>OV702296.1:30480614-40480614 GCA_916181665.1 Avena sativa
AATGATGCAGCCCGTGAGGGCCTCCCGCTCGTCAGCTTCCTTGCGCATCCCAGGTTTCGTAACCCGTCGACTCGCACGCATGTCAGACTCCTTAGTTCGTGTTTCAAGACAGGTCGTATGGGGAACCCGCAGGCCGTTGCAGCGCAGTGCCACGAGAGACACGCCTTTCAGCGCGCGGGTACCATCTGTGCCGATGACGGCCACCAGGTGCACCTAAGGCGACGACGGCCACCGGGTGCACCTAAGGCGCCCGGGCTACAAACAAAGATCATGAACATCATGCATTGAAACACGTTTGTATGTTTCACATACAGAAAACATGGCATAGTGGCAATCAGCTTGTCCCTCATAGAGTAGCAAATAGATGCATAGGACACCTTCAAAGTTCATAAGAGTGACTAGATACAAGTATCACAAGAACAAGCAATACCACAATATGCATCAATCAATAAGTTTTGGGACACTGCACAAAGAACTAAGAATGGCAACTATGCTCTATTAATGGTGCCTAAAGGTAGAAGGTGGAGACTCAATATAATAGTGGAATAAAGGCCCTTTCATAAAGGGAAGCGGGGATTTCAAGTTTCAAAAAGAGCTTCCAAAAATTAGGGTACTTGTTAGCTTTCAGCCTGCATTGCCCCTATCATAAGCATCTTGAAGTGATTAAGGTTAAAGTGAACAAACTATGGAGTATATGCTTGACAAAGTATAAGTTGGTAATCTCATGTCCCTTGAATACAAGGGCCACACCTCATGCTACTCAACTTCAGTCACATGTAAGTTCTTGTCATAGTAAGTACATGCGTATCATAGAGAACCGCCAACGGGGTACCCCTTGCACATGGTATAGGAGCTATCCCATAACAAAAATGACAAGGCAAGCAGACAATGAGCATCTTAGTGATATTTTTATTTACTATGTGCATAGCTTTTTATTGAGGATGCTTCATAGATAGCTCATTATGGTGATGTTGCAAGTTTCCACCATGATTAGGCATGGCTTAGGCTAGTGGCCCAAGCGTTTCTCTAACACAAAATACATAACTCCATGGACTTACAAGCTCCCTCTTTATTTCACACCGGTGACATCCATAGACAAAAGAGCATGATATCAACTGAGTATAGAATACAAGTGCAAAGTTGAAAACGTTCCCCATGACAGCATGGTTCTGCTAATTCCAACGTATAAGTGCAAGCATATACAACATAGACGACACAATGGTTCAAGTTTATTAAGGGCAAAGAGTATAAAGTGTGCCATCATGTTCGTGAGGTATTTATCACTAAGTTTTCACATAACAAAATACTTTTAATAGGAAGATAGCTGAAAACAAGAATATACTTGGAATGGTGTAACACACCATGCATAGGAATTTATAGTGGACACTTTGGAATAACTTGGTTTCTTGGTAGCTGGAAGCATGAGTAGATCTTACCCATACAAGTGGAGGCTAGCAAAAGACTGGGAGCAACCAACTAAGAGAGCAATAATGGCCATAATCATGCAGAGTGACAAAACATTACTAATCAAAGCATAGAGTGGTACCACAAGTCAAGTACTAAATAATCATAGAGGCTATGGTGAATTTTCATAGTCATAACATGGTGTGATCATGTGCCAAGTCAACCCAAACAAAACATCAAAGGAGAATACCAAGATACTATGCTTTTGTATGCTAAAACAACGCATGATTTCTTCAAGGCACACTAAGCAATCCCAATTATTTGGAACAAGACATGCTACAGCAATAATCACTAAGCATAAGGTCAAAACAACACCTAGCATGTCATGCTAAAGTCTAAGTCACAGTCAATGCAAGGTCCTCCTGCACTTCCAAGCAAGAAATTTCTACTCCTTTCCAACACCAATCAACTTATTTGAAACAACACAGCGAGAACGGGGGTCCAAACTACTTTATTCAATCAAACTAAACAAATTAAGCAAAACAAACGAAAACTAAGACGCTCCAAGAACAACACAACAGTGCATGAAACAATAGAAACGAAGTGTCTAGAAAGACCTGAGCTTTTTATTGATGAAGAAGGGGATGCCTTGGGCATCCCCAAGCTTTGACGCTTGTACCTCTTGGATATTTCTTGGGGTGACACCGGGTGTCATCCCCAAGCTTGAGCTTTTGTCCATTCTTCATCTCATTACATCATTCTCTCTTTACACCTGAATTTTTTTCCTTCATACAAAACTTCACATAATCTTCATTAGCAACATTATTGTATTCAAAAGATAATAGACCTTTAGGCTTAGCTTTGGAACAGCAAGACTTTTCACTAAAAACACAAGCTACTGTAGAAACTCCTTCAAAAATCTCAATTCCCCAAAAGAGAACTCAAAAAGAAATCAATAAGAAGCAAATGCAAATAATGGCAGAAATCTGTCAAAACAGACCAGCAGGTAGAAACCGATATTTTCGAAAATCTTCTGTTGCTCAAATCAAAAAGTGTTGAACTAACTAAAGTTATCTAACATACTGGGGGGTTTATTTGTAAATTTTCAGCTCAATCCGACTTACAGAGACTCCTCACAAATTTTTATGGTGGAGGACAGAAATCTATTTTGGGACAACAACTCCCCAAATCTTACTTCCCTCTCATTAGAGGTCATTCTTGGCACAAAAAGAAAACAAAAAGGATAAGGAGAGGTCATTACTGAATTAATAACTTCCAAGACTCAAGGAAACTCTTGGGTTATCTCCCAACAAGTACTTTTCTTTAACGCCTTTAAGTTAGGCACAAGAAGCAAGAAATCCAGTATTTTCAAATGAGGAAGCATTAACTCTCTTGTTCTTTCTTTTCTTACCTTTCTTATTCTCTTTAGGGAAAATATGATTGCTTACTAGAGGAGCAAAATGCATAATGACTTTTCCCACATCTATTATTGCTCCAAGGTGTTTCAGTAGGGATCTTCCAAGTGTTATTTGTCCTTTCCCTACACATTCAATAACAAGATAATCAGTAGACACCATTTTCCCTGAGATTTTTTTAAACACACCTTCAGCTATTCCAATGGGTAATAAAGTGGCATTATTAGTAAGAGAGATTTCCTCTCCTCCTTTAGAAAGCCCCTAAAACTCAAAGACCCATAAATATCTTTAGGCATAAGGCAAAATTCAGACATGATATCACAACGAGCATCAAAAGTTGCAATATTTATAGTGACTTTGATTGTGGGAAACCACTTTGAAGGCTCAGAATTTATTGGAACATAATCATGGTACTCCCTAAGTGTGTGATAGAAACTGTTCAAAGCAGAAGTACTAGACTCAACAATGTTCAACCTAGCAAAAATATTTATGAAAGAGGAATCAGACTTGCCAGGCCTATTATAAATTATAATCAATTTCTTTATGGCATCAAAATCTTCATCCTCAGTAAAATATATTTCTCATCCACAGCATCCAAAGCATATCTATAACAAAGAGCAATACCGCGGTAGAAACTATTAATAACCAAGCTAAGACTCATCTTAGGCTCAGTTTCCCTTTGTAAAGTAGAGATTCTAGACCAAGCTTCTTTAAAACTCTCTTCACTTTTTTGCTTAAAAGTGAAGATCTCTTCCATAGGTGTCATAGAAACTGGACCAAAACTAGCCATGGTAGCAACTAGGGAAGGAACTAATTTTTCTGTGTTTTTGAATAGAAAAGGCAAACCAAACTAAACTAATTTTTTTTGAGTTTTTGATAAAAAGAGGCAAAAAAACCAAGCAAAAGAAACTAAGCAAACTAAAAAAGTAAATATAAAGGTTGAGGAGGACTCCCCTTGTAAAGACTTCCTTAGCCTCCCCGGCAACGGCGCTAGAAAACTTGTTGATGCGCTTGGTTGATGTAGGAGCGCTTCGTCGGGAAACCCCAAGAGCAAGGTGTGATGCAGCACAGCAGCAATTCTTCTCTCAGTAAGAAACCGAGGTTATCAAACCAGTAGGAGGAAGGAAACGTCACACAAGTGCTGCAAGCAACATGGAAACCTGCAAAACAAAAACTCAAGACTTTGCCCCAATGAACAGTGAGGTTGTCAATCTCACCGGTTGCTGTAACAAACGATTAACTGTATGGTGTGGAAGGTGATGAGTGGTTTGTAGCAAATAAACAGTGGAAGATGTATCAATGGTAAAGATTGTACCAGGCTCCATAGTTCACTAGAGGTGCTCTCCTTAGATAAACAAAATGGCATGAAGGGTAAACAAATTACAGCAGGTCAATTGACAGGAACTAAGCAAGGCATAACAATGCAATACTAGACAAAAATATCCTATGAGATTTGATTGGGAAATACAACAATATACATAGACCGCCATCCAACTGCATCTATGACTAGAAGTCCACCTTCAGGTTATCATCCGAAACCCCTCCAGTATAAAGTTGCAAGCAACAGACAACTGCTTTAAGCAAAGTGTGTAAGGTAAACAATCCACTTGCTCCATGAACAAGAGACCGTTGTTTTCTCCCTAGTGGCAACAGCACATCTACAACTGAAGAGATTTTTCTCACTTCACTTGGAAACTAGAGGCATGAACCCACTATCGAGCATAAATACCCCCTCTTGGAGTCACTAGCAACTACTTGGCCAAGATAGCTACTAACAACGGAGAGTATGCAAGATCACAAACAACACAGACATGATAGAATCAATAAGACAAAACCATTAATCAATCTGACATACTAATTGATACGTCAGAAACGTATCTATAATTTTTGATGCTCCATGTTTGTTTAGTATCTACTTTGCTTTACTTGTCCACACTTTGAGGTGCTTTTTACATGTTTTCTGGTACTAACCTATTAACAAGTTGCAATAGTGCCAGATGCCTGTTTTCTGCTGTTTTTTGTTTCAGAAAAGTTAGTAAAGAAATATTCTCGGAATTGGACGGGACAATCGTCAAAGTCAATTACTTTCTGTGGGGAACAAGAAGTACAGAGGAGAGCCGGAGAGGTCGGCCAGAGGAGCCAAACTCCCCCCAGGCGCAGCCACAGGTGGGCCCGCACCTGGCTAGGGTTTGGTGGCCCTGGCCGCCTCCCGGTCTCGCCCCTTCGCCTATAAGAATCCCCCGATGCAGAAACTCTCGGTACCCAATCAGAAATCCATGAAACCGTCTGTAGCCGCCGCCACCATCATCCCTAGATCGGGGGGATCTGAAGCTCTTCCTAGCACCTGCTGGAGGGGAGATCATCCCGGAGGCCTTCTCTCCGGTATGATGCGTGAATAGTTCCACCTTGGACTATGGGTCCATGTAGTAGCTAGATGGTTGTATCTCCTCCTTTGTGCTTTCATATATAGATCTTGTGAGCTCCGTTCATGATCTCAAGATCTAATCTATTTATAATCATGCATGTTGTGTTTGCGGGAATCTGATGGATATTGAGATTATTATGTTGGTTTGATTAATGGTTTTATCTATATGATTCTATAATGTTTGTGTTGTTTGTGATCTTGCATGTTCTCAGTTGCTAGTGGTTATCTTGGCCAAGTATTGCTAGTGACTCCAAGAGGGAGTATTTATGCTCGATAGTGGGTTCATGCCTCTAGTTTCCAAGGGAAGTGACAGAAATCTCTTCGATTGTAGATGTGTTGTTGCTACTAGGGAGAAAACAACGGTCTCTTGTTCATGGAACATGTGGACTGTTTACCTTACACACTTTGCTTAAAGCAGTTGTCTGTTGTTTGCAACTTAATACTGGAGGGGGTTCAGGGATAACCTGAAGGTGGACTTCTAGTCATAGATGTAGTTGCATGACGGTCTATGTATATTTTTGTATTGCCCAATCAACCTCATAAGATCTTTCTGGCTAGTAATTACATTGTTATGCCTTGCTCAGTTCCTGTCAATTGCCCCGCTATAATTTGTTTACCCTTCATGCCATGTTGTTTATCTAAGGAGAGCACCTCTAGTGAACTATGGACCCCGGTCCAATCTTTACCATTTATACATGTTCCACTGTTACTTGTTTACTTGTTGCAAACCATTACCTTCCACACCATACGTTTAATCCTTTGTTACAGCAAACCGGTGAGCTTGACAACCTCACTGATTCATTGGGGAAAAGTCTTGAGTTTGTGTTATGTAGGTCTCCGCGTTGCTAGCAACACCTGTGTGACGTTTCCTTCCTCCTACTGGTTCGATAACCTCGGTTTCTTACTGAGGGAAACTTGTTGCTATGCTGCTTTATACCTTGCTCTTGGGGTTTCCAACGAAGTGTCCCACGACAAGTGGTGGGCGCCATCAAGCTATTTTCTGGCGTCGTTGTCGGGGGGCTAAGGACGTCTTCACTAGGGGAGTCCTTCACTTCCTTTCTATTTACTTTGTTTTTAGTTTGCTTTGTTTCTTTTGCTTGGTTTTGTTTGCCTCTTTTCAAAAAACCCAAAAAAAATAGTCTAGCTTGGTTTTCTTGCCTTATTCAAAAACACAAAAAAATAGTTCCTACTCTAGTTGCTGGTCTGTTGTTGCCTTGTTTTGTCATGGTTTCTATCAATGGATGGTTTCTTTGAAACTAGTTCTTATTGGCAAGGTGGGATCACAGAAGAAGAAAAGTATTATTATAAGGAGCACCGTTTTTCACAAAAAGGGAAACACTTATGGGCACAAATTGATAAATTGAATACTATTGCTAGAGAGGTGTGCTCTACTTATAATGTTAATTATTGCTTTGATAAGTCTTGTTGTTGTAGGAGGTATAAACACCTGCCTTTTCAATGTGAGTATAATGATAATGTTACCATATCTTCTTATGTTAAAGGAAATTATGACTTTTACGATGTGGAACAAATTGAAGAATTTCTTTCTTTCAAGTGTTCTTTTGAACTTGCCAGTTTGCTTGAAAATACTGATGATGCACCTTATGAATGTGAGGTTTATGAGATACTTAAATTTTGCTTTGATAATTACAAGGAAGAAAATGGCTATATTCTTGAATATTTTAATAGATGCTTTCCACAAATGGAAGAGACTAATGCCTTGCAGGAGCCTATGGAAGAAGAAATTGTTGAAACTGGAAGCTCTTTAGATGAAAAAGAGGAGGAGAGTGATGAACAAAAGGAGGAAGAATGGATCTATCCATGCCTACCTTCTAATGAGAGTAACTCTTCATCCTTACATTATTTGATTGTCCCCCTTGCTTACCAAATGAGGATGAATGTTATGTTTCTATGGATCCTGTTGAAATATCTACTTTGGGTAAAACCTATGAAGGTTTTAGTCCCACTATTTTTGAGCTTGATAGAAATTATGTGTTTATAGATCATGAAAAGCCTGCTTCATATGATAGTTATATTGTTGAGTTTATTCATGATGCTACTGAAAGTTATTATGAGAGAGGGAAACATGGTCTTATGTATCTCAATAATATTAAGTTTCCCCTCTTTATGTTGAAAATCTTGAAGTTGCACTTGTTTTGTTTTCCCGTTCTTGTTACTATGTGCTTCTTTGATTTATTTTCTTACAAGATTCCTATGCATAGGAAGTGGGTTAGACTTAAATTTGTTTTGAATTTCCTTCTTGATGCTCTCTTTGACTTCAATTCATATTTCTTATGAGAGCATCTTCTCAAATTATCATGCCTACCTTAAAGGCGTTAAAGAAAAGTACTTGTTGGAAGATAACCCAAGAGTTTCCTTGAGTCTTGGAAGTTATTACTTCTGTAATAATCTCTCCTTATCCTTTTTGTTTGCTTTTTGTGCCAAGAATGACCTCTAATGAGAGGGAAATAAGATTTGGGGAGTTGCTGTCCCGAAACAGATTTCTGTTATCCACCAAAACAATTCGTGAGGAGGCTCTGTAACTTGGATTGAGCTCAAATTTACGACTAAATCCCCTAGTATGTTATATAACTTTCGTTAGTTCAACACTTTTTTATTTGAGCAATAGAAAATGTTCTAAAAAATTCGTTTCTACCTACTTGTCTGTTTTGACAGATTTCTGCCATTATTTGCATTTGCTTCTTATTGATTCCTTTTAGAGTTCTCTTCAGGTAAATTAAGCTTTTTTAAGGAGTTACTACGGTAGATTGTGTTTTTAGTGAAAATACTTGATGTTATAAAGCTTTGCCAGGGGTCTAATATCTTTTGAATACACTAATGTTGCTAATGAAGATTGTGTGAAGTTTTGTATGAAGGAAAACTTTCAGGTGTAGAGAGAGAATGATGCAATGAGATGAAGAATGGACAAAAGCTCAAGCTTGGGGATGCCACCATGGTGTCACCCCAAGAAATATCCAAGAGGTACAAGCGTCAAAGCTTGGGGATACCCAAGGCATCCCCTTCTTCATCAATAAAAAGTTCAGGTATGTCTAGACACTTCGTCTTTTTATTGTTTCATGCACAGTTGTGTTGTTCTTGGAGCGTCTTAGTTTTCGTTTGCTTTGCTTAGTTTTTTTAGTTTGCTTTAGTAGTTTGGACCCCCGTTCTCGCTGTGTTGTTTTTCAAATAAGTTTTCTTGGTGTTGGAAAGGAGTAGTAAGTTCTTGCTTGAAGTGCAAGAGGAGCTTGCATTGACTGTGACTTAGACTTTAGCATGACATGCTAGGTGTTGTTTTGGCATTATGCTTAGTGATTATTGTTGTAGCATGTCTTGTTCCAAACAATTGGGATTGCTTAGTGTGTCTTGAACAAATTATGTGTTGTTTTAGCATGCAAAAGCATAGTATTGTGGTATTATCCTTTGATGTTTTGCTTGGGTTGACTTGTCACATGCTCACACCATGTTATGACTATGACAAGTCACCATTATCCTCTATGATCATTTAGTCCTTGACTTGTAGTACCACTCTTTGCTTTGATTAGTTTGCTTTGTTGCATTGCATAATTATGGCCATTATTGCTCTCTTAGTTGGTTGGTCCCAGTCTTCTGCTAGCCTTCACTTGTATGAGTACGTTCTACTCATGCCTCCAACTCCCAAGAAACCAAGTTTTTCCAAAGTGTCCACTATAAACTCCTATGCATGGTGTGTTACACCATTCCAAGTATATTCTTGTTTTCAGCTATCTTCCAATTAAAAACTATTTTGTTATGTGAAAACTTAGTGATTAAAGCCCTCACGAACTTGATGACACACTTTATTCTTTGCCCCTAATAAACTTGAACCATTGAGACAACTTTATTGTATATGCTTGCACTTATAAGTTGGGATTAGCAGAACCGTGCTGTCACGGGGAACGTTTTCAACATTGCACTTGTACTTTTGTACTCTGTTGATATCATGCTCTTTTGTCTATGGATGTTACCAGTGTGAAATGAAGTGGGAACTTGTAAGTCCATGGAGTTTGTATTCTGTGTTAGAGAAACGCCTGGGCCGCTAGCCTAAGCCATGCCTAATCATGGTGGAAACTTGCAGAATCACCATAGTGAGCTATCTATGAAGCATCGTCAATAAAATGCTATGCATATGGTAAATAAAAAGATTGTTGAGATGCTCATTGTCTGCTTGCCTTGTCATTTTGGTTATGGGAAAGCTCCTGTACCATGTGCAAGGGGTACCCCGTTGGCGGTTCTCAATGATATGCAAATACTTATAGTGACAAGAACTTGCATGGGCCCTAAGTTAAGTATCCATGAGGTGTAGCCCTCATATTCAAGGGACTTTAGATTGCCAACTTATACTTCGTCAAGCATATAATCCAGCTTTGCCACTTTAACTTTAACCACTTCAAGATGCGTATGATAGGGGCAATGAGGGCTGAAAGCTAACAAGTACCATAATTTTTAGAAGCTCTTTTTGAAACTTGTAATCCCTACTTCCTTTACAAAAAGGTCTTTCTTCCACCATTATTTGAATCTCCACCTTCTACCTTTAGGCACCATTAAGAGAGCATAGTTGTCATTCTGTGTGCAGTGTTCCAAAGCTTATTAATTGATGCATATTGTGATATTACTTGTTCTTGTGCTATTTGTTTCTAGTCACCCTTGTGAACTTTGCAGGTGTCCTATGCATTATATTGCTACTCTATGAATGATAAGCTGATTGCCACTATGCTATGTTTTTTGCATGTGAAACAAACAAACGTTTTTCAATGCATATTATTCATGATCTTTGTTTGTACCTTGCCATGTTGCATGCATAATTATATGTCCTATTGTTATAACTCCATCTTTCATGCACATGTTTAGAGTTCTTTGATTCCAGCTTTCAATGTTTGCAAATGGTTGGATCTTTATTGTGAGGGTGTATGTCACCTCAAAAATTATTCTCTTTATCACTTACCTACTCGAGGACGAGCGGGAGTTAAGCTTGGGGATGTTGATACGTCGGAAACGTATCTATAATTTTTGATGCTCCATGCTTGTTTAGTATCTACTTTGCTTTACTTGTCCACACTTTGAGGTGATTTTTACATGTTTTCTGGTACTAACCTATTAACAAGTTGTAACATGCCAGATGCCTGTTTTCTGCAGTTTTTGGTTTCAGAAAAGTTAGTAACGAAATATTCTCGGAATTGGACGGGACAAACGTCAAAGTCAATTACTTTCCGTGGGGAACAAGAAGTCCAGAGGAGAGCCGGAGAGGCCGGCCAGAGGGGACAACCCCCCCCCCCCCCCCCCCCCTCCCAGGCACGGCCACAGGTAGGCCCGCGCCTGGCTAGGGTTTGGTGGCCCTGGCCTCCTCCCGGTATCGCCCCTTCGCCTATAAGAAGCCTCCGATGCAGAAACTCTCGATACCTTCGCCTATAGATCGGGAGGGTCTGAAGATCTTCCCGGCACCCTGCTAGAGGGGAGATCATCCTAGAGGCCTTCTCTTTGGTATGATGTGTGAGTAGTTCCACCTTGTACTATGGGTCCATATAGTAGCTATATGGTTGTATCTCCTCCTTTGTTCTTTCATATATAGATCTTGTGAGCTCCGTTCATGATCAAGATCTAATCTATTTGTAATCATGCATGTTGTGTTTGCGGGGATCCGATGGATATTGAGATTATTATGTTGGTTTGATTAATGGTTTTATATTTATGATTCTATCATGTCTGTGTTGTTTGTGATCTTGCATGCTCTCAGTTGCTAGTGGTTATCTTGGCCAAGTAGTTGCTAGTGACTCCAAGAGGGAGTATTTATGCTCGATAATGGGTTCATGCCTCTAGTTTCCAAGGGAAGTGACAGAAATCTCTTTAGTTGTAGATGGTTGTTGCTACTAGGGAGAAAATAGCGGTCTCTTGTTCATGGAACATGTGGAATGTTTACCTTACACACTTTGCTTAAAGCAGTTGTCTGTTGTTTGCAACTTAATACTGGAGGGGGTTCGGATGATAACCTAAAGGTGCACTTCTAGTCATAGATGCAGTTGGATGACGGTCTATGTATATTGTTGTATTGCCCAATCAACTTCATAGGATCTTTCTAGCTAGTAATTGCATTGTTATACCTTGCTCAGTTCCTGTCAATTGCCCCGCTGTAATTTGTTTACCCTTCATGCCATGTTGTTTATCTAAGGAGAGCACCTCTAGTTAACTATGGACCCCGGTCCAATCTTTACCATTGATACATCTTCCACTGTTACTTGTTTACTTGCTGCAAACCATTACCTTCCACACCATACGTTTAATCCTTTGTTACAGCAAACCGGTGAGCTTGACAACCTCACTGATTCGTTGGGGCAAAGTCTTGAGTTTGTGTTGTGCAGGTCTCCGCGTTGCTAGCAACACCTGTGTGATGTTTCCTTCCTCCTACTGGTTCGATAACCTCGGTTTCTTACTGAGGGAAACTTGCTACTGTGCTGCTTCATACCTTGCTCTTGGGGTTTCCAACGAAGCATCCCACGACAAGTGGTGGGCACCATCAGTAATCTCAATATCCATCGGATCCTCGCAAACACAACATGCATGATTACAAATAGATTAGATCATGATCATGAGTGGAGCTCACAAGATTTATACATGAAAGCACAAGGAGGAGATACAACCACCTAGCTACTACATGGACCTGTAGTCCAAGTTGGAACTACTCACGCTTCATACCAGAGAAGAAGGCCTCCGGGATTATCTCCCCTCCGGCAAGGTGCCGAGAAGAACTTCAGATCCCCCCGATCTAGGGACGATGGTGGCGGTGGCTAAAGATGGTTTCGTGGAGTTTTGATCGGGTGTCTATGGTTTCTGCATCAGGGGCTTCTTATAGGCGAAGAGGCAAGGCTAGGAGGTGCCCAGGGGGGCACACCCTGCCCAGGCGCGGCCTAGGGTGGGCCCGCACCTAGGGGGTCTGGCCGCCCTGTGGCGCCCCTCCGTCTCTCCTCTAGACTCCGTGTTGGCCATGATAAAATATTGACTTTGGCTTTTGTCCCGTCCAATTCCGAGAATATTGATTTTGTACCTTTCTGGAACTAAAAACAGAAGAAAACGGGCAACTGGCACTGTGGAAACTTGTTAATAGGTTAGTTCCAGAAAACATATAAAAACACCTCAAAGTGTAGACGAAGCAAAGCAAAGTAGATACTAAACAAGCATGGAGCATCAAAAATTATAGATACGTTTCCGACGTATCAGAGGCCATGTCTTGCTAGGCACTCTGCGGTCCAGCATCTGTCCTGGTTGGCCAGCCAGTGGAAAAACTTGACCCAAGGCGGCGCCCAAGTCTTCTAGATCAATTTCCAAGAGTGGCAAGTTGTCGATCCATGGAAGGTGGCGAGGTAGCAGGAGGTGGCTGTGTAAGCTCCATCCGCCGTCCGAGACCATTGTAGCGTGTCTGGTTCCGTCGTGACGATAGTGTTCTGGATCAGGTTCCAGATGTTCAAGTATTGGCCTATCTCGTGTACTCCCATGACTCCACGGATATCCTACGCCCAGCTGTTACCTTGTAGGGCGTCGGCCACTTTCCTAGTTTTACATCGCCTTGCCGGAATGCACTTGTAAAGCAGAGGTGCTATCTCGCTGATAACGCGCCCGTCCACCCAGCGATCCTCCTAGAACAGGGCCTTATGGACATTGCCTAGGGCCATCGTGGTAGACGCGAAGAATAGTTAGCGTTCCTCTGATGAGAAGTGTGGGTCTAGGCCGCTCCAGGCTCTATTCTCGTCCGTGCGAGCAGCCACATCCAGCTTATCTTGAGGGAGAGCCCGATTCGCTCGAGGTCACGGATGTCGAGGCCTCCAAGCTCGATAGGCCTGCTAGCGTGCTGCCAGTTGATGTGGCAATGCTCACTGCTGGCATCGGCGCGGCCAGTCCAGAAAAAGCCTTGCTGAACCTTCACAATCTGCTTGAGAGTTTTCTTGCAGGGTGTTATGACGAGGAGCTGGTGTATGGGAATTGCGCTCAGTACGGCTTTGACCATGGCGAGGCGGCCGGTCTTGGCCATGAGTCCTGCCATCCATGTTGGCAGTCTCCCTGCTATTTTATCCACCAAGGGTTGTAGCTGCGTCGCAGTAGGGCGGTGAATGGTGAGCGGGATCCCCAGATAGGTGATGGGCAGGTCGGCGATGAGGCATCTGAGCGGCTGAATTAGCAGGGCGACCTCCTTAGCATCGCAGCGCAGCAACGTAGCCGAGATCTTTGAGAAGTTTACTCTGAGGCCTGAGGCAGCGCCGAACAGGTGAAAATTTTCTTTCACCACCGCGATGTCATTGGGTAGCGGGTGGAAGAATAGGACAACGTCGTCGGTGTATAGGGAGATGGAGGGGATCTCCTTACACGGATGGAGCCTCTGTAGTATGCCCAGGTCGATGGCCCGCCTGATAAGCCAGCTCAAGACGTCCACAGCAAGCACAAATAGCTGTGGGGATAATGGGTCTCCCTGTCGGAGCCCTCGCCGGTTCCAAATTGGCGGTCCTAGCTCTCCATTGAGGAGGATGCGCGTGCTGGCGGAAGATAGAAGAATGGCCAGCCACTCAAGAAACCGGTCTCCAAATCCATATTTCTTAAGGACATCGAAGAGGAAGGGCCAAGCAATGGAGTCGAATGCCTTTGTCAGGTCAAGCTTGAGGAGCACCGCCGGGACACCGAGGTGGTGCAATAGCTTGGAAGATTGTTTTACCAAGACGAAGTTATCGTGGAGGCCGCGTCCTTTGATGAAGGCGTTTTGGCTGTTGCTCACAATGTCGTTCAGCTTGGGTGCTAGGCGGAGCGACAACACCTTGGCAAACAATTTCGCGGCCAGATGTATCGGGCTGATAGGGCGATAATCACCCAGACCGCTTGCATCAGTTTTCTTCGGCAGCAGGGTCATAAGTGCTTGGTTTAGCTTGTGGAAGCCACGCCCACGCATCTCGAATAGATGTTGGAAGATTGTTGTATTGTCCTTCTTGACGATGTTCTAGCAGGAGCGCAAGAATTCGGCAGTAAACCCATCAGGCCCAGGAACTTTGCGTGCGGGCATGTCTTTCACGGCGCTCCAAATCTCGTCAGTGTTGAACGGTGCCTCGAGGTCTTGCAGATCTTGCTGCTCAATCAACTGTGAGAGGTCTAGCGCATGATCCCGGCTAATGGCGGTACTAAGTAGCCTGTCATAGTGAGAGTAAGCTGCCTCGGCCATCTCAGCATGGTCAGTGAGCACCTGGGTGTCCGTAGCGATGCTGAAAATGCGCTTCTTCTACCTTCTGTATGTGCATTAGCGGTGGTAGAAGGATGTGTTGGCGTCGCCATCTTTCAGGTTGGCGAGCCGAGCACGTTGCCTAGCAATCGTGCGCTCCAGGGAAGCCAGGCCCAGATAAGATACCTTCAGTTGTTTGCGCAGCAGGCATTCGTCGGGCGTGAGCACTCTGTCCTCTTGGGCCTTGTCGAACCTGGCAATGAGTTCGCACGAGATGGCCATCTTGTTCTTTATGTTGCCCACAGAACTAGCACTCCAGCTGGTGAGCTTGCGTGTCGTTGCTTGAAGCCATAGCATTAGTCTGTGGAATGGATCAACATGCCAAGTGGAGTTCCAAGCTTCGGCCACCACCTCCTGGTATCCATCGAAGCGCAGCCAAAAATCCTCGAAGTGGAATCGTTTGTGTAGCACCGACATTGGGGAGCAATCTAGCAGTAAGGGGCAGTGATCAGAGACCACTAAAGATAGGCATCTGAGGTGGCTCTCCCCGTGCAAATCCTCCCAGAAAGAAGTGCATAGAACTCGATCGAGGTGGACTAGGGTGGGGGGATTGCTCATTGGACCAAGTGTACCTGCGCCCATTTAGGTATACCTCCTTGAGCGCGAGGTCATTGATCAAACGGCGAAACTTTCCCATTAGCCGCCTGTCAAGATTGCCATTATTTTTTTCTTGGGCCTGGTAGATTAGGTTGAAATCTCCGCAAAGCATCCATGGGCCTTGGCAGTCAGTGCGCACATCTCGTAACTCTTGCAGGAACTCCATTTTTTTGTTGTCGTCTTGTGGCCAATAAACTATCGAGATCCACCAAGGAATGCCGGAATCGGTGGCTACCTTAGCTGTGATAGCGTTTCTGGTGAACAATGGGTCTGTAATGGTTACAACCCTGCTCTTCCAGGCCAGCAGGATGCCACCGCGCGTGCCATTTGCTGGGAGGTAGGTGTAGTCATCAAATTCCAGCCCAAGCATTTCTAGGACAATCGACGAGCACAACAAAGCAACTTTAGTTTCCTGGATGCATACAATGCTCGTGCCCATGATATCGAGCAGCGACCTGATAGCGAGCCATCTAGCGCGTGCGTTCAAACCTTGCACGTTCCATACAACAATTTTGAGGCCGTGATCCATCAAAATGGGATCGACGGGCTGGGGAACAAGCGGAAGCTAAGTCTCGCAGGCGGCGTCGACTGCGACATGATTTGCGACTGGGGTGGCAGCTATAGCCAAGTCCCGGTCCACTAGTGCGGCAATGGTAGCTAGGACAGAGCTAGGAATTGGCATCGCAAACATGCAGTAGTAGGCCTTCATCTCCACGTTGGTGATCTTCTGATCCAGCTCGACTAGTCCTAACATGCGCAAAATATTTGGACATGAGCTCTGCGCTCGGCAGTTGGCGGCGCACTAGCTTGTTTCGACGAAGTGGCAGATCGACCGCGCCAGGGAGCGAAGTTGAGTGGCTGTCTTCGTGACTTCTTCTTGGGCATTGGTAGAGTAGCATGTACGTGCTTGGTCGCAGCGTTACGGAAGTCCCCTAGGGTCCATGTTTTCGTCGTGCCCGTGCGCGCGCTGCTGTGCTGATATGTTCTTGGCGGCGTCGCGTACCGGTGCGATGCCACTCCCAGGTGGTTACGTTGATCCGTAGCGGGCGAGCGCGGAGTTGAGGTCGCGGGTCGAATCCTCTCGGGGGTAGGCCCAGGGGCAGGATCTTGGCGGTCCATAGGCGGTTCGCTGGAGGTATCCAAGCCCAGGATGGCAGGCACGGGGTGGCAGGGCGGTGCAGCAGCTAGCGGCTCTGAATTGGTGCCAATCTGTCCCGACAGGAGATTGTCGCCTCCATCAGCAGAAGCAGGCTGCGAGTCAGGGACCTCGGTCTCCACAGATAAAGCGTCTGGGTCCCGACGGGGCGTGCTGACCGTGTCTAGGTGGTCCTCTCTCCCGCCCTCGTCGTGAGTAGTGCTAGGCGACGAGGAATTTGAAATCTGTGAGGACTCAGTCGACGCAGCCTTGGCGCATTCGTCCTCTGGCATAGGAGATGGCAGTTGGGTCTGGTTCATGGCGGGCCCGGCGGGGGGAGTAGCCAACGGCTGTGCGCTATCTGTCCTTTCAGAGGGTTCCGCGCGCATGGGATCAGGGGCCGGGCTGGAGGCGGTCGTGGTGGTCGTGGCCACGCCAGGGGTGACGGTTGCGGCGCTAGGCTGCCTGTCCTTGCGCATCTAGACAAACTGCCCCTGGTCATGGCGGCGGCGTGGACGGGTGGCCCTACCAGGGGTGGGCCACGGGTCGATCGAGCGGCCGAAGGCGACGTCGCCAGGATGGGACGGCGGCAGCGGCGCTAGTTGGCGAACGTCTAACCAGTGGGAGTCAATGGCGAGACCATCAACACGGTGGCCACGGGCATCTGTAAGCCACGCCGTGGAGTCCATCGTCATGCCGTTTGTGCGCCTTTGAGTTAGCGCAGCCGTGCTGTTTGGGCGTCGTCGCTTGCGGTTTCGCCACCGAGCGTCACGGCGAGGTTCTTGATCGCCAGGTTCCTCGTCGTTCCGCCCTTCACCATCGCTCTCTCGGTCACCGTTGCCAAAGGCTGCGTCTTGATGGGTGGCGGCGTCGACCGGATCGCAACGAACCACGCGGATTGCTACCGGGTATGTGAGCGTGCGCACCATCGGCGTCGAGGAAGAATCACGCGACAGGACAAGGTCGACGACTTCCAGCATAGCCAGGCGACGAATGGAGGCCGGGTCTAGCGTGCGCGCAGTGAGCCGAAACACAGCCAGGTCGGTGCGGGAACGGGTGCGCTGGTCGATCTTATCCACCCAGGCGCTGCCGCACTGCAGGGATTCCACCGTCGAAAGCAACCAGGAATTGGCCTTGATACCGCGGAGCTCCAGCTCGACACGGAAGTCCAACGAACCAACTCCGTCTTGCACTACTGGCGCAGTGATAGGGTAAATCTAACGATAGCGTTGCCGATGATGTGATCGCCTGAGATCTTGTCCTTGATGCGCTGAAAGCGGCAGATGATCAGAAAATCTTCGGGATGGTGCAGGTGGATGGAGAAGTCGTCGTGCTCGAGCTCAAACTCGTCGCAGAGGAGATTCACCACGGCGTCAGGCGAGACCGTCGGCCTCGTGCCAGTGATGGTGGCTACCATCGCGCGGCGAAGCACGTTCTCGGCTTCCTCCATCTCAGCGTAGCGCAGGATGACGACGCGGACCGGACCCAGAGGATCGAAGGCCGACGCATGCGTCGCGACTGGCGCATCTTGGGGAAGGGCGCGCGAGGTGGTCAGGGCGAGAGCTGGCGCCTGAGCTTGCCGCGGCATCGGCGGCGGTCGCAGTGGTGCTCCGTTGCGGGGTGAGTCCAGATTTATAAAGGAAGAAAATGCAGGTACAGCAGAGACGAAAGGTACATATACTCTGTGACGAGTCTATCCAACTGAGCTGATCAGAGGTCTCTTTCATGAACTCTGGTTCCAACGGAGATGGATATGGAGATCGCAGAAGATTTATTTTTTTGGGAAATGGGCATTTTATTACTGAAAAGTAATTTTACACCGGTTTCTGCGTAGATAGTAGGATGTACACAGCCACCACTGGAGTTCAAAGATAATACAAATAATGTTTAAAAAAGCGAAGTCCTCCGAATGCATTATGGCAGGTCTATCCGTAAATCACGCTGCCAACTATGTCTGGAGAAGATATCCCTCGCCGTGTCCTTCAATCGTGTACAACCCTCCGTAAATAAGTCGCGAAACTCCATATGTTGGAGAGAGGTCCATAATCGTAGGATCGCCGTGCCTCGATATACAACCTGCAGGGGAGAAGACAGAGTGCTATTAAAAATCTTGTCATTTCTATATAGCCAAGGCGACTAAATAATGGCAAGCGCTCCCACCCTAAATAAAGTCCCGTATTTATCTTTAATTTCATTCGTCCAGTTGCCAAATACATTGACTATCGAGCATGAAGAAGTTAAACCAGAGACTATTTGGATGATTGACCATATAGCATGAACGGATTTACATTGGAAGAATAAATGGCATATTGTCTCATTATCACGATAAAAGACGCATTGTATATTTTCATGTCAATTTCTCCTAACAAAATTATCTTTTATGAGAATATCCCCTTTATGGAGATACTAAGCGAAAATCTTCGTTTTAAGGGGTATTTTCATCTTCCAAATTTTACTATTATCATCGACTGAAATGTTGGGTTGGATCAAAGCTCTATACATAAAATTAACAGAAAATTTACCAGTCGGTAGTAATTTTCATTTGAATTCATCCACGTGACAGTTGTATCATGGATAATCTTAATAAAAGATTGTTTCAAGACACCAGAGGCTATGAGACTTTTTCTGAAAGACACGTCATAAGGATTATTTTCAATTAGGAGGTCGCAGAAGATGGGAACCTTCTCAAAGAGTTCTGCCATGTGTGCTGGCTGATGGTTCGTCCTAGTATCAGTTCAATCTCTAAATGCTGCTCATACAGTCCATGGAGAAATGGTTTGTTTAGTCTAGCTGTCAAGAGAAAAAATCAAACCTTGAATAATTGATCATGCATGTGATATATGACCAGCCACCCATCCACGTGGCCAGTCTCATTTCTGACAAATCATTCACATATAGAAGCTTGAAGTTTCGTGGAACCTGCCCATCTTTGGACCCATTTTAAGCTGTCTCTGTCGAATATTTCAATGAATGTCGTAAGACTGAAGAATTCAATCATTCAACTGTAGGAGAATCTTAAAGGATACGGTTGCCCTCACTAGTCAAAGTCATTGTCTTCACTTGTACCAAACCAAGGCCTTTTTATGAGCGGTTAGTTGGACCTTGCTCTCCCTGAGTAAGCATCTTCGTTCTTCTCTTGGACACTCTCTCAACTCCAAGAACCTGAACCAAAGAAAGATACGAGATGGCTCTAGTTGCTCAGGCTGCCATGGTTGCGCAGTTTGCAGGAGTGGACGCCTACGGGCTCATCAAGATGATCGCCGAGGCCGCGCAGACGGTCCGGAGGAACAGAGCCACCTGCCTGCAGCTCGCGCGGCGCGCCAAGATGATCGGCGATCTGCTGCATCAGCTCCACTCGGCGCAGCTGATGCAGCAGCCGGAGACGAGGAACCCGATGGAGCAGCTAGAGGAGACGCTCCGGCGCGCGCTACTGCTCGTCAGGTCCTGCCAGGGCCGCGGGTACCTGTACCGGTGCTTCATGGGGGCGCGGCACGCCGACGAGCTCCGCGAGGTCTAGGGTGAGATCACCTTCTACCTCCAGCTTTTCCCTCTCGTCAGCTACGTCGACACAACACTTACCTGGGTGAGGCTCCTGAACAAAGCTACTCCTGAACCTTCATGCAGAGAGGTACAGCTTGTCCAAATCCAATTATAAATTGTTTCTGATAATTCTAGCAGAAACTAAACTCTGTTCTGAACCTTTATGTTTTGTTCTTTCTACAGGCACCTGTGGTAAGACCATGTCTTGTGCCATTTCTGTCCCTCTGGCCGGATGAGTGGTGCTTGGTAGTTATTCAGGAAGTATACCTTGGCACAATATACATGCGTTTTACATCCTTCTCTTTTTGTAAAGCTGTAATATATCTACTAATCCGTTTGCGAAATTTGGGCATGTATCTGCAGGAGTTAAAACTGTTTTGCAACTGACTATTTTTTTATTTTCCTATCACTTCATACAAAGGATTGACAATTGCTATTTAGTTAGCACTCACTGCTTCTGAAAGTGCTAGTTTGTATCACTATTCGGCCTCCCATGTAGCGCGTTAGTGCTTTTGTCTCCGGAGATCTCACCCGATCCAAACCACAGTTGTAAGTTCGTCTTTCGTGTGATTGCGGAATAGGTATGTTAGTATTTATTACTTCCCTTACAGAGATCATAGTTGAGAACTGACTATGAGAATCCTGGATACTACTGTTTGTTGCCACTCAAGTTTTTGGGTATTTATTTTGCATCCGAAAGCTTACATTTACATTTTGATCCATTAGGATCACAGAGTTCCAGGTTCGGAGGGGCAGTTGCTGGTGCCGTTGGATCACAAAGTTCCGTGCTGGAACACGCAGTTGCTGGTCCCTTCGCATGAGGAAGCCCTTCAGGTTCCAAAGGTAGCCTGCGTATTGCATCACACATGACTTCGCTTGAAGGCCTCTCTCATCTACATAAACAAAGGTAGCTTTAGAACACCCGATTTGGGGTAAAATTATCATAGAGAAAAATAGCAATAACAGATCTTGTCATTCTACATCTCATCTTGACTTGTAATATTTCACCCGCTTTTTCCTCAGCTTTCTAAAGAATATACGGCGAGCTCTGTTGCAGAAATTAGCCAAGTCTAATGCCACTGTACAGATGATCCAAGCTTCAGAGCTGAACGAGTATATATTAGATAAATGAATCATGGGAACTCTGAACTTTGGTTCGAGCAAAACTTTGCCTACTTAGTTAAGTTCGTCTTTTGACCCAAAAGAAACCATTTTGTAATGGTCGCGGCTAGTATTTACAGAAGATGCAGAGATAGTATTAGTGTGCGCCTCACAGATTGTTTGATGTAATTGTTTGTCTTGTGCCCTTGTAATTGCGCGTGGAGTTTCAACATCGTCAGATGTAAGAGCTGGCATGTTTGTATTGTTTCTGAAGAAAATGGGCAGCATGTTGATTTCAACAGATCCCTGTGATGTACGGTTTTGGATTCTTTTTCACCCCAAGACTGACGCCTATAAAAATTAAGAAAGAGCAAATCAACACATAGTATCCACTTAATTCTTGTGTGAATACGTATAGTACTCAAGCTGCCCTACTTCAGCAAGAGAAAAAAGTCATGCATGTGCATCGATGTAACAAGAGTACTACTGGATAGTGGCAAAATGTGAGCAGATTTTTTAACATATATCTTCAAGAATATGTTGCAAGCATATTTTTTAACATACTATCCTCAGCTTTCTGAAGAATATAAGGCGAGCTCTGATGCAGCAATTAGTCAAGTCTAATGGCACTGCACAAATGATCCAAGCTTCAGAGCTGAAAGAGTATTAGATAAATGAATCATGTGAAGTTCGTCTTTTGACCCAAAAGAAACCATTTTGTTAATGCAGAGATAATATTAGTGAGGTTCTCACAGATTATTTGATGTAATTGTGTGCCTTGTGCCCTTGTAGCATGGAGTTTCAATATAGTCAAATGTAAGTGCTGGCATGCTTGTATGGTTTCCGAAGAATAGCAATAATAGGTCCTGCAATTCTACATTTAATCTTGACTTGTAACGTTTCACCCGCTTTATCATCAGCTTCTCGAGAATAGAAGCAACAATAAATCAAGTCTACTGCCACTGTACAAATGATCTAGGCTTTAGAGCTGAAAGAATATTAGAGAAAGTGCAGAGATAATTCTAGTGAGGGTTCTTTCTCATAGCTTGTTTGATGTAATTGTCTGCCTTGTAATTCCGAATGGCCACTGATGTAGTGGTGTATTTGCCTGCCTTGTAATTGTTGTGCTGCCATGCATGTATGGTTTCTGAAGAAAATAAGCGGTACTATGTTATTTTCAGCAGTTTCTGGTGATGCACGGTCTGATTTTGCTAACCCGTGACCAACACCCTCCTATGAAATCAAGAGAGAGCAAATCAACATATCTATTGTACCTTCTCATCTCACAAGTCATAATGCCCGTGCGAATATGTATACTTCTCAAGCTACCCTACTTCAGCAAGAGAGAAAAAGAGTATCTATTAAAGAGCGGCAAAACTCTACACCTTCATACCAATTATTGCAGATACTGAGATACAGTGTGCACAAGTGTGAGTTTCCAAGATTTGCTTAACACATATCTTCTTCATGCAGCTCCCTCCTATCCGAAAATAAGTAATCTAGATTTATCTAGATTCGCATGTATCTACACACTGGGGTTCTGGCAGAAACAAGAGTTATGCAGTCTTAAGTTGCAATCATCGCCATTTCAGCACCCAAGTAAGCTGGGCGCTGAGGTGTAGGCAATGCGACGTGTTGGTAGCTTAGCATCAGAACGACATCCTGCATCGTGGGCCGGTTCGCCGCGTCTTCCTCGACGCACAGCAATGCTATCTGGATGCACCTCATTATCTCTGTTGCATCAGATTCACCGCGTAAGCATGGGTCGACAAGCTTCATCAATCTCCCTGCATTCCACAACCCCCAGGCCTAAGGCGACACAGAAAATTATGATTAGGTATTTGGTGGGCATTATGAACTCTAGATTATTTGCTTCCTCTGACTCAAAATAGATGTTGGACATTTTTCTAAATTTAGGGACGGAGGGAGTAGAATAATAATAAACATAAGACACAAGAAATAAAGACCTAGGGAAGATAGTAGATGTGTTTATACAGAAAATTGAACATAAGACACAAAAAATATAGCAACTTGATTTCAATTCTATAGCATCAGTATCTCTTATTTCTCCTCTCCTAATTCCGCCTATTTTGTTGTAAACCCGGGTTTTTTACCGGCTGGTACCCATTTACCCTGTCAGGTGATAGGTATGAGAAAAAACTTGTATATGTTAATAGGTATGGGTACGGATGTCGGGTAAAATCGGAGGGGACGGTTATGGGCATTGGGTGGCTTCGCCATATCCATACCTTGCAGGTGCCAGTGTAGCTTGGATGCTCTAGATCCACAGGCACTTTTCGAAGTGGGGAAGCTTGGATGCTCTAGTCGGTGCCGCCAAAGGTGACGCCTTAGGATGTTGTTTCCCTCTTTGGAGGTGTCATCATGGAGCTATATTTCCTCTCCACTCGAGATGTTGTGGACCTAGTAAGATGGATGTGGCCGACCGAACGACAAGAAGACCCGGATGGTCGTATTGGAGCAGGAGAAGGCAAGCGTCCTTTAGGAAAGTATATATAGGATTAGAAAAGAGTCTAATTGTATTACGAAAGGTCTAGATCTAATCATATTCGGAGAGGTCAAGGGTATGAGCATCCATTATATAAGGATGATATGTATCCACGTTTCGAACAAGTAAGAACAATCAATCTAATCTCTCCCTAGCAATTCTCTCTTCTCAACCTTGTCTACCTGATCCCTCACAGCCACACCGTCTGGCTATATTCGGCACGGTAGTTATCCCGTTGTGAATCTAAGTCTACAATATTTGGTATCATAAAGAATGGGCTTGGTTCAGTCGGTATCAATGTTCGAGTGGGCCTGGCTTCCCCCGGTTTTATGCTAACCAAGTGGGCAACTTCTTAGATTTTTTTTTTGGAAATGAGCATATATTAATATCACATGGATACCAATTACACCGAGCCTATGCAACAACGCATACCCTATTGGCAATACGGATGCACACAGCCGAAAAAATGAAGAAGAATTACAAAAAAGAAAAGTCCCGCTACAGTAATCAGATCCTTAGCAGCAGCGACACTACCACCACCAAAACAACACCAGAAGTCCAACCCCTCTAAAAAGCGACGCCTCCAAGTGGGCAACTTCTTAGATGATTAAACATGCAAGAGTTTTCCTCGGTTTCAATTGTGTCTAGGTCACCCTGCTAGCTGTCATGATTCTAGAAGTTCAACAGAAGTGGATAGTATTCAGGCTTAGCTTAACTGCTAAGTTTAGAAAAGACAAGAAACTCATATGAAGATTTGTTTGCCATTTGATTTGTTGGAAGAGGCACATGTATGATTCAAATAGTTTTACTCACCCTCTTATTCAAAAACCCATGATCTCCTTCACTTGAAAGTGAAAAGCACCTCTTGCCGCTGATGATCTCAAGAAGCAATGCTCCAAAGCCATACACGTCAGACTTTATTGAGAAAAGTCCTCTTTCGCGATATTCTGGAGCAACAAACCCACTGAAACATGGAAATAAACAAACTTATTCACAAACCTAACAATTTGATGGAATTTGTTTGTATATATCAACCAGAATCCAAAAACAACTTACGTTGAGCCCACTATGCGGTCAGCAAACTCTTCATCTATACCTGGGCTATACACTCTAGCTATGCCGAAATCAGATATCTTGGGATTCATGTCAGAATCCAAGAGAATGTTACTTGGCTTTAGATCTCCATGTATAACATATAGTCCACACTGCTTATGAAGATACAGAAGTCCTTCAGCCACTCCTTTCACTACTTGGGAGCGCATGTGCCAGTCAAGATAGGTCTTTCTTGTTCTTGCACCTACAAGAATACAAGATTTCAAGCCCAGGGGGATTATTAGATGGTATGGAAATTTTGGTCAAAATCCAAAGTAAAGTAACAAGTGGTGATTGGTGAGCACATACCAAATATGAACTCATCAAAGCTTCCATTGGGCATATATTCATAGACCAAAACTCTCTCAGTTCCATGGATGCAACAACCCAGAAGTTTGACAATATTGGTATGCTGAAGTTTTGTTAGAAAGAAATTCTCGTTGCTGAACTCCAAATTCCAGGAATCCAGTTGACTAGGTGACGAATGCCTTTTGATTGCAACTTCAAGTCCATTATATAATCGGCCCTGAATGCAAACAACAAATCTAGATGATACATCTTCAGGAAACTGATTAGGGCCCCTTAAGAAAAGTTTGCTGACAATACGCTAATACAAGTTCCTGTCTTAAATTTAGAAGATATTTGGTACTCCCTCCGTTCTAAAATATAAGATGTCTTAGCCTTTTTCTGAAACACATGCATCTAGACGCCTTTTAGTGTTTAGGTTTACTCATTTTGCTCTGAATCTACACAATAAAAGATGTCTAGATACATGTGTTTCAGAAAAAAAGCTAGTAAAACATCTTATAATTTGGAATGGAGGGAGTACCTGTGATTGATAATGCTTTTTAGTATCTAGGTACATACGAATCTAGACAAATACAAGTCACTTATTTCGAAACGGAGGGAATAGCATAAACTGAAATTTCAGTGAACAATACGACGCACCTGGATAGAGGTGGGAAAGGGAGACAAATTGTACTTAACATGCAAAACAAGCAGAACCTTACCTTGTAAACACAGCCAAAGGTACCTTGTCCAACCTGGTTTGCAGGGCAGAAGTTTTTGGTAGCATCCACCAACTGGGAGAAAGTAAACTTGAAGGACCCTATTAGAAAAGAAAATATCGAGATTCATGATGGAACTTGCTTCCAAGGACAAGTTTATCTTTGCAGATACTGTTTCTGAGTATTGGATACTATAGCAATAAAATAAATTATTTTAGTGCACATGCGATTTTGGATACCTCCCTCATCCCTGATGACTCACAGCCCAGCCCAACCCAAAAATAGCCCAGCAAGACCAGTGGAGGTTGCCTCTATCTGTATATACATATCCCTCCCCACTCCCCCAGTCATATTAAGAAAGTCAACCTCGGTGCCAGGAGGCCACCAGAATATGCTCCCATCTATGGTATTGTGTTTGTGCTGTAATAGTATATTGAATGCACACGACCAGTTAACCTGCATATAAGACTTAAGTTCCCATGTTGAGTTACTCATTTCTAGCTCAGCCATACCTTCATGACCAATGAGTCTATGAATTCTAGGTGACTCCTTTCGGTGTCCACAGCAGTGGTGCCTCGTTCTGCTTTGTTTGGTTGATAATGATTCAACGACATTTGAAGAGCCTACAGAGAGAACTAATCTATGAATTGTTGTATCATAGAAAGCGATAGTTGATGGAATATGAATATTGTCTGGGCCACTTGGGATATTAAAAAAAATAGTCAGGGAGATCATTGAAAATGAAAAGTGAGCCCAAGCTATATGGAGCCAGAAATTTTGCAACATTAGAAAAAACGATATTTTGATGTTCTATTTTTTTCTGAAAAAAATGTGCATGTATATATGTATGTGATCTATATACCTGCAATTTTTCATTGAATGATTACTTTTATACATGGGTACACAAAAAAAGAAAAATACATGGATATTAGAATAGCAAACAGTGGATGTACTATTTGCAATTACAAACCCACAATTTTGTCTTTTTATGCAGCATGGAGGTTAAAGTATCTCATAATGAAATTTCCACATATGAGAATACATCTATATGTAAGGTATTTAAGCTCCATTGAACCTGAGCCTGAGCTCCATATGAATTTTTTTGGAACTTTTCAATATTACTGTTGATTTTTTCAAATGTTCAGCCCCATTGGCATGAGCTCTAAATTGCTACATTTGGGAGATCATAAGGAATTTATGCTCAATTTAACAAGCGCAGAGTTAATTAACTTATGAGGATAACATATCACTTTAAACAAGTAAATAGGTCTTCTGAAATACCTGCTTGATGCTTTTCCTTCATAGGAAATGGATCATTTATTGCATGAACTCTTTCAAACATACCACAAACTTCAATCCTGCCATTAAAGAACAAATAAAATATAAAGTCAATGTTTTTGGATATAGGAAATATTTTTAAGGGGCAGAGCATGGTCCCTTAAAGATGTAACCTTTAATAAGAAAGATGTAACCTTTATATCCTACAGATCATGGTCAATAAAAAGGTTCAATTGTATACCATTTACATGAGTTTTACAAAAACAACTCTGTCATGCAGAAAAATTGGATATTGTTTGGATGGAGTTTACACAAACAATACATCGACATGATGATATCCTACAAGTCTCCTCGAAGGAGAATAACATTTTGACTGCTAAGTTTAATGAGGAAGAAGTGAAAATGGTAGTTTTCCAAATCGAATTGAACAAAGCTCAGGCCCTGCTGGATTCCCACCTAAATTTTATCAGAGCTTTTGGGATGTCTGTCGTCGGATTATCGACAAGTACGACATAGGAGGTCCTAACGGCGTTGAGAAGATGGGGTGTGAGACGTCGGATGTTCCAGGAACGGTGAACACAAGTTTACCCAGGTTCAGATCCGACTGCGGTGATCGGATCCTACTCCTGCGAGCAACCCAGTAATATATCGGCGAGAGCCGGATGTTATAGAGGATTACAAGAGAGGTTCGCTTGTGCGAGTAGTGGTTGTGGTTGCCCTAAAGGCTCCCATACGACCGGTTTATATAGTCACCGGGACCTAGGGTTACAGGAGAGACCTATATGGCTACGTTACAGAGTTGGTAACTAGATACAGCTTGGACTACAAGTAATACTACAGGCCTAAATTGGTAACTCTTCTGGGCCTTGTCGTAGACGGAACTGGCTCCTCCTCTTTCTCTGACTGGGACGCCCGTGAAGCAAAGCTCTAACCCGTTGATGGGCCACCCTGGTCAGTGAGTCCTGTGGGTATACCCGAAAACGATATCCCCAACAGTAGCCCCCGGAAGTCTCCAAGATCCTAAGTCGGATAAATCGTCTAGCTTGATGGTTTCTTCGTCTTGATAATTTTGAAGAGTTACTGAAAACTTCTTTCAATAGTGTAGGATTCCGAGTCATCTGAGTCGGATATATTCTACTCTGACGTTAGTCTTTTCCTTTGCTCGGCTTGAAACATGAACCGGATTTTCAAGAGCGGCGTGTTGTCTGACAACTTTCCAGACCAGGTCCTGTCACTGACAGGAGTCCCGTCAACACGACCGTTGGTGGGTCCGTTCCCTACGGAACATAGCACCATTTTAATGCTAACGCGAGAATCGAGGGGGCGGAGGAGTCGCGAGGAAGCCACCTCTCTCCTATACGCGTGGCGTAAATCACGCGATTGAAGCACGAATCTTGGCGCAGAGGTAAATAAAAGAGAGAGAAAACCCTTCTCCCCCAGATTCATCTCTCCACCGCTTTCACTTATTGCCTCCTCGTACTCCTCGATCCTTTCGCAACCATTCCCATCTACACACCGCGAGATAAAACCCCAATTGCCACCAATCCTAGCGAGATGGAAGCGCCATCCAGCTCAGGCGCGGCGGCGGCGGGACTCACGGCGGCGGACAAGAGGAAACTGCGGGGCCTTTGGGTTCCCAGCGCCATGGACAACGCAGAGCTCCAAGTCATGGAGGACGAAGGCTACATCGTCGCTGGCGCGTGGCGAAGCGGCGCTGGAGAGGTCGTCCCTGCACCATGCGAAGGCGAACGCGTCCTTTTTGGTACGCACGTCGACCGTGGCCTCAGTCTGCCACCATCGGATTTCTTCACCGAAGTTCTTCAGTACTACGGTGTGCCGTTACATAATCTCCCTCCCAACTCTCTGCTAGAACTTAGTACTCATGCAACTTTGAGCGAGGGGTTTCTTGGCATTAGGCCAAGTCTCACCCTTTTTCGGTAGTACTATGGTACTCGGAAGAATTCCATCAGTGCCGGTGTTCCTTACACCACTGGCACTCTTAGCTTAGAAACCGAGTTTATCCTAGGATTAACGCTAGTGAATCTATAAAACGGAACACGGAAGAATTCCATCAGGTCTTCCGGCCTTCATCGACGGTGCCGCTCCCCACCAGGAATCGTGGGACATGGAGACGCCGGAACTTTCTAAGGACTTGATCCTTGCCAAGAGGCGGATCGAGTTCTTGATGAAGAACAAGGGGCTCCATGGATCCGATTTGATCCACTGCTGGCTGGATCGTCGGATTCATCCACTGCAGTTTCTTGGAGACCGCTTGATGCACAAGGTCACCGGAGATCGAAAGGATAGCCTGAGGGTCAGTTCGACTTGCATAGTCACGAAGGACTACAAGACCCGAATGCAGTACCTGATCAAGGAGCGGCTGGAGAAGAGAATCCCCGAAGTCTCCATGAAGATGTACACATCCGACCGTCCTCTAATCCCGGAAAATGTTTTGACTTGTTTTAAGATTATTTTACTCTTTTTCGTCTCATAATCTGACTTCTCTCTTACTGACTTTTATTTATACTTATCAGCTCAAGGATCTTCCCGAGTCCGAGCTCGCCCTCATCGAGGGCTATGACTCGGAGGCGACGGAGGACGATGAGGTGAAGGAAGTTCCAGCCTCCGCTTCCAAGAAGCGCAAGGCCAAGGAGGTTGTTATCACTGCTGGCAGCCAAGTGTTGCCAGTAGTTAAAAAGTAAGCACCTTGTCAATGTTTTTAGTACTTTGTACCTTTATTTCCTTCCGAAACACACCTGATATTTTGGATTTATGCGTTTCAGAGCAAAATTAGTGTTGAAGAGCAAAGTGAAGTCAGACAGCAAGCCGGGCAAGCAACTACGTCAGCAGAAACGTGTCATCTCCCTAGCAATGCCACCACCAACTCCAACCAGTGCCCCGTCATAAGCACCAGAGGTTTCCACCTCTCCTGATGCCGGCTCCACCGTCCCTGACGCCAGCAACACCTCGAAAACCCTGGTTACCATTGGTAGCCAAGCAATTAACAAGGGTGAACCCGCCAAGGGTAATGATCCCATGGTAATGTCTACAGGACAATTGGATAAAGTGGCCGGCTCTGCTGTCTTCGACCTAAAGCGGAAGAAGAAAGAGGAGATCCTCAAGCTGGCTCAGTCCAGTCTCGAGAAGTAGACCCTCACTCCAGAGGCAGCAATCCAGGAGATAGAGGACGTGAAGCTGGTCGGCCTCCTGGACCAAATTTTGGTCCGGGATGCGAAGATTGAGTCTGGCGAACTCCTAGCGACGGACATTCCCTCCCTCTCCCTTGCCGAGAAAGTGTTTCACAACACTAAACTCGGATTTGAGAAGTTGCACCTGGAACACATTGTAAGTTTCCGATTCTTATTTGCAGTATTTTATTATCATATCCTCTAGCCCCCAAGCATAAAATCGGATGAACATCACTGTATCCGAGTTGATGCTTATAGGATGCAAAAGAACGATGTAGTATAGCCCCCAAGGCTCGTGCTGTATTTTTACTTAGTTAAATTTGCAGCCCGAGTCTTAGTAGCCGTCTGACGGTATTCTATCTCTAAACTTACAGAAAATTGCATCTTTCAACTAGAAATTGCTCAAGAATATATGCAATAAGCTCAAGGAAATTAAGGCCTTGCGCCTTGAGAATTCAAAGCTGAAAGTTGAGAAAGATGAAGCAGAAGGTAAACTTTTCCGACTTCCTCTTTTTCATTTAGTTATTGCCATAGTCAAACTTGTTCTGCCCGACTGATATTTTTCCCTTTTGCAGAATTGTTGTGTGAATCCAGCAAGATGGTGGAGCAATCCAAGAACTTCGAGATCTTGGAGATGGAGAATGTTGGACTTCGGGACGATCTTGAGAAGCTTAAGTCTGAATTAGAGAAATCCATGAATGCGGTCCTGGAGTCAAGCAAAATGGAGACCGAGAGGCTCGAGAAGCTGCTAGCCCTTCGAGACAAACAACTAGATGATTTCAAGGACTTTGATAGCCAGAGACATCTAGCCCAGGCCACAGAGAACAAACTAAATAGCCTCCAAGAGGAGCGTACTCAGTGGAACCACTCCATGCTAAGTAAGATTTCCGACTTACTTTATTCGATTCATTTTTCGACTTTCTTTTGAGTCAAATTTTGACTTTTGGTTCTTTCCCATCCCCCTTAAATCTTTTTGACTCTCCTACCTCCGAACCTCACCTCGAGAGCATAAAGCTCATCGGAGATATTCTTTTCGACTTCCGCCAGACTCTTAAAGAGGCTGGCGAGTCGGTCAGACTTTCCGACTTGCACAAAATGCCAGTGCACGAGGTGAGGGACAAGGCGAAGGAGATTCCGAAGCTTATTAAAGACTGGAAGATCTCCTATGCTCGGACCGCTGTCCAGACCGCCCTTACCATGGTGATGAGCCACCATAGCGATATGGAGATCTGGCACGTCACCAAGGGTATCGCCGATGAGGACGATGAGGGTAACCCGCAGGACATCAAGGCTATCCAACATTCCTGCGCAGATTATGCTTGCTGTGTGGAGGAGATGACTAATTATATGACTCCATTTTTTGAATCCGTCGTCGTGCCTCCCTCACCGCAAGAGCCGGAAGATAGCATCGCTGAAGCGGCTTCTGAGTCCCAGGTACAGGGCGACGACGATGTCGACTCCAGCGCTCCACGTTCTTCATCACCACCGCCTGAGTCTGCAGCATAAACATTTATAATGCATTATTCTGAACTTTAGCATGTAATGATGGAAACAGTATTTTGTTTGTGCTGGTCTGTAAAAACTTAATGCTTTACTATCGTAGCACTTGTTTGTATATATTTTTATGCGTGCGCTTAAAATTTCTTAAGCACTTTTCTTTTTATGTTTACACTTATCGTTTTATCAGGCTTTCTGCCTCGTCCCTTTCATGAGCCGGCCAACCTTTAACACGGAAACTTTGCCAAGCAACGGAGCTCAATTGCTAAACCAGTTTAAACTCGGAAATAAAGCCGGCTTCCAGTACCAACAATTCATTACTCGGAAGATACCCGCGTCTGAGCAATCAGATAAAAAACCAAAGTATAGACAATAAATTGAATTTTTTACCGTAAGGTGACATTTTTTAGATATTCAAAAATCGTAACTAGAACGAACATGAGCATAAAATACTTTCAAGCATTCTGGGATTTTTGAAAATGACATGCTCATTTGGAAATAAGATGGTAAAAACTTCTCAAAGAATAACATATGAGGGAAACCAATACTTTATTTCACTTTGAACATGTACATATATGATTACAAGGAAATATAACTAAGAATAGAAGGGACGTAGCTGTGCAATATTCCACGGTCGGTCTATCTCATCCGGGTCTATACTACCACCAGCTCTCTTTCATTTCTGAGTATCTGGTCTTTCCTTGATTGATCTCATATCGGTTAAATAATACGACCCATTATGCAGAACTCTACTGATCATAAAAGGTCCTTCCTAACTCGGGGAAAGTTTGCGCTTTCTTTTTTGCACAAGTCGGAGAACCAAATCGCCCTTCCTAAAAGAACGGTTCTGCACTCTCTGGCTTCTGCTGATAGGTTGTAGATCTCTGCTTAGCAACAACGCGAACTTCTTCGATTGTATCGAGATCATCTTGTCAAGAAACTTCTGCATCTTCTTCGATGTACGCTTTGACTCTAGGAGACTGATGAATTAGATCGCTTGGAAGAACTGCCTCTGCATCGTAGACCAAGAAGAAAGGAGTATAACCGGTTGACCTGTTAGGAGTTGTACGTAAGCTCCATATCAAAAACGGTAATTCTTCCACCCAAGCCCCCGCGGCACGACGAAGTGGTGCCTCGAGACGAGGTCGGAGTCCTTATAAAATAAGACCGTTAGTTCTATCGACTTGTCCATTAGATTGTGGATGCGCGACTGATGCAATATCAAGTCGGATACCTTGTTCCTCGCAGAATTCGGCAAGTTCTCTCATTAAAAGTTGCTCCCGTAGTCAGTAATTATACTGTGCGGATATCCGAATCGGATGATCACGTCCTCGACGAATTTTCTAGCTGTGCCTCCATCGCAACTTGCTACAGGTTTAGCCTCAGTCCATTTTGTAAATTTATCCACCATCGCTAGTAGGTGAGTAAATCCACATTTTGTCATGGGAAACGGCTCTACGATATCAAGCCCCCAGACCGCAAATGGCCATGTAATAGGGATTGTTCGCAACTGATCAGCCAGAACGTGTGCCTGACGGGCATACTTTTGGCAACCTTTGCACGTTTTGACCAGTTTATCGGCATCCGTCTTAGCTGTAAGCCAAAAAAATCCGTGTCTAAATGATTTTGCCACTAAGGATTTGGCTGCAGCGTGGTGACCACACTCGCCTTTATGGATTTCTCGCAAGATTTTCACTCCTTCCCGGAAAAATACATCGGTGAAAAACCCCAGAAACACTCCGCTTATAGAGCTCACCATTTATTATTGCCGGCTCAGGACTTCGTCTTCAGGTAGTTTTCCGTCTATCAGGAAATCTAGATAGGGTTTTGTCTAGCTAGGAATTACAGCCAGAACTGCTACTTCCTCTGATCCAAATTAATTGACTTAGATTTGTCTAGATTCAGATGTATCTAATAGACAAACTCAAGTCAATTAATTTGAACCGGAGGGAGTATTAAAGGTGAGTCGGATTTCGTCGGATAGTCCTCATCAACTCCAGTTATGGAGTGGACCCTTAAATGCTCTAAAAAAGCGCCATCCGGGACTTGTTTCCGCGCAGAGCCTATTTGAAAGAACATGTTGGGCCCCCATGTGTGGTTTTGGTAATTAATGACAATCTTTATGGACTAATGTGTGTATTAAGTTACTTGTAGAATTTGTCCATTGGCATCGCTTGGAGCATGTGTTGGCTTCAAGGTCGATGAAATGCAAAGAAGATATGTTGGGCAAGCTCAATATGCGAGGTCGATGATGAGAAATTAAGGAAGGCGTTCCATCTTGAGAAGGGCAAGATCGTCTACATCGAGCTCAAGTGGAATGCTCAAGGCAAAGGTATAATCTTGATAGGTTTTCCCTTTTGCCGGTCTCACGTTGTGTGTATGAGACCGGGTTTAGGATAGATAACCGTACTATCAAGAGGGGCTCTCGTATGAGTAATTCGGTCACATCGTTCGGAGAGAGCTCAAACCTTTGCATACTTGCATCATCGTATTTGGTTGTTATTTGGTCTTATCCATGTGAGGATATAGAGCTTGTGGTAATCTCCATAACAAGCTCTTGTTCATCAAAATCGGATCTCCCATATATATCTTGTTGCGATTTTGATTTATGCGGCTTTTCGGTTTTTCACCAAGTGAGATATCTCACATTATTCTACTTGATACTTTCTCACTTGGTGATAATCAATATTTCCACTTTTTATTGAGAATCCCTTGTCGTCCTTTATCCAACGCAATTGGAATCGGGTCAATAGGAGCTACCGTTTAAAAGTTATGACCGTTTGAATATTTGCCGTTTTAATTAAAAAAGAAAAAGGAAATTCTGTTTCTGGGCCAAGCGGTAGTACCGCCCGGGCGGGCCGGTACTACCGCCCGCATCTGACTGCGCGTAACTATTTTCTGTCTGGCCCGGTTACGTCGTCCGGTCCTACCGGACTGGCCCGGTAGTACCGCCCGGGTGTGCCGGTACTACCGGTCGGCCCAGATTTTTATTTAGATCCAGATCCAGCTCGCTTTGCTTTTTCGTATCTGCTGTTGCCGCGTTGACTCGCGCTCGCGCAGGCGCGCGTGCAACCCCGCACCGCCGCTGCTCCCGCTGACGCGCGGCTGCCCGCCCGCCTCGCTCCCGTGCCGCTGCCCGCTGGGCCCGCACTGCTGCCCCGCTTGCCCCACAGCTGCTGCTGCGCGCGCGAGCGCTGTCGCCTGGCCGCTGCGGGCCCCGCCGCCAGCTGCTGCGCTGCGCGCGTGCCTAGCTGCTAGCTGCTGCCTCCCGCATGCATGCGCAGCTGCTCCTGCCCGTCCACTTGCTTCGCTACGTGCACGTACGGCCACAGCCCCATCTCACTGCTCTCGTTTTTCCTGCCATTTTGTTTGGTTTCGGTAGTACCGGTTAAATTCGGTAATACCGGACCGTTCCGAAAAACTGCCCAAACGGCTAGATTTTTTGGGCCCTCTATTTAAGTCTTGCCCGTTTTCAGTTTAGCAAGTTTCTCTATTATCTATTAGGCTAAACTTTGTCCACACTTGCTCTAAATCTTGAAGCTTGCCTAATCTTTTCCCTCCGATGATTCTTGCCCATATTTGAGTGGAAGAGAGAGGAGATCTAGCCCCACGTTTTGACCTAACAGATTCATCTCTTTGTGAGTGCATCTTTGGAGATCTAGATTTTGGGGGATTTTGTGTCTCTCTTTGATTCCTCCTCTCTTGTTTCCCCAATAGCTTTAGTAGCTTTGTTGGAACTTGAGAGTGAGGGATTTGGGCATCTTTGTGATGTTCTTGCCATTTGCATTTGTTGCATCGGTTTGAGTTCTCCTCGGAGGATTTGGTTTGAGTTGCTCGTTGGAGCTTGTCCCTCTTGGGTTCTTGGAACCCTAGACGGTTTGTGGCCTTAGTGGCATTGTGGCCTTTTGTGGTATTTGTTGGGAGCCTCCAATTAAGTTGTGGAGAAGTGCCCCAACCTTGTGAGAGGTTCCGGTTGCCACCGACAAGTGCACCGATAGTGGAAGCGTGGATCGATCCCATTGGGGTGAGATTCACCGGAGAATAAGGGAGGCTTTTGTGGCGTTGGTGGTTTGATATCACCCCCTCTCCAAACGAGACGTACTCCATGTTGGGAGGAACTCGGTAAAATATTGGTGTCCCCGCGTGCCTCGGTTATCTCTATACCCGAGCTCTTTAGTTATGCACTTTACATTATGATAGCCTTCGTGCTTGAAGTACTATATATCTTGCTATCACTTTGTTGCTTGTATTGCTTAGCTTAAGTTGTTGGTGCACATAGGTAAACCTTAGTTGTTTCTAGGTTGTGCTTTACAAAGTAAACTCGAGTTTTATTCCGCCTTTGTTGAGCCACTCTAGGAAAAGTTTTAATCGCCTATTCACCCCCTCTAGGCGACATCCGTATCCTTTCACTATTCTTGATAGAGCATCTGCTTCGTTATTTTCTGCTCGATGGATGTGTTGAACCTCAAAAACCCTCGAATGATTTAGATAATTCATCCACGACAGCTTTGTAGGTTGCCATGTGCTTGTTTGCATTATAGATGTCGGATACTTGCTGAGCAACTAAATCCGAGTCTCCGTAACACATGAGTCTTGTTACGCCAATGTTTTTGGCCATGTGTATTCCATATAATAATGCTTTATACTCGGCAATATTATTGGTTGTCGTGAAGGGTATTTGTAACATATAGAACAGCTTATCTCCTTGGGGTGACTTGAGCACCACGCCAGCCCCCGAGCCTCCTCGTGCTTTTTATCCATCAAAATGAAGGGTCCAAAATTCCGAGTCTAGCGGATTTGTATTTTCTACCGTTTCCGTCCAATCAACGACGAAGTCGGCCAGTATCTGGGACTTGATTGATGTACGCGGCTTGTACTCAATGTCGGAAGCTGCAAGCTCTATTCCCTACTTTCCGACACGTCCTGTGGCGTCGCGATTGTTGATTATATCTCGCAGGAGAACAGTGCTCACCACTGTGATCTTGTGCTCTTGAAAGTAGTGTCATAGCTTTCTGGATGCAAAGAACACTCCATAGGCTATCTTTTGATGATGTGGATACCGTTGTTTCAACTCTGTCAGAACCTCACTCAGGTAATAAGTTGGACGTTGCACCTTGTGCTCATGGCCTTCCTCTTCGCGCTCTACCACTGTTACCACACTTATGACTTTGTTAGTTGCTGCAATGTAAAGTAACATAGGCTCCTGAGGCTCTGGCGCTGCGAGTACTGGTGGGTTTGAAAGTAGGTCTTTCAAACTTTGTAGGGCAGCTTCGGCTTCCTGGGTCCAGAAAAATTTATCGGTTTTCTTCAAGAGTTTGTATAAAGGTGCGGCTCTTTCTATGAGCCGTCTGAAGAACCGACTCACTGTTGCGATGCAACCAGTGAGACGTTGTACGTCCTTCAGACGATTCGGCCTGGTAATGTTTAGTATAGCCTTAATTTCGTCATGGTTCACCTCTATGCCTCTTTCAGACACGATGAAACCTAACAATTTTCCGGCTAGAATTTCAAAGAAACACTTCTTAGGATTTAGCATCATATTAAATTTTCGTAGGCTAGCAAATGTTTCCTCCAAGTCGGAAATTAAAGTTTCCTTCTTTTTGGACATAACTGCTATGTCATCTACGTATATGTGGACATTGTGTCCGATTTAATCGTTGAGACAACGTTGCATAGTACGTTGATATGTTGCTCCTGCGTTCTTTAATCCAAAAGGCATAGTTTTGTAGCAGAAGGTTCCGAAAGGAGTAACGAAAGACGTCTTGATTTGATCCGACTCTTTCATCGGTATTTAATGATATCCGGAATATGCGTCGAGAAAACAGAGTAATTTCGACCCTGCCGTTGAGTCGATAACTTGATCGATTCTTGGCAAAGGGAACAGGTCTTTTGGACAGGTTTTGTTCAAAGCTGTATAATCAACACACATCCTTAAATCAATAGTTTCCTTTTTAGGGAAAAGTACAGGATTTGCCACCCAATCTGTGCGGATGACTTCTGTTATGAATCCAGCTAATTCTAGTCGGGCTAATTCCTTGGCTATTGCTTTGCGCTTTTCATCACCAAACCGCCGTAAGGACTGTTTGATGGGTTTAGCGTCAGGGTACACATTCAGAGAGTGCTCGGCAAGTTCTAGGTACTCCGGTCATGTCAGAAGGCTGCCATGCAAAGATATCACTATTATCTTTGAGGAACTCGAGGAGCGCGCTTTCCTATGCACGGTCTAAGCCTACCCCTATGTTTGTCGTCTTGGATGGATCATCTTCCTTTAGCGACGTTTTCTTCGTCTCTTTCAACGCCTTGAACTGCATGCTTGGCTTCAGCACCTCGTTCTTCCTAGCGGGCATCTCGGACGGATCGATGGTCTTCTTGATCTCCTGGTACTCCTGGATGTGTAGCACGGCTTCGGCAAAGGCGGCAGATCCTTCGTCCCACTCTCGCGCTTTCCTCGGATTTCCCCGGATGGTGATGACGCCCTTTGGATCTGGAAGTTTTATCATATTGTAAATGTAACAGGGACGAGCCATGAACGCCCAGTAAGCCGGACGCCCAAAGATGGCGTGGTAAACACTTCTAAACGGTACCACCTCGAAAGAGAGTGGCTCGGTCTGGTAATTGTCTTGGGTTCCGAATGTCACGTCCAGAGTAATCTCACCCAGAGAATCCGCCTGTCTCCCTGGTACAATGCCATGGAAAGTTACACTGCTCTAACTCAACTGGCTCTCGTGGAGTTTCATGCAATGGAGCGTTTCGATGTAGAGGATGTTAATACTGCTACTCACGGTGGGCATAAAACCCGATACCCGAAGACCGAATCCGAACTACCCGAGCCCGAACCCAAAAAACCCGATCACTATATTGGGTGGCAGATTTAGAAAGCCGGATTACACGAAATCCGGATTTATGTATACGGTACCCGAATTGCCCGAAACACCCGAAATTCACGTACATCCCATTAGGTGAAGTAGGAAAAAGAAGAGCCCAATAAACAATTTCCACCTACAGGCCCAACAAGCAATAGCCCAAGGCCACGATAGTTAATCTTATCTGGAAAGCACGATCGCTACTCGCTAGGTACTCCCCAGTTCGGCAGTTCCCTATCCGTCTCTCCCGAAGCCACCGCCACAGCTGCTCCTCACCTCCTCTCCTATAGTCCTCTCCATGACTCCTTTGTAGCGTGTCTTCAGATTCCCTCGCTTCTCCATCTCCGGTCCTGCTTCTTCTCTCCATTCCCCTCCGAATTCGGAATCCCCAAGAGCTCCATCATCTCCATGTTCTCCGGTGGGTGCTCGCACCTATTCTGCTCACTTGCGTCCGCCACGTCGCTGGTAGGTCGATGCTGGCCGCTTGCCATACGGGGAGTCTCACAAGAGGCGTGCCGAGCCTAGAGGCTTGGGATAAGATGGTGGACATGGTCGTCTATGCTGACCCGACGAAGGGAAGGGCTTCCGTGTTCATGTTCGGGAAAATCAGGAAAACCCGAGCCCAAACCCGATTTGTCGGGTACCCGTAATGTCGGGCTTCATTTTCTTCAGACAAATATCGGGTGTCACATTCCAGAACCAGAATTTCAAAAAACCCGAATAACCCGACCCGAAATTTCGGGTATACCCGAACGCCCACCGTGAATTGCTACCACCGTCCATGAGAGTTTTAAAGAACTCATAGCCATCAATAAGAGGATTGACGACCAGAGAGTACTTTTCCCGACGATGTGTTTTCCTCGGGTGATCTAAGCGATCAAAGGTGATGGTTACATCCGACCAATCCAGAAATTGGGGAACGGCCGGAACTCTGGCATTGAGCTAACGGAGAACCGCCTTCTTGGCCTTGGCCGGTTGAGATCCAAGGAAACAGACGTATGCGTCTTTCTTTGTGGGACAATCCTTCTTCCATCCAACTTGGGATGTGCGGCGTCCGCTTCTTCCATGTCGGAATCTTCCTTGGGCTCCTTGCTTTTGTCGGAATTTTTCTTTCCTTTTCGTCGCTTGGCCCTGTAGCCAGCGGATTTGTCATTTTTGATGTCGTCATTGAAACGACACTCGACATTTGTGTGGGTAGATCCTCCATTACTATCCAAGTGGTGGACACAGGGATTATTGGCAATGTCAGCCCAGGTATAGGTTCTTCCGGGTTGCTGCTCTCCTCTGCCCTAGATTCGAGAAGTTCCACGGCCTCGACCTCGGCCGCCTCCATGCCCCCTCGTCCTCCGGATCTGAACGGTGCGTTAATAGATGCGTTGTCCGGAGCAGGTTTATCTTCCGAGGTGTTCTTGCGCTTCTGAGCTTGTTGCTTTGGATGTTTGGCCGCATTGGGATTGGCCAGAATATTTAGCAGCCCTTCTGAATGTTTATCGGCATTAGCGTATTTGCTTGCCGTCTCTATCATCTCTCCCAAATTTGTGACGTGGTCACGCTTCAGTCTATGACGCAAAAGTCCGACTGAGAGTCCTGCAATGAAAGTCTCAATCGCAGTTTGCTCGTTTACTCCTTCACAGGAGTTTTTTGTGTCGACCCAGTGTCCAAGGTAATCCCGGCAAGTTTCTCCGGGTCTTTGGGTGCAACGCTGCAAGTCTCCGACGGTGCAGGGCCTCCTGTATGTTCCCTCGAAGTTTGAAAAGAACGCACTTTGCATATCATACCAGTTATGAATTGAATTCTCTGGCAGTTCATTGATCCATGATCGAGCCGTCTTCCTCAGCATAAGCGGGGGATATCGGACTGCGACCAGGCTGTTTCCTCCTTTGGCGATGCAGCAAGCCTGGAAAAATTCCTAGAGCTAAGTATCTGGCCTAGCCGCGCTGTCATAGGGTTGGATGTGTTTGGGAATACCGAAGTCAACCGGAAATTTTGTCTGACGGATGCGTGGGCCAAAGCACTTGGGTCCCACGTACACGTCTTCTTCCTCGTACCGCCGCGCTTCTATGTTTGATTCGATGCGATGGCGAGCGTTGTTTGGCGAGAAGATCTGCGCCTTGGAGGCTCGCGGCTTCTATGCGGCGGAGTCAGATTTCTGCTTCTCCTTTCACCGTTGCCGCCTCCGCCCCTGCGGCTTCCATGGCTACGATGAGATCCTTCATGGTCGCTGCCTGGAGGCGATGGTGGCCCTGGTGGATTATTTCCGGCTGGGTTACGTGGTGGTGGTGGAGCCTCATTATGCTGACTCCGAGGTTGGTTTCTACGGGATCCGTCCCTACTTGATTCAGGACGATCCGGATCATCTCGTCGTCCGGCGTTACCAGCCGGACAGCTTGGTGGTGGCATTCTTAGCCGGTCCTATTCTCGCTGGCGGTGCGCTTTCGGGTCTTCTCTGTGGCGGTTGTTTTGCCGACGATGGCCCTGATGGGGAACCATTGCCCTGATGGCATCTTCGGAGGCAGCCGGAATAACTCTTCCCCAGTCATGTGCGGGCCTACGACGATGACCGTTTGATCCGGTCCTTTGAACTTTCTTCTTCTCCCTGGGGACGATAGCGTTGATCCGTATCCCTGCGGGGTCTCTCGTCAGTGCTTTGGTCGACGTCAGTGAGGCAAAATTCTGACCTTGAGGCCAGCTTGCCACTGAATGACGCGGCTATTTTCTGCTATTTTAATCCTTTGTCTAGCAACGCAATGCATTGCCAGACCTACTCAGGAGACAGATTGTTGGCGAGGATAGCTCGAGCTACTGCATCATTTTCCAACGGCGTGTTGTAGACTCGGATTTTCTCTCCAAGATTTTTTGTCGAATAAATCTCTGTCGATATCCGGGTTCCTACTAGCAAGAACCGGACCTCCTCTTGTCTTGTTTGGTAGTCGCTTGAAATCTGACTGATATTTGGCAGGATCACTGTCTAACTACTGTTTAAGCTCGATGATATGCGCGGCTTCTTCGAGTAAAAACAGACGGTGCTTTTCCAGGTCCTCGGCCCTTTTCTCCAGCGCATCCATAGTAAGATCCTAAGCTGTTGGGATTGGTATGGTGAGAGCATCCCCGTAAATTTCACGTGCACCCTTGGTGACGACGTGTCCATCCACGGGAGGGTCGATCGGCATGGTATTAATCGGATCCCTGTCCTGATTCTCCATCTCGATCTCTTCATCAACTTTTTCTTCGTTGGTTTCCTCGACATCCGGCTCTGCCGGTGTCGGATTTTTGTTCTTCTTCTTTGACCGCCCAGTAGCCTTTACGTGCATACCGGTGGCAAAGACGGCTTTCGGTCCGGTACCGGGAGATAAACTTCCATCGGTACTTTCCGTAGTAGTTGGCTTGTGGACCTCGGACGAATCTCCGGTGTCCATGTCATCCTGCGAGGTGTAGTTTTCATTCATGCTATCATATAGACTAGGGGGAGTCTCCGGCTCACCTTGCGTTGGTTTGGAGGTGTGTTCTTCTTCGTACTCCTCCATCTCCTTCTCGAAGTCTCGAAGTTCTTGCGGCGTTATTGACTCCTAAGGAGAGCCAGGTAAGTCGGCGTTTTTTTCGATTGCATCGAGAACAGAATAGTTCCCGGCTCCAGCGTCGACAGAGTCGGATCCAGAGCCTATGTGGTTATACGAAACAGTGCTTCTTCTTGTTCATGTTCTTGAGGTAGCGACACAGCTGGGTTTCCGCCTCCTCCATCTCAAAGCTCTCCTTGATGTCAGCGACTGCCTTGTAATCGATGTAGGGGCATTTCGTCATCTTCTTTATCATGTGCATTAAGAGTGCTTTTTCTGCTATGACATCGGTAGGGACGGATCCGTAGCGGATATATTCCTCATCCATGTATCCAATCTCGACGGAGAGATCAGATCCGGATTTTTCTTCCACCGCTTCTTCCACTACAGGAGTGGGCTGGGTGGTTTCGATTTTTTCCGGGATTAGAGCAGATCCGGATTTTTCTTCCGCCATGGTCATCACCTCAAGGGTGGGTTGGGCGGGTTCAGCGAAACCGAGATAGATATCGATCTCGCCGATAGGCATGATCGTGTAGGTTGTCACGGGCTTGCTAGCAGGAATCCAAGTCTCGTCGAGAAGGATAAGAGGGACATCACTAGCGTAGACCACGCAACCCATGGCGATTGTTTTGCCGATTTCTGCACGCGCAGATTCCGCCTGGAACGAAGCACTGAAAGTCACCCGCCCCACGGTGGGCGCCAACTGTCGTCGGATTGTCGACAAGTACGCCATAGGGGGTCCTGATGGCGTTGAGAAGATGGGGTGTGAGACGTCGGATGTTCCGGGAACGATGAACATAAGTTTACCTAGGTTTAGATCCGACTGTGGTGATCGGATCCTACTCCTGCTAGAAACCTAGTAATATATCGGCGAGAGCCGGATGTTACAGCGGATTACAAGAGAGGTTCGCTTGTGCGAGTAGTGATTGTGGTTATTTCCCTAAAGACTCCCATATGGCCGTTTTATATAGTCACCGGGACCTAGGGTTACCGGAGAGACCTATCCGGCTACGTTACAGAGTTGGTAACTAGATACAGCTTGGACTACAAGTAATACTATAGGCCTAAGTCGGTAACTCTTCTGGTCCTTGTTGTAGCCGGAACTGGCTCCTCCTCTTTTTTTTGACTGGACCACCCGTGAAGCAAAGCTCTAACCCGTTGGTGGACCACCCTGGTCAGTGAGTCCTGTGGGTATACCCGGAAAGTATATTCCCAACAATGTCATTAAGGATGACATTATGGCCCTTTTCAAGCATCTTCATGAAGGAAGGTTGCCACTCCATAGTTTGAATTTTGGAGTAATAACCCAGCTATCAAAAGGATCAGAGGCAGTAAAGATTCAAAATTATAGGCCCATTTATCTTTTGAATATGATTTTTAATTTTTCTATGAAATTAGAAATGAGTAGATTAAGTTCCGTTACTCTCATGGATCTGCACTTCTCAGACGTCATTTTTACCTGGTAGTTTTATTATGGAAGGGGTCGTCAATTTACATGATATTCACACCAAAAAGTTAGATATGGTCATTTTTTAAATTGACTTTGATTAAACCTATGACAAAATCAGGTGGCCTTTTTTGCAACAGACTCTTTATATGAAAGGTTTTTCTCCTATATAGAGAGCTTAGACACAAAAGTTTATGCAAATAGGAACTGTTATTAAGTTTAATGATTATATAGGTTCCTACTTTCAACCAAAGAAGGGTGTTAGATAGGGTGAACCTCTATCATTGATGCTTTCTAACATCGTGGTAGATATGTTAACCATCCTAATTTTCTTTTCTTTTTATTAAATGTTAGCCATTCTAATGAATAGAGCCAGAGAATAAGGCACAATCCTTTTATGGATCATGATCTAGAGAAAGATGGAAATCTAGATTAGAGGGCAGGAGGGCACCTATGCTCCACTTTTTGGTTTTGGTGTGGGTTCTGCAAGCTGCGCACGGTTGCCTATAGGAAAATGCCGAAGTCTCCGGTCTAACCAGACCGGAGTCTCCGGATGACCGGAAACTCTGAACAAAACTCCGGTCAGTCTTCGGACCGGATATAGCAGGTTGCACACAAACGCCGGAGACTATACAACACTTACTAGGTATCGCTGCTAATAAATCCAACAATCATAAATTATATTGTTTACTAGGATAGATTTATAGACATCATTGAGCGACTGCAACAAGTTTCACTTGGACACCAATAAAACTGTCAGGGAATACGAAGCAAGTGGGCTATTCTTTCTTAAATTTGTACCTAAGAACTTCATTAAACTACCAATTAATGAGTTGCTAATTCAACTGAATGTCCAGGGTCGGATTTGATATTTAGAAAACTAGATGTGGATCTTTCATTGTCTTCAGATAATCATGCATCAAACAGGATATATGTTATAACAAAGGCACAGATATATTCTTCTTTGTGCGGGGATGTACTGCATATATCTAACCTGCCATCATGGGATGAGCAACTAGTAGCACTATAGTTTGAGCAACCAGTAAGTAGCCTTGGCACCTCTTCTGCAGCCTGCAACACACTGGCGGAGCTTCAGCCCATTCCATGGGAGGGCAGATGGACAAAAAAAGGCCAACATAGGCCTATTTTTTTCAGATCTGGGGGCCCATTTATGGGGCCTTCCTTCGTGAAAAGCCCATGGGCTGGGGGGGCGGCGGCCCCCCCTGGCTTTGCCATAGCTCCGCCACTGCTGCAACAACAACATAGCCACATGGGTGATTATCATATTAAAGTGCCATTACTAAGATTCATGAAAGGTCATCCCGTGCACGGGCACAGGTGTTATGTTTTCTTGGAAATATACATGAATGAGACGAAATGAACAGGCATGATTTAGCCGATAAGATCTATGGCTCTGAAAGATGTCTTAATTTATCTTGGTAGAAGAAGGGACCACGAAAATCCATTTAGATCTGCACGCTTTGTGCCTGTGCGTCACTAAATACAATGCTCCGTCTTTATTATTTACTCATACACATGAGAAAACAAACGGATTGCCTGTATTTGCTGCACTAAACATGGTCTGAAAAAGAATAGCGTTGTTGGTCATCATACCTGTGATTGTGAAGGCCGTATGGCATTTAGAATTTGATCTAGGTGACCTGCGGTTTCGATGTGGCTGATGAGTGGGAAGAGTAAGAGATAGGAGTCTATTTTATTCTGCACAACACGGAACTGGTCAGCCTGCTTCCGCCCCATCAAGAACTGGTATATGTAGTTGCTGTTTCGGCAGGATGTGACGAGCACGTAGGCTTCGCGCAGGATCTCCTCGAGCACCTTCAGTGGGCTCCTTATCTCTGGCTGCTGCATCTTCCCGGAACTCTGCAGCTTGTTCAGCAGGGCACCAATGATCTGCGCGCGGTGGACGAGCTGCTGGCAGGTCTTCTTGTTACGGCGAACTGACTGCGCTGCCTGGACAATCATCACGACAAGCTTCACCGCATCCACCCCTGCAGGCTGCGTGATGTCCATGCCCTCTCTGCCTCTGCTTGCTTGCACCACGATCAGATTTCTATGGATGCATCATCCTGCAGGAAAAAGAGAAACCTTTGGAGAGGAAAACTATTTGGGTAGATAGATGATTACTAGATCATAACCCACTCACCGGTCAGCAGTCAATGCCGGACTAGTATTCCAATCAAAGGAAAACAATGACCATAGGCTCGAACCTGTCCTCCGCGGGAGGGTCCTACGTGCGCGTGAAATCAAAGTATATGATGGTGTTCCTTTTGGAACCAGGGAAGATACCACATGGCCGGAGTTGCCATCGGGAATTTGAGTGGAACAGAGACGTGCCATTTTCAACACGGTAAAGAAATGGCACACAGTTCTTTGCTCCCAGCGAAGCTGCGAACGACAGGAGTAAAGACTCCGAATTGTGACATGGTAGGATGGAGCTCACCGGTTCCCACACGCACCTTCGGCTTGCCTGCTTGCGCGAAGGGTTCGGTGACGTCACCGAAACGCACCCACACTTCAGCGGCATTTCCACAAACAGGTTGTGGACTAGTGGATGCGCGCAGGCGCAGCGCGCCCGGACTGGAGCCTAGAGGCCAAACGCTTGTGCTCTTCCTTTTCAGACTTCTAGCTCAAGCGGATGCGTTCGGTAGTGCACTTCGGAGCTGCGGGAAGGAGACGTCGGTGTCACTGTGTCAGCGAGAGAAACCTCTGGGTTTCTTTTGGGCGTGGTGGTGGACGGGGCTAGTAGTGGAACTGCATCGTGGAACGCGGAGCGTGCCATGATACTCAAGCTGCCTTAGAGCATCTCGCCGAAGTAAAAAAAAAAGACTTGTAGCATAAAAAATACGTCGCTAACTGCCAAAACCGGCTCTACCCAAACCACCTTAGTGGAAAATATTTTTTAGTCCTTGGCCCCCAAATATAGCCGGCCGAGGGCTACGACTTTATTTTTTGTCCTCGGCCTGTCGTAGCCTCGCCATCTTGTCGTCGTATTTTTTTCCGGCGTTCACGTGGTCGACCACCGGTCGTCTCCGCTGATAAACCCCCGCCGTCATTTTCTCCTCTGTCTGACCCCACTCAACGGTGCTAGATGTCACCAGAATTGGTCCCGAGAGCTGCCGCATCGAGCCTGATCCCGTGGTTGATTCCGGCTGTGACGAGGTCGATTCTTTTGGTAAAAGGGCTATCAGAGCATGGGAAGGTGTAGATCGACCGCCGCGGACCAAAACCGACCGACAACAACCGTCGTAGCCCTCGGCCGGGAGAGCTTTACGCCTAGCGGCGGCTTCAAGCTTCGTCGATGTCCGTTCGTCGTGTTGGCCGACGTCGGGATTTCCACCATCGCCCCAGGATAGCCTGGTCGTCGCGTGGTCCCGGCGGAGGTCTCATCCTTTTTTTTCTCGGCTCTATGGTACCGACCACGGACTCAGCATCCGCCGCGTTCAAGGTACTCGACGAAATTTCTATATGACTTGTCTTTTGTTCATTTGCAACCAGCTTGACCGAGAACACCTTCGGCTATAGATGAAGAGGTTGAGAGAGATGATCTTCGGCGACTCTTGTTTGATTTGCAAGAAACAAAAATTTAGTCCTCTAAGTTATTAGGGTTCGAATCTATGACGCAAAATTTAGAGGATCAAATATAGGAAGTTAAAGTTTAGGAAGGCTTTTTATTCTCTAAATTTTTGTACTTTGGCTAGAGATGCTCTTACTTTAGCAAGAGAAAATGAAGGCATCCGTGTGCATCGATGTAACAAGAGACATACTATTAAAGAGTGGCAGAATTGTATCCTTCCAACTAATTATTGCAGATACTGATATACATTTCAAATTTGTTTTAACATATACTCCCTTCGTTTAGAAATATAAGACACTTTACCTTTGTGAATCAAATATATCTAGACGTTTTAGTGTGAGAGTGAACCTATACACTAAAGGACGTCTAGATAAATTTATTTCACAAAGCTAAAATATCTTATAACGCAGGGAGTATCTTCATAAAATTTACTTTCCAGTTTGTTTTCTTATAGAGGAATCAGAGAAACAATATGCTTCTCGAAAAATGAACATGTAAAACTAAATGCTGATATGGCACAATATTTACATGGCAAGAGCGAGCTTGGTAGGGTGCTATCGTTCAGGAGCATCTATTTAATATAAAACTGATATGATTTACTCCCTCTGTCTTAAAATAGATGTCTCAGGTTTATTAAAACTTAGATAAATCTAGACATTATTAAACATCGGCGGAGCCACCAGGGGGTCGAGCCTGGTCGGCCGACCCGGCTCAACAAATCCTTTGCAAGCTACCCAGTCACGTGACTCTGTGTTGCATGTATCGGCATGACACGGATCGAATTGATCCAGCTGATTAGCTAGATATAGCTAGCTAGCAGCACAACGTATATATATCTCTGTTTTTGCTACGCTTGGACTGACTCCCTCTATTCGAAAATAAGTGTACATTTAGATTTATCCAAAGTCAAACTTCGTAAAGTTTAACTAAATTTATAGAAAAGTAAAATTACTACAAAAATCTTCAAATAAAAAAAAATACCCTACGCCCTGAGCCATGGCCAAGTCGCTCTATTAGCACACTCACATCTCTCTTCCCATCAATCTAAGAGCATCTCCATCCAGTTTTAAAAACCGGTATAGTGAGTGAACTGGTGTCTCTTAAAAAATCAGTAAGGTCATCGGTTCAGATTTTTCTGATCAGACCATTGAACCAGTCTGTATTTTAGTACTATGTCTCCAGCCAGGCCCCAAGATCCCCCCAAGGCGTTAAAAATCCCCCCTAAGCCCTTTTTAGCGTCGGCGACACAAAACAGCGAAAAACTGCCTAGCCACGCCTCCAGAGCCCCCAGCAGCCAAAATAGTGCCAGCGAACCCAAGGCAAACCCAAGGCACCGGGGGCCTATTGAGGCGCCTGCGAAAGCATCATCCAATCGTTTGTATCCACGCGTCCTTCTTCCTGGCCCACCTAATCACTCTTCGTTCGGAGATAGTCCTGGGAGAAGGGGCAACGGCCGTAAAGATATCCCCGTTTTTCATCCATCGGAAGCATTTTGTCCCCCAAGACGTGACATTTTTCATCCGGCGAGTGTCCGGGGGCCCCCGACGGCTGGAGTTGCTCTCAAGTTGGTTAAAACTAGACAAATATAGCACTATTTTTATGTAGTTTTCTTGTTCTTTCTAGTCAATTTGTAGTTGTACTTGATAAAATATGAAAGCTGCTTGGAACATTTTTTGCTGAATACACTTGCTTTTATGCCTAAAAGTTTTTTAGAGCTTATATGTCCGACCCGGCTCAACTCAATTCCCGGCTCCGCCACTGTTATTAAGTATATAGGTTCATCCAAAGTTTGAGAAATCTAAGACATCTATTTTGAGACGGAGGGAGTACATGTAAAACTGATATGATTTGATGATCATGTGCGATCTATGCAAAATCTATCAGGATGACGTCCAACAAGTTCTACAAAAATTGACAAGATGCATCCAGCTGCCACGGAAAGTATTGTTTCAAATTCGATTGACGGCAGACTTTACAATTGGATCTCCATGCATAGATCAGGTTTGAAACTGGAGTTTCCTAACAGGTATACCCAACTATTGTCTTGTAAAAACAAATCTGATTTGAGACTTTTTAAATGTTCATCTGGCGAGTTGCATGGATTGCTGCTAAAGAGTAGATATATATTATGAGTTGTAACCATGATGTCTTTACTTAGATATATATTATGCGTTGTAACCATGATGTCTTTACTTTTTGGTCGATCAGCTAGAGCACCTTATTACTAAGTGGCAGCAGACTGGTGATTCATCTTGCACACTAGATGCTGCAAAGCATCACAACAACTTCCGACATGGTGGGCCGATCTTCGACAGGATGGCGAACACACATCAGCGCTATCTTAACGCATTGCATAATCTGAGCCCTGTCATTCTTCTTGGCACCTAATAATGGATCCATAAGCTTGTGCAACTTCTTTCGATGCCTGCGTGCCTGAAATAATTTTGCATACCATTCATCACCTTGATTTATGATTTACTGAAAGCCAAAGTTTTCGTAGGAAAGGAGAAATGAGGAGGATGCCGCTAGTGCTACCAGGCTACCAGCTATTGTAAGTTTGAGCAGAGAAACGAGACTCATACACAAATACCTTTTTCGGTAGTGATCAACAATAAAACATTAAACATTGTGCAATTGTAACATAAATTGGATTCTTCTAAGAAAGACGAAAAATTCCTGAAGCAATGAATTTAAGAAACTATGGAGCTGCACACTGTTCTGCATCAGTGCGGTGGCACATATTCTATTAATGAAAATGGATCAGTGTCTAGCAATTAAAAGTATGCATAAAGTCAATCCTGCGATCAAATGCTTCATTCGTACTTATTTTAAAATACTTACATATTCAGGAAGAGATCCTAGAGATGCGCTGTGCATATAAAACCGAGACAACTTGCCAGCTATAATTTCAAGAAGTACAATGCCGAAGCTATATACATCTGTCTTCTCCGATATCATTCCAGTAGCAACATATTCAGGATCTGCATAGCCACTAGCAGATGAAAATGGGATCATTATGACTATGCACGTGAAAACCCCTTCAAACAGATAATGAGAGTGTTGCCACTTCTAACTGGAATGTTGAATCAAATGATGACTTACTATGTGCCACAAACAAGTACTTCTGCAGTCACATTGGGAGCTAATTTTCTCGCCAGACCAAAATCAGTAATTTTAGTGTTCATTTCATGGTCCAACAGGATATTACTTGCTTTTAAATCCTTGTGGACAATGCACATCTTAGAATGCACATGCAGATAAAGAAGACCATCCGCTATCCCTTTTATCATTTGAAGACGTTTAGACCAATTAAGGAATTTTCGTTTTGATTCATCTACAAAATCACCAATATAATGTTAAAGATATGTACTTGCTGAAAATGACAGAAACAAATTTAATGAAAGAGACCCTGATCTAAGTAAAAACTTGCCAGCAATGATACATGCCAAGCTTTTATTTGTCATATACTCATAGACAAGTATCATTTCTTCTTGCTGAACACAATATCCAAGTAGCTTGATTATGTTTTTATGTCGAAGATTTTGAATGAGTTCAATCTCAGCTCTGAACTCTGCTGGACCTTGAAGTGAAGATATCTCATGCCTTTTGACAGCAATATCAAGACCATTAGGAAGTTTTCCCTGAAAATATCAGATGACAAAATTAAAAACTTAAATCTAAACATGTATTGAGGGGACGCAAACAATGTTTCTGGTGCTCAGTGACATCCACGAATGGTTTCCCTTGCTGGTCATGGTGGCTCAGGAGAGCAAATGCCCACCATCAGTGGTGTTACCATTAAGTGCAAGCATTTGGAAATTTCAGTTGGAGATGAGACTATCTACCAAACATTGTTCTCTTCCTTCTTAAGAAACACAAATTTCTCTATAATGTCAAACAAGAAATTGAAAATTGATATACATTTAGAATAGCATACCATCTTGAATCTGCCCTTTTTTTAAATGAAACCTAATTTAAGTTCTAATCAGATAGGGGAGTTGAAGTTCAAACCCATTTTTTGTTCACAAGCAGTATTAAAATTACTGTATACGAGTTTGTCCCACTGAAATTGAGTCAAGCTTCAACTATCAGGGGTGGAGAAACATACAAAGACACCACACAATGTCTACAAAACCTGCCACCAGTTAAGGAGTCGAATGACGCATTGGTTGGTTGCACTTTTCTGTTGCAATTGACCGGTACAATGACTTCAATAAACTGACCCAGTTCAGTACATGAATTTGAACGACCCGTGGGTATTTTAGTCTGGCTCTGCTATTGGATACCACATAAAACTAATTTAAAAATAGGTTTATCTATTGTAAAGAGCTGATAAAGTTCAAAATACCCTGTCGTCAAGGTTGATGCACTGCTATTTGGGCAAAAAGTACTATGGAAGTTAGATATGTGGGTGAAATTCACATTCTAGTCAACATCGGGAGTAGAAGCCAAGTTTTTATCTCCTAGGTGGGAAGCTGAACTTACATGCCTCAAGTGTTTAAGACATTTAGTATCGCAAGCTCTTAATAGTTAAAGATTTTGTCTCAAGAAAGATTACCTTATAAGTATAGCCAAACCCACCATGTCCAACCATATTTCTCCATGATAAATTGTCAGTAGCAGCCATTATCTGAGGGAAACTAAATTGTGATAACCCCGCTTCTTTTTCAACACCAAAGAGATTTGCCAGTTCTTCCATATTCTTAACTTGACCTGGTTCATAGGGAAAACATCACTTTGTCATCGAGTTTCGTAGTGCATACTTGGAGTAAACACTCTGCATACTATTTCCACAAGATAGCTTGGTATCTAACATCCACAATTCCACATAGTCAGGATTACAGGGTAAATTATGACCGAAGTAGAGCAATAACCGAAGTGTCCCTATCTTCTCCAAAAAGAAATGTGCAATTTCAATGGTGTTAAAGTGGAATAAGCCGTCAGGGAATCCTAGTCATATTCAAGTTTCCTTGAATGAAACTAACAAAGTGACAAAATATTGTAGGAAGGTAATCTATTTATGATACTAAGCTAATTTTCCTTTAAAGATCTCTTTCATGCACCAAATCATAACTTTGTTAAAGTTATTTTGCCCACACAAGTTTTCATCAGCCCAAAGGATCCTGCAATTCTGCAGAGTATTTACGATAAAAATAGATTTAAAGAAAGATCTTCGTGTGCCGCTCTGATGTTGTTGTTGCTGTTATAGTTAGAAGTTTGAAGAAATTGTCAATTAAGTGCATGAACATACTTGTGGCTTGATCCTCCTCAAATTTTGAAGGAAGATGAGTTTCCGGATCTTCTGATTCAGTTGCGTGGAGGGCCTCCCTTCTGAGCCTGATGTATATTGTAGAAATAAATCAAGATATGACTATTAAAAATGTAATAACTTTGCGTTTGTGTTTATCAGTAGGGTAGACTAGGCGATGATCAATTATATGTTTTGAATTAGCACACAACTGTCTAGCAACATGGTGACTGTTATTTAGTCGAGTTTGGATGATCTACTCATCTGCACTATACTCATCACAAGTTCCAGGCTCGAATGTAATTGAGTTATGCAAAGATAACAGATTAATTAGACACAGTCAAATCAGAATTCACATCTTGGTTATAATTTGAAGGCTTGTGCTGTTTAACAGGTTTTATTCTATGGTGTGATAAGGAGATGTGTGTGCATCACTCACTCTATACCTAGAATGAAATAGCTAGAAAATGAAGCAGGTTCAAGAGAATTCACAAACGTGACATGAATTTTACATAAAAAGACAATAACATTCATAGAAGATACCTATCTTCATGTTCTGTAGGATGTACTTCATGTAACTCATCCATAGTCTCCTTGGAGATTCAAAAAAGAATGGAATAAGAACATATTTCTGCTCTAAACATTATGTTAGCAAATATTACAGCAAAAAACTGCAGTCAATGTTTAAAAAAGCTTCAATTCTAATATTAAGCATGGTAGGTGGAAGAAAATGCGAGAGCATAAACGATGACCAACACGAACTACATTGGCCTAAGTGATCTCTGCCAACAAAAAAGCACAAGAAGCTGGTAACAAGTAGCGCTTTTGCAAAGCAATGAAACAACCTAAACTCAAAGACTAAAATTACTTGGAAAGCGGCGGGTCCAAACTCGTTGCTATGACCAGACGTCACTGTTTGCGTTCCTCCATGACCGCATGGTAGGGAAAAATGGAAGAAGACTTCCGCACATGTTTCCATGGTCAAATGTACATCACACTGCTATTTACATTTAAGTTCCTTTCAGCATTTGTTTTACCATTTCTCTAAGACTTCAGCAGCTGCATGGTCTTGAGCTTGAGTTGTATAAGATTATAATCGATCCGAGAGATATAACTGAAACTGAAAATTAGTCTAGTCTTTCATGATTCGCAGAATTAACTAAAACTGAAAATAACAGTTTTCCTATTTACTGATCAAGGCAACCGAGAGATATAAAATGGATGAAGTTTATAACCAAATCAGTAACTGGAAATCTCATGCACATGTAATAGTTGAACCATCATTTAACTCTAGAAATGGCAACATCAGATGTTGTACCTGTGTGGCAAAAGGGCGGGATCTGCTCAGAAGTTGCTCCCAGGTACGGCTGGTGTCGACGAAGCTGACAAGGGGGAAGAGCTGGAGGTAGAAGGTGATATCGTTCTGCACCTCACGGAGCCGGTCGGCGTGCTTGCCCCCCATGAAGCATCTGTGCAGGTAGCTGCTGTCCTGACAGGATGTGATGAGCATGTATGTATGGCGCAGCGTCTCCTCCAGCTGCACCACCGGGTTCCTCGTCTCGTGGTGCTGCATCAGCCGCGTGCTTTCGAGCCGCTGCAGAAGGTCCCCGATCATCTTCACGCGCCGCAATAGCAGCTGGCAGGTCTCCCGGTTCCTTTTAACAGTCTGCACGGCCTCCACGATCATGTTGATGAGCCCATACGCGTCCACCCCGACGAGCTGCGCCATGCTCGCCGCCTGACCCACGCCACTCCATAGCGCCATCTTCCCTCAGCTAGTTTGACGCCAGTGACCAGGTCTACCTACCTTAGAGAGCAAAGAAGAACAAGTGAAGAAGCTCCCAGCACACAGCCAGTATATACGATAGGACATGGAAAACCGGTGAGTCGCAATCCACATCAAAATTGTTGACTCGGAGAGTGGACTATTCTGGGCTGAAAATAGGAGCTGAACAACAACTAAATTATCCTGGCGTGGCTGTAAGCCGGCAGACGCTTACCGGGTCACCTACCACGCAGAAATGCAAGTCTTGTTCCTCCCTGGCTACTCACGCAGGTCCTGAATTTTCAGCAAGCACATCGGAAAGGGTCCAGGCACCATCGGAAGGACGCATCATCTTCTGTAGCATTTCCACAAACACCTGTGCTACGCCAGAGAGGTGGAAACCACTCCACCTATGCAAACCCCAGCGCTGTGGCGGAGAGGTGGAGACCGATCTATCCATGCTTAGCCACCGGCCGGAGCACTCACACGGTCACTCTTTTTTGTTCTCTCACTCTATACGACAGTCGACAGGAACCGCTCTCTTGCGGAGCGCTACCGATGAGCAGTCGGCTGTGCATTCCGTCTCCTTCCTGTGGCCTATGGGGGGCAAATGGACTATTCTGACCAACGTGCTCCACCCGATGGGAACCTCCTCCTGTAGTGCCCCACCCGATGTGAACCGAGGAGAAGAGCCTTAAGCTAGAAAAAATTATGCCCCGACACTACCTTCCTAGGGGCAAATCTGGCCAACGGGCCGGCCCAGGCACGGCACGTGCCAAACGGGCCGGCACGCGGCACGGCCCATCATGGCCCGCCAAGCCACGTGCCGTGCCGGGCCGGCACACGTGCCCCGCCTGGCGGCCCGAGTCTGGCACCTGGGCTAAACGGGCCGGCCCGCGGCAGGTCAAGCACGCTGGGCCGTGGTCTTTTTCTGCGGGCCCGTCGAAATTTGTCCTTAAAAACGTCCTAACCTCAACTATAGCAGCTAGATTTTATTGTTTCCATGGTAGAGTGCAGCGCGGGAGACCGGGAGGTCTGTGGTTCGACCCCTCGTGACGCCTATTTTTGCATGTTTATTCGAAATATCGCGTGGCTGCTGCTAACGGGCCGTGCCGGGCCAGCCCGGGAAGGCGGCACGGGCACGGCACCCGTGTGCCACGGGCCGTTAAGCCACGTGCTCGGGCCGGGCCCCTGACGATGGTGACGGCGGCTATTGACGGTTTCGTGGAGATTTGATCGGGTGCTTAGGGTTTCTGCATCGGGGGCTTCTTATAAGCGAAGGGGGAGGCCGAGGAGGTGGTCAGGGGCCCCACACCCTGCCTAGGCGCGGGGCAGGGCCCACCGGCGCCTAGGGGGGTCTGGGCGCCCTGGCCCGCCTCTCCGGCTCCCCTCTGGACTTCTTGTTCCCCACGAAAAGTAATTGATTTTGACGTTTGTCCCGTCCAATTCTGAGAATATTGCTTTACTAATTTTTCTGAAACCAAAAACAGCAGAAAACAGGCAACTGGCACTGTGACAACTTGTTAATAGGTTAGTATCAGAAAACATGTAAAAAGCACCTCAAAGTGTAGACAAAGCAAAGCAAAGTAGATACTAAACAAGCATGGAGGATCAAAAATTATAGATACGTTTTCGACGTATCAACGGTCCTGCTTCTTCTACAGCGGAGTGAGGCGGTTCTTCGGATTCTTCTTCTCTGGCGTCTTGGTGTTGTTCGTCTGCTGTCGAGCCATGGCGGCTCTCCTGCAGGTAGCGTTTTCTGAGGCGGCTCTCGAAAATGAAGCTGGTAGGGAGCATCTCTCTGGCGGTCTTCTGCGGCCAGATCCGTAGCCATGCCAGACCAATAGGCTGAAGGGCAGTCGCTCCCTGCTGCTGGCTCTGTTCTTGGCAAGTTTTCTGGCTGTGTTCCGGCTTGCCATAGTCGTGGCCATCGTCGGCGTTGGGCTGGTGATCAAAAGGACTTGATCGCGTTTCCTACGGTCTTTTCGGGGTTGTTTCTGTAATATTGCAGGGCTTCTTTGTATTTTCCTATTTATTTGGGGTTGCTCCTGTAATTTGTACCACCACCGATGATATCAATGCAGCTTGTCGGGTGTGCGTTGCACCCGTAACCGTTCAAAAAAATAGTGTTGCCAAAGGAGGGTGACGCAGGGGAGGGAAATCCCACGAATTTGACCAAACCCTTTACAAAAGAACATTTGTCAACAAATTTTGAGATTGCTCCCAAGTCCCAAAACACAAGATCGTGTCTTCCCTCAAGAGATAGAATCTTGAGCCTAACAATATATTATCTTTGTCACACTGGTGGAAAACATGCCTCCAATTTCGGGCCGCAACTGACTCTAGTCCCGGTTTTAGGCCCGGGACTGCCAAAACGGGACTAGAGCCTCCCCCTCTAGTCCTGGCTCGCTACGGCCTGCGACTGGTAACAGCCACGTGGTTGTTTTAGCAAGACGGGGCGGAAACCCACTAGTCCCGGGCCGTAACACCACCCAGGACTATACGGTTTCCTGCCGCGGTAGAGAATTGTGTGTTTCTCTGCCGCGACAGAGATTGTGTATTTCCTTTTTTTGTCATTTAGTTCCTTTTTAGTTTTGTGTTTTACTATAATTTTAAACATATATTTCAGTACACATTGATGCATCTATATAATTAATTGATCCCTTGCAATCATACATATAATCAATCATATCAAAAGGAAGAAATGTTTTTAAATTACATGGTCATTGATGATATATATATATCATATCAACTACATGGAGATCACTAAGGCATATCGAGTTCCACGTCATCTGCATAATGCTCTCCATGTACATCAAGGACCTCCTTCATTATAAATCCCGCCAGCTCCTCTTGAATTGCTCGTATGCGTTGGTCTGGCTCTAGTTTCTCCCGCAAACCATAAATAAATTATGAGTCAACTTTCCGCTCACTGGTCAACTCGTGAATATACTCGCAGACGTAGTATCCACATAAATGAGTTCCCGGTGGCTGCTGTAAACTCTTCAACATTTTATAAGTTAGCTCCTCTTTGAATGAACCTGGTATTTTTTGTCTGAACCGTGTCCAACACTTGCTCGGCAAAGAAAATGAACAAAGGATTTATTAGTTACTTGATATCAGGAAATAAACGAAAGAGGCCGATATAATGTGATAATGATTGAAATTACTTATGGAGCATTGCTTTCATGTTGCTCCACTGCTCTTGGTCCCAACTTAATGAGTCGTGGACTTCAACTAGGGACTTGTCAACTTGAATGTTTAGTAGACATGTCCTTCACATAGAAAACCTAAGCCACATCATTGGCTAGTACAAATGGTCTTCTAAGTACCCAAGATTGTTGAGATCCAACGATGTCATTCCGTAATTCTTGTCTACCTCAACCCCTCCTCATGTCAGCTTGACCCATTTGCACCGAAACAAGGGGACCTTAAAAGTAGGTCCATAGTCAAGTTCCCATATCTCCTCTATGTAATCATAATATGTGGTCTTTGATCCATTGTTGTCGGTTGCATCAAAGCGGACACCACTGTTTTGGTTGGTGCTCTTTTATCTTGGGCGATCGTGTAAAATATATACCAATTTATCTCGTACCCTTGGAAAGTCGATATAGTCGAAGATGGTGACCTAGACAACAAGTATAGCTGATCTCCAAGAGTGTTGTTTTTGATGAGATGTTGCAACCAACTACTGAAACTCTTCATGTGTTCATCTCTAATCCAAGAGTCATGCTTTCCAGGGTTATTGGAGCGTAAAATTTTCTTGTCTTCCTCGATATATGGGGATGCCAAGATAGAATTCTGTAGAACTGTATAATGTGCTTCGGTGTAAGCATGTCCGTCCCTACATATTATTGATTTCCTTCCTAGAGTACCCTTTCCACTCAGTATCCCCTCATACCGCGATTGAGGAATACCAATCGGCCTAAGGTCGGGAACAAAGTCAACACAAAACTCAATGACCTCCTCTGTTCCATAGCCCTTGGAGATGCTTCCTTCTGGCCTAGCACGGTTACAAACATATTTCTTTAAGATTCCCATGAACCTCTCAAAGGGAAACATATTGTGTAGAAATACGGGACAAAGAATGGAAATCTCTTCGACTAGGTGAACCAGTAGGTGCGTCATAATATTGAAGAAGGATGGTGGGAACACCAACTCAAAACCGACAAGACATTGGACCACATCATTTTGTAACCGTGGTAGATCTTTAGGATTGATTATCTTCTGAGAGATTGCATTGAGGAATGCACATAGCTTCACAATGGGTACTCGAATATTATCCGGTAGAAGCCCCCTCAATGCAATCGGAAGCATTTGCGTCATAATCACGTGGCAGTCATGAGACTTTAGGTTTTGGAACTTTTTTCTGCCATATTTATTATTCCCTTTATATTCGACGAGAAGCCAGACGGGACCTTAATACTTCTCATGCATTCAAAAAACATTTCCTTCTCTTGTTTTGTAAGAGCGTAGCTGGCATGACCTTGAAACCATTCTGGATGTAGTCCATATGGGTCTTTCATATGTTGATGGTCCTTTCATGCTTCCGGTGTATCTTTGATACGTCGAAAACGTATCTATAATTATTTATGCTCCATGCTTGTTTAATATCTATTTTGCTTTGCTTTGTCAACACTTTGAGGTGTTTTTATATCTTTTCTGAAACTAACCTATTAACAAGTTGCTACAGTGCCAGTTGCCTGTTTTCTTCTGTTTTTGGTTCTAGAAAGGCAGAAAATCAATATTCTCGGAATTGGACGGGACAAAAACCAAAGTAAATATTCTACCGTGGGCGACACGAAGTCTAGAGGGGAGACGGAGATGCAAACCAGGGACACCACACCCCCCTAGGCGCGAGTGGGCCCTGCCTCGCGCCTGGGTAGGGTGTGGGCCCTCCGGCCGCCTCCCAGCCTCGCCTGTTCGCCTATAAGTATCCCCCGATGAGAAAACCTTAAGTCGTCAATCATACTTCCATAAAAACCTCTGTAGCATCGACGCCATCGAAAGGGAGATTCGGGGGACAGAAAGTCTCTGTTCCGGCATCCTACCGGGACGGGGAATTGCCCCCGGAGCCATCTCCATCGATCTCCACCACCATCTCCATCACTGTTGCTGATTCCCATGATGAGGAGGGAGTAGTTCTTCCTCGAGGCTAAGGGCTCTACCGGTAGCTATGTGTTCATCTATCTCTCTCTATGCATGATCTTGTTGTGGTCACAAGCTTTGTAATCAAGTAGATCTACCTTGCTACTCAAGTGCTTTAATAGATCTCTGCTCTTCCCTCAGCTAGTTTGACGCCAGTGACCAGGTCCACCTACCTTAGAGAGCAAAGAAGAACAAGTGAAGAAGCTCCCAGCACACAGCCAGTATATACGATAGGACATGGAAAACCGGTGAGTCGCAATCCAAAGCTACTGTGACAGGGTGGCCAATTGGCCACATCAAAATTGTTGACTCGGAGAGTGGACTATTCTGGGCTGAAAATAGGAGCCGAACAACAACTAAATTATCCTGGCGTGGCTGTAAGCCGGTAGACGCTTACCGGGTCACCTACCACGCAGAAATGCAAGTCTTGTTCCTCCCTGGCTACTCACGCAGGTCCTGAATTTTCAGCAAGCACATCGGAAAGGGTCCAGGCACCATCGGAAGGACGCATAATCTTCTGTAGTATTTCCACAAACACCTGTGCTACGCCAGAGAGGTGGAAACCACTCCACCTATGCAAACCCCAGCGCTGTGGCGGAGAGGTGGAGACCGATCTATCCATGCTTAGCCACCGGCCGGAGCACTCACACGGTCACTCTTTTTTGTTCTCTCACTCTATACGACAGTCGACAGGAACCGCTCTCTTGCGGAGCGCTACCGATGAGCAGTCGGCTGTGCATTCCGTCTCCTTCCTGTGGCCTATGGGGGACAAATGGACTATTCTGACCAACGTGCTCCACCCTATGGGAATCTCCTCCTGTAGTGCCCCACCTGATGTGAACCGAGGAGAAGAGCCTTAAGCTAGAGAAAATTATGCCCCGCCACTACCTTCCTAGGGGCAAATCTGGCCAACGGGCCGGCCCGGCACGGCCCAGGCACGACACGTGCCAAACGGGCCGGCACGCGGCACGACCCGTCATGGCCCGCCAAGCCACGTGTCGTGCCGGGCCGGCACACGTGCCCCGCCTGGCGGCCCGAGCCCGGCACCTGGGCTAAACGGGCCGGCCCGCGGCACGTCAAGCACGCTGGGCCATGGTCTTTTTCTGCAGGCCCGTCGAAATTTGTCCTTAAAAACGTCCTAACCTCAACTATAGCAGCTAGATTTTATTGTTTCCGTGGTAGAGTGCAGCGCGGGAGACCGGGAGGTCTGTTGTTTGACCCCTCGTGACGCCTATTTTTGCATGTTTATTCGAAATATCGCGTGGCTGCTGCTAACGGGCCGTGCCGGGCCAGCCCGGGAAGGCGGCACGGGCATGGCACCCGCGTGCCACGGGCCGTTAAGCCACGTGCTCGGGCCGGGCTTTTTTTGCGTGCCGCCCGGGAAACCGGAGAGTATTTTAGAGTAGTATCATGAAGAGAGTATATTTATATGAGAGAGTGTTCACTAGTGAAAGTATGATCCCTAGGCCTTGTTTCTAAGCATTGAAACACCGTTTGCATATAGATCTGTTGCATGTTTGCTTGCTTTAGTCTTTACCTCACCGTCAAGCTCTTTTCTAGCATCGTTACCACTTGTATTTCACTATATCTTCGCCGAACTAGTGCACATATACACCTGATAAGTGTATTGGGTGTGTTGGGGACACAAGAGACTTCTTGTATCTTGATTGCAGGATTGCTTGAGAGGGAATACCTTTGACCACTTCCTCCGTGAGTTCGATAAACCTTGGGTAATCCACTTAAGGGAAACTTGTTGCTGTTCTACAAACCTCTGCACTTGGAGGCCCAACAATTGTCTACAAAAATAGAAGTGCGTAGACATCAAGCTCTTTTCTGGCGCCGTTGCCGGGGAGGCTAAGAACGTCTTCACAATGGGAGTCCTTCACTTCCTTTCTCTTTACTTTGTTTCTTTTGCTTGGTTTTGTTTGCCTCTTTTCAAAAACACAAAAAAATTAGTCCCTGCTGGTCTGTTATTGCCTTGCTTGGTCATGCTTTCTATCAATGGATGGTTTATTTGAAACTAGTTCTTATTGGCAAGGTGGGTTCACGAAAGAACAAAAGTATTATTATAAGGAACACCGTTTGTCACAAAAAGGGAAACACTTGTGGGAACAAATTGATAAGTTGAATACTATTGCTAGAGATGTGTGCTCTACTTATAATGTTACTTATTGCTTTGATAAAGCTTGTTGCTACAGGAGGTATAAACACCTACCCTTTCAATGTGAGTATAATGATAATGTTACCATATCCTCTTATGTTAAAGGAAATTATGATTTTGATGATGTGGAACAAATTGAAGAATTTATTTCCTTCAAGGGTGCATTTGAACTTTCCAGTTTGCTTGAAAATACTGATGATGCACCTTATAAACATGAGGTTTTTGAGATACTTAAATTTTTCTTTGATAATTACAAGGAAGAAAATGGCTATATTCTTGAATATTTTAATAGGTGTTTTCCAAAAAAATGGAAGAGACTAATGCCATGCAGGAGCCTATGGAAGAAGAAATTGCTGAAACAGGAAGCTTATTAGATGAAAAAGAGGAGGATGAATGTTATGCTCCTATGGATTCTTTTGAAATATCTACTATAGGTAAAACTTGTGATGATGTTCCTATGCATGTTACCTATAGTAGTGATCATGATTGGGAGAAGCACACTACTTCTGATATTGACAATCTCTTTGCTACCAATTCTGAAAATTCTATTGCATATGATGATACTTTACCTCCAGTTTATGATGATTACAATGATGATATTGATATTTTCAGATCACCTACTATTGAGGAGAAAATTTATTGTGATTACAATATGCCTCCTATATTTGATGATTATGGTGATGAGAATAGTAATGATAGCTATTTTGTTGAGTTTGCTCCCGCTAAAATTAATAAAAATGTTATTAGTATGAATTCTTTGGACACCATTATTGCTAATGCTATGGAAAAGTCTAAGCTTGGGGAAGTTAGTTTTTATGAAAATGATCTTTTTAGTTCCCTAGCTTTGGAAGATAGCTATTCTATTGCTTATGATGATACCAAACCTCCAATATATGATGATTACAATGATGAGTATGATATTTTCAGTCCACCTACTATTGAGGAGAAATTAATTATGATTACAATATGCCTCCTATATTTGATGATTATGGTGATGAGGATAATAGTGATAGCTATGTTGTTGAATTTGCTCCCACTACAATTAATAAGAGTGACTATGCTTATGTGGAGAGTAATAATCATTTTATGCATGTGGCTCGTGATAAGAGTTTTATGTGATATATATATTGTTAATTTTATTAATGATGCTACTAAAAGTTATTATGAGAGAGGGAAACATGGTCTTATGTATCTCAACAATATTAAGTTTCCCCTATTTATGTTGAAAACCTTGAATTTGCACTTGTTTTGTTTTCCTATGCTTGTTGCTTTGTGCTTTCATGTCTTGTTTTATTACAAGATTCCTATGCATAGGAAGTGGGTTAGACTTAAGTGTGTTTTGAATTTGCTTCTTGATGCTCTCTTTTACTTCAACTCATAGTTCTTATGTGAGCATCTTCTCAAACTATCATACCTAACTTAAAGGCGTTAAAGAAAAGTACTTGTTGGGAGGTAACTGACATGGATATGCCCTACGGGTACCCGATGTTAGCATACTTGGTCCAGCCCGACGGAAGGCCCAGTCGACGACCTGCCAGGGTCCAGGACGCCCAAGACGTTTCGGCTGCACGAAGCACATATGGACACGGACTCCAAAGCGCACAAGACAAGGATACCTCAAGACTAGAGTTTGAATACAACTTATAACCAACTCGTATCGGTACCTGAGACCTAGCCTCCCCATATATAAAGGCTAGGAGGGTCCAACGAGGAGGGCACGACCTAATCTCTCCACCCCCCGATAGACTAGACCACAACAGATCTACAGATCTCTCGACTCATACTCTCGCACACGCATCCACGCCAGATCGAATCTGCGCACCTGTAACCTTCGGTTCCGCTGTAATCAAGAGCAGACAAGCAGGAGTAGGGTTTTTCCTCCGGGGGCCTGAACCTGGGTAAATCTCGTGTCCCCTGGTTGCTTGTCTGTTAACCGTTCCACGATCTCTAGCATCCCCATCTTCTCCAAAACCCTAGTCCATAACAATGGGCATTGACGAGTCGAAACCTCGTCAATTGGCGCCGTCTGTGGGAATAGGGGCTGCTGATTGTGCGATCGTGACGGTCCCATCCGAAGCGATCTACGAGTCGCCAGTTTCCGGGAAACAGATCTACTTCGGCTCCATCAAGCTCACTCTGCGCTCATCAGCATCGCGCCTAGCCTTCGGCTCCTTCGACCGAGGGATGGATCTAAACGGATTGCACCGCCATCATGCCCTGTTCGTCCGGACTAGCAGAATCAATGAAGCGAAAAGGAAAAAACAAACCAGACGTGAGATCCGTCGAGTCTAGCGGAAGCCACAAGAAAAGATTCGTCGAGTCTACCTGAAGCTATAAGCACGTGGGGCTCAAAATCCAAGGTGGTTTCGATAATTCAGATCTGGAACGGCAGGAGACTGATTCTGCCCATACATCTGCTAAACACGTGTGTCACACGAACTCAGTCATCACGTCGCGTGCGACCAGGAGTTAAAAAAGCAGAGTTAGCAGCCTTTGCGTCTACACGCATGGGCAGTCGAAGAAAATAAAAAATCAGGCAGAAGCAAAAAACAGTATTCTACTCTGTCACGCCATGCGTGGTAGCTACCAAAGGACTTCACGAAGATACATGACGTCAGGATTTGGGCAGTAACCCATCGAGCATTGAAAAAGAATATACTTCACATCTCACGTGAAGAGCATCGAACAAGAGACCAAGTTGATCTGCACACATCAAGTCCAAGACAGAGTCCACTTATTTTCGTCTACACGTGAAGACCTCCATTGCTCGTATGGATTTGCGACAAAAATCTTCAACTCCACTATGTTTGATTAGATATGCCACAGAAATTTTGCCAAGCCGCGTCGACTTCCTTCAGACAAAAATCCGACGACTCCGCTGCACGACTCCATCGACATAAACTCCATGTCTGGGGGCTGCGGCGACTCCGTCGCATGACCCGCCAATTCTTCGACACCGGTGACCCGCTGCGGTCTTCGACCGCGGTCGTATTGTCTCCTTTGGATCTTTCGACCCGCTGTGGTTTTCGGCTTCGGTGACCCGAGAATCCTTCGAGGTCCACTACAATCTTCGGCATTGACGACCCGCTGCAGCCTTCGGCTGCGGTGATACGCTACATCTTTCGGATGCGACGACCCAACGCGATCTTCGATCGTGGCAACTGGCCGCATCGGCTTCAGATACCACGACTCGGGGGCTCCTTCGACTCCCACGACCCTCTGCCGTCTTTGATTGCGGTAATTTTCTACAATTTTCGACTCCCGCGACCACGACTCGCGAGTCGTATCGTCTCTCGTGACCGTGATATGCCGGTTGCGTTGGCTCCCGCGACCCGTTCACCTCGTCGACAACAAACAAAGCTAAGTTCTCCTCTACTTAGAGATGATTATTTTATTTTTAACTCGCACTCGAAACACTCGGGGGCTGCGCCCTCTTCGAGTAACCTAATGTGCCATCGGCTCCACGCACTCGAGCACCTCGAACGCGACCGCCCGAGTAGCTGATTCTGCCTGATCGTCAAATCCTTGAACTCCGAGTGCCTCGGCAAGGTACTGAGACTAAGGTTAATCAGGCTAACGAAAAGGCCTAGCATACAGTGCAAAAGTGTCGACTCGATCGGCACCAGAATCTTGCTATACAAGCCGAAAGGCAAATATTCCTTACAAGATACAAGTACTTCAAAATTATTCATGTTTTCTGCAGCTTGCAAAGACGTCGACTGTGCCGAGCTATTCTATCGAGTCCTCCAACAGGAGTCGACAAAATAACTGGCTACGCCATAAACTCAAGACCCGAGTCGAGTCCCTCCTCGGATCGTTGCATCGCTTGATGCTACAAAGGCGCAGTGCTGGTCGCGCACCCGACAGAAGCAACGGCGTCGACTTCATCCGCAACGTCGAGTCCTTTCGGCTAAACGCTGCACGACTCCGCCACATCAACTCCGACTGCATCATTGATTCTTGGCTCCTTATGCATGAGACGCTGACTCGATGCACTTCCGGGTCAGTGGTTTCTCCTTGCATGAGTCTCCACTCGAGTCCGCGACTCGATTAGACACTCGGGGGCTACTCCTATCAGGAGCGTTGGTCGCGCACCCGACGTACTTCCGGGTCAGCGGTACGCCCACGAGATTTCCTACTATAACTGCACGATACAAGACTCGAGTCTCTGCCCGAGCCTACGACTCCGCCAGACACTCGGGGCTACTCCACACAAGATCTTCGAGTCCTACGCCGAGTCTACGACTCCACTACGGACTCGGGGGCTACTCCCTATTGATTCAAGCATCCGGAAAAATTGTGTCCTACGGACCTGAAGCAAACAACGGCTGAATTAAAGTCTCTCCTCGAGTCTACGACTCGAACAGACACTCGGGGGCTACTCCCATAGGGAGCGCTGGTCGCGCACCCTATAGTCCATTGTGTTGACTAAGTCCATGATGTCGATTCCTTTACAATAGCCGAACAAATTCAGCTGACCCGATGAACTTCCGGGTGAAGTGCTTCGCACTCGACACAACTTTCGACTCTGTCATTCAAATACAAGGTTCAAGACAACTAAATCTCCACCCGAATCTACGTTTCGGATGGACACTCGGGGGGCTACTGACATGGATATGCCCTACGGGTACCCGATGTTAGCATACTTGGTCCAGCCCGACGGAAGGCCCAGTCGACGACCTGCCAGGGTCCAGGACGCCCAAGACGTTTCGGCTGCACGAAGCACATATGGACACGGACTCCAAAGCGCACAAGACAAGGATACCTCAAGACTAGAGTTTGAATACAACTTGTAACCAACTCGTATCGGTACCTGAGACCTAGCCTCCCCATATATAAAGGCTAGGAGGGTCCAACGAGGAGGGCACGACCTAATCTCTCCACCCCCCGATAGACTAGACCACAACAGATCTACAGATCTCTCGACTCATACTCTCGCACACGCATCCACGCCAGATCGAATCTGCGCACCTGTAACCTTCGGTTCCGCCGTAATCAAGAGCAGACAAGCAGGAGTAGGGTTTTCCCTCCGGGGGCCTGAAACTGGGTAAATCTCGTGTCCCCTGGTTGCTTGTCTGTTAGCCGTTCCACGATCTCCAGCATCCCCATCTTCTCCAAAACCCAAGTCCATAACAATGGGCATTGACGAGTCGAAACCTCGTCAGTAACCCAAAAGTTTCCTTGAGTCTTGAAAGTTATTACTTCAGTAATGATCTCTCCTTATCCTTTTTGTTTACTTTTTGTGCCAAGAATGACCTCTAATGAGAGGGAAGTAAGATTTGGGGAATTGCTGTCCCGAAACAGATTTATGTCCTCCACCAAAAAAATTCGTGAGGAGTCTCTATAACTCAGATTGAGCTCAAAATGTACGAATAAATCCCCCAGTATGTTAGATAACTTTCGTTAGATCAACAATTTTTGATTTGAGCAACAGAATATGTTTGAAAAAATCGGTTTCTACCTGCTGGTCTGTTTTGACAGATTTCTGTCATTATTTGCATTTGCTTCTTATTGATTCCTTTTTGGGTTATTTTTGGGAAATTGAGCTTTTTGGAGGATTTTCTATAGTAGCTTGTGTTTTTAGTGAAAAGCCTTGCTGTTCCAAAGCTTTGCCAGGGGTCTAATATCTTTTGAATACACTAATGTTGCTAATGAAAATTGTGTGAAGTTGAAGGAAAAATTTCAGGTGTAGAGAGAGAATGATGTAATGAGATGAAGAATGGACAAAAGCTCAAGCTTGGGGATGCCACCATAGGTGTCACCCCAAGAAATATCCAAGAGGTACAAGCGTCAAAGCTTGGGGATGCCCAGGGCATCCCCTTCTTCATCAATAAAAAGCTCAGGTCTGTCTAGACACTTCGTTTTTATTGTTTCATGCACATTTGTGTTGTTGTTGGAGCATCTTAGTTTTCGTTTGCTTTTCTTAGGTTGTTTAGTTTGCTTGAATAAAGTAGTTTGGACCCCCGTTCTCGTTGTGTTGTTTTGCAAATAAGTTACTTGGTGTTGGAAAGGAGTAGTAAGTTCTTGCTTGAAGTGCAAGAGGAGCTTGCATTGACTGTGACTTAGACTTTAGCATGACATGCTAGGTGTTGTTTTGGCATTATGCTTAGTGATTATTGCTGTAGTATGTCTTGTTCCAAACAATTGGGATTGCTTAGTGTGCCTTAAAGAAATTATGCATTGTTTTAGCATGCAAAAGTGTGGTATTCTCCTTTAATGCTTTGCTTGGGTTGACTTGGCACATACTCACACCATGTTATGACTACGACAAGTCACCATTAGCCTCTATGATCATTTAGTACTTGACTTGTAGTACCACTCTATGCTTTGATTAGTAATTCTTTGTTGCTCTGCATGATTACGGCCATTATGCTCTCTTAGTTGGTTGCTCACAGTCTTTTGCTAGCCTCCACTTGTATGAGTAAGCTCTACTCATGCTTCCAACTCCCAAGAAACCAAGTTATTCCAAAGTGTCCACTATAAACTCCTATGCATGGTGTGTTACACCATTCCAAGTATATTCTTGTTTTCAGCTATCTTCCAATTAAAAACTATTTTGTTATGTAAAGACTTAGTGATTAAAGCCCTCACGAACTTGATGGCACAGTATATTCTTTGACCCTAATAAACTTGAACCATTGTGACATCTATGTTGTATATGCTTGCACTTATACATTGGAATTAATAGAACCGTGCTGTCACGAGGAATGTTTTCAACATTGCACTTGTACTTTGTACTCAGTTGATATCATGCTCTTTTGTCTATGGATGTCACCAGTGTGAAATAAAGAGGGAACTTGTAAGTCCGTGGAGTTTGTATCCTGTGTTAGAGAAACGCCTGAGCCGCTAGCCTAAGCCATGCCTAATCATGGTGGAAACTTGCAGCATCACCATAGTGAGCTATCTATGAAGCATCCTCAATAAAAAGCTATGCATATAGTAAATAAAAATATCGCTGAGATGCCCATTGTCTTCTTGCCTTATCATTTTGGTTACGGGAAAGCTCCCGTACCATGTGCAAGGGGTACCCGTTGGCGGTTCTCAATGATATGCAAATACTTACAATGACAAGAACTTACCTGTGACCGAAGTTGAGTATGCATGAGGTGTGGCCCTCGTATTCAAGGGACTTGAGATTGCCAACTTATACTTCGTCAAGAATATACTCCATCTTTGTCACTTTAACCTTAATCACTTCAAGATGCTTATGATAGGGGCAATGAGGGCTGAAAGCTAACAAGTACCATAATTTTTGGAAGCTCTTTTTGAAACTTGAAATCCCTGCTTCCTTTACAAAAAGGCCTTTCTTCCACCATTATTGAGTCTCCACCTTCTACCTTTAGGCACCATTAAGAGAGCATAGTTGTCATTCTGTGTGCAGTGTTCCAAAGCTATTGATTGATGCATATTGTGATATTACTTGTTCTTGTGCTATTTGTTTCTAGTCACCCTTGTGAACTTTGAAGGTGTCCTATGCAGCTATTTGCTACTCTATGAGGGACAAGCTGATTGCCACTATGCCATGTTTTCTGTATGTGAAACAAACAAACGTTTTTCAATGCATGTTATTCATGATCTTTGTTTGTAGCTTGTCATGTTGCATGCATAGTTACTATGTCCTATTGTTAGAACTCCATCTTTCATGCATATGTTTAGAGTTCTTTGATCCCAACTTTCAATGCTTGCAAATGGTTTGATATTTATTGTGAGGGTGCATGTCACCTCAAAAATTATTCTTTTTATCACTTACCTACTCGAGGACGAGCAGGAGTTAAACTTGGGGATGCTTGATACGTCAGAAACGTATCTATAATTTTTGATGCTCCATGCTTGTTTAGTATCTACTTTTCTTTGCTTTGTCTACACTTTGAGGTGTTTTTATATCTTTTCTGGAACTAACCTATTAACAAGTTGCCACAGTGCGAGTTGCCTGTTTTCTTCTATTTTTGGTTCTCGAAAGGCAGAAAATCAATATTTTCGGAATTGGACGGGACAAAAGCCAAAGTCAATATTTTACCGTGGGTGACACGAAGGCCAGAGGGGAGATGGAGAGGCGAACCAGGGCCACCACACCTGTTGGGGATATGCTATATGGGTATCCTCATAGCATGTCTCCTATCCGGATAACCCGGGTGGCCCACAGTTGGTAGCATGGCCCATGGCCTGCTGGGCGGCCCAGTTAGATGGATCCAGAAGGGAGGCCCATGCGGGATAAAGGAAGGCTACGGTTGGAGTCACCGACGTACCCGGAGCCTTGGAGTACAAGACACACAAGACTAGTAATAGACGGTGTAGGACTCTATAACCTGTCCGGTTAGGACTTTTCCCTGTAACCCTAGGACCTGGCGACTATATAAGTTAGGCCTATGGGAGCCTTTAGGGAACGATAACTTAGACTTTCTAGTCACCTCGCATAGCAAACCAATCCCTGTAACTCGGCGTGTTGCCCTTATAGTGATTTATAGCAGGAGTAGGATTCCGCCACCGTCGTGGGATCTGAACCTGGGTAAGCTGTGTTACCTCGTACCCGTCAACCGTCCGCCTTCCCCCACATCTCTAAACACGCACTGTGAGGACCCCTCCATGGCGTACTCGTCGGCAATACCACGACAATTGGCGCCCACTGTGGGGCAAGAGGCGCTTCAGGCTCTACAGCGCGCAAGGACCAAGATCTTCGCGGGAATCGGCAAAACCGTGGCCATCGGTCGTGTTCTCTTCTCCGACAACATTCCGATCGTCCCTCCCGACGAGTTCTGGATCCCGGCGAAGACGAACCCTACGCGGTGTTCGATCGTTCCTATCGGAGACATTCACCTCTTCATTGGCGAAACCGACTCGGGCACCAGTTCCCTGGGAGTCCGAAGAGCATCAAGGCCCGCACGGACCGCCTACGGGAAGGATACGTTCGCGGAAGGATCGATGTCGGATCTATCCTTGGAGTTTGCCGGCAAAGATCGGAAAAATTCAAGGCCCACCGAAACCGCCCCTGTGTAGGATATAAAGGTGGAAGATCACTGCAAGTCCGCTGGCTTCGCCCGTGCGTCTGGACAGCAGAGATCCAAGTTCGTTGGCATGGTTACCATCTTCGATCTGACGCGTTGCATTCAGAGAGAGGGTGAAAACCCCCGTGATTACATGGCCAGGTGGATCCATATACGAGACGATCTGGCCCACTACCCCAATGATGATGCTATGTATCACTTTGTGGAAGGACTGGACCATGGCATGCTTCTCCGGCATTCTCTAAGACGGCAGCAGGCATCAGGACACCTTACCTTCGAAGGCATGGTGAACACCGTAAACAACTACGCAGAGGCTGAAGCGGCATCTCAGACAACGCTTGCGCTCATCGACGGAGCCCCTCCGATTCAGCCACCACCACCACCGCCTCCGGCCCCGCCATCGTCGCAGCTGCGCCGCCACCTCCAGTCATCGTCGCTGCTGTTGCACCTCCACCCCCCGTCATCGAGGAAGTATTGGTACCCTCCAACTCTGTGATTGACGCGCTTTACGCCGACTTCAGTGCAGATTCAGAGGAGATAGATTTTAGTCCAGAAGAGCTAGACTCCTCCATGTAGGAGATGGAGGAAGAGTACACGCGTGACGAGCAAGCCAACAACGCCGTCACATCCCGAGAGGTGTTCGTCACCATTGGGACGGCGATGGATGAAGATCAACTCGGATGAGCTCCGCCTATAGCGCTGGAAAAGGGGAAGGGGACACTTATTGCTGCTGACGATGATCGCACAAAGGTCATGCCTCCTCTGCTTAACCCAGTGCAGCAGCCGCAGGAACTCGGCATCGGCCCGAGAAACAACAACACCGCAAACTTGCCGCCTCCGACATCCACATCTGCTGCTACCCAAGTTACTCCAGATGATAGAGTGATGTACGGCAATCTCCTCGTTGAGCCACTAACCGTACCTCATATCCGGAATGTGACTCAGCTTGACGAGAAGCGCCAGCAGCTGCTGGAGGAAGTGCAGGCCATCGCGGATCAAGGCGCTAAGCTGGATCGAGATCTGGTCAACACGCAGAAGTCCATAGAGAAAGCTAGAGCAATGGAGGCCGAGTATAAGACTCTGCAGCAGCAGCAGAAGGCCAAGAAATCTCCGTCTTGCGTCATCAATGATCCTGGTGTACGGCGAAACCTAGGATGGGCTCCCTCGAAGCCGGCACAGGCCAAGCCATACATTGATAGTGAAGGCAAATAGGTGATGCCCACCCCACTCCTTAACCTCGCCATAGCCAAGACCCTTCTGGAGCAGGATAGATCGCCCGAGGCAGTGGAATAGGTCTATGACCTAGTGACCAAGGCGGTGAAGTAGCAGGAAAAGGCCACCTCTCAGAGGCTTGAGTCCGACCCAGCGCTTTGCCAGTCTAGCCAGTATAAGCTGCCAAGGGACAGATCTCCTCTTGATGTCGGGTCCCAGACGGGTTCATCAGAATGAAGACGGAGGGATGCGCGCAACAAGAAGGATTCTATCCCCATATCCTCCGACCACGGAGAAAAGGCCCGACCTCGTCGCCCATCGCCACCGCCCCGATCCTCCCGACATCGCGAAGATCCCAAGGCTCACCATCGTACGGATATGCCCCTGCCAAGGCAGTGCGGCATCGTCATCCGCGACAATGCGGAGCAGACCCATCATGACGGAGAGCGCAAGCAAGGACACAAGAGTAGGTCACGCCATGAACCTCTGCGTCTGACAAGCAATCATGACAGGCGTGAGGCGTCGCAGGAGGGTAACAGCAAAAGTCTAACCCACCGCCACCTCCGCCTCCGTCGCCACCTAGCAGTCACCATGGCGGAGGAGGCCCGTGTCGTTCATGCAACCCATCCCCTATTAAGAAGAAGAAGAACCCAGAGCCGTACGATGCACGTTCACGGATCGATAAGATCCACGAGGCCCGGGAAGGACCATACCTGGGACAACGTTGTTTTGGACCTGCAATACGGTCCGCAACTTACCCCAAAGGTTTCCGGATTGACAAGACCATCAAGCCCTATGACGGCACCGCCAAGCCAGCCACATGGTTGCAAGACTATGGCAACGCGGTGGATATTGCCGGAGGTAACCCCAACGTCGCCGTCAAGTACCTCCCTTTGATGTTGGCAGGCACGACCCGTCAATGGATCGACGACTTGCCAGAGAAATCCATCTGCAATTGGTTGGACATGCAAGAAGCGTTCACCAAGAACTTTGAGGGTACATACAAGCGTCCCTGCACTGTTGGCGATCTACAGCGGTGCGTGCAAGAGAAAGACGAGACATCTCGCGCCTACCTATCCCGCTGGCTGGACATGAAGAATTCTTGTGCAGGAGTGCATGCTCAGACCGCCATGGCCGCCTTCATCGATCGGTTGGAAAGGGGCACGTTGCTCCAACATAAGCTGAAGCACTTGCAGTACAATCACCAGCTTGACTTGAACCAGATGATTCAGTTGGCTAGTGAGTTCGCAGCTGTTGACGACGATGCTCGTGGCTCCTTGCCGGAAATGGCCGTTCCAACTCAGGCTCGGAGGAACAACTGTACAAAGCGTAAAACCACTCCAGAAGAAAAGCAATCTCCCGACATGGTCTCCATGACTTTTGCAGGACGAGGTGATGGCGGACAACGTGGCCGAGGACGGGGTGCTGGTCGTGGGCAGCAACGAGGAAGTGAAACTACCTCGGCACTGCTCCGCGTTCCCCAAACCTACGAGGAGTACCGTGATATGCCGTGCCTCATACACCTCGATCTCAATGGCAAGGCCACCCATACCAATCGACACTGCAAGTTCGTCAACGACCTCAAGGAAGACCCAGAGTCCGGCTACAAGCAAAGTCGGAAGAACAGACCGGGAGGCAAGGGCAAGGGGAAGAAGAAGGAGGAGGAGTCCAAGGATTCAAGTGACATGGACGATGATGTTGACCCCAAGAACGCCGCCAAGAGCGACGACAAGGGCAAGAACCCCTTCGTGAAGAAGGTGAAGGGTTTCGCAGCATAGTAAATCAAAATTTTCTACGGATGCGAACGAGAAATCCAAGATCTAATCTAGGAGATGCAATCAACGAGAGAGGTAGATGAGATCTTCATACCCTTGAAGAAATTGCACAACGGAAACGTTCAACAGAACGTGGTTGATGTAGTCGTACTAGCCGTCTCCTTCTCGCGATCCGATCCGATCCTACGCCGCAAGTGGCGGCGCCTCCGAGAGATGCACACATACGGTGCCGCGACGTCTCATCCTTCCTTGGTCCAGCAAGTGGGGTGGAGAGATGGATTGGATCTGCAGTACAGTGGCGTGGTTCTATGGTGGAGAGTTTCTGCAGCAGGGCTTCGCCTACACGAAGTCGGGAGAGAGAGAGAGAGAGGAAGAGCAGCAGCTGGCGGCTAGGGTTTGGGGTGAGGGGAGGGTGCGCCCCCTGCCCACCTTACATAGGGGGCTGGCCGGCCCCCTTGGCCCCTCCTCCAAGCCCTAGGGCGGCGGCCCCAAGGGTGGAGTGTGAAGGGTTTCGCGGCATAGTAAATCAAAATTTTCTACGGAGCGAACAGAGGGAAAGCCAAGATCTAATCTAGGAGATGCAAACAACGAGAGAGATTAGATTGGATCTTCATACCCTTGAAGATTCGCACAGCAGAACGTTCGTCGGAACGTGGGTGATGTAGTCGTACTCGCTTCTCCTCCTCGCGATCCGATCCGATCTAGCACCACAAGTGGCGGTGCCTCCGTGAGATGCACACGTGCAACACCTCGACGTCTCCTCCTTCCTCGGACCAGCAAGTATGGTGGAGAGATAGATTGGATCTACAACACGACGGCGTGGTGTATATGGTGGAGAATTTCTGCAGCAGGGCTTCGCCTACAAGCAGTCGGGAGGGAGAGAGGAGGGCCAGCAGGGAGGCTAGGGCTTGGAGGAAGGTGTGTGTAGGGAGGGGGCGCACCAGCCCTCTATATATAGAGGGGGGCGGCCCGCCCTTGCCCCTCCTCCAAGCCTATCTCTAGTTTAAACAATTTAAACTCTCCCTTCTAGAAACCCTATCTCTAGTTTAAACGATTTAAACTCTCCCCTCTTCTAGAAATTCTATCCCGAGATTTAAACGAGTTAAATCTCTCTAGAATCGGCTGGGCCCTATGGGGCCTTGTGCCCCTGGCCCAAAGCGGCCAGGACACTCCCTCATAGGCCCATGCCCCCTCCCGGAAGGTGGGTCCACGTTGGTCCCCTTCCGGAAGGTTCTAGAAGCTTCCGGTACAATACCGATTAACCCGGAACAATTCCGAACTCCAAAAACTGCACTGCCTTATATGAATCTTATTCTCTGGACCATTCCGGAACCTCTCGTGATGTCCCGGATCCCATCCAAGACTCCGAACAAAAACTCATAAACCAATTATCCAATCTATCCTAGCGTCGAGACACATTAAGTGTGTGACCCTGCGGGTTCGAGAATATGCAGACATGATCTTCTATCAATAATCAACAGCGGGGTCTGGGCACCCATATTGACTCCCACACATTCATCTATGATCATATTGGATGAACCACGATGCCAGGATTCAATCAATCCCATATTTATATTCCCTTCGTTTCGCGATATTTTACTTGCCCAAGATTCGATCGTCGGTACCGTCATACCTAGTTCAATCTCGTTCACAGCAAGTACTTTACTCGTTCCGTAATCCGATATCACTTTGTGATTAACTCCTTAACCACATGCTTGCAAGCGGTGTTGATATCGATTACCGAGTGGGCCCGAAGTATATCTCTCCGACTTGGGAGGGACAAATTCCATCTCGATACATACAACCCAACAGATACTTTCCGATCACCTGAGAGACACCTTTATGATCACCCTTTCATAGGATGACGTTTGATGACCTCAAAGCTTTCTTCCGGTACCAGGGAGTTGTATTATCTCATGGTCTAAGGAATACAATATTTGACATAGGAAAAGCTTCGCAAAGACGAACACGATGACACGATCTAATTGCTCTGCTTTGTTTGGGTCTATCCATCATATCATTCTCCAATGATATGATCTCATTATCAATTGACAACTCATGTCTATGGTTAGGAAACCTTAACCATCATTGATCAATGAGCTAGTCCATAGAGGCGTACTAGGGACACGGTGTTGTTCACAAACCACACAAGTATTAAAGTTTCCGCTTAATACAATTCTAGCATGGAATATAAACTTTATCATGAACAAGAATTATAATAATAACATCTTTATTATTGCCTCTAGGGCATAATTCCAACAGTCTCCCACTTGCACTAGAGTCAATAATCTAGTTTACATTTGGCAACAATCTCACACCCATGGCACTGAGGTGTTGATCATGTTTTGCACGTGGAAGAGGTTTAGTCAATGGATCTGCGACATTCAGATCCGTATGTACTTTTCTAATCTTTAGATCTCCATCTGCTATATAATCTCGGATTATATGAAACTTGCGGTTGATATGCTTGGTCTTTGGATGATATCTTGGTTCCTTAGCGAGTGCTATGGCGCCAGTGTTGTCACACAATATCTCCAGTGGGTCCAATGCACTTGGAACCACGCCAAGCTCAGTGATGAAGTTTCTGATCCAAACTCCTTCACTTGACACTTCTGCAGCAGCCATGTATTCCGCTTCTACTGTAGATCCCGCGATCACGCTTTGCTTGCAGCTTCTCCAGCTCACAGCTCCTCCATTCAAAATATATACGTATCTTGTCTGAGATTTAGAATCATCCTTGTCGGTGTCAAAACTAGCGTCGACGTAACCTTTTACGACAAGCTGTTCATCACCCCCATAGACTAAGAACATTTCTTTAGTCCTATTTAGGTACTTTAGGATGTTCTTCACGGCTGTCCAGTGTTCCACTCCTGGATCACTTTGATATCTGCTCGTCAAACTAAGAGCATTGGACACATCCGGTCTAGTACACAGCATATCATACATGATAGAACCTATGGCCGAGGCATAAGGCACTTTGCTCATAGCTTCCCTATCATTTACCGTAGCTGGACACTGAGCCTTGCTCAATATCTTACCTGACAACATGGGCACTGAACCTTTCTTTGCCTTATCCATTCTGAACCTTTTCAGAACTTTGTCTAGGTATGTACTCTGGCTTAAAGCTATCAGGCGTCTTTGTCTATCTCTATAGATTTTGATGCCCAATATATAAGCAGCTTCACCTAGGTCTTTCATTGAAAAACACTTGTTCAAATAACTCTTCACATCGTTAAGCATGTTGATGTCATTTCCAATAATCAATATGTCATCCACATATAGTAACAGAAACGTCACCGAGCTCCCACTCACTTTCTTGTAGATGCAAGCTTCGTAGCAATTTGGAACAAATCCAAAGCTCTTGATCACTTGATCAAAACGAAGGTTCCAACTCCTATATGCTTGCTTCAGTCCATAAATGGAACGCTGAAGTTTGCATACTTTATCAGCATCCTTAGGATTGACAAAACCTTCGGGTTGCATCATATACAACTCTTCATCAATGTTGCCACTGAGGAACGCAGTCTTAACATCCATCTGCCATATTTCATAATCATGAAACGCAGCAATTGCTAATAAAATCCGAATGGACTTAAACATCGCTACGGGAGAGAAAGTCTCATCGTAGTCAACACCTTGAACTTGTCGAAAACCTTTCGCGACAAGCCGTGCCTTATAGACGGTAACATTACCATCCGCGTCTGTTTTCTTCTTGAAGATCCATTTGCACTCAACGGCCTTTCGGTCGCTAGGAGGGTCCACCAAAGTCCATACTTGGTTTTCGCTCATGGATCCCAATTCGGATTTCATGGCTTCTAGCCATTTCTCAGAGTCTGGGCTCATCATCGCTTCCTCATAGTTCGTAGGTTCACTGTCTTCTACTAACAAGACAGTCAAGATAGGGTTGCCGTACCACTCAGGAGGGGCACGCGACCTTGTCGACCTACGACGTTCAGTAGCAGCATCGTCCGAAGCTTCATGATCCTTGTCATTAGCTTCCTCTATTGTTGGTGCAGGCGGCACTGGAACAATTTCAGTTGCTGCGCTACTCTCCAATTCAAGAGAAGGTTCAATAACCTCGTCAAGCTCTACTTTCCTCCCACTCACTTCTTTCGAGAGAAACTCCTTCTCAAGAAAGGAACCGTTCTTTGCGACAAACACTTTGCCTTCGGTTCTGTGATAGAAGGTATACCCAATAGTTTCCTTAGGGTATCCTATGAAGACGCATTTCTCCGCTTTGGGTTCGAGCTTGTCCGGCATCAACTTCTTGACGTAAGCTTCGCATCCCCAAACTTTAAGAAACGACAACTTAGGTTTAGCACCAAACCACAGTTCATACGGTGTCGTCTCAACGGATTTAGATGGAGCCCTATTTAAAGTGAATGCAGCGGTTTCTAATGCATAACCCCAAAATGATAACGGCAAATCAGTAAGAGACATCATCGATCGGACCATATCTAATAGGGTTCGATTCCGGCGTTCAGACACACCATTGCGCTGTGGTGTTCCGGGTGGCGTGAGTTGTGAAACGATTCCACTTGCTTTAAGATGCGTGAGAAAATCATAACTCAAATATTCACCTCCACGATCGGATCGTAGAAATTTAATCTTTCTGTTATGATGGTTCTCCACTTCATTCTGAAATTCCTTGAACTTTTCAAATGTTTCAGATTTATGTTTCATTAAATAGATATACTCATATCTACTAAAGTCATCGGTAAAAGTGAGAAAATAGCGATATCCACCGCGCGTCGAAACACTCATCGGTCCGCATACATCGGTATGTATGATTTCCAACAAGTCCGTTGCTCGCTCCATCATACCGGAGAACGGGGTTTTGATCATCTTGCCCATGAGGCATGGTTCGCATGTGTCAAATGATTCAAAATCAAGAGACTCCAAAAGTCCATCAGAATGGAGTTTCTTCATGCGCTTTACACCAATATGACCTAGACGACAGTGCCACAAATAAGTGGTATTATCACTATCTACTTTGCATCTCTTAGCCTCAATGTTATGGATGTGTGTTTCACCCCTTCCGATATTTAGAAGAAATAAACCATTCAAAAGAGGTGCATGACCACAAAAGATGTTACTCATATAAATAGAACAACCATTATTCTCCGATTTAAATGAATAACCGTCTTGCAATAAACATGATCCAGAAATGATGTTCATGCTCAACGCAGGCACATAATAACACTTATTAAGGTTTAAAACTAATCCCGAAGGTAAAACTAAGGAGAGCGTGCCGACGGCCATCACATCAACTCTTGATCCGTTGCCAACGCGCATCGTCACCTCATCCCTCGCAAGCCGCCGTCTATTCCGTAGCTCCTGTTTCGAGTTACAAATAATAGCAACTGAACCGGTATCAAATACCCAGGCACTACAACGAGGGCTAGTAAGGAAAACATCAATAACATCTATATCAAATATACCTTTGATGGTGCCAGCCTTCTTGTCCGCTAAGTACTTCGGACAGTTGCGCTTCCAGTGACCCTTGTCCTTGCAATAGAAGTACTCAGTGTCCGGCTTAGGACCATACCTGAGCTTCTTCTCAGCAGGGGCATTGCGCTTGCCGCCGCCCTTCTTGAAGGGCTTCTTTGCTCCCTTACCTTTCTTAAAGGAGGGCTTGTTGACCATCAACACATGATTATCTTTCTTGATGTCCACTTCCGCAGCCTTCAGCTTTGCGAAGAGCTCAGTGATCGTATCAGTGGAACCAATCTGATTATGAGTCACTACAAAACTTTTGTAGCTGGGAGGGAGTGATTGCAGAACCCTGTCAATCTTGAGCTCTTCTGGAATCGTGCATTCCAGTTGCTCAAGGCGTTGAGTGTAGCCCGTCATCTTAATGGCGTGCTCACTAACGGAACTCCCTTCCTCCATCTTGCAGTTAAAGAACTTCTCGGAGATCTCATATCTCTCAGAATGGGCCTGAGTCTGAAACATGGTTTTCAACTCTTCGAGAATCTCGAAGGGCCCGGGATACTCTTCAAAACGATTTTGAAGTTCTGGTTCCATAGCAAACAGCATGGTGCTCTTAATCACACCATAATCATCTTTACGCGACTGATAGACAACTTTCTCATCAGCCGGCGCAGTTGCAGCAGGGGGGTCACCTAACGCTTTCCCAAGGACATAGTACTTTTGTCCGCCAGACAGAATGATTCTTAGATTGCGGAACCAATTGGTGAAGTTAGACCATTGTTTCTAAGCTTTTCCTTCTCAGCAAAAAACATTGAAGCTGAAGTTGGACTTGGCCATGTGATCTACAGTATTTGCAAGTACAATTTAGACTATGTTCATGATAAATGGTTCAACTTAATCAAATTACTAGATGAACTCCCACTAAATTCAACATCCCTCAAGTTGTTTAGTGAACACGATCCAAATTCACCACACCTAATCCGATCATCACGAAAAGAGATGTGGTTTCAATGGTGGACAACGAAGTGTCGATCATATCATTCATATGACTCATGCTTAACCTTTCGGTTCTTGTGTTCCGAGGCCATGTCTGTACATGCTAGGCTCGTCAAGCTAGACCCAAGTATTTCCGCGTGTGCAAAACTGGCTTGCACCCGTTGTATGTGAGCGTAGAGTCTATAGCACCCGATCATCACGTGATGCTTGGACACGACGAACTTTCGCAACGGTGCATACTCGGGGAGAACACAGTTTTTATCTTGATCTTTAAGTGAGGAATCATCTTATAATGCTACCGTCGCGATCTAAGCATAATAAGATACATAAAAGGATAAACATCACATGCATATAACTTTATGTGACATGGTATAGCCAATCTTCGCGCAATGATCTCCATCTTGTGCGTTCCGGCATGATCTCCATCACTCCACCATGATTGCCTCCACCACGAATAGCAACTACAACTATTGCTAACTACTTAGCGATAAAGTAAAGCTATTACATGGCGTATAAGAAGTTGACTCGCAGGTCATACACAATTATAAAGACAACCATATGGCTCCTGCCGGCTGTGTACTCATCGACATGCAAGTCGTGAAACATTACAAAACATGATCATCACATACAATATACACATCACATCTTGGGCCATACCATATCACAGAAAACACTCCCTAGTACGCCTAGAGGCAACCTGCCGACATGAAAGGTTTACCTAGGGAACTTGCTGAGCACAGCTTAAACATTGATCCAAAATGCAAACCAGTGAAACAACCTCTATCATGCTTCGGAGACGAGAAGAGACGCGCCATTGGCAAAGGGATAGCTAGTTTACTTAAGGCTAGATTTGTCCGAGAAGTCCTTCACACCCGATGGGTGGCCAATCCTGTACTTGTCCCCAAAAAGGGAACCAAAGAATTAAGAATGTGCGTTGATTACACAGGCTTGAACAAAGCATGTCCCAAAGATCCGTTTGCTTTGCCTCGCATTGACCAAGTCATTGACTCGATGGCTAGCTTAGAACTTTTGTGTTTTCTCGATGCATACTCAGGATACCACCAGATCAATATGAGGAAGTCGGACCAATTGGCCACTTCGTTCACTACCCCATACGACACATTTTGCTATGTTACGATGCCCTTTGGGATGAAAACGCAGGTGCTACGTACCAGCGAACAATGCAACGTTGCGTCCACGACCAAATTGGTCAGAACGTTCACGCCTATGTGGATGATATCGCGGTGATGTCTAAAAAGTCAAACGACTTAATCTCCGACTTAAAACAAACCTTTGATAATCTCCGGAAATACAACATGATGCTTAACCCCAAGAAGTGCGTCTTCGGGGTTCCAGCCGGCAAATTGTTGGGTTTCATCGTTTCCCAGCGCGGAATCGAGGTCAACCCGGAGAAAATCAAGGCTATCTTAAACATAAACCGTCCGACATGCCTAAAGGACATTCAATGACTAACAGATTGTGTTGCAGCAGTTAGTCGGTTTGTTAGCCGACTTGGAGAGAAGGCTCTGCCGTTGTACAAGTTGCTAAAGAAGGTGGACAAATTCACGTGGACGCACGAAGGAGATGCAGCATTGAAGCATCTCAAGGAGATTCTTTCCTCAGTGCCCATCCTTGCAGCACTCGAGCCTGGAGAGCCCCTGTTAATCTACATGGCGGCGACCAACCGGGTAATCAGCATCATCGTCGTGGTAGAGCGAAAGGAACCAGGCTATGAGCATGGAGTTCAACGACCAGTTTACTATGTGAGCGAGGTCTTGACAGAGTCCAAGAAGCATTACCCGCACTACCAAAAGATAGCTTATGGAGTATTCCTTACTTCTCGCAAGCTGAGGCATTACTTTCAGGAGCATCCAATCACAGTGGTGAGCAAGACTCCACTGTCCGACATTATCAACAACATCGACACTACGGGAAGGGTCGCTTGCCGCCTTCGAGATCACTTACAAGAGACGCGACGCTATCAAGTCACAAGCCTTGGCGGATTTCATCGTAGATTGGACGGAGATGCCAGATGCTAGTCCGTTGCCGGAACCAGAGTACTGGGTGATGCACTTTGACGGATCAAAGCTGCTCAATGCCTCGGGGGCTGGTGTATTGCTACAGTCACCAACAGGAGACAAGCTACACTACGTTCTGCAGATCCACTTCGAGGCTACGAACAACATGGCGGAGTATGAAGCACTCATTCACAGACTACGTGTAGCCAAAGATATTGGCATCAAGCGCATAGTTTGCTATGGAGATTCCAACTTGGTTGCCCAGCAGGTGGTTGGCACCTTGAATGCGCGGAACCCTATGATGGCGGCATATCGAGACAAAGTGGACGAGATAGCCAAGAGCTTATTGGGCTACGAAGTCAAGTATGTGCCTAGGGAGCAAAATGAGGCGGCTGATCTGCTATCTAAGCTTGGATCAGGGCGCAAACGAATTCCGCTAGGAGTTTTCCTAGAACATCTGCGCACACCATCCGTGAAGGGAGCCGACATCGACAACCCGGATAGAGGTGACTCTTTCGTCCATATGGTGACAAAGGTCCCTCCGGCTTGGACAAAACCGTTCATGGAATATCTCGAACACAGAACTTTGCCCGACGACAAGGTCAAAAGACGGCAAATAGTACGACGAGCAAAGGGTTATACCATAATCAATGGACAACTCTTCAAAAGGAGCACTACTGGTGTATACCTAAAGTGTGTTTCCTAGATAGAAGGTATGGAAATCCTACGTGAAATCCATCTCAGAGATTGCGGGCATCACGCCGCTCCTCGATCGTTGGTCGCGAAAGCCTTCCAGCAAGGATTCTACTGGCTGACCGCGAAGGCGGACGCCGACAAGCTGGTTGAGACATGCATGGGATGCCAGTATTATGCCCGACAACCACATGTTCCTGCTGAAGAATTGCGAACAATACCAATAACTTGGCCATTTGCAGTCTGGGGGCTAGACATGGTGGGACCGTTACAGACGGCACCATGTGGGTTGACACATCTGCTTGTAGCAGTTGATAAATTCACTAAATGGATAGAAGCTAAACCCATTAGAAAGCTTGATGGGGAAACTGCCCTCAAGTTTGTCCGGGATCTGGTGGTGAGATTTGGTCTCCCACGGAGCATTATCACCGACAATGGCAGAAACTTATCACTCGGAGAAGTGGAGGCTTATTGTTGGGAGAAGGGAATCCGACTTGACCTTGCATCTGTGGCACACCCACAATCCAATGGTCAGGTTGAGCGAGCCAATGGATAAAGCCAGAGCTTAATCGGCCATGGAACAATGGCAGAAACTTATCACTCAGGTTGACTACCCGGAGCTTAATCGGCCATGGAACATGGCACAACTACATCCTTTTTACACTTAGCATTTTTTATCTAATTGTGTACCTCTTATATGATCAATGAAATAAAGCTCTCCGGTTCACTCATATTTCTGAGTCTTCTACCTCCTTTAGTGTTCATTTTTGGATCATATAAAACCTTTATGCACAAGTCTTGCGATTGCACTTGTGAAAATTCCGCCTACGGGCGTTAGCTTAAGTTTTCTGGTCTACACGTCCTCTGTCGTTTTTATGTGGATTCTGGAGTAGTGACTTTTGGCACTTATTGTCGGCGATTTTGTGCTTAGGTTATTGACGGTGCCATTGGGCATCATCACCTAAGCGCATGGTTCCGACAACGAGTCTTCCGACTCACGAAAAGTCAAGCATAAGAACCAAAGTAATGGATATGCCAGCACTTGCTTAAAAAATATATACATGCTGGAAACTGGTTCTTAAGTAGCAGGACATACAACATTGTTTTCCTCCTTAAGTTAAATACATAGTTTTTTCCGCATACGCATCAAAGGTGAAACAAATATTACAAGTTGTTTTTCATTCCTTTGGCGCAAGCGACTTGGAAGCAGCGTCATCGGCAGCAGGATAATCACCCTCGAAGTCGGCAGTGCTAAGGGACTCGGAGGAGCTTTGGTTGTCGCCATCGATGGTGTTCATTGGCACGAAGACGTTGACGTCGACTAACTCGGCAACTCTAGTGTCATAGCCCGCGAGTGATGACAAGATGTATTCATGATTAATCTCTTTGCCATCGTCATCTACGTCGGGAATGCCAGAGGTCACCGTGTCGATGTCAGCATCTTCGTAATGTGCCTTCACCATTGACAGCGCCATCCTTGCACCGGCCCGTGCACATGAAGCTTTCCAGCTTGTGATACGCTCGGGGGCTCGGCGCAGGATCTCCGAGAACTTCGCCATAGAGTCCGATGCCTTGATATTGATCTGGAGGGGCTTGGCAATCTCTTTGGCTTGCGCGATGGCGGTGTTGATGAAGTTTCCGGCAAGAAACATGCATTACTTTGCTGGAGGAGGCGATCGGGTTAAACCCATAGGAGCTGCAAATTCCGATAAGGATCACATGAGTTCAAAAATTCAGAATATCTAGACTACAGAAATCCAAGGCGGAGAGTCACTTACTAAATATGCTAGCCTCAGCTTGCCATAGGGTATCCGCCAAGGAGTCCCGTTCTTGTTGGAGGAGCTTGTACGCCTCATGGTGGTGTTGATTCTGCTCATCGGCAGCTTTCTTCTGATCTCTTAAGATAGAGATCTCCTCCTTCAAGTGGTTCATATCCTCGGTGGCGGAGTCCTGCAGGGCTTTCATGGATTCTTCATGCATCTTCAGCATGTCCTTGCTCTCCTTCTTAAGGATCTTGTTCTCGCTATCCATCTCCTGAATGTGCTTGGATTGCTCGACAATGTCCTTAGCCTTGGCAATGGTTTCTGCAAGTCGGAGAAAGCAAAGTACATAGTGAGTACTCGGAGAATACACAAGTTCAAGTCGGAATACTGAAAAGAAAGGAAAAAACAGACGCTTGCTCTTGATGATCTGTTCCTTCAAGAAGGCAGTTTTATCCTTTTTGGCTTCCAAGTCCGTGCGCATCTTCAGGTACTTGTCGTTGGCCATGCCCCTCCAAGCATTCTCATTCTATGGAAAAAAGAAAAAATTAAACGTTGTTTGGTCTGCTTGGAGCATCTAGCCGGAAAATTCCACCTAGACGCTCGGGGGCTACAGCGAGAGTTTTTAACTTAGCAATATGCTTAGCTTTTCTTTAAGCATCTAGTCGGAACTAATTTAGTTCTCGATTAGAAGCTTGGGGGCTACAGTATAAAGTTTTTAACTTGGATGTATGCTTAGCTTTTCTTTAAGCATCTAGTCGGAAGTAATTCAGTTACAACTAGAGGCTTGGGGGATACAATATTGAAATTTATAAACACTCTGTATGCTACTATTAAAGCATCTAGTCGGAATAATTCATTTCACCTATATGCTTGGGGCTACAGTGAGAGGTTTTCTAGCTTAGTCACTCTTAGAGCATCTAGACGCAAAAACCTATGGTTTTTCCGTCTACATCCTCGGGGGCTACAGTGGGATACTCATATGAAATGTAAAAGGAAAATAGAACTTACAAGTTCAATGATCTTGAGGTTGATAGCACTCTCGGCCGGCAGCTTGCCAAAGGATACGCTGTTTCCTTGCAAGATCTCTGCTTGTCGGAGGAGCTCCTCTAGACCGCACGTCGGAGATGTCGGCGCCGCACCAGGAACCAGTGCAGTTCTATCCGGCGTAAGTACCGGATAGACTATCTTTGGATACCGGGGTGGCTTTCTTGGGTGCGGGGGCGTCGCCTACGGCAGAAGTACCAGCTTCCACCACCGCCTTACAGCAACCGATGGCATCCTTAGCTGAAGCTTCAGCTATTGGGTGTGCGGCACTCTCCTGCGTCGCCTGCTCGCCGACGACAGCAATCTCAGTAGAAGCACCTGAGTCCACTTCCATGGTAGAAGGGCCAGATGCCTCCTTAGCTTGTGAGCTTGTCGGAGCGGAGGAGGGCTTGACACCGGGAGTGACAGGGGCGATGGCGGGAGACGCGTCGCGATGCAGCATGTCCTTGATGGTTCTAGAAGCCCCCAATGTTTTGGAGGTCTTCTTCAAGCTGGTCGTAAATTTCTTCCTGAAACGTGCAAAATGCATAAGTACAGGAACAAGGCAGATAAATAGACAATGACGGAGAGAAAGAAGCTTACACAAGAGGGGGTGCTTTTGCAAAGGGGATCCCGGTAATCTTTCTTTTCTCCGCCTCCAGGGCAGCGGTAGTCTTCTTGGAGGCTCCACCCTCCGTCTTCTTCTTCTTGCCTTCGTCGGCAGCATCAGAGGTATGGTGGAGCTCTTCCGCTTTCGCGCCAACGGAGCATCGTCGTCGGACACGACGGTGACTTCCTTCATCTTTGGATCATATATTTGAGGAGCCATGCTGTCCTCATCTATGTCGCTAAGATGTAAAGTGAAGAACCATCGTGTTAGATGAGATGACAATTGCTAGACGGAAGAACTGGAGTATATGTCATACACGAAAAATAAAAAGTTACCTTTGGGCACTTGCTATCAACAAATATGTAGTAGGTGATGGTGAAGACACGCTTCTTGTACTTCACCTTGACGATGTCCTTAAGGCGGAGCTTGACGGAGTTGCTCGATAAATTGTCCACGGAGATGCGGAGGCTATCCCTTCTATCGCTGGTATACTCGTGCATCAGCTTCACGCGGTGCTGCAGAGGTTGGATTCGCCTGATGAACCAGCACATGGCCAGGTCCAAGCCTGTCAAACCTGTCTCTATGAACCATTCTATCCGCCTTATGGCGCGGGAAACGTCTATGTCGGAGGGAAGGGAGGCCTGGGATCTCCATGTCAAAGTTTCGGCGGCGGCTCCATCGACAAAGTCCGGGTACGTTACTTCTCGGCCGGACAGAGGGATATCTGGGCCGTAGAAGTAAGTATGCTGCCAACTCTTGCAGGACTCGTGGCCGACAATGCCGGGGAACCGCCGGCCAGTACGGATCTTGAAGCTTATGGTGCCACAATTTCTAAGTTCGTCCTTGCTAGCTCCGGCTTCACGCTTGACGGTGAAGAAATACACAAAGAGATCTAGCCTAGGCTTAATCCCTAAGTAACCCTCGCAGAGCGCCGCGCAATTGCTGAGCGCTAGGATACTATTGGGAGAAAGGTTTTGGGACTGGACTCGGTAGTGGTTTAAGACGGAAAGGAAGAAGTTAGAGATGGGCAGGGAGACACCGCGTACCAATTGTGCTTTGAGGTACACCTTTTCCCCGGCTTGGGGAGAAGGTGCGACCTCGCCGGTCGGTGCCGCCCGCGAGGCGAGCCCCTCCGTCGCGGGGAGATAGCCCTCGACGATCAGCTCCTTGATGTCGCGGGCCATGATGTCCGAACCACGCCAATCGCCCTTGTGGGAGTCGTTGTCCTCCTCCAGCAGCTCTAGCGCCACCGGATTATGGTCGCCGCCGGTGGTCTTGACCACCACGGAGACAGGGACGACCAGGCCCTTTGGGGGAACAGCGACGAAGCTCGCCGTCTTCGCCCGACGCCGCCATCGAGGGAGTGGAGCTGCTGCTGGCCATTGTGCGAGTTTGGAGGTGACTGGCGAGATTGGGAGCTAGGGTTTTTCGCGAGGTTGCGCGGAGAGCTCGAGGAGGCGCTCGCTGGAGGAAGAAGACGATGCAAGGAGAGAATGAGGTGAAAAGTAAAAAATTCCACCGCCATTACTATATATGATCTCCAGCATCAAGATTCGTGCAGATTTATCGGACGGTTGCCGCGTAGACGACGTGTGTGCGAACATGCGTGGAAATTTTGCCACGTCCCAACCGTCACCGCCAACGGTTCGTATCGCTCGCACGGGAAAAGTGGACATGATTGCGTTCTCTGCATGTGTGAGTTACGAGGGGTCGCTGACCTACGTCTATGTTGCCCTAGATGACATAGACAGATGAGCCATCACGTCAGAAGATTCCGGCATGGACGGATCCAGTCCAGCTACGGAAGAGTATGATGGAAGATTCAGCAATTCTCTGACTTACAAGTTGAAGACAGAGAAAACCTTGCAGGGTTCTTTGGGAGGACTACTAGATATTGCTTGACGATTTGCCGACATCCATCTAGACGGAGAATTGCACATGAAGAGGCAAGACGGCGCAAGATCTCGGAGTTCTCCGGGGGCTACTGTTAGGGATATGCTATATGGGTATCCTCATAGCATGTCTCCTATCCGGATAACCTGGGTGGACCACAATTGGTAGCATGGCCCATGGCCTGCTGGGAGGCCCAGTTAGATGGATCCATAAGGGAGGCCCATGCTGGATAAAGGAAGGCTACGGTTGGAGTCACCGACGTACCCGGAGCCTTGGAGTACAAGACACACAAGACTAGTAATAGACGGTGTAGGACTCTGTAACCTGTCCGGCTAGGACTTTTCCCTGTAACCCTAGGACCTGGCGACTATATAAGTCGGGCCTATGGGAGCCTTTAGGGCACGATAACTTAGACTTTATAGTCACCTCGCATAGCAAACCAATCCCTGTAACTCGGCGTGTTGCCCTTATAGTGATTTATAGCAGGAGTAGGATTCCGCCACCATCGTGGGATCTGAACCTGGGTAAGCTGTGTTACCTCGTACCCGTCAACCGTCCGCCTTCCCCCACGTCTCTAAACACGCACTGTGAGGACCCCTCCATGGCATACTCGTCGGCAATACCACGACAACACCCCCTAGGCGCAGATGGGCCCTGCCCCGCGCCTGGGTAGGGTGTGGGCCCTCCGGCTGCCTCCCAGCCTTGCCTCTTTGCCAATAAGAAGCCCCCGATGAGAAAACCCTAAATCATCAATCATACTTCCAGAAAAACCTCTGTAGCGCCTCCGCCATCGAAAGGGAGATTTGGGGGACAGAAAGTCTCTGTTCTGGCATCCTGCTGGGACGGGGAAGTGCCCCCTGAGCCATCTCCATCGATCTCCACCACCATCTCCATCACCGTTGCTGATTCCCATGATGAGGAGGGAGTAGGTCTTCCTCGAGGCTAAGGGCTCTACCGGTAGCTATGTGTTCATCTCTCTCTCTCTATGCATGATCTTGTTGTGGTCATGAGCTTTGTAATCATGTAGATCTACCTTGCTACTCTAGTGCTTTAATAGATCTCTGCTCTCCCCATGTGTGTGAAAGTGACAGCGTGCACACCATGGTGGCACTTAGGTTTGAGTCTACATAAATACTCTTTGTGCTTTAATAGATCTATGCTTTTCCCCACGTGTGTGAAAGTGACAACGTGCATACCGTGTGTGGCACTTTGGCTAGATTGAATATTTGTTATGAGTTATATTTGGAGTTGGATGTCTCTATGAAATTGTCGTGTTTGTTGGAACCATCTAGCGCTGAAGGTGACAGTGTGGGGTTATCTAGATTGGGGAAGGCGGACTTTGATGAGTGCTATTATAGCCCTACCGATGATTAGAGTGTCCAACCGGAGAGTAGTATCATGAAGATAGGATATTTATATGAGAGAGTGTTCACTAGTGAAAGTATGATCCCTAGGCCTTGTTTCTAAGCATTGAAACATCGTTTTGATCTAGATCTGTTGCATGTTTGCTTGATTTAGTCTTTACCTCACCGTCAAGCTCTTTTCTGGCACCGTTACCACTTGTATTTCACTATCTCTTCGCCGAACTAGTGCACCTATACACCTGACAAGTGTATTGGGTGTGTTGGGGACACAAGAGACTTCTTGTATCTTGATTGCAGGATTTCTTGAGAGGGAATACCTTTGACCACTTACTCCCTGAGTTCGATAAACCTTGGTAATCCACTTAAGGGAAACTTGCTGCTGTTCTACAAACCTCTGCACTTGGAGGCCCAACAACTGTCTACAAGAATAGAAGTGCGTAGACATCAATCTTTTGTCTTTCCATACACGCCCAAGAAGCCTAGCAGGTTCACGCAAAGATTCTTCGTCACATGTATCAAATCAATTGTAGAGCGGACCTCTAAGAATTTCCAATATGATAGCTCCCAAAATATAGATTTCTTCTTCCACATGGGTGTGTGTCCGTTAGCATCCTTCGGAACAGATTTTCCGCGAGGACCCTTTCCAAAGGTTACTATTTGATCCAAATATTTGACCATATCAAATATATCAACACCAGTACGCTCCTTAGGCTTCGTCTGGTGACATGCCAGACCATTGAAATGCTTGCCTTTCTTTCTTAAGGGATGCGTGGCCAAAAGAAATCGACGATGCCCATGTACACATTCTTCTTACAATGTTCTAAATATATACTTTCAGTCTCATCTAAACAGTGCATGCATGCATTATATCCTTTGTTTGATTGTCCTTAAAGGTTACTAAGAGCAGGCAAATCATTGATTGTTATGAAAAGCAATGCTCGGAGGTCAAATTCTTCCTGCTTGTGCTCATCCCACACGCGTATGCCGGATTTGTGCCACAACTATAAAAGTTCTTCAACTATTGGCTTTAGGTACACATCAATGTCATTGTCGGGTTGCTTCGGACCTTGGATCAACACTGGCATCATAATGAACTTCCGCTTCATGCACAACCAAGGAGGAAGGTTATAGATGCATAGAGTCACGGGCCAGGTGCTGTGACTGGAGCTCTGCTCCCAAAAGGATTCATGCCATCTCTACTTAGACCAAACCTTAAACTCCTTGCGTCATCTACAAAGTCCGGATACTTTCTATCGATTTTTCTCCATTGCGACCCATCAGCGGGGTGTCTCAACATCCTGTCTGACTTACTTTCCTCTTTATGCCATCGCAACAACTTGGCGTGCTCTTTGTTTCTAAATAAGCGTTTCTACTGTGGTATTATAGGAGCATACCACGTCACCTTGGCAGGAACCCTCTTTCGGGGGGGGGGGGGGGCTCACTTTCAACGTCACCAGGGTCATCTCGTCTGATCTTATACCGAAGTGCAGTGCATACCGGGCATGCATCCAAATTCTTATACTCCTCACTGCGGTAGAGGATGCAGTCATTAGGGCATATGCATGTATCTTCTGAACCTCTAAACCTAGAGGGCAGACAAGCTTCTTTGCTTCGTATGTACTGGTGGGCAATACGTTATCTTTTGGAAGCATATTCTTCATCATTTTCAGCAACTTTTCAAATGAGGAGTCAGGTATAGCACACTCAGCCTTCCATCGCAGCAATTCCATTGTGCTGCCCAGCTTTTTCAGACCATTTTCGCAATTTGGGTACAACAACTTTTTGTGATCCTCTAACATGTGATTGAACTTCTCCCTCTCCTTTTCATTTTCACAGTCTCTTCGTGCCTCGGCAATGGTCCGACCAAGATCATCAGCGGGTTCATCATGTGTCTCTTCTTCATCCTCCCCTTCAGCATCCCCCATGGAAGTATCTTCGTACTCAGCGAAACCATGATAGTTGTCATCCTCCTCCTCTTCTTTATTATCTTCCATTATAACCCCTCTCTCTCAGTGCTTGGTCCAACAATTATAATTGGGCACGAAGCCGGACTTCAACAGGTGGTTGTGAAGGGTTTTTGAGTCAGAGTAATCCTTCCGATTCCTACATCCACTACATGGACAGAATACAAAACCATTGCGCTTGTTTGCATCAGCAACATGTATGAATTCATGCACGCCATTAATAAACTCGCCTGAGTGTCGGTCAGTACCGTACATCCATTCCCGTACCATCTACATTATAGTAAAAGTATATCAAAAACCATTACACAACATGATAAAATTATTACAAGTTATATTGAGAGCTTCTAGAGCATTAATTTTGAATTTTGAAAATTTTACATGCACCAATTTGTGAATTGGAGAAAACAATTAACATGATAAATGTGGACTTTTTTATTATTGTTCTATCAGTGAAAACCTCATTCCATTCTAAGCTCTGAAACTCTAAAATTACACATTTTCAGTAACTATGTGCCTAATCAAAATTTGTTACACATATCAAAATCCTTCTACTTCTAGAGCATGCATGCATTGATCCATATCTCTATACTTCTAGAGAATTATAGAGATAAAGTAGCAATAAGAGATGAAAGAATGAAGTTCTAACCTTTTAAAACTTTGGATTTAGGGGTTGCAAACTAAATCTTGACACATCTTCAGAAAAAAATGGCATGAACTCGGCTTGCTTCTTTGAGTAAAATGGCCACCATATGGTTTAGGGCATGTGGACAGAAAGCTGTATATATACTGATGGACAACTAGTCCCGAGCCGTGATACGACCCGAGACTAATAGTCCCCGAAAAGAGCAGCTGGCCCGCTCCAGGTTATTAGTCCCGCACCGTATTACAGATCGGGACTAGAGATCTAGTCCGGCCCTGGACTAGTGTCTACGGCCATTTCTAGCCGTTGGAGGCCTCACGGCCCGGGACTAGTGCTAGCACTAGTCGCGGTTCATGACAGGCCGGGGCTACTGGCTTTGTTCAGATCGAACCGAAGACATGTTTTCCACTAGTGTCAAGACATCATCATTTTCAATTAAGGATGCCTCGGAAATTCCTTTCTATGAGAAGTGGCTAGGAAATGCTATACACCGAGACCAATACACTACTAGGAAAATGCCTATCAGTAGCGCATCATTTTGGGACTTCTTTGGTGCATATGGGATGTGCCACTGTTATCTCACCACTGAAGTGTAGTTCAGTGGCGCATATTAAAATGCGCCACAGAAGTCTCAAAAACTTCTGTGACTCATATTGCCAATATGCTCCACAGAAGTCTCCAACCAGATCTTAAACTTCTGTGGCGCATATTGCCAATATGCGTCACTGATATTTTTTTCAAAATTCAAAAAAACACCCGACCAGATCTGGTCGGAGGTGGGGATCGCCGGAGGTGGGTGTCACTGAGGAGGAAAAGGAGGCTGGTGGTGGCTGTAGGAGGAGGAGGAGGTCGTCGGTGGAGGAGAGGAGGAGGCTGCCGGTGGAGGAGGGGCTCGGCGGAGGAGGAGGTGGAGGTCGCCGGTGGAGGAGAGTAGGAGGCCGCCGGAGGAGGAGGTCGCCGGAGGAGGAGCTCACCGGGGTGGTGGAGGAGGGAGAAGGGAGGTGGGAGGAGGAGCTCACCGGGGTAGAGGAGGGAGGAGGAGCTCACCAGGGTGGAAGAGGGGGGAGGAGGAGCTTACCGGGGTGGAGGAGGAGGGAGGAGGAGCTCACCGGGGTGGAGGAGGAGGGAGGAGGAGAAGGTGAGGAAGAAGGGGAGGAGAAGGAGAGAAGAAGTGGAGGAGGAGAATGGTGAAGGAGGAGAAGGGTGGAGGAGTGGAAGAGGATAAGAGAGGGAGAAGGGGCAGCGGGATTCAAAATTCGAATCCCGCCCAAGACTTCTGTGGCGCATATCGGAGAAATGCGCCACAAAAGTTTCTCCCTTTTATTTTTTTGCAGGAACAATCTTCTTTCTTCCATAACTTTTTACTCTTTTCGAATTTGGGGAAGCTGTAAAACTTCAACTCGGCCGTTGAAATCGAGTAGGAAATTTCGAGACGATCATTTTGATATATTAAACTTTTTTTCTAACATCGTATGCAAAAGTTATGGCCGGTTTACTGTCCCATTACCTTTTTTGCAAAATACATCGAAATTCATGTTTTTCAATTTTCCCTACAATTATACCCAAAATACAACTATATCTCAAAGGAATTATTTTTTTGAATTTTTTATCATTTTCGTTTATTTTTTACAAAAGTTAAAAGGCGTTCCACATGGAGGGGGGGGGGGGTGGAATCTGGTTTTCCATATATAGATATGCGCCACAGAACAGTGGTCAACTGAATTTTGTGGTGGGGCCTACCCTCACTTTCTGTGGCGCATATGTCCAAATGCGCCACAGAAGTTCCAACTTCTGTGGCGCATTTGGACATATGCGCCACAGAAAGTGAGGGAGCCCAACCCCGGTGGCGGGTCCACCAAACTTCTGTGGCGTATTGTTTCCCTATATGCGCCACAGAAGTGTGAAGACTTCTGTGACGTATTGCCTGAAATGCATCACTGAAGTTTATCTGTGGCGCATGGTCACAATATGCGCCACCGAAGATTTGTCTATCTATAGCTGGTTTACTAGTAGTGATATCCAAGTCTATATAACATTGTGCATCACAAGAGTGATAATATCGCCTCGGTTTTGGAGTCCTTTCCACTGAATTTGAGATTCGGAAGACATTTAGTTGGCTCTAGACTTGCATCGTGGAATACATTGTCACATCGTTTGGCAATGGTGCCCGCAATTGTCATAGGTGCCGATGAGTTTCGCTGGAACCTACGCGAGAGTGGTAACTTCTATGTAGATTCCATTTATAGATTTTTGGTCTAGACAGACGTGCAATTTGATAATAATAAGAAGATTTGAAAGATGAAAATACCTCTTAATAAAATCTTTGTGTGGCATCTTCGTTGAGGAGTCATTCTTACTAAAAACAACCTTGTTAAGAAGAATTAGCATGGACGTACAAGATGTGTTCTTTTTAGAAAATTAAACATTGTTCTTCCAATGCAAATTTTCTTATTATGTATGGTTGGTCATCTAAGTAGCTTCTGTCTTGTATACTTCACGTAGAGTTGCTTATATATTAGGCAATTTGCTAAATGAGATTGATTATACGTTTAGATTTCTTATGTGGGTGCGAGGGCGTGTCGTTATTTGATCGTTTTAGCTATATAGAAAGAATAAGTTCTTTAACAATAAAAATTAGTCTCTTATGTAGTTTATCTATTGGTGTACCAGTACGCGCCGTTTATGGTCATATCTCCAGAGCGTGTTCAGAACCGTGACTAGGAGGTGTGTATGCGTTTAGAGGATACTAAGAAGGCTATTTTTATCCAACATGAATGACAATGTAATCTACGAATTGGACCTCTATCTCCTTAGGTGCTATTCAGTTTCTCCAAGATTACTTCTATTTGTTTTACGTTTGGACTTATTGCGGTCGTGTACATCCTAATTACGCAAATGCAGGGCCTAATGCTTAATTTTTTAAAATAATAAAGCGTTGAGAAAAATATGTATTTTTCCCTCCGTTGACATCACATTATTTAAACATAATAATACAGAAAAAAATGTGAAAGCATTAAATAGTAGCCAGTTTTCATGGTGAATAGGTGGCGACTCAAGTAGGATATATAAGATTTATGTTGATCGTATTGAGTTTTTCAGAAATCGTTATTAAGCATTAATATTCGGATTATTGGTCCTCTATGTTGGGTCTAATCTTGATATATGTATCTGCACATTTATTTTGTAGTTACATGTCGCTGATGGTTTTAAATAGGAGTCCATGCACGAAGAGAGGCAAAGTGCGGCGTGAAGCTGACGATGCATCCGTGTGAAACGGTTTTGCATGGATCAGTATTGAGGCCAAGGAGCTACCGTGAGACTCGGTGTAGCTTGCTTAATCAGCGGGTGTGGAGTCTGTTAGCTAGCTGTGGCCGGGTCCTGTGCTGCCTAGACTGATTCTAGGAGACGTTTAAGTCATGCATGAATTAGTGGAGAGATTAGGGAGTTAGTGGGTGCGCTGTGGTTTACTTAAAGCAATGTAAGCATGTTTACTTTCGAGTAGAAAAATACAGAGAAGAGAAAAGCCGTGAAGGCACCAAAGCTTCTGTGTTCATTCCCGTAAGAGCTGTGAGAAGCGAGAGAGAGGTTCAGAGAGTTGAGAGAATCTAACTCCATCACTCTACTCTTGTTTTAAGCTGTTTGTTCGTGATATCTACTGAACAAAATGGATGCAGATGCAGAGAATGAGAGAAATAGCTCTCAAAGTTCGTGTGAGAAATAAAAATATCGTAGTGCTTTTATTGTTCAGGTTGAAATTCTGACATAGAAAACTGACCGCGGGCACCAGCATTAACATGCAAGTGTGCGCACGAGACTTTCGAATTATTTTGATGGATGATTCAGAACTTGGTGATGAAGTCGTAGATGTGGTTGCTGACCTCCTGCGCCTTCTCCATCTGGAGGAAGTGGCCGGCGCCGGGGATGACCACCACCTCCTCCAGCAGCGGCACGTCCTTCTTGAACCCACCCCCGTGGACGTACTCCTTGACCCCCTCGAAGTGGTACGTGATTTCGCCGCCCCCCACCACGTACTTGGTCGGCACCTGCACCTTGGCGTCCGCCCACGCCGCCGCCAGCTCGCAGTTCCTGTCCATGTTGCGGTAGTAGTTGATGCCGCCGGCGAACCCGGTCCTCTCGAACTCGGCGCCCAGGTAGTCGACGTCGGCTTCGGTGAGCCAGGGAGGGAGCGTCGCCGTCGGGTACCTGTCCTCCTCCATCTCCTCGTCGCAGGCCACGCCGTGGCTGAAGCAGTGGCACAGGATCTGACGCGTGAGGCGCCTGGCGTTCGCCGGCGAGAACTGCCGCGCCTCCGCGGCGCCGGGCTCCTGGAAGCGGCACATGTAGTAGCCGGGCCGTAGGTTCGGTTGAAGTACTCGGTGGGCATCACGAACCCGGAGCCGGTTCGCGCGATGATGCCGCGCATGAAGGCGAGGCTGGTGTTGACGAGCGCCGTCACGCGGTCCGGTCGGAACAGACACACGTACCACGCGATCAGCGCGCCCCAGTCGTGCCCCACCAAGAACACCTGCATGCAACGGTGAAATTTCTCGCCCAAATAAGATAGCAGTAGCTCAGGCATGCAGTTTATTTTGTTTCTACTGAGTTTTATTAGCCCTCTTCGTATGATCAAACAGATCGGCTACATAGCCTATCAATGAAATCATACCTTTGGGAGCTCGAGGGTATTGAGAAGAGCTATGATGTCACCGACGATGTGGAAGGCGGTGTAAGATCCTATGTCGGATGGGGCGGTGGTGCCGCCATAGCCGCGAAGGTCCGGCGCAACACAGTGGTACCCTCGTGCCGCCAGATGCTCCATCTGGTGACGCCACGCCCACGAGTACCATAGTTCTGGGAAGCCGTGCAAGAACAACACCGTCCCCTTGGAGCCCTCCTCGGGGCCTGTCTCTGCCACATGCATCGAGATGTCATTCACCTTCACTGTCCGGTGCCTGATCAATACAGCCTCCTCCTCCTCTCTCTCTCTCTCTCTCTCTCTCTCTCTCTCTCTCTCTCTCTCACACACACACACACACACACACACGCACACACACACACACACACACACACACACACACACACACACAAAATAGTATGAAGTACTTAAAGACATGAGAAATTATATATCTACTCTGACATGGATGGTCTTGTATCATGCCACAGAGTTACGAATACAATATAGCATGTTGTTGGCATAATGGACCCTAGTGGCCAGGAATTTGCGAGTTGGTGTAATTTGTTTTAGACGTGAGCTTGCTTGTTGTATTTTATATATATTTATTTAGACGTGAGCTTGCTTGTGTGCAATGCATCTACACCAAAAAAAATACAATGCCGTCTTATCACATTAGAATAATTTGCGCATATTGTTGCACTACATATATATATATGAACACAAAAAAGTCAGTTGGTGCTAAGTCTTCTCTAGAAAAACAACACGGCATACACACAGTCTTCCGAAACAAAAAGGCCACCCTATGGTTACCGTGATTTTGTGCAAAGGATGTTGTTTTTATATATTGAATTGATGCAACTAGCCATGTGAACCAAAAGTACAAACTAATGAAAAGGTCTAGAATATTTTTGTAATCACGGTAACCAACTAGCCCTTTTCATCATTTCGGACTTTTGGTTTAGATGGCTAGTGCATTAATTTAATATGATATCAGAGTTAGGAGGTCTCAAGTTTAAACCCTGCCTAACGCACTATTTAATCTATTTCAAATAGTTGCAGCCCACAATAACCCACGTCTAGTGTTTTCCCATTTGTCTAGCCTAGACGTGAGGGGGGTGTTAAAATATATAGCCTAACCCTTTTCATCAGTTATGGACTTTTGGTTCAGACGGCTAGTGCATCAATTCAATATTGATAATAATAAACTGTAAGGCTGATGTATTAGAAGATATGTTTGTATTTAGGTAAAACCTCATCTTTTGAAAATATTATATCATTTGGTTACCGGTATCATGATCAAGCTAGATGTACCTTTTGTCTAGCTCTTGTTCACTAAAGTCTGTCTAGCTATTATTCTGTTACTGATACCAAATGCTCATGTTGGAGTTTCAGACTGAATCTTGTTCGTGGTAGTGCAAATGCTCCTGTTAGAGTTCGAATAACTGAATCATGTTGTGTTGTTGCCTCCTTCTCGAGAAAAGTTAGCATCCTTGTGTTCCTAAACTTGTTTAAATTCACATGAATTTCATCTGAACAAGTTCATTTTCTTCTTGAAGGGAAACACTTCTTCTCAATACCTTGGAGCTCCTAAAGGTAAGATTTCATTGAAAGGCAGTGTAAGATCCTACGTCGGATGGGGTGGTGGTTCCGCCATAGGCGCGAAGGTCCGGCACAACACAGTGAAACCCTCGTGCCGCCAGATGCTCCATCTGGTGACGCCAGGAGTACTATAGTTCCGGGAAGCCGTGCAAGAACAACACCGTCCCCTTGGAGCCCTCCTCGGGGCATGTCTCTGCCACATGCATCCAGATGTCATTCACCTCCACGGTCCGGTGCCTGATTGACACAGCCTCCATGCTCTCTCTCTTTCTCTCTCTCTGAACCTGCAGCTCGATACGGCCATGAATACTGAAGGATTTTGTGCTGTAAGCATACAGCTTTTCCCTCTGATTCTATTGCATATAAATGGAGTACCAATGCGTAACCGTGTCCACGAACGAGATCAGAACCATGCCATCCCACGGACTCAGATCATGGAGAAATACATTGTGGTGGCCGAGTCAAGCTCTGACCGACGCGCTTGACCCGCACAGACTGCGGGCTCAGCTCAACTAACTACGAGTTTGAATATAAAACAGAAAGCGGGAAAAGATACATGATCAGGGGGTAGCTAGATTAGCTGACAATCCCCCCCCCCCCCCCCACAATCTAGATGCCATGCTTCTTGATTTCGATGATGCCGATCTTGGCGCGCAGCTCCTCGAAGCGGACGCGTCCGAGAGACTTGGTGAGCAGATCAGCAAGTTGGTCATCTGTGCCCACGTACTCCACATCGATCTTGCCTGATTCGACGCAGTCCCGGATGAAGTGAAACCGGGTCTCGATATGCTTGCTCCGGTCGTGGAGCACCGGATTCTTGCTCAGCTGAATGGCTGACTTGTTGTCGACGCGGATCTCTGCTCGAACTGGTCCTTTCTTCTGAAGCTCACCGAACAAGCGACCGAGCCAGATGCCCTGGCAGGCTGCAGTCGATGCTGCGATGTATTCGGCTTCGCATGAGGACAAGGCGATCACCTTTTGCTTCTGTGACTGCCAGCTGATGGCACAGTTGCCGTAGAAGAACAGCAGCCCGGTCGTGCTCTTGCGATCGTCCACATCACCGGCGAGGTCGGCATTACTGAACCCGAGCAGGGTGGGTACCTTTTCTGCACGCTCGTACCTGCACCCGTGCCGGAGTGTGCCGGCGACGTACCGCAAGAGGTGCTTGATGGCATTCCAGTGTTCCTCCTTCGACGCTTCCATGAATCTGCTCACATACCCCACCGAGAAGGAAAGGTCGGGGCGAGTGTGGATCAGATAGCGGAGGCTGCCCACGATGCTCCTATAGAGCGACGCATCCACCGGTGCGCCTGAGCTATGCTTGCTGAGCTTCAGTCGCGTCTCCATGGGAGTACGACATGGATTGCATCCATCTAGGCCAGCCTTCTGCAGGATCTTCTGAGCGTAGGCTCCCTGGTTCATGGTGACGAAGCCCGCTCCCTGATGCACCTCGATGCCGAGGTAGAAGGTGAGCAACCCCAGGTCGCTCATGCAGAAGAGATTGAACATCTCTTGCTTGAATTGCACTACGTCGGGTGGTGATCAGGAGGTCGTCGACGTATACGCCGACGATCAGTGGTGCCGCCCCTGCATGGACATAGACCACATGCTCCGAGTCGCTGCGCGTGAAGCCGAGCGACGTCAGGATGCTGTCCAGCTTGGAGTTCCACGCGCGCGGGGCCTGCTTGAGGCCGTATAGGGCCTTGTCGAGCTTGAGGACCTGGTGCTCGTGTCCGGCGACAGCGAATCCAGGCGGTTGCTGGACGTACACGTCCTCCTGGAGCTCCCCGTTCAGGAAGGCGGACTTCACGTCCATGTGGTGGATTTCCCAGCCATGGCTGGCCACGAGCACGATCAACGGCCGCACCGAGTCGAGGCGGGCCACCGGAGCAAACACCTCGTCATAGTCTACTCCGGCGCGCTGTACATACCCTTTGGCGACAAGGCGCGCCTTGTGTCGTACGATTTCGCTGGCGGCATTCTTCTTCACCTTGAAGATCCACTTGAGGCCGATAGGGCGCTGACCTGCAGGGAGATCAACGAGACACCATGTGTTATTCTCCTCGATGGAGGCCATCTCCTCCAATATTGCGCGGCGCCAGCATGCATGTGGCTCAGCATCGGCGAAACTCGCCGGTTCATCACCGATGCCGGCCACCAGGTGTAGCTCGTCGTCATCGAGCTCGACGTTGGCGGATGTGTTGGCGATGTTCTCCAGTGTTCTGTACTGGCGGGGAGCCTCCTCTCCTGGCTCGACCGGCGTTGGGTTTGAGGGCGGCGTGCAGAACTTCTTTCCCCCTGCATCGGTTCGACAGGCGAGGCGCCTGATGACACCGAGCCCGGTGCATCAGTGAAGCATGGCGACGGAGAGAGCGGGGTGCCCGATGACGGAGAACACGACGGCGGAGGGGTTGGTGCAGCCGGGCGGCGACCGCGGGGCACAAGGTGCTCGACGGTGAACTCCGGGCCAGGGGTGTTGGAGGTGAGCATGCCCCCCCAGTCCCAGCTTCGACCCTCGTCGAAAACAATGCTGCGTGACACGTGGACACGCTTGTCCACCGGATTGTACACTCTGTACGTCTTGCCCCCATCCTCGTAGCCGATGAACACCATCGGAACACTACGGTCATCGAGCTTGCGAGGGTGCGGCTTGACGGTCTTGACGTGCGCCACATAGCCGAAAACCCATAGGTAGTGGACGGGCGGCCTTGATCCTGTCCAAGCCTCAAATGGGGTGATGCCTTCGAGCGCACGCGTGGGCGAGCGGTTCAAGAGGAAGACATAAGTGGTGACTGCCTCCCCCCAGAACATCCGAGGCATAGATGTTCCCTTCAACATGTAGGGGTTCGTAGCATGGAAAACAAAAATTTTCTATCGCATGAACACACACAAGCCAAGATCTATCTACTACATTGCAACAACGAGTCGATAGAGTACTAACCCTCGAAGATCCAAAGCGGTTTAACGAGAGCAGATTCTCGTGGATGATGTAGTCGTACACTTGCCGATCTCAAGATCGCGTAGACAATCCTTCCGGCGCTGCGTTCCGGCAGCGCTTCCGCAGTCGGTCACACGTTCGGTACTCGATGAAGAACTTCCTCTCCCTTGTTCCAGTAGGCAGTGGAGGTTGTAGCACTCTCCTCGTGATTCCGGCAGCACGACGGCGTGGTGTCGGAAGTAGAGGGGAGATCTCGCAGGGCTTCGCCTTAAGCTAGAGCGAGTATGGTGGAGTAAGAGAGAGCCTTGGCGATCTACGAATTATAGGGCACCAAGGGGAGAGGTGTAGTCGGCGGCTAGGGTTTGGGATACCCCAACTCGGCGACTTGGGAGGAGATCCCTAGGTGGTGGTGGCAACAACACTTGGTGGTGGTGGTGGCGCCTTAGGCTAGGGTTTGGAGGTGTAGGGAGAGGGGGCGCCCTACCCCTTCTTATATAGGAGGGGAGAGGCGGTTTGGGGAGGAGGGAGTCCTTCCCAAACTCCTCTTCATGGTCGGCGGGTGGGAGGGAGTAGGACTTCCTCCCTAAGTAGGTTTCCTACTCTCCCTCCACCAAGCAAACTTCAGATTTGACTTTTCAAATTAGCGTTTGACTTTCAAACTTGGATTTGATTTCTCTCTCCATATTGCCCAGCCAAGTGACCTAGTACATGATGCAACCATTACACATTGTCATGACACATCCATGTACCCTTACCCTCCGGAGTGCCGGACCTTCCAGACCCTTCTAGAACATTCCTGGTGAAAACACCGGAATCATTTCCGAACTCCGAAACAGGACTTTCCTTATATGAATCTTATTCTCCGGACCATTCTGGATCTCCTCGTGATATTCCGGATCCCATCCGAGACTCCGAGCAATATTCGGTTTCTTACTCATCATTTCATAACTACACAACAACATCGAATCCTTAAGTGTGTCTCCCTACGGTTCGTGAATTATGCGGACATGATCGAGACACTTCTCCGATCAATAACCAATAGAGGAATATGGAAATTCATATGGCTCCCACATATTTCTACGATTACTTTGTGATCGAATGAACCACTTACATACGATACCAATTTCCCTTTGTCTCACGATAGTTTACTTATCTGAGGTTTTGATCGTCGGTATCTCTGCATACCTAATTCAACCTCGTTACCGATAAGTACTCTTTTCTCGTTCCCATGATATGTGATCCCTTGTGATCCAGTCACATGCTTGCAAGCTAATTGGATGACATTCCACCGAGAGGGCCTAGAATATATCTATCCGTCATATGGATGAACAAATCCCACTCTTGATCCATGTGCCTCAACACATACTTTCCGAACACTCAATGCCACCTTTATAGCCACCCAGTTACGGTGTGGTGTTTGATGTCATCAAAGCATCCTTCCGGTGATGGTGATTAACATGATCTCATGGTCGAAGGAATTAGGTTACTATGTATCAGAAAGCTTATAGCAAATGAACTATATTAAATGACTTGACCTTTATGCTACGCTTAACTATAGGAGTATGTCCATCACATCATTCTCCTAATGATATGACCCTTTTGTTAATAACATCTCTATGTTCATGATCAGGAAACCATGATCATATATTAACCAACAAGCTAGTTTAACAAGAGGCTTTACTAGGGACTCTTTTATGTTTACAAATCACACAAGTATTAATGTTTCCGGTTAATACAATTATAGCATGGTATGTAAACATTTATCATAAGTATGAAGATATGATAATAACCACTTTATTATTGCCTCTTGGGCATATCTCCAATAGTCTCCCACTTGTACTAGAGTCAATAATCTAGTTTCAAACCTTTGTGTATTCAACACCTATGGCTTTCTGGTGTCGTATGTACACGATTGCTAGTGGTCAACTGATCTCCGGATCTGACACTTCCAGGTCCGTGTGTAATTGCATGTCTTTGCGTCTCTACGCATCACTCATTCTCTAATGAGATGGCTTTGTACAAATTTGGTCCTTTGGTGTGACCTTTAGTTCTTTGGGGTTAAAACATGTTGATAATATTGTCGTACAATATATCTTCATAGTATTATCCCTGCTATGAACTACACCTAGTTTGATAACAAACTACTTGGCACAAATGCACTCTTTTGCTGCTATAATAGCAGTTATATACTTAGCCTTTTGTTGTAGTATCTGTCACAATGTCTTAACTTTGGAACTCATCTAAATCCATTATGGAACTTACTTTCCATCACATTATGCCACCCTTAGTTTAGATTGAGATGAACTTAATTTGTACTTCGTGACAAAATTAGTATCAATGTAATACTTTTACAATGAACTAACCATCTATTTGTCACTTCTACAAAATAATATATTCTTAGTTCTTTTAAAACATCATAAGAATATCTTTACTATCGTCCAATAATCATCTTATGAATTATTCTGGTATATGCTCATAACATTTAGAGCATAGGACATTTTTGGATTTGTACACATCACAGCATGATTGATAAAACACTCTTTGTGATTGTATCTATCAAGTATAAAAAATACTTAAATCTTTATTCAATCCTTCCTATGCAACAAGAACCTTTCTTGTAGTTTCTATATTGAACTCATTCAATATCTCCTCTATGCACTTCTGGCACAACCATATTTGCGTGACAATTTATCCATATAGATATTGATGCCAAATATTCGGGTCCTGCCTAAGCCTTTCATCGAGATGAAATTCTTATCCTGTGTTAATAAAAAGATACATGCTTTCAAATCAACAATATGTCTTCCACATAATGTATTAGAACATGTATTAGCGCTCCCACTTAATTTCTTGCAAATGGAAGCATCTTCATCGTCTCCGATGAAATTAAACTCTTTTAACAGTTTCATCATAGTGAAGATTCCAACTCCGCGATGCTTACTTCAACCATTGAAGTTTGCATATGCTTTTAGCATCCTTTGAATTAACAAAACCCTTTGAAATGTGTCATGCACACGTCCTAGGTAACCATTCTATTAGAAGAACTTGTTTTGTTTATTCAACACATAATAAAATTATATGTCGTGGTTGTTATATTAATCCATCTAGACTAAATATCGCTTAATGAAAGATCAGATCTTGTCATAGTCAACTCTTTGAACATTGTCGTGAACTCTTTCCCGACATGTCGATAATTTCATAGATGTGAAACATCCATGTCTATTTCTTTATAGATCCAAATACGACTGTAAGGTCTTGTACCTTTCCAGAGGGTCTTTCAAGCTCAAATCTTGATTTCTTGTATATGGAACTATCACGAATTTTATGGCTTCAAGCCCTTTGACGGAGTCAGGGCCCATCATCGCTTCTTTGCATGTAGTCGGATCATTATTATCAAATAATGATTTAACTCTCAAATCTTGGTATTTGATTGTTTACCCGACCTACTTGTTTCAATAGGAACTTAGACCTCCGTGACCACAACCTTTGAGACACGTGATCCATGAGCATTGTTGCTGCCTCCGGAACACTTTTCGGCGCTGCACAACTTTGCACATATAGCTAAGGTTCTCTTAACCTTATCAAAGTTCTATTGTCCTCCCACTTAACTTTTCACAAAAAATTCCTTCTCAAAGAAACTTGACGTTCTAAGCGACAAACACTTTTGTCTTTGGTGTTATGGAGGAATACTTAACTATTATTCAAAATAACATACCAAGATATGTTCATCCGATTTTGGTTGCAAACATCTTTCTTATGCATAGCATACCAATTTTTAAGAAAGGACAACTTGGGTTTTATCGCAAACCATAACTTTATATGGTGTCAATTCAACGGATTATGATGGAGCTCTTTTCAGTAGAAAAACGGTAGTCTCTAAAGCTTTTAATCTTTAAAATATAATGGCAGTTTTATGAATTACACTTTTGATCTTTACCATGTCAAACAAGGTTTAATTACATATCTCGAACGCTCCATACTCTTATGGTGTTTCGGGAAATGCAAATCCACGGAACGATTCCTTAAATCTTAGGTGTTTTATGCTAAACTTGTAACTCAAATATCTTCCTTTATGATCTTATCATAAACTATTTATATTCTTGTTACAATGATTTTGTACTTCATCTTGAAAGTCTTTGAACTTTTCAAATGTTTCATACTTCATCCTTATTAAGTAAATATTCATATATTCACTCAAATTTTTGAAGAAAGCATATGAAGTTGAAATCCATCGCTCTTGACTACACATAATAGACTTCATACAACAATATGTACAAGTTCAAATAAGATGGTCATTCGTTCCCTTTTGGCCTGTGAACGAAGTTTTAATTATCTCTAGGAAAGTTTCACAAGTGTCATTTGATCAAAATATCAAAAGACTCCAAAATTCCATCCACATGGAGTTTCTTCATGTTTTCTTTCCAATATAATTTAAACGGCGATGTCACTTCCTAAGTGATCTTTCTTATCAATTGTCTTTCGACATTTTTAGCAATTGTTTTATGGATGTGATTTATCCAACGAGATTTGTAAATCATCCATCTTTTATGGATTATGGCAATTAATTGAACAACCCTTTTGTTCTCATAATACTTGATAAAACAAATCTTGAAGGCAAGCTTTGATGTTAACGAGAAACACATCAACACTTTATTTGTTCTCGATGAACATCATCACATATTCTCTTGCTAGTTACTTAGGCCATTGTAGTTCATGAATTGTGTTGTTTCGTATGATGATTCACACCAAGAAATTTAGTATCAAATACTTAAGAACCACATTGTTTAATAAGCAAAGAATATAGCCATAACATGTATATCATCTATATACCTAAGCTGAACAATTCTAGTCTTTTCTTTTCTGCCATATATTTCTGAGATTCTCTTTCAGTATTTCCTTTTATGTTTGAAAGAATCTATCAACATCAATAGTGGAGTCATACATATGACACATAGTCCAAAGCGTGTATAATTAAATACCAATGTCTTTGGACTTGTACTTTGAAGTAGATCACCATCATCAAATGTTTGGTGTGCTTTCAAATTCCATTCTTTAGTAATCTCTTGATGTAGTAAATATTTTACCTACATCAAATATTCACCCTTCTCATGGAATTATTCATGATCAAGCTACTTTAGCTTATAACGGTGAATCACGAGTATAATGTTGCTCTCCAAAACCTTTTGGAGAATTAAGATGACCAACGTCTCCAACCTTTTGCAAATTCTCATCAAATATGAGAACATCACTTTTGCCATATTATACTCTATCATGTTACAACCAAAACTTCGTTTCAGATATCACAATATCTTCCACACATCATGGTTTCTGAAACAACTCTTTCAACTTCTAGATTACCTTGATATTGAAACTATCTTTCAAATATCAAGAATCATGGAGACAAACATGATACTCATACACTAACACTGGAATTGTCACTCTTGATTTAATACCAATTATTAAACTTCATGGAGTAACCGGAACTTACTGAAAGTTTGCAATAGGACCTTTTAAACTTTAGATTAACACTTCAAAACAATACGATACCAGTTCGTAAAGTAACTAACCAGAATTCTGTAGTTCTATCATCTCAATTATAACTAAGCGCAAGGTGGTAAACAGATGCCAATGACTACAACAACTATGCAAATTCACTTTGATTTAATTTATGATAAATAGTGTTCAACTTTTAATAATATTGCTATTGAACTCCCACTCAAAACAATATCCCTCACATTGTTTTAGTGATTACATGAACCAAATCCACCACATCAAAACCGATCATCACGAGAGATGATGTAGCTTCAAAAGCGAACAATCAACATGTTCATCATATCTACTATATGACTCATGCTTTACCTTTTGGTATTCCGTGTTCCAAGACCATGTCTGTACATGCTAGGCTCATCAAGATCAAACCTTAGCTTCCGCATGAGCAAATCTGGCTTGCTCACGTTGTATACACTCGCAGAATCTAGCACACCCGATCATCACGTGGTGCTTCAAAACAACGAGCTTTAGCAATGGTGCTTACTAAGGACGAACACTTTAAAACTTGAAATTGTGTGCTTGAGGGATCATCTTATAATGCTACCGTCGTTAACTAAGCAATAAAAGATGCATAAAAGGATTAACATCACATGCAATTCATAATATGTGATATGATATGGCCTTTCTTATTGTGCTTTCGATCTCCATCTTTAAGCACGAACATGATCTCCATCATCACCAGCATGACGTCAAGGTCAATGGCGCCGCTTCATGGTTGTCATCCACAAGCATCAACTATTACAACTACTTTGAATAATAGACACGCGGGTCTTAACGGAATTTAAAAGACAACCATATGGCTCCTGCCGGTTGCCAACTTACAATAAGGAACATTGCATACATCATATATAATCACAATCATGGCCATATCACATCACAGCACACCCCTGCAAAACAAAGTTAGACGCCTCTAATTTTCTTTGCATATTTTACGTGCTTTGGGGCTTTCAATAAGTGTCGTTCTAACTTACGAACAAGAACCACAACGTTGATGTTTGAACTATCAAGTGCCCGTTGTAAATTGAATCTTTACTATGATGGGAGAGACAGACACCTGTAAAGCCACTTGTGCAATACAAGTTGCATGTCGAGCATGGAGCAAGTCTCATGAACGATGTCATGTAAGGTTAGCCCGGGCCGCTTCATCCCACCGTACTACAAGATGCAAAGTACACAAAAAACAATTGATAATAAAAGCACCACCGCCCACAATGACCATTGTGTTCTACTCGTGCAACAGATCTACATATAGACACGGCTCTGATACCACTGTAGGGGTTCGTAGCATGGAAAACAAAAAATTTCTATCGCATGAACACACACAAGCCAAGATCTATCTACTAGATTGCAGCAACGAGTCAATAGAGTACTAACCCTCGAAGATCCAAAGCGGTTTAACGAGAGCATATTCTCATGGATGATGTAGTCGTACACTTGACGATCTCAAGATCGCGTAGACGATCCTTCTGGCGATGCGTTCCGGCAGCGCTTCCGCAGTCGGTCACACATTCGGTACTCGATGAAGATCTTCCTCTCCCTTCGTGATTCTGGCAGCACGACGACGTGGTGTCGGAAGTAGAGGGCAGATCTCGCAGGGCTTCGCCTTAAGCCGGAGCGAGTATGGTGGAGTAAGAGAGAGCCTTGGCGATCTACGGATTAGAGGGAACCAAGGGGAGAGGTGTAGCCGGTGTTTAGGGTTTGGGATACCCCAACTCGGCGACTTGGGGGGAGATACCTAGGTGGTGGCGGCAGCAGCACTTGGTGGTGGTGGTGGCACCTTAGGGTAGGGTTTGGAGGTGTAGGGAGAGGGGGCGCCCTACCCCTCCTTATATAGGAGGGGAGAGGCGGTTTGGGGAGGAGGGAGTACTCCCCAAACTCCTCTTCATGGCCGGAAGGTGGGAGGGAGTAGGACTTCCTTCCTAAGTAGGTTTCCTACTCTCCCTCCACCAAGCAAACTTCAGATTTGACTTTTCAAATTGGCGTTTGACTTTCAAACTTGGATTTGATTTCTCTCTCCATATTTCCCAGCCAAGTGACCTAGTACATGATGCAACCATTACACATTGTCATGACACATCCATGTACCCTTACCCTCCGGAGTGCCGGACCTTCCAGACCCTTCTAGAACATTCCTGGTGAAAACACCAGAATCATTTCCGAACTCCGAAACAAGACTTTCCTTATATGAATCTTATTCTCCGGACCATTCCGGATCTCCTCGTGATATTCCGGATCCCATCCAAGACTCGGAACAACATTCGGTCTCTTACTCATCATTTCATAACTACACAACAACATCGAATCCTTAAGTGTGTCTCCCTACGGTTCGTGAATTATGCGGACATGATCGAGACACTTCTCCGATCAATAACCAATAGAGGAATCTGGAAATTCATATGGCTCCCACATATTTCTACGATTACTTTGCGATCGAATGAACCACTTACATACGATACCAATTTCCCTTTGTCACACGATAGTTTACTTATCCGAGGTTTTGATCGTCGGTATCTCTACATACCTAGTTCAACCTCGTCACCGATAAGTACTCTTTTCTCGTTCCCGTGATATGTGATCCCTTGTGATCCAGTAACATGCTTGCAAGCTAATTGGATGACATTCCACCGAGAGGGCCTAGAGTATATCTATCCGTCATATGGATGAACAAATCCCACTCTTGATCCATGTGCCTCAACACATACTTTCCGAACACTCAATGCCACCTTTATAGCCACGCAGTTACGGTGTGGTGTTTGATGTCATCAAAGCATCCTTCCAGTGATGGTGATTAACATGATCTCATGGTCAAAGGAATTAGGTTACTATGTATCAGAAAGCTTATAGCAAATGAACTATATTAAATGACTTGATCTTTATGCTACGCTTAACTATAGGAGTATGTCCATCACATCATTCTCCTAATGATATGACCCTGTTGTTAATAACATCTCTATGTTCATGATCAGGAAACCATGATCATATATTAACCAACAAGCTAGTTTAACAAGAGGCTTTACTAGGGACTCTTTTATGTTTACAAATCACACAAGTATTAATGTTTCCGGTTAATACAATTATAGCATAGTATGTAAACATTTATCATAAGTATGAAGATATGATAATAACCACTTTATTATTGCCTCTTGGGCATATCTCCAACACAACATGCTCCGCGCCATGGAGATGATGGTCTGATTCCTGCGCTCGACGACCCCGTTCTGTTGTGGGGAGTAGGGGGCTGACAGCTGTCGTTTGACGCCGTGATATGCACAGTATGAAGCAAAATCCGCAGAGTTAAATTCACCTCCACGGTCGGTGCGCAGAGCTTTGAGCTTGCACTTCTTCTCGGTTTCGACGCCAGCTTGGAACCGGCGAATGGCGTTTGCAGCTTCATCCTTCGTGGCTAGAAGGACCAGCCACATGTAGCGACCGCAGTCATCCACCAGGAGGAGGAACAGCTTCCTCCCACCCGGCGTGGGCGGTGAGATCGGCCCGCACAAGTCGCCATGCACCAGATCGAGCACCTTGGGTGCACGCCAGTTGCTCGCCACCGGGAACGGAGCCCGACGCTGTTTTCCGGCTAAACAGGCATCGCACAGCTGGTCAACCTGGTCGATGTGAGGGAGACCGCGCACCATGTTGCGGGCGGCGAGTTTTCGCAGGGAGTGGAAATTGAGGTGGCCAAAACGGGCGTGCCACCGCCACGCGTCGTGGTTTCCATGCGCAGCGTAGCACACGGGTTGGGCCAGCTGAGTGTCGAGGATGTATAGCCGGTTGGTGCTCCGCTTGACCTTGGCTAGCAATTTGCGACGACGATCAGGGATCATGAGAAAACCATGCTCGATGCCGATCTTTCCCCCGTGCTCGTCGAGTTGGCCGAGGCGAGCTCCCTCTCTCGTTCCTCGGCCGCGAGCTTGTCTGCGGACTTGGAACCGTCACCGCCGTCGATGCCCTTCGCCTTACCCATCTTGGGCATTGGCGGGATTGTAGGCTCCGATACCGATTGAGGGCTCTGAACCTGCAGCTCGATACGGCTGTGAAAACTGAAGGATTTTGTGCTGTAAGCGTACAAATTTTCCCTCTGATTCTATTGCATATAAATGGAGTACCAATGCGTAACCGTGCCCACGAACGAGATCAGAGCCGTGCCATCCCACGGACTCAGATCGTGGAGGAATACATGGTGGTGACCGAGTCAAGCTCTGACCGACGCGCTTGACCCGCACAGACCGCGGGCTCAGCTCAACTAACTACGAGTTTGAATATAAAACAGAAAGCGGGAAAAGATACATGATCAGGGGGCAGATAGATTAGCTGACATCTCTCTCTCTCCGTGTGTGCCTGTGTGTGTGTCTCTCTGCAATAGTGTGAGGTACTTCAAGACACGAGAAATTATATATCTACTCTGACATAGATGGTTTTTATCATGCCAGAGAGTTACAAATACAATATAGCCTGTTGTTGGCATAAGACCCTAGTGGCCAAGAATTTGCGAGTTGGTGTAATTTGTTTTAGCTGTGAGCTTGCTTGTTGTATTTTATATGTATATTTATTTATCCGTGTGAGGTCTTTAATGGTGGTTTGAGTACTTGTATGCAATGCATCTACACCAAAAAATACAATTGCAGCCTTATCACATTGGAATAATTTGCGCATAATATTGTTGTACTACCTATATATATATATGAAACAAAAAAAGTCAGCTGGTGCTAAGTCTTCTCTACAAAAACAACACTGCATACACCAAGTCTTCCTAAACAATAAGGTGACCTTATGGTTACCGTGATTTTGTACAAAGGATGTTGTTTTTATTGAATTGATATACTAGCCATGTGAACCAAAAGTATAAACTAATGAAAATAGCTAGACTATATACTTATATTCTTAATAACATTCTCTCACGTCTAGGCTATTTTAGTCCTTAGCGTGGGTTCGATGCAGGTCGTAGAATTTATTTTAATACTGTGTGTGCACGGTTCTTGAACTTGAGACCTCTTGGCTTTGTTACCATATTGAATTGATGCATTAGCCATCTGGACCAAAAGTCTAAACTAATAAGAAGATTAAGCTATATATTATATTTTTTAATAATTTTGTGATGTATTTTTTTGTGTGCAGGCCAAGTCATTTTTTTGTGATGTATTTATATTTTTAACACTCCTCTTAACGTCTAGACTATTTAATTTAGTCCTTAGCATGGGTTCGGTGCAGGCCGCATAATCTTTTTTTAGTTCTTCGTGAATAGGGTTACCTCTTTGAAAAATCGGTATAAGCGACTAGAGGGGTTGAATAGGCGCCACTCAATTTTTCTTTTCTTTTCAATTTTAAGTCTTGACACAAAGTAAGTTCTCTAGAGATGCAACTAAGTGAGAGAACCTATATGACAAACAAGCATGCAATAATAATAAGGAGATAAAGGATAGAAGTCACCGAGAGTTGACACAGAGGTGTTATCCCGAAGTTCCTTCCTTTTGAGGGGAAGTACGTCTCCGTTGGAGGGGTGGGCGTTACTAAGATCACCAGTGCCACGATAGGCATCACCCTATTATCCCGCACACCAGCTTCGCAGCAAGCACACGATCCACTATACGGCGGCCTTCAAGGTGGCGACGGGAACCTTGTACAAATGCTTGGGGCACTTCTCCACAACTTAATTGTAGGCTCCCAAGATGACCTCGAAGCTCTTACACATAAGGATGAGCTATGGAGGGCGACTTCACCAAGTCAGGGTTTCCTCAAACCCTAGAGCAACAACAACTTAAACAAATGGAGGGGAAACACAAATCCCTTTGGTGGAAATCTAGGTCTAGGTCTCCTCCCTCAAATCCCCAAAGGGCAACAAGTTTGAGTGGCTAGAGAGGGAGAACTAGGAGGTTGCAGCTCAGCAACAATGTAGGAGAGAGAATGGAAGTCGTAGCTTCAGCTTGGAGAAGAAGGGGGTATAAATAGCCCCCCTCGAAATAGAGCCGTTGCAGTCCACTTAACCCGGAGACTCCGGCTCCAACACGCTGGAATATCCGACCTAGTCGTAAACTCCGACTAAGTAGGCAGAAACTCCGGGGTGGAGACAGGAGGTTGTAGCAGCTTGGTCTTGAGGGAGGGGTGGAGATTCCGGGTGAAGTCCAGCCGGAAACTCGGGATGGGCCAGAAACTCCGGATCCTGAAGCAGAGACTCCGAGCTGATTCCAGGGGCTTGCAACGCCTAGGCCTGATGGAGCATGCCGGAGAATCTTGCTGATGAACCGGCAGAAACTCCAGCGTTGGCAGCAACTTCGGAAAAGGAGCCGGAAATTCCGGCCAGACGCTAGGAGTAGGAAGCAACCAGATGAAAAATCTTCTCCGGAACACCTTTTTCAGCCGCACAAAGTCTAGCAACTATAGTGACATGAATTGATCCTGAAAACACTTAGCACACAGTTAGTCCACAAATGTGTTGTTAAACAAACACCAAAACACAAAAATAGGGAAATTCCGTTTCAATCTCCCCCTTTTTGGTGTCTGATGGCAACACATACATTTGCATAGAAAAACATAAACTGTAATTTGTAAAATGAAGACAAGCCCCCCTAGATACGTGAAACTACCACAAAGCACATACTAGAGACAACACTCCCCCTTCCTTTTAGAAACCAACAAAGGGTGCAAAGACAATAATGAATGACTAGAGGCTCATACCTTTGCACAAGATAATATGTGATGAAGAGTAAAATGATCAACAAAAGAGATGTAGCTTCATCACAAGAGATTAGATCCATACATATAGAGATGTAGCTTCATCACAAGAGATTAGATCCATACATATAAATAGCCACATAATATTCCACATATGGAAGACAACAAGTTGACACAAGACATGGCACATAAGGTTCACATATAATAAGAGGCGATAAGAGAAAGTTCACAAGCAATAAAAGATCAAAGGAAAAACGATCTTGTGACTTTAAACCATGCAAATCCCGCAACCTACAAAGGCTACTTATCCCCTTTTGGCATCAAGACGCCAAAAAGGGAAAATAGCGATGCTACTTGTCCCATGGGGATCACTCCTCCTCGTCGTCATTGTCATAGTTAGCATCATCGGAGGATGTGGAGGCTGGTGGGACATCATTGCGAGTAGTAGGATCCTTGCCGTGAGGGCGGCAATAAGACGTGGCAGCAGAAGAGATATCCTCAAAGTCAGTCCAACAGACAAGTCCTTCACTCCATTTTCCAAACGCAAGCATTCCCTCAGACTCTTCCTCGCCTTCATCTGCCTTAGGGGACTCACCATTATTAGCATTAATAGCATTGAGAATCACATGTTGATTGTGCAAGACTTGCCTAGTTTCACGGTATTGTGTGTATTGAGATTTGTGAATATCCACTTGCATGCAACAGTTGACCCTCTCCCACCAAGATGCCCTCTTGAGATGAGAGGAGACAATCTCAGGAGAGGTGGGAGGTATATATGCATTGGAGGCATGCTTCATACGGGGCCCCCGATAGGGCTCTTCTTCCTCACTCAATAGTAGGAGTACGGGATCCGGGCTTGGAGACGGCAGCCTATTTCCTTTGAATCTTATGGAGCTTGTGCTCCACTAGTGCAGCCCGAACAGCATGAAACCTAGTCTCTTGAGCCACAATGAGCTTCATGAAAAATGGAGCAAAGATGGGTGATTTCTTCTAGATGATGCAGCTCCAAAATTCCTCAAAAATATATTTCATCACATCAATGTGCCGAGGAGTTGCATCTGGGCCCGCAAGATAGACCGACCAAGCAAGAGCCAAAAGATTCACATGCACTCCATGGATCATGTCCAGGTTCCCAGCTTGAGTTGCAAGATTTTCACGGAAACCACGAAGCAGTAAGTTAGGTAGAAGGTGCATATTCTTGGACTCGCCAAAGATACCATCAGAATTGTAGAGAGGAACCAGCTTCCTTATATCATACACGCATGTTTCATTGTGAAGTCGCTCACCACAAGGAGTGGAGCGACCTTCAAAAGGAAGCTCCAGAAGACGAGCAAAGTCATAGAAGGAGGTTGTGCACCGAGTATCTCCATTCATACAAGTCATATTGATATCATCACTGGAGTCAACAACCACAGTGGCAAAGAACTGGTGAATGACACATATATTGTAGTGCTCTTGAGTTTGCATGATCTTGTGCATGCCAAGTTTGTCTGAGATCCACAGAAAGTCTTCAAAGTAGCTCATGTGTTGCATCATGTATGCAAAGTCCAACACGGATTGAGGGAAAACCTTGTACTTGGTGAGAGAGCCATAGAATTACCGGTAGATGACCTCTTGCTCCCTCCTCCAAAACTGAGTATTCTCATAGGTGTGAGGCACCTCATAGAAATTGCGCTTGCGCATCTTAGCATAGTCACTTGGAGACATGCCCTTGACAGTGGTGAGCTCATCATACCTCTGCTTCTTGGAACGCTCATCTCTCAGCCTTCTGAGCTCTTCCCTATCCGTGGTACTGCTGTCGCGGCGGTTATCCTCAGACACACGATCCTCCACATAACGGTCACCTTCCTCATCATAATAAACAGGGTGGCGGCAACCACCCCTACCAATCCTTATTGCAAACTTGGTGCGATGAGAGCCACCTGTGAAAAAGATATAGATAGGTAGCAAGGGGATAAGCACACATGTCTATGAGACCAAGGACCAACATCTAGATCAACACAAAAATGCCCAAGACCCCTGCGCTGGATATCCCGCCAAAACAGCCCCGGAGTCTCTGGACTGGGCGGAGATTCTGGGCCAGTAGGCCAGAATTTCCGACCCAACCGGAGTTTTCGGTTAGAGGAACCAGAGTCTCCGACCGGAGACTTGGCTATGCGGGGAAAGCTTTGATGCGATGGGTCAAAGATAGATCGAGGTTGAGGAATATGATGTATATCCACAATGCATGCAATATGAGGACCCAAGACCAGAAAAATACCAAGAAACCCATCTCTAAGGTGTTTCTAGGGCAACCCCTAAGAGAGAGAGAGAGAGAGAGAGAAGGTACCCGAGGCATCCATGGTGTGGGCATGACTAGTGGGGAGGGGCCCAGCGGCATTGGGAAGGAGGAGGCCGACGGCAACAGCGGAATATAGGGGTAGAGGAGCACCCGACAGTGTTCTTGGGAGAGGGAGGAAGCTATGAGGAAGTGGAGGGACTAGAGGTGGAGTGAGAGAAAACTGACCCCGGGTCCTATAAGTGGAAAAAGAAAACCACCAGATTCGGAGTTTATGGGGCCATGATAGCGGAGTCTCCAGCCAAGTCGGAGATTACGATTTGATAAACCAAAGTTTCCGACTCAACCGGAGATTTCGGCATAGTGACACCGGAGATTCCGAACCCCTCAACCAAAAAACACACGGAAAAGCTGGACAAGTGTGTGGCAAGAGGAGAAGGGCTGTAGAGAAGATAAATATGCTTGTGAAATAATTCCAACCTGTTATAGGAATGCACTCTAAAAGAAAGAAAGATATAAGAATCAAATATGAGTGCATGTACTAACAACCAAACAAACCAAAAAGATGACAAACATGAGGGAAACCAACCTCACATGGGGAGAGGGCGGTGGCCTAGGCCACCATATTTGAGTATATACTTGGCTTGGCACCACGAATATATATCTTGGGTCCATTACCAAAACTCATCATTTAAGCTCACATATCACAACATGATATTAAGAGGAATGTTTTTTGTTACTTTGGGCATAATGGGGGAGAGATATCTGTTGGGGATATACTTTCTGGGTATATCCACAGGACTCGCTGACCAGGGTGGCCCACCAATGGGTTAGAGCTTTGCTTCATGGGCGGCCTAGTCAGAGAAAGAGGAGGAGCCAATTGCGGCTACGACAAGGCCCAGAAGATTTACCGACTTAGCCCTGTAGTATTACTTGTAATCCAAGCAATATCTAGTTAACGACTCTATAACATAGCCGGATAGGTCTCTCCTGTAACTCTAGGTCCCGGTGACTATATGAACCGTCCCTATGGGAGCCTTTAGGGCACAACCAATCATACTACCACAATCACAACTCGCATAGGTGAACCTCTCTTGTAATCCTATGTAACATCCGGCTTACGCTGATATATTACTGGGTTGCTAGCAGGAGTAGGATCCGATCACCGCAGTCGGATCTGAACCTGGGTAAACTTGTTCTCACCGCTCCTGGAACATCCGACGTCTCACACCCCATCTTTCCAATGCCACTAGGACCCCCTATGGCATACTTGTCGACAATCCGACGACAGTTGGCGCCCATCGTGGGGCAGGTGACCTTTGGAGCTTCGTTCCAGGCAGAATCTGCGTGTGCAGGAATCGGAGAAACTATTGCCATGGGTCGTGTGGTCTACGCCAGTGATGTCCCTCTTGTCCTTCTCGACGAGACCTGGATTCCGGCTTCAAGGCCCGTGACGACCTACACGATCATGTCTATTGGCGAGATCGATATATATTTCGGTTTCGCTGAACCCACCCTTGAGGTGATGACCTTGGCGGAAGAAAAATACGGATCTACTTTCTCCGCAGAGGCGAAAGAGTTCAAGATCCCGAAAAAGATCGAACCCATCCAGCCCACTCCCGTAGTGGAAGAAGAGGTGGAAGAAAAATCTGGATCTGATCTCCCAACAAAGATCGGATACACGGATGAGGATTATATTCTCTTTGGATCCGATCATGTCGATGCAGATGCAGAACAGTTATTTGCAGGGTACAGGATCAAGCCAAAAAGACGCCCCCACTTCAACAGCAAGTTGGAGGCAAGGATCAAGACGTTCTAGTCCCTCAAAACCAAATATATGAGGCACTGTTTCATGTACCACGTAAGCTCTGGATCCGACTCCATCGATGCTGGAGCCGGAAGCGATTCAGTCCTCGACACAATCGAAGAAAACACCGACTTACCTGGCTTACCGATGGAGTCAATAAAGTCGCAGGAACTTCGAGACTTCGACAAGGATATGGAGGAGTACGAGCAAGAACACACCTCCAAGCCAACGCAAGGTGAGCCGGAAAATACTCCTAGTCCATATGATAGCATGGACGAAAGCTACACCCCGTAGGATGAGATGGACACCGGAGATTCCTCCGAGGTTCACAAGCCAACCACTACGGAAAGTACCGACGAAAGTTTATCCCCCGGTACCGGACGAAAATCTGTCTTTGCCACTGGTACGCACGTCAAGGCTATTGGGCGGTCAAAGAAGAAGAACAAAAATCCGACACTGGCAGAGCCGGGCTTTGAAGAAACCAACGAAGAAAAAAGTTGATGAAGAAATCAAGATGGAGAATCAGTATGGAGATCCGATTAATACCACGCCGATCAACCCTCTTGTGGATGGACACGCTGTCACCAAGGGTGCACGTGAAATTTATGGAGATGCTCTCACGATTCCAATCCCAACGGCTTCGGATCTTACACCGGAGGCGCTAGAAAAAAAGGGATAAGGACATGGAAGCACCGTATGTTTCTGCTCGAAGAGGCCGCGCGCATCGTCGAGCTTAGGCAGTAGTTAGACAGTGATCCTGCCAAATATCAGTCAGATTTCAAGCGACACCCAAACAAAACAAGGGGAGGTACGTTTCTTGCCAATAAGAACCTGGATATCCACAAAGATCTATTCGACAGAAAAACCGGAGAGAAGATCCGAGTCTATAGCACGCCGTTGGAAAACGCTGCTGTAGATCGAGCCATCCTCGCCAACAATCCATCTCCACAACAGGTTCAGCAGTGCGTCGCACTGCTGGACAAAGGATTAAAGCAGCAGAAAACGGCCGCGTCATTCAGTGGCAAGCTGTCCTCAAAGTCCGAGTTTTTCCACACTGGTGCTGACCAAAGTGCTAACGGAAGACTCCATAGGGATACAGATCAGCGCTATCATTCCCACGGAGAAGAAGAGAATTCAAGAACCGGCTCAAACTGCCACTCTCGCCAGCCGGCGCGTGACTGGGCAAGATTTATTCTGGCTGCGTCCGAAGACGCCATCAGGGCAATGGTTCCTCATCAGGACCATTGTAGGGTTCGCAGCATAGAAAACAAAAAAATTTCTATGATGGGAACTATGTACCAAGATCTATCTACTAGATACAAACAACGGGCAGATGTATATCCGTGGAGAACATACCCTTGAAGACCGACAAAGCTTAACCAGTTGAACTCGTGGTTGATGTAGACGATCTCTTGCCGATCTCAAGATCGAGAGGAAGTCCTAGCGCCGCAAAACAGCAACGCATCCGTGCTCGCACACACATACAAGACACCGAGCAACCTCCGCCTCCTCGCTCCAGCGATGCAGCGGAAGCACAACTCTTTCTTGCCGAATAGCCACTGGGAACATGTATCTTGCTAGTCCGAGACCATGGGGGATAAATTCTAGAGGGGGAGAGAGATCCTTCACGAGGAGTTGTCTTTTATAGGAGAAGGGGGACCCTAAGGGGGTGGCCGGCGCATGGGGTTGCCCCTTTCCCTCCCCTCATTCATGTGGGTGGACACTCCACGCACAAAAATCTCTTCAATTCCCTCCACTCAAAATCCCACTCAAAATTGCTATTAAATTTCCACCAAATTTAATGCAAAATCTCATTAAATAAAACTCCTTTTATTTATTCAGAATTTTGTCAATTACTTTAATGACAAACATTCACATATAACCCCTTTCTAGTATTTCATTTCACATGCAAAAACACTTTTTGCAATTTCACCCAAAAACCTGTTTCGGTATCTAGTGAAATAAATTCCTGCGCTTGTTATTCTTTCCGGCATGAAACTTTTGCTCCAATTGGATGTCAGTGTCCCTTAAGTGTGCCACCCTACGGTTCGCGAATAATACAGACATGATCGAGACCCTTCTCCGATCAATAATCAGAAGCGGGACCTGGAGATCCATACTGACTCCCACACATTCAACGATGACTTTCCTGTGATCGTCGGAACCTTTTACGCTAGTATCTTAATCCCTTTGTTTCACGATATATTACATGTCCGAGATCCGATCATCGGTATCTCCATACCTAGTTTGATCTCGTTACCGACATGCACTCTTTTCTCGTCCCCGTGATATAAAATTCTAGTGATCAAATCACTTGTTTGCAAGCTCACCAATGTGATATCACCGAGAGGGCCCAGAGTATATCTATCCGTCATCAGGATGAACAAATTCCACTCTTCATCCATGAGCCTCAACATAACACTTTAGTAGTTCTGAAGTCACCTTTATAATCACCCAGTTACGGTGTGATGTTTGATGTCATCAAGAAACTCTTCCGGTGTTAGTGATCGACATGATCTCATGGTCTAAGGATTAGGATCACTTCGTAAGTTGTTATAGAAATATAAAATCAATGACTTTGATCATAATGCTATACTTCGGATGAATGTTCATCACATCATTACACTAATGTTGTGATCTCGTTATTAACAACATCCAATGTCTATGATTAGGAAACTGTGATCATCTTGTTAATCAACGAGCTAGTTTATGAGAGAGGCATAACTAGGAACTTTATGTTTGTTTATTAAACACACATGTATTAACGTTTCCATATTAATACAATTATAGCATGCAAAATAAACATCTATCATATACTTGGAATACACATAATAAACACTTTATTATTGCCTCTCAGGACATATTCCCTTCAGTCTCCCACTTGCACTAGAGATAATAATCTAGTTACATAGTGATGTATCTAACACCCATGGAGTTCTGGTGTTGATCATGTTTTGCTCTAGGGAGAGTTTTAATCAATGGATCTGCTACATTGAGATCCGTATGTACTTTACAAATCTTTATATCTCCATCCTTGACATGTTCACGGATGGAGTGAAACCGGCGCTTAATATGCTTGGAATACTTGTGAGACCTTGGTTCTTTGGCATTGGCAGTGGAACCATTGTTGTCACAATAGATCACCATTGGGTCCAACGCGCTTGCAAACACAACTAGTTCAGATATGAACTCCTTCATCCAAACTGCTTCCTGAGCCGCTTCCGAAGCAGCAACATATTCGGCCTCCGTTGTTGATCCCGCCACCACAGGTTGTTTGGAGCTCCTCCAACTAACCGCTCCGCCATTCATGAGAAATATGTATCCGGATTGAGACTTAGAGTCATCCGGATCAGTGTTAAAGCTAGCGTCGACATAACACTTAGCGACGAGCTCTTCTTCACCTCCGTATATAAGAAACAAATCCTTAGTTCTTCGCAAGTACTTAAGGATATTCTTGACCGCTTTCCAGTGTTCCGAACCTGGATCCGATTGGTACCTACTAGTCAAACTAATAGCATGTGCAACATCCGGTCTTGTACATAGCATGGCATACATTATAGAGCCTATGGCTGAAGAATAGGAGACTTTGTCCATTATCTCTCTTTCTTCCGTCGTAGCCGAACTTTGAGTCTTACTCAATGTCATGCCTTGCAACATAGGTAAGAACCCCTTCTTACTTTCGTCCATTTTAAACTTCTTTAAAATCTTATCAAGGTATGTACTTTGCGATAGCCCTATTAGGCGCCTAGATCTATCTCTATAGATCTTTATGCCTATTATGTATGACGCTTCACCTAGGTCCTTCATTGAAAATTTGATGTTTAGATAACTTTTAACACTGTTTAAAAGATCTATATCATTTCCGATCAATAATATGTCATCCACATATAATATCAGAAATGCCACATTGCTCCCACTCACTTTCTTGTAAATACAAGCTTCTCCATAAGTTTAGACAAATCCAAACTCTTTGATCACCTCATCAAAGCAGAGATTCCAACTTCGTGATGCTTGCTTCAATCCATAGATGGATCGCTGAAGCTTACACACCTTGTTAGCATCCATAGGATCGAAAAAACCCTTTGGTTGTATCATATACAACTCTTCTTCAATATTACCATTGAGAAACGCAGTTTTGACATCCATCTGCCATATCTCATAATCGAAATATGCAGCAATTGCTAACATAATCCTAACTGATTTTAGCATCGCTATGGGAGAGAATTTCTCATCGTAGTCAACTCCTTGAATTTGTCGAAACCCCTTTGCGACAAGTCGAGCTTTATAGAAGGTCACATTACCATCAGCATCAGTTTTCCTTTTGAAAATCCATTTATTCTCCACGGCCTTACGGTCGTGAGGTAAGTCCACCAAGTTCCAAACTTGATTTTCATACATGGATTCCATCTCGGATTTCATGGCTTCTAACCATTTGTTGGAATCCAGGCTCATCATTGCTTCTTCATATGTTGCAGGGTCATCATTTTCATCAACCATCAAATTCATGACAGGATTTCCGTACAACTCGGGAGCTGCACGCGTCCTGCTAGACCTACGAGGTTTGGTAGTACTCTGTTTCGGAGTTTCATGATCATTATCATTAGTTCCCTCTTCAACTGGTGAAGCCAACTCTGGAACGACTTCTGGCGCTGCGCTACTCGCCATACTTTGAAGAGAAGGTTCAATAACCTCTTCGAGTTCTACCTTCCAAATACTCACATCTTTCGCGAGAAACTCTTTCTCTAGAAAGGATCCATTCTTGGCAACAAAAACCTTGCCCTCGGATCTATGATAGAAGGAATACCCAATAGTTTTCTTAGGGTATCCTATGAAGACACATTCTTCCGCTTTGGGTTCGAGTTTATCCAGTTGAAGTTTCTTGACATAAACATCGCATCCCCAAACTTTAATAAATGATAGCTTAGGTTTGTTTGCAAACCATAATTCATACGGTGTCTTTTCAACGGATTTAGATGGTGCCCGATTTAAGGTGAATTCTGCAGTTTCTAGTGCATAACCCCAAAATTACAACGGCAAGTCCGTCAGAGACATCATAGATTGAACCATATCCAATAAAGTACGATTACAATGTTCTGACACACCATTTCGTTGTGGTGTTCCGGCAGGTGTCAGTTGTGAAACAATTCAACACTCTTTCATGTGAGTGCTAAACTCGTAACTTAGATACTCACCTCCACGGTCGGACCGTAGAAATTCTATCTTTCTATTACGATGATTTTCCACTTCATTCTAAAATTCCTTGAACTTTTCAAAGGTTTTAGACTTCTGTTTCATCAAGTAGATATAACCGTATCTACTTAAATCATCCGTGAAAGTAACAAAATAATGATATCCACCTCGCGCCAACACACTCATTGGACCACATACATCACAATGTATGATTTCCAATAAATCTGTCGCCCGTTCCATTGAACCGGAAAATGGCATTCTAGTCATCTTGCCCATAAGGCATGGCTCACATGTATCAAATGATTCAAAATCAAGTGATTCCAAAATTCCATCCGGACGGAGCTTCTTCATGCGTTTAACGCCAATATGACCTAGACAGCAGTGCCACATATATGCGGATATATCATCATTAAGTTTAATCCTTTTAGCATCAACATTTTGAATATGTGTAACATTATTATCGAGATCCAATAGAAATAAACCATTCATCATCGGTGCATGACCATAAAAGATTTCATTCATATAAATAGAACAACCATTGTTCTCGGATTTAAATGAATAACCACTTCGCATCAAACATGATCCAGATACAATGTTCATGCTTAGTGCTGGCACCAGATAACAATTATTCAAGTTTATTACTAAACCCGACGGCAAGTGGAGAGGCAGCGTTCTGACGGCGATCACATCAACGCTTGATCCATTGCCGACACACATCTTGACCTCACCCCTTGCTAGCGGTCGCTTGTTCCGCAGCCCCTGATTCGAGTTACAAATATTAGCAACTGAACCGGTATCAAATACCCAGGTGCTACTGCGAGAACTAGTCAAGTACACATCAATAACATGTATATCATATATACCTTTGTTTGCCTTGCCGGCCTTCTTGTCTGCCAAATAGTTGGGGCAGTTGTGCTTCCAGTGGCTAGTCCCCTTACAATAGTAGCACTCGATATCAGACTTAGGTCCAACTCGGGGTTTCTTTTCAGGCACGGAAACCGACTTGCCACCCTTACTTCCCTTCCGTTTTCCCTTCTTGTCTTTCTTGAAACCAGTGTTCTTATTGATCATCAACACTTGATGTTCCTTCTTGATCTCCACTTCTCTAGTTTTAAGCATTGTCAGAAGCTCGGGGAGAGACTTCTTCATGCCTTGCATATTATAGTTCATCACGAATATCTTATAGCTAGGTGGCAGAGACTGCAGAACACGATGGATGCCTAAGTCAATGGGAATCGTTATTCCCAAGGACACAAGCTTATCGGCGTAACCCGACATCTTGAGCACATGCTCACTTACGGAGCTGTCCTCTTCCATCATGCAGCTAAAGAACTTTTCTAAAGCATTGTAGCTCTCTACAGCAGCATGTGTGTCGAAAATCATTTTCAACTCACCCATTGTATCAAATGCATTGCCGTTTTCGAAACACTTTCAAAGTTTCGGCTCTAGCCCATCCAATATGCCGCAGTGAACTAAGTTGTGGTCCTCCTGACGAGTCTGATAGACATTCTTCTCCTCGTCAGGGGCATCATCGAAAGGTGGGGGGCCTAGCGGCACTTCTAGCACATATTTCTTTTGTGCAGAAGAGAGGAGAATTCTCAAATTCATGGCCCATTCGGTAAAGTTGCTACCGTTCGTTGCAAGTTTCTCTTTCTCCATGAACACATTGAAATTAAAAGCAGGTGGTGCCATCTACAACAGAATTTGTAAAGTTTAGACTATGTTTATGATAGATTGAGTTTAACTAATCCACATTACGAATGAACTCCCACTCAAAAACGACATCCCTCGTGCCTTTTTGGTGATTACATGAACCAAATCCACTACACCAAGTCCGATCATCACGTGAGTCGGTGTAGCTTCAAAGGCGAGCATAAATTGGGCATCATATCTACAATATGACTCATGCTTAACCTTTCAGTCTGTGTTCCGAGGCCATGTCTGTACATGCTAGGCTCGCCAAGTTAGAATCTTAGTATTCGCGTGTGTAACTGTCTTACACCTGAAATATGGTCGTGGATCCAAGAACACCCGATCATCACGTGATGTCTTGGAGCGACGAAAACATAATCGGTGTATACTTAAGGAAGAACACATTATTATCTTGATATTTAAATGAGGGATCATCTTATTATGCTAATAAAACGCCAAACAAGCAATATAAGATGCTATCAAACATCACATGTTTATAAGTGGAATGATATGGTTTCCGCATATGATCTCCATCATGTGCACCGTGATATGATCACTATCATACCTCTATGTGTAAGGCCAATGTCTATGGATCTTACACGTTATGTGTGTTGTAAGAGTATCATCTCATACTTTTACTTACAACATTACCATACCATAACACTAGCCCATCAACAATCTAAACTAGACGGATCTAATTTATCCATTGCAAGTTTTACGTGGCTTAGAGATTTCGAAGATAGAACCGTACATACCTACTAACATGAACCACAACGAGGATAACCAAATTGTTGACAACTCATTGCAAATTAGATATTGACTATAGTAGGAGAGACAGACACCCGCTAGCCACTTATGCAAACTAGTTGCATGTCAAGTGTGGAACATGTCTCATGTGCGAGGACATGTAAAGTTTGTCCGGGCCACTTCATCCCACTATGCCACCAATATAAAAAATACAAATAAGAAGCAACAACATGATCATCATCGCCCACATACTCATATGTGTACTACCCGTGTAAAGCATCTACGCATAGATCCGGCTCTGATACCACTGTAGGGTTCGCAGCATAGAAAACAAAAGATTTCCTACGATGGGAACTATGTACCAATATCTATCTACTAGATACAAACAACGGGCGGATGTATATCCATAGAGAACATACCCTTGAAGACCGACAAAGCTTAACGAGTTAAACTCGTGGTTGATGTAGACGATCTCTTGCCGATCTCAAGATCGAGAGAAAGTCCTAGCGCCGCAAAACAATAGCGCATCCGTGCTCGCACACACATACAAGACACCGAGCAACCTCCGCCTCCTCGCTCCAGTGATGCAGCGGAAGCACAACTCTTTCTTTCCGAATAGCCACCGGGAACATGTATCTCGCTAGTCCGAGACCATGGGGGATAAATTCTAGAGGGGGAGAGAGATCCTTCCTGAGGAGGTGTCTTTTATAGGAGAGGGGGGACCCCAAGGGGGTGGCCGGCGCATGGGGGCTGCCCCTTGCCCTCCCCTCATTCATGTGGGTGGACACTCCACTCACAAAAATCTCTTCAATTCCCTCCACTCAAAATCCCACTCAACATTGCTTTTAAATTTCCACCAAATTTAATGCAAACTCTCATTAAATAAAACTCCTTTTATTTATTCAGAATTTTGACAATTACTTTATGACAAACATTCACATATAACCCCTTGCTAGTATTTCATTTCACATGCAAAAACACTTTCTGCAATTTCACCCGAAAACCTGTTTTGGTATATAGTGAAATAAATTCCTGCGCTTGTTATTCTTTCCGGCATGAAACTTTTGCTCCAATTGGATGTCAGTGTCCCTTAAGTGTGCCACCCTACGGTTCGCGAATAATAGGGACATGATCGAGACCCTTCTCCGATCAATAATCAGAAGCGGGACCTGGAGATCCATACTGACTCCCACACATTCAACGATGACTTTCCTATGATCGTCGGAACCTTTTACGCTAGTATCTTAATCCCTTTGTTTCACGATATATTACATGTACGAGATCCGATCATCGGTATCTCCATACCTAGTTTGATCTCGTTACCGACATGCACTCTTTTCTCGTTCCCGTGATATAACATTCTAGTGATCAAATCACTTGCTTGTAATCTAACCAATGTGATATCACCGAGAGGGCCTAGAGTATATCTATCCGTCATCGGGATGAACAAATTCCACTCTTGATCCATGAGCCTCAACATAACACTTTTGTAGTTCTGAAGTCTTCTTTATAATCACCCAGTTATGGTGTGACGTTTTGTATTTCCTCTCAGGGCATATTCTCTTCAACCATCATCGGCAAAATAATCGTTATAGAGAAGACCCGGAAACATGCCGCTAGCGAGAAGAGAAAGATCGGCTAAGGATGCCACCACCAAGCCGACCGGCTGGTAACGCCGGACGAAGAGATGATCTGGACCATCCTGAATTAAGTAGGGATGGATCTCTAAGAAACCAGCATCAGAGTCAGAATAATGAGGATCCACCGCCACCACCGTGTAACCCAGCCAAAAATAATCTACCAGGGACACGATCTCCTCCTGGCAGCGACCATGAAGGATCCCGATGTAGCCATGGAAGCCGCGGGGGCAGAGGCGGCAATGGTGAGAGGAGAAGCAGAAATCTGACTCCGCCGTCCAGAATCCATGAGCCTCTGAGGCACAGATCTCTCTCGCCGAACAACGTTTGCCATCACATCGAATCAAACATAGAGGCGCGACGGTACGAGGAAGAGGATGTGTACGTGGGACCCAAGTGCTTTGGCCCACACATATGTCAGACCAAATTTCCGGTTGATTTTGGTATCACCAAACACATTCAGCCCTACAACGGTGAGGCTCGGCAAGATACCTGGCTCCAGGATTTCTTCCAGGCCTACTACATCACCAAAGGAGGAAACAGCCTGGTTGCAGTCCGATATCTCCCGCTTATGCTGAGGAAGATGACTCGACCGTGGCTCAATGAACTGCTTTAGAATTCAATTCATAACTGGTATGATATGCAAAGTGCGTTCTTTTCAAACTTCGAGGGAACATACAGGAGGCCCTGCATAGTCGGATACTTGTGAAGGGTTTCGCGGCATAGTAAATCAAAATTTTCTACGGAGCGAACAGAGGGAAAGCCAAGATCTAATCTAGGAGATGCAAACAACGAGAGAGATTGGATTAGATCTTCATACCCTTGAAGATTCGCACAGCGGAACGTTCGTCGGAACGTGGGTGATGTAGTCGTACTCGCTTCTCCTCCTCGCGATCCGATCCGATCTAGCACCACAAGTGGCGGTGCCTCCGTGAGATGCACACGTGCAGCACCTCGACGTCTCCTCCTTCCTCGGACCAGCAAGTATGGTGGAGAGATAGATTGGATCTACAACACGACGGCGTGGTGTATATGGTGGAGAATTTCTGCAGCAGGGCTTCGCCTACAAGCAGTCGGGAGGGAGAGAGGAGGGCCAGCAGGGAGGCTAGGGCTTGGAGGAAGGTGTGTGGGGGGAGGGGGCGCACCAGCCCTCTATATATAGAGGGGGGGGGGGCGGCCAGCCCTTGCCCCTCCTCCAAGCCTATCTCTAGTTTAAACGATTTAAACTCTCCCTTCTAGAAACCCTATCTCTAATTTAAACGATTTAAACTCTCCCCTCTTCTAGAAATTCTATCCCGAGATTTAAACGAGTTAAATCTCTCTAGAATCGTCTGGGCCCTATGGGGCCTTGTGCCCCTGGCCCAATGCGGCCAGGACACTCCCTCATAGGCCCATGCCCCCTCCCGGAAGGTGGGGCCACGTTGGTCCCCTTCCGGAAGGTTCTAGAAGCTTCCGGTACAATACCGATTAACCTGGAACAATTCCGAACTCCAAAAACTGCACTGCCTTATATGAATCTTATTCTCCGGACCATTCCGGAACCTCTCGTGATGTCCCGGATCCCATCCGAGACTCCGAACAAAAATTCATAAACCAATTATCCAATCTATCCTAGCGTCGAGACACGTTAAGTGTGTGACCCTGCGGCTTCGAGAATATGCAGACATGATCTTCTATCAATAATCAACAGCGGGGTCTGGGCACCCATATTGACTCCCACACATTCATCGATGATCATATCGGATGAACCACGATGCCAGGATTCAATCAATCCCATATATATATTCCCTTCGTCTCGCGATATTTTACTTGCCTGAGATTCGATCGTCGGTATCGTCATACCTAGTTCAATCTCGTTCACAGCAAGTACTTTACTCGTTCCGTAATCCGATATCACTTTGTGATTAACTCCTTAACCACATGCTTGCAAGCGGTGTTGATACCGATTACCGAGTGGGCCCGAAGTATATCTCTCCGACTTGGGAGGGACAAATTCCATCTCGATACATACAACCCAACAGATACTTTCCGATCACCTGAGAGACACCTTTATGATCACCCTTTCATAGGATGACGTTTGATGACCTCAAAGCTTTCTTCCGGTACCAGGGAGTTGTATTATCTCATGGTCTAAGGAATACAATATTTGACATAGGAAAAGCTTCGCAAAGACGAACACGATGACACGATCTAATTGCTCTGCTTTGTTTGGGTCTATCCATCATATCATTCTCTAATGATATGATCTCATTATCAATTGACAACTCATGTCTATGGTTAGGAAACCTTAACCATCATTGATCAATGAGCTAGTCCATAGAGGCGTACTAGGGACACGGTGTTGTTCACAAACCACACAAGTATTAAAGTTTCCGCTTAATACAATTCTAGCATGGAATATAAACTTTATCATGAACAAGAATTATAATAATAACATCTTTATTATTGCCTCTAGGGCATAATTCCAATAGTCTCCCACTTGCACTAGAGTCAATAATCTAGTTTACATTTGGCAACAATATCACACCCATGGCACTGAGGTGCTGATCATGTTTTGCACGTGGAAGAGGTTTAGTCAATGGATCTGCGACATTCAGATCCGTATGTACTTTGCTAATCTTCAGATCTCCATCTGATATATAATCTCGAATTATATGAAACTTGCAGTTGATATGCTTGGTCTTTGGATGATATCTTGGTTCCTTAGCGAGTGCTATGGCGCCAGTGTTGTCACACAATATCTCCAGTGGGTCCAATGCACTTGGAACCACGCCAAGCTCAGTGATGAAGTTTCTGATCCAAACTCCTTCACTTGACGCTTCTGCAGCAGCCATGTATTCCGCTTCTACTGTAGATCCCGCGATCACGCTTTGCTTGCAGCTTCTCCAGCTCACAGCTCCTCCATTCAAAATATACACGTATCCTGTCTGAGATTTAGAATCATCCTTGTCGGTGTCAAAACTAGCATCGACGTAACCTTTTATGACAAGCTGTTCATCACCCCCATAGACTAAGAACATTTCTTTAGTCCTATTTAGGTACTCTAGGATGTTCTTCACGGCTGTCCAGTGTTCCACTCCTGGATCACTTTGATACCTGCTCGTCAAACTAAGAGCATTGGACACATCCGGTCTAGTACACAGCATGGCATACATGATAGAACCTATGGCCGAGGCATAAGGCACTTTGCTCATAGCTTCCCTATCATTTACCGTAGCTGGACACTGAGCCTTGCTCAATATCTTGCCTGACAACATAGGCACTGAACCTTTCTTTGCCTTATCCATTCTGAACCTTTTCAGAACTTTGTCTAGGTATGTACTCTGGCTTAACGCTATCAGGCGTCTTTGTCTATCTCTATAGATCTTGATGCCCAATATATAAGCAGCTTCACCTAGGTCTTTCATTGAAAAACACTTGTTAAAATAACTCTTCACATCGTTAAGCATGTTGATGTCATTTCCAATAATCAATATGTCATCCACATATAGTACCAGAAACGTCACCGAGCTCCCACTCACTTTCTTGTAGATGCAAGCTTCGTAGCAATTTGGAACAAATCCAAAGCTCTTGATCACTTGATCAAAACGAAGGTTCCAACTCCGAGATGCTTGCTTCAGTCCATAAATGGAACGCTGAAGTTTGCATACTTTATCAGCATCCTTAGGATAAAGAAAACCTTCGGGTTGCATCATATACAACTCTTCATCAATGTTGCCATTGAGGAACGCAGTCTTGACATCCATCTGCCATATTTCATAATCATGAAACGCAGCAATTGCTAATAAAATCCGAATGGACTTAAACATCGCTACGGGAGAGAAAGTCTCATCGTAGTCAACACCTTGAACTTGTCGAAAACCTTTTGCGACAAGCCGTGCTTTATAGACGGTAACATTACCATCCGCATCCATTTTCTTCTTGAAGATCCATTTGCACTCAACGGCCTTTCGGTCGCTAGGAGGGTCCACCAAAGTCCATACTTGGTTTTCGCTCATGGATCCCAATTCGGATTTCATGGCTTCTAGCCATTTCTCAGAGTCTGGGCTCATCATCGCTTCCTCATAGTTCGTAGGTTCACTGTCTTCTACTAACAAGACAGTCAAGACAGGGTTGCCGTACCACTCAGGAGGGGCACGCGACCTTGTCGACCTGCGACGTTCAGTAGCAGCATCGTCCGAAGCTTCATGATCCTTATCATTAGCTTCCTCTATTATTGGTGCAGACGGCACTGGAACAATTTCAGGTGCTGCGCTACTCTCCAATTCAAGAGAAGGTTCAATAACCTCGTCAAGCTCTACTTTCCTCCCACTCACTTCTTTCGAGAGAAACTCCTTCTCAAGAAAGGAACCGTTCTTTGCGACAAACACTTTGCCTTCGGTTCTGTGATAGAAGGTATACCCAATAGTTTCCTTAGGGTATCCTATGAAGACGCATTTCTCCGCTTTGGGTTCGAGCTTGTCCGGCATCAACTTCTTGACGTAAGCTTCGCATCCCCAAACTTTAAGAAACGACAACTTAGGTTTAGCACCAAACCACAGTTCATACGGTGTCGTCTCAACGGATTTAGATGGTGACCTATTTAAAGTGAATGCAGCGGTTTCTAATGCATAACCCCAAAATGATAATGGCAAATCAGTAAGAGACATCATAGATCGGACCATATCTAATAAGGTTCGATTCCGGCGTTCAGACACACCATTGCGCTGTGGTGTTCCGGGTGGCGTGAGTTGTGAAACGATTCCACTTGCTTTAAGATGCGTGAGAAAATCATAACTCAAATATTCACCTCCACGATCGGATCGTAGAAACTTAATCTTTCTGTTACGATGGTTCTCCACTTCATTCTGAAATTCCTTGAACTTTTCAAATGTTTCAGATTTATGTTTCATTAAATAGATATACCCATATCTACTTAAGTCATCGGTAAAAGTGAGAAAATAGCGATATCCACCGCGCGTCGAAACACTCATCGGTCCGCATACATCGGTATGTATGATTTCCAATAAGTCCGTTGCTCGCTCCATCATACCGGAGAACGGGGTTTTGATCATCTTGCCCATGAGGAATGGTTCACATGTGTCAAATGATTCAAAATCAAGAGACTCCAAAAGTCCATCAGAATGGAGTTTCTTCATGCGCTTTACACCAATATGACCTAGACGACAGTGCCACAAATAAGTAGTATTATCACTATCTACTTTGCATCTCTTAGCCTCAATGTTATGGATGTGTGTTTCATCCCTTTCGAGATTTAGAAGAAATAAACCATTCACAAGAGGTGCATGACCATAAAAGATGTTACTCATATAAATAGAACAACCATTATTCTCCGATTTAAATGAATAACCGTCTTGCAATAAACAAGATCCAGAAATAATGTTCATGCTCAACGCAGGAACATAATAACATTTATTAAGGTTTAAAACTAATCCCGAAGGTAAAACTAAGGAGAGCGTGCCGACGGCCATCACATCAACTCTTGATCCGTTGCCAACGCGCATCGTCACCTCATCCCTCGCAAGCCGCCGTCTATTCCGTAGCTCCTGTTTCGAGTTACAAATATTAGCAACTGAACCGGTATCAAATACCCAGGCACTACAATGAGGGCTAGTAAGGAAAACATCAATAACATGTATATCAAATATACCTTTGATGGTGCCAGCCTTCTTGTCGGCTAAGTATTTCGGACAGCTGCGCTTCCAGTGACCCTTGTCCTTGCAATAGAAGCACTCAGTGTCCGACTTAGGACCAGACTTGAGCTCCTTCTTGGCAGGGGCATTGCGCTTGTCGCCACCCTTCTTGAAGGGCTTCTTTGCACCCTTACCTTTCTTAAAGGAGGGCTTGTTGACCATCAACACATGATTATCTTTCTTGATGTCCACCTCCGCAGCCTTCAGCTTTGCGAAGAGCTCGGTGATCATATCAGTGGAACCAATCTGATTATGAGTCACTACAAAACTTTTGTAGCTGGGAGGGAGTGATTGCAGAACCCTGTCAATCTTGAGCTCCTCTGGAATCGTGCATTCCAATTGCTCAAGGTGTTGAGTGTAGCCCGTCATCTTAATGGCGTGCTCACTAACGGAACTCCCTTCCTCTATCTTGCAGTTAAAGAACTTCTCGGAGATCTCATATCTCTCAGAACGGGCCTGAGTTTGAAACATGGTTTTCAACTCTTCGAGAATCTCAAAGGGCCCGGGATACTCTTCAAAACGATTTTGAAGTTCCGGTTCCATAGCAAACAACATGGTGCTCTTAATCACACCATAATCATCTTTACGCGACTGATAGACAGCTTTCTCATTGGCCGGCGCAGTTGCAGCAGGGGGGTCACCTAACGCTTTCCCAAGGACATAGTCCTTTTGTCCGCCAGACAGAATGATTCTTAGATTGCGGAACCAATTGGTGAAGTTAGACCCATTGTTTCTAAGATTTTCCTTCTCAGCAAAAACGTTGAAGTTGAAGTTGGACTTGGCCATGTGATCTATAGTATTTGCAAGTACAATTTAGACTATGTTCATGATAAATAGTTCAACTTAATCAAATTACTAGATGAACTCCCACTAAATTCAACATCCCTCAAGTTGTTTAGTGAACACGATCCAAATTCACCACACCTAATCCGATCATCACGAGAAGAGATGTGGTTTCAATGGTGGACAACGAAGTGTCGATCATATCATTCATATGACTCATGCTTAACCTTTCGGTTCTTGTGTTCCGAGGCCATGTCTGTACATGCTAGGCTCGTCAAGTTAGACCCAAGTATTTCCGCGTGTGCAAAACTGGCTTGCACCCGTTGTATGTGAGCGTAGAGTCTATAGCACCCGATCATCACGTGATGCTTGGACACGACGAACTTTCGCAACGGTGCATACTCGGGGAGAACACAGTTTTTATCTTGATCTTTAAGTGAGGAATCATCTTATAATGCTACCGTCGCGATCTAAGCATAATAAGATACATAAAAGGATAAACATCACATGCATATAACTTTATGTGACATGGTATAGCCAATCTTCGCGCAATGATCTCCATCTTGTGCGTTCCGGCATGATCTCCATCACTCCACCATGATTGCCTCCACCACGAATAGCAACTACAACTATTGCTAACTACTTAGCGATAAAGTAAAGCTATTACATGGCGTATAAGAAGTTGACTCGCAGGTCATACACAATTATAAAGACAACCATATGGCTCCTGCCGGTTGTGTACTCATCGACATGCAAGTCGTGAAACATTACAAAACATGATCATCGCATACAATATACACATCACATCTTGGGCCATACCATATCACAGAAAACACTCCCTGCAAGAACAAGTTAGACGCCTCTACTTTGTTGTTGCATGTTTTACGTGGCTTATGGGAGTAGATGCTAAGAACGATTCTTACCTACGGAAAGCCACAACGGTGATATTATGGTTGACAAACTCCGGTGTTAATCCCATGACAACTATAGTGAGAGAAACTGACATCCACCAGCCGCATGTGTGGAACAAGCCACACGTCAAGTGCGGAGCCGGTCTCGGGAACGATGTCGCGTAAGGTTGGCCTGGACCGCTTCAATCTCACTATCCCGTGTCATAAGAAGAACACAAACAAGAGGCTTGCAACAGAAAACATCAACGCCCGCAACAACCATGTTGCGTTCTACTCGTGAATCACATCTACGCATAGATCTAGCTCTGATACCACTGAAGGGTTTCGCGGCATAGTAAATCAAAATTTTCTACGGAGCGAACAGAGGGAAAGCCAAGATCTAATCTAGGAGATGCAAACAACGAGAGAGATTGGATTAGATTTTCATACCCTTGAAGATTCGCACAGCGGAACGTTCGTCGGAACGTGGGTGATGTAGTCGTACTCGCTTCTCCTCCTCGCGATCCGATCCGATCTAGCACCACAAGTGGCGGTGCCTCCGTGAGATGCACACGTGCAGCACCTCGACGTCTCCTCCTTCCTCATACCAGCAAGTATGGTGGAGAGATAGATTGGATCTACAACACGACGGCGTGGTGTATATGGTGGAGAATTTCTGCAGCAGGGCTTCGCCTACAAGCAGTCGGGAGGGAGAGAGGAGGGCCAGCAGGGAGGCTAGGGCTTGGAGGAAGGTGTGTGGGGGGAGGGGGCGCACCAGCCCTCTATATATAGAGGGGGGCGGCCAGCCCTTGCCCCTCCTCCAAGCCTATCTCTAGTTTAAACGATTTAAACTCTCCCTTCTAGAAACCCTATCTCTAATTTAAACGATTTAAACTCTCCCCTCTTCTAGAAATTCTATCCCGAGATTTAAACGAGTTAAATCTCTCTAGAATCGTCTGGGCCCTATGGGGCCTTGTGCCCCTGGCCCAATGCGGCCAGGACACTCCCTCATAGGCCCATGCCCCCTCCCGGAAGGTGGGGCCACGTTGGTCCCCTTCCGGAAGGTTCTAGAAGCTTCCGGTACAATACCGATTAACCTGGAACAATTCCGAACTCCAAAAACTGCACTGCCTTATATGAATCTTATTCTCCGGACCATTCCGGAACCTCTCGTGATGTCCCGGATCCCATCCGAGACTCCGAACAAAAATTCATAAACCAATTATCCAATCTATCATAGCGTCGAGACACGTTAAGTGTGTGACCCTGCGGGTTCGAGAATATGCAGACATGATCTTGTATCAATAATCAACAGCGGGGTCTGGGCACCCATATTGACTCCCACTGTTGGGGAGGTAACCCCGGATAGGGTAATGACGGGGAAAGACGAAGGGATTATCCCCCGTCCAGTTTCCGAGTTATATTTTAGGCTGGCCGAGTCTTGTAAAGGTCGGCCAAGATAGGAAGAGGCACGACCTTAACAATAACGGCAGGGCACTACCAGGCCGAGGTATGTCGTAACTCGGCCAGGTTGGCCCGAATGATTTTGATGCAGGTGAAGGACAGGCCGCGTTATACGAGGAAGGGCCGAATTATATGAAGCTTGCAGGAGAAGGAGAAGCCCAAAGTCAAACCTCAGTCGTGGAATCTAGGCAGAGCCAAGAGCTAAAGACAAGTGTGCAGTGCGTCAGAGGGGCAGAAGGAGGTCACGGAGGTGACAGTCCTGAAGCCCGATGCACGCAGGAGGGGCCCTCTGGAAACTTACCACGGTGAGAAGGGCGACAGGGAAAGAGGCGCGCCGAACTACTATTTTGGGACAAGCATATTCCTCGAATATGCTTGCCACATCAGCCCTAGAAGAACCCAGGCCTCACCTTTATAAGGAGAGGCTGGTACCCAGATGAGGGGATCGACTCATTCTTAGCACGGTTAGGCTGGTAGAGTTCTCTGTTTTCTCCTTGTACACAGCTCAAGGAGCACTTGTAGCCCGAGGAAGGAGAAATAAAGATCTTTGCGTGAGCTTTCTGTGTGTAGTTTCAACTACATCTTCCCTCCCCAGATCCCACTAGCATCCATTGGCCCCAAACTTTAGCCTACCCATGGCATCTGCCGTGCCACCACCACGACAGTTGGCGCCCACCGTGGGGCCAGCAGCGGTGCTAGCTGGAGTTATGATCCGGACGGGAAACTTCATCAAGACTGGCGAGCACGTTGTTTCTGGCTTGGTCCAGAGATTTGGTCCCTGTGACTATGTCAGCGACAATGCAGGGAGCTTCAGGGGAAAAACTCCCCCGCGCAATGGTGTCTTCATCGGCCTGGGCGAGCACAAGGTCTACGTCGGCATCGACGTATCCAGCGTTTATCCTCACCAAGTTGTTGTTGCAGGAGAACCCACTCTTAGCGCTGTGTGCCATCCGCCCAGAGCACGTCATGCAGGCAGCGTCGAGGTAATGGTCGTGGCCGGAGCACAGGCTGGAGCAGCAGGAGCCGGGTCAAGCAGAGAACCAGCCGCCGCGGTGCAGGGCGCCGCCAGGCAAAGTGCACCACCACCCACCGAGGTAATTCCTCCAGTGAACGACCCGACCGAAGCGCAGAACACCACCCCAAAGGCACCTAGAGTAAGAGGGCCACCTCTGGAAAGACCAGAGAATGTCCTTAAGGCAACCATAGAAAACTTAACTACGCCTGTAGCGCCGATACTTGATCCAGCAAATGCTCAGGCAGAGTTAGAGGAAACTAGGCAGAGGGTACTGGTGGAAGCCAAAAAGGTGTCGGCCTTGCGGGAGTCCTTAAACAGGACACTGCGAGAATATGCCAAGGCTAATAAGCTTGACGTCGCACCCGAACGGGTGGACGAGTTAAGATTGAGGGGGAAAAACCTCATGGATGATATCAATAAGGAGCATGATGCTCAAAAAGCAGAGTCGCTTGATTTGGGTCTGCCGAGGTACAATACCCCGGCAAAAAACCTGAGGGCGGCAAATGCCGCAGCATTAGAGTTAGAAGGATTGACCGGCGAGGCCCGGCAGAAACAGCAAGAAAGAGTGAATGAGCTGGTGCGCATTGCTAACCAGCAAAATGAAGAAATGCTCAGAGCAAACCCGGCGAGGCCAGGAGCCTCACGAATGGTTCATTCGGCATGAGCGGCACCTGGTTTGTCCGTGGCAGCCGCATCTTCGCCTGGAAATAATGCACGAAGAGACAAAGCAGTAACATCAGGAAAGAGGAACAAGCAAATTGTTCCATATGACCCGGCAATAGCCGGAAAAGCAAATGAGAACAGAGGCAATGCAAGCCGAGGTAACAGTGGAGAGAGGAACCACGGCCGTATGGAAAAAGATGGTGGAAGCCGAGGCAATGGAGACCTCGGCAGAAGAGAGCCGGCGAGAGGTACTCATGAGAACAATACACCGGCCGAAGTAAGAAGAGAATTGCCGCCGAACCAGCAACCGAGGCATGAACCTCGGCAGGAAAGAGAAACTAGGCCAATCCGCCACAACCAGGTTAATGAGAGGTACAATGATGGTTACACTGAGATGGAGTATGTGGTCCATGACGGAAACAATCGTTATGGGGCACAAGATAGGGCTCTGTACAAAGATTTACCACCAAATGATGCAAGAGTAAAGCTGGATCGCTTATATCGGTCCGAACTATTGGAAGAACAAGGTCCGCCTGGTCCGGCGTGCTTTGGACCACGGATCATGGGTGAACCATCAGTGCCGAACTTTCAGATAGCAAGGGGCACAAAAACATACAATGGAAGTACCAAGCCGCAAGACTAGTTGATTGATTATGCCACGGCTGTGAAAATAGCGTGTGGAAATCTGCGATGGGCAGTAAGATATGTTCCACAAATGTTGGAAGGACCAGCTAGAGTGTGGTTGAATAATTTACCAGCAGGCAGTATCAACTGTTGGTTAGATTTTGAAGAAATGTTTATCAGCAACTTTACCAGTACATACAAGAGGCCAAACAGGCCTCAACAGCTAGCCATGTGCAAATAGAGGCCGAATGAAACAGATAGAGAGTTTCTAACCCGGTGGTGCAATTTGAGAAACTCATGTGAAGGAGTTATAGAATCACAGGCAATAACTTGGTTTGCGCAAGGCTGCCGTTATGCCAGCGTACTGTGGCAACGTCTGCAGAGAGATATGCCAACCACACTGGCAGAAACTATCAGAATAGCGGACTCCTACGCGTTAGGAGATCCGACGCAACCTGAATTAATGTCGGCGGATCACCGCGAGCAACAGGACCACTATGCAAGAGATTCGGCTGGGTCATCCAGGCGTGGAGATTTCAGAGGAAGAAGAAGAGAAGAAAGGCCGGATTATAGATATAATTCGGCCCAAGTGGCAGCAATATCGCAGGATCAGCCGAGTCATGAAACAGTTCAACGGCAAAAGAATGGTCCTCAACAGTGGACACCAAGGAATGAAGGAAAAGGCAGTGGACCCCCGAACAAAAGAAACAATGGCAAGAGAGGCCGAAGTACACATTTGAATCCATGTTGGATCAGCCGTGCAAGTTTCATACATCGAACCCATCAAGACCAGCCAACCACACGACCCGCCAATGTGCATGGATGAAAAATGCAATGGGAAACTCCGCAGGAGTTCAAGCACCCCATCAAGTACATCAGCAGCATCCCCCACAGTTGACTGGGGCAAATACTCAGCAACTAATGTTGCCACCCCCACCCCCGAGGTATGATAACTCGGATCGGAGAGATGCGGTACATCAGGTGATGAACCAAGTTCAGGATGGGAGAATAAATCCGGCAAACGCTGAACGCAATGATTATAGAGAACATCATCAATCCTACTGTGTATTCACCACAGAGCAACAAGACAAGCAAAGTGTGCAGCGCCGACATATGGAGGTGAATGCAGTCATGCCGGCGGTACCAAGATATGTGCCTTGGGCAGATCAGGAGGTAACTTGGAGCATAAAGGATCATCCCAAGATAATGCCCAGTCCCGGAGCATACGCACTTGTATTAGATCCGACGTTTGTCGGACCAAGTATCAATGTCAAATTCTCTAAGGTGCTCATAGACAATGGAAGCAGTATCAATATCATGTACAAAGATACCATGCATAAACTCGGAATCTCGCAAAACATGCTGCAGCCCACAAGAACCACATTCCATGGGATAGTGCCAGGGATCTCATGTGAACCCATTGGTAAGGTCCGAGTGGATGTGTTATTCGGCACAAGAGATAACTGCAGAGCAGAAAACTTAGAGTTTGAGGTGGTGGATCTAGAAAGCTGTTATCATGCTTTACTCGGACGACCAGCATTGGCCAAATTCATGAGCAGCTGTCATATAAGTTATCTGAAAATGAAATTACCCGGACCACAAGGGGTGATAACTATAACAGGGGATTACAAGAAATCAATGGAATGTGCTTCAGCCGGGTCAAATTTGGCCGAATCATTGGTTATAGCAAGAGAAAAAAGAAGGATTCAGGAAGTGGCAGCCCTTGCTCAGTCAGCGCAGCTAAATATGCCGGCATTGGCCAACCCGCATGGTAGTGTCTCTTTTCAGCCAACAAAAGAAACAAAGAAGTTCCAGATAGATGAGCAGTTCCCAGAGCGCACTGTCACTATTGGTGCAGGCCTGGATGCTAAATAGGAAAGCGAGCTCACCAACTTCCTCCGTGAGAATCGGGACATATTTGCATGGTCAACTCAAGACCTGCAAGGAGTTCCGAGGGAGTTGGCTGAGCACTCTTTAAATGTAAGGCCAGGGGCAAGGCCGGTGAAGCAACCTCTCCGCCGCTTCGCCGAAGACAGGAGAAAGATAATAGGGGACGAAATAGCTCGGCTCCTTGCAACCGGGTTCATCATGGAGGTGCTGTATCCGGATTGGCTGTCAAACCCGGTTCTAGTAGAAAAGAAAAAAGATGATCCCAATGTAGCCATTGTATGGCGGATGTGCATCGATTACACGAACCTAAACAAGGCATGTCCAAAAGATCCTTTTCCATTACCTAGAATAGATCAAGTCATTGATTCGACCGCTGGTTGTGAGTTGTTGTCATTTGTAGACGCGTATTCTGGCTTCCACCAGATACCGTTAAATCCGGCCGATCAAATAAAGACTGCGTTTATCACCCCGTACGGGGCTTATTGCTATCGCACAATGCCATTCGGCCTGCGAAACGCAGGGGCAACATATCAGCGCTGTATGCAAAAATGTCTGCATGATCAGATAGGGAAAAATGTACAAGTGTATGTAGATGATGTGGTCATCAAAACCAAGGAAAGCAAAACTTTATTGGAAGATATAAGGCAAACTTTCGCGAACTTAAGAAGATTTCGAATGAAACTTAACCCGGAAAAATGCACGTTTGGCGTGCCAGCAGGAAAATTACTCGGTTTTTTGGTATCCAGCCGAGGTATAGAGGCCAATCCAACGAAGATAAGGGCGGTAGAAAGAATGGAATTGCCGAGGTGCTTAAATGATGTACAAAAATTTACAGGGTGTTTGGCCTCACTCAGCCGGTTTGTATGTCGGCTGGGAGAAAAGGCACTACCATTATACCAGCTGATGAAAAAGTCAGATAAATTCATTTGGACTCCACAAGCGGACAATGCTTTTCATGAGTTAAAAAGGATGCTGGTTACAGCACCCATCTTGGCTTCTCCACTATCAAAGGAGCCTATGTTGCTCTATATAGCGGCAACAAACAGAGTAGTAAGTGCTGTAGTCGTAGTGGAACGAGTGGAAGGAGAGAGATCGGTACAAAGGCCGGTATACTATTTAAGCAAAGTGTTGTCTGCTTCAAAGCAGAATTATCCACATTATCAAAAGATGGCCTACGGGGTGTATATGTCGGCAAAGAAACTAAAACATTACTTCGAGGAACACCCCATCAAAGTGATCTGTGAAGCTCCCATAGCCGACATCTTGAGCAACAAAGACGCAAGTGGCCGAATAGCAAAATGGGCAATCGAGTTGCGCCATACGCCCCACAATTTGATAGGAGAGACGCAATCAAATCTCAAGCAGTCGCCGACTTCTTCGTAGACTGGGCCGAGGTGCAATATGAGCCACCATTGCTAGATCCGAATTATTGGACAATGCACTTCGACGGTTCCAAACTAAGAAATGGATTGGGGGCAGGAATAGTATGACCTCACCCAAAAAAGATTAGCTGAAATATGTACTACAAATACATTTTGCCGCGTCCAACAACGTAGCTGAGTATGAAGCACTGGTCCACGGATTGAAAGTAGCAAAAGAAATTGGCATACGCCGAATTTTATGCTATGGGGATTCGGATTTAGTAGTACAGCAAGTGTCAGGAAATTGGGATGCGTTAGATGCTAATATGGCTTTATACAGATTTCATGTGCAAAAAATCACTGGATATTTTGAAGGATGTGAATTTCACCACATACCTCGGGCAGAAAATGATGCCGCTGATACATTGTCAAAACTCGGATCTACCCGGCAATTTATTCCCCCGGGTATTGCCCTGGAGCACCTCATAAAACCATCAATAATCCCATCACCAGAATCCGAGTCCATCTTTATTCCGGCAAATCCAGCAGAAGTTAATACCCCAATGGAAGTAGACCAGCAATATAACTCGGAACCCACCAAGAAGGGAACAGCAGAAGTAAGCACAGCTTTGGAAAGGGCAGAAGTACATATGTCGGCAGAAAACATGGAAATAGACAGTGAAGTCACACCAGTAGAAATCACACCAGCATGGGCTCAGCCTATACTCCATTTCCTCAGAGATTTGATCTTGCCGAATAATGAAGTATTAGCAAGGCAAACTGTAAGGAGAGCAAAAGCCTATACGATCATAAACAATGCGCTATATAAAAGAAGCGTCACAAGCGTATTACAGAAGTGTGTGAGTTCGGCAGAAGGCCAAGAGATCCTCCTAGATATACATCAAGGGGAATGTGGACACCATGCCTCATCTCGCGCCTTGGTGGCCAAAGCCTTCAGGCATGGATTTTATTGGCCAACAGCGTTGAAAGAAGCCAAAGAAATAGTTGCAAAGTGCAATGGTTGCCAGAGATATGCGACCAAAATACATATGCCATCTGCCGAGTTAAAAACAATACCCATCACTTGGCCATTCTCTGTGTGGGGCTTGGATATGGTGGGACCATTTAAGCCGGCCCGAGGAGGCATGACCCACATATTGGTTATGGTGGACAAGTTCACAAAGTGGATTGAAGTAAAGCCAATAAAAAAATGTGATGGGCCAACGGCGGTGAAATTCCTCAAAGATATTATTTTACGGTATGGTTATCCGCACAGCGTTATTACAGATAACGGCACAAACTTCGCAGAAGGAGCCTTTGCCAGATTTTGCCAAGAAAAGCACATAAGATTAGATATCGCCTCTGTGGCTCACCCAGCCTCTAATGGGCAAGTAGAAAGGGCTAATGGACTAGTGTTGTCAGGAATCAAACCTCGCCTCGTCGAACCACTGCAAAGGTTGGCAGGATGTTGGATTGAGGAACTCCCAGCCGTATTATGGAGCCTCAGGACTACCCCGAATAGATCAACTGGATATACTCCATTCTTTCTGGTATACGGGGCAGAGGCCGTGCTCCCAGCCGACATAATACATGACTCGCCAAGAGTTACTCAATATACAACCTCAGAGGTGAATGAAATAGCTCGGCAAGATACGGTTGACTTACTAGAAGAAGTCAGAGAGCTGGCACTGTCAAGATCAACCATCTATCAGCAGAACTTGCGACGTTATCACAGCAAAAAAGTGAATCCAAGGGTATTCAAAGAAGGGGATTTAGTTCTCCGATTAGTTCAACGCACGGCCGGCATGCACAAGCTATCACCCCCATGGGAAGGACCATTCATAGTGAGCAAAGCATTGCACAATGATGCTTATTACCTGATCGACGCCCAACCACCTGAAAAGCACAAGGCAGACAAAGCCGGCGAGGAAACGAAGAGGCCATGGAACGTAGCTTTACTTCGTCCATTTTACTCTTAGTAAAACATTGGGTCACACATCGCAGAGTAATATCTTGTGGTCAAGCACCAATTGTGCATTAGATACCTCGGCATCCAGAGCAATGACTCGGGGACTGCCATATGTTATCCGAATTTTGTGTAAGATTTGTAATTCGGCGTCCAGAGCAGTGACTCGGGGACTGCCACATGTTATCTGAATTTTGTGTAAGATTTGTAATTCGGCACCCAGAGCAGTGACTCGGGGACTGCCATATGTTATCCGAATTTAGCGTGAAATCTATACCTCGGCATCCAGAGCAGTAGCTCGGGGACTGCTATGTGTCATTTCCATTTTATCCTATGCACTATACCTCGGCATCCAGAGCAGTAGCTCGGGGACTGCTGTATGATATTTCCATTCTATCCTATGTGCTATATGTGATGCTTCGACATCTAGAACAGTGCCGAGGTAATGGTTAGCTTTTTTGATACAAAGAAACATCGAAACTTGGTATTCAAAATAAGAATATCCAAACTTCATGTAAGATTGGAATCCCATACCTAGAGCACGGGGCTAAAACTCGAAAACACAAAGACAGACACATGTCCCAAAAGTGAAAAATGTCAAATAATCAAAGCAAAGGATTCGGACAGGCGAGATCACGTAGATTACACGATAACATCTACAAGCATATATGTCCCAGAAGCATACAACAAAAGAAAATTGTCACTACACAAAACGAACAAAAGTTCCACGCACATCATACGCCTGGCATACCAGGGAGAAAAACAAATTTAAAAGTCCTTGGCAGGAGAGGCAGCGACTGGGTGAGGAACTGGGCAGTCCGAGGTAGGCGCCGCTTCGGCAGAGGTCGCCTCGCCTTCCACCGAACCAGGTGCAACTTCGGCTGAAACCCGAGGCTCCTGAGGAGCATCAGTCTGTGCAGTGGAATGCCCAGTACCCTTGGAAGAGGATCGCGCATCACCATTACCGTCTGAGCTTGAACTAGAGTCGCCCGAGGAGGCCGAATCATTGTCGGATGCATCTTCTACTACAACCTCATCGTCCGAGTTCGAGAGGAAGCTCGGACCTTCATTCCAAGTGTGCACGTCGGCATACTCGACGAGCTGGAAAGCGCGAGCTTGCCGAAGAGCAACAAAGGCCGGATCCTCAACCCAACGGGAACCTGTGCGCAAATTCCTCAGGATATCAAGAGAAATGTCCTCGTACCATGACATAATAACCTTGAGGGCCATATCCGCGCCAGCTCGCCCAGCTGATTCCCTCCAAAGACTTAGTTGTTTTTCAGAGGCCATTAACCTTTCCACCAACAATTCGACCTCGTTGATATTAGGAGTCCCAGAGGTATTCGGCCAGAGAACATGGTAGGCTCGGATAGCTGCCTGCACCAAGTCCCTGCCCATGATCTTCATCGGACCAACGGCAGTGCAGACAGCAACCAAAAAATCTTCTAGTTCATACTCAAAGTCCACGTCAGCAGGGAGACCTCGGCGCGCACGAGCAGCAAGGACCGCCTTCGAACTCACAGGTTTGGCTTCTGGGAAATGACCTGCGCAAAACACGAACGCATCAGGAGATAGCAAAGACAGAGAAAAACTTAATCCGGCTATGATAAGAAACTCACAATGAATATATCTCAACATTTTCTGGAGGTCTCTAGCCCAGATGATCTTGCTCTTCTCAAAAGAAGCGATTTCCTCGCTCATTCCACGGGTTTTTAATTCGGCTGCCTCCAGGAGCTCCTTGTTCTTCTGCAGCTCCAGAGCTAGCCGATTCTTCTCCTCGGAGAACTCCTGGTCTACCTTTTCTAGCTCGGATTTCTGAGAGAGCTTAAGGGCCTCCACCTTGGCGCTCAGGCAAGCTATCTCCTCATCTTTCTCTTTCAGCTGCGCCGAATGAGTGACGCCTTCCTCTAGAAAATGCAACATTACATCAGACATGGGCGCACAATCTTCGTGAGCTGATGCAAAGGTTCGTAACTCGGCTTTACCAAAGCCGAACAGCGTAAAAGAAACTTAGTGCATGTTTCAGAAAGGGATAAGTACAAGGATAAGGAGGAAAGCTAACCTTCCAAGTTCTTAACCCTCTTCTCAAGACGAATGTTCAGGTTGTTGATATTACCTGTTAAACTCGCAAAGTAAGCCGGCACTCCACATACAAAACTATGACAATATCAGAAATGACAAGGAAAATGGTCGAGTTACCTGCTTTTTTCACTACAGGGAGAACTTTGTCATACTTCTCTTGCAACTTCCTGTGCGAGAAAAGCAGTCTCTGGAATTCGGCGGTCCGCCGGTCATGCGCAACCTGGGCAATAAAACAAACGATAAGTGGATATTTTAAGCTACAACGAAATCCGAGTTAAGCGAAAGCTTAACTCAGATCTGGGTGGCTAGATATTCAGAGCTACAACAGATCCGAGTTAAACAAAAGCTCAACTCAGATCTGGGTGGCTGGAGATTCAAAGTTACAACAGATCCGAGTTAAACAAAAGCTCAACTCATATCTGGGTGGCTGGATATTCAAAGCTCCAGCAGATCCGAGTTAAGCAAAAGCTTAACTCAGATCTAGGTGGCTGAATATTCTAAGCTACAAAACAGATCCGAGTTAGGCAAAAGCTAAACTCATATCTAGGTGGCTGGATATTCAAAGTAAAACAGGTCCGAGCTAAGCAAAGACTTGAACCGGACCTAGATGGTTGGATATTCTAAAGAACAGCTAGATATTTAGCGAAGCATAGGATAAACCTACTCAAATACAAGTTCAAACACTAAAGTAAGTTGAGTTAAAAACAACATTATGAAAACTTCAAAGCGAATAACAAGTTATTCTCTTTCAAGTTTCGGGGACTAGTGTATATGTATGAAGAATTAGGCAAAACACCAGGAAACAGCATTTACCTCGTTCATCTTGTTGCTGTCCAGAATGAGCTTGACAGCTTGGTCCAAGCGGCCACTGATGTCGGAAAGCTGAAAGGGCTGATTCATGGGATTACCCTCAAGCTGATCAGCTGCATTCCAGTTATTGGCATACTCCACCAGCGAGCCGAGGCTGTTCCCACTAGAGGTCCGAGTTAAAACCTTACCCCGGACATGCTGTGTGACCACTGCGGCCGCAGGGCTCTTATGAAGAGCAAGCTGAGAACCAGCGGCCGAAGTAACAGGAACCTTAGTGGGAGCAACCCCCTTGTGCAGCACGTCGGCGATTTTCGGCTGGGAGGAGCCAGCGAGGCTTTTTTGAGAAGTGGGGGCCTTGGTGGCAACGGTTTTCGTGGCCTTGGAGGTACCAGCAGAAGCCAATACCTCGGTAATAGGAGCAGTATCTTTAGGAGCGGCAGAGGTCACGGTCGGAGGAGGCGCCAAGATAACAACCTCCTCGGCCGGGGTTGGAGCTGTGGTGGGAATCACTGGAGTAGATGGAGGCTCAGTAGAAGCGCTAGGACGCACAAGAGGGGCAACGGGTTCGATGGAGACCTCAGAGGGCCGAGTAGAATCGATGTCGGCGAGAGGGGGTTCAGGCAAATCACTACGAGGGGGCGACGGATTCGGAGCAGAAGGAGAAGCCGTATGAGCAGGACTAGGAAGCCTAGTATCCTCAACAGGCGAAGGAGGGGGCGGCCGACTAACACGGCTGGTCATACTGGGACCACCAGGTTTAACGGAAAGAGGAGCGCTGCAAAAGCAAGAGAGAAAAAAGAAGGTAAGCTTGGAAAGCAAAAAAGAGAGAAGCAAGAAATACGAGGAGATAGAGATTACCCCGCAATTCCTGGCATGGTTTTGCGCCGGGGAGGATTCGGAGCGGATTTCTTTACTCGCTTCTTGGGGACCGCATCCGAGGTACCAGCGGGAGCCCCACGTTTCCCCAAAGTAGCTGGGGGCCACGAAGCAAGATGCTCGTCCTCGTGAACCTGACCGGCCGGATTAGCTGGGAAAGCAGAGGCCGGAAATGCATAAGAAATAGGCATTGCGGCAACTACCTCAAGGACTTGGACCTCGTCCGAATCACCTTCCTCCTCGTGGGCCGAACTCTTTCCACGAGCGCGGGTCGGAGCGGAATCCGACTTAGGGACGAATTCCTCGGAGTCCGGCTCCCCAACATCCGGAGAATTCCGATCAGCAGTCCACGGGAGCGACAAGACCTCGGCATCTTCGTCCTTCTGCTCCGCGAACCGCTGTGCGGCAAGGAAGGAAATGTTAGTCAAGAAGGTTATGAAAATAAGAGTATCAAAGCATGAGCAGTTAAACTTACTGCAGGAGGAGGATGCTTGCGTGTATACGGTTTTAATCCCCAGGTCCAATCTTCAGGCATCTCCGTCTTAAAAATAGCTCGGACGCGCTTGTAAACAAGGTAGTTGTCCAGCTCGACGGTCGAGACTCGATTGGGATCGAGTGGACCACTCATATAGCAAAGTTTGTGAGTCCTCTTCTGGAGCGGGCAGATTCGGCTACTGATAAAAGTAGCCATCAAGTCCTCGCCGCTTAACCCGGCCCGAATCAGCTCCTTGAGCCGAGTCTCGAAGAGCTCGGCCACAATAAGGCCCCTCCTTGGATTGTAAGTCCAATTCACCTTGGAGGGCGGACCAATGGAAAAAGGAGGGAGCCGAATCTTGTCCTCCATCCCTCTGTTCTTGACATAGAAGAAAGATCTGTGCCACTTCTTGCACGACTCCAACCCGGTCACGCGAGGAAATACGGATTTCCTCCGGGGTGTAATGGATGCTGCCCCGCATTGAGTGAGCAGTTTCTCGGAGGGGTGCAGATTTTTGTCAGGAACCACATTGGATCGAATCTGAAAAAACTTCGACCAGACATGCACAGAGGGCCATAGGCCGAAGTATCCTTCCGAAGCAGAAATGAAAGCAGATAGAGAAGCAATGGCATTTGCGGGAAGATGATGCGGCTGAAGGCCGAAGTAATCAAGAAACTCTCTCGCAAAGTCGCTAAGAGGGAGACCAAAACCACGGGAGAAATGTGACATGAAGACCACGTATTCAACTTCCCGGACCTCCGGAGATAGCTCGCTGCCGGGTAAACAGCAAGAGACCTCGGCGGGAATCCTACGAGTTCGGATGAGCCACTCGATCTCCCGCCGAGTAACTGAGGAGCCCTGCCACGAGCCACGCTCGGGCCCAGAGGCGGCGTCATCATCCTCAACCATGGCGCCACTAAAGGAGCTAGACATGATCCCGCCGGAGAGGTCGCCGGAGGAAGATCTCGCGGCGGAGGAAAACTTAGAACTACGAGGCCCCGTCGCGGTTCTACGCAAAAACGGAGGCGGCACGAAAACGGAGAGGAAACGAAGAGATCTAGGGGGAGACCAAGGCGACGAGTCCAACGAAAACTCACCGGCGGCGACGCCGGAGACGGAGAGCGCGGACGAGGTGGACTGGCGCGCGACGGAGCTCTCGCCGTTAGAAGCTCCGATGAATGGAGTGCGGCGGGGCTGCGAGCGAGCGCAGGAGCGAGAGGAAGAAGAAGGTGCGGGCGAGCGAGAAGGGGAAAATGGAACCCCAGGCGCCGCACCCCATTTTATAACTGAGCCACCTGAGAAGTAGTGGGATCGTGGGTACGACAGTTAATTGTGTAGATCGTGGGTGCGGCACGAATGCGCGTAGTTAAGTGGAGCCACACCAAGGGCCACACAGCGGCAAGAAGGATTGCGATCCCCAAGGGGAGCGGTTCGCGAGGCATCACAGCGCCGTCGCGGCAGGCACAGTGTTAACTGTAGCCTGTCAGTAATTACTGTAGGGGAACCAAAAAACGAGAAGAGCAATGATGAGAATGACGCGTAGGACGAGGCGTACGAGAGAAGGAACGGGAATACCTCGAACGGAAAAGGAGTAACTCGGAAACGGTACAGAAAAAGGGTGATGAAACTGATATGACCCGGCCGAAATTATCAGCAGGACCATATCAGCTTCGGGGACTAATGTTGGGGAGGTAACCCCGGATAGGGTAATGACGGGGAAAGACGAAGGGATTATCCCCCGTCCAGTTTCCGAGTTATATTTTAGGCTGGCCGAGTCTTGTAAAGGTCGGCCAAGATAGGAAGAGGCACGACCTTAACAATAACGGCAGGGCACTACCAGGCCGAGGTATGTCGTAACTCGGCCAGGTTGGCCCGAATGATTTTGATGCAGGTGAAGGACAGGCCGAGTTATACGAGGAAGGACCGAATTATACAAAGCTTGCAGGAGAAGGAGAAGCCCAAAGTCAAACCTCAGTCGTGGAATCTAGGTAGAGCCAAGAGCTAAAGACAAGTGTGCAGTGCGTCAGAGGGGCAGAAGGAGGTCACGGAGGTGACAATCCTGAAGCCCGATGCACGCAGGAGGGGCCCTCTGGAAACTTACCATAGTGAGAAGGGCGACAGGGAAAGAGGCGCGCCGAACTACTATTTTGGGACAAGCATATTCCTCGAATATGCTTGCCACATCAGCCCTAGAAGAACCCAGGCCTCACCTTTATAAGGAGAGGCTGGTACCCAGATGAGGGGATCGACTCATTCTTAGCACGGTTAGGCTGGTAGAGTTCTCTGTTTTCTCCTTGTACACAGCTCAAGGAGCACTTGTAGCCCGAGGAAGGAGAAATAAAGATCTTTGCGTGAGCTTTCTGTGTGTAGTTTCAACTACATCTTCCGTCCCCAGATCCCACTAGCATCCATTGGCCCCAAACTTTAGCCTACCCATGGCATCTGCCGTGCCACCACCACGACACCCACACATTCATCGATGATCATATCGGATGAACCATGATGCCAGGATTCAATCAATCCCATATATATATTCCCTTCGTCTCGCGATATTTTACTTGCCCGAGATTCGATCGTCGGTATCGTCATACCTAGTTCAATCTCGTTCACAGCAAGTACTTTACTCGTTCCGTAATCCGATATCACTTTGTGATTAACTCCTTAACCACATGCTTGCAAGCGGTGTTGATACCGATTACCGAGTGGGCCCGAAGTATATCTCTCCGACTTGGGAGGGACAAATTCCATCTCGATACATACAACCCAACAGATACTTTCCGATCACCTGAGAGACACCTTTATGATCACCCTTTCATAGGATGACGTTTGATGACCTCAAAGCTTTCTTCCGGTACCAGGGAGTTGTATTATCTCATGGTCTAAGGAATACAATATTTGACATAGGAAAAGCTTCGTAAAGACGAACACGATGACACGATCTAATTGCTCTGCTTTGTTTGGGTCTATCCATCATATCATTCTCTAATGATATGATCTCATTATCAATTGACAACTCATGTCTATGGTTAGGAAACCTTAACCATCATTGATCAATGAGCTAGTCCATAGAGGCGTATTAGGGACACGGTGTTGTTCACAAACCACACAAGTATTAAAGTTTCCGCTTAATACAATTCTAGCATGGAATATAAACTTTATCATGAACAAGAATTATAATAATAACATCTTTATTATTGCCTCTAGGGAATAATTCCAACAACTTGCAGCATTGCACGCAAAGACCCGGAGAAACCTGTCGGGATTACCTCGGACGCTGGATTGACACGAAGAACTCCCGTGAGGGAGTAAATGAGCAAACTGCAATAGAAGCTTTTATTGCAGGACTCCCAGTCGGACTTTTGCGTCACAGATTGAAGCGTGACCATGTCACATATTTGGGAGAGATGATAGAGACGACAAGCAAATATGATGATTCCGATGATGATTCAGAAGGGCTGCTAAATATTCTGGCCAATCCCAATGCGGCCAAACAACAAAAACAACAAGCTTAGAAGTGCAAAACACCTCAAACAAAAAACCAGCTCCGGACAACGCAGCTGTCAATGCAAAGTTCGGACTGGGGGACGAGGAGGGCGCGGAGGCAGCCGGGGTAGAGGCCATGGAACTTCCCGAATCCAAGGCAGAGGAGAATAGCAACCCGAAAGAACCTATACCTAGGATGACATTGCTAATAATCCATGTGTACACCACTTGGATAGTAACGGAGGATCTACCCACACAAATGCCAAGTGTCGTTTCAATGATGACATCAAGAAAGACGAATACGCTGGCTACAGAGCCAAGCGACGAAAAGGAAAGAAAAATTCCGAGAAAGGAAAGGAGCCCAAGGAAGATTTCGACATAGAAGAAGCGGATACTACTGCCGAGCCCAAGTCGGATGCAAAAAAGACTTTTCCGACTAAGAAAGATGCCTACGTCTACTTCCTTGGATCCCAACCTGCCAAAGAAAATAAGGCGGTTCCCCATGAGCTCAATGCCATGGTTCTGGCTGTTCCACAATTTCTGGACTAGTTGGACATAACCATCACCTTTGATTGCTCAGATCACCCAAGGAAAACACATCGTCGAGGAAAGTACCTCTCCGGTCATCAATCCTCTTATTGATGGATATGAGTTTTCTAAAACACTCATGGACGGTGGGAGCAGCATCAATATCCTCTACATCGAGACGCTCCAACGCATGAAGCTGCACGAGAGCCAGCTGAGTTACAGCAGTGTAACTTTCCATGGAATTGTACCAGGGAGACAGGAGGATTCTCTGGGTGAGATTACTCTGGACGTGACATTCAGAACCCGAGACAATTACCGGACCGAGCCACTCTCTTTTGAGGTGGTACCGTTCAAAAGTTCTTGCCACGCCATATTCGGACGTCCAGCTTACTGGGCGTTCATGGCTCGTCCCTGTTACATCTACAATATGATTAAACTTCTAGGTCCAAAGGGCATAATCACTGTCTGGGGAAACCCGAGGAAGGCGCGAGAGTGTGATGAAGGATCTGCTGCCTTCTCCGAAGTCGTGTCGCATGCCCAGGAGTACCAGGAGATCAAGAAGACCATCAACCCGTTCGAGATGCCTGCTACAAAGAACGAGGTGTTTAAGCCAAGTTTGCAGTTCAAGGCGTCGGAAGAGACGAAGAAAAGGTCGCTGAAGGAAGATGATCCCTCCAAGACGAGAAACATAGGGGTAGGCTTAGACCGCCCATAGGAAAGATCACTCGTCGAGTTCCTCAAAGCTAATAGTGATATCTTCGCATGGCAGTCTTCTGACATGACCGGAGTACCTAGGGAACTTGCTGAGCACTCTCTTAATGTGTACCCTGACGCTAAACCCGTCAAACAGTCCTTACGATGGTTTGGTGATGAAAAGTGCAAAGCAATATCCAAGTAATTAGCCCGACTAGAATTAGTGGATTTTATAACAGAGGTCATCCATACAGATTGGGTGGAAAATCCTATACTCGTCCCTAAAAAGGACACCATTGATTTAAGGATGTGTGTTGATAATACCGCTTTGAACAAGGCATGCCCAAAAGATCCGTTTCCTTTGCCACGAATCGATCAAGTTATCGACTCAACGATAGGGTCAGAACTACTCTGTTTCTTGATGCATATTCTGAATATCACCAAATACCAATGAAAGAGTCGGATCAAATTAAGACGTCTTTTGTCACTCCTTTCGGAACCTTCTGCTACAAAACTATGCCTTTTGGCTTAAAGAATGCAGGAGCAACATATCAACATACTATGCAACATTGTCTCAATGACAAAATCGGACGCAAATTCCATGTATACATAGACGACATAGCCGTTATGTCCAAAAAGAAGGAAACTTTAATTTTCGACTTTGATGGAACATTTGCTAGTCTACCCAAGTTCAATATGATGCTAAATCTGAAGAAGTGTTTCTTTGGAATTCCATCTAGAAAATTGTTAGGTTTCATCATCTCTAAGCGAGGCATAGAGGTGAACCGGGACAAAATCAAGGCTATACTAAACATTACCAGGCCTACTCGCCTAAAGGACGTACAACGTCTCACTGGTTGCATCGCGGCAGTGAGTCGATTCGTCAGCCGGCTCGGCGAAAGAGCTGCACCTTTGTACAAAATCTTGAAGAAAACCGACAAATTTGTCTGGACCCAGGAAGCTGAGATCGCCCTACAAAGTTTCAAAGACCTACTTTCAAACACACCAGTTCTCGCAGCGCCAGAACCTCAGGAGCCTATGTTACTCTACATTGCAGCAACCAACAAGGTCCTAAGTGTGGTAACAATAGTGGAGCGCGAGGAAGAAGGTCACGAGCATAAGGTGCAGCGGCCAACTTATTACCTGAGTGAGGTCCTGACAGAATCAAAACAACGGTATTCACATCATCAAAAGCTAACCTATGGAGTATTGTTTGCATCCAGAAAGCTACGCCACTATTTTCAAGAGCACAAGATCACAGTGGTGAGCACCGCTCCCCTGCGAGATATAATGAATAACCACGATGCCACATGACGTGTCGAAAAGTTGGGAATAGAGCTTGCAGCTTTCGACATTGAGTATAAGCCGCATATAGCAATCAAGTCCCAAATACTTGCCGACTTTGTTGTTGATTGGACGAAGACGACAGAAAACACAAGTCCTCCAGACTCGGAATTTTGGACCCATCACTTTGACGGATCAAAGGCACGAGGAGGCTCGGGGTCTGGCGTGGTGGTCAAATCACCCCAAGGAGATAAGCTGTTCTATGTGCTGCAAATACACTTTACGGTAACAAACAATATTGCCGAGTATGAAGCATTGCTGCATGGAATACGCATGGCCAAAAACATTGGCATAACAAGACTCATGTGTTACGAATACTCGGATTTAGTTGCTCAACAAGTATCCGATATCTGCAATGCAAACAAGCACATGACAGCATACAAAGCTGTTGTGGATGAATTATCTAAATCGTTCGAGGGTTTTGAGGTTCAACACATCCCTCGAGCATAAAATGAGGAAGCAGATGCTCTATCAAGGATAGGCTCTACGTGGAAACAAGTACCGGATGACGCTTTTTTAGAGCATTTAAGAGTCCCATCCATAGTTGGAGTTGATGAGGACTATCCGACGAAATCCGACTCACCTTTAATAGAAGTTCTGGCTGTAATTCCTAGCTGGACAAAACCCTATCTGCATTTCCTAATAGACGGAAATTTATTCGAAGACAAAGTCTTGAGCGGACAGATCGTCCGACGAGCAAAATCCTATACTATAATAAATGGTAAGCTCTATAAGCGGAGTGTTTCTGGCGTTTTTCAGTGATGTATTTCTTCAGAAGAAGGAGTGGAAATCTTGCGAGAGATCCACGAAGGCGAGTGTGGTCACCATGCTGCAGCCAGATGCTTAGTGGCAAAAGCTTTTCGACACGGATTCTTTTGGCTAACAGCTAAGGCGGATGCCGATAAACTGGTCAAAACATGCGGAGGCTGCCAAAAGTACGCCCATCAGACATACGTTCTGGCTAAACAGTTGCGAATAATCCCTGTTACATGACAGTTTGTGGTCTGGGGGCTTGATATGGTAGGACCGTTTCACATTGCAAAATGTGGATTTACTCACCTACTAGTGATGGTGGTTAAATTTACAAAGTAGATTGAGGCTAAACCCGTAAGAAGTTGCGATGGAGCCACAGCCAGAAAGTTCGTTGAGGATGTGATCATCCGATTCGGATATCTGCACAGTATAATTACTGACAACGGGAGCAATTTTTCCATGGGAGAACTTGCTGAATTCTGCGAAGAACAAGGGATCCGACTCGATATTGCATCAGTCGCACACCCATAAACTAATGGACAAGTCAAAAGAACTAACGGTCTTATTTTGCAAGGACTCCGACCTCGTCTCGAGGCACCGCTTCGTTGGGCCGTGGGGGCTTGGGCGGAAGAATTACCGTCTGTGATATGGAGCTTACGTACAACTCCTAACAGATCAACCGGATATACTCCTTTTTTTCTTGGTCTATGGTGCAGAAGCAGTTCTTCCAAGCGATCTAATTCATCAGTCTCCACGAGTCAAAGCGTATATCGAAGAAGATGCAGAAGTTTCTCGACAAGGTGATCTCGATATAATCAAAGAAGTACGCGTCATTGCTGAGCAGAGATCTATAGCCTATCAGCAGAAGCTATGCAAGTATCATAGTCAGAGAGTGCAAAACCATTCTTTCAGAAAAGGCGATTTGGTTCTCTGACTTGTGCAAAAAAAGAAAACACAAACTTTCCCTGATTTGGGATGGACCTTTTATGATTAGCAGAGTTATGTATAATGGGTCGTATTATTTAACTGATATGAGACCTGTCAAGGAAAGACCAGATACTCGGAAGAAAAAGAGAGCTGGCGGTAGCCCAGACCCGGATGAAGTAGACCGACCATGGAATATTGCACAGCTACGTCATTTCTATTCTTAGTTATATTTCCTTGTAATCATATATGTACATGTTCAAAGTGAAATAAAGTATCAGTTTCCTCATATGTTATCTTTGAGAAGTTTTTGCCATGTTATTTCCAAAATAGCATGTCATTTTCCAAAATCCTATAATGCTTGAAAGTACTTTATGCTCATGTTCGTTCTGGTTATGATTTTTTAATATCTAAAAAATGTTACCTTAGGGTAAAAAATTAAAATTATTGTCTATACTTCGGTATTTTATCTGATTGCTTAGACGCGGGTATTTTACGAGTAATCAGTTGCTGGTACTGGAAGTCGGCTTTGTTTTTGAGTTTAAACTGGTTTAGCAGTTGCGCTCCGTTGCTCGGCAAAGTTTCCGTTTTGAAGGTTGGCCGGCCCATGAAAGGGACGAGGCAGAGAGCCAGATAAAACGACAAGTATAGGCATAAACCAAAAAGTGCTTCAAAAAAATTTGCCTAGCTCCGGTGGCGACGTGTCCGTCCACGCCGACGATAACCGTTCCAATCCTACATCTCCAGATCAAAGGCCAGCCAGATCTTCTCATCCTCAGGCCGCATCAACCATTCCTGTGTCCCATCTCGCCACCGGCGCCCGGAAGATGTGAGTAGCTATCTCTCTAACCCACATTCTTTCCATCACCTTTAGCATAGTGGCTTAGGGTTCATATTTGCATCTACGAGTCCTCCACATATACATCACCGATTAGATTAGCGTTTTTGGTTTTCTTTGCTTGAACAGATGGAGGACTCTATGCCAACTGAGAGTGACAATCAGAGGATCCCTACGCACAATGGTGATTCAAGTTCGGATGATGAAGATATGTCTTTCTCTAAAGATGAGCTTACTGAGAACGACCTCTTTGAAGAAAACGAATCCGAGGATGATAAGGTCAAGTGAAGTTTCTTTTATTTTTTTTAATTTGCACACCTAGAGCATGCAAATTTATACACATTCTTTTTAAATTGTGCAGATGGACATTTGTTGTGGAAACAAGGATCGCCATCGGAAATAATCAATCTCGGAAAGCATTAGTGATGAATGTCTAGTGCTACATTATTTTTATAAAAATTGAATAGCCATGTTATATGACTTTGTGCTACAATGCTATAGGTTGTACTATTCTCTCATAGTAACCATGATTATTTTGGGGATTCGGACTTAGAAACCTGGGATGAAGAGACGGCGGAAGAATCACAAGAACCTGAAGGATCAAAATATGAATTCAAGAGTGATGTAAGTTGCTTATTGTTGTATGACAAGGCATATATAGGATCAACCATATGACCACCACTTACATTTCTTTGCTTCTAATTGTGTAGGTTACAGATAGTTCACAGCATGAGCACAGACAGCATCAGGTGATGCCAGAGAAGGATTTTCAGCATGCTCATGATAAGCGTGACAGGCATCGGATTGTAAAGGAGATGACCTACACTACCAAACAGGCAACATTTGCTTACTACAACGCATACGCCAGAGAACGTGGTTTCAGCATAAGGAAACAAAGGGTGAAGCAAAATCTGGAAGGAGTTATTATATACAGGCGGTTTCTCTGTTCCAGAGCAGGGGAACGCGAGGAAAAGTATCTGCACATGGAGAACCGCAAGAAGAGGCCACGAGCTCTATCTCGATGCGACTATAGAGCCTATCTCAGCGTGTCGTATAACAAATCCATGGGGAATTGGAAAGTTCTGCAATTTAAGGACGAGCACAACCATGTGCTATCTAGACCCGATGAAGTCCCGTTTCTTTGGTCCCATCGGAAGATCAAGTCTTATCAGAAAGCTGAAATCATGTCACTAGCAGCAACTGGGATGCGAAAGTTCGAGAGTATGAAAACCTTTATCAACAAAAGTGGAAGGTGGAGCAAGGTTGGGTTCGTCTCGAAGGATCTTTACAACATGTGTTCCCAGGAGAACATGAATCTCATTGCATCAGGTGACGCTAACACAACCATTCGAATTATGCAGAACAGGCATGACCGTGATCCTGAATTCTTTTTCTATTACCAGCTAGATGATGAAGGAATTTCAAAAGCATGTTTTGGTGTGACTCTCAGTCACGTCGGGACTATGAGGATTTCCGTGATGTTATGGTGTTCGACAGTACGTACAAAATGAATCGGTATGGAATGTCGTTCATTCCTTTCATGGGGTTGAACCATCACCGCAGAACTACTGTTTTCGCATGTGCAATCGTCTCCAACGAGAAAACAGAAACATATGTATGGCTACTTCAAACATTTTTGAAAGCTATGTGTCAAAAGAAGCCAAAAGGGGTTATCACTGATGCAGACGGTTCAATGATGAAATCCATTGGCATTGTCTTCAAGGATGTGTGGCACCGTGTATGTACGTGGCACGTTGAAAAGAATATGAAAAAACACCTCAATCACGATTCTCTGAATGAATTCAGGTCATTGATATACTATAACACCTCAGAAGAGGTCTTTGAGCAGAGATGGAGTGCCTATATTAAGAAATGGCGGACGAAGGGAACCAACGAGTGGCTAAGTAGAATGTATAAGAAGAGATGGTGGGTCGCCTCGTATCTAGCCAATGGCTTTTTTCTCGGAATGAAAAGAAATCAGATGAGCGAGAGTTTGAACTCGTGCCTACACCTTCACCTTGACTCTAAAATGACACTGGTGGATGTGATCATGCACTACGAGAACTCCATTAACCGTATACGTCAAGAATATGCGCGACAGGACTGCGAGGACTCACAGACATTACCTTTGCCGGTTACTAAATACAAAGATATTGAGTCTGCTGCTGTGAAAGTATTCACTGCAGCAAACTTCTATATCTTGCAATCGGAGCTGAAAAGAATTGATGGACTCAAGATTGCTGAATGTGCACAAGGTGATGATAATAAGTACACTCTGATATGGGTAGATAAAGCTACTAGGCAGTTTGACGTGACATACACGCCTGACAGTGAGGAAACTATAAAGTGCTCCTGCAGGAGAATGGCTAGGAAGGGGCAACCTTGCAAGCACATCCTCTACATATTGGATCACGTGCGACTAGAAAAATACCAACTTGTTGTGTCCTTCGGCGCTTCTCAAAGAACGCAAGATTTGGATTGTCTGCGAAGCGCGAGAGCGATATGTTCGGATATGGATGGTCAAGTGCAACCGAGAGGACAAATTTTTCCAACTTGAATGTACGAGCTCAAGAAGTTATCGCAGTGGTATGCCATGATGAACAGTCTCGTCATGAATACGAGGAAGTCATGGATCGAATAATGCAGATGCACAGAGCAGCAAGGGAAAAGCACCTAAAGTTGGTGATCCACTAAAAGTTAAATCCAAAGGCGCTCCTAAGAAAAACAAACGAGTTGGAGCTGACGGTGCTAATCCACGCATGAGTAAAAATGGCAGACCACTATCATACGATGAACAAAAGAAGAAGAAGAAGAAGGGGAACCACCTGTGCAGCGCATGCAATACTGCTGGTCATAACAGATGAAATGCTAAATTATGCAAACTACATCCACAATAAGTCATTCCTTGAGTACAACTAAAAAGCATTATCAAAACTTTCATTGAAATTGTCAATAGCTAACTGCGCCTTACTGTTATGCATGCAGGTATGTGGAGGTAGCAGAAAACTAGACGTTGCCCTTAATTCATAAACTTTGCTCATACCAAAGACAGAGTGCACCACACACACAACACAGAGAACTTTGTGCAGGCCAGGACAACCCTGTGAGCACGGCGTTCACGGTGGACTGCTATGTGCACTCAACTCGAATCCATTGCGTACCGCTACACCTAAGGTGGCAGGCCAGGACTCGCCGGCATTAGCTCTCCATCGACACCAGTTCCCGCAGAGCACACGTCGCCGACAGCATCATCCTCGCGCACTGAGCTAGCCTGTCCGACACCCGAAGCTGAAGCCGCACCGCCATCACATCTGCCTCGCCGTGAGGCGCACCCGATGACCACGCGCACCATGGACGGCATCGTGCAGCCGAACACCCGCCTCGTCTCGTCGCCAAAAGGGATATGTGAAGCAGCAGGGTATCGACGTCGCGGAGGCCTTTGCGTCTGTTGCACGGCTGGAGTCCGTGCGGCTCCTGCTGGCGCTCACCACGCACCGCGGGTGGGCTGTGCACCATATGGACGTCAAGTCTGCTGGCCAGGGATGCTAGGTGATGCGCCTGCACAAGCCACTCTATGGACTCCGTCAGGCACCTAGAGGCTAGAGACTGGAACGCGAAGTTGGACGCCATGCTCGACGCGCTCAGCTTCAGTTTAGGTGTTAGTCTGTCAGAGTTTCAGTTTCGTCAGGTTAGCACTTAGCCGTTTTAGTTGGTTGATTTAGTCACGGGTCTAGCTCCAGTTCTATTATTACAAACTGGAGCGAGTCGCGTGGATAACGATCCGTTTGTGGGATGGCATGAACACAAGGATCATGGCCACGTTTTCCCACTTTAAGAAATAATAAAAGGAGAGAAAGTTAGCCAGAAATATGGAATATGCAGCATGCCATGGGTCTAGAGCCCAATGCAATGTTTCGATATACGAGGCACAAGTGTGCATCATGCCATGGGCATATCACTTTTATACTTAGAATCAATGTCATGATTTGTCATAGTAGTTTTATAGTTTGATGTAACAACTAGGTGGGATCATGTTGACCAAGTGTTGACTCATACAACCACAAAGATGATGAAGGTGTTCATAGACAACTCCCATAGGTCAAGTGAGTGCGTATCCGGAATTTGTGTTTCTCGTCGTGAACACGTGTTTTGGTTTTGCATCTGCGTTTATCCAAAACCTTTCTTTATATTGGTGATCCTTCAGTGGATTCGTGTGCGCCATACACATCCTTTGTGTTGTACATACTAAAAGTTCTCCAAATACAGGGGCAACACTCCCATCGTATGAAGTTGATACTGTGTAAATTTAATTAAAGTTCATGTTGTGAATATCAAATTTGGGAAAACCATAAATATGGTAAGATATTAAACAGTACAATAAAACATTTAAAAATACGTAAAGACGCATAAAAAATAGGAAAAACAAGACATTAAAAAGTAATAACCCTATAGGCCCAAATAACTACCCACAACAAGGCCCAAGGCCAGCAGTTAATCACGAAGGGCGTATCGGCACGTCGATCGTCCCACAACCCACGACTCAACCTAGGTAGGCCGCCAATCACCGCTGCCTCCATTACGAGCCGCCCTTGCCGTCCCACATTGCCGCCTCCCTTCTCCACCCCCTCTCGTGTGTCCTCTAGGGATCGAAGCCGCCTCTCACCACTTCATCCTCGCAGGACTCCCTTTCGTCGTCTCTCATTGGTGCCACCCTTCGCTGACTCTTCTCATCTGTCGTCCAGGTACTGATTCCATGTCTCATTGATTGTTTGTCGTGCATACAAGATGCTCATATAGGTTTTTGGGGAACTCGTGTAGATTTAGATGGCGAAACATTAACACATTCTCTAAATGTTTCGTGCAGCATGGAAGTTTTAGATGGGGAGATTTTGTGGTGTCATGGAGAACGATGCACGCAATGATATGACTTCTACTGTAGGTAAGGAAGATGCAACAGAGTGTTCTAATTCTATTGATAGCGACAAAAAGGAAATTGACAATGGTTTAGGCAAAAGGAAACGCGTACCCAAGGGTAATATTACACTATGTTAACACCAGATGAAATAGAAGCTGCTGTCAAATATGTTTCAACTTTGGCGAAGATCCCCAAAGAAGTTGTAAAAAAGGCGTACAAAAACTCAGATGAGGCCATCTTGTCTTCGAAAGATCTTAACGATGTTCTTATAAAATAATGGCTTAGTACTACTATAAGTAATTTTCTAACCTATTATTGTTATTTTACAACAAAGAAGTATGAACATGCAATCATTGTATGATTATTATTTTCAGATACTTGATTCCTACATTCTAGAGCTGGATCCCCGTCTTGACTATGATCGGCACATATGTGTACCATTGAGGTCAAGCTATCTTATCAAACAAGCCATTAAAATGTACAAAACAAAAATAAACTTGAAAACTTTTGATGTAGAAGAAGTGTCAAGACCAGGAGCTATAGGAAGGGTTATGAATGAATATTTTGCGCGTGACAAGGTAAAGAGTGTTTTTATAAAGTTGATGTTGTTGTTAACTATTTGGAATCCTACATAGTACATGCTAGCGATCTTATTTTGTAGGCATATTTCTCTCTGAATATATGCGAAGAACATTATGTGACAGTTGTAATGCATAATGTCAAGCAGGAGTACCAAGTCCTTGATCCTAAGTAAAGTTTAACCTATTCGCATGCAGTTGTGGATGACTTGGTATTATCTACTTTTATCATCAAAACCTTGTTATCTTTTGGCGTTTCAGTAACTCTAAATATTCTGCAGAAAGGACAAATTGCACTACACATATGGTGGACAAACAAAGCTACACACAAACAATTTCCTGACGTTGATACTTGGCCTATTAAAAAATATGAAATTGGAAAGCAAGATGATGGGTAAGTACTTGTGAATCATATCACTTTCTCACTACTGATGTCGTAAATGAATTTTGTTTCATCGTACGGCAGCAACTCATGCGAATTATGGGTATTGCAATGTCTAGAGCACTGGGACGGAGATCGTATGACTAAGAACATTGATCAGGTATGTACACAATTCCTTTGTATAGTCGCAGAAATAAATATGATTATAATTCAAGTTATAAACTCTTCTATATGGTTCTGCAGACAACAATTGAAGAATAAAGAGGACCTACCATTACAACGATTCTTATGTCTAGAAGAAACAAGCTAGAGGCTGCGAAAGGAAAGTCAGATCAGTGATTAATAATAGTGTACCTTGAGAATTTACTAGTGTCCCTGTAGGTTTCCATACCTGCTAAATTCATATGAAAGTTATAAAGTTCGCAGGGGTAGAATTGTCCCCAAGCGTTTTCAGAAGAGGGCGCGCGAGGGTAGCCCCCAATCCCATGTATCCGCATATGTACTATTGACTGCCATGATGTCAACCATTTCCACGTCGCCATGCCATTAGATTTGACAATTTATTGCCACGTTGTCAACCATTGCCACGTCGCCATGAAATTATTAGGTCTGATCACAAAAGGTATCGCAGCCGCCATTTCCATAGACACCGCTCTAACCCTAAATTTTCGATCATCCTGTCTAGCTCCGGCGGCGACGTGCACCGACGAAGCTCCGAGTACTGCACACGGACCGCGTCGGCGACTTCACGTGTCGGCCACGTTCGCTATGCACAGTGCGCTGACACCGACGTCAAGCGCCACCTCACGACATCGTAATCACCCCAACAGAACGGGGTGATCGGGCCGCGCAACCAGACGGTCGTAGCAGCGGCCAGAAGCATGCTAAAGGCGAAGGGCATGCCAAATTACTTCTGGGGCGAGACCGTGCTGACAGCGGTCTACATGCTGAACCTGAACCGGGCGTTCACGCGCAGCGTCACCGGCATGACGCCATATGAGGCTTGGTATCTGCGGACCTTCGGCTACGTCGCGCACGTACGTGAAGAGCGCGCGTCCTCACCTGAAGAAGCTGGACGAGCGGAGCACGCCAATGGTCTTCATCGCCTATGAGAGCGGCACCAAGGGATACCGTGTCTACGATCCCGTCACCATGCGTGTGCATGCACACGGAACATAGTCTTTGACGAGGACGCGATCTGGAACTGGAGCACGCATGAGGACAACCCTGTGAGCACGGCGTTCACGGTGGACTGCTACGTGCACTTGACTCGACTCCACTGCGTACCGCTACACCTAAGGTGTCAGGCCAGGACTAGCCAGCATCAGCTCTCCATCGACACCAGATCCCGCAGAGCACACGTCACCGATAGCGTCATCCTCGGGCACTGAGCTAGCCTCTCCGACACCCGAAGCTGAAGCCGCGCCGCCATCGCATCTGCCTCGCCGTGAGGCGCACCCGATGACCACGTGCACCATGGACAACATCGTGCAGCCGAATACCCACCTCGCCTATCGCGAAAAGGGATATGTGAAGCAGCAGGGCATCAACGTCGCGGAGGCCTTTGCGCCTATTGCATGGATGGAGTCCGTGCGGCTCCTACTAGCGGTCGCCGCGCACCGCGAGTGGGCTGTGCACCATATGGACGTCAAGTCTGGTGGTCAGGGGCGCTAGGTGATGCGAACAGTGAAGCATTAAGGAATTTTGATTTGTTCCTGAAGAAGTCTAATGTTAGGACAATCATCTATGGTCCATACTGGATGTCCTTGATGAGGGTTTATGATATAGGACTTGGAGATGTAGTGCATTTTGAATATGATGACGACGACCCCCTTGATCACTGTTTACTCTAATGGTGAAGAGAAACAGGTTCATGAAGAAACTAGTATTTCCCTTATTTACTTTAAATAATTTGCACTTATAGTTTCTCCTTGTCCTACTACTAAATCATCATAATAACATTTTTTTAATAATTAACATGTATTTCCCCTCATTGATCAGAGGTTGGAGATGTGCCTAGTTCCATCAGAAGCATTCTGCACAGGACCATCTTCTCAGACATAAATGCAGTCACTGAGCAGGAGATGGCTTTCATCTTATTTTCCATTTACAAAGATGTTTATGTCACTGAACATGAGTTTTTTGAAAGTAAAGATGAAAAGCATTTCTAGGTACACAAGATGGATATGGAAAACTATGAACATAATGCTCTGGTTAGTTTCCACATGATTCATTATATGTTATTTTTAGTTTCCACATAGAATTGAATGCATTTGTTAGTTTAGAATGCTTGTTCGAATACTAAGTTTAAACTTAATTGCAGTTCATGCCAATTGAGGCTGTAGATGGCTTCAGGTACCCAACTCAGGGCATATCACATCTGTACAAGCAGGGACATGATCTTGAAGGAGAAGAAGATAATTTCATTGCATGTGCTTATATTGTACAGAGGGACCATGGACATGTCAGCTTCACCACAGGGTGGAATGACTTCACATTTGCTGCTAATGTTCGATGGGCGTCTCTACTTCTGATGAAAGTAGAGCATATGCAGGAGCACCTTGGTCTCAACTTTGTTGATATTACCATGTAGTGTTTCACCTTGGAAGAAGCTTGTTCAGATAGTCATATTTTCTTGTTTCATCTAGTGCTGAAGTCGAATGTAGTCGTGTTGTTTAGTGAGTTCAACATATTGTATCTAGTGTAATGTGTTACTGAATTTATTCAATATGTTTAGGATGTTGTTTCTACTGTAATGTGTTACTGAATGTAAGTCGAACATGTTGATCATCATGTATGTATTACATAAGTGTTGTACTCACAAGTATACCAGAAGATTCAACAATGTAGGAATCTGTTACAGAAGGAAGTCAAGCGACAATACAAAAGAAGAAGAGGAAACTTGATGAAATAGTTCAAGATATGGTTGCATGAGTCATCACTTGATAGCATGACCCTACCGAGTTGATAGATCATATTTTGTGTACGGAATAGATCAAACAAAGCATGAATAATTAACTGAAAATACAAAATATATTACAAACTTCGACCCTACAACCACTTTTTTCGAAACAACCCTAAACTACTCGGAATGCAGGTCGAAATCCGACGAGCCCAGAGTCGTCGACGACACCGGAGTGGATGTCCACTCGAAGGAGGAGGAGAGGACGATCGTCGATGGGCCGGCGCTGTTTTTCTTCTCCTTCGCCTTTCTCGTGGCCTTCTCCTCCCTCTCCTTCCTCCTCACTGCTGACTTCGCCCTCCGCTCCTCGCGATCCGCCTTCTTCGCTGTCGCCTTCTTCTCGTAGAATGCCTCCATCGCGGCGACGTCCTCCGGGAACTGCCACACCCACTCGAGGCGGAGGCGCTCATCAAGCTCCGCCTTGACAAACTGCTGCTCGAGATGGCGCGTGACGGCCGGAGGCGGAGACGCGAGCGATTCCGCCTATTCCCACGTCCACACGTCGTGGAAGTTCATCGTCCGGCAGGAGCGGCCGAGGCGTAAGGCGACCACGTCGTAGGCGCGCGCCACCTCGTGCGCTGTCTCGAATGTGCCGAGCCCGATGCGCTCGACGCCGCTGTGGATCTCTGCATAGAACGTGCCGCTCGGGCGCGTGCGGATGCCTCGGTAGCCGGAGGTCGAGCAGCGGCGGGGCGGCATCTCGTCGGGAGGCAGAGCGAGGTGGGAGGCAGAGCGAGACGGGGGCGGCGAAGCGACAGGCGGGGGATGTGAAACTTTCAGACAGTTGGGTGTGCGCGCGCGCGGTAGTCGACGCGGCAAGTTTGGCGCGTAGGATGGCACAAAAGCGCGCGCATGGCAAATAGTTTTCACGCGTCCGCTGGAGGTTCGCGCGGGCTCCCGCGCACGCCAAATTGGTGGTTGCTGTGTGCATGTGGTTGTTTTGTTTTCAGACGCTTCCCTTGGCATTCCCAGGCCTTCTTCAATAAATAATCGGTGGTCTGTCTCTGGAACCTCTACATCTTCCATTCTACGGGACCAAGACCACACGAACACCATCATCCATGGACGGCAACAAGATGCAGGATTCGCCGTGGGCTGATCTTCTTGAGGGAGTCGTGCATAATATAGGTGACATCTTCCTATCGACACACGACTTCGACTACTACGCCGCCTTCCGGGCAGTCTACAGCGCCTGGCGCGGCTTCACGGAGGAGCGCTTTATACCAGCCAACTGGATTGTTCTAGAGCACCAGTTGTCGCTGAAGTATGGGGTGGACGCCGCCGCCATGACGTTGCTGAACGTGAGAACCGGCCGCTACCTTGAGAATAAGATTAGTCGGGTTGTTCGCAGGTGCTTTCTTGATATTCATCTGTATATGTGCGATCCTTTTTTTGCGTTCACCTCCTATACGATATGTTTTTCAAGTTTTGTTTCTCCATCTACTTTTTTTACCTTGATTGAATCTCTATTTGTTTACCTTGACCGAATCTGTGCTTCTCATCTCTATCTCTCCCTCTCTGTGTCTCTGGAAGGTACTTTTACGTCAGTAGCACAACCGGCGGCCTCCTAGTGCTTGGGCAGAGGGTGCAACCATACAAGACACGGTTGTACAACCCTTTCTTGGGCGCTATCAAGCGCCTGAGGGTGGAGATACCGACCGAGCAGGTGGCTTCTATTGTTGTGACGATGTTTCCGTCATCGATGGTCTTTACATCAAACCTTGGGAACACCATCATTCGGTGGGCAGATGAGGGCACGGAGGAAGGCAGATGCCCAAACTTTGGTGAAGGGTGGTACACGCTGAATGACTTCGCGGAACTCCGGAGCATGACTTCTTACGCCGGTGATGTTTTCGTCGCAAACAGATACGGGTATGTCTTCTTGACTATGCCTGATGCTTCCCATGGAGATGTCCAGATGCAGCGCTCCGCACGCACCCAGAATATGCATGCCACCGTCGAAGGCCCTGTTCCGTGCTGCCGGTACCTGGAGAATCGTTTTTACCTCGTTGATACTGACGGGGAGCTGTTGTTTGTTGTGAGTGGACATGTCTACGGCGATAGGCCCGTTGTTTGCCGGGTTGATACACAGAACTGTGTCCTTCAGCCGGTAAGAGGCATCGGCAGGCGTGCTCTGTTCGTTGCTGATAATCGGGGCATCTGCGTCGACAGCGACAAGGTATCCACGGTGCAGGCTGGTATCATCTACTATTCGGACCTATCCCAGATTAGATCTTACAACTTTGAGGCTCTTGCATGGGAAGAGGAGCCAAGGGTTGACCATGGGTATGGAGTAGGAGGATTATGGATTAATGACCGTCCTTTCGAACTCGATCGATTGCTGGAGGAGTATTGCAGAATCGTCGAGCCTTCTGAACTGCAGATGGTGCCGCCTTATGGACAATATGGTACCACCCACTACGATTACTATGACGGCTACTCGTCAGATTAGATTGATGTATCATGGTGGTCTGGTCCTGTTGTATTCTCTGTCGTCTGTGAATTATATGCAAGTGCAATTTGTATGGTGTGCCTGTAATACAATGGATGGTCTATGTTTCAAAAAGATCATGTGTTGTACCTATTTCAATTTCGCTGTTTTCTATGTACATGTAGTAATTCTGATACATACTCGCTTTGTAAAAATCCATGCCAACAGTGCGTGTGATCTTGACCTATCTTAGCTGTCTAGAAAAATCTTGATCATCTTGTTGCTGTATATATGATCCTACGATCTTGATAGATCTAACTATAATGTTGTTTTGCCAAACCATGACACACAAGCAAGTTTTTTCATGCAAAACATATTGGAAAAGATGTTTAGCAAACAAACAACAAGCTTGTAAAGGGAATGAAAAAATTTGCCTACTACACATTTCGAGCTCAACGGCCTGCATACGACTAGAAAGTCCATTGTTGGCCCAGGATGCAGGCCCGCGTAGACCAAAATTTTCATGTGTAGTACAACAGACAGATAAGTGTCAGCAGTATGTGTCATAGTTGATTTGTTGAGAGAAGCTCATGAAGATATGAATGCAGGGTATATAAGCTGGTCGAATCGTTTCTCGCTCGGCGATGTGGGACTAAACTCCAACCCGTGTCAGTCCTTCCCCCTACGGTTTTCCGTTGGGCCCGAAAGAACCCATTAATGTTTGATGTCCGGGATTAAGATGGGCCTCCCCAAACTACTTCATGCCCGGACACAGCTATGACGCGGGCGCGGGAGTAGGAGTTGGGCTGGCTTGTTGCCTGCATGCCTAGTCTTACTTTTTTCTTCTATCCTATATTACTTTTTATTTTATATTTAAATATTTGAACAAAATACCTATTTTACAATTTTGAATTTTTTAAAATAAATTACATATTCTTGACAGGAACCATTGCTATAGCATGTGCAAAAAATTTGGGATCATTTGATGAACATCGAAAAATTGAGAAATTTACGAGCAGCCCTTTTGGTCTCACCTAGGCCTCTTTTCCTAGCAATGTGTTTTTTTCGACTTTCGTGAAACAACCTGGATTTTTTACACATGCTAACATACACAAACTAAGACACATGTACAAGGTTTCACACAAATTTGAATGTTTTTGAATTTTTGGTGGCCCGGTCAAATTTAGGCCAAAAATCAAGGTGTATAGTAAGGATGCCTAGGGGTTAGGCCTTTGTGATGTGAGACATGCTCCATGCTGAAACATGGCATCCTCTACCTAGAATCAATTTTAAATGTGTCTAAGCTTTCACACAATTTTGATTTATTTTTTTGAATTTTAGGTGGCCCGGTCAAAATTTGAATTTTTGCACGGGCTTCAGACCTCTCTGGGTGGCTAGAAACACCTTCACCAACTTGTGATTCTGTGACTCAGCAGTTGGCCAACATGATCCTACCTACTTGATATATCTAACTATAATTTTGCTATGCCAATCCATGACACACACAACTGTGGTAGATGTGGGCCCATGCCAACATTGCATGGGATCTACACCTCTCCGGGTTGGCTAGAAACATCATCATCAACTTAGTGGCTGTGTGAGTCACTACACCTGACCAACATGATCCCACCCACTTGATAGATCTAGATGTAAGAGTGCTATGCCAAGACATGAGACACACTTGTGGCAAATGTGGGGCCATGCCAACATTGCATGGGATCTAGACCTCTCTGGGATGGATAGAAACACCTTCACCAACTTGTTGTTCTATGAGTCCTCACTTGGACAACATGATCCTACCCTCTTGATAGATCTAACTATACTTTTTCTATGCCAAGCCATGACACACACAACTGTGGTAGATGTTGGGCCATGCCAACATTGCATGGGATCTAGACCTCTCTGGGTTGGCTAGAAACACCATCATCAACTTAGTAGCTATGTGAGTCACTACACCTGACCAACATGATCCCACCCACTTGATAGATCTAGCTATAAGAGTGCTATGCCAAGCCATGACACAAACTTGTCGCAGATGTGGGGCCATGCCAACATTGCATGGGGTCTAGACCTCTATGGGCTGGATAGAAACACCTTCACCAACTTGTTGTATGAGTCATCACACCTGACCAACATGACCCTACCTACTTGATAGATCTAACTATACTTTTGCTATACCAAGCCATGTCACACACAACTATGGAAGATGTGGTCCCATGCCAACATTGCATGGGATCTATACCTCTCTAGGTTGGCTAGAAACACCATCATCAACTTAGTGGCTGTGTGAGTCACTACACCTGGCCAACATGATCCCACCCACTTGATAGATCTAGCTGTAGGAGTGCTATGCCAAGCCATGACAAACTTGTGGTAGATGTGGGCTCATGCCAAAATTGCATGGGATCTATACCTCTCTAGGTTGGCTAGAAACACCATCATCAACTTAGTGGCTGTCTGAGTCACTATACTTGACCAACATGATCCCTCCCACTTGATAGATCTAGCTATAAGAGTGCTATGTCAAGCCACGACAAACTTGATGATGGTGTTTCTAGTCAACTCATATGGGTCTAGAGCCTAATGCAATGTTGGGATAACATGATCCCAGCCACTTGATAGATCTAAGTATAACACTGCTATGCCAAGAGATGATGAATTTTGAATTGTTTCTAAAAATTAGTTGAATTTTGACTATAAAACAAAAAACTACTATGGAATTAATTAGTACTCTAAGACATCTATTTTGGGACGGAGGGAGTAAGTTTTTTCATGTAAAACATATTGAAAAAGATGTTCAACAAACAAACGACAAGCTTGTAAAGGGAATGAAAAAAAAGCCTACTATACATTTCGAGCTCAACGGCCTGCATACGACTAGAAGACCATTGTTGGCCCAGGATGTAGGCCCGCGTAGCTCAAATTTTTCATGTGTAGTCCAAAAGGCAGACAACTGATATCAGTACGTGTCATCGTTGATTTGTTGAGAGAAGCTCGTGCCACATATGAATGCCGGGTATATAAGCTGGTCTAATCGTTTCTCGCTCGGTGATGTGGGACTAAACTCCAACCCGCGCCAGTCCTTCCCGCTACGGTTTTTCGTTGGGCCCGAAAGAGCCCATTATTGTTTGATGCCCGGGATTAAGATGGGCCGCCCCAAACCCCTTCACGCCCAGACGCAGCCGTGACGCGGGCGCGGGAGTAGGAGTTGGGCTAGCTTGTTGCCTACACGCTGAGTCTTACTTTTTTCTTCTATCCTATATTCCTTTTTATTTTCTATTTAAATATTTGAACAAAATAGCTATTTTACAATTTTTAATTTTTTAAAATAAATTACATATTATTGAAAGGCACCATTGGTATAGCATGTGCAAATTTTTTGGGATAGAACATCGAAAAATTGAGAAATTTACGAACAACCCTTTTGGTCTCACCTAGGCCTCTTTTCCTAGCAATGTGTTTTTTCGACTTTCGTGAAACAACCTGGATTTTTTTACACATGCTAACATACACAAACTAAGACACATGTACAAGGTTTCACACAAATTTGAATGTTTTTGAATTTTTGGTGGCCCGGTCAAATTTAGGCCAAAAATCAAGGTGTCTAGTAAGGATGCCTAGGGATTAGGCTTTTGTGATCTGAGACATGATCCATGCTGAAACATGGCATCCTCTACCTAGAATCAATTTTAAATGTGTCAAAGCTTTCACATAATTTTGATATTTTTTTGAATTTTAGGTGGCCCGGTCAAATTTTGAATTTTTGCATGGGCTTTAGACCTCTATGGGGTGGCTAGAAACACCTTCACCAACTTGTGGTTGTGTGCCTCAGCAGTTGGCTAACATGATCATACCTACTTGATAGAGCTAACTATAATTTTGCTATGCCAAGCCATGACACAACATCTCACTATTTTTTATTTGATTTGATCGCATTTGGATAATCACCAATTCCTCTATCTTACTCTGCCTGCCTCTACTCAAACAAAACATGGGTGATTATGAGCGACGGAGAAAATTCCAATTCAATTTCAAGTTCTTCCCATATAAAGCGAAACTAGGTGATGGTAGTGTACATAACACCGGGAGAGGTACAACACCGTCCCCTTGGAGCCCTCCTCGGGGCATGTCTCTGCCACATGCATCCATATGTCATTCACCTCCACGGTCCGGTGCCTGATTGACACAGCCTCCATGCTCTCTCTCTCTCTCGCTGAACTTGCATCTCGATACGGCCATGAACACTGAAGGATTTTGTGCTGTAAGCGTACAACTTCTCCCTCTGATTCTATTGCATATAAATGGAGTACCAATGGGTAACCGTGCCCACGAACGAGATCAGAACCGTTCCATCCCACGGACTCAGATCGTGGAGGAATACATTGTGGTGGCCGAGTCAATCTCTGACCGACACGCGCGCTTGACCCGCATAGACTGCGGGCTCAGCTCAACTAACTACGAGTTTGAATATAAAACATAAAGCGGGAAAAGATACATGATCAGGGGGTAGCTAGATTAGCTGACAATCCCCCCCCCCCGCCCCCTCCTAATCTAGATGCCATGCTTCTTGATTTCGATGATGCCGATCTTGGCGCGCAGCTCCTCGAAGCAGATGCGCCCGAGAGACTTGGTGAGCAGATCAACAAGTTGCTCATCTGTGGCCACGTACTCCACATCGATCTTGCCTGATTCGACGCAGTCCCGGATGAAGTGAAACCGGGTCTCGATATGCTTGCTCCGGTCGTGGAGCACCGGATTCTTGCTCAGCTGAATGGCTGACTTGTTGTCGACGCGGATCTCTGCTCGAACTGGTCCTTTCTTTTGAAGCTCACCGAGCAAGCGACCGAGCCAGATGCCCTGGCAGGCTGCAGTCGATGCTGCGATGTATTCGGCTTCGCATGAGGACAAGGCGATCACCTTTTGCTTCTGTGACTGCCAGCTGATGGCACAGTTGCCGTAGAAGAACAGCAGCCCGGTCGTGCTCTTACGATCGTCCACATCACCGTCGAGGTCGGCATTACTGAACCCGAGCAGGGTGGGTACATTTTCTGCACGCTCGTACCTGCACCCGTGCCGGAGTGTGTCGGCGACGTAGCGCAAGAGGTGCTTGATGGCATTCCAGTGTTCCTCCTTCGACGCTTCCATGAATCAGCTCACATACCCCACCGAGAAGGAAAGGTCGGGGCGAGTGTGGATCAGATAGCGGAGGCTACCCACGATGCTCCTACGATGCTCCTATAGAGTGACGCATCCACCGGTGCGCCTGAGCTATGCTTGTTGAGCTTCAGTCGCGTCTCCATGGGAGTACGACATGGATTGCATCCATCTAGGCCATCCTTCTGCAGGATCTTCTGAGCGTAGGCTCCCTGGTTCATGGTGGCGAAGCCCGCTCCCTGATGCACCTCGATGCCGAGGTAGAAGGTGAGCAACCCCAGGTCGCTCATGCGGAAGAGATTGAGCATCTCTTGCTTGAATTGCACTACGTCGGGCTGATGTGCGTCGGTGATTAGGAGGTCGTCGACGTATACGCCGACGATCAGTGGTGCCACTCCTGCATGGACATAGACCACATGCTCCGAGTCGCTGCGCGTGAAGCCGATCGATGTCAGGATGCTATCCAGCTTGGAGTTCCACGCGCGTGGGGCCTGCTTGAGGACGTATAGGGCCTTGTCGAGCTTGAGGACCTGGTGCTCGTGTCTGGCGATAGCGAATCCAGGCGGTTGCTGGACGTACACATCCTCCTGGAGCTCCCCATTCAGGAAGGCGGACTTCACGTCCATGTGGTGGATTTCCCAGCCATGGCTGGCCGCGAGCACGATCAATAGCTGCACTGAATCGAGGCGGGCCACCGGAGCAAACACCTCGTCATAGTCTACTCCGGCGTGCTGTACATACCCTTTGGCGACAAGGCGCGCCTTGTGTCGTACGATTTCGTCGGCGGCATTCTTCTTCACCTTGAAGATCCACTTGAGGCCGATAGGGCGCTGACCTGCAGGGAGATCAACGAGACGCCATGTGTTATTCTCCTTGATGGAGGCCATCTCCTCCAACATTGCACGGCGCCAGCATGCATGTGTCTCAGCATCGGCAAAACTCGCCGGTTCATCACCGATGCCGGCCACCAGGTGTAGCTCGTTGTCGTCGATCTCGACGTTGGCGGATGTGTTGGCGATGTTCTCTAGTGTTCTGTACTGGCGGGGAGCCTCCTCTCCTGGCTCGACCGGCGTTGGGTTCGAGGGCGGCGTGCAGAACTGCTTTCCCCTACATCGGTGCGACAGGCGAGGCGCCTGATGACACCGAGCCCGGTGCATCAGTGAAGCATGGCGACGGAGAGAGCGGGGTGCCCGATGACGGAGAACACGACGACGGAGGGGTTGGTGCAGCCGGGCGGCGACCGCGGGGCACAAGGTTGTCACATCCCAAGATTTTTCAAATCTTGTTATGTGAACAATAAATGAATAAAATAAAACTTTGTTGATTTTCAGGGTGAGAAGAAACTTTTTGATTCCAATTGGAAACCTTCAAACCTATTTTGATCAAATAAATCCTAAAAGGATTTATAAAGATAAACAATTAATAAAGAAAGTTTTAAATATTAGGAATCACTAATTTTGGATCTTTTAATAAAAAGATATGGTTTTCAAATGAAAAGGTAGAAATTAATAACATGGATTATTTTATAGAGCCAAATGAAATATTGGCCAAGCTTTTGGAAATAAAATATCTTGTTTTGATTAAAAGAATAAAGGTCTACTTAAAAAAAATAATGAGGATTTATTAATATCCAATTTTATTAAATAAAGGTTTTCCTATTTTGATTAACCACTAAAACTTATTAATTTATTTTAAATAAGTTTTCCAAGTGTTTTATATTTTCAAATAAAACCTACTGAATTGATTTTGATATTATTTAGATTTCAAAATAGAGTTTTTAATAAAACAAATCCTATTTGAACTAAATACTAAGGTCTATTTTATTTAATTATTAAATAGATCCTAAGAGAATAAAAGTATTATTTTATTTTGGACTTTGAATTGTGTTGTTAAACAGAAAAAAATTATACAAAGTTTAGCAAGGTTTTGAATTCATTTGGGTGTTTGATTTGTGGTTTGAAATTCAAAACAGGAAAATCAAACAGAAAAAGAAAAAGATTACTGAATAAAAAAAAGGTGAAACAAACAGCCTAACCCACCTGGCCCAAGAGCCCAGCAACGCAACCCACCAGCTCGCCCCTGAGCGAAACGTTTTCTACGCACAAACCCACCCGCAAAGTCACAAACAGGTGGCCCCCTCTCCCTATCTCTCTCCCTCGCTGACAGCAAGGCCCCACCCTCCTGTTCATCGTCTCCACCACGACCCCGTCACCCTGCCGTTGCAGCTGAATAACTCCAGCGTTTATTACGCGTTGATAGCGGCCCTAATTCCTCCAGTAACTACGCACATTTAACCGCCCGCTCCTCCTCTACATTTTCCCCCACTCGCCTCTCCCCCTCTGCCCCAGGGCTGTTCGAATTTGCCCCCACACCACCTCTGTCTTCGACGGCGTTTCTGGCTAATTCCGGCGAACCACAGCCGCCCCTCTCCTCATAGAGCACGCTAGCTCACTCTCCAGACCCATGCGCACCTACCCATAGCCCCAGCTCACTCCCGCGCGCTCTGGAAGCTCAGCTTCGTCATCAACTGAACGCCGCCGCGTCTGTTCCTTTTTCCGGCGACCTCCCGTGGTAAGTCTCGACCTCCCCAGCACCCCCCCCGATGACGCTCCCTTACTCGCGACCCTCGTGCGCACCTAACCATACCTCTGCCTTGTCTTATCGCGGTCCTAAACGACGCCAGCGACGATGCCTGAGCGTGCCCGACACCGCCACCGAGTCCGGCGAGGAATTGCCAGCTGCTCCGAGCGCCCCTCGCCAGACCAGCACCACCTTGAGCTTCACCTCGACCTTGCGAGCACGGTGAGCACCTCCGCTTCTCCCCTCGCTTCCTAGAATCGCCGCGACACCACCGTCTGAGCATCGCCGCCGCCAGCCGCCGCGCAGCGTCGCCAGTACTTGGTCAAGGCAGCTGAGCCCGTTGGATCTTGATCCTGTGGCTAAGATTAGAACCTGAGCGAAAGGGTATGAGCGCATCAGAGCCGCGCGATCTGTTTAAATCCAACGCCCCGCAGAGGCCGATCCGCACGAAGCGGTACCGACCAATAGTATCACGCCACGTGGCACTGGATCTGTTTAAAACAGAATTTGAATCTGATTGGTATGCAAATTTGAAAAATCCATAACTTCAGTTCTACATGTCCAAATTTTGCAAACTTTATATTAATGGATTCATAAAAACAAACCCTAGCCAACCGTGCACTTTTTTAGTAAAAAGCTTATGCTAAAATGTTTGTTTTTGCAGAAACTTGTGTATGCATGTTTAGAATATAAAATTTGTTCTAAAATGATTTTGGGGATGAAATCTTTGCAAAATGGTTTGTTGTGAACCTACTGACCCTAGGAACCAACTCATGTATTTAAAAAATGAATTTTGTGAAGTTTAGGAGTAAATACTTAAATTAACTCATTTCTAGTCAAATAAAAATATTGATTTTGATATGGAAATGATTTTTGAGTAAAACCTTTGGAAAATGTTTTGATTTAAACCTACTGACCCTAAACACCAAGTTTTGTGAATTTACAACTTATTTGGTGAACAATATAAAATTGTTGCTTTGCTAAAAGCATTTTCCACCACATGAAATAATGATTTGATTTAAAAATGGTTTATAGATAAAACCCTTTTGCAAATGGTTTACCACTTTGGAAAATGACCACTTTGAACCTTACAATGTTTAGAGCCTAGTAGAAACCACCTTTGCAAATAAAACTATCTTTTGCATGCTTGCATGCATGACCTTGTTTCTATTATTTTATGTGTGATTAATTTGTTTGATTATTGTTTGGAATGCTAGTTGAATCTATGTTTGCTTGATTGATTTGTAGTGAAGTTAGAAGAGTGTGATATTAGCAAGATCAAGAAGTAAACCAACATTCTCTACCAAAAAGGCAAGTGACACTATCATCCAAGTCCTACTATTTTCATTACACTTAGTGGATTTTGAAAATATGCATGATAAGGTCTACTATATTTTGCTATGCTAAATCCTAATAGGATACCCTTATATATATTCCTTAGTGAAAACAATGTAGTTGTAATATGCTTAGCCCTGCTATATTTTTTGAGAAGAGATACATGTTAAGGTTATATGAAGTATTGAAAAGACTTGTGTTTTATAAAACAAGTACTCAATGAACCACCTAGGTGGACAAGGATACTCAAGTTTTGGACAAGGTGGCAACAAAAGGAACCATGTTTATATGGCAATATCTTTTGTTGTGCACCAGAAGAAAACCACCCAGGGACTTAGAGATTGAACATGTTTCTCGTACAGTGGCTTCCGTGTACAGCCACATGCTAAATGGGCACTGGCTTAGTCAACTACATAGTAGAAGACCCATGCATTGGCCTCTTCAGGTTAACTAGAATGAGGGAACTCGAAACCCTACATTGGTGCCTGGTAGACAAGCTAGCATTGTGTATTGGGAGGACTCCTATGGAAAGACTTTGTCACATTCTCAATCTGTCAGTATTCCATCTTGGTGAGTACTTATCTAGCGGCCACTGGTGGCAACAAGATGAGTTTGTGTCATGTGGGTAAAGTGTGCAACTTCTGCAGAAGATAAAAATCTAAGTACTTAGCCGTGTCCCCGGTTATGGACAATACTGAGCAACTAAGGCCTGAAGCTATGGAAGATCTCGACATTCCAATTTATAAAAATAAAACTTGAAAGTGACAACAAGAGATTTGAAGCACTTGGAGTTTCCCAAGGTGTTCAGAAAGATTTGACAAGAGATCAAAACTATTTTGAAAAGATAGGATAAATCTTATTGCTTTCTGCAAATGAGCCTAAACCCTACTTAGCCAAATATGCATGTAATGATAGGATCCACTTATTTCTACATAGTAGTGAAACTTGCCAATACAATTCAAATGTATTGACCCTTGTGGCTGCAACTTATTATGTTGCAGGTATGTTTGATGTTAGTGAAGTTTGTTGAATAGGATTACAAGTCTACAACCAACATGTCTGCCTGTGGCACTTTGAAGATGAAGGACCCCATGCTTATAGATTTTCTACTGCAATGTAATGTGATAGCCAAATGAGCTATGTAAGATGTAATGAATTATTTTAATTCCTGGTTATAAAGTTGTATTATGACCTTTGTTTCTTGATATTACATCTTAACTGTGGATGCTAGCTATTGATCCAGGGACTAGCATTGTAAACACAGGGATCTCTACCTTATTAAAGGTTGGGAACCTTTACAAAGGTGCTCGACGGTGAACTCCGGGCCAGGGGTGTTGGAGGTGAGCATGCCCCCCCAGTCCCAGCTTCGACCCTCGTCGAAAACAATGCCGCGTGACACGTGGACACGCTTTTCCACCGGATTGTACACTTTGTACGTCTTGCCCCCATCCTCGTAGCCGATGAACACCATCGGCACACTACGGTCATCGAGCTTGCGAGGGTGCGGCTTGACGGTCTTGACGTGCGCCACACAACCGAAAACCCAGAGGTAGTGGACGGGCGGCCTTGATCCTGTCCAAACCTCAAATGGGGTGATGCCTTCGAGCGCACACGTGGGCGAGCGGTTCAAGAGGAAGACAGAAGTGGTGACTGCCTCCCCCAGAACATCTGAGGCATAGATGTTCCCTTCAACATGTAGGGGTTCGTAGCATGGAAAACAAAAAATTTCTATCGCATGAACACACACAAGCCAAGATCTATCTACTAGATTGCAGCAACGAGTCGATAGAGTACTAACCCTCGAAGATCCAAAGCGGTTTAACGAGAGCAGATTCTCGTGGATGATGTAGTCGTACACTTGCCGATCTCAAGATCGCATAGACGATCCTTCCGGCGCTGCGTTTCGGCAGCGCTTCCGCAGTCAGTCACACGTTCGGTACTCGATGAAGACCTTCCTCTCCCTTGTTCCAGCAGGCAGTGGAGGTTGTAGCACTCTCCTCGTGATTCCGGCAGCACGACGGCGTGGTGTCGGATGTAGAGGGGAGATCTCGCAGGGCTTCGCCTTAAGCCAGAGCGAGTATGGTGGAGTAAGAGAGAGCCTTGGCGATCTACGGATTATAGGGCACCAAGGGGAGAGGTGTAGCCGGCGGCTAGGGTTTGGGATACCCTAACTCGGCGACTTGGGAGGAGATCCCTAGGTGGTGGCGGTAGCAGCACTTGGTGGTGGTGGTGGCGCCTTAGGCTAGGGTTTGGAGGTGTAGGGAGAGGGGCCGCCCTACCCCTTCTTATATAGGAGGGGAGAGGCGGTTTGGGGAGGAGGGAGTCCTCCCCAAACTCCTCTTCATGGTCGGCGGGTGGGAGGGAGTAGGATTTCCTCCCTAAGTAGGTTTCCTACTCTCCCTCCACCAAGCAAACTTCAGATTTGACTTTTCAAATTAGCGTTTGACTTTCAAACTTGGATTTGATTTGTCTCTCCATATTGCCCAGCCAAGTGACCTAGTACATGATGCAACCATTACACATTGTCATGACACATCCATGCACCCTTATCCTCTGGAGTGCCGGACCTTCCAGACCCTTCTAGAACATTCCTGGTGAAAACACCGGAATCATTTCCGAACTCCGAAACAGGACTTTCCTTATATGAATCTTATTCTCCGGACCATTCCGGATCTCCTCGTGATATTCCGGATCCCATCCGAGACTCCGAGCAACATTCAGTTTCTTACTCATCATTTCATAACTACACAACAACATCGAATCCTTAAGTGTGTCTTCCTACGGTTTGTGAATTATGCGGACATGATCGAGACACTTCTCCGATCAATAACCAATAGAGGAATCTGGAAATTCATATGGCTCCCACATATTTCTATGATTACTTTGTGATTGAATGAACCACTTACATACGATACCAATTTCCCTTTGTCTCACGATAGTTTACTTATCTGAGGTTTTGATCGTCGGTATCTCTGCATACCTAGTTCAACCTCGTTACCGATAAGTACTCTTTTCTCGTTCCCGTGATATGTGATCCCTTGTGAGCCAGTCACATGCTTGCAAGCTAATTGGATGACATTCCACCGAGAGGGCCTAGAGTATATCTATCTGTCATATGGATGGACAAATCCCACTCTTGATCCATGTGCCTCAACACATACTTTCCGAACACTCAATGCCACCTTTATAGCCACCAAGTTACGGTGTGGTGTTTGATGTCATCAAAGCATCCTTCCGGTGATGGTGATTAACATGATCTCATGGTCGAAGGAATTAGGCTACTATGTATCAGAAAGCTTATAGCAAATGAACTATATTAAATGACTTGATATTTATGCTACGCTTAACTATAGGAGTATGTCCATCACATCATTCTCCTAATGATATGACCCTGTTGTTAATAACATCTCTATGTTCATGATCAGGAAACCATGATCATATATTAACCAACAAGCTAGTTTAACAAGAGGATTTACTAGGGACTCTTTTATGTTTACAAATCACACAAGTATTAATGTTTCCGGTTAATACAATTATAGCATGGTATGTAAACATTTATCATAAGTATGAAGATATGATAATAACCAATTTATTATTGCCTCTTGGGCATATCTCCAACAGTCTCCCACTTGTACTAGAGTCAATAATCTAGTTTCAAACCTTTGTGTATTCAACACCTATGGCTTTCTGGTGTCGTATGTACACGATTGCTAGTGGTCAACTGATCTCCGGATCTGACACTTCCAGGTCCATGTGTAATTGCATGTCTTTGCGTCTCTACGCATCACTCATTCTCTAATGAGATGGCTTTGTACAAATTTGGTCCTTTGGTGTGACCTTTAGTTCTTTGGGGTTAAAACATGTTGATAATATTGTCGTACAATATATCGTCATAGTATTATCCCTGCTGTGAACTACACCTAGTTTGATAACAAACTACTTGACACAAATGCCCTCTTTTGCTGCTATAATAGCAGTTATATACTTAGCCTTTTGTTGTAGTATCTGTCACAATGTCTTAACTTTGGAACTCATCTAAATCCATTATGGAACTTACTTTCCATCACATTGTGCCACCCTTAGTTTAGATTGAGATGAACTTAATTTGTACTTCGTGACAAAACTAGTATCAATGTAATACTTTTACAATGAACTAACCATCTATTTGTCACTTCTACAAAATAATATATTCTTAGTTCTTTTAAAACATCATAAGAATATCTTTACTATCGTCCAATAATCATCTTATGAATTATTCTGGTATATGCTCATAACATTTAGAGCATAGGACATTTTTGGATTTGTACACATCACAGCATGATTGATAAAATACTCTTTGTGATTGTATCTATCAAGTATCAAAAATACTTAAATCTTTATTCAATCCTTCATGTGCAACAAGAACCTTTCTTGTAGTTTCTATATTGAACTCATTCAATATCTCATCTATGCACTTCTGGCACAACCATATTTGCGTGACAATTTATCCATATAGATATTGATGCCAAATATTCGGGTTCTGCCTAAGCCTTTCATCGAGATGAAATTCTTATCCTGTGTTAATAAAAAGATACATGCTTTCCAATCAAAAATATGTCTTCCACATAATGTATTAGAACATGTATTAGCGCTCCCACTTAATTTCTTGCAAATGCAAGCATCTTCATCATCTCCGATGAAATTAAACTCTTTTAACAGTTTCATCATAGTGAAGATTCCAACTCCGCGATGCTTACTTCAACCATTGAAGTTTGCATATGCTTTTAGCATCCTTTGAATTAACAAAACCCTTTGAAACATGTCATGCACACGTCCTAGGTAACCATTCTATTAGAAGAACTTGTTTTGTTTATTCAACACATAATAAAATTATATGTCGTTGTTGTTATATTAATCCATCTAGACTAAATATTGCTTAATGAAAGATCAGATCTTGTCATAGTCAACTCTTTGAACATTGTCGTGAACTCTTTCCCGACATGTCGATAATTTCATAGATGTGAAACATCCATGTCTATTTCTTTATAGATCCAAATACGACTGTAAGGTCTTGTACCTTTCTAGAGGGTCTTTCAAGCTCAAATCTTGATTTCTTGTATATGGAACTATCATGGATTTTATGGCTTCAAGCCCTTTGACGGAGTCAGGGCCCATCATCGCTTCTTTGCATGTAGTCGGATCATTATTATCAAATAATGATTTAATTCTCAAATATTGGTATTTGATTGTTTACCCAACCTACTTGTTTCAATAGGAACTTAGACCTCCGTGACCACAACCTTTGAGGCACGTGAGCCATGAGCATTGTTGCTGCCTCCGGAACACTTTTCGGCACTGCGCAACTTTGCACATATAGCTAAGGTTCTTTTAACCTTATCAAAGTTCTATTGTCCTCCCACTTAACTTTTCACGAAAAATTCCTTCTCAAAGAAACTTGACGTTCTAAGCGACAAACACTTTTGTCTTCGGTGTTATGGAGGAATACTTAACTATTATTCAAAATAACATACCAAGATATGTTCATCCGATTTTGGTTGCAAACATCTTTCTTATGCATAGCATACCAATTTTTAAGAAAGGACAACTTGGGTTTTATCCCAAACCATAACTTTATATGGTGTCAATTCAACGGATTATGATGGAGCTCTTTTCAGTGGAAAAACGGTAGTCTCTAAAGCTATTAATCTTTAAAATATAATGGCAGTTTTATGAATTACACTTTTGATCTTTACCATGTCAAACAAGGTTTAATTACATATCTCGAATGCTCCATACTCTTATGGTGTTTCGGGAAATGCAAATCCACGGAATGATTCCTTAAATCTTAGGTGTTTTATGCTAAACTTGTAACTCAAATATCTTCCTTTATGATCTTATCATAAACTATTTATATTCTTGTTACAATGATTTTGTACTTCATCTTGAAAGTCTTTGAACTTTTCAAATGTTTCATACTTCATCCTTATTAAGTAAATATTCATATATTCACTCAATTTTTTGAAGAAAGCATATGAAGTTGAAATCCATCGCTCTTGACTACACATAATGGACTTCATACAACAATATGTACAAGTTCCAATAAGCTGGTCATTCGTTCCCTTTTGGCCTGTGAACGAAGTTTTAATTATCTCTAGGAAAGTTTCACAAGTATCATTTGATCAAAATATCAAAAGACTCCAAAATTCCATCCACATGGAGTTTCTTCATGTTTTCTTTCCAATATAATTTAAACGGCGATGTCACTTCCTAAGTGATCTTTCTTATCAATTGTCTTTCGACATTTTTAGCAATTGTTTTATGGATGTGCTTTATCCAACGAGATTTGTAAATCATCCATCTTTTCTGGATTATGGCAATTAATTGAACAACCCTTTTGTTCTCATAATACCTGATAAAACAAATCTTGAAGGCAAGCTTTGATGTTAACGAGAAACACATCAACACTTTATTTGTTCTCGATGAACATCATCACATATTATCTTGCTAGTTACTTAGGCCATTGTAGTTCATGAATTGTGTTGTTTCGTATGACGATTCACACCAACAAATTCAGTATCAAATACTTAAGAACCACATTGTTTAATAAGCAAAGAATATAGCCATAACATGTATATCATCTATATACCTAAGCTGAACAATTATAGTCTTTTCTTTTCTGCCATATATTTCTGAGATTCTCTTTCAGTATTTCCTTTTCTGTTTGAAAGAATCTATCAACATCAATAGGGAAGTCATACATATGACACATAGTCCAAAGCGTGTATAATTAAATACCAATGTCTTTGGACTTGCACTTTGAAGTAGATCACCATCATCAAATGTTTGGTGTGCTTTCAAATTCCATTCTTTAGTAATCTCTTGATGTAGTAAATATTTTACCTACATCAAATATTCACCCTTCTCATGGAATTATTCATGATCAAGCTACTTTAGCTTATAACGGTGAATCATGAGTATAATGTTGCTCTCCAAAACCTTTTGGAAAATTAAGACGACCAGCGTCTCCAACCTTTTGCAAATTCTCATCAAATATGAGAACATCAATTTTGCCATATTATACTCTGTCATGTTACAACCAAAACTTTGTTTCAGATATCACAATATCTTCCACACATCATGGTTTCTGAAACAACTCTTTCAACTTCTAGATTACCTTGATATTGAAACTATCTTTCAAATATCAAGAATCATGGAGACAAACATGATACTCATACACTAACACTGGAATTGTCACTCTTGATTTAATACCAATTATTAAACTTCATGGAGTAACCGGAACTTACTGAAAGTTTGCAATAGGACCTTTTAAACTTTAGATTAACACTTCAAAACAATACGATACCAGTTCGTAAAGTAACTAACCAGAATTCTATAGTTCTATCCTCTCAATTATAACTAAGCGCAAGGTGGTAAACAGATGCCAATGACTACAACAACTATGCAAATTCACTTTGATTTAATTTATGATAAATAGTGTTCAACTTTTAATAATATTGCTATTGAACTCCCACTCAAAACAATATCCCTCACATTGTTTTAGTGATTACATGAACCAAATCCACCACATCAAAACCGATCATCACGAGAGATGATGTAGCTTCAAAGGCGAACAATCAACATGTTCATCATATCTACTATATGACTCATGCTTTACCTTTTGGTATTCCGTGTTCCGAGACCATGTCTGTACATGCGAGGCTCGTCAAGATCAAACCTTAGCTTCCGCATGAGCAAATCTGGCTTGCTCACGTTGTATACACTCGCAGAATCTAGCACACCCGATCATCATGTGGTGCTTCAAAACAACGAGCTTTAGCAACGATGCTTACTAAGGACGAACACTTTAAAACATGAAATTGTGTGCTTGAGGGATCATCTTATAATGCTACCGTCGTTAACTAAGCAATAAAAGATGCATAAAAGGATTAACATCACATGCAATTCATAATATGTGATATGATATGGCCTTTCTTCTTGTGCTTCCAATCTCCATCTTTACGCACGAACATGATCTTCATCATCACCGGCATGGCGTCAAGGTCAATGGCGTCGCTTCATGGTTGTCATCCACAAGCATCAACTATTACAACTACTTTGAATAATAGACACGCGGGTCTTAACGGAATTTAAAAGACAACCATATGGCTCCTGCCGGTTGCCAACTTACAATAAGGAACATTGCATACATCATATATAATCACAATCATGGCCATATCACATCACAACACACCCCTGCAAAACAAAGTTAGACGCCTCTAATTTTCTTTGCATATTTTACGTGGTTTGGGGCTTTCAATAAGTGTCGTTCTAACTTACGAACAAGAACCACAACGTTGATGTTTGAACTATCAAGTGCCCGTTGTAAATTGAATCTTTACTATGATGGGAGAGACAGACACCTGCAAAGCCACTTATGCAATACAAGTTGCATGTCGAGCGTGGAGCAAGTCTCATGAACGATGTCATGTAAGGTTAGCCCGGGCCGCTTCATCCCACCATACTACAAGATGCAAAGTACACAAAAAACAATTGATAATAAAAGCACCACCACCCACAATGACCATTGTGTTCTACTCGTGCAACATATCTACATATAGACACGGCTCTGATACCACTGTAGGGGTTCGTAGCATGGAAAACAAAAAATTTCTATCGCATGAACACACACAAGCCAAGATCTATCTACTAGATTGCAGCAACGAGTCGATAGAGTACTAACCCTCGAAGATCCAAAGCGGTTTAACGAGAGCATATTCTCGTGGATGATGTAGTCGTACACTTGCCGATCTCAAGATCGCGTAGACGATCCTTCTAGTGCTGCGTTCCGGCAGCGCTTCCGCAGTCGGTCACACATTCTGTACTCGATGAAGATATTCCTCTCCCTTGTTCCAGCAGGCAGCGGAGGTTGTAGCACTCTCCTCGTGTTTCCGGCAGCACGACGGCGTGGTGTCGGAAGTAGAGGGAAGATCTCGGAGGGCTTCGCCTTAAGCCGGAGCGAGTATGGTGGAGTAAGAGAGAGCCTTGGCGATCTACGGATTAGAGGGCACCAAGGGGAGAGGTGTAGCCGGTGGCTAGTGTTTGGGATACCCCAACTCAGCGACTTGGGAGGAGATCCCTAGGTGGTGGCGGCAGCAGCACTTGGTGGTGGTGGTGGCGCCTTAGGGTAGGGTTTGGAGGTGTAGGGAGAGGGGGGGCCCTACCCCTCCTTATATAGGAGGGGAGAGGCGGTTTGGGGAGGAGGGAGTCCTCCCCAAACTCCTCTTCATGGCCGGCGGGTGGGAGGGAGTAGGACTTCCTTCCTAAGTAGGTTTCCTACTCTCCCTCCACCAAGCAAACTTCAGATTTGACTTTTCAAATTGGCGTTTGACTTTCGAACTTGGATTTGATTTCTCTCTCCATATTGCCCAGCCAAGTGACCTAGTACATGATGCAACCATTACACATTGTCATGACACATCCATTTACCCTTACCCTCCGGAGTGTCGGACCTTCTAGACCCTTCTAGAACATTCCTGGTGAAAACACCGAAATCATTTCTGAACTCTGAAACAGGACTTTCCTTATATGAATCTTATTCTCCGGACCATTCCGGATCTCCTCATGATATTCTGGATCACATCCGAGACTCCGAACAATATTCGGTCTCTTACTCATCATTTCATAACTACACAACAACATCGAATCCTTAAGTGTGTCTCCCTACGGTTCGTGAATTATGCGGACATGATCGAGACACTTCTCCGATCAATAACCAATAGAGGAATCTGGAAATTCATATGGCTCCCACATATTTCTACGATTACTTTGCGATCGAATGAACCACTTACATACGATACCAATTTCCCTTTGTCTCATGATAGTTTACTTATCCGAGGTTTTGATCGTCGTTATCTCTGCATACCTAGTTCAACCTCGTTACCGATAAGTACTCTTTTCTCGTTCCCGTGATATGTGATCCCTTGTGATCCAGTAACATGCTTGCAAGCTAATTGGATGACATTCCACCGAGAGGGCCTAGAGTATATCTATCCGTCATATGGATGGACAAATCCCATTGTTGATCCATGTGCCTCAACACATACTTTCCGAACACTCAATGTGTAACATCCCAAAAATACTAAGCTTGGATCATCAAATTCTAATCATCAAGATTAGGGTTAACAAAAACTTTTCTAAATAAAATCATGAATGCATGCATATGTGTATGCATGGATTTTTAATTCCTTTAAAACCCACCTTGTTTGTTTGCTCCATTGCTTGTAAAATTTTTCTTAGGTGAAATAAACATCATCTAAAACATTTCCCACACTTTTCATAAAGACAAGTAAATCAAAACAAATATATTAAGGGAATGGTCATTTTGGCCAATGTAACTCCCATGCCTACTTTGGCTATCTCAAACTTTCAGAACTTAATAGAAACTTTGCTGGATCTTTGCACCCCTTGAATGTACTCCTAACAAAGTATCAAGGCCCACTTTGTGATCATCCAGAAACTTTCAAATGCATAGTTTAAATGCCAATTCAAAATTGAATCTTCTCCATATGGGAAGATCCCACTCTTTCAAAACCCACTCAAACAAGCTCAACTTTCAAAACCCAAGCATCTGCAGACTCACCAGCACCAATCTAGCAAACCCACCAAAAATCATTTCAAAATTCAAAACTTGATTTCATGCGGCCATTTCTTCAAACAGGTTGCAGACACAAATCAAACAAACATCAAACACTATTGTGTGCAGTGATTCTTGCCTAACTGGTTCCCCATTTAGCTCACACACAACTCAGTAGATCATCTAGGAAGATTAGCCAAGCACTATCACCACTGTGAGCTTGCCATTGCCATCAATGGTGAACAGCCGAGCACCCCCTTGTCACCCCATTGTGGACAGCAGGCTAGAGGAAGAACTAGCCGTGCCAACCTTGTCTAGGAGGCAGCCCACCGTCCACCGCAACTCACTGTCCCAGCCGCAAGCGTTGCCAAGCCCTAGACCTCGCGCACAAGCCGCGCCCAGACCATGCCGAGCGTGCGCCAGAGCGCCACCCTCGACCAGCGCCCACAGACCGCGCGCCACCCTCACCGCGTGCACACACGATCGCCATCAACCCAGGAGACCGCCAGACATCCCCGTTTGCCGCCCGTGCCGCACAGCCACCGCCCGCCGTCGAAGACGCCGCCTCTGCCGCGCAGAGCACCGCCCGTTCCAGACCAAACCACACCGCCCCATGCCTCGAGACCATGTCGTTGAGCATCGCCAGGAGACACAACACCGTCCCCTACCATTGCCCATGCCAATAGCCATTTGTACCATCGCCCCCGACGAGCTCACCGTGCGCCCCGACGGTCCCCTCGCTCGACTATAAATAGAGGCCACCCCCGCTCGATTTCTTCACACCATCTCACTCCCCTCTCCTCACTGATCGTGCCACACCGTTCTCAGATCAAGGCGAGCACCACCTCGCCGGAATTTCACCGGAGCCCGCCGCCTCTGGAGAAGAAGGGAGCCATCGATTTCGTCCACCCCAGGAGCTGCCGCGACCACCCCTGAGTTCGCCGTCGTCGACTTCGTCGTTCGCCCGCCTCGCCGACCCTCGCCAGTACCCCGGTTATCCCCTAGCAACCCTCACTGGCCGCGCTAGGTTTTGTTCTCGCCGGAGTTGTCTCGCGTCGACGATGACTCCTAGCCGTTAGATTAGAACTAGATCGAACGACCCACGTTGCCCCATACCGCTTCGCCTAGCCCCGTGTCACTGACGAGTGGGGACACCCACTTAAGCAGCCCGCGGGAGCACTGCGCTTAGCAGGCCGGCCCAGTAACTTTTTCCGCGCAACCCAGTTATTCAAATTAAGCCTTTTTCTATTTCAATTCAAACACACTTCTGTACCCTTTTTCAAAAATCAACCCAGATCGATTCAGTGCACCAAATTGAATGAAACCAATTTTGTTGGAAAGGTCTATGAATGCTGAATCCAAGCCCGTTGGATTCAAGTCATTTGGATCTATAGATCACCCATGGTAAAAATAACAAGGCAGAAGCTTTTCTGCATTCAAACATTTTTCAAATTTAAACCATAATATCTTTTGAGTTGTTTCCAACTCTCAAAAATCACATTTAACCATATCTTTCAGATTATATAAAAATATATAGGTTTACTTGCAGAAATATTGTCCAAGTAATAAAAGAATGCTACATAAGCATTTCTAGCCACTTTAATTAATTAAAATAAAAGGGTAAAACCTTTTTAAATTGTGACACCACTTTAAATCACATTCTCATGGACTACAATATGTGGTGATGACATGTGTCAACATGATCCCATGTTTAGTTTGGAGAATATTAAATCTTAAGTAGTTTTTCAATGAGTAGAAATTACTTTTCTAAAAATAAAAAGGAATTAAACCAAGCCTTAACCTTGTAATGTTAGAGATGATGCTAGATCATCTATAGGACCCTTGTGTGTGATGATTGAAAGTAGTTAAGTATTGTTTGGTGATTGTGTACCTCGTATTTATTCATAGACGCTAGTACCGACCAAGGATACGAGGAGGAAGGAGGATACTACGAAGAAGAAGCCGAGGAGAACTTCAACCACTGCTCTGCACAAGGCAAGCCAATACTTGCAAGCTAACACTTGCACTTTAGCAAGCTTATACTGATATTGATGCAAGATGATACTATACCTATGCAAGCCTTACAAATCAAGTTGACCTATGCAAGCTAACCCTTGCAAAATACCCTACTGATGCCACAAACCCATACTTGTTCTATGACTACTATATGCCTTAAGCATATGTGATCATATACACTTGATAAACCAATCCTAGTTTTATGTGCAAGCTTATTAGTTTATTTCTTTATCAAAGCTTACTTAGAGTCTACTCAAGAGTTTGGTAGATACTAGAAAGTTGTCTGGAGGTTGCATAAAGAGCATAAAATTTGGCCTAAGTTAGAAACCTTGATCTCAACCTGAGACTTAAGGTTATACTTAGTTGAAACTCCACTAGTTTACCACCCCTCCTTAGTACTATCCCCATCTGTAGATGCTAGTGCTAAGCATCAAAACTTGATCAACCTTTAGATGGGAATACTTGATCGAAAAATGGTTATGAAAACCTTGGAATGATGGATCATTCTATTGAAATGTTTTGGACATGTGTTTCCGAACACTTGATTATTTTGGTGATGAAAATGATGAGGCATGAGCCTTAGCCCTTTATAAAACTGATGGTTGTCTAGATGCGATACCATTCCAATTTTATCGTACAACCACAATACTCGAATACTGGGTAGGGCTTGACTGGAAACTTATATTCCTTAGTATTAGTTCCTCACGGACAAGGTTTGAGCTGAGGCTACCTTGTGAAGATTTTCCACCTGTGCAGTACCCAAGATGACAGTTGGTCATGGTTGGGAGGCCAAACTCACAGGAGAGGTGCTTATACTAGGGTGTGTAATCGAAAGGTTAGGATTGATTAACCGCAAACTGAGTATGGTGAATTCAGGATTTGTTCCTGACGGATGTATCGAATGTTGTGGTGAAAGTGTACAATCTCTGCAGAGTGTCAAACTATTCGAATAACCACGTCCGCGGTTACGGACAGTTGGAGTGGCCATACTGTTCCCCCGTCAGACTTTTCAAAATGACTTGTGAAATGAATTGAGACTTTGAATTGACCACAACAGAGTTGTGACCTGAGTTACAAGATCCCACTTAGGATTTATAAAATTGTGACTAGCTTTGGAACCTAGTAGAGATAAACCTGGCTTTTTGCAAAACAACCTTAGAGCCTAGTGTCCCATTATCCAAAAAACCCTTACCTGTTAGTATTAGTTTGCGAGTACTTAAAGAGTACTCATGGCTTTGTCCCTGGCTATTCCCATGGCCAGACTATGAAGAGGAGTACCTGGAAGATGGACCCCAGGAAGGTTATGACAACTAGGATCATCTCCCATCGTCAGCATTGCCTGTGACCCCGAAGATGGAGCTTCGCCTACGCTACCGTTATTATTACGTATTCCGCTGCTTGATGTTATCTTAAGAACTGGATCATGAGATCCCTATTTGTGTAAGAACTTATGTATCGTTTGTAATGGATGATGTACTATGGTATCCAATTTTGTTATGTCTCGCAAAAATGGTAATCCTGGGATTGCGATGTATGGCATAACAGGCATCCAGGATTGAAAAATCCGGGTGTTGACAAGTTGGTATCAGAGCCATCCTGACCATAGGAGACCCTAGTTAGACTGGACGTTTGAACCAAAAACTTAATTTCAAAACCAAAGAAAACAAATATTTACAAAAACTTATTCTCATTCTTATCCCTTTGATTCTTTCATAAAAATTCAGGTTCCTCAAAAACTCTTGCAAAATACATCAAATTTTGACAAACTTGATCACTCTGCTAATCTACTCATCCTCTATTTTTATAGATGGACGTGAAGTACAGCAAGTTTTATCAGTTGGGGAATGGAGGAGACCTTATCTTTGAGGGGGATCTGGATCAGCTTTCGGAACTTCTGGAGCGTCGCACCCCGAGTTCTTCGGAGCTCAGCTCAATGATCAAGGAGGAGAAGATCTGCAGTGGCTAATTGTTGCAAGTCTCCGAGGAAAGATTGAACCTCCCACTGCGGAAGGAATTCAGTTTACCTTAAGAGAGAACAACTGGCTCGATGGACTTGCCAGAGCAATGCAGGAAGCTCTTTCCCGTCTGTGTGGGCAGAGCATCAATCAGATCAAGGGAACCCGCTTTGAGTTTTTCCCAAGGCGTGATGCAAATGGACAACCACTAGAAGCCCCATACCACCCCGAGCTGAAGACTCAATTGGACCACCTTAGCTTCATGATGTATGATCATTAGCAGGAATTGGACAACTGCCGTGACTATTGCAACCATAAGTCTGCCATCATCCAAACGAAGGATCAGACCATAGCCATGCTAGCAAAGGATCGCAAGTCTCGTCGCCGTCAGCTCGACAAGAAGGAGCGCATTATTGCCCGCCTTCGTCACCGCATCTCATCTCTGGAGGAGACCATCCACGAGAGAGACATGCAGTTGGAGGAAAGGGAGAATGCTGGAGAGGATCTTCGTGGAGACCCTTACTCCTATCTCAGCGATGACGATGATTTTCTGGAGGATCAGGCCATGGACTTCTTCACCAATGAGGATGATTTCGCCTTCATCGATGATGATGAAGATGATGCAGCCACAGACTCCGAGGAGTAGTAGCACTTGAGCACTAGCGTAGTGAGTAGTATTCGGTCCCACTGTATCGTAGTTTCCAGAATGGTTCTTAAAACCATCTGTGTTTCTTTGTTGTGGTGTGTGTTGTAATGTTTGCTATGAATGAATGAATGAAAAAGAAAGTTGCTAGAAAAACCGGAGTCAAACATTTAAAAACTTTTCAAGGACCCCAAAACCTTAGAAATTTCCCTCTTTTCTCATAATCTATATAAATCTTCAGATGCCACGTGGAGGAAGTGGTTCAGCCCCGAATCCGATGTTGCAGATTCTGCAAATGTTGACTTCTGACCGCGAAGCTGAAAGAGCGGAACGTCAAGCCAACCTAGCCACTCTACAACAGATAGCCCAGCTAGCCCACAACAACCAAGGCCACAGAAATCAGGACAACCATGGATCTAAGCTCAAGAATTTCCAGAATACCAACCCACCTGTTTTCACCAAATCAGAAGAACCCCTAGATGCCGATGATTGGCTGCAAACCATGAAAATAACTTAGAAGTAGCAGGAGTGGAAGCCAACGAGAAAGTTCTGTTTGCCACCCATTATCTAGCCGGAGATGCCAGGGCATGGTGGAACAGTGTTCTTGTAATGACCGGAGGCCAGATGATGACCTGGGAGGAATTCAAGGTCAAGTTTAGCAGAACCCATGTGCCACCAGGTTTGATCAAGAGAATGAGAGACGAGTTCAGAGAGCTGAAGCAAGGAAGGATGACTGTAGTGGAATACCATGACAATTTTTTGTCATTAGCTAGGTATGCCCCGGATGAGATAGACACCGAAGCCAAGAAAAAAGAAGGATTCCTGAATGGTCTACATGACGAGATGAAGACGGTGTTAGTCAATATCCCCTTTGCTGATATTGAAGCCCTTGTCGACTCTGCTATCCAGATGGAAGGAAAGATCAACCAAGCCAATGAGAACCGCAAGCGTCGCATGATGCATCAACCTGGAACCCATCAGACCCCAAAGTATCGCCCCAACCCATCTCCAGGATTTTCCCCAAGAACCAACAGACCCCCTATGACCCGTCCGACCTATCCCAACCGTGGAAACCCTAGACCCGGAGGAAATCACAACAACCCCGACAACTCTAGCAATTTCACTCGTGCCCCACCTAAGTTCAACCCCAACAATGCTACCGCCAACACCAACACTGCCCCGAGGACTGGAAGCAATGTTGTGCCTGTCGCAGCCAAGGACAAGTCGCAAGTGACTTGTTATGACTGTGGAAATAAAGGCCACTATTCCAACGAGTTCCCCAACAAGAAGAATGCTACAACCCCTAATGCCAATGCCCCAGCTCAGCAACAGAGTCGTGTCCAGCCAGGAAGAAGATTTGCCCCAGGGAATTCACTTAACCGCAATGGCCGTCTTTTTCTCATGCATGCTGAAGAAGCTCAGGAAGCGCCAGACGTCGTGCTGGGTATGTTTTCTGTTAATTCAGTACTTGCAAGAGTGTTGTTTGACTCTGGTGCCTCGCATTCATTTGTCACCGAAGAATTTGCCTGCACTAGTAAAATTCAACCAACCAAACTGAAGCATGTTATGATTGTGCAAATCCCCGGATCAACCACCAAGGCTAGGAAAATTTGCAAAGCCGTCCCTATTCGAATCCATGGCATAGATTTTTATGCTAATATAATAGTACTCGGAACTAAAGGTTTGGAAGTAGTACTAGGAATGGATTGGATGTCCAAACATAAGGGATTGATTGACTGTGCCAAGAAAGCCATCACCATGACCAGTACAGCCGGAATATCAGTCGAGCATATATCTGAAACCTTACCTCGCCAATTCAAATGCAATAAGAGTATAGCCCAACCTACCATTGACCAAGTCCGTATAGTCTGTGAATACCCCGATGTATTTCCAGATGTTTTGCCCGGTATGCCCCCAGATCGGGATATCGAGTTTATCATTGAACTAATCCCCGGAACAGGACCCATAGCCCAGAGACCCTATAGTATGAACCCATCGGAGTTAGAAGAACTGAATAAGCAACTGGATTCCATGTTGGAAATCGGATTGATTCAACCAAGTGCGCCACCATGGAGATCACATGTCTTGTTTGTGGACAAGAAAGATGGAGGTAACCGTTTGTGTACGGATTATCGAAAGTTGAATGATGTCACCATCAAGAACAAGTACCCCTTGCCCAAGATAGAGGATTTGTTTGATCAGTTGACCGGTGCCCAGGTGTTTTCTAAGATTGATCTTAGAACTGGTTATCATCAACTCAAGATTGGCGCAGAGGATATTCCAAAGACTGCCTTTACCACCAGATATGGGTTGTATGAGTATACAGTCATGTCTTTTGGATTAACCAATGCCCCCGCTTATTTCATGAACCTCATGAATAAGATTTTTATGGACTTCCTGGATAAGTTTGTCGTTGTTTTCATCGATGACATTCTGATTTATTCCAAATCAGAAGAAGAACATGAGCTACACCTAAGGACCATTCTTGGAACCCTTAGAGAGCATCAGCTGTATGCAAAGTTTAGCAAATGTGAATTCTAGTTACAGGAGGTAGGATTCCTCGGTCACATTGTATCAACCGGAGGAATTGCTGTTGACCCTGCCAAAGTGAAAGATGTAGAAGATTGGCAAGCCCCAACCACCCAAACCCAAGTTCATGCTTTTCTCGGATTGGAGGGATATTACCGCAAATTCGTAGAAGGATTCTCGAGTATCGCCAGACCCATGACCCAATTGCTGAAGAAGGACAAGAAGTTTGAATGGACCGACAAATGTGAAGCGAGTTTTCAAGAACTCAAGAGGAGATTGATTTCAGCCCCAATCTTGATCATGCCGGATATCACGAAGCCCTTCGATGTGTATTGGGACGCATCCAAGATTGGTCTCGGATGTGTGCTAATGCAAGAAGGCAAAGTTATATCTTATCTCTCTCGGCAATTGAAGCAACATGAGCAAAACTACCCAACCCATGACCTCGAACTCGCTGCAGTAGTTCTAGCCCTGAAGACATGGAGACATTACCTAACGGGAAACCGTTGTGAGATTTATTCGGATCACAAGAGCCTAAAGTATATATTCACTCAGAAAGAGTTGAATATGAGGCAGAGAAGATGGATTGAGATAATCAAGGATTATGACCTGGACATTCACTATCACCATGGTAAAGCCAATGTGGTAGCAGATGCCCTTAGCAGATTGCCGTGCTGCTTGAACTCCATGATTTTGAAGGAGCAACCAAGTTTGCACAAGGATATGGAAGATTTTAGAATAGAATTAGTAAGTGAAGGATTTTTGGCTAGCATAGAACTTCAGCCCACTTTGATCAGTCAGATTAAAGAAGCGCAAAAGGGAAATGCTAGTATTGATGGAATCAAGCGTCGTATCGGTACAGGCAAAGTACCCGGATTCACCGAGGATGAAGAAGGAGTTCTGTGGTACAAAGGACGCCTTTGTGTACCATCAGATTCGGAGTTGAAAGAAGTTATCTTGAAGGAGGCTCATGATACTCTTTATTCTATCCATCCCGGAGGAACTAAGATGTATCAAGATTTGAAAGAGCAATTTTGGTAGCATAAGTTGAAGAGAGAAATCGGAAGCTATACCGCTAAGTGTGATATATGTCAGCGAGTCAAGGCAGGACATCAAAGACCCGCTGGATTGTTGCAACCTTTGAAAATTCCGGAATGGAAATGGGATTCTGTAGGAATGGACTTTATCACTGGACTACCTACTTATAGTAGGGGAAATGACTCTATTTAGGTCATAGTGGACAGACTGTCCAAAGTCGCCCATTTCTTGCCCGTCAAAACCACATATCAGAGTTCGAAGCTAGCGGAGTTGTACATCGCTAGAATCGTCAGTTTGCACGGAGTCCCCAAGAACATAGTATCGGATCGAGGAACTCAGTTTACCTCGAGATTCTGGAAGAAAGTCCAAGAAGGTTTAGGAACCCACCTAGATTTCAGTACCGCGTATCACCCTCAGACCGATGGACAAACGGAGCGAGTAAATCAAATACTCAAAGATATGCTTAGAGCATGTGTGCTAGAATATGGATCCAAGTGGGAAGACTGTCTGCCGTTTGCAGAATTTTCATACAACAATAGTTACCAAGCCAGTTTGCAAATGGCCTCATTTGAATTTATGTACGGAAGAAAGTGTCGCACCCCTTTGAACTGGTCGGAAGTAGGAGAGAGTCAGATCTTCGGACCCGACATCCTACGAGAAGCGGAAGAGAAGGTTCACAAGATTCGTGAGCACCTCAAGACCACCCAATCCCGACAAAAGAGTTATGCTGACAAGAGACGTCGAGACCTCGCCTTCAATATAGGAGATTTTGTTTATCTGAAAGTGTCGCCATTGAAGGGAATGCAGCGTTTCCAACTCAAAGGAAAGTTAGCCCCCAGATATATCGGACCTTTCAAAATTCTGAACCGTCGAGGAGAAGTATCGTATCAACTGGAACTACCTGAAGAGATGTCAGCTATGCACAATGTGTTCCATGTCTCGTTACTTCGCAAGTGTCTCGAAGTCCCCGAGAAGACCGAAGTTTTCAAGAATATCGATCATCAGACCATAGAGATCAACGATGACCTGACCTATCCCGAAGTACCCATCCGCATTTTGGAAGAAGCTTTTCGAACTACCCGAACCCGAAGCATCAAGTTTCTCAAGATTCAGTGGAGCAACCACACAGAAGAGGAAGCTACCTGGGAGCGCGAAGATCACATCAGGACGGAGTTTCTCGATCTCTTCAAGTCCTAGGTAATCTTTTCATCCTTTTTCAAATCTCGGGACGAGATTTTGTTTAAGGGGGGAAGGTTTGTAACATCCCAAAAATACTAAGCATGGATCATCAAATTATAATCATCAAGATTAGGGTTAACAAAAACTTTTCTAAATAAAATCATGAATGCATGCATATGTGTATGCATGGATTTTTAATTCCTTTAAAAACCACCTTGTTTGTTTGCTCCATTGTTTGTAAAATGTTTCTTAGGTGAAATAACGTCATCTAAAACATTTCCCACACTTTTCATCAAGACAAGTAAATCAAAACAAATATATTAAGGGAATGGTCATTTTGGCCAATGTAACTCCCATGCCTACTTTGGCTATCTCAAACTTTCAGAACTTAACAGAAACTTTGCTGGATCTTTGCACCCCTTGAATGTACTCCTAACAAAGTATCAAGGCCCACTTTGTGATCATCCAGAAACTTTAAAATGCATAGTTTAAATGCCAATTCAAAATTGAATCTTCTCCATATGGGAAGATCCCACTCTTTCAAAACCCACTCAAACAAGCTCAACTTTCAAAACCCAAGCATCTGCAGACTCACCAGCACCAATCTAGCAAACCCACCAAAAATCATTTCAAAATTCAAAACTTGATTTCATGCGGCCATTTCTTCAAACAGGTTGCAGACACAAATCAAACAAACATCAAACACTATTGTGAGCAGTGATTCTTGCCTAACTGGCTCCCTATTTAGCTCACACACAACTCAGTAGATCATCTAGGAAGATTAGCCAAGCACTAGCACCACTGTGAGCTTGCCATTGCCATCAATGGTGAATAGCCGAGCACCCCCTTGTCACCCCATTGTGGACAGCAGGCTAGAGGAAGAACTAGCCGTGCCAACCTTGTCTAGGAGGCAGCCCACCGTCCACCGCCACTCACTGTCCCAGCCGCAAGCGTTGCCAAGCCCTGGACCACGCGCACAAGCCGCACCCAGACCATGCCGAGCGTGCGCCAGAGCGCCACCCGCGACCCGCGCCCATAGACCGCGCGCCGCCCTCACCGCGTGCACACACGATCGCCATCAACCCAGGAGACCGCCAGACATCCCCGTTTGCCGCCTCGTGCCGCACAACCACCGCCCGCCGTCGAAGACGCCGCCTCTGCCGCGCAGAGCACCGCCCGTTCCAGACCAAACCACACCGCCCCATGCCTCGAGACCATGTCGTTGAGCATCGCCAGGAGACATAGCACCGTCCCCTACCCTTGCACATGCCAATAGCCGCCTGTACCATCGCCCCCGACGAGCTCACCATGCGCCCCGACGGTCCCCTCGCTCGACTATAAATAGAGGCCACCCCCGCTTGATTTCTTCACACCATCTCACTCCCCTCTCCTCACTGATCGTGCCACACCGTTCTCAGAGCAAGGCGAGCACCACCTCGCCGGAATTTCACCGGATCCCGCCGCCTCTGGAGAAGAAGGGAGCCATCGATTTCGTCCACCCCAGGAGCTGCCGCGACCACCCCTGAGTTCGCCGTTGTCGACTTCGTCGTTCGCCCGCCTCACCGACCCTCGCTAGTACCCCGGTGAGCCCCTAGCAACCCTCACTGGCCGCGTTAGGTTTTGTTCTTGCCGGAGTTGTCTCGCGTCGACGATGACTCCTAGCCGTTAGATTAGAACTAGATCGAACGACCCACGTTGCCCCATACCGCTTCGCCCAGCCCCGTGTCACTAACGAGTGGGGACACCCACTTAAGCATCCCGCGAGATCACTGCGCTTAGCAGGCCAGCCCAGTAACTTTTCCCGCGCAGCCCAGTTATTCAAATTAAACCTTTTTCTATTTCAATTCAAACACACTTCTGTACCCTTTTTCAAAAATGAACCCAGATCAATTCAGTGCACCAAATTGAATAAAACCAATTTTGTTGGAAAGGTCTATGAATGCTGAATCCAAGACCGTTGGATTCAAGTCATTTGGATCTATAGATCACCCATGGTAAAAATAACAAGGCAGAAGCTTTTCTGCATTCAAACATTTTTCAAATTTAAACCATAATAGCTTTTGAGTTGTTTCCAACTCTCAAAAATCACATTTAACCATATCTTTCAGATTATATAAAAATATATAGGTTTACTTGCAGAAATATTGTCCAGGTAATAAAAGAATGCTACATAAGCATTTCTAGCCACTTTAATTAATTAAAATAAAAGGGTAAAACCTTATTAAATTGTGACACCACTTTAAATCACATTCTCATGGACTACAATATGTGGTGATGACATGTGTCAACATGATCCCATGTTTAGTTTGGAGAATATTAAATCTTAAGTAGTTTTTCAATGAGTAGAAATTACTTTTCTAAAAATAAAAAGGAATTAAACCAAGCCTTAACCTTGTAATGTTAGAGATGATGCTAGATCATCTATAGGACCCTTGTGTGTGATGATTGAAAGTAGTTAAGTATTGTTTGGTGATTGTGTACCTCGTATTTATTCATAGACGCTAGTACCGACCAAGGATACGAGGAGGAAGGAGGATACTACGAAGAAGAAGCGGAGGAGAACTTCAACCACTACTCTGCACAAGGCAAGCCAATACTTGCAAGCTAACACTTGCACTTTACCAAGCTTATACTGATATTGATGCAAGTTGATACTATACCTATGCAAGCCTTACAATCAAGTTGACCTATGCAAGCTAACCCTTGCAAAATACCCTACTGATGCCACAAACCCATACTTGTGCTATGACTACTATATGCCTTAAGCATATGTGATCATATACACTTGATAAACCAATCCTAGTTTTATGTGCAAGCTTCTTACTTTATTTCTTTATCAAAGCTTACTTAGAGTCTACTCAAGAGTTTGGTAGATACTAGAAAGTTGTCTGGAGGTTGCATAAATTGCATAAAATTTGGCCTAAGTTAGAAACCTTGATCTCAACCTAAGACTTAAGGTTGTACTTAGTTGAAACTCCACTAGTTTACCACCCCTCCTTAGTACTATCCCCATCTATAGATGCTAGTGCTAAGCATAAAACTTGATCAACCTTTAGATGGGAATACTTGATGGAAAAATGGTTATGAAAACCTTGGAATGATGGATCATTCTATTGAAATGTTTTGGACATGTGTTTCCGAACACTTGATGATTTTGGTGATGAAAATGATGAGGCAAGAGCCTTAGCCCTTTATAAAACTGATGGTTGTTTGGATGCGATACCATTCCAATTTTATCATACAACCACAATACCCGAATACTGGGTAGGGCTTGACTGGAAACTTATATTCCTTAGTATTAGTTCCCTCACAGCCAAGGTTTGAGATGAGGCTACCTTGTGAAGATTGTCCACCTGTGCAGTACCCAAGATGACAGTTGGTCATGGTTGGGAGGCCAAACTCACAGGAGAGGTGCTTATACTAGGGTGTGTAATCGAAAGGTTAGGATTGATTATCCGCATACTGAGTATGGTGAATTCAGGATTTGTTCCTGATGGATGTATCGAATGTTGTGGTGAAAGTGTACAATCTCTGCAGAGTGTCAAACTATTCGAATAGCCGCGTCCGCGGTTACGGACAGTTGGAGTGGCCATACTGTTCCCCCGTCAGGCTTTTCAAAATGACTTGTGAAATGAATTGAGACTTTGACTTGACCACAACAGAGTTGTGACCTGAGTTACAAGATCCCACTTAGGATTTATAAAATTGTGACTAGCTTTGGAACCTAGTAGAGATAAACCTAGATTTTTGCAAAACAACCTTAGAGCCTAGTGTCCCATTATCCAAAACCCCTTACCTGTTAGTATTAGTTTGCGAGTACTTTAAGAGTACTCATGGCTTTGTCCCTGGCTATTCCCATGGCCAGACTATGAAGAGGAGTACCTGGAAGATGGACCCCAGGAAGGTTACGACAACTAGGATCATCTCCCATCGTCAGCATTGCTTGTGACCCCGAAGATGGAGCTTCGCCTACGCTACCGTTATTATTACGTATTCCGCTGCTTGATGTTGTCTTAAGAACTGGATCATGAGATCCCTATTTGTGTAAGAACTTATGTATCGTTTGTAATGGATGATGTACTATGGTATCCAATTCTGTTATGTCTCGCAAAAATGGTAATCCTGGGATTGCGATGTATGGCATAACAGGCATCCAGGATTGAAAAATTCGGGTGTTGACACAATGCCACCTTTATAGCCACCCAGTTACGGTGTGGTGTTTGATGTCATCAAAGCATCCTTCCGGTGATGGTGATTAACATGATCTCATGGTCGAAGGAATTAGGTTACTATGTATCAAAAAGCTTATAGCAAATGAACTATATTAAATGACTTGATCTTTATGCTACGCTTAACTATAGGAGTATGTCCATCACATCATTCTCCTAATGATATGACCCTGTTGTTAATAACATCTCTATGTTCATGATCAGGAAACCATGATCATATATTAACCAACAAGCTAGTTTAACAAGAGGCTTTACTAGGGACTCTTTTATGTTTACAAATCACACAAGTATTAATGTTTCCGGTTAATACAATTATAGCATGGTATGTAAACATTTATCATAAGTATGAAGATATGATAATAACCACTTTATTATTGCCTCTTGGGCATATCTCCAACACAACATGCTCCGCGCCATGGAGATGATGGTCTGATTCCTGCGCTCGACGACCCTGTTCTGTTGTGGGGAGTAGGGGGCTGACAGCTGTCGTTTGATGCCGTGATATGCACAGTATGAAGCAAAATCCGCAGAGTTAAATTCACCTCCACGGTCGGTGCGCAGAGCTTTGAGCTTGCACTGCTTCTCGGTTTCGACGCTAGCTTGGAACCGGCGAATGGCGTTTGCAGCTTCATCCTTCGTGGCTAGAAGGACCAGCCACATGTAGCGGCTGCAGTCATCCACCAGGAGGAGGAACAGCTTCCTCCCACCCGGCGTGGGCGGTGAGATCGGCCCGCACAAGTCGCCATGCACCAGATCGAGCACCTTGGGTGCACGCCAGTTGCTCGCCACCGGGAACAGAGCCCGACGCTGTTTTCCGGCTAAACAGGCATCGCACAGCTGGTCAACCTGGTCGATGTGAGGGAGACCGCACACCATGTCGCGGGCGGCGAGTTTTCGCAGGGAGTGGAAATTGAGGTGGCCAAAACGGGCGTGCCACTGCCACTCGTCGTCGTTTCCATGCGCAGCATAGCACACGGGTTGGGCCAGCTGAGTGTCGAGGATGTATAGTCGGTTGGCGCTCCGCTTGACCTTGGCTAGCAATTTGCGACGACGATGAGGGATCGTGAGGAAACCATGCTCGATGCCGATCTTGCCCCCGTGCTCGTCGAGTTGGCCGAGGCGAGCTCCCTCTCTCGTTCCTCGGCCGCGAGCTTGTCTGCGGACTTGGAACCGTCACCGCCGTCGATGCCCTTCGCCTTACCCATCTTGGGCATTGGCGGGATTGTAGGCTCTGATAACAATTGAGGGCTCTGAACCTGCAGCTCGATATAGCTGTGAAAACTGAAGGATTTTGTGCTGTAAGCGTACAGCTTTTCCCTCTGATTCTATTGCATATAAATGGAGTACCAATGCGTAACCGTGCCCACGAACGAGATCAGAGCCGTGCCATCCCACGGACTCAGATCGTGGAGGAATACATGGTGGTGGCCGAGTCAAGCTCTGACCGACGCGCTTGACCCACACAGACCGCGGGCTCAGATCAACTAACTACGAGTTTGAATATAAAACAGAAAGCGGGAAAAGATACATGATCAGGGGGCAGATAGATTAGCTGACATCTCTCTCTCCGTGTGTGCCTGTATCTCTCTCTCTCTGCAATAGTGTGAGGTACTTCAAGACACGAGAAATTATATATCTACTCTGACATAGATGGTTTTTTATCATGCCAGAGAGTTACAAATACAATATAGCCTGTTGTTGGCATAAGACCCTAGTGGCCAAGAATTTGCGAGTTGGTGTAATTTGTTTTAGCTGTGAGCTTGCTTGTTGTATTTTATATGTATATTTATTTATCTGTGTGACGGCTTTAATGGTGGTTTGAGTACTTGTATGCAATGCATCTACACCAAAAAATACAATTGCAGCCTTATCACATTGGAATAATTTGCGCATAATATTGTTGTACTACATATATATATATATATATATATATATATATATATATATATATATATATATATATATGAAACGAAAAAAGTCAGCTGGTGCTAAGTCTTCTCTACAAAAACAACACTGCATACACCAAGTCTTCCTAAACAATAAGGTCACCTTATGGTTACCGTGATTTTGTACAAAGGATGTTGTTTTTCTTGAATTGATGTACTAGCCATGTGAACCAAAAGTACAAACTAATGAAAATATCTAGACTATATACTTATATTCTTAATAACATTCTCTCATGTCTAGGCTATTTTAGTCCTTAGCGTGGGTTCGATGCAGGTCGTAGAATTTATTTTCATACTGTGTGTGCACGGTTCTTGAACTTGAGACCTCTTGGCTTTGTTACCATATTGAATTGATGCATTAGCCATATGGACCAAAAGTCTAAACTAATAAGAAGATTAAGCTATATATTTATATTTTTTAATAATTTTGTGATGTATTTTTTTTTGTGCAGGCCAAGTCATTTTTTTGTGATGTATTTATATTTTTAACACTCCTCTTGACGTCTAGACTATTTAATTTAGTCCTTAGCATGGGTTCGGTGTAGGCCGCATAATATTTTTTTAGTTCTTCGTGAATAGGGTTACCTCTTTGAAAAATCGGTATAAGCGACTAGAGGGGGTGAATAGGCGCCACTCAATTTTTATTTTCTTTTCAATTTTAAGGCTTGATACAAAGTAAGTTCTCTAGAGATGCAACTAAGTGAGAGAACCTATATGACAAACAAGCAAGCAATAATAATAAGGAGATAAAGGATAGAAGTCACCGAGAGTTGACACAGAGGTGTTATCCCAAAGTTCCTTCCTTTTGAGGGGTGGGCGTTACTAAGATCACCAGCGCCACGACAGGCATCACCCTATTATCCCGCACACCAGCCTCGCAGTAAGCACACGATCCACTATACGGCGGCCTTCAAGGTGGCGACCGGAACCTAGTACAAATGCTTGGGGCACTTCTCCACAACTTAATTGTAGGCTCCCAAGATGACCTCGAAGCTCTTACACATAAGGATGAGGTATGGAGGGCGACTTCACCAAGTCAGGGTTTCCTCAAACCCTAGAGCAACAACAACTTAAACAAATGGAGGGGAAACACAAATCCCTTTGGTGGAAATCTAGGTCTAGGTCTCCTCCCTCAAATCCCCAAAGGGCAACAAGTTTGAGTGGCTAGAGAGGGAGAACTAGGAGGTTGCAGCTCAGCAACAATGTAGGAGAGAGAATGGAAGTCGTAGCTTCAGCTTGGAGAAGAAGGGGGTATAAATAGCCCCCCTCGAAATAGAGCCGTTGCAGTCCACTTAACCCGGAGACTCCGGCTCCAACACGCTGGAATATCCGACCTAGTCGTAAACTCCGACTAAGTAGGCAGAAACTCCGGGGTGGAGACAGGAGGTTGTAGCAGCTTGGTCTTGAGGGAGGGGTGGAGATTCCGGGTGAAGTCCAGCCGGAAACTCGGGATGGGCCAGAAACTCCGGATCCTGAAGCAGAGACTCCGAGCTGATTCCAGGGGCTTGCAACGCCTAGGCCTGATGGAGCATGCCGGAGAATCTTGCTGATGAACCGGCAAAAACTCCAGCGTTGGCAGCAACTTCGGAAAAGGAGCCGGAAATTCCGGCCAGACGCTAGGAGTAGGAAGCAACCAGATGAAAAATCTTCTCCGGAACACCTTTTTCAGCCGCACAAAGTCTAGCAACTATAGTGACATGAATTGATCCTGAAAACACTTAGCACACAGTTAGTCCACAAATGTGTTGTTAAACAAACACCAAAACACAAAAATAGGGAAATTCCGTTTCAATCTCCCCCTTTTTGGTGTCTGATGGCAACACATACATTTGCATAGAAAAACATAAACTGTAATTTGTAAAATGAAGACAAGCCCCCCTAGATACGTGAAACTACCACAAAGCACATACTAGAGACAACACTCCCCCTTCCTTTTAGAAACCAACAAAGGGTGCAAAGACAATAATGAATGACTAGAGGCTCATACCTTTGCACAAGATAATATGTGATGAAGAGTAAAATGATCAACAAAAGAGATGTAGCTTCATCACAAGAGATTAGATCCATACATATAGAGATGTAGCTTCATCACAAGAGATTAGATCCATACATATAAATAGCCACATAATATTCCACATATGGAAGACAACAAGTTGACACAAGACATGGCACATAAGGTTCACATATAATAAGAGGCGATAAGAGAAAGTTCACAAGCAATAAAAGATCAAAGGAAAAACGATCTTGTGACTTTAAACCATGCAAATCCCGCAACCTACAAAGGCTACTTATCCCCTTTTGGCATCAAGACGCCAAAAAGGGAAAATAGCGATGCTACTTGTCCCATGGGGATCACTCCTCCTCGTCGTCATTGTCATAGTCAGCATCATCGGAGGATGTGGAGGCTGGTGGGACATCATTGCGAGTAGTAGGATCCTTGCCGTGAGGGCGGCAATAAGACGTGGCAGCAGAAGAGATATCCTCAAAGTCAGTCCAACAGACAAGTCCTTCACTCCATTTTCCAAACGCAAGCATTCCCTCAGACTCTTCCTCGCCTTCATCTGCCTTAGGGGACTCACCATTATTAGCATTAATAGCATTGAGAATCACATGTTGATTGTGCAAGACTTGCCTAGTTTCACGGTATTGTGTGTATTGAGATTTGTGAATATCCACTTGCATGCAACAGTTGACCCTCTCCCACCAAGATGCCCTCTTGAGATGAGAGGAGACAATCTCAGGAGAGGTGGGAGGTATATATGCATTGGAGGCATGCTTCATACGGGGCCCCCGATAGGGCTCTTCTTCCTCACTCAATAGCAGGAGTACGGGATCCGGGCTTGGAGACGACAGCCTATTTCCTTTGAAGCTTATGGAGCTTGTGATCCACTAGTGCAGCCCGAACAGCATGAAACCTAGTCTCTTGAGCCACAATGAGCTTCATGAAAAATGGAGCAAAGATGGGTGATTTCTTCTAGATGATGCAGCTCCAAAATTCCTCAAAAATATATTTCATCACATCAATGTGCCGAGGAGTTGCATCTGGGCCCGCAAGATAGACCGACCAAGCAAGAGCCAAAAGATTCACATGCACTCCATGGATCATGTCCAGGTTCCCAGCTTGAGTTGCAAGATTTTGACGGAAACCACGAAGCAGTAAGTTAGGTAGAAGGTGCATATTCTTGGACTCGCCAAAGATACCATCAGAATTGTAGAGAGGAGCCAGCTTCCTTATATCATACACGCATGTTGCTTTGTGAAGTCGCTCACCACAAGGAGTGGAGCGACCTTCAAAAGGATGCTCCAGAAGACGAGCAAATTCATAGAAGGAGGTTGTGCACCGAGTATCTCCATTCATACAAGTCATATTGATATCATCACTGGAGTCAACAACCACAGTGGCAAAGAACTGGTGAATGACACATATATTGTAGTGCTCTTGAGTTTGCATGATCTTGTGCATGCCAAGTTTGTCTGAGATCCACAGAAAGTCCTCAAAGTAGCTCATGTGTTGCATCATGTATGCAAAGTCCAACATGGATTGAGGGCAAACCTTGTACTTGGTGAGAGAGCCATAGAATTCCCGGTAGATGACCTCTTGCTCCCTCCTCCAAAACTGAGTATTCTCATAGGTGTGAGGCACCTCATAGAAATTGCGCTTGCGCATCTTAGCATAGTCACTTGGAGACATGCCCTTGACAGTGGTGAGCTCATCATACCTCTACTTCTTGGCACGCTCATCTCTCAGCCTTCTGAGCTCTTCCCTATCCGTGGTACTGCTGTCGCGGCGGTTATCCTCAGACATACGATCCTCCACATAACGGTCACCTTCCTCATCATAAGAAACAGGGTGGCGGCAACCACCCCTACCAATCCTTATTGCAACCTTGGTGCGACGAGAGCCACCTGTGAAAGAGATATAGATAGGTAGCAAGGGGATAAGCACACATGTCTATGAGACCAAGGACCATCATCTAGATCAACCCAAAAATGCCTAAGACTCCTGCGCTGGATTTCCCGCCAAAACAACCCCGGAGTCTCCGGACTGGGCGGAGATTCTGGGCCAGTAGGACAGAAGTTCCGACCCAACCGGAGTTTCCGGTTAGAGGAACCAGAGTCTCCGACCGGAGACTTGGCTATGTGGGGAAAGCTTTGATGTGATGGGTCAAAGATAGATTGAGGTTGAGGAATATGATGTATATCCACAATGCACGCAATATGAGGACCCAAGACCAGAAAAATACCAAGAAACCCATTTCTAAGGTGTTTCTAGGGCAACCCCTAAGAGAGAGAGAGAGAGAGAGAGAGAGAGAGAGAGAGAGAAGGTACCCGAGGCATCCATGGTGTGGGCATGACTAGTGGGGAGGGGCCCAGCGGCATTGGGAAGGAGGAGGCCGACGGCAGCAGCGGAATACAGGGGTAGAGGAGCACCCGATAGTGTTCTTGGGAGAGGGAGGAAGCTATGAGGAAGTGGAGGGACTAGAGGTGGAGTGAGAGAAAACTGACCCCGGGTCCTATAAGTGGAAAAAAGAAAACCACCAGATTTGGAGTTTATGGGGCCATGATAGCGGAGTCTCCGGCCAAGTCGGAGATTACGGTTTGATAAACCAAAGTTTCCGACTCAACCGGAGATTTCGGCATAGTGACACTGGAGATTTTGAACCCCTCAACCAAAAAACACACGGAAAAGCTGGACAAGTGTGTGGCAAGAGGAGCAGGGCTGTAGAGAAGATAAATATGCTTGTGAAATAATTCCAACCTGTTATAGGAATGCACTCTAAAAGAAAGAAAGATACAAGAATCAAATAGGAGTGCATGTACTAACAACCAAACAAACCAAAAAGATGACAAACATGAGGGAAACCAACCTCACATGGGGAGAGGGTGGTGGCCTAGGCCACCATATTTGAGTATATACTTGGCTTGGCACCACAAATATATATCTTGGGTCCATTACCAAAACTCATCATTTAAGCTCACATATCACAACATGATATTAAGAGGAATGTTTTTTGTTACTTTGGGCATAATGGGGGAGAGATATCTGTTGGGGATATACTTTCTGGGTATATCCACAGGACTCGCTGACCAGGGTGGCCCACCAACAGGTTAGAGCTTTGCTTCACGGGCGGCCCAGTCAGAGAAAGAGGAGGAGCCAATTGTGGCTACGACAAGGCCCAGAAGATTTACCGACTTAGGCCTGTAGTATTACTTGTAATCCAAGCTATATCTAGTTAACGACTCTGTAACGTAGCTGGATAGGTCTCTCCTGTAACTCTAGGTCCCGGTGACTAGATGAACCGTCCCTATGGGAGCCTTTAGGGCAGAACCAATCATACTACCACAATCACAACTCGCATAGGTGAACCTCTCTTGTAATCCGATGTAACATCCGGCTTACGCTGATATATTACTGGGTTGCTAGCAGGAGTAGGATCCGATCACCGCAGTCGGATCTGAACCTGGGTAAACTTGTGCTCACTGCTCCTGGAACATCCGACGTCTCACATCCCATCTTTCCAATGCCACTAGGACCCCCTATGGCATACTTGTCGACAATCCGACGACAGTTGGCGCCCATCGTGGGGAAGGTGACCTTTGGATCTTCGTTCCAGGCGGAATCGGCGTGTGCAGGAATCGGAGAAACTATCGCCATGGGTCGCGTGGTATACGCCAGTGATGTCCCTCTTGTCCTTCTCGACGAGACCTGGATTCCGGCTTCAAGGCCCGTGATGACCTACACGATCATGTATATTGGCGAGATCGATATATATTTCGGTTTTGCTGAACCTGCCCAACCCACCCTTGAGGTGATGACCTTGGCGGAAGAAAAATATGGATCTACTTTATCCGCAGAGGCGAAAGAGTTCAAGATCTCGAAAAAGATCGAACCCATCCAGCCTACTCCCGTAGTGGAAGAAGAGGTGGAAGAAAAATCTGGATCTGATCTCCCAACAAAGATCGGATACACGGATGAGGATTATATTCGCTTTGGATCCGATCATGTCGATGCAGAGGCAGAACAGTTATTTGCAGGGTATAGGATCAAGCCAAAAAGACGCCCCCACTTCAACAGCAAGTTGGAGGCAAGGATCAAGATGTTCCAGTCCCTCAAAACCAAAGATATGAGGCACTGTTTCATGTACCACGTAAGCTCTGGATCCGACTCCGTCGATGCTGGAGCCGGAAGCGATTCAGTCCTCGACGCAATCGAAGAAAACACCGACTTACCTGGCTTACCGATGGAGTCAATAAAGTCGCAGGAACTTCGAGACTTCGACAAGGATATGGAGGAGTACGAGCAAGAACACACCTCCAAGCCAACGCAAGGTGAGCCGGAAAATACTCCTAGTCCATATGATAGCATGGACGAAAGCTACACCCCGTAGGATGAGATGGACACCGGAGATTCCTCCGAGGTTCACAAGCCAACCACTACGGAAAGTACCAACGAAAGTTTATCCCCCGGTACCGGACGAAAATCTGTCTTTGCCACTTGTACGCATGTCAAGGCTACTGGGCAGTCAAAGAAGAAGAAGAAGAAGAACAAAAATCCGACACTGGCAGAGCCGGGCTTCGAGGAAACCAACGAAGAAAAAAGTTGATGAAGAAATCAAGATGGAGAATCAGTATGGAGATCCGATTAATACCATGCCGATCAACCCTCCTGTGGATGGACACGCTGTCACCAAGGGTGCACGTGAAATTTATGGAGATTCTCTCACGATTCCAATCCCAACGGCTTCGGATCTTACACCAGAGGCGTTGGAGAAAAGGGCTAAGGACATGGAAGCATCGTCTGTTTCTGCTCGAAGATGCCGCGCGCATCGTCGAGCTTAAGCAGTAGTTAGACAGTGATCCTGCCAAATATCAGTCAGATTTCAAGCGACACCCAAACAAAACAAGGGGAGGTACGTTTCTTGCCAACAACAACCTGGATATCCACAAAGATCTATTCGACAGAAAAACCGGAGAGAAGATCCGAGTCTATAGCACGCCGTTGGAAAACGCTGCTGTAGCTCGAGCCATCCTCGCCAACAATCCATCTCCACAGCAGGTTCAGCAGTGCGTCGCACTGCTGGACAAAGGATTAAAGTAGCACAAAACGGCCGCGTCATTCAGTGTCAAGCTGTCCTCAAAGTCCGAGTTTTTCCACACTGGCGCTGACCAAAGTGCTAACGGAAGACTCCATAGGGATACGGATCAGCGCTATCATTCCCGCGGAGAAGAAGAGAATTCAAGAACCGGCTCAAACTGCCACTCTCGCCAGCCGGCGCGTGACTGGGCAAGATTTATTCTGGCTGCGTCCGAAGACGCCATCAGGGCAATGGTTCCTCATCAGGACCATTGTAGGGTTCGCAGTATAGAAAACAAAAAAAATTCTACGATGGGAACTATATACCAAGATCTATCTACTAGATACAAACAACGGGCAGATGTATATCCGTAGAGAACATACCCTTGAAGACCGACAAAGCTTAACCAGTTAAACTCGTGGTTGATGTAGACGATCTCTTGCCGATCTCAAGATCGAGAGGAAGTCCTAGCGCCGAAAAACAGCAGCGCATCTGTGCTCGCACACACATACAAGACACCGAGCAACCTCCGCCTCCTCACTCCAGCGATGCAGCGGAAGCACAACTCTTTCTTGCCGAATAGCCACCGGGAACATGTATCTCGCTAGTCCGAGACCATGGGGATAAATTCTAGAGGGGGAGAGAGATCCTTCACGAGGAGTTATATTTTATAGGAGAAGGGGGACCCCAAGGGGGTGGCCAGCGCATGGGGGCTGCCCCCTTTCCCTCCCCTCATTCATGTGGGTGGACACTCCACGCACAAAAATCTCTTCAATTCCCTCCACTCAAAATCCCACTCAAAATTGCTATTAAATTTCCACCAAATTTAATGCAAACTCTCATTAAATAAAACTCCTTTTATTTATTCAGAATTTTGTCAATTACTTTAATGACAAACACTCACATATAACCCCTTGCTAGTATTTCATTTCACATGCAAAAACACTTTTTGCAATTTCACCCAAAAACCTGTTTCGGTATCTAGTGAAATAAATTTCTGCGCTTGTTATTCTTTCCGGCATGAAACTTTTGCTCCAATTGGATGTCAGTGTCCCTTAAGTGTGCCACCCTACGGTTCGCAAATAATACAGACATGATCGAGACCCTTCTCCGATCAATAATTAGAAGCGGGACCTGGAGATCCATACTGACTCCCACACATTCAACGATGACTTTCCTGTGATCGTCGGAACCTTTTACGGTAGTATCTTAATCCCTTTGTTTCATGATATATTACATGTCCGAGATCCGATCATCGGTATCTCCATACCTAGTTTGATCTCGTTACCGACATGCACTCTTTTCATGCTCCCGTGATATAAAATTCTAGTGATCAAATCACTTGTTTGCAAGCTCACCAATGTGATATCACCGAGAGGGCCCAGAGTATATCTATCCATCATCAGGATGAACAAATTCCACTCTTGATCCATGAGCCTCAACATAACACTTTAGTAGTTCTGAAGTCACCTTTATAATCACCCAGTTATGGTGTGATGTTTGATGTCATCAAGAAACTCTTCTGGTGTTAGTGATCGACATGATCTCATGGTCTAAGGATTAGGATCACTTCGTAAGTTGTTATAGAAATATAAACTCAATGACTTTGATCATAATGCTATACTTCGGATGAATGTTCATCACATTATTACACTAATGTTGTGATCTCGTTATTAACAACATCCAATGTCTATGATTAGGAAACTGTGATCATCTTGTTAATCAACGAGCTAGTTTATGAGAGAGGCATAACTAGGAACTTTATGTTTGTTTATTAAACACACATGTATTAACGTTTCCATATTAATACAATTATAGCATGCAAAATAAACATCTATCATATACTTGGAATACACATAATAAACACTTTATTATTGCCTCTCAGGACATATTCCCTTCAGTCTCCCATGGAGTTCTGGTGTTGATCATGTTTTTCTCTAGGGAGAGTTTTAATCAACAGATCTGCTACATTGAGATCCGTATGTACTTTACAAATCTTTATATCTCCATCCTTGACATGTTCATAGATGGAGTGAAACCGGCGCTTAATATGCTTGGAATACTTGTGAGACCTTGGTTCTTTGGCATTGGCAGTGGAACCATTGTTGTCACAATAGATCAGCATTGGGTCCAACGCGCTCGCAACCACAACTAGTTCGGATATGAACTCCTTCATCCAAACTGCTTCCTGAGCCGCTTCCGAAGCAGCAACATATTCGGCCTCCGTTGTTAATCCCGCCACCATAGGTTTTTTGGAGCTCCTCCAACTAACCGCTCCGCCATTCATGAGAAATATGTATCCGGATTGAGACTTAGAGTCATCCGGATCGGTGTTAAAGCTAGCGTCGACATAACATTTAGCGACGAGCTCTTCTTCACCTCTGTATACAAGAAACATATCCTTTGTTCTTCGCAAGTACTTAAGGATATTCTTGACCTCTTTCCAGTGTTCCGAACCTGGATCCGATTGGTACCTACTAGTTAAACTAATAGCATGTGCAACATCCGGTCTTGTACATAGCATGGCATACATTATAGATCCTATGGCTGAAGAATAGGAGACTTTGTCCATTATCTCTCTTTCTTCCGTCGTAGCCGAACTTTGAGTCTTACTCAATGTCATGCCTTGCAACATAGGTAAGAACCCCTTCTTACTTTCGTCCATTTTAAACTTCTTTAAAATCTTATCAAGGTATGTACTTTGCGATAGCCCTATTAGGCGCCTAGATCTATCTCTATAGATCTTTATGCCTATTATGTATGACGCTTCACCTAGGTCCTTCATTGAAAATTTGATGTTTAGATAACTTTTAACACTATTTAAAAGGTCTATATCATTTCCGATCATAATATGTCATCCACATATAATATTAGAAATGCCACATTGCTCCCACTCACTTTCTTGTAAATACAAGCTTCTCCATAAGTTTAGACAAATCCAAACTCTTTGATCACCTCATCAAAGCGGAGATTCCAACTTCGTGATGCTTGCTTCAATCCATAGATGGATCGCTGAAGCTTACACACCTTGTTAGCATCCATAGGATCGACAAAACCCTTTGGTTGTATCATATATAACTCTTCTTCAATATTACCATTGAGAAACGCGGTTTTGACATCCATCTGCCATATCTCATAATCGTAATATGCAGCAATTGCTAACATAATCCTAACTGATTTTAGCATCGCTACGGGAGAGAATTTCTCATCGTAGTCAACTCCTTGAATTTGTCGAAACCCCTTTGCGACAAGTCGAGTGTTATAGAAGGTCACATTACCATCAGCATCAGTTTTCCTTTTGAAAATCCATTTATTCTCCACGGCCTTACGGTCGTGAGGTAATTCCACCAAGTTCCAAACTTGATTTTCATACATGGATTCCATCTCGGATTTCATGGCTTCTAACCATTTGTTGGAATCCAGGCTCATCATTGCTTCTTCATATGTCGCAGGGTCATCATTTTCATCAACCATGAAATTCATGACAGGATTTCCGTACAGCTCGGGAGCTGCACGCGTCCTGCTAGACATGCGAGGTTTGGTAGTACTCTCTTTTGGAGTTTCATGATCATTATCATTAGTTCCCTCTTCAACTGGTGAAGCCAACTCCGGAACGACTTCTGGCGCTGCGCTACTTGCCATACTTTGAAGAGAAGGTTCAATAACCTCTTCGAGTTCTACCTTCCAAATACTCACATCTTTCGCGAGAAACTCTTTCTCTAGAAAGGATCCATTCTTGGCAACAAAAACCTTGCCCTCGGATCTATGATAGAAGGAATACCCAATAGTTTTCTTAGGGTATCCTATGAAGACGCATTCTTCCGCTTTGGGTTCGAGTTTATCCAGTTGAAGTTTCTTCACATAAACATCGCATCCCCAAACTTTAAGAAATGACAACTTAGGTTTGTTTGCAAACCATAATTCATACGGTGTCTTTTCAACGGATTTAGATGGTGCCCGATTTAAAGTGAATGCTGCAGTTTCTAGTGCATAACCCCAAAATTACAACGGCAAGTCCGTCAGAGACATCATAGATAGAACCATATCCAATAAAGTACGATTACAATGTTCTGACACACCATTTCGTTGTGGTGTTCCGGCAGGTGTCAGTTGTGAAACAATTCAACACTCTTTCATGTGAGTGCTAAACTCGTAACTTAGATACTCACCTCCACGGTCGGACCGTAGAAATTCTATCTTTCTATTACGATGATTTTCCACTTCATTCTAAAATTCCTTGAACTTTTCAAAGGTTTTAGACTTGTGTTTCATCAAGTAGATATAACCGTATCTACTTAAATCATCCGTGAAAGTAACAAAATAATGATATCCACCTCGCGCCAACACACTCATTGGACCACATACATCACAATGTATGATTTCCAATAAATCTGTCGCCCGTTCCATTGAACCAGAAAATGGCATTCTAGTCATCTTGCCCATAAGGCATGGCTCACATGTATCAAATGATTCAAAATCAAGTGATTCCAAATGTCCATCCGGATGGAGCTTCTTCATGCGTTTAACGCCAATATGACCTAGACGGCAGTGCCACATATATGCGGATATATCATCATTAAGTTTAATCCTTTTAGCATCAACATTTTGAATATGTGTAACATTATTATCGAGATCCAATAGAAATAAACCATTCATCATCGGTGCATGACCATAAAAGATTCCATTCATATAAATAGAACAACCATTGTTCTCGGATTTAAATGAATAAGCACTTCGCATCAAACACGATCCAGATACAATGTTCATGCTTAGTGCTGGCACCAGATAACAATTATTCAAGTTTATTACTAAACCCGACGGCAAGTGGAGAGGAAGCGTTCTGACGGCGATCACATCAACGCTTGATCCATTGCCGACATGCATCTTGACCTCACCCCATGCTAACGGTCGCTTGTTCAGCAACCCCTGATTCGAGTTACAAATATTGGCAACTGAACCAGTATCAAATACCCAGGTGCTACTACGAGAACTAATCAAGTACACATCAATAACATGTATATCATATATACCTTTGTTTGCCTTGCCGGCCTTCTTGTCTGCCAAATAGTTGGGGAAGTTGTGATTCCAGTGGCCAGTCCCCTTACAATAGTAGCACTCGATATCAGACTTAGGTCCAACTCGGGGTTTCTTTTCAGGCATGGCAACCGACTTGCCGCCCTTACTTCCCTTCCGTTTTCCCTTCTTGTCTTTCTTGAAACCAGTGTTCTTATTGATCATCAACACTTGATGTTCCTTCTTGATCTCCACTTCTCTAGTTTTTAGCATTGACAAAAGCTCGGGGAGAGACTTCTTCATGCCTTGCATATTATAGTTCATCACGAATCTCTTATAGCTAGATGGCAGAGACTGGAGAACACGATGGATGCCTAAGTCAATGGGAATCGTTATTCCCAAGGACACAAGCTTATCGGCGTAACCCGACATCTTGAGTACATGCTCACTTACGGAGCTGTCCTCTTCCATCATGCAGCTAAAGAACTTTTCTGAAGCATTGTAGCTCTCTACAGCAGCATGTGTGTCGAAAATCATTTTCAACTCACCCATTGTATCAAATGCATTGCCGTTTTCGAAACACTTTCGAAGTTTCGGCTCTAGCCCATCCAATATGCCGCAGTGAACTAAGTTGTGGTCCTCCTGACGAGTCTGATAGACATTCTTCTCCTCGTCAGGGGCATCATCGAAAGGTGGGGGGCCTAGCGGCACTTCTAGCAAATATTTCTTTTGTGCAGCAGAGAGGAGAATCCTCAAATTCATGGCCCATTCGGTAAAGTTGCTACCGTTCGTTGCAAGTTTCTCTTTCTCCATGAACACATTGAAATTAAAAGCAGGTGGTGCCATCTACAACAGAATTTGTAAAGTTTAGACTAAGTTTATGATAGATTGAGTTCAACTAATCCACATTACGAATGAACTCCCACTTAAAAACGACATCCCTCGTGCCTTTTTGGTGATTACATGAACCAAATCCACTACACCAAGTCCGATCATCACGTGAGTCGGTGTAGCTTCAAAGGCGAGCATAAATTGGGCATCATATCTACAATATGACTCATGCTTAACCTTTCAGTCTGTGTTCTGAGGCCATGTCTGTACATGCTAGGCTCATCAAGTTGGAATCTTAGTATTCGCGTGTGTAACTGTCTTACACCTGAAATATGGTCGTGGATCCAAGAACACCCGATCATCACGTGATGTCTTGGAGCGACGAAAACATAATAGGTGTATACTTAAGGAAGAACACATTATTATCTTGATATTTAAATGAGGGATCATCTTATTATGCTAATAAAATGCCAAACAAGCAATATAAGATGCTATCAAACATCACATGTTTATAAGTGGAATGATATGGTTTCCGCATATGATCTCCATCATGTGCACCGTGATATGATCACTATCATACCTCTATGTGTAAGGCCAAGGTCTATGGATCTTACACGTTATGTGTGTTGTAAGAGTATCATCTCATACTTCTACTTACAACATTACCATATCATAACACTAGCCCAGCAACAATCTAAACTAGACGGCTCTAATTTATCCATTGCAAGTTTTACGTGGCTTAGAGATTTCGAAGATAGAACCGTTCATACCTATGAACATGAACCACAACGAGGATAACCAAATTGTTGACAACTCATTGCAAATTAGATATTGACTATAGTAGGAGAGACAGACACCCGCTAGCCACTTATGCAAACTAGTTACATGTCAAGTGTGGAACAGGTCTCATGTGCGAGGACATGTAAAGTTTGTCCGGGCCACTTCATCCCACTATGCCACCAATATAAAAGATACAACTAATAAGCAACAAAATGATCATCATCGCCCACATACTCATATGTGTACTACCCGTGTAAAGCATCTACGCATAGATCCGGCTCTGATACCACTGTAGGGTTCGCAGCATAGAAAACAAAAGATTTCCTACGATGGGAACTATGTACCAATATCTATCTACTAGATACAAACAACGGGCGGATGTATATCCATAGAGAACATACCCTTGAAGACCGACAAAGCTTAACGAGTTAAACTCGTGGTTGATGTAGACGATCACTTGCCGATCTCAAGATCGAGAGAAAGTCCTAGGGCCACAAAACAACAGCGCATCCGTGCTCGCACACACATACAAGACACCGAGCAACCTCCGCCTCCTCGCTCCAGCGATGCAGCGGAAGCACAACTCTTTCTTTCCGAATAGCCACCGGGAACATGTATCTCGCTAGTCCAAGACCATGGGGGATAAATTCTAGAGGGGGAGAGAGATCCTTCCTGAGGTGTCTTTTATAGGAGAGGGGGGACCCCAAGGGGGTGGCCGGCGCATGGGGGCTTCCCCTTGCCCTCCCCTCATTCATGTGGGTGGACACTCCACTCACAAAAATCTCTTCAATTCCCTCCACTCAAAATCCCACTCAAAATTGCTTTTAAATTTCCACCAAATTTAATGCAAACTCTCATTAAATAAAACTCCTTTTATTTATTCAGAATTTAGACAATTACTTTATGACAAACATAAACATATAACCCCTTGCTAGTATTTCATTTCACATGCAAAAACACTTTCTGCAATTTCACCCGAACACCTGTTTTGGTATCTAGTGAAATAAATTCCTGCGCTTGTTATTCTTTCCGGCATAAAACTTTTGCTACAATTGGATGTCAGTGTCCCTTAAGTGTGCCACCCTACGGTTCGCGAATAATATGGACATGATCCAGACCCTTCTCCGATCAATAATCAGAAGCGGGACCTGGAGATCCATACTGACTCCCACACATTCAACGATGACTTTCCTGTGATCGTCGGGACCTTTTATGCTAGTATCTTAATCCCTTTGTGTCACGATATATTACATGTCCGAGATCCGATCATCGGTATCTCCATACCTAGTTTGATCTCGTTATCGACATGCACTCTTTTCTCGTTCCCGTGATATAACATTCTAGTGATCAAATCACTTGCTTGCAATCTAACCAATGTGATATCACCGAGAGGGCCTAGAGTATATATATCCGTCATCGGGATGAACAAATTCCACTCTTGATCCATGAGCCTCAACATAACACTTTTGTAGTTCTGAAGTCTTCTTTATAATCACCCAGTTACGGTGTGACGTTTTATGTCATCAAGAAACTCTTCCGGTGTTAGTGATTGACATGATCTCATGGTCTAAGGATTAGGATCACTTCGTAAGTTGTTATAGCAATAGAAACTCAATGACTTTGATCGTAATGCTATAATTCGGATGAATGTTCATCACATCATTACACTAATGTTGTGATCTCATTATTAACAACATCCAATGTCTATGATCAGGAAACTGTGATCATCTTGTTAATCAACGAGCTAGTTTATGAGAGAGGCATAACTAGGAACTTTATGTTTGTTTATTAAACACACATGTATTAACGTTTATGTATTAATACAATTATACCATGCAAAATAAACATCTATCATATACTTGGAATACACATAATAAACACTTTATTATTTCCTCTCAGGGCATATTCCCTTCAACCATCATCGGCAAAACAATCGCTATAGAGAAGACCCGGAAACATGCCGCTAGCGAGAAGAGAAAGATCGGCTAAGGATGCCACCACCAAGACGACCGGCTGTTAACGCCGGACGAAGAGATGATCTGGACCGTCCTGAATCAAGTAGGGATGGATCTCGAAGAAACCAACATCAGAGTCAGCATAATGAGTATCCACCGCCACCACCGTGTAACCCAGCCAAAAATAATCCACCAGGGACACGATCTCCTCCTGGCAGCGACCATGAAGGATCCCGATGTAGCCATGGAAGCCACGGGGGCAGAGGCGGCAATGGTGAGAGGAAAAGCAGAAATCCGACTCCGCCTTCCAGAATCCGTGAGCCTCTGAGGCACAGATCTCTCTCGCTGAACGACGTTTGCCATCACATCGAATCAAACATAGAGGCGCGGCGGTACGAGGAAGAGGATGTGTACGTGGGACCCAAGTGCTTTGTCCCACACATATGTCAGACCAAATTTCCGGTTGATTTTGGTATCACCAAACACATTCAACCCTACAACGGTGAGGCTCGGCCAGATACCTGGCTCCAGGATTTCTTCCAGGCCTACTACATCACCAAAGGAGGAAACAGCCTGGTTGCAGTCCGATATCTCCCGCTTATGCTGAGGAAGACAGCTCGATCGTGGCTCAATGAACTGCTTGAGAATTCAATTCATAACTGGTATGATATGCAAAGTGCGTTCTTTTCAAACTTCGAGGGAACATACAGGAGGCCCTGCATAGTCGGATACTTGCAGCATTGCACGCAAAGACCCGGAGAAACCTGTCGGGATTACCTCGGATGCTGGATTGACATGAAGAACTCCCGTGAGGGAGTAAATGAGCAAACTGCGATAGAAGCTTTTATTGCAGGACTCCCAGTCGGAATTTTGCGTCACAGTTTCAAGCGTGACCATGTCACATATTTGGGAGAGATGCTAGAGACGACAAGCAAATATGATGATGTCGATGATGATTCAGAAGGGCTGCTAAATATTCTGGCCAATCCCAATGCGGCCAAACAACAAAAACAACAAGCTCAGAAGTGCAAAACACCTCGAACAAAAAACCAGCTCCGGACAATGCAGCTGTCAATGCAAAGTTCGGACTGGGGGACGAGGAGGGCGCGGAGGCGGCCGGGGTAGAGGCCATGGAACTTCCCGAATCCAAGGCAGAGGAGAATAGCAACCCGAAAGAACCTATACCTAGGATGACATTGCTAATAATCCATGTGTACACCACTTGGATAGTAACGGAGGATCTACCCACACAAATGCCAAGTGTCGTTTCAATGATGACATCAAGAAAGATGAATCCGCTGGCTACAGAGCCAAGCGACGAAAAGGAAAGAAAAATTCCGAGAAAGGAAAGGATCCCAAGGAAGATTCCGACATGGAAGAAGCGGATACTACTGCCGAGCCCAAGTCGGATGGAAAAAAGACTTTTCCGACTAAGAAAGATGCCTACGTCTACTTCCTTGGATCCCAACCTGCCAAAGAAAATAAGGCGGTTCTCCATGAGCTCAATGCCTCGGTTCTGGCTGTTCCACAATTTCTGGACTAGTCGGACATAACCATCACCTTTGATCGCTCAGATCACCCGAGGAAAACACATCGTCGAGGAAAGTACCTCTCCGGTCGTCAATCCTCTTATTGATGGCTATGAGTTTTCTAAAACACTCATGGATGGTGGGAGTAGCATCAATATCCTCTACATCGAGACGCTCCAATGCATGAAGCTGCACGAGAGCCAGCTGAGTTACAGTAGTGTAACTTTCCATGGCATTGTACCAGGGAGACAGGAGGATTCTCTGGGTGAGATTACTCTGGACGTGACATTCAGAACCCAAGACAATTACCGGACCGAGCCACTCTCTTTTGAGGTGGTACGGTTCAAAAGTTCTTGCCATGCCATATTCGGATGTCCGGCTTACTGGGTGTTCATGGCTCGTCCCTGTTACATCTACAATATGATTATAATTCCAGGTCCAAAGGGCGTAATCACCGTCTGGGGAAACCCGAGGAAGGCGCGAGAGTGTGATGAAGGATCTGCTGCCTTCTCCGAAGTCGTGTCGCATGCCCAGGAGTACCAGGAGATCAAGAAGACCATCAACCCGTTCTAGATGCCCGCTACAAAGAACGAGGTGTTGAAGCCAAGTTTGCAGTTCAAGGCGTCGGAAGAGACGAAGAAAAGGTCGCTGAAGGAAGATGATCCCTCCAAGACGAGAAACATAGGGGTAGGCTTAGACCTCCCATAGGAAAGCGCGCTCGTCGAGTTCCTCAAAGCTAATAGTGATATCTTTGCATGGCAGTCTTCTGACATGACCGGAGTACCTAGGGAACTTGCTGAGCACTCTCTTAATGTGTACCCTGATGCTAAACCCGTCAAACAGTCCTTACGATGGTTTGGTGATGAAAAGTGCAAAGCAATATCCAAGTAATTAGCCTGACTAGAATTAGTGGATTTTATAACAGAGGTCATCCATACAGATTGGGTGGAAAATCATGTACTCGTCCCTAAAAAGGACACCATTGATTTAAGGATGTGTGTTGATTATACCGCTTTGAACAAGGCATGCCCAAAAGATCCGTTTCCTTTGCCACGAATCGATCAAGTTATCGACTCAACGATAGGGTCAAAACTACTCTGTTTTCTTGATGCATATTCTGAATATCACCAAATACCAATGAAAGAGTCGGATCAAATTAAGACGTCTTTTGTCACTCCTTTCGGAACCTTCTGCTACAAAACTATGCCTTTTGGCTTAAAGAATGTAGGAGCAACATATCAACATACTATGCAACATTGTCTCAATGACAAAATCGGACGCAACTTCCATGTATACATAGACGACATAGCCATTATGTCCAAAAAGAAGGAAACTTTAATTTTCGACTTGGATGGAACATTTGCTAGTCTACCAAAGTTCAATATGATGCTAAATCTGAAGAAGTGTTTCTTTGGAATTCCATCTGGAAAATTGTTAGGTTTCATCATCTCTGAGCGAGTCATAGAGGTGAACCGGGACAAAATCAAGGCTATACTAAACATTACCAGGCCTACTCGCCTGAAGGACGTACAACGTCTCACTGGTTGCATCGCGGCAGTGAGTCGGTTCGTCAGCCGTCTCAGCGAAAGAGCCGCACCTTTGTACAAAATCTTGAAGAAAACCGACAAATTTGTCTGGACCCAGGAAGCTGAGATCGCCCTACAAAGTTTCAAAGACCTACTTTCAAACACACCAGTTCTCGCAGCGCTAGAACCTCAGGAGCCTATGTTACTCTACATTGCAGCAACCAACAAGGTCCTAAGTGTGGTAACAATAGTGGAGCGCGAGGAAGAAGGTCACGAGCATAAGGTGCAGTGGCCAACTTATTACCTGAGTGATGTCCTGACAGAATCAAAACAACGGTATTCACATCATTAAAAGCTAACCTATGGAGTATTGTTTGCATCCAGAAAGCTACGCCACTATTTTCAAGAGCACAAGATCACAGCGGTGAGCACCGCTCCCCTGCGAGATATAATGAATAACCGCGATGCCACAGGACGTGTCAAAAAGTTGGGAATAGAGCTTGCAGCTTTCAACATTGAGTATAAGCCGCATATAGCAATCAAGTCCCAAATACTTGCCGACTTTGTTGTTGATTGGACGAAGACGGCAGAAAACACAAGTCCTCCAGACTCGGAATTTTGGACCTATCACTTTGACGGATCAAAGGCACGAGGAGGCTCGGGGTCTGGCATGGTGGTCAAATCACCCCAAGGAGATAAGATGATCTATGTGCTGCAAATACACTTTACGGCAACAAACAATATTGTCGAGTATGAAGCATTGCTGCATGGAATACGCATGGCCAAAAACATTGGCATAACAAGACTCATGTGTTACGGATACTCAGATTTAGTTGCTCAACAAGTATCCGATATCTGCAATGCAAACAAGCACATGGCAGCATACAAAGCTGTTGTGGATGAATTATCTAAATCGTTCGAGGGTTTTGAGGTTCAACACATCCCTCGAGTATAAAATGAGGAAGCAGATGCTCTATCAAGGATAGGATCTATGTGGAAACAAGTACCAGATGATGCTTTTTTAGAGCATTTAAGAGTCCCATCCATAGTTGGAGTTGATGAGGACTATACGACGAAATCCGACTCACCTTTAATAGCAGTTCTGGCTATAATTCCTAGCTGGACAAAACCCTATCTGCATTTCCTGATAGACGGAAATTTATTCGAAGACAAAGTCTTGAGCGGACAGATCGTCCGACGAGCAAAATCCTATACTATAATAAATGGTAAGCTCTATAAGCGGAGTGTTTCTGGCGTTTTTCAGCGATGTATTTCTTCATAAGAAGGAGTGGAAATCTTGCGAGAGATCCACGAAGGCGAGTGTGGTCACCATGCTGCAGCCAGATACTTAGCGGCAAAAGCTTTTCGACACGGATTCTTTTGGCTAACAGCTAAGACGGATGCCGATAAACTGGTCAAAACATGCAGAGGCTGCCAAAAGTACGCCCATCAGGCATACGTTCTGGCTAAACAGTTGCGAATAATCCCTGTTACATGACAATTTGTGGTCTGGGGGCTTGATATGGTAGGACCGTTTCGCATTGCAAAATGTGGATTTACTCACCTACTAGTGATGGTGGATAAATTTGCAAAGTAGATTGAGGCTAAACCCGTAAGAAGTTGCGATGGAGCCACAGCCAGAAAGTTCGTTGAGGACGTGATCATCCGATTCGGATATCTGCACAGTATAATTATTGACAACGGGAGCAATTTTTCCATGGGAGAACTTGCCGAATTCTGCGAAGAACAAGGGATACAACTCGATATTGCATCAGTCGCACACCCATAAACTAATGGACAAGTCAAAAGAACTAACGGTCTTATTTTGCAAGGACTCCGACCTCGTCTCGAGGCACCGCTTCGTCGGGCCGCGGGGGCTTGGGCGGAAGAATTACCGTCTGTGATATGGAGCTTACGTACAACTCCTAACAGATCAACCGGATATACTCCTTTTTTTTCTTGGTCTATGGTGCAGAAGCAGTTCTTCCAAGCGATCTAATTCATCAGTCTCCACAAGTCAAAGCGTATATCGAAGAAGATGAAAAAGTTTCTCGACAAGGTGATCTCGATATAATCAAAGAAGTATGCGTCATTGCTGAGCAGAGATCTATAGCCTATCAGCAGAAGTTATGCAAGTATCATAGTCAGAGAGTGCAAAACCGTTCTTTCAGAAAAGGCGATTTGGTTCTCTGACTTGTGCAAAAAAAGAAAGCACAAATTTTCCCTGATTTGGGACGGACCTTTTATGATTAGCAGAGTTCTGTATAATGGGTCGTATTATTTAACTGATATGAGACCTGTCAAGGAAAGACCAGATACTCGGAAGAGAAAGAGAGCTGGCGGTAGCACAGACCCGGATGAAGTAGACCGACCATGGAATATTGCACAGCTACGTCATTTCTATTCTTAGTTATATTTCCTTGTAATCATATATGTACATGTTCAAAGTGAAATAAAGTATCGGTTTCCTCATATGTTATCTTTGAGAAGTTTTTGCCATCTTATTTCCAAAATAGCATGTCATTTTCAAAAATCCTAGAATGCTTGAAAGTACTTTATGCTCATGTTCGTTCTGGTTACGATTTTTTAATATCTAAAAAATGTTACCTTAGGGTAAAAAATTAAAATTATTGTCTATACTTCGGTATTTTATCTGATTGCTTAGACGCGGGTATTTTACGAGTAATGAGTTGCTGGTGCTGGAAGCCGGCTTTTTTTCGAGTTTAAACTGGTTTAGCAGTTGCGCTCCGTTGCTCGGCAAAGTTTCCGTTTCGAAGGTTGGCCGGCCCATGAAAGGGACGAGGCAGAGAGCCAGATAAAACGACAAGTATAGGCATAAACCAAAAAGTGCTTCAAAAAAATTTCAAGCACACGCATAAATTATATAAACATAATTGCGATGATAGTAAAAGCATCAGTTTTTACAGACCGACACAAGTAAAAACATTGTTTCCATAATTACATTGCCCAAAAGTTCAGAATAATGCATAAATATTGTCTATGCTGCAGAGCCAGGTGGTGGTGATGAAGAAGGTGGAGCGCTGGAGTCGACAATGTTGTCACCCTGAATCTCAGACTTGGAAGCTACAAGGCTATCTTCTGGCTCTTGAGGCGAGAGAGGAACGGTGACGGATCCGAAGAACGGCGTCGTATAATTGGTCATCTCCGCCACATGACAAGCGTAACCTGCACAGGAATCTTGATGACATGCCATATTTCCTCTCCCTGTGGTGGCTCATCACCATGGTAAGAGCAATTTGAGCAGCAGTCCGAGCGTAAGAGATCTTCCAGTCCTCGATAAGCTTCGGAATCTCCTTGGCCTTGTCCCTCACCTCTTGTACTGTCATCTTGTGCAAGTCGGAAAGCTTGACTGACTCGCCAACCTCTTCAAGAGTTTAGCGGAAATCGAATAAGATATCTCCGACAAGCTTGATGCGCTTGAGGCGAGGTTTGGAGGTAGGAGAGTCGGAAAGATTCAAGGGGGATGGGAAAGAACCAAAAGTCAAAATTCGACTGAAAAGAAAGTCGAAAAATCATAGTAAAACGTAAGTCGGAAATCTTACCTAGCACAGAATAATTCCATTGAGCATGCTCCTCGTGAAGGCTGTTCGGCTCGTTTTCTCTGGCCTGGGCCAGACCCCTCTGACTATCAAGGTCCTTCCGAAGTTCATCCACTTGTTTGTATCGGAGGGCTAGTAGCTTCTCGAGCCTCATGTTCTCATGGTTGCTTGACTCCAGGACAGCGGCTATAGATTTGTCTGATTCAATGGTTAGCTTCTCAAGCTTATCTCGGAGCTCAGCATTTTCCAGTTCCAAGACCTTGTAGTTGTCGGATTGCTCCACCATCTCGCTGGACTCGCACAATAGTTCTGCAAAGGGAAAAATATCAGTCGGACAAAACAAGTTTATCTATGACAATAGCTAATTGACAAAAAGGAAGACGGAAAAAATTACCTTCTGCTTCATTTTTCTCAACTTGCAACTTTGAATTATCAAGGCGCGAGGCTTTGATCTCCTTGCATTTATTATAGATCTTCTTGAGCAATTCCTGGTTGGAAGAAGCAATTTTATGTAAGTTTAGAGAAGGAATACCGTCAGACGGCTACTAAGACTCGGGCTGCAAATTTAACTAAGTAAAAGTATAGCACGAGCCTTGGGGGCTACACTACATCGTTCTTTTGCAACCTAAAAGCATCAACTTGGATTCAACAATGTTTATCCAATATTATGCTTGGGGATTAGAGGATATGATAATAAAATAAATGCAAATAAGAATCGGAAACTTACAATTGTTTGAAGTGCAACTTCTCAAATCCAAGTTTAGTATTGTGAAACACTTTCTCGGCAAGGGAGAGGGAGGGAACATCCATCGCTGGGAGTTTGCCATACTCTATCTTAGCAGAGGCTTGATCGCATAGGCCCCCTCGCTCTTGAAAGTTGCAAAGTTCGTAAGGGTAGAATTGTCCTCGTGCGTTTTTAGAGGATGGCGCGCGAGGGCGCACGAGGGTAGCCCCCTAAGCCCAAGTCCAGGCCCGCATTCCCACTTATCCGCATACATACTATTGAGTGCCACAATGTCAACCATTGCCACGTCGCCACGCCATTAGATTTGACCATTCATTGTCACGTTGTCAACCATTGCCACGTCGCCACGACATTATTAGGTCTCTAGGTTTGATCACAAAAAGTATCGCGGCCGCCATTTCCCCAGACACCACTCTAACTCTAAATTTTCGATCATCCTGCCTAGCTCCGGTGGCGACCTGCCCCGGCGAAGGATCCGGATTGGCGATGTGAATTCGGCAGCCAGCCTTCTAATCCTCCAACCACACGAGCCTGCTCGGCTCCGAATGTCGAGATCTAATCCTCCACCTACGAATCTGCCTGGCTCCGGTGGCGACGTGTCCGTCCACGCCGACGATAACCGTTCCAATCCTACATCTCCAGATCAAAGGCCAGCCAGATCTTCTCATCCTCAGGCCGCATCAACCATTCCTGTGTACCATCTCGCCACCAGCGCCCGGAATATGTGAGTAGCTATCTCTCTAACCCACATTCTTTCCATCACCTTTAGCATAGCGGCTTAGGGTTCATCTTTGCATCTACGAGTCCTCCACATATACATCACTGATTAGATTAGCGTTTTTGGTTTTCTTTGCTTGAACAGATGGAGGACTCTATGCCAACTGAGAGTGACAATGAGAGCATCCCTACGCACAATGGTGATTCAAGTTCGGATGATGAAGATATGTCTTTCTCTAAAGATGAGCTTACTGAGAACGACCTCTTTGAAGAAAACGAATCCGAGGATGATAAGGTCAAGTGAAGTTTCTTTTATTTTTTTAATTTGCACACCTAGAGCATGCAAATTTATACACATTCTTTTTAAATTGTGCAGATGGACATTTGTTGTGGAAACAAGGATCGCCATCGGAAAGAATCGATCTCAGAAAGCATTAGTGATGTATGTCTAGTGCTACATTATTTTTATAAAAATTGAATAGCCATGTTATATGACTTTGTGCTACAATGTTGCAGGTTGTACTATTCTCTCATAGTAACCATGATTATTATGGGGATTCGAACTTAGAAACCTGGGATGAAGACACGGCGGAAGAATCACAAGAACCTTAAGGATCAAAATATGAATTCAAGAGTGATGTAAGTTGCTTATTGTTGTATGACAAGGCATATATAGGATCAATCATATGACCACCACTTACATTTCTTTGCTTCTAATTGTGTAGGTTACAGACAGTTCACAGCATGAGCACAAACAGCATCAGGTGATGCCAGAGAAGGATTTTCAGCATGCTCATGATAATCGTGATAGGCATCGGATTGTAAAGGAGATGACCTTCACTACCGAACAGGCAGCATTTGCTTACTACAACGCATACGCCAGAGAACGTGGTTTCAGCATAAGGAAACAAAGGGTGAAGCGAAATCTGTAAGGAGTTATTATATACAGGCGGTTTCTCTGTTCCAGAGCAGGGGAACGCGAGGAAAAGTATCTGCACATGGAGAACCGCAAGAAGAGGCCACGAGCTCTATCTCGATGCGACTATAGAGCCTATCTCAGCGTGTCGTATAAAAAATCCATGGGAAATTGGAAAGTTCTGCAATTTAAGGACGAGCACAACCATGTGCTAGCTAGACCCGATGAAGTCCCGTTTCTTTGGTCCCATCGGAAGATCAAGTCTTATCAGAAAGCTGAAATCATATCACTAGCAGCAACTGGGATGCGAAAGTTCGAGATTATGAAAACCTTTATCAACAAAAGTGGAAGGTGGAGCAAGGTTGGGTTCGTCTTGAAGGATCTTTACAACATGTGTTCCCAAGAGAACATGAAGCTCATTGCATCAGGTGACGCTAACACAACCATCCGAATTATGCAGAACAGGCATGACCGTGATCCTGAATTCTTTTTCGATTTCCAGCTAGATGATGAAAGAATTTGAAAAGCATGTTTTGGTGTGACTCTCAGTCACGTCGGGACGATGAGGATTTCCGTGATGTTATGGTGTTCGACAGTACGTACAAAATGAATCGGTATGGAATGCCGTTCATTCCTTTCATGGGGTTGAACCATCACCGCAGAACTACTGTTTTCGCATGCGCAATCGTCTCCAATGAGAAAACAGAAACATATGTATGGCTACTTCAAACATTTTTGAAAGCTATGTGTCAAAAGAAGCCAAAAGTGGTTATCACTGATGCAGACGGTTCAATGATGAAATCCATTGGCATTGTTTTCAAGGATGTGTGGCACCGTGTATGTACGTGGCATGTTGAAAAGAATATGAAAAAACACCTCAATCACGATTCTCTGAATGAATTCAGGTCATTGATATACTATAACACCTCAGAAGAGGTCTTTGAGCAGAGATGGAGTGCCTATATTAAGAAATGGCATACGAAGGGAACCAACGAGTGGCTGAGTATAATGTATAAGAAGAAGAGATGGTGGGTCGCCGCGTATCTAGCCAATGGCTTTTTTCTCGGAATGAAAAGAAATCAGAGGAGCGAGAGTTTGAACTCGTGCCTACACCTTCACCTTGACTCTAAAATCACATGGTGGATGTGATCATGCACTACGAGAACTCCACTAACCGTATACATCAAGAAGATGCGCGACAGGACTGCGAGGACTCATAGACATTACCTTTGTCGGTTACTAAATACAAAGATATTGAGTCTGCTGCTGCGAAAGTATTCACTGCAGCAAACTTCTATATCTTGCAATCGGAGCTGAAAAGAATTGATGGACTCAAGATTGCTGAATGTGCACAAGGTGATTCCAGTGATAATAAGTACACTCTGATATGGGCAGATAAAGCTACTAGGCAGTTTGACGTGACATACACGCCTGACAGTGAGGAAACTATAAAGTGCTCCTGCAGAAGAATGGCTAGGAAGGGGCAACCTTGCAAGCACATCCTCTACATATTGGATCACGTGCGACTAGAAAAAATACCAACTTGTTGTGTCCTTCGGCGCTTCTCAAAGAATGCAAGATTTGGATTGTCTGCGAAGCGCGAGAGCGATATGTTCGGATATGGATGGTCAAGTGCAACCGAGAGGACAAATTTTTCCAACTTGAATGTACGAGCTCAAGAAGTTATCGCAGTGGTATGCCATGATGAACAGTCTCGTCATGAATGCGAGGAAGTCATGGATAGAATAATGCAGATGCACAGAGCAGCAAGGGAAAAGCACCTAAAGTTGGTGATCCACTAAAAGTTAAATCCAAAGGCGCTCCTAAGAAAAACAAACGAGTTGGAGCTGACGGTGCTAATCCATGCATGAGTAAAAATGGCAGACCACTATCATACGATGAACAAAAAAAGAAGAAGAAGAAGGGGAACCACCTGTGCAGCGCATGCAATACTGCTGATCATAACAGATGAAACGCTAAATTATGCAAACTACATCCACAGTAAGTCATTCCTTGAGTACAACTAAAAAGCATTATCAAAACTTTCATTGAAATTGTCAATAGGTAACTATGCCTTACTGTTATGCATGCAGGTATGTGGAGGTAGCAGAAAACTAGACGTTGCCCTTAATTCATAAACTTTGCTCATACCAAAGACAGAGTGCACCAAACACACAACACAGAGAACTTTGTGCAGGCCAGGACAACCCTGTGAGCACGGCGTTCACGGTGGACTGCTACGTGCACTCGACTCGAATCCACTGCGTACCGCTACACCTGAGGTGGCAGGCTAGGACTTGCTGACATTAGTTGTCCATCGACACCAGCTCCCGCAGAGCACACGTCGCCGACAGCGTCATCCTCGCGCACTGAGCTAGCCTGTCCGACACCCGAAGCTGAAGCCGCGCCGCCATCACATCTGCCTCGTCGTGAGGCGCACCCGATGACCACGCGCACCATGGACGGCATCGTGCAGCCGAACACCCGCCTCGCCTCGTTGCCAAAAGGGATATGTGAAGCAGCAGGGTATCGATGTCGCGGAGGCCTTTGCGCCTGTTGCACGGCTGGAGTCCGTGCGGCTCCTGCTGGCGCTCACCACGCACCGTGGGTGGGATGTGCACCATATGGACGTCAAGTCTGCTGGCCAGGGACGCTAGGTGATGCGCCTGCACAAGCCACTCTACGGACTCCGTCAGGCACCTAGAGGCTAGAGACTGGAACGCGAAGTTGGACGCCATGCTCGACGCACTCAGCTTCAGTTTAGGTGTTAGTCTGTCAGAGTTTCAGTTTCGTCAGGTTAGCACTTAGCCGTTTTAGTTGGTTGATTTAGTCACAGGTCTAGCTCCGGTTCTATTATTACAAACTGGAGCGAGTCGCGTGGATAACTATCCGTTTGTGGGATGGCATGAACACAAGGATCATGGCCACGTTTTCCCACTTTAAGAAATAATAAAAGGAGAGAAAGTTAGCCAGAAATATGGAATATGCATCATGCCATGGGTCTAGAGACCAATGCAATGTTTGGATATATGAGGCACAAGTGTGCATCATGCCATGGGCATACCACTTTTATACTTAGAATCAATGTCATGATTTGGCATAGTAGTTGTATAGTTTGATGTAACAACTAGGTGGGATCATGTTGACCAAGTGTTGACTCATACAACCAGAAAGATGATGAAGGTGTTCATAGACAACTCCCATAGGTCAAGTGGGTGCGTATCCGGAATTTGTGTTTCTCGCCGTGAACACGTGTTTTGGTTTTGCATCTGCGTTTATCCAAAACCTTTATTTATATTGGTGATCCTTCGGTGGATTCGTGTGCGCCATACACATCCTTTGTGTTGTACATACTAAAAGTTCTCCAAAGGCAGGGGCAACACTCCCATCGTATGAAGTTGATACTGTGTAAATTTAATTAAAGTTCATGTTGTGCATATCAAATTTGGGAAAACAATAAATATGGTAAGACATTAAACAGTACAATAAAACATTTAAAAATACGTAAAGACGCATAAAAAATAGGAAAAACAAGATATTAAAAAGTAATAACCCTATAGGCCCAAATAACTACCCACAACAAGGCCCAAGGACAGCAGTTAATCACGAAGGGCATATCGGCACGTCGATCGTCCCACAACCCACGACTCAACCTAGGTAGGCTGCCAATCACCGCTGCCTCCATTACGAGCCGCCCTTGCCGTCCCACATTGCCGCCTCCCTTCTGCACCCCCTCTCGTGTGTCATCTAGGGATCGAAGCCGCCTCTCACCACTTCATCCTCGCAGGACTCCCTTTCGCTGTCTCTCATTGGTGCCACCCTTCGCTGACTCTTCTCATCTGTCGTCCAGGTACTGATTCCATGTCTCATTGATTGTTTGTCATGCATACAAGATGCTCATATAGGTTTTTGGGGAACTCGTGTAGATTTAGATAGCGAAACATTAACACATTCTCTAAATGTTTCGTGCAGCATGGAAGTTTTAGATGGGGAGATATTTTGTGGTGTCGTGGAGAACGATGCACGCAATGATATGACTTCTACTACAGGTAAGGAAGATGCAACAAAGTGTGCTAATTCTATTGATAGCGGCAAAAAGGAAATTGACAATGGTCTAGGCAAAAGCAAACGCGTACCCAAGGGTAATATTACACTATGTTAACACCAGATGAAATAGAAGCTGTTGTCAAATATGTTTCAACTTTGGCGAAGATCCCCAAAGAAGTTGTAAAAAGGGCGTACAAAAACTCAGATGAGACCATCTTGTCTTCTAAAGATCTTAACGATGTTCTTATAAAAGAATGGCTTAGTACTACTATAAGTAATTTTCTAACCTATTATTGTTATTTTACAACAAAGAAGTATGAACATGCAATCATTATATGATTATTATTTTCAGATACTTGATGCCTACATTCTAGAGCTGGATCCCTGTCTTGACTATGATCGGCACATATGTGGACCATTGAGGTCAAGCTATCTTATCAAACAAGCCATTAAAATGTACAAAACGAAAATAAACTTGAAAACTTTTGACGTAGAAGAAGTGCCAAGACCAGGAGCTATAGGAAGGGTTATGAATGAATATTTTGTGCGTGACAAGGTAAAGAGTGTTTTTATAAAGTTTATGTTGTTGTTAACTATTTGGAATCCTACATAGTACATGCTAGCGATCTTATTTTGTAGGCATATTTCCCTCTGAATATATGCGAAGAACATTATGTGACAGTTGTAATGCATAATGTCAAGCAGGAGTACCAAGTCCTTGATCCTAAGTACAGTTTAACCTATTCACATGCAGTTGTGGATGACTTGGTATTATCTACTTTTATCATCAAAACCTTGTTATCTTTTGGTGTTTCAGTAACTCTAAATATTTTGCAGAAAGGACAAATTGCACTAGACATATGGTGGACAAACAAAACTACACGCAAACAATTTCCTGACGTCGATACTTGGCCTATTAAAAATATGAAATTGGAAAGCAATATGATGGGTAACTACTTGTGAATCATATCACTTTCTCACTACTGATGTCGTAAATGAATTTTGTTTCATCGTGCGGCAGCAACTCATGCGAATTATGGGTATTGCAATGTCTAGAGCACTGGGACGGAGATCGTATGACTAAGAACATTGATCAGGTATGTACACAATTCCTTTGTATAGTCGCAGAAATAAATATGATTATAATTCAAGTGATAAACTCTTCTATATGGTTCTGTAGACAACAATTGAAGAATCAAGTGGACCTACCATTACAATGATTCTTATGTCTAGAAGAAACAAGCTAGAAGTTGCGAAAGGAAAGTCAGATCAGTGATTAATAATAGTGTACCTTGAGAATTTACTAGTGCCCCTGTAGGTTTCCATACCTGCTAAATTCATATGAAAGTTATAAAGTTCGTAGGGGTAGAATTGTCCCCAAGCGTTTTGAGAAGAGGGCGCGCGAGGGTAGCCCCCGATCCCATGTATCCGCATATGTACTATTAACTGCCACGATGTCAACCATTGCCACGTTGCCATGCCATTAGATTTGACAATTTATTTCCACGTTGTCAACCATTGCCACGTCGCCATGACATTATTAGGTTTGGTCACAAAAGGTATCGGAGCCGCCATTTCCATAGACACCGCTCTAACCCTAAATTTTCGATCATCCTGTCTAGATCCGGCGACGACGTGCACCGGCGAAGCTCCGAGTACTGCGCACGGAACGCGTCGGCGAGTTCACGTGTCGGCCACGTTTGTTGTGCACAGTGCGCCGACACCGACGTCAAGCGCAACCTCACGGCACCGTAATCACCCCAGCAGAACGGGGTGATCGGGCGGCGCAACCAGACGGTCGTAGCAGTGGCCATAAGCATGCTAAAGGCGAAGGGCATGCCAAATTACTTCTGGGGAGAGATCGTGCTGATAGCGGTCTATGTGCTGAACCTGAACCTGGCGTTCACGCGCAGCGTCACCGGCATGACGCCATATGAGGCTTGGTATCTGCGGACCTTCGGCTACGTCGCGCACGTACGTGAAGAGCGCGCGTCCTCACCTGAAGAAGCTGGACGACCGGAGCACGCCAGTGGTCTTCATCGCCTATGAGAGCGGCACCAAGGGCTACCGTGTCTACGATCCCGTCACCATGCGTGTGCATGCACACGGAACATAGTCTTTGACGAGGACGCGGTCTGGGACTGGAGCACGCACGAGGACAACCCTGTGAGCACGACGTTCACGGTGGACTGCTACGTGCACTTGACTCGACTCCAATGCGTACCGCTACACCTAAGGTGGCAGGCCAGGACTCGCCAGCATCAGCTCTCCATTGACACCAGATCCCGCAGAGCACACGTCGCCGACAGCGTCATCCTCGGGCACCGAGTTAGCCTCTCCGACACCCGAAGCTGAAGCCGCGCCGCCATCGCATCTGCCTCGCCGTGAGGCGCACCCGATGACCACGTGCACCATGGACAGCATCGTGCAACCGAATACCTGCCTCGCCTCGTCACCAAAAGGGATATGTGAAGCAGCAGGGCATCAACGTCGCGGAGGCCTTTGCGCCTGTTGCATGGATGGAGTCTGTGCGGCTCCTACTAGCGCTCGCCGCGCACCGCGAGTGGGCTGTGCACCATATGGACGTCAAGTCTGCTGGTCAGGGGCGCTAGGTGATGCGAACAGTGAAGCATTAAGGAATTTTGATTTGTTCCTGAAGAATTCTAATGTTAGGACAATCATCTATGGTCCATACTGGAAGTCCTTGATGAGGGTTTATGATATAGGACTTGGAGATGTAGTGCATTTTGAATATGATGACGACGACCCCCTTGATCACTGTTTACTCTAATGATGAAGAGAAACAGGTTCATGAAGAAATTGGTATTTCCCTTATTTACTTTAAATAATTTGCACTTATAGTTTCTCCTTGTCCTACTACTAAATCATCATAATAACATTTTTTAATAATTAACATGTATTTCCCCTCATTGATCAGAGGTTGGAGATGTGCCTAGTTCAATCAGAAGCATTCTGCACAGGACCATCTTCTCAGACATAAATGCAGACACTGAGCAGGAAATGGCTTTCATCTTATTTTCCATTTACAAAGATGTTTATGTCACTGAACATGAGTTTTTTGAAAGTAAAGATGAAAAGCATTTCTGGGTACACAAGATGGATATGGAAAACTATGAACATAATGCTCTGGTTAGTTTCCACATGATTCATTATATGTTATTTTTAGTTTCCACTTAGAATTGAATGCATTTGTTAGTTTAGAATTCTTGTTCGAATACTAAGTTTAAACTTAATTGCAGTTCATGCCAATTGAGGCTGTAGATGGCTTCAGGTACCCAACTCAGGGCATAGCACATCTGTACAAGTAGGGACATGATCTTGAAGGAGAAGAAGATAATTTCATTGCATGTGCTTATATTGTACATAGGGACCATGGACATGTCAGCTTCACCACAGGGTGGAATGACTTCACATTTGCTGCTAATGTTGGATGGGCGTCTCTACTTCTGATGAAAGTAGAGCATATGCAGGAGCACCTTGGTCTCAACTTTGTTGAGATTACCATGTAGTGTTTCACCTTGGAAGAAGCTTGTTCAGATAGTTATCTTTTCTTGTTTCATCTAGTGCTGAAGTCGAATGTAGTCGTGTTGTTTAGTGAGTTCAACATATTGTATCTAGTGTAATGTGTTACTGAATTTATTCAATATGTTTAGGATGTTGTTTCTACTGTAATGTGTTACTGAATCTAAGTCGAACATGTTGATCATCATGTATGTATTACATATGTGTTGTACTCACAAGTATACCAGAAGATTCAACAATGTAGGAATCTGTTACAAAAGGAAGTCAAGCGACAACACAAAAGAAGAAGAGGAAACTTGATGAAATAGTTCAAGATATGGTTGCATGAGTCATCACTTGATAGCATGATCCTACCGAGTTGATAGATCATATTTTGCATACGGAATAGATCAAACAAAGCATGAAAAATTAACTGAAAATACAAAATATATTACAAACTTCGACCCTACAACCACTTTTTTCGAAACAACCCTAAACTACTCGGAATGCAAGTCGAAATCCGATGAGCCCAGAGTCGTCAACGACACCGGAGTGGATGTCCACTCGAAGGAGGAGGAGGAGGAGAGGACGATCGTCGATGGGTCGGCGCCATTTTTCTTCTCCTTCGCCTTTCTCGTGGCCTTCTCCTCCCTCTCCTTCCTCCTCACTGCTGACTTCGCCCTCCGCTCCTCGCGATCCGCCTTCTTTGCTGCCGCCTTCTTCTCGTAGAATGCCTCCATCGTGGCGACATCCTCCGGGAACTGCCACGCCCACTCGAGGCGGAGGCGCTCGTCAAGCTCCGCCTTGATGAACTGCTGCTCAAGATGGCGTGTGACGGCCGGAGGCGGAGACGCGAGCGATTCCTCCTGTTCCCACGTCCACACGTCGTGGAAGTTCATCGTCTGGCGGGAGCGGCCGAGGCGTAAGGCGACCACGTCGTAGGCGCGCACCACCTCGTGCGCTGTCTCGACTGTGCCGAGCCCGATGCGCTCGACGCCGCTGCGGATATCTGCATAGAACGTGCCGCTCGGGCGCGTGCGGACGTCTCGGTAGCCGGAGGTAGAGCAGCGGCGGGGCGGCATCTCGTCGGGAGCCAGAGCGAGGTGGGAGGCGAAGCGAGACGGGGGCGGCAAAGCGACAGGCGGGGGATGTGAAACTTTCAGACAGTTGGGTGTGAGCGCGTGCGGTAGTCGACGCGGCAAGTTTGGCGCGCAGGATGGCACAAAAGCGCATGGCAAATAGTTTTGGCGCGTCCGCTGGAGGTTCGCGTGGGCTCCCGCGCACGCCAAATTGGTGGTTGTTGTGTGCATGTGGTCGTTTTGTTTTCAGACGCTTCCCTTGGCATTCCTAGGCCTTCTTCAATAAATAATCGGTGGTTTGTCTCTGGAACCGCTACATCTTCCATTCTGCGGGACCGAGACCACACGAACACCATCATCCATGGCCGGCAACAAGATGCAGGATTCGCCGTGGGCTGGTCTTCCTGAGGGAGTCGTGCATAAGATAGGTGACATCTTCCTGTCGACACACGACTTCGACTACTACGCCGCCTTCCGGGCAGTCTACAGCGCCTGGCGCGGCTTCACGGAGGATCGCTTTATACCAGCCAACTGGATTGTTCTAGAGCACCAGTTGTCGCCGAAGTATGGGGTGGACGACGCCGCCATCACGTTGCTGAACGTGAGAACCGGCCGCTACCTTGAGAATAAGATTAGTCGGGTTGTTCGCAGGTGCTTTCTTGATATTCATCTGTATATGTGCGATCCTTTTTTTGCGTTCACCTCCTATACGATATGTTTTTCAAGTTTTGTTTCTCCATCTACTTTTTTACCTTGATTGAATCTCTGTTTGTTTACCTTGACCGAATATGTGCTTCTCATCTCTATCTCTCCCTCTCTGTGTCTCTGGAAGGTACTTTTACATCGGTAGCACAACCGGCGGCCTCCTTGTGCTTGGACAGAGGGTGCAGCCATACAAGACACGGTTGTACAACCCCTTCTTGGGCTCTATCAAGCGCCTGAGGATGGAGATAGCGACCGGGCAGGTGGCTTCTATTGTTGTGACGATGTTTCCGTCATTGATGGTCTTTACATCAAACCTTGGGAACACCATCATTCGGTGGGCAGATGAGGGCACGGAGGAAGGCAGACGCCCAAACTTTGGTGAAGGGTGGTACACGCTGAATGACTTCACGGAACTCCGGAGCATGACTTCTTACGCCGGTGATGTTTTCATCGCAGACAGATACGGGTATGTCTTCTTGACTATGCCTGATGCTTCCCATGGAGATGTCCAGATGCAGCGCTCCGCACGGACCCTGAATATGCATGCCACCGTCGAAGTCCCTGTTCCGGGCTGCCGGTACATGGAGAATCGTTTTTACCTCGTTGATACTGACGGGGAGCTGTTGTTCGTTGTGAGTGGACATGTCTACGGCGACAGGCCCGTTGTTTGCCGGGTGGATACACAGAACCGTGTCCTTTAGCCGGTCAGAGGCATCGGCAGTCGTGCTCTCTTCGTTGATGATAATCGGTGCATCTGCGTCGATAGCGCTAGGGTACCCACGGTGCAGGCTGGTAGCATCTACTATTCGGACCTATCCCAGATTAGATCTTACAACTTTGAGGCTCTTGCATGGGAAGAGGAGCCAAGGGTTGACCATGGGTATGGAGTAGGAGGATTATGGATTAATGACCGTCCTTTCGAACTCGATCAATTGCTGGCGGAGTATTGCAGAATCGTCGAGCCTTCTGAACTGCAGATGGTGCCGCCTTATGGAGAATATGGTACTACCCATTACGATTACTATGACGGCTACCCATCAGATTAGATTGATGTATCATGGTGGTCTGGTCCTGTTGTATTCTCTATCGTCTGTGAATTATATGCAAGTGCAATTTGTATGGTGTGCCTGTAATACAATGGATGGTCTATGTTTCAAAAAGATCATGTGTTGTACCTATTTCAATTTCGCTGTTTTCTATGTACATGTAGTAATTCTGATACATACTCGCTTTGTAAAAATCCATGCCAACAGTGCGTGTGATCTTGACCTATCTTAGCTGTCTAGAAAAATCTTGATCATCCTGTTGCTGTATATATGATCCTATGGTCTTGATAGATCTAACTATAATGTTGTTTTGCCAAACCATGACACACAAGCAAGTTTTTTCATGTAAAACATATTGGAAAATATGTTTAGCAAACAAACAACAAGCTTGTAAAGGGAATGAAAAAAATTGCCTACTACACATTTCGATCTCAATGGCCTGCATATGACTAGAAAGTCCATTGTTGGCCCAGGATGCAGGCCCGCGTAGACCAAATTTTTCATGTGTAGTACAACAGACAGATAAGTGTCGGCAGTATGTGTCATAGTTGATTTGTTGAGAGAAGGTCATGCAAGATATGAATGCAGGGTATATAAGCTAGTCGAATCGTTTCTCGCTCGGCGATGTGGGACTAAACTCCAACCCGTGTCAGTCCTTCCCCCTACGGTTTTCCGTTGGGCCCGAAAGAACCCATTACTTTTTGATGTCCGGGATTAAGATGGGCCACCCCAAACTACTTCATGCCCGGACACAGCTATGACGCGGGCGCGGGAGTAGGAGTTGGGATGGCTTGTTGCCTGCATGCCTAGTCTTACTTTTTTCTTCTATCCTATATTCCTTTTTATTTTATATTTAAATATTTGAACAAAATACCTATTTTACAATTTTGAATTTTTTAAAATAAATTACATATTCTTGACAGGCATCATTGGTATAGCATGTGCAAAAAATTTGGGATCATTTGATGAACATCGAAAAATTGAGAAATTTACGAGCAGCCCTTTTGGTCTCACCTAGGCCTCTTTTCCTAGCAATGTGTTTTTTTCGACTTTCGTGAAACAACCTGGATTTTTTACACATGCTAACATACACAAACAAAGACACATGTACAAGGTTTCACACAAATTTGAATGTTTTTGAATTTTTGGTGGCCCGGTCAAATTTAGGCCAAAAATCAAGGTGTCTAGTAAGGATGCCTAGGGGTTAGGCCTTTGTGATGTGAGACATGCTCCATGCTGAAACATGGCATCCTCTACCTAGAATCAATTTTAAATGTGTCTAAGCTTTCACACAATTTTGATTTATTTTTTTGAATTTTAGGTGGCCCGGTCAAATTTTGAATTTTTGCACGGGCTTCAGACCTCTCTGGGTGGCTAGAAACACCTTCACCAACTTGTGGTTGTGTGACTCAGCAGTTGGCCAACATGATCCTACCTACTTGATATATCTAACTATAATTTTGCTATGCCAATCCATGACACACACAACTGTGGTAGATGTGGGCCCATGCCAACATTGCATGGGATCTACACCTCTCTGGGTTGGCTAGAAACACCATCATAAACTTAGTGGCTGTGTGAGTCACTACACCTGACCAACATGATCCCACCCACTTGATAGATCTAGATGTAAGAGTGCTATGCCAAGACATGAGACACACTTGTGGCAAATGTGGGGCCATGCCAACATTGCATGGGATCTAGACCTCTCTGGGATGGATAGAAACACCTTCACCAACTTGTTGTTCTATGAGTCATCACTTGGACAACATGATCCTACCCTCTTGATAGATCTAACTATACTTTTTATATGCCAAGCCATGACACACACAACTGTGGTAGATGTTGGGCCATGCCAACATTGCATGGGATCTAGACCTCTCTGGGTTGGCTAGAAACACCATCATCAACTTAGTAACTATGTGAGTCACTACACCTGACCAACATGATCCCACCTACTTGATAGATCTAGCTATAAGAGTGCTATGCCAAGCCATGACACAAACTTGTGGCAAATGTGGGTCCATGCCAACATTGCATGAGGTCTAGACCTCTATGGGCTGGATAGAAACACCTTCACCAACTTGTTGTATGAGTCATCACACCTGACCAACATGACCCTACCTACTTGATAGATCTAACTATACTTTTGCTATACCAAGCCATGTCACACACAACTATGGAAGATGTGGTCCCATGCCAACATTGCATGGGATCTATATCTCTCTAGGTTGGCTAGAAACACCATCATCAACTTAGTGGCTGTGTGAGTCACTACACCTGGCCAACATGATCCCGCCCACTTGATAGATCTAGCTGTAGGAGTGCTATGCCAAGCCATGACACACTTGTGGTAGATGTGGGCTCATGCCAAAACTGCATGGGATCTATACCTCTCTAGGTTGGCTAGAAACACCATCATCAACTTAGTGGCTATGTGAGTCGCTATACTTGACCAACATGATCCCTCCCACTTGATAGATCTAGCTATAAGAGTGCTATGTCAAGCCACGACAAACTTGATGATGGTGTTTCTAGTCAACTCATATGGGTCTAGAACCTAATGCAATGTTGGGATAACATGATCCTAGCCACTTGATAGATCTAAGTATAACACTGCTATGCCAAGAGATGATGAATTTTGAATTGTTTCTAAAAATTAGTTGAATTTTGACTATAAAACAAAAAACTACTATGGAATTAATTAGTACTCTAAGACATCTATTTTGGGACGGAGGGAGTAAGTTTTTTCATGTAAAACATATTGAAAAAGATGTTCAACAAACAAACAACAAGCTTGTAAAGGGAATGAAAAAAAGCCTACTATACATTTCGATCTCAACGGCCTGCATACGACTAGATGAACATTGTTGGCCCAGGATGTAGGCCCGCGTAGCTCAAATTTTTCATGTGTAGTCCAAAAGGCAGACAACTGACATCAGTACGTGTCATCGTTGATTTGTTGAGAGAAGCTCGTGCCACATATGAATGCAGGGTATATAAGCTGGTCTAATCGTTTCTCGCTCGGTGATGTGGGACTAAACTCCAACCCGCGTCAGTCCTTCCCGCTATGGTTTTTTGTTGGGCCCGAAAGAGCCCATTACTGTTTGATGCCCGGGATTAAGATGGGCCGCCCCAAACCACTTCACGCCCAGACGCAGCCGTGACGCGGGCGCGGGAGTAGGAGTTGGGCTGGCTTGTTGCCTACACGCTGAGTCTTACTTTTTTCTTCTATCCTATATTCCTTTTTATTTTCTATTTAAATATTTGAACAAAATAGCTATTTTACAATTTTGAATTTTTTAAAATAAATTACATATTATTGACAGGCACCATTGGTATAGCATGTGCAAAATTTTTGGGATAGAACATCGAAAAATTGAGAAATTTACGAACAGCCCTTTTGGTCTCACCTAGGCCTTTTTTCCTAGCAATGTGTTTTTTCGACTTTCGTGAAACAACCTAGATTTTTTTACACATGATAACATACACAAACTAAGACACATGTACAAGGTTTCACACAAATTTGAATGTTTTTGAATTTTTGGTGGCCCGGTCAAATTTAGGCCAAAAATCAAGGTGTCTAGTAAGGATGCCTAGGGATTAGGCTTTTGTGATCTGAGACATGATCCATGCTGAAACATGGCATCCTCTACCTAGAATCAATTTTAAATGTGTCAAAGCTTTCACATAATTTTGATATTTTTTTGAATTTTAGGTGGCCCGGTCAAATTTTGAATTTTTGCATGGGCTTTAGACCTCTATGGGGTGGCTAGAAACACCTTCACCAACTTGTGGTTGTGTGCCTCAGCAGTTGGCTAACATGATCCTACCTACTTGATAGAGCTAACTATAATTTTGCTATGCCAAGCCATGACACAACATCTCACTATTTTTTATTTGATTTGATCGCATTTGGATAATCACCAATTCCTCTATCTTACTATGCCCGCCTCTACTCAAACAAAACATGGGTGATTATGAGCGATGGAGAAAATTCCAATTCAATTTCAAGTTCTTCCCATCTAAAGCAAAACTAGGTGATGGTAGTGTACATAACATCGAGAGAGGTACATCTGCGGGTTGGGAGGTTGAGTTTGTAGATATTGATCCCCAGCAACTGCAGCAAATGGAAGAATTGGCCATGAAGAATTTGGTGGAGAAAATCAGGCAAAGTGTTCCTTGGGGTCCACAACAGGAAGGTGCATTGTTACGGTTTGAAAATTGGAAGGGAGAATATTTGAGAATTGAGGATGGATAAGATTTAGTAGATGAAATTGATCGGCAAGATGGCTGGACAAACAAAGAGGTTACTTTTCATGCTGAGCTCATTGATCTGGAAGCAGATTCCAAGGTTGTATATGTGGCTTCAAATTTTGCTTCGCAAATGTCAGATGATGATTGGGACTCATAGAGGCAGATGGTGCCCATACGAACTGAAGTGACAGTATTATCAGACAGAAATGATGTTGATGCAGGACAGGGTGTTGATGCAGGGGCTAGTATGTATGTTGATTGGAATTCAGTGGAGTTATATGAAACTATGAATTTAGTCATAGCACCAATGGCTGACACAGAAATGGACAAAATATTTGGCATTCCAGTAGATGACAGAGATAAGGAAAATACTGATGAAACTAATTTGGCTAATGATGATGGTGGTAACAGAACATTTTATGAAGATGTAGATAGAGAGCTGATGGAGAATGCTGCAGATGATGTAAATGATGCACATTATTATGAGCTGGTTACTGTCTATGACAAGGAAAACCATGTTATTGTAGTAGGGAAATTGTTTCCAAGCATGGGTGAGTTTACGATGTGTTTCAAAACTTATACAATCAAGAAGGAGTTTGATGCCAAGACTCAGTGGACTGATAAAAAGAAGTTATATGCTAGATGTAGAGGTTTTGATGGGGGCGCCAATCCTTGCAAATGGTACATTTCTGCTAGACGCCAACCAGATGGAAGCACCATTAGAGTTAATCAAATCCCTTTTGAACACACTTGCATTACTAGTTCACAGAGAGTATCAACAATGACATCACAAATTTGGGTTGCTGAAAAGATCACTCCTATTTTAGCCAAGTCACCAAACACTACTGCAAAGATGCTAAAAACAGACTTGGAAAAGGACTACCCAATTAAGGTGAATTATAGCACTGTGTGGAAGGCAAAACAAAGGGCAATGAAATAATTGTATGGTGATTGGGCAAATACTTTTAGGATGTTGTATAACTTCAAAGCAGAGGTTGAGAAAAGGTCACCTGGCAGTGTTGTGGAGATAGATAATGAGGTCAGTGATGATGGCAAGGTGTTCTTCTCTAAGTTTTTTATGGCTTTAAAGCCTTGCATCAATGCCTTCAAAGCAGGATGTCGTCCATATTTAAGCATAGACTCTTCATTTTAACTGGAAAGTGGAATATCGTCAGCTAGCAGCATGCAATGCTCTGGATGGACATAATTGGATGTTCCTCGTTGCCATTGGGTTGTTTCAATTAGAGACTGAGGCCTCATGGACATGGTTTATGATGCAGTTGAAAAGATGCTTAGGGCCAGTCTCACCTTTGGCAATTCATACAGATGCATGCAAAGGCCTAGAAAATGCAGTAAAGACTGTGTTTCCCCATTCTGAGCAAAGAGAGTGCTTTGGACATATGTGGATGAATTTGATCCAAAAGTTCAGAGCAGAAGAATTTGGGCGCATGTGGCCTGCAGCAAGATCTTACACTACCCAGACACATTCATATCATCTTGGTAAGATAATGGCAGCATGTACTGAGAATGAATTTGGTACATGGCTGCAAACCTATCACTCTCTTATGGTATTGGTTAGGATTTAATACTGCCATCAAATGTGATCATATCAACAACAACTTGGCAGAGAGTTTTAACAACAAGGTGAAGGATTTAAAGGACTTGCCTGTACATGACATGGTTGACCAAATCAGGATCATGATCATGCGCTTGTGAGAATTGAGAAGAAGAATTGGTGATGTCCTGCAAAGGGACAAGCTTCCAGCAGTGGTACAACAGGTTGTCAATAGGAGTAGAAATCTTGCACATTTGAAAGTTGAGAAATCTTCTTTGTGGGGTGCTGAAGTTAGAGACACCAAAACTGGAAGGAGACATGTTGTTGACACTGAAGTGCATGAATGCACTTGCCTGGAGTGGCAACACACTGGAAAGCCATGTGAGCATGCCCTACTCTTCTTGGCCTCCAAACCAAATTTAAATATGCACCCATATTTGCATGAATATTATTCAGTAGAAAAATTCAAAGCTGCATATGCAACTCCAATTCCAGCACTTACAGACCAGTATCAATGGCCTGAAGTAGAATTTGAATTTTCTATGTGTCCTCCACTGACCAAAAGAAAAGCTGGCCGGCCTAAGGAAAGTAGATTCAAGGCATGGTTTGAGAAAGGTGGGAGTAGTAAGAAAGGGAAAAAGGATGATATGCCAAAAAGACCTCAAAAAGGTAACAAAAACAGATGCAAGATTTGCCAGGAACTTGGGCACCGAGCTGGGTCTTCCAAATGTTGTTACACTCCTGAAAAGCCAAAGAAGTATGCAATATTTTTTTGTTACTGTTACTCTTGTTTCTTTACTTTTTTTGTTGCAAAATGACCTGTTATGTTTTCAGGAGAAAATGTCCAGTTCAGCCCCTTGTCCAGTTCAGTAGAAGGTGCTGCAGAAGATCCTGGGGCTGAAGATTGTACAGGTGCAGAATATTCCTGGGCACTAGCACTCGACGATGTGCCGATTGGATCTCCTAGCGAGGCGTCACTCTCAATGCCGTCAGAAGAACCACGGGGAAGAGTTGGGCGGGAGATCCACGCATACACACGTTGGTGGGGACCACGGAGAAGACGTGTCGGGCACCCCATGGCTGCCATAGTTACGCGCAGAACGCGACGCAAGGGAGGGCCTAGACCTTGGGGACGTGGCGTAAGGGCACTGGCGCGGATCGATACGCCCAGGTGACGGCACGTCAGAGTCTCGGGGGTGGATCCGAGGTAGATTTTGCCCCCGTATCATGCTCAGAGTATGTGTTTTCTTGGGTTGTAGCGGTGTTTTCTTCAGCCTCATTATCTGATGTGTTGTCATCAGTATTTTCAGCAAAATTTTGCATGACTAGTTTGGTACAGCTTGTGGGCAGGGTGTCAGCTGTGGCCTGCATAGGATCAACGACAGGAACAATTGGCACATATATATTGGTCATTAGTATGCACACCCCTAGTTGTTTCTACCAAGGAGGTATTGTTTGAAGGAAGCAAAAGAATTTCATCATGGAGACGACGACCCGCAATTTTGATGAAGTGTAGCAAAGGGAAAAACATTTTCATCAAAAACTACATCCCTTGACACGTAGACACGGCCAGTAGTACTATCAAGGCATTTTACTCATTTGTGACGAGGACTATACCAAAGAAATACACACCGTTTTGAGCGAGAGGGGAGATGTTGGTGAAGATGTTTCTAGCCAGCCTAGAGAGGTCTATATCCCATGCAATGTTGGCATTGGGCCCACATCTGCCACGAGTGTGTGTCATGGCTTACTCAGATGTATCAACTGGGTTTGATCATTTTGGCCAGGTGATGAGTCACACAACCACAAGTTGATGAGGGAGATTCTAGCCAACCTAAAGAGGTCTAGATCCCATGCAATGTTGGCATCGGCCCACATTTTCCATAAAGTGTCTCAACATGTCTCAACATATCGGCCCACATTCTAGCCAACCTAAATAGGTTCGATCGATTAGTTGATATAGTAGGTCATGATGAGATGTCAATTTTTCTAACAAAACCTTGATCTTATTAGTGGCAAAACTACGGTTATTGGATAGTCATATTAGGCACAACTAATTACTAGTTTTTGAAAAAAAAAACTAGTGGCATCTTGACATGGAGTCTTGTTATGTATACTACCACCAAGGAAAAATAAGAAACACACGTGGGTAATGTAGTTTTTCCCAAAACCACTTCTCAACATAAGCTAGTAGCTATGAAAATGCGTGGCTATCGACTCAATCCCCTTCCCAAAACCCTATTTTGTCTGAATGAGGCCATATTTGGCACACAAGACTGATGGGTTTGTTTGTACAAAACACGCATTTTCCATTTTTTAAGTGGCAAAATACACACATGGATGGACCAACGGTGGCGTGTAGGGTTCCACTATTTCTTGATATTTTTTAATTTCTGGTGCTTCTTTCAAACTAAAGCAAAAACCATGAAAGGTGAGACTCTGAATCAGTAATCACAACTTGAGTTCTATGAGTAAAGCTGAAAGATAGTACTTACACATAATTATGAAAGCCGCCACACTGAATTCTGAAAGCTACCACACTGAATTCTGAAAGTACTAAAAATAAATACATTGCAATTTTTTACTTCGAAAAGATCTGAACACGCTAGCGATCGAGCAAATAACCTAGGCTATTCAGCCCTACATATTTCATTGGCGTCCGCTCCCGTGTGCTGCAGGAAAATTAATTGAACTCCCCTTGTCTGCAATGTGCTGCCAGTATCTGGTCGAGACGGTAAGGCCTCGGTGAACGTTCTAGATCATGTTGACCAAAGCCATGTATAGGTGTTGGTACCCCATCCCAGGCCTTAAGATCATGATTGTACGCTCTGATATAAGAAAAATCCATGTAGTAGATGCAACCGGCTTGGACTGTACTAGGGTGCACTCTAGTGTCGACGGAGATCGATCGGTTAAAATGAACGAAGAAGGCACGGATGCCAATGTCACCTACAACCTCGAGACAGTGTTTCTCCGTGTCCACCTGGTAAAGCACCGGTTGACCTTCGGCGAAAACCCCGCCCAACACAAGAAGCAGACCACCTTCTGACTCCACAAGGTAGAACTTGTAGATTTCGCGTATCTCTTCAAAGACTGGACCTAAAATTATTCTGGCCATCTTGACGGTGCTCGCATGCTGCTCCACCTGGATGTTGGTCGACACGATGTCTCCACCATCCTGTATTGCATACACTTCACCACGGAACAGGGTCATGCATCGCACGTGCACATCGGACGAAGGATAAATTCCTTCTCCAAATACTCCATTGAAATCCCCTGTCAGGGTGGCCTCATCGTCCCAAGCAATAGAATACTCATAATGTGCGGAAACAAACACCATCATGGGGGACTTCGTGACGGCTACAGATGCCATAATATCTGATGGTATCTGCGACTGAAACTCAGTGTTGGACTTACGGGTGAGTGGGTTCAGATGGCGAATCTTGTGCGGCTCTTCCCTCTGAGCAATAACGATGATGCCACGATAAACACCGATGAAGTAGAACCTTTTGATGAAGAGAACAGTTAGCCCTAAGATATATGTACAATGGAAAATACTCTCTTTGTTCACTAATATAAGACAAAGCTTCTAGATATTCCAAAATGTACTAGATATATATATCCTAAAATGAGTGAACCTATACAATTGAACTTTGCTTAAGAATGTTCAAGAACATGCATGTTTAAGAACCTACACGATTAAACATGCATGTTTAAGAATAACTTTGTATCCAAATAACAAATGAATGTTAGATCGGATGAATTGTGAACCTACGTTGAACTTCTATTAGATTCGTCGTGAAGCAATGATCTGTGGCGAGGTTGAGGAACGTGAAGTCGCCGATGTCTGGAAGTGTGTGATATACCAGGATCCAGTTGTTGAGATGGAACTCAGGTTCTTTTAACACGCGGCACCAATCGCCGCAGACTCTCCGACAAGCAGCGTAGGCATCGACGTACTCCTCGTTCTCCAGGAAGGATTCGCCGATCTTGGCAAGTGGTCCGTCGGCCGGGAGATCGGACTAGTTCACCTTCAGTCGGCTGCTCGCCATGCCTTCCTATCGAGGAATAAAGAATACCAGGAGATGACGAGGAGAAGAACAAGGATAGGAGGAGTCGAAGAGGGAAGCACTGCACCGGAACAAGGAGGCAAGGAGACGGCACGAACTGCCACTAGGCCACTATGCGGTTGAGGAACTGGCAATTTTCTTTTCTTGTAATATATAAGGACATCGGCTAACCACGCTGACGGGTGGGGTCAGTTCATCACGTAGATTCACTCCAATGCTATAGGCTTCTTTGGGTTGGCTAGAGACTCCTTCATCAACTTGTGGTTGTGTGACTCAACACTTGGCCAACATGATCCTAACGAGTTCATATCTAAGTATAAGAGTGCTATGACACACACTTGTAGCATATGAGTCAACACTTGGCCAACATGGTCCTACCTACTTTACAGATCTAAGTATAAGACTGCTATGCCTAGACATGAGGAGACACTTTGCACCAAATGTGGGCGCGCATGCCAACATTTCATGGGCTGGCCAAAAACTCCTTCATCAAATTGTTGTTGTATATGAGTCAACACTTGGCCAACATAATCCTACCTAGTTAATAGATCTTAGTATAACACTATATGCCAAGAAATTATGATGAGACACTTTGTGGAAAATGTAGGCCCATGCATCATTGCATGGGTTATATACTTCATCAACTTGTGGTTGTATATGAGTCAACACTTGGCCAACATGATCCTACCTACTTGATAGATCTAAGTATAAGACTGCTATGCCAAGACATGATGAGTCATTTTGTGGCAAATGTGGGCCCATGCCAATATTGCATGGGCTATAGACCTCTCTCGGTTGGCTAGAAACACCATAATCAATTTGTGGTTTTATGACTCGAGACTTGGCCAACATGATCCCACCCAGTTGATACATCTAAGTATAAGAGTGATATTCCCAAGCCATGTATGAAAAGCAAGAACCAGCATACAAAATGTTTTTATCTACTCCCTCTGTCTCAAAATAGATGTCTCAAATATGTCAAAAATTGAATGAATCTTGACACTATTTAGTATATAGATTCATCCAAATTTTTAAAAACCTAAGACATATATTTTGTGACAGAGGGAGTATTTTGTTACATGAACATGTGCATAAAGAGAAGCAAACAGAGAAAACTTGGGAAAATTCGTGATGCTTTTTATTCAGGGCTTGCAAAGCATGAGGAAGCTAACTGATACACTTATTACAGTGTCTACTGCTTAATGATCAGCAGATAGACCAACCCAAGAGAAACTGCACAAAAATAAAATACAGCATTCATCATGTTCACCTGCTTGTTCAGATCAATAATCTGCCTTAACTGCTTGTTGAGTTTCTTTAGTTCTCCCTTAACTTCTGCATCACCCGTCGTAGCAACAATTTCAGAGCCCAAGCTCTCGGTCGTATGAGGTTAACTGAGCTCAATCGATGCGCCCCGCTTCCGATCAAGTGCGCCCTCTAGTTTAATCCTCTCAATGTACTCATCCATCCACTCAAAATGCCTACAATTCTTCAGGTCCTGAAATCGGATGGGAAAGATGAACCCTGATTCAAATCCCAAATCCGACGAAGAATAAAAATTGGCAAACGAAATCAACAAATTGACTTGAAGAACTCAGATCTAACATTCCCCTTCTCTGGCTTGCTCTCGCATTTCACAAATTCGCGCCCACAGTTGCCATTTTCCTCGTTCTTAGTGACCAATTGTTTCAGTGGCGTGATGCGTGGGCAGTCAGGACACCTCGTCATCTACACTGCCCCATACCGCAGCCATGAGGGGCCGGAGGTTGTACTGGAGTTCGGCATCTATCGCGGGCATTGCGGGATTGAAGAAAGGCACCCGAAGAAGAAAGAGAAAGAAATGGAAGGCAACGTCGGCTCGGGTTCCTGTTCCTCCCTTTTCTAAAGCTAATGATGAGGTGAATATGTGGTGGATCCCGCGATGTTTAGGGCCGGTGGTTGCATCAGGACGGGATGCCAGATGAGCGCGGCATATGCATCAAACACTATACATGCTAACAAAGTTTGGTATGCAATTACACTACAAAATATAAGATGCTAATTAAGTTTAGCAATCAAACAACCCAACTTTGCGTAAATTGTTTAATGGTATACCAACATTCGCCAGGGAATCGGTAGTAGGAATTTTTGTTTCTTGAGTTTTCAAGAATCTGCCAGCAGCTCCGCGATCTCAAGAACTCTTCTTTTTACCTTTTCAAGTTTGTTTGTCTTTGACAGAATAATTTCTGCAACAGTACGTCTCCTAGAATCATTTATCCTTTCCTATAACAAAATATTAGCAGGGTTAATAAGGTCACATGCTAGTGTATATAAATATGCAAATTCCAAATAGAAATTTTGAATACCTGCGAGACTACATATGTGAATTTATCTCCGTCAAAGTGCTCCATACAGCGTAGCACGAACATTCCACATGAGTTTCTGATCATAAAGAATCTAAATTTGAATAACAGTACTAACACATCAAAAGAAATGACATTAGTTCAACCAGAAACCCACGCATCATTTTGCCGTGGTGTTTCGCAGCTTACGCCATACAAGTTACTATTGATGAAAATGTTAGGTTGTTAGCTCAACTTCATGCTAGGTGAGAAAGGGAAGCTGAAATTGATAGAAACAATAGTGTGTGCACCATCACCACTAAACCACAAGTAGTCCATGTTCCTCCTCCTACTATGCCTAAGCCTATTGAGCCTACTACTAGTGATGCTAAGTTTTATTTTGATATTGATGGTTGTAATATTTCTGAAGTAATTATGTTCTTGCAAAAGCTTGCTAGGAGTCCTGATGCTAGTGATATGCATGTTGCCTTTACCAAACACATTACAAATGCTCTTGTTAAGATTAAGGAAGAGAATCTAAAACACAAAGCTTCTATTCCTAGGAAAGTAGAAGATAGTTGGGAACCCATTATTAATATGCAAGTGAATGACTTTGATCTCAAAGCTTCATGTGATCTTGGTTCTAGTGTCTTTATTATGCCTAGGAAGATTTATGAAATTCTTGATTTGCCACCTTTGGAAGATTGTTATTTGGATGTCCCACTCAATGATAATGCTAAGAAGAAACTCATGGGGAGTATTAATGATGTTCTCTTTATGGTTAACAATGCATATGTCCCTATGTATTTCTATATTTTCGATGTTGAATACAATGCTTCTTGTCCTATTACTTTGGGAAGACCTTTTCTTAGAACAGTTGGTGCCATCATTGATATGAAAGAAGGCACCATAAAATATCATTTTCCCTTCAAGAAAGGTATTGAACACTTCCCTATGAGGAGAGAGAAGTTGCTTTTCGCTCCTACTTTGAAAGCAAGGTTTGATGTTAATGCTTCTTCATTTGAAAATACTTGATTCTTCATGCTTCTTGTGCCTAACTTAAAGGCGTTAAATAAAAGTACTTGTTGGGAGATAACCCAAGAGTTTCCTTGAGTATTGGAAGTTATTACTTCAGTAATGACCTCTCCTTATCCTTTTTGTTTGCTTTGTGTGCCAAGAATGACCTCTAATGAGAGGGAAGTAAGATTTGGGGAGTTGCTGTCCCGAAACAGATTTCTATCCTCCACCATAAAAATCCGTGAGGAGTATATGTAACTCGGATTGAGCTCAACATTTACTAATAAATCCCCCAGTATGTTAGCTAACTTTTGTTAGTTCAACACTTTTTGATTTGAGCAACATAAGATGTTCGAAAAAATCGGTTTCTACCTGTTGGTCTGTTTTGACAGATTTCTGCCATTATTTGCATTTGCTTCTTATTGATTACTTTTTGAGTTCTCTTTTGGGGAATTGAGATTTTTGAAGGATTTGCTATAGTATCTTGTGTTTTTAGTGAAAATCCTTGTTGTTCCAAATCTTTGCCAGGGGTCTAATATCTTTTGAATAAACTAATGTTGCTAATGAAGATTGTGTGAAGTTTTGTATGAAGGAAATATTTCAGGTGTAGAGAGAGAATGATGCAATGAGATGAAGAATGGACAAAAGCTCAAGCTTGGGGATGCCACCATGGTGTCACTCCAAGAAATATCCAAGAGTTACAAGCGTCAAAGCTTGGGGATGCCCAAGGCATCCCCTACTTCATCAATAAAAAGCTCAGGTTTGTCTAGACACTTCGTGTTTATTGTTTCATGCATAGTTGTGTTGTTCTTGGAGCGTCTTAGTTTTCGTTTGCTTTGCTTAGGTTGTTTAGTTTGCTTGAATAAAGTAGTTTGGACCCCTGTTCTGCTGTGTTGTTTTGCAAATAAGTTGCTTGGTGTTGGAAAGGAGTAGTAAGTTCTTGCCTGTAAGTGCAAGAGGAGCTTGCATTGACTGCAACTTAGACTTTAGCATGACATGCTAGGTGTTGTTTTGACCTTATGCTTAGTGATTATTGATGTATCATGTCTTGTTCCAAACAATTGGGATTGCTTAGTGTACCTTGAAGAAATTATGTGTTGTTTTAGCATGCAAAAGCATAGTATTGTGGTATTCTCCTTTGATGTCTTGTTTGGGTTGACTTGGCACATGCTCACACTATGTTATGACTATGACAAGTCACCATAGCCTATGTGATCATTTAGTCCTTGACTTGTAGTACCACTATATGCTTTGATTAGTAATGTTTTGTTGCTTTGCATGATTATGGCCATTATGCTCTCTTAGTTGGTTGTTCCCAGTCTTTTGCTAGCCTCCACTTGTATGAGTAAGCTTTACTCATGCTTCCAACTTCCAAGAGACCAAGTTTTTCCAAAGTGTCCACTATAAACTCATATGCATGGTGTGTTATACCATTCCAAGTATATTCTTGTTTTCAACTATCTTCCAATTAAAAACTATTTTGTTATGTGAAAACTTAGTGATTAAAGTCCTCAAAAACTTGATGGCACACTTTATATTCTTCGGCCCTAATAAACTTGAACCATTGTAACGTCTATGTTGTATATGCTTGCACTTGTACGTTGGACTTAGCAGAACCTTGCTGTCACGGGGAACGTTTTCAACATTGCACTTGTACTCTGTACTCAGTTGATATCATGCTCTTTTGTCTATGGATGTCACCGGTGTGAAATAAAGAGGGAACTTGTAAGTCCATGGAGTTTGTATTCTGTGTTAGATAAACGCCTAGGCCGCTAGCCTAAGCCATGCCTAATCATGGTGGAAACTTGCAACATCACCATAGTGAGCTATCTATGAAGCATCCTCAATAAAAATCTATGCATATAGGAAATTAAAAAGATCGTTGAGATGCTCATTGTCTGCTTGCCTTGTCATTTTGGTTATGGGAAAGCTCATGTACCATGTGCAAGGGGTACCCCGTTGGCGGTTCTCTATGATATGCAAATACTTACAATGACAAGAACTTACCTGTGACTAAAGTTGAGTAGCATGAGGTGTGGCCCTCGTATTCAAGGGACTTGAGATTGTCAACTTATACTTTGTCAAGCATATACTCCATAGTTAGTTCACTTTAACCTTAATCACTTCAAGATGCTTATGATAGGGGAAATGAGGGGTGAAAGCTAACAAGTACCATAATTTTTGGAATCTCTTTTTGAAACTTGAAATCCCTGCTTCCTTTACAAAAAGGCCTTCCTTCCACCATTATTGAGTCTCCACCTTCTACCTTTAGGCACCATTAAGAGAGCATAGTTGTGATTGTTAGTTTTATGTGCAGTGTCCCAAAGCTTATTGATTGATGCATATTGTGATATTACTTTTTCTTGTGCTATTTGTTTCTAGTCACCCTTGTGAACTTTTAAGGTATCATATGCATCTATATTGCTACTCTATGAGGGACAAGCAGGTTGCCACTATGCTATGTTTTATGTATGTGAAACAAACAAATGTTTTTCAATGCATGTTATTCATGATCTCTGTTTGTAGCCTTTCATGTTGCATGCATAGTTACTATGTCCTATTGTTAGAACTCCATCTTTCATGCACATGTTTAGAGTTCTTTGATCCCAGCTTTCAATGCTTGCAAATGGTTGGATCTTTATTGTGAGCGTGCATGTCACCTCAAAAATTGTTCTTTTATCACTTACCTACTCGAGGACGAGCAGGAGTTAAGCTTGGGGATGCTTGATACGTCGGAAATGTATCTATAATTTTTGATGTTCCATGCTTGTTAGTATCTGCTTTGCTTTGCTTTGTCTACACTTTAAGGTCCTTTATACATGTTTTCTGGTACTAACCTATTAACAAGTTGCCACAGTGTCAGTTGTCTGTTTTCTGCTTTTTTTTGGTTTCAGAAAAGCTAGTAAGGAAATATTCTCGGAATTGGACGGGACAAAAGCCAAAGTCAATAACTTTCCGTGGGGAACAAGAAGTCCAGAGGGGAGACTTAGAGGCGTGCCAGGGCAGCCACACCCCCCTAGGCACGGGTGGGCCCTGCCCCGCGCCTAGGCAGGGTGTGGGGCCCCTGGCCGGCCCCTCGGCCTCCCCCTTCGCCTATAAGAAGCCCCCGATGCAGAAACCCTGAGTACCCAATCAAAAATCCACGAAACTATCTGTAGCCGTTGCCACCATCGTCCCTAGATCGGGGGGATCTGAAGTTCTTCTCGGCACCCCGCTGAAGGGGAGATCATCCCGGAGGCCTTCTCTTCGGTATGATGCGTGAGTAGTACCACCTTGGACTATGGGTCCATGTAGTAGCTAGATGGTTGTATCTCCTCCTTTGTGCTTTCATGTATAGATCTTGTGAGCTCCATTCATGATTAAGATCTAATCTATTTGTAATCATGCATGTTGTGTTTGCAGGGATCCGATGGATATTGAGATTATTATGTTGGTTTGATTAATGGTTTTGTCTTTATGATTCTATCATGTCTGTGTTGTTTGTGATCTTGCATGCTATTTGTTGTTAGTAGCTATCTTGGCCAAGTAGTTGCTAGTGACTCCAAGAGGGGGTATTTATGCTCGATAGTGGGTTCATGCCTCTAGTTTCCAAGGGAAGTGACAGAAATCTCTTCGGTTGTAGATGTGATGTTGCCACTTAGGAGAAAACAATGGTCTCTTGTTCATGGAACACGTGGATTGTTTACCTTACACACTTTACTTAAAGTAGTTGTCGATTGCTTGCAACTTAATACTGGAGGGGGTTCGGATGATAACCTGAAGGTGGACTTCTAGTCATAGATGCAGTTGTATGGCGGTCTATGTATCTTGCTGTATTTCCCAATCGAATCTCATGGGATCTTTCTGACTAGTAATTGCATTGTTATGCCTTGCTCAGTTCCTGTCAATTGCCCTGCTGTAATTTGTTTACCCTTCATGCCATGTTGTTTATCTAAGGAGAGCAACTCTAGTGAACTATGGACCCCGGTACAATCTTTACCATTGATACACCTTCCACTATTACTTGTTTACTTGCTGCAAACCATTACCTTCTACACCATATGTTTAGTCCTTTGTTACTGCAAACCGGTGACCTTGACAACCTCACTGATTCGTTGGGGCAAAGTCTTGAGTTTGTGTTGTACAGGTCTCCACGTTGTTTGCAACACCTATGTGAAGTTTCCTTCCTCCTTCTGGTTCGATAACCTCGGTCTCAACTGAGGGAAAACTTGCTGCTTGCTCTTCACACCCTGTGCTTGGGGTTACCAACAAAGTGCCACGTCAAGCACCATCAGCTGTGCTTGGTGCACTTCGTTAGAAACCCCAAGAGCAATGTGTGATGAGCAAAATAGCAAGTTTTCCCTCAGTAGAGACCGAGGTGATCGAACCAGTAGGAGGAAGGAAACGTCTAAAAGGTGTTGCAAGCAACATGGAAACCTGCACAACACAAAATCAAGATTGTGTCCCAACGAACAGTGAGGTTGTCAAGTGTTGGGAATATGCCCTAGAGGCAATCATGTATGATGATGTTTCCCCATTGTATTCATAAAGATATTAAGTTGTCCTTGTATAAACATCTGATGTGTATCATTGAATATGTGATTCGGTTGTGGAACTATACATTCATGTTGTTTGTACTAAATATCCTTGGTCATTGAGGTTGTGCTGGACACACAACTTAGACTAATGTGAAAGTTGTCTTGATGACTTGGTTCCACTTGTCATGTGCATGGAGATGCTATCCAACTTACACAGATTCGGCTAAAGAGTTTAGCGAGTCGGATTGACCCATATTGAGGTACAACGAACAAGTTGTCATTTGTATATCTCAATCAATGTAATCCTTCAACCTGAGGTTGTTGCATAGTCCGAGTTGAGGATCACCGACTTAGGTTCTGTCAAACGTTGATCCGTAACTAGGCAGTTATAAAGGCAGAGTTCGGGTCGGCTGAGAATCAAGCTGCGTGATGTGAATAACCAAGATGGGATTTTGCCCCTCCACTCGGAGAGATATTTTCTGGGCCCTCTCGGATGATATGATTCGCAAAGCATGGCCATGCACGACTCGGTTAAGTTTTAACCGAGGCGATCGACTAAGAGTTAGTCGGGTGAATCACTTATCTCGGATCGAGAAGAGAGTTGGACTATTTAAGGGATGACAATTATTCGCCTATAGTCTGATAAGGTATATCGTGAGGCAAAAGGGACTCGGACGTAAGTCGCATTGGAAAGGCAAGTTGTCATGACTCTTTGGTACTTGGGAGTCGGCACGTTCTGCTAGGAGCCGCTACCGACTGATCGATTGAGAGTAGGACTCTAATCGTGTCCAAGTAGCCATGAGCCTGCGGGGTCACACACTTAAGAGCGGGAGCAAGTTCGGATTGGATCCGAACTGGAAATATGGTTGGGTTGGACCCGAGCCTGATTTGGACTGAGTTAGTGAGTCGAACTCACAGGGACTAATATTATACAGGCTTTAGTGAATGGGCCACGCGAGCAGAGCCCATGTTCACTCCCTATATATAGTGGAGCACCGTAACCCAGAAAGGTTAATCGTTGATCGGTTAGGTCATTCCATGTGTTGGAAACCCTAGCTCCACAGCAGTCTTGCCGTCATATCGAACCTAGCAGTTCGCCGCCGGTGCTCCTCCTTGTACGTGTGGATACCAGCAGAGGTGATGTACGATCAGCACTAGGACGATCGAATCGCAAAGGACTGCAATGCATCAACTGACGCGCTTCATCAGTAATCCGCAACTGCGCGTATAGTGGTAAACCTCGTGGCCTTCTACCTTGGCTAGATCTTGGGATCACCATGTTAGAGGAAAAAGTTTTGTTTTATCTCTGCATGGCCCTACATCAAGCTCACTGGTTTGCTGTAATAAAGGATTAAACGTAGGGTGTGGAAGGTGATGATGGTTTGAAACAAGTAAACAAGTAACTGTGGAAGATGGATCAATGGTAAAGATTGGACCGGGGTCCATAGTTCACTAGAGGTGCTCTCCTTAGATAAACAACATGGCATGAAGGGTAAACAAATTACAGTAGGGCAATTGACAGGAACTGAGCAAGGCATAACAATGCAGTACCAGACAAAAAGATCCTATGATATTCGATTGGGCAATACAACAAGATACATAGACCGCCATCTAACTGCATCTATGACTGGAAGTCCACCTTTGGGTTATCATCCGAACCCCCTCCAGTATTAAGTTGCAAGCAACAAACAACTACTTTAATCAAAGTTTGTAAGGTAAACAATCCACTTGTTCCATGAACAAGAGACCGTTGTTTTCTCCCTAGTAGCAACAACACATCTACAACCGAAGAGATTTCTGTCACTTCCCTTGGAAACTAGAGGCATGAACCCACTATCGACCATAAATACCCCCTCTTGGAGTCACTAGCAACTACTTTGCCAACATAGCTACTAACAACGGAGAGCATGCAATATCACAAACAACACAGACATGATAGAATCATAAAGACAAAACCATTAATCAATCTAACATAGTAATCTCAATACCATCGGATCCTGCAAACACAACATGCATGATTACAAATAGATTAGATCTTGATCATGAACGGAGCTCACAAGATCTATACATGAAATCACAAGGAGGAGATACAACCATCTATCTACTACATTGACCCGTAGTCCAAGGTGGAACTACTCACACTTCATACCGGAGAAGAAGGCCTCTAGGATGATCTACCCTCCGGCAGGGTGCCAATAAGAACTTCAGATCCCCCCCCCCCCCCCCGATCTAGGGACGCTGGTTGCGGCGGCTACACATGGTTTCGTGGAGTTTTGATCGGGTGCCTAGGGTTTCTGCATCGGGGGCTTCTTATAGGCAAAGAGGCGAGGCTGGGAGGTAACTAGGGTGTCACATCCCAAAAATTCTCCTAATTTTGGAATGTGAATTAAATAAATAAGTTTGATTGATTGTTTGACTATGTTGAAAATTCTCAAAGAGAAGAAACTTTTTGATTAGAAAATCCTCTCAACCTTGAATTCAGAATCTTATATTCTTTTGTCGTGACCTAAGTAGCCATATAGGCAAAAGGGCATGGATTAATTATGGATTGTAGAATTGGTGTGCAAGATTTCAAAATGAAAATCATGAAGCATTCATAAGCATTTCATTACATCCGTGCAAAGTTCTCACAAACTGAATCCAAATCCTGGTATCTAAATCCTATAATTGATTTGCCCAAATGTTCCTAAAGGAAATTAAATTGACTTTATAAAACCCACTATTGCTAAGGCATAAATTATTGATAATTATAGTCTAAAGAGATCCAATTAATATTACAAAATTTTAGAAACAAAATTGAGCTCATTTGGAGCTATTATGAAAAAGTTATGGAATAAATACAAACACATAAAGATATAAATAAAATGAAATATACAAGGATTTATAAACTCACTACTTCCAAACTAGTAAAAAGATTACAAATTTGATCCTATAATGATCTATTCGATTTTAGAAAATTTTAGAAACAAGAATCGTGTCATTTAGAGTTCATATGCAAAAGATACGAGGGAAACAAGTAAATAGAAAAAGAAAAAGAAAAAAAGAAAAAAAAAACTAAACAGGCCGGCCCACCCGGACCGACCGGAGCACCCATAGCCACGTACGTGACCGATCGATGCATGGTTGCTTTAAAATGCGTGCGAATCAGTTTTTCTTATACCTATCTCTATTCAAACTCTCATAACTTTTTATCTACAACTCCGAATTGACTTCCGTTTATTTCTACTTGTTCTCTACTCCAAGACCTATCTCTACACCGTCCTAAATCTCCATATAAACTTGTGGAGCCACAGCTGTACGAGTTTCCCTTCTCGAAATACCGAATCTACACATGCCCGAATCTTATTTCGCTTTTTAACCCATCTAGACTTTGTTGTTTGCCTTCAGCCAAAAAACAAAAGTTGTAGAACTCGTCAAAATCTTTAAATCCCGACAAACCTCACCTCTTTTCATCCACCACAGCCGGAGAATTTCGCATCACAATATTTCAGATCCGACGGTGTAAATCCAAGATGTACTCGCGCTCGTTCCTTCAAATCCAAATTCCTTTGGTGAGAAGGTAGGACTAATGATTCCCCACGACTTTCATATTCTAAGTTTTTCAATTTGACCTACGGATTTGTCTCTCTAATACAGATCTCTTTCTTGTCTATTCTAAGCCAAAATCGGGTTGGTCTCTTCTTCTAGCCACCGGATCTTATCCACACGGTCGAGATCCAATCAAACCGGTGCGTACCATGTTGTCATTCCGGTCAGCTTCCTCATCATCGCCACGTCGTCGTCAGGTCAGCATCTAGTCCCAGTCAGCATGCAAAGTCAACATGTCCAGTCAGCGGAATATTCTCTGGAATATTTCGTTCGAATTTAAAATTGCACATTATAGATCTAACTTGTCAAATTCATTAGAACTTCATACCACGTCCAAAAATTGCGTATAATATATCAAATTGAAGATAATTTTATGTAGAATCATATTATCAGAATAGATCCAACTTTTACTGTACGTGGTTACTACAGTAATTTAATTAGTTTTAAAGGTATTTTAGGTTAATAAATTCATAAAAAGTTATCTATAACTCCAAAAAATATGAACAATATATCAAATTTAATCTACTATAATGTAGATTAATAATATCTGGTTGGATCCAGCATTTGCGGATTATTTACTCCGTAGTGATTTAATTAGTTTTAATGGATTTATAAATCATTAAATTCATAGTAAATTATTTGCATATCACAAAAATATAAATAATATACCAATGGAAAGCTGGTTCCATGTAGATCATCAATATGCAATTAGTTCAGCCTTTTACTGTAAGGTTTTGCCGTGAAGATTTAAATGGTTTAATGGCCTATTTAGAGTAATAAATTCATAAGAAAATAAATACTGCTCAGAAAATTACAATTAATATGTCACTGGAATCACAATTCCGTGGAGATTACAGATATAATTTTAGTTTGATTTTTAGGCAACAGAAACTGTATGAATCATTTAAAACCCATTAAACACTATTTAAATCATACAAAAAGATCTATAACTCCGATTAGGGTGAATCCAACGCCTACTGGTTTGTATTAACGTCCTCTATCCAGTAAACACAAGTAACAAATTTAATTCTACAGTTAGAACAGTTGTTACAACAGAACTATTAAAAACCCTATATTGGCAAGTAATTATTAATAACAACTACTCCATTGCATTAATTGGCCTCTTGCATGCATCATATACTCCAGTATTGTGTAGAGAACTAAAGTAACAACCATTGTGACTTATTAAATTGTCATGCATGCATTTGTTGCATTTGTTTGATCTCTATGTGATATTGTTTACGATTGTATGCCAGTGTTTGCTCGATGGATTGCGAGGAGTGCAACGTGTGTGATTGCAACTACTATGATTGCAAGTATTGTGGTTATGACGAGTGAAACCATTATATCTATGAGGATTGTGAGGATTATCTAATCGACTACATCTACAACAAAGGCAAGTGGTGCTATCTTGGTCATAAATGTCCTATTGTTTTTCTATGCATTGTAAATGTTTTTGTAGAATTGCATATGTAGGAATTGATGTGTATATGCTATGCTATGTCCCATATTATTCCCTAGCATTCCTTGTTTATGAGCCACCGTTGGTAGATGTGCTTAGCCATGCTATGATGAACGAGGGCTGGGTTACATCACTGATGTTGATTCTAAATGTGTTGGTTTGCGAAAACTAAAACAACTTAATCAATGAATCTTCTTGGTGTGATGCGATTGATAATTTTGGTGGTATCATTGCGGAAAGGCACCCAGGACACTGAGAAAGGATTGGTTTCTTTGTTTGGTAGCTTTCATGTGCAACCATGTGCCAATAATGAAATGGGCGGTTGGTTGGACTCAGTAGGTTATGGTAACTCGAACCCACGTATCCAGAGATGTAGATAGTGTAGGTTGGACCGGTGCTTGTCGGGTTTGGGGAGCTACTTCCCGAACGGTTCCTTCTTGGACTTCTCCCTATCATCATCTAATATGAGAGTGGTGGTACGAGCTGGGCCGGCCAAGTCACATGGGTAAAGTGTACTAACCCCTGCAGGGTGTATAAACTAAGTGCTTAGCCGTGTCCCCGGTTATGGACAATTTGAGCGACCTGATACTGATGCTATGATATTTCTCACTCATCCTTATTTCTTAATTACTTAAAACTTGTTGGGTGAACATAATTGGGTAGGAGCACCTGGGAGTGAACCAGAGTGTCCTATTTATCGTATTGGAAAACTACTTTGTTACAAACGTTAGGATAAAACTATTGCTTTATGCAAATGAGCCTGAACTCCACTTGGCGAAATAAGCATGTAGTTGATAGATATGTTGTTAACCACTTTAGCCTACTTGCCATACATTCAATGTGTTGACCATTCGTGGCTGCAACGTTTCATGTTGCAGGTTATATCGTATCTGAGTGATCGTTCATAGGTCGCGAGACTCCACTCAACAATTGTTCACCTGTGGCACATTTGGAGGACGGAGATCTACCTTGTATTCGTTTTCCGCTGTGTACTTGAATAAATAATGTAAAATTCTGGATCATATTCGTTGTATTTATGATGCACAGTTATATTTGATATCATTTTGTACTGTGTGTGTCAGTGAACCGATCCAGGGATTGGCACTATAGACATGAACTCAGCCTTATCAGGCGAGGGTGTTACAAGATGGTATCAGAGCTGTGTGTTGACTGTAGAATCGTGACCTTAGAAATGGATTAGCAATAGAAGACCTCTATTAGGAGAACTATCTGTTGGGGATATGCTATATGGGTATCCTCATAGCATGTCTCCTATCCGACTAACCCGGGTGGCCCATAGTCGGTAGCATGGCCTATGGCCTGCTGGGCGGCCCAGTTAGGTGGATCCAGTAGGGAGGCCCATGCCGGATAAAGGAAGGCTACAGTAGAGTCACCAGCGTACCCGGAGCCTTGGAGTGCAAGATACATAAGACTAGTGATAGACGGTGTAGGACTCTGTAACCTGTCCGGCTAGGACTTTTCCCTGTAACCCTAGGATCTGATGACTATATAAGTCGGACCTATGGGAGCCTTTAGGGCATAATCTCATACAAGCATAGACAACCTCGCACAGCGAACCTATCTCTGTAACTCGGCGTATTGCCATTATAGTTATTTATAGCAGGAGTAGGATTCCGCCACCGTCGTGGGATCTGAACCTGGGTAAGCTGTGTTACCTCGTACCCGTCAACCGTCCGCCTTACCCCACGTCTCTAAACACGCACTGTGAGGACCCCTCCATGGCGTACTCGTCGGCAATACCACGACACTATCATATTTTATATTTATTAGAGTTCTTATATTCCTTGTCTATCATTTTCCGACACCTCTCCTTGTTGAAACTTGATGTCCATTCATTTGATTAGTAGAAGAAGTGATCTACCATAAAAACTAGAAGAATTGGAAAATGTTATTAGTAGTTTTCTATAAAGCAAATCACTATATGAGAGTTGGCCTACAAGTAAAGAACAAATAACATGACATAAATGAACATCTCACCAAGTTTGGGTAGTTCTGGACCACCATATTTTATCTCTTTAGGAGATCACCGCTATCATGTTAGCATATTGTTCTTACCAACTTATGTGGTATGACAATATAGGTTGCTTGCTTGTTTGTACTAAACCATATCGTGTGATGCCTTGTTTAGGATATGTTATTTTGAAACTCTGGAGTTGCTGGAGTTTTCCTGTGGTTTTAAAATTATTTTAATGGTGTGAATTGATTGAAATTCGTGAGATTACTGTTGTAGTTTTCTTCCTAACCTGTTGTACCGTGCGATTTTTCATATTTTATCGGTAACTCAGAAAAATCTGAAAAAATAGGATCTAAAGCGTAATTACCTGTAGTACATGCAAACAAATTGTCTAAAATTCCTTACGAGTTTAAGTAGGTAATAAAAATTCGTGAAGTCTGTTGTACCGTTTTGATAGATTTTGTTTATTGCTTATATGTTGCTATGTTTTACTCTAGTATTGTTACCAATGCTTTCAAACTATTTTGTGGTTATATACTACTAAGTTTATACACCTGTAATGTTATTATACAAGTGTTTGATTGTGTGTTGATTCCTTACGATTGTTTGCTTGTTTGTGACATTGATTGCTTCATATAGTTATGGGTAGGATTATTTTCTTAGTCGTTTCTTTCCTATAGAATCTATTCTTCTCTATCTTGAACCCTTGGAGATATAATGATGTGTTAAGTGGAAGGTTTGACAACACAATGCATTTAGGAAGGAGAATGTTTTATCTAATGGAAAAAATAGATGTGGGAGTATGAAGTGTTGAAATGATGTTATGTAGTAGATTACGCAACCTGAAAGTTGAACTATCGATAGTTTAGTTTTAGTAGTAGCTTTGTTGATTGAATACATGGGAGTATACATAGAGCATTAGTTCGTGCCCATGGAAACATTCTTCAAGGCAAGTGAGAATGCCCGAGTGATAGAAAAACGTGATTCACCTATCCTCATACAGGGTAATGATTTGGGTGCAGGATGGATTGATCACCATTCCTACTACTCTTATTATTCGCTCTTGTACTATTGGCTTTGCGAATCTTGAGTGCCTTTTCAACCTTAGCAGAGAGTCAACATTGAGCCTAAACCCTAGAATGGTATATTGTTACACCCTTCTAAAAGCATTCATTGCTAAGCATAGGAATGTACGGTAAGAATGAATCCCAACCGTGAATTATGGGCACCGTGAAGTAAACATTCCCTATTTGCCCACCATGAGAGTTTTGCTAGTTTAAGAAGTGCTTTCTCGAAAATTATCAATCATGATGTTTAGAATGTGCTAGAGACATTGTGCCAATAAAAGTCTAAAGGAGAACCAATCTGAGCTAAGTGAATCCTCGAGAAATGACATAGTCAATTTTATTTTAAGGGCGGTAGCATCCTAATGGATCCCGAACATTTCTTTCTTTCTAGCCTTCCCAAATCTTGGGACGAGATTTCTTTTAAAGGTGGTAGTCTGTCACATCCCAAAAATTCTCCTAATTTTTGAATGTGAATTAAATAAATAAGTTTGATTGATTGTTTGACTATGTTGAAAATTCTCAAAGAGAAGAAACTTTTTGATTAGAAAATCCTCTCAACCTTGAATTCAAAATCTTATATTCTTTTGTTATGACCTAAGTAGCCATATAGGCAAAAGGGCATGGATTGATTATGGATTGTAGAATTGGTGTGCCAGATTTCAAAATGAAAATCATGAAGCATTCATAAGCATTTCATTACATCTGTGCAAAGTTCTCACAAACTGAATCCAAATCCTGGTATCTAAATCCTATAGTTGATTTGCCCAAATGTTCCTAAAGGAAATTAAATTGACTTTATAAAACCCATTGTTGATAAGGCATAAATTATTGATAATTATAGTCTAAAGAGATCCAATTAATATTACAAAATTTTAGAAACAAAATTGAGCTCATTTGGAGCTATTATGAAAAAGTTATGGAATAAATACAAACATATAAAGATATAAATAAAATGAAATATACAAGGATTTATAAACTCACTACTTCCAAACTAGTAAAATGATTACAAATTTGATCCTATAATGATCTATTCGATTTTATAAAATTTTAGAAACAAGAATCGTGTCATTTAGAGTTCGTATGCAAAAGATATGAGGAAAACAAGTAAATAGAAAAAGAAAAAGGAAAAAAAAAGAAAAAAAACTAAACGGGCCGGCCCACCCGGACTGACCGGAGCACCCACAGCCACGTACGTGACCGATAGATGCATGGTTGCTTTAAAATGCGTGCGAATCAGTTTTTCTTAAACCTATCTTTATTCAAACTCTCATAACTTTTTTATCTACAACTTCGAATTGACTTCCATTTGTTTCTACTTGTTCTGTACTCCAAGACCTATCTCTACACCATCCTAAATCTCCATATAAACTTGTGGAGCCACAGCTGTACGAGTTTTCCTTCTCGAAATCCCGAATCTACACATGTCCGAATCTTATTTCGCTTTTTAACCCATCTAGACTTTGTTGTTTGCCTTCGGCCAAAAAACAAAAGTTGTAGAACTCGTCGAAATATTTCAATCCCGACAAACCTCACCTCTTTTCATCCACCACAGCCGGAGAATTTTGCATCGCAATATTTCAGATCTGACGGTGTAAATCCAAGATGTACTCGCGCTCGTTCCTTCAAATTCAAATTCCTTTGGTGAGAAGGTAGGACTATTGATTCCCCACAACTTTCATGTTCTAAGTTTTTCAATTTGACCTACAGATTTGTCTCTCTAATACAGATCTCTTTCTTGTCTATTCTAAGCCAAAATCGGGTTGGTCTCTTCTTCTAGCCACCGGATCTTATCCAGACGGTCGAGATCCAATCAAACCGGTGCGTACCATGTTGTCATTCCGGTCAGCTTCCTCATCATTGCCACGTCATCATCAGGTCAGCATCTAGTCCCAGTCAGCATGCAAAGTCAACCTGTCCAGTCAGCGGAATATTCTCTGGAATATTCCATTCGAATTTAAAATTACACATTATAGATCTAACTTGTAAAATTCATTAGAAATTCATACCACGTCCAAAAATTACGTATAATATATCAAATTGAAGATAATTTTACGTAGAATCATCTTATCAGAATAGATCCAACTTTTACTATACGTGGTTACTGCAGTAATTTAATTAGTTTTAATGGTCTTTTAGGTTAATAAATTCATAAAAAGTTATCTGTAACTCCGAAAAATATGAACAATATATCAAATTGAAGCTACTATAATATAGATTAATAATATCTGGTTGGATCCAGCATTTGCGGATTATTTACCCTGTAGTGATTTAATTAGTTTTAATGGATTTATAAATCATTAAATTCATAGTAAATTATTTGCATATCACAAAAATATAAATAATATACCGATGGAAAGTTGGTTCCATGTAGATCATCAATATGCAATTAGTTCAGCCTTTTACTGTAAGGTTTTGCCGTGAAGATTTAAATGGTTTAATGGCCTATTTAGAGTAATAAATTCATAAGAAAATAAATAATGCTCAAAAAATTACAAATAATATGTCACTGGAATCACAATTCCGTAGAGATTGCAGATATAATTTTAGTTTGATTTTTAGGCAATAGAAACTGTATGAATCATTTAAAACCCATTAAACACTATTTAAATCATATAAAAAGATCTATAACTCCGATTAGGATGAATCCAACGCCTACTGGTTCGTATTAACGTCCTCTATCCAGTAAACCCAAGAAACAAATTTAATTCTACAGTCAGTCGTTACAACAGAACTATTAAAAACCCTATATTGGCAAGTAATTATTAATAACAAGTACTCCATTGCATTAATTGGCCTCCTGCATGCATCATATACTCCAGTATTGTGTAGAGAACTAAAGTAACAACCATTGTGACTTATTAAATTGTCATGCATGCATTTGTTGCATTTGTTTGATCTCTATGTGCTATTGTTTACGATTGTATGCAAGTGTTTGCTCGATAGATTGCGAGGAGTGCAACGTGTGTGATTGCAACTACTATGATTGCAAGTATTGTGGTTATGATGAGTGAAACCATTATATCTATGAGGATTGTGAGGATTATCTAATCGACTACATATACAACAAAGGCAAGTGGTGCTATCTTGGTCATAAATGTCCTACTGTTTTCCTATGCATTGTAAATGTTTTTGTAGAATTGCATATGTAGGAATTGATGTGTATATGCTATGCTATGTCCCATATTATTCCCTAGCATTCCTTGTTTATGAGCCACCGTTGGTAGATGTGCTTAGCCATGCTATGATGAACGAGGGCTGGGTTACATCACTGATGTTGATTCTAAATGTGTTGGTTTGCGAAAACTAAAAAAACTTAATCAATAAATCTTCTGGGTGTGATGGGATTGATAATTTTTGGTGGTATCATTGCGGAAAGGCACCCAGGACACTGAGAAAGGATTGGTTTCTTTGTTTGGTAGCTTTCATGTGCAACCATGTGCCAATAATGAAATGGGTGGTTGGTTGGACTCAGTAGGTTGTGGTAACTCGAACCCACGTATCCAGAGATGTAGATAGTGTAGGTTGGACCGGTGCGTGTCGGGTTTGGGGAGCTACTTCCCGAACGGTTCCTTCTTGGACTTCTCCCTATCATCATACAATATGAGAGTGGTGGTACGAGCTGGGCTGGCCAAGACATATGGGTAGTGTACTAACCCCTGCAGGGTGTATAAACTAAGTGCTTAGCTGTGTCCCCGGTTATGGACAATTTGAGCGACCTGATACTGATGCTATGATATTTCTCACTCATCCTTATTTCTTAATTACTTAAAAATGGTTGGGTGAACATAATTGGGTAGGAGCACCTGGGAGTGAACCAGAGTGTCCTATTTATCGTATTGGGAAACTACTTTGTTACAAACGTTAGGATAAAACTATTGCTTTATGCAAATGAGCCTGAACTCCACTTGGCCAAATAAGCATGTAGTTGATAGATATGTTGTTAACCACTTTAGCCTACTTGCCATACATTCAATGTATTGACCATTCGTGGCTGCAACGTTTCATGTTGTAGGTTATATCGTATCTGAGTGATCGTTCATAGGTCGCGAGACTCCACTCAACAATTGTTCGCCTGTGGCACATTTGGAGGATGGAGATCTACCTTGTATTCGTTTTCCGCTGTGTACTTGAATAAATAATGTAAAATTCTGGATCATATTCGTTGTATTTATGATGCACAGTTATATTTGGTATCATTTTGTATTGTGTGTGTCAGTGAACCGATCCAGGGATTGGCACTATACACATGAACTCAGCCTTATCAGGTGAGGGTGTTACATAGGGGGGCCACACCCTTCCCAGGCGCGGGCCCACCCTGGACGCGCCTAGGGGGGTCTGTACGCCCTATATTGCCTCTCTGTCTCTCTTCTGGACTTCGTGTCGCCCACGGTAAAATAATGACTTTGGCTTTTGTCCCTTCCAATTCCGAGAATATTGATTTTCTGCCTTTCTGGAACCAATAACAGAAGAAAACAAGCAACTGGCACTGTGGCAACTTGTTAATAGGTTAGTTCCAGAAAAGATATAAAAACACCTCAAAGTGTAGACAAAGCAAAGCAAAGTAGATACTAAACAAGCATGGAACATCCAAAATTATAGATACGTTTCCAACGTATCAAGCATCCCCAAGCTTAACTCCTGCTCGTCCTCGAGTAGGTAAGTGATAAAAAGAATAGTTTTTGAGGTGACATGCACCATCAAAATCAAGATCAAACCATTTGAAAGCATTGAAATATGGGATCAAAGAACTCTAAACATGTGCATGAAAGATGGAGTTCTAACAATAAGACTAAGTAACTACGCATGCAACATGAAACTACAAACAAAGATCATGAATAACATGCATTGAAAAGCGTTTGTTTGTTTCACATATAGAAAACATGGCATAGTGGCATTCAGAATGTCCCTCATGGAGTAGCAAATAGATGCATAGGACACCTTCAAAGTTCATAAGAGTGACTAGAAACAAATAGCACAAGAACAAGTAATATCACAATATACATCAATCAATAAGTTTTGGGACACTGCACATAGAATGGCAACTATGCTCTCTTAATGGTGCCTAAAGGTAGAAGGTGGAGACTCAATATAGTGGGAGAAAGGCCCTTCATAAGGGAAGCAGGGATTTCAAGTCTCAAAAAGAGCTTCCAAAAATTATGGTACTTGTTAGATTTCAGCCCTCATTGCCCCTATCATAATCATCTTGAAGTGATTAAGGTTAAAGTGAACAAACTATGGAGTATATGCTTGACAAAGTATAAGTTGGCAATCTCAAGTCCCTTGAATATGAGGGCCACACCTCATGCTACTCAACTTCAGTCACCTGTAAGTTCTTGTCATTGTAAGTACATGCGTATCATAGAGAACCGCCAACGGGGTACCCCTTGCACATGGTACAGGAGCTATCCCATAACAAAAATGACAAGGCAATCAGACAATGAGCATCGCAGCAATCTTTTTATTTACTATGTGCATATCTTTTTATTAAGGATGCTTCATAGATAGCTCACTATGGTGATGCTGCAAGTTTCCACCATGATTAGGCATGGCTTAGGCTAGTAGCCCAGGCGTTTCTCTAACACAAAATACATAACTCCATGGACTTACAAGCTCCCTATTTATTTCACACCGGTGACATCCATAGACAAAAGAGCATGATATCAACTGAGTACAAAGTACAAGTGTAATGTTGAAAACGTTCCCCATGACAGCATGGTTCTGCTAATTCCAACGTATAAGTGCAAGCATATACAACATAGATGACACAATGGTTCAAGTTTATTAGGGGCAAAGAATAAAAAGTGTGCCATCAAGTTTGTGAGGGCTTTAATCACTAAGTTTTCACATAACAAAATACTTTTTAATTTGAACATAGCTGAAAACAAGAATATACTTGGAATGGTGTAACACACCATGCATAGGATTTTATAGTGGACACTTTGAAATAACTTGGTTTCTTGGGAGTTGGAAGCATGAGTAGAGCTTACTCATACCGGTGGAGGCTAGCAAAATACTGGGAGCAACCAACTAAGAGAGAAATAATGGCCATAATCATGCAGAGCGACAAAACATTACTAATCAAAGCATAGAGTGGTTCTACAAGTATAGGACTAAATGATCATAGAGGCTATGGTGACTTGTTCATAGTCATAACATGGTGTGAGCATGTTCCAAGTCAACCGAAACAAAGCATCAAAGGAAAATTCCACAATACTATGCTTTTGCATGCTAAAACAACCCATAATTTCTTCAAGGCACACTAAGCAATCCCAATTGTTTGTAACAAGACATACTACAGCAATAATCACTAAGCATAAGGTCAAAACAACACCTAGCATGTCATGCTAAAGTCTAAGTCACAGTCAATGCAAGCAACTCTTGCACTTTCAAGCAGGAACTTCCTACTCCTTTCCAACACCAATTGACTTATTTGAAGCTACACAGCAAAAACGGGGGTCCAAACTACTTTATTCAAGCAAACTAAACAAACTTAGTGAAGCAAACGAAACTAAGATGCTCCAAGAACAACACAACTGTGCATGAAACAATAAAAAGCGAAGTGTCTAGACAGAACTGAGCTTTTTATTGATGAAGAAGGGGATGCCCAAGGCATCCCCAAGCTTTGACACTTGTACCTATTGGATATTTCTTGGGGTGACACCATGGTGGCATTCCCAAGCTTGAGATTTTGTCCATTCTTCATCTTATTACATCATTCTCTCTCTAGACCTGAAATTTTTTCCTTCATACAAAACTTCACACAATCTTCATTAGCAACATTAGTGTATTCAAAAGATAATAGACCTTTGGGAAAAGCTTTGGAACAGCAAAACTTTTCACTAAAAACAAAAGCTACTGTAGCAACTCCTTCAAAAAGCTCAATTCCCCAAAAAAGAACTCAAAGAGGAATCAATAAGAAGCAAATGCAAATAATGGCAGAAATCTGTCAAAACAGACTAGCAGGTAGAAATCGATTTTTTAGAAAATCTTCTATTGCTCAAATAAAAAAGTGTTGAACTAATGAACGTTATCTAACATACTGGGGGATTTATTCATAAATTTTCAGCTCAATCCGAGTTACAGAGACTCCTCACAAATTTTTATGATGGAGGACAGAAATCTGTTTCGGGACATCAACTCCCCAAATCTTACTTCCCTCTCATTAGAGGTTATTCTTGGCACAAAAAGCAAACAAAAAGGATAAGGAGAGGTCATTACTGAAGTAATAACTTCCAAGACTCAAGTAAACTCTTGGGTTATCTCCCAACAATTACTTTTCTTTAACGCCTTTAAGTTAGGCACAAGAAGCAAGAAGAATCAAGTATTTTCAAATGACGCATTAACCCTCTTGTTCTTTCCTTTCTTACATTTCTTCTTATCTTTGGGGAAGATATGATTGCTTACTGGAGGAGCAATATGCATAATGCCTTTTCTCACATCTATTATTGCTCCAAGGTGTTTTAGTACGGATCTTCCAAGTGTGATTTGTCCTTTGCCTACACATTCAATAACAAGATAATCAGCAGACACCATTTTCCCTGAGATTTTTGTAAACACACCTTCATCTATTCCAATGGGAAATATAGTGGCATTATTAGTAATAAATATTTCCTCTCCTCCTTCAGAAATCCCCTAAAGACTCAAAGATTCATAGATATCTTTAGGCATGAGGCAAAATTCAGACATGATATCACAATGGGCATCAAAAAGTATAGTATTTATAGAGACTTTGATTGTGGGAAACCACTTTGAAGGCTCAGAATTTATGGGAACATAATCTCGGTACGCCCTAAGTGTGTGATAGCAACTATTCATAGCAGCAATACTAGTCTCGGGAGTGTTCAACCTAGCAAAAATATTTGTGAAAGAGGAATCAGACTTGCCAGGTGTACTATAAATTATAATCAATTTCTTTATGGCATCAAAAGCTTCATCCTCAGTACATAGCAAAATATCTTTCTCAGCCACAGCATCCAAATCATATCTATAATCAAGAGCAATACCGTGGTATAAAATATCAATAACCAAGCTAAGACTCATCTTAGGCTCAGTTTCCCTCTGTAAAGCGGAGATTCTAGACCAAGCTTCTTTAAAACTCTCTTCACTTTTTTGCTTAAAAGTAGATATCTCTTCCATAGGTGAAATAAAGGTTGGTCCAAAACCAGACATGGTAGCAACTAGGGTAGGAACTAATTTTTTTGTGTTTTTGAATAAAGAAAGCAAACCAAACTAGACTAATTTTTTGGAGTTTTTGAAAACAACAGGCAAAAAAACCAAACAAAAGAAACTAAGCAAACTAAAAACAAAGTAAAGGGAAAGGAAGTGTAGGACTCCACTTGTGAAGACGTCCTTAGCCTTCCCGGCAACGACGCTAGAAAGTCTTGTTGGCTATGCTTGGTGCACTTCGTTGGAAACCCCAAGAGCAAGGTGTGATGAGCACAGCAGCAAGTTTTCCCTCAGTAGAGACTGAGGTTATCGAACCAGTGGGAGGAAGGAAATGTCTCAAAGGTGTTGCAAGCAACATGGAAACTTGCACAACACAAACACAAGACTTTGTCCCAACGAACAGTGAGGTTGTCAAGCTCACCGGCTTGTTGTAACAAAGGATTAAACGTATGGTGTGGAAGGTGATGATGGTTTGCAACAAGTAAACAAGTAACTGTGGAAGATGTATCAATGGTAAAGATTGGATTGGGGTCCATAGTTCATTAGAGGTGCTCTCCTTTGATACGTTGGAAACGTATCTATAATTTTTTATGATCCATGCTTGTTTAGTATCTACTTTGATTTACTTGTCTACACTTTGAGGTGCTTTTTACATGTTTTCTGGTACTAACCTATTAACAAGTTGCAACAGTGCCAGATGCCTGTTTTTTGTTGTTTTTGGTTTCAGAAAACTTAGTAAAGAAATATTCTCGGAATTGGACGGGACGAAGGACAAAGTCAATAACTTTCCATGGGGAACTAGAAGTCCAAAGGAGATCCCGAGGGGCCAGCCAGAGGGGCCAGACCCCCCCCCCCAGGCGCTGGTGGACCCTAGGCCACGCCTGGCTAGGGTTTGTCCGCCCTGGCGGCCACCTCGGTCTCCCCCTTCGCCTATAAGAAGCCCCCGATGCAGAAACTCTGAAGACCCGACCAATATTCCACAAAACAATATGTAGCCGCCGCCACCATCGTCCCTAGATCGGGGGATCTGAAGCTCTTCCCGGCACCCTGCCAGAGGGGATATCATCCCGGAGGCCTTCTCTCCGGTATGATTCGTGATTAGTTCCACCTTGGAGTATGGGTCCATGTAGTGGCTAGATGGTTGTATATCCTCCTTTGTGCTTTCATATATAGATATTGTGAGCTCCGTTCATGATCAAGATCTAATCTATTTGTAATCATGCATGTTGTGTTTGCAGGGATCCGATGGATATTGAGATTATTGTGTTGGTTTGATTAATGGTTCTATCTTTATGATTCTATCATGTCTGTGTTGTTTGTGATCTTGCATGCTCTCCATTGCTAGTGGTTATCTTGACCAAGTAGTTGCTAGTGACTCCAAGAGGGAGTATTTATGCTCGATAGTGGGTTCATGCCTCTAGTTTCCAAGGGAAGTGACAATAATCTCTTCAGTTGTAGATGTGTTGTTGCTACTAGGGATAAAACAACGGTCTCTTGTTCATGGAACATGTGGACTGTTTACCTTACACACTTTGATTAAAGCAGTTGTCTGTTGCTTGCAACTTAATACTGGAGGGGGTTTGAATGATAACCTGAAGGTGGACTTCTAGTCATAGATGCAGTTGGATTACAGTCTATGTATATTGTTGTATTGCCCAATCAACCTCATAGGATATTTCTGGCTAGTAATTGCATTGTTATGCCTTGCTCAGTTCTTGTCAATTGCCCCGTTGTAATTTGTTTACCCTTCATGCCATGTTGTTTATCTAAGGAGAGAACCTCTAGTGAACTATGGACCCCAGTCCAATCTTTACCATTGATACATCTTCCACTATTACTTGTTTACTTGCTACAAACCATTACCTTCCACACCATACCTTTAATCCTTTGTTATAGCAAACCGGTGAGCTTGACAACCTCACTGATTCGTTGGGGCAAAGTCTTGAGTTTGTGTTGTGCAGGTCTCCATGTTGTTTGCAACACCTGTGTGACGTTTCCTTCCTCCTTCTGGTTCGATAACCTCGGTCTCAACTGAGGGAAAACTTGCTGCTTACTCTTCACACCCTGCTCTTGGGGTTACCAATGAGGCACCAGCTAGCATCAAGTATTGCTGGCGCCATTGCTGGGGACTCTACTTCAACCTCTTCCTCGAGCATCATCAAGTATTTCTGGCGCTATTGCCGGGGAGGCTAAGGACGTCTTCACTAGGGGAGTCCTTCACTTCCTTTCTCTCTACTTTGTTTTTAGTTTGCTTTGTTTGGTTTTGTTTGCATCTTTCAAAAAAACAAAAAAAATTAGTCTAGTTTGGTTTGCTTTCTTTATTCAAAAACACACAAAAATTAGTTCTTACTCTAGTTGGTGGTCAGTCATTGCCTTGCTTGTCCATGCTTTCTATCAATGGATGGTTTCTTTGAAACTAGTTCTTATTGGCAAGGTGGGTTCACGGAAGAACAAAATTACTATTATAAGGAACATCGTTTGTCACAAAAAGGGAAACACTTATTGGGACAAATTGATAAGTTGAATACTATTGCTAGAGACCTGTGTTCTACTTATAATGTTACTTATTATTTTGATAAGTCTTGTTGCTGCAGGAGGTATAAACACTGTGACACCCCTAGGATTAGGGCTAGACAAATCCCAGAGCTCCGTCTGATATAAGCCTAACCTAAATCTCAAGAGCATACAGAGGGAGAATTGATAACACAACAGTGACCCTACGACACAAAAATTATTACAGCAAACTCATAATTGAGCAGAGAACCAAAATATTACAAGCATAGGTCACTGACCACAAACATCAAACAATGGAAGGCAAATTATGCTATTAAGTATAGCAAACTTAACAAATGGCCTAAGAGGCCTGAAGCATAATGATGACGTCCAATCCATAGATCCCAGACTACCGACTGCGAACTCCAAACTACTCGTCGATGTCGATGCCGTAAAGAACTCATCTTCTATGATTACACTTACTCTGCTGCAAAAGAGTTAACGAAGCAAGGGTGAGTACAGGGTGTACTCCGCAAGACTTATGGATGGTGGATTTATTTTGCATAAAGCCATCTTTGTTTTGTAAGACAAGAGAGAGAAGAATCTCGACTAATCAGAATATTTTAAAAGGGGACAAGAGAGCGGTATCACTAGTTTTGATCATCTTTTGATATCCACCGAATCATCATCAGTTGAACCTATCTAGGACCACTCCCTCGTACCCAAGAGGAAGCATCCTTAAGCACACGTTGATCTGCCAGGTTTTACGATTAGGTTAAAGTTCTCTATGATCTTTGAATCTAGTCTCCAAGTTCGTCCATAACCGTGGACACGACTTTTCAAAAAGATTTAACCCTGCAGGGGTGTACAACTTTACCCACACGTACCAACCGATTCTTAATGCCAGTTAACATTAGCCCTCTTCCTGGGAAGGCCGGTAGAGAGTGGTTGACCACGACCTTTACCTTTCTTTCGCCGAGACCATGATTCACGCACTAGGGAGATGCCGCCGTAACGGGTCGAGTCCCGAAGCCGGTCCCTGATGATGTGTGCGGGGTTCAAGATTACGGATGACGGGCATCTCTTGTTCCCGGCCATGCTTACCTACCTGTTATGAATGCACCTCCTTCACCTCCATTTAAGAACATCCAAGATGCATATGTCGAATGGAAAGCCCAAACTATGTGACTCATGGAATCTACTCGGCAAGTTAGTTGGTCGAGGGGGTTTCCAGGCCCCCGTGTCGCTGTACGCTCATCTTGGACTATAGGCAAGAACTCAGGTCCTAGTAGTGGCAAGTATGGGACTGCAAAAACCACAACCCACGTGGCCTCCCATACAAGCCTTAGCATGTTTATTATCCATCTCTAATCATACCACATCATCTTGTCATACTAGGTTCATTCGCAGCTCTGATTCATCAAACGGATGGACCAGTGGTAACATTTAAGCATGGCTAAGCACAACAAGTGTAACAGCTCTAGCAACGCTTCACAAGCTCAAACCCTAGTTATGCTAGGAGCAGTGGATCAGGGAATATAGTCTTCAAAGGTAACATGCATAAGATAGGATTACTCTATCTATTGATAAAAGACTTTGGAATCATATGCACATGGCAAGAATGTAAATACTTTGAAAGCATAGGATTCATATGTATGTGTGGGTCTTCGCTTGCCTTTGCTAGTTGATATTCCAGAAGGCAGAGCTTCGGACACCTGGTACTTAACTTGATTTCACTTGATCAAGTATTGGTCTTCGAGCTTTGACGGTGTTGATCTCGGTCTTCGATCCCGATTCCGATATCGTATTCTACCGAAGAAGAACCAAATACCAGAAAGAAGGGGAAACAATCAACACATGGCATCAATGCAATGCTCAATCAAGGATGGTGATATGACAAGTTGAATTGTATTGAAATAAACCCCTAAAGCATGCTTGGTAATTTAATCGGGGTTTCGAGGGTATAAAACCCTAATTCGAAGAAACCCTTGAATCACCTATGAGGGTTCATTCTGTTCTTCTAATTAAACTTGCAATTCAAGTTGTTGAACAATGCATGATTATAGCTTAGTTAGATAGAGCTCATTTTTCTGAACATTTTGATATATTATTTGTATTTTCTGATTTAAAATGAATTAGTTATGAATTTCTCCAATTTTAATTCATTTTAAATCATTATTAAAGCAATTAAGCATTTTTGGGATTTATTAAATTATATCCAACTGGCCCACATGTCAGACTTTTATTAATTTCAGAAATCATTTCCAAAAAGAATAAAACCCTGACAGACAGGGCCCACCTGTCATCAATTTTATTTAATAAAACAATTACAGAAAGATTAAACTAAAAGAAAAGGAGAATTGACATCACCCTGACGTCATGATGACGTCATCGACACCATTGCTCCCGGGTTGAGCTCGGGGCTAGCGCTATAGGCGATGCTAGGGCACGGGAGGGGGCTGGCTCGACACGGCGCTCTGCCGGGAGCCTAAATGTGGCGGCGCCGCCATGAGATGGTCGCCGGAGTGGCTTCCATGATGACTGCCGACAGCGGAAAGCGGCGATGCACGGGGACAGGACGACACAGAGAGAGATAGGCGAAGTGGAGAGGTCCTTGAGGACCGTGAGCTCACCGGGATCGCGATGGAGGGGTCAGGTAGGGCATGTGAGGTCGGGAGGCACAGGAATCGGCGTCGGAGAGCGGTAGTTATGAGACCCTGGCGCATGGCTCAATAGGATTGGTAGGAAACCCATACCAACAAGTTGCAACTTCTTTTCCGAAAACTCATTCGAAAAGAACTCTAAGGTTAAGCGTGCTTGGCCTAGAGCAATTCTAGGATGGGTGACCGACCGGGAAGTGGGTACCGGGTGCGCACGAGTGAGGACAAAGTGAGTAGAAAAGACTAGTGTTGGTCTGCGGGGTTAGTCTAGAGATTCTATTGAGCTGTCAGAAGTGACAGCCGTTGGTCCGGAGTGACCAGGGGTGTTACAGCAGTTGATGTCGGAGACGAGGTGTCGATTGAGATGATTGGGAGATCCCCAGCTTGGTTGGGTAGGGGCAAACGAACAAGGACAGTGAGGTGAATATCCTGCCATGCTCTACCGGCTTCGGGGCGGTGCAGAACATCGACAAGCGGAGGAGACCGAGGCTAGGGTTTCGGACTTGTAGAGAGCGAGCGAGATAAGGAGCGAGCCCAGGGGAAGTGAGAGGATAGGGAAGAGGGAGAGGCGTGCTCGGGTCCTTATCCTTGTCCAGGTGGTGGTGGTCATCACGGCGGCATCGGGCGGCCGGGGAAGCTCCACTGAGATGCTTGGCATCGGGAGGAAGACGACAGGGAGGAGAAGGCCGAAGCGGTATGGGCCGGGGATGGGCCGGACTGGGCCAAGGTGGAGCGCACTGAGCGGCAGGAAAGGGAGGAGGGATCTGGGCCAGGCTAGAAGCTGGGTTTCCTATATTTTTTTAGCAAGATTGTTTTCCTTTTTGTTTACTCACTTTACTCTTTGTAAATGAATTTCAAATCTGTTTTGATACATTTCAAAATACCAGGACTTTTGTAAATATTTAAAATAATGTAGGGGCCCTTGTAAACAATTTGGTCTCCTCAATTTTGGTAGTTTCCAAAACTTTCAAAACCATTTGAATTGATTTCAAAGAGGGAGGGAAATAGGGTTTAGGATTTTATTTTCTTTGTTTCTTGCATGCATTTTAAAATGATGATGCTCATGAATGCACAAACAAATCCTAATTACCATTTTAATAAAACTAGGGTTGTTACAATTCTATCCCCCTTAAAAGAATCTCGACCCGAGATTCGTAGGTATGAAGATAGAAGGAACAGGGTTACACTAAACTTCGACGATCTTCTCAAAGAGGTTGATCCATGCCACCATAACAAGTGGACGAAGCGCTTCATAATCTTCAAGGTGGCTGCTCACACTAAGGAAGAGAGGGAATAACACGGAACCACAAACTGAGTATCTCATGGTCAACTCATGGATAGATGTTTCGTGAACATCTCTAAAGCCAACAAACATGAAACACGCCAAGGTAACGGAGGAAACAAAAGGAGATGGTTTCAAGGTGACAGGTAAATGGTCTTCATAAGGGTTGAGACCATGGAGCTTGCAAAAGAGTTTTGACTTCTGATGGAAGGAGACTTCCAACAGATGGAAAAAGGAACACAGACTTCAAGAGGTAAACCTCTACTAAACAACTTAATAGAGCTTTACAGGTGGAAAAGATAGATACCAACAAAACCAGGGTGTTGAACTACTTTTGACACAGAAGGGTCACTCTTTCATTCAACAGAAGGCCAGGACAGAAAGGTGTTTTGGTGGGGAGGAATCGTAAGAGTCACAAGGAACATGTAACAAGAGAAACTATTGATTACCAAAATCATGGTCACTCTTCGAACATGTTTTAAGAAAGCGAGAAGGAAACTCTTTATTCATCCAGGTTTATCAAGATCCTTGCCAAAGATCATGATATCAGTTTGCACCACCATGATGAATAGTTTAGAAGATTCCTGATGACACGAGAAGAAAGAAACTTCATTCTCAGACTCCAATTACTTGACATAACAAGATGCTTGTCATCATAAAAGGATCTGGAGGATCGTCCGAGATACATTTAGCAACACTACTTTAAATGTTCTCCTTGATGTTCGAAACACCAATATCAAACTTCTAATAAGCCTTTAATCAGTCATCAAATAAAGGTTAGACTTCATTTACAAAGGAAACCATAAGTACAACTCATATAATAAATCATAGAAGATGCCTCATGAGGAGTGGTTGTTATTGCTGATTCAAGATAATGTGACAATAGGTCTTCCGGTTATTTGTGACAAGCATTACATCAATCTTACCGGATGTCCAGAGAGACCTATGTCAAAACCTTGAGGAATACTAACCATCATATTTGCTTGAGATTCGGATTTGGTTAACTGGAGAGTTACTTCCGACTCAGCATGTCCAAATAGAAAGGGTGCAACATTTACCACAGAGGTAAAGTGACTAGATTCTCAAGACATAGACTTCAATGTCAAGCTCCAAAAGATGAGCTAGATTGCGAAACAAATTTATTAGCAAGTTATCAAAAGATAATTGCACCTACATAAATTGTTTGCAATGAAACACAACGGAATCCTTGTTAGAAAACATTTAGGAGGATATAAAAGATTTGTTGGACTTCTTATCTTCAATGACAAATCAGTCAGTGGCTTGGTGTACTTGGAAGATCTTCTCAAGATGTGAAGGTATCAACCTTCCATATCAATAATTCTTCGCACATGCTTGACTATCTTGAAAATGATTCCCGAGAAAACAAAGACGACTCTACTCAGATCCACGTGGACATCTTTCAACATGTGCACGTGAATCGGAGAAGGTTACTTCTAGCATCTAGAACACATACTTCGAGATAACACGAAGATGGTTCTCAAAAGTTTCCAACATTAATGCCAACTGTTCCATACGAATCTAATATAACATGGAGAAGATAAGGATGTCATCGATGGGCTCAGTAACAAACTTATCAAGACACTCCATTAAGATGGACTCATATGTTGTATGAACAAGGCAGAAATACTGGTCAGGCCAAAGAACATGAAGATGTACTCAGGTGAAACATCACGAGTAGACACACCATCAGGATAGTCCTTGGAACTGAGTTTGATTTGACGGTTACCCAATCAAATCAAAGGCGGGGAAGATAACATGTCCACAAAGAAGATATTATCTTGCTTCAACACAAATAACACTAGACATCCCTTTAAGAAGGAACTGAGTTAGATGGAACTTCCGTCTTACAACTCTCCAAGTTTTTGTTTAAGCTCAACCAACTAGTTCAGGGGTATCTAGTACGGATACTTGGAGAAATGAGCGGTTTGAAGAAACAGCTTACTCAAGAACCTGACAACACGGTCATGTGTCAACATTGCAATCCTTCTAGAAGACATCCAGAATATCACGGACCACCGATATGTCACAGAGCTCAAGAGAGAAACTTGCTTGGTAAATCAAAAAGACATAGTCTCAGAGTTTTGGTATGAACCTAACTCTTTGACCGAAGAGAGCGCACAAGGATAGAGGTCTTGGTAGCACAATCAAACTTCTCTTAGTGATAGGGTTAACCATCATGCTAGGAATGATACAAATGTCCTTTGAGTTCAAAGCAATATAAATTGCTAAGAATCTGAGATGGCCACATCATTACGCACGCACAACACTCATGAGTGCTAACAGCCTAGAGGAAAGGTGGGTAAATATGTGTAAAAGCATCACTTCATTAAGAGGGTCATGAGACTTAGCACGACCTCTTGGTATAAAAGAGTGTGATACTTTAAGGTAGAACAGAACATAGATTATTCAATTCTTATTGATCTACGGATTACAACACTTTGACCTGGTCTTAGAAATGACGAGGTACTGGAGTTTGTTTCTCCTGGCATCCCGAACTGGTTTTTCATGACGGACCACAAGAGTAACTTGCATCAGAAGACACCAATGCACATTTAGTACTTGGCTACCAATCGGTAGTTAGAGGTCGGAAAACAACAAAGAAGGAAGAACATGCTCAGAATAGAATTCCAAGATGTGGATGCATAAGTCATCAATCTTCCGAGGACCAATGCATAGAAAAGGACGGTGTGGCAGAGTCACGAATAAAGATGTGAGACTCACAAGGAGCACTCTTGTCGTGATCTATTTGGTTCCATTAAAGAACATCTGCCATAGCTAGTGGTAGGGGAAGTCCTTTATCGTCACTGTTCAATAGCGACAATATCCACAAGCTGGAAGGATATACTAGAGGGTACTAGCCATCCTGAAGTAATGTGTGAACATTAACGACAGGGGTTAACAAATGATCTTGAGTTAAAGGTCAGCTTCATGTACAAGATTCACAACACCGGAATCCAGCATAATCGGGGATCTTAGGTTCAAGTCCAAGGGTTAAAACCCAAGAAAAGAGTAACTACTACTTGAGTGACAAAGCGTAGACTACAATATAGTAATCACGAGGTAGCTTCCAAGAAAAGAAATGACTTCTGAAGTACCCAAACAAACAAAAAGGAGGCACTCGAGGCAAAAGAAAACCTCGAAGCTTAGAAGAGAACTTTATAGATCCTACAATATAATATTGTGGGTCCAAAAGATAGAGAGATCATGATAGAAAGGAATCTCTCAAAAGAAACAGAACAAAGGGAAACAGGGAACACACACCACTGACTCTAGAGAACTCAACACTAGGTCAAATGGTTGAGAACCTGCATGCCTGAAGAGGCACCTAAGCTTTGAAGAAAGAGACAAGATAGCGAAAACTTTTACAAATCAACACAAGATAAGGTAACCTAGAGTTAGAGCGAAACTGGATAAGGAGAAAAAGAAGCATACTAGAGTTTTCGCACATAATTTTCATCTTTGAAAATAGTTTTCACAAGTACTAGACTCAACATCGACCAATAGAAAGGGTTTCCTACAGTCGGTACTGCTCTAATACCAAAACCTGTGACACCCCCGGGATTAGGGCTAGACAAATCCCAGACCTCCGTCTGATACAAGCCTAACCTAAATCTCAAGAGCGTACAGAGGGAGAATTGATAACACAACAGTGACCCTACGACACAAAAATTATTACAGCAAACTCATAATTGAGCAGAGAACCAAAATATTACAAGCAGAGGTCACTGACCACAAACATCAAACAATGGAAGGCAAATTATGCTATTAAGTATATCAAACTTAACAAATGGCCTAAGAGGCCTGAAGCATAACGATGGCATCCAATCCATAGATCCTAGACTGCCGACTGGGAACTCCAAACTACTCGTCATTGTCGATGTTGTAAAGAACTCATCTTCTATGATAACACTTACTCTGTTGCAAAAGAGTCAACGAAGCAAGGGTGAGTACAGGGTGTACTCCGCAAGACTTATGGCTGGTGGAGTTATTTTGCATAAAGGCATATTTGTTTTGTAAGACAAGAGAGAGAAGAATCTCGACTAATCAGAATATTTTAAAAGGGGACAAGAGAGCGGTATCACTAGTTTTGATCATCTTTTGATATCCACTGAATCATCATCAGCTGAACATATCTAGGACCACCCCCTCGTACCCAAGAGGAATCATCCTTAAGCACACGTTGATCTGACAGGTTTTACGATTAGGTTAAAGTTCTTTATGATCTTTGAATCTGGTCTCCAAGTTCATCCATAACCGTGGACACGACTTTTCGAAAAGATTTAACCCTGCAAGGGTGTACAACTTTACCCACACGTACCAACCGATTCTTAATGCTAGTTAACATTAGCCCTCTTCCTGGGAAGGCCGGTAGAGAGTGATTGACCACGACCTTTACCTTGCTTTCGCCGAGACCATGAGTCACGCACTAGGGAGATGCCGCCGTAACGGGTCGAGTCCCGAAGCCGGTCCCTAATGATGTATGCGGGGTTCAAGATTACGGATGCCCGGCATCTCTTGTTCCTGGCCACGCTTACCTACCTGTTATGAATAAACCTCCTTCACCTCCATTTAAGAACATCCAAGATGCGTATGTCGAATGGAAAGCCCAAACTATGTGACTCATGGAATCTACTCGGCAAGTTAGTTGGTCGAGGGGGTTTCCAGGCCCCCGTGTGGATGTACGCTCTTCTTGGACCATAGCCAAGAACTCAGGTCCTAGTAGTGGCAAGTATGGGACTGCAAAAACCACAACCCACGTGGCCTCCCATACAAGCCTTAGCATGTTTATTATCCATCTCTAATCATACCACATCATCTTGTCATACTAGGTTCATTCGCAGCTCTGATTCATCAACCGGATGGACCAGTGGTAACATTTAAGCATGGCTAAGCACAACAAGTGTAACAGCTCTAGCAACGCTTCACAAGCTCAAACCCTAGTTATGCTAGGAGCAGTGGATCAGGGAATATAGTCTTCAAAGGTAACATGCATAAGATAGGATCACTCTATCTATCGATAAAAGACTTTGGAATCGTATGCACATGGCAAGAATGTAAATACTTTGAAAGCATAGGATTCATATGTATGTGTGGGGCTTCGCTTGCCTTTGCCAGTTGATATTCCAGAAGGCAGAGCTTCGGACACCTGGTACTTAACTTGATTTCAGTTGATCAAGTATTGGTCTTCGAGCTTCGACGGTGTTGATCTCGGTCTTCGATCCCGATTCCGATATCGTATTCTACCGGAGAAGAACCAAATACCGGAAAGAAGGGGAAACAATCAACACATGGGATCGATGCAATGATCGATCAAGTATGATGATATGACAAGTTAAATTGTATTGAAATAAACCCCTAAAGCATGCTTGGTAATTTAATCGGGGTTCCGAGGGTATAAAACCCTAATTCGAAGAAACCCTTGAATCACCTATGAGGGTTCATTCTGTTCTTCTAATTAAACTTGTAATTCAAGTTGTTTAACAATGCATTATTATAGCTTAGTTAGATAGAGCTCATTTTTCTGAACATTTTGATATATTATTTGTATTTTTCTGATTTAAAATGAATTAGTTATGAATTTCTCCAATTTTAATTCATTTTAAATCATTATTAAAGCAATTAAGCATTTTTGGGATTTATTAAATTATATCCAGCTGGCCCCACGTGTTAGACTTTTTTAATTTCAGAAATCATTTCCAAAAAGAATAAAACCCTGACAGACAGGGCCCACCTGTCATCAATTTTATTTAATAAAACAATTACAGAAAGACTAAACTAAAAGAAAAGGAGAATTGACATCACCCTGACATCATGATGACGTCATCGACGCCATTTCTCCCAGGTTGAGCTCGGGGATGGCGCTACAAGAGATGCTAGGGCACGGGAGGGGGCTGGCTCGACGTGGCGCTCTACAGGGAGCCTAAATGTGGCGGCGCCGCCATGAGATGGTTGTCGGAGTGGCTTCCATGATGACGGCCGACGGCGGCAAGCAGCGGTGCACGGGGACAGGACGACATAGAGAGAGATAGGCAAAGTGGAGAGGTCCTTGAGGATAGTGAGCTCACCGGGATCGCGATGGAGGGGTCAGGTTGGGCATGCGAGGTCAGGAGGCACCGGAATCGGCGTCGGAGAGCGGCAGTCGACGTCGGAGATGAGGTGTCGATTGAGACGATTGGGAGCTCCCCGGCTTGGTTGGGTAGGGGCAAACAAACAAGGACGGTGAGGTGCAGATCCTGCCATGCTCTACTGGCTTCGGGGCGATGCAGAACATCGACGAGCGGAGGAGACCAAGGCAAGGGTTTCGGCCTTGCAGAGAGCAAGCGAGAGAAGGAGCGAGCCCAATGGAAGTGAGAGGATAGGGAAGAGAGAGAGGCATGCTCGGGTCCTTATCCTTGTCCAGGTGGCGGTGGTCATCACGGCGGCATCGGGCGGCCGGGGAAGCTCCACCGAGATGCTTGGCGTCGGGAGGAAGACGACAGGGAGGAGAAGGCCGAAGTGGTATGGGCCAGGGATGGGACAGACTGTGCCAAGGTGGAGCGCAGTGAGCGATAGGAAAGGGAGGAGGGATCTAGGCCAGGCTAGAAGCTAGGTTTCCTATATTGTTTTAGCAAGATTGTTTTCCTTTTTGTTTACTCACTTTACTCTTTGTAAATGAATTTCAAATCTGTTTTGATACATTTCAAAATACCAGGACTTTTGTAAATATTTAAAATAATGCAGGGGCCCTTGTAAACAATTTGGGATCCTCAATTTTGGTAGTTTCCAAAACTTTCAAAACCATTTGAATTGATTTCAAAGAGGGAAATAGGGTTTAGGATTTTATTTTCTTTGTTTCTTGCATGCATTTTAAAATGACGATGCTCATGAATGCTAGGTGTTGTTTTAGCATTATTCTTAGTGATTATTGTTGTAGCATATCTTGTTCCAAACAATTGGGATTGCTTAGTGTGCCTTGAAGAAATTATGCGTTGTTTTAGCATGCAAAAGCATAGTATTGTGGTATTCTCCTTTAATGTCTTGCTTGGGTTGACTTGGCACATGCTTACACCATGTTATGACTACGACAAGTCACCATTAGCCTCTATGATCATTTAGTCCTTGACTTGTTGTACCACTCTTTGCTTTGATTAGTTTGCTTTGTTGCATTGCATAATTATGGCCATTATTGCTCTCTTAGTTGGTTGCTCTCAGTATTTTGCTAGCCTCCACTTGTATGAGTAAGTTTACTCATGCTTCCAACTCCCAAGAAACCAAGTTATTCCAAAGTGTCCACTATAAATTCCTATGCATGGTGTGTTACACCATTCCAAGTATATTCTTGTTTTCAACTATCTTCCAATTAAAAACTATTTTGTTATGTGAAAACTTAGTGATTAAAGCCCTCACGAACTTGATGGCACACTTTATTCTTTGCCCCAAATAAACTTGAACCATTGTGGCAACTTTTTTGTATATGCTTGCACTTATAAGTTGGGATTAGCAGAACCGTGCTGTCATGGGGAACGTTTTCAACATTGCACTTGTACTTTTGTACTCCGTTGATATCATGCTTGTAAGTGGGAACTTGTAAGTCCATGGAGTTTGTATTCTGTGTTAGAGAAACGCCTGGGCCGCTAGCCTAAGCCATGCCTAATCATGGTGGAAACTTGCAGCATCACCATAGTGACATCAATGAAGCATTCTTCTTACAAAAAAAGAGACACATTGAGAAAAGAGGAAAGAGAGAAAAAAGCACCATATTCCCATGGTACATAAGAAGATTGCTGAGATGCTCATTGTCTGCTTGCCTTGTCATTTTGGTTATGGGAAAGCTCTTGTACCATGTGCAAGGGGTACCCCGTTGGCGGTTCTCAATGATATGCAAATACTTATAGTGACAAGAAATTGCTTGGGCCCTAAGTTGAGTATCCATGAGGTGTAGCCCTCTTATTCAAGGGACTTGAGATTGCCAACTTATACTTTGTCAAGCATATACTCCAGCTTTGCCACTTTAACCTTAACCACTTCATGATGCTTATGATAGGGGCAATGAGGGTTGAAAGCTAATAAGTACCATAATTTTTGGAAGCTCTTTTTGAGACTTGTAATCCCAGCTTCCTTTACAAAAAGGCCTTTCTTCCACCATTATTGAGTCTCCACCATCTACCTTTAGGCACCATTAAGAGAGCATAGTTGTCATTCTGTGTGCAGTGTTTCAAAGCTTATTAATTGATGCATATTGTGATATTACTTGTTCTTGTTCTACTTGTTTCTAGTCACCCTTGTGAACTTTGAAGGTGTCCTATGCATCTATATTGCTACTCTATGAGGGACAAGCTGATTGCCACTATGCTATGTTTTTTGTATGTGAAACAAACAAACATTTTTCAAATGCATGTTATTCATGATCTTTGTTTGTAGATTGCCATGTTGCATGCATAGTTACTCTGTCCTATTGTTAGAAGTCCATTCTTTCATGCACATGTTTAGAGTTCTTTGATCCTAGCTTTCAATGCTTGCAAATGGTTGGATCTTTATTGTGAGGGTGCATGTCACCTCAAAAATTATTCTTTTTATCACTTACCTACTCGTTGACGAGTAGGAGTTAAGCTTGGGGATGTTGATACGTTGGAAACGTATCTATAATTTTTGATGCTCCATGCTTGTTTAGTATCTACTTTGCTTTACTTGTCTACACTTTGAGGTGCTTTTTACATGTTTTGTGGTACTAACCTATTAACAAGTTGCAACAGTGCCAGATGCATGTTTTCTGCTGTTTTTGGTTTCAGAAAAGTTAGTAAAGAAATATTCTCGGAATTGGATGGGACGAAGGACAAAGTCGATAACTTTCCGTGGGGAACAAGAAGTCCAAAGGAGAGCCCGAGGGGCCGGCCAGAGCGGCCAGACCCCCCCCCCTCCCCAGGCACGGGTGGACCCTAGGCCACGCCTGGGCAGGGTTTGGCCACCCTGGCGGCCGCCTCGGTCTCCCCTTCGCCTATAAGAAGGCCCGGATGCAGAAACTCTAAAGACCCGATCAATAGTCCATGAAACCGTCTATAGCCGCCGCCACCATCGTCCCTAGATCGGGGCTGTTGTAGGGGAGATCATCCCGCAGGCCTTCTCTCTGGTATGATTCGTGAGTAGTTCCACCTTGGACTATGGGTCCATGTAGTATCTAGTTGGTTGTATCTCTTCTTTTTTGCTTTCATGAATATATCTTGTGAGCTCCGTTCATGACCAAGATCTAATCTATTTGTAATCATGCATGTTGTGTTTGCGGGGATCTGATGGATATTGAGATTATTATTTTGGTTTGATTAATGGTTCTATCTTTATGATTCTATCATGTATGTGTTGTTTGTGATCTTGCATGCTCTCCGTTTCTAGTGGTTATCTTGGCCATGTAGTTGCTAGTGACTCCAAGAGGGAGTATTTATGCTCGATAGTCGGTTCATGCCTCTAGTTTCCAAGGGAAGTGAAAATAATCTCTTCGGTTGTAGATGTGTTGTTGCTACTAGGGAGAAAACAACGGTCTCTTGTTCATGGAACATGTGGACTGTTTACCTTACACACTTTGCTTAAATTAGTTGTATGTTGCTTGCAACTTAATACTGGAGGGGGTTCGGATGATAACCTGAAGGTGGACTTCTAGTCATAGATGCAGTTGGATTACCGTCTATGTATATTGTTGTATTGCCCAATCAACCTCATAGGATATTTCTGGCTAGTAATTGCATTGTTATGCCTTGCTCAGTTCCTGTCAATTGCCCCGCTGAGTTCTTGCCTACGGACCAAGACGAGCGTACAGCCACACGGGGGCCTGGAAACCCCCTCGACCAACTAACTTGCCGAGTAAATTCCATGAGTCACATAGTTTGGGCTTTCCATTCGACATACGCATCTTGGATGTTCTTGAATGGAGGTGAAGGAGGTGCATTCATATAGGTAGGTAAGCGTGGCCGGGAACAAGAGATGCCTGACATCCGTAATCTTGAACCCCACACACATCATTAGGTACCGGCTTTGGGACTCAACCCGTTACGGCGGCATCTCCCTAGTGTGTGACTCATGGTCTCGGCAAAAGCAAGGTAAAGGTCGTGGTCAACCACTCTTTGTCGGCCTTCCAAGGAAGAGGGCTAATCTATAGTGGCATTAAGAATCGGTTGGCGTGCGTGGGTAAAGTTGTACACCCCTGCAGGGTTAAATCTTTTCGAAATCCGTGTCCACGGTTATGGATGACTTGGAAACCAGATTCAAAGATCATAGAGAACTTGAACCTAATCGTAAAACTTGACAAGTTGATCAACGTGTGCTTAAGGATGCTTCCTCATGGGTACGAGGGGGTGGTCCTAGATAGGTACAGTTGATGATGATTCGGTGGATATCAAGAGATGATCAAAGCTAGTGATACCGCTCTCTTATCCCCTTTTAAAATATTCCAATTAGTCGAGATTTTTTTCCCTCTTGTTTTACAAAACAAAGATGGCTTTATGCAAAATAACTCCACCAGCCATAAGTCTTGCATAGTACACCCTGTACTCAACCTTGCTCCGTTGATACTTTTATAAAACATATGAAAACACTAATGGGACCTTTAAACTATTTGGGCTCCAATTATTTTTGGGTTTCCAAAATATTTAAAACCATTTGAATTGATTTTTAAAGAAGAAGGGAATTTATGTTTAGGGTTTTATTTCCCCTACTTGTTTAAAAATTGCACATTTTATTTAGTTCAAAGGGATGCATGCAATGCTCATGATGCACAAATCAATTCCTAATTAACATTTAATGAAACTAGGGTTGTTATAGTGCGCGAGCATCAGGCAATCGACTTCTTCACCAACGGCTGCCGAGACAGCACCATGTCGAAGCACAAGCTCGGTCGGGCGGACCCGCAAACCATGGCCCAGGTCATGGCCATTGCAGACAAGTACGCCACCGCCGACGCGGCCATGAAGAAGCCCATCTTGGTGGACGACCAAGGACAGGTCATGACGGACGAGCAAGCGGAGCGCCGCCAGCCGGGTGACCATCACTCCAGGCGGCACGGCCATGATAACCGCCATGGAAAGAGGAAAGATGATCGGCCCAATAGCCGGTACGACACCAAGCAAGTAGAAGCGGTGCACGAGGACCAGACTGCAGGCGGCAAGCGGAGACAGAGACCGGATGACAGACCACCATAGCCCAAATACATCATGGAGTCCATGATCGATGGGCCGTGCAAGTTCCACAGCGGCAGCAACAAGCCCGCGAACCATACGACACGCCAGTGCAGCTGGACAAAGAAGATGGCTGAAGCTGGCGGTCTCCCACCACCACCTCCACCCCCAGCCGGAGGCCCGCCGGACAACAGGGAACGACACAACCGCCGTGAGGATGACGAAGATGGTTACCCGCGTCAAGTGGGAAATTATCACATCTTCCTTGCGGAGCCAGAGACCAAGCACATCAAGAGGAGGCGCGAGGCCGAGGTGAACGCAATTGTTCCCCCTATTCCTCAGTACCTACATTGGTCTAACCAGGCAATCACCTGGAGCAAAGAAGACCAGCCGGCCGTGCTGCCAAGCCCTGGCAGCTACACGTTGGTCCTGGACCCCATCATCGTCTCCAAGAAGCACTCGTGCCGTTTCTCCCATGTGCTCATCGACGGAGCCAGCAGCATTAACCTCCTGTATCGCAGCAGCCTCGAGCGGCTCGGCATCAGTGAATCCCAGCTGCAGCCCTCAAGCACTTCGATTCATGGGGCGGTCCCATGTCCATCGCACTTCCAATCGGCAAGATCCGGCTGGATGTCATCTTCGGCAACAAGAACAACTTTCGTCGCGAGCCGATCCGGCTCGAGGTGGTGAACCTCTCCAGCGCCTGTCACTCCATACTAGGGCGCCTTGCTCTCACCAAATTCATGGGAGTGCCGCACTAGGCATACCTCAAGATGAAGCCGCCAGGCCCAAAAGGAGTGATCACCATCGATCACTTCTACAAGCGTTCGATCGAGTGTGCCATAGACGGCTCCAAGCTAGCCGAGGCGATGATCATCGCAGAAGAGAAGCATGTCATAATGCAGAACATGGCGGCCCTGCAGGAGGATATGTCGGTTGGGGAACCCAAGACGGCTGGCGAGTCACAGTTCAAGCCATCCAACAACACAAGGAAGATCCTTCTGAACGAGGAGGACCCAAGCATGTTCGTCCTGGTCGGAGACGGCCTGGACAGCAAATAGGAAAGCGCGCTCGTCGACTTCCTCCGTGAGAATCGGGACATTTTCGCATAGTGCCCCAGAGATATGCCATGTGTCCCAAGGAAACTCGCCGAGCACTCTCTCCATGTTCGACCGGATGCGAAGCCGGTCAAACAGTCTTTATGCCACTTCGCAGAAGAAAAGAGAAGAACCATTGGTGAGGAGATCACACGGCTGCTCGCAGCCGGCTTCATCATGGAAGTTTTCCACCCGGAATGGCTAGCCAACCTGGTACTGGTGCTGAAGAAGAACAAGATGTGACGCATGAGTGTTGACTACACAAGCCTCAACAAGGCATGCCCCAAGGATCCTTTCGCTCTGCCGCGGATAATCAGGTCATCGATTCCATGGCCGGATGTGACTTGTTGTCTTTCCTTGACGCTTACTCGGGCTATCACCAGATTAATCTCAATGTAACTGATCAAATAAAGACATCATTCATAACCCCGTACGGGGCTTACTGCTACACCACCATGCCCTTTGGTCTAAAAAACGTAGGAGCAACCTACCAGCACAGCATGTAGAAATGCATGTAGGCGCAGATTGGTAGAAACATGCACGCCTACGTCGACGATGTCGTCATCAAGACCAAAGAGCGGCACACGCTGCTCGAGGACCTGAAGGAAACATTCGACAACCTCCGCCGCTTCCAGATCAATATGAACCCGGAGAAATGCATCTTCGGCGTCCCAGCCGGTAAACCCCTCAGTTTTCTCATCTCGGAGCGAGGAATCGAGGCAAACCCAGAGAAGATAGGAGCCATTGAGCACATGGAGTTGCCGCAGAACTTGCATGACGTGCAGAAGTTTACCGGGTGTTTGGCCTCCCTCAGCCGGTTCATCAGCCGACTGGGTGAGAAGGCCCTCCCCCTGTACCAACTCATGAAGAAAACGGACAAGTTCGTCTGGACGGCTCAGGTGGACGAAGCTTTCCGCGACCTCAAGCGCATGCTCACCTCACCGCCCATCTTGGCAGCGCCGGCTACAAAGGAACCAATGCTGATGTACATCGCGGCCACCAATAGGGTCGTCAGCATGGTGCTGGTAGTGGAAAGACCAGAAGAGGGGAAGACCCAGACGGTCTAGCGCCCCGTGTATTACCTGAGTGAGGTGTTGTCACTCTCTAAGCAGAACTACCCCCACTACCAGAAGTTGGTGTATGGCGTATACATGGCCGCCAAGAAGCTCAAGCACTACTTCCAAGAGCATTCCATCCGGGTGGTGGCGCTGACCCTGGTCGCAGAGATAATTGGCAACAAGGACACCACCGGGCGTGTGGCAAAATGGGCCATAGAGCTCATGCGCACAACATTCAATACGAGCCAAGGACGGCGATCAAATCCCAGGCGCTGGCCAATTTCACCGTCGACTGGGCAGAGACACGGTACATGCCACCGGTACCTCACTCAACACACTGGAAGGTGCACTTCAATGGCTCCAAGATGCGGGGAGGACTCGGACCGGAATTGTAATAACCTCGCCCAAGGGCGACCGGCTGGAGTACATGCTCCAGATCCAGTTCAAGGCATCAAACAACGTCGCCGAGTACGAAGCACTCATCCATGGGCTGAAAATGTCCAAAGAGATAGGCATTCAGAGGATACTCTGCTTCGGAGACTCAGAACTGGTGGTGCAACAAGTCTCAAGCGAATGGGACACGAGGGACGCCAACATGTCCCTCTACCGTTTCTTCATTTAGCAGTTGTGCGCTTGCTTCGAAGGGTGCGAATTCCACCACGTGCCCAGGGCCAACAACGTAGCCGTTGACGCCCTGGCCAGAGTCGGCTCAACAAGATAGACCATACCGTCTGGAGTCTCCCTCGAGCACCTGCGCAAGCCCTCCATCACTCCCTCCCCGGAGTCTGACTCCATAGTGCTCGACGCAGACCCAGGGACAGCCGGAGCGGCGCACCCGGGGACTGCCTCGCCAGTCCCAGGGACTGCCGCGCCACACCTGGGGACTACTCCGTCTCACCCATGGATTGCCTCGCCACACCTGGGGATGGCCGTGTCGCACCCGAGGACTGCCGCGTCACACCCGGGGACTGCTCCACAGCACCCGGGGACTGCCGCCAGCGACCTTCCACCCGTCAAACCACCCCTCCCCCCCCCCCCACCCCCACCCCCGACGCTCCGGAGCCAGCTGCGCGCGAGGAGATCAAGCTCATCATGCAAATGGTGTACGCCATCCGGGAAACACCCGACTGGGCGAAACCATTCATGAACTTCTTGGCCAAGGATGAGCTGCCAGAGGAGGAAGTGGCGGCACGACAAGTGAGACGAAGGGCAAGCGCATACACCATCATCAACAACGAGATGTACAAGCACAGCGTCGGTGGCATCTATCAACGATGCGTAAGCCAAGAGGAAGGAATCAAGCTCCTAGTGGACATACACCAGGGCGAATGCGGACACCATGCTTCATCAAGAGCAATAGCAGCCAAGGCTCTTCGCCACAGTTTCTATTGTCCAACAACACTGAAGGATGCTCAGGAACTGGTCAAGGCATGTAATGGCTACCAGCAATTTGGATGGCTGAAGCACACGCCGTCCGAAGCACTTAATACGATACTGATTACCTGGTCATTTGTAGTCTGGGGGGTGGACATGCTTGGACCGTTCAAGACAGCTCGATCCGGCATGACGTACCTGCTCGTAGCCATGGACAAATTCACCGAATGGATCGAGGAAAAGACCATAAAGAAGCTGGATGGAGCAATAGTGATCAAGTTCTTCACGGACATCATCATTTGGTTTGGTTACCTACACAGCATCATCACGGACAACGGCACAAATTTTGCCAAGGGGGTTTTTGCTTGCTTCTGTGGAGAAAAGGGCATCCGCCTGGCCCTAGCCTCGGTCGCGCACCCTCAGTTGAACGGGTAGTGCAAGCGTGCTAATGGCCTAGTCCTAGCCAGAATCAAACCAAGACTGATCGAGGCACTCATCAGGTCACCTGGATGCTGGATAGAGGAACTGCCAACCGTTCTATGGAGCCTGCGCACCATCCCCAACCGTTCAACCGTCTTCATGATGTTCTTCCTCGTCTATGGGGCAGAGGCCGTCCTTCCCGCTGACATCCAGTTCGACGTACCCCGCAAATAGCTCTACACGGAGCAAGAAGCCAAGGAACTATGGGAGGACAACGTGGACTTGCTTGAGGAGGCCCGTGAGCTGGCCCTGTCCAGATTAGCAATCTATCAGCAGGACTTGCGCCTCTACCACGCCAGCCGGATCCGGCCCACCTCTTTTCGTGAGGAGGGTCTGGTGTTGCGCCTGGTCCAGAGAACGAAGGGAATGCACAAGTTATCTCCGCCTTGGGAGGGTCCATTCATCATCAGCCGAGCGCTGCACAACAACTCATACTACCTGATCGATGCCTAGCAGCCGGTGAAAAACAAGGCAGATCGCTCTAACAAGGAAACACGAGCCTACTCCGTCCATTTTACACTTGAGCGAGAAGTGTATGTATCTTCCTTTTCATATAATAAATGAACAAGCTTGGAAGCCTCGGCACAGCCTCGCGGACTTTGTCCCAATTTGCGCACCACTTCCGCCTTCAAACCGGCTCCAGCAATCTTCACCACAAGGTTGCCGGCTGGCCCGGACGCCCGTGATTTCTACAAGTGGCTGAGTATTGTACGGGGCGCCTAGAGCCCACTCTTCGGTTCCCTCTTCAAACCGCAAGCCGGCTGTCGACCCGGCAAGAGCAAAAGCTCGATGTAGCCCCTACAAAAAAGTACCCAAGGAGAAAACAAGGACGCCTGGGCGAACCGGCTGCTCCTGCTTGGGCTAAGCCAATAACAATAGATTGAAGTATCGCGAGGCACGCCAACCTAGCTACTCCTTCGGTTCCGACTGCAGACCGCAACCCGGCTAGCAGCCAACAAGGTCAAAGCTTGAAAGGCCAATGCTCGCTGAGAATGCGCCACAGAAGGTTAAAACGATGCGCCACTGGTTTGAGTATCAGGTATTAAAAAAATTGAGACTTGTCCAAATATACAATATTATATAGGTATTATACAGTATTATACAGAAACAGTATATTTGACTTAGTATACGAAAACAAATATAATACAAACATGAATATAGTGCCATCACACTACTTAGAGCCCAAACGAGATAGACAAGTGATCATCACATTACAATACAAGTCAAATTAAGTGGTTTGTTACAAGTGTTTGTTACAAAGTTCACCATCTCATCACATTACAAATAAAGTATTCATCTCGCCTACACTAGAATCAAACAGAATACAACTATGACGACGGTGAGCAAGAGCAAGAGCACTAGCAATATCTTCATCCGGTTCTCCTTCCATAGGTGGTTCCTCCACTTGGCTACCGCGTCCTCTCGAGTCGCGTATCCTTTGTAGGTGTTGCCGCTAAACTTGTTCACCTGTTTCTGACAGTCCTCCCACTCATCGTAGACTCCTGGAACCCAACCCTTGTACACCACGTACCACTTCGTCATCTCTATAGATAAGGCATATTAGTAAATCATGCAACAGAAAGAACTAAATTGGTTCACATGCATATATATTCACATAAACTAAAGCAAAAGATCAGTAAACATAGAAGATAGCACATCGATCATAATGATAGAACTTCGACGACAACGACCACAATAGTGAAGTTTACAACATACGACCATGGTAGTATATAGTTTGTGACACAACACTACACACAGACATCTATGATAATTCTAGGCGCACACATCGATCAATGTTGAGAACTGCTAACGCTCGGCTTCGGGAATGGTAGATAGCCATCCTTCGTCATCCACGTCCTATTGTCACCCTGTTGATGAAGAATATTTTCAATCTCCCTCTTAGTCAACCCTCTGTTGTGTTTTAGGACCCCTCCCCTCGTGTTGACATCTTCCACGATGATTTCCGACAACTTAACCTGGATGCGATGGAAGTCTTCTCTAAGATCATCATCGTCCCTTCGCGCCAAATTTTCGGCCCATGCTCGGAAACTAGATGGCAGAGTTAGGTTCTGGCAATCCCGGACAAACCCTTTAAGGTGATGCATGGCGTAGAAGGCCTCCTTGGCGCCGCCAGTAGCCGGCTCCTTGACGCAGGGGAACTCGAGCACATGCTTGAACACGTGCTTGTCATCCTTGATACATTCCCCCTTGTTGACGAAGGGGCATCCCTTTTTAGCGTAGCCCTCGAGAGCCTCATTCAAAACACCCCTTATTCTGGTGTAGTCCTTCTTCTTCTTACTCGCCGAGTCGAAATACGATGCTATCGAGTACTTTGTGAAAATGACGATGAGTATGCAGTATTTTTCTCTGCACAACACGATTGAAACGGGATGTTGGAAAAGGGCAATGGAAGAAAGCTATAAGAAAGCCTAAGTTAACAATGCTAGGGTCTGTGTGTACTTACTCGGGAAATAAAGGCAAAAGAAGCGTGTTCGTCCTCTTGTGGTCCACCATGAACTTCTCAAGATACGCCGTCGCCTTGGCACGCGTCTCAGATCCTTCCCTCAACTGGCTATCACGCATGTAGTAGGGATCCACTATCACGATGTAGGGGGTCTGCTCTCTCTTGGTCTTCATTGCCAGATTGAGCGTGAATAGGCGGACCATGTTATAGTCCAGCCGTTTCGAGAGAAACAGCTTGAAGACATCCTCGTACGATATGAATAACACGTCCATGGGGGCTTCATGGACGAAGTCCACGTCCGATGGCACCTTGACAGTGAAAATCGGGTAATTTGGATCTTTGTCTTTAAGAAGAATGTCCTCTAGTGTCTTGATACTATCACTCAAAGCGAGCATATGTCCACCAGCAAGGCGAAGCAGATCCAGAGTCAGTATCGCTTTACCGGCTATATGTATCCTGGGCAAGCCATCCTCGTGGGCTGGTATGACGTCATCCTTAGCCCGGATCCTCTTCGGAGGAGGTTGGCTCTCAGCTTTCTTGCCTCTCTTCTTGTGCTTCTTCGTCTTTTGAGCAGGCTCCTCCACTGGGGATGCTAAGTGCTCAACGGTCGCCTTTTGGAGTGTGTCAGGGCTAAAGACGAATCCAACTGGTTTCTCCTGTTGATCGGCGGCCGGAGGCATGTCTTGAGATAAACCTCCAAAGACCAGGCGTTGCGTGCATGTAGTGGGACACCCACCTTGACCCTGACGAGCGATGAAGGGTTCTTCATCCACAGCAGGCATGTACAATCCTATTCCGGCGCCGGTGTTGATGTAGTCTTCGATGTTGACAAATTCTTCATCATCATCGTTGTTGCCGCCATGTGGTGATGGTGGTGGCGGGGGCGACGGTGGTTGTGTTGCGACGGCGGCATCGCCTTGGGGCGGCCCACAGGCTCCCAACAGTTGTTGGTGGCGACTGGTGGTGGCGCCGATGATAGGTGGCTTCCTAGGTGGTGGCCGGACGATCGAGGTGGCGCCGGTGACAGGTGGCATCCGAGGTGGTGGTCGGGCGATCGAGGTGGCGCTTAGATTCCCTGTAAAACGAATCTGACTCTTCGGCCATGTCAAGGGCCAGCCGTGGCATTCTGCAAGGGTCTTGTGTTCGTCGGCTCCCTAAGGTTGAAAGGGGGTCCATGTCGTCGCACCCTGGCAACACCCGAGCAATCCGGACCCTCATCACGCCATCGTCCATTGCATTGGTGTGCATCATGCGGTTCGCCGGTTTTATGATATTGCCCTTGGCAACATCCTTCAACTCGCCGTCGGCAACTTTGTGGAGTAGTACGCAAGCAGCATCCGGAATATCGACACATATGTGTTGGGCATCATGATCGAGGTGGCAATCACCAAAGGCGCATAAAGAAGATGAAGCGGAGTATGATATTAGTTGCCTTGGTGAGGGCGTTGAGCTCCGCTAATGTCGACACACGGCCGATCCCGGCGGCAGGTCTATCATCAGCATTCTCCTGCGGTACTGGTGCCACCGCCGACTGTGCGATATTGGTATTTTTTGTGGGAGCAGCAGGGGGCAGCTGTGCGACAACAAGCTCTTGCGGTTGTGCCGCGGCGATGGTGGCCGGCGGGGTCACCAAGTCCGGCGACGCGTTAACGTTGATGCTCGAGTTGCTGCCGCTAAAGCTGGGCACGTTTATCGGCCCCTGTCGACCTCCCGCATTCCAAACAGCTAGCCCCTCCATCAACCCAGGGGGGATGATCGCACGAAACTTCTCCTCCAATAACTTATCCATTGCTTTCTCGTCCACTTTTGCCTCTAATGTCTTCACCTTCAACTTTAGCTCTTCAACCTCGGCTTTATCTTTAGCCGCCGATTGGTTCTTCCTCTCCCTCCTCTTCTTTGCGTCCTCTTTGTAGTACTCGGTAAACTTCATGCTTGTACCGAAGCCGGACACACGGCCAGCTGATTTTGGCGGCAACTTCTTCTCCCTCTTCTTGTAAGTGTTCGTCACCCTGTTAAAAACAGTGTCCCATGGCTCCGCCGCCGAATCTTGGGACGACAAGTCCTCGTAGAGTTCAATTCCTTCTCCTGCAGAGATACAAGGAGAGGTGAACCCATGCATGCATTTAGATTCTTGGCTTAATTATTTTAATGAGAGATCCACGGTAAATTCCTTACCAGCTCATGCTCAAAGGACTTCACATCCGGGTCGTCGGTGACGAACTCCCCTGTAACAGGGTCCAGGTAGTAGCGGGCCCGGACAAATTGTCAGATCTGCAGGTCTGTAATTTTATGCCATGGGTTCTCTTTACCCAGGCGTTCAAGCTCGGCGTCCTCCTTGTCCCAAATGGGTTGTTTCCCTCTGTATCCGCCGCTTCCAAGCCGGTGGTTACCTATGTTCTTCTCTCACATAGTCTTTCCCCACTCAGTCCATGCTTTAGAGGCAGCGGTATCTAAGTCCGTCTTGAATATCTTGAACTCTTCTTCGTCGAGCATCGGATTTTTCCTACTTATAGTCTCCTAGCTTTCACCTTTGTCAATGTTGTTCTTTACCCGGGTTTTCCAGCTGCTCAAGGCGTTGCTCATCTTTGTCGGTGCTAGTTTGTTCACCGGGTTCTTATTACTCTCCAGGTTTCTGAACTTCTCTGGGAATGTGTATCGCTTGTGAAGCTTCTTAAGAAGGTTCTCGACCAAAGCATGATTACGTCGGATGTACGATGTGTTGATCGACATGCTTTCACGGACGATGCACCCGAGTTGCATGCCGTACCCGCAGGCAATCGATGAAGGCGCAATGGGTTGGCCACCTTCTGTGACCTCGGTGAATTCATCACAGACGTTGGCGAGCACTTGCGGCTTCCGATCCTTAATATCCTTCTTCTTCTGTATGGTGGCCGGGTTGCCGCTACCACCATCTGTGCGCTCGCCACCATCCGTGGTGGTGTTACCGTCCTCCCCGCCTTCACTAGTTACATCGTAGTCGTCGTCGTCCCCCTCGTAATCTGGATCTTCCTCGCTCCCAGCACCTCCGACGATGGTCGTCGGTGGTGGTGTCATTCTCATCTCCTCCGCCTCCTCATGCTCTTGGGACGGCCCCCAGAACGATTTGTTGGCCTCTCGGGCTAGATCCTCGACGCTCATTTGTTTAGAAGGACTAGCCTCGTTGTTAGTCGACATGTTTGCGCTTTATTACTAAAAAAGAGGCAAAAAGTTAGCACAAATATCGATCGAAAAATTCGGCATGACCTTTGCTAATTTTTGGACCTACGAGTGCCCATTTCTCAACCGAAACGGAAGTGAATCAACACTTCGGGAGAAACGGGCAACTCAATTGAAATCCCTGCAAGAAAAAACACCCCAGCCCCATTGATAACCCCATTGACACCATCCATAATCATCCAACACCATCTCATTCACAAAATAAACAAACCTCTGCAGCACCATCTCATTCACAGATTCAAATGAAGCATAAACAAGTTGGCAGCACCATCTCATTCACAAAATAAACAAACACTACAACACCATCCCATTCATTCACAGATTCAAATTCAAAACCATCATTTATTATCTGCAAATCATTAGTGTATATACATCATATACAAGTTGGCCGGATCAAAGTTATATGTCAGTTTGGACAGGATCAAAGAATATACAAGATCAAAGAATATGGCAGTTTGGACAGGATTAAAGAATATACAAGATCAAAGTTATATGTCATTAGAATATGGCAGGGTCAAAGAATATACAAGATCAATCATCTTCATAGTTCCGGCAAGCAACCAACTAGTTCTGAATTTGCCAGCAAGCAACCAACCTGCCAGTTAAACCTGCCAGCAAGCAACAAGCCAGCAAGCAACATCTTCATAGGATCAAATTAAATGATTTAGTTAAACCTGCCAGCAAGCAACGAACCAACTAGTTCTGAATTTGCTAATGTTTTTTATCATAACAGATACACACATAGCAGATTCAGAGATTGTTTTTTATCCAGGAGCACACATAACAGAATCAAGGATTGTTTTTATAATAAAATTTGCATTGTTTTTTATCCAGGAGCACACATCCAGATTTGCAGGGTAAGTTAAGTGATGGAAGAGTTGTGGCAGTGAAGCATCTCTCTGAATCATCTAGCCAGGGGAAAGTTGAGTTTGCTACAGAAATAGAAACCATATCTCGAGTGCAACATCGTAACCTCGTGAAGTTGTATGGTTGCTGCCTCGAGAGCAAGACACCACTGTTGGTCTATGAGTGCCTAGAGAATGGAAGCCTTGATCATGCTTTGTTTGGTATGATTTCATTTTATCTGATGATGATTCTGTGTTCAACTTTAATTTTGAAATTTAATACCTCAATATTTATCTTCAGGAAAGGGAGGCACATTTTAAGTACATCTTGATCTCACCCACATGAATTTGTTTGCAAATGTCCTGATGGAAATCTTAACCTTAATCTAATCCAAACCCTAATCTAATCAGTCAAATCCTAACTCTAATCAGTCAAGCAAGAACAGAGAGCATCCTAACCTAATCCTAACCATAACCAATCAGTAGCAATCTAATCCTAACCCTAATCTAACCCTAATCTAACATGGAACATCCTAACCCTAATCAGTCAAGCAAGAACAAAAAGAAGCAAGAACAGAGAGCATGTACCGCGGTGGCGAGACGGCGCGGGATGGGGAGACGGCACGGTGGCGAGACGGCGCGGTGGAGAGACGGCGCGGTGGTGAGACAGCGTGGAAATGGCCCTTCTCCTCCTAGGTCACGTGCGGGATGGGCTCCGACGGTGGCGACAGCTCTAGCTTCCTCCTCCACGGGCTCCGACAGTGGCGGCAGGATCCTCCTCCACGGGCTTCCTCCAGCAGCGACGGGCTCCTCCTCCAGCGGCGGGCTCCTCCTCCAGCGACGGGCTCCGACAGCGGCGACGACTGGCTCCGACACGGGCGGCGCTAGGCTCGGGCGTGGGAAAATGTTGATTTGGGGAATTGGCAAGTGGGGGAAAGGGGAAGGCCGAACCGTGTCTAAGTGTGAAACTTCTGTGGCGCATGCCTCCAGTATGCGCCGCGCATATTGGAGGAATGCGCCACAGAACATGTACGCTTAGGCCAAAAGCAGCACGGCGTTGTAGTTTGCATCAAATGGCAGTCTAGCCTAGTGGTCAGTCTTGGTGCTCTAAATCTGGGCAGCCCAGGTTCGAATCCTAGTTGTTTCAGACTTTTTTCTTAATTAAAAAATATTTTTAATTATATGATAGAAATATATTTAATTATGTTATATTAAAATAAGCAAGAACAAATATATATATATATATATGTTACAAATATATTTAAAACCAAGAACATACACATATATATATGAATATCACGATATATATTTTAGTCTCTAACTAATACAAAAAAGGTTGCACGTCATCATGTGATGTGTCGAGCTAGCCTCTCTTCACAATCTTCTTGCCTTTTTTCTTCGCGGTTGAATACTTTAGCCCGGGCACTATGAGATTTCTTCTCGTGAACGGACAACCTTTAGTAGGTAGTGTGGTCTTTCTTCTTACTGTAGTACTAGTAGGCATGTTGAAGTACTTGTCGAACTCCTCTTCGATCTTCGGATCGCCATTCTTGTCGAAGTCTTTCTCGTTGGCGGATCCTTCCATTCCGATGATGCTCCTCTTGCCCCTCCTCACTACAACACGATTGGGCTTTGACGGGTCGGTAATAAAGAAACATTGATCAACTTGGCTAGCGAGTATCCATGGCTCATTTTTCGTGGAGGCCTTCTTTGCTGACTTGGCATCTGGTATAACGCAGGTGGTGAAATATCGGCCTTCTTTTTCGACGTTATTGGCCCATCTAACACGGAACATCGGTACCGTCTCTCCACAGTAGTCGAGCTCCCATATCTCCTCGATCCTTCCGTAGAATCTTTCCATGACAGTAGTCTCGTCATTGGCGAAGGACATCATAGTAACTCCTGAGTTTTGATATTCGTTATTCATGTCCTTTTCCTCGGTGTAGAATATGTAACCGTTGATGTCGTATGACTAATAGGTCTTTACGTTATGCGTTGGGCCCTGTGACAAGGAGAACATGAGTTGTTGATCTTCCGTAGAAGGCGTCTGTGGGGGATTGTCCAGCAGCCTTTTCTTGAACCAACCCGTGAAGGTGGAGTTGTGTTATCTTGTTATGTCTCCTTTCTTCCTCGGGCGGGACCGGTCCACGTACTCCTGCTCGATCAAGCTTTTGTGCTCTTCCACCCAAGGGCTGACCAATTCAATGTGTTGTAGTGCGACTCAGTGTGCCCTGGCAAAGTCAGCGCGTCGATTAGCAATGCCGACATGCAGTGAGCGGTGGCCCTCGCGGTGACCATACCCAGCGAGCCTGCCGAGGTGCTTCTTGGTGGGTATTCCAACATCCTCGTTCTTGGTGGTTAGATAGTTCTGGCAGAAAGAGATGCACTCGTAGATCAGAAAGCCCTTGGCTATGCTTCCATCTGGACGGGACCTGTTGCGAACGAACCCTTTGATTACACCGTTCAGCCTTTCAAACGGCATCATGTTATGCAGGAATGTCGGCCCGAGCTGGATGATGTCATCCACGACATGGACAAGTAGATGCACCATGATGTCGAAGAATGCGGGCGGAAAGTAAATCTCGAGCTCACATAGTATCACCACGATCTCTTCCTGTAGCCTGTCGAGCTGCTTCATGCCGATCGACTTCCTAGATATGACGTCGAAAAAGTTGCACAAGCCAAACAGCGTCTCACGGACGTGCTCGTCCATTATCCCTCGTATGGCAACTGGAAGTATCTGTGTCATCATCACGTGACAGTCGTGGGACTTCATACCGTTGAACCTCTTCTTTGCTATGTCGAGATACCTGCTTATCTTGCCCGAGTAACCGTGAGGAACTTTGACTCCTAGGAGGCACCTGAAAAACTGCTCGATCTCCTCCTAACACAGAGTGAAGCAGGCAGCGTGAAGCACAACCACCTCATTCTTCTTAACCCTTTTGCGGCGACCCTGAGTCCCTTCCATTTGATCGTCATCATCATCACTATCAGGGTACTGAAGCTCCTTCTTGATGCCAAGCAATTTCAGGTCATTTCTTGCTTTCGGCCCATCCTTGGTCCTCTCCGGCATGTTGAGGAGAGTGCCAAGCAGACTCTCGGTAACGTTCTTCGTGATGTGCATTACATCGAGGCTATGGGGCGTGTGGAGGACCTTCCAGTACGGCAGGTCCCAGAAAACAGACCTCGCTTTCCATACACCCAGAAGCGGCTTTGTCCTTGGTCGCTTCTTCCCTGGCGCTGGGCACTCATCCCAATTATTCATAAGCTCCTCGATTTCTTCGCCGCTCCTCGTACGCGGGGCTCTTTCGAGCTCGTCTTTACCATTGAATAGGTCACCGCGTTTTCTCCATGGGTGATCCATGCGAAGCCACTTTCGAGTCCCTTGGAACACGGTTTTCGAAGACCCGGGATCCTTGGGTAGATGGAGATGCGGGGTCTTATCCATGCACTTGACACATGCATTGTGTCCGTGGTTCACCTGGGCCGATACATATGCGTAACCAGGATAGTCCTGCACCGTCGTGAGCAACGCGGCTCTCAGAGGGAAATATTCTTTAGTGTAGGCGTCCCACGTATGGGCTGGTGTCTCCCACAACGTGGCTAACTCCTCTTTCAACAGCCCGAGATAAAGATGCATATCGACACCTGGCTAATTCGGCCCCTGAATAAGAATGCTCATGTGTACGTACCTTTGCTTTGTGCAGAGCCACGGGGGATGTTGTACGGCCATACAAACACGGGTCACGTGCTATGCGTGCTACTCCGGTTGCCAAAAGGATTGAGTCCATCGGTGCTCATACCCAGCCTAACGTTCCTTGCATCGCCCCCGAACTCTTCGAACTCGATGTCTAATGCATTCCACTGGCTAGCGTCTAAAGGGTGTGTTAGGATCTTGCCCTTCTCTGGATCATCTTCGGGTTTCTCCCTTTCCGTGTGCCATTGCATTAGCTTTGCATTCCTTAGGATCTACGAAATATCTCTGTAGACAGGAAGTGATAGGAAAGTACCATACCACTTTTCGAGGAACTTTCTTGTTCCCTCTCGTGTACCATCCATGGCCGCACACCGGACATGTGGTTCTCTCCGCGTACTCGTTACGATAAAGTGCGCAATCATTGATACATGCGTGGCATTTAACGTGCGGTAGGTCGAGAGGGCACACGATTTTCTTGGCCTCCTCTATACTTGTTGGCAATGTGTTCCCGTTAGGAAGACGATCGTTCCAGAATTCCATGTTAGCATTGAAGCTCACGTCGGTCCATTTGTGTTCCGCCTTCATCTCTAGAGCCTTGAGCGTTACACTCAGGCATGTATCCTCAGGCCGACACCCAGGATATAATGGAGTCATCCCATCTAACTCCATTTGCGCCAGCTTGGCTTTCTCTCTGGCTGCATCTTTGGTGTTGTTCGTCTCCTTCAGAAGCAGTTCCTGAACATGAGGATCCCTTAACACCGAAGTTAGCAGCGTCTGGGTGTTCGCTTCTTCTCCTTCTTCATGATGGTCATGCCCATCGACATCTCCTTCTTCGTCATGATGATCATGCCCGTCGCCGGTATATTCTTCGTCATCATTACCATCCCGTCGGGAGACTCTTCGTCTTCTCGCTCGCCCAAGTCTTCATGATGACCAACACCATTTACTGCCAGCTCCTCATCGAAGTCGTCACGCATGAAACCGCGCCTGAGCAGGTGATCCTCCAATTATCTAGAATCAGGGTCGATCCAGCGCTGGAGTTTGCATGTTTGACATGGACATCTTATCTGGGTCTTGTTGTTCCGAATCATGTCTGCCTTGGCGTCTTTCTTATACCTAGTAACTCGGCCTTCGCTCATGCTGACGACCATGGTAGCCTGCGCGGTATGCACATATAGAGCAAAAAGACAGAGAGTAGGTTAATTAGAAATATACACACACAAAACACACATGCATGGTCGTCGCCGGAAAAATTGGGCATGACCTTTACTAAAAGTAGGACATATGGGTGGTGCAAAAATTTGCCGAAATGGAAATGAATCAACATTTCGGCAAACATCCATGCACCACACCGGGACAGAGACAAGCAAAAACAAGAATCTTCTTCCCATGAAAGCATTCATGCACCACACAAGCTTCATGCACAAACATCATCTTTGCGCCATGCATGCATCGCATATACACACTGCCCGCGCGAAAAGCTTTACACCTACAAAACATGCATATTCATGGCCAATTACTCACCGGGTAGATAGAATACCGACTCGAGAGCACGATGTGAGAGAGTGTGGATCAATAGATCTATAGAGAGAAAAGTAGATATGTGGAGGAGAAAAGTAGGTGTGTTTTAGATCAACTAGTTGGATAAAGACTTTCCCTAGCCAATCTATCAACTATAGTAGGTTTAAATACAACAAAATGTAGAAAAGTATAGACACAATGGGGTGGGAGAGAGGAGGAAGACGAGCTGGGAGGGGGGAAGAAGGATGTGAAATGGATGGTGGGAGAGAGGAGGAAGCAAAGATGCCACCTTTGTGCAGATCTGGTCGAAGGGTTTTGTGGCGCATATAGGCCGTATGCGCCACAGAAGTTCAATCTTCTGTGGCGCATATAGGCCGCATGCGCCACAGAACCTTGGCCATAGGGTGCAGTAGGCCAAGTGGGCCCTGACTCAATGTTCTGTGGCGCATGGCCAACGAATGCGCCACAGAACCTATGGGCCCGGCACTCAGGTTTTTGTGGCGCATACTGTGGTTATGCTCCACAGAAGGTTAAACTTCTATGGCGCATGTCTGACCCATGCGCCACAGAACACTGAGACACAGATCTGCACCAAATAAAGGTGGCAGATAGAGATCTTTAATGACACCCCTCTATATATATGCCACACTCCCTGTCCAAAGCAACATACCTGCCCTCATGTCTTCTTCCCACAACTCGTCGAAAGACTCGCTGGAGAGCATAGCCCGCTCGTGTTCCCTGCAGCCTTTTCGCAGTGGAGGGGCGAGGTCGAGGGGCAATGCTGGGAGTCAGCCGCCGCGGGATTCAGAGGTCAGCCTAATTGAGGAGGAGGCCAGACTGCGGCACGAGTCCCTCTACAACAAGTCCATGAGGTTGTACGCCGTGCTCGTGTCTCCGGAGGAGAGGGCGCGCATGGCGGAACCAATCGGGTGGCGGCCGGTGCTCGACCCCAACGTGTCCATGGAGGACCACGTCCGCAGGCTGCAGGCGCGTGTGAACAGGGAGGTTTGGCATCTTCCACCGCCATCGCCCCCACCAGCTCTTTGAAGGGATTTGCAATGTTGTAGTTTGTGTATTTGCAATGATCGAATGTATGACATTGTTGTTTTGCTGTTCAAGGCTATGCGCATGTGCATTTTGCAACGATGTATGCCACTGCACATGTCTATCTACTAGAATGTCTAGTATATTCTGAGAAGGTACTTGTTTTGTTGTTCAAGGTAATTGTTTAGTCGGGAAAAGCACAAGAGGAAAATAATCTGAGAAGCACGAAGATTTCTGTGGCGCATACAAAGCACATGCGCCACAGAAGTTTGTTCTTCTGTGGCGCACAGGCAAGAATGCGCCACAGAAGCTTGTACATAGGTGAGCAGAGAGTGGGGCCCACATATATCTTCTGTGGCGCATATCTAAGTATGCGCCACAGAAGATATAAACTTCTGTGGCGCATCACCCTGTATTCACCACAGAAGTTTGGTCAGAGCACGGTCAGACCCCGCCTGCTGTGGGTCCCACCAAACTTCTGTGGAGCATATGGAGTAATGCGCCACAGAAGATTCATGGTCCAACGGCTGGTGTGGGTCCCACCAAACTTCTGTGGCACATTGCTCTTGAAGGTGCGCCACAGAAGTTTGGTAGTTTTGTGGCGCATGTCTCCGGATGCGCCACTGGGTAACTTTTGTGGCACATGGTCAGGACCATGCGCCACAGAAGCTATGTCTATCTATAGCTAGTTTCCTAGTAGTGCCAGTGGGCACGCCCCGCGCACCCATCACAACAAGTAAGGGTGGCAAAGAGCTTCGACCCGGCTGGCTGCCCCAGCCAGCCCGAACCTCGAGGACTACACCTGATGATCGCGTGGCCACGCACTCGCACAAAAATGCAAGGACAAAAACATCCAAGAAGAAAAGAGACAAATTAAACTTAAGCCAAAAGGGGCGTCAAGCCAATAAGTGGAACACGAAGGTTCCCCACAAGATTCAAAGTCTTACAACAAGGTTCACCGCTAGGCGGAACTGATGCATGGAAAGTTTTCAAGACAAATACTCCTGGCATCCCAGGGATCAAGGCTCAGTAGTTGGACTCGTGGAAGGAGCATCGGCTGCCGGAGTAGGAGTCGCTCCTGGAGAAGGAGCACTAGCGCTGGCCGTAGGAAGTTGGCTAGAGGAGGCAATATCAGCAGCGTTCGTAGGATCCGGGGTCCAGTGGAACGGCAACGGATCGGAGGGGTCGCGGAAGTCATGCTCCAGACCCACGTACGTGCTGATCTTTACCCCGCAGGACCTCATCGCCAGAATGCCATCGTGAAGGCTCTCGTAGCTGGTCCCAGTTCGGAAGCCACGAGTGAGCACGCCCGGATCCGCATCCTGATACCAGGACTTCACCAAGGCCAGAGCCATCTCCACGCCGCCAGCGCCGCCCACTCCTTGTGGATCTCCAGCACGTCGATACCGCAGGACAGGGCAACCGCCAAGCTGGCAATGTCGTGCAGCTCACCCGTCTCCGGCCAGATGTACTGGAAGAAGTCGTTGGCAACGTTGTGAAGACCGTCGCTTTCCTCCGCCAGCACCTTGACCAGGTCCCAGGCGGTCAGATCGCGGCCAGCCTCCTCTGCCCGCAGCTTTTCGAGAGCCATCTCGGTAGTCTCTGGGTAATGAGTTGTAGTCGAAGGAAGGAGTAAGCAGCAAGACACGGATTGGTTAACCACAGTATAGAAGAGGCAAGGAGAAATGAACTTACTAACGACCAGCTCGGCGATCCCTTGAAGCTGTTCGGTCAGCTCCTCGTCCCGGGAACAGAGAGCCTTGACCGTCTCCTCCCTTTGGGCGGAGGTTGACTCCAAGGTCCTCAGCGCCTCCCCCTGGATGTCAGCCACCTTCTTGCTCCTCTCCATAGCGACCTCCAGCTTGTTTTTGGCCGCGACCAGTTGGTCGAACTGCACCTTCCATGCTTTGTTCGACTCCTCCAGCCGGGCAACTTGAGCTTTGAGGCTCTCCACCTCCCTCTCCTTATCCAAGATCATGGTTGTAGGAGGATACCCGATGGTCAACAAAAAACGGGAAAAGGAGGCCAACCGCCAAGACAGGTCAGAGGAAGCAATCTTACGGCCCAGCTCCTGAGTGTTCTTCACAGACTCCGAAAACGCTTTCTGCAAAGAGAAAGGAGTAAGGAAAAGAGCGGAAATCCGGCTGCAAAAAACGGGTGCGGCAAAAGAGAATGGAGAGAGACACCTACCTCCATCAAGACAGACAAATTTTTGGCCTCGCCAAGGCCCTTTTCCATTCCCTCGACCAGGTGGCGAACCTGGCTGAGTGCGACGGGCGCCGCGCCCGAGAGCTGGGCAAGGATGGCACCCGGCGTCAACACAGCCGGAGCTGGCCTCGATCCGGTCACTATAACCTCGTCTTCATTAGTGGTTGCGCCTGAAGGAGCAGCCACCACCAGCTCCCTCCCTGCCAAGCCGGAGGCACCCGGCTGGCCGCCACCCGCCGCAGCCGCCTGCACCGTCGCGGCCTCCTCTGTCACTTCTGTGATGACGGGCCTGGCAGAACTGGCTGGAGCATCGCTCTAGGCCGGGTTTGCGCCAGCCCTAGGACGGAGGAGGGGGGTCTCGGGGTCCTGAGCAGCCACGAAGAACTGCCCCACCCGCAAGGTCGCGGGCGCTTGGTGTAGCACTCCCGTGGTCGGGGAACCCCGAGGAGTCGCAGGCGGAGTCGTTGGGGCAGGCGCAGCCAGTGCGGGTGCAGCCGGAGACCCTGCCGCCTCCTCAACCACCGGAGGCGGGGGAGGGGCAACGACGGTAGCACCAGAGCCGCCCAGCAACATCGCCTCGCTGCAGGGGACAATAGTAAGAAAGGCTCAGCATAAAGAAAAGGAAAATGAGGCAAACAGAGCCGGGGAGAATACTCACCCGGCGACGGATGGCACGGCGGCAGCTTGGCGCGTTCGGCACGCCATCTTCTGCTCAGTGGTAGCCGGCGCGGCAACGGTTGCCGCCCTATTTCCCCGAGCTTTTGCCACGTCCCTCTCCCGACCGGCGTCATCCTCGGCAGCATCGACTGCAACAAAAACAAATTTCAACCACAAACCCCATGGGAAGGACAAAGGCGAAATCTACACCCAGAAATTACCATGAGGATCCGAGGGGCAGTCGTCTGACCGGACGGGAAACCCTTCGGGCTCCGTCTGGGGCTACTTCTTCAGCTCCCGGTCCGCCAGGAAGGTGGGGAGCCTGACGCCACTGACACCGTCCTCAGCATGTTGTGCCGTAAACAACTACTCAAAAAGGGGAGCATAAGGCACCTAAGGAAAAACTACTAGGGAGAAATATGGACACAAAAAGGGGAGAAACCAAGAGCAACTCACCCGAGGCGGCGAGCGGCCGTGATGGTACGGCGGGCAGGAGTACGCCCAGTATGCCTCCACGCGGAACTTGGAGATCATGGAGATCCAGTTCCGCAGGTCCTGGTATGGCACATCCTTCTGCGACGTCCGCGTTGGGTCGTCGACGGTCGACAGGTGGCACTTCTTGTACGACCGCTTCTGCAGCGGAAGCACGCGGCATGCCATCCACGAAAGCACGATATCCCGAGCGGTGAGCCACCCCGTCACCAACATCGCCTCCACCAGGGCGGCCATCCGATCGATGTCCGCCTGGGCCCCCATCCCCTTCACCGTCCAGTCCTTCTGCGTTGAGGGCACGTTGACGAAGGGCGGCAGGCCGATCCAGTCCACCTCTGTGGCATTCCTCACATCAAAATATGAGCGCTGCCACACCTTGACGGTGTCGGGGAGCTCGAATCACGGCATCAGCGATGAGGGCCGCGGGTAGATGACACAACAGCCCGTCTCCGTCAGCGGGCCGTCCTTGATGGTGTTTTGGGCCTTGAAGTGGAAGAACTTGAGGAAGTTTGCCACCTCGGGCCACAACCCAAGGTATTATTCACAGCATGCTGCAAGATGCGACAGCTGTGCGATGGCATTAGCGCCGAGGTGGTGGAGTTAGAGGTCGAAGGAGACGAAGAGCTGAAGGAGAAAGGGGTTGATGGGGAGGCCGAAGCCGCGGGAGAAGTGCACGAGGAAGATGACACGCTCCCCTGGACGGGGGTTAGGCACCCGCTCCCTCTCCGGCGCGAGTGATGACCCACAAGTATAGGGGTTGTATCGCAGTATCTTCGATAAGTAGGGATGTCGATCCCAACGAGGAGCAGAAGGTGCTGAACAGTGGTATGGAGAAGGAAATCCCTGTGAATACTTAGCAAAAGGATTTTTAGTGGTTTTCTGACAAGGCAACAAAACAAAGAGAAAGTAACGGAAGTAACAAACAAACGGAGCAAGTGGCCCAATCCTTTCTTAGCAAAGGACAAGCCGGTGGAAATACTTATAAGGACCAAACGTTCCCGAGGACACATGGGAATTCTGTCAAGTGCTTTCGCTTCAAATAGCTGAGTACTCTTCTTTGGTGTTTGTAAGTGTTGTGTGGGTGAACCTGTGCTAACATACCACCCTTCCTAGGACTAAAACATACTTGTGATTAAACCCCCTGCAAACATCCGTAACTACAGGAAAGTAATTAAGATATAAATCTAACCACAGACTTAAACTCTGAGATCCTACACTCCCTTGTGCAAAGGTGCCCTAACGGGGCTTCAGGTTTCTGTCACTCCGGCAACCCCGCGATTAGTAGCCAATAACACAATGCATCCTCCTAGGCCCATAAATGGTGAAGTGTCATGTAGTCGACGTTCACATGACACCACTAGAAGAATAGCACCACAACTTAAATACTAAACCATTGAATAATAATGTCCTGAAGAACACAACGAACTACTCACAAGACATCATATAGATCAAGATCAAAGATGATATGGTAATGGATAACAATCTCAACATAAACAATAATCCAATGGTTCCACTCACAAGCATCAACTACAATAGTAATTAACACCGGGAAGGTTTCCCCTAATGAACTAAGCAATATCCAACACAATTGTTACAGCGGGATGGAGTGGTGATGATGGTGCTGGTGGAGATGATGGTGTGGATGATGATGATGACCCCGATGAAGCCTAGCGTGACGACGGTGTTGATGGCGACAGTCTCCCCTCTCCGGGAAGGAATTCCCCTGGCAGAAATCTGTCTGTCAGAGAGATCTTTCTCTCTCGGTGTTTTCCGCCCCCAGAGGCGGCGGAAATCTATCTGTGGTCGCTCCTCGTGTATTAGGGTTCCGAAGAGAAGTTATAGGCAAAGGGGGATAGTCGGGAGCCGGGCAGGTGGGCCAAACCCACCCTAGGCGCGGCCTCGGGTGGGCCCGTACCTAAGGGGTGTGGGCCCCCTGTAGCCCCCATTCGCTCCTCCTTCTGGCTTCCTTTGTCTTCTGGTGAAATAATATGTTTCCATATTTTTCTGGTATTTTTCTGATCTTCGCGAAATTGCACCGAAATGCCTTCTTTTCCATCAGAATCCAGACTCTGGCGGTCCATCCTCCAGGAATCATCCAACATGCATAAACAGATGAAAAGTCATAAGTAATACCTCATAATAAGACAAATACCAATGAGTAGAGGTAAATTATGATATAGAAAGGTGATGCAAATTGGGCGTATCAACTCCCCCAAGCTTAGATTTCGCTTGTCCCTAAGCGAATACTGAGCTCAGTAAACATGTCCACATGTTTATGGAGTGAAGTGTCGATAAAATAATATGAACAAGAAGCATCACACTTACCGTTGCACAACTCATAGAAGAAAGCAACTCACCATTATATAACTTAGCTTGCAACCAAGCACATTAGTCACAATAGAGATGCATAAAGATAAATCATAATTGGAATTGGCAAACTTGTTCTTGGTCAAAGAACACCTGGCAAACAATTTCACAACAAGCTTTTCTTGTATAAGTTTCAAAACAGGAGCACTCTTTGCTCAAAAAGGTTTTTCACAAGTGAAGGCTTTCAAAGTAATACTCAATAGATAAGAGTTTTGTGCAAACAAGGAAGATAAAGAACATGATTAAATAAATCACCATATGAATGCTTGAAACATGGCAACTCAAATGCTTGCTTGAGATAGAGAGGAAATAGGTTTACTGACTCAACTTGGAAGTGTAAGAAAGGTCCCTTCTTTGAGGGAAGCATGGATTACAAGTCATAAAGAGCTTCCAAAATATTATGGTACTTACTAGCTTTGAGCCCTCATTGCTCCTATCATAAGCATCTTGAGATGGTTAAGGTAAAAGTGAACAAAGATGGAATATATGCTTGACGAAATAAAAGTCGGGAATCTCATGTCCCTTGAATATGAGGGACACTCCTCATGGATACTCAACTTAGGGCCCAGGCAAGTTCTTGTCATTGTAAGTATTTGCATATCATTGAGAACCGCCAACGGGGTACCCCTTGCACATGGGACAGGAGCTTTCCTATAACCAAAATGACAAGGCAAGCAGACAATGAGCATCTCAGCAATCTTTTTATTTACTATGTGCATAGATTTTTATTGAGGATGCTTCATAGATAGATCACTATGGTGATGTTGCAAGTTTCCACCATGATTAGGCATGGCTTAGCCTAGCGGCCCAGGCGTTTCTCTAACACGGAATACAAACTCCATGGACTTGCAAGTTCCCACTTCATTTCACACCGGTAACATCCATAGACAAAAGAGCACGATATCAACGATGTACAGAGTATAAGTGTTATGTTGAAAACGTTAGCCGTGATAGCACGGTTCTGCTAATCCCAACGTATAGATGCAAGCATATACAACTTCGATGTCCACAATGGTTCAAGGTTATTAGGGGCAATGAAATAAAGTGTGCCATCAAGTTCGTGAGAGCTTTACTAACCAGTTTTCACATAACAAAATACTTTTTAATTTGGAAGATAGATGAAGCTTGAGAATTTGCTTGGAATAGCAGAAGCTACTAGGTAGATATGGTGGACACAAGTGGCAAAAGTTTGGTTCAAAGGAATTTGGAAACATGAGAAGTATGCCTTCTCAAAATAGGTTTTTGGCTAGCAAGGCTGGGTAGCAAGCAAGAGAGTTGAAAGAAACAAGCAAACATACAAGTAATAAAGCCAAACATGCAATCTTCCTTGAAGATGCAAAAGATCTTAAATAAAGAATACTAAGCTTATGAGCCAACAAGAAAGAAAACAAATGATACCAAATACATATAAGCCTTTTTCTTTCTCTTTTTCTTTCAAACCTCAAAAATTGTTGATGCTGACCAGAACTCGGTTTGCCAAAACCAATTTAGATCCACTTAATGCTCCCAAAGTGGTGCCAATACTGATCAACAAGGTCCATCATATAATAGAGATTGCAAACTAAAATAAGAAGTGCAAGAAGTAAAAGATGAGACTTCTCATTAATATTCCAATAAAGGCACTCACACCAACGGATACATAGATAATCAACTAAAGGAGAGATACTTCCACATGCAAACCAAACTATAAGATAACTTCTGTACCATAGATATGAATCCACTAAAAAGGTAAAATGTGAAAGATAGTGGTGGTGATACCGCGGCACTCCCCCAAGCTTGGAACAAGCCAAGGGAATGCCAAACCTGATAGTGAATTACTCCCTTGGTGGTGGTGGTGGTGGTGTTCTCTTGATAAGATCTTCAATAAGTTTCTTCAAGTCCTCCATATCGAAAGCCAGAGTACGAATTAACTCCGAATTATGCTCAATGTAGCCCATGATCAACTCGGACCGAGGATCCCAGTCCTTGTTAATCTTTCTCCATTCTTCCAAATTTGAGCGTGTCTTCCCTGCATGGTTGGAATAAGGGGTACTAGGAGGAAGTGTGCGTGGAGCGAGGATATGGCGCGGAGCTCTCCCTCCTATAGACATCTGTGATGTCCTCCTAAGCTTGGTAGGTTGTACCACCAAACAAATGCTCGCGACGGTAGCGCGGGTGTCAGTATGCTTGTCCTCCTCCATGTCACCTTCATATCCTACTGGAATCTCCTCCTCCTTTGGGACTTGAGGTTCTTCTTCCTCGGGCTTCTTTCCTTTGTCGTTGGCGGAGGCCATGGCGCTCTAAACTTGAGAAGATTTCCTGACAAAAACAGGTCGAAACGAAAACACGAGGAGAACACGATGCACGAACCTCGAGGGATACGGGGGGTTATATATTAAGAAGATTTAATGCATAAGGAAGGTTTTGACACGGAAACGAGGCGGAGGCAGAGTTCGGGGAGGGGACACCCCCTCAGGCGCGGCCAGGCTGGGGCCCGCGCCTGGGATGGGTTTGTCCACCCCGGGCTCCGTTTCCTCTTCAGTTTCGTCTTGTAACTTCCCTTATGTATTAAAAACATTAAAAATATAAAAAGATTGGAGTTTCACGAACCTTCTGTTTTTGCCACTTTTACCTATTTAAAGACAAACTCTGCAGATTCCTTTTCTCTTTCTCCTGAGGATTTCCTTCATACAAAACCTTTGCAAAAACTCAATGACAACATTAGTGTAAGAAAAAACAACATCCCTTAGGATCATACTTCAACTTAAAACCCATCGAAACAAAAGCTTCTACAAGAGGCAAATGCAAATGACGGCAGAAATCTGTCAAAACAGACCAGCAGGTAAAGATTGATTTTTTCGAAGACCTTCTGTTGCTCAAATCAAAAAGTGCAGAACTAATGAAAGTTGGGTAACAACCTAGAGAACAAGCTCATAAAAATGAAGCTCAATCCTAAGTACTGAGCTTGCTCACAAATTTTTACAATACAGCACAAAAAACTATCGCAGGACAGCCACTTTTCACAACTCTTCTACTTCACAAAAGTAGTTGGACTTGACATAAAAACCAAAACATAAAGGATAAGGAGCGGTTATTACTAAGGTAATAACTTCCAAGACTCGACAAAACTCTTGGGTTATCTCCCAACAAGTACTTTTCTTTAATGCCTTTAAGTTAGGCTTGAAACTTTCAAAGATGCTCACATAGGATATATATATATATATATATATATATAAAGTGAAAGAGAGCATCAAGAAGCAAATAACCAACACACTTGAGTCTAACCCACTTACTATGCATGGGAGTATCATGAGAAGATGAATTGTTGAAACAAAAAGCCACTAGCATAGGAAGACAAAACAAATGCAACTTCAAAGCTTTCAACATAAAATGGGGAAACTTAACATCATTGAGATGCATAAAACCATGTTTCCCTCTCTCATAATAACTTTCAGTAACACTTTGAATAAATTTGACAATATATCTATCACTGGAAACAACTTTATCATCAGAATAAGCATACTTACAGTCATCAAAAGGAGGTCCAAGGTCATAGACTGGATCAATAGAAGCAAGTTGTTCCATCCTGAAATCTTTATTAGGCAAGCTATTTTCATAAGGAGCTTTAGCAAATTTGGAAAAGTTAAACTCATAAGAATATCCATCAAACTTAGTTAAAACTTTTTTCCTTCTTACAATCAATAATAGCTCCACAAGTGTTCAAGAAAGGTCTACCAAAAATGATAGGACAAGTTTTGTTAGCTGTTGAGTTAAGCACTAGAAATCAGCAGTATATTTAATCTTACCACAGAGAACCTCCACATCTCTTACAATGCCAATGGGGCAAATGGTTTCCTTATTAGCAAGGTGAATAACCATATCAATGTCCTCAAGCTCACAAGGACCAATCTCATGCATAATTTCCCCGTAAAGCTCATAAGGAATAGCACTAGAACTAGCACCAATATCACATAAACCATAGTAGCAATGATCACCAATTTTAACAGAGAGCACAGGAACACTAGCTTTTCTAGCCTTACTAGGATGAGAGATTATATTAGAAGTGTCTTCATAGAAGACAATATACTCATCCTCTATATTTCTAGTAACAAGATCTTTCACAATAGCTACCACAGGCTCGATATCAATAAGCTCGTTGGAACCTACAGTTTTCTTTGCGCTTTTACTAACCATATTAGCCAAAATAGAGTGCTCCCTTACCTTCGAGGGAAAGGGGATCTTCTCAACATAAGGTTCAGGCAAAATAGGATCAACAATACAAACCGCTATACTGGCAGGAACGTGGGTAACAATGTCTTTATAAGGAGCATGGTACTTGTCCCACTCTTTCTTGGGAATCTCAATATAAGAGGCAAAAGCATTAAAACATTCCGCAATAACTTGAGGATCAAGGCCAAACTTATTGCTAATATCACGGAAGTCATCAATTCCCATAAAAGATTTAATGCATTCATAATCATAGTTGATACCTGACTTTCTTCCTTTATCATTCTCCCAAGCTTCAGTGTTATCTTGAATACGGTATAAGAGATCCCATTTAGCTTCTTCCTTCATACTTGTGAATGATCCAGCACAAGAAGCATCTAATAAACCTTTATCATGAAGAGAAAGCCTAGCATAAAAGTTATTGAGAATAATGTTGTTAGGGAGTTCATGAATAGGACATTTAAGCATTAGTAACTTTAATCTCCCCCAAGCTTGAGATGTACTCTCTCCATCAAGAGGCCAAAAGTTATATATAAGACTTCTATCCTTTTGGATTTCACTGGGAGGATAAAATTTAGAGTAAAAGAGAGATGCCATCTCCTCCCATTCCATGGATTGTCCATTCTTTAGCAACTTATACCATGCCTCAGCTCTCCCTTTCAAGGATATGGAGAGTAACTTCTTCTTCACATGTTCAGTTGTGATACCTGCACACTTAAACAACCCGCATAATTCATGGATATAAAGCAAGTGATCACCAGGATGGACAGTTCCATCCCCAAAATAATAATTATCCATGACTCGATTAACAATACTCGTAGGTATCTTAAAAGGGTCTATCTCAACAGGTGGTGGTTCATCTACTACCATAGAAGTGGTAGTAGTTTTCCCAAACAGAAAACCTAGTGGGTTATTCATATTGGAAACAAAGTAATAAGCAGTAACAAAAGAAATACTCATAGTGAAAGTTTCCCTTACCAGTTCTACTCTTCAATAGCGCTTCACTCCCCGGCAACGGCGCCAGAAAATAGTCTTGATGACCCACAAGTATAGGGGGTGTATCGCAGTATCTTCGATAAGTAGGAGTGTCGATCCCAAAGAGGAGCAGAAGGTGCTGAACAGTGGTATGGAGCAGGAAATACCTGTGAATACTTAGCAAACGGATTTTTAGTGGTTTTCTGACAAGGCAACAAAACAAAGAGCAAGTAACGGAAGTAACAAACAAATGGAGCAAGTGGCCCAATCCTTTCTTAGCAAAGGACAAGCCGGTGGAAATACTTATAAGGACCAAACGTTCTCGAGGACACATGGGAATTCTGTCAAGTGCTTTCGATTCAAATAGCTGAGTACTCTTCTTTGGTGTTTGTAAGTGTTGTGTGGGTGAACCTGTGCTAACATACCGCCCTTCCTAGGACTAATACATACTTGTGATTAAACCCCCTGCAAACATCCGTAACTACATGAAAGTAATTAAGATATAAATCAAACCACAGCCTTAAACTCTAAGATCCTACACTCCCTTGTGCAAAGGTGTCCTAACGGGGGTTCAGGTTTCTATCACTCCGACAACCCCACTGATGGGGATGTACCTACCGGGGTATACCCAGCAGGACGTTTCCGACTGGCCCAAAGAGCTGGCGAGTGGGCCTGCAAGACGGCGACTGGATCAAAGCCCGGCGTGGATCCAAGCGACTGGAAGCTGAAGGCCCAGGCGAGTAGATAGGCCCAGTCGGATTAGGTTAAACAAGCACCGAAGCCTTAACTGATTCGGTTGAGATATGTAAACCCTAGGGGAGGTGAGCCTATATAAACCTCCCTGCGGGGCGTGTAGAGATACGTTCCATCATACACCCAAGCGACTCGCTGCCTAGCCACCGAGCTCGCCCATTGTACCACCTTCATAATACAATCTAGCAGGAGTAGGTCTTTACCCTCCGGGGGGCCGAACCTGGGTAAAACCCTGTGTCTCTGCCCTCATCTCGCACCGCAGATGGCTGGCCTCCCTTGCCCCTCGTTCTACTACTCGCTGCCGATTGCAGCGTCTGCCGTGACCATTCCCACGATAGTGGCGCCCACCGTGGGGCCTGGCCGGTCTGGCCGGTGTTCTGCGGCGAGATCCAATCTGCCCATCAACGAGTCGGTCGCCACCGGCCGCATGATAGCGATTGGCGAGATGCTCCAGATCTTGCCAAGCAGCTACGTCCCGGCGGCACGACCCGTCACGCACAGCATGATCCTGCCAGTGGGCACGATCAGCCTCTTCGTCGGCCTCACCGACATCATCGTCTCGGAGGACTCGGCTCGCATCCGCGAGTCGCCGCCATGCGATCGGCTCTCTGAGAGCCAGGTCCACACCATCCATATCCTCGCCTCCGAGTACAACTCGGCCCACAGCGACGTGGCCGAAAACTCCGCGGCCGCGGAAGACGCGGCCCTCAACGACGACGCCGACTCGGCGACCCCGGCATCACTCGCCGGTTCCATCACCGCGGCTTCACCCGCGGGCTCCATCACCCAAGTCTCCAACGCGGGAGACTTCGAGGATCCTTCCATCCTTGGGATCTTCGACTTCGACTCCGGGTCAGAAAACTTCGCCGATCTCCGCGACGGGACCGGTCGTCACGCCGCAACCTATATGGCGACTGGCACCGATCCGCCGGAGGACCCGTTCTCCACTCCGATCCCTCCCAACGCCACGGCAATGGAGGTCGAGGAACTCCGCCTGAAGCTGGCGGAAGCCGTCTGCAAGGAGCAGGCCGAGCGCGAAAAATTTCGCCTCGAGCAGGTGACGGCGCAGGAGTTGTCGCGTTACCACGCGCAACGAATCAGGACGCGCCTGAACCCTACCGTTCAGGGGCGCGCCCTGAACTTCGACGACGAAAACAACCTGGCCCGCGCGGCCGAGCGCGCGATCTGCGAGAACGCGCCACCAGGAGGAAGCGCCCGGCCCCCTCCAGGGTCGACGGCGATGGGCGCCCCACCACCACCCAACCGCACACCCCCCAGGGACCAGCCGCGGATAGTAGTCTCCTCACGGGAGCGAGACGCAAACAGCCTCCCACTGTTCTCCACCCCGATGGACAACCTCGTGGCAGGCTGAGCAGCAGCCGACAACATCACAGCCACCGGCGATGGCGCCCTATAGATCCAGTACGTCAGGGACCTGCTCGCAAAGGCCGTCGAGCAGCAAAACGCAGGCGCCGACTCGCAGGGTCGAGTGTACTCGCGCTCTTCGGGAAGCAGAGCGGCCTCCAGCGGCCGCCCACTGGCGGTAAATACCCTCAACTGCCCGCCACCAGAGCCATTGCAGCTCCAACACCGACCTGCGAACGCGGCACTCTCCACCAACGACCCCAGGCCAGCGACCAACTTCGTCGCTGCCAACGGTCAACCCATCGACGCCCGCACCCACATCATCAACAACCAAAGCTGGCGCGCACGCCAGCCCGACGACCTGCGACACACCCTAACCAATCGCCGCGACGGCGAGCCAATGGGGTCGCTCAGCCGACTCGGCCCCAAGTGCTTTGGACCAATGATCCGAGGCGAGAAGTACCCGCCAAACTTCAAGGCGCCGAAGGAGATAGAAAAATACGACTCCTCGTACGACCCCGCCGTCTGGCTCGATACATACCTCATGGCAATGGGGATCGCAGGCCACACTGACCTGCTAGCCGCCTGCTACCTCCCCCTAATGATGGAGGGGACGTGCAGGCAGTGGATCAACACCCTCCCACAGGATAGCATCGACTCCTGGGAGGAGATGCGCGACGCCTTCGTCAGGCACTTCGAGTGCTCCTACACCCGCGCCACCACCATCGAGGACCTGGAGCGATGCGTCCAGGGACCCCGTGAGTCGACCCGCAACTGGGTCCAACGGTGGCAGGAACTTTGGTACAATGCGGTCGGCATCCACCCAGACACCGCGATCCATTGCTTCAAGACCTCGTGCCGCTACGAGCCGCTGGTCGCCAAGCTCAAGCAACATTCTCGCACTCTCGACAACATACCGGACCTCCTCGAGATCGCCAAACGATACGCGGAGGAAGATCCAAACCAGGAAACAGACGACGAGTCGGGGGGTCAAAGCCGCACGAGCGGCAACGACGGCGGACGACGGTCCGACCTACGCTACAGCAACACTCGCCTCACCGGCAAGCGTCGCAGTGATGGGCGAGTCGACTTCGTCGCCAACGCCGGGCATGCACAACGCGAGCCCAAGAGCTTCCGCCGCGACGGAGGACAACGCCGCAACGGCGGCAACTACAAGGCCAAGCCAAGGTTCGATCCTGCGGCCCTTCTTAACCAACCTTGCGCGTTTCATAACAGGGAAGGGAAGCCCGCAACGCACACAACCGCCGACTGCCACACCCTCAGGGAGATCGAGAAGGCACGGCGAGCAAGGGAGGACCCGACAACAACCCGCCAAACGGCGGAAAGTTCGGCAACGTGGCCGGGTCGCTCCATACCTTCACCGGCTTCAACACGAAGCGCGAGAAGAAGGTCATCACCCGCGCCGTCGCCGTCAACGCGGTGGCCCAGGTGTACGTTCCCCAGTTCCTCAACTGGTCGGAGCAGCCCATCACCTGGAGCCGCCAGGACCACTCGCCGCGCATCGAGTATCCAGGGCGAGTCGCCCTGGTGGTCAAGCCAAAAGTGGGCGACTACTGGCTCCCCAAGACATTGATGGACGGCGGCAGCTCCATCAACATCTTGTACCTGGACACCTTCAGGCGGCTGCGGCTCCCGCAGTCGATGATCGAGACAACCCACACCATGTTCCACGGCATCGTGCCCGGTCGGAAGGCGTACCCGATCGGCAAGGTCACGCTGCCAGTCACCTTCGGCACCCCAGCAAACTTCCGCACCGAGCGGATCGTCTTCGAGCTGGTGCCCTTCGACAGCCCCTACCACTGCGTCCTGGGACGCCAGGCGTTCACCAAGTTCATGGCAGCGCCACACTACGCGTACAACGCGATGAAGCTCCCTGGGCCGTGCGGCGTCATCACCATCAACGGCGACCCCGACATGGCCGCCGAGTGCGAGGCCAAAGGAGCCGAGCTCGCCGATGTTGTCATCGCGGCAGAGGCCAACCACGCTAACGAGCTCGCCAAGTATGCGAGCGGGGTGAACAATGATGACCCCACCATACTCAAGAAGCCCAACTCGGAGGGCGCAAACACCTCAGCCTTTGAGGCAACGACGCACACTCGCACCGTCGAGCTGGTCCCAGGCGACTCCAGCCAGACGGTGACGATCGGAACAGGGATGAGCCTAGCCTAGGAAGAAGCGCTCATCGAGTTCCTCCGTGAGAACAGGGATATCTTCGCATGGAAGCCTCCGACATGCCTGGTGTCCCTAGGGAGCTCACTGAGCACAAACTAAATGCCGACCCCAAAGTGCGACCCATCAAGCAGTCGCTGCGGCCCTTCAATGAAGAGCGTCGCTGAGCCATCGCCGAGGAAGTGCAGCGTCTACTCGCTGCAGGCTTCATCCGGCCAATCAAGTACTCCAAGTGGCTGACGAACCCAGTCTTGGTCGAGAAGAAGAACGGCACCTGGAGGATGTGTATCGACTACACAAACTTGAACAGCGCCTGCCCAAAGGAGCAGTTCGTCCTCCCGCGGATCGACCAAATAATCGACTCCACCGCGGGCTCGGAATCGCTATGTTTCCTCGACGCCTACTCTGGGTACAACCAGATCAAGATGGCTGTCGAGGACGAGGAGAAGACGGCGTTCATCATGCCATTCGGAGCCTTCTGCTACACCGCCATGACCTTCGGCCTCAAGAATGCCGGGGCGACCTATTAGCGGTGCATGCAGGAGTGCCTCGCGAGCCAAATTGGCCGCAACATCCACGTCTACATCGACGACGTGGTCGTAAAATCCGCTCGCCAGGATGATCTACTCGCCGACCTGGCGGAAACATTCGCCAACTTGCGAAGATACAAGATAAAACTTAACCCAGGCAAATGCACCTTCGGTGTACCAGCAGGGCAACTACTGGGTTACGTCGTCTCCAAGTGCGGGATAGAGGCGAACCCCACCAAGATCGACATGATCGCCCGACTCGGCAAACCCGAGTGCCTGCGCGACGTCCAGAAGCTGGCCGGGCGAGTAGCGGATCTCAGTCGCTTCATCCCACGCTTGGGCGAAAAGGCGATGCCCCTATACCGCCTAATGCGCAAGAACCCCACATTCTAGTGGGACAAGGAGGCGGACGACGCGCTCCGCGATCTCAAGAAGGTGCTACTCTCCACACCGCTACTCGCCGCACGGCCGACAAAGAACCCATACTGGTTTACGTCGCGGCTTCTGAGCGTGTCGTCAGCGCTGTCATGGTCGTCGAGCGACCGGAGGAAGGAAAGGAGCGCCCAGTACAGCAACCGGTGTACTACATCAGCGAGGTTCTCACCGAGTCGCGCTAGCGGTACCCGCAGTACCAGAAGCTGGTATACGCGGTCTTCAGGGCACAGCGACGCCTGCCGCACTACTTCCAGGAGCACCCGATCACGGTCGTCTCCTCAGCACCGTTGCAGGACATCATCCGCAACCGTGAGGCGACTGGGGAGTCGCCAAGTGGGCCGTCGAGATCGGCGTCCACAACATCAAATACGAGCCACGAAGAGCGATCAAATCGCAAGCCCTAGCGGACTTCATCGCCGACTGGGAAGAGGCCCAGCAGCCAGAGAAGCTGCCATACCTCCACTACTGGAGTCTGCACTTCGACGGCTCCAAGAACGCGGACGGCGCAGGCGCAGGGATCGTGCTAACTTCACCGAAGGGCGACAAGCTCCGCTACGTCCTCTGCCTCGACTTCACACCCTGCACCAACAATATGGCCGAGTACAAGGCCTTACTCCACGGCATGCGAGCTGCCAGGGAGATGAATGTCAACCGCCTACGCTGCTACGGAGACTCCGACCTCGTCGCCGGGCAAGTCGCTGGTACCTGCGACGCCGTCTCCCCCACCATGGCGGCTTACCGCCAAGCAGTGGATAAGCTGGGCGGACACTTCACAGGCTACTCCGTCGAGTGGATTGACAGGCGGATGAACGAGGAGGCCGACGCACTCTCTCGCATTGGGTCGGCTCGACTCGCACCACCCGCCGGTGTCTTCCTCGACACGATCACCAAGCCATCAGTCTCTCCCCCGAGGGAGATCGACATCGGAGTCCCGCTGCAGCCAGAGGCAGCCCTGGTCACACTCGTCACCGAGCCGGACGACTGGACCAAGCCCTACATCGCCTACCTGGAGGCTGGTACCTTGCCGGCAGACGAGACGGACGCTCGGATGATCGCACGCCGATGCAAATCCGTCACCATCATCGACGGCGATCTCCACAAGCGAAGCGTAACCGGCGTGTTCCAACGCTGCGTCCAACCGACCGAAGGACGCAAGATCCTCCACGACGTCCACTCCGGCGACTGTGGCCATCATGCCGATGCTCGCTCCCTGGTCGCCAAGGCTATGCGGCACGGCTTTTACTGGCCCACCGCACACGCCGACGCTGTCGACATCGTCCAGCGGTGCGCCGGGTGCCAGAAATACGCCAACCGGACGCACGTGCCGAGCTCGGCACTGAAGTCAATCCCCATCACCTGGCCATTCTCCGTATGGGGCATGGACATGGTCGGCCCCTTCAAGAAGGCTCCCTCCGGCTACACCCACCTCCTGGTCGCAGTCGACAAATTCACAAAGTGGGTGGAGGCCAAGCCAGTCCGAAAATGCGACGGGAAGACCGCCACTAAATTCCTACGCGAGCTCATATATCTCTACGGGTTCCCCAACAGCATCATCACGGACAACGGCACCAACTTCGCCAAAGGAGCCATGGACGAATTCTACGAAGAGCACCACATCCGGCTCGATCTCGCATCATTCGCCCACCCGGAGTCCAACGGCCAGGCGGAACGGGCCAATCAGAGCATCCTCCACGGCCTGAAGCCGCGACTCCAAGTACCACTCGAGTGCACCGCCGGGTGCTGGGTCGAGGAGCTACCCTCCGTCATCTGGGGCATCTGCACCTCGATCAACAGGTCGACAGGATTCACCCCCTTCTTCATGGTGTACGGTGCCGAGGCAGTCATGCCCACCGACCTTGAGCACGACTCGCCGAGGGTTGTCCACTACACGGAGGCTGCGAACGAACTCGCACGACAGGATGGAGTCGATCAACTCGACGAGGCACGCGACCTAGCCCGCTCGCGCACCGCCATCTACCAACAAGGACTCCGCCGCTACCATAGCCGGCGGGTGAAAACTCGCACCTTCCAAGAAGGCGACCTGGTGCTACGCCTCATCCAGGACAAGAAGGGCATGCACAAGCTTTCCCCTCCATGGGAGGGACCATTCGCCATTGGCCGTGTACTCGGCAACGACGCCTACTACCTCACCGACGTCCGCGGGGACGGCAAACTCGACGTCAAGCGACCATGGAATGTAAACCTCCTACGGAAGTTCTATTCCTAGAACGCCACATATGTACTCTCCAGTCGCTATGAAATAAAAAGAATTGGTTACCGCAAATTGCGTTTACTCCCGTGTCTTGTGCCACTCGCACTCGTAACAACAGCGTCAAGCTAACCGCAGAAGTCAACCTTTGGTAAAGCGATCGACACGGCCAAGTAGTGTGATGCGAAAGCACTGAGTTACCTCAGGTTTTGCATCATCCACGAAAAACGCCTACCCGGAGCCCCACTGGAGTCGCCTAGCCCGACTGGCTCTACGAGCCAAGACAACTACCTTCGCTTCTCACAGCGACCATGATCCTCTGCATCCTCGACATAGCGACTCGAACGGCCACGTACCACGCTCGGGGACTGACGACCAGTTCAGCGCGAGCGGCTTGGGAAAACGCCAAGTATGAGAGCATGCCTAGGACTCGCCATGCGACTGACCCCACGGGCCAGGCAGGAGTGATGCGCTTAAACCAACGCGCCAAGTCCTCACCCACCCTCGAGTCGCGCCTAGAACAACCAAGTACCACACTCGGGGACTCGGCCACCCGACCTCGTTCGCGCAAGGGAAAACGGTGAAGTACAGAGCGCTCAAGGGAGTCGCCTAGCGACTGGCTCTTCGAGTCCGGGCGAGTCGACCACAATAAACAAAACATTTCAAACCATAAACAGATCACAGATGAGGTAAACCCCACCAAAGGGCAGACGCGCTCAGGGACTCGTTCAAAACTTCAATCACAAAACACATATCAAATCCCAAAACAGACACGACGTCTCATTCATTAGCTTGTAGCATTGTCTCAATTTACAAAATATGCCTAAACGGCAGACCTGCTACTAATGCCCCAGGGCAAACTATCCTATTCTACAGGCTTTGACGACGACTCGCCAGCACCCTGGCGATTGCGGATGAATGGCATGTACGGGTTTGGCGGATACGTCGTCAGTTCACCCGCCATCGCCGCGCGGAAGGGCTGCTCGACCTTGAAGTCCCGATGCTGCGGCTCGGGGTCGTTGGGCGCAATGACCGTTTCCTGGTACGGAAGGAGGTCGCCCATTGCCCAGACACGCTCGGAGTACATCGCGGCGCGGTCCGTCAACTTGAGCACCTCGGACAGCTCCACTACGCCGGTCGACGACGGGTAGCCACTCGTCACGTCGTCGATGTCAAAATCCTCCAGAAAGTGAGCAAGTCCAAGGCTAAGCGCCGTCGCCGCTCCGCGCCAAAACGTCGATCGCGTCATGAATTCAACGACCGCGGGCGCCTTCTCCAAGTACTTCTCCGTGGGAGATATCTCCTGGAGGTAGGCTCGGATACACGTCGCCGACAACATCGCCGAGTCCACAAGCATGGACACACATTGCCGCACGTCAAACGAGTTCGCTTCTTCCGTGCTATCAAGGATGCGACCTGCGAATGGAAGAAAACAATAAGTACATCTGGTATCACAACAGCACACATGCTATTGGCAGAGTCAGATACACTCACCAATCAAGGGGCGGGAGAGATCCGTGATGAAGCATTGAAGCGCGGTATAGACGTCCTGAAGCCCAGCAACAAGGGTGTCAGACACTTTACGATCCTCCGCGGCGGCAGTAATAGCGGCCTTGGCTCGCCCATCCGCCGAGTTCGCTTCCTCCTTCGCCTCCTTCAGCTCGCGCTCAAGTTCGGCGATTCGCTTTTCAGCCGAGCCCAATGCTGATTGAGCTGCCGCCAATTCATCCGTTGGGACAAGCCCCTGGCGGGCTTCTTCCATCTTCGCGGCAACCGCCTGAAGCCCCTTGTTCGCCTCCTGGACGGTGGCTAGCTCCTTCTCCGCGTGGCGCTTCGCGGTCAACCGGTCAGACGATTCACGTTGCAGACCCTGCACATCATCCAAACAGTTAGTCAAAGAACATCCTAAGTGCCCACCCGCTGAAATTCAGCGAGTGCGCACTCGGGGACTGGCACTCAAAATCTCTAAGTGCCCACCCGCTGAAATTCAGCGAGTGCGCACTTGGGGACTGGCAATCAAAAACTCTCTAAGTGCCCACCCGCTGAAATTCAGCGAGTGCGCACTCGGGGACTGGCAATCAAAAACTCTCTAAGTGCCCACCCGCTGAAATTCAGCGAGTGCGCACTCGGGAACTGGCAATCAAAAACTCTCTAAGTGCCCACCCGCTGAAATTCAGCGAGTGCGCACTCGGGGACTGGCAATCAAAAACTCTCTAAGTGCCCACCCGTTGAAATTCAGCGAGTGCGCACTCGGGGACTGGCAATCAAAAACTCCTAAGTGCCCACCCGCTGAAATTCAGCGAGTGCACACTCGGGGACTGGACGCGAAAAATAACGGCTATACACTAAAAGGATCAGACCGCTGCAACACACCGACCTGATCCTCGGGGACTGGACATACCTGGATGGCTGCGCCGAGCATGCCATGAAGCTGTATCGCGTCCACAGTCGGGAGGAGAGCTGGTGTGTGCCCACGAAGCTGCTCGACTTCCACGTCGGCGACCCCAGGAGCATGGCTCGATGGCGAAGTCCCACTCGTTGTGGCCGCTTTGGCCATGAAGCGCGGGAACGTCGCGATGGAGGCACCTGCACCAAAGGAGGTCGGCTCGCCCGCACTAGGCAGGGGAGCGCCCTCCTTTGTGGATGCAGCCGCCTCTGATGCGGGTTCGGTCGGCGCAACTGTCGTGTCATCGGAGATCGTGACGACATCATCGCCCTTGGCCTTCTTGCTACCATCTGTAGGGACGACGACCTCGTCCGCCTTCCGTTTACGGGAAGGATCCTCCTCGCTGACGACGGATGGCACCTTAGCCACGGTCGGGTGGCCCATCTTCTTCACTCCGGTCCTGTAATTCAATCGTGTAAGCAAGATAGTTCAAACTACTATGGAAGACAAAGATAGGTGAGCAAACTCACTTGGCGACTGTAATGAAGCGCAGCCCCGTGCGGAGGCCAGCCGGCTTCTCCAGTTCAGGGCCCAGTCGGCGGCTGAGCCCCATCTCCAGGACGTCGCGTGCCCAAGACACGGACGGCTTCTTTGTCGTCGAGGCCGCAACGGGAGCCCCTGGAACTTCTTCGGCAGGAGCTTCCCTGCGAGGCGAGGTCGCTGCCGCCGGAACGTCCCCCAGCCCAGAGACTAGGGCGAATGGCGGGGGCATCGAAGCCAGTGGCACTTCAACAGTGACCGTGTCCAGCGCGGCTGCCGTCGGAGGCGCCTCGTCCTTGGCCGGGCTGGGGGCGTCGGAACTGCTTGCCGAGTGCGGTGGCGAGGCCGGCCTCATTGGCCTCGTCTTCCTTTTTGGAGGGGCCTTCGCCTCCTTCTCTTTCTTCTTCTTCTTCGATGGAATAGCTTGGCAGCACGAGGTGGTCTCCGGAAGCTCTTCTTCGTCATCATGACGCTCGAGGCTTTTGCTCGCCTCGAGCTCGCGTTGACGTTGCCCGCGGGTCTTGCGGACCAGCGGGGCTACCTCCTCCTCGGACTCGTCGTCGCTGTTGCTCTCGTCGCTCCTGGCGTCGCCCTTGGCAAGAGGCGACTCACCCATGTCCTGGACGGACGAGCTCGAGTTCTCATCGTCCGAAGGTGGGAGCCACCCCTCCACCACTTGGAACAGCTGCAATGAAAGCAAGGTGAAATTAGAACGACCGCGACTGCAAAAATACTGCGACTGCGAATAATACGAGGTGATTACCGTTGGGGCTGGACGCTTCGCGGTGTAGGGGCGACTCCAGCCTGTGCGTCCAGGTACACCGCCTGGGTGATCTTCTTCAGTGCTGCGGTGTAGTCCTCGAGCTTCCACTCGGCTAGGCTGGCCTTCGTCGAGTCCTCTCGGCCCATGTACTGGTACATGTAGTGGTCGCGCCGGGCCAGAGGGACGAGCCGCCGCCCGAGCCAGCAGTTGTATAGATTGATCGTTTGGAGGCCCCTTTTCTTCAAGCCGCGGATGGTTTGGAACATCTCGTCCACGACCATCCGCTGGTCGTTGGGGAGCTTGACGACTTGAAGATGGCGCGGTTCGGACCGGTTGGTGGAGTACCACGGGATCGCCGTCTCGCCCTCCGGAGTCGCCTCGGAGACGTAGAACCACGACTTCTTCCAGTCGCTCGCTGCCTTGGCGGGCAGCATCAGGTCGAAGAATGAAGCCTTCGACTTCAGCTGGAAGGTTAGGCTGCCCGCGGCTAGCATTGGGCCGCCCGCTTCCTCGCGGCTGATCCATCCGTGGGACAGATCTTGCCAGAGAGGGAAGTAGGGCCGGCAGCCCAAGTAGCATTCGCAGAATGCCACGAAGATGGCGAGCTGCTCGATGCTGTGGGGACCCAGATCCGACGGCTGGATCCTGTAGTAGGCGCAGAAGCGCCGGAAGAACAAGGACGTGGGGAATCCCAGTCCCCGTTCCAGGTGGCTGGTGAAGCAGATGAATTCCCCCTCGCGCGGGCTCGGGGTCACCTCTCCGTCCGCGGGGATGCGCCAGCAGCCGGCGCGCAGGATCCCGGCCTCCTCAAAGGACGCCAGTTGCGCCCTAGTACATTTAGACCTCCCCCAAGGTTCGGTGGAGAGGGCCATGGCGGAAGGATTTGCGGGGGGTCGGAGGATTTCGGGTCGGCTAGATCGCGGTGCGAAGGAAGGCGAGAATGTGCGCAGTCGGAGGGAATGGCGAGAAGATGGCTCTCTGATCGCCTGCCATTCCCCTTATATAGCGGTTGTTACCCGCCAAATCAGGAGGCCGTTACTACGCGGTGATTACGCCAAAAGTTACCGTTGGATTACCGCAACGGCTAGTTTGACCACACTTAACGGTCCAACTTCGGCCACTCGGCTCACCGACCTACTCGCTGCAACAGTGATTCGCCGGCTCGACTCGCCAAAGCTGCGAACAGAATGACAAGTTTTTCCTTTATACAGGAGCCCACCGACGATTCGACTGGATACCTACTCTGAAGCCGTATACTCCGACTGCCAGCGGTCACCTACGCCCAATCGACGATGGCCTCGGGGACTACTGATGGGGATGTACCTACCGGGGTATACCTAGCAGGACGTTTCCGACTGGCCCAAAGAGCTGGCGAGTGGGCCTACAAGACGGCGACTGGATCAAAGCCCGGCGTGGATCCAAGCGACTGGAAGCTGAAGGCCCAGGCGAGTAGATAGGCCCAGTCAGATTAGGTTAAACAAGCACCGAAGCCTTAACTGATTCGGTTGAGATATGTAAACCCTAGGGGAGGTGAGCCTATATAAACCTCCCTGCGGGGCGTGTAGAGATACGTTCCATCATCATACACCCAAGCGACTCGCCGCCTAGCCGCCGAGCTCACCCATTGTACCACCTTCATAATACAATCTAGCAGGAGTAGGTCTTTACCCTCCGGGGGGCCGAACCTGGGTAAAACCCTGTGTCTCCGCCCTCATCTCGCACCGCAGATGGCTGGCCGCCCTTGCCCCTCGTTCTACTACTCGCTGCCGATTGCAGCGTCTGCCGTGACCATTCCCACGACACCCACGATTAGTAGCCAATAACACAATTCATCCCCCTAGGACCATGAATGGTGAAGTGTCATGTAGTCGACGTTCACATGACACCACTAGAAGAATAACACCACAACTTAAATACTAAACCATTGAATAATAACTCATCACATATTCACTACTAACAACATGACTTCTCCCATGTCCTCAAGAACACAACGAACTACTCACAAGACATCATATAGATCAAGATCAAAGATGATATGGTAATGGATAACAATCTGAACATAAACAATAATCCAATGGTTCCACTCACAAGCATCAACTACAATAGTAATTAACACCGGGAAGGTTTCCCCTAATGAACTAAGCAATATCCAACACAATTGTTACAGCGGGATGGAGTGGTGATGATGATGATGGTGGAGATGAGGGTGATGGTGGAGATGATGGTGTGGATGATGATGATGACCCTGATGAAGCCTAGCTTGACGATGGTGTTGATGGCGACGGTCTCCCCTCTCCAGGAAGGAATTCCCCTGGCAGAAATCTGTCTGCCGGAGAGATCTTTCTCTCGATGTTTTTCGCCCCTAGAGGCGGTGGAAATCTATTTGTGGTCGCTCCCCGTGTATTAGGGTTCCGAAGGGAAGTTATAGGCGAAGGGGGAGAGTCGGGAGCCAGGCAGGTGGGCCAAACCCACCCTAGGCGCGGCCTCGGGTGGGCCCACGCCTAGGGGGTGTGAGCCCCCTGCAGCCCCCCTTCGCTCCTCCTTCTGGCTTCCTTTGTCTTCTGGTGAAATAATATGTTTCCATATTTTTCTGATATTTTTCTAATCTTCACGAAATTGCACCGAAACGCCTTCTTTTCCATTAGAATCCAGACTTCGGTAGTCCATCCTCCAGGAATCATCCAATATGCATAAATAGATGAAAAGTCATAAGTAATACCTCATAATAAGACAAATACCAATGAATAGAGGTAAATTATGATATAGAAAGGTGATGCAAATTGGGCGTATCGGCGAGCCGGTGCTTCACCAGCATCGATGAGGGGATAAAGTTCCCTCGCCGATACTTGTAAACCAGATCGTCGGTCACGAAGGACCCGCACCAGCCTCTGCGCTGCTCTGGCAACATGGCGGTGGGTGGAGCGGTCGTGGCGGATGGTCGCTAGCGGCTCCGGCAACCACAAAGAGGAGGCGCAAAGAGCAGAGTACGAGAGAGCATAGAGAGACAGGGAAGGAGGAGCTGGAGGAAGACGAAGTGCGAGCCCCATTCCCCTCCAGGGCTCTATTTATCCCCGCGGGGGCACTGTCTCCTTCTTAGCTCCCGCATGACACGTGGCCACGAGGCACTCCGGCCCATGATGCTACGGCTTCGGATCCTTTGCACCGTCACAACCCAGCACAAAAGATCCATAGGCGTTACCAGGAGACGAGGCGTGCGTGCTTACCCCGAGAAACTGCTTCGGCAAGTGGTGCGCGTAGTTACCAAAAAACTGGCATAGCGACGCGGAAGTCAAACTGACGCGACGTGCACCAGAGCAACAGTCGTGGCTAATGACATCACCAGCCTCATCAAACTGACATTTCGGCTCCAGCTTCACCAGCTGGTCACTGCCTTCGCTGTTTACACCCAGTGGGCAGCCATCGATTCCGCAGTCGGTTGAATCCAGCCGGAAAGCAAAAGTAAAAGTTGCAGCCAGACCCGGTCAACAAACTACATCAAGATACAAAGGAGCTTGTAAGACCTTGACCACCGGCCAAGTCCTTACGCGCTCGAGGACTTGTGTTGGGGGGATAACCCCCGGTGGGGAAAGCCAAGCCTAAGTAGGCCGGCTCCAGAAGATACAGGTCGTCTGGGCGTCAAGCAGGACAACTCCAGCCGCCTGGCTAGTACCGCCAGGCTGGGTTTAAAGCTTTCCCGGCTGGCCCGTCTAGACGGGTAGCCAGAAGAACCGTCTAGTGGCCTCTTCCACCTGGCTAACCTCGGATTTGATGGAAAGCATAGAGGAGGATATGCTCCTTGCGGGGTACACCTCTGGCTCCGTTCGTCATTAGACAAGCTGGCATGCCATCACGACCTGCGCTATCCGACGAAGATAAAGCAAAGTGGTCGGCTGACCGCCAAAGCAGACCGGGTGACCGTTAAAGCAAGGGTGACGCCCCAAAGGAAGCACGGGTGACCGTTAAAGAAGGGAATGACGCTAAAAGAAGGGTGGACTGGGTCCTGGCCCACCGGTTGAACCCTGCAGCTGGCCCTGTCCTGTAAACCTGTATCCAAACAGTAAACCGTAGAGCCCAAATTGTAATCTACCTCCCCCGACCAGTATATAAGGGCGGGTAAAGTTGGGGTTCTAGGTAAGTGACATCCCTAGTAGCAAGAGATTGCCTCTAGTTCTTCTTCTTCCTCTAGCCTTCGATAGTAGCTAAGGAAACAGCTCCAGGAGCACTTGTACTGGGCGTTCGCCCTCCATATAGTTGATCTTGCAGGAGTAGGGGTGTTACCTCGCCGAGAGGGCCCCGAACCTGGGTACACCGCTATGTTTGCAGTTCACCGTGCCCAACTCGTTGCGTGAGCCACCGATTGCATCCTAGTGTCCCTCTTTAGCCATCCCTGGTGGCATTGCCGTGTTCCACACCATGACACAAATCCATAAGTACTTTTAAGTACTCGCAAACTATCACTAATGTAAGTAAGACAATTCTAGTAGGAATCCTAAGCTCTAGGTTTGCTTGCAAAAAGCCAGTTTTATTTCAGAGGTACTTAGTAGTAAAGACCTATTTTAGTTATCTAGGTTACTCAAGAGGGAACCTAGTTTCATGTCCACAACCCTGTGTGGTCAAGTCCAAGTCATATTTCAAGTCACAAGTCATTTTAAAAATATCTGACAACGGAACAGTATGGCCATCCAACTGTCCATGACCGCGGACGTGGCTATTCAAATAGTTTTACACTCTGTAGAGGTGGTACACTTTCACCACAACATTCTATACATCCGTCTGGGATAACCCTGAATCATCATACTTGGTATGCGGATAATCAATCCTAACATTTTAATTACACACCCTAGTATAGGCACCTCTCCTATGAGTTTGGCCTCCCATCCATGGCCATCCGCTATCTTGGGCACTGCATAGGTGGACATTCATATTCACTAGGTAGCCTCATCTCAACCTCTTTCCACGAGGGAACCCATACTAAGACGCATAAACTTCCAGTAAAGCCCTACCCAACTCAGGTATTGTGGTTGTATGGTAAAGTTGGAATAGTAACGCATCCAAACTCAACCATCAGTTTTTATCAAAGTCAGGGCACATGCTTCATTCAGTATCATCTTTAAATCATTGTGTTCCATAACACATGTCAAAACATTTCAATAGAATGACTCATCATCCCAAGGTTTTCATAATCATTTTCTCCAAGTGTTCCCATCTACAGTGATCAAGATTAGTTTAGCACTAGCATCTATCAATGAGGGTGTCACTACTGAGGGGTACTAATCAAGTGTAACTGCCTACACCTAGTTCTATGCTCTTGATGGCATCTTTCCTATTTCTCCACTAATCACCAATGAATTAACTATTTGAACAACTTTGATAAAAGGAAGAAAAGATAAAGCTTGCAGTTAAAACTTGGGATTGGTATAATCAAGGTTGCAGCACAATAGCTTGCATAGGTTTTAGCTTGCCTTGGTTGGTGCAGTTCTCGAAGTTCTCCTCTTCTTCGTCGTAGAACTCCTGTTCCTCGTACCCCGGGTTGATACTAGCGACTATAAATAAATACGAGGTACACAATCACCAAAAAATACTTAACTACTTCTATTTAGCACACAAAGATCCACACTAGATGATCTAGCATCATCTCAATCACTACTTGAATATTGACAAGGCATTACTTTTCTCATTTTAGAAATGCAATTTCTACTCATTGAACAATACTTAAGATTTAATATTCTCCAATTTCAAAATATGGGAACATGTTGACACATGTCATCACCACATATTCCAATACTTGGGAATGTGATTAAAAGTCGATGGCATATATTAGAAAGTTTAACATTGCTATTTAATAATATTAGAGTGACTAGAAATGACTATATAGCATTCTTTTAATACTAGTCCATGATTAATGCATGTAAAACCAAATATTTTTTACATATTCAGATAGATCATGGCAAATGTGATTTTTGAGAGTTGGAATCAACTCAAAAGCATTTATGGTTGATTTTAGAAAAATGTTTAAAGTTGTAAAAGTCACTGTCTTGTTATTTTTACTCTAGGTGATCTATAAATTCAAACTGCTTGAATCCAAAGGGAGTGTTTAGATATTTTCATTTCCTTTCTAACAAAATTGGAATCATGCAATTTGGTTCAGTCAATCTTATTGAATTTAATTTCAAAGTCGTCTATAGAATAGGGTTTTGAATTAAAAGAAAAATCTACATTTGAATTACTGGGCGTGCGCGGGAACGATACTTGGTCGGCCCAACTACGCAGCACGCGCAGCGGGCTACACTGGCGTTGGCCCCACGCATTAGCGGTTGTTCTAACGCGATGCGGTATGCGCTAATCGTAGCCTCACGATTAGAGCATGATCAACGGCTCAGTGTCATCGTCTCCCTCGCACGTCGCGTGCGGGATTCAACCCTAGCTCTACGGCGGGGGTCGTCGAGGGCTTACCAAGGCTCCAGCTAGGTACGATGGTGCAGGCAGGACGATGATGGTGGTTCGAATGGTGGTCACGGCAGCTCCTGGGGCGGCTCCTAGCGCTGGCTCCGTTCCATCACTGCGGCGGGCTCCGATGAAATTTCGGCGCTGCACGCTTCGGCTTGCTCTAGGGATGGGTCGGAGAGGTTGCTGGGGGAGAGGTGAGTCGAGTTCGGTGCGTTTTGAGGCAAGGGGAGAGGTCTATTTATACCCCGGCGAGGGGAGCATTGGGGCATGGCTCGGTCTCGTCAGCGACGTCGTCACAGGGTGCTATGGGTGTGGCGGAGGGTGTAGGCTGACGCAGGGCTCCTTGGCGATCGTCATGCGCATAGTGGCACAGCGAGGCGCGGTCTCCATCGGTCGGGGACGTCCATGCCCTCCTCGGGTACCGCGGGTGTTTGTCACAGCGTATGGTGGTTACGGGTTGCACATGGTTAAGCGGGCATGTCTGGGAGGTCGCTGGCAAGGCGGCGAACGCATTGATGCAAGGGGAGAGCGAGGCGCGGTGTGGTCGTGTGGGATTGTTCAGCGCTCTGGCGCGGTGCTCGACATGGTCGGCAGAGAAATGGGCACGGCGACACTGGCGTATCCACAGGCTGGCGTTGGTCGACGCGTACACATACGAGTGCGGTGAGGTCACGGCTAGCTTCTAGACATCATGGGCGAGGGCGGCGAGGCTTGTAGCATCGAGTCCATGACGGGGTGACATGGGTGAGCTCGGGTACGGGTGGAACTAGTCAAATGGTCGAGTGAGAGAGGCTTAGCTACACGAGCTGGTACTGGGGTGAGTGGGGGCTAGTAGTGGAGCTGTGTTGAGTACAAAGATGATCACTAGATTGATCACAACAGTGTATAGTTGGTATATATGTATTATGTCTGCTAAGTGTTTGATTAAATGGCCGTATGAACTAAACATTTGAATTTTTGAATTCTTTTTGGTGTGTGTGTTGGTCATATGCTTGAGTGTCTCTGGTTACAAGGATTGGTCAAGTGGAGAAAGTTTGGATGGTTTTTGAGAAGTGGCCATCTTGATTCCTATGATAGATTAAATTTTTAAAACTCCCTCAAATGAATTTGAATTTGTTTCTGCAATATTTGAAAGCTCACTTATGTTCATTGTCACTTGGTCTAGCAAGGTGAGAAAAGAAATGGAATCGTTTCTGTTTGAAATCATTTAATAGAGATGCCCAAAGTGGGTTAGGTGTTAACATTTGCAAAAATGACCATTAGGTCATATGCTTTATATATTGATTTTCTTTTGCTTTGTTTTGGGTTTGGTTTGTCTTAGATGATATTGCTTTTATATTTAAACCAAACCTCATCATTTACAACAAACAATTCATGGCATAACATGCATTCACCATCATTCATAAACACACATGCATTCATTGTTTTAAAATTAAAAGCTTTTGTTAACCCTAATTTTGGTTGATTGGAAATTGGTATTCTCATTATAATATTTTTGAGGTGTTACACTCCAGTCCTTAAACTTCCTGACTTCACAAAAACATTCGTAATTGACATGGATGCTTGCGACTTGGGAGTGGGCACAGTATTGCAGCAAGAATGCCATATGATAGCATACATGAGCCACCCACTCAGTGCCATAAGCAGGGGTCTATCAACCTACGAGAAGGAATGCCTCATAGTGCTCATGGGCTAGAACAATGGTGACCATACCTCCAGCACCAAGAATTTCTAATTTGTATAGATCGGAAGAGCCTCATGAACCTTGAGGACCAACGATTGACAACGGTGTTGCAGCAGAAGGCTTTCATGAAACTGCTCGGCTCCACTACAGAATCAAATACCTCAAAGGTGTGGACAATCGTGCGACAATGCTCTATCACGGCGCTCTCACACAGGCAATGTGTCCTTATATGCAATTAGCATCTGTTAACCAGCGTGGCTTGAGGATACCAAAGGAAGCTACATGTCCAATCCACCTATCTAGCATTGGATCACCAAGTTACGACAGGGGACTGATTCTCGCGATCGATTCTCTTTCAGTAATGACATCCTCTACTTCTCAGGGTGAATTTGGTTGGGAGGAGCACCTCAGCTGCAAGATAAAATGATGATAGCATTCCATTCGAGTACATTGGGTGGTCACTCAGGATTCCCGGTAACTTATAACCACTTGCGTCGTCTGTTTGCTACCAAAGATGAAGCCCATTATCAAGCAATTCGTTCAAACATGTCAACAAACCAAACCTGAATGAGTAAAGTATCCAGGCCTCTTGCAACCACTCCCCACACCTGGTTGCGCCTGGAAGATGGTCATGATGGACTTCATCGAGGGCCTTCCTGATGAGGACATCATATCTATTCATACAACCGCTGTACCTACATCTACACACATATAAGAACCTATCACTCGAGCTCGTGCCAAGCAACTTAATTATCAGGTACTTTCGTTTCTTGGAACTATTCCTCATATACATGAGAATATGATGCTGCCTAAATCAGATATGTTTGTTACTCTTAGGAATAATGGACCTAGCAATGACGAGAAGGACACGCATTGGAGCATGATCATGCATGGAGATGGCAGCAAGCATGTGAGGATTGAAGAGGACGCCACAAGTGGAGATTTCAGAACTTTGAAACCAAAATAATGAAGATTGAAGGCTTCAACGAAATATTCAAGATTAATACTTTACAAATTCTTCCATAGCTTAATATGGTGCCGCGACACCTTTATTTTGGGCCAGGCCCATGTAATTTTCGCAGGATTTTAAATAGCCACTTTTTAGAGTCCTTATTTGAGGAGAAAATAACTTCTAGGGTTGGATTCGGCCACCACCTCTATGGCTGGCCGAAACCCCACATTTTTCTCCTTAAATACTCCCCATAACCATGACTTTAGACTCGAATTTTGTTTATAAAGTTAGTCATTATAGCAACTTCACCAAGGCTCGAGCGTCGTAGAGGCCTCTTGTACTTCACACCTATATATGATCCCACCTTTTCAATAAAGTTTTCATCTTAATCCGCAATATCTTGATTACAATAGTAATTCTTACTTGTTCTCGATTTCAGGTAAAAATTAAGACCCTCATTGCTCAGGCTGATCGTGCTTCTGCAAGATCGGTAACCTCCAGGAGATTGGCCTAGCGATTGCATTGGCGCTCGTGCTCGCACGTGTAGTAGAATCGTCAAGCCCGAACTCCACCAAATCGACTATCACTATCTCATCGAAAGATCGGACACTTTTGCCCTATCAAGTGGTATCAGAGTTCAGGTTGCTCGGTGAGATTTACTGTTTTCGTAGATTAGATCTGTTTTACCTATAACCCACGAAAAAGCCAAACATAGTTAGAGTTTAGATCCATCTCATCACCAATCTACGTCTTGCATTATCTTTTTAATTTTTGCATTGTTGAATTTGTGTCTGCATCGTCGCGTCGAGTTGCTGGTCTTAGTGTCTCGTCCTTTAGAGTTTCGAGTTCTGGTCACATTAGTCACCGTCACGCTCGCAGATCACCGCCACCATATTCCGCCACCATACATACTGCCAAACACCCTGCCACCTTCGGCTGCATGTTCGGTTAATTTGGTTAATTCGGTTCGGTTAATACGATTATATCATAAATACGGTTTCAATATTTCGATAAATACGGTTTTGTATGAAAATATGATTTGGTTTTGGTAATAACTATTAAATATCGGTTCGGTTTCGGTAATAACCAAACTAACCATAGTTGACGCGATTTTTTTAATAATGTATAACTTGTATGCGTATGTATCAGTTTAGCATTTTATATGATCATACAAAATGTATTGTAAAAGATAAATAAGAAAATCAATAATTTTTTGCCAAAAGATAGTTTAGTATTTTATATAACCAAAGTGGGTGTGTTGCAAGAGAGAAATAAAGAACACAAGGAAAAATCGGCAAAATAAAAATTTGTGCTAACGTGAGGAGTTGAACTCACGACCTTTGTGCCAGGAAACAAGAGTTTTCATGTGGTAACCACATTAGTTGCAAGAAGCTTCCCTGATTTAAATAACTTTGGACTGTATTTGACCTGTTTTAGCGAAGTTGGATCTAGCATATTACGAGCTTTTTTTACTGCAAAATACTATTCGAATAGTTTCGGTAAAAACCACGGTTTTCGGTTTAAAACTGAATTAACCGAAAGACAAACGGTTAGCACTTTTTCTTAACTATAACCTTAACCATAAACTGGAAAACCAGAATTTTGGTTGCGGTTAGGTTTCGGTTTTCAGTTATGCGCAGCTGGACTGTGCCACCATAAACCCTAAAAACTCCGCCACTGTCTTCCTACCGCGACACGGATCTGATCACCTTTCCTGCTGCGGCACGAGTCCGAGTTGAGTTATTGTTTCCTAGTTATTTCTTCTTACTTTCCTTACTCGTTGTTTCCGTGTTGAGCTAAAGTCCGGTCGCAAGTTCATAAGGAGAGCAAAAAAGTCTGGAACCGCCTCCGATTTTTTCTAGCTATACTAGTTTTCGACTTCGGGGGTCACTTTTCTCCATCGCCCGTTATAGCGATATTTTTTTTGCGCATTGCGCTTTCCGGAGCATAATAGAAAATTTCTGACAAAAAAAAATCACGGCTATCCTGTTTTTAGACCTCGTAGATCAGTTCTAGACTCTCGCCATCATAGTGATTTTGGACATTTCAGTTTGCTTTTTAGGGTGCCCTATCATCATACCATTGTTAGTTGTGCCACGTCGTGACATTGTTAGTGCTCTAGGCTCGCGTCTCTAGTACGGTCTATCCTAGGACCAGCACGGTACCGATTGTTGAGCATCTTTTCAACTTTGCATTGCTATTTTGATAATTTCTAACCCCTTTGCTAAGCCTTCTCAAAGCTCCACAGATTTCTCCACGTGCGGTGTCTCGACTCCTGGTAATCGCTCGGTTCAATCTCGGGACCACTAATCTTTGCGGTTGCACATCGCCTTTTCCTGCTATTTGGTAAGAACTTGTAAGAGTTTTGTATATTGCTTGACGGATTGCCCGTGCCTTTCACCATATTTCTGTATTTATAGGCATATTACTTAAATACTTAAGCCTGAGATACAGGGAGCTCTCTCAGCGCTTTGGTCGTGCGCGAGGTGTTGTTGTTTTTCTGTTTCTAGGCCTTTTAGTTTGTTGTCGCTGTAGGTGGGCTTATGGATGCTTTGTTCGTTCGGTGCGTTGCTCCTCGCTATTTTTCACAGACAGTCGCGATAAGCGCGTTGGTTGAGGGACGTGTTTGTCTGTCTTGTTTGTTATCTCTATGTCTGAAAGGTGGCCCTTTGTCTGGGGACCCATTTTGTCATTGACTCTGTATTTTCGGTTGGTTAGGTTTTGTGGTGTAGCTTTGTGGGGGTGAAGGATTGCCTCATCTGGGTATATCTGGTGCTTTGACTCCATCGACTGCGGTTGTTTTTTTTGGCTCTGGTTCTCTGCGGCGGACGGTTCCTTGGCGACTGCGGAGATGTTAGGCTTTGGTGCTGCTCTGTTTTCTTCCCTGTTTCTGCCGCCGCCGGCTAGGCGGGTCTGCCTCGTTGTGGGGCACTGTGATCCTTCTCCGAGGTTTGTCTGTGCTGTTTTCTTGCGGTTCTTTCTTTAGTTTTTGTTTCGCCCAGGTGGTTTCTGGGGAAAGTTGGGTAGGGGACTAGATGTAGGATTACACAGATTCATGTCGTTGTGATTGTTTGTGTGGAATGGGAGTTTAGATTATGTTTTCGTCAGTTTGGTATGGTGGAATGCCTTAGTACCCTTGGGGTCACCATACCATCACCGTCCCAATATGCCACAACTTTAGCCCTGCATCGCCCTGCCGCCCCTACTGCAAGCGTTGTCTGGCCATGCTGCACCAACTCTATTCATCGACGCCATTGCAGTAGGTGCCACACTCATGGTAGATGGGGAAGGGGTTCAACCGCACAGCTGCAGTAGACCATGTACAGACAAGTGTCGCTGATTGACGCCTTCCACTACTCCCCCACGGACCCGACAAAGGAACCTGGTATTAGATTTGCTCTTTCTTTGCCCTTGGTGCATCTTATTGCTGGTTTATCAGAATTTGTTTATTGCTGCAGGTGATGAGTTTTTTCCCTATTTCTTCATTGCGATGAAGTTCAGAAGCAAAATTATGATCGGTGCAGCCCAATCAAGGATGGAGGTTTATGGCATGTAATGTGTGTAGCTGGAGAGCCGTCGAGGAAGGCACTGCTTATAGGTGCATCAAAGGAAAGTGTGGTAGCAGGCATGCGAGTCCCAGGTTAGCCTAACTTGAATGTGTTCTTTTGTTGCGCCTTGCTCTCTGATTTTTCTTAATTATGCTTGACCTTGTTTTTCATGGTGGATTTTTGGTTATGGATTCCAGTATTAGCCTCTCAAGATAGAGCTTCCGTCGGTATTGTTTCCTTTGGTGATGTAGCCTGTGATTTGGTCAGCAAATTTGTCGATATCCTGATCGCTGAGAACCACGTCTTGCTTTCTATCGTTCCACATGAAATATTTGGTTTATTAGGGAGGAAATTTGTCATTGATTTCGTTGTGTCACGGTATTCTTTCAAGGCCGTTGATATCTGCTTCCAGGGCCTTAAGTTCTATTCTGAAGGGAGTTGCGTTTTTGCTAGCTTTCATGGGACATCCTTGGCTTCAAATAAGACAACTGGATTGGTGGTTTCCTCGGCTGCTGGTCTGACCTTGTTTAGCAATCTTTTAGGAGTGTTATGGTCCTTTTCTAAGATATTGCGATTTTGTATTTTTGTTATCTATTTTTTGTGTGTAACTTATAGCTGTTGGTTTGAAGGTTCTGCTTATCAGACACACGGGGAGGAATGGCGTCCCAGCTTACAGCGATAGGCCAGTAAGCATGAGTTCATTCGTTTGGTGGTTTCCTCTTTTGCCTCGTTTCCGGATATCTTTGTGTTTAGTTGTACTGCGCCTGCGGGTGCGCTTCCCGTGGTCCAATGCATGATGTAGGTGTGTGTGTTCTTCGTGGGGTCAAATTTGGAGTTTAGAGGCCGCTTGAGATTGCTATGGTAAAGCATAGGTTGGATAGATTTAGTTATTTCTATGCTGTTGCGGTGTAAAAATTATTTATTAATCATTTCCTCCTTTTGTTGATTTGGGGATAGATCCCATGAAAATTTGATTTTGCATCGATTCTGTTGGATGGCTTGATGACCATGCATATAAAATGAATGAACTACCAAACAGTAATTAAGGCGAAACACAAGAGAGTTCCGACTTTTGTTTCCTTGTGCTAGGTGGTGTAGTATTACGATTCAGCTTATCATCTATGTATCTTTGGGCCTCAAGTGAATGACCACGCTATCTGTATCAGCTAGATTCTTTGAAGGCAGCATGGTCTTTTTTTTGTTTATTGCATGGTTCAAGTATTGGTTATAAGATTTACTTCTCTCGGTAATGCAAAATATTTTCTTTTGCTTCTTTGTAATCACACTCATTCATTGTTGTTTCTGTAGGCTGTACAATTTATCTCGCATGGTAGTGGCACACGATATGATCGCGCGACTAGGACTCAGTGTGTATGTCGAAAGTTTAGACATCTTGGATTCAGGCCAGTCAAGAACTTGGATCAGATATGACTTGCTTGCTAGGGAAAAAAACCCTTTAAATCCATGCTTTAGAAAATTTGTGGAGGGGCATGGTGTTCTAGGTAGATGCCTAGGAGATACTTGGTGCATAAATTATTCAGTAGATCATGCAGAAGACATGCTATAATGTGGACAATGTGAACTATAGTTTTTGTGATGTAGTCTGGTTATTTTGCAGAAATGCATCTGGAGGGGCAACATTGATGGCACATAGTGCTCGGGAGAGAGAACGAGTTTCTACTGAATCGCTTGACCAGGTGATGAACCATCTTTCATAAATCTTTGTAGAGTACGAGGACATGTTGCCATTTTCCAGAGCCAGGGAGACCCAGGATAGCGATCTGCCTCTCGGAGGAATGGAAGGGCTTGCTAGAGAGTTGGTCCTACTGTCCCGGGGTGACGAGAAAGGTTTGGATTGTGTTTACTACTAGAAGGTATGCGAAAAAACTGTTCTGGTTATTGTGTTTTGTTATGTTGTTCTTGATGCGTTAACATTTATCTGTGGCACTGACTATTTCTGTGTATCTTTGCAAGCCTGTTGATGTTAGATGGCACGGCACGAGGCATTTGCTGTTCTTTGTGATGTTCTATCTATGCATCTATTATTCATTGTGACTACCGAAGATCTATCTTATGTTGTTTGACTGCAGGAGCTTTCGCGCAGGAGACCAAGTTGGACCTCTATCGCATGTACTCCCTCCGTTTCATAATATAAGATGTTTTAGCTTTGTGAAAGGAGTATATCTAGCCATTTTTTAGTGTATAGGTTCAGAGTGAATCTACATACTAAAAGAAGTTTAGATACACTCCTTTCATAAAATTAAAACATCTTATATTATAAAACAGAGGGAGTGGTTCTATGGTTGTTTGGCAGCGCCAGTGCGCCCTAGAGTCCAAAAAATCCAAAAAACAATCAAGAATATTGTAGTGCGGCTTTTAGTGAGGTGATGCTTCGTCTGACAATGGCAATCTCGAAAGGTAGTCCGCATTTGGTAATGAGTGATTTTGAAATCTGTATTCAGTGTTACTATGCTTAGATTCTTCTTTGAGGGAAGAAAATCTGCTTAGATGATCTTGCTCACAAAGCAAAGATTGATTTTTGCTTCTTCATCAACCAACCGACCGGTGTACGCCTCGAAGACCAGTTGAATCAACATCCAATCAATCATGTTGCTAAACCAACCATAATTAACATGTTTATTACCCGCTCAAGCAGCCGAAGGAAATGATGCAGCGGTCGCACATGCACAAGGCGAAGCGCGTATGTCGGTCTAGTACACGTGTTTTTTAAGGGCTAACCATGGCAGACCGCATGACCCCGCCAAGATGACGAACGAAGAGCTACATGCTCACTTCACCGAGTTGTTGGTAGAACGTGCTGAAGATGTGGATGCAAGACTAGAGGAGTTTGACAACAAGCTCACCAACGCCATGGACAAGATCGAATGACTCGAGAAATCCTTCAACGACAAGCTAGACGCTTGGTTCAAGGAGGTTTTGGACAGATTTCCTGCACCTGCACCTGCCCTGACTCCACCTCGGCAGGGCCCACGATGCATTCTGATCACGGGTCGTACTGCTGGTTCGGCTGCCGTCGCACCTCAGGCGTCTACTACTCCAGCTGATGCACCTCAGACTTCCAACACGGCTGCTGCTGTGACCTTGGAGGCAGACGACAGGCACTACTACGACTTCGACGACGATGATCTGTTCGACGAGGAGATTGAAAAACCTCCACATCCTGCTGGCCGACCCCGATATTACCACCGCAACACTCGACCAACGGTACGTGATGATGATCATGTTGCAAAGCTTAAATTAAATATTTCATCTTTTAAGGATAAATATAATCCTAATGCATATCTTATATGGGAGATGGAAGTAGAACAATGTTTTGCATGTTTAAAATATCTTGAGAATATGCGTGTTAGTGCTGCTACATGTGAATTTACTAAATTTGCTTTCCTTTGGTGGTCTAAATTTTATCGCTTAAATCCTGCTACTATTCCTCATACTTGGACTGCTTTAAAAACTGCTATGCATGTTCGTTTTGTGCCTCCTACTTACCAACGTGATTTACTAAAGAAACTGACACGTTTAGAACAAGGAAAAAAATCTGTAGAAGAGTATTATCAGGAATTGCAAACGGAGATGGTTCGGTGTGGTCTTGTTGAAACTACTGAACAAATGCTTGCACGATTCTTTGATGGATTAAACAAGGATATTCAACACATATTAGATTATAAGGAATATAATACCATCACTTGTTTGTTTCATCTTGCTTGCAAAGCTGAACGTGAAGTGCAGGATCGCCAAACACCATTGAGGAGGACTAATAATTCTGCAGGTCGCACATCCTCTTGGACATCCCGACAATCAGCGCCTTCTTATCGTGAGTCTCCACCAACTACTACCACATCCAAAACCACCACAAGGCCTCCTTCAGCTGCTCCTCCACCGTCATCCAATGCTCTTGCTCGTAGTGCGTTTTATATAGCTTCCACAGGCAAAACAAAGGATATACAATGCCGCAAGTGCTGGGGTCATTGTCATATTGAGAGACAGAGCACAACACAAAGTGTTATGATGGTGCGTGATGATGGTGAATACAATTCAGCAAGTGATTTTGATGAAGATACATTAGCCCTTATTTCTGCTCGAGATGGAGATAATTCTGATTCTGAAGAAGAGACAAAGATAATGGGAGTTGAATCTGCTGATCTAATACAATAGTCTCGTTGCACAACATGTGTTGAGTGTGCAATTGAGCAAATCTGAGCATGATCAACGCCACAACCTCTTCCAAACACGCGGCGTTGTAAAGGAAAGAGCTATAAGGATCATCATTGATGGAGGGAGTTGTAATAATCTGGCTAGTGTTGACATGGTAGAGAAGCTTGCACTTCCAACAAGACAACGCACACATTTATATTACATCCAATGGTTTGAGAGTTCTCGCAAGATCAAGGTAATAAGAACGGTGCGCGTGCATTTTATTATTGGTACATATTCTGATTTTGTTGATTGTGATGTTATACCTATGCAAGCTTGTTCTTTGTTACTTGGTAGACCATGACAATTTGATAGAGAATCTGTTCATAATGGTAAAACTAATCACTATTCTCTTATGCATGATGGAAAGAAAATTGGTCTAAAACCTATGTCTCCCGAACAGATTTTAAAAGATGATCTTGCTAGAGCTAGTAGAGCTAAAAATGAGGAGAAAAATAAAAGTGAGAATCAGATTGTTGCTTTAGAGTTTGTACCACCAAAGAACACTAAATCTGATTCTAAACATGCTACTGAAATTCGTTTGAAGAGTCCATGTATGCTTGCAAATAAAATTGATATTGCTGAACTAGATGTAAACAATATTCAATGTTATGCAATTGTCTGCAAAGAGGTTTTGTTTTCATTTGAGGATATGCCTCCTTCTTTGCCACCTGTTGTTGCTAATCTTTTGCAGGAATACGAGGACGTTTTTCCAGCTAAGATGCCACCAGGACTACCTCCTATTAGAGGAATTGAGCACCAAATTGATCTAATTCCTGGTGCCACGTTGCCCAACCGTGCGCCATATAGAACCAATCCAAAGGAGACAAAGGAGATACAACACCAAATTTAGGAACTACTCGACAGAGATCATATTCGTGAGTCCCTTAGCCCATGTGTTGCTCCTATTATTTTGGTACCTAAGAAAGTTGGTTCTTCACGCATGTGTACTGATTTTAGAGCTATTAATAATATTACTATTCGATATCGTCATCCTATTCCATGTTTAGATGACATGCTTGATGAATTGAGTGGCTCTACCATGTTTTCTAAAGTTTATTTGCATAGTGGTTACCACCAGATTCATATGAAATTGGGAGATGAATGGAAAACAACATTTAAAATTAAGTTCGGTTTATATGAGTGGTTAGTGATGACGTTTGGTTTAACTAATGCACCCAACACTTTCATGAGATTAATGAACAAAGTTTTACGTGTTTTCATTGGACGTTTTGTGGTAGTCTACTTTGATGATATCCTGATTTATAAGAAATCTTTAGAGGATCATTTGGATCATTTGCATGTTATTTTCAATACTTTACGCGATGCACTTTTGTTTGGTAATCTTGAGAAGTGCACCTTTTGCACCGATCGAGATGTGTTTTTTGGCTATATTGTTATATCACAGGGTATTGAAGTGGATCTAGCCAAGATTGAAGCTATTGAGAATTGGTCGTTGCCCAAGACGGTCATACAAGTGAGGAGTTTTCTTAGCCTCGCTGGTTTTTATGGACGCTTTGTCAAAGACTTTGGATTAATTTCCGTGCTACTGAATGAACTTACCAAGAAGGATGTGCCTTTTGTTTGGGGCGATGCACAAGAACATGCCTTCATGATATTGAAAGATAAGTTAACACATGCTCCATTACTCCAACTTCCTGATTTTAATAAGACTTTTGAGCTTGAATGTGATGCTTGTGGAATTGGTTTGGGAGGTGTGTTATTACAAGAGGGAAAACCTATTGCATATTTTAGTAAGAAATTGAGTGGGGCTAGTATGAACTATTCTACTTATGATAAAGAATTATATGCGCTAGTTTGGATATTAGAAACTTGGCAATATTATCTATGGCCTAAAGAATTTGTTATACATTCTGATCGTGAATCTTTGAAGCATATTCGTAGTCAAGCTAAGTTAAATCGTTGTCATGCAAAATGGGTTAAATTTATTGAGTCATTTCCGTATGTTATCAAACACAAAAAAGGGTAAAGATAATGTTATCCCTGATGCTTTGTCACGCCGTTATACTTTGTTATATCAACTTGACTTCAAAATATTTGGATTGGAAACTATTAAGGAACAATATGTGCATGGTGCTGAATTTAAAGATGTGTTGCAGAATTGTAGAGATGGTAGAACATGGAACAAGTTCGTCTTCAATGATGGATTTGTGTTCCATGCTAACAAACTATGCATCCCATATAATTTTGTTTGTCTTTTGTTGTTACAGGAGGCGCATAGAGGAGGATTGATGGGACACTTTGGTGTCAAGAAGACAGAGGATGTTCTTATGCACACTTCTTTTGGCCACGTATGAGTCGAGATGTTGAGAGATTCATGGCACACTGCACTACTTGTCAAAAAGCTAAGTCTCACCTTAATCCACATGGTTTATATATGCCTCTTCCTGTTCCTAGTGTTTCCTGGGAGGATATTTCTATGGATTTTGTTTTGGAATTGCCTCGTACATAAAAGGGGATGGATAGCATTTTTGTTATTGTGGATCGGTTTTCTAAGATGGCACACTTTGTTCCTTGTCATAAAACATATGATGCAGCGCATATTGCTAATTCGTTCTTTCGTGAAATTGTTCGTTTACATGGTGTGCCAAATACTATTGTTTCTGATCGTGATACTAAATTTCTTTGCCACTTTTGGAGATGTTAATGGGCTAAGTTGGGGACTAAATTGTTGTTTAGTACTACATATCATCTCCAAAATGATGGACAAACTGAAATAGTGAATAGAACTTTGTCTACTATGTTGCGGGTTGTTTTAAAGAAGAACTTAAAATTGTGGGAAGAGTGTTTACCTCATATAAAATTTGCTTATAATCGTTCGCTGCATTCTACCACAAAGATGTGCCCATTTGAGATTGTGTATGATTTTGTTCCTCGTGGACCTATTGATTTATTGGCATTGCCTTCTTCGGTGCAAAATAATTTGGATGCTACACAACACGCTGAAATGATATTAAACTTACATAAGTCTACGAAAAATAACATAGAACACATGAATGCTAAGTAGAAACTTGCTGGGGATAAAGGGAGAAATCATATTGTGTTTGATGTTGGAGATCTTGTTTGGTTACATTTGCGTAAAGATCGTTTTCCTGATTTGTGCAAGTCTAAGTTAATGCCACGTGTTGCTGGTCCTTTTAAGGTGTTAGAGAAAATAAATGATAATGCATATAAACTTGAGTTGCCTGCAGACTTTGGTACGGTTAGTCCTACGTTTAACATTGCAGATTTGAAGCCTTACTTTGGTGAGGAAGATGACATTGGGTCGAGGACAACTTCAATACAAGAAGGAGAGCATGATGAGGACATCCCATCTATTGATACAACCGCTATACCTACAGCTACACACATACAAGGACCTATCACTCGAGCTCGTGCCAAGCAACTTAATTATCAGGTACTTTCGTTTCTTGGAACTATTCCTCATATAAATGAGAATATGATGTTGCCTAAATCAGATATGTTTGTTACTCTTAAGAATGATGGACCTAGCAAGGACGAGAAGGATAAGCATTGGAGCATGATCATGCATGGAGATGGCAGCAAGCATGTGAGGATTGAAGAGGACACCATGAGTGGAGATTTTAGAACTTTGAAGCCACCATAACAAAGATTAAAGGCTTGGACGAAATTTTTAAGATTAATACTTCACAAATTCGTCCATAACTTAATATGGTGTCGCAACACCTTTATTTTGGGTCAGGCCCATGTAATTTTCACAGGATTTTAAATAGCCACTTTTTAGAGTCCGTATTTGAGGAGAAAAGGACTTTTAGGGTTGGATTCGGCCACCACCTCTATGGCTGGCCGAAACCCCATATTTTCCTCCTTAAACACTCCCCATAACCGTGACTTTAGACTTGGATTTTGTTTAGACATAAAGTTAGTCATCATAGCAACTTCTCCAAGGCTCGAGCATCATAGAGGCCTCTTGTACTTCGCACCTATACAGGATCCCACCTTTAAAGCTTTCATCTTAATCCGCAATATCTTGATTGAAATATTAGTTCTTACTTGTTCTCGATTTCAGGTAGGAATTAAGACCCTCGTTTGTTAGGCTGATCGTGCTTCTACAAGATCGGTAACCTTCAGGAGATTGGCCTAGCGATTGTATTGGTGATCGTGCTCGCACGTGTAGTCAGATCGTCAAGACTAAACTCCACCAAATCGACTATCACCATCTTATCGAAAGATCGAACACTTTTGCTCTATCACTTCCTCAATCAGGCACAGTAAAATGCATAATGGTTGTCGTGGATAAGCTGACGTGGTATGCTCATTTCATACCACTGGACCATCCCTTCCATAGTTTTAAAAACCGGACCGGACCACCGGTTGAACCAGAAAAAACTGAAACCGAGAGCCTCTTCGGTCTGTTAAGCGCAGTGGACCGTCCCCGCCTCTGAACAGGAAAAAACCAAAAAAAAACGCCGGTTTTGTCCTAAATCGTCGGACCGAACGGTTTGGTCTGAGCCGCTCGGTTTAATTCCTATTCCAAAGTTACCCCTTAATAGATTTACTTTTCTTTGAAAAATACAGGGGTAAAGATCTGAAGAAAGGGGTCCTTTTTCTAGGTTTTCCACCAGCCTCGTCCAAGTTTTCCACGATTGAGACTCGCGCTGCCACTGAGCACTGAGCAAAGCTCACCGACCGCCGCTGCCATGGCTTCTTGAGGCCATCAAATCCGGCCGCCTGCCGCCCGTAGCGGCTCCCCGTTGGCCATCCCCTCTCGCAGTTGCAGCCAGTTGTCCTGCCTCCCACCGTCCCACGGCTCCCGCCTCCCGCCATCACGCGGCCTGCCACCACTGCTGCGCAAGCTTGGCGACCGCCACCGGCCACTGTTCCGCTTCATCTCCTGGACAAACGACAACACAGCAAGAGGTATGCTCTATTCTCTATTATATGCTCAATTTACCTCCTCTCCTCCATCGGTCCATCCTCATGTGAATATGTGAAATACTGAAATCAAATGCTACTTTATAGATTAGGATGCGTTAGGGAATGCCCGAGTGAGATATCAAAGAATGACTTGATGATTTCCTAATTTATGATAGTTGTGTATTGTATATTGCAGAACTTTCAGTGCTAGATGGATTCATCTGAGACGCCCGTGACTGATGGAACCTCGGCATCATGGCAAGCGCAGTCGTAGCAGCAGACAAGAACCTGGGCAAAAACTGATCCAGCATGGGCACAATGTCTAGAAATGGAAGTTGAAGTTGATGGGAAGAAGAAGTGGATCCGATGCATGTACTGCAATGAGCTGTTCAAAGGTGGAGGTATCCATCGACTAAAGCTTCATTTGGCAGGAGAAAATGGTGATGTGAAGGAATGACTGAAAGTTAGTGCCGAGGTTCGATATGAAATGCAGCAAAGCATGGAGACTTTTGCAGGGAAGAAGCGGAAGGTTGATGAAGATGCAAATCGTATTAGATGCGCCACAGACATAGTAGGTGATGATTGTATTGAAGTTTCTCCTCAACAGGTTGCTGCTGCCACTCGAGCTAGTCGATTGAAGAAAGGAAAAGGTGATGCTTCCTCAAGCATGACAAACCATGCAGATGACCGATTCTTTTTATCTAGAGGTTAACCAGGTGATCAACAAACAATAAAGAGTGTGCTGTAATCTCAAGAAGTTGTTGAAAGAGTTAATCTACTCATAAATAAATGGTTTCTTGATGCATCTATTCCTTTCAATGCAACTACTTCTAGATACTATCAGTTAATGATTGATGCAATTGCTAGTGTTGGTTCTGGTTATAAAGGGCCAAGTATGTATAGAATGCATGGCCCTTTGCTATCAAAGAATGTTGAAGCTACCAAACAGTTTGCCGAGGGCTACCGGAAAGCATGGAAGGAAAGCGGTTGTTCAATCATGGCTGATGGTTGGACTGATAGAAGGATAAGAACTCTCGTCAACTTCTTGGTGTATTGTCCAAAAGGTACTATTTTCCTCAAATATGTGGATGCAACTGCTAGCTCCAAAACTGGTGATTTCCTATTCAAATTATTCAGCAATGTTGTGCGCTTTGTTGGAGTAGAAAATGTAGTGCATTTTGTGACAGATAATGCCTCAAACATGGTTCTAGCTGGAAAGAAATTAGAGTCTGAGTTCCCTTCACTTTATTGGTCTCCTTATGCTGCTCATTGTTTGAATTTGATTTTGTCTGATTTGGGAAACTTGAATTGGTGCAAGAAGCAGTAGTACATGCATCTAAAATCACTAGATACTTGTACAATCATTGTGGCCCACTGTTTCTTATGAGGAAGTTCACCGGTGGCCAGGAGATACTCCGTCCAGCACCAACTCGCTTTGCTACTAATTTTGTTGCATTGCAAAGTTTGTACAAGCAAAAAAGATGCTCTTTGTACCATGGTTATATCAAAAGAGTGGGCATCAGCCTCATTTGCAAAAGAACTAAAAGCAAGACAGTTTGACCTTGTGTTGGACCAAAAAAATTAGAAAGATTGTGCTTCTATTTGTAATTTCTCGGAGCCTTTAGTTCGTGTGCTAAGAATTATTGATAGTGACGAAAGGCCAGCCATGGGTTACTTATTTGGAGCACTACATTGTTCAATAGAAGAGATTGAAAAAAGGTTTCAGAAAAAAAAGAGCAATCCAACAACCTGTTCTTAATGCTATAGAGGCGAGGTGGGATAAGCACTTAAACAAAAATCTGCACGCGGCTGGCTTTTGGTTTAACCCAATCAACCAATATGATGAAGAGCTTATGTTAAAATATCATACCACTACTTCTGGGGTTTTAGATGTTATTGAGAGATATGCAGCAAAAGATCCGGCTTTGCGCAAAGCTTTGACAGCTGAGATGAGGATTTTCAGAGGCACGGAAGGGGATTTTGGTCGAGTTACTGCCATTGCTGATAGGGAATCAATGCTTCCTGATATGTCCCTTTATTTTTTGGTATACTTATATGCATCCTTATATCTTGAATTTCAGCATATTGATATACTTATATGCATCCTTTCTTTGCTTTAGATGAATGGTGGTTGACTTATGGTTATAGTGCTCCAAAATTGCAAAAGCTTGCTATTCGTGTCTTAAGCCAAACATGTAGTGCTTCGGGTTGTGAAAGAAATTGGAGTTTGTTTGAGCACATACATTCCAAAAAAAGAAATAGACTTGAGCATCAAGTGATGAATGATGTTGCTTATGTTCAATGCAACTCAAGGCTAGAACAAAAGTAACTTTATCTTGATCCCTTACATCTACTTTCTAATTTATTTTCTTGTTCATTTGCTGTTTTTATTATATAGTTGAATACTTGCATCCTTATGTGTGTAGGTCCCTAATCTCCATAAGAAATTATGACCCAATTTGTTTGGAAGACATTAGCAAGTTTGATGAAGCTTGGATTTTAGAAGATGATCCCCAAGTACTAAATATGGAAGAAATTGATAGATACCGGAAAGGTTTGGTGCCAAATGATGCTAAGATATGCAATGCCATTGCCATGAATGGTAATTTTTCTCTTATAGACTTGTCCTCTATGATTTTTTGTCTATTGGTTCTGATTTTTAGCACTGAAATTGAAGAAAACATCCCAACAGCCGGGGAAGAAGAACACACGGATGGAGCTCGTGATGAATATATTGGAGATGGAGATGGAGGTGATGATGATCATCAAAATAAATAACGTGTTGGTGCGAGTGTGACAGATTGGACATTCGATTACCGTTGAGTTGCTTCTACTACTGGTACTGTTTGTGAAGATGAACGTAAAAGTAGAGGCTTTGAAAATTTAAATGATTAAATCTTGCATGCATGTGAGATTGTGCCTATTTTATTTCTACAACTTTGATGTTTGAGACTATGCATGTATGCGTGTCAGTGTGTGTGAGAAACTGAGAATTGAGATTTGAGAGTTTGAGACTATGCGTGTATGTGCGTCAGCCAGTTAGACGTGTGTGAGAATCATATGGTGAGAATTTAAGTATTGTGACAGTGTGACGCTGAGAACTGTACTGTGAAATTTGGTGTGTGTGATCTCAAGTAAAATTTGGAAATTTGGTGCGTGATTTGAAGTGTATTGTGAGAAATTGAGTACTGTACTGTGTACTGTTAGGATATTTTTTAGATTTATAGATATTTACTATTTTATTGTAGCATTTATAACAAAAAATATATTATTTTATATCTAAAAAACCAGACATTGAACCGTGAACCATCGGTTTGACCAGTGAAAACCTAAACCGAGAGCCTCGCCGGTTTGTTCACCGGTCCGGTTTTTTAAACTATGATCCCTTCACAACATCAAAGGTCACATTAGCTTACACTGAAATGTGTTCAAGTTACAAAGTTTCCTTGAGGTGATCATTTCTGATAAAGACCCTTCACAAGTTGATTTTGGAAGGAATTCTTTGCACAAATTGGAACTGAGCTATGCATGAGTTCAACATATCACCCAGAAACCGACGGCCAATATGAGTGCGTGTCTCAAGATCTATTTACAGTGTTTCACCCATGCTTGTTCTAGTTACGCATAACCGAACCGAAACCAAAAACCGAATCGGAAAAAATCTAACCGCTATCAAAATTACAAAAGTGCTAACCAGTTGTCTTTCGGTTAATTCAGTTTTAAACCGAAAACCCGTGGTTTTTACCGAAACTAACCGAATAGTATTTTGCAGTAAAAAAAGCTTGTAATATGCTAGATCCAACTTTGCTAAAACAAGTCAAATACGGTCCAAAGTTATTTAAATCAAGGAAGCTTCTTGCAGCTAACGTGGTTACCACATGAAAACTCTTGTTTCCTGGCACAAAGGTCGTGAGTTCAAATCCTCACGTAAGCTGATTTTTTCTTGTGTTCTTTATTTCTCTTTTGCAACACACCCAGTTTGGTTATATAAAATACTAAACTATCTTTTGGCAAAAAAATATTGTTTTTTTATTTATCTTTTACAATACATTTTGTACGATCATATAAAATGCTAAACTGATACATATATATACAAGTTATACATTATTAAAAAAATTGCGTCAGCTATGGTTAGTTTGGTTATTACCGAAACCGAACCGATATTTAATGGTTATTACCGAAACCGAGTCATATTTTCGTACAAAATCGTATTTACCGAAATATTGAAACCGTATTTACTATATAATCGTATTAACCGAACCGAATTAACCAAATTAACCGAACATGCAGCCAGAGGTGGTAGGGTGTTTGGCAGTATGTATGGTGGCGGGGCAAAAGTATTTTGCAGTAAAAAAAGCTCGTAATATGCTAGATCCAACTTCGCTAAAACAGGTCAAATACGGTCCAAAGTTATTTATAATTAGGGAAGCTTCTTGCAGCTAATGTGGTTACCACATGAAAACTCTTGTTTCCTGGCACAAAGTCGTGAGTTCAACTCCTCACGTAAGCATAAATTTTTATTTTGTCGATTTTTTCTTGTGTTCTTTATTTCTCTCTTGCAATACACCCAATTTGGTCATATAAAATACTAAACTATCTTTTGGAAAAAAAATGTTGTTTTTCTTATTTATCTTTTACAACGCATTTTGTACGATCATATAAAATGCTAAACTGATACGTATGACCATACAAGTTATACATTATTAAGAAAATTGCGTCAACTATGGTTCGTTTGGTTATTACCGAAACCGAACCGATATTTAATGGTTATTACCGAAATCGAATCGTATTTTCCTACAAAACCATATTTACCAAAATATTAAAACCATATTTATCGTATAATCATATTAACCAAATCGAATTAACCAAATTAACTGAACACGCAGCCGGAATGCCTGTCCTAAGAAATGGAGTCAATATCTATCGCTGGTTAAATCAGGGAAGCTTCTTGCAGCTAATGTGGTTACCACATGAAAACTCTTGTTTCCTGGCACAAAGTCGTGAGTTCAACTCCTCACGTAAGCACAAATTTTTATTTTGTCGATTTTTCCTTGTGTTCTTTATTTCTCTCTTGCAATACACCCAATTTGGTCATATAAAATACTAAACTATCTTTTGGAAAAAAATGTTGTTTTTCTTATTTATCTTTTACAACGCATTTTGTACGATCATATCAAATGCTAAACTGATACATACGACCATACAAGTTATACATTATTAAAAAAATTGCGTCAACTATGGTTCGTTTGGTTATTACCGAAACCGAACCGATATTTAATGGTTATTATCGAAATCGAATCGTATTTTCCTACAAAACCATATTTACCAAAATATTAAAACCATATTTACCGTATAATCATATTAACCGAATCAAATTAACCAAATTAACCGAACACGCGTCCGGAATGCCTGTCCTAGGAAATGGAGTCAATATCTATCGCTGGTTGAATAGTGGCATAACACCAGCCCTCACTCTTCCCTCAAAACCTCACCATTCGTTGCCCTCTATGGACACGAACCACGACACTAGGGCATCCACCCAGCGGCAATTTGTTCTATACCACCTCTGCAAGAATGGCTCGATGAAAGAAGTCTGGTCCAAGAGTTTTATAACATAATCTCAACCATGCTCAACAGATGAAAAATCAAGCTAGCAGAAAGGACATTTGCTATAGGGCATGTAGTCTTCGTGAAGCTTCAACCCTATGTCCAATCATAGGTTGCTCGACATGCAAACCACAAGCTAGCGTTCCATTATTTCGACCCCTACCAAATCCTAAGAAGCATCAATCCAGTGGCGTATGAAGTAGCTTTGCCAAGCACTTCTCACATTCATCATGTTTTCCACGTATCTCGACTAAGGAAGGTGCTCCTACCAGGTACTACAGTCTCTACTCAACTCCCAGTTCTAATTGACCAAGTTGTTACCACTGTCAAGATATTGGCTCGTCGCTGGAAGCGCGGTCCATGCACACGGTCACAAAGCACAAGTGCAGGTGCAATGGTATGACCCCGCTGTTTTGGACACCACCTAGGAGGATGAAGATGAACCGTGACAGCGGGTCCCCGATGCAGTGATGGCGCCCACCACTTGTCGTGAGACGCTTCATTGGAAACCCCAAGAGCAAGGTATGAAGCAACACAGCGGCAAGTTTCCCTCAGTAAGAAACCGAGGTTATCGAACCAGTAGGAGGAAGAAAACAACACATAGGTGTTGCTGGCAACGTGGAGACCTACACAAGACAAACTCAAGACTTTGTCCTAACGAACCAGTGAGGTTGTCAAGCTGATCGGTTTGCTGTAACAAAGGATTAAACGTATGGTGTGGAAGGTAATGGTTTGCAGTAAGTAAACAAGTAACAGTGGAAGATGTATCAATGGTAAAGATTGGACCGGGGTCCATAGTTCACTAGAGGTGCTCTCCTTAGATAAATAACATGGCATAATGTAACATCCCAAAAATACCAAACTTAGATCATCAAACACTAATCATCAAGATTAGGGTTAACAAAATCTTTTCTAACTAAACTCATGAATGCATGCATATGTGTATGCATGGATTTTGAATTTTTTTAAAACCACCTTGTTTGTGTGATCCATTGCTTGTAAAATGTTTCTTAGGTGAAATGAACATCATCTAAAACATTTCCCACACTTTTCCTAAAGACAAGTAAATCAAAACAAATATATTAAGGGAATGGTCATTTTGGCCAATTTAACTCCCATGCCTACTTTGGCTGTCTCAAACTTTCAAAACCTAACAGAAACTTTTATGGATCTTTGCACCCCTTGAATGTACTCATAACAGAGTATCAAGGCCCACTTTGTGATCATCCAGAAACTTTCTAATGCATAGTTTAAATGACAATTCAAAATTGAATCTTCTTCATATGGGAAGATCCCACTTTTTCAAAACCCACTCAAACAAGCTCAACTTTCAAAACCCAAGCATCTACAGACTCACCAGCACCAACCTAGCAAACCCACCAAAAATCTTTTCAAAATTCAAAACTTGATTTCATGCGGCCATTTCATCAAACAGGTTGCAGACACAAATCAGACAAAACATCAAACACTATAGTGTGCAGTGATTCTTGCCTAACTTGTTTCCTAGTTAGCTCACACACAGCTCAGTAGATCATCTAGAAAGATTAGCCCAACACTAGCACCCCTGTGAGCTTGCCATTGCCATTAATGGTGAACAGTCGAGCACCCCAATGTCACACCATTGTGGACAGCAAGCTAGAGGAAGAACTAGTCGTGCCAACCTTGTCTAGGAGACAGCCCACCGTCCACCGCCACTCACTGTCCCAGCCGCAAGTGTTTCCAAGCCCTGGACCACGCGCACAAGCCGCGCCCAGACCATGCCGAGCGTGCGCCAGAGCGCCACCCTCGACCATCACCCATAGACCGCGCGCCGCCCTCACCGCGTGCATACACGATCGCCATCAACCCAGGAGACCGCCAGACATCCCCATTTGCCGCCCCGTGCCGCACAGCCACCGCCCGCCGTCGAAGACGCCGCCTCTGTCGCGCAGAGCACCGGCCGTTCCAGACCAAACCACACCGCCCCATACCTCGCGACCATGTCGTTGAGCATCGCCAGGAGACACAGCACCGTCCCCTACCTGTGCCCATGCCATTAGCCGCCTGTAACGTCGCCCCCGACGAGCTCATCGTGCGTCCCGATGGTCCCCTTGCTCGACTATAAATAGAGGCCACCCCCGCTCGAATTCTTCACACCATCTCACTCCCCTCTCCTCAATGATCGTGCCACACCATTCTCAGAGCAAGGCGAGCACCACCTCGCCGGAATTTCACTGGAGCCTGCCGCTGCTGGAGAAGAAAGGAGCCCGCGATTGGAGCCGCCCCAGGAGCTGCCGCGACCACCCCTGAGTTCGCCGTCGTCGACTTCGTCGTTCGCCCGCCTCGCCGACCCTCGCCAGTACCCCGGTGAGCCCCCAGCGACCCTCACTGGCCGCGCTAGGTTTCGTTCTCGCCGGAGTTGTCTCGCGTCGACGATGACTCTCAGACGTTAGATTAGAACTAGATCGAACGATCCACGTTGCCCCATACCGTTTTGCCCAGCCCCGTGTCACTGACGAGTGGGGACACCCACTTAAGCAGCCCGCGGGAGCACTGCGCTTAGCAGGCCGGCCCGTTAGATTTTCCCGCGCATCCCAGTTATTCAAATTAAATCTTTTTCTATTTCAATTCAAACACACTTCTGTACCCAACTTCAAAAATCAACCCAGATCGATTCAGTGCACCAATTTGAATGAAACCAATTTTGTTGGAAAGGTCTGTGAATGCTGAATCCAAGCCCGTTGGATTCAAGTCATTTGGATCTATAGATCACCCTTGGTAAAAATAACAAGGCAGAAGCTTTTCTGCATTCAAACATTTTTCAAATTTAAACCATAATAGCTTTTGAGTTGATTCCAACTCTCAAAAATCACATTTAACCATACCTTTCAGAATATATAAAAATATATAGGTTTACTTGCAGAAATATTGCTCAAGTAATAAAAGAATGCTCCATAAGCATTTCTAGCCACTTTAATTAATTAAAATAAAAGGGTAAAACCTTATTAAATTGTGACACCACTTTAAATCACATTCCCATGGACTACAATATGTGGTGATGACATGTGTCAACATGATCCCATGTCTAGTTTGGAGAATATTAAATCTTAAGTAGTTTTTCAATGAGTAGAAATTACTTTTCTAAAAATAAAAAGATTTAAACCAAGCCTTAACCTTGTAATGTTAGAGATGATGCTATATCATCTATAGGACCCTTGTGTGTGATGATTGCAAGTAGTTAAGTATTGTTTGGTGATTGTGTACCTCGTATTTATTCATAGACGCTAGTACCGACCAAGGATACAAGGAGGAAGGAGGATACTACGAAGAGGAAGACGAGGAGAACTTCAACCACTGCTCTGCACAAGGCAAGCCTTACTAAACAAGTTGACCTATGCAAGCTAACACTTGCACCTTAGCAAGCTTATACTGATATTGATGCAAGCTAACCCTTGCAAGATACCCTACTGATGCCACAAACCCATACTTGTGATATGACTACTATATGCCTTAAGCATATGTGATCATACCCACCTGATAAACCAAATCCTAGTTTTGTGTGCCAGCTTCTTACTTTATTTCTTTATCCAAGCTTACTTAAAGTCTACCTAAGAGTTTGGTAGATACTAGACAGTTGTGCTGAAGGTTGCATAAGGAGCATAAAATTTGGCCTAAGCTAGATAACCTTGATGTCATCCTAAGGCATGAGTTTGAACGTAGTTAAAACCCCACTAGTTTACCATCCCTCATCAGTGCTTACCCCCGCCTGTAGATGCTAGTGCTAAGCTTAAAACTTGATCAACTTTAGATGGGAGTACTTGGTGGAAAAATGGTTATGAAAACCTTGGAATGATGGATCATTCTATTGAAATGTTTTGGACATGTGTTTCCAAACACTTGATGATTTTGGTGATGAAAATGTTGAGGCATGAGCCTTAGCCCTTTATAAAACTGATGGTTGTCTGGATGCGATACCATTCCAATTTTATCGTACAACCACAATTCTCGAAGATTGGGTAGGGCTTGACTGGAAACTTATATTCCTTAGTACTAGTTCCCTCACGGCCAAGGTCTGAGCTGAGGCTACCTTGTGAAGATTGTCCACCTATGTAGTACCCAAGATGACAGTGAGTCATGGTTGGGAGGCCAAACTCACAGGAGAGGTGCTTATACTAGGGCGTGTAATTGAAAGGTTAGGATTGATTATCCACATACTGAGTATGGTGAATTCAGGATTTGTTCCTGACGGATGTATCGAATGTTGTGGTGAAAGTGTACAATCTCTGCAGAGTGTCAAACTATTCGAATAGCCGCGTCCGCGGTTATGGACAGTTGGAGTGGCCATACTGTTCCCCCGTCAGACTTTTCAAAATGACCTTGTGAAGCGAGTTGAGACTTTGACTTGACCACAACAGAGTTGTGATATGAATTACAAGATCCCACTTAGGAGTTATAAAATTGTGACTAACTTTGGAAATTAGTAGAGATAAACCTGGATTTTTGCAAAACAACCCTAGAGCCTAGTGTCCTATTATCCAAAAACCCCTTACCTGTTAGTATTAGTTTGCGAGTACTTAAAGAGTACTCATGGCTTTGTCCCTGGCTATTCCCATGGCCAGACTATGAAGATGAGTACCTGGAGGATGGACCCCAGGAAGGTTACGACAACTAGGATCATCTCCCATCGTCAGCATTGCCTGTGACCCCGAAGATGGAGCTTCGCCTACGCTACCGTTATTATTACGTATTCCGCTGCTTGAAGTTGTATTAAGAACTGGATCATGAGATCCCTATTTGTGTAAGAACTTATGTATCATTGTAATGGATGATGTACTATGGTATCCAATTCTGTTATGTCTCGCAAAAATGGTAATCCTGGGATTGCGATGTATGGCATAACAGGCATCTAGGATTGAAAAATCCGGGTGTTGACAAGTTGGTATCAGAGCCATCCTGACCATAGGAGACCCTAGTTAGACTGGACGTCGAACCAAAAACTTAGTTTCAAAACCATAGAAAAACAAATATTTACAAAAACTTATTCTCATTCTTATCCCTTTGATTCTTTCATAAAGATTCATGTTCCTCAAAAACTCGTGCAAAATACATAAAATTTTGACCACTTGATCACTCTGCTAATCTACTCATCCTCTATTTTTATAGATGGACGTGAAGTACAGCAAGTTTTATCAGTTGGGGAATGGAGGAGACCTTATCTTTGAGAGGGATCTGGATCAGCTTTCGGAACTTCTGGAGCGTCCGCACCCCAAGTTCTTCGGAGCTCAGCTCAATGATCAAGGAGGAGAAGATCTGCAGTGGTTAATTGTTGCAAGTCTCCGAGGAAAGATTGAACCTCCCACTGCGGAAGGAATTCAGTTTACCTTAAGAGAGAACAACTGGCTCGATGGACTTGCCAGAGCAATGCAGGAATCTCTCTCCCGTCTGTGTGGGCAGAGCATCAATCAGATCAAGGGAACCCGCTTTGAGTTTTTCCCAAGGCGTGATGCAAATGGACAACCACTGGAAGCCCCATACCACCCCGAGCTGAAGACTCAATTGGACCACCTTAGCTTCATGATGTATGATCGTCAGCAGGAGTTGGACAACTGCCATGACTATTGCAACCACAAGTCTGCCATCATCAAGACAAAGGATCAGACCATAGCCATGCTAGCAAAGGATCGCAAGTCTCGTCGCCGTCAACTCGACAAGAAGGAGCGCATTATTGCCCGTCTTCGCCACCGCATCTCATCTCTGGAGAAGACCATCCATGAGAGGGACATGCAGTTGGAGGAAAGGGAGAATGCAGGAGAGGATCTTCGTGGAGACCCTTACTCTTATCTCAATGATGACGATGATTTTCTGGAGGATCAGGCCATGGACTTCTTCACCGATGAGGATGATTTCGCCTTCATCGATGATAATGAAGATGATGAAGCCACAGACTCCAAGGAGGAGTAGCACTGAGCACTAGCATAGTGAGTAGTAGTCGGTCCCACTGTATCGTAGATTACAGAATGGTTCTTAAAACCATCTGTTTTGCCTTGTTGTGGTGTGTGTTGTACTGTGTGCTATGAAGGAATGAATGAAAAAGCAAGTTGCTAGAAAAACCTGAGTCAAACCTTTAAAACTTTTCAAAGACCCCAAACCTTAGAAAAATTCCCTCTTTTCTCACGATTTATCTAAATCTTCAGATGCCACGTGGAGGAAGTGGTTCAGCCCCGGGATGTTGCAGATTCTGCAGATGTTGACCTCTGACCGCGAAGCTGAAAGAGCGGAACGTCAAGCCAACCTAGCCACTCTGCAACAGATAGCCCAGCTAGCCCACAACAACCAAGGCCATGGAAATCAGGACAACCATGGATCTAAGCTCAAGAATTTTCAGAATACTAACCCACCCATTTTTACCAAGTCAGAAGAACCCCTAGATGCCGATGATTGGCTGCAAACCATGGAAAATAACTTAGAAGTCGCCGGAGTGGAAGCCAACGAGAAAGTCCTGTTCGCCACCCATTATCTAGCCGGAGATGCCAGAGCATGGTGGAACAGTGTTCGTGCAATGACCGGAGGCCAGATGATGACCTGGGAGGAATTCAAGGTCAAGTTTAGCAGAACCCATGTGCCACCAGGTTTGATCAAGAGAATGAGAGACGAGTTCAAAGAGCTGAAGCAAGGGAGGATGACTGTAGTGGAATACCGTGACAAATTTTTGTCATTAGCTAGGTATGCCCCGGACGAGATAGACACCGAAGCCAAGAAAAAAGAAAGATTCCTGAATGGTCTGCATGACGAGATGCAGACGGTGTTAGTCAATATCCCCTTTGCTGATATTGAAGCCCTTGTCGATTCAGCCATCCAGATGGAAGGAAAGATCAACCAAGCCAATGAAAACCGCAAGCGTCGTATGATGCATCAACCCGGAACCCATCAGACCCCAAAGTATCGCCCCAACCCAAGAACCAATAGATCCCCTATGACCCGTCCAACCTACCCCAACCGTGGAAACCCTAGACCCGGAGGAAATCACAACAACCCCGGCAACTCTAGCAATTTCACCCGTGCCCCACCCAAGTTCAACACCAACAATGCTACCGCCAATCCCAACACTGCCCCGAGGACTGGAAGCAATGTTGTGCCTGTCGCAGCCAAGGACAAGTCACAAGTGACCTGTTATGACTATGGAAATAAAGGCCACTATTCCAACGAGTGCCCCAACAAGAAGAATGCTACAACCCCTAATGCCAATGCCCCATCTCAGCAACAGCGTCGTGTTCAGCCAGGAAGGAGATTTGCCCCAGGAAATTCACTCAACCGCAATGGCCGTCTTTTTCTCATGCATGCTGAAGAAGCTCAGGAAGCGCCAGACGTCGTGCTGGGTATGTTTTCTGTTAATTTAGTACTTGCAAGAGTGTTGTTTGATTCTGGTGCATCGCATTCATTTGTCACCGAAGAATTTGCCTGCACTAGTAAAATTCAACCAACCAAACTGAAGCATGTTATGATTGTGCAAATCCCCGGATCAACCACCAAGGCTAGGCAAATTTGCAAAGCCGTCCCTATCCGAATCCATGGCATAGATTTTTATGCTAATCTAATAGTACTCGGAACTAAAGGTTTGGAAGTAGTACTAGGAATGGATTGGATGCCCAAACATAAGGGATTGATTGACTATGCCAAGAAAGCCATCACCATGACCAGTACCGCCAGAATATCAGTCGAGCATATATCTGAAACCCTACCTCGCCACTTCAAGTGTAACAAGAGTCTAGCCCAACCCACCATTGACCAAGTCCGGATAGTCGGTGAATACCCCGATGTATTTCCAGATGTTTTGCCCGGTATGCCCCCAGATCGGGATATCGAGTTTATCATTGAACTAATCCCCGGAACAGGACCCGTAGCCCAGAGACCCTATAGTATGAACCCATCGGAGTTAGAAGAACTGAAGAAGCAACTGGATTCCATGCTAGAAATTGGATTAATTCAACCAAGTGCGTCACCATGGAGATCACCTGTCTTATTTGTGGACAAGAAAGATGGAGGTAACCGTTTATATACGGATTATCGAAAGTTGAATGATGTCACCATCAAGAACAAGTACCCCTTGCCCAAGATAGAGGATTTGTTTGATCAGTTGACCGGTGCCCAGGTGTTTTCTAAGATTGATCTTAGAACTGGCTATCATCAACTCAAGATTCGTGCAGAGGATATTCCAAAGACTGCCTTTACCACCAGATATGGATTGTACGAGTATACAATCATGTCTTTTGGATTAACCAATGCCCCCGCTTATTTCATGAATCTCATGAATAAGATTTTTATGGACTTCCTGGATAAGTTTGTCGTTGTTTTCATCGATGACATTCTGATTTATTCCAAGTCAGAAGAAGAACATGAGCTACACCTAAGGACCATTCTTGGAACCCTTAGAGAGCATCAGTTGTATGCAAAATTTAGCAAATGTGAATTCTGGTTACAGGAGGTAGGATTCCTCGGTCACATTGTATCTGCCGGAGGAATTGCCGTTGACCCTGCCAAAGTGAAAGATGTAGAAGATTGGCAAGCCCCAACCACTCAAACCCAAGTTCGTGCTTTTCTCGGATTGGCGGGATATTACCGCAAATTCGTAGAAGGATTCTCGAGTATCGCCCGACCCATGACCCAATTGCTGAAGAAGGACAAGAAGTTTGAATGGACAGACAAGTGTGAAGCGAGTTTTCAAGAACTCAAGAGGAGATTGATCTCAGCCCCAATCTTGATCATGCCGGATATCACGAAGCCCTTCGATGTGTATTGTGACGCATCCAATATTGGTCTCGGATGTGTGCTAATGCAAGAAGGCAAAGTTATATCTTATCTATCTCGACAATTGAAGCAACAGGAGCAAAACGACCCAACCCATGACCTCGAACTCGCAGCCGTAGTTCTAGCCCTAAAGACATGGAGACATTACCTGATGGGAAATCGTTGTGAGATTTATTCGGATCACAAGAGCCTAAAGTACATATTCACTCAGAAGGATCTAAATATGAGGCAAAGAAGATGGATTGAGCTAATCAAGGATTATGACCTAGACATTCACTATCACCCTGGTAAAGCCAATGTGGTAGCCGATGCCCTTAGCAGATTGCCGTGCCGCTTGAACTCCATGATTTTAGAGGAGCAACCAAGTCTGCACAAGGATATGGAAGATTTTAGAATAGAATTAGTAAGTGAAGGATTTTTTGGCTAGCATAGAACTTCAGCCCACTTTGATCAGTCAGATTAAAGAGGCGCAGAAGGAAAATGCTAGTATCGACGGAATCAAGCGTCGTATCGGTACAGGCAAAGTACCCGAATTCACCGAGGACGAAGAAGGAGTTCTGTGGTACAAAGGACGCCTTTGTGTACCAGCAGATTCGGAGTTGAAAGAAGTTATCTTGAAGGAGGCTCATGATACTCTTTATTCTATCCATCCCGGAGGAACGAAGATGTATCAAGATTTGAAAGAGCAATTTTGGTGGCATAAGATGAAGAGAGAAATCGGAAGCTATATCGCTAAATGTGATATATGCCAGCGAGTCAAGGCAGGACATCAAAGACCCGCTGGATTGTTACAACCTTTGCAAATTCCGGAATGGAAATGGGATTCTGTAGGAATGGACTTTATCACTGGACTACCTACTTCTAGTAGGGGAAATGACTCTATCTGGGTCATAGTGGACAGATTGTCCAAAGTCGCCCATTTCTTGCCCGTCAAAACCACCTATCAGAGTTCGAAGCTAGCAGAGTTATACATCGCTAGAATAGTTAGTTTGCACGGAGTCCCCAAGAACATAGTATCGGATCGAGGAACTCAGTTTACCTCGAGATTCTGGAAGAAAGTCCAAGAAGGTTTAGGAACCCGCCTAGATTTCAGTACCGCGTATCACCCTCAGACCGATGGACAAACGGAGCGAGTAAATCAAATACTCGAAGATATGCTTAGAGCATGTGTGCTAGAATATGGATCCAAGTGGGAAGATTGTCTGCCGTTTGCAGAATTTTCTTACAACAATAGTTACCAAGCCAGTTTGCAAATGGCCCCATTTGAATTCATGTACGGAAGAAAGTGTCGCACCCCTTTGAACTGGTCGGAAGTAGGAGAGAGTCAGATCTTCGGACCCGACATCCTACGAGAAGCAGAAGAGAAGGTTCACGAGATTCGTGAGCATCCCAAGACCGCCCAATCCCGACAGAAGAGTTATGCCGACAAGAGACGTCGAGACCTCGCCTTCAACATCGGAGATTTTGTTTATCTGAAAGTGTCGCCATTGAAGGGAATGCAACGTTTCCAACTCAAAGGAAAGTTAGACCCCAGATATATCGGACCTTTCAAAATTTTGAACCGTCGAGGAGAAGTATCTTATCAACTGGAACTACCGGAAGAGATGTCAGCTGTGCACAATGTGTTCCATATCTCATTACTTCGCAAATGTCTCAAAGTCCCCGAGAAGACCGAAGTGTTCAAGAATATCGACCATCGGACCATAGAGATCAACGATGACCTGACCTATCCCGAAGTACCCATCCGCATTTTGGAAGAAGCTTTTCGAACTACCCGAACCCGAAGCATCAAGTTTCTCAAGATTCAGTGGAGCAACCACACAGAAGAGGAAGCAACATGGGAGCGCGAAGATCACATCAAGACGGAGTTTCCCGATCTCTTCAAATCCTAGGTAATCTTTTCGTCCTTTTTCAAATCTCGGGACGAGATTTTGTTTAATGGGGGAAGGTTTGTAACATCCCAAAAATACCAAACTTAGATCATCAAACACTAATCATCAAGATTAGGGTTAACCAGAACTTTTCTAACTAAACTCATGAATGCATGCATATGTGTATGCATGGATTTTGAATTTCTTTAAAACCACCTTGTTTGTGTGATCCATTGATTGTAAAATGTTTCTTAGGTGAAATGAACATCATCTAAAACATTTCCCACACTTTTCCTAAAGACAAGTAAATCAAAACAAATATATTAAGGGAATGGTCATTTTGGCCAATTTAACTCCCATGCCTACTTTGGCTGTCTCAAACTTTCAGAACCTAATAGAAACTTTTCTGGATCTTTGCACCCCTTGAATGTACTCATAACAGAGTATCAAGGCCCACTTTGTGATCATCCAGAAACTTTCAAATGCATAGTTTAAATGACAATTCAAAATTGAATCTTCTTCATATGGGAAGATCCCACTTTTTCAAAACCCACTCAAACAAGCTCAACTTTCAAAACCAAGCATCTACAGACTCACCAGCACCAACCTAGCAAACCCACCAAAAATCTTTTCAAAATTCAAAACTTGATTTCATGCGGCCATTTCATCAAACAGGTTGCAGACACAAATCAAACAAAACATCAAACACTATAGTGTGCAGTGATTCTTGCCTAACTTGTTTCCTAGTTAGCTCACACACAGCTCAGTAGATCATCTAGAAAGATTAGCCCAACACTAGCACCCCTGTGAGCTTGCCATTGCCCTTAATGGTGAATAGCCGAGCACCCCAATGTCACCCCATTGTGGACAGCAAGCTAGAGGAAGAACTAGCCATGCCAACCTTGTCTAGGAGACATCCCACCGTCCACCGCCACTCACTGTCCCAGCCGCAAGCGTTGCCAAGCCCTGGACCACGCGCACAAGCCGCGCCCAGACCATGCCGAGTGTGCGCCAGAGAGCCACCCTCGACCATCACCCACAGACCGCGTGCCGCCCTCACCGCGTGCATACACGATCGCCATCAACCCAGGAGACCGCCAGACATCCCCATTTGCCGCCCCGTGCCGCACAGCCACCGCCTGCCGTCGAAGACGCCGCCTCTGCCGCGCAGAGCACCGGCCGTTCCAGACCAAACCACACCGCCCCATGCCTTGCGACCATGTCGTTGAGCATCGCCAGGAGACACAGCACCGTCCCCTACCCGTGCCCATGCCATTAGTCGCCTATAACGTCGCCCCCGACGAGCTCACCGTGCGCCCCGACGGTCCCCTCACTCGAATATAAATAGAGGCCACCCCCGCTCGAATTCTTCACACCATCTCACTCCCCTCTCCTCACTGATCGTGCCACACCATTCTCGGAGCAAGGCGAGCACCACCTCGCCGGAATTTCACTGGAGCCTGCCGCTGCCGGAGAAGAAAGGAGCCCGCGATTGGAGCCGCCCCAGGAGTTGCCGCGACCACCCCTGAGTTCGTCGTCGTCGACTTCGTCGTTCGCCCGCCTCGCCGACCCTCGCCAGTACCCCGGTGAGCCCCCAGCGACCCTCACTGGCCGCGCTAGGTTTCGTTCTCGCCGGAGTTGTCTCGTGTCGACGATGACTCTCAGCCGTTAGATTAGAACTAGATCGAACGATCCACGTTGCCCCATACCGCTTCGCCCAGCCCCGTGTCACTGACGAGTGGGGACACCCACTTAAGCAGCCCGCGGGAGCACTGCGCTTAGCAGGCCGGCCCGTTAGATTTTCCCGCGCAGCCCAGTTATTCAAATTAAATCTTTTTCTATTTCAATTCAAACACACTTCTGTACCCAACTTCAAAAATCAACCCAGATCGATTCAGTGCACCAATTTGAATGAAACCAATTTTGCTGGAAAGGTCTGTGAATGCTGAATCCAAGCCCGTTGGATTCAAGTCATTTGGATCTATAGATCACCCTTGGTAAAAATAATAAGGCAGAAGCTTTTCTGCATTCAAACATTTTTCAAATTTAAACCATAATAGCTTTTGAGTTGATTCCAACTCTCAAAAATCACATTTAACCATACCTTTCAGAATATATAAAAATATATAGGTTTACTTGCAGAAATATTGCTCAAGTAATAAAAGAATGCCCCATAAGCATTTCTAGTCACTTTAATTAATTAAAATAAAAGGGTAAAACCTTATTAAATTGTGACACCACTTTAAATCACATTCCCATGGACTACAATATGTGGTGATGACATGTGTCAACATGATCCCATGTCTAGTTTGGAGAATATTAAATCTTAAGTAGTTTTTCAATGAGTAGAAATTACTTTTCTAAAAATAAAAAGATTTAAACCAAGCCTTAACCTTGTAATGTTAGAGATGATGCTAGATCATCTATAGGACCCTTGTGTGTGATGATTGCAAGTAGTTAAGTATTGTTTGGTGATTGTGTACCTCGTATTTATTCATAGACGCTAGTACCGACCAAGGATACAAGGAGGAAGGAGGATACTACGAAGAGGAAGCCGAGGAGAACTTCAACCACTGCTCTGCACAAGGCAAGCCTTACTAAACAAGTTGACATATGCAAGCTAACACTTGCACCTTAGCAAGCTTATACTGATATTGATGCAAGCTAACCCTTGCAAGATACCCTACTGATGCCACAAACCCATACTTGTGATATGACTACTATATGCCTTAAGCATATGTGATCATACCCACCTGATAAACCAAATCCTAGTTTTGTGTGCGCCAGCTTCTTACTTTATTTCTTTATCAAAGCTTACTTAGAGTCTACCTAAGAGTTTGGTAGATACTGGACAGTTGTGCTGAAGGTTGCATAAGGAGCATAAAATTTGGCATAAGCTAGATAACCTTGATGTCATCCTAAGGCATGAGTTTGAACGTAGTTAAAACCCCACTAGTTTACCACCCCTCATCAGTGCTTACCCCCACCCGTAGATGCTAGTGCTAAGCTTAAAACTTGATCAACTTTAGATGGGAGTACTTGGTGGAAAAAATGGTTATGAAAACCTTGGAATGATGGATCATTCTATTGAAATGTTTTGGACATGTGTTTCCAAACACTTGATGATTTTGGTGATGAAAATGTTGAGGCATGAGCCTTAGCCCTTTATAAAACTGATGGTTGTCTAGATGCGATACCATTCCAATTTTATCGTACAACCACAATACCCGAAGATTGGGTAGGGCTTGACTGGAAACTTATATTCCTTAGTATTAGTTCCCTCACGGCCAAGGTCTGAGCTGAGGCTACCTTGTGAAGATTGTCCACCTATGCAGTACCCAAGATGATAGTGAGTCATGGTTGGGAGGCCAAACTCACAGGAGAGGTGCTCATACTAGGGCGTTTAATTGAAAGGTTAGGATTGATTATCCGCATACTGAGTATGGTGAATTCAGGATTTGTTCCTGACGGATGTATCGAATGTTGTGGTGAAAGTGTACAATCTCTGCAGAGTGTCAAACTATTCGAATAGACGCGTCCGCGGTTATGGACAGTTGGAGTGGCCATACTGTTCCCCCGTCAGACTTTTCAAAATGACCTTGTGAAGCGAGTTGAGACTTTGACTTGACCACAACAGAGTTGTGATATGAATTACAAGATCCCACTTAGGAGTTATAAAATTGTGACTAACTTTGGAAATTAGTAGAGATAAACCTGGCTTTTTGCAAAACAACCCTAGAGCCTAGTGTCCTATTATCCAAAAGCCCCTTACCTGTTAGTATTAGTTTGCGAGTACTTAAAGAGTACTCATGGCTTTGTCCCTGGCTATTCCCATGGCCAGACTATGAAGAGGAGTACCTAGAGGATGGACCCCAGGAAGGTTACGACAACTAGGATCATCTCCCATTGTCAGCATTGCCTGTGACCCCGAAGATGGAGCTTCGCCTATGCTACCGTTATTATTACGTATTCCGCTGCTTGAAGTTGTATTAAGAACTGGATCATGAGATCCCTATTTGTGTAAGAACTTATGTATCATTGTAATGGATGATGTACTATGGTATCCAATTCTGTTATGTCTCGCAAAAATGGTAATCCTGGGATTGCGATGTATGGCATAACAGACATCTAGGATTGAAAAATCCGGGTGTTGACACATAAAGGGTAAATAAATTACAGCAGGGCAATTGACAGGAACTGAGCAAAGGCATAACAATGCAATTACTAGTCAGAAAGATCCTATGAGATTCGATTGGGCAATACAACAAGATACATAGACCGCCATCCAACTGCACCTATGACTAGAAGTCCACCTTCAGGTTATCATCCGAGCCGCCTCCAGTATTAAGTTGCAAGCAATAGACAACTGCTTTAAGCAAAGTGTGTAAGGTAAATAGTCCACGTGTTTCATGAACAAGATACCTTTGTTTTCTCCCTAGTAGCAACATCACATCTACAACCGAAGATATTTCTATCACTTCCCTTAGAAACTAGAGGCATGAACCCACTATCGAGCATAAATACTCCCTCTTGGAGTCACTGGCAACTACTTTGCCAAGATAACCACTAGCAACGAAGAGCATGCAAGATCATAAACAACACAAACATGATAGAATCATAAAGATAAAACCATTAATCAAACCAACATAATAATCTCAATATCCATTGGATCCCTGCAAACACAACATGCATGATTACAAATAGATTAGATCTTGATCATGAATGGAGCTCACAAGATATATACATGAAAGCACAAAGGGGGAGATACAACCATATAGCTACTACATGGACCTATAGTCCAAGGTGGAACTACTCACGCATCATACCTGAGAGAAGGCCTCTGGGATGATCTCCCCTCCGGCAGGGTGCCGGGAAGAACTTCAGATCCCCCCGATCTAGGGACGATGGTGGCGGCGGCTACAGAAGGTTTCGTGGAATATTGATCGGGTACCCAGGGTTTTTTCATCGGGTGCTTCTTATATGCGAAGGGGAAGGCCGAGGAGGCGACCAGGGGGGCCAAACCCTAGCCAGGCATGGACCCACCCCTGGCCGCGCCTAGGGGGATCTGGCTGCCCTGGCCCGCTTCCTCATCTCCCCTCTAGACTTTTTGTTCCCCACGGAAAGTAATTGACTTTGACGTTTGTCCCGTCCAATTCCAAGAATATTTCTTTACTAACTTTTCTGAAACCAAAAATAGCAGAAAACATGCATCTGGCACTGTTGCAACTTGTTAATAGGTTAGTACCAGAAAGCATGTAAAAAGAACCTCAAAGTGTAGACAAGTAGAGCAAAGTAGATACTAAACAAGCATGGAGCATTGAAAATTATAGATACGTTTCTGACGTATCATGCAGCGACTTGGGGACAAGCTGTCTCTCAAGGGCAAGGGGTGTCAGGGTCCAACCTAGTACCGAATACGGAGGCACAACTATTGCTACAAGACGGGCCATGCACAAGCGCCTCATCCAACCCAATAGAAGGTTCTTAGGCCCTGACTGGACAACATAACAGTACCAGCATCTATAAGACGAAGGCAACGAGTAGGTAGACGACATCCTTGGATCACGGCTTGGCGGCGATGATGGTAGTGTTTTATCTCTATAATAGCCTAGTGATCCATTTTCCTATCAATTTGCCTCTGTAATCAATAGATCCTGTTCTCATACACATACTCTGGAGAGAATATATCAATACCTGCGGTGACCCAGCATACCACTACATGTGTAGTACACTATAGTCGTTGACATGACATCCACAGAACACTGTTCCGTAAATATCACATCCCTCATAGTGGTACAATAGAAACATTGTGGGTCCATATTACAAAAGTACACACATTATTATTATTACAATACCGGAAGTTCAAGACTTCCAAAAGATCCAACTTACAAACCAAAATATAAAGTGTTCAGTAGAATTTAAAAGTAGCAACTCCGTCTAGGAGTTGAGCTCAACAGCTTATTCTATAGATTTCATGCTGCTCGGCTCCTTTGGTTACTATTAACTAGGGATACCTAGTTGGACTCATTATCATTGACACCATAGCGGATCTCGTAATCCACTCCTTCAACACCTTCGGATAGATCAGGTTCCTCGTAGAACACATCTTCTTGACATTCGGCTGCATATATTGGCATGTCTTCGGGATCCTCAGAGTCTAAGCAAGGGATCAAAGGAAAGAATGAGTAACAACGTTACCCAACAAGTTCATTATATGCAAGGTGGAAAGTTTGATGCTCTAACTATCACCTCGGATTATAAATCCTTGGCACTATGCAGTTTTTGTAAATCTTTCTTCAAAGATTTATTTAATTCTAAAAAACTATGACAATCAGCCTTCACAGGTTGACCAGAACTTTCATGGAGTTCCTTTCCTGCCGCATTCGTAGCTCCTTCCCGGAACAGGGAGTAACAAGTTACAATTCTTACACTCTACAGAGGTGCATTACTTTACCCATGATAGATCAACTCCTTGTTGCACAACCGAGCGCACTTTCCCGTCCACAATTCCATGATGTGGGGCCCAGTAGTTGGTCCAAGCCAATCACTGCCCCCTTCGCGACCCCGTATGCCTCCTTGGTGTACACCATGCCCACATAATGAATTACGGCAATGGTTTGTACAAACCGTTAGATGCCAGAACTATCGTGGGACGATGAGGGTTCCCACCCATATGCTGCATATCCTCTACGAATTACCAATTAATATGCACGCTACAAGGATAACAGCCACGACCTGCACATCCGGCTTCATGCGAGAGGAAGAAGATACAACTGACTTCTCTGTCCCATTCCAAATCTGATGGCTAACGCGTAATATACGGCGCTAGAATCACTGATGTCAGGGGTTATTAAGTGCCTACCTGATCATAATTATTTGCAACTAGAACCCTAAGTTCTATTGCTCCATTATATCATCACTTAGGATGATATCTATGATTTCTTTATTTGTGAAAATAATATTTTCTTTCTTTTATAGCATATATGATAACACACAATTTGTAAATACTTTGATAAAGACTCTTCAAATGACATGAGCAAGTGATGAACTTGCCTTGTGATGGCAAGGTAGTGAAGTATGATGCTTGCACTGGACCTTGAGCTTCTATGTCTACAAAAACGTCATTATTGCCCGGTAAGGACAATATTTAAAGAAGCAAAATGATTATGCAAGTAATGTAATGCGTTATTTAATTCTATATGCATTTACCCTAAATAAGGTGCACTTAAATGATGATTAAGCATTTACAAATATTACTTTTTAATATTTATAGCATATATTATTTTATTTTCTTTTATTTGACTTTTATTGATTTAATAATTATTTATGAATTATCAATTATACATTAAAAATTGCTATTAAATATCTATTTAGTATTTTTCAAAAATACTATAATATTAATATATAATGAAAGGGATTTTTATTTATTTTTATCATCTTTCAATAATTTTGTAAATATTCCATAAGGAATATATAATTTACAAAATTCTTATAAAAAAATTAATGTATAAAATTTTATATTTTATTTTATTTGGATAATATGGATTATTGTGAATCCAAAAGTATTTTATTTATAATTTTTGGACTTTTATTTTATTTTCTAAAATTTAATTAATTCCAGGGGTATTTTGGTCTTTTCCTTTTTATTCAATCAGACCTGGAAATGTTTCTGGGCTAGTTATTCTTATTGGGCCCTGGTGGCCCATTAGTCCTAGACAAAAGAGCCACCCCGAAGGGTTTGGCCTAGCTCGACCCTCTCCTCACTGCCTCTCTCTCTCCCTCGAGTTTATCCTCTCCTCCTCTAACCCCGACCCTATGGTCGGCGATGCCGCCACCAGCGATTCCCGCCGTCGTAGGCCGTTCTGGTCGCCGTTGTGGTGCAATAGGGGGTTGTCGGCGTCGCCCGTTCGTTCTATCCAATTGGATTCGATCCTGAGGCTCTCCTGCAATGGATCGATGCCGTCCCGAACCCTAGGGTTTGGGGGTTGGCATGGATCCAGATGCTCTACACCTCCAGGCGTGATCAGGGTCGTTGCCGTGGCACCGTGCGGGTTGCAGCGCCCCCTTTGGGGTGCTCCCCGTGCCGCCATGGTCGTCGGACCCTCTGCTTCCTCTTCTATTTCTTCAGCGAGGACCTACGGTGAGTTTGATTCCTTCCCCCCAGTGCTCTCTGTGCTTGCTGATTCGATGCTAGATGCTGGCAGTGTTCTCTCTTGCTACTTCCTGATTCAGATTAGGATGATTATCCATTTAGGGTTCCTGTTATGTGACTGATCCTGTACTGGATGAATTGAATCATGTTTGGATGGTCTGTACACATGATAAATGATTATTGGCCTGAGGCTTGTTGCTTAAGATGATCTATGATGTTTCTGGTGGCTTACTAGATGATTTGATGCCTGGATTGCATCAGATGCAGATAATATAGTTGCTTGGGAATCATACTTGATAAGTTTTCACTGTCATCTCTGGGTTTATGATCATGATTATGACATGATGAAATCATTGTCCTGGTGCTATTGGCTTAGAACTAGTGTATGGTTTGAGATCATCATGATCTCAAACAGTGAAGTTTAATATAGGAATATCCTAGTTATGATTCCTGTGTTAACAGGAAAATGATTAGTTAAGTTGATTGTTTGAATTTGTGATGATTAAATGTCTATCCTGATTCATAATGGATTATTCTTGTGACACCATCATGGTATGGCACACAAGTTTGATCCCAACCCATTGATTGGGTTGTTTTAGGCTTAAGATAAAATTAGCTTTATAAGATAAATAGAGATGCTCTTCTCTGAATTCCCTAAGACCAATGATGTTGGTCTGAGGCTTAGGGATTCAGATCTTATCTAATTGGTTCATCTAGATAGTCCTGGTAGTGGTACCAGCTATTCTTTATTGAATCAAAGCTTGAAAAAAATGATAGTGAGCCTGATCATTCTATGGATCCCAAAGATTTGTTTATAAGGTGCTACCCTTCCTTTAGGGATGTGCCTAGAAATAGATCATAGATCATAGGTATATGTATGATTGAATTATAAAATATAGTTGGACAACCAGAGCAAGGATGTTGCTCTGAGCTCTGGTTGGATCCTGGTACTTTGCTGTTTGCTTTTAGAGTTTAAAAATCCCTATGATGGATTCACCCCACTTGGGTGCTTTCTGAGGGTTTGTTTTATAAAACAACACATGCTTTCTCTAAATAAGATGATTAGATCATGTGAAGGTTTTATGAAACTCACCACAAACTCTAATGTTTATGGAGTAAGTTGGTGATGATCTTGATCTGGTTTTGCTGGACTCTTGTGCTTGATCTTGAGCTAATATGATCCTCCTAGCTCCTAGGCTTGATCTTGCTGTCCACCTGATCCATCCCTCTCCTTATGTCACCATCCTGGTGATGTGATCTTGCTTTGGTTGGTTTGGTTGCTGGCTGTGGTGCTTGGTTTAGCTGCTGTCTATACTGGTTGTTCTTGTGTGTTGTGAAGTGGAGAGATGCACTAGTGCCTCTCCACGGCTGTGCTTGTGGTTTTGTGAGATTGGGCTGTTCTGTGAGGTTGACAACACACCATATGCATGCTGGTGTGTGTCCTACCTGTGTGCTTGCTATGCACTTGTGGATATGTTCAGAATCTGGAAACTTACTATTACCTGGTTACTTTCACCTGGCTGGTGGATTTGTCCCTCTTGGCTGTTATTTGACTTCTGGCTTTAAGTTTATGAAAGATGGATTCTTTCATATTGGTGAAACTTGTCCCTTTTATAAATTTCTCAATGATGAATTTTTCTAGTGCACTTCACTGACATGTCTGAGAGAAATAATACTAACACTAACCTTCTTTTGTTTTTATTTAGTCTTTGTTTTGCAGGTACAGAGATATAGATGAAGATTTAGTTTAGATTTAGTTATAGAATGTTCCAATGTAATTTTCTTATCCTTTTGTAATCTTCTTTTTATTATTTTTTTAATGTTGATTTTATTCTTCTGTAATAAAGATTACATTATTATTAATAAAGAATATTCCTATTCTTTGTATATTTGCTTATTTGAATTGTGTGGATGATTTCAATAAGTTACAGTTTTATAACTTGATTATATATATATTGATGATAAGAAATAAATTTCATATTCATTATTGTTTTTCTTTGGATAGAATTTAAGTTATAATGTTTATCTCTTAATTAAATTAAGATTCAAAACTTATTCCTAACTCATTGAAATTATAATTCAAATATTCAAGTTTAAAATTCAAATTCATTTTAAAACATATAACTCCTTAAAGATCATCTCAAAGTTTATAACAATCATCCTTTAAGACTAAACCTAATCTCAAAGTCTGAAAGAAACATTGATCACTTAAGGTTTTTATTTGCCGAAAAATTTTACTCACATTTTCACTAATGAATGCATGCAACATTCCATAATCCTAAATCTACCCTTGGTTAGTTCCTAAATGCTGAGATGTTACAGTACCCTAACATGATACGGGCTGAGGATCAAGCGTCACAACATCAAGGAGCCAACGGAGATCCTGAGGAAGGCGATGAGGTGCATGATAGCCAGGGATGCTCGTCGGGTGTACTTGGCTGCAATGTACTACAAGTTCGGCATCACGTTATCCAAAAGCAACACTTGCCCTCCAGAAGGTTTGATGTGTATAGCTCAACTTTCATATAGCCTGAATTTTCTTATAAGTTCGAAATTCATCTTTAATTTCCTACCTTTGGTCGTTTGGATGTGGTTTTGTATGGTGCATTGGTGCTCTCACGTGTGCGTAATGCGGGCCATGTAGTATCGCAACTCACAGAGCAGCGTGTTGCAGCAGCGATCCCGAAACAAGGAGAAGATACTGCTCCTGGAGTAGGCCTAGAGTGTGTTTCAAGACAACAAGATGCGGCTACTAGACGCTTAACTGCCATGGATGACATGTGCTGTATCAGATTGAAGACATATATAGCTGGATAAAATAAGAAAAAGGTTATAGAAATCCTTAGAAAGTCGCTACGGTAGAACATACATACGGGAAGGTATCGCGATCGAGACGTCTGCACATCCCGAAGACCTTACGTCATGACCTCGAACATTCACAAGGACCTCACACCTCAAGACCAAGAAGAAGCCATCGAGCTTACCAAGCGGAGGTTGGGTACGAGCTACAACAACTCTGCTACAAGGAAAACCGCCTTATTAAAGGTAGTGACCGTGGGCTTGTCGGTGATGGGTGGACTCAGGACCTTTACCCAACATGGGTCTAAACCCACGATTCCTGCTCTCACGTTGTTGCCCATCGCCAGTCAAGCTTCCCGGCGCCCCATCCCACCTGGCGGCCTCCTCCGGCATGTGGCGGCCGATTCTAGCCTCTTCCTGCATGCGGTGACGAATGCCGGTGAGTTCTGGGCAGATCCTAGCGAGTTTTGTGACGGAAGTACAGAGGTGCATCCGACGACGTTTGTCCGGTTTACAGGGCCGGCAAAACGGCCTTCGAAACTGCACATGTAATGTTCTCGCGGGAGTGCAATGTAAAAGAAGTAAGGTTTTACGGGATCTGGTTTAACCGCTTTTAGGGGTGCTCTTATATATTATAATTATGTAAATAATAAAAAACTATAAACCGACATACGTTCCCTTAACGACCGCCTCCGGAAAGCTGACACCACGAATACGAGTACGGCAAGGCCTGATATTTACACACGTGTCCTTCTCGAAATCGTTAATCGTGTAGTTATAAATCGGCACAAATCCACGCGGCATCACACATCACGAAGATAAAAAGGATCGAAATCTTATCTTAGTAAACAAAAGAGAATTTCCAAATTTCCAAAGAAAAGAAAAACCATCCATTTCCGACGTACGAAGCCCAAGCCGAAGCCGAAAAATTTCCTCTCGAGAGGAGAGGAGGAAAGAAACCCTCGCCACACCTCCGGCGAACGCGACGCGATGGTGGAGACTCGCCGGAGCTCCGCCGCCAAGCGCCCGGCCTCGACGTCCCCGTCCCCTTCCCCTTCCGCCTCCGCCCCTCCCCCGAAGCGCCCCAAGGTGCGTCCCCTCTCCCCGTGCGAATCGGACAGGAATCTCGCGCCCGATTTGACCGATCTGAATCGTGTCCCTGGCCAGGCGGAACCTCCGGCGTCACCGACGTCATCTGCCCCCGGGAGGGCCGAAGAGGATTCGGCGGCCACGAGGAGCGCCGGCTTGGCGGACGACGCCTTGACGCCCGCGAATAAAGGTGGAGCTTTCTTGTCCTTTGGGATCCTGGGGTTTTGTACGATGAATCTGGGATCGACTTCTTAGGGTTTTGATTTGTTGGTGCAGATCAAGGAGGGGATAATCAGGCGGCCGCTGCTCCGGAGAGCTCGCGCAGGAGGAAAGAGACTCCGCCCCAGCAGCACGTGGCGCCATGGGCAAAGCTGCTCTCGCAGTGCTCACAGGTAAGAGGGATTCTTGTTGGTTTTGCATGTTGCGGCAATTGAGGTTTAGTTTTATACGTGATAAAGACTCGTTCTTTAAGATGTCTAGGATTCTTTAGGGCGGATTTCAGTTGTTTTACGGCCTGTTTGGAGGGTTTAGTGGGGGTATATTACTACTTTGTCATGTAGATCTTTTCTTTCATGATTCGAAACCACAGGAATAGTAGAACTGAAGGATTATGAGGACGTATCTTACTTGAATCCTACATGATTTCTTTGCACCATAGGCATTTTCCCAAGAGGTACATGAATCAATGGAAATTATTTATGAAAACAGGGTGCATAGAACTCATAAAACATATTCATATGGATCACAATTGAATTGATCAAAAGACCAACATAGGAAGAATTAAGAGCTACGGCCTTTGAACTCCTATGAAAATCCTTTGAATCAAAGACGCCCTTGGAGCTTTATAGTGATTACTGATTAGAACTCAGAGTCGAGGGTGTTGGTCTGCTGCCTTAATTTATTTTTTAGGTCCACTTAAACTGTAGAGCATTTTCTTTTACCTTTTTTGATAGAATCAGCACATTGGATTATCACGTGTAGATGTTTATTTTGACAGCTTGTTGGGATCATTAGTAGCAATTGTTCGCATGGTCTTTTGAATTTTTATTTATAAAGATGTAGGAAAGAAGAGTTTTTCAGGAACTATATTCTAATTCTAACTAGCTTAAAAAAATACTCTCTTGACTAACCGTTTCATCACTTGGTTGTTTAGTTTTTTCTCCTAGTCAGAGCTTTGCCACACTGGTCACATTTTGCATGTATACGATATGAATGTTATTTTGATACTAGACTTATTTGTGTTGAATAGAGGTCCTTACCTGGTATCTTAGTTATATCATCCAAACTGCAATGAGCCTGAGGAGGCTTTGACATACCTCAGTGACAGAAGATTTGAAGTTAAAGCTAGAAGATAACAAATATACGAGGCAGACATGATCTTTCTCAGAGAGCTAAAGACATGTTTTCATATTCAAATTCTCTACGAAACAAGTCAAAAATACAACTACTTTCTCTTGACCGTCGTCCCACATAACACATATGGTTAGAGAGATTTCAAAGTGCAATAGAACTTGTACATTTTATTAACCATTCATGTGGTTGGCTGTTGAGTTTTCTTAAAGTCAGCTGTAGAGAGAATAAAGATTCAGTTTGATGCTTTGTATATCCTAGGTAGCGGCATAGTCGGCACTCTAAAAGCATAAATTATATGAAGATACATAAATTATTGCAATCGAAGATAAATTGTATGTTGGAAATCCCAATTTTTAGGTAACTAGTAGCTAGGTTGTATAGGCATGTCCTGCTTATGCCGATACATAAATTATTGCAATCGATGTTGCCAAGATGTCGCATTATGGGTTCTGGAGGGCAACAATTGTAATGTTCCTGTTGATCTTTGTGGATTGAACTACGTCTTGCAGTGACCTTGACTTCATCTTTGTATATTGTTAATGCATGGAATGTACTGTCATTTTGTACTGATATTAAATATTTATTATGAATCAGAGTCCTCACCTTCCTATCAGTGTCGCTCAATTTTCTGTTGGCCAAAGCAAAAGATGTAATTTATTGTTGAAAGACCAATCTGTCAGCAAAATACTTTGCAAGTTGCGGCACATCGAGGTACATCCTTGTATTTGGTTAATTTTGTGATATGAGGAATGCACGAGTACTGTTAGTTTCTTGCTGATGTAGTGACTCATATAATCATTGGTTATTTATTTTGTATATTCAGCAAGGAAATCTGTGTGAGTTAGAAGTTATAGGCGACAAGGGCGTTGTCCTATTAAATGGAAGGGCTGTAAGTCCAGGCGTTAAACTTACCCTTACAGGAGGGGATGAACTTGTATTCAGTTCATGCGGCAAACATGCTTATGTATCCTTCTATCATTCCTGTTCATGCAGTTCCCTTCCATCAACTTCCATTCAACTTTTCCCTTTAATGTATTCACTTCAGGGATAGCAAGCATTATCAGATATTCAGATCTGTTACCTTCATTTTTTCCTTTACCTACCTACAGATTTTTCAGCATCCTTTGAGTGATAAAGTTGCTAAAGCGGTGCCATCATCTGCTGTCGGCCTTTTAGAACCTCCAGTTGCTGGTGTCCAGCACATCCATATGGAGAACAGAACAGAAGTTACTTCAGCTGTTGCAGGGACAGAGATGTTAGCATCTGTATCTAATCAATCGAAGGACCTACCAGCAGTGCCGCCTGCATCAACTGGGGAGGACAATCAGAGACTAGTGCAACCTGTCACATCATCTGCTTCTGATAAATCAAAAGGGCTCTGCATCAGCCCTGATAAGGAATGCGAGAACGGGGAAAATACTAATGAGGGTAATTCTAACATCGAAGACTCTCCAATGGACGTCGCTGCAACTCCTGTTTCTCCTGATGCTGTTGCGAACGACACCAGTCGGCAAGCTGACTTTGGGTCTGATGCTCACCTTGATGAAATCGGTAAGATTTCAACTTATAAGATAAGGCCAGTTCTGAGGATGATTGCAGGGTCAACTGTATCCGAGTTCGATTTGACTGGTGATCTTTTTAAAGCTCTTGAAGATCAGAGGGATCTCATCCGGGATCTTAACACTTCAGCCAGTTTACCTCCGAGCAGATGTCAAGCCTTTAAGGATGGGATGAAACAAGGAATTATTAGTCCAAGTGATATTGAAGTTACATTTGAGAATTTTCCTTACTACCTAAGGTGATGCTTTGACTTGAGCGTTCTTTTGATTTGCTTGCTCTTTATTCTGTATTTTGTAGCCTCTGCATATGACGTGTACCTGAAATTTCATTCAATCTGTTCTCTGTGTGCTAGATAATAAGAAAACTAGGCTGTCTCTGTTTACTTAGTTTGTGAGCTTGCCCAGGAAAAGTACACATTTAAGCCTGTATGACTTGTTCATAGGGTTCGTTAGGTAATAGATGTAGACCAGGTTGCATTTTTTAGGTTAAAGAGGTGCCCATGAAGTGAAGCATGTTGTTCTTTATTGTTCTTTCACACAATATATCTTTATATATATTCACAGATTTTTTTCTCATGCAGCGAGAATACTAAGAATGTGCTCTTATCATGTTCATTCCTACACTTGGAAAAGAAGGAGTTTGTTAAGCAGTTTTCTGAAATTTCATCAATAAACCAGCGAATTTTATTATCTGGTCCAGCAGGTAAATTTTGTTTAGTTCGTGTGTTGTTTCTGTTGAGTAAAATTTAGGTCCTTGGTTGGTAATTAGTGTATCGTTAGTGCACATACTTAGTTGGTAATTATCCCGTCATCTTTCAGTATCCAATCTAATTTGTCTAATGCAAACATGCATCAGGTTCTGAGATTTACCAGGAAACATTGATAAAGGCACTTGCCAAGCATTTTGATGCTAGACTACTTGTTGTCGATTCGCTCCTGTTGCCTGGGGTGAGTTTTCCCCTAGTAAGGACATACTCAGAAGTTTGAGAAAACCTTGAAGAGTGATTGTTCTCAGTGACATATTTGAATCAAAAATATATGTAGGTGCCTTCAAAGGACCCAGAAACCCAGAAAGATGTTGTCAAGACTGACAAGTCAGGGGACAAGGCGGGTGTAGAGAAATTGACAATTTTTCATAAGCACCGTTCTTCCTTGGCAGATACCATGCACTTCAGGAGACCTGTTGCACCAACTTCCAGTGTGAATGCTGATATTGTGGGCACATCCACTCTACATTCTGCAACTTTGCCCAAGCAGGAATCCTCAACAGCTACATCGAAGGGCTATACTTTTAGAGAAGGTTTGATAGCAACACAGTATTATTGATAAGTATTTCTAGTTTGACCTTAGAAATAGTTGCACTGACACATCTTTTGTAGGGGAGAGGGTGAGGTATGTGGGTCCAGCTCAACCACCTGCAACAATACATAGGTACTTTCTCTTATTATCAGCCAGATTGTGTTGCTTAGTTTTCCGCCTTGATTTTTGTCCAGAACTTTGTTTGGTGTAAGCGATGATTGTGGAATTGCTTTCAGGATGTTTGGGTGGTTAAGAGAGGTGATAGAATCTCTCCTATTATTTAGTAAAAAACACTAAAATATCGAGTTCATTAGGTGGACAGTATGTACTCCTGCAAATTATAGAAAAATGTGCTTTGACAGTCACATTTACCTAGTGAGATGTACGGCTGTAGGCCTGTCGTACAGGCACATACGGCAACAGACATACAGCAACAGTAAAGGATTGCCTCTCAATAAAAGCATTTCAATTGTACCTTCATATGCTTTGTTTACTTGGCACAGCAGAAATAGGAAATTGACAACATGCAATCTGAATTTTCAGTAGCCACAACCCAATAAGTATTCTCTTTCTGTTGCTATTATGCCAACTCAGATTTAGCTTCATATAAATACATATCCTTTTGTTCTGATGGCCATATAGTATTGCTAGTGACCAATTTCCTTATGTATGATTTGTTGATCAATCTCCTGATTGGTCTTCAGGGGCCCAAGTTATGGTTACCGAGGCAGAGTGATGCTTGCTTTTGAAGAAAATGGATCATCTAAAATTGGAGTCCGATTTGACAAGCAGATCCCTGACGGTAATGATCTTGGTGGTTTGTGTGAGGAAGATCATGGCTTCTTCTGCTCTGGTTAGCTAAAGCTTCTGCATCCCACATGTTCCAGAGTTCTTACAGTTTGTTATTTATTGCTGATTATTTATTGTTTCCGCAGCTGAACTACTTCGCCCAGACTTTACTGGTGGCGAAGAAGTTGAGAGGCTAGCTATGACCGAGTTAATTGAGGTACTGCATCTTTTTTGGAGTTTGAAATTCTACAAACATAATTCAGCATCATGTCATAATACTAATAGGATGATTTTCCTTGCCTGTCAGGTCATCTCAGAAGAAAGCAAAAATGGCTCTCTGATAGTGTTACTAAAGGATTTAGAAAAATCATTCACTGGAATTACAGAATCATTTTCATCTTTAAGGAACAAACTCGAATTGCTTCCACCTGGTGTTCTTATCATAGGATCCCACACTCAGATGGACAGCCGTAAAGAAAAGGTAAATATGTTATTTCCGAGATATTAGACAAATTTGTAGTGGTCTGTCTTAGAATTGGCCCGAGCTAGCTGATACCTGATATTACAAATTTCGGCAACGTTAGATTGTTATAGTTCTGATGCGCGTTGAGCTTGCATTGAAGAACTGTTTTCCTGTTTTGATTCTTATTGGTGACCTCTCTCAAGGGCTATGAAATATTTGCTAAGATGGTGTTATGATCTTCTATCCTGTAGGCGCATCCTGGAGGATTTCTATTTACAAAGTTCGCTAGTAGCAGCCAGACGCTATTTGACCTTTTCCCGGTAATTTGCACTCTATTTATTCTTCATATTATTTTCGTTGAGTGTTTTTAAATTCATACAGTTTTTTGCTAGTCCTATGAACCCATGACGCTGATGTTTCCTATCTGTTTCACTGTGTTGTAATGCATTATTGTTTTGACAAACTCAGGATAGCTTTGGTAGCCGGCTGCACGAAAGGAGCAAAGAAAGCCCAAAAGCGATGAAACATCTAAATAAACTTTTCCCTAACAAAATTTCCATCCAGCTTCCACAGGTGATGATATCCCTTGTTACACTCACTTAAGTTTCTTAAGTATGCTGTCTAACCTAAAGAGTAAAATTTTCAGGATGAAGCACTACTTACCAGTTGGAAGCAACAATTGGATCGTGATGTTGAAACCCTTAAAGCGAAATCCAACATTGGTAGCATTCGTACGGTAAGTTGCGCAGGAAAAACAGTTCATGCATATCGCTTGGAAATTTGTACTTCCTGATTTAGAAGTGTAGTCATTCAGAGAGTAATCTTGTGCGTGAAGCCTGAGCCATTCGTGGCTAGTATTTGTTCAAATCTGCATGGGTTATGTAAATTTCTATAGTACTAGCCAAATGCTCGCGCGCTGTTACGTAAGTTCTTTGGATTGTTTGTTTAAACCCTTGTGTCGTCATAGTTATTAGCTTTGTAAGAGTAAGTATCTGTTCTTAATTAATTTCAAACAACCTTTCTGCAATATTCTCAAGTGATTCATTTGGTACTATGTTGTTTGTTACACCTGCTGTATTCTTGCATTTACAGTTATTTTCATGCCCATATTCTCTTGCTGACTACAATGGCTTTACTATTATTAGCTATTTTCTTCCCAATTTAGAATGTGGGTATATATGTTAGATAGTTATGTGGTTCCTCATTGTTCTGTAATGCAGTTTCTGAGTCGCAGCGCAATAGAATGCAATGACCTTGAAGAATTATTCATCAAAGATCAATCACTTACTAATGAGAGTGAGTATTTCTTTTTATCTTTGCATTTTATCTGTAGAATTTTGAACTAAAAAATTTGTTGCTTGAAACTTAGATGTGGACAAGATTGTCGGCTATGCTGTCAGTTATCACCTTAAGAACACTGAAACCGAAGCGTCCAAGGACGGTAAACTTGTTCTCACAAGCGAAAGGTAGTCATGGTGTTGCCAGTTTCCTTTTTCCTCTCTTTACTTTCAGTTAATCTGCTCTCTGGAGCGCTAACTTGGGACTTGCAAATTACAGCATTAAGCATGGCCTCGATATGCTACAGAGCATGCATAGTGATAATAAGACCTCAAAAAAATCGTTGAAGGTACTTCTTGTCTCACACATATCAAACATTCTTGTGATTCTCCCAAGCGTGGATGTTTTTTAGATTTTAATTCTAAGCTACTTCCTTTTTCTTAGGATGTTGCCACAGAGAATGAGTTTGAGAAAAGGCTTTTGGCAGATGTTATACCACCAAATGATATTGGAGTCACCTTTGATGATATTGGAGCCTTGGAGAATGTAAAGGAAACATTGAAGGAATTGGTTATGCTCCCACTCCAGAGGCCTGAATTGTTCTGCAAAGGGCAGTTAACGAAGGTAGTAACAAAAGGCTGTAGTATGCATATGGTCTCTCACGTAGGGGCTTAGGTTTCTTTTGACTGTATGTTGCACATCATGATTACGGTATTTAATACCTCTTTGTTTCCTCTTTTATTCCATAATATTTGGTTATTACTACTGAAAGATTCGAAACCAGTGATAATAATTACATGCAAACAGAAGTGAAATCAATTAGTCTATTTAGGGTTTTCAACCTTGAGCTCTTCTGAATGCGTGATCGCTCTAGATATTGCAGTGTTATTTTCGCAAGTTCTTTATTTTCGGACATCTAAATTAAGTGACACATTTGAAGGAAATTTGGTCTCTTTATAGGCTAGCTGGGTTTAGCTCGATAGGTAGGGTAATCAAAATAACTTTATTTTTTATTGAACTCATGGCCGTAAAATTTGGATATGGGAGTTTCCAGCCTATCCTACATTTTGTTATTAAGAAAGTATTTAAAACTGTTTGGTATTAAATTAGGGCCATGGGTGTACCAGTAATTTGTGATCTGTTTGGTTTGAAGTTTAGAAGATTGTATTTACTACCTATTTATTGTTCTGATTAAGTCGAGGATCTTAGAAGTGCTCCCTCTCTACCCATTTGTTGCAGCCTTGCAAGGGAATATTGCTTTTTGGGCCTCCTGGCACTGGGAAAACTATGCTGGCTAAAGCAGTAGCAACAGAAGCAGGCGCTAACTTCATCAACATATCAATGTCAAGCATTACATCGAAGGTATGGGGTATGGTTTCTTTTTAAGAGCAGCTAATATGGTAAATTATGTTATTCTTGAGGCTAATGGGATTTCTTCTACTTTCAGTGGTTTGGCGAAGGAGAGAAATATGTTAAGGCTGTATTTTCGCTAGCAAGTAAAATATCTCCCAGTGTTATTTTTATTGACGAGGTACAGAAAGCATACGCTACATTGTTAGCATGTTGATTATCTTGCTATTTATTCAGTCTATTAAGCATATAACGTTGGACAGGTCGACAGTATGTTAGGAAGGAGAGAAAATCCAGGGGAACATGAAGCCATGCGCAAGATGAAAAATGAATTCATGGTAAATTGGGATGGGTTGCGCACTAAAGATAAAGAGCGTGTACTTGTTCTTGGTGCCACAAATAGACCATTTGACCTGGATGAGGCTGTCATTAGGAGATTCCCCCGCAGGTAGTAACCACTCTCATGCGTTGTGTTCTGCGATCATCTAATGCCGACTATTGGTTTCTAACCATTTGATTGTTAACTAATATCATCATTGTAGGCTAATGGTGAACTTACCTGATGCATCAAATAGAGAGAAAATTTTGAAAGTAATTTTAGCAAAAGAAGAGTTGGGACAAGATACTGATCTGGAGTCACTTGCCAGTATGACTGATGGATATTCAGGAAGTGACCTGAAGGTATGTTTGATATTGATTTGCTCTCTTCTATGCTTAAGTATCAAAAGTATGTGCACAAGTTTTGCTGAGCTGGTTGTGTTTTCAGAATCTATGTGTAACTGCGGCACACTTCCCCATTCGAGAAATCCTAGAGAAGGAAAAGAAGGTAGGATGCAGCTTGATTTGTTTGCCTTATTTTCAGCTCTTTGTTTTACATCATTGTATAGATGTCATTTTCACTCTTATTTTGTGGTTACCATTAGGAATGTTTCTTTTCTGTTGTGTAAATGTTTCCTCTATGCAGGAGAAGAGTGTAGCAAAAGAAGAAGGCAGGCCTGAGCCTGCGTTGCACGGAAGCGAGGACGTCCGTCCTCTTAGTTTGGATGACTTCAAATCTGCCCATGAGCAGGTGGGCACAACCCATTTATCGTCGTATCCATTCCACCTGGTCCCTGTTTTATTTCTTCAGGATGATAACATAATCTGTTTCTTTACTATATAGGTTTGCGCGAGTGTGTCATCCGATTCCGCAAACATGAATGAGCTCGTTCAATGGAACGACCTCTATGGTGAAGGTGGTTCAAGGAAGAAGAAAGCACTGAGCTACTTCATGTGAGCAAGAATAAAATGAGACTAGAACCCCTGCCACATTGTACAATCGCTATACTACCCCTCGGCACGTGCATCTTGGCGACGACTTGTCCAACCAAAACCAGTCTGGTTTTTCCTCCTCTCCCTTCAGGAGCAGCGGCCGGGCTACCATCCTCCAATGTAATTAAAATTGTGCACCGAGTCTGGGTTATTTATCAGCTTCTGTTTGCGCTCATAAGTTAGATTAACTTGAGAATTTCATATGCGCTCCTCCATCCTCTCTTCATGACCTGTTTGCAGCCATTTGTTGGCCGGCTTGGCTATAGGCTTGTGTACCTATATGTACATGCTAAATGAAGGGTCATGGAATAAGGACATTTTCTTGTTCTAGACAGTATGATGAATCTGGCCGACAGCATCTTACTATATTCTTTCTGCTATATAATTTAGTTTGTATACTCCGTATATACGAGGGTCAAGCTTCTTACATGAAAATAAAAACATCCAACTTCATATTCTGTTTATTATTTGGTTCAGTCAAAATAAAACTATGTGAAGTTTGATCAAATATAGTAAAATAGGAAGCAAATGCTAGGTGTCTGATGCTGGTTTGACAGACCATGCATACGTGGAGAAAGCAAAAATCTAGTCACTGATCTCGAACAGCTCTTTTTTTGTGTATGTGTGGAGTAGGATTTTTAGAAATTAATTATTTTGCAACATTTTCTGGTAAATGTGTAAAATCTTACAAAGCGTAGAAACACACCAATGTAGCAAAACATATGCAACAATCTCTTTTGTTTGCAGCAAGATGCTTGTAATGTATCACTTGTTGCAACACAAAAAACGAATGTGGCCAATGCAACATTACATAAAAAATAGGATTTTGCTAGCACAAAATGACAAAACTGCTGATGTCATGCACATTAAATATAAAATTTAAAAATTTAAAATGTTTTGTAGATCAAACTATTTGTCCGATTTAGGATTTTTTACCGTTGAGCTAGTTGCGACGAGAGTTTTGAAACTAGATCCCATATTAATACGTTTCGATGAAAAAAAACGGACCTAAAAGTTACCCGTCTCTAACATGTAAGTTATCTAGACCATATCACATAAATTATCCTGCCAATAACATGTAAATTATCCACCACTACAAAAATATACCCACAAAGAATATAAAAGTTATTCTATCGGCTCGGTTTCATCGTCTGTCGCTGCTCTCACGGCATACGAGCTACTCAACCTCGAAAGGCTATCGCGTCAAACATCAGCATAATTTTCTTAAAGGAACTACATCTGAACTACCCACATGAAATATGTGAGAACGTTTTATACGGTGGATAATTTATATGATATATGGTGTATAACTTATATTTTATAACATAGATCACTCGTGTGTTAGGGATTGGTAATCTTTTTTTTACCAAAAAGTTATCCATTGATAACACGAGAGTTATCTAGGTTTCAATATGTAAGTTATCCATTCAATAACATGTAAGTTATCCACCGCTACAAAAGTTTATCCACAAATAAAATATGAAAGTTATTCTAACGGTGTGGCTTTGTCGTCCGTCACCGCGAGACGCGTATAGACGACTTAATCTCGAAAGGCTACTTCGTTAAACATCAAGCATAATTTATTTAATGGAACTAAATCTAAGGTTTTTTGTATATGATATAATAAACGAGATCTTATGTCCAACGACCCACCACCATAAGTCATAATGGATAATATAACACACAAACAATAGTCTAGGCTCGGTTTTATCGCCCGTTGCCAATACCACGGTTAAAATACGTGTGGCAATCGAGATTTGATGGAAAAAAAGTATAAAAGTTATTTACATGAGAAATACGAAAACGTTTCTACCCAACCTGTTTATATGGTGGATAACTTATATATTATAGGGTGGATAACTTACATATTATGGCATGGATAACTCACATGTTAGAGGTGGGTAACTTTTTGATTAAAAAATTTTATCGAAGCATATCAACATGGGATGTAGTTTTGAAGATCTCGTCGCGACTAGTTCAACAGTAAAAACGGATCTTAGATCGGACAAATGGTTTGATCTACAAAATATTTTAAATATTCAATTTAATCCTTAGCTGGCTGTCATTTAGTGACACGCGCGCAGGTCAGACAACACACTGCACATACATTTTTTGTCATTTCTGATTAGGCTACATACAGTACAAGCGGAGGGATATCACAGCGGTGTGTGCATGTCCGCCAGAAATTACCGGGTTTCAGACCGGTCTAAACGTAGATTTTCAGAAAAAATATGTAAAAAGTACGTTGCATGCCACTGTCTGTAACATCATTTTTTTTTGAAAAAAACCTTGTCCTCTACAATCGACTCTTGCGAGCCATGAATTCCTTGCAGCGGAGGTCCTCATGAGCGAGTGGAAGGCAACTGCCGAGGACCGGTTGTCACATGAGCGAGTGGAAGAAAATAGCTGAGGACCGGTGGTTACTTGCGCGGGAGAACTACCTTGGCAACCAGACTCGCCGGGAGACAGCGTGGGCAGCCGTCCTCACGGAGATGCAACGGTGACGACTTGACTCATATGACAACATCAAAGTAGCGACCGCCAACACACCCGGGGAAAGCACCTTCAATGGAAAACGCTAGAGGAAGGAAGCAACACATTGCGGAAGTGACCTGTTGATCCATCCGCCGATAGAACATATTTTTTTTAAAAAATTACCTACATCTATAACATAATCAATATTACTAGAATCACCATTTTTATTTTTTCATATTATATTCACTTGATATCATAGATGCAGATGCACTCAATAAAGTTTGACTTTGACAAAAACCAGAGCGGAGGATCTCACTCGGCGGCACAACATGCCGTTGGGATATGCCATGGTGTCGGCGAGGCCCAAGCCAGAGGGGAGAACGACGAGGGATGTCGTGGGAACACGATGGGCGGGGTTCATGTGCATGGTTGGGGATATTTTTTTTCTCTCTAGACACACATTGTTGCAGCCTGCAACGACATGTTTTATTGGCCTTCTTACGCTACTACATGGACCAAAATGGATTTATCATTGTATCGGCTACTTCTTAATGCAGCCATAAAAACTTACGGGCTATCACTAGAAAAGGCTTAGCCCCGCCCCCAAAAACCTAATAAAAGGGTTGACCTTCATGAAGTCCCGTTCGTGCAACGCGGAGCGCTCCCCTATTGTTGCAGGTCGCATGCAAGTGTTTCACCATTTCCACATAGGTGTGAATCCAATGTGCAGCGGATATAAGTACTTCCAAGGTGCAATTCGTGGGCATATACCCAAGTGCGGGGCAACGAGCATACTTGCAAAACACACAATGGCGTACTTTTAAGTGCAACCAGGGTATACTTTAAAAATGTAAAACGATGTACTTCCAAAGTTCAACGCGGGTATATTTACAAGTTCAATGCGAACGTATTTCAGAATACTTAGTAGACGAGTACTTCTAAGTTCATCAAAGTACAACGTACAAATGCACCCAAAGGCAATTATAGTAAAACCTTGTAGTATAAACACCCTAAATTCTAAGATACAAATACAATAACACCAAGGTGCTATAATGAGCGTTTTGGAACTATAAAAAATGTACATCAAAACCCATCAACATGGGATCTAATTCTGAAGAACCGAGGCAAGTAGTGCAACCGCGAAAGTGTTTAGTAATTGGACAAACAACTCTCAAAATATTTTTGTTTTAAAATTTTGTTGGGAAAATTTGAGTCCTGCCATTCTCCTAACCCTCTCTCTCATCCCTATCCCCATTTTGGTTCCCTAGCAACAAGTGGCGAGCATGCAGATAACCAACATGATCCACATAAAAGGAGAAGGAGAGACTTGGTAGCCACATTGTTGATGACTGCAAGAGTATCGAACCACAGAGAACTATTTGGTTAAGGTCTTAATGCCCTCGTCACTATCTATCAAGAAATACTTGTAAGATGCCCTTGATCTCAAGTAAGAGTGTTTTAAGAAGGTTGTTTTGTGTATAAGTAAAGACTAAAGGGAAACGTAACAAGGATACAAACGCGATGTAAATGGTAATGAAAATGTAGTAAGGCGAAGTGTTCTCAGGGATTTAGGATCCACCTCTAGCATTGGTATTAATCATTATTAGGATAAATCTATGTATCCCTTCATGACATGTGTGGGGAGAGATCCATAAATGAATGATCACAGAAAGCCATATGTTTTTTCATCCCTAATAACCATTTGCGATGATCATAAGCAAGCCACTCCGATCCTTCACAATAAGGGTTTTGCCATGGATATTGATATGAGCTTAGTGAATCTCTCCTTATACCCCTTGACCATATGAATAGCACGCTGACAGGTTATGTCACTTAGCACCGTATGTACTACGATATACCCAACCGTAATTCCCTCTTTAGTCCGGAAGGAAATATTACATGGTCAACTTTACATAATATCTAGAGAGAAGACCAATATATAATTATGAACGAAAGTTATAGATCATCTTTATTTCATATCATAATATTGCTAGGGTTTCTCCATCTCCCTAAGAACAGCGTAAACTACTCACTTATGGAGTCAATCAACATCATCATCATCATGGATATATGAAATGAATATGAGTAGATGGATGATAACAAGTGCAAATCCACAATAGTAATCGGAATTACAACAATATATGGTAAATGAGATGGGAATGGTGATGAAGATAAAGATGCATCGGTTGATGATGATGGAGATGATGCCTTGGCCTCCAATGATCCGTGCAACAGCAAGGATGATGCCCTCTACAAGTTTCCCCTCCAAATCCATTCCAAATATGAGGTTTATGCGTGTTCTAGTGTCTCTGAATGTCGGATCTTAGATCCGTCTTCGCGTGGTGAGAGTATTTGATGAGGCGAAGTGGACACCATATGGTACATGCGCGTGGTAGGGGTGGTCCCGTACAGACGCTCATTAAACCTTCTGGAGCTCCTCTTCGTGATGCCTTTTCTCCCGGGTGCGTGGTAAATCATAATAATGACTTTTTTTACTTCAAAAATATCATATTTTCATCCAATATGAAATCTCAAGGTGATATGTTCATCAATGCCTTAATATTTTGGGATCCTTTGGAAACAAGCATAAAAGGTCCGCGCGAGAGCCGTAAAATACTAAAATCTTACTACTACTCATGCAAAAACATAAGGTAAATATGCTTGAATAATGCACTCATCAACTTTCCAATCTTATACGCTTCCCTGTCTGTGAGCAAGATATGATCTTAAGAGGACAAGGTCATCATGTTCAAGAAGCTCGAGTCGTTAAAATACACGAGACATTTGAAGCAACAATTATAATATCGGATACAGAATCACATCATGAGCTCTATCGCACTTACACATATGAAATGACTTAGAGGCTTCCATAACTTAGACTAATAGTTCATATGAAATTAATTACTAGCATATCATAAAATCAACAAGTTCAATCGAACGAGTTTGCGAGGTGACCTAAATCATGTTTAAGACTTCACACATCCACTTGGGATTCAAAACTATGGATGGTCTCTTTCGTTTCCTCTCATGATCATGTATATATCTATTGCCCTTTGCACATGTTTAGTTGCATATTTCTTCTTTCTCTCTTTTTATTTTTTATTTTCTTGTATTGATCATGCAAAGAAGCTATACATATTTTTTATTCGCATGATAAGACTCAAAACAAATCAATACATGGAACTAATTCCCAAGACAAGTATGAAGTAATTCATGGTTGTGGTTTGAGTATCTACCTCAACTTGTACTCACTCTATAATTTTCTTGATAACTCAACTTTCTTTATTTTTACCGCTTTCATAATTCTTTTTCTTTGTATTTTTTGGTTTTGCAATCAAACAAATGATTATAACATGCTATAAAATAATCTTCTCATATTATATTAGTACTTGTCGTCGTAAGTGGGGCGACAGTACCTAATAAGGTAAGATAGAGGTGTGGGGCAAGAAGGAAAGTTAGCGATAGCATCCACATGCGACATTGGATACAAGCAAGCATAACAAGCGACTCGAAGTACCCAGGTTCGGAGCCTTCTAAGAGCTAACAATCCTACTCATGCACGATGACTCCTATCGATCTAACTGAGTCCAACCCTTGCCATAGGGTCGGGGCAACGGTTACAAGGTATGGCCGGCTGGCGGGTGCCACATACAGGCCCCAGATGGCTAGTCATCTACAGTGCCACGAAGTGGAATTCGTGTCTACATTGGATGATGTGCAATACATTGTGAGCACAGTGTTGGTCGTTTACACTGTTCCTCGCGTCAGTAGCAAAGTCTTCGATATGGGCTTCACGCCCCAGTCACCTTTACGTCTTGTCAATAGTCTAGGGCGGACCGCGCACTCTGCAACGCGTCACTCCTAGCTACCTCCCTCCTAGCTTTTGTAGTCTTGATGGTCTCCTTCAGCCAGACTGACATCTTTCGGTCTTGTTCGCTCCTGAGCGATCACCTTGCATCCGACTGGATGACACTAGCCAGCTCCACGAATCCTGATCTTCTTGGCGTCTGGTCCTTAATCTTGCTTCTGGCTGGATCTCTCTAGTCGGCTCTTGGAAATACCTCGCTTTATCTCATCCGGCAAGTGTAACACCCCAGCCTCTCCGAACCAGCAGCTTTCACTCCTGGCAGCTCAATAGGATCTCTAGACTAACCCCACAGACCAACACTAGTCTTTTATGTGCACTTTGTCCTCACTTGTGCGCATCCAATACCCACTTCTCGGTCGGTCACCCATCCTTAAATTTCTCTAGGACAAGCACGCTTAACCTCAGAGTTCTTTTTAGATGAGATTTCGGAAAATAAGTTGGAACTTGTTGGTAGGGATATACTATAAATCCTATTAAGCCATGTACAGGGTCTCACATACACCCACCCTTAGAAGATCAACACCCTTGTCAATCAACCACAAGCCAAGAACGTTCCTTCTTGGCATACATCTGTGCGTCCAGTGCCGGCATATGTGTCATGCCGTGTCCACTCCGAGCCACACGCGCCATTCTCCACATGTCCGCCACTGATCCGCACACTCCCTTGTAACCGCGAGGGTCGGCTCTGATACCACTTGTAACACCCCGGCTTCTCCGGACCAGCGGCTGTCACTCCTGGCAGCTCAATATGATCTCTAGACTAACCCCACAGACTAACACTAGTATGAGTCAACCGACGCATGCAGAGGAACTGAAGATCAGGGCCATTCTCATGGGAAGGGCCCTGCAACTTGAATTTGATCCCCGATATGTTGGGAGTACTTGTATAAAAATTTCTATTTTGCTTGTGCACCTCTTACTTGTGAACCTCGCAGGAGCTTCGACTCCTCTTTTATTTCTATATTATGCAACTTCTCTTTGCTTCTGAATTTTTCTGTACTCATGATTTTTGCACTCACCCACTAGTTGTTTTTCTGTCTTGCGATTTGCTTCTGTTCGGCTGGACACCTCTAGCCGGGGGAACTACATGCTTCCAGTGGGGGAGCGCGAGCGCACCCAGTGGGTGTAGTCCCCGAGATTCAGAGTAGCTGGCGAAGACTGGTGCTTTGAATCTTTTCTTTCTTTCTTTCTTTCTTTCTTTCTTTCTTTCTTTTTTTCGTCTAAACTCCTTCAGCCGGATGAACTTGCTTCTTTTGAGTCTAGCCTTGCCATATCTGGCCAGACACCTCTAGCGGGGGAACTATTTTCTTCCAGTGGGGCGCGTGAGCGCACCCACTGGGTGTAGCCCCAATATTCGGAGTAGTTGGCGAAGATAAGTGCTTCGAATCTTATCTTTCTCCTATCATTCGTCCAACTTGGCCTTCGTTAGCCGGTTGCCACGTAAGTCATGCAAAAAAGAAACAAATACTAGTTGCGCTATTAGAATACTAACGTATGAGGCCGATTTTGCCGATAAACCAATGGTTTTATATGTTCAAAGAACTCGCTCGCGTATGTCCTGACACTTGATTATTTTCCTATGCGCTCTGTTATTTACGCTATGTCCTTGATGGCTGGTGTGCTGGGTTGCGGTATGAAGACGGAATCGAAGGGTTAGCTGACAGACATTACACACAGTACTAGTGAGTTAGCAGCCGGAAATGTAGAGCTAGATGCTTTTAGCTAGATCATCCAAACTGTCGTGTCTTTTGTCATTTTTCATGTGTGAGTGCCTCTGCCTTTTTCTATTGCTGAACGTCCGGATTGTAGTCTTTAGTTGAGACGAAGAGTGGGCCTTTGTCACCACACATAATACTAAGCTATTTTACAGAATAACAGGCTGGGCCAGCCGATGAGCCTCCCGTTAGGGGTTACCGGAGCCGGAAAACACAAAGCAGAATAAAATTTTGGATATCTGGCAAGAGCCCCAAAGGATCGCTCAGGGTTCCACAACTTTTATTTATTCATAGAATTTTTGAGATACATACACTGACATTCGACTAGGTGTAAAACGGATGGATTAGGGCCGCATTCTAGGGACGCTCGGTCTCCTTGTGTGACTTATCCATTTTGTTCTTGCAAGGCTACTATGCATTTATGAGGTAGTAGAGTTATTGTGTAGTGCCTTGCTCATCGATGAGGTAGTAGAGTTATTGTGTAGTGCCTTGCTGGTGATTAAGGGGCCTTCCCAATGCGACGACAACTTGTGCATGACCTTCGTATCTTGCACCAACCGGAGCACAAGATATCCCTCGCGAAACGCGATGGGTCAAATCTGGCTAGAATGGTACTGGTGCAAGCTTTGCTCGTAAAGCGTCGATCTTTACAAGGCCTGCTCGCAGGACTTGATACGTCGTAAACGTATTTATAATTTTTGGTGTTTCATGCTTGTTTAGTATCAACTTTGTTTTGCTTTGTCTACACTTTGAGGTATTTTTATACATTTTCTGGGACTAATCTATTAACAAGATGCCACAGTGCCAGTTTCCTGTTTTATGTTGTTTTTGGTTTCAGAAAAGCTAGTAAAGAAATATTCTCGGAATTGGACGGAACAAAAGCCAAAGTAAATATTTAACCGAGGAGAACACGGAGTCCACAGGAGAGATAGAGGGGCGACCCAGAGCGGCCACCCCCAGGCACGGGCCCACTCTAGGCCATGCCAGGGCAGGGTGTGGGCCCCCTGGCCGCCCTCCTGCCTCGCCTCTTCCCCTATAAAAGCCCCTGATGCCAAAACCCTAAGGACCCGATCACATCTCCATGAAACAGTCCGTAGCCGCCGCCACCATTGTCCCTAAATCAGGGGGATCTGAAGCTCTTCCCTGCACCCTGCCAGAGGGGAGAGATCATCCCGGAGGCCTTCTTCATCACCATGCCAGCCTCCGGTATGATGCGTGAATAGTTCACTCTTGGACTATGAGTCCATATAGTAGCTAGATGGTTGTTTCTCCTCCTTTGTGCTATCATGTTTAGATCTTGTGAGCTCCGTTCATGATCAAGATCATCTATTTGTAATCATACATGTTGTGTTTGCGAGGATCTGATGGATATTGAGATTTCTATGTCAGATTGATTATTGATTCTATTATGTAGTATTGATTATTGATTCTATCATGTCTGTGTTGTTTGAGATCTTGCATGCTCTCTATTTCTAGTAGCTATCTTGGCCAAGTAGATGCTAGTGACTCCAAGAGGGAGTATTTATGCTCGATAGTGGGTTCAAGTCTCTATTAAATCTAGGGAAGTGACAGGAATCTCTAAGGCTATAGATGTGTTGTTGCTACTAGGGACAAAAAACAATCTTTTGTTCATGGAACAATTGTATTGTTTACTTTACACACATTGCTTAATGCAGTTATCCGTTGCTTGCAACTTAATACTAGAGGGGGTTCGGATGATAACCTGAAGGTGGACTACTAGTCATAGATGAAGTTGGATGGCGGTATATGTATATTGTTGTAATGCCCAATCAAATCTCATAGGATCATGAATGTCTAGTATTTGCATTGTTATGCCTTGCTCTGTCCTGTCGATTGCCCCGCTGTAATTTTTTCACCCATCATGTTATGTTATTTATCTTAAGGAGAACACCTCTAGTGAACTGTGGACCCCGGTCCAATCTTTACCATTAATACATCATCTACTGTTACTATTTACTTTCTGCAAGCCACCATTACCTTCCACACTATACGTTTAATCCTTTGTTTACAGCAAACCAGTGAGATTGAGAACCTCACTGTAAGTTGGGGCAAAGTCTTGAGTTTGTGTTGTGCAGGTTTCCAAGTTGCTAGCAACACCTTGGAGTTGTTTCCGTGATCCTACTGGTTCGATAACCTTGGTTTCATAACTGAGGGAAAATCTGATGCTGTGCTCATCATACCTTCCTCTTGGGGTCTTCCAACAAAGCTCTAAAGTTGAGCCACGTCAAGATATTTTCTGGCGCCATTGGTGGGGAGTTAAGGACAACTTCACAAGGGGAGTCCTTCACAACCATTCTCTTTACTTTGTTTTTGTTTTGCTTAGTTTCTTTTGCTTTGTTTTGCTTGCTTCTTTTTATCAAAAATTACAAAAAATTAGTTTCCTTTGTTTTGCTTTTTCTTATCAAAAACACAAAAAATTAGTTTCTACTCTAGTTGCTGCTGCTGTTGGCTTGCTCCACTTTTGGAAAAATGAAATCTGCTGAGAACACCAAGTTATGTGACTTCACTAGCACAAACAACAATGATTTCCTGAGTACACCTTTTGCTCCACCTGCTCCTGATGCTACCTTTTATAAAATCAAACCTGCTTTGTTGAATCTTGTTATGAAAGAGAAATTAAACCTGCTTTGTTGAATCTTGTCATGCCCGCGCGAGCCCTCTTGAAGGGAATGACCATGTCTAGTCCCCAGACGATGAAGGGCCACATGATGGGGATTGTCTTGAGCACCGTAGCCGGCATGTGCCTCTGCTGGCTGAACCACTGGCACCCATTTCACGTGTGGACCATATGCTCTGCATCTTGGAGTGTGGTGGGCCAGTAGAAGACGTGGCGAAATTCCTTGGAAACTATGGCTCTGGATGAGGCGTGGAGGCCACACTCCCCTTGGTTGATGTAACACCCCGTCCAACAACATGCCTCCCGGGGCGTCACTCCTGACAGCTTACTAGAATCTCTAGATTAGCCCCACAAACCAACACTAGTATTTTCTGCACATTTTGTCCTCACTCGTGCGCACCCGATACCCACTCCCCGGCCAGTCATCGATCCTCAGATTACTCTAGGACAAGCATGCTTAACCTAATAGTTCTTTTTAGATGATCTTCTGGAAAACAAGTTGTAACTTATTGGTATGAGTATCCTATCAATCCTATTAAGCCATGTGCATGGATCTCACATTAGATGTTCTTCAATAGCCCGTATCTAGGGTGTCAAGTGGGATCCCACCCAAATCCCACTTCTAGTTCATTTGTCAAAATCTAGTGTAAATTTTTTCTCAAAATTTGAACTAGATTTTGGCAAATGAACTAAAGGTGGGACTTTGGTGGGATCCCACTTGACACCCTACCCGTATCATGTGTCCACATCGACGCATCGCTGGTATATACTAGAGACAACACGCTTGAACATATCCTTGTTGATGATAGTGTATGTATGTGCTCGCCGCCTGATTTTCCTAGCCGTCACTTCGACTTCCGAGAGTTCTCCATAGTCGATGATGTTCATGAAGGGCTGCACCCAAGATGGCACTTCCCGGATGGTGAGGAAGGTCTGGTGCGCCGTCTAAGGGATGTCTGGAGGCCGACCAGGTGGATGCCCCGAGTCGACAATACCTGAGCTGCTTGGATCAGATGGTGAAGCCGAACTTGATGATCCGATAGCCCCCGGGTCTTTCGAGACAGGCGGTGCTAGCGCCTTTAAACCGGTGGGCTGCTGCGGGCTCGCGGAGCTAACAACCTCTGGGCCCTTCAATCCGACAGCCCCCGGGTATACCGCCCAGACTATGGAGTCGGATTTTGGAGATGGGGTGATGGAGGGCTTGTATAGGTGTTCTAGAGAGACTACAGGTGAAATTGCTTGCCTGGTGGATCCAACTCGAGCGAGCGATATCGGGGCCCTAGCAACCGGGGTGCCACGCCCTGACGGTTGATAGGTCCATCATTTTGGAAGATGCGCCCTCAAGAGGACGAGACGCCTCCGAGGTGGCCTGGTCAAATGACCCCTCACAAGGCCCCGCCTCGCGAGGAGATGACCTCTAAAGGATGCGTGAAGGATAAGGATCCCTAAGCCGTACCCTACTGCGGTGGAGGACCTTGGATGCTTTGGAGCGTACTTGGGGCCCGATCGTTAGTCTAACCAAGAAGTCACTATAATAAATGTGCTAACATGTGACCCTAAATATTGGTCACTTAAAGGTCATAGTAATCCATCTATGACCTTTCTATGACCAAAAGCAGTTGGTCACATAGAGAGGGTCACTATAGACAACTAACGACCTTTTTTTGAATTGGTCATGGACATCTATGACCAAATTAGATAGTCATAGAGTCTATGGACAAATTTTTTGGTCATGGGCAATCTGGCCTCTCCATGTAAGAAATCCAATGTAGCATATTTGTATGAACATTTGGTTGGTCATAGATAAGATTTAGCCTGGTCCAGTTGAGCCTTCTAAATGGGCCAAGCCCAACAATTCTGGCCTTCTTCTTAGTCTTTTTATTGTGCATTTTTTGGGCCTTTCACCGTTTCTAGTAAGTTTCTTTTTCGGGCTTTGGCCTTTTATAGTCAATTTTGTTTTTGGGCTTCGGCCATTTATAGTACATTTTTTGTCCTGTTCTTTTCCAAATTTCACACAGTTGCGGTCCAATATTGCCAGGGTCGATGCCATTTTACAATCCATTTACTATATAACCAATACATGGCCAAAAGCATTTTCAACAGGAATGTACATCCATATCAGGACATATATTTCAAATAATATAATGTACACACATATAAAGGGCTTTCTACTATGAGAAAGCTACCTGAATAAGAAAAAATTACATGCACACATAGTAACAAATTTAGAACAACTCTAATTACAATTTAGATCCAATAGCCTACATACAATCTCGAATGGATACACAAGCACCAAAACACGGTGGCTCTATCAGCTAAAACAATAGTGCACAATTCCAGGCTTCTTATGATCTTCTGTCACAACAGTATCATCTACAACAATAATTGATCCCAGTTTACATAAACAGTAAGTGAAATACAGTGGAAGTTACAACTAACCCACACATCCATTCAAATGTGACAAAAAAATTAAGACAGGGATATTCAACATATATAGCCAAAATAGACGGTCCAGAAACATCAAACCAAGTGTTCTAAAAACCATAAATTAACCCGAGATAAATTTCAACAACAATAAGAATAAGATTTAAGGTTATTTCTTATCTTAAACAACATACCAGGGTACAAACGGGTCGAAGGCAGAGGCGCGACACATGATGGTGTCCAGAAGGCGCCTGTTGAGGTAATGGAGGATCTCGATGAGAGGGCCGTGATACCCGACAACATGACATCCAGCGGCACCACATAGTTGCTCGTCGAGGTCGCCGCCACGCCCGACGGCCTCCTCCGCACCAACGCATCCACGATAGAGACATGCATCCGACAGACGCGGGAGTCCATGGATCTCCCAATGCATCCATTACCGCTCCTCCATGCTTGATGCAGAGAGAGGTGGGCGGAGGATCTGGCATCCATCGCCACACCATACGCGGGCGAATCGGAGCAAGGAAGAAGTGGTGGCTATAGTTGGGGTCTCGTGAGGGGATTTAGGGTTTGGGGAAGTTGGGGTCTCGTGATGGAGGATTTCACGCAAATACCCCTGATCATTTTTGTGGTGCAAGTAGGAACTACAAGGAATTTTATACTTTTGGCAGGGGTGGTGGTGGAGGCTGTGGAAATTTTGGCCGTTGGATGTAGGCAATGTGTACAACTGAGATCTATTTCATTGGGGTGATCCGTGGTTAGTCTTGCTCTCTTTTCTGATTGGCTACATCTATTTTCTATTTTTCGAGTGGCAAAATGGGTTTTTATGAACCACCCACCCAAAATAAAGTGAAATATTATTCCACCCTATTTTTATAAAATACTATACCACATTACACAGACTATTGACCAGATGTCTTATCTAAAAACCTTTCCGTCCACCTCTGGTAAAAATACAAATGTCTGCTGAATCGGTAGAAAGTGGGTCTAATTTGAACTACAAGTACATGATATAATGCTCATGATTTTTTGCAAAAATCATTTTTAGACTCACAATATGGTGTTTCTTTAGAGATCCAATGCAAGTTTAGCGAGGCTCGCCCCCTATCTATGAACCTTCGTGCCCGCCGTTTTGACCATAGTTTGAAACGGGCATAAAAAATTCAAAAAGGGTCCAAAAAATTTAAAACCTTTGCATGGTGTCATATTATGTGACATATTTGCAAGGAAATACAACGAACTTGGTATATTATAAATATCTCAAAAAACCTTCTTAGAAATGACCTATCATGTCCGAGGTTTCATGGCTTTCAGGTCAACCGACCAATGTTATGGCCATAATCGTAGCATAGTTTGTGATAATGTACTTATATTGTGCACTCATGTGCATCATGAGATGGTGAACAATGTTGCAGGAAGAAGTTTTCCTTTTTGTCGCACAAAAAAGTCATTTTTTATTTTTTGAGTGCAAAATACGAGGTGTTTTATGAAGCAACCACCAAAGGGCTAATTCAAAATGCTACTACCATATTTTTCAAAAATACCAGACCATATTACATGTAAAATGTTCCAACTAAGGTATCTCAAACCTTTCCATCCATCCCTGGTGAAAAAGACAAATGTGCCGAATCGTTAGGAAGTGGGTCTGATTTGAACTACATGCACATGATCTAATACTCATTTTTTTTGCAAAAGTCATTTTTAGACTCACAATATGCTGTTTATTCATAGATCCAATGCAAGTTTAGCGAGGCTCACCCACTATCTATGAACCTTCATGCCTGCCGTTTTGACCATAGTTTGAAATGGGCATAAAAAACTAAAAAACGGTCCAAATAATGTAAAACCTTCGTGTGGTGTCATATTATATGACATATTTGCAAGAAAAAAATACCAAACTTGGTATATTGTAAATATCTCAAAAAACCTTCTTAGAAATGACCTATCATGTCCGAGGTTTCATGGCTTTCAGGTCAAACGACCAATGTTATGGCCATAATCATAGTATAGTTTGTGATAATGTGCTTATATTGTGCACACATGTGCATCCAGAGATGGCGAACAATATTGTAGGAGGAAGTTTTCCTTTTTGTCGCACACAAAAGCCATTTTTCATTTTCTGAGTGCAAAAAACGGGGCGTTTTGTGAAGCAACCACCAAAGGGCTAACTCAAAATGATACCACCATGTTTTAAAAATACTAGAACATATTTCATGGAGAATGTTCCAACTAAGGTATCTCAAACCTTTTCGTCCACCCCTGGTGAAAAAGACAAATGTTTGCCAAATCGGTAGGAAGTGAGTCCGATTTGAGCTACATGTACATGATCTAATACTCATGATTTTTCACAAAAATCATTTTTAGACTCATAATATGATGTTTCTTCAAAGATCCAATGCAAGTTTAGTGAGGATCATCCCCTATCTATGAACCTTCATGCCCGCCATTTTGACCATAGTTTGAAACGGGCATAAAAATTAAAAAATAGTTCAAAAAATGTAAAACCTTTGCTGGTGTCATATTATGTGACATATTTGCAAATAAAAATACCAAAATTGGTATATTGTAAATATCTTAAAAAAAACCTTCTTAGAAATGACGTATCATGTCCGAGGTTTCATGACTTCCAGGTCAAACGACCAATGTTATGGCCATAATCGTGACATAGTTTGTGATAATGTGCTCATATTGTGCATCCTGAGATGTCAAACAATATTGCAGGAGGAAGTTTTCCTTTTCGTCGCACAAAAAAGGCATATTTCATTTTCTGAGTGCAAAAAACAAGGCGTTTTATGAAGCAACTACCAAAGGGCTGATTTAAAATGCTACCATTCAAAAATACTAGACCATATTACATGAACAATGTTCCAACCAAGGTATCTCAAACTTTCTGTCGACCCCTGGTAAAAAGACAAATGTCCGCCGGATCGGCAAGAAGTGGGTCCAATTTGAACTACATGTACATGATCTAATACTCATTTTTTTTTGCAAAAATCATTTTAGACTCACAATATGATGTTTCTTCAGATATCCAATGCAAGTTTAGCAAGGCTCATGTAACACCCTCAGAATCGGCCCTATGCAAGTTTTAGCGATTCCCGCCAAACCCGCATAGAAACGATTCAAAGGTGCCCACCAGGCACTTTCGTGCGGGTGGAAGACGAAGTAATAACATTACACAACAGTCCTCGATGGGACCCACAGAACAGATATATATACAACAGCGACTCAATGAGTCAAGAATACAGATATACCGTACAAAGATCCAAATCACCTTGAAAACGATATAGCGCCCGACTACGGACAAGATGCAAAGGGGGCTAAGAGCCCTGGAGAATAACCAATGGCATCCATAACCCTACCCAGGCCAAGCCAGAAGGGTAACCCTGCTAACGACGTCGATCTCAAAACCTGCTTAAACAAAAGGGGTGCCGACAAAGGGCAAAGAAAAAAAAGAGAGCGGTCAGTACTGAGGCCAGTACACGGCGAGGCTAGAATTCGGCGGTCCTCGCCTACATAGGTATGGTGGACTGAAGCGGCAGCGCAGCATGCACTAAACAACCTATAGAGACTCGATATAACTGTCGGCTATCAGAGAGGGATAAGAAAGACCTATTCGGATCCAACCTGATCCTAACACCAAACAAACCCATCCTGGTATTCCCCCTCGATACCAACCGAGAAAGTCAACCGAGGAACTCACACAGTTGGCAGTTTTATTTATTCCGTTATAGTTGCGGCAATTACTAGTCAAATGTAGATAGTCATCCTGATAAAATAAGCAGTGGGCAGTTTTATTTAACCATTCCGTTGTAGTTGCGACACTTACTAGTCAAATACAATTAGAATGAGATATCCCATACCCAGCAGTTGTTGGTACTTTTATTTAGCCATTCCATTGCAGTTGAGCTGATTACTAGTCACATCGGATACAAGTCAAATTATAACAGTAAACTTTAGTTATAGTTGTCTATGATCGAGAACTGTGCTCCAAGTCGTCCATAACCGCGGACACGGCTTTTCTAAAAGATTTAACCCTGCAGGGGTGCACCAAAGTATCCACACGCAATTAGCATGAGATATCCACACGCACTTCGACCCTTTTTGCCAGATCAATTAACATACACCCATCGGTATGTCGGCGGGGCCTAAGTCATGACGTTTCCCAGACCCAAAGCAAGTACATGGGGGCCACCCCACTAAGTCTACCCGCAACGAAGTCGGCCGGTCTCCGAGACGGACTCAGGGTTTGGGTGGACGGCTGTGAACGACTGGGAACCCAAAACTGGGCTTGTCGACACCGCGAAAACGTGTCCCGATCCTAAACAGTACAGGTGCTATCCATCGCACAATTTAAATAAAGCAGTAAAGCATGGCATAAGTACAGGATAGTAAATAAAACCTCAAACTAGTTTGTGGCCCCCAGTACAATACTTTGAAATCAGGTACTAAATCGATGGGGTGCCCACACATCCCACATGTGGTTAGCGCGCTCGATCTCGGAACAGGTGTCAAGAACTCGGGGTCCTACGGGACACCAGTGAGCGGTCGGAAAACCAAATATTGTCTATCACCCACCGGTGCCTCTGCATTTACCTACTTCAATTTTAGTTATTAAACAGTAATTAAAGTCTTGATCAACTCCAACATTAAACATGCGGCAACACTCCAACAACTGTGGTACTGGACGAGACGCAACAGCACTAGAGCAAGCGACTACGACGCGCAAGTCCAACTATCTTCCAATAACAGGTAATAGGATGTGTCCAAGGCAATATAAGGCTGCAAGGGATATCACGGGTACGAAAACTATAGCATCGCAACACATATAGCAATAGATCAACAGGAGGAAATAAAGACTATAAAAGTAAGATAGGTAGAAAGGGGGAGGTGCTCGCCTGGAAAACATTGCCGACGGTTCATCCGAAGATCGGGTCGACACTCGCATCCACTCAACGGCCTTATCCGCGAAGAACCAAAACACTAGAAGAAACACCGGATGCACTATTTAATACTACGGCAGAAGATCGGGCATGATGCATGCATGATGTATGACATGGCAAGATGCGATGCAACAGGCAATATTAACGGAACCGGGGTCCCGGCAAATATTTAGTGGTTCAAGTTGTTTATCTACCCCACAAATTAAATGTTGTATTAACAGGGCGAAACATGGCATCGGTTTGCTACACCAATTTAAATGGAGTCCGGAACAAGACAACGATATCCCGCAGATGGACTCCATATTTAATTATGAGATGAATTGGCATAATGCCCCCAAACCACACAAATATGCATGCGAGTATGAACAATTTAATATGCGACAGACGATAATGTCATATTATAAAAATAATGGGGTCTCGGATAGGGAATCACATTAGGGTTCGGCGAACTTGGGCTCCGAGGGGTTCGGGGTCGGGTCTCAGGGTCCGGATCTGGGGTTCGGTCTCGGCGGGATCGGTCTTCGAAGGTCGGATACAGTATGAAGAGCTTGGCGTTCCGGAAAGAAGGGCTTGGTTCGGTGTCGGGGCGCATCGGATTCGCCCGGGTCGGTGTCGATCTTGTAGTCGCGAAGATCTTGTCGGGTCCTCGTATCGGGACGGTCTTGGCGTCCGGGATGCAGTGCTTGACGTCCTCCGGTTCCAGGTCGACGGCCTTGGTGTCCTCAGTGGAGAACTTGGTGTATCCGTGTCGTGGTTCTTGTCGGGGTTCTCGACTTCGGGCGCCGGGATCGGGCTTCGGATTCCGTGATGATCTTGCCATCTGAGATGAAGAATTTGGGATCACGGCATCAGGTACCACCGAGTACGATATGGTTCTTCGGGTCTGGTTCCGTGCACCGGCATCAGAAGATCTTGGCGTCGGTAGATCTTGAGAGTGAAACAACTCGTCGCGACCGTACTTGGCACATGGTACATGCTGAGGCTGATCTTGCCGATGGGGGAAAAACACGTCCGCTGCTGGTCAAACACGCACACACACGGAGGTTCAAACGGCGAGGTACAAGGTACTGGACAGGGCGACGCAGGCGACAGCACCATGGCGGTGTCTGCCAGCGAGGATCGGGGCGGCCACGGCGAGCCGCAGCAGGGTTGCGGAGCTGCAGGGGATCGACGAGCAGGGTCACGGGGAGGCGGCACAACGAGGCAGGCGCAGACGAGGGCGGGCCGAGGAGGAGATGAGGCAGGGGCGGCCGGCGGAGAGGGGCGAGCTCGAGAGGGAGGTCGGCGGCGGACGGGGCCAAGGCGCCGGGGCGACGTCGGGTCCGTGCGGCGGCGTGGGGGCGCCGGAGCAGGGCTCGGCCGCGGACGGCTGCTGACGAGGAGAGAGGCGGGAGCGGCCGGCGGTTGCTGGAGGGCAGAGGCGGCCGGGCCAGAGGGCGACGAGGAGGGGCAGAGGGCGGTGGTGGAGGGGACGCCGGCGGCGGGGGTGGCTCGGGCCGAGACGCAGAGGGAGGCGGCGGCGGGCCGGAGAGGAGATGGGGCGGCGAGGCCGGTCTCCTGCGGCGGCGCCAGGGAGGAGCAGAGGGAGGCGACGGGGGATGCGGGGAGCGGGTCGGGGAGGGGGTGCGAGGGGCGCCAGGGGAGAGAGAGAGAACGGGGGAGGCGGCCAGGGGGAGTGGTGGGCCAGGCGGGGTCGGGTGGGACCCGCGGTGGCAGAGGGTGAGTCGGTGTGGGTGTGTTTGCTGTGGGGAGAGGGGAGTGGGGCTGCGGGTCCAGGCGCGGTGGGACCAGGTTGGAAGGGAGAGGGGGTAGGTGAGAGAGAACGAGGGGTGTAGGTGGGCTGTGGATTGGTGAGGTGGCTGGGCCGAGGGTGAGGTGGAGGGGACGGTGAGGTGGCGAGCTGGGGTTGGTGGGTAGACTAGGATTGGGTAAATTTAGGACTAGAAATTTTAGACTAGGGTTTTCTTTAAAAAATAAATTTTGTAAATAGTTTTTAGACAAATAAAAGATCTGAACAGACCGATGTTTTAATTTGAAAAAAAGACGGGGCTATTTTAGAAAACAAAACTAGGCGTTTCGAAAATAGTTTCAGACAAATAATGCATGATGATGACGATGCAATGCACAAAACAGCGCGATTTTCTAGCAGTGGTTTTGCGGGATGCCACAATTCAACACCACTAACAATGGATCTCGCCCTCGAGATCCGCCTCATGGTACCGGAAGGAAGGTCGGCGATCTGCGTCTTCTCGCTTCGTGTAGATCCTTGCGACACCACTAACAAAAGGTCGTTGTCCGTGATCGTCGAGGGAACACTCCGGGATCAAAGGCGAAGGCAGAGGTGTCCACAAATAAAGCCACCTCTAACTTCGGTAGAAAGATAGAATCGATGCATTCTCATCCACTTCAATGTACACAAGCGAATAGAGCGAGTAGTCGGCATGGGGGCCAATCCATCACGCACCCAAACTATTACTCTGCACAATCAGTAGAAAACCGTGCAACCATTCTCGGAATCAGACTGAAGATCTCGACAACCGAGGTTCGGAACAAAGGAGTGATGCAGGCTCTGCATCGGACCTGGCGTAGAGGATGTCGTCGTGTCGGAAAACACCGAAAGGCACAACAAGGAACAGAGAGAAATCCAATAGATGAAGGATTCCTCAGATATCACGAAGACCGGATGGAGCAACACCGTTACCACAGGAGGAAGCGAAACCCTGAAGGTACGATGGAACCCAACCACGAGAAATCCTGGACTCGAAGAGAGAGAAGAGAGCGGATTCAAAATACGCAGAGGTGAGAGGAGAGCAGCAGAGGGGGTAAGGAGTAAAATCAGACCTAATCAGAACTATCCAACCGATTTTGCAAAAATAGTTTTGACACTCTACTTCGTCCGTTAGCTAGGTTATCCTACAGGCTGGACTTGTGGGGTATCGCAACTGCTGGGCTCTGATACCACTCTATAACACCCTCAGAATCGGCCCTATGCAAGTTTTAGCGATTCCCGCCAAACCCGCATAGAAACGATTCAAAGGTGCCCACCAGGCACTTTCGTGCGGGTGGAAGACGAAGTAATAACATTACACAACAGTCCTCGATGGGACCCACAGAACAGATATATATACAACAGCGACTCAATGAGTCAAGAATACAGATATACCGTACAAAGATCCAAATCACCTTGAAAACGATATAGCGCCCGACTACGGACAAGATGCAAAGGGGGCTAAGAGCCCTGGAGAATAACCAATGGCGTCCATAACCCTACCCAGGCCAAGACGGAAGGGTAACCCTGCTAACGACGTCGATCTCAAAACCTGCTTAAACAAAAGGGGTGCCGACAAAGGGCAAAGAAAAAAAAGAGAGCGGTCAGTACTGAGGCCAGTACACGGCGAGGCTAGAATTCAGCGGTCCTCGCCTACATAGGTATGGTGGACTGAAGCGGCAGCGCAGCATGCACTAAACAACCTATAGAGACTCGATATAACTGTCGGCTATCAGAGAGGGATAAGAAAGACCTATTCGGATCCAACCTGATCCTAACACCAAACAAACCCATCCTGGTATTCCCCCTCGATACCAACCGAGAAAGTCAACCGAGGAACTCACACAGTTGGCAGTTTTATTTATTCCGTTATAGTTGCGGCAATTACTAGTCAAATGTAGATAGTCATCCTGATAAAATAAGCAGTGGGCAGTTTTATTTAACCATTCCGTTGTAGTTGCGACACTTACTAGTCAAATATAATTAGAATGAGATATCCCATACCCAGCAGTTGTTGGTACTTTTATTTAGCCATTCCATTGCAGTTGAGCTGATTACTAGTCACATCGGATACAAGTCAAATTATAACAGTAAACTTTAGTTATAGTTGTCTATGATCGAGAACTGTGCTCCAAGTCGTCCATAACCGCGGACACGGCTTTTCGAAAAGATTTAACCCTGCAGGGGTGCACCAAAGTATCCACACGCAATTAGCATGAGATATCCACACGCACTTCGACCCTTTTTGCCAGATCAATTAACATACACCCATCGGTATGTCGGCGGGGCCTAAGTCATGACGTTTCCTAGACCCAAAGCAAGTACATGGGGGCCACCCCACTAAGTCTACCCGCAACGAAGTCGGCCGGTCTCCGAGACGGACTCAGGGTTTGGGTGGACGGCTGTGAATGACTGGGAACCCAAAACTGGGCTTGTCGACACCGCGAAAACGTGTCCCGATCCTAAACAGTACAGGTGCTATCCATCGCACAATTTAAATAAAGCAGTAAAGCATGGCATAAGTACAGGATAGTAAATAAAACCTCAAACTAGTTTGTGGCCCCCAGTACAATACTTTGAAATCAGGTACTAAATCGATGGGGTGCCCACACATCCCACATGTGGTTAGCGCGCTCGATCTCGGAACAGGTGTCAAGAACTCGGGGTCCTACGGGACACCAGTGAGCGGTCGGAAAACCAAATATTGTCTATCACCCACCGGTGCCTCTGCATTTACCTACTTCAATTTTAGTTATTAAACAGTAATTAAAGTCTTGATCAACTCCAACATTAAACATGCGGCAACACTCCAACAACTGTGGTACTGGACGAGACGCAACAGCACTAGAGCAAGCGACTACGACGCGCAAGTCCAACTATCTTCCAATAACAGGTAATAGGATGTGTCCAAGGCAATATAAGGCTGCAAGGGATATCACGGGTACGAAAACTATAGCATCGCAACACATATATCAATAGATCAACAGGAGGAAATAAAGACTATAAAAGTAAGATAGGTAGAAAGGGGGAGGTGCTCGCCTGGAAAACATTGCCGACGGTTCATCCGAAGATCGGGTCGACACTCGCATCCACTCAACGGCCTTATCCGCGAAGAACCAAAACACTAGAAGAAACACCGGATGCACTATTTAATACTACGGCAGAAGATCGGGCATGATGCATGCATGATGTATGACATGGCAAGATGCGATGCAACAGGCAATATTAACGGAACCGGGGTCCCGGCAAATATTTAGTGGTTCAAGTTGTTTATCTACCCCACAAATTAAATGTTGTATTAACAGGGCGAAACATGGCATCGGTTTGCTACACCAATTTAAATGGAGTCCGGAACAAGACAACGATATCCCGCAGATGGACTCCATATTTAATTATGAGATGAATTGGCATAATGCCCCCAAACCACACAAATATGCATGCGAGTATGAACAATTTAATATGTGACAGACGATAATGTCATATTATAAAAATAATGGGGTCTCGGATAGGGAATCACATTAGGGTTCGGCGAACTTGGGCTCCGAGGGGTTCGGGGTCGGGTCTCAGGGTCCGGATCTGGGGTTCGGTCTCGGCGGGATCGGTCTTCGAAGGTCGGATACAGTATGAAGAGCTTGGCGTTCCGGAAAGAAGGGCTTGGTTCGGTGTCGGGGCGCATCGGATTCGCCCGGGTCGGTGTCGATCTTGTAGTCGCGAAGATCTTGTCGGGTCCTCGTATCGGGACGGTCTTGGCGTCCAGGATGCAGTGCTTGACGTCCTCCGGTTCCAGGTCGACGGCCTTGGTGTCCTCGGTGGAGAACTTGTTGTATCCGTGTCGTGGTTCTTGTCGGGGTTCTCGACTTCGGGCGCTGGGATTGGGCTTCGGATTCCGTGATGATCTTGCCATCTGAGATGAAGAATTTGGGATCATGGCATCAGGTACCACCGAGTACGATATGGTTCTTCGGGTCTGGTTCCGCGCACCGGCATCAGAAGATCTTGGCGTCGGTAGATCTTGAGAGTGAAACAACTCGTTGCGACCGTACTTGGCACATGGTACATGCTGAGGCTGATCTTGCCGATGGGGGAAAACACGTCCGCTGCTGGTCAAACACGCACACACACGGAGGTTCAAACGGCGAGGTACAAGGTACTGGACAAGGCGACGCAGGCGTCAGCACCATGGCGGCGTTTGCCAGCGAGGATCGGGGCGGCCACGGCGAGCCGCAGCAGGGTTGCGGAGCTGCAGGGGGTCGGCGAGCAGGGTCACGGGGAGGCGGCACGACGAGGCAGGCGCAGACGAGGGCGGGCCGAGGAGGAGATGAGGCAGGGGCGGCCGGCGGAGAGGGGCGAGCTCGAGAGGGAGGTCGGCGGCGGATGGGGCCAAGGCGCCGGGGCGACGTCGGGTCCGTGCGGCGGCGTGGGGGCGCCGAAGCAGGGCTCGGCCGCGGACGGCTGCTGACGAGGAGAGAGGCGGGAGCGGCCGGCGGTTGCCGGAGGGCAGAGGCGGCCGGGCCAGAGGGCGACAAGGAGGGGCAGAGGGCGGTGGTGGAGGGGACGCCGGCGGCGGGGGTGGCTCGGGCCGAGACGCAGAGGGAGGCGGCGGCGGGCCAGAGAGGAGATGGGGCGGCGAGGCCGGTCTCCTGCGGCGGCGCCAGGGAGGAGCAGAGGGAGGCGACGTATGCGGGGAGCGGGTCGGGGAGGGGGTGCGAGGGGCGCCAGGGGAGAGAGAGAGAACGGGGGAGGCGGCCAGGGGGAGTGGTGGGCCAGGCGGGGTCGGGTGGGACCCGCGGTGGCAGAGGGTGAGTCGGTGTGGGTGTGTTTGCTGTGGGGAGAGGGGAGTGGGGCTGCGGGTCCAGGCGCGGTGGGACCAGGTTGGAAGGGAGAGGGGGTAGGTGGGGGCTAGGTGAGAGAGAACGAGGGGTGTAGGTGGGCTGTGGATTGGTGAGGTGGCTGGGCCGAGGGTGAGGTGGAGGGGACGGTGAGGTGGCGAGCTGGGGTTGGTGGGTAGACTAGAATTGGGTAAATTTAGGACTAGAAATTTTAGACTAGGGTTTTCTTTAAAAAATAAATTTTGTAAATAGTTTTTAGACAAATAAAAGATCTGAACAGACCGATGTTTTAATTTGAAAAAAAGACGGGGCTATTTTAGAAAACAAAACTAGGCGTTTCGAAAATAGTTTCAGACAAATAATGCATGATGATGACGATGCAATGCACAAAACAGCGCGATTTTCTAGCAGTGGTTTTGCGGGATGCCACAGCTCACCCCTATCTATGAACCTTCATGCCCACCGTTTTGACCATAGTTTGAAATAGGCATAAAAATTTCAAAAAATTCCAAAAATTGTAAAACCTTTGCGTGATGTCATATTATATGTCATATTTGCAAGGAAAAAAAAACCAAACTTGGTATATTGTAAATATCTAAAAAAAATCCTTCTTAGAAATGACCTATCATGTCTGAGGTTTCATGGCTTTCAGGTCAAATGACCAATGTTATAGCCATAATCGCGACATAGTTTGTGATAATCTGCCCATATTGTGCATGCAAGTGCATCTTTAGATGACGAACAATGTTGCATGAGGAAGTTTTCCTTTTCATCGCACAAAAAAGACATTTTTCATTTTCCAAGTGAAAAAATGGGGCGTTTTGTGAAGCAACCACCAAAGGGCTAATTCAAAATGCTACCACCATATTTAGAAAATACTAGGCCATATTACATGGAACATGTTCCAACCAAGGTACCTCAAACCTATTCGTCCACCCCTGATGAAAAAGACAAATTCCTGATGAATCGGCATGAAGTGGGTCCGATTTGAACTACATGTGTATGTAGTTTGAAAAAGACAAATTCCTTAAAAATTCCTCGCATAAACGTCAGCATCTCCATCCTTCTTACTTCTAAAAGTCTGGCCAAGTAAATAGCCAGGTACAAAGCCATCGAGTATATTGAATGTATTCGCAAACCACCAAGATAAGGGAAACAAGGGATATGCAATTTGGCTATGGCGAAATAGCTCTATTCCATAGTTGCTTTTGGAAAAGTCTAGTTTTCTCTAGTAATTATGACATCTCTATATCTTTGTTGAAAAAGAGGTTTTTGAAAATATGCTTTATTTTAAAGATGGGATATCCCCATATCCTGGTTAGAAAAACCTTTTCAAAACATTTTTAAGGAGAAAAGCCTTTTCAAAGCATTTTAGACCCTTCATGGTCAAAACCAAAAGCTTGTCCTTATACCTCTCATAACCAAGTCTCATATCTCTCATCTTTCTCAAATCAACACTTGGATACTCCTAGCAGTCACCTTTCCAACAATCCTTGACTGTGGACACGGCTATTCGATTAGATTATACTCTACAAAGTTTGTGCACTTTCCCCACAAGAATCAATACATCCGTCGATATAAAACCATGGCCCAGTACACACTTGTACGTGGGTCCGGATAATCAAACCTTAACCTTTAATTTGTTGTCCCTAGTATAGGAACTTCCCCTATGGCGCTTAGTTCTCCCTGGACGAGTACCTGACTTTGCAAGTCCAAATCTCCCTCCCCTTACTGCTTGAATCATGCCACCCTTTTATTCCCTTAAACTTGTACTGTCCATGAGAGCTCCATAGTTACAGACGACCCCATGGGATAGAAACTTTTGGGTATAATGACCCCCTAAGTGGAAGGAACCGGCTTTAGGGGTCTCGAGCCCCTTTGTATGCATTATGGAGTTTCGCACACTAAGGAAAACAAATTACAATCTATGTCGTGGTGGTGGCACGAAAAATGCCATGGGTAGGCTAAAGTTAGGGCTAATGTGTACTAGTGGGATCTAGGGAGGGATAGCATAGTGGATTCTACACACATAATGCTCTCATGATCTTTCCTTAGATCAAACATGTTTTACACTTGCTCCTTGAGTTGTATCAGAGAGAGGAGGAAGAAGCGCACAAGAGTTCTCCTAGGGTTTCTCTAAGTGTAAAATGAATTGATCCCTCCTCTAGGAGGCCCTGGCTCACCTTATAAAGGGGTGGCCAGGTTACATCTAGGGCTGAGATGGACAACATATTCTAGGAATATGCTCTTCCCAAAAGGGTAATTCAGTGTGTGCCTTTCCCCTCTCACCCTTCTATAGACGGAAAAAACCCAGAGCCCATGACATGTGAACGTTGAACTCTAGGACTGTCACCTCCATGACCTCCCCTCTGTCTCTGTCCCTTTGGCCCTTGTCTGTAGCACTTGTCACTGCATGGATTTCTGAGGGAGAGACAGAGGACAGTGTTGACCTTGGGGCTCGCTCTCTCCTTCTTGAGCAAGCCAATTCTTGACTCGGCCTCGTCCAATATGACTCGGCCAAGCTCACACCTGCAAATATGAAGCACAATAGACATCGTGCCAACATACTATATATGTCGGCCCAGTCAAGCCAATCACTCTTTAGCTTAGGGTAACCCGGCCCTCATTCGACCGACCCTCATATAACTCGGCCAGGTCATGCCTTGGCCAAATTTATACCTCAGTGGGCTTTGCCGTTTTATCTTATCTTGACCCTACCTCGGGTCACCCCCCCAACAATCTAAGCCCTTTTTTGCACCTAGGGTAATGCGGTTACACAGAGAAATTGTTCCAGTAAAAGACTAGAGTATCCCTTCTCTCTTCTCTTGTCCATTTATTATCATTTATTCACTTCTCCTTTTTGGTATTTTGAAAACGTCCACTTAGGAATGATGCCTCTTCCTAAGTGTTTTACAAAATTCATTTTTGAAACATTGAAAATAGGGTAAAACCCAAAATAGTTTTATTCATCAAAAACTAGGGTTTCCAATGAGGTAAGATGGTAACCATCTGAACCTTGATCAAAAGGGGAAGAGTAAGTGTCACGAGGTAGGTGTCCTAAGGGACACTCAATCATAACTTTGAAGCTCCAAGTTATTCCCGCAGTATTTGTAAAGCAAAACAACACAGGTGGTAATGTAGTTTATGAAAGGGAATACGAAACAAGTAGTAAGCAGGAGTAGGGCATATATCAAAGTTTAGTAAAGGTGGCTTTCCTATGATCAGGATGTGTCCCTAGAATTGTTCTTTAAGTAACCATAAAACCAATAAATAATAATAGATTGCTTCCTTTTTATCGGCGTCAATACAATCGCAACTATCATTGTCATCGAGTATGCATGCAAACAAGAAACACCACAATCAAAACAAGGCATACAAGCATTAATACAATGCAACCAGAAAATGAAAAATACATAATATACTTCAGTAGGGTTTGGGAAGATTGGCTTAGAGAGATTGGTAATGACTTGGATAGATTTGTATACATTCCAATATGATTTAAAGTCCAAAAACTACTTAGTTGAGGGTTTTCAAACCAAGTCCAGGTTCTGTATGATGCCATTACATAAAAATGATACCATCAGATACATAGTGACACAATGAAACCAAGAAAAGTGGTTTCACTATTTTATGAACTTTATTTGATTTACTATGGATTTTCTAGTGAATAAACCTCTAGTTTTGGTAATTAAATCACAAGAAAATATCTGTGGGCCCAAAAAATATTTCCTCTTAGGGTTATGTTGAGTTTTATGGACTAGTTTAGTGGGAGTTGGAATCACTTCAAAATATTTATCTCTGGGACTGTCACCTCCGTGACCTCCCCTCTATCTCTGTCCCTTGTTTGTAGCCCTGGTCACCACGTGGATTCCTGAGGGAGAGACAAAGGACATTGTGACCTTGGGGCTCGATCTCTCCTTCTCGAGCAAGCCATCTCTTGACTCGGCCTCGTCCAATATGACTCGACCAAGATCATACCTGCAAATATGAAGCACACTATACGTCGTGCCGAAATACTATATATGTCGGACGAGTCAAGCCAACACTCTTTACCTCAGGGTAACCCGGCCCTCATTCGGTCGACTCTCATTCGGCCGGCCCTCATTCGGCCGACCTTCATATAACTCGGCCGGGTCATGCCTTGGCCCAATTTATACCTCGGTGGGCTTTGCCCTTTTACCTTAGCTTGACGTATTTTTTGCCAAATCTTCCCAAAATAGCAAACTTCAACCAAATCTGACCCTAGGGAAAAACTAATTCAGAATCTGACCCCTCACGTCAGCGCCATTTCAGACGACACCGACCTAACGCTTGTCAGCGATGGGGCCGAGCTAACGCTTGTCGGGCTGACGTGGCCGCCATGTCGGTGCCATTTGAAATGGCGCCTACCCTAGGGTTATAGGGATATTTGGTAGATTGACATTGGGTAACTATCATCCCATTCTTTCCTTCTCTTCTCTTCACTTTGTTCTTCTTTCTTCCTTGCCTCTTCTTCTTTCTTCCTTTTCACTTCTAACTCGTACTTCCTTGAGCGCTCCTTCCACGCTTCTGCAATCCCTTGCAACTCCAAGTTTATTTCATCCTCATGCTTCTTTTTCTCCTCATCAAAAACCTTCCAAGACTCCTCCAAAGTTTCGGGCCCGTAAAGGTGACACCACCGTGTCATATCTTGATAATGCTCACACCAAACAAGTGGAGGAGCCTTTGGTGTGGTCTCATGTAATTTCCAATACTTAGGTGGAGATGGAGGAGGACGCACAATGCGTTTCCACCTCTCGGCTGGTTTCGGGCCCAAAAGAATGCTAATATCCCATGAAAGAATATAGTCATCATAACACTCGGGGCCATCGATCCACTAGAAAAAATAGCATGTACAATGTTCCTGTCAAATAAACTTTACCATATCAAAAATCAATGATGAATCAGGTATGATAGATACCATGTCACAAGCCAACAAAACTCACGCATGTATCGGGGCAACGGTAGAATGCGCGGCCAACGGTAGTGTGGTAGTTAGATTATTGGAAATGACAAAGTTTACCGCAACAACATTTTGGTACCGGATATCTTGATAGCACCGGAGCATCTTTCCATGACATATTGGGATACTTGCCTTCGGTACTTTTCACAAACTTCATCTAACGTGCAATCTCTGTCCACATGTCCGGAGAATCTACAAACAATGTGATAATTAACATAGAAGGGATTCACACTATCACTTATAATGCCCTAAGCTATATTATTATACAACCGGCTAATTTTCCATTGAAGTGCTCCCCAAAATAGCAAACACTATAACAAACACTAAGACAAGCTCATATCCAATTTATACATACATTAGCAAACACTATAGAAATGAATCCCTACAAATATATTCCCACATGTGCATATTTTGGTTTTGGCATATGTAAACTAAAATATCAAACACTAAGACAAGCTCATATCCAATGCATACATACACTAGCTACACTTTGTTCAAACAACTATTAGTTACAAAGAAATCTTGATAACATATATATGATCTTCTAGGGATTAAAAAATAGAGATCAATGAGATGAAATTTGACATTCTAATAGGTGGAATCAAAGGGGATTTGAGAGATATTACTTCTAAGAAGACTTTCCATGGTACCAATTCAAGAAATCTTTGAGTTTCAACAAATTTGAAGAGAGGGGCGAAAAATAGAAGAGAGAGAGAGCTCATGGAGGCTGGGAGAAGGAAATGGAAGGGCTAGGAAAGGGAAACTGGTCAATTGGCTATAACCCTAGGGTTGGTGCCATTTCAAATGGCGCCGACATGGCGGCCACGTTATCCCCCCATACCACCCGCGTCGCTAGCTCGGCGTCATCGCCGACAAGCGTTAGGTCGGTGCCGTTTGAAATGGCGCCGATGTGAGGGATTAGATTCCGAATTAGTTTTGCCTTGGGGCCAGATTCGGTTGAAGTTTGCCATTTTGGGAAAATTTGGCAAAATACTAGCTTGACCCTACCTGGGATCATCCCCCAAACATTAGTCCCCGAAGCTGGTGCGATCTTATCAGCTTTAGCTGCTAAGGCCACAACAACTTCACTTTATCCGGAACCGATATCCGTATTGTCAACATATGCTTCAGTCGACCAATCTTTGCGGTGTGACTTAGCCGCAATATCGTTGATCTTATAGTTGATCCAACTCATTTTGGCTTCATCTGAGACATGTCTCATCGGCCGAGTCATTATGTTACGTCCAGGTTATTTCCCTTTCTTCCTTCGTAAGTTTTTTCCCTCCTACGTGTCAATAATTATTGCGCCTTGACTCATTTTATGGGCCGCTACAATGATTACTTACGCGCAGACTGTTATCCCTGCAACTGATCAATTCATGATGTGCCTCTTTGATTACTGTGCAAGGCATTGTGTGCCGCTCCATCTTCGTGTCGTGTAACCACCCGCGTGCTCCACCCCATGTCTGCCATCGTGAAATACACGCGTACGCAGCAGAACTGCCGCACACACGCGATCCCACGACAGTTCATGGGCGGCGTTGTTAAATAGGGAGTGGAAGGAAACCCTCACTCACTTTCCCCCGCTCCCAACTCCTTCCTCTTCTTCCTCGTAGCGCTGCCGCAGCAGTGCTTTGCTCTTGCGATCGTGCCACCCATTTCTTGTGCTCAGAATGCTGCCTAACATGCTCCCTCCGCACATCTCCCCCTCTCAAGCAGTTATCCGCTGCTCGCGCCCGCACTCCTCTGGCGCAGCAACAGGGCCGTGGCAATCTAGGCCTCTCCCTGCTTCCACGAGCAGTTCCTCCAAGGAATTCATGGTGATGTTGCACAACATAGTTGCCGCTAAGGGACACAAAGAGGGCGCCACCATCTCCGAGAAAGGATCCCGGCAAGGGTCTAGAGTTATGCAGGCCGAGATGGATTGGTTTACTTAGACGTGCCAGATTGCACCGGGGGTCACCTGCCGTTTACCCAGCAATGAGATTACCTCGTACATGCAAGACGGTGAGTTCGCTGTCTTCATTTCACACTTCATGCGTGAAATCGGCCTCCCGCTTAGTGACTTCGCCAAGGATTTCCTAGAAACCTTCGGCCTTCAGACTCACCACTTGACGGCTATGCCATAGCCTCTCTTTTGTATTTTATCTCGGCCACGGAGGGGTACTTCGGCCTCTGGCCTTCAGTTCTTCTTTGGTCCAAATTCCTTCATATTAGGGCCAATGTAGTGCCGAATAAAATTCTCCGTCCTTCTAAGAAATCTCTCACGTAGTGCGGCGCTGCCTCCATCACACCTTGGAAAGGCTCTCCTTCCCCTCGAGTCACCGGTCTCGAATCATGCAAGAAGTGGAATACGTCCTTCTCCTATGTGAAGAATAGCGGGAAGGAAGACATGATTCGGCTGCTGACTTTCTCAGTCGGCGTGCCCACCAAGAAGAACTGGGACCTCGACCCGGAGAAGACAAATAAATTTGTCCAGTCATTCAAGAAGCGTCTCATCGCGCTGACGAAGGCCGGATTGTGCGGAAACGACCTCATGGCTACCTTCATCAGTAGCCGGTTTTGCCCGCTCCAGAAGTGCTCGCACAAGATTTGCTATAAGAGCGACCGACTTGATCCGAACCGAGTTTCAACGGTCGAGTTAGACGATGACCAGATCCGGAAGTGCATCAAGTCCATCTTTAATTACCTCGGCCCAGCCGAACTACAAGTTTTTTTTGCAGAATCTCATATATTGCATTTCCATGCCTGACTTGATGATACATTTTCTCGAACAAGCAGGGGAAATGCCGCCCGGCAGAAAGAAAAAGATGATGAGATAACCCGGCTTCGTGCTGAAAATGAAGCTCTGAAGAAAACTTAGCATGCCGAGCTCTCGAAACTCGACCAAGAGTTCTTCGAGGAGAAGAGCCGACTTAACCTCTAGCTGGAAAAATACCAAGAGCTTATCCAAACATATGAGGCTACCGCTCAGTCGGCAAAGCTTGAAATAGAGAGGATGAACCGAAAACTTGCTGGCTGGCTGGCCGATCTTAGCCGGATAACCATCATCGTGCATCATAAGTCTCTTTGCTACCTTCTTGTTCTCATTCGACATTGCCTGCTCTCTTTTAACGATTCATCCTTTTTATTTATATCCAGATAACTTTCCGGAGTGCAAAGTCCGAAGTGCCAAGACCCTAATAAAAGCTCATGAACGTCGTGGTGAAACCACTAACCTAGATCGTGCTTACAACATTGAAGATTTCTTGATCAGTTTGGCCGCCAACACAAAGCCTATGAGATCATTCGACATTGATCTGATGGATGCAGCCATCCAGGTCTTCAATGTCCTCTGGTCGACAGAGGAAAGCCCTAAACATGTTGAAGTGCTTGCCAATAGGCTAACGGACTGCGAAACTCAACTGAACCTCTGGAGGGCGTCCATTGCGTGAGCTGGCACCGACACAGCCTTGATCATTGTGCTATCATGGTACGAAGGTATCTCCTTGGATACTCTTCAAAACATGTGCGCCGGATCACCGTGGATTTCTGATCCCGAGCACATTTAACGCAGGTAAGATCGGGCCTACCAAATCATCCAGTATGCCAACACACATGGTTGTAACGAAGGGCCGAGCTTCCTCAAAGATGACGTTGAAGTCAATGCCGACGAGGAAGGCGAATAAGAATCCGAGGAGGAGGCTAATGATTAAGAGGAGAACCCAGAGGAAGAGGCCGGAAGCTCGGAAGAGGATGAAGAAACTTCGGGTTATGATGCCGAAGCCGAGGTTCATTCACCAGAGGCCGAGGCTTCTCATGCTGAAACCGAGGTACCATCAACTGAAATCAGGTTCCCTCAGCCGGAACTCCAGCTCCTACTGCTGAAGCCGAAGCTCATACCTCAGAAGCCATAGGTTCCCCGCCAGTTGTTGGCGATGCCTCCTCTGCTTCTCCTTAGGCATAACAACTTCAAACTTTTTATTAAATCCCCGGTATGTCGGTAGAAAGATGTAACATACAATTTAAGTGCTTTTGCTTTTATCAAGTTTGTAGATATTAAATCCTTTTGGGCGTAGTCCTCGAGTTTCAATTTTCTTGTTCTCTCGATTCTGTTATTCGGCCCGCGTCTACCATTTTTCGGCGTTCGACTTACGAGTTCGAGATCAACAGGTCAAACCAACAATACTTAGAAATTTGGAGAATAATCTCAAAATGACTTCACAAGATAAGTAAAGAAACTAAATACAGGGGTTAGTCAAAAACATGAGTCAGCTCGCGTATTTTTCTTCCCTTAGTCATTTTTCATGTGTTTAGCATTCGTTGGCTTTTCTCTTGCTTGCCATGAAGCTTATTTTTTGGACAACAACAATTCAAAGAGTTGGCCTTCATTGTTGACACATTACTAACCCGGCCTTAGGATTAAGAAATTTAAGCCAGCCGACATATATAAAGTAAGTACATAAAATACAATTCATTAAGGCAGTCCCCGAGTTACATCTCGAGGTGCCGAGGTTTTGTTCATTATCTTATTGCCGACATACAATCTGACGTATGAGAGTTTGAGATACATACACTTTAGGTAATTGTCCCTTTGATTCTTCTCCTGACCTGTCTGCCTTATTCTTCTCATGTGCTTGAGCATCTATAAGATAGTATGCATCATTGTGCAATGCTTTACTCACAATAAATGGGCCCTTCCATGGAGGTGATAGTTTATGCATGCCGGCCGTGCGCTGCACAAGCCGAAGCACCAGATCTCCTTCTCGAAAAACTTGAGGGTTTACTTTCTTGCTATGATAGCGTCTGATATTTTGCTGATATATGGCGGATCCAGACATTGCCAATTCTCTTTCCTCTTCTAGCAGATCAACATCATTTTGCCGGGTTACTTCATGCACTTCAACGTCTATGTATTGGGTGACCTTAGGTGAATCATGCACTATGTCGGCTTGTAATACTGCTTCTGCCCCATATACTAGAAAGAATGGCGTATAGCCTGTTGATCGATTTGGAGTTGTCCTCAGGCTCCATAGTACGGCCGAGAGCTCCTCGATCCAACACCCTGCCGATCTTTGCAGTGGCTCAATGAGCCAGGATTTTATCTAGAACAATACTAGTCCATTGGATCTTTCCACTTGCCCATTCGATGCGGGATGTGCAACTGATTCAACATCAAGTCTTATCTTCTTATCTCGGCAGAAACGAGCAAATGCTCATTTAGAAAAATTTGTGCCATTGTCTGTGATTATGCTATGTGGGTACCCATATATCAAGACTATATCTTTGAGGAACGTCAATTCTGTGGGACCATCACATTTCCTTATTGGCTTTACCTCAATCCACTTGGTGAATTTATAAACCATGACCAAGATGTGGGTCATGCCACCACGAGCCGGCTTAAATGGTCCGACCATATGTCCAAGCACCATACAAAAAATGGCCAAGTGATGGGTATAGTTTTTAACTCGGATGATGGCTTATGAATTTTGCTTGCATATTTTGGAATCATTGCATTTTCTCACCATCGGTTCCATTGCATCATGCAGTGCGCTGGGCCAGTAAAATCCATGCCAGAAAGCTTTGGCCACTAAGGCTCTGGATGAAGCATGATGCCCACATTCACCTTGATGGATATCTCAGATAATTTCCTGACCCTCTACCGGATCAACATACCTCTACCGGACACTTGTGACAATTCTTTTGTAAAGCTCTTTGTTTATTATGGTATAGGCCTTTGCCCTTCTTTGGATTTTCCTGGCGAGGACCTCATCACTTGGCAGGATTTCATCTTTCAAAAACTTTAAGATTGGTTGTGGCCATTCTGGTACTTCATGTGCCAGGGTAACCACTTCATCAATTTCCATTGCCTCAGCCAACATAACCTCTACTGGATTATATTGACCAGTCCCTGGGTTCTGCGAGGCAGTCCCCGGGTTTGCCGAGTCAGTCCCCGGGTTACTCGGATTGTTCCTCCCATCTATGTCCATTGGGACAATCTCAGACGCTATGCTGGCCGGAATGTGAATTGATTCGGATTCAGGTGATGGGACAATTGATGGTTTTCTGAGGTGTTCAAGAGCTATGCCGGGTGGAATAGATTGCCTGGATGAGCCGAGTTTTGACAATGTGTCGGCTGCATCATTCTCTGCCCGAGGTACATGATGGAACTCACATCCTTCAAAGTACCCACTTATCTTCTGCACATGAAATCTATATAGTGCCTTTGCATCAAGTGCATCCCAATGACCCGACACTTGCTGCACCACCAGGTATGAATCACCAAAACATTGTATTCGGCGTATGCCAATGTCCTTTGCCACTTTTAAACTATGAACAAGTGCCTCATATTCGGCTACATTGTTTGACGCAACAAAATGTATTTTCAGCACATACTTCAGTTGATCTTTCTTGGGTGAAGTAAGCATGATCCCGACACCTAGCCCAGTTTTCAATTTTGATCCATAAAAATGCATTCTCTAATAGTTCGAATCGGGCAAAGGCGGATCATATTGCATTTCATCCCAATCGACAAAAAAGTCGGCCAATGCCTGAGATTTGACTGCACCTCGTCTATCGAATTGTGGAGCATGTGGGGCTAGATCAATTTCCCATTTGGATATTCGACCACTTGCATATTTATTGCCCATTATCTCGGCTATTGGTGCTTCACATATCACCTTTATTGGGTGTTCCTCAAAGTAATGCTTAAGTTTCTTTACCAACATATATACACCGTATGTAGTTTTCTGATAATGCGGGTAGTTCTGCTCTAAAGCATAAAGTACCTCTCTTAGGTAATATACTGGCCTCATCACCGACTTACCCTCTTCTTCACGCTCCACCACTACCATGATACTCACAACTCGGTTGGTCGCTGCTATGTAGAGCAAAATCGGCTCTTTAAATAGTGGTGAAGCTAACACAGGTGCAGAGGCTAGCATTTTCTTTAATTTATGAAAAGCATTATCAACTTGTGGCGTCCATATGAATTTATCCAACTTTTTCATTAATTGATATAAGTGCAATGCCTTTTCTCCAAGCCAACTTACGAATCGACTCAATGATGCTAGGCAACCTGTAACTTCTGGACATCGTTGAGACACTTCGACAACTCCATGCGCTCAACCGCCTGAATCGTTGTCGGATTTGCTTCGATACCTCAGCTTGACACGAGGAAACTGAGTAATTTTCCAACCGGGACACTAAAGGTCTACGGGTTAAGATTCATTCGGAATCTCCTTAGATTCGCGAATGTCTGCCGGATATCATCCTGGAGAGTGTGACTCTCTTTGGTTTTTATCACCACATCTTGCCAATTTGATCATGTAAGCATTTTTGCATGCATATTTGATACGTTGCCCCTGCATTATGTAAGACGAATGGCATAGTGCTATAGCAATAAGCCCCGTACGGGGTAATAAAGACAGTCTTTATTTGATCAGCCGGATTTAACGGTATTTGGTGGAAACCAGAGTACGCATCCACAAATCATAGTAGCTCACAACCAGCTGTTGAATCAAGAACCTGATCTATTCTCGGCAAAGGAAATGTATCCTTTGGACATGCTTTGTTCATGTTGGTGTAGTCGATGCACATACGCCACACCATTGCCACATCCCGGTCATCTTTCTTTTTCTCCACCAGCATCGAATTAGAGAGCCAATATGGATGAAGCACTTCCATGATAAACCCGACTGCAACGAGCCGAGCTATCTCATATCCAATGATTTTTCTCCTGTCCTTGGAGAAGCGGCGGAGAGGTTGCTTCACCGACCTTGCATCTGCCCTAACATGCAAAGAGTGCTCAGCCAGCTCCCTCAGCACACCTTGCAGATCCTGAGTGGACCAAGCAAAGATATCCCGATTCTCACGAGGAAGTTGACAAGCTCGCTTTCCTATTTGTCATTTAGGATGGCACCAATAGTGACGGTGCGCTCAGGAATCTGGCCATTGGTTTGAATTTTCTTTGTGTCCTTAGTCGGCTGGAATGACACACTTCCATGCAGGTTAGCAAGTGCCAACATATTCAACTGTGCCGACTAAGACATAGATGCCACCTCCTAAATCATTCTTTTTTATCTTGCAATCACTAATGACTCGGCCATGTTTGATCCGGCCGAGGCACACTCCATTGATCTCCTGTATTCTCCAGCAATTGTGATAATCCCATGGGTCCTGGCATATTCATTTTCAAGTAACTGATGTGAGTACAAGACATAAATTTTGATATTGGCGGCCTGACTAGCAATGCATGGTAGCAACTTTACAGGTCCAGAACCTCGAACTACAAATTCTTAGTTCTGCAGTTCTTCCTTGTGCCGAATAACACGTCTATCCAGACCTTTCCAATATGCTCACAAGACAACCCCGACACAATGCCATGGAAGGTAGTCTTAGTCGACTGCAACATGTTCTCAATGATACCCAGCTTGTGCATTGTGTCCTTGTATAGTATGTTTATGCTGCTGCCATTTTCAATCAACACCTTGGAGAACTTCATGTTGATATTTAGCCCGATAAATGTTGGATCAAGCACCAAAGCATATGATCCGGGGTTTGGTACTCCAAGTAATTTCCTAATCCGACCAGTGCATATACCTCAGCACGGCCTGCATAACTGCATTCACCTCCATATGTCGCCTCTGCATTCTTCGCATGTCAGTTTCTTCTATGGTAAACACACAATATGCCTGATGATGTTCTCTGTACTCATTCCTGCCTCCATGGACGGGGTCTCCACGGTTTTCCTGGTTCTGATTCGCCACTTGGTGCACGAACTCTCTTCTATCATGGTTCTCATACCTCGGTGGTGGTAGGGGTAAAGCTAGCTGCTGCTGAACATTCCCTCATATGATCCGTGGTCATTGATTCAGCTGGCTCGGCTCTGCTCCTCCCATTGTCAGCTTCATCCAAGCACACTACCGAGTTGTGTGATTTGCCGGCTTAGCCAGATTCAGTGTGTGGAACTTGAAGGGCTAAGCCAACGTAGAATCATACGTGTACTTTGGCCTCTCTTGCCACTGCTTCTTTTGTTCTGCACTCCATTGCTTCTTGCCATCATTTTTTGGTGTCCACTGCTACGCGCTATTTTTCTGTCGCTGATTACCCCCAGCTTCTGGATGATCTTGGGTTAGAACAACAACATGGCTTGATTTATACCGATAGTCCAGCCTGTCATATCTTCTCTTACCTTGGAAATCACTTCTTCGGTGTGACCCGGCTCCATCACAGGCGTAATTCTCTTTGTGTTGGTCTGTCGACATAAGCTCAGGCTGAGTCGGGTCACCCAATGCATATGAATTGTCAATCTTGATTATCTCGGCCAACATAGTCGGCATATATTTCTACAACCTTTGCTATAACACACTTGCATATCTGCACCCCTGTGCGAACCATGCGATTTCTTGTGACTCGATCACTCCTTCACACTAGTTTCTCAAGTTACACCACCGAGTCAAAAACTCTTGGTCGGTTTCATTCGGCCGTTTCTTGCACATGGCGAGTTGCTGAGGTCTATCTGGCCTCTTGTATGTACTAGTGAATTTTCTCACAAATATTTACTCAAAGTCCAACCAGCAGTTGATACTTCCTGCCAGGAGATTATTCAGCCAGACCCTCGCTGGCCCCTCTAACATTTGTGGTACATATCTTACTTCCCATCTAAGATCGCCTGACGTGATTTTCACCGCAGCGGCATAATCTATCAACCAATCTTGTGGCTTTGTGCTTCCATCATATGTTTTTGTTCCTCTGGACAACTGGAAGTTCGGCACAGGTGGTTCCCTCATTATCCGAGGTCCACAACATGCTGGAACGGGAGGACCTTCCTCTTCCAACAGTCCGGACCTATATATTATGTCCAACTTCAATCTTGCATCATCCGTCTACAAGTTCCTGTTTCCCAGACTTGTTCCCATCATGAGATGATACGGCCTGGGGAACCCGACATCTTCCATTGCCGAGTAACCTTCATTATATCTATCTTGCTATTGGGCTGTGGTATTGGTCCTGCATTCCGTTCCTGCCGAGGTATGTACCTCGGATGATGCTGCCGAGGTGGATGGTGTCCTCCTCCAGCCGAGTTACCACTACCGAGTCATAAGGCACCATTTGCTTGTTTCTTATTCTCGAGGTTACCAATTCTTCCCTTCTTGGGCCTGCACCGGGTAAGCTAGAGCTCCCCCAACCAAATGAACGACACGAGAAGCCCCAGTCCTTGCCTGGTTGTTTTTAAGTAGTTCCTCATTCTGCTGGTTTTGTATGTGCACCAACTCATTGACTCTTTCTTGCTGCCTTTGCCAGGATTCACCAATCAAACCAGATATCTCGGCAGCTGCTGCATATGCAGCCCTGAGGTTTTTTGTAGGCATGCTATACCTCGGCAACCCTGGGTGAACCGAGTCACCTAGTCTAGGCACATGTTCCTTGTTTATATCACCGAGGAGGTTCTTTCCCTTCATCCTTACACCATCCAGGCGAGTTGGGCTAGTGTTAAGCTTATTCTCCCTAGCATATTCTCGCAAGGTAATGTTAATTGACTGCTAAGCAACTGCTACTCTCTTGGCTCCCTGTAGCATTTTCTGCCGAGTCTCTTCCAGCTTGGCTTGTGCTCGAGCCAGATCTACAATAGGAGCTATAGGAGTAGTTAAGCTATCTACTGCTTCCTGCAGTATATTCTCTGGCCTTTCCAGTGGAGGGCCTCTCATACGAGGTGCCCTGGGAGTTAGTTACCCGCGTCTGTCGGGTTTGCTGCTGTCGGGTTTGCCACTACCGGATCTTTGCTTGCGCCGGTTCCTGCGCCTGGAGCGATCATCATCACCTCGACGCTGCCTGCGGGGCGAGTGCTATGCGGACCGCTAGAAGCACTAAGGGGAGGCTCTCCATGTTGGGGTTATGCTAAATGGGTATCACCATTGCATGTCTCCAATCCGGATAATCCAGGTGACCCATAGTTGGTAGAAGGCCTATGGCCTGTTGGGTGGGCCAGTTAGATGGATCCAGAAGGGAGGCTCATGTCGGATGAAGGAAGGCTACAGTGGAGTCATCGATGTACCGGAGCCTTGGAGTGCAAGACACATTGGACTAGTTGTATACCGTGTAGGACTCTGTAACCTGTCCGGCTAGGACTTTCCTTGTAACCCTAGGATCTAGCGACTATATAAGCTGGTCCTAGAGGAGCCTTTAGGGCAATAGTCAGATAGAACAACACAACTCGCACACAGCGAAACGATCCCTATAACCCGACGTATTGCCGCTATAGTGATTTATAGAAGGAGTAGGATTCCGCCACCTTCGTGGGATCTGAACCTAGGTAAACTGTGTCACCTCGTACCCACCAACCTTCCACCTTACCACACGTATCTAAACACGCTCTATGAGGACCCCTCCATGGTGTACTAGTCGGCAATACCACGATAGTTGGCGCCCACCATGGGGCAAGAGGCGCTTTAGGCTCTACAACGGGCGAGGTCCAAGGTCTTCGCGGGAATCGGCGAAACCGTAGTCATTGGCCGCGTTCTCTTTTCCAGAAATGTTCCGATTGTCCCTCACGATGAGTTCTAGATCTCGTCGAAGATAAACCCCACCCGCTGATCGATCATTCCAATCGGAGACATCCACCTGTTCATCGGCGAAAACGACTCGGGCACTAGTTCCCTGGAAGTCGGGGGATCGTCAAGACCCGCATGGACCGCCTATGAGCAAGATACGTTCGCGGAAGGATCAAAGTAGGATCTCTCTTTGGAGTGTGCCGACTTAGATCGGAAAAATTCAAGGCCCACCCAAACCGCCCCTGTGCAGGAAATAATGGTGGAAGATCGCTGCAAATCCACCGGCTTCGTCCGTGTATTTGGAAATCAGAGATCACACTTCGTCGGAGTGGTAACTATCTTCGATCTGGTGTGATGCGTCCAGAGAGAGGGTGAAAGCCCGCACGATTACCTCGCCAGGTGGCTCCATATACGAGCCGACCTAGAAAACTACCCTGATGATGATGCCATCTATCACTTCGTGGAAGGGCTGGACCACGGAACACTTCTTCGACATACGCTAAGGCGGAAGTAGGCCGCGGGTATCCTCACTTTCGAGGGCATGATTGGTACCGTCAACAGTTACACAACCACTGATGCAGCTGCTCAGGCCGAGCTCGCTGCTATACCCGGGCCACCGTCGCCACAGCCACCGCCACAACCACCGCCTCCAGTAAACATCCATGCTGCCTCAGCATCGTCCTCCATCATCGAGGAGGACCCCGCACCCTCTGACTCTGTTCTGGACACGCTCTATGCGACATCAGCGTGGACTCAGAGGAGATGTATATCAACCCGGAGGAACTCGACTCAGCCATGAAAGAGATGGAGGAGGAGATCAAGCGTGGGGAGCAGGCCAACAAGGCCGTCACATCCTGACAGGTGTTCTTTGCCATTGGGAGCATGATGGAAGAAGACCAAACCGGACAAGCTCCGCCTAAGCCGCTGGAGAAGGGGAAGGGACCAGCCGATGCCGCCGACAATGATCGCGCAGAGGACATGCCTCCTCCTCCTATCCCAGAACAAAAGTTATAGGAACTCAACACCGGTCTGAGCAACGCCAACACTGCAAATCCGCCGCCACTAGCATCCATGTCTGCGGCTGCCCAAGTCACTCCAGCTGATAGAGTGATGTACGACAATTTTCTCATCAAGCCTATGACTGTGGCCCATATACGGAACGTAGTCCAGCTTGATGAGAAGCGCCAATAGCTACTGGAGGAAGCGCATGCCATCGCGGAGCAAGGCGCAAAACTAGATCGAGATCTGGCCAAGGCGCAGAAATCAATAGAAGCAGCTAGAGCCATGGAGGCCGAGTACAAGACTTTGCTCAAGCAGCAGAAGGCTTGGAAAGCTCCGACTCACGTTGTCAACGATCCTGGCGTACGACTCAACCTAGGTTGGGCTCCCCCGAAGCCGGCACAGGCCAAGCCATACATTGACATTGAAGGCAAGCAGGTCATGCCCACACCTATTCTCAACTTGGCCGTCGCCAAGACCCTACTGGAGCAGGATAGATCGCTCGTAGCTATGGAACATGTCTATGAACTTGTGGCCAAGGTTGTCAAATAGCAGGAAAAGGCCACCTCTCAGAGGCTTGAGTCTGATCTAGCATATTGCCAGTCTAGCAATCCTAATCCACCAAGGGAGAGATCTCCTCACGATGTCGGGTCCTAGACGGGTTCATCAGAACGAAGATGGAGGGACGGACGCAACAGGCAGGATGCTATCCCCATATCCTTCGACCATGGAGGCAAGGCTCACCCTCGTCGCCCGTCTCCATCGCACCGGTCCCCCTGAAGAAGACCCAAGAGCTCACCACTTTACGAGCATGCCTCCTCCTAGACGCCCCTAGGGAGGCATCATCATTCGCGACAACACGGAGCGGCCTCGTCATGTTGGGAAGCGCAATGTCAATGACATAAGATCAGGTCACACCATGACCCTCCGCGTCCAACAAGCAACCGCGACAGATGCAAGGAGTCGCAGGAGGGTAGCAGCAAGAAAGCTAACCCACCGCCAACTCCTCCTCTGTCACCACCTAGCAGCCACCATGGCGGAGGAGGGCCGTGTCACTCACGCAGCCCTTCCCCTGATGGCAAGAAGAAAAAGGAAATCCCGGAGCCATACGATGCATGTTCACGCTTGGACAAGATTCACGAGGCCTGGGAAGGACAATACCTGGGACCACGTTGCTTTGGACCTGTAATACGGACCGCAACTTACACCAAGGGTTTCCGGATTGACAAGACAATCAAGCCCTATGACGGCACCGCCAAGCCAGCTACATGGTTCTAGGATTACGACAACACGGTGGAGATCGACGGGGGAAACCCCAACGTTACTGTCAAGTACCTCCCACTGATGTTGACGGGCATAACCCGCCAATGGATCGACGACTTGCCAGAGAAGTCCATATGCAATTGGTTGGACATGCAAGAAGTGTTCACCAAGAATTTTGAGGGTATGTACAAAACGTCCTTGCATGGTTGGTGATCTACAATGGTGCGTGCAAGAGAAAGACGAGACATCTCTGGCCTACCTCTCCTGCTGGCTAGATATGAAGAATTCCTGCACACGAGTGCATGATCAGACCACTATGGCCACCTACATTGATGGCTTGGAAAAGGGAACTTTGCTGCGACATAAGTTGAAGCGCCTGCAGGACAATCACAGGCTCGATCTCAATTAGATAATCTCCTTGGCTAGTGAGTTCGCGACTGCCGACAACGATGCTTGTGGCTCTTTGCCGGCAATTGCCATTCCAACCCAAGCCAAGAGGAACAACATCACTAATCGAAAGAGTCCACCAGAAGAAAAGCCAACCTCCGACATGGTTGCAATGAAATTTGCAGGAAGAGGTGATGGCGGACGGCGTGGCTGAGGATGGGGGGCTGGTCGTGGGCTACAACGCGGTAGTGAAACTACCTCAGCAGCGCCCCGCATTCCCCAAATGTACGAGGAATACCGTGATATGACATGCCTTGTACACCTCGATGCCAATGGCAAAGCCACCCACACCAACCGCCATTGCAAGTTTGTCAACGATCTCAAAGAAGACCTAGAGTCCGGCTACAAACAAAGCCGAAAGAACCGACCACGAGGAAATGGAAAAGGGAAGAAGAAGGAAGAAGAGTCCAAGGATTCAAGTGACATGGACGAGGACGTTGACCCCAAGCACACCGACAAGAGCGATGGCAAAGGAAAGAACCCCTTCGAGAAGAAGGCCCCCGTCTACCACAATTTCCTTGGCACCCCAACCATCTGGGCACAGAAAACCTCACTGAGGATACTGATGGCCACCCTACCCCTAGTTCCCCAATACCTGCGCTGGTCGAAAGTTCCAATCACTTGGGACAGGAAGGATCACGCAAACCTCGTTTATGCCATGGTCATCATCCCTTTAATTGACGGCAATGAGTTCACCAAGTGCATGGTGGACAGTGGAAGCAACATCAATATCTTATACCTAGATACACTGCACAAGATGAACTTGACGGAGACCAACCTAAGGCGGACCAGCACTGTGTTCCATGGCATAGTTCCTGGGTGGGAGGCTCGGTCCCTTGTGTGCATCATGCTTCCGGTCGCTTTTGGCGATGTTAACAATTACCGCCAAGAACGCATGACCTTTGAGGTGGTCCCCTTCAAGAGCGTGTACCATGTCATATTCGGACGCGACATCTTCCACTCCTTCATGGACAAGGCATGCTTCATCTACAACAAGCTCAAGATACCCAGACCAAATGGTGTCATCACCGTATCCAGAAGCTTTTCAAAGGCAAGGGACTGTGAGATTGGAGAAGCAGCATTTGCATAAACTGTCCTCTACAACAAAGATTTCAAGGAGATCGAGAGCATGTCGATGCCTCAGAGATTCCAACATCGAAGAAGCAGATTTCTGACTCTGATCCCGCCTTCAAGGCCGCCATCGAGACCAAGTCGGTGGAACTTGTGGTAGGCGATGCCTCCAATACCACCGCCATTGGGACAAACCTGGACACTAAATAGGAAGGAGCACTCGTCAAGTTCCTCTGTGAGAATAGGGACATCTTTGCCTGGCTGCCTGCCAACATGAAAGGTGTACCTAGGGAACTTGCCGAGCACAACTTGAATATTGATCCAAAATACAAACTGGTGAAACAACCTCTATGACGCTTCAGAGGTAAGAAGAGACGCGCCATAGGCAAAGAGATAGCTAGGTTACTTAAGGCTAGTTTTATCCGAGAAGTCCTTCACACCCGACGGGTGGCTAATCCTGTACCTGTCCCCAAAAAGGGAACCAAAGAATTAAGAATGTGCGTTGATTACACATGCTTGAACAAAGTGTGTCCGAAGGATCCATTTGCTTTGCCTCGCATTGACCAAGTCATTGACTCGACGGCTGGCTCGGAACTTCTGTGTTTTCTAGATGCATACTCGGGATACCACCAGTAAAGATGAGGAAGTCGGACCAATTGGCCACTTCGTTCACCACACCTTATGACACGTTTTGCTATGTCACAATGCCCTTTGGGCTAAAAAACGCAGGTGCTACATACCAGCGAACTATGCAGCGTTGCCTACACGACCTAATTGGTCGGAACGTTCATGCCTACATGGACGACATTGCGGTGATGTCTAAAAAATAAAATGACTTTATCTCCGACTTAAAGGAAACCTTTGATGTCGGAACATTCATACCTAAGAAGTGCGTCTTCGGGGTTCCAGCTGGCAAATTGTTGGGCTTCATCGTTTTCCAGCGTGGAATCGAGGTCAACCCGGAGAATATCAAGGCCATCCTAAACATCAATCGTCCGACATGCCTGAAGGACATTCAACGACTAACAGGCTGCGTTGCAGCAATTAGATGGTTCGTCAGCCGACTTGGAGAGAAGGCCCTGCCACTGTACAAGTTGCTGAAGAAGGAGGACAAATTCACATGGACGGACGGGGCAGACGCTTCGCTTAAGGATCTTAAAAAGGTACTTTCTTCAGTACCTATACTCGCAGCACCCGAACCAATGTAGCCTATGTTTATTTACATGGCGGCCACCAACCGGATTATCAGCATCATCATCGTGGTAGAGCGGAAAGAACCAACGCATGCGTACGAAGTATAATGGCCAGTTTACTATGTAAGTGAGGTCTTTACGGAGTCCAAGCAACGGTACCTGCACTACCAAAAGCTAGCTTATGGAGTGTTCCTTGCTTCTCAGAATCTAAGGCACTACTTCCAGGAGCGCCCTATCACAGTAGTGAGCAAGGCTCCACTGTCCGACATCATCAACAATAGCGACGCTACGGGATAGGTCGCAAAGTGGGGCATTGACCTTGCCGCCTTAGAGATCACCTACAAGAGACGCGTCGCTATCAAGTCACAAGTCTTGGCGGATTTTGTTGCAGATTGGACGGAGATGCCAGATGCTACCCCTGTACCAGAGCCAGAATACTGGGTGATGCACTTTGACAGATCAAAGCTACTCAATGGCTCGGGGGCTGGTGTGTTACTGCAATCACCAACTACGTTTTGTAGATCCACTTTGAGGCTACAAATAACATGGCGGAATATGAAGGACTCATTCACGGACTTCGCGTAGCCAAGGATATTGGCATCAAGCACATAGTTTGCTATGGAGATTCCGACTTGGTTGCCCAGGAGGTGGCTGGCACCTAGAACGCGCGGAACCCTATGATGGTGGCATATCGAGATGAAGTGGACGAGATAGCCAAGTGCTTCAAAGGCTACAAAGTCAAGTATGTCAGAAGGGAGGAAAATGAGGCGGCAGATCTGCTGTCAAAGCTTGAATCAGGTTGCAAACTAATTCTGCCTGGCGTTTTTCTAGGACATCTACGGACCCTATCCATGAAGGGAGCATACCCCGAGAACCCGGATAGAGTTGAGTCATTTGTTCATGTGGTAACAAAAGTCCTTCCGGCTTGGACAAAACCGTTCATGGAATATCTCGTACACTGAACCTTGCCCATCGGTGAGGTCAAAAGTCGGCAAATAGTAGTTTGAGCAAAGGGCTATACCATAATCAATGTGCATCTCTACAAAAGAAGTACCACTGGTGTATACCTGAAGTCTGTCTCCCAGTAGGAAGGTATTGAAATCCTTCATGAGATCCATCTTGGAGATTGCGGGCATCACGCTGCTCCTCGATCATTAGTCTCCAAAGCCTTCCGGCAAGGATTCTACTGGCTGACCGCAAAGGAGGACGCCGACAAGCTGGTCGAGAGATGCATGGGATGCCAGTATTATGCCCGACAACTGCATGTACCAGCTAAAGAATTGCGGACCATACCAATAACTTGGCCATTTGCAGTGTGGGGGCTTGACATGGTTGGTCCATTACGGACGACACCTTGTGGGTTTACGCATCTGCTAGCAGCAGTTGATAAATTCACAAAATGGATAGAAGGTAAACCCATTCGAATGCTTGATGGGGCAACTTCCCTTAGGTTTTTCCGGGATCTGGTGGTGAGATTTGGTCTCCCACACAGCGTCATCACCGACAATGGCAGCAACTTGTCACTCGGATAAGTAGAGGCTTATTGTTGGGAAAAGGGCATCCGACTTGATCTGGCATCTGTGGCACACCCACAATCCAATGAACAAGTTGAGTGGGCCAATGGATTAATTCTATAGGGAATAAAGCCACGTCTAGAAGCACCGCTACATATAGCAGCTGGAGCCTGGGCGGAGGAGTTACCATCCATTTTGTGGAGTTTGCGAACTACTCCCAACAAATCCACCGGCAGAAGCTACGCAACTACCTAGTCGCCGTGTTCGGCATCACTCGTTTAAAGAGGATGACCTGGTGCTCTGACTTAAGCAAAAGAAGTCACACAAATTATCCCCGGCATGGGAAGGACCGTTCATCACAAGCAAGGCTCTTCTCAAAGGTTCTTATTACCTCGTTGACAACCGTGAACTAGAGGATAGGCTAAACGAGGATCATAAGCATAAGCGCCGTGACCCGGATGATGACTACCCGGAGCTTGATTGGCCATGGAACATAGCACCTGTAACATCCCAAAAATATAACACAAGGATCATCAAACTCTAATCACTAAAATTAGGGTTAACAAAAACTTTGATTAATTAAAATCATATGAATGCATGTGTGAATGAAATGATTTGACCAATGCATGAATGGACTTGTTTGATTAACCTAAATAGCAAGAAATGGTTTAAAGATGAAAATAACATCATATAAAACATTTCCATGCAGAAACAAATCAAAATAAAATAAAAAACAAAGCAAATAAAGCAAATGGTCATTTTTGCCAATCTTGGTCACTAGGTCACTTTGAGTGTTTCTAGTCCAAGAGTTCAAACAGAAACTTTCCCAATTCTTTTCACCCCTTGATAGAACTAGTAAAAGTGAATCAAGGCCCACCTTTCAAACTTGCAGAAACATTTGGCAACCCCATTCAAATCACAATTCAAAATTGAATGTTATTCATATGTGAAGATCATCCATTTTCAAAACCCAACCAAACCAATGCCCCTTGACTAATCCCACTAACCAGACACTCCCTAGTATGTGCCTAGCAAACCCACAAAGTTTGAATCCAAAATTCAAATTTAAACTTTTTGCGGCCATTTCATCAAACACCTTGCAGATTCAAATCAAACAAACATCTAACACTATTTGCAGCAGCAAAATTGGCCTAACTTGTTCCCTCTCTAGTTGCAGCAAACCTTTAGTAGATCATCTAACCTAGTTAGTAACCCCTAGCACCACTGTCAGCTTGCCTTTGCCATCAATGGTGAGCAGGCCGAGCCTCACCATGCCACCCCATGGCCGACAGCAAGCTACGAGCAACACTAAGCCTAGCCATCATGTCTAGCAAACTCCCCACCATCCACCGCCACTCTCTGTCCCAGCCTCGAGCAATGCCAGCCCCTGGACCACACGACACGCCCATGCCAAACCTCTCTGCGTGCGAGCCGAGAGCGCGCCAGTGCGCCATGCTCGACCAGCACCCACAGACCGCGCGCCGCCCTCGCCACTTGCAGGGATGATCACCCGCACCCCAGCAACCCCGCAGACATGCCCGTTCGCCGCCGCGCGGACCACACGCGTTGTGCGACATTAAAACCGCCATCGGACCCGCTCAGAGCACCGCGACGTTCCGACCGATCAGCACCGCCCCACGCTGCAAGACCACGCCGTTGAGCTTCGCCAGGGAGCACATCACCGTCCCCTACCGTCGCCCATGCCAGTAGCTACATGTACCGTCGCCTCCGACAACCTCAGCCCGTGTCCGTTGGTCCCCTTACGCCACTATAAATAGAGGCCTCCACCGCTCGTTTTCGCCACACCAGTTCACTCCCCTATCACCCAGAATCACCCTACCTCACTCCCAGAGCAAGGCGAGCTGTGCATCGCCGGAATTTGGCCGGAGCCCGCCGCTGCTAGAGAAGAAGGGAGCCGTCGATTGGAGCAGCCCCAGGAGGAGCTGCCGGTACCAGGAGAACCGCCGTCGTCGACTTCATCGTTCGCCCCCATCGTCGACCCTCGCCTGAGCCCCGGTGAGCCTCCCACGACCCCCACCTTCCGCGTTAGGGTTTTGTCTCGCCGGCGCTGCCCGACATGGACGATGAACCGTATCCGTTTGATTAGAGTTAGATCGTGCGGTTCACACTGCCCCGTACCGCTTCGCCCCTCCTCGTCTCACTGACGCGTGGGGACAGCCACTTAACCAGCCCGCGTGCATGCTGTGTGTAGTGGGCCGGCCCAGTAAAACATCCTGCGCGACCCAACAATTCAAATTAAGCTTTATTCATTTAATTTCAAACATAGTTCTGTACCTAGATTCAAAAAACAACCCAGCTCGATTCACTGAACCAAAATGCATGAAACCAATTTTGTTAGAAAGGTACTGAAATGAATAATCCAAGCCCGTTGGATTCAAATCATTTGGAGTTATATATCAACCATGGTAAAAATAACAAGGCAGAAGCTTTTCTGCATTCAAACATTTTTCAAAATTCAACCACAAAAGCTTTTGAGTTGATTCCAACTCTCAAAAATTACATTTGATCATACCTTTCAGAATATGTAAAAACATATGGGTTTACTTACATAGATAATGTTCAATTAATAAAAGAATGCTACATAGGCATTTCTAGTCACTTTATTTAATTAAAATAAAAAGGTTAAACCTTATTAAATTGTGACACCACTTTAAATCACATTCCCATGTACTAAAATATGTGGTGATGACATGTGTCAACATGATCCCATGTTTGAGTTGGAGAATATTAAATCTTAAGTAGTTTTTTAATGAGTAGAAATTACTTTTCTAAAGGTAAAACAAATAAGGCAAGTACTTTAATCTTGTGATAATAGTAATGATGCTAGACCACCTAGTGTGAACCATTGTGTGATGATTGGAAATAGTTAAGTATTGTTTGGTGATTGTGTACCTCGTATTTATTTATAGACGCTAGTACCGACCAAGGATACGAGGAGGAAAGAGGATACTACGAGGAAGAAGCCGAGGAGAACTTCAACCACTGCTCTGCACAAGGGAAGCTAACACTTGCAACGTTGCAAGCTTATACTGATATTTATGCAAGCCAATACTTGAAACCTTGCAAGATAACCCTTGCAATTTATGCAAGCTAATACTTGCTTGTTACCATGACAACTACAAGCCTTAAGCATATGTGATCATATCCACTTGATAACCCAATCCTAGTTTTACTTGCAAGCTTTATACTTTATTTCATTATCAAAGCTTTCTCTTAGAGTTTACATAGTGAATTGTAGATACTAGAAGAATATTGGAAGGTAGCATAAAGAGCATAAAATTTGGCCTAAGTTAGATAATCTTGATGTCATCCTAAGGCATGAGATTGAACCTAGCAAATCTCCACTTGTTTACCACCCCTCATTAGTATTTACCACCACTTGTAGATGCTAGTGCTAAGTATAAAACTTGATCAAATTTAGATGGGAATACTTGGTGAAAATGGTTATGAAAACCTTAGAATGATGAGTCATTCTACTAAAATGTTTTGACATGTGTTTCCGAACACCAGTTGATTTTGATGATGAAAATGTTGAGGCATGAGCCTTAGCCCTTTATAAAACTGATGGTTGTCTTGATGCGATACCATTTCAATTTTACCGTACAACCACAATACCCGAAAATTGGGTAGGGCTTGACTGGAAATTTATATACCTTAGTATGGGTTCCCTCGCGGCAAAGGTCTGAGATGAGGCTACCTTGTGAAGATTGTCCACCTGTGCAATACCCAAGATGACAGTTGGTCATGGTTGGGAGGCCAAACTCACAGGAGAGGTGCCTATACTAGGGCGTGTAATTGAAAGGTTAGGATTGATTATCCGCATACTGAGTATGGTGAATTCAGGATTGTTCCTGACGGATGTATTGAATGTTGTGGTGAAAGTGTACAATCTCTGCAGAGTGTCAAACTATTCAAATAGCCGCGTCCACAGTTATGGACAGTTGGAGTGGCCATACTGTTCCCCCGTCAGATGTTTTCAAAATGACTTGTGAAATGAATTATGACTTTGACTTGACCACAACAGAGTTGTGATATGAAATTTAAATTCCCACTTAGGTGTTATAAAACTTTCAACTAAATTTCTTGCTTCTGAACTTAGTAGAGGTAAATCTGGATTTTTGCAAAACAACCTTAGAGCTTAGTATCCTACTACAAAAACTCCCTTACCTTGTTAGTATTAGTTTGTGAGTACTTAAAGAGTACTCATGGCTTTGTCCTTGTCTATTCCCGTGGCCAGACTATGAAGAGGAGTATCAGGATGACGGACCATAGGAAGGTTACGACAACTAGGATCATCTCCCATCGTCAGCATTGCCTGTGACCCCGAAGATGGAGCTTCGCCCACGCTATCGTTATATTTACGTTATTCCGCTGCTTGAAAATTGTATTAAGAACTGGATCATGAGATCCTTATTTGTGTAAGACCTTATGTATGGTTTGTAATGGATGATGTACTGTGATATCCAAATCTGTTATGTCTCGCAAAAATGATAATACTGGGATTGCGATGTATGGCATAACAAGCATCTGAGATTAAAAATCCGGGTGTTGACAAGTTGGTATTAGAGCCATCCTGACCATAGGAGACCCTAGTTAGAATGGACGTTTGAATCAAAAACTTAGTTTCAAAACCAAATGAAGTGAGTATTTACAAAAACTTATTCCCATTCTTATCACTTGGATTCTTTCATGAAAATTCATGTTCCTCAAAAATTCTTGCAAAGTACCTAAAATTTGACACACTTGATCACTCTACTAACTTACTCATCCTATATTCTTATAGATGGACGTAAAGTACAACAAGTTTTATCAGTTGGGAAATGGAGGAGACCTCATCTTTGAGCGTGACTTGGACCAGCTGTCGGAGTTGCTGGAGCGTCCGCACCCCAAGTTCTTCGGAGCTCAGCTCAATGATCAGGAAGGAGAAGACCTGCAGTGGCTAGTTGTTGCAAGTCTCCGAGGAAATATTGAACCTCCCACTGCCGAGGGAATTCAGTTTACCTTAAGAGAGAACAACTGGCTCGATGGACTGGCCAGGGCAATGCAGGAAGCTCTTGCCCGTCTATGTGGGCAGAGTATCAATCAGATCAAGGGTACCTGCTTTGAGTTCTACCCAAGGCGTGATGTTATGGGACAGCCACTGGAGGCCCAACAGCATCCCGAGCTAAATACTCAGTTGGACCACCTCAGCTTCATGATGTACGACCATCAGAAGGAGTTGGACAATGCCCGTGCCTACGCCAACCACAAGTACGCCATCGCCAAGAAGAAGGATCAGACCCTCTCCATGCTAGTGAAGGATCGCAAGTCTCGTCACTGTCAGCTCGACAAGAAGGAGCGCATCATTGCCCGTCTTCTCCACTGGATCATGGATTTGGAGGAGACCATCCACGAGAGAGACATGCAGTTGGAGGAAAGGGAGAATGCCGGAGAAGACCCCTACTCCTATCTCAGCGATGATGATGACTTTCTGGAGGATCAGGCCATGGACTTCTTCACCGATGAGGATGATTTCGCCTTCATCGATGACGATGATGATGAGTACACTGACTCCGAGGAGTAGTATCACTTGAGCACTAGCGTTAGTGAATTTTATTCGGTCCCACTGTATCGTAGCTTCACAGAATGGTTCTTAAAACCATCTGTTTTTCTTTGTTGTGGTGTGTGTTGTATTGTGTGATATGAATGAATGAAAAGCAAGTTGCTAGCAAAATCTGAGTCACTTTAACAACTTTACAAAACAACCCCCGAACCTTAGAAATTTCCCTCTTTTCTCATGATCTATCTCAATCTTCAGATGCCTCGTGGAGGAAACAACTCAGCCCCGGACCCGATATTGCAACTCTTGCAAATGATGGTTTCGGACCACGAAGACAAAAGAGCCGAACGTCAAGCCAACCTAGCCACCCTTCAACAGATAGCCCAGATGGCCAACAACAATCAAGGCCATGGAAATCAGGACAACCATGGATGTAAGCTCAAGAATTTCTAGAACACCAATCCCCCTATTTTCACTAAGTCAGAAGAACCCCTAGATGTAGATGATTGGATGCAAACCATGGAGAACAACCTGGAAGTTGCAGGAGTAGAAGCTAACGAGAAAGTTCTGTTCGCCACCCACTACCTAGCCGGAGATGCAAGAGCATGGTGGAACAGCGTTCGTGAAATGACCGGAGGTCAGATGATGACCTGGGATGAATTCAAGGTCAAGTTCAGCAGAACCCATGTGCCACCGAGTTTAATCAAGAGGATGGGAGATAAATTCAGAGAACTGAAGCAAGGAAGGATGACCGTAGTGTAATACCATTACAAATTCTTGTCATTAGCTAGGTATGCCCCGGATGAGGTCGACACTGAAGCCAAGAACAAAGAGAGATTCCTGAATGGTCTGCACGATGAGATGCAAATGGTGTTGGTCAATATCCCCTTTGCTGATATTGAAGCCCTAGTCGACTCTGCCATTCAAATGGAAGGAAAGATCAACCAAGCCAATGAGAACCGCAAGCACCGCATGATGCATCAACCAGGAACCCACCAGACACCAAAGTATCGCCCCAACCCATCTCCAGGATTTGCCCCGAGAACCAACAGACCCCCGATGAACCGTCCGACCTATCCCAACCGTGGAAACCCAAGGCCCGGAGGAAACCACAACAACCCCGACAACTCTAGAAATTTCAACCGTGCACCACCCAAGTTCAACAACAACAATGCCGCCACCAACACCAACACTGCCCCAAGGACCGGAAGCAATGTTGTGCCTGTTGCAGCGAAGGACAAGTCGCAAGTGACTTGTTATGAATGTGGAACTAAGGGTCACTACTCCAATGAGTGACCCAAGAGGAATGCCGCAACCCCCAATGCAAATGCCCCAGCTCAGCAACAATGTCGTGTTCAGCTCGGAAGAAGGTTTGCCCTAGGGAACTCGCTCAACCGCAACGGCCGTCTCTTTCTCATGCATGCTGAAGAAGCCTAGGAAGCACCAGACGTCGTGATGGGTATGTTTTCTGTTAACTCAGTACTTGCAAGAATGTTGTTTGATTCTGGAGCATCACACTCATTTGTTACTGAAGAATTTGCATGCACTAGTAAGATTCAACCAACCAAATTGAAGCATGTTATGATTGTTCAAATACCCGGTTCAACTACCAAAGCTAGGCAAATTTGCAAAGCCGTCCCTATCCGAATCCATGGCATAGATATTTATGCTAATCTAATAGTACTCGGAACTAAAGGTTTGGAAGTAGTACTAGGAATGGATTGGATGTCCAAACACAAAGGATTAATTGACTGTGCCAAGAAAGCCATAACCATGACCAGTACAACCGGAATATCAGTCGAGCATGTATCTAAAACCTTGCCTCGTCAGTTCAAGTGCAACAAGAGTATAACCCAACCTACCATTGACCAAGTCCGGATAGTCTATGAATACCCCGATGTATTTCCAGATGTTTTGCCTGGTATGCCCCCAGATCGGGATATAGAGTTTATCATTGAACTAATCCCTGGAACCGGACCCATAGCCCAGAGACCATATAGTATGAACCCGTCAGAACTAGCAGAACTGAAGAAGCAACTGGACGCCATGCTGGAAGTTGGATTGATTCAACCAAGTGCGTCACCATGGAGATCACCTATTTTGTTCGTAGACAAGAAGGATGGAGGTAACCGTCTGTGTACGGATTATAGGAAGTTGAATGATGTCACTATAAAAAACAAGTACCCGTTGCCGAAGATCGAAGATTTGTTTGACCAGTTGACTGGTGCCAAAGTGTTTTCTAAGATTGATCTTAGAACTGGCTATCATCAACTCAAGATTCACGCAGAGGATATTCCAAAGACTGACTTTACCACCAGATATGGATTATACGAGTATACTTTCATGTCTTTAGGATTAACCAATGCCCCCGCTTATTTCATGAACCTCATGAATAAGATTTTTATGGACTTCCTGGATAAGTTTGTCGTTGTTTTCATCGAAGACATTCTGATTTATTCCAAATCAGAAGAAGAACATGAGCTACACCTAAGGACCATTCTTGGAACCCTTAGAGAGCATCAATTATATGCCAAGTTTAGCAAATGTGAATTCTGGTTACAGGAAGTAGGATTCCTCGGACATATCGTATCAGCCGGAGGAATTGCCGTTGACCCTGCGAAGGTGAAAGATGTCGAAGATTGGCAAGCCCCAACCACTCAAACCCAAGTTCGTGCATTTCTCGGATTAGCAGGATACTACCGCAAGTTCGTCGAAGGATTCTCGAGTATCGCCAGACCCATGACCCAATTGCTGAAGAAGGACAATAAGTTTGAATGGACGGACAAATTTGAAGGGAGTTTTCAAGAACTCAAGAGAAGATTGATTTCAACCCCCATCTTGATCATGTCGGATATCACCAAACCCTTTGACGTGTATTGTGACGCATCCAAGATCGGCCTTGGATGTGTGCTAATGCAAGAAGGCAAGTTATATCTTATCTATCCCGACAACTGAAGCAGCATGAACAGAACTACCCAACCCATGATCTCGAACTCGCAGCCGTAGTTCTAGCCCCGAAGACATGGAAGCATTACCTGATGGGAAACCGTTGTGAGATTTATTCAGATCACAAGAGCCTAAAGTATATATTCACTCAGAAGGAACTGAATATGAGGCATAGAAGATGGATTGAGATAATCATGGATTATGATCTGGACATTCACTATCACCCCGGTAAAGCCAATGTGGTAGCAGCTGCCCTTAGCAGATTGCCGTGCCGCTTGAACTCACAAAGAGATGGAAGATTTCAGAATGGAATTAGTGAGTGAAGGATTTTTGTCTAGCATAGAACTTCAACCCACTTTGATCAGCCAGATCAAAGAGGCGCAGAAAGGAAATGCTAGTATCGACGGAATCAAGCATCGTATCGGTACAGGCAAAGTACCCGGATTCACGGAAGATGAAGAAGGAGTTTTGTGGTACAAAGGACGCCTTTGTGTTCTAGCAGATTCGGAATTGAAAGAAGTGATTTTGAAAGAGGCCCATGTAACTCTTTATTCTATCCACCCCAGAGGAACAAAGATGTATCAGGATTTGAAGGAACAATTTTGGTGGCATAAGATGAAGAGAGAAATCGGAAGCTATATCGCCAAGTGTGATATATGTCAGAGAGTCAAGGCGGGACATCAAAGACCCGCAGGACTGTTGCAACCTCTACAGATTCAAGAATGGAAATGGGATTCAGTTGGAATGGACTTTATCACTGGATTGCCTACTTCTAGTAGGGGAAATGACTCTATCTGGGTCATAGTTGACCGATTGTCCAAAGTAGCCCATTTCCTACCAGTCAAGACCACATACCAGAGTTCGAAGCTAGCGGAGTTATACATCGATAGAATCGTCGGTTTGCATGGAGTCCCCAAGAACATCGTATCGGATCGAGGAACTCAGTTTACCTCGAGATTCTGGAAGAAAGTCCAAGAAGATTTAGGAACCCGACTAGATTTCAACACAGCGTATCACCCTCAGACTGATGGGCAAACGGAGCGAGTAAATCAAATACTCGAAGATATGTTGAGAGCATGTGTGCTAGAGTATGGATCTAAATGGGAGGACTGTCTTCCTTTCACAGAATTTTCATACAACAACAGTTATCAAGCTAGTCTGCAAATGGCACCATTTGAGTTTATGTATGGAAGGAAGTGTCGCACCCCTTTGAATTGGTCAAAAGTAAGAGAGAGTCATATTTTTGGACCCAACATCCTACGATAAGCAGAAGAGAAAGTTCACAAGATTCGTGAGCACCTCAAGACCGCCCAGTCAAGACAGAAAGTTATGCCGACAAGAGACATCGAGACCTCGCTTTCAATATCGGAGATTTCGTGTATCTTAAAGTGTCGCCTTTGAAAGGAATGCAGCGTTTCCAGCTGAAAGGAAAATTAGCCCCCAGATATATTAGACCCTTCAAGATTCTGAATCATCGAGGAGAAGTATCATATCAATTGGAACTGCCAGAGGAAATGTCAGCAGTGCATAATGTGTTCCATATATCGTTACTTCGCAAATTCCTTGAAGTTCCAGAGAAGACTGAAGTTTTCAAGAACATTGATCACCGGACCATAGAGATCAATGATGACCTGACCTATCCCGAAGTACCCATCTGTATTTTGGAAGAAGCTTTCAAAACCACCAGGACCCGAAGCATCAAGTTTCTCAAGATTCAGTGGAGAAACCACACTGAAGAAGAACCTACCTGGGAGCGCGAAGATCACATCAAGACGGAGTTTCCCAATCTCTTTAAATCCTAGGTAATCTTTTTTCTTCGTTTTTCAAATCTCGGGACGAGATTTTGTTTAAGGGGGGAAGGTTTGTAACATCCCAAAAATATAACACAAGGATCATCAAACTCTAATCACTAAAATTAGGGTTAACAAAACCTTTGATTAATTAAAATCATATGAATGCATGTGTGAATGAAATGATTTGACCAATGCATGAATGGACTTGTGTGATTAACCTAAATATCAAGAAATGGTTTAAAGATGAAAATAACATCATATAAAACATTTCCATGCAGAAACAAATCAAAAGAAAATCAAAAACAAAGCAAATAAAGCAAATGGTCATTTTTGCCAATCTTGCTCACTAGGTCACTTTGAGTGTTTCTAGTCCAAGATTTCAAAAAGAAACTTTCCCAATTCTTTTCACCCCTTGATAGAACTAGTAAAAGTGAATCAAGGCCCACCTTTCAAACTTGCAGAAACATTTGGCAACCCCATTCAAATCACAATTCAAAATTGAATGTTATTCATATGTGAAGATCATCCATTTTCAAAACCCAACCAAACCAATGCCCCTTGACTAATCCCACTAACCAGACACTCCCTAGTATGTTCCTAGCAAACCCACAAAGTTTGAATTCAAAATTCAAATTTAAACTTCTTGCGGCCATTTCATCAAACACCTTGCAGATTCAAATCAAACAAACATCTAACACTATTTGCAACAGTAAAATTGGCCTAACTTGTTCCCTCTCTAGTTGCAGCAAACCTTTAGTAGATCATCTAACCTAGTTAGTAACCCCTAGCACCACTGTGAGCTTGCCATTGCCATCAATGGTGAGCAGGCCGAGCCTCACCATGCCACCCCATGGTCGACAGCAAGCTACGAGCAACACTAAGCCTAGCCAACATGTCTAGCAAGCACCCCACCATCCACCGCGACTCTCTGTCCCAGCCCCGAGCAATGCGATCCCCTGGACCACACGACACGCTCATGCCAAACCTCTCTGCGCGCGAGCCGAGAGCGCGCCAGTGCGCCATGCTCGACCAGCACCCACAGACCGCACGCCGCCCTCGCCGCTTGCAGGGATAATCACCAGCAACCCAGCAACCCCGCAGACATGCCCGTTCGCCGCCGCGCGGACCACACGCGTTGTGCGACATTAAAACCGCCGTCGGACCCGCTTAGAGCACCGCGACGTTGCGACCGATCAGCACCACCCCACGTCGTTGAGCTTCTCCAGGGAGCACAACACAGTCCCCTACCATCGCCCATGCTAGTAGCTGCCTGTACCATCACCTCCGACGACCTCAGCCCGCGCCCGTCGGTCCCCTTCCGCCACTATAAATAGAGGCCTCCACCGCTCGTTTTCGCCACACCAGTTCACTCCCCTCTCACCCAGAATCACCCCACCTCACTCCCGGAGCAAGGCGAGCAGCGCATCGCCGGAATCTGGCCGGAGCCCACCGCTGCTAGAGAAGAAGGGATCTGTCGATTGGAGCCGCCCCAGGAGGAGCTGTCGGTACCAGGAGAACCGCCATCATCGACTTCGTCGTTCGCCCCCATCGCTGACCCTCGCCTGAGCCCTAGTGAGCCTCCCACGACCCCCACCTGCCGCGTTAGGGTTCTGCCTCACCGGCGCTGCCCGACATGGACGATGAACCGTAGCCGTTTGATTAGAGTTAGATCGTGCGGTTCACACTGCCCCATACCACTTCGCCCCTCCCCGTCTCACTGACGTGTGGGGACAGCCACTTAACCAGCCCGCGTATGCGCTGTGTGTAGTGGGCCGGCCCAGTAAAACATCCCGCGCGACCCAACAATTCAAATTAAGTTTTATTCATTTAATTTCAAACATAGTTCTGTACCTAGATTCAAAAATCAACCCAGCTCGATTTACTAAACCAAAATGCATGAAACCACTTTTGTTAGAAAGGTACTGAAATGATTAATCCAATCCCATTGGATTCAAATCATTTGGAGTTATAGATCAACCATGGTAAAAATAACAAGACAGAAGCTTTTCTGCATTCAAACATTTTTCAAAATTCAACCACAAAAGATTTTGAGTTGATTCCAACTCTCAAAAATCACATTTGATCATACCTTTCAGAATATGTAAAAACATATGGGTTTACTTACAGAGATAATGTTCAATTAATAAAGGAATGCTACATAGGCATTTCTAGTGACTTTATTTAATTAAAATAAAAAGGTTAAACCTTATTAAATTGTGACACCACTTTAAATCACATTACCATGTACTGAAATATGTGGTGATGAAATGTGTCAACATGATCCCATGTTTGAGTTGGAGAATATTAAATCTTAAGTAGTTTCTCAATGAGTAGAAATTACTTTTCTAAAAGTAAAACCAATAAGGCAAGTACTTTAATCTTGTGATAATAGTAATGATGCTATACCACCTAGTGTGAACCATTGTGTGATGATTGGAAATAGTTAAGTATTGTTTGGTGATTGTGTACCTCGTATTTATTTATAGAAGCGAGTACCGACCAAGGATACAAGGAGGAAGGAGGATACTATGAGGAAGAAGCCGAGGATAACTTCAACCACTGCTCTGCACAAGGAAAGCTAACACTTTCAACCTTGCAAGCTTATACTGATATTTATGCAAGCCAATACTTGAAACCTTGCAAGATAACCCTTGCAATTTATGCAAGCTAATACTTGATTGTTACCATGACAACTACAAGCCTTAAGCATATGTGATCATATCCACTTGATAATCCAATCCTAGTTTTATTTGCAATCTTTATACTTTATTTCTTTATCAAAGCTTTCTCTTAGAGTTTACATAGTGAATTGTAGATACTAGAAGAATATTGGAAGGTTGCATACATAGCATAAAATTCTAAGTTAGATAATCTTGATATCATCCTAAGGCATGAGATTGAACTTAGCAAATCTCCACTTGTTTACCACCCCTCATTAGTATTTACCACCACTTGTAGATGCTAGTGCTAAGTATAAAACTTGATCAACTTTAGATGGGAATACTTGGTGAAAATGGTTATGAAAACCTTAGAATGATGAGTCATTCTACTGAAATGTTTTGACATGTGTTTCCGAACACCAGATGATTTTGATGATGAAAATGTTGAGGCATGAGCCTTAGCCCTTTATAAAACTGATGGTTGTCTGGATGCGATACCATTCCAATTTTACCGTACAACCACAATACCCGAAAATTGGGTAGGGCTTGACTGGAAATTTATATACCTTAGTATGGGTTCCCTCACGGCCAAGGTCTGAGCTGAGGCTACCTTGTGAAGATTGTCCACCTGTACAGTACCCAAGATGATAGTTGGTCATGGTTGGGAGGCCAAACTCATAGGAAAGGTGCCTATACTAGGGCGTATAATTGAAAGGTTAGGATTGATTATCCACATTTGGAGTATGGTGAATTCAGGATTGTTCCTGACGGATGTATCGAATGTTGTGGTGAAAGTGTACAATCTCTGCAGAGTGTCAAACTATTCGAATAGCCGCGTCCGTGGTTATGGACAGTTGGAGTGGCCATACTATTCCCCCGTCAGATGTTTTCAAAATGACTTGTGAAATGAATTATGACTTTGACTTGACCACAACAGAGTTGTGATATGAAATTCAAATTCCCACTTAGGTGTTATAAAGCTTTCAACTAAATTTCTTGCTTCTGAACTTAGTAGAGGTAAATCTGGCTTTTTGCAAAACAACCTTAGAGCTTAGTATCCTACTACAAGAACTCCCTTAACTTGTTAGTATTAGTTTGCGAGTACTTAAAGAGTACTCATGGCTTTGTCCCTGGCTATTCCCGTGGCCAGACTATGAAGAGGAGTATCAGGATGACGGATCGCAGGAAGGTTACGACAACTAGGATCATCTCCCATCGTCAGCATTGCCTGTGACCCTGAAGATGGAGCTTCACCCACGCTATCATTATCTTTACGTTATTCCGCTGCTTGAATTGTATTAAGAACTGGATCATGAGATCCTTATTTGTGTAAGACCTTATGTATGGTTTGTAATGGATGATGTATTGTGATATCCAAATATGTTATGTCTCGCAAAAATGATAATCCTAGGATTGCGATGTATGGCATAACAGGCATCTGGGATTAAAAATCCAGGTGTTGACAGCACAACTACATCCTTTTTACACTTAGCATATTTTACTATCTAATGTGTATCTCTTATATGATCAATGAAATAAAGCTCTCTGGTTCACTCATATGCTTGAGTCTTTTACCTCCTTTAGTTTTCATTTTTAGATCATATAAAACCTTTATGCGCAAGCTTTGCATTTGCACTTGCGAAAATTCTGCCTATGGGCGTTAGCTTAAGTTTTCTGGTCTACATATTCTTTGTTGTTTTTATGTGGATTCTGGAGTAGTGACTTTTGACACTCGAAGTCAGCGATTTTGTGCTTAGGTTTTTGACGGTGCCATTGGGCATCATCACCTGAGCGCATAGTTTCGACTAAGGGTCTTCCGACTCACGAAAAGTCAAGCATAAAAAACAGAGTAATGGATAAGCCAGCACTTGCTTAAAAACTATATACATAATGGAATTAGTTCTTAAGCAACTGGAAGCTTATAGCTAGAGTTTTCCACCTTAAGTTAAACAACATTGTTTTCCTCATACATACAACATCCAGAGGTGACAAATATTACATAGTGTTTTCACTTCTCTGGTGCAGGAGACTTTGAGGTACCATCATCGGCTGCAGGAGAGCCATCTTTCCTATCGACAAAGTCGTCAGTTTTTAGGGACTCGGAGGAGCTAGCTTGGTCGGCATCGTTTACTTCAAGAGGCATGAAGTTTTTTGCATCAACCAACTGGGCGACCCTTCTATCGTAGCCGACAAGCGAAGACTAAATAACATCATGATCGATCTTCTATCCGTCTTCGTCTACGTCCGGCAACCTAGAGGTCACAGTGGTGATGTCGGCATCGTCGTAGTGGGCCTTGACCATGACTAGAGACATGCTAGCACAATCCTAGGTGCATGAAGCCTTCCAGCTTACGATATGGTGGGGGGCTCGGCGCAGGATCTCCGAGTACTTCATTACAGAGTCCACTGCCTTAATGTTTATGTCCAAGGGCTTGGCGATCTCTTTGGCCTAGGTGATGGTGGTACTGATAAAGTTTCCGACAGGAACCATGCATTCCTTTGGCAGAGGAGGATTATTGGTCAAACCAATAGGAGCTGCATTTCCGACCAAAATGTTTGAGTACATGAGTTCAACACAATAAGATCAAAGTACCTGGTTTACAGAAGTACAAGATGGAGAATGATTACCAAAGATGTTATCCTCAGCTTGCTTTAGAAGTTCCGCCATGGAGTCCCGTTCCTTTCGGAGGGTCTTGTACGCCTCAAGGTTCCGAGTATTCTGCTCGTGAGCAACTTTGTTCTGCTCCTTGAGGGTTGCAGTTTCCTCCTTAAGGCGGTTGATCTCTGTGTTTCATATTCTTGCACGACAGCTAATGCATCTTCGTGCATCTTCAGCGAGTCAGCCCTATCCTACTTCAGGATCTTGTTTTTGCTATCCAGCTCTTGTATATGCTTGGATTGCTCAACAATATCCTTGGCCTTGGTGATAGCCTCTGTAAATCCGAGAAATGGTAGAGCACAATGAGTAGTCGGAAGTTGATGACACAAGAACAAGTTGAGCATGAAACTAAAAATAAAACACTCTTTCCCTTGGCGATCTGTCCCTTCAAGAAGGCGGTTTTACCCTTTTTAGCTTCGAGGTCCGCATGCATCTTGCGGAACTTGTCATTGGTGGCAGTCCTTCTATTATTCTCATTCTGCAAAAATAACAAACTTACTTAGTCTACTTGGAGCATCTAGATGGATAAGTATCCGCCTAGAGGCTTGGGGGGCTACAATATAATTTTTTAACTCAAATCTATGCTTAGTCTTTCTTGAAGCATCTAGTTGGAACTAATACTATTTCAACTAGTGGCTTGGGGGCTACAGTATTGAAATTTACAAACACTACATATGCTACTCTAAAATTATCTAGTCAGAATAATTCATTCAAACTAAATACTTGGGGGCTACAATACAATGTTTCTTTCTTAGTCACTATTAGAGCATTCAGACCTAAAGACCTATGGTTTTCCATCTAAATCCTCGGGGATACAGTGGGATACTACATATAAAATGCAAAAGGCATGCAAAACTTACAAGTGCAATGATCTTGAGGTTGCTGACACTCTTAGAAAATATCTTGCTAAAAGCAAGCATATTAACTCGGACAATCTCTGCGTGTTTGAGTAGCTCTTCAAGGACGCATGTAGGAGAAGTAGGCGCAGCACCAGGAGCCAGAACTGAGCTCCTCGGTGTGAGCACCAGATAGAAAATCTTGGGAAGCTCAGTTGGCGTCTTGGGTGCAATGGCTCCGCCTTCGGCAGAAGTTCTGCCTTCCATCATTGCCTTACCTCTACCAGTGACATCCTTAGTCGGAGCTTTAGCCACTTTGGAAGACGTGCTCTCCTGCGTCTCCTATTCGCCGGCAGTGTGGAGTTCCGCTGTAGCATCTGGGACCTCCTGAGAAGGAGTTGGGTCCACTTCCATGGCGGAAGGTTCGGATGCTACCTTTGCTAGAGAACCGGCGGGTGCGGTGTAGCACCCCAGGTAAAACCACTAATAGAAAATCACCCATCTTTATCTTGTGCATGATCATATCATCATGCATGTTTGTTTATAAAAGTATTTTGCGAAAACCCTATCTTTTTTTAGACATTACTCCCTGTCTTTATTTCAAATAATAAAAAAACCTGGTCGTCCGGATATTTTGCTCTGTCTAAAAACTATTTACAAAAAAGCTTTAAAATAATAATAATGAAACATTAGTCTAACAAAAATAAAAAAACATATTTTTTTCTGTGGGGGAGGCAGCCCAACGGCCAGGCCCAAAGGCCCAACCGAAGGCCACCTACCACCCCACATATCCTAACCCTAATCACCCCAAACCTCCCAGCCCCAGACTCCACACCCCGCCGCCAGGAACCCACCGACACGGTGCACTCGACCACTTCCCCTGGACACAACCCAAAACCACGCATGCAACACCCACCACACCGGACACACACGACGCGCACATTCCCACCCTCCCGATCGAATCCCTGGCCCCACCCCGTCACTCTTCCCCGAGCCAAGCTCCACCAACCCCGCATGGCGCCGCCACCCCGGCTCCTCGCCGTTGGTAGCACCACCTCCCTCTGCCTGGTCTCTACCTCCCTACAGTGCCCTCGGCCGCCCCGCTGCCCTGCGACGCTGCGACCCTCGCCTCGCCCAGCGCCGGTGGCCCCCTCGCCCCTATCTGCGTCCTCCCCGCAGCCGCCCGCGCGAGTCCCTCAATGCCGGCCTCCTCGCCTCCTGCGCAGAGCCCGTCGCCAGCTTCCCAGACCGGAGCAGCTCGCCGTCCCTCCTTCCCCGCCAGCGGAACCGCACGTCTGCAGCGTTACTCGCGCGGACCCTCCTCGTCCGCCCCGCTCCTCGCTGGCACACGGGCCTCATCCGCCCCGCTCCTCCCTGGCGCACGGGCCTCGTCCGCCACCTCGTGTTGTGCCCTTCTATCCCGGCCACGGTGAACCGACGCTTAATCGTGACCTACCGGCGGCCTGCCTCTGTTCTCCTTCCAAGTTTGAGCGGGCACTTTGGATAGTCGTACATCATGCCGGTTCCAGCATCTCTGCATACATATCATTGCTGTTGCGTTCTGCCGATGTGCTTCTACCCAATATCGAGGCCAAAGAGATGGTGGTGTTGCCTCTGTATATTTTGCGACAAGGGGCTTCCCAAGAACTGTCTGATTCGATGTCTCTGAACCCTAGGCACGCCAAGATCTTCTTCACGGATTCCGAAGCTATTCGTCCGTAGACCGTTCCGTCGAAGCCTGATCCCCGTCGAACCCCAAGACCATCGACCACATGTGTGACCTCCTTCTCGAGCCCTATTTTATAAATTGTCATATAATATATGTTGTACATATAAATTGTCATGCTTGCATGCATATTTTGTGGGTCCAGGTTGTATAGTCGATTCACCTAAATAAAATATAGAGGCCATATGCGGGCTTTTCTAGTCTAATATTGGCCCCATTTAAATTTGTGTAGTGAACCGGTGACATATTTTGCCTTGTTAATACAACATTTAAAATGCGGGTATCTAAACAACATGAACCTCCTAAATAATTGTCGAGGCCCTAGTTCCGTTTAATATTGCCTAATTGCATCGCATTTTTTTCATGTCATACATCATACATGCATCATGCCCGATCTGTTGCCGTAGTATTAAATAGTGCATCCGGTGTTTCTTCTAGTGCTTTGCTTCTTCACGGATTAGGTCGATGAGTTGATGCGAGAGTCAACCCAATCTTCGGATGAACCTTCGGCAATGTTTTCAGGCGAGCATTCCCCCTCTTTCTACCTATCTTACTTTTATAGACTTTATTTCCTCCTATTGATCTATTGCTACCTATGTTGCGATGCTCTAGCTTTCGTACCCGTGATATCCCTTGCAGCCATTATATTGCCTTGGACACATCCTATTACCTGTTGTTTGGTAGATAGTTAGCCTTGCGAGTCGTAGTTGCTTGCGCAGGCATTGCTTCGTGCCGTCGATGTTCCACAGATGTTGGAGAAATGCCTCATGCTTAATGCTAAAGCTGATCGTGGCTATAATTACCGTTTAATAACTAAAACTGAAGTAGGTAAAAAATGCAGAGGCACAGGTGGACAATAGATGTTATTTGGTTTTTAACCGTCCACTTGTGTCCCTTAGGACCCCGAGTACTTGATACCTGTTCCTTGACTATTCACACTATCCGCATGTGGTACCATGAATCCCCTTAGCCAGAGCTTGAGTCATATATTATTTCTTGGGGCCACAAACTAGTTTGGGGCTTTATTACTATCTTGTACTTATGCCATGCTTTACTGCTTTATTTACGATTGCGCGTGGAGCGCCTGTACTGTTTAGGTAAGCGGAGTGTTTTCGCGGTATCGACAAGCCCAATCACACTTTCGGGTTCCCAGTCGTTTACAACCATTGACGCAAACCTCTGGGTCTGTTCCGGAGCCGGCCAACTTCGTCGCGGGTAGCTTGGTGGGGTGGACCCCTGAAATATTATATGAATCTTGCAATTGCTCTGTCGTGATGCCTCGTTGGGTTTTCATTTGGTTTTTCCGAGGTTGATCGTGCGTGTGTTGCTATTTGTGCCCCCTGCAGGGTAAAACTTTCTTAAAGCCGTGTCCACGGTTATGGACGACGTGGAGCACAGTATCTCGATCATAGACAACTATAACTAAATTAGTGCTATAAATTTGACTTTATAATGACTAGTAATCAGCTTTACTACAACGGAATGGCTAAATAAAAGTACCAACAACTGCTGGTTTTGGGATGCCTTATGCTATATGTATCTGTCTAGTAAGTATTGCAACTACAATGGAATGGTTAACTAAAACTTCCCACTGTTTATAATATCAGGATGACTCATGCTATCTATATCTGACTAGTAATTGCCGCAACTATAACGGAATGAATAAAACTGCCAACTGTGTGAGTTCCTCGGTTGACATCCTCGTTTGGTCTCGAGGGGGAATACGAGGATGGGTATGCTTGGTGATAGTTTCAGGTTGGATCCGAATAGGTCTTTCTTATCCCTATCTGATAGCCGCCAGTTGTGTTGAGTCTCTATAGGTTGTTTAGTGCCTGCTGCGCTGTCGCTTCAATCCACCATACCTATGTAGGCGAGGACCGCTGAATTCTAGTCTCACCGTGTACTGGCCTCAGTACTGACCGCTCTCCTATTTCCTTTGCCCTTTGTCGGCACCCCTTTTGTTTAAGCAGGTTTGGGATCAACGTCGTTAGCAGAGTTACCCTTCCGGCTTGGCCTGGGCAGGGTTATGGACGCCATTGGTTATTCTTCAGGGCTCTTAGCTCAATTTGCATCTTGTCCGTACTCGGACGATGTACCGTTTTAAAGGTGATTTGGATCTTTGTATTGTATATCTGTATTCTTGACTCTTTGAGTCATTGTTATATATATCTGTTCTGTGGGTTCCATCATGGACTATTGTGTAATGGTATTAGTTCGTTTTCCACCCGCACGACAGTGCCTGGTGGGCACCTTTGAATCGTTTCTATGCGGGTTTGGCTAGAATCGCTAAAACTTGCATAGAGCCGATCCGAAGGTGTTACATGCGGCAGAAGGTTGGACGCTCAGAGTAGGAGGGGCGATGGCGGGAGACGCTTGGACAAACATTTCTTTAATGTTTTTAGAAGCCCCCGATGTTTTGGAGGTCTTCTTCAAACTAACACTGGCCTTCTTCAACAGGAAAAAGACGATGTCGGATGATAAGAAGCTTACACAATGGTTGGTGCCTTATTCAACAGGATACCAGTCATTCTTATTTTCTCTGCCTCCAGGGATGCGGTCGATCTCTTGGAGGCTCCACCCTCCATCTTCTTTTTCTTGCCTCCGTCGGCAGCATCAGAGGTGGAGCTCTTGTGCTTTTGCCCAAACACGACCTCGTCGTTGGACACAACAGTGACTTCCTTCATATTAGGGTCGTAGACTTGGGAAGCCATGCTGCCTTCGTCCAGATGCCCTAGCTGTTAACTGAATTCTAAGTGTTAGGCGAAAAGGTATATGCAAGACGGAAGAACTGGAGCATATGTCATACACAAAAAATAAACAAGTACCTCTGGGAACCTGCTGCCCTCAAACATGTCGTAGGTGATGGTGAAGCCACGCTTCCGATCCTTCACCTTGACTATGTCTTTGAGGCGAAGCTTGAAAGAGTCACTAGAGAAGTTGTCCTCGGAGATCCAGAGGCTATCTTTCCTATCCTTGGTGCACTGGTGCATAACCTTCGCGCGGTGCTACAGAGGCTAGATCCGCCTGATGAACCATCATATGGCTAGGTCCAAGCCGGTCAGACCCATCTCCATGAACCAGTCAATCCGCCTTATGGCGCGAGAGGGTTCATCGCCGGAGGGGAGGAGGGCTTGTGATCTCCATGTCGGGGCTTCAACGGTGGCCTCATCGACAAAGTCTGGGTACGATGTTCCTCGGCCATCCAGAGGGATTCCTAGGCCATAGAAGTACGTCCTCTGCCAGTTCTTGCAGGACTCGTGTCCCACGATGTCGGGGAACCGCCGTCCAGACCGGATCTTGAAGCTAATTGTTATGCAATTTCTGAGCTCCTCCTTGCTTACTCCGGCTTCCCTCTTCACGGTGAAGAAGTAAATAAACAGATCTAACCTAGGCCTAATTCCTAGGTAACCCTCGCATAACGCCATGTAGTTTCTAAGCGCGAGGATACTATTCGGAGAAAGGTTCTGAGGTTGAACCCGGAAGTGTTGGAGGACTTGGATGAAGAAGTCGGAAATTGGGAGGGAGACACCATGCACAAATTGGGCCTTGAGGTATACCTTTTATCCGTCTTGGGGAGAAGGGACGACCTCGCCGGCCAGCGCCGCCCGCCAGACCAGGCCCTCTCTCGGCAGGAGGTACCCTTCAGCGAGCATCTTCTTGATGTCCCTCTTGGAGATGTCCAAGCCTCTCCACTCCCCCTTATGGGAGTCGGCTTCCTCCTCCAATGGCTCAAGCGCCTCTGGAATTTGGTCGCCGCACGTGGAGTTAACCACCGCACTACGCGGCACCACCACACCCTCCGGTGGGATGTGAACAGAGCCTGATAGCCTGGCCGTAGCCTCGCCAGACGCCTCCATCGAGGGTGCGTTGCTGCTCGCCATTGGGATGGATGGAAGGTGAATGGAGATTGGAAAAATATTAGGGTTTTCTCTGTGTGTGCGAGGAGCTCGAGGAGAGGTTTGGCTAGAGGAAGAAGATGACACGAGGAAGAATGAGGTGAAAAGATAAGTGTCACCGCAGTTATAATATATAGTACTCAACGTCAAGATTCATGCAAGTTGATCCAAAAGTCGATGCGTGGACCGCGCGTGCGCGAGCGTGTGCGGAAATTTTGCCATGTTCCCACCGCAGCCGCCAAGGTTTCATATCCTTCACGCAGAAAAATGTCTATGATTATGTTCTCTGCATGTGTGAGTTACGAGGCATCACTGACCTATGTTCTGTGACACCCTACTGACACAGGCAGGTGAACAGTCCCATCTGAAGATTCTGGCATGGACGGATCCCATCCGGCTACGAGAAGAGTATGATGGAAAGCTCAGTGATTCTCCGACTTACATATCAAAGACGGAGAGCATCGCACGGTTCTTGGGAGGACTATAAGATGTTGCTTGACGATTTGCCGGCATTCATCTAGACGGAGCATTCAACCTGAAGAGGCAAGACAACGCAAGATCTCGGAGTTCTCCGAGGGCTACTGTTGGGGATATGCTAAATGGGTATCACCATTGCATGTCTCCAATCCGGATAACCCAGGTGGCCCATAGTTAGAAGCAAGGCCTATGGCCTGCTGGGCAGCCCAGTTAGATGGATCCAGAAGGCAGGCCATGCCGGATGAAGGAAGGCTACGGTGGAGTCATCGGCGTACCCGGAGCCTTGGAGTGCAAGACACGTTAGACTAGTTGTATAACGTATAAGACTCTGTAACCTGTCTGGCTAGGATTTTCCCTGTAACCCTAGGATCTGGCGACTATATAAGACGGATCTAGAGGAGCCTTTAGGGCAATAGTCAGACAGAACAACACAACTCGTGCACAGCGAACCGATCTCTGTAACCCGGCGTATTGCCGTTAGAGTGATTTATAGCAGGAGTAGGATTCCGCCACCGTCGTGGGATCTGAACCTGGGTAAACTGTGTCACCCCATACCCGCCCACCTTACGCCTTACCCCACGTCTCTAAACACGCACTGTGAGGACCCCTCCATGGCGTACTCGTCGGCAATGCCACGACACACCCGCGAGGACGACTCACTAGGGGTAGACGCAGGAGACGTGGACACTGACGTAGACCTTGTGCGCGCCTAGGTTGATGAAGACCCCGTTGCATAGAGGAAGGCGCCTGGCAAAGTGGTATATGTTGTCGCTGACGTAGTCCCACATGTCAAAGCGCTGCACTAGCCTAGAGATAATGCGCTCAACGGTAGCAATGAAGTTTCTCGTCTGGATCTTGACTCCATCTAGCACCGCTATCAGCTCCATGGTGGGCGCCAACTGTCCTGGTGGTGGCATGACAGATGCCATGGGTAGGATAAAGTTTGGGCCAATGTGTACTTGGGATCCAGGGAGGGATAGCATGGTGCATTCTACACACACAGAATGCTCTCACGATCTTTCCTTAGATCAACAATGGTTTACACTTGCTCCTTGACCTGTATCAGAGAGAGGAGGAAGAGGCGCACAAGAGATCTCCTAGGGTTTCTCTAAGTGTAAAATGAATCGATCCCTCCTCTAGGAGGCCCTGGATCACCTTATAAAGGGGTGGCCAGGTTACATCTAGGGCTGAGCTGGACAATATATTCTAGGAATATGCTCTTCCCAAAATGGTAATTCGGCGTGCGCCTTTCCCCTGTCACCCTTCTATAGACGGCAAAAACCCAGAGCCAATGACATGTGAACGTTGGAATCTAGTACTTTCACCTTCGTGACCTCCCCTCTGTCTCTGTCCCTCTGGCCCTTGTCTGTAGCACTTGTTACTGCGTGGATTTCTGAGGGAGAGACAGAGGACAGTGTTGACCTTGGGGCTCGCTCTCTCCTTATCGAGCAAGCCATCTCTTGACTCGGCCTTGTCCAATATGACTCGTCCAAGCTCACACCAACAAATATGAATCACACTAGACATCGTATCAACATACTATATATGTCAGCCGAGTCAAGCCAACCGCTCTTTAGCTTAGGGTAGCCCGGCCCTCATTCGGCCGACCCTCATATAACTCGGCCAGGTCATGCCTTGGTCCAATTTATACCTCGGTGGGCTTTGCCCTTTTACCTTAGCTTGACCCTACCTCGGGTCACCCCCCAACAATCTAAGCCCTTTGTTGCACCTAGGGTAATGTGGTTGCACGGAGAAATTGTTCCAGTAAAAGACTAGAGTATCCCTTCTCTCTTCTCCTGTCCATTTATTATCACTCTTCTACTTTTGATATTTTGAAAACGTCCACTTAGGAATGATGCCTCTTCCTAAGTGTTTTACAAAATTCATTTTTGAAACATTGAAAATAGGGTAAAACCCAAAAAAACAGTTTTATTCATCAAAAAACAGGGTTTCCAATGAGGTAAGATGCTAACCATCTGAACCTCGATCAAAAGGGGAAGAGTAAGTGTCACGAGGTAGGTGTCCTAAGGGACACTCAATCATAACTTTGAAGGTCCAAGTTATTCCCACAGTATTTGTAAAGAAAAACAACACATGTGGTAATGTAGTTTATGAAAGGGAATACGAAACAAGTAGTAAGCAGGGGTAGGGCATATATCAAAGTTTAGTAAAGGTGGATTTCCTATGATCAGCGATGTGTCCCTAGACTTCTTCTTTAAATAACCAGAAAACCAATAAATAATCATAGATTGCTTCCTTTTTATCGGCGTCAATACAATCGCAACTATCGTTGTCATCGAGTATGCATGCAAACAAGAAATGCCACAATCAAAAAAAGGCATACAAGCATTAATACAATGCAACCAGAAAATGAACAATACATAATATACTTCATTAGGGTTTGGGAAGATTAGCTTATAGAGATTGGGAATGACTTGGATACATTTGTACACATTCCAATATGATTTAAAGTCCAAAAACTACTTAGTTGAGGGTTTTCAAACCAAGTCCAAGTTCTGTATGATACCATTACATAAAAATGATACCATCAGATACATAGTGACACAATGAAACCAAAAAAGTGGTTTCACTATTTTATGAATTTTATTTGATTTACTATGGATTTTCTAGTGAATAAAGCTCTAGTTTTGATAATTAAATCACAAGAAAATATCTGTGTGTCCAAAAATTATTGACCCTTTGGGTTAGGTTGAGTTTTATGGACTAGTTTAGTGGGATTTGTAATAACTTCAAAATATTTATCAAAATGCCTTCAGGAAAATCCCAAAGTTAGTTCTAGAAGGTATTTATCTTTTCACCAAATTTAATCAACAAAGAATTTTGATATGATTCCAAAGAAACATGCTAGGTATTTAAATTACCATTATGTAGAAGTTGGAATCACTATTTTTGGAGATACAAAACAACTGGAGTGATTTTATTAGTGAAAAAACCATACATAGAATAGTTTTATTCATTAATAATCGTCTAGGTCTCAATAAATAATGGAATGCTAAGGTTTATTATATATGAGGCTATAGGTGTTCTGTGAGTTGGAATTTGGTCAAAACTATTTTTGGTTTAGCCTAGAGAAATTCCTCAATGCAGATTAGGGCTGATTTTGTTATTTTTTCTGCAAGAAAAATAGGAAGCAATTTAAGATGTGGCCAAGGTGACATGAAAGGTTCCTAGGGTATATTTCAGACTAAAAATATTTCAACCCAATTGGATTTATAAAACTTTCAGAAAGAATTTAATAGTGAAAAGGATACATCTAGGTAATTGATTTACTATAAATAATCTGGATATAGATAAGGTCAACCAATGGTACTGCGTGTTAAGGAAAACATGTAGGTACCTAAGAAAAATTAGATATGGGCATTTGGGGTTGGTTTCCATTTTCAAATCTATTTAAACTAAAGACTAATTTCTGGATTTGAAATAAATTGAGAAAAGCAAAGTGGCCTCTGGCTTGAATCTGGCCAGATCTGGACCACATGGCTCCAAATCGGCCCACCCGGGCTGCCAAGCACGTGCGGAGGGGCATGATCAAATGCCGAACCGGGGCCCAACCACCAGGGAGAGGGAAGGGTGAAGGGGTACGGGAGGATCTGCGCCGTCCGATTAGAAGCAAATCGATGGCGTGTAGCCGTTGTCTTCCTCTGATGCGGTGGCGATGAGGTAAAACCGTAGGGGAGGCTCAGAGAGTAGCGAGGTGGCTTACCAGGGGCTCGGGAGGCGCAGGGCGACGCGGTTCAACATAGGGAGAAGAACTAGGGGCTGTGGTGGTGATTTTGGCTCTAGGAAGAAACTGACGCGCGAGCCCCGGTGACGTACTCGTCAGAGCTGAATAGAACAACACCCAGGACCTGCTGCATGTCGAAAATAAGGGCACGGTAACATGAATGTGATCGAGGAGAGTTCAGTAGTGAGACATGCAGGGAGAGAGGAGCAAGATAGAGAGAGCTACACTCAGATCTATGGAGGAGGCCGAGAGCTTCTTCTCTTCTTCTTGCGGGCAAGGCAAGGCAGGAAAAAAAGAGGGGATCCTGGAGGAGGTAAGTGGGAGAGGTTGAGGGAAAATGATCCGAACGGGAGGTTCTGGGGTGGCTTGTGGCCTCATAAACCGAATAGGAAGGCTTATGATGGACCATGTCCATGGGGAGCAAGGGAAGAGGTGAAACCAGGGCTGGCTTTGCTGTGGGCGAGGGTGGAGAGGTTTCTGGTCAGTTACAGGGAAGAGAGAGAGGTGGGGTGCTGCTGCAAGGCTTTTAATGGACATGACATAACACACACTACAAGAAAAATGTCCTTTTATGACGGAAGGTTTTCGTGGTTGAAGGCCCATTTTTCGTGGCTGAAAAGTTTTCTACGGCACATGCCCTTCGTGATAAAATCCTCATCACAAATGAATCTACCATGGTTTTTTCTAACCGTGGAAGATCGCACCCTTTAGCTATGAAAACTTATTCCGCCATAGATCTGTTTGCTAGCCGCATTGACTGCTGACGTCGTGCGAACTTACATGTGGAAAACAACGTTAACGTCTAGTTACCGCTGTTAACTGTCATGGGAACCGTGGTAGAAAGCTAGGCCTAGACAAGGCCTGAAAATTATTAAGTGGGCCATCCCATTATGAGAGCCTAATAGTAAGTCAGTCCATTACTATTCCGCCCAACACTGTTTGAAATGGGTCTGTAAGTTGGGCCCGTATACTTTCAGGCCCACCTTTGTTTTGGCATACATAAGGCCCACGATAACCAAACATTGTGCGTCCTGCTTTTGGTTTTGGGGCATTTTCAATAATGTTCAAGCTTTAGGCTTATACTCATGGAACAGAATGGCGTTATCATAATTTAATGAAAGTATATCTCAAATGTTGATCTACAAGTGGATGATACCCCTGCTTGGTTAGGGTCGTTTATGGGTTTAGGGTTTAAGGTTTAGGGATTTTTCAATAATGTTCAAGCTTTATGCTTATGATGATACCCCTGCCTGGTCAGGGTTGTTTAGGGTTTTGAGTTTTAGGGTTTAGTGGTTTAGTGTTTTGGGTTTTAGGGTTTAGGTATTTAGGGGTTTAGGGCTTCAGGAATTTTCACTAAAGTTCGAGATTTATGCATTGATGACCCACAAGTATAGGGGGTGTATCGTAGTACTTCTGATAAATAGGAGTGTCGATCCCAACGAGGAGCAGAAGGTGTTGACTAATGGTTTGGAGCAGGAATTCTCTGTAAATACTTAGCAAACGGATTTTTAGGGTTTTTTGATAATGCAAGGAAATAAAGAGCAAGTAAATGAAGACAACAATAATAATTGCAGCAAGTGGCCCAATCCTTTCTTAGCAAAGGACAAGCTGGTGGCCCGGTTGTATTACTTATGAGGACCAAACATTCTCAAGGACATATGGGAATACTGTCAAGTGCTTTCGCTTCATATAGTTGATTAATCTTCTTTGGTTGGATAAGTGTTGTGTGGGTGAACCTATGCTAATGTACTGACCTTACTAGGACTAATACATACTTGTGATTAAACCCCTTGCAAGCATCCGCAACTACATGAAAGTAATTAAGATAAAAACCTAACCACACCATTAAACTCTGAGCTCCTACACTCCCTTGTGCAAAGGTTTCCTAACGGGGGTTCAGGTTTCTGTTACTCCGGTAACCCCACAATTAGTAGCCAAATACACAGTGCATTCCCCTAGGCCCATAAATGGTGAAGTATCATATAGTCGACGTTCACATGACACCACTAGAAGAATAGCACCACAACTTAAATATCAAACCATTGAATATTATTTCAACACTATTCCACTACTAAGAACATGACTTCTCCCATGTCCTGAAGAACTAAATGAACTACTCACGAGACATCATATGTATCAAGATCAGAGATGATATGATGATTAATAACAATCTGGACATAAATAATAATTCAATGGTTCCACTCATAAGCATCAACTACAAATGTAATCAACACCGGGAAAGTTTCCCCTAAGCACTATGCAAGATTCAACACAATTGTTACAGTGAGATGGAGTGGTGATGGTGGAGATGGTGGTGAGGATGATGATCCCGACGAAGTCTAGCTTGATGACCGTGTTGATGGCAATGATCTCCCCTTTCCGGGGAGGAATTTCCCAGCAAAAATCCGCCTGCCAGAGATCTCTTTCTCTCTCTGTAGTTTCCACCCCGCAGAGGCGACGAAATCTTTCTGTGGTCGCCCCCAAACATTAGGGTTTCGGGATGAAGATATAGGCGAAGGGGCGAAGCAGGAGATGGGCCAGGGTGGCCACACCCCCTGCTGGTGCGACCCAGGGTGGGCCCGTGCCAGGGGTGTGGGCCCCTTGTGGCCCATCTTCGCCTCCCCTTCTAGCTTCCTTCGTCTTCTGGAAAAATATGATTTTCCATATATTTTCTGGAATTTTCTGATCTTCGCGAATATTGCATCTGGACACCGCTTTTTCCATCAGAATCCTGACTCCGGCAGTTCATCCTCCAAAAGTCATCCAACATACAAAAATAGATGAAATGACATAAGTATCACCTCTTAATATGAAATATATCAATGAATAGCAGTAAATTATGATATATAATAGTAATGCAAAATGGACGTATCAGGCATATATTCATGGAATAGAATGACTTAGCAACAATTTAATAATGAGAGTATCTCAAATTTTGATCTATAAGTGCATCATACCTGGGTGGTTAGGGTTTATGGGTCAAGGATTTAAGGTTTTAGTATTAAGGGTTGACGGTTTTGTTTTTTTAGGGGTAGTTTAGCATTTAGGGTTATGTCTGAGCTTAGGATTAGGGGTTGAGGGTTTAGGGTTTTTAGGGGTATAGGGCTTACGGTTTAGGATTTAGGGGGTAAGGGTTTAGGGAATTTTCAATAATGTTCGAGTTTTCATGAATTAAAATGGCGTTAGCACAATTTAATGAAAGTATCTCAAATTTTGATCTATAAGCACATGATACCTGCTTGGTCAGGGTTTAGGGTTATAGGGTTTAAGGTTTAGGTTTTAGGGCATTTTCAATAATAATGTTCAAGCATTATGCTTAGATTCGTGGAATGGAATGGCATTAGCAAAATTTAATGAAAATATATCTCAAATGTTGATCTATAAGTGGATGATATACCTTCTTAGTCAGGGTCATTTATGGGTTTAAGGGTTAGGGTTTAGGGAATTTTCAATAATGTTCAAGCTTTATGCTTATATTTGTGGAACAGAATGGCTTCACCACAATTTAATGAAAGTATCTCAAATTTGGATCTATAAGTGCATTATACCTACTTGGTTAGGGTTTAATTATGAGTTGAGGGGTTTAGGGTTTAGGGTTTTAGTATTTAGGGGTTGAGGGTTTAGGTTTTAGGGGTTCTTTACGGTTTAGGGAATTTAGGGGTTGAGGGTTTAGGTTTTCGGGGTTTTTTAGGGTTTTAGGAATGTTCAATAAAGTTCGGGCTTTATGCTTATATTCGTGGAGTAGAATGACTTAGCAACAATTTAATTATGAAAGTATCTCAAATTTTGATCTATAAGTGCATGATACCTGCTTGGTCAGGGTTAGGGGTTAAGGGTTTATGGTTTTCAGGGTTTACGGGTATAGGGCTTAGGGTTGAGGGTTTAGGGTTTTTAGGGTTTAGGGGTATAGGGATTAGGGTGTTAGGGTTTAGTGAATTTTCAATAATGTTCAAGCTATATTCCTATATTCGTGAAATAGAAAGGCGTTAGCGCAATTTAATGAAAGTGTATCAAATTTTGATCTATAAGTGCATGATACCTAGGCTGCTAGGTCAGGTTTTAGGGTTAAAGGGTTTAGGGTTTTAAGGGTTAGGTTTTATGGTATTTTCAATAATGTTCAAGCTTTATGCTTAGATTCGTGGAAAGGAATGGCTTTAGCATAATTTAATACTCTCTCTGTTTCAAGGCTTAAGGCGTCCTTGTTTTGCGTGTTTTTTCTTTGACCAAGAATTACTCTAAATACATAAAGAGTTTTGGTATAAAACTAGTATCACTGGAAAGTATTTTTCAATACGAATCCAACGGTACTAATTATGTATAATATAATCAAGATTTTGTTGCTCAATTCTTTTGATCAAATTTTGCTTTGGAAAGCGTGTGCGCCTTAAGCCCTGAAACGGAGGTAGTATAAGTATATCTCAAATGTTGATCTATAAGTGGATGATATATACCGGCTTGTTAAGGTCGTTTAGGGGTTTAGGGTTCAGGGTTATAGGGTATAAGGTTTAGGTTATAGGGATTTTTCAATAATTTTCAAGCTTTATGCTTATATTCGTGGAATGGAATGACGTTAGCGTAATTTAATAAAAGTATATCTCAAATGTTGATCTATAAGTGTATGATATACCTGCTTGGTCAGGGTCATTTAAGGGTTTAGGGATTAGGGGTTTAGGTGTTTAGGGCTTAGAGAGTTTTGAATAATGTTCAAGCTTTATGCTTATAATTATAAAACAGAATGACATTACCGCAATTTAATATAAGTATCTCAAATTTTGTTCTATAAGCATGATACATGCTTGGTTAGGGTTTAATTGTGGGTTGAGGGGTTTAGGGTTTAGGGTTTTAGTATTTAGGGGTTTAGCGTGACACTGGTGGAAACGGGGCTATAGGTCCCAGTTGGTACGGGGCTTTAGTCCCGGTTGCCCAACCGGGACAGGGCAATCGGGACTAAAGCCCTAACCTTTAGTCCTGGTTGCCCCGCCAACCGGGACAAAAGGGTGCACACGTGGCAGCGGTAGAGGGCGAGGGGGGTGGGGCATTAGTCCCGGTTCGTAACACGAACCGGGACTAATAACCTTCTGCCGCGGCAGAGATTTGCCCATTTCTCTGCCGCGGCAGAGAATTCATTTTGGCACACTTTGTTGCCGCGGCAGCATTTTCGCCACTTTTTGTGCCGCGGCAGAGAATTCATTTAGGTTGTTTTATTGTTTATTTAGTGATTTGCACTTATCAATGAAGTAACCTTATATTACATCATGAATATCATGAAAATATTACATTGAATACACGGATCGAGTTCATGCACTACATACAAAAGTTGCTATTCGATGCTACCAGCCAATTCCTTCAAAGTTGCTATTTTTACAATCCCTATTGTCTATACACAGCCGAATAGTATTCCCCTTTTTGGTTTAGGACTTCTGCATCCAAGAATCCTGCCAATTCCTCCTGAATTGCTCGTACGCGATCCTTTGGCAGAAGACCGTCCCGTAGACGTTCGATCTGATTTAAAAAAGGAGTCAGCCTATATGAATGAAACTAAACACAATTTGATTGTAATTAAAAACTATAGAAATTGTTTACGTACGTGGAGTTGCTCTAAATTTCTGCCCTTCTCATCGCACGTCTGCCGGATGAACTCGCAAACATAGTATCCACATAGATTGTTACCTGGTCCCTGCGTCAGGCACTTTACGAGAATAGAGTTCAATCAAAATAATAATCAAGCATGATAATAACTGTATCAAAACTAGAATCAAAGAGATGCGCGGATATAGCTAGTGGTGCTTACATTTAGTGGTTGAAATGTAAGCTCCTCTTTCCAAACACCCCTAGCTTTGTTGGTGAACCGTTTCCAAGCGCTGCCCGGCGTAGAAAACGAATAAAATAAGTTATTAAGTACTTGATATCATAAAATTCACGAACGTTGCCGATATAGTGTCGTAATGATTAGAATTACCGCTGGAGAAGTATCTGCATGTCCTTCCACGTCTCAAGGGGTTTATGTTTCGAGTCCATGACTAGTACACGCCCTTTGTCAAGTTGAATGATTAACAGAATATAGTGGAAGCTGCAAATGCATAACTAATCAATTATATACTTAACATCGAGTAAGCGAAATAGAAAGTGTATACAAGACAATAACACTCACTCGAAGTTGTAAGGAAATAGTATTTCCCTTTTGGTTTCTTGAAACCTTAACGCGTGTACTATATTATGCTCCGTATCCTGGGGGCTTATTTTGAGATTAGCTTGATGAACCCAATATGGGCCAATGAAGCCAATGTCATAGATTTGTCCTCTGCTGCATTCGAGAATCTTCATTCTGCATATTACAGTATGATTATATACATGCAATAAACAAAATAATATAGCTGGAGACTAAATTAATTACAGAATTAGTACTTACAGACAATAGGCACTGATGATCGATTTGTCCAAGGCGTCTTGATTGAATAATTGAAATAGTTCATCAAATTCAATGGATATCATGTCATCCTTTTCTTTCCCATGATGCTTTTTGGTAACCCTCAGCACTATCCAGTTAGCCCCGGCCCTTGTGGCATGCATGTACCAGTTATGCAATCTTCGCATTTTTGTTGGAAGATTGTTTACCTCCTCAGGTTTGACGAGAGGTTTGCCGTACTGGTATTTGTATGCTACTTCACTCATGGGGAAGAACTCTAACTGGGATAAGTACTGGGCAATACTCATACCTTGAGCAGCGGCAGCTTCTCCGTATTGTGCAACTACCTCTGGATCATACTGCTCTTCGGCCCCATATTTGCTCGACCCCACATTGGTTTGGGAAATCACCTTGAGAGGGGCGCAAGTCTGTTTTGCTTGTTCTCCGAGCTGGGCAACAGATTTCTCGCTTGCATCAGTACTGCTCTTCGAGGCTTTTTGTGCCGCATGTGACTTGAGAATAGAACGCTCATAGTCTGATGACAGCTTTGGCTCGGGTTGATGAAGATTCTTTAGCATTTTCAACACTTTGGCTTTTTCTTCTTTGGTGTTGGGGAACTCTGGCTCTTTCGGCCGCCTCAACTTAGCGGAAAACGCTGTCGTTTCCGCATCAACGATCGCCGCAGTCTCCTCTTCAGTACAGTCATAAGCTCTCTTGGGAGGAACCTTTGGTACTTTTGGAAGAGGCTCTTGTTTACGTTTCGGCGATCGCTTACCACGACGCACAGTAGCGGTACGCTTACGCTTTTTATCCTGAGGCGCCGGCGATGGCTCCCGTGGCGATGGCTGCGCTGGAGATTGGTGAGGCGACGTAGCCGGGTGAGGCGACGAAGACGGCTGCCGCGGCGGCGACGACCTCGCTGGAGACGGGTGAGGCGGCGGCGAAGATGGCCTTGGCGTGTGATTTCGAAGCACGATACATTCCTTTGGCCATAGAATGGTGACGTTTTTTGTGTCTCCCAGTACAGTCACATTCCCTTCACCTGCAGGGTAGTGAAGATCCAAAACCTCAAAGGTGGGCATGATTTCATCCACGCCGACAACAGCGTAGCCATCTGGAACCGGACAACAGTGGTAAGTTGGTGTGGGTCCAATTGGTAAGGCATAGCCGACCGCCACCTTCATTGATATGTTCACAACTTTGACATGTAGCTCGCAGTGTGTCATCTCTATGATATCATCCACTGGGTAGCCAACAGGAGCCATCGTCGGTGCATCATCGTTATCGCCATTGTCATCACCCGGGACCTCGGTGGAAGCCACACTGCTTTTTCGATTATTCGATAGGCCGGTAGCATCGAATGCAGTGTGCTGCTGAGATGGTCCGGTAGTACTTTGCTCTTTAAGTGCGTCAATTTCATCTTGTTGTTGCTTTAATCGTTCTTCAATTAAACGCATTCGCTCTTTCTGACTATTTGCTTCAACTTCCTCCCTGTCCTTTCTCCTCTGACGACTTCTATCAGGATATTTCTTCCTCTCTTCGGGAAACCCATTCCTCCATGGTTGGGAGCCTCTTGTGCCTCGTGTTCATCCATCATGTTCCTTATTTCCAAGGGCGAGTGTGAGCTCATCATTCTCTCTATCGGGAATGAAGTCCCCATCTTTAACAGCCTTTACTGCTTTTCTCATCCTCTCAATTGGCAAGGGGTCTTCTTTATGTCGTATGTTATATATACACCTCCCTTCCGAGTCCAATGTGCCCCCATGCCCGTAAAACCAATTCCTTCCACGTTCTACCCAATCGTCTGTCTCTGGGGTGATCTTTTTAGCACGCAGTTCATTCTCAAGTTTCTCCCACTTAGGAATGCCAGCCCTGTAGCCACCTTGCCCATAGTATGGTGATACTTCTTGTTAGCAACATTCAGCTTATTCGTTTAAGACATTTTCTTAGCTTTTTCTGATTTCTTGTATTCCACAAACTCAGCCCAGAATGGTTTTATCTTCTCAAACTGAATATTCTTGAAATCGGGAGTCTTCTCTTTCACGACATAGTCAAGGTGCAATCTTTTCTTCCAGTTGGTGAAACACTGGGCCATCTTCTTCAAATCCCACTCCCTGACCTTAGCCTCCATGGCTCTCCCATGTTGTAAGGCATCCTCAACTGGATCCTCCGCATTTGGATCCGTCTCTATCTTCGGTAGTTTGAAATTAACCATGAGCCTCTTCCACAGTAAATCTTTGGCGTGGTTAGGGACAAATAAACATGTTCCCTCTTCATCCGCATTAGCAGGCCTATTCCAATTTCTAATAGTGATCGGGATTAAGTCCCTAACGATTACTCCGCATTGTGCCACAAATTTGGTTGCGACAACTTCGGGAGCCGTCGGTTTGCCGTCTTCAGCGACATCTTCGATCCTGAACCTCTCATGGTCTTGCAACTTTTTGGTTGAGCCTCGTCTGGCCTTTTCAGTAGATTCCTTCGATCCGGAGGGCTAAAAGAAGAAAGATCGTCGTTACTATTTCTATATAGATAGCAGATGATTAATTAATGAATTAATTATATTACATGCACTTCGCCGGAGCGGCCGTCTTCTCGATTACACAAGGCATCGCCTTCTCCCTCGCGGAAGGCAACACCTTCAACCTCAAACAAGTCGTCTATTCCGGTAAAAAAAGGATCACCCTCATCGGAGTTGTTCAGAAACGTTGATACGTCTAAATTATCTTCCCCACAGATCACACCTTGGATCAACTCTTCCTTTTCTTCGTCTCTGACGTGTGGGTCCATATTTTCTGCATAGGTGGAAAAACGAATAAGTCAAAGCGGCTAAAGGAGAAAGTTAGGTACGGTGTTGAGAGATATAAACCCTAATTCAGAGAAACCCTAATATATATATACACAATAATAAAAATGAAGAGAAACCCTAAACCCTAAACCTAGCTACAAAAAGGAAACCGTGTAGTAGATAGGTAACTCTAGCTAAAATCAACTAAAATCAATATTCCGGAGTTCCGAGGGGTGTAAAACCTAGTTCAGAGAAACCTCGGATGCATATGAGAGGGGAACATGAGTATAAGGCTACGAAAGGGAAACTATCTAGCAGATAGGTAACACTAGATACTAACAAAATACCATATTGGAATCGATTTAAGACGGTTTGGAATGCCCTGGCGAAGGCACATCGTCGAACCCACATGCACCTAAGGGGCATGCAATTTCATGGGAAGATTTACGCGCGACCAAGCCAGACCGAGCTTTCCTACGTCGAACACAATGGTTTTGACCGCGCGACCCCTTCGCCCATGTCTCGCCCACGCGTGAGCGAACAGGGGAACTCCCATTGGCGCCGCCTCCTCCCCCCTCTCTTCACCTTCCCCGAGCAAACAGAGCTTCTGCCTCTCTCTTGCCACAATACACCTGCCCCACGCGTCCCTGCACGCCTCCCATGTCCTGCGGAACCGGCCACCGACACCCCCTTTTCCCGAGCCTTACAAACCTGACATGAGGGAGTATAAATCTATCATTGAGTAAATGTGATACTCCTATAGCAAACGAGGATAGTCCGATGATAAGGATGCGATTATGGATGGCAATGGGGCCCCGAAACCCACAAACCCGATGGATACCCGCCTTAAATGGGGAGGGTTTGGTAAAAAGTTAGACCCTCCAAGTTTAATGGGGCGGGTATGGGGGTGGCAAACCCATACCCGCAGACCCGCAGACCCGCTCTAAGGGCATGTATTACGCCAGGCATTTAGGTAGCCGCTTAAGCGATGTAAATTAATACCCAAGCGCTAAATATGATTTTTTTTCCGCATCCGTAGTGTTTGCTGTTCACCAGCAACAGCAGGCCCGTCCAGGGCCCAGTGCGAGCTGGGCGACCGGACAGGGCCCCCAAAAGTTAGGGGGCCCAAATCCCAGCGACGGCCCATACAGGAAAATGAATAATTGGTGCAGTCCCGTGGTTGAGAGTCTACCAGTTTATCGTCTGGGCGAGCGTCAGCGTCTCTGTCGTTTTATTCCTCGACCCATAGTACTATATGGCCCAAACTGATCCATCCTGGGCCCATAGTACTCGTATGTTTCCTAGATCGATCTCCTGGTCAGACTCAAATCCAAACAAGACTGGAGCGATCCGCGTTAGGAAAACAGCCCCGATCAAGCAGAACTAAGGTTTGAATTGGGCGAAAAAACACATATTTCATCTGATCATATTGAGCGAAATATATTTTCATATATTCTGCGAAAAAACGCATATTGGAGTTATGTAATGAAGTTCTAGTTATTTATTATTGCTATCGGAATTTTTCAAAGTTTAGAGCTCCATTTGCATTCTGCACTGGGGCCTCAAATTCCTGGAGACGGCCCTGAGCAGCAGCAGCCGCCCCACCATGCAGCAGCCGCGCCGCCGCCCACCAGCAGCCCACCATGCAGCAGCCGCCGCCTCCCACCACCAGCAGCAGAGGGAGGGGGAGGACAGAGGCGGGGAGGGACGTACCTGACGCGCGGCGGTGGGGGAAGGTGCGGGCGGCGTGGTCGTCGGCGGGAAGATACGCGGGCGGCGGTCGTCGGGGAGCGCGCGGGCGGCGGTCATCGGGGAGCGCGCGGGCGGCGGTCGTCGGGCAGTGCGCGGGCAGCCTGGCGACGTCCTCGATGAAGTAGAGAAGTAGAGAAGAGAAGCAGAGAAGAAGAAGAGAAGTTATATAAATGGGAGGGAGTATACGTCCCGGTTGGTGGCTCCAACCGGGACTAAAAGAGCATACGTCCCGGTTGGAGCCACCAACCGGGACGTATACTCCAATTTTCAGCAGCTGAAGGGGCGCGTGCGCAGGGGGGTCTTTAGTCCCGGTTGGTGGCTCCAACCGGGACGTATTCTCCTGTTTTCAAATTTTTTCAGTTATTTTCTCTCTGTTCCCGCCTTATTTTTTATTTTGGGGTTTAAATTTGTAATGTTTTTTAAATGATAATTACTTTGAAATTTAGAAAAACTTTAAACATAAAAAGTGTTTGAATTTGAATAACTAATTCAAAACTATTTTCTTTTTTTAAAAATAATTAATGTAACCATTTAAACTATGAACCATTTAAAATTAATAATGAAATAACTTATATTTTTTAAATATTAATTTGGAATTTAGAAAAACTTTAAACATAAAGAGTGTATGGATTTGAATAAATAATCCAAAACCAATTTCTATTTTTAAAAAATAATTAATGTAACCATTTAAAATTAATAATGAATTAACTTATATTTTTTAAATATTAATTTGGAATTTAGAAAAACTTTAAACATAAAAAGTGTATGGATTTGAATAAATAATCCAAAACCATTTTCTATTTTTAAAAAATAATTAATGTAACCATTTAAAATTAAAAATGAATTAACTTATATTTTTTAAATATTAATTTGGAATTTAGAAAAACTTTAAACATAAAAAGTGTATGGATTTGAATAAATAATCCAAAACCATTTTATATTTTTAAAAAATAATTAATGTAATCATTTAAAATATGAACCATTTACAATTAAAAATGAATTAACTTATAAGTAATTCAAAACCATTTTCTGTTTTTAATGGGCGGAAAAAAGAGGACGGAAAATAATGGACGGAAAGAAAATTTGATTAGGACAGAACTGGAATTAAAGTACATAACACAACTAACACAAAGTTACATAGAAGAACTAAAAATTAAGATACATGGCCAGATTAAGCCACAATCGGCCGAACTTGTTTTGCAATGTTGGAATAATTCAGTCATGCTCCTGCCTACACCTGTAATACTCGCCACTGTAGTCGCCGTACTCGCCGCGGCCGTCGTTGCTATCGTCGTCGGGGTCGCCGTAGTTGAACCTTGAAGGTTGAGTACGAGTGGGATGGACTTGAGGGTAGCGCAGGCGGGGGCTAGAGTCGGCGGCCGTGTCGTAGGCCATGACGCTCTGGAGAGTCCGACCGCGCCACCACAGCCGACGGCCGGCCTCGTTGAAGTTCGGAGGAGGTGGGCCCTCCTCCTCGTGCCTGGCGAGTGCCCTCTCACGCCGATCCACGAAGAAGGCTTCCCAAGTCGGGAAATAGTCGGGATGCCATCTGGGATTCCTCCGCTGCTCCGGCGTGAGCTCGAAGTAGTAGTGGTTCGTGATGGCCATCCGACGCGCCACACCTAGAGGGACAGGAGGAACCGGCACGCCTCCGGCGCTCAGCATCCAGCCGACGGGGACACAGTAGCCCGGTGGGCAGGGGTAGTTCGAGGCGCAAAGCGCCTCCGCCTCCCTGGGAGTTAGTGCTACGGTGGAAGCCATGGGAAAGAGTGATGAGGTTGCAGATATGAGTCTAGAGATGTGCAATGACAATGGAGGCCAACCCTACATATATATATAGTGAAGAACTGGCGGAAAAAACTGGCGGGAAGAACCGACGGGAAAAAATGGCGGGAAGAAAAATGGTGGGAAAAATGGCGGGAAAAATGGCGTGTCGACATTATGTCTTGCGGAGTGTACCTTGTCCCGGATGGTGTCACCAACCGGGACTAAAGATGAAAAATAGGGAACGAGCATCGTTAGAACTTGCATTGGATCTCTGAAGAAACCACATATTGCGAGTCTAAAAATGATTTTTTCAAAAAATCACGGGCGATAGATCATGTACCTGTAGTACAAACCGGACCCACATCCTACCGATTCGGCAAACATTTGTCTTTTTTACCCGGGATGGACGAAAAGGTTTGAGATGTACCGGTTGGGAGATAGTCATGTAAGGTGGTCTAGTATTTTAGGAAAATGGGACGGTAGCATTCTGAAACGGCATTTTGGTGGTTACTTCACAAAACGACCCGTTTTTTGCGCTCGGAAAATGGAAAAGGGCTTTTCCGTGCGACAAAAAGGAAAACTTCCTCCTGCAACATTGTTCTCCATACCAATGTCCACACACGTGCATAATATGGGCACAACATCACAAACTATGCCGTGATTCAGCACATAACTTCCTGCCGATTCGGCAGACATTTGTCCTTTTTACCCGGGATGGACGATTTCGGCAGGCTGGGCCAGGCAGCACTAATGATAGGGGTGAGTGTCGACATTATGTCGTGCGGCGTGTACCTTGTCCTGGATGGTGTCACCAACTGGGACTAAAGATCAACCTGTAGTCCCGGTTGGAGACACCAACCGGGACAAAACACGAGTCAGCACTAATGATAGGGGTGAGTGTCGATATTATTTCGTAAGTGTCGACACTATGCCGAGCTGCTTGTACTATAAATAGGCATCCTTGCGAGTCCAGTCCTCCAGCCAGTTTTCGAGAGCAGGGACACCACTGCGGCCAGTTTCAGGGAGATGCCGACGGAGCCCAGTCCTCCGGCATCTCTGAGAAACTGGTCATAGAGGCACTCCCTAATATGTGAAATTAGTTAGCTCCGAGGCGTATTGATCTAGTTAGAGAAGTTACAAGCTGCAAGATGGTTTTCGAGAGCAGGGACACCACTACGACCAGTTTCAGGGAGATGCCGCCGGATCCCAGTCCTTCGGCATCTCCAAGAAACTGGTCATAGAGGCACTCCCGGTCCAGCCACAAAACGGGACTAACACTCAAGACATTTATTAATATTAAAAACTGAGACTATAAAACCGGGACTAAAGGCCACAAACCGCGAAAGATATCCTTCGGTCAAGCCACAAACCGCGAAAGACATGAACTAGAGTTACATAATATGAGCATGAACTTCTTGGCATATGTCATTCCTTATGATCGCTTCAGACGTAACCATGGAGCATCTTCTTTACTTAACGGAATACTTGGGTCAGTTTTCACTGTGAAGGGCGGAATTTCATCAAACTTATTATAATCTTCTGACATGTCTGTCTTGTCCTCGATTCCCACGATGTTTCTTTTCCCCGAAAGAACTATGTGACGCTTTGGCTCATCATATGATGTATTCGTTTGCATATTTTTTCTTTTTTTCGGTCTGGAGGACATGTCCTTCACATAGAAAACCTGAGACACATCATTGTCTAGGACGAATGGTTCATCTCTATAACCAAGATTGTTGAGATCCACTGTTGTCATTCCGTACAACTAGTCTATCTTTACCCCTTCCCCATTCAGGTTGACCCATTTGCAGCGAAACAAAGGGACCTTAAAAGAGACTCCATAGTCTAGTTCTCATATCTCCTCTATGTAACCATAATATGTGTCCTTTTGTCCATTCTTGTCTATTGCATCAAAGCAGACACCACTATTTTGGTTGGTGCTCTTTCTATCTTGGGCGATCGTGTAGAATGTATTCCCATTTATTTCGTACCCTTGGAAATTCAATACAGTAGAAGATGGTGACGCGGCCAACAAGTATAGATGATCTCCAACAGTGGTGTCATTCAAGAGATGTGTCCGCATCCAACCACCGAAAGACTTCATGTGTTCATCTGTAATCCATGATTCAGGCTTCCCCGGGTTTTTGGAGCGTACAATATTCTTGTGTTCCTCGATATACGGAGCTGCCAAGGTGGAATTATGTAGAACTGTGTAGTGTGCTTTAGTGAAAGAATCCCCGTCTCTACATATCATTGCTTTCTTTCCCAGCGTGCCTTTTCCACTTAGTCTTCCCTCATGCCGCGAGTCAGAAACAACCAAGGAGGCAGGTTGTAGATACATAGAGTCACGGGCCAGGTGCTGTGACTGCAGCTCTGCTCCCCAAAAGGATTCATGCCATCCGTACTTAGACCAAACCATAAGTTCCTTGCGTCACCTGCAAAGTCTGGGAAGTCTCTCTCGATTTTTCTCCACTGTGACCTATCAGCAGGGTGTCTCAACTTCCCGTCTTTCTTACGGTCTTCTTTGTGCCATCGCAACAACCTGGCATGCTCTTTGTTTCTGAACATGCGTTTCAACCTTGGTATTATAGGAGCATACCACATAACCTTACCAGGAACCCTCTTTCGGAGGGGCTCTCCCTCAACATCACCAGGGTCATCTTGTCTGATCTTATACCGCAACGCATTGCATACCGGGCATTTATCTAAATTCTCATACTCCTTACCGCGGTAGAGGATGCAGTCATTAATGCATGCATGTATCTTTTGCACATCTAATCCCAGAGGACAGAGAGTCTTCTTTGCTTCGTAGGTACTCTCGGGAAGTTCGTTATGTTTTGGAAACTTCGGTTTCATTATTTTCAGCATCTTTTCAAATGAGGAGTCAGTTAGACCACACTCTGCCTTCCATCGCAACAATTCCAGTGTGGTACCGAGCTTTGTGCTGCCATCTTCACAATTTGGGCACAACAATTTCTTGTGATCTTCTAACATGCCCTCTAACTTCAACTTCTCATTTTCTGTTTCACAGTCTCGCTTTGCATCAGAAATGACCCTACCAAGTTCATCAGCCGGCTCATCTGATGCCCGTTCTTCACCTCTTTCCTCTCCATTGTCTTCCATTGCAGTATCACTGTATTCAGGAAACATATGACGATAGTTGTTATCATCATCTTCTTCTTCACCATCTTCCATCATAACCCCTCTTTCCCCGTGCTTGGTCCAACAATTATAGTTGGGCATGAAACCTTTCATAATCAGGTGGCAGCGAATGATTTTCGAGGAAGAGTACTCCTTGTTGTTCCGACATTGAACACATGGACAACGTATAAATCCATTCTCTTTGTTTGCCGTAGCCACATCGATAAATTTATCCATGCCTTTGATATACCCGGCTACGCGCCGGTCACCGTACATTCATTCCCGACCGTTCATCTGCATCATATAAGTAAGTTTATCAAAAAAAGGACATCATAAATAGTGAAATAACCAATTCAAACCGACACATGAATTGTATCAATGACCTAGAAAAGATAAGATTGCTAACCTCGATCGAGGGAAATAAAGAGGAGAAAGCTCAAGTGCGTCTCGAACACCTTCTATATTTTTGTTCTATGAGAAATTCAACGGGATTATTCACTCAAACATTTCATCAAACTCCTTCAATGCATGCATAGAAGAGAAAAAACTAGCACACCCCTCACACCTTCCACCATTCGAAAAAACAGAGTGGAGGCAGAGGGGGCTGGGGCGTTGCATTTATAGAGGGCAGGAGAATACGTCCCGGTTGGAGCCAGCAACCGGGACTAAAGGTGCGTGCCACGCCATGTGGCTGTGGCCAAATCTTTAGTCCCGGTTGGTGGCTCCAACCGGGACGTATTCCCCCTTACCAACCGGGACGCGTGCCAGCATTAGTCCCAGTTGGTGGCGTAACCGGGACTAATGCTCTAAGGGGTCGCGAACGGATGGCCCTTTTTCCTCTAGTGTGAGCTGGACGGTTGGTTCCGGTTGGGCCACGAGACGATCCCGAGCTAGGTGACGTAATCGCTAGTTTCAGACAAGTCGTGCAGGGGTATTTTTGTACATGTGGCTGAATTTAATCGCTGTCGAAAAGTTCTATAACATCTTATATTTTAAAACGGAGGAAAAACATGAGAGGGAACTGCATAAATACATCTTATATATATGATAGAATAGTCAGAAACACGAGGCGCGAAAGTACAAACTTAATGTTCATCAAGAAACTGCATGAAGCGGACTCACGCTTGTAATGGCCAGATGATAGGTGGTGGTAAAACAAAAAATGTGGTGAATGTCCTCCATCAAATACTTTTGTTTAGAAAATTTACTTAAATGTTACATTGATCATGGCCTTAGAAAAAGCTTGCTTACACTCCGGAACCATTACCGCTGCTCATGTGATAAGTTTCAGTTGTGTAGACTTCACTTGTCAGAATGTATAACATGCCATTTAATATGGAGAAATATAAATATAAAATAAGAGCTAATTACACTAGAGGTACACAAACCTGTCTTGTGCGTGCAAATCAGTACAACTACTCGTAACATGTGAAGAACTAGTCCATAAACTTGCTAGACGGGTGCAAACTGGTACACAATCAACCTGTGACCGACACGTCGGACTATTATTTTTGCCACACCGCCCTCCATATTTTTCCATTTAACCTTTTAATCTTTTTCCCAATTCCACCATCGAGGCACCCCATGCTGCTCCTCCGTGCTAGGTCGGCCGCCTCTGATCTACCTTCGAGGAGAGTGGCGGGAGACTGCAGAGAGCACCTCCACGCATGTATCTTCTGCAACGCCAGAAAAAGCGCTGGAGGTGTCCTCGTGCGGAAGTGCCGGTGCAGGGACACTGCCTCATGTGTGCCTCATGTCGGGCGACTGCGCTTGCGTTGGCGCACCGGCCATGGCCACGGCGGAGCCGCCGCGGTGAGATGGCCATGACGATGCCGAACACCGCGTGTGCATGCCGCCGCTCTCCACTTTAGCTAAGCTGACCAAGATCGAGAACATGTTCGGCACCCGGAGTTCACCGTCGCCGGCATCGTTCATCTAAATCGTAGCTAGATCTTCCCCCCAGCTTAGGCACTGTGTCTTTTAGCTTCGCCTCGTCGAGAGGAGCTCGGAAACATAAGAAATCGTCCTCGAAGACCCTGAGTCGATGGCACGGTCGTGTCTAACTCCGTCGCTCTCGATTCGTCGCCATCACTGAGCCACTGCTTCCTAGCTCTCCCCCCTGAGCTCCGTGAGCTTCTGCTAGCTGCCTCCACCGTCCTGTTAAGCCGTTTGTCCTCAAGATAGCTTTGCCTCAGTGCAGTGCGGCTCCTCAGGAACGGCGGCACGCGCGCACACAGTCGTCCTCTCGTGTCATGCCACACAGTGTCTGCGTACTTCCTGCATGAGCACGCCGGTGTCCGTATCATGCACGGAAGCAAATCTTCAGATTGGTCATGGCTCATTATGCGATTTGTGTGCAACAAATCAGAGCATATGTGTGCAGTTCAGTTAGGAAGAGAACTAAACTTGACAAGATCGATGCATAAGCGAAACCTGAGCTTGTTTAAGATAATCGAAGAACTACACGTGGCAACATGGATATTGCAACCGGAGATTGTACATGTATTTTCTCACGGTGACATGGAATACAGATGGTGTGGTAGGCCGCGCCGTTATCCACCGCCGACCAGTTGGATCCCGAGTACGCGCCTCGCAGCTAACAGATGCCGGCGTCAAGCCCTCGCCGTCAACAAACATGCCCTGAAGGGCGGCAGCCGGCGACGAACAGATCCTAAAGGGCGGCGGGCGGCGGCGAACGGGTCCTGAAGCCCTCACCCTCTACACCTTGACGGTCGGAGATATGGTGCACACGAGCGCGAGTTGGCACGCGGAGCTCAGACACCAAGGAACGGAGCAAGCGCGACGCGAAGATGACTAGTGGAATTGGGCAACCAGGAGAAGGTTGACTTTGAGATAGAAAAACATGTAGGGGTGTTTTAGCGGAAATAACAGTTCCACGTGGCAGCCCCAGGTCGGTATTGGACCAGTTTGCACGTGGGTTGCAGGTTTGTGGAGTAGTTCTTCACAAGTTACAAATAGTTGTACTAATCTGTACGTACAGGACAAGTTTGTGTACCTCCCGTGTAATTAGCTCATAAAATAATAATTAGCCATGAGATAGTGAGAAAATGGATATCATACAAGGAGTACTCTTACATCGTATTTTGCCTAATGAAAGTACTCTTATACTTCCTCCATTCTAAAATATAAGATGCTTTAACTTTTATGTAACAAATGTATCTAGACGCCTTTTAGGTTCACCTTCTAGATATATTAGTTTCACACAACACCTAAAACATCTTATATTTTGGAACGGAAGGAGTAGATGAGTGTTCGACATTTGACTATAGATCCAGCACATACAGACAGAAGTTCTCTAATAGAAATTCATTACTAGTACACATATACTAGTTATCAATTTCTAGATAATTTGACTGCCACAAGTACCTACAGACTCAAAAGTTCTGGCTGCTCCATTATGATAAAACATATTTCTTAAATCGTGAATCCCCACCGTTTTCAGACACTAGTGACGAAATTCCGGTTCTTGAATTGGAAACTTGCACCTTTTTGAATAATGGGTTGCAAACTTGTCGGTGTCGCCTATAGTATCCCTGCAAAAAAAAAATACAGCTAAAATTAGATATAAATGCATCATCTGAAATCCAACAATGTGTTTGCCAGCAGTGCCGACAGACAAGATCAAACTGTCAAACATAACAATCACTTTGTTGGGGTTACGCAATAGATCGTAGGGTATCGTTTTGAAACCCCCACGTCCCCGACCCCTCTCCCCCCCCCCCCCCCCCCCCCCCCCCCGTTCGCCGCTAGCTCCCCCTCCCTCCACCTCTCCCCCGTCGTCGCCGCCGGCAGGGCCCGCCGGACGCGGCCCAGGTGGCGCCGGCGGCGGCGGTGCTTCTCTTCCTGCACTAAGGCGGCGGGGTCGGGGCCTCCCTCCTCCGGTGGCGGTGCGGCCTGGGCGGCGGAGGTTCGGCGGCGGCTGAGAGAGGCCAACGCGGTGGCGCGGCTACTGGCGGCGGGGCAGCGCGGAGGTGGCCGGCGGGAGGTGGTGGTGGCGGATCTGGCCGAATTCCTTGGCCCAGATCTAGGCCCTTAGGGCTCCATCTGGGCCGTGGCGGGCGGGCCTGCCTTCCCCCATTCTTGCTCTGCGGTTGGTGGCTCGTTAGATTGGTGTAGGTCCGGCGGTGTCCTCGTCCGGCCGGTTGCAGCGTGACTACGGGCTTTACGGGCCTAGACAGGGCCCGGCTAGACTCTCGTGGGACTGGTGTGCCCCCGCGAGGACTTTAAGGGTCCGTTGGACCCGGCCGGACCTAACGGGGACTGGTGTGCCGGTGGTCACGTTCGGTCGACTACCGTCCTTAGCGGTGGAGGCAGTTCCCTCCCGCACGGACGCGGCTCTGCTGGCCCTGCCTCAAACTACGTGTGCCTCAGCTTGTAGACCTCGCGGCGGTTTTCTCGGTGAGATGATGATGGTGGAGTCGAGACTGGCGTGGCGCATGCTCGTGGGCGGCAAGTTTGGTGGTGGCGAGGCCTCGCCCTCGCGGGTCTCCTGTGCAACGACTTGTTCGAGGCGGGTGGATAGGGTCTTCGGGAGAAATCCTTGTCGGCGCAACCGACGCGGTGCCGCCCATGGGTGGCACCTCCCTTCCTGAAGGGCGTCGTGGCTACCCTCCTCCATCTCTCCTCGGTGTGCCGAGGGAAACCCCAAGGCCAATTTTGGTCCGGGCAGCAGCAGTCGCTTTCCCTCTTGAGGGTGTTGCTTGGTGCTTGACGAGTCGGGGCTAGGAGCGGGGTGGGCATTCTTTGGAGGGCGCAGTGGTTACGGTCTTCATCATCTAGTCGATCCGCCTCCGTCTCCATTCCTTTTTGTTTTTTCTTGTTTTTAGTTCGGGCGTGTGTGTGTCGCTGCCCCAGCATAGTGTATCGAGATGTGTCTTCCTTTGGACGTTGTGCTGTCTGACCCAGCAACGGTCTCACCTGTTGCTTTATTTATAATAAAGCGGGGCAAAAGCCTATTTTGAGAAAGGTTACGCAATAAAATAAGGGAAACAGGCAAATAAGAAAACGAAGCGTCATGGCAAGGATGTCGGATGAAGAATAAAATAAGGGAAACAATCACTTTGTTGGGGCTACACTGAAGAATAAGCCTACTTCCAAACAACACAATCCAGGCAAGGATGTCGGATGAGGCGTGGCGATGAAGAAAAAACTATCGGAAGGCTTCTCGGCAGGATGATAAAGGAGACAGTCACAAGAGAAGCCTAACAAGGCTAATACTATAGTAATTTAACAAATGACATCTCCATGCAGGGATAACTGGAGAATGGCCAACTATCTAGTTACATCATATCAAAACACTCACCATCTGAAACAGAAGGATTATTCTAACAGAAATGGCTGAAGATATGACCTGATTGATCCAAGGTAACCCAACGAAACACACTCCCAATAGAACAAGTATGTGCTATAGCTTCATATCATCCAAAGGTAAAAGACATTTGCTCAGACATAGAAATTAGAGCACCATCCAGTTTTCTGCTTTACAGGAGCAATAGATTTCACTTCGAAATATTGCACCTAGTAACAAAAGCCTGGGTAGTGAATCAAGAACTACATATGTATAGATAATGATAGAGATGCAACTTTTGGACCATTAGGGTACCCTCTGACCCTGTCCAGTTCAATCAAATGAAACTAATTATTCACTACGCAGTTCCATAAAGAGCAAACAGATGAGCAAAAACATAACTGGAGTGGCTAAACATACAGTCCGATAACTCCACAAGGAGAAACTGACTCTCAAGGACAAGTTGATGGCAGAAGGACCAAGCTATTACTGATATACAGTGTACTGCACTGCACCTACACGAATAACTGGAGTAGCAAAACATAGAGCAAACAGCCCATATCAATATAGGGTAAACAACATAGATCAACGAAGTGGTATGGATGTAGAAGTCATTGCAGAGAGGATAGCAAATGAAGGGGAAACATTTTCAAGAGATCAATACAGAGAGCAGACAATGTACACTAGCTATGAAGTGTGCACAAACATCACATTCCAATTATCCTTCATCAAAACCATGAACCCAGCCTGGCAGCATACTTAGGATAAACAAGCAAAATCATAGCTGCCCCAGTGTGTTATACTACCATATCCAACAGATAGCTAAGCAAAGCTAACCATCGTACAGAGTATGTAATAAGAACATAAAAGGGACATGGTTTGAATACTTAGAGCTTCTGGTTACCTGTTAGCCCTTTTTTGAGATATTTGGAGAAGACAGTTGCAAGTAGGGGCGCGTTAGAAAAACTGTTCCTGTGAGCTTCCACATACATGTCCGCAATATAGCTGAGATTTTCATTGACATATTTCCTAGCCAACTTCACCTTTTTATCCTTCATGTTAATCTTGATCATCCATGCCGTACCACCAAATTCCTTCTCTCTTAACAGGCAGTACAGGATATCCGGGTCATCCAAGTTGATGATTGGGAACTCGGGAAGACAGGAAGGTATACCCAGTTTTTTGTAATCAGTTTGCCTCCAAAGATAACCCAGGTCAATCTCACAATGTACCTCCCAGTTGAAGTCAGATTTCAAAGTCCAAATGGTAATTTTTGGACCAGATTGAACCCCCACATTGAACTCATCGTCAATTTTTGAACTGGGTCGAACTCCCTCATTGCACTCATCATCCATTTTCGAACCAGATTGGACTCCCTCATTGCACTCATCATCCCAGTTCTCATCCATGTAGACTTTCTCATGCCAGTCATTGTCAATGTGTACGAAGCACATGATGCCTTGGCTGATCGACACACTTCGGAATCTGTCTGGGTAGCACTTTGAGGTATGTACCTTGTCAGAGTACTGTTTTTTTCCAGGGAAAGGCACGAAGTGGATCATCGGATCCCTCCGGTTGGAGAAGTCACACAGCAGGACGCCCCTGAAGTAGTCAACCCAGCACAGGAAACGGCCGTCAAAGGGGAGCACATTGTCGGTTGACCAGATGATGGGGAACTTGCTATTGTTCACTTTCTTAGTGCGGACTTCCCACTGCTTTTTCTTGGAGTAGTAGACGCAGAGTTTGGCGATCATGGGATCATTATTGCCCTTGTCGCCATTGCTGTGACAGCCCTCTCTCGCAGCAGCGGAGATAATGAGGTCGGCAACCAGATAGTGGTCGGCGCGCTGCAGGATGCCTATGGCGAGGTTGTCCACCAAGAACACTTTCCTACCGACCAAGCCCCGGGCACTCGAAGTGTAGAGAGGGAGCCGCACCAAGGATGGGGAAGGACCAGCCTCGTAGACGAACAGATCTTCCGGGGCTTTGTAGTAGTTAGGCTGGTTCGGGATGGCGATGCGAAGGAGGACGAGGTTCTCGTCGGCTGCCAGGACGGAGGGGTAGGCGGGCGGGAACACCGACCTCCAATGGAGATCGAGGTAAGAGACTTGTGGAGGATCCACGAGGTGGAAGGAGAAGTAGCCTGAGTGGCCGCTGGCCGTGTGGACTTCAACGGCGGTGCTCTTGTTCTTCACAGCCTCCTGAGCAGCAGTGGCGTCGTCGTCGTGGCAGATCGTGCGGCCATCGCGATCCAGCATCACCCAATCAGGGAAGACGACGGTCCCCGCCGGCCCTGGCGCGCCGGTGCGAGAGGGGATGGCACTATTCGTCTTCTCCATGGGAAAACGCGATCGGGATCGGAAACGGATAGGGAACAAAGCCGCCGCCGCCGCCCTAACCCTAACTCTGTAGGTTGGATTTTTTTTTTTTTTTTTTTTTAGGGAGGGGGTTGGAACTTGGAACTGATGGTATGGAGGGGGGAAGAAGGGCCACAGACTGAAGTAAATAAACTACCGAGAAATATTAGTAGGCCCGGGCACCGCGCAAGTTTCATGTGACCGGCGGCCCATATAGCGCGCACCTTCCTAAATTGACTGAAGCAAGAGCATCTTCGGCTGTCCACGAGGCCCATATAGTGCGCATGGCCCTTCGCAAGGATGACACGTATAAATTAACAAATAGTCCAAATTTTTGCAACGGGGACTTTAGGGTCCTGGACCCGAACGGATTACATGCAATTTTTTATAAAAATATTTAGAGTTTATGTGGTGAAGATATTATTAATTAAAAAACATAATTGGGGTGGGTACTGTGACGCTCCACAAAATTCTGAATTTTGCAGTCGTCTGATTAGGTAACTGAGCTGAGAGACGTTTTACCCCGTGGTATAAAAGCACGACGCAACACGCTCGCGGTTAGAACCCTAAGAGCATCTCTAGCAGACACCGTAAAAGAGCGAACCGGAAAACGCGTTCTTAGATCATGTTTTGCGGGGTTTTCAGGCCGTGGGACGGAACAGACCCCTCAAAACCAAACCAGAAAATAGAATATTCCATTTTTACAGTTTCGCACACACGGTTTCTGCCAGGGCAAAAACGATACGAAACCGTAAAACTAAATCACAAATAACAAAATTTAAAAAAATTTAACCGTTCAACCGCGACAATCATCAAGTTTTAACCAAATTTAACAAAGTATCTCGCTACCACGTCGCAGAACATCGTCTAAAAATGAATCATCACCACAACCCACGATGATGATCAAGCATCGAAGCCAAGAGAAGCATCACCGCCACCACCACTTGCCGAAGCATCACCATGGCCACCATCACTTGCCGGAGCACCATGTCCACCACCATCCCTAGCCCGAGCATTGCCTCTTGCCAGCGTCGCTGACCTCCTTCTCTCCAAGATGTCCTACCTTGCTTGATCATGCCACGCCAAGGTGAGCTTGTCCATGTTGCTCCGGTCCATGGTCATGATGGTGTTTTCTTTGGCATAGAGCTTTGACATGGCCTTGGTTTCCTCGGCTGACGCCTTCCTCTCCTCCACGCTATCTTGCGCAAACCATCTTGTCGGAGTGCTTTCCACCTTGCTTGCTTCTCAGTTGTTTTCTTCTCGGCCAAAGCAAGTTTTGCTTCCAAAGTCTTGGCCACCATTTTCTCATTTGAGACCACCATGAGATCAATCTTTTGTATCAAGCTTGATTCTCGGCTAGCTTCTTAAGTTTCTCCTTTGCCATCAGTCTTGTTCTTGTTCCTCCCTCCTGGTGGAAGTTCATGTTGGAGATATGCCCTAGAGGCAATAATAAAAGTAGTTATTATTATATCTTTGTGTTTATGATAAATGTTTACATTCATGCTATAATTGTATTAACCGTAAACCTTAATACTTGTGTGATTTGTAAACTTGTTAGAGTCCCTAGTAAAGCCTCTTTGTAATACTAGCTTGTTGGTTGATAGATGATCATGGTTTCCTGATCATGAACATTGAGATGTTATTAACAACAAGATCATATCATTGGGAGAATGGTGTGATGGACATACTCATATAGATAAGTGTAGCATTAAGATCAAGTCATTTCAATAGTTCATTTTCTATCAGCTTTCTGATACATAGTAATCTAATTCCTTCGATCATGAGATCATGCTAATCACCATCACCGGAAGGATGCTTTGATGACATCAAACACCACACCGTAACTGGGTGGCTATAAAGGTGGCATTGAGTGTTCAGAAAGTATGTGTTGAGGCACATGGATCAAGAGTGGGATTTGTCCATCCATATGACGGATAGATATACTCTGGGCCCTCTCGGTGGAATGCCATCCAATTAGCTTGCAAGCATGTGACTGATCACAAGGGATCACATATCACAGGAACGAGAAAAGAGTACTTATCGGTAACGAGGTTGAACTAGGTATGCAGAGATATCGATGATCAGACCTCGGATAAGTAAAATTTTGTGAGATAAAGGGAAATTGGTATCGTATGTAAATGGTTCATTCGATCGCAAAGTAATCGTAGAAATATGTGGGAGCCATATGAATTTCCGGATTCCTCTATTGGTTATTGATCGAAGAAGAGTCTCGGTCATGTTTGCATAATTCACGAACTGTAGGGAGACACACTTAAGGATTCAATGTTGTTTAGTAGATATGGAATGTGAGTAAGAAGACTGAATGTTGTTCGGAGTCTCGGATGGGATCTGGGATATCACGAGGAGATCTGGAATGGTCCGTAGAATATGATTCATATAAGTAAAGTCTAATTCCAGAGTTCGTGAATGATTTCGGTGTTTTCACCGGAATGATCTAGAAGGGTCTAGAAGGTTCACAGAACTAGAAGGGGAAGGGTACATGAATGTGTCATGACAAAGTGGAATGGTTGCATCATGTCCTAGGTCACTTGGTTGGGCATCTAAAAGTAAGAAATCAAACTCCAAAATTGAAAGTCAAAAGACAAGTTTGAATAGTTAAACTGGGACAATGGTTCCTGGTGGAGGGAGGAGAGGAAACCTCCTCTCCCTCCACCGCCGGTGTAACTACCTCGGTGAATTACGCTCCTAGTTACAAGCCTAGACGAACAGAAATGGTTGAAATAGTACGGTGGAGCCCAAATGCCACTCACAGGTAGACCTTTCGGCCGTCCCAACCATTTTCGAACATCGGGACAAGAACGGGCGGCGTAATCGGTAGGCGAAGGGATCAACTACATACACAAATGAGTATGTATGCAAGCCACCATACAATAGTACATCAGAGCCATTCCATCTAAAAAGAAAGGAAATATAGCAACGCCATACGGCAAGATCCAAATATCCTAGATAGATATAATAGTTTAGGATATCTCCTCATACATCAATCAACAGAGTATCAAGCGGAAGCGGAAGACAAAATCCGAGTACGGATAAGAAGCAAATCGGCATAAGATGCCCCATAAATAAGCACATCCCGCCCACAGATCTCACGGATCCCCGTTCCCAGAATCTCTACACCGAATGATCGTTGCCCACATCGTCCGTCTCTTCCACCCAGTATCCATCTTGCGAGTGTACCTGTTCATCTGAACCAATAATTTATCGTGTGAGACCCTAGGGGTACTCAGCAAGTCTTTATGCCTCTAAAGGGGACACAACCTGGGGTGATGCAATTGCAGCAAAAGATAAACCCTAGCAATTCTATAGAAACTCGCTAACCATCCGCCTAACCAGAGATAGACGGATGTCCGTGAATTAATAACAACAGTTACAACAGTTATAATGGTAATTTTAACAGATCCATCCTCCTCCTCGCTTACCGACGAGGAAGCGGACGAACAACCCCCCCATCCGTTGGCAGTTTTATTATCCATTCCATGAGTGTTGCACTATTTACTAGTCAGGTACCTAGTCTAGTCAAATTAAAAGCGGTACTTTAGTTATGCTTGTCTATGATCGAGAAACTGTGCTCCAAGTCGTCCATAACCGCGGACACGGCTTTCAGAAAGTTTTACCCTGCAGGGGTGCACAAATAGCAACACACACTCGATATGCCTCGGAAAAACCAAATCAAAACCCAACGAGGCAGTCACGATAAGCGATCACAGGATTCAGAAATATTTTAGGGGGCCACCCCATTAAGCTACCCGCAACGAAGCTGGCCGGCTACGAGACGGACTCAAGGTTTGTGTGGCCGGCTGTAAACGACTGGGAACCCGAAAGTGTGACTGGGCTTGTCGATACAGCGAAAACGGGTCACGGACCTAAACAGTACAGTGTGCAGTACCTCGCACAATTTAAATAAAGCAGTAAAGCATGGCATAAGTACAGGATAGTAAATAAAACCTCAAACTAGTTTGTGGCCCCAAGAAATAAGAATGAATCAAGCTCTGGCTCAGGGGGGTTCATAAGCCTCCCGGATGTGGATAGCGCGAATATTCTTGGAACAAGAATCAAGTACTCGGGGTCTTACGGGACACAAGTGAGCCTGAAAATCCAAATAGCGAATATGGCTCACCGATGCCACTTTCGTTAGTTATCCCATTACTACTCAGGTTTAGTTGTTTAGGTACCTCATTATCCATCAGACACTCACATACCCTACACATGCTGTTCTACGACTCGCATGGCTCAAACAACTCCTGTAGTAATGGCTCATGGGATGGAGGAACAAGCTTCGGTGGGGTTTAAAAGTAAAGGCTATGCAATACTTGGGATTCAGTTTAATGCAATCGCGACTCAATGATGCAAGAATAAGAAAGAGGCAATGGTACTGTATGTATGCAAGCATGTGGTAGTGCTTGCCTGGCAGCTCAGTTGAAGCAAGGAATGGATCTGGGTAGTGCTCCTGGTTCTCTTGATATATCCCCTGCTCAGCGTCTATTCGAAGAAGAACCAAACAAACAAGGGCCAACATAAATAAAGTGCGCAAGCATATGAATTAAATGCATCAAGCAAACAATCATGCCATGATGAATGATGCACAATTTGCATGGCAATAAAGTAGCATGGCATGGGTGAGGTGTGGAATACAATAATAAAGCATTTTATTTAGTTTTGGCCCCATTTTATTCTCATTTTAGTTGCTGTATACTTTATATTTATATGATGCATGCTTCAAATCAAACCATGGAATGCATAAACAGAAAGGTCTCGTCGAGCTAATCATTTTAGACATATTATTTAATAAATTTGGACTTATAAAACAAAAGATATTAATTAATTAAAGTGGAAGGGCATTTTGTTGTAATTTTATTAAACTTGGAAAATGAAGTGTTCAAAATATATTTTGGATTGCATATTTGAAATCCTCATATTTTTCTGATTTGAAAACATATATTATTTGTATTATTTGGATTAATATTTGAAAAGTTATTTAAAACAGAATTTAAATTAGAATTTGATTTAATTTGGAAAAGATTTGAATTTAAACAGATTTCAGAAATCCTTTTTATACCCAGACAGACTCAGCCACTATCGCTGACGGGTGGGGCCAACGCTGACTTGGCGATCTGGCGCGCCGAAAAGCTTTTGCTACCGTGGCTTGGCTAGCCCATGCGGATGACATGCGGGCCCAGAGGCTGCGGGGTCACGCGCGCGCGTCACTCAGCGGGGAGGCGACACGTGGGCGGTCCGAGGCTGCGCGGAGGGACTGGTCTGTGGTGGTCCGGTTTCCCGGGGGTCTTCTTGCAAAGAGCACGCCGAGGCTGGCAGGTGGGGACACGGGGCTGCGGGTTGAGGCGGGAAAAAGCCTAGGGGTTCAAGTGCAAAACTGCCAGCGGGCTGCTGCTGACGCTGACAGACGCGACGCTGCCGGCGGCGGATCGGGCTGTGTTCCGGCGACGGTGGCGACGCATCCGCTGGGAAAACTGCATCGCGGCCAAAACAAAAGTTGGAGAGGGGACATCCGGCTACACTTTTCGTTCAGAGGGCAACTACTGGGGCGGGCTACAGCGCGCGGACTTCGAAGCGGAACAGAGGCAGGACGGGGCTGCTGCGGCTGCTGTTGCTGTCTGTCTGCGCGCGGCGAGTGGCCGTGCGTGCGCGCGAGGTGCTCGACGACGGGCGGCGACGCTACGGTGCACGAGCGAGGAGGGGGCCATGTCCGGGAGGTCAAAGGGCTCACCGAGGGGTTGCCGGCGTGGTCGCTGGCGCTGAGGGTGCGGGGATCTGGAGGTGGGCTCGCGGCCGTGGAGCTTCGGTTCCTCCGGCCATGGCGACGGCGACGGAGCTCTGGGGCTTCCCAGTCGCTTCCCCTGGTGCTGGTCGACGAAGAGGATGCAGGGGAGCCTCCTGGTGCCCCTGGTTCAGCTTGGCGCGCTCCAGATCAGCGAAGGGCAGAGGGGCCGTGGCTAGGGTTTGGGGTCGGCATGGGGAGGCTAGGCTGCTTGTGAGGAAGAAGAAGAAAGGGAGGGGGCTTGGACGCCCTCTAGATGGGATCTGGGCGAGGAGAGGTGAGCTGGGGTGGCTGGGTAGAGAGGGGAGGAGGAGCACATGGGGTGGTTGCTTTGCAAAAAGGTGAGGAGGGGTAGCTCGGCTAGATCTTTCCTTCTTGCCTCCTTCTTGTCCTGTAGCTTAGGGAGGGCAGAGAGGGACCAAGGGAGGAGGGGAGCTCGTGGGTAGGAGGGCAGGCTCAGGTTGGTGGGGCCTTGTGGCATGGAGAGAAGAGAGGGAGAGGGGGTAGCCTTGGGTAGAGCTAGGGTTGGGTATGGGAGGCTCGGGTTGGGGTTTCTTTGTGTGGTGGAGGGGTAGCTAGGTGGGTCCAGGTGGGGGCAGCTAGGTCAGGTCATGGTGGGGTGGTTCGGCATAGAGAGACCAAGGGGAGGGTTAGGTGGTAACTAGGGTAGATGAGGGTTAGGCTAGATGGGGTGGTTTAGAGAGAGGGTAGATGGTTTAGATGAGGTAGGAGGTTTAGAGAGAGAGGAAAGATGAGGTGGTGGCAATCCTTTGACAAGATCAAGCAAGACCCAAAACAAGCTCAAGCAAGAAATGGCCAAAAGAGAGAAGAAAAGGAAGGTGGTGATGGGTGACTGGAGATGATGATGGGGTTTTAAGAAAGATCAACATAGATCAAGCCAAAAGGAGGAGAGAGAGATGTGGTTTAAATTCACTCAAAATTCAAATAAGATCCAAAGAACAAGCAAAAGGTGGGGCTTGCATGGGCCATGCAAAACATTTAATGCCATGTTGATACTTGTGAAAACAATATTATTTCATGGCATTATTATTATGCATCCCAAATTATGGAGTAAGGCCCAAGCAAAGGAATTTAGAAAGAATTCCAAGTGGAGTATATGGGGATGATCACATTGGATTATAATTGGGAATTACTAGTGTGTATATTCCACTAGGTAGTTAATAAGCCCACAAAATATTCTAACATGAGCATAATTCCATGATAATCAAAATGGAAGCTAGGAGAAAGGGTCCCACTCACAGGGCAGGCAAAGGTGTCCATGTGGCTCTCATAAACCACTATTGTGAAAACAACATGATGCTAAGATGAGAGCATGTGGTAAAATAATTGGATCCATCACAACCCACATGAGCTAGAGGTAAAACCAATAAGTACCAAACTCATATTTAGTTGGATGGTGGAATTATAAGGTGGTGAAAAGAAAGGGTGGTGGAGTTAATAAGAGATATGCCCCCAACTCAACTTGGGCATTTAAACAATATATCAAGAACCAAATACAATACCAAGAGGCAAATACAATTAATAATGCATATGAGAGAAGAACCAAATCAAAAAGGTTTTTATATGATGCTCAAATGCAAGGTGGCATGATGACATGAGCATGATATAATTATGATGCAACAATTATATATTTGAAGTAGCCATGTTATAGACTAGGCTAGTAGCATTGCAATTGTTAGACAATTGGGATGCTACAACTCTCCCCCACTAAACAAGAATCTCGCCCCGAGATTCCTAGGAAAAAGAAAACAACACAAGGAGAGGCGGGTGTTCGAACGAAGGTGCCCCTTGCGTTCCCAAGATGATGAAGAACGGAATGGTGTGACCACTACACCTTGCAAAACTTGCTAGACTTGTTGCGAGTCTAGCGTTTGCTTGAGACACAACGGGTTAGAAGAAAAAGAAGGATTGTTGAGATACAAGAAGGATAGGATGGACATAGCTCCGGTTTTCTCAAGAAACAAGATAAAAGAAAAGAACCACTGGTGAAAGAAAAGGATAGATGATGTAGCATGGATAAAGAAAAGACGCACCGTTAAGACTAAAGATTTACCGATACTAGAGAGGATGAATCTTTGTCGCGCCGGAAGAAAAAGAGCTGGATTGGAGAGGTTTGAACCACTATGACAATAGCAGCATGTCTTCTCTCGGATTTGAGAAATGAAGTGCGGAAACAATATTGCCTTCAAACAATAGAGTCCCTTGATATCAACAGAAAGATTTAGTTAGACATCGTCGGATTAGATTCTTGTTGCGCCGGTAAGAACCAAAGAATCACGCAATTGAGGTTCGCGGATATAACTTCCAGAGACGGATGTGAAGCCAGATCATGGTGGAATCCTGAGAAGCAAAGAATATGGAGGATCTGGAGTCTATTGTAGAGATGCCTATTGCTTCCTTTAGCCTTGAGGCTAACGCAATAGATTTGCGACTGATGGCATCAACCATAATTGGCTTTACCACAGAAAAAGAATTGATGGAACAAAGAGAGAGATAGTTTCCTTTCATCTTGATTGGGGATGTCGAGCACCGGTAGAAAGACGAGGACAGGAAAGAGTTTGCGCTTGTTTCCACCAGATCATTGAGGATTTTGCTCCGTGTAGAAAGGGTGAGATCACCAACAAGAGATTATTGATTACTTTCTTCAAGAGAGCACTCCGGAAAAACAAGGACGGAAGTAAAAGTATCGAGGGATAAAGGCCACTTCTATCTTCCGTGGAATGAGTGAAATCACATTAATTCACCAATTCAATGTACAAGAGCGAATGATAAGAGTAGTGGTATGGTAGCTACTCCATCTCGCACTCAAAGCATTACCCCGCACATGAATAAGAAAACCATGCAACCCAACTACCGAAACAGACTGAAGGTATTGACAAGAAGAGCTCGTGGAACTCCATAAGAAAACAAAGATTGATGTAAACGATTCACTGGATCCAAGATAGATAAGGGTGATGATGTTGTCGTCATGTCGGAAGTACCAAGCCACTGGAAAGATATGAAGGGAGGTTACGGAGAACAACTGCAAGATTCAACAGCTACCGAAAAGATAGCACCAACTTGAACAGAGGAAACAAGATCTGGAAGGTCTTCATGGCCTCCGGTTGATTGAGCATAGATGATAGAACGAGATGGTTTCAAGAGATCACTTAACGAGATAGAGGTGAAAAGAACTCCATGTTGTTCTTGAAAAGATTGAGAGAGATTTAGCAGTCTTGAGGAAAATCTTTAGCGGAACGACGATGATAACTTGCCAACAAGGAACAACTCCGGATTGATTGAAGATGGAAGATGGAATTAACAATGAACTTGCTGATTCCAGAATTGAAGCGATCTATTTTAGCAGAAGGACGTGGCCGAGATAGGTGACTTCAAGAAGCCAGAATTCACGCTTTGTGAACTTTGCACACAGGCAGTGCTCACGAAGCTTGAGAGAAAGAGACACAGATGATCTTCCATGTCCTTCCATTGATATGGAATAGGTAGGCATATTATCAACATATACCACCATGGATTAACAGGATATTCCCAGAATATCAAGTTCAAGAGGCGGGAGAAACGAACAAATGCTCGAAACACTTTCTGAACTCAACGCTCTTTTGAAAGATCAACATTAAGAGCACGGTTCGTGTTGAAGAAGATGCGCTGGAAGAATAGATTGTCTGGTCCTCCGGAAGAAAAAGAGATGTCACCTGGTTGACATTGTCGATTGGATCGCCGGTTACACAGATAAAGAGATCTTGGATAAGAACCGATGATATAGCTTTGCTTATGGTATGAGCTATCAGAGACGAAAAAGATGTGCAGATATGGAGTTCAAAAAGATGTGCAGCATGATGAACAGATGATAGACCGCCGTAGTGCCTTGAGAAACTCCGGATTCCCGAGGATGCTTGAATAAGCATAGATAGGATCACGGTGTACCCAAAATCACAGGAGTATCTTTGGCAATCCGGAGTGGTAGCATTTTCCATATTCCAATCGACACTATCATGAGTGGAATATAGCTATGCCGAGAACCAAATTACCATCACCAGCATCGGATCGACACATGTTATGTAATTAGCCCAAGAGAAAAGAAGATGGAAGAAACCCCAGGATTAAGCGCCGGTGACAAAAGAATGAGTTAGCATGAACATGCTGATAAAAAGAAGATAGATAATGTTTCACACACGACTGAAAAGGAGTGTGGAAACACAGATGTATCAAAGAAAAATTTTCCGCATTTTTCGGCATTAAAATACCAATAGATGCGCAAAATCAGATAACGAAACAAGATTAGCGACTCTATCTCTCTACCTGATAAGTGATTTTGCACGGAAGGTGGAGTTGCTAGAAGGAAGAACGCCCTTAAGAAGATGGCACCGGTTAACAAGGAGTCAGATAGATCGCGCCGGTATACAACGAATCAGATAGATCTCGTTGGTTTGCAAAAGCCTGTCAGTATGGAATGTACCAACAGTTGATAACCAAAGGCAGATTGAGATAACCAAGGGATGCAACAGATAGACAAGGAATTACACACACACACACTTTCTATGGTACTACGGAACCCGGAACACGTGAATCCTAGTTTGAATTTAAGACGAGGATTGAAAACGTTACACTTCCTTACCAGAAAAGAGTGGTGGTTGGGTAAGGAGAAAAGTGGAAGCAGTCCTACTCTCGCGTTTTGTTTTTCCCTAGTATACATAACTACCAAAAATATTTGCTAGACAGACAACGACCATTTGGCTGAGACCCTGAAGGTCGGGATGGCTCTGATACCAATTGTAACTACCTCGGTGAATTACGCTCCTAGTTACAAGCCTGGACGAACAGAAATGGTTGAAATAGTACGGTGGGGCCCAAATGCCACTCACAGGTAGACCTTTCGGCCGTCCCAACCATTTCCGAACATCGGGACAAGAACGGGCGGCGTAATCGGCAGGCGAAGGGATCAACTACATACACAAATGAGTATGTATGCAAGCCACCATACAATAGTACATCAGAGCCATTCCATCTAAAAAGAAAGGAAATATAGCAACGCCATACGGCAAGATCCAAATATCCTAGATAGATATAATAGTTTAGGATATCTCCTCATACATCAATCAACAGAGTATCAAGCGGAAGCGGAAGACAAAATCCGAGTACGGATAAGAAGCAAATCGGCATAAGATGCCCCATAAATAAGCACATCCCGCCCATAGATCTCACGGATCCCCGTTCCCGGAATCTCTACACCGAATGATCGTTGCCCACATCGTCCGTCTCTTCCACCCAGTATCCATCTTGCGAGTGTACCTGTTCATCTGAACCAATAATTTATCGTGTGAGACCCTAGGGGTACTCAGCAAGTCTTTATGCCTCTAAAGGGGACACAACCTGGGGTGACGCAATTGCAGCAAAAGATAAACCCTAGCAATTCTATAGAAACTCGCTAACCATCCGCCTAACCAGAGATAGACGGATGTCCGTGAATTAATAACAACAGTTACAACAGTTATAATGGTAATTTTAACAGATCCATCCTCCTCCTCGCTTACCGACGAGGAAGCGGACGAACAACCCCCCCATCCGTTGGCAGTTTTATTATCCATTCCATGAGTGTTGCACTATTTACTAGTCAGGTACCTAGTTTAGTCAAATTAAAAGTGGTACTTTAGTTATGCTTGTCTATGATCGAGAAACTGTGCTCTAAGTCGTCCATAACCGCGGACACGGCTTTCAGAAAGTTTTACCCTGCAGGGGTGCACAAATAGCAACACACACTCGATATGCCTCGGAAAAACCAAATCAAAACCCAACGAGGCAGTCACGACAAGCGATCACAGGATTCAGAAATATTTCAGGGGGCCACCCCATTAAGCTACCCGCAACGAAGCTGGCCGGCTACGAGACGGACTCAAGGTTTGTGTGGCCGGCTGTAAACGACTGGGAACCCGAAAGTGTGACTGGGCTTGTCGATACAGCGAAAACGGGTCACGGACCTAAACAGTACAGTGTGCAGTACCTCGCACAATTTAAATAAAGCAGTAAAGCATGGCATAAGTACAGGATAGTAAATAAAACCTCAAACTAGTTTGTGGCCCCAAGAAATAAGAATGAATCAAGCTCTGGCTCAGGGGGGTTCATAAGCCTCCCGGATGTGGATAGCGCGAATATTCTTGGAACAAGAATCAAGTACTCGGGGTCTTACGGGACACAAGTGAGCCTGAAAATCCAAATAGCGAATATGGCTCACCGATGCCACTTTCGTTAGTTATCCCATTACTACTCAGGTTTAGTTGTTTAGGTACCTCATTATCCATCAGACACTCACATACCCTACACATGCTGTTCTACGACTCGCATGGCTCAAACAACTCCTGTAGTAATGGCTCATGGGATGGAGGAACAAGCTTCGGTGGGGTTTAAAAGTAAAGGCTATGCAATACTTGGGATTCAGTTTAATGCAATCGCGACTCAATGATGCAAGAATAAGAAAGAGGCAATGGTACTGTATGTATGCAAGCATGTGGTAGTGCTTGCCTGGCAGCTCAGTTGAAGCAAGGAATGGATCTGGGTAGTGCTCCTGGTTCTCTTGATATATCCCCTGCTCAGCGTCTATTCGAAGAAGAACCAAACAAACAAGGGCCAACATAAATAAAGTGCGCAAGCATATGAATTAAATGCATCAAGCAAACAATCATGCCATGATGAATGATGCACAATTTGCATGGCAATAAAGTAGCATGGCATGGGTGAGGTGTGGAATACAATAATAAAGCATTTTATTTAGTTTTGGCCCCATTTTATTCTCATTTTAGTTGCTGTATACTTTATATTTATATGATGCATGCTTCAAATCAAACCATGGAATGCATAAACAGAAAGGTCTCGTCGAGCTAATCATTTTAGACATATTATTTAATAAATTTGGACTTATAAAACAAAAGATATTAATTAATTAAAGTGGAAGGGCATTTTGTTGTAATTTTATTAAACTTGGAAAATAAAGTGTTCAAAATATATTTTGGATTGCATATTTGAAATCCTCATATTTTTCTGATTTGAAAACATATATTATTTGTATTATTTGGATTAATATTTGAAAAGTTATTTAAAACAGAATTTAAATTAGAATTTGATTTAATTTGGAAAAGATTTGAATTTAAACAGATTTCAGAAATCCTTTTTATACCCAGACAGACTCAGCCACTGTCGCTGACGGGTGGGGCCAACGCTGACTTGGCAATCTGGCGCGCCGAAAAGCTTTTGCTACCGTGGCTTGGCTAGCCCATGCGGATGACATGCGGGCCCAGAGGCTGCGGGGTCACGCGCGCGCGTCACCCAGCGGGGAGGCGACACGTGGGCGGTCCGAGGCTGCGTGGAGGGACTGGTCTGTGGTGGTCCGGTTTCCCGGGGGTCTTCTTGCAAAGAGCACGCCGAGGCTGGCAGGTGGGGACGCGGGGCTGCGGGTTGAGGCGGGAAAAAGCCCAGGGGTTCAAGTGCAAAACTGCCAGCGGGCTGCTGCTGACGCTGACAGACGCGGCGCTGCCGGCGGCGGATCGGGCTGTGTTCCGGCGACGGTGGCGACGCATCCGCTGGGAAAACTGCATCGCGGCCAAAACAAAAGTTGGAGAGGGGACATCCGGCTACACTTTTCGTTCAGAGGGCAACTACTGGGGCGGGCTACAGCGCGCGGACTTCGAAGCGGAACAGAGGCAGGACGGGGCTGCTGCGGCTGCTGTTGCTGTCTGTCTGCGCGCGGCGAGCGGCCGTGCGTGCGCACGAGGTGCTCGATGACGGGCGGCGACGCTACGGTGCACGAGCGAGTCGGGGGCCATGTCCGGGAGGTCAAAGGGCTCACCGAGGGGTTGCCGGCGTGGTCGCTGGCGCTGAGGGTGCGGGGATCTGGAGGTGGGCTCGCGGCCGTGGAGCTTCGGTTCCTCCGGCCATGGCGACGGCGACGGCGCTCTGGGGCTTCCCAGTCGCTTCCCCTGGTGCTGGTCGACGAAGAGGATGCAGGGGAGCCTCCTAGTGCCCCTGGTTCAGCTTGGCGCGCTCCAGATCAGCGAAGGGCAGAGGGGCCGTGGCTAGGGTTTGGGGTCGGCATGGGGAGGCCAGGCTGCTTGTGAGGAAGAAGAAGAAAGGGAGGGGGCTTGGACGCCCTCTAGATGGGATCTGGGCGAGGAGAGGTGAGCTGGGGTGGCTGGGTAGAGAGGGCAGGAGGAGCACATGGGGTGGTTGCTTTGCAAAAAGGTGAGGAGGGGTAGCTCGGCTAGATCTTTCCTTCTTGCCTCCTTCTTGTCCTGTAGCTTAGGGAGGGCAGAGAGGGACCAAGGGAGGAGGGGAGCTCGTGGGTAGGAGGGCAGGCTCGGGTTGGTGGGGCCTTGTGGCATGGAGAGAAGAGAGGGAGAGGGGGTAGCCTTGGGTAGAGCTAGGGTTGGGTAGGGGAGGCTCGGGTTGGGGTTTCTTTGTGTGGTGGAGGGGTAGCTAGGTGGGTCCAGGTGGGGCCAGCTAGGTCAGGTCATGGTGGGGTGGTTCGGCATAGAGAGACCAAGGGGAGGGTTAGGTGGTAACTAGGGTAGATGAGGGTTAGGCTAGATGGGGTGGTTTAGAGAGAGGGGTAGATGGTTTAGATGAGGTAGGAGGTTTAGAGAGAGAGGAAAGATGAGGTGGTGGCAATCCTTTGACAAGATCAAGCAAGACCCAAAACAAGCTCAAGCAAGAAATGGCCAAAAGAGAGAAGAAAAGGAAGGTGGTGATGGGTGACTGGAGATGATGATGGGGTTTTAAGCAAGATCAACATAGATCAAGCCAAAAGGAGGAGAGAGAGATGTGGTTTAAATTCACTCAAAATTCAAATAAGATCCAAAGAACAAGCAAAAGGTGGGGCTTGCATGGGCCATGCAAAACATTTAATGCCATGTTGATACTTGTGAAAACAATATTATTTCATGGCATTATTATTATGCATCCCAAATTATGGAGTAAGGCCCAAGCAAAGGAATTTAGAAAGAATTCCAAGTGGAGTATATGGGGATGATCACATTGGATTATAATTGGGAATTACTAGTGTGTATATTCCACTAGGTAGTTAATAAGCCCACAAAATATTCCAACATGAGCATAATTCCATGATAATCAAAATGGAAGCTAGGAGAAAGGGTCCCACTCACAAGGCAGGCAAAGGTGTCCATGTGGCTCTCATATACCACTATTGTGAAAACAACATGATGCTAAGATGAGAGCATGTGGTAAAATAATTGGATCCATCACAACCCACATGAGCTAGAGGTAAAACCAATAAGTACCAAACTCATATTTAGTTGGATGGTGGAATTATAAGGTGGTGAAAAGAAAGGGTGGTGGAGTTAATAAGAGATATGCCCCCAACTCAACTTGGGCATTTAAACAATATATCAAGAACCAAATACAATACCAAGAGGCAAATACAATTAATAATGCATATGAGAGAAGAACCAAATCAAAAAGTGTTTTATATGATGCTCAAATGCAAGGTGGCATGATGACATGAGCATGATATAATTATGATGCAACAATTATATATTTGAAGTAGCCATGTTATAGACTAGGCTAGTAGCATTGCAATTGTTAGACAATTGGGATGCTACAGCCGGCCAAGGAGAGGGAGTTGGAGGAGGATACGGCTGCCCCCTCTCTAGTTGCCCCTCCCTCTCATAAATAGAGGGGAGGGGTGCCTCCCAAGACCACCACAAGCCCTAGCCCCAAGCCGTCGCCGCCATCGTCGTCCTAGACGCCGACGGACCCACCTCCTCCCATCGGCCTCTAAACCCTAGTCGTCGAGGAAACCATCTACTCTACCTACCTGCTCCGGCTTAAGGCAAAGCCCTGCAGGATCTCCCCTCTAAACTCCAACACCATGCCGTTGTGCTGCCGGATTCACGAGGAGAGAACTATAACCTCCGCTGCCTGCTGGAACAAGGGAGAGGAAGGTCTTCATCGAGTACCTAAGATCGTCAAGTGAATGACTACTCCCTCTGTCCGCAAATAAGTGTACATCTAGCTTTTGCTTAAGTCAAACTTAATTGAATTTGACCAATTTTATAGACAAATATAGGAACATATATTACATCAAATTGATATATTATAAAACTAGATTTAAAAATAAATCTAATAGTATCAATTTAGTGTCATAAATATTGGTACGTTGTCCTAAAAAGTTAGTCAAACATAATAAAATTTGACTTAGGACAAGGCTAGAAGTACACTTATTTATGGACGGAGGGAGTACATCACTGATATGTCGTAAATGTATCTATAATTTTTGATGTTCCATGCTTGTTTAGTATCAACTTTGCTTTGCTTTGTCTACACTTTGAGGTATTTTTATACGTTTTCTGGGACTAACCTATTAACGAGTTGCCACAGTGCCAGTTGCCTATTTTCTACTGTTTTTGGTTCCAGAAAAGCCAGAAAAGAAATATTCTCTGAATTGGACGGGATGAAAGCCAAAGTCAATATTTCACCGAGGAGAACACGGAGCCAGAAGACGAGACGGAGGAGGGCCATGAGGGTCTCACACCCCATGGCCGCACGGCCAGGCCTGGCCCGTGCTTGGGAGGGTGCGACCGCCTTGGGCACCCTCTCGGTCTCCCCCTTCTCCTATAAGAAGCCACCGATGCCAAAACCCTAAGTACCCAATCAGATCTCCACGAAACAGTCCGTGGCCGCCGCCACCATCGTCCGTAGATCAGGGGGATCTGAAGCTCTTCCCGACACCCTGCCGGAGGGGAGAGATCATCCCGGAGGCCTTCTTCATCACCATGCCAGCCTTTGGTATGATGCGTGAGTAGTTCCACCTTGGACTTGGGTCCATACAGTAGCTAGATGGTTGTTTATCCTCCTTTTTGCTACCATGTTTAGATCTTGTGATCTCTATTCATGATCAAGATCATCTATTTGTAATCATGCATGTTGGGTTTGCGGGGATCCGATGGATATTAAGATTACTATGTTAGATTGATTAATGATTCTATCATGTCTATGTTGTTTGAGATCTTGCATGATCTCTGTTTCTAGTAGCTATCTTGGCCAAGTAGATGCTAGTGACTCCAAGAGGGAGTATTTATGCTCGATAGTGGGTTCATGCCTCTATTGAATCTGGGGAAGTGACAGAAATATCTAAGGTTGTAGATGTGTTGTTGCTACTAGGGAGAAAACAACAATCTCTTGTTCATGGAAAAATTGTATTGTTTACTTTACACACATTGCTTAAAAGTAGTTTTCCGTTGCTTGCAACTTAATACTAGAGGGGGTTTAGATGATAACCTGAAGGTGGATTACTAGTCATAGATGCAGTTGGATGGCGATCTATGTATATTGTTGTAATGCCCAATCAAATCTCATAAGATCATAAATGTCTAGTATTGCATTGTTATGCCTTGCTCTGTCCTGTCAATTGCCCCGTTGTAATTTGTTTACCTAGCATTTTATGTTATTTATCTTAAGGAGAACACCTCTAGTGAACTGTGGACCCCGGTCCAATCTTTACCATTGATACATCTTCCACTATTACTGTTTACTTTTTGCAAGCTACCATTACCTTCCACACCATACATTTAATCCTTTGTTTTCAGCAAACCGGTGAGATTGACAACCTCACTGTTTGTTGGGGCAAAGTCTTGAGTTTGTGTTGCGCAGGTTTCCAAGTTGCTAGCAACACCTTTGAGTTTTTTCCTTCCTCCTAATGGTTCGATAACCTTGGTTTCTTACTAAGGGAAAACTTATTGCTATACTCATCATACCTTCCTCTTGGGGTTTCCCAACGAAGCTCTACAGTGATCTGAGCCGCATCAAGACGTTTTCTGGTGCCGTTGCCGGGGAGGCTAAGGACGACTTCATAAGGGGAGTCCTTCACAACCTTTCTCTTTAATTTGTTTTTGTTTGCTTAGTTTCTTTTGCCTTGTTTTTCTTGCTTCTTTTTGTCAAAAATTCCAAAGAAATTGGTTTCATTTGGTTTGCTTTTTCTTATAAAAACACAAAAAAAATTAGTTCCTGCTCTAGTTGTTGCTGCTGTTGGCTTGCTCCACCTTTGAAAAAATGAATTCTGCTAAGAACGACAAGTTGTGTGACTTCACTAGCACAAACAACAATGATTTCCTGAGTACACCTATTGCTCCACCTTCTCCTGATGCTACCTTTTATGAAATTAAGCCTGCTTTGTTGAATCTTGTGATGAAAGAGCAATTTTCTGGTGCTAGTTCTGATGATGCTGCTGCCTACCTCAATAACTTTGTTGAACTTTGTGAGATGCAAAAATATAAGGATGTAGATGGAGATATTATTAAGCTCAAATTGTTTCCTTTCTCCTTGAGGGGAAAGGCTAAAGAATGGTTGATATCCTTGCCTAGAAATATTATTGATTCTTAGATTAAGTGCAAAGATGCTTTTATTGGAAAATACTATCCTCCCGCTAAGATTATATCGATGAGAAGTGAAATAATGAAATTTAAACAAATTGATAATGAACATGTTGCTCAAGCTTGGGAAAGAATGAAATCTTTGGTTAAGAACTGTCCCACTCATGGACTGACTGCTTGGATGATTATCCAGACTTTTTATGCAAGGTTAAAATTCTCTTCAAGAAATCTATTGGATTCAGCTGCTGGAGGTACCTTTATGACCATTACCTTGGATGTTGCAACAAAACACCTTGATAATATGATGGTCAACTATTCTAAATGGCACACTGAGAGAGCTCCACATGGTAAGAAGGTAAATTCTGTTGAAGAAACCTCCTCTTTGAGTGATAAAATTGATGTTATCATGGCTATGCTTGTTAATGGAAAAGCTCCTATTGATCCAAATAATGTTCCTTTAGCCTCTTTGGTTGCTCAATAAGAGCAAGTTGATGTGAACTTTATTAGAAACAACAATTTCAACAATAATGCCTATAGGAATAATTTTTGTAATAATAATAAATATAGGCCTTATCCTCCTAATAATGGTAAGACTTATGGAAATTCCTACAACAATACTAGAAGTGCTCCCTATGAACTTGAAGTCATGCTTAAAGACTTTATTAGTAAACAAACTAGTTTCAACAAAATTGTGGAGGAAAAGCTTTTGAATGTAGAGAAAAATATCTCCTCTTTGTCTGAAGCACAATCCTCTTTGATTAATAAAATGGCTGCTAAACCTAAAACCATGGAAAGTACCTTTGCTGCTACTCATGCCATACAAGTTACTATTGATGAAAATGTTAGACTGTTAGCTAAACTACATGCTAAGTGGGAAAGAGAAGCTGAAATTGCTAGAAATAATAGTGTTTGCACTATTACCACCACCAATATGGATGCTATCAAACCACAATAAGTCCCTATTCCTCCTACAACAATGCCTAAACCCAATAAGTCTACTACCTGTGATGCTAAGTTTGATTTTGATCTTGATGTTTGCAATATCTTTAAAGTGATTATGTTCCTACAAAAGCTTGCTAGAAGTCCTAATGCTAGTGATATGAATGTGGCTTTCACCAAACACATTACAAATACTCTCATTAAAATTAAGGAAGAAAAATTGAAACACAAAGCCTCTATTCCTAGGAAAGTAGAAGATAGTTGGGAACCCATCATTAATATGCAAGTGAATGACTTTGGTCTCAAAGATTCATGTGACCTTGGTTCTAGTGTCTCTATCATGCCTAGAAAGATTTATGAAATGCTCGACTTGCCTCCTTTGGAAGATTGCTATTTGGATGTCCCACTTGATGATAATGCTAAAAAGAAACTCATAGGGAGTGTAAATGATGTTCTTATTATGGTTAACAATGCCTACGTCCCTGTTGATTTCTATTTTTTGGATGTTGAATACAATGCTTCTTGTCCTATTACTTTGGGAAGACCTTTTTTTAGGACTGTTGGTGCTATCATTGATATGAAAGAAGGCACCATGAAATATCAATTTCTATTCAAGAAAGGTATTGAACACTTCTCTGTAAGGAGAGAGAAGTTACCCTTTGCTCCTCATTTTAAAGAAAAATTTTATGTTAATGCCTCTTCATTTGAAAATACTTGATTCTTGCTTTATGTGCCTAACTTAAATGCGTTAAAGAAAAGTACTTCTTGAGAGATAACCCAATAGTTTTCTTGAGTCTTGGAAGTTATTACTTCTGTAATAACCTCTCGTTATCCTTTTTTGTTTGATTTTTTTGCCAAGAATAACCTCTAATGAGAGGGAAGTAAGATTTTGGGAAGTGCCGTCCCGAAATAGATTTTTGTACTCCACTGTAAAAATTCTTGAAACATCTATGTATGTCGGATTGAGCTGTAATTTTTTGCATAAATCCCAGGTTGTTAGATAACTTTCGTTAGTTCAACACTTTTTTATTTGAGCAATAGAAGGTCTTCAAAAAATCGGTTTTCACCTGCTGGTATGTTTTGACAGATTTCTGCCATTATTTGCATTTGCCTCTTTATTGATTTCTTTTTGGGTTCTCTTTGATAAATTGAACTTTTTGAGGGAATTGCTACAGTAGCTTGTGTATTTAATGAAAGTTTTGCTATTTTTAAACTAAACCCCAAAGGTCTATTATCTTTTGAATGCACTAATGTTGCTAATGAAGATTGTGTGAAGTTTTGTATGAAGGAAAATTTTTAGGTGTAAGGAAAGAATGATATAATGAGATGAAGAATGGAAAAAAGCTCAAGCTTGGGGATGCCACCCCGTGTCACCCCAAGAAATATTCAAGAGGTACAAGCGTCAAAGCTTGAGGATGCCCAAGGCATCCCCTTCTTCATCAATAAAAATCTCAGGTCTTTTTAGACACTTCGTTTTTTATTGTTTCATGCACTGTTATGTTGTTCTTGGAGCGTATTAGTTTTCATTTTTGGTTTTTGTTTGCTTAGTTTTCTTGAATAAAGTAGTTGGACCCCCGTTTTCGCTGTGTTGTTTCAAATAAGTTGATTGGTGTTGGAAAGGAGTAGGAAGTTCTTGCTTTAGTAGTACAAGAAGGAGCTTTCTTTGACTGTGACTTAGACTTTATCATGTCATGCTAGATGTTGTTTTGATCTGATGCTTAGTGATTATTGCCGTAGCATGACTTGTTCCAAACAATTAGGATTGCTTAATGTGCCTTGAAAGAATCATGCGTTGTTTTAGCATACAAAAGCATAGTATTGTGGTATTCTCATTTGATGATTTGTTTGGGTTGACTTGGCATATGCTCACACCATGTTATGACTATGAACCAATCACCTTAGCCTCTATGATCATTTAGTTTTTGACTTGTGGTACCACTTTATGCTTTGATTAGTAATGTTTTGTCGATCTGCATGATTATGGCCATTATTGCTCTCTTAGTTGGTCATTCTCAGTCTTTTGCTAGCCCCACTTGTATTGAGTAAGCTCTACTCATGCATCCAATGACCAAGAAACCAAGTTATTCCAAAGTGTCCACTATAAATTCCTATGCATGGTGTGTTACACCATTCTAAGTATATTCTTGTTTTATCTATCTTCCAAATTAAACTTGTTATGTGAAAGTTAGTGCTTAAAGCTCTCACAAACTTGACGGAACACTTTATTTTTCTTGCCCCTAATAAACTTGAACCATTGTGTCATCTATGTTGTATATGCTTGCACTTATAAGTTGGAATTATTAGAACCGTGCTGTCACGGGGAACGCTTTCAACACCTGTAAATATCTACCCAGTTGATATCATGCTCTTTTGTTTATGGATGTCATCAATGTGAAATAAAAGGGGAGCTTGTAAGTCCATGGAGTTATGCATGTGTGTTAGAGAAACGTCTAGGCCGCTAGCCTAAACCATGCCTAATCATGGTGGAAACTTGCAACATCACCATAGTGAGCAATCTATGAAGCATTCTTCTTATAAAAAAGAGATAGAAAAAAGAGATTGAGAAAAAAAAGAGATGAGAAAAGAGGAAAGAGAGAAAAAGCACCATTTTCCCATGGTAAATAAGAAGGTTGATGAGATGCTCATTGTTTGCTTGCCTTGTCATTTTGATATGGGATAGCTCCTGTATCATTGGGAAAGGGGTACCCCATTGGCAGTTCTCTATGATACACATGTACTTACTATGACAAGAACTTACCGGTAACTAAAGTTGAGTAGCATGAGGAGCGACCCTCGTACTCAAGGGACATGAGATTGCCAACTTATACTTTGTCAAGCATATACTCCATATTTTGTTCACTTTAACCTTAATCACTTTAAGGTGCTTATGATAGGGGCAATGAGAGCTGAAAGCTAACAAGTACCATAATTTTTGGAAGCTCTTTATGAAAATTGAAATCACCGCTTCCCTTTGAAGGGACTTTCTTGCACTTTTACATTGAGTCTCCACCTTCTATCCTGATGACCCACAAGTATAGGGGATCGTAATAGTCTTCGAGGGTAGTATTACCCAATTTATTGATTCGACACAAGGGGAGCCAAAGAATACTTGCAACCCTTAACAACTGAGTTGTCAATTCAGCTACAACTGGAAATAGTTCTTGCTCACAGAAGTTTATCAGTAGCAACATTTTGTAGTAGCAATAGTAAAGCAACAGCAACAGTAAAACAAGAGCAATATTAACAGCAACAGTAAACAGTAGGATATGAGTGCGGTAGGCATAGGGATGGATGGACGGGCGTTGCATGGACGAGTATAAAAATGTACACTACTAGGAAACTAGCTATAGATAGACATAGCTTCTGTGGCGCATGGTCCTGACCATGTGCCACAAAAGTTACCGGCCAGTGGCGCATCCGGAGACATGCGCCACAGAACCACCAAACTTCTGTAGCGCACCTTCCAGAGGAATGCGCCACGGAAGTTTGGTGGGACCCACACCAGCCGTTGGACCATGAATCTTCTGTGGCGCATTACTACATATGTGCCACAAAAATTTGGTGGGACCCATAGCAGGCGGGGTCTGACCGTGCTCTGACCAAACTTCTGTGGCGCATACAGGGTGATGCGCCATAGAAGTTTATATCTTCTGTGGCGCATATTGCGATATGCGCCACAAAATATATATGTGGGCCCCATGAAGGGTTTCACGGCATAGTAAATCAAAATTTTCTACGGATGCGAACAAAGGAAGCCAAGATCTAATCTAGGAGATGCAAACAATGAGAGAGATTGGATTAGATCTTCATACCCTTGAAGATTCGCACAGCGGAACGTTCGTCGGAACGTGGGTGATGTAGTCGTACTCGCTTCTCCTCCTCGCGATCCGATCCGATCTAGCACCACAAGTGGCGATGCCTCCATGAGATGCACACGTGCGGCACCTTGACGTCTCCTCCTTTCTTGGTCCAGCAAGTATGGTGGAGAGATGGGTTGGATCTACAACGCGACGGCGCGGTGCAATTGGTGGAGAAATTCTGCAGCAGGGCTTCGCCTACAAGCAGTCGGGAGGGAGAGAGGAGGGCAGCAGGGTGGCTAGGGTTTGAGGGGATGGTGTGGGGGGTTGGTGCGCCCCCACCCCTCTTTATATAGAGGGGGGGCGCAGCCCTAGCCCCTCCCCCAAGCCCAAACTGGCGGCCCCAAGGAGGAAGAGTGGGGGGCAAGGAAACCCCCCCTTCTAGAAGGTCTATCTAGGGTTTAAACCCTCTTAGGCCGGCTGGGCCCTATGGGGCCTTGTGCCCCTGGCCCAATGCGGCCAGGGCACTCCCTCATAGGCCCAAGCCCCATCCCGGAAGGTGGGGACACGTTGGTCCCCTTCCAGAAGGTTCTAGAAGCTTCCGGTACAATACCGATTAACCCGGAACAATTCCGAACTCCAAAAACTGCACTGCCTTATATGAATCTTATTCTCCGGACCACTCCAGAACCTCTCGTGATGTCCCGGATCCCATCCGAGACTCCGAACAAAAACTCATAAACCAATTATCCAATCTATCCTAGCGTCGAGACACGTTAAGTGTGTGACCCTGCGGGTTCGAGAATATGCAGACATGATCTTCTATCAATAATCAGCAGCGGGGTCTGGAAACCCATATTGACTCCCACACATTCATCGATGATCATATCGGATGAACCACGATGCCAGGATTCAATCAATCCCATATATATATATTCCCTTCGTCTCGCGATATTTTACTTGCCCGAGATTCGATCGTCGGTACCGTCATACCTAGTTCAATCTCGTTCACAGCAAGTACTTTACTCGTTCTGTAATCCGATATCACTTTGTGATTAACTCCTTAACCACATGCTTGCAAGCGGTGTTGATATCGATTACCGAGTGGGCCCGAAGTATATCTCTCCGACTTGGGAGGGACAAATCCCATCTCGATACATACAACCCAACAGGTACTTTCCGATCACCTGAGAGACACCTTTATGATCACCCTCTCATAGGATGACGTTTGATGACCTCAAAGCTTTCTTCCGATACCAGGGAGTTGTATTATCTCATGGTCTAAGGAATACAATATTTGACATAAGAAAAAGCTTCGTAAAGATGAACACAATGACACGATCTAATTGCTTCGCTTAGTTTGGGTCTATCCATCATATCATTCTCCCAATGATATGATCTCATTATCAATTAACAACTCATGTCTATGGTTAGGAAACCTTAACCATCATTAATCAATGAGCTAGTCCATAGAGGCGTACTAGGGACACGGTGTTGTTTACAAACCACACAAGTATTAATGTTTCCGCTTAATACAATTCTAGCATGGAATATAAACATTATCATGAACAAGAATTATAATAATAACAGCTTTATTATTGCCTCTAGGGCATAATTACAACAGTCTCCCACTTGCACTAGAGTCAATAATCTAGTTTACATTTGGCAACAATCTCACACCCATGGCACTGAGGTGCTGATCATGTTTTACACGTGGAAGAGGTTTAGTCAATGGATCTGTGACATTCAGATCTGTATGTACTTTGCTAATCTTCAGATCTCCATCTGCTATATAATCTCGGATTATATGAAACTTGCGGTTGATATGCTTGGTCTTTGGATGATATCTTGGTTCCTTAGCAAGTGATATGGCGCCAGTGTTGTCACACAATATCTCCTGTGGGTCCAATGCACTTGGAACCACGCCAAGCTCAGTGATGAAGTTTCTGATCCAAACTCCTTCACTTGATGCTTCTGCAGCAGCCATGTATTCCGCTTCTACTGTAGATCCCGCGATCACGCTTTGCTTGCAGTTTCTCCAGCTCACAGCTCCTCCATTCAAAATATAAACGTATCCTGTCTGAGATTTGGAATCATCCTTGTCGGTGTCGAAACTAGCATCGACGTAACCTTTTACGACGAGCTGTTCATCACCCCCATAGACTAAGAACATTTCTTTAGTCCTATTTAGGTACTTTAGGATGTTCTTCACGGTTGTCCAGTGTTCCACTCCTGGATCACTTTGATACCTGCTCGTCAAACTAAGAGCATTGGACACATCCAGTCTAGTACACAGCATGGCATACATGATAGAACCTATGGCCGAGGCATATGGCACTTTGCTCATAGCTTCTCTATCATTTACCGTAGCTGGACACTGAGCCTTGCTCAATATCTTACCTGACAACATAGGCACTAAACCTTTCTTTGCCTTATCCATTCTGAACCTTTTCAGAACTTTGTCTAGGTATGTACTCTGGCTTAAAGCTATCAGGCGTCTTTGTCTATCTCTATAGATTTTGATGCCCAATATATAAGCAGCTTCACCTAGGTCTTTCATTGAAAAACACTTGTTCAAATAACTCTTCACATCGTTAAGCATGTTAATGTCATTTCCAATAATCAATATGTCATCCACATATAGTACCAGAAATGTCACCGAGCTCCCACTCACTTTCTTGTAGATACAAGCTTCGTAGCAATTTGGAACAAATCCAAAGCTCTTGATCACTTGATCAAAACGAAGGTTCCAACTCCGAGATGCTTGCTTCAGTCCATAAATGGAACGCTGAAGTTTGCATACTTTATCAGCATCCTTAGGATCGACAAAACCTTCGGGTTGCATCATATACAACTCTTCATCAATGTTGCCATTGAGGAACGCAGTCTTGACATCCATCTGCCATATTTCATAATCATGAAACACAGCAATTGCTAATAAAATCCGAATGGACTTAAACATCGCTTCGGGAGAGAAAGTCTCATCGTAGTCAACACCTTGAACTTGTCAAAAACCTTTCGCGACAAGCCATGATTTATAGACGTAACATTACCATCCGCGTCCGTTTTGTTCTTGAAAATCCATTTGCACTCAACGGCCTTTCGGTCGCTAGGAGGGTCCACCAAAGTCCATACTTGGTTTTCGCTCATGGATCCCAATTCGGATTTCATGGCTTCTAGCCATTTCTCAGAGTCTGGGCTCATCATCGCTTCCTCATAGTTCGCAGGCTCACTGTCATCTACTAACAAGACAGTTAAGACAGGGTTGCCATACCACTCAGGAGGGGCACACGACCTTGTCGACCTGCGACGTTCAGTAGCAGCATCGTCCGAAGCTTCATGATCCTTGTCATTAGCTTCCTCTATTGTTGGTGCAGGCGGCACTGGAACAATTTCAGGTGCTGCGCTACTCTCCAATTCAAGAGAAGGTTCAATAACCTCGTCTAGCTCTACTTTCCTCCCACTCACTTCTTTCGAGAGAAACTCCTTCTCAAGAAAGGAACCGTTCTTTGCGACAAACACTTTGCCTTCGGTTCTGTGATAGAAGGTATACCCAATAGTTTCCTTAGGGTATCCTATGAAGACGCATTTCTCCGCTTTGGGTTTGAGATTGTCCGGCATCAACTTCTTGACGTAAGCTTCGCATCCCTAAACCTTAAGAAACGACAACTTAGGTTTAGCACCAAACCACAGTTCATACGGTGTCGTCTCAACGGATTTAGATGGTGCCCTATTTAAAGTAAATGCAGCGGTTTCTAATGCATAACCCCAAAATGATAACGGCAAATCAGTAAGAGACATCATCGATCGGACCATATCTAATAAAGTTCGATTTCGGCGTTCAGACACACCATTGCGCTGCGGTGTTCCGGGTGGCGTGAGTTGCGAAACAATTCCGCTTGCTTTAAGATGCGTGAGAAAATCATAACTCAAATACTCGCCCCCACGATCGGATCGTAGAAACTTAATCTTTCTGTTACAATGGTTCTTCACTTCATTCTGAAATTCCTTGAACTTTTCAAATGTTTCAGATTTATGTTTCATTAAATAGATATACCCATATCTACTTAAGTCATCGGTAAAAGCGAGAAAATAGCGATATCCACCGCGCGTCGAAACACTCATTGGTCCGCATACATCGGTATGTATGATTTCCAACAAGTCCGTTGCTTGCTCCATCATTCCGGAGAACGGTGTTTTGATCATCTTGCCCATGAGGCATGGTTCGCATGTGTCAATTGATTCAAAATGAAGAGACTCCAGAAGTCCATCAGAATGGAGTTTCTTCATGCGCTTTACACCAATATGACCTAGACGACAGTGCCACAAATAAGTAGTATTATCACTATCTACTTTGCATCTCTTAGCCTCAATGTTATGGATGTGTGTTTCATCCCTTTCGAGATTTAGAAGAAATAAACCATTCACAAGAGGTGCATGACCATAAAAGATGTTACTCATATAAATAGAACAACCATTATTCTCCGATTTAAATGAATAACCGTCTTGCAATAAACACGATCCAGAAATAATGTTCATGCTCAACGCAGGCACATAATAACACTTATTAAGGTTTAAAACTAATCCCGAAGGTAAAACTAAGGAGAGCGTGCCGACGGCCATCACATCAACTCTTGATCCGTTGCCAACGCGCATCGTCACCTCATCCCTCGCAAGCCGCCGTCTATTCCGTAGCTCCTGTTTCGAGTTACAAATATTAGCAACTGAACCAGTATCAAATACCCAGGCACTATAATGAGGGATAGTAAGGAAAACATCAATAACATGTATATCAAATATACCTTTGATGGTGCCAGCCTTCTTGTCCGCTAAGTACTTCGGACAGTTGCGCTTCCAGTGACCCTTGTCCTTGCAATAGAAGCACTCAGTGTCCGGCTTTGGACCAGACCTGAGCTTCTTCTCAGCAGGGGCAACGCGCTTGCCGCCGCCTTTCTTGAAGGTCTTCTTTGCACCTTTACCTTTATTAAAGGAGGGATTGTTGACCATCAACACATGATTATCCTTCTTGATGTCCACCTCCGCAGCCTTCAGCTTTGCGAAGAGCTCGGTGATCGTATCAGTGGAACCAATCTGATTGTGAGTCACTACAAAACTTTTGTAGCTGGGAGGGAGTGATTGCAGAACCCTGTCAATCTTGAGCTCCTATGGAATCTTGCAGTCCAGTTGCTCAAGGCGTTGAGTGTAGCCCGACATCTTACTGGCGTGTTCACTAACGGAACTCCCTTCCTCCATCTTGCAGTTAAAGAACTTCTCAGAGATCTCATATCTCTCAGAACGGGCCTGAGTCTGAAACATGGTTTTCAGCTCCTCGAGAATCTCAAAGGGCCGGGGATAGTCTTCAAAACAATTTTGAAGGTCCGATTCCATAGCAAACAACATGGTGCTCTTAATCACACCATAATCATCTTTGCGCGACTGATAGACAACTTTCTCATCAGCCGGCGCATTTAGAGCAGGGGCGTCACCTAGCGCACTTTCAAGGACATAGTCCTTTTGACCGCCAGAGAGAATGATTCTCAAATTGTGGAACCAATTGGTGAAGTTAGACCCATTGTTTCTAAGCTTTTCTTTCTCAGCAAAAACGTTGAAGTTGAAGTTGGACTTGGCCATGTGATCTACAGTATTGGCAAGTACAATTTAGACTATGTTCATGATAAATAGTTCAACTTAATCAAATTACTAGATGAACTCCCACTAAATTCAACATACCTCAAGTTGTTTAGTGAACACGATCCAAATTCACCACACCTAATCCGATCATCACGAGAAGAGATGTGGTTTCAATGGTAGACAACAAAGTGTCGATCATATCATTCATATGACTCATGCTTAACCTTTCGGTTCTTGTGTTCCGAGGCCATGTCTGTACATGCTAGGCTCGTCAAGTCAAACCCAAGTATTTCCGCGTGTGCAAAACTGGCTTGCACCTGTTGTATGTGAGCGTAGAGTCTATAGCACCCGATCATCACGTGATGCTTGGACACGACGAACTTTCGCAACGGTGCATACATGGGGAGAACACAGTTTTATCTTGATCTTTAAGTGAGGAATCATCTTATAATGCTACCGTCGCGATCTAAGCATAATAAGATACATAAAAGGATAAACATCACATGCATATAACTTTATGTGACATGGTATAGCCAATCTTCGCGCAATGATCTCCATCTTGTGCGTGCCGGCATGATCTCCATCACTCCACCATGATTGCCTCCACCACGAATAGCAACTACAACTATTGCTAACTACTTAGCGATATAGTAAAGCTATTACATGGCGTATAAGAAGTTGACTCGCAGGTCATACACAATTATAAAGACAACCATATGGCTCCTGCCGGTTGTGTACTCATCGACATGCAAGTCGTGAAACATTACAAAACATGATCATCGCATACAATACACATATCACATCTTGGGCCATACCATATCACAGAAAACACTCCCTGCAAAAACAAGTTAGACGCCTCTACTTTGTTGTTGCATGTTTTACGTGGCTTATGGGAGTAGCAAGCTAAGAACGATTCTTACCTACAGAAAGCCACAACGGTGATATTATGGTTGCCAAACTCCGGTGTTAAACCCATGACAACTATAGTGAGAGAAACAGGCATCCACCAGCCGCATGTGTGGAACAAGCCACACGTCAAGTGCGGAGCCGGTCTCGTGAGCGACGTCGCGTAAGGTTGGCCTGGACCGCTTCAATCTCACTATCCCGCGTCATAAGAAGGACACAAACAAGAGGCTTGCAACAGAAAACATCAACGCCCGCAACAACCATGTTGCGTTCTACTCGTGAAACACATCTACGCATAGATCTAGCTCTGATACCACTGAAGGGTTTCATGGCATAGTAAATCAAAATTTTCTACGGATGCGAACAGAGGAAGCCAAGATCTAATCTAGGAGATGCAAACAATGAGAGAGATTGGATTAGATCTTCATACCCTTGAAGATTCGCACAGCGAAATGTTCGTCGGAACGTGGGTGATGTAGTCGTACTCGCTTCTCCTCCTCACGATCCGATCCGATCTAGCACCACAAGTGGCGATGCCTCCGTGAGATGCACACATGCGGCACCTCGACGTCTCCTCCTTTCTTGGTCCAGCAAGTATGGTGGAGAGATGGGTTGGATCTACAACGCGACGGCGTGGTGCAATTGGTGGAGAAATTCTGCAGCAGGGCTTCGCCTACAAGCAGTCGGGAGGGAGACACTACTAGGAAAATGGCTATAGGTAATCAGCACATCCGTGGCTCACATGGTTGAAGTGCCCCACGGCTAAAACATGCGTGGATCACCTATGGGCAGTGCCCTACTAGTAACTAGAACAACCGTGGCGCACATGACCATTGTGCCCCACAGATATGTGTGGGCCAGGGCCCTGTTGGCCGCACGCCAAACATCCGTAGCGCACATAGGGTAGGTGCGCTACGTTTGTTAGTGTCAACCGTGGCGCACATGGAGGGGGTGCGCTACGCCTAAGCGCATGCCCCTCTCTGCTGTGAAACGACCAGACACATCCGTGGTGCACTATGGCATGTGCGCCACGGATGTATAAACTTAGTAGTAGGGCACCTTGCCCTAGTGCCCTACGCCTAACTATCCTGCACCAACTCCACCCCCCCCTTGGATCGCCTTTTTAGGCTTTGCAAAAAATAAAAGAAAATGATAAACACTTCAAAAAATTAAATCCTTTCATATTTAGGAAGATAATGTGGTATAGCTTCTAGGAAAATTAACAAACATGAGTTTTGACTTTTTCTGCAAAAAAAAGTCATGCCACGGTAAAAAGGCCGTAACTTTTGCATACGATATCGAAAAAAATCATATAATATACCAAAATGACGAGAACGAGATTTCGCATCCGCTCGCAACGACCTGTGGTCGTTTAGCGATTTTTTAGATTTTCAAAATTCGAAAAGAGTAAAAAGTTACGGTCAAAAGACCGTTTTTTCCTGCAGAAAAAAAATAGAGGGTGACTTACCCGTAGCGCACCACCACCTAGTGCGCCACTGATAATCTTGGGCGGGATTCAAATTTCGAATCCCCACCCCGCCCACCTTCCCTCCCCTTCTCTCCTTTACCTTTTCCTCCCTTCTCATTTCCTTCTTCTCCTCCTCCTCCTTCTCCTTCTCTTTCTCTTTCTCCTTCTCCTCCTCTTCCTCCTCCTTGCAGTAAAGATGGTGATGGCGGCGGCCTCCTCCTTGCAGTTCCGACAACAAGACGGCGGGCTCCTTCTTCTCCTCCTCTTCCTCCTCCTCCTTGTAGTTCCGACGACGACGAGGCCCTCCTCTTCTTCTTCTCCTCCTCCTCTTCTTCTCCTTCTTCTCCTCCTCCTCTTCTTCTCCTTCTTCTCCTCCTCCTCTTCTTCTCCTTCTCCTCCTCCTCCTCTTCTTCTCCTCCTCTTCCTCCTCTTCTTCTTCTCCTCCTCCTCCTCTTCTTCTCCTCCTCTTCCTCCTATTCTCCTCCTCCTCCTTGCAGTTCCGACAACGACGACGAGGTGACGACGAGGAGGCGACAACGGCGACCTGCACCGACGCGCGACGGCACTGACGACGGGATCCAGATCTGCTGCTTTTTTTTTGAATTTTGAAATTTATATCCGTGGCGCACAGCACCTAGTGCGCCACGGTTATCGTTTCATACGCGTGGCGCACCTGGACTACTTTCTGTGGCGCACTGGCATGTGCGCCACGCCTATCTTGACACAACCGTGGCGCACCAGGTAGTGCGCCACGGCTAGGAGATAGCCGTAGCGCGAGGCCCGTGGCGCACTGCTAGTGCGCCACAGATGGCCTTTTCAGGTGCGCCACGAACAAGCGTTTTCCTAGTAGTGAGAGAGGAGGGCAGCAGGGCGGCTAGGGTTTGAGGGGATGGTGTGGGGGGTTGGTGCGCCCCCACCCCTCTTTATATAGAGGGGGGCGCAGCCCTAGCCCCTTCCCCAAGCCCAAACCGGCAGCCCCAAGGAGGAAGAGTGGGGGGCAAGGAAACCCCCCCTTCTAGAAGGTCTATCTAGGGTTTAAACCCTCTTTGGCCGGCTGGGCCCTATGGGGCCTTGTGCCCCTGGCCCAATGCGGCCAGGGCACTCCCTCATAGGCCCAAGCCCCCTCCCGGAAGGTGGGGCCACGTTGGTCCCCTTCCGGAAGGTTCTAGAAGCTTCCGGTACAATACCGATTAACCCGGAACAATTCCGAACTCCAAAAACTGCACTGCCTTATATGAATCTTATTCTCCGGACCACTCCGGAACCTCTCGTGATGTCCCGGATCCCATCGAGACTCCGAACAAAAACTCATAAACCAATTATCCAATCTATCCTAGCGTCGAGACACGTTAAGTGTGTGACCCTGCGAGTTCGAGAATATGCAGACATGATCTTCTATCAATAATCAACAGCGGGGTCTGGAAACCCATATTGACTCCCACACATTCATCGATGATCATATCGGATGAACCACGATGCCAGGATTCAATCAATCCCATATATATATATTCCCTTCGTCTCGCGATATTTTACTTGCCCGAGATTCGATCGTCGGTACCGTCATACCTAGTTCAATCTCATTCACAGCAAGTACTTTACTCGTTCCATAATCCGATATCACTTTGTGATTAACTCCTTAACCACATGCTTGCAAGCAGTGTTGATATCGATTACCGAGTGGGCCCGAAGTATATCTCTCCGACTTGGGAGGGACAAATCCCATCTCGATACATACAACCCAACAGGTACTTTCCGATCACCTGAGAGACACCTTTATGATCACCCTCTCATAGGATGACGTTTGATGACCTCAAAGCTTTCTTCCGATACCAGGGAGTTGTATTATCTCATGGTCTAAGGAATACAATATTTGACATAAGAAAAAGCTTCGCAAAGATGAACACAATGACACGATCTAATTGCTTCGCTTAGTTTGGGTCTATCCATCATATCATTCTCCCAATGATATGATCTCATTATCAATTGACAACTCATGTCTATGGTTAGGAAACCTTAACCATCATTAATCAATGAGCTAGTCCATAGAGGCGTACTAGGGACACGGTGTTGTTTACAAACCACACAAGTATTAATGTTTCCGCTTAATACAATTCTAGCATGGAATATAAACATTATCATGAACAAGAATTATAATAATAACAACTTTATTATTGCCTCTAGGGCATAATTCCAACACCCCACTCTCTACTCACCTATGTACAAGCTTCTGTGGCGCATTGTTGCCTGTTTGCCACAGAAGAACAAACTTCTGTGGCGCATGTGCTTGGTATGCGCCACAGAAAGCTTCGTGCTTCTCAGATTATTTTCCTCTTGTGCTTTTCCCGACTAAACAAGTACCTTGAACAGCAAAACAAGTACCTTCTCAGAATATACTAGACAATCTAGTAGATAGACATGTGCAGTGGCATGCATCGTTGCAAAATGCACATGCGCATAGCCTTGAACAGCAAAACAACAATGCCATACATCGATCATTGCAAATACACAAACTACAACATTGCAAATCCCTTCAAAGAGCTGGTAGGGGCGATGGCGGTGGAAGATGCCAGACCTCCCTGTTCACGCACGCCTGCATCCTGCGGACGTGGTCCTCCATGGACACGTTGGGGTCGAGCACCGGCCGCCACCCGATTGGTTCCACCATGCGCGCCCTCTCCTCCGGAGATGCGAGCACGACGTACAACCTCATGGCCTTGTTGTAGAGGGCCTCGTGCCGCAGTCTGCCTCCTCCTCGATTAGGTTAACCTCTGAATCCCACGGCGGCTGACTCCAAGCACTGCCCCTCGACCTCGCCCCTCCACTGCGAGTAGGCTGCAGGGAACGCGAGCGGGCTATGCTCTCCAGCGAGTCTTCCGACGAGTTGTGGGAAGAAGACATGAGGGTAGGTATGTTGCTTTGGACAGGAAGTGTGGCATATATATAGAGGGGTGTCATTAAAGAGCTCTATCTACCACCTTTATTTGGTGTAGATCTATGCCTCAGTGTTCTGTGGCGCATGGGTCAGACATGCGCCACAGAAGTTTAACCTTCTGTGGCGCATTCGTCATCCATGCGCCACAGAACATTGAGTCAAGGCTCACTTGGCCCACTGCACCCTATGGCCAAGGTTCTGTGGCGCATGCAGTCTGTATGCGCCACAGAAGATTGAACTTCTGTGGCGCATACGGCCTGTATGCGCCACAGAACCCTTCGACCAGATCTGCACAAAGGTGGCAGCTCTGCTTCCTCCTCTCTCCCACCATCCATTTCACATCCTTATTCCCCCTCCCAGCTCGTCTTCCTCCTCTCTCTCACCCCATTGTGTTTATACTTTTCTACATTTTGTTGTATTTAAACCTACTATAGTTGATAGATTGGCTAGGGAAAGTCTTTCTCCAACTAGTTGATCTAAAACACACCTACTTTTCTCCTCCACATCTCTACTTTTCTCTCTATAGATCTATTGATCCACACTCTCTCACATCGCGCTCTCGAGTCGATATTCTATCTACCCGGTGAGTAATTGGCCATGAATATGCATGTTTTGTAGGTGTAAATCTTGTCGCACGGGCGGTGTGTATATGCGATGCATGCATGGCATGAAGATGATGTTTGTGCATGAAGCTTGTGTGGTGCATGAATGCTTGCATGGGAAGAAGATTCTTGTTTTTGCTTGTCTCTGTCCTGGTGTGGTGCATGGATGTTTGCCGAAATGTTGATTCATTTCCATTTCGGCAAATTTTTGCACCACCCATATGTCCTACTTTTAGGAAAGGTCATGCCGAATTTTTCCGGCGACGACCATGCATGTGTGTTTTGTGCGTGTATATTTCTAATTAACCCACTCTCTGTCTTTTTGCTCTATATGTGCATACCACGCAGGCTACCATGGTCGTCAGCATGAGCGAAGGTCGAGTTACTAGGTATAAGAAAGACGCCAAGGCGGACATGATTCGGAACAACAAGACCCAGATAAGATGTCCATGTCGAACATGCAAACTCCAGCGCTGGATCGACCCTGATTCTGGACAATTGGAGGATCACCTGCTCAGGCGTGGTTTCATGCGTGACGACTTCGATGAGGAGCTGGCAGTAAATGGTGTTGGTCATCATGAAGACTTGGGCAAGCGAGAAGACGAAGAGTCTCCCGACGGGCATGGTAATAATGATGACGAAGAATATACCGGCGACGGGCATGATCATCATGACGAAGAAGGATATGTCGACGGGCATGACCATCATGAAGAAGGAGAAGAAGCGAACACCCAGACGCTTATAACTTCGGTGTTAAGAGATCCTCATGTTCAGGAACTGCTTCTCAAGGAGACGAGCAACGCCAAAGCTGCAGCCAGAGAGAAAGCCAAGCTGGCGCAAATGGAGTTAGATGGGATGACTCCATTATATCCTGGGTGTCGGCCCGAGGATACATGCCTGAGTGTAATGCTCAAGGCTCTAGAGATGAAGGCGGAACACAAATGGACCGACGTGACCTTCAATGCTAACATGGAATTCTGGCACGATCGTCTTCCTAACGGGAACACATTGCCAACAAGTATAGAGGAGGCCAAGAAAGTCGTGTGCCCTCTCGACCTACCGCACGTTAAATACCACATATGTATCAATGATTGCGCACTTTATCGTAACGAGTACGTGGAGAGAACCACATGTCCGGTGTGCGGCCATGGACGGTACAAGAGAGGGAACAAGAAAGTTCCTCGAAAAGTGGTATGGTACTTTCCTATCACTCCCCGTCTACAGAGATATTTCGTAGATCCTAAGGAAGCAAAGCTAATGCATTGGAACGCGGAATGGGAGAAACCCGAAGATGATCCAGAGAAGGGCAAGATCCTAACACACCCTTCAGACGCTAGCCAGTGGAATGCATTGGACATCGAGTTCGAAGAGTTCGGGAGCGATGCAAGGAACGTCAGGCTGGGTATGAGCACCGATGGACTCAATCCTTTTGGCAACCAGAGTAGCACGCATAGCACCTGGCCTGTGTTTGTATGGCCGTACAACATCCCCCCGTGGCTCTGCACAAAGCAAAGGTACGTACACATGAGCATTCTTATTCAGGGGCCAAAACAGCCAGGTGTCGATATGCATCTTTATCTCGGGCTGTTGAAAGAGGAGTTAGCCACGTTGTGGGAGACGCCAACCCATACGTGGGACGCCTACACTAAAGAATATTTCCCTCTGAGAGCCGAGTTGCTCACGACGGTGCAGGACTATCCTGGTTACGCATATGTATCAGCCTAGGTGAACCACGGACACAATGTATGTGTCAAGTGCATGGATAAGACCCCGCATCTCCAGCTACCCAAGGATGCCGGGTCTTCGAAAACCGTGTTCCAAGGGACTCGAAAGTGGCTTCGCATGGATCACCCGTGGAGAAAACACGGTGACCTGTTCAATGGTAAAGACGAGCTCGAAAGATCCCCGCGTACGAGGAGCGGCGAAGAAATCGAGGAGCTTCTGAATAATTGGGATGAGTGCCCAGCGCCAGGGAAGAAGCGACCAAGGACAAAGCCGCTTCTGGGTGTATGGAAAGCGAGGTCTGTTTTCTGGGACCTGCCATACTGGAAGGTCCTCCACACGCCCCATAGCCTCGATGTAATGCACATCACGAAGAACGTTACCGAGAGTCTGCTTGTCACTCTCCTCAACATGTCGGAGAGGACCAAGGATGGGCTGAAAGCAAGAAATGACCTGAAATTGCTTGGCATCAAGAAGGAGCTTCAGTACCCTGATAGTGATGATGATGATGACGATCAAACGGAAGGGACTCAGGGTCGCCGCAAAAGGGTTAAGAAGAATGAGGTGGTTGTGCTTCGCGCTTCCTGCTTCACTCTGTGTCAGGAGGAGATCGAGCAGTTTTTCAGGTGCCTCCTAGGAGTCAAAGTTCCTCACGGTTACTCAGGAAAGATAAGTAGGTATCTCAACATAGCGAAGAAGAGGTTCAGCGGTATGAAGTCCCACGACTGTCATGTGATGATGACACAAATACTTCCAGTTGCCATACGAGGGATAATGGACGAGCACGTCCGTGAGATGCTGTTTGGCTTGTGCAACTTTTTCGACGTCATCTCTAGGAAGTCGATCGGCATGAAGCAGCTCGACAGGCTACAGGAAGAGATCGTGGTGATACTATGCGAGCTCGAGATTTACTTTCCGCCCGCATTCTTCGACATCATGGTGCATCTACTTATCCATGTCGTGGATGACATCATCCAGCTCGGGCCGATATTCCTGCATAACATGATGCCGTTTGAAAGGTTGAACGATATAATCAAAGGGTTCGTTCGCAACAGGTCCCGTCCAGATGGAAGCATAGCCAAGGGCTTTCTGATCTACGAGTGCATCTCTTTCTGCCAGAACTATCTAACCACCGAGAACGAGGATGTTGGAATACCCACCAAGAAGCACCTCGGCAGGCTCGCTGGGTATGGTCACCGCGAGGGCCACCTCTCACTGCATGTCGGCATTGCTAATCGACGCGCCGACTTTGCCAGGGCACACCGAGTCGCACTACAACACATTAAATTGGTCAGCCCTTGGGTGGAAGAGCACAAAAGCTTGATCGAGCAGGAGTACGTGGACCGGGCCCGCCCGAGGAAGAAAGGAGACGTAACAAGAGAACACAACTCCACCTTCACGGGTTGGTTCAAGAAAAGGCTGCTGGACAATCCCCCGCAGACGCCTTCTACGGAAGATCAACAACTCATATTCTCCTTGTCACAGGGCCCAGCGCATAACGTAAAGACCTATCAGTCATACGACATCAACGGTTACAGATTATACACCGAGGAAAAGGACATGAATAACGAATATCAAAACTCAGGAGTTACTATGATGTCCTTCGCCGATGACGAGACTACTGTCATGGAAAGATTCTATGGAAGGATCGAGGAGATATGGGAGCTCGACTACTGTGGAGAGACGGTACCGATGTTCCGTGTTAGATGGGCCATGAACATCGAAAAAGAAGGCCGATATTTCACCACCTGCGTTATACCAGATGCCAAGTCGGCAAAGAAGGCCTCCACGAATAATGAGCCGTGGATACTCGCTAGCCAAGTTGATCAATGTTTCTTTATTACCGACCCGTCAAAGCCCAGTCGTGTTGTAGTGAGGAGGGGAAAGAGGAGCATCATCGGAATGGAAGGATCCGCCAACGAGCAAGACTTCGACAAGAATGGCGATCCGAAGATCGAAGAGGAGTTCGACAAGTACTTCAACATGCCTACTACTACTACAGTAAGAAGAAATACCACACTACCTACTAAAGGTTGTCCGTTCATGAGAAGAAATCTCATAGTGCCCAGGCTAAAGTATTCAACCGCGAAGAAAAAATGCAAGAAGATTGTGAAGAGAGGCTAGCTAGCTCGAAATATCACACGACGATGTGTGACCTTTTTTGTGTATTAGTTAGAGACTAAAATATATCGTGATATTCGTGTGGGTATACAAATTCACATGTGTTTCTGACAAGCACAATATATACGATAATTCAGGGAGTGTTTTTTAACAAATATACATGTGTATGTGCTTGGTTTTAAATATATTAGTAACATGTAATTTTGAAACAAAGAAAAAAAATTGACCCAACCAGGATTCGAACCTGGCTGGGAAAGGTTTGTCAATGCATCATAACCACTGGGATAATCTATGTTTGATGTCCAACTACAGCCTCACGTTTTTTTGACTAAGTGCCAATGTTCTGTGGCGCATATCGCTCGCATGCGCCACAGAAGTTGGCGCATATCGCTTGAATGCGCCACAGAAGTTCAAAATTCTGTGGCGCATGCGAGCGATATGCGCCATAGAACATTGGCACTTAGCCAAATAACTGTTCGCCCCCTTACCCTTTCTTTCCCCAACCTGCAGCTTTACCTCTCGCGCCCGATGACGAACCCTAGCGCCCGACGACGAACCCTAGCACCCGACGAACCCTAGCGCCTGCACGCACCCTAGCACCGAAGGAGGAGGGAACCGTCGCTGCTTTCGGAGCTGCTGTCGGTGCCCGTGGAGGAGGGAGCCCGTGGAGGAGGAGGCGCAGGAGCCCGTGGTGGAGGAGGAGCCACCGCCGGAGCCCGTGCAGGAGCAGGAGAAGGAGCCCGCCCACGCCACCTCGCCGTCCATGCTTCCTCGCCGTCCACGACACCTCCCCGTCTACCCCTTGGTGAGCATCGCCGTCTCCTCCCCTCTCCCCTCTCTCTCTGTTCTTCTCTCTGTCGGCGTCCCTCTCTTGGACTTTTCATTTAGCATGTTCTTTATACACTCTGTTCTACCATCTCCTTTTTAACATTGTCGCTACTGGAGTAGTACCTCAAGTTGTCGCTATAGTAGGATTTAGTGTCAACTTATCCACTTTTTTAAATGATGAACAATGTGTGAGTAATGCATCTACAAATAATGCTGAAGCTTTATCTGTAGTACACATCCAACAATTAATGGTGAACAATGTTTGTGGTAGAAGAATGCTTGCTGCAAGCATGCCATCTTCATCTGCATTGTGATTTCATCTTATTGTTACATTTGTAGCAATTCTTTTGACAAGGACTCTGAATATTGGTTGAGACTTGAGTATAATTTCAGTGTTGTTTGCATTCTAGAAATTCAGTTAGCATTACTATCAGAAATTCAGTCAGGAATTTAGTTAACTGAACTTGCAGTATCATAAAGTGGAATACACCATATTTTTCTACAGTTCACTGAAGTTATTTTGATCTTATTTGCTACAATTTAGTTCTATTATTTTGATCTTATTATTCCTGTGAGTATACTACTATTCTGGGATCGACTCCTGTGAGAATCAGAAAATAGTGTATGATATTTTGGAGTATTTTGCATCAGTCTTCTTTTTGTTTTCATTTGCTACTGTCAACATTTGTACAGTTAGCGACAAAAAACTTATCATGCTTTGGAGTATGTAGCAACATTAGTGACCATGACAACAACGAACTCATCATGATTTTCCAGGAGTGATTATATTGTCAATTGTGAGTGCATGAAAATAATTAAGGGTTGGTGTGCAACCTAGACAGTAACTACTGCTGCTATGTGTAAACAATTCAGGGTTGGAGTAGTTTAATAACCGTTTGACTAATTGCTCACTTCATCTGTACTGCATTTGTAGGTACTCCTGATCTTTGTATTGCATTTGTCTCTTGGTACTAAGTGTCATATTGAACAAGTACTGTACAGTTCCCAGCATTAAGAATTGTTTCTTGCACTTTCTTGGCAGTACCTAGATTTTGACCTTTAGGTAGATTATTGAGATCGTCTTCTTGTATCCCTCCTCACAATGAACAGGGATGGGGCTGTTTATCTGCTGTTTATGCAACTCAATTATGAACTGTTTATCTGCTATTTATCTGGTTGTAAAAGATATAAATAAACATGTTTCTGCTGCCATATATTGATTTAAGATCTGTGAATTTATGTTATTTGTAGTTCTTTCATCTAGCTGCATGCTCTGGCCAATTTGTGCATTGAGGTATGATCTGTCTGCTATATATTTCATTGATCATTATGAGAAAGTGGTGGTATTTGTGTTGCTGTTTATATGAATCTGTGATGGATGATGATGGATGATGGTGTTGTGTTGCTGTTTATATGAATCTGTGATGGATGATGATGATGGATGAAATGGTGATGTTTATATGAAATGGTGTTGTGTTGCTATTATGGTCAATGGGGTTGTCATTGGGGATGGGGTGTTTTTTCTTGCAGGGATTTTAATTGAGTTGCCCGTTTCTCCCGAAGTGTTGATTCACTTCCGTTTTGGTTGAGAAATTGGCACTCGTAGGTCCAAAAATTAGCAAAGGTCATGCCGAATTTTTCGATCGATATTTGTGCTAACTTTTTGCCTCTTTTTTTAGTAATAAAGCACAAACATGTCGACTAACGACGAGGACAGTCCTTCTAAACAAATGAGCGTCGGGGATCTAGCCCGAGAGGCCAACAAATCGTTCTCGGGGCCGTCCCAAGAGCATGAGGAGGCGGAGGAGATGAGAATGACACCACCACCGACGACCGTCGTCGGAGGTGCTGGGGGCGAGGAAGATCCAGATTACGAGGGGGACGACGATGACTACGATGAAACTAGTGAAGGCGGGGAGGAGGGTAACACCACCACGGATGGTGGCGAGCGCACATATGGTGGTAGCGGCAACCCGGCCACCATACAGAAGAAGAAGGATATTAAGGATCGAAAGCCGCAAGTGCTTGCCAACGTCTGTGATGAGTTCACCGAGGTCACAGAAGGTGGCCAACCCATTGCGCCTTCATCGATTGCCTGCGGGTACGGCATGCAACTCGGGTGCATCGTCCGGGAAAGCATGTCGATCAACACGAAGTACATCCGACGTAATCATGCTTTGGTGGAGAACCTCCTTAAGAAGCTTCACAAGCGATACACATTCCCAGAGAAGTTCAGAAACCTGGAGAGTAATAAGAACCCGGTGAACAAACTAGCACTGACAAAGATGAGCAACGCCTTGAGCAGCTGGAAAACCCAGGTAAAGAACATCATTGACAAAGGTGAAAGCTGGGAGATTATAAGTAGGAAAAATCCGATGCTCGACGAAGAAGAGTTCAAGATATTCAAGGCGGACTTAGATACCGCTGCCTCTAAAGCATGGACTGAGTGGGAAAAGACTATGCGAGAGAAGAACATAGGTAACCACCGGCTTGGAAGCGGCGGATACAGAGGGAAACAACCCATTTGGGACAAGGAGGACACCGAGCTTGAACGCCTGGGTAAAGAGAACCCATGGCATAAAATTACAGACCTGCAGATCCGACAATTTGTCCGGGCCCGCTACTACCTGGACCCTGTTACAGGGGAGTTCGTCACCGATGACCCGGATGTGAAGGCCTTTGAGCATGAGCTGGTAAGGAATTTATCGTGGATCTCTCATTAAAATAATTAAGCCAAGAATCTAAATGCATGCATGGGTTCACCTCTCCTTGTATCTCTGCAGCAGAAGGAATTGAACGCTTGCGAGGACTTGTCGTCCCAAGATTCGGCGGCGGAGCCATGGGACACTGTTTTTAATAGGGCGACAAACACTTACAAGAAGAGGGAGAAGAAGTTGCCGCCAAAATCAGCTGGCCGTGTGTCCGGCTTTGGTACAAGCATGAAGTTTACCGAGTACTATAAAGAGGACGCAAAGAAGAGGAGGGAGAGGAAGAACCAGTCGACGGCTAAAGATAAAGCCGAGGTTGAAGATCTGAAGTTGAAGGTGAAGACATTAGAGGCAAAAGTGGACGATAAAGCAATGTACAAGTTATTGGAGGAGAAGCTTCGCGCGATCATCCCCCCTAGGTTGATGGAGGGGCTAACTGTTTGGAATGCGGGAGGTCGACAGGGGCCGATAAACGTGCCCAGCTTTAGCGACAGCAACTCGAGCATCAACGTTAACGCATCGCTGGACTTGGTGACCCCACCGACCACCATCGCCGCGGCGCAGCCGCAAGAGCTTGTTGTCGCACAGCTGCCCCTGCTGCTCCCGCCAAAAATACCAGTATCGCACAGCCGGCGGTGGCACCTGTACCGTGGGAGAATGCTGATGATAGGCCTGCCGCCGGGATCGGCCGTGTGTCGACATTAGCCGAGCTCAACGCCCTCACCAAGGTAACTAATATCATACTCCGCTTCATCTTCTTTATGCGCGTTTGGTGATTGCCACCTCGATCAGGATGCCCAACACATATGTGTCGATATTCAGGACGCTGCTTGTGTACTACTCCATAAAGTTGCCGACGGCAAGTTGAAGGATGTTGCCAAGGGAAATATCATACAACCGGCGAACCGCACGATGCACAACAATGCAATGGGCGATGCTGTGATGAGGGTCCGGATTTCTCGGGTGTTGCTAGGGTGCGACGACATGGACCCCCCTTTCAACCTCAGGGAGCCGACAAACACAAGACCCTTGCAGAATGCCACAACTGGCCCTTGACATGGCCGAAGAGTCAGATTCGTCTTACGGGGCACCTAAGCGCCACCTCGATCGCCCGGCCACCACCTCGGATGCCACCTGTCACCGGCGCCACCTCGATCGTCCGGCCACCACCTAGGAAGCCAACTGTCATCGTCGCCACCACCAGTCACCACCAACAACTGTTGGGAGCGTGTGAGCCGCCCCAAGGCGATGCCGCCGTCGCAACGTGTCACATCCCAAGATTTTCCAAATCTTGTAATGTGAAAAATAAATGAATAAAATAAAACTTTGTTGATTTTCAGGGTGAGAAGAAACTTTTTGAATTCAAATGGGAACCTTCAAACCTATTTTGAACAAGATAAATCCTAAAGGGATTTAAAAAGATAAACATTTAATAAAGGAAAATTAAAATATTTGGAATTACTATTTTGTTTCTTTTAATTAAAAGATTTGGTTTCCAAATGAAAAGGAAGAATTATAAATAAGGATTATTTTATAAGCCAAATTAAAACTTGGCCAAGCCTTGAAATAAAATATTTCCATTTGATAAAAATAGCAAAGGTTTATTTAAATAAAATAATAAGGTTTTAATATCCAAGTTTATTAAAAATAAAGGTTTTACTATTTTAATTAAACATCAAAACTTATTTATTTATTTTAAACCAGTTTTCCAAGTATTCTTTATTTTCAAATAAAACCTATTGATTGGATTTTGAAAATATTTAGATTTCAAATGGAGATTTTAAATAAATTAAAACCCATTTGATCTATTAACTAATGTCCATTTTATTTAATTAATAAATGGATCCTAAAAGAATAAAAATATTATTTTTGTTTTTGGGACTTTGGTTTATGTTGTTAAACAGAACCAAAAACTCAATACAAAGTTGGGTGAAAGTTTGATTTGATTTGAGTATTTGATTGTTGTTTGAATTTCAAAACAAAAAATAGAAATAGAAAAAGAAAAAGCATTTGAAAGAAAAAAATAGAGTCAGACTCGACCCAACTAAACCTGGCCCAGAAGCCCAGTACCAGCCTAGCTATTCCCCCACGCGCGAAGCGTTTTCCACCTAAACCCGCACCCGCAGAGCGACTGACCGGTGGCCCCTCTTTCCCCCACTCTCCCTCGCTGACAGGCAGGCCCCACGCTACTGTTCGTCGTCTCCACCACGACCCTGTCACCCCTGCCGTTGCAGCCAGTAACGCCGGAGTTGATTACGCGTTGATGGAGGCGTTGATTCCTCCCAGTTATCGCGCACATTTAACCGCCCGTGGCCTCTCTCTCATTTCCCCCAGAAAGCTCCCCCTCTCTGCCTCTAGGCTGCCTCAATTCGAGCCCACACCACCACTGCTCCGGCAAGTCTCACCGAGCGATTTCGGCCAGTAGACACCGCCCCTCGCCTCCTCGACCAAGCTCACGCACTCCCCAGCCTCTGGCGCTTCTGCCTGTGCCTTCCGTTCAACCGCGGGCGCCCCTGAGCCTCGACAGCAACGACTCCAAGCGCCACCACCGTCTGTTTGCTACTCCGGCGACCTTCCCCTGGTAAGACAAACCGCCCCACGTCCTCTCGTTCATGCTCCTGCACTCGCCACACTCGGCTGCATCTAACCGTGCCCTTGTTTTCCCTCGGGGCGAACCGCAGCACCACCCTCGACGACCACCAGACGAACCCGACACCGCTTCAAGCTCCGGCGAGCGATTAATCCCACTCCAGTGCGCCCCTCGCCCAGACAGCACCACCTTGAGCTTCCCCAGTACCCTGCGAACACGGTAAGCATCTCCGTTAGCCTCCTTGCTTCCTGCATCGCCGGCTCCGCCATAGGCAGACACGCCGCCGCCAGCGCCGCTGCTTTTTGGTCATTGCGTAAGAGCCGTTAGATCTGAATCAGACGCGTAGGATTAGAATCAAGTCGAAGGGGTACGAGTGGACCTGAGCCGTGCGATTGAACTAAGATCCAACGCACCAGAGAGGCTAATCCGCATGAAGCGGTACCGCCCAATAAAAACGCGACGCGTGGCCAGTCTCTGTTTTAAAATAGATTTTGAAATCACATTTAGATGCAAATTTGAAACCCTTGTAAATTTTGATCCACACGTCCAAAAATTACAAACTTTATATCAATGGAATCAGTGGAATAAGCCCTAGCTAACCATGCAATTTGTTTAGTAAAAAGTTTCTGGTAAAATGTTTGTTTTTGCAGAAACATTTGTATGCTTGTTTAGGTTATAAAAATTATTCCAAAATGTTTTTAGGGTTGAAATCTTTGCAAATTAGTTTGTTGTGAACCTACTAACCCTAGGAACCAACTATTGGATTTAAAAATGAATTTGGAGAAGATTAGGGTTGATTAATTGAATTAACCTATTTCTAGTCAAATAAAAATATTGGTTTTACTATGGAAATGATTTTTGAACAAAAACCTTTGGAAAATGTTTTGATTCAAAGCTACTGACCCTAAACACCAAGTTTTGTGAACTAACAATTTATTTGGTGAACAACATAAACTTGTTGCTTTGCTAAAAACATTTTTCCACCATATAAAATAATGATTGGATTTAAAAATGGTTTGAAGATAAAACCCTTTTGCAAAAGGTTTTGCCACTTTAGAAAAAGGACCAATTTGGACTTTACAATGTATAGAGCCTAGTAGAAACCACCTTTGCAAATAAAACTACCTTTTGCATGCTTGCATGCATGACTTATTTTCTCTTATTTTTTTATGTGTGTTAGATTGTTTGAGTATTGGTTGGAATGCTAGTTGATATTGTGTTTGCTTGATTGATTTGTAGTGAAGTTAGAAAAGTGTGAAACTAGCAAGATCAAGAAGTGAACCAACATTCCCTACCAAAAAGGCAAGTGACACTATCATCTAAAGTTCTACTATTTTCATTATACTTAGTGGATTTTGAAACATGCATGAAAAGAATTTCTATACTTATGCTATGCTAAATCCTAATAGTATACCCTTATATATTCCTTAGTGAAAACAATGTAGTTGTAAAATGCTTAGCCATGCTAAATATTTTGAGAAGAGATACATGTTGGGATTTTATAAAGTTGAGAAAAGGCTTATGTTTTATATAATAAAACAAGTACTCAATGAACCACCTGGGTGGACAAGGATACTCAAGTTTTGGACAAGGTGGCAACAAAAGGAACCATGTCGATGGCAATCTCTTTGTGTTGTGCACCAAAAGAAAACCACCCAGGGACTTAGAGATTGAACATGTTTCTCCAATTGTGGCTTTCGTGTACAACCACATGCTATTATGGCTCTGGCTTAGTTAACTACATTGGGAAGACCCATGCATTGTCTTTAGGTTACTTAAAATGAGGGAACTCGAAACCCTACATGGGTGCCTGAAGGCAAGCTAGCAATGGTGTATGGGAGGACCCTTTGGAAAGACTTCGTCACATTCTCAATCTGCCAGTACTCCATCTTGGTGAGTACTTATCCAGCGGCCACTGGTGGCAACAAGATGAGAGTGTGTCATGTGGGTAAAGTGTACAACTTCCACAGAAGATAAAAATTCTAAGTACTTAGCCGTGTCCCCGGTTATGGACAATACTGAGCAACTAAAGTTTGAAGCTATGGGAAATCTCGACATTCCAATTTCTAAAAGAAAAACTTTAAAGTGACAACAAGAGACTTGAAGCACTTGGGGGTACCAAGGAGCTCAAGAGATTTTGATAAAAACTTGAAGCACTTGGGGATTTACCAAGGAGCTCAAGAGGTTTTGACAAGGACTTGAACACTTGGGGATTTACCAAGGAGTTCAGAAAGATTTGACAAAAGATCAAAACTATTTTGAAAACATAGGATAAATTATTGCTTTCTGCAAATGAGCCTAAAACCCTACCTAGCCAAATATGCATGTATTGATAGGATCCACTTATATCCCTACATAGTAGTGAAACTTGCCAATACAATTCAAATGTATTGACCCTTGTGGCTATAACTTGTTATGTTGCAGGTTTGTTTGATATTAGTGAAGTTGATTGATTAGGATTACAAGTCTACAACCAACATGCCTGCCTATGGCACTTTGAAGATGAAGGACCCTATGCTTATAGATATTCTGCTGCAATGTAATGTAATAGCCAATTGAGCTATGTAAGATGTAATAAAATTATGTTATTCCTGGTTATAAAGTTGAATTATGACCTTTGTTTCTTGATATTACTTCTTAACTGTGGATGCTAGCTATTGATCCAGGGACTAGCATTGTAAACACAGGGATCTCTGCCTTATTAAAGGTTGGGACCTCTACACAACGCAACCACCGTCGCCCCCGCCACCACCATCACCACATGGCGGCAACAACGATGATGAAGAATTTGTCAACATCTACGACTACATCAACACCAGCGCCGACATAGGATTGTACATGCCTGCTATGGATGAAGAACCCTTCATCGCTCGCGAGGGTCAAGGTGGGCGTCCCACTACATGCACGCAACGCCTGGTCTTTGGAGGTTTATCTCAAGAGACGCCTCCGGCCGCCGATCAACAGGAGAAACCAGTTGGATTCGTCTTTAGCCCTGACACACTCCAAAAGGCGGCCGTTGAGCACTTAGCATCCCCAGTGGAGGAGCCTGCTCAGAAGACGAAGAAGCACAGGAAGAGAGGTAAGAAAGCTGAGAGCCAACCTCCTCCGAAGAGGATCCGGGCTAAGGATGACGTCGTACCAGCCCGCGAGGATGGCTTGCCCAGGATACATATAGCCGGTGAAGCGATACTGACTCCGGATCTGCTTCGCCTTGCTGGTGGACATATGCTCGCTTTGAGTGATAGTATCAAGACACTAGAGGGCATTCTTCTTAAAGACAAAGATCCAAATTACCCGGTTTTCACTGTCAAGGTGCCATCGGACGTGGACTTCGTCCATGAAGCCCCCGCGGACGTGTTCTTCATATTGTACGAGGACGTCTTCAAGTTGTTTCTCTCGAAATAGCTGGACTATAACATGGTCCGCCTATTCGCGCTCAATCTGGCTATGAAGACCAAGAGAGAGCAGACCCTCTACATCACGATAGTGGATCCCTACTACATGTGTGATAGCCAGTTGAGGGAAGGATCTGAGACACGTGCCAAGGCGACGACGTATATTGAGAAGTTCATGGTGGACCACAAGAGGATGAACATGCTTCTTTTGCCTTTCGTTCCCGAGTAAGTACACACACCCCCTAGCATTGTTAACTTAGGCTTTCTTATAGCTTTCTTCCTTTGCCCTTTTCCAACATCCCGTTTCAATCGTGTTGTGCAGAGACAAATACTGCACACTCATCGTCATTTGCACAAAGTACTCGATAGCATCGTATTTCGACTCGGCGAGTAAGAAGAAGAAGAAGGACTACACCAGAATAAGGGGTGTTTTGAATGAGGCTCTCGAGGGCTACGCTAAAAAGGGATGCCCCTTCGTCAACAAGGGGGAATGTATCAAGGATGACAAGCACGTGTTCAAGCATGTGCTCGAGTTCCCCTGCGTCAAGGAGCCGGCTACTGGCGGCGCCAAGGAGGCCTTCTACGCCATGCATCACCTTAAAGGGTTTGTTCGGGATTACCAGAACCTAACTCTGCCATCTAGTTTCCGAGCATGGGCCAAAAATTTGGCGCGAAGGGACGATGATGATCTTAGAGAAGACTTCCATCGCATCCAGGTTAAGTTGTCGGAAATCATCGTGGAAGATGTCAACACGAGGGGAGGGGTCCTAAAACACAACAGAGGGTTGACTAAGAGGGATATTGAAAATATTCTTCGTCAACAGGTGACAACATGACGTGGATGATGAAGGATGGCTATCTACCATTCCCGAAGCCGAGCGTTAGCAGTTCTCAACATTGATCGATGTGTGCGCCTAGAATTATCATAGATGTCTGTGTGTAGTGTTGTGTCACAAACTATATACTACCATGGTCGTATGTTGTAAACTTCACTATTGTGGTCGTTGTCGTCGAAGTTCTATGATTATGATCGATGTGCTATCTTCTATGTTTACTGATATTTTGCTTTACTTTATTTGAATATATATGCATGTGAACCAATTTAGTTCTTTCTGTTGCATGATTTACTAATATGCCTTATCTATAGAGATGACGAAGTGGTACGTGGTGTACAAGGGTTGGGTTCCAGGAGTCTACGATGAGTGGGAGGACTGTCAGAAACAGGTGAACAAGTTTAGCGGAAACAGCTATAAAGGATACACGACTCGAGAGGAGGCGGTAGCCAAGTGGAGGAACCACCTATGGAAGGAGAACCGGATGAAGATATTGCTAGTGCTCTTGCTCTTGCTCACCGTCGTCATAGTTGTATTCTGTTTGATTCTAGTGTAGGCGAGATGAATACTTTATTTGTAATGTGATGAGATGGTGTACTTTGTAACAAACACTTGTAACAAACCACTTCATTTGACTTGTATTGTAATGTGATGATCACTTGTCTATCTCGTTCGGGCTCTAAGTAGTGTGATGGCACTACATTCATGTTTGTATTATATTTGTTTTCATATACTAAGTCAAATATACTGTTTCTGTATAATACCTGTATAATACCTGTATAATATTGTATATTTGGACAAGTTTCAATTTTTTTAATACCTGATACTCAAACCAGTGGCGCATCGTTTTAACCTTCTGTGGCGCATAGTGTTTTAGTGGCGCATTGTCCATAATGCGCCACTGAATAGAGTCCTGTGGCGCATCAACTGAAATGTGCCACAGAAGTATCATGACTTCTGTGGCGCATTTCGGAATGCGCCACAGAAGTTTTCATCAGTGGCGACGTAACAGTGGCGTCCCAGCCATGCGCCATAGAAGATCAATACTGATGTGCCACTGAAGAAGGATTTCTTAGTAGTGGTAACTTCAAGATCTAGGGAAATTGCAGATAAATAAGAATAAGCATCCAAGTACTAAACAATCATAGGCATGTTCTCCATATATAGTCATGCGTGCTTGCAATGAGAACTTGCACAACATCTTTTCTTCTGCCAGCCCGTGGCAGCGGGGCCTCAAGGGAACTACTGGCAATTAAGGTGCTCCTTTTAATGGAGCACCGGAGCAAAGCATTAACACTCCATGAACACATGTGATCCTCACATCACAGCCATCCCCTCCGGTTGTCCTAATATTTGTTACTTCGGGGCCTTTGGATCCGGACAAGGATGTGTGTACACAACTTGCAGATAAGATCACAAACAATACTATCATAATGATTCAATAATAAGTTCAGACCTGAGATCATGGCTGTAACACCCTGGCCTCTCCGGACCGGTAGCTGTCAGTCCTGGCAGCTCAATAGGATCTCTAGACTAACTACACAGACCAACACTAGTCTTTTCTATGCATTTTGTCCTCACTCATGCGCACCCTGTACCCACTTCCCAGTCGGTCACCCAACCTCAAATTGCTCTAGGCCAAGCACGCTTAACCTTAGAGTTCTTTTCAGATAAGCTTCCGGAAAAGAAGTTGCAACTTATTGGTATGGGTTTCCTATCAATCCTATTAATCCATGCGCTAGGGTCTCACATACACCCACCCTTAGAAGATCGACATCCTCGTCGATCAACCACAAGCCAGGAACGTCCCCTCTTGGCACATGTCTGTGCGTCCAGTGTCGGCACATTTCTATGTTGTGTCCACTCTGGGCCACACGCGCCATGCTACACATGTCCGCCACTGACCCGCACACGCCCGTGTAACCGCGAGGGTCGGCTCTGATATCACTTTGTAACACCCCGGCCTTTCCGGACCGGCGGCTGTCACTCCTGGCAGCTCAATAGGATCTCTAGACTAACCCCACAGACCAACACTAGTATTTTTTATGCATTTTGTTCTCAATCCTCGTGCGCACCCGGTACCCACTTCCTGGTCGATCACCCATCCTCAAATTTCTCTAGGCCAAGCACGCTTAACCTTAGAGTTCTTTTCAGATGAGCTTCCGGAAAAGAAGCTGCAACTTATTGGTATGGGTTTCCTATCAATCCTATTAAGCCATGCGTAACATCCCAAATTTCATCAAATGCAAAATCATGTATTGCATTCATATCATCATAGCATTTAGAGCTTGCATAAAAATTTTCAAAGTTTGAAACCAAATAAAACCATATTTATACCCTTTTTGTTATATACATATGAGGCATGGTTTTATTTTTATTTTCAAAAGACCAAAGTGTTTTTGAGTGGCTAGTTGTGTTTGACACACTTTTGAGTGCTAGGATCACCATACAAAAGTTTGGAGGAGGTTTGAATTCAAACATATTTGAATTAGGGTTTCAAAACCATTCCTAAAAAATCAAAACAAAAAAGAAAAAGGTTATAGAAAAAAATAAAACTAAGCGCTGCCTATTCAGCCCAGACCCACATTCCGCCCATCTAGCCCACCCGGGGTTTTTCCCCTCTCCTCATTCTCTCACCCGCGCGAGCTAGACCCTGCACTCGCTGCCACTAGGCCTGACTCCACCTCACCCCGTGGTCCCCAGACCCCGCGCCCGCATATGACAGCGTCGCCGCCTGTTTCTTCCCCAAATCAAGTCGAATCAATCCCATTGATTCCAGCAGTAATTCCCTCCCCCTCGACCTGGTACTTAAACTCCACCTCGCCACGGTCATTTCCACGCAACCCACATCGCCAGAGCGCCCCCAGGCTGCCAGCATTTGAGCTTGCATCGCCACTGCCCAACGAACTCCGGCAACCAATCTCGGTGAGCCCTATCCACCCTCTCCCTCTGGTTGACGTTGTATTGCTTGCTATCCTATTGCGCTCCTTCTAATGCCCACCGTTTACTCTATTGTGCCCTGGAACGTCATCCTTGACAAGCCCTGCAAGCAACCGACGCCGACCGCGACTCTGACGACCAATTCCTGTAAGGCCTGTGTTCCCCTTGCCCTCTGATTCAAACCAACGCGTGCACCGTGATCGTGTGCACTTCCTAATGCCTTTTGTTTGTGCACTTCCTAATGACTTTTGTTTGCCTTTTGGTGACCTAGACCGTCGCCTTCGTCTCCGCCAACAACCACCCGATGCCAGCGAGAACTCCGACGAGCTCCTGCGCCCGCGTCCAATCGCTGTCCAAGCCACAACCACCTTGAGCTTCCTCGCATCCACGCGAAGCTGGTAAGCATTGGCACCACCCCAACCCCCTCTAGACTCGCCAATGAGCCACCGACAGTGCCGTCGCTGCTGCAGTAGCCATCAGCGCCGCCAGTCTTTGGTCAGTTGGATCTGGCCCGTTGGATTTAGATCTGGCGGTTAAGATTAGATTTAGAACAAAGGGGTAAGTTTTGATCTGGCGCATTGGATCTAACTTGATCCAGCAGCGCGGAAGCGTGATCCGCCTGAAACGGTACGGGCCAATAGGAACGCCCCGCGTGTCTGGCTATTTGATTTAAAATCTGTTTTTGAATCTATTAGTTGATTTAACTTATGAAATTCATAAATTTTGTTCTATTTGTCCAAAAATTGCAAATAATATATCATTGGATTCAGAGAATCAAGCCCTACACTTCGGTGGACTTGAATTAGTATCTTGCTTCTGAAAAAATAGGATTATTTGCAGAACAAATTATAGGCTTATTTTGGCTATGTAAAATGTTTAGAAAATTGTTTTAGAGTAAAACTTGTTTTATATTGTAACTTAGAAAGTTTAATTTGTGTTCAGTACTATTTGGTTTGACTTGTTTAGTGTATAAAAATCATTCCATTGCATTTTCATGCATTCATATGTATTTTTTTTGAATTATTGAATGTGAATTTGGTGCTATAATTTTATGTGTAGATTTTGGTGATAGTGGTGATTGTGATTGTGAGGACTGTTGCTACTCTCCTAGATACCAAGGAAAGTGATGCTTCATAATTTTTGTCCTATTATTTTGACTATGCACTAGTGATATTTGAAGTAGGACTTGCATGAGATTTTGCTAAGTATATACTATGTTATGCCTTGGGAAATCCTAGTAGTTGTTGTCTTAGTAGATTTTTCCTAAGTTAAGATACTTGCTACTAGTATGCTTAGCCTAGCTAGTAGAATACAAGGGTGGATTATTCATGCTATGAAATATTGCTAAGTCTATGACTTGTTTTTTATTAATAAACCAACTATGTGAATGAATCACCTGGGTGGAATGGTATGGTTGGTTTATGTTGAGTGGTTACACAAGGACCGTGTCTATGGTTTACCTTGTGTATCACACTTGTGGAAAGCCACCCAGGAACAAAGGGATTTCAGATGTTTAGTGTTGAGAAGCTTCTAGTGCAACCACATGGCATATGGGCTCTGCCTTGACCACATAGGTTGCAAGAACTTATCCAGATGGATAGTTGGTGGCAAGGTTGATAGGATGGAACGCGTCCATGGTGGTCTAAGGGAATGCTTCTGAAAGGTCTCGTCTCGATGCATGTCAAGTCTTGTGGGGAAAGTGCACCACCTCTCGAGAGGATAAACCTAAGTACTTAGCCGTGTCCCCGGCAACGGACAATTTGAGCATCAAAGACATTGAAGCAATCAAGGATCTCCTCATCCCAATTTCTAAGTTAAAACTTGTGGTTGAACACGGGTAAAGGTTCACCAATGTCTATTGGTGGTTCCTTGGGTGTTTTTGACAAATAAATACTTAGTGTTTTCAACTAATAAGAAATACTCCATTTTGAGCAAAGCAAGCCTAAGCTACACTTAGCCAAATTCATATAGATGTTAGATACTACTATTCTACTATGGTATCACTTGCCAATACAATTCCAAATGTATTGACCCTCTATGGCTGTAACTTATGATGTTGCAGGTTACTCTGATGGACACTAGGGTTATGAGTCTACACTCAACATGCTTGCCTGTGGCACATGAAGATGAAGACTTCTATTAATTTACTTTATGTAATGAACTCTATGTATTAGCCTTGGGCTAATGAGTTGTAAAGACTATGTTTATCTCTAGAATGACGATGTAATAATGACCTTTGTATCTGTGTACTTCATCTTAAACTGTGGATGCTAGCATTTAGATCCAGGGACTAGCCTTGCAATCACATGGATCTTTACCATATTTGGTGAGATCTTACAGATGGTATCAGAGCACTGTGTTGCCTATAGGATTTTGAACCTAAGATGGATTAGACTAAGGAAACCACTAGGAAAAAAATGCAACTCTTTGCAAAAATTCCACACTTGTCTTTTTATTCTCGTAAACCTCTCCTAATCTTCTTTATCATATCTATTTGTAGATGGTCGCCATCAACGAAGCCGTCAAGAAGGGACCACTCATGACCATGACCTTAGAATGAGAGACGGAGTTTCCCAAGGCACTCAAAAACCTCATGGTTAGCTTGGGAGTACATGGTGAAGCCGTGTACAAGGGATTTCCTGTGATGGATGAAGGAGAAGGATATTGGTGGGTACAAATCCACTTGTACAAAAACAAGGGGGACAACCATAAAGAGTCGGGATTCTGCATGATCACCAACTCATAAATGTATATGTCATTCTTTGACTCTGCAAGGAATGCAGCATGGAATGCTATCAAGGAGCTTGGTGAAAGACTCAAGTGTAGAATGTTCAACACTCAAAAGGACCTTAGTGAGGAGAAGAAGTATACCCAACACTTAGAGATCGCCATAAAACATCTAAGGGAAGATCTCATAGACTTAGCATATGAGTGAGAATTGTGACGTATTCCAATAGTTGGACCACCACACTTGTTGTTTTCCCGCAAAAATTTATCTAAGTTATGTATGAACCTTAGTGTTCGTGGTAGATTATTGTATGCCATGACTTGTGTGTTTTATTGTTGAATGTATGCTTTTGGCTTTCATTTCTACTATATTTTTTCTTCTTTACTTGTGTTGTTTCTAATTATTTCTCTATCCTATGCAATATATGCCTAGTTTTGTTATCAGCACTGCCGAGGAGTTCAAGGGAACTCGTTTTGGTTCTTGTATCATGGAGCTCACTAGTGCGCTCAATCTCCCCCTCCCTAATATCAAGGGACTTCATCTTACGAAGTTTGAGAGGAAGGATCTTTGGGGCTTTAGAGTCTCACAGCCTGGACGTCAGTCGGAGCCACCCACTGAGGAGATTGCCTTCAAGTTGATGCATGATGACAAGGAGAAGGGACTCGACGTAGTCATGCAAGAGCTACTTGGTCGTCTCTGCGGACGTCACTCCACCGAGCTCAGGGGCCTCTACTTCCACCCATTTGGGAGACGTGACGAGGAAGGAGAGGCTGTAGTGTATGATGATGCCACTAGAGAGACTATCGAGCTAGTGTGTCTCTATCTTCAGGACCTAGAGAGCCTCGTTAGACACCTCGACACTGATAGGACCAACGTCATGCTTAGCAATGAGAGCTATAGGTTTAGTTGAGGGAAAAGGACAAGGCCTTCATGGAGCAGGACAAGATCATCAAGGAGATGGAAGCTAGGTTTGAGAGCCAAGACAAGAGGTTCAAGAATCAAGAGAAGATAGTGGAAGATAGAAACAAGAAGATCAAGGAGATGAGGGCCGAGATAGAGCTCAAGGACCTTGAGCTAGAGACCCAGCAGGGAGTGATAGAGAGGCTGGGCTCATAGAAGAGAGCTCTCCGGGCAAAGGTCGAGGCTTTGACCACCAGCATGGAGGATTACAAGACAGCCATGGAGACAGCAGACTTAGTCTAGTGGACGAGGAGGTCGACATGGAGAAGTAGCGTTGACTACTCGACTATCTATTTATCTATCATCCTTTGATTTATCAAGTCGCAATGATCATCCAACATGTGGATGGCTTGCTAGTGTGTTTACTTTTCCAAAACTTGTTGTTCATGTTGTTTAAACTCTAAGTTTATCTTGTGTTTGTTTATTTTTGATTGTTGCATAGTATTGTATTGTGCATGTTAGCATCTATGGGATATTTATCTTTTCTTATCCTTATTGAAACCACATATGCCTCCCCGACATGCCAATCCCAACCAAAACACCAATAACAACAATGGCAATGAGATGCAGCAGCTGATGATAGCCCAAACTCAGTTGATGCAAATGATGACCCTGCTCATGGAAAATCAGAATCAGAACCAAAACAACAACAATAACAAGAACAACAATAACAATCAAAACAACCCACCAGCCTTTGATATGCTTACAAGGTTTTTGAGGTTGAGGCCTGCAAAGTTCTTGGGAACCACTGATCCAATGGTAGCCAGTGACTGGTTGCATTCTGTGAACAAGGACTTGGTCACTGTGGGCTGCACTGATGAGGAAAAGGTCAGATTTGCAGCACATCTTCTTGAAGGACCAGGAGCCACATGGTGGGACAACTTCCAAATCACTACTCCTATTGAGGAAGTGACTTGGGAAATGTTTGAAGATGGTTTTCGCACTGCTCATATATCTTCAGGAGTGATGGGTTTGAAGAAGAAAGAGTTCCACAATCTTAAGCAACATCACCGCAGTGTGGCAGAATATTACTGAGGAGTTCAACAATCTGGCACGCTATGCACCGGATGATGTTGACACAGATGCCAAGAGGAAGGAGAAGTTCCTTGAGGGACTAAATGATGAGATGTGCATGCAACTATCTGTTGCATATGTTCCAACTTATCAATCACTATGTGACAAAGCCACCATCTTGGAAAGCAAGATGAAGCAAGTTGAGAACAGGAAGAGGAAGCATCACTTCGACAAGCATAGCTCGAGATCGTCTCACAAGTGTTCCCATGGTGATCATAGTGGAGGTTCTGGATCCCACAAGCATGGGAAGTATAACAGCCACCACAACAGTAACCGTCACCATAATAACAAGCACCACCGTTGTCATGAAAATGGTGGGCATAGGAACCACAAGAGTGGTACAAGAGCCACAATGGTGGAAATGGCAATGCAAGTCAGCCTGCTAAGAGAGACATGATGTCTACGCACTTCTATTCTTGTAGATAGTTGTTGGGCCTCCAAGTGCAGAAGTTTGTAGAACAACATCAAGTTTCCCTTAAGTGGATTACCCAAGGTTTATAGAACTCAGGGAGGAAGTGGTCAAAGGTGTAACATCCCAAAAATATTAATCAAGGTTATCATTTCTAATCACTCAAATTAGGGTTAACAAAAACTTTTGTTAATTAAAAATCATATGAATGCATGTGTGTATGTGATGATTGTATGAATGCATGAATGGACTTGTGTGATTGTTGTGAATAGCAAGGAATGGTTTAAAGATGAAAACAACATCATCTAAATCATTTCCAAGCAGAAACAAATCAAGAAAAATTCAAAAAACAAACAAAACAAGCAAATGGTCATTTTTGCCAATCTTGCTCACTAGACCACTTTGAGTGTTTCTAGTCCAAGATTTCAAACATAAACAAATCCATTTCTTTTCACCCCTTGCTAGACCAAGTGAAAGTGAACCCAAGCCCACCTTGCAAACCCACAGAAACATTTGGCAACCTAATTCAAATGACAATTCAAAATTGAATCTAGTTCATATGATAAGATCACCATTTATCAAAACCCCACCAAACCAGTTCACCTTGACCATTCCAACTAACCAGAGAATACCTAGTATGTGACTAGTACACCCACCAAGTTTCACTCAAAAATTCAAATTCAAATCTCTTGCGGCCATTTCATCAAACACCTTGTAAACACAAATCAAACAAAACATCAAACACTATAGTGAGCAGTGTTTGTGCCTAACTTGTCTCCCCTCTAGCTCACAACACACTCTTAGTAGATCATCTAGTTCATTTAACAAGCTCTAGCTCACTGTAAGCTTGGCATTGTCATCAATGGTGACCATTGCCGAGCTCAACTTGCCACCCCGTTGTCGATAGCAAGCTAGGAGCTTCCCTAGCCTTGCCAACCTTGTCTGGGACACAAGCCACCATCCATCGCCACCCACTGTCCAATGCCCAAGCCTTGCCAGCCCCTGGACCACTCAGGACAAGCACACCTAGCTTCTCTGCAAGCATGCCGAGAGCACTCCAGAGCGCCGCGCTCGACACGCTCGCACGGACCACGCCCCGCATTCGCCGCCCTCATGCGTGATCACCATCGCCGCAGGAACCGCCCGGACATGCCCATCGCCGCCGCGTGGACTGTAGAAGCTGTGCGCCATTAAAATGCCCATTGGACCCGCCTAGAGCATCACAGTGTTCCGACTACATTGCATCGTCCCACGCCTCGCCACCATGCCGTTGAGCTTTGCCAGGAGGCAGAGCATCGTCCCCTATCCCCAGCCATGCCGTTAGCTCACTATGACAACGACCACGATGAGCTCCACCCACACCCTTCGGTCCCCTGGTTGCACTATAAATAGAGGCCTCCCCCATTCAATTCCAGCACACCATCACACTCCCCTCTTTCTCAGAACCACGCCACCTCATCCCTGGAGCAAGGCGAGCACGAGGTGGCCGGAATTTCGCCAGAGTCTGCCGCTGCTGGAGGAGAAGGGCGCCGTCGATTGGAGCCGCCCCAGGAGGAGCCACCAGTACCAGGAGGATCGCTGTCATCGACTTCATCGTTCGCCCCCATCACCGACCATCGCCGAAGCCCTAGTGAGCCTCCACTGACCCCCACTGGCCGCACTAGGGTTCGACCTCGCCGCGTTCTGTTTAGACGTGGACGATGAACCCCGGCCATAGATCTAGCTTGTAATCCTATGACCCAAATCACCATGTACCCCTTCGCGCCCCCTGTCTCGCTAACTAGTGGGGAAAACCACTTAAACCCACCCGCGCGCGCTGTGCGCAGTGGGCCAGCCCAGTCAAATTTAGGTTTTATCAATTTAGTTTCAAACTTAGTTCTATCCCTAGATTCAAAAATCAATCCAGAGAGCTTCACTGAACCAAATTGCATGAAACTAATTTTGCTAGAAAGGTACTAAAATTCTTAATCCAAGCCCGTTGGATTCAAATCATTTGGAATTGTAGATCACCTATAGTAAAAATAACAAGGCAGAAGCTTTTCTGCATTCAAGCATTTTTCAAAAATCAACCATAAATGCTTTTGAGTTGATTCGAACTCTCAAAAATCACTTTTGACAATACCTTTCTAAATATATAAAAATATCTAGGTTTACTTGTAGTAATAATGGACAAGAAATAAAAGAATGCCCCATAAGCATTTCTAGTCACTTTAATTAATTAAAATAAAAAGGTTAAACCTTATTAAATTGTGACACCACTTTAAATCACATTCCCAAGTACTGAAATATGTGGTGATGACATGTGTCAACATGATCCCCTATTTTAGTTGGAGAATATTAAATCTTAAGTAGTTTTTCAATGAGTCGAAATTACTTTTCTAAAATAAAATAAATAGAACCTTTGCTTTAATCTTTATGTTAATAGTGATGATGCTAGATCATCTAGTGTGAGCCTTTGTGTGATAAATAGAATTAGTTAAGTATTGTTTGGTGATTGTGTACCTCGTATTTATTTATAGATGCTAGTACCGAGGAAGGATACGAGGAGGAAGGAGACTACTATGAAGAAGAAGCCGAGGAGAACTTCAACCACTGCTCTGCACAAGGCAAGCTAAGCTAAACCATGCAAGTGATACTTGCAAGCTTAAAACTACAAGATAATCTATGCAATGCATTAGGCATGCCATGATTATACCAATGAATGATACCAAATCCCAGTTTTACTTGCAAGCTTAGTTATTTTATTTCTTTATCAAAGCTTTTATTTGAGTTTACTTAGTGACTTGTCGTGGTGGTGGCACGGCAGATGCCATGGGTAGCCTAAAGTATGGGGCCAATGGATGCTAGTGGGATCTGGGGAGGGAAGATGCAACTGTCTTTACACTCAAGCTGCCAAAGTGATGAACTTTATTTTTCTCTTGATGGGTTACAAGTGCTCCTTGAGCTGTTTACAGGGGGACAATGTGAATCTCCCCAGCCTAACGGTGCTCCTCTGTCTCCTTTTCTTCCCTCAGGGTCCAAACCTCCCCTTATAAAGGGGTGCCTTGGGTGCCCTTAGGGCTGACGAGGCAAGCATATTCGTGGAATATGCTTGTCCCAAAATAGTAGTTCGGCGGCCTCCTTTCCCTGTCGCCCTTCTAATGACGGCAAGGCTCTAGTGGCCCCCCTCCTGCGTGCCTCGGGCTTCAGGACTGTCACCTTCGTGACCTTCTTCTGCCCCTCTGACGCCGTGCATCCTTGTCTCTTGTGCTTGGCCCTGTCCTGATTCCTTCTAGCCTGCAGCTATACTTTGACCCTGGGCCTCTCCTTCTCCAGCAAGCTTCGTATCACTCGGCCTTACCTTGTGTTACTCGGCTCGTTCCTTACCTGCATGAAGATCATTTGGGTAACCCGGCCGATTTTCTCATTAACTCGGCCGGGTAACTACCTGATACCTATACATGGGCTTCTTGCCTCCGTTCATCGGCCGACATATCCATGATTCGGCCGACCTAGGCCGTAGCTCGGAAACCAGACGGGGACAGTACCTCTGTCTTTCCCCGTCTCTGACCTACCCGAGGTTAACCCCCCGACATTAGTCCCCGAAGCTGGTGTGGCCCTGTCAATAGCTTTGGCCGGGTTATATCAGCTTCATTACTTTCTTAAGTCTTGTTTCCGAGCTATGGCCTCGTCCGAGGTTTCCTCGTTCCTTCCATCGTACGCCGCGTCCTACGTATCACCCCATCATTGCTCTTCTAGTTTTTAGGTCCTTCTACAGTGCTTACTGACAAGCTACAGTGAACCCTGTTCCTGCTGCGCCGCCGCCGCGACGCCTCGTGTGCCGCTCCCCTCGGGATCGTAACCACTTTTCTTTGTCTGTGGCCGTTGGTGTGGCTCCACTTACCGTCGTGCGTTCGTGCTGTTCCCATGATCTACACGGGTAACTGCCACACCCACGATCCCACTCCATGTTCGTGGCTTGACTATAAAGAGGGGAAACGCGCCCGCAGGGTTCATCTTTCCCCTTATCGCTCGCGTCCGCTCTCCTTCTTCCCTTCGCCTGCGTGTTCTCTTGCCGCTCCGCCGCCGTTCATCCGCCAGAGCCTCCGCCGGTGAGGATTCCGCCGCGTCGTTCGCCCGCGCTCTACGGCTGTGGCTCCGCCGCCGGTGAGTCCTTTCTGACCATCTTGCCCTGATCTTGCCCTAGATCGATCCTCTCCGTTTTCGTGCTCAGGCGGCGGTTCCTCCTCTCTTCGCCATTGTTTTCGTGCTAAGTTCCGACGGGGCCTTGTAGCTCTAAGCTCCCCTCCGCCGCCAGTTTTTCCTCCGGTGATCTCTCCGGCGCACCCATGTCTAGTTCATTTAGCGGTGCTCTTGTTGAGGACGATGACGTTGGCTCTGGGCCCGAGCGTGGATCGTGGCAAGGCTCTTCAGTCACGCGCCGTGAGATTGAATGGCTCATCCGAACTCGACGGATTCCTGCCGAGGTTTCCTGCCGTTTACCCGGCAGCGAATCCTCTCCAGTTATCAGAGAGGGCGAGTATGTGGTCTTCATGTCTCACTTCGCCCGCGGCTTCGGTCTCCCTCTCAGCGATTTCGCTAGAGAATTCTTTGATTACTTCGGCCTTCAGCCGCACCACCTTCCTGCGAACGCCATAGCTTCTCTTTCTGCTTTCATCTCCGCTTCGGAGGGTTACTTCGGCCTGTGGCCGTCAGTGCATGTCTGGTCGAAGTTCTTCCAGATCCGCTCCAACGTCGTTCCCGACAAATCTCTGCATCCTTCCGAGAAGTTGCTCACCCAATGTGGGGCGGCGTCTATTACACCTCGGAGGAAATCCGTGTTCCCCCGTGTCACTGGGTTGGAGTCATGCAAGAAATGGCACAAATCATTCTTCTATGTCAAGAACAGAGGGGCGGAAGACAAGATTCGGCTCCCTCCATTCTCAATTGGCCCACCTTCCAAAGTGAACTGGCTCTATAATCCGAGGAAAACTCATGCCCTGGCCGAGGCCTTCGAGATTCGGCTAAAAGAGTTGATCCGGGCCGGGTTGTGCGGCGAAGACCTGATGGCAACTTTTATTAGTAGCCGGATCTGCCCCTTCCAGCAGCGGACCCACAAGCTATGCTACATGAGTGGTCCTCTTGACCCTAACCGAGTCTCGACCGTGGAGTTGGACAATTACCTTATTCATAAGCGCGTCCGAGCTATCTTCAAGACTGAGATGCCTGAGGATTGGTCTTGGGGGTTAAAACCATTCACCCGCGACCGTCCGCCTCCCGAGGTATGCCTAATCTCCATTACTCTATTTTTCCTCAGTTCCTAGAGACTGGTTTACATGATTTTCTTTCTCCTTGTCCTGCAGAGGTTCGCAGAGCAGAAGAATGAGGACGCCGAAGTTCTGCAGCTCCCTTGGCCCGCAGACAGGAGTACCCCGGATAATGGCGAGCCGGACTCCGAGGAGTTCGTCCCTAAGTCGGATCCTGCTCCGGCTCGAGCTCGCGGCAAAACTTCAGCGCAAGAGGAGGAAGGTGATTCGGACGAGGTCCAAATTCTTGAGGTAGTTGCCGCCATGCCTATTTCTTATGCATTTCCGGCTTCTACTTTCCCAGCTAATCCGGCCGGTCAGGTTCACGACGCCGAACCTATTGCTTCCCGGCCTCCCGTTACCTCGGGGAAGCGCGGGGCTCCTGCTAGTGCCTCGGAGGCGGTTCCTAAGAAGCGAATGAAGAAATCCGCTCCGAATCCTCCCAGGCGCAAGACTATGCCCGGGGTTGCTGGGTAAGTTCTTTTGCCTATATTTCTTGTTTCTCTCTTTCTGTCTCCCATACCGACGAATCTTCTTTCTTATTTTTGCAGCGCTCCTCTGTCTGTTAAACCCGGCGGTCCTAGTATGACTAGCCGTCCGATTCGGCCGCCATCTCCTCCTCCCGCTGATGACACCCGAATTCCTAGTCCTATTCGTCCTGCTTCTCCCCCCGCTCCAAATACGTCGCCTGTTCGTCGTGATGCCCCTGAGGCCTCTTCCATTGATCTGGATCCGATCCGGCCCTCCAATGTTTTCGTTGAGCCAGCTGTCCCCTCTATGGGCCCCAGCGTTACCATTGAGCCTCCATCTACTCCGGCAGTTTCTACGGTCGTCCCGACCTTGGCCGAAAAGGTCGTTGCCCCGGCGCCCTCTGCGAGCTTATCCTCCGCTGGTCCTAAGGACTCCGTCCCCACTTCGGAGGCGCAACTTCCTGCTGATGCCTCTTCTAAGGAGAAACGTGTTATTGCCGTCAAGACTTCTTCTCAGAAAGGTCTTGCCGGCTCTTCTCAGCCGAGTATTGCAGACGCGCTGCGTAAGGGAGCTGCATCTGCCAAAGTCACTGTTACCTCGGCCACCGGCAGCCAGCTTGCTCTTCATAAGAGCCCTGCGACTGCCGTGATCGGACCGCCTGCCCGGGGTAAAGTTTTAACTCGGACAGCTAGCGGGAACAGCCTTGGAGCGCTAGTTGAGTATGCCAATAACTGGAATGCTGCTGATCAATTTGAGGGTAATCCAGCCAACCAACCTTTCCAGCTTTCTGACATCAGCGGCCGTTTTGACCATGCTGCCCAGTTTATCATTGATACCAACAAGATGAATGCGGTAATTATTTTATCTCTGAGTCTTAAATTATTCTCCAGATGTTACCATATTCTCTAGTCCCCGAAACTTGCAAGGAAATAACTTGTTGTATGCTTGGAAGTTTGACTTAATTTTATTTCTAAGGTTTCTTAGTCCGGCCATCTAGTTCATAGTTTATTCGGACTGGGTGTAGCTTTGAATATCCATCCACCTAGAGCCGAGTTAAGCCCTTCTTGACTCGGATCTGGCATAGCTTTGAATATCCAGCCACATATAGCCGAATTAAGCTTTGCTTGATTCGGATCTAGTTTAACTTTGAAGATCTAGCCACCTAGATCTGAGTCTAGTCCTTCTTGACTCGGATCTAGTATAGCTTTGAATATCCAGCCACCTAGAGCCGAAGTGAGCTTTGCTTGATTCGGATCTAGTTTAGCTTTTAATATCCGGCCACCTAGAGCCGAAGTGAGCTCTGCTTGATTCGAATCTAGTTTAGCTTTTAATATCCAGCCACCTAGAGCCGAATTAAGCTTTGCTTGATTTGGATCTGGTATAGCTTTGAATATCCAGCCACCTAGAGCCGAAGTGAGCTTTGCTTGATTCGGGTCTAGTTTAGCTTATAATATCCAGCCACCTAGAGCCGAATTAAGCTTTGCTTGATTTGGATCTGGTATAGCTTTGAATATCCAGCCACCTAGAGCCGAAGTGAGCTTTGCTTGATTCGGGTCTAATTTAGCTTCTACTTGTTGTTTTATCATTTTGCTCCATTGCTCAGGTTGCACATGACCGACGGACCGCCGAGTTCCAGAGGTTGCTTTTTTCGCACCGCAAGCTGGAAGAGAAGTACGAGAAAGTTCTGCCCGTGGCAAAGAAGGCCGGTAAGTCGATAGTTCGTTTTCCTTATTTCCACCTTTCTCATATACTCGTCCGCGGAATGCCGTCTTACTTCTTGTTGAATAGGTAATATCAATAACCTCAATATCCGCCTTGAAAAGAAGATCAAGACCTTGGAAGGTTAGTTTCCTTTCTACTTTACTCCATCTCCTTTTAGTATCTATGCTAAGTTTCCTTATTGCGTTGGGCTGTGGTAAAGCCGAGTTGCAAGACTTTGCAGTGTCGCAACAAGATTGCGTGCCCATGCCTGACGTGATGCTTCATTTTTTAGAACAAAGCGCAGTTCATTCGGCGCAACTACAAGAAAAAGATGATGAGATAGCTCGCCTGAGATCCGAGGTTGATGCACTCAAGCTCTCTCAGAAGTCCGAGCTAGAAAAGGTCGATCAAGAATTTGCCGAGGAAAAGAATCGGCTGACTCTGGATTTACAGAAGAACAAAGAACTCCTCGAAGCTGCCGAACTTAAAACTCGCGGTTTGAGCGAGGAAATTGCTCGTTTCGAGAAGAGTAAAGCTGCTTGGGCCAAAGACCTTCAGATAATGATGAGCTACATTCATCGTAAGTTAGTTGGCCTGGCCGAACTATATTTTTGCTTTGTCGTCGCTGCTATCCTTTGACACGTCCATGTTTTGCGCAGATCACTTCCCCGAGGCCAAACCCGTGAGTTCTAAAGCTGTTCTTGCAGCTCGCGCTCGTCGAGGTGAACCTGTTGCTATTGACTTTGAATATTCGATGGAGGATTTCTTGGTTGCTGTTGGTGCTGCAGTTGGTCCGATGAAAATTATGGGCCGGGACTTGGTGCAGGCCGCTATCCGAGCTTATCATGTACTCTGGCCGAATACCTCAGGGACTCCTGATATCAATGAAGTCAAGTTATTGGTGACAAGGCTGATGGCATCTGAGAGACAGTTGAGTCTTTGGAGAGAATCTGCTGCGCGTGTTGGTGCCGACATGGCCCTTACTGTAATCATGTCATGGTATGAAGACATCTCTCTTGACATTCTGAGGAATCTGCGCACTGGCTCCCGCTGGGTTGAAGATCCCACCTTTGTTGCTCTCCGGCAAGCTCGGGCTTTCCAGCTCGTCGAGTACGCCGACGTGCACACTTGGAATGAAGGGCCGAGTTTTCTCCCCGATCCGGATCAGGAGGTCGCGGCTGAAGGTGCTTCGGGTGATGATTCAGCTGAGCACGGGGAAGGTGAAGATGATTCGGCCACATCCGATAGCTCCAGCTCAAGCTCGGATAGCAACGGTGATGCGCGGTCCTCCTCCAAAGGCACCGGGCATTCTACCGCACGTATTGACGCTCCTGAACAACCCCGTGATACCGCCGAAGTTGCACCTGGGTCGGCGGAGGGCGAGGCGACCTCAGTCGAAGTTCCTCCTACTTCGGAGTGCCCCGCACCTGAGCAAGGAGCTGCCCCTCCAACGAACAACGCCTAGGTTATTTGCGATCCCTGGTATGCCGGGCGTATAATGTAGACGAAAAATTTGTCAACTCGTATGATTCGAACATCTTTTGCTATGTGTTGTTGAGACTCTTTGTTAAGTGGATGCTCGTCCGAATTCTTGCCTTGCTGGCTCGTAATTTCTTCATCTTTTAGGGCTCGATTTTGCCGTTATTTTGATGATCTTATCCAGGCATTAGCGCTGAATATCTACACTATTGACCTGTTTTGAATATAAGTTAACTACTCCGTTGTGGGAGCAAGCAACAATCGCTGGATCGTCGTTTACTGTCCGGAACTTCCTTATATAAATCACGTTTCGGAGGTGGTATAAAACTGATATGATTGCGTTTAGCATAGGTTTGAGGTATCATACGGTAGTCCCCGAATCGTTGCTTTAGATGCCGAGGTTTGAGTGTCAATACGCATTTGACATATCATATGATAGTCCCTGAGTCCATGCTTTTGGCACCGAGGTACATATTCGTAACATGAAAGGAACACAACATACGGCAGTCCCCGAGTCACTGCTCTGATCGCCAATGTTCAAGTTTGTAACGCGAAAGAAATAAATATACCATATGGCAGTCCCCGAGTCACTGCTCTGCGTGTCGAGGTTCAAACATATAATACGAAATAATCATTACATACGGCAGTCCCCGAGTAACTGCTCTGGGTACCGAGGTTTAAACATCTAACATGAAATAACATAACATATTGTAGTCCCCGAGTAACTGCTCTGGGTGCCGAGGTTTGAAATACATGATATGACATAAATATATCCTATGGCAGTCCCCGAGTCACTGCTCTGGGTGCCGAGATGCAAATACATTATTGGATTTTGACCTTGAGATAGAACGCTACGAGTAAAATGGCCGAAGTAAAGCCACATTCCAGGGGCGCTTCGTTTCTTCACCAGCTTTGTCTGCCTTGTTCTCTCCAGGGGATTGAGCATCGATCAGATAATATGCATCGTTGTGCAATGCTTTGCTCATGATAAATGGTCCTTCCCATGGGGGTGATAATTTGTGCATGCCGGCCGTGCGCTGCACCAGCCGGAGGACTAAATCTCCTTCTTTGAATACTCTTGGATTCACTTTCTTGCTGTGATATCGCCGTAAGTTCTGTTGATAAATGGCCGATCGTGATAATGTCAACTCCCTGGCTTCTTCCAACAGGTCTACGGCATCTTGCCGAGCTATTTCATTTGTCTCTGAGGTTGTGTACTGAGCAACCCTTGGCGAGTCATAGATTATGTCGGCTGGGAGTACGGCCTCTGCCCCGTATACCAGAAAGAATGGAGTGTAACCTGTTGATCTATTCAGAGTAGTCCGGAGGCTCCATAACACGGCTGGGATTTCTTCGATCCAACATCCTGCCGACCGTTGCAAAGGTTCAACAAGTCGTGGTTTTATTCCTGATAACACCAGTCCATTAGATCTTTCAACTTGCCCATTGGATGCTGGGTGGGCCACCGAGGCAACATCTAGTCTTATGTGCTTCTCTTGGCAAAATCTGGCGAAGGCTCCTTCTGCAAAGTTCGTGCCATTATCCGTAATAATGCTATGTGGGTATCCGTATCTCAAGATGATATCCTTGAGAAATTTCACTGCTGTGTGCCCATCACACTTTTTGATTGGTTTTACTTCAATCCACTTTGTGAACTTGTCTACCATAACCAAGATGTGGGTCATTCCTCCTCTCGCCGGCTTGAAAGGTCCCACCATGTCTAAACCCCATACAGAAAATGGCCAAGTGATGGGTATTGTTTTTAACTCGGCCGACGGCATATGTATTCTGGTTGCATATCTCTGACACCCATTGCACTTCTTAACTAATTCTTCTGCCTCTTTTAACGCCGTTGGCCAGTAAAATCCATGCCTGAAAGCCTTGGCTACTAAAGCGCGAGATGAGGCATGGTGCCCACATTCTCCTTGGTGTATGTCTAGAAGGATTTCCTGACCTTCTGTGGAACTCACGCACTTCTGCAATATGTTTGTTACGCTTCTCTTATATAACTCATTGTTTATGATTGTATAGGCTTTTGCTCTTCTGATGGTTTGTCTGGCTAATATTTCATTACTCGGCAATACCGCGTCTTTTAGGTACGAAAATATGGGTTGCGCCCATATCGGCGTTACTCTTTCTGCAGTGATCTCACTGTCTATCTCCATGTTTTCTGCCGACGTATATACCTCGGCTCTCTCCATGATTGCTATTACCTCGGCTGTCCCTCTCTTTAGGGATTCCGAATCTTTCTGCGGATCTACCTCCATTGGCGTATGATTCTCTGCAGAACTTGCTGGGATAAAGATTGATTCGGACTCTGGTGACGGGTTTATTGATGGTTTCCTGAGGTGCTCCAGGGCAATACCTGGCGGAATTGATTGCCGGGTTGATCCTAATTTTGACAATGTGTCAGCAGCGTCATTTTCTGCTCGTGGTATGTGGTGGAATTCACATCCTTCAAAATATCCACTTATCTTTTGCACATGGAATCTGTATAAAGTCATATTAGCATCTAATGCGTCCCAACTGCCCGATACTTGCTGTACTACTAGATCCGAGTCACCGTAGCATAGGATTCGGCGTATACCAATTTCTTTCGCCACTTTCAATCCATGAACTAGTGCTTCATATTCAGCTACATTGTTGGATGCGGCAAAATGTATTTGCAGTACATATTTCAACTGATCTTTTTTAGGCGAGGTTAGCACTATTCCTGCTCCCAAACCGTTCCTTAGTTTGGAACCATCAAAATGCATTGTCCAGTAATTTGGATCTGGCAGTGGTGGCTCATATTGCACCTCGGCCCAGTCTACGAGAAAGTCGGCGACAGCCTGAGATTTGATCGCATCTCTCCTATCAAATTGTGGAGCATACGGTGATAACTCGATTGCCCATTTTGCTATTCGGCCACTTGCATCTTTGTTGTTCAATATGTCGGCTATGGGTGCCTCACAGATTACTTTGATGGGGTGCTCTTCAAAGTAATGCTTAAGCTTTTTTGCCGATATATATACTCCATAAGCCATCTTCTGATAGTGCGGATAATTCTGCTTTGAAGTGGATAATACTTCACTTAGATAATATACTGGCCTCTGAACTGTCTTACCCTCTTCAAGTCGTTCCACTACAACCACAGTACTAACTACTCGATTGGTAGCCGCTACATAGAGTAGCATAGGTTCTTTCGATAATGGAGAAGCTAAAATGGGTGCCGTAACTAGCATCTTTTTCAACTCATGAAATGCAAGGTCCGCCTGGGGAGTCCAGCTGAATTTGTCCGACTTTCTCATCAGCTTATAAAGTGGCAGTGCCTTTTCTCCTAGCCGACATACAAATCGACTAAGCGAGGCCAGGCAGCCCGTGAATTTTTGTACATCGTTCAAGCATCTCGGCAATTCCATTCTTTCTATTGCTCTTATCTTCGTTGGATTAGCCTCGATACCTCGGCTGGACACAAGGAAACCGAGTAATTTTCCTGCCGGCACGCCAAATGTGCACTTCTCTGGATTAAGTTTCATTCGGAACCTTCTCAGGTTCGCGAAAGTTTGCCGTATATCTTCTAGCAAGGTTTTGCTCTCCTTAGTTTTGATGACTACGTCATCCACATATACTTGTACATTTTTTCCTATCTGATCATGTAGGCAGTTTTGCATGCACCTTTGATACGTTGCTCCTGCATTTCGCAGGCCGAATGGCATTGTGCGATAACAATAAGCCCCGTACGGGGTAATAAATGCAGTCTTTATTTGATCGGCCGGATTTAACGGTATCTGGTGGAAACCAGAATACGCGTCTACAAATGATAACAGCTCACAGCCAGCGGTCGAGTCAATGACTTGGTCTATTCTAGGCAAAGGAAAAGGATCTTTCGGACATGCCTTGTTCAGGTTAGTGTAGTCGATACACATTCGCCACACAATGGCTACATTGGGGTCATCCTTTTTCTTTTCTACTAGTACCGGATTTGATAACCAATCCGGATACAGCACCTCCATGATGAACCCGGCCGCGAGAAGCCGAGCTATTTCATCCCCTATTACTTTTCTCCTGTCTTCGGCGAAGCGGCGGAGAGGTTGCTTCACCGGCCTTGCTCCTGGCCTGACGTTTAAAGAGTGCTCAGCCAACTCCCTCGGCACACCTTGCAGATCTTGAGTTGACCATGCAAATATGTCCCGATTCTCACGGAGGAAGTTGGTGAGCTCGCCTTCCTATTTAGCGTCAAGGCCTGCGCCAATAGTAACAGTGCGCTCTGGGAACTGCTCATCAATCTGAAATTTCTTCGTCTCTTTGGTCGGCTGAAAAGAAACACTGCCATGAGGGTTGGCCAGTGCCGGCATGCTTAACTGTGCTGACTGAGCGAGGGCTGCTACCTCCTGAATCCTTTTCTTTTCTCTTGCTATAACCAATGACTCGGCCAAATTTGACCCGGCCGAAGCACACTCCATTGACTTCTTGTAATCCCCTGCAACTGTTATCACCCCTTGTGGTCCGGGTAACTTCATCTTTAGATAACCTATATGACAGCTGCTCATGAATTTGGCCAGTGCGGGCCGTCCGAGTAGAGCATGATAACAACTTTCCAGATCAACCACCTCAAATTCTAAATTTTCTGCTCTGCAGTTATCTCTTGTACCGAATAACACATCCACTCGGACTTTACCGATGGGCTCACATGAAAGCCCTGGCACTATCCCATGGAAAGTTGTCCTCGTGGACTGCAACATATTCTGTGATATTCCGAGCTTGTGCATGGTATCTTTGTACATGATGTTGATACTGCTTCCATTATCGATGAGTACTTTTGAGAATTTCACATTGATGCTCGGTCCCACAAACGTTGGATCCAACACGAGTGCATATGATCCTGGACTTGGCATTATTCTGGGGTGGTCTTTTATGCTCCAGGTCATCTCCTGATCAGACCATGGCTGGTATCTCGGCACTGCCGGTACAACTGCATTCACTTCCATATGCCGGCGCTGCACACTCTGCTTGTCCTGCTGTTCCGTCGTGAACACACAATAAGACTGGTGATGTTCCCTGTAATCATTACGTCCAGCATTCGCCGGATTTATCCTTCCGTCCTGCCCCTGGTTCATTACTTGATGCACTGCATCCCTTCGATCCGAGTTATCGTACCTCGGGGGAGGGGGCGGTAGCATCAGTTGCTGTGTATTTGCTCCAGTTAATTGCGGCTGATGCTGCTGTTGCACCTGATGGGAAACCTGAACTCCTGCCGGGTTCCCCATCGCATTTTTCATCCAGGCGCATTGCCGGGTTGTATGATTGGCCGGTCTAGATGGGTTTGATGTGTGAAATTTGCACGGCTGATCTAACATGGATTCGAACGTATACTTCGGCCTCTCTTGCCATTTCTTCTTTTGCTCTGGGGTCCATTGCCTCTTTCCCTCATTCCTTGATGTCCACTGTTGAGGTCCATTTTTCTGTCGTTGAGTTGCTCCGTGACTCGGCTGATCTTGTGCTACAGCCGCCACCTGGGCTGAATTATATCTATAATCCGGCCTCTCTTCTCTTCTTCTTCCTCTGAAATCACGCCTAGATGACCCGGCCAATTCTCTCGTGTACTGGTCTTGTTGCGCACGATGATCCGCCGACATTAACTCCGGTTGGGTTGGGTCACCCAATGCATAGGATTCCGCTATTCTGATAGTTTCTGCCAGTGTGGTTGGCATATCTCTCTGCAGGCGTTGCCACAGTACGCTGCCATAACGGCAGCCTTGCGCGAACCAAGCGATCGCTTGCGATTCGATAACTCCCTCACATGAGTTTCTCAGGTTACACCATCGAGTTAAAAACTCTCTATCTGTTTCATTCGGCCTCTGCTTGCACATGGCTAGTTGCTGTGGTCTATTCGGTCTCTTGTATGTGCTGGTAAAGTTGCTAACGAACATCTCTTCGAAATCCAACCAGCAGTTGATACTGCCAGCTGGTTGATTATTCAACCATACCCTGGCTGGTCCTTCCAACATCTGTGGGACATACCGCATAGCCCATCTCAGATTGCCACCTGCTATCTTCACAGCGGTGGCATAATCAATCAACCAGTCTTGTGGTTTGGTACTTCCATTGTACGTTTTTGTGCCTCTTTCCAACTGAAAATTCGGCACTGGTGGTTCGCCCATGATCCTTGGTCCAAAACATGCCGGACCTGGTGGACCTTGCTCTTCCAATAGCTCGGACCGGTATAGCCGATCCAACTTTACTCTTGCATCATTTGCTGGCAAATCTCTGTACAGGATTCTATCCTGCATCCCATAGTGATTGTTTCCACCCTGGTTTGCGTATTCTACCTCGGAATATCCATCATTATACCTTTCATTCATCTGATTGTAGCGAGCTGGCCTCACTTCCCTTTCCTGCCGAGGCTCATGTCTTGGTTGCGGGTTGAGCGGCACTTCTCTTCTTACCTCGGCCGGGTTTTGGTTTTCATGATTGTCTCTTGCAGGTTCTTTCCTGCCGTGCTCCCCATTACCTCGGCCGTCGTCGTCCTTTTCCATGCGGCCGTGGTTTCTCTCCCCACTATTACCTCGGCTTGCATTGCCTCTGTTCTCATTTGCCTTTCCAGCTATTGCCGGGTCATATGGAACAATTTGTTTGTTCCTCTTCCCTGAGGTTACTGCTTTTTCTTTTCTAGCGTTGTTTCCAGGTGAAGACGCCGCTGCCGCAGATAAGGCAGGTGCTGCCCCTGCCGAATGAACCATCCGTGAAGCCCCTGGTCTTGCCGGGTTGGCTCTGAGCATTTCCTCATTTTGCTGGTTCGCGATGCGCACCAGCTCATTCACTCTTTCTTGTTGTTTCTGCCGAGCTTCCCCTGTTAATCCCTCTAATTCCAATGCTGCGGCATTTGCCGCTCTCAGGTTTTTCGCCGGGGTACTGTACCTCGGCAAACCCAAATCGCCTGATTTGGCTCTATGAGCTTCATGCTCTTTGTTAATATCATTCATGAGGTTCTTACCTCTTAATCTTAGTTCGTCCACCCGCTCGGGTGCGATATCAAGCTTATTAGCTTTTGCATATTCTCTCAGGGTCCTGTTCAAGGATTCACGCAGGGCTGATACTTTTTTGGCCTCTACCAGCACCTTTTGCCTGGTTTCCTCTAACTCTGCCTGCGCATTTGCCGGATCAAGTATCGGCGCTACTGGTGTGGTTAAGTTCTCTATAGTTGCCTGAAGAATGTTCTCTGGTCTCTCCAGAGGTGGTCCTCTTACTCTTGGTGCCTTTGGGGTGGTGTCATGCAGCTCTGCCGGGTTTGTTACTGGCGGAATTACCTCGGCGGTTTGCAGTGTGATCTGCTTAGGCGGACCCTGTGCGCCTGCGGCGGGTTCTCTGCTTGACCCGGCTAATGCTGCTCCCGCTTGAGTCCCTGCTGCGACCATCACCTCGACGCTGCCCGCCCGATGCTCCCCTGATGGACTGCTCGCCGCGCTTCGAGGTGGTTCCCCTGCAACAACAACTTGGTGAGGATAAATGTCGGTGACGTCGACGCCGACGTAGACCCTGTGCTCGCCCAGGCCGATGAAGATCCCGTTGCGCGGGGGGGTTTTCCCCCTGAAGCTCCCTGCATTGTCTCTGACATAGTCGCAGAGACCAAATCTCTGGACCAAGCCAGAAACAACGCGCTCGCCGGTGTTGATGAAGTTTCCCGTCCGGATCACGACTCCAGCTAGCATCACTGCTGGCCCCACGGTGGGCGCCAACTGTCGTGGTGGTGGCACGGCAGATGCCATGGGTAGGCTAAAGTATGGGGCCAATGGATGCTAGTGGGATCTGGGGAGGGAAGATGCAACTGTCTTTACACTCAAGCTGCCAAAGTGATGAACTTTATTTTTCTCTTGATGGGTTACAAGTGCTCCTTGAGCTGTTTACAGGGGGACAATGTGAATCTCCCCAGCCTAACGGTGCTCCTCTGTCTCCTTTTCTTCCCTCAGGGTCCAAACCTCCCCTTATAAAGGGGTGCCTTGGGTGCCCTTAGGGCTGACGAGGCAAGCATATTCATGGAATATGCTTGTCCCAAAATAGTAGTTCGGCGGCCTCCTTTCCCTGTCGCCCTTCTAATGACGGCAAGGCTCTAGTGGCCCCCCTCCTGCGTGCCTCGGGCTTCAGGACTGTCACCTTCGTGACCTTCTTCTGCCCCTCTGACGCCGTGCATCCTTGTATCTTGTGCTTGGCCCTGTCCTGATTCCTTCTAGCCTGCAGCTATACTTTGACCCTGGGCCTCTCCTTCTCCAGCAAGCTTCGTATCACTCGGCCTTACCTTGTGTTACTCGGCTTGTTCCTTACCTGCATGAAGATCATTTGGGTAACCCGGCCGATTTTCTCATTAACTCGGCCGGGTAACTACCTGATACCTATACATGGGCTTCTTGCCTCCGTTCATCGGCCGACATATCCATGATTCGGACGACCTAGGCCGTAGCTCGGAAACCAGACGGGGACAGTACCTCTGTCTTTCCCCGTCTCTGACCTACCCGAGGTTAACCCCCCGACACGAGGAGAACTTCAACCACTGCTCTGCACAAGGCAAGCTAAGCTAAACCATGCAAGTGATACTTGCAAGCTTAAAACTACAAGATAATCTATGCAATGCATTAGGCATGCCATGATTATACCAATGAATGATACCAAATCCCAGTTTTACTTGCAAGCTTAGTTATTTTATTTCTTTATCAAAGCTTTTATTTGAGTTTACTTAGTGACTTGTAGATTTTTAGAAAGACTTTTAAAGGTAACATAAAGAGCATAAAACTTGGCCTAAGTTAGACAAATCTTGATGTCATCCTGAGGCATGAGATTGGATTTAGATATGTCACACTTGATTACCACCCCTCATTAGTGTCTACCCCCACTTGTAGTGGCTAGTGCTAAGCATAAAACTTGATCACTTTAGATGGGAATACTTGGTGAAAATGGTTATGAAAACCTTAGAATGACGAGTAGTTCTAATGAAATGTTTTGACATGTGTTCTTGAACACCAGATGATTTTGATGATGAAAATGTTGAGGCATGAGCCTTAGCCCTTTATAAAACTGATGGTTGTCTGGATACGATACCATTCCAATTTTACCGTACAACCACAATACCCGAAATTGGGTAGGGCTTGACTGGAAGTTTATATACCTTAGTATGGGTTCCCATGCGGCCAAGGTTTGAGGTGAGGCTACCTTGTGAAGATTTTCCACCTGTGTAGTTCCCAAGATGACAGTTGTTCATGGTTGGGAGGCCAAACTCATAGGAGAGGTGCCTATACTAGGGCGTGTAATTAAAAGGTTAGGATTGATTATCCGCATACTGAGTATGGTGAATTCAGGATTGTTCCTGAAGGATGTATCGAATATTGTGGTGAAAGTGTATCACCTCTACAGAGTGACAAACTATTCAAATAGCCGCGTCCGTGGTTATGGACATTTGGAGTGGCCATACTGTTACGTCGTCATATATTTTTAAAATGACTTGTGATTTGAATCATGACTTTGACTTGACCACAACAGGGTTGTGAAAGTGAAAACTCAAGTTCCCACTTATGTGTTATAAAACTTTCAACTAGCTTTCTTTACTTCTAAACTTAGAGATAAATCTGGCTTTTTGCAAAACAACCTAGAGCCTAGTCTTTCCTACTCAAAACCACTTAACTTGCTAGTCTTAGTTTGCGAGTACTTAAAGAGTACTCATGGATTTGTACCTAGCTATTCCCGTGGCCAGACTATGAAGAGGACTATCAGGAGTATGGACCGCAGGAAGGTTACGACAACTAGGATCATCTCCCATCGTCAGCATTACCTGTGACAATGAAGATGGAGCTTCTCCACACTATCGTTATTACGTTATTCCGCTGCTTGAATGTATTAAGACTGGATCATGTGTTCCTTTATTTGTGTAAGACCTTATGTATGGTTTGTAATATGTACTGTGATATCAAATCTTTTATGTCTCGCAAAAATGGTAATCTTGGGATTGCGATGTATGGCATAACATGCATCTGGGATTAAAAATCCGGGTGTTGACAAAAGGTATCCCTCTCAAGCAACCATGCAATTAAGATACAAGAAGTCTCTTGTGTCCCCAACACACCCAATACACTTGTTAGGTGTATAGGTGCACTAGTTGGGTGAAGAGATTGTGAAATACAAGTGGTAACGGTGCCATAAAATAGCTTGACGGTGAGGTAAGGACTAAAGGCAAAAAGATGGAAGCAAGCAAACATGCAACAGATCTAGATGCAAACGGTGTTTCAACGTTTAGAAACAAGGCCTAGGGATGATACTTTCACTAGTGAACACTCTCTCATATAAATATCCTCTCTTCATGATACTACTCTTAACTACTCTCCGGTTGGACACTCTAATCCACGGTAGGGCCTTCCCCAATCTAGATAACCCCACACTGTCACCTTGAGAGCTAGATGGTTCCAACAAACACCACAATTTCATAGAGACAACCAACTCAAAATATAACTCATGAATATATATGTAATCTAGCTTACACACACAGCGCGCATGCTGTCACTGTCACACACGTGGGGAAAAGCATAGATCTATTAAAGCACAATGAGTATTTATGTAGACTCAAGCCTAAGTGCCACCATGGCGTGCACGCTGTCACTTTCACACACATGGGGAGAGCAGAGATCTATTGAAGCACTTGAGTAGCAAGGTAGATCTACTAGATTACAAAGCTCATGACCACAACAAGATCATGCATAGAGAGAGATGAACACATAGCTACCGGTAGAGCCATAAGCCTCAAGGAATAACTACTCCCTCCTCATCATGAGAATCAGCAACGGTGATGAAGATGGTGGTGGAGATCGATGAAGATGGCTCCGGGGGCACTTCCCCATCCCGACAGGGTGCCAGAACGGAGATTTTCTGTCCCCCGAATCTCCCCTTCGGTGGCGACGGCGCTGCGGAACTTTTCGTGGCTTTCTGGTCGATTCTTTAGGGTTTCTGAGTCGGGGGTTCTTATAGGCGAAGGAGGCAAGGTCGATGGACGTCTAGGGGGCCCACACCCTGCCCAGGCGTGGGCCCACCCTAGCCACGCCTAGGGGGTGTGGCCGCCCTGTGGCGCCTCTCCGTCTCTCCTCTGGACTTCGTGTTTCCCACAGTAAAATATTGACTTTGGCTTTTGTCCCATCCAAATACGAGAATATTGATTTTCTGCCTTTCTGGAACCAAAAACAGAAGAAAATAGGAAACTGGCACTGTGGAAACTTGTTAATAGGTTAGTTCCAGAAAACATATAAAAACACCTCAAAGTGTATACAAAGCAAAGCAAAGTAGATACTAAACAATCATGGAACATCAAAAATTATAGATAAGTTTCCGACGTATCAAGACATTAGGCAGGTTGAGCGCTTCAAGTGTAAGAAAACTAGGCACTATGCAAATGAATGCCCATAAAAGAAGGCTGATGGAGCCAACAAGCCAAACCCATTTCAGAAGGGTCAAGTCAACCACATCAATGTGTAAGAAATCTATGAGGAATCTGATGCTGTGGCTGGTAAGTTCAAGCTTAATTCTTTTCTAGCACTTGTTCTTTTTGATACCGGCGCATCGCATTCATTCATATCAAGAGAATTTGTTGATAAAAATGGACTTCCAACTAAAACTATTGGTTGCCCTATTAAAGTAAGCTCTCTAGGTGGAGAGATGATAGTAAACTTTGGATGTCATGATCTAGTGATAGAATTGGGAAAGTATAAGTTTCCAGTTAGTTTGAAAATCCTAGATTCCCAAGGATTGGATGTTATTTTGGGCATGGATTGGATGACTAAGTATGAAGGAGTACTAGATTGTTCCAATCGCACTGTTACACTCACAACCCCGGATAATAAACGGATTAGGTTCAAGTCTAACTTTGAATCCAAAGGGAGTAAACTAAATTCTCTTAAGGGGGCTAGCATATACAGTGTACCAGTTGTGAAGGAGTATCTAGATGTGTTTCCGGAGGAATTACCAGGAATGCCACCAGATAGAGATGTGGAGTTTTTGATTGACTTACTTCTAGGATCTGGACCAATAGCAAAGAGATCCTACAAGATGTCAGTTGATGAGTTGAAAGAACTCAAGAAACAGCTTGGAGAATAGTTGCAGAAATGATTTATCCAACCAAGTTCTTCGTCTTGGGGTGCACCAGTTCTATTTGTGGAGAAGAAGGATAGAAGTCAAAGGCTATGCATAGATTATCGTTCACTCAATGAGGTGACTATAAAGAACAAGTACCCTTTGCCCAAAATCAACGATCTATTTGATTAGCTAGAAGGAGCCCGGGTGTTCTCAAAAATTGATCTCCGATCAGGCTATTTTCAGCTGAAGATTAGAGAGCAAGATATACCTAAGACTGCTTTCACCACCAGGTATGGATTATATGAGTACACCGTGATGCCATTTGTGCTAACAAATGCACCATCTTATTTCATGAACATGATGAACAAGTTATTCATGGAGTTTCTTGACAAGTTTGTTGTTGTTTTCATCAATGACATCTTGATCTATTCCAAGAGCAATGAAGAGCATGAAGAACATTTGCGTTTGATACTTGAGAAACTTAGGGAGCACAAATTGTATGCCAAGTTCAGTAAGTGTGAATTTTGGTTGAATGAAGTCGGATTTATTGGACACATTGTGTCTGGAGATGGTATAGCTATCGATCCTGCAAAGGTGTCAGCTGTAACTGAGTGGGAATCTCCCAAGTCAGTTAAATAAGTTCATAGTTTCCTAGGCTTGGCAAGATACTATAGAAGATTCATTGAGAATTTATCAAAGGTAGCTAAGCCAATGACGGAGTTACTTAAGAAAGAGAAGAAGTTTGATTGGACTGAAGGATGTGAAATCAGTTTCCAAGAATTGAAGAAGAGACTAGTGTCAGCACCAGTCTTATGTCTGCCAGATTTGGAGAAGGACTTTCAAGTCTATTGTGATGCATCTCACCAAGGATTGGGTGGAGTTTTGATGCAAGAAGGGAAAGTTGTGGCTTATGCCTCGAGACAACTCAAAACTCATGAAGTGAATTACCCTACACATTACTTAGAGTTAGCCTCTGTTGTCCATGTAATCAAAACATGGAGACACTATATTTTGGGAAAGCGTTGTGAGGTGTTCACAGATCACAAGAGTTTGAAATACATTTTCACTCAGAAGGAACTCAATATGAGACAAAGAAGGTGGCTAGAACTCATCAAGGACTATGACTTGAGTTTGCAATACCATCCTGGTAAAGCAAATATTGTAGCTGATGCATTAAGCCGTAAGGTCAATGTGAACGGACTTACTAAGGGAGAATTGCCTGATGATCTGTGTGCCCAATTCAAAGATCTTAGATTGGAGATAGTGCCTGAAGGATATCTCATGTCAATGGAAGTGCAACCAACGCTGTTGAATAGGATCAAAGAAGCCCAAAAGTTGGACAAGGAAATAGAGGATATTAAAGGAAAAATTAGCAAAGGAAAGGCGAAAGGATTCCATGAAGATGAACAAGGAACTTTATGGTATGGAAAGTGTATCTGCATTCCACAAGATTCGGATCTTCGGAAGTTGATTCTGTAAGAAGCACACAATTCACCATACTCTATTCATCCGGGTAACACCAATATGTACATGGATGTGAAGGAAAGATTTTGGTGGAACAATCTCAAGAAGGATATCGCGGAACATATTGCCTTGTGTGATGTGTGTAGTCGAGTGAAGGCGAAAGATCAGAAACCGGTAGGGTTATTGCTACCACTACCTATACCTGATTGGAAGTGGGATAAAATTGGTATTGATTTTATCACCGGACTGCCAAGGACCAGATTTGGATATGACTCCATATGGGTTATTGTGGATCGCCTAACTAAAGTGGCTCATTTCATACCCGTAAACACAACCTATACAAGTGCTAAGTTAGCCAAAATCTATATGAATAGAATTGTATGTCTACATGGCAGTATTGTGTCTGATAGAGGAACTCAGTTTACTTCGCATTTTTGGCGACAACTGCATGAATTGTTAGGAACAAGGTTAGAGTTCAGCATGGCTTTTCATCCTCAGACGGATTGACAAACTGAAAGGACCAATCAGATTTTGGAAGACATGTTGAGAGCTTGTGCACTAGACTATGGTGCTAGATGGGATGAAAGTCTGCCTTATGCAGAGTTCTCTTACAATAACAGCTATCAATCAAGCATAGAGATGGCTCCGTTTGAATTCCTTTACGGAAGGAAATGCACTACACCATTACTATGGAGTGGATTAGGTGAAAGGAATTTATTCAGACTAGAACTGATCAAGGAAGCTCAAGAGAAAGTCAGAATGGTAAAGGACAGATTGAAGATAGCCTAGTCCCGATAGAAGAGCTACGCAGACCCAAAGCATAGGGAAGTCACCTATGAGGTAGGTGATAGAGACTATCTTAGAATCTAACCACTTCGTGGTGTGAAGAGATTTGGGATCAAAGTAAAATTGGCACCTCGATATGTTGGACCATTCAAAATTTTGAGTCGCAAAGGAGAAGTGGCTTATGAGATTGAATTTCCTAAATCACTGTCTCCAGTTCACAATGTGTTTCATGTGAGTCAGTTGAAGAAGTGCCATCCGGAGATGGAAGAAACTTCTTTGAAGGATACTATACACTTGAAGAGGTTCAGTTGGAGAGTGACCTCACTTACCAGGAGAAACCTATCAAAATCCTCGAGACTGTAGAAAGAGTTACTCATACCAAAACTATCAAATTCTGCAAATTTCAGTGGAACCATCATTCCGAAGAAGAAGCAACTTGGGAAAGAGAAGATGACCTTCGGAAAGATCACCCTCACCTATTTGCTAGCCAATTCGAATCTCGAGGGCGAGATTCATCTTAAGGGGGTTAGATTTGTAACATACCAAATTTCATCAAATTCAAAATCATGTATTGCATTCATATCATCATAGCATTTAGAGCTTGCATAAATTTTTTCAAAGTTTGAAACCAAATAAAACCATATTTATGCCCTTTTTGTTATATACATATGAGGCATGGTTTTATTTTTAGTTTCAAATGACCAAAGTGTTTTTGAGTGGATAGTTGTGTTTGACACACTTTTGAGTGCTAGGATAACCATACAAAAATTTGGAGAAGGTTTGAATTCAAATAGATTTGAATTAGGGTTTCAAAACCATTCCTGAAAAATCAAAACAGAAAAGAAAAAGGTTAAAGAAAAAAAATAAAACTGAGCGCTGCCTATTCAGCCCAGACCCACATTCGGCCCATCTAGCTCACCCGGGGTTTTTACCCTCTCCTCCTTCTCTCACCCGCATGAGCCAGACCCCGCACTTGCTGCCGCTGGGCCTGACGCCACCTCACCCCTTCGTCCCCAGAACCCGCGCCCGCAGACAACAGCGTCGCCGCCCATTTCTTCCCCAAATCAAGTCAAATCAATCCCATTGATTCTGGTAGTAATTCCCTCCCCTCGACTTGCTACTTAACCTGCACCTCGCCATGGTCATTTCCCCTCAACCCACATCGCCAGAGCGCCCCCAGGCTGCCAGCATTTGAGCTTGCACCGCCACTGCCCAACGAACTCCGACGACCAATCTCGGTGAGCCCTGTCCACCCCTCTCCCTCTGGTTGATGCTATATTGCTTGCCATCCTCTTGCGCTCCTTCTGATTCTCTCCTTTTTACTCTATTGTGCCCTAGAACGTCGGCCTCGACAAGCCTTGCAAGCAACCAACGCCGACCGCGACTCCGACGACCAATTCCGGTGAGGCCTGTGTTCCCCTTGCACTCTGATTCAAACCAGCATGTGCGTCGTGATCGTGTGCACTTCCTAATGCCTTTTGTTTGCCTTATGGTGAACTAGACCATCGCCTTCGTCTCCGCCAACAACCACCTAACGCGACGAGCTCCTGCGTCCGCGTCCAATCGCCCATGTCCAAGCCACGGCCACCTTGAGCTTCCTCGCATCCACGCGATGCTGGTAAGCATCAACACCACCCCTAACCCCCTCTAGATTCGCATCCGAAGTGTCATTGCGCCGCAGTAGCCATCAGCGCCGCCAGTCTTTTGTAAGTTGGATCTGGCCCGTTGGATTTAGATCTGGCGGTTAAGATTATATAGAGTGAAGGGGTAAGTTTTGATCTGGCGCGTTGGATCTGACTTGATACAACGACGTGGAAGTGTGACCCGCACGAAACGGTACGGGCCAATAGGAACGCGTCACGTGTCTGGCTATTTGATTTAAAATCTGTTTTTGAATATATTAGTTGATTTAACTTATAAAATTCATAACTTTTGTTCTATTTGTCCAAAATTTGCAAAAAATATATCATTAGATTCAGAGAATCATGCCCTACATTTCTATGGCCTTGAATTAGTATTTTGCTTCTAGAAAAATAGGATTATTTGCAGAACCAATTATAGGCTTATTTTGGCTATATAAAATGTTTATAAAATTGTTTTAGAGTAAAACTTGTTTTATTTGAACCTTAGAAAGTTTACTTTGTGTTCAGTACTGTTTGGTTTGACTTGTTTGGTGTAGAAAAATCATTCCATTGCATATGCATGCATTCATATGTATTTTTTTTGAATTATTGAATGTGAATTTGGTGCTATGATTTTATGGGTTGATTTTGGTGATAGTGGTGATTGTGAGGACTGTTGCTACTCTCCTAGCTACCAAGGCAAGTGATGCTTCATACTTTTTGTCCTATTATTTTGACTATGCACTAGCGATATTTTGAATAGGACTTGCATGGAGATTTTGCTAAGTATATACTATGCTATGCCTTGGGAAATCCTAGTAGTTGTTGTCTTAGTAGATTTTTCCTAAGTTAAGATACTTGCTACTAGTATGCTTAGCCTAGATAGTAGAATACAAGGGTGTATTCTTCATGCTATGAAATATTGCTAAGTCTATGACTTGTGTTTTTGATTAATAAACCATCTATGTGAATGAATCACCTGAGTGGAATGGTATGGTTGGTTTATGTTGAGTGGTTACACAAGGCCCATTTCTATGGTTTACCTTGTGTATCACACTTGTGGAAAGCCACCCAGGAACAAGGGGATTTGAGATGTTTAGTGTTGAGAAGCTTCTAGTGCAACCACATGGCATGTGGGCTCTGCCTTGACCACATTGGTTGCAAGAACTTAGCCTGATGGACAGTTGGTGGTAGGGTTGATAGGATGGAACGCGTCCATGGTGGTCTAAGGGAATGCTTCTGAAAGGTCTCGTCTCGATGCATGTCAAGTCTTGTGGGGAAAGTGCACCACCTCTCGAGAGGGTAAAACCTAAGTACTTAGCCGTGTCCCCGGCAACGGACAATTTGAGCATCAAAGATAATGAAGCAATCAAGGATCTCCTCATCCCAATTTCCAAGTTAAAACTTGTGGTTGAACAAGGGTAAAGGTTCACCAATGTCTATTAGTGGTTCCTTGGGTGTTTTTGACAAATAAAAACTTAGTGTTTTCAACTAATAAGAAAAAATCTATTTTGAGCAAAGCAAGCCTAAGCTACACTTAGCCAAATTCATATAGATGTTAGATACTACTATTCTACTATAGTTTCACTTGCCAATACAATTCCAAATGTATTGACCCTCTGTGGTTGTAACTTATGATGTTGCAGGTTACTCTGATGGAGACTAGGGTTATGAGTCTACACTCAACATGTTTGCCTGTGGCACATCAAGATGAAGACTTCTATTAATTTACTTTATGTAATGAACTCTATGTATTAGCCTTGGGCCGATGAGTTGTAAAGACTATGTTTATCTCTGGAATGACGATGTAATAATGACCTTTGTATCTGTGTACTTCATCTTAAACTGTGGATGCTAGCATTTCGATCCAGGGACTAGCATTGCAATCACAGGGATCTTTACCATATTTGGTGAGATCTTACAATGGCACTCGGAACCTAGTGACAAGAACTAAAAACAACAAGTTGTAACAAAGTGAAATAGCACTAATACAGATAATAGGCACCATGCCCTAACAATCTTATTCGATTACATGATGGAACTCATCCAATCCCTACCATCCCCATAGCCTACAGCGGGGGATTACTCACTCATGGATGAGGGAAACATTGATGGTTGATGGAGAGGCATTGGTGATGATGATGGTGATGATCCTCCCTAAATTCCCCATCTCGGCAGGGTGCCTGAACGGAGTTTCTAGTTCCGAATCGCGGTTTCTGGTGGTGGCGGCGCAGCGGAACTCTTTCTAGAAAAACGTCGACCCTCTTGAGTTTTTAGGTCAGAAGGCAACTTATAGGCGAAGAGGGAGGCCGAGGGGGTGCCTGAGGCGGCCGCACCCCCAGGCGCGGGCTGGGACCACCCGCGCGGCAGGGGTGTGTGGGCCCCTCAGGCCTCCACTCTGTCTCGTACTCTGGCTCCGTGGATCTTCTGGTGAAATAGGATTTTTGGCATATTTTCCTGGATTTTTCCTGATAGTTTATTTTCTACACAAAAACTAGACACCAAGGTAATTCTGCTGAAAACAGCATCAGGCCGTGTTAGTTGTATCCAAATCACACAAGTTTATAGGAGAAACAATAGCAAAAGTGTTTGGGAAAGTAGATACATTTTGGACGTATCAACTCCCCCCAAGCTTAGCTTATTGCTTGTCCTCAAGCAATTCAGTTGAAAACTGAGTGCGATAAACGAACTTTCATGAACACATTTGCTTCATATGATGTATATATTATCAGCATAGGAGTAGATACTTAAACCATTCATAATAAGAAGTATGCAACTAAGTCTACTCAATAGTCATTGCAAGCTATGAAGAGAAGCTAACTCAATAATAATAAGTAGCATGAGACATAAATAGAAGCAACATTGCAATGCTCATAAGAATGTATGATAGAGTGGTATCTCACTTGCCGTTGTTTGTAGAGCACAATATAAATGCCAAGGCACCTCTAAAGTTCAAGTGAAGACTAGAAGTAAAGATATCAGCAATACAAGCATCAAAGTCATGACATAATTAACCAAGTTTCGAGACAAACACAAGAATGACAACTATGCTCTCAAGAAGGTGCTCATAGAATAAGTGGTGACTCAACAAGGAAGTGAAAAGGTTTTAAAAAGTTTGAAAGGCTTCCAAATGCTGAAAGCAGGGTACTCATTAGCTTTGAGCTCTCAATGCCCCTATCATAGGCATCTTTATATGGTTAAGGTGAAAGTGAGGTCCAATATGAGTTATATGCTTGACAGACCATAAACTGGAAATCCCATGTCCCTTGAGTACGAGGGCCACTCCTCATGCTACTCAACTCTAGTTACCTATAAGGTCTTGTCATCGTAAATACATGCGTATCATAGAGAACCGCCAAATGGGTACCCCTTACACATGATATAGGTGCTATCCCATAATCAAAATGACAAGGCAAGCAGACAATGAGCATCTCAACAATCTTTTTATTTGCTATTTGCATAGGTTTTTATTGAGGATGCTTCACAGATTGCTCATTATGGTTATGCTGCAAGTTTCCACCATGATTAGGCATGGCTTAGGCTAGCGGCCCAGGCGTTTCTCTAACACATATATATAACTCCACGAACTCACAAGCTCTCCTTTTATTTCACACCGACGACATCCGCAAACAAAAGAGCATGATATCAAATGGATATATATCCATAAGTGTTGAAAGCGTTCCCCGTGACAGCATGGTTCTGCTAACTCTCAGCCTATAATTTGCAAGCATATAACTTTCATGGACAGTCACAATGGTTCAGGTTTATTAAGTGCAAGAAATAAAGTGTGCCATCAAGTTCGTGATGGCTTTACTAACTAACTTTCTCAGAACAGTCAAACATTTTATTTGGAAGAAAACAAGGCATAATAAATATGCACTGAATTAGCAAATGATGCTAATAGGTAGGTATGGTGGACACTGTTGGCAATATTGGTTTTGGATAGTTGGATGCACAAGTCGAGCTCATACTCAGTGCAAGTGAAGTCTAGCAATAGAGGGAGAGACAAATGAGAGATCAATAACTGTCATAATCATGCTTGCAACAAAACATGACTAATTATGGCATGCAAATGATACAAGAACTCTAAGGCAAAATAAATCATCGAGGCTTACTGACTATTGTTTAGTCATATGCATGCGTGAGCATGTGCCAAGTCGATTCACATGAAACATTCAGAGGATGATACCACAATATCATACCAAGTTATGAATAGAACAATGCAAGCAAACATTCATATAACATGCTACAAACTATTAGCAAGCTGGAGCTAATCATAAGAGAGCAAGAACTACTAAGCATCCATAAATAACAAACACCTTACATGAGTAGACTAAGCATGCTCACCATGATGAGTATATGTACAAAAATGAAACCAAATAGAGTTCGTTACCAGCCTCTTACCACACCTCAAGTTGTCTTAATCTTCATTATTTCCCTTCACTTGTGTGTCTTGAATAATAACATGAAACCAAATTCCACTGAGGACGGCTGAACCCTGCAAAGAACTCACAAAACCAAAGAAGAACAACAAATATTTTTGGTGTTTTCGATTTTTTAAAGCAAGCAAACAAAGCAAAAACTTTTTGGATTTTTCTTTAAGGCAAACCAAAGCTAAAAATGAAAGAAACAAACCAAGAGAAACAACAAAAATATTTTTAGTATTTTTGTGTTTTGAGAAAGCAGAAACAAAAACAAAAAGAAAGCGAAACAATGGATATACAAAGAACCGGCGAAACATGATATATAGATGAGTGTGATGTCGGTATACCTCCCCCAACCTTAGGATTTTGGCCTAAGTGGGGCTCAACTCCATGGTGACCAAGAAGGTGCACGTCCGTAATACGATGACGAGGCCCCTTCATCCTGGTACGAGCTCGAGGACTCCCCCGTGTAGTGCATAGAAGGGTCATATGTGGGCGCGTCCCCCTGATAGTGTCCATGGAAGCCAGGAATGTGCAGCTTCTCATCCATCTCCTCGTTGGAGCATGACAAAGGTCCCTAGGAAATACTGAACAAAGTGGTTTGGGGCAGAGGGATCTCTCTCTCCCTTCCCCGTCAGTAAACAACATTCTATAAACCAGGCTCTCAAGGGTAGAGCCAGCAGTGGTAAAGTGATGCGCTTTAATAGCAGCAAGATCAAGCCTCTGAGGAGCCAAAACTGTATCATTTGGATCAACAACAAGTTCTAAGGCAGCAACAACACGTGCAACAATAATTCCCCCATAAATGGGTCCCTTAGCAGCTAAGCGACGAGCAATGAGAGAACCAAGATTATACCTGGTTTCATTGTTGAGTGCAGCAGCTAGGAAGGCCAAATGATAGTTGGAAATATTGCTAGTGTTCTCCCTACCAAGAACACTAGTGGCAAGATAATAAGCAAAGAACCTGATAGCTGGGAGTTGAATATTTCTTATCTTTCCCCGCTGGGCTCTACGATCATCATCATTGGTTATCCCGCGGTTGAGCTGGAATATTCTTCACGGTCCCAGCTATACCAAGACCCAGGATCTCACAAATTTCTTCAATGTCATGGTGTAAGGCCTGCCATAAATTTTGAAAGACACATCTGGTTTGAACAGGCTGTTAGAAAAAGAGAAACTCTCCATAAAGGTTTTAGTGAGCATAGCATACTGCACACTCTCATCCTGCAGATAACTCGTTAGTCCAACCCTCTGAACCAAGGTTAGGAAATCATTGAGAATCCCAGCAGCCCGCAAAAAGGTTGGACAAGGAAAGGTGGAAGGGTGCGCATCCTCCTCATCTCCCTCGTCGCCAAATCGCGGTGTAATGAGATCCTCATTGTATGAGGGCCTAGATTGTGAGGATGATCTTGAAGGCCTTGCCCTCCTAGGTGTATCACTCTCAAATATTTCACCAAAGGTGTGGTTGTCCATGACCCTTTTTTCTGAAATTTTTGGACAAACATCAAACCAAGTGATTTCCAAGTTGATAAATGATGAGAAACTACTATAGGAACTTGCTAGAGGGCTACACATGCATAAAAATGAAATATCTAAGCATGGAACAAGCATGCAAGCTCACACAACCTGACACCTATAGCAGCAAAATACTTAAGATACAATCTACCAATCACAAATCTAAATGGACAAGCGGAGGAGGCACATACCAAGGAGCAATCCCTCCAAAAATCATCAGCAAAGATGGGATGATCAAGGAGATCGAAAATCAGGAGCAAGAACAGCAAGAACTCGAGCTTGAGAAAGTTTTCCGGTGTTTTTCGGGAGAGAGAAAGAAGGTGGCTGGGAGGAGGCATCTTGGAGGGCCACAGGTGGGCCACACCTTGGCCAGGCGCCACCTGGGGGCTGGCCGCGCCACCCAGGGGTATGCTGGCCTGGTGGGTCCCCCTAGGCCACTCCAGGTGTCCCTATGCCCCTTTTTTGGAGGAAAAATTTAATATGAATTTTCTGGGATTTTTCGGGAAACTTTATTTTTGACCAATTTTCAGGGTATGAAAATTGATTTTCTCGCAGAAAAGATTTTTTTAGAAGAAGCAAAAGAAAACAAAAACCAAACCGCAGAAGTTCTAAGACACTCTAACAAGCAAACAACTAGCAAAACCAAAGCTAATAAGAGGAAAAGCAAAGACTAGGAAGGAGAAAAGTAAAAGTGAGCAAGTATAATCATAGTGAAAACATTGTTTTGTTCATTAAAATCCTTTTGTTAATAAGGTTGATCAAGTCTTGTTACCAAAAAATCTTATATGAAACAAAACTTTGCATTCTTCAAGGTGATTATGTTACCTCAAACTTGATAGCAATGGTCCCAATCATAATAGTTTCAAAACTTTCTTGTGGAATGGGACAATATATTTTCCAACCTTGATGCTCTCAATATTTTCAATGGAATTCAGGCAATAGCTCTTAGCAACCTTCTTGGGGAAATAGACAGTATGCTCTTTGTCATTAATATTAAATGTTACTTTTCCTTGATTGCAATTGATGACAGCACCTGCAGTATTAAGAAAAGGTCTCCCAAGAATAATAGACATATTATCATCTTCAGGCATCTCAAGCACAATAAAATCAGTTAAAACCAAGCAATTATGAGCCACTTGAATATGAACATCCTCACATATACCAATAGGAATAGTAGTTGACTTATCAGCCATTTGCAAAGATATATCAGTTGGTATCAACTTTTCTAGCTGGAGTCTCTTGTAGAGAGAAAAAGGCATAACACTAACTCCAGCTCCCAAATCACATAAAGCAGTTCTAACATAATTATTCTTAATAGAGCAAGGAATAGTTGGTATACCTGGATAACCAAGTTTCTTTGGAACCTTACCATTGAAGGAATAATTAGCAAGCAAAGTAGAAATCTCCTCATTAGGAACCTTACTTTTATTAGAGACAATAACCTTCATATACTTTGAATAAGGAGGCAACTTAATAGCATCAGTCAAAGGAATTTGCTAAAATAAAGGTTTCATCCAATCACAAAACTTGTTGTAGTGTTCTTCCTCCTTTGACTTGTGACATGGTTATACCCTACGGGTACACGACATCAGCATACCTAGTCCAGCCCAAGGAAGGCCCACGAGAATATACGTGGCCCATGAAGATTTTCGGGTGGCCCAAGCCCATGATGTCTTCGGATCCTTGGAGAGCAAGGCTAGACTAGATAGAATATTCAAAGGGGCAAACCCTAAACCTGTAACCGACTCGATCTGTGCCTGTATCTGCCTACCTCTATATAAAGGCTAGGAGGGCACGACGAGGAGGCTCTCTCTCTGATACCACCGCATACACACCTCCACGCCAGATTGCATCTGCGCACCCTTGTAACTTTCGGTTCCGCCGTAATCAAGAGCAGACAAGCAGGAGTAGGGTTTTCCCTCCAGGGGCCTGAACCTGGGTAAATCTCGTGTCCCCTGGTTGCTTGTCTGTTAACCGTTCCGCGATCTCCAACACCCCTATCTTCTACAAAACCCAAGCTCATAAGAATGGGCATTGACGAGATTAAACCTCGTCAATTGGCGCCGTCTGTGGGAATCGGGGGCACTGATTGTGTGATCGTGACGGTCCTGACCAAAGCGATCTACAATTCCTCGACGACGGAGAGCCATCTCCTCTTTGGCGCTTTCGACTTCACCGCCCACTCGCCAGCCACCCTGAAGGACTTCGAGCCCGTAGGCGACGGGCTCGAGATCCTGTTCGGAAGCTTCTGCTTCCAGGTGGGACAGACCGACACTCTCCGCCTCCTAGAGCGGGTGCCTCTGCCATTGTTCAGGCCCGCCTCATGGGCCCCACATCCCAGCATGCTACGCACGTCATCGTCAACAGATGAGTCATACGACAGCAACAACTGCAACTCAGATCTGTGCGACCCACCGTCGGATGAAGGAACCTAAGGTTCTGGATCCGAAAGCTGTGGCAGCAGCGATCCGACCTACGGATGCTACCAATGCGCCGTGGTCATCCAGAGTGACGTGGAGTAACATCCACCAGGTTCGGGTGCTCACGTACCGCCACCCAACCCGCAGGGTAGAAACGGCGAAAACAGGAGGCAACCATCCCCCCGCCCAACGAGGACGACCCTGACGCCAATCGAGTAATCCACCTCAGCGAGGAATGATGGAACCAAGCACGCGAAGCCGTGGCAGGCAACAAGATCCTACCTGTGGATGCCTCACGGGACCTACTGATGGCATACCACCTGCTCCTCATCGAAGAGCATAAAAAGCAGGTGAAGATGCAAGAAGTACTCGACAAACGCAAGCAAGCGGCCTCGGAGTCCAGTGCGCGGCGAGCTGCACTCTCCGCCGTTGGCGGCTCCAACTCGCACGACAAAAATGCCAACAAGCATCGTTCTCGCATAGAGAACATGGACCCCGCTGCACGTCACGAGGTAACCCGAACCCTCAACACGTCCTTCATGGAGATGGACGCAACGTCAACGTCATCCCGAAGATGCCGCAAGCTGCGATCATGGCAGCCACCACGTACCTTGCGTCCCATCCACCTGCGGTGGGGGACCCGAAGAGGGCCATGCACAATTCCGCACTAGCCGGACTCGGACTCGTTGGAGCTGCGCTCCACGAGGAAGCTCATGCGGAGCCGAAAAAGAAGGCTGCGATCAGATTCAACCGCAGTCCCACACCCTCATCCAACGAGGAGGAACATGACCTACCTCAACGACACAAGAGCTCACGACGTCGCAGCCGCGACTATGACACTCGAAGCGAACTCACTCAGCGCAAGATCGACAAGGCAGGCGCCAACCGCGTGTGCTCATCCGAATCCGAATAGCATGACAACGAAGGAGAACTCTGCGGAGCCTGATGCTTCAGCAGATCTATTCGGCGAACACGGATGCCAAGAAACTTCAAGCTTCCTTCAGACACTCCGAAGTTGGATGTCACGCAGGACCCTAAGGCGTGGCTCAGCGACCACCTGTTGTCCGTCAAGCTGCAAGGCGGAAACAAAAACACTGCCCTATAATGCCTTCAGCTGCTGCTGACAGGCGCAGACCGGATCTGGCTCAACAACCTCTCCTCAGGATCCATCCGAAACTGGGAGGAACTGGCGTACAGTTTCATCCGAAACTTCAAGGGTACCAGCAAGAGGCCAGCCTCAATCGAAGAGCTGCGGGCCTGCACCCAACGAACGGGCGAATCCATTCGCTCGTACATACTACGCTGGTCCAACATCAAGAACTCCACGACACACATCTCTGAGGAGAGAACAATCGACGCCTTCAAAGATGGCGTCAAACGCTAGGACTTCAAGGAAGAACTTGGGCGCGTCAAGCCCAAGACACTCGACCACCTCATGGACATCGCCAATAGATGGGAAGATGGCGAGGACTCCGTCCACCGAGAACATTCGGAGGAGGAAGATGACTATGGCCGCCGACACGAGCGCCGTAGCAAGCGAATTTCGTGCGTCTACGACGATCGCGGCGGACCCAACATGGTCGCGGCTGGCTACACCGACCGCCACAATGAAAGTAACAACAGCAGTGGCAGATACCATGGAAACAACTTCTGTGACGGAGGACGCCCAACGCAAACATGGCAACGCCGCGGCCGTGATAACGAGCCCTCAGCATACGACGAATTGTCGGCCCCATGCACCATCCACTTCTACATCGACATCCACATGCTCAAGGACTGCCGCGAGTTCCAGAAACTCAGCGAGAGCCTGTCCCAGATGATATAGAAGGTCCCGAACAATGGGTTCGAACACGCGCCCACACCAGGCGGCATCGCCCACGGAGCTCCTTCGCCACCACCCGTGGGACCTTCGAATCACCCGGTCGCACCAAAGCAGAAGAACGACACAAATGGGTACCCAACGCCGAAAGGGGCCCTGATGATCCAAAAGGGGCGCCCAACAAACAGGGTGCAAAATAAGATCACCCGCCAGGTCAGCTTGGCGGTGACCGCTTCACCCGCAATCCCTGAGTACCTCAGCGGTTCAGAGTCCTGCATCACATTCAGTCGTTCGGATCACCCCCGCCAGATCCCTTGCCCCGGTCATGCTCCCCTGGTGCTCGAGGAACATATCATAGGATTCGAGATGAGCTGCGTCTTCATGGACGGCGGCAGCGGCATCAACCTGATGTTCGCTAGCACCTTAGCAGCAATGCGGATCCCGCTGTGCAGCCTGGAACAATCAGACACAATGTTCCACAACATCGTCCCAGTGAAGGGCATATTTACCCTGGGAAAGATATGGCTCGACGTCATCTTCGGCAAGCCCGACAATTTCGGTGCGAGCGAATCGAGTTCGTAGTGGTGGACTAGCCATCACAATACCACTCCATCCTCGGGCGCGTGGCATTCGCAAGGTTCCTGGCAGTACCGCACTATGCATACTTGCTACTCAATATTCCAAGACCTAGGGGCGTCATCACTGTCCACGGGAGCTTCACCCGGTCGGATCACTTCGACAGGGACTTCAACAGAATCTCCCAGTCATTCGGCATGCAGGAGGAGCTCATAAGGCTCCGAGAGGTGACAGACAACGGGGCACCCACAGTCTCAAGGCAAAACGCACCTGACATGTCGTTAGACTCAAAAGTCAACACGAAGAAGGTGCAGGTCCACCCGACGGATGCCTCCAAGACAGCGCTGATCGCCAACGACCTCAGCCCCGCATAGGAAAGCGCGCTCGTCGAATTCCTCTATGAGCGCTGGGAAATCTTCGCCTGGTGTCCTGCGGACATGCCAGGAGTTCCCAGGGAATTCGCCGAGCATGCACTCAGTGTGTTCCAGATTCCATGCCCGTCAAACAGTCCATCCGACGATTGTCCGAGCCAAGGGCCGAAGCCATAGGAGTCGAAGTCAATAGACTGCTCGACGCTGACTTCATCAGGGAGATCAAAGAAAGCGAGTGGTTGTCCAACACCGTGATGGTCCCTAAAAAGGACACTGTCATCCTTCAGATGTGCGTGGACTTTACATCGCTGAACAAGCACTGCCCGAAGGATCACTTCCCTCTCCCTCAGATCGATCAGATTATCGATTCGACTGCAGGATGCGAGAAACTCTCCTTCCTCGACGCCTACTCAGCTATAATCAGATTCCACTAAAGGTCGAAGATCATGAGAAAACGACATTCATCACGCCGTTCGGAGTATTCTGTTACAACACAATGCCCCTCGGGCTGAAGAACGCAGGTGCCACGTACCAGCGGTGCATGCAGGCATGCTTGAAAAGCCAGATCGGCTGCAACATACAAGTCTATGTCGACGACATAGTAGTCGAAACAAGGGAGGCCAAGACATTGATCGACGACCTCCGCGAGACATTTGACAACCTTGATCACTACAAGATCAAGCTGAACCCAGAAAAGTGCGCCTTAGGCGTCTCATCTGGCCAACTGCATGGCTACTTCATCTCCCAGCGAGGAATTGATGTGAACCCGAAGAAAATCTGGGCCATACTGGCCATGGAGAAACCGAAGAACCTCAAAGGTGTCCAGCAGCTAGCTGGGCGCATCACGGCGCTGAGCAGATTCATCAGCCGCATGGGTGAAAAGGCCCTGCTTTTCTACCAGCTGCTACGCAAAGCAAACAAATTCGAGTGGACACCTGAAGCCGACGACACATTCGAAGATCTAAAGCGGCTGCTCTCCACCTCGCCCGTCCTGGTCACACCAAAGGAACGCAAGCCTCTCCTTCTATACATAGCAGCCACGCATCAGGTGGTAAGCACCGTGCTCATGGTCGAATGACCCGAAGATGGCAAGACCCATGTGGTCCAGCGCCCAATCTACTACCTCAGCGAGGTATTGACGCCAACAAAACAGAGGTACCCTCACTACCAGAAACTCGCCTACGACATGTTCATGATGGCTCGTCGGCTGAGCCATTACTTCCAGGAGCATCAGGTGATGGTCGTCAATGAGGCACCTCTGAATAGCATCCTGAACAACCTGGAAGCCACAGGACGCGTGGCCATGTGGGGCATCGAACTGTCCCCTCTAGACATAGTCTACGAGAAGCGCCATGCGATCAAGTCTCAAGTCCTACCGGACTTCCTCGTCCACTGGATGGAGCTGCAGCTGCCAGACACCCTGGATATGACACAGTCATGGATGATGCACTTCGATGGCTCCAAGCGCGAAGCTGGAGCAGGAGCCGGGGTCATACTGACATCCCCGCAGGGCGACAAGATGAAGTACGTCCTCCAGATGAAATTTCGAGCTTCCAACAACGAAGCCGAATACGAGGCCCTCATCCATGGCATGAGGATGGCCAAGATCTGCGGCGCAACGCGCCTTGTCATCTACGGTGACTTGAACCTCCTCGTCCAGCAGACGATGAACGAGTGCGACGCACACGCCGCCAACATGATTGCGTATCACACGCTCTACAACTCACTTGAAGGAGACTTTGACGGCTGCGAGATTCAGCACGCTGGAAGGGAAAGCAACGAAGAAGCCGACAGACTTGCCAATATCGGCTCCACCTGCGCACGGGTGCCACCAGGTGTGTTCCTCAAACAAATCTGCGTGCCATCCTCAAAAAGAAATTCCCCAAGGGATCACCCGAAGAGGCAGAGCAATCGGGGGCTGCGCTACCCGAAGGACAGGAAGGACACGAAAAGCTCGACACAGAGGTTGCAGTGGTCAACCTGATGCAGGTCATGACAATCGAAGAAACATGGATGCAGCCGTACCTGCGGTACCTAATAAACAGGGAACTTCCTGACAACCCGATAGATGCCCGGCGCTATCTCGTCGGTCCAAGGCCTTCACCATCATCAACGGCGAGCTATACAAGCACAACATTTCGGGTGTGCTCCAAAGATGCGTCACCATCGGTGACGGCAAAACTATCCTCCAAGACATCCATGAGGGCATCTGCGGTCATCACGCGGGCAGCCGCGCCCTCGTCGCCAAAGCTCTACGAGCTGGGTTCTACTGGCCAACAGCCATGAACGATGCCAAGGACATCGTACGAAGGTGCAACAGGTGCTAGAGGTTCGCAGACAAACCGCACACACCAGGATCGGAGCTCAGGCCCATACCCCTAGCCTGGCCCTATGCCCAATGGGGCCTCGACATGATCGGCAAACTGCCCAAGTCCTCGAAAGGAGGCCACGTCTACCTCCTGGTCGCAGTCAACAAGTTCACCAAGTGGATCGAGGCCATGCCCGTTACCAACCAAAAGGGTAAAACGGTCGTAAAGTTCTTCCAATCCATCGTCTACAGGTTCGGCGTGCCACACAACATCATCACCGACAACGGGTCAAACTTCATCTCCAAAGAATTCCAGGACTTCTGCGAAGGCCTCGGGATCAACATATCATACGCCTCCGTGGCACACCCGCAAACCAATGGGCAGGTCAAAAAGGCCAACGGCCTCGTCGGCGGCGGCATCAAGAAGCGCCTACTGAGCCTACTCGAGCGGCGTGTGGGAGCATGGGCAGAAGAGCTACCCTCCATCCTCTGGATCTTGCGCACAACGCCAAACATCTCAACTGGCTACACGCCTTTCTTCATGGTGCACGAAGCCGAAGCCGTGTTGCCTGCAGAAGTACGCCATAAGGCCCCACGGGTCGTCGCCTACAGCGAAGCCGAATTGATGGCCGCACTTGAAGACGCCGTCGACACACTCGACGAGCCACGCGACATCGTCGCGGCTCGATTGGCGGTCTACCAGCAGAGCCTCCGCAACTATCACAGCCGTTGGCTGCGACCAAGGTCCTTTGTCGAAGGATACCTTGTCTTACGACTCAAGCAAGAGCAGCCGAAGAAGCTCGAGTCACCCTGGGAAGGACCCTACGTCGTCACCGAAGTCATCCCAGGTGGCGCCTACCGCCTCAAGAACGTGGAGTCTGGAGTCGCATACTCCAACCCATGGAACGTCGCACAACTATGACGCTTCTACCCCTAGCTATCCCCCTTTACTTTCAATAAGGCTATTCAGCCAAGGCTACTCAGCCGAACAATGTACCTCCTCGTTACGATATGAATAAAGCTAAATGTCTCGCCCAAAAATTTATCTTTTTCTCGCATTTCTTTATGTTACAACACACTTGGGGGCTCCCCTTACCTCACGACTCCGTCGACTGAGGATAACACATGTACACCTGAGTGCTGATCACGTCAGGCCAACGAAAAGGGCATGCATATAACCAAGCACCACGTGCTTAAAAAACGAACCTTTACAACAAAGGGCACAACACGCCCAGTCAAAATACATACAAGTTTTACATCTATCTTTTTTACAGGAACTACCTATCCTGAAGGATCACCTGCGCACGTTGCTCAAAGAGATCTACAACTTCTTCGACATACTTCCCAACAGCCGCATAGTGCGGACGCATGTCCTAGAGGCCACCAGCTGGTCGAGGGGGTGGCCTAGCCGCCACAGCCACAAGATTCACATCAGGACGATACAGCCGCACAAGGGAAAGGGCGGCCTTCACTCCCACAACCAACTGGTGTCGCACCAATTCCCTGACACGACGCACGTCCCGAAACTTCGCCAGCAAGCCCTAGAGGGTCGACGGTGCTTCATCTAGGGGAAACATGACGTGCAGGATCTACGCCAGGGAAATATTCACCTGCCGCAGCACCCGTGACACCTGGTGCGCACGATCCTGCACAGTCGCAAGGACCATGGACGGTCACGATCCATCCAGAAAAAGCCACCGGCCTCCATATATTGCTGGGTCAAGCAGTTGATCCAAACTGCAATGCGCTCCTTATCCTCTCTCGGAACAAGGTTGGCACCTGCAACAACTACAAAGTAAGATGACCCACAAACCAGGTGCACCCGAAAATGAGCAGCAGCTCGAAGAAACTTACATTGCAGCTGCTCGGCCAACCGCCGCAGCTTCCCCATGAGATATTCCTCTCTGGCGGTGCCCAGCTCCACCCTTTGACTTCCAAACGTCCGCGTGGCCTCAGATGCCAAGCAACTCCTTCTCAAGGCTGCGGACGCGGTCACAAAGAAAAACAAGTTGCGATGCATCATCCAACGATGGTCGCGGATGTGGAGCAGACGAAGTATCGACGGGGTCATCACCCGAAGGTCCCTAAATGAAAACAGACAAGGATATGAACAACACATGATTGAAGAACAACTCGAAGGCCCATTATATACACCAAAAGGCTACTGCGTGGCACAAGAAATTGTTCATCAAAACATGACAACGAAAGTAAAAGACAACTATCCTACAAGGACAAAGCCTAAGCAGCTACATCCTGAGTGGCTTTGGATCCAGATCGCCTGCCCTTGACCTCCTCCTGCTGCTTCGCCGCATACTCTGCCAGAAGGTCAATTAGTTTTGGCCCGTAGCGCTTATAGCGAGCAGCAAAGAGAGCGAAGGCTACCTTGGATCCGTCAGGAGCCGTCGACATCTGGGAGGTGACCTGTTGAAGATCCAGCTCCGCCCCGGACGCCATGGCCATGGCTAGGCCCATGGAGGCACCAATGCCCTTCTACTTGCGCTTGTAGGCCGCAGGCACATCCACAGACAGTGCCTCCGCTAAAGAGTCAACATCCTCAAGGGCAATGCCCTTGGGAACGAGCTCCTTGTAGAAGTGCCCGAGGACCACCTTGGCCTTGGAAAGAGTACCAACCGCAGTACTGCAACGGTCTTCGACCGCTGCAGTGGCATCATCCAAAGCACTACCGTGCTCCAGGGCACCGCGATTAAACTCAATGCCTGCGGCATCTATAGAAACAGAAAGACACAGTAAGAATCGAATAAAGGCACAAATATGTAGTAGCCGAAATAAACAACCAAAGAGAGGTAAACATACTCACCAGAGACAGCCTTGGCAGCAGCCATTAGCTTTTCGGCCACCTCCTTCTCGTGAGCAGCCGCGACGGTGGTGAGCTGCTCCTCGCGATCCGTGGCCTCCCGCTGCAGGCGCTCCTGGCTATTGTGGCATCAACCAACTCTTGTTCAAGGCGCTCCTTCGCCCCAACAGCATCCTCGACCTTCTTCTCCGCTCGCCCAAGGCTCTTTTTGAGAGCATCAAGATCACAGAGGGCAGAGTTATTCTCATCTGCAAAAGGCAACAAGAACATACATGAGCTTCACAAGATAGCAAGCAGACAAAAAAGAACAAGGTCAACTTAATATGTACCTTGAAGCTGCCGCATGCTGGCTTCGAGTGCAAGGTGCTGCTTCACAAGCAGGTTTGCACCTCGCACAAAGGACTGCAAGAAGAAGCAACTCGTCAAGAAAAGGGCTCGGGGGCTGCGCCCAAGAAACGAGCAGAGACATAAAACACATGAAAAAGCACTCGGAGGCTCCCCCGAGACACGCACACAAGAAGCAAAGATCAGTAGATCATACAAAAATATGGCTCGGGGGCTCCCCCACAGCAAGAGAGAAAACACTTACATGCTCAGACGGAGACTCCAAAGGTCCGGCTATAGTCTTCTGGGAGACGATCACCCGAGCGTCCTGCGGAGAGGGGTCCGGAGCTACGCCCCAGAGGTGGCCACCGTCTGAGAGGGAGGAGGTGTCACTTTAGACTCCCCCATGGCTTCCTGAGTGGCCTCACTAAAAGAGCCATCGGAGGAGTGGCTGCAAAAGAAAAGCACAACTCAAAGACAAGAAGAAAAGAATACAAGAAAAGTAGCAAAAAGCATTTGAAGGCACTTACGAGTCCATGTCACTCAAGTCAAAAAAAGGCAAGGCCCTCTTGCCTTTCTTCTCTTCCTTCTTCCTCTTCGCCGGTGGCTGTGGTGCTACAGCCCGCACCAGAACGGCCGGGATGGGAGAGGAAGAGGCGCCATCACCTCCACTGTGATGGACAAGGCACAGCGAGTTACTAGGCGTCGGTGGAGTCGAGACATCCGAAGATTCACTCGAGCTCCGTGCCCGCTTTCGGGTCTGCCCCTCGCTCGCCTCGGGAGCCTCCTTAGTGGGCGATTGCGCCAGCGGAAGCTCGGATTCGGACTCCATGATTTCGTTGTCCAGCGCATCCGGAAACCGTTCGGGTAGCGGAGGCACCATGCCAGGCACCTTGAACTCCTTCTCAATGCAAAATAAACTTTCAGAACAGGAAAATTACAAAGAAATGCAATCGAAAAAAGCACTACGCGCATTTCGCAGATCTACACCTGCGGAACCAGTCGAGAAGCACTGAATGGAGGCATCAGCGAATTCCCCGGAAGGTCCTCGTCATATTTGTACTTCAGCAGCGGCCGAAGGATTTTGTTGAGGTCCCCCATGGAGAGCTCCTCAGCCGCAACTCTTGTCGGGTCGTGGCGGCCAGAATAAAGGAACATTGGGTGCGCCCTAGCTTGGAGTGGCTGCACCCGACGTTTGAGGAAGGTGCAGATGATATCTACACCGTTCACCTCCTTCTCCGGAATCACCTGGAGGTCCTCCACCCGATGGTAGAGCTCCTCTATCTCCTCCACTCTCGCCCTCCAGGATATGGTTCTTCTAGGACCTCTTCGGTAGGATTTCCTGGATGGAGACGAAAGGGGCAAGGCCAAAGTCCTGTCTGTCCACTGTGGAATTGCGGATATAAAACCACCTCTTCCGCCAGTATTGGACGGACTCGGACATAGAAAAAGAGAAGAAAAGGAAATTGGATCGAAGGGAAATGATGCAACCACGAATCGGATAAACTCCGTCAGAGCCGGACTGCCTCTTCACGGAATATAGCTTTCGGAAGAGGCCAAAGTGCGGCTCGATACCGAGCCAGCACTCGCAAAAAGTGATGAAGCAGGCGATATGGAGAAGATAATTGGGCGAGAGATGGTGGAGTTGGATGCCATAGAAAAACAACAGTCCACGGAGAAAATCGTGGACTGGGAGAGACAGGCCGCGAAGAACAAAAGAAATGAACATCACCCGAAACCCAGCGGGTGTACGGGGAATTACCTCATCACCGGGGACCCTAACGGCATCCCTATCCTACGGGATCAAACCCGCCTCACGCAACTTGCGCAGGTCGCCCTCGCGCGTCTCCGAGCGCCGCCACCCACCATCGGTGACATGAGTTGAGGCGGTGCCCTTCTTGCCGCAAGCAGCAGCACTGGTGGAGGTCTTCTTCGATTTCACCATGGAAACACGGTGACGGCGGTGGTGCGAGAGCAGGAAAGATGAGGGGAATGATCGGAGAATTTCCAGCGCACAACGAGAAAATATCAAGAAAATGGAAGCAGCAGAAAGCAAGTGGCTATGGTGAAAACAAACCTCAATTTTTCCCCACAGTTATAAGGGCAAAGACGATGAACATGAGCGTTCATCGGGAAGACCTAGCGCCAGCATCAAATCCAACCATCCACGTGTCAGCACAGCAGCGAACGGTCTCTTGCATGCCGTCCACTATGCACAGAAATCAAGGATACGCCATAATTCTCACCACATCGCGCATGAGTAGTCAACTCCAAGTCAGAAGGTGGGACCCACATTCGTCCAGTCATGTCACCTTTGGCGCCGCAGACGATTGAGGTCACCGATCGTCAGCACTGATGTCATCAAAGCCATACTAGCAACGGTTACAAATCTTCGGCTGAACAGCTAAAGTACTCACTCGAATCTATGATTCGAGCAATTAATTGGGGGCTAATCCTATCAGGAGCGCTGGCCGCGCACCCAAAGCATGAATAAGGTACTATGCCAATGATATATTCTTCCAGTCCTACGTCGAGTCTATGACTCCACAACGGACTCGGGGGCTACTCCCATAGGGAGGATTGATTCAAGCATCTAAAAAAATTGTGTCCTACGGACCTGAAGCAAACAATGGCTGAATTAAAGTCTCTGCTCGAGTCTACGAATCGAACAGACACTCGGGGGCTACTCCCATAGGGAGCGCTGGTCGCGCACCCTATGGATTTTTCGACTACGATCCTACGGATCAGAATGCAAAAACTTTTTTTGGCAACTTTGCCCCAACTAATGCTAAGTGAGTAACATCCTCCTTGGCCACCCGAAACACCTCAGCGGTGATAAAATTCGGATGCTATGTCTGTGACGCAAAGATAAGACCTACAGATACCATCTGATGGCCTGGTAACGCACGCGACTGCACTCTGCTAGTGAAAATCTGTGCCAACAGGCGCGATGAAAATCCCGGGACGCGTGGGTACACCATTCGAAAACTAATGGGATTCTACTCCTGTAATCCCTCAACATTCTGAGTCGAATTACGCCAGCATCTGTTCCGGGTTCGAGTCGAGGGAATCGAATCTGAAGAAGATCGTGTTGTTTTTCCTAAGACAGTTAACTAACCCTGATCTGCCAGGAGAGTCAGGCACACACATCAACAATCCCTACACACTAAAATCATTCTCTGATGAACATAAACAACTGCACCCGAAAGATGTAAGAGTCCTCAGCCGAATCTATGATTCAACTGAACACTCGGGGGCTACTGACATGGTTATACCCTACGGGTACACGACATCAGCATACCTAGTCCAGCCCAAGGAAGGCCCATGATAATATACGTGGCCCATGAAGATTTTCGGGTGGCCCAAGCCCATGATGTCTTCGGATCCTTGGAGAGCAAGACTAGACTAGATAGAATATTCAAAGGGGCAAACCCTAAACCTGTAACCGACTCGATCTGTGCCTGGGACCTGCCTACCTCTATATAAAGGCTAGGAGGGCACGACAAGGAGGCTCTCTCTCATACCACCGCATACACACCTCCACGCCAGATTGCATCTGCGCACCCTTGTAACTTTCGGTTCCGCCGTAATCAAGAGCAGACAAGCAGGAGTAGGGTTTTCCCTCCGGGGGCCTGAACCTGGGTAAATCTCGTGTCCCCTGGTTGCTTGTCTGTTAACCGTTCCACGATCTCCAGCACCCCCATCTTCTCCAAAACCCAAGCTCATAACAATGGGCATTGATGAGATTAAACCTCGTCAACTTGTGTTTCTTATTTGGAAAGGGCATAGGTTTCTGCACCCAAGGTTCTCAATCACTACCATGTTTTTTAGCAATAAATTCTTCCTTAGTGTACCTAGTGTTCTTAGTGCGCTCCTCGGGTTCTTTCTCAACTTCCTCATGATCAGGAGCATCATTTTTATCATTACCACTCTCAGTTTCAGCATCAGAGACAGATATACTATTAGGATCTACAACAGGTTCAAGTGGTTCCTCAACTATTTTATGCTTCTTTTTCTTTCTCTTATGATGACTACCACTACTTTGACCTTGTTGATAATCCTGCTCAATTCTTTTAGGGTGTCCTAAAAGATATAAGGGATCTTGTGTAGCTATACCACTCCTAGTTCTAATTCCATAAGCATGTTTATCTCCCGAGGCATTAACTAGCATATCCTTTTGCACCTTAGCAAGTTGATAAATTTGGGTTTGAACCATTTGAAAGTGTTTAAAAAGCATTTTAATATCATTATCAGTTCTTTCCACAATATCTTTCAACTCATTAATAGCTCTAGAGTTTTCCAATAAACGATTTTGTACTTGTTTATTAAAATTACCTTGTTTAACAATAAATGTGTCAAGTTCCTCTAAGCATTGATCAGGAGGCTTACCATAGGGAATATCACCTTCAACAAAGTGGATAGAGTGTACCTCAATGGTAGATGAGTGGGGAATCGGCTTGCATAATTTTTCTATCGGAGGTATATTCTTCATATCTTCAGCTATAATACCTTCCTCCTTAAGACATTTCTTAGATTCCTTCATCATTTAATGCAATTACTCCTCTCTTCTTTGGTGTTGGTGCTGTAACTCGTTCAGGCACAACTGGTTCAGGAGTAATAGGCTCGGGTGTATTTAGCTCAGTTGAAGTCTAATCATCATAATTCTTGCTTATTTAAGCCATTAATTCTTCAACATATGTAGGAGTTCTTTTTCTAAAAACACAATCAGCAAAGCTATCTATGTATGTCCTAGAATCATCAGTTAGTCCATTATAATAAATATCAAGAAGCTCATTTTTAGGTAATGGACATCCAGGATGTGCATGAATCTGTTGGAGATATGCCCTAGAGGCAATAATAAAAGTGGTAATTATTATATCTTTGTGTTTATGATAAATGTTTACATTCATGCTATAATAGTATTGCCAGGAAACATTAATACTTGTGTGATTTGTAAACTAAATTAGAGTTTTTTTTACCATACCCGAGGCATGAGGCTCCTCTGAGGTGACCGTTGGTCGGCCTCCGGCGTTCGTCGGCGTCTCACCGGCAAAGGCTCTGCATGGATTCCTCAGGGGGTTGTTGGAAGATCACCTACTCTGGTGTGACCACGGGTGGTAAGTTTCTTGAAGGCTCTCTCGTTCTCTCGGCAGATTCTTGGCTGGTTCTTCTCAATGCCAAAGGCTCTCCCCTTGAGGGTCGATGTTTGGAAAATGGGGAGAAGATCTCTATTGGATCTGTTTTGAGGTTCCCCTCTCATCTCTCTCGTGTTAATGATTCTTTGGATCCCTCATCTGGATTTCTTGGTAGATCTCCTACCATCTCTGGATTAGATGAGGACACTGGTCTTAAATGGCATGCCCTTTGCTCCTCTTTGCCGACTAATGATCTTGAGCCTTCTAAAGGATTTCTGATGCTTTTTCCTAGTTCTAAAAGGCAGGTTCTCCTCAACCACAATGAGGTAGTGATTGATGCTAGATACTTGATTCAAGGTGAGGTGGTGGCCTCAGGCATTTCTATTGATCTCTAGATGAAGAGGGTTGTTGTCGGTGCACAGATATTGCCTAGCCCTTTGGTTAAGAAGTTTTCCACCAATATTGAGAAGATAGTGCCTAATTCTCTAGATTTCACCGAGAACCTCCCCTCGGTATGTGGTCCCAAGGATGTATATTTGAGTCGGCCTGCCCTGGATTTTTCATTAGGGCGGGATTTTGAGAAGAAGATTTTTGATAAATTCAGGCATCAAGTTAATTTCATTAGTGGTTTCAGGAAAAGACCTTTCTATCTGGTTTGTTCTTTTGGAAGAGCAAATTTTAAGTTGGATTTTCATACGGTTGGTCTTGCACTCCAAGCTTGTTTTGGTGGTCAGGATTCTAAATTCCAGGTGAAGCTTCTGCAAGATAGAACTTTTCGTTTCTCGGTTGCTTCAAGGGCAGTGGGTTTTGAAATCTACAATATTTCAATTTTTTCATGTACTTCTTTTGTGATCCATGTCAACCTTTGGGGTAATGGGGGGCCAAATTGGATTCATGAAGAAAGGGAGTTTTATAAAGAATCTGCTAGAGAATGGAAAGTTGTCACGTACAAAAGGGAAAATCCCAAAAAATCTCCTTCATTGAGGCCTTCCAGTAAAGGTGGTTCGGTTTTCCAGCGTCTCAAATTTCCTGCACCTATTGCGGTTTCTTCGCCTGTGTCTGCGGAACATATTAAAGGTGATTTCAAATCAGGTATTCAAGACAGATCCTATGCTCAGGTGCTCGCTGATGGCGGAATTAAGTCATTTGTAACGCCGGTCGGGTCTTCTGGAGGCGCCAATCGCGCGACATTTAAACTGCCTGGTCTCCTTCCATTTCTGAAATTCCCCTCTTTCCCAAAATGTATTTGGCCCGACAATTCTTACGAGGGGTGGTTCAAAGCCCAGACAGTTACACATTCTTGGCCCATTATTCACAACAGTTTCCACGAGTTCACCACTTCTTTGCAAAAAACAACTGCCATTTCCCCTGTCTCCTCAACTCCCCGTCCGCTGAAACCCCATTCCCCTCTTGCTCGTCGCCGGCGAAGAGTGTCGTAATGGCGAACATCCCGATTGATCCTGCTCCTTTCTTGCCGAATGGCTTCCAGATTATGCAGGTGGCTGGGCGGAATCATGTCAAAAGGGTGGTGGTGCCTCGGAGGTCGAGGTCGCATGAACAGTATGCCATTGCTACCATTAATCCCCTCCCCCCTGGTCCGGTTCCATTCTTGAATATTCGTGATGTCCTGGTTGATTTCCTCAATAATGAGGTTCGAGTTCACTTTAGAGATGTCCAGGCTTGTCCCTTTGGGTCTGCTTATGTGCAGTTTCATCATGTCAGTGATCGGGATAGACTCATTGCGGCTAGCCCGATTCCGTTTCAAGATGTGCATGTCTCCTTTGTTAAGCACAATGAGGGAGATAACTAGAGAAGGGCTCGGTTTAATAATGAGTGTTGGGTGATGCTAGTTGGGCCTCCTTTAGACCACTGGCATACTGAGGATCTGAATGCTGTTTTTGCTGATATTGGGAAGGTTCTTTTATGGGAGAGGGACCCAGACCAAAAGGGTAGGATTCTTGCAAAGATTCGTGTTACTGACCTGGTTGAAATCCCCAAGAGTGTAAGGTTTACCATTGGCAACTTGGTGGAGTCTGAATCATGGACTTTTTCTGTTGAAGTGTTACAAAGTGACTTGCTTGGGGGGGGCACCTGATGAGGACCCACTTCTAGATGACAATGAGGACCCACATCCTGCTCCTGTTCATGGCCCTGTCATTGGGCCCCAAATTCCACCTCCTCCCCCTCCCCCACCTGCTCCTGGGGGTGGTTGGGGACAGTGGTTGGCCCCTGTGCAAGATCCTGCTCCTGATGGTGGTAATGATGAAGGTTGGGGCCCCTGGGAAGCTGCTGCTGCTCCTGTTCAAGGCCCTGTCATTGCTCTGGTGAGGACATGCCTGTTGACAATCAGCATCTTCCACCTCAAGATGTTAACAGTGGAGTTACAGGTGCTATCATTGTCCAAGACTGGGAGTCTGATGATGATGAGTCTGTCAATGCTGAGCCCGAGGCTGCTGAGGATCAGGGTGTGGCTATTGAACAACAAGGAGTTGGTATTGGTGAAGGCCTCCAGAATATTTTACAGAACTATTTGGTTGATGATGATGAGGCAAACTTTGATGCTGAGGAGAGGGTGGGGAGCCCTATGGACTCAAGTTCAGTGGCTGCTGATAATGAAGATTGGATGTTGGAGGATCAGCATCTTCTTTCTCCAAATGAGGATCATCTTTAGGTGGGAATGGTGAGAACTTTTGTCTCCATTCCTGATGTGCACATTGCTAAGCAGGGATTTTCCCAACAAGGTTTGGAACTCTAGGAGAATTATTTTGCTCCCCATATTCAGAAGGACACTTCTTCAATGGTCTCTCTCAAGTGTGATATCCCTGTAAGTTGGTTTAACTTTATTACTCTCATGCTTGCTACCCCTGAGAAGTTTAATTGGGTCAAGGGCTTCCTTACTTCTCCTTTATGGGAAATTATTAAAGAACCTATTGCTGAGGAGAATTCCATTTCTTTCATCATCCCTAATGAGAGCTTTTCCCAGATGGCTTCTTCTTGTCTGGGCATTGAAGCTAATAAATCTTCCTGCTCTCCCTCCACCTCTGCCAGAAAGAGAAAGGGCAACGAACCTCTTGTTGACACTGAGGTGAGAAGAAGCCCTAGAATTGTTGAACTGAATGGGGGCTTTAAGAGCCACATAAATTGTCTAATTGCTGATTTTCTGGTTTGTAATGTTGTTCCTCCATGTTTGAATCCTAAAGTGGTTAAAAATCTTGCCGCCTCCTTCTGCAAGGTTAAGAATGGGGACCTAGAGAAGAGGTTGCTCAAGAAAGGGAAGGCCAATGATGTGGCAGTTAAGGCTCCTCCAAAAGGCAGCATTAAAGGAAGTGGTTCCTCTGGCTTGAGCATTGGAGGCAAGAAGAAACCTGGGGCTGCTGGTACCTGTGGACAGCAAGCCAAGAAGAAGCCCTCCTCTGAAGTGATTAAATGTATCAAACTAAGTCTTTTGCTGGAGTCTTGTTGACTCCCTGTCATGTGACCTGTTCTTGTGATCTTGTCATGTGTTTGGTACTTGTTGTGGAATATGTATGTGGTGCTATGATATGGATTGCCTTTTGCCTATGTGATTGTTGTTTCCACTCTTGGGTGATTACATTACTTATATCACCCCATATCTATACTTACTTTTGGTTTCTTAATGAATAACAAAAGAATTTGGAAGATCTTGAATTGGAATATCAGGGGAATTAACTCTGAAAAAATGGATTGCTCTCAGAAATAAAATTGAGGAGTATGGCTGTGACATTATTTGTCTTCAAGAAACTAAGAGAGAGGATTTTGTCAGCTCTTACATCAAAAAATTCTGCCCCCCCCAAATTTACCAATTTTGAATTTCTTCCCTCCAGAGGAGCCTCTGGAGGTTTGATCACCATTTGGAATAGTTCCCTGTTCTCTGGGCATCTTTCCTTCCACAATGAGTTCTCCATCTCCATCACCTTGACATCTCTCTTGTCCAATGAATCCTGGATCCTCACCAATATTTATGGGCCATGTTTACCTGAAAAAAGGCTGAATTTTTGGACTGGTTTGGAAACATTGATATGCCTGATGATTTGGACTGGCTCATTGTGGGAGACTTCAACTTCTGTAGATAGCCTTCTAATAGAAACAAATTGGGTGGAGATGTGAATGTATGCTTCTCTTTAATGAAGCCATTAATAATTTGGGTCTCATAGAGCTACCACTTAAAGGTAGAAAGTTCACTTGGAGTAACATGCAAAAAGATCCCCTTTTGGAAAGGTTGGACTGGTTCTTTACTTCTGCTTCCTGGACTCAGAGTTTTCCCTCAAATTTTGTTGCTCCTCTTACAAAACCTACCTCCGATCATTTTCCTTGTGTCATTTCCATTGGCACAATGATTCCCAAAGCCCAGGTGTTCAGATTTGAAAATCATTGGATGCATCATAAGGAATTTAAAGCTATTGTTCAAAATGCCTGGAATATTCCTGTGGGTTTTCAGGATTCTGCAAAAAAGTTCAATGATAAATTCAAAAATGTGAGAAGGGGGCTGAAGCTCTGGGCCAAAAATCTGCCCTGCCTAAAATCAAAAATCTGCAATGTTAATGCCACCATTGATCTTCTGGATGTCATGGAGGAAATGAGAACTCTTACTGTTCAAGAATGGAATCTCAGGGATCTCCTGAAAAATCTTATAATCTCTCTGTTACAGGACCAAAACACCTATTGGAAACAGAGGGGGAAAATTAAATGGGTTAAGCTGGGTGATGAAAACACAAAATTCTTTCATTCCAGAGCTACCATAAGCTTTAGGCATAACTACATTTCCATGCTTAAGGATGTTTCTAATGATGAGGTTTATGATCATGATGGCAAAGCAAATCTCCTTTGGAATTCCTTTAAAGATAGAATGGGTACTTCTGATAAGCCTGAAATGCACTTCAATCTTAATGACTTGGCTGGGGAATGCTTAAGGCATGAGGAAAGGGATGCCTTGGAAAAACCTTTCTCTGATGAGGAGATTGATGAGGTGTAACATCCCTAAAATCATGATTTCAAAGATTGCATATCATTCATGCATGCATATAGAATTGAGATCAATTTCAAACTCATTTCATAAAAACAGAAGCACTTAGTGCTATGATTTTAGGTGAGCAGATGTAAATCAAATGGCCATCCCCATTTGAGGGTTTGAATGTTTAGGAACCTTGATTGTTTGCCTTCTTTGTTGAAAGGATGGTGTGTAGAATTTAAACCAAAGTTTGCAATTTGGAAACCATTTTTCAAATATTTGCAAATCAGATGCAAGTCCCTGATTATTTTGTCCCCCAAGTTTGACCAAGCCTTTACTTAGCAACCACTTGACTTTGTGCCTAATTCGGAGGCTACTACACCCTGCAAAAATCCCAAGAAAATTTGAATTCAAATGGAACTTGAATTCATTTGAAAACTAGTTCAGAAAATCAAAACAGAAAAAGAAAAGGAGTAAACAAAAGAAAAGGGCCAGGCGCCACCAATCTGGCCCAGCATCAGAACAGGCCCAGCTAGCCCACCCGGGCCATTCCTCTCTCTCTCGCACGCGCCAGTGCACCCAGGCAGTCACTAACGACCAGACCCCACCTCCTCTTCGCACGTTTCGCTGACGAGCGGGCCCTCTCCACGTCACCCTCGTCTTCCCCAAATCACGCCCGACCCCATCGTCGGCCGTTTCCTCCGCCCTTCACTGCCGCGTTTGATTCTCGCTTAATTTCCATTGATTCCACGCTTAATCGCTGCTCCCCTCTTGCCTACAAAACCCCCTCTGCACAGCGAGCATTTCCCCCACTCTCCTCGCTCACTCCGCCACCAGGCTGCGCGCATTTGCTCTCGAAGCCCCGCAGCACCGACGACTCCGGTGACCGATTCCGGTGAGCCTCGACCGCCCCCCTCTCTCTGGTTCAAACGAGGATGCTCAGCATGATCTTGCGCACCTGCTGACACCTTTCTTTTGCCTCCACGTGACCCAGGTCATCGTTTCCGTTCACGACCGCAACCACCTGCGTCGCCGCTTGACTCCGGCGACCAATTGAGGTAAAATCCGAGCGCCCCTTGCCCCCTCTTCCATACGAGTTTGTTCGCCCGCGTCTTGTGCACCCTCTGACCCCTCTGGTTCGTGCTAGGGCAACGCCAAACCTCGCCAGTGACCTCGTCTGCAACTCCGACGAGCCCCTGAGACCGTGCCAGTGCGCCCCTTCCCGAGCCATCGCCACCTTGAGCATCAGCAGCCTCCTGCGGTTTTGGTAAGCCACTTCCCCCACTCCCGCGCGACCTAGAACGCCAGCGCCGCCGCTGTCAGACGCGCCGCCGCCAGTCGCCGCCGCTAGCGCCGCTCGAGTTTGGTTAGTTGATTTGTAGCCGTCAGATCTGGATCCAACGCGTAGAATTAGATAGGTTAGCGAACCGTTATGGTCAGATCTGAGCCGTGGGTTTTTAATTAGATCCAACGGCGTGGGAGGGTGATCCAGAACGAATCGGTATCAGCCGATAGGATTAAGACGCGTGGCTAGAGTTAGATTCAAAAACAGAATTCAAATCAGATTTTGATCCAAAATTTAAATAGCTATAACTTTAGATTTCCACGTTAGATTTTTGCAAACTTTATACCGTTGGAATCAGGGAGACAAGACCTTTCTGAATCTGCAATGTGTTTAGTGAAATGTTTATGTTAAAATGACTTTTTATGCAGAAACTTGTTTAGGACTATTTTGAGTATAGAATTTGTTTAGTAAATTGTTTTAGTGCTAAATAAGTTTAGTTAGCAAGTTTTTGACTTGGTTATGTTTCTGTATCATGCACTTTCTTGGTGGAGTTTTCAAAAATCATCACTTAGCATTTTCTGGCATGCATGCATTCATATTTTGTTTGTATAATTGTGTGTAATTTTGTGCTACAAATTTTTGTGTAGATTTTGCTAGTGACTGTGATTGTGAAGAGTGCTACTCTCCCCATTACCAAGGCAAGTGGTACTTCATGGTTATTTTCATCCCTATATTTTGTATAAGCATTAGAAATATTTTGCTAAGTCTTGCATGTTACTTTTTTCCAAATGCTATGTTGGGAAATCCTAAGTAGTTGTAGAATTGCTAGAAATGCTAGGAAATTTCCTAAGTTAAGTTACTATACCATGCTTAGCCTAGCTAGTAGCAAACAAGGGTTGGTAAAGTATATACATGCTATTTTGAAAATATTTCTAAGTCATGGGACTTATGTTTTCTTAATAAAACAACTAAGTCAATGAATCTCCTGGGTGGAATGGGACTTGAATGGTGGTTTTTGGTTGAGTGGTTACACAAGGCCCATGGATATGGTTTACCTTGTGTATCTCACTTGTGGTTTGCCACCCAGGCACAAAGGGATTTTGGAGGCCAAGTGTTAAGAAGCTTATAGTGCAACCACTTGGCAATATGGGCTCTGCCTTGATCATATAGGTTGCTAGAACTTAGTCACTTGGACAGTTGGTGGTAGTGGGATTGATAAGTTGGAACGCGTCCATTTGGCTAAGGGAAGGTTTCTGAAAGGTCCTGTCTTGGGAAACCAAGTCTGGTGGGGAAAGTGCACAACCTCTACAGATGGAAAATCTAAGTACTTAGCCATTCCCTGGCAATGGACAACTTGAGCATCAAGACATGGAAGCTATCAAGAATCTCATCACTCCAACTTCTAAGTCAAACTTGTGGGTGAACAAGGGTGAAGGACCTCAATGTCTATTGATGGTTTCTTGGGAAAATCTTTTGACAAAGAAAAACTTAGTGATTTCAACTAATAGGAAAAACCTATTTTGAAGCAAAGCAAGCCAAGCTACACTTAGCCAGATTGCATATAGTAATAGTCCACTTAAAATTTGCTAAGGTATCACTTGCTAATACTATTCCAAAGTATTGACCCACTGTGGCTGTAACTTGTGATGTTGCAGGTTACTCTGATGAGGATTAGGTGTCATGAGTCTACACTCAACATGTTTGCCTGTGGCACATGAAGATGAAGACTTATATTTACTTACTTATTCAAACTCTTGTAATAGGCATGTGGCCTTGAGTTGTAAGAGACTATGTTTTATCTCTGGAATGGATGTAATAAATGACCTTTGTTTCTGTGTACTTCATCTTAAACTGTGGATGCTAGCATTGATCCAGGGACTAGCATTGCAATCACAGGGATCCTATTCCTTTACAAAGGAGGGGTCTAACAGCTGGTATCAGAGCACTGTGTTGCCTGTAGGATTATGACCCTAGGATTGGAAACCACTAAGGAAAAATTTTCAACTACTTTTACACTTGTCTATTCTCCTCGTAAACTTTTCTGATCTTCTTTCTCATCTCTATTTGTAGATGAACTCCATCAATGAAGCCGTAAGGAAAGGACCACTCATGACCATGACCTTAGAGTGTGAGACAGAGTTCCCCAATATTCTCAAGGACCTCATGGTGGCAATGGAGATACATGGTGCAGCTGTGTACAAAGGCTTTCCAGTGATGGATGAAGGAGTTGAGTACTGGTGGGTGCAACTTCACTTGTACAAAAACAAGGAAGACAACCACACGGAAAAAGGATTCTGCATGTACACCAACACTGTGGTGCACACCACATTCTTTGAGTCAGCAAGAGAAGCAGCTTGGAGGACCATCAAAGAACTAAGTGCAAGAGTCAAGTGCAGAATGCTCAATCTCCAAAAAGACTTGAAGAAAGAGAAGGAACATACTCAAGAGTTGGAAGATACCAACCAAACCTTAAGAGGAGACATAATAGACTTAGTAATGGAGTCATGTGAGCAAGATAGGCAAGTTGCTTCTAGGAACATTGTGTTAGCCAACAGATCCAGTGAGATAGGATTGTAAACGTACTTCGTTAGTTGGACCACCACCTATCACCCTATTTTCCAAAATGTTGTCTTAGAATAAGAGTGAACCTTGATTGATGTAATGACTTCATGTATGCATGACTTGTGTGTTTTGTTTCCCATGGCTATGTATGTGGTGTTTTGTCTTTTGTTTATCTTAAATTGTGTTGTTCTAACTTTTCTATCTTATAAATAGATGCCTATTACCATCATCACAGTTGAGGAGTTCCAGGCTACTCGCTTTGGTCCTCGTATTGTTGAGCTTACTACCTTGCTCAATCTCCCTCTTCCCACCATCATGGTGCACCCACTCACCAAGTTCGAGAGGAAGGACCTCTGGGGCTTCAAGGTGAACCAGCCAGGACGCCAGACAGAGCCTACTACGGAGGCCATCATCTTCAAGCTTATGCACGATGACAGGGAGAGAGGCATGGAGGTAGTTATGCAGGACCTGATAGGACGTCTGCTAGGACGACACTCCCGATAGGTTAGAGGCACTCACTTCCATGTCTTCGGAAGGCGTGATGATGACGGAGAGTCCATCGACTTCGAGGACGACTCGAGGGACGCAGCAGAGCTGATACGCCTGTACTTCCAGGACTTAGAGTCTCTTATTAGGCACGTGGATACTGACAGGACCAATGCCATGCTCAGTAATGACGAGCTCCAGGTGCCGCTTCGTGAGAAGGACAAGCTCTTCGCGCAGCAGGACGAGATAGTCAAGGAAATGGAGGCAAAGTTCGAGACCCAGGACAGGAAGTTCAAGAGTCAGGAGAAGCGTGTCCAGGATAGGAACAAGAAGATCCGGGATATGACCGAGGAACTGCAGTCCAAGGATTTGGAGTTAGAGCAGCAGCAGATGGTAATTGAGAGGCTTCGTTCCCAGAAGAGGGCTCTCAAGGCCAAGATTGAGTCCTTGACCACTACTATTGAGGAGAACAAGACCGCGATGGAGAATGCAGGTCTTACATTTGTCGAGGAGGAGATTGATGCTGATGAGTAGACTAGACTACTCGTTTATCTTTTATTATCATACTTGTTATTTGTGAACTTGTTGTTGGACCATCCGACATGTGGATGGCTTTCTACTTGTGTGTTTTACTTTGTGAACTTATCATCTTGTTGTTGATCTATTATCTTGTCGCATGCTTGTGATTGCTTATGTGATGTATTGTGCATAAAACATCTACGGGTATCTCATTCTTATCTCTATTTGAACAAACCACAGATGCCTCCCCGTCGTGCAAACCCCAACCCCAACAACATCACCCCAGAAATGCAACAAATGATGACCGCCCACACTCAGCTTATGCAAATGATGACAACCTTCATCCAGAACCAGAATAATAATAATAACAACAACAACAACAACCCTCCGGGCTTTGATATGCTCACCAGATTCTTGAGGTTGAGGCCAGCTAAGTTCTCGGGGACCACTGATCCCATGGTGGCCAATGATTGGCTACGTTCTGTAAACAAAGACTTAGTGACCGTGGGCTGCACGGATGCTGAAAAAGTCAGATTTGCAGCACATCTGCTGGAAGGGCCAGCCGCCACATGGTGGGATAATTTTCAGATCACTACTCCTATTGATGAGGTGACTTGGGCTATTTTTGAAGATGGATTTCGCACTGCTCACATCTCTTCAGGAATAATGAGCCTGAAAAAGAAAGAGTTCCACAATCTGAGGCAGCGCCACCGTAGCGTGGCTGAATACATTGAAGAGTTCAACAATCTGGCGCGTTATGCACCGGATGAAGTTGACACTGATGCCAAGAGGAAGGAAAATTTTCTTGAAGGGTTGAATGATGAGCTAAACTTATAGTTGTCTGTGGCATATGTTCCAACTTATCAGTCTCTGTGTGACAAGGCTGCTATTTTGGAGAACAAAAGGAAGCAAGTTGAGAGTAGGAAGAGAAAGCACTCCGACAAGCACAGCTCGGGATCGTCTCACAAACGATCTCACCTTGATGACAGTGGAAGCTCAGGATCCCACAAGCATGGGAAATTCAACAAGCACCACAACCACAACCATCATGAAAACAAGCATCATCGGAGTCATGACAATGATAAGTACAAGAACCACAAGAGTGGACATAAGAGCCACCACAGTGGCAATGGAAGTGGAAGTGGAAGTCAATCTGCTAAGCGGGACATCAGTCAGGTTGAATGCTTCAAATGCAAGAAGCTGGGGCATTATGCAAATGAGTGCCTGAAAAGAAAGTTGAAGGACCTAGCAAGCCCAATCCTTTTCAGAAAGGACAGGTTAACCACATCAATGTGGAGGAGGTCTATGAGGAGCCTGATGTTGTTGCTGGTAAGTTCAGACTCAATTCTATTCCAACATTTGTACTCTTTGATACTGGTGCATCTCATTCATTCATATCAAGAGCATTTGTTAAAAGAAATGAACTACCGGTAGAAACTATTGGGTGTCCTATAAGAGTAAGTTCTCCTGGTGGAGAAATGATAGTGAATTCAGGATGTCATGACTTAGTCATAGAGTTTGGAAAGCATAAGTTTCCAGTGAGCCTGATAATCTTAAATTCCCAAGGATTGGATGTAATTTTGGGAATGGATTGGATGGCTAAGTATGAAGGAGTACTAGATTGTGCCAATCGTACTGTTACACTCACAACCCCGGAAGGAAAGCGGATAAAATTCAAGTCCAACTTTGAATCTAAAGGAAGTAAGCTAAATTCTCTTAAGGGGGTTAGCATGGATAGTGTGCCAATTGTATGTGAAAGGACTATATCTTCCCATCATGTTTTTGGTGTTAAATGACAATCCCAACCGTGTTTTTAACTGTGCTCTTGAGTTTCAGGTAAAACGTCGTTGTTGTCTCATTCTATTGTGATGGATGCTCTCTTGTGATCTTTTGAAGATGGTGGCCCTTTTAGTCTTCTTCTAGTTTCTTTCTGGTTGTTGTTTTAGGTCACCGTACTATTAAGAGGGGGTCCATTTTGGAAGGCTGTGGGAAATCACTTGTTCTTGCACAAACCTATATGCACCGCCACAGCCATCCCATTATCCCGTGAGAGAGAGCGTTTTCCTGTTCTGTTGGGGCCTTTTGTGTCTCACCGGAACTTCCGGTCTAGACCGGAAGTTCCGCTCTAACTTTTTCTGCAGGCAGCTCCTCTGTTTGTTCCGACGCTTGTTCCGCCCAAGTTCCGGTGGCGGTTCAGTAACCCTCTGGGCGAAATGTGCTATTTAGCCGGAACTTGGCCGGAACTTCCATCTGTACTAGCCCCGCCAAAAGTTCTTGAGCGGAACTTCCGCCTGAGGCCGGAACTTCCGGTCTGACCCGCTCGCGACCCAAAAGTTTTGCCTCAAGCTCTGCCCAAGTTCCGGTGGCGGTTCAGTAACCTTCTGGGCGAAATGTGCTATTTAGCCGGAACTTGATCGGAAGTTCACCGGAACTTCCGGTCTGTTTTGACCGGAACTTCCGGTTGCGCTTCTGGAGCGTGCGTCAACGGTCTAATGACCGTTGGAGCCAGTCTCAGGCGGAACTTCCGGCCTATCACCGGAACTTCCGGTGAGGTCGCGAGGGCTGTACCGGTTCAGTGCGAGGGGGCCTATTTAAGGCACCCCTCTTCTTCCTCCCACTCTCTCTCGAATTTCTCTCTCTCCTCCATTAAAGCTTGAGCTTCACCTCACTAGATCTCTCTCTCTAGCCACTCAAATGACCTGATCTTTTGAGAGGTGAGGGAGGTGACCTAGATGTACACTTCCACCAAAGAAGAATTGATTTCCCCTTCCATCCTTTGTGGATCTTGTTGCTCTTGGGTTTCTTGGAATCCTAGACGGTGTAGGGCATCCCCGGAGCTGAGGCATGTGTTGTAAAGCTTCGAGGTGTCGTTGAGGGCCTCCAATTGAGTTGTGGAGCCTCCCCCTCAACCTTGGTGTAAAGGTTTCGGTTGGCGCCTTCAAGGTCACAGGTTAGTGGATTGTGAGGCCTCCTTTGTGGGGGAGCTCACCGGAGAAGAAGGTGAGGCCTTTGTGGCGCTTGGGTGACCTTGTGTGGCCCCGACACCTCTCCAACGTAGACGTAGCTCCTTGGGAGTGAACTACGGGAATTACATCTCCGTGTCCCCTCGCCGGTTACTTCGTTCCCTTCCTTTACTCCTTGCTTTTACTATTTCTTGTTGTTGGTTTCAGTTTTCCTGCTTTAGGTTGTTCACTTAGTTGCATCTCTAGATAACTTTCTTTATTGTTGAGCCTAAAATTGAGAAACTAAGTAAAATTGGGTAGACGCCTATTCACCCCCCTCTAGTCGTATCAAGTCGGTACTTTCAATTGTTATCAGAGCCCAAGCTCTTACTTCGGGCTTTACCGCCTAAGAGACTATGGCCGACGAAGGGGGTAGTGAAACTGAAAAAGCCAAGAACTTGGCCACTATGGATGACCTCAAGCAATTGGAGTCATCCATGATGTCCAAGTTCGAGGAAATGATGACTCTCTTGCAGTCTCTAAAGCCAAACCCCATAGTTGCTATTGACACACCCCAATCCAACGAGGCTCCTCCCACCGTTATGGTGTCCGCCCCCGGGGTTACTCCCGCGGCTGCCACCACTCACTTGGGACTTGGTTTTGTTGCTCAAACCTCTACCAAGGTACCAAGTGAGAACATCGAGGAGCCCGAGAATCCAACTTCCAAAGGGGAGAATGGAGGGAAGGACTACTCGGCGGTACCCCCACCGCCGAAGTACACTCCGGATCCACCCATTCCCATGCCACACATTATCCCTCAAGGAGCACCACCTATGCTAGATACGTCTAATTTCGCCAATTGGCAATATCTAATGCGCTCACATATTTCCAGCTCATCCATTGAGTTAATGAGGATTGTGTAGGATGGATTCTCTCCATTTGACCCAAAGAAGTTGACACGAGGTGAAGTGGTGGACAAGCAACTCAATGCTACAGCTTTGGGAATGATTCAAAAGGCTTTGACTCCAAAGGATTTTGCTCACATTCGCCAATTTGACACCGCCAAGGGAGCTTGGGATCAACTCACCGAGCTCTTTGTTGGGAATGCTAGCATCCAAAGCTCCAAGTTTGATGAGATCAACAACGAGTGCGATGGTTTCGCAATGCAAGATGATGAGACCCCTGAAGACATGTATAGACGCCTTAAGGTCCTTTGTTCTAATATGAGGGACCTTGGGGCTCACTATGTTGATGACAAGTTTATGAAGAGGAAGTTCATTCAAGATCTTCTCCCATTTGAAGAACAAAAGCTCAACTCTATCAAGGGAAGAACCAACTTTCACTTAATGACCTCCCAAGAAGTCTTGAGTGAAGTAATTGCCATGACCATTGCTAAGAAGAATGCGGAGTCCACTCGAGCTAGAGCCATTGGATCAACAAAAGTGAATCTTGCTTTGAAGGCCAAGGCTATTGAAGTTGATGATGATGATACATCAAGTGAGTGGTCCCAAGAAGACATCAAATGTGCCTTCAACGAACATCTTGCTCTCGCTTCAAGGGCTTTTTGGAACAAGTCCGGAGTCAAGTCAAGATCGAGGGATAACTCAAGATTCAACTCACCCAACAAGTCTCCCAAAGCAAGGTCTTGCTACAATTGCAATGACAAGAGTCACTTCGTGGCCAAGTGTCCCTTTGAGAACCGTGAAGACAATGGTGGTCATATCATTCGCAAGGTCAAGTCAAGATCGCCTCATCCCATAAACAAGAACTACACCGTCAAGAACGCCACTAACAAGGAACGAGCAATTGTGGTCCATGAAGAATATCTTTCGGGCACGGATGAAGATGATGATGAAGTTCATGGTGGAGAGATTGTGGGGGTTGCTGCTATTGCCACTACCTCAACTCCACGTCTATCCCTCTTCGACTCGCCAAATGAAAATGTCATCTCCTCCAACCAAAAGTGCTTCATGGACAAGGCCACCGAGGTATCACCAAAACCCACTCCTCAACCCATCTCTAGTGAGCCTTCCTCTCTTGATCTTGTTGGTCTATAGGTGAAGAAAGAGATGATTGACATGTGTGAATTTGTTGCTACCTTAGATGAAGAAACTAAAAACTGCTTTGAGTCCTTACTTGCTCAACTTGAGAATGCTAGGGATGCCTTAGATGAAAAGGAAGAACTTCTTGATTTGCTAAGTAAAAATGAAAGAGATGCCGCCGATGAAATTGCCTCTCTCACTCAAAGTCTTGAGGACGAACAAAATATGAGAATTAATCTTGAAGAAAATGTGTCTAAACTTGTAGATGATCATAACAACACTTTGACCTCTACTATTAAAGAACGTGACCATGCTCTTGCTTTGATTAAGGTTCTCAAGAAAGAAAATGCTGAGTTTGTGGGTGGTCATGATAAGACTCAAAAGGATCTTGAGAAACTCAAAGAGGAACACAAAGCCTTGGAGAGTAAATTCACAAGTCTTTTTGAGGATCATGAACAGCTTCAAACTCAATTAACTTGTGATCTTTCTAAGTCTTCCGCTGTGCAAATTATAGACTTGTCTAGCTCTCCTAACCCTTGTTGCAAGCATGAGCATCTCATAGAGGAGGTCAAGGGTTTGAAGGATCAACTTGCCAAGACTAAGAAGAAGAAGAAGAAGAAGAAGAAGAAGAACAAGAAGAAGAAAAAGAACAAGGGCATGACCCAAGGGGTACCAAATGTCCTAACCCTCTTGCAAAGTGACAACTTTGCCGAAAAGAACAATACCTCTTATATTCTTTGCAAATCTTATGATGGTCATGTATATGCTAGATATGTGGGGACATCTTACACGCATGATTATCATTGGGCCATTTGGGTGCCAAAGGTTCTTGTCACTAACAAAAGGGGACCCATTGCAAAATGGGTACCTAAAACCAAGGCTTGATTTTCTTGTAGGACTATGCTTCCGGCGGATCAAAATGGGTGCTTGATAGTGGTGCCACAAGTCATATGACCGGAAGAAAGTCTATCATGACCGAGTTGAGACCCAATATTGCCAACACCATGGTCTCCTACGGTGACAAAACAAGCTCTCAGGTTTTGGGCTTTGGCAAAGTGGTGGTAACCCCGGATGTATCCTTGGTTGACGTCATGCTTGTCAAAACTCTTGGTTACAACTTACTCTCAGTTCGTGCTCTTGCTCTTATGGGTCTTTCTTCTTTCTTTAATTCTCATTCCATGGTCCTCATGTGGAGCAAGTCTCTCAAGGTGGCTTTTGTAGGATATGTAGAACATGACTTGTACGTGGTGGACTTTTCAGGGACCACTACTCCTCATGCTCTATGTCTCTATGCTAAAGCCGACAAGGGCTGGTTGTGGCATCGCCGCCTAGCCCATGTTAACATGAGAACTTTGCAAAGACTTCACTCTGAGGGCCACATCCTTGGTATTAACGATGTTTATTTTGCCAAAGATCGTGTGTGCAGGGCTTGTATTGAAGGGAAGATGCATGAAACTCCTCACAAAGCGCTCAATCAAATCACTACCGAGAGATGTTTGGAGCTCTTGCATATGGATCTCTTTGGTCCTCCCTCTCATGATAGCCTTGGAGGCAAGAAGTATTGCTTGGTTATTGTGGATGATTTCTCAAGATACACTTGGGTGTTCTTTTTCAAGTACAAGAGTGAAACTCAACAAACCGTCATTGACTTTGCAAATGAGGTTCAACGGAAGCACAATGCGACTATTCTCTCAATTCGAAGTGACAATGGCACCGAGTTCAAAAACTATACCTTGGATGAGTTTCTCAGTGATGAAGGAATCAAGCATCAATACTCCACTCCCTACACCCCTCATCAAAATGGAGTTGCTGAAAGGAAGAATCGCACTTTGATGGATGCGGCTCGGTCTATGCTAGCTGAGTTCAAGTCTCCATACAACTTTTGGGCCGAGGCCATCTCCACTGCTTGCCATGCAACCAACCGGCTTTATCTCCGCAAGAACAAGAACAAGACCCCCTATGAACTTCTCACCGATAAAAAGCCTAATGTTAGCTACTTTCGGGTGTTTGGGTGCAAGTGCTACATACTCAAGAAAGGAGTTCGGTTGTCAAAGTTTGAATCCAAGGCTCAAGAAGGAATTTTCGTTGGTTACTCAAATCAGTCCCGTGCTTACAGAGTCTACAACAAAGACAATGGAAGAGTTGAAGAGACAAGCAACGTGAAGTTTGATGAAAATCATGAGTCCCTTGTTAGGCAAGATGGTGTTTGTGATCCAAGTGATGAAATTCCTCCCAAGGCCATAGGAAGAATGGGTGTGGGTTTCCACCTCCCCATTGAGGATCCCCTTATGGACGAAGGAGAAGGACCAAGCTCTACTCAAGTGGATCCCTCACTCTCACAAGATCATCTTGCACCTCAAGGACCTACTTTCTTGGCACAAGCTCCCTCAAGCTCTTCCGAAGCTTCCCATGCTCATGACTCTCCAAGCTCTAAAGAACAAGCTCTTCATCAACAACATCAACCTCCCCACGATGGGGCTCCTCCTCAAGGCACCTCTCACGGACAAGCTCTTCATCAACCTCGTCAACCTCCCCAAGATGTGGCTCCTCCTCAAGGTCATGTCTCTTCCCAAGGTCAAGCTCGTCAAGATCAAAATCAAGTAAATGATCCTCAAGGATCCTCTCCAAGTGATGACTCCCCCGAAGTGGAAATTGATGAAGATGACCCTCGTGTTCGTGCTTATAGTCAAGGGGGTGGCTCAAGTGATGGAAATGACCAAGTGGAAGCTCAAGAATCTCGAATTGAAGCACAAGCCCGTCGTCAAGCCTATCGTCTCGCCAAGCTTGTTAGAGATGGCCATATCCTTGATAATGTCTATGGAGATTTCAATAAAGGTTCCACCACTAGGAGGCAACTAGCTTCCTTTTGCTCTCACCATGCGTTTATCTCTCTTGTGGAACCACAGAAAGTCTTCGAAGCTCTTGAAGATGATGATTGGCTTGATGCTATGAACAAGGAACTTCACAACTTCAAGAGGAACAATGTTTGGACATTGGTTGAGCGGCCTAAAGACTGCCAAAACGTCATTCGAACCAAGTGGGTCTTCAAGAACAAGTGCGATGCGAATGGAATTATCGTGCGCAACAAGGCAAGGTTAGTTTCCCAAGGATATTCACAAGTTGAGGGCATCGACTTCGGTGAGACTTACGCCCCCGTTGCTCGCCTTGAGTCCATTCGTATGCTCCATGCCTTTGCTACCCATCACAACTTTAAATTGTATCAAATGGATGTCAAGAGTGCTTTTCTTAATGGTCCTTTGAAAGAGTTGGTATACGTCAAGCAACCTCCGGGCTTTGAGGATCCACTTTTTCCGAACCATGTCTACAAGCTCAATAAGGAACTCTATGGCCTTAAGCAAGCCCCACGTGCGTGGTATGAGTGCCTTAGGGAGCTCTTGTTAGACCGTGGCTTCGAAGTGGGCCTCATTGATCCCACTCTTTTTACTAAGAAAGTTGGAGGCCACTTGTTCGTATGCCAAATCTATGTTGATGACATTATCTTTGGGTCTATTAACAAATTTTTTAATGAGGATTTTGCCAAGATCATGACCGACCGCTTCGAGATGTCCATGATGGGGAGCTGAAGTTTTTCCTTGGATTTGAAGTCAAACAATTGAGGAAGGGACTTTCATCAACCAAGCCAAGTACATCCAAGACATGCTCAAGAAGTTCAAGTTTGATCAAGTCAAAGGTGCCAAGACTCCCATGCCAACTAAGGTTAATCTTGATCTCGATCCCAAGGGTAAGGAGGTGGATCAAAAACTCTATCGATCGATGATTGGTTCTTTGCTCTATCTTTGTGCATCCCGACCGGATATTATGTTGAGTGTGGGTATGTGTGCAAGATTTCAAGCCGCACCAAAGGAAAGTCACATGGTGGCTGTCAAAAGGATCTTTCGATATTTAGTTCATACCCCAAACTTTGGGTTGTGGTACCCCAAGGGAGCCAGCTTTGATCTCATTGGTTACACGGACTCGGACTGGGCTGGTGACAAAGTGGGAAGAAAGTCAACCTCTGGAGCGTGTCAGTTTCTCGGAAGATCTTTGGTTTGTTGGTCCTCGAAGAAGCAAAACTGTGTGTCTATGTCTACTGCCGAAGCTGAGTATATCTCTGCCGCAAGCTGTTGTGCTCAATTGCTATGGATGAAGCAAACCTTGAAGGATCTTGGACTATCTTTTGACAAGGTGCCTCTTCTTTGCGACAATGAGAGTGCAATTGCTATTGCTCACAATCCCGTGCAACACAACCGGACCAAGCACATTGAGATTCGTCATCATTTCATTCGGGACCATGTTGCTAGAGAAGACATTTCTTTGGAGTATGTTCCCACCAAGGCTAATCTTTTCACGAAGCCTCTTGATGAAGCAAGGTTCCGAGAGTTAAGGCATGAGCTAAATATCATTGATTCGAGGAATGTTGCTTGAGCCCTTGCACACCTACCCGTGTCTCAATGTATATCTTGTTTGGGTGTAGGCATGGATTTAGGGGGAGTGTAGTTCCTCTTATGAACAAATACTATCCCTATTATGCGCACATTAAAGTTTTCATACTCTATAGTCTCTAAAGGAGACCATTTGAGCTTCATGATAAGTGTTGGTATTGAACCCAAGATATATCTTCGTGGTGTCAAGCCATTTACTCTTATATAAGGTGGCTTCGGCCACCGACTCGTTTTATTTGGTTCTTTGACCTTTTTGTTTGTCATGTTTTTTGTTGTTTTTGGTTCTTCACAGTTTGAGCTATCTATCCTAAGCCTTTCCTTACCTCAAGCCCTCTCTATTCCCTGCACAAGTTCTTCCTTGTTATCCTATTCTGAGATGTTCTTTCTGGCGTCAGCAGAACTTCCGGTCAGTCTGACCCGGAAGTTCCGGTCCACCGGAACTTCCGGTCCCTGACCGGAACTTCTGGTGGTGCTCCCTGTACTATAAAAGGTGGGCCCTGGGGGAAAACGGGATCTTCTTCCTTTTTTCCCCCAAGACCCATCTTCTATCAGGAGCGTCGCCGACCAGGACGTCTCCAAGAGGGCGCTCCGGCCCCCTCTTCTCCAACCACTCCTCTCCAGATCTGCTTCGTGGGATCCTTCCCCACCTCGATCTCCCGCCATGGACTCCGGTATTTGCCCTTAACTCCCTCCATTAATGGAGATCTTGCTCTCACCATGGCTTGAGTTAGGGCACACCTTGTCTAGGCTAGTTCTTTGGCTAGAACTTGTTGGAAGATCTTGGTAGGCCTAGGGTATCATGCTAGAGTAGATTGGTCCAATACATCCTTGAAAAAATTTGTGCATTGGTGGTCTTTAGATCTACATCTAGGGAACTCCTGTTGAAACTGTCAGTTCGTGGCCTCACCGGAACTTCCGGTGAGCCACGACCGGAACTTCCGGTCTAGACCGGAAGTTCCGACGTTTCAGCGGAAGTTCCGGCTACACTGCAAATTTTTTCCCTGTTTGTATTTTTCCAATCTAACTCTTTTTGTTTCCACTTCCGAACTTGTGCACTTATCCCAACTTCCCTCCCTATTCTTGTTCTTTCTTCTCAGGGGAAGGAGAGACTCGCCAAGGCAAGCGTGCCCGCCGACCATCCGCTGAAATTCCTCCTGAGATTGATGAGGAAGATGCTGAAGTTGTGCGTCCAACCGCTTAGACTTCTCGCCAGAAGGCTGCTGCTGCTCGCCGTGCTGCTGCTGCTGCTGCAGGGAAGAGGCCTGCTCTTTCTCAGAAGGCCACTGCTGTAGGGCCAGACATGACCACAACCAAGATTTCCAAGTGGACTCAGAAGGCTTATGATGCATTCAGGGCTACAGATCCCTACCTCGTGCCTCGTGATCGTCTCTGCTTGGATCCTCATTTCCACACCTATCGTCAGGAGCAGATTTACGAAGAAATTTATGCATCCAAGAAGAAGTTTGTGGTTGCTCCTCAGAAGTACATCAATGTGCCTCACATGGAAGAGAAGCAAGTTTACTTTGGGGAAGCTCTTGATATCTGTCAGAGGTTTGGGTTGATTCCCCTCATGGAGCACCGTCAGAACTTTGATGTGACTGCTATTGCCCAGTTCTACTCCACTCTGTATCTTCACATGCATTCATCTACTGAAGGAGTGATGAAGTGTATGACCAGGGATGTGTTTCTTACCGCTACTTGGGCTGAGTTTGCTGAGCTTCTTGGTTATCCCATTCAGCCTGGCCGCGGGGCAAATGGTTGGCGTGTTCATGGTCCTATAGCTGCTGATCCAGAGGTCCTGGAGCCTCTCTACATTGAAGGATGGGGAAGTGTTGGGTTTGTGAATTATCTGCTGCCAACTTATGACATTATGCACCGGGTGTACTTGAACACCATCTCTCCCAAAGCTGGCAACTTTGATCAGTTTCATGGATATCAGGTTGACCTCATGCATCAGACCCATCTTCGCCGAGGCACTGACAGGTCAATGGATGTTATGCACTTCATCTTCTCAGAGCTGTGGGGGGCTCTCATCGAAAAGCGCTCCTGCATCTATGCTCCCTATATTCAGACTCTCATCAATCACAAGTGGCTCGAGAAGACTGGCACCCCCTTCCCTCAAGACAACATCACCATTCATGAAGAGAAAAGGTTCCGTGTGAGTAAGCACCAGAAGCCTCGCACTCAGGAAGAAAAGGAAGCTGCTCTCAAGAAGTCTCGAGATGTTGCTAGTGGTCCCTCCTCTGGTCCTGGTGGCTCTAGTGCTGGTGGTCCTTCTCTCCAGAGGAAGCCATCTTGGGCAAAGAAGCTGCTTGGGAAAGTGAAGAAGACTTTCTGCTTTCTGCAGGACCGCGAGTATCAGGCTTATGTTGACCAGCGTCACAATGTTTAGCGCCAGAAGGCCGTCATGGCAGCCCTCAACATTCCTTGCTCACCGGTCTCTAGCTCTGTCACTGCTCCCAAGGAGGATTGGGTTCGCAACAACTGCAGCTGGTCTAAAGATGAGTCTGAGGAGGAGGTCACTGGTCCGCCCGAGTCTTCCCATCCTTCCCCTTCTCATGGCTGGGACGAGTAGATTGATCTTTTCTTCCTTTTTGGTGTCTCGATGCCAAAGGGGAGAAGGATGTCTATTAGGGTGTCTACGGGATTTGCATGGGTTGAGTCGCGAGCCTGTTCTTGCCTTTGATCTTTTCTTACTCGCGAACTCTCTAGTTAATTTGTGTGCTTGTGGTTGTATGTCTGTGAACTTATGTGTGCTTGTGGACCATGTGGTATGTTATGTTTGAGACTATGTGGTATCTTTGTGGTATCTTATTCTTTGCCGTGAGTGTGGTACCTTATTGTCATCTCTTGGGCTATTTCTATGGTGGTGGAGCCTCATTGCTCTTGTTGCTATTATTACTCCGTTTGTCTCCACCACATTTAATTGGTTCTGGTATGATCTCTATCCCTTTTTGTAATTGTGCTATCTTTGCAATTGTTAGGGGGAGCCTCCATGTATGTGTGCTAGTTCAGTCCTTAGGGGTCTTCTCTCTACCTTGTACACATACAGGGGGAGCCTGCCCCGTCCATTGCAAAGATTGCTTTGTTTCTATGCAAATCTGTGGGATTGTCATCTAACACCAAAAAGGGGGAGATTGAAAGGACTATATCTTCCCATGATGTTTTTGGTGTTAAATGACAATCCCAACCGTGTTTTTAACTATGCTCTTGAGTTTCAGGTAAAACGTCGTTGTTGTCTCATTCTATTGTGATGGATGCTCTCTTGTGATCTTTTGAAGACGGTGGCCCTTTTAGTCTTATTCTAGTTTCTTTCTGGTTGTTGTTTTAGGTCACCGTACTATTAAGAGGGGGTCCATTTTGGAAGGCTGTGGGAAATCACTTGTTCTTGCACAAACCTATATGCACCGCCACAGCCATCCCATTATCCCGTGAGAGAGAGCGTTTTCCTGTTCTGTTGGGGACTTTTGTGTCTCACCGGAACTTCCGGTCTAGACCAGAAGTTCCGCTCTAACTTTTTCTGCGGGCAACTCCTCTATTTGTTCCGACGCTTGTTCCGCCCAAGTTCTGGTGGCGGTTCAGTAACCCTCTGGGCGAAATGTGCTATTTAGCCGGAACTTGGCTGGAACTTGGCCGGAACTTCCATCTGTACTAGCCCCGCCAAAAGTTCTTGAGCGGAACTTCCGCCTGAGGCCGGAACTTCCGGTCTGACCCGCTCGTGACCCAAAAGTTCCGCCTCAAGTTCCGCCCAAGTTCCGGTGGCGGTTTAGTAACCTTCTGGGTGAAATGTGCTATTTAGCCGGAACTTGATCGGAAGTTCACCGGAACTTCCGGTTGCGCTTCTGGAGCGTGCGTCAACGGTCTGATGACCGTTGGAGCCAGGCTCAGGCGGAACTTCCGGCCTATCACCGAAACTTCCGGTGAGGTCGCGAGGGCTGTACCGGTTCAGTGCGAGGGGGCCTATTTAAGGCACCCCTCTTCTTCCTCCCACTCTCTCTCGAATTTTTCTCTCTCCTCCATTAAAGCTTGAGCTTCACCTCACTAGATCTCTCTCTCTAGCCACTCAGATGACCTGATCTTTTGAGAGGTGAGGGAGGTGACCTAGATCTACACTTCCACCAAAGAAGAATTGATTTCCCCTTCCATCCTTTGTGGATCTTGTTGCTCTTGGGTTTCTTGGAATCCTAGACGGTGTAGGGCATCCCCGGAGCTGAGGCATGTGTTGTAAAGCTTCGAGGTGTCGTTGAGGGCCTCCAATTGAGTTGTGGAGCCTCCCCCTCAACCTTGGTGTAAAGGTTTCGGTTGGCGCCTTCAAGGTCACCAGTTAGTGGATTGTGAGGCCTCCTTTGTGGGGGAGATCACCGGAGAAGAAGGTGAGGCCTTTGTGGCGCTCGGGTGACCTTGTGTGGCCCCGACACCTCTCCAACATAGACGTAGCTCCTTGGGAGTGAACTATGGGAATTACATCTCCGTGTCCCCTCGCCGGTTACTTCATTCCCTTCCTTTACTCCTTGCTTTTACTATTTCTTGTTGTTGGTTTCAGTTTTCCTGCTTTAGGTTGTTCACTTAGTTGCATCTCTAGATAACTTTCTTTCTTGTTGAGCCTAAAATTGAGAAACTAAGTAAAATTGGGTAGACGCCTATTCACCCCCCTCTAGTCATATCAAGTCGGTACTTTCAGTATGTGAGTATCCGGATGTGTTTCCGGAAGATTTACCGGGAATGCCACCAGATAGAGATGTGGAGTTTCTGATAGATTTGGTACCGGGTTCTGGACCAAGAGCAAAGAGACCATATAAAATGTTAGTTGATGAACTGAAGGAGCTCAAGAAACAACTTGGAGAACAATTGCAAAAAGGATTCATCCAGCCAAGTTCTTCGTCTTGGGGAGCCCCAGTTTTGTTTGCAGAGAAGAAAGATAGAAGTCAAAGGCTATGCATAGATTACCGTTCACTTAACGAGGTAACCATCAAGAACAAATACCCTTTGCCAAGAATCAACGACTTGTTTGATCAGCTAGAAGGAGCATGTGTGTTCTCGAAGATTGATCTTCGATCAGGCTATTTTCAATTCAAGATAAGAGAACAAGACATACCTAAAACAACATTCACCACCAGGTATGGATTGTATGAGTACACCGTGATGCCTTTTGGTTTAACCAACGCTCCAGCATACTTCATGAATATGATGAACAAAGCGTTCATGGAATTTCTTGACAAATTTGTTGTCGTTTTCATCGATGACATATTAGTCTACTCCAAGAGCAAGGAGGAACATGAAGGACACTTACGTTTGATACTTGAGAAACTAAGGGAACATAAACTTTATGCCAAATTCAGCAAGTGTGAGTTCTGGTTATAAGAAGTTGGTTTTCTTGGTCATGTTATGACAAAGGATGGTGTAGCAGTTGATCCTGCTAAAGTTTCAGCTTTGGCTGAATGGGAATCTCCTAAGAACGTGAAAGAGGTTCGTAGTTTCCTTGGCTTAGCAGGTTACTACAGAAGATTCATTGAAAATTTCTCTAAAGTATCTAAGCCCATGACTGAATTGTTAAAGAAAGACAAGAAGTTTGCTTGGTCTGAAGGTTGTGAACTTAGCTTCCAAGAATTGAAGAAGAGACTTGTGACAGCACCAGTTCTGTGTCTGCCAGATTTGGAAAAAGATTTCCAAGTATATTGCGATGCTTCTCATCAAGGATTAGGTGCAGTACTTATGCAAGGCGGTAAAGTTGTGGCTTATGCCTCGAGACAGCTCAAAACTCATGAAGTAAACTATCCTACTCATGATTTAGAGTTAGCCTCTGTTGTCCATGCACTCAAAACATGGAGACACTACCATTTGGGAAAGCATTGTGAAGTGTTCACGGATCACAAGAGTTTGAAGTATATCTTCACCCAGAAGGAAATCAATATGAGACAAAGGAGATGGCTAGAACTTATCAAGGATTATGACTTAAGTTTGCAATACCACCCCGGTAAAGCAAATGTTGTGGCCGATGCTCTAAGTCGTAAGGTTTTTGTGAATGGCCTTACCAAAGGAGAATTGCCAGATGAGTTGTGTGCCGAATTCAGATAACTCAGATTGGAGATTGTGCCTGAAGGACATCTCATGTCTTTGGATGTTCAACCCACTCTGTCGGATAGGATCAAAAAGCCCAGAAGACTGATAAAGAAATCGAAGAGATTAAGGAAAGGATTAGCCAAGGAAAAGCCAAAAGTTTCCACGTAGACGAACAGGGTACTTTATGGCATGGGAAACGTATTTGTGTTCCACAAGATCCGGAGTTGCGGAAACTGATTCTGCAAGAAGCTCACAACTCTTCATATTCTATTCACCCAGGAAACACCAAAATGTACATGGACATGAAAGAAAGATTTTGGTGGAACAATCTCAAAAGGGACATCGCCGAACATATTGCTTTGTGTGATGTGTGTAGTAGAGTAAAAGCGGAGCATCAGAAACCAACAGGTTTGCTTCAACCACTACCTATTCCTGATTGGAAGTGGGACAAGATTGGTATGGATTTCATTACCGGATTACCAAGGACTAGGTCAGGGTATGATTCCATATGGGTAGTAGTGGATCGCCTAACTAAAGTGGCTCATTTCATACCCGTGAAGACAACTTATACAAGTGCCAAGTTAGCCAAAATCTACATGAGTAGAATTGTATGCCTTCACGGTGTGCCTAAGAGTATTGTGTCTGATAGAGGAACCCAGTTCACTTCTCATTTTTGGAGACAGCTTCATGAATCATTGGGAACGAGGTTGGAATTCAGCACTGCTTTTCATCCTCAAACCGATGGACAAACGGAAAGGACTAATCAAATTCTTGAAGACGTGTTGAGGGCATGTGCCCTAGACTCTGGAGCGAGTTGGGATGAAAGTCTGCCTTATGCAGAATTTTCTTATAACAATAGCTATCAAGCCAGTATTGGGATGGCACCATTTGAGTTTCTCTACGAAAGAAAGTGTACCACCCCATTGCTATGGAATGGTGTGGGAGAAAGAAGTTTATTTGGACCGAATCTTATCAAGGAAGCCGAAGAGAAAGTCAAATTAGTTAAGGGCAGATTGAAGATAGCACAGTCCCGGCAGAAAAGCTACGCAGATCCTAAGCGTAGAGAAGTCACCTACGAGGTTGGTGATAGAGCCCATCTTAGAGTATCACCACTTCGTGGAGTGAAAAGATTTGGAGTCAAAGGAAAGTTGGCACCAAGATATGTTGGACCATTCAAGATTCTAAGTTGCAAGGGAGAAGTTGCATATGAAGTCGAATTGCCAGAATCTCTGTCAGCTGTCCATAATGTGTTTCATGTGAGTCAGCTTAAGAAATGTCACCCAGAAATGGAAGAAACTTCTTTGAAGGATACCATACCTTTGGAAGAAGTTCAACTAGAAAGTGATCTCACTTATGAAGAAAAGCCTATCGAGATTCTTGAGACTGCAGAAAGAGTCACAAGGACAAAGACTATCAAGTTTTGCAAAGTGCAATGGAATCATCACTCCGAAGAGGAAGCAACATGGGAAAGAGAAGATGATCTTCGGAAAGACCACCCTCACCTATTTGCTAGCCAATCCGAATCTCGAGGGAGAGATTCACCTTAAGGGGGTTAGATTTGTAACATCCCTAAAATCATGATTTCAAAGATTGCATATCATTCATGCATGCATATAGAATTGAGATCAATTTCAAACTCATTTCATAAAAACAGAAGCACTTAGTGCTATGATTTTATGTGAGCAGATGTAAATCAAATGGCCATCCCCATTTGAGGGTTTGAATGTTTAGGAACCTTGATTGTTTGCCTTCTTTGTTGAAATGATGGTGTGTAGAATTTAAACCAAAGTTTGCAATTTGGAAATGGTTTCCAAAAAACCATTTTTCAAATATTTGCAAATCAGATGCAAGTCCCTAATTATTTTGTCCCCCAAGTTTGACCAAGCCTTTACTTAGCAACCACTTGACTTTGTGCCTAATTCTGAGGCTACTACACCCTGCAAAAATCCCAAGAAAATTTGAATTCAAATGGAACTTGAATTCATTTGAAAACTAGTTCAGAAAATCGAAACAGAAAAAGAAAAGGAGTAAACAAAAGAAAAGGGCCAGGCGCCACCAATCTGGCCCTGCATCAGAACAGGCCCAGCTAGCCCACCCGGGCCATTCCTCTCTCTCTCTCGCACGCGCCAGTGCACCCAGGCAGTCACTGACGACCAGACCCCACCTCCTCTTCGCACGTTTCGCTGACGAGCGGGCCCTCTCCACGTCACCCTCGTCTTCCCCAAATCACGCCCGACCCCATCGTCGGCCGTTTCCTCCGCCCTTCACTGCCACGTTTGATTCTCGCTTAATTGCCATTGATTCCATGCTTAATCGCTGCTCCCCTCTCGCCTACAAAACCCCCTCTGCACAGCGAGCATTTCCCCCACTCTCCTCGCTCACTCCGCCACCAGGCTGCGCGCATTTGCTCTCGAAGCCCCGCAGTACCGACGACTCCGGTGACCGATTCCGGTGAGCCTCGACCGCCCCCTCTCTCTCTGGTTCAAACGAGGATGCTCAGCATGATCTTGCGCACCTGCTGACACCTTTCTTTTGCCTCCACGTGACCCAGGTCATCGTTTCCGTTCACGACCGCAACCACCTGCGTCACCGCTTGACTCCGGCGACCAATTGAGGTAAAATCCGAGCGCCCCTTGCCCCCTCTTCCATACGAGTTTGTTCGCCCGCGTCTTGTGCACCCTCTGACCCCTCTGGTTCGTTCTAGGGCGATGCCAAACCTCGCCAGTGACCTCGTCTGCAAGCATCAGACGTCGCTGCAACTCCGACGAGCCCCTGAGACCGTGCCAGTGCGCCCCTTCCCGAGCCATCGCCACCCTGAGCATCAGCAGCCTCCTGCGGTTTTGGTAAGCCACTTCCCCCACTCCCGCGCGACCTAGAACGCCAGCGCCGCCGCTGTCAGACGCGCCGCCACCAGTCGCCACCGCTAGCGCCGCTCGAGTTTGGTTAGTTGATTTGTAGCCGTCAGATCTGGATCCAACGCGTAGAATTAGATAGGTTAGCGAACCGTTATGGTCAGATCTGAGCCGTGGGTTTTTAATTAGATCCAACGGCGTGGGAGGGTGATCCAGAACGAATCGGTATCAGCCGATAGGATTAAGACGCGTGGCTAGAGTTAGATTCAAAAACAGAATTCAAATCAGATTTTGATCCAAAATTTAAATAGCTATAACTTTAGATTTCCACGTTAGATTTTTGCAAACTTTATACCGTTGGAATCAGGGAGACAAGACCTTTCTGAATCTGCAATGTGTTTAGTGAAATGTTTATGTTAAAATGACTTTTTATGCAGAAACTTGTTTAGGACTATTTTGAGTATAGAATTTGTTTAGTAAATTGTTTTAGTGCTAAATAAGTTTAGTTAGCAAGTTTTTGGCTTGGTTATGTTTCTGTATCATGCACTTTCTTGGTGGAGTTTTCAAAAATCATCACTTAGCATTTTCTGGCATGCATGCATTCATATTTTGTTTGTATAATTGTGTGTAATTTTGTGCTACAAATTTTTGTGTAGATTTTGCTAGTGACTGTGATTGTGAAGAGTGCTACTCTCCCCATTACCAAGGCAAGTGGTACTTCATGGTTATTTTCATCCCTATATTTTTTATAAGCATTAGAAATATTTTGCTAAGTCTTGCATGTTACTTTTTTCCAAATGCTATGTTGGGAAATCCTAAGTAGTTGTAGAATTGCTAGAAATGCTAGGAAATTTCCTAAGTTAAGTTACTATACCATGCTTAGCCTAGCTAGTAGCAAACAAGGGTTGGTAAAGTATATACATGCTATTTTGAAAATATTTCTAAGTCATGGGACTTATGTTTTCTTAATAAAACAACTAAGTCAATGAATCTCCTGGGTGGAATGGGACTTGAATGGTGGTTTTTGGTTGAGTGGTTACACAAGGCCCATGGATATGGTTTACCTTGTGTATCTCACTTGTGGTTTGCCACCCAGGCACAAAGGGATTTTGGAGGCCAAGTGTTAAGAAGCTTATAGTGCAACCACTTGGCAATATGGGCTCTGCCTTGATCATATAGGTTGCTAGAACTTAGTCACTTGGACAGTTGGTGGTAGTGGGATTGATAGGTTGGAACGCGTCCATTTGGCTAAGGGAAGGTTTCTGAAAGGTCATGTCTTGGGAAACCAAGTCTGGTGGGGAAAGTGCACAACCTCTGCAGATGGAAAATCTAAGTACTTAGCCATTCCCTGGCAATGGACAACTTGAGCATCAAGACATGGAAGCTATCAAGAATCTCATCACTCCAACTTCTAAGTCAAACTTGTGGGTGAACAAGGGTGAAGGACCTCAATGTCTATTGATGGTTTCTTGGGAAAAGCTTTTGACAAAGAAAAACTTAGTGATTTCAACTAATAGGAAAAACCTATTTTGAAGCAAAGCAAGCCAAGCTACACTTAGCCAGATTGCATATAGTAATTGTCCACTTAAAATTTGCTAAGGTATCACTTGCCAATACTATTCCAAAGTATTGACCCACTATGGCTGTAACTTGTGATGTTGCAGGTTACTCTGATGAGGATTAGGTGTCATGAGTCTACACTCAACATGTTTGCCTGTGGCGCATGAAGATGAAGACTTATATTTACTTACTTATTCAAACTCTTGTAATAGGCCTGTGGCCTTGAGTTGTAAGAGACTATGTTTTATCTCTAGAATGGATGTAATAAATGACCTTTGTTTCTGTGTACTTCATCTTAAACTGTGGATGCTAGCATTGATCCAGGGACTAGCATTGCAATCACAGGGATCCTATTCCTTTACAAAGGAGGGGTCTAACATGAGGTCATTAAAGATCTTCCAAATGATAAATCCCCTAGCCCTGATGGTTTTAATAATGAATTCATGAAACATTGCTGGCCTATTATTAAGGATGATGCGAAACAACTCCTTGTGGATTTCTATGAGGGGCAAACTTCCTTGGAAAGCATTAATGCCTCTTTTATCACCCTCATTCCAAAAATTGCAGATCCTTTGACTCCTGCTTATTTTAGGCCTATTTCTTTGCTAAATAGTGTCTTTAAGATTATCACCAAAATTCTGGCTAATAGACTGCAGAAGGTCATCCTTAAACTTGTTCACAAGAATCAATATGGTTTGCTCAAACAAAGTGTAAGGTTACCAACCTTTAATAAGGTAGAGTCCCCTGTGTTTACAATGCTAGTCCCTGGATCAATAGCTAGCATCCACAGTTAAGATGTAATATCAAGAAACAAAGGTCATAATACAACTTTATAACTAGGAATAAAATAATTTATTACATCTTTCATAGCTCATTTGGCTATTACATTACATTGCAGTAGAATATCTATAAGCATGGGGTCATTCATCTTCAAAGTGCCACAGGCAGACATGTTGGTTGTAGACTTTGTAATCCTAATCAACACACTTCACTAAATCAATCAAACCTGCAACATAACAAGTTATAGCCACAAGGGTCAATACATTTGAATTATATTGGCAAGTGATACTGTGGTAGTATAGCGGAGTCTATCATCTATATGATTTTTGCCTAGTGGAGTTGAGGCTTGCATTGCTCAAAATAGATTTTTCCTTATCATTTGAAAACACTAAGTTTTTGCTTGACAAAATAATCTTTCCCAAGGCATCTCCAAATCAAAGATTTAAGATCCTTTAACCCTTGTTCAACCACAAGTTTTTAACTTAGAAATTTGGATGATGAGATTCTTGATTGCTTCCATGTCTTGATGCTCAAATTGTCCTTTACCAGGGACATGGCTAAGTACTTAGATTTTACACTCTGCAGAGGTGGTGCACTTTCCCCACAAGACTTGGTTTCCCAAGACAAGATCTTTCAGAAGCCTTCCCTTAGACCAAAATGGACGCGCTCCAACCTATCAAACCCTACCACCAACTGTCCATATGGCTAAGTTCTTGCAACCTATATGATCCAGGCAGAGCCCATAATGCCAAGTGGCTGCACTTGAAGCTTCTCAACATTTGACATCTCAAATCTCTTTGTTCCTGGGTGGCCATCCACAAGTGAGATACACAAGGTAAACCATAAACATGGGCCTTGTGAACCACTCAACCAAAAACCACAAAGCAATTACCATTCCACCCAGGTGATTCATTAACTTAGTTATTTTATTAAACAAAAACACAAGTCCTCAGACTTAGAAATTTTTCCATAGTATGAATGTATATTCCACCCTTGTTTTCTATTAGCTAAGCTAAGCTTGATAGTAGTAGGAATCTTAACTTAGGAAATTCTACTAAGGTTTTCATCTACTAGGTTTTCCCATAGCAAGGTTTATACTTAGCAAAAATTCTATGCAAGACCTACTTAGAAATATCACTAATGCATAGTGAAAATAATGGGACAAAAGTATGAAGCATCACTTGCCTTTTTGGTAGAGGGTATAAGTTCACTCCTTGTCCTTGCAACAATCACACTCTTCAAGTCACTACAATTCAATCAAGCAAGGCACAATCTCAATCTACCAATCAAGCAAAACATCACATAAAATGATAAAGTCAAAGTAATGCATGCAAGCATGCCAAGCTTTGTTTTATTTTAAAGAGTGGTTCCTAATGGGTCATAAACATTTGGAAGCACCTAATGGTCATTTTATAAGGTGGCAAAGTCATTTGCAAAAGATTTCACTTCATAAACCATTTTCAAAACAAGGTATCATTTTATGTGGTGTAGAAATGTTTTTACTAAGTCATTAATCTATAGGGTTCCCAAAATACATTTTCAAATCATAAAACTTGGTGTTTAGGGTCAGAGAGTTTAAAACAAAACATTTCCCAAAAGTTTTCTTCCAAAACCATTTTTAATAAATAAACTATATTTTTATTTGACTAGAAATGGTTTTAAATCAAAGAATCATTGTTTTGTTTCACCAAATAAATTTTTGAAACCACAAAGTGTTTCCTATGGTCAGTAGGTTCAAATCACACCATTTTCCAAAGATTTTATCCCCAAAATCATTTTTGAACAATTTTTATAATCTAAACAAGCATACATAAGTTTCTGCAAAAACAAACATTTTAACAGAAACTTTTTACTAAACAAATGGCATGGTTGGCTAGGGCTTGTTCCACTGATTCCATTGATATAAAGTTTGCAAAATTTGGACATGTAGAACTAAAGTTATGCAATTTACAAATTCAAACCACTAATAGAAATGTTTCTGTCTTATAAACAAACTCCAGGCCACGTGGTGCAATCCTATTGGTCAAAAACGTTTCGTTCGGATCGACAGACACAGACCGCAGGATCCAACTTGATCGCACGGCACAGATCGATCGATACCCCTTCGGCTAAGATTCTATCACGAGCGTCAGATCAAGATCCTACGGTGCGCAGCACGCTTGCCAACTAGTGGCGGCGCTGGCGGCGGCGCTCAGGCGGCAGCGCTCAGACGAGGTCGTCTCCGGTGATACAGGACGCAAGGGAGAGGAGGAGAAGGCTCACCGTGTTCGCCGAAGCTTGGGGAAGCTCAAGGTGGCACTGGATGGCGAAGGGGCGCACGTGACTGTCCTTAATCGCTCGCCGGAGATGAGCTGGGCCTTGGGCGCGGTTAGACGTCGACGGGGGCGAGGCTACGGTTCATGAGGAGACAAACGGGAAGCACAGTTAAACGCGCAAGGTCACGGCGATGATGTGTGCGTGAAGGAGAAGGAGATGCACGGTCGGAAACTACCTATGGAGCTCGTCGGAGTTGGAGCGGACGGCGGCGACGTTCAGTCGAAGACAAAGTCGACGCTGCAGAGCATGCGCGAGCGAGGGAAAGGCACTGGCAGGTGCAGGAGATGATGGCGAGCAAGCCAGTGTGCTCTGGAAGCAGTGGGGCTGGCGGTGGTGGCCGGAATTTGAACGGGAGCTCGCCGGAGACAATGGGTTTCGGGCTTGCGATACGAGCAGCCTGGTGGCGATGAGGGCGTGGAGTCTGAGGGGAAATGAGGAGAAGGCCGAGGCGATTAAGAGAGTGTGGTCTCTAGGAGAATTAAACCTGTCATCAACGCGAATTTAATCGGAATCAATCGCGGCAGAGCGACGTTGAGGGAGGAGGAAACGGCCGGCGCGGGGTTGAAGATGACCGCGTGGCAGTGTGGGGCATGCTTGTCAGCGAGAAAGGGAGTGAGGGGGAGGGTCCACTCGTCAGCGTCCTTGCGGGTTTCTTTCGCGGTGAAAAACGATTCGCTCGCTGAGAGGGAGAGGTGGGCTAGGTTGGGCTTAGTTGGGCTGAGACTGGGCCAGATGGTTGGGCTGTTTGTTTCTCCCTCTTTTTTGTACTAAACCTTTTTCCATTTCAATTTCTGTTTTGAAATTCAAACCACAAATCAAACAACCAATTCAAATAAACTTCCACTAAACTTTATATTGAGTTTAGCTCTGTTTATCAACACAATTCAAAGTCCAAAACAAAATAATATTTTTAATCTTTTTAGGATCCATTTATTAATTAAATAAAATGGACCTTGGTTATTAAATCAAATAGGGTTTGTTTTATTTATTTTTAAAACTCTATTTGAAATCCAAAATAGTACCAAAACCATTCAGTAGGTTTTATTTGAAAATAATAAACACTTGGAAAACTTATTTAAAATAATTTAATAAGTTTTGATGTTTTAATTAAAATGGTAAAACCTTTGTTTTTAATAAAAATTGGATATTAATAAATCCTCATTATTTTGTTTAAATAAACCTTTACTCTTTTTATCAAAACAAAACATTTTATTTCAAAAACTTGGCCAAGGTTTAATCTGGCTCTATAAAATAATCCTTATTTATAAATCTACCTTTTTTTTGAAAACCAAATCCTTTTATTAAAAGATTTGAAATAGTAATTTTAAATATTTTTAAGTTTATTGTTTATTTATCTTTTTAAATCCCTTTAGGATTTTATTTGATCCAAATAGGTTTTGAAAGTTTCAAATTGGATTCAAAAGTTTCTTCTCACCCTAAAAATCAACAAAGTTTTATTTTATTCATTTATTTTTCACATAACAAGATTTGGAAAATCTTGGGATGTGACAGGCTACCACCCTTAAAATAAATCTCGTCCCGAGATTTGGGGAGGCTAGGGTTACAAGTAGGCTCAAAGCATCTAGGGTACTACCACCCTTAAAAATTTCCATCTAAATTACATCTTGTCTTACTTGGGATCTTGGTGTAACTTTCCTGGACAGAAGTTTGCATAGTGGCCTAGCTCCTTGCATTTGAAACATGTGACCAGGCTGAGATCCCTCATAGGCTTGTTTATCTTGTGTTTCATCTTTTCTGGATAATTGCTTGCATAATGTCCTAGCTCTTTGCAGTTGTTGCACCACACTTGGCTAATATCTTTCTTTTCCTTTGGTATCATTTCCTCTTGTTTGTTTCCTTGGTTCTTCTTCTTTTCTAGGCATCCATTGGCATAGTGTCCCATCTCTTTGCAATTGTAACATTGCAACTGGCTTTTGTCCTTCTTTTTCTTTTTGGGTCTCTCCAAAGCTAGGAGTTCTTCTAGTTCATGTTCTTCATACCTCACCTCAGAGGTGGGAAATCTTTCTCTCTTCTTGGGGCATTGATCTTCATGCTCCTTGGATGTATGATCCTTGTCTCCACAAATATTGCAAACTTGGGTTCCCTCTAGAACAGCATCTCTGTCATCCTTGTTGTCATTAGCTCTTTGGGAAAAGTTTTCTCCCATGTTGATCATTTGAGTAACCAATCCTTGCAACAATTGGGATTGAAGTTTCAAAATCCTTTGTATGGCTGGTTCTAGTCCATTGTTTTTGTTTAAAAGCTGAGTTGTCTCTTGGCTCAACTGGTTTTGGGTTGCTATAAGTTCTCTCATGTTGTCCTCTTGGTTTTTGTTGTTGTCATCACCCTTGATGTTGGAGTCTCTTGGAGTAGTCATCTGTTTGGGTTGGATTGGGATTAGAATAGGCAAAATATTTCTAAGGGAATAATTCAATTCACACACATCACAATTCACACAAGCAATGTGCAAGCAATCACAAACAAACATTCCACTCAAACAACAAGTTTCAAGCATATTTTTAGGCAACCAAAAATATTTTTGTTACACCACATAAGTTGGTGGGTTTGACTTATACTAAATATGGTGGTCCATCTATATGGTTCACTTGAGATCTTTCCATCCTTCTTGGCTGATTCTTCTTGCATGAGATCATGGTTTCCTTGAGAAAAACTTTTGGTCACAAAACTTCAAAGGTGATGAGGGTTCTTTATAAGTTGTATTTCCTTAGTCTTCAAGTCTTGGGCAATATTTCTTGTCTCACTTGTCCTTAGTGACATCCAAGATTCAAGTCCTTGGTGAATATGCTAAAGATGTTGAAGTCATTAGAGTTGAAGATGTTGAAGTCATTTAGAGTTGAAGATGTTGAAGTCATTAGAGTCCTTTGCACATGGTGAAGTCTTTGGTCATGGGGTAGGTTTGTCCATCAAGTTGAAACAGATGAGATGTAGAATCAAAACCAAAATGGTTGAGGAAAGAGTTTACAAGATTGTTTGTAAATAAGTTTTGGAACAAATACAACTCTTATCTTTTTCTAAGGGGTTTTGTCCAATCCTAGGTTTACAAATCCTACAGGCAACACAATGCTCTGATACCATCTGTAAGGTTCCCAACCTTTAATAAGGTAGAGTCCCCTGTGTTTACAATGCTAGTCCCTGGATCAATAGCTAGCATCCACAGTTAAGATGTAATATCAAGAAACAAAGGTCATAATACAACTTTATAAACAGGAATAAAATAATTTTTTACATCTTTCATAGCTCATTTGGCTATTACATTACATTGCAGCAGAATATCTATAAGCATGGGGTCCTTCATCTTCAAAGTGCCACAGGCAGACATGTTGGTTGTAGACTTTGTAATCCTAATCAACACACTTCACTAAATCAATCAAACCTGCAACATAACAAGTTACAGCCACAAGGGTCAATACATTTGAATTGTATTGGCAAGTGATACTGTGGTAGTATAGTGGAGTCTATCATCTATATGCTTTTGGCTAAGTGGAGTTGAGGCTTGCATTGCTCAAAATAGATTTTTCCTTATCATTTGAAAACACTAAGTTTTTGCTTCACAAAATAATCTTTCCCAAGGCATCTCCCAATCAAAGATTGAAGATCCTTTAACCCTTGTTCAACCACAAGTTTTTAACTTAGAAATTTGGATGATGAGATTCTTGATTGCTTCCATGTCTTGATGCTCAAATTGTCCTTTACCAGGGACATGGCTAAGTACTTAGATTTTACACTCTGCAGAGGTGGTGCACTTTCCCCACAAGACTTGGTTTCCCAAGACAAGATCTTTCAGAAGCCTTCCCTTAGACCAAAATGGACGCGCTCCAACCTATCAAACCCTACCACCAACTGTCCATATGGCTAAGTTCTTGCAACCTATATGATCCAGGCAGAGCCCATAATGCCAAGTGGCTGCACTTGAAGCTTCTCAACATTTGACATCTCAAATCTCTTTGTTCCTGGGTGGCCATCCACAAGTGAGATACACAAGGTAAACCATAAACATGGGCCTTGTGAACCACTCAACCAAAAACCACAAAGCAATTACCATTCCACCCAGGTGATTCATTAACTTAGTTATTTTATTAAACAAAAACACAAGTCCTCAGACTTAGAAATTTTTCCATAGTATGAATGTATATTCCACCCTTGTTTTCTATTAGCTAAGCTAAGCTTGATAGTAGTAGGAATCTTAACTTAGGAAATTCTACTAAGGTTTTCATCTACTAGGTTTTCCCATAGCAAGGTTTATACTTAGCAAAAATTCTATGCAAGACCTACTTAGAAATATCACTAATGCATAGTGAAAATAATGGGACAAAAGTATGAAGCATCACTTGCCTTTTTGGTAGAGGGTATAAGTTCACTCCTTGTCCTTGCAACAATCACACTCTTCAAGTCACTACAATTCAATCAAGCAAGGCACAATCTCAATCTACCAATCAAGCAAAACATCACAGAAAATGATAAAGTCAAAGTAATGCATGCAAGCATGCCAATCTTTGTTTTATTTGAAAGAGTGGTTCCTAATGGGTCATAAACATTTGAAGGCACCTAATGGTCATTTTATAAGGTGGCAAAGTCATTTGCAAAAGATTTCACTTCATAAACCATTTTCAAAACAAGGTATCATTTTATGTGGTGTAGAAATGTTTTTACTAAGTCATTAATCTATAGGGTTCCCAAAATACATTTTCAAATCATAAAACTTGGTGTTTAGGGTCAGAGAGTTTAAAACAAAACATTTCCCAAAAGTTTTCTTCCAAAACCATTTTTAATAAATAAACTATATTTTTATTTGACTAGAAATGGTTTTAAATCAAAGAATCATTCTTTTGTTTCACCAAATACATTTTTGAAACCACAAAGTGTTTCCTATGGTCAGTAGGTTCAAATCACACCATTTGCCAAAGATTTTATCCCCAAAATCATTTTTGAACAATTTTTATAATCTAAACAAGCATACATAAGTTTCTGCAAAAACAAACATCTTAACAGAAACTTTTTACTAAACAAATGGCATGGTTGGCTAGGGCTTGTTCCACTGATTCCATTGATATAAAGTTTGCAAAATTTGGACGTGTAGAACTAAAGTTATGCAATTTACAAATTCAAACCACTAATAGAAATGTTTCTGTCTTATAAACAAACTCCAGGCCACGTGGTGCAATCCTATTGGTCAAAAACGTTTTCTTCGGATCGACAGACATAGATCGCAGGATCCAACTTGATCGCACGGCACAGATCGATCGATACCCCTTCGGCTAAGATTCTATCGCGAGCGTCAGATCAAGATCCTACGGCGTGCAGCACGCTTGCCAACTAGTGGCGGCGCTGGCGGCGGCGCTCAGGCGGCAGCGCTCAGACGAGGTCGTCGCCGGTGATACAGGACGCAAGGGAGAGGAGGAGAAGGCTCACCGTGTTCGCCGAAGCTTGGGGAAGCTCAAGGTGGCACTGGCTGGCGAAGGGGCGCACATGACTGTCCTTAATCGCTCGCCGGAGATGAGCTGGGCCTCGGGCGCGGTTAGACATCGACGGGGGCGAGGCTACGGTTCACGAGGAGACAAACGGGAAGCACAGTTAAACGCGCAAGGTCACGGCGATGATGTGTGAGTGAAGGAGAAGGAGAGGCTTGGTCGGAAACTACCTGTGGAGCTCGTCGGAGTTGGAGCGGACGGCGGCGTCGTTCAGTCGAAGACGAAGTCGACGCTTCAGAGCATGCGCGAGCGAGGGAAAGGCACTGGCAGGTGCAAGAGATGATGGCGAGCAAGCCAGTGTGCTCTGGAAGCAGTGGGGCTGGCGGTGGTGGCCGGAATTTGAACGGGAGCTCGCCGGAGACAGTGGGGTTCGGGCTTGCGATTCGAGCAGCCTGGTGGCGATGAGGGCGTGGAGTCTGAGGGGAAATGAGGAGAAGGCCGAGGCGATTAAGAGAGCGTGGTCTCTGGGAGAATTAAACCTGTCATCAACGCGAATTTAATCGGAATCAATCACGGCAGAGCGACGTTGAGGGAGGAGGAAACGGTCGGCGCGGGGTTGAAGACGACCGCGTGGCAGTGTGGGGCATGCTTGTCAGCGAGAAAGGGAGTGAGGGGGAGGGTCCACTCGTCAGCGTCCTTGCGGGTTTCTTTCGCGGTGAAAAACGATTCGCTCGCTGAGAGGGAGAGGTGGGCTAGGTTGGGCTTAGTTGGGCTGGGACTGGGCCAGATGGTTGGGCTGTTTGTTTCTCCCTTTTTTTTGTACTGAACCTTTTTCCATTTCAATTTCTGTTTTGAAATTCAAACCACAAATCAAACAACCAATTCAAATAAACTTCCACTAAACTTTATATTGAGTTTAGCTCTGTTTATCAACACAATTCAAAGTCCAAAACAAAATAATATTTTTAATCTTTTTAGGATCCATTTATTAATTAAATAAAATGGACCTTAGTTATTAAATCAAATAGGGTTTGTTTTATTTATTTTTAAAACTCTATTTGAAATCCAAAATAGTACCAAAACCATTCAGTAGGTTTTATTTGAAAATAATAAACACTTGGAAAACTTATTTAAAATAATTTAATAAGTTTTGATGTTTTAATTAAAATGGTAAAACCTTTGTTTTTAATAAAAATTAGATATTAATAAATCCTCATTATTTTGTTTAAATAAACCTTTACTCTTTTTATCAAAACAAAACATTTTATTTCAAAAACTTGGCCAAGGTTTAATTTGGCTCTATAAAATAATCCTTATTTATAAATCTACCTTTTTTTTAAAACCAAATCCTTTTATTTAAAGATTTAAAATAGTAATTTTAAATATTTTTAAGTTTATTGTTTATTTATCTTTTTAAATCCCTTTAGGATTTTATTTGATCCAAATAGGTTTTGAAAGTTTCAAATTGGATTCAAAAGTTTCTTCTCACCCTGAAAATCAACAAAGTTTTATTTTATTCATTTATTTTTCACATAACGAGATTTGGAAAATCTTGGGATGTGACACAAAGATCTATCCAAGATTGTTTAGGTTGGGCATTTGAATTCCTTGATCAATGTCACAAGTCCAAGGAGGAAATTTTAATTCTTAAGCTTGACTTTGAAAAGGCTTTTGACAGAATTGAGCACTCTGCAATTATCAATATCCTTAAAGCCAAAGGTTTTGGTGATAAATGGATTTCTTGGATTCAGTTGATCTTTGGTTCAGCTTCTTCCTCTGTTCTTTTAAATGGAGTGCCTGGGAAAAAATTTTATTGCAGAAGAGGTGTTAGACAGGGGGATCCTTTATCTCCTCTACTGTTTGTCTTGGCTGCTGATCTCCTTCAAAGTATCCTCAATAAAGCAATGAATCTTGGTCTTCTTTCTCTTCCCACTAAAGATGTGTTCTGTCCTGATTTCCCTGTGGTGCAGTATACTGATGACACTTTATTAATCCTTAAAGCTGATTCTGAGCAACTTTTGTGCCTTAAGGCCATGCTTCATACTTTTGCTCTCTCCACTGGACTCAAAGTTAGTTACTCTAAATCCAGTATGATGCCAATTAACATGGACTCTGAGAGGCTTGGACACTTTGCTAATACTGTTTCTTGCCTCACTGGCTCTTTGCTTTTCACCTACCTTGGTCTGCCTCTAAGTTTAAATAAGCCTGCAGTGGAACATTTCCTGCCTATTGTTCAGAGAGTTGAGAGAAGGTTGTGTGGGATTGCTGATTTTCTTAATTATGGGGGGAAACTGCAGCTAGTTAAATCTGTTTTGTCTTCCCTTCCCATATATTACATGAGTTGTTTTGATCTTCCTGTCACTATTAAGGAACAGTTGATTAAGTATATGAGGCAATGTCTGTGGAGAAAGAAAACATCTGATGTTCAAGCTAGAGGTAAAGCTCTTGTAGCATGGAAGAAAGTTTGTCGGCCCAAGAACCGAGGGGATTGGGAGTACTTGACCTTAATGTTCAAAACTCTGCACTTCTTTTGAAGAATTTGGATAAATTTTATAATCACAAGGATATCCCTTGGGTTCACCTTATATGGAACACTTATTACTGTAATGGTAAACTCCCTGGAAGAAGTCTAGAGGGATCCTTTTGGTGGAAAGCTCATCTGAAATTGATTGACATTTTTAAAGGAATTGCAAAGTGCTTGGTGGGAGATGGAAAATCCACACTTCTCTGGTCTGATATGTGGAATGATAGTTGTCTTCAACATAAGCTTCCTCATCTCCTCTCCTATGCAAAAAACCCACACATCTCTGTCAGTGAGTTCCTGCAGACAGATAATACTCAAGATCTTTTTTACCTCCCTCTGTCATAGCAAGCTTACCAGGAATATCAAAGTCTTGAGCAAATTCTTAATACTGGCAGGCAGGGGGAAGCTGATAACTGGAGTTACATTTAGGGCAGTAATTTTTTGGTCCAAAAGGCTTATTATTCTTTATCTGGTTGCCAACCTGTACAGCCACATTTCTCTTGGTTGTGGAAATCCTCTTGTCAACAAAAGCACAAATTCTTCTTCTGGCTCTTACTGCTTAATAGTCTAAACACAAGAAACCTTCTGAAAAGTAAATGTTTTTCTCTGGCATCATATGAATGTGTGTTCCATGGCTGCATCAATGAAGAAACCATTCTACATTTATTTTGGGACTGCCCTTTTGCAAGAGCTTGCTGGGCTGAAATATCACATGTCCAAGTGGCTGATCAAAATCTTTTTGAAGCTTTAGCCATTATTAAAAAAGATCTTAAAGTCCCTTTTGCAATGGAAATTATTATACTTGGAGCTTGGGGCATTTGGATTTGCAGAAACAATGAAATCTTCAACAACAAGCATGCTTTGCTTGAGGAATGGAGAGCTATTGTCACTCAGGAATTAAGATGGGTCCTGTATAGAATTAAGAAGAAGTATTATCAGGGCCACAAAGATTGGATTGAAAATAAGTTAGACAGGAGATAGCTGCTTAGAATGTTATCCCTCTTTTGAGGTGGATTGAGTTTGTAAATATTTTTTGTAACACTCTATGATATATAAAAATTGCAGTGGGGTATTTTGCCCTACTGTTTTACCCTAAAAAAAGCCTCTTTATAATACTAGCTTGTTGGTTAATAGATGATCGTGGTTTCTCGATCATGAACATTGAGATGTTATTAACAACAAGATCATATCATTAGGAGAATGGTATGATGGACACACTCCTATAGATAAGCGTAGCATTAAGATCAAGTCATTTAAATAGTTCATTTGCTATCAGCTTTCTGATACATAGTAACCTAATTCCTTAGACCATGAGATCATGCAAATCACCATCACCGGAAGGATGCTTTGATGACATCAAACACCACACCGTAACTGGGTGGCTATAAAGGTGGCATTGAGTGTTCGGGAAGTATGTGTTGAGGCACATGGATCAAGAGTGTGATTTGTCCATCCATATGACGGTTAGATATACTCTGGGCCCTCTCGGTGGAATGTCATCCAATTGGCTTGCAAGCATGTGACTGTCTCACAAGGGAGCACATATCACGGGAACGAGAAAAGAGTACTTATAGGTAACGAGGTTGAACTAGGTATGCAGAGATACCGACGATCAAACCTCGGATAAGTAAACTATCGCGAGACAAAGGGAAATTGGTATCGTATGTAAGTGGTTCATTCGATCGCAAAGTAATCGTAGAAATATGTGGGAGCCATATGAATTTCCAGATTCCTCTATTGGTTATTGATCGAAGAAGTGTCTTGGTCATGTCCGCATAATTCACGAACCGTAGGGAGACACACTTAAGGATTTGATGTTGTTTAGTAGATATGGAATATAAGTAGGGAGACCGAATGTTGTTCGGAGTCTCGGATGGGATCCGGGATATCACGAGGAGATCCGGAATAGTCCGGAGAATAAGATTCATATAAGGAAAGTTCGGTTTCGGAGTTCGGGAATGATTTCGATGTTTTCATCGGAGAGGTTCTAGAAGGTTCACCAGACCGAAAGGGGAATGGTCCATGAATGTGTCATGGGTAAGTGGAATGATTGGATCATTTCCTGGGTCACTTGGTTTGGGAATTTGCAAGAGAGAATTAAAGCTCTAAATTAAAAGTCAAATGGGAGGTTTGAAAAGTCAAACTGGAACAATGGTTTCCTAGTGGAAGAAGGAAAGAGTCCTTCCTTCAATCCAACTTGGGTTTTGGTTTGGATTCAAACCCTCCCCTCCCAAGGCTGCCCCCTCATAAATAGAGGGGGAGGGCTGCCCCAAACACCACAAGAGCCAGCCCTCCCACCACGTGCGCCGCCGCCGCCTCGTCACTGTCGCCCTAGCCGCCGCCGACACCTCCTCCTCCACTCCGGCTTTCTAAACCTAGATCGCTGGAACACCCTAGATCCACCATAACTCGCACCGGCTTAGGCGAAGCCCTGCGGGATCTTCCCTCTACTTCCGACACCATGCCATCGTGCTACCGGAATCGCGAGGGTAGAAATACAACCTTCGCTGCCTACTGGAACAAGGGAGAGGAAGGTCTTCATCGAGTACCGAACGTGTGACCGACTGCGGAAGCGCTGCCGGAACGCAGCGCCGGAAGGATCGTCTACGCGATCTTGAGATCGGCAAGTGTACGACTACATCACCCACGAGAATCTGCTCTCGTTAACCGCTTTGGAATCTTCGAAGGTGAGTACTCTAATCGACTCGTTGCTACAATCTAGTAGATAGATCTTGGCTTGTTTGTTTGCGTGCGGTAGAATTTTTTTGTTTTCCATGCTACGAACCCCTAAAGTGGTATCAGAGCCGTGTCTATATGTAGGTCTGTTGCACGAGTAAAACACAATGGTCATTGTGGGCGTTGATGCTTTTTTTGTCGATTGCTTCTTGTGTACTTTGCATCTGGCGGGATGGTGGGATGAAGCGGCCCAGGCTAACCTTACATGACATCGTTCATGAGACTTGATCCACGCTTGACATGCAACTTGTATTGCATAAGTGGCTTTGCGGGTGCCTGTTTCTCCCAACATAGTTAAGATTCAATTTACAACGGGTGATTGACAATACTAGTATCAACGTTGTGGTTCTTGTTCGTAAGTTAGAACGACACTTATTGAAAGCCCCAAACCACGTAAAGCATGCAAAGAAAATTAGAGGCGTCTAACTTTGTTTTGCAGGGGTGTGCTGTGATGTGATATGGCCATGATTGTGATTATATATGATGTATGCAATGTTCCTTATTGTAAGTCGGCAACCGGCAGGAGCCATATGGTTGTCTATTAATTCCGTTAAGACCTGCCTGTCTATTATTCAAAGTAGTTGTAATAGTTGATGCTGGTGGACGACAACCATGAAGCGGCGCCATTGACCTTGACGCCATGCCGGTGATGATGGAGATCATGTTCGTGCTTGAAGATGGAGATCGGAAGCACAAGAAGAAAGGCCATATCATATCACATATTATGAATTGCATGTGATGTTAATCCTTTTATGCATCTTGTATTGCTTAGTTCGCGACGGTAGCATTATAAGATGATCCCTCAAGCACAAAAATTTCAAGTTATAAAGTGTTCATCCTTAGTAAGCACCGTTGCTAAAGCACGTTGTTTCGAAGCACCACGTGATGATCGGGTGTGTTAGATTCTGCGAGTGTATACAACGTGAGCAAGCCAGATTTTCTCATGCGGAAGCTAAGGTTTTATCTTGATGAGCCTAGCATGTACAGACATGGTATCGGAACACGGATCACCGAAAGGTAAAGCATGAGTCATATAGTAGATATGATGAACATGTTGATTGTTCGCCATTGAAGCTACATCAACTCTAGTGATGATCGGTTTTGATGTGGTGGATTTGGTTCGTGTGATCACTAAAACAATGTGAGGGATATTGTTTTGAGTGGGAGTTCACCTAGATTAATTTAACTATTAATTAGAACTCAATTTGTCATAAAATTAGTCTAAACTATTGCAAATATGTTGTAGATTAATGGCGGCCCTACCATCAATTTTAATGCGTTCCTAGAGAAAGAAAAGTTGAAAAACAATGGAAGCAACTTTGCGGATTGGTTCCGCAATTTGAGGATTGTCCTCAATGCTGGTAATTTGACCTACGTGCTGGATGCACCGCTGGGTGACCCACCTGCAGCTGATGCTACCGATGAGGTAAAGAATGTTTTCCTCGCTCGGAAGAATCAGTACTCCACAGTTCAGTGTGCTATCTTGTATGGTTGGAATCAGAGCTTCAGAAAAGGTTTGAGAACCATGACCCACATGATATTATCCGTGAACTCAAAATGATATTTGAGGATAACGCGGCAGTTGAGAGTTATGAGGCTTCTGAAAAGTTCTTTAACTGCAAGATGGAAGAGGGCAGCTCCTTCATTGAGCACGTGCTTAAAATTTCTGGGCATGCCAGCAAGATTCAAAGGTTAGGTATAGTGATTCCTAATGCTTTGGGGATTCACCATGTCCTCCAATCACTACCACCAAGTTACAAGAACTTTGTGATGAACTACAATATGCAAAACATGGACAAGTCGTTGCCCGAACTCTTCTCCATGTTAAAGTCTGCGGAAGTGGAGATCAAGAAAGAGCACCAAGTGTTGTTGGTCAATAAGACCACCAAATTCAAGAAGCAAGGCAAGTCTAAGAAAAAGGGAAACTTCAAGAAGGGCGGTAAGAAAGTTACCGCGCCGGCGAAGAAGACCAAGGCTGGGCCTAAGCCTGATACTGAGTGCTTTTACTGCAAGGGAGAAGGTCACTGGAAGCGGAATTGCCCTAAGTACTTGGGGGATTTGAAGAACGACAACATCAAGAAGAAAGGTATATCCGATATACATGTTATTGATGTGTATCTCACTAGTACTCGTAGTAATGCCTGGGTATTTGATACTGGTTCGGTTGCTCACATTTGTAACTCGAAACAGGTGCTGCAGAATAGACGGAAACTAGCGGAGAACGAGGTGACGATGCATGTTGGAAATGGATCAAAGGTTGATTTGATCGTGGTCGGCACACTACCTCTTCATCTACCATCGGGATTAGTTTTATACTTAAATAATTGTTATTTGGTGCCTGCGTTGAGCATGAACATTATATCCAGATCATGTTTATTGCGAGACGGTTACTTGTTTAAGTCCACGAATAATGGTTGTTCGATTTATATGAGTAATATGTTTTATGCACATGCACCTTTGATAGATGGTCTATTCTTATTAAATCTCGATTGTAGAAATACACACATTAATACCATGGAAGCTAAACGTTTGAAATTGAGCGATAACCCGACTTATATGTGGCACTATCGTCTTGGTCATATTGGAGTGAAGCGTATGAAGAAACTCCATTCCGATGGACTTCTTGAATCACTTGAAAGATGTGAAGCATGTCTGATGGGTAAAATGACTAAGACTCCATTTTCTGGTATGATGGAGCGAGCTACGGACTTATTGGAAATCATACATACCGATGTGTGTGGCCCAATGAGCGTGGCATCGCATGGTGGTTATCGTTATGTTCTTACCTTCACGGATGATTTGAGTAGATATGGGTATATCTATTTCATGAAACATAAGTCTGAGAGTTTTGAGAAGTTTAAGGAATTTCAAAGTGAGGTAGAGAATCAACGTAACAAGAAGATTAAATTTCTACGATCTGATCATGGAGGTGAATATCTAAGTTACGAGTTTGGCGAGCATTTGAAGAAATGCGGAATACTTTCACAATTGACACCACTGGGAACAGTACAACGTAATGGTGTGTCCGAATGTCGTAATCGAACTCTCTAAGATATGGTTCGTTCTATGATGTCACTTATAGATTTACCGCTATCGTTTTGGGGTTATGCATTAGAAACAGCCACATTCACTTTAAATAGGGCACCATCTAAATCCGTTGAAACGACACTGTATGAATTATGGTTTGGGAAGAAACCTAAATTGTCGTTCCTTAAAGTTTGGGGTTGCGAAGCTTATGTAAAGAAGTTACAGCCCGACAAGCTTGAACCCAAAGCGGAAAAATGCGTCTTCATAGGATACCCGAAGGAAACTATTGGGTATACCTTCTATCATAGATCCGAGGGCAAAATCTTCGTTGCCAAGAATGGATCCTTTATAGAGAAGGAGTTTCTCTCAAAAGAAGTGACTGGAAGGAAAGTAGAACTATACGAGGTTGTTGAACCTTCTCTCGAACTTGCGAGTAGCACAGCACCGGAAGTAGTTCCTGTGGCGCCTACACCAATAAGAGAGGAAGCTAATGATGTTGATCATGAAACTTCGGTTGAAGTTACTATGGAACCTCGCAGGTCAGTGAGAATTCGTATCACTCCTAATTGGTATGATCATGTTATGAGTGTCATGTTGGTGGACAACACCGATGACCCTACAACATATGAGGAAGCGATGATGAGCCCAAATTCCAATAAATGGCAAGAAGCCATGAAATCCGAGATTGGATCCATGTACGAAAACCAAGTATGGACTTTGGTGGACTTACCGGATGGCCAGAAGGCTGTCGAGAACAAATGGATTTTCAAGAAGAAAACATATGCTGATGGTAATGTTACTGTCTATAAAGCTCGACCTGTCGCAAAAGCGTTTCGAAAAATTCAAGGAGTTGACTATTATGAGACTTTCTCACCAGTAGCGAAGCTAAAGTCTGTGAGGATTTTGTTAGCAATCGCTGCATATTATGATTATGAGATATGGCAGATGGATGTCAAAACAACATTCCTCAATGGAGACATTGATGAATAGTTGTATATGATGCAACCCAAAGGTTTTGTCGATCCTAAAGATGCTAACAAGGTATGCAAACTTCAATAGTTCATTTATGGATTGAAGCAAACATCCCGAAGTTGGAATCAACATTTTGATAAGGTAATCAAAATATTTGGATTTATACAAACTTATGGAGAAGCTTGTATTTACAAGAAAGTGAGTGGGAGCTCTGTAGCATTCTTAATACTATATGTAGATGACATATTGTTGATTGGGAATGATGTAGACCTTCTTAATAGTGTCAAGGATTATTTGAATAATAGTTTTTCAATGAAAGATCTTGGCGAAGCAGCTTATATATTAGTCCTAAAGATTTATAGAGATAGATCGAGATGCCTAATATCATTGTCACAGAGTACATATTTGGACAAAGTTCTAAAGAGGTTTGGAATGGAAGATAGCAAGAAAGGGTTCTTGCCCATGTTTCCCAATAGGACCTTGAGTAAAACTCAGAGTCCTGCAACGGCAGAAGATAGAGAAAGGATGAGTAAGAGTCCCTATGTCTCAGCCATAGGATCTCTTATGTATGCCATGATATGTACTAGACCCGACATTGCATATGTTGTTAGTTTGACTAGCAGATATCAAAGTGATCCAGGAGTGGGTCATTGGACATCGGTCAAAAACATCCTTAAGTACTTGAGAAGAACTAAGGATATGGTTCTTTCTTATGGAGGTGATGAACAGCTCGTTGTTAATGGTTACACCGATGCTAGTTGGAACACTGATCCGGATGATTCTAAATCTCAATATGGATACGTATTTACTTTGAATGGTGCATCAGTTAGTTGGAGGAGTGCAAAGCAAAGCATTGTGGCGAGATCTTCAACTGAATCGGAATACATAGCTTCTCCGGAGGCTTCACAAGAGGCGATATGGATGAAGGAGTTCATTACAGAGCTCGGTGTGGTTCCAAGTGCGCTGGACCCAATTTCTATCTACTGTGATAACATGGGCGCCATAGCCAATGCGCAAGAACCAAGGTCACACAAGAAGCTGGAGCACATCAAGATACGTTTCCACACTATTCGAGAGCATGTCCAAGATGGTGACATAAAGAATTGCAAAGTACACACATATCTGAATGTGGCGGATCCGTTGACTAAACCTCTCCCGAGGGCAAAACATGACCAGCACCAAACCGCCATGGGTGTTCGGTATATTACCATGTAATCTAGATTAGTTGACTCTAGTGCAAGTGGGAGACTGTTGGAGATATGCCCTAGAGGCAATAATAAAAGTGGTTATTATTATATCTTTGTGTTTATGATAAATGTTTACATTCATGATATAATAGTATTGATAGGAAACATTAATACTTGTGTGATTTGTATACTAAATTAGAGTCCCTGGTAAAGCCTCTTTATAATACTAGATTGTTGGTTAATAGATGATCGTGGTTTCTCGATCATGAACTTTGAGATGTTATTAACAACAAGATCATATCATTAGGAGAATGGTATGATGGATATACTCCTATAGATAAGCGTAGCATTAAGATCAAGTCATTTCAATAGTTCATTTGCTATCAGCTTTCTGATACATAGTAACCTAATTCCTTCGACCATGAGATCATGCTAATCACCATCACCGGAAGGATGCTTTGATGACATCAAACACCACACCGTAACTGGGTGGCTATAAAGGTGGCATTGAGTGTTCAGAAAGTATGTGTTGAGGCACATGGATCAAGAGTGGGATTTGTCCATCCATATGACAGATAGATATACTCTGGGCCCTCTCGGTGGAATGTCATCCAATTGGTTTGCAAGCATGTGACTGGCTCACAAGGGATCACATATCATGGGAACGAGAAAAGAGTACTTATCGGTAACGAGGTTGAACTAGGTATGCAGAGATACCGACGATCAAACCTCGGATAAGTAAACTATCGCGAGACAAAGGGAAATTGGTATCGTATGTAAGTGGTTCATTCAATCTCAAAGTAATCGTAGAAATATGTGGGAGCCATATGAATTTCCAGATTCCTCTATTGGTTATTGATCGGAGAAGTGTCTCAGTCATGTCCGCATAATTCATGAACCGTAGGGAGACACACTTAAGGATTTGATGTTGTTTAGTAGATATGGAATATAAGTAGGGAGACCAAATGTTGTTCAGAGTCTCGGATGGGATCCGGGATATCACGAGGAGATCCGGAATAGTACGGAGAATAAGATTCATATAAGGAAAGTCCGGTTTCGGAGTTCGGGAATGATTTCGATATTTTCATCGGAGAGGTTCTAGAAGGTTCACTGGACCGGAAGGGGAATGGTCCATGAATGTGTCATGGGTAAGTGGAATGATTGGATCATGTTCTAGGTCACTTGGTTTGGGCATTTGCAAGAGAGAATTAAAGCTCTAAATTAAAAGTCAAACGGGAGGTTTGAAAAGTCAAACTGGAACAATGGTTTCCTAGTGGAAGAAGGAAAGAGTCCTTCCTTCAATCCAACTTGGGTTTGGGTTTGGATTCAAACCCTCCCCTCCCAAGGCTGCCCCCCTCTCATAAATAGAGGGGGAGGGCTGCCCCAAACACCACAAGAGCCAGCCCTCCCACCACGTGCGTTGCCGCCTAGCCGCCGCCGCACGCCTCGGCCGCGCCGCCGCCGCCTCGTCGCCGTCGCCCTAACCGCCACTGACACCTCCTCCTCCACTCCGGCTTTCTAAACCTAGATCGCCGGAAAACCCTAGATCCACCATAACTCGCACCGGCTTAGGCGAAGCCCTGCGGGATCTTCCCTCTATTTCCAACACCACGCCGTCGTGCTGCCGGAATCGTGAGTGGAGAAATACAACCTCTGCTGCCTACTAGAACAAGGGAGAGGAAGGTCTTCATCGAGTACCGAACGTGTGACCGACTGTGGAAGTGCTGTCAGAACGTAGTGCCGAAAGGATCATCTATGCGATCTTGAGATCGGCAAGTGTACGACTACATCACCCACGAGAATCTGCTCTCGTTAACCGCTCGGGAATTATCGAGGGTGAGTACTCTAATCGACTCGTTGCTATAATCTAGTAGATAGATCTTGGCTTGTTTGTTTGCGTGCAGTAGAATTTTTTTTGTTTTCCATGCTACGAACCCCAACAGAATCAAGGCACAAAACCTTGTCCATGACTCAGGCAATTTCTCTTCTTCTCCCTGTTTAAAATAAAAAAGTCTCGGCAAAGAAGCATGTCTAGCACTGGGAGGAAAATATTTCTGGAAGAAAGAAGCAATCAAACAATCAGGGCTATCAATGGAACTAGGAGGTAATCTATTAAACCAAGCCTTACCTTCTCCTTTTAGTGAAAAAGGGAAGATCTTAGTAACAAAGTACTTGCGCATCTTAAAATCATCAGAGAATAAAGCACTCATAGTGGAAATCTCATTCATATGTGCTACAACATTCTCATTTTCAGCCCCACAGAAAGGATCTTTCTCAACAATGTCTAAATAGGATAAATCAAGAGAGAAATCATAATATTTATCTTTAATATCTATGGGAGAGGTGGCAAACTTAGGATCAGAGGACAGTCTAGGAATAATGGTACGTCTCTCAAGGAGACTCTTAATAGCACTAGCACCATGTGTGTTTCAGCACTCCTCAATAAATTCATTAGTAAACTCAATGTAACCATCATTGATATCATATCTCTCTCTAGACTCAGGTGAGATAATAGGTGTAACAGTGTCTTCACTAGGAGTTTCAGTATTTCCTAGACTAGCCATAGTAGCATCTAGGAAAGGACCTAATTAACCACTCACATCAAGCACAATATGAGTAACATGATGAGTATCAAAAGCAGTTTCAGATTCAGCAATAGTAGCAGTGTGTGTAGCATGAGTACGTGGTGGTGGTGTAACAAGCTTACTTGTAACAAACAGTGAATCAAGTGCAGCATAGGTGTTTAGGATTGTACCTCTTCTTGTAGTGGATGGTAAAATTGGAAATTTTCCATCACGAGACTTCCCCATGATGAAAGGAGTAGCAGTGAACAATAATAGATCCAAGTGAACTTACAAATAAAGCTATGCTCCCCGGCAATGGCTCCAGGAAATAGTCTTGATGACCCACAAGTATAGGGGATCGCAACAGTCTTCGAGGGTAGTATTACCCAATTTATCGATTCGACACAAAGGGAGGCAAAGAATACTTGCAAGCCTTAACAACTGAGTTGTCAATTCAGCTGCACCTGGAAATAGTTCTTGCTCACAGAAGTTTATCAATAGCAACAGTTTGTAGTAGCAATAGCAAAGCAACAGCAGCAGTAAAACAAGAGCAATAGTAACAACAACATCAAATAGTAGGATATGAGTGCGGTAGGCATAGGGATGGATGGACGGGCGTTGCATGGACGAGTCTAAACATGTAACTTCAAGATCTAGGGTAATTGTAGATAAATAAGAATAATCATCCAAGTACTAAACAATCATAGGCATGTGCTGCATATATAGTCATGCGTGCTCGCAATGAGAACTTGCACAACATCTTTTGTCCTGCCATCCCGTTGTAGCGGGGCCTCAAGGGAACTACTAGCAATTAAGGTTCTCCTTTTAATAGAGCACCGGAGCAAAGCATTAACACTCCGTGAACACATGTGATCCTCACATCATAGCCATCCCCTCTGGTTGTCCCAATTTCTGTCACTTCGGGGCCTTTGGATCCGTAAAATGATGTGTGTACACAACTTGCAGATAAGATCACAAACAATACTATCATAATGATTCAATAATAAGTTCAGACCTAATATCATGGCACTCGGGCCCTAGTGACAAGCATTAAGCACAACAAGTTGCAACAAAGTCAAATAGCACTAATAGAGATACTAGGCACCATGCCCTAACAATCTTATTCGATTACATGATAGAACTCATCCAATCCCTACCATACCCATAGCCTACAGTGGGGGATTACTCACTCATGGATGAGGGAAACATTGATGGTTGATGGAGAGGCGTTGTTTATCACGATGGCGATGATCCTCCCCAAATTCCCCATCCCGACAGGGTGCCAAAATGAAGTTTCTAATTCCGAATCGCGGTTTCTGGTGGTGGCGGCGCAACGGAACTCTTTCTAGAAAAAACGTTGAACCCCCCTGAGTTTTTAGGTCAGAAGGCAACTTATAGGCGAAGAGGGAGGCCGAGGGGGTGCCTGAGGCGGCCGCATCCCCCCAGGCGCGGGCTAGGCCCACCCGCGCGGTATGGGGATGTGGGCCCCTCAGGTCTCCACTCCGTCTCGTACTCTGGCTCCGTGGATCTTCTGGTGAAATAGGATTTTTGGCATATTTTCCGGGATTTTTCCTGATAGTTTATTTTCTGCACAAAAACTAGACACCAAGGTAATTCTACTGAAAACAGCGTCAGTCCGTGTTAGTTGTATCCAAATAACACAAGTTTAGAGGAAAAACAATATCAAAAGTGTCCGGGATCTCTATAGTGATCTGAGCGCATCAAAGACTTTTCTGGTGCCGTTGCCGGGAGGCTAAGGACAGCTTCACAAGGGGAGTCCTTCACAACCTTTCTCTTTACTTTGTTTTTGTTTTGCTTAGTTTCGTTTGCTTGGTTTTGTTTGCCTCTTTTTATCAAAAACTCCAAAAAAAATAGTTTAGTTTGGTTTGCTTTTCTTATAAAAAACACAAAAAAATTAGTTCCTACTCTAGTTGTCACCTTGCTCTACCTCACCATGTTGATTCCCAAGTTCACCCTGAAAGACCTTTTAATAGGTAGTGGCTCCATAATTGGGAAAGGAAATATTGAAGAGTTATTTAATCATGTTAGCAAACATGAGGATATTTAGGATAGATCAATCACAGAACTTGCTCCTAATTATGAAATTACTGCATCTTCTCTAGTTCACATGCCGGAGGCTAGGTTTGTTAACCTTAACCCCATGATGCAAATTTTGTTTCTTAAACTAAAAGAAGAAGAGGATGCTGAAAAGAGAGATTTTATCCTAGAAACTTTATAAAAGAGTTCAATGATGTTGCTAAGGAAGCCAAAAAGGTCTTTGAACATTTAATATGCTAGGCTCATGTGTAGATGTTATGGGTACTTTAGATAAAACCAAACCCAGAGAGGAAATTAAGATACCCATACCTTTTAAACTTGTAGGAATGCATGAAGCATTAGAAAAGAATTTTGATTGTATTGTTCCTGAAAACCCATTTGATGAAAGTAGTGAACCTAAGAGAGATGAGAAAGGATCCTCCAAAACTCATTTGGATGAGATACCTTTCCTAGTTGAAGAGATTTCGAGTATTGATCTTAATGCTTCTTCATTTGAAAATACTTGATTCTTGCTTCTTGTGCCTAATTTAAAGGCGTTAAAGAAAAGTACTTATTGGGAGATAACCCAAAAGTTTCCTTGAGTCTTGGAAGTTATTACCTCTGTAATAACCTCCCCTTATCCTTTTTATTTACTTTTTGTACCAAGAATAACCTCTAATGAGAGGGAAGTAAGATTTGAGGAGTTGCTGTCCCGAAACAGATTTTTGTGCTCCACCGTAAAAATTCGTGTAAAATCTCTGTAAGTCGGATTGATCTGATATTTTCTTAATAAATCGCCGAGTATGTTAGATAACTTTTGTTAGTTCAACACTTTTTGATTTGAGCAACAGAAGGTCTTCGAAAAAATCGATTTCTACCCGCTAGTCTGTTTTGACATATTTCTGCCATTATTTGCATTTGCTTCTTATTAATTCCTTTTTGGGTTCTTTTTGGGAAATTGAAATTTTTGAGGGAATTTCTACAGTAGATTGTGTTTTTAGTGAAAGTTTTGCTGTTCTAAAACTAAGCCCCAAAGGTCTATTATCTTTTGAATACACTAATGTTGCTAATCAAGATTGTGTAAAGTTTTGTATGAAGGAAAATTTTCAGGTGTAGAGGAAGAATGATGTAATGAGATGAAGAATGGACAAAAGCTCAAGCTTGGGGATGCAACCCCGTGTAATCCCAAGAAATATTCAAGAGGCACAAGCGTCAAAGCTTGGGTATGCCCAAGGCATCCCCTTCTTTATCAATAAAAATCTCAGGTCTTTCTAGACACTTCGTTTTTATTGTTTCATGCACTGTTGTGTTGATCTTGGAGCATCTTAGTTTTTGTTTTGTTTGCTTAGTTTGCTTGAATAAATTAGTTTGGACCCCCGTTCTCTCTATGTTTTTTTCAAATAAGTTGATTGGTGTTGGATAGGAGTAGAAAGTTCTTGCTTGAATAGTACAAGAGGAGATTGCTTTGACTGTGACTTAGACTTTAGCATGTCATGCTAGATGTTGTTTTGACCTTATTCTTAGTGATTATTGTTGTATCATTACTTGTTCCAAACAATTAGGATTGCTTAATGTGCCTTGAAGGAATCATGTGTTGTTTTAGCATACAAAAGCATAGTATTGTGGTATTCTCCTTTGATGCTTTGTTAGGGTTGACTTGGCACATTCTCACACCATGTTATTCCTATGAACAAGTAACCATAGCCTCTATGATCATTTAGTCCTTGAATTTTGGTACCACTTTATGCTTTGATTAGTAATGTTTTGTCGCTCTGCATGATTATGTCCATTATTTCTCTCTTAGTTGGTAGCACCAAGTCTTTTGCTAGCCTCCACTTGTATGAGTAAGCTCTACTCGTGCATCCAACTCCAAATAAACCAAGTTATTCCAAAGTGTCCACTATAAATTCCTATGCATGGTGTGTTACACCATTCCAAGTATATTCTTGTTTTCATCTATCTTCCAATTAAAAATTCTCTTTGTTATGTGAAAACTTATTGATTAAAGCTCTCACGAACTTGATTTCACACTTTATTTTTCCTGCCCCAAATAAACTTGAACCATTGTGTCATCTATATTGTATATGCTTGCACTTATACGTTGGAATTGGCAGAACCATGCTATCATGGGGAATGCTTTCAACATTGCACTTGTACATTGTACTTAGTTGATATCATGCTCTTTTGTTTATGGATGTCGTCGATGTGAAATGAAAGGGGAGCTTGTAAGTCCATGGAGTTATGTATATGTGTTAGAGAAACTCCTGGGCCGCTAGCCTAAGCCATGCCTAATCATGGTGGAAACTTGCAGCATCACCATAGTGAGCAATCTATGAAGCATTCTTCTTATAAAAAAAGAGATAGAAAAAAAGAGATTGAGAAAAAGAAAAATAAATATGAGAAAAGAGGAAAGAGAGAAAAAAGCACCATTTTCCCATGGTAAATAAGAAGATTGCTGAGATGCTCATTGTCTGCTTGCCTTGTCATTTTGATTATGTGCTAGCTCCTGTATCATGTGCAAGGGGTACCCCGTTGGCGGTTCTCTATGATACACATGTACTTACTATGACAAGAACTTGTAAGTAACTAAAGTTGAGTAGCATGAGGAGCGGCCCTCGTATTCAAGGGACATGAGATTGCAAACTTATACTTTTTCAAGCATATACTCCATAGTTTGTTCACTTTAACCTTAATCACTTCAAGATGCTTATGATAGGGACAATGAGAGCTGAAAGCTAACAAGTACCATAATTTTTGGAAGCTCTTTATGAAACTTGAAATCCCTGCTTCCCTTTATGAAGGGCCTTTCTTCCACTATTATATTGAGTCTCCACCTTCTATCCTTAGGCACCATTGTCATTCTTAGTTCTATGTGCATTGTCCCAAAACTTATTGATTGATGCATATTGTTGATATTGCTTATTCTTGTGCTATCTGTATCTAGTCACTCTTATAAACTTTGAAGGTGTCCTATGCATCTATTTGCTACTCCATGAGGGATAAGCTGAATGCCACTATGCCATGTTTTCTATATGTGAAACAAACAAACGTTTTTCAATGCATGTTATTCATGATCTTTGTTTGTAACCTTTCATGTTGTATGCATAGTTAATTTGTCTTACTGTTAGAACTCCATATTTCATGCTCATGTTTAGAGTTCTTTGATCCCAGCTTTCAATGCTTGCAAATGGTTTGATCTTGATTTTGATGGTGCATGTCACCTTAAAAATTATTCTTTCTATCACTTACCTACTCGAGGACGAGCAGGAGTTAAGCTTGGGGATGCTTGATACGTCGGAAACGTATCTATAATTTTTGATGTTCCATGCTTGTTTAGTATCAACTTTGCTTTGCTTTGTCTACACTTTGAGGTGTTTTTTACATGTTTTTCTGGACTAACCTATTAACAAGATGCCACAGTGCCAGTTTCCTGTTTTCTTTTGTTTTTGGTTCCAGAAAAGGCAGAAAATCAATATTCTCGGAATTGGACGGGACAAAAGCCAAAGTCAATATTTTACTATGGGGACCACGGAGCCAGAGTACGAGATGGAGGGGATCCACCAAGGGGCCACACCCCTGGCCGCGCGGCTAGCCCTAGCCCGCGCCTAGGGGTGCGGCTACCCTGGCTGCCCCTGCCTCGCCTCTTAACCTATAAAGACCCCCCGATACCAAAACCCTAAGTACCCGATCAATATTCCACGAAACTGTCTGTATCCGCCGCCACCATCATCGGGGGATCTGAAGCTCTTCCCGCCATCCTGCCAGAGGGGAGATCATCTCGGAGGCCTTCTTCATCATGCCAGCCTCCAGTATAAAGTGTGAGTAGTTCCACCTTGGACTACGGGTCCATGTAGTAGCTAGATGGTTGTATCTCCTCCTTTGTGCTACCATGTTTAGATCTTGTGAGCTCCGTTCATGATCAAGATCATATATTTGTAATCATGCATGTTGTGTTTACGGGGATCCGATGGATATTGATATTACTATGTCAGACTGATTAATAGGTTTGTCTTATTGATTCTATCATGTCTGTGTTGTTTGAGATCTTGCATGCTCTCCATTTCTAGTAGCTATCTTGGACAAGTAGATGCTAGTGACTCCAAGAGGGGGTATTTATGCTCGATAGTGGGTTCATGCCTCTATTTAATCTAAGGGAAGTGATAGAAATATCTAAGGTTGTAGATGTGCTGTTGCTACTAGGGATAAAACAACGGTCTCTTGTTCATGGAACAAGTGGATTGATTACCTTACACACTTTGCTTAAAGCAGTTATCCATTGCTTGCAACTTAATACTGGAGGGGGTTCGGATGATAACCTGAAGGTGGATTACTAGTCATAGATGCAGTTGGATGGCGGTCTATGTATCTTGTTGTATTGCCCAATCGAATCTCATAGGATCATGAATGTCTAGTATTGCATTGTTATGCCTTGCTCGGTCCTGTGAATTGCCCTGCTATAATTTGTTTACCCAGCATGCCATGTTTGTTTATCTTAAGGAGAACACCTCTAGTGAACTATGGAGCTAGTCCAATCTTTACATTGATACATCTTCTACTATTACTGTTTACTTTCTACAAACCACTATTACCTTCCACATCATACAGTTAACCCTTTGTTTTCAAAAAAACGGTGAGATTGATAACCTCACTGTTCGTTGGGGCAAAGCCTTAAGTTTGTGTTGTGCAGGTTTCCAAGTTGCTAGCAACACCTTTGAGTCGTTTCCTTCCTCCTACTGGTCCGATAACCTTGGTTTCTTACTGAGGGAAAACTTGTTGCTGTGCTCATCACACCTTCCTCTTGGGGTCTCCCAACGAAGCTCTACAGTGATCTGAGTGCATCATTCTACTCCATGAGGGACAAGATGAATGACACTATGCTATGTTTTCAATATGTGAAACAAACAACAATCTTTCAATGCATTGTTATTCATGAATCTTTGTTTGTATCCTTTCATATTTCAGCTGAAAGGATCGTATGGGCACCTAGAGGGGGGGGTGAATAGGTGCTACTTCAAATTTTCTTCTTTTTCAATTTAAGGTTTAACAATAAGGTAAATTCTCTAGATAATGCTACTAAGGTGAATTTATCTATATGACAAATATGCAAGAGCTACCACTACACAAAGTAGGAACAAGTAAGTAAGTGCGGTAAAGGATAGAAGTAACCAAAGTGGTGGACGTGGAGACACAAGGATTTGTTTCCCGTAGTTCCTTCCTTTTGAGGGGAAGTACGTCTATGTTTGGAGAGGGGATGGTTTCAAACCACCAATGCCACGAAAGGCCTCCCTTGTTCTCCGATGAATCTCACCCCAATGGGATCGATTCACCTTCCACTATATCGGCAACCTTCGAGGTGGAAGCCGACACCTTTACAAGTTTGGGGCACACATCCACAACTTAAGCGAAGGCTCCCAAATACAAGTAAGCTGTCAAAGCAATCAAAGACAATCTTGTAAGAACCAAAACAAGAACTAGGGTTTCCAAGAAAACACTAGAACAAAGGGGCCCTCAATGAAATGAGGGGGAAATGAAAATGTCTTTTGGTGAAGTAGTAGATCGGGGCCTCCTCCTTCGATTCCCCAAAGATCAAGGACTTTGGGTGGTGGAATGAGGAGATCTTGAAGATTGGGTGGATCCAATGGTGTTCTTGACTTAAATGTATTTGAGCAGCTTGTCCCAAGGTAGGTGGAGGGGTATTTATACCCCTCCACGAAATATGGTTGTTGGAGCCATTAATGCACCGGTAGTACCGGTGCTCAAGCGGTAGTACCGCTTGCAAGCAGTACTACCGGTCAAGTACCGGACCAGGTACCGGAGATGCTTCAGTTCGTCTAGCCTTCTTCAGGTTTGGGCGGTATCACCCTTGCGGTACTACCGCCAAGTGGTAGTACCGGTCGTATGACGCGGTACTACCAGTCTGGACGGTAGTACCGGTCCCAAGTACCGCTTGGTACTGACCAAAACGGAGAGGAGTGGATGTTCTTCAGTACGGCCCGGTACTGCCGAGCGGTACGACCGTGTCAAGCGGTAGTACCGCTTGTCTCAAGCGGTACTACCGGTTGGACCGGTAGTGCCGCTCCGTGGTACCGGGTGGTACTGACTAGCACACACCCTTATCAGTTTTGCACGGTACCAACCGGTACTGGAACCGGTAGTACCGGTGTCAAGCGGTAGTACCGGTCATAGTTCCGGTACTACCGGTTGGCACATTGGTTTTTCGCAAAGGGAATTGATATGCCAAACTTTGTGCCATTCCCTTATCAAATCTGTGATACACTTAGCACACGATTAAACCGATAAGTGTGTTGTTATCAAACATCAAAATCAGAGGGATAGGAAAATGCTCTTTCAATCTCCCCCTTTTTGGTGTTTGATGACAATACACTTTTGCAAGATGATTTTAATAGGAGGCATATGGAATTTGTAAAATAGAGACGGGGCTCCCCCTAGATGTGTAGAAACAACCTCCCCTCTATTTCACAAACCCAACATGGGTGCACAAATATGGATACTAGCATTTTAAATCATACCTTTGCACAAAAACATGTGATGAGGAATATATAGACAATAGATACCGCATAACATCACAAGATGGATCCAATGAAATAAACCACATAGTCTCATAAGATGGATCCATGAAATAACCACGAAATAACCATAGTCTCACACGACATAATCACATAGTCTCACACATAAATAGAGGGAAATCGAAGTTCACAAGCAATAAAAGGATGAAAATAAGAACGAGCTTGTGACTTCCCATGCAACACCCGTGCCTAAAGTGCAACTTCTCCCCCTTTGGCATCAAGACGCCAAAATGGACAAGTGCAAGACTACCGTCCCGACAGTCAATCCTCCTCCTCCTCCTCATCCTCAAAGTCCTCCTCGTAGGGGGGTGGTGCACGGTGCAAGGAAGAGACATCATCGTCCCAACGGCTGTGCTAAGAGATCCACTGATCTTCTGGAGTGATGTTGGTCTCGGACCCCTCGGAGACGGTCAAACCCTGAGCAGCCATCATGTCCTTCTGCCGAGCACTGGCCTTGTTGGCATACACATGCGCCTCATACATGCGCTTCTGGTTGTCCATCTGAAAGCAGAAGATCTTCTTGAGCTTGGCCTCCATCCTTTTGGCCCAAGTGGGCTTAGCATTCTTGTGACGAGAGATAAAATAGTCAGTGTCATGACCACTGTCAGCATCCTCAGAGTCATCCTCTTCCTCCCCACCCGCCACAACGTGGGGTTTAGCATGTGTCTTGATCTTGAGTGCCTTGGGCCTGTGCACAATGAGAGGGCGAGTGGAGAGTGTTCTAGCAATGGGAGGGAACTTTGACACAATGAGGGACATAATATACGGAGCAAATGGTGGAACCCTCCGAGTGTATGCAGCAGCAACCATCTCATTCCATATATAGTCTGCCACATCAAGAGGAGTGTCAGACTCTCGGTTGAGGAACGTGTTGAACAGCAAGTCGACAGAGAACCCATGTATCTCATCCTTGTTGCCCGCACGAGGAGCAACAGTCTCACGGAAAATGTGATGGAGAATGTCATACGTGGGGAGAAGATCCTTGATCTTGCCAGCAATTCCACGGCCCTGGATATACAGAGGTGTGAGAACATCCTTCTTGGAGGGGTGCTCCCGAGTGTGATAGAGAAAACCACAAGGAGTGTCCCGGCCGCGATCTTCATACCCCAATATTGCAGCAAACTCCGCAAGTGTGGCCTCCTTTATTGCACCTTGTGTCATCCAGGTAATCTTCCGAGTACGACCAGAGGAGAAATGTGCTGTGGCATAGAATTGTGCAATGAGAAGTGGCTCACAGTCATGCTGGAACTCCATAATGGGGAACATGCCAAGGTGAGAACAGATTTCCTTGGCTTATGCAAAGTAGTTGAGATTCTTGTTGATGTGGTCCATGTCAATACACTGCTGAGGCACCACCATCTGAATATTGTTCAAAAGAACCTCATGATAAACACACTCTTGGAAATCATTGAAGAAAAGGCTGTCAGCTCTGTCCTCGTCCCGGTTGCGAGAGTATGCATTGTCAATCCTGAGAGCCCTAAACTCTAAATCTGAGATGTCAGATAGTTTCTTTGGCCCTGATGGCCTTGAGCTGAGACTCTTGGTACGCCCTGAAGAAGGGGGGCGAGGGGGTGGAGCGCTGCCACGCCCAACAGAGCGCTTGGTAACCCCCTCACGACCCCCACGACCACCTCAAGTGGCAGGCAACTTGGAACGGCGTCTTGGCTATGGCATAACTTCTTCCTCAGACTCCGTCTCTTCCTCGACAATCTCACGGCTAGTCTTGGAACGCTAGCGCGCACCCCGAGAACCACCTGCATGTGTGAAATCACGAGGGAGGATAGCAAGGGGGTAAGGGCACAAGAATCAAAAGGAGCAAACGAGAGAATCTAGTATTTCAGCAGAAAAATGTGGTCAGTTTGGGCCGGTACTACCGGACCTGACGACCAGTAGCACCACTTGCAAGCGGTAGTACCGGAAAAAGTTCCAGTACTACCGGTTGAGCGGCACAAGTTCATCAGATCTGATGGAAACGGACCAAATTGACGGCATTAAACTATAAATAGATGATTCTACTCGGTAACAAGGAAGCATATGGCAGTACAACCTTACAATATGTCAATTTCTCCACAAATCTAAGCCAAAACCTAGATCTAATGGGGAAATCAAACGGGGAGAGAAAGGGTGGTTGTACCGGGATCCATGGCGGTGGAAAGAAGTGGGAGCCCGCCAAGAGGCCGAATCCAAGGGGAATCCGGGGAGAGGAGGGCGCGGCAGGGCTCCGACGGCGACATAGGTATGTGTGGGGGCGTGGGGGTGAATGAGGCACTGAGGGGTGCCTCCCCACATGCGTCCAATATATACCAGAAAAACGTCGACCGGTAGTACCGGTTGTTGAAGCGGTAGTACCACTTGTAAGCGGTAGTACCGGTTCCCTAACTGGTAGTACCGGTGACCGGTAGTACCGGACATGTGGGCGGTAGTACCGTTCCTGGAGCAGTTCTTCCAGGAGACGACCTGGGAACTAACCAGGTCCGGTAGTACCGCTCGCACATCCGGTAGTACCGGTCCCATTTGAATCCAAAGGCAGGAAACAAAGGTGATTCTTGTGCGGATAGAGAGAGGGTTCTTGAGAGGGAGTAAGGAGGCTTGGGTTGAGACAGGTGAGCTGGGAAGCACATGTACTCTAAAGATAGAAAAAAAAGTTAAACACCAAACTAGAGTGCATGAGACTAAGAACGATGAAGACAATTCAAATAGATGACAACCATGAGTAAAAATCAGAAAAATGACAAACATGAGTACACACATCAACCTCTCGATTGCGAGAGGGGCGGTGGCCTAGGCCACCATATTTGAGTGTACTCGGCTTGGCACCATGAAGATATATCTTGGGTCCATTACCGAAACCCATCATTAAGCTCACATATCACAAAATGATATTAAGAGGAATGATTTTGTTTACTTTGCGCATAATGGGGGGAGGGATGGTCCAATCAATTAGGACCGCACTCCCCCTATGTCCATGCCTACACCTAAACCAAATATAGGCCGAGTATTAGGTGAGAGTGCAAGATAATCAAGTCAAGCTCCTTGAATCTACGATATTTAGTTCATTCCTCAAGTAGCAAAACCTTGCTTCATCAAGTGGATTCGTGAAGATATCGACAAGTTGATCTTTGGTTGAAACATAGGATAGATCAATATCACCTCGAGCAACATGATCTCTAATGAAGTGATGACGAATCTCAATATGCTTTGTCCTTGTGTGATCCACCGGGTTGTATGCAATTTTGATGGCACTTTCATTGTCACATAGAAGAGGCACTTTGTCACAATGGACACCGTATTCCTTTAAAGTTTGCCTCATCCATATCAATTGAGTGCAAGCACTAGCGGCAGCAACATACTCGGCTTCGGCAGTGGAGAGAGATATACAATTTTGCTTCTTAGAAGACCAACATACTAAGGACCTACCAAGGAATTGGCAAGCCCCGGATGTTGATTTTCTATCATCCTTGTCCCCTGCCCAATCCAAATCCGTATATCCACAAAGAGCAAATGTTGAACCTCGAGGATACCAAAGACCATAAAATGGGGTATGAACTAAATATCGAAAGATTCTATTGACCGCCATTAAATGGCTTTCCTTAGGAGCCGCTTAATATCTTGCACACACACCTACACTCAACACAATATCGGGTCTAGATGCACAAAGGTAAAGCAAAGAACCAATCATGGACCGGTATACCTTTTGATCCACATCTTTACCATTTGGATTTTGTTCTAGATGGGTCTTTGTAGCCATGGGAGTGGGAGCTCCATTTAGATCTTGCATTTTGAATCTCTTGAGCATATCTTGAGTATACTTGGCTTGATTGAAGAATGTCCCTCCTCTAACTTGCTTGATTTCAAAGCCAAGAAATACTCTCAACTCTCCCATCAAAGACATCCGGAACCTACTAGTCATAAGCTTTGAGAATTAATCATTAAAAGCTTTGTTAGATGAGCCAAAGATAATATCATCAACATATATTTGACATACAAAAATCTCCCCATTGACCCTCTTAGTAAAAAGAGTGGGATCGATTTTCCCAACCTCAAAGACACGGTCAAACAATAACTCTCTAAGGTGCTCATACCACGTGCATGGGGCTTGCTTGAGCCCATAGAGCGCCTTATCAAGTTTGTAGACATGGTTTGGGAAGTTGGGGTCCTCAAATCCCGGGGGTTTCTTAACATATACCAATTCATTTAAAGGACCATAAAGAAATGCACTTTCTACATCCATTTGTTGCAACTTAAAGTTATGATGTGCCACATAAGCAAGAAGGATACAGATGGACTCAAGGCGAGCCACGGGTGCATAAGTCTCTCCATAATCAATGCCTTCAATTTGAGAATACCCTTGTGCAACCAATCTAGCCTTGTTCCTTACTATAATTCCATGCTCATCTTGCTTGTTCTTGAATATCCACTTTGTTCCGATAACATTGCGGCAATCCTTTGGCTTCTCAACTAACTTCCATACTTTGTTTCTCTCAAAGTTGTTGAGCTCTTTGTGCATAGCTTCTAACCAATCCGAATCTTCAAGAGCTTCCCACACTTTCTTTGGTTCAATCATGGAGATGTGTGATTGGTGTTCACTGAACCTCTTCAATTGTGCTCTTGTGGAGATACCTTTCCTTAGTTCACCAACAACATTTTGGAGGGTATGGTCTCTTATCTCCAACATTCTTTCCTTTCTAGCTTCGCGACGAGCGTGGACCTCCGTATTGTTTCTTGGAGGACCCTCTTCATCATTTTGATCCTCGTCTTGACCATCATCTTGACCTTGATCATCATTGGAATCATCCTCGATAATTGGAGGCAAAGATTGACCTTGCTCTTGATCAAGTGCTCTTCTATCATCAATTCGAGCTTGTCTCAAAATAGTTTGTATGGATCTTCCTTGACAAATTGACTTGGCACCACTTGACAACCCGTCAGTTGGACCAAGCTCTCCTTGACTAGAGTTGACACTTTGATCATCATGTTGAGGGTCCACATCTTGTCTTTGGCTTGGGTCAATTTCCTCTTAGGTGGATAGAGCATGTTGAGGTTATGAAGATGAGGGCTCCACTTGAGTGGGGCATAGTTCTTCTCGATCCGCCATAAGGGGTTCCTCAACGGGGCGGATATATCCCACACCCATTCTTCCTATGGCATCCTGAGGCATTTCATCATCTGCATCACAAGCATCAACACGCCCCCCTTGGGGACCATCATATTCTTCGAAGGTCACACTACAAGATTCTATGACGGCTCCGGAGAGCTGATCATAGATTATATAAGTGTGAGATTCGAGACCATAGCCAACAAAAATACCCTCTAATTCTTGAGACTCGAATTTAGACAAATGAACACCTTTGATGAGATAGAAACACTTACAACCGAACACCCGGAAATAATATATGTTGGGCTTGTTACCGGTAAGTATCTCATATGGAGTCTTGTTGATTTTCTTGCGGAGGTAGAGTCGGTTTGAAGCATGGCAAGCGATGGAGATGGCTTCGGCCCAAAAGTTGTATGGAGATTTAAACTCCGCCAACATGGTCCTAGCCATCTCAATAAGAGTCTGGTTCTTCCTTTCGGCCACACCATTTTGTTGAGGGGTGTATGCAGCGGAATATTGATGTTTAATCTCCTCATCACTAAGGAAATCATTCAAGGTGTAGTTCTTGAACTCGGTGCCATTGTCACTTCTTATAATCAACACGGGAACATTGTATTGCCGTTGAACCAAGTTGATGAAGTCGATAAAAGTATTTTGAGTCTCACTCTTCAACTTGAAGAAATAAACCCAAGAGTATCTTGAAAAGTCGTCAACAATCACCAAACAATATTTCTTCCCACCAAGGTTTGCATGAGATGGAGGACCAAATAGGTCCACATGGAGAAGTTCCAAGATCTTGTTAGACTTGATTTGGTTCGTGGGCTTGTGAGGAGCGTCATGCATCTTCCCTAGAACACATGCCCTGCAAACACGATCTTTGGCAAAGGAAACATTTTCTTTTAGTCCAACTATATGGCCCACTTTATGGAGACTTTGCAAAGTTCTCATATTGACATGGGCTAGTCGGCGATGCCATAGCCAACCCACATCATCCTTTCCGAATAAGCACATCGGACCGGTAGTGGTTTGCTCCGAAAAGTCCACCACATACAAGTCATGTTCGACGTACCCAACGAAAGCGACCTTGAGAGACTTGCTCCACAAGAGGACCACAATATCTACATCAATGAAGACGGCAAATCCCATCTTACCAAGAGCAAGGACAGAAAGTAAATTGTATCCAAGGGTCTCAACAAGCATGACGTTCACGAGTGTAATGTCATGAGCAACCACAACCTTGCCGAAACCCATTACCTTAGACTTTGATTTGTCGGCATATGTCACAGTAATTTGATCATCATTAGGCTTTAACTCCTTGACAATAGACGAGCTTCCAGTCATATGACTTGTGCAACCACTATCAAGCACCCACTTTGACCCTCCGGAAGCATAAGTCTACAAGAGATCAAGCTGATTTTTAGGTACCCATTTTTCAATGGGTCCTCTTTTGTTAGCAACAAGGGTCTTGGGAACCCAAATAGACCAAGCAATATAACCATCATAAGGGCCAACATATTGTGCATACACATCACCATAGTAATCACGCATTAGAACATAGTGAGGGTTAGCACTTCCCGCAAAGTCACCATGAGACATAGTTTTACCACTTGTGGTCTTACTCTCCACAATGGTCTTGTTGGTCTCTTGTGCGGGTTTGGCCTTCTTCTTCTTATTGTTCTTCTTCTTGGTCTTGGAAACAAAACCAATGCCCCCTTTATCACCACTACGCCTTTGCTTGCTCAAAAGATCATCAATTGACTTGTTGCCTTGTGGAAATGTGGCCTTAGCAAGCTTCCCCTTCAACCTAGAATTCTCTTCAAGAATAGTTGTGCTACTAGATGGAATGAAGTTACTAGGTGAAGGTATATTGGCCAATTGAGTTTGAAGCGTTTCATGGGACTTTGTGAGGGACAAGAGTTCACTCTCCAAGGCCTTGTGAGCCTTGTTAAGCAAACTAAAGTCCTCGACAAGTTTTTCATGAACCACACCAAACTCAATCTTGTCCTTTTTAGCCCTTTTGTATTTAGCAATAGAATGATCACGCTCTTTGATGAGTTTGTTAACAATAATGTCATTGGCCTCATCAATCCCTTCAAGTTTTGATTCAAGCGACAACCTAGTCTCTTGTTATTCTTCTAGAGCATTGTTTAAAGCCTCTAGCTCAATCATATGTTCATGCCCAAGTTTACATCTTACATCTAGAAGCTCTTGAGTATGTGAGAGTTGATCTAAGATGTTCCCAAAATGTAGCTTAGCATCACCTTCTGTTGGATATATGCCCTAGAGGCAATAATAAATATAGTTATTATTATATCTTTGTGTTTATGATAAATGTTTACATTCATGCTATAATAGTATTAACAAGGAAACATTAATACTTGTGTGATTTGTAAACTAAAATAGAGTCCCTAGTAAAGCCTCTTTATAATACTAGCTTGTTGGTTAATAAATGATTGTGGTTTCCCTATCATGAACATTGAGCTGTTATTTACAACAAGATCATATCGTTAGGAGAATGATATGGTGGACATACTCCTATAGATAAGCGTACAATAAAGATCAAGTCATTTTAATAGTTCAATTGCTATATGCTTTCTGATACATAGTAACCTAATTCCTTCGACCATGAGATCATGCATATCACCTTCACCGGAAGGATGCTTTGATGACATCAAACATCACACCGTAACTGGGTGGCTATAAAGGTGGCATTGAGTGTTCGAAACATATTGGTTGAGACACATGGATCGGGAGTGGGATTTGTCCATCCACATGACGGATAGATATACTCTGGGCCCTCTCGGTGGAATGTCATCCAATTAGCTTGCAAGCATGTGACTGGCTCACAAGGGATCACATATCACGGGAACGAGAAAAGAGTACTTATCAGTAACGAGGTTGAACTAGGTATGCAGAGATACCGACGATCATAACCTCGGATAAGTAAACTATCATGAGACAAAGGGAAATTGGTATCGTATGTAAGTGGTTCATTCGATCGCAAAGTAATCGTAGAAATATGTGGGAGCCATATGAATTTCTAGATTCCTCTATTGGTTATTGTTCGGAGAAGTGTCTCGATCATGTCCGCATAATTCACGAACCGTAGGGAGACACACTTAGACGTTGTTTGAGTAGTTATGGAATGATGAGTAAGAGACAGAATGTTGTTCGGAGTCTCGGATGGGATCCGGGATATCACGAGGAGATCCGGAATGGTCTGGAGAATAAGATTCATATAAGGAAAGTTCTGTTTCGGGGTTGGAGAATGGTTCCGGTGTTTTCATCGGGAATGTTCTAGAAGGTTCCGGAATGTCCGGCACTCCGGAGGGGAAGGGTACATGAATGTGTCATAACAAGTTGGAATGATTGCATCATGTACTAGGTGTCATCGCTGAACAAAATAAAGGGTTAAATCAAATCCTAGTTTGAAAAGTCAAACGCCAATTTGAAAAGTCAAACGGCTATTTTGTGAGGTGGAGGGAGAGTAGGAAACCTACTTGGGGAGGAGTTCCCTCCCTCCACCGCCGGCCCACTTGGGGACCGAGTTGGGGAGGGACTCCCCTCCCCTTGGCGCGCCCCTCCACCTATATCAGGAGGGGCAGGGCTGCCCCTCCAAGCACACAACACCACGCCCCGCAAACCCTAATCCTAGCCGCCGGCGCCGCCACCTCCTGCTGCCGCCGCCTAGGGCAAGCCGCCGCCGCCTAGGCAAACCCTAGCCGCCGGCCTTGCTCCTCCTTGGTGCATCTAAACCCTAGATCGCCGAGGCTCTCTCTCATAGTCCACCATACTCGCTCTGGCTTAAGGCGAAGCCCTGCGAGATCTCCCCTCTACTTCCGGTACCATGCCGTTGTGCTGCCGGAATCGCGAGGAGAGTGCTACAACCTTCGCTGCCTGCTGGAGCAAGGGAGAGGAAGGTCTTCGTCGAGTACCGAACGTGTGACCGACTGCGGAAGCGCTGCCGGAACGCAGCGCCGGAAGGATCGCCTATGCGATCTTGAGATCGGCAAGAGTACGACTACATCACCCACGAGAATCCGCTCTCGTTAAACACTTTGGAATCTTCGAGGGTGAATTATAACATCGACTCGATGCTACAATCTAGTAGATAGATCTTGGCTTGTTTGTTTGTATGCGGTAGAAATTTTTTGTTTTCCATGCTACGAACCCCTACAGTGGTATCAGAGCCGTGTCTATATGTAGATCTATTGCACGAGTAGAACACAATGGTCATTATGGGCGTTGATGCTTTTTTTGTCGATTGCTTCTTGTGTACTTTGCATCTTGCGGGATGGTGGGATGAAGCGAACCGGGCTAACCTTACATGACATCGTTCATGAGACTTGCTCCACGCTTGACATGCAACTTGTATTGCATAAGTGGCTTTGCGGGTGCCTGTTTCTCCCAACATAGTTAAGATTCAATTTACAACGGGTGATTGACAATACTAGTATCAATGTTGTGGTTCTTGTTCGTAAGTTAGAACGACACTTATTGAAAGCCCCAAACCACGTAAAACATGCAAAGAAAGTAGAGGCGTCTAACTTTGTTTTGCAGGGGTGTGCTGTGATGTGATATGGCCATGATTGTGATTATATTTGATGTATGCAATGTTCCTTATTGTAAGTTGGCAACCGGCAGGAGCCATATGGTTGTATTTAATTTCTGCTAAGACCCGCGTGTCTATTCAAAGTAGTTGTAATAGTTGAAGCTGGTGGACGACAACCATGGAGTAGCATCATTGGCCTTGATGCAATGCCGGTGACGATGGAGATCATGTTCGTGCTTGAAGATGGAGATAGGAAGCACAAAGAAGAAAGGATCATATCACATATTATGAACTGCATGTGATGTTAATCCTTTATGCATCTTGTATTGCTTAGTTAACGACGATAGCATTATAAGATGATCCCTCATGCACATGAATTTCAAGTTCTAAAGTGTTCACCCTTAGTAAGCACCGTTGCTAAAGCTTGTTGTTTCGAAGCACCACGTGATGATCAGGTGTGATAGATTCTGCAAGTGTATACAACGTGAGCAAGCCAGATTTGCTCATGCGGAAACTAAGGTTTGATCTTGACGAGCCTAGCATGTACAGACATGGTCTCGGAACACGGATCACCGAAAGGTAAAGCATGAATCATATAGTAGATATGATGAACATGTTGATTGTTCGCCATTGAAGCTACATCAACTCTCGTGATGATCGGTGTTGATGTGGTGAATTTGGTTAGTGTGATCACTAAAACAATGTGAGGGATATTGTTTTGAGTGGGAGTTCACCTAGATTAATTTAACTATTAATTAGAACTCAATTTGTCATAAACTTAGTCTAAACTATTGTAAATATGTTGTAGATCAATGGCGACCCCTACCATCAATTTTAATGCGTTCCTAGAGAAAGAAAAGTTGAAAAACAATGGAAGCAACTTCGCAGATTGGTTCCGCAATTTGAGGATTGTCCTCACTGCTGGTAATTTGACCTATGTGCTGGATGCACCGCTGGGTGACCCACATGCAGCTACTGCTATCGATGAAGTAAAGAATGTTTACCTCCCTCGGAAGACTCAGTATTCCAAAGTTCAGTGTGCTATCTTGTATGGTTTAGAATCGGAGCTTCAGAAAAGGTTTGAGAATTCAGACCCACATGATATTATCCGTGATCTCAAATTGATCTTTGAGACTCACGCGGCAATTGAGAGCTATGAGGCTTCTGAAAAGTTCTTTAACTGCAAGATGGAAGAGGGCAGCTCTGTCAGTGAGCATGTGCTTAAGATGTCTGGGCACGCAAACAAACTTCAAAGCTTGGGTATAGTGATTCCTAATGCTCTGGGGATTTATCGTGTCCTCCAATCACTACCACCAAGTTACAAGAACTTTGTGATGAACTACAATATGCAAAACATGAACAAGCAGTTGCCAGAACTCTTCGCCATGTTAAAATCTGCAGAAGTGGAGATCAAGAAAGAGCACCAAGTGTTGATGGTCAATAAGACCACCAAATTCAAGAAAGGCAAGTCTAAGCAAAAGGGACACTTCAAGAAGGGTGGTAAGAAAGTTACCACGCCAACAAAGAAGACCAAGGCTAGACCTAAGCCTGATACTGAGTGCTTTTACTGCAAGGGAGAAGGTCACTGGAAGCGGAATTGCCCAAAGTACTTGGCGGATTTGAAGAATGGCAACATCAAGAAGAAAGGTATATCCGATATACATGTTATTGATGTGTATCTCACTAGTACTCATAGTAGTGCCTGGGTATTTGATACTGGTTCGGTTGCTCATATTTGTAACTCGAAACAGGTGCTGCAGAATAAACGGAAGCTAGCGAAGAACGAGGTGACGATGCGCATGGGAAATGGATCAAAGGTTGATGTGATCGCAGTCGGCATGCTACCTCTTCATCTACCATCGGGATTAGTTTTATACTTAAATAATTGTTATTTGGTGCCTGCGTTAAGCATGAACATTATATCGGGATCTTGTTTATTGCGAGACGGTTACTTGTTTAAGTCCGAGAATAATGGTTGTTCGATTTATATGAGTAATATGTTTTATGCACATGCACCTTTGATAGATGGTCTATTCTTATTGAATCTCGATAGTGGAAATACACATATTAATAACATTGAGGCTAAACGTTTGAAATCAAGCGATAACTCGACCTATATGTGGCACTGTCGTATTGTTCATATTGGAGTGAAGCGTATGAAGAAACTCCATTCCGATGGACTTCTTGAATCACTTGATTTCGAATCACTTGAAAGATGCGAAGCATGTCTGATGGGTAAAATGACTAAGACTCAATTTTCTGGTATGATGGAGCGAGCTACGGACTTATTGGAAATCATACATACCAATGTGTGTGGTCCAATGAGTGTAGCATCGCGCGGTGGTTATCGTTATGTTCTTACCTTCACGGATGACTTGAGTAGATATGGGTATATCTATTTCATGAAACATAAGTCCGAAACTTTCGAGAAGTTTAAGGAATTTCAAAGTGAGGTAGAGAATCAACGTAACAAGAAGATTAAATTTCTACGTTCTGATCGTGGAGGTGAATATCTAAGTTACGAGTTTGGCGAGCATTTGAAGAAATGCGGAATACTTTCACAATTGACACCGCCGGGAACACCACAACGTAATGGTATGTCCGAACGTTGTAATCGAACTCTCTTAGATATGGTTCGTTCTATGATGTCACTTACAGATTTACCGCTATCGTTTTGGGGTTATGCATTAGAAACAGCCGCATTCACTTTAAATAGGGCACCATCTAAATCCGTTGAAACAACACCGTATGAATTATGGTTTGGGAAGAAACCTAAATTGCCGTTCCTTAAAGTTTCGGGTTGCGAAGCCTATGTAAAGAAGTTACAGCCGGACAAGCTTGAACCCAAAGAGGAAAAATGCGTCTTCATAGGATACTCGAAGGAAACTATCGGGTATACCTTCTATCATAGATCCGAGGGCAAAATCTTCGTTGCCAAGAATGGATCCTTTCTAGAGAAGGAATTTCTCTCGAAGGAAGTGACTGGAAGGAAAGTAGAACTCGACGAGGTTGTTGAACCTTCTCTCGAACTTGCGAGTAGCGCAGCACCGGAAGTAGTTCCTGTGGCGCCTACACCAATAAGAGAGGAAGCTAATGATGATGGTCATGAAACTTCAGTTGTAGTTGCTACAGAGCCTCGCAGGTCAACGAGAACTCGTACCACTCCTGATTGGTATGATCCCGTTATGAATGTCATGTTGGTGGACAACACCGATGACCCTGCGACATATGAGGAAGCAATGATGAGCCCAGATTCCAATAAATGGCAAGAATCCATGAAATACGAGATTTGATCCATGTACGAAAACCAAGTATGGACTTTGGTGGACTTACCGGATGGCCGAAAGGCTATCGAGAACAAATGGATTTTCAAGAAGAAAACAGATGCTGATGGTAATGTTACTGTCTATAAAGCTCGACTTGTCGCAAAAGGGTTTCGACAAATTCAAGGAGTTGACTACGATGAGACTTTCTCACCTGTAGCGAAGCTAAAGTCTGTGAGGATTATGTTAGCAATCGCTGCATATTATGATTATGAGATATGGCAGATGGATCTCAAAATAGCATTCCTCAATGGAGACATTGATGAATAGTTGTATATGATGCAACCCAAAGGTTTTGTCGATCCTAAAGATGCTAACAAGGTATGCAAACTTCAACGGTCCATCTATGGATTGAAGCAAGCATCCCGAAGTTAGAATCAACATTTTGATAAGGTAATCAAAAGTTTTGGTTTTATACAAACTTATGGAGAAGCTTGTATTTACAAGAAAGTGAGTGGGAGCTCTGTAGCATTCTTAATACTATATGTAGATGACATATTGTTGATTGGGAATGATGTAGACCTTCTTAATCGTGTCAAGTAATATTTGAATAATAGTTTTTCAATGAAGGATCTTGGCGAAGCAGCTTACATATTAGGCATAAAGATTTATAGAGATAGATCGAGACGCCTAATATCATTGTCACAAATTACATATTTGGAAAAAGTTCTAAAGAGGTTTGGAATGGAAGATAGCAAGAAAGGGTTCTTGCCCATGTTGCCCAATACGACCTTGAGTAAAACTCAAAGTCCGACAACGGCAGAAGATAGAGAAAGGATGAGTAAAACTCCCTATGCCTCAGCCATAGGATCTCTAATGTATGCCATGCTATGTACTAGACCTGACATTGCATATGTTGTTAGTTTAACTAGCAGATATCAAAGTGATCCAGGAGTGGATCATTGGACAGCGGTCAAAAACATCCTTAAGTATCTGAGAAGAACTAAGGATATGGTTCTTTCTTATGGAGGTGATGAAAAGCTCGTTGTTAATGGTTACACCGATGCTAGTTGGAACACCGATCCGGATGATTCTAAATCACAATCTGGATACGTATTTACTTTGAATGGTGCAACAGTTAGCTGGAGGAGTGCAAAGCAAAGCGTTGTGGCGAGATCTTCAACTGAATCGGAATACATGGCTGCTTCGGAGGCTTCACAAGAAGCGATATGGATGAAAGAGTTCATTACAGAGCTCGGTGTGGTTCCTAGTGCGCTGGACCCAATGTCAATCTACTGTGATAACATGGGTGCCATAGCCAATGCGCAAGAACCAAGGTCACACAAGAAGCTGAAGCACATCAAGCTACATTTTCACGCTATTCGAGAACATGTCCAAGATGGGGACATAAAGATTTGCAAAGTACACACAGATCTGAATGTGGCGGATCCGTTGACTAAACCTCTCCCGAGGGCAAAACATGACCAACACCAAACTTCCATGGGTGTTCGGTATATTACCATGTAATCTAGATTAGATGACTCTAGTGCAAGTGGGAGACTATTGGAGATATGCCCTAGAGGCAATAATAAATATAGTTATTATTATATCTTTGTGTTTATGATAAATGTTTACATTCATGCTATAATAGTATTAACAAGGAAACATTAATACTTGTGTGATTTATAAACTAAAATAGAGTCCCTAGTAAAGCCTCTTTATAATACTAGCTTGTTGGTTAATAAATGATTGTGGTTTCCCTATCATGAACATTGAGATGTTATTAACAACAAGATCATATCGTTAGGAGAATGATATGGTGGACATACTCCTATAGATAAGCGTAGCATAAAGATCAAGTCATTTTAATAGTTCAATTGCTATATGCTTTCTGATACATAGTAACCTAATTCCTTCGACCATGAGATCATGCATATCACCTTCACCGGAAGGATGCTTTGATGACATCAAACACCACACCGTAACTGGGTGGCTATAAAGCTGGCATTGAGTGTTCGGAAAGTATTGGTTGAGACACATGGATCAAGAGTGGGATTTGTCCAAACACATGACAGATAGATATACTCTGGGCCCTCTCGGTGGAATGTCATCCAATTAGCTTGCAAGCATGTGACTGGCTCACAAGGGATCACATATCACGGGAACGAGAAAAGAGTACTTATTAGTAACGAGGTTGAACTAGGTATGCAGAGATACCGACGATCATAACCTCGAATAAGTAAACTATCGTGAGACAAAGGGAAATTGGTATCGTATGTAAGTGGTTCATTCGATCGCAAAGTAATCGTAGAAATATGTGGGAGCCATATGAATTTCCAAATTCCTCTATTGGTTATTGTTCGGAGAAGTGTCTCGATCATGTCCGCATAATTCACGAACCGTAGGGAGACACACTTAGACGTTGTTTGAGTAATTATGGAATGATGAGTAAGAGACCGAATGTTGTTCGGAGTCTCGGATGGGATCCGAGATATCACGAGGAGATCCGAAATGGTCCGGAGAATAAGATTCATATAAGGAAAGTTCTGTTTCGGGGTTGGAGAATGGTTCCAGTGTTTTCATCGGGAATGTTCTAGAAGGTTCCGGAATGTCCGGCACTCCGGAGGGGAAGGGTACATGAATGTGTCATAACAAGTTGGAATGATTTCATCATGTACTAGGTGTCATCGCTGAACAAAATAAAGGGTTAAATCAAATCCTAGTTTGAAAAGTCAAACGGCTATTTTGTGAGGTGGAGGGAGAGTAGGAAACCTACTTGGGGAGGAGTTCCCTCCCTCCACCGCCGCCCCACTTGGAGACCGAGTTGGGGAGGGACTCCCCTCCCCTTGGCGCGCCCCCTCCACCTATATAAGGAGGGGTAGGGCTGCCCCTCCAAGCACACAACACCACGCCCCGCAAACCCTAATCCTAGCCGTCGGCGCCGCCACCTCCTGCTGCCGCCGCCTCCGCCTAGGGCAAGCCCCCGCCGCCGCCTAGGCAAACCCTAGCCGCCGTCCTTGCTCCTCCTTGGTGCGTCTAAACCCTAGATCGTCGAGGCTCTCTCTCATAGTCCACCATACTCGCTCCGGCTTAAGGCGAAGCCCTGCGAGATCTCCCCTCTACTTTCGGTACCACGCCGTTGTGCTGCCGGAATCGCGAGGAGAGTGCTACAACCTCCGCTGCCTGCTGGAACAAGGGAGAGGAAGGTCTTCTTCGAGTACCGAACGTGTGACCGACTGCGGAAGCGCTGCCGGAACGCAGCGCCGGAAGGATCGTCTACGCGATCTTGAGATCGGCAAGAGTACGACTACATCACCCACGAGAATCCGCTCTCGTTAAACACTTTGGAATCTTTGAGGGTGAGTTATTCCATCGACTCGTTGCTACAATCTAGTAGATAGATCTTGGCTTGTTTGTTTGTATGCGGTAGAATTTTTTTGTTTTCCATGCTACGAACCCCTACACCTTCTAGGTTAGTCATAAACTCATCAAAGGCAATTAATTCCTTTTTAACATCAAGAGACATTTCATCATCAATTTCATCATTATCTAAGTGAGTAGAGCGGGATGATGAGGATACCTCCGTTCCTCTTGCCATAAGGCAAGTGACGTTCTTGGTGGAAGAGTTCTCATTTGGAGAACCGAAGAGTGAGAATGTCGGAGTACAGGTGGTGGCTAGCGCAGCCACACCATGAGAAGTCTCTTCTTCCTCATCTTCATCCTCTTCATTGTCGGAGGAGTATTCTTCATGAGTGATCAAGACAATTTCTCCCGACTTCTTGTTGACGGGATTCTTTTTGATGAAAGGTTTCTTGTAAGGTGCCTTGAGAGTCTTCTTCAACACAAGCTTACCACCATGATCTTCTCTCTTCTCATAGGGGCATCTTGCCACAAAGTGATAGCGGTCACCACAATTGAAGCACGTTCTCAACCTAGTGGTATTCTCTCTTTTCCCATTTGGATTGCTTCTTCGTTGCATTTCCATCTTGGCCTTGGCGGGGTTCTTCCAAAAGTTCTTTGCATAGAAAGCCATATATTGACCATGAGCAATCTTGACTTCATCGGGATGGTCCATGGAGAGTCCTTCATCACTATCATCTTCATCCCCAAGGTCCACAACCTTGGCCTTCAAAGCAACATTGACCACATTGCTCATACCAAGGGCACGAGCACGGGCATCTTTGGCATTCTTGGCGGCAACCTTGAAAGCAGCCATCTCTTGCATAACTTCATTTGCGATCATGAGATGGTAGTTGTGTCTTCCTTGAAGGCTCTTCAAGTCGGTGGGCTCAAAAGGCATGAGTGCACTCACATATTTCCTTTTTATCCATGCATCATCCACATGTGAGGCACCCACATTTCTAAAAGCAGTGGCGGTGGTCTTGAGCCTTCGATACATGTCTTCATGATCTTCACCTTATTTCATGTAGAAGCCTTCGGCTTCATTGCTTAGAGCATCATATCGGTTCCTCCTCATACTCTCATTTCCAACAAACAACACAGTGAGAGCATCCCAAGCTTCCTTGGCAATGCGAAAGTGCTAAATGTGTGGATAATCCTTTGTCCCCAAACCTTGTTGAATCATATGCAAAGCCGTGGAATTGAGTTAACTATTGACAATCTTTCTTCTTGTCAGGTTGTTTGGATCCCCAATAAAGAGTCCATGCTCGATGATGTTCCATAGTTAAATGCAAGAGCTGCGCACATGAGTTCTCATTAGTGATTGCCATTGAGCAAAAGTAGCAGATTCTTCAAGCTTAGGTGGGTCACCTCTATTGTATACATGAGGGTGAGGGATTGGAGGGTCGGGAGAGTACCATGAATCACGGTTCTCACCCTTCCCACCATCATTGTGTGTGGAGGAATTAATGTTGTCTAGTTTACCCCCCACCACCATACCCTCGGGGGATACCGACGTATTCCCTTTAGGTAAAATGGATGGTTGATCCTCTTGAGGAGATGGAGGTGATGAGCCTTCTTTGTCTTTAAGAAGTTGCTCAATCATCTTCTTGACTTCGTTGACCAAGGAAGAGCTCAATCCTATTTCCAAGTTTTTGAGATCTTCCATGGTCACCAGTGTTTGCTCACTACCACCATCCCCTTCATCGCTACCCATATTCTCTTAGGCGGTAAAGCCCGAATAAAGAGCCGAGGCTCTGATACCAATTGAAAGGATCGTATGGGCACCTAGAGGGGGGGTGAATAGGTGCTACTTCAAATTTTCATCTTTTTCAAATTAAGGTTTGACAATAAGGTAAATTATCTAGATAATGCTACTAAGGTGAATTTACCTATATGACAAATATGCAAGATCTACCACTACACAAAGTAGGAACAAGTAAGTAAAGTGCGGTAAAGGATAGAAGTAACCAAAGTGGTGGACGCGGAGACACAAGGATTTGTTTCCCGTAGTTCCTTCCTTTTGAGGGGAAGTACGTCTACGTTTGGAGAGGGGGTGGTTTCAAACCACCAACTCCACGAAAGGCCTCCCTTGTTTTCCGATGAATCTCACCCCAACGGGATCGATTCACCTTCCACTATATCGGCAACCTTCAAGGTGGAAGCCGGCACCTTTACAAGTTTGGGGCACACATCCACAACTTAATCGGAGGCTCCCAAATACAAGCAAGCTATCAAAGCAATCAAAGACAAGCTTGTAAGAACCAAAACAAGAACTAGGGTTTCCAAGAAAATGCTAGAACAAAGGGGCCCTCAATGAAATGAGGGGGAAATGAAAATCTATTTTGGTGAAGTAGTAGATCGGGGCCTCCTCCTTCGATTCCCCAAAGATCAAGGACTTTGGGTGGTGGAATGAGGAGATATTGAAGATTGGGTGGCTCCAATGGTGGTCTTGACTTAAATGTATTTGAGCAGCTTGTCCCAAGGTAGGTAGAGGGGTATTTATACCCCTCCATGAAATATGGCCGTTGGAGCCATTAATGCACCGGTAGTACCGGTGCTCAAGCGGTAGTACCGCTTGCAAGCGGTACTACCGGTCAAGTACCAGACCAGGTACCGGAGATGCTAAAGTTCGTCTAGCCTTCTTCAGGTTTGGACAGTATCACCCTTGCGGTACTACCCCAAAGTGGTAGTACTGGTCGTATGACGCGGTACTACCGGTCTGGGCGGTAGTACCGGTCCCAAGTACCGCTTGGTACTGACCAAAACGGAGAGGAGTGGATGTTCTTCAGTATGGCCCGGTACTACCGAGCGGTACGACCGTGTCAAGCGGTAGTACCGCTTGTCACAAGCGGTACTACCGGTTGGACCGGTAGTGCCGCTCCATGGTATCGGGTGGTACTGACTAGCACACACCCTTATCATTTTTGCACGGTACCAACCGGTACTAGAACCGGTAGTACCGGTGTCAAGCGGTAGTACCAGTCATAGTTCCGGTACTACCGGTTGGCACATTGGTTTTTCGCAAAGGGAATTGATATGCCAAACTTTGTGCCATTCCCTTATCAAACCTATGATACACTTAGCACACGATTAAACCGATAAGTGTGTTGTTATCAAACATCAAAATCAGAGGGATAGGAAAATGCTCTTTCAGCAGCATAGTTGCTATGTCTCATTGTTAGGACTTCATCTTCCATGCTCATGTTTAGAGTACTTTGATCCCAGCTTTCAATGCTTGCAAATGGTTTGATCTTGATTGTGATGGTGCATGTCACCTAAAAAATTATTCTTTTGATCACTTACCTACTTGAGGACGAGCAAGAGTTAAGCTTGGGGATGCTTGATACGTCGTAAACGTATCTATAAATTTTGATGTTCCATGCTTGTTTAGTATCAACTTTGATTTGCTTTGTCTATACTTTGAGGTATTTTTCTACGTTTTCTGGGACTAACCTATTAACAAGTTGCCAAAGTGCCAGTTGCCTGCTTCTGCTGTTTTTGGTTCCAGAAAAGCTAGAAAATAAATATTCTCGGAATTGGACGGGACGAAAGCCAAAGCCAGAAGACGAGACGGAGGAGGGCCATGAGGGGCCCACACCCCTGGCCACATGGCCAGGCCTGGACCGCGCCTGGGGGGGGTGCGGCCGCCTCGAGCACCCCCTTCAGCTATAAGAAGTCCCCAATGCCAAAACCCTAAGTACCTGATCAGATCTCCACGAAACAGTTCGTAGATGCTGCCACCATCATCCCTAGATCGGGGGGATCTGAAGGTCTTCCCGGCACCCTGCCAGAGGGAAGAGATCATCCCGGAGGCCTTCGTCATCACCATGCCAGCCTCCGGTATGATGCGTGAGTAGTTCCATCTTGGACTATGGGTCCATACAGTAGATAGATGCTTGTTTCTCCTCCTTTGTGCTACCATGTTTAGATCTTATGAGCTCTGTTCATGATCAAGATCATCTATTTGTAATCATTCATGTTGTGTTTGCAGGGATCCGATAGATATTGAGATTACTATGTCAAATTGATTAATGATTCTATCTTATTGATTCTATCATGTTTGCGTCGTTTGAGATCTCGCATGCTCTCCGTTTCTAGTAGCTATCTTGGCCAAGTAGATGCTAGTGATTCCAAGAGGGAGTATTTATGCTCGATAGTGGGTTCATGCCTCTATTGAATCTGGGGAAGTGATAGAAATTTCTAAGGTTGTAGATGTGCTATTGCTACTAGGGAGAAAACAACAATATCTTGTTCATGGAACAATTGTATTGTTTACTTTACACACATTGCTTAAAGTAGTTGTCCGTTGCTTGCAAATTAATACTAGAGGGGGTTCAGATGATAACCTGAAGGTGGATTACTAGTCATAGATGCAGTTGGACAACAATCTATGTATATTGTTGTAATGCCCAATCAAATCTTATAGGATCATGAATGTCTAGTATTGCATTATTATGCCTTGCTCTGTCCTGTCAATTGCCCCACTGTAATTTGTTTACCCAACATGTTATGTTATTTATATTAAGGAGAACACCTCTAGTGAACTATGAACCCCGGTCCAATCTTTACCATTGATACATCTTCCATTGTTACTATTTACTTTCTGCAAGATACCATTACCTTCCACACCATACGTTTAATCCTTTGTTTTCAGCAAACCGGTGAGATTGACAACCTCACTGTTTGTTTGGGCGAAGTCTTGAGTTTGTGTTTTGCAGGTTTCCAAGTTGCTAGTAACACCTTTGAGTCGTTTCCTTCCTCCTACTGGTTCGATAACCTTGGTTTCTTACTGAGGGAAAACTTATTGTTGTACTCATAATACCTTCCTCTTGAGGTTTCCCAATGAAGCTCTACAGTGATCTGAGCCGGAATCTGCTCTCGTTAACCGCTTTGGAATCTTCGAGGGTGAGTACTCTATCGATTCGTTGCTACTCTATCGACCCGCTAGAAGTTCATCATCCTCCTCATCATACAATTGGATGAGTGAACCTCTTTTGGTGGCGCTTCTTGCTCCCTCAACTTCTATTTCTCACTTCTTTGGAGAAAAATCCAACAATGCTCGAGGTTGAATGCCTTGCCCTTTGAAGCCTCCATCTCCAAGAACCTCTCTTTTGCAATTTTCTCCTACGAAATGCAAACAAACAATGAGTTGCAAAAAATGCTAGCACTTGGTGGTGCAAACAAACAATTGGACATTATGGCCACGCCTTCCTCCTCCCAGGCCCTGCCCCTCCTCTTCCCATGAACTCCTCCTACCACCTGCTCATCCACGGTGCTTCTCCGCCCTCGCGCCCCTTGCTTTCCCACCATGGGTCGGAGGTTGACGCGGGGGAGAGAGGAGACGATCTAGGGAGGAGAAGCAGGCGGAGGCGGATGCGGGTGTGTATGAGCGATGGTGGCAACCAGTCAACGGGGAGGAGCGACGGAGGTGACCAGATCAAGATGCAGCGGGGATGAGCGGCGACGGCGAGAAGGAAATGGGGAGGAGTGAGCTAAGGCGGCGACCAGGTATCGGGGCAGCGGGGATGACTGGCGGCGGCGTCCAGATCAAGGGAGGATGGAACAACGATCTCACCATCTTCAAGATCCTCTAGGTAAACCCATCGCTGTCGCTCGCTGTCCTCCACGCCTCCCTCCTCGACTCCCTGGTAATGCTGCTGACCATGCTTGGGCTGGCCCTGGCCTCCCACATCGATGCGGTGGTAGGCTAGGGCAGCCTCCGCTCTGAGGTTGTATCACGAGTTGCTGGAGTGGATCAACAACATGTATGGCTTCATATCCTCTCTCGGTCCTCAGTTTGTTTTGTTTTGTTTTGTTTCCCGTGAGTGATCTCAGATTGATGTGATGATATGTAAACCCAGATGTGCACTCTGTGTGGTGCTAATTTCTTGACTGATTGTGTTTGTTACTTTATAATAGCAGCATCATATCTCTTAATTAAAAAGATATCTAAACTACATGGGTTAGCACAAGATGGCTTACACTAATGAAATAAATATTATGCGGTGATAGTTTGAAGAACTGGCGGTAAGCAAAAGTTGGTAGGGTACACAAAATTCATGGCCACACCGCAATGTATGCATCTCAATCCCGAGGAGAAGAATGAACAACAGGCCATGGAGAACAGAGTGCTATTAGCGCAGGGATCCATCTTTAGTCATAGCCAAATACATAGAAATATTTTACAGGTTACTTTTTTATTAATAGCCAATATTATGTTACCTCTATCCTACTTCTTATTAATATCTATATTTTAATACAGTAGGTTGCTCCTTTAGTAGCCATTTCTCAAGACGCCACCATCAGGCAGTGGAACATGTTGGAGTGGTTCATTGAGAAAAAAAGTGTATGCTAACTTGACTACATCATCTATACAGTGCCCTCCCCATTGTTCATGTAATATGATACATGTCACCATCATCTTGTGCATGGACGACACAGATCTTTGCAGTTCATTTATGCAGAGAACTCTGTTCGAGGTTTCCCCTCCTCAGACTAGCATCAGTTTACTGTTACTTTAGGTTTTTAGGAAAAAAGCTATAGAGGTTTCCCCTCCTCAGACTAGCATCAGTTTACTGTTACTTTAGATTTTTAGGAAAAAAGCTATAGAGGCGTATATTTGTTGTTTATTTTTGTGATGCGTGAGCTAATCTCTTGCCGTTAGCAGATTTTATCCTGGGATTTGATCAATCAATTATTTCAGGGACAACTCTCTCTTGGACATGCTGCAGCGATGCATGGCCAATCTGTTATTTTAGTGACCACTCCCTTGGAACACGCTGGCGATGCATCATGTTCATATGCCTAATGAATCTATGCCTTTTACTTGATGCGGCAATTTTCGAAGAAATTACACAAAGACTGGTGAGTTATATAGTCTCGAGCTTGTGGTTTATGTTTTTCCTGAACTTTTCTTGATCCGGACAAGAGTATATCTATATATCTTATATAAGCGTCTACATGCGCTTGTTAGCTCTTCACCTACTTTTGTTCAAAGGCGAGGCACCTAGGCAGTTCAGATCAAAGACGTGCACGCAGATGGCGACTGTGATGGCAAGCGCTGCAGAGGACATGGTGGTCAGTGTTTCCCCTTACGGTAATTACCTCTAACAGCCACGACGTGAACCCTAGCCCTCCGTCGATGAGAGGAGCCAGATTGACGCTATTCCCTTTTTTCAGGATCCCAGCACACACATGTTCCAGTCTGCGAGACCCTGGAGTCTGTCATCGGCCATGTTCCGACAATGGATTCCCCTCAACGCATCTTTCCCTCTCTCGCTATTGACTAGATTTCTTTCTTTGCATAGATCAGGACGAAGCTGTTCATCATTAGTCAACGACATGGTAAGTTTGCTCCTTCCCATCCTCTTTTCTTGCCGCTTAATATATATGAAAACATCCTAACTTAGCATAGGGGATGAGTGGAACGACAAGATGAACCGGAGGAGCATACAATGAGGAGCAAGATCCATGTCGACACACGTCTTTTCCTCGCCTTCCTCTCCCGCTTCCCTGTTATCTGAGTTGCAAAAAATGCTAGCACTTGGTGGTGCAAACAAACAATTGGACATTATGGCCACGCCTTCCTCCTCCCAGGCCCTGCCCCTCCTCTTCCCACGAACTCCTCCTACCACCTGCTCGTCCACGGTGCTGCTCCCTCCTTGCGCCCCTTGCTTTCCCACCATGGGTCGGCGGTTGACGCGGAGGAGAGATGAGACAATCTAGGGAGGAGAAGCATGCGGAGACAGATGCGGGTGTGTATGAGCAACGGTGGCAACCAGTCAACGGGGAGGAGCAACGGAGGTGACCAGATCAAGATGCAGCGGGGATGAGCGACGACGGCGAGAAGGAAATGGGGAGGAGCGAGCTAAGGCGGCGACCAGGTATCGGGGCAGCGGGGATGACTGGTGGCGGCGACCAGATCAAGGGAGGATGGGACAGCGATCTCACCATCTGCAAGATCCTCTAGGTAAACCCATCGTTGTCGCTCGCTGTCCTCCACGCCTCCCTCCTCGACTCCCTAGTAATGCTGTTGACCATGCTTGGGCTGGCCCTGGCCCCCCGCATCGATGCGGTGGTAGGCTAGGGAAGTCTCCATGGGTTAGCACAAGATGGCTTACACTAATGAAATAAATATTATGCAGTGACAGTTTGAAGAACTGGCGGTAAGGAAAAGTTGGTACGGTACACAAAATTCATGGCCACACCGCAATGTATGCATCTCAATCCCGAGGAGAAGAATGAACAACAGGCCATGGAGGACAGAATGCTACTAGCGCAGGGATCCATCTTTAGTCATAGCCAAATACATGAGTTGATAGCATAAAACTACCACTTTGTATGTCAAATTTCCCATTTCATACCATTCGCTCTCGAAATCGCAAAATAGTACCACATTTGACTCTGATTGTAGCAATGTGCGTCGATCTGTCGTTGATAGCGAATCAACCCCGCTTAACACCCGCATGCCCACCTGTCAGGGCCACGTGGCCCGCGATAGACGCCGCCCCGACACGCCCGTCTAACGGCCGTTAACCGGCGCCGCTTTAGTTGGTCCCACCTCGGGGTGGACCTCAGTCTCCGTCCTCCACTCTCCACTGTCTTCTTCCCTGAGCTCGGTGTTGTGCCACCGCCGCTTGTCCGCCGCCGTCTGCCCGCGCCTCGCCACCGCCGTCGTCGCCATGCCTAGCTGGCATGACAGGTCCTCCTCCAGCGGGAGCATTTTAGAGGTAAGATTTATCCATCTTGTTGGAATTAGGGTTTCGTCTGATTTGGAATTTCTTCGATTTTCCCAAATTCCCCTGGATTAAACTCGATTTTCTCTTCGATTAGGAGTTCACTGCGCTTGACCATGCTCCCGCTACCACTAATGACCCAACATTTTATGGAATCGCTGATGATTTCCCTAAGCTGTGTCGTGGCCACAAGTTGCCACTGCGCAAATGTGTTGCATTCGAAACGATCCACGCAGGCAAAAAGTTCTACCTATGTCAAGTGGGGCATGTAAGTTTCGTTAACCAGAAATTGGGAATCATATAATCTTCTTAGTGACCAGAAAATGCTAATATGGAATCATCATCTGCTAATTAAATGTAATGCTGCAATCATCATCAGTTAGTATGGAATGGTTAGGAAATGTGTAATGCTTAGTGTCCAGAAAATGCAAGCATCAGTATATATGTTAATATAGAACATTTAGTGGACCTGGAATATTTAGTGGACAGAACATCATCTTGTTCTTACATATTTAGTGGAATAATTGTGATGAGACCAATATAATTGTTGTTGTTTTTGTTACAACAATAAGTTCATGAAATCATAATTGTAGACTGAAATCATAAGTATAGACTGATCTGGAATATATAGATAGTATAAGCAATGTTTTTATGCTATCAACTCAAGTGTAGACTGATCTGGGATACTATTTTTATCATTGTACAGCAGGTCAATAATTGTGGATTTCATAGTTGGATAGATCCAGAGTGTCCTGCCACAATGAAGAATGCATTGGCTAGGCTGTGGGAAATGTACAATGAAAGTAATAGTGCAAGAATTGAAGAGAGGTATGAGTCATCCAAGATGCTGAAGGATCTTGCTGAAGAGAAGGAAAAAGCTGTCAAGAAACATGCATGCCTTATTGCAGAAACTAACATGTTTTTTGAGGAGACTGGCAAGAAGGCTATGGAAGAAAACAGGAGGAGGATTTACAGTGAGGCTGAGCAGGAAGAACAGATGGAGAAGTACATTGCAAGGTTGAAGAATGAAGTGGAGGTGTACAAGGAAGGGAATGAAGAATTCAAGAATCTACTAAAAACCCAAGCAGCAGATTATAAGGAGAAGCAGAAGAAGTGGGAGGATGAAAGACATGCTCTGAAAGAGGAGAAGAAAAATAAGAGTACAGTCTGTTTGATCTTTTCAATGCCACTGATAGTAACAAGGAGAAGATCAAGAGGATCAAAGCAATATGTGATGAGTAGTGATGGAGTACCTACCTAGTTTGTTGCCCATTTATGTAATGGATGTGTAAGAACACTTTTATATGTGTTGTGTAAGAACCTAGTTGTGTACCTGCTTAGTTTGTTAGGATGGATGTTGAACTTATTATGGTAATGGTTTTTAAGCTAGTAAAGGATGTTGAACTTATTGTGGTAATTTGGGTCATTGTATAAAAATTATGGCTTATTGTGCTAATACTAGTAGCTTGTGTAGTTGGGATCTTTGCATGTTTAATGCACCTTTAGTTGTGTACCCTCTAGGGGTCTCGACAACTTTTTAAAGTCACCCACCTTTAACTAGAAGAAACATTGTGTTGTCGAGAACCCTCTAGGGGTCTCAACAACTTTTTAAAGTCACCCACGTTTAATTAGAAGCAACATTGTTTTGTCGAGAACCCTCTAGGGGTCTCGACAACTTTTTAAAGTCACCCACCTTTAATTAGAAGCCACATTGTTTTGTCGAGAACCCTCTAGGGGTCTCGACAACTTTTTAAAGTCACCCACCTTTAACTAGAAGCAACATTGTGTTGTCGAGAACGCTCTAGGGGTCTCGACAACTTTTTAAAGTCACCCACCTTTAATTAGAAGCAACATTGTTTTGTCGAGAACCCTCTAGGGGTCTCGACAACTTTTTAAAGTCACCCACCTTTAACTAGAAGCAACATTTTAAAGTAACCTTTAATATAACATTATAAAATACATCCATAAAACAACACTATTGCCATCCATAAAACAACACTATTTCCCACATTTCAACAACAATCACAGCTTCACCATCAAATTGAAAGATAGTCTTAACCAACAAATATCATACATAGTTTTAAACAAGCTCTTCCCAGGACATCAACATATAGTCTTACACATAATCAGTCTTACACATAGTTTTAAACAAGCTCTTCTCATGACATCAACACATAGTATTAACCAACACATAGATTCATACACATTTCAAGCATCCTTGACAGAATCAGATTTTTTCCTTCTTGTAGCTTGAATGCTTCCCAGCATTAAGGTATCCTGCCATCCTTGTTGTGAGTTTAGTTGGCCTTTTGCCAAGCCTTGTTGGTGTAGAACTGGAACCACCTTCAGCAGCACTCCTAGGTGCAAGGAAGGGTCTTGGGGCTGTAGATCTCTGTGGTGCAATTGGAGGGGCTGATGCAGTTCTTGCTGGAGTTGTAGCAGGCTGCCTTGGAGGTGCTATTGGATTTCTTGCTGTTGGAGGGGCAGGTGCTGTTGGAGGGGCTGATGCAGTTCTTGTTGGAGTTGTAGCAGGCTGCCTTGGAGGTCCTGCTGCTCTACTACCAGATGTAGATGCACACTGTGACTGCAAACGATAAACAAAGTCAGGAATTAATTAACTTTGTGAAAGCAAACAAGGTGAGGAATTAGTAAACTAGATGTAGGTGCACATTACCATGCTGATTTGTTTCCTCACTACTAGGTGAGGTTTCAATGGGACATTGCAGCTGGTGTACCTATGGCCTATGAGCTTGCAATTGCTGCAAGTTATTGTCCCCATTCTAGAAGTATCCCTAGGTGCTGGCACCTCAAATGCTCCGTTCCTCCTTATTGTTTGCTTTCTTCCAGGTTTGTCTCTAAAGACTGGAGGATCAATATCTGGAGTGTTTGTCTTTGTCCAGTCATCAGGGCCAGGTACGGGGTAAATTGTGTGCTGGTAGGAAGCTAGGTAAGTTGATTTTTTGAAGAAATCATTGACATAGTCCTCAGGAATTTGCTTAATTTTCATGATTGCAGCCACTTCATGATTGCAGGGAATACCTGTGACATCCCACTTCCTACATGAGCATGTTTTTGCCCTCAGGTCCACTTCTAGGATTCTAGCCCCACATGTGACTTGCCATAAACCAACCTCAGAGTTCTTAGCAATGCAATCCCTAGAAAACTTCTTGGACTCTGCCAGCAATTCAGAATAAGTAGGTGTGATTTCCTAGTAGGTTCTGTGCATCTTTTCCCTGATCCCACTATACCTCACCATCAATTTGTCTCTTACCCCTTAAAGCATTGTTCTAATTGGCTTGTTTCTAACATTCAAGATCATCTTATTAAAAACCTCACTAAGGTTGTTCACTACTAGGTCTGTCTTGCATGTTATGTCAAACAAATGCCTAGCCCAAGTTTGAGGTGGGATTTGAACTAGCCAATTGTAAGCTTCTTCACAATCATCTTTTAGAGCTTGCATTGCAAGGTCAAAACCTGCTCTAGTGTACGAATATGAAGTTGCAAACATGTGTTTCTTAAGTGATTCTCCTCTGAAGCCAGTTGTCTGGAAATTTGCATATATATGCCTAAGACAATATCTCTATGGTGAGTTTGGGAATAATGTGGATATTGCTTTGAGCAGTCCCTACACAATTATTTGTAGCTGGGTTTAGTCCCTTCTACCTATCACAGTTCATGGAAATGCAATACTAGAATAAGAAATGTAGTGGAAAAAATGTTCAAGGTGGGTTTAGTACCTTCTGCCTATCAGAGATGATGGTATAGGTACCAAACCTAGAAGCCTCTCCTAAGCAATACTTTAGCTGGGTTAAAAACCACATCCAGCTAGCTCTGTCTTCTCTATCAACTACACCAAAGGCAATGGGAAAAATATTGTTATTCCCATCCCTTCCAATAGCTGCAATAATTTGTTGTCCAGTGGTGAGCGTTATGAAACATCCATCCAAACCTAGATTGCATAGCAAAGAAAACATTAGCCAAAAGGAAAGTATCATGAAACATCCATGAATTCAAACAAAGAATTAGCAGTTAGGTTACCTATAAAAGGCCTGAATCCATTTAAAAATCCCTCCTTTGAAGCATTTAGGAAAATAAATAGCCCATGAAATCTAGGATTTGGGCTAGGATGCTCAACAAGCTGCTTAGTAGTCACCACACACCTGCTTCCTGGATTTGTATCAAGCACAGCCTGCAGATAATCCCTAAGACGTGTGTACTGCCTCTTTTGATCACCAATCACAGCCTTGAATGCTTTAGTCCTAGCCCTATAAGCTTTGCTTTTTGGAATTTGTACACCATATTTTTGCCTAGCATTGTCCATGAGAGTATCCACACATGTGTTAGGATCAACTCTCATAGCCTGCTCAAATTGTTGAGCTACCCAATTAATATTGACCTTGGTGTTCTCTCCACTAGGTATACATGTATGCAAGGCTCTAAATTTCCTAATTGCGAAGGTCTTCTCATGTGCAATCTTGGAAGCAGATAGAAAGAAAGGACAGATCTGAGGGGGTTCTCTCTGAGTAGAATCAATAATGATCCTTTCACTACTATTTCCGTGATAGTGAAAATTTCTCAGTTGTGCAATATGGTAGGTCTTAAGAGCAATTCTAAAATCATAGACAGTGTTGAAGCATAGTTTGAGACAAAATTGCTCATGGGGGTTAGCTCTGTTTGGATCATACCATATCCTTTTTGTTGGTTTCTTCAATTTCCCCTTCCTTCCACAACTAGTAGCAAACTTTGTCACAAATCCATTATCATCATGAGAGCACAACTCATCATGGCTCCATATCTCATCATCACTTGGGATAAAATAGTAAGGTTCTTCAAAACCAGCCTCATGATGAGCCCTGGTAGTAGGACCTAGCCTCTTTGCTGGCTTCTTTCCAAATATGTCTGGTTCAGATAATTCTTCAGAATCTGATTCCTTATCTCCTTCTTCATCCTAGAATAACTCCTCAACATCAGTGTCTCCTTTACAGTGAAGAAGAGGGTCTTCTCTCTGCCTCTTATGTTCATTGAGAAGCTCCAACATTTCTGCCTCCTCATTATCCTCCACTGCTCTATGTTGTTGATGCTCCTTTAATTTCCTAACAAGGTCAACCTCAGCTCCCACTGGAATATTTTTCTCAGCATCATCATTTTCTCTCTGTTTCCTCTCCTCCCTCAATTTTCTAATTAGGGCCAGCTCATCTTCAATCCCTTTATTGTGCTCTTCCGGATTAAATTCACATGTGTTGTACTGGAACCAGTCCTCTTCTTCATCTTCATTTATGCATTCAACATCAACTGCATTTCCCTTCTGTAGATTGGAGCTTTGCTGTGTGCCAAAGTATAAGGCTTCTGTAACATCAATAGCTACTAGGTAAAAATAATCATCATCAACAGGGATTATTTCTTGTTCTTGTTCTTCTTCTTGGTCATCTGACTGATAATCTGACAAATAAGTCACACCTTCTTTGTCAACTGAAAATACAACATCATCATTCAAAGGCTGAGATTTTGTGCCATCAATATTCAACTGAACAGGCCATGGGGCAGTGGAATCTAGTACAGTGATGTTGAGCAACTTGTCATCCTCAAATTTCTTCAACATCTTGTACACCTTTCTCATACTGTCAATTGTCTCCATTCCACTCTTTCCTTTACCTTTTTCTTCAACATAATACAACTTATTGTTGGTTCCATATCCATGCCCTTCTACAAGTGCTAACAAATTTAGCACTGTTATGTCTGATTGGCCCAATGTTCTCTCTAAATTGTCTAGCCCTGGGAAATAGAACCTTATCTCCCATATATCATCATCTGAACTGCATAAGTGAAATAAAGAACAACACTACAGTCAATTAAAGCAATGGCAGAACATATGAAATTTAAACAGTCTATTAAATACAATGGATACAACATTACAGTAAGCATCATCCTTTACTGCATTAGATACAACATAACCTTTACTAAATTACAACATTACAGTAAGCATCACCTATAGTAAGCATCATAACCTTTACTAATTACAACATTACAATAACCTTCACTTCTAAATCAGGATACAAAAGCAGGATCTAACATTTAGTACATAATTACAGTAATCCATGCTAGATTTCACTAACCTTTACTGCTAGATTTCACTAACCTTTACTGAATCAATGCTACATTGCAAATCTGACACTACCATCTGAGTACTCCTATCATCTCTAAGAAAATAAAGGAAAAAGGGATGTTGTCGGAGAGAGAGGGGATGTGCACTTACTCGAGTCCGCCGCCGAAGGACGTAGCCCACCGATGGCTGCTCTTTGCCGGCGAGGCTAGCACCGTCTTGGCCAGCGCGGCAGCAGAGGCAGAGAGATGCAGCGGCGAGACATTGGGAGAGAGAAAGTGCTCCGCACCTCCACCACGTGATCCCCCCCTCAAAATCTCCTACGTCGTTGAACTCGTCGTCGCCGCCAAGCTCGCCGCCGCCGGGAGTCGCTGCCGCCATAGCCAGTGAGGGGGGATAGACACAGATAGGCGCGAGCGGAGTGGAGTAACTAACCCTAGCCTGTCCGAAGCGGAGCCGGTTAACGGCCGTTAGACGGGCGTGTCGGGGCGGCGTCTATCGCCGGCCACGTGGCCCTGATAGGTGGGCCCGCGGGTGTTAAGCGGGGTTGATTCGCTATCAACGACATATCGGCGCACATTGCTACAATCAGAGTCAAATGTGGTACTATTTTGCGATTTCGATAGCGATTGGTATGAAATGGGAAATTTGACATACAAAGTGGTAGTTTTATGCTATCAACTCCCAAATACATAGAAGTATTTTACATGTTACTTTTTTATTAATAGCCAATATTATGTTACCTCTATCGTACTTCTTATTAATATCTATATTTTTATATAGTAGGTTGCTCCTTTAGTAGCCATTTCTCAAGATGCCACCATCGGGCAGTGGAACATGTTGGAGTGGTTCATTGAGAAAAAAAGTGTATGCTAACATGACTACATCATATATATAGTGGCCTCCCCATTGTTCATGTGATTTGATACATGTCACCATCATCTTGTGCATGGACGACACAGATCTTTGCAGTTCATTTAGGTTTCCCCTCCTCAGACTAGCATCGGTTTAATGTTACTCTAGGTTTCTAGGAAAAAAGCTATAGAGGCGTATATTTGTTGTTTATTTTTGTGATGCGTGAGATAATCTCTTGCCATTAGCTGATTTTATCCTGGGATTTGATCAATCAATTATTCCAGGGACAACTCTCTCTTGGACATGCTGCAGCGATGCATGACCAATCTGTTATTTTAGTGACCACTCCCTTGGAAACACGCTGGCGATGCATCATGTTCATATTCCTAATCAATCTATGCCTTTTACTTGATTCTGCAATTTTCGAAGAAATTACATGAAGACTGGTGAGTTATCTAGCCTTGAGCTTGTGGTTTATGTTTTTCCTAAACTTTTCTTGATTCGGACAAGAGTATATCTATATGGGAAATAGCCTGCTAAACACGGGCATAGCTGCGCATAGCGTATCCACCGTTAATTATATCCTCTTTTAATATAGGGAGCACATGTATCCAGACCCAGGATTTGTCTAAGAACTAACGCCGTTAGTGTTCCTTTGCCATGCATGCATGAAGCCCTACCAAAACAAAGCTTGTATAATTTCGTTTGCATGAGGCAAACCCTAACGAGCAACATGCAAAACAAAGCTTGTCTAATTTCGTTTGCATGAGGCAAACCCTAACAAGCAACATGCAAAACAAAGCTTGTCTAATTTCGTTTGCATGAGGCAAACCCTAACAAGCAACATGCAAAACAAAGCTTGTCTAATTTCGTTTGCATGAGGCAAACCCTAACGAGCAACATGCAAAACAAAGCTTGTCTAATTTCGTTTGCATGAGGCAAACCCTAACGAGGAACATGCAAAACAAAGCTTGTATATTTTCATTTGCATGAGGCAAACCCTAACGAGCAACATGCAAAACAAAGCTTGTCTATTTTCGTTTGCATGAGGCAAACCCTAACAAGCAACATGCAAAACAAAGCTTGTCTAATTTCGTTTGCATGAGGCAAACCCTAAGGAGCAACATGCAAAACAAAGCTTATCTAGTTTCGTTTAGGTGAGGCAAACCCTAACAGACAACATGCTGAAAAACCCTAACTTATTTAGTCTCACCCGCCAAAAAAACAATACACTAAACCAGTTAGATGATATTTTAGGGTTTGTATAGTACCACAAACCTTCACTAGGGTTTGCATACTATGTAGAACTCATTTTAAGCCTTGTTGACTTATCTTTCCATTTTAGATGCTAAAAGTTTCTTTGCCAAACAGCGAGCTAAACTTTTTAGGGTTTTCACGAGCCCCTAGGCATCGCATGCAAGTACACACATGCACTGCTTCAAACGCCGTTGGGCACCATTACTACTTTCAAGATCCAGCCATTACCATCTAAGCTAGTAGTGTATGTGATCTCTTTATCCAACGGTCCTAAGCCTATGCGCAGCTATGCCCGTGTGTAGCAAATCCGCGTATCTTATATAAGCGTCTACATGCGCTTGTTATCTCTTCACCTACTTTTGTTCAAACGCGAGGCACCTAGGCAGTTCAGATCAAAGACGTGCACGCAGATGGCGACTGGGATGGCAAGCGCTGCAGAGGACGTGGTGGTCAGTGTTTCCCCTTATGGTAATTACCTCTAACATCCACGACGCGAACCCTAGCCCTCCGGCAATGAGAGGAGCCGTCTTAACTCTATTCCCTTTTTTCTGGATCCCAGCACACACATGTTCCAGTCTGCGAGACCCTGGACTCGGTCGTCGGCCATGTTCCGACAATGGATTCCCCTCAACGCATCTTTCCCTCTCTCGCTTTTGACTAGATTTATTTCTTTGCATAGATCAGCCCACTCCGGAGACGAAGCTATTCATCATAATTCAACGACATGGTAAGTTTGCTCCTTCCCATCCTCTTTTCTTGCCACTTAATATATATGAAAACATCCTAACTTAGCATAGGGAAGGAGTGGAACGACAAGATGAGCCGGAGGAGGAGCATACGATGAGGAGCAAGATCCATGTCGACACACGTCTTTTCCTCGCCTTCCTCTCCCGCTTCCCTGCTATCTGCACCATCATCTCCCTCCTTCGACGGAGATCTGCACTGTATTGTCCTTGTCTGAGATATTTTATGTTTCAGGACTGCATAGGCCATGGATAAAGTGACCGGCAGGGACGAGAGCAGTAGCAGTGCGATGGAATCCTTTTTGATTAAGTTTAAATGTGAGGTCTGAATTGATTTTTGGGATTTATTCCTACTGGTTTTTTCTTTAATTTATTGTATGTAGTACTACACAGATGCACTGTCTAATTAACTGCCAGAACCACTAGTGGAAACTGCCCCATGTGTCCCGTTTGATAAGGGCATTTAGTCCCGGTTACCCAACCGGGACCGGGCAATCGGGACTAAAGCCCCAACCTTTAGTCCTGGTTGCCCCACCAACGGGACAAAAGGGCGTACATGTGGCCGCTGCTGAGTGCGAGGGGGAGGAGCAACCTTCCCGGTCCATAACACGAACCGGGATAAATAACCCTCTGCCACGACAGAGATTTGATACATTTCTCTGTCGCGGCAGAGATTTGACACATTTCTCTGCCGCGGCAGAGATTTTATTTTGGCAACTTTTTTTGCCGCGGCAGAGAATTTATTTATGTTGTTTTATTTTTCTTTAGTGTTTTACACTCATCAATGAAGGAACTATTATATTACACAAGATCATCATGACAATATAGATCCAAGTGTCGAACATATTACATTCGATACATGGAGTTCATGCACTACATACAAAATAAGCTCTTTATACAATCCCTATTGTTTATACACACTCGAATAGTATTCTCCTTTTGGGTTTAGGACTTCTGCATCAAGAATCCGCCAATTCCTCCTAAATTGCTCGTACGCGATCCTTTGGCAGAAGACCGTCTCGTAGACGTTCGATCTGATTTTAAAAAGGATTCAACCTATATGAATAAAACTAAACACAATTTGATGGTAATTAAAAACTATAGAAATTGTTTACGTACGTGGAGTTGCTCTAAATTTCTTCCCTTCTCACAGCACGTCTGACAGATGAACTCGCAAACATAGTATCCACATAAATTGTTCCCTGGTCCCTGCGTCAGGCACTTTGGCACTTTACGAGAACAAATTCAATCAAAAAAATAATCAAGCATGATAATAACGGTATCAAAACTAGAATCAAAACTAGAATCAAAGAGATGGGCGGATATAGCTAGTGGTGCTTACATCTAGTGGTTGAAATGTAAGCTCATCTTTCCAAACACCCCTAGCCTTGTTGGTGAACCGTTTCCATGCGCTGCCCGGCGAAGAAAGCGAATAAAATAAATTATTAATTACTTGATATCATAAAATTCACGAACGTTGCCGATATAGTGTCGTAATGATTAGAATTACCGCTAGAGAAGCATCTGCATGTCCTTCCACGTCTCAAAGGGTTTATGTTTCGAGTCCATGACTAGTACACGCCCTTTGTCAAGTTGAATGATTAACAGAATATAGTGGAAGCTGCGCATGCATAACTAATCAATTATATACTTAATATCGAGTAAGCGAAATAGAAAGTGTATACAAGACAATAACACTCACTCGAAGTTATAAGGAAATATTATTTTCCTTCTGGTTTCTTGAAACCTTAACGCGTGTATGATATTATCCTCCGTATCCTGGGGGTTTGTTTTGAGATTAGCTTGATAAACCCAATATGGGTCAATGAACCAAATGTCATAGATTTGTCCTCTGCTGCATTCGAGAATCTTCATTCTGCATATTATAGTATGATTATATACATGCAATAAACCAGGTGAGATAGCTAGAGACTAAATTAATTATAGAATTAGTACTTACAGGCAATAGGCACTGATGATCGATTTGTCCAAGGCGTCTTGATTGAATAATTGAAATAGTTCATCAAATTCAATGGATACCATGTCATCTATTTCTTTCCCATAATGCTTTTTTGTAACCCTTAGCATTATCCAGTTATCCCTGGCCTTTGTGGCATGCATGTACGAGTTATGCAATCTTCGCATTTTTGTTGGAAGATTATTTACCTCCTCAGGTTTGACGAGAGGTTTGCCGTACTGGTATTTGTATGCTACTTTACACACGGGGAAGTGCTGTAACTGGGATAAGTACTGGCCAATACTCATACCTTGAGTAGCGGCAGCTTCTCCGTATTGTGCAACTACATCTGGATCATACTGTTCTTCGGCCGCATATTTTCTCGACCCCACATTGGTATGAAAAATCACCTTGAGAGGGGAGCAAGACTGTTTTGCTTGTTCTTCGAGCTGGGCAACAGATTTCCCGCTTGCATCAGTACTGCTCTTCGAGGCTTGTTGTGCCGCATGTGACTTGAGAATAGAACGCTCATAGTCTGATGACAACATTGGCTTGGGTTGATGAAGAGTCTTCAGCATTTTGAACACTCGGGCTTTTTCTTCTTTGGTGCTAGGGAACTCTGGCTCTTTTGGCCGCCTCAGCTTAGCGAAAAACGCTGTCGTTTCCGCATCAACGATAGTCGTAGTCTCCTCTTCAGTATAATCATAAGCTCTCTTGGGAGGAACCTTTGGTACTTTTGGAAGAGGCTCTTGTTTACGTTTCGGCAATCTCTTACCACTATGCAGAGTAGCGGTGGTACGCTTACGCTTTTTATCCTGAGGCGCCGGCGATGGCTGCCGCGCCGATGGCTGCGCCGGAGATTGGTGAGGCGACGGAGACGGGTGAGGCGACGGAGCCGGGTGAGGCGACGAAGACGGCTGCCGCGGCGGCGACGACCTCGCTGGAGACGGGTGAGGCGGTGACGAAGATGGCCTTAGCGTGTGATTTGGAAGCACGATACATTCCTTTGGCCATAGAATGGTGACGTTTGTTGCTTCTCCCAGTTCAGTCACATCCCCATCACCTGAAGGGTAGTCAAGCTTCAAACCTTGAAAGGTGGGCATGATTTCATCCACCCCGACAACAGCATAGCCTTGTGGCATCGGACGATAGTGGTAAGTTGGTGTGGGTCCAATTGGTAAGGCATAGCCGACCGCCATCTTCATTGATATGTTCACAACTTTAACATGTAGCTCGCAGTGTGTCATCTGTGTGATATCATCCACTGGGTAGCCAACAGGATCCATCGTCATCATCATTGTCATCACCTGGGACCTCAGTGGAAGCCACACTTCTTTTTCGATTATTCGATAGGCCGGTAGCATCGAATGCAGGTTCTACCACCATGTGCTGCTGAGATGGGCCGGTAGTACATTGCTGGCTAAGTGCGTTAATTTGATCTTGTTGTTGCTTTATTCGTTCTTCAATTATACGCATTCGCTCTTTCTGATTATCTGCTTCAACTTCCGCCATGTCCTTTCTCCTCTTATGGCTTCTATCAGGATATTTCTTCCTCTCTTCGGGAAACCCAGTGCTCCATGGTTTGGAGCCTATTGTGCCTCGTGTTCGTCCATCATGTTCCTTATTTCCAAGGGCGAGTGTGAGCTCGTCATTCTCTCTATCGGGAATGAAGTCCCCATCTTTAACAGCCTTTACTGCTTTTCTCATCTTCTCGATTGGCAAGGGGTCTTCTTTATGTCGTACGTTATATATACACTTCCCTTCTGAGTCCAACGTGCCCCATGCCCGTAAAACCAATTCTTTGCACGTTCGATCCAATCGTCTGTCTCTAGGATGATCTTATTAGCACGCAGTTCATCCCCAAGTTTCGTCCACTTAGGAATCCCAGCCCTGTAGCCACCTTGCCCCATAGTATGGTGATACTTCTTGTTAGCCGCATTCAGCTTATTCGTTGCAGACATTTTCTTAGCTTTTTCTGATGTCTTGTAATTCACAAACTCAGCCCAGAATGGTTTTATCTTCTGAAACTGAATCTTCTCGAAATCCGGAGTCTTCTCTTTCACGACATAGTCAAGGTGCAATCTTTTATTCCAGTTGGTGAAACACTGGGCCATCTTCTTCATAGCCCACTCCCTGACCTTCATCTCCATGGCTCGCGCATGTTCTAAGGCGTCCTCAACTGGATCCTCCGCATTTGGATCCAGCTCTATCTTCGGTATTTTGAAATTAACCATGAGCCTCTTCCACAATAAATCTTTGGCCACGGTAGGGAGAAATAAAGACGTTCCCTCTTCTTCCGCATCAGCAGGCCTATTCCAATTTAGAATGGTGATCGGGATGAAGTCCCTAACGATTACTCCGCATTGTTCCACAAATTTGTTTGCGACAACTTCGGGAGCAATCGGTTTGCCGTCTTCACCGATATCTTCGATCCTGAACCTCTCATGGTCTTCCAACTTCTTGGTTGGGCCTCGTCCGCTCTTTTCAGTAGATTTCTTTGACCCGGAGGGCTAAAAGAAGAAATATTGTCGTTACTATTTCTATATAGATAGCAGATGATTAATTAATGAATTAATTATATTACATGCACCTCGCCGGAGCGGTCGTCTTCTCGATCACACAAGGCATCGCCTTCTCCCTCGCAGAAGGCATCACCTTCAACCTCAAACAAGTCGTCTCTTCCGGCAAAAAGAGGATCACCCTCACCGGAGTTGTTCAGAAACGTCGATACATCTAAATTTTGTTCCCCGCGGATCACACCTTGGATCAACTCTTCCTTTTCTTCGTCTCTGTCGTGTGGGTCCATATTTTCTGCATAGGTGGAAAAATGGATAAGTCAAAGCGGCTAAGGGAGAATGTTAGGTACGGTGTTGAGATATATAAACCCTAATTCGGAGAAACCCTAATATATACATACACAATAATAAAAATGAATTTACAATATCAGAAACCCTAATTCGGAGAAACCATCGGGCTCGGATCCTATCGCGAAGAACCAATACCGGAAAGAAAGGCATCAATCAATACATGGCATAATACAATGCGCAATCAATATGTATGACATGTAAGATTTAGAGATCCTACACTAGCCCTAGGTGCAACATCGATTTAAAAGGGTTCGGGATGCCCTAGCAAGGACACACCGGTGAACCCACATGTACATAAGGGGTGTCGATGTTTCTTTAACTAAACTAGGGTTTAAAGTTGCTTGACAATGTATTATGATTGCTTAGACACATAGCTATGCATGGCTAAGCAGGACACATATATAAGCTTTAGCAGTGCACACAAGCCAAACCTAGTTATGCTAGGAGCAGTGGATCAGGTAATATAAGCTCAAAGGGAGTAATGCAATAGATAGGACACTCTATCTATCGATAAAAGACCACAATAGAATCGTATGCATCATGGCAAGAATTGAAATGCTTTCAAAATCATAGGACTATATCATGGTGGGGCTATGCTTGCCTTTGCTTGTTGATAGCCGAAAGCAGAGCTTCAGGATCCTTGTACTTGACTTGATTATAGTTGGTCAAGTATTTGTCTTCGAGCTTCGACGGTGTTGATCTCTGGCTTCGATCTCGATCTCGATATCGTATTCTACCGGGAAGAAACAAACACCGAAAAGAAAGGGAAACAATCAACACATGGCATTGATGCAATGCTCAAGCGAGTATGATGATATGAAAAGTTGAATTGCATTGAAATGTAACCCTAAAGCATGCTCGACAATTAATCGGGGTGCCGAGTGGTCAAAACCCTAACTCGGAGAAACTTCGGAATCACCTGTGAGGGGTTACTATGTTCTTCTAATTAAACTTATTATGAAAGTTGTTGAACAATGCATGATTATAGCTTAAATAGATAGTTCTCACTTTTCTGAACATTTTGATATATTATACATATTTTCTGAGTTATAATGAATTACTTATTGAATTTACAAGATTATTACATTTTCTGGAATTGTTTAATCAATTTAAATGGAATTATTGCATCACTGTGACATCAGCACAAGGGTGAGGGTCATTTGTCACCGGGGCAGAGGCTACCCACTACGGCTGACAAGTGGGGCAGAGGCCACGTCGTCAGCCACGCAAGCGAATGGGGCTGGGGAGGGGGTGGTTTGATCGGGCTGACCCACATGCTGGCGTCACGGTGACGTCAGCCTGACATCACCCAACGGTGAACCTCTCAGGCGATGCACGGGGACAACGATGGAGGGCTCGGAGGACTACGCGGGTAGGTGGGTTGGATAGAGCGCAGCACGACGACCATATGGTGGTGGCGCCGCCCTGTTTTGGCAACCGAATCTACGCCGGCGAGCATGAACTGCGACGGAGAAAAGCGACACTCGATGCAGGATCGAAACAGAGCGAGAGGAAGGACGGGAGAGGGTCCAGGAGGACGGAGATCTCACCACGAGCACGATGGGGTGGTTGGGGAAGAACGACGTGGCCGGGAGTGGTAGTATTTGACGGTGACGTCCGTCGGAGCAGGAGATATTTGGGCTCGATTCCGGCAAGAAGGAGGCGCCCCTGCTTGCGTGTGTTGGCTAGAAGGACGAGGGTGACAGTGCGCGAATAGGACGGAGGCGGCGAGCTCGGGCAGCCTGCCGGCATCGGGGGCGGTTCCTGTGCGCGCGTCGGTGAGAAGCAGAGAAGTGAGATAGGGAAGAAGAAGAACAGGCGAGCCAGTTATAAACGAAGGACCTTTTGTCCCGGTTGGTGGCTCCAACCGGGACTAAAGGGTCATACGTCCCGGTTGGTCTCCAACCGGGACGTATACTCTACTTTTTTTTCATCAGCCCAGGGGCGCGCGCAGGGGTCTTTAGTCCCGGTTGGTGGCTCCAACCGGGACGTATGACCCTATTTTCAAAAAAATTCAGGAATTTTCTCTATGTTCCCGCCTTATTTTTTATTTTGGGGTTTAAATTTTTAATGTTTTTTAAATGATAATTACTTTGGAATTTAGAAAAACTTTGAACATAAAAAGTGTTTGAATTTGAATAACTGATTCAAAACCATTTTCTGTTTTTAAAAATAATTAATGTAATCATTGAAACTATGAACCATTTAAAATTAATAATGAATTAAATTATATTTTTTGAATGTTAATTTGGAATTTAGAAAAACTTTAAACATAAAAAGTGTTTGGATTTGAATAACTAATTCAAAACCATCTTCTTTTTAAAAAAATTAATGTAACCATTTAAAATAAAAAATGAATTAACTTATATTTTTTGAATATTAATTTGGAATTTAGAAAAACTTCAAACATAAAAAGTGTTTTTTGCGCTCGGAACATAATTAATGTAGCATTCTGGAACAACATTTTGGTGGTTACTTTACAAAATGACCCTTTTTTGCGCTCGGAAAATGAAAAATGGTTTTTTCGTGCGACGAAAAGGAAAACTTCCTCCTGCAACATTGTTTTCTATACCAATGTCCACATGCATGCATAATATGGGCACAACATCACAAACTATGCCGTGATTCAACACATAACATCGGTCTAGACCGAAGCCATGAAACCTCGAACATGATAGGTCATTTTGTGAAGATTTTTTGAGACATGATCAATATACCAAGTCTGGTATTTTTCCTTGCAACTATGTCACATAATATGACACCACGCGAAGGATTCACATTGTTCGGATTTTTTTTAATTTCTTATGCTCGTTTTGAATTTTTTTTGAATTTCTAACTATGGTCGAACCGGCGTGCATGAAGATAGGGGGGGACGAGCATCGTTAGAACTTGCATTGGATCTCTGAATAAATCACATATTACGAGTCTAAAAATGATTATTTCAAAAAATCACGGGAGTTAGATCATGTACCTGTAGTACAAACCGGACCCACTTCCTACCGATTCGGCAGACATTTGTCCTTTTTACCCGGGATGGACGAAAAGGTTTGAGATGTCCCGGTTGGGAGATAGTCCATGTAAGGTGGTCTAGTATTTTATAAAAATGGGACGGTAGCATTCTGAAACAGCATTTTGGTGGTTACTTCACAAAACGACCCGTTTTTTGCGCTTGGAAAATGAAAAATGGCTTTTCCATACGACGAAAAGGAAAACTTACTCCTGCAACATTGTTCTCCATACCAATGTCCACATGCATGTATAATATGGGCACAGCGTTAGAAACTATTCCGTGATTCAGCACATAACATCGGTCATTTGGACCGAAAGCCATGGAACCTCGAACATGATAGGTCATTTTGTGAAGGTTTTTTCGAGACAAGATCAATATACCAAGTCTGGTATTTTTCCTTGCAACTATGTCACATAATATGACAACACGTGAAGGATTTACATTGTTCAGATTTTTTTTGAATTTCTTATGCCCGTTTTGAATTTTTTGAATTTCTAACTATGGTCGAACCAGCGTGCATGAAGATAGGGGACAAGCATAGTTAGAACTTGCATTGGATCTCTGAAGAAACCACATATTGCGAGTCTAAAAATGACTTTTTTCAAAAAATCACAGGCGTTAGATCATGTACCTGTAGTACAAACCAGACCCACTTCTTGCCAATTCGGCAAACATTTTTCCTTTTTATCCGGGATGGACGAAAAGGTTTGAGATGTCCCGGTTGAGAGATAGTACATGTAAGGTGGTCTAGTATTTTAGAAAAATGGGACGGTAGCATTCTGAAACAGCATTTTGGTGGTTACTTCACAAAACGACCTGTTTTTTGCGCTCGGAAAATGAAAAATGGCTTTTCCGTGCGACGAAAAGGAAAACTTCCTCCTGCAACATTGTTCTCCATACCAATGTCCACATGCATGCATAATATGGGCACAGCATCACAAACTATACCGTGATTCAGCACATAACATCGGTCATTTGGACCGAAAGCCATCAAACCTCAAACATGATAGGTCATTTTGTGAAGGTTTTTTCGAGACATAATCAATATACCAAGTCTGGTATTATTCCTTGCAACTATGTCACATAATATGACACCACGCCAAGGATTTACATTGTTCGGATTTTTTCGAATTTCTTATGCCTGTTTTGAATTTTTTGAATTTCTAACTATGGTCGAACCGGCGTGCATGAAGATAGGGGACGAGCATCGTTAGAACTTGCATTGGATCTCTGAAGAAACCACATATTGCGAGTCTAAAAACGATTTTTTTCAAAAAATCACGGGCGTTAGATCATGTACCTATAGTACAAAACGGACCCACTTCCTACTGATTCGGCAGACATTTGTCCTTTTTCCCCGAGATGGACGAAAAGGTTTGAGATGTCCCGGTTGGGAGATAGTCCATGTAAGGTGGTCTAGTATTTTAGAAAAATGGGACGGTAGCATTCTGAAACAGCATTTTGGTGGTTACTTCACAAAACGACCCATTTTTTGCGCTCGGAAAATTGAAAATGGCTTGATCATTTGGACCGAAAACCATGAAACCTCGAACATGATAGGTTCATCTTTAGTACCGGTTGGAGGGATTTCGGCAGGCTAGGCTAGGCAGCACTAATGATAGGAATGAGTGTCGACATTATGTCGTGCGGCTTGTACCTTGTCCCGGATGGTGTCACCAACCGAGACTAAAGATGAACCTTTAGTCCCGGTTGGAGACACCAACTGGGACAAAACACGAGTCAGCACTAATAATAGGGGTGAGTGTCGACATTATGTCGTAAGTGTCGACACTATGCCGAGCTGCTTTTACTATAAATAGGCATCCTTGTGAGTCCAGTCCTCTAGCCAGATTGAGGCATCTCCAATATGGTTTTCGAGAGCAGGGACACCACTATGACCAGTTTCAGGGAGATGCCGTCGGATCCCAGTCCTCCGGCATCTCCAAGAAACTAGTCATAGAGGCACTCCCTAATATGTGAAATTAGTTAGCTCCCAGGTGTATTGATCTAGTTAGAGAAGTTACAAGCTGCAAGATGGTGTGCGAGAACAGGGACACCACTACGACCAGTTTCAGGGAGATGCCGCCGGATCCCAGTCCTCCGGCATCTCCAAGAAACTGGTCATAGAGGCACTCCCTAATATGTGAAATTAGTTCTAGTTAGAGAAGTTACAAGCTGCACGATGGTTTTCGAGAGCAGGGACACCACTACAACCAGTTTCAGGGAGATGCCGCCGGATCCCAGTCCTCCGGCATCTCCAAGAAACTGGTCATAGAGGCACTCCCTAATATGTGACCACGCGCGTTTGGAGATCAGATCTTAATGGTAAGTACGAATTGGGACAAATTCTTCATAGTTCAGGAAAGTCGTTCTACGAATTGGGACTAAATAAAGGCCCCCTTTAGTCCCGGTTCAGCCACAAAACGGGACTAACACTCAAGACATTTATTAATATTAAAAACCGAGACTACAAAACCGGGACTAAAGGCCCCCCTATATATAGTCCCGGTCAAGACACAAACCGGGACTAACACTCAATACATTTATTAAACTTGGAAAATTGCAAACATCATAAGATATCCTTCACAAAATGAGCTATCATGTCTCATGACATTTAGGTTCACAATATTCAGCCGACCGGCCAGACATGAACTAGAGGTACACAATATGAACATGAACTTCTTGGCATATGTCCTTCCTTATGATCGCTTCAGACGTAACCATGGAGCATCTTCTTTACTTAATGGAATGCTTGGGTCAGTTTTCACTGTCAAGGGCAGAATTTCATCAAACTTATTATAATCTTCTGACATGTCTGTCTTGTCCTCGATTCCCGTGATGTTTCTTTTCTCTGAAAGAACTATGTGACGCTTTGGCTCATCATATGATGTATTCGTTTGCATATTTTTTCTTTTTTTCGGTCTGGAGGACATGTCCTCACATAGAAAACCTGAGACACATCATTGGCTAGGACGAATGGTTCATCTCTATAACCAAGATTGTTGAGATCCACTGTTGTCATTCCGTACAACTATTCTATCTTTACCCCTTCCCCATTCAGGTTGACCCATTTGCAGCGAAAAAGGGACCTTAAACGAGACTCCATAGTCTAGTTCCCATATCTCCTCTATGTAACCATAGTATGTGTCCTTTTGCCCATTCCCGTCCGTTGCATCAAAGCGGGCACCACTGTTTTGGTTGGTGCTCTTTTTATCTTGGGCGATCGTGTAGAATGTATTCCCATTTATTTCGTACCCTTGGAAATTCAATATAGTAGAAGATGGTGACGCGGCCAACAAGTATATCTGATCTCCAACAGTGGTGTCATTCAAGAGATGTGTCCGCATCCAACCATCGAAAGGCTTTATGTGTTCATCTGTAATCCATGAGTCAGGCTTCCCCGGGTTTTTGGAGCGTACAATATTCTTGTGTTCCTCGATATACGGAGATGTCAAGGTGGAATTATGTAGAACTGTGTAGTGTGCTTTAGTGAAAGAATCCCCGTCCCTACATATCATTGCTTTCTTTCCCAGTGTGCCTTTTCCACTTAGTCTTCCCTCATGAAGCGAGTCAGAAACACCAATCGGCTTAAGGTCAGGAATAAAGTCAACACAAAACTTAGTGACCTCCTCTGTTCCATATCCCTTGGAGATGCTTCCTTCTTGTCTAGCACAGTTATGAACATATTTCTTTAAGACTCCCATGAACCTCTCAAAGGGGAACATATTGTGCATAAATACAGGACCGAGAATGGCAATCTCTTCCACTAGGTGAACCAGGAGATGCGTCATAATATTGAAGAAGGATGGTGGGAACACCAACTCAAAACTAATAAGACATTGTACCACATCCTTCTGTAACCTTGGCAGAATATCTGGATTGATTACCTTCTGAGATATTGCATTGAGGAATGCACACAACTTCACAATGGGTACTCGAACATTTTCCGGTAGAAGCCCCCTCAATGCAATCAGAAGCAACTGCGTCATAATCACGTGACAGTCATGAGACTTCAGGTTTTGGAACTTTTTCTCTGCCATATTTATTATCCCTTTAATATTATATGAGAAGCCAGACGGCACCTTGATACTGTAAAGGACTTCAAAAAAGATTTCCTTCTCTGCTTTGGTAAGAGCATAGCTGGCACGACTTAAGTGTCGCCCTTTATCCGTCTTGTTCTGTGTATGCATGTTCTTTGGGTCTTTCATAATTTTTTGGTCCTCCCGTGCTTCTGGTGTACCTTTTGTCTTCCCGTACACGCCTAGGAATCCTAGCAGGTTCACGCAAAGATTCTCCGTCACGTGCATCACATCGATTGAAGAGCGGACACGTAGGACTTTCCAACATGGCAGCTCCAAAAATATAGATTTCTTCTTCCACATGGGTGTGTGTCCTGTAGCGACGTGGTTCGGAACTGATTGACCACCGGGACCCTTTCTAAAGATTACTTCTATGTCCTTGACCATACCAAATACATCATCACTAGCAGAGAGTTCAGGCTTCTTCCGGTGATCTGCCTCACCTTTGAAATTATTGCCTTTCTTTCTTACAGGATGATTGGTCGGAAGAAATCGTCGATTCGCTAGGTACACAACCTTCTTGCATTTATGCAAATATGTACCTTCAGTCTTATCTAAACAGTGCGTGCATGCCTTATATCCCTTGTCTGTCCTGAAAGGTTACTAAGAGCAGGTCAATCATTGATGGTTACGAAAAGCAACCCTTGTAGGTCAAATGGCTCATGTTTGTTCTCATCCCATGCATGTACACCTGGTTTGCCCCACAGCTGTAAGAGTTCTTCAACTAATGGCCTAAGGTACACATCAATGTCGTTGCCCGGTTGCTTCGGGCCTTGGATGAGCACTAACATCATAATGAACTTACGCTTCATGCACAACCAAGGAGGAAGGTTGCAGATACATAGAGTCACGGGCCAGGTGTTGTGACTGCAGCTCTGCTCCCCAAAAGGATTCATGTCATCCGTACTTGGACCAAACCATAAGTTCCTTGCATCACCTGCAAAGTCCGGGAAGTCTCTCTTGATTTTTCTCCACTGTGACCCATCAGCAGGGTGTCTCAACTTCCCGTCTTTCTTACGATCTTCTTTGTGCCATCGCAACAACCTGACATGCTCTTTGTTTCTGAACATGCGTTTCAACCTTGGTATTATAGGAGCATACCACATAACCTTAGCAGGAACTCTCTTCCGGAGGGGCTCTCCCTCAACATCACCAGGGTCATCTCGTCTGATCTTATACCGCAATGCATTGCATACCGGGCATTTATCTAAATTCTCATACTCCTTACTGCGGTAGAGGATGCAGTCATTAATGCATGCATGTATCTTCTGCACATCTAATCCTAGAGGACAGAGAGTCTTCTTTGCTTCGTACGTACTCTCGGGAAGTTCATTATGTTTTGGAAACTTCGGCTTCATTATTTTCAACATCTTTTCAAATGAGGAGTCAGTTAGACCACACTCTGCCTTCCATCGCAGGAATTCCAGTGTGGTACCGAGCTTTGTGCTGCCATCTTCGCAATTTGGGTACAACAATTTTTTGTGATCTTCTAACATGCCCTCTATCTTCAAATCTGTTTCACAGTCTCGCTTTGCATCAGAAATGATCCTACCAAGTTCATCAGCGGGCTCATCTGATGCCCATTCTGCACCTCCTTCCTCTTCATTGTCTTCCATTGCAGTATCACTGTATTCAGGAAACATATGATGATAGTTGTTATCATCATCTTCTTCTTCACCGTCTTCCATCATAACCCCTCTTTCCCCGTGCTTGGTCCAACAATTATAGTTGGGCATGAAACCTTTCATAACCAGGTGGCCGCGAATGATTTTCGAGGAAGAGTACTCCTTGTTGTTCCGACATTGAACACATGGACAACGTATAAAACCATTCTCTTTGTTTGCCGTAGCCACATCGATAAATTTATCCACGCCTTTAATGTATCCGGGTACACGTCGGTCACCATACATCCATTCCCGACCGTTCATCTGCATCATATAATTAAGTTTATCAAAAACAGGACATCATAAATAGTGAAATGACCAATTCACATCGACACATGCATTGTATCAATGACAGAGAAAAGATAAGATTGCTAACCTCGATCGAGGGAAATAAAGAGGAGAAAGCTCAAGTGTGTCTCGGACACCTTCTATAATTTTGTTCTGTGAGAAATTGAACGGGATCATTCACTCAAACATTTCATCAAACACCTTGAATGCATGCATAGGAAAAAAAATAAACTAGCACACCTCTCACACCTTCCACCAAGAAAAAACAGAGGGGAGGCAGAGAGCTGGGGCATCGTATTTATAGAGGGCGAGATCATACGTCCCGATTTGTAACACAAACCGGGACTAAAGGTGTGTGCCACGCCACGTGGCTGACGCCCAACCTTTAGTCCCGGTTTGACCCCTTACGAACCGGGACGCATGCCTCCGGCCACCATGCCCGCTCGAACCGGGACGCGTTCCAGCATTAGTTCCGGTTCGTGGCGCAACCATGACTAATGCTGTTAGGGGGCACGAACGGATAGCCTGTTTTCTACTAGTGAACACTCAAGATTTGCTTGTTTATCATGCATGTTCTTTTCAGTTAGTGAAACTAGATATGATAAAGGAGTGTGAAGGTGAAGCACGAATGGTCCTCTCAAGCAGGTGCCACACTTTTCCCCTCTTCCTGATTATTGCCCCCCTTTTTCCAGCGTCATGCTCCTAGAGCTTGTCATCTTTGTTAGTGCAGATTTGGTTTCTATACATGTACAAGGTGTTCGATGAAATTCCAAGAAGGTTGGAGGAGGATTGATCTATGTAAGCCGTGTGATTTAATGCTTCAAAAAAAGTTCCAGTCAATCATAACACAAGAATCCATGAGGTACATATTGTTTCTTCATATATTATCGTGACATTAGGTCAAATGTTGTGAGGTTCTCCACCCTATCGAATTCTTCATGATGGTTGTACCCATAGACTAGCATTTGATATGTTGATTTCCTTCCCTGCTGGACAAGACATTATTTTTAGCCATGCTTGTGTTCTCTTTGATGCTCCCTAAGATGGATAAGAAAAAGAATGCTTCTGGCAACACGAAGCATCCATTTTTTCCATGAGCAAATCAATTTTTATCCTTGCTTATGTTCTCTTTGATTCACGATACTTAATGTGCATAAGACAGTAGATCTTAGTGTGTTGAATATTTAGTTAACAATGGTAGTATTGGGTCTTAATGGTAAGTATTTGTTAGATTATATTTACTTGCATATCAAGTTAGGGTTTAGGTTGGTGCGCTGCACCTCCTATCCCCCCTCTCCTATATAAACCATTGTATTCTCTCATTGTATAATCATCAATTATTATTATCACAAATTTACATGGTATCAGATTAAGGTTAGATTCTAGGGCATGGCTCCCACGCCTCCCACCCCGCCGCCGCCGCCGCCGCCACCTCCGGGGTTCTTCGAGTGGCGCGCTGCCATGGCCGCCGTCGCGGCTGCCAAACCATCCACCTCATCCGCCCCACCTCCTATCGCCACCACCATCAACTTCGCCGATACAATCTCCGACGTTACTCCATTGATTCCCATCACTTTAGATCTCCCCAAACACAACTACTACCATTGGAGGCATCTTTTTGAGGTGCACTTGGGCCGCTGCAACCTCATGGCGCATCGACCCCAACATACCGCCGTCTCCCTCGGATCCCCGCTGGGTCAAGGATGATCTTGCTGTAATACAGTGGATCTACCAGCGGGTGAGCACCAAGATTTTCAATCTCGTTTTCAGGGCTGCCACCAGCGCCGCCGCCCTTTGGGCAGCCCTCCGTCAGCTTTTTCAGGACAATGCCGACGCCCGTGTCAACACGCTCAACATGGAGCTTCCGAACACCACCTAGGGCGTCTTGCCCGTAGGGGTATACTGCCAGCGCCTCTAGACCATCGCCGATGAACTCTGTGAACTCGGTGATCCCGTTGAGGACAAATAGCTCATCAAGATCCTCCTCGTCGGCCTCAATCAACGCTTCGACAAGCAGCAGTCCTTCATCCCCATGATGCGGCCGTCTCCTTCCTTTGCCGAAGTCCACTCCATGCTCTCCTGGGCGGACCGCGCCATGAACACTCAAGAGTCTCGCCCTCAGGCCTATGCTGCTGCTCCACGGGCTCCTGCACCGCCACCGCCTTCGGCGCCGCTTGCGCCTGTTCCACCGCCAGGTTAGCGCCCCAGCCCCAACTATAGGGGCAACCGGCCCATCTATCGGCCACCTGCACCACGGCCTCCTCCAACAGCCTCGGCTCCTCCACCTGCCCGGCACCACCACCGGCTCCACCTGCAGCACCAGTTTGGCGATCTTCTCAGGACCCTTGGACTGGCATGGTTCAGGCTTGGCCAATGCCCTGGACCGCACCCTCTCCTGTCGACGCGCCACCTGCCTACACTGGTTCGTGGCAGCCCGGCGTGCATCCTCATACAGGCTCACCTGGCCTCCTTGCACCACGGGTCCCTGCACAAGCTCATTACGCCGCTCCTTCACCGCCCATGTATGCTGCACCATCGCCGGCTCCCTATGCATCGCCGATGCACTCGCCGATGCCCTTTGCTATGGGTCCTTATGGCTCTTCGGCACCGGTCACTTATAATCCTGGAGGCTACTACTCGCCATACTCCATGTACTCGACTCCTGCTGCACCGCCACCATCTGCGCCAGTACCTGCTCCGTCAACTGCATCGACTCCCTCTACTCCGAGCTGGGACCAAGCTACGTTTCTACAGGCCCTAAATAATTTTGCTGCTCAAGGTAACTCAGGTACTGATTGGATTTTCGATTCTGGTGCTTCTAGTCACATGTCTTCATCGAATACTATGCTGTCAACTTGCATATCATCTCATTTTTCATCCATTACATTAGGCGATGGTTCCTCCATATCAATTTCATGTGTCGGTCATACAAACCTTGCATCTTCCACTTCCAAACCACTCCTACTTAAAGATGTCTTAGTTGCACCAGCCCTCATTAAAAATTTAATCTTTGTTCGTCGTTTCACCAAAGACAACCATGTTTCCATCGAATTTGATCCTTTTGGCTTGTCTGTGAAGGATTTCATGACCAAGGCGGAGATCGCTCACTTTGATAGCTCTGGCGACCTCTACTCTGTTCATGGCGCTCCTGCGGCCTCGTCTCCATCATCCATGCTCGCCTCCGTAGATCTATGGCATAAACGCTTAGGCCATCCGAATAAAGACACTTTATCCTCTCTACTTAGTGATTTTTCAATCCCTTGTAATAAAGAGGTTCATAATTCCTCCGTTTGTGAGTCTTGTCAACAAGGAAAACATGTTCGTTTACCATTTGCGCATTCTACTTCTCATAGTACTTATCCCTTTGAACTTTTGCACTGTGATCTATGGACCTCTCCAACCGTGAGTCTCTCCGGTTTCAAATACTACTTAGTTATTTTAGATGATTTTACACACTTCATTTGGACTTTTCCACTTAGCAACAAATCTGATGTCCACTCACTTTTTATCAACTTTAAAACCTATGTCAACACACACTTCTTTTTACCCATAAAATTTATCCAATGTGACAATGGAAAAGAATTTAACAACTTTGCAAACCGTAATTTCTTTCTCCAACATGGCATTCTCCTTCGTTTCTCTTGCCCTTACACTTCCCCACAAAATGGCAAGGTTGAGCGATCACTCCGCACCATCAATGACATAGTTCGCACACTCCTCATTCAATCATCTATGCCCTCCACGTTTTGGGCTGAAGCTCTTAGAACCGCAACCTATCTTCTCAATATTCGACCATCTAGCATTAACCCAAACACCACACCTTTCTACTACCTTTTTCTCTCTCACCCAAACTACACTGAGCTTCGCATTTTTGGTTGCCTTTGCTTTCCCAATGTCTATGCAACTTCCCCAAACAAACTCTCTCCTCGTTCCCTTCCTTGTGTCTTCCTAGGTTATTCAGATGAACACAAAGGCTACCGGTGTTTTGATCTTGTGACCGGTCACATTCACATCTCTAGGCATGTCACTTTCGATGAAAACACCTTTCCTTTCGCCACTAGAACCCCTACATCTACTCCCAAAACATCCACCCCTCGCTCAGCCAATTCCATAAAACCTCACTTTTTCGTTCCTACCCTGCCCTACAACCCTGCCACGGCTGTCCACTACCCTCCCTCGACCAATACCGCTCCCGATTCTCCTGCCACGGTACTCCCTAACCCTGCCCCGGCCGACTCGGCTGCCTCGACAGCCCCATCAGCACCCGTGTCTCGACCACCCATAACCCAGGTTTCCGCTCGCCGCCCCAAAACTCCCGCCCCCGACAATCAAACTCCCTAATCCTCTGTCCCTCATGCTTCTGCGTCCTCCTCCTCCGCTGCGCCGGATGCAGCAGCTCCTCCTTCACATGTCGTTCCCATTATCGCACCTACCAACGACCATTCCACGCGCACACGTGCCAAGTCTGGTTTTCGGCTTCCTCAAACACGCCTCAATCTTCATGCTTCTCCAACTCTCTCACCTCTTCCCAAAACATACAAATCTTCTCTTCTTGATCCGAGTTGGTCCGCTGCCATGCGCGATGAGTTTCAAGCACTCCAATCCAATAACACATGGCAACTTGTTCCCCGACCTCCTAATGCAAATGTTGTTTTTGGAAAGTGGGTGTTCCGTCAAAAATTTCATTCTGATGGCACACTCTCTCGGTATAAAGCGCGTTGGGTTTGTCGTGGGTTCTCTCAATAACACGGTGTCGATTACGACGAAACTTTCTCTCCAGTAGTTAAACCTAGCACCATCCGCACCATTCTTAGTCTTGCTGTTTCCTCTTCATGGCCCATTCATCAACTCGATGTAAAAAATGCTTTCCTTCATGGTTCCTTAAACGAAGTCGTCTATTCTCAACAACCTTCTGGCTTCGAAGATTCTTCTTTTCCTGATCACGTTTGCCTTCTCCAAAAATCTCTCTATGGCCTCAAACAAGCACCCCGAGCCTGGTTTCAACGTTTTTCTACCTTTATTCAAACTATAGGATTCATTCCCTCTCGTTCTGACTACTCTCTTTTTGTTTACCACTCTAACACCCAGGTTGCATATCTCCTACTTTATGTTGATGATATAGTTCTCACTGCCTCCTCCACAACTTTTCTCACTCATATTATTTCTCTCCTACAAACTGAATTCTCTATGACTGATCTAGGTTCCCTTCATCACTTCTTAGGTATAGCTGTCACTCGTGATTCTTTTGGTCTTTTTCTCTCTCAACGTCAGTACTCTGTTGATCTCCTAACTAGGGCTAGAATGTTAGATTGTCAACCATCCCGTACACCTGTAGATACTTCTTCTAAATTTTCCTCGGATGGTGATATTTTTCCTGATCCGACTCTATACCGTAGCTTAACTGGAGCCCTTCAGTATCTCACCATTACACGTCCAGAAATATCATATGCTGTCCAGCAAGCTTGTCTTTACATGCATGATCCAAGAGTCCCACATTTTAACCATGTCAAACACATACTTAGATATCTCAAAGGTACATTAGATCATAGTTTGCATATCAACCACTCATCACCCACATCATTGACAGCATATTCCGATGCAGACTGGGCTGGTTGTCCAGACACTCGTCGATCCACTTCAGGATACTGTGTTTTTCTTGGCAATAATTTAATTTCTTGGTCTTCGAAGCGTCAGCTTACGGTTTCTCGCTCATCCGCAGAGGCTGAGTACCGTGCTGTTGCTCACGCAGTTGCTGAAACAGTTTGGTTGCGTCAGTTACTTGTTGAGTTACATCGTCCTATTGGTCAGGCCATAGTGGTATATTGTGATAACATTTCAGCTGTTTACATGTCTGGAAACCCAGTTCAGTATCGGCGGACAAAGCATATCGAGATTGACATCCATTTGTTCGAGAGAAGGTCACTTTGGGAGAAGTGCGTGTTCTTCATGTGCCTTCTACGGCCCAGTTCGCAGATATTTTTACCAAAGGACTTGCTACTACACCATTTACAGAGATTCGTTTCAGTCTCAACGTTGTCGAGCCCACGGTTGAGACTGCGGGAGGATGTTAGATTATATTTACTTGCATATCAAGTTAGGGTTTAGGTCGGTGCGCTGCACCTCCTCTCCCCCCCCCCTCTCCTATATAAACCATTGTATTCTCTCATTGTATAATCATCAATTATTATTATTATCACAAATTTACAGTATTGAATGCTAATTAAACAATGGAAATTGGTTTTGTAGATGTTTCTTACAACATGTGAAAAGTTATATGCAGAATTCGTATGTTTTTTTCTTTATATCCTCTCAAATGAAGCCGCGAGTTTTATAAAGAAACAAATCCCAAGTTAATGCAGATATAAGATTTCTAAGACAATGCAATCCAATGCAGGTTACTAATATTGACGGACATGCATGGTTAGAGATACAAATTGTTAACGGCATGGACATCCAAGGTTTCAATTTTCTTCTATTGATGGTAATCCACTTTATTTTCCTCTGCAATGTCAAGTATTTCTAGAAAATCTACACTAGACAGTAAACATTCTATGCTTTTGGTATGGCATTAACCATTTCCGATATGGAGCTCAAAATATTTTGATCTTACTAGATGTACTAAACAACAAGATAAACGAAAACAAGTAGCAGCGAAACATGTACTCGCAGAACATGATAGATAACCAAACAGGAGCACGTCGCACATACCGTTCGCTTGCAGATGTACTTGCAGCAGTAACTTTGGGGAAGACTGATCGAAGCAGATGGCGGCGAAGACGGCGATAGGCAGCACCGTCCGACTTGGATGGAAGACGACCCGCGATGGAGAACTCGAGAAGTCGCGCAGAACGCTTCCCAAAAACCTTATTTTCCCTCTTTCATACAGGATCACGAAGGCTAGTGGTTCCGGAGACCTGTTCTCCCGTCCGCCGGCAAGCGGGATAGAGTAAGATACGGTGACGGCGCAAGCAGAGAGGATGCAAAACTCTAGATTGATTTTTCTATATGGTGTGGATGTAGCCGCGCATAACTTTATATAGAGTGGCTTAGAAAACCCTAATGGAGGGTCCATATTGCGCACGTTTGGGTCGGGTACAGTACCCCACGATACGGGAGCGACTTTAATAAGCTAACTGTTTGACACGTCTGTCAAAATCTCACAATTTTCCTGAGCAACAAAATAAAGCTTGGCTCGGCGAGATTCCCGCAACCTCGTGACGGGCAGGCGTCGTTGGAGAAGGAGCGCGCATGTATCTCTCTTATTGTCACTCACTTATAAAGTGGTGCAACAGTCCACCTTATAAGGTGGTGCAACTCTCCTTCAATTTTCCATGTGGGACTAAACTTTAGCTCCAACTCCACTCCCATGTGAGCTGCCACAAACATGGGCCCAAACACATGTAAGCTGCCACAAACATGGGCTTTGAGATTTAGAAAAAATTTGAAATATACATGTGCCTATTTGGTTTAGCACATTATTTATAACAATATGTATATGCATGAGAGTTTTAGTGCATTCATTTTCTCTATGGATTTTTGTTGATCTTGGCTTTGTGATAACAAAAGAAGTCCAAAAAAATGAGAATTGGATATACAGTGTACACTGCTGACAAGGTAGATGCTTGTGTTCTAATCAGAGATTATTCTTGCATAGACGGTTCAGTCAAAAAATTCAAATTTTCTTATGTTCTTTGAATCAAGTTCACTGCAATATGAAAAGCTTCTATGGTTACCGAGGAACTACTAGAAGTGGTTCGAAAGGTTTCAAAGTGTTATAAGATTGGAAAAATGAAGCTACGATTGACTCTTCTTGGATAGATAATTCTAGAGTTTTTTATGTTTTTTGGCTGCTCTCTCATTGATCTAATTTTTTCTTATGTGATGAGAGTACAAAAGAAAAAATGCTCTGCTGAATCTATGCCTTGCAAAATGTCCTGATTGAATTGGAGAAGATGAAAGTGTGTTTTGCTGCTGCAAGGTGAGGTATGTTATCCTTGTTGGTTAGCTAGACCTACGGAGGGAACAAGGCCTATTCCTTCATCTTCATCACAAGGAAACACTCACTTTTTTAATGTGTAATTTTGTGCCCTTTGAGTTCATCCTTACCGATTGTTACTGAGTTTTATTGCCGCTTCTACATGGTTAATGATGCCTGATTAGTGTAACTGGGGGAGAGGTGATTAATTGATCTGTCTTTACAGCTCTAGGTTAAATAAAAATCTGGTCACACTGGTGGAAAAAGGGCCTCCAGTCCCGGGCCGTAACTGGCTCTAGTCCTGGTTTTGGGTCCGGGACTGCCAAAACGGGACTAGAGCCCCCCCTTTAGTCCCGGATCGCTACGACCCGGGACTGATAACAGCCACGTGGCTGTTTCAGCGCCGCGGGGGCGGAAACCCTCTAGTCCCGGGCCGTAACACCACCCGAAACTATAAGGTTTCCTGTCGCGGCAGAGAATTGTGTGTTTCTCTGCCGCGGCAGAGATTGTGTATTTTCTTTTTTTTGCCATTTCGTTCCTTTTTCGTTTTGTGTTTCACTATAATTTCAAACATATATTTCAGTACACATATTCTACGCTAGTACATACACAGTATACGTTGATGCATCTATATAATTAATCGATCCCTTGCAAGCATATATTGATGATATATATATCAAAAGGAAGAAATGTTTTGAAATTACATGGTCATTGATGAATATATATATCATATCAACTACATGGAGATCACTAAGGCAAATCGAGTTCCACGTCATCCGCATAATGCTCTCCATGTACATCAAGGACCTCCTTCATCATAAATCCCGCCAGCTCCTCTTGAATTGCTCTTATGCGCTGGTCTGGCTCTAGTTTTTCCTGCAAACCATAAATATAATGTGAGTCAACTTTCCGCTCACTGGTCAACTCGCGGATGTACTCGCAGACGTAGTATCCACATAAATGAGTTCCTGGTGGCTGCTGTAAACTCTTTACTATTTTATAAGTTAGCTCCTCTTTGAATGTACCTGGTGTCTTCCTCCACGTCCTTGGGGTGATTCTTTAACGTATATTCATTAATGATATATGGGTCAATGAACCCAAAGTCATATCTTCTAGCTCTTTTGCATTCAAGCATCTTCATTCTGCAGAATATAATATCATACAAAAGGATATATAGTTAGGATAGTATATTAAATGCAATGAACGAGCTGAGCTACAAACTTAATTATAGAAATAAATCACTTACAGACAGTAGCAACCAATGATAGATTTGTCGAGGGCGCGCTGGTTGTATAATTAAAACAGTTTGGTCATTTGAACCTGTATCAAGTATGGTTTGAAGTGATGCTCCTTTCTAACGTCCACCGGAAACCAATCTTTCCGATGCTTTTTTCTGCTTGCGACATGTACCATTTATGCAAATTTCGCATATGTGTAGATAGACGCGCGAGCTCCTCATTACTGACTAGAGACTCCCCTTGGACATACTTTCGTACTATCTGACCCACTAGCATATCTTCATAGCCTAAATATTAACCAACAGACATATTTGCTTCGGTAGCAAGTGCTTTGTCCTACGATACAGTGATGCCCATTAGTGCAGCATTATTACGGGCTCTGGGTCTATTATTTGCATGTCCATATCCATTTCAGCTCTGAAGGCCTTGTCGAGGTCTGAAATGACTTTGAGCGGGGAGACCGATTGATTCTTCTGTGCTCCAAGATGGGCAACTTGCTTCCCGTTTTTTGCACTTGTGATTTTTTTCTTTTGTGCTTGCTTAATAATCTCCCGGTCATAGTCTTATTCCAGATTAATCGATATTTGGGATGGTTGCTCAAGAAAGGACTTAGCCCACTTTTAGGTTTTTCCATCATATACTATCTTTGGCTCAGGCTTTTTAGGTGCAAAATGCGCCTTAACTTGGGCAGCCACATCCGCGTTAGTTTCCTCATCGGTCTTGTCATAAGGTCTCTTTGGAAGAGTCGGCGGGATGTCGACTATCTTCACCGTTTGACCTTTCTTCGATGTGGGGTGCGGTGGAGCATCGACCTTTCGTTTCTTTGACGAGGTAGTAGCACTGCACGGAGGCGGAGGCGGAGATCGAGTATTACGCGGAGGCGGAGATCGAGTTGATGTACTCCTGACGCGGGGATCGTCAGCAGGGCGGGGTGGACTTGGAGGTTGATGATAATCGGGTTAGGGTGGACTTGGAGGTTGACGATATTCGATGCAGGGTGGACTTGGATTCCTCGGAGTAGGTGGCCTTGGCACCGAGCCTGGAAACTTGATGTACTTCTTCTTCCTTAGAATGATGTTGCACTTGACATCTCCTAGTTTCGTAAGGCCTTCAGGCGTAGCGATGTCAATCTCTAGGTCCGCAAAATCCTCCACTATGTCATCATCCGTGACACGATCATAGCCAGGTGGAATCAGAAGTGAATGATGGAGTGCTCCAAGTAGACAAGGTAATGTAGTGCCGATCGCCACCTTGAAGGACAGGTTGTTCATTGGCTGATGTAGCTCACATTGTGCCATCTCTCTGACATCATCCACGGGGTAGCGAGGAGCCGGTCCATCACCCATCAGTGCTTGATCATCAACCCGGACCTCCGTGGAAGCCACACTGCTTCTCCGCTGGCTAATATCCAATGCATGATCATCACCCTGCGGGTGAGTTGACAACGGCGGCCTTTATCTAATTTCTTGCATGAGGTTCTTCAGATCAGCTAGGTCCTGCTCTACCCTGGAGATCCAGTCTGCCTCCCGGTCCTTCTTTCTCTGACGGCTTCTGTAACTATCATCATACTGAGGAAACCCTTTGGTAGATTTGTTGTGTGGAACAAGGACTGCTCCAACAAAGCCAGGATCCTAGTGAAGATCAGACCCTATGATATTGATTCTTTGCCTCTGAGTATAGTTGTGATGCAGAACAACAATGACAGAGGGCATGGCGACTCCTGGACCTGCCCTACCTACATCATCTCTCGATCTCTGTTTGGTGATATGGGTGCAGATGAAGACCCTATTCCACCTGGTAACCTCAGCCCTCACCCCCTTCCGATGGGCTTTGATGATATCTGGCAGGGTGCACATGGACAGGCACCAGCACAACAGCAGCAGGAGGATATGGCGGCTTTCCATGGAGATGGCGTGCAGCAAGCTGAGGAGGCAATTCCTGATCTGAACAACCCACCAACACCTCCTCAAGATTTACCTGCTACCGATGCTGTCAACATCCTGAAGGGCCTGATTGAGTCCACTGTCACTAATGCCAACGAGCTGATTCCCAGGCTTGATGGTGTTAAAATCACCGGTGCTAGCTGCAAGATTGTTAATGTGGAGGATCACAATGGCATGGTCCAGAAGTGCTACATTCAAATTCAAACTGCTGATATCAACATGCCAGATCCTATTCCTGCATTCAGAGAAGTGATCGAGATTTCTGAGGATGAAGCTAGGATGGAGGAGCAGCTTGATGTTGGCCCCAAGAGAAGGAAGAAGACCAAGGTTTCTACTGATGTGGTCCCTGTCTGCAGAAGCTCTAGAATTGCCAACTATCTGGGTGGATTCAGAGATAAACAGAGTGCCATTGCTGCTAGATTTGACACTGATGTGGTTGTTGATGGTGAACAAGAGATTCAGGAAGTCACCCATGTACAACCTACAGACCTGTCGCATCGATTTGAAGCAGTGGACATCAATGAAGATGCTCCACCTCCTCCTCTGCTCCCACTGGACACCATTCAGGCCATTGGAACTGGTCTCTGTCAGATGCCACATACTGCGGTCTCTGCTGATGCTCTGGGTTACGACAGTTCCTATGATAGTGTGTGAACTTGTTAGCTTGTTGGCCGATGGCAGGCCAGATGAAAACTTCCTAGTTATCCTTAGTTTAAATTTCCCTTTCATATTTGTGTGCTGCCTTATTTCCCTTTACAGCAGCTTCCTTAGTCAAAATTTGTTTCACTTTATGTGCAAGCTTTATCAGATTTATTGTGGTGCTTTCCCCTGGTTTACTGTTCATTATATCTCCAACACCTACCTTAGAAACCAAATATTATCAACTAATGAACCAACTAAAGTTCTTGACACCACATACTGGACTTATTTTCGACAACCCACTACACTTTCATCCCTCAACACTCATTTTTTCATTCTGGACATTCTCACCTGCCCCTATCCTCCTATACTCCATGATAAGCACCAAGAATCTATTTCTAAATATACTCCCAAAAGCAATATTGGACAGGATGAGAACTGGGATCTGAACTCACCAACTACCCCACTTCATGGATCTCCAGTTTATTTGAGAAACTACTGGGAGCAATTTCCCAGATTAGCACCACATTGGACATGTCATAATGATCCCCAGTCTGCTATGCAATACCACTCTCACTACAATCTTCTGTATATGAATGGATTTACTTTATTGATGTATTCTCATAAAGTAACTTGCCAACCCACTGATTGCAATGAATAGAACCTGGGCTATCTTAGACTGGAATGTGAGAGGGATTAACTCACAAATCAGATGGGATGACATATACAGGAAAATTGAAGAAAGCAACTGCAGTATCATCTGTTTACAGGAGACCAAAAGGGATCAGTTTGATCAAGCATACTTGAGGAATTTCTGTCCTAGGAGATTCAATAAATTTGGATTTGTTCCATCAATTGGCAACTCTGGTGGACTTATTATCATATGGATTGGTACACAATTTACAGGAATTGTACTTCATCGACAGCATTTTGAGATTACTATGGAATTCATATGTAATATCAACAACGATAAATGGGTTATCACTAATGTCTATGGGCCCACTACTACTGCTGGTAGGGGACAATTCACCAATTGGCTCCTCTCTCTTAACCATGATGACTATGAACACTGGATGATTCTTGGTGACTTCAATCTTATGAGAACCCCCAACAACATGAATAGACCAGGAGGGGATAACAACAACATGCTACTCTTCAACAACATCATCCAACATCTTAACCTTGAAGAAATCCCCTTGAAAGGCAGATCCTTCTCATGGAGCAATATGCAGGAAGACCCACTACTAGAAAGACTGGACTGGATATTCACTTCTGCTGAATGGACTACTACTTATCCAGACACAATGGCCATCCCTCTGTCTCACCTAACATCAGATCACTTACCAATACAGATCAAGGTTGGCAGCTCTATACCAAAAAGCAATATATTCAGATTTGAGGATTATTGGATGGATTTTGAGGGTTTTCAAGAAGTGGTTACTACCAATTGGCACAATAGAGGTGTATATAAAAATGCTGCACAAGATATCACTGCAAGACTTAGTAACCTCAGACATGCACTGAAAAAATGGAGTAGGAATCTCTCACAACTGGGGAAGCTCATTGATAACTGCTGCTATGTGGCTGCATTCATGGATGGGATTGAAGAAAAAAGGCAACTTTCTTGTATTGAGAGGAACTTCAAGAAAATACTCAAGAAACACATTATGTTACTGCTGGAGGCCAAAAGAAAATATTGGAAGAATAGAGCAAACATAAAATGGGCTAAGCTTGGGGATGAGAACACTAAGTTCTTTCATGCTGTGGCTACCAGAAACTATAGAAATAATTTTATTGCCAGCCTAACAACAGATGATGGAAGGATTGTCACTGATCATACACAAAAAGCTGCAATACTCTGGCAATCTTTCAAAGATAGACTTGGAAAAACTGAGAATCTTGATATGCTATTTCGACTCAACACTAATGTTCTGAACTCGGAATTTTTGGAATTGGAATCTCCTTTCTCGAATGAGGAAATCAATGATGTAGTCACCCATTTACCAAATAATAAGACCCCAGGACCAGATGGTTTCAATGGTCACTTTGTCAAAAAACATTGGGAGACTATCAAACAACAATTCTATCAATTATGTTCTGCCTTCCATGAAGGAAATCTGAATTTACAGAGTATTAATACTGCCTATATTACTCTTATTCCAAAAACAAATGGTCCAACTACCTGCTCTGATTTCAGACCGATCTCATTGGTCAATTCAGGATTAAAGATTATCACTAAACTCATTGCCAATAGGCTCCAAAAAGTCATTATTCCCCTGATTCATCAAAACCAATATGGCTTTATTAAGACAAGGAACATCCAGGATTGTCTTGCTTGGGCTTTTGAATACCTTGACATTTGCCATAAATCCAAAAAAGAAGTGGTGATTCTCAAAATTGACTTTGAAAAGGCCTTTGACAAAGTGGACCATAAATCCATCATTGCCATGATGAAACATTTTGGATTTGGAGATAAGTTTATCTCATGGATTTCTTCTATCTTAAATACTGCCACCACCTCCATCATCCTTAATGGAGTTCCTGGAAAAACTATAAGATGTTTGAGAGGGGTAAGGCAGGGTGACCCTCTATCACCCATCCTCTTTGTTCTGGTCTCTGAACTTCTGCAAATTGCTATAAACAAAGCCTGGACAAATGGGGAAATCAGGATCCCACTTGACAGATCATATGGACAAAAGTACCCTATATTACAATATGCCGATGACGCAATTATCATCTTCCCTGCCGACCAAGCTCAACTCATCAAATTAAAAGCTATAATGGACAAGTTCTCAAACTCCACTGGACTAAAAGTGAACTTCCAAAAAACATCCATGGCACCTATCAATATATCAAATGAAAGATGCCAGGAACTGGCTAATTGCATTAACTGCAGAACTGAGAGTATGCCTTTTACCTATCTAGGTTTGCCTTTGGGGACGACTAAACCAAAAATATATGACATGATCTTCATAGTAAACAAAGTGGACAGAAGATTATCTGGTCTGACTAATTTATTGTCCTATTCGAGCAGATTAATGCTCATCAAATCCACCATTTCTGCTATGCCCATCTTTGCTATGAGCACTCTTATGGTACACTTGACAATCATAGACCATGTGGAAAAATCTTGCAGGATCTTCCTATGGAACAACAAAGATATCCAGAAGAGTGGGAAATGTCTTGCAAAATGGGAAACTATTTGTCTCCCCAAAAAGAATGGGGGACTAGGAGTACTTAATCTAAGGACACAAAATCAAGCTCTCATTATTAAGTTTTTATTCAAATTCTTCAACAATAAAGATATCCCTTGGGTCAAGCTCATTTGGGAAGCACATTATAAGGATGGAAAACTGCCCCAGGGTAGAGCTACCAAAGGATCATTCTGGTGGAGAGACTGTTCAGCACACATTGACACATTCAAACAACATGCTACATGTTTGACATGTAATGCTAGCTCCTTTATTCTCTGGAAAGATAAGTGGAAGGACTCCACCCTCCAAAATAAATTCCCACAACTCCACTCGTTTGCCAAAAATCAAGAGATTACCCTACAGTGTGCTACCCAGCTGATCAACAGTGATCCTATGGACATTTTTCATTGGACCCTTTCAGACATTGCAATGCAACAATTTAATGAGCTGCATGATATTATTCAGAGTATGAACAAGCCGAATGATAGTGATAAGTGGATTCTCCCATGGGGGGATGCTTTCTCTACCAAAAAAATTTATGAAGCCATCTTGGACCCACCAGAAGCACCACCTCCTTTTAAATGTATATGGAAATCTTGCTACCTATCCAAGCAAAAATTCTTTTTCTGGCTCCTACTACTGGACAGGCTCAACACTAAAGAAATGATGCTTAATAAAAATTTCTATGTGGAGGACAGTAACTGTCTCCTCTACGATGATGGACAAACCGATCAGCCAGAAAGCCTCATGCACATATTCTTTGAATGTGATTTCAATCAAAATCTTTGGTGGAAAATGAATATTGAATGGGACACAAGTCTACCTGTCATAGAAATGTTGCTGGAAGGAAAGCAAAGACAAAACTCCATCTGTTTCAGAGAAGTTCTTATTATAGGGTGCTGGAGTATATGGAACCACAGAAACAAAATTATCTTTGACCAGGAGAATATCAGCCAAGACAGATGTCTGTTCATGTTCAAGGAAGCTTTCTCTCTGATTATGCATAGGGCTAAACCTAGTCTTAGAGAAGGGATGACTCAATGGCTAGATACATTGTGAATCTCTCCCCCTGATATTGTAATAATAAACCTGTAAATATCAGCCACCTCGGCTTTATAAATGAAAAATGGCATAGTAGGGAATCTCCCTACTGTTTGTGCTCAAAAAAAATATTTTGTGGTAAAAAAACAATATTTGTAATTATAATAACCCTAGCTAATATTTTGTGGTAAAAAAACCACCCGACCTCGAGCTCACCGACGAGGCGGCGAGGCGGCAAGGCACGGCGAGGCACGCGCGCGGCGAGGCGGCCGGCCGGACAGCACCTCCCCTACGTCTGTGTGCTTCGTCTTCGATGTGTCTGTGTGCTTCGTCTTAGCTATGTCAAGGAATTCCAAGTGCTGGATAGCACCTCCCCTGGCACACAGAATATATAGGCCCACCCTTTAGTCCCGGGCTAAGCCACCGCCCATGACTAGGAGGTCTCTAGTCCCGGGTCATGGCTTAACCCGTGACTAAAGACCCCCCTTTAGTCGCGGGTTAAGCCACGACCCGGGACTAGAGTGTTTTTTGGCCGCTTCGTTTTTACGCGCGTAGGCACCCTCTAGTCCTGGGTCGAGCCACGTCCCGCGACTAGTTTGTTTTTTGTAAATTTTCTTTTTTTAATTCAAATAAAATATAAAACTTTGGAAAATCATATCTTCTATTGTAAAAATACAAATAAAACAAATAATATGTCTATTATTATCATAAAAATATAAAGAATCTTAATATAATATCCATACATCTGTTTGCATCATTTATAAATTATTTCATTTGTAATTTTTTTTAGTTCAAATCAAATATAAAACTTTGGAAAATCATATCTTCTATTGTAAAAATCCAAATAAAACAAATAATATGTCTATTATTATTAGAAAAATATAAAGAATCTTAATATAATATCCATACATCTGTTTTCATAATTTATAAATTATTTCATTTGTAAATTTTCTTTTTTTAATTCAAATGAAATATAAAACTTTGGAAAATCATATCTTCTATTGTAAAAATCCAAATAAAACAAATAATATGTCTATTATTCTCATAAAAATATAAAGAATCTTAATATAATATCCATACATCTGTTTGCATCATTTATAAATTATTTCATTTGTAAATTTTCTTTTTTTTAATTCAAATCAAATATAAAACTTTGGAAAATCATATCTTCTATTGTAAAAATCCAAATAAAACAAATAATATGTCTATTATTATCAGAAAAATATAAAGAATCTTAATATAATATCCATACATCTGTTTGCGTCGTTTATAAATTCTTTCATTTGTAAATTATCTTTTTTTAATTCAAATCAAATATAAAACTTTGGAAAATCATATCTTCTATTGTAAAAAATCCAAATAAAACAAATAATATGTCTATTATTATTATTAAAATATAAATAATCTTAATATAATATCCATTTAGTCCCGGTTGTAGTCACTAACCGGGACTAAATATATTTCCCGCCATTTCCCACCGCTTCCCGCCCTTTCCTTTTTACGAGAGCTTTTAGTCCCGGTTGTAGTCACTAACCGGTACTAAAGATATTTCCTGCCATTTTCCCAAAGCTTCCCGCCAAGTTTTCCCACCCTTTCCCTCTATATCTAGGGCGATCGCGCCATGGCTATCCACACATCCACACCTTCCTCTCTTAGAACAATGGGCAACCCCTACTGGGCCATTCTGACCCTCGAGGAGACCGAGGCGCTGTGCGCCTCCATCTACCCTTGTCCGTCGGGCTACCGGCCGCCCGTCGGCTGGATGCTGAGCGCTGGAGGGGTTCCTGTCCCTCCTGTCTCTCAAGGTTCCGCACGCCAGGCGGCCATCACGAACCACTTCTACCACGAGCTCACGTCGGAGAAGCGGATGGATCCCAGTGGGATCCCGACAACTACGACACCTGGAATGCCTTCTTTGCTAATAGGCGGGAAAGGGAGCTCGCCAGGTACGAGGGTGATGGCCCGCCCCCGGTGAACCACAACGAAGCCGGCCACCGTCTATGGTGGGCGAACCGTAGTATCATCGGAGTGATGCGCTACATCGCCAGGGGAGACCATCCTCGCCTGCGGTGCCCACAAGTTCACCCGCCATAGAGCCACAAGAAGGCCCCTCCCCCGCCCGGCGGTAGCGGCATCGTCTTCCAGGAGACCCCTCCCCCGCCCGCTGTGAATCCGAGACCGGAGTGGCAGGTGCCCCCGGTATATGCCATGGCTGGGCTGAGGATCCCCGGAGTGGCAGGTGACGATGACGATGATGATGACGATGACGAAGAAGACCCTAAAGCTGCGTTCTATAGGACTAGGCATGCTTATGACTAAAGGGGGCGGCTTTAGTCCTGAGTGTTAGCTAGTCCCGGTTTGTCCCGGTTTTTAATATTAATAAATGTCTTGAGTATTACCTAGTCCTGGGACTAAATATGAAGATGTTGTTGTATTTAGAGGAAAAGGCCTATAAATAGAGTAGCCTATAAATAGAGGAAAGGGCGGGCATGCTAGATCGAGCAGCCTATAAATAGAGGAAAATGCCTATAAAGAGAGGGTTCATCTTTAGTCCTGGTTGGAGAAACCAACCGCGACTGAAGGGATTGCGCAGACTGGGCCAGGCAGCACTAATAATAGGGGTGAGTGTCGACATTATGTTTTGCGGCTTGTACCTTGTCCCAGATGGTGTCACCAACCGGGACTAAAGATGAACCATTAGTCCCGGTTGGAGACACCAACCGGGACAAAACATGAGTCAGCACTAATAATAGGAGGTGAGTGTCGACATTATGTCGTGAGTGTCGACACTATGCCGAGTTGCTTGTACTATAAATAGCCATCCTTGTGAGTCCAATCCTCTAGCCAGTTTGAGGCATCTCCAAGATGGTTTTCGAGAGTAGGGACACCACTACGGCCAGTTTGAGGGAGATGCTGCCGGAGCCCAGTCCTACGGCATCTCCAACAAACTGGTCATAGAGGCATTCCCTAATATGTGAAATTAGTTAGCTGCCAGGCGTATTGATCTAGTTAGAGAAGTTACAAGCTGCAAGATGGTTTTCGAGAGCAGGGACACCACTACGGCTAGTTTCAGGGAGATGTCGCCGGAGCCTAGTCCTCCGGCATCTCCAAGAAACTGGTCATAGAGGCACTCCCTAATATGTGACCACACGCGTTTGGAGATCAGATCTTAATGGTAAGTACGAATCGGGACTAAAAGACCCCCTTTAGTCCCAGTTGAAAGAGCATTTCCTATCCCTAGTGATTTTGGTGTTTTATAACAACACACATATCGGACTAATTATTTGCCAAGTGTATCGCAGGTGCATTGAAAATGTTTTACAATGATCAAAAAACTGTCTGCCTGACGCGGTACCAAAAAGCGGTAGTACCGCTTTTGCTACCGGATGCGACAGAAGGTTTTGACTAACTATCAAAAAGCCTCTGCCAGGCTAGGTACTAAAAAGCGGTAGTACCGCTTTTTAGTACCTAGCGCGACAGTAGCTTCTTGACCACTTGTCAAAAGCTACTGCCTGCTCCGGTACTAAAATGCGGTAGTACCACATTTTAGTACCGCGCGGGGCAGAGACTTTTTCCAACCTATAAAAGGCCATTGCTCACCCCGGTACTAAAATGCGGTAGTACCGCATTTTAGTACCTGGCGTGATAGTAGACTTTTTGTATATTGGCAAAAAGCCTCTGTCTGCCTAGGTAGTAAAATGCGGTAGTACCGCACTTTGCTACCTGACGTGACAGAGAGTTTTTCCAACTAAGCTGCTGATTCCACTGCAAGTCCGGTAGTACCGGTTGCCATTTGCGGTACCACCGCTTTACGGTAGCATCAAGGGTAGTACCGCTTTGGCCAGGGCCTATGAAGTTTGAAACATGGTCATCCGGTACCAGGTCCGGTAGTACTGCAGTTCTCCGGTAGTACCGCTTGAACTTCCGGTACTACCGCTGCATTAAAGGCTCCAACGGCCAGATTTCTTGGAGGGGTATAAATACCCCTCCACCTACCTTGGGACAAGATGCTCAAACACATTAAAGTCAAGACCACCATTGGAACCACCAAATCTCAAGATCTCCTCATTCCACCACCCAAAGTCTTTGATCTTTGGGGAATCGAAGGAGGAGGCCCCGATCTACTACTTCACCAAAAGAGATCTTCATTTACCCCTCATTTCATTGAGGTCCCCTTTGTTCTAGTGTTTCATGGAAACCCTAGTTCTTGTTTTGGTTCTTACAAGCTTGTCTTTGATTGCTTTGACAGCTTGCTTGTGTTTGGGAGCCTCCGATTAAGTTGTGGATGTGTGCCCTAAACTTGTAAAGGTGTCGGCTTCCACCTTGAAGATTGCCGATATAGTGGAAGGTGAATCGATCCCGTTGGGGTGAGATTCATCGGAGAACAAGGGAGGCCTTTCGTGGTGTTGGTGGTTTGAAACCACCCCCTCTCCAAACGTAGACGTACTTCCCCTCAAAAGGAAGGAACTATGGGAAACAAATCCTTGTGTCTCCGCGTCCACCATTTTGGTTACTTCTATCCTTTACCGCACCTTACTTACTTGTTCCTACTTTGTGTTGTGGTAGTTCTTTCATAAGTGTCATATAGGTAAATTCACCGTAGTTGCATTATATAGAGAATTTACCTTATTGTCAAACCTTAATTTGAAAAAGAAGAAAATTTGAAGTAGCACCTATTCACCCCCCTCTAGGTGCCTAGACGATCCTTTCAATTGGTATCAGAGCCTCGGCTCTTTATTTGGTATTTACCTCCTAAGAGAATATGGGTAGCCAAGAAGGGGATGGTGGTAGTGAGCCGACCCCGGTGACCATGGAAGATCTCAGAAACTTGGAAACAAGATTGAGCTCTTCCTTGGTCAACAAAGTCAACAAGATGCTTGAGCAACTTCTTAAAGACAAAGATGGCTCATCACCCCCATCTCCTCAAGAGGATCTACCATCCGTTGTACCTAAAGGGAATACTTCGGTATCCCCTGAGGGTATGGTGGTGGGGGGTAAACTAGACAAGGCTAATTCCTCCACACAACTTGATGGGGGGAAGGGTGAGCACCATGATTCTTGGTACTCTCCTGATCCTCCCATCCCTCACCCTCATGTGTACAATAGGGGTGACCCACCTAAGCTTGAAGAGTCTGCTACTTTTGCTCAATGGCAATCACTAATGAGAACTCATGTGCGCAGCTCTTGCATTGAACTATGGAACATCATCGAGCATGGACTCTTTATTGAGGATCCAAACAACTTGACAAGAAGAGAGGTTGTCAATAGTCAACTCAATGCCACTGCTTTGCACATGATTCAACAAGGATTGGGGACAAAGGATTATCCACACATTGAGCACTTTAGCATTGCCAAGGAAGCTTGGGATGCTCTCACTGTGTTGTTTGTTGGAAATGAGAGTATGAGGAGGAACCGATATGATGCTCTAAGCAATGAAGCCGAAGGCTTCTACATGAAAGAAGGTGAAGATCACGAAGACATGTACCGAAGGCTCAAGACCACCGCCACCGCTTTTAGAAATGTGGGTGCCTCACATGTGGATGATGCATGGATAAAAAGGAAATATGTGAGTGCACTCATGCCTTTTGAGCCCACCGACTTGAAGAGCCTACAAGGAAGACACAACTACCATCTCATGACCTCAAATGAAGTTATGCAAGAGATGGCCGCTTTCAAGGTTGCCGCCAAGAATGCCAAAGATGCCCGTGCTCGTGCCCTTGGTATGAGCAATGTTGTCAATGTTGCTTTGAAGGCCAAAGTTGTGGATCATGGGGATGAAGATGATAGTGATGAAGGGCTCTCCATGGACCACCCCGATGAAGTCAAGATTGCTCATAGTCAATATATGGCCTTCTATGCTAAGAACTTTTGGAAGAACCCCGCCAAGGCCAAGATGGAAATGCAAAGAAAAAGCAACCCAAATGGGAAAAGAGAAAATACAAAGAGATTGAGAACTTGCTTCAATTGTGGTGACCGCTATCACTTTGTAGCGAGTTGTCCCTATGAGAAGAGATAAGATCATGGTGGTAAGCTTGTGTTGAAGAAGACTCTCAAGGAACCTTACAAGAAACCTTTCATCAAGAAGAATCCCATCAACAAGAAGTCGGGAGAAATTGTCTTGATCACTCATGAAGAATACTCCTCCGACAATGAAGATGATGAAGATGAGGAAGAGGAAACTTCTCATGGTGTGGCTGCTCTAGCCACCATCTCTACTCCGACATTCTCACTCTTCGATTCTCCAAATGAGAAATCTCCCACCAAGAACGTCACTTGCCTTATGGCAAGAGGAACGGAGGTATCCTCATCATCCCGCTCTACTCCCTTAGATAATGATGAAATTGATGATGAGATGTCTCTTGATGTTAAAAAGGAATTAATTGCCTTTGATGAGTTTATGACTAACCTAGAAGGAGATGCTAAGTTACATTTTGGAAACATCCTAGATCAATTTTCACATACTCAAGAGCTTCTAGATGTAAGATGTAAACTTGGACATGAACACATGATTGAGCTAGAGGCTTTAAACAATGCTCTAGAAGAAGAACAAGAAACTAGGTTATCACTTGAATTAAAACTTGAAGGGCTTGATGAGGCCAATGACATTATTGTTAACAAACTCATCAAAGAGCGTGATCATGCTATTGCTAAATACAAAAGTGCTAAAAAGGACAATATTGAGTTTGGTGTGGTTCATGAAAAACTTGCCGAGGACTTTAGGTTGCTTAACAAGGCCCACAAGGCTTTGGAGAGTGAACTTTTGTCACTCACAAAGTCCCATGAAACGCTTCAAACTCAATTGGCCAATATTCCTTCACCTAGTAACTTCATTCCATCTAGTAGTACAACTATTCTTGAAGAGAATGCGAGGTTGAAGGGGGAGCTTGCTAAGGCCACATTTCCACAAGGCAACAAGTCCATTGATGATCTTTTGAGTAAGCAAAGGCCTATTGGTGATAAAGGGGGCATTGGATTTGTCTCCAATTCTAAGAAGAAGAAGAACAAGAAGAAGAAGAAGGCCAAGCCCACACAAGAAACTAACAAGGCCATTGTGGGTAGTAAGACCACAAGTGGTAAAACTATGTCTCATGATGACTTTGCGAGTAGTGCTAACCCTCACTATGTTCTAATGCGTGATCATTATGGTGATGTGTATGCACAATATGTTGGCCCTTTTGATGGTTATATTGCTTGGTCTATTTGGGTTCCCAAGACCCTTGTTGCTAACAAAATAGGACCCATTGAAAAATGGGTACCTAAAAATTAGCTTGATCTCTTGTAGACTTATGCTTCCGGGGGGTCAAAGTGGGTTCTTGATAGTGGTTGCACAAGTCATATGACCGGAAGCTCATCTATTGTCAAGGACTTAAAGCCAAATGATGATCAAATCACCGTGACTTATGCCGACAAGTCAAAATCTAAGGTATTGGGTTTTGGCAAAGTTGTGGTTGCTCACGACATTACACTCGTGAACGTCATGCTTATTGAGACCCTTGGGTACAATTTACTTTCAGTCTGTGCTCTTGGAAAGATGGGTTTTTCCGTCTTTTTACATAATGATCTTGTGGTCCTCATGTGGAGCAAGTCTCTCAAGGTCGCTTTCGTTGGGTATGTCGAACACGACTTGTATGTGGTGCACTTTTCGGGACAAGCCACTACAAGTGCGATGTGCTTATTCGGAAAGGCCGATGTGGGTTGGTTATGGCATCGCCGACTGGACCATGTCAATATGAGAACTTTGCAAAGTCTCCACAAGGAGGGCCATATTGTTGGACTAAAAGAAAATGTTTCCTTTGCCAAAGATCGTGTTTGCAGGGCATGTGTTCTAGGGAAGATGCATGATGCTCCTCACAAGCCTAAGAACCTCATCAAGTCCACCAAGATCTTGGAGCTCCTCCACGTGGACCTCTTTGGTCCTCCATCTCATGCAAGTCTTGGTGGGAAGAAATATTGCTTGGTGATTGTTGATGACTTTTCAAGATACTCTTGGGTTTATTTCTTCAAATTGAAGAGTGAAACTCAAAAGACCTTCATCGACTTCATCAATTTGGTCCAAAGGCAATACAATGTTCCCGTGTTGATCATTAGAAGTGACAACGGCACCGAGTTCAAGAACTACACCTTGAATGATTTCCTTAGTGATGAGGGGATTAAACATCAATATTCCGTTGCATACACCCCTCAACAAAATGGCGTGGCCGAAAGGAAGAACCGGACTCTTATTGAGATGGCTAGGACCATGTTGGCGGAGTTTAAATCTCCATACAACTTTTGGGCCGAAGCCATTTCCACTGCTTGCCATGCTTCAAACCGGCTCTACCTCCGCAAAGAAATCAACAAGACTCCATATGAAATTCTTACCGGTAACAATCCCAACATATATTACTTCCGGTTGTTCGGTTGTAAGTGTTTCTATCTCATAAAAGGTGTCCGTTTGTCTAAATTCGAGTCTAAAGCATTAGAGGGTATTTTTGTTGGCTATGGTCTGGAATCTCACACTTATAGAATCTATGATAAGCTCTCCGGAGCCGTCATAGAATCTTGTAGTGTGACCTTCGAAGAATATGATGGTCCCCAAGGGGGGCGTGTTGATGCTTGTGATGCAGATGATGAAATGCCTCAGGATGCCATAGGAAGAATGGGTGTGGGATATATCCGCCCCGTTGAGGAACCCCTTATGGCGGATCGAGAAGAACTATGCTCCACTCAAGTGGAGCCCTCATCTTCACAACCTCAACATGCTAGATCCACCGAAGAAGACATTGACTCAAGCCAAAGATAAGGTGTGGATCCTCAACATGGTGATAAAAGTGACAACTCTAGTCAAGGGGAGCTTGGTCCATTCGACGGATTGTCAAGTGGTGCCAAGTCAATTTCTCAATGAAGATCCGTACAAGCTGCTTTGAGACAAGCTCAAATTGACGCTAGAAGAGCACTTGATCAAGACCAAGGTTAATCTTTGCCTCCCAATGTCGAGGATGATTCCAATGATGATCAAGGTCAAGATGATGGTCAAGGCGAGGATTGAAATGATGAAGAGGGTCCTCCAAGAAACAACACGGAGATCCACGCTCGTCGCGAAGCTAGAAAGGAAAGAATGTTGGAATTAATAGATCACACTCTACAAAATGTAGTTGGTGATCTAAGGAAAGGTATTTCCACAAGAGCACAATTGAAGAGGTTCAGTGAACACCAAGCACACATCTCCATGATTGAACCAAAGAAAGTGTGGGAAGCCCTTGAAGATTCGGATTGGTTAGAAGCTATGCACAAAGAACTCAACAACTTTGAGAGAAACAAAGTATGGAAGTTAGTTGAGAAGCCAAAGGATTGCCGCAATGTTATTGGAACAAAATGGATATTCAAGAACAAGCAAGATGAGCATGTAATCATAGTAAGGAACAAGGCTAGATTGGTTGCACAAGGGTATTCTCAAATTGAAGGCATTGATTATGGAGAGACTTATGCACCCGTGGCTCGCCTTGAGTCCATCTGTATCCTTCTTGCTTATGCGGCACATCATAACTTCAAGTTACAACAAATGGATGTAGAAAGTGCATTTCTCTATGGCCCATTAAATGAATTAGTATATGTTAAGCAACCCCCGGGTTTTGAGGACCCCAACCTCCCAAACCATGTCTACAAACTTGATAAGGCGCTCTATGGTCTCAAGCAAGCCCCACACACGTGGTATGAGCACCTTAGAGAGTTATTGTTTGACCGTGGCTTTGAGGTTGGGAAAATCGATCCCACTCTTTTTACTAAGAGGGTCAATGGGGATCTTTTTGTATGCCAAATATATGTTGATGATATTATCTTTGGCTCATCTAACAAAGCTTTTAATGATGAATTCTCAAAGCTTATGACTAGTAGGTTCCAGATGTCTTTGATGGGAGAGTTGAGAGTATTTCTTGGCTTTGAGATCAAGCAAGTCAGAGGAGGGACATTCTTCAATCAAGCCAAGTATACTCAAGATATGCTCAAGAGATTCAAATTGCAATATTTAAATGGAGCTCCTACTCCCATGGCTACAAAGACTCATCTTGAACAAAATCCAAATGGTAAAGATGTGGATCAAAAGGTATACCGATCCATGATTGGTTCTTTGCTTTATCTTTGTGCATCTAGACCCAATATTGTGTTGAGTGTAGGTGTGTGTGCAAGATATCAAGCGGCTCCTAAGGAAAGCCATTTAATGGCGGTCAAGAGAATCTTTCAATATTTAGTTCATACCCCATTTTATGGTCTTTGGTATCCTCGAGGCTCAACTTTTGCTCTTTGTGGATACACGGATTCGGATTGGGCGGGGGACAAGGATGATAGAAAATCAACTTCAGGGGCTTGACAATTCCTTGGTATGTTGGTCTTCCAAGGAGCAAAATTGTATATCTCTCTCCACCGCCGAAGCCGAGTATGTGGCAGCTGCTAGTGCTTGCACCCAATTTATATGGATGAGGAAAACTTTAAAGGAATACGGTGTCCATTGTGACAAAGTGCCTCTTCTATGTGACAATGAAAGTGCCATCAAGATTTCTTACAACCCGGTGGATCACACAAGGACAAAGCATATTGATATTCGACACCACTTCATTAGAGATCATGTTGCTCGAGGTGATATTGATCTATCATATGTATCAACCAAAGATCAACTTGCCGATATCTTCACGAAGCCACTTGATGAAGCAAGGTTTTGCTACTTGAGGAATGAACTAAATATCGTAGATTCAAGGAGCTTGACTTGATTATCTTGCACTCTCACCTAATACTCGACCCATATTTGGTTTAGGTGTAGGCATGGACATAGGGGGAGTGCGGTCCTAATTGATTGGACCATCCCTCCCCCCATTATGTGCAAAGTAAAACAAAATCATTCCTCTTAATATCATTTTGTGATATGTGAGCTTAATGATGAGTTTCGGTAATGGACCCAAGATATATCTTCGTAGTGCCAAGCCGAGTATACTCAAACATGGTGGCCTAGGCCACCGCCCCCTCTCAATGGAGAGGTTGATGTGCTTACTCGTGTTTGTCACTTTTGAATTGGTTATTACTCATGTTTGTCATACTCTAGTTGGTTTTATTCTTTTGGTCGTGCACTCACATTTGGCTCTCCATATGTTTTTAGTAATTTTTGAGTGCATTGGACCATATCAGTGTGACTCTCTAAACCCATAACATTCTTATCCCCCAACAAAACTCATCTACTCTGCACAAGAACCTTCCATTTTATGTATCTTGGATCTCTATCCTGATGGTTACGGTACTACCGGGTTTCATAAGCGGTACTACCTCCAAACGGTACTACCGGAAATTGCTAGCGGTACCACCGCGTCTGGTTCAGTTTCCAGGGTCCCGTCTGGAAACTTCCCAGGTGCGGTACTACCGGTTGGTATTTACGGTACTACCGCATAGCGGTACTACCGCTCTTGACTCCGGTACTACCGCTTGTGCGTGTCGGTTAAGATTGGAGACGTGGGAGAGGCACCTCTCAGTGCCTCATTAGTCCCTCGTCTCCACTCCTCACCAGCGCCGCCGCAGGAGCACGAGGACGCCACAGGAGCCCCGCCCCTCTCTCCTTTTCCCGGATCCACACCGGATCCGGCCTCCCCGCGGGCTCCTCCTTCTTCTCCACCGTCAGGGACACCGGTACTACCATCCTCCTCATCTTCTCACTTCTTTTCTCCATTGAATATAGGGTAACTTTGATTCTTGGCTAAAACATGTATTCTTGAGGTTGTACCGTGTGCTATTTACCAGATCTACCATTTTGTCCGATGGAATTCTTGTTTTACAACAAATTTACTGCCCGTACATGGATTTCTGTCTCAGATCTGCACTGTGGTAGCGGGCCGGTAGTACCGGGAATCTGGTACTACCACCGGTGCAGATCCGGTACTACCGCCTTGTACTGGCAGCAAATTTTTTTAAAAACCCAAGAGTTCCATCCTCTGTTTGTCTCAGGTTCTTGTGCCCTTACCCCTATGCTATCTCCCTCGTTCTTTCACAGGTGCAGGGGGTTCCCGGGGATCGTGCAAACGCTCCAAAGCTCACTATGAGATCGAGGACTATGAGTCAGAATTAGAGACTGAGTTAGAAGAGGAGGTCATGCCTCAACCTAGTGCCTGTCTGAAACTGCAAACAACTCGTGGTCGTCGGGGTGGGGGGTCAAGCAAAGTGATGGTCGTGGTAAAGCTCCTCCACCTCCTCCTCCCTCCGGTCCTTGCAAGAGCTACAATTCCGGGCCATCTGGGCCAAAGCTGCTGTCTGATTTGTCTGACACAAAATTTCATGGCCTGCGGGTTGTCAATCCATATGTGGCTGCTCGCTCTCGTGCTCGGGAAGGTAGCCTCTTCTTTACGGATTTCCAGGAGCGGGTGTTCCATGAGATCCTCATGAAAGATGACAAAATTGTGGTTCCTCAAAAATGGATCGAGATGAATCATGTGAGGAAGAACCTGAACTACTTTGGTGAGGCCCTTGCCATTTGCACCAACATTGGCTAGCTTCCCATTATGTAGTTCCAGTGCAACTATGATCCAATGCTCATTGCTCAGTTCTATGCAACCATTCACTTTTCCAAGAATTAGACTCGGACTCTCACCTGGATGACCGAGGGTGTTGTAAAGCAAGCAACGTTGGCTGAGTTTGGGGCTATTCTCGGGTACGAAGACCGTGGCAAAGACACTCCCATTGGCTTTCGGTGCCATGACAATGATCGTCCCATGAAGAAGGATGTTCTTGCACCACTGTACATCCGGGGGCGCAGCATCCCTGGAAAGATCAAAGGGCTTATCCCTACATATGACATCTTGCATCGCATCTTTCGTGAGACCGTCGCCCCTCGTGCTGGGAATGTTGATGAGATACATGCCTTCATGGTGGATATTATGATGGCCACCCATCACCACCGTGACTCTGGCCTACCTATGGATGTGATGGATGTCATTTGGAATGAAATGGTATGTGCCACTTTTAAAAGGAGGGTGCCTCCTTTTGCTCCGTACATCATGGCTCTCATTATTAGCAAGTGCCCTGTGATTGCCCGTGACTTGCCTTCTCATCGTCTTGCCACCCATCGCCACAAGAATTTGTTGATCAAGACCCATCTCAAACCACGCAATGCCGATGGTCAGATTGTTGATGAGGATGGGAACCCTGTTGTGGAGGAATCCGGTGATGCTGCTGATGCGCAGCAGGATGCTACTTTTGTGGTCTCGCGTCGCAAGTCAGCTCAGCCATCTTGGGCCAAGAGGTTTGAGGCCAAACTCAAGAAGATATTCTGCTTCCAAGTGGACAATCAGAAACGCATGTATGAGGCCCATGTCTATGCCAAGAAGTCATGTGCTCGTCAGAAGGAAATGATGGAGGCTCAAGGTTTGACCGTCTCCAAGGGCTCTGAGAACAACATTACCCAAGAAGACCAATGGATCTCCAAACACAGCCACTGGTAAGATGATGCCACCTCCTCCTTCTGTGCCCCGCCACCTCATGATGATGCATGGGAGGACTGGGTTGATGATGATGAAGAGTGATCTCCGGGACGTTAGTGTTTCTCTTGTCCCTTTTTTGCGTCTTGATGCCAAAGGGGGAGAAGTTGCACATTAGGTATGCGGGATTTGCAAGGGAAAGTCACAAGCTCGTTCTTGCCATTGATTTTTATTCGCTTGTGAACTTTATTTGCTTGCCTCTTATTATGTGTGACTTATTATGTGTGAACTAACTAATTCTTCTATGTATGGTGAGAATATGTGGTTATCGTATGGATCCATCTTGTGTGTAATATGGCTATTCTCATTTGGATCCATCCTATGTGACGACCTTCCCCATTCCTAATCAATATTGGTCATCACATGTTATTTAGCAAAGGTATGTGCTCTATGTGCGACTTCTACTCCCAGGTAACTTGTTAGAGAGTATGGGGCTTGTTTCTACATATCTAGGGGGAGACCCATCTATATCTTGTCATCACTAGATTTCCTTGCAAAATGTGTGTTGTCATCAAACACCAAAAAGGTGGAGATTGAAAGAGCATTTCCTATCCCTAGTGATTTTGGTGTTTTATAACAACACACATATCGGACTAATTATTTGCCAAGTGTATCGCAGGTGCATTGAAAATGTTTTACAATGATCAAAAAACTGTCTGCCTGACGCGGTACCAAAAAGCGGTAGTACCGCTTTTTGCTACCGGATGCGACAGAAGGTTTTGACTAACTGTCAAAAAGCCTCTGCCGGGCTAGGTACTAAAAAGTGGTAGTACCGCATTTTAGTACCTAGCGTGACAGTAGCTTCTTGACCACTTGTCAAAAGCTGCTGTACCGCATTTTAGTACCGCGCGGGGCAGAGACTTTTTCCAACCTATAAAAGTACACTGCTCACCCCGGTACTAAAATGCGGTAGTACCGCATTTTAGTACCTGTCGTGGCAGTAGACTTTTTGTATATTGGCAAAAAGCCTCTATCTGCCTAGGTAGTAAAATACGGTAGTACCGCACTTTGCTACCTGGCGTGACAGAGAGTTTTTCCAACTAAGCTGCTGATTCCACTTCAAGTCGGGTAGTACCGGTTGCCATTTGCGGTACTACCTCTTTATGGTAGCATCAAGGGTAGTACCGCTGTGGCCAGGGCCTATGAAGTTTGAAAGATGGTCGTCCGGTACCAGGTCCGGTAGTATCGGAGTTCTCCGGTAGTACCGCATGAACTTCCGGTACTACCGCTGCATTAAAGGCTCCAACGGCCAGATTTCTTGGAGGGGTATAAATACCCCTCCACCTACCTTGGGACAAGATGCTCAAACACATTAAAGTCAAGACCACCATTGGAGCCACCAAATCTCAAGATCTCCTCATTCCACCACCCAAAGTCTTTGATCTTTGGGGAATCGAAGGAGGATTCCCCGATCTACTACTTCACCAAAAGAGATCTTCATTTCCCCCTCATTTCATTGAGGGCCCCTTTGTTCTAGTGTTTCTTGGAAACCCTAGTTCTTGTTTTGGTTCTTACAAGCTTGTCTTTGATTGCTTTGATAGCTTGCTTGTATTTGGGAGCCTCCGATTAAGTTGTGGATGTGTGCCCCAAACTTATAAAGGTGCCGGCTTCCACCTTGAAGGTTGCCGATATAGTGGAAGGTGAATCGATCCCGTTGGGGTGAGATTCATCGGAGAACAAGGGAGGCCTTTCGTGGCGTTGGTGGTTTGAAACCACCCCCTCTCCAAACGTAGACGTACTTCCCCTCAAAAGGAAGGAACTACAGGAAACAAATCCTTGTGTCTCCGCGTCCACCATTTTGGTTACTTCTATCCTTTACCGCACCTTACTTACTTGTTCCTACTTTGTGTTGTGGTAGTTCTTGCATAAGTGTCATATAGGTAAATTCACCGTAGTTGCATTATCTAGAGAATTTACCTTATTGTCAAACCTTAATTTGGAAAAGAAGAAAATTTGAAGTAGCACCTATTCACTCCCCCTCTAGGTTCCCATACGATCCTTTCACCGGTCCAGCCACAAAACAAGACTAACACACTCAAGATGGTTTGCAGACAACACTATAAAAATGGACACATGGAGCATCTTCACTCATAAAATGCTGCAATTATTACACATCATTTCTTCGCGTGTGTTCCTTTCTGATCCCGCCGTATCCATGGAGCATCTTCATTCAATAACATGATGCTTGGGTCATCCTTCACTCCAAAGGGCGGAATTTCATGAAACTTTTCATAATCTTCTGACATGTCTGTCTTGTCCTCCACTCCCATGATGTTTCTTTTTCCTGAAAGAACTATGTGGCGCTTTGGCTCATCGTATGATATATTCTTTTTCTTATTTTTTCTTTTTCTAGGTTTGGTAGACATGTCCTTCACATAGAAAACCTGAGCCACATCATTGTCTAGGACGAATGGTTCGTTTAAGTACCCAAGATTGTTGAGATCCAACGATGGCATTCCGTATTTCTTGTCTACCTCAACCCCTCTTCCTGTCAGCTTGACCCATTTGCACCGAAACAAGGGGACCTTAAAAGTAGGTCCATAGTCAATTTCCCATATCTCCTCTATGTAACCATAATATGTGGTCTTTGACCCATTGTTGTCTGTTGCATCAAAGCGGACACCACTGTTTTGGTTGGTGCTCTTTTTATCTTGGGCGATCGTGTAAAATGTATACCCATTTATCTCGTACCCTTGGAAAGTCGATATAGTCAAAGATGGTGACCTAGACAACAAGTATAGCTAATCTCCAAGAGTGTTGTTTTTTATGAGATGTTGCAACCAACCGCCGAAACTATTCATGTGTTCATCTCTAATCCAAGAGTCATGCTTTCCAGGGTTGTTAGAGCGTAAGAATTTCTTGTATTCCTCGATATATGGGGTTGCCAAGATAGAATTCGGTGTAAGAATGTCCGTCCCTACATATTATTGATTTCCTTCCTAGAGTACCCTTTCCACTTAGTCTCCCCTCATACCGCGATTAAGGAAGACCAATCGGCCTAAGGCCAGGAACAAAGTCAACACAAAACTCAATGACCTCCTCTGCTCCATAGACCTTGGAGATGCTTCCTTTCGGCCTAGCACAGTTACGAACATATTTCTTTAAGATTCCCATGAACCTCTCAAAGGGAAACATATTGTGTAGAAATACATGACCAAGAATGGAAATCTCTTCGACTAGGTGAACCAACAGGTGCGTCATAATATTGAAGAAGGATGGTGGGAACACCAACTCAAAACTGACAAGGCAATGGACCACATCATTCTGTAACCGTGGTAGATCTTCAGGATTGATTATCTTCTGAGAGATTGCATTGAGGAATGCACATAGCTTCACAATGGGTACTCGAACATTATCTGGTAGAAGCCCCGTCAATGCAATCGGAAACATTTGCGTCATAATCACGTGGTAGTCATGAGACTTTAGGTTTTGGAACTTTTTCTGCCATATTTATTATTCCCTTTATATTCGACGAGAAGCCAGACGGGACCTTAATACTACTCAGGCATTCAAAAAATATTTCCTTCTCTTGTTTGGTAAGAGCATAGCTGGCATAAACTTGAAACCATTCTGGATGCAGGCCATATGGGTCTTTCATACGTTGATGGTCCTTTCGTGCTTCCGGTGTATCTTTTGTCTTCCCATACACGCCCAAGAAGCCTAGCAGGTTCACGCAAAGATTCTTTGCCATATGCATCACATCGATTGCAGAGCGGACCTCTAAGAATTTCCAATATGGTAGGTCCCAAAATATAGATTTCTTCTTCCACATGGGTGTGTGTCCTTCAACGTCCTTCGGAACATATTTTCCGCCAGGACCCTTTCCAAAGGTTACTATTTGACCCAAATCTTTGACAATATCTAATATATCAGCACCAATACGCTCCTTAGGCTTCGTCTGGTGACATGCCAGACCGTTGAAATGCTTTCCTTTCTTTCTTAAGGGATGCTTGGCCAAAATAAATCGACGATGCTCATTGTACACATTCTTCTTACAATGTTCCAAATATATACTTTTAGTCTCATCTAAACAGTATGTGCATGCATTGTATCCCTTGTTGGACTGTCCTGAAAGGTTACTAAGAGCAGGACAATCATTGATTGTTACGAAAAGCAATTCTCGGAGGTAAAATTCTTCCTGCTTGTGCTCATCCCACACGCGTATGCCGGGTTCGTGACGCAACTGTAAAAGTTCTTCAACTAATGGCCTTAGGTACACATCAATGTCGTTTCCGGGTTGCTTCGGACCTTGGATCAACACTTGCATAATAATGAACTTCCGCTTCATGCACAACCAAGGAGGAAGGTTATAGATGCATATAGTCACGGGCCAGGTGCTGTGACTGGACCTCTGCTCCCCAAAGGGATTCATGCCATCTGTATTTAGACCAAACCTTAAAATCCTTGCATCATCTGCAAAGTCTGGTACTTTCTATCGATTTTTGTCCATTGCGACCCATCAGCGGGGTGTCTCAACATCCCGTCTGACTTACGTTCCTCTTTATGCCATCGCAACAACTTAGCGTGCTCTTTGTTTCCGAATAAGCGTTTCAACGGTGGTATTATAGGAGCATACCACATCACCTTGGCAGGAACCCTCTTCCGGGGGGGCTCGCCCTCAACGTCACTAGGGTCATCTCGTCTGATCTTATACCGAAGTGAAGTGCATACCGGGCATGCATCCAAATTCTCGTACTCCTCACCACTTTAGAGGATACAGCCATTAGGGCATGCATGTATCTTCTGAACCTCTAAACCTAGAGGGCAGACAACCTTCTTTGCTTTGTACGTACTGGCGGGCAATACATTATCTTTTGGAAGCATATTCTTCATCATTTTCAGCAACTTTTCAAATGAGAAGTTAGGTATAGCACACTCAGCCTTCCATCGCAGCAATTCTAGTCTGCTGCCCAGCTTTTTCAGACCATTTTCGCAATTTGGGTATAACAACTTTTTGTGATCCTCTAACATGTGATTGAACTTCTCCCTCTCCTTTTCAGTTTCACAGTCTCTTCGTGCATCGGCAATGGTCCGACCAAGATCATCAGTGGGTTCATCATGTGTCTCTTCTTCATCCTCCCCTTCAGCATCCCCCATGGAAGTATCTCCGTACTCAGGGAAACCATGATAGTTATCATCCTCCTCCTCTTCTTCATTGTCTTCCATTATAACCCCTCTCTCTCTGTGCTTGGTCCAACAATTATAACTACGCATGAAGCCGGACTTCAACAGGTGGCTGTGAAGGGTTTTTATGTCAGAGTAATCCTTCTTATTCCTACATCCACTACATGTACAGAATACAAAACCATTGCGCTTGTTTGCATCAGCAACATAGATGAATTCATGCACGCCATTAATAAACTCGCCAGAGCGTCGGTCAGTACCGTACATCCATTCCCGGACCATCTGCATTATAGTAAAAGTATATCAAAAACCATTACACAACATGATAAAATTATTACAAGTTATATTGAGAGCTTCTAGAGCATTAATTTTGAATTTTGAAAAATTTACATGCACCAATTTGTGAATTGGAGAAAACAATCAACATGATAAATGTAAAGTTTTTGATTATTGTTCTATCAGTGAAAAACTCATTCCATTCTAAGCTCTGAAACTCTAAAATTACACATTTCAATTTTTAGTAACTATGTGCCTAATCAAAATTTGTTACACTATATCAAAATCCTTCTACTTCTAGAGCATGCATGCATTGATCGATATCTCTATACTTCTAGAGCATTATAGAGCTAAGTAGCAATAAGATATGAAAGAATGAAGTTCTAACCTTTTAAAGCTTTGGATTTAGGAGTTGCAAACTAAATCTTGAGAAAAAATGGCATGAACTCGCTTGCTTCTTTGAGAAAAATGGCCACCATATGCTTTAGGGCAGCTGGACAGGAAGCAGAATATATAGTGGTGGACAACTGGTCCCGGGCCGTGATACGACCCGGGACTAATAGTCCACGAAAAGACCAGCTGGCCTGTTCTAGGTTATTAGTCTCGGGCCGTATTACAGACCGGGACTAGAGATCTGGTCCGGCTCGGGACTAGTGTCTACGGCCATTTCTAGACGTTAGAGGCCTCACGGCCCGGGACTAGTGCTAGCACTAGTCGCGGGTTGTGACAGGCCGAGACTGCTGGCATTGTTCACATCGAACCGAAGACCCTTTTTCCAGTAGTGTCATGTTTCTGTGGAAAATTTATCCTCTTGTGCTAAATGGTCTGTGGAGAAAATATTTCCCAACTCTTATGAGTCTCCCTATGTCTTCTAATAATATTATATTCAAATATAAATGTACAATAAAAGTCTTTTTGAATTTAAGACCTCAAAGAGACTCTCACAGGAGGAAAGGAAGTTACATACCATTTTTTGCAGGTTTGTTCCTAAGCTGGCAGATCCAACCAACCTCACTCTTTCCCTTCTATTTCTTCTTTATGGTGATCGTGTAGTTTTAGATATTTTTGTATATGTGCATCATTGTCGATGGCTGTGTTTCTTTCATACATGTTTGTTAAGTTTTCAAATATTAATACACAAAGACACCTGTTAGAGAACCGGTTTTGCCACCTAGTTTGCACTGGGAAAAATATAGAAAGATGATAAAAGGAAATTAATGTCACATTGACGAGGGAGAGCAGAGAAATACTTTGCAAAACCTCTTATAGCATTAAAAAGATGAGAAAAGGAAACTAATGTCACATTGACGAGGGAGAGCAGAGAAATACTTTGCAAACCCTCTTAGCATTAAAAAGATGAGAAAAGGCAACTAATAACATGATTTAAGTTTTATACTAGCACAAAGTAGCTTGGAATTTCCTACTTGGTTTCTCATCCGAGATCCAGTAGTGCTTTCGTTGATACTGTTTTGCTACTCCAATCTATCTCATCACATTTTAATTATTGCCTAGAAAATAGATTCAGGAGTATACTTACTATGCATGAAACCCCTATACATTTTCTTTGAGAGGTCGTATGTTTGTCTGTTTGAACTCTGTAGGGTTATTTGCATATTATGACACCTAATGGATTAATTTAATTATCGTTTCATATTTAATGATTTACTGAAAAACACTAGCTTACTTGAGCTACTATATATATATATATATATATATATCAATTTTTTAGGTTAGAGCTAATTAATGTGTTTAGTTTATATTCATTGATTCCAAAAGGAGTAGATCCATTGGCAACCTACACAAAGCCAGAACTTCCCTCCACTCTATGGTGGCAACATGAAGGGCTACTTGGAAGTAAGTAATATGATTCAACTATATGTTTCATGTAATTTTCGCGTTTCTACAAGTAGATGATTAATTGGTACCATAGGTAACCCTGTTCCATTCTGGATGTTTCACCTTAACTTGTAGCAAGTGGCGTTGTTTTATTTACGAATGCAACACTTACTTTGATGAACTAAACATGCCTTGACTTATTTGAATTTTCCCTTTCGTTGGAAAGGTGGACAGATCCATACGCAAAAAAGAAAGTCAGATTCAAGTGACAGGTCTTGAAAACCAAATTGAACTTATATGTTCTTCAGTGATGAGCTTGATACACAGTCCTGCATTTAAGAAACATCAAGACTCGGTGCTCCTCTGTTGTGCTTTAGGATGTGTATAATTATTCATAGTTATGTTATTGTTGGTTTCTAGCATACTTAGAAAAGGAGAAAAAACTGAAGATGTTCATAATCACTTAAAGGTAATTTTAAGTTCTTTTCAGATTCAAATGCTACATGTGAATAGCAGCAGCAGGAGTGGACCAAAACACATGCTATTTGCTGGGCATTTTCTTCATAAACTGAGCATTAAATAAACTGTGTTGACAAGGTAAATAAGAACACTATGCTATCCTAGAGGTCTAAGAACAGATTGTAATAGTGAACATCGCTCACCTTCTTGCCTAAAACAACACCCCTTTAGCAGCATGTAATCTTCACAGCTATTTGCTGAAAATCATGATTCCTTTGCTTGATTTGCTTTGAAACACTTTGTATATGGTTCATCCCTCATTTTACCCGTGTGATGGAAGGAAAGAATAATGTGTGTGTGTCTGTACCGAGTATGTCAGTGATGAGTCGGCCATTGCTGAACCAGCTACTGGGCCTTCCGCTGAGGAACCTCTCGCCATACGTACGACACTAAGTTGGCCCTCACCTCCATCTACAGCTGGTTTCTATTCGTGGGGTCCACCGTCGAGTCACGGAATGCCAACATGGTCATCCAGCCGCTGGAGGAGGAAGACGGGAACGAATGATAGGGGTAGCGGCCGGATGGGATCTACTGGCGCTCGGGTGACGGCCTTTGTGTGGGTCTCGCATCAGCAGCTCGAAGTCAGTCCGGGGAGGCCCAACTCTAGTAGGCAACCACGAGCTTGGGGAGACCAGCACGGAACACGGACGGGCCATGGTGGCTCCGTCGAGCTCCATGGATGCTTCGAGTGTTGGGGATATACTTTCCAGGTATACCCACAGGACTCGCTGACCAGGGTGGCCCACCAACGGGTTAGAGATTTGCTTCACAGGCAGCCCAGTCAGGAAAAGAAGACAGAGTCCAATCCTTCTACGATGAGGCCTAGAAGACTTAACAACTTAGGCCTATAGTATTACTTGTAGTTCAAGCTATATCTATTTACCGACTCTGTAACATAGCCGGATAAGTTTTCTCCTGTAACCCTAGGTCTCGGTGGCTATATAAATCGAACCTGAGGGAGCCTTTAGGGCACAATATCTACTACAACCACAACCAACTCGCACAGGTGAACCTCTCTTAATATCTGCTATAACATCTAGCTCTTGATGGCGCTGCGTCAACGTGGGAGTGCTTCGTCGGGAAACCCCAAGAGCAAGGTGTGATGCAGCACAGTAGCAAGTATTCCCTCAGTAAGAAACCGAGGTTATCGAACCAGTAGGAGGAAGGAAACATCTCAAAGGTGTTTCAAGCAACTTGGAAACCTCCACAACACAAACTCAAGACTTCGCCCCAACGAACAGTGAGGTTGTCAATCTCACCGGTTGCTGTAACAAAGGATTAACTGTATGGTGTGGAAGGTGAAAGTGGTTTGCATCAAATAAACAGTAATAGTGGAAGATGTATCAATGGTAAAGATTGGATCGAGGTCCATAGTTCACTAGAGGTGTTCTCCTTAGATAAACAAACATGGCATGCAGGGTAAACAAATTACAGCAGGGAAATTGACAGGACTGAGCAAGGCATAACAATGCAATACTAGACATAAAGATCCTATGAGATTCGATTGGGCAATACAACAAGATACATAGACCGCCATCCAACTGCATCTATGACTAGAAGTCCACCTTTGGGTTATCATCCGAACCCCCTCTAGTATTAAGTTGCAAGCAACAAACAACTGCTTTAAGAAAAGTGAGTAAGGTAAACAATCCACTTGTTCCATGAACAAGAGACCGTTGTTTTCTCCCTAGTGGCAACAACACATCTAGAACCTTAGAGATTTCTGTCACTTCCCTTGATTAAATAGAGGCATGAACCCACTATCGAGCATAAATACCCCTCTTGGAGTCACCAGCAACTACTTGGCCAAGATAGCTACTAACTACGGAGAACATGCAAGATCACAAATAACATAGACATGATAGAATCAATAAGAGAAAACCATTAATCAATCTGACATAGTAATCTCAATATCCATCGGATCCCCGCAAACACAACATGCATGATTACAAATAGATGAGATCTTGATCATGAACGGAGCTCACAAGATCTAGACATGAAAGCACAAAGGATGACATACAACCATCTAGATACTACATGGACCCGTAGTCCAAGGTGGAACTACTCACGCTTCATGCCGGAGGATGGCATGATGAATAAGAATGCCTCCTAGATGATCTCCCCTCCGGCAGGGTGCTGGGAAGCGCTTCAGATCCCCCGATCTAGGGACGCTGGTGGCGGCGGCTATAGACGGTTTCGTGGAATATTGATCGGGTTCTTAGGGTTTAGGCATCGGGGGCTTCTTATAGGCAAAGAGGCGAGGCAGAAGGGCGGCCAAGGGGGCCACACCCTGCCCAGGCGTGGCCTAGGGTGGGCCCACGCCTAGGGGGTGCAGCCTCCCTGTGGCTCCCCTCCATCTCTCCTCTGGACTCCATGTTCTCCTCGGTGAAATATTGACTTTGGCTTTTGTCCTGTCCAATTCCGAAAATATTTCCTTACTAGCTTTTCTGGAACCAAAAACAACAGAAAATAGGCAACTGGCACTATGGCAACTTGTTAATAGGTTAGTACCAGAAAACATATAAAAAGCACCTCAAAGTGTGGACAAAGCAAAGTAGATACTAAACAAGCATGGAACATCAAAAATTATAGATACGTTTCCGACGTATCAAGCATACCCAAGCTTAACTCCTGCTCGTCCTCGAGTAGGTAAGTGATAAAAGAATAATTTTTAAGGTGATATGCACCATCAAAACCAAGATCAAACCATTGGCAAGCATTGAAAGATGGGATCAAAGAACTCTAAACATGAGCATGAAAGATGGAGTTCTAACAATAAGACAAAGTAACTATGCATGCAACATGAAAGGCTACAAACAAAGATCATGAATAACATGCATTGAAAAACGTTTGTTTGTTTCACATACAGAAAACATGGCATAGTGGCATTCAGCTTGTCCCTCATAGAGTAGCAAATAGATGCATAGGACACCTTCAAAGTTTATAAGAGTGACTAGATACAAATATCACAAGATCAAGTAATATCAATAATATGCATCAATCAATAAGTTTTGGGACAATGCACACAGAACTAAGAATGGCAACTATGCTCTCTTAACTGGTGCCTAAAGGTAGAAGGTGGAGACTCAATATAAAAGTGGAAGAAAGGCCCTTCATAAAGGGAAGCTTGGATTTCAAGTTTCAAAAAGAGATTCCAAAAATTATGGTACTTGTTAGCTTTCAGCCCTCATTGCCCCTATCATAAGCATCTTCAAGTGATTAAGGTTAAAGTGAACAAACTATGGAGTATATGCTTGACAAAGTATAAGTTGGCAATCTCATGTCCCTTGAATACGAGGGCCACACCTCATGCTACTCAACTTTAGTCACCTGTAAGTTCTTGTCATAGTAAATACATGTGTATCATAGAGAACCGCCAACGGGGTACCCCTTGCACATGGTACAAGACCTATCCCGTAACCAAAATGACAAGGCAAGCAGACAATAAGCATCTTAGCGATATTTTTATTTGCTATTTGCATAGGTTTTTATTGAGGGTGCTTCACAGATTGCTCATTATGGTGATGCTGCAAGTTTCCACCATGATTAAGCATGGATTAGGCTAGCGGCCCAGGCGTTTCTCTAACACAAAATACATAACTCCATGGACTTACAAGCTCCCCTTTTATTTCACACCGGCGACATCCATAGACAAAAGAGCATGATATCAACTGTGTACAAAGTACAAGTGCAATGTTGAAAACGTTCCCCATGACATCATGGTTCTGCTAATTCCAACGTATAAGTGCAAGCATATACAACATAGATGACACAATGGTTCAAGTTTATTAGGGGCAAGAAATATAAAGTGTGCCATCAAGTTCGTGAGAGCTTTAATCACTAAGTTTTCACATAACAAAATACTTTTAATTGGAAGATAGATAAAAAAGAATATACTTGGAATGGTGTAACACACCATGCACAGGAATTTATAGGGGACACTTTGGAATAACTTGGTTTCTTGGGAGTTGGAAGCATGAGTAGAGCTTACTCATACAAGTGGAGGCTAGCAAAAGACTGGGAGCAACCAACTAAGAGAGCAATAATGGGCATAATCATACAGAGCAATAAAACATTTCTAATCAAAGCATAAAGTGGTACTACAAGTAAAGGACTAAATGATCATAGAGGCTTTTGGTGACTGGTTCATAGTCATAACGTGGTGTGAGCATGTGCCAAGTCAACCCAAACAAATCATCAAAGAAGAATACCACAATACTATGCTTTTGTATGCTAAAACAACACATGATTGTTTCAAGGCACACTAAGCAATACCAATTGTTTGGAACAAGTCATCCTACAGCAATAATTACTAAGCATAAGGTCAAAACAACACCTAGCATGACATGCTAAAGTCTAAGTCACAGTCAAAGTAAGCTCCTCTTGCACTATCAAGCAAGAACTTTCTACTCTTTTCCAACACCAATCAACTTATTTGAAACAACACAGCGAGAACGGGGGAATAAACTACTTTGTTCAATCAAACTAAGCAAACTAAGCAAAGCAAACAAAAACTAAGATGCTCCAAAAACAACACAACAGTGCATGGAACAATAAAAACGAAATGTCTAGAAAGACCTGAGCTTTTTATTGATGAAGAAGGGGATGCCTTGGGCATCCCCAAGCTTTGACGCTTGTACCTCTTGGATATTTCTTGGGGTGAAACCAGGGGTGGAATCCCCAAGCTTGAGCTTTTGTCCATTCTTCATCTCATTACATCATTCTCTCTCTACACCTGAAATTTTTCCTTCATACAAATCTTCACACAATCTTCATTAGCAACATTAGTGTATTCAAAAGATAATAGACCCTTGGTCTAAGATTTGGAACAGAAAAACTCTCACTAAAAACATAAGCTACTGTAGCAACTCCTTCAAAAAGTTCAATTTCCCAAAATGAACCCAAAAAGGAATCAATAAGAAGCAAATGCAAATAATGGCAGAAATCTGTCAAAACAGAACAGCAGGTAGAAACCAATTTTTTCGAAGACCTTCTGTTGCTCAAATCAAAAAGTGTTGAACTAACGGAAGTTAGATAACATACTAGGAGATTTATTCCTAAATTTTTAGCTCAATCCTACTTACAGATACTCCTCATGAATTTTTATGGTGGAGCACAAATATCTGTTTTGGGACAGCAACTCCCCAAATCTTAGTTCCCTCTCATTAGAGGTCATTATTGGCACAAAAAGCAAACAAAAAGGATAAGGAGACGTCATTACTAAAGTAATAGCTTTCAAGACTCAAGAAAAATCTTGGGTTATCTCCCAACAAGTACTCATAGAAAGTTTGAGAAGATGCTCACATAAGAAATATGAATTGAAATAAAAGAGAGCATCAAGAAGCAAATTCAAAACACATTGAGTCTAACCCACTTCCTATGCATAGGAATATTGTAATAAAATAAATCAAAGAAGCACACAGTAACAAGGATGTAGATAAAACAAGAGAAACTTCAAAACTTTTAGCACATAGAGAGGTGTTTCAGTACCATGAAAACTTCTACAACCATATTTCCTCTCTCATAATAATTTTCAGTATCCTCATGAATAAACTCAACAATATAGCTATCACATAAAGCATGCTTTTCATGATCTATAGACACATAATTTCTATCGAGCTCAAAAATAGTGGGATTAAAACCTTCATAGGTTTTACCCAAAGTAGATATTTCAAAAGGATCCACATGAACATAACATTCATCCTCCTTTGGTAAACATGAGTGACAATCAAATAATGTAAGAGGTAAAGAGTTACTCCTATTAGAAGGTAGACATGGGTAGATCCATTCTTCCCCCCTTTGTTCATCACTCTCCTCCTCTTTTTCATCTAATGAGCTTCCAGTTTCAACAATCTCTTCTTCCATAGGCTCCTGCAAGGCATTAGTCTCTTCCATTTGTGGAAAGCATCTATTAAAATATTCAAGAATATAGCCATTTTATTCCTTCTAATTATCAAATCAAAATTTAAGTATCTCATAAACCTCATATTCATAAGGTGCATCATCAGTATTTTCAAGCAAACTGGCAAGTTCAAATGCACCCTTGAAGGCAATAAATTCTTCAATTTGTTCCACATCATAAAAGTCATAATTTCCTTTAACATAAGAGGATATGGTAACATTATCATTATACTCACATTGAAAAGGGAGGTGTTTATACCTCCTACAGCAACAAGATTTATCAAAGCAATAAGTAACATTATAAGTAGAGCACACCTCTCTAGCAATAGTATTCAATTTATCAATTTGTGCCCATAAGTGTTTCCCTTTTTGTGACAAATGGTGTTCCTTATAATAATACTTTTCTTGTTCCGTGAACCCACCTTGCCAATAAGAACTAGTTTCAAAGAAACCATCCATTGATAGAAAGCATGACCAAGCAAGACAATAACAAACCACTAACTAGAGTAGGAACTAATTTTTTGTGTTTTTGACAAGGGAAAGCAAACCAAACTAAACTAATTGTTTTGGACTTTTTGATAAAAATAGGCACACAAAACCAAGCAAAATAAACTAAGCAAAACAAAAACAAAGTAAAGAGAAAGGTTGAGAAGGACTCCCCTTGTGAATATGTCCTTAGGCTCCCTGGCAACCGCGTTAGAAAATCTTGATGGCGCTGCGTCAACGTGGGAGCGCTTCGTCGGGAAGCCCCAAGAGCAAGGTGTGATGCATCACAACAGCAAGTCTTCCTCAGTAAGAAACCGAGGTTATCAAACCAATAGGAGGAAGGAAACGTCTCAAAGGTGTTGCAAACAACTTGGAAACCTACACAAAACAAACTCAATACTTTGCCCTAACGAACAGTGAGGTTGTTAATCTCACCGGTTGCTGTAACAAAGGATTAACTGTATGGTGTGGAAGGTGAAAGTGGTTTGCAGCAAGTAAAGAGTAACAATGGAATATGTATCAATGGTAAAGATTGGACCGGGGTCCACAGTTCACTAGAGGTGTTCTCCTTAGATAAACAAATATGGCATGCTGGGTAAGCAAATTACAGTTGTAGAGGTCCCAACCTAAAAAGGTAGAGATCACTGTGTTTATAGTGCTAGTCCCTGGATCGAATAGCTAGCACCCACAGTTTAAGATGTAATATCCAAAAACAAAGGTCATATTACAGCTCATAACCAGGAATACAATAGTTCATTACAACTTACATAGCTCAAATGGCTATCTTATTACAAAGCAGTAGATATAATTATATAGCATGGAGTCCTTCATATTCATATGCCATAGGCAAACATGTTGGTTGTAGACTTGTAATCCCTACTCAACAAACTTCACTAACATCAAACAAACCTGCAACATAATAAGTTATAGCCACAAGGGTCAATACATTTGAATTGTATTGGCAAGTGATATCATATTGATATGGAGAATCTATCATCTACATGAATATATGGCTAAGTGGAGTTTTGGCTGGCCTTTGCATAAAATAATTTTTTATTATCCTTTGTAAAATAGTTTTTCTCCTTTTCAAAACATTTCATCACACAAGGCACACTGGATACACACCAGGTGCTTCCCTTGTTCACCCAACAAGTCTTAACTTAGTGAAATTGGGATGAGGAGATTCTTGATCATATCAATGGTAAAGATTGGACCGGGGTCCATAGTTCACTAGAGGTGCTCTCCTTAGATAAACAACATGGCATGAAGGGTATACAAATTACATCAAGGCAATTGACAGGAACTAAGCAAGGCATAACAATGCAATACTAGTTAGAAAGATCCCATGAGATTCGATTGGGCAATACAACAAGATACATAGACCGCTGTCCAACTACATCTATGACTAGAAGTCCACCTTCAGGTTATCATCCGAACCCCCTCCAGTATTAAGTTGCAAGCAACAGACAACTGCTTTCAGCAAAGTGTGTAAGGTAAACAGTCCACATGTTCCATGAACAAGAGACCGTTGTTTTCTCCCTAGTGGCAACAACACATCCACAACCGAAGAGATTTCTGTCACTTCCCTTGGAAACTAGAGGCATGAACCCACTATCGAGCATAAATACTCCCTCTTGGAGTCACTAACAACTACTTGGCCAAGATAGCTACTAACAATGGAGAGCATGCAAGATCACAAACAACACAGACATGATAGAATCATAAAGACAAAACCATTAATCAATCCAACATAATAATCTCAATATCCATCGGATCCCCACAAACACAACATGCATGATTACAAAAAGATTAGATCTTGATCATGAACGGAGATCACACGATCTATACATGAAAGCACAAGGAGGATATACAACCATCCAGCTACTACATGGACCCATAGTCCAAGGTGGAACTACTCACGCATCATACCGGAGAAGAAGGCCTCCGGGATGATCTCCCCTTTGTCAAGGTGCCAGGAAGAACTTCAGATCCCCCCTGATCTAGGTTCGATGGTGGCAGCGGCTACAGACGGTTTCATGGAGATTTGATCGGGTACTTAGGGTTTAGGCATCAGGGGATTCTTATAGGCAAAGGGGGAGGCCGAGGAGGTGACCAGAGGGCCCACACCCAGCCTAGGCGCGGGCCCACCCCTAGCCGCGCCTAGGGGGGTGTGGCGGCCCTGGCTTGCCTCTCTGTCTCCCCTCTAGACTTCGTGTTCCCCACGGAAAGTTATTGACTTTGGCTTTTGTCCCGTCCAATTCCGAGAATATTGATTTTCTGCCTTTCTAGAACCAAAAATAGAAGAAAATAGGCAAGTGGCACTGTGGCAACTTGTTAATAGGTTAGTTCTAGAAAAGATATAAAAACACCTCAAAGTGTAGACAAAGCAAAGCAAAGTATACAAGCATGGAACATCAAAAATTATAGATACGTTTCTGAAGTATCAAGCATCCCCAAGCTTAACTCCTGCTCGTCCCCGAGTAGGTAAGTGATAAAAAGAAATAATTTTTGAGGTGACATGCACCTTCACAATGAATATCTAACCATTTGCAAGCATTGAAAGCTGGGATCAAAGAACTCTAAACATGAACATGAAAGATAGAGTTCTAACAGTAAGACAAAGCAACTATTGTTGCAACATGACAAGATACAAACAAAGATCATGGATAGCATGCATTGAAAAATGTTTGTTTGTCTCACATACAAAAAACATAGCATAGTGGAAATCAGCTTGTCCCTCATAGAGTAGCAAATAGATGCATAGGACACCGTCAAAGTTCACAAGGGTGACTAGAAACAAGTAGAACAAGAATAAGTAATATCACGATATGCATCAATCAATAATCTTTGGTACACTGCACATAAAACTAAGAATGGAAACTATGCTCTCTTAATGGTGCCTAAAGGTAGAAGGTGGAGACTCAATAGTGGTGGAAGAAAGGCCTTTTATAAAGGAAGCAGGGATTTCAAGTTTCAAAAAGACCTTCCAAAAATTATGGTACTTGTTAGCTTTCAGCCTTCATTGCCCCTATAATAAGCATCTTGAAGTGTTTAAGGTCAAAGTGAACAAACTATGGAGTATATGCTTGACAAAGTATAAGTTGGCAATCTCAAGTCCCTTGAATATAAGGGCCACACCTCATGCTGCTCAACTTTAGTCACCTGTAAGTTCTTGTCATTACAAGTACTTGCATATCATAGAGAACCGCCAAGGGGGTACCCCTTGCACATGGTACAGGAGCTTTCCCATAACCAAAATGACAAGGCAAGCAGACAATGAGCATCTCAACGATCTTTTTATCTACTATATGCATAGCTTTTTATGGAGGATGCTTTATAGATAGCTCACTATGGTGATGCTGCAAGTTTCCACCATGATTAGGCATGGCTTAGGCTAGCGGCCTAGGCGTTTCTCTAACACAAAATATAAACGCCATGGACTTATAAGTTCCCTCTTTATTTCACACCGGTGATATCCATAGACAAAAGAGCATGATATCAACTGAGTACAAAGTACAAGTGCAATGTTGAAAATGTTCCCCATTACGGCATGGTTCTGCTAATTCCAACGTATTAGTGCAAGCATATACAACATAGATGACACAATGGTTCAAGTTTATTAGGGGAAAATAATATAAAATGTGCCATCAAGTTCGTGAGGGATTTAATCACTAAGTTTTCACATAACAAAATAGTTTTTAATTGGAAGATAGCTGAAAACAAGAATATACTTGCAATGGTGTAACACACCATGCATGAGAGTTTATAGTGGACACTTTGGAATAACTTGGTTTCTTAGGAGTTGGAAGCATGAGTAAAGCTTACTCATACAAGTGGAGGCTAGCAAAAGACTGGGAGCAACCAACTAAGAGAGCAATAGTGTCCATAATCATGCAGAGCGACAAAACATTACTAACCAAAGCATAGAGTGGTACTACAAGTCAAGGACTATATGATCATAGAGGCTATGGTGACTTGTTCATAGTCATAACATGGTGTGAGCATGTGCCAAGTCAACCCAAACAAACCTCAAAGGACAATACCACAATACTATGCTTTTGCATGCTAAAACAATGCATAATTTCTTCAAGGAACAATAAGAAATCCCAATGACTTGAAGCAACCCATGCTACAGCAATAATTACTAAGCATAAGGTCAAAAAAACACCTAGCATGGCATGATAAAGTGTAAGTCACAGTCAATGCAAGCTCCTCTTGTACTTCCAAGCAAGAACTTTCTACTCATTTTCCAACACCAAGCAACTTATTTGCAACAACACATCGAAAGCGGGGGTCCAAACTAATCAAGCAAACTAAACAAACTAAGCAAAGCAAACGAAAACTAAGACTCTCCAAGAATAACACAATTGTGCACGAAACAATAAAAACAAAGTGTCCAGACAGACCTGAGCTTTTTATTGATGAAGAAGGGGATGCCCTGGGCATCCCCAAGCTTTGACGCTTGTACCTCTTGGATATTTCTTAGGGTGACACCATGGTGGCATTCCTAAGCTTGAGCTTTTGTCCATTCTTCATCTCATTGCATCATTCTCTCTCTACACCTGCAATTTTTCTTTCATAAAAACTTCACACCATCTTCATTAGCAACATTAGTTTATTCAAAAGATATTAGACCTGCAAAGCTTTGGAACAGCAAAACCTTTCACTAAAAAACACAAGCTACTGTAGTAATTCCTTCAAAAAGCTCAATTCCCCAAAATAGAACTCAAAAAGGAATCAATAAGAAGCAAATGCAAATAATGGAAGAAATCTGTCAAAACAGACCAGCAGGTAGAAACCGATTGTTTCGAAAATCTTCTGTTGCTCAAATAAAAAAATTGTTGAACTAACGAAAGTTAGCTAACATACCGTGGGATTTATTTGTAAATTATCAGCTCAATCCGAGTTACAGAGGCTCCTAACGAATTTGTATGGTGGAGGGCAGAAATCTATTTCGGGACAGCAACTCCCCAAATCTTACTTCCCTCTCATAAGAGGTCATTCTTGGCACACAAAGCAAACAAAAAGGATAAGGAGAGGTCATTACTGAAGTAATAACTTCCAAGACTGAAGGAAACTCTTGGGTTATCTCCCAACAAGTACTTTTCTTTAATGCCTTTTAGTTAGGCACAACAAGCAAGAAGAATCAAGTATTTTCAAATGAAGAAGCATTAACATAAAATCTTGCTTTCAAAGGAGGAGCAAAAAGCAACTTCTCTCTCCTCATAGGGAAGTGTTTAATACCTTCCTTGAATGGAAAATGATATTTAATGTTGCCTTCTTTCATATCAATGATGGCACCAACAGTTCTAAGAAAAGGTCTTCCCAATACAGATACTCTTGTTAAGATTAAGGAAGAGAGGTTAAAACACAAAGCTTCTATTCCTAGGAAAGTAGAAGATAGTTGGCAACCCATTATTAATATGCAAGTGAATGACTTTGATCTCAAAGCTTCATGTGATTTTGGTTCTAGTGTCTCTATTATGCCTAGGAAGATTTATGAAATGCTTGATTTGCCACCTTTGGAAGATTGTTATTTGTGTATTCAACATCCCACAGGGACATAAGCATTATTAACCATAATGAGAACATAATTAATACTCCCCATGAGTTTCTTTTTAGTATTATCATTAAGTGGGACATGCAAATAACAATCTTCCAAAGGTGGCAAATCAAGCATTTCATAAATCTTCCTAGGCATAATAGAGACACTAGAACCAAAATCACATGAAGCTTTGAGATCAAAGTCATTCACTTGCATATTAATAATGGGTTCCCAACTATCTTCTACTTTCCTAGGAATAGAAGCTTTGTGTTTTAACCTCTCTTCCTTAATCTTAACAAGAGTATCTGTATTGTGTTTGGTGAAAGCAACATGCATATCACTAGCATCAGGACTTCTAGCAAGCTTTTGCAAGAACATAATCACTTCAGAAATATTGCAACCATCTATATCAAAGTCAAACTTAGCATCACTAGTAGTAGGCTCCATAGGATTAGGCATAGTAGGAGGATGAATAGGGACTACTTGTCGTTTAGTGGTGATGGTGCACACACTATTGTTTGTATCAATTTCAGCTTCCCTTTCCCACTTAGCATGAAGTTGAGCTAACAGCCTAACATTTTCATCAATAGTAACTTGTATGGCATGAGTAGCAGCAAAGGTACCTTCCAAGGTTTCAGGTTTAGCAGCCATTTTATTAATCAAGGAGGACTGAGCTTCAGACAAAGAGGATATATTTTTCTCAACATTTAAAATCTTTTCCTCTATAACCTTATCGAAATTGGTTTGTTTACTAATAAAGTGTTTGAGCATGACTTCAAGTTCAGAGGGGGCACTTCTAGCATTATTGTAAGAGTTTCCATAGGAATTGCCATTATTAGGAGGATAAGGCCTATAGTTGTTACTACCAAAATTACTCCTATAAGCATTGTTGTTGAAATTGTTGTTTCTAATGAAGTTCACATCAACTTTCTCTTCTTGAGAAACCAAAGAGGCTAAGGGAACACTATTAGGATCTAGAGGAGCTTTCCCATTAACAAGCATAGCCATAATAACATCAATCTTATCACTCAAAGAGGAGGTTTCTTCAACAGAATTTACCTTGTTACCATGTGGAGCTCTCTCTGTGTGCCATTCAGAGTAGTTAACCATCATATTATCAAGGAGCTTTGTTGCAGCACCCAAAGTGAGGCCCATAAAGGTACCTCCAGCAGCTGAATCCAACATGTTTCTTTAGGAGAAGTTCAAACCTGCATAAAAAGTCTGGACAATCATTGTCACATCCCAAGATTTTCCAAATCTTGTAATGTGAAAAATAAATAAACAAAATAAATAATTGTTGAAAATTAGGGTGAAAAGAAACTTTTGTTTCTAAATGGAAACTTAAAATCCCATCTTGAACAAACTTTGGTTAATGTTTGAAACCAAACTAAATTCAAATCAAGTGAAATGCATTCTTCATAATTGCATCCAGAAATTTAAACACTTGAGAAATAAACCAAAACCCTAAGACCCTAATGGAATAAAATCATTTCCAAGATATCTCTAAGACCATGGATTTGACCCATATAAAAATTTGTCAACAAACATTTACAAATGATTAAGAATGACAAATAGAAATATTATAAGACCATATAAATTGGTTTCACTTAATTTGGAGCCATAGATGAAATCTTATGAATTTAATAAGATAAGGAAATTGAATTTCCAAAGCCAATAAAACACCTATCTAAAATCCATACTAATTTGTGATCAAATTAATCCTAAAGATATTTAAAAGGATAAATAAATATCAATTAAGATTTTACAAATTGGAATCACCAAGTTTGGACTTATAAATAAAAAGATATGGATTTTATAAGGTAAAAATAGAAATATTAAAAAAAGAATATTTAAAGACCAAATTAAAACTTGGCCAAGACCATAAGCAAATGGAATGAATATTATCCAAATCCAAATAAAATAATGGATAAAGAGATTTCAAATTAATTAAAAGGGCATTAACCAAATCCTATTTTATTTGAATAAAGATAAAATCCCTATTAGAATTGATTAATTAAATCATGGGAAAATAGTATTTGGAATTTACCCAAGTGGAATAAAAATTATTTAATTAACTTAAATGGAATCAAAGAAATCTTCTAAATAAAAATTATGGAATTAAACCCATATTTAATTTCATTGAAATAAAAACAAATACCCAATTTAAATGATTTATAATCATATTAAAAATATTCCAAATAAATTCAAGGTGAGTTAATTGATACCCTAATAAATAAATAAAACTTACTCAAAAGATTTGGGAAGATTTAGATTCAAATGGAGTTTTTGAAACAATAATAAAATCTTATTTGAATTAATACAAGGGCCCATTTTAATTAATTAATATGCCCTAAAAAGAATAAATATATTATTCTAAATTTGACTCTAAAATGAACCAATAAATAGTATTTGAATACACACAAAGTTTGGTTGAAGTTTAAAATCATATTGTTGTTTGAAATGTTTAAATAAATTCAAAACAGAAATGAAAATAGAAAAAGAAAAATAACAGAAGAGGAAAAAAATAATATATAAAACAGAGCAGCCCAACCCAGCTAGCCCACTAAGCCCAGCAAGCCCACCTCTCTTCTCTCCCCGAAGCATTTTCTGTCACTCACAGATGAACCCTCAAACCCAATGACAACCAGACCCCACCCCCACTCTCTCTCACTCGCTGACGCCAGGCCCCACCGTCCAGCTCCCCTTCGTTCTCACCCGCGCGCTTACCTCGCCGGCGATTTCTGCCCGATTAAACTCGCGTCAATACTCGTTACTGCCGCGTTGATTCAGCCCCATGATCACGCGTACATAACCGCCTGCCCCTCCTCTCCACTTCCCCTCTCTCGCTCGCACCAGCTCGCCACCGGGCTGCGCTAATTTTACCAGAGACCACGCTCTGCTCCGGCGAGCACTTCCATTAATTCCGGCCAAACCCCGTCGCCCCTCGCCTCCTCGACCACACGAGCATGCTCCCCATCCCCTGGCGCTTCTCTCTGCACCCTCGTCTTGCCCGCGCTTGACCCAGAGCGTTGGCAACCACCTCGACTGAGAGCCGCCGCGGTCTGCTTCGACTCCAGCGAGCAGTAGCCGACAAACCAGCGCGCCCCTTTCCCTCTGGTGAGTTCTTTCACAAACTAGGCAACCTTGCGCACCCTCCTGACACGTTTACTTGATCAGTTGCGACCCAGACGCTCGCCTTCGACCACGGCCGTGCGTACCCGTCGCCAGAAGCTCCTCCGGCGAGCAATCACCATCGCCCCCGTGCACCCCTTTCTCTCCTACGACCACATTGAGCACCAGCCTTCCACGGCGAACCCGGTGAGCATATCCTTCCTCTCCCTCGCTTCTTGTAGCCGCCGTAGCACCGCTAGCAGAGCGCCGCCGCCGCGCGCCACCATCGTCGCGCCGCCAGTTCTTGGCAAGGCGTTAGTAGCCGTCCGATCTAGATCCGAGTGACGCGATAGAACCTAAGCGAAGAGGTATCCTGCGATCTGTGCCATGCGATTAAGTTAGATCCTGCGGCCAGAGCTGATCGATCCACGCGAACCGTTTTTGTTCAATGAAAAACAGCCACGTGGCCAGCCTTTTGTTTTAAAAACAGAAACTATTCTATTAGATACTCAAACTTGCAAAATTCATAACTTTCAAACCACACGTCCAAATTTTGCAAACTTTATATCAATGGAATCATCAAGACAAACCCTATCCAACCATGCACTTGGTTTAGTAAATTGCTTCAGTTAAATTGGTTGTTTTTGCAGAAACTTGTGTAGGCATATTTTGAATATAAAATTCATTCTAAATATATTTTTGTGATAAAACCTTTGGCCAATGGATTATTTTGAACCTACTGACCATAGAAACCAACTTGTGGATTCAAAAACATATTTTGTGAAGCAAAATAGAAAATCTTTGATTTAATACATTTCTAGTCAAATAAAAATATTGTTTATATGATAAAATACTTTTTGGAGAAAAATCTTTGGAAAATGTTTTTATTTAAACTATCTGACCCTAAACACAAGGTTTTATGATTTAAAAATATAATTTGATGAACCCTATAGATTATTACTTTGCTAAAAAGCATTTTCAACCACATAAAATAATGCTTTGGTTTAAAAAGGGATTATAGATAAAATCTTTTGCAAATGGTTTTGCCACTTTTATAAAGAGACAAATAGGTGTTTTAGAATGTTTATAACCTATTAGAAACCACTTTTCCAAATAAAAAAATCTTTGGCATGCTTGCATGCATTGTTTTGTTTCTATCATTTTATGTGATGTTTGCTTGAATGGTAGATTGAATTCTTGCTTGCTTGATTGAATTGTAGTGGAATTTGAAGAGTGTGAACATTGCAAGATCAAGGAGTGAACTTATATTCTTTACCAAAAAGGCAAGTGATGCTTCATACTTTTGTCCCATTATTTTCACTATGCATTAGTAATGTTTCTAAGTAGGACTTGCATGGAATTTTTGCTAAGTATAAACTATGCCATGGGAAAACCTAGTAGATGAAACCGTAGTAGAAATTTCCTAAGTTAAGATTCCTACTACTATCATGCTTAGCTTAGCTAGTAGAAAACAAGGGTGGATTATATTCATGCTATGGAATATTTCTAAGTCAAGGACTTGTGTTTTTGTTTAATAAAACAACTAAGTAAATGAATCACCTGGGTGGAATGGAAAGTATGGTTTGTGTTGAGTGGTTATGCAAGTCCAGTATGCTGGGGAAAACTTGGGCATCACCAAGTCCAGTATACTGGGGAAAACTTGGTATCTCACTTGTGGAATGCCACCCAGGAACAAAGAGATTTGAGATGTCAAATGTTGAGAAGCTTCAAGTGCAGCCACTTGGCATTGTGGGCTCTACCTGGATCATATAGGTTGCAATAACTTAGCCAAATGGATAGTTGGTGGTAGGGGAATGATAGGTTGGAACGCGTCCATTCTGGTCTAAGGGAAGGCTTCTGAAAGATCTTGTCTTGGTGAAACCAAGTCTTGTGGGGAAAGTGCACCACCTCTGCAGAGTGTAAAATCTAAGTACTTAGCCATGTCCCTGGTAAAGGACAATTTGAGCATCAAGACATGGAAGCTATCAAGAATCTCCTCATCCAAATTTCTAAGTTAAACTTGTGGTTGAACAAGGGTTGAAGGATCACCAATTTCTATTGGGAGATGCCTTGGGTGTTTTTGTCAAACAAGAACTTAGTGTTTTCAAATGACATGGAAAAACTATTTTGAGCAAAGCAAGCCTAAGCTCCACTTAGCCAAATGCATATAGATGATAGACTCCACTATACTACCATAGTATCACTTGCCAATACAATTCAAATGTATTGACCCTTGTGGCTATAACCTATTATGTTGCAGGTTTGTTTGATGTTAGTGAAGTTTATTGATTAGGATTACAAGTCTACAACCAACATGACTGCCTGTGGCACTTTGAAGATGAAGGACCCCATGCTATTGTTAAATTCTGCTGCATTGTAATGAGATAGCCAAATGAGCTATGTAAGATGTAATGAATTATTTTATTCCTGGTTATATAGTTGTATTATGACCTTTGTTTCTTGATATTACATCTTAACTATGGATGCTAGCTATTGATCCAGGGACTAGCATTGTAAACATGGGGATCTCTACCTTATTAAAGTTTGGGACCTCTACAGATGGTATTAGAGAACCGTGTTGGCTGTAGGAATGTAACCCTAGAATTGGACAAAACCCCTTAGAAAAATAGGAGCTGTATTTGTTCCAAAACTTATTTACAAACAATCTTGTAAACTCTTTCCTCAACCATTTTGGTTTTTATTCTACATCTTGTCTATTTCAACTTGATGGATAAAGCCTCCACCATGAGCAAAGACTTCAATACGAGCAAAGGACTTCACCAACTCAAGTGATTTCAACCTTATTCTCAACAAGGACTTCAACTTGGATATCACTAAGGACTACAAGTGAGACAAGAAATGTTACTCAAGCATTGAAGACTAAGGAAACACAACTTAGAAGTAACCGTCATCACCTTTGAAGTTTTTGTGACCAAGACACAAGAATTTTCCCAAGGAAACCATGATCTCATTCAAGAAGAATCAACTAAGAAGGATGGAATGATCTCAAGTGAACCATATAGTTGGACCACCATGTTTAGTTTAAATTAAACACACCAACTTATGTGGTGTAGCAAAAATATTTTATTGCCTAAAAATGTGCTTGAAACTTGTTGTTTGAGTGGAATGTTTGTTTGTGATTGCTTGCACATTGCTTGTGTGAATTGTGATGTGTGTGATTAGAATTATTTCCTCAGAAATCTTTTGCCTATTCTAATCCCAATCCAACCCAAATAGATGACTACTCCAAGAAACTCCACATCAAGGATGGTGACAACAACAATAACCAAGAGATCAACATGAGAGAACTCATAGTAACCCAAAACCAGTTGAACCAAGTGATAGCTCAATTTTGGGCCAACAACAATGAGTTAGACCCAACCATGCAAAGGTTTTTGGAAACCCAAACCCAATTGTTGCATAGGGTGACAAGTCAAATGATCAACATGGGAGACAACTCTTCCCATGGAGTTTATGACAACAAAGATGTCAAGGATGATATTCTAGAAGGAACCCAAGCTTGCAATTATTGTGGAGACAAGGATCACACTACCAAAGAGCATGAAGATCAATGCCCAAATTGTGAAGAGAAACATCCAACTAATTAATGTCCCACATCTCAAGCTACTTGTTTCCTATGTGAAGGAAATAATCATGTCCCTATCCAATGCCCCATTTATTCCATAGTTCAACAAAGGAAACAAGGTGGAGTGCAACAACAGATTGTAGACTTCCATGAGAGAACAACTTCTACCAAGAAGTATGAAGACAAAGGAAAATCTCAGCTTGCACCTCCCTGCAATATGACTCAATTTGATGGACCAAAGAGGAGACATATGTATTACCCAAGGAAAAGGTCAAGGAGACCAGGAAACTTTCCTACCTTTGAAATAAGATATGAAGAGCATGAACTAGAAGCACTCCTAGCTTTGGAGAAACCCAAGAAGAAGAAGGACAAAAGTCAAGTGCAGTGTTGCCATTGCAAAGGATGGGACACTATGCCAATGAATGTCCAGAGAAGAAACAAAAATATAAGGAGATTAACCAAGTGTGGTGCAACAACTGCAAAGAGCTAGGCCATTATGTGTCAACTTGTCCACAGAAGATACGTGAAGAACTCAATCTTGTCACATGTTACAATTGTGGTGACCAAGGACATTATGCAAGCAACTGTCCAGAAAAGATGAAGCACAAGATAAACAAGCCTATGAAGGATCTCAGCCTTGTCACATGTTTCAAGTGTGGAAACAAAGGACACTATGCAGATGTTTGCCCAGAGAGGTTTCATCAAGATCCCAAGCAAGCCAAGAAGTAATCTAGTTGGAAAAAATTTTAAGGGTGGTCATACCCTAGTTGCTTTGAGCCAACTTGTAACCTCTATCCTTCCCAAATCTCGGGATGAGATTTATTTTAAGGGTGGTAGCCTGTCACATCCCAAGATTTTCCAAATCTTGTAATGTGAAAAATAAATAAACAAAATAAATAATTGTTGAAAATTAGGGTGAAAAGAAACTTTTGTTTCTAAATGGAAACTTAAAATCCCATCTTGAACAAACTTTGGTTAATGTTTGAATCCAAACTAAATTCAAATCAAGTGAAATGCATTCTTCATAATTGCATCTGGAAATTTAAACACTTGAGAAATAAACCAAAACCCTAAAACCCTAATGGAATAAAATCATTTCCAAGATATCTCTAAGACCATGGATTTGACCCATATAAAAATTTGTCAACAAACATTTACAAATTATTAAGAATGACAAATAGAAATATTATAAGACAATATAAATTGGTTTCACTTAATTTGGAGCCATAGATGAAATCTTATGAATTTAATAAGATAAGGAAATTAAATTTCCAAAGACAATAAAACACCTATCTAAAATCCATACCAATTTGTGATCAAATTAATCCTAAAGATATTTAAAAGGATAAATAAATATCAATTAAGATTTTACAAATTGGAATCACCAAGTTTGGACTTATAAATAAAAAGATATGCATTTTATAAGGTAAAAATAGAAATATTAAAAAAAAGAATATTTAAGACCAAATTAAAACTTGGCCAAGACCATAAGAAAATGGAATGAATATAATCCAAATCCAAATAAAATAATGGATAAAGAGTTTTCAAATTAATTAAAAGGGCATTAACCAAATCCTATTCTATTTGAATAAAGATAAAATCCCTATTAGAATTGATTAATTAAATCATGGGAAAATAGTATTTGGAATTTACCCAAGTGGAATAAAAATTATTTAATTAACTTAAATGGAATCAAAGAAATCTTCTAAATAAAAATTGTGGAATTAAACCCATATTTAATTTCATTGAAATAAAAACAAATACCCAATTTAAATGATTTATAATCATATTAAAAATATTCCAAATAAAATCAAGGTGAGTTAATTGATACCCTAATAAATAAATAAAACTTACTGAAAAGGTTTGGAAAGATTTAGATTTCAAATGGAGTTTTTGAAACAATAATAAAATCTTATTTGAATTAATACAAGGGCCCATTTTAATTAATTAATATGCCCTAAAAAGAATAAATCTATTATTCTAAATTTGACTCTAAAATGAACCAATAAACAGTATTTGAATACACACAAAGTTTGGTTGAAGTTTGAAATCATATTGTTGTTTGAAATGTTTAAATAAATTCAAAACAGAAATGAAAATATAAAAAGAAAAATAATAGAAGAGGAAAAAAATAATATATAAAACAGAGCAACCCAACACAGCTAGCCCACTAAGCCCAGCAAGCCCACCTCTCTTCTCTCCCCGAAGCGTTTTTTGCCACTCACAGACGAACCCGCAAACCCAATGACAACCAGACCCCACCCCCACTCTCTCTCACTCGCTGATGCCAGGCCCCACCGCCAGCTCCCCTTCGTTCTTACCCGCGCGCTAACCTCGCCGGTGGTTTCTGCCCGATTAAACTCGCGTCAATACTCATTACTGTCGCGTTGATTCAGCCCCGTGATCACGCGTACATAACCACCTGCCCCTCCTCTCCACTTCCCCTCTCTCGCTCGCACCAGCTCGCCACCGGGCTGTGCTAATTTTACCAGAGACCACACTCTGCTCCGGCGAGCACTTCCATCAATTCTGGCCAAACGCCGTCGCCCCTCGCCTCCTCGACCACGCGAGCATGCTCCCCATCCCCTGGCGCTTCTCTCTGCACCCTCAGCTTGCCAGCGCTTGACCCAGAGCGTTGGCAACCACCTCGACTGAGCGCCGCCACGGTCTGCTTCGACTCCGGCGAGCAGTAGCCGACAAACCCAGCGCGCCCCTTTCCCTCTGGTGAGTTCTTTCACAAACTAGGCAACCTTGCGCACCCTCCTGACGCGTTTACTTGATCAGTTGCGACCCAGACGCTCGCCTTCGACCACGGCCGTGCGTACCCGTTGCCAGAAGCTCCTCCGGCGAGCAATCATCGTCGCCCCCGTGCACCGCTTGCTCTCCTACGACCACATTGAGCACCATCCTTCCACGGCGAACCCGGTGAGCATATCCTTCCTCTCCCTCGCTTCCTGTAGCCGCTGTAGCACCGCTAGCAGAGCGCCGCCGCCGCGCGCCACCGTCGTCGCGTCGCCAGTTCTTGGCAAGGCGTTAGTAGCCGTCCGATCTGGATCCGAGTGACGCGATAGAACCTAAGCAAAGAGGTATCCTACAATCTGTGCCATGCGATTAAGTTAGATCCTGCGGCCAGAGCTGATCGATCCACGCGAACCGTTTTTTCCAATGAAAAACAGCCACGTGGCCAGCCTTTTGTTTTAAAAACAGAAACTATTCTATTAGATACTCAAACTTGCAAAATTTATAACTTTCAAACCACATGTCCAAATTTTGCAAACTTTATATCAATGGAATAAGCAAGACAAACCCTATCCAACCATGCACTTGGTTTAGTAAATTGCTTCTGTTAAATTGGTTGTTTTTGCAGAAACTTTTGTAGGCATATTTTGAATATAAAATTCATTCTAAAATTATTTTTGTGATAAAACCTTTGGCCAATGGATTGTTTTGGACCTAATGACCATAGAAACCAACTTGTGGATTCAAAAACATATTTTGTGAAGCAAAAGAGAAAATCTTTGATTTAATACATTTCTAGTCAAATAAAAATATTGTTTATATGATAAAATACTTTTTGGAGAAAAATCTTTGGAAAATGTTTTGATTTAAACTCTCTGACCCTAAACACAAGGTTTTATGATTTAAAAATATAATTTGATGAACCCTATAGATTATTACTTTGCTAAAAAGCATTTTCAACCACATAAAATAATGCTTTGGTTTAAAAAGGGATTATAGGTAAAATCTTTTGCAAATGGTTTTGCCACTTTTATAAAGAGACCAATAGGTGTTTTAGAATGTTTATAACCTATTAGAAACCACTTTTCCAAATAAAACAATCTTTGGCATGCTTGCATGCATTGTTTTGTTTCTATCATTTTATGTGATGTTTGCTTGAATGGTAGATTGAATTCTTGCTTGCTTGATTGAATTGTAGTGGAATTTGAAGAGTGTGAACATTGTAAGATCAAGGAGTGAACTTACATTCTCTACCAAAAAGGCAAGTGATGCTTCATACTTTTGTCCCATTATTTTCAATATGCATTAGTAATGTTTCTAAGTAGGACTTGCATGGAATTTTTGCTAAGTATAAACTATGCCATGGGAAAACCTAGTAGATGAAACCTTAGTAGAAATTTCCTAAGTTAAGATTCCTACTACTATCTTACTTAGCTTAGCTAGTAGAAAACAAGGGTGGATTATATTCATGCTATGGAATAATTCTAAGTCAAGGACTTGTGTTTTTGTTTAATAAAACAACTAAGTGAATGAATCACCTAGGTGGAATGGAAAGAATGGTTTGTGTTGAGTGGTTATGCAAGTCCAGTATGCTGGGGAAAACTTGGGCATCACCAAGTCCATTATACTGGGGAAAACTTGGTATCTCACTTGTGGAATGCCACCCAAGAACAAAGAGATTTGAGATGTCAAATGTTGAGAAGCTTCAAGTGCAGCCACTTGGCATTATGGGCTCTGCCTGGATCATATAGGTTGCAATAACTTAGCCAAATGGACAGTTGGTGGTAGGGGAATGATAGGTTGGAACGCGTCCATTCTGGTCTAAGGGAAGGCTTCTGAAAGATCTTGTCTTGGTGAAACCAAGTCTTGTGGGGAAAGTGTACCACCTCTGCAAAGTGTAAAATCTAAGTACTTAGCCATGTCCCTGGTAAAGGACAATTTGAGCATCAAGACATGGAAGCTATCAAGAATCTCCTCATCCAAATTTCTAAGTTAAAACTTGTGGTTGAACAAGGGTTGAAGGATCACCAATTTCTATTGGGAGATGCCTTGGGTGTTTTTGTCAAACAAGAACTTAGTGTTTTGAAATGACAAGGAAAAACTATTTTGAGCAAAGCAAGCCTAAGCTCCACTTAGCCAAATGCATATAGATGATAGACTCCACTATACTACCATAGTATCACTTGCCAATACAATTCAAATGTATTGACCCTTGTGGCTATAACCTATTATGTTGCAGGTTTGTTTGATGTTAGTGAAGTTTATTGATTAGGATTACAAGTCTACAACCAACATGACTGCCTGTGGCACTTTGAAGATGAAGGACCCCATGCTATTGTTAAATTCTGCTACATTGTAATGAGATAGCCAAATGAGCTATGTAAGATGTAATGAATTATTTTATTCCTGGTTATATAGTTGTATTATGACCTTTGTTTCTTGATATTACATCTTAACTGTGGATTTTAGCTATTGATCCAGGGACTAGCATTGTAAACACGGGGATCTCTACCTTATTAAAGGTTGGGACCTCTACAATCATCCAAGCATTGAGTCCATGAGTGGGACAATTCTTAACCAAAGATTTCATTCTTTCCCAAGCCTGAGAAACATGTTCATTATCAAGTTGTTTAAATTTCATAATGTCACTTCTCATAGATATAATTGAAGGAAATATGCCCTAGAGGCAATCATAGAGATGATTATATTTCATATGTATCTATGAGTTATTGTAATGTTCCTTGAATATCCATATCAGGCAACTTGTATTGATTGGAAATTATGTGAATTGTTTGTGAAACTCTTTACTTGTATGGTTATTTAATAGTTGTACCTAGTTGAAGTTCGTGTGAGGACACACGTGAATATTAGACTAACACATCGATTGGTTGATGACTATGTTTCGCAAGTCATAGACATGGAGATGTCAAACCAATGATGTGGACACATGTTATGAACATGGGGTTGGACTGACCCAACATGAGACTGGCAATTAGACTTGCAGCTCTCTCTACATATTGTGTATGTTTTGTCCTTAGACCTAAGATTGTCGCATGTACTTGAGATGTGGATCGACCTACTTTGGGGCTATCAGATTCTACTCAGTAACTGGGTAGTCATAAAGGTAGCTTTCGGGTTTGTCCTGAAACATGCTGCAAGGCATGGTCAATCAAGATGGGATTTGCCCCTCTCTACTTGAGAGAGATATCTCTGGGTCCCTTGAGTGATCGGATCCAGAAATGCATGGCCGTTCTACATAAGGTTAAGAGTTAACCTAGTAAAGGGATTCTGAATCACGGTATCGAGAAAGAGAGGTCAGCTTGGAGCTAGACCAAATATCATGAGGCAAAGGGAAAGACATGTACTAAACCTTGTGATGGTTCGTCCGATATGATCTTTGTATGTGTTTAGGAGTTGGCACGTCTTGCTAGAGGCCGCTACCAACTATTGACAGAATAAGTGTATTCGTGTCATGTCTATACATATATGAACCTATAGGGTCACACACTTAAGGGGCTGGAAGCCTAACGAGGATTGGATCCGAATTAGACCAGGCTTAGGCTACTAATGGGCTGCTAATGTAGAAGCCCACTAGGGACGCCTATATAAGAGAGGGTGGGGCGTGCTGACCAGGGTTAGACCATTCCACCCAGCCGCCACTTCTCACGCTTGTGTTGCACGCACGGACCTAGCAGTTCGGCGTCTAATGCTTCCACCCTATACGTGTGGATACCTCGGAGGCTCTGCATCTGTGGCACTTGGACAAGCCGCGCAAGGGGAGCTTCTCATGGGACGAGGACAAGGAGGAGACGTGGAACGTCTGCACTGCCTCGACGCGCTTCATCAATTCCGCAACTGCGCGTCTAGTGGTAATCCTGTGATCTATGACAACTGTATTCCTGGTTTACGCGGTTGAAAATTTTGATTTGCGCTAGTTTAGCCTACCCGTATCCCTTCAGTGGTATCAGAGCCGATGTTGTTCAGTTATAGGTTCGGGATTTTTGCATATGGCGATATGCAGATTGATATGAATGATGTGATCGTTTATATGGTGGTGGTTTAGGATTGATATATGATCTTGCTTTCCGTGATCGTGATTCTGAGGTTGTCGAACGACTTACCCCTACCGGTCGGTTTCCGCCATCGGGGTAGACAGTGACACATAAATCCTGTTGAATCACGAGAAGATCAATATGATTGATCGAATCGGAACCTAGATCTAAAATCGATGTACCGTGATCAAAGGAGTTTGATTGAATCGGGACAGGAGTCGGTTTATGGTAAATTTGATTTGCCGATCAAAATCCTTAAAGAAAATTGTGAAGATTCGATCTCTCATTTGATACCGCGAGGGGCGCTGCCCCTTCGAACCCCGCAGGGGGAGACCCCCTAGACCCTCCTTAATCGTAGCCCCTTTTGTATTTCGTTAAGGTAACTAGGTGCTGCGATGTCACATGATCCGATAGAATGCGATTCTATGCATAACTTGTTTTTCCAGGATGTATGTGATCAGTATGGCCCATATATGTATGTGATGCATGTATGAAATTTTGCATGACCTGCATGTCATGAGTAGGGCAACACGGCTGGAGCCATATGTGTTGTCAATTATTGTAATGGCCTGCATGCCAACTTGTGATGATCCCAATACTATGTAATTTTGATTACTAGCTGTTAGGAGTAATAGCTTGTATTAGTTCTTGGAGGACTCATCACTTGGAAGATGGAACATGAAGATAGAGATCATCATGGTGGACAGGTTCTATGGCGATGGAGATCACCATGAGAAAATGGGCCATACTGTGTCACATCTATGTGAATGCTATTCTTATGTGTTTTACTACTATGCATGCTTAGATGGTAGAATTAGAATGATCCCTCACAAAATTTAAGTTAAACCATTCCCTCCCGACCAAACCTTGCACCATCCTATGCCCTGTACAATCGTTGGTGGGCCTATGAAATTAGGGTGCCACGGTTTTCCTTGGCTGGATGGGTTTGTATCGGATACCTACACGCATAAGGGTTGGTGAGCTTGACAAGGTCATCTTAACAGTTAAGGACCTTGGGGCATAAAGGTTGGGCGCCTAGTTTTTACATAGAGATGTCACCCAACAACAAGAGTTATATGTGATATGATTAGCAAGTGTTGCTTACCGATTTACCTTGTCTTCTAGAAGTGATGCTAAAGCTCACTAGTCGACTTGTTAATTGTGGATCTTGAATCACTTAGCATCAATAGAGGGATATTGATTTAAGTGGGAGTATATGCTATTAAATTATTTAATATGTTTTACTCTTTCATGGTTACATGGCTTAGTATTTTGCATGTTTTCTGTTGTAGATCAATGGCACCAAACACTACATCACCTTTATCTTTGCGTTCGATTCTTGACAAAGATAAACTAAATGGAACAAACTATTCGGACTGGGTCCGTAATCTGAGAATTGTTCTTAGGTCTGATAAAAAGGAAACGGTTCTGGATACCCCAATCCCCGATGAACCTGTTGATAATGCATCTGCTGCCCTCAAGAATGCCTACAAGAGAGCATGTGATGATTCTCTTGAGGTTAGCTGTCTTATGCTTGCATGCATGGAACCTAAACTCCAAAAGAAGTTTGAGTACCAGGAAGCGTACGATATGATCGTCGTGATTAAGGACATGTTCCAAGATCAGGCAAGGACTGAGAGGTACAAAGTTGCCAAGTCCTCTGTCGAATGCAAGCTGGCAGAGGGAGCAGCTGTAGGCCCCCATGTGATCAAAATGGTTGGTTACAGTCAGGCTTTGGAAAAGTTGGTTTTCCACTAGGCCAAGAGTTGGCCACTGACTTCATTTTGGCGTCTCTTCCATCCAGCTATGGGCAGTTCATTTCAAACTACCATATGCATGGGGTGGACAAGGGCCTTAATGAATTATGTGGGATGCTTAAAACAGCAGAAAGTGACATGAAGAAGTGTGCAGGGCATAGCCATGTGATGGCTATGCAGAACAAGCCTAGCTTCAAGAAAAATGGTACTTCTTGGAAGAAGAATAGCAAGGCTAAGGATACGATCCCTAAGTCTGCACCCAAGCAAAAGGCTGGACCTGCAGATGACACTGAGTGCTTCTTTTATCATGAACATGGCCACTGGAAGAGAAAATGCAGCAAGTACCAGGCTTCTTTGAAGAAGAGTGGAAGTAAGAGTACTTCCCACTCAGATACGCTTGTTTTAAATGTTGTGGACATTCTTCTCGCTGATTCCTATGTTAACTCTTGGTATTTGATACCGGATCGGTTGCTCATATTTGCAATTCGATTCATGGGCTAATAAGGACTAGAGAAGTGCAGAAAGGCGAAGTGGATTTTCGCGTCGGAAATAAAGCAAGGGTTGCTGCATTGTTCGTCGGCATCATGCAACTTCACCTTCCATCAGGATTTATTATGGAGTTGAATAATTGTTATTACATTCCTAGTATGGGTCGAAACATTTTATCACCGTCATGTTTGATGAGGGATGGTTATTCATCACGAGTGCAAACAATGGTTGTGTAATCTCTAAGAATGGTATGTTTATGGCTAATGCTCCCATTGTGAATGGGTTATTTATTTTAAATCTTGATGATGCATCTGTTTACAATGTTAGTGCTAAAAGGCTTCGGCCTAATGATTTGAGTCCTACCTATTTATGGCATTGTCGTTTGGGGCATATAAGTGAAAAGCACATGAAGAAGCTCCATGGTGATGGTCTTCTAACTTCATTTCATTTTGAATCATACGAGACATGTCAGACTTGTTTACTTGGAAAGATGACCAAGTCGCCTTTTTCGGGTTTACCCGAGATAGCGACAGACTTGTTGGAACTCATACATACTGATGTATGTGGACCAATGAGCACGATAGCCATAGGAGGATATCACTACTTCATTACTTTCACTGATGATTTCAGTAGATATGGTTATGTCTACTTGATAAAGCATAAGTCTGAAACTTTTCAAAGGTTCAAGGAGTTTCAGGGTGAGGTAGAGAATCAACGTGGCAAGAAAATAAAGACCTTGTGATCTGATCGTGGAGGTGAATATTTGAGTCACGAATTTAGCAATCATCTTAAGAGTTGTGGAATTGTTCCATAGATCACGCCGGCCGGAACGCCCCAAAGAAACAGGGTCTCCGAACAGCGCAATCGAACTTTGTTGGACATGGTTCGATTGATGATGAGACAGTCGGATTTAGCATTATCATTTTGGGGTTACGCTCTAGAAACAACAACTTTCACACTTAACAGGGTACCATCTAAATCCGTAGTGAAGACACCATATGAGATGTGGACTGGAAAGAATCCCAATTTGTCTTTTCTAAAGATTTGGGGTTGTGATGCTTTTGTCAAGCGACTTCAGTCGAACAAGTTAACACCCAAATCGGATAAGTGCATTTTTGTGGGATATCTCGAGGGAAACCTTAGGGTATTACTTCTACAACCGAGAAGAGGGCAAAGTGTTTGTCGCTCGTAGCGGTGTTTTCCTAGAGAAAGAGTTTCTCACAAAGGGAACAAGTGGAAGGTCGGTGCGACTTGAAGAAGTTCAAGATGAGCCAGTTGGGGATGCTTCTACGAGTGATGCTATTGTAGCAGAACAAGTTGAGTAACCTGTGGCAAAAGAAGCACCACAACCACGAAGGTCGGCGAGGCTCCACGAAGTGCGAGAATTATTATTGTTAGACAATGATGAGCCTGCGACCTATGCAGAAGCGATGGTGTACCCAGACTCTGAGAAATGGCTGATCGCCATGAGATCCGAGTTAGAGTCCATGGGAGACAATCAAGTTTGGAACTTGGTTGACCTGCCTGATGGTTTTAAAGCCATTGAGTGCAAATGGATCTATAAGAAGAAGATTGATATGGATGGAAATGTTCACATCCATAAAGCTCGAATTGTTGCAAAAGGATTTTGACAAGTTCAAGGAGTTGACTACGGCGAGACTTTCTCGCCCGTAGCGATGCTTAAATCTATATGGATAATTCTAGCCAGTGCTGCACATTTCGACTATGAAATATGGCAGATGGATGTCAAGACGGCTTTCCTAAATGGAATCCTAACTGAGGACGTGTATATGATGCAGCCCGAAGGTTTTGTCGATCCAAACAATGCTGGAAAGGTATGCAAACTTCTGAAGTCCATTTATGGGCTGAAGCAAGCATCTCGGAGTTGGAACATTCGATTTGATGAAGTTGTAAAGGAGTTTGGCTTCATCAAAAATGAACAAGAACCTTGTGTTTAAAAGAAGGAAAGTGGGAGAGCGTTGGTATTTCTAATCTTATATGTAGATGAAATATTGCTGATTGGAAATGACATTCCTATACTCGAGTCTGTTAAGACCTCATTGAAAAATAGTTTTTCGATGAAGGACTTGGGAGAAGCAGCATATATTCTGGGCATCAAGATCTATAGAAATAGATCAAGGAGGCTAATTGGATTAAGCCAGAGTACATACATTGACAAATTGTTGAAACGGTTCAGCATGGAAGAGGCTAAAAAGGGATTCTTGCCCATGTCTCACGGCATAAAACTCAGCAAGACTCGGTGTCTTTCGACTACTGATGAGCGTGAGCGCATGAGTAGGGTTCCATATGCTTCGGCTATTGGATCCATCATGTATGCAATGATATGTACTCGCCCAGATGTTTCCTATGCTCTAAGTGTTACGAGCAGATACCAGGCTGATCTAGCTGAAGGTTACTGGATAGCGATAAAGAACATCCTTAAGTACTTGAAAAGGACTAAGGATGTGTTACTAGTTTATGGAGGTGAGGATGAACTCAGTGTAAAGGGTTACACAGATGCGAGTTACCTTAACGACTCAGATGATTCGAAATCACAATGAGCTTATGTGTTTGTCTTGAATGGTGGTGCTGTGAGCTGGAAAAGTTCCAAGCAAGATACGGTGACCTCCTTTTCAACAGAAGCTGAATATATTGCTGCCTCGGAGGCCGTAAAGGAAGCTGTTTGGATTAGGAATTTCCCGATTGCTCTCGGTGTGGTTCAGGGAGCGTCCAATCCCTTGGACGTTTATTGTGACAACAATGGTGCTATTGCACAAGCCAAGGAACCTAGACAGCACCAGAAGAACAAACATATTCGCATGCGTTACCATCAGATTCGTGAGTTTGTTGAGGATGGTATTGTCATGATATGCAAAATACTTACAGACTCAAATGTTGCTGATCCCTTGACTAAGCCTCTCCCGCATCCCGCGCATGATGCGCACACAAGAGCAATTGGTATTAGATACATTTTAGATTGACTCTAGTGCAAGTGGGAGACTGAAGGAAATATGCCCTAGAGGCAATCATAGAGATGATTATATTTCATATGTATCCATGAGTTATTGTAATGTTCCTTGAATATCCATATCAGGCAACTTGTATTGATTGGAAATTATGTGAATTTTTTGTGGAACTCTTTACTTGTATGGTTATTTAATAGTTGTCCCTAGTCGGAGTTCATGTGAGGACACACGTGAATATTAGACTAGCACATCGATTGGTTGATGACTATGTTTCGCAAGCCATAGACATGGAGATGTCAAACCAATAATGTGGACACATGTTATGAACATGGAGTTGGACTGACCCAACATGAGACTGGCAATTAGACTTGCAGCTCTCTCTACACATCGTGTACGTTTTGTCCTTAGACCTGAAATTGTCGCATGTACTTAAGATGTGGATCGACCTACTTTGGGGCTATCAGACGCTACTCCATAACTGGGTAGTTATAAAGATAGCTTTCGGGTTTGTCCTGAAACATGCTGCAAGGCATGGTCAATCAAGATGGGATTTGCCCCTATCTACTTGAGAGAGATATCTCTGGGCCCCTCGAGTGATCGGATCCAGAAATGCATGGCCATGCTACATAAGGTTAAGAGTTAACCTAATAAAAGGATTCCGAGTTACGGTATCGAGAAAGAGAGGTTAGCTTGGAGCTAGACCAAATATCGTGAGGCAAAAGGAAATACATGTACTAAACATTGTGATGGTTCGTCCGATATGATCTTTGTATGCGTTTAGGAGTTGGCACGTCTTGCTAGAGGCCACTACCAACTATTGGCAGAATAAGTGTATTCGTGTCATGTCTATACGTATATGAACCTATAGGTTCACACGCTTCAGGGGCTGGAAGCCTAATGAGGATTGGATCCGAAGTAGACCAGGCTTAGGATACTAATGGGCTGCTAATGTAGAAGCCCACTAGGGACGCCTATATAAGAGAGGGTGGGGCAAGCTGACCAGGGTTAGACCATTCCACCCAGCCGCCACACCTCACGCCTTTGTTGCACGCGCGGACCTAGCAGTCTGGCGTCTGACGCTTCCACCCCGCACGTGTGGATACCTCGGAGGTGCTGCATCTGTGGCACTTGAACGAGCCGTGCAAGGGGAGCTTCTCGTGGGACGAGGACAAGGAGGAGACGTGGAACGTCTGCACTGCCTCGACACGCTTCATCAATTCCGCAACTACGCTTCTAGTGGTAATCCCGTGATCTATGACAACAGTATTCCTGGTTTACGCGGTAGAAAATTTTGATTTGCGCTAGTGTAGCCTACCTGTATCCCTTCAATAATCTTAGCAGGAGGATAGTACTTTCCATTAAAAGCATCTTTGCACTTAGTCCAAGAACCAATACTATTTCTAGGCAAGGATAACAACCATTCTTTAGCTTTTCCTCTCAAGGAGAAAGGAAAAAGCTTGAGCTTAATAATATCTCCATCTACATCCTTATACTTTTGCATCTCACAAAGTTCAACAAAGCTATTGAGATGGGCAGCAGGATCATCAGAACTAGCACCAGAAAATTGATCTCTCATCACAAGATTCAACAAAACAGGCTTAATTTCATAAAAGGTAGCATCAGGAGCAGGTGGAGCAATAGGAGTGCTTAGGAAATCATTGTTTTTGGTGCTAGTGAAGTCACACAATTTGGTGTTCTCAGCAGAGTTCATTTTGGCAAAGGTGGGCAAGCCAAAAACAGCAGCAGCTAGAGCAGGAACTATTTTTTTTTGTTTTTGAATAAAGAAAGCAAACCAAACTAGACTAATTTTTTTGGGTTTTTTGAAAAGAGGCAAATAAAACCAAGCAAAAGAAACAAAGAAAACTAAAAACAAAGTAAAGTTAATGGAAGTGGAGGTCTCCCCTTGTGAAGACGTACTTGGCCTCCCCGGCAACGGCGCCAGAAAACTTGTTGGTGCTTGACGGGGAGGAAAAGGTTGAAGTTGTTCTATATATGTCTCCGGCAACGGTGCCAGAAAACTTGTTGATGGCTCAGTTGATGTGGTGCCTGTTGGGAACCATAGTTCACTAGAGGTGCTCTCCTTTGATAAACGACATGGCATGAAGGGTAAACAAATTACAGCAGGGCAATTGACAGGAACTGAGCAAGGCATAACAATGCAATACTAGTCAGAAAGATCCCATGAGATTCGATTGGGCAATACAACAAGATACATAGACCGCCATCCAACTGCATCTATGACTAGAAGTCCACCTTCAGGTTATCATCCGAACCCTCTCTAGTATTAAGTTGCAAGCAACAGACAACTGCTTTAAGCAAAGTGTGTAAGGTAAACAGTCCACATGTTCCATGAATAAGATACCGTTGTTTTCTCCCTAGTGGCAACAGCACATCTACAACCGAAGAGATTTATGTCACTTCCGTTGGAAACTAGAGGCATGAACCCAATATCGGGCATAAATACTCCCTCTTGGAGTCATTAGCAACTACTTGGCCAAGATAGCTACTAACAACAGAGAGCATGCAAGATCACAAACAACACAGACATGATAGAATCATAAAGACAAAACCATTAATCAATCCAACATAATAATCTCAATATCTATCGGATCCCCACAAACACAACATGCATGATTACAAAAAGATTAGATCTTGATCATGAACAGAGCTCACAAGATCTATACATGAAAGCACAAGGAGGAGATACAACCATCTAGTTACTACATGGACCCATAGTCCAGGGTGGAACTACTCATGCATCATACCGGAGAAGAAGACTTCTGGGATGATCTCCCCTCCGGCAGGGTGCCGGGAAGAACTTCAGATCCCTCCGATCTAGGGACGATGGTGGCGGAAGCTACAGACGATTTCATGGAGATTTGATTGGGTACTTAGGGTTTAGGCATCGGGGGCTTCTTATAGGCGAAGGGGGGGTCGAGGAGGCGACCACACCCTTCCTAGGCGTGGCCCCACCCCTGGCCACGCCGGGGTGTGGCGGCCCTGGATTGCCTCTCCGTATCCCCTCTGGACTTCGTGTTCCCCACGGAAAGTTATTGACTTTGGATTTTGTCCCGTCCAATTCCGAGAATATTGATTTTCTGCCTTTCTGGAACCAAAAACAGATGAAAACAGGCAACTGGCACTGTGGAAACTTGTTAATAGGTTAGTTCCAGAAAAGATATTAAAACACCTCAAAGTGTAGACAAAGCAAAGAAAAGTAGATACTAAACAAGCATGGAACATCAAAAATTATAGATATGTTTCTGACGTATCACGGTGCGACCTGGATTGCGGGCAGCCTGGTGGCGCTCGGGTGCGGGAGAAAGAGCGGAAATGGAGAGGAGGGGAGGTGTTTAAGAGGGCAGGGTCGGGGTAGAGATTTACTGCGTGATACAAGCGCAATTACATGCATCAAATTTGGCAAGTAACGACGGGGAGGGGAACGCAGCGTGGTCGCGGGGTTGATGACGATGCTAACAAGGTAGGTGGGACCAGGGCGTCAGCGAGGGGGTGGGTGCGTGTGCGTGTGAGGAAAGTTCTGCAGGGAGAGAGGGGTGGGGGTTGTCGGGTGGGCTGTGTGCTGGGCATGGGGTTGGGCTAGCTGGATTGGGTAGGTGAGTTCCCTTTTTTTCTTCAAAACCTTTTTCTATTTCTTTTTCTGTTTTTATTCAATTCAATTTGATTTCAACCCAATTTGAATTCAGATAATTTCCAAATCTTTTCAGTAGGTTTATACCATGTATTAGTGTGTTATTTAATCCAACTCAAAATATTTTTCTTGTGATTTAATATTAATTAAGTGAGGCATTTTGTCTTTATTTAAATAAAATTGAATATGGTTAAAAAGCCCATATAATTTTATTTAAATAACCTTTATTATTTTATGTTAATTGGATAACTTTTACTCCATTTTCTTAGGGATTTGTCCAATGGTTTAAATTGTCTTTTAAATATTTATTATTTATTTAATTCTTTCTTTGTCTTATAAAATCCATATCTTTTTATTTATAGTTCCAAAATTGGTGATTCCAATTTGTATAATTTTATTTAATGTTTGTTTATCTTTTTAAATTCTTTTAGGATTACTTTGCTCACAATTTTATGTTGGTTTTAGTTAGGAGCTTTATTAGCCTTGGGAATTACTTTCGTTTATCCTATTAAAATCATAAGTTTTTATCCATGGATCCAAATGGACTGAAACCAATTCCCATGGTTTTATAATATTTTTGTTTACCATTTTTGGTCATTTAGAAATGTTTGTTGCTAAATTTTTATATGGAACAAATCCATAGTTTTGGAGTGATCTTGGAGATGATTTCTTTCATTATAGTTAGCCTTGTATTGTTTTTTCTCTGTTGGCCTTGGATTTGTAAATATTTACTTATGTAACTCATTATGATTTATAAAAATTGTAGTGGGGTTTTCCCCTACTGTTTTACCCTCAAAAAAGTGTTTAAAATCAAGACACATTCCATGTAGGGATGCATTTGACTTGTTTGAAAATTTGTTTGTTGCCTTTTCATCCAAGTTTTGTTCAAGTAAGGTTTTGATATTTCCATTTAGAGACAAAAAGTTTCTTTTCCCCCTAAATTTCAACATTTGTTTTTTGGGATGTGACAACAGCAAGGCAATTGATAGGACTGAGCAAGGCATAACAATGCAATACTAGACATAAAGATCCTATGAGATTAGATTGGTCAATACAACAAGATACATAGACCTCCATCCAACTGCATCTATGACTAGAAGTCCACCTTTGGGTTATCATCCGAACCCCCTCCAGTATTAAGTTGCAAGCAACAAACAACTGCTTTAAGCAAAGTGTAGGGGTTCGTAGAATGGAAAACAAAAAAATTCTACCGCACACAAACAAACAAGCCAAGATCTATCTACTAGATTGTAGCAATGAGTCGATTAGAGTACTCACCCTCGAAGATTCCAAAGCGGTTAACGAGAGGAGATTGTCGTGGGTGATGTAGTCCTACACTTTCCGATCTCAAGATCACGTCGACGATCCTTATGGCGCTGCATTCCGGCAGTGCTTCCGTAGTCGGTCACACGTTTGGTACTCGATGAAGACCTTCCTCTCCCTTGTTCCAGCATGCAGCGGAGGTTGTATTTCTCCCCTCGTGATTCCGGCAGCACGACGGCGTGGTGTCGGAAGTAGAGGGAAGACCCCGCAGGACTTCGCCTAAGCCGGTGCGAGTTATGGTGGATCTAGGAGTTTCCGGCGATCTAGGTTTAGAAAGACGGAGTGGAGGAGGTGTCTTCGGCGGCTAGGGCAACAGCGACGAGGCGGCGGCGCTAGGCGGCGGCGGCGGCTGGCGGCGTGCGGCGGCGGCGGCTAGGCAGCGGCGGTGCACGTGGTGGGAGGGCTGGCTCTTGTGGTGTTTGGGGCAGCCCTCCCCCTCTATTTATGAGAGGAGGGCAGCCTTGGGAGGGGAGGGTTTGAATCCCAACTAAAACCCAAGTTGGATTGCAGGAAGGACTCTTTCCTTCTTCCACAAGGAAACCAATGTTCCAGTTTGACTTTTCAAACCTCCCGTTTGACTTTTAATTTAGAGCTTTAATTCTCTCTTGCAAATGCCCAAACCAAGTGACCTAGGACATGATCCAATCATTCCACTTACCCATGACATATTCATGGACAATTCCCTTTCGGTCCGGTGAACCTTCTAGAACCTTCTAGAACCTCTCCGATGAAAACATCGAAATCTTTCCTGAACTCCGAAACCGGACTTTCCTTATATGAATCTTATTCTCCGTACTATTCCGGATCTCCTCATGATATCCCGGATCCCATCCGAGACTCCGAACAACATTCGGTCTCCCTACTTATATTCCATATCTACTAAACAACATTGAATCCTTACGTGTGTCTCACTACGGTTCATCAATGATGCGGACATGACCGAGACACTTCTCCGATCAATAACCAATAGAGGAATCTGGAAATTCATATGGCTCCCACATATTTCTACGATTACTTTGCGATCGAATGAACCACTTACATACGATACCAATTTCCCTTTGTCTCGGGATAGTTTACTTATCCGAGGTTTGATCGTTGGTATCTCTGCATACCGAAGTTTCATGGCTTCTTTCCATTTATTGGAATTTGGGCTCATCATCGCTTCCTCATATGTCGCAGGGTCATCGGTGTTGTCCACCAACATGACACTCATAACGGGATTATACCAATCAGGAGTGGTATGAGTTCTCGCTGACCTGCGAGGTTCCGTAGTAACATCAACCGAAGTTTCATGATCAACATCATTAGCTTACTCTCTTATTGGTGTAGGCGTCATAGGAACTACTTCTGGTGCTGCACTACTCGCAGGTTCGAGAGAAGGTTCAACAATCTTGTCCAGTTCTACTTTCCTTCCAGTCACTTCTTTCGAGATAAAGTCCTTCTCTAGAAAGGATCCATTCTTGGCAATGAAGATTTTTCCCTCGGATCTATGATAGAAGGTATACCCAATAGTTTCCTTTGGGTATCCTATGAAGACGCATTTTTCCGCTTTGGGTTCAAGCTTGTCGGGCTGTAACTTATTTACATAAGCTTCACAACCCCAAACTTTAAGAAACGACAATTTAGGTTTCTTCCCAAACCATAATTCATACAATGTCGTTTCAACGGATTTAGATGGTGCCCTATTTAAAGTGAATGCGGCTGTTTCTAATGCATAACCCCAAAATGATAGCGTTAAATCTGTAAGTGACATCATAGAACAACCATATCTAAGAGAGTTCGATTACGACGTTCGGACACACCATTATGTTGTGGTGTTCCCGGTGGTGTCAATTGTGAAAGTATTCCGCATTTCTTCAAATGCTCGCCAAACTAGTAACTTAGATATTCACCTCCACGATTAGATCGTAGAAATTTAATCTTCTTGTTACGTTGATTCTCTACCTCACTTTGAAATTCCTTAAACTTCTCAAAAGTCTCGGACTTATGTCTCATGAAATAGATATACCCATATCTACTCAAATCATCCGTGAAGGTAAGAACATAACGATAACCACCGCGTGATGCTACACTCTCTGGGCCACACACATCGGTATGTATGATTTCCAGTAAGTCCGTAGCTCGCTCCATCATACCAGAAAATGGAGTCTTAGTCATTTTACCCATTAGACATGCTTCACATCTTTCAAGTGATTCGAAATCAAGTTATTCAAGAAGTCCATCGAAATGGAGTTTGTTCATACGCTTCACTCCAATATGACCAAGATGACAGTGTCACATATAAGTCGGGTTATTGCTCAATCTCAAACGTTTAGCTTCAATGTTATTAATGTGTGTATTTCTACAATCGAGATTCAATAAGAATAGACCATCTATCAAAGGTACATGTGCATAAAACATATTACTCATATAAATCGAACAACCATTATTCTCGGACTTAAACAAGTAACCGTCTCGCAATAAACATGATCCGGATATAATGTTCATGCTCAAGAAGGCACCAAATAACAATTATTTAAGTATAAAACTAATCCGGATGGTAGATGAAGAGGTAGCGTGCCGACCGCGATCACATCAACCTTTGATCCATTTCCAACGTGCATCGTTGCCTCGTTCTTCACTAGTTTTCGTCTATTCTGCAGCACCTGTTTCGAGTTACAAATGTGAGCAACCGAACCAGTATCAAATACCCAGGCACTACTACGAGTACTAGTGAGATACACATCAATAACATGTATATCAGATATACCTTTCTTCTTGATGTTGCCGTTCTTCAAATCCGCCAAGTACTTAGGGCAATTCCGCTTCTAGTGACCTTCTCCCTTGCAGTAAAAGCACTCAGTATCAGGCTTAGGCCTAGCCTTGGTCTTCTTCGCCAGTGCGGTAACTTTCTTACCGCCCTTCTTGAAGTTTCCCTTTTTATTAGACTTTCCTTGCTTCTTGAATTTGGTGGTCTTATTGACCAACAACACTTGGTGCTCTTTCTTGATCTCCACTTCCGCAGAATTTAACATGGAGAAGAGTTCGGGCAACGACTTGTCCATGTTTTGAATATTGTAGTTCATCACAAAGTTCTTATAACTTGGTGGTAGTGATTGGAGGACATGGTGAATCCCCAAAGCATTAGGAATCACTATACCTAAGCTTTGAAGCTTGCTTGCGTGCCCAGACATCTTAAGCACGTCCTCACTGATGGAGCTGCCCTCTTCAATCTTGCAGTTAAAAAACTTTTCAGAAGCATCATAACTCTCAACTGCCGCGTGAGCCTCAAATATCATTTTGAGTTCACGGAAAATATCATGTGGGTCATGGTTCTCAAACCTTTTCGGAAGCTCCGATTCCAAACCATGCAAGATAGCACACTGAACTATGGAGTACTGATTCTTCCTTGCGAGGAAAACATTCTTTACCTCATCGGTAGCATCAGCTGCAGGTGGGTCACCCAGCGGTGCATCTAGCACATAGGTCAAATTACCAGCATTGAGGACAATCCTCAAATTGCGGAACCAATCCGCGAAGTTGCTTCCATTGTTTTCCAACTTTTCTTTCTCTAGGAACGCCTTAAAATTGATGGTAGTGGCCGCCATTGATCTACAACATATTTGCAATAGTTTAGACTAAGTTTATGACAAATTGAGTTCTAATTAATAGTTAAATTAATCTAGGTGAACTCCCACTCAAAACAATATCCCTCACATCGTTTTAGTTATCACACGAACCAAATCCACCACATCAAAACCGATCATCACGAGAGTTGATGTAGCTTCAATGGCGAACAACCAACATGTTCATCATATCTACTATATGACTCATGCTTTTCCTTTCGGTGATCCGTGTTTCGAGACCATGTCTGTACATGCTAGGCTCGTCAAGATCAAACCTTAGCTTCCGCATGAGCAAATATGGTTGCTCCTGTTGTATACACTCGCAGAATCTAACACACCCGATCATCACATGGTGTTTCGAAACAACGAGCTAGAGCAATGGTGCTTACTAAGGATGAACACTTTATAACTTGAAATTTTTGTGCTTGAGGGATCATCTTATAATGCTACCATCGCGAACTAAGCAATACAATATGCATAAAAGGATTAACATCACATGCAATTCATAATATGTGATATGATATGGACTTTCTACTTGTGCTTCCGATCTCCATATTCAAGCGCAAACATGATCTCCATCATCACCGGCATGGCGTCAAGGTCAATGGCGCCGCTACATGGTTGTCGTCCACCAACATCAACTATTACAACTACTTTGAATAATAGACACGCAGGTCTTAACGGAATTAATAGACAACCATATGGCTCCTGTCGGTTGCCGTCTTACAATAAGGAACATTGCATACATCATATATAATCACAATCATGTCCATATCACATCATAGCACACCCCTGCAAAACAAAGTTAGACGCCTCTAATTTTCTTTGCATGCTTTACGTGGTTTGGGGCTTTCAATAAGTGTCGTTCTAACTTACGAACAAGAACCACAACGTTGATACTAGTATTGTCAATCACCCGTTGTAAATTGAATCTTAACTATGTTGGGAGAAACATGCACCGCAAATCCACTTATGCAATACAAGTTGCATGTCAAGCGTGGAGAAAGTCTCATGAACGATGTCATGTAAGGTTAGACCGGGCCGCTTCATCCCACCATCCCGCCAGATGCAAAGTACACAAGAAGCAATCGACAACAAAAGCATCAACGCCCACAATGACCATTGTGTTCTACTCGTGCAACAGATCTACATATAGACACGGCTCTGATACCACTGTAGGGGTTCGTAGCATGGAAAACAAAAATTTTCTACCGCACGGAAACAAACAAGCCAAGATCTATCTACTAGATTGTAGCAACGAGTCGATTAGAGTACTCACCCTCGAAGATTCCAAAGCGGTTAACAAGAGCAGATTCTTGTGGGTGATGTAGTCGTACACTTGCCGATCTCAAGATCGCGTAGACGATCCTTTTAGCGATGCGTTCCGGCAACGCTTCCGCAGTCGGTCACATGTTCGGTACTCGATGAATACCTTCCTCTCCCTTGTTCCAGCAGGCAGCGAAGGTTGTATTTCTCCCCTCGTGATTCCGGCAGCACGACGGCGTGGTGTCGGAAGTAGAGGGAAGATCCCGCAGGGCTTCGCCTAAGCCGGTGCGAGTTATTGTGGATCTAGGGTTTTCAAGTGATCTAGGTTTAGAAAGCCGGAGTGGAGGAGGAGGTGTCGGTGGTGGCTAGGGCGACGGATACGAGGCGGCGGCACTAGGCGGCTGGCGGCTAGAGGGCGGCGTGTGGCGGCGGCTAGGCGGCGGAGCACGTGGTGGGAGGGCTGGCTCTTGTGGTGTTTGGGGCAGCCCTCCCCCTCTATTTATGAGAGTGGGGCAGCCTTGGAAGGGGAGGGTTTGAATCCAAACCCAAACCCAAGTTGGATTGAAGGAAGGACTATTTCCTTCTTCCACTAGGAAACCATTGTTCCAGTTTGACTTTTCAAACCTCTCGTTTGACTTTCAATTTAGAGCTTTAATTCTCTCTTACAAATGCCCAAACCAAGTGACCTAGGACATGATCCAATCATTCCACTTACCCATGACACATTCATGGACCATTCCCCTTCCGGTCTGGTGAACCTTCTAGAACCTCTTTGATGAAAACATCGAAATCATTCCCGAACTCCGAAATCGGACTTTCCTTATATGAATCTTATTCTCCGGACTATTCCGGATCTCCTCGTGATGTCTGGATCCCATCCGAGACTCCAAAAAACATTCAGTCTCCCTACTTATATTCCATATCTACTAAACAACATTGAATCCTTATGTGTGTCTCCCTACGGTTCATGAATGATGCAGACATGACCGAGACACTTCTCCGATCAATAACCAATAGAGGAATCTGGAAATTCATATGGCTCCCACATATTTCTACGATTACTTTGCGATCGAATGAACCACTTACATACGATACCAATTTCCCTTTGTCTCGAGATAGTTTACTTATCCGAGGTTTGATCGTCAGTATCTCTGCATACCTAGTTCAACCTCGTTACCGATAAGTAGTCTTTTCTCGTTCCCGTGATATGTGATCCCTTGTGAGCCAGTCACATGATTGCAAGCCAACTGGATGACATTCCACCCAGAGGGACCAGAGTATATCTATCCGTCATATGCATGGACAATTACCACTCTTGATCCATGTGCCTCAACACATACTTTCCGAACACAAAATGCCACAGTTATAGCCACCCAGTTACGGTGTGGTGTTTGATGTAATCAAAGCATCCTTCCGGTGATGGTGATTAGCATGATCTCATGGTCGAAGGAATTAGGTTACTATGTATCAAAAAGCTGATAGCAAATGAACTATTGAAATGACTTGATCTTAATGCTACACTTATCTATAGGAGTATGTCCATCATACCATTCTCCTAATGATATGATCTTGTTGTTAATAACATCTCAATGTTCATGATTGAGAAACCATGATCATCTATTAACCAACAAGCTAGTATTATAAAGAGGCTTTACCAGGGACTCTAATTTAGTTTACAAATCACGCAAGTATTAATGTTTCCTGTCAATACTATTATAGCATGAATGTAAACATTTATCATAAACACAAAGATATAATAATAACCACTTTTATTATTGCCTCTAGGGCATATCTCCAACACAAAGTGTGTAGGGTAAACAATCCACTTGTTCCATGAATAAGAGACCATTGTTTTCTCCCTAGTGGCAAGAACACATCTACAACCTTAGAGATTTATGTCACTTCCCTTGATTAAATAGAGGCATGAACCCACTATCGAGCATAAATACCCCCTCTTGGAGCCACCAGCAACTACTTGGCCAAGATAGCTACTAACAACGGAGAGCATGCAAGATCACAAACAACACAGACATGATAGAATCAATAAGAAAAAACCACTCATCAATCTGACATAGTACTCTCAATATCCATTGGATCCCCGCAAACACAACATGCATGATTAAAAATAGATGAGATCTTGATCATGAACAGAGCTCACAAGATCTACACATGAAAGCACAAAGGAGGAGATACAACCATCTAGCTACTACATGGACCCGTAGTCCAAGGTGGAACTACTCACGCTTCATACCGGAGGCTGACATGATGAAGAAGAAGGCCTCTGGGATGATCTCCCCTCCGGCAGGGTGCCGGGAAGATCTTCAGATCCCCCCGATCTAGGGACGATGGTGGCGGCGGCTATAGACGGTTTCATGGAATATTGATCAGGTCCTTAGGGTTTATGCATCAGGGGCTTCTTTTAGGCGAAGAGGCGAGGTAGGAGGGCAGCCAGGGGGCCCACACCCTGCCCAGGCGCGACCTAGGGTGGGCCCGCACCTGGGGCGGTGCAGCCACCCTGTAGCTCCCCTCCGTCTCTCCTCTGGACTCCGTGTTCTCCTAGGTGAAATATTGACTTTGGCTTTTGTCCCGTCCAATTACGAGAATATTTCCTTACTAGATTTTTTGGAACCAAAAACAGCAGAAAACAAGCAACTGGCACTATGGCAACTTGTTAATAGGTTAGTACCAGAAAACATATAAAAAGCACCTCAAAGTGTGGACAAAGCAAAGCAAAGTAGATACTCCCTTCGATCCTAAATAAGTGTCACGGTTTTGAACTAAATCTAGTTCAAAATGGCGACACTTATTTAGGATCGGAGGTAGTACTAAACAAGCATGGAACATCAACAATTATAGATACGTTTTTGATGTATCAGCTCTCGCCGATATATTACTGGGTTACTAGTAGGAGTAGAATTCGATCACCGTAGTCGAATATGAACCTGGGTAAACTTGTGCTCACCGCTTTCGGAACACCATATGGCTCACACCCCATCTTCTCAATGCCACTAGGACCCCCTATGGCATACTTATCATCAATCCGACGACAGTTGTCGCCCATCGTGTGGCCCGTGAACTTCGGACCTTCATTCTAGATGGAATCTATGCGTGCAGGAATCAGCAAAATAATCGCTATCGGTCACCTTCTCTATGCCAGTGACGTCCCTCTCATTCTTCTTGATGATACCTGGATTACGGCTAAGGAGACCGTGACTACCTACACCATCATGTCAATTGGCAAGATCGACATCTACCTCGGTTTCACTGAACCTGCCCAACCCGCCCTTAGAGGTGATAACCATGGAGGAAGAACAATCTGGATCTACTCTCTCCACAGAGGCGGAAGAGTTCAAGATCTCGGAAAAACCTATACCCACCCAGCCCACTCCTAAAGTGCAAGAAATGGAGGAAGAACAATCTGGATATGATCTCTTTGTTGAGGTCGGATACACGGATGAGGAGTATATTCGCTTAGGATCTGACTCTGTTGATACTAGAGCAGAAAAATCAATCTTGAGGCACAAGACTAAATAGATGAAGAGACACCCTCACTTTAACTACAAGTTGGAGGTGGAAGTCAAGATGCTCCAGTATTTCGAGACCATGAAGAATAAAAAGTAGTGGTTCGTGTACACGTGAGCTATGGATCCGAATCTATCAATGTTGGAGCCAAAAACGATTCAGTTCTTGATGCAATCGAAGAAAGCACCGACTCACCTGATTCCCCCGAAGAGTCACTGACATCGCAGGAGCTTCGTGACTTAGAGAAGGATATGGAGAAGTATGAATATGAATATGACTCCAAATAACTGCAGGGTGATACTAAGACACCTCCAAGACCATAAGATAGCATGGAGGAAAATAACACCTTGCAAGATGACATGGACACCGGAGATTCCTTCGAGATATAGATGCCAACCATGATGGAAAGTACCAACGGAAGTTTGACCAAAAGTCGTCTTTGCCACCGGTACATACATAAAGGTTATTAGGCGGTCAAAGAAGAAGAACAACAACAAAAACCCGACACCGGCGGATCTGGCAGAGGAAGATCACGATAAGGAAATCGATAAAGAAATCAAGATGGAGAACCAGGATGGAGATCCGGCTAAACCCACCTCAAACGATCCTCCAGTTGATGGAGACGTTGTCACCAAGGGTGCACATGAAATCTACGAAGATGCACTCATAATACCAATGCCAGCTAGTTTGGATCTTACTCCGGATCAACTGGAGAAAAGGGCTGAGGACCTAGAAAAGCATCGGTTGTTCTTTCTCGAAGAGGTTGCGCGCATCATCGAGATCATGCAACAGATAGACAACAATCTTGCTGATGGCTACAAGTGCACATATCATTTGTAGCTAGTTTTGAAGTTAAGATGTTGATCCCACATGGAGCCCAAATGTAAGTGTTTATGGGTGAAGTCTCTGTCACACACAAAGTTGTCACAGGTCTTCGAGTGAATTGACTGCAAGTATTGAAAATAGGAATAGAATTTGGATGTATTTAAATAAAACTAAAATGTAAACTTCAGAAATAAAAAGCATAAAAGTAATGAACAATTTGTTTTGTTGTTTTCTACAGATGACAAAGTAGGCACGGGGAGATTCATTTCATGGTGATAGTGAATGTGCCAGGTGGATGAATGGTAAGTGTAACAATTATAATCTTATAAGTATGTGTGTAGGCGAGCAACTCATAATTAGCCGGAACTCCTCTTCGTAGATTTCATCCCAACTTCAATAATCCCACTAGCATGTTACCACAACCATGGTCAGTCACTAGACGATTAAGATCCTTCATGTTGCTTAGCAATTAAGATCCTTGGATCGGACTAATGCAATAAGCATGGTGGTTCCTCGTGATACTCGAGTCTAACTAGTTTCCCATTGACATCCCCGTGTCACTCGGGGGTCGCCGGTATGCTAGCGAACAAGATCCTATCTATGTAGAATAAAGCATCATGTTGTCTGGGCCCTTCATTGGACAACAAGCATTAAGCATCCCATAGATAATCAAGCACACATAATATACTAATTAAAATCAACCACAAACTTAATGGAAATTGTATAGGCACATCACATCTCACCTGTATCTTACATCTCCCACGCCCAAGGGAACTTACTCACACATGAGATAAGAAAGCATCATTGATATAATTAAATAAAGGGACTTCTTCTTGATATTACCGTGGAGATCCGCAACAAGAAATAGAAATAAATCCAACACAATTCAAGATGGGGAGAACAATCTCAAACCCTAGTCTTGAAAGGTGGAGATCTCTCTCTCTCAAGTACAAGTAATAACTATGGAGGTGTGGTGGCTAGGAGTTCGAAGATCATGGAGCGAGATGAAGAATGTCATCTCCTTCTTCTCCAGACATCTTCTTTCTCCCTTCTGGATGGGATGGCGGCTCATGTGTTCTGTTTTCGACATTGGCATCTTCATGAAAGTTGTCCCTTTTGATGACTGCAAGTGCATAGATCGGTTGTAGCTAGTTTCAAAATAAAGATATCGATCCCACAAGGAGTAGGAGTGTGAAGTCTAATAAGTATTGAATTAAATACTAAAAATAGAAATGCTAAATAAAGTTCTAAGTGACAAGATAAAATGCGAGTATTGCGTAAAAATGTGTTTTTGTGGTTTTGGTATAAGAGAACAATAAGTAAAGTAAATAAAACTGAATACATAAAATAAGTATCGTGTATGTAAAAGGGATTTGAAACTTCAGTGGGGAAAAGCGTTCTCAGGGATTGGCGGATACACCACTAGCATTATAAAGGGCTAAGGTAATAATTATTATCATGAACATTCTAAACTATGTATGTGTGGGAGGAACTCCATATTTGGACAATGAGGCAGCAACCACTACTCAAATCATCCTCATAGCCATAGCAGACAGCAATAAACATCAATTGAATTACTCCGCTATTAAGGTGTCAGCGTCCCTGGGCCATATGGCGGGCAAGAGGAGGATGGGCCGGTGAACCATGAAGGGAGACAAGACTGCAACGGAAGAGGAAGCCGCCGGCTTGGGACACCAGTGGCGAATGGGTCCAGTAGGCCCACGTTGTAAGACGAGTGTCATTTATGCAAGGAGAGGGGAACTTCTGAACTTGGCTTGTAACTGAATGAGAACGGCAGTGTCGTGTTGAACTGGCTCGGGGGTGGTTGGGAGGAATCCAGCCAGGAAATTCCATCTTGCGATTTCGATCTCGAGTTCTAGATAATTTCTGTAGAAACCTAGTTGGTCCCTTACACTTGGTATCAGATTCAATTCGATCCACCACACCACCACTCTGGAGATCCCCAACCACCGATATTCGACCCATTTTCTGTCTCATCGGTGTTCGGATCTGATGGAGGGGCTTTCACCGGAGTCGAAGGCGCTTTACGAGCTCCTCATGGTCGATTCCAAGGCGGAGTATGAGAAGCGGTTCCTGGACTACAAGAAGGAGGTGCTCAACGCAGTACAACCCTTCATCCTGGATACGAGATCCCAACTCACGTCCGTCACCATCGCCATTGATAACATCAAGGCTTCGGTGGGGGCGGATCTGGAAGCCACACGGTCGCAGTTGGGGTGCGAGCTCGACGCTGTTCGTCACTCCCTCAGCGCCGAAATTGCTCAACTGACGTCCGTCGTCGAGCGGCTTCCGCGCCCAGATTCCAGTGCTCTGGCGGGGCAGACTTCAGCTCCTTCTCATCGCGAGCTGAGGGAGGAAACCGTCGGCCCAGTTGGGCGCCATTGTGACTTCATCAACCGGGGGATCTCATCTGTTGATCGCATGGTTCCTCCGGTCGGAGGTATGCACTCCGACCGTAACCATCTCACTTCTCAAACTCTGGATGTGAGTCCATCGCGTGGTTCTGATTCTGTTTTTGGCCCACGCGTCGAATTACCGCAATTTGATGGATCGAATCCCAAATTGTGGCAACGGCAGTGTGAGGAATATTTCCAGCGTTGTCGTACACCATCTGCGTTGTGGGCATCTTACGCTTCAGATCATTTTGTGGGCGCTGCGGCTACTTGGTTGGAGTCCTATTTGCAGCAGCATCATCATCATGTCTGGACAGAGTTTGTTGCCACAGTTCTGACACGTTTTAGCAGGAATCAGCATCAGATTTTAGTTCGGCGATTGATCCACATCAGGCAGGACACAACTGTTGAGGATTATGTGGCTCGTTTCTCTGAATTGATGGACCAGATTGCTGCTTATGAGAGTCACCCAGATCCTGTTCATTACACCACTAAATTTCTTGATGGGTTGCAGCCTGGTGTCAGGATTCTGGTTGCTATACAACAGCCCCGTGATTTGGATACGACATATTCTTTGGCTCTGCTCTATGAAGAACTTGGGGATGAGTGTGCGCCTGTTTCGGTAGTTCAATCTCAGCAGTATACACCACCAGTATCGTCGCGGAGGGCTTATTCCGCCCCTTCGCCGCCTCCGCTACCACCACCGTCTCGTTGGGTGTCCAAATTGGTCGAGGAGAAGAAGGCTACAGAGAGTCAGCATGGTGCAGTTGAGGACAAGTGGCAGAACCTGAAAGCCTACCGCAGATCCAAAGGCTTGTGTTTCATTTGTGGGGAGCGTTGGAGTAGGGAGCATCAGTGCAAGAATTCTATCCAGCTGCACGTAGTTCAGGAGATGATCGAGTACATGCAGTTATCTGATGATACTGACAGTGAACCTTCTGTTGTAGTTGAACAGGATCCACCTCCCCCTGATCCTCACCTGATGATGTTATCTGTAGTTGCGGTTAACAGTTCAGTTGTGGCCCCACGGTCCATGCAAGTCCTGGTGCAGGTGCAGGGTCACCAGCTCTTGTTTCTTATTGATTCTGGTAGTTCTTCGTGTTTCCTTGATTTGCACAGAGCTAAAGAGTTGGCTGGCAAAGCAAAGATGGTTCAGCCTGTTAGCGTTCAGGTAGCTGGAGGAGCTGTGCTGCAATGCCAGGAGTTCTTTCCTCATTTGGAGTGGTCTGTTGATGACACTGTCTTCTCTGATTCCTTCAGGATACTGGCTCTTGGAAGTTATGATGGAATCGTTGGGCTTGATTGGCTTGCTAAACACAGTCCCATGACTGCACACTGGGCTCAGGGGTGGATTTCCTTTGTGAAGGATGGGAAGCCAGTTGTGCTTCGTGGAGAGGGATCCCAGTTTTGCACTCATGCTATGGTCGAGTTGCATTTAATGCAAGATAATCCACCTGCACCTACAGCCCCAGTGTTGCCAGAGGTACAAATTCTGTTAGACCAGTTTAGTACTATTTTTTCTGCACCTGAAGGGTTGCCACCTCGACGGCAATATGACCATCATAGTCCTTTGATTGCTGGGGCTCAGCCTGTGTCCATTCGTCCTTACAGAGTTTCTCCTCTTTTGAAGTCTGAAATAGAGAGGCAAATTAGTGAGTTGCTCGCTCAGGGTGTTATTGTTAAGAGTCAGAGTGCCTTCAGCTCACCAGTGTTGCTGGTCAAGAAATATGATAAGGTGGAGGACCAAATTTCCCAGACTTGGCGTTTGGTTGTGGATTACAGACACTTAAATTCCCTGACGATAAAGGGTAAGTATCCCTTGCCAGTGATTGATGAGTTGTTGGACGAGCTCTATGGTTCTAAGTGGTTTTCGAAACTGGACCTTAAGGCTGGCTATCATCAAATTCGCCTAGCCCCTGGGGAGGAACATAAGACAGCCTTTCAGACACGGACATTTTGAATTCAAGGTGATGGCCTTTGGCCTTACAGGTGCTCCAGCTACGTTTCAACATGCCATGAATGCTTCTCTCGCTCCAGTTCTTCGCAAATGTGCCTTGGTATTTTTTGACGATATTTTGATATATAGCAAGACATATGCTGATCACCTGCAACATTTGACGGTTGTTCTGGAGATTTTGCAAAGGGACAGATGGCAGGTGAAGTTGTCCAAATGTGCTTTTGCACAACAGAGGGTTGCTTATCTCGGACATGTGATTTCGGAAGCGGGAGTGGCCACTGATGAGAACAAGATCCAGACCATTCGAGACTGGCCGCAGCCCACTAATCTGAAGGAAATACGGGGGTTTCTTGGCCTTTCTGGCTACTACAGGAAGTTTATTCAGCATTATGCTATCATCAGCCAACCGTTATCAGCATTGCTCAAGAAAGGAGTGACTTTCATTTGGACTGAAGCTACTGAAACAGCATTTCAGACGCTCAAGCTAGCCCTCATATTAGCTCCGGTGTTGGCGTTGCCTGATTTTTCCTTGCCGTTTGTGATTGAAACAGATGCTTGTGATGTTGGTATTGGTGCTGTGCTATCCCAGAGGGGGCACCCGGTGGCTTATGTGAGCCGTGCTCTTGGACCTCGTAACAGGAGCTTGTCAGTATATGAAAAGGAGTACTTAGCTATTCTTTTAGCTGTGCAGCAATGGAGATCCTACCTGCAGATGGGCGACTTTGTCATCAAAACTAATCATAAGAGCTTAACCCACTTGACAGATCAGCGTCTTCACACTGATTGGCAACAGAAAGTGCTGACTAAAATGATGGGGCTTCAGTTTAAGGTGGTTTATAAAAAAGGGATTCATAATGGGGCAGCTGATTCTCTTTCCCGTAAACCTCCAGATCGATCTCAGTTGTTTGTTGTCAGTACAGTACAGCCAACTTGGCTGTCTGCAGTTCAAGCGAGATATCAGGCAGATGACACGGCTCGGGAACTATTGCGGAAGCTCGCCGTTGCTCCTTCGTCGGTCGAGCATTACACGCTCCGCCAAGGCATTTTAAGGCACCAAGGCCGTATCTGGGTGGGCGCTGACAATTCCTTGCAATTGCAGATCATATCGGCTTTCCATGACAGCCCTCAGGGCGGTCATTTTGGCTTTCCCGTCACTTATCGCCGTATCAACCAACTGTTCAAATGGCCGCGGATGAAGCAAATGGTTCGGGAGTTTGTTCACACCTGTCATATTTGTCAGTAGGCTAAGCCCGAGCGCATCCATCCGCCGGGTCTTCTCTAGCCGTTACCAATTCCATCTCAGCCTTGGGAAGTTGCGACCATGGATTTCATCGATGGGCTCCCGCAGTCGCGGCAGTTCAATTGTCTCTTAGTCGTCGTTGACAAGCTCACCAAGTATGCCCATTTCATACCACAGCGCCACCCGTATACAGCTGAGAAGGTTGCCGGATCCTTTGTCGACCACATCTACAAATTGCATGGCATGCCCCTGGCCTTAGTCTCTGACCGCGATCCAGTGTTCATGAGAAAATTCTGGCAATATTTTTTCCGTTCTACTGGTACGCAGCTGAGATGAGTACTAGCAACCATCCATAGACCGATGGGCAGACTGAGAGGGTCAACCAATCTATCGAGTGCTACCTCTGCTATTTCATCAGCGCTCATCCCTCTTAGTGGGCCAAATGGATTTCTCTCTACGAGTTTTGGTACAACACCAATTGTCACTCCTCTCTCGGTAAATCTCCTTTCGAGCTGTTGTATGGGCGATCTCCGCGATATTTTGGCGTCACTGCTTCCGATCAGATTGCATCTTCAGATATACAGTCCTGGCTTGACGACCGTGGTCGTATTCTCACCTCTGTTCGTCAGCATCTGGAACGCATGCAACAGCGTATGAAGGCTCAAGCTGACAAGAATCGATCTGAGAGGGAATTTTCTGTGGGCGATTCTGTTTTCCTCCGACTACAGCCATACATACAAACGTCTGTTGCTCGCTGTCAAAATCAGAAGCTTGCTTTTAAGTTTTTTGGGCCATTCACTGTTCTGGAGAGGATCGGTCAGGTTGCTTACAAGCTGGAATTGCCGCTCTCCAGTCGTATTCATCCCGTCTTCCATGTCTCTCAATTGAAACCATGTGTTGGACCGGGTCGGCAGGTATCGTCACAACTGCCTCTCTCTGATTCTGCTTTCCGTTTTCCTGTGCGCGTGCTCCAAACCAGGGTTCGCCAGCAAGGGCTTCGGACAGTGGCTCAGGTCCTGGTCCAATGGAGTGGCTCGTCTGAAGCGGAAGCAACTTGGGAGGATCGTGAGTCCTTGCAATAGTATTTTCCGTGTTCACCTGCTTGGGGTCAAGCAGGTTCTCAGGGAGGGAGGATTGTCAGCGTCCCTGGGCCATATGGCGGGCAAGAGGAGGATGGGTCGGTGAACTAGGAAGGGGAGACAAGACCGCAATGGAAGAGGAAGCCGCCAGCTTGGGCCACCAGTGGCGAATGGGTCCAGTAGGCCCACGTTGTAAGACGAGTGTCATTTATGCGAGGAGAGGGGAACTTCTGAACTTGGTTTGTAACTGAATGAGAATGGCAGTGTCGTGTTGAACTGGCTCGGGGGTGGTTGGGAGGAATCCGGCCAGGAAATTCCATCTTGCGATTTCGATCTCGAGTTCTAGATAATTTCTGTAGAAACCTAGTTGGTCCCTTACATAAGGGACATAATCCCGCAGGACGTATGCCATGGCATGGATAGTGTTTTGTGAGTTTTATCGATTCCCAAGTTAATATATAAGGAGTGCAAACAACTTTATAGTCACTGTAAGTGCTAACACACCTCCGTCTACCAACAATTAGTTCCCTCCATAAAGTCCCCACAAGAGGCAAATATTGAGAGGTCGACTTCTCCCAACATCAAGATATAGACAATCTAACACATGGTCACAACGATGAATATCATAATAAAGTTTATCTCATTCCAGTCTCATACTAGGGTTTCTCCATCTCCCCAAGAACTAATGATCTACTTAGATATGGAGGCAATCAACATCATGACAAAAGTAATGGGATCTATCATAGATGAATAGTACTTGTAGAAATCCACAACGAGTACAAAAATTAAAACAAGATCTAGACAAGATGTAGATGGGATGGATGGAGATGGTGGTGATGCAGTGGTTGATGATGAAGATCGATGCCTTAGCCTCCCGGATCTGCGCAGGGCGAAGATGAATCCCCGGTGGATGAGTTTGAAGGGAATATGCCCTGAGAGACAATAATAAAGTGTTTATTATGTGTATTCCAAGTATATGATAGATGTTTATTTTACATGCTATAATTGTATTAATACGGAAACATTAATACATGTGTGTTTAATAAACAAACAGAAAGTTCATAGTTATGCCTCTCTCATAAACTAGCTCGTTGATTAACAAGATGATCAAGGTTTCCTAATCATGGACATTGGATGTTGTTAATAACGGGATCACAACATTAGTGTAATGGTGTGATGAACATTCATCCGAAGTATAGCATTACGATCAAAGTCATTGAGTTTATATTGCTATAACAACTTACGAAGTGATCCTAATCCTTAAACCATGAGATCATGTCAATCACTAACACCGGAAGAGTTTCTTGATAACATCAAATGTCACACCGTAACAGGGTGATTATAAAGATGGATTCAGAACTAATAAAGTGTTATGTTGAGGCTCATGGATCGAGAGTGGAATTTGTTCATCCCGATGACGGATAGATATACTCTGGGCCCTCTCGGTGATATCACATTGATTAGCTTGCAAGCAAGTGATTTGATCACTAGAATGTTATATCACGGGAACGCGAAAAGAGTGCATGTCGGTAATGAGATCAAACTAGGTATGGAGATACCGATGATCGAATCTCAGACATGTAATATATCGTGAAACAAAGGGATTAAGATACTAGCATAAAAGGTTCCGACGATCACAAGAAAGTCATCGTTGAATGTGTGGGAGTCAGTATGGGTCTCCAGATCCCGCTTCTGATTATTGATCCGAGAGGGGTCTCGATCATATCCGCATTATTCATGAACCGTAGGGTGACACACTTAAGAGACACCGACATCCAATTGGAGCAAAAGTTTCATGCCGAAAGAATGAACAAGCGCAGGAATTTATTTCACTAGATATCGAAACAGGTTTTCGGGTGAAATTGCATAAAGGGGTTATGCATGTGAAATGGAATTCTAGCAAGGGGTTATTTGTGAATGTTTATCATTAAAGTAATTGACAAAATTCTGAATAAAATAAAAGAGTTTTATTTAATGAGAGTTTGCATTAAATTTGGTGGAAATTTAATGGGAATTTGAGTGGACTTTTGAGTGGAGGGAATTTAAAGGACATTTTGTGAGTGGAGTGTCCACCCACATGAATGAAGCAGGGGAGGGGGCAGCCCCCATGGCCGGCGGCCACCCCCTTGGGTGCCCCCCCTCCTCCTATAAAAGGAGCCCCCCTCCTCACTTGTCTCTCACACCTCCTCGTGAAGGATCTCTCTCGCCCTCTAGAATTTATCCCCCATGGTCTCGGACTAGCGAGATACATGTTCTCGGTGGCTATTCGGCAAGAAAGAGTTGTGCTTCCGCTGCATCGCTGGAGCGAGGAGGCGGAGGTTGGTCGGTGCCTCGAACGTGTGTGCGAGCACGGATGCGCTGCTGATTTGCGGCGCTAGGACTTCCTCTCGATCTTGAGATCAGCAAGAGAACGTCTACATCAATCACGAGTTGAACTCGTTAAGCTTTGTCGGTCTTCAAGGGTATGTTCTCTACGGATATACATCCGCCCGTTGTTTGTATCTAGTAGATATATCTTGGTACATAGTTCACATCGTAGGAAAAAATTTGTTTTCTATGCTGCGAACCCTACAGTGGTATCAGAGCCGGATCTATGAGTAGATACTTTACACGGGTAGTACACATATGAGTGTGTGGGCGATGATGATCATGTTGTTGCTCCTTTGTTGTAATTTTGGATATTGGTGGCATAGTGGTATGAAGCGTCCCGGACAAACTTTACATGTCCTCGCACATGAGACCTATTCCACGCTTGACATGCAACTAGTTTGCATAAGTGGCTAGCGGGTGTCTGTCTCTCCTATTATAGTCAATATCTATTTTGCAAGCGAGTTGTCAACAATTTGGTTATCCTCGTTGTGGTTCATGTTCGTAGGTAAGAACGGTTCTATCTCGAAAGCCCTAAGCCATGTAAAACATGCAATGGATAAATTAGAGGCATCTAGTTTAGATTGTTGCTGGGCTAGTGTTATGATATGGTAGTGTTGTAAGTAGAAGTATGAGATGATACTCTTACAACACACATAGCGTGTAAACTCCATAGACCTTGGATTTACACATATAGGTATGATAGTGATCATACCACGATGCACATGATAGAGATCATCTGCGGGAACCATATCATTTCACTAATAAACATGTGATGTTTGATAGCATCTTATATTGCTTGTTTAGCGCTTTGTTAGCATAATAAGATGATCCCTCTTTTAAATATCAAGATAAGAATGTGTTCTTCCTTTAGTATGCACCGATTATGTCTTCGTCGCTCCAAGACATCACGTGATGATCGGGTGTTCTTGGATCCACGGCCATATTTCGGGTGTAAAACAGTTACACACGCGAATACTAAGGTTCTAACTTGGCGAGCCTAGCATGTACAGACATGGCCTCGGAACACGGACCGAAAGGTTAAGCATGAGTCATATAGTTGATATTATGCCCATTTGATGCTCGCCTTTGAAGCTATACCGACTCACGTGATGATCGGACTTGGTATAGTGGATTTGGTTCATGTAATCACCAAAAAGGCACGAGGGATGTCGTTTTTGAGTGGGAGTTCATTCGTAATATGGATTCGTTGAACTCAATCTATCATACACTTAGTCTAAACTTTACAAATTCTGTTGTAGATGGCACCACCTGCTTTTAATTTCAATGTGTTCATGGAGAAAGAGAAACTAGCAACGAACGGTAGCAACTTTACCGAATGGGCCATGAATTCTCCTCTCTGCTGCACAAAAGCAATATGTGCTAGAAGCGTCGTTAGGCCCCCCACCTTTTGATGATGCCCCTGACGAGGAAAAGAATGTCTATCAGACTCGTCAGGAGGACCACAACTTAGTTCATTGCGGCATATTGTATGGGCTAGAGCCGGAACTTTGAAAGCGTTTCGAAAATGGCAATGCATTTGATACAATGGGTGAGTTGAAAATAATTTTCGACACACATGCTGCTGTAGAGAGCTACAACGCTTCAGAAAAGTTCTTTAGCTGCATGATGGAAGAGCACAGCTCCGTTAGTGAGCATGTACTCAAGATGTCAGGTTACGCCGATAAGCTTGTGTCCTTGGGAATATCGATTCCCATTGACTTAGGCATCCATCGTGTTCTGCAGTCTCTGCCACCTAGCTATAAGAGCTTCGTGATGAACTATAATATGCAAGGCATGAAGAAGTCTCTCCCCGAGCTTTTGTCAATGCTTAAAACTGCAGAAGTGGAGATCAAAAAGGAACATCAAGTGTTGATGATCAATAGGAACACTGGTTTCAAGAAAGACAAGAAGGGAAAACGGAAGGGAAGTAAGGGCGGCAAGCCTGTTGCCGTGCCTGAAAAGAAACCCCTAGTTGGACCTAAGTCTGATACCGAGTGCTACTATTGTAAGGGGACTGGCCACTGGAAGCGCAACTGCCCCAAGTATCTGGCAGACAAGAAGGCCAGCAAGGCAAACAAAGGTATATATGATATACATGTTATTGATGTGTACTTGACTAGTGCTCGCGGTAGCACCTGGGTATTTGATACCGGTTCAGTTGCTAATATTTGTAACTCGAATCAGGGGCTGCGGAACAAGCGACCGCTAGCAAGGGGTGAGGTCAAGATGCGTGTCGGCAATGGATCAAGCGTTGATGTGATCGCCGTCGGAACGCTGCCTCTCCACTTGCCGTCGGGATTAGTTATAAACTTGAATAATTGTTATCTGGTGCCTGCACTGAGCATGAACATTGTATCTGGATCGTGTTTGATGCGAAGTGGTTATTCATTTAAATCCGAGAACAATGGTTGTTCCATTTATATGAATGAAATATTTTATGGTCATGCACCGATGATGAATGGTTTATTTCTATTAGATCTCGATGATAATGTTACACATATTCATAATGTTCATGCTAAAAGGATTAAACTTAATGATGATATATCCGCATATATGTGGCACTGCCGTCTAGGTCATATTGGCGTTAAACTCATGAAGAAGCTCCATTCGGATGGACTTTTGGAATCACTTGATTTTGAATCATTTGATACATGTGAGCCATGCCTTATGGGCAAGATGAATAGAACGCCGTTTTCCGGTTCAATGGAACGGGCGAAAGATTTATTGGAAATCATACATTCTGATATATGTGGTCCAATGAGTGTGTCGGCGCGAGGTGGATACCGTTATTTTGTTACTTTCACGGATGATTTGAGTAGATACAGTTATAAACAATGATGAAACACAAGTCTGAAACCTTTGAAAAGTTCAAGGAATTTCAGAATGAAGTGGAAAATCATCGTAATAGAAAGATCAAATTTCTACGGTCCGACCGTGGAGGTGAGTATCTAAGTTACGAGTTTAGCACTCACATGAAAGAGTGTGGAATTGTTTCACAACTCACGCCTGCCGGAACACCACAGTGAAATGGTGTGTCGGAACATCGTAATCGTACTTTATTAGATATGGTTCGATCTATAATGTCTCTGACGGACTTGCCGTTGTCATTTTGGGGTTATGCACTAGAAACTGCTACATTCACTTTAAATCGGGCACCATCTAAATCCGTTTAAAAGACGCCGTATGAATTGTGGTTTGGAAACAAACCTAAGCTGTCTTTTCTTAAAGTTTGGGGATGCGATGTTTATGTGAAGAAACTTGAACCAGATAAACTTGAATCCAAAGCAGAAAAATGCGTCTTCATTGGATACCCTAAGGAAACTATTGGGTATTCCTTCTATCACAGATCCGAGGGCAAGGTTTTTATTGCCAAGAATGGATCCTTTCTAGAGAAAGAGTTTCTCGCGAAAGGTGTGAGTAGTCGGAAGGTAGAACTCGAAGAGGTTATTGAACCTTCTCTTCAAAGTATGGCGAGTAGCGCAGCGCCGGAAGTTGTTCCGGAGTTGGATCCACCTGTTGAAGAGGGAACTAATGATAATGATCATGAAACTCCGAAAGAGAGTACTACCGAACCTCGCAGGTCAAGCAGGACGCGTGTAGCTCCCGAGCTGTACGGAAATCCTGTCATGAATTTCATGGTTGATGAAAATGATGACCCTGCGATGTATGAAGAAGCGATGATGAGCCCGGATTCCAACAAATGGTTAGAAGCCATGAAATCCGAGATGGAATCCATGTATGAAAATCAAGTTTGGAACTTGGTGGACTTACCTCACGACCGAAAGGCCGTGGAGAACAAATGGATTTTCAAAAGGAAAACTGATGTTGATGGTAATGTGACCGTCTATAAAGCTCGACTTGTCGCAAAGGGGTTTCGACAAATTCAAGGAGTTGACTACGATGAGACATTCTCTCCCGTAGCGATGCTAAAGTCAGTTAGGATTATGTGAGCAATTGCTGCATATTTCGATTATGAGATATGGTAGATGGATGTCAAAACCGCGTTTCTCAATGGTAATATTGAAGAAGAGTTGTATATGATACAACCAAAGGGTTTTGTCGATCCTAAGGATGCTAACAAGGTGTGCAAGCTTCAGCGATCCATCTATGGATTGAAGCAAGCATCACGAAGTTGGAATCTCCGCTTTGATGAGGTGATCAAAGAGTTTGGATTTGTCCAAACTTATGGAGAAGCTTGTATATACAAGAAAGTGAGTGGGAGCAATGTGGAATTTCTGATATTATATGTGGATGACATATTATTGATCGGAAATGATATAGATCTTTTAAACAGTGTTAAAAGTTATCTAAACAGCAAATTTTCAATGAAGGACCTAGGTGAAGCGTCATACATATTAGGCATAAAGATCTATAGAGATAGAGATAGGCACCTAATAGGGCTATCGCAAAGTACATAACTTGATAAGATTTTAAAGAAGTTTAAAATGGACGGAAGTAAGAAGGGGTTCTTACCTATGTTGCAAGGCAATACATTGAGTAAGACTCAAAGTCCGTCTTTGGCGGAAGAAAGAGAGATAATGGACAAAGTCCCCTATGCTTCAGCCATAGGCTCTATAATGTACGCCATGCTATGTACAAGACCGGATGTGGCACATGCTATTAGTTTGACTAGTAGGTACCAATCGGATCCAGGTTCGGAACACTGGATAGCGGTCAAGAATATCCTTAAGTACTTATGAAGAACTAAGGATATGTTTCTTGTATACGGAGGTGAAGAAGAGCTCGTTGCTAAGTGTTATGTTGACGCTAGCTTTGACACCGATCCGCATGACTCTAAGTCTCAATCCGGATACGTATTTCTCATGAATGGCGGAGCGGTTAGTTGGAGGAGCTCCAAACAACCTGTGGTAGCGGGATCAACAACGGAGGCCGAATATGTTGCTGCTTCAGAAGCGGCTCAGGAAGCATTTTGGATGAAGGAGTTCATATCCGAACTAGGTGTGGTTGCAAACGCGTTGGACCCAATGGTGATCTATTGTGACAACAATGGTGCCATTGCCAATGCCAAACAACCAAGGTCTCACAAGCATTCCAAGCATATTAAGCGCCGGTTTCACTCCATCCGTGAGCATGTCAAGGATGGAGATATAAAGATTTGTAAAGTACATACGGATCTCAATGTAGCAGATCCGTTGACTAAAACTCTCCCTAGAGCAAAACATGATCAACACCAGAACTCAATGGGTGTTAGATTTATCACTATGTAACTAGATTATTGTCTCTAGTGCAAGTGGGAGACTGAAGGGAATATGCCCTGAGAGGCAATAATAAAGTGTTTATTATGTGTATTCCAAGTATATGATAGATGTTTATTTTACATGCTATAATTGTATTAATACGGAAACATTAATACATGTGTGTTTAATAAACAAACAGAAAGTTCCTAGTTATGCCTCTCTCATAAACTAGCTCGTTGATTAACAAGATGATCAAGGTTTCCTGATCATGGACATTGGATGTTGTTAATAACGGGATCACAACATTAGTGTAATGGTGTGATGAACATTCATCCGAAGTATAGCATTACGATCAAAGTCATTGAGTTTATATTGCTATAACAACTTACGAAGTGATCCTAATCCTTAGACCATGAGATCATGTCAATCACTAACACCGGAAGAGTTTCTTGATAACATCAAACGTCACACCGTAACAGGGTGATTATAAAGATGGATTCAGAACTAATAAAGTGTTATGTTGAGGCTCATGGATCGAGAGTGGAATCTGTTCATCCTGATGACGGATAGATATACTCTGGGCCCTCTCGGTGATATCACATTGATTAGCTTGCAAGCAAGTGATTTGATCACTAGAATGTTATATCACGGGAACGAGAAAAGAGTGCATGTCGTTAATGAGATCAAACTAGGTATGGAGATACCGATGATCGAATCTCGGACATGTAATATATCGTGAAACAAAGGGATTAAGATACTAGCGTAAAAGGTTCCGACGATCACAAGAAAGTCATCGTTGAATGTGTGGGAGTCAGTATGGGTCTCCAGATCCCGCTTCTGATTATTGATCCGAGAGGGGTCTAGATCATGTCCGCATTATTCATGAACCATAGGGTGACACACTTAAGAGACACCGACATCCAATTGGAGCAAAAGTTTCATGCCGAAAGAATGAACAAGCGCAGGAACTTATTTCACTAGATACCGAAACAGGTTTTCGGGTGAAATTGCATAAAGTGGTTATGCATGTGCAATGGAATTCTAGCAAGGGGTTATTTTTGAATGTTTGTCATTAAAGTAATTGACAAAATTCTGAATAAAATAAAAGAGTTTTGTTTAATGAGAGTTTGCATTAAATTTGATGGAAATTTAATGGGAATTTGAGTGGACTTTTGAGTGGAGGGAATTTAAAGGACATTTTGTGAGTGGAGTGTCCACCCACATGAATGAAGGAGGGGAGGGGGCAGCCCCATGGCCGGCGGCCACCCCCTTGGGTGCCCCCCCCCCTCCTCCTATAAAAGGAGCCCCCCTCCTCACTTGTCTCTCACACCTCCTCGTGAAGGATCTCTCTCCCCCTCTAGAATTTATCCCCCATGGTCTCGGACTAGCGAGATACATGTTCCCGGTGGCTATTCGGCAAGAAAGAGTTGTTCTTCCGCTGCATCGCTGGAGCGAGGAGGCAGAGGTTGCTCGGTGCCTCGAACGTGTGTGCGAGCACGGATGCGCTGCTGATTTGCGGCGCTAGGACTTCCTCTCGATCTTGAGATCAGCAAGAGAACATCTACATCAATCACGAGTTGAACTCGTTAAGCTTTGTCGGTCTTCAAGGGTATGTTCTCTACGGATATACATCCGCCCGTTGTTTGTATCTAGTAGATAGATCTTGGTACATAGTTCACATCGTAGGAAAAATTTTGTTTTCTATGCTGCGAACCCTACAGAGTTCCCCCTCCAGATGCCTTCCGGAGGTTAGGTTTCAGTGATTTCTAGGTGTTCTGTATGTCGTATCTCTGATCCAGTTGCACGGGGTGAAACTATTTGAGGAGGCGGTGACATCGCCAACTATACGGCCAGAAAAGTTCCTCCTGCTGTATAGTTGGTCATCAAACCTTCTATATGCCTCAATTGCTTCGGGTTTTCTTCTGGTGTTATTAATATTCCCCAAATAAGCAATTAACGTAGTTTGTGGCTCCTTTTAACTCAAATATAACTGGTCCAAGAATTGTGTCCATCGGATCCATCATCTGTCCTGATCCTGGTGAAAATAAACATAAAAAGTGTGTGCGAATGCCAAAAAATACCAAGATCCTACATCTACAAGGCAAAATAATAATCTAAAACATGATGCAAAAATGCACTCATCAACTTCCCCAAGCTTAGACTCTTGCTCGTCCCGAGCAAGTTTAGCTTAATGGATGTGATCCTCATATTCAGGAAGCTGAGTCGATAAAATAAATGAGGCAATTGCAGCATGTATTTATCATAAAGGATACATATAAATAAGTTCATGAATATTACCTTACTCGAACAATCCGAATAATATTAGCAGGCTTCCACACCTTAGAAATTAACAGTTCATAAAAGATTATTCTCAACATGATGTAAAAGTATTCGGTTCAACCTTATGAGTTAATGAGGTAATCCCAAGTGTTTTTCGTATTAACATATTCACTTGGGATTCAAAATCTCAAACGTCTATTTGTCTTACTACAATATAGTGGTATATGCCTATTTTCTCTTTGCACATTCGCTCTTTTGTTCATCTTTGTTTTTCTTCTTTATCTATATATACTTGTGCTCACACTTTTATTTAAGTGTTGTGCAAAGGAGCTAGCCATATATTCCACTTCATGTAGGAACTCAAAGTTTAACGATCTCAATTACCAAATTCCATATATATATGAAGCATCTTTATAAATTGAGTATTCTACCTCAACTTGTTCTCACTCTATTTGATAACACTTATAATTTTTCCTTTGTTCAAGGTTTTTCTCTTTCAACTTAATTGATTAGATAATTTCTCCTTTTTGTAAATCAAACCATTGACCTACAACATATTGATCAACTTATCCTTGTATGTTCCATTAATACCAATGGTGTGGAAGACTCCTACTGCTATCATCAAGTGCAAGTAAAATTATACTCAAGCCATTCATATATCCAATAAGACAAACTCAAAATTAATAGTGCTCCATATATTATAATAAACTCAGAATTTCATAAGGCAGATCAAATATTTATGAAGGGAATTCTAATGATGCAAACTTTATTTATGAGCTCAAACTAATGCAAAAACTAAAATGAAAATAAAAACTTGTAAGATAGATTACAAGGTCTTAAAGATCTCCTCAAGCTTGGAATCAATCCAGGCTGGATCAAATAATACCTTGTGATTATTTGATACCATGCTTTATTGAAGTTCACTGTGGTGCCATGTCACATGATATCTTCTCTTCATGGGCAAGCCTGAGACAGAGGGATTGAATGATGGACTCCACTTCTTTAATGCACAGCCTGTAGAGAAGATTATTCTTCTCCATCACTTTCACTTGTTCTTTAATGATCTCATTATTGTTTTGGAGGGTTTGTATCGCCTTGACACTCATGGAAAAACCTACTTTGGTGGTTTGTTTGATATCTTCATCAAGTTTATCAAGATAAATTGAAGCCACCAAAGATGCTTAGGCGTCCCTGGTGCCTCCTTGTTTATTTCTTCAATATTCATCTCGAGGGCCTTCAAATCCCTCTTTCGGCGTTCTTTGTCATCGTCAAATAACTCCAAAGGGGTAGTCTTGATCTCCTTGCCTTGCTCGATATTGCTTTTGATCTCCATAGGAAGTCCTCTCCTTGGCCTCTCGGATCTTGGTGGCTCTACGTGGTGTGTCCTCTTGTATGAACAACATGTAGATTAGTTCGTGTTGATTGTGATTAGAGAGAGACACAAGGGAAGTATATAAGAGGGGTCAGAGGTTAGTAAAACTCGCGAGAAATACCAAATTTACGCCCAAGAAAAGAATCCAAACCGATTAGGAAAATAAAACATGGATTTGAGGGAGCCCTGCTCTGTAACGACCAACTATACGACCGCGGGCCGTATAGTTCCGGTTGTATATAGTTGGTTTCAGACAGATATTTCCAAATATCTCGAGCCTAGGTCGATTAGTTTACTGACTAGGAACCTATAAAGCGTATTTTATTATTATTATTATATATATTTTTAGATGAATAAGAACAAAAATGGGTTGATGGTATAGAAGCTTTGATGACCAACTATACAGCGGGAGATTTCTCTCTGGCCGTATAGTTGCAACCGTATAGATATTGCACACTAAAATTATTTCGCAAGGGGGTACAGAACGTTTAACTACCAACTATACGACGGGATATTTTTCTCCGGCCGTATAGTTGCGCCCGTATAGTTACAGAAACCCCTTAAAAACTTTAGAAAAACAAGAGGAATAAAGGCAATTATTTTGGAAATAGAAACTGTGGAAACAAAGCACTTATTGGAGTAAGAAAACTTACCCGCACTTACCGTTTATTTAGTCGGGAGTGACAAACTCCTCCAACAACAAGGACTTCTTCTTCTTGGGAGGATTTGACCTTAGTTCATATAATAATTTTTGAAAATTAAAATCACCCGGACTAAGGCTCCTCTAAATAAGATCGGTGTCTTGCTGGACAAATATAGATGCTGCATCCACTACCTTTGCTTCTTGTCTTTGCATAATATGTAACTCAAATTCTTGAAGTAAAATGATCCAATGGATTAGTCTTGGCTTATGAATCTTCCTCCCGAGGAGTTCTTTTAAACCATCACGATACATATGAACTCTCATTTTTGCATCAACAATATAAGAACAAAACTTATCACAAGAGAAAAATACAGCAAAGAGTTTTCTTTCTTCCTTAGGATAATTCTTTTGAGCACTATTGAGAGTTCTACTAGCATGATGTACAATATGAAATCTGTGACCTATGTGTTGTCCCAGAGTTACTCCTACAGTATCATCACTAGCTTCACATATAAAATCAAAAGTCATATCCCATATAGGTGGTTTAATGATGGGAGCACAAGATAAAGCATTTTTAAGTTTATAAAGGAAATAAGGAATTTATCATCAAAGTTAAATCTCACTCCTTTTTTGCAACAGATTAGTTAAAGGTTTACAAATTCCAGAAAAAATTCGAATGAACCTTCTATAAAAACCTACATGACCAAGAAAAGTTCTTATACCTTTTATGTCCCTGATACGACGTAAACGTATCTATAATTTGTTATGCTCCATGCTTGTTTTGTATCAACTATCCTATGTTTTATCTACAGTTTGAGGTAATTTTATACATTTTATGTAACTAACCTCTTGACAAGATGTTGTAGTGTCAATTGCCTATTTCTTCTGTTTTTGGTTTCAGAAAAACTAGTAAAGAAATATTCTCGGAATTGGACGGAACAAAAGCCGAAGTTCCTATTTTTCTAGACACAACACGGAGCCCGAAGGACAGACGAAGTGGAGCCACGAGGCGGCCACACCTAGGGCTAGCGTGGGTCCACCCTAGGCTGCGTCGCCCTATGGTGTGGGCCCCTCGGGCATCCATCGACCTTGCCCCTTCGCCTATATAAACACCCCGAGATAGAAACCCTAAGTACCCGATCAGAAATCCACGAAAAAGTCTTTTGCCGCCGCCACCACCATCCCTATATTGGGGGTTCCGAAGCTCTTCTCGGCACCCTTCCAGAGAGGGGAGATTATGCGTGAGTAGTTCATCCTTGGAATATGGGTCCATAGCAGTAGCTAGATGGTAGTTTCTCCTCCTTTGTGCTATCATGTTTAGATCTTGTGAGCTCCATTCATGATCAAGATCATCTATTTGTAATCCTATATGTTGTGTTTGTTGGGATCCGATGGATATTGAGTACTACATCAAGATTGATTATTGATTCTATCATGTCTATGTTATTTGTGATCTTGCATGCTCTCCGTTGCTAGTAGATGATTTGGCCAAGTAGATGCTTGTAACTGCAAGAGGGAGTATTTATGCTCGATAGTAGGTTCATTCCTCTAGTAATCTGGGGAAGTGACAGAAATCTCTAAGGTTGTAAATGTGTTTTTTCTACTAGTGTCACATCCCAAAATTTTCCAAATTTTGAAATGTGAAAAATAAACAAACAAAAGAAACAAATGTTGAAATTTAGGGTGAAAAGAAACCTTTTGCTTCAAATGGAAACATCAAAACCCTACTTGAACAAAATTTGAATGAAAATGCGACAAACAAATTTTCAAACAAGTCAAATGCATTCCTCCAAGGAAAATATCTTGAATTAAAACACTTGGAAAAGTAAAACCAAAAACCTTAAACCCTAATGAAAGAAATCATCTCCAAGATCACTCTAAGACTATGACTTTTCCCATATAAAAACTTGGCAACAAACATTTTCTAAATGATCAAAAATGGTAAACAAAATATTATAAAACCATAGGAATTGATTTCACACCATTTAGAGCCAGGGATAAAAACTTATGATTTTAATAAGATAAAAGAAAATATTCCAAGACTAATAGAGCTCCTAGATAAAATCAATACCAAATTATGAGAAAAGTAATCCTAAAAGGATTTAAAAGGATAAATAAATATTAAATAAAATTATACAAATTGGAATCACCAATTTTGGAACTATATATAAAAAGATATTAATTTTATAAGATAAAGAAAGAATTAAATAAATAAGAAATTATTTAAAATACAATTTAAACCATTGGCCAAATCGATAGGCAAATGAATAAAAGTAATTCAAATAAAATAAAATAATAAAGGTTTATTTAAATAAAATTATATGGGTTTATGAACCATATTCAATTTTATTTAAATAAGACAAAATTGCCTCACTTAAATAAATATTAAATCATGAGAAAATATTTGGACTATTCCAAAGTGGACTTTTTAACACACTAATAAATGGTTTAAAACATCTGACAAGTTTTGGAAAGATTTGAATTCAAATTGTTGTTTAAAACAATTGATTCAAATAAAAACAGAAATAGAAAAAGGAAAAGAATAAGAAGTGAAAAAAGGGAAACAAACCCAACCCAACTAACATACTCAGTCTAGCCCAGCAAGCCCAGCCCAGCTAAAGCCCACCCTGCAACCCCACCCCTCTCTCATTGGAGATCCCTTTCTCACCACCCCCTCTCTGCACCCACCCACTAACGAGCCGACCCTAACCTGCCACGTCGTCGTCTTCAACGTGGAGCTGACCACACCCTTTCTCCCTATGCTATTTCTGGCCGTTTCCAATTCAATTGAATTCGAGTAACTGCGCCAGTAATCCGTCCCCGTGTTCATGCCCTCTTAATCCTCTCCCCCTCTTCTCCATTTTCCCTAAGAGCCCCTAGGCTGCCCCCATTTTGGCTTGCACCATCGCGACCACCGACGAGCTCCGACGCTAATTCTGGCGAGCACAGTACGCCCCTGTCCCTCTCGATCAAATGAATCTGGTAGCTACTCTTGCGCGTCTACTGACACTAACCGTTTCCCTTCTCATGCCCCAGAGCCTCGCCCCCGTCATCGCCTGCACGCCACCGACGACTGCCTCAACTCCGATGAGTTTTCCCGGTGAGACCCATGCGCCTCGTCCTCTAACTCTTGCCTTCTTGTTCACCACCGTCTTGTGAGTCCCCTGATGCTCGCGGTTCACTAACTCATGATCTATAGGCTCACCTCCGAAGACGGCAGCACACACTTGACGCCAGGAACATCTCTAGCGAGGAATCCCCGTCGACCCCGTGCGCCCCTTCGCCAGCCATGACCACCTTGAGAACCGCGACGACCCCGCGAAATCAGTAAGCCACTACACCCTATCCCTTGCCCCCTAGAATCACCGAACCATCGCCACCAGACGCGTCACCACCGCAGATCGTCGCCAGCGCCACCCATCTTAGGTCAACACATTTTGACCCATTAGATGTAGATCTAGTGGCTAGGATAGATCGTGTAGAGAATCGGTATCTGTTGATCTGCGCCGTGCGATGCTATTTAGATCGAACGGTGCGAGATGCTCGATCCAACTGAAGCGATATGGGCCAATTAGAATCAGACACGTGCCAAGCTTTCGATTTAAAAACCAGAATTTGTTCTATTAGATGTTTGAACTTGCAAAAATCATAACTTTTGATCTATATGTCCAAAAATTGCAAATTTTATATCAATGGATTCATAAAAATGAAACCTTTGCAAATATGGCCTTGATTTGGTCATTTGCTTCTTAAAATGTAGAGTTTTATGCAGAAACATTAATAGTACTATTTGGAGTATAAAAATTGTTCTAAAAATGATTTTTGAGTGAAACATTTTGTAAATGGTTTTGCTTTGAACCCTCTGACCCTAAACACTAATAATTGGAATTAAAAAAAATATTTTGTGACACTAGGAATTATTCCTTTGAATAAAATCATTTCTAGTAAAACAAAAATGATTTAAAAGGCCTATTTTCACTAACTTGATTTTAAATGAATTTCCACTTTTATAATAGACCAGTAGGTGTTTTGAAATGTTTAGAATGTTGTTAGAAACCACTTTTTCAATAAAAAACCTTTTTCATGCTAGCATGCATTTCTTTGTTTTTCTTGTTTTGTGTTGTTATTTGTTTGAGTGCTAGTTTGAATGTGTGCTTTGCTTGAATGTATTGTAGTGAACTTTGAGGAGTGTGACATTGCAAGATCAAGAAGAGTACATATATTCTCTACTAAAAAGGCAAGTGATACTTTGGTCATCAAAAGTCCTATCTTTTCAATATTGCATTAGTGATATTTTTGTAGTTTGCATGATAGGACTATTTTTATATATTGCTATGCTATAGTAGATCCTATAGAATATATCTTGGTTGGAATCTTCCTAAGTCAAAAGAAAAGTTATGCTAGTATGCTTAGCCTAGCTATCAGATTACAAGGGTGGAATATTCATGCTATAAATTATGCAAAGTCTATGACTATGTTTTTGATTAATAAAACAACTATGTGAATGAAACACAAACATGATAGAATCATAAAGAAAAAACCATTAATCAAACCAACATAATAATCTCAATATCCATCGGATCCCCACAAACACAACATGCATGATTACAAATAGATTATATCTTGATCATGAATGGAGCTTACAAGATCTATACATGAAAGCACAAAGGAGGAGATACCACCATCTAGCTACTACATGGACCCATAGTCCAAGGTGGACCTACTCACGAATCATACCGGAGAGAAGTCCTCCGGGATGATCTCCCCTTCGGCAGGGTGCCGGGAAGAGCTTCAGATCCCCCCGATCTAGGGAGGATGGTGGCGGCGGCTACAGATGGTTTCGTGGATTTCTGTCGGGTACTGTAGCATCCCAATTGTCTAACAATTGCAATGCTACTAGCCTAGTCTATATAGATGCTACCTTCATATATATAATTGTTGCATCATAATTATATCATGCCCATGTCATCATGCCACCTTGCATTTGAGCATCATATAAAACCCTTTTCCATTTGGTTCTTATCTCATATGCATTGTAAATTGTATTTGCCTCTTGATATTGTATTTGGTTCTTGATATATTGTTTAGTGCCCAAGTTGAGTTGGGGGCATATCTCTTATTAACTCCACCAGCCTTTCTTTTCACCACCTTATAATTCCACCATCCAACTAAATGTGAGCTTTGCACTCTATTTGGGTTTTACCTCTAGCTCATGTGGGTTGGGATGGATCCTATTCCACCTCCACATGCTCTCATATATGCACCATATTGTTTTCACATTATTGGTTTATGAGAGCCACATGGCCACCTTTGCATGCCTTGTGAGTGGAACCCTTTTCTAGCTTCCATATGTGTTGTTTTGGGGTTATTTTCATGTTTGGATATTTTTGGGACTATTAAACATCTAGTGGAATACACACACTAGCAAGTCCCAATTATGATCAAATGTGATCATCTCCATCTACTCTATCTGGAACTTTCCTTCAAATCTTTTGCTTAGGCCTTACTCCACATTTTGGAATGCATAAGAATAATGCCATGTGAATAATCTTGTTTTCACAAAATAAGCATGGTATTAATTATTTATGCATGGCCCATGCAAGTACCATCTTTTGCTTGTCATTTGGATTTTATTTGATTTTGAGTGGATCCTTTCTCACATCTCTCTCTACCTCTCTTCATGCTTGTTTTGTTTGGGTCATGCTAAAACTACATCTATCTCCATCCATAACCTCATCCACCTATTCTTGTTGATCTAGCTTGGTGCAAGCAAGTAGCAACCCTAAGCATCCCACATCTCTCCCTCTCTCTCTCTCTAAACCTAAACCTTACACTCATCTCTCCTCTCTTTACCACCCTCTCTCCTTAACCCTCTCTCTAAACCCTAGCCCGAGGCTACCACAACCCCAGCCCTAGCAAACCCTAAACCACCCCATCTACCCTAGCCCGAGCTCACCTCCCCTCTCGGTTACCCTCTCTTCTCCTTCCCCTCACCTTGGCCCCACCTTGCAGCCTCTCTGCCCTCCCCCACCTCTTTCTTTGGCTACAACACAAGGAGAAAAGTAGAGGAGAGAAGACCTAGCCCGAGCCCCCTCTCCTCACCTTTTTCCTAGCTACCACCACCAAACCCATGTGCTCTCCCCTCCTCCCTCATCTACCCTCACCTCAGAGCATCCAGGAGGCGCCCAGAACCCTCTTCCTCCTCCCTTCTTCCCCAGGCTAGACCATGGCCACCACCTAGCTAAACCCTAGCCCCTTCGGCCTCGATCAAGATCTGTGCAGCCTGCTGCTCCCCAAGGTGATCCAGGAGCACCAGGACCCTCCTCTGCCTCCTCCACATCGCCCTGCCCCGACCACGCCTCCCCTAAGCCCTCCGAAGCTCCCCGGACACGCCGTAGCCACCGGAGCCGAAGCTCGCAGAGCCCCTGCCTCTGCTCCGACCTGAGCCACCTCCAGCTCCGGCGACCACACCGACGAGTCCCTGGTGAGCACATCGACCCCCTAGACATCGTCTCCCTCCCCCTCTCACCTTGCATCGCCGCCGCCTTCCGTCGAGCGCTCTGCGCGCGCTCCGCGCGTCGCGCTCTGGCAGCATCTGCCCCGCCCCTGTTCTTCGCTGTGTTGCTTGCGATGTAGACCTCCTCCGGCGATGCCGCCTGAATGGAAGTTGTAGACTGGACCTTCCCCTCCAACTTTTGTTTTGGCATCATCGTCTAGTTCTCGCTGGTTACGTCGCCACCGTCGTCGAAAGACGGCCGGATCCGCCGCCGCACGACCTCTGTCTGTCAGCGTTCAGCAGCAGCAACCGCTGGCCGTTTTGCGCAGAAGCCCCTGCCCTTTTTCCCGCCTAAACCCGCGCTCCCCGAAGCCCCACCTGTCAGCCCCGGAGCTTTCTTGCAAAGAGACCCCCGGAGAAAACAGACCGTCACGGACAAACCCCTTCCGCGCGCCCTGGATCGCCCACGTGGCGTCCGCCTGCTGGACGCGCCCGCGTGTGGCCCTGCGCCTGCCGTGTCCCCACCTGTCATCGACGGTGGTTAGGTCAGGCCGCGGTGGAAAAAGATTTTCTGCGCGCGTTTGGTCCAGTCAGCCAGTGGCCCCACCTATCAGTGTCTGTGGCTAGATAAACCTGAGTAGAAAAAGTCTCTGATCTTTTCTGTTTTATTCAAATCTTTTCAAATTAATTCAAATTCAAATTTAAATCTGTTTTTAAATATCTTTTAAAATATAAATCCAAATAATGCAAATAATATATGTTTTTGAATCAGAAAAATATGAGGAATTCAAATATGCCCTTTAAAATATATTTTGAACAATTAAAAATTTCAAGTTGATTTAAATTACAATAAAATGCCCCTTTTCTTTAATAAATTAATAACTTTTGTTTTATAAGTCCAAATTTAACAAATAATATGTCTAAAATGATCAGCTCGACGAGACCTTTCTGTTTATGCACTCCATGGTTTGATTTGAAGCATGCATCATATAAATATAAAGTATACAGCAACTTAAATGAGTATAAAATGTGAATAAAACCCCATAAAATGCTTATTTCTTGTATTCCACACCTCACCCATGCCATGCTACCTTATTGCCATGCAAATTGTGCATCATTCATCATGGCATGATTGTTTGCTTGATGCATTTTGCTCATATGCTTGTGCACTTTATTTATGTTGGCCCTTGTTTGTTTGGTTCTTCTTCGATTAGACGCTGAGCAGGGGATATATCAAGAGACCCAGGAGCACTACCCAGATCCTTCTCTCGCTTCAACTGAGCTGCCAGGCAAGCACTACCACATGCTTGCATACATATAGTACCTATTGCCTCTATCTTATTCTTGCATCATTGAGTCGCGATTGCATTAAACTGAATCCCAAGTATTGCATAGCCTTTACTTTTAAACCCCACCGAAGCTTGTTCCTCCATTCCATGAGCCATTACTACAGGAGTTGTTTGAGCCATGCGAGTCGTAGAACAGCATGTGTAGGGTACGTGAGTGTCTGATGGATAACGAGGTACCTATACAACTGAACCTGAGTAGTAATGGGATAACTAATGAAAGTGGCATCGGTGAGCCATATTCGCTATTTGGTTTTTTCAGGCTCACTTGTGTCCCGTAGGACCCCGAGTACTTGATTCCTGTTCCTTGAATATTCGCGCTGTCCACATCCGGGAGGCTTATGGACCCCCCTGAGCTAGAGCTTGATTCATTCTTATTTCTTGGGGCCACAAACTAGTTTGAGGTTTTATTTACTATCCTGTACTTATGCCATGCTTTACTGCTTTATTTAAATTGTGCGAGGTACTGCACACTGTACTGTTTAGGAAAGCGGAGTGTTTTCGCAGTGTCGACAAGCCCAATCACATTTCGGGTTCCCAGTCGTTCACAGCCACTGGCGCAAACCTTGAGGCCGTCTCGGAGTCAGCTAACTTCGTTGCGGGTAGCTCAATGGGGTGGCCCCCTGAAATATTTCTGAATCCTGTGATCGCTTTGTCGTGACTGCCTCGTTGGGTTTTGATTTGGTTTTTCCGAGGCATATCGAGTGTGTGTTGCTATTTGTGCACCCCTGCAGGGTAAAACTTTCTGAAAGCCGTGTCCGCGGTTATGGACGACTTGGAGCACAGTTTCTCGATCATAGACAAGAATAACTAAAGTACCGCTTTTAATTTGACTAAGTACCTGACTAGTAAATAGTGCAACACTCATGGAATGGTTAATAAAACTGCCAACGGATGGGGGGTTGTTCGTCCGCTTCCTCGTCGGTAGGCGAGGAGGAGGATGGATCTGTGGATATTACCGTTATAACTGTTATAACTGTTGTTATTAATTCACGGAGATCCGTCTATCTCTGGTTAGGCGGATGGTTAGCGAGTATCTATAGAATTGCTAGGGTTTATCTTTTGCTGCAATTGCGTCACCCCAGGTTGTGTCCCCTTTAGAGGCATAAAGACTTGCTGAGTACCCCTAGGGTCTCACACGATAAATTATTGGTTCAGATGAACAGGTACCCCTGCAAGATGGATACTGGGTGGAAGAGACGAACGATGTGGGCAACGATCATTCGGTGTAGAGATTCCGGGAACGGGGATCCGTGAGATCTGTGGGCGGGATCTGCTTATTTATGGGGCATCTTATGCCGATTTGCTTCTTATCCGTACTCGGATTTTGTCTTCCGCTTCCGCTTGATACTCTGTTGATTGATGTATGAGGAGATATCCTAAACTATTATATCTATCTAGGATATTTGGATCTTGCCGTATGGCGTTGCTATATTTCCTTTCTTTTTAGATGGAATGGCTCTGATGTACTGTTGTATGGTGGCTTGCATACATACTCATTTGTGTATGTAGTTGATCCCTTCGCCTGCCGATTACGCCGCCCGTTCTTGTCCCGATGTTTGGAAATGGTTGGGACGGCCGAAAGGTCTACCTGTGAGTGGCATTTGGGCCCCACCGTACTATTTCAACCATTTCTGCTCATCCAGGCTTGTAACTAGGAGCGTAATTCACCGAGGTAGTTACAATTGGTATCAGAGCCATCCCGCCCTTCAGGGTCTCAGCCAAATGGTCGTTGTCTGTCTAGCAAATATTTTTGGTAGTTATGTATACTAGGGAAAAACAAAACGCGAGAGTAGGACTGCTTCCACTTTTCTTCTTACCCAACCACCACCCTTTTCTGGTAAGGAAGTGTAACGTTTCCAATCCTCTTCTTAAAATTCAAACTAGGATTCACGTGTTCTGGGTTTCCGTAGTACCATAGAAAGTGTGTGTGTGTGTGTGTAATTCCTTGTCTATCTGTTGCATCCAATTTGTTATCTTAATCTGCCTTTTGGTTATCAACTGTTGGTACATTCCATACCGACAGGCTTTTGAAAACCGGCGCGATCTATCTGACTCCTTGTTAACCGGTGCCATCTTCTTAAGGGTGTCCTTCCTTCTAGCAACTCCACATTCTGTGCTAGCATCTGTTGCTAATCTCTATCTGCTAAGTGGTTTTGCGCGTCTATTGGTATTTTAATGCCGAAAAATGCAGAAATTTTCTTTGATACATCTGTGTTTCCACACTCCTTTTCAGTCGTGTGTGAAACATTATCTATCTCCCTTTTATCAGCATGTCCATGCTGACTCATTCTTTTGTCACCGGCGCTTAATCCTGGAGTTTTCTTTTCATCTCCTTTTCTCTTGGGCTAATTACATAACATGTGTCAATCCGATGCTGATGATTGTAATTTGGCTCTCGGCATAGCTATATTCCACTCATGATAAGTGTTGATTGGAATATGGAAAATGCTATCAACCGTCACCATCTGGAGGATAAGGTTATCTCCTGTGATGTGAGTACACCGTGATCATATCTAGGCATATTCAAGCATCTTTGGCAATCCGGAGTTTCCCAAAGCACTACGGCGGTCTATCATCTATTCATCATGCTGCACATCTTTTTGAACTCCATATCTGCAAAATTCTCTTTGATACGAGGGAATTGCATCTTGTCGTCTCTGATAGCTTTGCTTAAGGTATGCGCTATCATCTTTTCTTTATCCAAGATCTCTTTATCTTTGTAACCGGTGCTCCAATCAACAATGTGAACCAGGTGACATCTCTTTTTCTTTCGAAGGACCAGATAATCTATTCTTCTAGTGCATCTTCTTCAACACGAACCCGTGCTCTTAATATTGATCTTTCAAAGAGCGTTGAGCTCAGGAAGTGTTTCGAGCATTTGTTCGTTTCTCTCGCCCCTTGAACTTGATATTCTGGGAATATCCTGTTAATCCATGGTGGTATATGTTGGTAATATGCTTGCCTATTCGATATCAATGGAAGAACATGGAAGATCATCTATGTCTCTTTCTCTCAAGCTTCGAGAACACTGCCTGTGTGCAAAGTCTCAAAGTGAGAGTTCTAACTTTTTGAAGTCACCTATCTCGGCCACGTCCTTCTGCTAAATACATTGCTTCAATTATGGAATTAGCAAGTCCATTGTTAATTCCATCCTCCATCTTCAACCAATCCGGAGTTGTTCCTTGTTGGCAAGTTATCATCAGCGTTTAGCTCAAGATTTCCTCAGGATCGCTAAATCTCTCTCGATCATTTCAAGAAGAACATGGAGTCCTTTTCACCTCAGTCTCGTCAAGTGATCTTTCGAAACCCTCTCGCTCTATCGTCTATGCTCAATCCACCGGAGGCCATGAAGATTTTTCAGATCTTTTGTAATCCTTCTGTTCAAGTGGTGCTATCTTTTTCTTTGTCTGTGGAATCTTGCAGTTGTCTTCGTGATCTTCCTTCATATCTTTCCGGTGGCCGGTTACTTACGATATGACGACAACATCATCACCCTTATCTATCTCGGATCCGGTGAATCATTTGCATATATCCTTGTTTTCTAACGGAGTTCCATGAGCTCTTCTTATCAATACCTTCAGTCTGTTTCGGTAGTTGGGTTGCATGGTTTTCTTATTCATGTGCGGAGTAATGCTTTGAGTGCGGGATGGAGTAGCTACCATACCACTACTCTTATCATTCGCTCTTGTACATTGAATTGGTGAATTTATGTGATTCCACTCATCCCACGGAAGTTAGAAGTGGCCTTTATCCCTCGATACTTTCACTTCCGTCCTTGTTTTTCCGGAGTGCTCTCTCGAAGGAAGTAATCAATCATCTCTTGTTGGTGATCTCGTCTTTTTCTACACGGAGCAAAATCTTAAATTATCTGGTGGAAACAAACGCAAAATCTTTTCTGTCCTCGTCTTTCTACCGGTGCTCGACATCCTCCAACAAGATGAAGGGAATCTATCTATCTCTTTGTTTCACCAAATATTTTCTGTGGTAAAGCCAGTTATGGTTGATGCCATCAGCCGCAAATCTATTGCGTTAGCCTCAAGGCTAAATAAAGCAATAAGTATCTCTACAATAAACTCCAGATCCTCCACATTCTTTGCTTCTCGGGATTCCACCATGATCTGGCTTCACATCCGTCTCTGGAAGTTATATCCGCGCACCACAATTGCGTGATCCTTTGGTTCTTACCGGCGCAAGAATCTAATCCGGCGATGTCTAACTAAATCTTTCTGTTGATATCAAGGGACTCTATTGTTTGAAGGCAATATTGTTTCCGAACTTCATTCCCCAAATCCGAGAGAAGATACGATGCTATTGTCATAGTGGTTCAAACCTCCCCAATCTAACTCTTTTCCTTCCGGCGAGACAAAGATTCATCCTCTCTCGTATCAGTAAATCTTTAATCTTAACGGTGTGTCTTTTCTTATCCATGATACATCATCTTGTCCTTTCTTTCACAAGTGGTTCTTTTTCTTTTAACATGTTTCTCGAGAAACCGGAGCTATGTCCATCCTATCCTTCTTGTCTCACGACAATCCTACAACTTTTCTAATCGTTGTTTCGCAAGCAAAACGCAAGACTCACAACAAGTCTAGCAAGTTTTGCAAGGTGTAGTGGTCGCACCTTTCCGTTCTTCATCATCTTGGGAACGCGAGGGTCACCTTCGTTCGAACACCCGCCTCTTCTTGTGTTGTTCTCTTTTTCCTAGGAATCTCGGGGCGAGATTCTTGTTTAGTGGGGGAGAGTTGTAGCATCCCAATTGTCTAACAATTGCAATGCTACTAGCCTAGTCTATATAGATGCTACCTTCATATATATAATTGTTGCATCATAATTATATCATGCCCATGTCATCATGCCACCTTGCATTTGAGCATCATATAAAACCCTTTTCCATTTGGTTCTTATCTCATATGCATTGTAAATTGTATTTGCCTCTTGATATTGTATTTGGTTCTTGATATATTGTTTAGTGCCCAAGTTGAGTTGGGGGCATATCTCTTATTAACTCCACCACCCTTTCTTTTCACCACCTTATAATTCCACCATCCAACTAAATGTGAGCTTTGCACTTTATTTGGGTTTTACCTCTAGCTCATGTGGGTTGGGATGGATCCTATTCCACCTCCACATGCTCTCATATATGCACCATATTGTTTTCACATTATTGGTTTATGAGAGCCACATGGCCACCTTTGCATGCCTTGTGAGTGGAACCCTTTTCTAGCTTCCATATGTGTTGTTTTGGGGTTATTTTCATGTTTGGATATTTTTGGGACTATTAAACATCTAGTGGAATACACAAACTAGCAAGTCCCAATTATGATCAAATGTGATCATCTCCATCTACTCTATCTGGAACTTTCCTTCAAATCTTTTGCTTAGGCCTTACTCCACATTTTGGAATGCATAAGAATAATGCCATGTGAATAATCTTGTTTTCACAAAATAAGCATGGTATTAATTATTTATGCATGGCCCATGCAAGTACCATCTTTTGCTTGTCATTTGGATTTTATTTGATTTTGAGTGGATCCTTTCTCACATCTCTCTCTACCTCTCTTCATGCTTGTTTTGTTTGGGTCATGCTAAAACTACATCTATCTCCATCCATAACCTCATCCACCTATTCTTGTTGATCTAGCTTGGTGCAAGCAAGTAGCAACCCTAAGCATCCCACATCTCTCCCTCTCTCTCTCTCTAAACCTAAACCTTACACTCATCTCTCCTCTCTTTACCACCCTCTCTCCTTAACCCTCTCTCTAAACCCTAGCCCGAGGCTACCACAACCCCAGCCCTAGCAAACCCTAAACCACCCCATCTACCCTAGCCCGAGCTCACCTCCCCTCTCGGTTACCCTCTCTTCTCCTTCCCCTCACCTTGGCCCCACCTTGCAGCCTCTCTGCCCTCCCCCACCTCTTTCTTTGGCTACAAGACAAGGAGAAAAGTAGAGGAGAGAAGACCTAGCCCGAGACCCCTCTCCTCACCTTTTTCCTAGCTACCACCACCAAACCCATGTGCTCTCCCCTCCTCCCTCATCTACCCTCACCTCAGAGCATCCAGGAGGCGCCCAGAACCCTCTTCCTCCTCCCTTCTTCCCCAGGCTAGACCATGGCCACCACCTAGCTAAACCCTAGCCCCTTCGGCCTCGATCAAGATCTGCACAGCCTGCTGCTCCCCAAGGCGATCCAGGAGCACCAGGACCCTCCTCTGCCTCCTCCACATCGCCCTGCCCCGACCACGCCTCCCCTAAGCCCTCCGAAGCTCCCCGGACACGCCGTAGCCACCGGAGCCGAAGCTCGCAGAGCCCCTGCCTCTGCTCCGACCTAACCCACCTCCAGCTCCGGCGACCACACCGACGAGTCCCTGGTGAGCACATCGACCCCCTAGACATCGTCTCCCTCCCCCTCTCACCTTGCATCGCCGCCGCCTTCCGTCGAGCGCTCTGCGCGCGCGCCGCGCGTCGCGCTCTGGCAGCAGCAGCAGCGGCAGCATCTGCCCCACCCCTGTTCTTCGCTGCGTTTCTTGCGATGTAGACCTCCTCCGGCGATGCCACCTGAATGGAAGTTGTAGACCGGACCTTCCCCTCCAACTTTTGTTTTGGCATCATCGTCTAGTTCTCGCTGGTTGCGTCGCCACCGTCGTCGAAAGACGGCCGGATCCGCCGCCGCACGACGTCTGTCTGTCAGCGTTCAGCAGCAGCAGCCGCTGGCCGTTTTGCGCAGAAGCCCCTGCCCTTTTTCCCGCCTAAACCCATGCTCCCCGAAGCCCCACCTGTCATCCCCGGAGCTTTCTTGCAAAGAGACCCCCGGAGAAAACAGACCGTCACGGACAAACCCCCTTCCGCGCGCCCTGGATCGCCCACGTGGCGTGCGCCTGCTGGACGCGCCCGCGTGTGGCCCTACGCCTGCCGTGTCCCCACCTGTCATCGACGGTGGTTAGGTCAGGCCGCGGTGGAAAAAGATTTTCTGCGCGCGTTTGGTCCAGTCAGCCAGTGGCCCCACCTATCAGTGTCTATGGCTAGATAAACCTGAGTAGAAAAAGTCTCTGGTCTTTTCTGTTTTATTCAAATCTTTTCAAATTAATTCAAATTCAAATTTAAATCTGTTTTTAAATATCTTTTAAAATATAAATCCAAATAATGCAAATAATATATGTTTTTGAATCAGAAAAATATGAGGAATTCAAATATGCCCTTTAAAATATATTTTGAACAATTAAAAATTTCAAGTTGATTTAAATTACAATAAAATGCCCCTTTTCTTTAATAAATTAATAACTTTTGTTTTATAAGTCCAAATTTAACAAATAATATGTCAAATGATCAGCTCGACGAGACCTTTCTATTTATGCACTCCATGGTTTGATTTGAAGCATGCATCATATAAATATAAAGTATACAGCAACTTAAATGAGTATAAAATGTGAATAAAACCCCATAAAATGCTTATTTCTTGTATTCCACACCTCACCCATGCCATGCTACCTTATTGCCATGCAAATTGTGCATCATTCATCATGGCATGATTGTTTGCTTGATGCATTTTGCTCATATGCTTGTGCACTTTATTTATGTTGGCCCTTGTTTGTTTGGTTCTTCTTCGATTAGACGCTGAGCAGGGGATATATCAAGAGACCCAGGAGCACTACCCAGATCCTTCTCTCGCTTCAACTGAGCTGCCAGGCAAGCACTACCACATGCTTGCATACATATAGTACCTATTGCCTCTATCTTATTCTTGCATCATTGAGTCGCGATTGCATTAAACTGAATCCCAAGTATTGCATAGCCTTTACTTTTAAACCCCACCGAAGCTTGTTCCTCCATCCCATGAGCCATTACTACAGGAGTTGTTTGAGCCATGCGAGTCGTAGAACAGCATGTGTAGGGTATGTGAGTGTCTGATGGATAACGAGGTACCTATACAACTGAACCTGAGTAGTAATGGGATAACTAATGAAAGTGGCATCGGTGAGCCATATTCGCTATTTGGTTTTTTCAGGCTCACTTGTGTCCCGTAGGACCCCGAGTACTTGATTCCTGTTCCTTGAATATTCGCGCTATCCACATCCGGGAGGCTTATGGACCCCCCTGAGCCAGAGCTTGATTCATTCTTATTTCTTGGGGCCACAAACTAGTTTGAGGTTTTATTTACTATCCTGTACTTATGCCATGCTTTACTGCTTTATTTAAATTGTGCGAGGTACTGCACACTGTACTGTTTAGGAAAGCGGAGTGTTTTCGCGGTGTCGACAAGCCCAATCACATTTTCGGGTTCCCAGTCGTTCACAGCCACTGGCGCAAACCCTGAGGCCGTCTCGGAGTCAGCTAACTTCGTTGCGGGTAGCTCAATGGGGTGGCCCCCTGAAATATTTCTGAATCCTGTGATCGCTTTGTCGTGACTGCCTCGTTGGGTTTTGATTTGGTTTTTCCGAGGCATATCGAGTGTGTGTTGCTATTTGTGCACCCCTGCAGGGTAAAACTTTCTGAAAGCCGTGTCCGCGGTTATGGACGACTTGGAGCACAGTTTCTCGATCATAGACAAGAATAACTAAAGTACCGCTTTTAATTTGACTAAGTACCTGACTAGTAAATAGTGCAACACTCATGGAATGTTTAATAAAACTGCCAACGGATGGGGGGTTGTTCGTCCGCTTCCTCGTCGGTAGGCGAGGAGGAGGATGGATCTGTGGATATTACCGTTATAACTGTTATAACTGTTGTTATTAATTCACGGACATCCGTCTATCTCTGGTTAGGCGGATGGTTAGCGAGTATCTATAGAATTGCTAGGGTTTATCTTTTGCTGCAATTGCGTCACCCCAGGTTGTGTCCCCTTTAGAGGCATAAAGACTTGCTGAGTACCCCTAGGGTCTCATACGATAAATTATTGGTTCAGATGAACAGGTACCCCTGCAAGATGGATACTGGGTGGAAGAGACGGACGATGTGGGCAACGATCATTCGGTGTAGAGATTCCGGGAACGGGGATCCGTGAGATCTGTGGGCGGGATCTGCTTATTTATGGGGCATCTTATGCCGATTTGCTTCTTATCCGTACTCGGATTTTGTCTTCCGCTTCCGCTTGATACTCTGTTGATTGATGTATGAGGAGATATCCTAAACTATTATATCTATCTAGGATATTTGGATCTTGCCGTATGGCGTTGCTATATTTCCTTTCTTTTTAGATGGAATGGCTCTGATGTACTGTTGTATGGTGGCTTGCATACATACTCATTTGTGTATGTAGTTGATCCCTTCGCCTGCCGATTACGCCGCCCGTTCTTGTCCCGATGTTTGGAAATGGTTGGGACGGCCGAAAGGTCTACCTGTGAGTGGCATTTGGGCCCCACCATACTATTTCAACCATTTCCGCTCATCCAGGCTTGTAACTAGGAGCGTAATTCACCGAGGTAGTTACGGGTACTCAGTGTTTTTGCATCGGGGGCTTCTTAGAGGCGAAGGGGCGAGACCGGGAGGCGGCCAGGTTGCCCAAACCCTAGCCAGGCACGGGCCCACCTGACCCCGCGCCTGGGGTGAGTCTGGCCCCCCTGGTTGGCCCCTCCGGCTCTCCTCTGGACTTCTTGTTCCCCACGGAAAGTAATTGACTTTGGAGTTTGTCCCGTCCAATTTCGAGAATATTTCTTTACTAAATTTTCTGAAACCAAAAACAACAGAAAATAGGAATCTGGCACTGTTGCAACTTGTTAATAGGTTAGTACCAGAAAACATGTAAAAAACACCTCAAAGTGTAGACAAGTAAAGCAAAGTAGATACTAAACAAGCATGGAGCATAAAAAATTATAGATACATTTCCAACATATCAGCATCCCCAAGCTTAACTCCTGCTCCTCCTCGAGTAGGTAAGTGATAAAAAGAATAATTTTTGAGGTGACATGCACCCTCACAATAAAGATCCAACCATTTGCAAGCATGGAAAGCTAGGATCAAAGAACTCTAAACATGTGCATGAAAGATGGAGTTCTAACAATAGGACAAAGTAACTATGCATGCAACATGGCAAGCTACAAACAAAGATCATGAATAACATGCATTGAAAAACGTCTGTTTGTTTCACATACAGAAAACATAGCATAGTGGCAATCAGCTTGTCCCTCATAGATTAGCAATATAATGCATATGACATCTGCAATGTTCACAAGGGTGACTAGAAAAAGTAGCACAAGAACAATTAATATCACAATATGCATCAATTAATAAGCTTTGGAACACTGCACACAGGATGACAACTATGCTCTCTTAATGGTGCCTAAAGGTAGAAGGTGGAGACTCAAATAATGGTGGAAGAAAGGCCTTTTTGTAAAGGAAGCAGTGATTACAAGTTTCAAAAAGAGCTTCCAAAAATTATAGTACTTGTTAGCTTTCAGGCCTCATTGCCCCTATCATAAGCATCTTGAAGTGGTTAAGGTTAAAGTGGCAAAGCTGGAGTATATGCTTGACGAAGTATAAGTTGGCAATCTCATGACCCTTGAATACGAGGGCCACACCTCATGCATACTCAACTTTGGGTCCAGGTAAGTTCCTATCACTATAAGTATTTGCATATCATTGAGAACCGCCAACAGGGTACCCCTTGCACATGGTACAGGAGCTTTCCCATAACCAAAATGACAAGGAAAGCAGACAATGAGCATCTCGGCAATTCTTCTTATGTACCATGGGAATATGGTGTTCTTTTCTCTCTTTCCTCTTTTCTCAATGTGTCTCTCTCTTTTTTAAGAAGAATGCTTCATAGATATCACTGTGGTGATGCTGCAAGTTTCCACCATGATTAGGCATGGCTTAGGCTAGATGCCCAGGCGTTTCTCTAACACAGGATACAAACTCCATGGACTTACAAGTTCCCTCTTTATTTCACACCGGTGACATCCATAGACAAAAGAACATGATATCAACTGAGTACAACAAGGTACAAGTGCAATGTTGAAAATGTTCCCCGTGACAGCACGGTTCTGCTAATTCCAACTTATAAGTGCAAGCATATACAACAAAGTTGTCACAATGGTTCAAGTTTATTAGGGGCAAAGAATAAAGTGTGACATCAAGTTCGTGAGGGATTTAATCACTAAGTTTTCACATAACAAAATAGTTTTTAATTGGAAGATAGATGAAAACAAGAATATACTTTGGAATGGTATAACACAACATGCATAGGAGTTTATAGTGGACACTTTGGAATAACTTGGTTTCTTGGGAGTTGGAAGCATGAGTAGAGCTTACTCATACAAGTGGAGGCTAGCAAAAGACTAGGAGCAACCAACTAAGAGAGAAATAATGGCCATAATCATGCAATGCAACAAAGCATACTAATCAAAGCAAAGAGTGGTAATACAAGTCAAGGACTAAATGATCATAGAGGCTAATGGTGACTTGTCATAGTTATAACATGGTGTGATCATGTGCCAAGTCAATCCAAGCAAAACATCAAAGGAGAATACCACAATACTATGCTTTTGCATGCTAAAACAACACATAATTTCTTCAAGGCACACTAAGCAATCCCAATTGTTTGGAACAAGACATGCTACAGCAATAATCACTAGGCATAATGCTAACACAACACCTAGCATGTCATGCTAACGTATAAGTCACAGTCAATGCAAGCTCCTCCTGCACTTCAAGCAAGAACTTACTACTCCTTTCCAAACACCAAGCAAACTTATTTGCAAAGCAACACAGTGAGAATGGGGTCCAAACTACTTTATTCAAGCAAACTAAACAACCTAAGAAAAGCAAACTAAAACTAAGACGCTCCAAGAAAAACACAACTATGCATGAAACAATAAAAACGAAGTGTCTAGACAGACCTGAGCTTTTTTATTGTTGAAGAAGGGGATGCCTTGGGCATACCCAAGCTTTGACGCTTGTACCTCTTGGATATTTCTTGGGGTGACACCATGGTGGCATCCCCAAGCTTGAGCTTTTGTCCATTCTTCATCTCATTTCATCATTCTATCTCTACACCTGAAATTTTTCCTTCATACAAATCTTCACACAATCTTCATTAGCAACATTAGCTTATTCAAAAGATATTAGACCACTGGCAAAGCTTTGGAACAGAAAGGTTTTTCACTAAAAACACAATCTACTGTAGTAACTCCTTCAAAAATCTCAATTTACCTGAAGAGAACTCAAAAAGGAATCAAAAAGAAGCAAACGCAAATAATGGCAGAAATCTGTCAAAACAGACCAGCAGGTAGAAACGAATTTTTTCGAACATCTTCTGTTGCTCAAATCAAAAAGTGTTGAACTAACGAAAGTTATCTAACATACTGGAGGATTTATTCGTGAATTTTCAGCTCAATCCGAGTTACAGAGCCTCCTCACGAATTTGTTTGGTGGAGGACAGAAATCTGTTTCGAGACAGCAACTCCCCAAATCTTACTTCCCTCTCATTAGAGGTCATTTTGGCACAAAAAGCAAACAAAAAAGGATTAGAAGAGGTTATTATAGAAGTAATAACTTCCAAGACTCAAGGAAACTCTTGGGTTATCTCCCAACAAGTACTTTTCTTTAACGCCTTTAAGTTAGGCATGATAGCTTGAGAATATGCTCACATAAGAAATACGAATTGAAGTCAAAGAGAGCATCAAAAAGCAAATTCAAAACACATTTAAGTCTAACCCTCTTCCTATGAATCGGAATCTTGTACACATATAAATTCACAAAGAACCAAGTGACAAGCATAGGAAGATAAAACAAGAGTAACTTCAAAACTTTCAGCATATAGAGAGGTGTTTCAGTACCATGAAAAATTCTACAACCATACTTTCCTCTCTCATAAGAATTTTCAGTAGCATCATGAATAAACTCAACAATATAGCTATCACATAAAGCATGCTTTTCATGATCTACAAACACATAATTTCTATCAAGCTCAAAAATAGTGGGATTAAAACCTTCACAGGTTTTACCCAAAGTAGATATTTTAAAAGGATCCATAGGAACATAACATTCATCCTCCTTTGGTAAGCATGGGGTACAATCAAATAATATAAGGGGTAAAGAGTTACTCTCATTAGAAGGTAGACATAGGTAGATCCATTCTTTCTCCTTGTGTTCATCACTCCTCCTCTTTTTCATCTAATGAGCTTCCAGTTTTAACAATTTCTTCTTCCATAGGCTCCTGCAAGGCATTGGTCTCTTCCAGTTGTGGAAAGCACCTATGAAAATATTCAAGAATATATCCATTTGCTTCCTTGTAATTGTCAAAGAAAAATTTAAGTATCTCATAAACCTCACATTCATAAGGTGCATCATCAGTATTTTCAAGTAAACTAGCAAGTTCAAATGCACCCTTGAAAGCAATAAATTCTTCAATTTGTTCCACATCATAAAAGTCATAATTTCCTTTAACATAAGAAGATATGGTAACATTATCATTATACTCACATTGAAAAGGCAGGTGTTTATACCTCCTACAGCAGCAGGACTTATCAAAGCAATAAGTAACATTATAAGTAGAGCACACGTCTCTAGCAATAGTATTCAACTTATCAATTTGTTCCCATAAGTGTTTCCCTTTTTGTGACAAATGGTGTTCCTTATAATAATACTTTTGTTCTTCCGTGAACCCACCTTGCCAATAAGAACTAGTTTCAAAGAAACCATCCATTGATAGAAAGCATGACCAAGCAAGGCAATAACAGACCAGCAACTAGAGCAGGGAATAATTTTTGTGCGTTTTTGAATAAGGCAAGCAAACCAAACTAGACTAATTTTTTTGGCTTTTTTGGAAAGAGGCAAACAAAACCAAGCAAAATAAACAAATCAAACTAAAAACAAAGTAAAGAGAAAGGAAGTGAAGGACTACCCTAGTGAAGACGTCCTTAGCCTCCCCGGCAACAGCGCCATAAAACTTGTTGGTGAATCCTTGATGGCGCCAGAAAACTTGGTGCTTGATGTGGAGTCTTGGTGGGAACCCCAAGAGAAAGGAGTGAAGAGTACAACAGCAAGTCTTCCCTCAATTGAGACCGAGGTTATCGAACCAGTAGGAGGAAGGAAACGTAACACAGGTGTTGCAAGCAACGCGGAGACCTGCACAACACAAACTCAAGACTTTGCCCCAACGAATCTATGAGGTTGTCAAGCTTACCGGTTTGCTGTAACAAAGGATTAAACGTATGATGTGGAAGGTAAAGATTTGCAGCAAGTAAACAGGTAACAGTGGAAGATGTATCAATGGTAAAGATTGGACTGGGGTCCATAGTTCACTATAGGTGCTCTCCTTAGATAAAAAACATGGCATGAAGTGTAAACAAAATACAGCGAGGCAATTGACAGGAACTGAGCAAGGAATAGCAATGCAATTACTAGCCAGAAAGTTCCTATGAAGTTGATTGGGCAATATAACAATATACATAGACCGTCATCCAACTGCATATATGACTAGAAGTCCACCTTCAGGTTATCATCCGAACCCCCTCCAGTATTAAGTTGCAAGCAACAGACAACTGCTTTAAGAAAAGTGTGTAAGGTAAACAGTCCACATGTTCCATGAACAAAAGACCGTTGTTTTCTCCCTAGTAGCAACAACACATCTACAACCGAAGAGATTTCTGTCACTTCCCTTGGAAACTAGAGGCATGAACCCACTATCGAGCATAAATACCCCCTCTTGGGGTCACTAGCAACTACTTGGCCAAGATAACCACTAGCAACAGAGAGCATGCAAGATCACAAACAACACAAACATGATAGAATCATAAATACAAAACCATTAATCAAACCAACATAATAATCTCAATATCCATCGGATCCCCATAAACACAACATGCATGATTACAAATAGATTATATCTTGATCATGAATGGAGCTCACAAGATCTATACATGAAAGCACAAAGGAGGAGATACCACCATCTAGCTACTACATGGACCCATAGTCCAAGGTGGACCTACTCACGAATCATACCGGAGAGAAGTCCTCCGGGATGATCTCCCCTTCGGTAGGGTGCCGGGAAGAGCTTCAGATCCCCCCGATCTAGGGACGATGGTGGCGGCGGCTACAGATGGTTTCGTGGATTTCTGTCGGATACTTAGTGTTTTTGCATCGGGGGCTTCTTAGAGGCGAAGGGGCGAGACCGGGAGGCGGCCAGGTTCCCCAAACCCTAGCCAGGTGTGGTCCCACCTGACCCCATGACTAGGGTGGGTTTGGCCCCCTGACCGGCCCCTCCGGATCTCCTCTGGACTTCTTGTTCCCCACAGAAAGTAATTGTAAGACCACACCTTTATAAAGGTAAAGGTCATTGTGATTGCAATGCAAGTCCCTGGATCAAATACTAGCATCCACAGTTTAAGATGAAGTACACAGAAATAAAGGTCATTATTACATCGTCATTCTAGAGATAACATAGTCTTTTACAACTCCATAGCCATAGGCTAGTACAAGAGTTTAACTTAACAATATAAATACAAGTCTTCATCTTCATGTGCCACAAGCAAGCATGTTGAGTGTAGACTCATAACCCTAATCCTCATTAGAGTAACCTGCAACATCACAAGTTACAGCCACAGTGGGTCAATACATTGGAATAGTATTGGCAAGTGATACCTTAGTAGAATAATAGTATCTAGCTTCTACATGAATTTGGCTAAGTGTAGCTTAGGCTTGCTTTGCTAAAAATAGGTTTTACCTATCAGTTGAAAACACTAAGTTTTTGTTTGAGAAAACTCCCAAGGAACCACTAATAGACATTGTTGAACCTTTACCCTTGTTCAACCACAAGTTTTTAACTTAGAAATTGGGATGAGGAGATTCTTGATAGCTTCCATGTCTTGATGCTCAAATTGTCCATTGTCGGTGACACGGCTAAGTACTTAGATTCTTCCTTCTCGAGAGGTGGTGCACTTTCCCCACAAGACTCAACATGCATCGAGACAAGACCTTTCAAAAGCCTTCCCTTAGACCAGAATGGACGTGCTCCAAACCTTTCACCCCCTACCACCAACTGTCCATTTGGCTAAGTTATTGCAACCTATATGATCGAGGCAGAGCCCATAATGCCATGTGGCTACACTAGAAGCTTCTTAAGATATGGCATATCAAATTCCTTTGTTCCTGGGTGGATTTACACAAGTGTGATACACAAGGTAGACCATACATATGGGCCTTGTGTAACCACTCAACATAACACAAACATACCATTCCACCTAGGTGTTTCATTCACTTAGTTGTTTTATTAAGAAAAACACAAGTCAAAGACTTAGCAATATTTTTCATAGCATGTATATAATCCACCCTTGGTTGCTACTATCTAGGATAAGCATGGAAATAGCAAGTATCTTAATTAGAGAAAATTCTAATAATTCTACAACTACTAGGATTTCCCAAGCATAGCATATAGATACTTAGCAAAAATTATCATGCAAGCCCTATACAAAATATCACTAATGCATAGTCAAAATATTGGGACAAAAATATGAAGCACCACTTGCCTTGGTAGTTGGGGGAGTAACAACAATCCTCACAGTCACAATCACCACTAGCACCAAAATCTACACATAAAATGATAGCACCAAATTTATATTTCAAATAATCAAGCAAAATATATGAATGCATGCAAATGCCATGTGATGATTTTTCTAAACTGAAAAAGACAAGTGAAACAGTACTAATCAATAAACTAAACATTTATACACCAATTAAACTTAATTTGGCATTTAAAACATTTTCCAAATAATTTTGTACACAAAATAGGCCTACAAATGTCTCTGCATAAAATTCTAATCTAACAGAAGCAAATCACAAAACTAAGCCTGCAGATGTGTAGGATTTATTTTTGTGATTCCATTGATATATTATTTGCATTTTTGGATAAACAGAACAAAAGTTATTGAATTTGCAATTTTAATCATCTAATTAAATCAAATCTGAATTTTAAATCGAAATCCCTGACACGCGGCGCCATCTGATTGGCCTGTACCGCTTCGTGCGGATCACGCTCTCGAGCCGCTGGATCTAAGTTAGATTGCACGGTCCAGATCTAACCATACCCCTTCACTCTCTAATATAATATTAGCCTCTAGATCTGGATCTAAGGGTCCTCGATGCTCTGACCATCGAGTGGCGGCACAAATGGCCAGAGTGGCGGTGATGCTTCTGCCGGCGGTGAACTGGCGGCGCTAGGGGGTAAGTGGGGGTGGGGGTGGGTCGTTACCGCAACGTGGGGACACGGCGATGATGATGGTTGACAAGGTGGAGACGCGGGCGTGCGGGACCGTCGAAAATTCCTCGCCGGAGATGCTCCTGGCATCGGGTGCTCGAAGTCATCGACAAAGGCGAGCCTACAGAGCGCCAGTGAACAAACCAAAGGCATTAGGTGAGCGCGAGGGGCAGTGAACTTGGCAAGGCAAACCAGAGGCGAGGGGGTGGTCAGACCTCACCGTAATTGGTCACCGGAGCTTGTCGGGACATCGGCGGTTCAAGGAGAAAAGCGAGCAGCCTGGTGGCGCACAGATGCGATTGAGTGGGAGGAAATGGAGCGGATGCTATGGGGTTTAAGTAGCTGGAGCTGGGCGAGGAGTTACTCGGCGAATCAATGACAATAACTCGCGCAATCAACGGCAGTGACGCGGGGAGGAAACAGTGGAGGGCCAGGTCGTGGGCGGGGTTTGGGGACGATGATGACGGGGCACGTGGGACCGGGGCGTCAGTGAGAGGGGGGTGCGCGCGGGTGAGAAAGAGAGGGGGAGGAAATGGCCCGGGTGGGCTTGCTGGGCTGGCTCTGGTGCTAGGCCGAAAGGCTGGCGCAGGCCCTTTCTTATTTTCTTATTCCTTTTCTATTTTTGATTTGATTTTCTGAATTCATTTTCAAATGCTATTCAAATGAGTTTGAATTAAAATTTCCTCTGGATTTTTGTAAAGTACTCCAAGCATATATTTGTGTATAAAACCTTGTTGTTTGATCACAAACTCTTTGGTCCAATTAAAATAGAATTAAAACCATGCCTTAATTAAATATTTATATTAGGCATATAAATGGTTTTAAATTTAGATTTTGTTTTGGAACTTTGAACAAACTTTGGAATCAACATTCAACCCTTTTCTAGTTGAAAGAAAGTATTCTCATGATTTAAAAATGGAAATGAAGCCTTTGCCTTTCTTACATAAAATAGTAGGCAACAATTGGCTTCTGTTTTGCAATCTTGTTTGAAACAAATTTTAAAATGCATGAGGATGCATGAATGATGTGCAACTTTATAAATCATGGTTTTTGGGATGTTACAAATCTAACCCCCTTAAGATGAATCTCGCCCTCGAGATTCGGATTGGCTAGCAAATAGGTGAGGGTGGTCTTTCCAAAGATCATCTTCTCTTTCCCAAGTTGCTTCTTCTTTGGAATGATGGTTCCACTGAACTTTGCAAAACTTGATAGTTTTAGTTCGAGTAACTCTTTCTGCAGTCTCAAGAATCTTGATAGGTTTTTCCTCATAAGTGAGATCACTTTCCAACTGGACCTCTTCCAAAGGTATAGTATCTTTCAAAGAAGTCTCTTCCATCTCCGGATGGCATTTCTTTAGCTGACTTACGTGAAATACATTGTGAACGGCAGACAATGATTTAGGCAATTCAATCTCATATGCTAATTCTCCTTTACTGCTCAGAATCTTGAATGGTCCAACATATCTTGGTGCCAATTTTCCTTTGACTCCAAACCTCTTCACTCCACGAAGTGGTGATAGTCTAAGATAAGCTCTATCACCCACCTCATAGGTGACTTCTCTACGCTTTGGATCTGCGTAGCTCTTTTGTCGGGACTGTTCTATCTTCAATCTGTCCTTTACCAACTTGACTTTCTCTTCAGCTTCCTTGATTAGTTCTGGCGCGAACAAATTTATTTCTCCAACACCATTCCATAGCAATGGTGTAGTACATTTTCTCCCATAGAGAAATTCAAACGGTGCCATCTCAATACTGGCTTGATAGCTGTTGTTGTAAGATAATTCTGCGTAAGGTGGACTTTCATCCAAACTAGCACCATAATCTAGGGCACATGCCCTCAACATATCCTCTAGAATCTGGTTGGTCCTTTCTGTCTGTCCATCAGTTTGGGGATGAAAAGCAGTGCTGAATTCCAATCTCGTTCCCAATGACTCATGCAGTTGCCTCCAAAAATGGGAAGTGAATTGAGTTCCCCTATCATACACAATACTCTTGGGTACACCATGCAGACACATAATCCTATTCATATAAATCTTGGCTAACTTGGCACTTGTATAGGTTGTCTTCACGGGTATGAAATGAGCCACTTTAGTTAGGCGATCTACTACGACCCAAATGGAATCATATCCTGATCTAGTCCTTGGCAGTCCAGTGATGAAATCCATGCCAATCTTGTCCCACTTCCAATCGGGAATAGGTAGTGGTTGTAACAATCCTGCTGGTTTCTAATGTTCCGCTTTCACTCTACTACATACATCACAAAAAGCAACATGTTCGGCGATGTCCTTCTTGATATTATTCTACCAAAATCTTTCCTTCACATCCATGTACATTTTGGTGTTACCCAGATGAATGGAACATGGTGAGTTGTGTGCTTCTTGTAAAATCAGTTTTCGAAGCTCCTGATCTTGCAGAATGCAGATACGTTTTCCATACCATAAAGTACCATGTTCGTCTTCATGGAATCCTTTGGCTTTCCCTTTGCTAATTTTTTCCTTAATCTCCTCAATTTCTTTGTCCAACTTTTGGGCTTCCTTTATCTTGTCCAACAATGTGGGTTGAACATCCAATGACATGAGATGTCCTTCAGGAACTATCTCCAATCTGAGATCTTTGAATTGGGCACACAAATCATCTGGCAATTCTCCCTTAGTAAGGCCACTCACATAAACATTACGGCTTAATGCATCCGCTACAACATTTGCTTTACCGGGGTGGTATTGCAAACTCAATTCATAGTGCTTGATGAGTTCTAGCCATCTTCTTTGTCTCATGTTGATTTCTTTCTGAGTGAATATATACTTCAAACTTTTGTGACCTGTGAACACTTCATAACGCTTTCCCAAAAGATAATGTCTCCATGTTTTGAGTGCATGGAGAACAGAGGCTAACTCTAAATCATGAGTAGGATAATTCACCTCATGAGTTTTGAGTTGTCTCGAGGCATAAGCCACAACTTTCCCTTCTTGCATCAAAACTGCACCTAAACCTTGGTGAGATGCATCACAGTATACTTGAAAATCTTTCTCCAAATCTGGTAGACATAAGACTGGTGCTGTCACTAGTCTCTTCTTGAATTCTTGGAAACTGAGTTCACATCCTTCAGTCCAATCAAATTTATTGTCTTTCTTAAGTAACTTTGTCATTGGCTTAGCTACCTTTGAGAAATTCTTAATGAATCTCCTTTAGTATCCTGCCAAGCCAAGAAAACTACGAACTTCTTTCACTGACTTAGGAGATTCCCAGTCAGTTACAACTAACACTTTTGCGGTATCAACTGCTACACCATCTCCTGAAACAATATGTCCAAGAAATCCGACTTCATTCAACCAGAATTCACACTTGCTGAATTTGGCATATAGCTTATGCTCTCTAAGCTTCTCAAGTATCAATCGCAAATGTTCTTCATGCTCTTCATTACTCTTGGAGTAGATCAAAATGTCATCGATGAATACGACAACAAATTTGTCAAGAAATTCCATGAACGCCTTGTTCATCATATTCATGAAATAGGCTGGTGCATTTGTCAAACCAAATGGCATCACAGTGTACTTATACAATCCATACCTAGTGGTGAAAGCAGTCTTAGGTATGTCTTGTTCTCTTATCTTTAGCTAAAAGTAGCCTGATCGGAGATCAATCTTTGAGAACACACAGGCTCCTTCTAACTGATCAAACAAATCATTGATTCTGGGCAAAGGATACTTGTTCTTTATAGTCACCTCATTGAGTGATCGGTAATCTATGCATAACCTTTGACTTCTATGTTTCTTTTCAACAAACAAGACTGGTGCTCCCCAAGATGAAGAACTCGGTTGAATAAATCCTTTCTGCAGCTGTTCTCCAAGTTGTTTCTTGAGTTCTTTAAACTCATCAACTGACATCTTGTAAGGTATCTTTGCTATTGGTCCTGATCCTGGCAGCAGGTCAATCAGAAACTCGACATCTCTATCTGGTGGCATTCCCAGCAATTCCTTCGAAAACACATCCGGATACTCTCTCACAATTAGCACACTGTCTATGCTAACCCCCTTAAGAGAATTTAGCTTACTCCCTTTTGATTCAAAGTTAGACTTGAATCTAATCCATTTCTTATCCGGGGTTGTGAGTGTGACGGTACGGTTGGCACAATCTAGAATTCCTTCATACTTGGTCATCCAATCCATTCCCAAAATAACATCCAATCCTTGGGAATCTAGGATTATCAAACTAACTGGAAACTTAAGCTTTCCAAATTCTATTACTAGATCACGACATCCAAGACTTACTATCATATCTCCACCGGGAGAACTTACTTTTATAGGACACCAAATATTTTCAGTTGGAAACCCATTTCTATCAACAAATGCTCTTGATATGAATGAATGTGATGCACCAGTATCAAAAAGAACAAGTGCTGGAATAGAATTGAGTTTGAACTTACCAGCCACAGCATCAGATTCCTCATATATTTCTTCCACATTGATGTGGTTCACTTGTCCCTTTTGGAAGGGATTGGGCTTGTTGCCACCTTCAACTTTCTTTTCTGGACACTCATTAGCATAGTGCCCCATCTTCTTACATTTGAAGCATTCAACCTGACTGAGATCTTTCTTTACAGGCTGACTCCCACTTCCACTTCCACCTCCACTGTGGTGGCTCTTGTGTCCACTCTTGTGGTTCTTATACTTGTCATTATCATGACTGTGGTGATGCTTATTGTCATGATGGAGGTTGTGGCTGTGGTGGTTGTTGTACTTTCCATGTTTGTGGGATCCGAAACTCCCACTATCATCATGATGGGAACGCTTGTGAGACGATCCCGAGCTGTGCTTATCAAAGCTATGCTTCCTCTTTCTGCTCTCAACCTGTTTCATCTTGTTTTCCAAGATGGTAGCCTTGTAACAAAGTGATTGGTAGGTTGGAACATAGGCAACAGATAGCTGCAGGTTCAACTCATCATTCAGTCCCTCGAGGAATTTCTCCTTCCTCTTGGCATCTGTATCAACTTCATCCGGTGCATAACGCGCTAGATTGTTGAATTCCTCAATGTACTCAGCCACACTGCGGTGACGCTGTTTCAGATTGTGGAACTCCTTTTTCTTCAAATTCATCACTCCGGATGAGATGTGAGCTGTACGGAATCCATCCTCGAAGATAGCCCAAGTCACATCCTCAATGGGAGTGGTGATCTAAAAGTTGTCCCACCAGGTTGCCGCTGGCCCTTCAAGCGGATGTGCTACGAACCTGACCTGTTCTTTGTCGGTGCAGCCAACAGTCACTAAGTCCTTGTTCAATGAACGTAACCAGTCATTGGCTACCATTGGATCAGTGGTTCCCGAGAAGTTTGCAGGCCTTAGTCTAAGGAATCTGGTGAGCATGTCAAATCCTGGCGGATTATTCTGGTTGTTGTTGTTATTGTTGTTGTTATTGTTGTTGTTGTTATTCTGGTTCTGGTTCTGCATGAATGTTGTCATCATCTGTATCAGTTGAGCTTGCGTTGTCATCAACTGTTGCATCTCGGGAGTGACATTATTGTTTTAGTTGGGGTTGGCACGTCGAGGAGGCATCTGTGGTTTTAATAAGGATAAGAATGAGATACCCATAGATGCTTAACATGCACAATACATCACATAGAACAATCACAATAACCAAGCATCAAAATAACATAGAGTTTGAACGGCATAAACAACAAGTTTGAAAATGAAAACACACTATAGCAAGCCATCCACATGTTGGATGGTCATTGCGACTCAATAATCAAAGTACGGTAGATGAAAGATAATCGAGTAGTATAGACTACTCCTCCGCATCAATCTCCACGTCAACAAGGGTAAGACCTGCATTCTCCATGGCGTTCTTATACTCCTCAACACTAGTGGTCAAGGCCTCAATCTTGGCCCTAAGAGCCCTCTTCTGTGAGCGAAGCCTCTCGATCACTCCCTACTGGTGCTCAAGCTCGAAGTCCTTGGCCTCTAACTCTTCCTTCATCTCCCGGATCTTCTTGTTCCTTTCTTGGACTCTTTTCTCCTAGCTCTTGAACTTCTTGTCCTGGCTTTCAAATTTGGCCTTCATTTCCTTGACGATCTCGTCTTGCTCCGAGAAGAGCTTGTCCGTATCTCGTAGCTGAACCTGGAGCTCATCATTGCTAAGCATGACGTTAGTCCTATCAGTATCAAGGTGTATAATAAGACCCTCTAGGTCCTGTAGGTATAGACGAATCGGCTCCATCGTCTCTCTAGTAGCATCATCATACTCTATAGCCTCACCCTCCTCGTTGCGTCTCCCGAAGGGGTGAAAGTAAAGACCTCTAAGCTCGGTGCAGTGTCTCCCTACCAAGCACCCAAGTAACTCCTGCATGACTACATCTAAGCCTCTCTCCTTGTCGTCATGCATCAGCTTGAAAGTGATAGCCTCCATGGGTGGCTCTGCCTGGCGTCCCGGCTGTGTGACTCTGAAGCCCCATAGGTCCTTCCTCTCAAACTTGGTGAGCTGAAGCGTCGTGATGCTAGGAAGTGGAAGATTGAGCACACTAGTGAGCTCAATGAGACGAGTACCAAAACGAGTTCCCTTGGACTCCTCGGCCATGCTGATAACAACATTAGGCATCTATTTTTATAAGATAGAGAAAAGTTAGAACCAACACAAGTAGAGAAAAATCACAAGACAAAATATCACAAGCACATCTTTTAGCAACAAACACACAAGTCATGGCATACACAAATCCATTACAAACACCAAAGGTTCAACATAACTTAGACAAATTTTTGGAAGTAAAAATGATAAGTGTGGTGGTCCAACTAACGAAGTACGTTATAATTCTCACTCACTAGACAGAATAGCTATTAGGGCATCCTTAGTGGCAATCTGTCTATCTTGTTCACAAGACTCCCATATTAAATCTATGATGTCTCCCCTTAGTTGTTGGTTGGTAGTCTCTAATTCTTGGGTATGCTTCTTTTCTTCTCTAAGGTCATTTTGGGTGTTGAGCATTCTGCACTTGAGTATATCACCAAGCTCCTTGATGGCATTCCAAGCTGCATTTCTTGTGGAGTCAAAGAATGTTGTGTGCATTTCAGAGTTGGTGACCATGCAAAATCCTGACTCCTTGTGGTTTTCTTCCTTGTTTTTGTACAAGTGAAGTTGCACCCACCAATACTCTTCTCCTTCATCCATCACAGGGAATCCCTTGTACACAGCTGCACCATGTATCCCCATGGTAACCATAAGGTTCTAGAGTGCCTTGGGAAATTCAGTCTCACACTCTAAAGTCATGGTCATGAGTGGTCCCTTCTTCATGGCTTCATTGATGGAGTTCATCTACAAATAAAGATGAGAAAGAAGATTAGAAAAGTTTACGATAAGAGAAAGACAAGTGTGGAAATTTTACAAAGTGTTGAAATTTTTTCCTTAGTGGTTTCTTAGTCTAATCCAATCCTAGGGTCATAATCCTACAGGCAACACAGTGCTCTGATACCATCTGTAAGACCCCACCTTTATAAAGGTAAAGGTCCATGTGACTGCAATGCTAGTCCCTGGATCAAATGCTAGCATCCACAGTTTAAGATGAAGTACACAGAAACAAAGCTCATTATTACATCGTCATTCTAGAGATAACATAGTCTTTTACAACTCCATAGCCATAGGCTAGTACAAGAGTTTAACTTAAAAATATAAATACAAGTCTTCATCTTCATGTGCCACAGGAAAGCATGTTGAGTGTAGACTCATAACCCTAATCCTCATTAGAGTAACCTGCAACATCACAAGTTACAGCCACAGTGGGTCAATACATTGGAATAGTATTGGCAAGTGATACCTTAGTAGAATAATAATATCTAGCTTCTACATGAATTTGGCTAAGTGTAGCTTAGGCTTGCTTTGCTCAAAATACGTTTTACCTATCAGTTGAAAACACTAAGTTTTTGTTTGACAAAACTCCCAAGGAACCACCAATAGACATTGGTGAACCTTTACCCTTGTACAACCACAAGTTTTTAACTTAGAAATTGGGATGAGAAGATTCTTGATAGCTTTCATGTCTTGATTCTCAAATTGTCCATTGCCGAGGACACGGCTAAGTACTTAGATTCTTCCTTCTCGAGAGGTGGTGCACTTTCCACACAAGACTCGACATGCATCGAGACAAGACCTTTCAGAAGCCTTCCCTTAGACCAGAATGGACGCGCTCCAAACCTATCACCCCTACCACCAACTGTCCATTTGGCTAAGTTATTGCAACCTATATGATCCAGGCAGATCCCATAATGCCATGTGGCTGCACTAGAAGCTTCTTAACATATGGCATCTCAAATACCTTTGTTCCTAGGTGGCTTTCCACAAGTGTGATACACAAGGTAGACCATATATATGGGCCTTGTGTAGCCACTCAACATAACCCAAACATACCATTCCACCAAGGTGTTTCATTCACTTAGTTGTTTTATTAAGCAAAACACAAGTCAAAGACTAAGCATATTTTTCCATAGCATGTATATAATCCACCCTTGGTTGCTACTATCTAGGCTAAGCATGGCAATAGCAAGTATCTTACTTAGAGAAAATTCTAATAATTCTACAACTACTAGGATTTCCCAAGCATAGCATATAGATACTTAGCAAAAATTATCATGCAAGCCCTATACAAAATATCACTAATTCATAGTCAAAATATTGGGACAAAAACATGAAGCACCACTTGCCTTGGTAGTTGGGGGAGAAACAACAATCCTCGCAGTCACAATCACCACTAGCACTAAAATCTACACATAAAATGATAGCACCAAATTCATATTTCAAATAATCAAGCAAAAATATATGAATGCATGCAAATGCCATGTGATTATTTTTCTAAACTGAACAAGACAAGTGAAACAGCACTGATCAATAAACTAAACATTTATACACCAATTAAACTTAATTTGGCCTTTAAAACATTTTCCAAATAATTTTTATACACAAAATAGGCCTACAAATGTCTCTGCATAAAATTTTAATTTAACAGAAGCAAATCACAACCAAGCCTGCAGATGTGTAGGATTTATTTTTGTGATTCCATTGATATATTATTTGCATTTTTTGGATAAACAGAACAAAAGTTATTGAATTTGCAAGTTTAATCATCTAATTAAATCAAATATGAATTTTAAATCAAAATCCCTGACACGAGGCGCCATCTAATTGGCCTGTACCACTTCGTGCGGATCACGCTCTCGAGCCGCTGGATCTAAGTTAGATTGCACGGTCCAGATCTAACCGTACCCCTTCACTCTCTAATCTAATCTTAGCCTCTAGATCTGGATCTAACGGTCCTCGATGCTCTGACCATCGAGTGGCGGCGCAAATGGACAGAGTGGTGAGCATGCTTCTATCGGCGGTGAACTGGCGGCGCCTGGGGGTAAGTGGGGGTGGGTTGGGTCGTGGGGACGCGGTGATGACGATAGTTGACAAGGTGGAGATGCGGGCGTGCGGGACCGTCGAAAATTCCTCGCCGAAGATGCTCCTGGCGTCGGGTGCTCAAAGTCGTCGACAGAGGCGAGCCTACAGAGCGCCAGTGAACAAACCAAAGGCATTAGCGTGAGCGCGAGGGGACAGTGAACTTGGCAAGGCAAACCATAAGCGAGGGGGTGGTCAAACCTCATCGTAATTGGTCGCCGGAGCTCGTCAGGACATCGGCGGTTCGAGGAGAAAAGCGAGCAGCCTGGTGGCGCACATATGCGATTGAGTGGGAGGAAATGGATAGGATGTCATGGGGTTTAAGTAGCTGGAGTTGGGCGAGGAGTTACTCGGTGAATCAACGGCAATAACTCGCGCAATCAACGGCAGTGACGCGGGGTGGAAACGGTGGAGGGCCAGGTCGTGGGCGGGGTTTGGAGACGATGATGACGGGGCACGTGGGACCGGGGCGTCAGTGAGAGGGGGGTGCATGCACGGGTGAGAAAGAGAGGGGGAGGAAATGGCCCGGGTGGGCTTGTTGGGCTGGCTCTGGTGCTGGGCCGGAAGGCTGGCGCAAGGCCTTTCTTATTTTCTTATTCCTTCTCTATTTCTAATTTGATTTTCTGAAATCATTTTCAAATGCTATTCAAATATGTTTGAATTCAAAATTCCTCTGGATTTTTGTAAAGTACTCCAAGCATATATTTGTGTATAAAACCTTGTTGTTTGATCACAAACTCTTTGGTCCAATTAAAATAGAATTAAAATCATGCCTTAATTAAATATTTATATTAGGCCTATAAATGGTTTTAAATTTATATTTTTGTTTTGAAACTTTGAACAAACTTTGGAATAAACATTCAACCCTTTTCTAGTTGAAACAAAGTATTCTCATGATTTAAAAATGGAAATGAAGCCTTTGCCTTTCTTACATAAAATAATAGGCAACAATTGGCTTCTGTTTTGCAATCTTGTTTGAAACAAATTTTAAAATGCATGAGGATGGATGAATGATGTGAAACTTTGTAAATCAGGATTTTTGGGATGTTATAGTAATTGACTTTGGCATTTGTCCCGTCCAATTTTGAGAATATTTCTTTACTAACTTTTCTGAAACCAAAAACAGCAGAAAACAGGCATTTGTCACTGTTGCAACTTGTTAATAGGTTAGTACCAGAAAACATGTAAAAAGCACCTCAAAGTGTAGACAAGTAAAGCAAAGTAGATACTAAACAAGCATGGAGCATCAAAAATTATAGATACGTTCCCAACGTATTAGGGACCTATACCTTATCAGGTTGGGACTTCTACAGATGGTATCAGAGCACTGTGTTGCCTGTAGGATTGGAACCCTAGGATTGGACAAAACCCCTTAGAAAAATAGGAGTTGTATTTGTTTAAACTTATTTACAAACTATCTTGTAAACTCTTTCCTCAGAATTTTGTTTTGATTCTACATATCTCTCTTTTCTACTTGTTGGACAAAAACTTCAACATGAGCAAGGACTTCAACATCACCAAAGACTTCAGCTTAAACATCTCAAAGGACTTCAACTTCAGGTTCACCAAGGAATTCAGCTTGGACATCACTAAGGAATTCAAGTGAGATAAGAATAATACTCAAAACTTGGAGACTAAGGAAACACAACTTAGGAGGAACCATCATCACTTTTGAACTTTGTGACCAAGATGCAAGAATTTCTTCCAACGATACAATGATCTTATTCCTGATGTAATAGCTAAGAACAAGGATTGGATGATCTCAAGTGATACCCATAGTTGGACCACCACAATAGTGTTTAGAATAAATCAATTTATTGATCACACCAACTTATGTGGTGTAGCAAAAATATTGTGTTGCCTAAAATATGCTTGAACCTTGTTGATTGAGTGGAATGGATGATCGGGATTGCTTGTACTTTGCTTTGTGCGAATTGTTATGTGTGAGTAGAATTCTTCTCTAGAAATCTTTTGCCTATTCTAATCCCAACCCCAATAAGATGAATTCTCCAAGCGAACACTACTCCAACATCAAGGATGGTGACAACAACCTAGAGATGCACATGACAGAACAACTGCTAACAACCCAAGCCAGTTGAATCAAGTGACAACCCATTTTTTAGCCAACAACATTGAGTTAGATCCAACCATGCTAAAGTTCTTGGAATCCCAATATCAATTGTTGCGAAGGATGAAGAAGTATATTAGCCAAGTGATGTGCCACAAATGCAAAGAGCTAGGCCACTATGCATCAAATTGTCCAGAAAAGGAGAAGAACAACACAAGCAAACCTATGAGGGACATCAACCTTGTCACATGTTTCAAATGTGGTAACAAAGGACACTATGCAAAAAACTGTCCAGAGAAGTTACATCAAGACACCAAGTAAGCCAAGATGCAATATAGTTAGAAATATTTTAAGGGTTGTAGTACCGTAGTTGTCTTGAAACCAACTTGTTGCCTCTAGCCTTCCTGAATCTCGGGACGAGATTCCTTTTTAGGGTGGTACTATGTCACATCCAAAATTTTCCAAATTTTTAAATGTGAAAAATAAACAAACAAAAGAAACAAATGTTGAAATTTAGGGTGAAAAGAAATTTTTTGCTTCTAAATGGAAACATCAAAACCCTACTTGAACAAAATTTGAATCAAAATGCAACAAACAAATTTTCAAACAAATCAAATGCATCCATGCAAGGAAAATATCCTGAATTTAAACACTTGGAAAAGGTAAGCCAAAAACCTTAAGCCATAATGAAAGAAATCATCTCCAAGATCACTCTAAGACTATGGCTTTGTCCCATATAAAAACTTGGCAACAAACATTATCTAAATGATCAAAAATGGTAAACAAAATATTATAAAACCATGGCAATTGATTTCACACCATTTGGAGCCATGGATAAAAACTTATGATTAAAACCATAAGATAAAGAAAGAATTAAATAGATAAGAAATTATTTAAAAGACAATTTAAACCATTGGCCAAATCCATAGGTAAATGGAATAGAAGTAATTCAAATAAAATAAAAGAATAAAGGTTTATTTAAATAAAATTATATGGGTTTATGAACCGTATTTAATTTTATTTAAATAAGACAAAATTGCCTCACTTAAATAAATATTAAATCATGAGAAAATATTTGGACTATTTCAAAGTGGACTTTTTAACACACTAATAAATGGTTTAAAACAACTGAAAAGATTTGGAAAGATTTGAATTCAAATTGTTGTTTAAAATAATTGATTCAAATAAAAACAGAAAACAGAAAAAGGAAAAGGAAAAAATAAGCAGGAAAAAAAGGGGAAACAAACCCAACCCAGCTAAACTACTCAGTCCAGCCCAGCAAGCCCAACCTAGCTAAATCCCACCCGGCAACCCCACCCCTCTCTCCCTAAAGATCCCTTTCTCACTACCCCTCTCCGCACCCACCCACTAACGAGCCGACCTCACCCTGCCACGTCGTCGTCCTCTTCAACGTCGCGCTGACCACACCCTTTCTCCAGCTGCTATTTCTGGCCATTTCCAATTTGATTGAATTCGAGTAACTGTGCCAGAAATCCGTCACCGCGACCATGCCCTCTTAATCCTCTCCCCCTCCTCTCCATTTCCCCTTAGACGCTGCACCCCGAGAGCCCCCAGGCTGCCCCCATTTTGGCTTGCACCGCCGCGGCCACCGACGAGCTCCGATGCCAATTCCGGCAAGCATAGTACACCCCTGGCCCTCTCGATCAAATGAATCTGCTAGCCACTCTCTTGCGCGTCTACTAACACTAACCGTTTCCCTTCTCATTCCCATAGCATCGCCCCCGTCATCGCCTGCATGCCACCGATGACTGCCTCAACTCCGACAAGTTTTCCCGGTGATCCCCGTGTGCGCCTCGTCCTCTAACCCTTGCCTTCTTGTTCACCATCGTCTTGTGAGTACCCTGATGCTCGCCATTCACTCATTCGTGATATGTAGGGTCACCTCTGACGACGGCAGCACACACCCTACGCCACGAACATCTCTGGCGAGGAATCCCCGTCAACCCCGTGCGCCCTTCGCCAGCCACGACCACCTTGAGAACCGCGACGACCCCGTGAACTCAGTAAGCCACTACACCCTCTCCCTTTCCCCCTAGAATCACCGGACCACCACCACCAGATTCGCTGCCGCCGCACACCGTCGCCAGCGCCACCCATCTTAGGTAAAAGCATCTTGACCCGTTAGATGTAGATCTAGTGGCTAGGATAGATCATGAAGCGAATCGTTATCTGTTGATCTGCACCGTGTGATGCTATTTATATCCAACGGTGCGAGATGCTTGATCCACCCAAAGCGGTATCGGCCAATTAGAATCATACACGTGGCCAAGCTTTCGATTTAAAAACCAGAATTTGTTCTATTAGATGTTTGAACTTGCAAAAATCATAACTTTTGATTTGTATGTCCAAAAATTGCAATTTTATATCATTGGATTCAGAAAAATGAAACCTTTGCAAATAAGGCCCTGGTTTGTTCATTCGCTTATGAAAATTTGGAGTTTTATGCAGAAACATTAATAGGACTATTTGGAGTATAAAAATTGTTCTAAAAATGATTTTTGAGTGAAACATTTTGCAAATGGTTTTGTTTTGAACCCTCTGACCCTAAACACTAACATTTGTAATTAAAAATATATATTTTGTGACACTAGGAATTATTCCTTTGAATAAATGCATTTGTAGTAAAACAAAAATGATTTAAAAGGCCTATTTTCACTAACTTGATTTTAAATGAATTTCCATTTTTATAAAAGACCAGTAGGTGTTTTGAAATGTTTAGAACCTTGTTAGAAACCACTTTTTCAATAAAACAACCTTTTTCATGCTTGCATGCATTTCTTTGTTTTTCTTGTTTTGTGTTGTTATTTGTTTGAGTGCTAGTTTTGAATGTGTGCTTTGCTTGAATGTATTGTAGTGAACTTTGAGGAGTGTGACATTGCAAGATCAAGGAGAGTACCTAGATTGTCTACTAAAAAGGAAATTGATACTTTGGTCATCAAAAGTACTCTCTTTTCAATATTGCATTAGTGATATTTTTGTAGTATGCATGATAGGACTATTTTATATATTGCTATGCTAAAGTAGATCCTATAGAATATATCTTGGTTGGAATATTCCTAAGTCAAGAGAAAAGTTATGCTAGTATGCTTAGCATAGCTATTAGATTACAAGGGTGGAATATTCATGCTATGAAATTATGCAAAGTCTATGACTATGTTTTTGATTAATAAAACAACTATGTGAATGAAACACCTGGGTGGAATGGTAATTGCTTGGATGGATTTTGTTGAGTGGTTACCTAGGGCCCATTTCTATGGTTTACCCTGGTGCATCTCACTTGTGGATGGACACCCAGGAACAAAGAGATTTGAGATGTTTTGTGTTGAGAAGCTTCCAATGCAGCCACATGGCATATGGGCTTTGCCTTTGACCAACTAAGTTGCAAGAACTCAGCCAGATGGACAGCTGGTGGTAGTGATGATAGGATGGAACACGTCCATGGTGGTCTGAGGGATTGCTTCTGAAAAGTCTCATCTCGATGCATGTCGAGTCTTGTGGGGAAAGTGCACCACCTCTCGAGAGGGTATGAACTAAGTACTTAGTCGTGTCCCCGGTAATGGACAGTTTGAGCATCAAAGACATTGAAATGATCAAGGATCTCCTCATCCCAATTTCTCTATGTTAAAACTTGTTGGGTGAACAAGGGTAGCACCTGATGTGTATCCAGTGTGCCTTGTGTGATGAGATTTTTTGAAAAGAGAAAAGCTATTTTACAATGGATAGGAAAAACTTATTTTATGCAAAGTCCAGCCAAAAATCTACTTAGCCAAATATTCATGTAGATGATAGTTTCTCCATATCAATATGATATCACTTTCCAATACAATTCAAATGTATTGACCCTTGTGGCTGTAACTTAATATGTTGCAGGTTTGTTTGATGTTAGTGAAGTTTGTTGAGTAGGGATTACAAGTCTACAACCAACATCATTGCCTGTGGCATATGAAGATGAAGGACTCCATGCTTTATAGATGTATCTACTGCTTTGTAATAAGATAGCCATTTGAGCTATGTAAGTTGTAATGAACTATTTTATTCCTGGTTATAAGTTGTATATGACCTTTGTTTCTTGATATTACATCTTAAACTGTGGGTGCTAGCTATTCGATCTAGGGATTAGCACTGTAAACATATGGACCTCTACCTTATCAGGTTGGGACCTCTACAACTAGGGAGAAAACAACAATCCTTTGTCCAAGGGCAATTGTATTGTTTACTTTACACACTTTGCTTAATGAAATTATCTATTGCTTGCAACTTAATACTGGAAGGGGTTCGGATGATAACCTGAAGGTGGATTATTAGTTATAGATGCAGTTGGATTACGGTCTATGTATTATGGTGTAATGCCCAAACAAATCTCACAGAAATCATCATAACATGTACATGCATAGCTATGCATTCTCAATCTGTCAATTGCCCAACTGTAATTTGTTCACCCAACATGCTATTTATCTTGTGGAGAAACACCTCTAGTGAACTGTGGACCCGGTCCATTCCTTCCCATTGATATACCATCTAGTGTTTACTGTTTACTATTTACTTTCTGCAATTACTATCTTCCACACTATACGTTTAATCCTTTGTTTGCAGCAAAACCGGTGAGATTGACAACCTCACTGTTAGTTGGGGCAAAGTATTGTGGTTGTGTTGTGCAGGTTCCAAGTTGCTAGCAACACCTTGGGAGATGTTTCCTTTCTCCTACTGGTTCGATAAGCTTGGTTTCATAACCGAGGGAAACTTGCTGATGTGCTCATCATACCTTCCTCTTGGGGTTCCCAACGAGATCTACATCATTTGAGCCATCAAGCACTTTTCTGGCGCCGTTTCTGGGGTGATAAGGACAACTTCAATCTCTTCCTCCCCGTCAAATCACTTTTCTGGAGAAAGAATATTCCTGCAAGGGGAGTCTCTCAGAACCAATCTCTTTACTTTGTTTTTGTTTTGGTTGTTTCTTTTTATCAAAAACACAAAAAAATTAGTTGTACTGGTTTGCTTTCTTTTATCAAAAACACATAAGAAAATTAGCTCTTTCTTTAGTTGTTACCTTGTTCTTAGCTCATTATGTTGATCCCTAAGTTCATCCTAAAAGAGCTTTCAATAGGTAGTGGCTCTATAATTGGGAAAGATAATATTGAAGAATTCTTTAATCATGTTAGTAAGCATGAGAATATTGAGGATAGATCCTTAGCAAAACTTTCTCCAAATTATGAAATTGTTGCAACTTCTTTAGTTCACATGTTGGAGGCTAGGTTTGTTAACCTTAACCCCATGATACAGGTAATGTTTCTAAAACTTAATGATATTGAGGATACTGAAAAGAGAGACTTTATCCTAGAAACTTTACTTAAAGTATTTAATGATGTTGCTATAGAATATAGAAAGGTCTTTGATCATTTTAATATGCTAGGCTCATGTGTAGATGTTATTGGTACACTAGAAAAGTTGGACAAAACCAAACCCAAAAATGGAGAGGAAATTAAAATACCAATACCTAAACTTGTAGGAATGCATGAAGCCTTAGAAAAGAATTTTGATTGGATTGTTCCTGAAAACCCGTTTGATGAAAATAGTGAACCCAAGAGTATTGAGAGAGGATCCTCTAGAACTTATTTGGATGAGATACCCTGCCTTGTTGAAGAAGATTCTGGTATTTATTTTGATGCTTCTTCCTTTGAAAATACTTGATTCTTGCTTTCTGTGCCTAGCTGAAAGGCATTAAAGAAAAACACTCTTGGAAGATAACCCAATTTTTATTTCCAGTAAGTGTAAGATCCCACCTTTATAAAGGTAAAGATCCCTATGATTGCAATGCTAGTCCCTGGATCAATTGCTAGCATCCACGGTTTAAGATGAAGTACACAGAAACAAAGGTCATTATTACATCGTCATTCCAAAGATAACATAGTCTTTTACAACTCCATAGCCATAGGCTAGTACAATAGTTTAACTTAACAATATAAAAATAGAAGTCTTCATCTTCATGTGACACAGGCAAGCATGTTGAGTGTATACTCATAACCCCTAATCATCATCAGAGTAACCTGCAACATCACAAGTTACAGCCACAGTGGGTCAATACATTGGAATAGTATTGGCAAGTGATACCTTAGTAGAATATTAGCATATAGTTACTACATGAATTTGGCTAAGTTTAGCTTAGGCTTGTTTTGCTCAAAATAAGTTTTACCTATCAGTTGAAAACACTAAGTTTTTGTTTGGTAAAAACTTTCCCAAGGAACCACCAATAGAAATTGGTGAACCTTCACCCTTGTTCAACCACAAGTTTTAACTTAGGAAATTGGGATGAGGAGATTCTTGATAGCTTCCATGTCTTGATGCTCAAATTGTCCAATACCAGGGACATGGCTAAGTACTTAGTTTCTTCCATCTGCAGAGGTTGTGCACTTTCCCCACAAGACTTGATTTTCACCAAGACAGGACCTTTCAGAAGCCTTCCCTTAGACCAAAATGGACGCGCTCCAAACTTATCAATCCCCTACCACCAACTGTCCATTTGGCTAAGTTATTGCAACCTATATGATCCAGGCAGAGCCTATAATGCCATGTGGTTGCACCTGAAGCTTCTTAACATTTGGAATCTCAAATCGCTTTGTTCCTGGGTGGCAATACACAAGTGAGATACACAAGGTAAACCATAGAAATGGGCCTTGTGTAACCACTCAACCAAAACCACCAAGAAATTACCATTCCACCCAGGTGTTTCATTCACTTGGTTGTTTTATTAAGCAAAACATAAGTCAAAGACTTAGCAATATTTTTCCATAGCATGTATATATTCCACCCTTGGTTACTACTAGCTAGACTAAGCATGGCAATAGCATGTATCTTAACTTAGAGGAAATTTTAACAATTATACAACTACTAGGATTTCCCAAGCATAACATATAGATACTAAGCAAAATACTCATGAAAGCCCTATACAAAATATTTCTAATGCATAGTCAAAATATTGGGACAAAAATATGAAGAACCACTTGCCTTGTTAGGAAGTGAGAAGGGCAGTGGAGTAGATCACCGTGTTCGCGTGACGATGCTGAAGCTCAAGGTGGTCTCCGTTGGCGAAGGGGCGCTCAGAGTCGTCAGGGATTGCTCGTCGGAGTTCGTGAAGGCGTCGGGCACGGCTGTTCGTCGATGTTGCCGAGGATGTAGATCATGCCAGAGAGAAATGAGCAGTGGGTCAGATGAGGGAAGCGATGCTGATCACGCGAGTAACAAAGAGAGGGAAAGGCGCGCTCGGAACTAACCAGAACAACTCGACGGAGTTGAGTGCTTCATCGGGCTCGCGCAGTCGTCGACGTTGCCGACGCTCGGGGTTGTCCTAGCACACAGCAGCGGTGTTAAACGATGCGCAAGGATGCAGGGAATGTGCTAGCATGACCAGGAGGCAAGGGGAGGAGAGGGCTCACCTGAATTTGCCGTCGGAGGTCGTCGGTACTACGGTGGTTTGAGATCGAATGAGAGCAGCCTGGTGGCAAAGCGAGCGAGGGAAGTGAGGGGAAAGATGCAGGGTGGAGAGGGGGTTTTGTAGCCGGAGCCAGGGCGAGGATCACGCACGGAATCAATGGGAATTAAGCCGAGTTAATTCGCGGCATCACTACGGTGCGGTAACGGCGGAGCGGGTCGAACGCGCGGTGATTGGGGACGATGCTGACAGGGCAGGTAGGGTCGAAGCATCAGTGAGAGGGTGTGTGCGGCTGCGGTGAGAAACAGAGGGAGAAGGGAAAACCTGGGTGGGCTGCTTTTTCTTCTGGGCCAAAAGGGTGGCGTCGGCCCGTTTTCTTTTCTTTTATCCTTTTCCATTTCTGATTTGATTTTCTGGTTTGAATTTAAATGCTCAATTCAAATCTGTTTCAAATGAAATTTTCTCCAAACTTTGGTATTGTGACTCTTGTATCCTGGGGTGTGTAAAACACCTATTCACTATCACATTCAAAATGGGTTTGAAAAAGAAATTTAAACCATGTCCTAATTAAATGTTTATAATTAGTATATGAATGGTTTCTTATTCATAAATTGTTTTTGAAAACCTTGACCAAACTTTATAAACATCACTCAAGTTCATGATCAAATCCTTACTGAATGAAATAAGTATTTTTCTTATTAGAAAGTAGCAATATGTCCATTGCCTTGCTTACATAAAATAATAGATTCACAAGTTTCTATTTTTAAAGAAATGATCCTAAAATGATTATGAATGCATGAATGATATGCAAACTTTGAAATCATGATTTTTTGGATGTTACAGTAAGTTTTTCTTTTGTTGAGTCTTGGAAGTTATTTCCTCTATAATAACCTCTCCTTATCATTTTTGTGTGTTTTTTGTGCCAAGAATAACCTCTAATGAGAGAAAGGTAAGATTTGGGAAGTTTTTGTCCTGAAAAAGATTTTTGTGCTTCATTGTAAAAAAATCGTGAAACGTCCCAGTATGTCGGATTGATATGTAATGTTTTGTGCGTATGGCCCAGGTTATTATCTAACTTTAGTTAGTTTTGCACTTTTTGATTTGAGCAACAAAAGATTTTCGAAAAAATCGGTCTTTACCTACTGGTCTGTTTTGACAGATTTCTACCATTATGTGCATTTGCCTGTTAATCAGTTTCTTTTTGAGTTCTCTTTGATCACTTGAGATTTTAAAAAGAAGTTGCTACAGTAGCTTGTGTTTTAATGGAATTTTTACTTGTGTTGAAAGTAAACCCCAAAGGCTTATTATCTTGAATACACTAATGTTGCTAATGAAGATTGTGTGGAGTTTTATATGAAGGAAATTTTCGAGTGTAGGGGAAGAATGATGTGATGATATGAAGTATGGAAAAAAGCTCAAGCTTGGGGATGCCACCCGTGTCACCCCAAGAAATATTCAAGAGGTACAAGCGTCAAAGCTTGGGGATGCCCAAGGCATCCCCTTCTTCATCAATAAAAATCCCAGGTCTTCTTTCAAGACACTTTATTTTTATTGCTTCATGCACTATTGTGTTGTTCTTGGAGCGTCTTTGTCTTTGTTTTTTAGTTTTATTTTGTTTTCGTTGTTGTAATAAGTTTGTCGGACCCCAACATTCCTATTTTGGAGAAGTCACACCTAGTTATTTATTGCCTAGAACACTCTACTTTCACTCTTTTTGTTCTGTGAGTGTTCTCTTTTACTAGTACTCCATTAAGTTTTAGTTTTCTTATGGTTTTTTCTTAGAAATTTTTAGTTCTTCTTTTTAGTTAGGTGAGACAAGCTCTCTGATCTTCATTGATTATTATCTTTGTGAGCTATTTCAAATAAGTCGATTGGTGTTGGAAAAGAGTAGAAAGTTTCATGCTTATAGTGGTACAAAAGGAAGCTTGTTTTGACTGTGGATTAGACTTTATCATGTCATGTTAGATGTTGCTTTGACCAAATTCTTAGTTATTATTGTGTAGCATGACTTGTTTCAAACAATTGAGACTGCTTAATGTGCCTTGAAAGAATCGTGTGTTGTTTTAGCATACAAAAGCATAATATTGTGGTATTCTCCTTTGATGCTTTATTTGGGTTGACTTGGGGCATGCTTACACCATGTTAAGACTATAAACTAGTCACCTTAGCCTCTATGATCATTTAGTTTTTGACTTATGATATCACTTTATGCTTTGATTAATAATGTTTTGTCGCTTTGCATGATTATGGCCAGTATTGCTCTCTTAGTTGGTCGCTCCCAGTCTTTTGCTAGCCTCCACTTGTACCGAGTATGAACTCTACTCGTGCATCCAACTATCAAGAAACCAAGTTATTCCAAAGAGTCCACTATTAATTCATATGCATGGTGTTTTACACCAATCCAAGTATATTCATGTGTTTATCTATCTTCCAAATTAAACTTTTGTTATGTGAAAATTAGTGATTAAATCTCTCACAAACTTGATGGCACACTTTATTTTCTTGCACTTAATAAACTTGAACCATTGTTCCCATCTATGTTGCTTATATGCTTGCAAATTATAAGTTGGGAGTTAGCAGAACCATGTTGTCATGGGGAATGCTTTCGACATTGCACTTATTCTATTCAGTTGATATCATGTTCTTTTGTTTGTGGATCCCAACAGTGTGAAATAAAAGGGGAGCTTGTAAGCTCATGGAGTTTGTATATGTGTTAGAGAAATGCCTGGGTGGCTAGCCTAAGCCATGCCTAATCATGGTGGAAACTTGCCGCATAACCATAATGAGCATTCTGTGAAGCGTCATCAATAAAAACCTATGCAAATAGCAAATAAAAAGATCGCTGAGATGCTCATTGGCTGTTGCCTTGTCATTTTGATATGGGATAGCTCCTGTGTCATGGGGCATGGGTACCCCATTGGCGGTTCTCTATGATACACATATACTTACAATGACAGAACTTGCTTGTGACCAAAGTTGAGTAGCATGAGGTTCGGTACTCGTATGCAAGGGGCATGAGATTTTCAACTTATGATATGTCAAGCATATACTCATATTTGTGTCACTTTAACCTTAATCACTTCAAGATGCCAATGATAGGGGAAATGAGATCACAAAGCTAGTAAGTATCATAATTTTTGGAAGCTCTTTATGAAACTTGAAATCCCTCCTTCCCTCTGTGAAGGGCCTTTCTTTTTACTTTTTGTTGAGTCTCCATCGTCTATCTTTATGCACCAATTAAGAGAGCATAGTTGTCATTTTTAGTTCAATGTGCACTGTCCCAAATCTTATTGATTGATTCATAATTATGGTATTGCTTGTTCTTAAATTATTTGTATCTAGTCACCCTTATGAACTTTGAAGGTGTCCTATGCACTTATGTTTTGCTATTCCATGAAGGACAAGCTGAATACCACTCATGCTATGTTTTTTATATGTGAAACAAACAAATGTCTTTCAATGCATTGTTATTCATGATCTTTTGTTTGTACCTTTTCTTGTTTCAACTCAGTTGCTTTGTATTATTGTTAGAACTATATCTTTCATGCTTATGTTAGAGTACTATGATCCCAGCTATCAATGCTTTACAACACCTTGATTAAGATTGTGATGGTGCATGTCACCTAAAAAATTATTCTTTTTATCACTTACCTACTCGAGGATGAGCAGGAGTTAAGCTTGGGAATGCTTGATACGTCGTAAACGTATCTATAATTTTTTATGCTTCATGCTTGTTTTGTATCAACTATCCTATGTTTTATCTACACTTTGAGGTATTTTTATACATTTTCTGGCACTAACCTATTGACAAGATGCCGTAGTGTCAGTTGCCTGTTTTCTACTGTTTTTGGTTTCAGAAAAGCTAGTAAAGAAATATTCTTGGAATTGGACGGAACAAAAGCCGAATTTCCTATTTTCCAGACGCAACACGGAGCCCGAAGGAGAAACGAAGTGGAGCCACGAGGCAGACACACCTAGGGTTGGCACGGATCCACCCTAGGCAGCGCCACCCTATGGTGTGGGCCCCTCAGGCTTCCATCGACCTTGCCCCTTCGCCTATATAAACACCCTGAGGCAGAAACCCTAAGTACCCGATCAAAAATCCACGAAAAATTTCGTATCCGCCACCACCATCGTCCCTAGATCGGGGGGATCCGGAGCTCTTCCCGGCACCCTGCCGGAGAGGGGAGATCATCCCGAAGTCCTTCTTAATCACCATGCCAGCCTCCGGAGTGATGCGTGAGTAGTTCATCCTTGGACTATGGGTCCATAGCAGTAGCTAGATGGTAGTTTCTCCTCCTTTGTGCTATCATGTTTAGATCTTGTGAGCTCCGTTCATGATCAAGATCATCTATTTGTAATACTATATGTTCTGTTTGTTGGGATCCGATGGATATTGAGTACTATGTCAAGATTTATTATTGACTCTACCATGTCTATGTTATTTGTGATCTTGCGTGCTCTCTGATGCTAGTAGATGCTTTGGACAAGTAAATTCTTGTAACTCCAAGAGGGAGTATTTATGCTCGATAGTAGGTTCATGCCTCTAGTAATCTGGGGAAGTGACAAAAATCTGTTAGGTTGTAAATGTGTTGTTGCTACTAGGGAGAAAACAACAATCCTTTGTCCAAGGGCAATTGTATTGTTTACTTTACACACTTTGCTTAATGCAATTATCTGTTGCTTGCAACTTAGTAATAGAAGGGGTTCGGATGATAACCTGAAGGTGGATTATTAGTCATAGATGCAGTTGGATTACGGTCTATGTATTATATTGTAATGCCCAAACGAACCTCATAGAAATCATCATGACATGTACAAGCATAGCTATACGTTCTCAGTCTGTCAATTGCCCAACTGTAATTTGTTCACCCAACATGCTATTTATCTCTTGAAGAAAAACCTCTAGTGAACTATGGACCCCGGTCCATTCCTTCCCATTGATATACCATCTACTGTTTACTTTCTGCAATTACTATCTTCCACACTATACGTTTAATCCTTTGTTTACAGCAAAACTAGTGAGATTGACAACCTCACTGTAAGTTGGGGCAAAGTATTGTGGTTGTGTTGTGCATGTTCCAAGTTGCTAGCAACACCTTTGGAGTTGTTTCCTTTCTCCTACTGGTTTGATAACGTTGGTTTCATAACTGAGGGAAACTTGCTGTTGTGCTCATCATACCTTCCTCTTGGGGTTCCCAACGAGCTCTGCATCATTTGAGCCATCTGTCCCTTGGTTGTGGCATTCTCTCTATTGCTTCAACTTTAGCCCTATCTACTTCAATACCTTTACCTGATACTTTATGTCCAAGGACTATGCCTTCTTTGACCATAAAATGACACTTCTCCCAGTTTAGGAAAAGATTGGTTTCTTTGCAACACTGTAAAATTATATTGAGATTATCCAAGCAACTAGTAAACGAAGTTCCATAGACAGAGAAATCATCCTTAAATACTTCCATTACTAGTTTTATAAAATCTGCAAAAATATCAGCCATGCATCTTTGAAAAGTACCTGGAGAGTTACATAAACCAAAAGGCATGCGTCGGTAAGCATGTAAACCATAAGGACTAATGGAAGTTATTTTAAGTTGGTCATCGGGATGAACAACTATTTGGGAAAAAACAGAGTATCCGTCCAAGTAGGAAAAATGAGTGTGGTTTGCTAACCTCTCTAAAGTTATATCTATGAACGGTAAAGGATAGTGATCTTTCCTAGTTTCCTAATTCAGTTTTCTGAAATCTATGCACATCCTATGTCCAACAATAATTCTAGTAGGTATCATTTCATTATTTTCATTAGGAACAACAGTAAATCCGCCTTTCTTAGGAACACAATGAACATGACTTACCCATTCACTTTCTTTTATAGGATAAATTATACCTGCATCAAGTAAGCATACTATTTATTTTCTTACCACTTCCTTCATTTCAGGCTTTAGTCTTCTATTGAATTTTGCAACTGGTTTAGCACCTTCCTCCATGAATATTCGATGGATGGCTATCATGGGACTAATACCCTTCAAGTCGTCCATTGAGTACCCAAAGGATTTGCGGTGCTCCTTTAGTACCTTCATGAGTTTTCTTATTCTTCCACAGAAAGTTTAGCACTAATAATAACATGTAATTTATTAGTATCATCTAAGAATATATATTTAAGATTATTTAGTAATGTTTTTAATTATGGGGGTGGTTATTCTTCATCCCCTCTCTTTTATGGCTCTTCAAAAGCCTCATTAGTTGGAGGTCCTAAGATGGGAAGTGAATCCAATTCACTCTCTATTTCTTCTAGAGACCTATACTCCATAATTATTTCTTCACAATTTGAGTATTTATTTATTTCTTCTTATTGTTTACTTAATAAAAGGGTTATAATCTCCTCAATAGTCTTCTCTTTCTCTTCTCCTTGTTTAGGTAGAGGTTTGTCCTTAAATTTGGAAAAGTGGAATTATTTTTGTGCTTTCCCAAGCTTAAGAGATACAACCTCCTTTTTAAAGTCGACTATGGCACCTACATCACTCAAAAAGTTTCTTCCAAACATGATTGGTCAAAGAGTGTCAGCTGGCATATCAACAATTACAAAATCAATAGAGACATTTTTATTGCCAATTGTGACAGTTGCATCTTCAACTACTCCCATTATAATTCAAATATTTTTATTGGCTAACATAATTGTCATATCAGTATTTTCTATTATAGTTGGTGTTATCTCTTCTTTTACTTCTAAATAAAAATCATAAGATATAACATTAACTTTGGTGCCAAGATCACATAAACCGTAATGCGAGGTTTCTTTAAATATGCAAGGAAGAATAGGCTTACCCACATCTTTTACCTTTGTTTTACCTTCAACCAATATAGAAGTCTCTTCATCAAGTTCAACCATGTTACAGTGTGCATACATAGCCATGATTGCTTCCTTGGTTACCTCTTCATCTTTGGTTTCATCCAGATGTTCTTCAATCATTGGCACACTTTCTTCTTCTTTCTCCTCCTGTACTGCCTTGACATGTTCATATTCCATAATATGCTTTGGTGAAGTGTTAGGGAAAGGTATCTCATACATTGGTTCTAGGGAGGCCAATGTTGCTTTAACTTCTCTTTTCTTCTCGAGTTAGGGTGGTGGATCATACTTCGTCGAACCCTCTTTTGGAGCTTTGATGTGTTCTGTAAAAGCTTTAACAACTTGCAACATAAGATCTGAATCTAAATAAATCTATTTAGATAATTCATTAACATGGCCCCTTTTATTATAGTCATGAATACATTCATAATCTATTTGTGTGCCTCCTTAACTCCCTAGACCAAAATTCCATGAAACTCTATGATCATGAATTCTATTAAGTAAATAACAAGCTTTGGTTATAGGTAAATCCATAAAAGCTCCTCTCGCGCAAGTGTCTAGTTCAGTTTTATTAGGTTCAGTTAAACCGCCATAAAATATATGCAATAAATACCATTTAGGCAAATCATCATGAGGACATTGATTAAGCAAATCTTTAAATCTTATATAAGCTCTTACTAGTCCTTCATTCGGACGATTCCTCCAAGTCATTATAAGACGCCTGTTTCCAAAAGATTTTGATAAAGGATAATATTTGGATAGAAATTCGCAAGCTAAAATATCCCAAATAGTAGTGGCTTCTGAGGATAGAGATCTATACCATGAGAGAGCTGTACTTGTCAAAGTTTTGACTAAAAAACCCTTACCTCATCGGCGGTATACCCCGTTAATTGGAAAGTGCCACATATATCTCTAAAACATGCAATATGCTCATATGGATCAAGATCTTCTTCATCTCCAGTAAATTGCTTCTTGTGTAAAATACCAAGTAGTAGAGATTTATTACAAACCCCCTTGTCTTCTCGTTGGAGTTGTGCGGTGACCCAGCATACCACTGCATGTGTAGTACACTATAGTCGTTGATATGACATTCACAGAACACCGTTCCGTAAATATCACATCCCTTAGAGTGGTACAACAGAAACATTGCGGGTCCATCTTACAGACATACACACATTATTATTATTAAAATACCAGAAGTTCAAGACTTCATAAGATTCAAATTATAAACCATATATAAAGTGTTTCAGCGGAAGTTTTAAAGTGACAACTTCAACTCCAAATTGAGCTCAACAACTTATAATATAAGGTTCATGCTGCTCGGCTCAATTGGTTACTAATAACTAAGGCCACTAATCTGACTCGTTGTCGTCCACTCCATATCGGATCTTGTAGTCCACCCCTTCAAAATCGCCCGATAGGCCAGGCTCCTCATAGAAGACGTCATCTTGACATTCTGCTACATACATTGGAGTATCTTCTGGGTCCTCAGAGTCTAAGCAGGGGATCAAAGGAAAGGGTGAGTAACAGAGTTACCCAACAAGTTGATTAAATGCAGGTTAGGAAGTTTGATGCTCTATCTACCACCTAGGACTATAAGACCTTGGCACTATGAAGTTTTCGTAATATTTCTTCAAAGATTGATTTTATTGTAAAAATCTATGCCCATCAGCCTTCACAGGTTTACCAAAACTTTCATGGATTTCCTTTCCTGCCGCGTTCGTAGCTCCTTCCCGGAACAGGGAGTACCAAGTTACAGTTCTTACATTCTGCAGAGGTGCGTTACTTTACCCATGAGAGATCAACTCCTTGTTACACAACCGGGCATACTTTCCCATCCACAATTCCATGATGTGGGGCCCAGTAGGTGATCCAAGCCAATCACTGCCCCCTTCGTGACCCCGCATGCCTCCTTGGTGTACACCATGCCCACCCATTGAATTATGGCAATGGTTTGTACAAACCGTTAGATGCTAGAACTACTGTGGGATGTTGAGGGTTCCCACCCATATGCTGCATATCCTCTAAGAATTACCAATTAATGCATGCTACATGGATAACAACCACGACCTACACATCTGGCTACATGCGAGAGGAAGAAGATACAACTGACTTATCTGTCCCATTCCAAATCTCATGGTTAACGCGTGATATACGACGCTAGAATCACTGATGTCATGGGTTGTTAAATTCCTAGATGATTATCATTGTTGCCAATAGAACCCTAAGTTCTATTGCCCCTATATATCATCACTTAGGATGATATCCTCAATTTATTTATCTGAGAAAATAATATTTTCTTTCCTTGAAACATAGATGATAACACACAATTTATAAATACTTTGGTAAAGACTCTTCAAAGAACATGAGCAAGTGATGAACTTGCCTTGTGATTGCAAGGTAGTAAAGTCGGATGCTTGCACTGGACCTTGAGCTTCTATGTCTACAAAACATCACTATTACCCGGTAAGGATAATATTTAAAGAAGCAAATGGATATGCATAGTAATGTAATGCATTATTTATTATTTATCTTCTTTGTGTGTTTTACCCAATATTTTAGTTTCTAGAATTTCTTTAAGAAATAAAGAAATTCATTTTAAAGAATAACCTTTAATATTTTATAAATATTACATTCACTATTTTTATAATGTAATATATTATTAATAGAGTTAAAAGCTAAATTTTTTATTTAATATAAACTCTTGTATTTATTTGTTTAATAATTCTGTTAAGAATTAGCATTTCAATAAAAGAGAATTTCTGTTGTTGACTCTAAATATTTATTTAGTATTTTTCTAAAATACTATAATAAGAAAATATAATAAAAGTGATTTTATTTATTTTTATCCTTTTTCTTTAATTTTATAAAATTCCATAGGGAATTTATATCTTATAAAATTCTTGACCAAAAATTATGTATATAAAAATAATTTCTTAATTTAATTAAATAGGTTGGATTATTATGAATCTAAAAATATATTATTTGTATTTTTCAGAATTCTATTTTATTTTCTAGAATTTATTGAGTTTTAGGGGTATTTTGGTCTTTTATTAATTACTAAAATTTCTTTTAGGATCTTGGGCCAACCATTGGGTTTATTGGTCCTAACTTGGCCCAAGTGGCCTAGTCAAAAGCTCTCCCCGAAGGGGTACTGGCCCTATCGGCCCAGCCCTCTGCCTCTCCTTCTCTCGACATCATCCCTTTCTTCTCCTCGACCCCGTGGTGGCTGGCCCCACCACCGTGCGATTCTCGCCGCCGTTGTCCTCCCTGGCCGCCACCATGGTGTATGGCGAGGTTGTTGACCATGCTCCTTCGTCTGCTCCAATTTGATTTGGCTCTAGGGCACTCCTACGGCTAGGCTAGCCCCGTCCCGAACCCTAGGGTTTGGGATGCTGTCGATGATGCCTTCGTCACTGCTCCTGTGCTGCTGTGAGGTGCTCGTGCGTTGCTGTGGAAGTGTTGTGCATCCTCGTGTGCTTTTGTGGCCGCTGCTTCAACTTGGTGCGGGTTGAAGCGCCCTTTGGAGTGCTCCTCGTGCCGCTGTGCGCTTGTCGTCCTCTCTGCTTCCTCTTCTATTCTTTAGCGAGGACCACAGGTGAGTTTGGTTTTGATCGCCACCCGTGCATTCTGTCCTCTGTCTCCTATCAGTTCATCTGTGTGCCTCTAGTGGCCATCCCTAATTAGGGTTCATATTGGTTCTAGGGTTCATCCCTCTGTGTGCTTGTAAAATGATGATTTGGTCTGGTAGTGGTGCCTAGTAAGTATTGGGATCTACTGCACTTTAATGCTTACTGTCATGATTTGATTATCTGATGCTATTGGTGATCTGATGCTATTGGTGATCTAATGCTAGTGGTTCTATAGTGTTGCCTCTAATTGGTAATTAAGCTTGGTTAAGCTAATGGTTTGACTGTGAAACCTAGTTGGTTGTGTTGATGCTTCGTGTGTTCATCTACTATCAGTACTCTAGTACTGACATCATCAGTGGTTATTTACTGCATCAGTAGATGTTGGCTTGTCTGATCCTCAACAGACTGAACTTAATCATTTGATTTTAATGATGCTCTGAAGATACAAAGATATTTTTGATGATTTCTGAGTGTAATCTCAGGAAAATGATATCAATGGCTTGCCACTTTCCTTATGGTAGCCTGTTAATGGTTTTACTTGGCTTATAGAGTCTGTTCTTGTGACACCATTTAACTATGGCACACAGGTTATGATTCTACTACTGGCTTAACTTTGGTCAGTTCTTAAGATTGGATAAATGCCAAAAATAAGTTGAAAGCTTCTCTTAATATTTATGCCTATGATGTTGGTATGAGGCTTAGGAACTAGGTTCCTATGTTGCTATCCCTCATAGATATGCTTAAGTATCATGGTTGTTCACTGGATCTTGGATCCTAATTGGCTAAGATGGTTGGTTTGCTCATAGCTTTATGTTGATGCATAGAGTTTATGAAATCTGAGGAGTTACTCCACTAGGAGATGTGCCCAGAATTTTATAAGTTATGTGGAAACAGTGAGAATATATGAGATGTTTTGTTATCACCAGGATCTATGATGCTGACCTGAGATCCTGGTTGATTTGGTAGATTTACTGTTGGCCTTTATGTTCGAAAACCTCTATGATAGGTTCGCCCCACTTGGGTGATTACTGAGAGGTTAACTCTAAAACAACACATGCTTTTCTGTTTAGATAAGATGAACAGATTATCTTAGTGTTTTATGATACTCACCACAACAGTTGATGATTATGGTGGTTGTTGGTTGATCTGGTGGCTTGATCTTGTTGGTTGTGTTGCTAGCCTGATCTAGTCCTTCACCTCCTGGTGCTGCTTCTTCTACTTTTGATTCCTATGAGCTTGACCTTGATCTGCCCTTCACCTCCTAGCTCCTGCAACTTGACCTTGCTATCCACCTGATCCACCCCCTCCTTATGTCACCATCTAGTGATGCTAGTGTCGTGGTATTGCCGACGAGTACGCCATGCAGGGGTCCTCACAGTGCGTGTTTAAAGACGTGGGGTAAGGCGGACGGTTGACAGGTACGAGGTAACACAGCTTACCTAGGTTCAGATCCAACGACGGTGGCGGAATCCTACTCCTACTATAAATCACTATAAGGGCAATACGCCGAGTTACAGAGATTGGTTTCGCTATGCGAGGTGACTAGAAAGTCTAAGTTATCGTGCCCTAAAGGCTCCCATAGGCCCGACTTATATAGTCGCCAGGTCCTAGGGTTACAGGGAATGTCCTAGCCAGACAGGTTACAGAGTCCTACACCGTCTATTACTAGTCTTGTGTATCTTGCACTCCAAGGCTCCGGGTACGCTGGTTACTTCACCGTAGCCTTCCTTTATCCGGCATGGGGCTCCCTTCTGGATCCATCTAACTGGGCCGCCCAGCAGGCCATAGGCCATGCTACCAACTGTGGGCCACCCGGGTTATCCGGATAAGTGACATGCTATGAGGATACCCATATAGCATATCCCCAACAGTAGCCCCCGGAGAACTCCGAGATCTTGCGTCGTCTTGCCTCTTCATATGAATGTTCCGTCTAGTTGGATGTCGGCAAATCGTCAAGCAATATCTTGTAGTCCTCCCAAAGAACCCTACAAAGCTTTCTCCGTCTTCAACTTGTAAGCCGGAGAAATGTTGAATCTTCCATCATACTCTTCCGTAGCTGGATTGGATCCGTCCATGCCGGAATCTTCGATGTGACGGCTCATCTGCCCATGTCAGCTAGGACGACGTAGGCTTAGGTCAGCGACGCCTCGTAACTCACACATGCAGAGAACGCAATCATGTCTGATTTTCCTGCGCGAGCGACACGAACCGTTGGCGGCGACGGTTGGAGACGTGGCGAAATTTCCGCGCACGTTCGCGAACACGTCGTCTACGCGGCAACCGTCCGATCAAGCTGCACGAATCTTGATGCTTGGAGATGATAAATAGTAACCATGGTGGAATTTTCACCTTTTACCTCATTCTCCTCGCATCGTCTTCTTCCTCCAGCGCGCGCCCCTTTGAGCTCTCCGCGCCCAACTAGCGAAAGAACACTAGCCTCCAATCTGCACCAGTCACATCCAACCTCACTCCATGGCCAGCAACAGCACTTCTCCCTCCATGGCTGTGTTGAACAAAGCCGCGGCGAAGCCGGCGAGCTCCATCGTCGTGCCTCCAGAGGGCCTAGTCATCCCCGCATCGGCGGTTATCGAGTCCACCGGCGGCGACCTTAATCTGGCGGTGCTGGAGCCGTTGGAGGAGGAGCTAGATTCGCACAAGGGTGACTGGCGCGGCTCAGATATCAAAGACCGTGATATCCAAGAGATGATCGCTGAAGGCTACCTTCCTGCGACGGAGGGGCTCATCTGGCGGGCGGCGCCAGACGGCGAGGTGATACCTTCTCCCCAAGCCGGCGAAAAGGTGTACCTCAAAGCCCAACTGGTACGCGGAGTCTCCCTGCCCATCTCCAACTTCTTCCTCTCCGTCTTGAATCACTATAGATTCCAGCACTAGAACCTTTCCCCCAATAGTATCTTAGTGCTTAGCAACTACGCGGCGCTCTGCGAGGGATACTTAGGGATAAGGCCTAGGTTAGACCTCTTTGTGTACTTCTTCAGTGTCAAACGTGAAGCCGGACATAGCAAGGAAGAACTTAGGAACTGTGGCACCATAAGCTTCAAGATTCGACCTGGCCGGCGGTACCCTGACATCGTCGGCCACGAGTCCTGCAAGAATTGGCAACGGACGTACTTTTACGGCCCAGACATCCCTCTGGCTGGCCGTCAAGTTACGTACCCGGACTTCGTTGACGGAGCCGCCGCTGAAGCCTCGTCATGGAGTTCCTAGGCCTCCCTTCCCTCCGATCTTGACGCTTCTCGTGCTATAAGGCGGATCGAATGGTTCGTAGAGACGGGTTTGACCGGCTTGGACCTAGCCATGTGCTGGTTCATCAGGCGAATCCAACCTCTGCAGCACCGCGCAAAGCTCATGCACGAGTATACCAGCGACATAAGGGATAGTCTCCGCATCCCCGTGGACAACTTCTCGAGCGACTCCGTCAAGCTCCGCCTTAAGGACATCGTCAAGGTGAAGGATAATAAGCGTGGCTTCACCATCACCTACGACATGTTCGTAGACGGCAAGTGACCAAAGGTAGGTATTTATTTTCCGTGTACGACATATACTCCAGTTCTTCCGTCTTGCAAATGTCATCTTATCTAACACGGTGATTTCTTACTTAACAGCTTAGCGATCTAGAGGAGGGCAACCTGGCTGCCCAAATCTACGATCCAAAGATGAAGGAAGTCATGGTTGTGTCCGACGATGAAGCTCCATTGGAGCGAAAGCGAAAGAGCTCCACCTCTGACGCTGTCGACGGAGGCAAGAAGAAGAAGACGGAGGGTGGAGCCTCCAAAAAGACTACCGCCGCCCTGGAGGCGGAAAAGAGAAGAATTACCGAGATCCCCTTAGCCAAAGCACCCCCACTTGTGTAAGCTTCTCATTCTCCAACATTGTCTATTTATCTGTCTTGCTCCTGTACTTATGCATTTTGCATGTTTCAGGAAGAAAGACACGACCAGCCTTAAGAACATCTCCAAAACTTTGGGGGCTTCTTGAAATATTAAGGACATGCTGCATCGCAACGCCTCCCCCGCCATCGCCCCTTCCACTCCTACCGTCAAGCCCTTGTCTGCCCCGACAAGCTCACAAGCTAAGGAGGCATATGGCCCTTCCGCCATGGAAGTGGACTCAGGTGCTTCTACTGAGGCTACAGTCATCGGCGAACAGGCGACGCGGGAGAGTACCGCCCAACAAATGGCTGAAGCTCCGGCTAACGATGCCATCGGTGGCGGCAAGGCGGTGGTGGAAGCTGGTACTTCTACCGAAGGCGGCGCCCTTGCTCCCCAGAAACCTTTTGAGTTCCCAAAGATAGTCTACCCGGCACTTACGCTGAGTAGCACAACTCTGGTTCCTGGAAAAGCACCGACATCTCCGACGTGCGGTCTTGAGGAGCTCCTCCGACAAGCAGAAATCTTGCAAGGAAACAACATCTCCTTTGGCAAGCTGCTGGCCGAGAGCGCTACAAACCTCAAGATCATTGCACTTGTAAGTTTTATTTCCCTTTTGCATTTCATATGAGTATCCCACTGTAGCCCCCGAGGATGTAGAAGGAAAATCATAAGCTTTTGCGTCTATATGCTCTAAGAGTGACTAAGCTAGAAAACTTCTCACTGTAGCCGCCAAGCATTTAAATGGAATGAATTATTCCGACTAGATGCTTTAAGAATAGCATACGCAGTGTTTGTAAATTTTAGTACTGTAGCCCCCAAGCTTCTAGTTGCAACTGAATTAGTTCTGACTAGATGCTTAAAGAAATCTAAGCATATGTCCGAGTTAAAAACTTTATACTGTAGCCCCAAGCTTCTAGTTGTAATTGAATTAGTTCCGACTAGATGCTCAAAGAAAGCTAAGCATATTGTTAAGTCAAAAACTCTCGTTGTATCCCCCGAGCATCTAGGTGGAAAATTTCCGGCTAGGTGCTCCAAGCAGACCAAACAACGCTTTAACTTTGTCCTTTTTTCCATAGAACAAGAATGCTCGGAGGGGCATGGCAAATGACAAGTACCAGAAGATGTGCGCAGATCTTGAAGCAGAAAAGGGTAAAACTACCATCTTGAAGGAACAAATCGTCAAAAATAAGAGTCTGTTTTCTTTTTGCGCATTCCGTCTTGGTCTTGTGCTTATATTCTCCGAGTACTCACTGTGTACTTTGTTTTATCCGACTTTGCAGAACATGTTGCCAAGGCCAAGGACATTGTCGAGCAATCCAAGCATATTAAGTAGCTGGATAGCGAGAACAAGATCCTTAAGGAGGAGAGGAAAGACATGCTGAAAATGCATGAGGAGTCAATGAAGGCCTTGCAGGACTCCGCCACCGAGGAAATCAATCGCTTGAAGGAGGATATTGCGACCTTGCGGACACCCTCTGGCAAGCTGAGCCCAGCATCTTCAGTAAGTTTTCTCCGTCTTTGATTTCTGTAGTCTGGATACTTTAAATTGTTGAACTCATGCGCTCCTTGTCGAAATTTGCAGCTCCTATGGGTTTAACCCAATCGCCTCCTCCAGCCAAGGAATGCATGGTTCTTGCCGGTAACTTCATCAACACCGCCATCACGCAAGCCAAGGAGATCGCCAAGCCCCTTCAGATAAACATCAAGGCATCGGACTCCATGGCGAAGTACTCGGAGATTCTACGCCGAGCCCCCGAGCGTATCACAAGATGGAAAGCTTCGTGCGCACGGGCTGGCGCAAGGATGGTGCTGTCAATGGTGAAGGCACACTATGAGGATGCCGACATCGACACGGTGACCTCTGGTATTCCCGACGTCGACGATGATGGCAAAGAGATTAACCATGAAGCCATCTTGTCGTCACTCGCGGGCTATGACACCAGAGTTGCCGAGTTGGTGGACATCGACGTCTTCGTGCCCATGAACATCATCGACAGCGGCAACCAAGATTCCTCTGAGTCCCACCACAGCACCGACTTCGAGAGGGGCTCTCCGGCTGGTGATGATGCTGCCTCCAAGTCACCTGCGCCAAAGGAGTGAAAAACAACTTTGTAATATTTGTTTCACCTTTGGTGTATATGCGGAAAAAACTTTGTTTATGTAACTTAAGGCGGAAAACAATGGTTGTTATTTACTGTTGCTCAAGAACTAGTTTCCAGCATGTATATATTTTTTAAGCAAGTGTTGGCTTATCCATTACTTTGGTTCTTATGCTTGACTTTTCGTGAGTCGGAAGACTCGTTGTCGGAACCATGCGCTTAGGTGATGATGCCCAATGGCACCATCAATAACCTGAGCACAAAATCACCGACAATAAGTGTCGAAAGTCATTACTCCATAATCTACAAAAAAACGACAAAGAACGTGTAGACCAGAAAACTTAAGCTAATGCCCGTAGGTGGAATTTTCACAAGTGCAATCGCAAAGCTTGTGCATAAAGGCTTTACATGATCCAAAAATAAACACTAAAGGAGGTAAAAGACTCAGAAATATGAGTGAACCAAAGAGCTTTATTTCATTGATCATATAAGAGGTACACAATTAGATAAAAAATGCTAAGTGTAAAAAGGACGTATCTGTGCTATGTTCTATGCCCGATCAAACTCCGGGTAGTCATCATCTGGGTCACGTCACTTACGCTTATGATCCTCGTTGGGTCTATCCTTCAGTTCATGATTGTCAACGAGGTAGTAAGAACCATTGAGTAGCGCCTTGCTTATGATGAACGGTCCTTCCCAAGGCGGGGATAGTTTGTGTGACTTCTTTTGCTTAAGTAGGAGCACCAAATCCCCCTCTTTAAACGAGCGATGCCGAACGCGGCGACTATGGTAGTTTCATAGCTTCTGCTGGTAGATGGCGGATCTTTGGCATGCCAAAACGCGCTCCTCCTCGAGAAGGTCCACATCTAGGCGTCTGGATTCTTCAGCATCATCTTCGTCGTAGGCGGCAACTCTTGGTGAATCGTTAAGGATGTCGGAAGGCAGGATGGCTTCTGCTCCATATACCATGAAGTAAGGGGTGTAGCCGGTAGATCTATTGGGTGTAGTTCGTAAACTCCACAGTACAGATGGCAATTCTTCCGCCCATGCTCCAGCTGCTCTATGTAGCGGTGCCTCAAGACGTGGCTTGATTCCCTGTAGAATTAATCCATTGGCTTGCTCAACCTGACCGTTGGATTGTGGGTGTGCCACAGATGCAAGGTCAAGTCGGATGCCTTTCTCCCAACAATAAGCCTCCACTTCTCCGAGTGACAAATTGCTGCTGTTGTCGGTGATAATGTTGTGTGGGAGACCAAATCTCACCACTAGATCTCGGACAAACCTGAGGGTAGTTGCCCCATCAAGCTTTCTAATGGGTTTAGCTTCTATCCATTTAGTGAATTTATCAACTGCTACAAGAAGATGCGTAAACCCACAAGGTGTCGTCTGTAACGGTCCCACCATGTCTAGCCCCCAGACTGCAAACGGCCAAGTTATTGGTATTGTTCGCAATTCTTCAGCAGGAACATGTGGTTGTCGGGCATAATACTGGCATCCCATGCATGTCTCAACCAGCTTGTCGACGTCTGCCTTCGTGGTCAGCCAGTAGGATCCTTGCCGGAAGGCTTTCGCGACCAACGATCGAGGAGCAGCGTGATGCCCGCAATCTCCAAGGTGGATTTCGCGTAGGATTTCCATACCTTCTAGCTGGGAAACACACCTTAGGTATACACCAGTAGTGCTCCTTTTGTAGAGTTGTCCATTTATTATGGTATAACCCTTTGCTCTTCGTACTATTTGTCGTCTTTCGACTTCGTCGTCGGGCAAAGTTCCGTGTTCGAGATATTCCATGAACGGTTTTGTCCAAGCTGGAGGGACCTTAGTTACCATGTTGACGAAAGAGTCAGCTCTATCCAGGTTGTCGATGTCGGCTCCCTTCACAGATGGTGTGCGCAGATGCTCTAGGAAAACTCCTAGCGGAATTTGCTTGCGCCCTGATTCAAGCTTAGACAGCAGGTTAGCCGCCTTGTTTTGCTCCCTAGGCACATACTTGACTTCGTAGCCCAAGAAGCTCTTGGCTATATCGTCCACTTCGTCTCGATATGCCGCCATCATAGGGTTCCACGCATTCCAGGTGCCAGCCACCTGCTGGGCAACCAAGTCGGAATCTCCATAGAAAACTATGCGCTTGATGCCAATATCCTTGGATACACGTAGTCCGTGAATGAGTGCTTCATACTCCGCCATGTTATTTGTAGCCTCGAAGTGGATTTGTAGAATGTAGTGTAGCTTGTCTCCTGTTGGTGACTGTAGCAATACACCAGCCCCCGAGCCGCTGAGCAGCTTTGATCCGTCAAAGTGCCTCACCCAGTACTCTGGTTCCGGCAACGGAGTAGCATCTGGAATCTCCGTCCAATCTGCAACAAAATCCGCCAAGGCTTGTGATTTGATAGCATCGCGTCTCTTGTAGGTGATCTCGAAGGCGGCAAGCTCAATGCCCCACTTCACGACCCTTCCCGTAGCGTTACTGTTGTTGATAATGTCGGACAGTGGAGTCTTGCTCACCACTATGATTGGGTGCTCCTAAAAGTAATGCCTCAGCTTCCGAGAAGCAAGGAATACTCCATAAGCTATCTTCTGGTAGTGCGGGTAATGGTGCTTGGACTCCGTCAAGACCTCGCTCACATAGTAAACTGGTTGTTGAACTCTGTGCTCATATCCTGGTTCCTTCCACTCTACCATGACGACAATGCTGATTACCCGGTTGGTTGCCGCCATGTAGATTAACAGGGGCTCTCCAGGCTCGGGTGCTACAAGGATGGGCGCTGAGGAAAGAATCTCCTTGAGCTGCTTCAATGCTGCATCTGCTTCGTATGTCCACGTGAATTTGTCCGCCTTCTTTAGAAACTTGTACAGCGGCAGAGCCTTTTCTCCAAGTCGGCTGACGAACCGACTAACTGCTGCAACACAACCTGTTAGTCGTTGAATGTCCTTTAGGCATGTCGGACAGTTTATGTTTAAGATGGCCTTGATTTTCTCCGGGTTGACCTCGATTCCGCGTTGGGAAACGATGAAACCTAACAATTTGCCGGCTGGAACCCCGAAGACGCACTTCTTAGGGTTAAGCATCATGTTGTATTTTCGGAGATTATCAAAGGTTTCTTTTAAGTCGGAGATTAAGTCATTTGACTTTTTAGACATCACCGCAATATCGTCCACATAGGCGTGAATGTTCCGACCAATTTGGTCATGGAGGCAACGTTGCATTGTCCGCTGGTACGTAGCACCTGCGTTTTTCAGCCCAAAGGGCATCGTAACATAGCAAAACGTGCCATATGGGGTAGTGAACGAAGTGGCCAATTGGTCTGACTTCCTCATCTTGATCTGGTGGTATCCTGAGTATGCATCGAGAAAACACAAAAGCTCCGAGCCAGTCGTCGAGTCAATGACTTGGTCAATGCGAGGCAAAGCAAACTGATCTTTGGGACATGCTTTGTTCAAGCTGGTGTAATCAACGCACATTCTTAATTCATTGGTTCCCTTTTTGGGGACAAGTACAGGATTGGCCACCCATCGGGTGTGAAGGACTTCTCGGATAAATCTAGCTTTAAGTAACCTAGCTATCTCTTTGCCAATGGCGCGACTCTTCTCGTCTCCGAAGCGTCGTAGAGGTTGTTTCACTGGTTTGCATTTTGCATTTTGTAGACGAAGCATGGCTTGGCCATGAACGTGTGGAATATGTCGCGGCCAAATATGACGTGGTACACGCTCTTGAAGGGGACCACCTCGAAGGTCATGTGCTCTTGGCGGTAATTGTTAACATCGCCAAAGGCAACCTGAAGTGTAATGCACCCAAGGGACTGAGCCTCCCGACCAGGAACTACGCCGTGGAAGATGGTGTTGGTCCGCCTTAGGTTTGCCTCCATCAAGTTCAACTTCTGCAGTGTATCTAGGTACATGATGTTGATGCTGCTTCCACTATCCACCATACACTTGGTGAACTCTATGCCGTCAATCAAGGGGTTGATGACCATGGCGTACTGGTTCTCCTTAGGTATAAGGTCTGGGTGGTCCGTCCTGTCCCAAGTTATTGGAACCTCCGACCAGCGTAGGTACTGGGGAACTAGGGGGAGAGTGGCCATCAGGATCCTCAGAGAGGTCTTCTGTTGACGGACGGTGGGGGTGCCACGAAAAGTGTGGTAGAGTGGAGCCTTCTTTGTAAAGGGGTTCTTGCCCTTGTCGTCGCTCTTGGCGGCATGCTTGGGGTCAACTTCTTCATCCATATCACTTGAATCCTTGGACTCCTCCTCCTTCTCTTCCCCTTGCCCATCCTCGCGGTCTGTTCTTCCGACTTTGCTTGTAGCCGGACTCCGGGTCTTCCTTGAGGTCGTTGACGAACTTGCAGTGTCGATTGGTATGGGTGTCTTTGCCGTTGACGTCGAGGTGTACGAGGCACGGCATATCGCGATACTCTTCGTAGGTTTGGGGAATGCGGAGCGGTGCCGAGGTTGTTTCACTGCCTCGTTGCTGCCCACGGCCAGCTCCCCTTCCTCGGCCATGTTGTCCGCCATCACCTCGTCCTGCAAAAGTCATAGCGACCATGTCGGTAGATTGCTTTTCTTCTGGAGCGGTTTTCCGCTTTGTAATGATGTTCCTCCGACCTTGAGTTGGAACGGTCGTTGCCGGCAAGGAGCCTGCGAGCATCGTCGGCGGCAGCTGTGAACTCACTAGCCAGCTGAATCATCTGATTCAAGTCAAGTTGGTGATTGTCCTGCAAGCGCTTCAGCTTATGTGGGAGCAACGTGCCCCTTTCCAACCCGTCGATGAAGGCGCCATGGCGGTCTGGGCGTGCACTCCTGCGCAGGAATTCTTCATGTACAGCCAGCGAGAGAGGTATTCACGAGATGTCTCGTCTTTCTCTTGCATGCACCGCTGTAGATCGCCCACAGTGCAGGGACGCTTGTAAGTACCCTCAAAGTTCTTGGTGAACGCTTCTTGAATGTCCAACCAGTTGTAGATAGATTTCTCCGGCAAGTCGTCGATCCATTGATAGGCCGTGCCCACCAACATTAATGGGAGGTACTTGACGGAGACGTTGGGGTTGCCTCCGGCAATCTCCACCGTGTTTCCGTAGTCCTGCAACCCTGCGGCTGGCTTGGCGGTGCCGTCGTAGGGCTTGATGGTCTTGTCAATCCGGAAACCTTTGGGGTAAGTTGCGGACTGTATTTCAGGTCCAAAGCAATGTGGTTCCAGGTATGGTCCTTCCCGGGCCTCGTGGATCTTATCGATCCGCGAACGTGCATCATACGGCTCCGGGTTCTTCTTCTTGTCAACAGGGGATGGGCTGCGTGAACGACGCGGGCCTCCTCCGCCATGGTGACTGCTTGGTGGTGACGGAGGAGGAGGTGGCGGTGGGTTAGCCTTCTTGCTGTTACCCTCCTGCGATGCCTCACGCCTATCACAGTTGCTTGTTGGACGCGGAGGGTCATGGCGTGACCTGCTCTTATGTCCTTGGTTGCGCTCTCCGTCATGACGGGTCTGCTTCGCGTTGTCGCAGATGACAATGCTGCACTGCTTTGGTGGGGGCATATCCATACGATGGTGAGTCTTGTAATCTTCGCGATGTCGGGGGGACCGGGGCGGTGGCGATGGGCAACGAGGTCGGGCCTTTTCTCCGCCATGGTTGGAGGATATGGGGATAGCATCCTTCCTGTTGCGCGCATCCCTCCGTCTTCTTTCTGATGAACCCGTCTGGGACCCGACATCAAGAGGAGATCTGTCCCTTGGCGGCTTGTACTGGCTAGATTGGCAGAGCGCTGGGTCAGACTCAAGCCTCTGAGAGGTGGCCTTTTCCTGCTGCTTCACCGCCTTGGCCACTAGGTCATAGACCTGCTCCACTGCCTCGGGTGATCTATCCTGCTCCAGAAGGGTCTTGGCGACGGCGAGGTTAAGGAGTGGGGTGGGCATCACCTGCTTGCCTTCACTGTCAATGTATGGCTTGGCTTGTGCCGACCTCGAGGGATCCCATCCTAGGTTGCGCCGTACACCAAGATCGTTGATGACGCGAGCTGGAGCTTTCTTAGCCTTCTGTTGCTGTAGTAAAGTCTTGTACTCGGCCTCCATTGCTCTAGCTTTCTCTATAGACTTTTGCGCATTGACCAGATCTCGATCTAGCTTAGCGCCTTGCTCCGCGATGGCCTGCGCTTCCTCCAGCAGCTGCTGGCGCTTCTCGTCAAGCTAGGTCATGTTCCGGATATGAGCAATGGTTAGTGGCTCGACGAGGATATTGCCATACATCACTCTATTAGCTGGAGTAACTTGGGTTGCTGCATACGTAGATGCTGGAGGCGGCAAGTTTGCGGTGTTGTTGTTGCTCGGGCCGGTGCCGAGTTCCTGCGGCTGCTGCACTGGGTTAGGCGGAGGAGGCATGACTTTTGCGCGATCATCGTCAGCAGCAATAAGTGGCCCCTTCCCCTTTTCCAGTGCTGTAGGCAGAGCTCGTCCGGGTTGATCTTCATCGATCGTCGTCCCAATGGTGATGAACACCCCTCGAGACGTGACGGCATTGTTGGCTTGCTCGTCGCACGAGTACTCCTCCTCCATCTCTTGCATAGCGGAGTCTAGCTCTTTTGGACTGAAATTTATCTCCTCTGAATCTGCACTGAAATCAGCATAAATCGCGTCAATGACAGAGTCGGAGGGTGCCAGGATTTCCTCGATGACGGGCGGTGGAGGTGCAACGGCCGCGACAATGACTGAAGGTGGTGGCGCTGCTGCGATGATGGCGGCGGGAGGCGGTGGTGGTGGTTACTGAATCGGAGGTTCTCCATCCTTGAGCGCAAGCGCCATCTGGGCTGCTACGTCAGCTTCCGCGTAGTTGTTGACTAAGGATGGCAATTTTACCCACGAGTATGGGCATGGGTATAGACTTGTATCCATGGGTATACCCATACCCTGCCCATTTAAACTAACATGTCAAACTTACCTATAGAGTTTCAATCTATGCAGCCGAGAATCCTAGGGGCAAGTATAAGATTGCGACTTCTAAACTTCGATACTTTCATGTACTTGTCTACTATTAGTATGTAGAGATTATTGTCTTTTTTCAAATATGCTATTGACGAAAGTAAAATTTTGAATAACTTGTGTACTATTGGATCTACATGCCGGGTATCCAATCGGTACGGGTACCGCTGGGTATGGGTATGGGTAAATTTTTATACCCGTGGGTACGGGTATGGGTAGCCTTTTGTACCCATTGACTACACGGGTATGGGTATGGTATTGCTCTACCCTCCCCATACCCTGCGCATTTCCATTCTTAGCCCCGGCCACGTAAAACATGTAAAGAAAATTAGAGGCGTTTAACTTATTTTTGCAAGGCTTGTGTTGTGATGTGATATGGCCATGATGTGATTGTGATTATATATAATGTACGCAATGATCCTTATTGTAATTTGGCAACCGACAGGAGCCTTATGGTTGTATTTAAATTTTGTTTAAGACCTGCGTGTCTATTCATCAAAGTAGTTGTAATAGTTGCTGTTGGTGGAGGACAACCATGAAGCGGCGCCATTGACCTTGACACCACGCCAGTGATGATGGAGATCATGTTCTTGCTTTGGAGATGGATATCAAAGGCACAAGAATAAAGACCATATCATATCACATATTATGAATTGCATGTGATGTTAATATTTTTTATGCATCTTGTATTACTTAGATCACGACGTTAGCATTATAAGATGATCACTCTCACTAAATATCAAGTAATAATGTGTTCTTCCTTAGTAGGCACCGTTGCTAATACTCGTCGTTTCGAAGCATCACGTGATGATCGGGTGTGATAGATTCTACGTGTGCATACAACGGGTGCAAGCTAGATTTGCACACGCGGATACTAAGGTTAACCTTGACAAGCCTAGCATGTACAGACATGGCCTCGGAACACGGAATACCGAAAGGTAAAGCATGAGTCATATGGATGATATGATGAACATGTTGATTGTTTGTCTTTGAAGCTACATCATCTCTCATGATGATCAAACTTGGTGTAGTGGATTTGGTCCCAAAACGACTCGAGGGATATTGTTTTGAGTGAGAGCTCACCCAATAATATGATTAAAGTTGAACTCAATTTATCATAAATTAAATCAAAGTGAATTTGCATAATTTGTTGTAGTCATTGGCATCCGTTCACCACCTTACGCTTAGTTATAATTGAAATAATAGAACTATAGAATTCTGGATAGTTACTTTACGAACTGGTATCGTATTGTTTTGAGTGTTAATCTAAAGTTTAAAAGTCCTATTGCAAAATTTTAGCAAACTCCGTTTACTCCATGAAGTTTAATAATTAGTATTAAATAAAAGAGTTTTATTTAATGAGAGTTTGCATTAGATTTGGTGGAAATTTAATTGCAAGTTTGAGTGGGATTTTGAGTGGAGGGATTTGAATGGATTTTTGTGAGTGGAGTGTCCACCCACATGAATGAAGGAGGGGAGGGGGTAGCCCCCATGGCTGGCGGCCACCCCCTTGGGTGCCCCCCTCCTCCTATAAAAGGCACCCCTCTCCTCACTTCTCACTTACACCTCCTCGTGAAGGATCTCTCTCCCCCTCTAGAATTTATCCCCCATGGTCTCGGACTAGCGAGATACATGTTCCCGGTGGCTATTTGGCAAGAAAGAGTTGTGCTTCCGCTGCATCGCTGGAGCGAGGAGGCGGAGGTTGCTCGGTGCCTCGAACGTGTGTGCGAGCACGGATGCACTGCTGATTTGCGGCACTAGGACTTCCTCTAGATCTTGAGATCGGCAAGAGATCGTCTACATCAACTATGAGTCGAACTCGTTAAGCTTTGTCGGTCTTCAAGGGTATGTTCTCTACGGATATACATCCGCCCGTTGTTTGTATCTAGTAGATAGATCTTGGTATATAGTTCCCATCGTAGGAATTTTTTTGTTTTCTATGCTGCGAACCCTACAGATTTTCGTGTACTTTGCATCTTGCGGGATGGTGGGATGAAGCGGCCTGGGATAACCTTACATGTCATCGTACATGAGACTTGCTCCACGCTCAACATGCAACTTGCATTGCACAAGTGGCTTTACAGGTGTCTATCTCTCCCATCATAGTGAGGATTTAATTTACAACGAGCACTTGACAATACTTGTATCAACATTGTGGCTCATGTTCGTAAGTTAGAACGGTTCTTATGTGAAAGCCCATGTTGTAAATTAAATCCTCACTATGATGGGAGAGATAGACACCCGTAAAGCCACTTGTGCAGTGCAAGTTGCATGTTGAGCGTGGAGCAAGTCTCATGTACGATGACATGTAAGGTTAGCTCGGGCCGCTTCATCCCACCATCCCGCAAGATGCAAAGTACACGAAAATCTGTAGGGTTCGCAGCATAGAAAACAAAAAAATTCTTACGATGGGAACTATATACCAAGATCTATCTACTAGATAGAAATAACGGGAGGATGTATATCCGTAGAGAAAATACCCTTGAAGACCGACAAAGCTTAACAAGTTTGACTCGTGGTTGATGTAGATGATCTCTTGCCGATCTCAAGATCGAGAGGAAGTCCTAGCGCCGCAAATCAGCAGCGCATTCGTGCTCGCACACACATTCGAGGCACCGAGCAACCTCCGCCTCCTCGCTCCAGCGATGCAGCGGAAGCACAACTCTTTCTTGCCAAATAGCCACCGGGAACATGTATCTCGCTAGTCTGAGACCATGGGGGATAAATTCTAGAGGGGGAGAGAGATCCTTCACGAGGAGGTGTAAGTGAGAAGTGAGGAGAGGGGTGCCTTTTATAGGAGGAGGGGGCACCCAAGGGGGTGGCCGCCGGCCATGGGGGCTGCCCCCTCCCCTCCTTCATTCATGTGGGTGGACACTCCACTCACAAAAATCCATTCCAATCCCTCCACTCAAAATCCCACTCAAACTTGCAATTAAATTTCCACCAAATCTAATGCAAACTCTAATTAAATAAAACTCTTTTATTTATTCAGAATTTTGTCAATTACTTTAATGACAAACATTCACATATAACCCCTTGCTAGAATTCTATTTCACATGCATAACCGCTTTATGCAATTTCACCCGAAAACCTGTTTCGGTATCTAGTGAAATAAATTCCCGCGCTTGTTTATTCTTTCGGCATGAAACGTTTGCTCCAATTGGATGTCGGTGTCTCTTAAGTGTGTCACCCTACGGTTCGTGAATAATGCAGACATGATCGAGACCCCTCTCGGATCAATAATCAGAAGCGAGATCTGGAGACCCATACTAACTCCCACACATTCAACGATGACTTTCTTGTGATCGTCGGAACCTTTTACGCTAGTATCTTAATCCCTTTGTTTCGCGATATATTACATGTCCGAGATTCAATCATCGGTATCTCCATACCTAGTTTGATCTCGTTACTGACATGCACTCTTTTCTCATTCCCGTGATATAACATTCTAGTGATCAAATCACTTGCTTGCAAGCTAACCAATGTGATATCACCGAGAGGGCCTAGAGTATATCTATCCATCATCGTGATGAACAAATTCCACTCTCGATCCATGGGCCTCAAGATAACACTTTATTAGTCCTGAACCCATCTTTATAATCACCCTGTTATGGTGTGACGTTTGATGTTATCAAGAAACTCTTCCGGTGTTAGTGGTTGACATGATCTCATGGTCTAAGGATTAGGATCACTTCGTAAGTTGTTATAGCAATATAAACTCAATGAATTTGATCGTAATGCTATACTTCGGATGAATGTTCATCACACCATTACACTAATGTTGTGATCCTGTTATTAACAACATCCAATGTCTATGATCAGGAAACTTTGATCATCTTGTTAATCAACGAGCTAGTTTATGAGAGAGGCATAACTAGGAACTTTCTGTTTGTTTATTAAACACACATGTATTAATGCTTCCGTATTAATACAATTATATCATGCAAAATAAACATCTATCATATACTTGGAATACGCATAATAAACACTTTATTATTGCCTCTCAGGACATATTCCCTTTAGTCTCCCACTTGCACTAGAGACAATAATCTAGTTATATAGTGATGAATCTAACACCCATTGAGTTTTGGTGTTGATAATGTTTTGCTCTAGGGAGAGTTTTAGTCAATAGATCTGCTACATTGAGATCCGTGTGTACTTTACAAATCTTTATATCTCCATCCTTGACATGCTCGCGGATGGAGTGAAACCGGCGCTTAATATGCTTGGAATGCTTGTGAGACCTTGGTTCTTTGGCATTGGAAATGGCACCATTGTTGTCACAATAGATCACCATTGGGTCCAACGCATTTGCAACCACTCCTAGTTCGGATATGAACTCATTCATCCAAACCACTTCGTGAGCCGCTTCCGAAGCAGCAACATATTCGGCCTCCGTTGTTGATCCCGCCACCACAGGTTGTTTGGAGCTCCTCCAATATGTATCCATATTGAGACTTAGAGTCATCTGGATCGGTGTCAAATCTTGCGTCAACATAACACTTAGCGACGAGCTCTTCTTCACCTTCGTATACAAGAAACATATCCTTAGTTCTTCGTAAGTACTTAAGGATATTCTTGACCGCTATCCAGTGTTCTGAACCTGGATCCGATTGGTACCTACTAGTCAAACTAATAGCATGTTCCACATTCGGTCGTGTACATAGCATGGCGTATATTATTGAGCCTATGGCTGAAGCATAGGGGACTTTGTCCATTATCTCTCTTTTTTCCGCCGTAGCCGGACTTTGAGTCTTACGCAATGTCTTGCCTTGCAACATAGGTAAGAACCCCTTCTTACTTCCGTCCATTTTAAACTTCTTTAAAATCTTATCAAGGTATGTACTTTGCGATAGCCTTATTAGGTGTCTAGATCTATCTCTATAGATCTTTATGCCTAATATGTATGACGCTTCACCTAGGTCCTTCATTGAAAATTCGCTGTCTAGATAACTTTTAACACTATTTAAAAGATCTATATCATTTTCGATCAGTAATATGTCATCCACATATAATATCAGAAATGCCACATTGCTCCCACTCACTTTCTTGTAAATACAAGCTTCTCCATAAGTTTGGACAAATCCAAACTCTTTGATCACCTCATCAAAGCAGAGATTCCAACTTCGTGATGCTTGCTTCAATCCATAGATGGATCGTTGAAGCTTGCACACCTTGTTAGCATCCTTAGGATCGACAAAACCCTTTGGTTGTATCATATACAACTCTTCTTCAATATTACCATTGAGAAACGCGGTTTTGACATCCATCTGCCATATCTCATAATCAAAATATGCAGCAATTGCTAACATAATCCTAACTGACTTTAGCATCGCTACGGGAGAGAATGTCTCATCGTAGTCAACTCCTTGAATTTTTCGAAAACCCTTTGTGACAAGTCGAGCTTTATAAACGGTCACATTACCATCAGCATCAGTTTTCCTTTTGAAAATCCATTTGTTCTCCACGGCCTTTCGGTCGTGAGGTAAGTATACCAAGTTCCAAACTTGATTTTCATACATGGATTCCATCCGGATTTCATGGCTTCTAACCATTTGTTGGAATCCGGGCTCATCATCGCTTCTTCATACGTCGCAGGGTCATCATTGTCATCAACCATGAAACTCATGACAGGATTTCCGTACAGCTCGGGAGCTGCACGCGACCTGCTAGACCTGTGAGGTTCGGTAGTATTCTCTTTTGGAGTTTCATGATCATTATCATTAGTTCCCTCTTCAACTGGTGAAGCCAACTCCGGAACTACTTCCAGCATTGCGCTACTCGCCATACTTTGAAGAGAAGGTTCAACAACCTCTTCGAGTTCTACCTTCCGACTACTCACACCTTTCGCGAGAAACTCTTTCTCTAGAAAGGATCCATTCTTGGCAACAAAAAATTTGCCCTCGGATCTGTGATAGAAGGAATACCCAATAGTTTCCTTAAGGTATCCTATGAAGACGCATTTTTCCGCTTTGGGTTCGAGTTTATCCGGTTGAAGTTTCTTCACATAAACATCGCATCCCCAAACTTTAAGAAATAACAGCTTAGGTTTGTTTCCAAACCATAATTCATACGGTGTCTTTTCAACGGATTTATATGGTGCCCGAGTTAAAGTGAATGCAGCAGTTTCTACTGCATAACCCCAAAATAACAACAGAAACTCCGTCAGAGACATCATAGATCGAACCATATCCAATAAAGTACGATTACGATGTTCCGACACACCATTTCTCTGTGGTGTTCCGGCAGGTGTGAGTTGTGAAATAATTCCACACTCTTTCATGTGAATACTAAACTCGTAACTTAGATACTCACCTCCACGGTCGGACCGTAGAAATTTGATCTTTCTATTACGATGATTTTCCACTTCATTCTGAAATTCCTTGAACTTTTCAAAGGTTTTAGACTTGTGTTTCATAAAGTAGATATAACCGTATATACTCAAATCATCTGTGAAAGTAACAAAATAATGATATACACCTCGCGTCGACACACTCATTGGACCACCTACATCAGAATGTATGATTTCCAATAAATCTGTCGCCCGTTCCATTGAACCGGAAAATGGCGTTCTAGTCATATTGCCCATAAGGCATGGATCACATGTATCAAATGATTCAAAATCAAGTGATTCCAAAAGTCCATCCGAATGGAGCTTCTTCATGCGTTTAATGCCAATATGACCTAGACGGCAGTGCCACATATATGCGGACATATCATCATTAAGTTTAATCCTTTTAGCATCAACATTAAGAATATGTGTAACATTATCATCGAGATCTAATAGAAATAAACCATTCATCATTGGTGCATGACCATAAAAGATTTCATTCATATAAATAGAACAACCATTATTCTCGGATTTAAATGAATAACCACTTCGCATCATACACGATCCAGATACAATGTTCATGCTCAGTGTAGGCACCAGATAACAATTATTCAAGTTTATAACTAATCCCGACGGCAACTGGAGAGGTAGTGTTCCGACGGCGATCACATCAACGCTTGATCCATTGCCGACACGCATCTTTACCTCACCCCTTGCTAGCGGTCGCTTGTTTCGCAACCCCTGATTCGAGTTACAAATATTAGCAACTGAACCGGTATCAAATACCCAGGTGCTACTGCGAGCACTAGTCAAGTACACATCAATAACATGTATATCATATATACCTTTGTTTGCCTTGCCGGCCTTCTTGTTTGCCAAATACTTGGGGCAGTTGCGCTTCTAGTGGCCAGCCCCCTTACAATAGTAACACTCGGTATCAAACTTGGGTCCAACTCGGGGTTTCTTTTCAGGCACGGCAACCGACTTGCCGCCCTTACTTCCCTTTCGTTTTCCCTTCTTATCTTTCTTGAAACCAGTGTTCTTATTGATCATCAACACTTGATGTTCCTTTTTGATCTCCACTTCTGCAGTTTTAAGCATTGACACAAGCTCGGGGAGAGACTTCTTCATGCCTTGCATATTATAGTTCATCACAAAGCTCTTATAGCTAGGTGGCAGAGACTGCAGAACACGATGGATGCCTAAGTCAATGGGAATCGATATTCCCAAGGACACAAGCTTATCGGCGTAACCTGACATCTTGAGTACATGCTCACTAACAGAGCTGTGCTCTTCCATCATGCAGCTAAAGAACTTTTCTGAAGCATTGTAGCTCTCTACAGCACCATGTGTGTCAAAAATCATTTTCAACTCACCCATTGTATCAAATGCACTGCCGTTTTCGAAACTCTTTTGAAGTTCCGGCTCTAGCCCATACAATATGCCGCAATGAACTAAGTTGTGGTCCTCCTGACGAGTCTGATAGACATTCTTCTCCTCGTCAGGGGCATCCTCAAAAGGTGGGGGGCCTAGCGGCGCTTCTAGCACATATTGATTTTGTGCAGCAGTGAGGAGAATCCTCAAATTCATGGCCCATTCGGTAAAGTTGCTACCGTTTGTTGCAAGTTTCTCTTTCTCCATGAACACATTGAAATTAAAAGAAGGTGGTGCCATCTACAACAGAATTTGTAAAGTTTAGACTAAGTTTATGATAGATTGAGTTCAACTAATCCATATTACGAATGAACTCCCACTCAAAAGCGACATCCCTCGTGTCCTTTTGGTTATTACATGAACCAAATCCACTATACCAAGTCCGATCATCACGTGAGTCGGTATAGCTTCAAAGGCGAGCATCAAATGGGCATCATATCTACTATATGACTCATGCTTAACCTTTCGGTCCGTGTCCTGAGGCCATGTCTGTACATGCTAGGCTCGCCAAGTAAGAACCTTAGTATTCGCATGTGTAACTGTCTTACACCCGAAATATGGTCGTGGATCCAAGAACACCCGATCATCACGTGATGTCTTGGATCGACGAAAACATAATCGGTGCATACTAAAGGAAGAACACATTCTTATCTTGATATTTAAATGAGGGATCATATTATTATGCTAATAAAATGCCAAACAAGCAATATAAGATGCTATCAAACATCACATGTTTATTAGTGGAATGATATGGTTCCCGCATGTGATCTCTATCATGTGCACCGTGGTATGATCACTATCATACCTATATGTGTAAGGCCAAGGTCTATGAAACTTACATGTTATGTGTGTTGTAAGAGTATCATCTCATACTTCTACTTACAACATCACCATATCATAACACTAGCCCAGCAACAATCTAAACTAGACGCCTCTAATTTATCCATTGCAAATTTTACGTGGCTTAGGGATTTTGAGATAGAACCGTTCATACCTACGAACATGAACCACAATGAGGATAACCAAATTGTTGACAACTCGTTGCAAAATAAATATTGGCTATAGTAGGAGAGACAGACACCCGCTAGCCACTTATGCAAACTAGTTGCATGTCAAGTGTGGAACAGGTCTCATGTGCGAGTACATGTAAAGTTTGTCCAGGCCACTTCATCCCACTATGCCACCAATATCCAAAATTACAACTAAGGAGAAACAACATGATCATCATCGCCCACATACTCATATGTGTACTACCCGTGTAAAGCATCTACGCATAGATCTGGCTCTGATACCGCTGTAGGGTTCGCAGCATAGAAAACAAAAAATTCCTACGATGGGAACTATGTACCAAGATCTATCTACTAGATACAAATAACGGGCGGATGTATATCCGTAGAGAACATACCCTTGAAGATTGACAAATCTTAACGAGTTCGACTCGTGGTTGATGTAGACGATATCTTGCCGATCTCAAGATCGAGAGGAAGTCCTAGTGCCGCAAATTAGCAGCGCATCCGTGCTCGCACACACGTTCGAGGCACCGAGCAACCTCCGCCTCCTCGCTCCAGCGATGCAGCAGAAGCACAACTCTTTCTTGCCGAATAGCCACCGGAAACATGTATCTCGCTAGTCCGATACCATGGGGGATAAATTCTAGAGGGGGAGAGAGATCCTTCACGAGGAGGTGTAAGTGAGAAGTGAGGAGAGGGGTGCCTTTTATAGGAGGAGGGAGGGCACCCAAGGGGGTGGCCGCCGGCCATGGGGGCTGCCCCCTCCCCTCCTTCATTCATGTGGGTGGGCACTCCACTCACAAAAATCCATTCAAATCCCTCCACTCAAAATCCCACCCAAACTTGCAATTAAATTTCCACCAAATTTAATGCAAACTCTCATTAAATAAAACTCTTTTATTTATTTAGAATTTTGTCAATTACTTTAATGAAAAACATTCACATATAACCCCTTGCTGGAATTCTATTTCACATGTATAACCACTTTATGCAATTTCACCCGAAAACCTGTTTCGGTATCTAGTAAAATAAATTCTTGCGCTTGTTTATTCTTTCGGCATGAAAATTTTGCTCCAATTGGATGTAGGTGTCTCTTAAGTGTGGCATCCTATGGTTCGTGAATAATGCGGACATGATCGAGACCCCTCTCGGATCAATAATCAGAAGCGAGATCTGGAGACCCATACTGACTCCCACACATTCAACGATGACTTTCTTGTGATAGTTGGAACCTTTTACGCTAGTATCTTAATCCCTTTGTTTCGCGATATATTACATGTCCGAGATTTGATAATCGGTATCTCCATACCTAGTTTGATCTCATTACTGACATGCACTCTTTTCTCGTTCCCATGATATAACATTCTAGTGATCAAATCACTTGCTTGCAAGCTAACCAATGTGATATCACCGAGAGGGCCTAGAGTATATCTATCCGTCATCGGGATGAACAAATTCCACTCTCGATCCATGGGCCTCAACATAACACTTTATTAGTCCTGAACCCATCTTTATAATCACCCTGTTACGGTGTGACGTTTGATGTTATCAAGAAACTCTTCCGGTGTTAGTGATTGACATGATCTTATGGTCTAAGGATGATCACTTCGTAAGTTGGTATAGCAATATAAACTCAATGACTTTGATCGTAATGCTATACTTCGGATAAATGTTCATCACAACATTACACTAATGTTGTGATCCCGTTATTAACAACATCCAATGTCTATGATCAGGAAACTTTGATCATCTTGTTAATCAACGAGCTAGTTTATGAGAGAGGCATAACTAGGAACTTTCTGTTTATTTATTAAACACACATGTATTAATGTTTCCGCATTAATACAATTATAGCATGCAAAATAAACATCTATCATATACTTGGAATACACATAATAAACACTTTATTATTGCCTCTCAGGGCATATTCCCTTCAAAATCAAGCGACAACAAAAGCATCAACGCCCACAAAAACCATTATGTTCTACTCATGCAACAGATCTATGCATTGCCATGGCTCTGTACCACTATAGGAGTTCGTAGCATGGAAAACAAAAAAATTCTATCGCATGAACACACAAAAGCCAAAATCTAATATACGAGATCGGTGTAACGAGTTCATAGAGTACTAACCCTCAAAGATCCAAAGCGTTTAACAAGATCAGATTCTCATGGTTGATGTAGTTGTTCACTTGCCGATCTCAAGATCACGAAGACGATCCTTCTAGCGCCGCGTTCCGGCAGCGCTTCTGCAGTCGGTCACACGTTCGGTACTTGATGAAGACCTTCCTCTCCCTTGTTCTAGCAGGCAGCGAAGGTTGTAGATCTTCTTGTGGTTCCAGCAGCACGACGGTGTGGTGGTGGAGGTGGAGGAGTAGATTCTGTAGGGCTTCGCCTAAGCCGGAGAAGGTATGGTGGATTTAGAGAGGCCCTCAATGGCTAGGGTTTAGACACCAAGGGGAGGAGGTGGCTTATGGCTAGGGCTAGAGCTAGGCGGAGGTTTAGAGGAGAGCTAGGGTTTAGGGCACCGACGACTTGGTAGAGGGCGACGGCCTAGGGTTTGTTGGGTGAGGCCAAGGGGAGCCCCACCTCCTCCCTTTATAGATGGGAGAGGCGGATAGGGGAGGGGATTCCTCTCCCAACTCCTCTTAGTTGTCCGGTGTTAAGGAGGGAGAGGGAATCCTCTCCCAAGTGGGTTTCATTTCCCTCCTCCACTAGGATTTAGACTTTCCTTATTTTGGTATTTGACTTTTCAAACTAGACTTTGACTATCCAAAATAGAGTTTGAATCCTAACTCCTAGCCTTAGCCAACTTGACCTAGGACACCATGTCATCACCCCCACTTGGGTATGGTGCATACATGTGTCCCTCGTCCGGGCTGGTGGACCTTCTAGAACCTTGCAGAAGATTCCGGTGAAAACACCGAAAACATTTCCGAACCCCGGAATTGGATTTTCCTTATATGAATCTTATTATCCGTACCATTTCGGATTTCCTCGTGATTTTATGGATCCAATCCGAGACTCTGAACAACATTCGGTATCCAACTCAGTTCCATATCTACTAAACAACACTGAATCCTTAAGTGTGTCTCCCTATGGTTCGTGAACTATGCAGACATGATCGAGACACTTCCCGATCAATAACCAATAAAGGAATCTGGAAATTCATATGGTTCCCACATATTTTTACGATTACTTCGTGATCGAATGAACCATTTACATACGATACCAATTCCCTTTGTCGTGCGATACTTTACTTATCCAAGGTTTGATCGTCAGTATCTCTATACCTAGTTCAACCTCATTACTGATAAGTACTCTTTACTCGTTCCGTGATATGTGATCCCTTGTGACCTAGTCACATGCTTGCAAGCCAATTGGATGACATTCCATCGAGAGGGCCCAAAGTATAGGGGTTCGTAGCATGGAAAACAAAAAAATTCTACCGCATACAAACAAACAAGCCAAGATATATCTACTAGATTGTAGCAACGAGTCGATAGAATAACTCACCCTCGAAGATTCCAAAGTGTTTAACAAGAGCGGATTCTCGTGGGTGATGTAGTCGTACTCTTTCCGATCTCAAGATCGCGTAGACGATCCTTCCGGCGCTGCGTTCCGGCAGCGCTTCCGCAGTCGGTCACATGTTTGGTACTCGACGAAGACCTTCCTCTCCCTTGTTCAAGCAGGCAACGAAGGTTGTAGCACTCTCCTCGCGATTCCGGCAGCATGACGGCGTGGTACCGGAAGTAGAGGGGAGATCTCGCAGGGCTTCGCCTTAAGCCGGAGCGAGTATGGTGGACTATGAGAGAGCCTCGGTGATCTAGGGTTTAGACACACCAAGGGGAGAAGGCTAGGCTGGCGGCTAGGGCTTGGGGAAGCCCAAGTCGGCGGCTAGGGTTTGCCCTAGGCGGTGGCGGCGGCAGCAGGAGGTGGCGGCGCCGGCGGCTAGGAGCTAGGGTTTGCGGGGTGCAAGTTGTGTGTTTGGAGGGGCAGCCCTGCCCCTCCTTATATAGGTGGAGGGGCGCGCCAAGGGAAGGGGAGTCCCTCCCCAACTCGGTCTCCAAGGGCCGGCGGTGGAGGGAGAGGAACTCCTCCCCAAGTAGGTTTCCTACTCTCCCTCCACCAAACAAAATAGCCGTTTGACTTTTCAAATTGGCGTTTGACTTTTTAAACTAGGATTTGATTTATCCCTTTATTTTGTTCAGCGATGAGACCTAGTACATGATGCAACCATTCCAACTTGTTATGACACATTCATGTACCCTTCCCCTCCGGAGTGCCGGACATTCTGGAACCTTCTAGAACATTCCCGATGAAAACACCGGAACCATTCTCCAACCCCGAAACAGGACTTTCCTTATATGAATCTTATTCTCCGGACCATTCCGGATCTCCTCGTGATATCTCAGATCCCATCCGAGACTCTGAACAACATTCGGTCTCTTACTCATTATTCCATAACTACTCAACAACGTCGAATCCTTAAGTGTGTCTCCCTACGGTTCGTGAATTATGCGGACATGGTCGAGACACTTCTCCGAACAATAACCAATAGAGGAATCTAGAAATTCATATGGCTCCCACATATTTCTACGATTACTTTGCGATCGAATGAACCACTTACATACGATACCAATTTCCCTTTGTCTCACGATAGTTTACTTATCCGAGGTTATGATCGTCGGTATCTCTGCATACCTAGTTCAACCTCGTTACTGACAAGTACTCTTTTCTCGTTCCCGTGATATGTGATCCCTTGTGAGCCAGTCACGTGCTTGCAAGCCAATTGGATGACATTCCACCGAGAGGGCCCAGAGTATATCTATCCGTCATATGGATGGACAAATCCCACTCTTGATCCATGAATCTCAACCAATACTTTCTGAACACTCAATGCCACCTTTATAGCCACCCAGTTACGGTGTGGTGTTTGATGTCATCAAAGCATCCTTCCGGTGATGGTGATATGCATGATCTCATGGTCAAAGGAATTAGGTTACTATGTATCAGAAAGCATATAGCAATTGAACTATTAAAATGACTTGATCTTTATGCTACGCTTATCTATAGGAGTATATCCATCATATCATTCTCCTAACGATATGATCTTGTTGTTAATAACATCTCAATGTTCATGATAGAAAACCACAATCATTTATTAACCAACAAGATAGTATTATAAAGAGGCTTTACTAGGGACTCTATTTTAGTTTACAAATCACACAAGTATTAATGTTTCCTAGTTAATACCATTACAGCATGAATGTAAACATTTATCATAAACACAAAGACATAATAATAACTATATCTATTATTTCCTCTAGGGCATATCTCCAACACAAAGTATATCTATCCATCATATGGATGGACAAATCTCATTCTTGATCCATGTGCCTCAACACATACTTTCAGAATACCTAATGCCACCTTTATAACCACCCAGTTTCGAAAGTGGTGTTTGATATCACCAAAGCATTTATCCGGTGATGGTGATTAACATGATCTCATGGTCGAAGGATTAGGTTACTATGTATTTGAAAGCTTGTAGCAAACGATCTCTAAATGACTTGATCTTACGCTATGCTTACTATAGGAGTGTGTCCATCATATCATTCTTCTAATGACATGATTTTGTTATTAATAACATCTAATGTTCATGGGAAACCATGATCATCTATTAATCAACAAGTTAGTTTCAACAAGAGGCTTACCAGGGACTACTTTTATGTTTACAAAATACACAAGTATTAATGTTTCCGGTTAATACAATTATAGCATGGGATGTAAACATTAATCATAAACACGAAGCTATAATAATAACCATTTTATTATCGCCTCTTGGCATATCTCCAACACAACTCACATAAAAAGTTAGATTTATAGACATCCTGGACAGCCCCATAAACAACGACCACAGACCATATAAAATCACCAGCCTTGTCACGGATATGAAGTTTTATGAAAAAATCTCCAACCGAACTAGCTAAAACTTCCACAGTCTCATCTCGAACGTCTAACAGGAACCCCGGATTGACCACGTGGCAGACATGGTATCCACGTAAAGTCCACTCCACTAGACAGGCGATTGAGTAGGGCTTGTAAAAAATCACGTCTACCAGTCTCCGAAATACCCAGAAAATCCAACTTGTAATATCTCACACAATTAGCAAAGAACAGAGGTTTAGGCAAGTCCCAATACCTTTACTATTTAAAAACATGCCATTTATTGAGAAGATTTTGGATACACGGGGTCTTGGAGGTCCACTTTTAGATCCGAATGAGTACAATACACAGATTCAAGTTACTATATTTTAGTAATACTACTATAGGAATATGTCGCTGGATAGTGAATTCAAATTCTTACCTATAATGGCCGCTAGGCAACCCGCCTCTTGAGGGCTTCCCACGCACGCATGCTTCTCATCCATTTGATCATGGTAAACAGTATCGATTTTGCTTCCGCAAAGAACTGCCGCCGTTGGATTTGGTAAGTCTTTCCTTCACTTGGTGCCTGGCTGAATGCCTCCATGACATATGGGTCCGTGAGCGTGCATGGCCCAAATTTCAGGTTGTATGACCACCTCATCCATGTAGCCTCTTTTTGCTCTCTGTCCTATGCGTGTGGGGGCAGAGAAATATCCCAACCACTCCCCAATCCTCATTGCCTCCTCTCCTCCCCAGTACCTGCCTCCTCTCCTTTTCCCCGATCCACCGCGCCGTTTAGTGGAGGAGGGTGGAGGCATCACGATGGCAGGGACGATGCTGTGCAGATTAACATGACTTGAACGGTGCTGCTCGCCACTACGCGCCACGCCTCGGCGTCGGGCGCCATGGCCGGAGAAAACTTCCCCCTCTCTCTCTCCTCACACCACGTCCTCTTCCTCCTCACAGGTCGCGTGTGTTCCACCAGCCAAAGGTAACAGCTCGCTTTCCCCTCCCCGATTAAATTCGTGATTTAGGGATTTCTAGGAGTCCTATCACATCTCGCCGCGAATCTGATCGATCTGTGCTTCCAGGTTACTGGTTTTGGAGTTAGCAGGTCCTGTAGTTCTAGATTTGATGCTCATTGCGTTCGAGGAGGTGGTATAGGAGGCGATCTATCTCGTTTTGGTTGATTTGGGAAAATTAATTAGTTACCGGTAAAAAGAAGTTGGGGAAATCTTATGGCTGAATGATTACTCTCTCTATCTTGGGGGGGGGGGGTCTCATGGAGCCTATTTTGATGCGATTGGCTGATTTCGACAGGATTTGTTGGGAAAATCTCATGGAGCCTATTTTGATGTGACTGACTGATTTCCGATGTATATAATGAGAGAATATGTCGATTATCCGTGTGTTGATTGCTGTAATCTTTAAATCATGTAATTTCCTTGTGTTCATTAATTACTGATTAATAATTCATGGGTCTCTGGATCTACTGCTTTGTTTTATATATAAATTTGGTGCCGACAAAACATTTTTTTAGCAAGGCCAGGCGAGTTGAGATACACATCTACCATGAGAGTACCAGCGTTGCTCCAATCCTGCAATTACCTTTCAGTTGTTATTATTTACTTCTGAACATTTAGTCATTGGTGAATTGCATCTGATGGTCATGGTGATTTTTGTGCAGCTTCCATTTTAAAGACCAGCAAGAAACTTTGATCTGTTCGGTGCCATTAAACCTCAACAACCAAGTTTCACGTATGATCTTGACATTACACTTCCATCTGTCTTTAGTATGCTTTCATTACCATTTCATGTCTTTTACTGTTGATGAGGGAGTACATGTTAAACTGAACATTCTGTAGCTTGATGTATAACATGTTACTCTGAGCTTCTCGAATCTTTATTGTTGGGTGAGGAAATTTTTCCTAGACAACGGTTTTGTGTTCATTCTGTTTCTCTTTTGAGAAGCGCCTTGGTGTTCATCAGGCTCGTATTATGTACTGGGTTGTACATGTTCTCCGACATGGTGTCTTCATTTTGCCGAGGATGCTGGTGCAGGCCTGGAGCAAAAGATTACATGCATGTGCGCATCCAACAGAGCAACAACAGGAAGAGTCCGGCTACTGTTCAGGGCTTGAAGAAAGGGCACAGTTACAGTAAGATTCTTAAGGATCTGAAGAAGGAATTCTTCTGCAATGGCATCGTAGTCCAGGATCGTGAGGTAGGCCACGTATGAATAGATGTCCATGTTTCAACTTATTCCCAGTTCTCTAATGATGTTGATATTCTAACTAACCAAGTCTCTGTCTGCAGGTCATTCAGCTTCAGGGTGATCAGCGAAAGAATGTTGCTACTTATATCCGTAATTTTATCATTTAGATAATATTTATAAATTTTTAGGTCGATTCACCTTGGTTCTTCGCTCATGAGGATCCCTTAATTTGCGTTGCGCAAAAACATGAGTACTACGCCATTGATTTGAGGGTATATTGTTTCCACTTTCTTCTATCCTTTTGTTCCTATTCTCATTTGGTGCGATCTTTTTAGCGAGCCTTTTTTTAATAGTCAATACATATATCAATCATAGGACCTTTTGCTCATGTATGGTAAGTATTTTTATATGCTTATTATGTGCAAATGTCAAGCAGTTTGGAAACACTTTAAAAGGAGGGTCCTAAAGTTTGTCAAGTTGAAACTTGGCACTCTATGATTCAAAAAGAGCATGTCTTAAAAATAGCCTTTTCAAAGCTGGTTGACTACCTAACCCTTGTTTCTATCATGCTTCCCAAGAATTTGCATAGAAATCGCCAATAATTACAGTCCTATGGCGTGCTTTTTTCTATTGTACTCTTTTTTTAAAATGTTCGGTTGACTTATGGGTAATTAACATCTGTTACTTTTTCCATCGCAACAGAATCTATTATGTTGAATTGGTTGATGGAAAGAACCAGTATGTAAATTATCAGTTGGCAATGGCATTTTGCTTACTGAAAATTTTCGGGTCTGCAAGAATAACTTCAGGTTGTTGCTGAAGGTACTTCATGCATTGCAGTCCTAATATATATATGTTCTTTATTCAGGTTTTTCTGTTTCTGCCGCACGGCTTGGATTGCCATATGTTGGTCTAATCTCCTTTGGAGAAATGGTTGATCAAGGACGTCTAATCACAGAAGCAGTATCAGTCCCAGTTATTGTTGATGGAGTTATGGAAATTCTATGAACATCAAGAGAACTGTCAAAGAATATATTAACTCTGGGTTGGCTGGAATTATGCTTGAATATCAGGTAACTGATCTTTTCATACATTTCTTGCTTATTTGTCAAAGTCGCTGCTCTTATTTGGCAGATCAAGTGATTTTTTTGTTTTTGTTTTTTTGAGTAATGTTATGAATCTCTCGTAACAGGAAGTAACTACCTTCACTAAAAATGAAGTAACTTTGATCTTATTTTTGCAACCAAAAGCTGCACATAGATGCTCAGGCCGTAGATGCTCATGCCGTGGAAATGGTGGATGTTGGCGTGGATATGCAGCACATAGATGCTCAGGCCATAGGCGCAGACATCTCAGTGTTGAAGTGGAGCGGCTCCACCCATCTCTAGGAATAGGGCCCCGTCGAGTAGCCTAGCGGGCGAAACAAACCTACTGCAGATCGTCACTCACCACTGAATTTTCAAGGTAGACGTGAAATACTTTGCAATGCTCTGCTTACATAAGATCAAATAGCTAGCAATGAACCGTGTAGGGGAGGTGCAGTGATTCCCGCTTCTTTAGCCATGTGGTAGTATGGACGGGTAAATTCAGAAGGGGCAAAAATTCCTTGTCAGGCAGAAGGAAAACACAGAGAGCATAGAAATTACTCTATAAGAATCAGACTAAAATCACCAACGACAATATCATCGAATGGAAGGGGATGAGTCAAGCTGTCTGCTATTCTTAGTTTTTCCTGTCCAGTTAAAAAGAAAGAAAATGTAATGCATCTATTTTTTTTGTTTTTTCCTGCTTAATATACGAATATTTGTTTTCTATCTTCCTGTGAATAGATCTAAAAATTAGAAAATAAATTACACACAGACTGTGGATAGTTAGCGAGTAAACCGATCACAGCGATAAGAAGTGGTACAAAGACAAACAGCATAAACGGTAGTCCTTTGCACAGAGCAACACAAGGTGCAACAGAAAAACCATTGGTTGTGTCATAATGCATATCGGTAACAGAAAGCGTGTATACTGTCACAGAATCTCCATCTAAATTAAGATGCATCTGTAGCTGATTAACTGACATAAGTAACTTAAGTGCCACACATTTGCAGCAGACAATCACAAATAGCAGAAATTAATTCCTGCATGTAGTTCTTTTCCTGCGATAGAGCTCAAATAATCATCAATCGGTCCCTGAGTTGTACAGATAAATAAAAATTAGTACATTGGGTGACTCATAAAAACTTACCATAGAAACATCTAGGTAGAAGAAAATTCATCTAAGATTGTTTCAGCATGCACAACCAGCATCAGGCAGTGGGAAGCATGCACAACCAGCATCAGGCAGTGGGAACTTACGTATGCCATCTTGAGAGATTTGTGTCAAATCAGTAATATAAAATAGAATCATTTTGATGCGTACAATAAAAAATCTCACGATAAAAGCTTTCATTTTTATGTGATATAGAGCAATGACGGTAAGAAATGCTAAGAGGGACAGATGAAGTGCAGATGAGAATTAGCAAACATGTGATTTAAAAGGTTAGCCTTTTCTTTGTTATACTTTGATTGCTATGGCAAGATTTCTATAATCATAGGTATTGCTACTGTAATACTATTTCTCTGGAATCATGTAAATAAATATTAGATTCCATCTACTTCTAATTTTCTTGCATTTTGTTCTTACAGTTTTGTCCCTTTTAACCATGATTTCAAATCTAGATATCTAATGGCAAGTTTGCTATTTGTGTACATACTAGGTATGGAGTTGAGTCAAGGATGCGTCGTCCTTTGTGAGCGCCACTTAAAAAATTCTGAATATAGCATAAGTGAGTAAATCTGCATCTTCAAGAATAAGATTGGACGCTCACCCTGTCTTTTTGTTTACTTTTTATTTAGGATTTCGTTGAGTGTCTTGTGCTGCTTGGCTACCTTTTGCAGTGCTATATTTTTTCGGGTACTATGAAAATTATTGGGGTGTTGAAGTTCTCATCGATGGAATTTGTTTTCTTGGGCATATTGTAATAATAGGAAAATATAGATGGCTGACCGATGTCTATTGGAAGGTTGAGAAATTATTTTTCCTTTTTCTCAAGATGCAACAAAATTCTGGGGGTTGGCGATCTGCTTCAGTTGGGGGAGAAGCTGGGGAGGAAGAAGCACGGGACTGGATGAGGTGCTAGGGAAGAAGCGATGCACTCTGGCGATTCTGATACCGATTGAACATTCAAACTGGTCGATCGATTGATCAACGATATAGTTGTACTTATGTGGTGTTTTTGGGCTGTCAAAAATTTCCTTCCGACTTGTTGCAGAAGTGAATGGAGGGAGTGATTATCTACGCCTCCTGTGTAGGATTTTCATGTTCCGTGGCTGCTCTGAATCTGCATGTTTTGTTCGCTGTTTTATAGGAGTTTTTTGTTTCTTTTTTCTGTAAAGCTTGGTACAGACCATTAGAGTTGCTTAATTATTTGTCTTGATTAACCAAAGGTACATGATGATTATTACTGGTGTTTGTTAATAATTTCTAAGGGAATTGATTCACATCATTTTGTGTGTTGGTTGCAATAAAAGAATAATTTTGTGATAATAACAATTTTTTTCTTGTGAATTAAACATATTTTAGATGTGTGAAGCTCTCTCTTCACAGAAATATGACGTCTACTTCCATATCATAAGAATATATGTTCTTTTTTGTGATTGCTTAAACTCTTCTAAGATTATCTAGCTCCAGTTTACCTTGAATACATATGCTTTTACTGTGTATTTAGTTTAAAGTATTTCTCACGGGAAGGTGCTGTTAAGAGAAATGCTTTATATTGTGGAATAGATGTACTGGTATACTAGAGTTTTATATTGTGGAATAGAGGTAGTGGTATAGAAGGATTGTGGGCTGGAATATATATGAAATGTTTTGATTACTAAAACGGTGTTACCTAAAGTAGGCTTGCACCCTGATCTATTGGTATATTTTGGTATACCTTTTCAAATACCATTACAAATTAATTAGAATTTATAGTCTATGTGATGATGCAAAATATACTCTTTCGCATAAGGTTGAGCTACCTATTTTAGATGGATTATTCGATCTACAGATACAACGGAGCTTTGCTAACAAGTGGACCTGTAATTCTCAGTTAAAGGTGGATCTGGCATGATGCTCAGAGTCTATGTTTTGGTGCCTCGTGATTTCTTAAAGTCAATGAATCTCTGGATAAAAAACATGGATAAAACTTATGACTATAATACTTTACTGTCTCGCTTTTGGTCTCGGCGCCAGAGACGCACCGGGTCATCTAGTTTCATAAAACAATACGAACTCTTTTTTAAGGCTGGTCATGATGGAGAGTAACATATAAGTGATGTCATGCAAAGTATTATTTATTAGGTGATAGACTCATCTTGCATTGGTATGTGTGATGTTACAGTAACTAAATATGTTACGGCGTGCTACGCGTCCCCGGGGGATAATTCCTAAAAATCCCCCTGGTTCCTGCTGACACGTGTTTCATAAAAGTTTTCAAATCCCGCTTTTGCTACAAACATATCTGTTTTTGCTACAAATAGTCCGTTTTTGCTACATGTAGCAGAAAACGTTTCAATACAGAAAATAGAAAAACAAGACTGAATCTCGCCGGAGACCTCGTCGGCGACCGCGTAGCAAAAAGGTTGTGCTATTGTAGCATATCCGACCTCGTCGGAGACTCGCCGGAGGATTTCGCCGGTAGATCTCACCGGAGACCATGTAGAAAAACGTTACGCTATTGTAGCAAAACTACAAAACCGTTGTAGTAAAAAAATTATACTAATGTAGAAAATATGATCTCGTCGGACACCTCGTCGGAGAACTTGTAGCAAAACCCAAGACACGCTTGTAGCACCATCGCCAGCGCATGTAGCAAACCACGGTGCCGTAGGTAGCAGCAGCGCTACGACGAAGAGGGACGGCGGCGCGGAGCTTGGGCGCGGTGGAGCAGGACGGTGGTGCGGGGCTCCGGCAAGGTGGAGCGGGATGGTGGCGCGGCACTCGGCGAGATGCAGGCCGCGGCCTAGCGCTATTGGAGACGGACGGAGGCGCGGGGCTGCAGCGGCGAGCGGAGGCGCGGGGCTGCAGCGGCGAGCGGAGGCGCGGGGCTGCAGCGGCGAGCTGGGCGTCGGTGCTGTGGTGCCGGGTGACGCTAGCATGGGGCTGGGCAGCACGCAGCAGCACGGCCATGGGAGCAGTCAGCCGGCGTCTCAAAGTGGCCTGGTTCACGCGCGTGAAGAAATCTGAAAGTTGAAGGAAGGGGATAAGTGTCGTGGTGGTGGCACGGTAGATGCCATGGGTAGGCTTAAGTTGGGGGCTGAATGGGTGCTTGTGGTCACCGGGGAGGGAGTGCACGGTCGAGCCATGCACGAAGAACAAGAAGAACTCTCCACAAGTGCTCCTTGAGCTGTATTGGGTTGAGTACGCAACACCTGTTCTCTACTTGGTCCAACCTCCCTCTACTACTGCTATGCCCTCCCTTATATAGGCAGTGCTAGCTAGCTAATACCCCTTTGGGTTTTAGGGTTTACTGTTTGGATCTTGATCCCTACAATATGGGCCAGGTTATGGGCTTGCCCTAAGCCCATAGGCCCGGTCCATAAAGCTTGACAGCTAACAGTCTTCTGGTACGCCGCTTCTTGTTCTTTTTAGCGTCACGCTGTTACTTTGTACGTCAGCTCTTGCTTTGGGCGTCACCCGGCTCCTTTTGTGTTACCCAGCGTCGCCCTTCTCTTTTGACCATGCTTTACCATGGTCCTTCCCGAACCTTACTCGGAAAGGTGCCACGTGTCCTTCTTGACTCGGCCCTTTCTCGGTTGACTCGGCTCGTTGGTACCTGCAAGGGTTACAACTTTGTCCTATACGGGCCGAGATAGTTTGTATCTCGGCTCTCATGCTTATCTTTCCCGGCCGTTCTTACCCGACCTGGTTCATTTTTTACTCGAAGCCAACCCAGCTGCGCTATGTTTTCCCTCTTGTGACCCTACCGGGGGTTATCCCCCCGACATTAGTCCCCGAAGCTGATGAGGTCTAGCAGTTCAAGCTGTTAGGCATATCCAGGTTCCTTTTATGTGAATGAAACTTAGTTTTTGTCTTTTATCTATCTCAGTTTCGCACCTTGCCGGGTTAGTCTGACAATTTTGGGTCAATTCTTTGACTTCTTGGCTCATTCTTGCCTCGAGCCGAGTTATTTTGGCCAATTCCGGGTCATTTTCGGCACGCTTCAGTCACTGACAACTAGTAATCATGATTACTTGCCTCAATTTTTGTTCCAAGTTCTGGCGGCACAGTGACGGCCACGCAGTTATTCCCCGTCACTGTGGCAGTCCCATCGGTCTGCGCCTCTTGTCCTTCCAGCCGTGACGTGGCACTGGATTTTTCGTGTATCCTTGGCTATGTGGCGCTCGCTGACTAGCTCACCCAGCCTGGTACATGGCCACACGTTGGCCGCACGGCACAGTTAGATCCCACTACGTGGGTTTTTACTGCCCTTATAGTAGGGGTTGGGGGTTTCCACTTCCCCCACACCTGTTCAGTTTCCTTAGCCTTTCTTCCTCCTCGCGCCTTCAAGATCGAACTGTCCCCTTTGCGGTTCCTTCTCCCTCTTGCTCATGTGCTGCGATTGCCCCTGTCCTCTTTCGATTCCAGCACGGGTCCTCGCTGTTCCAAGCCTCTCCTTATCGAGGAGGAGACAGACTCCGACGACCTTATGGACGCTCGCGACGGTGCTGATGGTGCCGAGGAGCAGGAGGTCCCCGGCGGCGAGCGCGGTGGCTGGGAAGGCTCGGAGGTCTCCACCGAAGAAGTGGAGTGGCTCCGGTGCACCAGACGCATTCTGCTGCAAGCGGATTGCCGCCTCCCCGCCGGTGAGATCTCCCCTAAACCTCAAGCTGGCGAGCGGGTGGTTTTTCTTTCCCACTTTGAACATGGTTTTGCTCTTCCTGTGAGCACTTTCTTTTCCTCGTTTCTTTCTACCTTCCGTCTACAGACCCACCATCTTCCTGCCAACGCAATTGGCTCTCTCTCTTGTTTTATCTCTGCCTGCGAGGCCTATCTTGGAATTTGGCCTACAGTTCTTCTGTGGGCCAAGTATTTTCGCTTCAAAGTCCAGGTTGTCCCCCAGCCTAAAGTTCCCCGTGCCGAGAAGAAGCCTACTCGGTGCGGTGCTGCCAGCATCACGCCCAGGAGGGATTCCATCTTTCCTCGGGTTGCTGGTATTGACTCTTGCAAAAAGTGGCATAGAACCTTTTTCTATGTCAAAAACAGCGGGTCCACCAATAACATCCGGCTTCCCCCTTTTTCGGACGAGGTCCCCCACAAGAAGCACTGGCAGCTTGACCCGCGCGACCAAGACGCTGTGGTGAACGAAGCCAATTCAATTCTGGAAAGGTTACTATCGCCGGATGAGAACTTTCATCTCGCCGACTTCAACCTCATGTGCACCTTCATCTCACGCCGGGTAAGCCCCATCCAAGCCAGGATCCACAAGATGTGCTTCATGAGCGGGTCCCATGATCCCACTCGGCATTCCACTAAGGAGCTCACCCATGACTCCATCGCCTGCCGAGTAAGCTCAACATTTAAACTGAACTTGGCGGATGATTGGGCCTGGAGTTGCCCTCCGTTTAGCCGGGTCAGGCCTGTCCCCTGGGTAAGTTTCCGGATTACTTTCTCGCCGAGTAGGCTTTATCTCTTTTGCCACTCTTAGCTTAGTTTTTAGTCTCTCATTCTGTTTGTCTTTCGCAGAATCTCCTTCACCAGGTTGATGACAGTATTGTCCCTCCTGCTGGTTATCATGGGGACCGCTCTGACTCGGATGAGGTCGAGTATGACCTGGAGTGCTTCATGCCGATCCCGCACACTGCAGCCGCTTCTGCTTCGGGTAAGAGTCAATCTCGCAATCCCTTACAAGACTGGTCTGACGATGATGAGGATGATGATTGTACACTTTTGAAGGTATATGCCTTGTGAGCTTAATCTATTTGCTTATCCGAGTAAGCCCGTTATTTACTTTTGCAGCTGGCCAGGTACATGACATTCCTCCTCTCGTCGTGGGCGGAGTTGGCAAGATTCTCGTCGCTAAGCCAAAGCGACGCGGAACCTCCTCCAGCACTCAGCTGGCTAAGAATAACAAGCCCAGTCTGGCAGCTCCTGCTGCCTCTGCTGCTGCCAGCCTAGGTGAGACTCGTCAAGCTGCTGGGCGCCGAGTCACGCGCCGAGTAGCTCGCGACCCGGTCATCACCAGGTAAGTTTCGTACTTTGCCTTCTCTGTTCTTTCCTTTTTCATCACTGCTGTTCTCTTATATATGTCTTGTTATTTTCAGTGTTGCACCTTTGACGGCGAGTCCGGTTGCTTCTAGCATTGCCTCGCCGCTTAGGCCTGCACCTCCTCCAGCTGACTCAGTGGCGCCGAGTCCCGTCCTGGTTGAGGCTAGCACTGTCGAGGCTCACGCTTCTCAGTGTCAGTCAGACCCGGTGGGTCATTCGGCTAGCACTCCTGGCGTTGGCCAGGAAAAACTTCCTGATCTTGGTGCCCACAAGTCTGGCGCCGAGAAACCCTCTACCACCAGTTCCTCTGGAATCAGCCCTCAAGCTGATGTGAATGAACAACTTCCTGATCTTGGAGCCAGCAAAACTGCTGAACCCAGTCGGGGGGCTCCAAGATCTTCTCCAAATCCTCCTGCTCGCTCTCAAATTCTATCAAAGGGCCAGACCCAGCCCAAGGCTTCTGGTTCTACTCGCCCCTCTTCTGGCAAATCCACCTCTTCCAAGCAAACAACTCTAGTTTGCGCTCCGGGGTTCTGCTCCTCAGATCTGGCCTCTGACGTCGGCGACAAAGCTCGCTTCAACGGGTAAGGGGGACTAATCTGCGGCTGCCGGGTCAGGTGATGACTCCAGGGATGTTACCCTCCATACTTCTGCCACTACAACCCGTGCCACTGTGGGAACCGCCCTGAAAACGGGTCGAGTTCTCACTCGGACGCTCAGTGGCAAGAGCCTTGGTTCGGCTGAACCTTACGCTGTGGCATGGAATGCAGCAGACGAGCAGGAGGTCAGCACTCGTGTCGGGAAGAAGATGAAGCTGGGCCCCAAGGACGTCTCCGACATGACCCAGCAGGCCATTGCTCTGATGGCCCGTGCCGACGAAGTGAACGAGGTAAATTAACTTCTTACTCTTTTGTATCATTGAGTATTTCCTTTATACATATCACCTAGTCCCCGAGGTTACAGTCGAGTAAGAAACTTACTCGACTGTAAGCTCTTCAATAGTCACTTAGACTTCAAATCCTTTACCCCAAGCCTGTATGTTAGAAATTCGATCCCTAGCCCCCGAGGTTACTGCCGAGTAAGGAACTTAGTCGGCTGTAAGATCTTAAGCCCTTTGATTCCTTTATGCCAAACTCATGTTAGAGCTTCAATCCCTAGCCCTCGAGGTTACTGCCGAGTGAGGAACTTACTCGCCGGTAAGCTCTTAAGCCCTTTTTATTCGGCAGGTCGCCTGACTTGACTCTTTCTTATTTGTCTGTCTTTTTTGATTAGCTTACGCATAACGAGCGCACCAAGGTGCATCAAGCTCTCGTCCTGGCACATCGCAAGCTCGAACTTGCGTATGAGAAGCTACAAACTGACACCTATGGCCAAGGTAAAATCTTTGCTCTTCCTCTTTTTCATTTGGTGTAATTTTTCTTAGTCCATCTTCTCATTTTTCCTCTCACTCTTGTTTCACAACCACTGCTCAGTCCACCATCAATGAACTTCACTCGCAATCAGGGAGGCCGAGAGTAAATTTCTTACCTCTGTAAGCCAATTACTGAAATTTTTCTGTTGGTACTGACAAATATTTGTTCTGAATAAGCAGAGAAGCACCAAGACAAACTCCAGAAGGAGCGAGATGAGGTGACTCGGCTGAAGGAATTAATGGCTGAGACGGAGCAGAAGCACTTGGCCGAGGTGAAAGGGATGAAGGAGGAGCTTGCCGAGAAGAACGAGCAGCAGGCTGCCAGCACCGAGAAGACTAAGAAGCTGCTCGACGAGGCCGAGTCATTGGTCGAGTCGACAAATATGAACCTCGACACCCTTCAAGCCAAGACCAAGACTTGGCATAGCAAGCTCGTTGCCATCAACTTCTTTCTCGGTAGTGAGTTCTTACTCTTTACGCATTGTCCAAGTCCTGCTGGATTTCTTCCATCTGCCCTTGCTATTTGCTAACTTTCTCTTTTTGCTTGTAGAGAACTTTCCTGAGGCCAACATGTTTGCCATCCGAGCCATGAAGAAAGTGAGAGACGAAGCTGGTGCTACTGCTGACGGCGATGTGTCCATGGAGGAGCTCCTTGCAGCGGTGTCTGAACGGGTCAAGATCCTCAGATCCTGCGGTGTGGACTCGCTCAAAGCGGCTATCCATGCATTTCGCATGCTCTGGCCAGATGAAGACCCACCCGAACTCATCGAGCCACTCGCCGACAGATTGCTCCTTACTGAAGACCGGCTGGATCAATGGCGTGAGTCGGCCGGTCGGGCTACAGCGGACAAGGCTCTCTCCTTCGTGCTTTCATGGTACGAGGACATCAACCTTGATGTTCTTGCTCGCATAAGGGGAGATGGCAAATGGTTGAACGACCCAGAGCTGATCAAGAAGCACCAGGAGCGAGCTTATGCCATGATCGAGTACACCATGGTGCACACTTGGTGTGAAGGGCCCAGCTTCCTCGACCTTGGTGACCCGCTCGTCGAAGTTCCTGCTGAAGAAGGTGGCGACAGCGAGGCGACCGAGTCAGATGATCCAGATGACCCGGCCGCAGATGCCCCTCACCCGGCCGATGCTCCAAGCACTCCTGGCTCCGAGAATGCTCCTCTGAGTTCTCCTGCTCCTTAGGCCAACAAATACTCAAACTTTTATTAGATCCCCGGTATGCCGAGTACAAATGTAACATACATTGCACTTGAAGTTTGACTATGTGCCTTGTGATAGGCTTTATATATTTGTGTTATGCTTTGAGTGCAAATTACTTAAGGACAAGTCCCCGAGTTTCATTTTGTCACATCACCTTTCCTTGCCTTTGGCCCTTGTCTAACATTTTTTGGCGTTCGACATTAGGATCTCAAAGTACGAAGGATTTAGTTAGGGGATATGAAGCTTGGATAACTTGGCCGAGATTACTCGACACATAGTATAACACAACCTGCAGAGAGTTAGGCAAAAACTAAAGCCGACTCGTGTTTCTCCCTTGTATTTATCCGACATTCGTGTTTACCCGTCTTAGATCTTTTTCTCTTGCTTGCCATGAAGCCGTGTTTTCGGAAAACAGCATAGTCGAAGAGTTGATTTCTTCCAAGTAAACACTACTTGTTCCGAGATAAATTTCGGGTATCACGCCAGCCGACGTAAAATAATTGAAATGGAAAGCCTAAGGGGTAGTCCCCGAGTCAGTTCTTCGAATCATATCATTTTATTATTAGCACATAGCCGGCAAACACATCCGACATATGAGAGTTCGAGTGATACGTGCACTGCTTCTCCTAAGTATAGAAGGGACGAAGCAGTGCCACATTCTATGGCCTTTTGGTTTCATCTCCTGACCTGCCCGCCTTGTTCTTTTGCGCTTCACGAGCGTCTATGAGATAGTAGGAATCATTGTGCAATGCTTTGCTTACAATGAATGGACCTTCCCAAGGAGGCGATAATTTATGCATTCCGGATGTGCGCTGCACCAGCCTTAGTACCATATCTCCTTCTCGAAAAACACGAGGTTGCACTTTTCGGCTATGGTAGTGTCGGAGATTTTGTTGATATATAGCAGATCTGGAGAATGCCAGTTCCCTTGCTTCTTCGAGTAAATCTACTCCATCTTCTCGGGCCTCTTTTACCTCGGCTTCCGAGTATTGCCTTATCCATGGCGAGTCATATTCTATGTCGGCAGGCAAAACTGCTTCAACCCCATATACAAGGAAAAATGGCGTATAACCAGTTGATCGATTCAGAGTCGTTCTTAAGCTCCACAGTACTGAGGGTAGTTCCTCTATCCAACAACCAGGTGATCCCTGAAGTGGTTCCATTAAGCGGGGTTTTATCCCGGACAGAACTAAGCCATTAGCCCGTTCAACTTGTCCATTTGATTCTGGATGGGCAACTGATGCTACGTCGAGTCTTATTCGGTGTTTCCCACAGAAGCGAGCAAAATATCCTTCAGCAAAGTTTGTGCCATTGTCCGTGATCACACTATGCGGGTAACCGTATCTGAGGATTATATCCCTTAGGAATGTGACAGCTGTTTTACCATCCAATTTATTGATTGGCTTCACTTCTATCCACTTGGTGAACTTATCTATCATGACCGAGATATGAGTCATGCCTCCCCTTGCTGGTTTGAATGGTCCTACCATATCCAGGCACCATACTGCAAAAGGCCAAGTGATTGGTATAGTCTTCAATTCAGACGCTGGTAAATGTGACTTGGACGCATAGTGTTGACAACCACTGCATTTCCCGACTAACTCTTGCGCTTGTGCCAATGCGCTTGGCCAGCAGAATCCATGTCGGAATGCCTTGGCTACCAACTCTCTTGATGACGCATGGTGCCCACACTCTCCCTGATGGATATCCAATAAGATCTCCTGGCCTTGCTCTGAGCTGATGCAACGCTGCGGTACACTTGTCACACTTCGCTTGTAGAGTTCCTTGTTGATTATGGTGTATGCTTTTGCCCTTCGTGCCGTTCGCCTTGCCAGTGTTTCATCACTCGGCAAGGTTTCATCTTTCAAATAACTGAATATTAGATGTGCCCACGTTGGTATTAGTGGTTCCGGGTCTGCTTCAATATCAATGTCCATTGGTTCCACCGAGATATGTTCTGCCGACATAACCTGAGGAGTGCCCGAGTGTGATTCGGCGACCCCTGAATTGAACGGATCAGTCCCCGAGTGACTCGAACCTACCCCTGAGTCGATGTCCATTGGCACTGCCTCTGATCCTGACTCGCTGGGATGATCCTGATCGATTCGAACTCTGGTGACGGCTTGATCGATGGCTTACTGATATGCTCCAATGCTACCTCTGGTGGTATTGCTTGCCTAGATGACCCTAGTTTGGATAATGCATCTGCTGCCTCATTTTCTGCTCTAGGAATGTGATGAAATTCACAACCGTCAAAATATCCCGAAATTTATTGTACGTGGAAGTGATATAATGCCATGTTTGCGTCCAGTGCATCCCAATATCCAGACACTTGCTAAATCACCAAATCCGAATCGCCAAAACACATGATCCTTTTGATACCAATTTCCTTGGCTACTTTAATGCCATGGACAAGTGCTTCATACTCGGCAACGTTGTTAGAAGCAGCAAAATGAATTTGCAACACATACCTCAGTTGATCCCTCTTTGGAGATGCGAGCACTATCCCGACGCCCAGACCTATTCTCGTCTTGGACCCGTCAAAATGCATTTTCCAGTAATTTGGATCTGGCAGTGGTGGTTCGTACTGCATCTCCATCCATTCTACAAAGAAATTTGCAATGGATTGAGATTTTATTGCATCCCGCCTATCATATTGTAGAGTGTATGGTGCCAGTTCAATGGCCCATTTGGCTACTCGGCCGCTGGCATCTTTGTTGCCCAATATATCCGAGATAGGTGCCTCGCATATTACCCGGATTGGGTGTTCTTGAAAATAATATTTCAGCTTCTTTGCTGCCATATATACACCATATGTCATCTTCTGATAATGCGGGTAATTCTATTTCGAGACAGAGATCACTTCGCTCAAGTAATATACTGGTCTTTGGACTGATTTGCCCCCTTCTTCACGTTCAACCACTATTACTGCACTTACAACTCTGTTGGTTGCGGCGATATAGAGCAGCATTGGCTCCTTGGATAGTGGTGACGCTAATATTGGTGTTGTTGCCAACATTTTCTTTAATTCATGGAAAGCGCTATCAGCTTGCTGTGTCCATGTGAATTTGTCTGATTTTTTCATCAGCTGATATAGTGGTAGGCCTTTTTTTCCTAGCCAACTAACAAACCTGCTCAATGAAGCCAGGCATCCAGTAAACTTCTGGACATCATTGAGGGTTTTTGGCAATTCCATTCTTTCGATGGCCCTGATCTTTGTCGGGTTAGCTTCAATTCCTCGGCTGGATACAAGGAATCCGAGTAACTTGCCAGCCGGGACACCAAATGTACATTTTTCTGGGTTAAGTTTCATCCAGAATCTTCTCAAGTTTGCGAATGTTTGACGCAAGTCCTCAATTAGAGTATGACTTTGTTTGGTTTTTATTACCACGTCATCGACGTATACTTGAACATTTTTGTCCAATTGATCTTGTAAGCATTTTTGCATGCATATTTGGTATGTTGCGCCTGCATTTCTCAATCCGAATGGCATGGTGCGATAGCAATAAGCCCCGTACGGGGTGATAAAAACTGTCTTTATTTGATCATTTGGATTCAGCGGAATCTGATGGAATCCTGAATATGCATCCACAAATGACAACAACTCACACTCAGCAGTAGAATCTATGACTTGATCGATCCGAGGCAAAGGAAATGGATCTTTCGGACATGCCTTATTGAGGTTCGTGTAATCAATACACATGCGCCATACCACTGCCACGTTCGGGTCATCTTTCTTCTTCTCGACCAGGACTGGATTTGACAACCAATCCGGGTGTAGCACTTTCATGATGAATCCAGCAGCTAAAAGTCTTGCAATCTCGACCGCTATTACTTTCCTCCTATCTTCGGCGAAGCGGCGGAGGGGTTGCTTCACCGGCCTTGCATCTGGTCTTACATGAAGAGAGTGCTCAGCCATCTCCCTCGAAACTCCTTGCAGATCTTGAGTGGACCATGCAAAGATGTCCCGATTCTCACGAAGGAAGCTGGTGAGCTCGCTTTCCTATTTATCTGTAAGGCCAGCCCCAATGGTCACTGTGCGCTCTGGGAAAGTTTCATCCACCTGCACCTTCTTGGTTTCCTTGGTAGCTTGAAATGACACATTGCCATGCGGGTTGGTGAGTGCCAGCATGGACATTTGTGCTGCTTTGGCCAATGCTGCCACCTCCAACATCTGAATTTTCTCTTGTGCTATGACGAGTGACTCAGCCAATGAAGATCCGGCTGAAGCACAAGCAATAGATCTCTTGTAATCTCCTTCCACTGTGATCACCCCACATGGGCCTGGCAGCTTCATCTTTAAGTATGCCATATGGGTAGTAGCCATGAATCTTGCCATAGCCGGCCTGCCGAGTAAGGCGTGATATGAGCTGACCAGATCTACCACCTTGAACTCTATAGCTTCAGTGCGACAATTTTCCCTGTTGCCGAATAGGACGTCGACCCAGATCTTGCCGATTGGCTCACTGGACAATCCCGGCACAATCCCGTGGAAAGTGGTCTTAGTCGGCTCCAGCATGTTCATGGTAATGCCCAACTTGAGCATTGTATCCTTATACATGATGTTGATGCTACTGCCACCGTCAATCAGTACTTTTGAAAACTTCACGTTGATATCTGGGCCCATGAATGTTGGATCCAACACCAGAGCGTATCCTCCAGGGGTTGGCATGATCTTGGGGTGATCTTTTATGCTCCAAGTTATCTCTTGCTCAGACCAATGCATGTACTTGGGAATTGCCGGCATCGTGGCATTCACTTCCAACATTCGTCGCTGCTAGCTCTTCTTGTCATTTGGATCTGTGACAAAGACAACATAGCTCTGGTGATGTTCTCTGTACTCATTTCTGGTTCCGTGGCCGATATGAGCATCGTCACCTCTTGGATTGTGCACCTGGTGCACAACTTCTCTTCTTTCCTGATTCTGATATCTCGGTTGCCTGTTTTCATATCTGTTATCTGCTCCTACTGCTTGAGCATTTCCTCCTGTAAGTGGTGGAGGGGGAGGTGGTGGAAGCTGCTTATTCGGCGAGTCCACTCTGTCTCCTTTCTGAGACCAAGTGCATTGCCTTGTTGAGTGATTTGCCGGCTTACTCGGACTAGGCGTGTGAAACTTACATGGCTGATACAACATCATCTCATAGGTGTATTTTTGTCAGTCCTGATACTGTTTCCTCTGATCATATGGCCTTTTGCCGTCATTCTTTGGCACCCATTGTTGTTGACCATTTGTCCTTTGACGGTGACTGCTTCCAGCATCTGGATGATCCTGACTCACTGCCGCAACCTGAGCCGAACCATACCTGTAATCCGGCCTCTCGCCTCTTCTCTTGCTTCTGTATTCGGATCTCTCCTGACGCCTTTGCGACCCGGCAACGTCATAGATCTGAGTCTCAGTCATCCCGTCTGCCGACATGAGCAACGGCTGAGTCGGATCTCCTAACGTATACGAGTCGGCGATTCTTATCGTCTCTGCCAGGCTTGCCGGCATATCTCTTTGTAACCTTTGCCACAACACACTCCCATGTATACATCCTTGTGCAAACCATGCGATTGCTTGTGACTCGATTACCCCTTCACAAGAGTTACACATCGTACACCACCTTGTGAGGAACTCCCTGTCTGTCTCATTCGGTCTTTGCTTGTACATTGCTAGTTGTTGTGGGAGATTTGGCCTCTTGTAAGTGCTCGTGAAATTGCTCATGAAAGCGTCGTGAAAATCAATCCAACTGTTGATGCTTCCGGGTGGCAAATTGTTCAACCATACCCAAGCTGGTCCTTCCAGCATCTGCGGTACGTAACGTACTGCCCATCTCAAGTTTCCCTGCGCGATCTTCACAGCGGTTCCATAATCTATGAGCCAATCCTCCGGCTTTGTGCTTCCATCATATGTTTTTGTCCCTCTGGCCAGCTGGAAATTTGGCACCGGTGGCTCCTTCATGATCCTTGGGCCAAAGCACGGTGAACCCTACGGACCTTGTAATTCAATTATCTCTGCCATTTTTATGCGGTCAAGATTTAGCCTGGCATCATCCGGCTGAAGGTTCCTACCTCCGTATCTTGCTCCCATTGCTTGATATGCATGATCCGGCAGCTCATACCCGTCATTTACCATGGTCGAGTAACCATCATTATACTTATTCGCGTTCGGGTCAGCTGGCTGTTGAACTGCTTTTTCCGCGCTCTGTTGTCTTCTTTCCGGCTGAGCTGGTGCGTTATTCAGAGCTGGATTTCCTCCTCCTGCCGAGTGAGTTGCGCGCCGAGTATGAGGTTTCCTTGATTTTTTGCCCTCCGTTGTCATTTCTCTATCCAATTTTTTCTTGGTTTTCATTTTCTTGGGGATTATTTCTTTTTGCCCCTTGCGCATGCACTGGGTTTCCTTGAACTACTGCCGGATCATAGGCGACCATCTGCTTGTTTCTTCTAGAATCCACACTTTTTTCTTTTCTCGGCCTGGGTGCCGCTCCGGGTGAGGATGCCGTGTGCCCAGCCGATCTTGCCAGGACAGGAGTCGCCGAGTGAACCAGTTGTGATCTCCCTGCTATACCCGGATTTTCTCTGTAGTACGCCTCATTCAGCATGCTGGCTGCTTTTACTAACTCATTGACTCGTTCTTGCTTCTTTTTCTTTGCTTCCCCCTCCAAGTGGGGTAATTCTGCCATTGCTGCTTCTGCCGCTCGCAGATTAGCTGCTGCTGTGTTGTACGTTGGACGCATGGCCGTCTCATTGCTGTTCTCTGGTGTTATCTTAGATGTCGCATCTGCCAGTTCTTCGTTGAGGTTCCTTCCTCTCAATCTCGTTGCATCAAGCCGAGTCTTTGCGCCCTTGACTCGATTTGCCGAGTTAAGCTCTTGGATAGTGATATCCACATCTTGCTGTAACTGTACTAGCTCCTTTGCTTTCTCCAGGACTTTTATCCTGGTTTCTTCCAACTCGGCTTGCACACGCGCCGGGTCGGTTGCTTGTGCCACTGGCTCTGCTAACTTGTCTATTGCTTCCTGCAACTCCTTAGCTCTTTTGCTCCTAGCTATGTTCTCTGGTTTTTCCAGAGACGCCTTTGCTGTTCTTGCAGCCCTTGGCATTTCCTCGTGATTTCCTTCCTCTGCGTTCTCATTATCTACTGGAACTACTGGGGGAGCTGTGGGGTTTGGGGCTGTCATCATTACCTCCATGGAGACGAGTTGGAGAGGTTTCCCCAGCGACTGGAGCCGTTGGAGGATCCGGCGCCAGGATGACGTGCTCAGGATATGCGCGCTCCATGCGCACCGCGACGTAGACCTGGTGCTCGCCGAACTTGATGAAGCGACCGCCCCTAGGGAACGGCTTGGTCCCGAAGCAGCACGCGTTGTCGCTGACGAAGTTGAGCGCTCCAAACCTCTGGATGAGGCCGGAGTAGACGTGCTCGCCGGTCTTGGCGATGATGTTGCCCGTCCGGATGAAGACTCCATCAAGCACCTGCTTCTGCCCCACGGTGGACGCCAACTGTCGTGGTGGTGGCACGACAGATGCCATGGGTAGGCTTAAGTTGGGGGCCGAATGAGTGCTTGTGGTCACCGGGGAGGGAGTGCACGGTCGAGCCATGCACGAAGAACAAGAAGAACTCTCCACACTTGACAATTTGATTGATACCCCAAAGATTACAAGTGCTCCTTGAGCTGTATTGGCTTGAGTACGCAGCACCTGTTCTCTACTTGGTCCAACCTCCCTCTACTACTACTATGCCTTCCCTTATATAGGCAGTGCTAGCTAGCTAATACCCCTTTGGGTTCTAGGGTTTACTGTTTGTATCTTGGTCCCTACAATATGGGCCGGGTTATGGGCTTGCCCTAAGCCCATAGGTCCGGTCCATAAAGCTTGACAGCTAACGGTCTTCTGGTACGCTGCTTCTTGTTTTTTTGGCGTCGCGCTGTTACTTTGTACGTCAGCGTTTGCTTTGGGCGTCACCCGACTCCTTTTGTGTCACCCGACGTCGCCCTTCTCTTTTGACCATGCTTTACCATGGTTCTTCCTGAACCTTACTCGGAAAGGTGCCACGTGTCCTTCTTGACTCGACCCTTCCTCGGTTGACTCAACTCGTTGGTACCTGCAAGGGTTACAACTTTGTCCTATACGGGTCGAGATAGTTTGTATCTCGGCTCTCATGCTTATCTTTCCCGGCCATTCTTACCCGACCTGGTTCATTTTTTACTCGGAGCCAACCCAGCTGCCCTATGTTTCTCCTCTTGTGACCCTACCGGGGGTTATCCCCCCGACAATAAGGCAGAGGAGGGTCCACCATGCTCTGGCAGCTGTACGTGCGTTGATACCCTGGGGGATCAAGTCACGGGATCTCCAGTGAAGTACTACTCCCTCCGTCTCGGTTTAAAGGATACAATTTGCAATTCTCTGAGCCCTAGGTGTCATCTAATTGGTCCATTTAATAGTATGGAGTAGAACATGCATAAGGAGAAAAAGAGTTAGGAAAGTGTACACATTTGTTCACATATGTGCATGCAAACATTTTATTGCTTTCATACAGGAATAATTACAGAGATTAAATGCTTTTGTGTCTAACTATTTTAAGATTGCATGGTTTACAAATTATGTCCTTTAAACCGGAATGAAAGAAGTATCATTTTGAATATGTTACCCTATCCTTCTCTCTTCATTAACTGCTTAGTTGGACACCGCATGCATGCCAACCTATGGTGGGCCCCACCTCCATAAACCGAACGAGACAGCAAAGAGGGAGAAAGACACATCACCCGCCCTTCCCCCTTCCCACCACTTCCTCTCTCCCGATCTCTCGCCCTTTCCCCTCTCCCGCTCTCCGGCGAGGCCGCCGCCGCCGCTGCCGTCCGCGGACTATGGACGGCATCGAGGGCCTCCTTGCACGGGACTTCGGCGTGCGGCCTCAGGGAAAGGCCGCGCCCATGGCAGCCGCCCGCGGCGGTGGATCCGCCTGGCCCAACCCCAGATCCACCCCCGCCCCGTCCTACGACGGCCTCTTCGGTGCGCCGGGACCCGCGCCCTCGGCCTCCAGTCCGTCCCTCGACTCGATCTTCGACTCGTTCAAGGGCCCCTCCTCCTCCTCGACGTCGGCGGCGGCGGGGACCAAGCCCGCGTCCGACGACGACTTCTTCAACCCGGTCAGCGGGCTGGGGGCCTCCAACTCCACGTCCTCTACTGCGCGCTACGACGCTAAAGACGTGTTCGGGGCGGGGACGGTCCCCGCCTACGATGACGTGTTCACGACCAGCAACCGCTCAGCTCCGCCTTCGTACGATGACTTCCTCGGGAGGTTCAGCGAGAAGCCCCGGGCGGAGGGGACGAAGAGGACGGTGGTGGTCGAGGACGACGACCTGCTGGGTGGGTTCGGAATGAAGCCCGCCGGGGAGAAGAAGAAGAAGAAGCCGGTGAAGGAAGAGGAGGACCACCAGGGCAACGGGTTTGATGATCTGATCCCGGGTTTCCCCGGAAGCAGCCCGCCAAAGAGTAGGTGAGTAAGCTCTAGCTTTGCTTGTTCAGATCTGCATGGGTCTTGGTGTTTATTTTTGTAGATCAGTGTCTTAGGTAGGGTGATGTTCCATGAATTGAAGTGAAATGTGAACATCTAGAACCTATTCTTATTGAATCTGGAAGCGACCTTAAGCGAAGAGAGCTTGCATGTCGTGGTGATTCATTCAATTGAGAAAAAAGTAGCCGGTGATCTTCTGTTTCAATGCGTATGCCCATGCATTTGTTCCTAGTTTAAATCAATCGATATTAAGTGCACTGTAGTGAGCCTGACATAGATAAGGTACTGGGAACCGAGAGTGGTAGTGGAGTGTTCCGAGACAACATGATAATGAATCCATGTGGTATAACTTAAAGTAAATTGCAGACATAAATGGATCCTGCTGGAAAGTTTGTGAAGCTCTAGCGTTCAACTCTGCTGATGCCACATGAAAATCTTCATTCTTTTGTATTGATGGGTCAGAAAATTGAGGAAGCAAGGATTACAAGTCGAGAGAGTCTCTAGGGTGCCGACTCATGGACTAGTCTTCATGACTAGTAGTCTAGTCGTGACTACTCAAGAATAGTCAAGGTTTTCAGTTGGAACGTAAGTACTGATTCATAGACTATTCTCGAGACTGGTCTTGACTAATCAAGGACTCTTAGGGTGTGTTCGGTTCTGGAATTCGGTGGAACGGAACCGGTCCGTTCCGCGTCTAGTGTCTGTGTGTGTGTTTGGTTAGAAGAAAGGAACAGAACCAGGTGGTTCCTCGGAACGGAATATTCCTCTAATATGCGGAACGAGGTCGTCTGACCGAATCGGCCGGATCGCGCGGAACGGCTTGTTAATTCGCGAACTAACCCAGCTAAGATGATTAGTTACCGAATCAGCGGGGATTTTTAGCTATGGTGATGATTAGCTGAGATGATTAGCGACAAAATCTTGCAAAAACACGCGGCCCTCTAATTTGAGTATATTTTGCAAAGATTTTGAAACAAAAAGATTTCTATGATTTGGTACTTTTAGCAAAGATTTTAAGAAAAAAATATTTGCTACCGCTTAATTACAATTGTTAAATTTAAGCTTAAATTATTAGAATTTTAAGCATCATTATAGCTATTCCGTTCCGGTCCCAATTCTCCCAACCGAACACATGGGACCATTCCGTTTATTGTTCTTTTCCGAACCGAACACAAGGTCGGAACTGTCCCATGCCCTCGGAATGGACTCACTCCGTTCCGTTTCCTCTCGTTCTAGAACCTAACACACCCTTAATCCTTGTGAGGAAGGTAATGATTGCCAGAAAACCTGATGATAGAAACATATTCGTAGAATCAATCATAAGTTGTGCAATAAAAATGTTGGTTGCCGTAGACCTCCCAGTCTCCCACTTTTATTTTTGCTATCCACTAGCACAATTTGCATGGTCTGTCAAACATGTTTTATCTGTTGACAAAGATTACGTTGTCGTTTCATAATATTCATTATAAATTTCAGGAACACTGATGATGATAACATAAAGAAGCCATCAGTTTCAACTTCAAAATCAACAGCCAGCATGGTTGATGATCCATTTGTTGTTCTAGAAGGAGTTTCCGCTCTAGGTTCTGCCTCCCCATCCTCAGGGAGATTCACAGATCCCTTGGAAGATCTAGATATGTCTGTAAACACTGAAGGAAAGAATTTTGATAGTACTGCTGATGATAGTCTATTTGAGGATTCAACTGCTTTTGACCATGTCCCAAAATCAGATCCTTCATTTACCTCTGAAACCAATGGAGATACAAATGATAGTCATCTACAAAGCAAAGCCCGAGACTCTAGACCTGTACAAAGCTCAGTGAAGAGAAATCCTGTAAGCAGACCTTCTTTGGAGGGCTTTGAAAATGGCATTCAGAAATCACAGTCTGCAAGGTACTCTGATATTCATGTTGATGACAGTTCAGACAGATACAGTGGCAACGGTATGGACGATCAATCACCGATATCTACTGAATCTGAAGATGATATATGGCTTACAGTTTCTGAGATCCCCCTCTTCACATGGCCAACTATTGCTCCGCCACCTTCCAGATCACCACCTTGTCTTAAACAAAAATCTCGGGCTGCAAAAGCAAATGGAAAGGATGATAAGTATGTTCAGCAGTCTAGCCAAAAGCGCAACCACCAAAAATATTCGCCAGAGCAAGCAGATGTTTCTTCAATAGATGAATCAGACGGTGTTTCCTTGGGCAAGTCACAAAGGCCTGTTTATTATGATACCAATGCTTTTGACGAGGACGAAGAGTATGATACAAATTCTTCAGCTCGTGAAGAGAGAGAAAGCCAGGAAAGATTGGAACAGGCACAAGAGAGACTAAGAGAGGAACAGAGAAGACGTGAAAAGGAGAGGGAATTGGAACAGGAGAGAGAGAAACAAGCTGTCGAGAGGGCTACAAAGGAGGCACGGGAGAGAGCAGCTGCTGAAGCCCGCGCAAAAGCTGAAAGGGATGCCCGTCAACGCTCACAGCGTGCTGCTGTGCAGAGGGCTAATCAGGAAGCCCGTGTGAGGGCTGCAGCTGAGGCTAAAGATAGAGTTGCAAGGGCTGCTGCAGAAGAAAGGGAGAGGGCTGCTGCTGAAGCCAAAGAAAGAGAGAGAGCTGCAGCCAGGGAGAGGGCTGCTGCTGAAGCCAAAGAAAGAGAGAGAGCTGCAGCCAGGGAGAGGGCTGCTGCTGAAGCCAAGGAAAGAGAGAGAACTGCTGCTAGGGAGAGGGCTACAGCAGAAAGAGCTGCTACTGAGAGAGCTCAGCAAGAAGCAAGGAAGAGAGCTGAGCGAGCTGCAGCGGAAAGAGCTGCTGCTGAGGCTCGTGAAAGGCATGCAGCAGCTGCTGCTGCTTCGGCTGCAAAAGAGAAACATAGCACACCAGATGACCTCGACTCTTTCTTCAAAATGGATCCTCGAGATAATAGTGCATCAAAGCAGAGGACCCCAACAGTGGTACATACGAGCCCCAAAATATTTACATAAAAAATGTTGGGATATCATTTAGTAACATCACCTTTTGATAATGTTGGGTGTTTCAGGAGTCGATGTTTGATCCTCAACCACAAGGTAGAGGAACAGTTAATGGATCGCAGAGACCAGCCTCTACCTCGGCATCTACAAGAAAAGCAAACACAGCATCAGCCGCAAATATTTTTGGCAATGGTCTATCTGACCTATTTGAATTTGAACGTACTGGTCCTCCCAAAATAGCAGTTCTATAACTTTGTAATGATGCTGTTTCCTAATTTTGCAGTGTTTGTGATTCATTTAAAATTATTTTTCAGCTCGTTCATCATCTGACGTATTTCAAGATGTTGAGGGAGAGAGTGAAGAAAGAAGACGTGCTAGATTAGAACGTCACCAGAGGACATGTGAACGAGCGGTAATGTTCCCACCTCTGGCTCTCATTAGATGTCGCCAATGGTCGATCTGGCTGATTCTGTATTATAGTTTCTCCATTTTCCTTATTATAGAGGAGAATGGGATATTTCTCATTCTCCTCCTACTGTTCATCATGTATAACAACAACATATCTCCAGGCGAAAGCTTTGGCTGAGAAGAATGAACGAGATATGCAGGTTCAGAGGGAACAAGCAGAAAGAGATGTAAGTATTGTGTTGCTCATATAACTTGCAAGTTGATTCTGCTTATTTGAAGTTATGTAAAGAGTCCGCTGTGCTGCTATTGCACATTTATTTTCAGCATTTCATGGACTTCGCTGGCATATGATAGGGCCAACGTGTCTTGGCCCTCTAAGCTCGACTTTCTTGGTTGCTAATAGGTACTTTATTCTTTTTGAATTTTCTTGATTCCAGAGAATTGGTGACTCATTAGACTTCGAAATTAAGAGGTGGGCTGCTGGAAAAGAAGGCAACTTACGTGCTTTATTATCAACTCTGCAATATGTTAGTCACTAATGCCTTTTCCACTGTAGTTATTCTACTTATGTTTTCACCTGATTCTTTGCTTTACATTTGGGTGTTATCATTGTTTCATTGCATAAATATGCTCATTATTTCCTTTTGCTTCCTTCTAAACAGATACTTTGGCCAGAGTGTGGATGGCAAGCTGTATCCTTGACGGATTTGATTACTGGTGCTGCTGTTAAAAAGCAGTACAGAAGGGCGACGTTATGCATCCATCCTGATAAGGTGCAACAGAAGGGTGCAACTCTGCAACAGAAATATATCGCTGAGAAGGTCTTTGACATGCTTAAGGTGTGTATTCAGCTGCTTTGCAATCGTTACTACAGTTATTTGTTTGCTTTGGTTGTGAATCCCTTTTAGGCAGATATGTTTTCATTCTTACATAGTTATGTACAACCATCCAGTTTATGAGTCAAGTAGTTTTTAGTTAGTCTAACTCAACATCAGAAAAAAGCATCCCTGAATATGGTTTATACTTATTCTGGCCTGGGGCTTCGAACGATATCTGTATGAGTATGATAAGTAGAGTAAGTCTAGTTTCACGGCTGTCTTTTTATGTTTCACCTGTATGACTGGATGATAGTCTGCTCTACTGCCTGGAGAAAATACTCAACGGAGTTGAACACTTGATAAGTGTGCTTGCTTGTTTCACACTTGTGATGCATTGAATGTTTAACCACCCAGATGGCTGCATGTGCAAGCTTTGGATAGACATGCTGTAATGCAGGGACCTTCAGAATCCCGATTTATCTCTAGCCATGTATTTGATAAATCAGCTGCTTTGTTAGTGGGTTCTCTATTTGCAGAACACACTGAAAGGTTAAGGTTCTAAGATCGAGGTCAATGGTCCAAGTACCTAGCAGTAGCTTTCCAGTTTCTGTATCTAGTATGATTACGATAATATTTTGTCATCCATGATAAACTGTGGGTTTAGCAAGTCCGTGAAGCCCAATGTACATCACTTTTGTAATTTACATCGGTTGGTTGACATTGTAACATTTGCCTATATTCTCCTTCATTTGCATGAAACAGGAGGCATGGAACAAATTCAATTCTGAAGAGCTCTTCTAAGCCAGTCATGTGAATATACAGCCAGCTTTTAAATGTACCCACGCGAAGCACTGGAGGATGAAGATGGGCGAATTGTTGGAGGGGTAATGGCGTGATTTATTTTGGATGATTTTTATAGCATATTAGACATCGGAGGGCCTATATTATGTGTATTTCTTCTATACCATTCGTTTATAATCAGACCACATAAGTCAAAACCACAGTTCATGCTTTGCTTAAGCCAAACATGTGAGAAACATATGTACAATTTTGCTTTGCCCCATCATTATCTCACCCTTGTAAATTGTACAGCTTGTACTATTAATTTGGAACATTATTTGGATTATTCTGCTATTTGAGTCTCCCCAAAGTGTACATAGCGAACCGGCGCTGCGTTTTTCTGAAACCGCTACTTCTCTCCGAAGTTTTTCCGAAACCGCTGCTTCTCTCTGAAACGTCGCTAAGCATGTAACAGGCCTTGTAACATGTCTGTTCAGCGAAAAATGGCTTTATTGGACGGGCTTCATGGAGCCTGTTTTTGAAATTTTCAAAATCAACATTTTAAAGTTTCAAAAAATCCTGAAATAAAATTCTTGATGTTGAAAATGACTTGTTCTATAGCTCTGCAAAATTTTATCGCGAAATAGTATGTATCCCGTTCTACACAAATAACAAATTCTGATAAATTTGAAGAATTCGAATTTTACACTGTTCACCGTCTCAAATCTAGAATTGTCATTTTTAGACACCCAAAAATAGTGAAGATTTCACATTGGTTTTCTGCACACAGCTAGAACTTTTTTTTTAGAATTTTTCGAAACTTCAATATGTTGATTTTTAGAAAATTCAAAAATAGGCTCCATGAAGCTAGTCCTCCATATTGACGATTTCGTCTCTTTAGCAACTATAAAAGATACTATCAATACAATCATTTATTCCCTTTCAATCTTGGGAAAAGATAACGACAAGCGCTGCATCAGCGGCCCTCCTGTGTGACGTGCCAAGATTCGTGAAAGAGGATCGGGTCCCCGGTGGCCCATAAACGGCTCGGTCTATCTTATCCTTATATCTCCCCACACGGACTCCTCCAGATCTCACAATCTCCGTTCTCTCTATCGCTGGGATGGCCACGGAAGAGGAGCTCGCAACCGGGATGTTCAGGGACGCTTAGCCGGAGAGGCGTGCGAGGAGGAGGCTGCCGATGACTATGCAGTGTGGAGGGTGCCACCGAGCACACGACGGAAGGGCCCCGCTAAGCAGGAAGCAGCAATGCCACCACCGATGAGCGCGAGAGGAGGCATTCATCGACTAGCACGGGGAGGCCGCCGCTAGCGAGTGCATAGTAGGGAGTGTTACAATTGCGACAAGAAGATAACAAAGAACGAAAACGAAAAACACAGGAAGGGGACACCGATTTAATGTGGAAAACCTCTCCAACAAAGAGAGGAAAAAACCACGGGCGCCAGCCAGCGAAACTTCACTATATCGAGGAGTGTTTACAAACGCCGGGGATTTCACAGATGCAACTCATCCCAACCGGTGGCTTACAAGGGGTTTATATATCGGTGGAAACCTAGGTCTTCGACGATCCGTACCGTACCGCGGGGGGCTGTCGCCCCCCGCACCCCCCACAGGCTCCCCGTTGGGCACAGTGTGGGCGGGCCTCGCTCCACTCGTCAGAAGTTGGCCTATACTTTGTAGAATTTGGATCAACATATAACAAACTCCACCTTGAGACAAATTCCTCCTTGTAGCATCAACAGCAACCATCTCCCTAAACAAACAAAGCAAATACTTTCGGCACCAATAGCCACTTGGGCTAATCAGTTTAACCAACTAAGTTCGAGCAAAACTCAAACTTAGCAACAGGAACAAGTTTAATCATCATATCAGCAGGATTATCATGAGTGCTGATCTTGCATACCTTTAATTTACCTTGAGCAACAATGTCTCTAACAAAATGGTACTTGACATCAATGTGCTTAGTTCTCTCATGGAACATCTGATCTTTTGTAAGATATATGGCACTTTGACTGTCACAAAACAAAGTAATGCAAGAATCATCTCCACAAAGCTCAGCAAACAAACCTTTCAACCAAACAGATTCTTTGCAAGCTTCAGCAATAGCCATGTATTCAGCTTCAGTAGTAGATTGTGCAACAACAGCCTGCAATGTAGCCTTCCAGCTAACAGCACAACCTCCAACATTAAACACATAACCTGTGAGGGATTTTCTCTTATCCAAATCGGCAGCAAAATCTGAATCCACATAGCCAACGAGTCCCTCACCGGTCCTGCCAAACTTCAAACAAGCATTGGAAGTGCCAAGAAGGTACCTGAAAACCCACTGAACAGCCTTCCAATGTTCTTTACCAGGATTAGCCATGTATCTACTTATCAAACTCATAGCATATGATAAATCAGGACGAGAACAAACCATGGCATACATCAAAGAACCAACATCACTAGAATATGGCACCTTTGACATGTACTCAAACTCTTCATTAGTAGTAGGACATTGAGAAACTGACAATTTAAAATGAGGAGCAATAGGAGTACTAACTGAGTTGGCACCATCCATATTAAAACGATGAAGAACTTTCTTAATGTAACTTTGCTGACTAAGAAATAACAAACCAGATTTTCTATCTCGGGTAATCTCCATACCTAAGATCTTCTTAGCAGCACCAAGATCCTTCATCTCAAACTCACTACTTAGGTGTGCCTTCAAAGTAGTGATTTCTTTCATGCCCTTGGCAGCAATTAACATATCATCAACATATAGCAGCAAGTATATAGGTGACCCATCAACAAACTTGATATAAACACAACTATCATATTTAGACCTCTCAAAACCATGTGAGATCATAAATGAATCAAACCTTTTATACCACTGTCTTGGAGATTGCTTTAAGCCATAAAGAGACTTCTTTAATTTGCACACAAAATCCTCTTTACCAGGCACTATGAATCCTTCTGGTTGGTCCATGTATATTTCCTCATCAAGCTCTCCATGCAGAAAAGCAGTCTTGACATCTAACTGCTCAAGCTCAAGATCACGCATAGCCAAAATACTAAAGAAAGTACGAATGGAACTATGCTTCACAACTAGAGAGAACACATCATTGTAATCAATACCTGGAATCTGGCTGAACCCTTTTGCTACTAACCTTGCCTTGTACCTTGAAGGCTCTTTGAGAGACAGACCTTCCTTTTTCTTAAAGATCCATTTGCAGCGGACCGCCTTCTTTTGTTTAGGCAAGCGCACAACATCCCATGTGCCATTTTTCTCAAGCGATTGCATCTCTTCTTGCATAGCAGAAACCCACTTCTCGCGGTCAACGGATGCAATGGCTTCATTATATGTAGCAGGTTCATAATCGTTCTCCACCTGTTCAGCACAACTCAAAGCATAATGTACAAGATTACACTCTTCAATTAAACGAGGACGAGGACCACAGTTACGCCTCGGTCTATCAGCAGCAATGGACTCATGTGGCTGCTGCAAAACAGTAGGTGAGTGCTGAACAACAATGTCATCAATGTTTTCCTCATGTGTATCTTCAACGATAGCATCATTATCAACAGTTTTCTGCAGGTTCTCCACCTGCACATTAACTCTCTCCTCTCCAACAGCAACAAGAGAGGTATCTGATGGCAAGCTATCATGATACATAACAGACTCATTGAAAACAACGTTTCTACTTAGCAAAATCTTTTTAGTTTCAGGATTCCATAGTTTATATGCTTTAACTCTCGAACCATAACCAAGGAATATGCACTTAACAGCCCTAGGCTCTAACTTTCCATTATCAACATGAGCATATGCAGTGCAGCCAAAAACTCTCAACTGTGAATAATCAGCAGGCGAACCTGACCATACCTCAATGGGAGTTTTCTTCTCAAGTGGAATAGAAGGTGACCTGTTGATGAGGTAACACGCTGTGTTGGCTGCTTCAGCCCAGAAACGCCTATGCATACCTGCATTAGACAACATACAACGAGCCCTCAAGATGATGGTTCTGTTCATGCGTTCTGCCACGCCATTCTGCCGAGGAGTATATGGGATGGTGTGATGCCTGATCATGCCATTGTTACTGCAAAACTCCTCAAACTCATTAGAACATAATTCCATACCATTGTCAGTACATAGTACCTTTACCTTCTTCTCAGTCTGTTTTTCAACCATAACTTTCCACTTCTTAAAAGCATCAAAAACATCAAATTTATGCTTCAGAAAATAAGGCCACACTTTTCTTGAGTAATCATCAATAATAGTAAGCATATAATTAGCACCACCAATAGAAGTCTTACGGGACGGACCCCATACATCAGCATGCACATAATCTAATATGCCTTTGGTGGTATGAACGGAAGCATTGAATTTAACTCTTTTATGCTTACCAAAGATGCAGTGCTCACAGAACTCAAACTTACTCAAGTTGCAACCATCAATCAACTCTCTCTTGACCAACTCTGCCATGCCTTGTTCGCTCATATGCCCAAGACGCATATGCCATAAATGTGTTTTACCACAATCATCAGAATCATTAGAAGTAACAGCAGCAGCAATACCAGGCAAAGTGCTACCTCTAAGAACATATAATTTAGCAGAATTCATATCACCTATCATGTGAATAAGAGAACCTTTTGATACCTTCAGAACTCGATGCCCACCGGCATACTTGTATCCATCAACGTCCATGGTACTCAGGGAGATCAAATTTCTGGCCATGCTTGGTATGTGCTTCACCTCACTCAACGTGCGTGTCACGTCATCATGTGTCTTGATCTTAACAGATCCAACACCAACAATATGGCATGGGTTGTCATTCCCCACACGCACAAAATCTCCAGTCTGCACAGTCTCATATGAACTGAACCAATCTTTGTTACAGCAAATATGAAACAAACATGCAGTATCAAGTATCCATTCATCATCACGAGAAGCACAAGCAGCAAAAACAGCTAAGCATTCACCATCAGAACTGTCAGAAACAACAGCAGCCTTACCAGAACCTTCAGACCTATCTTTCGGTTGGTAAGTTCCGTTTCTTTTCTCCTTATTCTGCAACTTCCAACAATCATCAATAACATGATTAGATTTCTTACAATACCTGCAGAATTTATCCTTTCCCTTGGACTTTGAACGACTTCTACCGTCCTTGCTCTTATCTCTGTTGCCATAGTTATTGTATCTCTGCTCGGTCCTGCCACGAACCTGCAGAGTCTCAGCCTTGGATGACGACCCATCGGATCCTACCATAGTTTTCATCTTTTCCCTCTATTTGAGGGCGTCATGTACTTCGGCAAGGGTTAGTGCATCACGGCTTAGCAATATTGTATCACGAAAATGTGTATAGGAACTAGGCAACGAGCATAAGAGTAGAAGAGCTAAATCCTCATCATCATATTTTACCTCCATAGACTGCAAGTCTGAAACAATCTCTTTAAAAACAGATATGTGATTCATTACCGATCCACCTTCTTGCAGCCTGTGCGAGAACAACTTCATCTTCACGTTTATCTTACTGGTTAGATCCTTTGACACACAGATCGTTTCCAGTTTTTCCCATAGGGCAGCAGCAGATTTCATCTCCAGTACTTCCTGCAAAATATTATTGGACAGATGAAGTTGAATCAAATACAAAGCCTTATGGTCCTTCCGCTTCTCTCCGGCGGACCAGATCTTAGCATCCTTTCCACCGAATCCATCCAGCGCTTCATCCAGATCAGAAGTTTGGGCGAGAATCGTCCGCATCTTCACCTGCCACAAAGAGAATCTTGTGGTGTAGTCCAGCTGTGATAGATCGAACTTCAATGACGACATGTCGCAAACCCTAGATTAGAACCTGGGGCTCTAATACCACTTGTTACAATTGCGACAAGAAGATAACAAAGAACGAAAACGAAAAACACAGGAAGGGGACACATATTTAACGTGGAAAACCTCTCCAACAAAGAGAGGAAAAAACCACGGGCGCCAGCCAGCGAAACTTCACTATATCGAGGAGTGTTTACAAACGCCGGGAATTTCACAGATACAACTCATCCCAACCGGTGGCTTACAAGGGGTTTATATATCAGTGGAAACCTAGGTCTTCGACGAGCCCAAGCCTCCGGCGACGGGCCTCGCTCCACTCGTCAGAAGTTGGCGTATACTTTGTAGAATTTGGATCAACATATAACAGGGAGTCCGTCATCTTCAAGTAGGAGGAAGAGGCTGCCTCTGTCGAGCGCGCGAGGAGGCCATCGCCGTCAAGCTCGCGAGGATACTATAACTGTCAAGCATGAAGATGTCGACGACAAGCGTGATGAAGAATCCGACGACCAGCCCATTGCATGCCAGAGTTTTCCTTTTCGGCTCTTCCCCTGCTCTCGATTTGTCGTGCTCCTGCTTTTTTTTGGGCTGAGATACTTGTTGATTTTGCATGTGAACTCAATGCTGAGTGATATTCGTTGATTTTTTGCATGCGAGATTTGCGAAATATACTACGAAACTAATCAATCTGGTAATCAGTACTAATGTATCTGGCAATCACGCTTGACTAATCTGGCAACTAGAACCTAAATAATATGACAAGTATTAACAGTTGAACTGGCAGCTAGGCATATTTAATCTGGCAATTAGGTTTAGTTATTCTGGCAGCTATGCATATTTAGTTTGTATTGACAATTGAACCGGAACACTATGTCTAATCTTGTAATTACTAGAAATCTGGCCAGTAGGCCTAATTAATCTGGTAATTAGTAACAACTGAATCTGATAGTTAGGCTTAATTAATCAGGCATTTACTAAAATGACAGCTAGGCTAAGTAATCTGCCAATTGCTATCACTATAGACTGTTTATATGATCTAAAGGTATATGGAGACATGCATATGACGAGCTTACTTGTCTTAGTGTATTGGTACTACTCCCTCAGTCTCAAAAACCACGTGAGTAGTTTTTTTGAAGTGAGAAAGTATAGTAAGATGCAGCCAAAGAGTGACAAAACCATGTTAGAAATTTGTTTCAAAAAAACGTGTGGGTGAGAATCTCTTCTAACAACTTTTGGCCCCGACACATTGGGTTGTCTCCACAATGGTTTCCTTTTAAAACGGGGTACCGACACGTTGAGTTGCCTTCATATGGAAAACATAGAAAAATACTGGCCGCCGCACGGCTACTTCCATGTGGCGCCGCTAGGTAGCATCGTTGTTCAATTTTTGTCTCTTTTGATGTTATCATGCATGCACGGCTCTAAAAGAGAAGGATTGTCTATAAAAGAGAACATAGTAAAAGGTAAGACGATGGCTTCTGTGTACTTTCCTTCACCTTCGCTCGTTTTGTGGCAAGAGAATATTGTCCCGTTCTCTTTTTCCTTGCAGGAACTTTGGCCCGGCTGCTGCTCACCGCCGGAGTTTTGGACTAGTCGCTGCTCGTCGCCGGGAGTTTTGGACCAGCCGCTGCTCGTCGCCGGTATTTCAGCTAGAACTTCGGGCACCGTCATCAACATCGCCTGAAGCGGTATGGCGGTCTCCACCAACACAGTGTAAAAACCTTAGAGAGGAGAGAGATTGGTTTTGGCCGTGATGATACACATCAGGCGCTCGGTGTCATATATATATATATGGCCATGCCGTGACAGGCAAGGATACAGATACAAACTGTTACAACAACTCTGATCTTATCAATCTATCTACAGCTAACAACACCACGTACATATCTTACCAAACAGAATCTAGCTAGCTGTATGTTACGCTAATATCCCCTCTCGATCTGAACGTGGGAAGCACGTTGAGATCGCTCCTAAACCGCTCAAACTGCTGAACCATAAGAGGTTTGGTAAGTACATCTGCTAGCTGATCATGAGTCGAAATATGACGTATGTCGAGCGCCTTCTTGGCAACCTGCTCACGCACGAAGTGGTAGTCAATCTCGATATGCTTCGTGCGAGCATGGAACACTGGGTTGACAGAAAGATATGTCGCACCAATGTTATCACACCATAATGACGGTGGGCGACTCAGGGCAAGGCCGAGCTCACCAAGTAATGCCTGTATCCACATAATCTCGGCTGTAGCATTAGCCACAGATTTATACTCAGCCTCTGTACTCGAACGTGAGACTGTAGGTTGCTTTCGAGAATTCCAAGCAACTAAGTTCCCACCAAGAAACACTGCATGTCCTCATGTGGAGCGTCGATCATCAGGACAGCCAGCCCAGTCAGCATCAGAGAATGCACTAAGGATCATCGAGGGAGTACGGCGAAGTAGTAGCCCATGGGTCGCAGTACCCTGAAGATAGCGAAGAATCCTCTTGACAGCTGTCCAGTGTAAATCCGTGGGTGAGTGAAGAAACTGACAAACTTTGTTGACACTATAGGAGATATCAGGGCGTGTCAAAGTGACATACTGCAGGGCCCCAACCACACTCCGATATTGTGTAGCATCAACTGAGGAAAGAACAGTTCCGGAAGCCTTGGAGAGTCTCTCTGTGACAGCCATCGGTGTAGTGCATGCTTTGGCTGAGCTCATGTTGACCTTCTTCAAAAGATCAAGAATATATTTTCGCTGACATAAAGCAAGTCCCTCATCAACAGCACTGACCTCAATACCTAAAAAATAACTAAGAGCACCCAGATCCTTAATGGCAAAATCCCGGCGAAGCTGAGTGAGCAGACGATCAATGGCTGCAGAGGATGAGCTGATGACAATAATGTCGTCCACATATATGAGGAAATACATGCATAGCCCCCCTTCCGAAATATGAAGAGAGACACGTCGGCTGCAGAGGAGGAAAACCCAAGAGCAAGCAGACGGGAGCTGAGTCGAGAAAACCATGCACGCGGTGCTTGCTTAAGACCATAGAGAGACTTCTGAAGCTTGCAAATATGGCGTGGATACCGGGAATCAACATACCCAGGTGGCTGGAACATATAAACCTCCTCATCAAGAACTCCGTGCAGGAAAGCGTTCTGAACATCCAGTTGACGCATACTCCAATTGTTGGACACAGCCAAGGATAGAAGAACACGAATGGTAGTATGTTTGACCACTGGACTGAACGTATCATCATAATCAATACCTGCACGCTGCTTGAATCCTTTAGCGACAAGACGCGCCTTATAGCGATCAACAGAGCCATCAGCCTGATATTTCAACTTGAAGACCCACTTGCTATCAATTATATTGAGTCCAGGTTGAAACGGAATGCATCAATTTCAGCATCCATGGCCAGCTTCCACGGTGGGTGCTGGGCAGCTTCAACATGGCTAGACGGCTCAACAGGCACCGTGGCCACAGTCTGGCACGCGTACGTAACGGTGCCATCAGTACGCTCCAGCTTCTTGACAATTCCTGAGCGAGAGCGTGTGTGCGGCCGCCCGAGCGCCTCGGTCGTGCTAGACGAGGCCGGCCCAGAGGGTGCCGGCGGGCCACGTGGACCAGGGGAAGCCAACGGGTCGCTCGTCGAGGAACCAGGGCGGGACGGGGACAGCGCCCGCGAGGCCGAAGCGGGAGAAGAGTCCCGTGATGCTGGAGTTGGCGAGGAGGCACGAGACGCAGACTCGGGATTGCTGCCAGCTGCATGGCGCATGCAGGGTGATGTAGGAGCAGCAGACTCCGTGTCTCCAGACGTTCCTGCAGATGGATCAAAAGACAGAGTGTGCACATCGGACAGTAAATCAGCAGCATCATTAGTACTTCCGCTAACTAGTGGGTTGGAGGCTGGTGGTGGAGGTATAAGCTGAACATAGGACGGTGGAGTTGAGTCAATCGGAGCAAGACTAACTTGGAGCTTGCGCGAAAATGGAAAAACAGCTTTATCAAAGACGACGTCTCGTGAGATGTAAATACGACCAGTAGAGATGTCAAGGTACTTATATCCCTTATGATGTGAGCTATAGCCTACGAATACACATTCTTTGGAACGGAACGCAAGTTTCTTAGTGTTAAGGGGGCGAAGATGGGGCCAACAGGCGCAGCCAAAGGATTTGAGCATGGTGTAGTCCGGTTTAGCATTAAAGAGGCGTTCCATGGGAGAAGCATTATCAATGACACGGGTGGGAAGATGATTAATGAGGAAGGTGGCCGTTAAAAATGCTTCATCCCAAAAGCGAACAGGCATACAAGAGTGTGCAAGAAGTGCAAGACTGGTTTCTACAATATGTCTATGTTTGCGCTCGGCAGCCCCGTTTTGTTGGTGAGTGTAGGGGCATGATACATGATGGGCAATGCCATTGTTTTGAAAGTATTTATGGAGACGTTGGTATTCTCCCCCCAATCCGATTGTACACAAAGAATTTTGCGATCAAGTAGGCGTTCAACATGAGTTTGAAAACGAAGAAAAATTTGCTCGACATCAGATTTTGCATGCAAGAGATAGATCCAAGTAAACTTGCTAAAGGCATCAATAAAAGAAACATAGTACTTATATCCACCAACTGATACCGTTGCTGGTCCCCATACATCGGAGTAAATAAGTTCTAAAGGAAATTTTGCAACAAAACTAGAAGGGCCATAAGGGAGTTGATGACTCTTGGCCATTTGACACGCATCACAAATTGATGTATCATGTGTTCCACTAACAGGAAGTTTATTCAAACTAAGGATGGACTGAACCACTTGCGAAGACGGGTGGCCAAGGCGATGATGCCATTGCTTTTTATTGACGGAGGCGAGCATGGCGGCACGGACGTGATGGAGGGTGGAGGATGGCATGGGGTAGAGACCGGCTCTACATGGTCCTTGAAGAAGAACCCTCCGTGTTGCTAGATCCTTGATAACAAAAAAACTGGAGTGAAATTTAACAAACACATCATTGTCCTTAGTTAATTTGTGAATAGAGATAAGATTTTTTGTGATATTCGGGACATGAAGGATATTATTTAGTGCAAGGGATCTATTAGCGGAAGTAATAATGGAACTGTGACCAACGTGTGCAATGTGCAAACCTGCGCCGTTGCCCACTTGAACGTTGTCGGTGCCGTTGTAGCGCTCGCGAACGGAGAGGCGATCTAGGTCGCTCGTGATGTGGTCTGTAGCTCCGGAGTCCGAGTACCAGTTCGGATCCACTTGGTACCCCGGATTGTTGGTGCCGGCGACGTTGGCGGACGGCTGCTCGTCCGCGCCGTGGAAGGAGCTGTCGAAGCGGCGGAAACACTTGAGGGCAACATGGCCCTGTTTGCCGCACAGCTGGCATGTAGGGCGCGGCGCACCTCCGCCCCCGCCCTGGTTGCCACGACGCCAGTTGCCGCCACCGCCGTTGCGACCTCCACCATTCTGGCTGCCACCACCACCCTGCTGGTTGTACCCGCCACCGCCCTGATGCGAGCGTTTCCAGTTGCCGCCGCCACCGTTGCGGCCCTGGTTGCCGCCGCCGTGCCCGCCCCGGTGTTGTTGCTGCTGAGGACGACCGGGCCCAGCGAAGTTCGCAGACGAACTGGATCCAATCTGCAGGTCGGTGTTGTACCCCTCCTAGCGGTGCTCGTACCCCAGCAGGTAGGAGTACACGTCGTCGATGGTGAGGTCGGCCTTGACGTTGAGCGAGGAGACGAGAGACTCGTATTCCGCGCCTAGGCCGGAGAGGATGTACGCCACGACTTCATCGGCATGGAGCGGGTGGCCGATCGCCGCGAGAGTGTCGGCGAGGGTTTTCTTCATCTTGAAGTAGGCAGTACCGGTCATGCCGGCGCGCCGCGGCATCGCGAGTTGTGCCCTGATCTGATTCAGGCGTGCACGAGAGCGTGACGCGAACATCCGCTCCAGCTGGCCCCAAGCTTCTGCCGCCGAGGTGGCCGCCATGACGGTGGCGAGGACGTCCTCCGAGACGGTGGCGAGGATGCCACTCAGGATAGCTTGGTCCTTGGTGTACCAGGTGGTGTAGACGGCGTTGGGGAGCTGGACGGTGGTGCGTGCGTTGCCGGTGCCGCTTTCAGAAGCGACGGTCTTGGTCGGCGCCACCTCGCTTCCATTGACGATGCCGAGAAGATGATGCGTGCGGAGATAGGCGAGAATCTGGGCCTTCCACATGAGATGGTTCTCGTGCGTTAAGCGCACGGTGACGACCGAGGAGATCGGCGGCAGAGTGCCCAGGGTCAAGAAGGAAGAAGAGTTCGACATGGGTCACGGTAGCTCTGATACCATGTAAAAACGTTAGAGAGGAGAGAGATTGGTTTTGGCCGTGATGATACACATCAGGCGCTCGGTGTCATATATATATATATGGCCATGCCGTGGCAGGCAAGGATACAGATACAAACTGTTACAACAACTCTGATCTTATCAATCTATCTACAGCTAACAACACCACGTACATATCTTACCAAACAGAATCTAGCTAGCTGTATGTTACGCTAACACACAGGACACCATGGAGTGCAAGTCACGGTTACTATGGCCCTGCCGGTGGCTGCCGCCACCGCAACAACCACTGTGATCATCGCTCTGCGCAGCGCGAGGTCACTGCCACGGTGCCGGAGGCCGCCGTGTCCGAAGCCGTTGTATTTGTGCCAGAAGTTGCCGCTATACCATAGGTTGCTACCGAAGTGGTTGTTGACACCGAGTACCAAGATGAGGCCTCTGCCTCCAACATCAGCGCGGACACCGACGACCAGCTGCCTCCTCTGCCCGCGTTCACCGTCCCACCCACGGGGTGGCTGCTGGGCGGGCCTACAGCCGGGTGGCTCATCGACGACCCCGAGCATGACTTCAGCAACGAGAAAGACGAGGAAACGCCTCCGATGCAGTACTTCTTGCTCCACGGGTATGCCCCTTGCCTCCTGTCTCCAACGCCCTCCAACGAGGACCTGGAGCACTTCGCCCCGTCGGGCTACGCCCCCATGCAGGAGCTGTCATTCTCACCAGCCGCGGTTCTTCCTAGGCAGGAGATGAACAACAACGTGGCCCATGCGTTGTGGAACTCCCTTAAGGAGAGATATGACGAATAAAGAGCGGTAATATTGCCGAAAGCCAAGAGAGAATGGTCTCTTATAAGGTTTCTGGACTTTAAGTCCATTGCTACGTATAACTATGCCGTGCACAAAATTAAATCCAAACTAAGATTTTGCAACAAGCAAATTTCAGATATGGACTCAATAGAGAAAACTTTATGCATCTTCCACCCCTCGATTACGATAAATATCTTCAACAGAAATACACTAGGTATTCTGAGCTTATACACATATTATTCAGGCTAAGAAACATAATGAACCTCTCATGAAAAATCATAATGCTCGCCCAACAGGAACCATTCCTATCCCTGAAGCACATGCAAATGCTCATTTTACTAATAAATTTGGAAACTGTAAAAGAAACTTCTGAAAATTTAAGGGAAAGTGGAAACATAACTATGGTCAATCTAAGGGAAAGGTCATTTCAAGAAAAATGATCGAATTGACAACTTTCAAGATTGTGAAAGATGTCGATGTGCGAATCATCGTACTAACAAATGCCGTGTTTCCAAGCACCTTATGAATCTATACATGATATACATGAAGTATGGAGGAAAGGCAAACAAGTTCAAGGAAATAAGGTTGAAGCTCACTCCAACGCCATTCAAGACAACCCTTAAGCTAGTCCTTCTCAAAGTGCTATTGAAGAATTCAAGCCAAAGTACGACATTATCCTTGATGAAGACATGCTTGTGAATTACACTAAAGATGTTTTTTGGGACCTCAATGAAATCTCCATAAAAAATTGATGTCATTTATCTATTTAAATACTATACTGTATAACAATAAGTAGAATAAAGTCTTTTAGACTATGTGTATTATGTGCATCAGATATAATATTGTAATGTATTTATATTTCAGATTTGTGATGTAAATACTATGTATGTAATTTGATGAATATGTGAATAAAATAAATTTATTCTAAAATATTCCCTTTCTACTTTTAATTTTTTTACGGGAAACAATCCGATGAAAGAAGAATTATGTCTAGTAGATAGTGCTACCACTAACACAATTTTAAGGAAAAAAAATACTTCCAAACTCTTACTAAGAGAAAGGAAGATGTTATGACTATAACCGGAAGTAAAAAAGCAATTATTGGTTCGGTAAGAGCCACATTCACACTCCCTATATGTACTACTATTATAATTCAGAATACATTCTTGTATCCTGAATTTACATGTACCCTTATGAGTTTCAAAGTATTCTGAATCTACACATACCCTTATAAGTTTTAAATATATCCAATCAAACGATTTTCATCTTAAAACTTTAAAGATGGATACGAAAGAAAATTTGATTTTAACAAAAAAGCAACGGACATGAGGAACAAATTCTTGAAAAAATCACTTCATTTTTATCCGGATTATACTTTACATACATCAAACCAGTACCTTATGTTGTGTACATTTTTTTTCAAAATCTTGATAAATTCAAGACTTGGTATGATCGCCCTGGTCATCCTAGAATAGGTATGATGAGAAAAAAATACAAGAAATTATGTTGGTCATAATTTACCAATTAAAAGATTTTCCAAAGCATCAGATTTTATATGCACCGCATGCTCTACGGGAAAACTAATAATTATGTCATCCTATCTCAAAGTTAAAAACGAGTCACTCAATTTTCTTGAAAGAATTCAAGGAGACATATGTGGTATAATACAACCTATATCCGGACCATTTAGGTACTTCATGGTGCTAAATGATACATCCACTAGATGGTTACATGTGTGTTTATTATCCATGCCATTTCTAAGTTAATTTCTCAAATTATCAAATTACAAGAAAATCATCCTAAACATAGAATAAAAATAATAAGAATGGATAATGCATATGGATTTAGTTCACATACATTTAATGATTATTGTATGAATTTAGGTATCCATATAGAACATTCGGTAACTTATGTTCATTTTCAAAATGGAATGTTAGAATCTTTAATCAAAAGAGTAAAATTAATTGCTAGACCACTATTATAGAATTGCAATTTAACAACCTCTTGTTTGGAACATGCGGTTTTACACGCCACATATCTGATACAAATTAGACCAACTACATATCATGAAACTTCCCTGTTTCAAATAGTACGAGGCAATTAGTCAAGTATTTCTCACATACGAAAATTCGGTTGCACTGTATACGTACCGATATCACCATCGCGGCATACCTCCACCCCCTAGAAAATTAGGAATCTATGTCGGATATAATTTTCCCTCAATTATAAAATATTTAGAACGCCTAACAGGGGACTTGTTTACAGACTGGTAAGCTGATTCATTTTTTATGAGGATCATTTCCCGACATTAGAAGGGAAGCAAACCACAAAGAATGTCAGGAAATAGATTGGAATATAACAGACATCTAAGATCCACGTACTAAAGGATCTGAATCTGAAGTTCATAGAATAATAGATTTACAACATTTTGCAAACAACTTGTCAGACACATTTACTAATCATAAAGGTGCCACTAAATCATATATCCCTGCTATTAATGAATTAGAACTAGTAGAGGTACCAAATAAAACTACTCAACCCTCAATTGCAAATAAAAGGGAGAGAAATCTGGTCACAATGGAAAAGTCTTATCAAATGCCACCGCGGAAATAAAGAAAATCAAAATCTATGATAGTAAATGCAAATCAACTTGAAGTAAATAAACACCAAACTAATTGTAACACCCCAAAAATACCAAACTTAGATCATCAACCACTAATCATCAAGATTAGGGTTAACAAAAACTTTTCTAAATAAATTCATGAATGCATGCATATGTGTATGCATAGTTTTTGAATTTCTTTAAAAACCACTTTGTTTGTGTGATCCATTGCTTGTAAAATATTTCTTAGATGAAGTAAACATCATCTAAAACATTTCCCACCCTTTTCCTAAAGACAAGTAAATCAAAACAAATATATTAAGTGAATGGTCATTTTGACCAATTTAACTCTCATGCCTACTTTGGCTGTCTCAAACTTTCAAAACCTAACAGAAACTTTTCTGGATCTTTGCACCCCTTGAATGTACTCATAACAAGGTATCAAGGCCCACTTTGTGATCATCCAGAAACTTTCAAATGCATAGTTTAAATGACATTTCAAAATTGAATCTTCTTCATATGGGAAGATCCCACTTTTCCAAAACCCACTCAAACAAGCTCAACTTTCAAAACCCAAGCATCTGCAGACTCACCAGCACCAATCTAGCAAACCCACCAAAAATCATTTCAAAATTCAAAACTTGATTTCATGCGACCATTTCATCAAACAGGTTGTAGACACAAATCAAACAAAACATCAAACACTATAGTGTGCAGTGTTTTGAGCCTAACTTGTTCCCTAGTTAGCTCACACACAACTCAGTAGATCATCTAGAAAGATTAGCCCAACACTAGCACCCTTGTGAGCTTGCCATTGTCATTAATGGTGAACAGCCGAGCACCCCCATGTCACCCCATTGTGGACAGTGAGCTAGGAGCAGCAGCAAGCCTAGCCAGCATGTCTGGGAGGCAGCCCACCGTCCAGCGCCACTCCCTGTCCCAGCCTCAAGCGTTGCCAAGCCCTGGACCACGCGCACAAGCCGCACCCCGACCATGCCGAGCGTGCGCCAGAGCGCCACCCTCGACCAGCGTCCACAGACCGCGCGCCGCCCTCACCGCGCGCACACATGATCACCACCGACCCAGGAGACCGCCAGACATCCCCGTTTGCCGCCCCGTGCCATACAGCCACCGCCCGCCGTCGAAGACGCCGCCTCTGCCGCGCAGAGCACCTCCCGTTCCAGACCAAACCACACCGCCCCATGCCTCGCGACCATGTCGTTGAGCATCGCCAGGAGACACAGCACCATCCCCTTCCCTTGCCCATGCCATTAGTCTCTTGTAACGTCGCCCCCGACGAGCTCACCGTGCGCCCCGACAGTCCCCTCGCTCCACTATAAATAGAGGCCACCCCCGCACGATTTCTTCACACCATCTCACTCCCCTCTCCCCACTGACCGTGCCACACCATCCTCATAGCAAGGCGAGCACCACCTCGCCGGAATTTCACTGGAGCCTGCCGCTGCCGGAGAAGAAAGGAGCCAGCAATTGGAGCCGCCCCAGGAGAAGCCACCGGTACCAGGAGGATCGCCGTCGTCGACTTTGTCGTTCGCCCGCCTCGCCGACCCTCGCCAGTACCCCGGTGAGCCCCCAGCACCCCTCACTGGCCGCGCTAGGTTTCGTTCTCGCCGGAGTTGTCTTGCGTCGACGATGACCCTCAGCCGTTGGATTAGAACTAGATCGAACGATCCACGTTGCCCCATACCGCTTCGCCCAGCCCCGTGTCACTGACGAGTGGGGACACCCACTTAAGCAGCCCGCGGGAGCACTGCGCTTAGCAGGCCGGACCGTTAGAATTTCCCGCGCAGCCCAGCATTTCAAATTAAAACTTTTCTATTTCTTTTCAAACACACTTCAGCACCCAACTTCAAAAATCAACCCAGATCGATTCAGTGCACCAAATTGGATGAAACCAATTTTGTTGGAAAGGTCTGTGAATGCTTAATCTAAGCCCGTTAGATTCAAGTCATTTGGATCTGTAGATCACCCATAGAAAAAATAACAAGGCAGAAGCTTTTCTGCATTCAAACATTTTTCAAATTTAAACCATAAAAGCTTTTGAGTTGATTCCAACTTTCAAAAATCAAATTTAACCATACCTTTTACAATATATAAAAATATATAGGTTTACTTGCAGAAATAATGTTCAAGTAATAAAAGAATGCTTCATGAGCATTTCTAGCCACTTTAATTAATTAAAATAAAAGGGTAAAACCTTATTAAATTGTGACACCACTTTAAATAACATTCCCATGGACTACAATATGTGGTGATGACATGTGTCAACATGATCCCATACTTGGTTTGGAGAATATTAAATCTTAAGTAGTTCTTCAATGAGTAGAAATTACTTTTCTAAAAATAAAAAGATTTAAACCAAGACTTAACCTTGTAATGTTAGAGATGATGCTAGATCATCTATAGGACCCTTGTGTGTGATGATTGCAAGTAGTTAAGTATTGTTTGGTGATTGTGTACCTCGTATTTATTCATAGACGCTAGTACCGACCAAGGATACGAGGAGGGAGGAGGATACTACGAAGAAGAAGCCGAGGAGAACTTCAACCACTGCTCTGCACAAGGCAAGCTGATACTATACCAATGCAAGCTTATACTCATATTGATGCACGCCAACCCTTGCCAGATACCCTACTGATGCCACAAACCCATACTTGTGATATGAATACTATATGTCTTAAGCATATGTGATCATACCCACTTGATAAACCAATCCTAGTTTTATGGCAAGCATCTTACTTTATTTATTTATGAAAGCTTACTTAGAGTCTACCTAAGAGTTTGGTAGATACTAGATAGTTGTGCTGAAGGTTGCTTAAAGAGCATAAAATTTGGCCTAAGCTAGAAACCTTGATATCAGCCTAAGATATAATGTTGGACTTAGTGAAACTCCACTAGTTACCACCCCTCATTAGTACCACCCCCACCTGTAGATGCTAGTGCTAAGCATAAAACTTGATCAACTTTTAGATGGGAATACTTGGTGGAAAAATGGTTATGAAAACCTTGGAATGATGGATCATTCTATTGAAATGTTTTGGACATGTGTTTCCAAACACTTGATGATTCTGGTGATAAAAATGTTGAGGCATGAGCCTTAGCCCTTTATAAAACTGATGGTTGTCTGGATGCAATACCATTCCAATTTTATCGTACAACCACAATACCTAAATATTGGGTAGGTCTTGACTGGAAACTTATATTCCTTAGTATTAGTTCCCTCCCGGCCAAGGTCTAAGCTGAGGCTACCTTGTGAAGATTGTCCACCTGTGTAGTACCCAAGATGACAGTGAGTCATGGTTGGGAGGCCAAACTCACATGAGAGGTGCTTATACTAGGGCATGTAAATGAAAGGTTAGGATTGATTATCTGCATACTGAGTATGGTGAATTCAGGATTTGTTCCTGACGGATGTATCGAATGTTGTGGTGAAAGTGTACAATCTCTGCAGAGTGTCAAACTATTCGAATAGCCGCGTATGCGGTTATGGACAGTTGGAGTGGCCATACTGTTCCCCCGCTAGACCTTTTCAAAATGACTTGTGAAATGAATTGAGACTTTGACTTGACCACAACAGAGTTGTGACCTGAATTACAAGATCCCACTTAGGAGTTATAAAATTTTGGCTAGCTTTGGAACTTAGTAGAGATAAACCTGGCTTTTTGCAAAACAACCCTAGAGCCTAGTATCCTATTCTCCAAAAACCCCTTTACCTGTTAGTATTAGTTTGCGAGTACTTAAAGAGTACTCATGGCTTTGTCCCTGGCTATTCCCATGGCCAGACTATGAAGAGGAGTACCTGGAAGATGGACCCCAGGAAGGTTACGACAACTAGGATCATCTCCCATCGTCAGCATTGCCTGTGACCCCGAAGATGGAGCTTCGCCTACGCTATCGTTATTATTACGTATTCCGCTGCTTGATGTTGTATTAAGAACCGGATCATGAGATCCCTATTTGTGTAAGAACTTATGTATCGCTCGTAATGGATGAAGTACTATGGTATCCAATTCTGTTATGTCTCGCAAAAATGGTAATTCTGGGATTGCGATGTATGGCATAACAGGCATCTAGGATTGAAAAATACGGGTGTTGACAAGTTGCTATCAGAGCCATCCTGACCATAGGAGACCCTAGTTAGACTGGACGTTGAACCAAAAACTTAGTTTCAAAACCAAAGAAAAACAAATATTTACAAAAACCTATTCTCATTCTTATCTCTTTGATTCTTTCATAAAAATTCATGTTCCTCAAAAACTCTTGCAAAATACCTAAAATTTTGACACACTTGATCACTCTGCTAATCTACTCATCCTCTATTTTTATAGATGGACGTGAAGTACAGCAAGTTTTACCAACTCGGGAATGGAGGAGACCTTATCTTTGAGAGGGATCTGGATCAACTTTCGGAACTTCTGGAGCGTCCGTACCCCGAGTTCTTCGGAGCTCAGCTCAATGATCAAGGAGGAGAAGATCTGCAGTGGTTAATTGTTGCAAGTCTCCGAGGAAAGATTGAACCTCCCACTGCGGAAGGAATTCAGTTTACCTTAAGAGAGAACAACTGGCTCGATAGACTTGCCAGAGCAATGCAGGAATCTCTCTCCCGTCTGTGTGGGAAGAGCATCAATCAGAATAAGGGAACCCGCTTTGAGTTTTTCCCAAGGCGTGATGCAAATGGACAACCTATGGAAGCCCCATACCACCCCGAGCTGAAGACTCAATTGGACCACCTTAGCTTCATGATGTATGATCGTCAGCAAGAGTTGGACAACTGCCGTGACTATTGCAACCACAAGTCTGCCATCATCAAGACGAAGGATCAGACCATAGCCATACTAGCAAAGGATTGCAAGTCTCGTCGCCGTCAACTCGACAAGAAGGAGCGCATTATTGCCCGTCTTCGCCATCGCATCTCATCTCTGGAAGAGACTATCCATGAGAGAGACATGCAGTTAGAGGAAAGGGAGAATGCCGGAGAGGATCTTCGTGGAGACCCTTACTCCTATCTCAGCGATGACGATGAATTTTCTGGAGGATCAGGCCATGGACTTCTTCACCGATGATGATGATTTCGCCTTCATCGATGATGCTGAAGATGATGAAGACACAGACTCCGAGGAGTAGTAGCACTGAGCACTAGCGTAGTGAGTAGTAGTCGGTCCCACTGTATCGTAGATTCCAGAATGGTTCTTAAAACCATCTGTTTTTCTTTGTTGTGGTGTGTGTTGTACTGTGTGCTATGAGTGAATGAATGAAAAAGCAAGTTGCTAGAAAAACCTGAGTCAAACTCTAAAAACTTTTCAAAGACCCAAAACCTTAGAAATTTCCCTCTTTTCTCATGATCTATATCAATTTTCAGATGCCACGTGGAGGAAGTGGTTCAGCCCCGGATCCGATGTTGCAGATCCTGTAAATATTGACCTCTGACCACGAAGCTGAAAGAGCGGAACGTCAAGCCAACCTAGCCACTCTGCAACAGATAGCCCAGCTAGCCCACAACAACCAAGGCCACGGAAATCAGGACAACCATGGATCTAAGCTCAAGAATTTCCAGAATACCAACCCACCCGTTTTTACCAAGTCAGAAGAACCCCTAGACGCCGATGATTGGCTGCAAACCATGGAAAACAACTTAGAAGTAGCAGGAGTGGAAGCCAACGAGAAAGTCCTGTTCGCCACCCATTATCTAGCCGGAGATGCCAGGGCATGGTGGAACAGTATTCGTGCAATGACCGGAGGCCAGATGATGACCTGGGAGGAATTCAAGGTCAAGTTTAGCAGAACCCATGTGCCACCAGGTTTGATCAAGAGAATGAGAGACGAGTTCAGAGAATTGAAGCAAGGGAGGATGACTGTAGTAGAATACCGTGACAAATTTTTGTCATTAGCTAGGTATGCCCCGAACGAGATAGACACCGAAGCCAAGAAGAAAGAAAGATTCCTGAATGGTCTGCATGACGAGATGCAGACAGTGTTAGTCAATATCCCCTTTGTTGATATTGAAGCCCTTGTCGACTTTGCTATCCAGATGGAAGGAAAGATCAACCAGGCCAATGAGAACCGCAAGCTTCGCATGATGCATCAACCAGGAACCCATCAGACCCCAAAGTATCGCCCCAACCCATCTCCAGGATTTTCCCCAAGAACCAACAGACCCCCTATGACCCGTCCGACCTATCCCAACCGTGGAAACCCTAGACCCGGAGAAAATCACAACAACCCCGGCAACTCTAGCAATTTCACCCGTGCCCCACCCAAGTTCAACACCAACAATGCTACCGCCAACCCCAACACTGCCCCGAGGACTGGAAGCAATGCTGTGCCTGTCGCAGCCAAGGACAAGTCACAAGTGACCTGTTATGACTGTGGAAATAAAGGCCACTATTCCAACGAGTGCCCCAACAAGAAGAATGCTACAGCCCCCAACGCCAATGTCCCAGCTCAGCAACAACATCGTGTCTAGCCAGGGAGAAGATTTGCCCCAGGGAATTCACTCAACCGCAATGGCCGTCTTTTTCTCATGCATGCTGAAGAAGCTCAGGAAGCGCCAGACGTCGTGCTGGGTATGTTTTCTGTTAATTCAGTACTTGCAAGAGTGTTGTTTGATTCTGGTGCATCGCATTCATTTGTTACCGAAGAATTTGCCTGCACTAGTAAAATTCAACCAACCAAACTGAAGCATGTGATAATTGTACAAATTCCCAGATCAACCACCAAGGCTAGGCAAATTTGCAAGGCCGTCCCTATCCGAATCCATGGCATAGATTTTTATGCTAACCTAATAGTACTCGGAACTAAAGGTTTGGAAGTAGTACTAGGAATGGATTGGATGTCCAAACATAAAGGATTGATTGACTGTGCCAAGAAAGCCATCACCATGACCAGTACCGCTGGAATATTAGTCGAGCATATATCTGAAACCTTACCTCGCCAATTCCAGTGTAACAAGAGTCTAGCCCAACCTACCATTGACCAAGTTCAGATAGTCTGCGAATACCCCGATGTATTTCCAGATGTTTTGCCCGGTATGCCCCCAGATCGGGATATCGAGTTTATCATCGAACTAATCCCCGGAACAGGACCCATAGCCCAGAGACCCTATAGTATGAACCCGTCAGAACTAGAAGAACTGAAGAAGCAACTGGATTCCATGTTAGAAATTGGATTGATTCAACCAAGTGCGTCCCCATGGAGATCACCTGTCTTGTTTGTGGACAAGAAGGATGGAGGTAACCGTTTGTGTACGGATTATCGGAAGTTGAATGATGTCACCATCAAGAACAAGTACCCCTTGCCTAAGATAGAAGATTTGTTTGATCAGTTGACCGGTACCCAGGTGTTTTCTAAGATTGATCTTAGAACTGGCTATCATCAACTCAAGATTCGTGCAGAGGATATCCCAAAGACTGCCTTTACCACCAGATATGGATTATATGAGTATACAGTCATGTCTTTTGGATTAACCAATGCCCCCGCTTATTTCATGAACCTCATGAATAAGATTTTTATGGACTTCCTGGATAAGTTTGTCGTTGTTTTCATCGATGACATTCTGATTTATTCCAAATCAGAAGAAGAACATGAGCTACACCTAAGGACCATTCTTGGAACCCTTAGAGAGCATCAGCTGTATGCAAAGTTTAGCAAATGTGAATTCTGGTTACAGGAAGTAGGATTCCTCGGTCACATTGTATCAGCTGGAGGAATTGCCGTTGACCCTGCCAAAGTGAAAGATGTAGAAGATTGGCAAGCCCCAACCACTCAAACCCAAGTTCGTGCTTTTCTCGGATTGGCGGGATATTACCGCAAATTAGTAGAAGGATTCTCGAGTATCGCCCGACCCATGACCCAATTGCTGAAGAAGGACAAGAAGTTTGAATGGACAGACAAGTGTGAAGCAAGTTTTCAAGAACTCAAGAGGAGATTGATTTCAGCCCTAATCTTGATCATGTCGGATATCACAAAGCCCTTCGATGTGTATTGTGACGCATCCAAGATTGGTCTCGGATGTGTGCTAATGCAAGAAGGCAAAGTTATATCTTATCTATCGCGACAATTGAAGCAACATGAACAAAATTACCCAACCCATGACCTCGAACTCGCAGCCATAGTTCTAGCCCTGAAGACATGGAGACATTACCTGATGGGAAACCGTTGTGAGATTTATTCGGATCACAAGAGCCTAAAGTATATATTCACTCAGAAGGAGCTGAATATGAGGCAGAGAAGATGGATTGAGCTAATCAAGGATTACGACCTGGACATTCACTATCACCCTGGTAAAGCCAATGTGGTAGCCGATGCCCTTAGCAGATTGCCGTGCCGCTTGAACTCCATGATTTTGAAGGAGCAACCAAGTTTGCACAAAGAGATGGAAGATTTTCGAATGGAATTAGTAAGTGAAGGATTTTTGGCTAGCATAGAACTTCAGCCCACTTTGATCAGTCAGATTAAAGAGGCGCAGAAAGGAAATGCTAGTATCGACGGAATCAAACATCGTATCGGTACAGGCAAAGTACCCGGATTCACCGAGGACGAAGAAAGAGTTTTGTGGTACAAAGGACGCCTTTGTGTACCATCAGATTCTGAGTTAAAAGAAGTTATCTTGAAAGAGGCTCATGATACTCTTTATTCTATCCATCCCGGAGGAACTAAGATGTATCAAGATTTGAAAGAGCAATTTTGGTGGCATAAGATGAAGAGAGAAATCGGAAGCTATATCGCCAAGTGTGATATATGTCAGCGAGTCAAGGCAGGACATCAAAGACCCGCTGGATTGTTGCAACCCTTGCAGATTCCGGAATGAAAATGGGATTCTGTAGGAATGGACTTTATCACTGGACTACCTACTTCTAGTAGGGGAAATGACTCTATCTGGGTCATAGTGGACAGATTGTCCAAAGTCGCCCATTTCTTACCCGTTAAAACCACATATCAGAGTTCGAAGCTAGCAGAGTTGTACATCGCTAGAATAGTTAGTTTGCATGGAGTCCCCAAGAACATCGTATCGGATCGAGGAACTCAGTTTACCTCGAGATTCTGGAAGAAAGTCCAAGAAGGTTTAGGAACCCGTCTAGATTTCAGCACCGCTTATCACCCTCAGACCGATGGACAAACGGAGTGAGTAAATCAAATACTCGAAGATATGCTGAGAGCATGTGTGTTAGAATACGGATCCAAGTGGGAAGATTGTCTGCCATTTGCAGAATTTTCATACAACAACAGTTATCAAGCCAGTTTGCAAATGGCCCCATTTGAATTCATGTACGGACAGAAGTGTCGCACCCCTTTGAACTGGTCGGAAGTAGGAGAGAGTCAGATCTTCGGACCCGACATCCTACGAGAAGCAGAAGAGAAGGTTCATAAGATTCGTGAGCACCTCAAGACCGCCCAGTCCAGACAGAAGAGTTACGCCGACAAGAGACGTAGAGACCTCGCCTTCAACATCGGAGATTTTGTTTATCTGAAAGTGTCGCCATTGAAGGGAATGCAGCGTTTCCAACTCAAAGGAAAGTTAGCCCCCAGATATATCGGACCTTTAAAAATTTTGAACCGTCGAGGAGAAGTATCTTATCAACTGGAACTACCTGAAGAGATGTCAGCCGTGCACAATGTGTTCCATATCTCATTACTTCGCAAGTGTCTCGAAGTCCCCGAGAAGACCGAAGTGTTCAAGAATATCGATCACCAGACCATAGAGATCAACGATGACCTATCCTATCCCGAAGTACCCATTCGTATATTGGAAGAAGCCTTTCGAACTACCAGAACCCGAAGCATCAAGTTCCTCAAGATTCAGTGGAGCAACCACACAGAAGAGGAAGCTACCTGGGAACGCGAAGATCACATCAGGACGGAGTTTCCAGATCTCTTCAAATCCTAGGTAATCTTTTCGTCCTTTTTCAAATCTCGGGACGAGATTTTGTTTAAGGGGGGAAGGTTTGTAACACCCCAAAAATACCAAACTTAGATCATCAATCACTAATCATCAAGATTAGGGTTAAGAAAAACTTTTCTAAATAAATTCATGAAAGCATGCATATGTGTATGCATAGTTTTTGAATTTCTTTAAAAACCACTTTGTTTGTATGATCCATTGCTTGTAAAATGTTTCTTAGATGAAATAAACATCATCTAAAACATTTCCCACCCTTTTCCTAAAGACAAGTAAATCAAAACAAATATATTAAGTGAATGGTCATTTTGACCAATTTAACTCTCATGCCTACTTTGGCTGTCTCAAACTTTCAAAACCTAACAGAAACTTTTCTGGATCTTTGCACCCCTTGAATGTACTCATAACAAGGTATCAAGGCCCACTTTGTGATCATCCAGAAACTTTCAAATGCATAGTTTAAATGACATTTCAAAATTGAATCTTCTTCATATGGGAAGATCCCACTTTTCCAAAACCCACTCAAACAAGCTCAACTTTCAAAACCCAAGCATCTGCAGACTCACCAGCACCAATCTAGCAAACCCACCAAAAATCATTTCAAAATTCAAAACTTGATTTCATGCGGCCATTTCATCAAACAGGTTGCAGACACAAATCAAACAAAACATCAAACACTATAGTGTGCAGTGTTTTGAGCCTAACTTGTTCCCTAGTTAGCTCACACACAACTCAGTAGATCATCTAGAAAGATTAGCCCAACACTAGAACCCCTGTGATCTTGCCATTGTCATTAATGGTGAACAGCCGAGCACCCCCATGTCACCCCATTGTGGACAGCGAGCTAGGAGCAGCAGCAAGCCTAGCCAGCATGTCTGGGAGGCAGCCCACCGTCCACCGCCACTCCCTGTCCCAGCCTCAAGCGTTGCCAAGCCCTGGACCATGCGCACAAGCCGCGCCCAGACCATGCCGAGCGTGCGCCAGAGCGCCACCCTCGACCAGCGTCCACAGACCGCGCACCGCCCTCACCGCGCGCACACATGATCACCATCGACCCAGGAGACCGCCAGACATCCCCGTTTGCCACCCCGTGCCATACAGCCACCGCCCGCCGTCGAAGACGCCGCCTCTGCCGCGCAGAGCACCGCCCATTCCAGACCAAACCACACCGCCCCATGCCTCGCGACCATGTCGTTGAGCATCGCCAGGAGACACAGCACCGTCCCCTACCCTTTCCCATGCCATTAGCCGCCTGTAACGTCGCCCCCGACGAGCTCACCGTGCGCCCCGACGGTCCCCTCGCTCGACTATAAATAGAGGCCACCCCCGCACAATTTCTTCACACCATCTCCCCTCTCCCCACTGACCGTGCCACACCATCCTCAGAGCAAGGCGAGCACCACCTCGCCGGAATTTCACTGGAGCCTGCCGCTACCGGAGAAGAAAGGAGCCAGCAATTGGAGCCGCCCCAGGAGAAGCCATCGGTACCAGGAGGATCGCCGTCATCGACTTCGTCGTTCGCCCGCCTCGCCGACCCTCGCCAGTACCCCGGTGAGCCCCCAGCACCCCTCACTGGCCGCGCTAGGTTTCGTTCTCGCCGGAGTTGTCTTGCGTCGACGATGACCCTCAGCCGTTGGATTAGAACTAGATCGAACGATCCACGTTGCCCCATACCGCTTCGCCCAGCCCCGTGTCACTGACGAGTGGGGACACCCACTTAAGCAGCCCGCGGGAGCACTGTGCTTAGCAGGACGGCCCGTTAGAATTTCCCGCGCAGCCCAGCATTTCAAATTAAAACTTTTCTATTTCTTTTCAAACACACTTCAGCACCCAACTTCAAAAATCAACCCAGATCGATTCAGTGCACCAAATTGGATGAAACCAATTTTGTTGGAAAGGTCTGTGAATGCTTAATCCAAGCCCGTTGGATTCATGTCATTTGGATCTATAGATCACCCATAGCAAAAATAACAAGGCAGAAGCTTTTCTGCATTCAAACATTTTTCAAATTTAAACCATAAACGATTTTGAGTTGATTCCAACTCTCAAAAATCACATTTAACCATACCTTTCAGAATATATAAAAATATATAGGTTTACTTGCAGAAATAATGTTCAAGTAATAAAAGAATGCTTCATGAGCATTTCTAGCCACTTTAATTAATTAAAATAAAAGGGTAAAACCTTATTAAATTGTGACACCACTTTAAATCACATTCCCATGGACTACAATATGTGGTGATGACATGTGTCAACATGATCCCATACTTGGTTTGGAGAATATTAAATCTTAAGTAGTTCTTCAATGAGTAGAAATTACTTTTCTAAAAATAAAAAGATTTAAACCAAGCCTTAACCTTGTAATGTTAGAGATGATGCTAGATCATCTATAGGACTCTTGTGTGTGATGATTGCAAGTAGTTAAGTATTGTTTGGTGATTGTGTACCTCGTATTTATTCATAGACGCTAGTACCGACCAAGGATACGAGGAGGGAGGAGGATACTACGAAGAAGAAGCCGAGGAGAACTTCAACCACTGCTCTGCACAAGGCAAGCTGATACTATACCAATGCAAGATTATACTCATATTGATGCACGCCAACCCTTGCTAGATACCCTACTGATGCCACAAACCCATACTTGTGATATGAATACTATATGTCTTAAGCATATGTGATCATACCCACTTGATAAACCAATCCTAGTTTTATGGCAAGCATCTTACTTTATTTCTTTATCAAAGCTTACTTAGAGTCTACCTAAGAGTTTGGTAGATACTAGATAGTTGTGCTGAAGGTTGTTTAAAGAGCATAAAATTTGGCCTAAGCTAGAAACCTTGATATCAGCCTAAGATATAATGTTGGACTTAGTGAAACTCCACTAGTTACCACCCCTCATTAGTACCACCCCCACCTGTAGATGCTAGTGCTAAGCATAAAACTTGATCAACTTTTAGATGGGAATACTTGGTGGAAAAATGGTTATGAAAACCTTGGAATGATGGATCATTCTATTGAAATGTTTTGGACATGTGTTTCCAAACACTTGATGATTCTGGTGATAAAAATGTTGAGGCATGAGCCTTAGCCCTTTATAAAACTGATTGTTGTCTGGATGCGATACCATTCGAATTTTATCGTACAACCACAATACCCGAATATTGGGTAGGGCTTGACTGGAAACTTATATTCCTTAGTATTAGTTCCCTCCCGGCCAAGGTCTGAGCTGAGGCTACCTTGTGAAGATTGTCCACCTGTGCAGTACCCAAGATGACAGTGAGTCATGGTTGGGAGGCCAAACTCACAAGAGAGGTGCTTATACTAGGGCGTGTAAATGAAAGGTTAGGATTGATTATCCGCATACTGAGTATGGTGAATTCAGGATTTGTTCCTGACGGATGTATCGAATATTGTGGTGAAAGTGTACAATCTCTGCAGAGTGTCAAACTATTCGAATAGCCGCGTCCGCGGTTATGGACAGTTGGAGTGGCCATACTGTTCCCCCGCTAGACCTTTTCAAAATGACTTGTGAAATGAATTGAGACTTTGACTTGACCACAACAGAGTTGTGACCTGAATTACAAGATCCCACTTAGGAGTTATAAAATTTTGACTAGCTTTGGAACTTAGTAGAGATAAACCTGGCTTTTTGCAAAACAACCCTAGAGCCTAGTATCCTATTATCCAAAACCCCCTTTACCTGTTAGTATTAGTTTGCGAGTACTTAAAGAGTACTCATGGCTTTGTCCCTGGCTATTCCCATGGCCAGACTATGAAGAGGAGTACCTGGAAGATGGACCCCAGGAAGGTTACGACAACTAGGATCATCTCCCATCGTCAGCATTGCCTGTGACCCCGAAGATGGAGCTTCGCCTACGCTACCGTTATTATTACGTATTCCGCTGCTTGATGTTGTATTAAGAACCGGATCATGAGATCCCTATTTGTGGAAAAACTTATGTATCGCTCGTAATGGATGAAGTACTATGGTATCCAATTCTGTTATGTCTCGCAAAAATGGTAATCCTGGGATTGCGATGTATGGCATAACAGGCATCTAGGATTGAAAAATCCGGGTGTTGACACTAATGGTCAACAACAAGTGCCTAGCATAAATGTGCACACAAATTCTAATGTTGGGACATCAAAATAACCACACTCCACTGTTATGGGAAATCACATGGTGCCTAAAGAAATTAATGAAATTTACACAAACTATATCAATTTCGGAGAATCATACAATAGAAAGAATACACTTTTCAAAACATATTTCTCCTCGAAAATTGCTAAAACCCTTCAAATGGATCCAGATCCAACATCTATGAAAGACTATCTGAAGCGCTTGGATTGGCCTAAATGGAAGGAGGCAATTGAGGCAGATCTGCGCTGGTATTGTCTAAAGTAATACTTACTCCTCATAAAGTTTTACCCGTGGGATCTAAATGGGTTTCGTTCGAAAAAGGAATGAAAATGATGAGGTGGTGATGGCAACAACTCCGTGTACTAATATGTGGGATTTAAATGGGTTTCGTGCAGAGTATTGTAGCAAGCATCTTTTTCCCACAAGGATGACTCGAGGGTTTATATCGAACTCTCGAGGAATTGGGTTAGATATTTATTCTTTCTCTCTGATGAGTGCATATTTGCATCATGTTTTAGATTATTATTTTGCATTGTAGTGGTAGGATCTTGGTATTTTATGGCGTTCGTGCGCACTTCTATTTTTATTTTCACCAGGACCAGGACAGATGATGGATCCGATGGACACAATTCTTGGACCAGTTATATTGGAGTGAAAAGGAGCAAAAAACTACGTAAATTGATTATTTGGGGAATATTAATAACACCAGAGGAAAATCCGAAGTAATTAAAGTATACAAAAGGTTTAACGACCAACTATACGGCGGGAAGAAATATTACGGCCGTATAGTTCCCGCCGTATATTTGGCGCCGACACCGCCTCCTCAAATAGTTTCACCCCATGCAACTAGATCAGGGAGACGACATACAGAACACCTAGAAATCGTCGAAACCTAACCTCCGGAAGGCATCTGGAGGGGGAAATCATTCACCGAGGATCCATCTTCGCCCTATGCAGATCGCGGAGGCTAAGACATCGATCTTCATCATCAACCGCTGCATCACCATCATCTCCATCCATTCCATCTACATCTTGTCTAGATCTTGTTGTAATTTCTATACTCGTTGCGGATTTATACAAGTACTATTCATCTATGATAGATTCCATTACTTTTGCCATGATGTTGATTGCCTCCATGTCTGAGTAGATCATTAGTTCTTGGGGAGATGAAAAACCCTAGTATGAGATTGAAATAAGATAAAGTTTATTATGATATTCATCACTGTGACCATGTGTTAGATTGTCTACATCTTGTTGTTGGGAGAAGTCGACCTCCCAATATTTTCCTATTGTGGGGACTTGATGGAGGGAAATACTTGTTGGTAGACGGAGGTGTGTTAGCACTTACAGTGACTATAAAGCCGTTGGCACCCCTTACGTATCAACTTGGGAATCGAGGAAACTCACGAAACACTATCCATGCCATGGGATACGTCCCGCAAGATTATGTCCCTTAATAGCGCAGTAATTTAATTGATGTTGATTGCTGTCTGCTGTGGTTAAGAGGATAATTTGAGCAGTGGTTGCTCCCTCATTATCCAAATACGGACTTCCTCCCACACATACATAGTTGAGAATGTTCATGATAATAATCTTTAACTTAGCCTTTTATAATGCTAGTGGTGTATCCGCTAATCCCTGAGAACGCTTTTCCCCATTGAAGTTTCTAATCTCTTTTACATACGCGATACTTACTTTCTCTACTCAGTTTTGTTTACTTTACTCATTGTCATCTTATACCAAAACCCCCAAAACACTTTTTTACACAATACTCGCAATTTATATTGTCACTTAGACCTTTATTTAACATTTATATTTTTAGTACTTATTTCAAGAATTCTTAGACTTCAGACTCCTGCTCCCTGTGGGATCGATATCTTTATTTCGAAACTAGCTACAAATGATCTGTGCACTTGTAGTCATCAAGCTATTTTCTAGCGCCATTGCGGGGAGCTAAGCATTGTAGGTCTTTTAGTTTTTGCTTATTTATTTTAGTTTTGTTTTGAGTTAGAGGTTTCCACCGACATGATGGAGTTTGAGAATACGACATGATGGAGTTTGAGAATATGACTAGTGCTAACCCACTCAGCTACTTTGGGAAGCCCTATGATATTTATAAAAGAGACAACTCCAACAAGAAGACAAGGGGGTTTAAAATAAATCTTCTACTACTTGGTATTTTACACAAGAAGCAATTTACTGGAGATGAGGAAGATCCCTATCCATATGAGCATATTTCATGCTTCAAAGATATATGTGGCACTTTTCAATTAACGGGGTATACCGCCGATGAGGTAAGGGTTAAACTTTTTAGTCAAACTTTGACAAGTACAACTCTCCCATGGTATAGATCTCTACCTTCAGAATCCACTACTACTTGGGATAATTTAGCTTGTGAATTTCTATCCAAATATTATCCTTTATCAAAATCTTTTGGGACCAGGCACCTTATAGTGACTTGGAGGAACCGTCCTAATGAAGTACTAGTAAGAGCTTATATAAGATTTAAAGATTTACTTAATCAATGTCCTCATCATGATTTGCCTGAATGGAATTTATTGCATATCTTTTATGGCAGTTTAATAGAACCTAATAAAATTGAAGTAGGCTCTTGCGTGAGAGGAGATTTTATGGATTTACCTATAATTAAAGCTTGTGATTTACTTAATAGAATTCGCGATCATAGAGTTTCATGGAATTTTGGTCTAGAAAGTGAAGGAGGCACATAAATAGATTATGATTGTATTCATGACTATAATAAGAAGGGCCATGTTAATGAATTATCTAAAAAGCTTTATTTAGATTCAGATCTTGTGTTGCCAAGTTGCTAAAGCTTTTACAGAATACATCAAATCTCCAAAAGAGGGTTTGGCAAAGTATGATCCACCACCCGAACCCGAGAAGAAAAGAGAAGTTAAAGAAACATTGGCCTCCCTAGAACCAATGTATGAAATACCTTTCCCTAACACTGCACAAAAGCATATTTTGGAATATGAACAGGTCAAGGAAGTACATGGGGAGAAAGAAGAGGAAAGTGTGCCAATAATTAAAAAACATTTGGATGAAACCAGCGATGAAGAGGTAACCAAGGAAGCGATTATGGCTATGTATGCATATTGTAACATAGCTGAACTTGATGAAGAGACTTCCATATTGGTTGAAAGTAAAACTAAGGTAAAATATATGGGTAATCCTATTCTTCCCTGCATATTTAAAGAAACCTCGCATTACAGTTTATGTGATCTTGGCACCGAAGTTAATGTTATATCTTATGATTTTTTTAGAAATAAAATAAGAGATAGCACTGGCTACAATAGAAAATACTGATATGACAATCATGTTAGCTAATAAAACCTTAGAATTCCAATGGGAGTAGTTGAAGATGCAACTATTACAATTGTCAATAAAAATGTTCCTATCGATTTTGTAGCTGTTGATATGCCAGCTGACACTCTTTGCCCAATTATATTTGGAAGAAATTTTTTGAACGATGTAGGTGCTAGAGTCGACTTCAAAAGGGAGATTGTATCTCTTAAGCTTGGAAAAGCGGAAAAATAATTCCACTTTCCCAAATTTAAATACAAACCTCTACCTATACAACAAGAAGAGAAACAAAAGACTATTGCGGAGATGACAACTCTTTTATTAAGTAATCAAGAACAAGAAATAAATGAAGACTCAAATTGTGAAGAAATAATTATGGAGGACAGGTCTCTAGAAGAATTAGAAAGTGAATTTGATTCATTTACCATTTTAGAACCTTCAACTGATGAAGCTTTTGAAGATCCAGAAAAGAGAGGGGATGAAGAATTACCACCCCCAGATTTAAAGACTTTACCATATAATCTTAAATATAGATTCTTAGATGATACTAATAAATTCCCTCTTATTATTAGTGCTAAACTTTCAGGAGATGAATAAGAAGAACTTATGAAGGTACTAAAATAGCATCGCAAGGCCTTTGGGTACTCAATGGATGACTTGAAGGGTATTAGTCCCATGATAGCCGTCCATCGAATATTCATGGAGGAAGGTGCTAAACTAGTTGGAGAATTTAATACAAGGCTAAAGACCAAAATGAAGGAAGTGGTAAGAAAAGAAATAGTATGGCTACTAGATGCAGGTATAATTTATCTTGTAAAAGAAAGTGAATGGGTAAGTCCTGTTCATTGTGTTCCTAAGAAAGGCGTTTTACTATTGTCCCTAATGAAAATAATGAGTTGGTACCTACTAGAACTATTGTTGGACATAGGATGTGCATAGATTTCAGGAAACTGAATAAGGAAACTGGAATGATCACTATCCTTTACCGTTCATAGATCAAACATTAGAGAGGTTAGCAAACCACACTCATTTTTTCTACTTGGACGGATACTCTGGTTTTTCCCAAATAGCTGTTCATGCCGATGACCAACTTAAAACAACTTTCGTTAGTCCTTATGGTTTACATGCTTACCGACTCATGCCTTTTGGTTTATGTAATGCTCCAACTACTTTTCAAAGATGCATGACTGCTATTTTCATTGATTTTATAGAACTAATAATGGAAGTATTTATGGATGATTTTTCTGTCTATGGAACTTCGTTTACTAGTTGCTTGAATAATCTCAACAAAATTTTGCAGCGTTGTGAAGAAACCAATCTTTTTCTAAACTAGGAGAAGTGTCATTTTATGGTCAAATAAGGCATAGTCCTTGGACACAAGGTATCAGGCAAGGGTATTGAGGTAGATAGGGCTAAAGTTGAAGCAATAGAAAGAATGCCACAACCAAGGGACATAAAAGGTATAAAAAGTTTTCTTGGTCATGTAGGCTTTTATAGAAGGTTCATTAGGATTTTTTCTGGAATTTCTAAACCTTTGACTAATCTATTGCAAAAGGGAGTGAGATTCAATTTTGATGATAAATGCCTAGTAGCCTTTGATAAACTTAAATACGCTTTATCTCGTGCTCCTATCATTAAACCACCTATTTGGGATATGACTTTTGATTTAATATGTGAAGCTAGTGATGATGATGTAGGAGTAACTCTGGGACAACACATAGGTCGCAGATTTAATATTATACATCATGCTAGTAGAACTCTCAATAGTGCTCAAAAGAATTATCCTAAGGAAGAAAGAGAACTCTTTTCTGTATTTTTATCTTGTGATAATTTTCGTTCTTATATTGTTGATTCAAAAGTAAGAGTTCATACGGATCGTGATGGTTTAAAAGAACTCCTCGAGAGGAAGGTTCATAAGCCAAGACTGATCCGTTGGATCCTTTTACTTCAAGAATTTGAGTTGCAGATTATGCAGAGATAAGAAGCAAAGGTAGTAGATGCAGCATCTATATTTTCCCATCAAGACACCGATATTATTGAAAAGAGCTTTAGTTCTGGTGATTTTCATTTTCGAGAATTATTATATGAACCAAGGTCAAATTCTCCTAAAAAGAAGAAGGCCTTGTTGTTGGAGGAGCTTGTCACTCCCGACTAAATAAACGGTAAGTGGAAGGTAAATTTTCTTACTCTAATAAGTGCTTTATCTTCACAGTTTCTACTTCTATTTTTTTTGCCTTTGAATTCCTCTTGTTTTTCTGAAGCTTTTGAGGGGTTTCTATAACTATACAGGTGCAACTATATGACCAGAGAAAAATCTCCCGCCATATAGTTGGTCGTTAAAGGTACCGTATCCCCCTTGCAAAATAATTTTCGGTATGCAGTATCTATACGGTCGCAACTATACGGCCAGAGAAAAATCTCCCGCCGTATAGTTCGTCGTCAAAGCTTCTGTATCATCGACCCATTTTCATTCTTATAAAGATTATTCATCTAAAAAACGATTTGTCGGTTCCTAGTTGGTAATATAACTGACCCGGGTTCGAGATATTTGGAAATATCTCCCGGGAAACAACTATACGACTAGAACTATACGGGTCACGACCGTATAGTTGTTCATTACGGAGTAGGACTCCTCCAAATCTGCGATTTCTTTTCCTAATCTGTTTGGATTCTTTTCTTGGGCGTGAATTTGATGTTTCTCACAAGTTTTACCCACCTCTGACCCCTCTTATATACTGCCATTGTGTGTCTCTCTCTAATCACAATCACTAGGAACAAATCCAGCTATGCGCTAACCCGTCCCAGGCCGTGGAAAACCTATGGGGCTCATTGCTCCTAGGGACCTTTCTAGCAGCCCATCGATGGAGGATTGTGATGAGGAGGTGGAGAGGTTTAGCCTTGGGTACAAAGAGTACGTAAAGCCAAGCTTCTACAACATCAACCGATGAAGGCTGGAGCGACGTTTACATATGCCAAGACGTCTATGATCCCCTGGGGATCGACTGGGCAACGATGAAAAGAACTCAAGAATAGAGAGAAGGCCATAAGCCACATGGAAAAGGGCGTGTGGAGACGGTCAAGTTCATCACTACATACTCGAGGTCGCAGAAGCGTAAGGAAACACCTAACATTGGTGCAGGTGCTAGCAAGCAACCGACGTTGCCCCGCTCGAGGCCTACCACCAGCGCTTGTATGAGGGTGAAGCCTCAAGAGGAGTGGAGGAGCAGCTTGTACTTCCCCGATCCATCAACAATGGATGAGGAAGAAGAATTTGTCCCCAGGACAAAGGATCGCGTGCAGGAACTGGAGATATATCAGAAGCAGGCGCTACTCATCGTGTTGAAGTCCGTCACCGCCTCAAGGAGATAGAGAAGAAGGATGATGTAACATCCCAGCATTTAGGAACCAATGAAGGGTAGATTTAGGAATTTGTGCATATGCATGCATTCATCTGTAAAATGCGGGTAAAATTTTCACCAAAATAAAAACCTAAAGTGATCAGAGTTTTTTTCACTCTTTGTGTTTAGGAATAGATATTCAGAGTGATCATTATAAATTCTAACATGATATTTTTGGATAAGTGTGTTTTGAAGGATAGAATTCGAATTCAAATTCGAAATTTGAACTTATGATTAAAGATTAAGAATTGTTATTTTAAAATGAGTTTTAAATGATTTAATAATATCATTTGTTATAATAATGTGATAATAATAAATAACAGAATTAAAAAATTAAATAATGCAATACAAATAAGAAATGAATTCTATTTCTTTATATTCATATCATAAACAATTTACAAAGAGAAATTCATATTATAAATGAAAAGATTCATTATAGAAAAGAAAAATCAACCATTGATATTTAAATAATAAACTGTTACAATATTCTTACTAATAGAATAAAATAAGGTATTACAAAATCTTTACAAATGAACCAATAAAGCTTACAATCTACTTATCTATCTAAACCTAGACTAAATCTTGAAATCCCAGATCTTGTACCCGCAACAAGAAAAATGAAATAAACAAAAAGGAAAATAATGGGTTAATTGTGAGAATACTCTCAGTAGAGAGCAGTGAGATGCACTGCTCATATTACATCACTGAGTATAAATAAAGGGGCAAGTTTCACCAATATGAAAGAATTAGTTCTTTCATAGACCAATAAGCCAAAACATAGCTCTCAACAACAAGTAAAAGGGGATAGTTTCATTAGGAGAGTAAGATGTTAAAAGATCAAAAGGTAAAGACACCTCATTGATCTGATCCAAATGGTGTACCAAACACACAGGAAGCACACTCACCTAAATGCATGGTGAGAGCTATCAACACAGCAGCAACAGCCAGACAAGCAAAAGGAGTAGCACAGCCGTGGCAAGAGCTTCTAGCAGCTCAGTCTTTCATACTCAAACAGCACACCAGAAGCATACCAAGGACTAGCCAATTCACCAGCCAAACCACACATACAAGATCATCTTAGTATCACTAGATGGTGACATAAGGAGGGGATGGATAAGGTGGACAATGAGGCCAAGTTGTAGGAGCTAGGAGGTGAAGGGACAGATCAAGGCCAAGCTTCTAGGAGCCAGAAGTAGCAGGAGAAGCACCAGGAGGTGAAGCATCAGATCAACCAGCAACTACAACAATAACCAACTGTTGTGGTGAGTACTATAAAACTCTCACATGATCTGTTTATCTTATCTAAACAGAGATTAATGTGTTGTTTTATATCTAGAGCTCTCAAAAAACACCCAAGTGGGGTGAATCCATCATAGAGGATCTTTTAAATAAAAAAGACATGTAAATTCTACCAAATCAACCAGGATCTCAGACCAACATCATAGATCCTGGAGTTAACAAACAATTCATATCATCCAACATGTACATAGCATAATTTATAAATTGTGGGCACATCTCTAGTGGAGTAGCACCTCAGAATCTACAAATCCTATGAACCAATATAAATCTGTGAGCAACCAAACATTGTAGCCAAGAGGATACAAGATCCAGTGACCAATTATAATCCCAGAACATTTCCATAAGGGACAACAAGATAGGAAACTAGTTCCTATGCAACAGAACAACATCCCAGGCAGAATATTTAAGAAGAAGATTACTATTTAACCTTGATTTAATCCAACCCTAAGCTTAACAGAACCAAGCCAATTGTAGAAACCAACAACTTGTGTGTCATAGTTAAATGGTGTCACAAGAACAGGTTCTATAAGCCAAGTAAGACCATTATTTAAATACCACAAAGAAAGTGGCAAGATATTGGATATCATTTTCCTGAGACGAAAACCTCAGAAATCATCAAGATTATCTCTACATCTTCAGAGCATCACTAAAATCAAATGATTAAGCTCAGTCTATTCATAACCATACAAGCCAATATCTACTGATGCAGTGAGTAATCACTGATAGTGCTATTGTTAGTACTAGTGTACCAACTAGTGTACTGATAGTAGATGAAACCACCAATCATCAACACCCTAGATAGATATCACAGTAATAAAAGCAACTTAACCTAACTCAACTATCAACTAGAATCAACAACTGTAGAGGCACTAGCATCATATAATCAAATCAGGGCAGTAAGCACTGAAGTGCAATTGATCACAATCTCCACTAGACATCACTACTAGCCAGTTCATCATTTACAATTAAATAGAGGGTTGAACCCTAGAACAGGACATGAACCCTAATTAGGGATACACGACACATACACACGTCATGGATCAGGAGGGGTAGAGGATAGTAATCACCAAAGGAAGCCCAAGATCAAACTCACCGTAAGTCCTCGCTATAATTTAGAAGAGGAAGCAGAGAGGCCGACGAGCACACGGCGGCACGGGGAGCACCAAAGGGGCGCTGCAACCCGCGCTAAGACGAGGCAGCGGCCACAGCAACGTCTGAAGACGAGAAGCACCACCACCTCAACCAAAACACCACTGGGGGCAGCGGCGAAGGCGTCACCGGCACCATCCCAAACCCTAGGGTTCGGGACGGGGCTAGCCTGGCCGCACGAGAGATCCAAATCCAAATCAAATTGGACCAAATGATGGAGCGTGGTTGACAACTACACCATGCACGACGACAGTGGCCATGGAGGACCACGGCGGCAGGAATCGCACGACGGCGGTGTCAGCAACAACAGGGTCGAGGAAGAGAAGGGGTGAGGTCGATAGAAGATGAGGCAGAGGACTGAGCCGATAGGGCCATTACCCCTGCAGGGAGGTCCTTTGACCAGGCCAAATGGGCCAAGATTGGCCCAAAAAGCTTAATGGGTTGGCCCAAAACCCTAACAGAAATTTTAAGAATTAAGTAAAAGACTAAAATACCCCTAGGACTCAATAAATTCTAGAAAATAAAATAATAGTCTGAAAAATACAAACAATATATTTTTAGACTCATAATAAAACAACCTATTTAAATAAATTAAGAAACCATTTTTAATAAATGAATTTTTGGTTAAGGATTTATAATATATATTCCTTATGGAATTTTATAAAATTCAAGAAAATACATAAAAATCAATAAAAAGTAACTTTTATTATATTTGGGTATTATAGTATTTTAGAAAAATACTAAATAAATATATAAAATTACCAAAATAAAATCCCTTTTATTTAAATGCTAATTTTTGAAATAATTATTAAATAAATAAATATAAGAGTTTATATTAAATAAAAATTAGCCTTTTACTCTATAAATAATGTATTACATTATAAACTAGTGAAAATAATATTTATGAAATATTAATGTTGTTCCTTAAGAAGGAAATTCTTAAGTTCCTAAGAACACTATGGAAAACTTAAAAATTGGGTAAAACACATAAAGAAAATAAATAACAAATAATGCATTACATTACTATGCATATTCATCTTTGCTTCTTTAAATATTTTCCTTACCGGTCAATAATGATGCTTTATAGACATAGAAGCTCAAGCTCCAGTGCAAGCATCCGACTTCACTACCTTCCAATCACAAGGCAAGTTCATTGCTTGCTCATGTCCTTTGAAGAGTCTTTATCAAAGTATTTGTAAATTGTGTGTTATCATCTATGTTTCAAGGAAAGAAAATATTATTTTATCAAATAAATAAATTGTTGATATCATCCTAAGTGATGATATAGTGGATCAATAGAACTTAGGTTTCTATTGGCAACAATGATAATCACCTAGGAATTAACAACCCATGACATCAGTGATTCTAGCGCCGTATATCACGCGCTAACCATGAGATTTGGAATGGCACGGAGGAGTCAGCTGTATCTTCTTCCTCTCGCATGTAGCCAGATGTGCAGGTCGTGGCTGTTATCCTCATAGCGTGCATTAATTGGTAATTCGTAGAGGACATGCAGCATATGGGTGGGAACCCTCAACTTCCCACAATAGTTCTGGCATATAACGGTCTGTATTAACCATTTCCGTAATTCAATGGGTGGGCATGGTGTACACCAAGGAGACATGCGGGGTCGCGAAGGGGGCAGTGATTGGCTTGGATCACCTACTGGGCCCCACATCATGGAATTGTGGACAGGAAAGTATGCCCGGTTGTGCAACAAGGAGTTGATCTCTCATGGGTAAAGTAACGCACCTCTGCAGAGTGTAAAAAAATTGTAACTTGTTACTCCCTGTTCTGGGAAGGAGCTACAAACGCAGCATGAAAGGAACTCCATGAAAGTTCCGGTAAACCTGTGAAGGATGATGGGCATAATTTTTAATAATAAAATCAATCTTTGAAGAAAGATTTACGAAAACTACATAGTGCCAAGGACTTATAGTCCGAGGTGGTATATAGAGCATCAAACTTCCCACCTTGCATATAATGAACTTGCTGAGTAATGCTGTTACTCACCCTTTCCTTTGATCCCCTGCTTAGACTCTGAGGATCCAGAAGATACTCCAATGTATGCAGCAGAATGTCAAGAAGATGACTTCTATGAGGATCCTGACCTGTCGGGCGGTGTGGAAGGGGTGGACTACGAGATTAGATATGGTGTGGGCGGCAACGAGTAATATTAGTTGCCTTAGTAGTAGTAACCAATTGATCCGAGCAACATGAACAATATATAATAATAAGTTATTGAGCTCAATTTGGAGTTGAAGTTGTCACTTTTAAAACTTCCACTAAAACACTTTATATTTGGTTTGTAAGTTGAATCTTTTGAATTCTTGAATTTTTGGTATTGTAATAATTATAATATGTGTATGTTTGTAATATGGTCCCGCAATGTTTCTGTTGTATCACTCTGAGGGATGTGATATTTATGGAACAATGTTCTATGAATGTCATGTCAACGACTATAGTATACTACACGTGCAGTGGTATGATGGGTCACCCCAGTTGGTATCAGAGCAAATTGCTTGGACCTTAGGTTGGAAAGCTAGTAAAGTGTATTACCTGTATGAGTGTATAGCAATGATATAGAATTCTCTAAAAGGGTATAATGGGTATTCAAATGAGAATATTATGTTATGTATTTTAGTGCGATAATTCTTTGCTATGATGAAATATATTATTGATTACTAATAAAAATATTTTTGTTACACAGAGTTATGGCACCAAAGTTTCCAAAACAAACTTTGGTAAGGAAAGAGGAGACTCTCGATGAGTACCAAGGATCATTTACTGATCAGCTTCGTCAACTCTTAAGGATTTTTAGTTGTCCAACTAAGATCCCAGTGAATACCATAACCTATCATGATGGTCGTATGTTATCCAAGTATCGTGTGAGTATCCAATTTCCAGAGGAGCTTGGACTATATCACGATCTTCATATAGGTGAAGGTAGGAGTCATTTAGCAACATACCATGTTGCTGTTGTGGAGGCGATAACCAATATCCGGGAGCATAAAGCCCAGGAGTTAGAAGGGAGCACATTTTCTGTGATTCCTCATGATTCTATAGACTCAGAGCCAGTACCGGATCATCTTACCTTAGTAAAGAAGCATCCTAAGTTAGCTTCCAAGTTTATGAATCGATATCAAACACTTGTTGCGTCTTTTTATAAGACACATAAAGTTATAGTAGAAGATAAAAATGACATGTTATAAGACCTAACTGATCCGGAAAGAAGGAAACAGTTAGCATTCCAGTTGGATAATGAAGCAAGGAATAGTGCAAAACCAATATTTAAGGATATACCTATAGATCCCAACTCGTTTACACCATATCCTTGTTCATCCAGACCAGAACCTACCTATGACTCTAATTTAGATATGAGGTATTCTGTGTCACAGGCTTCTGAGGAAGGATCTGATTCAGAACTTCCTATCGAGAATTCTGATGGATGGAGAATAGGATCATTTGAGGGATCCCAAAGGAATCATATGTCAGTAGATGGGTCTGACAGAGACGTTGGACAATCCAGTTGGATGGGTGTGAGAACCAATCCTAATAAAAGTAGTAGAAATACCCTATTTGTAGAAAGCCAGGATGAGGAATAAGATCCTGAGGAGAGAGTGTTTGAATCATCAACACCTTCTCAAAACCCAGGGAATGTACATTACCCAGTGTTTAACTATCTTGCCCAACAGAGCACTTGGGGAGCAGCGGAATCTGCGTATTCTGTTGACAACTCTAGGAATGAAGCTCAGGATATGCAAGTGAGTGATAATGTTGAACAGGTTTCTGAAGTCTTTTCAGCTGAGCTAGATGGAGTAAATGCACTCAGGCTGAGTAATGACTCAAGTCCTGATACTTCAGATACTGAGTATCTTCCGTTTGGAAGGCCATTTGTTCCACAAACTGTGCGACGAACGTCACGTCATCACGGTTGGACTTCAGACATGTATGATGAGCATCGCGGATACTAGAAGCATAAGTTACTTATTAGGAAGTATTTGATATTTCGTATTGTAATCCGAGAGAATGAGGTAGCTAAATAAGTGAGGTGGTGTTTTTAATATTGTTATGGTACCTATATGGTACAGGTTTGTAATGATGTTGTATTTACTAATGGTTTGTAATGTATAATATGTGAAATGCATATTTGGATTTTATTTGGGTTTTGATTTCCATTGTGTGACTAGTGCCGTGCCTAAAGTTGAGCTCAGAACACATGTGCATGATGTAACTATGAGTATTCGCTTTATGTTGCAGTACTAGGGGGTCATGTAATCGGGTGTAGAAACCGAATCTGAACATCAGCGCATGGGGCACGAGGCTAAGGAGAAGGCAGATGCAGATGCTGGAAATCAAGGAGCATTACCACCACCACCAATGAGGCCGCTAATGGAGCAGAACTTTATGCAATACATGCAAATGATGCAAGAACACCAAAACAAATTCATGGAAGAGTTGTTGGGATGAGCTGGAAATCATAGAGCACGTGAAGGAGGAGGAGTGAGTCTTTCCGACTTCCAGAATGCAAGGCCGTTACCTTTTGCATCAACCCCAGAAACAATGGATGCAGAGGATTGGCTAGGAGATACTGAGAGGAAGTTGAAAACTGTAGGTTGCAATGATGAAGAAAAGCTGAGGTATGCAACTCATCTTTTGACTGGACCTGCATCATCATGGTGGGAGAATCAGTTAGCAATGCAACTGCCAGGGAGAGAGTAAACCTGGGAAGAGTTCAAGCAGAGGTTCTGTGAGTATCATGTTCCTGAAAGTGTGATGGAGTTGAAGCGTAGGGAGTTTGAGGAGCTTCAGCATGGTTATACCAGTGTCATGAAGTACATCCGGGAGTTTAGCCAACTATCTCGTTATGCAGAGGATGAATTGAGCACTGAGGAGAAGAGGAAGAAGCGTTTTCTGCAGGGGTTAAACCCATTCGTGAATATGCAGTTGAGGTTGGCCAATAAACAAACTTTTCAGTAGTTACTGGATGTAGCCATCACTTTTGAAGATGATTATAAGAATGTCCAAGAGGACAGAAGGAAGAGATCCAAGAAAGGGACAAAGAGTATTCAAGCAAGTAAACCTAAACCCAACCTGGAGTTCAAACCCAGGAACAAAACTTACAACAAAAACAACAAGAACAATAGCGGAAATCAATCCAATCCTCGTAGGAATGTCATTTGCAGCAGTTGTGGAGTTCCAGGGCATTTCCAGAGAGAATGCAAAAAGCCAGTAGTTATCTGTTATGGCTATGGAAAAAAGGTCATATCAAGCCTGATTGTCCGAATAAACCACCAGTTGGTTGGGCTACTAAGCGTGGAGGACAAGCTAGTGGAGGTAATGGACAACCCAATCGAGGAGGAAATTATGTCAAGAACAACAATAGCAAGAGGAACAAACCTACTGGGAAGCTAAATTGTGCAACCTTGGAGGAGGTGGATAACTCCGAGCATGAAGTAAAAGGTACGCTCAATATCCTTACCAATCCCGAAAAAGTTCTATTCGATATTGGTTGTAACATCCCAAAACTATTGATCAAGGATTATCAAGTTCCAATCATCAAAATTAGAGTTAACAAAAAACTCTTGTTAAAATCATTATGAATGCATGTGTGTATGTGATGATTGTATGAATGCATGAATGGACTTGTGTGATTGTTGTGAATAGCAAGGATTGGTTTAAAAATGAAACCAACATTATCTAAATCAACCCCAAGCAGAAACAAATCAAGAGAAATTAAAAAACAAACAAAATAAGCAAATGGTCATTTTTGCCAATCTTGCTCACTAGGCCACTTTAAGTGTTTCTAGTCCATGATTTCAAAAAGAAACAATTCCATATATTTTCACCCCTTGCTAGACCAAGTAAAAGTGAACCCAAGCCCACCTTTCAAACTCACAGAAACAATTGGCAACTTGATTCAAATGACAATTCAAAATTCAATCTAGTTCATATGTGAAGATCACCCCTTTCTCAAAAACCAACTAAACCAGTGCACCTTGACAAAACCAACTAACCAGAGACTACCTAGTATGTGACTATTACACCCACCAAGTTTGAACCAAAAATTCAAATTCAAATATCTTTCGGCCATTTCATCAAACACCTTACAAACAGAAATCAAACAAACACAAAACACTATAGTGAGCAGTGATTTGGCCAACCTTGTTCCCTCTCTAGCTCGCAGCACCGTCTTAGCAGATCATCCAGCTCATTTAACATGCTTTATCTCACTGTAAACTGGGCAAGGTCATCAATGGTGAGCATGCCTGATCTCAACTTGCCACCCCATTATCGACAGCAAGCTAGGAGCCACACCAAGCCTAGCCACCTTGTCTGGGACATTGACCACCGTCCACCGCCACCCCCTGTCCAACGCCAAAGCCCTGCCAGCCCCTGGACCACTCAGCCCGAGAGTGCCCAGCCTCTCTACGAGCATGCCGAGAGCGCTGCACGCGACACGCGAGCATAGACCGCGCGCCGCCCTCACCGCTTGTGTGCGTGATCACCACCATCCCAGCAACCCTGCAGACATGCCCGTTCATTGCCGCGTGACCAGGAGAGCCCGTGCACCATTAAAATGCCTGTCATACCCGCCCAGAGCACTGCAGCGTTTCGACCAAATTGCACCACCCCACGCCTCGCAACCATGCCGTTGAGCTTCGCTAGGATCACATCACCGCCCCTACCATCGCCCATGCCTTTAGCTCGTTGTGCAGCCGACCCCGACGAGCTCAGCCCACGCCCTTCGGTCCCCTCTTGGTACTATAAATAGAGGCCACCCCGTTCGATTTGATCACACCATCACACTCCCCTCTCTCTCAGAACCACCCCCCTCATCCCCGGAGCAAGGCGAGCATCACCTCGCCGGAATTTCGCCGGAGTCTACCACGGAGGAGGAGAAGAGGAGCTGTCGATTGGAGCCACCCCAGGAGAAGCCACCAGCACCAGGAGGTTCGCCGTTGTCAACTTTGTTGTTCGCCCCCATTGCCAACCCTCGCCTAAGCCCCGGTGAGCCTCACATGGCCCCCACTAGCCGCGCTAGGGTTCTGTCTCGCTGGCGTTGCCCGACAGAGACTATAAGTCACATCTATTCGATTAGATGTGGATCGTGTGGTTTAGATTGCCCCGTACCGCTTCACACCCCTGTCTCGCTGACTGGTTGGGACAGCCACTTAAACTCACCCGCGCATGCGCTATGCACCGTGGGCCGGCCCAGTAACACTACTAAGGTTTTTCCATTTAGGTTTTTACATTTAGTTTCAAACTTAGTTTTGTACCTAGATTCAAAAATCAACCCAAGTTGATTCACTAAACCAAATTGCATAAAACCAATTTTGCTAGAAAGGTACTAAAATTCTTAATCCAAGCCCGTTGGATTCAAATCAAATGGAATTGTAGATCACCTATAGTAAAAATAACAAGGTATAAGCTTTTCTTCATTCAAACATTTTTCAAAATTCAACCACAAAAGCTTTTGAGTTGATTCCAACTCTCAAAAATCACATTTTACAAGAACTTTCTGAATATATAAAAATATCTAGGTTTACTTGCAGAAATAATGATCAAGTAATAAAAGAATGCCCCATAGGCCATTCTAGTCACTTTAATTAATTAAAATAAAAAGATTAAACCTTATTAAATTGTGACACCACTTTAAATCACATTCCCAAGTACTGAAATATGTGGTGATGACATGTGTCAACATGATCCCATGTTTTAGTTGGAGAATATTAAATCTTAAGTAGTTTTTCAATGAGTAGAAATTACTTTTCTAAAATAAAATAAATAAAACTAGTGCCTTAATCTTTCTGATAATAGAGATGATGCTAGATCATCTAGTGTGAACCAATGTGGGCTAAATAGAATTAGTTAAGTATTGTTTGGTGATTGTGTACCTCGTATTTATTTTGAGACGCAAGTATCGAGCAAGGATACGAGGAGGAAGGAGACTACTATGAAGAAGAATCTGAGGAGAACTTCAACCACTGCTCTGCACAAGGCAAGCTAAAACTTGCAAGTTATATTTTCTTAGCAAGCTATCCTAGCAAGCTTATACTTGCAATTATGCAAGCCTAACACTACAAGTTGACTTAGCAAGCTAACACTTGCAACTATGAAAACTAGTTAACCTATGCAATGCATTAGGCATGCTTTGGTTATACCAGCTTATGATACCAAATCCTACTTTTAATTGCAAGCTTAGTTATTTTATTTCATTATCAAAGCTCTTTAGTTTGGTTTACTTAGTGACTTGTAGATTGTAGAAAGATATTTAAAGGTAGCATAAAGAGCATAAAACTTGACCTAATTTAGATAAATCTTGATGTCATCCTGAGGCATGAGATTGAACTTAGATCATTCACAATTAATTACCACCCCTCATTAGTGTTTACCCCCACCTGTAGATGCTAGTGATAAGCATAAAACTTGATCACTTTAGATGGGAATACTTGGTTAAAATGGTTATGAAAACCTTAGAATGATGAGTCATTCTAATGAAATGTTTTGACATGTGTTCTTGAACACCAGATGATTTTGATGATGAAATGTTAAGGCATGAGCCTTAGCCACTTTATAAAACTTATGGTTGTCTGGATGCGATACCATCCCAATTTTACCGTACAACCACGATATTGAAATTTGGGTAGGGCTTAATTGGAAGTTTATATACCTTAGTATGGGTTCCCTTGCGGCCAAAGTTTGAGCTGAGGCTACCTTGTGAAGATTGCCCACCTGTGCAGTTCTCAAGATGACAGATGGTCATGGTTGGGAAGCCAAACTCACAGGAGAGGTGCCTATACTAGGGCGTGTAATTGAAAGGTTAGGATTGATTATCCGCATATTGAGTATGGTGAATTCAGGATTGTTCTTGACGGTTGTATCGAATATTGTGGTGAAAGTGTACCACCTCTGCAGAGTGTCAAACTATTCGAATAGCCGTGCCCGTGGTTATGGAAAGTTGGAGTGGACATACTATTCCGTCGTCAGATGTTTTCAAAATGACTTGTGAAATGAATCATGACTTTGACTTGACCACAACAAGGTTGAGATATGAAATTCAAGTTCCCACTTAGGTGTTTTAAAACTTGCAACTAGCTTTCTTTGCTTCTGAACTTAGTAGAGATAAATCTGGATTTTTTCAAAACAACCTAGAGTCTAGGACTTCCTACTCAAAACCACTTCACTTGTTAGTATTAGTTTGCGAGTACTTAAAGAGTACTCATGGATTTGTCCCTGGCTATTCCCGTGGCTAGACTATGAAGAGGACTATCAGGAGGATGGACCGCAGGAAGGTTATGACAACTAGTATCATCTCCCATCGTCAGTATTGCCTGTGATCATGAAGATGGAGCTTCACCCATGCTACCGTTATCACTATGTTATTCCGCTGCTATGATTGTACTAAGACTGGATCATGTGATCCTTTATTTGTGTAAGACCTTATGTATGGTTTGTAATGGATGATGTACTATGATATCCAATCTGTTATGTCTCGCAAAATGGTAATCCTGGGATTGTGATGTATGGAATAACATGCATCTAGGATTAAAAATCTGGGCGTTGACAAGTTGGTATCAGAGCTATCTTGACCATAGGAGACGTTTGAATCAAAAACTTAGTTTCAAAACCAAGGAAGTGAGTATTTATGAAAACTTATTCTCATTCTTACCACTTAGATTCTTTCATGAAATTTCATGTTCCTCAAAAAACAAAATACTTGCAAACTTACATAAAATTTGACACACTTGATCACTCTACTAACTTTCTCATCCTATATTCTTATAGATGGACATGAAGTATAGCAAGTTATATCAGTTGGGGAATGGAGGAGATATCATCTTTGAGCGTGACTTGGACCAGCTTTCAGAACTTCTGGAGCGCCCACATCCCGAGTTCTTCGGAGCTCAGCTCAACGATCAGGAAGGAGAGGAATTGCAATGGCTGATTGTTGCAAGTCTCCGAGGGAAGATTGAAGCCCCCACCTCGGAGGGAATTCAGTTCACCATTAGAGAGAACAACTGGCTAGATGGACTTGCCAGGGCCATGCAGGAAGCTCTTGCCCGTCTGTGTGGGCAGAGTATCAATCAGATCAAGGGTACCCGCTTTGAGTTCTATCCGAGGTGTGATGTTATGGGACAGCCACACGAGGCACCATATCACCATGAGCTGAAGACTCAAGTGGACCACCTCAGCTTCATGATGTATGACCGTCAGAAGGAGTTGGACAATGCCCGCGCCTACGCCAACCACAAGCATGACATTGCTGCCTAGAAGGATCAGACCATTGCAATGCTGGTGAAGGATCACCAGTCTCATCGCCATCAGCTTGACAAGAAGGAGAGTATCATTGCCCGTCTCTGTCACAGGATCACCGATTTGGAGGAGACCATCCACGAGAGAGACATGCAGCTTGAGGAGAGGGAGAATGTAGGGGAAGACCTTCGTGGATACCCCTATTCTTATCTTAGTGACGATGATGACTTTATGGAGGATCAATCCATGGACTTTTTCACCAATGAGGATGACTTTGCCTTCATTGATGATGATGATGAGGATGGTGAGGATGAAGCCACCGATTCCGAGGAGTAGTAGAACTTGAGCACTAGTGTTAGGAAAGTTGTATCCAGTCTCATTGTATCGTAGTTTCACGGAATGGTTCTAAAACCATCCGATTTTCCTTGTTGTGGTGTGTGTTTGTATTGTGTGCTATGAATGAAAATCAAGTTGCTAGAAAACTCTGGTCAAACTTTGAAAACTTTTCAAAAACAGCAAAACCCCTGAACCTTATAAATTTCCCTCTTTTCTCATGATCTATCTCAATCTTCAGATGCTTCGTGGAGGAAGCAGCTCATCTCAGGACCTGGTGTTGCAAATCTTGCAAATGTAGTTTCTGACCGTGAAGCTGAAAGAGCCGAATGTCAAGCCAACTTAGCCACCCTTCAACACATAGCTCATATGGCCAACAACAACCAAGGCCATGGAAACTAGGACCAACATGGATCCAAGCTCAAGAACTTTCAGAACACCAACCCACCCATCTTTACTAAGTCTGAAGAGCCCCTAGATGCATATGATTGGCTGCAAACCATGGAGAACAACTTAGAAGTTGCAGGAGTGGAAGCCAACGAGAAAGTACTGTTTGCCACCCACTATCTAGCAGGAGATGCAAGAGCATGATGGAACATCGTTCGTGCCATGAATGGAGGTCAAATGAGGACTTGGGATGAATTCAAACTCAAGTTCAGCAGAACCCATGTGCCATCGGGTTTGATCAAGAGGATGAGAGATGAATTTAGAGAACTGAAGCAAGGGAGAATGATAGTGGTTGAGTACTGTGACAAATTTTTGTCATTGGCCCGGACGAGATTGACACTGAAGCTAAGAAGAAGGAGAGATTCTTGAACGGTCTTCATTATGAGATGCAGACAATGTTAGTCAACTTTCCTTTTGCTGACAATGAAGCCTTAGTGGACTCTGCCATTCAGATGGAAGGCAAGATCAACCAAGCCAATGAGAACTGCAAGCGTCGCATGATGCATCAACCAGGAACCCGTCATACCCCAAAGTATTGCCCCAACCCGTATGTAGGATTTTCCCCTAGAAACAATAGACCCCTGATGAACCATCCGACCTATCCCAACCGTGGAAACCCAAGGCCCGGAGGAAACCACAATAACCCTGGCAACCCCAGCAATTTCAATCGTGCACCACCCAAGTTCAACAACAACAATGTAGCCACCAACACCCATACTGCTGCAAGAACTGGAAGCAATGCTGTGCCCGTTGCAGCAAAGGACAAGTCCCAAGTGACTTGTTATGAATGTGGAACCAAGGGTCACTATTCCAATGAGTGCCCCAAGAAGATTGCATCAGCCCCCAATGCAAATACCCCAGCTCAGCAGCAGCGTCGTGTTCAGCCTGGAAGAAGGTTTGCCCCAGGGAATTCGCTCAACCGCAACGGCCGTCTGTTTCTCATGAATGCCGAAGAAGCCCAAGAAGCGCTCGATGTCGTGCTAGGTATATTTTCTGTTAACTCAGTACTTGCAAGAGTGTTGCTTGATTCTGGAGCATCGCACTCATTTGTTACCGAAGAATTTGCATGCACTAGTAAGATTCAACCAACCAAATTGAAGCATGTTATGATAGTTGAAATACCAAAGCTAGACAAATTTGCAAAGCCGTACCTATCCAAATCCATGGCATAGATTTTTATGCTAATCTAATAGTACTTGGAACAAAAGGTTTGGAAGTAGTACTAGGAATGGATTGGATGTCGAAACATAAAGGATTAATCGACCGTGCCAAGAAAGCCATAACCATGACCAGTACAGCCGGAATATCAGTAGAGCATGTATCTGAAACCTTGCCCGTCAATTCAAGTGCAACAAGAGTCTAGCCCAACCAACCATTGACCAAGTTAGAATAGTCTGTGAATACCTCGATGTATTTCTAGATGTTTTGCCCGGTATGCCCCCAGATCCGGATATCGAGTTTATCATTGAACTAATTCCTGGAAACGGACCCATAGCCCAGAGACCCTGTAGTATGAACCCATCGGAATTAGCAGAGCCAAATAAGCAACTGGATGCTATGCTGGAGATCGGACTGATTCAACCAAGTGCATCGCCATGGAGATCACCTGTCTTGTTTGTGGATAAGAAAGATGGAGGTAACCATTTGTGTACAGATTATCGGAAGTTCAATGATGTCACCATCAAGAACAAGTACCCACTACCGAAGATAGAAGACCTGTTTGACTAGTTGACCGGTGCCAAAGTGTTTTCTAAGATTGATCTTAGAACTGGTTATCATCAACTCAAGATTCACGCAGAGGATATTCCCAAGGCTACCTTTACCATCATATATGGACTGTATGAGTACACTGTCATATCTTTTGGATTAACCAGTTCCCCCGCTTATTTCATGAACCTCATGAATAAGATTTTTATGGACTTCCTGGATAAGTTTGTCGTTGTTTTTATCGATGACATTCTGATCTATTCCAAATCATAAGAAGAACATGAGCTACACCTGAGGACCATTCTTGGAACCCTTAGGGAGCATCAGTTGTATGCCAAGTTTAGCAAATGTAAATTTTGGTTACACGAGGTAGGATTCCTCGGACATATTGTGTCGACCGGAGGAATCACTGTTGACCCCGCACATGTGAAGGATGTTGAAGATTGACAATCCCCAACCACCCAAACCCAAGTTTGTGCATTTCTTGGATTAGCAGGATATTACCGCAAGTTCGTAGAAGGATTCTCAAGTATCGCGTGACCCATGACCCAATTATTGAAGAAGGATAAGAAGTTTGAATGGACAGACAAATGTGAAGCGAGTTTTCAAGAACTCAAGAAGAGATTGATATCATCCCCAATCTTGATCATGCCAGATATTATGAAGCCCTTTGATGTGTATGGTGTCACATCCAAGATCGGTCTCGAATGTGTGCTAATGCAAGAAGGCAAAGTGTAGAGGTCCCAACCTTTAATAAGGTAGATATCCCTGTGTTTACAATGCTAGTCCCTGGATCAATAGCTAGCATCCACATTTAAGATGTAATATCAAGAAACAAAGGTCATAATACAACTTTATAACCAGGAATAACATAATTTATTACATCTTACATAGCTCATTTGGCTATTACATTACATTGCAGTAGAATATCTATAAGCATGGGGTCCTTCATCTTCAAAGTGCCATAGGCAGACATGTTGGTTGTAGACTTTGTAATCCTAATCATCAAACTTTACTAACACCAAACCAACCTGCAACATTACAAGTTATAGCCACAAGGGTCAATACATTTGAATTGTATTAGCAAGTTTCACTACTATGTAGAAATAAGTGGATCCTATCATTACATGCATATTTGGCTAAGTATGGTTTTTAGGCTCATTTGCAGAAAGCAATAATTTATCCTATCTTTTCAAACAGTTTTGATCTGTTGTCAAAATATTTCTGTGCTCCTTGGTACACCCCAAGTGCTTCAAGTCTTTGTCAAAATCTTTTGAGCTCCTTGGTACACCCCAAGTGCTTCAAGTCTTTGTTGTCACCTTAAAGTTTTGCTTTTAGAAATTGGAATGTCGAGATTTCCCATAGCTTCAGGCCTTAGTTGCTCAGTATTGTCCATAACCGGGGACACGACTAAGTACTTAGAATTTTTATCTTCTGCAGAAGTTGTACACTTTACCCACATGACACACTCTCATCTTGTTGCCACTAGTGGCCACTGGATTAGTACTCACCAAGATGGAGTACTGGCAGATTGAGAATGTGACGAAGTCTTTCCATAGGGTCCTCCCATACACAATGCTAGCTTGTCTTCAGGCACCAATGTAGGGTTCCTAGTTCCCTCATTCCAGTAACCTGAAGGGCCAATGCATGGGTCTTCCATAATGTAATTGACTAAGCCAGTGCCGATTTAGCATGTGGCTGCACACGGAAGCCACTGTACGAGAAACATGTTCAATCTCTAAGTCCCTGGGTGGTTTTCATCTGGTGCACAACAAAAAGAGATTGCCATATAAACATGGTTCCTCTTGTTTCCACCTTGTCCAAAACTTGAGTATCCTTGTCCACCCAGGTGGTTCATTGAGTACTTGTTTTATTATATAAAACACAAGTCTTTTCTCAACTTCATAAAATCTCAACATGTATCTCTTCTCAAAATATATAGCATGGCTAAGCATTTTACAACTACATTGTTTTCACTAAGGAATATATAAGGGTATCCTAATAGGATTTAGCATAGCAAAATATAGTAGTCCTTCTCATGCATGTTTCAAAATCCACTAAGTGTAATGAAAATAGTAGGACTTGGATGATAGTGTCACTTGCCTTTTTGGTAGGGAATGTTGGTTCACTTCATGATCTTGCTAATATCACACTCTTCTAAATTCACTACAAATCAATCAAGCAAACATAGATTCAACTAGTATTCCAATCAATAATCAAACAATTCATCACACATAAAATATTAGAAACTAAGTCATGTATGTAAGCATGCAAAAGATAGTTTTATTTGCAAAGGTGGTTTATACTAGGTTCTAAACATTGTAAGGTTCAAAATGGTCATTTTCTAAAGTGGCAAATTCATTTGCAAAAGGGTTTTGTCTATAAACCATTTTTAAATCAAATCATTATTTCATGTGGTGAAAATGCTTTTGGTAAGGCAATAATTTTATAATGTTCACAAAATAAGTTGTTAATTCACAAAACTTGGTGTTTAGGGTCAGTAGGTTTGAACCAAAACATTTTCCAAAGGTCTTATTCAAAAATCATTTCTATAGCAAAATCAATATTTTTATTTGGCTAGAAATGAGTTAATTCAAGTATTTACTCCTAAACTTCACAAAATACATTTTTAAATCCATGGGTTGGTTCCCAGGGTCAGTAGGTTCACAACAAACCAATTTGCAAAGATTTCATCCTCAAAAACTTTTTGGAATAATTTTTATAACCTAAACAAGCATACACAAGTTTCTGCAAAAACAAACAATTTAACAGAAACTTTTTACTAAACAAATTGCATGGTTGAATAGGGCTTGCCTTGCTGATTCCATTGATATAAAATTTGCAAATTTTGGACGTGTGGATCAAAAGTTACGCAATTTACAAATTCAAACCACTAATAGAAATGTTTCTGTCTTTTAAATCAACTACATGCCACGTGTCTTGTTCCTACTGGCGCGTACCGGTTCGCACGGATTGCGCTCTGTGGTTCGTTGGATCTAAACAGATCGCGCGGCTCAGATTGCGTACCCCTTCGTTGTTAAGTGACTCTATCGCGTCACTACGATCTGGATCGAACGGCTCCTATCACTTTGTCAAGAACTGGCGGCGCTGCGCGGCGGCTGGCGGCGGCGACGCTCAGACAGTGACGTTGCAGCGGCTATAGGAAACAAAGAAGGAAACGGGGGTGCTCACCGTGATCGCGAGGTCGAGGTGAAGCTTGAGGTGGTGCTGGTCTGGCGAGGGGCGCACTAGAGCGGGAGTAATCGCTCGCCGGAGTCGGTGACGACGTCAGACGGCTCTGTTTGCTGTCGGAGGTGAGGCTGCAGTTCACCCTAAGGCAAGCGGGTGGTACGGTTAGAAGCGTGCTGTTCTGGAGAAGATGGGAGCATCATCGAGGAGTGCTGGGGCAAACTGAGGTTACCTTTGGAGTTCGCTGGAGTGTTAGTGAACGGTGGTGGCGCTTGGATGTTGTCGAAGCCGAGGCTCTGGGGTGAGCGCGGTTGAACAAAAGGCACAGGGAGAAGCGCCAGAGGCTGGGGATCACAGCCGTGTGCTCAGGGAGGCAAGGGGAGGTGTCTACTGGCCAGAATCGATGGAGAACCTTGCCGGAGGCAGTGGCGGTCTGAGAGGAAATTAGGGCAGCCTGATGGCTCCGGTGGTGCGGTGTCTAGGGGAAAAGAGAGGAAAGACGCAGGCGGTTAAATGGACGCGGTTACTGGGAGGAATCAAGGCTGTCTTCAATGCGTATTCATCGCCGACGTTTCTTGTCTGCAAAGGCAGGGCGGGGTTTGGGGGTTGAAGACGACGCTGAGGTGGCAGTGGGGTCTGGGCGTCAGCGAAGGAGGGAAGTGTGCGGTGGGGTCCGTCAGTCAGTCGCTGAGTGGGTCGATTCGCGGGTTCGAATCGTTTTCTGCGGCTAGCTGGGCCAAGTGGGCTTAGCTGGGTTGGGTCGAGTTTGATTTTATTTTTTTCTTTCTAATTGCTTTATCTTTTTCTAATTCGATTTTCTGTTTTGAAATTCAAACAACAAATCAAATAACAAATCAATTCAAAACTCCTCCAAACTTTGCATTGAGTTTTGGTTCTGTTTAACCACACAAACCAAAGTCCAAAACAAAATAATATTTTTATTCTTTTAGGATCTATTTAATAATTAAATAAAATAGTCCTTAGTTATTAAATCAAAAAGGATTTGATTTATTTAAAATTCCATTTGAAATCTAAATATTATCAAAACCAAATCAGTAGGTTTTATTTGAAAATATAGAATACTTGGAAAACTTGTTTAAAATAATTTAACAAGTTGTGATGTTTAATTAAAATGGTAACCCCCTTTATTTTAATAAAATTGGTTTATTAATAAACTCTCATTATTTTATTTAAACAAACCTTTACTCCTTTTATCAAAGAGGAATATTTTAGTTCAAAAGCTTGGCCAAGATTTAATTTGGCTCTATAAAATAATCCTTATTTATATTTCTACCTTTTCATTTGAAAACCAAATCTTTTTATTAAAAGATCCAAAAATAGTAATTTCATATATTTAATATTTTTTTATTAATGATTTTATCTTTTCAAATCCCTTTAGGATTTATTTGATCAAATAGGTTTGAAACTTTCCAATTGGAAACAAAAAGTTTCTTCTCACCCTGAAAATCAACAAAGTTTTATTTTATTCATTTATTTTTCACATTACAAGATTTGGAAAATCTTGGGATGTGACACAAAGTTATATCCTATCTATCCCGACAAATGAAGCAACATGAGCAGAATTATCCTACCCATGACCTCGAACTAGAAGTCGTAGTTCTAGCCCTGAAGACATGGAGACATTACCTTATGGGTAACCGTTGTGAGATTTATTCAGATCACAAGAGCCTGAAATATATTTTCACTCAGAAGGAGCTGAATATGAGGCAGACAAGATGGATAGAGTTAATCAAGGACTATGATCTGGATATTCACTATCACCCTGGTAAAGCCAATGTGGTAGCAGATGCCCTTAGTAGATTGACGTGCCACTTGAATTCCATGATTCTAAAGGAGCAACCAAGTTTGCACAAGGAGTTGGAAGATTTTAGAGTGGAATTAGTAAGTGAAGGATTTTTGGCTAGCATAGAACTTTAACCCACTTTGATCAGTCAGATCAAGGAGGCACAGAAAGGAAATGCCAGTATCGATGGAATCAAACATCGTATTGGTACAGGAAAAGTACCCGGATTCACGAAAGATGAAGAAGGAGTTTTGTGGTAAAAAGGACGTATCTGTGTGCCAGCAGATTCAGAGTTGAAGTAGGCCATTTTGAAAGAAGCTCATGATACTCTTTATTCTATCCACCCCGAAGGAACAAAGATGTATCAAGATCCGAAGGAGAAATTTTGGTGGCATAAGATGAAGAGAGAAATCGGAAGCTACATCACCAAGTGTGATATCTGTCAAAGAGTCAAGGCGGGACATCAGAGACCCACAGGACTGTTGCAACCATTACAGGTTCTAGAATGGAAATGGGATTCAGTTGGAATGGACTTTATCACCGGATTGCCTACATCTAGTAGGGGAAATGACTGGGTTATCGTAGATAGATTGTCCAAAGTCGCCCATTTCTTACCAGTCAAGACCACTTACCAGAGTTCGAAGCTAGCAGAATTGTATATCGCTAGAATCGTCAGTTTGCACGGAGTCCCCAAGAACATTGTGTCGGATCGGGGAACTCAGTTTACCTCGAGATTTTGGAAGAAAGTCTAAGAAGGATTAGGAACCCGACTGGATTTCAGCACATCGTATCACCCTCAGACCTATGGACAAACGGAGCGAGCAAACCAAATACTCGAAGATATGTTGATAGCCTGTGTGCTAGAGTATGGATCTAAATGAAAGACTGTCTGCCTTTCACAGAATTTTCTTACAACAAAAGCTATCAAGCCAGCTTGCAAATGGCCCCATTTGAATTCATGTATGGAAGGAAGTGTCGTACCCCTTTGAATTGGTCGGAAGTAGGAGAGAGTTAGATTTTCGGACCCGACATCCTACGAGAAGCAGAAGAGAAAGTTCACAAGATTCGTGAGCACCTCAAGAACACCCAATCCAGACAGAAGAGTTATGCCGACAAGAGATGTTGAGACCTCGCTTTCAATATCAGAGATTTTGTGTATCTCAAAGTGTCCCCTTTGAAGGGAATGCAACATTTCCAGCTCAAAGGAAAGTCATCCCATATCAAACCTTTCAAGATTCTGAATCGTCGAGGAGAAGTATCGTATCAACTGGAACTGCCCGAGGGATGTCAGTAGTGCATAATGTGTTCCATATATCGTTACTTCACAAATGCCTAGAAGTCCCAGAGAAGACTGAAGTTTTCAAGAACATTGATCACCGAACCATAGAGATCAACGATAACCTGACGTATCCTGAAGTACCCATCCGTATTTTGAAGGAAGCTTTCAGGACCACCAGGACCCAGAGTATCAAGTTTCTCAAGATCCAGTGGAGCAACCACACTGAAGAAGAAGCTACCTGGGAGCAGGAAGATTACATCAAGACGGAGTTTCCCGATCTCTTTAAATCTTAGTTTTCTTTGTCTCAAATCTCAGGACAAGATTTTATTTAAGGGGGAAGGTTTGTAACATCCCAAAACTATTGATCAATGATTATCAAGTTCCAATCATCAAAATTAGGGTTAACAAAAGACTCTTGTTAAAATCATTATGAATGCATGTGTGTATGTGATGATTGTATGAATGCATGAATGGACTTGTGTGATTGTTGTGAATAGCAAGGATTGGTTTAAAGATGAAAACAACATCATCTAAATCAATCCCAAGCAGAAACAAATCAAGGGAAATTCAAAAACAAACAAAATAAGGAAATGGTCATTTTTGCCAATCTTGCTCACTTGGCCACTTTGAGTGTTTCTAGTCCAAGATTTCAAACAAAAACAATTCCATTTCTTTTCACCCCTTGCTAGACCAAGTAAAAGTGAACCCAAGCCCACCTTTCAAACTCACAGAAACAATTGACAACTTGATTCAAATGACAATTCAAAATTGAATCTAGTTCATATGTGAAGATCACCCCTTTCTCAAAAACCAACCAAACCAGTGCACCTTGACAAAACCAACTAACCAGAGACTACCTAGTATGTGACTATTACACCCACCAAGTTTGAACCAAAAATTCAAATTCAAATCTCTTTCGGCCATTTCATCAAACACCTTGCAAACAGAAATCAAACAAACACAAAACACTATAGTGAGCAGTGATTTGGCCAACCTTGTTCCCTCTCTAGCTCACAACACCCTCTTAGTAGATCATCTAGCTCATTTAACAAGCTTTAGCTCACTGTAAAGTGGGCAAGGTCATCAATGGTGAGCATGCCCGAGCTCAATTTGCCACCCCATTGTCGACAGCAAGCTAGGAGCCTCACCAAGCCTAGCCACCTTGTCTAGGACATTGACCACCGTCCACCGCCACCCCCTGTCCAACGCCAAAGCCCTACCAGCCCCTGGACCACTTAGCCCGAGCGTGCGCAGCCTCTATGCGAGCATGCCGAGAGCGCGCCAGAGCGCCACATGCGACACGCGAGCACAGACCACGCTCCGCCCTCGCCACTTACGTGCGTGATCACCACCATCCCAGCAACCCCATAGACATGCTCGTTCGTTCTCGTGCGACCAGGAGAGCCCGTGCACCATTAAAATGCCCGTCGGACCCACCCAGATCACCGCAGCATTCCAGCCAAATTGCACCGCCCCACGCCTCGCAACCATGCCATTGAGCTTCACCAGGGAGCACAACACCGCCCTACCATCGCCCATGCCTTTATCTCCCTATGCAGCTGACCCCGACGAGCTCAGCTCGCGCCCTTCGGTCCCCTCTTGACACTATAAATACAGGCCACCCCCATTTGATTTAAGCACACCATCACACTCCCTCTCTCTTAGAACCACCCCACCTCATTCCCGAAGCAAGGCGAGCAACACCTCGCCAGAATTTCGCTGGAGTCTGCCGCGGAGGAGGAGAAGAGGAGCTGTCGATTGGAGCCACCCCAAGAGAAGCCACCGGTACCAGGAGGTTCGCCGTCATCGACTTTGTCGTTCGCCCCCATCGCCGACCCTCGCCTGAGCCCCGGTGAGCCTCACATGACCCCCACTGGCCGCACTAGGGTTCTGTCTCGCCGGCGTTGCCCGACGGAGATGATAAGTCAAAGCCGTTCGATTAGATGTGGATCATGTGGTTTAGATTTCCCCGTACCGCTTCGCACCTCCTATCTTGCTGACTGGTTGGGAAAGCCACTTAAACTCACCCGCGCGTGCGCTGTGCACCATGGGCCGGCCTAGTTACACTCCCGCATGACCTAGTAGTTTGAATTTAGGTTTTTCCATTTAGTTTCAAACTTAGTTCTGTACCTAGATTCAAAAATCAACCCAGGTCGATTCACTGAACAAAATTGCATGAAACCAATTTTGTTAGAAAGGTACTGGAATTCTTAATCCAAGCCCGTTGGATTCAAATGAAATGGAATTGTAGATCACCTACAGTAAAAATAACAAGGTAGAAGCTTTTGTGCATTCAAACATTTTTCAAAATTCAACCACAAAAGCTTTTGAGTTGATTCCAACTCTCAAAAATCACATTTTACAAGACCTTTCTGAATATATAAAAATATATAGGTTTACTTGTAGAAATAATGATCAAGCAATAGAAGAATTCCCCATAGGCCATTCTAGTCACTTTAATTATTAAAAAAAAGGTTAAACTTTATTAAATTGTGACACCACTTTCAATCACATTCCCAAGTACTGAAATATGTGGTGATGACATGTGTCAACATGATCCCTTGTTTTAGTTGGAGAATATTAAATCTTAAGTAGTTTTTCAATCAGTAGAAATTACTTTTCTAAAATAAAATAAATAAAACTAGTGCCTTAATCTTTCTGATAATAGAGATGATGCTAGATCATCTAGTGTGAACCTTTGTGTGCTAAATAGAATTAGTTAAGTATTGTTTGGTGTTTGTGTACCACATATTTATTTATAGAAGCTAGTACCGAGCAAGGATACGAGGAGGAAGGAGACTACTACGAAGAAGAAGCCGAGGAGAACTTCAACCACTGCTCTGCACAAGGTGTAACATACCAAAAATATTGATCATGGTTATCAAATTCTAATCACTAAAATTAGGGTTAACAAAAACTTCTATTAAATGCAAACCATATGAATGCATGTGTGTATGTGAGGATTGTATGAATGCATGTTTGGACTTGTGTGATTGATCTAAATAGCAAGGAATGGATTAAATATGAAAATAACATCATCTAAAACATTTCCAAGCAGAAACAAATCAAGAGAAAATAAAAAACAAATCAAATAAGTCAAATGGTAATTTTTGCCAATCTTGCTCACTAGGTCACTTTGAGTGTTTCTAGTCCAAGATTTCAAATAGAAACTTTTCCATTTCTTTTCACCCCTCGCAAGACCAAGTAAAAGCGAATCAAAGCCCACCTTTCAAACTTGCATAAACATTTGGCAACCCCATTCAAATGACAATTCAAAATTGAATCTTTATCATATGTGAAGATCACACATTTTCAAAACCCAACCAAACCAGTTCCCCTTGACCAATCCAACTAACCAGATACTCCCTAGTATGTACCTAGCAAACCCACCAATTTTGAATCCAAAATTCAAATTTGAGTTTATTTTGGCCATTTCATCAAACACCTTGTGACTAGCAAACAACAAAACATCAAGCACTATTTGTAGCAGTGATTTTGGCCAACCTTGTTCCCTCTCTGGTTGCAGCAAGATCTTAGTAGATCATCTAGCCTCTTTAACAATCCTTAGCACCACTGTGAGCAAGCATAGCCATCAATGGTGACCATGCTGAGAGCACCATTGCCACCCCCATGTCGCCAGCAAGCTAGAGGAAGCACTAGCCTCGCCAACCTTGTCTAGGACACGCAGCACCGTCCATCGCCACCCCCTATCCAAGCCCCGAGCGTAGCCAGCCACTGGACCACACGCCAAGCTCATGCCCAGTCTCTCTGCGTGCGAGCCGAGAGCGCGCCAGAGTGCCGCACGCGACACTAGCCCACAGACCGCGCGCCGCGCTCGCCAGCACCCCACCACCCCGCCAGACAACCTCGTTCGCTGCCGCGTGGACCAAGCATGCTGTGCACCATTGAACTTGCCGTCGGACCCGCTCAGAGCACCGCGACACTCCGACCGTTCCGCACCGCCCCACGCCGCGTGACCATGCCGTTGAGCTTCGCCAGGGAGCACATCACCGCCCCTATCGTCGCCCATGCCATTAGCACTCTATGCCGACGACCACGACGAGCTCCACCCGCGCCCATTGGTCTCCTTCAGCCACTATAAATAGAGGCCCTTCCAGCTAAAACTCTTCACACATTCTCACTCCCCACCTCTCACTGATCACACACACTCACCCCGGAGCAAGGCGAGCACCAGGTGGCCGGAATTTCATTGGAGTTCGCCGTTGTAGAGGAGGAGAGGCGCCGTCCACTGAAGCCGCCCTAGGAGGAGCTGCCGGTACCAGGAAAATCACCGTCATCAACTTCACCGTTCACCCCCATTGCCGACCATCGCCGGAGCCTCGGTGAGCCCCCGTCTACCCCCACTGGCCGCGCTAGGTTTTGTGTTCGTCGCGTCCTGTTCAGGTGTGGACGATGAACCAGAGCCGTAGGATTAGAACCAGATCGCACGGCCTAGATTCACCCATACCGCTTCGCCACTCGCAGTCTCAATGACGAGTGGGGTCGCTCACTTAACCAGCCCTCGTGCGCGCTGTGCGTAGTGGGCCGGCCCAGTTAAACGTCCCGCGTGACCCATCAATTCAAACTTTTGTTTATTCATTTAGTTTCAAACTCAGTTCTGTATCTAGATTCAAAAATCAACCTAGCTCGATCCACTAAACCAAAATGCATAAAACCAATTTTGTTAGAAAGGTACATGAGTGCTTAATCCAAGACCATTTGATTCAAACCATTTGGAATTGTAAATCACCCATGGTAAAAATAACAAGGAAAAAGCTTTTCTGAATTCAAACATTTTTCAAAATTCAACCATGAAATCTTTTGAGTTGATTCCAACTCTCAAAACTCACATTTAACCATACCTTTCAGAATATATAAAAATATATAGGGTTACTTACAGAAAAAATGATCAAGTAATAAAAGAATGCCTCATAGGCCATTCTAGTCATTTTATTTAATTAAAATAAAAAGGTTAAACCTTATTAAATTGTGACACCACTTTAAATCACATTCCCAAGTACTGAAATGTGTGGTGATGACATGTGTCAACATGATCCCATGTTTTAGTTGGAGAATATTAAATCTTAAGTAGTTTTTCAATGAGTAGAAATTACTTTTCTAAAATGAAATAAATAAGACAAGTGCTTTAATCTTTGTGATGATAGTGATGATGCTAGATCATCTAGTGTGACCCTTTGTGTGCTAAATAGAGTAGTTAAGAATTGTGTGGTGATTGTGTACCTCGTATTTATTTATAGACGATAGTATCGACCAAGGGTACGAGGAGGAAGGAGGATACTTCGAGGAAGAAGCCAAGGAGAACTTCAACCACTTCTCTGCACAAGGCAAGCCAATACTTGCAAGATACTAATGAAGCAAGCTACAACTTGCATGTTATCTTACTTAGCAAGCTTATACCCATTGATGATACCCAATCCTAGTTTTACTTGCAAGCTTAGTATTTTATTATCAAAGCTTTCCAGTAAAGTTGACTTGGTAAATTTTAGAGCTTAGAAAGATTATTAAAGGTAGCATAAAGAGCATAAAACTTGACCTAAGTTAGATAATCTTGATGTCATCCTGAGGCATGAGATTGAACTTAGATCATTCACACCTGGTTATCACCCCTCATTAGTGTTTACCCCCACTTGTAGATGCTAGTGCTAAGCATAAAACTTTATTAACTTTAGATGGGAAGACTTGGTGAAAATGGATATGAAAACCTTAGAATGATGGGTCATTCTACTGAAATGTTTTGACATGTGTTTGTGAACACCAGATGATTTTGATGATGAAAATGTTAAGGCATGAGGCTTAGCCCTTTACAAAACTGATGGTTGTCTAGATGCGATACCATTCCAATTTTATCGTACAACCACAATACCCGAAAATTGGGTAGGGCTTGACTGGAAATTTATATACCTTAGTATGGGTTCCCTTGCGGCCAAGGTTTGAGCTGAGGCTACCTTGTGAAGATTGTCCACCTGTGCAGTACCCAAGATGACAGTTGGTCATGGTTGGGAGGCCAAACTCACAGAAGAGGTGCCTATACTAGGGCGTGTAAGTGAAAGGTTAGGATTGATTATCCGCATACCGAGTATGGTGAATTCAGGATTGTTCCTGACGGATGTATCGAATATTGTGGTGAAAGTATACCACCTTTGCAGAGTGTCAAACTATTCGAATAGCCGCATCCGCGATTATGGACAGTTGGAGTGGCCATACCGTTCCGTCGTAAGATCTTTTGAAAATGACTTGTGAAATGAATCATGACTTTTACTTGACCATAACAGGGTTGTGATATGAAATTCAAGTTCCCACTTAGGTTTTATAAAACTTTCAACTAGCTTTCTTTGCTTAACTCGGTTGAGATAAATCTAGATTTTTGCAAAACAACCTAGAGCCTATGACTTCCTACTCAAAACCACTTCACTTGTTAGTATTAGTTTGCGAGTACTTAAAGAGTACTCATGGATTTTTCCCTGGCTATTCCCGTGGCCAGACTATGAAGAGGACTATTAGGAGGATGGACCACAGGAAGGTTACGACAACTAGGATCATCTCCCATCATCAGCATTGCCTGTGACCATGAAGATGGAGCTTCGCCCATGCTACCATTATCATTACGTTATTCCGCTGCAATGATTGTACTAAGACTGGATCATGTGATCCTTTATTTGTGTAAGACCTTATGTATGGTTTGTAATGGATGATGTACTGTGATATCCAATCTGTTATGTCTCGCAAAAATGGTAATCCTAGGATTGCGATGTATGGCATAATAGGCATCTAGGATTAAAAATCCGGGTGTTGACACTGGTGCAACTACTTCATTCATTTCTGAAGAATTCTGTGATAAATTCAGGATGAGAAGGGCAGTGTTAGAAAACCCTATGACCTGGTGACGGCAGGGGAAATGTAGTTGTATGCCACATTAAACAAAATCAGGTTATCTCGATCTGTGGTTGTACATACTTTGCGGACCTTTATGTGATTCCTTTGAAGGGAATTGCAGTAGTACTGGGTATGGACTAGATGACTAAACATGGGGCTCAGATTAATTGTCAGGATAAAACCGTCTCAATCAAAACTCCAAGTGGAGCAAGTATATTATATCAGGCAGATAAGCATAGTCATATCATGGTAGATCTTCAGCTGAACTTAATGAAGGAGGTCAAGTTGGAGGATATTCCTGTAGTAAATGAGTTTCAGGATGTTTTCCCAGCAGAATTACCAGGAATGCCACCAGATCGGGAAATAGAGTTCACTATTGATCTAATTCTGGGTACAACACCAATAGCTCAAGCACCATACAAGATGGGTCCGAAGGAATTAAAAGAACTTAAATAGCAAATTGATGAGTTAGCCAGGAAAGGATTCATTCAAGAAAGTGTATCTCCATGGGGAAATCCGGTGATCTTTGTAGATAAAAGAGATGGTGATGAAGGATGTGTGGAGACTATAGAAATCTCAACAATGTTACCATCAAAAATAAATACCCATTGCCAGGAATTCAAGATCTGTTTAATCAGGTTAAGGGAGCTGGAGTATTTTCCAAGATTGATCTAAGATCAGGGTACCACCAGATAAAAATCAAACCAGAAGATGTTCCAAAGACAACATTTGTCTCAAGGTATGGACACCATGAGTATCTTGTCGTACCGTTTGGTTTGACCAATGCACTAGCAATATTCATGAATCTGATGAACAAAATATTCATGCCATACTTGGACAAGTTTGTTATAGTGTTTATTGATGATATTTTGATATATTCAAAGGATAAGGAACAACATGCTGATCATTTGAGAATAGCATTGCAAATCTTAAGAGAACATAAGCTTTATGCTATGTACAGCAAGTGTGAATTTTGGCTAGATGAAGTAGAATTCCTTGGTCATGTGATCAGTAAGGATGGGATTGCTGTAAATCCATCCAAAGTTCAATCAGTATTAGAGTGGAACGCACCAACCAATGTGAAGCAAATTCGAGGTTTCTTGGGTATGGCTGGTTATTATCGGAGGTTCATTGAAGGTTTATCCAAGATAGCTAGACCAATGAACAAATTTCCAAGAAAGAACACACCATTCATCTGGGATGAGAAGTGTGAAGCAAGCTTTCAGGAGTTAAAGACTAGATTAACTACCGCTCCAATTAGTTCCTGAAACAGGAAAGGACTATACAATATATTGTGATGCATCTAAAGAAGGTTTGGGTTGTGTGTTAATGCAAGATCATAAAGTAATTTCTTATGGATCAAGACAACTGAAATCACATGAAGTCAATTATCCAACCCATGATTTGGAACTAGCAGTAGTAGTCTTTGCCTTAAAAGGATGGAGGCATTTTCTCTACGGAGCAAGGTGTGAGTTATACACTGACCACAAAAGTCTCAAATACTTCTTCACTCAAAAGGAATTGAATATGAGACAAAAGCGTTGGTTAGAGCTAATCAAATATTATGATCTGACAATCAATTATACCCCTGGAAAAGCAAATGTTGTAGCAGATGCTTTAAGCCGTAAGAGCACAGATATTCGGCCTAGAAATTGAGAACTACCAAAAGAGCTACAGATGTATTTGGAGAGGTTGGAACTTCAATTCATAAGAACAGAGACTCTTGGAGGACTAACTACCATGAGGGTAGTTGCAGATCAAAATAGCGATCTTAGACATGAAATTTTTAGACATCAAACTAAAGATCATTTTATTGCTGAAGAAATTCGGAGGATATCTCAAGGTCAAGCATCAGTTTTTTGCTTTGGAGATTATGGATATTTATGGTTCTAGGATCATCTTTGTGTTCCAAATGTGTCAGAAATTCATGAAGTAATACTCTGATATGCACATGAGACACCATATTCCATTCATCCAGGAAGTACCAAGATGTACATGGATTTGAAAAAAAATATTCTGGTGGAATAACATGAAAAGGGACATTGCAAAATACGTGTCAGAATGTCATACTTGCCAAAGGGTAAAAGCTGGACATCAAAGTCCAGCAGGACCGTTAAACCTTTGGAAATTCCGGAATGGAAATGGGAGGAAATTGGTATGGATTTCATCACAGGATTACCCATGACACCAAAACGGAAAGATATGATATGGCTGATTGTTGATAGACTCACTAAGAGTGCACATTTTATTCCGATGATTGTTGATAGACTCACTAAGAAGATCGTAACCTATAGTGGATCTGTGTTTACTTCAGCATTTTGGAAACAATTACATGAATCACTTGGTTCAAACTTAGATTTTAGCACATCCTATCATCCATAAACTAGGGGTCAGACTGAAAGAACCAATAAAATATTGGAAGATATGCTTAGGGCTTGTGCATTAGACTTTGGAGGTTCGTGGGAAGATCATCTACCATTGGCGGAATTTTCCTACAATAACAACTATCAGAGTAATCTGAAGGCAGCTCCATATCAAGTACTCTATGCAAGGACATGTAGATCACCAATATGTCGGTATGAGCCTGGTAGCAACAAAGAATTTGCACCAGACTATGTCAAGGAAAGGCAGGATATCATCGATGTAATCAAAGATAGATTTAAAATAGCTCAAAGTAGACATAAAAGTTATGCTGATCAAAGTCAAAGATCATGGCATCCTGAAGTAGGAGACATGGTATATCTCAAAGTAAGCCCAATGAAAGGAGTTAAGAGGTTCGGAGTTAAAGGAAAATTGAGTCCCAGATATATAGGACCATTCAAAGTACTGAGTCAGAACAGGACTATAGCTTATGATTTGGAGCTACCATCAAGATTGGCTCAAGTTCACAATGTTTTCCATGTGTCACAACTCCGGAAATGTCTTAAGGTTCATGATGATGCAATCACACATCAAGAGGTGGAATTACAAGCAGATTTGACATATGTTGAGAAACCTGTAAAATTCTGGAAGAGAACTGGAAAAGGTTGAGAAACAGGGCAATCAAGTACTGCAAAGTACAGTGGGAGCATCACCCTGCGAGGGAAGCCATCTAGGAGAAAGAGGAGGACTTAAGAGAAGCCTATCCAGAACTATTCAGGTACACTTCCACAAACTTCAGGACGAAGTTTAATTTAAGGGGGGAAGTCTGTAACATCCCAACATTTAGGAACTAACAAAGGGTAGATTTAGGAATTTGTGCATATGCATGCATTCATCTGTAAAATGCGGGTAAATTTTTCGCCAAAATAAAAACCTAAAGTGATCAGAGTTTCTTTCACTCTTTGTGTTTAGGAATAGATATTGAGAGTGATCGTTATAAATTCTGACATGACCTTTTTGGATAAGTGCTTTTTGAAGGGTAGAATTTGAATTCAAATTCGAAATTTGAACTTATGATTAAAGATTAAGAATTGTTATTTTAAAATGAGTTTTAAATGATTTAATAATATCATTTGTTATAATAATGTGATAATAAAAATAATAGAATTAAAAAATTAAATAAAACAATACAAATAAGAAATGAATTCTATTTCTTTATCTTCATCTCATAAACAGTTTACAAAGAGAAATTCATATTATAAATTAAAAGATTCATTACAGAAAAGAAATATCAACCATTGATATTTAAATAATAAACTGTTACAATATTCTTACTACTAAAATAAAATAAGATATTACAAAATCTTTACAAATGAACCAATAAAGCTTACAATCTACTTATCTATCTAAACCTAGACTAAATCTTGAAATCCTAGATCTTGTACCTGTAACAGGAAAAATGAAACAAAAAGGAAAATAATGGGTTAATTGTGAGAATACTCTCAGTAGAGAGCAGTGAGATTCACTACTCATATTACATCACTGAGTATCAATAAAGGGGCAAGTTTCACCAATATGAAAGAATTAGTTCTTTCATAAACCAATAAGCCAAAATATAGCTGTCAACAGCAAGTAAAAGGGGCTAGTTTCACTAGGAGAGTAAGATGTTAAAAGATCAAAAGGTAAATACACCTCATTTATCTGATCCAAATGGTGTACCAAACACACAGGCAGCACACTCACCTAAATGCATGGTGAGAGCTATCAACACAGCAGCAACAGCCAGACAAGCAAAAGGAGTAGCACAACCATGGCAAGAGCTTCCAGCAGCTCACTCTTTCATTCTCAAACAGCACACTAGAAGCATACCAAGGCCTAGCCAAATCACCAGCCAAACCACACATACAAGATCATCTTAGTATCACCAGATGGTGACATAAGGAGGGGTGGATCAGGTGGACCACAAGGCCAAGTTGTAGGAGCTAGGAGGTGAAGGGACAGATCAAGGCCAAGCTTCCGGGAGCCAGATGTAGCAAGAGAAGCACCAGGAGGTGAATCATCAGATCAACCAGCAAACACAACAATAACCAACTATTGTGGTGAGTATTATAAAACTCTCACATGATCTGTTTATCTTATCTAAACAGAGATTCATGTGTTGTTTTATATATAGAGCTCTCAGAAAACACCCAAGTGGGATGAATCCATCATAGAGGATCTTTTAAATAAAAAGTACATGTAAATTCTACCAAATCAACCAGGATCTCAGACCAACATCATAGATCCTAGAGTTAACAAACAATTCATATCATCCAACATATGCATAGCATAATTTATAAATTCTGGGCACATCTCAAGTGGAGTAGCACCTCAGAATCTACAAATCCTATGAACCAATATAAATCTATGAGTAACCAAACATTGTAGCCAAGAGGATACAAGATCTAGTGACCAATTATAATCCCAGAACATTTCCATAAGGGACAACAAGATAGGAAACTAGTTCCTATGCAACAGACCAACATCACAAGTAGACTATTTAAGAATAAGATTCCTATTTAACCTTATATAATCCAACTCTAAGCTTAGCAGAACCAAGCCAATTGTAGAAACCAACAACTTGTGTGCCATAGTTAAATGGTGTCACAAGAACAGGTTCTATAAGCCAAGTAAGACCATTATTTAAATATCACAAAGAAAGTGGCAAGCCATTGGATATCATTTTCTTGAGACTAAAACCTCAGAAACCATCAAGATTATCTCTACATCTTCAGAGCATCACTAAAATCAAATGATTAAGCTCAGTTTGTTCATAACCATACAAGCCAACATCTACTGATGCAGTGAGTATTCACTGGCAGTGCTACTATCAGTACTAGTGTACCAACTAGTGTACTGATAGTAGATGAAAGCACCAATCATAAACACCCTAGATAGATATCACAGTAACAAAAGCAACTTAGCCTAACTCAACTATCAATTGGAATCAACAAGTGTAGAGCCACTAGCATCATATAATCAAATCAGGGCAGTAAGCACTGAAGTGCAATTGATCACAATCCCCACTAGACATCACTACTAGCCAGTTCATCATTTACAATTAAATAGAGGGATGAACCCTAGAACCAGGTATGAACCCTAGAACATGACATGAACCCTAATTAGGGATACATGGCAGAGAGACACAACATAGATCAGGAGGTGCAGAGGATAGTAATCACCAGAGGAAGCCCAAGATCAAACTCACCATAAGTCCTCGCTGTAATTTAGAAGAGGAAGCAGAGAGGCCGACGAGCACACGGCGGCACGGGGAGCACCCAAGGGGCGCTGCAACCCGCGCCAAGCCGAGGCGGCGACCACAACAACGTCTGAAGACGAGCAGCACCACCACCGCAACCAAAACACCACTAGGGGCAGCGGCGAAGGCGTCACCGGCACCACCCCAAACCCTAGGGTTCGGGATGGGGCTAGCCTAGACGCAGGAGAGCTCCAAATCCAAATCAAATTGGACCAAACGATGGAGCGTGGTTGACAACTACACCATGCACCACGGCGGTGGCCAGAGAGGACCATGGCGGCAGGAATCGCACGACGGTGGTGTCAGCGACCACAGGGTCGAGGAAGAGAAGGGGTGAGGTCAATTTAAGATGAGGCAGAGGACTGGGCCAATAGGGCTAGTACCCCTTCGGGGAGGTCCTTTGACCAGGCCAAATGGTCCAAGATTGGCTCAAAAAGCTCAATGGCTTGGCCCAAAACCCTAACAAAAAATTTAAGAATTAAGTAAAAGACTAAAATACCCCTAGGACTCAATAAATTCTAGAAAAAAAAATAATAGTCTGAAAAATACAAACAATATATTTTTAGACTCATAATAAAACAACCTATTTAAATAAATTAAGAAACCATTTTTAATAAATGAATTTTTGGTTAAGGATTTTATAATATATATTCCTTATGGAATTTTTTAAAATTCAAGAAAATACATAAAAATCAACAAAAAATAACTTTTATTATTTTTGGTTATTATAGTATTTTAGAAAAATACTAAAAAAATATATAAAGTTACCAAAATAAAATCCCTTTTATTTAAATGCTAATTCTTAAAAGTAATTATTACATAAATAAATATAAGAGTTTATATTAAATAAAAATTAGCCTTTAACTCTATAAATAATGTATTACATTATAAAATAGTGAAAATAATATTTATAAAATATTAAGGTTGTTCCTTAAGAAGGAAATTCTTAAGTTCCTAAGAATACTATGGAAAACTAAAATATTGGGGAAAACACATAAAGAAAATAAATAACAAATAATGCATTACATTACTATGCATATTCATCTTTGCTTCTTTAAATATTGTCCTTACCAGGCAATAATGATGTTTTGTAGACATAGAAGCTCAAGGTCCAGTGCAAGCATCCGACTTCACTAACTTGCAATCACAAGGCAAGTTCATCGCTTGCTCATGTCCTTTGAAGAGTCTTTATAAAAGTATTTGTAAATTGTGTGTTATCATCTATGTTTCACGTGAAAGAAAATATTATTTTCTCAAATAAATAAATTGTTGATATCATCCTAAGTGATGATATAGTGGAGCAATAGAAATTAGGTTTCTATTGGCAACAATGATAATCACCTAGGAATTAACAACCCATGACATCAGTGATTCTAGCACCGTATATCACGCGTTAACCATGAGATTTGGAATGGGACGAAGGAGTCACCTGTATCTTCTTCCTCTCGCATGTATCCAGATGTGCAGGTCGTGGCTGTTATCCTCGTAGCGTGCATTAATTGGTAATTCGTACAAGATATGCAGCATATGGGTGGGAACCCTCAATGTTCCATGATAGTTCTGGCATCTAACGGTCTGTACTAACCATTGCCTTAATTCAATGGGTGGGCATGGTGTACACCAAGGAGACATGCGGGGTCGCGAAGGGGGCAGTAATTGGCTTGGATCACCTACTGGGCCCCACATCATGGAATTGTGGACGGGAAAGTACGCCCGGTTATGCAACAAGGAGTTGATCTCTCATGGTAAAGTAACACACCTCTGCAGAGTGTAAAAAAATTGTAACCTGTTACTCCCTGTTCCGGCAAGGAGCTACGAACGCGGCAGGAAATGAACTCCATGAAAGTTCTGTTAAACCTGTGAAGGCTGATGGGCATAGTTTTGAACAATAAAATCAATCTTTGAAGAAAGATTTACGAATACTGCATAGTGCCAAGGACTTATAGTCCGAGGTGGTAGATAGAGCATCAAACTTCCCACCTTGCATATACTTAACTTGGTGGGTAATGCTGTTACTCACTGTTTCCTTTGATCCCCTGCTTAGACTTTGAGGATCCAGAAGATACTCCAATGTATGCAGCAGAATGTCAAGAAGATGTCTTCTATGAGGAGCCTGACCTGTCGGGCGGTGTGGAAGGGGTGGACTACGAGATCAGATATGGTGTGGGCGGCAACGAGTCAGATTAGTTGCCTTAGTAGTAGTAACCAATTGAGCCGAGCAACATGAACAATATATAATAATAAGTTGTTGAGCTTAATTTGGAGTTGAAGTTGTCAGTTTAAAACCTCCGCTAAAACACTTTTTATTTGGTTTGTAAGTTGAATCTTTTGAAGTCTTGAATTTCTAGTATTGTCATAATAATAATGTGTGTATGTTTGTAATATGGACCCGCAATGTTCTGTTGTACCACTCTGAGGGATGTGATATTTATGGAACAATGTTCTGTGAATGTCATGTCAACAACTATAGTGTACTACACATGAAGTGGTATAATGGGTCACCGCAGATGATCTTCTCCCAATGGTGACTAAGTTCGTAGATAGGGTGGACACTTTGCAATATGATTTGCGCAGGTGCTATAGCAGCATCACTTCTCTGGAGGATACCAACAAGAATCTACGCACTGCGGTTCTACATGCCATGGCACCACAGTGACCTTCAATAAAACACGGTACCGCCTGGCTTGATTCTAAGTTTGGGGAGATCTTTAAGACCTTGTAATCTATATTACAAGTTTTTATTTCTATTCTAGTTTTGCATCAGGTCGAGCTCATAAATAAAGTTTGCATCATTAGAATTCCCTTCAGGAATAGTTTATCTCACTTATGAAATTCTAAGTTTATTATAATATATGGAGAATTATTGAGTTTGATTTTGTCTTATTGGATATATGAATGGCTTGAGTATGATTTTACTTGCACTTGATGATAGCAATAGGAGTCTTCCACACCATTGGTATTAACGGAACATATAAGGATAATTTGATCAATATGTTGTAGGTCAATGGTTTGATTTACAAAAAGGAGAGATTATCTAATTAATTAAGATGAAAAAGAAAAACCTTGAACAAAGGAGAAATTATAAGGTCTATCAAATAGAGTGAGAACAAGTTGAGGTAGAATACTCAAGTTATAAAGATGCTTCATATAGATTTGGAATTTGGTAATTGAGATCGTTAAACTTTGAATTCCTACATGAAGTGGAATATATGGCTAGATCCTTTGCACAACACTTAAACAAAAGTGTTAGCATGAATATATATATATATATATAGAGAGAGAGAGAGAGAGAGAGAAAGTAGAAAAAGAAAGATGAAGAAAAAGAGCGAATGTGCAAAAAAAAATAGGAATATACCACAATATTGTAGTAAGACAAAGAGACGGTTGAGATTTTAAATCCCAAGTTAATATGTTAATCCTAAAAACACTTGGTACTACCTCACTAACTCATTCGGTTGAACCAAATACTATTTCATCACGTTGAGAATAATATTTTGTGAACTGTTAATTGCTAAGGTGTGGAAGCCTGCTATAATATTGTCACATCCCAAGATTTTCCAAATCTTGTAATGTGAAAAATAAATGAATAAAATAAAACTTTGTTGATTTTCAGGGCCAGAAGAAACTTTTGAATCCAATTGGAACCCTTCAAACCAATTTGGGTCAAATAAATCCTAAAGGGGATTAAAAAGATAAATATTTAATAAAGGACAAATAAAAATATTTTGATTTACTACTTTGAAATCTTTTTATAAAAGGATTTGGTTTTCAAAGGAAAAAGAAATATTTTAATAAGGATTATTTTATAAGCCAAAGTAAAACTTGGCCAAGTCTTTGAAATAAAATATTTCTATTTGATAAAATGAGTAAAGGTTTATTTGAATAAAAATAATAAGGATTCAATATCCAAGTTTTATTAATAAAGGTTTTATTATTTCTAAACCATCAAAACTTGTTTATTTGTTTTAAATAAGTTTTCCAAATATTTTATATTCTCAAATAAAACCTACTGATTTGGTTTTGAAAATATTTAGTTTTCAAATGGAGCTTTATAATAAAAATCAAATCCTATTCTGATTTATTAAAACAAGGACCATTTATTTAATTGATAATGGACCCTAAAATAAAATTATTTTATTTTTAAATCTTTGAACCTTGGTTTATGTTACTGAACAGAACCAAGTCCAAAGTTGTGAAGTGTGGTGAAAATTTGATTGGTTTTGAATATTGTTTGGTTGTTTGAAATTTCAAAACAGAAATAGGAAATAGAAAAGAAAAAGGTTCAGGAAAGGAAAAAAATAGAACCAGACCTAGCCCAGCCGGCCAAGCCCACAAGCCCAGAACCAGCCCAGCTTCTTTTCCCACCCCGAAGCGTTTTCTCTCACACTCGAAACGACTCGTGCAGTGAATGACTGGTGGACCTCCCCCTCACTCTTTTTCTCACTGACCAACCGACCCCACTTTTCCAGCTCCCCTTCTTCCTCGCGCAGACGACGCCGGCCGTTTCCTGCCGTTGATGCCGCGTCTTAAATTCACCTTAATACGGCCACCATTACTCGCCATGACCACGCCCTTTTAAACGCCCGCGTCTCTCCTCCATTTCCCCTCTGACTCGTCTTCCAAGCACGCCTCCAGGCTGCCGAATTTGGCTCGACACTCTCACTGCTCCGACGACCCTCCTTGTTGATTCCGGCCAAACTCCACCACCCCTTGCCTCCCTGAGCACACTAACAGACTCCCAACTCCCAGACGCTTCTCCCTATACCTTTTGTTCAACCGCGGGCGCCCCAGAGCGTCGCCAACGACAAGCCTCCGAGCGCCGCCGCGTCTTCCTCCTACTCCGACGACGTTTCCTAGTAAGTCCAGACCGCCCCTTCACCTCTCGTTCACGCACACAGCTTTGCCTTGATCCTGCGCATCTAACCGCGTCTTCGTTTTGTCTCGGGGTGAACCACATCACCGTCTCCGACCACAACCAGAGCCGTCTGACGCCAGGAGCAACTCCGGCGAGCGATTACCGCCACGACAGAGCGCCCCTTGACCCAAGAAGACCACGTCGATCTTCCCCAGCCTTCTGCGATCTCGGTGAGCATCTTCCCCTCCTCCCTTGCTTCCTGCTTCGCCAGCGCCGCCATCGTCTGACCGTCGCCGCCGCGCGCAGCCGTCGAGCGCCGCCAGTTAGTGGCCTGTTGTTTAGGTCCGTTAGATCAAAATCGTATGGTTGTGATAGAATATAAGCAAAGAGGTATTGGATGCCTCTACGCCGCTCGATCTAAATTAGATCCTATGGTCCGCATCACTCGATCCGTGCGAACCGGTACCAGCCAGTCATATTGCGACGCATGGCCAGTTCTAGTTTAAAACAGAAGTTTGAATCTGATTTAAATGTGATTTTGAAAACCCTATAACTTTTGATCCACACGTCCAAAAATTACAAACTTTATATCTTTGGAATCAGTGGAACAAGCCCTAGCCAACCCTGCAATTAGTTTAGTAAATAGTATCTATTAGTTTGCTTGTTTTTGTAGAAACATTTGTATACTTGTTTAGATTAGAAAAATTGTTCAAAAAATGCTTTTAGGGTTAAAACCTTTGCAAAATGGTTTGTTGTGAACTTACTGACCCTAGGAACCAACCCTTGGTTTTAAAAATGGATTTGGTAAAGTTTAGGATGGATTAATTGATTTAGTCCATTTCTAGCTAATTAATAATATTGGTTTTGATATGAAAATGATTTGGGGGTAAAAACTTTGGGAAAATGTTTTGGACCAAACCTACTGACCATAAACACCAAGTTTTGAGAAACAACAACTTATTTGGGTGAAAGGCATAAAGTTTTGTTTTTGATAAAAAACATTTTCTACCACATAAAATGATGAATGGATTTAAAAATGGTTTATGGACAAAACCCTTTTGCAAATGACTTTGCCACTTTGGAAAATGACCACTTTGGACCTTACAAAGTTTAGAGCCTAGTAGAAACTATATTTGCAAATAAAACTACTTTGCATGCTTGCATGCATGACTTAGAACCCATTGTTTATGTGTGTTATGTTTGTTTGACTTTGGTTTGGAATGCTAGTTGATATTGTGTTTGCTTGATTGATTGTAGTGAAGTTAGAAAGTGTGAGACTAGCAAGATCAAGAAGTGAACCACCATTCCCTACCAAAAAGGCAAGTTGCACTATCATTCAAAAGTCCTACTATTTTCATTATACTTAGTGGATTTTGAAACATGCATGAAAAGAATTTATATACTTATGCTATGCTAATATCCTAATAGGATACCCTATACACTCCTTAGTGAAAACATTGTAGTTGTTACATGCTTAGCCATGCTATATTTTGAAAAGAGATACATGTTGAGATTTTATGAAGTTGAGGAAAGGACTTGTGTTTTACATAATAAAACAAGGACTCAATGAACCACCTAGGTGGACAAGGATACTTTAAGTTTTGGAGAAGGTGGCAACAAAAGGAACCATGTCTATGGTAATCTCTTTGTGTTGTGCTCCAAAAGGAAACCACCTAGGAAACTTAGAGATTGAACATGTTTCTCCAATTGTGGCTTTCGTGTGCAACCACATGCTATTATGGCTCTGGCTTAGTCAACTACATTGGGAAGACCCATGCATTGTCTTCAGTTTACTGGACATGGGGACCTGGAATCCTACATGGGTACTGAAGACAAGCTAGCAATGGTGTATGGGAGGACCTTTTGGAAAGACTTCGTCACATTCTCAATCTGCCAATACTCCATCTTGGTGAGCACTAATCCAGTGGCCACTGGTGGCAACAAGATGGGATTGTGACATGTGGGTAAAGTGTACTACTTCTGCAGAAGATAATAAAATCTAAGTACTTAGCCGTGTCCCCGGTTATGGACAATACTGAGCAACTAAAGTTTGAAGCTATGGGAAATCTCGACATTCCAATTTCTAAAATAAAAACTTGATGCACTTGGGGTTACCAAGGTGCTCAAGAAATTTTGTTGAAAACTTGAACACTTGGGGGTACCAAGGAGCTCAAGAGATTTGATAAAACTTGATGCACTTGGGGTTACCAAGGAGCTCAAGAGATTTGATAAAACTTGATGCACTTGGGGTTACCAAGGAGCTCAAGAGATTTGATAAAACTTGATGCACTTGGGGTTACCAAGGTGCTCAAGAAATTTTGTTGAAATCTTGAACACTTGGGGTTACCAAGGGGTTCAAGGAGTTTGATAATAACTTAAACACTTGGTCTTTACCAAGGAATTTTCAAAGATTTGATCCAAGATAAAAACCATTTTGAAAAGATAGGATAAATTATTGCTTTCTGCAAATGAGCCTCAACCCTACTTGGCCAAAATGCATGTAATGATAGAATCCACTCATTTTCTACATAGTAGTGAGACTTGCCAATACAATTCAAATGTATTGACCCTTGTGGCTGTAACTTGTAATGTTGCAGGTTTGATTGCTTTTAGTGAAGATTGATTGATTAGGATTACAAAGTCTACAACCAGCACGTCTGCCTGTGGCTTTTTGAAGATGAAGGACCCATACTTATAGTTATTCCGCTGCAATGTATTGTAATAGCCAAATGAGCTATGTAAGATGTAATAAAATTATGTTATTCCTGGTTATAAAGTTGAATTATGACCTTTGTATCTTGATATTACATCTTAACTGTGGATGCTAGCTATTGATCCAGGGACTAGCATTGCAATCACAGGGATCCTTTTTCCTTTACAAAGGAGGGACTCTATAGATGGTATCAGAGCATTGTGTTGCCTGTAGGATTTGTAAACCTAGGATTGGACAAAAACCCTTAGAAAAATAGGAGTTACATTTGTTCCAAAACTTATTTACAAACAATCTTGTAAACTCTTTCCTCAACCATTTTGGTTTCAACTCTACATCTCTTTAATTTCAACTTGATGGAAAAACCTACCCTTTGACCAAAGACTTCACCATGAGCAAAAGACTTCTTCAACATCTTCAACTCTAATGACTTCAACATCTTCAGCATATTCACCAAGGACCTCCAACTTGGATACCACTAAGGACTACAAGATAGACAAGGAAATCTTACTCAAGATATGGAGACTAAGGGAATGCAAAATTAGAAGGAGTTCACTTCACATGAAGTTTTGTGACTAAGAGTTTTTCTCAAAGGAAACCATGATCTCATACAAGAAGAATCAACCAAGAAGGATGGAAAGATCACAAGATAACCATATAGATGGACCATCATATTTTAGTTAAGTCAAACCCACCAACTTATGTGGTGAAACAAAAGTATTTTGTTGACAAGAGTGTGTGCTTGAAACTCATTGTTGAGTGAAAAGTTGATTGTGAATGCTTGCACATTGCTTGTGTGTATAGTGATGTGTGTGATTAGGATTATTTCCTTAGAAATATTTTGCCTATTCTAATCTCCATTCAACCCAAACAGATGACTACTCCAAGAGACTCCAACATCAAGGTTGATGACACCAACACCAACCAAGTTGACAGCATGAAAGAGCTCATAGCAACCCAACACCAGCTGAATCAAATGACAGCTCAGTTCATAGCCAACACTAGTGATAAAGATCCAACCCTGCAAAAGTTTTTGGAAGACCAAGCCCAATTTATGCTTAAGGTGACTGATCAAATGATCAATATGGAAGAAAAATATTCCAAGAGAGTTTGTGACAACAAGGATGACAGAAATGTTATTCTAGATGGAGCACCAGCTTGCATTATTTGTGGAGACAAGGATCATACTTCCAAGGAGCATGGAGATCAATGCCCCAATTGTGAAGAGAAACATCCTGTTGGACAATGTCCTACCTCTCAAGCTACTTGCCACCTATGTGAAGGAAACAACCATGTTCCTATCCAATGCCCCATCTACCCCATTGTTGAACAAAGGAAACAAGGTGGAGTGCAACAAATGATTGCAAACCATCAAGAAGGATCCAAGTCTACCAAGAAGTTTGATGACAAAGGAAAAGGACCACTTATACCTCCAAGCAAAACAACCCAATTCAAAGGATCAAATAAGAGGAATGTGAATTTTCTGAAGAACAATAAAAGGTCCAAGAAACATGTAGACATTCCTACCTACCAGATAACATATGAACAACATGAACTGGATGCACTCCTAGCTTTGGAGAAACCCAAAAAGAAAAAGAAGGAAAAAAGCCATGTGCAATGTCATAAATGTAAAGAAATGGGACACTATTCCAGTGAATGCCCAGAGAACCAGAAGAATAAGGAAATTGGCCAAGTATGGTGCAAAAATTGCAAAGAGCTAGGCCATTACGTAGCAACTTGCCCACAAGAGCCACGTAAGGAACTCAAGGATATCCAATGCTTCAACTGCAAGAACCAAGGACATTATGCAAGCAACTGTCCAGAAAAGATGAAGAACAAGATAACCAAGCCTATGGAGAATCTCAACCTTGGCCCATGAGTCAAGTGTGGACACAAAGGACACAATGCAGATGTTTTCCTAGAGAAGTTTCCCCAAGATTCCAAGCAAGCCAACATGTAGTTTAGTTGGAAAATTTTTAAGGGTGGTAGTACCCTAGATGTTTTGAGCCTACTTGTAACCCTAGCTTTCCCAAATATCGGGACGAGATTTATTTTAAGGGTGGTAGCCTGTCACATCCCAAGATTTTCCAAATCTTGTAATGTGAAAAATAAATGAATAAAATAAAACTTTGTTGATTTTCAGGGCTAGAAGAAACTTTTGAATCCAATTGGAACCCTTCAAACCAATTTGGGTCAAATAAATCCTAAAGGGGATTAAAAAGATAAATATTTAATAAAGGACAAATAAAAATATTTTGATTTACTACTTTGAAATCTTTTTATAAAAGGATTTGGTTTTTCAAAGGAAAAAGAAATATTTTAATAAGGATTATTTTATAAGCCAAAGTAAAACTTGGCCAAGTCTTTGAAATAAAATATTTCTATTTGATAAAATGAGTAAAGGTTTATTTGAATAAAAATAATAAGGATTCAATATCCAAGTTTTATTAATAAAGGTTTTATTATTTCTAAACCATCAAAACTTGTTTATTTGTTTTAAATAAGTTTTCCAAATATTTTATATTCTCAAATAAAACCTACTGATTTGGTTTTGAAAATATTTAGTTTTCAAATGGAGCTTTATAATAAAAATCAAATCCTATTCTGATTTATTAAAACAAGGACCATTTATTTAATTGATAATGGACCCTAAAATAAAATTATTTTATTTTTAAATCTTTGAACCTTGGTTTATGTTACTGAACAGAACCAAGTCCAAAGTTGTGAAGTGTGGTGAAAATTTGATTGGTTTTGAATATTGTTTGGTTGTTTGAAATTTCAAAACAGAAATAGGAAATAGAAAAGAAAAAGGTTCAGGAAAGGAAAAAAATAGAACCAGACCTAGCCCAGCCGGCCAAGCCCACAAGCCCAGAACCAGCCTAGCTTCTTTTCCCACCCCGAAGCGTTTTCTCTCACACTCGAAACGACTCGTGCAGTGAATGACTGGTGGACCTCCCCCTCACTCTTTTTCTCACTGACCAACCGACCCCACTTTTCCAGCTCCCCTTCTTCCTCGCGCAGACGACACCGGCCGTTTCCTGCCGTTGATGCCGCGGCTTAAATTCACCTTAATACGGCCACCATTACTCGCCGTGACCATGCCCTTTTAAACGCCAGCGTCTCTCCTCCATTTCCCCTCTGACTCGTCTTCCAAGCATGCCTCCAGGCTGCCGAATTTGGCTCGACACTCTCACTGCTCCGACGACCCTCCTTGTCGATTCCGGCCAAACTCCACCACCCCTTGCCTCCCTGAGCACACTAGCAGACTCCCCACTCCCAGACGCTTCTCCCTGTACCTTTTGTTCAACCGCGGGCGCCCCAGAGCATCGACTACGACAAGCCTCCGAGCGCCGCCGCGTCTGCCTCATACTTCGACAACGTTTCCTAGTAAGTCCAGACCGCCCCTTCACCTCTCGTTCACGCACACAGCTTTGCCTTGATCCTGCGCATCTAACCGCGTCTTCGTTTTGTCTCGGGGTGAACCACAACACCGTCTCCGACCACAACTAGAGCCGTCTGACGCCAGGAGCAACTCCGGCGAGCGATTACCGCCACGACAGAGCGCCCCTTGACCCAAGAAGACCACGTCGAGCTTCCCCAGCCTTCTGCGATCTCGGTGAGCATCTTCCCCTCCTCCCTTGCTTCCTGCTTCGCCAGCGCCGCCATCGTCTGACCGTCGCCGCCGCGCGCAGCCGTCGAGCGCCGCCAGTTAGTGGCCTGTTGTTTAGGTCCGTTAGATCAAAATCGTATGGTTATGATAGAATATAAGCGAAGTGGTATCGGATGCCTCTACGCCGCTCGATCTAAATTAGATCCTATGGTCCGCATCACTCGATCCGTGCGAACCGGTACCAGCCAGTCATATTGCGACGCATGGCCAGTTCTAGTTTAAAACAGAAGTTTGAATCTGATTTAAATGTGATTTTGAAAACCCTATAACTTTTGATCCACACGTCCAAAAATTATAAACTTTATATCTTTGGAATCAGTGGAACAAGCCCTAGCCAACCCTGCAATTAGTTTAGTAAATAGTATCTATTAGTTTGCTTGTTTTTGTAGAAACATTTGTATACTTGTTTAGATTAGAAAAATTGTTCAAAAAATGTTTTTAGGGTTAAAACCTTTGCAAAATGGTTTGTTGTGAACTTACTGACCCTAGGAACCAACCCTTGGTTTTAAAAATGGATTTGGTAAAGTTTAGGATGGATTAATTGATTTAGTCCATTTCTAGCTAATTAATAATATTGGTTTTGATATGAAAATGATTTGGGGGTAAAAACTTTGGGAAAATGTTTTGGACCAAACCTACTGACCATAAACACCAAGTTTTGAGAAACAACAACTTATTTGGGTGAAAGGCATAAAGTTTTGTTTTTGATAAAAAACATTTTCTACCACATAAAATGATGAATGGATTTAAAAATGGTTTATGGACAAAACCCTTTTGCAAATGACTTTGCCACTTTGGAAAATGACCACTTTGGACCTTACAAAGTTTAGAGCCTAGTAGAAACTATCTTTGCAAATAAAACTACTTTGCATGCTTGCATGCATGACTTAGAACCCATTGTTTATGTGTGTTATGTTTGTTTGACTTTGGTTTGGAATGCTAGTTGATATTGTGTTTGCTTGATTGATTGTAGTGAAGTTAGAAAGTGTGAGACTAGCAAGATCAAGAAGTGAACCACCATTCCCTACCAAAAAGGCAAGTTGCACTATCATTCAAAAGTCCTACTATTTTCATTATACTTAGTGGATTTTGAAACATGCATGAAAAGAATTTATATACTTATGCTATGCTAATATCCTAATAGGATACCCTATACACTCCTTAGTGAAAACATTGTAGTTGTTACATGCTTAGCCATGCTATATTTTGAAAAGAGATACATGTTGAGATTTTATGAAGTTGAGGAAAGGACTTGTGTTTTACATAATAAAACAAGGACTCAATGAACCACCTAGGTGGACAAGGATACTTTAAGTTTTGGAGAAGGTGGCAACAAAAGGAACCATGTCTATGGTAATCTCTTTGTGTTGTGCTCCAAAAGGAAACCACCTAGGAAACTTAGAGATTGAACATGTTTCTCCAATTGTGGCTTTCGTGTGCAACCACATGCTATTATGGCTCTGGCTTAGTCAACTACATTGGGAAGACCCATGCATTGTCTTCAGTTTACTGGACATGGGGACCTGGAATCCTACATGGGTACTGAAGACAAGCTAGCAATGGTGTATGGGAGGACCTTTTGGAAAGACTTCGTCACATTCTCAATCTGCCAATACTCCATCTTGGTGAGCACTAATCCAGTGGCCACTGGTGACAACAAGATGGGATTGTGACATGTGGTTAAAGTGTACTACTTCTGCAGAAGATAATAAAATCTAAGTACTTAGCCGTGTCCCCGGTTATGGACAATACTGAGCAACTAAAGTTTGAAGCTATGGGAAATCTCGACATTCCAATTTCTAAAATAAAAACTTGATGCACTTGGGGTTACCAAGGTGCTCAAGAAATTTTGTTGAAAACTTGAACACTTGGGGGTACCAAGGAGCTCAAGAGATTTGATAAAACTTGATGCACTTGGGGTTACCAAGGAGCTCAAGAGATTTGATAAAACTTGATGCACTTGGGGTTACCAAGGAGCTCAAGAGATTTGATAAAACTTGATGCACTTGGGGTTACCAAGGTGCTCAAGAAATTTTGTTGAAAACTTGAACACTTGGGGTTACCAAGGGGTTCAAGGAGTTTGATAATAACTTAAACACTTGGTATTTACCAAGGAATTTTCAAAGATTTGATCCAAGATAAAAACCATTTTGAAAAGATAGGATAAATTATTGCTTTCTGCAAATGAGCCTCAACCCTACTTGGCCAAAATGCATGTAATGATAGAATCCACTCATTTTCTACATAGTAGTGAGACTTGCCAATACAATTCAAATGTATTGACCCTTGTGGCTGTAACTTGTAATGTTGCAGGTTTGATTGCTTTTAGTGAAGATTGATTGATTAGGATTACAAAGTCTACAACCAGCACGTCTGCCTATGGCTTTTTGAAGATGAAGGACCCATACTTATAGTTATTCCGCTGCAATGTATTGTAATAGCCAAATGAGCTATGTAAGATGTAATAAAATTATGTTATTCCTGGTTATAAAGTTGAATTATGACCTTTGTATCTTGATATTACATCTTAACTGTGGATGCTAGCTATTGATCCAGGGACTAGCATTGCAATCACAAGGATCCTTTTTCCTTTACAAAGGAAGGACTCTACAAATATTCGGATGGTTCGAGTAAGGTACTATTCATGAACTTATTTATATGTATCCTTTATGATAAACACATGATGCAACTACCTCATTAATTTTATTGACTCGGCTTCATGAATATGAAGATCACATCCATCAAGCTAAACTTTCTCGGGACGAGCAAGAGTCTAAGCTTGGGGAAGTTGATGAGTGCATATTTGCATCATGTTTTAGATTATTATTTTGCATTGTAGTGGTAGGATCTTGGTATTTTACGGTGTTCACACGCACTTTTTATGTTTATTTTCACCAGGATCAGGATAGATGATGGATGCGATGGACACAAATCTTGGACCAATTATATTGGAGTGTAAAGGAGCCAAAAACTACATAAATTTCTTATTTGGGGAATATTAATAACACCAGAAGAAAACCCAAAGTTATTAAAGTATACAGAAGGTTTAATGACCAACTATACGGCGGGAACAAATATTCTGGCCGTATAGTTCCCGCCGTATATTTGGCTCCGACACCGCCTCCTCAAATAGTTTCACCCCGTGCAACTAGATCGGGGAGACGACATACAGAAAACCTAGGAATCGCTAAAACCTAACCTACAGAAGGCATCTGGAGGGGGAACTCATCGACCAGGGATCCATATTCTCCCTACGCAGATCCGGGAGGCTAAGGCATCGATCTTCATCATCAACCGCTGCATCACCATCATCTCCATCCATCCCATCTACATCTTGTCTAGATGTTGTTGTAATTTCCGTACTCATTGTGAATTTATACAAGTACTATTCATCTAGGATATCTTCCATTACTTTTGCCATGATGTTGATTTCGTCCATGTCTGAGTAGATCATTAGTTCTTGGGGACATGGAGAAACCCTAGTATGAGATTGAAATAAAATAAAGTTTATTATGATATTCATCGCTGTGACCATGTGTTAGTGATGAGGGTTCGACTTGTCAATGCCCATTGTTATGGACTTGGGTTTTGGAGAAGATGGGGATGCTGGAAGTCGCGGAACGGTTAACAGACAAGTAACACAGGGACACGAGATTTACCCAGGTTCAGGCCCCTGGAGGGAAAACCCTACTCCTGCTTGTCTGCTCTTGATTACGGCAGAACCGTAAGTTACATGGGTGCGCAGATGCGATCTAGTGTGAAGGTGCGTGTATGAGGTGGCGATTGTGCTTCTCGCCGTGCCCTCCTGGCCTTTATATAGATAGGCCAGGTCCTGGGGTAGGTCAAGTTGGTTACATATTAGGGTTGATACCCTTTGAAATTCTATCTAATCTAGACTTGTCCTCCAAGGAGTCGAAACCGTCATGGACTTGGGCCACCTGAAATCTTCATGGGATGCGTATCCTTACATGGGCCCTCCTTGGGCTGGACCAGGTATACCAATGTTGTGCACCCGTAGGGTATATCCATGTTAGAAGCCCCCGAGTGTTCAGTCGTGTGGCACCCCATATTTATGGTCTGAGAATACCCATTATGCATACAATTCACGTTCCCATGATCAGTGAGCCATGAACATAACCGACTAGTATCATTACAACATCTAGAAAGTAACGATTACAAAGCTTACAAAGTGGCCATTATGGTAATTACAATACAAGTAGCGGAAGTCTTAAAGCGCATGGTCCATGTCATGCCTTAACCTACATGCGACTGACAGGGAAGATGGCCTAGCTCACATAGACGTCAACACCTTTGTCACATCTTAACATCTGCAATCTGGCCAAGTAAATAGCCAGGGACATAGCCGGTGAGTAATTTGAATGTACTCGCAAACCACCGAGACAAGGTAACAAGATAATGCATATTGGGCTGTGGCGAGATAGCTCTACACTGTAGTTGTTTCTGAAAAGCTAACATTGGCATCTCTATATCTTTGTTGAAAAAGAGTTTTTGGAAAATATGCCTCCTTGTTAGAAAGTCTGAATATCTCCATATCCTTGTTACTTTTTTGAAAACAGTTTTTTGGTAAAACACTTTTTATAACATCTTTGACCATTTCTGGTCAAAACCAAACTCGTTCTTATCTTTCCTCGTGACCAAGTCACATTCTTTTTATTCATCTGAAACATATCCAAGGGTACTCCTAGCACTTACCATTCCAACCGTCCTTGACCGTTGACACGGCTATTCGAATAGATTAGACTCTGCAGAGTTTGTGCACTTTACCCACAAGAATCAATACATCCGCTGGGATACAACCACGACCCGCTACACAAGGTACAGGGGGGTTCAGATAATCAAACTTAACCTTTCATTTGTCATCCCTAGCAATGGCGGATTTTCCTTTTGGGTTTGTTCTCCCCGACAATGAGTATGTGGCCTAGCGCCATATTCCTTCCTTCTGCACTTCCGTATACCCAAACCCGCAGCTTGGCAATATTCTATAACCTCGGTGACTCCACTTCCTTCTCCACTCCTGAAGCATACCGTCCGTGGGAGACCCAATTTTTACACCAGCACTCCTGCCAAGACAGGCACACTCTTGCCGCAACAAGCAATAGACCCCAAATCCGAAGATTTGTTGTAGAGCCTACCTGTGCTTCCAGGGATTTCTCAAAAGGTGGTAGTATTTAGTGGAATGATTCAAGAGGTGTTGGAATCACCTCAAATCAATTACCAGAATGCCCTTGAAAAATTCCCAAAGACAGTATTGGCCTGGATTTGTACTTTTCATAATTTTTAATTTACAGAAGCTTTTTATGTGATTCCAAGGAAACTTGTTATGTACTGAGAATGCCTTTCTTTAGAAATTGGAATCAACCTTTTTGGAGTTTGAAAGCTACTGATATGAATTTATTGGTGAATAAAGAATACATAGAAAAGTTTAATTCACCAAAATTCAACAGGGGTTCATAAAATTTTGAGCTACTGGTTTTTGAAGTATGTTGATATATAGGTGTATAGGGAGTTGTAATTAGGTCAAAACCTCATTATTGTTTAACCTAGGGAAAATCCTAAAGGCATAATTGGCATGATTTCGTTATTATTTTTGTGGGCAAACCAGGAAGTCATTTTAGGTGGGACTAGTGGGACATGCAAGGTATGGCCAATAACTTTCAGTACCAATTGGATTTATTCCATTTGGAAATACCAAACTCTCTGAATTCAATTTTTAGTACTCTAGACACATGTTGGGATTTTAATTGTTAATATAGTACTGAATATTATATGGGCAAGTTACTTGGTATGCATGTTAGGGAGGGCACCCAGGGACAAGTAGAAAATTAGATCTAGCAATTTTGGGGCGTTTTCCATTCTCAAAATGATTTAAACCAGAAGGTCAATTCTTTGGATTTGGAAAATCAAATAAAGGAAAAAGACTAAGGGGCTCGCGGGCCTAGATCATGGCAGTCGTGGGCCGGATTGCGCAGATGCACCCCACCCAGATGCCACCATGCGCGAGAGAGCGCGCAGGCGTGCGTTTGAATCCGGCCACATGGGCCCGCTGGTCATAGAGAGTAGGGGGCCGAAGGGGTACGAATAAGAGCAGGCAGTGACGGAACCCTAGCTCGCGACGACGGGGATGGGGAGGCTCACCTTAGGGCTGGGAGACGGCGGGGAGGGTACCGGGTGACGCGGTGCTCCTTGTCGATCTCGACAATGGGCGTCAGCAGGGGTTTTTGCCTTAGAGGCTTGCTTGCGTGATGATGGCCGTGGGGGAGCTTGTCGGAGCTTCGGGGAGTCGTTGCTCTGGTCAGTCTTGGTCCACAACCATGGAATGGTTATAAGCAGGGGAGCAAGGAGATCTCAGATAAATAACATGCAGAGGGTGGGGAGCAGCAGAGGGAGCTCTACAAGCAGATCTTGCGGGAGGCAGAAAATGGAGTTTCCTCCTTCTCCTTGGCAGCAGAGAAGGAGAGAGTGGCGTGGTTCTGGAGGGGGAGAGATGGAAGGGGTAGGTGGGTGTAAATGAGACATAGGGGTGGGTGGTACTTGTAAGACACCACCTTTATAAAGTTAAAGGTCCCTGTGATTGCAATGCTAGTCCCTGGATCAAATGCTAGCATCCATAGTTTAAGATGAAGTACTTAGATACAAAGGTCGTTATTACATCGTCATTCCAGAGAAAACATAGTCTTTTACAACTCCATAGCCATAGGCTAGTACAAGAGTTCAGCTTAACAAAATAAAGTAAAGTCTTCATCTTCATGTGCCAGAGGCGAACATGTTGAGTGTAGACTCATAACCCTAATCCTCATCAGAGTAACCTGCAACATCACAAGTTACAACCACAATGGGTCAATACATTGGAATAGTATTGGCAAGTGATACCTTAGTAGAATAATAGTTTCTAATATCTATATCAATTTGGCTAAGTGTAGCTGAGGCTTTCTTTGCTCAAAATAGGTTTTTCCCATCAGTTGAAAACACTAAGTTTTTGTTTGACAAAAGCTCCCAAGGAAACACCAATAGACATTGCTGAACCTTAACCCTTGTTCAACCACAAGTTTTTAACTTAGAAATTGGGATGAGGAGATCCTTTATAGCTTCAGTGTCTTGATGCTCAATTGTCCATTACCAGGGACACGACCAAGTACTTAGATTTTTCCTTCTCGAGAGGTGGTGCACTTTCCCACAAGACTCGACATGCATCAAGACGAGACCTTTCAGAAGACTTCCCTTAGACCAAAATGGACGCGCTCCAACCTATCACCCTACCACCAACTGTCCATTTGGCTAAGTTATTGTAACCTATATGATCAAGACAGAGCCCATATGCCATGTGATTGCACTAGAAGCTTCTAAACACTAAGTATCTCAAATCTCTTTGTTCCTGGGTGGATTTCCACAAGTGTGATACACAAGGTAGACCATAGATATGGGCCTTGTATAACCACTCAACATACCCCAAACATACCATTCCACCCAGGTGATTCATTCACTTAGTTGTTTTATTAGGCAAAAACACAAGTCAAAGACTTAACATTATTTTTCCATAGCATGTATATAATTCACCCTTGTTTTCTACTATCTAGGCTAAGCATGACAATATAGCAAGTATCTTAACTTAGAGAAAATTCTAACAAGTCTACAACTACTAGGATTTCCCAAGCATAGCATATAGATACTTAGCAAAAACATCATGCAAGCCCTATACAAAATATCACTAATGCATAGTCAAAATATTGGGACAAAAATATGAAGCACCACTTTCCTTTTTGGTAGAGAATATAGGTTCACTCCTTGATCTTGCAAATGTCACACTCTTCGAAGTTCACTACAATTCAATCAAGGCACAAATTCAAACTAGCATTCAAACAATTCACCACATAAAATAATAAAAACAAAGCAATGCATGCAAGCATGCAATAGATTGTTTTATTGAAAAAGTAGTTTCTACTAAGGCTATAAACATTTTAAAACACCTATTGGTCATTTATAAAAGTAGCAAAACCATTAAAATCAAATTAGTGAAATTGGGCCATTTAAGTCATTTTTGTTTTGCTAGAAATGATTTAAATCAAAGTAATAATTTCTAGAGTTAGCCAAAATATATTTTTTAAACACAAAAGTTAGTGTTTATGGTCATAGTGTTTAAAACAAATCCATTTTCAAAAGGTTTCACTCAAAACCATTTTTAATTCAAAGCAACCTTTTATTTTACTAGAAAATGACTTTAATCAAAGTAAAAAATTTCTAGGGTTAATCAAATAAATTTTTAAATCCAAAACTTGGTTTTTAGGGTCAGAGAGTTTAAATCAAACCATTTGCAAAAGGTTTACTCAAAATTTATTTTTAAAACATAATTAACAATTTTTGTTTTACTAGAAATACTTTTATTCAAGGAATAATTCCTTAGTGTCACAAAATATACTTTTAAATCCAAATGTTGGTTTTTATGGTCAGTAGGTTCAAAACAAACCATTTGCAAAAGATTTTACCCTAAAATCATTTTTAGAATAATTTTTATACTTAAAATAGGGCTAGAAATGTTTCTGCAAAAACATCTATTTTTACGGAAGCAGAACACTAAACTAAGGGCATGGTTGGAAAGTTTGCATTTTTGTGAATCCATTGATATAAAATTTGCAAAATTTGGCCAAGCAGAACAATAGTTATGAATTTTACAAAATCATACATCTAATAGAAAAGTTTCTATTTTTAAAACAAAATATAGGACACGTGGTGTGTTCCTATTGGCCGGTACCGGTTTGCACGGATCGATCATCATGGGCCATCAGATTTAAGTGGCAGCACACGGATTTGATCAATAGATACCCCTTTGTATGAACCTAATCCTAGCCAACAGATCTGCATCCTATGGTTCAAAACACAGTGACCACAGATGGGCGGCGCTGGCAACGGCTGCACGGCGGCGATACTCGGGTGGTGGCATTCCTGCGAGTACAGGAAGCAAGGAGGAGGGAGAAGGGGCTCACCAGTTTCACGAAGTCGCTGCGGTGCTCAAGGTGGCAGTAGCTGGCTAAGGGGCACACAGACGCGACGGGAATTCCTCGCCGGAGATGCTCCTAGCGTTGGCACGTTCGGGAATCGTCGGAGGTTAGGCTGTAGGTCATGCGCGAGTGATTGGCGAGCACCTGGAGATTCATAAGACACAGGCGAACAAAATGGCATGAGTCACAGGTCGAGGCGTGCACGGGGTCGAGTTCTAGGGCTCAACGGAGTTGCGGGGGTCGTCGGTGGCGCACGGTTGAAGATGTTGCCGATGTTCTGGGACACGCACGGACAAGAGGGAGGTACTGGTGGATGCGTAAGGAGGTGGGGAGCATGATCGTGGAAACTAGGGGTAGTGGGGGTGGATGTTCTCGCCGGAATTGATGTTTAAGGCTCGCTGGAGGCAATGGAGTGCAACGAGCAATTCAGGCAGCCTAGGGGCAGAGAGGGTGCGACGAGTGAGGGGAAAGAGATGGAGAAGGCAGGCGCTTAAGAGGGTGTGGTCGCAGGGAGGAATTGCTGCGGCATTTACACGAATTTACGCTGGGGAATTAAGGCCAGAAACGGCCAGGGAGAGGGGGCGTGGTCAGCGGGCGGGTGAGGACGATGCCTACATGGCACTAGGGCCTGGGCGTCAGCAAGGTAAGGGGGGTGCGCGTGGGGTCAGGCGGTCAGTGGGTGAGCGGGTGCGGGTTCTGGTGAGAAAATGTTTCGCGTGGGAGAGGGAGGTGGGCTTCGCTGGGCCTGCTGGGCTGGGGTTAATTGGGTAGGGTTAGATGGGCTGCCCTTTTTTTATTTTTTTTCCTTTCTTGTTCTTTTTCTTTTTCTGATTTCATTTTCTATTTTCAAATTCAAACACTCATTTGAATTTAGATTTCTTTTTCAAACCTTTTCCAAAATTTCAATATGTTTTAATATTGTTTATAAATGCATTTTAAAGTCCTTTTTAGAATAATTTCTTTTATTCTCTTATGGTTAAATATTTATTTAAAATGGACATTTTGTCTTTATTTAAATAATGTTTAAATATGTTTTTCAAACTTCTATTTGAATTCCAATTTTTACCAAACCTTTTTCATTAGGTTTTATTTATTCAATAGTGTGTTAAATGATTCACTTTGAATTATTTAAAATATTTTAATATGATTTAATATTCATTTAAATTGGGCATTTGTCTTAATTCAAATAAAATCAAATATGGTTTTAAACCCATATAAATTTTATTCAAATAATTATTTTATTCCTTTTAAGTTAGTTAGATAAATTTTATTCCACTTGGGACAAATCCAATTTATTATTTTCTCATGATTTAATTAATCATTTACATTAGGGATTTGTCTCTATTTAAATATAACTAGAATATGATTCAAAGCCCATATAGTTTAATTTAAATAATCTTTCATTTTTATGGGTTTGGCCACAATTTAATTTGGCTTTTAAATATTCCTTATTTATTTATTTCTTTGTCTTATAAAATCCATATCTTTTTATTTATAGATCCAAAATTGGTGATTCCAATTTGTGTAATTTTATTTAATATTTGTTTATCTTTTTAAATCCTTTTAGGATTACTTTGATCAAGATTTGGTATGGATTTTTAGATAGGAACTTTATTATCTTTGGAAATTATTTCTCTTTAACTTATTAAATTCATAAGTTTTTATCCATGGCTCCAAATTAGATGAAACCAATTCCTATGGTTTTATAATATTTTTGTTTATCATTTCTTGATCATTTATAAATGTTTGTTGCTGGATTTTATATGGATCAAATCCATAGTCTTAGGGAGATCTTGGAAATGATTTTCTTCCATTAGGGTTTTAGGGTTTTGGTTTAACTTTTCCAAGTGTTTAAATTTAAAGATACATTCATTGATGAATGCATTTCACTTGATTAAAATTTTGTTGGATTCCCTTTTCATTCAAATTTGTTCAAGAAGGGTTTTGATGTTTCCATTTAGAAGCAAAAAGTTTCTTTTCACCCTAAATTTCAACAATTGTTTATTTTGTTTATTTATTTTCACATTTCAAAATTTGGAAAATTTTGGGATGTGATAGGCTACCACCCTTAAAAGAAATCTCTTCCCAAGATTTGGGAAGGCTAGAGGTTACAAGTTGGCTTCAAGACAACAAGGGTACTACCACTCTTAAAAGGTTTTCAACTAGATTACATCTTGGCTTACTTGGGATCTTGATGTAGCTTCTCTGGACAGTTGTTTGAATAATGGCCTAGCTCTTTGCATTTGAAACACATCAATTGGCTAATATCCTTCTTCTTCTTTGGTATCATTGCCTCTTGTTTGTTTCCTTGGTTCTTCTTCTTTTCTAGACAATCATTGGCATAGTTTCCCATCTCTTTGCAATTGAAACATTGCACTTGGCTTTTGTCCTTCTTGCTGGGGTTGGGACATTTCTTCTTTTTGGGTATCTCCAAAGATAAGAGTTCTTGTAGTTCATGTTCTTCATATTTCACCACAAAAGTGGGAAATCTTTCTCTCTTCTTGGGGCAGTCACTAGAGACGTGACCTTCTTCTCCACAAGAGTAGCAATACTTTGTGGTCACTTTGGTTGTGGCTTTATGAGGCATGGTTCTGATTTTGTATTTACCCTTCTTGGTAGAGGTTGTTCCTTCATGAAGTTTTCCAAACATTTGATGCATTTCGTCTTGCTTAATTTGTTGAACTATGGGGTAGATGGGGCATTGGATAGGGACATGATCATTTCCTTCACATAGGAAACAAGTAACTTGAGATGTGGGGCATTGTTTAGTTGGATGTTTCTCTTCACAATTAGGGCACTGGTCCACATTCTCTTTGTAAGAGTGTTCTATGTCTCCACAAATGTTGCACGCTTGAGTTCCTTCTATAATATCATCCTTGATATCATTGTTCTCACAATCACTTTGGGAAAAGTTGTTTCTCATGTTGATCATTTGGTTGGTCATCCTTTGCAACAATTGGGATTGGTTTTCCAAAAACTTTTGCATGGTTGGGTCTAACTCATTGTTGTTGGATAAAAACTGAGTTCTCACTTGATTCAACTAGGCTTGGGTTTCTAGCAGTTGTTCTCTCATGTGCATCTTTTGGTTGTTGTTGCCACCATTCTGGATGTTGGAGTCTCTTGGAAAAGTCATCTGTTTGGGTTGGATTGAGATTAGATTAGGTAAAAGATTTCTAGGGAAGAATTCTAATCTCACACAACAATTCACACAAGCAATGTGCAAGCAATCTCAACAAACATTCCACTCTAACAACAAGTTTCAAACATATTTTTAGGCAACAAAATATTTTGATACACCACATAAGTTGGTGTGATCAATATATGATATAAACTAAACACTAGTATGGTGGTCCAACTATAAGATTCACTTGAGATCATCCCATTCTTCTTAGTTGTTTCTAAATGAATGAGATCATGGCTTCCTTGGAAAAATCCTTGCATCTTGGTCACAAAGCTTCAAAGGTGATGATGGTTCCTTATAAGTTGTTTCCTTTGTATTCAAGTCTTGAGTAACATTCTTGTCTCACTTGTAGTCCTTAGTGATGTCCAAGTTGAAGTCCTTGATGAAACTAAAGTTGAAGTCATTGGTGATGGTGAAGTATTTGCTCATGTTGAAGTCTTTGATCATGTTGAAGTTTTGTCCATCAAGTTGAAATAGAAGAGATGTAGATTTGAAACAAAAAGGTTGAGGAAAGAGTTTACAAGATTGTTTGTAAATAAGTTTTGGGAACAAATACAACTCCTATTTTTCTAAGGGGTTTTGTCCAATCCTAGGGTTACAATCCTACAGGCAACACAGTGCTCTAATACCATCTGTAAGACCCCACCTTTATAAAGGTAAAGGTCCCTTTGATTGCAATGCTAGTCCCTGGATCAAATGCTAGCATCCATAGTTTAAGATGAAGTACACAGATACAAAGGTCGTTATTACATCGTCATTCCATAGATAACATAGTCTTTTACAACTCCATAGCCATAGGCTAGTACAAGAGTTCAACTTAACAAAATAAATTAAAGTCTTCATCTTCATGTGCCACAGGCAAACATGTTGAGTGTAGACTCATAACCCTAATCCTCATTAGAGTAACCTGCAACATCACAAGTTACAGCCATAGTGGGTCAATACATTGGAATAGTATTGGAAAGTGATACCTTAGTAGAATAATAGTTTCTAACTTCTATATGAATTTGGCTAAGTGTAGCTGAGGCTTGCTTTGGTCAAAATAGGTTTTTCCTATCTGTTGAAAACACTAAGTTTTTGTTTGACAAAAGCTCCCAAGGAACCACCAATAGACATTGGTGAACCTTAACCCTTGTTCAACCACAAGTTTTTAACTTAGAAATTAGGATGAGGAGATCCTTGATAGCTTCAGTGTCTTGATGCTCAATTGTCCATTGCCGGGGACACGACTAAGTACTTAGATTTTTCCTTCTCGAGAGGTGGTGCACTTTCCCCACAAGACTCGACATGCATCGAGACGAGACCTTTCAGAAGCCTTCCCTTAGACCAAACTGGACGCGCTCCAACCTATCACCCGACCACCAACTGTCCATTTGGCTAAGTTATTGCAACCTATATGATCAAGGCAGAGCCCATATGCCATGTGGTTGCACTATAAGCTTCTAAACACTAAGTATCTCAAATCCCTTTGTTCCTGGGTGGCTTTCCACAAGTGTGATACACAAGGTAGACCATAGATATGGGCCTTGTGTAACCACTCAACATACCCCAAACATACCATTCCACCCAGGTGATTCATTCACTTAGTTGTTTTATTAGGAAAAAACACAAGTCAAAGACTTAACATTATTTTTCCATAGCATGTATATAATTCACCCTTGTTTGCTACTAGCTAGGCTAAGCATGACTATATAGCAAGTATCTTAACTTAGAGAAAATTCTGACAAGTCTACAACCACTAGGATTTTCCAAGCATAGCATATAGATACTTAGCAAAAACATCATGCAAGCCCTATACAAAATATCACTAATGCATAGTCAAAATATTGGGAAAGAATATGAAGCACCACTTTCCTTTTTGGTAGAGAATATAGGTTCACTCCTTGATCTTGCAAATGTCACACTATTCAAAGTTAACTACAATTCAGTCAAGGCACAAATTCAAACTAGCATTCAAACAATTCACCACATAAAATAATAAAAACAAAGCAATGCATGCAAGCATGCAAAAGATTGTTTTATTGAAAAAGTGGTTTCTACTAAGGCTATAAACATTTTAAAACACCTATTAGTCATTTATAAAAGGAGCAAAACCATTAAAATCAAATTAGTGAAATTGGGCCATTTAAATCATTTTTGTTTTGCTAGAAATGATTAAATCAAAGTAATAATTTCTAGTGTTAGCCGAAATATTTTTTTTAAACACAAAAGTTAGTGTTTATGGTCATAGTGTTTAAAACAAATCCATTTTAAAAAGGTTTCACTCAAAACCATTTTTAAATCAAAGCAACCTTTTATTTTACTAGAAATGCCTTTAATCAAAGTAAAAAATTTCAAGGGTTAATCAAATACATTTTTAAATCCAAAACTTGGTGTTTAGGGTCAGAGAGTTCAAATCAAACCATATGGAAAAGGTTTACTCAAAATTTATTTTTAAAACATAATTAACAATTTTTGTTTTACTAGAAATGCTTTTATTCAAGGAATAATTCCTTAGTGTCACAAAATATACTTTTAAATCCAAAAGTGGGTTTTTTATGGTCAGTAGGTTCAAAACAAACCATTTGAAAAAGATTTTACCCTAAAATCATTTTTAGAATAATTTTTATACTTAAAATAGGCCTAGAAATGTTTCTGCAAAAACATATGTTTTTTCAGAATCAAAACACTAAACTAAGGGCATGGTTGTAAAGTTTGCATTTTTGTGAATCCATTGATATAAAATTTGCAAAATTTGTCCAAGGAGAACAATAGTTATGAATTTTACAAAATCATACATCTAATAGAAAAGTTTCTGTTTTTAAAACAAAATACAGGCCACGTGGTGTGTTCCTATTGGCCGGTACCGGTTCGCACGGATAGATCATCATGGGCCGTCAGATTTAAGTGGAAATGCACGAATCTGATCAATAGATACCCCTTTGTCTAAATCTAATCCTAGCCAAGAGATCTGCATCCTACGGTTCAAAACACAGTGACCACAGATGGGCAGCGCTGGCAACGGCTGCGCGTCGGCGATGCTCGGGTGGTGGCGTTCCTACGAGTACAGCAAGCAAGGAGGAGGGAGAAAGGGATCACCAGGTTCGCGGAGTCGCTGCAGTGCTCAAGGTGGCAGTAGCTGGCTAAGGGGCGCACGGACGTGACGGGAATTCCTCGTCGGAGATGCTCCTGGCGTCGGCATGTTTGGGAGTCGTCGGAGGCGAGGCTGTAGGTCATGCGCGAGTGATTGGCGAGTAGCTGGAGATTCATAAGACACAACCGAACAAAATGGCATGAGTCACAAGTCGAGGCGCGCATGAGGTCGAGTTCTAGGGCACATCGGAGTTGCGGGGGTCGTCGGTGGCGCACGGGTGAAGACGTTGCCGATGTTCTGGGAAGTGCACGGGCGAGAGGGAGGTACTGGTGGATGCGTAAGGAGATGGGGAGCATTCTTGTGGAAACCAGGGGCAGTGGGGGTGGATGTTCTCGCTGGAATCGATGTTTAAGGCTCGCCGGAGGCAGTGGAGTGCAGCGCACAATTCGGGCAGCCTAGGGGCAGAGAGGATGCGGCGAGTGAGGGAAAGAGAGGGAGAAGGCAAGCACTTAAGAGGGCGTGGTCACAGGGAGGAATTGCTGCGACATTTACAAGAATATACGCCGGGGAATTATGGCCAGAAACGGCCTGGGAGAGGGGGCGTGGTCAGCGGGCGGGTGAGGATGATGCCTGCGTGGCAGTGGGGCCTGGGCATCAGCAAGGTAAGGGGGGTGCGCGTGGGGTCAGGCGGTCAATGGGTGAGCGGGTGCGGGTTCTGGTGAGAAAATGTTTCGCGTGGTAGAGAGAGGTGGGCTTTGCTGGGCCTGCTGGGCTGGGGTTAGTTGGGTAGGGTTAGATGGGCTGCCATTTTTTTATTTTTTTTCCTTTCTTGTTCTTTTTCTTTTTCTGATTTCATTTTCTATTTTCAAATTCAAACACTCATTTGAATTTAGATTTCTTTTTCAAACCTTTTCCAAAATTTCAATATGTTTTAATATTGTTTATAAATGCATTTTAAAGTCCTTTTTAGAATAATTTCTTTTATTCTCTTATGGTTAAATATTTATTTAAAATGGACATTTTGTCTTTATTTAAATAAGGTTTAAATATGTTTTTCAAACTTCTATTTGAATTCCAATTTTTACCAAACCTTTTTCATTAGGTTTTATTTATTCAATAGTGTGTTAAATGATTCACTTTGAATTATTTAAAATATTTTAATATGATTTAATATTCATTTAAATTGGGCATTTGTCTTAATTCAAATAAAATCAAATATGGTTTTAAACCCATATAAATTTTATTCAAATAATTAGTTTATTCCTTTTAAGTTAGTTAGATAACTTTTTTTCCACTTGGGCAAAATCCAATTTATTATTTTCTCATGATTTAATTAATCATTTACATTAGGGATTTGTCTCTTTTTAAATATAACTAGAATATGATTCAAAGCCCATATAGTTTTATTTAAATAATCTTTTATTTATTTTTATTTTACAATAAACATTCATTTGTTTATGGATTTGGCCAAGATTTAATTTGGCTTTTAAATATTCCTTATTTATTTATTTATTTATTTATTTGTCTTATAAAATCCATATCTTTTTATTTATAGATCCAAAATTGGTGATTCCAATTTGTATAATTTTATTTAATATCTGTTTATCTTTTTAAACCCTTTTAGGATTACTTTGCTCAAGATTTGGTATGGATTTTTAGGTAGGAACTTTATTAGCTTTGGAAATTATTTCTCTTTAACTTATAAAATTCATAAGTTTTTATCCATGGCTCCAAATTAAATGAAACCAATTCATATGGTTTTATAATATTTTTGTTTATCATTTCTTGATAATTTATAAATGTTTGTTGCTGATTTTTATATGGATCAAATCCATAGTCTAAGGGAGATCTTGGAAATGATTTTCTTCCATTAGGGTTTTAGGATTTTGGTTTAACTTTTCTAAGTGTTTAAATTTCAAGATACATTCATTGATGAATGCATTTCACTTGGTTGAAATTTTGTTGGATTCCCTTTTCATTCAAATTTGTTCAAGAAGGGTTTTGATGTTTCCATTTAGAAGCAAAAAATTTCTTTTCACCCTAAATTTCAATAATTATTTATTTATTTTTCACATTTCAAAATTTGGAAAGTTTTGGGATGTGACAGTACTGGCCTTAGGCCTTATAGGCAAGGAAAAAGAGGTCCATGGTGGACAAGGTCCATTTTGGACAGGGTCAAGGTGCTAGGATGAGATAGGGCTAGAGGGGCGGTGGAGAGTGAGGTGTGGGGCCTTTATTTCCACAGTCATAACAAGTCACTTGTGACTTGTCCTTTGCTGCTACAGGCACAACATTGCTTCCAGTCCTAGGGGCAGTGTTTGTGTTGGCGGTAGCATTGTGTTTGTTGAACTTGGGTGGGGCACGATTGAAATTGCTAGCGTTGCCGGGGTTGTTGTGATTTCCTCCGGACCTAGGGTTTCCATAGTTGGGATAGGTCGGACGGTTCATCGGGGGTCTGTTGGATCTTGGGGCAAATCCTGGAGATGGGTTGGGGCGATACTTTGGGGTCTGATGGGTTCCTGGTTGATGCATCATGCGACGCTTGCGGTTCTCATTGGCATGGTTGATCTTTCCTTCCATCTGGATAGCTGAGTCGACAAGGGCTTCAATATCAGCAAAGGGGATATTGACTAACATAGTCTGCATCTCATCATGCAGACCATTCAGGAATCTTTCTTTCTTCTTGTTTACGGTGTCGATCTCATTCGGGGCACACCTAGCTAATGACAAGAATTTGTCACGATATTCCACTACAGTCATCCGTCCTTGCTTCAGCTCTCTGAACTCGTCTCTCATTCTCTTGATCAAACCTGGTGGTACATGGGTTCTGCTAAACTTGACATTGAATTCCTCCTAGGTCATCATCTGGCCTCCGGTCATTGCGCGAACACTGTTCCACCATGCCCTGGCATCTCCGGCTAGATAGTGGGTGGCGAACAGAACTTTCTCGTTGGCTTCCACTCTGGCGACTTCTAGGTTATTTTCCATGGTTTGCAGCCAATCATCAGCGTCTAGGGGTTCTTCTGACTTAGTGAAAACAGATGGGTTGGTATTCTAGAAATTCTTGAGCTTAGATCCATGGTTGTCCTGATTTCCGTGGCCTTGGTTGTTGTGGGCAAGCTGGGCTATCTGCTGAAGGGTGGCTAGGTTGGCTTGACGTTCCGCTCTTTTAGCTTCGCGGTCAAAAGTCAACATTTGCAGAATCTTCAACATCGGGTCCGGGGATGAACCACTTCCTCCACGTGGCATCTGAAGATTGAGATAGATCATGAGAAAAGAGGGAAATTTCTAAATTTTTGGGTCTTTGAATTTTTTTTAAATTTTGACTCAGATTTCCTAGCAACTTGCTTTTTCATTCATTCATTCATAGCACACGATACAACACACACCACAACAAAGGAAAGCAGATGGTTTTAAGAACCATTCTGAGAACTACGATACAGTGGGACCGAATACTACTCACTACGCTAGTGCTCAAGTGCTACTACTCCTCGGAATCGGTGGCTTCATCTTCCTCATCATCATCGATGAAGGCGAAATCATCTTCATCGGTGAAGAAGTCCATAGCCTGATCCTCCAGAAAATTATCGTCATCGCTGAGATAGGAGTAGGGGTCTCCATGAAGATCCTCACCGGCATTCTCCCTTTCCTCCAATTGCATGTCTCTCTCATGGATGGTCTCCTCCAAAGATGAGATGCGGTGGAGAAAACGGGCAATGATGCGCTCCTTCTTGTCGAGCTGACGGCGGCGATACTTGCGATCTTTTTCTAGAATGGCGATGGTTTGGTCCTTCGTCTTGATGATGGCAGACTTGTGGTTGGAGTAGTCACGGCAGTTGTCTAACTCCTGCTGACGATCGTACATCATGAAGCTAAGGTGGTCCAATTGAGTCTTTAGCTCGGGGTGGTATGGGGCTTCCAGTGGTTGTCCATTTGCCTCACGCCTTGGGCAAAACTCAAAGCGAGTACCCATGATATGATTGATGCTCTGCCCACACAGACGGGAAAGAGCTTCCTGCATGGCCCTGGCAAGTCCATCGAGCTAGTTGTTCTCTCTTAAGGTAAACTGAATTCCTTCCACAGTGGGAGGTTCAATCTTTCCTCGGAGACTTGCAACAATTAGCCACTGCAGATCTTCTCCTCCTTGATCATTGAGCTGAGCTCCGAAGAACTCGGGGTGTGGACGCTCCAGAAGTTCCGAAAGCTGGTCCAAATCCCTCTCAAAGATAAGGTCTCCTCCATTCCCCAACTGATAAAACTTGCTGTACTTCACGTCCATCTATAAGATTATAGGATGAGTAAGTTAGTAGAGTGATCAAGTGTGTCAAAATTTTATGTATTTTGCAAGGGTTTTTGAAGAACATGAATTTTCATGAGAGAATCCAAGGGGTAAGAATGATAATAAGTTTTTGTAAATATTTGTTTTCTTTGGTTTTGAAACTAAGTTTTTGATTCAAACGTCCAGTCTAACTAGGGTCTCCTATGGTCAGGATGGCTCTGATACCAACTTGTCAACACCCGGATTTTTAATCCCAGATGCCTATTATGCCATACATCGCAATCCTAGGATTACCATTTTTCCGAGACATAACAAAATTGGATACCATAGTACATCATCCATTATAAACCGTACATAAGTTCTTACACAAATAGGGATATCATGATCCAGTTCTTAATACAACATCAAGCAGCGGAATACGTAATAATAACGGTAGCGTGGGCGAAGCTCCATCTTCGGGGTCACAGGCAATGCTGACGATGGGAGATGATCCTAGTTGTCGTAACCTTCCTGGGGTCCATCCTCCAGGTACTCCTCTTCATAGTCTGGCCATGGGAATAGCCAGGGACAAATCCATGAGTACTCTTTAAGTACTCGCAAGCTAATACTAACAAGTGAAAAGGGTTTTTGATAATAGGACACTAGGCTCTAGGGTTGTTTTGCAAAAGCCAGATTTATCGCTACTAAGTTTAGGAGCAACGAATGCTAGTTGAAGGTTTATAACACCTAAGTGGGAACATGAATTTCATATCACAACCTTGTTGTGGTCAAGTCAAAGTCTCAATTCATTTCATAAGTCATTTTGAAAAGTCTGACGGGGGAACAGTATGGCCACTCCAACTGTCCATAACCGCGGACGCGGCTATTCGAATAGTTTGACACTCTGCAGAGATTGTACACTTTCACCACAACATTCGATACATCCGTCAGGAACAAATCCTGAATTCACCATACTTAGTATGCAGATAATCAATCCTAACCTTTCAATTACACGCCCTAGTATAAGCACCTCTCCTGTGAGTTTGGCCTCCCAACCATGACCAACTGTCATCTTGGGTACTGCACAGGTGGACAATCTTCACAAGGTAGCCTCAGCTCAGACCTTGGCCGTGAGGGAACTAATACTAAGGTATATAAGTTTCCAGTCAAGCCCTACCCAATCTTCGGGTATTGTGGTTGTACGATAAAATTGGAATGGTATCGCATCCAGACAACCATCAGTTTTATAATGGGCTAAGGCTCATGCCTCAACATTTTCATCACCAAAATCATCAGGTGTTCGGAAACACATGTCCAAAACATTTCAATAGAATGATCCATTATTCCATGGTTTTCATAACCATTTTTCCACCAAGTATTCCCATCTAAAGTTGATCAAGTTTTATGCTTAGCACTAGCATCTACAATTGGGGGTAAGTACTAATGAGGGGTGGTAAACTAGTGGAGTTTTAACTAAGTTCAATCTCATGTCTTGGGATGACATCAAGATTATCTAGCTTAGGCCAAATTTTATGCTATTTATGCAACCTTCAATTATCCTTCTAGTATCTACCATTTATTCCAGTAAACTCTAAGTAAGAGCTTTGATAAAGAAATAAAGTAATAAGCTTGCAAGTAAAACTAGGATTGGGTGTCATCAAATGTATCTAACCAAGCATGCTTAGTGCATTGCATAGGTTATTTAACTCTCATAAATGCAAGTGTTATCTTGCATAGGTATAGTATCAGTTTGCATTGGTCCACTTGGTTAGTAAAGCTTGCCTTGTGCAGAGCAGTGGTTGAAGTTCTCCTCTGCTTCTTCTTCGTAGAATCCTCCTTCCTCCTCGTATCCTTGGTCGGTACTAGCGTCTATAAATAAATACGATGTACACAATCACCAAACAATACTGAACTACTTGCAATCATCACACACAAGGGTCCTATAGATGATCTAACATCATCTCTAACATTACAAGATTAAGGCTTGGTTTAATTCCTTTTATTTTTAGAAAAGTAATTTCTACTCATTGAAAAACTACTTAAGATTTAATATTCTCCAAACCAAACATGGGATCATGTTGACACATGTCATCACCACATATTTTAGTCCATGGGAATATGATTTAAAGTGGTGTCACAATTTAATAAGGTTTTACCCTTTTATTTTAATTAATTAAAGTGACTAGAAATGCCTATGTGGCATTCTTTTATTACTTGATCATTATTTCTGTAAGTAAACCTATATATTTTTACATATTCTGAAAGGTATGGTCAAATGTGATTTTTGAGAGTTGGAATCAACTCAAAATCTTTTATGGTTGAATTTTGAAAAATGTTTGAATGCAGAAAAGCTTCTGCCTTGTTATTTTTACCATGGGTGATCTACAAATCTAAATGGTTTGAATCCAATGGGCTTGGATTAAGCATTCCAGTACCTTTCTAACAAAATTGGTTTCATGCATTTTGGTTTAGTGAATCGAGCTGGGTTGATTTTTGAATCTAGGTACAAAACTGAGTTTGAAATTAAATGAATAAAAGTAAATTTGAATTGTTAGGTCACGCGGGACCTGGGCCGGCCCACTTTGCACAGCACACGCGCGGGCTGGTTAAGTGGCTGTCCCCACGCGTCAGTGAGACAATGAGGGGCGAAGCGGTACGGGGTGATCTAGGCCGCACGATCTAACTCTAATCGAATGGCTCTGGTTCATCGTCCACGTCGGGCAGCGCCGGCGAGACAGAACCCTTGCGCGGCAAGTGGGGGTCGTGGGGGGCTCACCGGGGCTCAAGCAATGGTCGGTGACGGGGGTGAACGACGAAGTCGACGACGGCGGTTCTCCTAGTACCGACAGCTTCTCCTGGGGCGGCTCCAATCGACGGCGCCTCTCCTCCTCTGCATCGGCGAACTCCGGTGAAATTCTGGCCACCTGGTGCTTGCCTTGCTCCGGGAGTGAGTGGGTGTGATTAGTGAGAGGTAGGGAGTGAACTGGTGTGAAGAAAACGAGCGGGGGTGGTCTCCTTTTATAGTGGCTGAAGGGGACTGACAGGCGCGGGCTGAGCTTGTCGTGGTCGACGACACAGAGGGATAATGGCATGGGCGACGGTAGGGGGCAGTGTTGTGCTCCCCGGTGAAGCTCAACGGCGTGGTGGCGAGGCGTGGGGCGGTGCTGATCGGTCGGAACGCATTGACGCTCTAGGCGGGTCCGACGGCAAATTTAATGGCGCACGAGTGCTCCTGGTCGGGCGGCGGTGAACGGGGATGTCTGGCGGGGTGCTGGAGTGTTGGCGATCACGCACGCAAGCAGCGAGGGCGGCGCGTGATCTGTGGGCGCTGGTCGAGTGTGGCGCACTGGCGCGCTCTTGGATCACTCGTAGAGAGACTGGGCGCGTGATTGGCGGGTAGTCCAGTGGCTGGCTGCGTTCGGGGCTGGGACATGGAGTGGCGATGGACGGTGCTGCGTGTTCCAGACAAGGTTGGCGGGGCTAGTTCTTCCTCTAGCTCGCTGGCGACATTGGGGTTGGCAAATGGGCTCGGCATGGTCACCATTAATGGCTATTCCAAGCTCAGAGTGGTGCTAAGGCTTGTTAATTGGGCTAGATCATCTACTGAGAGTGTAGTGAGAGCTAGAGAGGGAACAAGGTTGGCCAAATTCACTGCTCACTATAGTGTTTGTTGTTTGTTTGTTTGTTTGTTTGCTGCAAACAAGGTGTTTGATGAAATGGCCGAAAGAAATTCAAATTTGAATTTTGGATTCAAACTTGGTGGGTTTGCTAGGCACATACTAGGGAGTATCTAGTTAGTTGGATTAGTCAAGGGGCACTGGTTTGGTTGGGTTTTGAAAATGTGTGATCTTCACATATGTTAAAGATTCAATTTTGAATTGCCATTTGAATGGGTTTGCTAAATGTTTCTGCAAGTTTGAAAGGTGGGCTTTGATTCATTTTTACTTGGTCTAGCAAGGGGTGAAAAGAATTGGAAAAGTTTATGTTTGAAATCTTGGACTAGAAACACTCAAAGTGACCTAGTGAGCAAGGTTGGCAAAAATGACCATTTGCCTTAATTGATTTTTTTTATTTTCTCTTTATTTGTTTCTTCTTGGAAATGTTTTATATGATGCTATTTTCATCTTTAAACCATTTCTTGCTATTTAGGTTAATCACACAAGATCATTCATGCATTTATCAAATCATCACATACACACATGCATTCGTATGATTTAAATTAATAAAAAAAATTAACCCTAATTTTATTGATTAGAGTTTGATGATCATTGTTTTATTTTTTTGGGATGTTACAAACCTCCCCCTTAAACAAAATATCGTCCCGAGATTTGAAAAAGGAAGAAAAAAGATTACCTAGGATTTAAAAAGATTGGGAAACTCCGTCCTGATGTGATCTTCGCGCTCCCAGGTAGCTTCTTATTCAGTGTGGTTGCTCCACTGAATCTTGAGAAACTTGATGCTTTGGGTTCTGGTGGTTCTGAAAGCTTCTTCCAAGATACGTATGGGTACTTCGGGATACGTCAGGTCATCGTTGATCTCTATGGTCTGATGATCAATGTTCTTGAAAACTTCAGTCTTCTCCGGAACTTGAAGGCATTTGCGAAGTAACGATATATGGAACACATTGTGCACTGCTGACATTTTCTTGGGCAGTTCCAATTGATATGATACTTCTCGTCGATGATTCAGAATCTTGAAGCGTCCGATATATCTGGGGGCTAACTTTCCTTTGAGCTGAAAACGTTGCATCCCCTTCAAAGGCGACACTTTGAGATACACAAAATCTCCGATACTGAAAACAAGGTCTCGACGTCTCCTGTCGGCGTAACTCTTCTGTCTTGACTGGGCGGTCTTGAGGTGCTCACGAATCACTTTCTCTTCTGCTTCTCGTAGGATGTCGGGTCCAAAAATCTAACTCTCTCCTACTTACGACCAATTTAAAGGGGTGTGACACTTCCTTCCATACATGAATTCAAATGGGGCCATTTGCAGACTAGCTTGATAACTCTTGTTGTATGAAAATTCTGCGAAAGGCAGACAGTCTTCCCATTTAGATCCATACTCTAGCCCACATGCTCTCAACATATCTTCGAGTATTTAATTTACTCGCTTCGTTTGTCCATCGGTCTGAGGGTGATACGCTGTACTAAAATCCAGTCGGGTTCCTAAACCTTCTTGGACTTTCTTCCAAAATCTCGATGTAAACTGGGTTCCTCGATCCGATACGATGTTCTTGGGGACTCCATGCAAACTGACGATTCTAGCGATGTATAACTCCGCTAGCTTCAAACTCTGGTATGTGGTCTTGACTGGTAAGAAATGGGCGACTTTGGACAATATGTCAACTATGACCCAGATAGAGTCATTTCCCCTACTAGAAGTAGGCAATCCGGTGATAAAGTCCATTCCAACTGAATCCCATTTCCATTCTAGAATCTGTAATGGTTGCAACAGTCCTGCGGGTCTTTGATGTCCTGCCTTGACTCTCTGACATATATCACACTTGGCGATACAGCTTTCGATTTTTCTCTTCATATTATGCCACCAAAATTGTTCCTTCAAATCCTGATACATCTTCGTTCCTCCGGGGTGGATAGAATAAATAGTATCATGGGCATCTTTCAAAATAACCTCTTTTAACTCCGAATCTGCTGGTACACCTTTGTACCACAGAACTCCTTTTTCATCTTCGGTGAATCCGGGTACTTTGCCTGTACCGATACGATGTTTGATTCCGTCAATACTAGAATTTACTTTCTACGCCTCCTTGATCTGATTGATCAAAGTGGGTTGAAGTTCGATGCTAGCCAAAAATCCTTAACTCACTAATTCCATTCGGAAATCTTCCATCTCTTTGTGCAAACTTGGTTGCTCCTTCAAAATCATGGATTTCAAGCGGCACGGCAATTTGCTAAAGGCATCTGCTACCACATTGGCTTTACCGGGGTGATAGTGAATGTCTAGATCATAGTCCTTGATTAGCTCAATCCATCTTCTCTGCCTCATATTCAGCTCCTTCTGAGTGAATATATACTTCAGTCTCTTGTGATCCGAATAAATCTCACAACGGTTTCCCATCAGGTAATGCCTCCATGTATTCAGGGCTAGAATTACGGCTGCGATTTCAAGGTCATGGGTTGGATAATTCTGTTCATGCTGCTTCAGTTGTCGGGATAGATAAGATATAACTTTGCCTTCTTGCATTAGCACACATCCGAGACTGATCTTGGATGCGTCACAATACACATCAAAGGGATTTGTGATATCCGGCATGATCAAGATTGGGGCTGAAATCAATCTCCTCTTGAGTTCCTGAAAACTCACTTCACATTTGTTCGTCCATTCAAACTTCTTGTCCTTCTTTAGAAATTGGGTCATGGGTATAGCGATACTCAAGAATCCTTCTACGAACTTGTGGTAGTATCCCGCTAATCCGAGAAATGCACGAACTTGGGTTTGAGTGGTTGGGGCATGCCAATCTTCAACATCCTTCACCTTCGCAGGGTCAACGGCAATTCCTACTGCTGATACAATACGTCTGAGGAATCCTACCTCCTGTAACCAGAATTCACACTTGCTAAACTTGGCATATAGTTGATGCTCTCTAAGGGTTCCAAGAATGGTCCTTAGGTGTAGCTCATGTTCGTCTTCTAATTTGAAAAAAAATCAGAATGTCATCAATGAAAACAACGACAAACTTATCCAGGAAGTCCATAAAAATCTTATTCATGAGGTTCATGAAGTAAGCGGGGGCATTGGTTAATCCAAAAGACATGACAGTATACTCATATAATCCATATCGGGTGGTAAAGGCAGTCTTTGGAATATCCTCTGCGTGAATCTTGAGTTGATGATAGCCAGTTCTAAGATCAATCTTAGAAAACACTTTGGCACCAATCAAGTGGTCAAACAAATCTTCTATCTTCGGTAGTGGGTTCTTGTTCTTGATGGTAACATCATTCAACTTCCGATAATCCGTACACAAACGGTTACCTCCATCTTTCTTGTCCACGAACAAAATAGGTGATCTCCATGGTGACGCACTAGGTAGAATCAGTCCAATTTCCAACATGGCATCCAGTTGCTTCTTCAGTTCTGCTAGTTCAGACGGGTTCATACTATATGGTCTCTGGGCTATGGGTCCGGTTCCAGGGATTAGTTCAATGATACACTCAATATCCCGATCTGGGGGCATACCGGGCAAAACATCTGGAAATACATCGGCATATTCACAGACTATCCGGACTTTGTCAATGGTTGGCTGGGCTATACTCTTGTTGCACTTGAATTGACGGGGCAGGGTTTCAGATACATGCGTGACTGATATTCCGGCTGTAATGGTCATGGTTATGGCTTTCTTGGCACAGTCAATTAATCCTTTGTGTTTGGACATCCAATCCATTCCTAGTACTACTTCCAAACCTTTAGTTCCGAGTACTATTAGATTAGCATAAAAATCTATGCCATGGATTCAGATAGGGACGGCTTTGCAAATTTTCCTAGCTTTGGTGGTTGAACCGGGTATTTGAACAATCATAACATGCTTAAATTTGGTTGGTTGAATCTTACTAGTGCATGGAAATTCTTCAGTAACAAATGAGTGCGATGCTCCAGAATCAAATAACACTCTTGCAAGTACTGAGTTAACAGAAAACATACCCAGCAGGACATCTGGCGCTTCATGGGCTTCTTCAGCATGCATGAGAAAGAGATGGCCGTTGGGGTTGAGCGAATTCCCTGGGGCAAACCTTCTTCCGGGCTGAACACGACACTGCTACTGAGTTGGGACATTTGCATTGGGGGCTGCGGCAATCTTCTTGGGGCACTCATTGCAATAGTGACCCTTGGTTCCACATTCATAACAAGTCACTTGGGACTTGTCCTTTGCTGCAACATGCACAACATTGCTTCTAGTCCTTGGGGCAGTGTTGGTGTTGGTGGCAGCATTGTTGTTGTTGAACTTGGGTGGGGCACAGTTGAAATAGCTGGAGTTGCCGGGGTTGTTGTGGTTTCCTCCGGGCCTTGGGTTTCCACGGTTGGGATAGGTCGGACGGTTCATTGGGGCAAATCCTGGAGATGGGTTGGGGCGACACTTTGGTGTATGGTGGGTTCCTGGTTGATGCATCATGCGACGCTTGCGGTTCTCATTAGCTTGGTTGATCTTTCCTTCCATCTGAATGGCAGATTCAACTAAGGATTCAATATCTGCGAAAGGGATATTGACTAACACTGTCTGCATTTCATCGTGCAGACCATTTAGGAATCTCTCTTTCTTCTTGGCTTCAGTGTCGACCTCATCCGGTGCCTACCTATCCAATGACAAGAATTTGTCACGGTATTCTACTACTGTCATTCTCCCTTGCTTCAGTTCCCTAAATTCATCTCTCATCCTCTTGATTAAACCCGGTGGCACATGGGTTCTGCTAAACTTGACTTTGAACTCTTCCCAAGTCATCATCTGACCTCCTGTCATGGTGTGAACGCTGTTCCACCATGATCTTGCATCTCCGGCCAGATAGTGGGTAGCAAACAACACTTTCTCGTTAGCTTCCACTCCTGCAACTTCCAGATTTTTCTCCATGGTTTGCAACCAATCATCTGCATCTAGGGGCTCTTCTGACTTAGTGAAAACAGGTGGATTAGTGTTCTGGAAATTCTTGAGCTTAGATCCATGGTTGTCTTGATTTCCATGGCCTTGATTGTTGTTGGCCATCTGAGCTATCTGTTGAAGGGTGACTAAGTTGGCTTGACGTTCGACTCTTTCGGCTTCGCAGTCAGAAACCAACATTTGCAAGAGTTGCAACATCGGGTCCGGGGCTGAGTTGCTTCCTCCTCTAGGCATCTGAAGATTGGGGTAGATCATGAGAAAAGAGGGAAAATTTCTAAGGTTCAAGGGTTTTTGAAAAGTTTTTAAAGTTTGACTCAGATTTTTCTAGCAACTTGATTTTCATTCATTCATAGCACATGATACAAACGCACACAACAAGATAGGAAAACAGATGGTTTTAAGAACCATTCTGGGAAACTATGATACAGTGGGACCGAATACAACTCATTAACGCTAGTGCTCAAGTGCTACTACTCCTCGGAGTCAGTGTCCTCATCATCCTCCTCCTCCTCCTCATCATCATCATCATCATCATCGTCATCGATGAAGGCGAAGTCATCCTCATCGGTGAAGAAGTCCATAGCCTGATCCTCCAGAAAGTCATCATCATTTCTAAGATAGGAGTAGGGGTCTCCACGAAGGTCTTCCCCTGCATTCTCCCTCTCCTCCAACTGCATGTCTCTCTCGTGGATGGTCTCCTCCAAATCCGTGATCCGGTGGCGAAGACGGGTAATGATGTGCTCCTTCTTGTCGAGCTAACGGCGACGAGACATGCGATCCTTCACTAGCATGGTTATGCTCTGATCCTTCTTGGCGGCGATGGAGTACTTGTGGTTGGCGTAGGAACGGGCATTGTCCAACTCCTTCTGATGGTCATACATCATGAAGCTGAGATGGTCCAATTGACTCTTCAGCTCGTGGTGATATGGGGCCTCTAGTGGATGTTCCATAACATAACGCCTTGGGTAGAACTTAAAATGGGTACCCTTGATCTGATTGATACTCTGCCCACACAGACGGGCAAGAGCTTCCAACATTGCCCTGGCCAGTCCATCGAGCCAGTTGTTCTCTCTTAAGGTGAACTGAATTCCCTCTGCAGTGGGAGGTTCAATATTTCCTCAGAGACTTGCAACAACTAACCACTGCAGATCTTCTCCTTCCTGATCATTGAGCTGAGCTCCGAAGAACTCGGGGTGCGGACGCTCCAGCATCTCCGACAGCTGGTCCAAGTCACGCTTAAAGATGAGATCTCCTCCATTCCCCAACTGATAAAACTTGCTATACTTCACGTCCATCTATAAGAATATAGGATGAGTAAGTTAGTGGAGTGATCAAGTGTGTCAAATTTTATGTACTTTGCAAGAATTTTTGAGGAACATGAATTTTTATGAAAGAATCCAAGTGATAAGAATGGGAATAAGTTTTTTTGTAAATACTCACTTCCTTGGGTTTTGAAACTAAGTTTTTGATTTAAACATCCATTCTAATTAGGGTCTCCTATGGTCAGGATGACTCTGATACCAACTTGTCAACACATGGATTTTTAATCCCAAATGCCTATTATGCCATACATCGCAATCCCAGGATTACCATTTTTGCGAGACATAACAGATTTGGATATCACAGTACATCATCCATTACAAACCATACATAAGGTATTACACAAATAAGGATCTCATGATCCAGTTCTTAATACAACTCAAGTAGCGGAATAACGTAAAGATAACGATGGCGTGGGTGAAGCTCCATCTTCAGGGTCACCGGCAATGCTGACGATGGGAGATGATCCTAGTTGTCGTAACCTTCTTGCGGTCCGTCATCCTGATACTCCTCTTCATAGTCTGGCCACGGGAATAGCCAGGGACAAAGCCATGAGTACTCTTTAAGTACTCGCAAACTAATACTAATAAGTGAAGGGGGTTTTTGTAGTAGGATACTAAGCTCTAGGGCTGTTTTGTAAAAAGCCAGATTTACCTCTACTAAGTTCAAAAGCAAATAAGGCTAGTTGAAAGTTTTATAACACCTAAGTGGGAACTTGAATTTCATATCACAACTCTGTTGTGGTCAAGTCAAAGTCATAAACCATTTCATAAGTCATTTTGAAAACATCTGACGATAGAGCAGTATGGCCACTCCAACTGTCCATAACCGCGGACGCGGCTATTCGAATAGTTTGACACTCTGCAGAGCTTGTACACTTTCACCACAACATTCAATACATCCGTCAGGAACAATCCTGAATTCACCATACTCAGTATGCGGATAATCAATCCTAACCTTTCAATTACAGGCCCTAGTATAGGCACCTCTCCTGTGAGTTTGGCATCCTAAACATGACCAACTGTCATCTTGGGTACTGCACAGGTGGATAATCTTCACAAGGTAGCCTCAGCTCAGACCTTGGCCGCAAGGGAACCCATACTAAGGTATATAAATTTCCAGTCAAGCCCTATCCAAATTTCGGGTATTGTGGTTGTACGGTAAAATTGGAATGGTATCGCATTCAGACAACCATCCATTTTATAAAGGGCTAAGGCTCATGCCTCAACATTTTCATCATAAAAAATCATCTGGTGTTCAAGAACACATGTCAAAACATTTCAGTAGAATGACTCATCATTCTAAGGTTTTCATAACCATTTTCACAAAGTATTCCCATATAAGTTGATCAAGTTTTATGCTTAGCACTAGCATCTACAAGTGGGGGTAAATACTAATGAGGGGTGGTAAACAAGTGTATCTTATCTAAGTAAATCTCATGCCTCAGGATGACATTAAGATTATCTAACTTAGGCCAAGTTTTATGCTCTTTATGCTACCTTCAATTATCTTTCTATAATCTACAAGTCACTAAGTAAACTCTAAGAGAAAGCTTTGATAAAGAAAAATAAAGTATTTAGCTTGCAAGTAAAACTAGGATTGGGTATCAAGTGGTGTAAGCTCGCTAAGTTGCAAGTGTTAGCTTGCTCAGTTAATAGCTTGCTAATTCAACTAGTAGTATTAGGCTTGCATAAGTAGGGTATATTGCAAGTGTTAGCTTGCCTTGTGCAGAGCAGTGGTTGAAGTTCTCCTTGGCTTCTTCCTCGTAGTATTCTAATCATCACACAAAGGTTCACACTAGGTGATCTAGCATCATCACTAACATTACAAGATTAAAGAACTTGTCCCATTTATTTTATTTTTAGAAAAGTAATTTCTACTCATTGAAAAACTACTTAAGATTTAATATTCTCCAAACCAAACATGGGATCATGTTGACACATGTCATCACCACATATTTTAGTCCATGGGAATATGATTTGAAGTGGTGTCACAATTTAATAAGGTTTTACCCTTTTATTTTAATTAATTAAAGTGACTAGAAATGCCTATGTGGCATTCTTTTATTACTTGATCATTATTTCTGTAAGTAAACCTATATATTTTTACATATTCTGAAAGGTATGGTCAAATGTGATTTTTGAGAGTTGGAATCAACTCAAAAGCTTTTATGGTTGAATTTTGAAAAATATTTGAATGCAGAAAAGCTTCTGCCTTGTTATTTTTACCATGGGTGATCTACAAATCTAAATGGTTTGAATCCAATAGGCTTGGATTAAGCATTCCAGTACCTTTCTAACAAAATTGGTTTCATGCGTTTTGGTTCAGTGAATCGAGCTGGGTTGATTTTTGAATATAGGTACATAACTGTGTTTGAAATTAAATGAATAAAAGTAAATTTGAATTGTTGGGTCGCGCGGGACGTATAACTGGGCTGGCCCACTATGAACAGTGCACGCGCGGGCTGGTTAAGTGGCTATCCCCACGCGTCAGTGAGACAGTGAGGGGCGAAGCGGTACGGGGTGATCTAGGCCGCACGATCTAACTCTAATCGAACAACTCTGGTTCATCGTCCACGTCGGGCAGCGCCGACGAGACAGAACCCTAGCGCAGCAGGTGGGGATCATGGGAGGCTCACCGGGGCTCAGGCGATGGTCGGCGACGGGGGCGAACGACGAAGTCGACGACTGCGGTTCTCCTGGTACCGGCAGCTTCTCCTAGGGCGGCTCTAATCGACGACGACGCCTCTCCTCCTCTGCAGCGGCGAACTCCGGTGAAATTCCGGCCACCTGGTGCTGGCCTTGCTTTGGGAGTGAGTGGGTGTGATCAGTGAGAGGTGGGGAGTGAACTGGTGTGAAGAAAACGAGCGAGGGAGGTCTCCTTTTATAGTGGCTGAAGGGGACCGACGGGCACAGGATGAGCTCGTCGTGGTCGACGGCACAGAGGGGTAATGGCATGGGTGACGGTAGGGGGCGGTGCTGTGCTTCCTAGTGAAGATTAACGGCGTGGTGGCGAGGCGTGGGGCGGTGCTGATCGGTCGGAACGCGTCGACGCTCTGGGCGGGTCCGACGGCAAATTTAATGGCGCACGGGTGCTCCTGGTCGCGCGGCGGTGAATGGGGATGTCTGGCGGGGTGCTGGAGTGTTGGCGATCACGCACGCAAGCGGCGAGGGTGGCGCGCGGCCTGTGGGCGCTGGTCGAGTGTGGCGCACTGGCGCGCTCTCGGCTCACACGCAGAGAGACTGTGCACGTGCTTGGCGGGTGGTCCAGTGGCTGGCTGCGCTCGGGGCTAGGACAGGGAGTGGTGATGGACGGTGCTGCGTGTTCCAGACAAGGTTGGCGGGGCTAGTTCTTCCTCTAGATCGCTGGCGACATTGGGGTTGGCAAATGGGGTCGGCATGGTCACCATTAATGGCTATGCCAAGCTCACAGTGGTGCTAATGCTTGTTAATTGGGCTAGATCATCTACTGAGAGTGTAGTGAGATCTATAGAGGGAACAAGGTTGGCCAAATTCACTACTCACTATAGTGTTTGTTATTTGTTTATTTGCTGCAAACAAGGTGTTTGATGAAATGGCCAAAAGAAATTTAAATTTGAATTTTGGACTCAAACTTGGTGGGTTTGCTAGGAACATACTAGGGAGTATCTGGTTAGTTGGATTAGTCAAGGGGCACTGGTTTGGTTGGGTTTTGAAAATGTGTGATCTTCACATATGTTAAAGATTCAATTTTGAATTGTCATTTGAATGGGTTTGCTAAATGTTTCTACAAGTTTGAAAGGTGGGCTTTGATTCATTTTTACTTGGTCTAGAAAGGGGTGAAAAGAATTGGAAAAGTTTCTGTTTGAAACCTTGGACTAGAAACACTCAAAGTGACCTAGTGAGCAAGATTGGCAAAAATGACCATTTGCCTTAATTGATTTTTTTTATTTTCTCTTTATTTGTTTCTGCTTGGAAATGTTTTATATGATGTTATTTTCATTTTTAAACAATTTCTTGCTATTTAGGTTAATCACACAAGATCATTCATGCATTTATCAAATCATCACATACACACATGCATTCATATGATTTAAATTAATCAAAGTTTTTGTTAACCCTAATTTTAGTTATTAGAGTTTGATGATCATTTTTTTAATTTTTTGGGATGTTACAACCGTTCTTATGAGTATTACCTTTATGGTCACATTATGATTATAAATAAGTTATTCTCATCACTATGTTAATGATAATAGGTTAAGCATTTATAAAGGATTAGAATGCTAAAAGATATACAAAGTTCAATAATAGCGTGACACTATTGTTTAAGTTAAGGTGGTTATTGCATGTTTTTCATTTATATGAAAATTGGGGTCTTGGATATTTGATCTAGAGACTTTGCAAAAACCATGCCTCGTTTGATGAAATGACTAAAACTCCGCATTCTGGTAAAACGGTGACATGCAAAGAAACGTTGAATTTTATACACAGTTATGTATCACATTTCAACCCTATTATTCAAATTATTTCATTGTGGACTTAAGTGAATAGGTGTATTTACTTAATGAAACAGAAGTTTTGAAAGGATTTGAATTATTCAAATGAGCTCGAAATAAAGTGGGATATGGAATTATCAGGAATACAAAGTCTCTTCGATTTGATCGATATGACTAAAGTATTTAGTTAAGTATTGGCATAAAGGGACTTGTGAAAGATGTTTCACAAATTATGATAATTGGACAAATTCAAGGTGTTAAAATGTCTAGAGAGCATAATCATTTTGTATTAGATACATATGGTCTAATATTATCTCTTATCAGGGTTATAGTTATCATTTAGAGTTAAAGATAGAAATAAGCAAACACTTGTTTAAAATGCAAAGGAACATCTAAGGATTCGTGGAAATAACACCATAAGAGTTATGGCATGTTCGAGTTTCTAGAGATTTTGATGATTTGAAATCGCGGTGAATAAACAAGTGTTTGTAGTGTATTCTTATAAGACTATGAATACATGTTCCACAAAGGAAAAACCTGTTGTTGTCCTAAGGTTATGTGTCTTGATGAAGATACATATGGAAGAAAGTAAAAGTTCAAAACAAGGTAGTTGACCTTACCTCCTGGTTGTTGAGTGGTGCAGCGAAAGATGGAACAGATTGTTTTCTTGGTATTTGCAGTATCGATATTTTCTTTTAATGCTAAAAACCACGTCCCAGATTGTTTTGTAGTCTAGGACATATGTGTTTTAGAGATAAAAAACACATGTGTTTGAGACTGAGAGAACCGACAAACTAGAAAAAATTGCAATAGCTATTAATAGTGTATTAAACCAGAAGCAAATGAACATAAGGAACACAAATGAAAATTGTATTGTGGGTTGCGATTGAAAAAAAGTCCACAGATGAAATCACAATTCTTTCAAATTCTTTCACTAGCGACACCTAAAATTTAATCTTCACACGCACACGGTACCCATGGAACTGGAACCCATCACCTGAAAGAGAGTCCGATGTTAGTTAATAATAACAAAAATAATCTGAAACTTAAAACTGAATTAGGTTCCATGGATGTTTTTAGTTTATGTCGGGCTAAGTGGAAGAAAAATTTAGGGCCTGCTCAAAGTGTAACCGATAAAAATAACTATATTTGGTGAATAACGACATCAGACAACATGCATTCAAAACATAGACGAAATAATAATACTTCCTTTGATTCATATTAATTGCCTCAACTGTGTCTATATACGAGTGCATTTAGTCTACACACTTATAGATACTCCCTCTGTTTCAAAATATAAGATATTTTAGTCTTTTATAAAATGAATGAATTTAAACATCTTTTAGTGTGTAGATTTAGATTAATCTTGCACACTAAAATGAGGCCAAATACATTCGTTTCATAAAACTAAAACATCTCATATTATGAAAGCGGAGGAAGTACATAAAAATCTAGATAAAGTTAAGGTCATTAATATGGACTAGATTGGGTAGCTGAAATAGATGAAGTATCAAATGCACCTCCGGGTTCAGAGTAGACAATCAATTAACAAGACCCGAATTTCCTGACGCCGTATGCAGATATATATTTTTATCATGTGATGAAATCTAACGTGATTTACTTGGATCAGATTTTAAGGAACTTGACTACTGTATTTTTATTTGTGAAGGTGTAATATATTTTTTCAAAGTGTCTAACCATGGGGCTATATATACGTACACATGTTACTTTATGCTATCTAATGTTGATATATATTCTAGCAGCAAAACTGAGTCAACCGTGACAAATGGCTGAATACTTTCCCATGTAAACTACTCTTCTAAAAACGTGATCGGTTTGAAATCTACATTAATTGTCCTGAACATGTCTTGGGGCTAGGAGGAGACAACCGGCTACTCCATCTAATCACTACAGTATAAAAACTCGATAAAGAAGTGAAATACATAGATCAGTAATAATCAGTACTATGTTGAGGTACCTTAATCAGAGCCCGCTAAAAAGATTTGGTTTGTCCAGCATGAGCACCGCCACATCTGGGAAAGAAGTCATGCTTGATAAGGCTTTCTTTGAACCAATGGTCAATCGTGCATGAACTCGGTGCTATCCATCCGAATTCCTCTAGCAACTTGCCGGTGTTGTCACACTGGAACATATTAAGCTCATACTCATCATAGACGAGCATATATCCCTCGTGGGTCAAAACCAGATGTTGTTTAAATGTAGTGTGGTGGCACAAGTTCCCAAGTAGAAATTTAACCTGGTACTTGAATTCCCAGATCTCCCTCTCATAGTCTTGTAGCACCCAGATTTCGGCGACTTTCTCGTCATCATCAAAGCAGCTAAAGCCAATCGAACCTTCCATGTCGCACAAACAGAAGCCGGTAGCAGCACTGCTAACCGGGGCCGGGCGGCGCATGGACCTGAATGACTCAAGCACGGTGTCAAAAATGACTATGCCCACGTCGTTGTCAATCCAGTCGGGATCCCAATGAAGGCAGTTGTGGAACACAATGGGTGAGTGCAGACCATCCAGAGTTATTTCGTGCCATGCCATCATAACTTTGTCCATGTCAGGAGAGGAGGGTGAAGTAATCCCGATGCACCTCGACGCGCCGCCCAGAGGCACCGCAAGGATGTAGTTGGCAGCGTTATTACCGTACTGGCGGTAGAGGACGCGGTACTCTCCAGATGGGTGATGCAAGTACATGGCGTCGATGTGGCGGGCGTTTGCGAGTCCTGGGACTGGAGTACACTGTCGTGTGGCTGGGTTGCAGATGCTGTAGCAGCGGTCTGTGGAGAGGGAGACGAGGAGGAGGCCATCGCAGGAGGCGTGGAGCTCGAAGTTGTAGTCGTCGAACCCGAGGATAGGTAGGCCACGCTCAAAGGTTGGCAAGCTGCTGCTCTCGGTGCCGCAGAGCGTGAGGAGGAGACGCGACGGCTGGCAGCGATGGTGGGGGAGGAGGAAATCGGCGTCCGAGGTGAGGCGGTGCCAGGAGCGGCAGACTGCGCGGCAGCGGATTATGTCATTGGCTGGAAGGCGGACAAAGACCTCCCACACTAGGATCTCCTCAGGAAGCAGGCCGAAGCTGACGGAGACGGCGGCACGGCGGCTGCGTGCCCGGGTGGTTACTCCTTGCGCCGATTCACTGTCGGCGGCGGATGTAGGGTTTTTGGTTAGGAGAGACACGACAAGGTACCGCTGCTGTGGTTGCTGCCACTGTGTCGGCCGCATCGTAATTGTTATATGTTGATCCAAATTCTACAAAGTATAGGCCAACTTCTGACGAGTGGAGCGAGGCCCGTCGCCGGGAGGCTTGGGCCGAGTGTAACGAGTCTGAAGTTGGCCCACACCGTGCCCAACGGGGACGCCTGTGGGGGGTGCGGGGGGCGACAGCCCCCCGCGGTACGGTACGGATCGTCGAAGACCTAGGTTTCCACCGATATATTAACCCCTTGTAAGCCGCCGGTTGGAAGAGTTGTATCTGTGAAATCCCCGGCGTTTGTAAACACTCCTCGATATAGTGAAGTTTCGCTGGCTGGCGCCCGTGGTTTTTTCCTCTCTTTGTTGGAGAGGTTTTCCACGTTAAATCTGTGTCTCCTTGCTGTGTTTTTCGTTTTCGTTCTTCGTTATCTTCTTGTCGCGATTGTAACAAGTGGTATCAGAGCCCCAGGTTCTAATCTAGGGTTTGCGACATGTCGTCATTGAAGTTCGATCTACCACAGCTGGACTACACCACAAGATTCTCCTTGTGGCAGGTGAAGATGCGGGCGATTCTCGCCCAAACTTCTGATCTGGATGAAGCGCTGGATGGATTCGGTGAAAAGGATGCTAAGACCTGGTCCGCTGAAGAGAAGCGGAAGGACCGTAAGGCTTTGTCTTTGATTCAACTTCATCTGTCCAATAATATTTTGCAGGAAGTACTGGAGATGAAATCTGCTGCTGCCCTATGGGGAAAGCTGGAAACGATCTGCATGTCAAAGGATCTAACCAGTAAGATGCATGTGAAGATGAAGTTGTTCTCGCATAGATTGCAGGAAGGTGGATCGGTAATGAATCACTTATCTCTTTTTAGAGAGATTATTTCTGATTTGCAATCTATGGAAGTAAAATATGATGATGAGGATCTAGCCCTATTACTCTTATGCTCGCTGCCTAGTTCTTATACACACTTTCGTGATACAATGTTGTTGAGCCGTGAGAAGATAACCCTTGATGAAGTGCAAGATGCCCTCAAACAGAGGGAAAAGATGAAATCTATGGTGCAGGCAGATGGGGCGTCCTCCAAGGCTGAAGCTCTGCAGGTTCGTGGCAGGACCGAGCAGAGATTTAACAACCATGGCAACCGAGATAAGAGCAAAGACGGCAGAGGTCGTTCGAAGTCCAAGGGAAAGGACAAGTTCTGCAGGTATTGTAAGAAATCTAATCATGTTATTGATGATTGCTGGAAGCTGCAGAATAAGGAGAAAAGGAACGGTACTTACCAACCGAAAGATAAAGATCAAGGCAATGGTAAGGCTGCTGTTGTTTCTGATAGTTCTGATGGTGAATGCTTAGCTGTTTTTGCTGCTTGTGCTTCTCGTGATGATGAATGGATACTTGATACTGCATGTTCGTTTCATATTTGCTGTAACAAAGATTGGTTCAGTTCATATGAGTCTGTGCAGACTGGAGATTTTGTGCGTGTGGGGAATGACAACCCATGCCATATCGTTGGTGTTGGATCTGTTAAGATTAGGACACATGATGGCGTGACACGCACGTTGAGTGAGGTGAAGCACATACCAAGCATGGCCAGAAATTTGATCTCCCTGAGTACCATGGACGTTGATGGATACAAGTATGCCGGTGGGCATCGAGTTCTGAAGGTATCAAAAGGTTCTCTTATTCACATGATAGGTGATATGAATTCTGCTAAATTATATGTTCTTAGAGGTAGCACTTTGCCTGGTATTGCTGCTGCTGTTACTTCTAATGATTCTGATGATTGTGGTAAAACACATCTATGGCATATGCGTCTTGGGCATATGAGCGAACAAGGCATGGCAGAGTTGGTCAAGAGAGAGCTGATTGATGGTTGCAACTTGAGTAAGTTTGAGTTCTGTGAGCACTGCATCTTTGGTAAGCATAAAAGAGTTAAATTCAATGCTTCCGTTCATACCACCAAAGGCATATTAGATTATGTGCATGCTGATGTATGGGGTCCGTCCCGTAAGACTTCTATTGGTGGTGCTAATTATATGCTTACTATTATTGATGATTACTCAAGAAAGGTGTGGCCTTATTTTCTGAAGCATAAATCTGATGTTTTTGATGCTTTTAAGAAGTGGAAAGTTATGGTTGAAAAACAGACTGAGAAGAAGGTAAAGGTACTACGTACTGACAATGGTATGGAATTCTGTTCTAATGAGTTTGAGGAGTTTTGCAGTAACGATGGCATGATCAGGCATCACACCATCCCATATACTCCTCAGCAGAATGGCGTGGCAGAACGCATGAACAGAACCATCATCTCGAGGGCTCGTTGTATGTTGTCTAATGCAGGTATGCATAGGCGTTTCTGGGCTGAAGCAGCCAACACAGCGTGTTACCTCATCAACAGGTCACCTTCTATTCCACTTGAGAAGAAAACTCCTATTGAGGTATGGTCAGGTTCACCTGCTGATTATTCACAGTTGAGAGTTTTTGGTTGCACTGCTTATGCTCATGTTGATAATGGAAAGTTAGAGCCTAGAGCTGTCAAGTGCATATTCCTTGGTTATGGTTCAGGAGTTAAGGCATATAAACTATGGAACCCTGAAACAAAAAGGATTTTGTTGAGTAGGAACGTTGTTTTCAATGAATCCGTTATGTATCATGACAGCTTGCCATCAGATCCCTCTCCTGTTGCTATTGGAGAGGAGGGAGTTCGTGTGCAGGTGGAGCACCTGCAGAAAACTGTTGATAATAATGTTGTTGTTGATGATACTCATGAGGAAAATATTGATGATGATGTTGTTCAACACTCACCTACTGTTTTGCAGCAGCCACAGGAATCTATTGCTGCTGATAGACCGAGACGTAACATAGTTCCACCTCGTCGTTTAATTGAAGAGTGTAATCTTGTACATTATGCTTTGAGTTGTGCTGAACAGGTGGAGAACGATTCTGAACCTGCTACATATAATGAAGCCATTGCATCTGTTGACCGCGAGAAGTGGGTTTCTGCTATGCAAGAAGAGATGCAATCGCTTGAGAAAAATGGCACATGGGATGTTGTGCGCTTGCCTAAACAAAAGAAGGCGGTCCGCTGCAAGTGGATCTTCAAGAAAAAGGAAGGTCTATCTCCCAAAGAGCCTTCAAGGTACAAGGCAAGGTTAGTAGCAAAAGGGTTCAGCCAGATTCCAGGTATTGATTACAATGATGTGTTCTCTCCAGTTGTGAAGCATAGTTCCATTCGTACTTTCTTTAGTATTGTGGCTATGCGTGATCTTGAGCTTGAGCAGTTAGATGTCAAGACTGCTTTTCTGCATGGAGAGCTTGATGAGGAAATATACATGGACCAACCAGAAGGGTTCATAGTGCCTGGTAAAGAGGATTTTGTGTGCAAATTAAAGAAGTCTCTTTATGGCTTAAAGCAATCTCCAAGACAGTGGTATAAAAGGTTTGATTCATTTATGATCTCACATGGTTTTGAGAGGTCTAAATATGATAGTTGTGTTTATATCAAGTTTGTTGATGGGTCACCTATATACTTGCTGCTATATGTTGATGATATGTTAATTGCTGCCAAGGGCATGAAAGAAATCACTACTTTGAAGGCACACCTAAGTAGTGAGTTTGAGATGAAGGATCTTGGTGCTGCTAAGAAGATCTTAGGTATGGAGATTACCCGAGATAGAAAATCTGGTTTGTTATTTCTTAGTCAGCAAAGTTACATTAAGAAAGTTCTTCATCGTTTTAATATGGATGGTGCCAACTCAGTTAGTACTCCTATTGCTCCTCACTTTAAATTGTCAGTTTCTCAATGTCCTACTACTGATGAAGAGTTTGAGTACATGTCAAAGGTGCCATATTCTAGTGCTGTTGGTTCTTTGATGTATGCCATGGTTTGTTCTCGTCCTGATTTATCATATGCTATGAGTTTGATAAGTAGATACATGGCTAATCCTGGTAAAGAACATTGGAAGGCTGTTCAGTGGGTTTTCAGGTACCTTCTTGGCACTTCCAATGCTTGTTTGAAGTTTGGCAGGACCGGTGAGGGACTCGTTGGCTATGTGGATTCAGATTTTGCTGCCGATTTGGATAAGAGAAGATCCCTCACAGGTTATGTGTTTAATGTTGGAGGTTGTGCTGTTAGCTGGAAGGCTACATTGCAGGCTGTTGTTGCACAATCTACTACTGAAGCTGAATACATGGCTATTGCTGAAGCTTGCAAAGAATCTGTTTGGTTGAAAGGTTTGTTTGCTGAGCTTTGTGGAGATGATTCTTGCATTACTTTGTTTTGTGACAGTCAAAGTGCCATATACCTTACAAAAGATCAGATGTTTCATGAGAGAACTAAGCACATTGATGTCAAGTACCATTTTGTTAGAGACATTGTTGCTCAAGGTAAATTAAAGGTATGCAAGATCAGCACTCATGATAATCCTGCTGATATGATGACTAAACCTGTTCCTGTTGCTAAGTTTGAGCTTTGCTCGAACTTAGTTGGTTTAACTGATTAGCCCAAGTGGCTATTGGCGCCGAAAGTATTTGCTTTGTTTGTTCAGGGAGATGGTTGCTGTTGATGCTACAAGGAGGAATTTGTCTCAAGGTGGAGTTTGTTATATGTTGATCCAAATTCTACAAAGTATAGGCCAACTTCTGACGAGTGGAGCGAGACCCGTCGCCGGGAGGCTTGGGCCGAGTGTAACGAGTCTGAAGTTGGCCCACACCGTGCCCAACGGGGACGCCTGTGGGGGGTGCGGGGGGCGACAGCCCCCCGCGGTACGGTACGGATCGTCGAAGACCTAGGTTTCCACCGATATATTAACCCCTTGTAAGCCGCCGGTTGGAAGAGTTGTATCTGTGAAATCCCCGGCGTTTGTAAACACTCCTCGATATAGTGAAGTTTCGCTGGCTGGCGCCCGTGGTTTTTTCCTCTCTTTGTTGGAGAGGTTTTCCACGTTAAATCTGTGTCTCCTTGCTGTGTTTTTCGTTTTCGTTCTTCGTTATCTTCTTGTCGCGATTGTAACAGTAATTGGCAATGCCTTGCCGACCGCCAGCGCCCAGCTAGATCAGGCCCTCGCTGACGACAAGGATGCGGCGCTGTTCAAATTTGTGAGATCGATGCTTAGGTTAGGGTTTGTGCAGTGCGATCCATGTGGAAAATAATGGGTGTTGTGCGGTCCAGATGAAAGGGGGAACGGAGTGATGCGCCGGGCGTACGTCCTGGATTAATTGTGGCCCTGCACAAGGTGCCAAGAGATTTGGTAATTTACCTCGATCGGTCGGTTCGTGGTCCTCGTGGATGCATCGCTGATGAATCTTTTGTTTCATCTAAGCTACCATCGCTCTCTCCAGCTCTTTGGTGTTAGAATACATATAGGATTTACATATAGACTAAGACTCATCTTCATGTACTCGAAATCTCTTCCTTCTTTATACGTCTACAACAAAATATTTTGAATTATTATTTTCTATATAGTATCAAAATGGTTAGCCTCAGGATATCAATCCTAGACTTTCCACCGCTTCTCCATCGCGCCCCCTCTCCCCTGGGGAAGATCTATCTCTTCTCAGGATCGCGGCGGCATCTGGTCTCGATCAAAGATTAGATCGTTTGCATAGATTAATTTAGACAAATTTCGAATTTTTCAGTTTCATAGAATAGATTTACAATTAGCCAAATAAATCAGTATGTTTTTTTTTTTGAACAGCACGTGAAATCAGGTTTAGAAAAGGCAGTGCTTCAATCGGCATCCAGAGCTCGTTTCCGTGTGGCTCTACGTAAGGATGTAAATAGATCGGATCGGATTGGATATTGCTATTATCATATTCTTTACCATATTTTTTTGAAGGATTCGGATCAGAGCGGATAATAGCCGGATACGGATTCGAATGCGGACTATATCGAATTGCGGATATGAAGCGGATTCGGAGCGGACTCGGATCAGAAGAGGATAATCGAAGAAATACACATAGAAAAATAAAAATTTATTTAGTTTATGTAAAAAAATGAAAATAAAGCGTGCAACACTAGATAGCAGTAGTATAAAATTGCAAGATTAATAATAACATAGTATAAATGCATATATAGCATGCATAGCTCGTCGATACACTTTCTACATTGTCTAGATATTGGAGTTGTGCTAAATTTATCGGATTATTCTATTTGAGTACCTGGATAATCCGCATAAAATGTCAGATTATCCTTATCCGTCGGATATCATCAATACCATATTCACTACCATATTTGTCGGATATCCGCTCGATAAATATCCGCATCCGCATCCATATCCGCCGGATATCTAAATATGCATACCATATCTTTAAAAGCGGACGCGGGTGCGGATTCGGAGCGGAAATTATCCATACCATTTATATCCCTAGCTCTACGTCAACACCGCGCGCCGCACGGAACATGAGGCAGGATCACGCGTGGGCATCACCGCGTAACATCGGCACGACGGTATCTTCTCGACGCATACATTTCTAGCAAAATTGTAAAATTGTGTGTGTTCGGTCACTTCTTTCAGTCCTGGTAAAACTGGTGGACTCACCTATACCGTGTCCACGAGATACCCTGATGGTGCCTCTATAAGGTGCAAAACATCGACAACTGCAGCTCCATCCAAAAACAAAACTATGTCTCCAGCAATGACGGCCACATAACATACAACGACTACGACATCGATCACACCCACCTTGACCACGGCTACATCATGATCAGCTACCTCGACATCTACAACAACAACAATGTCTACAACTACACAATGGTAAAAACTTCAGTCAACAGCGTCTGCGTCCACTACGGCAAAAATTGTCGCCGCCGTCGCCCCAGCCCTTTGTCGTGTGCCAAAAGTATCTTTCCCGTGTGTACAACAAGAAGAACACGACAAAGAAAAGGTGGACGGCAAACTCCAGAAAAAGAATACGGCAAAGAAATAAACACGGCAATGGACAGACGAAGGCACACGGCAAAGAAAATCATCACGGCAAATTCAATAAAGACACACGGCAAAGATATGTTCACGGCAAAGAAGTGGGCCCCGTGGCCTCGCAGGTTCACCCGCCGGCAAGGGCTGACGGCAGAATCTTTGCCATGTGCCCTTGCCGTCAGGTACACGGCAATGATCTTTGCCGTGTGTATTCTGTTGTATAGACGGCAAAGCATTTTTTCACCTTTTTCTTTTATTTAGTTAGCAAGGCTTTTATTACATATATGTTAGGAGATATTATTTCATAGGATCATAAGCACACACATATGAATAGGTTATTATGGTCTTGATCACTACCTGCACCCCCCCCCTCTTATATGACCCGGTTTCACCGGAACAGGGAGATTCCCCCTTATACAGGTCCAGAACCTTGACTTGTAGGTTAGAGTGCATGCATGCGAGAGGGGACACATGCAAGCACCTATACCAACCTTGCACCACACTCACACACATATGCTAGGGACACATGCAAGTTTTCATCTGATTCCGACGTTCTCGGGGTTTTCCTCCGGCAAAACCCTGATCTCTGCGGGGCTCGGATCGTCTACCCCCTAGACATTCTTCTGATGGGGGTAGCCCGTCATAGCTCTATCTTGTTTTGTGTTTGATTAGGTCATAGGATGATGTAAAACCATGTTGGTTCACAAGTTGGGGCAATATCCTATCCGGTTTCACCGGAACGGGAAGATTCTCCCTTATACAGGTCTAGAACCTTCGCTTCTATGTTAGAGCGCATGCATGCAATGGGGTACACATGCAAGCACATATACCAACCTTGCACCACACTCACACACATATGCTAGGGACACATGCAAGTTTTCATCTGATTCTGACGTTCTCGGGGTTTTCCTCCAGCGAAACCCTAACCTCTGCGGGGCTCAGATCATCTACCCCCTAGACATTCTTCTGATGGGGGTAGCCCGGCATAGCTCTCTCTTGTTTTGTGTTTGATTAGGTCATAGGATGATGTAAAACCATGTTGGTTCACAAGTTGGGGCACTATCCTACCCGGTTTCACCGGAACGGGGAGATTCCTCCTTATACAGGTCCAGAACCTTCGCTTCTAGGTTAGAGCGCATGCATGCGAGGGGGGACACGTGAAAGCACCTATACCAACCTTGCACCACAATCACACAGATATGCTAGGGAAACATTAAAGTTTTCATCTGACTCCAACGTTCTCGGGGTTTTCCTCCGGCGAAACCCCGATCTCTGCGGGGCTCGGATCGTCTACCCCCTAGTCATTCTTTAATGGGGGTAGCCCGGTGTAGCTCTCTCTTGTTTTGTGTTTCATTAGGTCATAGGATGATGTAAAACCATGTTGGGTCACAAGTTGGGGCACTATCCTACCCGGTTTCACCGGAACAGGGAGATTCCTCCTTATATAGGTGCAGAACCTTCGCTTCTAGGTTAGAGCGCATGCATGCGACGGGGGACACATGCAAGCACCAATACCAACCTTGCACCACACTCACACACATATGCTAGAGACACATGCAAGTTTTCATCTGATTCCATCGTTCTCGGGGTCTTCCTCCGGCGAAACCCTGATCTCTGCGGGGCTCAGATCGTCTACCCCTAGACATTCTTCTGATGGGGGTAGCCCGGCGTAGATCTCTCTTGTTTTGTGTTTGATTAGGTCATAGGATGATGTAAAACCATGTTGGTTCACAAGTTGGGGCACTATCCTACCCGATTTCACCGGAACGGGGAGATTCCCCCTTATACAGGTCCAGAACCTTTTCTTCTAGGTTAGAGCGCATGCATGCGAGGGGGACACATGCAAGCACCCGGAGACTAGTAGTTTTTGTATGTTCCAATATAGCACCACACTTTCATGCATATGCTTGGTCACATGCATGTAGGTCCTTGAGGTAGTCAAAATTGAGAACAATCTAAAGGATGTGAAACAACAAATTTCAGACTTTGTCGTGAAATCCTCTCATCTTGGTCTTTTGATTGACCCAAAGAGTGACATTTCTATTTCAAAAGTAGTCCAACATCTTGCTTGGTTTTGTTGGTCAGCAGCTCTACCGTGAGGGGAAATTCTACTCTTGCTGATTGGTTGAGGATTGTTTCTCAAAGTTTGTGACTAGGCACCCACCTAATGGAAATGAAGTTCAGCATCCTCTAGAAGCTTATGGTCTAGTGCAAATTCATATTTCCATGGTCTGAATCCTTATGAAGAGCCGATACATGCTATATCTACAAGAGAAACTATCGTCTGCTCCTCAAGAGGGTTGACAGAACCAGGAACTCTGTTCAAGATTCTAATGGCCATATTGCAAGATGTAGTTATATGCTATGATGGAATTGTATAATTCAATCTTTGCAACTTAAGTATAGATTAGATGATCTCACAGATTTTCCAAGTGCTATAACTCCTGGAGAACCGGTGGTCTATCCCTATAGCTTTCTCCGTACGAGGGTAGCCCAGTGGACTTTTCTTTTTGTTTTGGTTTTTTTAGGACATATGTATATGCAAAGCAAAGGTTGGGTCAACTTTACCATAAAATAGGCTCTGGTTGCCCCGTGGCGGGAGTTTCCACGTATATATCCAGGATTTACTAAGTATTAACGCATGTTTACGAAGGGGGTCACACTTGGGACTTACACATGGGACCTACCAACCTTGCACCACAATCACACACATATGCTAGGGACACATGCAAGTTTTCATCTGATTCTGACGTTCTCGTGGTCTTCCTCCGGTGAAACCCTGATCTCTGCGGGGCTCAAATCGTCTACCCCCTAGACATTCTTCTGATGGGGGTAGCCCGGCGTATCTATCTCTTGTTTTGTGTTTGATTAGGTCATAGGATGATGTAAAACCATGTTGGTTCAAGAGTTGGGGCACTATTCTACCCGGTTTCACCGGAACAGGGAGATTCACCCTTATACAGGTCCAGAACCTTCGCTTCTAGGTTAGAGCGCATGCATGCGAGGGGGATACATGCAAGCACCTATACCAACCTTGCACCACACTCACACACATATGCTAGGGACACATGCAACTTTTCATCTGATTCTGACGTTCTCGTGGTCTTCCTCCGGCGAAACCCTGATCTCTACGGGCCTCGGATCATCTATCCCCTAGACATTCTTCTGATGGGGGTATCCCGGCGTAGATATCTCTTGTTTTGTGTTTGATTAGGTCATAGGATGATGTAAAATCATGTTGGTTCACAAGTTGGGCACTATCCTACCCGGTTTCACCGGAACAGGGAGATTCACCCTTATACAGGGTCCAGAACCTTCTCTTCTAGGTTAGAGCGCAAGCATGCGAGGGGGGACACACGCAAGCACCTATACCAACCTTGCACCACACTCACACACATATGCTAGGGACACATGCAAGTTTTCATCTGATTCCAACATTCTCGTGGTCTTCCTCCGGCGAAACCCTGATCTCTGCGGGCCTCAGATCATCTACTGAAAGGACTATATCTTCCCATGCTATTTTTGGTGTTAATGACAATCCCATTTGTGATTTAATTGTGCGCTTGAGTTTCAGGAAAAACGTTGTTGATGTTTCCTTAAAACAGTGTGGATGCTCTCTTGGGATCTCATGAAGATGGTGGCCTTTAGTTTTCTCCTAGTTTCTCTCTGTTTGTTGTTTTAGGTCGCCATTCTATTAAGAGGGGGTCCATCTCGGAAGGCTGTGGGAAATCACTTGTTCTTGCACAAACCTATATGCACCGCCACAACCATCCTACTATTCCGTGAGAGAGTGTGTTTCTGATCTGTTGAAGCCTTTTTTTGTCTCACCGGAACTTCCGGCCTGGCGCCGGAAGTTTCGCTCAGGCTTTTTCTGCGGGATGATCTGAGATTTAGTCCGATCCAAGTTCCTCTCCAAGTACCACTGAAGGATCAGTAACCTTCTGTTTGAAGTGTCCTATTTGACGGAACTTGGGCCGGAACTTGCATCGGAACTTGTCCTGCCAGAAAGTTCCTGAGCGGAACTTCCGCCCAGCCACCGGAACTTCCGGTCAGACTTGGTTCACGACCCAGAAATTCCGCCCCTAGTTCCGCTCCAAGTTCCGCTGAAGGATCAGTAACCTTCTGTTTGAAGTGTTCTATTTGCCAGAACTTGGGTTGGAACTTGCATCGGAAGTTCACCGGAACTTCCAGTATGTTATTGTTGGAGATATGCCCTAGAGGCAATAATAAATATAGTTATTATTATATCTTTATGTTTATGATAAATGTTTACATTCATGCTATAACAGTATTAACCAGAAACATTAATACTTGTGTGATTTGTAAACTAAATTAGAGTCCCTAGTAAAGCCTCTTTAATAATACTAGCTTGTTGGTTAATAGATGATCGTGGTTTCCCAATCATGAACATTGAGATGTTGTTAACAACAAGATCATATCATTAGGAGAATGGTATGATGGACATACTCCTATAGATAAGCGTAGCATAAAGATCAAGTCATTTTAATAGTTCAATTGCTATAAGCTTTCTGATACATAGTAACCTAATTCCTTCGACCATGAGATCATGCTAATCACCATCACCGAAAGGATGCTTTGATGACATCAAACACCACATCGTAACTGGGTGGCTATAAAGGTGGCATTGAGTGTTCGGAAAGTATGGGTTGAGGCACATGGATCAAGAATGGGATTTGTCCATCCATATGACAGATAGATATACTCTGGGCCCTCTCGGTGGAATGTCATCCAATTAGCTTGCAAGCATGTGACTGGCTCATAAGGGATCACATATCACGGGATCAAGAAAAGAGTACTTATCGGTAACGAGGTTGAACTAGGTATGCAGAGATACCGACGATCAAAACCTCAGATAAGTAAACTATCATGAGACAAAGGGAAATTGGTATCGTATGTAAGTGGTTCATTCGATCGCAAAGTAATCGTGGAAATATGTGGGAGCCATATGAATTTCCATATTCCTCTATTGGTTATTGATCGGAGAAGTGTCTCGGTCATGTCCGCATAATTCACGAACCGTAGGGAGACACACTTAAGGATTCGATGTTGTTGTGTAGTTATGGAATGATGAGTAAGAGACCGAATGTTGTTCGGAGTCTCGGATGGGATCCAGGATATCACGAGGAGATCCAGAATGGTGCGGAGAATAATATTCATATAAGGAAAGTCCTATTTCGGAGTTCGGGAATGATTCCGGTGTTTTCACCAGGAATGTTCTAGAAGGGTCTGGAAGGTCCAGCACTCTGGAGGGAAGGGTACATGGATGTGTCATGACAATGTGGAATGGTTGCATCATGTACTAGGTCACTTGGCTGGGCAATATGGAGAGAGAAATCAAATCCAAGTTTGAAAGTCAAACGCCAATTTGAAAAGTCAAATCTGAAGTTTGATTGGTGGAGGGAGAGTAGGAAACCTACTTGGGGAGGAAGTCCCCTCCCTCCACCCGCCGGCCAAGGAGGGGGAGTTGGAGGAGGACTCCCTCCTCCCAACCGGCCCCCTCCCACCTATATAAGGAGGGGTAGGGCTTCCCCTACCCTTACACCTAAAACCCTAGCTCCTGCGCGCCACCACCTCCAAGTGCTGCCGCCGCCTAGGGTTCCTCCCAAGTCGGCGACTTGGGGCTTCCCCAAGCCCTAGCCGCCGGCCACACACTCCCCTTGGTGCCCTCTAAACCCTAGATCACCAAGGCCTCTCTCATACTCCACCATACTCGCTCCGGCTTAAGGCGAAGCCCTGCGAGATCTCCCCTCTACTTCCGACACCATGCCGTCGTGCTGCCGGAATCGCGAGAAGAGTGCTACAACCTCCGCTGCCTGCTGGAACAAGGGAGAGGAAGGTATTCATCGAGTACCGAACGTGTGATCGACTGCGGAAGCGCTGCCGGAATGCAGCGCCGGAAGGATCGTCTACACGATCTTGAGATCAGCAAGAGTACGACTACATCACCCACGAGAATCTGCTCTCATTAACCGCTTTGGAATCTTCATGGGTGAGTTCCTCTATCGACTTGTTGATACAATCTAGTAGATAGATCTTGGCTTGTTTGTGTGCATGAGGTAGAAATTTTTTGTTTTCCATGCTACGAACCCCAACAGAGGTATCAGAGCCGTGTCTATATGTAGATCTGTTGCACGAGTAGAACACAATGGTCATTGTGGGCGGTGGTGCTTTTTTTATCAATTGCTTTTTGTGTACTTTGCATCTTGCGGTATGATGGGATGAAGTGGCCCGGGCTAACCTTACATGACATCGTTCATGAGACTTGCTCCACACTCAACATGCAACTTATATTGCATAAGTGGATTTGCGGGTGTCTGTCTCTCCCATCATAGTATAGATTCAATTTACAACGGGCACTTGATAGTTCAAGCATCAACGTTGTGGTTCTTGTTCATAAGTTACAATGACACTTATTGAAAGCCCCAAACCAAGTAAAATATGCAAAGAAAATTAGAGGCGTCTAACTTTGTTTTGTAGGGGTGTGCCGTGATGTGATATGGCCATGATTGTGATTATATTTGATGTATGCAATGTTCCTTATTGTATGTTGGCAACCGGCAGGAGCCATATGGTTGTCATTAAATTCCGTTAAAGACCTGCGTGTCTATTCAAAGTAGTTGTAATAGTTGAAGCTGGTGGACGACAACCATGAAACTACGCCATTGACCTTGACGCCATACCGGTGATGATGGAGATCATGATTATGCTTGAAGATGGAGATCGGAAGCACAAGAAGAAAGGCCATATCATATCACATATTATGAATTGCATGTGATGTTAATCCTTTTATGCATCTTGTATTGCTTAGTTAACGATGGTAGCATTATAAGATGATCCCTCAAGCACACAATTTCAAGTTTTAAAGTGTTCATCCTTAGTAAGCACCGTTGCTAAAGCTCGTTGTTTCGAAGCACCACGTGATGACCGGGTGTGTTAGATTCTACGAGTGTATACAACGTGAGCAAGCCAAATTTGCTCATGCGGAAGCTAAGGTTTGATCTTGACGAGCCTAGCATGTACAGACATGGTCTCGGAACACGGATCACCGAAAGGTAAAGCATAAGTCATATAGTAGATATGATGAACATGTTGATTGTTCGCCATTGAAGCTACATCAACTCTCGTGATGATCGGTTTTGATGTGGTGGATTTGGTTCGTGTGATCACTAAAACAATGTGAGGGATATTGTTTTGAGTGGGAGTTCACCTAGATTAATTTAACTGTTAATTAGAACTCAATTTGTCATAAACTTAGTCTAAACTATTGCAAATATGTTGTAGATCAATGGCGGCCCCTACCATCAATTTTAATGCGTTCCTAGAGAAAGAAAAGTTGAAAAACAATGGAAGCAACTTCGCGGATTGGTTCCGCAATTTGAGGATTGTCCTCAATACTGGTAATTTGACCTATGTGCTGGATGCACCACTGGGTGACCCGCCTGCAGCTACTGCTACCGATGAAGTAAAGAATGTTTACCTCACTCGAAAGAATCAGTACTCCACATTTCAGTGTGCTATCTTGTATGGTTTGGAATCGGAGCTTCAGAAAAGGTTTGAGAACCATGACCCACATGATATTTTCCATGAACTCAAAATGATATTTGAGGCTCACGCGGAAGTTGAGAGTTATGAGGCTTCTGAAAATTTCTTTAACTGCAAGATGGAAGAGGGCAGCTCCGTCAGTGAGCACGTGCCTAAGATGTCTGGGCACGCAAACAAACTCCAAAGTTTGGGTATAGTGATTCCTAATTCTTTGGGGATTCACCGTGTCCTCCAATCACTGCCACCAAGTTACAAGAACTTTGTGATGAACTACAATATGCAAAACATGGACAAGACGTTGCCAGAACTCTTCTCCATGTTGAAATCTGCAGAAGTGGAGATCAAGAAAGAGCACCAAGTGTTGTTGGTCAATAAGACCACCAAATTCAAGAAGCAAGGCAAGTCTAAGCAAAAGGGAAACTTCAAGAAGGGCGGTAAGAAAGTTTCCACTCCGGCGAAGAAGACCAAGGTTGGGCTTAAGCCTGATACTGAGTGCTTTTACTGCAAGGGAGAAGGTCACTGGAAGCGGAATTGCCCAAAGTACTTGGCGGATTTGAAGAACGGCAACCTCAAGTAGAAAGGTATATCCGATATACATGTTATTGATGTGTATTTCACTAGTACTCGTAGTAGTGCCTGGGTATTTGATACTGATTCGGTTGCTCATATTTGTAACTCAAAACAGGTGCTACGGAATAAACGGAAGGTAGCGAAGAACAAGGTGACGATGCGCGTAGGAAATGGATCAAAGGTTGATGTGATCGTGGTCGGCACTCTACCTCTTCATCTACCATCAGGATTAGTTTTATACTTAAATAATTGTTATTTGGTGCCTGCGTTGAGCATGAACATTATATCTGGATCATGTTTATTGCGATACAGTTACTTGTTTAAGTCTGAGAATAATGGTTGTTCGATTTATATGAGTAATATGTTTTATGCACATGCACCTTTGATAGATGGTCTATTCTTATTGAATCTCGATTGTGGAAATACACACATTAATAACATTGAGGCTAAACGTTTGAAATTGAGCGATAACACGACCTATATGTGGCACTGTCATCTTGGTCACATTGGAGTGAAGCGTATGAAGAAACTCCATTCCGATGGACTTCTTGAATCACTTGATTTCGAATCACTTGAAAGATGCGAAGCATGTCTGATGGGTAAAATGACTAATACTCCATTTTCTAGTATGATGGAGCGAGCTACGGACTTATTGGAAATTATACATACCGATGTGTGTGGTCCAATGAGTGTAGCATCGAGCGGTGGTTATCCTTATGTTCTTACCTTCACGGATGACTTGAGTAGATATGGGTATATCTATTTCATGTAAGTCCGAAACTTTTGAGAAGTTTAAGGAATTTCAAAGTGAGGTAGAGAATCAACGTAACAAGAAGATTAAATTTCTACGATCTGATCATGGAGGTGAATATCTAAGTTACGAGTTTGGCGAGCATTTGAAGAAATGCGGAATACTTTCACAATTGACACCGCCGGGAACACCACAGCGTAATGGTGTGTCCGAATGTCATAATCGAACTCTCTTAGATATGGTTTGTTCTATGATGTCACTTACAGATTTACCGCTATCGTTTTGGGGTTATGCATTAGAAACAGCCGCATTCACTTTAAATAGGACACCATCCAAATTCGTTGAAACGACACCGTATGAATTGTGGTTTGGGAAGAAACCTAAATTGCCGTTCCTTAAAGTTTGGGGATGCGAAGCCTATGTAAAGAAGTTACAGCCGTACAAGCCTGAACCCAAAGCAGAAAAATGCGTCTTCATAGGATACCCGAAGGAAACTATTGGGTATACCTTCTATCATAGATCCGAGGGCAAAATATTTGTTGCCAAGAATGGATCCTTTCTAGAGAAGGAGTTTCTCTCGAAAGAAGTGACTGGAAGGAAAGTAGAACTCGATGAGGTTGTTGAACCTTCTCTCAAACTTGCGAGTAGCGCAGCACCGGAAGTAGTTCATGTGGCGCCTGCACCAATAAGAGAGGAAGCTAATGATGTTGATCATGAAACTTCGGTTGAAGTAACTACAGAACCTCGCAGGTCAACGAGAACTCGTACCACTCCTGATTGGTATGATCCCATTATGAATGTCATGTTGGTGGATAACACCGATGACCCTGCGACATATGAGGAAGCGATGATGAGCCCAGATTCTAATAAATGGCAAGAAGCCATGAAATCCGAGATTGGATCCATGTATGAAAACCAATTATGGACTTTGGTGGACTTACCGGATGGCCGAAAGGCTGTCGAGAACAAATGGATTTTCAAGAAGAAAACAGATGCTGATGGTAATGTTACTGTCTATAAAGCTCGACTTGTCGCAAAAGGGTTTCGACAAATTCAAGGAGTTGACTACGATGAGACTTTCTCACCGTTAGCGAAGCTAAAGTCTGTGAGGATTATGTTAGAAATCGCTGCATGTTATGATTATGAGATATGGCAGATGGATGTTAAAACGGCATTCCTCAATGGAGACATTGATGAAGAGTTGTATATGGTACAACCCAAAGGTTTTGTCGATCCTAAAGATGCTAACAAGGTATGTAAACTTCAACAGTCCATATATGGATTGAAGCAAGCATCCCGAAGTTGGAATCAACATTTTGATAAGGTAATCAAAAGTTTTGGTTTTATACAAACTTATGGAGAAGCTTGTATTTACAAGAAAGTGAGTGGGAGCTCTGTAGCATTCTTAATACTATATGTAGATGACATATTGTTGATTGGGAATGATGTAGACCTTCTTAATAGTGTCAGGGATTATTTGAATAATAGTTTTTCAATGAAAGATCTTGGCAAAGCAGCTTACATATTAGGCATAAAGATTTATAGAGATAGATCGAGACGCCTAATATCATTGTCACAAAGTACATATTTGGACAAAGTTCTAAAGAGATTTGGAATGGAAGATAGCAAGAAAGGGTTCTTGCCCATGTTGCCCAATACGACCTTGAGTAGAACTCAAAGTCCTGCAACGGCAGAAGATAGAGAAAGGATGAGTAAGACTCCCTATGCCTCAGCCATAGGATCTCTAATGTATGCCATGCTATGTACTAGACCCAACATTGCATATGCTGTTAGTTTGACTAGCAGATATCAAAGTGATCCAGGAGTGGATCATTGGACAGCGGTCAAAAACATCCTTAAGTACTTGAGAAGAACTAAGGATATGGTTCTTTCTTATGGAGGTGATGAACAGCTCGTTGTTAATGGTTACACCGATGCTAGTTGGAACACCGATCCAGATGATTCTAAATCTCCATCTGGATACGTATTTACTTTGAATGGTGCAGCAGTTAGCTAGAGGAGTGCAAAGCAAAGCGTTGTGGCGAGATCTTCAACTGAATCGGAATACATAGCTACTTAGGAGGCTTCACAAGAGGCGATATGGATGAAAGAGTTCATTACAGAGCTCGGTGTGGTTCCAAGTGCACTGGACCCAGTGTCTATCTACTGTGATAACATGGGCACCATAGCCAATACGCAAGAAACAAGGTCACACAAGAAGTTGAAGCATATCAAGCTACACTTTCATGCTATTTGAGAACATGTCCAAGATGGTGACATAAAGATTTACAAAGTACACATAGATCTGAATGTGGCGGATCCATTGACTAAAGCTCTCCCGAGGGCAAAACATGACCAACACCAAACTGCCATGGGTGTTCGGTATATTACCATATAATCTAGATTAGTTGACTCTAGTGCAATTGGGAGACTGTTGGAGATATGCCCTAGAGGCAATAATAAATATAGTTATTATTATATCTTTATGTTTATGATAAATGTTTACATTCATGCTATAACAGTATTAACCAGAAACATTAATACTTGTGTGATTTGTAAACTAAATTAGAGTCCCTAGTAAAGCCTCTTTAATAATACTAGCTTGTTGGTTAATAGATGATCATGGTTTCCCAATCATGAACATTGAGATGTTGTTAACAACAAGATCATATCATTAGGAGAATGGTATGATGGACATACTCCTATAGATAAGCGTAGCATAAAGATCAAGTCATTTTAATAGTTCAATTGCTATAAGCTTTCTGATACATAGTAACCTAATTCCTTCGACCATGAGATCATGATAATCACCATCACCGGAAGGATGCTTTGATGACATCAAACACCACACCGTAACTGGGTGGCTATAAAGGTGGCATTGAGTGTTCGAAAAGTATGGGTTGAGGCACATGGATCAAGAGTGCGATTTGTCCATCCATATGATGGATAGATATACTCTAGGCCCTCTCGGTGGAATTTCATCCAATTAGCTTGCAAGCATGTGACTGGCTCACAAGGGATCACATATCATGGGAACAAGAAAAGCGTACTTCTCGGTAACGAGGTTGAACTAGGTATGCAGAGATACCGACGATCAAAACCTCGGATAAGTAAACTATCGTGAGACAAAGGGAAATTGGTATCGTATGTAAGTGGTTCATTCGATCACAAAGTAATCGTAGAAATATGTGGGAGCCATATGAATTTCCATATTCCTCTATTGGTTATTGATCGGAGAAGTGTCTCGGTCATGGCCGCATAATTCACGAACCGTAGGGAGACACACTTAAGGTTTCGATGTTGTTGTGTAGTTATGGAATGATGAGTAAGAGACCAAATGTTGTTCAGAGTCTCGGATGGGATCCGAGATATCATGAGGAGATCCGGAATGGTCCGGAGAATAATATTCATATAAGGAAAGTCCTGTTTCGGAGTTCGGGAATGATTCCGGTGTTTTCACCAGGAATGTTCTAGAAGGGTCTGGAAGGTCCGGCACTCTGGAGGGGATGGGTAGATGGATGTTTCATGACAATGTGTAATGGTTGCATCATGTACTATGTCACTTGGCTGGGCAATATGGAGAGAGAAATCAAATCCAAGTTTGAAAGTCAAACACCAATTTGAAAAGTCAAATCTGAAGTTTGCTTGGTGGAGGGAGAGTAGGAAACCTACTTGGGGAGGAAGTCCCCTCCCTCCACCCGCCGGCCAAGGAGGAGGAGTGGGAGGAGGACTCCCTCCTCCCAACCGGCACCCTCCCACCTATATAAGGAGGGGTAGGGCTGCCCCCTACCCGTACACCTAAAACCCTAGCTCCTGCGCGCCACCACCTACAAGTGCTGCCGCCGCCTAGGGTTCCTCCCAAGTTGGCGACTTGGGGCTTCCCCAAGCCCTAGCTGCCGGCCACACCCTCCCCTTGGTGCCCTCTAAACCCTAGATCACCAAGGCCTCTCTCATACTCCACCATACTCGCTCCGTCTTAAGGCGAAGCCCTGCGAGATCTCCCCTCTACTTCCGACACCACGCCGTCATGCTGCCGAAATCGCGAGGAGAGTGCTACAACCTCTGCTGCCTGCTGGAACAAGGGAGAGGAAGGTCTTCATCAAGTACCGAACGTGTGACCGACTGCAGAAGTGCTGCCGAACGCAGCGCCGGAAGGATCGTCTACACGATCTTGAGATCGGCAAGAGTACGACTACATCACCCACGAGAATCTGCTCTCGTTAACCGCTTTGGAATCTTCGAGGGTGAGTTTCTCTATCGACTCGTTGCTACAATCTAGTAGATAGATCTTTGCTTGTTTGTGTGCATGCGGTAGAATTTTTTTGTTTTCCATGCTACGAACCCCAATAGTTATGACCATAACTTCCGGTTAAGCTTTTGGAGCGGGCGTCAACGGTCTGATGACCGTTGGAGCCGTGCTGGGTGGAACTTCCGACCTCTCACCGGAAGTTCTGGTGAGGTCGCGGGGGCTGTAACAGTTCAGTGTGGAGGGGGCCTATTTAAGGTGCCCCTCTTCTTCCTCCCACCTACTTCGAATTTTTCTCTCTCCTCCATTAATGCTTGAGCTTCACCTCACTAGATCTCTCTCTAGCCACTCAAATGACTTGATCTTTTGAGAGGTGAGGGAGGTGACCTAGATCTACACTTCCACCAAAGAAGATTTGATTTCCCCCACCCATCCTTTGCGGATCTTGTTTCTCTTGGGTTTCTTGAAACCCTAGACGGTGTAGGGCATCCTTGGAGCTAAGGCTTGTGTTGTGAAGCTTCGAGGTGTCGTTGAGGGCCTCCAATTGAGTTGTGGAGCTTCCCCCTCAACCTTGGCGCCTTCAAGGTCACCGGTTAGTGGATTGTGAGGCCTCCTTTGTGGGGGAGCTCACCGGAGAAGAAGGTGAGGACTTTGTGGCGCTCGGGTGACCTTGTGTGGCCCCGACACCTCTCCAACGTAGACTTAGCTCCTTGGGAGTGAACTACGGGAATTATATCTCCATGTCCCCGCTCTGGTTACTTCGTTCCCTTCCTTTACTTCTTGCTATTTACCGTTCTTGTGGTTGTTGTAAGTTATCTTGCATTTAGGTTGTTCACCTAGTTGCACATCTAGATAACTTTCCTTCTCGTTAATCCTAAAAGTGAGAAACAAATTAAAATTTGGTAGACGCCTATTCACCCCTCCCTCTAGTCGTATCAAGTCGATACTTTCATCTACCCCCCTAGACATTCTTCTAATGGGGGTAGCCCGGCGTAGCTCTCTCTTGTTTTGTGTTTGATTAGGTCATAGTATGATGTAAAACCATGTTGGTTCACAAGTTAGGGCACTATATATCCTACCCGGTTTCACCGGAATAGGGAGATTCCACCTTATACACGTCTAGAACCTTCGCTTCTAGGTTAGAGCGCATGCATGCGAGGGGGACATATGCAATCACCTATACCAACCTTGCACCACACTCACACATATATTCTAGGGAGACATGCAAGTTTTCATATGATTCCGACGTTCTCGTGGTCTTCCTCCGGCGAAACCCTGATCTCTACGGGGCTCAGATCGTCTACCCCCCCTAGACATTCTTTTGATGGGGGTAGCCCGACGTAGCTATCTCTTGTTTTGTGTTTGATTAGGTCATAGGATGATGTAAAACCATGTTGGTTCACAAGTTGGGGCACTATCCTACCCGGTTTCACCGGAACAGGGAGATTCCACCTTATACAAGAACAGAACCTTTTCTTCTAGGTTAGAGCGCATGCTTGCGAGGGGGGACACATGCAAGCACCTATACCAAGCTTGAACCACACTCACACACATATGCTAGGGACACATGCAAGTTTTCATCTGATTCTGACGTTCTCATGGTCTTCCTCCGGCGAAACCCTGATCTGCGGGCCTCGGATCGTCTACCCCCTAGACATTCTTCTGATGGGGGTAGCCCGACGTAGCTCTATCTTGTTTTGTGTTTGATTAGGTCATAGGATGATGTAAAATCATGTTGGTTCACAAGTTGGGGCACTATCCTACCCGGTTTCACCGGAACGGGGAGATTCCCCCTTATACAGGTCCAGAACCTTCGCTTCTAGGATAGAGCGCATGCATGCAAGGGGGGACACATGCAAGCACCTATACCAACCTTGAACCACACTCACACACATTTGATAGGGACACATGCAAGTTTTCATATGATTCCGACGTTCTCGTGGTCTTCCTCCAGCGAAACCCTGATCTCTACGGGCCTCGGATCGTCTACTCCCTAGACATTCTTTTGATGGGGGTAGCCCAGCGTAGCTCTCTCTTGTTTTGTGTTTGATTAGGTCATAGGATGATGTAAAACCATGTTGGTTCACAAGTTGGGGCACTATCCTACCCGGTTTCACCGGAACGGGGAGATTCCCCCTTATACAGGTCCAGAACCTTCGCTTCTAGTTAGAGCTCATGCATGCGAGGGGGACAAATCCAAGCACCCAGAGACTAGTAGTTTTTGTATGTTCCAACATAGCACCACACTTTCATGCATGTGTTACATACATGCAGGTCCTTGAGGTAGTCAAAATTGAGAACAATCTAAAGGATGTCAAACAACAAATTGCAGACTTTGTCGTGAAATCCTCTCATCTTGGTCTTTTGATTGACCCAAAGAGTGAAATTTCTATTTCAAAAGTAGTCCAATAGCTTGCTTGGTTTTGTTGGTCAGCAGCTCTACCGTGAGGGGAAATTCTACTCTTACTGATTAGTTGAGGATTGTTTCTCAAAGTTTGTGACTAGGCACCCACCTAATGGACATGAAGTTCAGCATCCTCTAGAAGCTTATGGTCTAGTGCAAAGTTCATATTTCCATGGTCTCAATCCTTATGAAGAGCTGGTACATGCTATATCTACAAGAGAAACTATCGTCTACTCCTCAAGAGGGTTGACAGAACCAGGAACTCTGATCAAGAGTCTAATGGCCATCTTGCGAGATGTAGTTATATGCTATGATGGAATTGTATAATTCAATCTTTGCAACTTAAGTATAGATAAGATGATCTCACAAATTTTCCAAGTGCTATAACTCCTGGAGAACCAGTGGTCTACCCCTATAGCTTTCTCTATACGAGGGTAGCCCAGTGGACTTTTCTTTTTGTTTTGGTTTTGTTTAGGACATATGTACATGGAAAGCAAAGGTTGGGTCAACTTTGCCATAAAATAGGCTCTAGTTGCCCCATGGCCGGAGTTTCCACGTATATATCTAGGATTTTACTAAGTATTAACGCATGTCTACAAAGGGGGTCACACTTGGGACTTACACATGGTACCTACCAACCTTGGACCACACTCACACACATATGCTAGGGACACATGCAACTTTTCATCTGATTCTGACGTTCTCATGGTCTTCCTCTGGTGAAACCCTGATCTCTACGGGGCTCGATCGTCTACCCCCCTAGACATTCTTCTGATGGGGGTAGCCCAGCGTAGCTCTCTCTTGTTTTATGTTTGATTAGGTCATAGGATGATGTAAAACCAAGTTGGTTCACAAGTTGGGGCACTATCCTATCCGGTTTCACCGGAACAGGGACATTCCCCCTTATACAGGTCCAAAACCTTCGCTTCTAGGTTAGAGCGCATGCATGCGAAGGGGGACACGTGCAAGCACCTATACCAACCTTGCACCACACTCACACACATATGCTAGGGACACATGGAAGTTTTCATCTGATTCCGACGTTCTCGTGGTCTTCCTCCGGCGAAACCCTGATCTCTGCGGGCCTCGGATCGTCTACCCCCTAGACATTCTTCTGATGGGGGTAGCCCGGGTAGCTATCTCTTGTTTTGTGTTTGATTAGGTCATAGGATGATGTAAAACCATGTTCGTTCACAAGTTGGGGCACTATCCTACCCGGTTTCACCGGAACCGGGAGATTCCCCCTTATACAGGTCCAGAACCTTCGTTTCTAGGTTAGAGTGCATGCATGCGAGGGGGGACACATGCAAGAACCTATACCAACCTTGCACCACACTCACACACATATGCTAGGGACACAAGCAAGTTTTCATCTGATTCCGACATTCTCGTGGTCTTCCTCCGGCGAAACCTTGATCTCTGCGGGCCTCGGATCGTCTACCCCTAGACATTCTTCTGATGGGGGTAGCCCGGCATAGCTCTCTCTCTTGTTTTGTGTTTGATTAGGTCATAGTATGATGTAAAATCATGTTGGTTCACAAGTTGGGGCACTGTCCTACCCGGTTTCACCGGAATGGGGAGATTCCCCCTTATACAGGTCAAGAACCTTTACTTCTAGGTTAGAGCGTATGCATGCGAGGGGGACACATGCAAGCACCTATACCAACCTTGCACCACACTCACACACATATGCTAGGGACACATGCAAGTTTTCATCTGATTCCGACGTTCTCGTGGTCTTCCTCCGGCGAAACCCTGATCTGCGGGCCTCGGATCGTCTACCCCCTAGACATTCTTCTGATGGGGGTAGCGCGGCGTAGCTATCTCTTGTTTTGTGTTTGATTAGGTCATAGTATGATTCAAAACCATGTTGGTTCACAAGTTGGGGCACTATCCTATCCCGTTTCACCAGAACAGGGAGATTCCCCCTTATAGAGGTCTAGAACCTTCGCTTCTAGGTTAGAGCGCATGCATGCGAGGGGAGACACATGCAAGAACCTATACCAACCTTGCACCACACTCACACACATATGCTAGGGACACATGCAAGTTTTTATCTGATTCCGACGTTCTCGTGGTCTTCCTCCGGCGAAACTCTGATCTGCGAGCCTCGGATCGTCTACCCCCCTAGACATTGTAGGTTAGAGCACATGCATGCAAGTTTATAGTCTAGTGCAAAGTTCGTATTTCCATGTTCTCAATACTAACAAATAGCCAACAAAAAGTTCACTAAAAACTTAAAATAAATACAATTGAAAGAAAAAATAAAAATAAAATTAGAAAACACTAAAAGGCACACGACAAAGGAAAAAATACACGGAAAGAGGTCCTTTTCCGTGTGTCTGTGTAGGGTACACGGCAAAGGTTCTTTGCCGTGTGTTTCTTCCACCTGGTACACGGCAAAGATTGTTGCCGTGTTCCGCCCGCATTGGCACATGACAAAGGGGTGCCCATAATTGGCCCGCGTGGGCCCGCGCGCCCCTGCCTTATCCTCTCCCAGCCCCATCCGCGCTCGCGAGAGCTCCTGCGCCGCGCCGCCGCCACGATCCTGCGCCGGCGTCGCCGCCGTCCTCCTTCCCCCGCCTCCTTCCTAGCCACTGCCGCCGGCTCCTCCTGCCTCCACCCTGCCTAGCCCCCGCCTACACCCACCTCGGCCCCATCCACCCCGCTCAATCCGCCTCCGCCAGCCCTGGCCCCCGGCCATGGGAGCTCGCCGGCGGCTCCAATGGTAGGAGCTGGGCCGCCGCCCGCCTCTGCCACCGTCCCGACCCTGATGCCCCTCCCCCACCAACAACACCATCGGTATGTGTCTAGATAGATGTATTTTTTGTAGTATATATATTGTTAGATATATGTATGTGTAGTGTAGTATAGTAGTAATGTAGTTATATATTAGAAATCTAGGATGTGTAGTATAGTAGTATTTTGGAAATAAATGTGTATATTAGTAATTTAGCATGTATTTGTTACATATATGTATAGTAGTATGTATATATGGTTGTTTCATATATGCATGTGTATAGTAGTAATTTAGGAATTATATGTGTAAAATTTTGGCATGTGTATAGTAGTAATTTAGTAATTTTTCTTCGTGAAGGATATGTATCGAGTCTGAGGGTGGGGCTGTCGACGGCGTAGGTCATTTTGCGGGAGGGTCGCTGATCTTCTTCACCTCTCGATCACGCTTCGAGGGTAAAAAATATGTTCTCCTATATTATACCTAGGGATATTTTCGTGTGTAGATCACCAAGTCTGTCACGTTACCTAGGTGTCTCTTCCCGGCCGTAAGGGTTATGCAGATAAATATGCATTAGTGGTCTCGCATATTATGAAGCATAACTCTTACGACATTTATCGGGACAGCCGACGGATGCGTAGTTGGGTATGTTTTCCTTGTTCTACTCCGGTCTGAGATAGGATTTCGGCAGCGTCTCCCGCTGTTCTCCGGATGCACATCCATCTTGGATTTTTGCCGAGACGTGTATCGGGAGAGCAGCGGGGAGATACTGCCAAAATTCTGTCTTGGATCAGGGTAGAGCAGGGAGAACATACTCAATCTACGGATCTGACGGTTGATAGGACCCTCTTTACCTATTAGAGAGATAGGTGGATATATGTATGGCGTAAAATATATGTTTGATAAAATTAACCGAACTAATACCGGATTTATTTATATGGCATAATTAATTGAAAGCATTATATATGTCATTTTTAATACTGATTAGATGATGGAGAATCATGACTGGATGTATGATGGCTATGTTAGTAAGTGGGAATTTACCTCAGAATGGCACGAAAAGGCCGAGGACTTCGTGAACCGGGCATTTGCCGTCCCTAGCAGGCCCAGAAGAATTTTCTGCCCCTATGCAAGATGCAAGAACCTGAATACACATTCGAAGGATGATGTGAGTACTCACCTGCTCAATACGGGTTCACACCATCCTACAAGACTTGGACATTCCATGGTGAAAAGTTAGCAAAACGTGCTAGGAGGGAGTCACGGCAGAGTCAGCAGCAGAGTCAGCCAAGGGGAGAATTTGATGCTGGTTTTGATAGGTGCATAGAAAACTTTGTGAATGCTAATGCGCCTGAAAGCCCTCATGTAGAGGTGGAGACACCTCAGGAGGCGGAGACAAGTGAGGAGCCGGAGGAAAACACGGAAAAGTACTATGAGACTTTGTTTGCCTCGCAGAGACCCCTTCATGCACATACAAATGTTACCCAACTGGATACCATAGCTCACCTTTTGGCCTTCAAGAGCCACAGGAACTTGACCATAGAGGACTTTGATGATATGCTTGCCATCGTTGGCAGCATTCTGCCGAAAGGGCACCTCTTGCTGGAGAACTTCTACTATTCGACCAAACTCCTCCATGACCTTAAGATGTCATATGAGCTGATACACGCTTGTCCGAAGGGATGCATGCTATTCACAAAGGAGCATGCTAAGAAAAATTATTGTATCCGCTGCAAATCCTCTAGGTACTTTGAGGTAGATCCCAATGGTGATGGTTAGAAGAGGCAGATCGGGGTTTCCCAAAACATCCTTCGGTATCTTCCAATCATACCAAGGCTCCAGCGGCTCTTCATGACCGAGGATACTGCCCAGCAGATGCAGTGGGAAGTAGAAGGGAACAGATACCTCGACAAGATGATACATCCATCGGATGGTAGTGCATGGAAGAACTTTGTCAAGAAATATCCTGAGAAAGCCGGTGACAAGAGGAGCGTAGCAGTTGCCATATCAACCAATGGGTTCAATCCATATGGCATGTCGGCTTCAGTATACAATTGCTGGCCAGTGTTTGTTATTCCCCTGAACCTCCCCACTGGCGTCTGCATGAGATCAGAGAACATGTTTGTCTCGATGATAATCCCAGGGCCTAAATACCGGGTAAGAACATAAATGTGTATCTAGAACCGCTCGTGGATGACTTGATTCGTGGTTGGGAAGGTCGGGGGATCTGAACATTTGAGGCTTCAAACAATGAGCACTTCGATATGTATGTCTGGTACCATACCTCCCTGCATGACCTACCAGCACGTGCGTTGTTCTACGGCTGGTGTACACATGGGAAGTGGCCTTGCCCAGTGTGCATGCAAGCTCTGACTTTCTTCTAGCTCTCGAAGGGAGGCAAGTATTCCTGCTTTGATCAACATCAACAGTGTCTTGAGCCGAATCATCCATATAGGAGTGACAAAAATAGGTTCAAGAAAGGCCGTGTTCTCCATGATCCAAAGCCACGTCTAAAGACTGAAAAGGAAATCAAGGCTGAGTTAGAAGCTCTCCAGCCAAACTCCGATGGGAATGGTTTCGTGGGATACGGGGATACACACCAGTGGACCCACATTCTGTGCTTATGGAAGCTCCCTTACTTTGAGGATCTTGAGCTCCTGCATAACATTGATGTAATGCACACCGAAAAGAATATCAGTGAGTCCCTTTGGAGCACCATAATGCAAACCGAGAAGACGAAAGATAACATCAAGGCTCTAATTGATCAAGAAGCATTGTGCGATAGGCCAAAGTTGAACATGCAGCCACCCGGAGCCAAAGGCAGAAAAAGTTGATCTAAGCCAAAGGCTCCTTTCTGCCCAACAAAGTCCCAAAGAAGGGAGATCTCCCAGTGGATCGCGCAAAGTTTGTTTTTCGCTGATGGGTATGCGGCCAACTGGATGAGGAATGCGAACATGGAAACGTTGCGAGTACAAGGGCTCAAGAGTCATGACTACCACGTATGGCTTGAGCGGATAATTCCGGTGATGATTCGAGGCTATGTCGATGAGGAGACTTGGAGAGTGCTGTCGAGGTTGAGCTTTTTCTTCCGCCAGATTTGTGCTAGGGAGTTAGACCGTAAAGTGCTTGAGAAGCTACATGAACAGGCACCCAAGTTGCGATCTAGAGATTCTCCTTCCGCCAGGGTTCTTCCATCCGATGCAACATATGATCTTGCATCTTGCGGGGGAGGCTTTAAAGGGGTGACCTATGTGGGCCTGTTGGCAGTTTCCGCCCAAGAGAGAAACAAAGAAGATTCGTAAGATAACAGGCAATAAATGCAAGATCAAGGCATCCATAGCCGAGGCAGTCCTTAACGAGGAGGTTGCAAACTTCACCACAAAGCACTATGATGCCAACATTCCCACAAAGCACAACCCAGTGTTTCATTACAATGCCACCAACCCTAAAGATGTACCTAATCTTTGCATCTTCGTTGGGCTAGGTGGCAAATCAAGTGGCACAAAGAGGTTCGCAATGAAAAAACTTGAGCGGGAGTTTATCCACTCGTATGTCTTACACACCATGGAAGAAGTGAAGCCGTACATTGAGTAAGTTCTCACCATTTAGTTTTCCGCAAACATTCACTGCTATGTCCGTGCCAAACTCTCCTTTAAATTGGTATAGACGATTCAAGAGTGCACATTGGAAGAATCCAAATAGGGAGCCTAACCCTCAAGAGGAGCAGGATCTTTTCGATAAGGGTGGTGATTTCGGTATCGTCAGCTGCTGTCAACACCCGGATTTTTAATCCTAGATGTCTGTTATGCCATACATCGCAATCCCAGGATTACCATTTTTGCGAGACATAACAGATTTGGATATCACAGTACATCATCCATTACAAACCATACATAAGGTCTTACATAAATAAGGATCTCATGATCCAGTTCTTAATACAATTCAAGTAGCGGAAATACGTAATAATAAAGGTAGCGTAGGCGAAGCTCCATCTTCGGGGTCACAGGCAATGCTAACGATGGGAGATGGTCCTAGTTGTCGTAACCTTCCTGCGGTCCATCATCCTGGTACTCCTCTTCATAGTCTGGCCACGGGAATAGCCAGGGACAAAAGCCATGAGTACTCTTTAAGTACTCGCAAACTAATACTAACAAGTGAAGGGGTTTTTGTAGTAGGACACTAAGCTCTAGGGTTGTTTTGCAAAAAGCCCGATTTACCTCTACTAAGTTCAGAAGCAAGAAACTAGTTGAAGTTTTATAACACCTAAGTGGGAACTTATATTTCATATCACAACCCTGTTGTGGTCAAGTCAAAGTCTCAATTCATTTTGAAAACATCTGACGAGGGAACAGTATGGCCACTCCAACTGTCCATAACCGCGGACGCGGCTATTCGAATAGTTTGACACTCTGCAGAGATTGTACACTTTCACCACAACATTTGATACATCCGTGAGGAACAAATCCTGACTTCACCATACTCAGTATGCGGATAATCAATCCTAACCTTTCCATTAGACACCCTAGTATAGGCACCTCTCCTATGAGTTTGGCCTCCCAACCATGACCAACTGTCATCTTGGGTACTGCACAGGTGGACAATCTTCACAAGGTAGCCTCAGCTCAGACCTAGGCCGTGAGGGAACCCATACTAAGGTATATAAATTTCCAGTTAAGCCCTACCCAATTTTCGGGTATTGTGGTTGTACGGTAAAATTGGAATGGTATCGCATCCAGACAACCATCAGTTTTATAAAGGGCTAAGGCTCATGCCTCAACATTTTCATCATCAAAATCATCTGGTTTCGGAAACACATGTCAAAACATTTCAGTATAATGACTCATCATTCCAAGGTTTTCATAACCATTTTCACCAAGTATTCCCATCTAAAGTTGATCAAGTTTTATGCTTAGCACTAGCATCTACAAGTGGGGTAAGTACTAATGAGGGGTGGTAAACAAGTGGAGATTAATTAAGTGCAATCTCATGCCTTAGGATGACATCAAGATTATCTAGCTTAGGCCAATTTTAATGCTCTTTATGCAACCTTCAATTACCTTCCTAGAATCTACAAGTCACTTAAGTAAACTCTAAGAGAAAGCTTTGATGAAGAAATAAAGTATAAAGGTTGCAAGTAAAACTAGGATGGGGTATCATCAAATGTGTCCAACCAAGCATGCTTAGTGCATTGCATAGGTTATCTAAATTTCATAATTGCAAGTGTTAGCTTACAAGGTTTCAAGTATTGGCTTGCCTTGTGCAGAGAAGTGGTTGAAGTTCTCCTCGGCTTCTTCTTCGTAGTATCCTCCTTCCTCGTCGTATCCTTGGTCGGTACTAGCGTCTATAAATAAGTACGGTGTACACAATCACCAAACAATACTTAACTATTTTAAATCATCACACCAAAGGGTACTATAGATGATCTAGCATCATCACTAACATTACAAGATTAAAGCCTTTGTCTTATTTATTTTATTTTTAGAAAAGTAATTTCTACTCATTGAAAAACTACTTAAGATTTAATATTCTCCAACTCAAATATGGGATCATGTTGACACATGTCATCACCACATATTTCAGTACGTGGGAATGTGATTTAAAGTGGTGTCACAATTTAATAAGGTTTTACCTTTTTATTTTAAATAATTAAAGTGACTAGAAATGCCTATGTGGCATTGTTTTATTACTTGAACATTATTTCTGTAAGTAAACCCATATGTTTTTATATATTCTGAAAGTTATGATCAAATGTGATTTTTGAGAGTTGGAATCAACTCAAAAGATATTATGGTTAAAATTTGAAAAATGTTTGAATGCAAAAAAGCTTTTGACTTGATATTTTTACCAAGGTTGATCTACAGAACCAAATGATTTGAATCCAACAGGCTTGGATTAAGCATTTCAGTACCTTTCTAACAAAATTGGTTTCATGCAATTTGGTTCACTGAATCGAGCTGGGTTGATTTTTGAAACTAGGTACAAAACTGGGTTTGAATGAAAATAGAAAAATCTAAATTCAAACGGTTGGGCTGCGCTGGAGATGCTAATGGTCTGGCCCGGTGTCACTCCGCAGCGTAGGGCTCAGCTGACAGGGGGTTCCACCCGTCAGTGGCTCATAACACGCGAAGTGGTACGGGGCTGTGTGGGTCGTTGGATTAGAAGGGTGATCGACGGCTGAGGGTCGTCATTGACGATGAACATGTCACCGGTGAGCTTGAACCCTAGCGGCTTAGTGGGGGTCGTGGGTGGCTCACCGGGGCTCAGGCGAGGGTCGGCGATGGGGGCGAATGACGAAGTCGAGGACGGCGATTCTCCTGGCACCGATAGCTCCTCCTGGGGCGGCTCCAGTTGACGGCGCCTCTCCTCCTCTGCAGCAGCGAACTCCGGTGCAATTCCGGGCCCCTGGTGCTCGCCTTGCTCCGGGGAAGGGTGTGGGATGTTTCTGAGAGAGAGGGGAACGAACTGGTGTGAAGAAATTGAGCGGGGGAGGCCTCTATTTATAGTGGCGAGAGGGGACCGATGAGCGCGAGCTGAGCTCGTCGTGGTCAACAGCACAGAGGGCTACTGGCATGGGCGACATTAGGGGCGGTGCTGTGCTCCCTAGCGAAGCTCAATGGCATGGTGGCGAGGCGTGGGGCGGTGCTGATCGGTCGGAACGTTTGAACGCTCTGAGCGGGTCCGACGGAGGTTTTGATGGCGCACAGCGTGCGTGGTCCGCGCGGCCGCGAACGGGCGTGTCTGCGGGGTTGCTGGGGTGGTGATGATCACGCGTGCATGCGGCGAGAGCGGCGCGCAGTCTGTGGGCGTGTGTCGAGGGTGGCGCTCTGGAGCGCTCTCGGCATGCTCTCGGAGAAGCTTGGCATGGCTTGGACGTGTGGTCCAGGGGCTGGCAGGGCTCAAGCACTGGACAGGGGGTGGCAGTGGACGGTGGCGTGCGTCCCAGAAATGGTGTTTAGGCTTGGTGCTTGCTCTGGCTAGCTAGCCATGGTCGTATGGCAAGGGTTCCTTCGGGTAGGCATGGCATGGTGAAAGGGGTAGGGCCTAGGGGTGGTCAAGGCACTGGTTGGCACTGGGGGAGACAAGTGTGATCAATGGTGAACAATGCTTAGCCAAATTACTGCTCAAAATAGTGAAGTTTGGCCAATTTGATTTTCTGTCTCCAAGTATTTGATGAAATGGCCGCAAGAAATTTATTTTTGAATTTTGAAAAGATTTTTGGTGGGTGTGGTACGCATGTGTTGAGGATTCTGTGGGTGCTTGGTTTTTGAAAATTGAGCTTGTTTGAGTGGTTTTTGAAATAGTGGGATCTTCCCATATGAGATAGATTCAATTTTAAACTGTCATTTAAACTGGGCATTTGAATGTTTTTGGATGATCACAAAGTGGACCTTGGTACTTTATTATGAGTACTATCAAGGGGTGCAAAGATCCATACATGTTTCTGTTGAGTTTTGAAAATTAGAGATAGCCAAAGTAGGCATGGGAGTTAATTTGGCCAAAGTGACCATTCACTTAATTTATTCATTTTGAGTTGTTTGTCTTTGGGAAAAGTTTGGGGATTGTTTAGATGATGTTTATTTCACCTAAGAATAATTTTACAAGCAAAGAAACACATAACCATGGCAATTCAAAAGAATCCAAATTTTGAATACACATACATATGAATGCTTTCATATTTTTAGTTGGGAAAGTTTTTGTTAACCCTAATTTTGATGATCCAAGTTTAATATTTTTGGGATGTTACAAACCTTCCCCCCTTAAACAAAATCTCATCCCGAGATTTGAAAAAGGACGAAAAATATTACCTAGGATTTGAAGAGATCGGGAAACTCCGTCCTGATGTGATCTTTGCACTTCCAGGTAGCTTCCTTTTTTGTGTGGTTGCTCCACTGAATCTTGAGAAACTTGATGCTTCGGGTTCTGGTAGTTCTGAAAGCTTCTTCCAAAATACGGATGGGTACTTCGGGATAGGTCAGGTCATCGTTGATCTCTATGGTCTGGTGATCAATGTTCTTGAACACTTCAGTCTTCTCCAGGACTTCGAGGCACTTGCGAAGTAATGAGATATGGAACATATTGTGCACGGCTAACATTTCTTCGGGTAGTTCCAATTGATACGACACTTCTCCTCGATGGTTCAGAATCTTGAAGGGGTCGATATATCTAGGGGCTAACTTTCCTTTTAGTTGGAAACGTTGTATTCCTTTCAATGGCGACACTTTTAGGTACACAAAATCTCCGATGTTGAAGGCGAGGTCTCGATGTCTCTTGTCGGCGTAACTCTTCTGTCTTGACTGGGGTGTCTTGAGGTGCTCACGAATCTTGTGAACTTTCTCTTCTGCTTCTCGTAGGATGTCGGGTCCGAAAATCTGACTCTCTCCTACTTCCGACCAGTTCAAAGGGGTGCGACACTTCCTTCCATACATGAATTCAAATGGGGCCATTTGCAAACTAGCTTGATAACTGTTGTTCTATGAAAATTCTGCAAACGATAGACAGTCTTCCCATTTATATCCATACTCTAACACACATGCTCTCAACATATCTTCGAGTATTTGATTTACTCGCTCCGTTTGTCCGTCGGTCTGAGGGTGATAAGTTGTGCTGAAATCTAGTCGGGTTCCTAAACCTTCTTGGACTTTCTTCCAGAATATCGAGGTAAACTGAGTTCCTCGATCCGATACGATGTTCTTGGGGACTCCATGCAAACTGACGATTCTAGCGATGTATAACTCCGCTAGCTTCGAACTCTGATACGTGGTCTTGCTGGTAAGAAATGGGCGACTTTGGACAATCTGTCCACTATGACCCAGATAGAGTCATTTCCCCTACTAGAAGTAGGCAATCCGGTGATAAAGTCCATTCCAACGAAATCCCATTTCCATTCCGGAATCTGCAATGGTTGCAACAATCCAGCGGGTCTTTGATTTCCCGCCTTGACTCGCTGACATATATCACACTTGGCGATATAGCTTCCAATTTCTCTCTTCATCTTATGCCACCAAAATTGTTCTTTCAAATCTTGATACATCTTCGTTCCTCCAGGGTGGATAGAATAAAGAGTATCATGGGCTTCCTTCAGAATAACTTCTTTCAACCCAGAATCTGCTGGTACACAAAGGCGTCCTTTGTACCACAGAACTCCTTCTTCGTCTTCCGTGAATCCGGGTACTTTGCATGTACCAATACGACGCTTGATTCCGTCGATACTAGCATTTCCTTTCTGCGCCTCCTTGATCTGGCTGATCAAAGTGGTTTGAAGTTCTATGCTAGCCAAAAATCCTTCACTCACTAATTCTATGCAGAAATCTTCCATCTCTTTGTGAAGACTTGGTTGCTTCTTTAGAATCATGGAGTTCAAGTGGCACGGCGATCTGCTAATGGCATCGGCTACCACATTGGCTTTACCGGGGTGATAGTGAATGTCCAGATCGTAATCCTTGATTAACTCAATCCATCTTCTCTGTCTCATATTCATCTCCTTCTGAGTGAATATATACTTCAGGCTCTTGTGATCCGAATAATTCTCACAACGGTTTCCCATCAGGTAATGCCTCCGTGTCTTCAGGGCTAGAACTACGGCTGCGAGCTCGAGGTCATGGGTTGGGTAGTTCTGCTCATGTTGTTTCAGTTGTCGGGATAGGTAAGATATAACTTCGCATTCTTGCATTAGCACACATCCGAGACCGATCTTGGATGCATCACAATACACGTCAAAGGGCTTCGTGATATCCAACATGATTAAGATTGGGGCTGAAATCAATCTTCTCTTGAGTTCTTGAAAACTCGCTTCACATTTGTCCGTCCATTCAAACTTCTTGTCCTTCTTCGGCAATTGGGTCATGGGTCTGGCGATACTCGAGAATCCTTCTACGAACTTGTGGTAGTATCCCGCCAATCCGAGAAATGCACGAACTTGGGTTTGAGTGGTTGGGGCTTGCCAATCTTCGACATCTTTCACCTTTGCAGGGTCAACAGCAATTCCTCCAGCTGATACAATGTGACCGAGGAATCCTACCTCCTGTAACCAGAATTCACATTTGCTAAACTTGGCATACAACTGATGCTCTCTAAGGGTTCCAAGAATGGTCCTTAGGTGTAGCTCATGTTCTTCTTCTGATTTGGAAAAAATTAGAATGTCATCGATGAAAACAACGACAAACTTATCTAGGAAGTCCATAAAAATCTTATTCATGAGATTCATGAAATAAGCGGGGGCATTGGTTAATCCAAAAGACATGACAATATACTCGTATAATCCATATCTGGTGGTAAAGGCAGTCTTGGGAATATCCTCTGCGTGAATCTTGAGTTGATGATAGCCTGTTCTAAGATCAATCTTAGAAAACACTTTGGCACCGGTCAACTGTTCAAACAAATCTTCTATCTTGGGCAATGGGTACTTGTTCTTGATAGTGACATCATTCAACTTCCGATAATCCGTACACAAACGGTTACCTCCGTCTTTCTTGTCCACAAACAAAACAGGTGATCTCCATGGTGACGCACTTGGTTGAATCAGTCCAATTTCTAGCATGTCATCTAGATGCTTCTTCAGTTCCGCTAGTTCAGGCGGGTTCATACTATATGGTCTCTAGGCTATGGGTCCTGTTTCGGGGATTAGTTCAATGATAAACTCGATATCCCGATATGGGGGCATACTGGGCAAAACATCTGGAAATACATCAGGGTATTCACAGACTATCCAGACTTGGTCAATGGTAGGTTGGGCTATACTCCTGTTGCACTTGAATTGACGAGGTAAGGTTTCAGATACATGCTCGACTGATATTCCGGCTGTACTGGTCATGGTTATGGCTTTCTTGGCACAGTCCATTAATCCTTTATGTTTGGACATCCAATCCATTCCTAGTACTACTTCCAAACCTTTAGTTCCGAGTACTATCAGATTAGCATAAAAATCTATGCCATGGATTTAGATAGGGATGGCTTTGCAAATTTGTCTAGCTTTGGTGGTTGAACCGGGGATTTGAACAATCATAACATGCTTCAGTTTTGTTGGTTGAATCTTACTAGTGCATGCAAATTCTTCGGTGACAAATGAGTGCGATGCACCAGAATCAAACAACACTCCAGCAAGTACTGAATTAACAGAAAACATACTCAGCACGACGTCCGGCGTTTCTTGGGCTTCTTCAGCATGCATGAGAAAAATACGGACGTTGCGGTTGAGAGAGTTCCCTGGGGCAAACCTTCTTCCGGGCTAAACACGACGTTCCTGCTGAGCTGGGGCATTTGCATTGGGGGCTGCGGCATTTTTCTTGGGGCACTCATTGGAGTAGTGACCCTTATTTCCACAGTCATAACAAGTCACTTGCGACTTGTCCTTTGCTGCAACAGGCACAACATTGCTTCCAGTCCTCGGGGCAGTGTTGGTGTTGGCAGCAGCATTATTGTTGTTGCACTTGGGTGGTGCACGGTTGAAATTGCCAGAGTTGTCGGGTTTGTTGTGATTTCCTCCGGGCCTCGGGTTTCCACGGTTGGGATAGGTCGGACGGTTCATCGGGGGTCTGTTGGTTTCGGGGCAAATCCTGGAGATGGGTTGGGGCGATACTTTGGGGTATGATGGGTTCCTGGCTGATGCATCATGCGACGCTTGCAGTTCTCATTGGCTTGGTTGATCTTTCCTTCCATCTGAATGGCAGAGTCGACAAGGGCTTCAATATCAGGAAATGGGATATTGACCAACACCGTCTGCATCTCATCGTGCAGACCATTCAGGAATCTTTATTTCTTCTTGGCTTCGGTGTCGATCTCATCCGGGGCATACCTAGCTAATGAAAAGAATTTGTCACGGTATTCCACTACGGTCATCCTTCTTTGCTTCAGTTCTCTAAACTCATCTCTCATTATCTTGATCAAACCCGGTGGCACATGGGTTCTGCTGAACTTGACCTTGAATTCCTCCCAGGTCATCATCTGTCCTCCGGTCATTGCACGAACGTTGTTCCACCATGATCTTGCATCTCCGGCTAGATAGTGGGTGTCGAACAGAACTTTCTCGTTAGCTTCCACTCCGGCGACTTCCAGGTTGTTTTCCATGGTTTGCAGCCAATCATCTATGTCTAAGGGATCTTCCGACTTAGTGAAAACAGGTGGGTTGGTGTTCTGGAAATTCTTGAGCTTAGATCCGTGGTTGTCCTGATTTCCTTGGCCTTGATTGTTGTGGGCCAGCTGAGCTATCTGCTGAAGGGTGGCTAGGTTGGCTTGACGTTCTGCTCTTTCAGCTTCGCGGTCAGAAACCAACATTTGCAGGATCTGCAACATCGGGTCCGGGGATGAACCACTTCCTCCGCGTGGCATCTGAAGATTGAGATAGATCATGAGAAGAGAGGGAAATTTCTAAGGTTCAGGGACTTTGAAAAGTTTTTAAAGTTTGACTCAGATTTTCTAGCAACTTGATTTTCATTCATTCATCCATAGCACACGATACAACACACACCACAACAAAGGTAAACAGATGGTTTTAAGAACCATTCTAGAAACTACGATACAGTGGGACCGAATAAAGCTCGCTAACGCTAGTGCTCAGGTGCTACTACTCCTCAGAGTCGGCGTAGTCGTCATCCTCATCATCGTCATCGATGAAGGCGAAGTCATCCTCATCGGTGAAGAAGTCCATGGCCTGATCCTCTAGAAAATCATCATCATCGCTGAGATAGGAGTAGGGGTATCCACGAAGATCTTCTCCGGCATTCTCCTTTTCCTCTAGCTACATGTCTCTCTCGTGGATGGTCTCCTCCAAATCCGAGAAACGGTGGCGAAGACGAGCAATGATGCGCTCCTTCTTGTCGAGCTGGCGGCGACAAGACTTGCGATCCTTCACTAGCATGGCGATGGTCTGATCCTTCGTCTTGATGATGGCGGACTTGTGGTTGGAGTAATCACGGGCAATGTCCAACTCCTGCTGACGATCATACATCATGAAGCTAAGGTGGTCCAACTGAGTCTTTAGCTCGTGGTGGTATGGGGATTCCAGTGGCTGTCCCATAGCATCACGCCTTGGAAAGAACTCAAAGCTGGTACCCTTGATCTTGTTGATACTCTGCCCACACAGACGGGCAAGAGCTTCCTGCATGGCCCTGGCAAGTCCATCGAGCCAGTTGTTTTCTCTTAAGGTGAACTGAAATCCCTCTGCAGTGGGAGGTTCAATCTTTCCTCGGAGACTTGCAACAATTAGCCACTGCAGATCTTATCCTCCTTGATCATTCAGCTGAGCTCCGAAGAACTCGGGGTGTGGACGCTCCAGAAGTTCCGAAAGCTGGTCCAAATCCCGCTCAAAGATGAGGTCTCCTCCATTCCCCAACTGATAAAACTTGTTGTACTTCACGTCCATCTATAAGAATATAGGATGAGTAAGTTAGTAGAGTGATCAAGTGTGTCAAATTTTATGTATTTTGTAAGAGTTTTTGAGGAACATGAATTTTTATGAAAGAAACAAAGTGATAAGAATGGGAATAAGTTTTTGTCAATATTTGCTTCCTTTGGTTTTGAAACTAAATTTTTGATTCAAACGTCCAGTCTAACTAGGGTATCCTATGGTCAGGATGGCTCTGATACCAACTTGTCAACACCCGGATTTTTAATCCCAGATGTCTGTTATGCCATACATCGCAATCCTAGGATTACCATTTTTGCGAGACATAACAGATTTGTATATCATAGTACATCATCCACTACAAACCATACATAAGGTCTTACACAAATAAGGATCTCATGATCCAGTTCTTAATACAATTCAAGCAGCGGAAATACGTAATAATAAAGGTAGCGTAGGCGAAGCTCCATCTTCGGGGTCACAGGCAATTCTGACCTTCCTGCGTTCCATCATCCTGGTACTCCTCTTCATAGTCTGGCCACGGGAACAGCCAGGGACAAAAGACATGAGTACTCTTTAAGTACTCGCAAACTAACACTAACAAGTGAAGGGGTTTTTGTAGTAGGACACTAAGCTCTAGGGTTGTTTTGCAAAAAGCCAGATTTACCTCTACTAAGTTCAGAAGAAAGAAACTAGTTGAAGTTTTATAACACCTAAGTGGGAACTTGTATTTCATATCACAACCCTGTTGTGGTCAAGTCAAAGTCTCAATTCATTTTGAAAACATCTGACGGGGGAACAGTATGGCCACTCCAACTGTCCATAACCGCGGACGCGGCTATTCGAATAGTTTGACACTCTGCAGAGATTGTACACTTTCACCACAACATTCGATACATCCGTCAGGAACAAATCCTGAATTCACCGTACTCAGTATGCGGATAATCAATCCTAACCTTTCCATTACACGCCCTAGTATAGGCACCTCTCCTGTGAGTTTGGCCTCCCAACCATGACCAACTGTCATCTTGGGTACTGCACAGGTGGACAATCTTCACAAGGTAGCCTCAGCTCAGACCTTGGCCGTGAGGGAACCCATACTAAGGTATATAAGTTTCTAGTCAAGCCCTACCCAATATTCGGGTATTGTGGTTGTATGGTAAAATTGGAATGGTATCACATCCAGACAACCATCAGTTATATAAAGGGCTAAGGCTCATGCCTCAACATTTTCATCATCAAATTTGGTGTTCGGAAACACATGTCAAAACATTTCAGTAGAATTACTCATCATTCCAAGGTTTTCATAACCATTTTCACCAAGTATTCCCATCTAAAGTTGATCAAGTTTTATGCTTAGCACTAGCATCTACAACTGGGGTAAGTACTAATGAGGGGTGGTAAACAAGTGAAGATTAATTAAGTGCAATCTCATGCCTTAGGATGACATCAAGATTATCTAGCTTAGGCCAATTTTAATGCTCTTTATGAAACCTTCAATTATCTTCCTAGAATCTACAAGTCACTTAAGTAAACTCTAAGAGATAGCTTTGATAAAGAAATAAAGTATAAAGCTTGCAAGTAAAACTAGGATGGGGTATCATCAAATGTGTCCAACCAAGCATGCTTAGTGCATTGCATAGGTTATCTAACTTTCATAATTGCAAGTGTTAGCTTGCAAGGTTTCAAGTATTGTCTTGCCTTGTGCAGAGAAGTGGTTGAAGTTCTCCTCGGCTTCTTCTTCGTAGTATCCTCCTTCCTCCTCGTATCCTTGGTCGGTACTAGCGTCTATAAATAAGTACGAGGTACACAATCACCAAAAAATACTTAACTATTTTCAATCATCACACCAAAGGGTACTATAGATGATCTAGCATCATCACTAACATTACAAGATTAAAGCCTTTGTCTTATTTATTTTATTTTTAGAAAAGTAATTTCTACTCATTGAAAAACTACTTAAGATTTAATATTCTCCAACTCAAACATGGGATCATGTTGACACATGTCATCACCACATATTTCAGTACATGGGAATATGATTTAAAGTGGTGTCACAATTTAATAAGGTTTAACCTTTTTATTTTAAATAATTAAAGTGACTAGAAATGCCTATGTGGCATTCTTTTATTACTTAAACATTATTTCTGTAAGTAAACCCATATGTTTTTATATATTCTGAAAGTTATGATCAAATGTGATTTTTGAGAGTCGGAATCAACTCAAAAGCTATTATTTTTGAAATTTGAAAAATGTTTGAATGCAGAAAAGCTTCTAACTTGATATTTTTACCAAGGTTGATCTACAAATCCAAATGATTTGAATCCAACGGGCTTGGATTAAGCATTTTAGTACCTTTCTAACAAAATTGGTTTCATGCAATTTGGTTCACTGAATTGAGCTGGGTTGAACTTTGAAACTAGGTACAAAACTGGGTTTGAATGAAAATAGAAAAATCTAAATTCAAACGGTTGGGCTGCGCGGGAGATGCTAATGGGCCGGCCCAGTGTCACTCCGCAGCGCGGGGCTCAGCTGACAGGGGGTTCCGTCCGTCAGTGGCTCATAACACGCGAAGCGGTACGGGGCTGTGTGGGTCGTTGGATTAGAAGGGTGATCGACGGCTGAGGGTCGTCGTCAATGATGAACATGTCACCGGCGAGCTCGAACCCTAGCGGCTCAGTGGGGGTCGTGGGAGGCTCACCGGGGCTCAGGCGAGGGTCCGCGATGGGGACGAACGATGAAGTCGACGACGGCGATTCTCCTAGCACCGACAGCTCCTCCTGGGGCGGCTCCAATCGACGGCGCCTCTCCTCCTCTGCAGCGGCGAACTTCGGTGCAATTCCGGCCACCTGGTGCTCGCCTTGCTCCGGGGAAGGGTGTGGGATGTTTCTGAGAGAGAGGGGAACGAACTGGTGTGAAGAAATCGAGCGGGGGAGGCCTCTATTTATAGTGGCGAGAGGGGACCGATGGGCGTGAGCTGAGCTTGTCGTGGTCGACGGCACAGAGGGCTACTGGCATGGACGACGTTAGGGGGCGGTGCTGTGCTCCCTGGCGAAGCTCAACGGCGTGGTGGCGAGGCGTGGGGCGGTGCTGATCGGTCAGAATGCTTCGACGCTCTGAGTGGGTCCGACAGAGGTTTTGATGGCGCACAGCGCGCGTGGTCCGCGCGGCGGCGAACGGGCGTGTCTACGGGGTTGCTGGGGTGGTGGTGATCACGCATGCACGCGGCGAGGGCGGCGCGCGGTCCGTGGGCGTGTGTCGAGGGTGGCGCTCTGGCGCGCTCTCGACATGCTCTCAGAGAAGCTTGGCATGGCTTGGGCGTGTGGTCCAGGGGTTGGCAGGGCTCAAGCGCTGGACAGGGGTGGCGATGGACGGTGGCGTCCGTCCCAGACATGGTGCTTATGCTTGGTGCTTGCTCTGGCTAGCTAGCCATGGTCAGCTAGCAAGGGTTCCTTCGGGTAGGCATGGCATGGTGCAAGGGGTAGGGGCTAGGGGTGGTCAAGGCACTGGTTGGCACTGGGGGAGACAAGTGTGATCAATGGTGAACAATGTTTAGCCAAATTACTGCTCAAAACAGTGAAGTTTGGCCAATTTGATTTTCTGTCTCCAAGTGTTTGATGAAATGGCCGCAAGAAGTTTATTTTTGAATTTTGAAAAGATTTTTGGTGGGTGTGCTAGTCATGTGTTGAGGATTCTGTGGGTGCTTGGGTTTTGAAAATTGAGCTTGTTTGAGTGGTTTTTGAAATAGTTGGATCTTCCCATATGAGATAGATTCAATTTTAAACTGTCATTTAAACTAGGCATTTGAATGTTTTTGGATGATCACAAAGTGGGACTTGGTACCTTATTATGAGTACTATCAAGGGGTGCAAAGATCCATACATGTTTTTGTTGAGTTTTGAAAATTAGAGATAGCCAAAGTAGGCACGGGAGTTAATTTGGCCAAAGTGACCATTCACTTAATTTATTCATTTTGAGTTGTTTGTCTTTGGGAAAAGTTTGGGGATTGTTTAGATGATGTTTATTTCACCTAAGAATCATTTTACAAGCAAAGAAACACAGAACCATGGCAATTCAAAAGAATCCAAATTTTGAATACACATACATATGAATGCTTTCATATTTTTAGTTGGGAAAGTTTTTGTTAACCCTAATTTTGATGATTAGAGTTTGATGATCCAAGTTTAATATTTTTGGGATGTTACAGCTGGTTCTATGGTTTGGTACTATTCGGGCCAACTTATTGTGCTACACTTCTTGTGATAATCTTCTTATGCTAAACTTCTCGTTCTAACTTGTAGGCAAGAACTGACAAAGAGATGCAACCCGAGCTAAGAAATATTTCCAGGGGCTTTAACCATCCAGTCGACACGTTCAATGCTTATGACGTGAATGGGTATCGCTTCCATACCCATGAATACACAACTAGCCGGCCCAACCGGAAGACAACAAATAGCAGGGTCTTTTGTGAAGGCTCAGATGGCCTCCGGTACTATGGAAGAGTCGAGGGTATATATGAGCTGAATTACGGTTTTGGCAAAGGGCTAAATCCCGCTGTATTCGAATGCCATTGGTTTGACCCACATAAGGTGAAACGGGATCCTGAAATTAGACTGGTCGAAGTTAAGAGAAGCTCCGTTTATGCAGGAGATGATGTTTACATTTTGGCTACTCAGGCCTTCCAAGTATTCTATCTTCCGTGCCCATGCCAAAAACCGACAAAACATCTACAGGACTGGGATGTTGTGATCACGGTACCAACATGCAATAGGCCGCCCTTGCCAAACAAGGATGATTACCGCCGCCTAGACCCCTCAACAAATGATGGCGAGTTTTATCAAGAAGAAGGGATCCTCGGGTAATTCACTATCGACTTGTCCACCGATGGTGACATGGTCGTAGATGATGAGCAAGAAGAAGCTGAGGAGGAAGACACTGTGCAAGATGAAGCTGAGGAGGTTCACAACAGACAAGATGTGAGTTTGATCGAGGCGTTCCATGCAGGCCTTGACGTCAACGATCCATAGGGACCACCTCCAGGTTTCGTGGATGATTATTGGTGGCCAGAAAATGATAGCGATGATGAAACCTCTCGTCTAATTCATAATCCCGACTCAGGCTTCTGATCCATGTAGTAGTAGTAGTAATAATCTTTGTAGTAGTGTTTGCTATGTAATCCCGTCGGGCTATGAAATAAAATTTCTTTCCTTTTGTCTTTGTATTTGTAAGAACTCTATTTTATGTAATAAAGTTTCTTTCCTTTTGTCTTTGGAGAAACACAAGGAAGGCTTCATCTCGTAGCCCCAAAGTCGAGAGAGGACAAGTATTTTCGAGATTCATATAGCATGAGGATGTGTCAGTGGCAGGCCCAGGAAAGGATTCTCGATCCATGACAACGATTCCTTTCGAGGAGTCATTGTCGTGGAGACCAAATCCTTTCCTTGGCTTGCCGCGTCTCATACCCATGCTATATGGATCTTGGAAGTATTTATCTTCTTTCTTCTTTGTTGATACGAATAGATTAGATAGCGTGACTTAAATGAAATAGATTAGATAGCCCTAAAGTCGAAAGGAAAGACATTACTTCACTATTAGTATAGCATGGGCGACATTGTTATATGAATCATGGAATGGTTTCTTTCCTTTCATCTTTGGAGAAACACAAGGAAGGCTTCATCTCGTAGCCCCAAAATCGAGAGAGGACAAGTATTTTTGAGATTCATATAGCATGGGGATGTGACGGTGGCAAGCCCAGGAAAGGATTCTCGATCCACAACAATGGTTCATTTCGAGGAGTCGTTTCCGTGGAGACCGAATCCTTTCCTTGGCTTGTCGCGTCTCATACCCATGCTATATGGATCATGAAAGTATTTCTCTTCTTTCGTCTTTGCTGATACGAATATAGTGTGTGTTTAAAACTTGAGTATTATTGTACTGTTATGAATCTTATGTCACTGATGTGTACTAATAAACTACTCTTTTCACTTTGTTTTGCAGGTGATTGAAAGATGCCGGGGGGAAAGGGCGTTACAAGAAAGCTGAAAAGCTTGGCTAAACTTGTGACTGGTGGTTCAAAAGATGCCAGGGGGAAGCAGCCTGCTAGTGCTAGTGCTCCACCACGCACTTCATAGCAGCGGGGGAGTGGGAGGCGTGCGAGGACTCCTAGTACCCCTCCGGTCTTCGAGGAGGACAAGCAGGAGAAGGAGGGGGAGGACGAGGAGGAGGAGCCATTTCACCGTCAGGAGGATGAGGGCACGCACTCGGATTCTAACGATGAGGAGGACGAGGAGGAGTAGGAGCAGGAGCAGCATCAGCAGGAAGAGGATGAGGGGTTGGGGTCTTTACCCTACGAGCTTAACATGTCCTTGAGGTGGGTGCGTCTGGAGGATGAGACGACGTACCTTGAGGAGTACGCGGCCATGGACCCGAGCCTGGTGCCACGGGAGAAGGATCCATATCGGCATGGGGTTTCGAGATTCCCCGACCTACCTTATCCCTATGCGGACAAGGTACTCGTGCCTGCTGGATCGAGGTACATGATTTGACCCTAAACCATACATTGGAATTTTCATCACATACTGATCTTGTCTTTTCATTGTGCAGTGCCTTTCTATATCAGGATGGAATCACGCCATATCGTGGCTACTCAAGCATCCTTGGAGCCCTGGTTAGAAAGTATTTTCCTAGAATTGTCACTCTCCCAAATGGTTCGAAGGATGTGGCTTGGACTTGGAAGCATTACAGCTATGCCGAAGATCCGGAAAAAATTTACACCAGCATCGCGGAGAAGATTCGGGTTTTGTTCTGGGTAAGTTTGTTTCGCTTGTCATAATTCAATCGCCTTGAGGATGAAATATACTTGCACTCGTGGCTTTGACCCTCCTTTTTTCCTATGTGCATACTTGTAGAAGTATTTCGACATGGACAGGACGCGCAAAAGGGAGTGCTTGGCGATCGTTCACGATCTTGCCAAGAGGGAGGTGCAAGGCATGCACTACTAGGCACGCGTGAACTGTGTCCGCAACTGGTTCGGCGATCGCAAGATTTGGATGAACAAGAGCCAAGCCTGGGAGATGCTCTTCGAGCCGTGGCAGTACCTGCAGGTACTTGCATTTTTGTTTTATTGATTTCTTGACCTTATTCTATTTTCTATTGTACTAATACGTGTGTCTTGTGGATGTACAACCCTCCTCAATTTGTGGGTAATGACGAGGCGGTCCTTGACAGCAATGGTAGCGTGGTGGACACACACCCTGTACCTCCAGAAACACACCGATGCAAAGAAGCGGCGAGAGGAGATGGGGGGTGGATCACACCGCCAAGGCAGCATCCCCCTCGCCCTTCTCAGGCAAAAAGAGGTGAGGAAATGCTTTATTTGTTCTTGCTTGTAATGTTATTCTTTACTTCACCCTTTGGAGTCCCCTTCACTTAACTTCGTGCTCTTTTGTGCAGAAAATAAAGACAGGTGAAGAGCCGTCCGTGTTTGCCGTTTGGAAGAAGACACGCACGTTGGACGAGCCTAGGAACAGGAGCCTATGGATGAACGAGGGAGCCAAGCTCCGGGGTGAGAAGTACCCTGAGAAGTACAAGGAGGTGCATGGCGAAGATTCCAACCCTGAGACCGCCCCCTTCGACCCCGAGGTCGCCGTGCTTGCGGGAGAATGCCAGAAGAATGGTCGCCTATGGATCTCTCACGGGTCCATCGACCCTAGGACCGTTCCATCTATGCGCCAGGTCTGGCATGGTAGGACGAGCAACCAGCCTGCTGTAGAGACCCGCCCACGGCCTTCGGTTGTAGCTCTCGACCAGTTACGGGTATGTTCTTCCTCGGTCATCTATGTTTTACTACATATTTTGCGTTGCAATGTTCATCACATCATGGCGACACGACGTAGGAGGAGATGGCCGCTGATAGGGCACGCAGAGAGGCGGCCGAGCAGCGGCAGCAGCAGCTGGAGCAACAGATGGCCCATCAGCAGGGGTTGCTGGAGCAATAGGGGCAGATGATGCGGTGGATTACACAGCAAATGCTCATCAATTCTCAACCAGGGACTCTTCCTACTCCTCCTTTCGCCTTCTCGTGGGTAAGTGATCAAGTGTCTTATTGTCCAATGCTCGCAATTTTCAATCTTGCCTTATTGTCTAATGCTCACAATTTCCAATGCTACAGATGGACAATGCGATGCCGCCGCGAGTTGGGTCCATGGGTGGATCGAACAACCAGGCGCCGCCGTCTTTCACCATCAACAATCCATCGGTCGTCCGAAGGCTGAATCAGAGTCCTCCAGGTTTGTTTTCTTATAATTGTCAAATTTAGCCAAGCCATCACATTTGTGGAAATTTTAGCCATGCTATGACACTTGTAGAAATTTTAGCCTTGCCATGATACTTATAGAACATTTAGCAATTCCATGACACTTGTAGGAAATTTAGCCTTGCCATGATACTTATAGCAAATTTAGCAATTCCATGACACTTGTAGATAATTATATGCCATTGTCAAAATTTTAGGCATGCTATGCCACTTGTAGAAATTTTAGCCTTGCCATGACACTTATAGAAATTTTAGCCTTGCCATGGGACTTGTAGATATTCGTGATTTTACTTGTCATATTGATGTAATTTGCCATGAGACTCGTCAAAATCCCATGTAATTTCCATTGCCATCAACTTGCCTAGAAACTTGTACATATTAATGACTTTACTTATCATATTGATGTACTTGTCTTGAACTTGTAGGATCTCACGATGGAGCATGAGCTTGTGGAGCACTTGGCGGTGATGGTCTTGTAATATTTGTCTAGTTTAGGTCCTGTAACTTGTTGTGAACTTTCTTGCTTTGAGCTTGTAATATTTGTGATGTGATACTTGTCTTGAGATTGTGATGATGTGATGCTTGTCTTGAGCTTGTGATGATATTTGCTAGTGTTGGTGATGCATTTTGGTGTTGGCGATGATAGTATTATTGTTGTTGATGATTATATTGTTGTTGTTGATGAGTATATTATTGTTGTTGATGATCTATATGATCATATATATATTATATGTTTTCAATTACAGGAAATGACTGGAAACAGAAAAAAATTGAAAAATGACAGCTCCTTTGCCGTGTGTATACACACGGCAAAGTGCCAAAGGAGCCACGTGTAAGCCACCTGTGTCGTTGCTGGGCAATGTCACAGGGCCTTTGCCTTGTGCAATGTGCCGCAGACACACGACAGAGGGAACGTTGTCGGGTATCCCCCTAACGGGCACACGGCAAAGAGCACACACGCGGCAACAAGCAGGCACACAGCAAAGAAGACACACACGACAAAGAAGAAGGCACACGGAAAAGAAATGCCACACGGCATACAGATGGCACACGGCAAAGAAAGCACACATGGCAAAGGGAGAAGGCACACGGCAAAGGAGTGGCACGATAAAGATCTGTTGGCTCCGTCAGACGGATGGAACCGTCAAGTACTTTACAGTGCCGTGTCTGAGCAGAAAACACACGGCAAAGGCTTTTCCGTGTTCCGGGAGCAAAGACACACGGGAAAGGGCCTTTGCCGTGGCTGCATTTACCGTGTGTATACACACGACAAAGCCTTTGTCGTGTTCCGAAAGTCACCCACACGGCAAAGAACCACCTGCTTCTACGACACTCCCGCTGTAACTGCGGGAGGAAAGAGAGGCACCAGAAGGAGACATAGTCACCGCCCCTAGGTGCTGGCCATGATCATCAAAGATGCAGCTGATGATGGCAAGGAGGAGAAGACGACGGATTTTAAATCCAGTCGCAATCGTTCGCTTCTGTCCCGCTACGACTAAGGGAGAATGTTAGAATATGTATAGAACTTAGAGATATACTAGGACTCATATCTTCTTATACTCCAAGTCTCTTCCCTCCTTGTACGTCTATATACCCGCGAGAGGATTAAATCAAATATAACAAAATACTAGCTGAATGCCCGTGCGTTGCTACGGGACTACATCATGTATTCCGTTGTCACCAGACTTTGTGTCACACAGGATCCATTCATGAATAGCCATTTTTCTGAAGAGAATTGATAAAAATAAATATAAAAGGTAACCCGAATACTGTGTGAATTAGACTTCTTGAAAAGATATCGCAAGTCCTTTTTATCATAAAATTCAGCACTGAAACTTTTCGTCGTGCAAAAAAAAACTAATAAGAGATATTCGTAGGCGTCAATTCTCAGTCTACTTATAACAATTGAATTAGTATCGTCCCCCACCCCCAATAAATCCAGTGTGATCGGAGGCTAGCCTGTTCAGATTAAGAACTCCAAGATATACATCTGCCACACAACGATAGTGCACATGTGTTGCAAAGGTAACCAAAATGTTCCGCCAAATATCAAGGTAGTAGTGTGCAATTTCATTAGATAATCTCTTAATGACTTCGGCTGCAATTGTGCCAAATGTATTAAGGTAACCTGCATAAACTTTTAAGCTAGGAGAGGACCTTACTTGCTCTCATTTTTCAGAATCCTGTACAATTGCAAGCCACCATCATATCTAGTGGTAAATGAAAATCTAGCTTCCTTTCTGTCTCTAATGATAAAGCCCACCAATTGAGAAAACAATATTTTCAAATAGTAGAAGTTCAAAAATTCAAAGCTTGCGTCACGTTAATATTAAGATCATAATGCCTACAGAGGATACGTTTAGATATTATGCAATGCAAAATAAAAATCTTTCTGTACACCAGATTTCAGAATCTACTATAGTTTCTTTGCATGCATTTGGGACAGAAACTATGCAAATCAAGATTGACAGTTTAAATGATTTCAGTATCCAAGAGTGCAACAGGTAGAAGGATTTCAGCATCAAAAAGTGCAACATGTAAAAGCATTAGGACATTTGCTCCTCACTTTGTCGCTGACCTTCCCACGGAAGAGAGAGAAAGAACAGAGAATCCAATCACCAAGGGCTACCACGGCAAATCATGAAGTGGAGATGTGGGCGAAGCACTCCATCATGGCGCCCCGTAGGCACTGCCGTCACAGGCCAGCTAGCCACGTGTGTAGCAGAAGCCGACGACACTATAAGATTCATCATGAAATGGCTAGAACAACTCTTTCTCTGAAATTTATGACAGATCATACACATGCACATACCAGAACAACGAGCTTGAAAATTGAATTCAAAATGTTACACACGCGTAAAGAAACGTTAGCTATGGTACCTGACTATAATTTGGTCGCCTCCCAAACAAGGACCGATAAGTTGCACTTTTGCGGAAACATTTCAGTCCAGTTCGCATATGATTACCAGGAACAAATGAATGCCAAGAGGATCACAATGCCTTACCATCTCGACCCACCATAGCAGCTTTTAGTATTACCCATAAGTTTGGGCAAACAGAAGTACCAAAAGTTGTAGTTCTCAAACTACAAATAGATATGTACGACCATGTATATCCAAAGCCCGAAATTACACTTGCATACATAGTACTAAATAGAAAATTGTAGGCTCTTCTGATTTCTCTTACGGAAGAAAAACGCCTATGGATAGCTTCTCATTTTTTTGAAATCAAAGGTATTACTTCTTGATATATTATTGCTCGACTGGATTTCAGTTTTACAACAGCAGAACTAAAAGAATGCAGACCTTTGCTTATAGATGATTTGGGGGTACCCCGGAAAGGACCAAGCAAAACATTGTAAGCAGTAAATCAACAATAGACTTGCAGATCCTTCAGGGCCATTTATCATCTAGAGAAAAACAAAGGAGGGGGAAATCATATTGTTACAACTATCTGCTATCGTTATGAATTTATATTGTCGACTTGCTTAATTGTGATTACCTTATTACAGGTTTATGTATCCTGAACTTGTGTCGACCTGGGACTTTGCGCGGAGCAGTGGTCGTTGTGCTTGTCAGGGAGCTGCAGGTTGTCGCCCTGGTCACAGAGCTGCAGGCCGTCGCGGAGGAGCAGGCGGTGGGAGCGGGCGAGCCCACTGGGAGAGGCGGTGCGGGAGAGCCGCGGCGCTATAGCTGGGATCGAGGGCTCGGGGTGGAAATCAGCCAGCATCGGCCATGACATGACGCAGGACGGAGCACGATCCTTGCGAGGATGGGGAGGAGCCCCGGCCGCGAGCCACTGCTGAAAGGAGAGAGTGGCGAGGATGGGGGATGAGCCACGCCAGCCGCCGCTGAAGGCTATGTTCGGTTGCTAGGGAATCATTCCCCACAGGGAACTAACTCCTGGAGGGATTGGGTGATCACCCAATTCCCTGTTGGGGCTGAATCTCCGTCGCTACATATTCCCTGCCACGGACTAAGCATTCGGTTAATCCCAGCCACCCAGCCACTAAGGATTCATTCGTATTTCAGGAAATTTGTTTTCTTACCATATAATTAAACTGAAGCAACCAACGTTCATAGTATGATCTATAAGGTCATCATCATATCGGTTATAAATAAAATTTGACTCAAATAATTCTAAAAAAATCAAATATTTTAGAAAATTTCTGGTATACATCGCCTCCGACATCCGGTCTATCTTGTGATCACACATAGTCTCCAAACTAGAAAAGGCGGGTTTTCACCCGGCCAAGCAAGTAAACAATAACAACCCAAATTTCAGTTTCTTGCCAGAATTTTATCACCAGATCGATCTAAATATAATTAAACTGAACAGGAACAAATGACACAGTATTTACATCAAAGGGGGTACTCTTAAGGTGTCCATGCGCATGCTCGCCGGCTTTGCCTTCTCCACCAACATATTACATCTCCTCGTTGCCGCATGCACAAGTGCCGCTGCATTCCTTATCCAAAGCATTGCTGCAGCGTGATGCCTTGACCAATGCTGCCGGCATGTCGCCATCCAGTCGCGATGCCCGACACTTGCGACACGCCATATCAAAAACAACCTACACGTGACAGAAAGCAAACAAGTTCTATCTCGAGGATCACCACTTGTGACTCTATACTCAAAAGAAACATAGTCTACTAAGAAGTTTACAAGTGTGATGTAGTGTTTCGATAAGCTAATGATCATGACAATGCAAGTAAATAATGGCATGAATTAAATAGTAATATTAATCGACAACAACTGAAACTTTAAAAGATCCAATTCCTCCTGATGTGGAGTTACTCTTTGTTAATATTAGAAATTCAATGCAACAGTAGGAAAACAAACAGAATTAAATGCATTAAGTTCTTGGAGTACAATACCTGCTCTTGACGCATTTCCCTCAGTCGCATCTCGAAATACCTCTTCACAACCAGGTCAGCAAATATCACTCTCGAGTGCCAATCTGCTCGCAGGTCGTCATCTTGTCAAGGTCAAGCGGCGTGTGTTGAGCTCATCGTCCATGGTGACCTCCCTGGACGTCACTACGTGCGGAGCGGGGTACAACGCCCTAGCTACTAGCAGCAGCTCCGACAGTGGCAGCAACAGAACAGCCAGCGAGCAGCAGTAGAGGCGACCAGTCGCAGGAGCTAGACTGCAAAAAAATACAAGGAACAAACCCAAGGTTACCATCAAATCCAGTGGCCAGTGGCCCAGATAATCAATTTATATTACCGTTTGACTATTCAAATAGACTTAACTTGTTTTTCTTACCATCAAATCCATTCATCCAGGAGCTAAGATGAAATCTGCTCTTTTGATCAAGTCCTCTAAAATTGAAAAACTTAAGCAAGGTTCTTCTGCGATTTTCTATGCCATTATATGGTTAGCTTTAATATCTCTCCAAAATGCACGGATAGCTTATCAACACTATTTTGTTGATCAGGTATCTGATGCTGTACCAAATTTGCAGTATCAGAATAAGGTTTCTTCTCAAAGCAAAAAATGAAAAGAGAAGTGTTCAAATTCATCTCAGGAAGTAGTACTTTCTTCTGCGAAGGAAATTTAACTTCTATAAAAGTTTCATCTTCAGCTACTATCTTTGATAAGTTGAAAAAGATAAGCACTCGGACAATTCACAAGGAGAAAGCAAAGAGTAACAGTTTGCACAACATTGGTGAAGATACTGGAAATACTAAACGGAAAAACTTACCAGTGTCTCAAAGCCGCCGCAGTAGCATGAGAATTCCTAACTTTTCCATGAAAAAAGGTCCATCAATGACTCAAGAGCTCCTTCATCTGTTAGAGCTCCTTCCATCTCTCCTAGAGGTCCTTCAATGGCGCTGAGAGCACCTTCTATGTCTCTTAAAGAAGTCAAAAGCTCCTCAAGCAACTCAGATGAAGGAATGGTATCATCAGTATAACCTTTTTCTTACCATAAAATCCATCCATCCAGGAGCTAAGATGAAATCTGCTCTTTTGATCAAGTCCTCTGAAATTGAAAAACATAAGCAAAGGTTCTTCTGCGATTTTATGAAATTGAACAAAAGTTCTTCTGCAAATATGCCAAAATGAAAATTCCGTTAACATGGCTTCCGAGAATAAATGTCTCCTCTTTCCATAAGCAGGAGGAATTAATAGATAGAGCATCTGAATCATGAGGAGGAATTAATCGATAGAGCATCTGAATCTGAAATCTGCCAGTTAAGTGATTGAAGTATTAAGTGGTCACCTTCCTAATCTCTAATCAGTCACAGTAAAGAACTGAAAATCCGGTCAGAACCAAGATTAAAGAACTCTCCGAACCAATAACCCTAGAAAAATTAGGGGGAGGGAGGAGAGGAGGCGGGAGTAACCGGCGAATTTGCTGCCCTCTCGGGAGGAAGTAGAGAGTGACGGACGCTGCAGATGGAATTTTTGCTCTCGCCTCCTAGCCGAGGATGCTACACCTCCAGGCTCTAGGACGCCTCAGAACTCAGGCCGCAGCAGTTCCGCCGGGTCGCCTCCGAGCTCACGCAGCAGTTTCGTCCAAGTGGTTGCGCCGCCGCTGTCGCTTCCGGGTGGCTGTGCCGCCGACGCCGGCGCCGTCGCCCCAAATCACGCGGAGAGAGAGAGGATGGAAACGAGAGTCTTTTTTCGTTTTCATTTTCTTTTTGCGCCAGCAACGATTCGGGAAATTTTCCATGGGTAGGAAGACGATGATTCTTTCCCCGGTGGACTGGCAGGGTTTGGAAGAGGATAGAAAGGGATTAGACCCTGGCCGGGTGTAAACGAATGCACTTAAATGAGGGAACGGGAAATAATACTCGTCCCGGCCGATCCACGCGGATTGGACCGGGATCCCGGCGGGGGTGGGTGTAACCGAACGAAGCCGAAAGGAGAAAGGGGCGGATTCTGCCTTCCTCAGGCGAGGATGCGAGAGTGCCATCACAGCGAGCTGAGCTGAGATCCACATCAGATTTCACTCCACAAGAAGCACTCCAGAATCCGGCTTAACATAAGGATGCATGCACATCTATTGGAATTTAGCACTACTGACGATTCCTCCTAAATATACAGCGGAACAGATCATACTTTCTTTGGATGGCTGTGCGAAACTTGGATCAAATCTATTTAATCGAAAAAGTAATTCACAATTATGTGTTCTGAAGTGGATTGTGGCAGTGATTAAGTCAGGCAGGGGGAGGCCGACCTTCGTGGTTGAGGCAGCGCAGGAATAAAGTCGGGACCTGCGGCTCCGTCGGGGCTCCGGAGGCAGGCCACATGTCGAGGATCCTTGGCGGCACGGGGAGGACCTACGGTGGTGTGGAGACCTAGGGGGTTGGGGGAGCAGATGGCGGCGTGAGTCGTGGAGTGGGAACGGCGCGCTGATTGGGTTGTTGTGGCAGCACGCTAGGTATGGATCGCGGGGGCAGGGAAGGAAGCGCTCGGGATTGGGGATGGATGGGGTACCGAGCAAATTAACGCTTACCTCCGATGTGCCTAGGTCGCCGTCTGGAGCTCCGCTATTGTCGCCTGATGCCGCGGTGCCTGCGCCTCTCACCGTGGTCGTGCCTGGGCCACGCCCGCGCGAGGTGCGCTTTGGAGACGGCGGAGCGGCGCTGTCGACGTCCTGTGCCGGGTCGAGGAAGAGAGGCGGCGGAGGACGGCGCCCATGACGGCGGGGAAGGGAGCTCCCGTTCTTGGCGGCGCACGTGGGTGCGGCAGGGAGGAGCACCGCACAGGGGAAGATGGGGGCCGTGCTGGCCGGAGAGACAACTTTTTTTTTAACAGACCGGAGAGACAGCTTGGTCGGGGATTTTCGCTTGGCACTTGGCGGTGGAAGGGCCTTGTAATATGTTCAAGCATGCAGGGGTAAAATCTTGTAATGTGTTCAAGCATGCAGGGGTAAAATCGGAACAAAAAGTCAGACGGAATTTTGGTACGACGAACCGTAAGCAAAATTAGATAGACTCGTGCGTTGCTACGGAATAAAAATAAAAGTATGTGCCTAGTACTTCGGTCCATAAATAATTGATTTGAGTCTGTCTAGATTCGAATTTATCTATACACTTTTTATACACTAAAATACATCTAGATACATTCGAATCTAGACAAACTTAAGTTAGTTATTTCTAGATAAAGGGAGTACATTTTACTTGTTGAATATACGCCGTACGTATTATTCATGTGAACTACCACATCACAACAAAATACCATGTTTTGTCTCGATTTCTTGCTATCCGGCGACCACTGTCGATCTTTTTCGTTCTTCAATTATTTCTCCTCTACACTCGGCTTTGTTGTTCTAAAGGGAATGTGTGTACTGAAAATTCCAAAGAATCCCCCACTTAATATATATCTTGTATGTCGCATTGGCCCGCTTTGTCAACATTCACAGAGCTGGTGACCCTCTAGAACATGCATGTCTGTCGTCTTCAATCAATCATCAAACACACAAAAATTATCTAAATAGTTAAAATCTATTTCATCAGAAGAGTAAGAGTACTTTTTTCAATTAAAATGTATCCTAAGTTAGCATCCTCCAACAATAGACAAGCCTTGAGGGTAAATTTAATACCGTAAGTTTTAAAAAGGCTAGAATTGATCATAGTGTCTCATTTCCAGAGCTCAAACATGGACCATCCTCTATATACTCGAAATAAATTCATGGAAATCACTTGAAATGAACATCATCAATAAAACAACAAGTCAATAAATCAAGGGTAATTGACTTGAATTTTCAGGTAGATGGTTCACATGCTCAATCGCACCAACCAGATCATCAGGAGGTGTTGATATCAATGATGGATTATGGATCTCGCCTGCACAGGAGACGACGATGATATCCACGATGACCCGGAGCCGCCACCTGCACGAAGCTAACAAGCTATTGGTGAATACAAAGTGATAGTCTGTCGGAAGCAAAATTAGTTCCAAATTATGTGCAATTTCTCTATCAATCTAGACCACAATCCAAATTCAGTACCAAGAATGCAACCAACAAACTGACTCATTTACCATGTCCAGCCGCAAAAAAAAAATCAGAAGAGTAACCAGCGAACCACAGCCACAGACAAATCAAAAATGGACCGTGAAATTAACCAACAGCTTCGTGCTCCCTCTGTTTCAAATTACTCCGCCGGCGCGCTTATGTAGGTGAACTAGTACTCCCTTATTTTTCATTCAAAAAAATCCTCGAATTTTTAAAATAGATAATATGAAATATGTATCACGTATACCAAAAATTCTAAGAATTTTTTGATGAAAAATGAGAGAATACTAGACCACTTAGATAAGCGTGCGCGCGGAGTAATTTGAAACAGAGGGAGTAATTAGTAGTGGCGTTGCGGCCGTGGACTTGTTCAGACTGCCACCATAAAACTCAGCTCGCCTTGGTCCCAATCCCCATCCCGTACGTCGGGGAACAGAAGCGGACCTGCAGTAGGGCACCGCGGGCGAGCTCTGTGTTGAGGCGGCGCTATAGTAGAACGGCAAGGACGAGTGAAGTGGAAGAGCTCGGGGCCGAAGGGGCGTCCTTGGCGTCGTGGTCAGCGAGGCAGAAGCAGCGGCCGCACGTATGGAGGTGCACGGCGTCGAACCGAGTTCGCTCGTGCGTAGCAAGGGATAAACTATGGCCTGTAGGCGGTTGACGCGAGCTACATAGGATCTGCCGGCGCAGCCACGGACAGCGATGGCCGGAGCTGGGGCAGATAGAGAGCGGACGATAGTTATTAGGCCCGGAACCTTCCTCCACATCCAGTCCCTCTCAGGAGTGAATAGATTTGGCGCCTCCACTGTCACGATTCACCGCTCGGAGAAAGTGGACGTCGCTGGTGGTCGGAGATCGACGGGTGGCGGCGGCGGTTCTGTACGGGACGATGGCCTGGGCTAGCTCAGTCTCAGGTGAGTGGAAAAGAAGACATCGAACAGAATGGTCCACTTTCAATCGGCGGTGGCATAGGTTGTAACATCCTCAAGCAGCCAGGGGCAAATCAGACAAATCCAGACAGACGGAAATCTTGGCTGGGTGACGAACGTCCTGAATCTTTTTAATAGCATAGATAGATAGATACAACGAGTATATTTGTGAGTGAACTGATTCGTTGATTGCATGTTTAAGGAACACAAGATAAATAGATTTTTATGCATTGGTTCCAAAATCAAACCAATTTTAAAAATCCAAATCCTAAAACCAAAGACCCCCCCCCCCTCCCAAAAAAATTCAGTATCCCCATACTAGTATTTCTACTTTTTAGACATTAACGTGCCACTATTTCAAGTATTTAGTCATCTCTTAACTATGTTCTTGGACAGTTAATAATGTATTTGAAAATATATGTTTATCTTTGCAATTGTATAAAAATAAATTGCTCTATTGCAAGCGTTTTTTCAAGTCCTTTTTCATGCTTAAATTTTGGCCTTGGTCTTGCACCAATCCTGGATCCGCCACACTAGACGTAAGGTTCATCCCAACACACGATCAGCTTGGGAGTCAGGAGATCACTCGGCATATATATAGGTCCTGCACCTGCACGCGAGCAGTCAAAACGGTAATTCTGTTTTACAAGGCGCAGGTCAGAGACTGCATGCGGCACAGCAGACTCCGACTTGTTAGCATAAAACTAGTATTATGGAAGCAAAATTCCGAAAATCTATTTCTTTATAATTTCGTTGTAAAAATCTACTATATTCGAGTTAGTTTTATCAAATAGCACTAAACTTGGCTTGACCGCAAATTAACACGGAAACTGATAAGGCTGGTCCACCTGCAGCGCTAACGTGGCGACTCCAAACAGAGGCCGACACAACCATTAACGGCAGGTGCGGGATTTACCACTTGATGCCTAGATAAGTTGCCTGACCGTTGACCACACGCATGTGTTCTTCCCCGCTCGACCACGCTCCTGCGATAGAGCGCCATTGCCGAGCGCTGCCCCCTCCATTGCCGCAGTCGTCGCCATGCCTATCTCGCATGGCGGTTTTGAGTGGAGCAACTCCATCCTAGGGGTAAGCTCCAGTCCCTCCCCAATTTCTCAAATTAGGGTTCATTCGAAATTGGGATTTGTCGATTTGTCCTTGAATTAGGTTGATTAAACTCGATTTGTTGTTCAATTAGGATCTCACGGATCTCGACTATGCTCCTAATATGATTGATGACCCGACATTGTGTGGGATAGCCGTGGGCTGCGGCGAGCTCTGTGACATGCACAAACTCGAGCCACGCAAATGCGTAGCCTTCGAAGGGACAAACACTAGGAGGAGATTCTACATGTGTCATATTGAAAAAGTAAGTAACAATCTTTTACTTCATCCTTTTTGAGTATCTGAATCTATTACTGCCACCAAATTAGTTTAGTTTACCTTTTTAAGTATCCGAATTTGTTATTGCCAATGAATCCTTTTTGAGTTCTATAACCCCCTCGGATCGATCCTATACAAGTTTTCAGCGATTCCCGCCAAATCCGCATAGAAACGATTCAAAGGTGCCCACCAGGCACTTGCGTGCGGGTGAAAAACGAAGTAATATCATTACACAATAGTCCATGATGGAACCCACAAAACAGATGTATACAACAACGACTCCATGAGTCAAGAATACAGATATATAATATAAAGATCCAAAGCACCTTGAAAATGGTACAACATCCGACTACAGACAAGATGCAAATGGGGCTAAGAGCCCTGAAGAATAACCAATGGCGTCCATAATCCTTCCCAGGCCAACCCGGAAGGGTAACCCTGCTAACGACGTCGATCTCAAAACCTGCTAAAACAAAAAGGGTGCCGGCAAAGGGCAAAGGAAAAAGAGAGCGGTCAGTACTGAGGCCAGTACACGGCAAGACTAGAATTCGGCGGTCCTCTATGGTGGACTGAAGCGGCGACAAAACATGCACTAAACAACCTATAGAGACTCGATACAACTATCGACTATCAGAGAGGGATAAGAAAGACCTATTCGAAACCAACCTGTTACTACCACCAATCATACCCATCCTGGTGTTTTTCCCCTCGATACCAATCGAGGAAGTCGTACCGAGGAAACTCACACAGTTGGCAATTTTATCCATTCCCTTATAGTTGCGGTAATTACTAGTCAGATATAGATAGCATAAGTCATCCTGATAATATAAGCAGTGGGCAGTTTTAGATAACCATTCCGTTATAGTTGCAATACTTACTAGTCAAATACATATACCACGAGACATCCCAAAACCAGCAGTTGTTGGTACTTTTATTTAGCCATTCCATTGTAGTGAAGCTGATTACTAGTCATTATAAAGTCAAATTTATAGCACTACTTTAGTTATAGTTGTCTATGATCGAGATACTGTGCTCCAAGTCGTCCATAACCGCGGATACAACTTTCAGAAAGTTTTACCTTATAGGGGGGCACAAATAGCAACACACGCAAGATCAACCTCAGGAAAAACCAAATGAAAACCCAACGAGGCATCACGACAGAACATTCGCAAGATTCATATTTGATTTCAGGGGACCACCCCACTAAGCAACCCACGATGTAGTTGGCCGGCTCCGGGACGGACCCAGAGGTTTGTGTCAATGGCTGTAAATGACTGGGAACCCGGAAGTATGACTGGACTTGTCGATACCGCGGAAACATTCCACTTATCTAAACAGTACAGGCGCTTCACGCGCAATCGTAAATAAAGCAGTAAAGCATGGCATAAGTACAAGATAGTAATAAAGCCCCAAACTACTTTGTGGCCCCAAGGAATTAAATATGACTCAAGCTAGGGTTAGGGGGATTCATGGTCCCACATGCGGATAGTGCGAATATTCAAAGAATAGGTATCAAGTACTCGGGGTCCTACGGAACACAAGTGGACGGTTAAAAACCAAATAACATCTATTGCCCACCAGTGCCTCTGCATTATTTACCTACTTCAATTTTAGTTATTAAACGGTAATTAAAGCCATGATCATCTCCAACATAAAGCATATGGCAGTCTTCCAACAACTGTGGTACTTGACGACCCCCAACGGCACTTGAGCAAGCGACTACGACACACAAGTCTGACTATCTACCAAGCAACAGGTAACAGGATGTGTTCAAGGCAATATAAGGCTGCAAGGGATATCACGGGTACAAAAACTAGAGCATCGCAACACAGATAGCAATAGATCAACAGGAGTAAATAAAGACTATAAAAGTAAAATAGGTAGAAAGAGGGAGGATGCTCGCCTGGAAAACATTGCCGAAGATTCATTCGAATATCGGGTCGACACTCGCATCAACTCATCATCCTAATCTGTGAAGAAGCAAAGCACTAGAAGAAACACCGGATGCATATTTAATACTACGGCAAAAGATTGAGCATGATGCATGTATGATATATGGCAATGATGCGATGCAATTAGCCAATACTAAATGTAACCAGGATCCCGATAATTAATTAGTAGGTTCATGTTGTTTAGATACCCCGCAATTTAAATGTTGTCTTAACATGGCAAAATATATCACCGATGCGCTACACAAATTTAAATGGGGCCAATATAGGACTAGAAAATCCCACATAAGCTCTTCATATTTAATTATGAGGTGAATCGGCATAAGGCCCCAAACCACAATATGTATGCAAACATGTTCAATTTAATATGCAACAAATAGATGTCATATATATATAAATAGGAGAGGTCTCGGAAAAAGGGTCACACATGGAGTATAGGCGATCTTGGTTCGAAGGGGTCGGATTCGGTCCCCGAGATCGGTCTTCGGGTCTTGGTTTGGGGTCTCGAACTTTGGATCCGTGAAGGAGAACTTGGAATATTAGAATTCGGGCTACTCCGGAAGCCTGAGTACGTCTTGGAAGAAGATCTTGGGTCTTGGCCAGCAACACGGGGACACAAACAATGTGATCTGAAACCGGCATGATGTACAAACGCTTATCTAGCCAAAGTGCTTGCCTGGAACACACACGAGCTTATAGATTACACACAACCAGAACCTGAAGCTGTACGCGCGCAGAAGCAGAAGGTACATGCTCATACCTTCAGATGGTCTCAACAAAATCGATAGACAAGCCAACAGAGCGGTTCGTCGGCTACAACACGGATGCCCTGCATAGGGACATGCCTCGGGGAAAAGGATATGGAGCAGCGATAGTAGAGGAAGGCCAACAATGGCGAGAGGCGACACACGGCCAGGCGAGCTTCTGCAACAGGGAAGCGCATGGTGGTGCTCTGTGGGATCGACGGATCAGGGGGATGGCAGTGCTGGGAGAGGCACACGACGCTTGTAGACGAAGAGGCAGCGCTCACCAGTGCTGGCGTTGGTGACAGCCATGCAAGGAGGAGGCGCTGGCTGGCAGGGGCAGGGACGGCCGGGGACGAGATGCCCTGGCGAGGGGAGGGACGGTGAGAGGTCGGAGATGCATCGGCGTAGGCACCGAGGCGAGCAGGAGGTCATGGCCGGGCCTCACGGGGACAGGACGGAGCCGAGGAGGCTGATGAACGAGGGGCCGCGGCGACAGAAGCTCTATAGACGAGGTCCCTGGCGGCGGCGGCCAACGGCAGGAGGTGAGAGTGGATGGGGAGTGAAAGAACATGTTGGGCAATATATGCAATAAAATTCAAGTCCATCACACATGCATAGATTGTGGGGGAGTTTGCTCTATATATGGTGGTGGTACCAATATCACATACTTTTGTAGTTTTTGATATTGGTGTTACCATTGTATTCATTAATATTCCTTATATAAACCCTCTTAAAGGGATTGTCATCAATTACCAAAATGGGGGAGATTGAAAGAACATGTTGGGCCCCCATGTGTGGTTTTGGTAATTAATGACAATCTTTATGGACTAATGTGTGTATTAAGTTATACTTGTAGGATTTGTCCATTGGCATCGCTTGGAGCATGTGTTGGCTTCAAGGTTGATGAAATGCAAAGAAGATTTGTCGTGCAAGCTCAATATGCAAGGTCGATGATGAGGAATTAAGAAAGGCGTTCCATCTTGAGAAGGGCAAGACCGTCTACATCGAGCTCAAGTGGAATGCTCAAGGCAAAGGTATAATCTTGATAAGTTTTCCCTTTTGCCGGTCTCTTGTTGTGTGTAGGATACCGGATTTAGGATAGATAACCGTACTATCAAGAGGGGCTCTCGTATGAGTAATTCGATCACATCGTTCGGAGAGAGCTCAAACCTTTGCATACTTGCATTATCGCATTTGGTTGTTATTTGGGTCTTATCCATGTGAGGATATAGAGCTTGTGGTAATCTCCATAACAATCTCTTGTTCATCAAAATCGGATCCCCCCTATGTTTCTTGTTGCGATTTTGATTTATACGGCTTTTCGGTTTCTCACCAAGTGAGGTATCTCATATTATATTAATTGATACACTCCCACTTGGTGATAATCAATATTTCCACTTTTATTGGAATGCCCTTGTTGTCCTCTATCCAACGCAATTGGAATCGGGTCAATCGAAGTCTCCAATCAAAAGTTATGACCGTTTGTATATTTGCTTTATTTAAATTGAAAAAGAAAAAGAAAAATATCTTGTCTGGGCCGAGCGGTACTACACAGCCCAGTACCGCTCGTGCCTGGCGCGCACAGCGCACTTCAGTCTGACCCGGTATCATTTTCCGGTCCTACCGGACCGCCCCGGTAGTACCGCCCGGGTGGGCCGGTACTACCGGCCGGCCCAGTTTATTTGTCCAGATATTTTTCCAGACCCAGCTGCCGCTCGCGCGAGCCTCGCGTCCCTCCCGTGCGCCGCCAGCTTCTTGCCCCGTGCTGGGCCCCGTTGGCCCGCCTGCCAGGCCTCGCTTCTCGCGCGAGATGCCGTCCGCCGCACGCCTGCTTGGCCCAGATTGCTTGGCCTAATGCGCCGCCGCGGCTGCCGCGCGTTGACCCATCGCGCCAGATCCCGCTGCTCGCTCGCGTGCTGTGGCTTGCCGCACATGCCCGCTGGCTCCGCATCGCATGCACCCGCACGCGCGCGCTGCGCCAGCTGCATGGCCCACTCTCGCGCGACGCAGAGCTGCTCGCGCTGTCGCATGCGCTACTGCTTCTTGGCCCCACACTGCGCGCCCTGCTACTCTCCTGTGCGTGATCTTGCTCAGGTCCTGTGCGTGGCTGCACTGGTCCCTCTTGCTGGGCCCGCTTGTCAGCTGGTTGACGCTGGTGTAGCTCGCCCCTTCTCATTTCTTTTTTGTCATTCGCTCTGCCCAGATTCCCTGCTAGTTCTCTCTCGCTGGTGTGGGTTGAGCGGTAGTACCGGTCAAATCCGGTACTACCGGTCTAGACAGAAAAATTGCCCCAACGACCAGATTTTCTAGAGCCTCTATTTAAGTCTTTGTCCGTTTTTAGTTTAGTAAGTTTCTTCCTCATTTATTAGGCTAAGCTTTGTACACACTTGCTCTAGATCTTGAAGCTTGTCCAATCTTTTCCCTCCGATGATTCTTGCCCATTTTTTAGTGGAAGAGAGAGGAGATCTAGACCCACGTTTTGACCTAACCGATCCATCTCTTTGTGAGTGCATCTTTGGGGATCTAGATTTTGGGGGATTTTGTGTCTCTCTTTAATTCCTCCTATCTTGTTCCCCCAATAGCTTTAGTAGCTTTGTTGGAACTTGAGAGTGAGGGATTTGAGCACCTTTGTGGTGTTCTTGCCATTTGCATTTGGTGCATCGGTTTAAGTTCTCCTCGGAGGATTTGTTTTGAGTTACTCATTGGAGTTTGTCCCTCTTGGGTTCTTGGAACCCTAGACGATTTTGTGGCCTTGGTGGCACTGTGGCCTTTTGTGGCATTTGTTGGGAGCCTCCAATTAAGTTGTGGAGAAGTGCTCCAACCTTGTGAGAGGTTCCGGTTTCCACCGACAAGTGCACCGATAGTGGAAGTGTGAATCGATCCCGTTGGGGTGAGATTCATCAGATAATAAGGGAGGCCTTTTGTGGCGTTGGTGGTTTGATACCACACCCTCTCCAAACGAGACGTACTCCATGTTGGAAGGAACTCGGTAAAATATCGTTGTCCCCGCGTGCCTCGGTTATCTCTATACCCGAGCTTTTACTTATGCACTTTACATTGTGATAGCCTTCGTGCTTGAAGTAATCTATATCTTTCTATCACTTTGTTTCTTGTATTGCTTAGCATAAGTTGTTGGTGCACATATGTGAACCTTAGTTGTTCTAGGTTGTGCTTAACAAAGTAAACACTAGTTTTATTCCGCCTTTGTTGAGCCACTCTAGGAAAAGTTTTAATCGCCTATTCACCCCCCTCTAGGCGATATCCGTATCCTTTCAATTGGTATCAGATCCCGGTCTCTCATTTTAGGCTTCACTGCCTTGAGAGTAAAGATGTCGGCTAGTGGATTAGTGCACAAGGACACGCTCACATTCGATGGCACAAATTATGATGTTTGGAAAATTTGCATGCTTAATTTATTTCGGGAAATTCACCCAATTATCGAGGGATATCTATATGTGGGTCTCTCTTCTCCTATGGATACCCAAAATGAATCTTTAGAGGAGAAGTTGAACTCTCATATAGATGCTCTAGCTACTAAAATTCTTTTGCATGTTGTGAGCAATGTAGTTCTTTCTTCTATCATGCCTTATTCAAGCGCTCGTGAGATATGGAGCAAGCTTCAAGATAAATATAGCAAGTCCAACATTATTGAGGATGATTGTGTTGCTTCCACTTCCGGTCGAGATGAGTTCTCATCCTCTACCACTTCACCAACATGTGACTTTTCACAAGGAAATGATATGGTGAGTGGTGATAGGAATTGCAATATGGATAGTGTGTTCACTATTTGTAATCCCTCATATCTGTCTAGTTGCAATGATCTATCTTTGGACCTTAACACTTCTAGCACTCAAAATTCCTCACATGCTTGTGTTAATAGTCCTTGCATATCATGTAGAAATGACTTGAATAAATATCATGATGATATGCTCATGTTGTCTTGTTGCCATGATAAAAATGCTTCTATTTCCTCTAGTGCTTGTGTTGCTAACCATGTAGATAAAATGAAGATTCTATAGGCCAAGACAAGGTCTTGAAGAGAGCTACAAGTGCAATCTCATCATCACCTTCCTCCGGTTCTCACATGTGCCTTATGGCTAAGGGAACAAAGGTAACCTCTTTGAATCCCATTGTATCTCATGATGATGATGATGAGGTTGAGAATGATAATGATGATTATAGAGGTAAGTATGATATTACCTCTATTAAGAAAATGGGAGAGGTTGTCTATAGCGCTCTCTTCAAAAATAAAATTGCTTCCTCCAACTTTCTTGAAATCTTGAATTGTGCCATAGAAGGCAATGATCTTATTGAGGAGCAAGAAAACTTAATTGATGATAAGTTTGCACTTGAGCGTGAGTATGCTAATGAAGTTGCACAACTTAAGGACTCCCTTGAAGAAGAACAAACCACCAAAGAATCTCTTGAGGAGACTTTTACTCTAGAATTATCTAGAGTAAAGGAATACCATGATAGAGAACTTGTCGTGGCTAACTCCTTCAAGATTAAAAATGATGAACTTGAAGTTGCTTATGCTAAACTTGTTGAGGATTTTAAGCACCTCGAAAATGGCTCTCGGGTCGTTAAGAGGGAGCTCATCAAACTCACCGAGTCACATGAGCAACTTAAAGCTTCATATTTAAAAGAGCTTGACAAGTTGTCCTCACCTCTTGCTAATAATAATGATGCTTGTGCTACTAACTCTATTTCTTTTGAAGCATCTATTTTGAAGGAGAATGTTGAGCTAAAGGCTCAACTTGCTTTGCTAACTAGCAACTATGGGAAATTAGAAGAAAGTCATGTTAAGCTCTCGAGCTCGCATGAGGATCTTCTAGTCTCCCATGGTAGGCTAAAGTTAGCTCATGAGGCCATCGTGTCAAAGGTAACATCTAGTGGGCCTCATGTGTACATTAGCACTACATCTTCTCCAAATTTTATATTGCCATGTTCTAGTCCTTGTAGTTCATCCTCTCACAACCATGATATATCTCGTGATGAATTACATTTCGTGCCTTGTTGCTCTAACAATGTAGCATCTACTTCCTCTAGTGTTTTTGTTGAAACTAACCATGTAGAGGAAATCAAAAGGCTCAAGGCTCAAGTCACTTCTTTGAAGAATGACTTGAAAAAGGGTCATCAAGGGAAGGTCACACTCAACAAAATCTTGAGTGTGCAAAAATCCCCCAATGACAAGAGTGGGCTTGGATTCAACTCCAATGTCAAGAACAAGTCCACTATCAAGTTGAAGCACAAGGATAACAAGAATAATGGACAAGATCAAGTCAAGAATCCGGCCAACATTGTTTGCTTCAAGTGCAAGGAAGAAGGGAATCATGTCAAACATTGCCCATTAAAGAAGAAGTCCCTTGGCAAGAAGCAACAAGGGAAGCGGCCTCAAGGTCTACATATTATTAGAGATGCGCCTCCTCCTAAGAAGACTCAAGCTCTTCCTCAAGTTGTTTCTTCATCCAAAAAGAAAGATGGCAAGAGTAGAACTTGCTACATATGTCGCGAGAAGGGACACATTTCTTCCTCATGCACTATTGGTATCTCCTCATCCCATCCTATCTTGATTGATGATGCTTATTCACTTCGTAAGGATGAGGTTGGCAATGTGTTTGCCAAATTTGTTGGTGCTCAATGTGGGTTCAAGAAAAGAACCATTTGGGTTGCCAAGCCTATTGTGACTAACCTCTTAGGACCCAACTTGGTTGGGGACCAACAAGCCAAAACTTGATCAATAGGTATGTTTTGGAGGGCATTGGAGACTTGGCTACATTATGAAGAATTGAGGGATATTCATCAATTATTATTGTCAAGCCAAGCCATTTGTATTATCATGATTATATTATATTTCCAATATTCCTCCTTGCGGTAACATATGCTTAACTCATTACATTGAAAGTTACTCGCCCCTTGTGCATGTGTTGGTTTTGTATCTTCCATGCTTTTGTACATGTTGTGCTTTCCACTTAATTATCTTGTGGTATCAAGTATATTTGTATATGATTAGGTGGCACACCATGTATGTGTGTTTCTTGTATTGGAGCCTTAATTGATTATATTTGATATCTTATTTGGTTCTTGCGAGAGGTTAATGGATTATCCCATTTTGGGGGAGTGTTATGCTTGGGCATTCCACAATCCTAAAATTGTGTGTACATGATGAATACCACCTAGTATTTATATTAGATTATTGTTTAGTCTCTATGTGGTACAATTCTCATGAGAAACTTAAGTTTTATAATGTCCATTAATTATCTCCATTTGTATCCTTTTGCCTCATGTTGGTTTTATGGTAGTATCACATTATGGGGGAGTCATATGCTTAGTGCATATTACAAATCCTAGAAAATGTGAATATTCGAGGTTGTGTCACTTAGAATTGGTATTGACAATTATCTAGCACCTATGTGACACATTTTCTCATACAATTTCCAATTTGCTTGAATGGCTTTATTAATCTTATTTTGGATCTTGTATATGAGAATGATTCTTGGTATGTGTTTCCTCATATTTAGATATATATATTCGCATGGAAACCTTTTGCTTCAAGTTACTCTAATCACTAGTGATTGTGTGACTATTGGAAGCTACCAAGAATCGTGTTTGAAGTATCATGCTCAATTCTTATATTTAGTTATATGCTTCTTGTTGTGTGAATATGATCTTGAATATCCATGCAAGCTACCTTGGGAAAATTATTCCCAATATTTCTTGTCCTTGGACAATGAGTACTAAATTTATGGTAGAATTTATTGATCATATTCACTTTGGCCTTTGCTTAATCTTGTCCTATCTTTGGCCAAGTAAATTTTTTGTGTGATCCCATGTATTCCTTGCTAATTTTGGATCTTCTTATTTTATTGGTATCCTCTTGTGTTTTATTTAATGTAGGTAGTAGTGATGATCCCATTTATGTGCATTTTTTGCATTCAAAAGAAAATTCTATATAATGTACTACTTATGGGTGAACTCTCCTATATTATCTAGAACAATCCTTTTATGCTTCCTTGTTTGATCCATATAGGGTTTTATGTGCTTGGAAGTTTGATCTTTTCGTTTTGGTATTTTGTGCCATCATGAAAAGTTTGGAGAGTTTGGTTTACTTGTTGGAACCTTACTCTTTTTGGGAGTTGGTTTTGTCTCATTCCTTGTTTCACATTTTGACCATTTTAGAATGAGATAAATCCTTGAGCATTTGTATTTTTATATATCTTTTGCTCCTTGGCTTTGGCCTAGTTCATTTGTTGAACTTGTGATCTTTCATGTGTTGAATTGGTTCTTTGATACAATTTGGACATAGTTTGTCATGTCACACTCTTGTGTGTGCAATCTCGATTTAATTGGTGTTTTTGTTCAAATTGTATCTCCTTTTTGGTTCTTGAAAGATTTATGCATGCATATTTACTACATGATTATATTATGGCATACTTGCTTTCTTTGATCCAATATATAAGGGAAACTCCACCAAATCCCATCGGCTAAGTTGTGAATGAAATTCAATTTCATATCAATATGCACATATTTATATGGAGTCTCTCCTATGTGTTGTAGTTGCACTAACTACATTGGACCCAATATGTTTGGGGACCATTTTGTACCTAATTGTGTTTTAGGTGCATTGGAGATATATTGGATGCTTGTCTCTAAATTTTGAAGAAGTGGTGCATACATGAAAATTTGATACAAGATATAGGATGATCAATGAATTCATATCCTCTACATCCTACCAATTATATCTCAGTAACAAGTATCTCTTTCTCATGCTCATATATCTTGATTCCAACCATTTGTCGGTTGCCTTCTAGCATGAATTAATGTATTTGTAATTGTTGTATTTCTAGCCATGGTTTTAAGAGGACTCTATATTGTATATGTGTTTAAGTTGAGATGAGTGCATATAATTGGGACTATACAAAATCATGCATGTGATCCATCAATCCCAAATATGTCAATCTAGCAATTTTATTACCTATCTTTTCCTCAACTTCTCTCATGTGCAATAGTGACTTTTTGCTCGCTGGTTATTCCTTGTGATACTTGTTGCCTTTCTCCATATATTTCAACTTTCTCCTTTTCCCTTGGTGATAGTTGTAATATATGTAGTGTGTTGGTATTTTAAGCTCATCAATGTACAATAAGATATATTTGAGCCTTTGGTCGTGCTTTGAAGCAAAAATCTTATTGGTATATGTTAAGACTTCATTTTTGCTTTCATGTGATTTCTTGTATATCTTATTTATATGTGCATATGTCTTTGTTGGCATATGTCTTTGTGATGTTTTCCACTTAGATACATATGCACATATGAGAAGATAATTTTAGTTGAATCTTATTCCTTGGATACCACCTTTTATTCCTTTTGATTTTTTTTGGTGGCTTCCAAATTTATTTGCCTATGAGTGCTTGTTCCTCTTGTTTGCATCTTCGGGCACTCATATTTGTTCTCCATGCCTTGTATTGTTAAATGAACTCAGATGAGTGAGGATTCCATGATTATGCACCTTGTTCCCAATTACAATTATCATAATTGGTGCATTATCTTTGGCGAGCTCATCTAATTCATTTAATAATGCTCATTTGTCTCCTTTCTCATTTAGTGTGTTTTAAATGCTTATGGGGGAGCGAGGATTCCATATTTGTGCACTATGTATTCTAATGCATTTATTTTTAATTATGCACAAATCTTGGGGAGCTTCTCTATTTGTTATTTCAAACACTATTTTGCTCATATCATAACATCTTGTTGTTTTCATTTGGACTCATTTGTTGTTTTCAAATTGGATTGTCGGACCTTGTAATTGCTTGCATCATTTGGTTTTATTTTGGCAATCTTTGGGTCCTCGATATAGTCCTACTCCCTCCCAAGTATTCATCATTGGACATGTGCGAAGGCACACCTTTGGAGGAAGTATTACTATATTTGCCTTCTAGAACTTGTCACCCATTTCGGCAATCGATGCCAATGGGGTATAAGTCTTAGAGGGTTTAAGGGAAGTTGGTTGATGCATTGAGTTTGTTCTTAAGCATTTGCCTTTCATGCTCTTGCATCTTTGTTGTTGCTTAGCATGTGGTATATATAGAGGAAACTCCACCAATGATAATGATTGGCAATATATGCAATGAAATTCAAGTTCATCACACATGCATAGATTGTGGGGGAGTTTGCTCTATATATGGTGGTGGTACCAATATCACATACTTTTGTAGTTTTTGATATTGGTGTTACCATTTTATTCATTAATATTCCTTATATAAACCCTCTTAAAGGGATTGTCATCAATTACCAAAATGGGGGAGATTGAAAGAACATGTTGGGCCCCCATGTGTGGTTTTGGTAATTAATGACAATATTTATGGACTAATGTGTGTATTAAGTTATACTTGTAGGATTTGTCCATTGGCATCGCTTGGAGCATGTGTTGGCTTCAAGGTCGATGAAATGCAAAGAAGATTTGTCGTGCAAGCTCAATATGTGAGGTCGATGATAAGGAATTAAGAAAGGCATTGCATCTTGAGAAGGGCAAGACCGTCTACATCGAGCTCAAGTGGAATGATCAAGGCAAAGGTATAATCTTGATAGGTTTTCCCTTTTTCCGGTCTCTTGTTGTGTGTAGGAGACCGGGTTTAGGATAGATAACCGTACTATCAAGAGAGGCTCTCGTATGAGTAATTTGGTCACATCGTTCGGAGAGAGCTCAAACCTTTGCATACTTGCATCATCGCATTTGGTTGTTATTTGGTCTTATCCATGTGAGGATATAGAGCTTGTGGTAATCTCCATAACAAGCTCTTGTTCATCAAAATCAGATCTCCCATATGTATCTTGTTGCGATTTTGATTTATGCGGCTTTTCGGTTTCTCACCAAGTGAGGTATCTCACATTATATTAATTGATACACTCCCACTTGGTGATAATCAATATTTCCACTTTTATTGGAATGCCCTTGTTGTCCTCTATCCAACACAATTGGAATCGGGTCAATCGGAGTCTCCAATCAAAAGTTATGACCGTTTATATATTTGCTTTATTTAAATTGAAAAAGAAAAAGAAAAATATCTTGTCTGGGCCAAGCGATACTACCGCAGCCCAGTACCGCTCGTGCCTGGCGCGCGCAGCCCACTTCAGTCTGGCCCGGTACCATTTTTCGGTCCTACCGGACCGCCCCGGTAGTACCGCCCGGGTACTCTCCTGTGCGTGAGCTTGGCCCCACACCGCGTGCCCTGCTACTCTCCTGTGCGTGAGCTTGCTCAGGTCCTGTGCGTGGCTGCACTGGTCCCTCTTGCTGGGCCCGCTTGTCAGCTGGTTGACGCTGGTGCAGCTCGCCCCTTCTCATTTCTTTTTCTCATTCGCTCTGCCCAGATTCCCTGCTAGTTCTCTCTCGCTGGTGTGGGTTGAGCGGTAGTACCGGTCAAATTCGGTACTACCGGTCTAGACAGAAAAATTTCCCAACGGCCAGATTTTCTGGGGCCTCTATTTAAGTCTTTGTCCGTTTTTAGTTTAGTAAGTTTCTTCCTCATCTATTAGGCTAAGCTTTGTCCACACTTGCTCTAGATCTTGAAGCTTGCCTAATCTTTTCCCTCCGATGATTCTTGCCCATTTTTAGTGGAAGAGAGAGGAGATCTAGACCCACGTTTTGACCTAACCGATTCATCTCTTTGTGAGTGCATCTTTGGGGATCTAGATTTTGGGGGATTTTGTGTCTCTCTTTGATTCCTCCTCTCTTGTTCCCCCAATAGCTTTAGTAGCTTTTTTGGAACTTGAGAGTGAGGGATTTGAGCACCTTTGTGGTGTTCTTGCCATTTGCATTTGGTGCATCGGTTTGAGTTCTCCTCGAAGGATTTGTTTTGAGTTACTCATTGGAGTTTGTCCCTCTTGGGTTCTTGGAACCCTAGACGGTTTTGTGGCCTTGGTGGCACTGTGGCCTTTTGTGGCATTTGTTGGGAGCCTCCATTTAAGTTGTGGAGAAGTGCTCCAACCTTGTGAGAGGTTCCGGTTGCCACCGACAAGTGCACCGATAGTGGAAGCGTGAATCGATCCCGTTGGGGTGAGATTCACCGCAGAATAAGGGAGGCCTTTTGTGGCGTTGGTGGTTTGATACCACCCCCTCTCCAAACGAGACGTACTCCATGTTGGGAGGAACTTGGTAAAATATCGTCGTCCCCGCGTGCCTCGGTTATCTCTATACCCGAGCTTTTACTTATGCACTTTACATTGTGATAGCCTTCGTGCTTGAAGTAATCTATATCTTGTTATCACTTTGTTGCTTGTATTGCTTAGTATAAGTTGTTGGTGCTCATAGGTGAACCTTAGTTGTTCTAGGTTGTGCTTAACAAAGTAAACACTAGTTTTATTCCGCCTTTGTTGAGCCACTCTAGGAAAAGTTTTAATCGCCTATTCACCCCCTCTAGGCGACATCTGTATCCTTTCAGGGAGCGAGCGTGTCGAGGAGGAGAGAGACGCGGGTGCGATGGGGAAAACGGGGTGGGGCCAGGGTTGCACGGTCAGGGGTGGTTGTTGTTGGTTGATCGGATCGGGACAGGGCATTAGGATTAGGTAGGAAGAGAACAAGGGGAGCGGGGCAGACGTGATGGTGGGGCCGAGAGCGAGTCAAGGGAGGCTTCTCCTGTGCGTGCCTGGTGTGCGTGCGTGTGTTCTGAGTGGCGGCGGGGGAGGGGGGGTAGGATTAGGGTGTGCTCTGGTGGGACTAGGGTTTGGTGCTAGGTGGATTTGGTAGATTAGGGTTCCATCGGTTGGGCCTTGGGCCTGACCAGTTTGGGTCTAGGTTGTCTTTTTCTTATATTTAAAATATTTCTGTTTTATGTTCTTTTGTTAAAAAAATCATTTTGGTAAATATCTTGACATGATTTAACTAGCAAGGAATATAATTTGAATATAAATATGAGATGTAAGGTAGAAAATAATATAGGGTTTTACTAAAATAATTTAGAGACAAGGTATGCATGATGATGTGATGATGATGCACAAAGATACAAACGGGCGATTTTCTAGTAGTGGATTACCCGGGATGCTACAAGTTCATATAGCTTAATCCATTGACTTAGTTTAGTTTACCTCGGTCAGTTTGGTGTTAAATTGTTGCTGCGAAAACTATTTTATTTAGTGCATATAGCTTATCATGTTATTTAGCTCACATTTGAATCATGTACTGACAGATAAAGAAATAAACCGTTGGCACTGACAGATAAAGAAATGAATTAGGTACCCATTTATCATCTTATTTATGCTTATACCCATGTATCATGTTGGTTATGCTTATACCCAATTGTTATGCTTACTTTGCAGTAAGTAATGAACTGTGGGTTCTAGTCTTGGATAGATAAAGAAGAGTCTGACACTCTCAATAATGCACTACGCAAAGATATTGTCAATGTATAATCAAAGCAATAGTGCTAGGATTTTTGAGAGATACGAGAGAAGGAGCAGTGAGCTGCATGAGCAGAAGCACATAGAAGCTTTGAAGCATGAAGTTGAGGTGCTGAAGAATGCAAAATAAGAACTGAAGAATGTTCTAAAATCCTAGGCTGATGTGTTTAAGGTCAAACAAAAGAAGCTAGAGGCTAAAAGAGTTGCCCTGTTGGAAGAGAAGAAATGGGATACAGAAAGAGTTGCACGGAAGGAAGAGAAAAAGAAGTGGGAGGCAGAAAGAGTTGCCTAGAAGGAAGAAAAGAATAAGCTGGAGTATACCATATATGAAATGTTCTAGGAAAGTGATGTGAACAAAGTAAAGCTAAAGAAAATCAAAGCTAATTGTGATGAGTGATCCTTTAGTTGTATGATGGGTGAAGTTTTTAGTTGTGGAACCATTTTATTACTTTAATGTTTGTTGTTGAACCATTTGTGTAATTGTACCTTGAATACTTTGGTTGAACCATATGATGCATGTGTCTTGGATTTTTAATGGTTAAGAAATTCCTATTATATGTTTTGATTTGAACCATATAGCAACTGAATATGTCTTACAGAGTTACACAACAAGAATGTTCCAACAACACAAATAGATAGGTCCAACATACATAGATAGGTTCAGTAGGAATACACTTGGACTTAGTGTTTTACAAATATAAAAATGAATTACTGTGCAACATTTGAACTATCAGTCACAGACTTCTCATCGTTCTTCCTATAACTGCCATGTTTACCAGCACTAATGTAACATCCCTAAAACCATGATTTCAAAGATTGCATATCATTCATGCATGCATATAATTTTGAGATCATTTTCAAACCATTTTCAAGAAAACAGAAGCACATAGTGCTATCATTTTATGTGAGCAAACTTAAATCAAATGACCATCCTCATTCGAGAGCATAAGTGTTTTAAACCAAGTTTGTTTGCTTCCTTGTTGATTGGATTGAGTGTGGAGTTTGGACAAAAATATACAAAATAAATATGGTTTCAAAACCATTTTCAAAACATTTGCAAATCAAATACCATAGCACTGTTTATTTTGTTTATTCAAAAGAACCAAGCTTGAACAGAGAGACCACATGTTTCTATGCCCAGAAATATGAATGTTGCACCCTACAAAATTCCTAAAAAGATTTGAATTCAATTTGAGTTTGAAATCATTTGAAATTCATTCCAGAAAATCAAATCAGAAATAGAAAAGGAATAAAGAAAATGAAAAGGGCCGGCGCCAGACTTTGAGCCCATCAGCAGATCTAGCCCAGCTAGCCCACCCGGGTTTTCCCTCTCTCTCTTTCACTCGCAGACGCACCCACGGAGTCGCTGACGCCAGGACCCCACCCCCACTCTGTTTCTCTCGCAGACAACTGGGCCCTGTCCACGTCACCGTCGTCTTCCCCAAATTTTCACGAAGAGCACGTTGCCGCTGGCCGTTGCTGCGTTGATTCCGTGGCGTAATTGACATTGATTCTCCAGGCGTTTCTTGTCGATCCCCTGCCTACTTAAACCCCTCCCTCTCTCGGCCATTTCCCCTCACTCACCAACCACAGAGTGCCCCCAGGCTGCGAGTATTCCTCGCCGCAACTCCGCTGTTCCGACGACCTCGCCGACGAATTCCAGTGAGCATCGCACCCCCCTGTCCATGGTTCATGCTATCATGCTCTGCAGCTCCGTGCGCATCTACTGACACCTCCCATTTGCTCGCGCATGGTTTGTAGCCTCGGCAGCAACAACAACTGAGCGCCGCCGCTCTCTGCTCGAACTCCAGCGACCTCTCCCGTTAAGTACCAACCGCCCCTTGCCCTCTGTCTGATACGCCTAAGATCCCCAGCGTCTTGCGCATCTAACGGTGCCCTCCTCTTGTCTTAGCGTGGCTCAGAACATCGCCAACGTCGACGAGCCGAAGCCACAGCCGCCAGGGACTACTCCGACGAGCAATCCGCGACGACTCCGAGCGCCCCTTCGCCAACCAGAGACACGTTGAGCTTCACCTTGTCACGGCGGTTCTGGTGAGCATCCTCTCCCCTCCCCGGGCGACCTAGAACGCCGGCACCGCCACTGACAGAGCGCTCCGCCGCTCGCCCGCGTCAGCGCCGCCTGTCTGTGGTCAACTGGATCGTGGCCGTTAGATGTAGATCTTGCGGTTTAGATTAGATCTGGAGTGAAGCGTTTTCTTTTGATCTGACGCGTTGGATCTAAGTTGATCCAACGGCGCGGAAGCACGATCCGACACGAAGCGGTATCGGCCAGTAAGGTTAAGACGCGTGGCAGTGAGTTAGGTTTAAAACAGAATTTGAATCTGATTTATATCCAAATTTGATTTAGCTATAACTTTTGATCCCCATGTTAGAATTTGACAAATTTTATACCGTTGGAATCAGGAGAGCAAGCCCTTTATATTCATGCAATGTGTTTAAAGTTTTGCTTCTGTTAAAATAGTTTTATTTGCAGAAACATGTGTAGGGCTTATTTGAGTATATGAATTGCTTAGGAATTGTTTTTAGTGTTAAATAAATTTGGTTTGGCAAGTTTTTGACTTGTTTAGGATTCAGTATTATGCACTTGCTTGATTGAGTTTTAAAAATCATCACTTAGCATTTTGCATGCATGCATATATTTTTGATTGTAATTGTTTTGTATGTGATTGTGGCTATATTTCTATGTGTAGATTTTGGTGCTAGTGATTGTGATTGTGAGGAGTGCTACTCTCCCAACTACCAAGGCAAGTGGTACTTCATGAATATTTCTATCCCTATATTTTGTACTAAGCATTAGAAATATTTTGCTAAGTCTTGCATGTTACTATTTTGCCTATATGCCATGATGGGAAATCCTAAGTAGTTGTAGAATTGCTAGGAAATTTCTAAGTTAAGTTACTATCTATGCCATGCTTAGCCTAGCTAGTAGCAAACAAGGGTTGGTGAAATACACATACTATGATGAAAATATTTCTAAGTCTTTGGACTTTTGTTTTGCTTAATAAAACAACTAAGTCAATGAATCACCTGGGTGGAAAGGGACTTGATTGGTGGTTTTGGTTGAGTGGTTACACAAGGCCCATGGCTATGGTTTACCTTGTGTATCTCACTTGTGGTAAGCCACCCAGGAAAAAAGGGATTTTAGAGGCCAAGTGTTAAGAAGCTTCTAGTGCAGCCACTTGGCAATATGGGCTCTGCCTGGATCACATAGGTTGCTAGAACTTAGCCATTTGGACAGTTGGTGGTAGTGGGATGATAGGTTGGAACGCGTCCATTTGGTCTAAGGGAAGGCTTCTGAAAGGTCCTGTCTTGGTGAAACCAAGTCTGGTGGGGAAAGTGCACAACCTCTGCAGATGGAAAAATCTAAGTACTTAGCCAAGTCCATGGCAATGGACAACTTGAGCATCAAGACATGGAAGCTATCAAGAATCTCATCATCCCAATTTCTAAAGTAAAAACTTATGGGTGAATAAGGGTGAAGGACCCCAATGTCTATTGGTGGTTCCTTGGGAAAAGTTTTGACAAAGAAAAACTTAGTGATTTCAACTAATAGGCAAAACCTATTTTGAGCAAAGCAAGCCAAGCTACACTTAGCCAAATTTGCATATAGTAACTAGTCCACTTAAAATATACTAAGGTATCACTTGCCAATACTATTCCAAAGCATTGACCCGTTGTGGCTGTAACTTGTGATGTTGCAGGTTACTCTGATGAGGATTAGGTGTCATGAGTCTACACTCAACATGTTTGCCTGTGGCACATGAAGATGAAGACTTTTATATATTTACTTATTCAAACTCTTGTATTAGGCCTGTGGCCTTGGAGTTGCAAAGACTATGTTTATCTCTGGAATGGATGTAATAATGACCTTTGTATCTGTGTACTTCATCTTAAACTGTGGATGCTAGCATTGATCCAGGGACTAGCATTGCAATCACAGGGATCCTTTTCCTTTATAAAGTAGGGATCTTACAAATGGTATCAGAGCACTGTGTTGCCTGTAGGATTATGACCCTAGGATTGGAAACCACTAAGGAAAAAATTTCAACAACTTCTACACTTGTCTATTCTTCTCGTAAACTTTTCTAATCTTCTTTCTCATCTCTATTTGTAGATGAATTCCATCAACGAAGCCGTAAGGAAAGGACCACTCATGACCATGACTTTGGAGTGTGAGACAGAATTCCCCAAAGCTCTCAAGGACCTCATGATGGCAATGGAAATACATGGTGCAGCTGTGTACAAAGGCTTTCCTGTGATGGATGAAGGAGTTGAGTACTGGTGGGTGCAACTTCACTTGTACAAAAACAAGGAAGACAACCACAAGGAAACAGGATTCTGCATGTACACCAACACTGTGGTGCACACCACATTCTTTGAGTCAGCAAGGGATGCAGCTTGGAGGACTATCAAAGAACTTAGTGCTAGAGTCAAGTGCAGAATGATCAACCTCCAAAAAGACTTAAAGAAAGAGAAGGAACATACCCAAGAGTTGGAGGCTACCAACCAAACCTTAAGAGGAGACATTATAGACTTACTGATGGAGTCATGTGAGCAAGATAGGCTGATTGCTTCGAGAAACATTGTGTTAGCCAACAGATCCAGTGAGATAGGATTGTAAACGTACTTCGTTAGTTGGACCACTACTTATCACCTTATTTTCCAAATGTTGCTTTAAAAATAAGTTGAACCTTGATTGTTGTAATGGATCCATGAATACCTTGACTTGTGTGATTTGTTATGTATGAGATGCTTTGCCTTGTGTTATATTTTAGATTGTGTTAATCTAACTTTTTATATCTTATAAATAGATGCCTAATGTTACCATCAACACTGTTGAGGAGTTCCAGGGAACTCGCTTTGGTCCTCGTATTGTTGAGCTTACCACCTTGCTCAATCTCCCTCTTCCTACCATCATGGTGCTTCCCCTCACCAAGTTCGAGAGGAAAGACCTTTGGGGCTTCAAGGTCAATCAACCCGGACGTCAGACAGAGCCTACCACAGAGGCCATCATCTTCAAGCTCATGCACGATGACAAGGAGAGAGGCCTTGAGGTAGTCATGCAGGATCTAATAGGACGTCTGTTAGGGAGACACTCTCGACAGGTTAGAGGTACTCACTTCCACGTCTTTGGTAGACGTGATGAGGATGGAGAGTCCATTGACTTCGAGGACGATTCGAGGGACACAGCAGAGCCAATTCTTTTATACCTCCAGGACTTAGAGTCTCTCATTAGGCACGTGGACACTGATAGGACCAACGTCATGCTTAGCAATGACGAACTCCAGGTGCAGCTTCGCGAGAAGGACAAGCTCTTCGCAGAGCAAGATGAGATAGTCAAGGAGATGGAGACGAAGTTCGAGAGCCAGGACAGAAAGTTCAAGAGTCAGGAGAAGCGAGTCCAAGATAGGAACAAGAAGATCCGGGACATGACTGAAGAACTGCAGGCCAAGGACTTCGAGCTCGAGCATCAGCAGACGGTGATTGAGAGGCTTCGTTCCCAGAAGAGGGCTCTCAAAGCCAAGATAGATACCTTGACCACCAATGTCGAGGAATACAAGACCGCAATGGAGAATGCAGGTCTTACCTTTGTCGAGGAGGAGGTTGATGCCGAGGAGTAGATTTGACTACTCGTTTATCTTATATTATCATACTTGTTGAGAGAACTTGTTATTTGACCATCCGACATGTGGATGGCTTGTTATCCGTGTGTGTTTTACTTTGTGAACTTGTTATCTTGTTGTTGAACCTTTATCCTTTTGTTGCATGCTTTGAGATTGTTATGTGATGTATTGTGCACAAAAGCATCTATGGGTATCTCATTCTTACCTCTATTGAACAAACCACAGATGCCTCCCCGTCGTGCAAACCCCAACCCCAACAACAACAACATCACTCCAGAAATGCAACAAATGATGACCGCTCAAACTCAGCTGATGCAGATAATGACGACGTTCATCCAGAACCAAAACAACAACAACAACAACAACAATAACAACAACAATAACAATAACAACAACAACCCACCGGGCTTTGACATGCTTACCAGATTCTTGAGATTGAGGCCAGCAAAGTTCTCAGGAACAACTGATCCCATGGTGGCCAATGACTGGCTACGCTCTGTCAACAAGGACTTGGTAACTGTGGGTTGTACTGATGCTGAAAAGGTCAGATTTGCAGCACATTTGCTAGAAGGACCAGCCGCCACTTGGTGGGACAACTTCCAGATCACCACTCCCATAGAAGATGTGACATGGGCAATCTTTGAGGATGGCTTTCGTACTGCTCACATCTCATCCGGAGTGATGAGTCTGAAAAATAAGGAGTTCCATAACTTGAAGCAACGCCACCGCAGCGTGGCAGAGTATATTGAGGAGTTGAACAATCTGGCACGTTATGCACCGGATGAAGTTGACACTGATGCTAAGAGAAGGGAGAAATTCCTTGAAGGCCTGAATGATGAATTGAATCTGCAGCTATCAGTGGCCTATGTTCCCACATATCAGTCCCTTTGTGATAAGGCTGCTATTTTGGAGAACAAAATGAAGCAAGTTGAGAGTAGGAAGAGAAAGCATTCCGACAAGCACAGCTCGGGATTGTCTCACAAACGTTCCCACTATGATGACAGTGGAAGCTCAGGATCCCACAAGCATGGGAAATTCAACAAGCACCACAACCACAACCGTCATGACAACAAGCATCACCATAGCCATGACAACGACAAGTACAAGAACCACAAGAGTGGACATAAGAGCCACCACAGTGGTAATGGACGTGGAAGTGGAAGCCAGCCTGTTAAAAGAGACATTAGTCAGGTTGAATGCTTCAAGTGCAAGAAGATGGGGCATTATGCAAATGACTGCCCAGAAAATAAAGTTGAAGGACCCAACAAGCCCAACCCTTTTCAGAAGGGACAAGTAAACCACATCAATGTGGAGGAGGTCTATGAGGAGCCTGATGTTGTTGCTGGTAAGTTCAGACTCAATTCTATTCCAGCATTTGTACTCTTTGATACTGGTGCATCTCATTCATTCATATCAAGAGCATTTGTTGAAAGAAATGAACTACCGGCAGAAACTATTGGGTGTCCTATAAAAGTAAGTTCTCCAGGTGGAGAAATGATAGTGAATTCAGGATGTCATGATCTAGTCATAGAGTTTGGGAAGTATAAGTTTCCCGTTAACTTGATAATTCTAAACTCCGAAGGATTGGATGTCATTTTGGGAATGGACTGGATGACTAAGTTCAAAGGAGTGATAGATTGTGCCAACCATACTGTCTCACTCACAACTCCAGAAAATAAAAGGATCAGATTCAAGACCAACTTTGAAGCAAAAAGGAGTATGCTTAATTCTCTTAAGGGGGTTAGCATAGACAGTGTACCAATTGTGAGTGAATATCCGGATGTATTTCCGGAAGAACTGCCAGGAATGCCACCAGATAGAGATGTGGAGTTTCTTATAGATTTGGTACCAGGATCTGGACCAATAGCCAAGAGACCATATAAGATGCCAGTTGATGAACTGAAGGAACTCAAGAAACAACTTGGAGAACAGTTACAGAAAGGATTTATTCAACCAAGTTCTTCCTCTTGGGGAGCCCCAGTCTTGTTTGTGGAGAAGAAAGATAGAAGTCAAAGGTTATGTATAGATTACCATTCACTCAATGAGGTAACTATTAAGAACAAATACCCTTTGCCTAGAATCAATGACTTGTTTGATCAGCTAGAGGGAGCTTGTGTGTTCTCAAAGATCGATCTCCGGTCAGGTTATTTTCAACTCAAGATAAGAGAACAAGACATACCTAAGACATCCTTCACTACAAGGTATGGACTGTATGAGTATACCGTGATGCCATTTGGTTTGACCAATGCTCCAGCATACTTCATGAATATGATGAACAAGGTGTTCATGGAATTCCTTGACAAGTTTGTTGTCGTCTTCATCAATGACATTTTAGTCTACTCCAAAAGCAAAGAAGAGCATGAAGGACATTTGCGTTTGATACTTGAGAAGTTAAGAGAGCATAAACTTTATGCTACATTCAGCAAGTGTGAATTCTGGTTGAATGAAGTTGGTTTTCTTGGTCATGTTATGACAAAGGATGGTGTAGCAGTTGATCCTGCTAAAGTTTCAGCTATGACTGAATGGGAATCTCCCAAGTCAGTGAAAGAAGTTCGTAGTTTCCTTGGCTTAGCAGGTTACTACAGAAGGTTCATTGAGAATTTCTCCAAGGTAGCTAAGCCTATGACTGAATTGTTAAAGAAAGACAAGAAGTTTGCTTGGTCTGAAGGTTGTGAACTTAGCTTTCAGGAATTGAAGAAGAGACTTGTGACAGCACCAGTCTTGTGTCTGCCAGATTTGGAAAAAGATTTCCAAGTATATTGTGATGCATCTCATCAGGGTTTGGGTGCAGTACTTATGCAAGACGGTAAAGTTGTGGCTTATGCCTCGAGACAACTCAAAACTCATGAAGTGAACTATCCTACTCATGATTTAGAGTTAGCCTCTGTTGTCCATGCACTAAAAACATGGAGACACTATCTTTTGGGAAAACATTGTGAAGTGTTCACAGATCACAAGAGTTTGAAGTATATCTTCACCCAGAAGGAAATTAATATGAGACAAAGAAGATGGCTAGAACTCATCAAAGACTATGACTTAAGTTTGCAATACCATCCCGGTAAAGCAAATGTTGTAGCGGATGCTCTAAGTCGTAAGGTTTTGTGAATGGTCTCACTAAGGGAGAATTGCCAGATGATTTGTGTGCCCAATTCAGAAAACTCAGGTTGGAGATTGTGCCTGAAGGACATCTCATGTCTTTGGATGTTCAACCCACTCTGTTGGACAAGATCAAGGAAGCCCAGAAGACTGATAAGGAAATAGATGAGATCAAGGAAAAGATTGGCAAAGGAAAAGCCAAAGGATTCCATGAAGATGAACAGGGTACTTTATGGCATGGGAAACGTATCTGTGTTCCACAAGATCCGGAGCTTCGGAAACTGATTTTACAAGAAGCACACAACTCACCGTATTCCATTCATCCGGGTAACACCAAAATGTACATGGACATGAAGGAAAGATTTTGGTGGAATAATCTCAAGAAGGACATCGCCGAACATATTGCTTTGTGTGATGTATGTAGTAGAGTGAAGGCGGAACATCAGAAACCAGCAGGTTTACTTCAACCACTACCTATTCCTGATTGGAAGTGGGACAAGATTGGTATGGATTTCATTACCGGACTACCAAGGACCCGGTCAGGATACGATTCTATTTGGGTATTAGTGGATCGCCTAACTAAAGTGGCTCATTTCATACCCGTGAAGACAACCTACACAAGCGCTAAGTTGGCCAAAATCTATATGAGTAGAATTGTATGTCTACATGGAGTGCCCAAGAGTATTGTGTCTGATAGGGGAACTCAATTCACTTCCCATTTTTGGAGACAGCTACATGAATCCTTGGGAACAAGGTTGGAATTCAGCACTGCTTTTCATCCTCAAACTGATGGACAGACAAAAAGAACTAACCAGATTCTTGAAGACATGTTGAGGGCATGTGCCCTAGACTATGGAGCCAGTTGGGATGAAAGTCTACCTTACGCAGAATTTTCCTATAACAACAGCTATCAAGCCAGCATTGAGATGTCACCATTTGAGTTTCTCTACGGAAGAAAGTGTACCACCCCATTATTATGGAATGGTGTGGGAGAAAGAAGTTTATTCGGACCAGACCTTATCAAAGAAGCCGAAGAGAAAGTCAAGTTGGTTAAGGACAGATTGAAGATAGCACAGTCCCGACAGAAAAGCTACGCAGATCCTAAGCGTAGAGAAGTCACCTACGAAGTCGGTGATAGAGCTTATCTTAGAGTATCACCACTCCGTGGAGTGAAGAGGTTTGGGGTCAAAGGAAAATTGGCACCAAGGTACGTTGGACCATTCAAGATTCTGAGCCGTAAAGGAGAAGTTGCCTATGAAATTGAATTGCCAGAGTCTTTGTCAGCAGTTCATAATGTGTTTCATGTGAGTCAGCTTAAGAAATGTCATCCAAAAATGGAAGAATCTTCTTTGAAAGATACAATACCTTTGGAAGAAGTTCAGTTGGAAAGTGATCTCACTTATGAAGAGAAACCAATCAAGATTCTTGAGACAGCAGAAAGAGTCACACGGACTAAGACTATCAAGTTCTGCAAAGTGCAGTGGAATCATCATTCCGAAGAGGAAGCAACATGGGAAAGAGAAGATGATCTTCGGAAAGACCATCCTCACCTATTTGCTAGCCAATCCGAATCTCGAGGGCGAGATTCACCTTAAGGGGGTTAGATTTGTAACATTCCTAAAACCATGATTTCAAAGATTGCATATCATTCATGCATGCATATAATTTTGAGATCATTTTCAAACCAGAAGCACATAGTGCTATCATTTTATGTGAGCAAACTTAAATCAAATGACCATCCTCATTTGAGAGCATAAGTGTTTTAAACCAAGTTTGTTTGCTTCCTTGTTGATTGGATTGAGTGTGGAGTTTGGACAAAAATATACAAAATAAATATGGTTTCAAAACCATTTTCAAAACATTTGCAAATCAAATACCATAGCACTGTTTATTTTGTTTATTCAAAAGAACCAAGCTTGAACAGAGAGACCACATGTTTCTATGCCCAGAAATATGAATGTTGCACCCTACAAAATTTCCTGAAAAGATTTGAATTCAATTTGAGTTTGAAATCATTTGAAATTCATTCCAGAAAATCAAATCAGAAATAGAAAAGGAATAAAGAAAATGAAAAGGGCCGGCGCCAGACTTTGAGCCCATCAGTAGATCCAGCCCAGCTAGCCCACCTGGGTTTTCCCTCTCTCTCTTTCACTCGCAGACGCACCCACGGAGTCGCTGACGCCAGGACCCCACCCCCACTCTGTTTCTCTCGCAGACAACTGGGCCCTGTCCACGTCACCGTCGTCTCCCCCAAATTTTCGTGAAGAGCACGTCGCCGCTGGCCATTGCTGCGTTAATTCCGCGGCGTAATTGACATTGATTCTCCAGGCGTTTCTTGTCGAGCCCCTGCCTACTTAAACCCCTCCTTCTCGCGGCCATTCCGCGGCGTAATTGACATTCACTCACCAACCACAGAGCGCCCCCAGGCTGCGAGTATTCCTCGCCGCAACTCCGCTGTTCCGACAACCTCGCCGACGAATTCCGGTGAGCACCGCACCCCCCTGTCCATGGTTCATGCTATCATGCTCTGCAGCTTCGTGCGCATCTACTGACACCTCCCATTTGCTCGCGCATGGTCTGTAGCCTCGGCAGCAACAACAACTGAGCGCCGCCGCTCTCAGCTCGAACTCCGGCGACCTCTCCCCGTAAGTACCAGCCGCCCCTTGCCCTCTGTCTGATACGCCTAAGATCCCCAGCGTCTTGCACATCTAACGGTGCCCTCCTCTTGTCTTAGCGCGGCTCAGAACATCGCCAACATCGACGAGCCGAAGCCACAGCCGCCAGGGACTACTCCGACGAGCAATCCGCGATGACTCCGAGCGCCCCTTCGCCAACCAGAGACACGTTGAGCTTCACCTCGTCACGGCGGTTCTGGTGAGCATCCTCTCCCCTCCCCGGGCGACCTAGAACGCCGGCACCGCCACTGACAGAGTGCTCCGCCGCTCGCCGCCGCGTCAGCGCTGCCTGTCTGTGGTCAACTGGATCGTGGCCGTTAGATGTAGATCTTGCGGTTTAGATTAGATCTGGAGTGAAGCGTTTTCTTTTGATCTGACGCGTTGGATCTAAGTTGATCCAACGGCGCGGAAGCACGATCCGACGCGAAGCGGTATCGGCCAGTAAGGTTAAGACGCGTGGCAGTGAGTTAGGTTTAAAACAGAATTTGTATCTGATTTATATCCAAATTTGATTTAGCTATAACTTTTGATCCCCATGTTAGAATTTGACAAATTTTATACCGTTGGAATCAGGAGAGCAAGCCCTTTCTATTCATGCAATGTGTTTAAAGTTTTGCTTCTGTTAAAATAGTTTTATTTGCAGAAACATGTGTAGGGCTTATTTGAGTATATGAATTGCTTAGGAATTGTTTTTAGTGTTAAATAAATTTGGTTTGGCAAGTTTTTGACTTGTTTAGGATTCAGTATTATGCACTTGCTTGATTGAGTTTTAAAAATCATTACTTAGCATTTTGCATGCATGCATATATTTTTGATTGTAATTGTTTTGTATGTGATTGTGGCTATATTTCTATGTGTAGATTTTGGTGCTAGTGATTGTGATTGTGAGGAGTGCTACTCTCCCAACTACCAAGGCAAGTGGTACTTCATGAATATTTCTATCCCTATATTTTGTACTAAGCATTAGAAATATTTTGCTAAGTCTTGCATGTTACTATTTTGCCTATATGCCATGATGGGAAATCCTAAGTAGTTGTAGAATTGCTAGGAAATTTCTAAGTTAAGTTACTATCTATGCCATGCTTAGCCTAGCTAGTAGCAAACAAGGGTTGGTGAAATACACATACTATGATGAAAATATTTCTAAGTCTTTGGACTTTTGTTTTGCTTAATAAAACAACTAAGTCAATGAATCACCTGGGTGGAAAGGGACTTGATTGGTGGTTTTGGTTGAGTGGTTACACAAGGCCCATGGCTATGGTTTACCTTGTGTATCTCACTTGTGGTAAGCCACCCAGGAACAAAGGGATTTTAGAGGCCAAGTGTTAAGAAGCTTCTAGTGCAGCCACTTGGCAATATGGGCTCTGCCTGGATCACATAGGTTGCTAGAACTTAGCCATTTGGACAGTTGGTGGTAGTGGGATGATAGGTTGGAACGCGTCCATTTGGTCTAAGGGAAGGCTTCTGAAAGGTCCTGTCTTGGTGAAACCAAGTCTGGTGGGGAAAGTGCACAACCTCTGCAGATGGAAAAATCTAAGTACTTAGCCAAGTCCATGGCAATGGACAACTTGAGCATCAAGACATGGAAGCTATCAAGAATCTCATCATCCCAATTTCTAAAGTAAAAACTTATGGGTGAATAAGGGTGAAGGACCCCAATGTCTATTGGTGGTTCCTTGGGAAAAGTTTTGACAAAGAAAAACTTAGTGATTTCAACTAATAGGCAAAACCTATTTTGAGCAAAGCAAGCCAAGCTACACTTAGCCAAATTTGCATATAGTAACTAGTCCACTTAAAATATACTAAGGTATCACTTGCCAATACTATTCCAAAGTATTGACCCGCTGTGGCTGTAACTCGTGATGTTGCAGGTTACTCTGATGAGAATTAGGTGTCATGAGTCTACACTCAACATGTTTGCCTGTGGCACATGAAGATGAAGACTTTTATATATTTACTTATTCAAACTCTTGTATTAGGCCTGTGGCCTTGGAGTTGCAAAGACTATGTTTATCTCTGGAATGGATGTTTGTATCTGTGTACTTCATCTTAAACTGTGGATGCTAGCATTGATCCAGGGACTAGCATTGCAATCACATGGATCCTTTTCCTTTATAAAGGAGGGATCTTACAACTAAGGTACCCTTTCATCTTGTGGGTAGGCTTGATTTTCCTGGTAGATACTCTGGTGCTGATAGCATTAGTTGAAGCAGAAACTGACCTTTGTTATGAGAAAGGCCCGGGACTTGGTGCACTAGTAGCTGGAGTAGGAGGCCTTCTTGCTGCCGGAGTACTTCTTGGTACACTAGTAGCTGGAGCACTAGGAACTGGAGTAGATGTAGCAGTAGGTGTTGGAGTACTTCTTGGTAGCCTAGGAGCACTAACAGGAGTTATGGAAGTCTTGTTAGTACCATATGATTTAGTGTAGTCATGCCTACTAGCCTGAAACAAATGCACAACACTTAAATAGTTTGGACCAAATGTACAAGTGATTTCCATGTAAAAACATCAAGTATAACTAACAACTACTAACCTTGTGATCATCTTTTCTAATTTGCAGGCTTGGCCTCAAAACAACCTGATAGCTAGTATACCTATGACATACTAGCTTGCAGTTACTGCAAGTGATAGATCCCATCCTAGATTTATCCCTAGGGACAGGTACCTCAAAATGTCATTTCCTTCTCTTTATTTGCTTCCTTCCAGGTTTCTCCCTGAATACAGTTGGGTCTATGTCTGGTGTGTTGGTCCTAGTCCAATCTTCAGGGCCAGGAACATGGTAGATTGTATGCCTGAATGTCTACATGTACATGGGCTTCTTGAAGAAATCACGTACATAATCCTCTAGATGTTGTTGCACGTTCATGATAGCTACAACTGCATGATTGCAAGGAATCCTTGTAAGATCCCATTTCCCACATTTACATGTCTTGTTAATCAAATTGACAACAACAACTCTGCCACTAGAACTAGTTACTTGTTGATACGTCAGAAACGTATCTATAATTTTTGATGTTTCATACTTGTTTAGTATCTACTTTGCTTTGTCCACACTTTGAGGTGTTTTTCATATGTTTTCTGGTACTAACCTATTAACAAGTTGCCACAGTGCCAGTTGCATGTTTTCTGCTGTTTTTGGTTCCAGAAAAGCTAGTAAGGAAATATTCTCAGAATTGGATGGGACAAAAGCCAAAGTCAATATTTCACCAAGGAGAACACAGAGTCCAGAGGAGAGATGGAGGGGCGCCACAGGGTGGCCACACCCCCCAGGCGCGGCCTAGGGTGGGCCCACGCCTGGGCAGGGTGTGGCCCCCTGGACGCCTCCCAGCCTCGCCTCTTCGCCTATAAGAAGCCCCCGATGCCTAAACCATAAGTACCCGATCAATATTCCACGAAATCGTCTATAGATGCTGCCACCATCGTCCCTATATCGGGGGATCTGAAGCTCTCCCCGACACCCTGCCGGAGGAGAGATCATCCCGGAGGCCTTCTTCTTCATCATGCCAGCCTCCGGTATGAAGCGTGAGTAGTTCCACCTTGGACTACAGGTCCATGTAGTAGCTAGATGGTTGTATCTCCTCCTTTGTGCTTTCGTGTCTAGATCTTGTGAGCTCCTCTTATGATCAAGATCTCATCTTTTTGTAATCATGCATGTTGTGTTTGCGGGGATCCGATAGATATTGAGATTACTATGTCAGATTGATTAATGGTTTTGTCTTATTGATTCTATCATGTCTGTGTTGTTTGTGATATTGCATGCTCTCCGTTGTTAGTAGCTATCTTGGCCAAGTAGTTGCTAGTGACTCCAAGATGGGGTATTTATGCTCGATAGTGGGTTCATGCCTCTAGTTTCCAAGGGAAGTGACAGAAATCTCTTCGGTTGTAGATGTGTTGTTGCCACTAGGGAGAAAACAATGGTCTCTTGTTCATGGAACAAGTGGATTGTTTACCTTACACACTTTGCTTAAAGCGGTTGTCTGTTTCTTGCAACTTAATACTGGAGGGGGTTCGGATGATAACCTGAAGGTGGACTTCTAGTCATAGATGAAGTTGGATGGCGGTCTATGTATATTGTTATATTGCCCAATCGAATCTCATAGGATCTTTATGTCTAGTATTGCATTGTTATGCCTTGCTCAGTCCTGTCAATTGCCCTGCTGTAATTTGTTTACCCAGCATGCCATGTTTGTTTATCTAAGGAGAACACCTCTAGTAAACTATGTACCCCGATACAATCTTTACCATTGATACATCTTCCACTATTAGTGTTTACTTGCTGCAAACCATCATTACCTTCCACACCATACATTTAATCCTTTGTTACAGCAACCGGTGAGATTGACAACCTCACTGTTAGTTGGGGCAAAGTCTTGAGTTTGTGTTGTTCAGGTTTCCACGTTGCTTGCAACACCTGTGTGATGTTTCCTTCCTCCTACTGGTTCGATAACCTTGGTTTCTTACTAAGGGAAAACTTGCTACTATGCCTGATGCGTGGTAAACGCTTCGTTGGGAAACCCCAAGAGGAAGGTATGATGCAGCACAATAGCAAGTTTTCCCTTAGTAAGAAACCGAGGTTATCGAACCAGTAGGAGGAAGGAAACGCCTCAAAGGTGTTGCAAGCAACGTGGAAACCTGCACAACACAAACTCAAGACTTTGCCCCAACTAACAGTGAGGTTGTCAATCTCACCGGTTGCTGTAACAAAGGATTAATTGCATGGTGTGGAAGGTTATGATGGTTTGCAGCAAGTAAACAGTAACAATGGAAGATGTATCAATGGTAAAGATTGGACCGGGGTCCATAGTTCACTAGAGGTGCTCTCCTTAGATAAACAACATGGCATGAAGGGTGAACAAATTATAGTAGGGCAATTGACAGGAACTAAGCAAGGCATAACAATGCAATACCAGACAAAAAGATCCTATGAGATTCGATTGGTAAATACAACAATATACATAGATAACCATCCAACTTCATCTATGACTAGAAGTCCACCTTCAGGTTATCATCCAAAACCCCTCCAGTATTAGGTTGCAAGAAACAGACAACTGCTTTAAGCAAAGTGTGTAAGGTAAACAATCCAGTTGTTCCATGAACAAAAGACCGTTGTTTTCTCCCTAGTGGCAACAACACATCAACAACCGAAGAGATTTCTGTCACTTCCCTTGGAAACTAGAGGAATGAACCCACTATCGAGCATAAATACCCCCTCTTGGAGTCACTAGCAACTACTTGGCCAAGATAGCTACTAACAACGGAGAGCATGCAAGATCACAAACAACACAGACATGATAGAATCAATAAGACAAAACCATTAATCAATATGACATAGTAATCTCAATATCTATCGGATCCCCACAAACATAATGCATGATTACAAATAGATTAGATCTTGATCATGAACAAAGCTCACAAGATCTATACATGAAAGCACAAGGAGGATATACAAACATCTAGCTACGACATGGACTCGTAGTCCAAGGTGGAACTACTCACGCTTCATACCGGAGAAGAAGGCCTCCAGGATGATCTCCCCTCCAGCAGGGTGCCGGGAAGAACTTAAGATCCCCCCGATATAGGGACGATGGTGGCGGCGGCTATAGACGGTTTCGTTGAGTTTTGATCGGGTGCCTAGGGTTTCTGCATCGGGGGCTTCTTATAGGCGAAGAGGGAGGCCGAGGGTGCCCGAGGCGGCTGCACCCCCCTGGCGCGGGGTGGGCCCACCCGCCTAGCCAGGGGGTGTGGCCCCCTCGAGGCCCTCCTCCGTCTCCTCTTCTGGATTCGTGTTGCCCATGGTAAAATATTGACTTTGGCTTTTGTCCCGTCTAATTCCGAGAATATTGATTTTCTGCCTTTCTGGAACCAAAAATAGAAGAAAACAGGCAACTGGCACTGTGGCAACTTGTTAATAGGTTAGTTCTAGAAAACATATAAAAACACCTCAAAGTGTAGACAAAGCAAAGCAAAGTAGATACTAAACAAGCATGGAGCATCAAAAATTATAGATACGTTTCCGACGTATCAAGAATCCCCAAGCTTAACTCCTGCTCGTCCTCGAGTAGGTAAGTGATAAAACAATAATTTTTGAGGTGACATGCACCATCAAAACCAAGATCAAACCATTTGCAAGCATTAAAAGCTGGGATCAAAGAACTCTAAACATGTGCATGAAAGATGGAGTTCTAAAAGTAAGACAAAGTAACTATGCATGCAACATGAAGGGATACAAACAAAGATCATGAATAACATGCATTGAAAAACGTTTGTTTGTTTCACATACAGAAAACATGGCACAGTGGCACTCAGCTTGTACCTCATAGAGTAGCAAATATATGCATAGGACATCTTCAAAGTTCATAAGAGTGACTAGATACAAATAGCACAAGAACAAGCAATATCACAATATGCATCAATCAATACGTTTTGGGACACTGCACATAGAACTAAGAATGGCAACTATGCTCTATTAATGGTGCCTAAAGGTAGAATGTGGAGACTCAACATAATAGTGGAAGAAAGGCCCATCATAAAGGGAAGTAGGGATTTCAAGTTTCAAAATGAGCTTCCAAAAATTATGGTACTTGTTACTTTTAGCCCTCATTGCCCCTATCATAAGCATCTTGAAGTGATTAAGGTTAAAGTGAACAAACTATGGAGTATATGCTTGACAAAATATAAGTTGGCAATCTCATGTCCATTGAATACGGGAGCCACACCTCATGCTACTCAACTTCAGTCACATGTAAGTTCTTGTCATAGTAACTACATGTGTATCATAGAGAACCGCCAATGGGGTACCCCTTGAACATGGTACAGGAGCTATCCCATAACCAAAATGACAAGACAAGCAGACAATGAGCATCTCAGCAATCTTTTTATTTACTATGTGCATAGCTTTTTTATTGAGGATGCTTCACATAATGCTCATTATGGTGATGCTACAAGTTTCCACCATGATTATGCATGGCTTAGGCTAGCGGCCTAGGCGTTTCTCTAACACAAAATACATAACTCCATGGACTTACAAGCTCCCTCTTTATTTCACAGCAGTGACATCCATAGACAAAAGAGCATGATATCAAATGTGTACAAAGTACAAGTGCAATGTTGAAAACGTTCCCCATGACAGCATGGTTCTGCTAATTCCAACGTATAAGTGCAAGGATATACAACATAGATGACACAATGGTTCAAGTTTATTAGGGCAAAGAATATAAAGTGTGCCATCAAGTTCGTGAGGGCTTTAATCACTAAGTTTTCACATAACAAAATACTTTTTAATTGGAAGATAGCTGAAAACAAGAATATACTTGGAATGGTGTAACACACCATGCATAGGAATTTATAGTGGACACTTTGGAATAACTTGGTTTCTTGGAAGTTGGAAGCATGAGTAAAGCTTACTCATACAAGTGGAGGCTAGCAAAAGACTGGGAGCAACCAACTAAGAGATCAGTAATGGCCATAGTCATGCAGAGCAACAGAACATTACTAATCAAAGCATGGAGTGGTACTACAAGTCAAGGACTAAATGATCATAGAGGCTATGGTGACTTTTTCATAGTCATAACATGGTGTGAGCATGTGCCAAGTCAACCCAAACAAAACATCAAAGGAGAATACCAAAATACTATGCTTTTGCATGCCAAAACAACGCATGATTCTTTCAACACACACTAAGCAATCTCAATTGTTTGGAACAAGTCATGCTACAACAATAATCACTAAGAATAAGGTCAAAAAACACCTATCATGACATGCTAAAGTCTAAGTCACAGTCAATGCAAGGTCTTCTTGCACTTCAAAGCAAGAACTTTCTACTCCTTTCCAACACCAACACCAATCGACTTATTTGAAACAACATGGCGAGAATGGGGGTCCAAACTACTTTATTCAAGTAAACTAAACAAACTAAGCAAAGCAAACGAAAACTAAGACGCTCCAAGAACAACACAACAGTGCATGAAACAATAAAACGAAGTGTCTAGATAGACCTGAGCTTTTTATTGATGAAGAAGGGGATGCCTTGGGCATCCCCAAGCTTTGACACTTGTACCTCTTGGATATTTCTTGGGGTGACACCGGGGTGGCATCCCCAAGCTTGAGCTTTGCCCATTCTTCATCTCATTACATCATTCTCTCTCTACACCTGAAATTTTTCCTTCATACAAAACTTCGCACAATCTTCATTAGCAACATTAGTGTATTCAAAAGATAATAGACCTTTAGGATTAGCTTTGGAACAACAAAACTTTTCACTAAAAATAAAAGCTACTGTAGCAACTCCCTCAAAAATCTCAATTCCCCAAAAGAGAACTCAAAAAGGAATCAATAAGAAGCAAATGCAAATAATGGAAGAAATCTGTCAAAACAGACAGCAGGTAGAAACCGATTTTGTCGAAAATCTTCTGTTGCTCAAATAAAAAGTGTTGAACTAATTAAAGTTAGCTAACATACTGGGGGATTTATTCATAAATTTTCAGCTCAATCTGACCTACAAAGACTCCTCATGAATTTTTATGGTGGAGGACAAAAATCTGTTTCGGGACAGCAACTCCCCAAATCTTACTTCCCTCTCATTAGAGGTCATTCTTGGCACAAAAAGCAAACAAAAAGGATAAGGAGAGGTCATTACTAAAGTAATAACTTCCAAGACTCAAGGAAACTCTTGGGTTATCTCCCAACAAGTACTTTCCTTTAATGCCTTTAAGTTAGGCACAAGAAGCAATAAATCAAGTATTTTCAAATGAAGCATTAACTCTCTTGTTCTTTCCTTCCTTACCTTTCTTCTTATATTTAGGGAAAATATGATTGCTTACTGGAGGAGCAAAATGCATAATGCCTTTTCCCACATCTATTATTGCTCCAGGGTGTTTCAGTAGGGATCTTCCAAGTGTGATATGTCCTTTGCCTACACATTCAATAACAAGATAATCAGTAGACACCATTTTCCCTGAGATTTTTGTAAACACACCTTCAGCTATTCCAATGGGTAATAAAGTGGCATTATTAGTAAGAGAGATTTCCTCTCCTCCTTTAGAAAGCCCCCAAAGACTCAAAGACTCATAAATATCTTTAGGCATAAGGCAAAATTCAGACATGATATCACAATGAGCATCAAAAGTTGCACTATTTATAGTGACTTTGATTGTGAGAAACCACTTTGAAGGCTTGGAATTTATCGGAACATAATCATGGTACTCCCTAAGTGTGTGATACAACTGTTTAAAGCAGCAGTACTGGACTCAAGAGTGTTCAACCTAGCAAAAATATTTATGGAAGAGGAATCAGACTTGCCAAGCGTATTATAAATTATAATCAATTTCTTTATGGCATCAAAAGCTTCATCCTCAGTATATTGAAAAATATCTTTCTCAGCCACAACATCCAAAGAATATCTATAACAAAGAGAAATGCCATGGTAGAAACTATTAATAACAAGCTAAGACCCATCTTAGGCTTAGTTTCCCTTTGTAAACCAGAGATTCTAGACCAAGCTTCTTTAAAACTCTCTTCACCTTTTTGCTTAAAAGTGAAGATCTCTTCCATATGTGTCACAGAAATTGGACCAAACCCATCCACGGTAGCAACTAGGGTAGGAACTAATTTTTGTGTGTTTTTGATAAGAGTAAGCAAACCAAACTAAACTATTTTTTTTGGAGTTTTTGATAAAAAGAGGCAAACAAAACCAAGCAAAAGAAACTAAGCAAACTAAAAACAAAGTAAAGATAAAGTTTGAGAAGGACTCCCCTTGTGAAGATGTCCTTAGCCTCCCAGCAACGGCGCCAGAAAAGTCTTGATGCGTGGTGAATGCTTCGTTGGGAAACCCCAAGAGGAAGGTATGATGCAGCACAGTAGCAAGTTTTCCCTCAGTAAGAAACTGAGGTTATCGAACCAGTAGGAGGAAGGAAACGCCTGAAAGGTGTTGCAAGCAACATGGAAACCTTCACAACACAAACTCAAGACTCTGCTCCAACTAACAGTGAGGTTGTCAATCTCACCGGTTGCTGTAACAAAGGATTAACTGTATGGTGTGGAAGTTGATGATGGTTTGCATCAGGTAAACAGTAATAGTGGAAGATGTATCAATGGTAAATATTGGACCGGGGTCCATAGTTCACTAGAGGTGCTATCCTTAGATGAACAACATGGCATGAAGGGTAAACAAATTATAGTAGGGCAATTGACAGGAACTGAGCAAGGCATAACAATGCAATACTAGACAAAAAGATCCTATGAGATTCGATTAGGCAATACAACAATATACATAGACCTCCATCCAACTTCATCTATGACTAGAAGTCCACCTTCAGGTTATCATCCGAACCCCCTCCAGTATTAAGTTGCAAGAAACAGACAACCGCTTTAAGCAAAGTGTGTAAGGTAAACAATCCACTTGTTCCATGAACAAGAGACCATTGTTTTCTCCCTAGTGGCAACAACACATCTACAACCGAAGAGATTTCTGTCACTTCCCATGGAAACTAGAGGCATGAACCCACTATCGAGCATAAATACCCCCTCTTGGAGTCACTAGCAACTACTTGGCCAAGATAGCTACTAACAACGGAGAGCATGCAAGATCACAAACAACACAGACATGATAGAATTAATAAGACAAAACCATTAATCAATCTGACATAGTAATCTCAATATCTATCGGATCCCCGCAAACACAACATGCATGATTACAAATAGGTTAGATCTTGATCATGAACGGAGCTCACAAGATCTATACATGAAAGCACAAGGAGGATATACAACCATCTAGCTAGTACATGGACCCGTAGTCCAAGGTGGAACTACTCACGCTTCATACCGGAGAAGAAGGCCTCCAAGATGATCTCCCCTTCGGCAGGGTGCCGAAAAGAACTTCAGAGCCCCCCGATCTAGGGATGATGGTGGCGGCGGCTACAGACGGTTTCGTGGAGTTTTGATCGGGTGCCTAGGGTTTCTGCATCGGGTGCTTCTTATAGGCGAAGAGGGAGGCCGAGGGGGTGCCCGAGGTGGCTGCTGTTGGAATTATGCCCTAGAGGCAATAATAAAGATGTTATTATTATAATTCTTGTTCATGGTAAAGTTTATATTCCATGCTAGAATTGTATTAAGCGGAAACTTTAATACTTGTGTGGTTTGTGAACAACACCGTGTCCCTAGTACGCTTCTATGGACTAGCTCATTGATCAATGATGGTTAAGGTTTCCTAACCATAGACATGAGTTGTCAATTGATAATGAGATCATATCATTGGGAGAATGATATGGTGGACAGACCCAATCTAAGCAAAGCAATTAGATCGTTTCATCGTGTTCGTCTTTGCGAAGCTTTTCTCATGTCAAATATTGTATTCCTTAGACCATGAGATAATACAACTCCCTGGTATCGGAAGAAAGCTTTGAGGTCATCAAACGTCATCCTATGAGAGGGTGATCATAAAGGTGTCTCTCAGGTGATCGGAAAGTATCTGTTGGGTTGTATGTATCGAGATGGAATTTGTCCCTCCCAAGTTGGAGAGATATACTTCGGGCCCACTCGGTAATCGATATCAACACCGCTTGCAAGCATGTGGTTAAGGAGTTAATCACAAAGTGATATCGGATTACGGAACGAGTAAAGTACTTGCTGTGAACGAGATTGAACTAGGTATGACGATACCGACGATCGAATCTCGGGCAAGTAAAATATCGCGAGACGAAGGGAATATATATATGGGATTGATTGAATCCTGGCATCGTGGTTCATCCGATATGATCATCGATGAATGTGTGGGAGTCAATATGGGTGCCCAGACCCCGCTGTTGATTATTGATAGAAGATCATGTCTGTATATTCTCGAACCCGCAGGGTCACACACTTAACGTGTCTCGACGCTAGGATAGATTGGATACTTGGTTTATGAATTTTTGTTCGGAGTCTCGGATGGGATCCGGGATATCACGAGAGGTTCCGGAATGGTCCGGATAATAAGATTCATATAAGGCAATGCAGTTTTTGGAGTTCGGAATTGTTCCGGGTTAATCAGTATTGTACCGGAAGCTTCTAGAACCTTCCGGAAGGGGGCCAACGTGGTCCCACCTTTCGGGAGGGGGCATGGGCCTATGAGGGAGTGTCCTGGCCGCATTGGGCCCAGCCGATTTTAGATAGATTTAACTCGTTTAAATCTAGAGATAGAATTTCTAGATAAGGGAAAGTTTAAATCGTTTAAACTGGAGATAGAACCCTATCCCCCCCACTCCTCCTTATCCCTTGGCCGCCGGCCCAAGGCTTGGAGGAGGGGCTAGGGCTGGCCGCCCCCTCCCCCTCTATAAATAGAGGGATAGGACGCCCCCTCCCCCACACACCTTCCTCCAAACCCTAGTAGCCCTGCTGCCTTCCTCTCTCCCTCCCGACTGTTTGTAGGCGAAGCCCTGCAGCATAAATTCTCCACCATATACACCATGCCGTCGTGTTGTAGATCCAATCCATCTCTCCACCATACTTGCTGGTCCGAGGAAGGAGGAGACGTCGAGGTGCCGCACGTGTGCATCTCACGGAGGCACCGCCACTTGTGGTGCTAGATCGGATCGGATCGCGAGGAGGAGAAGCGAGTACGACTACATCACCCACGTTCCGACGAACGTTCCGCTGTGCGAATCTTCAAGGGTATGAAGATCTAATCCAATCTCTCTCGTTGTTTGCATCTCCTAGATTAGATCTTGGCTTTCCCTCTGTTCGCTCCGTAGAAAATTTTGATTTACTATGCCGCGAAACCCTTCAGTGGTATTAGAGCTAGATCTATACGTAGATGTGATTCACGAGTAGAACGCAACATGGTTGTTGCGGGCGTTGATGTTTTCTGTTGCAAGCCTCTTGTTTGTGTTCTTCTTATGACGCGGGATAGTGAGATTGAAGCGGTCCAGGCCAACCTTACGCGACGTCGTTCACGAGACCGGCTCCGCACTTGACGTGTGGCTTGTACCACACATGCGGCTGGTGGATGTCAGTTTCTCTCACTATAGTTGTCATGGGATTAACACCGGAGTTTGGCAACCATAATATCACCGTTGTGGCTTTCCGTAGGTAAGAATCGTTCTTAGCATCTACTCCCATAAGCCACGTAAAACATGCAACAACAAAGTAGATGCGTCTAACTTGTTTTTGCAGGGAGTGTTTTCTGTGATATGGTATGGCCCAAGATGTGATGTGTATAATGTATACGATGATCATGTTTTGTAATGTTTCACGACTTGCATGTCGATGAGTACACAACCGGCATGAGCCATATGGTTGTCTTTATAATTGTGTATGACCTGCGAGTCAACTTCTTATACGCCATGTAATAGCTTTACTTTATCGCTAAGTAGTTAGCAATAGTTGTAGTTGCTATTCGTGGTGGAGGCAATCATGGTGGAGTGATGGAGATCATGCCGGAACGCACAAGATGGAGATCATTGCGCGAAGATTGGCTATACCATGTCACATAAAGTTATATGCATGTGATGTTTATCCTTTTTATGTATCTTATTATGCTTAGATCGCGACGGTAGCATTATAAGATGATTCCTCACTTAAAGATCAAGATAAAACTGTGTTCTCCCCAAGTATGCACCGTTGCGAAAGTTTGTCATGTCCAAGCATCACGTGATGATCAGGTGCTATAGACTCTACGCTCACATACAACGGGTGCAAGCCAGTTTTGCACACGCGGAAATACTTGGGGCTAACTTGACGAGCCTAGCATGTACAGACATGGCCTCGGAACACAAGAACCGAAAGGTTAAGCATGAGTCATATGAATGATATGATCGACACTTCGTTGTCCACCATTGAAACCACATCTCTTCTCGTGATGATCGGATTAGGTGTGGTGAATTTGGATCGTGTTCACTAAACAACTTGAGGGATGTTGAATTTAGTGGGAGTTCATCTAGTAATTTGATTAAGTTGAACTATTTATCATGAACATAGTCTAAATTGTACTTGCAAATACTGTAGATCCAATGGCCAAGTCCAACTTCAACTTCAACGTTTTTGCTGAGAAAGAAAAGCTTAGAAACAATGGGTCTAACTTCACCAACTGGTTCCGCAATCTAAGAATCATTCTGTCTGGCGGACAAAAGGACTATGTCCTTGAGAAAGCGTTAGGTAACTCCCCTGCTGCAACTGCGCCGGCTGATGAGAAAGCTGTCTATCAGTCGCGCAAAGATGATTATGGTGTGATTAAGAGCACCATGTTGTTTGCTATGGAACCGGAACTTCAAAATCGTTTTGAAAACTATCCCGGGCCCTTTGAGATTCTCGAGGAGCTGAAAACCATGTTTCAGACTCAGGCCCGCTCTGAGAGATATGAGATCTCTGAGAAGTTCTTTAACTGCAAGATGGAGGAAGGGAGTTCCGTTAGTGAGCACGCCATTAAGATGTCGGGCTACACTCAACGCCTTGAGCAACTGGACTGCAAGATTCCAGAGGAGCTCAAGATTGACAGGGTTCTGCAATCACTCCCTCCCAGCTACAAAAGTTTTGTAGTGACTCATAATCAGATTGGTTCCACTGATACGATCACCGAGCTCTTCGCAAAGCTGAAGGCTGCGGAGGTGGACATCAAGAAGGATAATCATGTGTTGATGGTCAACAAGCCCTCCTTTAAGAAAGGTAAAGGTGCAAAGAAGCCCTTCAAGAAAGGCGGCGGCAAGTGCGTTGCCCCTGCTGAGAAGAAGCTCAAGTCTGGTCCTAAGCCGGACACTGAGTGCTTTTATTGCAAGGACAAGGGTCACTGGAAGCGCAACTGTCCGAAGTACTTAGCGGACAAGAAGGCTGGCACCGTCAAAGGTATATTTGATATACATGTTATTGATGTTTTCCTTACTAGCCCTCGTGGTAGTGCCTGGGTATTTGATACCGGTTCAGTTGCTAATATTTGTAACTCGAAACAGGAGCTACGGAATAGACGGCGGCTTGCGAGGGATGAGGTGACGATGCGCGTTGGCAACGGATCAAGAGTTGATGTGATGGCCGTCGGCACGCTCTCCTTAGTTTTACCTTCGGGATTAGTTTTAAACCTTAATAAATGTTATTATGTGCCTGCGTTGAGCATGAACATTATTTCTGGATCGTGTTTATTGCAAGACGGTTATTCATTTAAATCGGAGAATAATGGTTGTTCTATTTATATGAGTAACATCTTTTATGGTCATGCACCTCTTGTGAATGGTTTATTTCTTCTAAATCTCGAAAGGGATGAAACACACATCCATAACATTGAGGCTAAGAGATGCAAAGTAGATAGTGATAATACTACTTATTTGTGGCACTATCGTCTAGGTCATATTGGTGTAAAGCGCATGAAGAAACTCCATTCTGATGGACTTTTGGAGTCTCTTGATTTTGAATCATTTGACACATGCGAACCATGCCTCATGGGCAAGATGATCAAAACCCCGTTCTCCGGTATGATGGAGCGAGCAACGGACTTGTTGGAAATCATACATACCGATGTATGCGGACCGATGAGTGTTTCGACGCGCGGTGGATATCGCTATTTTCTCACTTTTACCAATGACTTAAGTAGATATGGGTATATCTATTTATTGAAACATAAATCTGAAACATTTGAAAAGTTCAAAGAATTTCAGAATAAAGTGGAGAACCATCGTAACAGAAAGATTAAGTTTCTACGATCCGATTGTGGGGGCGAATATTTGAGTTATGATTTTCTCACGCATCTCAAAGCAAGTGGAATCATTTCACAACTCACGCCACCCAGAACACCACAGCGCAATGGTGTGTCTGAACGCCGGAATCGAACCCTATTAGATATGGTCCGATCGATGATGTCTCTTACTGATTTGCCGTTATCATTTTGGGGTTATGCATTAGAAACCGCTGCATTCACTTTAAATAGGGCTCCATCTAAATCCGTTGAGACGACACCGTATGAACTGTGGTTTGGTGCTAAACCTAAGTTGTCGTTTCTTAAAGTTTGGGGATGCAAAGCTTACGTCAAGAAGTTGATGCCGGACAAGCTCGAACCCAAAGCGGAGAAATGCGTCTTCATAGGATACCCTAAGGAAACTATTGGGTATACCTTGTATCACAGAACCGAAGGCAAAGTGTTTGTCGCAAAGAACGGTTCCTTTCTTGAGAAGGAGTTTCTCTCGAAAGAAGTGAGTGGGAGGAAAGTAGAGCTAGACGAGGTTATTGAACCTTCTCTTGAATTGGAGAGTAGCGCAGCACCTGAAATTGTTCCAGTGCCGCCTGCACCAACAATAGAGGAAGCTAATGACAAGGATCATGAAGCTTCGGACGATGCTGCTACTGAACGTCGCGGGTCGACAAGGTCGCGTGCCCCTCCTGAGTGGTACGGCAACCCTGTCTTGACTGTCTTGTTAGTAGAAGACAGTGAACCTACGAACTATGAGGAAGCGATGATGAGCCCAGACTCTGAGAAATGGCTAGAAGCCATGAAATCCGAATTGGGATCCATGAGTGAAAACCAAGTATGGACTTTGGTGGACCCTCCTAGTGACCGAAAGGCCGTTGAGTGCAAATGGATCTTCAAGAAGAAAATGGACGCGGATGGTAATGTTACTGTCTATAAAGCACGGCTTGTTGCGAAAGGTTTTCGACAAGTTCAAGGTGTTGACTACGATGAGACTTTCTCTCCCGTAGCGATGTTTAAGTCCATTCGGATTTTATTAGCAATTGCTGCGTTTCATGATTATGAAATATGGCAGATGGATGTCAAGACTGCTTTCCTCAATGGCAACATTGATGAAGAGTTGTATATGATGCAACCCGAAGGTTTTGTCGATCCTAAGGATGCTGATAAAGTATGCAAACTTCAGCGTTCCATTTATGGACTAAAGCAAGCATCTCGGAGTTGGAACCTTCGTTTTGATCAAGTGATCAAGAGCTTTTGATTTGTTCCAAATTGCTACGAAGCTTGCATCTACAAGAAAGTGAGTGGGAGCTCGGTGACGTTTCTAGTACTATATGTGGATGACATATTGATTATTGGAAATGACATCAACATGCTTAACGATGTGAAAAGTTATTTGAACAAGTGTTTTTCAATGAAAGACCTAGGTGAAGCTGCTTATATATTGGGCATCAAAATCTATAGAGATAGACAAAGACGCCTGATAGCTTTAAGCCAGAGTACATACCTAGACAAAGTTCTGAAAAGGTTCAGAATGGATAAGGCATTGAAAGGTTCAGTGCCTATGTTGTCAGGTAAGATATTGAGCAAGGCTCAGTGTCCAGCTACGGTAAATGATAGGGAAGCTATGAGCAAAGTGCCTTATGCCTCGGCCATAGGTTCCATCATGTATGCCATGCTGTGTACTAGACCGGATGTGTCCAATGCTCTTAGTTTGACGAGCAGATATCAAAGTGATCCAGGAGTGGAACACTGGACAGCCGTGAAGAACATCCTAAGGTACCTAAATAGGACTAAAGAAATGTTCTTAGTCTATGGGGGTGATGAACAGCTCGTCGTAAAAGGTTACGTCGATGCTAGTTTTGACACCGACAAGGATGATTCTAAATCTCAGACAGGATACGTGTATATTTTGAATGGAGGAGCTGTGAGCTGGAGAAGCTGCAAGCAAAGCGTGATCGCGGGATCTACAGTAGAAGCGGAATACATGGATGCTGCAGAAGCGTCAAGTGAAGGAGTTTGGATCAGGAACTTCATCACTGAGCTTGGCGTGGTTCCAAGTGCATTGGACCCACTGGAGATATTGTGTGACAACACTGGCGCCATAGCACTCGCTAAGGAACCAAGATATCATCCAAAGACCAAGCATATCAACCGCAAGTTTCATATAATCCGAGATTATATAGCAGATGGAGATCTGAAGATCAGCAAAGTACATACAGATCTGAATGTCGCAGATCCATTGACTAAACCTCTTCCACGTGTAAAACATGATCAGCACCTCAGTGCCATGGGTGTGAGATTGTTGCCAAATGTAAACTAGATTATTGACTCTAGTGCAAGTGGGAGACTGTTGGAATTATGCCCTAGAGGCAATAATAAAGATGTTATTATTATAATTCTTGTTCATGGTAAAGTTTATATTCCATGCTAGAATTGTATTAAGCGGAAACTTTAATACTTGTGTGGTTTGTGAACAACACCGTGTCCCTAGTACGCTTCTATGGACTAGCTCATTGATCAATGATGGTTAAGGTTTCCTAACCATAGACATGAGTTGTCAATTGATAATGAGATCATATCATTGGGAGAATGATATGGTGGACAGACCCAATCTAAGCAAAGAAATTAGATCGTTTCATCGTGTTCGTCTTTGCGAAGCTTTTCTCATGTCAAATATTGTATTCCTTAGACCATGAGATAATACAACTCCCTGGTATCGGAAGAAAGCTTTGAGGTCATCAAACGTCATCCTATGAGAGGGTGATCATAAAGGTGTCTCTCAGGTGATCGGAAAGTATCTGTTGGGTTGTATGTATCGAGATGGAATTTGTCCCTCCCAAGTTGGAGAGATATACTTCGGGCCCACTCGGTAATCGATATCAACACCGCTTGCAAGCATGTGGTTAAGGAGTTAATCACAAAGTGATATCGGATTACGGAACGAGTAAAGTACTTGCTGTGAACGAGATTGAACTAGGTATGACAATACCGACGATCGAATCTCGGGCAAGTAAAATATCACGAGACGAAGGGAATATATATGGGATTGATTGAATCCTGGCATCGTGGTTCATCCGATATGATCATCGATGAATGTGTGGGAGTCAATATGGGTGCCTAGACCCCGCTGTTGATTATTGATAGAAGATCATGTCTGCATATTCTCGAACTCGCAGGGTCACACACTTAACGTGTCTCGACGCTAGGATAGATTGGATACTTGGTTTATGAATTTTTGTTCGGAGTCTCGGATGGGATCCGGGATATCACGAGAGGTTCCGGAATGGTCCGGAGAATAAGATTCATATAAGACAGTGCAGTTTTTGGAGTTCGGAATTGTTCCGGGTTAATCGGTATTGTACCGGAAGCTTCTAGAACCTTCCGGAAGGGGGCCAACGTGGTCCCACCTTCCAGGAGGGGGCATGGGCCTATGAGGGAGTGTCCTGGCCGCATTGGGCCAGGGGCACAAGGCCCCATAGGGCCCAGCCGATTCTAGATAGATTTAACTCGTTTAAATCTAGAGATAGAATTTCTAGATAAGGGAAAGTTTAAATCGTTTAAACTGGAGATAGAACCCTATCCCCCCCACTCCTCCTTATCCCTTGGCCGCCGGCCCAAGGCTTGGAGGAGGGGCTAGGGCTGGCCGCCCCCTCCCCCTCTATATATAGAGGGCTAGGGCGCCCCCTCCCCCACACACCTTCCTCCAAACCCTAGTAGCCCTGCTGCCTTCCTCTCTCCCTCCCGACTGTTTGTAGGCGAAGCCCTACAGCAGAAATTCTCCACCATATACACCACGCCGTCGTGTTGTAGATCCAATCCATCTCTCCACCATACTTGCTGGTCCGAGGAAGGAGGAGACGTCGAGGTGCCGCACGTGTGCATCTCACGGAGGCACCGCCACTTGTGGTGCTAGATCGGATCGGATCGCGAGGAGGAGAAGCGAGTACGACTACATCACCCACGTTCCGACGAACGTTCCGCTGTGCGAATCTTCAAGGGTATGAAGATCTAATCCAATCTCTCTCGTTGTTTGCATCTCCTAGATTAGATCTTGGCTTTCCCTCTGTTCGCTTCGTAGAAAATTTTGATTTACTATGCCGCGAAACCCTTCAGCTGCACCCCCAGGCGTGGGGTGGGCCAACCCGCGCGGCCAGGGGGTGTGCCCCCCTCGAGGCCCTCCTCCGTCTCTTCTTCTGGCTTCGTGTTGCCCACGGTAAAATATTGACTTTGGCTTTTGTCCTGTTCAATTCCGAGAATATTGATTTTCTGCCTTTCTGGAACCAAAAACAGAAGAAAATGGGCAACTGGCACTTTCGCAAGTTGTTAATAGGTTATTTCTAGAAAACATATAAAAACACCTCAAAGTGTAGACAAAGCAAAGCAAAATAGATACTAAACAAGCATGGATCATCAAAAATTATAGATACATTTCCGACGTATCAGTGTCGCTTCATACCTTTCTCTTGGGGTTTCCCGATGAAGCGTCCACCATGCATCAAGACTTTATGGCGCCGTTGATGAGGAGGCTAAGGACGTCTTCACAAGGGGAGTCCTACTCAACCTTTCTCTTTACTTTGTTTTTAGTTTGCTTAGTTTTTTTATGTGGTTTTGTTTGCCTCTTTTTATCAAAAACTCCAAAAAAAATAGTTTAGTTTGGTTTTCTTTCTCTTTTAAAAAACACAAAAAAATTAGTTCGTGCTCTATCTCACCATTTTGTTCCCCAAGTTAGCCCTAAAGGAACTTTCAATAGGTAGTGGCTCCATAATTGGGAAAGATAATATTGAATAATTCTTTAATCATGTTAGCAAGCATGATGATATTGAGGATAGATCAATAGCAGAACTTGATCCTAATTATAAAATTGTTGCAGCTTCTTTAGTTCATATGTTGGAGGCTAGGTTTGTTAGCCCTAACCCCATGATGCAAATTTTGTTCCTAAAACTAAATAAAGAAAAGAATGCTGAAAAGAGAGAATTTATCCTTAAAACTTTACTAACAGAGTTCTATGATGTTGCTAAGGAAGCCAAAAAGGTCTTTGAGTGTTTTAATAATCTAGGCTCATGTGTTGATGTTGTGGGTACTTCAGATAAAACCAAACCTAGAGAGGAATTTAATATACTCATACGCTTTAAGCTTGTTTGGATGCATGAAGCTTTTGAAAAGAATTTTGATTGGATTGTTCCTAAAAATCCTTTTGATGAAAGTAGTAAACCAAAGATATATGAGAAGGGATCCTCCAAAACTCATTTGGATGAGATACCTTTCATAGTTGAATACTTTGCAAGTATTGATCTTAATTCTTCATTTGAAAATACTTGATTTTTTGCTTCTTGTGCCTAACTTAAAGGCGTTAAAGAAAAGTACTTGTTGGGAGATAAACCAAGAGTTTTCTTGAGTCTTGGAAGTTATTACTTCAGTAATAATCTCTCATTATCCTTTTTGTTTGCTTTTTGTGCCAATAATGACCTCTAATGAGAGGGAAGTAAGAATTGGGGAGTTGTTGTCCCGAAACAGATTTCTGTCCTCCACCATAAAAATTCGTGAGGAGTCTCTGTAAGTCGGATTTAGGTGAAAATTTACGAATAAATCTCCCAATATGTTAGCTAACTTTCGTTAGTTTAACACTTTTTTATTTGAGCAACATAAGATCTTCGTAAAAATTGTTTTCTACCTGCTGGTCTGTTTTGACAGATTTATGCCATTATTTGCATTTGCTTCTTATTGATTTCTTTTTGGGTTCTTTTTGGGAAATTGAGATTTTTGAAGGAGTTGCTACAGTAGCTTGTGTTTTTAGTGAAAAGTTTTTATGTTATAAAGCTAAACCAAATGGTCTATTATCTTTTTAATACACTAATGTTGCTAATGAAGATTGTGTGAAGTTTTGTATGAAGGAAAAATTTCAGGTGTAGAGAGAGCATGATGTAATGATATGAAGAATGGACAAAAGCTCAAGCTTGGGGATGCCACCCCAGTGTCACCCCAAGAAATATCCAAGAGGTACAAGCATCAAAGCTTGGGGATGCCCAATGCATCCCCTTCTTCATCAATAAAAAGCTCACGTCTTTCTAGACACTTCGTTTTTATTGTTTCATGCACTGTTGTGTTGTTCTTGGAGCGTCTTAGTTTTCGTTTGCTTTGCTTAGTTTGCTTGAATAAAGTAGTTTGGACCCCCCTCTCGCTGTGTTGTTTCAAATAAGTTGATTGGTGTTGGAAAGGATTTGAAAGTTCTTGTTTGAAAGTGCAAGAGGAGCTTGCATTGACTGTGACTTAGACTTTAGCATGTCATGCTAGGTGTTGTTTCGACCTTATGCTTAGTGATTATTGCTGTAGCATGACTTGTTCCAAACATTTGAGATTGCTTAGTGTGCCTTGAAAGAATTATACGTTGTTTTAGCATGCAAAAGCATAATATTATGGTATTCCCGTTTGATGTTTTGTTTGGGTTGACTTGGCACATGCTCACACCATGTTATGACTATGAACAAGTCACAATAGCCTCTATGATCATTTAGTCCTTGACTTGTAGTACCACTCTATGCTTTGATTAGTAATGTTTTATCGCTCTGCATGATTATGGCCATTATTGCTCTCTTAGTTGGTCGATCCCAGTCTTTTGCTAGCATCCACTTGTATGAGTAAGTTTTACTCATGCTTCCAACTCCCAAGAAACCAAATTATTCCAAAGTGTCCACTATAAATTCCTATGCATAGTGTGTTACACCATCCCAAGTATATTCTTGTTTTCAGCTATCTTCCAATTAAAAAGTATTTTGTTATGTGAAAAATTAGTGATTAAAGCTCTCACGAACTTGATGGTAGACTTTATATCTATTTTACCTAATAAACTTGAACCATTGTGTCATCTAAGTTGTATATGCTTGCACTTATACGTTGGGATTAGCAGAACCATGCTGTCATGGGGAACACTTTCAACACTTATGGATCTCTATCCAGTTGATATCATGCTCTTTTGTTTGTGAATTCCGTCGGTGTGAAATAAAAGGAGAGCTTGTAAGTCCATGGAGTTATGTATTTTGTGTTAGAGAAACGCATGGGCCGCTAGCCTAAGCCATGCCTAATCATGGTGGAAACTTGTAGTGTCACCATAATGACATCTATAAAGCATTCTTCTTATAAAAAAGATATGAGATTCAGAAAAAAGGGGAAAGAGAGAAAAAGCACCATATTACCATGGTAAATAAGAAGATTTCTGAGATTCTCATTGTCTTCTTGCCTTGTCATTTTGTTATGGGAAAGCTCCTATAGCATGTGCAAGGGGTACCCGTTGGCGGTTCTCTATGATACGCATATACTTATTATGACAAGAACTTGCAAGTAACTAAAGTTGAGTAGCATGAGGAGCGGCCCTCGTACTCAAGGGACATGAGATTGCCAACTTATACTTTGGCAAGCATATACTCCATAGTTTGTTCACTTTAACCTTAATCACTTCAAGATGCTTATGATAGGGGCAATGAGGGCTGAAAGCTAACAAGTACCATAATTTTTGGAAGCTCTTTTTGAAACTTGAAATCCCTGCTTCCCTTTATGAAGGGCCTTTCTTCCACCATTATATTGAGTCTCCACCTTCTACCTTTAGGCACCAGTTAAGCGAGCATAGTTGCCATTCTTAGGTCTATGTGCATTGTCCCAAATCTTATTGATTGATGCATATTGTTGATATTACTTGTTCTTGTGCTATTTGTATCGAGTCACTCTTATGAACTTTGAAGGTGTCCTATGCATCTATTTGCTACTCCATGAGGGAAAAGCTGAATGCCACTATGCTATGTTTTCTGTATGTGAAACAAATAAACATTTTTCAATGCATGTTATTCATGATCTTTGTTTGTAGCCTTTCATGTTGCATGCATAGTTACTTTGTCTTATTGTTAGAACTCCATCTTTCGTGCACATGTTTAGAGTTCTTTGATCCCAGCTTTCAATGATTGCAAATGGTTTGATCTTGGTTTTGATGGTGCATGTCACCTAAAAAATTATTCTTTTATAACTTACCTACTAGAGGACGAGCAGGAGTTAAGCTTGGGGATGCTTGATACGGCGGAAACGTATCTATAATTTTTGATGTTCCATGCTTGTTTAGTATCTACTTTTCTTTTCTTTGTCCACACTTTGTGGTGCTTTTCATATGTTTTCTGGTACTAACCTATTAACAAGTTGCCACAGTGCCAGTTGCCTGTTTTTTACTGTTTTTGGTTCTATAAAAGCTAGTAAGGAAATATTATCGGAATTGGACGGGACAAAAGCCGAAGTCAATATTTCACCAAGGAGAACACGGAGTCCAGAGGAAAGACGGAGGGGCGCCACAGGGTGGCCACACCCCCCAGGCGCGGCCTAGGGTCGCCTGGCCTCTTTGCCTATAAGAATCCCCCGATGCCCAAGCCCTAAGTACCTGATCAAAACATGCCAGCCTCCGGTATGAAGCGTGAGTAGTTCGACCTTGGACTAAGGGTCCATGTAGTACCTAGATGGTTGTATCTCCTCCTTTGTGCTTTCATGTCTAGATCTTGTGAGCTCCGTTCATGATCAAGGTCTCATCTATTTGTAATCATGCATGTTGTGTTTGCGGGGATCCGATGGATATTGAGATTCCTATGTCAGATTGATTAATGGTTTTGTCTTATTGATTCTATCATGTTTGTGTTGTTTGTGATCTTGCATGCTCTCTGTTGTTAGTAGCTATCTTGGCCAAGTAGTTGCTAGTGACTGCAAGAGGGGGTATTTATGCTCGATAGTGGGTTCATGCCTCTACTTAATCAAGGGAAGTGACAGAAATCTCTACGGTTGTAGATGTGTTGTTGCCACTAGGGAGAAAACAACGGTCTCTTGTTCATGGAACAAGTGGATTGTTTACCTTACACACTTTGCTTAAAGCAGTTGTCTGTTGCTTGCAACTTAATACTGGAGGGGGTTCGGATGATAACCTGAAGGTGGACTTCTAGTCATAGATGCAGTTGGATGGAGGTCTATGTATATTGTTGTATTGCCTAATTGAATCTCATAGGATCTTTATGTCTAGTATTGCATTGTTATGCCTTGCTCAGTCCTGTCAATTGCCCTGCTGTAATTTGTTTATCCAGCATGCCATGTTTGTTTATCTAAGGAGAACACCTCTAGTGAACTATGGACCCCGGTCCAATCTTTACCATTGATACATCTTCCACTGTTACCATTTACTTGCTGCAAACCATCATTACCTTCCACACCATACAGTTAATCCTTTGTTACAGCAACCAGTGAGATTGACAACCTCACTGTTAGTTGGGACAAAGTCTTGAGTTTGTGTTGTGCAGGTTTCCATGTTGCCTGCAACACCTGTGTGACGTTTCCTTCCTCCTACTGGTTTGATAACCTTGGTTTCTTACTGAGGGAAAACTTGATGTTGTGCCGCTTCATACCTTTGCTCTTGGGGTTTCCCGATGAAGCGTCCACCATGCATCACTTGCCTAAACCAATCTCACTGTTTTGAGCATTGCAATCCCTGGACCACCTCTTAGCCTCTGCTAGCTTCTCTGTGTAGAATGGAGTTATCTCCCACCTTGCTGCTGCTTTCCCCCTAGTGCTACTATAATTCGCCATGAGTTTGCTTCTTACTCCTTCAAGCATTGTACTAATTGGCTTGTCTCTCACATTTTGGATCATCCTATTGAATATTTCACTGATATTTTTCACAACTAGGTTTGTCTTGTAGTTAGTGTCAAACAAGTGTCTTGCTCATGTCTCAGCTAGAATTTTCACTAGCTACTCATATGCCTCTACACAGTCTCTCTTCATAGCTTAAATTGCCAAATCAAACCCATTCTTTGTGTAAGAGTAGCTAGTTGCATCCATATATATTTTTAGCTCAGGATCTCTAAAACCTACTGACTTAAAGTTGGCATAAATATGCTTGAGGCAGAATCTTTGTCGATATTTTGAAAAAACTTGTGAAATTGCTTTTAAAAGTCCCTAGACAAGTGAATTTGGGAGGCAATTAAAAGTAAGCATCAACATTAAACACAGAGATTCTCCTAGTACTAAGCAACAACAATAAATACAATTAGGAATTATGCTAGGCTTTTGCCTACCAGAGATAATGGTGTAGTTACCAAATTTTCCAAAGTTGAGTTAGGAACCAAATCCAGCTAGCATTATCTTCCTTGTCAACTACACCAAAAGTAATGGGAAATATGTTGTTATTCCCATCTCTCCCAGTTGTAGCTAGAATTTGCTGCCAAGTTGTCAATTCGATGTTACACCCATTTATTCCTATAATTTAACAATGAACACATGAAATCCATAAATAACACTAATAAATTGCACTGCAATATGTAACTTTTAAGTATTACCTATGAATGGTCTACATCCATGGAGAAAACCTTAGAGTGAAGCATTGAAGCATATGAATAACCCATGGAATCTTGGGTTAGGGATAGGATGTTCCACCAGCTCTTTGGTTGTCACAATACACCTGCTGCCTAGGTTAGTCACTAATATAGAATTCAAATAATCCCTCACCCTAGTGTATTATTTCTTCAGATCTCCAATGGCAGAGGTATATGCCTTCATTCTTGCTTTGTAGGCTTTGCTCCTTGACATTTCAACTCCATACTTCAACTTAGCATTGTCTATCAAAGTGTCAACACAAGTATTTGGGTCTGTCTTTATTGTCTGCTCAGACTAAGCTACTAGCCGATCAATGCACACCTTTGTGTTCTCGCCATGAGCTATGCGAGTGTGCTCACACTTGAATTTCCTAATGCAAAAATTATGCTCATTTGCAATCTTGGAGGCTGTCAGGTAGAAACCACACTTTTATTTCTTGCCTTCTTTAGTGCAACACACAATAATCCTATTAGGAGTGTTCCTATGATAGTGGAAGTTCTCGAGAAGAGCTATGTGGTAATTTCTGAGAGCTATTCTAAATTGGTAAACATCTTTGAAGAATAGCTTGATTCAGAATTGCAAATGAGAGTCTACTCTGCTGGGATCATACCACATTCTCTTCTTCATGTTATTCAACTTTCTCTTCTTACCACTAGCAAGTGTAACTTATGGACTTCCCCATCATCATCACTTTCTCTATATCTTCTGGACTGAGGTCCTCATCACTGGAAGGAATGAAAGTAGGGAATTGTGTTTGCTCTGCCTCATGGTGACATGTGCTAGTTGGGCCTGGCCTCATTGGCTTTCCTTGGCAAATTAGTCAACCTCAACAACCTCCTCATTTGTTTCAAGATCTATGTCCGTTTCTCCATCATCAAAAAACTCCTCCAGATCTGTATCCCCTTCAAAATGCACATAAGGGTCCTATATCTGCTTCTTCATTTTTCAGCTTCTCCATTATTACAGCATCCTTAGAGTCTACTTGTTTCTCCCTCTTCTCTCTTTATTTTCTTAATTAGTTCTACCTCAGCAGCCACCATTTTTTAATGCTCTTTAGGGTTGTACTGGCAAGGATACATCCAGTCCTCATTATCTGAGTCACCATTCTCTGATCCTTAGGGATTACTTCTACAACAACACTCTGTTTTTACTTTTAAAAATTACAGCTTTTTTTGTGCCAATGTATAAAACATCAAAAAATCAATTGCCACTGGAACAATTTCTTCATCATCATCTGATATGTAGTTGTAGCCCACACCATTTGAGTCATCTGATAGCTTCACTGGTTCTTTGATTATCTCTGGTTCTTCTACTTCAATGTTCAGGTCAGTTGGCCATTCTGTATTTTTCATAAGTGGCCAGCATCTCCCTTACATTGTCCATGCTTTAAATTACCACCATCCCGTCCTATCCTTTCCTCTCATAAAATACATGCTGTCCCTAATTCCATACCCATGACACTTTATTAGAGCTAGCAGATTCAACAAAGTTATGTCAGTTCTGCAAAGTGTCCTCTCCAGATTATCTTCCCTATAAAAATGAAACCTAATCTTCCAAATGTCATCATCTTGGCTACAAAAGATTACAAAATAAACATATTCAGTACCTAATTTAGAGAGGATGACAGCCATATCAATGGTACAAAATCAAATAACTAATATCCGTATCAACACATTTAGTACTATAGAAATTTTGTTCAAATCATGGGCATTAACAAATTTCATTTCATAGTCATCACCACCTGCATCATAACTAGATAGAGGGGAAAATGGGGAGATAAAAAGGGAAAAGAAACTTACTCGACTCCACTGAGTGGGGAAGCCCATTGATGGCTGCTCTTCGATGGAGAGGAGATCACCGCACGCGCCAGTGCAGCCGCCGACCTCGCCTCCGGGGTCAACATCGCCGGCGGCCGCAAATCAATCGAACCCGCACTGCCCGTGGAGGAATCAACACTTCCACCACCGCCGCTTGTTTTGCCGCCACCGGGAGTCATCGCAGGGAGGTACAGGGAGGGGTGAGGGTTGTACATGCACGCCTAACTGAAAAACTAACTCGTTAGGGCAGCGGCGCACCTGCGTCAAGTGGTGGGTACCGTACCTGCCGTTAATGGCCGTGTAGGCCGCCGTTTGGAGTCGCCACGTCAATACTGCGGGTGGGCCGACCTTGTTAGTTTCCATGTCAATTTGCGGTCAAGCCGAGTTTAGTGATATTTGAGAAAATTGACTCCAAATATGGTAAATTTTTGCAGCGAAATTGTAAAGTGGTTGATTTCCGGAATTTTGCTTCAAAAATAATAGTTTTATGCTAACAACTCGATAGACTCCACGCAATAAGCTAGCTAGGTGTCCATGGTTACTGATGAAACCGTTGCACCTAGGAACACCCCGTCCTCATCTCGGCAGCAAAACACTCTTAAAGCGTCTCCATTGCCAACACGAGAAACAACAACGTCGACATTCAGCTTCATACACCTAGGTGGAGGAGGGATCCACTTTTGGTGTCTCTTATTGTTGACAACCTTATCTAGGATTAGATATAAAGAGGTCCTCAAGATGGCTCTCTATAAATGCATGCATAGACAGAGGACTGTGAAATTCCTCATCAAATATTCAAATATAACCTTCCGCCTTGCATGCCAAATAGCCCAAAGGGTAATTGAAACTCGAGCAAATTCTTCCTTTGAAAGTGTTTTCATCATCAGAAATATACTCCATCCGTTTAAAATATAAGATGTTTTAGGTTTGTTAACAAAATGTATTTAGACTTGTTTTAGTGTGTAGTTTTACTTTAAACCTACATATTAAAAGACGTCTAGATACATTTACTTTACAAAACTAAAATATATTATATTTTGAAACGGAGGAAGTACATTGCTTTGCAGACTGATCCTCCGATCTGCATACATTCTCTGTGACTGATTCATCTGCTAAAGCCCAGACACACCATGCCAACGTGCAGTTAATCAACGAGTGTGCAGCCGTATCTGACATATGGTGATCGTGTCTTACATCACTCGTAGGGAGCGACTGATGCTCCAGGTGCCAAAAAAACACCCACAGTTTGGATGGCACCGGCACTTTCCAAAAGCTGCTGCCTCTTCTTGCCCTCCCTGACAGAGTTTGAACCAGCTGAGCTTCGAGCCAATCCTCCCTTCTCTTTTTAGTATTCACCAAGAGTCGGTAAACCGAACGGACCGAGAGAACACCATTCTTCTCATAATGCCATGCCCATACATCCTCCATTCTTCTCGTGCTCGGAGGAATCACACGAATGGCATCCTTAAACCTTCCAACTTGCCATGGGCCTCCGGAGCGTTGATTCTCCATTGCCAACACGGCTAATTAAACCTTGGGCCATCACATTCACGATCTGGGATACCCAGATCCTGTGTTTCACCCGGAGTATCATGAGCAAAGACACAAGATCTGCGTCGACCTTGCCTTCGACAAGGGAGCGAGGCATACACGTAGCCATCATCTTCCATGATCGGAATCGACTCAGTTTACTCAGGCAGTCATGCATCCCCAACAACTGACCCATGACGCAGTCGCCAAGAGATCCCGACATACCAACACGACGAAGGTGGTGCTAGGGCCCCTAGGACCCAACAAATCCCGTCGCCACATAGAACACAGTCGTCGCAAGGCGGACTCAAAGCCTACGTCCCCCGCTGCCCTTGCCATCTGGAGATCGGAGCGCCGTCCCCCAAGATGCACACTTCCAGAGCATTGTCTGTTGCGCCGCCACCGAAGAGGCCGCTCCATGGCGCTCAGCAGTCGCGCCATGCCCTGGCCCGAGGTCGGAGTCCCACTCCAACAACCTTCATGCGAGGGGACGAGGAAGTCCCGCCACTGCCGGCACTGGCCAGGCTTCGCCCAGCTGTGCTCTTTGGTGACGGCGGGGGAGGAGGGAGAGGGGTGGGGGTGCTGTCGATGGAAGGCTAGGGTTCCTCTAGGCCGTATTACAAGGCGGCGCAAGAGTAGTATTTTGGGACAACTGGCTGGGCATGAGATAGCATACTAGTGTAATTGGCTTAAGAAACACACCTTACCTAAATATATTCAATTTAAAATCTGAGCATGCTATATACCTCAAGCCATCTGAGTATAATCAAACCGATGTAGAAATCACGTTTAGCAGTCACCGATGTAGAAATCACGTTTAGCAGTCACCGATGTAGAAATCACGTTTAGCAGTCAGAGTCAGAAGAAGGCGGTCATGGAGGCGGCATAAAACCCATGTAGGGTTCCGTACTCCCGCCAGCGACGATGCCAGTCTTCTTCGTCTCCCATGGCCACGGGGCCTCGGGGGTTTGGCGAACCATGGTCTCTCGTCGGCAGGAGGTTTCTCGTTCATTGTTTAGGTCTTTTTTCAATGTCTTTCTCGTGATATTGAGGCGGCGGCTATATCTTGAAGTCAGAATAATATTCTCCACGCTCTATCATCGCTCTGGTGGTGCATATAGTGACGGCAAAGGGCCACGTGGAGTCGTATGTCCAGCAGATCTCCTGGGATCTAGTCCGTTTTTGTGTTCGGTGTGAGTTCATGTCAGTCTTATCCGATTTACGGATGTCATCATTGGCGATGATTACTGCTCTAGTGTGTTGGTTCTTTATGGCCTTAGCATGACGACTTCTCGTATGTCTACTACAACAAGCTCTACTACGACAATCTTTGCGTGACTCTGTGATGGAGGGGCAAGAACGGCGCCGCACATTCAGCTAGTGTTAGTGTTTAGTCATCGCTAGGTGGTATGTGGACCTATTTATAATTTTATTATTTTTAGGTTTCTTTATACTGTTGTTAATGATTATTAATAAATCGGTGGAATTTTGTAAAAAAAAATATAGAAATCACGAGTTTAAATATAAGATACACATAGGAGTAATTAAAAAGATCACATACTAAAAAATGACCCGAAGTCTAAGCGACCTTGTTGTACTCGACAAGATTGTTAGGCCCCATACAACTTCATGGCTATAGAACTCCGCGGTGGTTAGGTACCACCACAACAGAAATTTCTCGTCTTTATGCATCCATGACCATCAAAGCCGGGGCTTCCTGGTCCTCTTCCTCCTCGAGTTCTTCCTCATCATCAGCGTCAGCAACATTTGGAGGGAGTGTGTCAGCGTCCTGGGCCCATCTCCACACACTCGTGTTGCGTTTGGATGTTTTCTGGCCCACGGTCGCGCACACGGCCCAACATTCAGCAGAAAGCCCACTCCATCCCAAAAGCCCGGACTGGTAGAAGGAGAGAAATTCTCCCTTATAAGCTGGTCGTGGCCTCCTCCCGCTAGCGAGGTGGGACTAAAGTCACTGGCAACGCTTGGTACCTAACACCCCATCCCCCTAGGAAGCCCCCCAGGCGGGCATGGAGGTGCTGGCTCTGATACCAATTGTCAGCGTCCCGGGCCCAGCTCCACACACTCGTGTTGCGTTTGGACGTTTCCTGGCCCACGGCCGCGCACACGGCCCAACATTCAGCAGAAAGCCCACTCCATCCCAAAAGCCTGGACTGGTAGGAGGAGAGAAATTCTCCCTTATAAGCTGGTCGTGGCCTCCTCCCGCTAGCGAGGTGGGACTAAAGTCACCGGCAACGCTTGGTACCTAACAGAGTGGGGCCGCGAGCTCCACAGAGTCCTCGTCGACCTCGACGTAGCCTTTGGCTGCGTACTCGCTGCGGACCCACTCCTACAACTTGCACATGCTTGCCCAGTGCTACTCTTTCGCCAGGGCCATGTCGCGGACGATCTCCATCAACTCGGGGTCGTCGGCGCCCAGGGACTCGTACACGCCCATACGAGGGGGGCGCGGCTTCTTCTGGGAAAGGATCCACCCGATCTTCTCCTGCGGGATCCGCAACTTCCCCTTCCTCGGGGCTGCCATGTCCTCTCCTTCGGACTCCTCGCCGGCCTTCCTTTTCGTGGCGCCGCCGCAACACTCGTCATCGCTGGCAACGTCAGCCTTCCTTTTGGTGGCGCAGTTGTAGTCCATCGTCAACATCGGGCCGGGCTGACCAGAATCGGTCCTTTTGCAGTAGGGATCTCGAATAGCTAGCTCGCTCTCGATGCCCGGAGTTGTAATCGGCGCCCGCTACCCGAACCGGTTCGAGCCCGTCTAGGAATAACTCAGTACTCGCCAAACTTGGGCTAGGCCCGTGCTGGGATTGGGACCGGATTTGACTCAGAAGATACCCCCTTTGCTTTTTGCTGAAAGTTCGTGTTTGTTTTGCTGTCAACACACAAGGGCCACATGTTGCGATATGACTTTGGCTGAATGAAACAATTTGTGTAGATGAGTAAAGAAGACGAAAATTCCTATGATCAGTTTTTAAAATGATGTTAATAGTTATGTATTGATGAAAACATCAAACGGTATTTTTTTGTCCAATAAAAGAGAAATGCTAGAAGAATCGAAAAAAAAGCTAAGAAGAAAGAAGAAGAAACAGAGAGGAAAAAGAAATAGCATCAACGATGTGTTTGGATAGGCAGAATTGGGATTCCCGATCAGCCAGCCACCTAATTCTACTGTTTGTTTGTGTCGAAATCACCGTGTGGAAATGGAGGCCCGATTCCAAGCCCCACCCTGCGTGCCTGTGTCATCACTTTTTATTTGGTGAAATCATTAGTAATATGTTTGCTCAGGGTGGCTTTGGATGGGATTGTGGTCATGATTGACAGTGACGAAGTATGGTCTCGATACGTAGAGGTAGTTAACTATTAATTTTATTTTATGGTTACTTGTATAAATTTAATATTATTGATAATAATATATGTGTGTATTCTGTAGGCTAACAAGGAAGCATGTTGCTATAGGAACAACTTAGTAAAGAATTAGGAATCTATCTAGAATGAGTTAATAACACTACACATACATAAACTTGTCCGACATGTGCAAACTCATACACAAGCTTACAACCTGTGTTAAACTGGTCCAGTAACTTGTAACGCGGTGCACAATTGGTACAAATCTCTCAAGTGCCTACACGTGGCGTTGTCTATTTTGGGAAAACCTCCCTTCATATTTCCCTTTTGAAAATGTGACGTCCATGCAGCTAGCGGCCGGCCGGAGTGCGCTCAGGCGCTGAAGGCGTCGCTCCTTCGCCACCAGGCGCCCATGAGCTTGTTGCGTGCAGTCGCAGCCCTTGCGTACGGAGGTGACGCAACGATCATGAACTCATCTGCCCTCCCCTCAGTCGCGAGAGCCTTCACCTGTCTCGTCCCCTCGCTCCAAAATCGACAGTCGTCGTCCTTGTCGGCGAGGGGAGTTGTTGCTGGTGTTGCGGAGCAGATGCAGCATGCACTTGTTGGGCTCCAGCTCTACTCGGCCGCCGGCGTGCACACGCACGATCGAAGCCAAGACGGCTATCGAGTCGAGGAATGTTCTCTAGCTGCTAGGCACTCAACGCAAAGTTCCATGAAGCCATGTTGATTGTTGTGTTGCTTCCGATGAGCCCGATTCTGGTCCTTCTTGAGTGCTTGTACAACGTCTGGACCACCTCTAGCCCAGCCTCCAGGATGACGCCGCCTTCTCGTCATCGGTGACCGCCGCCCCCTTGGCCTTGCTCTCTAATACCACGAGCAGGGAGATGCAGCTGCGGCGGGGCACACCGGCGGCTCCAGCACAAGCATAGCTTGGGTCGGCCTTGTTGTGGCGGCAGAGGGCCCGTGCACGCCGCGCACAGTTGGTACCCGTAGACCGCAGTCCTGGACCTCTCCACGCCTGCCCAAAGCAGATGTTCGACGCCTCCTCCTCGGTCGTGGGTCTATTTCAGTGCCACCAATTACGCGATCCTCCCCACGCGAGCAGCCCTGAGGAAGCGACGACAACAGAATTCCGGCCGGCGAGATTAAAAGGGCAAGAAGGAAAGGCGGAGAATCATATAAGGAGGTTTTCACAAAATGAACAACGACACGTACGTGTAACAAGTAGAGCGGTTTGGACTGCTTTTGCACCCTCGTCACAACTTAGTGGACTAACTTACCCCGGTTTGCAAGTTTGTGTATGAATTTGCACGTCATGAACAAGTTTTTCTATGGGCAGTGTTATTAACTCATCTAGAATATATATTCCAAAGACCGTACGACCGATGCAGGTGCTAGGACAGGAGCTCAGTCTGTTCATGAAGACGAAGCGAGCAGTGCATGTGTTTCAAACACAACAGTTGCTGAAGAATCTTCCGATGTGCCTCAAAAGAGGCAACACACTGACGATCCTATCTTGTGCATGATGAGACCGATGATAGCATCTTTTGATGAGGTTTTGAAGACAACCGGATCACTTCCTATCCCAAATATGTCTCCTCCAAATGTTTTTTATGAACTCCAGAAAGTAGGTCTAGAGGATTCTAAGATGATAACAACATATGCGAAGCTGACCATCAATGGGCGCTACTTTGAAGCATTCATGGCGCTCCCCTGAGAACTCAAAAAGCAATATTTGTCGACCTTGGATTGATGGTTGCTATGATGAGTGGTTGTTGATATGAACTACTATGTTATGTACTTGGTTGACTATGAACTACTATGTTATGTACTTGGTTGACTATGAACTGTCCAATAATGTTATATGTGTGTTCTATGTAAGAGACATAAACTACCACTCCTACTATTTGTTAGCGATAATTTTTTTTTGAATTCAATAAAATTATTTATTATCCTAGTTGTAATTCGTGTTGTTTGTATTTGCAAACCTTTTTGTGTCATTTGTGTTCTTTTAGTGATATTTTTTATATTATTTTAATGTTAATATAACTCAATAATATATATATAGAGATTTGCTAAAACGCAGCTAGCTGTGACGTAGCTTAGGACACAGTCAACTTCTGGTCCATTGGATTTTGCCTCGCACGTCAAGATTGGTGAAACTCCACTCTGGTTCTGACTAGTGTTGTGTTATTTGGCATCGTTGTCTTTTTCTGTTCACACCTGCACGTGAGTGAGCTGGCCTAGTTTCATTTCAGTTCCGTATGTGAGGTAGATCAATCATTGTCCCATTCTCCTTGATAGGTACACGTGTTAGTAATTTCTTTTTGAATCTTGTACTGGTGTTGGTTCTCGTCTACACTAGAATATAAGTTAGGTTTTTATTTATTTTTTATTTCATATATTTTCATATTTTCTTTCTATTTTCCTTTTTCTTTACTTTTTTATTTTAAGTACCTTTTTACTTTATGTTCTGTGTAATGTACATTTCCATTTTCGGATGAGTAATAATGTGTTCTTTATATAGAAAATTTTCTTTTTTTGTTGGATAAATTAGTTCCATAAATTTGTTCTACCAAAATATATATTTTTATTTTTTGTGATGTTATTTTTAGTTCATGACGTAAAATCATTTTTGTTCATGTCAAGTCTTTTTTTTCACCGAAAGCTACCGTTTTGTTTAGGTGTACATCAGAGTTGTTCCGTTGTGGTATAAGTTATAATTAGAATTTTTTTATTATAAGTTACATCTAAACCTGCAACTGATTATCGAGTTATCATTTTTTGTATCACAGTTCGTGCTTTCTATGAGTTTCTTTAAACCGGATTTAAAAAAAAAATTATAAGTTGAGTTGCAGCTAAGATACTTTTCAGTTGCAACTGGACTTGCAACTAAGAATTAAAATATCATTTTTTATATCGCAGCATGTGCTTACCGTGATTTGCAGCTGGACTTGTAACTAGTTTTTTCTTTATTTTTGCTAGTGGAGTTGCAACTAAGTTTTTTTGTCAATTGCAACTGAACTTGCAACTATGGATTGAAATTTCTTTTTTTTTATTGTTGTCTGTGTTTCCTATGAGTTGCAAATAGACTTGCAATTTGGAAAATTTTAATTTTTTGCAAGTAGAATCGCAACTAAAATCTTTTTCAGTTGCAGTTGGACTTGCAACTAGATTTTTTGCAAATGGATTTGCAACTAGACTTGCAACTAAGGATTGAATCATGGTAGGAGAGCTTTTGTATTTCATTGCAATAGTCGGATAGTATTAAAAAAAGGTTAGGTTGGCTTAATAGGAAAACCAACCTGTAAAAGGAAAACAAACTAACAGGTTCTTCAACCTGGGTCGAAAGGTGCCCCTTATTGATCAACTAAAGGTAAGGGCGCTGAAATGGATCGTATGGGCACCTAGGGGGGGGGTGAATAGGTGCTAACCAATTTTTAATACTTTTTCAATTTTAGGCTTGACACAAAGTAAATTCTCTAGATATGTAACTACGAGAATTTCCCTATATGTAACCCTAACTACTAAGCACGTAAAAGAGGAGTGAGGAAACCGTAGTGGAGCACGCGGAGACACAGGGATTTGTTTTACCGCAGTTCCTTCCTTGTTAAGGGAAGTACATCTGCGTTGGAGGGGTGAGCGGTTCTACGACCACCACACCACAATAGGCCTCACCCTATTCTCCGATGGATCTCGCCACGAGAGGCCTGATCCACCTTCTCCACTATTGGATCCCTTCGAGGCGGGAACCGGTGCCTTTTACAACACTATCGGGGAACACACCCACAACCGAATTGGGGGCTCCCGAGATGACAACAAGCTGCCACAAGAACAAGGTTTATCAATATAAACAAAAACGAGGATCTAGATATTTGCAAGAAATACTAGATCGAAGGTTCTCCAAATAAATGGAGCGAAGATGAAGCGCTTGATTGCTGATGATGAAGATCGAGTTCTCCTCCTTCGATTCCCAAAGGGATGGGGCCTTTGGGTGGATCTAGGTGGAGCACTCTTGGATGAAGCTTTCAGATCTGATCTGGTCTTTTTCGAGGTGAATCAAGAGTTCTGGCAGGAGGGGGAAGGCTGGCTTAAATACCCCCTCCCCAGATCTGGCCGTTGCACAACTTTGGGGGCGGATTATCCGCCCCCCACTTGGGGCGGATTATCCGCCCCCTGGGAAAACTCCGCCACAAGGGCGGATTCTCCGGGGGAAACTCCACCCCCTCTCTGGGGCTTGCGCCTTGGTGAAGCTTGGTGAAGATCTTGGGGGGTGGATAATCCGCCCCCCCTGAGGGGCGGATTATCCGGCCAAGCCGGAAAGTTCGGCCAAAACTCCGCCCCCTCTCTGGGGCTTGCGCCTTGGCGATGAGCGGGGGGGAGGGGGGGGGGCGGATTATCCGGCCCCCCTGAGGGGCGGATTATCCGGTGGGGCTAGAGAATCCGGCCGAAATTCCGCCCCCCTTCTGGGGCTTGCGCCTGCTTGGGCAAAGGGAGGGGCGGATTATCCGCCATTGGTGGGGCCGGATTATCCGCCCCCAAAGGCAGAGTTCTTTTCCCTTTATTCTCAAATAGAGCTGCAACACTTCAACACACATTAAATGATCCTTGGTATTGTTATCTAACACACAAAACACTAGGGATTAAGAAATGTTCTTTCAATCTCCCCCTTTTTGGTGTTAGATGACAATACTAGGATTTGCAATAAAACCGGCAAATGCCACCTTAAAAAATGAAAGACGCTCCCCCTAGATGTGTGCATATTTAAAATTTGCATTTGAATACAAATGCACACACTAGGGAGAACACTACTTCCATAACCAAGATAATTGAAACGATGTGGTTTGGGAAACAAGGTCATACCACCGGGATGAGAATATAGCCAAAGCATACATAGATAATCCCATGAATCCGTATGCTATCAAATATGCTCCATAGATAAATCCAGAATTCCATGAGATCCACAATAGATACATAAATCCAGAAGTCCACACAACGTACCAAACTTAGTGAAACACGACAAAGTCTTACATAATCAAGCAAGCAAAAATAAAAATGACTGAAAGAAAGATGCTTGCGACCGACCCTTGCAAATCCACGAGACCTAATAGAACTACTTCTCCCCCTTTGGCATCAAAACGCCAAAAAGGAAGAAGAGCGATGCTAAACGCCAAAACTGAGATGGTACTACACACCCAAATTTGCAAGAATCAAATCAATCAAAAGACAAATTTGAGTGTGTTTTCCATAAGAACAAGAGATATGCAAGAAAAGCCAACGGGACCCATGAAAAAACCAAATCTTCTCAAGGAAGAGGGCGGTGGCCGAAGCCACCATGTTGGAGTGCATGGCATGACACCGCGAAGATGTATCTTGAGTTCAAAACCAATGCTCATCGATGACCCACATATCACAAAATGATATTAAGGGAAATGATTTTACTTGCTTTCGGCATTATGGGGGGAGGGTTGGCCCAATCAATTAGGACCACACTCCCCCTATGTTTATGCCCGCATCTAAACCAAATACATGAATAAGAGCAAGTGAGTGTGCAAGGGTAGTCAAGCCAGGCTCCTGGAATCTATGATATTTAGCTCATTCCTCAAATAACAGAATCTTGCTTCATCAAGAGGCTTCGTGAAAATATCAGCAAGTTGGTTCTTCGTGCTTACAAAGGATAGAGCAATATCTCCACAAGCAACATGATCCCGAATAAAGTGGTTGCGAATCTCTATATGTTTTGTTCTTGTATGCTGCACGGGATTGTACGCAATTTTGATAGAACTTTCATTGTCACATAATAGAGGCACTTTGTCACAATTGACATCATATTCCTTTAAAGTATGCCTCATCCATAACAATTGTGTACAAGCACTTGCAGCAGCAACATATTCAGCTTCGGCGGTTGAGAGTGAAATACAATTCTGTTTCTTTGATGACCAACACACTAGAGACCTGCCCAAGAATTGACATGCACTAGAGGTTGATTTCCGATCATCTTTGTCACCAGCCCAATCTGAATCAGTGTAGCCACATAGAGAGAAACTTGAACCCTTGGGATACCATAACCCAAAATTTGGGGAATGAACCAAATATCGGAAGATTCGCTTGACCGCCACTAAGTGGCTTTCTTTAGGAGCGGCTTGGTACCTTGCACACACTCCTACACTTAACACGATATCGGGCCTAGATGCGCAAAGGTAAAGGAGAGACCCGATCATGGATCGGTATACCTTTTGATCCACGTCTTTACCCTTGGGATTGAGCTCGAGATGACACTTGGTTTGCATTGGGGTAGCAACGCCATTGAGATCGGTCATCTTGAACCTTTTGAGCATGTCTTGGATGTACTTAGCTTGATTAATAAAGGTTCCCTCTCTAAGTTGTTTGGTCTCAAATCCAAGAAAGAACCTGAGCTCACCCATCATGGACATCTCAAACTTGTCATCATAAGATTTGAAAATTCATCATTAAAAGCTTGGTTAGTAGAGCCAAAAATAATGTTATCTACATAAAGTTGGCATACAAAAAGCTCCCCATTAACCTTCTTAGTAAAAAGAGTGGGATCGATTTGCCCAACTTCGAATCCACGGTCTAGCAAAAGCTCTTTAAGGTGCTCATACCACGCACGTGGGGCTTGTTTAAGGCCATAGAGCGCCTTATCGAGTTTGTAGACATGGTTTGGAAATTTGGGGTCCTCAAACCCCGGGGGCTGCTTGACGTATACTAACTCATGTAGAGGACCATTAAGGAAGGCACTCTTAACATCCATTTATTGTAATTTAAAATTATGATGGGCTGCATATGCAAGAAGGATACGGATGGACTCAAGACGAGCCACATGAGCGTAAGTCTCGCCAAAGTCAATTCCTTCCACTTGAGAGAATCCTTGATCCATGAGTCGTGCTTTATTCCTCACAACAATTCCATTTTCATCCTGTTTGTTCTTGAAGATCCACTTGGTGCTGATAACATTGCGGCAATCCTTTGGCTTTTCTACGAGCTTCCAAACTTTGTTGCGTTCGAAGTTATTTAATTCTTCATGCATTGCAACAACCCAATCGGGATCTTCAAGAGCATCAAAAACCTTCTTCGGTTCAACCATGGAAATGTGAGCTTGATGATCACAGAAGCTTGCAAGTTCTCTTCTAGTGGATACTCTTCGTCGTAGATCACCAACAACCTTGTCAAGAGTGTGACCTCTTAGTTCAATGTTCCGATCAGCACGAGCCTTGCGATGAGCCTCAATGTCTTTATTGTTTCTAGAAGGAGTTGATTCAATATTAGTATCCTTGTCTTGATTACTGCCTTGCCCTAGATCTTGGTCACCGTTACTGCCAGAAGATTGTTGCTAAAAAATTTCTTCAGGCCCGGATAATCCGCCCCTTGGAGGGGCCGGACTATCCGGCCTGGGAGGTGAGGAACCCGAGCCATCTTCCTGAGAAGTCCTGATGAGAGTTGGAGACCCAGGGCCAGATAATCCGCCCTCGGGGGCCGGAGAATCCGGCCTGGGAGCTTCAGAGTTGCTGACATCCCCTTCGGATCCTCTGGAATGAGTTGGAGTGCCAGGGGCGGATTGTCCGCCCCTTGGAGGGGGCGGATAGTCCGGCCTGGGACTACCAACTTGTCCAGGGGACAGTTGATCTTCAGCAGATTGCGGTGTTGATGCAGGATTTTCTCCAACAGTAGGAGCTTGTTGATCTTGTGTAGATGAGGGCTCCACATGTGTGGAGCATTGTCCTTCCCGATCCGCCACAAGGGGTTCCTCAATGGGGCGGAAAAATCCCACGCCCATTCTTCTTATGGCATCTTGGGGTATTTCAACATCTGCATCACAAACATCAACTTGCCCTACAAAGGAGCCGTTATTTTTATCGAACTCCACACTACAAGATTCTACAACAGTCCCAGTGAGCTTGTTGTAGACTCTATAAGTGTGGGATTTGGCACCGTAACCAACAAAAATACCTTCTAAAGCCTTGGACTCAAATTTTGACAAACGGACACCTTTAATAAGAAAGAAACACTTACACCCGAATACCCTGAAGTATGAAATGTTGGGCTTGTTACCGGTAAGTATTTCATATGGAGTCTTGTCTAAAATCTTCCGAAGGTAGAGCCGGTTTGATGAGTGACAGGCAGTGGATATGGCTTCAGCCCAAAAATTGTACGGAGATTTGAATTCAGCTAGCATAGATCTCGCCATATCCATCAAAGTCCCGTTCTTCCTCTCGGCTACACCATTTTGTTGAGGGGTGTACGCAGCGGAATATTGGTGTCTAATCCCCTCTTCGCTAAGAAACTCGTTTAAAGTGTAGTTCTTGAATTCTGAGCCGTTGTCACTTCTAATTGCCAAGATCGGAACATTGTGTTGACGTTGAACTTCATTGGCAAAGTCGATGACAGTTTGTTGAGTCTCACTTTTCAGCTTGAAGAAATATACCCATGTATATCTTGAGTAGTCATCGACAATGACCAAGCAATATTTCTTCCCACCAAGACTTGCATGAGAAGGAGGTCCAAATAAATCCACATGAAGTAATTCCAAGATCCTCTTTGAAGACACAATAGTCTTCCTCTTGTGGGGAGAGTCATGCATTTTTCCTTCAACACAAGCCCTGCAAACACGATCTTTGGCAAAAGAGACATTGTCTTTTAGTCCAAGGATGTGGCCACCCTTCTGGAGACTTTGCAAAGTTCTCATGTTGACATGGGCTAAACGGCGATGCCATAGCCAGCCCACGCCAGCCTTTCCGAATAGACACATCAGACCCGAAGTGGTTTTCCCCGAGAAGTCCACCACATACAGGTCATTTTCGACGTATCCAACAAAAGCGACCTTTAGAGACTTGCTCCACAAGAGTACCACCAAATCATCATCGATAAAAACAGCAAAACCCATCTTGCCAAGGGCACGAACAGAAAGAAGGTTGTAACCAAGGGTCTCAACAAGCATGACGTCCACGAGAGAGATATCGTGGGCAACCACAACCTTGCCAAGACCCAATACCTGAGATTTAGACTTATCACCATAGGAGACTGTGATATTATCATGATTTGGACGCATCTCCGTGATGATCTCCTTGCTTCCGGTCATATGACTAGTGCAGCCACTATCCAGCACCCATTTTGACCCACCGGAAGCATAGCCCTGCAAGATAATTACTTCTTGGTTTTAGGTACCCATTTTTCAATGGGTCCTTTCATGTTAGTAACAAGGGTCTTTGGGACCCAAATATACCAAGCAATATATTCATCAAAAGGACCAACATAATAAGCATAAACATCGCCATAGTCATCACAAAAGAGTTCATAATTCGGATTGTGAGACCCTGCAAAACCAATATCATTAGTCTTGTCTTTTGTGACAATCTTCTCAGCAGTGCTTGTCTTTAATTGCACATTCTTGGTCTTGTTCTTCTTGGTTTTCTTCCTCTTGGACTTGGTGGCATACCCAAGTCCCTCTTTACCATGATTTGACCTTTGCTTGCCAAGGACTTCATAAAGCACACCTTTGTCCTTTGTAGTGATGTCCTTGATCACTTCTTTTTCCACACTAGCATTTTTCTTGTTACTATATATTGAGTTGGACAAGCTTGGAGTATCATATTTGGCCAATCGACTTTGAAGCTGATCATGTGACTCATTGATAATAGAGAACTCGTTTTTCAATGCCTTGTGAGCATTGTCAAGTTTCTCCAATTCCTCGGAGAGTCTATCATGAGCAACCTCGGAGTCAATCCTTTCCTTCTTTAACTTCTTTGCTTTGGTGACAGCATTGTCACGTTCCTTAACAAGTTTAGTCACAATTTCTTCATGTGACTCTTCCATAGACTCGAGCCTCTCTTCAAGAGAGACCCGAGCTTCTTCTTATTCTTCAAGAGCATTTTTTAGGGATGCAATTTCCATTGCATCCTCCCTTTCAATTCTGCCCTTTTCTTCGAGGAGTGCTTCGTTTTGAGCCAGCTGATCCATGAGAGCTTCAAAACGGACTTTGTGCTCACCTTGCAAGTTAGTGTAGAAATAATCCAAAGCAATAATCTCTTCTTTAACCTTAAGACTAGTAGGATCATCCATGTCTATCATAGTCTTAGGAAAAGAAGAGTTAGAAGTTACCTCGGAGCTTCGTGCCATGAGGAAAGTAGCATTCTTGTTGATGATGTTTTCGTTCGGATAGTCGAAGAGAGATGTTGATGTAGATGTGGTGGCTATAGCAGCCACCTCTTGAGAGCTATCGTCCTCGTCCTCATCTTCACTCCCCGATGAATATTATTCTTGAGCCACTAGAACAATCTTTGGTTGCTTCTTGAAAGGAGCATTCTTCTTTACAAACTGTTTCTTATGTGGAGCTTTTGATTTGTCCTTGAAAATGAGTCTTCCTCCATTATCCTCTCTACTTTGATATGGACACTCAGCTACGAAGTGCAGCCGGTCACCACAATTAAAGCATGTTCTCATCTTGGGACCATTTTCTTTTCTTCCATAGGCTCCACTCTTGCGATCTAGTTCAGCTTTAGCCTTGGCTGGATCTTTCCAAAAGTTTCTTGCATAAAGAGCCAAGTATTGTTCGTGGATCCTTTTTATATCCTCGGGACAGTCCAGACCTTCTACCGCATATTCATCATGATCAATCACACTAGTCTTCAAGGCCATGTTGACCCCCTTTTGCATTCCCATAGCTCGAGCACGAGCATCTTCAGCATTCTTGGCAGCCACTTTGAAAGCGGCCATTTCTTGCATAACCTCATTGGATGACATGAGGTGATAGTTATGCCTTCCTTGGAGACTTTTCAAATCTGTGGGCTCAAATGGCATAAGAGCACTGACATACTTGCGCTTGATCCAAGCATCATCAACATGAGCTGCACCGTGGTTTCTGAATGTTGTGGCTATTGCCTTGAGCCTCCTATACATGTCCTCGTGGTCTTCTCCATCCAGCATATAAAATCCTTCATCTTCATTGCTCAAGGCATCATATCTATTCCTTCTCATACTTTCATTTTCGATGAAGAGCTCGGTGAGAGCATCCCAAGCTTCTTTAGCTGTGCTAAGATGCCGAATGTGCGGCATGTCTTTGTCACCCACACCAAGATGTATCATGTGTAGAGTTGTAGCGTTGAGTTGGCTATCGACCACTTCTCTTCTTGTGAGATTGTTGGTATTTCCAACATGAAGACCATTTTTGATGATCTTCCACAACTCTATGGAGGAACTGCACACATGAGATTTCATCAAAAATTGCTATTGAGAGAAAGTAGATGCTGAAAGTTTGGGTGGATTACCCCTATTATGTATATGAGGGTGAGGGATAGGCGGATCAGGGGAATACACATGAGAAACCTCATTGTATCCATCCTTACCGCTATCCTTTTTCGAGGAGGAGCTCTTACTAGTATCATCACCGACCACTTCGTTATCTTTGGAAACAGTTTTACCCGTTTCCTTGGATTGCGGAGTGGTATCCTCCGAGTTAGATGGAGGTGATGCTGTGGATGTGGAGAGACGCATTATCAATTGACGCATCTCTTCCATCTTAGCCTCCATTGAACTCACCAAGGTTGTTTCCAACGTCTTGAGATCGTTCATGGTGACTACCTCCGAAGCATCATCTCCATCTACCTTGGAACCCATACTTCTCTTAGGCGGTTAAGCCCGAAATAAGAGCCGAGGCTCTGATACCAATTGAAATGGATCGTATGGGCACCTAGAGGGGGGGGGGTGAATAGGTGCTAACCAATTTTTAATACTTTTTCAATTTTAGGCTTGACACAAAGTAAATTCTCTAGATATGTAACTACGAGAATTTCCCTATATGTAACCCTAACTACTAAGCACGTAAAAGAGGAGTGAGGAAACCGTAGTGGAGCACGCGGAGACACAGGGATTTGTTTTACCGCAGTTCCTTCCTTGTTAAGGGAAGTACATCTGCGTTGGAGGGGTGGGCGGTTCTACGACCACCACGCCACAATAGGCCTCACCCTATTCTCCGATGGATCTCGCCACGAGAGGCCTGATCCACCTTCTCCACTATTGGATCCCTTCGAGGCGGGAACCAGTGCCTTTTACAACACTATCGGGGCACACACCCACAACCGAATTGGGGGCTCCCGAGATGACAACAAGCTGCCACAAGAACAAGGTTTATCAATATAAACAAAAACGAGGATCTAGATATTTGCAAGAAATACTAGATCGAAGGTTCTCCAAATGAATGGAGCGGAGATGAAGCGCTTGATTGCTGATGATGAAGATCGAGTTCTCCTCCTTCGATTCCCAAAGGGATGGGGCCTTTGGGTGGATTTAGGTGGAGCACTCTTGGATGAAGCTTTCAGATCTGATCTGGTCTTTTTCGAGGTGATTCAAGAGTTCTGGCAGGAGGGGGAAGGCTGGCTTAAATACCCCCTCCCCAGATCTGGCCGTTGCACAACTTTGGGGGCGGATTATCCGTCCCCCACTTGGGGCGGATTATCCGCCCCCTGGGAAAACTCCGCCCCCTCTCTGGGGCTTGCGCCTTGGTGAAGCTTGGTGAAGATCTTGGGGGGCGGATAATCCGACCCTCCTGAGGGGCGGATTATCCAGCCAAGACGGAAAGTCCGGCCAAAACTCCGCCCCCTCCCTAGGGCTTGCGTCTTGGCGATGAGCAGGGGGGCGGATTATCCGGCCCCCCTGAGGGGCGGATTATCCAGCGGGGCCGGAGAATCCGGCCAAAATTCCGGCCCCCTTCTGGGGCTTGCGCCTGCTTGGGCAAAGGGAGGGGCGGATTATCCGCCCTTGGTGGGGCCGGATTATCCGCTCCCAAAGGCAGAGTTCTTTTCCCTTTATTCTCAAATAGAGCTGCAACACTTCAACACATATTAAATGATCCTTGGTATTGTTATCTAACACACAAAACACTAGGGATTAAGAAATATTCTTTCAGGCGCTCCTACTAGTCACCATAAGGCTTTATCTTTGATTTTTACCAGTTGCAAGTAGAAACGCAACTGAGTTATTTTTTAGTTGCAAGTGGGCTTGCAACTGGGTCATTTTTACAATTGCAAGTGAGGTTGCAATTTAGTTGTATTTTTATTTGTAAGTGGGTTGAAACCGAGTTGTCTTTTATTAATGGCAAGTAAGATTGTAACTGAGTTGTTTTTCAGTTGCAGGTGAGGTTGCAACCAAGTAATTACCTCTGTTTTCTAAATATACAATGTATTGGTAGGCTACTATAGAATACTTTAGCTTACGAGAATATTTTATTTTAGTTTATTTACCCTAAAAATATATTACTTCCTCTAATCCAAAATAATGGTCTTAGATTTGTCTAGATTTGAATGTATCTAGTCATGTTCTTAGGATCAGATATATTCGAATTTAGGCAAATCTGAAGCCATTAATTTGAATAGAAAGAAATATATATTTGTAGAGTTTGTAGAGGAAGTAAAAATTTACAAGTGGGGTTCATTTTCTGACACGTCATACTCTCTTGATCCATTAAAGAAAAAACCAAAAGCTGCAGGCGAACACTCCATCCATGCAAAAAAAAAAACAGAATGGCCTGTCAACCATGCATGCAGGACAGCAGCGCAATAGCAGGCCATGGGGTTGCAAGACACCAAAGGAAGGCAGCGTATCATCGGGACTATATGGGCAACGACGCAGACTGACGTCACTTGACTGAGACATACCATAAGTCACAGTCAGCTGTCTTAGAGAGTCCCATATATATATACATTCTAATATACACATGTTATTTTTCATATATGTACATAAGTCTATATTGTCCAAACTCAACAAAACATCTAATTTCAAGGTTTATATATCCAAACATGAATTGGAATTAGATAGCACCCACTGATTCTAAAAGCAATTTCCAGGCACACCCAAACAATAGAATTTAAATTGAAGCTATTTCTTTTCAAAATTGGATTTGAAATTCCTACACATCTCAATTCCAAGCTACAACTCTGTGCACCCAAACACATCAAAACGGCTACAGTTCTTGATGTCGATTGTAGAATTGAGACATGTGTTGAGATGGTAGGGAAATTTGTCCTATCACAACAACGCTACTTGTTAGGGCGCCATGATTATCATTTTTCACAGGATTAGTCTTCGGAATGAAAAAGTTTAGGACATAGACAAGTGGAAATAATGTACTCCTCTATCCAAAAAAGAGTCATAGATTTGTCTAAATTTGCATGTATTTATACACTAAAGCATGTCAAGATACATGTGAATTTAGATAAATTCACGACATCCTTTTGAGGAGCTCTTTTATGGTGATTGAGACTGTACTTCCGGTGTCATTGGGTACTGTCTGGTAACTTTGCACATTACAGGAATAGGCATCTTCGCCGACGGCCAAACGTTGGGGCCGTCGGCGTAGACGTCGTCCAGGCCAGCTCCCCTACGCGGCCGTCGGCGTAGTCCGAGATACGCCTACGGCTTCTCTCGGCGTACATGTGCTATCGGCGTAGCCCGGTCCAGCCTGTCGCACGCCTGCCGGCTCGTGACGGCGTTAGCTCTACACCGAGGGTGACCGTCGGCATAGATGTTACCATTTTCTTTTCCTCCACCCAAAATTCTGCTAGACCTACGTCCAGGGGGGCCGTCGGCGTAGCTCCTTTTTTTTCCTACTTATTAACTTGTATTTTACTTGTACTTATTAATTAGTACCAATTATTTCAACATTGTTCTATTTTTAAATAATTGGACGGATTGGTATCCTCCCAATAGAAGAGATGTCTCCACGCCCACATGAAATGACGTTGCGAGACCGTCGGCGTAGGTGACGTGTTGGGGGTGCGTCGGGGCTGGACGCGTGTCCCTCTAGGCCGAGGGCATGGCCGTCGGCGTACCACTGCGCCGTTAGCCTTGCGGTGTGACGGCGTGGGCACGCGACGCCGACGGTTGAGGTGGGGCCGTCGGTTTAACCTACGCCGAGGGCGTTTTAGCTACGCCGAGGGCCGGAGCATCTCCGCCGAGGGAGAGCATCGCCGAGGAGCTACGCCGAGAGCGGCCGTTGGTGTAGCGTACGCCGACGGCTATTTGCCCTCGGCCTAGTATTCCTGTAGTGGCATGTGATATTTTGTGACAGAGTCGATTAGAATAGATATTGAGTTATTATTTAATTTCTATCGTGCTCTAGGACTAGAGTTCATATGAGCCAGCGGACTACCACTCCCTTCGTATCCCCTTCTCAGAAAACGAGTTGTTCACGTCAACCAATTGAGGGGCGCTGCTGCCGTCTAATGTTGCCGTCAACCTAGCACCGGAGCACCGCCGTCTGCCCCTCCCCTTCGAAGCCTCACCTTCAAGGAGTCGTACCAGACCACCGCCACTGCGTGCCCCTCCCCTTGGAAGTCCCTAAAACTTATACCTTTTCAGGACGGAGGAGTACTGATTGAACAATTCTGAAAATTAGGGCTGCATTTTGTTCTCATTGATAACACATTACTGAGCCTGATCTTATTTCTACGAAGCTCAACTCCGACTGGCTGGGCATGAGCTAGCATACTACCGCGAGTCTATAATTGGCTTAAAAAACGCACCTTACCTAAATGCCAATCCCAATTATAATCTGAGCATGCTATATACTACCTCAAGTCATCTATATCCAAACCTATGTAGAAATCATGAGTTCAAACTTAAGCTTCATATGGTTAAAAGAGATTATTACGTACTAAAAAATGACCTGAAGTCGATGCGACCTTGTTGTGCTTTGACAGCAGTATAGGAATGGGAAATGATACAGTTTCCCCGGGGATCGAACGAAACGACCCCCCGGGTCGCTCGCTCGTGCAGTACGGGTCGCGCGTGGAGGCAGCGTGTACGGGAACCCACCCACGTTTTATCTCTCTCAACCTTATCTTTTTTTTCTGGAGCTTCTCGCCGGCAACCGACGCCATGGAGGACCTGCTAACACGCGCCGCCGTCGGCCGGGCACGCGCCCGCCGCCGGCCAGCCACACGCCGCCGCCTGCCCGCCCCGAGCCGCCTGCTTTGACGCCGTCTCCCTGCCACCTCCAGCGAAGCCTCCGTTGTCTGACCGGAAAACCGTCGGCCACCACCAGTGCGCGCCTCGCGGTCAGTCGCCACCGGTCCCTCGCCTCGCTGTTTGCCGATGGAGAACTCCCAGACCCTCCTCCCTCACCACCTTATTCTAGGTACCCAACTCGAGTGCCAACCTATCCCCTTCTTCCATGGCGTGCTCCGCCATGGCCAAGAGCTCCGATGGGTGACGCCATGGCTCTCCCCCAAATCACCAAGCCACCTGTCCTGCTCATGCTGCCATGGCGCTGCTACCTCCTCTGTTTCTGCAAGGTATGCGCATCCATGGGCCTCTCCACAGCGTCATACGGATTTGCTACCTGCGATAAGCGGTACTGCTACCTGTGGCAAGCGACACTGCTACACACGCCTTCAGGTGTTGCTACAAGTTTTTGCTACATGCGTCCAGCGGTGGTGCTACTTTTTGACCGTGTGGTGCTGCTACAAACGAGCACGTGTTCACTACTAGGAAAACGATTATAGGTAGATTTTAATCCTGTGGCGCATATAGGGAAAATTCTCCACTAAAATTAATCCTGTGACGCATATAGCAAATGCTCCACAGAATTCTTGCAATTCTGTGGCGCATATAGCTATATGCGCCATAGAAAGTGAGAATTCTGTGGCGCATATAGCCATATGCGCCACAGAATTCCTATGTGACCCATGTGGGCATGACCCAGCACATGGGCATGCCAGAATTCTGTGGCGCATATGGCTATATGCACCACATAATGTCAAAATTCTGTCCATATGCGCCACAGAATTTTGACATTCTATGGGGAATTTGCCATATGCGCCACAGAATGTGCAAAACAGATCTAAAAAAAGATGGCACCCCTTCCTACCTACCACCACCCTTTCCCTTCTTCCCACCTCCAACTAGCTCGTTCCTCTCCTCCCTCCCACTCTATTTTTCTCATACTCACCTCCATTGTTGATAGCTAGACCTACTTTGGTTCATGTACTTGTGAGGGCAAGCTACTCCTACTTGTAAAGGTACTACACCTACCCATACTTTCCTCCTCCAACCGTACCACATCCCACACCCTCTTGCTACACTATGCCTATGGGTTGGGGTGTAGATTTGGTTTGTAGATTTGTGAGGTGTGCATGCGTACTTGTGTGTGATGCATGTTTTGTATGGCTGGCCGGCCTCGGCGCGGTGTGTATATATAGATGTTTTGTAGGTGAGAAGATGGTCCCGCGGGCGGTGTGCGATGGCGAGACGATGTTCCTTCGTTTTGTGTTGTGTTTGTTGAATGCATGTTTGCTTGTGGAGGAGCTTTGTGTTGTGCTTGAATGCATGTTGCTGACACCGGGTGCATGAAGGTTTGCCAAAATGTTGATACACGTCCATTTTGGCAAATTTCTGCACTAGCCATACGTCCTACTTTTAGTATAGGTCATGCCAAAAAATTTCGACGATCATGCAGATATGTGTGCGCGTCGTGTGTGTGTGTGCATGGTTCTAACACACTCTCTTTAATTTGGTCTATGTTCACGCGGAGGCGACCATGGTCATCCATATGAGCGAACGCTGGGTGGTTAGATACAAGGCTGGCATGGTGGCCGATATGGTTCAGAACAACATGAAGAAGATAAGATGTCCGTGCCGAACGTGCAAACACCGGAAGTGGATCAACCCTGATTCCAGACAACTGGAGTCTCACCCTCTCACACGTGGTTTCATGCCCGGCTTCTTAGTGAATGAGGAGCCGCCGGCAGATGGCGGTGGCCATGATGAAGAAGAGGATGGGGGCGGGGGAGAAGACGAAGGGTCTCCCGGACATGGTCATCATGACGAAGGAGAACATGATCATCATGAAGAAGGATATGCTGACGGACACGATCATCATGAAGGAGATGTGTAGCATCCCAATTATCTAACAATTGCAATGCTACTAGCCTAGTCTATATAATGCTACCTTCCTATATATAATTGTTGCATCATAATTATATCATGCTCATGTCATCATGCCACCTTGCATTTGAGCATCATATAAAACCTTTTTTGTTTTGGTTCTTCTCTCATATGCATTGTTAATTGTATTTGCCTCTTGATATTGTATTTGGTTCTTGATATATTGTTTAATGCCCAAGTTGAGTTGGGGGCATATCTTTTATTAACTCCACCACCCTTTCTTTCACCACCTTATAATTCCACCATCAAAACTATATATGGGCAATTGCATTCATTTGGTCTTTATGTCTAGCCCATATATAGCAAGATGGATCCACTTCTATGTATACATGCTTCCATATATAATATATATTGTTCTCACAATATGGATTATGTGGAGCCACATGGCCACCTTTGCAAGCTATGTGAGTATAATTCCTTGTCAAGTTTTCACATGGGTATTGTTTGAATATATGCTCATGCATGAATATATTTTGTGGCTAAATAATCATCTAGTGGAACCCCATACTAGTATAGCCATTTATATTCATCTATGCTTATTTTCATCCATGCCATATGAGGAATCAACTTGAAGCTTCTTGTTTGGCTTTGGTTCAAATTTGAATGCATGCATCACAATATAGTGCCCTTGTGAATTATGTTTGTTTTTACAAATATAAAGTGGCCTTGAGTTCCCATGCATGGGCCATGCAAGAATTACACCTCTTCCCTTTCCATCTTTCATTTGAGTTGCTTTTGTTGCTTGTTTGTGTAGTGGGACCCAATCACATCACCCTCTCTCTCTTATCCATCCTCTCCATCTAAACCCTAAACCTTTTCCCCCCTCTCCCTAAAACCTCTACCTAAGATCCTAACCCTTATCACCTCCACCACCACCCTACCTCATCTCTCTCTATTCCTAACCTTCCTCTCCTTTTCACCTCCTTCTTAGCAAGGTCATGTGGATCATGTCTAGAAACCCTAATCCATCAACCTCCCTCTCTTATCCTCTATCTAGATCCTCCCTAATCCCCTACCCCATCATCATCTACCCCTCTCTCCAAACCCTAACCCGAGCCCATCTACCCTAGAGCTACCCCTACCCCTCTCGGTTCCTCTCTATCTCTCTTGGCTTTCCCCTCTCCCCTACCAGCACCCCACCACATCTCACCCCTCATCTACCCCTCTCCACTCTTTCTTTGGCTTCAAGACAAAGAGAAGAAAGGGAGAAACCTACCCACCCGAGCCTTCTCTTGCTTTGCAAAAAGTGGAGACCAAACCCATGTGCTCCTTCCTCCCCTCTCTCCCCAACCACCCTAGGCAGCCAGATCGAAAGCTGGAGAAGACCCTGACCCTCTCCTCCTGCCTCTATTCCTCTCTACCTTCCAAGCCTCGCCATGGCCTCTCCAAACCCTAGCTCTGGCCTGCCGTGCTAGCCGTCGATCCAGGGCGCGCCAAGCTGTACAAGGAGCACGAGGGGCTTCGACCACTTCTTCTGCATCGCCCTGCCCCGGCCACGCCTTCCCGAAGCCCTCCGCAGCTCCCCGTACACGCCGCAGCCACCGGAGCCGAAGCTCGCAGAGCCCCTGCCTCTGCTCCGACCTGAGCCACCTCCAGCTCCGGCGACCACACCGACGAGTCCCTGGTGAGCACATCGACCCCCTAGACATCGTCTCCCTCCCCCTCTCGTCTTGCATCGCCGCCGCCTTCCGTCGAGCGCTCTGCGCGCGCGTCGCGCGTCGCGCTCTGGCAGCAGCAGCTGCAGCAGCTTCCCGTCCGCCTGTTCCTCGACCTACCCCGCGCGCTGTAGCCCTCCTCTGCGTTAGATCGCTGAACGAGACTTGTAGCCCGATGTCCCCTCTTCAACTTTCGTTTTAGCCGCGTCGCGTTTCTCCCAGCGGATTCGTCGCCACCGTCGACGAAAAGCAGCCAGATCCGCCGCCGTCAGGGATGGTTTCGTCAGCAGCGCAGCAGCAGCCGCTGACGCTTTTGTGTTTAGGCCCCTGTAGTTTTTCCCGCCTCAACCCGCGGTCCCCGCGGCCCCACCTGCCAGCCTCGTTACCTCTTTGCAAGTAAACCCCCGGAAAACCCAGTCCATCACGAACCGATCCCCTCTCGCGCCCCGGCTTGCCCACGTGTCCAGCACGCGTTGGCCGCGCGCGCGTGTGGCCCCGAGGTCACTCTGGCCCGCCTGTCAGTCTCAGAAGCTAGACGAGCTCGCGGTGGCAAAAGCTTTTCTGTGCGCCTGTGTCGTCTAGTCAGCATGGCCCCATCTGTCATTGTCTCTGGCTAGCTCTGGGCTAAGTAACAAAAACTTTTCTGTCTATCTGTTTAAATTCAAATCTTTTTCAAATTAATTCAAATTCAAATTTAATTCTGTTTTTAAATAACTTTTAAAATACAAATCCAATTAATACAAATAATATATGTTTTCAAATCAGAAAAATGTGAGGATTTCAAATATGGCCTTCAAAATATATTTTTGGACACTTTAATTTCCAAGTTAATTAAAATTACAATATTTTGCCCTTTTGTCTTAAATAATTAATAACTTTTGATTTATAAGTCCAAATTTAACAAATGATATGTCTAAAATGGTTAGCTCGACGAGACCTTTCTGTTTATGCATTCCATGTGTTGTTTTGAAGCATGCATCATATAAATATAATGGGTATAGCAACTAATATGAGAATAAAATGGGGCCAAAACTAAATAAAATGCTTTATTATTGTATTCTACACCTCACCCATGCCATGCTACTTTATTGCCATGCAAATTGTGCATCATTCATCATGGCATGATTGTTTGCTTGATGCATTTAATTCATATGCTTGCGCACTTTATTTATGTTGGCCCTTGTTTGATTGGTTCTTCTTCGAATAGACGCTGAGCAGGGGATATATCAAGAGAACCAGGAGCACTACCCAGATCCATCCCTTGCTTCAACTGAGCTGCCAGGCAAGCACTACCACATGCTTGTATACATATAGTACCTATTTCCTCTATCTTATTCTTGCATCATTGAGTCGCGATTGCATTAAACTGAATCCCAAGTATTGCATAGCCTTTACTTTTAAACCCCACCGAAGCTTGTTCCTCCATCCCATGAGCCATTACTACAGGAGTTGTTTGAGCCATGCGAGTCGTAGAACAGCATGTGTAGGGTATGTGAGTGTCTGTTGGATAACGAGGTACCTAAACAACTTAACCTGAGTAGTAATGGGAGAACTAATGAAAGTGGCATCAGTGAGCCATATTTGTTATTTGGTTTTTCAGGCTCACTTGTGTCCCGTAGGACCCCGAGTACTTGATTCCTGTTCCTTGATTATTCGCGCTATCCACATCCGGGAGGCCTTATGGACCCCCCTGAGCCAGAGCTTGATTCATTCTTATTTCTTGGGGCCACAAACTAGTTTGAGGTTTTATTTACTATCCTGTACTTATGCCATGCTTTATTGCTTTATTTAAATTGTGCGAGGTACTGCACACTGTACTGTTTAGGTCCGTGACCCGTTTTCGCTGTATCGACAAGCCCAGTCACACCTTTGGGTTCCCAGTCGTTTACAGCCAGCCACACAAACCTTGAGTCCGTCTCGTAGCCGGCCAGCTTCGTTGCGGGTAGCTTAATGGGGTGGCCCCCTGAAATATTTCTGAATCCTGTGATCGCTTTGTCGTGAATGCCTCGTTGGGTTTTGTTTTGGTTTTTCCGAGGTTGATCGAGTGTGTGTTACTATTTGTGCACCCCTGCAGGGTAAAACTTTCTGAAAGCCATGTCCGCGGTTATGGACGACTTGGAGCACAGTTTCTCGATCATAGACAAGAATAACTAAAGTACCGCCTTTAATTTGACTAAGTAACTGACTAGTAAATAGTGCAACACTCATGGAATGGTTAATAAAACTGCCAACGGATGGGGGTTGTTCGTCCGCTTCCTCGTCGGTAAGCGAGGAGGAGGATGGATCTGTGGATATTACCGTCATAACTGTTATAACTGTTGTTATTAATTCACGGACATCCGTCTATCTCTGGTTAGGCGGATGGTTAGCGCGTATCTGTAGAATTGTTAGGGTTTATCTTTTGCTGCAATTGCGTCACCCCAGGTTGTGTCCCCTTTAGAGGCATAAAGACTTGCTGAGTACCCCTAGGGTCTCACACGATAAATTGTTTGATTCAGATGAACAGGTACACTCGCAAGATGGATACTGGGTGGAGGAGACGGACGATGTGGGCAACGATCTTTCGGTGTAGAGATTCCGGGAACGGGGATCCGTGAGATCTGTGGGCAGGATCTGCTTATTTATGGGGCATCTTATGCCGATTTGCTTCTTATCCGTACTCGGATTTTGTCTTTCGCTTCCGCCTGATACTCTGATGTTTGATGTATGAGGAGATATCCTAAACTATTATGTCTATCTAGGGTATTTGGATCTTGCCGTATGGCGTTGCTATATTTCCTTTCTTTTTAGATGGAATGGCTCTGATGTACTGTTGTATGGTGGCTTGCATACATACTCATTTATGTATGTAGTTGATCCCTTCGCCTGCCGATTACGCCGCCCGTTCTTGTCCCGATGTGTGGAAATGGTTGGGACGGCCGAAAGGTCTACCTGTGAGTGGCATTTGGGCCCCACCGTACTATTTCAACCATTTCTGCTCATCCAGGCTTGTAACTAGGAGCGTAAGTCACCGAGGTAGTTACAAGATGATGCCGGAGCAGATGGTGGTGGTGGCGAAGAAGGGAGCACGTACACGTCGCTAACTTCGGCCTTACAGGACCCTCATCTTCAAGAAATTCTCCTCAAGCAGACGACCAACGTGAAAGCTGCAGCTAGAGAGAAAGCCAAGATGGCACAAATGGATGTAGACGGGAGGACTCCATTGTATCCTGGGTGCCGGCCCGAGGATACACGCTTGAGTAACACTGAAGGCTTTGGAGATGAAGGCGGAGCACAAATGGACCGACACTAGCTTCAATGCTCACATGAAATTCTGGCACGCTCGTCTTCCCAAGGACAACACACTGCCAATAAGTATCGAGGAGGAGAGGAAAGTAGTTTACCCACTAGACATGCCGTACGTGAAGTAACACGCATGCATCAACGACTGCGCACTTTATCGGAACGAGTACAAGGATAGAACCACATGCCCGGTGTGCGGCCAGGACGGTACAAGAGAGGGTACAAGAAAGTTCCCTGAAAAGTGGTGTGGTACTTTCCTATCACTTCTCGTCTGCAGCGGTATTTCATAGACCCTAAGGAAGCAGAGCTCATGAAATGGCATGCGAAGAGGGAGAAGCCGGAAGATTATCCGGAGAAGGGCAAGATCCTGACACACCCCACGGACGCTAGCCAATGGAATGCTCTAGACATCGAATTCCAAGATGAGTCCAGGCTCGATCCAATGAACGTTAGGCTGGGCATGAGCACCGACGGACTCAATCTCTTTGGCAACCAGAGTAGCACGCACAGCACCTGGCCCGTGTTTGTATGGCCGTACAACCTCCCCCCTGGATGTGCACGAAGCAACGGTACTACACATGATTATCCTTATCCAGGGGCCGAAACAACCGGGTGTCGACATGCATTTGTATCTTGGGCTCCTGAAAGAGGAGTTAACGACGTTATGGGAGACGCCGACACGTACGTGGGACGCCTACACTAGAGACTATTTCGACCTAAGATCCGCGTTGCTCACGACGGTATATGACTATCCTGGTTACGGATATGTAGCGTGCCAGGTGAACCACGGATTCTGTGCATGTGTGAGGTTCATGGATAAGACCCCGCATCTGCAGCTGCCGAGGGATCTCGGGTCTTCAAAAACCGTGTTCCAGAAGACTCGAATGTGGCTCCGCAAGGATCACCCATGGAGAAAACGCGGAGACCTGTTCAATGGCAAAGACGAGATTGATAATGCCCCATGACCATTGAGCGGCGAAGAAATCAAGGAGCTTCTAGACAATTGGGAAGAGTGCCCTGCATCGGGAAAGAAGTGTCCGACGGAACAACCGCCACCGCTGCATGGAGTATGGAAGGCGAGGTTTGTTTTCTGGGACATGCCTTACTGGAAGGTCCTCCACACGCCCCATAGCCTCAATATAATGCACATCACGAAGAACGTTACCGGGAGCCTGTTCGGCACTCTGATGAACATTCCGGATAGGACCAAGGATGGGCCGAAAGCAAGAAGCGACCTGAAATTGCTTGGCATTAAGAAGGAACTTCAGTACCCCAATAGTGACGATGCCGGTGATGACGATGAACAGACGGAAGGGACCCAGGGTCATCACAAAAGGGCTAAGAAGAATGGGTTGGTGCTTAAAGCTGCATGCTTTAGTCTGAGCGAGGAGGAGCTCGAGAGGTTTTTTAGTTGCCTCATAGCAGTCAAGGTTCCCCACGGCTAATCTGGGAAGATAAGTAGATATCTGGATGTAGCAAAGAAGTGGTTCAGCGGGATGAAATCTCACGACTGTCACGTGCTGATGACACAGATACTCCCTGTTGTGATCCAAGGGATAATAGACGAGCACGTCCGTAAGACGCTGTTTGGCCTCTGCAACTTCTTCGACGTTATCTCTAGGAAGTCTATCAGCGTGAAGCAGCTCGGCAAGCTACAGAAAGAGATCGTCGAGATACTATGCGAGCTCGAGATTTACTTCCCTCCCGTGTTCTTCGACATCATGGTGCATCTGCTTGTCCATGTCGTGGATGACATCATCTAGCTCGGGCCGGCGTTCCTGCACAACATGATGCCCTCCGAAAGGCTGAACGGTGTCATCAAAGGATTCTTTCGCAATATGTCCTGTCTAGATGGAAGAATAGCCAAGGGCTTTCTGACCTATGAGTGCATCTCCTTCTCCCAGAACTACCTAAGCACCGAGAACCAGGATATCGGTCTGCCCACCAGGAAGCACTTAGGGAGGCACACTGGATTTGGTCACCGCGAGGGCTACCGCACACTCCACGTCGGCATCGAACTCGAACGCGCTTGCTTTGACAGGGAAAACTGAGTCGCGCTACAACACATAGAGTTGGTCGGCCCCTAGGTGGATGAGCACAAAACCTTAATCGAGCAGAAGCTCACTAATAACCTAGGCAAGACAAGGAAGAAGAGAGACGTAACCATAGAGCACAACACCAGCTTCACGGGGTGGTTCAAGAAAAGGCTACTGGAAAGTCCCATGCCGAAGCCTTATACTGATGATCAGAAACTCATATTCTCACTCTCACAGGGCCCCGGGCGCAACGTTAGGACCTATCAGACATAAGATGTTATGGTCGGGCTCCAGTATACACGAAAGAGGCCCAATTAGGGGCTTAGCCCAAGTTATCTAGGGTTTAGAGGAGCTGCCCTCCTATATAAACGCATGTACCCCTTTGATTATAATCAGACAATAAACATATTCTGTTGTCGTCTCCCTCAGGAGACGGGAGCCCCAAACCCTAGCCGCCACCTCCTCCCTCTCGCAGCGACGGCGCCCAGCCGCTGACGTCTGCGCCTCCAGCCTCTCCGCCCTTACTTCCACCCCTATAATCTACGTCCGAGATCTGGTAGAACCGTAGCCTCTACCAATTTGATATCAGATTGCTCTGGTTCGATGAGTTCTTCCAGCCTCCCCACCACCGCTGCCGCCTCCACCGGCGCGGCCACCGCCACCTCGCAGCAGACGCCACCGCCGGCCACCTCGGGTCCGCCCGCCTCGGGCGCCGCGGCCCTGGCAGCCGACGCGGCCACCGTCCTCTCTCCGGCGGAGATGTCGTCGGCAATCCATGACCTCACCCTGGCGGTCTCGAACCTACGGACCTTCCTCTAGGCTCCCTACGCGCCACCGCCGCCATTGCCCCCGCCGGCGACGCCCCTCACACCAACACCACCGTCTACCGCCGCGCCCCAGGGAATCCCGATCACCCAGATCAGGTTCCCGTCATCGCTGTCCCTGCTACCGACGTGGATCGACACGCCGATCTACACGTCGGTGCCGCCACAGCCGACGGTGCTTCCACCGCCCGCCACCACCTTCGGCGGGTATACTGACCCATACACCCCGAGCTCCATGGTGCCGCAGTACTCTCCTCCCACCGCGACAGGTCGCCACGAGAGCGCCTACACGGCCTCGCCCCACGTACAGCAGCCGCCTTGCTTCACCAAGATGGAGTTCGCCACCTATGACGGAACCGTCGACCCCCTGAACTGGCTCAATCAGTGCGACCAGTTTTTCCGGGGGCAGCGGACCATGGCGTCCGACCGCACGTGGATCGCCTCCTACCACCTCCGTGGCGCCGCACATACGTGGTACTACACCCTCGAGCAGGACGAGGGAGGGATGCCTCCGTGGGAGTGCTTTCGCGACCTATGCCTCCTCCGGTTTGGCCCCCCCATACGTGGGAGCCGCCTGGCCGAGCTCGGTCGCCTCCCCTTCACCACCTCAGTGCAAGACTTCGCCGACCGCTTCCAGACGTTGGCCTGCCATACGCCTGGCATAACGGCTCACCAGCGCGTCGAGCTCTTCGTCGGCGGCCTCCCCGACCACATCTGCATCGACGTCGAGATGCGCGACCCCCAGGACCTGCAGACGGCCATGTACTACGCGCACGCGTACGAGCAGCGCGCCAACGCCATGCAGCAAGCGTTCCCAGGCCGCAGCGCGCGTCCCTCGACCCGCCCTGCACCGGCGGCCGCCACCCCGACGCGCCCTGCTCTGCCGGCCGCTACTGCCGCCGCCCCTGCGCCGACGCGTACCTTCCGGCGCTTGACGTCAGCCGAGCAGCTCGAGCGGCGCCGCAAGGGCCTGTGCTTCAACTGCGACGAGCCGTATGCGCCGGGGCATACGTGCACCCACCTGTTATACTTGGAGACCATCGACGACGCGGAGGTAGAGGCCCTCACCGCGGAGCTCGACACCACCACACTCTCCGAGGCCGGTGTCACGACCTACGGGCCGGTCGATGCGACCGCCTTCGTCGTCTCCCTTCATGCCTTGGCAGGCATCAAGACGGCGAAGACAATGCTGCTTCCGGTGACGATCAACGGGGAGCGTCTCACCGCGCTCGTGGACACGGGCTCGATGCACAACTTCCTGTCCAGGGACGCCATGCGTCGCCTCGCACTTCAGCCGGTGGGCGCGGAGAAGTTCAGCGTCACCGTCGCCAACGGGGACCGCCTTACTTGCCACGGCGTGGCGCGGCAGGTTCCCGTCCTCATCGGCGATGAGCCCTTCTCCATCAACTGCGTCGGCATCGACCTAGGCTGCTACGACTTCATCCTCGGCGTCGATTTCCTGTCCACACTAGGCCCCATCCTTTGGGACCTCGACGTACTGTCCCTCATCTTCTGGCGCGCGGGGGGCCGTCACGTTCAGTGGATAGGCATCGACGGCTCCGGTGCCGCGACCCCCCAGCTTCAGTTGATGGCGGCCGCACTTGACGAGGCGCATCCGCTCCTGGCTGACCTTCTGCAGCAGCACAACGACATCTTCGACGAGCCACTGGGCCTCCCACCCGCACGGCCCTGTGACCACCGCATCCACCTGCTGCCGGACACGGCGCCTGTCGCAGTGCGCCCATACCGGTACCCCCAGCTGCACAAGGACGAGCTCGAGCGCCAGGTGGCGGTCATGCTCGCGCAGGGCATCATCCGGATTTCGATATCGTCGTTCTCCACCCCGGTGCTCCTTGTGCGCAAGCCCGACGTCACATGGCGCTTCTACATCGACTACCGCGCCCTCAACGCCATGACGTCCAAGGACAAGTTCCCCATCCCCGTCGTGGATGAGCTCTTGGACGAGCTACATGGGGCACGCTTCTTCACCAAGCTCGACCTACGCTCGGGCTATCATCAGGTGCGCATGCACCCGGACGACATCGAGAAGACGGCGTTCCGTACTCACCATGGCCACTTCGAGTTCCTAGTGATGTTGTTCGGCCTCTCCAACGCACCGGCAACCTTCCAGGCCCTGATGAACGACGTGCTCAGCCCATACTTGCGTCGTTTTGTGCTTGTTTTCTTTGATGACATTCTTACGAACATTTCATCCTGGGAGAGCACCTGCAGCACGTGACCATCATCTTCAACGAGCTTCGAGCGCATCGTCTCCACCTCAAGCGCTCGAAGTGCTCGTTCGGCACGACCTCCGTCGCGTACCTGGGGCACGTCATCTCGGCGGAAGGTGTCGCGATGGACGCAGACAAGGTCGCCGCCGTCGCCGCGTGGCCGACCCCGCGGTCCCCGCGGGCTCTCCGCGGCTTCTTGGGCCTCGCCGACTACTACCGGAAGTACATCCGGGACTTCGGCCTCATCGCCGCGCCACTGACGCGCCTCCTTCGCCGCGACGCCTTCTCCTGGGGCGAGGAGGCGACTACGGCATTCGAATCTCTCCAGCGGGCGCTCACGACGAGACCCGTCCTCCAGATGCCGGACTTCGACATGCCGTTCGTGGTGGACTGCGACGCCTCCGGCATCGGTTTCGGCGCCGTCCTCCACCAGGGCGAAGGGCCGCTGGCCTTCTTTAGCCGCCCCTTCGTCGCTCGCTATCACAATCTCGCGGCATACGAACGCGAGCTTATCGAGCTGGTCCAGGCAGTGTGCCACTAGCGACCTTACCTTTGGGGCCGGTCGTTCCGTGTGCGTACGGACCACTACAGCCTCAAGTTCTTGCTGGACCAGCGCCTCTCCACCGTCCCGCAGCACCAGTGGATTAGCAAGCTCTTCGGCTTCGACTTCACCGTCGAGTACCGCCCCAGCCGTCTCAACACGGTCGCCGACGCCTTGTCCCGCCGCGACACTGAGGATGTCACAGACGACGTTGCCACGACGGACGCCGTCCTGTGCATCCGCTCTGGGCCGTCCTTCGCCTTCATCGATGACATTCGCCGGGCAACTTCTACTGCCGCGGACGCACAGGCCCTCCGCGGGCGCCTTGACACCGGCGAGCTGTGGGCGCCCTGGCGCCTGGACGATGGGCTGCTTATACACGGGCGCCGCATCTTCGTGCCCGACCACGGTGACCTGCGCCACCATGTCTTGTCCCTGGCACACTCTGCAGGACACGAGGTCGTGCAGAAGACCCTCCATCGCCTCCGTGCTGATTTCTACATTCCCGGTGATGGTGCGCTGGTCCGTGACTGGGTGCGGTCATGCGTGGCATGCCAGCGGAACAAGACGGATACACTGCGACCCGCGGGTCTGCTACAGCCGCTGGACGTACCCTCCCAGGTGTGGGCAGATATCTCCATGGACTTCATCGAGGGCCTTCCCAAGGTGGGTGGCAAATCCGTCATCCTCACGGTGGTTGACCGCTTCTCCAAGTACGCGCACTTCATCGCCCTCAGTCACCCCTATACAGCCGCATCCGTGGCGCGGGCCTTCTTCGACGGCATCGTCCGCCTCCACGGGTTTCCTTCGTCCATCGTCAGCGACCGTGATCCTGTGTTCACGGGTCACGTGTGGCGGGATCTCTTTCGGCTGGCGGGCGCGAAGCTCCGCATGAGCACGGCGTTTCACCCTCAGACGGACGGCCAGTCCGAGGTGGTCAACAAGGTGATCGCCATGTATTTGCGCTGTGTTACGGGTGATCGTCCACGAGCTTGGGTAGACTGGTTGGCGTGGGCGGAGTACTGCTACAACACCTCCTATCACTCCGCCCTGCATGCCACGCCTTTTGAGGTAGTCTACGTGCGCCCACCTCCGGCGATGCTTCCTTTTGAGCCTGGCACGGCTCGGTCTGAGACGCTGGGCGACTTACTCCGCACCCGCGACGAGATCCTGACTGAGGCTCGTCAGCGTCTTCTCCAAGCACAACAGCTGGCCAGGAAGTACTATGATGCTCATCATCGAGAGGCGGAGTTCGCGGTGGACGATTGGGTGTGGCTGCGCCTCCTTCACAGGACCACGCAGTCCCTGGACCCGCGCTCCAAGCGCAAATTGGGACCCCGCTACGCCGGTCCCTTTCGTGTGCTGGAGCGTGTTGGCACACTCGCATACCGCCTTGAGCTGCCAGCTGGGTCTCGCCTCCACGACGTCTTCCATGTTGGCTTACTGAAGGCGTACCGCGGGGACCCTCCTGCAGCGCCACCGGCCCTTCCTCCTACTTCGGATGGCCTACTTCTGCCGGCTCCTGCGAAGGTGGCGAAGGTGATGCAGGCACAACAGCGTCGCGGCGTGAGGCATGTCTTGGTGCAGTGGGCTGGCCTGCCCGAGGAGGAAGCAACTTGGGAGCAGCTCGACGATTTCCGCCAGCAGTTTCCAGATGTTCAGCTTGAGGACGAGCTGTTTGAGAAGGCGGGGAGTGATGTTATGGTCGGGCTCCAGTATACACGAAAGAGGCCCAATTAGGGGCTTAGCCCAAGTTATCTAGGGTTTAGAGGAGCTGCCCTCCTATATAAACGCATGTACCCCTTTGATTATAATCAGACAATAAACATATTCTGTTGTCGTCTCCCTCAGGAGACGGGAGCCCCAAACCCTAGCCGCCGCCTCCTCCCTCTCGCAGCGACGGCGCCCAGCCGCCGGCATCTGCGCCTCCAGCCTCTCCGCCCTCACTTCCACCCCTATAATCTACGTCCGAGATCTGGTAGAACCGTAGCCTCTACCATACGACATCAACGGCTACAGATTTACACCGAGAAGGACAAGAATAGCGAATACCAAAACTCAGGAATAACTATGCTATCATACGCCGAATAGCGAATAGCGAAGACAACCGGATCACTTCATGTGCTAAATGTGTCTCCTCCAAATGATTTTGTATGAACTCCAGAAAGTAGGTCTAGAGGATTCTGAGATGATAACAACTTATGCGAAGCTGACCGTCAATGAGCACTACTTTTATTCGCAAAAAAAAAAATGAGCACTACTTTGAAGCGTTGATGTCGCTTCCTGAAAAACTTGCATGCCTTATTTATATTAAGTCCCTAAAACTTGTACCTTTTCGGGATGGAGAGAGTACTATTGAACAATTCTGAAAATTAGGGCCGCGTTTTATTCTCATTGATAACACATTACTGAGCCTGCTCTTATTTCTACGAACCTCAACTCCGACTGGCTGGGCATGAACGAGCGTACTACTGCGAGTCTATAATTGGCTTAAGAAACGCACCTTACCTAAATCCCAATTATAATCTGAGCATGCTATATACTACCTCAAGTCATCTATATCCAAACCTATGTAGAAATCACGAGTTCAAATTTAAGCTTCATACAGTTAAAGAGATTACATACTCCCTCCGACCCATATTAGTTGACTCTAATTTGAATATCACAAAAATATGTCTAAATACATCCAAATTGAAGTCAACTAATATAGGTCGGAGGGAGTACTAAAAAATGACCTGAAGTCTATGCGACCCTGTTGTGCTTGACAGCAGTATATAGAAATCATGATGAAGTTCACAAACCCTCATACTGACACCACTGAGTTGCGCTGCATATACGTAGTGAAAATTGAAGTGCACGCATATCATCAGAAACCAATAGTTCTCTGCTCATTCATCACAGTGCAGTTTCTTGAAAACAAAACACTGACGGTAAAATAAAGAGGGGAAGAAGTCGTCATAGTTTAACCACAGTCAGGAAATAAACAGGTGTCATACAAAACATTAAAGACAATAATGTTCACGACTCCTCAAAATAGCAAATAGCAAATGTTCAATGTTCTGCGATAATTGAATAAATGATAGTATCAAATAGCAGTAGCAAGATACACCATACCATTGGATATGGTTATTCATATTCTTCGGAAGCCAGGAGTCACTCCATCCAGTGATCAGCGTTGGATCTTTCAAAGAGCTCTTGCATGACCGCGGCGTGCGGGGTGACACAGAGGCACTCCCGAACGTCGACGTTCCAGATCATAGGCAGCCGCTGATGCCAGAACAGCAGATCCATTGCCTCGTCGGTGACCATAGTCCTCACCAGCAGAATCTCCTCAAGACAACATACTACCTCGGACATCATGAACCACAGAGCAGGGTCGTTGACGGCCGTGTCGCACAAGCTGAGCCTCGCCAGCTTGTGGCAGCGCCTGCCGAGAGGCTCCTCGAGGAAGCCGGTGAAGCGCGCCCATCCGTCCAGGACGAGCTCCTCGAGAGTATCCCCGAGCAAGGAGATCACGGTGTCGGCAGCCGCGTCATCCCCCCACCAGCACCGGCTCAGGTCTATCTTGGTGATCATCTTGCAGCAGCACATGACGTCAAGGAGGCTGGGGCTGATGACGTTCGCGTGCTCCACCCTAACGTGGCTGACTTCCGTGACCTCGGGGCATGCCTTGGCGAGCCACGACAGGAGCCTGTCTGCGATGTCTTCTGTGCAGTCGTCCAGCTTGATCGTCCGCATCATCGGACATTCCTGGGGAACAATGTCACCGGCGGCTTGTTCAGGCGGCCATGCCTCGCCGAAGGTGCACTTTTCCAGCATGAGTTCTTGTATGGTCTCCTGACACGAATAGAGCACCTCCATCAGGCCCTCATAAGAGGAGAATCTGACAGTTGCCAGATGGAGACACTCCAGCGTCGTGTTCGGACCCAGCAAACGGATCAGATCAAGATGGTTCACAGCAGTGCAGCCCCAGATCACCAGATACTTGAGCAGTGGGAGCTCGAAATGGGCAAGCAATCCCTGTACGTAGTCAACAGAGCAATCTTCCAACAATAGGGTATGTAAGGGATGGATTACCCTGTGTACCGACACCGGCACCGGCACCATTGGAAGGGAGATTGATGTTTCCACTTCTGATCCTGCACTCTGATGTACGGCGGCATTCATTTTTTGGAGCTCCACTTTGGTCAAACCAGGCTTCTCGATCATGAAGGAGACGATGGCGCCGCTCGAGATTTGAGGGCAATTATTCAAGGAAAGTGATGAGAGCCTCTTAGCGTGTCTTAGGAGAGTCTGCAGCGATGCGGCTGTGATGGATGGGCAATCCTCGATGTGTAGGGAGGTAAAGGCGGTCCATCCTGTAGCAATCTCAAGAATGCCCTTGTCGGTGATCCTCAGGCAACCCATCAGACGGACCGAAGATAAGTTAGGAAACGCCTTAGCTGCAAACCTGACTCCTTTGGCGGTGACATGTCCAACACCACCTGAACTAGCATCAGTTCCACTTGACAACTCGATGATGTCTAGCGTTGAAACACTATTCCCACAGGAAATGCCAATGGCGTTTATCACAAGCTGGGTGTCGTCTAAACCATGTCCCTCTAGCACAACATGCCTATTCTCCTCAGTTTCACAAAGTTCTGATGGCCCTAATAAAGACAGCACGAGCTCAGCCCATCTCCAGCTCACAATAGAACATGATAGCAAATCTTCTGATGCATCGAGTAGTCTGAATATGTCACAAATACAATCATCTGGTAAGCGGTTTATCAGATCCTGACGAGGCTGGGTGAAACGGATAGGTTCATATCCTTCATTGGCCTTGCTATACTTTTTCTCTCTCATGGTTTACCGTTCTACAAACATAACAGTACAGTAATATTCAGAAAATTAATATAGTTACCGGTTATAACATGCATCATAGCGAAATAAGAAATAAACGACGAAATGTACCATATATACAGCCTTTGAGTCACAAAGTTGTTTCCCTTTTTTAACAAAAATTTCTAAATAAGTAAAGAAACCAATACTAGACTGTTAATTTGTAAGAAATCTTCTTTCTCTGTGTATATCATATCGCTATATTTTATAAAGACATTCACATGATATCAGAGAGTCTTTTTTTAAAAATGTATACAAGAATATTGGAGTTCTAGTTTAAAAAAAATCAGGATATGGGGCCAACGAAAAATCTCCGCAAGCTTATATAAACAAGGAAGTATAGAATTTGATCTCATGAAAATGTTTCATGCTTGGTTTCAAATGGGCTTGATATTTTCTGCCATGATTACTCTTACATTCCAAAAAAAAGAAAAATGCTGGCTCCATTCATATGTGTAGAAGTTTAGACCAATTAGTATTTTAAAATGTAGCTTTAAGATCTTAACTAAGGTCATTACTAATAAATTATCTATAATAATTTGGAGTCTAATTTCTCAATGCCAGTTTGCTTTCATTTGAGATAGGTTCATTTTAGAAAGTGTATAAACACCTCATGAAAAGGAGAAGAGTTTGGTGTTTAAGATAGATTATAAAAAGGCTTAGAGGTCTCTATCCTTTCTGGATTAACCTAATTAGAAAAGTTACACAAGGTGGTTCAACAGGGGTTAAAGGAAATGAGATAGAAGGAGATTTTTCTTTGAAATTTTAGAGCTTAGAGGTTTCAGTCTCTTTCTGGATTAACCTAATTATACAATTTACAGAAGGTGATTCAACAGGGGTTAAAGTAAATGAGGTCTTAGACATGGAGATCCTTTGTCACCAATATTATTTAATACGCTGGTACATCTATTTTCTAGAATGCTAATTAAGAGCAGTAGTGCTAGCTTAACTAGAGGGCTTTGTCCTAAATTTGTACCTAGTGGAGTTGTGAGTTTACAGTCTGCAGCTCATACTCTGTTTTTCCTAGAAAATGATCCTAGCTAGTGTAGATGTTCAATGAAATTGGTGTTGACTTCTTTTGAGAAGATGTGAGGAATGAGAATAAATTACCATAAAAGTGAATTGGTCTCATTAATATGGAAAAATAAGAATGTACTCACATTGTCGAGATTTCCAATGCATTTTAGGTAAATTCCTAGCTAAATATTTAGGTCTACCTCTATGCCATTATAAATTGAGGAGGGAGCATTTGCAACCTCTCATAGAAAGTATTTTGAGTAGAATGACTGGATGGAGAGGTGAGGTGTTATCATCTAATGTTAAGAGAGAACTTATTCAACCATATTTAGATAGTATACCTATTTGCATGCTATATTTTTTCAAAATTTTCCAAATGGTCTTTAAAATTTATTGATACTCACAGAACAAACTTTATCTGGAATGATGGCGAAAGAAAACCACAAAATCTACCTAGCTAAATGGGCGTTCAGTTTGTTTAAAGAAAGATTCTATAGGCTTATAATTAAAAACCTACAATATCTTAATATATTTTGGTTAGGATCCTAGATGAAGAGTTACATACAGGGAAAGTTACTTTATGGAAGAAAGTAGTTAATGCTAAATATAACACCAGGAATCCTAATATTCTCTGTTGTCATGATATATACAAATGCTCTACTTTTTGGAAAGGTGTCATGTGTGCATCTAGAGAGTATAGGTTATAAATGACATGTTGGAAATGATAAATCAGTGAAGTTTAGGGAGGATGTTTGGTTTGGAAACGTCCCTTTGGCTACCCACTTTTGGGAGATTTACCCTGTCTGAAAGCAGCAATCCAAAACCATAACCGGTATGTACATAGGATGGGTTACAATTAAAATGTGAAATTAGAAGAACTTTCGTAGATGAGGTGATGGAAAAATGGCATAAAGTCTTAGAGATGGGCAAGACCATTGGTTTTGTAGAAAGGAAGACCATCTTATCTGGCAATATGAAAAAATAGGGTATATTCTTCAAAATCCATGTATGCAATGATGAACTTTAGAGGGATTAAACTCATCTATCTTCCTGCAGTTTGGGAACTGATATACCCCCTAGAATTCAGTTTTTTCCTATGACTTTTCTCTTAGAATTAAATCATGACTAGGGACAATATGAGAAAAGTGGCATGCCAAAACCTTTAGAGTGTGAAATATGTAAAACATTGAATCTGTTTAGCACGTATTCTTTGAATGCATAGTAGCAAGAATAATTTGGAAGAATGTTTCTCAAGTTTTTGATTTAGTATTTATAATTCTGAATTCACTACATCCAAATGATTATGTAATAGAAACGCTTTATACATTTTAATGTTGTTACATTTTTTGTTTTCTAGGGATTGTGGAATAATAAAAATACTTTAGTTTTAGTAGTTCATTGGATAAATATGAAAATGTGTGGAATATAATATTAGCAAACTTGAGGAACTGTAAGTCCCTTTCAAAGACTTGGGAACATGGAAGATAACCCAGTTCATGCACTTGATGGCTACAAGGCTTACAACTCTCATGATGCTGGAGGCGGAGTAAATTGTAGAGACTTCTGATGGATCGCTTCTTTGACATCAACGACTTGCTTATACTATGCTAGAGATCTACACTAGCATATCATGTATATCATCTGTAGGAAGACTTTTCTATGCATGTTGTAATCTAAACCAACAACAAAATGTTGCTAGTAGATGGGGGAGATACAAGAAAATGAGAATATGCTATCAAGCCATGGTAGATGTGGGTCTATAGTAGGTTTCAAAATTAGTTTTTAGTAGTGGTTTTGTATTGTTGAAATTTTTGCCATTGCTTGAGTGAGCTCCAAGATGGTGGTGTGAAGTGTTCTAAGGAAATGCTTGGCCGTGGGACATCTATAGATTCCAAAAAACCATAGTTTGTGTAGCCAGAAACTCTTCTATGTGTCAGTAGATCTAGGTTTAATGTAAGACTTTGATGGTTTTGTTTTGAATGAAATGCAACGGAGGATAAATCCTTGAAATATCAATAAACAAGACAACTATATTGGTCTTCCAAAGAGGGGAAACATTTTCAAAATAAGGCACATCCATAGTTTGAGACATATATATTCACACCATATAATTTATCTTGTAGATGTCATTATAAATTCCCAACGCCTCATAATTTCTTCATGAGATTTCAACATGACTAGGAGAGATAGTGGTGATAATAAGATAAAATCCTCTATTTGCAGTCATAGATCAAGGTAAATCGAGGAAATTGCATTGGCGTGTAGATTGTTTACCTGGTACAACTATCATTATTGATCCTACCTATGAATTTATGAATGAAGTGTCTTATATGGGAGGACAATTTTATCTTAGTGCGTGCTACCACACTTCCTAGTGATCTTTCTGACCATCCCTTTGTTAAAAGTCAGGAGAAATACCTGTAATTCAAATAACTTTTCATTTTTTTTACTAAGAGATCTGACCTTGTTGATCTAGTTACAACTTACAAGAGTGTGGAAAGAAAACTATCCAAGGTTACACACAATTAATAAGTGGCAAAATAGGTTGAGGTTCTTGGGAAATCTTTATATAAGGATTGAATAGGAATGTTAAACAAAATATAATAGGAAAAGAGGGATATATTATGAGAAATAGATGATCTGGATAGGAAATGGGAGGAATATGTACTAAGTGCAACTACCAGAGCTCCGTGGTCCATCTTCAATTCCAACATAGAAAATCATAACAGAAAACGAGAAAAAATGGTCGCAAATATCAAAGTAGAAATATTTGATTGAAGGAGATACTAATAATAAATAGTGTCATATTAAAGAAAATGGGAGACGGGAAACCATAATAATCTGACTGAACCAGGATGAGGGTGTGATTAAAGGACATGCCCATTTAAAATAATACATCAGTGATTTCTAAAAAAACTTTTTTGCCATACAAATAACCCGAGGGAGTGTCATACTAAAGCAAATGGGAGAAGGAAAACCATAATAATATGATTAAACCAGGATGAATGTGTGACTGAAGGACATGCACATTCAAATGAATAAACCAATGATCTCTAAAAAAGATATGGCTAAAAAAATAACTCTAGTATTTGGATTGTTTCTACTCGAGTTAGCAAATTTCCAATAGAGAAGGTAGTTTCCTTGTGAATAACCATTTTGAACATTCTTTAAATGGAGGAGCTTTAGTATGATGCTTTTGGCATGGCCACTAGTAGAATTATCTGTCCTAATGGTTTCAATGTAGATTTTTACTAAAGGAATTGGGATTTAGCCAAGCTAGATCTTTTTTGGTCTATTAGAGGACTTCTATAATGGTAATCTATATGTTTCTACAATTAATCATGGAGTAATACCATTGGTGAAAAAAGGTAAATATGTTAAGACAATTCAAAAATATATACATATATGCCTCCTAAATGTCATCTTGAAATCTCATCTAAACTTTTAGTTGTTAGAATAACTCAGGTTGCCATAGAAGTGATTAAGCCTAAAAAATGGCTTTCTTAAAAAGGAAGATATAGGATAGAAGATCTGTGAGTTTAGCTGAAGTCCTTAATGATACTCATAGGAACAAACAAAAGGAGTGCATTTTAAAACTCACTCTGAGAAAGCCTTTGATAATATAAGTGTCCTTTTCTTGGAAAGGTCATGCCAATAAAAGTATTTCCAACTAAACGGAACGATATGTTCATGAAAGTACTAACAAGTGGAAACGTAGGGATTAAAAACAGGGAAATTGGCCCTTGCCTTTGTACATGTTAAGGCTTGAGGAAAGGTGATCCACATTCACATTTTAATTTTGAAATTCCTATATATGTCCTAGATATTTTGATAAATAGGACATGGTTTACTTTTAGAGTTGTCTTGAAATCTATTGGAAGGGTATGTGCCCATCTTGCAGTATGCAGGTGACACCATCCTGTTGGTAGAGAATGATATGACTTGGGAAACAAACCTTAAAGTAATTCTTTGTATCTTTGAACAAATTTTAGAATTAAAAATAAATTTTCATGATGAAAAAGGGCATAGTAGACATATATGAATTAATCAGAATGACCCCACCCTAATTGCAAGAACTTTCATAGTTAGGGACAAAGTTTATTGTTAATGTTTCCTCAGTTGGACTCAATTCAGATAGTTTTATTCATTTCTCATCACAGTCACTCCTAGATACTTCATAGAAAGTTTGTCTACATTATATGTCATATGGTCTAGGCAAAAAAAATGTTATGATCAGTAGAAACTTATTCTAGAGTGGGGCTAAGGTAAACAGTACCACATCTATAGTAAATTGGAGAACTATGTGTTTACCAGAAGATATGGGGCCTAGGAATCATGTTTGGAAGTACTGAATGTTACTATGTTATCTAAATGGTTGTGGAATCTATTTAGTGAGACATGATTATGGCAACAATTTTTAACTAGGAAATGCCTACAAAAAATACTCTCTGTCAAATGACAATCAAACCTGGGGATTCACACTTTTGGCAAGGGCTAATGGAGACAGAACTACATTTATGGAGGATTATTGGCACGAGGAGATGAAACTGACTCTCTATCAAGTGCAGATTTGCCTAATGAGTAAAACTGTAAAATCTAGTGGCTAAAACTGTAGAAAGAACTAATGGATTCTGTGAGATTGAGTGAGGAACCCGACAAGCTAGTTTGGAAACTAACATGATTTAGTAGTTTCTTTATCAAATATTTCTACTTTAACATGCATTTTTTATAAATTTACCTTTAAAGTTCCTCTAGAATGTAAAATCACGCTCAGGGTTAAGAAATTTGTATGGTTAGTGCTTAAAAACATTTCTAATAGGGATGTGTTACTTCACAAAGGAGGGAGGTGTGAACCTAAATTCTTGTTTTATGGTTATAATGAATCCATTTCTCATGTCATTTTTGTGTCCTTGGGATAGATACTTACAAAATGTGGTTAGTTGCACCTTTTGACTAAATTGCGACTTTCCAAGAGTTGATCTATGTGTGTCTATTGGGATAAAGAGTTATATGAAGAGGCAACTTAGTTAAAGTTGGGATTGTTGAAGTATTCTGGACCATTTTGGAATTTAATAAGCTTTCATGTTTTTAGATTAAATGGCTTAGTGATCCTACTTGTGTGATTTTTAAAATTATCTACTAATTTAAATGGTGGAGTTCTCTACATGTTAATGGGATGCAAAGAATAAACTCATCTTTTGCGCTAATTGGCTAGATCGAATGGAGATGCATGTCCTCAGTGCGAGGAGCTGGCCAACATGGATTCCATGTTTGAGGAAGTAAAACTACTATAAGGAAGATAAATGAAAATAAGATAGACAATACTTCATGTTGTAGGTGGAGGAGAAATGAGCCTTGGCGGATTTCTTTCTCTAATTAGATGGTTGTAGTGGAAGTTTATCTTCTCCTCGATGATTTACTTCACTAAAATTTCAGTATTTAATCTTGGATGGGAACTTGGGTGTTATTCATGTGTTGTATGGGCATTTCTAGCTAAGCTTTTATTTCACGGAATCACGGGAAATCCTTTTCTATAAAAAAATGAACCAATTTAGATTAATACTTCATCTTCAACCTCGAACCTATAATAAAAACAGGAGAGGAAAAATGAACCATGCACAAACTTTTTGTGCAACTAACTGACAAATACTTGGAATAAAATAATGTCCTATGTTGCGGAGGCGACAAAGAAACTAGGTTAAAGCTCACAAGCGAGAGCGCCACGAGACTTAAATATAAGAAACGACAATGATGACAACAGTGATGGATCAAACTTAGGTTTAAAGCATCAGAAAGAAGGGGGAAGGGGAGACGCACCTACGAAGAGCAGCGGCGGCGGCGGCGGCGGTGGCGAAGGAGTTAGGGTAAAAACATGTGGGTGGGGGTAGGCGCAGAATAAAGTGGGGGAGGGGGTATTCAGGATTAGGTTATAAGCACGAGTGTAAGGGTGGGGAAGGGAAGGCGTAAAATAAAACGGTGGTGGCGGAAAAAACTTAGGCTAAATGAAAGGGGAAAATATATGTGTGAACATGGGGAATACCTCAAAATAAATCATCAACGGGAAAAACTCAAACTTAGGTGATATTTGAGTGGGAACATTCACAAATACACTATATAGAGATAAGTTTGTTCAAAACCAGGGTATACAATACTTCTTGGTTATTCTCATACTTTGGTGTATCTATGTTAGGATTCTAATTTGTATGGGTGTATAAACAACATATAACTGGTTGAACTATATGTTAATGAAATCATGATGCGATGGAAATATATAGGATTGTGGGATTCATGACATGTAGGGATCTTTGTAGTTGAAACACCACCTTTTTATATCCTAATATGTGCAAATAGATATTGGTTTTATGTTCATCCACACATTGGCCTTGCTACAACTCTTAGGGATGGAGCTGCTTTAAGGGAATGGGTCATCTACCCAAAGGAAAAGGAAACATATCCTTCATTAATTCATACTCAATAATTTTTATTGATAGAGGATGAACCCCTTGTAATAGAGAATAGAGATGACATCATATGCATTTTATTCTATCTTGGTACCAGACTCCTCCTGTTCTACCCAATCAAACAACTTGTTAGGAAAATGCTAGATAAAGAGGAATAAGCACATCAAGAGATACCATGTTTAGAAGAAATATGTTATTTACTAAATAAAGAGAGAAGACGGTTTGGAGCTCATGCTACACTTAGCCTTTTTTGAACCATTAAAAAATGACAGTTTGAATATTGAAAAAATTGACCAATAGTTCTACATGTACAAAATATTGTTCTCTACCAACTTGAAAAACTCTCAACTCCAAATACACCATATTTTGGACTGCAGAACGATGCTAAAATCTGACATATAAATTAGTGAATAGTGTAAGAATTCAATCCTCCAAATTCTATAATTTTTGGTAAAACTAGAATATAAGGTATTTGGGTTTAAGACTGTGTACATCTTTATCTAAATCTAGAATAAATCATATTGTTTTAAACTTTGAAATTATGTTTTCAAATCTAAAAAAGAGAGCTCCATGTAGCTCGATCTCTAAAGTGAAATTCTAACGAAATAAATGAATGAAACAAAAATATAATATCACATATTAACTTCTTCATACTATAAGCAAAGACTAAAAGGATCATGTTGGTAGCAAGAAGAAATAAAAAATTCCATGTTCTCTATATCCCTTTGGGATATGATCATTCAAAGATAAATCAATACTCTACCAGATCCCACTTTGCGCACCCCATGGGGTGTGGTGGCATTTTGTTGGATGAGATGATCGTTTAGGTACTAGTTGCAAGATGAAATAATGTGCTGCTATTGTAGCTGGCATCATACTAGTTGACTGATGACACATTTTAGCTAGCATTACAATAGGCTAAGAGCTTAACAAACCTATGGTAATAAATGTTTGATCGAAGATGTGTCACCTTTACAATTGCTAACATCATTACCGACTGTACGTAAGCACTTTCTCCGTAAGGAGAAAGAATCTTGTTTCAATGACATGGCACACGAACGACAAAGAAAGCACATTGCTTGATCGCACTAACATAAAGGTGACAAAAACATTTTTTTCAAAAGCCTTTGTCATTGTTGTCAGCTAATATGATCTCACCTTAGAATCCTCCAAATTCTGTTGGTGAACGTGTTTTCACTACTAGAAAAAAGCTGATCAGTCGTGAACCATTTTTCGACTTCTGTGGCCCATATGGGATGTGCACCATTATCACGTCACTAAACTGTAATTTTGTGGCAAAATGCGCCACGGAAGTCTCAAAGTTCAGTGGTGCATATTGCCGATATGTGCCACATATATTTTTTTCAAATTTCAAAAAAGGCGGTCTAGATCTAGAACTTCTATGGCGCTTATTACCAATATGCGCCACATTTTTTTTTTCAAATTTCAAAAAAAAAGCTGGCCCGAGGTGGGGGTCGCTGGAGGTGTGCTAGTCCGGAGGTGGGTGGAGAAGGGGCCTCGCTGGAGGAGAAGGAGGCCATCGCCGTAGGAGGAGGTAGCCAGAGGTGGTCGTCGTCATCATCAGAGGCAGCCAGAGGTGGTCATCGTCATCGGAGGAGGAGGAGCTCACCGGGGTAGAGGAGGAGGAGCTCACCGGGATGGAGGAGGAGGAGGAGGGAGGAGCTCACTGGGTGGAGAAGGAGGAAGAGGAGGAACTCACCGGGGTGGAGGAGAAGGAGTGAGGAGCTCACCAGGTGGAGTAGGAGGAAGAGGGAGGAGAAGGGGAGGAAGAAGGGGAGAAGGAGAGAAGAGGGAGGAGAAGTGTGGAGGAGAGGAAGAGAAAAAAAGAGATGGAGAAGGGGCGGTGGGATTTAAATTCAAATTTTGAATCCCGCCCAACACTTCTGTGGCGCATATGGGAGAAATGCGCCATAGAAGTTTCCCCCCTTTTTTATTTTTTGCAGGAAAAAATCTTCATTCTGCCATAACTTTTTACTCTTTTCGAATTTGGGGAATCTCTAAAATCTTCAACAGCCGTTGAAATCGAGTAGGAAATTTTGAGACGATCATTTTGATATATTAAACTTTTTCCGACATCGTATGCAAAAGTTATGGCCGTTTTACTGTGCCATGAACTTTTTTTTGCAAAATACATCGAAATTCATGTTTTTCAATTTTCCCTACAACTATACCCCAAAATATAACTACATCTCAAAGGAATTATTTCTTTGAAGTTTTTATCATTTTTGTTTATTTTTTACAAATGTTAAAAGCCGATCCACGCGGGGGGGGGGGGGGAGGGGAGGGGATATGTTTTCCCACATTATGTGGAGCATACATCTATATGTGCCACAGAAATATCACTTTATGTGACGCATATAGAAATATATGCCACAGATGTTTGGTCAACAATATTCTATGGTGGGACCTACCCTCACTTTATGTGGCGCATATGGACATATGCGCCACAGAAAGTGAGGGAGCCCAACTCCGGTGGCGGGTCCCACCAAACTTCTGTGGCGCATTATTTCCCCATATGTGCCATAGAATAGTGAAGTTTTCTGTGGCGCATTTCCTGAAATGCGCCACTGAGATTTGTCGGTGGTGCACAGTCACACATATGCGCCACAAACGATCCTTCTATCTATAGCTGGTTTCCTAGTAGTGTTTGTAAGGAGGTAGGCGCGTATTCTTCCAAGACAGCAAATAGGCTTCAACGCTAAAGAGAAGACGATACCATAGGTAACCCTAGGGAAGTTGGACAAACTAATCGTTAGGACATGGGCGTTGAGACACCCCTGAAATTAGGGTTAGACAAATCCCGGACCTTAGTATAATAAAGTCTAACCTAGATTTCAAGAGTTTATAGTGAGAGAATCGGTAACACAACAGTGCTCCTACAACAAAAATGTTACTACAACAAGATCATACCTGATAAATAAACCAAAATAGTATAAGCAGAGGTCAATGACCATAAACATTGAGCAACAGAAGGCAAATTATGCTATTAGACATAGCAAACTTAACAAATGACCTAAGAGTCCTGAAGCATAAATATGATGTTCCTGCCCATAGATTCTAGGCTGCTGGACGGTAACCCCAAGCTACTCGTCGGTGTTGATGTCGTAAGAACTCATCTTCAGGAAACAATTACTCTTCTACAAAAATATCAACTAAGCAAATTTTACTACAGGGTGTACTCCACAAGACTTATGGCTAGTGGATTTATTTGCATAAAGCTATCTTTTTTTTGTAAAACAAGTGGGAGTATAAGCTCAACTAATAGATCATTTTAAAAGGGTATAAGAGAGCGACATGTACAACTTATTGATCATAATCTTTTAATATCCACCAAATCATCAGCTAAACTTATCAATTAAGATCACCCCCTCATACTCTGAGAAAGCATCCTTAAGCACACATTGATATCCAACTTCTATGATTAGGTTAAAGTTCTCTATGATCTTAGAATCTGGTCACCAAGTCGTTCTTAACTGTGGATACAGCTTTTCGAAAAGATTTAATCTTACAGGGGTGTACAACTTTATCTGCATTACAAACCTTCTCTTAGTTCCCCTAGGTAAACACACTTCCCTTGTGCGCTGATAGAGGGTGATTGGACATGACCTTTACCTTGCTTTTTCCTAAATTAATGAGTCACCAGAAAGGGCCACCGGTTTGCTATAGTCAGCCGCACTCTCAGCTCGGTCTTAATCCTGTGCACTCTCAGCTTGGTATGATGCACCATCTTCAACCCATCCAAAATTCAGATGCGAAATCCAAATCTCAAACTACAGACTATCTCATTAACCGAAACTAGGCAAGTTAGTGAGTCGAGCAGGATTCCAAGCCTCGTGTGGCTACATGCTCATCTTGGTTCCAAAGGCAAGAACTCGAGTTCTAAGGGTGATGTGTATGAGACTATGAAAACCACATCCCACTGTCGCCTCCCATACAAGACTTAGAATGTTTACCTCACTTCACAATCATACCATGTTCTCCTATCATACTAAATTAATTTGCATCTTTGATACTTATTTCGAATGGATTATACTAAACAACTAAGAATCGCTATGCAAGACACATGTAAAAGCTCTAGCTACACTCATAAGCCAAACCTAGTTATGCTAGGAGTAGTGGATGAGGTAATATAGGCTTCACAAGGGAGTATGCAATAGATAGGATACTTTATTTATTTATAAATAATACAGTAGAACCATATGCAACATGGTAATAATTGAAAAACTTTGAAAGCATGTGATTGTATAATGGTGGAGCTATGGTTGCCTTTTCCCGTTGATAACCAATAAACAAATCTTCAGAAAACTTGCACTTGACTAGATCATGGTTGGTCAAGTATTGATACTCGATCTTTGATGGTGTTGATCTATGACTTTGATCTTGAACTCATTCGCGAATTCTACCGGGAAGAAACAAAACAGCAGAAAAAAGGGAATTCGATGCAATGCTCAAGCAAGTATGATGATATGACAAGTTAAAGGGTAATGTAATGAAACCCAAATACATGATTAACAACTTTATTTAGGGTCTGAGGGATATAAACCCTCATACAGAAAAACCCTGGATGCACATGTGAGGGGTCATTTTTTTCTTCTAATAAACTTATGAATTGAAGTTGCTTAATAGTGCATAATTTTGATGCTAAAAGATAGATATAATTTTTATGATCATTTTGATATATTATTTCTATTTTTTGACTTAAATTGAATTAGTTATGAATTTTCCCAATTTAAATCCATTTAAATCATTTTAAAATAGTTAAATAATTTTGGAATATTCAAATTACTTAACCACTTGGTTCCGCATATCATAATTTTATCAATTACATAAATTATTTTTCAAAATTATTGAAAGTCTGATAGACTAGGCACACAAGGGTATTTAAATATCTAGAAATGATTTTCAGAAAACAATTAACAAAATAAAGTGGATACTGCCTCATGCTAACCTTAGCAATGGGGATCCTCCAGATCGACGTTGGACTAAGAAATTTTGAGCATGTGGGCAAGCAAGGAGGGTTATGTTTGATGCATCTCTTTACGGGCAACCTTAAGTTGGCGGCGCCGCTAGCTATTGGCAACCAGAGGAGCTCTGGTGACCATGTTTGTGGAGGGAGGCGGAAGACATCGCGCGAGTGAACCAGGAAGCAAGCAAGGAAGGGGAGAGTACCAAGAGACTCAGTGGTTCACCCTAGATGCTTATGGTGGGATCAATAAGCTCAGGTCATCAGGAATCAACGGCGAGGACGGTGACTGGCGTCGGGGAAGGAGATGGCAATTTGGGCACCTGGGACCACTCTGGCTTATGTATCTTGCCAAGAAGGACGAGGAAGGAACAATGGATCTAGTGGTGGTCTCAAATGGGAGAGTGAGCTTTGGAACAATGGGGCACCAGCAAGTTCTCCAAGCTAGGGTTTGGGTTCTTGCGGCCTAAGAGTGATAGTGAAGGGGAAGTAGTGTCGGTGTTGGATGGATCTAGGCTTGTACCATAAATGGGACTTAATCTATGATTCGTGCCCACACCTACCTCTTATGGTCAAGGACCTAAAAGTCCTACATCTAGAATCTCTCAACCGACCTGACCCGTGGGGATGCAATATGACTTTCTAGAGATCCTGAAGACCAAATGTGCAAGGGAGATCGAAGATCAGGATTACATGTAAGACAAGATGAAGACTTGACATGACTAAGGAACACTCTGCTACCATCAAAGCCTATAAGTACTCAGAGGCATTCACCCAAGAAAGAAAAGCCATAATCGCCCAAGTATTCGCCATTAGCCTTAGTCATAGCTCTAGATTCATATCTCTCGTTGGGTATCATTATAAACCAACCGAGTTTATCTTGTAGACACATTGTATGATCTCTCGATCACCTTATGAATAAAGTCTAAGGGAATCCTCCTCATTACACACATACCTGTCGCATACACGGGAACAGAGTACCCAGATAATATGAACATGTCGCAACCCGCGAAGAAGGCCGTGCGGGGGCTAGCCGGGAAAAGCCATAGCCGCTGCCCGAAGAGGAGTCCGCATGGAGGTTTCTGCCAGAATTCCCATGAGCCCGGTAGAACTCTTGTCTGCGTGCCCGACGCGAGTAGGACATGGGAGACATTAGTCGGGGTGATGTTACTTGCCTCTACGTCAGTCTACAGGAGCCATGCGGCACGCGATGTCAGGGTAGAGTCACACAGCCATGTTGTGCACCTTGGCCAGCCACGCGGCGAGGCTCACACGGCCGCATGTATTTCGACCCCCGCGGTGTCCCATTTCCATATAAAAGGAGGCCTAGGTCGAGAGAGAGAGAGGGGGGTGGGAAAAATTAGATAAGAATAGGGTTCCTTCCCGGGAGAACGAACCAGTTGTAATCCAGTGATAATTAGATAGTAGACATTGCAGGACATAGGGTTCTACTCACAGTGGACCTAAACCTGGATAAACAAACCCGTGTCTCTCTATGTGTTTGTGTTTGTCTAGATCGCCGATTGAGCTTGCCGGATGTTGCATCCCTGGCTGAACAACAAAGGGGGACTCATACCCTCGGTGTCAAAAATCAAGACACGACATCTGGCACGCCAGGTAGGGGAGCAACCCAGCGATATGCGTCGGCCGAACCCATCAGCCCGTGATCAAGATCAAGCAAAAGCCATGGATGGTGCCCCTGTGAGCTCCTGGCGAAAGGGAGGCTCGGCCGATGGCTCAGAAGAAGGCTTGGGGGCTTGGCTGACCTTGGCCCCGCAGGGGGAGACCATCAAAGGAGGAACACTGTCACCTGCACCGGCAGCCTCAACTCTTCTCCTCCACCCCTCTCCCGACGTACTGCTAGGACGACCCATCTTGCGGGCAACCATACATCCCCAAAATGGGGTGTGGTTGCCAAGGTGGCAGCACCGGCCTGGATGCATCAATGACCTCACCGACCTACACTAATGGACAAGGGAGTGCCTCCGGGACTACCTGCATCGGTTTCGGATGATCCTCGACACCGTGCATGAGGCTCCCCCACGCTCGTCATTTGGGCCCTCCGGAGGGGAGCGTTCTACGCACTCCTTTGGAGGGAAATACGAGTCTGGGGCATGAACATGGTGTCTAGGCTATCAAACATGGCGGACCTCTATGCCAGGATCGAGGAAGACGAGTTGTCCTTCGCGGGGAGGGAAGGACCGTTGGTCCATGACCAAAGACTTGCTGGTAGTTGATACGTCCATTTTGCATCACTATTCTATATCATAATTTACTGCTATTCATTGATATATTTCATATTAAGAGGTGATACTTATGTTGTTTTCATCTATTTTTGCATGTTGGATGATTCTAGGAGGATGAACTGCTGGAGTCAGGGTTCTGATGGAAAAAAGCGGTGTTTGGATGCAATTTTCGTGAAGGTCAGAAAATACCAGAAAATACATGGAAAATCATATTTTTATAGAAGACGAAGAATGCCAGAAGGGGAAGCTGAGATGGGCCACAAGAGGCCCACACCCCCATGCGCGGGCCACCCTAGGCCGTGCCACCAAGGGGTGTGGCCACCCTGGCCCACCTCCTGCTTCGCCCGTTCTCCTATATCTTCTCCTCGAAACCCTAATACATGGGGAGCGACAACAGAAAGATTCCGTCGCCTCTGCGGGGCAGAAACTATAGAGAGAGAAAGAGCTCTCCGGCAGACAGATTTTTGCCAGGGAAATTCCTTCCCGGAGAGGGGAGATCGTCACCATCAACACCGTCATCAAGCTAGACTTCATCGGGATCATCATCATCATCCACACCACCATCTCCACCAGCACCATCATCACTACTCCATCCCGCTGTAACAATTGTGTTGAATCTTGCATAGTTCTTAGGGGAAACTTTCCCGTTGTTGATTACTTTTGTAGTTGATGCTTGTGAGTGGAACCATTGAATTATTGTTTTGTTCAGATTGTTATTCATCATCATATCATCTCTGATCTTGATCCATATGATGTCTAGTGAGTAGTTCGTTTAGTTCTTGAGGACATGGGAGAAGTCATGTTGTTAGTAGTGGAATTGTGTTGAGGTATTATTCAATGGCTTGATATTTAAGTTGTGGTGCTATTCTTCTAGTGGTGTCATGTGAACATCGACTACATGATACTTCACCATTTATGGGCCTAGGGGAATGCATTGTCTATTTGGCAACTAATTGTGGGGTTGCTGGAGTGACAGAAACCTGAACCCCCATTAGGAAACCTTTGCACAAGGGAGTGTAGGATCTCAGAGTTTAAGGCTGTGGTTAGGTTTTTATCTTAATTATTTTCTTGTAGTTGTAGATGCTTGCAAGGGGTTTAATCACAAGTATGTATTAGTCCAAGTAAGGTCAGTACATTAGCATAGGTTCACCCACACAACACTTATCAAACCAAAGAAGATTAATCAACTATATGAAACGAAAACACTTGACCATATTCCCATGTGTCCTCGAGAACGTTTGGTCCTCATAAGTAGTACAACTGGCTTGTCCTTTGCTAAGAAAGGATTGGGCCACTTGCTGCAATTATTTGCTGTCTTTATTTACTTGCACTTTATTTCTTTGCTTTATCAAAAACCCCTAAAAATCCGTTTGCTAAGTATTTACAGAGATTTCCTGCTCCAAACCACTAGTCAACACCTTTTGCTCCTCGTTGGGATCGACACTCCTATTTATCGAAAGTACTACGATACACCCCCTATACTTGTGGGTCATCAGTAGTTCTCTCCGGGAAGGAAGCCCGAGGAGACAAGAGGCAGATCGAGGGGACCTCCGGGAGTCCCCTCCGGGGAGACCAGTCAAAAGATAGGCGACACATGTCCCAGGCAGGTTTTTTGTTCAAGGAGCACCACACCTTATACATTTCTCTGGTATGCGAAGGTGTTCGCCATTTGAGGAAACATAAGGGTAAATCGGCCTTGCACCTCATCGTCCGAGCGGCCTCGCGTTGGTTGCCATAGGGCGATGGGGGCGGATTACCCGAACTGTTAGGTCAAATGAGCATCCCTGGTACCAAACGCCATTTCGGGCACGTCACCCCTTCGAAAACCGCCTGGGGCAGCGCTTGGGACCCTAGAATAGGGAAGTAAAGTCAACGTTGGGCAAGCGTCGTGCACCACCTTCAATCTTGGTCTAAAGATAAGTGTCTTTAAGTCGTGAATCGCTAGTAAGCTTTCTTGGTCTAAAGATAAGCGTCATGCACCATTACCAGCGTACGCCCAACCATACGAAGGGTGCCCTAGGAATGGAGTGTTCCCTTGGGAGTCGCCCAGGTCCATCCAGGGGTCCTTAGTGCTGGGGTGCTCTCGACCAAAAGGTGAAGATATTGCAAGGTAGGGCTGCACACCATAGTCAGTACTAGGGAGCCTGACTCCTAGTGCTATAGCTGGTGTAGTCACGCCAAATGGTCCCGCTGAGAGAGGTGGGGAAATGTGTACTCTGTTAAGGGTTGGCGTCGAGCGGGGGAGCACCCCAATGTAGTTTTTATTAAGTAAACAGACAAAACAATTGTATGCCGAAAGAATTACACGATTTCTAGCCCAATGTTTTGCCTCTTTTTATTTGTAAGCAGAAAGAGAAAGAAGTAGGCGACTTCAAACAGCCGGTTCACGGTGAAGGCACACGACCACTGTAACTACCTCGGTGAATTACGCTCCTAGTTACAAGCCTGGATGAGCAGAAATGGTTGAAATAGTACGGCGGGGCCCAAATGCCACTCACAGGTAGACCTTTCGGCCGTCCCAACCATTTCCAAACATCGGGACAAGAACGGGCGGCGTAATCGGCAGGCGAAGGGATCAACTACATACACAAATGAGTATGTATGCAAGCCACCATACAATGGTTCTTAGAGTCATTCCATCTAAAAAGAAAGGAAATATTGCAACGCCATACGGCAAGATCCAAATATCCTAGATAGATATAATAGTTTAGGATATCTCCTCATACATCAAACATCAGAGTATCAGGCGGAAGCGGAAGACAAAATCCGAGTACGGATAAGAAGCAAATCGGCATAAGATGCCCCATAAATAAGCACATCCCGCCCACAGATCTCACGGATCCCCGTTCCCGGAATCTCTACACCGAATGATCGTTGCCCACATCGTCCGTCTCCTCCACCCAGTATCCATCTTGTGAGGGTACCTGTTCATCTGAATCAAACAATTTATCGTGTGAGACCCTAGGGGTACTCAGCAAGTCTTTATGCCTCTAAAGGGGACACAACCTGGGGTGACGCAATTGCAGCAAAAGATAAATCCTAATAGTTCTATAGATACTCGCTAACCATCCGCCTAACCAAAGATAGACGGATGTCCGTGAATTAATAACAACAGTTATAACAGTAATATTAACAGATCCATCCTCTTCCTCGCTTACCGACGAGGAAGCGGACGAACAACCCCCCATCCGTTGGCAGTTTTATTAACCATTCCATGAGTGATGCACTATTTACTAGTCAGTTACTTAGTCAAATTAAAGGCGGTACTTTAGTTATACTTGTCTATGATCGAGAAACTGTGCTCCAAGTCATCCATAACTGCGGACACGGCTTTCAGAAAGTTTTACCCTGCAGGGGTGCACAAATAGCAACACACACTCGATCAACCTCGGAAAAACCAAATCAAAACCCAACGAGGCAGTCACGACAAAGCGATCACAGGATTCAGAAATATTTCAGGGGGCCACCCCATTAAGCTACCCGCAACGAAGCTGGCCGGCTACGAGACGGACTCAAGGTTTGTGTGGCCGGCTGTAAACGACTGGGAACCCTAAAGTGTGACTGGGCTTGTCGATACAGCGAAAACGGGTCACGGACCTAAACAGTACAGTGTGCAGTACCTCGCACAATTTAAAATAAAGCAGTAAATCATGGCATAAGTACAGGATAGTAAATAAATCCCCAAACTAGTTTGTGGCCCCAAGAAATAAGAATGAATCAAGCTCTGGCTCAGGGGGGTCCATAAGGCCTCCCGGATGTGGATAGCGCGAATAATCAAGGAACAGGAATCAAGTACTCGGGGTCCTACGGGACACAAGTGAGCCTGAAAAACCAAATAGCAAATATGGCTCACCGATGCCACTTTCATTAGTTATCCCATTACTACTCAGGTTAAGTTGTTTAGGTACCTCGTTATCCATCAGACACTCACATACCATACACATGCTGTTCTACGACTCGCATGGCTCAAACAACTCCTGTAGTAATGGCTCATGGGATGGAGGAACAAGCTTCGGTGGGGTTTAAAAGTAAAGGCTATGCAATACTTGGGATTCAATTTAATGCAATCGCGACTCAATGATGCAAGAATAAGATAGAGGCAATAGGTACTATATGTATGCAAGCATGTGGTAGTGCTTGCCTGGCAGCTCAGTTCAAGCGAGAGAAGGATCTGGGTAGTGCTCCTGGTTCTCTTGGTATATCCCCTGCTCAGCGTCTATTCGGAGAAGAACCAAACAAACAAGGGCCAACATAAATAAAGTGCACAACCATATGAATTAAATGCGTTAAGCAAACAATCATGCCATGATGAATGATGCACAATTTGCATGGCAATAAGGTAGCATGGCATGGGTGGGGTGTGGAATACAAGAATAAATCATTTTATTGAGTTTTGGCCTTATTTTATCCTCATATTAGTTTCTGTATACTTTATATTTATATGATGCATGCTGCAAAACAGATGATGGAATGCATAAACAGAAAGGTCTCGTCGATCTAATCATTTTAGACATATTATTTGTTAAATTTGGAGTTATAAAACAAAAGTTATTAATTTATTAAGGAAAAAGGGCATTTTATTGTAATTTAACTCAACTTGAAATTTTAAGTGTCCAAAATATATTTTGAATGGCATATTTGAATTCCTCATATTTTTCTGATCTCAAAACATATATTAATTGTATTATTTGGGTTTATAAATTAAAAGTTATTATAAAACAGATTTGAATTTTTGAATTTGAAATAAATTTGAAAAGATTTGAATTTAAACAGATATGCAGAAATACTTTTGTCACTCGCTCACAGCTAGCCACAGTCAATGACCAGTGGGGCCTGGCTGACTCAGCAGCACAGCGCACAGAAAAGTTTCTGTCACCGCGAGCTAGTCTAGCCGCAGAGAGTGACAGGTGGGGCCAGAACACTTGCAGGCCCACTCGCGGGCGCGGCCAACGCGTGCTGGACACGTGGGCAAGCCGGGGCGCGGGGGGGGGGGGGGACTGGTCTGTGATGGACAGGAACTTCTAGGGGGTTTCCTTGCGAAAGGGCACCGAGGCTGACAGGTGGGCTCGGTGTACCGCGGGTTTAGCCGAAAAAGAGACAGGGGGTTTTCTGCAAAATGACGCCGCGACACTGTTTTTCTTCCTCTCTCTCTGACGAAACTGACAACGGCAGCGCGCGCGGCACGGGGGCTTCGATCCCGCGACCTGGGGCTTGACCGCAGGGGCGGTGACCACTGGGCTATGCGGGGGTTGATGCAGGGTGAGCGAGGCACGGCTAGATGTCCTTCTGCGATGCAGCAACGAGCAGGCGCACGCGCTCGTCGGCGCACCGAGGGCGTTCGACGGAATGTCCGGCGTCTACGGGAAGCAAAGGCGGCTAAGAGGATGTCTGGGAGCTTCGTACGCTCACCGAGAGTTGGTCGGTGGAGACGGATCGGAGCAGGGAGCGGTCGATCAGCGACGACGCAGACGGACGACGAGGTTAGGGTTTCAGAGACGCGGTGATGATCCTGGTGGCTCTGGTGCTTCTCCTCCGCGACTGCGTGTACCGGACGATGCAGGGGACCCTCCTCGATCTCCCAGGCCACTTCACCGACGCGCTGCACGACTGGATCAACGGGACGCGGTGGCGGCCGACGGTGGCCGGCTAGAGAGGGTGGCCGGTGGTGGAGAGGAATGAGCGGAGAGGGCATGGCCCTGGGGTAGATCTGGGGGTAGCAGGGCGAGGCAGAGAGGTGATAAAGCAGAGAGGGGGAGGGATGTGCCGTGGGTAGGGGGTAGATGGAAAAGGTGGCTCGGCCACTTTTCCTCTCCTTCTTCACGTGCAAGGCAGGGTCGGGCTGGGCAGGTAGGCATGGGGGAGTGGCTGCAGGTGGGGCAAGGTGAGGCCAGGAGGTAGGTTCGGTTGGAGGGGCCCTCATGGCCGAGAGAGAGAAGAAAAGAGGAGAGGGGAGGCTCGGGCTAGGGTAGGGTTTGGAGAGAGGGGGGGTATGGCTCGGGTAGGGTTTGGTACTAGGGTTGGGTTAGCTAGGTGGGGCCAGGGTGACCAGATGGGGCCGAGCTAGGTGAGAGAGAGAGAGAGGCCGAGAGAGAGGGGGGGTAGGTTTAGGGTTTAGCTTAGGGTTTGAAGAGAGGGGGGGATATGGTTTAGAGAGGAGGGTTAAGGGAGAGGATGTGGTAGGGTAGCTAGGGTTTGAAGCATGATCAAAACAAGAGGTGAAAAGAGAGAGGAGAGATGAGTGGTAGCTAGGGTTTGCTTTTGTCAATATCAAGCCAAGCACATGCCAAGCTCCACAAGATCAAGACAAGAAAAGAGAGGGATGATGAGGGGTTAGGGTTTAAGCAAGATCAAATTAAGATCAAGCCAAAAGGAGGGAGAGATAGATTAGAGATGATCCACTCAAAAATCCAAATAAAGCAAAGAAGGAATAAAGTTGGAGATGGTTGCATGGCCCATGCAAATAATTAATACCATGCTTATTTTTGTGAAACAAGATTGTTTACATGGCATTATTATTATGCATTCCCAAAATTGGAATAAAAGCCAAGCAAAAAGAACTAAAAGGATGCCCCATGTGGAGTAGATGGAGATGACCATATTTGAATAAAAATGGGACATGCTAGTGTGTATGTGCCACTAGATGCTCAATAGTCCCAAAAATATCCCAACATGAGCATAATTCCATAATAATCCATATGGAAGCTAGGAAAAAGGGTGCCACTCACAAGGCATGCAAAAATGGCCATGTGGCTCTCCTAAACCAATAATGTGAAAACAATATGGTGCATATATGAGAGCATGTGGAGATAGAATGGATCCACACCAACACATATGAGCTAGAGGTAAAACCAAATAAGTTGCCATGCCCATATATGGTGGAATGGTGGAATGTTGGGTGATGACAAGAAAGGTGGTGGAGTTAAATAAAATATATGCCCCCAACTCAACTTGGGCATTTAAACAATATATCAACAACCAAATACAATATCAAGAGGCAAATACAATTTACAATGCATATGAGAGAAGAACCAAACAAAAGGGTTTTATATGATGCTCAAATGCAAGGTGGCATGATGACATGAGCATGATATAATTATGATGCAACAATTATATGTAGGAAGTAGCCATTATATAGACTAGGCTAGTAGCATTGCAATTGTTAGACAATTGGGATGCTACAACCACCTTGGAGATTCAACCTCCATGGCCTTCTGGGAGCATGTAAGATTCTGCCCGGGCCGGGGGGCTTGAAGATCACCCAACCATGGAAGCCAGGGACGTGGTGGTAAACCCAAGACAATAGGTCTCTGGCTACGTCAGACGCCACTTCCTTGCCTTCCCCCAGTATCACCGATTCTACGGACGCACATAAGACCTTGTGCTGAGACAACATAGAAGACAAAAGAGTTAGGACAACATCTTCCCCTGGCTCGAGGAGGTCGTTTATCCTAGAAGTCACCTAGAGAAAGGAGGCAGAGTCTTCATCGCTATCCCTTCGCTCATCATGAAGGGCGTGCATCGTATCCCCGGCCTCCTCCCGCGCCCCATCTAGCTAGGCCTTCAAGCGCTCAACTCTCTGCATGAAGTCTGGAAAGAAGCCTCCCGGCAAGAAAATCCTCTTCCTGGGAGGACGTGGGTCATCCAGGCTGGAATGCCTAGAGGATCCCGCATCGCTTAGGAACCTCTTCCGGCGACACGATGCACCATAGCACCTCTCTAATCCGGATAACCCGGGTGGCCATAGTTGGTAGCAAGGCCTATGGCCTGCTGTGCGGCCCAGTTAGATGGATACAAAAGGGAGGCCTATGCCAGATAAAGGAAGGCTACGTTATAGTCAAAGACCAACCCCGAACCTTGGAGTGCAAGACACGAAGACTAGTTAGTATTAGTGTAGGACTCTGTAACCTATCCTTCATGGAGTTCTCCCTATAACCCTAGGTTCTGGCGCCTTTATAAGTCGGGCCTGTGGGAGCCTTTAGGGCACAACTTACAACCTCGCATAGTGAACCAATCCATATAACTTAGTGTATTGCCATTATAGTGATTTATAGGAGGAGTAGGATTCTACCACTGTTGTGGGATTTGAACCTGGGTAAACTGTGCTACCTCATACCCGCCAACTCACCGCCTTCCCGCACCTCTCTAAACATGCTCTGTAAGGACCCCTCCATGGCATACTCGTTGGCAATACCACGATAGTTGGATCCCACCGTGGGGCAAGAGGCGCTTCAATATCTATATCGGGCGAGGCCCAATCTATTCGCGGGAATTGGTGAAACCGTAGACATTGGGCATTTCCTCTTTTCCGGCAACATTCCGATCATCCCTCCCGATGAGTTCTAGATCCTAGCAAATTCGAACCCCACCCATTGCTCCATTGTTCCAATCAGGGACATCCACATCTTCATTGGAGAAACTGGCTCGGGATCAAGCTCCCAGGAAGTCGTACACGCATCAAGGCCTGCACAGACTGCCTCTGGGAAGGATACGTTTGCGAAAGGATCGATCTCAGATCTCTCTTTGGAGTTTGCCAGCTTAGGTCAGAACAAATCAAGGCCCACCCAAACTTCTCATGTGCAGGATATAATGGTTGAAGACCAACGCGGATTCGCTTGGATCTCCCAAGTGTTAGAGAAGCAGATCTCACACTTTATCAGCGTCGTTACCATCTTCGATCTGGCCTACTATGTCCAAAGGACTAGTGAATACCCATGAGAGTACCTCGCCAGATGGTTAAGACCGAGGGCCTCCATGGAGGGAGTCTGCAGCAATGACGCAGTATACCACTTCGTCAAGGGACTCACGCCCGACACCTTTCTCCGGAATTCTCTTAGGAGGCAGCAAGACGCCAGGTTACTTACTCTTCGCCGGTTAATCGAGACAGTTAACAGTTTTGCTTCAGCTGATGAGCAAGCCCAGGCCAATGCTGCTGCTACCAAAAAATCCAAGTTCGTGGGGTTACGTTGCCTCTGGTTAGGGCTCCATCACCGACGATGCCGATGCTCCCTCTGAGTCAGTCTTGTATGCACTCTATGCCGACGTCATCATGGACTAGGAGGAACTCGAGGCCAACTCGAAGGAACTCGAAGCTTTCATGAGGGAGATCGAGGAGGAGTTCGAGCGTCGAGGAGCACACCGACCAGACCATCACTTCTCGCCAGGTAGTGGTGGCCATCGGGAATATGACTGAATAAAATCAACATAATCAGGATGCCGGAGTAGCCCCGCTAGAAGCAGGCGATACTAGCAAGGCGGCTGGCAAGAACACTGTTGATCCTTCGGAATCGGAAAAGGTCATGCCTCCTCCAACTATCCCCTTGCAGCAGCCACAGGAACTCGCCACCGGACCAAGCACTGCCAAACCAAGAAAATATGCTGCCACATCCATCTACATCAGCGGCCGACAACATCTATGTCACTCCTGCAGATAAGGTGATCTGCTGTGAAACACTCATTGAGCCAGTGACCATTGTGCAAGTTTGGAACATTGTCGAGCTCGATGAGAAGCGCAAGGAACTCCCCACAAAGGCGAAGAACATCACGGACCAAGGCGCAAATCTAGATCGAGATATGGCTAGAGCACAAAAATCGACCGAGACGGCAAAAGCAATGGAAGTGGGAGTACAAGAAAATCCTCAAGCAGTAGGAAGGACGAAAAGCTTCCGCCCACGTCATCCGTGATCCTGGCGTTCGACGCAACCTGGGATGGCCTCCAGCAAGACAAGTAAAGGCTACCCCTACATCGACAAGGCTAGGAAGAAAGTCATGCCAACACCCTTCCTCAATATGGCCATCACCAAAACCCTACTAGAGCAGGATAGATCCCCTGCAGCATTCGATCAAGTCTACGATCTTGTCGCCAAGGCTGTCAAACAACAGGAAAAGGCTCTAGGGGTTCATAGTATGGAAAACAATTTCTACCGCATGAACACACACAAGACAAGATCTATCTACTAGATTGTAGCAACAAGTAGATAGATTACTAACCCTTAAAGATTCCAAAGCGGTTATTGAGATCGGATTCTCGTGGGTGATGTAGTCGTTCACTTGCCGATCTCAAGATTGCGTAGACGATCCTTCTGGTGCCACGTTCCGGCAGCGATTCCGCAGTCGGTCACACGTTTGGTACTCGATGAAGACCTTCCTCTCCCTTGTTCCAGCAGGGAGCGGAGGTTGTACATCTCTCCTCGCGATTCCAGCAGCACGACGACATGGTTGCGGAAGTAGAGGGGAAATCCCGCAGGGCTTTTCCTAAGCTGGAGCATGTATGGTGGAGTAGAAGAGGGCCTCGACGATCTAGGGTTTAGAGGTCCGAGGTTTATAGGTGGACGACAACTAGTAGAGGTGCTAGGCAGTGGTTACTTTTGGAGGCTCTAAATCGACTACAACTTTAGAGGCTGCAACCAATCTAGGGTTTGAGGTGTGTGGGGTAGGGGGCGCCCTACCCCTCCATATATAGGTGGGGAGAGGCGGTGGGGGGAGGGGAGTCCTCCCCCAACTCCTCCTTGTGGCCGGTGGCAAGGGGAGGGAGGAATCCTCCCCTAGGTAGGATTCCTTCCCTCCCTCCACTAGGCAACCATGTTCGCGTTTGACTTTTTCAAACTGACGTTTGACTTTCAAACTAGAGTTTGATTTCTCTCTTCCCATTGCCCAGCCAAGTGACCTAGTACATGATGCAACCATTCCAATTTGTCATGACACATCCATGTACCATTCCCACTCTGGATCAGTGGATCTTCTAGACCCTTCTAGAACATTCCGGTGAAAACATCGAAACCATTCCTGAACTCCGGAATTGGACTACCCTTATATAAATCTTATTCTTCGGACCATTCCGGAACTCCTCATGATATCCCGGATCCAATATGAGAATCCAAACAACATTCGATATCTTTACTCACATTCTATATCTACTAAACAACATCGAATCCTTAAGTGTGTCTCCCTACGGTTCGTGAATTATGCGGACATGACCGAGACTCTTCTCCAATGAATAACCAATAGAGGAATCTGGAAGTTCATATGGCTCCCACATATTTATACGATTACTTCGTGATCGAATGAACCATTTATATACGATACCAATTTCCCTTTGTCTCACGATACTTTACTTATCTTAGGTTTGATCGTCGGTATCTCTGCATACCTAGTTCAACCTCGTTACCGATAAGTACTCTTTACTCATTCCTGTGATATGTGATCCCTTGTGAACCAATCACATGCTTGCAAGACAATTGGATGACATTCAACTGAGAAGGCCCAGAGTATATCTATCTATCATATGGATGGACAAATACCACTCTTGATCCATGTGCCTCAACACATACTTTCCGAACACTCAATTCCACCTTTATAGCCACCCAGTTATGAAGTGGTGTTTGATGTCATCAAAGCATCCATCCGGTGATGGTGATTAACATGATCTCATGGTCGAAGGATTTAGTTTACTATGTATATGAAAGCTTATAGCAAACGAACTATTGAAATGACTTGATCTTTATGCTATGCTTAACTATAGGAGTATGTCCATCACATCATTCTCCTAATGATATGATCTTGTTATTAATCACATCTCAATGTTCATGATCAGGAAATAATGATCATCTATTAATCAACAAGCTAGTATTACAAAGAGGCTTTACTAGGGACTCTTACATGTTTACAAATCACACAAGTATTAATGTTTCGGTTAATACAATTATAGCATGAATGTAAACATTTATCATAAACACAAAGATATAATCATAACTCATTTTATTATTGCCTCTTGGGCATATCTCCAACAAAGGCCACCTCTCAAAGGCTTAAGTCTTACCCGGCATACTGTCAGTCTAAACCAATAACCGACATAGGGCAAGATCTTCTCATGATGTCAGATCTTGCACAGGTTCCTTGGAACGAAGGTGAAGGGATGCACACAACAAGACTGGTGCCATCCCCATATCCTCCAACCACGGAGCCAAGGCTCAGCCCCGTTGGTTGTCGCAATATCTCCGATATTCCCGACATCACGAAGATCGAAAGGCTCACCATCATACAAGTATGCCACCTCCTAGACACCCTCAGGGTGGCATCGTTATAGGCGATAATGGAGAGCAGCCTCAGTATGACAGAGAGCATAGCGAAAACGATGGACAAAGGAGCATATCTCACCAAGAAGCTCCATGTATGACAAGCAACTGCGATGCGCGCGATCATTCGCAGGACGCAAATGGCAAGAAGGCTAATCTGCCACCACCACTATCGTCGTCACTACCAAGCAGTCACCATGGCAGAGGATCACGCAAGTGTCACCACTCTTATCATTCTCCTTCCCATGGAGGCAAAAATAAGAAGCAACAACTGGAGTTGTACGATGCACGTTTGTAATCCCCTTGACCCTATGCTCTAAACACAAGCCGGTATAACCCAAAAGTGGATAAGATGTGCTACTGTGGAGGCCGAAGGCCACCCACATGTAGGCCTGTCTAGAAGAGGGGACAGTACCGGCCAACCACCCTACCCACTTCCCATGGTTATAGCTTCATGTGCAAGAGACATAGCCGTCTGGACTACGAGTCTAACATACACATGTGAGTATGTATGTCGACGACACAGAAGAGTACATCAGAGCCAAACCATCTAAAAGAAATAGAAATATTGCAACACCATACATCAAGATCCAAATATCCTAGATAGAGATAATAGTTTAGGATACATCCTCATACATCAATCAACATAGTGTCAAGCGAAAGTGAAAGACTAGATCTGAGTATGGATTAAGAAGCAAATTGGCATAAGATGCCCATAAATAAGAACATTCATGCCCATAGATCTCATAGATCTCCATCCCTAGAATCTCTATGCATGAGTATCGTTGCCACCATCATCAGTCTCCTCGACCCAGTAACCTTCCTGTGGATATATCTATCCACCTAAACAATATTTATCGTGTTGGACCCCAAGGGACTCAACAAGTCTTTATGTGTCTAAAGGGTTAACCTGAGGGTGACGCAATTGCAGCGAAAGATAAAGCCTAATAGTTATATAGAGACACGCTGATACATCGTAAACGTATCTATAATTTTTTATGTTCCATGCTTGTTTAGTATAAACTTGGTTATGTTTTGTCTACACTTTGAGGTATTTTTATACATTTTCCAGAACTAACCTATTGACAAGATGTCGTAGTTCTAGTTGCCTGTTTTCTGCTGTTTTTGGTTTCAGAAAAGCTAGTAAGGAAATATTATCTGAATTGGATAGGACAAAAGCCAAACTCAATATTTTACCAGAAGGAACACGGAGTCCGAAGGGCAGCCGAAGGGGGCCACAACCTAGGGCCGCGTGGCCTAGGGGGGCTGGGCGCCGACATTAGGTGTGCGCCCCTTGGGAACCCATCGACCTTGCCCTTCGCCTATAAAAGCACCCCTATGCAGAAACCCTAAGTACCCGATCAAATCTCCATGAAACAGTCTGTAGCTGCCTCCATCGTCCCTAGATCGGGAGGGAGGGGGATCTGAAGCTCTTTCCGGCACCCTGCCGGAGGGGAGAGGTCATCCCGTAGGCCTTCTTCATCACCATTCCAGCCTCCGGAGTGATGAGTGAGTAGTTCACCCTTAGACTATGGGTCCATACAATAGCTAGATGGTTGTTTCTCCTCCTTTGTGCTATCATGTTTAGATCTTGAGAGCTCCGTTCATGATCAAGATCATCTTTTGTAATTATGCATGCTGTGTTTGCGAGGATCCGATGGATATTGAGATACTATGTCAGATTGATTATTGATTCTATCATGTCTATGTTATTTGTGATTTTGCATGCTCTCCGTTGTTAGTAGCTATCTTGGCCAAGTAGATGCTTGCAACTCCAAGAGGGAGTATTTATGCTCTATAGTAGGTTCATGCCTCTAGTAATCTGGTGAAGTGACAGAAATCTCTAAGGTTGTAGATGTGCTGTTGCTACTAGGGAGAAAATAACAATCTTTTGTTCATGGAGCAATTGTATTGTTTACTTTACACACATTGCTTAATGCAATTATATGTTGCTTGCAACTTAATACTGGAAGGGGTTCGGATGATAACCTGAAGGTGGATTATTAGTCATAGATGCAGTTGGATTACGGTCTATGTATTATGTTGTAATGCCCAATCAAATCTCATAGGAGTCAATATGTCTAGTATATGCATTGTTATGCTTTCTCAATCTGTCAATTGCCCCGCTATAATTTGTTCACCCACCATGCTATCTATCTTAAGGAGAACACCTCTAGTGAACTGTGGACCCTGGTCCAATCTTTATCATTGATATTACATCTATTGTTACCGTTTACTTTCTACAAGCAACTATTATATTTCACACTATACGTTTAATCCTTTGTTTTCAGCAAACCGGTGAGATTGACAACCTACTGTATGTTGGGGCAAAAGTTTTGAGTTTGTGTTGTGTAGGTTCCAAATTGTTAGCAACACCTTGGAGTTGTTTCCTTACTCCTACTGGTTCGATAACCTTGGTTTCATAACTGAGGGAAAACTTGCTGCTATGCTCATCACACCTTCCTCTTGGGGTTCCAAGCGAGGCTCTACAGTGAACTGAGCCGCATCAAGATGTTTTCTGGTGCCGTTTCCAAGGAGATAAGGGCAGCTTCAATCTCTTCCTTCTCTCCAGTCACTTTTCAGGGAGAAAGAAGATTCTCGCAAGGGGAGTCTCTCACAACCAATCTCTTTACTTTGTTTTTGTTTTGCTTAGTTTCTTTTCTTTTGCTTTGTTTTTCTTGTTTCTTTCTTTAAAAAACACAAAAAATTAGTCATACCTTAGTTTTGTTTGGCTTGCTTTTTCTTATCAAAAACACACAAAAATTAGTTCCTACTATAATTGTTGGTCTGTTATTGCCTTGCTTTGTCATGCTTTCTATTGATGGTTGGTTTCTTTGAAACTAGATCTTATTGGCAACATGGGCTCACGGAAGAACAAAAATATTATTATAAGGAACACCGCTTGTAACAAAAAGGGAAACACTTACGGGAACAAATTGATAAATTGAATACCATTGCTAGAAACATGTGCTCTACTTATAATGTTACTTATTGCTTTGGTAAATCTTGTTGTTGTAGGAGGTATAAACACCTCCCTTTTCAATGTGAGTATAATGATAATGTTACCATATCTTCTTATGTTAAGGGAAACTATGACTTTTATGATGTGGAACAAATTCAAGAATTTATTGCTTGGAAGGGTGCATTCGAACTTGCTAATTTGCTTGAAAATACTGATGATGCACCTTATAAATATGAGGTTTATGATATACTTAAATTTTGCTTTGATAATTACAAGGAAGAAAATGGCTATATTCTTGAATATTTTAATAGATGCTTTCCACCAATGGAAGAGACTAATGCCTTGCAGGAGCCTATGGAAGAAGAAATTGCTGAACCTGAAAGCTCATTAGATGAAAAAGAGGAGGAGAGTGATGAACAAAAGGAGGAAGAATGGATTAGCTACCCATGCCTACCTTCTAATGAGAGTAACTCTTTATCCCTTACATTATTTGATTGTCCCCCATGCTTACCAAAGGAGGATGAATGTTATGTTCCTGTGGATCCTTTTGAAATATCTACTATGAGTAAAACTTATGATAATAATTATGCTCCTATTATTTATGATAATCCTTTATTTGTGCCTGACTTCGAAATGCATGGTACTAAGGAGTTTTGCTTAGAAAATGTTTATGATAAAGCTCTAGATGATGGTCCGATGTTGGTTGATAATATTAACTATACTACTATTGAAAATGAGATTGGAGGGATCTTGATTTATCTTGGAACCCCATATCTTTTGAGAATGATTAGTCATCTTGTTATAAAATTGTTAAAAGTGGGTTTGAAGGTTTTAATCCCACTATTTTTGAGCTTGATAAAAATTATGTGTTTGTAGATCATGAAAAGCATGCTTTATGTGATAGTTATATTGTTGAGTTTATTCATGAGGCTAATGAAAATTATTATGAGAGAGGAAAATATGGTTGTAGAAGTTTTCATGGTGTTGAAACGCCACTCTATATGTTGAAAGTTTTGAAGTTACCCTTGTTTTATCTTCTTATGCCTGTCACTTTGTTCTTTGTGAATTTATTTGCGTACGAGATTACTATGCATAGGAAGTGGGTTAGAATTAAATGTGTTTTGAATTTGCTTCTTGATGCTCTCTTTTACTTCAATTTATATTTCTTATGTGAGCATCTTCTCAGATTATCAAGCCTAGCTAAAAGGCGTTAAAGAAAAGTACTAATTGGGAGATAACCCAAATTTCAGTAGGTTTTTATTTTTGTCGAGTCTTGGAAGTTATTACTTCTGTAATAACCTCTCCTTATCCTTTTTGTGTGGTTTTTGTGCCAAGAATAACCTCTAATGAGAGAGAAGTAAGATTTGGAGAAGTTGCTCTCGAAACAGATTTTTGTGCTTCATAGTGAAAATTCATGAAAAATCCCAGTATGTCGTATTGAGCTGTAATTTTCTGATCATATGCCCCAGGTTGTTATCTAACTTTGGTTAGTTCAATACTTTTCGATTTGAGCAACAGAAGGTCTTTGAAAAAAATAGGTTTTTACCTGCTGGTATGTTTTGACAGATTTCTGCCATTATTTTCATTTGCTTCTTAATCGGTTTCTTTTTGAGTTCTCCTTGATCATTGAGCTTTTAAAAGGAAATGCTACAGTATCTTGTATTCTAATGAAAGTTTTACTTGTGTTGAAACTGAAACCAAAGGCTTATTATCTTGAATACACTGTTGTTGCTAATGAAGATTGTGTGAAGTTTTGTATGAAGGAAATTTTCAAGTGTAGGGGAAGAATGATGTGATGAGATGAAGAATGGAAAAAGCTCAAGCTTGGGGATTCCACCCTGTGTCACCCCAAGAAATATTCAAGAGGTACAATCGTCAAAGTTTGGGCATCCCCTTGTTCATCAATAAAAATCTCATGTCTCTTTCTAGACACTTCATTTTTATTGTTTCATGCACTTTTGTGTTGTTCTTGGAGCGTCTTAGTTTTTGTTTTTGGTTTTATTTTGTTTGGTTTGCTGAATAAATTAGTTGGACCCCCATTTTCGCACTTTTGTTTCAAATAAGTTGATTGGTGTTGGAAAAAAGTAGAAAGTTTCATGCTTATAGTAGTACAAAAGGGAGCTTATTTTGACTGTGGCTTAGACTTTATCATGTCATGCTAGATGTTTCTTTGACCTTATGATTAGAAATTATTTGTGTAGCATGACTTGTTCAAAACAATTGAGATTTCTTAATGTGCCTTGAAAGAATCATGCGTTGTTTTAGCATACAAAAGCATAATATTGTGGTATTCTCCTTTGATGCTTTTTTTGGGTTGACTTGGCACATGCTTACACCATGTTATGATATGAACTAGTCACCTTAGCTTCTATGATCATTTAGTTTTTGACTTGTGATATCACTTTATGCTTTAGTTGATAATGTTTTGTCGCTCTGCATGATTATGGCCATTATTGCTATCTTAGTTGGTTCCTCCCAGTATTTTGCTAGCCTCCACTTGTACTGAGTAAGCTCTACTCATGCATCCAAATCCCAAGAAACCAATTTATTCCAAAGAGTCCACTATAAATTCCTATGCATGGTGTGTTACACCATTCCAAGTATATTCATGTTTTTATCTATCTTCCAAATTAAACTTGTTATGAGAAAATAAGTGATTAAAGCTCTCACAAACTTGATGGCACACTTTACTTTTTTGCACCTAATAAGCTTCAACCATTTGTGTCATCTATGTTGTTATATGCTTTCACTCATAAGTTGGGAATTAGAAGAACCATGCTGTCATGGGGAACACATTCAACACATGTACGTATTACCCAGTTGATATCATAATCTTTTGTTTACGGATGTCGGTGGTGTGAAATAAAAGGGGAGATTGTAAGTCCATGGAGTATTGTATATGTGTTAGAGAAACGCCCGGACGGCTAGCCTAAGCCATGCCTAATCATGGTGGAAACTTGAAACATAACCATAGTGAGCAATCTATGAAGCATCCTCAATAAAAACCTATGCAAATAGCAAATAAAAAGATCGCTAAGATGCTCATTGTCTATTGCCTTGTCATTTTGATATGGGATAGATCCTGTGTCATGGGGCAAGGGGTAGCCCGTTGGCGGTTCTCTATGATATACATGTACTTACAATGACAAGAACTTGCTTGTGACTAAAGTTGAGTAGCATGACGAACGACCCTCGTACTCAAGGGACATGAGATTGCCAACTTATGATTTGTCAAGCATATACTTCATATTTGTTTCACTTTAACCTTAATCACTTCAAGATGCTTATGATAGGGGCAATGAGAGCTGAAAGCTAATAAGTACCATAATTTTTGGAAGCTCTTTATGAAACCTTAAATCCCTGCCTCCCTTTATGAAGGGACTTTCTTCTTACTTTTATGTTGAGTCTCCACCTTCTATATTTATGCACCAATAAAGAGACCATAGTTGTCATTCTTAGTTTTATGTGCATTGTCCCAAAACTTATTGATTGATTCATAATGTTGATATTGCTTGTTCTTGAACTAGTTGTATCTAGTCACCCTTATGAACTTTTAAGGTGTCCTATGCATTTATATTTTGCTACACCATGAGGGACAAGCTGAATACCACACATGCTATGTTTTCTATATGTGAAACAACCAAACAAACAAACATCTTTCAATGCATTGTTATTCATGATCTTTGTTTATACATTTTCATGTTACAACATAGTTACTATGTCTTATTGCTAGAACTACATCTTTCATGCTCATGTTTAGAGTACTTTGATCCCAGCTATCATTGCTTTGCAAATATTTTGATCAAGATTGTGATGGTGCATGTCACCATCACTTACCTACTCGAGGACGAGCATGAGTTAAGCTTGAGGATGCTTTATCTACCCTTTGAGGTATTTTTATACATTTTCCGAAACTAACCTATTGACAAGATGTCGTAGTGCGAGTTGCCTGTTTTCTGTTGTTTTTGGTTTCAGAAAAGCTAGTAAGGAAATATTCTCGGAATTGTACAGGACAAAAGCCAAAGTCAATATTTTACCAGAAGAAACACGGAGTCCGAAGGGTTGCCGAAGGGGGACCACTAGGTGGACACACCCTGTAACACCCCAAAAATATTAATGAGGATCGTTCCCTAAGTAATCAAGATTAGGGTTAACAAAAGCTTTTATTAATTAAATTCAAATCTTATGCTTGTGTGTATGAATGCTTGCAATGCCATGTTTGATTGTTGTAAATGATGATAAATGGTTTAAAGATCAAAACCATATCATCTAGGTCACTATCAAACCAGATCAAAACAAAAGAAGATTAAAATATAAAGCTTATGATCTAATGGTCATTTCTGCCAAAATTACCCACTAGCTCACTTTGAGCATCTCTAGCAACTAATCTCAAACATAAACTTTTCCATTTCTTTTCTCCCCTTGCTAGACCTAGTGACACTAAACCCAATGGAGCTTTCCAACTTTGCAGAAACATTTTCAAACTTTTTTGAGAGGCAATTCAAATTTGAATCTATCTTATGTATCAAGATAGCCATTTTTGGAAAACCACTCAAACCTTCACCACTTAGAAAACCATTGCATCCAGAGACTACCAAGATTAGTAGCAGAACACCCACCAAAAATCACTAGAAAATGTGATGGTTTAGTTCTTGCGGCCATTTGAGCGAACACTTGGTGATCATAGTACAAACTCAACAACTATTCACTGTTTTGATCAATACTTTGCTCACTATTATGACCACACCGAGCTCACACGTCGTGCCCTTAACTTTTTTTTACTGCGAGACTGTGAGGCAAAAGCCCCACAGCAATTTATTAATAAAAAACAAAGGAAACAAAGTCAAAAGAAGATACTTACAAAGGTTAAAGGTAAAAGTAAAAACTACTACTACTAATTACAAACAGGATCATTAAGCATCTGTCTTGATCCCTAGTGCAAACCATCTACCCAATCACCCAGTTCTAGCCTGTGCCCTTAACTCGCCCAGTTCTAGCCTGTGCAATGGAGCTCCTATCACTCGCTGTTTGACCCATGCAAAATGGTACCCGATCTCACCTTGCCTCCCCGACGCGGACACGATGCCACAGACCGTGCTGCCCTCTCCCATGATGTCTAGGAGGTAGCCCTGACCTCACCGCCTCTGCATGTGCATGCCCTGACCAAAGACTTCTCGAGAAGACGCCAGCAAAGTCGTGCCCATTTAACACCGAACCATGCCGGTTGCCACACCAGAGCGCCGAGCAATCCTGCGCGCACACGCCGCGCGTCGCCCTCACCTTGCGCCACTACATCTGCCATGACTCCAGCAAGCTCCCAGACATGATCGTTTAACCACGCGATCTTCGTGACCACCGTACGCCGTGACGAATGCTGCCAGTACAGTCATAGAGCATGGATGTTCCACAACGATTTAGACCACGCATCGACGTGCCACTGTGCATATGATGTTCACCCTGAAGCAATGCATCGACCTATGCCCTTGAACATGACTATAGCTCACTGTAACTACGTCTCCGCCGAGCCCGAGCCATGCCATCGTGCCCCCTTCGCTGCAGTATAAATAGATCCCTCCCATGACCCCAAAACGCACACCATTCCACTCCTCTCTCACCCAGGAACCTCTCTGACCCAACCCTAGAGCAAGGGGAGCACCACTTCGCCGGAATTTCACCGGAGTTCGCCGCTGCAGAGAAAGGAAGGAGCCGAAGCTAGGAGCCACCCCAGGAGCTGTTGCGACCACCATTCTAACCGCCGTCATTGACTCGTTCATTTTCGCCCCCATCGCCTGACCTAGATGGAGCCCTATTAAGCCCCCGACGACCCCCACTGTAGCGTTAGGGTTTTGACTTGTAAGTGCCTTGCGACAGAGACGACAACGCTCAGCCGTTGATCATGATCTAATCGTAAGGCCTAGATTCGCCGATACCGCTTCTCGTTAGATGAGCCAATGACAGGTAGGACCAGCCCTGGAGCAGCACGCTGCGCGCGTGTTGCGTAGTTGGGCCAACCCATTAGCGTTCCCGCGCACAGCCCGTTAGTTCAAACTTAGTTTTATCTTTTATTTGAAAATCCCATTCTGAAGTTAACTTTAAAATTCAATTCAAGAAGATTCACTGCACCAAATTGAATGAATCCTATTTTGTTTGACAGTAGATGAAAATCTCTAATCACTCCCGTTGGATTCAAATAGTTTGAAACTATGGATCACTCTTGGTAAAAATAACAAGACAATAGCTTTTAGCACCTCAAACATTTTTCTACAATCAACCATAAGTGATTTTGAGTTGATTCGAACTCTCAAAAATCACATTTGACAAGACCTTTCTCATTATGTAAAAATCTACATACTTGCATACAGTAGTCCTGGACCAAAACTAAAAGAATGACTTATAGTCATTTCTAGTCCCAAAAATATTATTAAATAATATTGTTAAGCTTTGTAAATTAGGCCAACCCCTTTAAATCACATTCTCAAGTATTAGAATATGTTGTGATGACATGTGTCAATATGATCCCATATTTTGAATTGGAGAATATTATATCTTAAGTAACTTTTCAATGAGTAGAAATTACTTTTCTAACAATAAGATAAATAAAATCTTATCACTTTTTCTTGTAATGATAGAGATGATGCTAGATCATCTAGTGTGACCCTTGTATGATAAAAAGAAGTAGTTAAGTATTGTTTGGTGATTGTGTACCTCGTATTTATTTATAGATGCTAGTATCAATCCAGGCTATGATGAGGAGGAATTCTACAAAGATAAGGACGAGAACTTCGACCACCTTACGAATCAAGGCAAGCTACATTATGCAAGCTATTCTATGCAAGCTAAGATAAACCATGCAAGCCTCACTTGCAAGAAATTGTGATACCCCCTTTGATTATACCAAATCCCAATTTTTACTTACAAGCTTTACTTTTCGCAAAGTTGTTCTGTAGTTAATGGATGATTAGTGGAAGTTTAGGAAAGTGCCATCAAGAGATTAGAGCTGGATGTAGGTAGAAACACTAGTTGATAACCCTCAAATAGTGACACCCCCATTTGATAGATGCTATTGCTAAACTAAACTTGATCACTAGATGGGAACAAATGATTATGAAAACCTTGGAATGATGAGTCATTCTATTGAAATGTTTTGACATGTGTTATGGACACAATGAGTTGAAGATGATGATGAATGAAGTATGTGACTTTACTTTTATAAAAACTGATGGTTGGTTCGGATGCGATACCATTCCAATTTATACCGTACGACCACAATACCCGAATTTGGGTAGGGCTTGACTGGAAGTTTATGTGTCTTAGTATGGGTTCCCTCGCGGAACAAGGTGAGCTGAGGCTACCTTGTGAATGTGACTGTCCACCTATACAATTCCCAACATGACAGATGGTCATCGTTGGGAGGCCAAGCTCATAGGAGAGGTGCCTATACTAGGGTGTGTAATTGAAAGGTTAGGATTGATTATCCGCATACCCAGTATGATGATTCAGGATTGTTCCTGATGGATGTATCGAATGTTGTGGTGAAAGTGTACCACCTCTGTAGAGTGTCAAACTATTCGAATAGCCGCATCCGCGGTTATGGACAGTTGGATGGCCATACTGTTCCGTTGTCAGATGTTTTCATAATGACACGTGACTTGAATGGTGACTTTGACTTGACCCCACAAGTTGCGGAGATAAAGCTAGGTTCTCACCTAAGTAACTTAGACAACTAAAGTTATAATTTTATTACTAGATACTGGTTGAAATAAAATTGACTTGTGGCAAACAAACCTAGATCTTAATATTCCTATTAGAATGGCCTTACTGCTTTAGTAAAAGTTTGCGAGTACTTCAAAGTACTCATGGCTTTGTCCCTGGATATTCCCATGGCCAGACTATGAAGGAGACTACGAGGAGGATGGACAGCGGGATTCTTACGATAAATAGGATCATCTCCAATCGTCAGCATTGCCTGTGACCCTGAAGATGGAGCCCCGACCACGCTACTATTTTTTATTATTCCGCTTCTTTGTTTGTAATCAGACTTGATCATGCGATCAATTATTTGTAAGAATATTATGGTTTGTAATGGATGATGAACTATGGTACCAGTCTGTTATGTATCGCAAAAATGGTAATCCTGGGATTGTGATGTATGGCATAATAGGCATCTGGGATTAAACATCTGGATGTTGACAAGTTGGTATCATAGCCATCTTGACCATAGGAAACCCTAGTTAGCATGGACGTCAGAAAAAATTAGTTTCCAAAACCAAGAAAGTGAGTATGTTTGAAAACCTATTCTCACTCTTCTCCTTGAAATTCTTTCCAAAAGAGAGTCATATGTTCCTTAAATTTTTTACAACCTTACCTAAAATTTGGCACACTTGATCACTTCTCTAACTTACTCCTCTCAAATTTCTTATAGATGGACTATGCCTACAAGAAGTTTTATCAGTTGGGCAATGGAGGGAATCTCATCTTTGAGAACGACCCGAGTCAGCTTGCAGAATTTCTAGAGCGCCCGCATCCGGAGTTCTATAGAGCTCACCTCCATGATCACCCCAGAGGGGAGCTGCAGTGGCTGATAGTTGCATATCTACGCAGAAAGATGGATCCACCTACGTCTAACAAGATCCATTTCACCATCAGAGAGAAAAACTGGATAGATGGACTGGCCAGAGCAATGCATGAAGCACTAGGCCGACTATGTGGGCAGAATATCAACAAGATCGCCGGCACCCGCTTTGCTCATTATGCCAGAATTGACTCCAATAGACAACCCCTGGACCTGCCATGCCACCCTGATTTGAAGCGCCATGTGGACCACCTTTCCTTCATGCTTCATGAGAATCATAAGGAGCTGGACAACGCTCATGCTGATGCCAACAAGAAGCAACTTGCTGCTGCCAAGAAGGACCTGGCCTTCGCCATCCTCGTGAAGGAGTGCAAGTCACTTCGCCGTCTGCATGACAAGAAGGATCACATCATTGCCCGCCTTCGTCACAAGGTGTCATATTTGGAGGATACCATCCATGATCGGGACATGCATCTTGAGGAGAGGGACAACGAAGGGGAAGATATCCGTGGAGATCCCTACTCGTATCTCAGTGATGATGATGACTACTTGGAGGACATGGACCAGGAGTTCCACAATGATGATGAGGACCGCGACTTCATTGATGATGAAGAAGCCACCGGTTCCGATGAGTAGTAGCACCAGAGCACTGTCGTAGGTGTGAGTTGTATCCGGTCCCACTGTATTGTAGCTTGCCAGAATGGTTCTTAAAACCATCTGTTTCTTGATGTGATGTGATGGAATGTGTTGTTTGTATTGTGTGCTTGGAATGAATGAGAATGAGTTGTTGGCTTTCAAACCTTAGCCTTACTCAAAGTTTAAAAGCTTTTAAACTAAACTCCGAAACCTTAAAAAAATTTCCCTCTTGTCTCATGATCTATCTCAATCTTCAGATGCGTCGTGGAGGGAGCAGTTCATCTCAAGACCCGATGGTCCAAATCCTGCAAATGTTAGTAGCCGACCGAGAAGCCGGTAGAACCGAGCGTCAAGCCAATCTAGCCACTATTCAACAGATCACCCAACTGGCGCATGACAACCAAGTCCATGGAAATCACGATCATCATGGATCCAAACTTAAGAACTTCCAGAACACCAACACCAATCCCCCTATCTTTAGCAAGTCAGAAGAGCCCTTAGATGCCGATGATTGGCTGCAGACCATGGAGAACAACTTGAAAGTTGCTAGAGTAGAGGAGGCAGAGAAAGTACTGTTTGCCACCGACTATTTGGCTAGTTCTACAAGAGCATGATGGAATAACATCCGTACCATGAATGGAGGACAGATGATGACTTGGGATGAATTAAAACTCAAGTGCCGCCAAACCCATGTGCCACCAGGTTTGATTCTATGGATGAGGGATGAATTCAATGAGCTGAAGCAGGGAAGGATGACTATGGTAGAGTACCGTGACATATTTCTATCTCTGTCTAGGTATGCCCCTGATGAGGTTGGTACTGAAGCCAAGAAGAAGGAGAGATTTCTGAATGGTCTGCATGATGAGATGCAGACTGTGTTAGTAAATATCCCGTTTGCTGATCTAGAAGCTTTAGTTGATTCAGCAATCCATATGGAAGGAAAGATCAACCAAGCCACTGAAAACCGTAAGCGTCGTATGATGCACCAACCTGGACCCCACGACACCCCAAAGTATCGCCCCAGTTCGTCTGCTGGATTTGCACCAAGGAACACTAGGCCACCGATATCACACCTAAACTTTTCCAACCGTAGAGGAGGAAACCCAAGACCGGGAGGAAACAACCACTACAACCATGGCAACCCCAATAACTTCAACCGTGCACTGCCAAGGCCCACCAACAGCAATAACAATACTGCCCCGAGGACTAGAAGTAATGCCGTACCTGTTGCAGGGAAGGACAAGTCAACAATCACCTGCTTTGAGTGTGGAGTGATGGGTCACTATTCCAATGAGTGTCCCAAGAAGATTGTTGCCGCACCTAATGTTATTGCACCTGCCCAGCAGCAGCGTCGTGTCCAACCTGGAAAGAGATTCGCCCCAAGCCACCCGAACAACCGTGCTGGTGTATGTTCCACATGAATTCTGAAGAAGCCCAGGAAGCGCCATATGTCATGTTGGGTATGTTATCTGTTAATTCAGTACTTGCAAGAGTGTTGTTTGATTTTGGAGCATCGCACTCATTTGTTACAGAAGAATTTTCATGCACTAGTAAGATTCAACCAACAAATTTGAAGCATGTTATGATAGTTCAAATACCTGGGTCAACTACCAAAGCTAGAAAAATTTGCAAGGCCGTACCTATTAGAATTCATGGAATAGATTTCTATGCCAATCTAATAGTACTCGAAACAAAAGGTTTGGAAGTAGTACTAGTAATGGATTGGATGTCAAAACATCAAGGACATAGTGCCAAGAAATCCATAACCATGAACAGTAGCACCAGAGTATCATTTAAGCATGTGTCTGAGACCTTGCCCCGTCAATTCAAGTGCAACAAGAGTTTATCCCAACCGACCCTAGACCAAGTCAGAGTAGTCTGTGAATACCCTGACGTGTTCCCAGATGAATTACCCGGTATGCCCCCAGATCAGGATATCGAGTTTATCATTGAACTAATCCCTGGAATTGGACCCATAGCTCAGAGACCCTATATTATGAACCCCTCAAAGTTAGTGGAGCTCAAGAAGCAATTGGATGACATGATTAGCAAAGATCTGATTCAACTAAGTGTGTCACCATGGAGATCACCTTTTCTGTTTGTGGATAAGAAAGATGGTGCCACCCATTTATGTACGGATTACCGGAAGTTGAATGATGTCACCATCAAGAACAAATACCCATTGCCAAAGATAGAAGATTTGTTTGACCTGTTGAATGGTGCCATAGTATTCTCTAAGATTAATCTTAGAACTGGTTATCATCAACTAAAATTTCGCACAACGGACATTCCAAAGACTGCCCTCACTACCCGATATGGATTGTATGAGTACAAGGTCATGTCTTTTGGACTAACCAATGCCCCCGCTTATTTCATGAATCTCGTGAATAATATTTTCATGAACTTCTTAGATAAGTTAGTCGTTGTTTTCATCGATGACATTCTAATCTACTCCAAATCAAAGGGGGAACATGAAAAGCACCTAAGAACCATCCTTGGAACCCTTAGAGAGCATCAAGTGTATGCCAAGTTTAGCAAATGTGAATTCTGGTTAAGGGAAGAAGGATTCCTAGGACATATCTTGTCAGCCGGAGGAGTTGCTTTCGACCCTGCCAAGATTAAGGATGTTGAAGAATTGTGATCCCCAACCACTCAAACTAAAGTTTGTTGAAGTATTTTCAAGCATCGCTAGGCCAATGACTCAGTTATTAAAGAAAGATCGGAAGTTTGAATGGACGGACAAATGTGAATCGAGTTTCCAAGAACTCAAGCAGAGATTGATTTCAGCCCCAATTTTGATCATGCCGGATATCACCAAGCCCTTTGATGTGTATTGTGATGCATCCAAGATTGGTCTCAGATGTGTGTTGATGCAAGAAGGCAAAGTGATATCATATCTGTCCCGACAAATGAAGTTGCATGAGCAGAATTACCCCACCCATGACTTAGAGTTAGCCGCCGTTGTTTTAGTCTTGAAGACATGGCGTCATTATCTTATGGGTAATCATTGTGAGATTTATTCATATCACAAGAGCTTGAAGTATATTTTTACTTAGAAGGAGTTGAATATGAGGCAAAGGATATGGATAGAGTTAATTAAGGATTATGACCTTGACATTCACTACCACCCTGGCAAGGCCAATGTGGTAGCAGATGCTCTTAGTAGACTACCGTGTAGATTAAACACCATGATTATGAAGGAGCAACCAAGTTTGCATAAGGAGTTGGAGGATTTTAGAATGGAACTAGTTAGCGAAGGATTCCTAGTTAGTATGGAACTTCAACCCACCTTGATAGATCAGATAAATGAAGCTCAGAAAGGAAATGCCAGTATCGATGGAATTAAGTGTCGTATTGGTACAAGGAAGGTACCCGGATTCACGGAAGACGAAGAAGGATTTCTGTGGTATAAAGGATGAATCTGTGTGCCAGCAGATTCAGAGTTGAAACAAGCTATTTTGCAAGAAGCCCATGATACTCTTTACTCCATTCACCCGGGAGGAACGAAGATGTATCAGGATTTGAAGGAGCAATTTTGGTGGCATAAGATGAAGCGAGAAGTCGGAAGCTACATATCCCAATGTGATATCTGTCAGAGAGTCAAAGTGGAACATCAGAGACCCGCAGGACTTTTGCAACCTTTGCAGATCCCAGAATGGAAATGGGATTTAGTTGGAATGGATTTCATTACCGGTTTGCCTATATCTAGTAGGGGAAATGACTCTATTTGGGTCATAGTGGATAGACTTTCCAAAGTAGCTCATTTCTTACCTGTCAAGACCACTTATCAGAACTCGAAGCTAGCAGAGTTGTACATTGCTAGGATAGTCATTCTGCATGGAATCCCCGAGAACATTGTGTAGGATTGAAGAACCCAGTTTACCTCAAGATTTTGGAAGAAAGTCCAAGAAGGATTAGGAACCAAACTAAATTTCAGCATAGCCTATCACCCACAGACCGATGGACAAACAGAAAGAGTAAACCAAATACTCAAAGATATGTTGAGAGCTTGTGTGTTGGAATATGGATCTAAATTGGAGGTATGTCTTCCTTTCGTAGAATTCTCATACAAGAACAGTTATCCAGCCAGTTTGCAAATGGCCCTATTTGAGTTTATGTATAGAAGGAAGTGTCGTACCTCACTGAATTGGTCGCAAGTAGGAGAGAGTCAGATCTTCAGACCAGACATACTACGAGAAGCTGAAGAGAAGGTTCACAAGATCCTTGAACACCTCAAGACTGCTCAGTCTAGACAGAAGAGTTATATGCCGACAAGAGACGTCGAGATCTAGCCTTCAATGTCGGAGATTTTGTTTATCTCAAAGTATCACCCTTGGAAGGAATGCAGCGTTTCCAACTCAAAGGAAAGCTTGCACCCAGATACATTGGACCCTTCAAGATTTTAAGTCGCCGAGGAGAAGTATCTTATCAGATAGAACTGTTAGAAGAGAAGTCAGCCGTGCGTGATTTGTTTCATGTCTCGTTACTTCGGAAGTGTTTAGAAATTCCAGAAACGACGGAACTGTTCAAGAACATCGATCACAGAGATGTGGAGATCAACCCGGACTTGACCTATCGTGAAGTACCCATCCATATTTTGGAAGAAGCTTTCCGGACCACCCGGACCAGAAGTATCAAGTTTCTCAAGATCCAATGGAGCAATCATACTGAACAAGAAGTGTTGGGGAGGTAACCCCGGATAGGGTAAAGACGGAGGAAGACGAAAGGGTGTTCCCCGTCTAATTTCCGAGTTACAGTCTGTGTCGGCCGAATCTTGTAGAGGTCGTCCGAGATAGGAAAGGGCAGGACCCTTATAATAATGGCAAAGCATTACCCGGCCGAGATACTGCGTAAGTCGGCCAGGTTAACCCAAGCAATCTTGATGCAGGTGAAAGACAAGCCGAGTTACAGGAGGCAGGGCCGAATGATACGAAGCTTGCGGGAGAAGGAGAAGCCTAAAGTCAAACCCTAGTAGCAGGCTGGGGAGAATCTGAGCGAAGCCAAGCACTACAGACAAAGGCGCAGAGCAACAGAGAGACAGAAGGAGGTCACGGAGGTGACAGTCCTGAAGCCCGAGGCGCATAGGAGGGCCCCTCTGGAACTTTGCCGTCATTAGGGGAGCGACAGGTAAAGGGGGGCGCCGAACTACTATATTGGGACAAGCATATTCCTTGAATATGCTTGCCACGTCAGCCCTAAAGGAACCCAAGGCTCTCCTTTATAAGGACAGGCTTGGACCCTAAGGAGGGGATCGACTGATTCTTGGTACCGTTAGGCTGGTAAAGTTCTCTCTTTCTATACAGCTCAAGGAGCACTTGTAACCCAAGGAAGGAGAAATACAGATCTTTGCATTAGCTTTCTGTGTGTAGAATCAACTACATCTTCCCTCCCCAGATCCCTCTAGCATCCATCGGCCCCCAAACTTTAGCCTACCCATGGCATCTGCCGTGCCACCACCACGATAGTTGACTGGAGCAAATGCACAGCAACTAATGTTACCGCCCCCTCCCCCGAGATACGATAACTCGGATCGGAGAGACGCGGTGCATCAAGTGATGGACCAAGTCCAGGATGGAAGGACAAATCCGGCGAATACCGGACGCAATGATTACAGAGAACATCATCAGTCCTATTGCGTGTTCACGACAGAACAACAAGACAAGCAAAGTGTGCAGCGCCGGCATATGGAAGTAAATGCAGTAATGCCGGCAGTACCAAGATATGTGCCTTGGTCGGATCAGGAGATAACTTGGAGCATAAAGGATCATCCCAAGATAATGCCAAATCCCGGATCATATGCACTTGTGCTGGATCCGACATTTGTTGGACCAAGCATCAATGTCAAGTTTTCAAAAGTACTCATAGATAATGGAAGTAGTATCAATATCATGTACAAGGATACCATGCATAAACTCGGTATATCCCAGAACATGTTGCAATCCACGAGGACCACTTTCCATGGGATAGTGCCAGGGCTTTCATGTGAACCCATTGGTAAGGTCCGAGTGGATGTGTTATTCGGCACAAGAGACAACTGCAGAGCAGAGAATTTAGAGTTTGAAGTGGTGGATCTAGAGAGCTGTTATCATGCCCTACTCGGACGACCAGCGTTGGCCAAATTCATGGGCAGCTGTCATATAAGTTATCTGAAAATGAAGATACCCGGACCACAGGGAGTGATAACTATAACAGGGGATTACAAGAAATCAATGGAGTGTGCATCTGCCGGGTCAAATTTGGCCGAGTCATTGGTTATAGCAAGAGAAAAAAGAAGGATTCAGGAGGTAGCAGCCCTCGCTCAGTCGGCACAGCTGAACATGCCGGCGCTAGCCAACCCACATGGCAGTGTCTATTTTCAGCCGACTAAAGAGACGAAGAAGTTTCAAATAGATGAGCAATTCCCGGAGCGTACTGTTACAACTGGTGCAGGCCTAGACGCTAAATAGGAAAGCGAGCTCACCAACTTCCTCCGTGAGAATCGGGACATATTTGCATGGTCAACTCAGGATCTGCAAGGTGTTCCGAGGGAGTTGGCTGAGCACTCTTTGAATGTAAGGCCCGGAGCAAGGCCGGTGAAGCAACCTCTCCGCCGCTTCGCCGAAGACAGGAGAAAAATAATAGGGGATGAAATAGCTCGGCTCCTTGCAGCCGGGTTCATCATGGAGGTTCTGTACCCGGATTGGTTGTCAAATCCGGTGCTGGTAGAAAAGAAGAAAGATGATCCCAATGTGGCCATTGTATGGCGAATGTGTATCGATTACACGAACCTGAACAAGGCGTGTCCAAAAGATCCTTTTCCATTACCTAGAATAGACCAAGTCATTGATTCGACCGCTGGTTGTGAGTTATTATCATTTGTAGACGCGTACTCTGGTTTCCACCAGATACCGTTAAATCCGGCCGATCAAATAAAGACTGCATTTATTACCCCGTACGGGGCTTATTGCTATTGCACAATGCCATTCGGCCTACGAAATGCAGGAGCAACATATCAAAGATGCATGCAAAAATGCCTACACGATCAAATAGGAAAAAATGTACAAGTATATGTAGATGATGTGGTCATCAAAACCAAGGAAAGCAAAACCTTACTGGAAGATATACGGCAAACTTTTGAAAACTTGAGAAGATTCCGAATGAAACTTAATCCGGAAAAGTGCACGTTTGGCGTGCCGGCAGGAAAATTGCTCGGTTTTCTCGTATCTAGCCGAGGTATAGAAGCCAACCCAACAAAGATAAAAGCAGTAGAAAGAATGGAATTGCCGAGATGCTTAAATGATGTACAAAAATTCACAGGTTGTCTAGCCTCGCTCAGCCGGTTTGTATGTCGGCTGGGAGAAAAGGCATTACCACTATATCAGTTGATGAAGAAATCAGATAAGTTCATTTGGACCCCGCAAGCGGACAGTGCATTTCATGAATTGAAAAAAATGTTAGTCACAGCGCCCGTTTTGGCTTCTCCATTATCAAAAGAGCCTATGTTACTCTACATAGCGGCTACCAACAGAGTAGTGAGTGCTGTGGTCATAGTAGAACGACTTGAAGATAATAAATCCATACAAAGGCCGGTGTATTATTTAAGCGAGGTATTATCCGCTTCAAAACAGAATTACCCACATTATCAGAAGATGGCTTATGGAGTATATATGTCGGCAAAAAAGCTTAAACATTACTTCTAAGAACATCCCATCAGAGTGATCTGTGAAGCGCCCATAGCCGACATATTGAGCAACAAAGATGTGAGTGGCCGAATAGCAAAATGGGCAATTGAGTTGTCACCATATGCTCCACAATTTGATAGAAGAGATGCAATTAAATCTCAAGCAGTCGCCGACTTCTTCGTAGACTGGGCCGAAGTGCAATATGATCCACCATTACCAGATCTAAATTATTGGACGATGCATTTCGATGGTTCCAAACTAAGAAATGGTTTGGGAGCAGGAATAGTGTTAACCTCACCTAAAAAAGATCAGCTGAAATATGTGCTACAAATACATTTTGCAGCATCCAATAATGTAGCCGAATATGAAGCACTGGTCCATGGATTGAAAGTAGCAAAAGAGATTGGCATACGCCGAATCTTATGCTATGGGGACTCGGACCTAGTAGTATAGCAAGTCTCAGGCAATTGGGATGCATTAGATGCTAATATGGCTTTATACAGATTTCATGTGCAAAAGATCAGTGGATACTTTGAAGGATGTGAATTTCACCACATACCTCGGGCAGAAAATGATGCCACAGACACGTTGTCAAAGCTCGGATCAACCCGACAGTCAATTCCCCTAGGCATTGCCCTGGAACACCTCAGAAAACCATCAATAATCCCGTCACCAGAATCCGAATCTATCTTTATTCCGACAAATTCAGCAGAAGATAATGCGCCGATGGAAATAGACCAGCAATATGACTCGGAACCCCTCAAGAGGAGAACAGCAGAAGTGAGCACAATGAAGGAGAAAGCCGAGGTACATATGTCGGCAGAAAACATGGAAATAGACAGTGAGACCACACCAGAAAAAATCACACCGCCATGGGCGCAACCCATATTCTCTTACCTTAAAGAGTCGATATTGCCGGATAATGAAGTATTAGCTAGACAAACTGTAAGGAGAGCAAAAGCTTATACAATCATAAACAATGAGCTATATAAAAGAAGCGTCACAAGCGTATTGCAGAAATGTGTGAGTTCGGCGGAAGGCCAGGAGATCCTCCTAGATATACATCAAGGAGAGTGTGGACACCATGCCTCATCTCGTGCCTTGGTAGCCAAAGCATTCATGCATGGATTTTATTGGCCAACGGTGTTGAAAGAAGCCAAAGAGTTGGTTGAAAAATGCAATGGTTGTCAGAGATATGCAACCAGGATACATATGCCATCGGCCGAGTTAAAAACAATACCCATCACTTGGCCATTCTCTGTGTGGGGCTTAGATATGGTGGGACCATTTAAGCCGGCCCGAGGGGGAATGACCCACATATTAGTTATGGTGGACAAGTTCACAAAATGGATTGAAGTGAAACCAATAAAAAAATGCGATGGGCCCACAGCAGTGAAATTTCTCAAAGATATTATTTTAAGATATGGGTATCCGCACGGTATCATTACGGATAATGGCACAAATTTTGCGGAAGGAACCTTCGCCAGATTTTGCAGAGAGAAACACATAAGACTAGATGTTGCCTCTGTGGCTCACCCAGCGTCTAATGGACAAGTAGAAAGGTCAAATGGACTAGTATTATTAGGAATAAAACCACGACTTGTTGAACCACTGCAAAGGTCGGCAGGATGTTGGATTGAGGAGCTCCCGGCCGTATTATGGAGCCTCAGGACTACTCCGAATAGATCAATATGCTACACACCATTCTTTCTAGTATACGGGGCAGATGCCGTGCTTCCAGCCGACATAATACATGACTCACCAAGAGTTACTCAGTATACAACCTCAGAGGTAAATGAATAGCTCGGCAAGATACTATAGACCTGTTAGAAGAAGCCAGAGAACTGGCACTATCACGATCAGCTATTTATCAGCAGAACTTGAGACGATATCACAGTAAGAAGGTGAATCCAAGGGTATTCAAAGAAGGAGATTTAGTCCTCCGACTGGTGCAACGCACGGCCGGCATGCACAAGCTCTCACCCCCATGGGAAGGACCATTCATTGTGAGCAAAGCGTTACATAACGATGCCTACTATTTAATCGACGCTCAATACCCCAGAGGGAACAAGGAAGACAAAGCCGGCGAAGAAACGAAGCAGCCATGGAATGTAGCCTTGCTTCGTCCATTTTACTCATAGCATAAGTATTTCAAGGTCAAGGACCAATGATGTATTAAAACCTCGGCATCCAGAGCAGTGACTCGGGGACTGCCATATGTTATTTCAATTTCATCTTATGTATTAAAACCTCGGCATCCAGAGCGGTGACTCGGGGACTGCCATATGTTATTTCAATTTCATCTTCTGTATTAAACCTCGGCGTCCAAAACAGTGACTCGGGGACTGCTATATGTTATTGAAATTTCGTTTTACGTACTAAATATCGACATTCAAAGCAGCGACTAGAGTACTAACATATACCACCGCGGTGTTATGTTGAGCACCAAAACTTGACACCTTGAGCAGCACCTCGGCGGTGGTCTTATATTGTTCCTGAAATTTAGTTTACACACTGGACTTCCGCGGAACAGGCAGTCACTCGGGGACTGCCATATATTATTCCAAAGTTGCAGTCAGTCTTTGATGTAAAAAAGGTATCACACTTCAGAATAAGAGCAGATTAACCCTGTATAGTATGCGAAGCTCACAACCAGATTACTCGACTAAAGAACGAGAAAACAAAGACAAAGATACATCCTAACAACAACGAAATTATAGGCAACCAAAGCCAGAACTCGGATGGACACTCACTTAAACAAAGTTATAATAACTGCAAAAGTTATATGTCGCAGCAATATACGGCAAAAGGAGATTCAGGTCATACAGGAAATAAACAAGTGTTCCACAGACATTGTACGCCCAGCATACCAGTGACAAGTAATAACTTAAATATTTTCCGTTGGAGAGGCAACAACTGTGGTAGGAGCCGGATTCTCCGAGATAGGCGGAGCCTCGACCGAGGTTGCCTCGTTTTCCACAGACCCGGGTATAACTCCGGATGAAGCTGGAGGCTGCTGAGGGGCATTAGTTTGCGCAGTTGAATGACCAGTACCTTTGGAGGAGGATCGCGCATCACCGTTGCCGTCCGAGCTCGAACTGGAGTCGCCAGAAGAAGCTGAATCATCTTCACCTTCACCCTGTTCAGCCGAGTTCTTGTCTGATGCGTCTTCTACCACAACCTCGTCATCCGAGTTCGGGAGAAAGCTCGGACCTTCATTCCAGGTATGCACGTCGGCATACTCAACGAGCTGAAACGCGCGAGCTTGCCGAAGAGCAACAAAGGTGGGATCCTCAACCCAACGAGACCCTGTGCGCAAATTCCTCAGGATATCAAGAGAAATGTCTTCGTACCATGACATGATAACTGTGAGGGCCATATCAGCACCAGCTTGCGCAGCTGATTCCCTCCAGAGACTTAGTTGTTTTTCAGATGCCATTAATCTTTGCACCAGCAATTCGACCTCGTTGATATTGGGAGTCCCAGAGGTATTCGGCCAGAGAACATGGTAAGCTCGGATAGCTGCCTGCACCAAGTCTCTGCCCATAATTTTCATCGGGCCAATAGTAGCGCCAACAGCAACAAGGAAATCTTCCATCGAGTATTCCGAATCAACAGGGACACCTCGGCGCTTTCGAGCTGCAAGAACCGCTTTTGAGCTGACAGGCTTAGCTTCTGGGAAGTGACCTGCGCAAAACACAAGTGCGTCAGGAGACAGCAAAGACAAAGAAAAACATAATCCGGCTATGATAAGAAACTTACAATGAATATAACTCAACATTTTATGGAGGTCTTTAGCCTAGTTGATCTTGCTCTTCTCAAACGAAGCAATTTCCTCGCTCATTCCCTGAGTTTTCAGCTCGGCAGACTCGAGGAGTTCTTTATTCTTCTGCAGCTCCAAAGCCAGCCGATTCTTCTCCTCGGAGAATTCCTGATCGACCTTTTCTAGTTCGGATTTCTGAGAGAGCTTAAGGGTCTCCACCTCGGCCCGCAGGCGAGCTATCTCATCATCTTTTTTCCTTTAGCTGTGCCGAGTGGGTAGCGCTTTGTTCTAAAAAATGCAGCATCACATCAGGCATGGGCGTACAATCTTGGTGAGATGATGCAAAGGTTCGTATCTCGGCTTTACCAAAGCCAAACAAAGTAAAAGAAACTTAGTGCACGTCTTAGAAAGGGAAAAGTACGAGGGAGATGGAAAACTAACCTTCCAAGCTCTTGACTTTCTTCTCAAGCCGAATGTTGAGATTATTGATGTTACCTGTTAACCCACAAAGTAAGCCGGCATCCCGCAGACAAAACAATGACAATATTAGAGATGACAAGGAAAATGATCGACTTACCTGCTTTTTTCACCACAGGAATAACTTTTTCATATTTTTCTTCCAACTTCTTATGCGAGAAAAGCAGTCTTTGAAATTCGGCAGTCCGCCGGTCATGTGCAACCTAAGCAATAGAACAAACTGTGACTGGATATTCAAAGACAAAACAGATCCGAGTTAAGCGATAACTTAACCCAGATCTAGGTGGCTGGATATTCAAAGCCAGAACAGATCCGAGTTAAGCGATAACTTCACCCAGATCTAGGTGGCTGGATATTCAAAGCCAGAACAGATCCGAGTTAAGCGATAACTTAACCCAGATCTAGGTGGCTGGATATTCAAAGCCAAAACAGATCCGAGTTAAGCGATAACTTAACCCAGATCTAGGTGGCTGGATATTCAAAGCCAAAACAGATCCGAGTTAAGCGATAACTTAACCCAGATCTAGGTGGCTGGATATTCAAAGCCAAAACAGATCCGAGTTAAGCGATAACTTAACCCAGATCTACATGGCTGGATATTCAAAGCCAAAACAGATCCAAGTTAAGCGAAAACTTAACCCAGACCTAGGTGGCTGGACATTCAGAGAATGGCTAGATAAGATTTAGGCAAAGTTTAAGATAGATCTACTCGGATATAGGCTCGAACCCTAAATTAAGTGAAGTTAAGTATAGCACTATAAAAAATTCCAAGCGAGTAACAAATTGCTCGTTTGCAAGTTTCGGGGACTAATGTATATATAATAGCATATGGAGAATCAGTCTAAACCCCGAGGAGTAGCAATTACCTCGTTCATCTTATTGCTATCCAGAATAATCTTAGCAGCTTGATCCAAACGACTGCTGATGTCGGAAAGTTGAAATGGCTGGCTGTTTCGATTGCCCTCAAGCTGATCAGCAGCATTCCAGTTATGAGCGTATTCCACCAGCGAGCCGAGGCTGTTCCCACTAGCCGTCCGGGTTAAGACTTTACCTCGGACATGTTGTGCAACCGCTGCAGCCGCAGGGCTTGTATGAAGGGCAAGCTGAGTGCTGGCGGCTGGAGTAGCAGAGGCTTTGGCGGGAGCAATCCCTTTACGCAGCACGTCGGCAATACTCGGCTGAGAAGAGCCGGCCAAACCTTTTTGGGAAGTGGAAGCCTTGGTGGCAACAGTTTTTATTATTGTAGAGGAGGCACCAGCGGAAGCCGATACCTCGGCAATGGGAACAGTGCCCTTAGAAGCAGGAGGGATCACAGGCGCAGAAGGCGCCGGGGTATTAACGACCATGGCTGCGGCTGGGGTTACAGTAGGAGCTACTGAGATAGAAAGAGGCTCGGTGGATATGCTCGGATTCAGTGGAGGGGCAACGGGTTCAGTAGAAATCTCGGAGACACGAATATCAGGCGCATCGTGACGAGGGGGTGACATATGTGGAGCTGGAGGAGACGGAGAACGAGCAGGACTAGGAATCCTAGTATCTTCAACGGGCGGAGGAGACGGCTGCCGAATCGGGCGGTTAGTCATGCTAGGACCGCCAGGCTTAACGGAAAGCGGAGCACTGCGAAAATAAGAAAGAAAAAAAGGTGTCAGGAGGAAAAACAGTAACAGGGAAACAAGAAATACGAGCAAAACGAGCTTACCCTGCGACCCCAGGCATGGTCTTGCGCTTGGGAGGGTTCGGAGCAGACTTCTTCATTCGTTTCTTGGGGGCCGCTTCTGAAGCACTAGCAGGAGCCCCGCGTTTCCCCGAGGTAACTGGGGGCCGAGATGCAATAGGCTCGGCATCGTGAACCTGACCGGCCGGATTAGCTGGGAAAGTAGAAGCCGGAAATGCATAAGAAATAGGCATTGCGGCAACTACCTCAAGAGCTTGGACCTCGTCCGAATCACCTTCCTCCTCATGGACCGAAGTCTTGCCACGAGCGCGGGCCGTAGCGAGATCCGACTTAGGGACGAATTCTTTGGAGTCCGGCTCCCCAACGTCCGGGGTATTCCGATCCGCAGTCCACGGAAGCGACAGAACCTCGGCGTCCTCGTCCTTTTGCTCTGCGAACCTCTGTGAGGCGGAAAAGAAGGAAGATTAGGCAAAACAGCTATGAAAACAACGGAAAATCAAAACGTTGATGGTTAAACTTACTGCGGGAGGAGGACGCTCGCGGGTAAACGGTTTCAATCCCCAGGTCCAATCTTCAGCCATCTCCGTCTTAAATATAGCTCGGACGCGCTTGAAGACAAGGTGGTTGTCCAGCTCGACGGTCGAGACTTGGTTGGGATCAAGTGGACCACTCATATAGCAAAGTTTGTGCGTCCTTTTCTGGAATGGGCAAATTCAGCTACTGATGAAAGTAGCCATCAAGTCCTCGCCGCATAACCCGGCCCGGATCAGCTCTTTGAGCCGAGTCTCGAAGAGCTCGGCCAAGACATGGCTTCTCCTCGGATTGTAAGTCCAATTTACCTTGGAAGGCGGACCAATGGAGAAGGAAGGGAGCCGAATCTTGTCTTCTGTTCCTCTGTTCTTAACGTAAAAGAAAGATTTGTGCCACTTCTTGCACGATTCTAATCCGGTGACACGAGGAAATACAGACTTCCTCCGAGGTGTAATGGACGCCGCCCCGCACTGAGTAAGCAATTTCTCGGAAGGGTGCAGAGACTTGTCAGGGACTACATTAGAACGAATCTGGAAGAACTTCGCCCATACGTGCACGGACGGCCATAGGCCGAAGTATCCCTCCGAGGCGGTGATGAATGCAGAAAGAGAAGCGATGGCGTTCGCAGGAAGATGATGCGGCTGAAGGCCGAAGTATTCAAGAAACTCTCTGCGAAATCGCTAAGAGGAAGACCGAAGCCGCGCGAGAAATGTGACATAAAAACTACATACTCACCCTCCCTGAGCTCTGGAGATAACTCATTGCCGGGTAAACGACAAGAGACCTCGACGGGAATCCTCCGGGTTCGGTTGAGCCACTCGATCTCCTGCAGGGTAACTGAGGAACCCTGCCACGAGCCCCGCTCGGGCCCAGAGCCAGCATCATCATCTTCAACTAGGGCACAACTAAAGGAACTAGACATGATTTCGCCGGAAAGATCGCCGGAGGAACAACTCGTGGCGGAGGAAAACTTAGAGCTACGAGGCCCCATCGCAGTTCTACGCAAAAACGGCGACGGAACGACGACGGAACAGCGCCGCGCGAGAACAATAGAAAAGCAGAGGTGTCTAGAGGAGAGCCTAGGCGATAGGACCGGGTGAACTCACCGGCGACGACGCCGGATCAAGCGAACGGGGACGGAATCGACGGAGCAGTGCGGTGGGATCCCCGCCGTCGAAGACCCAGACGAGCGCACGGCAGCGGAAGCGCGAACGGGCGCAGAGGCGAGAGGAAGGAGAAGGGCGCAGGTAAGCGGAGGGGGAAAGTGAATCCCACAGCCCCGCGCCCCCCTTTTTAACCGTGCCGCCTGAGAGGTAGTGGGATCATGGGTGTGGCAGTTATCTATGTAGATCGTGTACATGGCACGACCGCACGCCGCTAAGTGGAACCGCACCAACGACCACACGATGAAGGAGAAGGCCAAGATCCCTGACGGAAACGGCACGCGAGGCGTCGCAGTGCCGACGCGACAGGCGCAGTAATAACTGTAGCCTGTCAGTAAATACTGAACAGGAACAAAAAAACTAGAGAAATAATGATGAGTATGACACGTAGGACGAGGCGTACGTGAGACGATATGCTGATACCTCGAACGAGAAAAAGATAACTCGGAAACAATGGAAAACGAATATCATGAAACTGATACGGCCCGGCCGAAGTTATTGGCGGGGCCATACCAGCTTCGGGGACTAATGTTGGGGAGGTAACCCCGGATAGGGTAAAGACGGAGGAAGACGAAAGGGTGTTCCCCGTCTAATTTCCGAGTTACAGTCTGTGTCGGCCGAATCTTGTAGAGGTCGGCCGAGATAGGAAAGGGCAGGACCCTTATAATAATGGCAAAGCATTACCCGGCCGAGATACTGCGTAAGTCGGCCAGGTTAACCCAAGCAATCTTGATGCAGGTGAAAGACAAGCCGAGTTATAGGAGGCAGGGCCGAATGATATGAAGCTTGCGGGAGAAGGAGAAGCCTAAAGTCAAACCCTAGTAGCAGGCTGGGGAGAATCTGAGCGAAGCCAAGCACTACGGACAAAGGCGCAGAGCAACAGAGAGAGAGAAGGAGGTCACGGAGGTGACAGTCCTGAAGCCCGAGGCGCACAGGAGGGCCCCTCTGGAACTTTGCCGTCATTAGGGGAGCGACAGGGAAAGGGGGGCGCCGAACTACTATATTGGGACAAGCATATTCCTCGAATATGCTTGCCATGTCAGCCCTAAAGGAACCCAAGGCTCTCCTTTATAAGGACAGGCTTGGACCCTAAGGAGGGGATCGACTGATTCTTGGTACCGTTAGGCTGGTAAAGTTCTCTCTTTCTATACAGCTCAAGGAGCACTTGTAACCAAAGGAAGGAGAAATACAGATCTTTGCATTAGCTTTCTGTGTGTAGAATCAACTACATCTTCCCTCCCCAGATCCCTCTAGCATCCATCGGCCCCCAAACTTTAGCCTACCCATGGCATCTGCCGTGCCACCACCACGACAAGAAGCCACTTGGGAGCGCGAGGACTACATGAGGACGGAGTTTCCCAATCTCTTTAGTTCCTAGTTTTTCCTAAATCTCGAGACGAGATTCTGTTTAAGGGGAAGGTTTGTAACAACCCCAAAATATTAATGAGGATCATTCTGTAAGTAATCAAGATTAGGGTTAACAAAAGCTTTTATTAATTAAATTCAAATCTTATGCTTGTGTGTATGAATTCTTGCAATGCCATGTTTGATTGTTGTAAATGATGAGAAATAGTTTAAAGATCAAAACCATATCATCTAGGTCACTATCAAACTAGATCAAAACAAAATAAAATTGAAATATAAAGCTTATGATCTAATGGTCATTTCTGCCAAAGTTATCCACTAGCTCATTTGGAGCATCTCTAGCAACTAATGTCAAACAGAAAATTTTCCATTTCTTTTCTCCCTTTTCTAGACCTAGTGACACTAAAACCAACATATCTTTCCAACTTTGTAGAAACATTTTCAAACTCTTTTGAGAGGCAGTTCAAATTTGAATCTATCTTATGTATCAAGATAGCCATTTTTGGAAAACTACTCAAACCTTCACCACTTAGCAAACCATTGCGCCCAGAGACTACCAAGATTAGTACCAGAACGCCCACCAAAAATCACTGGAAAATGTGATGGTTTAGTTCTTGCGGTCATTTGATCGAACACTTGGTGATCACAGTACAAACTCAATAACTATTCACTGTTTTAATCAATCCTTTGCTTACCATTGTGACCTCACCGATCTCACATGTCGTGCCCTTAACTCGCCCAGTAATAGCCTGTGCAATGGAGCTCCTATCACTCGTTGTTTGACCCATGAAAAATGGTACCCGAACTCACCTTGCCACCCCGACGCGGACACGATGCCATAGACCATGCTGCCCTCTCCCAGGATGTCTAGGAGGTAGCCCTGACCTCACTGCCTCTGCCTGTGCACGCCCCGACCAAAGACAGCTCAAGAAGACACTAGCAAAGCCATGCCCATTTAACACCAAACCATGTCGGTCGCCACACGCCGTGCCAGAGCACCGAGAAATCCCGCGCGCACACACCTCGCTCTCGCCTTGCGCCACTACGTCCGCCATGACTCCAGCAAGATCCCAGACATGATCGTTTGACCACGCGATCGTCGTGACCACCGCATGCCATGACGTATGCTGCCGGATAGTCACCGAGCACGGATGTTCCACAACAATTTAGACCGCGCCTCGCCGTGCCACTGTGCATATGACGTTCGCCCTGAAGCAACACATCTACCTATTCCCTTTACCATGCCCATAGCTCACTGTAACTACGTCGCCGACGAGCCCGAGCCATGCCGTCGTGCCCCCTTCGCCGCAGTATAAATAGAGCTCTCCCCCGACCCCAAAACAAACACCATTCCACTCCTCTATCACCCAGGAACCTCTCTGACCCAACCCTGGAGAACGACAAGCACCACTTCGCCAGCATTTCATCGGAGTTCGCCGCTGTAGAGGATGGAAGGAGCCAAAGCTAGGAGCCACCCCAGGAGCTAACGCGACCACCGTTCGAACCGCCATCATCGACTCGTTCGTTCGCCCTCATCGCCTGACCTAGCTAGAGCCCTGGTAAGCCCCCGCCGACCCCCGCCATAGAGCTAGGGTTCTGCCTCGCGTGTGCCCTGCGACGGAGACGATGACACTCAGCCGTTGATCACGCTCTAATCGTAAGGCCTAGATTCGCCGATACCGTGTCACGTTATATGAGCCACTGACAGGTAGGACTAGACCCGGAGCAGCCCGCTGCGCGCGTGTTGCGTAGTTGGGCCAGCCCATTAGCGTTCCTGCGCACAACCCGTCAGTTCAAACTTAGTTTTATCTTTTATTTGAAAATCCCATTCTATAGTTAACTTTAAAAATCAATTCAGGAAGATTCACTGCACCAAATTGAATGAATCCAATTTTGTTTGGAAGTAGATGAAAATATCTAATCACTCCCGTTGGATTCAAACAGTTTGAAACTATGGATCACTCTTGGTAAAAATAACAAGACAGTATCTTTTAGAACCTCAAACATTTTTCTAAAATCAACCATAAGTGATTTTGAGTTGATTCCAACTCTCAAAAATCACATTTTACAAGACCTTTCTGATTATGTAAAAATCTACATACTTGCATACAGTAGTCCTGGACCAAAACTAAAAGAATGACTTATAGTCATTTCTAGCCCCAAAAACATTATTAAATAATAGTGTTAAGCGTTGTAAATTAGGCCAACCACTTTAAATCACATTCTCAAGTATTAGAATATGTGCTGATGACATGTGTCAATATGATCCCATATTTTGAGTTGGAGAATATTATATCTTGAGTAACTTTTGAATGAGTAGAAATTACTTTTCTAACAATAAGATAAATAAAATCTTATCACCTTTTCTTGTAATGATAGAGATGATGCTAGATCATCTAGTGTGACCCTTGTGTGATAAATAGAAGTAGTTAAGTATTGTTTAGTGATTGTGTACCTCGTATTTATTTATAGACGCTAGTATCAATCCGAGCTACGATGAGGAGGAATTCTACGAAGATAAGGACGAGAACTTCGACCACCTTACCAATCAAGGCAAGCTACATTATGCAAGCTATTCTATGAAAGCTAAGCTAAACCATGCAAGCCTCACTTGCATGCAATTGTGATACCCCTTTGATTATACCAAATCCCAATTTTTACTTACAAGCTTTACTTTTTGCAAAGTTGTTCCGTAGTTAATGGATGATTAGTGGAAGTTTAGGAAAGTTCCAACAAGAGCTTAGAGCTGGATGTAAGTAGAAACACTAGTTGATACCCCTCAAATAGTGACACCCCCATTTGATAGATGCTAGTGCTAAACTAAACTTGATCACTAGATGGGAACAAATGATTCTGAAAACCTTGGAATGATGAGTCATTCTATTGAAATGTTTTGACATGTGTTATGGACACAATGAGTTGAAGATCATGATGACTGAAGTATGTGACTTGACTTTTATAAAAACTGATGGTTGGTTCGGATGCGATACCATTCCAATTTTTACCGTACAACCACAATACCCGAATTTTTGTAGGGCTTGATTGGAAGTTTATGTGTCTTAGTATGGGTTCCCTAACGGAACAAGGTGAGCTGAGGCTACCTTGTGAATGTGACTATCCAACTATGTAGTTCCCAAGATGACAGATGGTCATGGTTGGGAGGCCAAGCTCATAGGGGAGGTGCCTATACTAGGGTGTGTAATTGAAAGGTTAGGATTGATTATCCGCATACCCAGTATGATGATTCAGGATTGTTCCTGATGGATATATCGAATGCTGTGGTGAAAGTGTACCACCTCTTCAGAGTGTCAAACTATTCAAATAGCCGCGTCCGCGGTTATGGACAGTTGGATGGCCATATTTTTCCGTTGTCAGATGTTTTCCAAAATGACCCGTGACTTGAATGGTGACTTTGACTTGACCCCACAAGTTGTGGAGATAAAGGTAGGTTCCCACCTAAGTAACTTAGACAACTAAAGTTAGGCTTTTATTTCTAGATACTGGTTGAAATAAAATTGGCTTGTGGTAAACAAAACTAGAGCTTAAGATTCCTATTAGAATGGCCTTACCGCTTTAGTGAAAGTTTGCGAGTACTTCAAAGTACTCATGGCTTTTTGACTGGCTATTCCCATGGACAAACTATGAAGGAGACTACGAGGAGGATGAACAACAGGACGCTTACGATAACTAGGATCATCTCCCATCGTCAGCATTGCCTGTGATGCTGAAGATGGAGCCCCGACCATGCTATTATTATTATTCCGCTTCTTTGTTTGTAATCAGACTTGATCATGCGATCAAATATTTGTAAGAATGTTGTGGTTTGTAATGGATGATGAACTATGGTACCAATCTGTTATGTCTCGCAAAAATGGTAATCCTGGGATTGCAATGTACGGTATAACAGGCATATGGGATTAAAAATCCAGGTGTTGACACACACTAGGGCCACGCGGCCTAGGGGGGCGCCACCGACCTTGCCCCTTTGCCTATAAAAGCACCCCGATGCAGAAACCCTAAGTACCGGATCAAATCTCCACGAAACAGTCTGTAGCCGCCGCCACCATCGTCCCTACATCGGGGGGATATGAAGCTTTTCCCGGCACCCTGCCGGAGGGGAGAGATCATCCCGGAGGCCTTCTTCATCACCATGCCAGCCTTCGGAGTGGTGCGTGAGTAGTTCAACCTTGGAATATGGGTCCATATAGTAGTAGATGGTTATTTCTCCTCCTTTGTGCTTTCATGTTTAGATCTTGTGAGCTTCGTTCATGATCAAGATCATCTATTTGTAATCATACATGTTGTGTTTGCAGGGATCCGATGGATATTGAGATACCATGTCAGATTGATTATTGATTCTATCATGTCTGTGTTATTTGTGATCTTGCATGCTCTCCATTGTTAGTAGCTATCTTGGCCAAGTAGATGCTTGCAACTCCAAGAGGGAGTATTTATGCTCGATAGTAGGTTCATGCCTCTAGTAATCTAGGGAAGTGACAAAAATATCTAAGGTTGTAGATGTGTTGTTGCTACTAGGGAGAAAACAACAATATTTTGGTCATGGATCAATTGTATTGTTTACTTTACACACATTGCTTAATGCAATTATCTGTTGCTTGCAACTTAATACTGGAAGGGGTTCAGATGATAACCTGAAGGTTGATTATTAGTCATAGATGAAGTTGGATTACGGTCTATGTATTATGTTGTAATGCCTAATCAAATCTCAGAGGAGTCAAGATGTCTAATATATGCATTGTTATGCTTTCGCAATATGTCAATTGCCCCGCTGTAATTTGTTCACCCAGCATGCTATGTATCTTAAGTAGAACACCTCTAGTGAACTATGGACCCCGGTCCAATCTTTATCATTGATATTCCATCTAATGTTACCATTTACTTTCTACAAGCAACTATTATCTTCCACACTATACATTTATTCCTTTGTTTTCATCAAACCGGTGAGATTGACAACCTCACTGTACGTTGGGGCAAAGTTTTGAGTTTGTGTTGTGCAGGTTCCAAGTTGTTAGCAACACCTTGGAGTTGTTTCCTTACTCCTACTGGTTCGATAACCTTGGTTTCATAACTGAGGGAAAACTTGCTGATGTGCTCATCACACCTTCCTATTGGGGTTCCCAACGAGGTTGTATAGTGAACTGAGCTGCATCACACGCTACAACATCCGCCTAACCAGAGATAGACGAATGCTCGTTAAATAAACAATAGTTACTTGCCCAACATATATAACAACATAAATAAACATCACTCACCCTACTTCCTGTTTATGGAACAAGAAAGCGGAAGAACATCTCACTCATTGGCAGCTTTATTAACTATTCCATGAATATTTCACTAATTACTAGTAATGTCTAGTCAAGTTAAATACGGTACTTTAGTTATAGTTACCTATGATCGAGAAACTGTGCTCCAAGTAGTTCATAACCATGGACATGGCTTTTAGAAAGATTTACCCTGTAGGGGTGCACAAATAGTAACGCAAGCACGATCAACCTCGGGAATAACCAAATAAAAAGCAACAAGGCATCACGACAAAGCATTCACAAGATTCAAAAATTATTTTTGGGGGCCACCCCACTAAGCTACCCGTAACGAAGTCGGCCGGGCTCCAAGAAGGACCCATTGTTTGCGTCAATGGATGTAAATGACTGGGAACCCAAAAGTGTGAATGCGCTTGTCGATACCGCAATAACACTCTGCTTTCCAAAATAGTACAGTAGTAAACGCTCCTCGAGCAACAGTAGTAAATAAAGCAGTAAAGCATGGCATGATGACATGATAGTAATAAGGCCCCAAAGTAAATGTGGCCCCAATAAGTAAGATGTGAATCAAGGAACAAGAATCATGATCCAAAATATTACTAAGGGGATTCATGATCCACATGCAGAGAGTGCGATAGTCAAGGAACAATAATCAAGTACTCGGTTCCTACGGGAGACAAGCGAGCAGTTAAAAACCAAATAACAACTAATGCCCACTTGTGCCTCTTTCTTTAGTTATCCCATTACTACTCAATTCAGTTGTTTAGGTACCTCATTATTCAAAGACTCTCATAAACCCTACACATGCAACTTTATGACTCACATGGCTCAAACAACTCCTGTAGTAATGGATGATAGGATTGAAGGTACAAGCTTCGTGTAAGACCCCACCTTTATAAGGTAAAGGTCCCTGTGATTGCAATGCTAGTCCCTGGATCAAATGATAGCATCCATAGTTTAAGATGAAGTACACATATACAAAGGTCTTTATTACATCGTCATTCCAGAGATAAACATAGTATTTTACAACTCCATAGTCAAAGGCTAGTACAAGAGTCCATAACATAAGTAAATAAAGTAAAGTCTTCATCTTCATGTGCCACAGGCAAGCATGTTGAGTGTAGACTCATAACCCTAATCCTCATCAGAATAACCTGCAACATCATAAGTTACAGCCACAGTGGTTCAATACATTTGGAATTGTATTGGCAAGTGATACCATAGTAGAATAGTAGTATCTAACATCTATATGAATTTGGCTAAGTGTAGCTTAGGCTTGCTTTGCTCAAAATAGGTTTTTCCTATCAGTTGAAAAACACTAAGTTTTTGTTTGACAAAAACTCCCAAAGAACCACCAATAGACATTGGTGAACCTTCAACCCTTGTTCAACCACAAGTTTTTAACTTAGAAATTGGGATGAGGAGATCCTTGATATCTTCAATGTCTTGATGCTCAAATTGTACGTTGCTGGGGACACGGCTAAGTACTTAGGTTTTTCCTTCTCAAGAGGTGGTGCACTTTCCCCACAAGACTCGACATGCATCGAGACGAGATCTTTCAGAAGCTTTCCCTTAGACCAAATGGACGCGTTCCATCCTATCACCCTACCACCATCTGTCCATCTGGCTAAGTTATTGCAACCTATATGATCAAGGCAGAGCGCATATGCCATGTGGTTGCACTAGAAGCTTCTAAACACTAATTATCTCAAATCCCTTTGTTCCTGGGTGTCTTTCCACAAGTGTGATACACAAGGTAGACCATAGACATGGGCCTTGTGTAATCACTCAACATAACCCAATCATACCATTCCACCCAGGTGATTCATTAACTTAGTTGTTTTATTAAGAAAAAACATAAGTCAAAGACTTAGCAAAATTTCCATAGCAGTATATAATACACCCTTGTTTGCTACTAGCTAGGCTAAGCATGATAACATAACTAGTATCTTAACTTAGAGAAAATTCTACCAAGACTACAACTACTAGGATTTCCCATGGCATAGCATATATATACTTAGCAAAAATTTCATGCAAGCCCTATATAAAATATCACTAGTGCATAGTCAAAAATAATTGGACAAATACATGAAGCACCACTTGCCTTGGTATTTGGGGGATTAGCAACAATCCTCACAATCACAATCACCACTAGCACCAAAATCTACACATAAAATGATAGCACCAAATTTACATTAAAATAAGCAAGCAAAAATATATTAATGTATGCAAACGCAATGAAATGAATTTCTACACTAAACCATTCAAACCAAACAGTACTGAACACCAAAACTAACTATATAAAGTTTAAACAAACTTAAATTTGCTTTAAAATCATTTTCCAAATAATTTATATAGCCAAAATAAGCCTATATTTGATTATGTATAAAATCCCATTTTTACAGAAGATAAATCCAAATTTAAGCCTACAGTAGTATAGTATTTATTTTTCTGAATCCAATGATATCTTATTTGCATTTTTTGGATAAACAGAACAAAAGTTATGAATTTTACAAGTTTAAACTCTAATAGAATCAAAATCAGATTTTAAATCTAAATCTCAGACAGGTGACTATATCTGATTAGCCCATACCGCTTCGCGTGGATCGGCCAATGTGGGCTGTAGGATTTAAGTTAGATTCTATGGCTCAGATCTAAGCGTACCCCTTCGTTAAGTGATCTGTTTAGATCCACTAGATCAAGATCTAACGGCTCACGGTGCTTTGACCAGGAACTGGCGGCGCGCGTGGCTACGACGGCGGCGGCGCTACTGGCGGTGGAGTTCCGGCGAGGCTAGGGGGTTAGGAGTGGCGTGCAGGTTCTTACCGAGATCGCGAGAAGATGGTGAAGCTCAACGTGGTATTTGTTTGGATAGGGGCGCACGACACGAGCTCAGGAACTCACCGGAGTTTAACCTAGCTTCGGGTGTTCACTACCGGCGACAAAGTCGATGTTCTAGGGCGCAATAGGATAAACAAAGGGCATTAGAAGATGCACAAAGGCACGACAAACACATTCGTATGGATTAGAGGTCAAGGGGCGGTCGCGTCTTACCACAATTGCTCATCGGAGACGAGGGCGGCGTTAGGTGCTCGCGGTGGTTGATGGAGTCGACGCTCTGGATCATGAGCAGACGAACAAACTACATACGAATGTGTTCGGGCAACGATCAAGGAGATCACAATAACATGAACGATAAAGTGCTCGGGCAACGGTGTTGCAAGTTGAAATATGGGCAGCCTGGTGGCGGAAAGAGGGTGGCGAGTGAGGGGAAATGCTCACGGTGGGGAGGGGTTTAAGTAGGCAGAGGCACGACGATAATCACTCGATGTATCAATGGCAATTAAGCCGCGCCATCAACGGCAGCAAACGACAGAGGCGACGGGGTCTGATGCGGGATTTGGGGGAAGACGATGCTGAGCTAGACGGGGCCACTGGGCAGTGACAGCGGGGTAGGCTAGCGAGCGTGAGAGAGAGAGAGGGGAAGGGGGATGCCCCGGGAGGGCTTGCTGGGCCTGCTCTGGAGTTGGACAAAAGGGTAGCGGCTGCTTTTATTTTTTTCTTTTGCTTTTTCTTTTTCTATTTGATTTTCATGAACCATTTTCAAACCAAATTCAAATGAGTTTGAATTTCAAATCTCCTCTAGGTTTTTGTAGTGTGAACCTTGCACTTAATTATGTATAAAACACTACTTGTTAGTCCACTACACCTTGATCCTTTGAAAATAAAATAAAACCATGCCTTATTGATATATATATATAATAGGAATAAAAATGGTTTTATTTGGAGTTTTGATTTGAAATTTTTTGTGCAAGTCAAAAATTCTATGAGTGCATGAATGAAATGCAAGCTTTTATAATTCATGAATTTTGGGATGTTACAAATCTAACCCCCTTAATATGAATCTCGCCCTCGAGATTCGGATTGGCTAGCAAATAGGTGTGGGTGGTCTTTCCGAAGATCATCTTCTCTTTTCCAAGTTGCTTCCTCTTCGGAATGATGGTTCCACTGAACTTTGCAGAACTTGATAGTTTTGGTACGGGTAACTATTTCTGCAGTCTCAAGAATCATGATAGGTTTCTCTTCATAGGTGAGATCACTCTCTAACTGAACCTCTTCCAAAGGTATAGTATCCTTCAAGGAAGTTTCTTCCATCTCCGGATGGCACTTCTTCAACTGACTCACATGAAACACATTGTGAACAACCGACGGAGATTTGGGAAATTCAATCTCATAAGCCACTTCTCCTTTGCGATTCAAAATCTTGAATGGTCCAACATACCTTGGTGCCAATTTTCCTTTGACTCCAAATATTTTCACACCACGAAGTGGTGAGACTCTAAGATAAGCTCTATCTCCTACCTCATAGGTGACTTCTCTATGGTTTGGATCTGCATAGCTCTTCTGTCGGGACTGTGCTATCTTCAATCTGTCCTTTACCAATTTGACTTTCTCTTCGGCTTCCTTGATCAGTTCTGGTCCGAACAAATTTCTTTCTCCCACACCACTCCATAGTAATATCATAGTACATTTTCTTCCATAGAGAAATTCAAACGGTGCCATCTCAATGATGGCTTGATAGCTGTTATTGTAAGAGAATTCTGCATAAGGTAGAGTTTCATCCCAACTAGCACCATAGTCTAGGTCACAAGCCCTCAACATATCCTCCAAAATCTGTTGGTCCTTTCTGTCTGTCCATCAGTCTGGGGGTGAAAAGCCGTCACATCCCAAGATTTTCCAAATCTTGTAATGTGAAAAATAAATAAACAGAACAAATAATTGTTGAAATTTAGGGTGAAAAGAAACTTTTTGTTTCTAAATGGAAACTTAAAATCCCATCTTGAACAAACTTTGGTTAATTTTTGAGTCCAACTAAATTCAAAACAAGTGAAATGCATTCTTCATAAATGCATCTTGAAATTTAAACACTTGAGAAATAAACCAAAACTCTAAAACCCTAATGGAAGGAAAACATTTCCAAGTTATATCTAAGCCTATGGATTTGATCCATATAAAAATTTGTCAAACAAACATTTCAAAATGATCAAGAATAACAAATAGAAATATTATAAAACCATATGAATTGGTTTCACCTAAATTGGAGCCATAGATAAAATCTTATGAATTTAATAAGATAAGGAAATTTAATTTCCAAAGCTAATAAAGCACCTTACTAAAAATCCATACCAAATGGTGAGTAAATAATCCTAAATAGAACTAAAAGGATAAACATATACTAAATAAAAATATATAAATAGGAATCACCAAGTTTGGATCTATAAATAAAAAGATATGGATTTTATAAGATAAAGAAAGAAATATTAAATGAAGAATATTTAAAGACTAAATTAAATCTTGGCCTAAACCATAAGAAAATGGAATGAATATAATCCAAATCCAAATAAAATAAAAGGATAAAGAATTTTCCAAATAAAATAAAATGGCATTAACCAAATTCTATTCCATTGGATTAAGACAAATTCCCAAATAAGAATGATTAATTAAATCATGGGAAATAGTATTTGGAATTTACCCAAATGGAATAAAAGTCATTTAATTAACTTAAATGGGATCAAAGAAATCAACTAAATAAAATTTATGGAATTAAACCCATAATTAATTTCATTGGAATAAAAACAAATACCCAATTTAAATGATTAATAAATCATATTAAAAATATTCCAAATAATTCAAGGTGAATTATTTGACACCCTAATAAATAAATAAAACCTACTAAAAATATTTGGAAAGATTTAGATTTCAAATGGAGTTTGAAAACATTATTAAATCTTGATTTAAGTAGTACAAAGGCCTATTTTAAATAATTAATATACCCTAAAAAGAATAAAAGAATTATTTTAAAATTGACTCTAGAATGTACTATTAATCAGTATTTGAATATACTCCAAGTTCGGTTGAAGTTTGAATTCAAATAGTTGTTTGAAATGATTAAACAAAATCAAAACAGAATAATAGAAATGGAAAAAAGAAAAAGAGAAACAGAACAAAAAAAAAGTGAACAAAGCCAGCCCAACCTAACCTGGGCCAATCCAGCCCAGTTAGCCCATCTCCCCACCCCCAATGTGAATCATTTTTCACTCAGAAAATCACCCGCGCAGTCGTTGACTAGCAGGCCCCACCTCCCCTCTCTCTCTCACTGACCGCTGTGCCCCAACCGTAAGTTTTCTTCCTCACCCGCGCGAAGACCACGCCTCGCTGCCGTTTCTGGCCGGAATTCAAACGCGTTAATTCGCCTCAATTGCTGGAGTAAACCTCGCTGTGACCATGCGTACTTAATCGCCACACTCCCCTCTTCTGTTCCCCTCACTCGCCGCTTCCTCTCTGCCCCCAGGCTGCAAGAATCGCAAGCCCAAGCACCCACTGCTCCGACGAGCTCATCGGCCGATTCCGGTGACACCCGGCCTCCCCTTTCTCCCTGACACCTACTAGCTTACTTCCCATTGCCCAGCGCACCCTCTAGTACCCTCTACTCGCCCGCGCGCGTTCCCTAGGCTCGGCAACGACCACGACCGAGAGCGCCGCTGTCTGCCTCTTCTCTGGCGACTTCCCTGGTAACGTTCTGACTGCCCCTCGTCCTTCCAATGACACGCATATGACCAGTGACCTCGTCCGCATCTAACGCCAATGTTTTCGTGTCTTGGCTCGCACCGTAGCGTCGCCACCATCTTCGGCAGTGAGCATCCGTTGCCAGGCAAAACTCCGGTGAGAAATCCACGGCAACCACGAGCGCCCCTTCGCCAACCAAGGATACGACGAGCATCAGCAAGACCATGCGATTCTGGTGAGCCACTCCACTCCTCTTCTCTCCCCCTGTATCGCTGGCAACCTCGCTTGCCGAGCGCGCCTCCGCCAGTCGCCGCCGCCAGTGCCGCCAACTGATGGTCAATCGCTGTGAGTCATAGGATGTAGATCCAGTGACTACGATAGAAACTAAGCGAAAGGGTATCCTGTGATCTGTGCCGTGCGATTTGCATTAGATCCAGCAGCCCACGTTAGCCGATCCACGCGAACCTTTTTCGGCCAATCAAAACATTCCACGTGGCCCAGAGTTTGTTTTAAAAACAGGATTTGATCTATTAGATGATCAAATTTGTAAATTGCATAACTTGCAAACCACACGTCCAAATTTTGCAAATTTTATATCAATGGAATAAGCAAGACAAGTACTTTCCAACCACGCACTTTGTTTAGTAAATTGCTTCTGGTAAAATGGTTGTTTTTTCAGAAACTTGTGTAGGCATAATTTGAATGTAAAATTCATTCTAAAATTGTTTTTGTGATAAAATCTTTGGCAAATGGATTGTTTTGAACCTACTGACCATATAAACCAACCTGTGGATTCAAAAACATATTTTGTGAAGCAAAAGAATGAATCTTTGTTTTAGAACATTTCTAGTCAAATAAAAATGTTGTTTATATGTTAAAAATACCTTTTGGAGAAAAATCTTTGGGAAATGATTTGGATTAAACTCTCTGACCCTAAACACAAAGTTTTATGATTTGAAAACATATTTTGTGAACCCTATAAAAAAATTATTGCTTTGCTAAACGCATTTTCAACCACATAAAATATTGATTTGGTTTAAAAATGATTTATAAGTAAAATCTTTTGCAAATGATTTTAGCACTTATATAAAATGACCAATAGGTGTTTTAGAATGTTTATAACCTATTAGAAACCATTTTTCCAAATAAAACAATCTTTTGCATGCTTGCATGCATTGCTTTGTTTCTATTATTTTATGTGTTGTTTGCTTGAATGGTAGATTGAATTCTTGCTTGCTTGATTGAATTGTAGTAGAATTTGAAGAGTATGATCATTGCAAGATCAAGGAGTGAACTTATATTATCTACCAAAAAGGCAAGTGATGCTTCATACTTTTGTCCCATTATTTTCACTATGCATTAGTGATATTTCTAAGTAGGACTTGCATGGAATTTTTGCTAAGTATAAACTATGCCATGGGAAATCCTAGTACATGAAACCTTAGTAGAATTTTCCTAAGTTAAGATTCCTACTACTATCATGCTTAGCTTAGCTAGTAGAAAACAAGGGTGGATTATATTCATGCTATGGAATATTTGTAAGTCAAGGACTTGTGTTTTGTTTAATAAAACAACTAAGTGAATGAATCACCTGGGTGGAATGGAAAGAATGGTTTTTGTTGAGTGGTTATGCAAGTCTAGTATGCTGGGGAAAACTTGGGCATCACCAAGTCCAGTATACTGGGGAAAGTTGGTATCTCACTTGTGGAATGCCACCCAGGAACAAAGAGATTTGAGATGTCAAATGTTGAGAAGCTTCAAGTGCAGCCACTTGGCATTATGGGCTCTGCCTGGATCATATAGGTTGCAATAACTTAGCCAAATGGACAGTTGGTGGTAGGGGTTTGATAGGTTGGAACGCGTCCATTCTGGTCTAAGGGAAGGCTTCTGAAAGATCTTGTCTTGGTTAAACCAAGTCTTGTGGGGAAAGTGCACCACCTCTGCAGAGTGTAAAATCTAAGTACTTAGCCATGTCCCTGGTAAAGGATAATTTGAGCATCAAGACATGGAAGCTATCAAGAATCTCCTCATCCCAATTTCTAAGTTAAAACTTGTGGTTGAACAAGGGTTGAAGGATCACCAATTTCTATTGGGAGATGCCTTGGGTGATTTTTTTGACAAACAAAAACTTAGTGTTTTTCAAAAAGATGAGGAAAAATATATTTTGAGCAAAGCAAGCCTAAGCTCCACTTAGCCAAATGCATATAGATGATAGACTCCACTATACTACCATAGTATCACTTGCCAATACAATTCAAATGTATTGACCCTTGTGGCTGTAACTTATTATGTTGCAGGTTTGTTTGATGTTAGTGAAGTGTGTTGATTAGGATTACAAGTCTACAACCAACATGATTGCCTGTGGCACTTTGAAGATGAAGGACCCCATGCTATAGTTATTTCTGCTGCATTATAATGAGATAGCCAAATGAGCTATGTAAGATGTAATGAATTATTTTACTCCTGGTTATAAAGCTGTATTATGACCTTTGTTTCCTGATATTACATCTTAACTGTGGATGCTAGATATTGATCCAGAGACTAGCATTGTAAACACAGGGATCTCTACCTTATTAAAGGTTGGGACCTCTACAAAAGTTGTGCTGAACTCCAACCTTGTCCCCAATGATTCATGTAGTTGTCACAAAAAATGCGAGGTGAATTGTGTTCCTCTATCCGACACAATACTCTTGGGTACTCCATGCAGACATACAATCCTATTCATATAAATCTTTGCTAACTTAGCACTTGTATAGGTTATCTTCACAGGTATGAAATGAGCCACTTTAGTTAGGCAATCCACAACCAGCCAAACAGAATCATATCCAGATCTAGTCCTTGGCAGTCCGGTGATAAAATCCATGCCAATCTTATCCCATTTCCAATCAGGAATAGGTAGTGGTTGTAATAACCCTGCTAGTTTCTGATGTTCTGCCTCCACTCAACTACATACATCACACAAGGCAATATGCTCCACAATATCTTTCTTGAGGTTGTTCCACCAAAATCTTTCCTTCACATCCATGTACATTTTGGTGTTACCTGTATGAATGGAATATGGTGAGTTGTGTGCTTCTTGTAGAATCAGTTTCCGAAGCTCCGGATCTTGTGGAATGCAGATACGTTTTCCATACCATAAAGTACCCTGTTCGTCTTTATGAATCCTTTAGCTTTCCCTTTGCTAATTTTTACTTTAATCTCTTCAATTTCCTTGTCCAACTTTTGGGCTTCTTTGATCTTGTCCCACAATGTGGGTTGAACATCCAATGACATGAGATGTCCTTTAGGCACTATCTCCAACTGAGATCTTTGAATTGGGCACACAGATCATCTGGCAATTCTCCCTTAGTAAGGCCATTCACATAAACCTTACAGCTTAAAGCATCCACTACAACATTTTATTCACCGGGATGGTATTGCAAACTCAAGTCATAGTCCTTGATGAGCTCTAGCCATCTTCTTTGTCTCATATTGATTTCCTTATGAGTGAAGATATACTTCAAAATTTTGTTATCTGTGAACACTTCACAACGCTTTCCCAAAAGATAATGTCTCCATGTTTTTAGTGCATGGACAACAGAGGCTAACTCTAAGTCATGAGCAGGGTAATTCACTTCATGAGTTTTGAGTTGTCTGGAGGCATAAGCCACAACTTTCCCTTCTTGCATCAAAACTCCACCCAATCCTTGGTGAGATTGTAACATCCCAATATTTAGGAACCAACGAAGGGTAGATTTAGGAATATGTGCAATTGCATGCATTCATCTGTAAAAATGTGGGTAAATTTTTCGCTAAATAAAAACCGAAAGTGATCAAAGTTTCTTTCACTCTTTAAGATTAGGAATAGCCTTGGAGAATGATCGTTATAAACTTTAACATGATCTTTATGGATTAGTGTGCTTTGGGGAAGGGAATTTGAATTCAAACATGAGATTTGGATTTATAATTTTAAAAAAGAATTAGAATTATGTTTGAGTAATCTTATTTAATCAAGAAATAATATTTAGTAACTCAAACTTTAAATAATATAACACAATCAAGAAAATGAATATTTATTCCATATCTTTATTCAATAAATAAGTTACAAGATATAACTTATGAAATTAATCAAGAATCTTTACAATACTAAATTATAAAAAGAAGAATATTTAATACTGATTAATATTACAATCTTTATTACAAAAGAATAAAATAAATATTACAAAAAGAATAAAATAAATATTACAAAGGAATTATTCTATCAAAAAGAAAACCTATTCTAATCTTGAATCTTCAAGTATTGTACCTACAAAACAAAGAACAAACAAAAAGAAAGAAAATAAAGGATTAAGATATTTTTACTCTTAGTAGTGACAGTGAGATGCATTGTTCCATTTTACGTCACTGAGTAAATCTTTAGGGGCAAGTTTCACCAATATGAAAGAACTAAATCTTTCATAATTTATAAGCCATAAGTCAAATAGTTCCAATCATTAAGAGGGGCAAGTCTCACCAGATAGGTAAATGTAATCATATAAAAAGGTATATCATTCCCTGAGGCTATCCATAAGGATGCAGCAGGCACACAACAACTTACACACCTAAATGCATGGAGTGTGCTGTCAAGCACAGCCACAACTGCCCACACAATCAAAACAGCTCAACACAGCTGTGGGCAAACGCCACAACACCATTTCCTTGCTCATACACACCAAGCACCAGTAGTCTAGCCACAGCCAAACCAGCCAAACTAAACCACAAACCAGATCATCCCAGTACTCATCAAGATGGTGACATAAGGAGGGGTGGATCAGGTGGATAGAAAGGACAAGGCCAAGCTACCAGGAACCAGAAGGTGGGTAGCAAGATCAAGGACAAGTTCCAGGAGCTGGAAGTAGCAGGATAAGCATCAAGAGAATAACAAGATCAGTCCAACAACACAACCAACAAGATAAAGCCACAAGATCAACCAGCAACCACAACAACAACCAACTGTTGTGGTGAGTTATATAAAACCATCACATGATCTGTTCATCATATCTATATAGAGATTCATGTGTTGTTCCATATTTAACTTCTCTGTATTCACCCAAGTGAGGTGAATCCATCCTAGAAGATTTTGAATACTAAAGTCATAGCCATAGGATAACCATACAAGTAAAACTAGGATCTCAGACCAACATCACTGATCCTGGATATAAAAGTCAAATCTTATACTCCAATATAATCATAGTCAAGATTATGAATTATGGGCACATCTCTTTAAAGAGTAGCACCCCAGAATCCATAAATCCTATGGATCCATGCAAACCCATTAGCACACCAATCATTTTCCCAACTATGACTCAAGAATTAGCAGCTGGTATTACTACCATAACATTTCTATCAGGGACAAAAAATTAGGAAACTAGTTCCTATGCCTCAGACCAACATCATAGGCGGAGAGGTTAAAAGAAGATTCAACTTATTTTTGACATTTACCAATTTCAAGCACTGTCAGAGTTAAGCTCAGTAATAGAACACAACCACTTGTGTGTCATTCTATGATGGTGTCACAAGGACAAGTTCTAACAGCCAAGCATAATCATTACTTATCTTTCACAAATAAAAGGGGCAAGCCACTAAATATCATTTTCCTGGAATCAAATGCTAGGAATCAACATCAAGCTTATCTATACATCTACAGAACATCACTAATATGTAATGATTAATTTCAGTCTGTATATCACCATACAAGCCACCAATTATAGATGCAGTAAACAATCACTGACAGAACTACTATCAGTACTAACATTTTGATAGTAGAAAGTTTCCAGATCAACAACATCCACAAGTAATAGTCCCATAGTAGTAGTATTCACTAAACCATATCCAATTATCAATTGGAATCAGACCAATAAAGCAAAAAGCATTATAAAAATTAACTGTGGACAATAATCAACATGATCATCACTACAAGTTCCAATTCACAGAGGGATGAACCCTAATCAGGGGTAGCCACTAGAAACACACAGGATAGGGTGGCAGAGTACGGAGCACGAGTGAGAAGAGGAAGCAAACTTACTGGAGGTTGTAGCTGTGGTCGAGAAGAGGAAGTAGAAGGAGTCGATGAGCATAGCGGCACGGGGAGAACCCTAAGGGGCGCTGCAACACGCACCGAGCCGAAGCACCGACCACATCAACACTTGAGGGTGAGCAACACCACCACAGCACCATGGGCGCAGCGGAGGCGGTAGCACCAGCACCACCGCAAACCCTAGGTTTCGGGACAGAGCCGGTCTGGCCATAGGAAAGCGCTAAATCCAAATCGAGATGGACTAGATGAAGGAGCAGGGCCAACAACCACGCTATGCACCACGACGGCGGCTGGAGAGGACCACGGTGGCGTGAATCGCCCAGCGGTGGTATCAGCGACCACACGGTCGAGGAAGAAGGAGAGAGGGGAACGAGAGAAAAGGACAGGCGAGAGTGGGCTGAGAGGGCCAACCCTTCGGGGAGCCTTTTTGGTTCTGGCCACTTGGGCCAAAACGGCCCAATAAGCTCAACAAAGTGAGCCCAACAAACTAAAGAAAGTTTAAATAATTAAGAAAAGACCAAAATACCCTTGAAGTTAAATAAAAATCTAAAAATTATGAATAAAATATTTTGGGATTCAAAATAATCCAATCTATTTAAATAAATTAAGAAATAATTTTTATGCATATAAATTTTTATCAAGAATTTTATAAAATATATATTCCTTGTGGAATTTTATAAAATTAATGAAAGAAGATAAAAATAAATAAAAATCATTTTTTATTATATATTGATATTGTAGTATTTTAAAAAATACTAGATAATGTTTTATATCATAAAAAGAAATTCTTGTATTATATGATAATTCTTAAAAGAATTATTAAATAAATAAAAATCAAACAAATAAAATAAAATAAAAATACAATATTCAACAAATATTAATAATTAATATTTTATAAATCCTTTACTACTTAAAGGAATTTTTGTAACTAAAATAATGGGTAGAACACACAAAAATAAATAATGCATTACATTACTTTGCATAATCATTTTGCTTCTTTAAATATTGTCCTTACTGGGCAATAATGATGTTTTGTAGACATAGAAGCTCAAGGTCCAGTGCAAGCATCCGACTTCACTACCTTGCAATCACAAGGCAAGTTCATCACTTGCTCATGTCCTTTGAAGAGACTTTATCAAAGTATTTGCAAATTGTGTGTTATTATCTATATCCCAAAAAAAGAAAATATTATTTTCTCAAACAAATAAATTTTTGGTATCATCCTAAGTGATGATAAAATGAAGCAATAGAACCTAGATTTCTATTTGCAACAATAATGATCAATTAGGAATTTAATAACCCATGACATCAGTGATTCTAGCGCCGTATAATACGCGTTAACCATGAGATTTGGAATGGGACGGAGAAGTCAGCTGTATCCTTTTCCTTCCGTATGGAGGAAAGACTACCTTAACATGACGTTGTGATTCCTTGTGAGGATCCAACATATGGGTGGGCACCCTTAGGCCCTGCATTTTGGTGTCTAGATTATCTATGAGTGGCTGTCGGAGGTTTAGCCAGACCTATAAGGTACTTACCAGGGGCATCACCATCTCATAGAGTCTTCGGGAACTCATCAGGGTTTTAGCCTGCCTGAAAGGGGGCTTAACGGAGGTGAGCCAGCCCTGAAGGATCATGCAGACATATGGGGTCGCAGAGAGGGCAGTGATTGGCTTGGACCAACTACTGGGCCCCACATCATGGAATTGTGGACGGGAAAGTACGCCCAGTTGGGCAACAAGGAAGTTGATCTCTCATGGGTAAAGTAACGCACCTCTACAGAGTGTAAGAATTGTAACTTACTACTCCTTGTTCTGGGAAGGAGCTACGAACGCGGAAGGAAATGAACTCCATGAAATTTCTGGTCAACCTGTGAAGGCTGATGGTCAGAGATTTTTTTATAATAAAATTAATCTTTGAAGAAAGATTTACAAAAACTGCATAGTACCAAGGACTTATAGTCTGAGGTGGTAGATAGAGCATCAAACCTCACACTTTGCATATAATGCACTTGTTGGGTAACGCTGTTACTGACCCTTTCCTTTGATCCCTTGCTTATACTCTTAGGATCCCGAAGAAACTCCAATGTATGCAACTGAGAGCCAAGAGGAGGTCTTCTATGAAGAGCCCAATTTGTATGGAGCCGTAGAAGGGAAGGACTACGATATCATCTACGGAGGAGAGTACCAAGAGTCAGAATAATTACTATAGTTCTAGGAGCCAATTGAACCGAGCAACATGAACAATATATAGCAATAAGTTGTTGAGCTCAGTTTGGAGTTTAAGTTTTCACTTTGAAACTTCTGCTGAAACACTTATATTTTGGTTTGTAAGTTGAATCTTTTAGAAGTCTTGAACTTCTGGTATTGTAATAATAATATTGTGTGTATGTTTGTAATATGGACCCGCAATGTTTCTGTTGTACCACTCTGAGGGATGTGATATTTATGAGACGGTGTTTTGTGGATGTCATGTCAACGACTATAGTGTACTACACATGCAGTGGTATGCTGGGTCTCTGCAGTTGGTATCAGAGCAAATTGCTTTGACCTTAGGTTGGAAACCTAGTAAAGGGTATTACCTGTAGGAGTGTGTAGCAACGATAAAGAATTCTCTAAAATAAATATAATGGGTATTCGAATGAGAATATTCCGTTATATGTTTTAGTGCGATAATTCTTTGTTATGATGCAATATATTATTATTTACCAATAAAACATTATTTTTTGACATATAGAGTTATGGCACCAAGGTTTCCAAAACAGACTTTGGTAAGGAAAGAGGAGACTCTCGATGATTACCAAGGATCATTTATGGACCAACTTCGTCAACTTTTAAAGATTTTTAGTTGTCCAACTAGAATTCCAGTGAATACCATAACCTATTATGATGGTCGAATGTTATCCAAGTATCATATGAGTATCCAACTTCCAGAGGAGCTTGGATTATATCACAATATACCTATAGGTGAAGGTAGGAGTCACTTAGCAGCATATCATGTTGCTGTTGTGGAGGCGATAGCTAATATCCGGGAGCATCAAGCCATGGAGTTAGAAGGTAGCACATTTTCTGTGATTCCTCATGATTCTATAGACTTAGAGCCCGAACCGGATCATCTTACTTTGGTTAAGAAGCATCCTAAGTTAGCTTCAAAGTTTATGGATAGGTACCAAACACTTGTTGCGTCTTTTTATAAGACACATCAAGTTATCGTCGAAGATAAAAAATGACATGTTAGAGGATCTAACTGATCCGGAAAGGAGGAAGCAGTTAGCATTCCAGTTGGAGAAGGAAGCAAGTAGTAGTACAAAATCCAACTTTAAGGATATACCTATAGATCCTGAATATTTTACACCATATCCTTATTCACCGAGGCCTGAACCTATATATGATCCTACTTTAGATATGAGGTATGCAGTACCACAGGGTTTAGAGGAGGGTTCTGATTCAGAACTTCCTATTGAGAATTCTGATGGTTAGAGAATGGGATCATCCGAAGGATTCCAGGGACACCACATGTCCATAGATGGTTCTGACAGAAATGTTGGACAGTATAGTTGGATGAGTGCAAGAATTAACCCTAGTAGAAGTAGTAGAAATACCATATTCATAGATAATCAGGATGAAGAAGAAGATCCTGAGGAGAGAGTGTTTGAATCATCAACACCTTCTCAAAACCCAAGGAATATACATTATCCGGTGTTCAACTATCTTGCCCAATAGAGCACCTGGGGAACAGCAGGATCTGTGTATTCTGTTGACGACTCAAGGTATGAAACTTAGGATTTGCAAGTAGGTGATAATGTTGAATATGTTTCTGAAGACTTTCAGATGAGCTGGAAGGAGTCAATGCGCTAGGGTTGAGTAATGACTCAAGCCCTGACACTTCAGATACTGAGTATGTTCCTTTTGGAAGGCCATTTGTTCCACAAACTGTGCGACGAACGTCACGTCATCATGGTTGGACTGCGGGCATGTATAATGAGCATCGTGGATACTAGAAGTAGGCAGTTTATTAGGAAGTATCGTGTAACGCGTATTGTAATGTGAGGAAATGATGTAGATAGATAAACAAGGAAGTGTGCTCAGTTGTTATTGTACCCATAGGATACAAGTATGGTGACTCTGTACTTTGTTATGAGGCTTGTAATGTATAATATGTGAAATGCATATTTGGATTTTATTTGTATTTTCATTGTGTGACTAGTTCTATGTGTAAAGTCAAGCTCAGAACACATGTGCATGATGTAATTATGAGTATTGACTTTATGTTGCAGGACTAGGGGGTCATGGACACGGGTGTGGAAACTGAATCTGAGCAGCAGCGAATGGAACGTGAGGCCAAGGAAAAGGTCGATGCAGATGCAGGAAATCAGGGGACATTGCCACCACCACCAATGAGGCCATTAATGGAGCAGAACTTTATGCAGTATATGCAAATGATGCAAGAAAACCAGAAAAGTTTATGGAAGAGTTGCTAGGACGAGCTGGGAATCAAAGAGCAACTGAAGGTGGAGGAGTGAGTCTTTCTGACTTCTAGAATGCAAGGTCGTTACCTTTTGCATCAGCTCCTAAACCAATGGATGCAGAAGATTGGCTAGCAGATATAAAAAGAAAGTTGAAGACTATAGGTTGTAATGATGAGGAGAAACTGAGGTATGCAACTCATCTTTTGACAGGACCTGCAGCGTCATGGTGGGAGAATTAGTTAGCCATGCAACAGCCAGGAAGGGAGTATACTTGGGAAGAGTTCAAACAGATATTCCATGAATATCATGTTCTGGAAAGTGTTATGGAGTTGAAGCGGACAGAATTTGAGGAGCTTTAGCAAGGATATACTAGTGTTATGAAGTATATTCAAGAGTTTAGCCAACTATCTCGTTATGCTGAAGAAGTTAATACGGAAGAAAATAGGAAGAAGCGTTTCCTGAGAGGGTTGAATCCATTTGTGAAGATGCAGTTAAGGTTGGCTAATAAACAAACGTATCAGCAGTTGTTGGATGCAGCTATCACATTTGAAGATGACTACAAGAATGTCCAAGAGGATAGAAGGAAGAGAGATAAGAAGGAAACTAAGAGGATACAGGCAAGTAAACCCAAGCCCAATCTAGAATTCAAACCAAGGAATAGACCATATGATAGCAATAATTCCAACCGGAGTGTAAATCCAAACGAAAAGAATATTATATGCCACAATTGCAAACTTCCAGGGCATATAAGCAGGGATTGCCCGAAACCAGCAATTGTGTGCCATGCTTGTGGTTAGAGAGGTCACATAAAGCCAAATTGTTCAAGAAAACCACAAGGAGGTTGGCCGGTTAGAGATGGAAGACAAGCTAGTGGAGGCTATGGGCAGCCAAATAAAGGAGGGAATAATGTCAAGAACAACAATGGCAAGAGGAACAGACCTATCGGGAAGCTGAATTGCGCAACCCTAGAGGAGGTGGATAACTCGGAGCATGCAGTGATAGGTACGCTCAATATCCTTACCAATCCCGGCAAAGTTCTATTTGATACTGGTGCAACTACTTCATTCATTTCTGAAAAATTCTATGATAAATTCGGGATTAGAAGGGCAACGTTAGAAACCCCTATGACCGTAGTTACGGCAGGGGGAAATGTGATTGTATGCCACATTAAACAAGATCAGGTTTTTTCGATCTGTGTTTGTACATACTTTGCGGACCTTTATGTGATTCCTTTGAAGGGAATTGCAGTAGTGTTGGGGATGGACTGGATGATTGAACATGAGGCTCAGATAAATTGTGAGGAGAAAACTGTCTCAATCAAAACTCCAAGTGGAGCAAGGATAGATTACCAAGCAGATAAGCACAGTCATATCATGGTGGATCTTCATTTGAACTCAATGAAGGAGGTCAAGTTGGAAGATATTCCTATAGTAAATGAGTTTCAAGATGTTTTTCCAGCAGAGCTACCTGGAATGCCACCAGATCGGGAGATAGAGTTCACTATTGATCTAATTCCAGGTACAACACCAATAGCCCAAGCACCATACAAGATGGGACCAAAAGAATTAAAAGAACTCAAAGAGCAAATTGATGGGTTAGCCAAAAAAGGATTTATTCAGGAAAGTGTATCCCCATGGGGAACACCGGTAATCTTTGTGGATAAAAGAGATGGTGGAAGAAGGATGTGTGGGGACTACAGAAATTTGAACAATTTTACCATAAAAAATAAGTATCCTTTACCAAGAATTCAAGATCTGTTTGATCAAGTGAAGGGAGATGGAGTATTTTCTAAGATCGATCTAAGATCTGGATACCATCAGATAAAAATCAAACCAAAGGATGTTCCAAAGACAGCATTCGTCTCAAGGTATGGACACCATGAGTATCTTGTAGTACCATTTGGATTGACAAATGCAACAGCAATATTCATGAATCTGATGAACAAAATCTTCATGCCATATTTGGATAAGTTCGTCATAGTCTTCATTGATGATATTCTGATATATTCCAAGGATAAAGAAGAGCATGCAGATCATTTGAGAATAGCACTACAGACCCTAAGAGAACATAAGCTTTATGCTAAGTTTAGTAAGTGTGAATTCTAGTTAGATGAGGTAGAATTCCTCGTTCATGTGATCAGTAAAGAGGGAATTGCTGTAAATCCATCCAAAGTTCAATCTGTACTAGAATGGACTGCACCAACCAATGTGAAACAAATTCGATGTTTCTTGGGTATGGCTGGTTATTACCGGAGGTTCATTGAAGGTTTCTCCAAAATAGCTGGACCAATGACCAAATTGTTAAGGAATAATACACCATTAAATTGGGATGAGAAGTGTGAAGCAAGTTTTTAGGAGTTAAAGACCAGATTAACTACCGCTCCAATTCTAGCAGTTCCAAAAATAGGAAAGGACTTTATAGTATACTGTGATGCATCTAAAGAAGGTCTGGGTTGTGTGTTAATGCAAGATCGGAAAGTGATTGCTTATGGATCAAGACAATTGAAACCACATGAAATCAACTATCCAACTCATGATTTAGAGCTAGCAGCAGTATCTTTGCTTTGAAAGGATGGAGGCATTTTCTTTAGGGAGCCAGATGTGAGTTATACACTAACCACAAAAGTCTCAAATATTTCTTTACCCAAAAGGAATTGAGTATGAGAGAAAAGAGTTGGTTGGAACTAATAAAGGATTATGATCTAACAATCAACTATACCCTGGGAAAAGCAAATGTTGTAGCAAATGCCTTAAGTCATAAAAGTGTAGATATTCAGCCTAGCAATCAGGAGCTACCAAAAGAGTTATAGATGGATTTGGAAAGATTAGAACTTCAATTTGTTAGAACAAAAACTCTTGGAGGGTTAGCTACTATGCAGGTAGTTGCAGAATAGGATAGTGATCTTAAGCATGAGATTTTTAGACATCAAGCAAAAGATCCTTTCATTGCTGAAGAAATTCGGAGGATATCCCATGGGCAAACATCAGTTTTTCGCCTAGGATATTATGAATATTTGTGGTTCCAAGATCGTATTTGTGTTCCAGATGTGACTAAGATTCGTGAAGTCATACTCCGAGAAGCTCATGAAACACCATATTCTATACATCCAGGAAGTACTAAGATGTATATAGATCTGAAAGAATTATTCTGGTGGAATAACATGAAAAGGGACATTGCAAAATATGTGTCAAAATGCCATACTTGCCAAAGGGTAAAGGTGTTGGGAATATGCCCTAGAGGCAATCATGTATGATGAGATTTCCCATTGTATTCATAAAGATATTAAGTAGTCCTTGTATAAACATCTGATGTGTATCATTGAATATGTGATTCGGTTGTGGAACTATGCATTCATGTTGTTTGTACTAAATATCCTTGGTCATTGAGGTTGTGCTGGACACACAACTTAGGCCAATGTGAAAGTTGGCTTGATGACTCGGTTCCACTTGTCATGGGCATGGAGATGCTATTCCAACTTACACAGATTCGGCTAAAGAGTTTAGCGAGTCAGATTGACCCATATTGAGGTACAACGAACAAGTTGTCATTTGTATATCTCAATCAATGTAATCCTTAGACCTGAGGTTATTGCATAGTCCGAGTTGAGGATCACAGACTTAGGTTCTGTCAAACGCTGATCCGTAACTGGGCAGTTATAAAGGCCGAGTTCGGGTCGACTGAGAATCAAGCTGCGTGATGTGAATAACCAAGATGGGATTTTGCCCCTCCACTTGGAGAGATATTCTCTGGGCCCTCTCGTGAGATATGATTTGGAAAGCATGGCCATGCACGACTCGGTTAAGTGTTAACCGAGGCGATCGACTAAGAGTTAGTCGGGTGAATCACTTATCTCGGATCGAGAAGAGAGTCGGACTATTTAAGGGATGAAAATTATTCGCCTATAGTCTGACAAGGTATATCGTGAGGCAAAAGGGACTTGGACGCAAGTCGCATTGGAAAGGCAAGTCGTTATGACTCTTTGGTACTTGGGAGTCGGCACGTTCTGCTAGGAGCCGCTACCGACTGATCGATTGAGAGTCGGACTCCAATCGTGTCCAAGTAGCCATGAGCCTGCGGGGTCACAGACTTAAGACCGGGAGCAAGTTTGGATTGGATCTGAACCTGTAATCTGGTTGGGTTGGACCTAAACCGGATTAGGACTGAGTTAGTGAGTTGGACTCATGGTGACTAGTGTTATATGGGATTTAGTGAATGGGTCACGCGAGCAGAGCCCACGTTCACTCCCTATATATAGTGGAGCACCGTAACCCAGAAAGGTTAATCGTTATTCGGTTAGGTCATTCCATGTGTTGGAAACCCTAGCTCCATAGCAGTCCTGCCTCCGTAATGAACCTAGCAGTTCGCCGCCGGCGCTCCTCCTTGTACATGTGGATACCAGCAGAGGTGTTGTGGGATCAGCACCAGGGCGATCGGATCGTGAGGATTGCACTGCATCAACTGACGCGCTTCATCAGTAATCCGCAACCGTGCGTCTAGTGGTAAACCTCGTGGCCTTCTACCTCAGCTAGATCTTGGGATCACCACGTTAGAGGAAAAAATTTGTTTTATCTCCGCGTGGCCCAACAAAAGGTTGAACATCAAAGTCCAACAGGACCATTGCAACCTTTGGAAATTCCCGGATGGAAATGGGAGGAGATTCATATGGACTTCATCACCGGATTGCCCATGACACCTAAATGGAAGGACATGATATGGGTATTTGTTGATAGACTCACTAAAAGTGCACATTTTATTCCGATAAATCAGAAGGATAATGCCGAGAAGTTAGTGGAAGTTTACATCAAAGAAATAGTAAGTAAGCACGGAGTGCCCAAGAAGATTGTAACCGATAGGGGATCAGTGTTTACTTCGGCATTTTGGAAGCAATTACATGAAGCACTTGGTTCAAAGTTAGATTTTAGCACAGCTTATCATCCAGAGATAGGGGGTCAAACAGAAATAACCAATCAAATACTGGATGACATGTTAAGGGCTTGTGCATTAGATTTTGGAGGTTCGTGGGAAGATCATCTACCGTTGGCAGAATTTTCCTACAATAACAACTATCAGAGTAGTCTGAATGCATCTCCATATCAGGTTCTGTATGGAAGGAAATGTAGATCACCAATATGTTTGTATAAGCCTGGAAGTAGCAAAGAATTTGCGCCAGACTATATCAAGGAAAACCAAGATATCATTGATAAAATCAAGGATAGATTGAAGATAGGTCAAAGTAGGCAGAAAAGTTATGCTGATCAAAGTCGAAGATCATGGCATCCTGAAGTGGGAGACATGGTATATCTGAAAGTAAGTCCAATGAAAGGAGTTAAAAGGTTCGGAGTTAAAGGAAAATTGAGTCCAAGATATATAGGTCCATTCAAAATACTGAGTCAGAACAGGGCTATAGCTTATGCTTTAGAGTTACCCGCAAGATTGGCTCAAGTTCATAATGTTTTACATGTATCACAAATCCAGAAATGTCTTAAATTTCCTGATGATGCAATCACACATCAAGAGATAGAATTACAAGCAGACTTGACCTATGTTGAAAAACCTTTTAAAATTTTGGAAGAAAACTGGAAAAGGTTGAGGAATAGGGCAATCAAGTATTGCAAGGTACAACGGGAACATCATCCCGAAAGAGAAGCCACCTGGGAGAAAGAAGATGATTTAAGAAAAGCCTATCCAGAACTATTCAGGTACACTTCCACAAACTTCGGGATGAAGTTTAATTTAAGGGGGGAAGTCTGTAACATCCAGAATTTAGGAACCAACGGAGGGTAGATTTAGGAATCTATGCAATTGCATGCATTCATCTGTAAAAATGTGGGTAAATTTTTTGCCAAATAAAAACCAAAAGTGATCAAAGTTTCTTTCACTCTTTAAGATTAGGAATAGCCTTGGAGAATGATCGTTATAAACTTTGACATGCTCTTTATGGATTATTATGTTTTGGGGAAGGGAATTTGAATTCAAACATGAGATTTGGATTTATAATTTAAAAAAAGAATTAGAGTTATGTTTGATTAATCTTGTTTAATCAAGAAATAATATTTAGTAACTCAAACTTTAAATAATATAACACAATCAAGAAAATGAATATTTATTCCATATCTTTATTCAATAAATAAGTTACAAGATATAACTTAGGAAATTAATCAAGAATCATTACAATAGTAAATTATAAAAATAAGAATATTTACATACTGTGTAATATTACAATCTTTATTACAAAAGAATAAAACAAAGATTACAAAAAGAATAAAATAAATATTACAAAGGAATTATTCTATCAAAAAGAAAACCTATTCTAATATTGAATCTTCAAGTCTTGTACCTGCAAAAAAAAGAACAAACAAAAAGAAAGAAAATAAAGGATTAAGATATTTTTACTCTTAGTAGTGACAGTGAGATGCACTGTTCCACTTTACATCACTGAGTAAATCTTTAGGGGCAAGTTTCACCAATATGAAAGAACTAAATCTTTCATAATTTATAAGCCATAAGTCATATAATTCCAATCAGTAAGAGGGGCAAGTTTCACCAGACAGGTAAATGTAATCAGATAAAAAGGTAGATCATTCCCTGAGCCTATCTATAAGGGTGCAGCAGGCACACAAGCAACTTACACACCTAAATGCATGATGTGTGCTATCAAGCACAAACACAACTTCCCACATAATCAAAATAGCTCAACACAGCCGTGGGCAAACACCACATCACCATTTCCTTGCTCATACACACCAAGCACTAGCAGTCTAGCCACAGCAGAACCAGCCAAACTAAACCACAAACCAGATCACCCCAGGAGTCATCAAGATGGTGACATAAGGAGGGGGTGGATCAGGTGGATAGCAAGGACAAGGCCAAGCTACCAGGAACCAGAAGGTGGGTAGCAAGATCAAGCACAAGTTCCAGGAGCTAGAAGTAGCAGGAGCAGCATCAGGAGAATAACCAGATCAGGCTAGCAACACAACCAACAAGATCAAGCCACAAGATCAACCAGCAACCACAACAACAACCAACTGTTGTGGTGAGTTATATAAAACCATCACATGATCTGTTCATCATATCTATATAGAGATTCATCTGTTTTTCCATATTTAACTTCTCAGTATTCACCCAAGTGACGTGAATGCATCCTAGAATATTTTGAATACTAAAGTCATAGCCATAAGATAACCATACAAGTAAAATCAGGATCTCATACCAACATCACTGATCCTGGATATAAAAGTCAAATCTTATACTCCAATATAATCATAGTCAAGATTATGAATTCTGGGCACATCTCTTAAAAGAGTAGCACCCCAGAATCCATAAATCCTATGGATCCATGCAAACCCATTAGCACACCAATCATTTTCCCAACTATGACTCAAGAATTAGCAGCTGGTATTACTACCATAACATTTCTATCAGGGACAAAAAACTAGGAAACTAGTTCCTATGCCTCAGACCAACATCATAGGCAGAGAGGTTAAAAGAAGATTCAACTTATCTTTGACATTTACCAATTTCAAGCACTGTCAGAGTTAAGCTCAGTAATAGAACACAACCACTTGTGTGTCATTCTATGATGGTGTCACAAGGACAAGTTCTAAAAGCCAAGCATAATCATTACTTATCTTTCACAAATAAAAGGGGCAAGCCACTAAATATCATTTTCCTGGAATCAAATGCTAGGAATCAGCATCAAGCTTATCTATACATCTACAGAACATCACTAATATGTAATGATTAATTTCAGTCTGTATATCACCATACAAGCCAACAATTATAGATGCAGTAAACAATCACTGACAGAACTACTGTCAGTACTAACATTTTGATAGTAGAAAGTTTCTAGATCAACAACATCCACAAGTAATAGTCCCACAGTAGCAGTATTCACTAAACCATATCCAATTATCAATTGGAATCAGACCAATAAAGCCACTAGCATCATAAAAATTAACTGTGGAAAATAATCAACATGATCATCACTACAAGTTCCAATTCACAGAGGGATGAACCCTAATCAGGGGTAGCCACTAGAAACACACAGGACAGGGTGGCAGAGTACCGAGCACGAGTGGGAAGATGAAGCAAACTTACTGGAGGTTGTAGTTGTGGTCGAGAAGAGGAAGCAGAAGGAGTCGATGAGCACGGCGACACGGAGAGCACCCCAAGGAGCACTGCAACCCGCACCGAGCTGAGGCGCCGACCACAACAACACTTGAGGGTGAGCAGGACCACCACAGCACCACGGGCGCAGCGGCGGCGGCAGCACCAGCACCACCCCAAACCCTAGGTTTCGGGATAGAGCCGGTCTGGCCACAGGAAAGCGCCAAATCCAAATCGATATGGACTAGATGAAGGAGCGGGGCCAACAACCATGCTATGCACCACGACGACGGCCGGAGAGGACCACGACGGCGTGAATCGCCCGTCGGTGGTATCGGCGACCACAGGGTCGAGGAAGAAGGAGAGAGGGGAAGAAGAGAAAACTACAGGGGAGAGTGGGCTGAGAGGGCCAACCCTTCGGGGAGCCTTATTGGTTCTGGCCACTTGGGCCAAAACGACCCAATAAGCCCAACAAACTAAAGAAAGTTTTAATAATTAAGAAAAGACCAAAATACCCCTGAACTTAAATAAAAATCTAAAAATTATGAATAAAATATTTTGGGATTCACAATAATCCAATCTATTTATATAAATTAATAAATAATTTTTTATGCATATAAATTTTGATCAAGAATTTTATAATATGTATTCCTTATATTTATGATATATTTATGATAAGGAAAGAAGATAAAAATAAATAAAAATCATTTTTATGATATATTTATATTGTAGTATTTTAGAAAAATACTAGATAAATGTTTTATATCATAAAAAGAAATTCTTGTATTACATGATAATTCTTAAAATAATTATTAAATAAATAAAAATCAAATAAATAAAATCAAATAAAAATACAATATTCAATAAATATTAATAATTAATATTTATAAATCCTTTACTACTTAAAGGAATTTTTGTAACTAAAATAATGGGTAGAACACACAAAAATAAATAATGCATTACATTACTTTGCATAATCATTTTTGCTTCTTTAAACATTGTCCTTACCGGGCAATAATGATGTTTTGTAGACATAGAAGCTCAAGGTCTAGTGCAAGCATCCGACTTCACTACCTTGCAATCACAAGGAAAGTTCATCACTTGCTCAGGTCCTTTGAAGAGTCTTTATCAAAGTATTTGCAAATTGTGTGTTATCACCTATATCCCAGAAAAAGAAAATATTATTTTCTCAAACAAATAAATTTTTGGTATCATCCTAAGTGATGATACAATGAAGCAATAGAACCTATATTTCTATTTGCAACAATAATGATCAATTAGGAATTTAATAACCCAGGACATCAGTGATTCTAGCGACGTATATTACGCGTTAACCATGAGATTTGGAATGGGACGGAGAAGTCAGCTGTATCCTTTTCCTTCCGTATGGAGGCAAGACTACCTTAACGTGACATTGTGATTCCTTCTACGGATCCAACATATGGGTGGGCACCCTTAGGCCACGCATTTTTGGTGTCTACATTATCTATGAGTGGCTGCCGGAGGTTTAGCCAGACCTATAAGGTACTTACCAGGGGCATCACCATCTCATAGAGTCTTCGGGAACTCATCAGGGTTTTAGCCTGCCCAAAAGGGGGCTTAACAGAGGCGAGAAAACCTCGAAGGATCGTGCAGACATATGGGGTCACAGAGAGGGCAGTGATTGGCTTGGACCAACTGCTAGGCCCCACATCATGGAATTGTGGACGGGAAAGTACGCTCGGTTGTGCAAAAAGGAAGTTGATCTCTCATGGGTAAAGTAACACACCTATGCAGAGTGTAATAATTGTAACTTGTTACTCCCTGTTCCGGGAAGGAGCTACGAACGCGGCAGGAAGGGAACTCCATGAATGTTTTGGTCAACCTGTGAAGGTTGATGGTCATGGATTTTTTATAATAAAATTAGTCTTTGAAGAAATATTTACAAAAACTGCATAGTACCAAGGACTTATAGTACGAGGTGGTAGATAGAGCATCAAACCTCACACTTTGCATATAATGAACTTGTTGGGTAACGCTGTTACTCACCCTTTCCTTTGATCCCTTGCTTAGACTCTAAGGATCCAGAAGAAACAAGGTATGCAACTGAGAGCCAAGAGGAGGTCTTCTATGAAGAGCCCAATTTGTATGGAGTCATAGAAGGGAAGGACTACGATATCATCTATGGAGGAGAGTACCAAGAGTCAGAATAATTACTATAGTTCCAGGAGCCAATTGAGCCGAGCAACATGAACAATATATAGCAATAAGTTGTTGAGATCAGTTTGGAGTTTAAGTTTTCACTTTGAAACTTCCACTGAAACACTTATATTTTGGTTTGTAATTTGAATCTTTTGGAAGTCTTGAACTTCTGGTATTGTAATAATAATACCGTGTGTATGTTTGTAATATGGACCCGCAATGTTTCTGTTGTACCACTCTGAGGGATGTGATATTTACGGAACGGTGTTCTGTGGATGTCATGTCAATGACTATAGTGTACTACACATGCAGTGGTATGCTGGGTCACCGCAGAGATGCATCACAATAAACTTAGAAATCCTTCTCCAAATCTGGCAGACATAAGACTGGGGATGTCACTAGTCTCTTCTTCAATTCTTGGTAGCTGAGTTCACATCCTTCAGTCCAGTCAAACTTCTTTTCTTTCTTAAGTAACTCCTTCATTGGCTTAGCTACCTTTGAGAAATTCTCAATGAACCTTCTATAATATCCTGCCAAACCTAGGAAACTGCGAACTTCTTTCACTGACTTGGGAGATTCCCACTCAGTTACAGCTGACACCTTTGCGGAATCGACAGCTATACCTTCTCCTGACACAATATTCCGATAAATCCAACTTCATTCAACCAGAATTCACACATACTGAACTTGGCATATAGCTTGTGCTCCCTGAGCTTCTCAAGTATCAAGCGCAAATGCTCTTCATGCTCTTCTTTGATCTTGGAATAGATCAAAATGTTGTTGATGAATACGACAACAAACTTGTCAAGAAATTCCATGAACACCTTGTTCATCATATTCATGAAATAGGATAGTGCATTCGTTAAACCAAAGGGCATCACGGTGTACTCATACAATACATACCTAGTGGTGAAAGCAATCTTAGGTATGTCTTGTTATTCAATCTTGAGCTGAAAGTATCCTGATCGGAGATCAATCTTTGAGAACACATGGGCTCCTTCTAGTTGATCAAATAGATCGTTGATTCTAGGCAAATGATATTTGTTCTTGATAGTCACCTCATTGAGTGATCGGTAGTCTATGCATAACCTTTGACTTCTATCTTTATTCTCAACAAACAAAACCAGTGCACCCCAAGATGAAGAACTTGGTTGTATAAATCCTTTCTGCAACTGTTCTCCAAGCTGTTTCTTGAGTTCTTTCAACTCATCAACTGACATCTTGTAGGGTCTCTTTGCTATTGTTCCTGATCCTAGCAGTAAGTCAATCAGAAACTCTACATCTCTATCTGGTGGCATTCTAGGCAATTCCTCCAGAAACACATCCGGATACTCCCTCAGAATTAGCACACTGTCTATGCTAACCCCCTTAGAGAATTTAGCTTACTCCCTTTAGTTTCAAAGTTAGACTTGAACCTAATCTGTTTCTTATTCGGGGTTGTGAGTGTGACAGTACGATTGGAACAATCTAGTACTCCTTCATACTTAGTCATCCAATCCAATCCCAAAATTACATCCAACCCTTGGGAATCTAGGATTATCAGACTAACTGGAAACTTATACTTTCCAAATTCTATCACTAGATCATGACATCCAAAATTCACTATGATCTCTCCTCCAGGAGAGCTTACTTTTATAGGACACCGAATAGTTTCAGTTGGAAGTCCATTTTTATCAACAAATGCTCTTGATATGAATGAATGCGATGCACCGGTATAAAAAAGAACAAGTGCTGGAAAAGAATTAAGCTTGAACTTACCAGCCACAACATCAGACTCTTCATAAATTTCTTCCACATTGATGTGGTTCACTTGTCCCTTCTAAAAAGGGTTGGGCTTGTTGGCTCCTTCAACTTTCTTTTCTGGGCATTCATTTGCATAGTGCCCAGTTTTCTTGCATTTGAAGCACTCAACCTGACAGATGTCTCTTTTTGCAGGCTGACTCCCATTACCACTTCCACTTTGGTGGCTCTTGTGTCCACTCTTCTGGTTCTTATACTTGTCATTATCATGACTGTGATGATGGTTGTTATCATGGTGACGGTTTCGGTTGTGGTGGCTGTTATACTTCCCATGCTTGTGGAATCCAGAACCTCCACTATCATCATTATGGTAACGCTTGTGAGACGATACCGAGCTGTGCTTATCAAAGTTATGCTACCTCTTCCTGCCCTCAACTTGTTTCATCTTGTTTTCCAAGATGGTGGCCTTGTCACAAAGTGATTGATATGTTGGGACATAGGCAACAGATAGTTGCAGGTTCAATTCATCATTCAATCCTTCAAGGAACTTCTCCTTCCTCTTGGCATCAGTATCAAACTCATTCGGTGCATAGCGCGCCAGATTGTTGAACTCCTCAATGTACTTAGCCACACTGCGGTGACACTGTTTCAGATTATGGAACTCTTTCTTCTTCAAGTTCATCACTCCCAATGAGATGTGGGCAGTGCGGAAACCATCCTCAAAGATATCCCATGTCACATCCTCAAGGGGAGTGGTGATCTGAAAGTTATCCCACCATGTTGCTGCTGGTCCTTCAAGCAGATGTGCTGCGAACCTGACTTTTTCCTTGTCGGTGCAGCCAACAGTGACTAATTCCTTGTTCACGGAATGTAACCAGTCATTGGCTACCATTGAATCAGTTGTTCCTGAGAACTTGGCTGGCCTCAACCTTAAAATCTTGTAAGCATGTCAAATGCTGGTGGATTATTGGGATTGTTGTTGTTATTATTCTGGTTCTGGTTTTGATTGGCCAGGAACTGGGTCATCATCTGCATCGGTTGAGATTGAGCTGTCATCAACTGCTGCATCTCGGGGTTGACGTTATTGTTGTTGTTTGGGTTGGGGTTAGCATGATGGGGAGGCATCTGTGGTTTCAATGAGGATAAGTAATGAGATACAACCCATAGATGCAATGCACTATACATCATAAAGCAACAAACACAATAAACAATCACGAGATAAAACATAGAGTTTGAACAATGTAAACACCAATTTTTGGAAAAAGTAAACACACAATAGCAAGCCATCCACATGTTAGATGGAAATTGCGACTCAATAATCAAAGTATGATAGATAACAGATAGTCGAGTAGTCTACACTACTCCTCCATGTCGACCTCCACGTCAACAAGTGTAAGTTCGGCTATCTCCATGGTTGTCTTGTACTCCTTGACACTAGTGGTCAAGGCCTCGACCTTTGCACGGAGAACTCTCTTCTGTGAGCGTAGCCTCTCTATCACTCCCTGCTGGGTCTCAAGCTCGAAGTCCTTGGCCTCTATCTTGGCATTCATGTACTTGATCTTCTTGTTTCTGTCTTGTACTCTCTTCTCCTGATTCTTGAACTTCTTGTCCTGGCTCTCGAATCTAGCCTCCATCTCCTTGACGATCTCGTCTTGCTCCGCGAAGAGCTTGTCCTTCTCCCTCAACTGAACCTGGAGCTCGTCATTGCTAAGCATGACGTTGTTCCTATCTATGTCAAGGTGTCTAATAAGGCCCTCAAGGTCCTGGAGATACAGACGAACTGCCTCAATCGTCTCTCTAGTAGCGCCCACATACACCAAAGCCTCTCCCTCCTCGTCACGTCTCCCAAACGGGTGGAAGTAGAGGCCTCTAAGATCGGTAGCGTGGCATCCGCAGAGGCATCCGAGTAGCTCCTGCATGACTACATCTAGACCCTTCTCCTTGTCATCGTGCATCATCTTGAAGGAGATCTCCTCCGTGAGTGGCTCCGTCTGGCGTCCTGGCTGTGTGACTCTAAAGCCCCAAAGGTCCTTCCTCTCAAACTTGGTGAGCTGGAGTGCCTTGATACTAGGAAGTGGGAGGTTGAGCACACTAGTAAACTGCACGACGCGTGAACCAAAACGAGTTCCATTGAACTCCTCGGCAGTGCTAATCACAAAGCTAGGCATCTAATGTAAGATAGAGAAATATTAGAACAACACAAGTAAGACAAAAACAAGATAGTAAAATGAAAGCAAAAGGCATACATCACCCATAAAACATACAAGTCATGGCATACAAAGTCTACCACAAATTCTAAGGTTCAAACATAACTTAGATAAATTTTTGCGAGAAAACGACAAGTGTGGTGGTCCAACTAGCGGAGTACGTTACAATTCTCACTCATATGCTAAGTCTATGATATCTTCCCTTAGACGTTTTATGGCGGTTTCTAAGTATTGGGTATACTTATTCTCCTCCTCAAGGTCATTTTTGGTGTTGAGAATTCTACACTTGAGTCTTTCACCAAGCTCCTTGATAGCATTCCAAGCTGCATTTCTTGTAGTGTCAAAGAATGTTGTTTACATTTCTGAGTTGGTGCCCATGTAGAATCCCGACTCTTTGTGGTTGTCTCCCTTGTTTTTGTACAAGTGAAGTTGCACCCACCAATATTATTCTCCTTCATCCATTACTGGAAATCCCTTATACACGGCCTCACCATGTATCCCCAAGCTAACCATAAGGGTTTTGAGTGCTTTGAGAAACTCCGTCTCACATTCTAAAGGCATGGTCATGAGTGGTCCCTTCTTGACGGCTTCGTTGATGGTGGCCATCTACAAATAGAGATGAGAAAGAAGATTAGGAAAGGTTTATGAGAAGAAAAAGACAAGTGTGGAGTTTGCAAAGAGTTGCATTTTTATTTAGTGGTTTTCTTAATCTAATCCAACCTAGGGTCATAATCCTACATGCAACACAGTGCTCTGATATCATCTGTAAGACCCCACCCTTATAAGGTAAAGGTCCCTGTGATTGGAATGCTAGTCCCTGGATTAAATGCTAGCATCCACAGTTTCAGATGAAGTACACGGATACAAAGTTCTTTATTACATCGTCATTCCAGAGATAAACAGTCTTTTACAACTCCATAGCCAAAGGATAGTACAAGAGTCCATAACATAAGTAAATAAAGTAAAGTCTTCATCTTCATGTGCCACAGGCAATCATGCTGAGTGTAGACTCATAACCCTAATCCTCATCAGAATAAACGGCAACATCATAAGTTACAGCCACAGTGGGTCAATACATTTGGAATTGCATTGGCAAGTGATACCATAGTAGAATAGTAGTATCTAACATCTATATGAATTTGGCTAAGTGTAGCTTAGGCTTGCTTTGCTCAAAATAGTTTTTTCCTATCAGTTGAAAAACACTAAGTTTTTGTTTGACAAAAACTCCCAAGGAACCACCAATAGATATTGGTGAACCTTCAACCCTTGTTCAACCACAAGTTTTTAACTTAGAAATTGGGATGAGGAGATCCTTGATATCTTCATTTTCTTGATGCTCAAATTGTCCGTTGCCGGGGACATGGCTAAGTACTTAGGTTTTTCCTTCTCGAGAGGTGGTGCACTTTCCCCACAAGACTCGACATGCATCGAGACGAGATCTTTCAGAAGCCTTCCCTTAGACCAAATGGACGTGTTCCATCCTATCACCCTACCACCATCTGTCCATCTGCCTAAGTTATTGCAACCTATATGATCAAGGCAGAGCCATATGCCATGTGGTTCCACTAGAAGCTTCTAAACACTAAGTATCTCAAATCCCCTTGTTCCTGGGTGGCTTTCCACAAGTGTGATACACAAGTTAGACCATAGACATGGGCCTTGTGTAACCACTCAACATAACCCAATCATATCATTCCACCTAGGTGATTCATTAACTTAGTTGTTTTATTAAGAAAAAACATAAGTCAAAGACTTAGCAAAATTTCCATAGCATGTATATATTCCACCCTTGTTTGCTACTAGCTAGGCTAAGCATGATAACATAACCAGTACCTTAACTTAGAGAAAATTCTACCAGGACTACAACTACTAGGATTTCCCATGGCATAGCATATAGATACTTAGCAAAAATTTCATGCAAGCCCTATACAAAATATCACTAGTGCATAGTCAAAGATAATAGGACAAATACATGAAGCACCACTTTCCTTGGTAGTTGGGGGAGTAGAAATAATCCTCACAATCACAATCACCACTAGCATCAAAATCTACACATAAAATGATAGCACCAAATTTACATTCAAATAATCAAGCAAAAATATATGAGAGCATGCAAATGCAATGAAATGAATTTCTACACTAAACCATTCAAACCAAACAGTACTAAACACCAAAACTAACTATATAAAGTTTAAACAAACTTAAATTTTCTTTAAAATCATTTTCCAAATAATTTATATAGCCAAAATAAGCCTATATTTGATTATGTATAAAATCCCATTTTTATAGAAGAGAAATACAAATTTAAGCCTACAGTAGTGTAGGATTTATTTTTGTGAATCCAATGATATCTTATTTGCATTTTTTTGGATAAACAGAACAAAAGTTATGAATTTTACAAGTTTAAAACTCTAATAGATTCAAAAACAGATTTTAAATCTAAATCTCAGACACGTGGATGTATCTGATTGGCCTGTACCACTTCACGTGGATCGACCAATGTGGGCTGTAGGATTTAAGTTTGATTCTGCGGCTCAGATCTAAGCGTAACCCTTCGTTAAGTGATCTGTTTAGATCCACTAGATCTAGATCTAACGGCTCACGGTGCTTTGACCAGGAACTGGTGGCGCGCGTGGCTACAGCGGCGGCGGCGCTACTGGCGGTGGCGTTCCGGCGAGGCTAGGGGGTTAGGAGGGGCGTGCAGGTGCTTACCGAGCTCGCGAGAATATGGTGAAGCTCAACATGGTCTTTGTTTGGACAGGGGCGCACGAACATGGGCTCAGGAACTCGCCGGAGTTTAACCTAGCTTCGGGTGTTCAGTGCTAGAGACGGAGTCGATGTTCTAGGGTGCAATAGGATAAACACAGGGCATTAGAATATGCACAAAGGCACGGCGAACATAGTCGTATGGATTAGAGGTCAAGGGGCAGTCGCGTCTTACCACAATTGCTCGCCGGAGACGAGGGCGGCGTCAGGTGCTCGCGGTGGTTGATGGAGTCGACGCTCTGGATTATGAGCAGATGAACAAAGTACATGAGAAGAAGCGCATGAGCAAGGAGATCATGATAGCATGAACGAGAAGGGGCAGGGTGGACGAAGCTCACAGGAATACCTCGCCGGAGATGCTCGGGAAGCGGTGTTGCAAGTTGAAATACGGGCAGACTAGTGGCAGAAAGAGGGTGCCGAGTGAGGGGAAATGCTCATGGTGGGGAGGGGTTTAAGTAGGTAGAGGCATGGCGAGAATCACTCACTGTATCAATGGAAATTAAGCCACGCCATCAACGGCAGCGAACGGCAGCGGCGACGGGGTCTGACACAGGATTTGGGGGAAGACGATGCTGAGCTGGACGGGGCCACTGGGCAGTGACAGCGGGGTAGGCTAGCACGCATGAGAGAGAGGGGAAGGGGGATGCCCCGGGTGGGCTTGCTGGGCCTGCTCTGGAGTTGGGCCAAAAGGGTAGCGACTGCTTTTCTTTTTTTTCTTTTGCTTTTTCTTTGTCTATTTGATTTTCAGGAACCATTTTCAAACCAAATTCAAATGAGTTTGAATTTTAAATATCCTATAGGTTTTTGTAGTGTGAACCTTGCACTTAATTGTGTATAAAACACTACTGGTTAGTCCACTACACGTTGTTCCTTTGAAAATAAAATAAAACCATGCCTTATTGATATATAGATAATAGGCATAAAAATGGTTTTATTTGGAGTTTTGATTTGAAATTTTTTGTGCAAGTCAAAAATGCTATGAGTGCACGAATGAAATGCAAGCTTTTGTAATTCATGAATTTTGGGATGTTACACTTCGGTGGGGTTTAAAATTAAAGGCTATGTAGTACTTGAGATTGCATTTTAATTCAGAATGTGACTTATGATGCAAGAATAAGATAGATGCAATAGGTACTATATATAGTGAAAGCATGGGGAATTTCTTGCAAGCTTGCTCAGTTGAAGAATAGGTGGGATCCGGCTAATACTCCCGAGTATCCTAATAAGTCCTTTGCTTGGAGTCTATTCGGAATAAGAACCAAACACACAAGGGCCATAATAAATAACTTACGCAATCATATGAAGCATATGCAACAAGCAATACAAAGCATGCCATGATGGAATGATGAACAATTGCATGGTATAACATAGCATGGCATGGGTGAGGTGTAAGAACAAGGATAAAGCATTTTTATAACTTATTTAGTCATGTTTTGCTTCCACAAACCTTGCTGGTCCATTAATATTTATATGATGCATGCTTCAATTCATCATGGAATGCATAGTTGGAAAGGACTCATCATGCTGATCATTTTAGACATATCATTTCCCAAATTCGGAGTTATGGAAATGAAATTATGATTTAAACAAGATAAATGCATATTAATGGTATTCATTAATTCGAATATTTGAAATCTCCAGAATTTATTTTAAATAGCATATTCATATTCTTGGCATTTTTCTGATTCAAACACATATATTATTTGTATTATTTGGAATTATGAATTTAAAAAAATATTAAATGTAAAATAATTCAAATTAGGATCAAAGTCAAAGGTTTGACTAGTTAGATTCAACTCAGAAAATATTTTAACACATAATTGAATTGACATTCAATAGCCATTTATATTTCCAATAAAGTTTGCATTCAAATTCAAAACCATTTGAAAGTTATAAATAATTTAAACTTTTCAAATTCAAACTTTTTCTACTGAGGGTTAATGTAACGTCCCAGCATTAGAGCTTAGAAATAAGCTGAACACAGATGTGTGCATTGCATTCATACATAGAAAATCCGAATAATTTTCGTGCTTTTGAACAAAACTTGTCAAAGTGATTGAAACTTCTCTCAACTTGATGAAATTGAAGTAGATCATCAAGTTGGCCGTGATAAGTTTCAATATGACCTTTGCGAAAACCTTATTTTGGGTAAACATGATTTGATCTAAGGGTAGATCAAACTTAATAAAAGTTAAACCTAATACATTATTTAATGATTTATATTTGATCCTTAGGTAATCATATCATAGTATTCATTACAACAACTCATGAATACCAAGTTATAAATATAACTTAAGTAATAGGAATGTAACAACTAAATCTTAAATCTCAACTATTTAGACCATGGACATCATGGTAATACTTAACCCTAACTCTTTAGTTGTATTAAGTAGGAAGGAAAGCAACTTAAGACCATTCAGCACATATCCTTCTTTCCATATTAATCCTTATGGAATCCTATCTCAATATCTGTTGTTCATCAATATTGAGCAATCAACTATTGATTCACCAATTCTTAGCTTATTAGCTATTGATCTAACAACTCATGTTCTTTATCCTAACAATCACTCTAAGTCCTTAGAGAATAAAGTAAGAAGAGGTAGATGGTAATGCTAGTATTAGATATCATCTATAGGATGGGGGTGATTGAAGGAAATCAAATCAATATGTTAACAAATAGGATTATAAGGATGAATCATGAAGATAGATACCAAGGAGTAATCTTATTGGATTAAGCAAGCATAGTCCATGAATAGCATTCCTTAATCCAATAGAGATGCTAAGAAGATAATTTCAATACAACTGCAATGTTGTATTGATGAAGCCTTGATTAACCAACTGGAAACTTAAACCACAAAGGAGTATAATGACCATGCCTTATTCACCAAGATTGAATGCTTATATCAAGTATAAGTGACATTGGTGGATAAAACATGATTAAACCCTATTATAGATATATTATCCTAGGTTAGCCATGACAAGTCACATTAATATAATGTGAGGTTGGAGTATGAGATACTGGAGTTAAGTAGAGACAAGATAGTATGATCAAGATGATGCTAGAGTAACATTGGATTATAGAAGTAGTAGTTTCCTCTTGGGAAATACTCAGACTTGAGGTGAATTAGTTTGATATAGACACCTACTGGAGTAATATTAAGGAGGATGATTAAGGAAGAGTATGAATGGAGTTAGAAGTAACCATTTGTTAGATTGGAGGTTATCAGCAGTAGAGTAGTTGTTATAACCAAGTATGAATATAAGAAGATTATGAAAGCTTCAGTGTCAAGCTCATTGGATTTACAAGGTGGATAAGAATATTTATGTAAAGTAAATCTCATCATGTTAGCACATGATGAAGGATATAAAGAAGTAATATATCTAGGAAAGGAATTCCTTAATTAGGAGCCCAGGATTGTGAATTATGGAAGATAGGAATTCTAGGTAAACATTAAAACCCTAAATTTTTAACCAAACATAAAATCCATTTCACCTGAGTGATTTATCATCCTATTTCCACAATGTCTTATAGGAATGATTTCATATAGAAAATCACCCAAGTATATCTTTTACACTTTCAAACCTTTAAATCACGTGTAGCACATAATTTGAAATTACTATAAACCATTATGCCCAATATTATATCCATATATTAATCACACTTAAGCAAGTAGTGAATAACTAGTTCCAAGAAAAGAATTATGCATATTCAAAATAAGAAAGGTGGGTTAGGATTCACCTGTTATTAGGTTTTGAATAATAAAATTCACCATATAAAGATTTCCTTAAAATTATGAGTTAATGAGAATAAAATCTCATTATTTAATAGTAAGGCATTCTACAATAAGTTTGTGGGTATTAGCTCAATTAAATTCATATCAAAAGCCGTCACAAATAATAATTGGAAAAGTATATAGATAAAGAAAATGAAGAAAATATAATAATATATAATAAAAGTTCACAAATTGATTCATAATAACTTTATTGTTGCTGCAAGTATTCAGCAAATAAATTCCATAAAGAAAAGTTCAAATCAAGTATTAAAATACAAATCTTGAAACAAAAACCTAAAACCCTAATTCTTATTTATTCCATTCAATAAATAATTTTTGATATAAATGTGAGCATTGAAAAAATATCAACATGATTAGAGTAATCAATCAGTATAGTTATCTTTGGAATATTTAAAATATTATACAAAAATTATGGTATTTAAAACCATGAATAAATTTGAATTGAAAACAAAACAGAATAAAGAAAAGGGAAAGAACCAGGAAAAAATAGAAGAAGAGTCAATTCTGGCCCACAGCCCGCTTCTCCCCCACCTATCCAACGCTCACGAGTAGCATAGAAAACAACCCGCTCACTTCACCACGGCCCAACAGAAACCCGACCCAGATACCCTTTTGTCGACCAATCCATCGTCTTCGTCCTCGCGTCAAGCAGCTCGCTGGAGGGGTCGGCGACCGCCCGATGCCACTCCGTCGTCGCGACGCCGCCAACGGGGGCTCTGCAAGGATAAGAACACCACGCCGTTGTACATGCTCGTCCTCATCCTTGCCATATCTCTCTTTCTTCCTCTTCCGCCTGAACACGAACCCTAGCTCCGGTCAGAGAGGACCGTCACCGCCAATAGAAGCCGTCCCAGAGTCCGTGGAGTGGTCGAGGAGATGCGCCAGAGTGCGTAGATCATCTGTGAGGAATGCAGCATCAAGGGGAGCATGAGGTCGATCGAATTTTGCCGTTCCCTTTCATCGGCCTTCATCGGAATTCTCGTCGGAGATGCCACCTCCGACCACACCAGGCCCCAACGATCATCGTACGAGAATCAGGGTGAGCTCACCGTACCCCTGCACCCCTTAAATCCTTTTATCTTGTTGTTGTTTGCCATCCCGCCGGGAACCTCTGTCCGCCGTCATGTTTACTCGCCGTGGAGCATGTTTTGGCGACCAAACAGGGGTGACGCCGCCACTATTCGGCTTCCCGCACTCCACTGATTCGAACAAGACCAACCCAGCGTGCCCGCATGCTCCCAATCCAAGGATCAAACCATGATTTGAGGATCATTCCTTGGATGATGTCAGCGTGACATCACGCTGATGTCATATATCATTTTATCATTTCCTAAATTGAGTTATTCATTTATGTAATAAATAAAAACCTGAGATATGACATGGCAAAGATCCCACCAGTCAGTGACTGGGGTAGGATAGGCTCTGGTGAGAAAAACCTTTCATTTCATGCTGACATCAACATTACCTAATAAACACATTTATTTATTTAATTAAAAAAATTCATAAAATGATTCAATCTTATAAAATCAATAATTTTTGTTTTGTAATTCAGAAAAACATGTTTAATATATGAAAAATTTCGGAAAAATAAAATCTACAACTTAAAACTATTATCAAATATTATTATGATGATTATTTAAATAAATATTATTTAATAAAAGTTTTATAAGTAATAAAACTTTGATATTTCATATTTTAATAATGGTAAATGTTAAAAATATAAATAAAATATCAAAAATCTTAGAAATCAAAGAATTATAATTTAAAACTATAATCATACATTATTATTCCACTTAATTAAATATTTGTTATTTATTAAGTCTTTATAAAGTAATAAGTATTATAAAAATCATATCTTACTATTTTTAAATCACAAAAATAAGTGTAATATACCAAAATGATCACAAAAACAATACCTATATGTTAAAAATATAATATTCCACTTTTAAATTAAATAAAAAGTTAAACACTGTAATAACTTGAATTTAAACCTATTTATTTAGTTAATAGTTCATATAATGTCAAATAAAATTTGTTAATATTTCTTAAATTAACCAATTAAATCTAATAAATAGTGTTAATCTTAAATACTAATATTTTGAAGTCAAATGATTCAACACATTTTAAAAATGCAATTTTATTGAATTATCATTCAATCATAAGTGTAGATTATTTTCTAAAAAGATTCTTATCCAATATAAATCTCTAAGAATAATTTGTAATGAGATAAAACCCATCCCTTTACTTTAACTACAAGTTTATAAACAAATCAAAACACTATGGCGAGTTCATAAGTAGTAAATAATATTGTTTACTTATTCACAACCCTTAACCACACCCTTATTGGGAGATAAATCCCTTTATACATTTATAATGTAAAGAAACCACTACCAAATAAAAGTAATACCATTCTTAAGTAACTTTAAATAAACAATATGAAGTTAACAAGGTATAAGTATAATAAGCATTACACCTAAAGTCCATCTATGTTTTAAAATTAACTTTAGTCTACCAGACTTTAAGTATAATACTAAAAAGTTCATTATATACTTTACAGTTAACTTTGGTCTATTATAATTAAGTTATAAAGCATCTCAAATCCAAACTATTCCAGCAAGAACAAACAACATCAACCACCTCTGATTAGTCACAGGGATTGTTTAAATCTTAATAAAGGAATCTTTTCTTCAAAAGTTATTCGTTTTGCCACTTCAGTCAGCATATGACAATTAATAGTAAACACCTTACTTTATACTTTACTTATATATTTAGGATTAATAACACTTAAAGTTCTTTATAAGTGACACTACTTGTAAAGTAAATTTGAAGATAAACAATTATTATATAAGTAGTCTTTAAGTAGCATTCCATATGTGTGTACCTTATTGTTATATAGATATGTGTTGTCCACACACACTCACAAGCCTTCATAAGAAACAAAAATATGAAACTTAATCTAAAATGGCAACACATTCCAAGGAAACCCTTTCTAGTATTCAAACCCTAGAACAACGTTACCCCCGGGATTCGAGTTTATCAACTTGCATTACATTACTTATGCATAATAGCATCTTGCTTCTTTAAACATTAGTCCTTACCGGACCAATGATGCTGTTTTCGGATACTGGATCTTATATTGTCTTGAAGACCGTGAGAGCATAATCTTGCAATCACAAAAGCCAAGTTCACACTTGCTCATGTCCTTTGATTATTTTCTGTAAAGTATTTTGAAAATCCAGTGTTGTCATCACCTGCATTTGAAAAAGGACAAAAAACACTATTTTCATAATAATGTGATTATAGATTATTTACCATGAGGTAATAACCTACTATATGAGTTCTGGTGGTAAAGGAACATATTATCTAGGACTTAACAACCAATGTCTCCAGTGATTCTTGCGCCGTATATTACGCGTTGACCATGAGATTTGGAATGGGACGGAGAAGTCAGCTGTATCTTTTCCCTCTCGCATGGATCCGGATGTACGGGTCGTGGCTGTTATCACTCGTATCATGCATATTAAATGGTAATTCATAGAGGATATGCATCATATGGGTGGGAGCCCTCAACGCCCCATGATAGTTCCGGCATCTGAACGGTCCGTACTGCCAATTGCCGTAATTCAATAGGTGGGCAGGCATACACCAAGGATACATGCGGGGTTGCGGAGAAGGCAATGATTGGCTTGGATCTTAGTCTGGGCCTCACACTAAGGAAGTGTGAATGGATTCACGGCCCGGATGTGCAACAAAGCTAAGATCTCTCATGGGTAAAGTGACGCACCTCTACAGAGTGTAAGAACTGTAACTTGTTACTCCCTGTTCCGGGAAGGAGCGGCGAACGTGGCGGGGAAGAAACTCCATGAAAGTTCTGGTAAACCCATGAAGGCTGATGGACATAGATATTCAGAATAAAAGCAACCTTTGAAGAAATGTTTACGAAACTTGCATTGCCTACGACCTACGGTCTGTGGCTGTAGATATAGTGCATCAAACACTCCTTTTCTACCTAACTTGCTGAGTACACTCATACTCAAAGTATCTTCTTAACCCTTGCTAGGTTCTAAAGCCAGTACAGACGATGTCTACATCAATTCATACTCCAGGAATCATCATCAAAGGCTAAAGCTCTTCAATGAATTCAAGAAAGTCAACATATACCTCAACTCAAGCGAAGACGAAGTTACTGAATAGATATGAATATAATCTCTAGCAATAGAACCTAATTCTATAGTGTATTGCAATAGCAGCAATGCCCGACCATTAGTTAAGATACTACTATTAATAGTATAACAGTTTTTGAGTTGTTTATTTCTGATTCTTCTTTGTAAGAAGTTTCTTTCTCTCTATTTAACCTAGAGTGTTCTCTGGATCTTGTGTAAAGAGCTGAGTTGTAACCTGTAGTCATGTCTTGGACCTGCTGTATTTCTGTTGTACCACTCTGAGGGATGTAATACTAGTGAACGGTGTTTCATTGGTGTTATGTCAACGACTATAGTGTACTACATCATGCAGTGGTATGCTGGGTCACCGCAGTTGGTATCAGAGCATATGCTTTGACCTTAGGATTAAAAGCCTTTTAGGAAGAACTGTAGGTTGGATAGTGACTATAGGAGCCATCTTATCTAAACCAAATATTCATATGACTTGTGATGAGTATCCACTTGAGGATAACCTTGTCACAAGGTGTATAACTATCTTTGTTAGAAATAGTTGTCCATCTTCTCTTAGTGAAATGCCATTTAGTGTCCTTCGAAGGAGATGCAACCCACCAAAATACTGTAGGAAAGTGTAAGACATCATATGGAGAAGTTTAAATGGTGTAGCCTAACCTTAAAACTCATGTAAGACAGTGGAACCTTATTGTTAGTTAATAACCAAAGATAACATGATGAATATCATTAGGATAAATATTGATGTAATAAGTAGTAATCATGTGGGATTCACTTGGGAATTCTACGTGATGAAGTGATATTATGCTAAGACTTAATAATAGAGTAATGTGAAACAAAGTCATCATGGCCAGATTAACTCTTAAATCATGGTAAATAGGTAAAACAGAATAAGATCATGGTAAGATTAGCTCCGAAACCATGATGATAGTATAATTATGATAAGGAATTATTAAATTATCTTTAGGTAGAGTAAGAATATAACTTGGTAGAACTATGATAGAAGTCATAGGTGCTAGAAATTTCCAATAATGTTTGGTTTAAGTTAGCAAATAGAATCTGATTAGTCTTTTGGAGTGATCATGTGAGGCTAGATTACTAAATAATGACGGGTTGGTTATACTAGTCATTCCAAAAGTGAGACTAAAGGTTAGTCAAAACCAAATTGAGACCACTTTGCTTAAGATTATCCTGTTGCACTTGAGAAATTTGGGTAAATATTGAGTTAAAGAATAGTTTGACTCTATGTGCTAAGTATCACAATGTAAACCTATATGAGGAGGTGTCATATACTACACAACTAAGCCTGAATTCTAGAGATATTATACTCAACTACTATATTCTGGGCTTAGAATATTGTGTGTTATATGTACCACATTTGGATTTATTTGTTTTTCTTGGATCTTCTTGATTGACTAGATTTGTACATGAAGTTTGACCTGGTGTGCAAATGCATGTTGCAACATACAGTTACTACTTGATGCTATAGACCTAGATAGAGTAAGGGAATTCGTGTAAGGGAGTGATGATTTCCAAAGACCAAGATGAAGACTTACATGAAGAATGAAGCAAAGAGTTAGGAGTATCAACTTAGTTTGGAGGATGGATCAAGCTCAGATCATTCTTAGCCAGCTATGAGAAGGAAGATTAATGTAGGAAGTATAAGGAGCAACAAGAAGTGATGAACTTAAGATTAAACCAAAGTAGGAGATATTGCTAAGAATTAATGAAGTAGTAGTACCAAGTTCATGAAAGTATCATGAATGAGTATAAAGAAGAAGCTTTGGAACCAAAATGGTATTCAACTCTGACAATTCAGAGAGAATGCCAATGGTACGTTGGAAGCCATAGGGTAATACCTACAACCTAGGATGATCCGCATCTGGTATTTGATCCATAGTTGGTATCTTGTCCGCAGCCGTTGATGGGTGACATAGTTAACCAGATCATCTTAATGGTTGCATAAAGAGCATAAAACTTGGCATCAGCTAAGAAAGACAAGAAGGAGTATAAACATTAAAGCGATCGTCTTTCGAGACACTTCGCGAAGTCAGACCTATCAAAGCAAGAATGTCCAAATAGTAAGTAAGACAAATAATGCTGAAAGATTCGCTTCGGAGATCCACAATTGTGTGGATACACCGTACAATCTTTCATAAGACCCTAACTAGGTAGAGTATAAGATGGATATAGACCAATATTCTAATTATAAATCCAATAAATACTCTATAGTCTATACGCAGTTTAGAGACCCTTAGTAGATCCTAAGGGGGAGAGTAAACAATTTGTGGAAGTACTGTTATCTGAATTACATGTAAAGATTGGGTAAGAAGGACTAACCTATAACAACAGCAAGCCTTATTTTCATAAGGTTAAAAGATAATCATCAGAAAGGTACTCTCTGAAGTATGTCTGAATGAAAGATCGAAATTTATTTCAAGATAGTAATACTCAAACCTTAAGTTAATAATTGGAAGTTAAAGAAGTACTTAAGTTAATAAGGAAAGATTATCTAAAGCCTGCTAAGGTAAAAGATTGAAGTAATAAAATGGAATAGTCCTAACATACTTTTTCTAAAGGAAACAACTCTTAAGCTATTATTAATAGGGAACAAAGCACATCCAATTGGAAAAGTATAGAGGAACAAGAATTTCCAATGGGTATGGACTAAATGAGTTCAAATCCAACCTTCGGAAGAACCACCATTATAAATCATAAAATGACAATACAAAAATTGTGTTATAACAATTAAAACCCTATTTTAGTGAGACTTCATATACCTTACACAGTATAGTAAGAAAGTTCGATGATTAAATTAAAGGAGTTGGATTAGGATACCTAATTAGGTTAAGGAATTAAAGAAGAGACCCCATATTAAGGAGTTTATAATAAGGAAAATATCCCTAAGGGAGTAAAGTAAAAGGAACTTTGGAGTATTTGAGACAACAACTTGAAGATTGCCAAGTATGGTGGGAATTCAAGGAAAGAATCTGGATATGGAATACTACAATTATTCCCATTGAGGTTACCATGGAGCTGAGACTTGTCGTAACCGATACAGGACAATTCCTCATTCTAAAACGAAAGAGTGTATGAACTTCGAGGATGAAGTTTATTTTAAGGGGGAGAGTCTGTAACGTCCCAGCATTAGAGCTTAGAAATAAGCTGAACACAGATGTGTGCATTGCATTCATGCATATAAAATCCAAATAATTTTCGCGCTTTTGAACAAAACTTGTCAAAGTGATTGAAGCTTCTCTCAACTTGATGAAATTGAAGTAGATCATCAAGTTGGCCGTGATAAGTTTCAATATGACCTTTGCTAAAACCTTATTTTTCATAAACATGATTTGATCTAAGGGTAGATCAAACGTAATAAAAGTTAAACCTAATACATTATTTAATGATTTATATTTGATCCTTAGGTAATCATATCATAGTATTCATTACAACAACTCATGAATACCAAGTTATAAATATAACTTAAGTAATAGGAATGTAACAACTAAATCTTAAATCTCAACTATTTAGACCATGAACATCATGGTAATACTTAACCCTAACTCTTTAGTTGTATTAAGTTGGAAGGAAAGCAACTTAATACCATTCACCACATATCCTTCTTTCCATATCAATCCTTATAAAATCCTATCCCAATATCTGTTGTTCATCAATATTGAGTAATCAACTATTGATTCACCAATTTTTAGTTTTTTAACTATTGATCTATCAACTCATGTTATTTATCATAACAATCACTCTAAGTCCTTAGAGAATAAAGTAAGAAGAGGTAGATGGTAATGCTAGTATTAGATATCATCTATAGGATGGGGGTGATTGAAGGAAATCAAATCAATATGTTAACAAATAGGATTATAAGGATGAATCCTGAAGATAGATACCAAGGAGTAATCCTATTGGATTAAGCAAGCATAGTCCATGAATAGAATTCCTTAATCCAATAGAGATGCTAAGAAGATAATTTTAATACAACTGCAATGTTGTATTGATGAAGCCTTGATTAGCCAACTAGAAACTTAAACCACAAAGGAGTATAATGACCATGCCTTATTCACCAAGATTGAATGATTATATCAAGTATAAGTGACAATGGTGGATAAAACATGATTAAACCCTAGTATAGATATATTATCCTAGGTTAGCCATGACAAGTCACATTTATATAATGTGAGGTTGGAGTATGAGATACTGGAGTTAAGTAGAGACAAGATAGTATGATCGAGATGATGCTAGAGTAACATTGGATTATAGAAGTAGTAGTTTCCTCTTGGTAAATACTCACACTTGAGGTGTAGTAGTTTGATATAGACATATACTGGAGTAATATTAAGGAGGATGATTAAGGAAGAGTATGAATGGAGTTAGAAGTAACCATTTGTTAGATTGGAGGTTATCGGCAGTAGAGTAGTTGTTATAACCAAGTATGGATATCAGAAGATTATGAAAGCTTCAGTGTCAAGCTCATTGGATTTACAAGGTGGATAAGAATATTTATGTAAAGTAAAGCTCATCATGTTAGCACATCATGAAGGATATAAAGAAGTAATATATCTACGAAAGGAATTCCTTAATTAGCAGCCCAGGATTGTGAATTATGGAAGATAGGAATTCTAGGTAAACATTAAGACCCTAAATTTTTAACCAAACATAAAATCCATTTCATCTGAGTGATTTATCATACTATTTCCACAATGTCTTATAGGAATAATTTCATATAGCAAATCACTCAAGTATATCTTTTACAATTTCAAACCTTTAAATCATGTCTAGCACATAATTGGAAATTACTATAAACCATTATGCCCAATATTATATCCATATATTAATCACACTTAAGCAAGTAGTGAATAACTAGTTCCAAGAAAAGAATTATGCATATTCAAAATAAGAAAGATGGGTTAGGATTCACCTGTTATTAGGTTTTGAATAATAGAATTCACCATATAAAGATTTCCTTAATATTATGAGTTAATGATAATAAAATCTCATTATTTAATAGTAAGGCATTCTACAATAAGTTTGTGGGTATTAGCTCAATTAAATTCATATCAAAAGCCCTCACAAACAATAATAGGAAAAGTATATAGATAAAGAAAATATAATAATATATAATAAAAGTTCACAAATTGATTCATAATAACTTTATTGTTGCTGCAAGTATTCAGCAAATAAATTCCATAAAGAATAGTTCAAATCAAGTATTAAAATACAAATCTTGAAACAAAAACCTAAAACCCTAATTCTTATTTATTCCATTCACTAAATAATTTTTGATATAATCATGAGCATTGAAAAATATCAACATGATTAGAGTAATCAATCAGTATAATTATCTTTGGAATATTTAAAATATTATACAAAAATTATGGTATTTAAAACCTTGAAGAAATTTGAATTGAAAACAAAAACAGAATAAAGAAAAGGGAAAGAACCAGGAAAAAAATAGAAGAAGAGTCAATTCTGGCCCACAGCCCGCTTCTCCCCCACATATCCAACGCTCACGAGTAGCAGAGAAAACAACCCGCTCACTTCACCATGGCCCAACAGAAGCCCGGCCCAGATACCCTTTTGTCAACCAATCCGTCATCTTCCTCCTCGCGTTAAGCAGCTCGCTGGAGGGGCCGGCGACCGCCCAATGCCACTTTGTCGTCGCGACGACGCCAACGGGGGCTCTGCGAGGATAAGAACGCCACTCCGTTGTACCTGCTCGTCCTCATCCTTGCCATCTCTCTCTTTCTTCCTATTCCGCCTGAACGCGAACCCTAGCTCCGGTCAGAGATGACCATCGCTGTTAGTAGATTCCGTCCCGGAGTCCGTGGAGTGGTCGAGGAGATGCGCCAGAGTGCGTAGATCATCTGTCAGGAATGCATCATCAAGGGGAGAACGAGGGCGATCAAATTTTGTCGTTCCCTTTCATCGGCCTTCATCGGAATTCTCGTCGGAGATGCCACCTCCGACCACACCACGCCCCAATGATCATCATACGAGAATCATTGTGAGCTCACCATACTCCTGCACCCCTTAAATCCTTCTATCTTGCCGTTGTTTGCCATCCCGCCGTGAACCTCTGTCCGCCGTCGTGTTTGCTCGCCGTGGAGCAATTTCTGGCGACCAAACAGGGGCGGCGCCGGCACTATTCGACTTCCCGCACTCCACTGATTCGAACAAGACCAACCCAGCGTGCCCGCATGCTGCTAATCCAAGGATCAAACCATGATCTTAGGATCATTCCTTGGAAGATGTCAGCATGACATCACGCTGATGTCATATATCATTTTATCATTTCCTAAATTGAGTTATTCATTTCTATAATAAATAAAAACCTGAGATATGATATGGCACAGACCCCACCAGTCAGTGACTTGGGTAGGATAAGCTCTGGTGAGAAAAACCTTTCATTTCATGCTGACATCAACATTACCTAATAAACACATTTAGTTATTTAATTAAAAAAATTCATAAAATGATTCAATCTTATAAAATCAATAATTTTTGTTTTGTAATTCAGAAAAACATGTTTAATATATGAAAATTTTCAGAAAAATAAAATGTAGAACTTAAAACTATTATAAATATTATTATGATGATTATTTAAATAAATATTATTTAATAAAAGTTTTATAAGTAATAAAACTTTGATAATTCATATTTTAATAATGGTAAATGTTAAAAATATAAATAAAATACCAAAAATCTTAGAAAAATAAGAATTATTATTCAAAACTATAATCATACATTATTATTCCACTTAATTAAATATTTGTTATTTATTAATTCTTTATAAAGTAATAAGTATTATAAAAGTCATATCTTACTATTTTAAAGTCACAAAAATAAGTGCAATACACCAAAATGATCACAAAAATAATACCTATATGTTAAAAATATAATATTCCACTTTTAAATTAAATACAAATTTAAACACTTTAATAACTTGAATTTAAACCTATTTCTTTAGTTAATAATTCATATAATGTCAAATAAAATTTGTTAATATTTCTTAAATTAACCAATTAAATCTAATAAATAGTATTAATCTTAAATACTAATATTATGAAGTCAAATGGTTCAACACATTTTAAAAATGCAATTTTATTGAATTATCATTCAATCATAAGTGTAGATTATTTTCTAAAAAGATTCTTATCCAATATAAAATCTCCAAGAATAATTTGTAATGAGATAAAACCCATTCCTTTACTTTAACTACAAGTTTATAAACAAATCAAAACACTATGGTGAGTTCATAAGTAGTAAATAATATTGTTTACTTATTCACAACCCTTAACCACACCCTTATTGGGAGATAAATCCCTTTGTACATTTATAATGTAAAGAAACCACTACCAAATAAAAGTAATACCATTCTTAAGTAACTTTAAAGAAACAATATGAAGTTAACAAGGTATAAGTATAATAAGCATTACACCTAAAGTCCATCTATGTTTTAAAATTAACTTTAGTCTACCAGACTTTAAGTATAATACTAAAAACTTCATTATATACTTTATAGTTAACTTTGGTCTATTATAATTAAGTTATAAAGCATCTCAAATCCAAACTGTTCCAGCAAGAACAAACAACATCAACCACCTCTGATTAGTCACAGGGATTGTTTATATCTTAATAAAGGAATCTTTTCTTCAAAAGTTATTCATTTTGCCACTTCAGTCAGCATATGACAATTAATAGTAAACACCTTACTTTATACTTTACTTATATATTTAGGATTAATAACACTTAAAGTTCTTTATAAGTGACACTACTTGTAAAATAAATTTGAAGATAAACAATTATTATATAAGTAATCTTTAAGTAGCATTCCATATGTGTGTACCTTATTGTTATATAGATATGTGTTATCCACACACACTCACAAGACTTCATAAGAAACACAAATATGAATCTTAATCTAAAAGGGCAACACATTCCAAGGAAACCCTTTCCAGTATTCAAACTCTAGAACAACGTTACCCCCGGAATTCGAGTTTATCAACTTGCATTACATTACTTATGCATAATAGCATCTTGCTTCTTTAAACATAAATCCTTACTAGACCAATGATGCTGTTTTCAGATATTGGATCTTATGTTGTCTTGAAGACCGTGAGTGCATAATCTTGCAATCACAAAAGGCAAGTTCACACTTGCTCACGTCCTTTGATTATTTTCTGTAAAGTATTTTGCAAATCCAGTGTTGTCATCACCTGCATTTGAAAAAGGACAGAAAACACTATTTTCATAATAATGTGATTATAGGTTATTTACCATGAGGTAATAACCTACTATAAGAGTTCCAGTGGTAAAGGAACATATTATCTAGGACTTAACATCCAATTTCACCAGTGATTGTTGTGCCGTATATTACGCATTGACCATGAGATTTGAAATGGGACGAAGAAGTCAGCTGTATCTTTTCCCTCTCGCATGGAGCCGGATGTACGGGTCGTGGCTGTTATCACTCGTAGCATGCATATTAAATGGTAATTCATATAGGATATGCAGCATATGGGTTGGAGCCCTCAACGTCCCATGATAGTTCCGGCATCTGAACGGTCTGTACTGCCAATTGTCGTAATTCAATAGGTGGGCATGGGTACACCAAGGAGACATGCGGGGTCACGGAGAAGGAAGTGATTGGCTTGGATCTTAGTCTGGGCCTCACACCAAGGAAGTGTGAACGGGTTCGCAGCCTGGATGTGCAACAAAGCTAAGATCTCTCATGGGTAAAGTGACGCACCTCTGCAGAGTGTAAGAACTATAACTTATTACTCCCTGTTCCGGGAAGGAGCTGCGAACGCGGCGGGAAAGGAACTCCATGAAAGTTCTGGTAAACCCGTGAAGGCTGACGGACATAGATTTTCAGAATAAAATCAACCTTTGAAGAAAGGTTTACGAAAACTTGCATTGCCTACGACCTACAGTCTGTGGATGTAGATATAGTGCATCAAACACTCCTTTTCTAGTGAACTTGCTGAGTACGCTCGTACTCAAAGTATCTTCTTAACCCTTGCTAGGTTCTAAAGCCAGTACAAATGACGTCTACATCAAGTCATACTCTAGGAATCATCATCAAAGGCTAAAGCTCTTTAATGAATTCAGGAAAGTCAACATATACCTCAACTCAACCAAAGACGAAGTTACTGAATATATAGGAATATAATCTCTAGCCATAGAACCTAATTCTATAGTGTATTGCAATAGCAGCAATGCCAGACCATTAGTTAAGATACTAGTCTTAATAGTATAATAGTTTTTGAGTTGTTTATTTATGATTCTTCTTTGTAAGAAGTTTCTTTCTCTCTTTTTAACCTAGAGTGTTCTCTGGATCTTGTGTAAAGAGTTGAGTTGTAACCTATAGTCATGTCTTGGACCTGTTGTGTTTCTGTTGTACCACTCTGAGGGATGTAATACCAGTGAATGGTGTTTCATTGGTGTTATGTCAACGACTGTAGTGTACTACATCATGAAGTGGTATGCTGGGTCACCACAGTTAGTCTACCCTCTACCACTGATGTGTGGGGCCAGCGAGCATCAGGGCCACTGCGTGCACGCGGCTAGCGGAGCGGTGACACATGTGCGATTCTAGGGACTGCGGGAGCAGTCCCAGGAAACTAGGGTACCTTTTTATAAAAATGGCTATACAAGATTCGCTGATAGGCAGGCAAGTGGGGCCGCTAGGAGGACTGCGGGTTTGCGAAGCAAAAGGTGTAGGGGTTAATTCAATATATATTCATATTCTGGTTTTATTTTTAAATTTAGAAAGTAACAGAAACTTTTCATACTGGGGGTTAGTCTACCCTCTGCCGCTGACGTGTGGGGCCAGCGAGCATCAGGGCCACTGCATGCGCGCGGCTAGCAGAGCGGCAACACGTGTGCGATTCCAGGGACCACGGGAGGAGTCCTAGGAAACTTGGATACCTTTTTAGAAAAATGGCTGGACAGGGTTTGCTAGGAGGCTGGTAAGTGGGGCCGCTGGGAGGACCACAGGTTGCGAAGAAAAAGGTGTAGGGGGTTATGTGCAAAAAGGCAACGGTGCAACCGATGCTACTATTTTTCTTCCATCTGACAAAACCGACGGGCTCGTGCGACTGCAAGGAAACAGCGGCACGCGGGGTCGATCCTGCGACCTGGGGCTTGTGCTGAAGAGTGCGAACCAACACGGTGGCTACAGGGTTGATACTGGTTAGGGTTGCGGCACGAGATATGCAACATCGGCTAGGCTCCGACGACCAGAAACGGGCGGCGCCAGGGCCAGCACAGGCGTGGCCATGGCGGCATGGGCAAATGAACATCAGGAAGAAGGGATAGGGTTGATTGAGGCAGCGCAACGAGGCAAAGCGCGCTGTGCACGCAACTAGGCATGGAACACACCACAACAACACGACAACAGGGTGGTGATGAGCGGCTACGCAGACAAGGTGCTCGACGAAACGAACGTCCGATCTAGGAAGCAAATCAATATATGGCCATGTCCAGGAGGTTGGCGCGCTAACCGTGGGTGTGCTGGTGCAGGTGATCCTGCTTGGGGTGACAACAATTTGGCACAAGGCTCGCAGACAGGGATCTAGGGTTTTGTGATAGTCACTACTGGCCCCGGCGGTTCCAGTCCTTCTCCTCCTTGACACCGGGTATAGTAAGGTGCTAGTCTTCCTCAATGCCTCAAGATCCTCGCCTCCTTCCTCCAACGCCAGGGCAAGCATAGCCGAAGCTAGGCTATGGTGGGTAGGTGGCTTAATAGGGGAGAGATGGGGAGAGAGGCGTGGTGCTGGGCAGCGCCCTGGTGATCTGGATCGAGCAGGAGGTGGCAGGTGGGGGTATATAAGGACATGCAGTTGGTTGCCAAGCTCGGGTTAGCATTGCAAAAAGTAACCGTGGTTACTTTCTTCTCTCTCTATCTTCTCACTCTCAGGTTAGAAGGGGGTAGGTCGACCAGGGGTGAGGCAGGGGTGTGGTGGTGACCAACTTGGTCAACAAGAAAGGGGAGGTGGCTTAGCTTGTGGTGGGGTTAGCTAGGGCACATGGCCATGGTGGCCTCGGGTAGATAGGGTTAGGGTGGTGGTGGTGAGGTGTGTGGCTGGTTTGGTTTAGCCAAACCAAGCCAAAGAGGGATGGCCTCGGGTAGATAGGTTAGTTAGAAAGATAGGTGATGTTAGACCCCTCCTTTATAGAGGAAAGGATCCCTGTGATTGCAATGCTAGTCCCTGGATCAATGCTAGCATCCACAGTTTAAGATGAAGTACACAGATACAAAGGTCGTTTATTACATTCATTCTAGAGATAAAACATAGTCTTTTACAACTCAGGGCCAAAGGCCTAATACAAGAGTTTATGGAATAAGTAAATAAACATAAGTCTTCATCTTCATGTGCAACTGGCAAGCATGTTGAGTGTAGACTCATGACTCCTATTCATCATCGGAGTAACCTGCAACATTACAAGTTACAGCCACAGAGGGTCAATACTTTGGAATAGTATTGGCAAGTGATACCTTAGTTTATTTTAAGTGGACTAAAATACTATATGCATTTTGGCTAAGTGTAGCTTGGCTTGCTTTGCTCAAAATAGGTTTTTCCTATTAGTAGAAAACATTAAGTTTTTCTTTGTCAAAACTTCCCAAGGAACCTCCAATAGACATTGGGGTCCTTCACCCTTGTTCACCCACAAGTTTTATTTAGAAGTTGGAGTGATGAGATTCTTGAAGCTTCCATGTCTTGATGCTCAAATTGTCCTTTACCAGGGACATGGCTAAGTACTTAGGTTTTACACTCTGCAAAGGTGGTGCACTTTCCCCACAAGACTTGGTTTCCCAAGACAAGATCCTTCAGAAGCCTTTCCTTAGTCAAATGGACGCGCTCCAACCTATCATTCCCACTACCACCAACTGTCCAAGTGACTAAGTTCTAGCAACCTATGATCATGGCAGAGCCCATATTGCCAAGTGGTTGCACTTGAAGCTTCTCAACATTTGACATCTCAAATCTCTTTGTTCCTGGGTGGCCATCCACAAGTGAGATACACTAAGGTAAACCATAAAAATGGGCCTTGTGAACCACTCAACCAAAAACCACCAAGCAAGTCCCATTCCACCCAGGTGATTCATTTACTTAGTTGTTTTATTAATCAAAACACAAGTCCTCAGACTTGGAAATTTTCCATAGCATGAATATATAATCCACCCTTGTTTTCTATTAGCTAGGCTAAGCATGGCATGGCAACTTAACTTTAGGGAAAATTTCCTAGCAACTCTACCATTCTAAACTACATAGGATTTCCCATCATATCATTTGACAAAAGTAGCATGCTTGTCTTAGAAAAAATATCTAATGCTAGTACAAAATATAGGAATGGAATATTCATGAAAATATCACTTGCCTTGGTAATGGGGAGAGTAGCACTCTTCACAGTCACAATCACTAGCAAAATCTACACACAAAGTTGTAGCACACAATTACACACAATTTAAATACAATCAAAAATAATATGAATGCATGCATGCATGAATTTACTAAGTGGTGATTTTGAAAATTCTACCAAGTATGTGCATGTTTACAGAAACTTAACAAGACACAAAAAAATAGCCAAGACAAACTTATTTGGTACTTAAACAAATTACTAAACTAAATCCATACTCAAAATAGCCTTAAACATGTTTATACAAATAAAGTCATTCTAATGGTTACTATTTGTTAAACACTTTGCATAGACAGAAAGGCCTTGATTCACTGAATCCAACGGTATAAAGTTTGCAAAAATCCAACGTGGCAATCCAAAGTTATAGGCATTTGAAAATTGGATCAAAATCTGATTTTAAATCTGTTTTTAGATCTGTTCCTAGCCACGCGTCGTGTTGTGATTGGCACGTACCGGTTCGCACCGGATCGAGCTCTGCAGCCGTAGGATCTAAACAGATCGCACGTTCCAGATCGCGTACCGCTTCGCAGTTAAATGAATCTATCCTAGCGCTCGGATCTGGATCTAACAGTGCTCGTTCAAACAACCATGTCCTGGCGGCGCGCGGCGTCAGCGAGCGGCGGAGCGCTCGGTCTACGGCGGCGCTAGTGTTCCCGGTCGTCCGCGAGAGGGAGAAGGGTCATACCAGGCTCGCGAGAAGCTGCTGAAGCTCAAGGTAGCGTCGGTTTGCGAAGGGGCGTGCTGTCACGGCGATGATTCCTTGTCGGAGTCGTGCACAGCGTCGGGTGGTTGTTGTCGGAGTCGTTGCCGAGGTTCCACGTCGCCCTAACACAAGCCAGAGGGTTTAGGAGATGCGCAAGAACGTTGCGAACAATCTCGTGTGAGTCAGAAGTGAAGGGGCGCACGGGACTTACGGAATTTGGTCGCCGAAGTCGAGGTTGTCGTCGGTGCTTGCGGTGTCGAGTGGAAACAGCGACCTGGGGAAGTACATGATGAACTAGTGGGGTCAGGAGGTGCGCAAGGAGATTGCGAAGTGGCTCGCTTGAACCAGAGGGAAAGGGGCGCACAGGGCTCACCTAAATTGATCGCCGGAGTGAGCTCTGACTGCGGCGGTGTGGGGTTGATTGAGGGCAGCCTGGTGGCGGAGAGGTGGTGCTAAGTGAGGGGAAATGGTCACAGAGAGGTGGGGGTTAAGTAGGCGGAGAAGGTGCGAGAATCTCGCGAGCATTCAACGCCAATTAAGAGCATTTGCGTCGGGGAGGAAACGGCCACGACGAGCAGTTCTTTAGCGCGAGATTGACGACGAGCCTGACGTGGCAGTGGGTCTACCTGTCAGCGAATAGAGTAGAGTGGTGGTGGGGTCCTGGCGTCAGTCTCTCTGCGGGTTTGTCTGCGAGTGATAAGGAGAGAGGAAAGACCCGGGTGGGCTAGTTGGGCTTGTTTCACTGCTGGGCTAGATATCTGGCGCGCGGCCTTTTTCCTTTGTTTAATTATTTTTCTTTTCTAATTCGATTTTCTGAATGGGTTTTCAAATGGTTTCAAAATCAATTTGAATTCAAATATTCCTGAGGTTTTGTAGTGGTGATTTGGTCTCAGAAATGGGTCAAAACTCATGGGGCTACTTTGCAAGGGCTTGGTCAAACTTGGATTTCAAACAAACAGAGACTTTGCTTCTATTTTGCAAAAGTTTGAAATAGGGGTTTTGAAATTATTTCTAAATTATAACTTTGGTCTAAATTTTTCACACACACTTTCCAACAATGGAAGCAAGCAACCAAGTTCCTAAACATTCAAGTTCAAAGGGTGATGGTCATTTGAATCAAATCTGCTCACATGAAATCATAGCACCAAGCTTCTTTTTTCTGAAATGAGTTTGAAAATGAACCAAACCTATATGCATGCATGAGTGATATGCAAATTTTGAAACTTATGATTTTAGGGATGTTACAAATCTAACCCCCTTAAGGTGAATCTCGCCCTCGAGATTCGGATTGGCTAGCAAATAGGTGTGGGTGGTCTTTCCGAAGATCATCTTCTCTTTCCCATGTTGCTTCCTCTTCGGAATGATGATTCCATTGCACTTTGCAAAACTTGATAGTTTTTGTCCTTGTGACTCTTTCTGCGGTCTCAAGAATCTTGACAGGCTTTTCTTCATAGGTGAGATCACTTTCTAGTTGAACTTCTTCCAAAGGTATGGTATCCTTCAAAGAAGATTCTTCCACTTCTGGGTGGCATTTCTTAAGCTGACTCACATGAAAAACAATATGGACTGCTAATAAATATGCTGGCAGTTCGATTTCATATGCAACTTCTCCCTTGCGACTTAGAATGTTGAATGGCCCAACATATCTTGGTGCCAACTTTCCTTTGACTCCAAATCTTTTCACTCCACGAAGTGGTGATACTCTAAGATAAGCTCTATCCCCAACTTCGTAGGTGACTTCTCTACGCTTAGAATCTGCGTAGCTTTTCTGTCGAGACTGTGCTATCTTCAACCTGTCCCTAACCAATTTGACCTTTTCTTCGGCGTCTTTGATAAGATCTGGTCCAAACAAACTTCTTTCTCCCACACCATTCCATAGTAATGGGGTGGTACACTTCCTTCCGTAGAGAAACTCAAATGGTGCCATCCCAATGCTAGATTGGTAACTATTATTGTAAGAGAACTCTGCGTAAGGCAGACTTTCATCCCAACTTGCTCCATAATCTAGAGCACATGCTCTCAACATGTCTTCAAGAATTTGATTAGTCCTTTCTGTTTGTCCATCCGTTTGAGGATGAAAAGCCGTGCTGAATTCCAACCTCGTTCCCAAAGATTCATGAAGCTGTCTCCAAAAGTGAGAAGTGAACTGAGTTCCTCTATCAGACACAATACTCTTAGGCACACCGTGAAGGCATACAATTCTGCTCATGTAGATTTTGGCTAACTTGGCACTGGTATAAGTTGTCTTTACGGGTATAAAATGAGCCACTTTGGTTAGGCGATCCACTACTACCCATATGGAATCATACCCTGACCTGGTCCTTGGTAATCCGGTAATGAAATCCATACCAATATTTTCCCACTTCCATTCAGGAATAGGCAGTGGTCGAAGCAAACCTGCTGGTTTCTGATACTCTGCTTTCACTCTACTACACACATCACACAAAGCAATGTGTTCGGCGATGTCCCTTTTGAGATTATTCCACCAAAATCTTTCTTTCATATCCATGTACATTTTGGTGTTTCCCGGGTGAATAGAATATGGAGAGTTATGGGCTTCTTGTAGAATCAGTTTCCGCAATTCCGGATCTTGTGGAACACAAATACGTTTCCCGTGCCATAAAGTACCTTGTTCGTCTATATGGAAACTTTTAGCTTTTCCTTGGCTAATCCTTTCCTTAATCTCTTCGATTTCCTTATCCGTCTTTTGGGCTTCTTTAATCTTATCCAACAGAGTGGGTTGAACATCCAAAGACATGAGATGTCCTTCTGGCAAAATCTCCAACCTGAGTTCCTTGAATTGCTTACACAAGTCATCTGGCAATTCACCTTTGGTAAGACCATTTACAAACGCCTTACGACTTAGAGCATCTGCTACTACATTTGCTTTACCAGGATGGTATTGCAAACTCAAGTCGTAATCCTTGATAAGTTCTAGCCATCTCCTTTGTCTCATATTGATTTCCTTCTGGGTGAAGATATACTTCAAACTCTTATGATCGGTGAATACTTCACAATGTTTTCCCAAAAGGTAGTGTCTCCATGTTTTGAGTGCATGGACAACAGCGGCTAACTCTAAATCATGAGTAGGATAATTTACTTCATGAGTTTTGAGTTGTCTCGAGGCATAAGCCACAACTTTTCCGCCTTGCATAAGTACGGCACCTAATCCTTGATGAGAAGCATCACAATACACTTGGAAATCCTTTTCCAAATCTGGTAGGCATAGAACTGGTGCTGACACAAGTCTCCTCTTTAATTCTTGAAAGCTGAGTTCACAACCTTCAGACCAAGCAAATTTCTTATCTTTCTTTAACAATTCTGTCATTGGTTTAGCAACCTTTGAAAAAATTTCAATGAATCTTCTGTAGTAACCTGCTAAACCTAGGAAACTACGAACCTCTTTTACGTTCTTAGGAGATTCCCATTCTGTCACAGCTGAAACTTTAGCAGGATCAACTGCTACACCATCCTTTGTCATAACGTGACCAAGAAATCCAACTTCCTCTAACCAAAACTCACACTTGCTGAATTTGGCATAAAGCTTATGTTCCCTCAGTTTCTCAAGTATCAAGCGTAGATGTCTTTCATGCTCTTCCTTGCTCTTGGAGTAGACTAAGATGTCATCGATGAAAACGACAACGAACTTGTCGAGAAATTCCATGAACACTTTGTTCATCATATTCATGAAGTATGCTGGAGCGTTGGTTAAACCAAAAGGCATCACAGTGTACTCATACAATCCATACCTTGTGGTGAATGCTGTTTTAGGTATGTCTTGCTCTCTTATCTTGAGTTGAAAATAGCCTGACCGAAGATCAATCTTCGAGAACACACATGCTCCTTCTAGCTGATCAAATAAATCGTTGATTCTTGGCAAAGGATATTTGTTTTTGATGGTTACCTCGTTGAGAGAACGGTAATCTATGCATAATCTTTGAGTTCTGTCTCTCTTTTCTACGAACAAAACTGGAGCTCCCCAAGATGAAGAACTTGGCTGGATGAATCCTTTCTGCAATTGTTCTCCAAGTTGTTTCTTGAGTTCCTTAAGTTCGTCAACTGACATTTTATAAGGCCTCTTTGCTCTTGGTCCAGAACCTGGTACCAAATCTATTATAAACTCTACATCTCTATCTGGTGGCATTCCCGGTAACTCTTCCGGGAACACATCCGAATATTCACACACAATTGGCACAGTGTCCATGCTAACCCCCTTAAGAGAATTTAGCTTACTTCCTTTAGATTCAAAATTGGACTTGAATTTTATCCTCTTACCTTCAGGGGTTGTGAGTGCAACTGTACGATTGGCACAATCTAGTACTCCCTCATACTTAGCCATCCAATCCATTCCCAAAATCACATCTAATCCTTGGGAATTTAGGATTATTAGGTTCACTGGAAACTTATGTTTTCCGATCTCTATGACTAGATCCCGGCATCCAAGACTCACTATCATATCTCCACCCGGAGAGCTAACTTTTATTGGACACCCAATGTTTTCAGATGCAAACCCGTTTCTATCAACAAATGCTTTTGATATGAATGAATGAGATGCACCAGTGTCAAAGAGTACAAATGCTGAGATGGAATTGAGTCTGAACTTACCAGCAACGGCATCAGGCTCCTCATAGACATCTTCCACATTGATGTGGTTAACCTGTCCTTTCTGAAAAGGATTGGGCTTGTTAGGTCCTTCAACTTTCTTCTCAGGGCACTCATTAGCATAGTGCCCTAACTTCTTGCATTTGAAGCATTCAACCTGACTGATGTCCCTTTTTGCAGGCTGACTTCCACTTCCACTTCCACTGTGGTGGCTCTTATGTCCACTCTTGTGATTCTTGTACTTATCATTGTCATGACTGCGATGATGCTTGTGGTCATGACGGTTGTGGTTGTGGTGCTTGTTGAATTTCCCATGCTTGTGGGATCCCGAGCTGACACTATCATCATAGTGAGATCGTTTATGAAATGATCCCGAGCTGTGCTTGTCGGAGTGTTTCCTCTTTCTACTCTCGACTTGTTTCATTTTATTCTCCACAATAACAGCCTTGTCACACAGCGACTGATAAGTTGGAACATATGCCACAGACAGCTGCAGATTCAGCTCATCATTCAAACCTTCCAGAAACTTTTCATTTCTTTTGGCATCTGTGTCAACCTCATCCGGTGCATAGCGCGCCAGATTGTTGAACTCTTCAATATATTCAGCCACGTTGTGGTGGCGCTGCTTCAGGTTGTGAAACTCCTTCTTTTTCAGGCTCATCATTCCTGGTGAGATATGAGTAGTGCAAAAGCCATCTTCAAAGATAGCCCAAGTCACCTCATCAGTAGGTGTGGTGATCTGGAAGTTGTCCCACCATGCGGCGGCTGGTCCTTCCAATAGATGTGCGGCGAACCTAACTTTTTCAGCATCCGTGCAGCCCACGGTCACTAAGTCTTTGTTCACAGAACGTAGCCAATCATTGGCCACCATGGGATCAGTCGTTCCTGAAAACTTAGCTGGCCTCAGACGCAGAAATCTGGTGAGCATATCAAAACCCGGAGGGTTGTTGTTGTTGTTATTGTTATTGGGGTTGTTGTTGTTCTGATTTTGGATGAATGTCGTCATCATTTGCATAAGCTGTGTCTGCGCATTCATCATCTGTTGCATTTCCGGGGTAATGTTGTTGGGGTTGGGGTTTGCGCGACGGGGAGGCATCTGTGGTTTGTTCATATAGAGATAAGAATGAGATACCCTTACATGAATGATGCACAATACATCACGTAAGCAAACACAAGGATCAAAGTTCAACAACAAGATAACAAAAGTCTCAAAGTAAAAACACACAAGTGGCAAGCCATCCACATGTCGGATGGTCCAATAATAAGTTCACAAATAACAAGTACGGTAAATAGAGATAACTGAGTAGTCAAGTCTACTCGTCAGCATCAACCTCCTCCTCGACAAAGGTAAGACCTGCGTTCTCCATTGCGGTCTTGTTCTCCTCGATAGTAGTGGTCAAGGAGTCGATCTTGGCCTTGAGATCCCTCTTCTGGGAACGAAGTCTCTCAATCACTGTCTGCTGCTGCTCTAACTCGAAGTCTTTGGACTTCAGTTCCTCGGTCATGTCCCGAATCTTCTTGTTCCTATCCTGGACACGTTTCTCCTGACTCTTGAACTTATGGTCTTGGGTCTCGAACTTCGCCTAAATCTCCTTGACTACCTCGTCCTGCTGCGCGAAGAGCTTGTCCTTCTCGCGAAGCTGCACCTAGAGCTCGTCATTGCTAAGCATGACGTTGGTCCTGTCAGTATCCACGTGCCTAATAAGAGTCTCTAAGTCCTGGAGGTACAGGCGTATCGGCTCTGCTGCGGCCCTCGAGTCGTCCTCAAAGTCGATGGACTCTCCGTCATCATCACGCCTTCTGAAGGTGTGGAAGTGAGTGCCTCTAACCTGTCGGGAGTGACGACCCAACAGACGTCCTATCAGATCCTGCATGACAACCTCCATGCCTCTCTCCCTGTCATCGTGCATAAGCTTGAAGACGATGGCCTCCGTAGTAGGCTCTGTTTGGCGTCCTGGCTGGTTCACCTTGAAGCCCCAGAGGTCCGTCCTCTCAAACTTGGTGAGTGGGTGCACCGTAATGGTGGGAAGAGGGAGATCGAGCAAGGTAGTAAGCTCTACGATACGAGGACCAAAACGGGTAACCTGGAACTCCTCAACAGTGCTGATGGTAATAGGCATCTATTTATAAGATTGAAAAAGTTAGAACAACACAATTTAAAATAAACAAGACAAACATTCATACATATCCATGGAACACAAAATCACACAAGTCATGCATACATGAATCCATTACATCAACCAAGGTTCAAACTTATTTAAGGTATCATTTGGAAAATAAGGTGATAGGTGGTGGTCCAACTAACGAAGTGCGTTTACGAACCTATCTCACTAGATCTGGTGGCTAACACAATGTTCCTAGAGGCAATCAGCCTATCTTGTTCACATGCTTCCATCACTAAGTCTATAATATCTCCCCTTAAGGTTTGGTTGGTGACTTCCAACTCTTGGGTAAGTTCCTTCTCTTTCTCTAAGTCTTTTTGGAGGTTGAGCATCCTGCACTTGACTCTAGCACTTAGTTCTTTGATGGTCCTCCAAGCTGCATCTCTGGCTGACTCAAAGAATGTGGTGTGCATCACAGTGTTGGTGTACATGCAGAAGCCTCTTTCTTTGTGGTTGTCTTCCTTGTTTTTGTACAAGTGAAGTTGCACCCACCAATACTCCACTCCTTCCTCCATCACTGGAAAGCCCTTGTACACAGCTGCACCATGTGCTTCCATTGTCTCCATGAGGTCCTTGAGAATCTTGGGAAACTCAGTCTCACACTCCAAGGTCATGGTCATGAGTGGTCCTCTCTTCACGACTTCGTTGATGGAGTTCATCTACAAATAGAGATGAGAATGAGAAGATTAGAAAAGTTTACGAGAAGAATAGACAAGTGTAGAAGTAGTTAAAATTTTCCTTAGTGGTTTCCAATCCTAGAGTCATAATCCTACAGGCAACACAGTGCTCTGATACCATCTGTTAGACCCCTCCTTTATAGAGGAAAGGATCCCTGTGATTGCAATGCTAGTCCCTGGATCAATGCTAGCATCCACAGTTTAAGATGAAGTACACAGATACAAAGGTCGTTTATTACATTCATTCCAGAGATAAACAATAGTCTTTTACAACTCAGGGCCAAAGGCCTAATACAAGATTTTATGGAATAAGTAAATAAACATAAGTCTTCATCTTCATGTGCCACAGGCAAGCATGTTGAGTGTAGACTCATGACTCCTATTCATCATCGGAGTAACCTGCAACATTACAAGTTACAGCCACAGAGGGTCAATACTTTGGAATAGTATTGGCAAGTGATACCTTAGTTTATTTTAAGTGGACTAAAATACTATATGCATTTTGGCTAAGTGTAGCTTGGCTTGCTTTGCTCAAAATAGGTTTTTCCTATTAGTAGAAAACATTAAGTTTTTCTTTGTCAAAACTTCCCAAGGAACCTCCAATAGACATTGGGGTCCTTCACCCTTGTTCACCCACAAGTTTTATTTAGAAGTTGGAGTGATGAGATTCTTGAAGCTTCCATGTCTTGATGCTCAAATTGTCCTTTACCAGGGACATGGCTAAGTACTTAGGTTTTACACTCTGCAGAGGTGGTGCACTTTCCCCACAAGACTTGGTTTCCCAAGACAAGATCCTTCAGAAGCCTTTCCTTAGTCAAATGGACGCGCTCCAACCTATCATTCCCACTACCACCAACTGTCCATGTGACTAAGTTCTAGCAACCTATGATCATGGCAGAGCCCATATTGCCAAGTGGTTGCACTTGAAGCTTCTCAACATTTGACATCTCAAATCTCTTTGTTCCTGGGTGGCCATCCACAAGTGAGATACACTAAGGTAAACCATAAAAATGGGCCTTGTGAACCACTCAACCAAAAACCACCAAGCAAGTCCCATTCCACCCAGGTGATTCATTTACTTAGTTGTTTTATTAATCAAAACACAAGTCCTCAGACTTGGAAATTTTCCATAGCATGAATATATAATCCACCCTTGTTTTCTATTAGCTAGGCTAAGCATGGCATGGCAACTTAACTTTAGGGAAAATTTCCTAGCAACTCTACCATTCTAAACTACATAGGATTTCCCATCATATCATTTGACAAAAGTAGCATGCTTGTCTTAGCAAAAATATCTAATGCTAGTACAAAATATAGGAATGGAATATTCATGAAAATATCACTTGCCTTGGTAATGGGGAGAGTAGCACTCTTCACAGTCACAATCACTAGAAAAATCTACACACAAAGTTGTAGCACACAATTACACACAATTTAAATACAATCAAAAATAATATGAATGCATACATGCATGAATTTACTAAGTGGTGATTTTGAAAACTCTACCAAGTATGTGCATGTTTACAGAAACTTAACAAGACACAAAAAAATAGCCAAGACAAACTTATTTGGTACTTAAACAAATAACTAAACTAAATCCATACTCAAAATAGCCTTAAACATGTTTCTACAAATAAAGTCATTCTAATGGTTACTATTTGTTAAACAGTTTGCATAGATAGAAAGGCCTTGATTCACTGAATCCAACGGTATAAAGTTTGCAAAAATCCAACGTGGCAATCCAAAGTTATAGGCATTTGAAAATTGGATCAAAATCTGATTTTAAATCTGTTTTTAGATCTGTTCCTAGCCACGCGTCGTGTTGTGATTGGCGCGTACCGGTTCACACCGGATCGAGCTCTGTAGCCGCAGGATCTAAACAGATCGCACGTTCCAGATCGCGTACCACTTCGCAGTTAAATGAATCTATCCTAGCGCTCGGATCTAGATCTAACGGTGCTCGTTCAAACAACCATGTCCTGGCGGCGCGCGGCGTCAGCGAGCGGCGGAGCGCTCGTTCTACGGTGGCGCTAGTGTTCCCGGTCGTCCGCGAGAGGGAGAAGGGTCATACCAGGCTCGCGAGAAGCTGCTGAAGCTCAAGGTAGCGTCGGTTTGCGAAGGGGCGTGCTGTCACGGCGATGATTCCTCATCGGAGTCGTGCACGGCGTCGGGTGGTTGTTGTCGGAGTCGTTGTCGAGGTTCCGCGTTGCCCTAACACAAGCCAGAGGGTTTAGGAGATGCGCAAGAACGTTGCGAACAATCTCGTGTGAGTCAGAAGTGAAGGGGCGCACGGGACTTACGGAATTTGGTCGCCGGAGTCGAGGTTGTCGTCGGTGCTTGCGGTGTCGAGTGGAAACGGCGACCTGGGGCAGTACAGGATGAACTAGTGGGGTCAGGAGGTGCGCAAGGAGATTGCGAAGTGGCTCGCTTGAACCAGAGGGAAAGGGGCGCACAGGGCTCACCTGAATTGATCGCCGGAGTGAGCTCTGACTGCGGCGGTGTGGGGTTGATTGAGGGCAGCCTGGTGGCGGAGAGGTGGTGCTAAGTGAGGGGAAATGGTTGCAGAGAGGTGGGGGTTAAGTAGGCGGAGCAGGTGCGAGAATCTCGCGAGCATTCAACGCCAATTAAGAGCATTTGCGTCAGGGAGGAAATGGCCACGGCGAGCAGTTCTTTAGCGCGAGATTAACGACGAGCCTGACGTGGCAGTGGGTCTACCTGTCAGCGAATAGAGTAGAGGGGTGGTGGGGTCCTGGCGTCAGTCTCTCTGCGGGTTCGTCTGCGAGTGAGAAGGAGAGAGGAAAGACCCGGGTGGGCTAGTTGGGCTTGTTTCACTGCTGGGCTAGATATCTGGCGCGCGGCCTTTTTCCTTTGTTTAATTCTTTTTCTTTTCTAATTCGATTTTCTGAATGGGTTTTCAAATGGTTTCAAAATCAATTTGAATTCAAATCTTCCTGAGGTTTTGTAGTGGTGATTTGGTCTCAGAAATGGGTCAAAACTCATGGGGCTACTTTGCAAGGGCTTGGTCAAACTTGGATTTCAAACAAACAGAGACTTTGCTTCTATTTTGCAAAAGTTTGAAATAGGGGTTTTGAAATTATTTCTAAATTATAACTTTGGTCTAAATTTTTCACACACACTTTCCAACAATGGAAGCAAGCAACCAAGTTCCTAAACATTCAAGTTCAAAGGTTGATGGTCATTTGAATCAAATCTGCTCACATGAAATCATAGCACCAAGCTTCTGTTTTCTGAAATGAGTTTGAAAATGAACCAAACCTATATGCATGCATGAGTGATATGCAAATTTTGAAACTTATGATTTTAGGGATGTTACAGGTGATTTCACTTAGGTTTATCCCTTTGTTCTCTTATATTTGGTGCAATTTTAGAACCACCTTTTATCATGGTTTCCAGAAGAACCATAAATGCAAATAAAACCAACTAGAACCAAGAAGGGAGAGGTGGATGGTGTTGTGAGACTTGGTTGATTTGATCCATTCATTTGAATTGAAATCAAACAAGTTTCCCATAAATGCAGAAGAAATCCACATTAGAAGGAAGATGAGAAATATGGCATGGCACATGCATGTGTAATAAATACCACTAATACTAGTTGTAAAAACAACTATCACTTCTCATGGAATTTACTCATACATGTATTCTATTATTTCAATTAAGGCCCCACAAAAGAAACAAGCTTGCTTCCCACCTAGAATAGATGAAATGCAATCATATATGAATATAAATGGGCCATGCTAGTGTGTGTGTCCCCTAGATGATCATGTAGCCCCATATATATTCAAACATGCTCACATATTCAAATAGATCCATATGGAAACTAGAGAAGTTATTTTGCTCACATAGCATGCAAAGGTGGCCATGTGGCTCCACATATTCAATATTGTGAAAACAACATATATCACATATGGGAGCATGTAGAATTAGAAGTGGACCCATCCAAACACATATGAGCTAGATTTAAATAGCAAAGAGAGATGCAATGGCTTATATGTAATTAGGATGGTGGAATTTATAGATATAGCCAAAAGAAAGGTGGTGGAGTTAGAAAAGATATGCCCCCAACTCAACTTGGGCGTCGTGCAATATATAAAGAACCAACTATAATATATTAAGAGGCAAATACAAATAATAAGATAACAAATGCATATGTAAGAATAACCAAATAAAGGGGTTTTATATGATGCTCAAATGCAATGTGGCATGGTGACATGAGCATGATATAATGATGATGCAATAATGATATGGAGGAAGTAGCATTATATATATAAACAAGTAGCCTTACAGTTGTTAGTCAAATGGGATGCTACAATGTTCGTGCCTTGATAAGATCCATGAAGAACGGGAAGATCCATACCTGGGGACATGTTGCTTCGTTCTAGTTATTTGGGCCACAACTTACCCTAGGGGCCTCTGGATTGAAAACACTATCAATCCCTATGACGACACTGCCAGGCCAGCCACATGGTTGCAGGACTATCATGAAGTGATAGAAATCGCTAGGAAACCCAAATGTTGCTGTCAAGTACCTCCCACTGATGCTAGCCGGCATCCCCCGACAATGGATTGATGACTTGTTGGAGAAAGAAATCTACAACTGGTTGGACATGTATGAAGCATTCACCAAGAATTTCGAGGGTGCATACAAATTTCCCTGCACTGTTCGTGACCTATAGCAGTGTGTACAAGAGAAGGACGAATCATATCGGGCCTACCTTTCCTATTGGCTTGATATGAATAATTCATGTGCGGGATTACAGGATCAAACCTCTATGTACGCCTTCATCGACTACTTGGAGAAAGGAACTTTGCTTCAACATGCGTTGAAGAACACTCAAGACAAGGACAAACTGGATCTTAATTCAATGATTTCCAAGGTCAGTGGGTTTGCAGCTGCCGATGAATGATGCTAGTGGATCCCTACTTGCAGTGGCAATCCCCACCCAAGCCAACAAGAACAACAATAAGCTTAAGAATCCGCCCAAAGAGAAGCAGGCAGCCGACATGGTCGCCATGATGTTTGCTGGCAGAGGCGAAGGCGGATAGCAGCCAGGGGGTGGCCGTGTGCAGTAGTGCAGTAGTGAAACTACACCCGTAGTTCCATTCATTCCCATACGTACAAGGAGTATGGCGATATGTCGTGTTTTTTCCACATCGATGCCAACAGCAAAGCCATGCACACCAACCGCCAATGCAAGTTTGTCAACAGCCTCAAGGAAGACCCCAGTCTGGCTACAAGCAAATTCATAAAGCAGACCCCACGACAAGGGCAAGGGGAAGAAAGAGGACAAGGATTCCAAGGATTCAGATTTTATGGACGAGGACATGGACCCCAAACCCGCTGAAAAGGGTCATGGAAAGGGACAAAACACATTTGAAAAGAAGGCTCCCATCTACCAAACTTTCCTTGGCACTCCCACCAGCCGTGCATAAAAAACCTCTTTGAGGATACTGATGGCCACACTCCCCCTGTTTCCCAGTATGTGAGGTGGTCGGAATTTATCGTTACTTGGGATAGAGAGGACCATCTAAACCTCATCCCAACAGAGAACCAATATTCCATGGTCATCAACCCTTTGATTAACAATAGTGAATTCACAAAGTGCCTCGTGGACAACGGAAGCAACATCAACATTATGTACCTCGATACACTGCACAAGATTAACTTGATAGAGACCTATCTAAAGCAAAGCAAACCATGTTCCATGGCATCGTTCCTAGACGACAAGCTCAACCCTTGGCTGCATTACCCTTCTGGTCGCCTTTGGTGATGTTAACAATTACCTACAAGAGCGCATGACCTTTGAAGTGGTACCCTTCAAGAGCATGTATCACATCATATTTGGACGCGACATATTCCATGTCAGGCCATGATCCATCTACAAAAATCTCAAGATACCCGGGCCAAGCAGTATCATCATCGTTTGCTGGAAGCTTCAATAAGGCAAGGGAGTGCAAGCTGAGTGAAGCCGGCTACACCAAAGACATCCTCTCCGGTGAATAATTCAAGGAGATCCAGCGCCAGATCGTCCTCGGAGATGTCGGCTTCAAAGAAACAGATTTTTGATTCTGAACCCGCCTTCAAGGCCGCCATGAAACCAAGCCGGTGGAACTTGTGGAAGGCGATGACTCCAAGACCACCGCCATTGGTACATGCATGGATCCCAAATAAAAAAGCGCACTCGTCGAGTTCCTCCATGAAAATAAGGACATCTTTGCATGTCAACCTTCCGAAACGAAAGGTCTTCCTAGAGAACTTGCCGAGCATAGCTTAAACATTGATCCTAAAGAAAAACTGGTGAAACAACCTCTATGACACTTCGGTGATGAAAAACTATGTGCCATAGGCAAGGAGCTAGCTATTTTACTTAAGGCTAGTTTTATTCGAGAAGTAGTTCACACCAGTGGATGGACAATCATGTACTTGTGCCCAAGAAGGGAACCAAAGAATTAAGAATGTGCGTTGATTACACCGGCTTGAACAAAGCGTGTATGAAGGATTCATTTGCTTTGCCTCGCATTGACCAAGTCATTGACTTGACAGCTGGCTCGGAACTTCTATGTTTTCTAGATGCATACTCAGGATACCACCAAATCAAGTTGCGAAAGTCGGACCAATTGGTTACTTTGTTCATCACACCTTACGACACATACTTCTACGTCACAATGCCCTTTGGGCTAAAAAATGCAGGTGCTACATACCAGAATATGATGCAGCATTGCCTCCACGACGTCGCAACATACATGCTTACATGTATGACATTGCGTTGATGTCCAAGAAAGGAAACGATCGCATCTCCAACTTGCAGGAAACCTTCGATAACCTCTAGCAATTCAACATGATGCTTAACCCTAACAAGTGTGTCTTCAGGGTCCCACCCGGAAAATTGTTGGGTTTCATCATTTCACATCGTGGAATCAAGATGAATCAGGAGAAGATCAAGGCCATCCTCAACATCAAATGCCCGACATGCCTGAAGGACATCCAATGGCTCACAAGATGCGTTGAAGTAGTAAGATGGTTCATCAGCCGACTTGGAGAAGAGACAATGCTTCTCTACAAGTTTCTCAATAAGGCAAATAAATTCGTATGGAAAGATGACGGAGATGCAACACTACAGGAGTAGAAGAGAATACTCTCCTCCGCACCTATACTTGCAGCACCGGAGTCAATGGAGCCTATGTTAATATTCAAGGCGTCAACCAACCGGGTAATCAACATCATCGTCGTGGTGGAGCGGAAGGAACCAACACAAAAGTACGGAGTTCGGCAACTAGTTTACTATGTAAGAGAGGTCTTGAAGGAATCCAAGCAGCATTACCACACTACCCGAAGCTAGCTTACAAAGTGTTCCTTGATTCTCGGAAGTTAAGGCACTTCTTCCAAGAGCATCCCATTATAGTAGTGAGCAAAGCTCCACTGTACAACATTATAAACATCAGCGATGCTACAAGAAGGGTGTAAAAGTGGGGCATTGAGTTTTCTACCTTTGAAATCACCTACAAGAGACGCAACGCTATCAAATCATAAGCATTGGATAATTTCGTCGCAGATTGGACAGAACTTCTAACAGATACTTCTGTGCCAGAGCCAGAATCTTCGATCATGTATTTTGACGGATTCAAGCTACTCAACGGCTCGGGGGATGGTGTATTATTACAATCACCAGCAGGATAAAATCTCTAGTACGTCCTGCAGATTCACTTCAATGCTACCAACAACATGGTGGAATATGAAGTTGTTATTCACGGATTCCATGTAGCCAAGGATATTGGAATCAAGCGCATAGTTTGCTATGGAGATATCGACTTGGTTGCCATTAGGTGGGTGGCACCTAGAACGTACGGAACCCTATGATGGTGTCATATCGAGACAAAGTAGACAAGATAGCCAAGTGCTTCGATGGCTACAAAATCAAGTACTTCAAAAGGGAGTACAATGCAGCGGCAGATCTGCTATCAAATCTTGGATCAACACACAAACTAATTCTTCCTGGCATTTTTCTGGAGCATCTACGGACACCATACATGAAGGGAGCGGACCCCGAAAACCCATATAGAGTTGATTCATTTGTTACCTCAGTAACAGTGATCCCTCTGGCTTGGACGAAATTGTTGGGATATGCTAAATGCGTATCACCATTGCATGTCTCTAATCTGGGTAACCTGGGTGGACCATAGTTGGTAGCAAGTCCTATGGCTTGCTGGGAGGCCTAGTTAGACGGATCCATAAGGGAGGCCCATGTCGGATAAAGGAAGGCTACGGTGTAGTCACCGACCAACCCGGAGCCTTGGAATGCAAGACACGAAGACTAGTTAGCATCTATGTAGAACTCTGTAACCTGTCCGGCTAGGACTCTTCCCTGTAACCCTAGGATCTGAACCAGGGGAAGCTGTGTTACCTTGTACCCGACAACTCGCCGCCTTACCCCCACGTCTCTAAACACGCTCTGTGAGGACCCCTCCATGGCGTACTCGTCGGCAATACCACGACATTTAGCGCCCACCGTGGGGCAACAGGCGCTTCGAGCTCTACGCCCGGCGAGGTCCAAGATCTTCATGGGAATCGGCAAAACCATAGCCATCGGTCGTGTTCTCTTCTCCAACAATGTTTCAGTCGTCCCTCCCGACGAGTTATGGATCCTGGCAAAGAAGAAACCCACCCGCTGCTCGATTGTTCCAATTGGGGACATCCACCTCTTCATCGGCAAAACCGACTCTGGCCCTACGTTATTATTTTATATAATCTGTATAAAATCTATATTTATACAATCTATATTTTATACAATCTATATTGTATATCATCTATATTGAGTATTTTTTTAGAAAAAAAACTTGGCCGTGGCGCACATGGACTTGGTTAGTGGCACACTACATTTAAAGCGCACGTGGGCTAGTCTTAGTGGCGCACTGCCTTGTGCGCCACATGCAACACAGTGGAAATGCACTCTGTTTTACAGTCGTGGCGCACTGTGCAGTGCGCTACTGCTATCTCGAGATACCTGTAGCGCACCAGGCAGTGCGCTACAGGTAATATTTAGCCATAATGCAGAGCTCGTGGCACACCCCTAGTGTGCCATGGAAGGGGAATTCATGTGCACCACAAACGTGCAATTTTCCTAGTAGTGCTAGCTCCCTGGAATTCGGAGGATCGTCAAGGCCCGCATGGACCACCTCCGAGCAGGACACGTTTGCAGAAGGATCGAAGTCGGATCTCTCTATGGAGTTTGCCGGCTTAGATCATAAAAATTCAAGGCCACCCAAACCGCCCCTGTGTGTAGGATATAATGGTAGAAGATCAATGCAAATCCGCCGGGTTGACCCGCACGCGTGGAAAGCAACGATCGCACTTTGTCGGCGTTGTGATCATCTTTGATCTGGCCTGTTGCGTTTAGATAGAAGGTGAGATCCCCCGAGATTACCTCGCCAGATGGATCCGGATAAGGGCCGACTTGGAGGGCTATCGAAGCAAAGACACAATCTACCACTTCGTCAAAGGGCTCACTCGCGGCACACTTCTCCGGCATGCGCTCAGGAGGCAACAGGCCAGTAGAAACCTCACTCTCGATCAGATGGTTAAAACTATTAACAGTTTCGCCGATGCCGATGAAGTGGCCCAGGCCGGTCCCATCGCCTTACCTAGGCCACCGCTGCCGCCTCGCAATGGCCCCGCTTCCTTAGCATCATCCTCCACCATTGAAGAAGCTCCCGCACCCTCAAACTCTGTCTTGGATGCACTTTATGCTGACATCAGTGTAGACTCGGAGGAGACTGAAATCAACCCAGAAGAGCTCAACACTTCCATGAAGGAGATGGAGGAGGAGATCAATCTCGAGGAGTGATCCGACAAGGTAGTCACTTCCCATCAGGTGCTAGTCACCATCGGGAGCATGATATAAGAATATCAAACCAGAGCAGCTCCTCCTAAGCCGCGGGACAACATGATGGGACTAGCCGACAACACCGACGATGCTCAGGAAAAGGCTATGCCCCTCCATCTCTCCCAACGCAATAGTCGCAGGAACTCGCCATCGGGCCAAGCAATGCTAATCCTGCGAATCTGCCACCACCACCATCTACGTCTGCGGCCGCCCAAATCACTCCGGCTGATAAAGTGATGTATGGAAATTTTCTCATCAATCCCATGACCGTGGCCCACATATGGAACATTGTCCAACTGAATGAGAAGCGCCAACAACTACTGGAGGAGGCACAGGCCATCGTGGAGCAAGGCGCAAATCTAGATCGAGATCTGGCCAAGGAGCCAAAGTCAACCGAGGCGGCCAAATCCATGGATACTAAGTACAAGAATCTGCTCAAGCAGCAAAAGAACAAGAAAGCTCCAGCTCACGTCGTCAACGATCCCGGCGTATGATGCAACTTGGGGTGGGATCCTTCAAAGCCGGCACAGGCTAAGCCATACATTGATAAAGATGGAAAGCAAGTCATGCCCACACCCGCCCTCAACTTGGCCATCGCCAAGACTCTACTAGAGCAGGATAGATCACCCACAACCGTGGATCAGGTATATGACCTCGTCGCCAAGGTTGTCAAATAGCAGGTCTATTGAGCTGCCAGATGGTACTCCTGTGCCAGAACCAGAGTATTGTGTATGAGCTTTGACAGATCAAAGTTTCTCCATGGCTCGAGGGCTGGTGTATTATTGCAATATCCAACAGGAGAAAAGCTAAATTATGTCATGCAATTTCACTTTGCGGCTACAAATAACATGGCGGAATACGTAGCACTCATTCACGGACTTCGCGTAGCCCAGGATATTGGCATCAAGAGAATAGTTTACCATGGAGATTCTAACTTGGTTGACTAGCAAGTGGTTGGCACCTGGAACGCATGGAACCCTATGATGGTGCAATATCGAGATGAAGTAGACGAGATATCCAAGTGCTTCGAAGGCTACAAAGTCAAGTATGTCAAAAGGGAGGAAAATGAGGCAGCACATTTGTTGTCAAAGGTTGGATCTGCTCGCAAACCAATTCCACCAGGCGTTTTTCTGGAGCATCTACGGACTCCATCCATGAAGGGAGCAGACCGCAAGAACCCAGATAGAGTTGACTTATTTTTTAATGTAGAAACAATAATCCCTCTGGCTTGGACAAAACCATTCATGGATTACCTCAAACAAAGAACTTTGCCCATCGACGAAATTGAAAGTCGGAAAATAGTACATCGAGCAAAGGGCTATACCATAGTAAATGGTCAGCTCTACAAAATAAGCACTACGGGTGTATTCCAAAAGTGCATTTCCTAGCAGCAATGTATGGATATCCTTCGTGAGAATCATCTCAGAGATTGTGGGCATCATGCCGCTCCCCGATCGTTGGTCTCCAAAGCCTTCCGGCAAGGATTATACTGGGTGACTACAAAGGCGGACGCCGTGAAGCTGGTTGAAACATGTATGGGGTGTCAATATTATGCATGGCATTCACACGTACCAGCTGAAGAATTGCAAACTATACCAATAACTTGGCTGTTTGAAGTCTGGGGGCTTGACATGTTTGGGCCACTACAATTGGGTTTACGCATCTGCTTGTAGCAGTTGACAAATTCACAAAATAGATAGAAGCTAAACCCGTTAGAAAGCTTGATGGGGCAACTGCCCTTAAGTTTGTCCAGGATCTAGTGGTGAGATTTGCTCTCCCACATAGCATCAGCACTGACAATGGTACCAACTTGTCTCTCGGAGAAGTAGAGGCTTACTTTCACGAGAAAGGCATCCACCTTGACCTAGCATCTGTGGCTCATCCACAATCTAATGGTCAGGTTGAACGGGCCAATGGACTAATTCTGCAGGGAATAAAGCCACGTCTAGAAGCACCGCTACATAGAGCAGCTGGAGCTTTGGCGGAGGAATTGCCATCTGTTTTGTGGAGCTTAAGAACTACTCCCAACAGATCTACCAGCTACACTCCTTTTTTCATGGTATATGGAGCAGAAGCAGTCCTACCTTCCGGCATCCTTCACGATTCACCAAGAGTTTCCGCCTATGATGAAGATGACTGAAGAATCCAGACGCTTAGATGTGGACCTTCTCGAAGGGGAACACGTGCTGGCATGCCAGAGATCCGCCATCTACCAGCAGAATTTGTGCAGCTACCATAGTCGCCGTGTTCGGCATCGCTCATTTAAGGAAGGGGATCTGGTGCTCTGACTTAAGCAAAAAAGTCACACAAATTATCCCCTCCATGGGAAGGACCGTTTATCATAAGCAAAACACACTCAATGGTTCCTATTACCTCATTGATAATCGTGAGTTGAAAGATCTTTTCCATACAATCCCCATAACATAGGGATCGGGTTCCACTATCATCAGATAACGGAACATAACACCACACAAGTTATTGTCTGATCCATCTAGAGGATCCATCAGTTTTGTCACCTTATTACAAGCTTTTAAGCAAAAAGATGGAGAGAGAAAATAGGATGGAGAGGCAAGAACATTGCCCATAGGCTAGTGGAAAGTTTCAGGCAAAACAACCAACACAACCATAACAGGAAGTCCTAGAAACTTTTTCATCACCACCACATTCTTCTTCTTTTCACTTTTTCCTCTCCAAAGCACTTGCACCATTTTTTTTATCACGAGGAATTGCCGGCAGTCCCAAGAAAGGCAGAGGAGCAACATCCATCGCCGTAGCATTAGATAAGGCATTCTTCTGCAACACATCAGCACTAGCACGCAACATCTCCTTCTCTTCTTCCCCATGCAAACCTTCCCAATATCAAATGAAAACACATGCATAGATAACCAAATCAACTGGAGAGTTAATACGTTTTTTTTAAAATGGGCCATATTCCTAAGCTTCCAAATAGCCCAAAAAATCCCTGCCAACGCCATAATCTGCACATTTCGACTAGCCCCTAGGACATTAGGAACCACACCCCACACATACTTAGCAGCCACACAGGAAAAGAAGAAGTGTCCAATAGTTTCCTCCTCTCGACAAAATCTGCAAGTAGAGTCCCCTACCCAGTTTTTCCTTTTCATGTTATCTTTAGTGAGAATTGCATTATGCCATATCAACCATAGCCAAATTTTAATCTTCAAAGGGATTTTTGCTTTCCACAGATGCTTAAAGCTCCTATCAACCCCAACATTGGAGAGATGAGAATACATGGACCTGATTGAGAATTTGCCAGATTTAGTCCACATCCAAACATGCTGATCTGTGTCTTGAGTAAGAACCACTCCACCTACCAAACTCCTCAGCTGATTATATTGGTTCATACCATCACCATTCAACCATCTCCTAAAAGAACATATCCACCCTTTCTCAGCCATAGCAGCAACAGTAATCACTTGATTCTGACAAACATCAAACAACCCAGGAAATTTAACATTCAGAGGAACATCTAAACACCATGCATCATGCCAAAAATCACTCAAGTTACCATCCCCCACTTTCATTATCCTGCCGGCTAAATAAAGATCTTTATTTTTTTACCAAATCAGCCCAACAAGGGGAATCACTATGTTTGTGTTTCACAGCACTAACCCCCCTCTTCCCATATATTTTTTCCTCACAAAAACTTGCCAAGGGCCCTCCTCAGCCTCAAGCCTCCACCACCATTTACAAAGCAATCTAATGTTAAACAGTCTAATATTCTTGATCCCTAGACCACCTTTCTTTATTGGCCTGCAAACAAACTTCCACTTCACCAAATGATACTTTCTCTTACCAACCCTTCCATACCAGAAGAAATCTCTAGTATGATTTTCCACTTCCTCCACATTTGATTTGTGCAAAAGAAACATAGACATGGGATAAAAAGCCACACTGGACATACAAGCAGTAATTTTAACATGCCTGCCCCTAGAGATAGAGCTCCTCCCATCCATCCATCTAATTTCTTCTTTAATCTTTCCCCAATAAAACTCATCTCAGCCACTGTCCATCTTCTACTACAAATAGGCAGCCCCAGATATTTAATAGGCCAACTACCTTTCTGACAGTTAAATTGCTCTGCATAAGTAAAAAGCTTGTCTTCATCCTCTAGAACCATCATCACCACACTTTTCTCAAAATTAATCTTGAGACCAGACATGGATTCAAACAGATAAAGTAATAATTTCAAGTTTCTGGCTCCTTCAACCTCATCTTTAATGAAAAGAATAGTATCATCAGCATACTACAGAATAGCAATCCCTTTTTCAAAAAAATTATCAATCAGCCCAGTGAACAAACCACTTGCTTGAGCATTCAAATCATTTTTTCCAAGCATTCCCCAGCAAGATTAAACAGGAAAGGAGAAAAAGGATCCCCCTGTCTAACCCCCTTAAAACTACCAAAATAAGGACCAACCTCCCCATTCACTTTAACACTGAGAGTACCTTGAGTCACGACACTTTTCAACCAAATCAACTAGTCCTCACTGAAACCTTTCTGTTTACAATAGTAAAACAAAAAATCCTAGTTGACTTTGTCATAGGCCTTTTCAAAATCAATCTTCAAGATCACTCCCTATTGCTTCTGACCCTTTGATTCTTCCAAAATTTCATGTAACAAAGTAACTCCATCAGTAATAAATATCCCTTTAATAAAAGCAGTTTGACAAGTATCAATCAGCTTCCCCATAACTGGTTCAGTTCTCACTGTCAACTTTTTTGTGAAAATCTTGAACATGACCTGGAGCAAACATATGGGTCTGTATTTCTGAACTGCATCGTCACCTTTTGGTAGTAGACTAATTATGCCATAATTGATACTGCTCAGATCTATCTTATGTGCATAAAAGTCACAAAACACAGCCATAACATCATCCTTGATGATGGACCAACAATGTTGATAGAATTCAATAGGAATTCCATCAGGACCAGCTGCTTTATTTTTTTCCATCTGATCAATAACCACTTAACCTCTTTCTCACTAAAAGGCACACCCATCATTTCTCTATCCTCATCATCAAGTTCCTCCCAAGCATTCCAATTGTCATCAGCAAGTCTGACAGAAATACCTCCAGCAGGACCAAACAGACTTTTGTAATAAGCAGTAGCATGCAACAATAAATCATGTGTCCCCTAAACCTCTTTCGGTGACCCAGCATACCACTACATGATGTAGTACACTATAGTCATTGACGTAACACCAATGAAACACCGTTCACTAGTACTACATCCCTCAGAGTGGTACAACAGAAACACAGCAGGTCTAAGACATGACTATAGGTTACAACTCAACTCTTTACACAATATCCAAAGAACACTCTAAGTTAAAGAGAGAGAAAGAACTTCTTACAAAGAAGAATCAGAAATAGACAACTCAAAAATTATCATACTATTAAGACTAGGATTTTTAACTAAGGGTCTGGCATTGCCGCTATTGCAATACGCTACAGAAATAGGTTCTATGGCTAGAGATTATATTCCTATCTAATCAGTAACTTTGTCTTCACTTGAGTTAATGTATATGTTGACTTCCTCTATTTCATTGAGGTGCTTGAGCTTTTGATGATGATTCTTGGAGCATATCTTGATGTAGACGTCGTCTTATTGGCTTCAGAATCTAGCAAGGGTTAAGAGGATACATTGAGTACGAGCGTACTCAGCAAGTTCACTAGAAAAGGAGTGTTTGATGCACTATATATATAGCCACCGACCATAGGTCATAGGTAATACAAGTTTTCGTAAACATTTCTTCAAAGGTTTCTTTTATTCTGAAAAGCTATGTTCGTCAGCCTTCACAGGTTTACCAGAACTTTCATGGAGTTCCTTTCCTGCCGTGTTCGCAGCTCCTTCCCGGAACAGGGAGTAACAAGTTACATTTCTTACACTGTATAGAGGTGCGTTACTTTTCCCATGACAGATCAACTCCTTGTTGCACAACCGGGAATCTTACCCGTCCACAATTCCGTGATGTGGGGCCCAGTAGATGATCCAAGCCAATCACTGCCCTCTCCGCGACCCCATATGTCTGCACTATCCTTCGGGGCCGGCTCACCTCCATTAAGCCCCCTTTTGGGCTGGCTAAAACTCTGATGAGTTCCCGAAGACTCTATGACCTGGTATTGCCCTGGCAAGTGCCATATGAAATGGACCATCCACTAAACACCATTCATAGATAATCTAGACACCAAAAGTGTGGGGCGTAAGGGTGCCCACCCATATGTTGGATCCGCACAAGGAATCGAAATGTCATGTTAAGGTCTTCTTGCCTCCATATGAGAGGAAAAGGATACAACTGACTTCTCCGTCCCATTCCAAATCTCATGGTTAACGCGTGATATACTGCGCAAGAATCACTGGCGACATTGGTTGTTAAGTCCTAGATAATATGTTCCTTTACCACCTAAACTTTCATAGTAGGTTATTACCTCATGGTAAATAACCTATAATCATATTATTATGAAAATAGGGTTTTCTGACCTTTTTCAAATGCAGGTGATGAAAACATTGGATTTGAAAAATACTTTACAGAAAATAATCAAAGGACATGAGAAAGTGTGAACATGCCTTTTGTGATTGCAAGATTATGCACTCACGGTCTTCGAGATGATAGAAGATCTAATATCTGAAATCTGCATCATTGGTCCGGTAAGGACTAATGTTTAAAGAAGCAAGATGCCATTATGCATAAATAATGCTATGCAATTTTATAATTCCCAAGGTGAAAGCCTTGGCATTATAAATAAGTTAATCTTAGGTATCTTCTTTAAGATTGGGTTTATCTTTAAGATTATTTCATAAGCAATGGCATTGATAATGAACTTAAGTGTTAACAATCCAAAATATACAAGCACGGGTAGAGTAATGTGATTATGATTAGTTGTTATCTGGTGACTGGGATAAAAGTCCTGGGGTTGAGTTGTTAAGAGCTAAAGGAACTATTATATACTTGTTGTTTGGAATGGCAAAAAGAATAACATTTGAAGAAACTAGTGTTTAGTTAAGGCTAATCAGTCTTGAGGGTTATTAGGTTTTACATTAGGGTTTGAGATGGTTACGAATGATATTAAGTTATCATGTTTTAATTGATGGTATAAGTGACCAAATTTAACTATAAAAACATGAATAAACTTCAAATGAGATGTTTATGATTGTTTAGACCAAAGTTAACTATAAAAATAGAGGTGAATCTTAAGATGTAGTGAGTTTTCGAACATCATCTAGTTTTAGGGTTTTGACAAATATGATCATGGATGATCCCTTTTAATTTAAGTGAAAGATGAATTTAATAACATGCAACTTATTAATGGGAGCATAATTAGATGATCTTATAAATTTATTAGAGTTTAGAGTCTTTTTTAAGAGTGGTTAAGAGATGAAGATTATTCACCATCTTATACATGAGTGATATATAATATTTATTTAAAAGGAGTTTAATTTGAATTTAAGATTTAAAAACATTTAAAGGCTAATAGTTATATTTAAGTTTTATTTTGATTATGGATTTATACTTAGTAATTAAACTTTAATGGATTTAGTGTTTTATAAGAAAATGTGATTATTTCTTACTTAAGAAATAATTTTAAGAATTAACAAAGTGGTTATTTGATTTTAGTGAAATAAGGAAATGAATTTTATTATCTAAGGTTATTAAAATGTTTTTGAATAATATACAGAGTGTTTTTCTAGTAAAATATACTTATTAAAGATCTTAAAAATGAATTTTATTTATTTTTAGGTATTATCTTTATTTTTATAAAATTCTTCAAAGAATTGAGTGTCTTTAGATATTTGCTTTATATTTTACTTGTAAAACTCTAAGTTAGTATTTTATAAAATAGTAGAGTTATTTTTATACACAAAAATGAAATTTATTAATTTTTAGGATTTTTCCTTATTTTATGAATTTTCACTTGGAACTTAATGGTTTTAATATTTATTTGCTTTATATTTATCATAAATAAGTAAAGTTATTATTATTATTTTTATTAAGTAACTCTTACTTTTGTGATGATTTTAATATATTATATATATTCTTATGTTGTAGCCCTATTTTTTGAAAATTCCTTAAAGTGCTTCTTACATTAAACTATTTAATTTAAGTTTTATTATGCTAAATTATATACTAATATTTTTCTTGGATAATTTATGATTTATTTTTATTTTTATTAACCATTTGATCTCTTTTAGGATTTTATATGAATTTTATAAGCATTATTCTCATTTTGTAATATTTTTATAAAGTTATTTGATGGCAAGATTGTTTGGTGATGGACAAGTAGTTGGGTTGTGGCCCAATTGGGTGAAATGGATCTGGTACAACCAGACCTAATCGGTCTGGCCCAATAGGACGACCCAATTCGAGTTGGATCTAGCCCCCACCCAGACCCTTCTCCTTTTTTCTCGATGCACACCGCATACAAAGCTCATCCCTCTCGCTCCCCTCTTGGAAGCGACAATGTCAGCGCCGCCACCAGATTTCGGCGGGGTAGACCGTCCCGGTTATTCCCACCGGTCGTTGGAGCTTCGCCTCCTTCTATACGACCTAACCCTCTAGTCCGATTTACATCTAAGGCCATCGGGCTCGCCCCCTCTTCTTTCTGGTGCTAGGTTTCCATTGTGTGCTTGCGGTGGTGCTCTACCGCCAAACTCATGGCTTCCTTGAGCTTGACAGCGCGCTCCTCGACCCTGGTGGACTACTGGTTGCGGCTTGGTGCAGGTCGAGTGCCACCGCTCTCCCTGTGTCACTGTGTCGTATCAGCCGCCGTCGACCTCTCTGCTTCCTCGTCTTGCTGGGCGAGGACCTCCTGGTAAGTAACCTCTCCTCCTCTATTCCTTACTCTCCTGTCTAATCTCTTGTTTGGCCTAGGAGTCAATACATGCTACTACCCTAGAGTTTGCTTTAAAATGTTGTTCACTGAATGTCTATGACTGTCAAATATGACAGTAAGGTGATGTTGGCCCGGATTGCTATTGATGCATCTCTCATTAGAGTTATTTAATCAATCTGTTAATAGAATATTCCTATAAGACATTGGCTACTGCGGAATAAATTCAATATACTAAATTCTGTAACTATCTATTTGGATAGTTCACTATTTTGTTGATTCAACAGAATTATCCTAGTGCTCAGCTGCAATGTTAACTTAATGCCTTGAATATATGTAACATTCTTATGATTATGGACAGTGAATCTAATTTATGATTTTTGATTCCTGAGTTTCCACTAGGAAAATTATATGAACATATATACTGCTTACTAGCAGATGATCAGGAAAACTGTAATGATTGCCTATATTTGTGCTCATGTATCCTATTGTGACCTTGATTAGCAATCCCCTTATAGTTGTCAGCAATACAGTAACTTTTACTGCCTTAGGGTTGCTATTGTGATGCCTCCCACTGGGAGTGAACACAGTGGTGATTTAAGGTATGTGATAGGAGTTCAATTGCTGGATATAGTATGATTTCTAGCTACTTAGCTAGAAAAATGATTCTAAGTGGTTACCCACTTTGTGAACAATAAATTTAATGATGCGGCTGAAATAGTTGGCATTCCATCCCTTGGTATACTAAACTTTTGTTTCAGTGACACATTTAGATAATCTTGATCTACTATTTGGATTGACTGGCTAAGATTTACAATTTAAATGCCAATGATGCATGGTCTGAGGCTTAAATTTGATAAGGACAGATAATATTGCCTTATAGATGATTCCTAGACTACTTGTCTAGGAAAATGATAAAATCATTTTCTTGAATAACTTGAGGCTAGCTGATGAAGGATAATTTGTAGAATGGCTTTACTTGTCTTGCAAATACTCTATTGACCTGTGGGTCAAATGATGTGGTTCATTGCCCTAGTGGCCTGCTTAATAAGCTTTGAATTGTGCAATTAATTTTGGTGGCTCTTATTGCTGTGATCTTACTACTGTGGTGCCTCCCTTTGGAGTGTGCACAGTAGTATGACCATGGCATATATGATCTGATGCCTTTGCCCCTGCCAATGATGCAAAGGCTGAGGCCAGAATACAATTAAGAATAGATACTATGTTGTGGCTTTCTGTATCTATGATGAGCCTTGCATAGCAACTCTATGCAAGACTGAGAGAAAATTACTCCTCATCCTCCTAGACTAGATCTAGTTGAAGGGTAGCTGTAATTATTTATTTTGGATGTTGTTCCCCTTATTTAACCATGATCCTAGTGATGTAGGCTATTAAGAATAGATGCTACATGATCTGGTGATACTTTGATGTACCTTACTACTTGATCTTGTGTTGTTGTCTTGCCCTTGTGATGGATCTTGATTGGTTCATGTCCAATCTGCTGGATATTATTCTTGCCTTGGTACAACTAGCCTCCCCTTCCTCCTCTTTCCACTGTCCAGCTCCTACTGCTGTAGTCTGGTCTTATTTTACTGGAGATGCAGCCTGGCCTTGATTTCCCCTTATCCTAGCTCTAGGATGGCTCCTGGGAGCAAACAGAGCTAAGGTGTGATGGTTTGGTGGATGGATTTTTTGTTCTTGTTGATGAAGCTGGACAGATCAATGATAATATGATACTGGTTGTGGTGTTATTGAGAGCTTGGTAGTGGTTTGAGATAGATTGAAAACTGAGGCAGTGGCTAGATGTTGTGATGCGGCTGTGTTACCCCTTTTATGTGCATTGGCTGTTGCTGTGGTGTTGACAGCACACTAGTGCATGCTAGTGAGTGAGCAGCCTGCTTGCCTGTTGTGGTTTGGGGATCAGATCAAGTAAAAGCTTGATATTTCCTAATGTTTTACCTCTTTACCTTCTTATCTGGCTTTGGTGAAACTTACCCCTAAGCCAATGATGTTGTACCGAGGCCACTATCTGATTAAGAACAGATACTATGATTTGGCCCCTTTTTAATACATACTCAATGATGAATTCGGGCTCTAGCATCTCTAGGCCAAATCTAAGAGTACAATTAATAAACTAACCCTCTTTTTCTTTTACTTTTGTTAGTCTATTGTTTTTATTTTGCAGAAATCAGGATCAAAGAGATAATGAGAAGATCAAGAATTAGATAGGAAATATAGTTTAGGTTTTATCTTATTATTATCTTGTAAGAACAATGTAATATGTTCATGTGCAGAATAAAGAATCCTTGTAACATTATTGATGTATTAACTATTATTTCTTTTCCTTTATATAACATTGTTATTTCCTTTTCTATTATTATTCTGTATTACCATTCTTTCCTATTTGTATAAATGAAAGTACTTTGTACCCTTTATATTAATGTAATAAAGTATTGATTTGTACTTTTATTATTTCTAGAGTGTAATATTACTTTATTATAGAATTTCTCTTCCATTTCTTATAAGCATTAAATATTCTATAATTTATTTTGTATTTATTATAAAATTCATTTGAATAAAAATTTAAAATTCAAATACATGTTTGAATAACTTTCCCCTTAAAAACAACAATTCTCCAAAGGTCATGTCGAAATCCATCGCACTTGTCCTGATGTTTCTATCAGAACAGGAGAGATCCCGATCCCTCTATAGCCTCTTTAGCTTTGCGCGAAAATTCCCCGCATTTTCTGATGCATGAATGCAATGCACACACATGTGTCCTCTCTAATTATAGATGTTAATCCTGGGATGTTACACCTCTCAACCCCCATCTTTCATAGAAAATTCATTTTCTTCCTCCTCACCCCATTAGCAATTCTGTGAAAGTTGTAACACCGCGGTTCTAAAAAGACCGTGGCTTCTATGTGACATGCCAATCCCTGGATCGGTTCATTGGCCCACAATAGAATGAGATGAATAACATAGCAAAATATCCGTGTATCATAGATAATGAAGATCCAGAGTACCATTATTACAATAAAAGCTTAACTCAAGTCTAGCTCAAATTATTCAGGTAGCAACATAAGTAAAGTAAATCCTCCATTCATCAAATTGCCCACAATTGAACAAGTGCCGAGTGGAGTACCGTGGCCTATATCGATTACTCAGAATCGGAATATCCTGCAACATGAAACGTAGCAGCCCCGAAGGGTCAATACATGGAATGTATGGCAAGTAGAGCTAGTAAAGGAGCCAATAGTGCTAACATATACATGCATAATTGGCAAGTGGAGCTGTGTCTGGCTTGCATTTGCAAATAACTTTGTCCTACTTTCATAAACAGTTTCTGATTTTCTTTGAAAAGATCCCAATTAAGTTAACCCAACAACATTAAAACAATTATGAAATTGGAATGAGCGAGAAACATGTCATGGAATCAATATCAAGCAACTCAGTTGTCCATAACCGGGGACACGGCTAATCGATTAGATTATACACCCTGCAGGGGTTAGTACACTTTACCCATGTGACTTGGCCAGCCCAGCTCGTACCATCGCTCTCATTTTGGGTGATGATAGGGAGAAGTCCAAGAAGAGACTGTTCGGGAAGTAGTACCCCAATCCCGACGCGCACCGGTCCAACCTACCAAAATTCTACATCTCTGGATAAGCGGGTTCGAGTTACCATAACCTACTAAGTCCAACCAACCGCCCATTTCATTATTGGCACATGGTTATACACGTAAGTTATCAAAATAAAGAAGCCAATCATTCTCTCTTGATACCTGGGTGCCTTTCCGCAATGAAACCACCAAAAATTATCAATCCCATCACACCCAGGAGATTCATTGATTAAGTTGTTTTAGTTTTTGCAAACCAACTCATTTACAAATGACTTGCAGTGATGTAACCCAGCCCTCGTTCATTATAGCATGGCTAAGCACATCTACCAACGGTGGTTCATCTACAAGGAAAGCCCTACCACATAATAGGTCATAGCGTAGCGATAGTATCATCCTACACATGCATCTACAAAATACACGACAATGCATTGAAAATAGTAGGACGATTTCATGAACAAAGTAGCATCTACTTGCCTTGGTTGTAGCGGTCGGAAGAACAATCCACACACGAGCAAGCGTTGCACTCGTCACAATCTACACGATACAATTGCAATCATAAATAAACAATCCACAAGCATATGCAACAAAGATGATGCATGAACATATGCAAGACAAGTGAATTGGTGCTACAGCTGTACCACATAATCCTATTCAATAAAGCTACTGATTGCATCCATGGAAAATAGTTTTAGCGCTAGGAAAACTATTATGCAAAATATAATGCTCAAAACTAGAGCTAGAACTCAAATAATTCACTACCGGTAGTATACTGTTTGTAAAATCTTGGGAAAATTCTACCGTATAGGCATTGCTAATTAGAAACAATACCAATTGGAATTACTCAAAAAGGAATTATAAAATTCCCTGAATAATTAAAACACTGCAGAAAGCCACTAGACAGTTTCTGCAGAAGTTTTTGCTGTAAGCCTATCCTTTTAATTCACGAGGAGATTCTCCTCGTTCCACTGAATCCAGGGACATATTATACGCAATTTTTGGAGTTACAGATCTTTTCCTACGAATTAATTACTCCAAAAAGGACATTAACTCATTTGATTAAACTGTACTAAATCTTGCTGCAAAAGTGTGAAACAATGGTACAGCAAGATTCAACACGACTTACTGAATCTACACATATTTTATTTGCAATTTTTGGCCCAGCGGATTAATTTCTACGCAATTTACAAGTTTCTACGAAAATCTGCCAATTAAATCGATTAAAGAAAATACCCAGTCAACTGTGTCTGTTGACTGGCCCACATGGCTGCTGACTGGGCGTTGACTGGGCGTTTGACTAGTCAGCGCCTGGGGCTGACCGGTCAACGGCAGATCTGGGTCGTTGATCAGAGATCCAACGGTCACGAGGGATGGCGGTTGCGGACTCACCGGGACAACGGCGGCGATCGGCTCCGGCGGCAGCGGTCGGCGGCGGTTCCTGCGCGGAAGGGAGGTGGTCAGCGCGCGGATCGAGGCGGTCGACGCGGCGGCGGCGTGCGGCGAGCTCGCGCGAGGCAGCGGCGAGCGGCGGCAGTGCGGGGCGGCGGCGCGGCGGCGAGCAGCGCGGGCGGCGGCGCGGGCGCGTGCTGTGCGGCGGCGGACGGCGGCGAGCAGGGCGGCGGGCGGCGGCTTACCTGGCGGCGGCGGCGGGTACGGGTCCCGAGGCGGCGGCACGCGGGGATCGAGGCAGGCGGCGGCGTGGGGAGAAAGAGGCGGTGGGGTCCGCGGCCTTTTGTGGGGCCCCCACGGGGGTCCTACCCGGACTCGGCCCCACCTGTCGGTGGGCCGCGGCGCGGGGCGGCGGCTGGGCTACATGGGTGGAAACACAAGTCCTAGTAAAACCTCCCGCATGAGCCTCGTAGTAAAATAGAGTAGGGTTTAGAAAGTAGCGTTTTGCCGAATCTTTTCGATCGATGGTTTTGCATGGAAAGAGTATGATGCAATGGCATGAATGATATGCAGAACCAAATCTAAAATTTGGGATGCGACAAGACTAACCCCCTTAAGATGAATCTCGTCCCCGAGATTCAGCGTGGCTAGCAAATAGGTGTGGGTAGTCCCCTCGGATGTCATCCTCACGCTCCCAAGTGGCCTCCTCTTCGGTGTGGTGGCTCCACTGCACCTTGCAAAACCTGATCGTCTTGGTACGGGTAGTCCTCTCCGCTGTCTCCAGAATCTTGACCGGCTTCTCCTCATAGGTCAAATCATTCTCAAGCTGAACCTCCTCTAGCGGTATAGTGTCTCTTAATGGTGTATCCACCATCTCCGGGTGGCACTTCTTCAGCTGGGACACGTGGAACACATTGTGAACAGCGGACAGAGATTCTGGCAACTCCAACTAATAAGCAACTTCTCCTTTGCGTGCTAAGACCCGATACGGTCCAATAAACCGAGGTGCCAGCTTACCCTTAATTCCAAATCTCTTGATTCCACGAAGTGGCGACACTCTGAGGTACGCTCTATCACCTATCTCGTACACCACTTCCTTACGCTTGGCGTCAGCGTAGCTCTTCTGCCTTGACTGTGCTACCTTCAGCCTATCCCTAATCAAGGCGACCTTCTCCTCAGCATCCTTGATCAAATCGGGTCCAAACAACTGACGTTCTCCTACTCCATCCCATAGCAACGGAGTCCGGCACAGTTTCCCATACAGTACATCAAACGGTGACGTCTTGATGCTGGTTTGATAGCTGTTGTTGTTGTAGGAAATCTCAGCATATGGCAAATTCTCATCCCAACTAGAACAATGAGCCAAAGCGCAAGCTCTCAGCATGTCCTCCAAAATCTGATTCACCCTCTCGGTCTGTCCATCAGTCTGCGGGTGAAACGCCGTGCTAAACTCCAATCTCGTACCGAGTGACTCGTGCAGCTGGCGCCAGAAGTGCGAGGTAAATTGGGTGCCTCTATCAGATACGATACTCTTGGGAACTCCATGTAGGCACACAATTCTGTCCATGTAAATCTTGGCTAGCTTTGCACTCGTGTAGGTTGTCTTCACCGGAATAATGTGGGCTACCTTGGTCAAATGGTTAACCACTACCCAAATGGAGTCATATCCTGACCTGGTCCTGGGCAATCCTGTGATAAAGTCCATTCCCACTCTATCCCACTTCCAATCCGGCACGGGCAATGGCTGTAGTAGTCCTGCTGGCTTCTGGTGTTCCGCCTTTACTCGGATACATACATCACATAGGGAAATATGCTCTGCGATGTCTCCCTTCATGTTGTTCCACCAGAATCTGTCCTTTAGGTCCATATACATCTTCGTATTGCCCGGATGTATGGAATATGGCGAGTCATGAGCTTCCTGCAGAATCAACTTCCTTATCTCCGGATCGTTGGGAACGCACAAACGATCTCCATACCACAAGGTGCCTTGCTCATCCTCGCGGAATTCCCTTGCTCGACCCTCCTTCATCTTTTCCTTAACTTCATCTATCTCTTTGTCTCCCACTTGAGCTTTCCTGATTCTGTCCTGTAACGTTGGTTGAACCTCCATTGTTGCCAAGTATCCTTCTGATACTACCTCCAGTCTAAGGTCCTTGAATTGATTGCACAAATCATCGGGCAATTCCCCAATTATCAATCCATTGGCATAAACCTTCCGGCTCAGAGCATCTGCTACTACATTGGCCTTTCCTGGGTGGTATTGCAGATTCATATCATAGTCCTTGATAAGTTCCAACCATCTCCTTTGCCTCATGTTCAGTTCCTTCTGTGTAAATATGTACTTCAGGCTCTTGTGGTCGGTGTATACATCATAGTGTTTTCCCATTAAGTAATGCCTCCATACCTTGAGTGCATGAACCACTGTCGCTAACTCCAAGTCGTGTGTGGGGTAATTCCGCTCATGGTGCTTGAGTTGTCGCGAGGCATATGACACCACTCTCCCATCCTGCATCAGCACACTCCCAAGTCCCTGTCGAGAAGCATCACAGTACACATGGAAATCCTTCTGAAGGTCTGGTAAGCACAGAACAGGGGCGGTCACTAGTCGACGCTTCAGTTCCTGAAAGCTAGCTTCACACACATCCGTCCACTCGAACTTCCTCTCCATCTTCAGAAGTTCAGTCATCGTCTTAGCAATCTTGGAGAAGTTTTCAATGAACCTCCTGTAATATCCAGCAAGTCCCAAAAAGCTTCGTATCTCTCCTGCATTCTTGGGCGCTTCCCACTCAGTTACTGCAGTCACTTTGCTTGGATCAACAGCGACTCCTTCTCCTGACACTACGTGTCCAAGAAACCCAACGGTGTTAAGCCAGAACTCACACTTGCTGAATTTGGCATACAACTGGTGTTCCCTCAGTTTCTCCATAATCAGTCGCAGATGTTTCTCATGCTCAGCATCATCCTTGGAATATATCAGTATGTCATCAATAAACACCACTACGAACTTGTCCAAGTACTCCATAAATACCTTGTTCATCATGGTCATGAAATATGCCGGGGCATTCGTTAGTCCAAAAGACATAACCGTATACTCATATAAACCATACCTAGTGGTGAAGGCGGTTTTTGGTATGTCCTCCTCCCGGATCTTCAATTGGAAGTAGCCTAATCGCAGATCAATCTTGCTGAACACCTTCGCTCCTTCCAGTTGATCAAACAAATCATTTATGTTCGGCAGAGGGTACTTGTTCTTGATGGTTACTTCATTCAGCGAGCGATAGTCCACTACTAATCTCTTGCTGCTGTCTTTCTTCTCCACAAACAGAACAGGTGCACCCCACGACGACGAACTAGGCTGAATGAATCCCTTGTCCAACTGCTCTTTCAGCTGCTTCTTCAATTACTTCAGCTCATCCACATCCATCTTATATGGTCTCTTTGCTATAGGTCCTGTTCCCGGCATCAGGTCGATGAGAAACTCTACTTCCCTGTCAGGTGGCATTCCTGGCAGCTCTTCCGGAAACACGTCGGGGTAATCCCTAATCACTGGCACAGTATCCATGCTACCCCCCTTAAGGGAATTTAACTTACAACTTCGCGGTCGCACAGCTTACTTGAATCTAATCCTCTTACCATCCGGGGTTTTGAGTGAAACAACTCGCTGTGCACAATCTATGTGTCCCTCATGCATAGACATCCAATCCATACCCAGAATAACGTCTAACCCCTGTGATTCCAACACTACCAAATGTGCACTGAAGTTGTGTGTTCCAATCCTCACAGTTAAGTCGCGGCATCCCACGCTAGCTATCATATCTCCTCCAGGTGAACTCACTCTAATGGACCCTTTCATAGATTCAGTAGGTAGCTTATACTTATCCACAAAAGCCCTTGATATGAATGAATGCGATGCACCAGTATCGAAAAGTATAAGTGCAGGGTGAGTGCTGATTGGGAACTTACCAATCACAAGGTCAGGCTCATCTGGGATCTCCTCCACATTCATGTGGTTCACTGTGGCCTTCTCGTTGTTGGTTGGCTTCAGTCCCTTCCTCTCCGGACAGTTGTCAGCATAGTGTCCCTTCTGTTTACACTTGAAGCACGTCACCTCACTCAGATCCTTCTTCACAAAGCTGCGATCACGGTTGCGGTCATGTCCACCGTGTCCTCCAGAGTGGTGAGAGTGTCCTCCCTTGTGGCTGTGGTGGCTGCTCCTATGGTTGTCATGACGATGCCCATCGCCTCCATGGTGGTGGCGGTCATGGCTCCCATGGTCACTTCCTCCATGCTTGGAGTATCCATCATATGAAGTGCGAGACTTGTGATGTGAACCAGAGTGGTGATTGTTACTCTTTCTCTTGCGGCTTTCCACCTGCTTATGCTTCCCTTCCAAGATCCTGGCCTTGTCCATAAGCTCCTGGAAAGTGGGGCAATAAACCACCAGTAGCTGCACGGAAAGCTCATCACTGAGGCCATCCAGGAATCTCTCCCTCCTTTTTGCATCAGTGTCAACATCCTCAGGTGCATAATGGGGCAGATTGTTGAACTCCTTAATGTACTCGGCCATGGTGCGATTGGTTTGGCGCAAGTTGCGGAACTCCTTCCTCTTCAGGCTCAGAACTCCTGAAGACACGTGGTTGGTCCTGAAACCTTCCTCGAACATTGCCCAAGTCACAGTGTTCAGCGGGTGGGTGATCTGAAAAGTGTCCCACCAAGATGCGGCTGGTCCCTCCAGTAGGTGAGCGGCAAACCTCACCTTCTCAGCATCAGTGCATCCAACAGTTACTAGATCCTTGTTGACTGAACGCAACCAGTCGAGAGCAACCATTGGTTCCGTTGCAGTAGAGAACTTAGCTGGCCTTAGCCTCAGAAATCTGGTGAGAGCATCTCCCTGAGGATGGTTGTTTCCATTGTTGTTGTTGTTGTTCTGAGATTCCATGAACTGAGTCATAACTTGGGTTAGCTGTGCCTGAGATGCCATGAGCTGCTCCAACTCAGTGGGTTGACGGCGGGGAGGCATCTGCGGTTCAGCATAGGTAAGCTTAGAAAGAATCAACTACGATAATAGGATTCTACCCATGCATATGATCAAACAACAAACAATAGCAGACAATCACAAGCAAGCAACACATCAACAAACAAGTGATCCAGCAAAATCCCAGGGGTTATCCTAGCAGTATATACCTACTGAAATAGTTTTACAAGAGTTGGCAATGGTTAACTAAACAGTTGATCAACTAAGCAACAAAAACAACAATCTGCCAGAACATTCCAGCAGCGTTCACGAATTTTTCCACCTGACTTAGACTCGTCAGAAAAATATGCTGATTTTTTCACATATAGTACTGAGAGTTTCGCACCAGCCCTATTTGTTTCAGATTTTTCCCAGTTACCAGAAAAATATGAAAAATCGTACAGTACTTCTGTATCAGCAGAAAACTGCAGCGAAAATAACACAGATAGTAACCAAACTTGCCATAACTCTTTCATAAAATTTTGCACAAATAATTCCTGGGATATTGGAGTACACAAATAAGCAACTAATCACTCTTAAACTAATAGCAACTAAGTTACACATCGATCGAGACTAATCCTAAAGATTTTACCTAACGAGGACTAACTGGTGGACTTCTATCTACTTCTTGAAGAGGTTGCGGTAGGTCCTTGCAGTCATGCGTTGGCGCTTCGGTTCACGGTTCAACCATGGCGGCGGAGTGTACACCTCACCTGAATCATCGCTTGAGATCTCAAACTCCACCTCTTCTGGATCCTCCTCTTCTTCTTCACTCTCTTCTGCAACTGCAACAGCCTCATCTCCTCCACCATCGTCGTTTCCATCATCATCATCCTCGTCCTCATCATCATCATCGTTTCCACTGTCATCATCATTGTTGCCACCATCTCCATTGTCATCATCAGAGGGTGGATTCAGCTGCGCTTGGAGAGCGGCAATCTGGGCTACCATAGCTTCAATAGTTTGATCCCTTTCCTGGACGGTCCCTTGCAGCTGTTGTATGTTCTAGGTGTTCTCCTGCACAATACCATGGAGGTGTGCTATGGTTGCATCCCTGGCTATCAGGACGTTCTCCATAACTCCCATAGCTTCATGCAAGGTGTCAATTTCCTGTCCTTGGGCTGCCATAGTATTGCTGGCAAAATCTGCAATCTCCTTCACTATCATCACTTTCTCAGCTAGAGCTCCATTCTCCCTTTCCAAGTCCTCTATGTTCCTTCGACGGGGCGGCATGTTGTTCCTGTCACCTGGGGTAACCACAATGTGCCCATCTTCATCACGCCTCCCATAGTCACGGTAGGGTGAGTCTGCTGGCAGTAGATGTCGGACTTGATGGCACTGGCGAGACAGGGCTTCATGCATGGCCAAGTTGATTCCAAGTCCCCAGTTGCAGTATGTCTTGGTGTAGATCAAATGCACAGGGTTTGGTAAGGTGGCATCCCTGAATATGAAGGTAGTGATCTCCCATGCATCCTCTCCATATCCATAGGTGTACCACCTTCTTCCCTTGAACATGGGCAGTGGCAATCCCAATGACTGCGAGAGCTGTGCTAATTGCCTTGCAAAGGGCCTTGGTGACTCCATGGTTGCATACTCAGTCCTGACTTATCCCATCTATCAAGTAAAAGAGGAAAGTGTGAGAATAGCATATGGTAAGAATTTATGAGGGTGAAAGGCATAAGATGTAAGACAGAGTTAATATAGGCTTTAATAAATCTATGGCTTCCTAATCCAATCCTAGGTCACGATCCTACAGTCGACACACGGGCTCTGATACCATCTTGTAACACCGCGGTTCTGAAACGACCGTGGCTTCTATGTGACATGCCAATCCCTGGATCGGTTCATTGGCCCACAATAGAATGAGATGAATAACATAGCAAAATATCCGTGTATCATAGATAACGAAGATCCAGAGTACCATTATTACAATAAAATCTTAACTCAAGTCTAGCTCAAATTATTCAGGTAGCAACATAAGTAAAGTAAATCCTCCATTCTTCAAATTGCCCACAAGTGAACAAGTGCCGAGTGGAGTACCGTGGCCTATATCGATTACTCAGAATCGGAATATCCTGCAACATGAAACGTAGCAGCCCCGAAGGGTCAATACATAGAATGTATGGCAAGTAGAGCTAGTAAAGGAGACAATAGTGCTAACATCTACATGCATAATTGGCAAGTGGAGCTGTGTCTGGCTTGCATTTGCAAATAACTTTTTCCTACTTTCATAAACAGTTTCTGATTTTCTTTGAAAAGATCCCAATTAAGTTAACCCAACAACATTAAAAAAATTATGAAATTGGAATGAGCGAGAAACATGTCATGGAATCAATATCAAGCAACTCAGTTGTCCATAACCGGGGACATGGCTAATCGATTAGATTATACACCCTGCAGGGGTTAGTACACTTTACCCATGTGACTTGGCTAGCCCAGCTCGTACCATCGCTCTCATTTTGGGTGATGATAGGGAGAAGTCCAAGAAGAGACTGTTCGGAAAGTAGTACCCCAATCCCGACGCACACCGGTCCAACCTACCAAAATTCTACATCTCTGGATACGCGGATTCGAGTTACCACAACCTACTAAGTCCAACCAACCGCCCATTTCATTATTGGCACATGGTTGTACACTTAAGCTACCAAAGTAAAGAAGCCAATCATTCTCTCTTGATACCTGGGTGCCTTTCCGCAACGAAACCACCAAAAATTATCAATCCCATCACACCTAGGAGATTCATTGATTAAGTTGTTTTAGTTTTTGCAAACCAACTCATTTACAAATGACTTGCAGTGATGTAACCCAGCCCTCGTTCATTATAGCATGGCTAAGCACATCTACCAACGGTGGTTCATCTACAAGGAAAGCCCTACCACATAATAGGTCATAGCGTAGCGATAGTATCATCCTACACATGCATCTACAAAATACACGACAATGCATTGAAAATAGTAGGATGATTTCATGAACAAAGTAGCATCTACTTGCCTTGGTTGTAGCGGTCGGAAGAACAATCCACACACGAGCAAGCGTTGCACTCGTCACAATCTACACGATACAATTGCAATCATAAACAAACAATCCACAAGCATATGCAACAAAGATAATGCATGAACGTATGCAAGACAAGTGAATTGGTGCTACAGCTATACCACATAATCCTATTCAATAAAGCTACTGATTGCATGCATGGAAAATAGTTTTAGCGCTAGGAAAACTATTATGCAAAATATAATGCTCAAAACTAGAGCTAGAACTCAAATAATTCACTACCGGTAGTATACTATTTGTAAAATCTTGGGAAAATTCTACCGCATAGGCATTGCTAGTTAGAAACAGTACCAATTGGAATTACTCAAAAAGGAATTATAAAATTCCCTGAATAATTAAAACACTGCAGAAAGCCACTAGACAGTTTCTGCAGAAGTTTTTACTGTAAGCCTATCCTTTTAATTCACGAGGAGATTCCCCTCGTTCCACTGAATCCAGGGACATATTATACGCAATTTTTGGAGTTACAGATCTTTTCCTACGAATTAATTACTCCAAAAAGGCCATTAATTCATTTGATTAAATTGTACTAAATCTTGATGCAAAAGTGTGAAACAATGGTACAGCAAGGTTCAACACGACTTACTGAATCTACACATATTTTATTTGCAATTTTTGGCCTAGCGGATTAATTTCTACGCAATTTACAAGTTTCTAAGAAAATCTGCCAATTAAATCGATTAAAGAAAATACCCAGTCAACTGTGTCTGTTGACTGGCCCACGTGGCTGCTGACTGGGCGTTTGACTAGTCAGCGCCTGGGGCTGACCGGTCAACAGCCGATCTGGGTCGTTGATCAGAGATCCAACGGTCACGAGGGATGGCGGCTGCGGACTCACCGGGACGACGGCGGCGAGCTCGGGGCGGCGGCGGCGACCGGCTCCGGCGGCGGTTCCTGCGTGGAAGGGAGGCGGTCAGCGCGCGTATCGAGGCGGTCGACGCAGCGGCGGCGTGCGCGCGCGGGCGCGTGCGGGCGGCGAGCAGCGCGCGGCGGCGAGCTCACGCGAGGCGGCGGCGAGCGGCGGCGAGCAGCGCGGTGCGAGGCGACGCGGGCGGCGGCTGCACGCGCGGGTGCAAGCGGCGTGTGGCGGTGCGGGCGCGTGCTGCGCGGCGGCGGACGGCGGCGAGCAGGGCGGCGGGCGGCGGCTTACCTGGCGGCGGCGGCGGGTGCGGGTCCCGAGGCGGCGGCGCGCGGGGATCGAGGCTGGCGGCGGCGTGGGGAGAAAGAGGCGGCGGGGTCCGCGGCCTTTTCTGGGGCCCCACGCGGGTCCTACCCAGACTCGGCCCCACCTGTCGGTGGGCCGCGGCGCGGGGCGGCGGCTGGGCCGGCGCCCTCTTTTTTTTTGATCCCTTTCTTTTTCCCTTTTTGCCTTTTGGTAAAACCTCCGTAACTTCTTCATACGAACTCCGAATTGGGCGATTCTTGTTCCTAAATTTTTGTAAAATCGAGGGGAACAACCTAGGGTCAAGGGATGAGTGTCTAAAATTTGGGATGTGACAAAAGTATTCAGTGTTATTGTCACCTCTCAACAGCCAATTGTCTCTTGACCTCTGCTGCCAAAATTTCTCTTCATTATCATAAACCTCCATTAACTCTTTCTGAATTGAAGCTTTCCTTTTCAATTGTTCTGCAATGAGTAAGATTAATTCTTCTACAGCTTCCAACTCCTGTAATTCTTCCACTAGATCATTTTTACTTTTCTTCTCAACCCCCCTAACATGAGCACCCCAACCTTTCAGATAATTCCTGATATTTTTCAATTTTTTCTACAAACTATCAAGACTGCTCTTTCCCCTAACAGGTGATGACCCACAAGTATAGGGGATCGCAACAATCTTCGAGGGTAGTATTACCCAATTTATTGATTCGACACAAGGGGAGACAAAGAATACTTGCAAGCCTTAACAACTGAGTTGTCAATTCAGCTGCACCTGGAAATAATTCTTCCTCACAGAAGTTCATCAGTAGCAACAGTTTGTAGTAGCAACAGCAAAGAAACAGCAGCAGTAAAATAGGAGCAACAGTAACAGTAGCAGCAAACAGTAGGATATGAGTGCAGCATGCATAGGGATGGATGGACGGGTGTTGCATGGACGAGTCTAAACATGTAACTTCAAGACCTAGGGCAATTGTATATAAATAAAAATAAGCATCCAAGTACTAAACAATCATAGGCATGTGCTCCATATATAGTCATGCGTGCTCGCAATGAGAACTTGCATAACATCTTTTGTCCTGCCACCCCGTTGCAACTGGGCCTCAAGGAAACTACTGGCAATTAAGGTGCTCCTTTTAATAGAGCACCGAAGCAAAGCATTAACACTCTGTGAACACATGTGATCCTCACATCACAGCCATCCCCTCCGGTTGTCCCAATTTCTATCACTTCAGGGCCTTTAGATCCGGACAATGATATGTGTACACAACTTGCATATAAGATCACAAACAATACTGCCATAATGATTCAATAATAAGTTCAGATCAGAGATCATGGCACTCGGGCCCTAGTGACAAGAATTAAGCACAACAAGTTGCAACAAAGTCAAATAACACTAATAGAGATACTAGGCACCATGCCCTAACAATCTTATTCGGTTACATGATATAACTCATCCAATCCCTACCATCCCCATAGCCTACAACGGGGAATTACTCACTCATGGATGAGGGAAACATTGATGGTTGATGGAGAGGCATTGGTGATGACGATGGCGATGATCCTCTCCAAACTCCCCATCTCGGCAGGGTGCCAGAATGGAGTTTCTGGATCCGAATCGTGGCTTCTGGTGGTGAAGGTGCAGTGGAACTCTTTCTAGAAAAACGATGAACCACCCTCGGTTTTTAGGTCAAGAGGCGTCTTATAGGCGAAGAGGGAGTCTGAGGGGGTGCCTGGGCTGGCCACACCCCTCCGAGGCACGGGCTGGGACCACGCACATGGCAGGGGGGTTTGGGCCACCCAGGGCTCCCCTCCGTCTCGTACTCTGGCTCCGTGGATCTTCTAGTGAAATGGGATTTTTGGCATATTTTCCGGGATTTTTCCTGATAGTTGATTTTCTGCACAAAAACTAGACACCAAGGTAATTCTGCTGAAAACAGCGTCAGTCCGTGTTAGTTGAATCCAAATCACACAAGTTTATACGAGAAACAATAACAAAAGTGTTTGGGAAAGTAGATATGTTTTGGACGTATCAACAGGTTTTTTCCAAGCTTTCTCAACTCTAGGAAAAAACCGAACATTTTGCAGCCAATTTTTCTCAAACCTGAACTCCTTACTGCCACCTTCCTGTCCTTCCATAGTGTCCAGAATCAGAGGACTATGATTAGAAACCTCTCTAGTCAACTTATGCACTGTGGTGAGAGGAAACAACTTCTCCCATTCTTTGCAGACAAGGATCCTATCAAGTTTCTCAAGAGTAGTAATTGCCTGATTACTAGAGCAGGTAAACTGCCCCCCAGACATCTGAATTTCTCTCAGACCATAAGGATTAATAATAGAGTTAAACATGCGACTCCATTTGCTCAAATATTGGCCCTTATTTTTCTCAGAAACAAAACGAATCACATTAAAATCACCTCCAACCGGTAAAGGAATTGACTGGTCCTGACAAACATCAGCTAATTCTACCAAAAAAATCCTCCTTATTTTCCTCCAGAGCATCCCCATAGACCACCACCAAATGCCACTGGATCTGCTTTTTGACATAAAAAACTTTCATCTTAACATGAAACCTGCCCACAGAAATATCATGTTTGACCAATCTGGAGGAACGTAGCCCCCCAGAATTCCCCTAGATCTTCCCACAGAAGGCAACCAACTCCAGGAAAATTGATTCATAGGATCAATTTTCCTAAAAAAATTCAGGAGAATGGTCTTTCTTGATAGTCTCCTGCAGACCAATAAAATCTAACTTTTCATGTCTTAACAGAACACCCAAATAAGCACTCACCCCCTTCTTCCCTGCACCTCTAATATTCAAAATACCACCTATCATAAAATAGTTCTTCTTTCCCTTGTTCCAGTCACAACACCACTCATAGGGTGATAGTTGTGTACCTTCACAACAACAACATTTAACTTTTTATTCTTCCCTCCAAAATATGTTTTGAAATTTTTCCTGTTCTTTCTAGAAACAACAGGAGTAAATTCCCCTTCATCACTATCATCCTTCTTCTAGTCAAGAAACAAAACTTTCTCACTCTGATCCACACCTTCTTCAACCTCACCCTGTTTTCTATCATTCAAGCTATGTCTAGCAATTTCTAAATCTTTCAAAGAATTAACATGTTCTAATGAAATAGATGCAGCATCAATCCCCATCTCCAAAGCTCTACTAATGATATCATCATCATCTAGAACAGCAAAGGAATTATAAAAACTTAAGTTGGTACCTGATAAATCTCTATTAGTTTGTTGAGAAAGTTGCCTTTCCTCCATGCTCATAATGCTACCTTGATCAGCAATCCTTGAGCTCATCCTCATAAGTTGTTCTTCCCCACCACCAGCACTAGACATCCCTTCAGGTTGAGACCCCACACTATCCTGAGTAGATACAACATCAGGCTGAGAAGACCAAACAACCACCACTTCCTGCTCCTGAGGATTAACCTGAATCTCCATACCCACAACCTATGTATGTTTCCTCATAGATCTTTCCTCATCCCCTCCACCACTATCAGTAGATGACCCAAAGGAATCCTCAGCAAAATCTTCATCATTACCTTGCATATCAACATCACCTTGCCCATCCTCATCACCCAGCAAGTATCCATACCGCTTCTTGATCTCATAGTACTTATCACTACCCTTTTCTTTCAACAAACCTCTGATAAAATCTTCAAAATTTTGAGGACCATAAGCAGCAGGAGGATTGATGATATCACCAATCACGGGAGGAACTAGATTCTGAATAACTTCCATGTGTACATCTCCCAAGCCAACAACAGGATCCACAACACCCCCCTAAACACTGCCATGCTATCTACCAGGCCCCTGTGACTCCATAGCACCTTCCCTACTCTGTGTATTTCCCACAACAGAATTACCACCATCAGTATCTTCTCTAATAACAATATCACCAGTGTTACCACCACCACCAGAGCCAGCCCAAATATTGGCCATCCTAGTCCCAAAAGACATGCCACCAGAGTCTTCCTGATCTACCACCAGGGCTCCTCCGTCTCGTACTCTGGATCCGTGGATCTTCTGGTGAAATAGGATTTTTGGCATATTTTCTGGGGATTTTCCTGATAGTTGATTTTCTGCACAAAAACTAGACACCAAGGTAATTTTGCTGAAAACAGCGTCAGTCTGTGTTAGTTGTATCCAAATCACACAAGTTTAGAGGAGAAAGAATAGCAAAAGTGTTCGGGAAAGTAGATATGTTTTGGACATATCAACTCCCCCAACTTAACATATTTCTTGTCCTCAAGCAATTCAGTTGAAAACTGGGTGTGATAAAAGAACTTTCAGTAACACAATTGCTTCATATGATGTATATATTCTCAACACAGTAGTTGATACTTAAACCATTCATAATAAGAAATCTGCAACTAAGTCTACTTAATAGTTATTGCAAGCTATGAAGAGAAACCAACTCAATAATAATAAGTAGCATGAAACATAAAAATAAGCAACATTGCAATGATCATAATAAGGTATGATAGAGTGGTATCTCGCTTGCCTTTGTTTGTAGAGAACAATGTAAATGTCAAGGCACCTTTGAAGTTCAAGTGAAGACTAGAAGTGAAGATATCAGAGGTGCAAGCATCAAAGTCATGACATAATTAACCAATTTTTTAGACAAACACAAGAATGGCAATTATGCTCTCAAGAAGGTGCTCATAGAATAAGTGGTGACTCAACAAGGAGGTGAAAAAGGTTTTGAAAAGTTTGAAAGGCTTCCAAATGCTGAAAGTAAGGTACTCATTAGCTTTGAGCTCTCATTGCCCCTATCATAGGCATCTTCATGTGGTTAATAGTAAAAGTGAGGTCTAATATGAGTTATATGCTTGACAGACCATAAACTGGAAATCCCATGTCCCTTGAGTACGAGGGACGCTCCTCATGCTACTCAACTTTAGTTACCTGTAAGTTCTTGTCATTGTAAATACATGCATATCATAGAGAACCGCCAACGGGGTACCCCTTGCACATGATACAGGAGCTATCCCATAATAAAAATGACAAGGCAAGCAGACAATGAGCATCTCAGTGATCTTTTTATTTGATATTTGCATAGGTTTTTATTGAGGATGCCTCACAGATGCTCATTATGGTAATGCTACAAGTTTCCACCATGATTAGGCATGGCTTAGGCTAGCGGCCTAGGTGTTTCTCTAACACATGTATATAACTCCATGAACTCACAAGATCCCCTTTTATTTCACACCGACAACATCCGCAAACAACAGTGCATGGTATCAACTGGATATATATCCATAAGTGTTGAAAGCATTCCTCGTGACAGCACGGTTCTGCTAACTCCCAGCCTATAATTTGCAAGCACATAACTTTCATGGACAGTCACAATGGTTCAGGTTTATTAAGTGCAAGGAATAAAGTGTGCCATCAAGTTCGTGAGAGCTTTACTAACTAACTTTCTCAAAACAGTCAAACATTTTATTTGGAAGAAAACAAGGCATAATGAATATGCACTGAATAGCAAATGATGCTAATAGGTAGTTATGGTGGACACTGTTGGAAATATTGGTTTTGGGGAGTTGGATGCACAAGTAGAGCTCATACTCAGTGCAAGTGAAGGCTAGCAGTAGAGAGGGAGCGACAAAGGAGAGAGCAATAACTGTCATAATCATGCTTGCAACAAAACATGACTAATTATGGCATGAAAGTGATACAAGGACTCTGGGGCAAAATAAATCGTCAAGGCGTACTGACTATAGTTTAGTCATATGCATGCGTGAGCATGTTCCAAGTCGATTCACATGAAACATTCAGAGGAGGATACCATAATATCATACAAAATATGAATAGAACAATGCAAGCAAACATTCATATGACATGCTACAAACTATTAGCAAGCTGGAGCTAATCACAAGAAAGCAAGAACTACTAAGCATCCATAAATAACATACACCTTACATGAACAGACTAAGCATGCTCACAATGATGAGTATATGTACAAAAATAAAAATAAATAGAGTATGTTACCAGCCTCTTACCACACCTCAAGTTGTCTTAATCTTCATTATTGCCCTTCACTTGTGTGACTTGAATAATAACATTAAACCAAACTCCACCGAGGACGAATGAACCATGCAAAGAACTCACAAAACCAAAGAATAACAACAAATATTTTTGGTGTTTTCGATTTTTTTAAAACAAGCAAACAAAGCAAGAAAAACAAACAAAGAAAAAACTTTTTGGAATTTTCTTTAAGGCAAACCACAGATAAAAAACAAAGAAACAAACCAAGAGAAACAACGAAAATATTTTTGGTATTTTTGTGTTTTAAGAAAGCAGAAACAAAAACCAAAAAGAAAGCGAAACAATGGATATACAAAGAACCGACTAACATGATATATAGATGAGTGTGATGTCGGTATACCTCCCCCCAAGCTTAGGATTTTGGCCTAAGCGGGGCTCAATAGCGCGGGTAGTAACCCCAAGCTGGTGGGTCATCATAGGAATGATCATAATCAGGCGCTTGCGATGAAGAAGAAGACATGCCCCAATCAAATGAGGGCTGCTGGTATGAAGACTCTCCCAAGTTGGAGGGCTGAACCAAATCACCTTCGGCATCCTCTCCAACATTCTCTTGCTGGGAGAGATCTGCCACGTGTGTGTCAAACTCCTCCTCCATGAGCGACCATCCTTGCCTGTTATCAAAATTAAACAAAGCAGGTGCAGGCAAATAAACTACTTTCTCAGTCCTACCCCCTAGAGAAACAAAGTTATGCTGAACCATGGAATCTAGATCAAGCCTCTCTATGGGGATCCGATAATCTAAATGGTGAGGCTCTAAACCATGGAAAGCTAGCAACCTAGAGGCAATAAGACCTCCACAAATTCCACCCTTCTCGCGGTTAGTGGTAAGACGGTAAGCTATCAAAGCACCCAGGTTATAAGATCTATCCCTATTCAAAGCTGCTGAGATAAAAGCTAGATCAAAAGAAGATAACTTCCTATCAATCTTTCTAGCAAGAACACACTTGGTAATGAAATAGGCAAAATATCTAATGGATGGGAACTGAATGTTCCGAATTTTACCACTTTCCTTCGAGAAGTCTAAACCTTGGCAAATTTCAGCATATAAATCCATATGTGACTTAGGCCTCTCGTTGATCTATTCACAAGATCCCCAATGAGGTACTCTAATTGCTGCACAAAAATCAGCAAAAGGCATGTCGACAGCTAGATTGTATATTTTATAATGGACCATGGGATTAGATGAAGACCAAGTAAACTGGAAGTCCTGCACCACATCCATGGTTAGCTTGACATACTGAAAAGGTTCACCTTCAACAAAGTGTTCCAACCCTGCATTGGTAATCATAGTTTGGAAATCCTATAGGATTCCCGTGGCTCACATAAATTCATGGCATGGATATATGGAAGGGAAGAGTCCTTCATGATGAACTTTAATTGGCTCAGGTACCATCAAATCATATTGATTCAGTGGGTATGCACTCATCTTCCTTTCTAAAAAATTTAGACAAACATCAAACCAAGTGATTCCCAAGTTGATAAATGATGAGAAACTACTATAGGAACTTGCTAGAGGGCTACACATGCATCAAAATGAAATCTCTAAGCAAAGAACAAACATGCAAGCTCACACAACCTGAAACCTATAGTAGCAAAATACTCAAGATACAATCTACCAATCACAAATCTAATTGCACAAGCGGAGGAGGCACATACCAAGGAGCAATCCCTCCAAAAATCAACAACAAAGGTGGGTTGAGCAAGGAGATCGAAAATTGCGAGCAAGAACAGAAGGAACTCGAGATTGAGCAAGTTTTCTGGTGTTTTTCGTGAGATAGTAAGAAGATGGCTGGGAGGAGGTATCTTGGAGGGACCCAGGTGGGCCACACCCGATCCAGGCGCCACCTGGGGCTGGCCGCGCCACCCAGGGGTGTGCTGGCCTGGGGTGGCCCCTGGGTCACTCTAGGTGTCCCTCTGCCCCTTCTTTCGAGGAAAAATTTATTTTGAATTTTCTGGGATTTTTCGGAAAACTTTATTTTTGGCCAATTTTCAGAGTATGAAAATTGATTTTCTCGCAGAAAAGATTTTTTTAGAAGAAGCAAAAGCAAACAAAAACCCAAAACTACAAAAGTTCTAAGACACTCTAACAAGCAAACAACTTGCAAAACCAAAGCTAGCAAGACAAAAAGCAAAGACTAGGAAGGAGAAAAGTAAAAGTGAGCAAGTATAACCAAAGTGAAAACATTGTTTTTTTCATTAAAATCCTTTTGTTAACAAGGTTGATCAGGTATTGTTACCAAAACAATCTTATATGAAACAAAACTTTGCATTCCAAAAAATGATTATGTTACCTCAAAGTTGATGGCAATGGTCCCAATCATAATAGTTTCAAAACTTTCTTGTGGAATGGGACAATATATTTCTCCAACCTTGATGCTCTCAATATTTTCAATGGAATTTAGACAATATCTCTTAGCAACCTTCTTAGGGAAATAGACAGTATTCTCTTTGTCATTAATATTAAAAGTTACTTTTCCTTGATTACAATTGATGAGAGCACCTGCAGTATTAAGAAAAGGTCTCCCAAGAATAATAGACATATTATCATCTTCAGGCATTTGAAGCACAACAAAATCAGTCAAAACCAAGCAATTATGAGCTACTTGAACAGGAACATCCTCACATATACCAACATGAATAGTAGTTGACTTATCAGCCATTTGCAAAGATATATCAGTTGGTATCAACTTTTCTAGCTGGTGTCTCTTGTAGAGAGAAAAATGCATAACACTAACTCCATCTCTAAAATAACATAAAGCAGTTCTAAAATAATTGTTCTTAATAGAGCAAGGAATAGTTGGTATACCTGGATCGCCAAGTTTCTTTGGAACCTTACCATTGAAGGAATAATTAGCAAGCAAAGTAGAAATTTCCTCATTAGGAATCATCCTTTTATTAGAGACAATATCCTTCATATACTTTGAATAAGGAGGCAACTTAATAGCATCAGTCAAAGGAATTTGCAAAAATAAAGGTTTCATCCACTCACAAAACTTGTTGTAGTGTTGTTCCTCCTTTGGCTTGCGTTTCTTACCTGGAAAAGGCATAGGTTTCTGCACCCAAGGTTCTCTCTCACTACCATGTTTTTTAGCAATAAAATCTTCCTTGATGTACCTAGTGTTCTTAGTGTGTTCCTTAGGTTCATCCTCAGCTTCCTCCTTATCAGGAGTATCATTTTTATCACCACTTTTAGTATCAGCATCAGAGACAGATATGCTATTAGGATCTACAATAGGTTCAAGTGGTTCCTCAACTATTTTATGTTTCTTTTTCTTTCTCTTACGAGGACTACCACTACTCTCAGCTTGTTGAGAATCCTGCTCAATTCTTTTAGGGTGTCCTTCAGGATATAAAGGATCTTGAGTAGCTATACCACTCCTAGTTCTAATTCCATAAGCATGTTTATCTCCTGAGGCATTAAATAACATATCCTTTTGTACCTTAGCAAGTTAATCAATTTGGGTTTGAACCATTTTAAAGTGTTTACAAAGCATTTTAATATCATTAGCAGTTCTTTCCACAATAGCTTTCAACTCATTAATAGCTCTAGAGTTTTCCAATAAATGATTCTGAACTCTAAGCATTGATCAGGAGGCTTACCATAGGGAATATCACCTACATCAAAGTGGAGAGAGTGTACCTCAATAGTAGATGAGTGGGGAATCGGCTTACATAATTCTTCTATAGGAGGTAGATTCTTCACATCTTCAGCTCTAATACCTTTCTCCTTAAGACATTTCTTAGCTTCTTTCATCACTTTATCATTTAATGCAATAATTCCCCTCTTCTTTGGTGTTGGTGTTCGAACTGGTTCAGACACAACTGGTTTAGGAGTAATAGGCTCAGGTGTATTTAGCTCAGTTGAAGTCCAATCATCATAATTCTTGCTTATTTTAGCCATTAATTCTTCAGCATATGTAGGAGTTTTTTTCCTAAAAACACAATCAGCAAAACTATCTAGGTATGTCCTAGAATCATCAGTTAGTCCATTATAATAAATATCAAGAAGCTCATTTTTAGGTAATGGACATCCAGGATGTGCATGAATCAAGGCACAGAACCTTGTCCATGACTCAAGCAATTTCTCTTCTTCTCCCTATTTAAAATCAAAAAGTCTCTGCAAAGCAGCATGTCTAGCACTTGGAGGAAAATATTTCTGGAAGAAAGAAGCAATCAAGCAATCAGGGCTATCAATGGAACCAGGAGGTAATCTATTAAACCAAGCCTTAGCTTCTCCTTTTAGTGAAAAGGGAAGATCTTAGTAACAAAGTACTTACGCATCTAAAAATCATCAGAGAATAAAGCACTCATAGTGGAAAGCTCATTCATATGTGCCACATCACTCTCACTCTCAGTCCCACAAAAAGGTTCTTTCTCAACAATGTCTAAATAGGATAATTCAAGAGAGAAATCATAATCTTTATCTTTAATATCTATGGGAGAGGTGGCAAACTTAGGATCAGAGGATAATTTAGGAATAATGGTACGTCTCGCAAGGAGACTCTTAATAGCACTAGCACCATGTGTATTTTGGCACTCTTCAATAAATTCATCAGTAAACTCAATGCAGCCATCATTAATATCCTATCTCTCTCTAGACTCAGGTGAGCTAACAGGTGTAACAGTGTCTTCACTAGGAGTTTCAGTATTTCCTATACCAGCCATAGTATCATCTAAGAAAGGACCTAATGAACCCCTCACATCAAGCACAATAGAAATAACATCATGAGTATCAGAAGCAGTTTCAGACTCACCAGTAGTAGCAGTGTGTGTAGCATGTGTATGTGGTGGTGGTGTAACAAGCTTACTTATAACAGGCGGTGAATCTAGAGCAGCAAAGGTGTTTAGGACTGTACCTCTTCTTGTAGTGGATGGTAAAATAGGAAACTTTCCATCACGAGACTTCCCCATGATGAAAGGAGTAGTAGTGAATAATAATAGATCCAAGTGAACATACAAATAAAGCTATGCTCCCCAGCAACGGCGCCAGAAAATAGTCTTGATGACCCACAAGTATAGGGGATCGTAACAGTCTTCGAGGATAGTATTACCCAATTTATTGATTCGACACAAGGGGAGCCAAAGAATACTTGCAAGCCTTAACAACTGAGTTGTCAATTCAGCTGCACCTGGAAATAGTTCTTGCTCACAGAAGTTTATCAGTAGAAACAGTTTGTAGTAGCAACAGCAAAGCAACAACAGCGGTAAAACAGGAGCAATAGTAACAGTACCAGCGAATAGTAGGATATGAGTGCGGTAGGCATAGGGATGGATGGACGGGCATTGCATGGAAGAGTCTAAACATGTAACTTCAAGATCTAGGGCAATTGCAGATAAATAAGAATAAGCATCCAAGTACTAAACAATCATTGGCATGTGCTCCATATATAGTCATGCATGCTCGCAATGATAACTTGCACAAGATATTTTGTCCTGCCAGCCCATTGCAGCGAGGCCTCAAGGGAACTACTGGCAATTAAGGTTCTCCTTTTAATAGAGCACTGGAGCAAAGCATTAACACTCCGTGAACACATGTGATCCTTGCATCACAGCCATCCCCTCCGGTTGTCCCAATCTCTGTCACTTCGGGGCCTTTGGATCTGGACAATGATATGTGTACACAACTTGCAGATAAGATCACAAACAATACTATCATAATGATTCAATAATAAGTTCAAATCTGAGATCATGGCACTCGGGCCCTAGTGACAAGCATTAAGCACAACAAGTTGCAACAAAGTCAAATAGCACTAATAGAGATACTAGGCACCATTCCCTAACAATCTTATTCGGTTACATGATAGAACTCATCCAATCCCTACCATCCTCATATCCTACAGGGCGGGATTACTCACTCATGGATTAGGGAAACATTGATGGTTGATGGAGAGGCATTGGTGATGACGATGGTGATGATCCTCTCCAAATTCCCCGTCTCGGCAGGGTGCCAGAATAGAGTTTCTAGATCCGAATCGTGACTTTTGGTGGTGGCAGAGCAGCGGAACTCTTTCTGGAAAAACGACGAACCCCTCTCGGTTTTTAGGTCAAGAGGCGTATTATAGGCGAAGAGGGAGGCCGAGGGGGTGCCTGGGCTGGACACACCCCTCCCAGGCGCGGGCAGGGCCCACCCGCGCGGCAGGGGTGTGGGCCACCCAGGGATCCCCTCCGTCTCGTACTCTAGCTCTGTGGATCTTCTAGTGAAATAGGATTTTGGCATATTTTCCGGGATTTTTCCTGATAGTTAATTCTCTGCACAAAAACTAGACACCAAGGTAATTCTGCTGAAAACAGCATCAATCCGTGTTAGTTGTATCCAAATCACACAAGTTTAGAGGAGAAACAATAGCAAAAGTGTTCGGGAAAGTAGATACGTTTTGGACGTATCAACAGGTTTTTTCCAAGCTTTCTCAAATCTAGGCAAAAACTCAACATTCTGCAGCCAATTTTTCTCAAACCTAAACTCCTTACTGCCACCTTCCTGTCCTTCCATAGTGTCCATAATCATAGGACTATGATCAGAAACCTCTCTAGTCAACTTATGCACTGTATTGAGAGGAAACAACTTCTCCCATTCTTTACAGACAAGGATCCTATCAAGTTTCTCAAGAGTAGGAATTGCCTGATTATTGGAGTAGGTAAACTCCCCCAGACATCTGAATTTCTCTCAGACCATAAGCATTAATAATAGAATTAAACATGCGACTCCATTTGCTCAAATAATGGCCCTTATTTTTCTCAGACACAAAATGAATCACATTAAAATCACCTCCCACCAGTAAAGGAATTGACCGGTCCTGACAAACATCAGCTAATTCTACCAAAAAATCCTCCTTATTTTCCTCCTAAGCAGCCCCATAGACCACCACCAAATGCCACTAGATCTGCTTTTTTACAACAAAAACTTTCATCTTAACATGAAACCTGCCCACAGAAACATCATGTTTGACCAATCTAGAGGAACATAGCCCGCCCCCCCCATAATACCCCCAGATCTTCCGACAGAAGGCAACCAACTCTAGGAAAATTGATTCATAGGATCAATTTTCCTAAAAAATTCAGGAGAATGGTCTTTGTTGATAGTCTCCTGCAGACCAATAAAATCTAACTTTTCCTGTCTTAACAGATCACCCAAATAAGCACTCACCCCCTTCTTCCCCACAACTCTAATATTCAAAATAGCACCTATCATAAAACAGTTCTTTCCCTTGTTCCAGTCACAACACCACTCATAGGGTGATAGTTGTGTACCTTCACAGCAACAATATTTAACTTTTTATTCTTTCCTCCAAAATTAGTTTTCAACTTTTTCCTGTTCTTTCTAGAAACAACAGGAGTAAATTCCCCTTCATCACTATCATCCTTTTTCCAGTCAAGAAACAAAACTTTCTCACTCTGATCGACACCTTATTCAACCTCACATTGTTTTCTATCATTCAAGCTATGTCTAGCAATTTCTAAATCGTTAAAGAATTAACATGTTCTAATGAAATAGATGTAGCATCAATCCCCATCTCCAAAGCTCTACTAATGATATCATCATCGTCTAGAATAGCAAAGGAATTATAAAAAGTTAAGTTGGTACCTGAAAAATCTATATTAGTTTGTTGAGAAAGATGCCTTTCCTCCATGTTCATAATGCCACCTTGATCAGCAATCCTTGAGCTCATCCTCACAAGTTGTTCTTCCCCACCACTAGCACTAGACATCTCTTCAGGTTGAGACCCCACACTATACTGATTAGATACAACATCGGGCTGAGAAGACCCAACAGCCACCACTTCCTGCTCCTGAGGATTTACCTGAATGTCCATACCCACAACCTGTGTATCTTTCCTCATCACCTCCACCACTATCAGTAGATGAACCAAAGGAATCCCCAGCAGAATCTTCATCATTCCCTTGGATATCAACATCACCTTGCCCACCCTCATAACCTAGCAAGTATCCATACTGCTTCTTGATCTCATAGTACTTATCACTACCCTTTTTTCAACAAACCTCTGATAAAATCTTCAAAATTTTGAGGACCACCAGCAGCAGGAGGATTGATGATATCACCAATCACAGGAGGAACTAGATTCTGAATAACTTCCATGTGTACATCTCCCAAGCCAGCAACATGATCCACAACATCCCCCTAAACAATGTCAGGCTGTCGACCAGGCCCCTGTGACTCCATATCACCTTCCCTACTCTGTGTATTTCCCACAAAAGAATTACCACCATCAGTATTTTCTCTTATAACAATACCACCAGTGTTACCACCACCACTAGAGCCATCCCAAATATTGGCCATCCTAGTCCCAAAAGACATTCCACCAGAGTCTTCCTGATCTACCACCACATTTTAACCTTTATCCAAAACAGAACCACCAGGAACACCAATAGTATGATGATGTCCACCATTTCCCCCACCTTCTCCACCAGAAGTGCTAGCCTGATTCCCCTCATCAACAGCACACCTATTCTGTCTAACAACTTCTTCATTTCGACTATCATCCTCATTATCACCAGCTTGCCCATCCACTCCCATAGACACAGGTATATTTGGTACTGCATCAGGAGGAAAAATCTCTCTGGTATATTTAAATTCATATATACCACCCTGCATCTCCCCTCCTAGTATTAGGCACCAAGGTCACATCCAGACAGGCAATCTTTAACCTTACATAAGCCAAATTCCTCAAGTTGTTTCTATCCAAAGCTTGAGGTTTACCAAGTAGAGATGCCACATAAAAGATAGTTGACTTCTCCCTGTACTTCATAGGAATCCCAACAATTCTAAACCAGGCCTCTTCTAGCCACTCCACAGGTTCCACATCACCATTCCACTTGGACAACTGAATCATAGCATCAGGATTTGTCTTCATGAACACTTTACCAAAGTGAAAGTCATCAATATATCTGGCAGAATTAAATCTCATCAAAAACTCAACATCATTTATGGATTTGGCATTAAACCTCCAACCAGAACCAATAGCATCAACCCACATTTGGAACTCTTTCTCAAGATCTTTTCCTATAACATCACCTCTAACCACACTGATATGGGCATAGTGTAGTTGTTCCATGGATTGAAAAGTAGACTCCACCACATGAATAGAATGAAACCCTTGGTCAAAATCAGTACTACCAAAAAACAAAGGGACATACTCCCAAGGTTTCCTCTCTTGACAGAACCAAATATTATGGTTCCTTCCACAATTATCACACTCATGTCTTTCTTGTACAACATCAATCAACTGCAGACTAACTATCTCAGTATTAACATTCACATTTCCAGCCACACCCACTACTGGAGGAGGTACAGTGGACCCCACCAGAGTAGTAGAAATAGCATCTAATTGACTGACAATAGTAATGGGCGACGCACTCACAAGAGGACCAACTCTAGCAGGCACATTGACAGAATTTGGCACCGATGTGTTCATCAAGGTAGCAGGACGACTAACAGGAATAGAAGGAATCATCGTAGGCCTAGAAACAGTAGCTTGTTCCATCGTACGAGCAAAAACTGGCTCTCCCCTCCTAGGATTATCAGCAGAGTTACCAGATCTACCCAGAAACGAAGAAGCAGTAGCATCTGAACCTGAAACCTGCTGCATCTCCAAGCGATGACTCCATCGACCATGATTACGAGCTTTATCCTCTTCATGACGACGCGCCTCCGCTAGGGCCCTGTCACAAGCCAAAGCTTCACGGTGCTGATCCTCCAACCTAGCTTCTTTTTCCGCCTTCCTCCTTTCGTCGTCCCTACGCCTTGCCTCCCACCGCCACGTATCATCACGATGATGCTCCTGTTCTCGGATCCAATTCCCTTCATGGTGATTCTCATCCATCACCCTGCGCTCAACCAGCTGCCTTCCTTGCACGTACCCATATCCTGATCTGTTATCATAGGGAATAGGTCGGATCGGGGGACGAGGCAAAGATCCGCGGCCACCATGAAAACACCGATCCATGACAGGCTCCGCTGCCACCACTTGAGAAAACAATCTCCGATATCCTGAACGAACACCACTCCACATCATAGGAGAAACTGCCCTTGGAGACGAAGGACGAAGAACTGGAGGAGAGCGAACGAAAACAACCTTGCACACCTCACACGATCTGGAATTCTCTGGAGGAAAAGCTGTGGATCCCAATCTCGATCTAGGTTTGATGAGAATGGGAGAGGGGGGAACTGACTGGACCCGACCCCTCGATGGAAAACTAGCAGCCTCACCCCTAACTGTCAGGTGTCCCTCCTCCATCGTCGACCCACCGTTAGCGCCCGTTCGCATTCTCGCACTACCAAGCTGTATCACCCGGCACGTACGCGCGTAGGGCGGTGCACAGGTGATAACACTCCGCAGTCGACGCGCCGCAACCGCCGGCCCCACGAGGACATGCCAACCCTCATGTACCACCCGTGTACCAAACGTGACATCCACGGCAGATCTCCAAACCGCCAAATCCCGCCCAGATTCATCGATCATCAATAACTGCCCTGATTCATCGCGTGCAATCGAACCCCAACGACGTGAACTCAGCACATCACCTCGAACTTCCCTGAAAATGGCCCTCCAACTACCAATCAAGTAGCAAAGATCATCGGAGCCACCCGCCGCCGTGGGTGAAAGCAGAGGAGAGAGAGAGAGCCATCCAGAAGGTTGTGTACTCCTCGTGAGTTGAAAGATAGGCCAAGTGAGCGTCATAAGCGTAATATACGTGACCCGGAGCTTGATCGGACATGGAACATAGCACAACTATGTCCCTTTTACACTTAGCATATTTTATTATTTACTGTGTACCTATTATATGATCAATGAAATAAAGATTTTGGTTCACTCATATGCCTGAGTCTTTTACCTCCTTTAGTGTTTATTATTGGATCATGTAAAACCCTTTATGCACAAGCTTTTCAATTTCACTTGTGAAAATTCCGCCTATGGGTGTTAGCTTAAGTTTTCGGGTTTACACATTCTCCATTGTTTTTATGTGGATTCCGGAATAGTGAATTTTTGGCACTCAAAGTCGGCGATTTTTTGCTTATGTTCTTGATGGTGCCATTAGGCATCATTGCTTGAGTGCATGGTTCTGGCTGAGAGTCTTCCGACTCATGAAAAGTCAAGCATAAAAGCTAGAGTAATGGATAAGCTAGCACTTGCTTAAAAATATACATTCATACATGCTAGAGCTAGATCATAAGTAGCTGGAGGATTGAATCCAAGTTTTTCGCCTTGCAAACATCATTTTTTCCACATATTACATACCAAAAGAGACAAATCTTACAAGTGTTTTTTACTCTTATGGTGCAGGGGACTTCGAGGCTGCGTCGTCGGCAACAGGAGAGACATCTTGTTCATCAACAAAGTCGGTGGTTTTCAAGGACTCGAAGGCTGCTTGGTCAGCATCGATAACCTCAATAGGCACAAAGACATCCGCCTTGACCAACTAGGCGACCCTAGTATTGTACCTGACGAGGGAGGACCAAATTGCATCGTTGTCAATTTTCTGTCCGACCTCATCCATGTCGGGGAGAACAGTGGTCACCATGTCGATGTCGACATCATCATAATGAGCTTTGACCATGGACAAGACCATCCTAGTGCCAGCCCGTGTACAAGAAGATTTCTAGCTTACGATACACTCCAGGGCTCGGTGGAGGATTTCTGAGTACTTCATGATAGAGTCCACCGCCTTGGTGTTGATGTACAAGGGCTTGCCAATATCTTTGTCCTGGGAGATAGCAGTGTTGATGAAGTTTCCGGCAAGAACCATGCACTCTTTTGGCGGTAGAGCACTTTCACCTAGGTTGGCTAGGCCAATGGGAGCTGCATTTCCAGCAAAGAAATTGAGGGTGTGAGTACAACAAATCATTTTAAAGTACTTGACTTACAGAAATTGAAGACAGAGGAAGCTTACCAAAGGTTCTGACCACTTCCAAGGAGTCCTGTTCCTTTCGGAGAGTCTTGTATGCCTCAAGGTTGTGAGCATTTTGCTCATCGGCAGCCTTCTTATTATCCTTGAGGATCGTGATCTCTTCCTTAAGGCGATTCATCTCCGTGTTGGTAGATTTCTGTACGGCCGCCAGTGCCTCTTCATGCATTTTCAGGGTATTAGTCCTCTCCTATTTCAAGATCTTGTTTACACTATCGAGCCCCTGGATATTCTTGGATTGCTCGACAATGTCCTTGGCTTTGGCAACAGCTTCTGCAAGTCAGATAAATAACAAAGCATAATGAGTTATCGAAAGATGAAAGCACAAGACCAAGTTGAGAAGGAAATTGAAAAGAAAAAAGACTCTTGTTTTTGGTGATCTGTTCCTTCAAGAAGGCAGTTTTACCCTTTTTAGCTTCCAGGTCCTTGCAGATCTTGGCAAACTTCTCATTGGAGGAGACCTTCTAAGCATTCTCATTCTGTAAAAATAGAAGTACTTAGTCTACTTAGAGCATCTAGTCGGAACTATCTCTGTTTCAACTAGAGGCTTGGGGTCTACAGTATTGAAATCTATAAACACTGCATATGCTACTCTGAAAGTATATAGTCGGAATTATTCATTCAAACTACATAATTGGGGGCTACGGTACAAAGTTTCTTACTTATTCACTCTTAGAGCACTCAGACCAAAAGACCTAAGGTTTTTCATCTAATTCCTCGGGGGTTACAGTGGTATATTATATGCAAAATGCAAAAATATAAAAAACTTACATAGGCAATGATCTTGAGGTTATTAGAGGACTTTGAGTACAGTTTGCCAAAGGCAACTGTGTTTAGCCGAAGGATCTCCGCCTACTTTAGAACCTCCTCAAGGACATATGTTGGAGAAGTCGTTGCTGCACCAGGATCCAAGGTAGTGTCCCTTGGAACAATTGTCGGTCTTATAGGCTTGGAGGACTCCGCCTGGCTCGTGGTCGCCGCAGATCCGCCTCCTACCACCAACTCCTTTCCTCTCACGGTGGCATCCTTAGCCGAATCTTCAGGCACTTGGGAGGAGGTGCTCTCCTGTGTCGCCTGGTCGTCGGGAACAAGGACCATCTCTGCGACATCTGGGACCTCCTGAGAAGGAGCGATGTCCACCTCCATGATGGAGGGATTAGATGCCGCTGTGGTCGAAGATCCGATGGGAACGGCAGAGGGATGGACAACAGGAGTGGGAGGAGAGATGGAGGGAGAGGCTTGGATCAACATATCACAAATATTTTTAGAAGCCCCAACAGTCTTGGAGGTCTTCTTCAAACTCAAACTCGACATTTTCCTGAAACGTACAAAGTGACAAAAGTATAAGTACATGAATAAGGAATGCCAGTGAAAAAGTCAGAGGAAAAGGGACTTACACAACAGTTGGCGCCTTGGTTAAAGGAGTGCCAACTAACTTTATTTTCACTACCTATAGGGAGGCGGTGGATTTCTTGGAGACTCCACTCTCCATCTTCTTCTTCTTCTTGCCTCTAGCAGCAGCGTTAGAGGTGGAGCTCTTCTATTTTCATGCCAACGGGACATCGTCGTCGGACATGACCGTGACTTCCTTCATCTTGGGGTCATAGACTTGAGGAGCCATGTCGGTCTCTGCCAAATCCCTAGCTATTAAGTGATCAAAGTGTTAGATGGGCAGATGTGTTAAAGGCAGAAGAAATGGAGTATATGTCAAAGCAATGTAAAGCATCAAAACTTACCTTTGGGCACTTGTCGTCCTCGAACATGTCATAGGTGATGGTGAAGCCATGCTTCTGGTCCTTCACCTCGATGATGTCCTTGAGGCGGAGCTTGATGGAGTCATTGGAAAAGTTATCCTCAAAAATCCGGAGGGTATCTTTTCTGTCCTTCGTGTATTGACACATCATCTTCTCATGGTGCTGTAGAGGCTAGATCCGCCTTACAAACCAACACATTGCTAGGTCCAAGATAGTCAGGCCCATGTCGATGAGCCACTTGATCCGCTTAACGGTGCGTGAGGCTTCGTCGTCGGAGGGAAGGATGACTTGGGACCTTCATGTGGTGGCTTCGGCGGCTGCCCCAATGATGAAATCCGGGTACATGCCTTCTTGGCCAGCCAGAGGGATATCTAGGCCGTAGAAGTATTTATGTTGCCAGTTCTTGCAGGACTCATGTCCCAAAATGTCATGGAACCACCGGCCAGGCCGAATATTGTAGCTAATAGTTCTGCAATTCCTAAGCGCATCCTTGCTATCTCCATCTTACCTCTTGATGGTGAAAAAATAGATAAAGAGATCTAACCTAGGCCTAATTCCTAGGTATCCCTCACACAAAGCTACATAGTTGCTAAGTGCTAAGATGCTGTTAGGAGAAAGGTTTTGAGGTTGAACCCGGAAATGCTGAAGGACTTGGAGGCAGAAGTCAGAGATCGGGAGGGCGACTCCACACACTAGTTGAGCTTTGAGGTACACCTTTCTCTCCGGCTTGGGGAGAAGGGACCACTTCACTGGCCGGTGCTGGCCGCTAGACAAGATCCTTCGTCCCTAGGAGATACCCCTCGAAGATCATCTCTTTGATGTCCCTGACGGAGATGTTAGAGCCCCTCCATACTCCCTTATGGGAATATCCCTCTTCTTCCAACGACTCGATCAACGTTTGATGGTCGCCATTGGTGGATTCCACTACCGTGAAAAGTGGCACCTCCACCCCCTCTGGCGGGATGTGCACCAAGTTGGATGGCTTAGATGAAGCCTCGCCAGACGCTTCCATGGACGTGGGTGCATTGCTGCTCGGCATTAATGGGGGAGGAGATGGAAACTGGAGTAGGGGTTAGGGTTTTCTCTGCGCGGAGAGCTCAAGGAGGATCTTGGCGAGAGGAAGAAGACGATGCAGGAGAGAATGAGGGTAAAAAGAAATTCACTTGTGTCGTGAATACTTTATAGACATGACATAAAGACTCATGCAATACAATCTAATGGTCGACGCGTGGACAGCGCGTGCACGAGCATGCATGGAGATTTCGCTGGTTCCCACCGCTGTCACTCGATGTTTCGGATTTCTCGCACGGGAAAATCTCTATTATTATGTTTACTGCATGTGTGAGTTTCGAGGCGACCCTAGATACGGTCTATGTCATCTCACTGACAAATGCAGACGAACAGTCCCATATAAAGATTCCGGAATGGACAGATCATGTCCGGCTACAAGAAGAGTAAGATGGAAAATTCAGTGATTCTCTGACTTATGTATTGAAGACAGATAATATTGTAGGGTTCTTTGGAGGACTACAAGATATTTCTTGACGAATTGCTGACATCACCTAGACAGAGCATTCAAACTGAAAAGGCAAGATGACGCAAGATCTCGAAGTTCTCTAGGGGCTACTATTGGGGATATGCTAAATGGGTATCACCATTGCATGTCTCTAATTCGGCTAACCCGGGTGGCCCATAGTTGGTAGCAAGGCCCATGGCCTGCTGGGCGGCCTAGTTATACGGATCCATAAGGGAGGCCCATGCCAGATAAAGGAAGGCTATGGTGTAGTCACCGACCAACCCGGAAACTTGGAGTGTAAAACACGAAGATTAGTTAATATCTATGTAGAATTCTATAACCTGTCTGGCTAGGACTCTTCCCTATAACCCTAGGTTCTGACGCCTTTATAATCCGTACCTCTGGGAGCCTTTAGGGCATAATCAATAAACTCATCGCACATAGCTTATGGCTATGAAATATAGCCATCCACACACACATTTAAATTGGATATTATTAATATATTTGATGAAATATCTGTCTAAACCCTGCCACTAATGCCTAATGATCAAAGGGGTATGCAATCCTGTCTTTCTATTTTCCCTGTGCAGATAATGACGTCTGATGATGGCAATCACAAAATTAACGTCAAAGATACGAGATTTCCAACAAATTAAAGAAACCTGGAGCCATGAAGTGGAGGCAGTGCCTTTAACGACCAACTATACAGTGGGAATTTTATTCCGGCCGTATAGTTGGCACCGACATCGCCATGTCAAACAAAACAACTTTTGTGAAGGTACCCCTATTTAAAGAAGCCTCGGGCAACAAAAAACGCTCCTCGACTCTTTCTTTTGCCTCCCTGCCACCGGAAGCCACCACGCTAGAGGGATAAATTTAGATCTAATCTCCAAACCCTTTTCTACCACCATAGCCATATTCCACCACTTGTAATAGTAGATCTCATCTCCAATTGGCGACATTGTAAGACTATTTGCTATCAATCCCATGATTTCACTTACAATGTTTTTGGTTGTTGATTTCATCTCTATGTGTGAGTAATTCTCCTTGTGCTAAGGTCTTCGGCCTAGCCATGTAGCTTTTGTTCATGTTATTTATCATAGATGGGATCATGTATTAGTTTGTACGACATGATGATTACTGTACCCTCTCTTGCCTCAATATAAGGACTTGTCAGGTACCCAAGACCCCAAGGATTGATCCAGGTATAAGGAGTGTGAGTAATGACTGATCTGTAGGTTGGGAACCCCAGTGACAAGGGTTAGTATGGCTATATGTGAGGGATTTACTTGGGATTAACGATGACATCACTATGTGTCAACACCCAGATTTTTAATCCCAGAAGCCTGTTATGCCGTACATCGCAATCCAAGGATTACCATTTTTGCAAGACATAACAAAATTGGTAGCACAGTAAATCATCCATTACAAACCATAATAGTCTAACAAATAGTTGATCTGATGATCAAGTCTAATACAAATCAAGCAGCAAAATAATAGTAGCGTAGTAGAGGCTCCATCTTCAGGGTCATAGGCATTGCTGATGATGGTAGATGATCCTAGTTATCAAAGGCGTCCTGCTGTTCATCCTCCTCGTACTCTCCTTCGTATTCTGGCCATGGGAATAGCCAGGGATAAAGCCATGAGTACTTTTAAAGTACTCGCAAACTATCACCAAAACAGTAAGACCATTCTAATAGGAATCCTAAGCTCTTGGTTTGTTTTCAACAAGCCAATTTTATTTCACAAGTACTCGGTAGTAAGACCTAACTTTATTTGTCTAGATTACTTAAGTGGTAACCTAGTTTCATGTCCACATCTTTGTGGAGTCAATTCAAAGTCGCACTTCAAGTCACAAGTGATTTTGAAAACATCTGAGAACGAAACAGTATGGCCATCCAACTGTTTATGACCGCGGACGTGGCTATTCGAATAGTTTGACACTCTACAGAGGTGGTACACTTTCACCACAACATTCGATACATCTGTCAGGTACAACCCTGAATCATCATACTTGGTATGCGGATAATCAATCCTAACATTTCAATTACACACCCTAGTATAGGCACCTTCCCTATGAGTTTGGCCTCCCGGCCATAACCATCTGTCATCCTGGGAACTGCATAGGTGGACATTCACATTCACAAGATAGCCTCAGCTCAAACTTGTTCCGCGAGGGAAGCCATACTAAGACACATAAACTTCCAGTTAAGACCTACCCAAACTCGGGTATTGTGGTTGTATGGTAGAATTGGAATGGATCGCATCCAAACCCAACCATCAGTTTTATCAAAGTCAGGGGACATACTCCATTCAATATCATCTTCATCTTATTGTGTTCCATAACACATGTCAAAACATTTCAATAGACTGACTCATCATTCCAAGGTTTTCATAATCATTTGTTCCCATCTATAGTGATCAAGATTAGTTTAGCACTAGCATCTATCAATGAGGTTGTCACTATTTAGGGCTGCTAATCAAGTGTAACTACCTTCATCAAGTTCCAAGCTCTTGATGATATCTTTCCTAATTTTCCACTAATCACCAATTAATTAACTACTTGAGCAACTTTGTTCAAGGAAAGATATAAAGCTTGCAAGTAAAACTTGGGATTGATATACTCAAGGTGGTATCATAATAATATGCAAAGTGAGGCTTGCATGGTATAGCTTGCATAATTTATATTGCCTTGGTTGGTAAGGTGGTCATAGTTCTCGTCGTCTTCATCATAGTATTCTTCCTCCTCGTAGCCCGGATTGTTGCTTGCTTCTATAAATAAATATGAGGTACACAATCACCAAACAATACTTAACTACTTCTATTTAACACACCAAGAGTCACACTAGATGAGCTAGCATCATCTCTATCATTACAAGAAAAAAGTGACAAGATTGTATTTGTCTTATTTTAGAAAAGTAATTTCTACTCATCGAAAAGTTACTTAAGATTTAATATTCTCCAATTAAAATATGGGATCATATTGACACATGTCATCACAACATATTCCAATACTTGGGAATGTGATTTAAAGAGGTTGGCATAAATTACAAGGTTTAACAATGCCATTTAATAATATTTATGTGACTAGAAATGACTATAAAGCCATTCTTTAATTTTTGGTCCAGGACTACTGCATGTAAAACTATATATTTTTACATATTTAGAGAGATGGAATCAACTCAAAAGCATTTATGGTTGATTTTTGAAAAATGTTTGAAGTTGTTAAAGTTACTGCCTTATTATTCTTACTGAGGATGATCTATAACTTCAAAGTGTTTGAAACCAATGGGGGTGTTTAGAGATTTTCAAATACTTTCTAACAAAATTGGATTCATTCAATTTGGTTTAGTAAAACTTTATGAATTAGTTTTCAAAGTTACCTAGAATATAGGATTTCTGAATAAAAGAAAAACTTAAGTTTGAATCTGTGGGCTACGCACGGGAAAACTAACAGGACGGCCCAACTACGTGATGCGCGCGCAGCGGGCTACACCGGGGTTGGTCCCACACATCAGCGGCTGAGTTAAAATAGAAGGGTATCCTCTAATCTGGGTTGCATGATTAGAGCATGATCAACGACTCCACGTCGTCGTCTCCGTCGCACGGGACGCGCGAGACTGAAACCTAGTGCTACGGCCGGGTCATCGGGGGATTACCAGGGCTCCAGCTAGGTCCAGCGAGGTGGGCGAATGACCAAGTCGACGACGGCGGTTCGACTGGTGGTCGCGGCGGCTCCTGGGGCGTCTCCTAGCGCTGGTTCCTCTTCTCCACTTCAGCGGCGGGCTCCGGTGAAATTCCGGCAAGGTGGTTCTCTCCTTGCTCTAGGGACGGGTCAGAGAGATTGCTGGGTGAGAGGGGAGTGGAATGGTGTGCGTTTTGAGGCAAGGGGAGGGCTCTATTTATACTGCAGCAAAGGGATCACGGTGGCATGGCTCAGGCTCATAGGCAACGTTGTTACAGGAAGCGATCGGCATGGGCAAGGGTGTAGGTCGACACGGTGCTTCAGGGCAATTGTAATGTGCACAGTGGCATGACAAGGCGCGATCTCAGTCGGTCGGGAACGTTCGTGCTTTGCGGCGGTACCGTCGGCATTCGTCATGGCGTACGGTGGTCACGGTGCTCACGGGGTCAAACGAGCATGTCTGGGAGGTCGCTAGAGTCGCGGCGAACTTATTGGCGCAAGGAGAGAGCAAGGTGCGGTGTGTTCATGCGGGATTGCTCGACGCGCTGGCACGACGGTCAGCATGGTCGAGTGTTAAATGGGCATGGCTGCGCTGGCGTCTCCGCTGGTGGTCGTTGGTCGAGGTGTGCACAGGCAGGGGCGGTGAGGTCACAGCTACCTCCTAGACATCATGGGCAAGGGCGGCGCTGTCTGTGGCAGCGTGTCCGTGTCGGGGTGACATGGGTGATCTCGGGTACAAAGTGCACTAGACAATATGGCGAGTGAGAGGAGCTCCATTGCACTGGCTGGTATTGGGAGAGTTAAGGGCACTTCGTTGAAGATTGGTGAGGTCACAAGGATGATCAAAAGATTGATCAAAATAGTAGATAGCTGGTGAGGTTGTACTATGATCACCAGGTGTTTGATCAAACGGCCGCAAGAACTAAACTTTCAAATTTTCCAAATCTTTTTGGTGGGTGTGCTGGTCATAAGCTTGGTAGTCTCTGGGTTCAAGGGTTTGCTAAGTGGTGAAGGTTTTGATGGTTTTCCAAAAATGACTATCTTGATGCATAAGATAGATTCAATTTTGAATTGCCTCTCAAATGGATTTGGATTTGTTTCTGCAAGGTTAGAAAGCTCCATTGTGTTTAGTGACACTTGGTCTAGCAAGGTGAGAAAAGAAATGTAATTGTTTCTATTTGAAATTAGTTGCTAGAGATGCTCAAAGTGAGCTAAGTGTTAACTTTTGCAAAAATGACCATTAGGTCATATGCTTCATATTTTAATTTTCTTTTGGTTTGATCTGGTTTGGAAATAACCTAGATGATATGGTTTTGATCTTTGAACCATTTCTCATCATTTACAACAAACAAACATGGCATCACAAGCATTCATACACATTCATAACACACAAGCATTTATATAATGTTTAAATTTTAAAAGCTTTTGTTAACCCTATATTTGGTTGATTAGAAATTGATATCCTCATTAATATTTTTGAGATGTTACACTATGCATATCATTAGTTCTCTTTCTTCTATGGATGAGACTAGTAGTTTATTGCTATAAGCGGTTGTGGAGGCAATAGAAATTATGGATGCACTGCCCACATATAATTATCTTGCTCTAACAATTACATGCATACTTTATTATTATCTTTTATTCCCATCAGATGTTTTGCACAGCTACTGGTGAAACCAAAAGCCCCAGGCCCTCTCTCTCCATCATTGATAACAAAAAAATATCGCAAACTCTTGGTCCGGTAAAACACAAAAGGAATTCTAAAACTCCCAAAGGTCCATTAAAGTAACCTTACTGTAACATCCCAGCATTAGAGCTTAGAAATAAGCTGAACCCGGATGTGTGCATTGCATTCATGCATAGAAAATCAGAATAATTTTCGCGCTTTTAAATAAGAACTTGTCAAAGTGATTGAAGCTTCTCTCAAATTGATGGAATTGAAGTAGAACATCAAGTTGACCGTCATAAGTTTCAATATTACCTTTGCTAAAACCTTATTTGGGTAAACAAGATTTGATCTAAGGATAGATCAAATATAATAAAATGTTGCTCATAATGCATTGCTTAAATGATTAATATCTGATCCTTAAGGGATCATATCTATAGAGGTCCCAACCTTTAATAAGGTAGAGATCCTTGTGTTTACAATGCTAGTCCCTGGATCAATAGCTAGCATCCACCGTTAAGATGTAATATCAAGAAACAAAGGTCATAATACAACTTTATAACCAGGAATAAAATAAATCATTACATCTTACATAGCTCATTTGGCTATCACATTACATTGCAGCAGAATATCTATAAGCATGGGGTCCTTCATCTTCAAAGTGCCACAGGAAGACATGTTGGTTGTAGACTTGTAATCCTAATCATTAAACTTCACTAATATCAAACAAACCTGCAACATTACAAGTTACAGCCACAAGGGTCAATACATTTGAATTGTATTGGCAAGTTTCACTACTAAGTAGAAATATGTGGATCCTATCATTACACGCATATTTGGCTAAGTGGGGTTCAGGCTCATTTGCAGAAAGCAATATTGTTTTTCCTATCTTTTCAAAATAGTTTTGATCTTTTGTCAAATCTTTCTGTACTCCTTGGAAAACTCCAAGTGCTTCAAGTCTCTTGTTGTCACTTTCAAGTTTTACTTTTAGAAATTGGAATGTCGAGATCTTCCATAGCTTCAGGCCTTAGTTGCTCAGTATTGTCCATAACCGGGGACACGGCTAAGTACTTAGATTTTTATCTTCTACAGAAGTTGTACACTTTACCCACATGACACATTCTCATCTTGTTGCCACCAGTGGCCGCTGGATGAGTACTCACCAAGATGGAGTACTGGCAGATTGAGAATGTGACGAAGTCTTTCCATAGGGTCCTCCCAATACACAATGCTAGCTTGTCTACCATGCACCAATGTAGGGTTTCGAGTTCCCTCATTCTAGTTAACCTGAAGAGGCCAATGCATGGGTCTTCCACTATGTAGTTGACTAAGCCAGTGCCCATTTAACATGTGGCTGTACACGGAAGCCACTGTACGAGAAACATGTTCAATCTCTAAGTCCTTGGGTGGTTTTCTTCTAGTGCACAACAAAAGAGATTGCCATATAAACATGGTTCCTTTTTTTGCCACCTTGTCCAAAACTTGAGTATCCTTGTCCACCCAGGTGGTTCATTGAGTACTTGTTTTATTATATAAAACACAAGTCTTTTCAATACATCATATAATCTCAACATGTATCTCTTCTCAATATATATAGCAGGGCTAAGCATAATACAACTACATTGTTTTCACTAAGGAATATATATAGGGGTATCCTATTAGGATTTAGCATAGCAAAATAGTAGACCTTATCATGCATGTTTCAAAATCCACTAAGTATAATGAAAATAGTAAGACTTGGATGATAGTGTCACTTGCCTTTTTGGTAGAGAATGTTGGTTCACTTCTTGATCTTGCTAATATCACACTCTTCTAACTTCACTACAAATCAATCAAGCAAACATAGATTCAACTAGCATTCCAACCAATATTCAAACAATTTTAACACACATAAAATAATAGAAACAAGGTCATGCATGCAAGCATGCAAAAGATAGTTTTATTTGCAAAGGTGGTTTCTACTAGTCTCCAAACATTGTAAGGTTCAAAGTGGTCAATTCCTAAAGTGGCAAAACCATTTGAAAAAGGGATTTATCTATAAGCCATTTCTTAAATCAAATCATTATTTCATGTGGTGGAAAATGTTTCTAGCAAGGCAACAATTTTATATTGTTCACCAAATAAGTTGTTAATTCACAAAACTTGGTGTTTAGGGTCATTAGGTTTGATTCAAATCATTTCCCAAAGGTTTTACTCAAAATTCATTTCCATATCAAATTCAATGTTTTTATTTGACTAGAAATGGGCTAATTCAAGTATTTACTCCAAACTTCACAAAATTCATTTTTAAATCCATGAGTTGGTTCCTGGGGTCAGTAGGTTCGCAAAAAAACATTTTGCAAATATTTCATCTCAAAAACATAACTAGAACAATTTTTATATTCATAACAAGCCTACACAAGTTTCTGCAAAAACAAACATTTTACCAGAAGCTTTTTACTAAACAAAGTGCATGGTTGGCTAGGGCTTGTTTTTCTGAATCCATTGATATAAAGTTTGCAAAATTTGGACATGTAGATTTTAAGTTATGAATTTTACAAGTTTGCATAACAATCTGATTTCAAATTCTGTTATAAATCAAAGGCTCGGCCACGTGGCTGCTTGCTATTGGCTGATACCGGTTCGGTTGGATCAACCTATCTGGTGCGTTAGATCTAAATGAAATCATGCGGCTCTGATTCAAACTTACCCCTTCAACCTAATCTAATCATAGCCACATGATTTGGATCCGACGGGCTCAGTGTGTTTGACCACGAACTGGTGGCGCTAGCGGCGGCTGGCGGCGGCGCACGGTCAGACGGTGGCGTCGTGGCGGTTACAGGAAGCAAGGAGAGAAGTGGAGGTGCTCACCTTGCTCGCAGGGTTGCGGTGAAGCTCGAGGCGTGGTCGGTTCGTCGAGGGGCGCACAGGAACGGAGTGGATTGCTCGCCGGAGCTGGTGGTGGCGTCAGGCGGTTCTGTTCGTTGTCGGGGACGAAGCTGCAGATCGCGCCGAGGCAAGTGGGAGGGTGCGTTAGATGCATACAAGCATGGGGAGTATGGGAGTATCATCGGGAACGAGAGGGGAGGACGGAGTTCACCTGGGAAGCTCGAGGGAGTAATGGCAGACGGTGATGGCTCTCAGATGAAGACGAAGCCGAGGCTGCGGGGCACGCGCGGGCGGGTTGGAGGTACTAGTGGATGCGCCTGGTGCTGGTGAGTAGGTTTGTGTGCAATGGGAGGCGAGGGGCGGAGAGGTGTGGCCGGAATTCGCTGGAGAAGCTCGCCGGAGCAGCGGCGGTGCAAAACCGATTCAAGGCAGCCTGGTGGCTCCCGTGCAGTGGTTTCTGAGGGGAAATGGCGAGGAGTGTCAGGAGATTAAGAGGGCGTAGACGTTGGAGAGATTAACGCCTCCATTGATGCGAATTGATTCGCTGCAATCAAGTCAGAAACGGCGAGGAGGAATTGTCGCGGTGAAGACGATGACGTGCTGGTGGAGGGGTCCGTCTGTCAGTGAGAGAGGGAGAGTGGAAGTGGGGCCTACCTGTCTGGGACTACGCGGGTGCGTGTGTGGGTGAAAAACGCTTCGCGGGGGGGGGGGAGTTGGGCTGTGACTGGGCTGCTGGGCCAGATGGGTTGGGTTGAGTTTGATTCTTTTTTTTGTTCTGAATGTCTTTTCTTTTTCATTTCGATTTTCTGTTTTGAAATTCAATCAAACAATTCAAACAACAAATGGATTCAAACTTTTGCTAAACTTTGTATTAAATTCAGTTCTGTTAATCAACATAATTCAAAGTCCAACACAAAATAATATTTTTTTATTCTTTTTTTTAGGATCCATTTTCTTATTAAATAAAATAGACCTTAGCTATTAATTCAAATAGGATTTGTTTTATTAAAATCTCCATTTTGAAATCTAAATAATACCAAAATCATTTCAGTAGGTTTTATTTGAAAATATAAAACACTTGGAAAACTTATTTAAAATAAATTAATAAGTTTTAGTGTTTATTCAAAATGGAAAAACCTTTACTTTAATAAAATTGGATATTAATAAATCCTCATTATTTTATTTAAATAGACTTTTATCTTTTTAATCAAAACAAAATATTTTATTTCAAAAGCTTGGCCAAGATTTCATTTGGCTTTATAAAATAATCCTTATTTATATTTCTACCTTTGCTTTTGAAAACCAAATCTTTTTATTAAAAGATCCAAAAATAGTGATTCCAATTATTAAAACTTTCTTTATTAATTGTTTATCTTTTTAAATCCCTTTAGGATTTATTTGATCAAAATAGGTTTGAAGGTTTCCAATTGGAATCAAAAAGTTTCTTCTCACCCTGAAAATCAACAAAGTTTTATTTTATTTATTTATTTTTCACATAACAAGATTTGGAAAATCTTGGGATGTGATAATATCATAATATTCAGCACAACAACTCATAAATTCCAAATTAAGGTTACAACTTAAGTAGTAAGAATGTAATGACTAATCCTGACCTATCTTATTCTTATCTATTCTTACTATGAGTATCCTGGTAATACCTAACCTTAACTCTTTAGTGAGTTTAAGTAGGAAAGAAACCAAGTCAAGATCATTCATGATATATCTTTCTTTCCATATTAATCCTTATGGAATCCTATGTCAACATCTGTTGTTCATCAATGTTGAGAAATCAACTATTGATTCACCAATTCTTAGTCTATCAACTCTTTACCATATCATAGCATACATTTAAGTGCCTACAAAGAAACAACTAAGAAAAGGTATATGGTAATGCTAGGTTCAAATATCATCTATAGGATGGGAGTGATTGAAGAGAATCAAATCAACATGATAATTGATGGAGTTAAATCACTCCTAAATGAATAGAAGAGTTATTTAGATTATTTAGTTTTGTGGTAATAAATAAAATTACAAGGAGGAATCCTGAAGATAGTTACCAGTAGTAATTCTATTGGATCAAGTGGGCATAGTCCATGAATAACAGCCTTAATCCAATAAGAGATACTAAGAAGATAATTCCAATACAATTGTAAGGTTGTATTGATAAAGCCTTGATTAGCCAACTGAAAATCTAAGATATAAATGATTAAAGGATTATAAGGATCATGCCTTACTCACCAAGATTGAATACTTCTACCCTACATAAGTGACATTGGTGGGTAGAACATGATTGAAACCCTAGTATAGATAAGTGAGCCTAGAGTAGTCATTAAAAGTCACATTAAACTAATGTGAGGTTGGAGTATGAGTTATTAGAGTCAAGTAAAGATAAGATTGTATGATTAAGATGAGGTTAGAGCAGCATTGAATTATAGAGTTAGTATTTTCCTCTGGGAAAATAGTAAACACTTGAGGTGGAGTAGGATTGGATGTATATCTAATTATAAACCCATCTACTGGAATATTATTAGTGGTGGATGATTATGGAAGAATGGGAATGAAGTGAGAAGTAGCCACTTGTTGGATTGAAGGTTATTAGTAGAAGAGTATTTGTTATAACCAAGTCTAGATAGATGAAGATCATGAAATGCTTTAGTATCAAACTCATTGGATTCATCAATGAGTTTAGAAGAATAAAAAGGCGGATAAGAATATTCTTGTGAATGAAAGCTCATCATGTTAACCATGATGATGGATAGGAAAAAAATAGTATATCTAGGAAAGGAATTCCTTAATTAGAAATCCAGGATTGTGAATTATGGAAGATAAGAATTCTTGGTAAACACCCAACTCTAAATCTCAAACCAAACATCATATCCATTATCTTATACCCATATCACTCTATAGGAATATTTTCCTATAGCAAATCACTTAAGCACATTTCTGTCAATTCCAATTATCATAATTAGATGTGCTTAGGAGTATATTTATCAATTCTTTTCCATAAAACATTTTAGATGTAACTTTCTATTTTAAAAGGTGATATCATTAAAAATCACAAACAGAAGACAATATGCTTAGTTATTAAATCTTTACTCACATCAACAAAAGAATAGAAGTAAATTAAGGACCCTAAACTCTAGGGTAAGCACTTACAATTCAAACCCTAACTTCTATATTAATCTTAATAGAATATATACTTTGCCATTTTCTAAATTAATGGGAGTAATGTTAACCATATTAACTTCCTTTGTATATCATGCATCAAATAATGATATAGGATCATTATATAAAAATTTCTATTCAAACTATGAGCTAACTAGAAGTAAGTTTTTTTAACAAATAAGGAAATATCATATAATAAAGCCATGATTTATTATAGAAAGGAAATTAATAATAAGGTCTTCTACAAAATATAAAAAGGGGATTCTTATAAAGAAAATAAAGGAACATAACAATATATACTAAAGATACACAAAATGATCATAAATACATTTCAATATTGCTACAAATATCTAACAGATAAAATTCTATGGGAAATATTCAAACTAATGAAAAATACAAATTTTAAAACAAAGGTGTAAATACAAAACAAGAAAGGAAAATAGAAAACAGAAAAGATTAAAAAAATGGACTTAGTCCAAGAACTGGTCGTGGCCCATTGCCCTCCTTATTACCTGTCGCCCACGTGCAGGCCACAAAAGCCTAGCAGCCAGCCCAGTTAGTTCTTTTCTCTGGCTGACGGGTGGGACCAAAGTAGGACTGTGGGTTGAGAGGAAAGAAGTGCCAGGGGGTTTTCTGCAAAATAGTCATTGTCGTCATCCTCACGCACACAGGCAGCTCGCTGGAGTAGTCCGCCGACGCCTGATGCCGTTGTCGTCGTCAGCCATGCGTTGAGATGCTCGTCGTCGTCTCAGAAGGGGATAAGAAGGCCACCATGACACCCTGCCTCAATCCCTATCCACATTCCCTCCTTATCCTCTCTGATTTGAATGGGGCCGAAACCCTAGCTCACCGGAGCCACTCCTCACCGTTGAGCCGCACCTCCCCACTCTCTTCCAAGTAGCCATGGAGAAGCCCCGTGCTTCGTAGATCCTCTGGGTGGAATCTTGCATCAAAGGGAGCACTGGAGAGGACGATTTTTTTGTTCCTCTTTGCGGCAGTTCGTCGGAATCCTCGTCGGAGAGCTCGTCTCCGACCGCACCAGTCCTCGTCGACACCACCACTGCAATCAGGGTGAGTTCCTGAACCTTCTAGTATCCCTAAATCGCCTTATCTCATTGTAAAACGCCGTCACAAATTATTCCACCGTCGACCACCGTCGGAGATCGTTGGAGCCGAGGCTCCGATGACCATTTCCGAGCGGAGCCACCACTTTAGGGTTCAGCGCATTGCGCTGATTCGAACTAGGTTAGTTTTGTTTGCTGGGGCGCCGTGGATCATCGCCGGTGACCACCCACTGATGGCGGTGGTTGTGCTGACGCCATAGCGACGTCATGACAACGTCACCCTCTGCCTAGCCAGACTATTTGACCTGGTCTGTGTCTCACGTGGCAAGTGACATGGCCTAGGGCCCATCTGTCATTGTCCGGGAGTAGAAATAGGGCTGGTAACAAAGGCATTTAATAACCTGAGAGATGATATGGCCACTGGCCCACTAGTCAGTGACCTTGGGTAGGATAGCCTGGGTACAAAAAGTATTTTCTGTTTAGTAAATCAATAAAACAATATAAATTCAAATATCAATAAATGATTAAATCTTGTTAAATCAATAACTTTTGTTTTATAATTCAGAAATATATGTATAATATATGAAAATGTTTAGAAAAATAAAATCTATAACATTAAACCATTATCAAATATTATTATTCCAATAATTTAAATTATTACTATTTAATAAAAAAATATAAGTAATAAAACTTTGATAATTCATATTTTAATATTGGTAAATGTTAAAAATATAAATAAAATACCAAAAATTCTAAAAAAATAAGAACTATAATTTAAAACTATAATCATGCATTATTGTTTCACATAATTAAATATTTATTACTTATTAAGTATTTATAAAATAATAAATCTTATAAAAATCATATCTTATTATTTATAAATCACAAAATAAATGTAATATATTAAAATGATCACAAAAATAACGTCTACTTGTTAAAAATATAATATTCCACTTTTGAGTTAAATAAAAAGTTAAAAACTTTAATAACTTGAATTTAAATCTATTCCTTTAGTTAATAATGCATATAAGGGTAAATAAAACTTTAATAACGAGCGCGGTGGTTGGGAGGGTTCTGAGGTTACGGTGGAGGAACTCGAGTGGCTGCGCTCCACCAGGCGCATCCCGCTCGAGGTTGATTGTCGCCTTCCCCAAGGTGAGATCGTCCCTAAGCCTGAGGCCAACGAGAGGATGGTTTTCCTCTCGCACTTTGAGCGTGGTTTCGCTCTTCCTGTTAGCAATTTCTTTGTGTATTTCCTCTCCACCTTCCATCTGCAAACTCATCATCTTCCTGCCAATGCCATTGGCTCTCTTTCTTGCTTCATCTCTGCCTGCGAGGGCTACCTTGGTATCTGGCCCACTGTTCTTCTTTGGGCCAAGTATTTTAATTTTTGGATTCAAGTTGTGGCTAATTCCGGCGTTCCCCACGTCGAGAAGAGGCCCACTAGGTGTGGTGCTGCTAGCATCACGCCCAGGAGGGACTCGATCTTTCCTCGGGTCACTGGCATCGATTCTTGTAAGAAGTGGCATAGAACCTTTTTCTATGTCAAGAACAGTGGGTCCAATGACTACATCCGACTTCCGCCCTTCAAGGACGAGGTTCCCAGCAAGGAGTTATGGAAGCTTGACCCGAGCGACAAGAATCCAGCCATGAATGAGGCTCATGGGATCATCGAGAGGCTGCTCTTGCTGGATGAGAACTTCCACTTATCTGAGGAAGACCTCATGTGCGCTTTCATCGCACGCCGAGTCAGCCCCATCCAAGCTAGAAGCCACAGATGTGCTTCATGAGCGACCCGCGAGATCTTACCCGACATTCCACTTTGGAGCTCACCATGACTCTATGGCCGCCGAGTCAGCTCGATTTTCAAGCTCAACTTAGCAGAAAACTAGGCCTGGAGCTGCCCCCTTTCAGCCAGGATAGGCTTGTCCCGTGGGTAAGCGTCCGAGTCGTTGATTTGCTACCGACATAGCTTTCCTTTCGTTTACTCGCTGTTTTGTTTATTTATTGATTTTATTCTATTTGTCTTTCACAGAATCTCGTCCACCAGGTTGATGACAGTACTGTCCCTCCTGGTAGCTACTTTGATGATCGCTCTGACGCTGACGAGGTTGAGTTTGACAAGGAGTGCTTCATGCCAATCCCGCATGCTGTCGCTGCTTCGGCTTTGGGTAAGACCTCTACTCGAAATCCATTGCGATATTGGTCTAACGATGACGATGTGGACGGTGAAGTTCTGGAGGTACTTGTCTTTTGACCTTAACTCTCTAACTTATCCCATTGAGCTTGTCATTTACTCATGCAGCTCTCTAGGTACATGAGGAACCTCCCCTTGCCGTAGGCGGGTATGGCAAGCTTCCTTCTGCCAAATCAAGTAAGCGGCGCGGGGCCTCCTCTAGCTCTCAACCTTCAAAGAAGCGCCGAATCGATCCTGCCGCACCTCCTGTAGCCAAATCCTCCCATACTTGCAAGACCACAGCGTGCCGGGTCACTCGTCGCATCCCGCGCGACCCGACCATCTCCGGGTAACTTTAGCTGCCCATTACCTTTCAATTTCTTTTCATGTTCTGTGTTTATCCTCTTATAGGCTTCTGTTTTTATTTTCAGCGCGACCATGTTCGCCAACCAAGCTGCACCTAGCATGGTTTCTTCCCCGCTAAGGCCTGCCTCTCCTCCTCACACTGATTCTGCTATGTAGAGCCCCAGTCGGGTTACTGCCCCCACTACTGAGGTTCACGAGTCTCATAGTGAGGCCGAGCCGATGGTGCGTCCGACAGAGGAGACCCGGCCTAGCTCTCTAGTTGCATTACCCGAACAGAACCTTGACCCTGGCGCCAGCAGCATTGGCGCCGAGAAAACCCCTGTTGTAGATCTCCCATTACCAGTGTGCCAGTTGACCCAGTTGTTGCCCCTCAGTCTGCTATTGAGCCTGCTCATTCGGCTCATGTATCCTCAACCAGCCCCAGGCCTGCTCCTTCTGCTTTTCTAGCTAAAGGCAAGACCCGGCCTGCTGCTGAAGGCCAAGTTTGCTCTGCGCCTAGCAAGCCATCTGCAACCAAGAAATTGGCCTTGGTCCATGCTCTAGGCACCGCTCCACAGATTTGGCCCACACCATCAACAATGGCACCCGTCCGGCGGGTCAGTTGGGCGAGTCTGCCGCTACCGGGTCTGGTAGTGCTCTTCCAGAGCTAGTGCCTTGCATATCAGTGCTGCTGCTACCCATGCCGGGGTGGGGACTAGCCTAAAGAAAGGGCAAGTCCTAACCCGGACGCTTAGCGGGCAAGGCCTTGGTTCTACCGAGCGTTACGCAGTTGCTTGGAATGCGGCCGGTGAACAAGAAGTGAGCTCCAGTTCTAGCCAGAAGCTGAAGCTGGGCCCCAAGGCTGTCTCAGAGATGACTCAGCAGGCCATCGCCTTGATGGCCAAATTAGATCAGGTGAATGAGGTATGTTGTTTATTTACTCTTTTGCATACTGAGTATTTTTATATTGTACATGTTCCCTAGTCCCCGAGGTTACTGTCGAGTAAGGAACTTACTCGGCTGTAAGCTCTAAGTTAGAACCCAACCTTTATTTTCTCCTGCCAAGTTTGTATGTCGGATTTTCGATCCCTAGCCCCGAGTTTACTGCCGAGTAATGCACTTACTCGGCTGTAAGCTCAACCATTTTCTTACATCTTCTGACTAGATCTTCTTTGTGTAGCTCACACACAACGAGCGTACAAAGGTGCATCAAGCTCTCCTCTGGGATTATCGCAAACTCGAGCTCACTCACCAAGATCTGAAAGCTGAGGCTCAGGTCCAAGGTATTTTTTTCTTACTCGGCTTGCTTTCACTTGATAGATCTATCTTTGCTTCATCTCCTTGAATTTTCTCGTTGTCCTTCCACAGCTTCTGCCTAATCCACCATCGATGCATTGCACTCACAGATCAGCGATGCTGAAAGTAAGCTCTTAGAAATTTTGTGATCGCTCTACATCGATGTTTACTCTTTTCCATTTATATCTCGGCTAAACCAAGATAGCTTGTTGTTACTAATGATTCACATGTTCTGAACAAGCATAAAAACACCGGATCGAGCTCCAAAAGGAGCGAGACGAGGTGACTCGGCTGAAGAAGCAGGTGGCGGATATGGAGCAGAAGCATCAGTCCGAGGTGAAGGGCATGCGCAAGGAGCTTGCCAAGAAGGATGTCCAGCACCCTGCCAGTACTGAAAAGACTAACAAACTGCTCAAGGAGGCCGAGTTGGCAGTTTAGTCGACGCATTAAGACCTGGAAGCTCTTCAAGCCAAGGCTAAGATATGGCAGAACAAGCTTGGCGCGATAAACTCATTTCTCAGTAGTGAGTTCTTACTCTTTTTGCTATACTCCTATCCTTGATTTTTGTCCCTCTTCCATTGTTTGTTAATGTTCTTCCGTGCTTACAGAGAACTTTCCTGAGGCGGAGATGTTCGCCTTGAGGGCAATGAAGAAGGTTCGAGCCGAATCTGGAGCTGCAACTAACGACGAGATCACCATCGATGAGCATCTGGTAGCGCTTTCAGAGCGTGGAACCACTCTGAAGTCATGCGGTGTCGACTTGCTTAAGTCGGCAATCCATGAATTTAGGATGCTCTAGCCGGATGAAGATGCGCCCACTCTCATTGACCCCTTGGCTGCCAAGTTGCTTCACATCGAGGACATCTTGGATCAATGGCGCGAGTCAGACGGTCGTGCTGCAGCGGACAAGGCCCCTGCCTTTGTGATTTCATGGTACGAGGATATCAACCTTGATGTTCTCCAGCATATGAGGGCTGAAGGCAAGTGGATCCTTGAGCCTGAGCTCATCAAGAAGCACCAAGAGTGATCCTATGCCATGGTAGAGTATGCTCTGGTGGACGCCTGGTGCGATGGACCCAGCTTCCTCGACCTTGCCGAGCCACTTGCCGAGATAGCCGATGATGATGATGCCGATAGTGAAGCCACCGAGTCAAAAGTGGTAGACTCGGCAGATGCAGCTGATCCGGCCAACGCTCCAGACGACGCTCCCAGCTCCATCCCCAAGGATACTCCACCGAGTCCAGCTGCCTCTTAAGCTAGTTATGTCAAAAACACTTAATTCTGATGAGATCCGCGGTAATGCCGGGTGCAGATGTAATATATACTTCACTTATTTTGGGTGCGTGCCTTTTGCTAATGCTTAAACTTTTATTTTGCTCTTAATGCCAATTATCCAGGGGAAAGTCCCCGAGTTTCATTTGACGTTTACCTTTTTCCTTGAATTTGGCTCTTGTCTACCTTTTTTGGCGTTTGACATTCGAGTCTCAAAGTTCTAAGGATTCAGTTAGCGGATATGAAACTAGACAACTTGACCTAGGATCATTCGACATACAAACCAATATATCCTACAATGGGTTAGTTAAAGGCATACATAGAGCCGACTCACGTTTTCCCTTTTACTTATCCGGTGTTCATGTTTACTCGTCGTTGATCTTTTCCTCTTGCTTGCCATGAAGCCGTGTTTTCGGACAACAACATAGTCAAAGAGTTGATTCTATATGAGTAAACATTACTCATTCCGATATAATTTTAAGTGTCAACGCCAGCCGACATAGAATTTTCAAGAATAAACAGAAGGGGCAGTCCCCGAGTCAGGTTTTTGAGTCATACCATTTTATTATCAGCACATTGCCGGCATAAGTATCCGACATATGAGAGTTCGAGAGATACATACACTGCTTCTCCTAGGTGTAGAAAGGATGCAGCAGTGCCACATTCCACGGTCTTTTGGTCTCATCACCCGATCTGTCCGCCTTATTCTTTTGTGCTTCGCGAGCATCTATCAGGTAATATGAATCATTGTGCAATGCTTTTCTTACAATGAATTGTCCTTCCCATGGGGGTGATAGTTTATGCATCCCAGCTGTGTGTTGCACTAGTCTAAGCACCATATCCCCTTCTCCAAAAACACGAGGTTGAACTTTCCGGCTATGATAGCTACGGAGACTTTGTTGGTATATGGTGGATCTGGATAATGCCAATTCTCTTGCCTCTTCGAGTAAGTCAACTCCATATTCTCGGGCCTCTTTTACCTTGGCTTCCGAGTATTGTCTTACTCTTGGCGAGTCATGCTCTATGTCGACAGGCAAAACTGCTTCTTCCCCATACACAAGGAAGAATGGCGTATAGCCTATTGATCGATTCGGAGTTGTTCTTAAGCTCCATGGTACTAAGGGTAATTCCTCGATCCAGCAACCAGGCGATCTCTGGAGCGGTTCCATTAGGCGGGGTTTGATCCCGGATAGAACTAAGTCATTAGCTCGTTCAACTTGTCCATTTGATTCTGGTTGGGTGACTGATGCTATGTCAAGTCTTATTCGGTTTTTCCCACATAAGCGAGCAAAAGCTCCTTCGGCAAAGTTTGTGCCATTGTCTGTGATCACACTGTGCGGGTGACCATATCTCAGGATTATGTCTTTTAAGAATGTGACAGCTGTTTTTCCATATAGTTTTTTGATGGGCTTCACTTCTATCCATTTGGTGAACTTGTCAACCATTACCAGTATGTGAGTCATGCCGCCCCTCGCTGGTTTGAACGGTCCTACCATATCCAAGCACCATACTGCGAATGGCCGGGTGATTGTATAGTTTTTAACTCAGATGCTGGTAAATGTGATTTTGATGCGTAACATTGGGATCCGCTGCACTTTCTCACTAGGTCTTGCGCTTTTTCCAGTGCACTTGGCCAGTAGAATCCATGTCGGAATGCCTTGGCTACCAATGCTCTTGGCGAGGCATGGTGGCCACATTATCCTTGGTGAATATCCAACAGTATTTCTTGGCCTTTCTCTAGACTTATGCAACGTTGCAATACACTCGTCACACTCCTTTTGTATAACTCCTTGTTGATTATTGTGTATGCCTTTTCTCTTCTTTCTGTTTGTCTTGCCAATACCTCGTCATCAGGCAAGGTTCCATCTCTCAAGTAGTTGAATATTGGTTGCACCCAAGCTGGTATCACCAGTGCCGGATCAGTTTCTCCATCAATTTCCATTAGCTCAGCTGACATATGTTCTGCCGACATAACCTGAGGAGTCCCCGAATGTGATTCAGCAGCCCCTGGGCTGGGCGGAACAATCCTCGAGTTACTTGAACATGCCCCTGTATCTATGTCCATTGGTACAGCGTATGACTCCTATCTTGCCGAGATGAGCCTAGCTTGGATAATACATCAGCTGTTTCGTTCTCTACTCTGGGTATGTGATGAAATTCACACCCGTCAAAGTATCCTGAAATCTGCTGCACATGAAAACGATAGAGTGCCATGTTTGCATCCAATGCGTCCCAATGCCCAGATACCTGCTGGATAACCAAATCTGAGTCACCGAAGCACATGATCCTTTTGATGCCAATCTCCTTGGCCACTTTTATCCCATGGAGGAGTGCTTCATACTCGGCTACATTATTGTATGCCCCAAAGTGGATTTGCAACACGTATTTGATCTGATCCTTCTTGGGTGACGTAAGTACTATCCCGGTAACCAGGCCCATCTTTGTCTTGGATTCATCAAGGTGCATCCTCCAGTAATTCGGGTCTGGCAGTGGTGGTGCATATTGCATTTCCATCCAATCCACGAAGAAATCTGCTACCGCTTGAGATTTGATTGCATCTCGCCTGTCATATTGCGGAGTTTATGGTGCTAGCTATATGGCCCATTTTGCCACTCGGCCACTAGCATCTTTGCTTCCTAATATATCCGAGATAGGTGCCTCGCATATGACCGGATTGGGTGCTATTGGAAATAGTGCTTCAGCTTCTTTGCTGCCATATACAACCCATATGTCAGTTTTTGGTAATGGGGTAGTTTTTCTTTGATGTAGAGAGCACTTCGCTCAAGTAATAAACTGGTCTTTGGACTGATTTTCCCTCTTCTTCACGCTCTACCACTATCACTACACTGACAACTCTATTGGTTGCCGCGACATAGAGCGGCATTGGCTCTTTGGATAATGGTGAGGCTAATATTGGTGTTGTTGCGAACATATTTTTGAGTTCATGGAAAGCGCTATCAGATTGCTGTGTCCATGTGAATTTATCTGATTTCTTCATTAGGCTTTTTCGCCTAGCCGACTCACAAACCTACTCAACGAGGCCAGGCATCCTATAAACTTCTGGACATCGTTGAGGGTTTTCGGAAATTCCATTCTTTCGATGGCCCTGATCTTTGTCGGGTTAGCCTCAATTCCTCGTCTGGACACGATAAATCCGAGTAACTTTCCAGCCAGGACACCAAACGTGCATTTTCCGGGTTAAGCTTCATCCGGAATCTTCTTAAATTTGCGAATGTTTGACGCAAGTCCTCAATTAGAGTGTGACTTTGTTTGGTTTTTATTACCACGCCATCGACGTATACTTGAACATTTTTGTCCAGTTGGTCTTGCAAGCATTTTTGCATGCATATTTGGTATGTTGCACCTGCATTTCTCAATCCTAATGGCGTAGTACGATGGAAATAAGCCCCATACGGGGTGATAAAAGTTGTCTTTATTTGATCATCCGGATTCAGTGGTATGTGGTGGAAACTAGAATACGCATCTACAAATGACAACAACTCACACCCGGTAGTAGAGTTAATGACTTGATCGATCCCGTGGCAGGGGAATGGATCTTTTGGACACGCCTTATTGAGGTTCGTGTAATCAATACACATGCACCACACCACTTCCACGTTCGGGTAATCCTTTTTCTTTTCGACCAAGACTGGATTTGACAACCAGTCTGGGTGCAATACTTCCATGATAAACCCGGTAGCCAAGAGCCAGGCTATCTCGGCGGCTATCACTTTCCTCCTGTCTTCGGCAAAGCGGTGGAGGGGTTGCTTCACTGGCTTGGCATCTGGACTTACATGAAGAGAGTGCTCAGCCAGCTCCCTCGAAACTCCTTGCAGGTCTTGTGTGGACCATGCAAAGATATCCCGATTCTCACAGAGGAAGCTGGTGAGCTTGCTTTCCTATTTGTCGGATAGCCCAGCACCAATGGTACTATGCACTCTGGGAAGGCCTCATCAACCTGTATCTTCTTTGTTTCCTTGGTAGCTTGGAAAGATACACTGCCATGCGGGTTAGTGAGTGTCGACATAGACATTTGTGCTACCTTGGCCAGTGCTGCAACTTCCATCATTTGATGCTTTCGCTATGGCCAGTGACTCGGCTAACGAAGATCCGGTTGAGGTGCATGCAATAGATCTCTTGTAGTCTCCCTCAACTGTGATAACTCCGCACTGACCTGGCAGCTTCATCTTTAAGTAACCAATATGAGGAGTGGCCATAAACTTTACAATAGTCGTCATGCCGAGTAAGGCATGGTATGAGCTGACCAGGTCAACCACCTCGAACTCTATGGATTCTGTGCGATAGTTTTCCCTGTTGCCGAATAAGACATCAACCCATATTTTACCAATTGGCTCACAGGACAGACCCGTCACAATACCATGGAAAGTTGTCTTAGTCGGATCCAATTGGTTCATAGTGATGCCTAATTTAAGCATGGTATCCTTGTACATGATATTGATGCTACTGCCATCGTCTATCAGCACCTTAGAGAACTTCACATTGATATCAGGGCCCATGAACGTCGGATCCAAGACAAGAACATAACCTCCTGGTGTTGGCATGATCTTGGGGTGATCCTTTATGCTCCAAGTTATCTCCTGTTCAGACCTATGCATGTACTTTGGTATTTTCGGCATTGTGGTGTTCACTTCCATCATCCGTCTTTGTTGACTTTTCTTGTCATTCGGCTCTATGACAAATACGACATAGCTCTAGTGATGCTCTTTGTACTCATTTCTAGTCCCATGGTCGACATGAGAGTCGTCACCCTTTGGGTTGTGCACCTGATGCACAGCCTCTCTTCTTTCTTGGTTATGATATCTCGGCTGCATGTTCTCATATCTATGCTCTGCTCCAACAGCTTGAGCATTTCCTCCTGTGAGCGGTGGTGGGGGAGGTGGTGGTAACTGTTGAGTCAGCGAGTCCACTTTGTCTCCCTTCTGAAACCAAGTGCATTGTCTTGTGTGATTTGCTGGCTTACTCGGACTTGGCGTGTGAAACTTACATGGTTGATCCAACATCATTTCATAAGTATATTTTTGCCTGTCTTGATATGGTTTTCTCTGCTCATACGGTTTTTTGTCGTCATTCTTTGGTATCCATTGTTGTTGCCCATTTGTCCTTTGATGTTGGCTACTTCCAGCGTCTGGATGATCCTGGCTTACAGCTACGACTTGAGTCGAACCATACTTGTAATCTGGTCTTTCATCTCTTCTCTTGCTTCTATACTCGGCCCCTTATTGGCTCCTTTGCGATTCGGCTGCGTCATAGATCTGAGTCTCAGCCCTGCCGTCTGCCAACATAAGCAGAGGCTAAGTCGGATCTCCTAGCGTGTATGAGTCGGAAATCCTTATCGTTTCTGCCAAGCTTGCCGGCATATCTCTATGTAGCCTTTGCCACAATACACTTCCATGCCTGCATCCTTGTGCAAACCACGCAATGGCCTGAGATTCAATTACTCATTCACAAGAGTTGCGCATTGTGCACCACCTTGTGAGGAATTCCATGTATGTTTCATTCGGCCTTTACTTGCACATAGCAAGCTGTTGTGGGCGATTCGGCCTCATGTACGTTCTTGTGAAGTTACTCACGAAAGCTTCCTAAAAATCAATCCAGCTATTGATGCTTCCGAGTGGCAAATTATTCAACCACACCCTTGTTGGTTGATGTCTACGCACTTGTATTCTTGTAGACAGTTGTTGGGCCTCCAAGTGCAGAGGTTTGTAGAACAGCAGCAAGTTTCCCTTAAGTGGATTACCCAAGGTTTATCGAACTCAGCAAGGAAGTGGTCAAAGGTATTCTCTCTCAAGCAATCCTGCAATCAAGATACAAGAAGTCTCTTGTGTCCCCAACAAACCCAATAAATTTGTCAGGTGTATAGGTGCACTAGTTTGGCGAAGAGATAGTGAAATACAAGTGGTAACGGTGCCAGAAAATAGCTTGATGGTGAGGTAAAGACTAAAGCAAGAAAACATGCAATAGATCTAGATGCAAATGGTGTTTCAATGTTTCGAAACAAGGCCTAGGTATCATACTTTCACTAGTGAACACTCTATCATATAAATATCATCTCTTCATGATACTACTCTTAACTACTCTTTGGTTGGACACTCTAATCATCGGTAGGGCTATATCATCACTCCTCAAACTCCGCCTTCCCTAATCTAGATAACCCCACACTTTCACCTTGAGCGCTAGATGGTTCCAACAAACACCACAATTTCATAGAGACATCCAACTCCAAATATAACTCATAAAAATATTCAATCTAGCCAAAGTGCCACACACAGTATGCACACTGTCACTTTCACACATGTGGGGAAAAGCATAGATCTATTAAAGCACAAAGAGTATTTATGTAGACTCAAACCTAAGTGCCACCATGGCGTGCACGCTGTCACTTTCACACACATGGGGAGAGCAGAGATCTATTAAAGCACTTGAGTAGCAAGGTAGATCTACTTGATTACAAAGCTCATGATCACAATATGACCATGCATAGAGAGAGAGATGAACACATAGCTACCGTTAGAGCCCTTAGTCTCGAGGAAGAACTAATCCCTCCTCATCATGGGAATCATCAACGGTGATGAAGATGGCGATGGAGATCGATGGAGATGTCTCCAGGGGCACTTCCCCGTCCCGGCAGGGTGCCGGAATAGAGACTTTATGTCCCCCGAATCTCCCTTTCGATGGCGGCGGCGCTACGGAGGTTTTTCTGGAAGTATGATGGATGATTTAGGGTTTTCACCCCGGGGGATTCTTATAGGCGAAGGAGGCAAGGTCGGTGGAGGGACAGGTGGCCCACACCCCCTGTAGGCGCCACCAGGGCTTGCCCGCGCCTGGGGGTGCGGCCACCCTAGTGCCCTACTCTGTATCTGCTTCATGGTTCCGTGTTGGTCCGGGGAAAATAATGACTTTGTCTTTTGTCCCGTCCAATTCCGAGAATATTGATTTTCTGCCTTTCTAGAACCAAAAACAGAAGAAAACAGGCAACTGGCACTGTGGCATCTTGTTAATAGGTTAGTACCAGAAAGTGTATAAAAATACCTTAAAGTGTAGACAAAACATAGCAAAGTTGATACAAAACAAGCATGGAGCATCAAGAATTATAGATACGTTTCCGACGTATCAAGCATCCCCAAGCTTAACTCCTGCTCGTCCTCAAGTAGGTAAGTGATAAAAAAATAATTTTTTAGGTGACATGCACCATCAAAACCAAGAACAACCATTTGCAAACATTGAAAGTTGGGATCAAATAACTCTAAACATGAGCATGAAAGATGGAGTTCTAACAATAGGACATAGTAACTATGCATGAATAACATGCATTGAAAACGTTTGTTTGTTTCACATACAGAAAACATGGCATAGTGGCAATCAACTTGTCCCTCATTGAGTAGCTAATATATGCATAGGACACCTTCAAAGTTCACAAGGGTGACTAGAAAGAACTAGCACATGAACAAGTAATATCACAATATGCATCAATCAATAAGTTTTGGGACACTGCACACGGAATGGCAACTATGCTCTCTTAATGGTGCGTAAAAGTAGAAGGTGGAGACTCAAATAATAGTGGAAGACAAGCCCTTCACAAAGGGAAGCAGGGATTTCAAGTTTCAAAAAGAGCTTCCAAAAATTATGGTACTATGGTGATGCTGCAAGTTTCCACCATGATTAGGCATGGCTTAGGCTAGCGTCCCAGGAGTTTATATAACACAAAATACATACTCCATGGACTTTAAAGTTCCCTCTTTATTTCACACCGGTGACATCCATAGACAAAGTAGCATGACATCAACTGAGTACAAATTACAAGTGCAATGTTGAAAACGTTCCCGCGACAGCACGATTCTGCTAATTCCAATATATAAGTGCAAGCATATACAACATAGATGACACAATGGTTCAAGTTTCTTAGGGGCAAAGAATATAAAGTGTGCCATCAAGTTTGTGAGGGCTTTAATCACTAAGTTTTCACATAACAAAATACTTTTTAATTGGAAGATAGCTGAAAACAAGAATATACTTGGAATGGTGTAACACACCATGCATAGTAATTTATAGTGGACACTTTGGAATAACTTGGTTTCTTGGGAGTTGGAACATGAGTAGAGCTTAATGATAGTGCTCGACGTGGCACTTCGTTGGTAACCCCAAGCGCAGGGTGTGTGAAGAGCAAGCATCAAGTTTTCCCTTGGTTGAGACTGAGGTTATCGAACCAGAAGGAGGAACGAAACATCACACAGGTGTTGCAAACAACGTGGAGACCTGCACAACACAAACTCAAGACTTCACCCAAACGAATCAGTGAGGTTGTCAAGCTCACCGGTTTGATTTAACAAAGGATTAAACATATGGTGTGGAAGGTAATGGTTTGCAGCAAGTAGACAAGTAACAGTGGAAGATGTATCAATGGTAAAGATTGGACCGGTGTCCATAGTTCACTAGAGGTGCTCTCCTTAGATAAACAACATGGCATGAAGGGTAAACAAATTACAACAGGGAAATTGACAGGAACTGAGCAAGGCATAACAATGCAATTACCAGTCGGAAAGATCCTATGAGGTTGATTGGGAAATACAACAAGATACATAGACCGCCATCCAACTGCATCTATGACTAGAAGTCCACCTTTAGGTTATCATCCGAATCCCCTCTAGTATTAAGTTGCAAGCAACAGACAACTGCTTTAAGCAAGTGTGTAAGGTAAACAGTCCACATGTTCCATGAACAAGAGACCGTTGTTTTCTCCCTAGTAGCAACAGCAACATCTACAACCGAAGAGATTTACGTCACTTCCCTTGGAAACTAGAGGCATGAACCCACTATCGAGCATAAATACTCCCTCTTGGAGTCACTAGCAGCTACTTGGCCAAGATAACCACTAGCAACGGAGATCATGCAAGATCACAAACAACACAGACATGATAGAATCATAAAGACAAAACCATTAATCAAACCAACATACTAACCTCAATATCCATCGGATCCCCGCAAACACAACATGCATGATTACAAATAGATTAGATCTTTATCATGACCAGACCTCACAAGATCTATAACTTGAAAGCACAAGGAGGAGATACAACCATCTAGATACTACATGGACCCATAGTCCAAGGTGGAACTAATCATGAATCATACCGGAGAGAAGTCCTCCGGGCTAATCTCTCCTCCGGCAGGGTGTCGGGAAGAGCTTCAGATCCCCTCCCCCCCGATCTAGGGACGATGGTGGCGGCGGCTACAGACAGTTTCGTGGATTTCTGATCGGGTACTCGGAGTTTCTGCATCGGGGCTTCTTATAGGTGAAGGGGAGGCCAAGGAGGCGGCCAGGGTGCCCAAACCCTAGCCAGGCGCGGGCCCACTTGTGGCCACGCCTGGGGGGTCTGGCCCCTCTGGCCGGCCTCCCGGGATCCCCTCTGGACTTCTTGTTCCCCACGGAAAGTAATTGACTTTGGCGTTTGTCCCGTCCAATTCCGAGAATATTTCTTTACTAACTTTTTTGAAACCAAAAACAGCAGAAAACAGGCATCTGGCACTGTTGCAACTTGTTAGTAGGTTAGTACCAGAAAACATGTAAAAAGCACCTCAAAGTGTAGACAAGTAAATCAAAGTAGATACTAAACAAGCATGGAGCATCAAAAATTATAGATACGTTTCCGACGTATGAACATCGCCAAGCTTAACTCCTGCTCATCCTCGAGTAGGTAAGTGATAAACAGAATAATTTTTTAGGTGAACATGCACCCTCACAATAAAGATCCAACCATATGCAAGCATTGAAAACTGGAATCAAAGAACTCTAAACATGTGCATGCAAGAATGGAGTTCTAACAGTAGGACATAGTAACTATGCATCCAACATGGCAAGCTACAAACAAAGATCATGAATAACATGCATTGAAAAACATTTGTTTGTTTCACATACAGAAAACATACAGAAAGTAATTGACTTTGGCGTTTGTCCCTCATAGAGTAGTAATATAGATGCATAGGACACCTGCAAAGTTCACAAGGGTGACTAGAAACAAGTAGCACAAGAACAAGTAATTTCAAAATATGCATCAATTAATAAGCTCTGGAACACTGCACACAGAATGAAAACTATGCTCTCTTAATGGTGCCTAAAGTTAGAAGGTGGAGACTCAAATAATGGTGGGAGAAGGGCCTTTTTCTAAAGGAAGTAGGGATTACAAGTTTCAAAAAGATCTTCCAAAAATTATGGCACTTGTTAGCTTTCAGCCCTCATTGCCCCTATCATAAGCATCTTGAAGTGGTTAAGGTTAAAGTGGCAAAGATGGAGTATATGCTTGACGAAGTATAAGTTGGCAATTTCAAGTCCCTTGAATATGAGGGCTACACCTCATGGATACTCAACTTAGGGCCCATGCAAGTTCTTGTCACTGTAAGTATTTGCATATCATTGAGAACCGCCAACGGGGTACCCCTTGCACATGGTACAGGATCTTTCCCATAACCAAAATGACGAGGCAAGAAGACAATGAGCGTCAAAAAAATCTTTTTATTTACCATATGCATAGCTTTTTTTTAGGATTCTTCATAGATAGATCACTATGGTGATGCTGCAAGTTTCCACCATGATTAGTCATGGCTTAGGCTAGCGGCCCAGGCGTTTCTCTAACACATAATACAAACTCCATGGACTTACAAGTTCCCACTTCATTTCACACCGGTAACATCCATAGACAAAATAGAATGATATCAACGGAGTACAAAAGTACAAGTGAAATGTTGAAAATGTTCCCCGTGACAGCACGGTTCTGCTAATGCCAACTTATAAGTGCAAGCATATACAACAAAGTTGTCACAATGGTTCAAGTTTATTAGGGGCAAAGAATAAAATGTGCCATCAAGTTCGTGAGGGCTTTAATCACTAAGTTTTCACATAACAAAATAGTTTTTAATTGGAAGATAGTTGAAAACAAGAATATACTTGGAATGGTGTAACACACTATGCATAGGAGTTTATAGTGGACTCTTTGGAATAACTTGGTTTCTTGGGAGTTGGAGGCATGAGTAGAACTTACTCATACAAATGGAGGCTAGCAAAAGACTGGGAGCAACCAACTAAGAGAGCATAATGGCCATAATCAAGCAATGCAACAAAGCATACTAATCAAAGCAAAGAGTGGTACTACAAGTCAAGAACTAAATGATCTTAGAGGCTAATGGTGACTTGTGAGAGTCATAACATGGTGTAAGCATGTGCCAAGTCAACCCAAGCAAAGCATCAAAGGAGAATACCACAATACTATGCTTTTGCATGCTAAATCAACGCATAATTTCTTCAAGGCACACTAAGAAATCTCAATTGTTTGTAACAAAACATGCTTCATAAATAATCACTAAGCCTAATGCTAAAACAACACCTATCATGTCATGCTAAAGTCTAAGTCACAGTCAATGCAAGCTCATCTTGCACTTCAAGCAAGAACTTACTACTCCTTTCCAACACCAAGCAAACTTATTTGCAAAACAACACAGCGAGAACGGGGGTCCAAACTTACTTTATTCAAGAAAACTAAACAACCTAAGCAAAGCAAACGAAAACTAAGACGCCCCAAGAACAACACACTTGTGCATGAAACAATAAAAGTGAAGTGTCTAGACAGACCTGAGCTTTTTATTGATGAAGAAGGGGAGGCCTTGGGCATCCCCAAGCTTTGACGCTTGTACCTCTTAGATATTTCTTTGGGTGAGACCATGGTGGCATCCCCAAGCTTGAGCTTTTGTCCATTCTTCATCTCATTACATCATTCTCTCTCTACACCTAAAATTTTTCATTCATACAAAACTTCACACAATCTTCATTAGCAACATTAGTTTATTCAAAATATATTAGACCGCTTGGCAAAGCTTTGGAACAGAAAAACATTTCACTGAAAACACAATATACTGTAGCAACTCCTTCAAAAAGTTCAATTTACCTGAAGATAATTCAAAAAGGAATCAATAAGAAGCAAATGTAAATAATGGAAAAATCTGTCAAAACAGACCAGCAGGTAGAAACCGATATTTTCAAACATCTTCTGTTGCTCAAATCGAAAAGTGTTGAACTAACGAAAGTTAGCTAACATACTGGGGGATTTATTAATAAATTTTGACCTCAATCCGAGATACAGAGACTCCTCACGAATTTTTTTGGTGGAGGACATAAATCTGTTTCGGGACAGCAACTCCCCAAATCTTACTTCCCTCTCATTAGAGGTCATTCTTGGCACAAAAAGGATAAGGAGAGTTCATTACTTAGGTAATAACTTCCAAGACTCAAGGAAACTCTTGGGTTATGTCCCAACAAGTACTTTTCTTTAACGCCTTTAAGTTAGGCACAAGAAGCAAGAAGAATCAAGTATTTTCAAATGAAGAAGCAACCTTCTTGTTCTTTCCTTTCTTACCTTTCTTATTTTCCTTAGGGAAGATATGATTGCTTACCGGAGGAGAAAAATGCATGATACCTTTTCCAACGTCTATCACTGCCCCAAGGTGTTTCAGTAGAGACCTTCCAAGTGTGATCTGTCCCTTGCCTACACATTCAATAACAAGATAATCAGTAGTCACCATTTTTACTGAGATTTTTGTAAACACACCTTCAGCTATTACAATGGGTGATACAGTGGTATTGTTGGTAAGAGATATTTCCTCTCCTCCTTCAATAAGCCCCCAAAGACTCAAGGAATCATAAATATCTTTAGGCATGAGAAAAAATGATATCACAGCGAGCATCAAAGAGTGTAGTGTTTATTGAGACGTTGATTGTGGGAAACCATTTTGAAGGCTCAGAATTTATGGGAACATAATCATGGTAAACCCTAAGCGTGTGATAGCAACTATTCATACCAGCAATACCGGTCTCAAGTTTGTTCAACCTAGCAAAAATACTTGTGAAAGAGGAATCAGACTTGCTAGGTGTACCATAGATCATGATTAATTTTCTTATAGCATCATAAGCTTCATCTTATGTACATAGTAAAAAATCTTTCTCAGCCACAGCATCTAAGGCATATCTATAACAAAGAGCAATACCGCGGTAGAAACTATCGATAACCAAGCTCAGGCTTACCTTAGGCCCAGTTTCCCTCTGGAAAGCAGAGATTCTAGACCAAGCCTCCTTAAAACTTTCTTCACTTTTTTGCTTAAAAGTGGAGATTTCTATCATAGGAGAAATAGAGGTTGATCCAAAACCATACATGGTAGCAACTATAGTAGGAACTTTTTTTTGTGTTTTTCAAATAAAGAAAGAAAACCAAACTAGACTAAATTTTTTGGGTTTTTTTGGAAAGAGGCAAACAAAACCAAGCAAAAGAAACAAAGCAAACTAAAAACAAAGTAACGAGAAAGGAAGTGAAGGACTCCCCTTGTGAAGACGTCCTTGGACTCCCCAGCAACAGCGCCAGAAAATCTTGATGGTGCTCGACGTGGCACTTCGTTGGTAACCCCAAGCGCAGGGTGTGTGAAGAGCAAGCGGCAAGTTTTCCCTCAGTTGAGACCGAGGTTATCGAACCAGAAGGAGGAAGGAAACATCACACAGGTGTTGCAAACACCGTGGAGACCTGCACAACACAAACTCAAGACTTTGCCTGAACGAATCAGTGAGGTTGTCAAGCTCACCGGTTTGCTGTGACAAAGGATTAAACATATGGTGTGGAAGGCAATGGTTTGCAGCAAGTAAAGAAGTAAAAGTGTAAGATGTATCAATGGTAAAGATTGGACCGGGGTCCATAGTTCACTAGAGGTGCTCTCCTTAGATAAACAACATGGCATGAAGGGTAAACAAATTACAGCAGGGCAATTGACAGGAACTGAGCAAGGCATAACAATGAAATTACTAGTCAGAAAGATCCTATGAGGTTGATACGGCAATACAACAAGATACATAGACCGCCATCCAACTGCATCTATGACTAGAAGTCCACATTCAGGTTAGCATCCGAACCCCCTCCAGTATTAAGTTGCAAGCAACAGACAAGTGCTTTAAGCAAAGTGTGTAAGGTAAACAGTCCACATGTTCCATGAACAAGAGACCGTTGTTTTATCCCTAGTAGCAACAGCACATCTACAACCGAAGAGATTTCTGTCACTTCCCTTGGAAACTAGAGGCATGAACCCACTATCGAGCATAAATACTCCCTCTTGGAGTCACTAGCAACTACTTAGCCAAGATAACCACTAACAACGGAGAGCATGCAAGATCACAAACAACACAGACATGATAGAATCATCAAGAAAAAACCATTAATCAAACCAACATAATAATCTCAATATCCATCGGATCCCCGCAAACACAGCATGCATGATTACAAATAGATTAGATCTTGATCATGAACGGAGCTCACAAGATCTATACATGAAAGCACAAGGAGGAGATATAACCATCTAGCTACTACATGGACCCATAGTCCAAGGCGGAACTACTCACGAATCATACCAGAGAGAAGGCCTCCGGGATGATCTCTCCTCCGGCAGGGTGCCGGGAAGAGCTTCAGATCCCCCCAATCTAGGGACGATGGTGGCGGCGGCTACAGAAGATTTTGTGGATTTATGATCGAGTACTCGAAGTTTCTACATAGGGGGCTTATTATAGGCGAAGGGGGAGGCCGAGGAGGCGGCCAGGGTGCCCAAACCCTAGCCAGGCGGGGGCCCACCTATGGCCGCGCCTGGGGGGGTCTGGCCCCTCTGGCCGGCCTCCTAGGCTCCCCTCTGGACTTCTTATTCCCCACAGAAAGTAATTGACTTTGGCGTTTGTCCCGTCCAATTCCGAGAATATTTCTTTACTAACTTTTTTGAAACCAAAAACAACAGAAAACAGGCATCTGGCACTGTTGCAACTTGTTGGTAGGTTAGTACCAGAAAACATGTAAAACGCACCTCAAAGTGTAGACAAGTAAATCAAAGTAGATACTAAACAAGCATGGAGCATCAAAAATTATAGATACGTTTCCGACATATCAACATCCCTAAGCTTAACTCCTGCTCGTCCTCGAGTAGGTAAGTGATAAACAAAATAATTTTTGAGGTGAACATGCACCCTCACAATAAAGATCCAACCATATGCAAGCATTGAAAACTGGGATCAAAGAACTCTAAACATGTGCATGCAAGAATGGAGTTCTAACAGTAGGACATAGTAACTATGCATGCAACATGGAAAGCTACAAACAAAGATCATGAATAACATGCATTGAAAAACATTTGTTTATTTCACATACAGAAAACAAAGCACAGTGGCAATCAGTTTGTCCCTCATAGAGTAGCAATATAGATGCATAGGACACCTGCAAAGTTCACAGGGGTGACTAGAAACAAGTAGCACAAGAACAAGTAATATCACAATATGCATCAATTAATAAGCTTTGGAACACTGCGCACAGAATGACAACTATGCTCTCTTAATGGTGCCTAAAGGTAGAAGGTGGAGACTCAAATAATGGTGGGAGAAGGGCCTTTTTATAAAGGAAGTAGGGATTACAAGTTTCAAAAAGATCTTCCAAAAATTATGGTACTTGTTAGATTTCAGCCATCATTGCCCCTATCATAAGCATCTTGAAGTGGTTAAGGTTAAAGTGGCAAAGCTGGAGTATATGCTTGACGAAGTATAAGTTGGCAATCTCAAGTCCCTTGAATATGAGGGTTACACCTCATGGATACTCAACTTAGGGCCCAGGCAAGTTCTTGTCACTATAAGTATTTGCATATCATTGAGAACCGCCAACGGGGTAGCCCTTGCACATGGTAAAGGAGCTTTCCCATAACCAAAATGACAAGACAAGCAGACAATGAGCATCTCAGCAATCTTTTTATTTACCATATGCGTAGCTTTTTATTGAGGATGCTTCATAGATAGCTCACTATGGTGATGCTACAAGTTTCCACCATGATTAGGCATGGCTTAGGCTAGTGGCCCAGGCGTTTCTCTAACACAGAATACAAACTCCATGGACTTACAAGTTCCCACTTCATTTCACACCGGTAACATCCATAGACAAAAGAGCATGATATCAAAGGAGTACAAAAGTACAAGTGCAATGTTGAAAATGTTCCCTGTGACAGCACGGTTCTGCTAATCACAACTTATAAGTGCAAGCATATACAACAAAGCTGTCACAATGGTTCAAGATTATTAGGGGCAAAGAGTAAAATGTGCCATCAAGTTCGTGAGGGCTTTAATCACTAAGTTTTCACATAACAAAGTAGTTTTTAATTGGAAGATAGTTGAAAACAAGAATATACTTGGAATGGTGTAACACACCATGCATAGGAGTTTATAGTGGACTCTTTGGAATAACTTGGTTTCTTGGGAGTTGGAGGAATGTTAGAACTTACTCATACAAATGGAGGCTAGCAAAAGACTGGGAGCAACCAACTAAGAGAGCATAATGTCCATAATCATGCAATGCGACAAAGCATACTATCAAAGCAAAGAGTGGTACTACAAGTCAAGGACTAAATGATCATAGAGGTTAATGGTGACTTGTGAGAGTCATAACATGGTGTAAGAATGTGACAAGTCAACCCAAGCAAAAAATCAAAGGAGAATACCACAATACTATGCTTTTGCATGCTAAAACAATGCATAATTTCTTAAAGGCATACTAAGCAATCCCAATTGTTTGTAACAAAACATGATACAGCAATAATCACTACGCATAATGCTAAAACAACACCTAGCATGTCATGCTAAAGTCTAAATCACAGTCAATGCAAGCTCCTCTTGCACTTCAAGCAAGAACTTACTACTCCTTTCCAACACCAAGCAAACTTATTTGCAAAACAACACAGCGAGAACGGGGGTCCAAACTTACTTTATTCAAGCAAACTAAACAACCTAAGCAAAGCAAACGAAAACTAAGACGCTCCAAGAACAACACAACTGTGCATGAAACAATAAAAGTGAAGTGTCTAGACAGACCTGAGCTTTTTATTGATGAAGAAGGGGATGCCTTGGGCATCCCCAAGCTTTGACTCTTGTACCTCTTGGATATTTCTTCGTGTGAAACCATGGTGGCATCCCCAAGCTTGAGCTTTTGTTCATTCTTCATCTCATTACATCATTCTCTCTCTACACCTGAAATTTTTCCTTCATACAAAACTTCACACAATCTACATTAGCAACATTAGTTTATTCAAAATATATTAGACCGCTTGGCAAAGCTTTGGAACAACAAAAAATTTCACTAAAAACACAAGCTACTGTAGCAACTCCTTCAAAAAGTTCAATTTACCTGAAGAGAACTCAAAAAGGAATCAATAAGAAGCAAATACAAATAATGGCAGAAATCTGTTAAAATAGACCAGCAGGTAGAAACCGATATTTTCGTACATCTTATGTTGCTCAAATCAAAAAGTGTTGAACTAACGAAAGTTATCTAACATACTGGGGGATTTATTCGTAAATTTTGAGCTCAATACGAGTTATAGAGACTACTCATGAATTTGTTTGGTGGAGGAGAGAAATCTGTTTCGGGACAGCAACTCCCCAAATCTTACTTCCCTCTCATTAGAGGTCATTCTTGGCACAAAAAGCAAACAAAAAGGATAAGGAGAGGTCATTACTGAAGTAATAACTTCTAAGACTCAAGGAAACTCTTGGGTTATCTCCCAATAAGTACTTTTCTTTAACGCCTTTAAGTTAGGCACAAGAAGAAAGAAGAATCAAGTATTTCCAAATGAAGAAACAACCTTCTTGTTCTTTCCTTTCTTACCTTTCTTATTTTACTTAGGGAAGATATGATTTCTTATCGGAGGAGCAAAATGCATGACCTTTTCCAACATCTATCACTACCCCAAGGTGTTTCAGTAGAGACCTTCCACGTGTGATCGGTCCCTTGCCTACACATTCAATAACAAGATAATAAGTAGTCACCATTTTTCCTGAGATTTTTGTAAACACAACTTCAGCTATTCCAATCAGTGATATAGTGGTATTGTTGGTAAGAGAGATTTCCTCTCCTCCTTCAATAAGCCCCCAAAGACTCAAGGAACCATAAATATCTTTAGGCATGAGACAAAATTCAGACATGATATCACAGCGAGCATCACAGGGTGTAGTGTTTATTGATACTTTGATTGTGGGAAACCATTTTGAAGGCTCAGAATTTATTGGAACATAATCATGGTAAGCCCTAAGCATGTGATAGCAACTATTCATAGCATCAATACCGGCCTCAAGTTTGTTCAACCTAGCAAAAATACTTGTGAAAGAGGAATCAGACTTGCCAGGTGTACCATAGATCATGATTAATTTCCTTATAGCATCATAAGCTTCATCTTCAGTACATAGCAAAAAATCTTTCTCAGCCACAGCATCTAAGGCATATCTATAACGAAGAGCAATACCGCGGTAGAAACTATCGATAACCAAGCTGAGGCTTACCTCAGGCTCAGTTTCCCTCTGGAAAGCAGAGATTCTAGACCAAGCCTCCTTAAAACTTTCTTCACTTTTTTGCTTAAAAGTGGAGATTTCTATCATAGGAGAAATAGAGGTTGATCCAAAACCAGACATGGTAGCAACTAGAGTAGGAACTAATTTTTGTGTGTTTTTGAATAAAGAAAGCAAACCAAACTAGACTAATTTTTTTGAGTTTTTTGGAAAGAGGAAAACAAAACCAAGAAAAATAAACAAATCAAACTAACAACAAAGTAAAGAGAAAGGAAGTGAAGGACTCCCCTTGTGAAGACGTCCTTGGCCTCCCCGGCAACGGCGCCAGAAAATCTTGATGGTGCTCGACGTGGCACTTCGTTTGTAACCCCAAGCACAGGGTGTGTGAAGAGGAAGCAACAAGTTTTCCCTCAGTTGAGACCGAGGTTATCGAACCAGAAGGAGGCAGGAAACATCACACAGGTGTTGCAAACAACATGGATACCTGCACAACACAAACTCAAGACTTTGCCCAAACGAATCAGTGAGGTTGTCAATCTCACCAGTTTGCTGTAACAAAGGATTAAACGTATGGTTTGGAAGGAAATGGTTTGCAGCAAGTAAACAAGTAACAGTGGAAGGTGTATCAATGGTAAAGATTGGACCGGGGTCCATAGTTCACTAGAGGTGCTATCCTTAGATAAACAACATGGCATGAAGGGTAAACAAATTACAGCAGGGCAATTGACAGGAACTGAGCAAGGCATAACAATGCAATTATTAGTCATAAAGATCCTATGAGGTTGATTGGGCAATACAACAAGATACATAGACCGCCATCCAACTGAATCTATGACTAAAAGTCCACCTTCAGGTTATCATCCGAACCCCCTCCAGTATTAAGTTGCAAGCAACAGACAACTGCTTTAAGCAAAGTGTGTAAGGTAAATAGTCCACATGTTCCATGAACAAGAGACCGTTGTTTTCTCCCTAGTAGCAACAGCACATCTACAACCGAAGAGATTTCTGTCACTTCCCTTGGAAACTAGAGGCATGAACCCACTATCGAGCATAAATACTCCCTCTTGGAGTCACTAGCAACTACTTAGCCAAGATAAGCTCTAGCAATGGAGAGCATGCAAGATCACAAACAACACAGACATGATAGAATCATAAAGACAAAACCATTAATCAAGCCAACATAATAATCTGAATATCCATCAGATCCCCACAAACACAACATGCATGATTACAAATAGATTAGATATTGGTCATGAACGGAGCTCACAAGATCTTTACATGAAAGCACAAGGAGGAGATACAACCATCTAGCTACTACATGGACCCATAGTCCAAGGTGCAACTACTCATGAATCATACCGGAGATAAGGCCTCCGGGATGATCTCTCCTCCGGCAGGGTGCCGGGAAGAGCTTCAGATCCCCCCGATCTAGGTACGATGGTGGCGGCGGCTATAGACGGTTTCGTGGGTTTCTGATCGGGTACTCGGAGTTTCTGCATCGGGTACTTCTTATAGGCAAAGGGGGAGGCCGAGGAGGCGGCTAGGGTTCCCAAACCCTAGCCAGGCGTGGGCCCACCTGTGGTCGTGTCTGGCGGGGGTCTGTCCCCTCTAGCCAGCCTCTCGGGCTCCCCTCTGGACTTATTGTTCCCCACGGAAAGTAATTGACTTTGGTGTTTGTCCCGTCCAATTCCGAGAATATTTCTTTACTAACTTTTCTGAAACCAAAAACAGTAGAAAACAGGCATATGGCATTGTTGCAACTTGTTAGTAGGTTAGTACCAGAAAACATGTAAAAATCACCTCAAAGTGTAGACAAGTAAAGCAAAGTAGATACTAAACAAGCATGGAGCATCAAAAATTATAGATACGTTTCTGACGTATCACTTACTCATATAAGTGGAGGCTAGAAAAAGACTAGGAGCAACCAACTAAGAGAGCAATAATGGCCATAATCATGCAGAGCAACAAAACATTACTAATCAAAGCATAGAGTGGTACTACAAGTCAAGGACTAAATGATCATAGAGGCTATGGTGACTTGTTCATAGTCATAACATGATGTGAGCATGTGCCAAGTCAACCCAAACAAAGCATCAAAGTAGAATACCGCAATACTATGCTTTTGTATGAGAAAACAACGCATCACATTAAGCAATCCTAATTTTTTGTAACAAGTCATGCTACAGCAATAATCACTAAGCATAAGGTTAAAACAAGATCTAGCATGACATGATAAAGTCTAAGCCACAGTCAAAACAAGCTCCCTTTTGTACCACTATAAGCATGAAACTTTCTACTATTTTCCAACACCAAACAACTTATTTGAAACAACTCACCAAGATAATAATAAATAAAGATGGGTGAGCTTGTCTCACAAATCCACAAAGAAGAACTAAAAAGTTCTAAGCAGAAAGCACAAGAAAACTAAGGCTGAACGCAGTGCTAGCAAAAGTGAACACTCACAAAACAATAAGAATGAAAACTAGAGTGTTCTAGGAAATGGAAACAGAGTGTGTGTCTCTCCAAAAGAAGTGTGGTGTAACCAACCAACTTACTCAAGCAAAGTTTGCAAACGAAACCAAAAACAAAAACTAAGACGCTCCAAGAACAACACAACAATGCATGAAACAATAAAAACGAAGTGTCTAGAAAGACCTGATATTTTTATTGATGAAGAAGGGGATGCCTTGGGCATCCCCAAGCTTTGACGCTTGTAACTCTTGAATATTTATTGGGGTGACACTAGGTGTCATCCCCAAGCTTGAGCTTTTGTCCATTCTTCATGTCATTACATCATTCTTTCTCTACACCTGCAAATTTTCCTTCATACAAAACTTCACACAATCTTCATTAGCAACATTAGTGTATTCAAAAGATAATAGACCTTTGGGTTTAGTTTGAAAACAGCAAAACTTACACTAAACACACAAGCTACTGTATAAACTCCTTCAAAAAGCTCAATTTCCCAAAAAAACAAAAAGGAATCAATAAGAAGCAAATGCAAATAATGGCAGAAATCTGACAAAACAGACCATCAGGTAGAAACCGATTTTTTCGAAGACCTTATGTTGCTCAAATCAAAAAGTGTTGAACTAACGAAAGTTAGCTAACATACTGGGGGCTTTATTAGTAAATTTTCATCTCAATCCAACTTATAGAGACTCCTCACAAATATTTATGGTATAGCACAAAAATCTGTTTCGGGACAACAACTCCCCAAATCTTACTTCCCTCTAATTAGAGGTCATTCTTGGCACAAAAATCAAACAAAAAGGATAAGGAGAGGTTATTACTGAAGTAATAACTTCCAAGACTCAAGAAAACTCTTGGGTTATCTCCCAACAAGTACTCTTATTTAACGCCTTTAAGTTAGGCTTGATAGTTTGAGAAGATGCTCACATAAGAAATATGAATTGAAGTAAAAGAGAGCATCAAGTTGAAAATTCAAAACACATTTAAGTCTAACCCACTTCCTATGCATACGAATCTTGTAAAGAAACAAGTCATGAAAGCACAAAGTAACAAGCATAGGAAAGCAAAACAAGTGCAACTTCAAGACTTTCAACATAAAGAGGGGAAACTTAATATTATAGAGATGCATAAAACCATGTTTCCCTCTCTCATAATAACTTTCAGTAGCATCATGAATAAAATTAACAATATAACTATCACATAAAACATTCTTATCATGAGCCACATGCATATAATAATTATTACTCTCCACATAAGCATAGTCATTCTTATTAGTTGTAGTGGGAGCAAATTCAACAAAATAGTTATCATTATTATTCTCATCACCATAATCATCAAATATAGGAGGCATGTTGTAATCACAATCAATTTTCTCCTCAATAGTAAGTCGACTGAAAATATCATATTCATCATTGTAATCATCATATATTGGATGTTTGGTATCATCATAAGCAATAGAATAGCTATCTTCCAAAGCTGGGGGACTAAAAAGATCATTTTCATAAAAACTAGCTTCCCCAAGCTTAAACGTTTCCAAAGCATTAGTAATAATGGTGTCCAAAGAGTTCATACAAATAACGTTGCTATTAGCATGCAAATAAAGCTCCATAGGTTTTTTAATTTTCTCTTCAAACACTTCATGTCCTAACTCAAGATAAACACTATAAAGCTCTCTAATTTTTTTTGTTTTCCATTAAGCCTAACTAGTGAAAACAAGGAACAAAAAGAAAATATTGCAGAATCTAAAGGAAATAACTTCGAGCACTCACACCGGAGTATGTGAGTACCTTTTACCTTACCTCCCTGGAAACGGCTCCAGAAAATACTTTGATGGAGCTTGACGTGGAGGAAAGGTAAAAGCCGAAAACCACCCCAGCAACGGCGCCAGAAAATATCTTGATGTCTACGCACTTCTATTCTTGTAGACAGTTGTTGGGCCTCCAAGTGCAGAGGTTTGTAGAACGGCAGCAAGTTTCCCTTAAGTGGATTACCTAAGGTTTATCGAACTCAGGGTGGAAGCGGTCAAAGGTATTACCTCTCAAGCAAACGTGCAATCAAGATACAAGAAGTCTCTTGTGTCCCCAACACACCCAATACACTTGTCAGGTGTATAGGTGCACTAGTTTGGCGAAAAGATAGTGAAATACAAGTGGTAACGGTGCCAGAAAATAGCTTCACGGTGAGGTAAAGACTAAAGCAAGCAAACATGCAACAGATCTAGATGCAAACGATGTCTCAATGTTTAGAAACAAGGCCTAGGGGTCATACTTCCACTAGTGAACACTCTCTCATATAAATATCCTCTCTTCATGATACTACTCTAAACTACTCTCCGGATGGACACTCTAATCATCGGTAGGGCTATAACAGCACTCCTCAAAGTCCGCCTTCCCCAATCTAGATAACCCCACACTGTCATATTGAGCACTAAATGGTTCCAACAAACACCACAATTTCATAGAGACATCCAACTCCAAACATAACTCATAACAAATATTCAATCTAGCCAAAGTGCCACACACGGTATGCACGCTGTCACTTTCACACACATGGGGAAAAGCATAGATCTATTAAAGCACAAAGAGTATTTATGTAGACTCAAACCTAAGTGCCACCATGGCGTGCACGCTATCACTTTCACACAAATGGAGAGAGCAGAGATCTATTAAATCACTTGAGTAGCAAGGTAGATCTACTTGATTAGAAAGCTCATGATCACAATATGACCATGCATAGAGAGAGAGATGAACACATAGCTATTGGTAGAGCCCTTAGCCTCGAGGAAGAACTACTCCCTCCTCATCATGGAATCAGCAACGGTGATGAAGATGGCGATGGATATCGATGGAGATGGCTCCGGGGGCACTTCCTCGTCCCGCCAGGGTGCCGGAACAGAGACTTTCTATCCCCCGAATCTCCCTTTCAGTGGCGGTGGCGCTACGAAGGTTTTTCTGGAAGTATGTTGGATGATTTAGGGTTTTATCCCCGGGCGCTTCTTATAGGCGAAGCAGGCAAGGTCGGTGGAGGGACAGGGGGCCCACACCCCCTATAGGCGCCACCAGGTCTTGTTGGCGCCTGGGGGTGCGGCCACCCTAGTGCCCTACTACGTCTCTGCTTCATGGTTCCGTGTTGGTCCGGGGAAATAATGACTTTGGCTTTTGTCCCGTCCAATTCCGAGAATATTGATTTTCTGCCTTTCTGGAACCAAAAACAGAAGAAAACAGACAACTGGCACTATGGCATCTTGTTAATAGGTTAGTACCATAAAGTGTATAAAAATACCTCAAAGTGTAGACAAAACATAGCAAAGTTGATACAAAACAAGCATGAAGCATCAAGAATTATAGATACGTTTCCGACATATCACTCTTCCTTCTAGAATTTGTGGTACATACCGCACTGCCCATCTTAGTTTTTCCTGCGCGATTTTTATTGCAGTTCCATAATCTATGAGCCAGTCTTCTGGCTTTGTTCTTCCATCGTAGGTATTTGTTCCTCTAGTCAGCTGAAATTTCGGCACTGGCGGCTCTTTCATGATCCTTGGGCCAAAACATGGTGGACCATGTGGACCTTGCAATTCGATCAATTCTGCCATCTGTATCCGGTCGAGCTTTAGCCTTGCATCATCCTGCTGGAGATTTCTGCCTCCGAGTCTTGCTCCGATTGCTTGATACACGTGATCCAGCAATTCATACCCATCATTTATCATTGCTGAGTAACCATCATTGTATCTATTAGCGTTCGGGTCTATAGGTTGTTGCACTGCTTTTCCCGCGCTTTGCTGTCTCTTTGCTGGTTGGGCTGGTGGAGGATTCGAAGCCGGGTTTCCTCCTCCTTCTGAGTGAGCTCCACGCCTAGGTTGAGGTGCAAAGTTCTGCCCCCGTTGTCATTTCTTTGTCCTACTTTCCTTTCTCGGCCAGCATTTTCTTGGTTCTCATTTCCCTGTGCAACATTTATTATCGTTCCTTGCGCATGGGCTGGGTTTCCTTGAACCACTGTCGGGTCATAAGCAATCATCTGCTTGTTTCTTCCTAATTCCACACTCTTTTCTTTTCTCTGTCTCGGCCCACTCTAGGTGAGGAGGCTGTATGGCCTGCTGACCTTGTCGGGATTGGAATTGCCGAATGAACCAATTGTGACTTCCCAACTACACTCGGATTTTCCCTGTAGTACGCTTCATTCAACATCCCTGCTGCTCTCACCAATTCATTGACTCGTTCCTGTTGTTTTCTCTTTGCTTCACCCGTCATATGGGGTAGCTCAGCCATTGCTGCCTCTGCGGCTCTCAAATTTGTTGTTGACGTGTTGTATGTCGGTCGCATGGCTGTTTTTTTTGCTGTTTTCTGGTGTTACCTTTGACGTTGCGTCCGCCAATTCTTCATTGAGGTTTCTCCCTCTCGACCTTTTTGCATCAAGCCTGGTCTTAGCGCCCTTGACTTGATTTGCCGAGTTGATCTCTCTAATTGTGATATCGACATCTTGCTGGAACTGTGCCAATTCCTTTGCCTTCTCCAAGACTTTTATACTGGCCTCCTCTAACTCGGCCTGCACACGCGCCGGATCAGCTGCTGGCGCTACTGGCTCTGCTAGTTTTTCTATTTCTTCTTGCAACTCTTTGGCTCTCTTACTCCTAGCTATATTCTCTGGCTTCTCTAGCAGCGCTTTTGCTGTTCTCGCTGCCCTTGGCGATTCTTCTGGATTTCCTTCCTCAGCATCCTCATTCACCATGAGGGCTACTGGGGGTGCTGGGGGATGCGAGGGGTTTGGAGCTGTCATCATTACCACAACAGCGAAGATTTGATGAAGCTTTCCTGCAGTATGAACCGTAGGTGGATCTGGCGCCAGGATGACGCGCTCTAGGTACGCGCGCTCCACGCGCACCGCGACGTAGACCTGGTTCTCGCCGAACTTGATGAAGCGATCGCCCCTTGGGAATGGCCTGGTCCTGAAGCAACCTGGTGCTCGCCGAACCTCTGGATGAGGCCGGAGTAGACGCGCTCGCCCGTCTTGGCGATGATATTGCCCGTCCGGATGAAGACTCTAGCAAGCGCCTGCTTCTGCCCCACGGTGGGCGCCAACTGTCGTGGTGGTGTCACGGCAGATGCCATGGGTAGGCTTAAGTTGGGGGCCGAATGGACGCTTGTGGTAGCCAGGGAGGGAGTGCACGGTCTAGCCGCGCATGAGGAATAAGATGAACTCTCCACACTTAGGATTTTTATTGATGCAAAGAGGTTTACAAGTGCTCCTAGAGTTGTTTGTGCATATCCTCAGGGCACTAGTTTCCTACCTGGTCCAACTTCCTTAAACCCTAGCTATGCTCCTCCTTATATAGGCAGTGGCCAGCTAGGTTACATCCCTTTGGGTCCTAGGGTTACTGTTTGGATCATGGTCCTTACTGTGCGGGCCGGGTCATGGGCTAGCCCTGAGCCCTTGACCCAGTCCACAAATCCATCCAGCTAACGGTCTTCTCATACGTAGCCTCCAGCTCTTTTGGCGTCATACGGTAACTTTGTACGTCAGCCCTTGATTTGGGCGTCACCCGGCTTCTTTTGTGTCACCCGTCGTCACCCTTCTCTATTGACCATGCTTTACCATGGTCCCTCCTGAACCTTACTCGGAAAGCTGCCACGCGTCCTTTCTGACTCGGCCTTCCCTCGTAAGATTCGGCTCGTTGCTTCCTACAAGGTAAACTAACTTGTCTTATACGGGCCGACATAATTCTTATGTCGGCCGCACACGACCTTCATACCTGGCCATTGTTACCTGGCCTGAGGTATCTCTGATTCTGCATAAGACAAGATGGGCAATGTTTTACCCCTTATGACCCTACCGGGGGTTACCCCCCGACATAGGAATAGGATTCTGAACCTGGGTAAGCTATGTTACCTCGTACCCACCAACTCCCTGCCTTCCCCATGTCTCTAAACACGCTCTGTGAGGACCTCTTCATGGCATACTCGTCGGCAATACCACGCCAGAAACCGTTCAGGGACTACCTTAAAGACGGAAGACTACCCACCGACAAAGTCGAAAGCCGACAGATAGTACGTAGAGAAAAAGGCTATACCATAATCAATGGACAACTATATAAAAGAAGCACTACAGGAGTATTCCTCCGGTGTGTATCTCAACAGCAAGGTATTGAAATCCTTAGAGAGATTCATCTCGGAGATTGCAGGCATCACACCGCTCCTCGATATTTAGTCTCCAAGGCCTTCAAGCAAAGGTTCTACTGTCTTACCGCTAAGGCGGACCCCGAAAAGCTGGTTGAGACATGCACTGGGTTTAAGTTCTATGCAAGGCAGCCACATGTTCCAGCTGAAGAAATTGTGAACTATACCAATTACTTGGCCGTTCATAGTCTAGGGGCTTGACATGGTTGGACCCTTTAAGACGGTACCTTGATGGTTTATGCATCTTCTTGTTGCAATTGATAAATTCACTAAATGGAATGAATCTAGGGATTTCTATTTTCGTGCCCCTGGTTCGTTAGTAGTACTCAATTTCCCCAGCCGCTTAACTTTCCTCACTTTTCCCCTCCCTCTATTTTGAAACCCTCGCAGGCGCATGGACGGAGGGATGCCGTCAGGTCAAAGGCTTGACCATTACATGCCATGGCCGGGGCGGGTCCTACCATGGCCGTTATGTGCTGACGGGTAGGGCCAGGATACACGTCGGACCAGCCATCCGTCTCTCGCTTAATTGTGGGCTGCTTTTTTCCTAATTTTGTGGCCGGTGCAGCCAATGACAAATGGGCCGTTATGTGGGGCCATCAAAGCCAATGAACGATGGGGCCGTGATGTGGGGCTATTCTGTGGGCTGTCTAAGACAATGACCGATGGGACTGTCATGTGGGGCTAGAGGGGGTATTTGCATATTTGCCATGTTTTACTTTGCATCTTGAATATTTGCCATTTTGTGTGTCACTAACATGTGGTGGTCATGTGGCAAATATGAAAAATTTTAAAGAAAAAGTTTGGAAGATATGAAAATTGGTGAATATGCAAAAATCCCGGAGCAGCTAATCCCCCCAAACATTGACAGGTGGGGTCGTGTATGACACATGAGGTCGTATATCTCTCATCCGCTCCCAACCCCCAGCCCCAAGCAGCTCCTATCCCACCGACGGACAGAGCAACCATCGTCGGCGTGTCGGTGCATCGCCAGCTCCGTCCTACAACGACATTGGACAGACTATCGTGTTGCACCTCAACCACGGATCCAACACCTGTTTTGTCCACATGCATTGTGTGTTGGGGCAGTATTGACCGCAGGCAGGTCCGCCGCCCATGACGACTGGGATTTTGTTCCGCCACCATAGGTCGATGAACGGACGCAACAATTTCTAGTAGTGCTTGGTAATACCTTTGATCCTACTCCACCCACCCTAATAGATTCGGTGTCAGGGGGATGACCCCAGGTAGGGTCAAGCTACGGTAAAAGGGGAAAACCCTCAAGGATCTGGACCGGGTTAAAGAATGACCAGACAGAGTTAAAAGGAGGTTGGCCGAATAAGGCTCGGCTTCACCTGAGTCAGGTGACTAAAACCCGACTCGGCCGACATATGGGTTATGTCGGCATACAAGAACCACTCTTTGTATCTACAGGTTAGGGCTTGGCCAAGTCACACAAGGCAAGGCCGAGTCATGGGAAAGCTTGCTCGAGAAGGAGAAGGCCAACCCCAAAGTAAACACTACATGTTGTCTCTCCTCATGAATCTGTATAGTAACAAGCACTATATACAAGAGCCAGGGGGCAGAGGAGCAGAAGAAGGTCACGGAGGTGACAGTCCACAAGCCCGAGGCTCACATGTCGTGGGATCTAGGTCATTGCCACGGATATAAGGGGGACACGGAAAGGAGCTCGCTGAGTTACTATTTTGGGACAAGCATATTCCATGAATATGCTTGTCCACGTCAGCCCTAGATGGAACTAGGCCACTCCTTTATAAGGAGGGGAAGGGCCTCGTGAGAGGGGGATCGATTCACTTCTTACTTTGCACTAGAAGTAGCTCTTTCTTCTTCCTCTCGCTCAAACAGCTCGAGGAGCAAGTGTAGCTTCACTGGTGTTGAATAAAGAATGTGTTCCTGAGTTTTGTGTGTAGAAATCACTACATCTTCCCTCCCTGGATCCCACTAGCACACATTGGCCCCCAACTTAAGCCTACACATGGCATTTGTCGTGCTACCACCATGACAGTTGGCGCCCACCTTGGGGCCAGCAGCGGTGCTAGCTAGAGTCAAGATCCGAAACTAAATGTAGCTATTGCAACCTGAAATGGGTGTCCACCCTGCATTGGAGATGCATGCAATCTCCATTTACACACCTTACTTTCCCTACAATGCACCCTAAATCTCTTTTGGTCACTCTTTTCAATGATAAATTTGAACCCAACCCTTATTGCATAAGTAGCAATGGCATATTTGCATTCCTCCATAGTATCAAAGACAGTCCCCTCATCAATTGTAGCGTTGTCCCTGTCAAAGTGCATCACTGGCTTGTCCTCGTCTTTGTCATCATATATGCATCTCATTTCCCCATCCTCACATTCCTCTTCCTCATCAGTACCATAGTCAGGCTCATAGTTCGAATCAACCAAATATTCCATACTCTCCATCCTATCAGGGTCAGAAGCTACATCTGGATATGCGTTCTCATCATCATCATTATCTTTGAGAACAAAATCATCTTGACTGCCACACATTTCGATGTCTTCATCCTCGCTTGGGAAGGCATCATGCTCAACGACAGGCTGGGCGGTCGCACTCAGTATCAAAAACAGATACTGCTCCACACGGGACGGTATCATTTAGGACAGTCTCTTCCCTATTATATTTATTAACGATGTGCACAAACATCAACACAGTCCTCGTGCCAAGGTGTTTACCCCACATCATGGCCAGAGCCTCCTCATTTCTAACATTTCAGAAAGTCTGCGAATTTGTGTCGTAGTACCTTCTTACGAATTTATCATGCTGGCCAATCGGAAACTTGCCAAATTGCATGTGCAAGTCACTTAGAGTTATGTCCTCCGTGGATACTGTCAGCCGATAATCAAATCCACTCGTAACTGTGATTCTATCGTTGGACAAGGTCTCAGTCCGACACCCATGCCAAATCTTCAAAAGAAATCTGGATGCAGCAGATGTCCTATGGTCACCAACACAGATCCTCTCCATCACCACGAGACTCGAAATGCTAATTAGGAGATGCAGAGATGGAATTGCGGTCTTACCCTTCAGGGAGGATGTACGGCACGTTCAATGGGCTCCGGAGCACCAAATCTTTGCAACCCGCGTCCTCTTCCTCTGTCTCGTACTACTCCATGTTCTCCAGCCTTGAAGGGTCCATCTCCTCGCTCTCCGACCGGGCAGGACCCATCTCCGTGTTCTCATGCCACACAGGATCCATTTCCATGCGGGGCACAGATTAAAGCCACCATCATTGCGGGAGAACCTAGCGCCCACCTCACGATTTCCGTTCCTAGACGTTCCTGGGCAGGGAAAGAGGCAGGGAGACAGGGCAAGGGGGCAAGGTAGGGTGGTTATGGCGGGTAGGGGATGACGGGAGGATGATAGTCCAGGGGAGGATGAGAGTTTTGCACGACAGGATAGAGTGGCAGCGTGTAAGACCAGAGCAGTGGAGCAGAGCGGAGCTATGAGCGATAGAATATGGAAAATCACACAATAATGGGGAGCACCAATCCTTGAACCTAGGATGCTCGCCGTCAATGATCGAGGTGGTAGGGCTTGCCAGTCAGTAAAACGCCATGTCCTCTTCCCCTTTTTCTGATGGTGTTGCTACAATTCTACGATCATAGTGGCATAGGCATAATTTGTGGACACACCTAAGGACACAATCATAAATATACTTAAAATGGATCCCTGACCTGGTACATTGCCCGATTCGGTTGCTAGCCACGACCTGTATATCTTAGCACTCTTATGCTGCGAAGGGGAATAAATATTCAATAGCTAGTAGAAATAGTTTCGAATAAATAAGATACACTCTTAGGAAGCTTAGTTATGGCCCCACCTAAGAAGAAGCCGCCGCCCCAGCGGTCGCGGCCGCTATCGAAGCTTGGCTATTTGGCCCCTCTGAGGCAGGCCATGTGGCTGTACTACAAGGCTGGTCTCCCATCGCCATCCGTGATGGTTGATTTCACAGAATGTGTTGCATCTGTGGCGTGGCGGAAACAGCGATGGCGAAATCCGCGGCAGCGTCGAGCAGGGCCAAGCGAGCATCATGGAGAAAGCGTGTGGTGGCATTTTCATGTGCTTTGCGCACGAGAAAGAAGGTACATTCCAAAGAGTTCCTGCAAGCTTGTCGCCGAGGAAACAAACCCCCGAACAGGGCAGCGCCAAGGTCAACAAACTCTCGCCTCCATGCCTCGGCGCGGGCGACCTTACCGTAGCGGGCCAATCTGGGTGCATGCCGTCAGCGGCAAAGATGATCCATCCTACGCACCATCGGCGGCCACACCGTCAGCGGCCACATCGTGGTGACATGCATCCATCTACACTCGGCTTGTTGGAGTGTTCGACAGCTAGAGACGAAGACGGGCAACAGCCCAGCACTCGAATTCAAGTTCAGATTCATAGGGACCTATGATTCCTACCACGAGAAGCCAGAGTTTAGGTTCGAAGAAAACGTTGCAGCGGCGCGGCTGTTCGTACTGAACTGGGACTGGTTCAAGCGTATCAACTAGTGCATGCACATTGCAGATCTCTTGAAGTTTGGCGGGAAGGAAAAAAATCAGTTGCGGTTGAATGATCCCTAAACTTATGTCCTCTCTAAGCAATTGGCTAGCCAACTTTTATGGTGGAGAACTGCAGTTTCTTCAATGTAGAACATTTAAGTTCAGACTAACTCCATAGAATGCCTTTTGTAGAGGCAATAGCCCCCTTTTGTGCTTCTATCTCATACTGTAGTATGGAATTAGTTTGGAAGTAACCAAATACTATCAAGATGTATCTATTTATTCAATTAATACTGGCATTTGTATTCGGTTTACCGTCATACCGAGGCAGACAAGATTCAGACAACATTTTATGAATTTATCTTGGGTGGTTTATTCATGCAAGTTACATATAGAATCATGCACCAGCTCGAACAAATCTAGGTAAAAGTTGTTCGAGGCATACAAACCAGCAACATTTCTTGTCTTTTGCATCGCTCACCAGCAGCATTTTCCCGGCAATGCTGACATTGATCATTTCTAGCCCACCCTATTTTCAGGAGGCTAACCTTGGTTATTCACACAAATTCATTAGCCACACATACTACAAATTCATTAGCCACACATACTATGAATTCAATAGCCACACGTTACAAATTCAGTAGCCACACATACTACGGCAGTTCAAACTATTACATAAGGCATACTACATGCTCGACTCTCAAGTCAGCAATCTTTCAGGTTCACTAAACCTCTGTCTTCACTCGAGGGAAATCAGAACCACCAGCTTTTCCACGCCCGGTTCCCCCACCGAAACTGTGTGCTCCGTCGCGGAACGGTGGTGGTCCTGTGCCATCGATACTTCTAGGCCAACACTAAAGGCGACGAGGATGCTTTCTAGCCGCCTCATCGGGGTCCTGAATGCCATGTACCAATTCCAGAACCTCCTGCAGGTGGATGATCACCGGGTGCTTCCCGCAAAGTTGTCGTCTCGTCTTGCTTGTAATCTAAACCTCGTACATCTTAGGAATGTTGTCTAGATCTTTCAGCCACGCCTTTACCTTGATGATCCATCTATTGCTCGGTGGAACAATCTCCCCCAGCTCACCGCCAAGGCTACTAATGCTGTTCTTGAGGGCCTCCGGTTCCCAAGCATCCAAAGGGAGGCCGTCAAAGCAATTGTCCCACCCACAGGCGCGATGCCAATGCATGAAGCTCATTTTCTCCCCACAGCACTCGAAAGAACGGGAAGAATGCCGAACATGCTCATTGTTTGAGATGTGGGAGAACCGGACGAAGAAATTGAATGGCGGCACGCATACCTCAATATTGACCACTTTTTTTCTGATCCCAAAATGAGACCTGAAAGCCAACAGCAAGTCTGCCGGCGACACGGCAAGACGCGTACCCAGCACGGTGGCCATGAGAGCGTTGTCATCGAACTCCTCTGCCAGGGGTACCATGCCTGGGGTGTGCGACAGCATGCAACCGCCCGAGGCTAGTCGATGTCTGTATTGCCCGACAGGACGTGCTCTACCATGTGAGAAGGTCTAGGCAACAGTGAGAGGCTAGGCTAGGGACGCGAAGCTCCGACATGCTGACTAGGAAAAATAAGGAAAGGGTGACGACAGCGAGATTTGATCAAGGGCATGGGGGTTGACCGGCCATGGCAGGGACGCAAGAGAGCAACGGCGATCTCCGATCTGGAGACCAGTAGCCGAAGCTATTAAAGGTAATGGAGAGGGGAATAATAGGGGATAAGAGCAGAGCAGAGAAGAAGACCAAGTCCTCGCAAGGGTAAACCAGTCCATGACCGCAAAGGAAAACGGAGAATACTGATAGGGCAGGGCAAGAAGAGTTTACCTAATGGTGGGATTTGAGTTCAACAGTTTTTTGACTGGTTCAAACGATCATTTGGCCATTAGATTTGCATTTACCCCCATTTGGCCTCTCTCGACAATTGGTGAAGCTACTACAGCCCCTCCGCGAAATTACACGCAACTCGGACCCGGCGATGCCTTGGCGTCTGAACTTTTGGGCCGCATATTAAAAGCCTCCCTAGGAACCCTAACCTTGGGAACCCTAGGAACCATACAACAACAACAAGAAGCAAGCAAGCCCTAGAAACCCTAGCAACAGAGGGGAGAGGGGAAGGGAGGGAGAGGATCAATCCTGAGGTTTACGATAGCGCAATATATGTGGTGGATGGAGGCAGGTGGTTGACGGGCGGCGGAGACGGTGTCTTCTCCCATGGTCGAGCTTCTTCTTTCTCCCTAAGGTGGACGGCGGCAGGTGGCGGACGAGCGGTGGGGACAGAGGCTTCTCCCGTGGCCTAGCTTCCTCCTTCTCCTGTGACAGGGTAGTCATCTTCTCTCTGAGGGCGTGGTGGGGAGAAGAGGGGCGTGGGGCAGTAGGGAGTAGAGGGAGCATGGTGGCGGTGGGGAGCATAGGGGGTCGCAGTGGAGGTGGGAAGCATAGGGGGCACGGTGGAGGTGGGGAGAAGAGGGGGCGTGGTGACAGTGGGGAGCAGAGGAGGCGTCTAGTGGCGGTGGCGGTGGGAAGAAGAGGTGGAGCAAGGTGGGGAACAAAATTGACTAAGTTTCTAGAGCAAGAGGAAACAGGCCGTTTTGAGTTAGGCATTGAAACTCAGTGGAGCTACCTGTTGGGGATATGCTATATGGGTATCCTCATAGCATGCATCTTATCCGGATAACCCGGGTGGCTCACAGTTGGTAGCATGGCCTATGGCTTGCTGGGCGGCCCAGTTATATGGATCCAGACGAGAGGCCCATGTCGAATAAAGGAAGGCTACGGAGGAGTCACCGACATACCCGGAGCCTTGGAGTGCAACACACGCTAGACTAGTTGTATGCAGTGTGGGACTTTGTAACCTGTCCGGATAGGACTTTGCCTGTAACCCTAGGACCTGGTGACTATATAAGCCGGACCTATGGGAGCCTTTAGGGCACCAATCAACTCATACCTCGCACAGCGAACCGATCCCTGTAACTCGGCGTATTGCCATTATAGTGATTTATAGCAGGAGTAGGATTCCGCCACCGTCGTGGGATCTGAACCTGGGTAAGCTATGTTACCTCGTACCCGTTAACCGTCCGCCTTACCCCATGTCTCTAAACACGCACTGTGAGGACCCCTCCATGGCGTACTTATCGGCAATACCACGACATTTGGCGCCCACCGTGGGGCAAGAGGCGCTTCAGGCTCTACAGTGGGCGAGGTCCAAGATCTTCGCGGGAATCGGAGAAACCGTAGCCATTGGCCGTGTTCTCTTCTCCGGCAATGTTCCGATCGTCCCTCCCGACAAGTTCTGGATCCCGGCGAATATGAACCCTACCAAATGCTCGATCGTCCCCATCGGAGACATACACCTCTTCATCGGCGAAACCGATTTGGGCACTAGTTCCCTAGAAGTCGGAGGAGCATCAAGACCCGCACGGACCTCTTACGGGCAGGACACATCCGCGGAAGGATCGATGTCGGATCTCTCTTTGGATTTTTCCGACAAAGATCGAAAAAATTCAAGGCCCACCCAAACCGCCCCTGTGTAGGATAGAATGGTGGAAGATCGCTGCAAGTCCGCCGGCTTCGCCCGTGCGTCTAGATACAGAGATCCAAGTTCGTCGGAGTGGTGAACATCTTCGATCTGGCGTGTTGCGTGTAGAGAGAGGGTGAAAACCCCTACGATTACCTTGCCAGGTGGCTCTGTATATGGGCCAATCTGGCGCATTACCCCAATGATGATGCCATGTATCACTTTGTGGAAGGACTGGACCAAGGTACGCTTCTCCGACATATGCTAAGGCGGCAGCAGGCTTCAGGAGCCTCACTTTTGAAAGCATGGTGAACATCATCAACAACTATGCGTAGGCCGAGGAGGCAGCTCAGACAGCGCTCGTGCTCCTTGACGGCGCCCCTCCGCCTCAGCCACCGCCGCCACCACCTCCGGTCGTCGTTGTTGTAGCTGCAGCACCACCTCCAGTCATCGTTGTTGCTGTCGCACCACCACCGCCCATCATCGAGGAAGCCCGACACCCTCTGAATCTGTGCTCGACGTGCTCTACGCCGACATCAGCGCTGACTCAGAGGAGATAGATTTCAGCCGAAGGATCTAGACTCTGCTATGCAGGAGATGGACGAGGATTACAAGCGTGACGAGAAGGCCAACAACGCCATCACGTCCCGAGAGGTGTTCGTCGCCATTGGGACCACGATGGATGAAGATCAACCCGGATGAGATCTGCCTGCGCTAGACAAGGGCAAGGGACCACCTGTTGCTATCGACAATGATCGCGCAAAGGCCATGCCCCCTCCGCCTAACCCAGTGCAGCAGTTGCAGGAACTTGGCACTTGTCTGAGTAACAACAGCACCGCAAACCCACCGCCTCCGGCATCTATGTCTGCTACTGCCCAAGTCACTCCAGCTTATAGAGTGATGTACGGCAACCTACTTGTCGATCCCATGATCGTGGCTCATATTCGGAACGTAGTCCAGCTTGATGAGAAGCGCCAGCAGCTGCTGGAGGAAGTGTAGGCCATCGCGGAGCAAGGTGCTAAGCTGGATCGAGATATGGCTAACACGCAGAAATCAATAGAGAAAGCTAGAGCCATGGAGGCCGAGTACAAGACTCTGCTCCAGTAGCACAAGGCTAAGAATGCTCTGGCTCGTGTCATCAATGATCCTGGTGTACGGAAAAACCTAGGATGGGCACCCTCGAAGCTGCCACAAGCAAAGCCATACATTGACAGCGAAGGCAGGCAGGTGATGCCCACCCCCCTTCTCAACCTCGCCGTCTCCAAGACCCTTCTGGAGCAGGATAGATCACCCGCAGCTGTGGACCAGGTCTATGACCTTGCGGCCAAAGCGGTGAAACAGTAGGAAAAGGCCACCTCTCGGAGGCTTGAGTCTGACCCAGCGTTTCGCCAGTCTAGCCAACCTAAGCCGCCAAGGGACCGATCTCCTCATGATGTCGGGTCCTAAACAGGTTTGTTAGAACGAAGACAAAGGGATGCGTGCAACAGGAAGGACGCTATCCCCATATCCTCCGACCATGGAGGTAAGGCTCATCCTCGTCGCCCATCTCCACCGCACCGCTCTCCGTGACATCGAAAGACCCCAAGGCTCACCGTCGTATGGACATGCCTCCGCCAAGACAGAGCGGCATCATCATCCGCGACAACACGGAGCAGACCCATCATGATGGAGAGCGTAACCAAGGACACAAGAGCAGGTCGCGCCATGACCCTCCGCGTCCGACAAGCAACCACAACAAGCGTGAGGCATCGCAGGAGGGTAACAGAAAGAAGGATAACCCACTGCCACCTCCGCCTCTGCTGCCCCCTAGCAGCCACCATGTAGGAGGAGTCCCGCGTCGTTCACGTAGCCCTTCCCCTAGTGAAAAGAAGAAAAGAGCAAGCCCAGAGCCATACGACGCATGTTTACGCCTGGACAAGAATCACGAGGCCCGGGAAGGACAATACTTGGGACCACGTTGCTTTGGACCTATAATACGGACCGCAACTTACCCCAAGGGTTTCCGGATTGACAAGACCATCAAGCCCTATGACGGCACCGCCAAACCAGCTATGTGGTTGCAAGATTACAACAACACGGTGGAGATCGTCGGGTGTAACCCCAACGTCGCCGTCAAGTACCTCCTGCTGATGCTGGCGGGCACGGCCCGACAATGGATTGATGACTTGCTGGAGAAGTCTATCTACAACTGGTTGGACAAGCAAGAAGCATTCAAAAAGAACTTTGAGGGTACGTATAAGCGTCCATGCACTGTTGGCGATCTATAGCGGTGCGTGTAGGAGAAAGACGAGTCATCTCGCGCCTACCTCTCTCGCTGGCTGGACATGAAGAATTCCTGTGCAGGAGTGCACGCCTAGACCGCCATGGTCGCCTTCATCGACAGGTTGGATAAAGGTACATTGCTCCGACATAATTTGAAGCGCTTGCAGGACAATCACCAGCTAGATCTCAACCAGATGATCCAGCTGGCTAGTGAGGTCGCAGCTACCGACAATGATGCTCGTGGCTCCCTGCCGGCAACGGCCGTTCCAAATCAAGCGAGGAGGAACAGCAGCACCAAGCAGAAAAGCAAACCTCCGACATGGTCGCCATGACATTTGCAGGACGAGGTGATGGCGAACAGCGTGGCTGAGGATGGGGGCTGGTCGTGGGCAGCAGCGAGGTAGTTAAACTACCTCGGTAGCGCTCCGTGTTCCCCAAACGTTCGAAGAGTACCGTGACATGTCATGCCTTGTAAACCTCGACGCCAACGACAAAGCCACTCACACCAATCGCCATTGCAAGTTCGTCAACAATCTCAAGGAGGACCCGGGGTTCGGCTACAAGCAAATTCGGAAGAACAGACCGCGAGTCAAGGGTAAGGGGAAGAAGAAGGAAGAGGAGTTCAAGGATTCAAGTGACATGGATGAGGATGTTGACCCCAAGCACGCCGCCAAGAGAGATGGCAAGGGCAAGAACCCCTTCGAGAATAAGGCAGCCGTTTTCCACACGTTCCTTGGCACCCCCACCTTCCGACAACAGAAAACCTCTATGAGGATACTGATGGCCACTCTACCCCCAGTTCCCCAGTACCTGCGTTGGTCGGAGATTCCAATTACTTGGGACAGGAAGGATCACCCAGACCTCATCCCTATGAAGAACTAGTACGCCATGGTCACCAACCCCCTGATTGACGGCAACGAGTTCACCAAATGTATGGTGGATAGTGGAAGCAGCATCAACATCATTTACCTGGATACACTGCACAAGATGAACTTGATGGAGGCCAACCTAAGGCGGACCAGCACCATCTTCCATGGCGTAGTTCCTGGTCAGGAGGCTTGGTCCCTTGGGTGCATCACACTTCAGGTCGCTTTTGGCAATGTTAATAATTACCGCCAAGAACGCACGACCTTCGAGGTGGTCCCCTTCAAGAGCGTGTACCACATTATATTCGGACGCGACATATTCCATGCCTACATGGCCAAACCATGCTTCGTCTACAACAAGCTCAAGATACCCGGACCAAACGGTGCCATCACCGTATCCGGAAGCTTTACCAAGGCAAGGGACTGCAAGATTGGAGAAGCAGCCTTTGCAAAAGCTGTCCTCCACAACAAAGAATTCAAGGAGATCCATAGAAAGGTTGATGCCTCAGAGATGCCAGCATCAAAGAAGCAGATTTCTGACTCCGCCCTAGCATTCAAGGCCGCCATCGAAACCAAGCCGGTGGAACTTGTGGTAGGCGATGCCTCCAAGACCAACACCATTGGGACGAACCTGAATCCCAAATAGGAAAGCGTGATCGTCGAGTTCCTCCATGAGAATAGGGACATCTTTGCCTGGCAACCTGCCGACATGAAAGGTGTACCTAGGGAACTTGCCGTGCATAGCTTGAATATTGATACAAAATACAAACCAGTGAAACAAACTCTATGACGCTTCGGAGACGAGAAGAGACGCGCCATAGGCAAGGACATAGATAGGTTACTTAAGGCTAGTTTTAGCCGAGAAGTCCTTCACACCCGATGGGTGTCCAATCCTGTACTTGTCCCCAAAAGGGAACCAAAGAATTAAGAATGTGCGTTGATTACACCGGCTTGAACAAAGCGTGTCCCAAATATCCGTTTTCTTTGCCTCACATTGACCAAGTCATTGACTTGACGGCTGGCTCGGAGCTTTTGTGTTTTCTTGATGCATACTTAGGATACCACCAAATTAAGATGAGGAAGTTGGACCAATTGGCCACTTCGTTCAACACACCTTATGGCACGTTTTGCTATGTCACGATGCGCTTTGGGCTGAAAAACGCAGGTGCTACGTACCATCGGACAATGCAGTGTTGCCTACACAATCAAATTGGTCGGAACGTTCATGCCTATGTGGACGATATAGCGGTGATGTCTAAAAAGTCAAACGACTTAATCTCCGACTTAAAAGAAACCTTTGATAATCTCCGGAAATACAACATGATGCTTAACCCTAAGAAGTGCGTCTTCGGGGTTCCAGCCGGCAAATTGTTGGGCTTCATCGTTTCCCACCGTGGAATCGAGGTCAACCCAGAGAAGATCAAGGCCATCTTAAACATAAACCGTCCTACATGCCTGACGGACATACAACGACTAACAGGTTGCGTTGCAGCAGTTTGTCGGTTCATCAGCCAACTTGGAGAGAAGGCCCTGCTGCTGTAAAAGTTGCTGAAGAAGGTGGACAAATTTACATGGACGAACGAGGAAGATCCAGCATTGAAGCAGCTAAAGGAGATACTATCCTCGGCGCCTATCCTTGCAGCACCGGAGACTATGGAGTCTATGTTAATTTACATGGCGGCCACCAACCGGGTAATCAGCATCGTCGTCGTGGTAGAGCGGAAAGAACCAGGGCATGAGTACGGAGTTCAATGACCAGTTCACTATGTAAGCGAGGTCATGATGGAGTCCAAGCAGCGTTACCCGCACTACCAGTAGATAGCTTATGGAGTGTTCCTTGCTTCTCGAAAGCTAAGGCACTACTTCCAGGAGCACCCTATCGCAGTTGTGAGCAAAGCTCCACTATCCGACATCATCAACAACATCGACGCTACAGGAAGGGTCGCGAAGTGGGGCATTGAACTTGCCGCCTTCGAGATCACCTACAAGAGACGTGACGCTATCAAGTCACAGGCCTTGGCGGATTTCATCGCAGATTGGACGGAGATGCCAGATGCTACCCCTATGTCGGAGTCAGAATACTGGGTGATGCACGGATCAAAGCTACTCAATGTCTCAGGGGCTGGTATACTATTACAGTCACCAACCGGGGAAAAGCTGCACTACGTTCTGCAGATCCACTTCGAGGCTACGAATAACATGGCGGAGTATGAAGCACTCATTCACGGACTACGCATAGCCAAGGATATTGGCATCAAGCGCACAGTTTGCTGTGGAGATTCTGACTTGGTTGCCCAGCAGGTGGCTGGCACCTGGAACACGCAGAACCCTATGATGGCGTCATATCGAGACGAAGTGGATGAGATAGCCAAGAGCTTATTGGGCTACAAAGTCAGGTATGTCCCTAGGGAGCAAAATGAGGATGCTGATCTGCTGTCAAATCTTGGATCAGGGCGCAAAAAAATTCCGCTTGTCGTTTTTCTAGAACATCTACGGACACCATCTGTGAAGGGAGCGGACACCAAGAACCCGGATAGAGTTGACTCTTTCATTCACACATGGCAAAGGTCCCTCCGGCTTGGACAAAACCGTTCATGGAATATCTCGTACATGGAACTTTGCCTATCGACGAGGTCGAAAGTCGGTAGATAGTACGTCGAGCAAAGGGCTATACCATAATCAATGGACAGCTCTACAAAATAAGCACCACTGGTGTAAACCTAAAGTGTGTTCCCCAGCAAGAAGGTATTGAAATCCTTCATGATATCCATCTCGGAGATTGTGGGCATCACGCCGCTCCTCGGTTGTTGGTCTCCAAAGCCTTCCGGCAAGGATTCTACTGGCTGACCACGAAGGAGGATGCTGACAAGCTGGTTGAGACATGCATGGGATGCCACTACTATGCCCGACAACCACATGTTCCAGTTGAAGAATTGCGAACAATACCAATAACTTGGCCGTTTGAAGTATGGGGGCTAGACATGGTTGGTCCATTACAGACGGCACCATGTGGGTTTACGCATCTGCTAGTAGCAGTTGATAAATTCACCAAATGGATAGAAGCTAAACCCATTAGAAAGCTTGATGGGGCAACTACCCTTAGGTTTGTCCGGGATCTAGTGGTGAGATTTGGTCTCCCACATAGCATTATCACCGACAACGGCACCAACTTGTCACTCAGATAAGTGGAAGCTTATTGTTGGGAGAAGGGTATCCGACTTGACCTAGCATCTGTGGCACACCCACAGTCCAATGGCCAAGTTGAGCGAGCCAATGGATTAATTCTGCTGGGAATCAAGCCACATCTTGAAGTGCCGCTACATAGAGCAGCTGGAGCCTAGGCGGAGGAACTACCATTTGTGTTGTGGAGTTTACGAACTACACCCAACAGATCCACCGGCTACACCCCTTACCTCATGGTATACGGAGCAAAAGCCATCCTGCCTTCCGACATCCTTCACGATTCACCAAGAGTTGACGCCTATGATGAAGATGACACTGAAGAATCCAGACGCCTAGATGTGGACCTTCTCGAGGAAGAGCGTGTTTTGGCATGCCAAAGATCCGACATCTACCAGCAGAAGCTATGCGGCTACCATAGTCGCCGCGTTCGGCATCGCTCGTTTAAAGAGGGGGATCTGGTGCTCCGACTTAAGCAGAAGAAGTCACACAAATTATCCCCGCCATGGGAAGGACCATTCATCATAAGCGTAAGCACGTGACCTGGATAATGACTACCCGGAGCTTGATCGGCCATGGAACATAGCACAGCTACGTCCTTTTTACACTTAGCATATTTTTTATCTACTGTGTACTTCTTATATGATCAATGAAATAATGCTCTCTGGTTCACTCATATTTCTGAGTCTTTTACCTCCTTTAGTGTTCATTTTTGGATCGTATAAAACCTTTATGCACAAGCTTTGCATTTGCACTTGTGAAAATTCCGCCTACGGGCGTTAGCTTAAGTTTTCTGGTCTACACGTTCTTTGTTGTTTTATGTGGATTCTGGAGTAATGACTTTCGGCACTTGAAGTCGGTGATTTTGTGCTTAGGTTTTTGACGATGCCATTGGGCATCATCACCTTAGCGCATAGTTTCGACTACGAGTCTTCCGACTCATGAAAGGTCAAGCATAAGAGCCAAAGTAATGGATAAGCTAGCACTTGCTTAAAAATATTTACATGCTGGAACCAGTACTTGAGTAGCAGGAAATTACAACTATTGTTTTTCTGCCTTAAGTTAACAGAGTAGTTTTTCCGCATACAACAATCCAGAGGAAACAAATATTACAAAGTGTTTTTATTCCTCTGGCGCAGGAGACTTGGATGCATCATCGTCGGCAGCAAGAGAGCCATCTTCCTCGAAGTTGGTCGTCTTGAGGGATTCGGAGGAGCTTTGGTTGTCACCGTTAATGATCTGCAGAGGCACGAAGATGTTGTGGTCGACCAACTCGGCAACCCTAGTGTCATAACCCGCGAGCGATGCCCATATAGCCTTATGGTCAATCTTGTGGCCTTCATTGTCTATGTCGAGGAGACCTGAGGTTACCGTGTCGATGTCGGCATTCTCATAGTGCGCCTTGACCATTGCCAACAACATCCTTGCACCAGCCCGGGTACATGAAGCTTTCCAGCTTACGATACGCCCAGGGGCTTGGTGCAAGATCTCTGAGTACTTCATCACGGAGTCCACCGCCTTGATATTGATATTGAGGGGCTTGGCGATCTCCTTGGCTTGCTTGACGGCGGTGCTGATGAAGTTGCCAGAAAGGACCATGCATTCCTTTGGTGGAGGAGGCGACTTGGTCAAACCGATAGGAGCTGCATTTTCCGACAAAGGAGCACATGAGTTCAGTAACACAAAATTTCAGAGTATCTGGCTTCTAGAAGTACAAGATAGATAATAGCTTACCAAAGATGCTCGCCTCAACTTGCTGGAGTGTCTACGCCATGGAGTCCCACTCTTGTCGGAGAACCTTGTATGCTTCAAGGTTGCGCTGATTCTGCTCATCGGCAGCTATCTTCTGCTCCTTGAGCATCACAATCTCCTCCTTCAAGAGGTGTATATCCGTGTTGGCAGACTCCTGCAAGGCCTCCATGGACTCTTCATGCATATTTAGGGTATCGGTCTTCTCCTGCTTAAGGATCTTGTTTTCGCTATCCAGCAACTCAATGTGCTTGGATTGCTCAACAATGTCCTTGGACTTGGCGATGGTTTCTGCGAGTCGGAGAAAGAACAACACACAATGAGTAGTAGGAGAGTGATGGCACAAGACCAAGATGATTTTTTCCTTCAAGAAGGCAGGTTTACCCTTTTTAGCTTCCAACTCCGCGCGCATCTTGTGGAACTTCTCGTTGGCGATGCCTCTCCGCGCATTCTCATTCTGTGGAAAGAAGATCATAATCACTTAGTTTCTTAGAGCATCTAGCCGGATAAATATCCACCTAGAGGATTGGGGGCTATAGTACGAGTTTTTAGCTCAGCAATATGCTTAGTCTTTCTTTAAGCATCTAGTCGGAACTAGTTCAGCTTCAACTAGAGGCTTGGGGGCTACAGTATTGAATTTTGCAAACACTGCGTATGCTACTATAAAAGTATCTAGTCGGAATAATTCATTCAAACTAAATACATGGGGGCTACAGTGCAAAGTTTTCTAGCTTAGTCACTCTTAGAGCATTCAGACGCAAAGACCTATGGTTTTCCGTATAAATCCTCAGGGGCTACAGTGGGATACTACTTATGAAATGCAAAAGGCAAATAAAACTTACAAGTGCGATGATCTTGAGATTGGTGGCGCTCTTGGCAAATATCTTGCTGAAGGAAAGGCTATTTCCTCGCAGGATATCAGCTTGCCTGAGGAGCTCCTCAAGACCGCAAGGCGGATATGTTGGAGCCGCACCAGGAGCCAGAGTTGAGCTACTCGGCGTAAGCGCCGGGTAGACTATCTTCGGAAGCTTTGTTGATGTCCTGGGTGCAGAGGCACCGCCTTCGATAGTCGTTCTGCCTACCACCATCACCTTACCGCTACCGATGGCATCCTTAGTCGGAGCTTCAGCCATTTGGTTGCGGTGCTTTCTTGCGTTGCCTGTTCACTAGCAACAACGAGCTCAGCGGAGACAGCTGGGTCCACTTCCATGGCAGAAGGGCCAGATGAATCCTTGGCTGGAGAGCTTATCAGAGCAGCGGCAGGCTGGACGCTGGGAGTGGTAGGGGCGATGGCGGGAGATGCTTGGTGTGACACATCTCGGTGCAACATATCTCTAATGTTTTTAGAAGCCCCCGATGTTTTGGAGGTCTTATTCAAACTCATATTGGCATTCTTCCTAAAACATGCAAAAGTATAAGTACAGGAATAAGATGAGTAAGGGACAATGTCGGAGGATGAAAGGTTTACACAACAGTGGGTGCTTTGGTAAAAGGGATCCCGGTAATCTTTCTCTTCTCCGCCTCGAGGGTGGCGGTAGTCTTCTTGGAGGCTCCAACCTCTGTCTTCTTCTTCTTGCCTCTGTCGGCGGTGTCAGAGGTGGAGCTCTTCCGCTTACGCACCAACGGAACATCGTCATCGGACCCGATGGTGACTTCCTTAATCTTGGGGTCATAGATTTGGACAGCCATGTCGTCCTCCTCTAGACTTTTAAGTTGTTAAGTGAAATCCCAAAGTGTTAGATGATATGATAATGGCTAGATGGAAGATCTGGAGTATATGTCATACACGGAAAATAAACAGGTACCTCTAGGAACTTGCCCTCCTCGAACATGTCGTAGGTGATGGTGAAGCCATGCTTCCTGTCCTTCACCTTGACGATGTCCTTGAGGCGTAGCTTGATGGAGTCACTCGAGAAGTTATCCTCGGAGATGCGGAGGATATCCTTTCTCTCCTTGGTGTACTGATGCATCAGCTTCGAGCGGTGCTATAGAGGTTGGATCCGCCAGACGAACCAGCACATGGCTAGGTCCAACCCGGTTAGACCCGTCTCTATGAACCACTCTATCCGCCTTATGGCACGGGAAACGTCGTTGTCGGAGGGAAGGGAGGCCTGGGATCTCCATGTCGAGGCTTCGGCGGCGGCCCCGTCGACGAAGTCCGGATACGTTCCTTCTTGGCCGGCCAGAGGGATATCTGGGCCATAGAAGTACGTATGTTGCCAATTCTTGTAGGAATCATGGCCGACGATGTCGGGGAACCGCCGGCCAGGATGGATCTTAAAGCTAATCGTTCCGCAATTCCTGATCTTTTCCTTGCTCGCTCCGGCTTCCCTCTTTACGGTAAAGAAGTAGATGAACAAGTCTAACCTAGGCATAATCCCTAGGTAACCCTCGCAAAGCACCGCGTAGTTGCTAAGCGCTAGGATGCTGTTGGGGGACAGGTTCTGAGGTTGAACCCGGTAATGTTTGAGGACAGCAAGGAAGAACTCGAAGATGGGGAGGGAGACGCCGCATACCAATTGCGCTTTGAGGTACACCTTCTCTCCGGCTTGGGATAAGGGATGACCTCGCCGGTCGGCGCCGCCTGCCAGACAAGCCCCTCCGTCGCGGGGAGGTAACCTTCGACGAGCAGCTCTTTGATGTCGATGTTGGTGATGTCAGAGCCGCGCCACTCCCCCTTATGGGAGTCACCCTCCTCCTCCAGCGGATCCAACGCTGCTGGAATATGGTCATCGCCGGTGAACTCCACCACCACAGACCGTGGCAGCACCAGACCCTCTGGGGGAACCTGGACGGAGCTCGCCGGCTTCACCGCAGCATCGGCCGTTGCCGCCATGGATGGGCTGGAGCTGCTGCTCGCCATTGGGAGGGGAGAGAGGTGACTGGAAGATTGGGGAGAGATTAGGGTTTTTCGCGTGCGCGCGGACGGCTCGAGGAGGTGCTCGCAGGAGGAAGACAATGGAGCAGGGGGAGAATGAGGTGAAACGTAAAAATCCACCGTAGTTGTAATTTATAACTCTCAACGTCAAGATTCGTGCAAAGTGATCGAATGGTTGACGCGTGGACGACGTGTGTGGGCGCGTGCGCGAAAATTTCACCACGTTCCCAACCGCCGCCGCCAACGGTTCGTATCCTTCACGGGGAAAATGGACATGATTGCTGAAGGGATACGGGTAGGCTACACTAGCGCAAATCAAAGATTTTCTACCGCGTATACCAGGATTACTGTTGTCATAGATCACAGGATTACCACTAGACGCGCAGTTGTGGAATTGATAAAGCGTGTCGAGGCAGTGTAGACGTTCCACGTCTCCTCCTTGTCCTCGTCCCACGAGAAGCTCCCCTTGCGCGTCTCATCCAAGCGCTACAGATGCAGCGCCTCCGAGGTATCCACACGTACAGGGTGGAAGCGTCAGACGCCGGACTGCTAGGTCCATGCGCGCGACACAGGCGTGAGGAGTGGCGGCTGGGTGGAATGATCTCAGGTCTAACGCTGGCCAGCTCGCCCCACCCTCTCTTATATAGGCATCCCTAGTGGGCTTCTACATTAGCATCCCATTAGTAGCCTAAGCCTGGTCTAATTCGGATCCAATCCTCATTAGGCTTCCTGCCCCTTAAGTGTGTGACCCTATAGGTTCATATGCGTATAGACATGACACAAATACACTTATTCTGTCAATAGTTGGTAGCGGCCTCTAGCAAGACGTGCCAACTCCTAAACGCATACAAAGATCATATCGGACGAACCATCACAAGGTTTAGTACATGTATTTCCTTTTTGCCTCACGATATTTGGTCTAGCTCCAAGCTGACCTCCCTTTCTCGATACCGTGATTCGGAATCCCTTTACTAGGTTAACTCTTAACCATATTTAGCACGGCCATGCATTTCTAGATCCGATCACTCGAGGGCCCCAGAGATATCTCTCTCAAGTAGAGAGGGGCAAATCTCATCTTGATTGACCATGCCTTGCAGCATGCTTCAGGACAAACCCGAAAGCTACCTTTATAACTACCCTGTTACGGTGCAGCGTTTGATAGACCCAAAGTAGGTCAATCCACATCTCAAGTACATGCGACAATCTCAAGTCTAAGGACAAAACGTACACGATGTGTAGAGAGAGAGCTGCAACTAATTGCCTGTCTCAAGTTGGGTCAGTCCAACCCCATGTTCATAACATGTGTCCACATCATTGGTTTGACATCTCCATGTCTATGACTTGCGAAACATAGTCATCAACCAATCGATGTGCTAGTCTAATATTCACATGTGTCCTCACATGAACTCCGACTAGGGACAACTATTAAATAACCATACAAGTAAAGAGTTTCACAAACAATTCACATAATTGCCAATCAATACAAGTTGCCTGATATGGATATTCAAGGAACATTACAATAACTCATGGATACATATGAAATATAATCATATCTATGATTGCCTCTAGGGCATATTTCTTTCAGTCTCCCACTTGCACTAGAGTCAATCTAAAATGTATCTAATACCAATTGCTCTTGTGTGCGCTTCATGCGTGGGATGCGGGAGAGGCTTAGTCAAGGGATCAGCAACATTTGAGTCCGTATGTATTTTGCATATCATGACACTATCATCCTCAACGAACTCTCGAATCTGATGGTAACGCATGCGAATATGTTTGTTCTTCTGGTGCTGTCTAGGTTCCTTGGCCTGTGCAATAGCACCATTGTTGTCACAATAAACGTCCAAGGGATTGGACGCGCCTTGAACCACACCGAGAGCGATCAGGAAATTCCTAATCCAAATAGCTTCCTTTACTGCCTCCAAGGCAGCAATATATTCAGCTTCTGTTGAAGAGGAGGTCACCGTATCTTTCTTGGAACTTTTCCAGCTCACGGCACCACCATTCAAGACAAACACATAACCTGATTGCGATTTCGAATCATATGAGTCGTTAAGGTAACTCGCATCTGTGTAACCCTTTACACTGAGTTCATCCTCACCTCCATAAACTAGGAACACATCCTTAGTCCTTTTCAAGTACTTAAGGATGTTCTTTACCGCTTTCTAGTGACCTTCACCTGGTTCAGCCTGGTATCTGCTCGTAACACATAGAGCATAGGAAACATCTGGGCGAGTACATATCATTGCATACATGATGGATCCAATAGCCGAAGCATATGGAACTCTGCGCATGCGCTCACGCTCATCAGTAGTCGAAGGACACTGTGTCTTGCTGAGTTTAATGTCGTGAGACATGGGCAAGAACCCCTTCTTAGCCTCTTCCATGCTGAACCGTTTCAACACTTTGTCAACGTATGTACTCTGGCTTAATCCAATTAGCCTCCTTGATCTATCTCTATAGATCTTGATGCCCAGAATATATGCCGCTTCTCCCAAGTCCTTCATCGAAAAACTATTTTTCAATGAGGTCTTAACAGACTCGAGCATAGGAATGTCATTTCCAATTAGCAATATGTCATCTACATATAAGATTAGAAATACCAGCGATCTCCCACTTTCCTTCTTGTAAACACAAGGTTCTTGTTTGTTTTTGATGAAGCCAAACTCCTTTACAACTTCATCAAATCGAATATTCCAACTCCGAGATGCTTGCTTCAGCCCATAAATGGACTTCAGAAGTTTGCATACCTTTCCAGCATTGTTTGGATCGACAAAACCTTCGGGCTGCATCATATACACGTCCTTAGTTAGGATTCCATTTAGGAAAGCCGTCTTGACATCCATCTTCCATATTTCATAGTCGAAATGTGCAGCAATGGCTAGAATTATCCGAAAAGATTTAAGCATCGCTACGGGCGAGAAAGTCTCGTCGTAGTCAACTCCTTGAACTTGTTGAAAACCTTTTGCAACAAGTCGAACTTTATGGATGTGAACATTTCCATCCATATCAATCTTATTCTTATAGATCCATTTGCACTCGATGGCTTTAAAACCATCAGGCAGGTCAACCAAGTTCCAAACTTGATTGTCTCCCATGGACTCTATCTCGGATCAGCGATCAACCATTTCTCAGAGTCTGGATCCACCATCGCTTCTGCATAGGTCGTAGGCTCATCATTGTCTAACAATAATAATTCTCGCGCTTCGTGGAGCCTCGCTGACCTTCATGGTTGTGGTGCTTCTGTTGCCACGGGTTCCTCAACTTGTTCTGCTACAATAGCATCACTCGTAGAAGCATCCCCAACTGGCTCATCTTGAACTTCTTCAAGTCGCACTGACCTTCCACTTTTTCCCTTTGTGAGAAACTCTTTCTCTAGGAAAACACCGCTACGAGCGACAAACACTTTTCCCTCCTCTCAGTTGTAGAAGTAATACCCTAAGGTTTCCCTCAGATATCCCACGAAAATGCATTTATCTGATTTGGGTGTTAGCTTGTCCGACTGAAGTCGCTTGACAAATGCATCACAAACCCAAATCTTTAGAAAAAAGACAAACTGGGATTCTTTCCAGTCCACATCTCATATGGTGTCTTAACTATGGATTTAGATGGTATGCTATTAAGTGTGAAAGCTGCCGTTTTTAGAGCGTAACCCCAAAATGATAATGGTAAATCCGACTGGCCCATCATAGATCGAACCATGTCCAACAAAGTTCGATTACACCGTTCGGAGACCCCGTTTCTTTGAGGCGTTCCGGGCGGCGTAAGTTGTGGAACAATTCCGCAACTCTTAAGATGATCGCTAAATTCGTGACTCAAATATTCACCTCCACGATCAGATCGCAAGGCCTTTATTTTCTTGCCACGTTGATTCTCTACTTCACTCTGAAACTCCTTGAACTTTTCAAAAGTTTCAGACTTATGCCTCATCAAGTAGACATAACCATATCTACTGAAATCATCAGTGAAAGTAATGAAGTAGTGATATCCTCCTCTGGCGGTCGTGCTCATTGGCCCACATACATCAGTATGTATGAGTTCCAACAAGTCTGTCGCTCTCTCGGGTAAACCCGAGAAAGGTGACTTGGTCATCTTTCCAAGTAAATGTAACTACCTCGGTGAATTACGCTCCTAGTTACAAGCCTGGATGAGCAGAAATGGTTGAAATAGTACGGTGGGGCCCAAATGCCACTCACAGGTAGACCTTTCGGCCGTCCCAACCATTTCCAAACATCAGGACAAGAACGGGCGGCGTAATCGGCAGGCGAAGGGATCAACTACATACACAAATGAGTATGTATGCAAGCCACCATACAACAGTACATCAGAGCCATTCCATCTAAAAAGAAAGGAAATATAGCAACGCCATACGGCAAGATCCAAATATCCTAGATAGAAATAATAGTTTAGGATATCTCCTCATACATCAATCAACAGAGTATCAGGCGGAAGCGGAAGACAAAATCCGAGTACGGATAAGAAGCAAATCGGCATAAGATGCCCCATAAATAAGCAGATCCCGCCCACAGATCTCACGGATTCCCGTTCCCGGAATCTCTACACCGAATGATCGTTGCCCACATCGTCCGTCTCCTCCACCCAGTATCCATCTTGAGGGTTTACCTGTTCATCTGAATCAAACAATTTATCATGTGAGACCCTACGGGTACTCAGCAAGTCTTTATGCCGCTAAAGGGGACACAACCTGGGGTGACGCAATTGCAGCAAAAGATAAACCCTAGCAATTCTATAGATACTCGCTAACCATCCGCCTAACCAATGATAGACGGATGTCCGTGAATTAATAACAACAGGTATAACAGTTATAACGGTAATCCATAGATCCATCCTCCTCCTCGCTTACCAACGAGGAAGCGGACGAACAACCCCCCCATCCGTTGGCAGTTTTATTATCCATTCCATGAGTGTTGCACTATTTACTAGTCAGATACTTAGTCAAGTTAAAAGCGGTACTTTAGTTATTCTTGTCTATGATCGAGAAACTGTGCTCCAAGTCGTCCATAACCGCGGACACGGCTTTCAGAAAGATTTACCCTGCAGGGGTGCACAAATAGCAACACACACTCGATCAACCTCGGAAAAACCAAATCAAAACCAACGAGGCAGTCACGACAAAGCGATCACAGGATTCAGAAATATTTCAGGGGGCCACCCCATTAAGCTACCCGCGACGAAGTTGGCCGACTCCGAGACGGACTCAAGGTTTGCGCCAATGGCTGTGAACGACTGGGAACCCGAAAATGTGACTGGGCTTGTCGACACCGCGAAAACACTCCGCTTTCCTAAACAGTACAGTGTGCAGTACCTCGCACAATTTAAATAAAGCAGTAAAGCATGGCATAAGTACAGGATAGTAACAAAGCCCCAAACTAATTGTGGCCCCAAGAAATAAGAATGAATCAAGCTCTGGCTCAGGGGGGTCCATAAGGCCTCCCGGATGTGGATAGCGCGAAAATTCAAGGAACAGGAATCAAGTACTCGGGGTCCTACGGGACACAAGTGAGCCTGAAAAACCAAATAACAAATATGGCTCACCGGTGCCACTTTCATTAGTTATCCCATTACTACTCAGGTTAAGTTGTTTAGGTACCTCGTTATCCATCAGACACTCACATACCCTACACATGCTGTTCTACGACTCGCATGGCTCAAACAACTCCTGTAGAAATGGCTCATGGGATGGAGGAACAAGCTTCGGTGGGGTTTAAAGTAAAGGCTATGCAATACTTGGGATTCAATTTAATGCAAACGCGACTCAATGATGCAATAATAAGATAGAGGCAATAGGTACTATATGTATGCAAGCATGTGGTAGTGCTTGCCTGGCAGCTCAGTTGAAGCGAGAGAAGGATCTGGGTAGTGCTCCTGGGTCTCTTGATATATCCCCTGCTCAGCGTCTATTCGAAGAAGAACCAAACAAACAAGGGCCAACATAAATAAAGTGCACAAGCATATGAATAAAATGCGACAAGCAAACAATCATGCCATGATGAATGATGCACAATTTGCATGGCAATAAGGTAGCATGGCATGGGTGAGGTGTGGAATACAAGAAGAAACCCTTTTATTGAGTTTTGGCCTCATTTTATTCTCATAATAGTTGCTGTACACATTATATTTATATGATGCATGCTTCAAATCAAACCATGGAATGCATAAACAGAAAGGTCTCGTCGAGCTAATCATTTTAGACATATTATTTGTTAAATTTGGAGTTATAAAACCAAAGTTATTAACTAATTAAGGAAAAAGGGCATTTTATTGTAATTTTAATTAACTTGGAAATTAAAGTGTTCAAAATATATTTTGAAGGCCATATTTGAAATCCTCTCATTTTTCTGATTTGAAAACATATATTATTTGTATTATTTGGATTTACAAATTAAAAGTTATTTAAAAACAGATTTAAAATTTGAATTTGAATTAATTTGAAAAGGTTTGAATTTAAACAGATACAGAAAATACTTTTTATACACAGACAGACCCAGCCACAGCCGCAGACGAGTGGGGCCATCTGCTGACTGGGCAACACGATGCATGCTGGGGCTTTTCTCACTGCGCGGATGGCTAACCCAGGAGGCCGACAGGTGGGGCCATCAACCTCGCAGGCCCACATGACAGCGGCGACCAAGGGGAGTGCCACGCGGCACCACGGGGACTGCGGGTTGGATTCACGAAAACCTGGGTACCCTTTTGTAAAAAGCATCTGGAGGCTGGTAGGTGGGACCGATGGTACCGCGGGTTAGAAGTAAGGAGCTAGAAGGGGTTTTGTGCAAAAATAGCCGCTGCTACTGTGGATCTTCTCTGTGCTCTGTCGACAGATCGATGCACGCCAGCGACAGAGCGCGGCACGCGGGCTCGAACTCGTGACCGCGCGCGTGCGAGCGGCGGCGGCTACCGCTGGGGTGGCTAGGGGGTTGTGCTGGCTTACGCTTGCGCGGCTAGGTAGGGTGTAGGAGACACAGGGACGGCAGAGGCTCGCGACCACGGCGCACAGAGGATGTTCGGCGAAACGAGCTACGGAACCGGCCGGCGACAGCGAGGCAGAGCATGTCTAGGGGGTTTGGGGCTCACCGAGGAGTTGTTGGTGGAGCTGGATCGGGCAGAGGAGCTGGGGATCGTCGTCGAGGCAGAGGCCGGCGTAGCTAGGGTTTCGCTTCGGGCGACGCTTGTTCTGGCGGTTCCAGCCCTTCTCCTCCTCGACGGCATGTTCAGGGTGACGCAGATGGCTGGCCTTGGTCTTCCAGGCCTCTTCACGGACGCGCAGCACGTCTGGTTCGACGGGAGGGAGTAGAGGCCGATGGTGGGCGACGAGAGAGAGTGGCCGGAGGTGGAGAGGAAGAAGCGGAGAGGGCACGGCCCTGGGGTAGATCTGGGGTAGCAGGGCGAGGCAGAGAGGCGATAAAGTAGAGAGGGGGAGGGAGGTGCCGTGGGGAGGGGTAGATGGAAAAAGGTGGCCTCGGTGCCACCTTTCTCTCCTTCCTCCTCACGTGCTCGGTCGGCCAGGAGCCAGGGCAGGTCCAGGGTAGGCAGGCAGGGGCCTCCAGGTGGGGCAGGGTGAGGCCTAGGAGGGGTGGTTCGGTGTGGGGCACACCAGGCAGAGAGAGAGAGGGGTAGGCTCGGGATAGGGTTAGAGGCTCGGGATCGGGTGAGCTAGGCTCGGTTAGGGTTTGGGTAGAGGGTAGCTAGGGCAGGGGGTGTGGCCAGGGAGAGAGGATGGCCAGGTGGGGCCAGCTAGGTAGAGAGAAGAGAGGGGCCGAGAGAGAGGGAGGTAGGTTTAGGGTTTAGCTTAGGGTTTGAAGAGAGGGGGGATGGTTTAGATTAGGTAGGGGTGTGGTTTAGAGAGGATCTTAGATAAAGGATAAGAGAGGGAGGGTGATGGATTAGGGTTTAGAAGTTTGCATGCTCCACACTTAGCTCAAGCAAGAACATGTGGAAAAGAGAGAGAGAGATGTGGGGTGATGATGGATTCTAGCAAGACAAACTAGATCAAGCCAAATGATAAGAAGGGAAAGAGATGAGAGAGATAGGTGAAGAGGTTCTCTTTTGGCAAGATCAAGCATGCTCATGACAAGCACAAGCAAGATATAGCCCAAAGAGAGAAGAGAAGAAAGGTGATGATGGCATTGATGGAGATGGTGATGGGTTTTAGAAAAGATCCACTCAAAATCCAAATAAAAACCAAAGGACAAGTAAAAGGTGGTACTTGCATGGGCCATGCATAAATAATTAATACCATGCTTATCTTTGTGAAAACAAGATTATTTACATGGCATTTTTCTTATGCATTCCAAAATGTGGAGTAAGGCCCAAGCAAAAGAATTTAAAAGAAAGCCCCAAGTGGACTATATGGAGGTGATCATATTTGAATAGAAATGGAACTTGCTAGTGTGTATGTGCCACTAGGTATTTAGTAAGCCCAAAAGTATCCCACATGATCATAAATCCATAAAAACCCATATGGAAGCTAGGAAAAGGTTCCACTCACAAGGCATGCAAAGGTGGCCATGTGGCTCTCATAAACCAATAATGTGAAAACAATATGGTGCATATATGAGAGCATGTGGAGGTAGAATGGATCCACACCAATACATATGAGCTAGAGGTAAAACCAAATAAGTTGCAATGCTCATATATGGTGGGATGGTGGAATGATGGGTGATGACAAGAAAGGTGGTGGAGTTAAATAAAAGATATGCCCCCAACTCAACTTGGGCATTTAAACAATATATCAAGAACCAAATACAATATCAAGAGGCAAATACAATTTACAATGCATATGAGAGAAGAACCAAATCAAAAGGGTTTTATATGATGCTCAAATGCAAGGTGGATTGATGACATGAGCATGATATAATGATGATGCAACAATTATATATTTGAAATAGCCATTATATTACTAGACCAAGTAGCATTACAATTGTTAGACAATTGGGATGCTACAACTCTCCCCCACTAAACAGGAATCTCGCCCCGAGATTCTAGGAAGAAGAAGAAGACTCAAAAAGGGTAGGATACTTGGCACGGAGCTCATCTTCACATTCCCAAGTGGCTTCATCAACAGAATGGTGCGACCACTGCACCTTGCAGAACTTGATGGACTTGTTGCGAGTCCTTCTTTCTGCGACTTCCAGGATTTTTGTGGGGTGTTCTTGATAAGACAGATCTTCTTGGAGATTGATAAGCTCATGGTCCACGGTCCTGCCGGGATCCTTGAAGCACTTCTTGAGCTGAGAGATGTGGAAAACATCATGGACCTTGAGTTTTTCCGGGAGCTCAAGAGCATAAGCCACTTCTCCTCTTCTTCCACGAATTTTGAAAGGACCGATGTATCTAGGAGCCAGCTTCCCTTTGATACCAAAGCGGTGCGTGCCTCTCATGGGAGTGACACGAAGGTAAACGAGATCACCAGGGACATACTCCATGTCCGTGTGCTTTCTGTCATAATTGCTCTTCTGGCGACTTTGAGCAATCCTCAGATTTTCAAGAATGATGTGAACCTTCTCCTCCGCTTGAGTCACAATGTCAGGGCCAAACAACATTCTTTCTCCTGCACCCGACCAACCAATCGGAGTTCTGCATTTGCGACCATAGAGAGCCTCAAATGGTGCCATCTTTAGACTTTTCTGGAAGCTATTGTTGTAAGAGAATTCAGCATAAGGAAGACATTCTTCCCACTTCATGCCAAAAGAGATGACGCAAGCACGAAGCATATCCTCCAGAATCTGATTGATCCTTTCAACTTGTCCTTGCGACTGAGGGTGGTACGCTGTGCTGAAGTTCAACTTTGTTCCCAAAGCATTTTGGAAACTCTCCCAGAACTTGGAAGTGAAGATGCTTCCACGGTCTGAACTGATCTCAAGCGGAACCCCATACAGAGAGACAATTATGTTGATATAGAGCTCAGCCAACTGAATTGCAGAAATGGTTTCCTTGACGGGGAAGAAGTGAGCCACTTTAGAAAGCCTGTCAATGACAACAAAGATTGCATTGTTGCCCTTCTGCGACCTTGGAAAACCAGTGATGAAGTCCATCTCTACTTTCTCCCATTTCCATTCTGGGGGTTTCAATGGCTGTAGAAGACCGGAAGGTTTCTGATGGACAGCTTTCACTCTGCGGCAGACATCACACTCCGAGACATACTTGGCACAATATCGTTTCAAACCAGGCCACCAATATTGTGTTTTCAAGTCCATGTACATCTTTGTCCTGCCAGGGTGGATAGAAAGAACAGAATCGTGCGCCTCCTTGAGAACTTGCTCTCTCAAACCCGGGTAGTTCGGAACAAACATCCGGTGTTCAAAGAAAAGCGTGCCTTGATCATCGACGTGGAAGGACTCATACTTCGGAAGCTGAATCCTGGAGATGATCTTTCTTGTGTACGGATCACCAAGCTGAGAGGAGCGAACCTTTTCTTCCAAGAGAGGGGTTGCTAGAAGGTTCAGGAGATACCCTTGTTCCACAATCTCAAGGTTGAGCTGACGGAATTCCTCGCACAAGAGAGGCTGTTGTTCTTCCATCATGAGGTTGTTGACATAAGCTTTGTGGCTGAGAGCATCTGCCATGACATTCGCTTTGCCCGGAGTGTAGTTGATTGTCATATCGAAGTCATTGATTGCTTCAATCCACCTCCTCTGCCGAAAGTTGAGATCAGGTTGAGTGAAGATATACTTCAGACTCTTGTGATCAGAAAAGATTTCACAACGGTTGCCAAGCAAGTAGTGCCTCCATACTTTCAAAGCAAAGACAACTGCTGCGAGCTCGAGGTCATGTGTAGGATAGTTGATCTCATGCGTCTTCAACTATCGAGAGGCATAAGCAACAACTTGTTTTTCTTGCATAAGGACCGCACCCAATCCTTGCAAAGAGGCGTCACAGAAAATCTGGAACGGCTTGGATGTATCCGGAGGAACCAAGACTAGTGTGGAAGTGAGCTTCTCTTTGAGTGTCTCAAAGCTTGCTTGACATGCAGGAGTCCAAAGGTATTTCTTGCCTTTCTTAAGGAGATCGGTAAGAGGCTTCGCTATCTTTGAAAAGTTCTGAACGAAGCGACGGCAATAACTAGCCAAACCAAGGAAACTCCGCACTTCTTTGACATTAGCAGGAGGAAGCCATTCAACAATTGTCTTCACAGTTTCCGGATTGACTGCAATGCCCTTGGCAGAGATGACGTGACCAAGATAGGTTACTTGAGGCAGCCAAAACTCACACTTGGAGAACTTTGCATACAAGCGGTTCTCACGAAGCTTGTTTAGGACACACCGGAGGTGTTCTTCATGCTCTTCTTGTGACTTAGAATAGACTAGGATGTCATCCAGGTAGACCACAACGAACTTATCAAGATACTCCATGAAAACCGAGTTCATGAGCCTCGAGAAGGTGGCAGGTGCGTTGGTGAGATCGAAAGACATGACCGTGTACTCATACAGGCCATAGCGGGTGGTGAAGGCTGTTTTAGGAACATCTTCCTTGCGAATCTTGATTTGGTGATAACCACTTCTCAAGTCAAGCTTAGAGAATACCACAGCTCCAGCTAGCTGATCAAAGAGATCATTAATCCGTGGAAGGGGATATTTATTCTTGATGGTTTTAGCATTGAGAGCCCGATAGTCAACACAAAGTCTATCAGTCTTGTCTCGCTTCTTCACAAAGATTGTTGGGCTACCCCAAGAAGAAGTACTATGCTGAATGAAACCCAACTTCTCTTGCTCATCAAGCTGACGTTTGAGTTCAGCCAACTCAGCAGGACCCATTTTATAAGGCCGCTTGGAGATAGGAGCGGTACCAGGTTCAAGCTCAATTACAAACTCAACCTCACGATCCGGAGGCATACCTGGCAACTCTTCAGGAAAGACATCTGGGAACTCACAGACCACCGGAACACTCTGAATAGCTTCCATAGCATCATCATTCAGAGCCGCCAAAGAGAAAAGCTGGATAGCAGGAGTCAGACTTGGAGAATAGACTATATGGCCTTCAGGAATCTTCAGAGAAACCGAGCGTTCAGCACAATCAATCACAGCTGCATTTGCTGTCAACCAATCCATGCCCAAGATGACATTAATGTCAGAATTTCCCAGAATGATTAAGGAAGCCGAGAACGAAGAGCCACCAATCTCAATTTGATTGCCATGGCTGATTTTTGAAGCTGCCATTGTTGCTCCAGGAGAAAGGACCATTAACCGCTTAAGGAGAGGATCCATAGCTAACCCATTCTCATCAGCAAACTTGGTTGACACAAAAGAATGCGATGCACCAGAATCAAACAAAACTCGTGCAGGGACTGAGTTAACGGATAGCATACCCATCACAACTCCAGGTGCATGCTCATCTTGAGCGGCGTTGACACAGTTGGCACGAGCAACAGTAGACCCGGGCTTGGTGTTGATGTTGAGAGCCCGAGGTGGTGGTGCACGAACCAAAGGAGAGCTTGCCGCAGATCTTGGAGGTGGTGGAGGAAGAGCCTTGTTCTTCAACGGACAGTTCCAGTATTGATGCCCAGTGTTTCCACACGTGTAACAAGCACCAGCTGGACGTGGAGCAACGTAGCCAGGGACTCCGCCAGGCGCTCCAGGGTAGTGGTGGTTGTAGCCCCTGGGAGCAGCAGTGATGAAGTTTGGTGGCCTTGCCGCGAAGCTTGAAGGTCTTGGTGAAGCCGGGAGCGATGGTGGGGTGTTAGGAACCCAGACACGACGCTTAGAGGGAGTTGACATAGCTGAAGAGCTTGCTGCATCACGGCTGTGTTTCTTTGACTCCTCAAACACTTGCCTACTTGCCTCTTCCTGCAGAGTTGTATGCTGAAGTTCTAGAAAGGACACCGACCTTGCATGTGTGATTGCATATTTGATCGATGCATTGAGCCCTTGCCTGAACCTCTTTTGCTTCTTCTTGTCATCAGAGATCTCATCGCCACCATAACGAGAAAGGTTCATGAAGTTCCTGATGTATGTGTTGACATTGTCATTGCCCTGCTTGAGGTTGAGAAACACTTCCTTCATCCTCTCCATGACAATTTCTGACAGATACTGCTCTTTGAAAGCTCCAGTGAACTGTCCCCAAGTAGGCTGAAAACCAGTGCAGTTTGCCTTCAGGTAATTCTCTCACCACAGAGTTGCATCTCCCTTCAGAAGGTGAGTAGCACACTTTACCCATTCTTGCTCAGGAACATCAGCAGTTGCCAGTAACCTTGACATCTCACGCAACCAATCATCAGCATCAAGTGGTTGATCAGAAACATCAAACTGGCGAGGGTTGAACTTCAGAAAGCTTTTGATGTCTCCTCGCTTGGGAGGTGGAGGTAGCGGCACAAACTCATTCCTCCTGACACTTTCTTCAAACCGCTGCTGGTTCTGCTGCATTGCTGCCAAGGCATTGGCGATGCTCGACAACGCTGCCCCCAGTTCAGGTTGTATGTCCTCCTCAGAACGGCGTGGTGGTGCCATCCTGTGATTGATATAAAACACAAGTCAGTACTATGATGGAGAATAATAATAATCCAAAATAGTACCAAGATGGAATTAATCAAGATTAAAGGATACAATTTACTAAGATGATATTAAAATATCAACAAAGTTCAAAGCACCTAGAAGATATTAAGCATATCGCACACGACTGAAAAGGAGTGTGGTACACAAATATATCAAAGAAAATTTTTTCACAAATTTCAGCATTAAAATACCAATAGATGCGCAAAATCACTTAACGAATCAAGATTAGTGACTCTACCAATTCAATATACAAGAGCGAATGATAAGAGTAGTGGTATGGTCGCGACTCCATCCCGCACTCAAATCATTACTCCGCACATGAATAAGTAAAACACATATCCCAACAACTTCTTCTCACGATGAACCTAAAGATTAGCAACTACGGAAAACGAACACCCCAAACAAGATGATGTCGGATAACAAAGAGTAAGACAGATCGCGTCGGTATACAACGAATCAGATAGATCGCGTCGGTTTGCAAAAGCCTGTCGGTATGGAATGTACCAACAGTTGATAACCAAAGGCAGATTGTGATAACAACTGGGATGCAATAGATAGACAAAGGATTTACACACACACACACACACACACACACAGATACACAACCTATGGTACTACGGAAACCCAGAACACGTGAATCCTAGTTTGAATTTTAAGAAGAGGATTGAAAACGTTACACTTCCTTACCAGAAAAGGGTGGGTGGTTGGGTAAGAAGAAAAGTGGAAGCAGTCCTACTCTCGTGTTTTGTTTTTCCCTAGTATACATAACTACCAAAAATATTTGCTAGACAGACAACGACCATTTGGCTGAGACCCTGAAGGGCGGGATGGCTCTGATACCAATTGTAACTACCTCGGTGAATTATGCTCCTAGTTACAAGCCTGGATGAGCAGAAATGGTTGAAATAGTACGGTGGGACCCAAATGCCACTCACAGGTAGACCTTTCGGCTGTCCCAACCATTTCCAAACATCGGGACAAGAACGGGCGGCGTAATCGGCAGGCGAAGGGATCAACTACATACACAAATGAGTATGTATGCAAGCCACCATACAACAGTACATCAGAGCCATTCCATCTAAAAAGAAAGGAAATATAGCAACGCCATACGGCAAGATCCAAATATCCTAGATAGATATAATAGTTTAGGATATCTCCTCATACATCAATCAACAGAGTATCAGGCGGAAGCGGAAGACAAAATCCGAGTACGGATAAGAAGCAAATCGGCATAAGATGCCCATAAATAAGAAGATCCCGCCCACAGATCTCACGGATTCCCGTTCCCGGAATCTCTACACCGAATGATCGTTGCCCACATCGTCCATCTCCTCCACCCAGTATCCATCTTGAGCGTTTACCTGTTCATCTGAATCAAACAATTTATCGTGTGAGACCCTAGGGGTACTCAGCAAGTCTTTATGCCGCTAAAGGGGACACAACCTGGGGTGACGCAATTGCAGCAAAAGATAAACCCTAGCAATTCTATAGATACTCGCTAACCATCCGCCTAACCAATGATAAACGGATGTCCATGAATTAATAACAACAGGTATAACAGTTATAACGGTAATCCACAGATCCATCCTCCTCCTCGCTTACCGACGAGGAAGCGGACGAACAACCCCCCCATCCGTTGGCAGTTTTATTATCCATTCCATGAGTGTTGCACTATTTACTAGTCAGATACTTAGTCAAGTTAAAAGCGGTACTTTAGTTATTCTTGTCTATGATCGAGAAACTGTGCTCCAAGTCGTCCATAACCGCGGACACGGCTTTCAGAAAGATTTACCCTGCAGGGGTGCACAAATAGCAACACACACTCGATCAACCTCGGAAAAACCAAATCAAAACCAACGAGGCAGTCACGACAAAGCGATCACAGGATTCAGAAATATTTCAGGGGGCCACCCCATTAAGCTACCCGCGACGAAGTTGGCCGACTCCGAGACGGACTCAAGGTTTGCGCCAATGGCTGTGAACGACTGGGAACCCGAAAATGTGACTGGGCTTGTCGACACCGCGAAAACACTCCGCTTTCCTAAACAGTACAGTGTGCAGTACCTCGCACAATTTAAATAAAGCAGTAAAGCATGGCATAAGTACAGGATAGTAACAAAGCCCCAAACTAATTGTGGCCCCAAGAAATAAGAATGAATCAAGCTCTGGCTCAGGGGGGGTCCATAAGGCCTCCCGGATGTGGATAGCGCGAATATTCAAGGAACAGGAATCAAGTACTCGGGGTCCTACGGGACACAAGTGAGCCTGAAAAACCAAATAACAAATATGGCTCACCGGTGCCACTTTCATTAGTTATCCCATTACTACTCAGGTTAAGTTGTTTAGGTACCTCGTTATCCATCAGACACTCACATACCCTACACATGCTGTTCTACGACTCGCATGGCTCAAACAACTCCTGTAGTAATGGCTCATGGGATGGAGGAACAAGCTTCGGTGGGGTTTAAAGTAAAGGCTATGCAATACTTGGGATTCAACTTAATGCAAACGCGACTCAATGATGCAAGAATAAGATAGAGGCAATAGGTACTATATGTATGCAAGCATGTGGTAGTGCTTGCCTGGCAGCTCAGTTGAAGCGAGAGAAGGATCTGGGTAGTGCTCCTGGGTCTCTTGATATATCCCCTGCTCAGCGTCTATTCGAAGAAGAACCAAACAAACAAGGGCCAACATAAATAAAGTGCACAAGCATATGAATAAAATGCGACAAGAAAACAATCATGCCATGATGAATGATGCACAATTTGCATGGCAATAAGGTAGCATGGCATGGATGAGGTGTAGAATACAAGAAGAAACCCTTTTATTGAGTTTTGGCCTCATTTTATTCTCATAATAGTTGTTGTACACATTATATTTATATGATTCATGCTTCAAATCAAACCATGGAATGCATAAACAGAAAGGTCTCGTCGAGCTAATCATTTTAGACATATTATTTGTTAAATTTGGAGTTATAAAACCAAAGTTATTAATTAATTAAGGAAAAAGGGCATTTTATTTTAATTTTAATTAACTTGGAAATTAAAGTGTTCAAAATATATTTTGAAGGCCATATTTGAAATCCTCTCATTTTTCTGACTTGAAAACATATATTATTTGTATTATTTGGATTTACAAATTAAAAGTTATTTAAAAACAGATTTAAAATTTGAATTTGAATTAATTTGAAAAGGTTTGAATTTAAACAGATATAGAAAATACTTTTTATACACAGACAGACCCAGCCACAGCCACAGACGAGTGGGGCCATCTGCTGACTGGGCAACACGATGCGTGCTAGGGCTTTTCTCACTGCGCGGATGGCTAACCCAGGAGGCCGACAGGTGGGGCCATCGACCTCGCAGGCCCACATGACAGCGGCGACCAAGGGGAGTGCCACGCGGCACCACGGGGACTGCGGGTTGGATTCACGAAAACCTAGGTACCCTTTTGTAAAAAGCATCTAGAGGCTGGTAGGTGGGACCGATGGTACCGCGGGTTAGAAGTAAGGAGCTAGAAGGGGTTTTGTGCAAAAATAGCCGCTGCTACTGTGGATCTTCTCTGTGCTCTGTCGACAGATCGATGCACGCCAGCGACAGAGCGCGGCGCGCGGGCTCGAACTCGCGACCGCGTGCGTGCGAGCGGCGGCGGCTACCGCTGGGGTGGCTAGGGGGTTGTGCTGGCTTACGCTTGCGCGGCTAGGTAGGGTGTAGGCGACGCAGGGACGGCAGAGGCTCGCGACCATGGCGCACAGAGGCTGTTCGGCGAAACGAGCTACGGAACCGGCCGGCGACAGCGAGGCAGAGCATGTCTAGGGGCTTTGGGGCTCACCGAGGAGTTGTTGGTGGAGCTGGATCGGGCAGAGGAGCTGGGGATCGTCGTCGAGGCAGAGGCCGGCGTAGCTAGGGTTTTGCTTCGGGCGACGCTTGTTCTGGCGGTTCCAGCCCTTCTCCTCCTCGACGGCGTGTTCAGGGTGACGCAGATGGCTGGCCTTGGTCTTCCAGGCCTCTTCACGGACGCGCAGCACATCTGGTTCGACGGGAGGGAGTAGAGGCCGACGGTGGGCGACGAGAGAGAGTGGCTGGAGGTGGAGAGGAAGAAGCGGAGAGGGCACGGCCCTGGGGTAGATCTAGGGTAGCAGGGCGAGGCAGAGAGGCGATAAAGTAGAGAGGGGGAGGGAGGTGCCGTGGGGAGGGGTAGATGGAAAAAGGTGGCCTCGGTGCCACCTTTCTCTCCTTCCTCCTCACGTGCTCGGTCGGCCAGGAGCCAGGGCAGGTCCAGGGTAGGCAGGCAGGGGCCTCCAGGTGGGGCAGGGTGAGGCCTAGGAGGGGTGGTTTGGTGTGGGGCACACCAGGCAGCGAGAGAGAGGGGTAGGCTCGGGCTAGGGTTAGAGGCTCGGGCTCGGGTAAGCTAGGCTCGGTTAGGGTTTGGGTAGAGGGTAGCTAGGGCAGGGGGTGTGGCCAGGGAGAGAGGATGGCCAGGTGGGGCCAGCTAGGTAGAGAGAAGAGAGGGGCCGAGAGAGAGGGAGGTAGGTTTAGGGTTTAGCTTAGGGTTTGAAGAGAGGGGGGGATGGTTTAGATTAGGTAGGGGTGTGGTTTAGAGAGGATCTTAGATAAAGGATAAGAGAGGGAGGGTGATGGATTAGGGTTTAGAAGTTTGCATGCTCCACACTTAGCTCAAGCAAGAACATGTGGAAAAGAGAGAGAGAGATGTGGGGTGATGATGGATTCTAGCAAGACAAACTAGATCAAGCCAAAAGATAAGAAGGGAAAGAGATGAGAGAGATAGGTGAAGAGGTTCTCTTTTGGCAAGATCAAGCATGCTCATGACAAGCACAAGCAAGATATAGCCCAAAGAGAGAAGAGAAGAAAGGTGATGATGGCATTGATGGAGATGGTGATGGGTTTTAGAAAAGATCCACTCAAAATCCAAATAAAAACCAAAGGACAAGTAAAAGGTGGTACTTGCATGGGCCATGCATAAATAATTAATACCATGCTTATCTTTGTGAAAACAAGATTATTTACATGGCATTTTTCTTATGCATTCCAAAATGTGGAGTAAGGCCCAAGCAAAAGAATTTAAAAGAAAGCCCCAAGTGGACTATATGGAGGTGATCATATTTGAATAGAAATGGAACTTGCTAGTGTGTATGTGCCACTAGGTATTTAGTAAGCCCAAAAGTATCCCACATGATCATAAATCCATAACAACCCATATGGAAGCTAGGAAAAGGTTCCACTCACAAGGCATGCAAAGGTGGCCATGTGGCTCTCATAAACCAATAATGTGAAAACAATATGGTGCATATATGAGAGCATGTGGAGGTAGAATGGATCCACACCAATACATATGAGCTAGAGGTAAAACCAAATAAGTTGCAATGCTCATATATGGTGGGATGGTGGAATGATGGGTGATGACAAGAAAGGTGGTGGAGTTAAATAAAAGATATGCCCCCAACTCAACTTGGGCATTTAAACAATATATCAAGAACCAAATACAATATCAAGAGGCAAATACAATTTACAATGCATATGAGAGAAGAACCAAATCAAAAGGGTTTTATATGATGCTCAAATGCAAGGTGGCATGATGACATGAGCATGATATAATGAGGATGCAACAATTATATATTTGAAATAGCCATTATATTACTAGACCAAGTAGCATTACAATTGTTAGACAATTGGGATGCTACAGTAAACAAGCCTGACATGTCTCGTATGATTCAAAATCAAACAAAGTTAGAAGACCATCACCATGGATCTTCTTCATGCGCTTTTCACTTATATGCCCCAAACGACAATGCCATAAATAGGTAGGACTCAAATCATTAGGCCGAAGCCTTTTAGCACTAACATTGTAAACAGATGCATCATCAAGATTTAAAATAAATAACCCATTCACAATGTGAGCATTAGCCATAAACATAGCATTCTTAGAGATTACACAACCATTGTTTGCACTCGCGAATGAATAACCATCCCTCATCAAACATGAAGGTGATAAAATGTTTCGACCCATACTTGGAATGTAATAACAATTATTCAACTCCATAATAAATCCTGACGGAAGGTGAAGTTGCATGACGCCGACGAAAATTGCAGCAACCCTTGCTTTCTTTCCGATACGAAAATCCACTTCGCCTTTCTACACTTCTCTAGTCCTTATTAGACCTTGCATCGAATTGCAAATATGAGCAACCGATCCGGTATCAAATACCCAAGAGTTAACATAGGAATCAGCGAGAAGAATGTCCACAACATTTACAACAAGCGTACCTGAGTGGGAAGTACTCTTACTTCCACTCTTCTTCAAAGAAGCCTGGTACTTGCTGCAGTTTCTCTTCCAGTGGCCATGTTCATGACAAAAGAAGCACTCAGTGTCTTCTACAGGTCCAGCCTTTTGCTTGGGTGCAAACTTAGGGATCGTATCCTTAGCCTTTCCCTTCTTCTTCAAGAAGTACCCTTTTTCTTGAAGCTAGGCTTTTTCTGCACAGCCATCACATGGCTATGCCCTGCACACTTCTTCATGTCACTTTCTGCTATTTTAAGCATCCCACATAATTCATTAAGGCCCTTCTCCACCCCATGCATATGGTAGTTCAAAATGAACTGCCCATAGCTGGATGGAAGAGACGCCAAAATGAAGTCAGTGGCCAACTCTTGGCCTAGTGGAAAACCAAGCTTTTCCAAAGTCTGACTGTAACCAACCATTTTGATCACATGGGGGCATACAGCTGCTCCCTCTGCCAGCTTGCATTCGACAAAGGACATTGTACCTCTCAGTCCTTGCCTGATCTTGGAACATGTCCTTAAGCACGACAATCATATCGTACGCTTCCTGATCCTCAAACTTCTTTTGGAGTTCAGGTTCCATGCATGCAAGCATAAGACAGCTAACCTCAAGAGAATCATCACATGCTCTCTTGTAGGCATTCTTGAGGGCAGCAGATGCATTATCAGCAGGTTCATCGGGGATTGGGGTATCCAGAACCGTTTCCTTTTTACCAGACCTGAGAAAAATTCTCAGGTTACGGACCCAGTCCGAATAGTTTGTTCCATTTAGTTTATCTTTGTCAAGAATCGAACGCAAAGAGAAAGGTGATGTAGTGTTCGGTGCCATTGATCTACAATAGAAAACATGCAAAATACTAAGCCATGTAACCATGAAAGAGTAAAACATATTAAACAATTTAATAGCATATACTTCCACTTAAATCAATATCCCTCTATTGATACTAAGTGATTCAAGATCCACAATTAACAAGTCAACTAGTGAGCTTTAGCATCACTGCTAGAAGACAGGGTAAATCGGTAAGCAACACTTGCTAATCATATCACATATGACTCTTGTTGTTGGGTGACATCTCTATGTCAAAACTAGGCGCCCAACCTTTATGCCCCAAAGTCCTTAACTGTTAAGATGACCTTGTCAATCTCACCAACCCTTATGCGTGTAGGTATCCGATACAAACCCATCCAGCCAAGTAAAACCGCGACACCCTAATTTCATAGGCCCACCAACAATTGTACAGGGCATAGGATGGTGCAAGGTTTGGTTGGGAGGGCATGGTTTAACTTAAACTTTGTGAGGGGTTGTTCTACTTCTATCATCTAAGCATGCATAGTAGTAAAACGCATAAGAATAACATTCACATAGATGTGACACAGTATGGCCCATTTTCTCATGGTGATCTCCATCGCCATAGAACCTGTCCACCATGATGATCTCCATCTTCATGTTCCATGTGAGCCATCCTCCAAATGATGAGTCCTCCAAGAACTAATACAAGCTATTACTCCTAACAGCTAGTAATCAAAATTACATAGTATTGGGATCATCACAAGTTGGCACGCAGGCCATTACAATAAATGACAACACATATGGCTCCAGCCGTGTTGCCCTACTCACGACACGCAGGTCATGCAAAATTTCATACATGCATCACATACATATATGGGCCATACTAATCACATACATCCTGCAAAAACAAGTTATGCATAGAATCGCATTCTACCGGATCATGTGACATCGCAGCACCTAGTTACCTTAACGAGATACAAAAGGGGCTATGATTAAGGGGGTATAGGGGGTCTCACCCTGCAGGGTTCGAAGGGGCAGCGCCCCTTGCGGTATCTGTAGGGGTTCGTAGCATGGAAAACAAAAAAATTCTACCGCATGAACACACAATCAAGATCTAATCTATGATCAAGCCAAGATCTATCTACTAGATTGTAGCAACGAGTCGATAGAGGAACTCACCCTCGAAGATTCCAAAGCGGTTAACGAGAGCAGATTCTCGTGGGTGATGTAGTCGTACACTTGCCGATCTCAAGATCGCGTAGACGATCCTTCCGGCGCTGCGTTCTGGCAGCGCTTCCGTAGTCGGTCACACGTTCGGTACTTGATGAAGACCTTCCTCTCCCTTGTTCCAGCAGGCAGCGGAGGTTGTAGCACTCTCCTCGCGATTCCGGCAGCACGACGGCGTGGTACCAGAAGTAGAGGGGAGATCTCGCAGGGCTTCGCCTTAAGCCGGAGCGAGTATGGTGGACTATGAGAGAGCCTTGGTGATCTAGGGTTTAGACACACCAATTAGAAGGGGCTAAACCAGCAGCTAGGGCAATTAGAAGCTCTAACTCGGCGGCTTGGGAGAAATCCCTAGGCTGTGGCTAGGGTTTAGGTTTAGAGGGAGGCAACTTGTGTCTAGGAGGGGAGCCCTGCCCCTCCTCTTATAGGTGGAGGGAGGCGCGCCTGGGGAGGGGAGTCCCTCCCCAACTCGGACCCAAGGTGGGCCGGCGGTGGGAGGAGGAACTCCTCCCCCAAGTCGGTTTCAAACCTCCTTCTCCTCTTTCCCAAAACTAGCCGTTTGACTTTTCAAACTAGCCGTTTGACTTTTCAAACTAGGATTTGAATAAACCCTCTATTTGGTACAGCGACGACACCAAGTACATAATGCAATCATACCAACTTGATATAACACATTCATGTACCCTTCCCCTCCGGAGTGCCGGACATTCCGGAACCTTCTAGAACATTCCCGATGAAAACACCGGAATCATTCCCCAACTCCGAAACAGGACTTTCCTTATATGAATCTTATTCTCCGGACCATTCCGGATCTCCTCGTGATATCCGGATCCCATCCGAGACTCCGAACAACATTCGGTCTCTTACTCATCATTCCATAACTACTCAACAACATCGAATCCTTAAGTGTGTCTCCCTACGGTTCGTGAATTATGCGGACATGATCGAGACACTTCTCTGATCAATAACCAATAGAGGAATTTGGAAATTCATATGGCTCCCACATATTTCTACGATTACTTTGCGATCGAATGAACCACTTACATATGATACCAATTTCCCTTTGTCTCACGATAGTTTACTTATCCGAGGTTATGATCGTCGGTATCTCTGCATACCTAGTTCAACCTCGTTACCGATAAGTACTCTTTTCTCGTTCCCATGGTATGTGATCCCTTGTGAGCTAGTCACATGCTTGCAAGCTAATTGGATGACATTCCACCGAGAGGGCCCAGAGTATATCTATCCGTCATATGGATGGACAAATCCCACTCTTGATCCATGTGTCTCAACCAATACTTTCTGAACACTCAATGCCACCTTTATAGCCACCCTGTTACGGTGTGGTGTTTGATGTCATCAAAGCATCCTTCCGGAAAAGGTGATATGCATGATCTCATGGTCGAAGGAATTAGGTTACTATGTATCAGAAAGCTTATAGCAAATGAACTATATTAAATGACTTGATCTTTATGCTACGCTTAACTATAGGAGTATGTCCATCACATCATTCTCCTAATGATATGACCCTGTTGTTAATAACATCTCTATGTTCATGATCAGGAAACCATGATCATATATTAACCAACAAGCTAGTTTAACAAGAGGCTTTACTAGGGACTATTTTATGTTTACAAATCACACAAGTATTAATGTTTCCGGTTAATATAATTATAGCATGGTATGTAAACCTTTATCATAAGTATGAAGATATGATAATAACCACTTTAATATTGCCTCTTGGGCATATCTCCAACAGTCTCCCACTTGCACTAGAGTCAATAATCTAGTTTTATACCTTTGTGTATTCAACACCTATGGCTTTCCAGTGTTGTATGTACACGATTGCTAGTGGTCAACTGATCTCCGGATCTGACACTTCCAGATCCGTGTGTAATTGCATGTCTTTGCGTCTCTACGCATCACTCATTCTCTAATGAGATGGCTTTGTATAATTTTGGTCCTTTGGTGAGACCTTTAGTTCTTTGGGGTTAAAACATGTTGATAATATTGTCGTACAATATATCTTCATAGTATTATCCCGCTGTGAACTACACCTAGTTTGATAACAAACTACTTGACACAAATGCCCTCTTTAGCTGCTATTATAGCAGTCATATACTTAGCCTTTTGTTGTAGTATCTGTCACAATGTCCTAACTTTGGAACTCATCCAAATCCATTATGGAACTTACTTTCCATTATATTGTGCCACTCTTAGTTTAGATTGAGATAAACTTAATTTGTACTTTATGACAAAACTAGTATCAATGTAATTCATTTACAATGAACTAACCATCTATTTGTCACTTCTACAAAATAATATATTCTTAGTTCTTTTACAAGATCATAAGAATATCTTTACTATCGTCCAATAATCATCTTATGAATCATTCTGGTATATGCTCATAACATTTAGAGCATAGGACATATCTGGATTTGTACATATCACAACATGATTGATATAAATACTCTTTCTGATTTCATACATCAAGTATCAATCTATACTTGAATCTTTGTTTCACTTACCAAATGTCAATACACTTGAATATATCATCAATATTGAACTCATTCAATCCTTTCTGTGTGACAAGAACCTTTCTTGTAGTTTATATATTGAACTTATTCAATATATCATGTACTTTTGGCACAACCATATTAGCATCTATTGATGCCAAATATTTGGGTTTTGCCTAAGTCTTTCATCGGGATGAAATTCTTAATATGTGTTAATAAAAGATACAACATTTTTAATCAACAATATGTCTTCCACATAATTTATTAGAAATATGTCTTAGCGCTCCCACTTAATTTCTTGCAAATTCAAGTATCTTCATTGTCTGTGATGAAATCAAACTCTTTTAATAGTTTCATCATAGTGAAGATTCCAACTCTGCGATGCTTACTTCAACCATTGAAGTTTGCATATGCTTTTAGCATCCTTTGAATTAACAAAACCCTTTGGACTGTGTCATGCACATGTCCTAGGTAACCCTTCTATTAGAAGAACTTGTTTTGTTTATTCAACTACCACATAACAAAATTATATGTAGTGGTTGCTACATTAATCCGTCTAGACTAAATATCGCTATGAAAGATCAAAATCTTCTCATAGTCAACCTTTGAACATTTTGTGAACTCTTTCCCAACATGTCGACTATTTCATAGATGTGAAACATCCATGTCTACTTCTTTATAGATCCAAACACAACTGTAAGGTCTTACACCTTTCTCGAGGGTCCTTCAAGTTCAAAACTTGATTTCTCGTGTATGGAACTATCACGGATTTTATGGCTTCAAGCCATTTGACGGAGTCAGGTCCCATCGTCTCTTCTTTGCATGTAGTCCGTTCATTATTCTCAAATAATGATTCAACCCTCAAATCTTGGTATTTGATTGTTTACTCGACCTACTTGGTTCAATAGAAACTTAGACCTCCGTGACCGCAACCTTTGAGGCACGTGAGCCATGAGCATTGTTGCTGCCTCCGGAACACTTTTCGGCGCTGCGCAACTTTGCACATATAGCTAAGGTTCCTTTAACCTTATCAAAGTTCTATTGTCCTCCCACTTATCTTTTCACGAAAAATTCCTTCTCAAAGAAACTTGACGTTCTAAGCGACAAACACTTTTGTCTCCGGTGTCTATGGAGGAATACTTAACAGTAATACAAAGACAGGTTTATCCGACTTTGGTTGCAAACATCTTTCTTATGCATAGCATACCAATGTTTAAGAAAGGACTACTTGGGTTTTATCCCAAACCATAACTTTATATGGTGTCATTTCAGCAGATTATGATGGAGCTCTTTTTAGTGGAAAACGGTAGTCTCTAAAGCTTTTAATCTTTAAAATATAATGGCAGTTTTGTGTATTACACCTTCGATCTCACCATGTCAAACAAGGTTTAATTACATATCTCGAACGCTCCATACTCTTATGGTGTTTCGGGACATTCAAATTCACAGAACGATTCCTTAAATCTTAGGTATTATGCTAAACTTGTAACTCAAATATCTTCCTTTATGATCTTATCATAAACTATTTACATTCTTGTTACAATGATTTTGCACTTCATCTTGAAAGTCTTTGAACTTTTCAAATGTTTCATACTTCATCCTTATTAAGTAAATATTCATATATTCACTCAAATTTTTGGAGAAAGCATATGAAGTTGAAATCCATCGCTCTTGACTACACATAATGGATTTCGTACAACAATATGTACAAGTTCCAATAAGCTAGTCATTTGTTCCCTTTTGGCCTATGAACGAAGTTTTAATTATCTCTAGGAAAGTTTCACAAGCATCATGTGATCAAAAATCAAAAGACTCCAAAATTCCATCCACATGGAGTTTCTTCATGTTTTCTTTCCAATATAATTTAAACGGCGATGTCACTTACTAAGTGATCTTTCAATCAATTTGTCTTTCGACATTTTTAGCACTAGTTTTATGGATGTGATTTCTCCAACGAGATTTGTGAATCATCCATCTTTTATGGATTACGGCAATTATTTGAACAACCCTTTTGTTCTCATAATACCTGATAAAACAAATCTTGAAGGCAAGCTTTGATGTTTAACGAGCAACACAATAACCCTTTATTTGTTCTCGATGAACATCATCACATATTCTTTTGCTAGTTACTTAGGCCATTGTAGTTCATGAATTGTGTTGTTTCGTATGACGATTCACACCAACAAATTCAGTATCAAATACTTAAGAACCACATTGTTCAATAAGCAAAGAATATAGCCATAACATGTATATATTCTGTATACTTAAACTGAACAATTCTAGTCTTTTCTTTTCTGCCATATACTTATGAGATTCTCTTTCAGTATTTCCTTTTCTGTTTGAAAGAATCTATCAACATCAACAGTGGAGTCATACATATGACACATAGTCCAAAGCGTGTATAATTAAATACCAATGTCTTTGGACTTGCACTTTGAAATAGATCACCATCATCAAATGTTTGGTGTTCTTTCAAATTCCTTTCTTTAGTAATCTATTGGTGTAGTAAACACTTTACCTACATCAAATGTTCACCCTTATCATGGAATTATCCATGATCAAGCTATTTTTAGCTTATAACGGTGAACTGCGAGTATAATGTTGCTCTCCAAAACATTTTGTAGGATTAGGACAACTAGTGTCTTCAACCTTTTGCAAATTCTCATCAAATACGAGAACATGACTTTTGCCATATTATACTCTATCATGTTGCAACCAAAACTTTGTTTCAGATATCACAATATCTTCCACACATCATGGTTTCTGAAACAACTCTTTCAGATCCTAGATAACCTTGATATTAAGACAATCCTTTGAATATCAAGAATCATGGAGACAAACATGATACTCATACACTAACACTTGGAATTGTCACTCTTGTTTTTAATACCAATTATTAAACTTCACGGAGTAACCGGAACTTTACTGAAAGTTTGCAATAGGACTTTTAAACTTTAGATTAACACTTCAAAACAATACGATACCAGTTCGTAAAGTAACTAACCAGAATTCTATAGTTCTATCATCTCAATTAAAACTAAGCGCAAGGTGGTAAATGGATGCCAATGACTACAACAACTATGCAAATTCACTTTGATTTAATTTATGATAAATAGTGTTCAACTTTTAATCAAATTGATGTTGAACTCCCACTCAAAACAATATCCCTCACATTGTTTTAGTGATCACACAAACCAAATCCACCACATCAAAACCGATCATCACGAGAGTTGATGTAGCTTCAATGGCGAACAATCAACATGTTCATCATATCTACTATATGACTCATGATTTACCTTTCGGTGATCCGTGTTCCGAGACCATGTCTGTACATGCTAGGCTCGTCAAGATCAAACCTTAGCTTCCGCATGAGCAAATCTGGCTTGCTCACGTTGTATACACTTGCGGAATCTAACACACCCGATCATCACGTGGTGCTTCGAAACAACAAGCTTTAGCAACGGTGCTAACTAAGGGTGAACACTTTATGATTTGAAATTGTGTGCTTGAGGGATCATCTTATAATGCTACTGTCGTGAACTAAGCAATACAAGATGCATAAAAGGATTAACATCACATGCAATTCATAATATGTGATATGATATGGCCTTTCTTCTTTGTGCTTCCGATCTCCATCTTCAAGCACGAACATGATCTCCATCATCACCGGCATTGCATCAAGGTCAATGACGCCGCTCCATGGTTGTCGTCCACCGGCTTCAACTATTACAACTACTTTGAATAGACACGCGGGTCTTAACAGAATTTAAAGACAACCATATGGCTCCTACCGGTTGCCAACTTACAATAAGGAATATTGCATACATCAAATATAATCACAATCATGGCCATATCACATCACAGCACACCCCTGCAAAACAAAGTTAGACGTATCTAATTTTCTTTGCATGTTTTATGTGGTTTGGGGCTTTCAATAAGTGTCGTTCTAACTTACGAACAAGAACCACAACATTGATACTAGTATTGGCAATCACCCGTTGTAAATTGAATCTTAACTATGTTGGGAGAAACAGGCACCCGCAAAGCCACTTATGCAATACAGGTTGCATGTCAAGCGTGGAGCAAGTCTCATGAACGATGTCATGTAAGGTTAGCCCGGGCCGCTTCATCCCACCATCCCGCAAGATGCAAAGTACACAAGAAGCAATCGACAACAAAAGCATCAACGCCCATAATGACCATTGTGTTCTACTCGTGCAACAGATCTACATATAGACACGGCTCTGATACCACTGTAGGGGTTCGTAGCATGGAAACCAAAAACTTTCTACCGCATGAACACACAATCAAGATCTAATCTATGATCAAGCCAAGATCTATCTACTAGATTGTAGCAACGAGTCGATAGAGGAACTCACCCTCGAAGATTCCAAAGCGGTTAACGAGAGCAGATTCTCGTGGGTGATGTAGTCGTACACTTGCCGATCTCAAGATCGCGTAGACGATCCTTCCGGCGCTGCGTTCCGGCAGCGCTTCCGCAGTCGGTCACACATTCGGTACTCGATGAAGACCTTCCTCTCCCTTGTTCCAGCAGGCAGCGGAGGTTGTAGCACTCTCCTCGCGATTCCGGCAGCACGACGGCGTGGTACCAGAAGTAGAGGGGAGATCTCGCAGGGCTTCGCCTTAAGCCGGACCGAGTATGGTGGACTATGAGAGAGCCTTGGTGATCTAGGGTTTAGACACACCAATTAGAAGGGGCTAAACCAGCGGCTAGGGCAATTAGAAGCTCTAACTCGGCGGCTTGGGAGAAATCCCTAGGCTGTGGCTAGGGTTTAGGTTTAGAGGAAGGCAACTTGTGTCTAGGAGGGGAGCCCTGCCCCTCCTCTTATAGGTGGAGGGAGGCGCGCCTGGGGAGGGGAGTCCCTCCCCAACTCGGACCCAAGGTGGGCCGGCGGTGGGAGGAGGAACTCCTCCCCCAAGTCGGTTTCAAACCTCCTTCTCCTCTTTCCCAAAACTAGCCGTTTGACTTTTCAAACTAGGATTTGAATAAACCCTCTATTTGGTACAGCGACAACACCAAGTACATAATGCAATCATACCAACTTGATATAACACATTCATGTACCCTTCCCCTCCGGAGTGCCGGACATTCCGGAACCTTCTAGAACATTCCCGATGAAAACACCGGAATCATTCCCCAACTCCGAAACAGGACTTTCCTTATATGAATCTTATTCTCCGGACCATTCCGGATCTCCTCATGATATCTGGATCCCATCCGAGACTCCGAACAACATTCGGTCTCTTACTCATCATTCCATAACTACTCAACAACATCGAATCCTTAAGTGTGTCTCCCTACGGTTCGTGAATTATGCGGACATGATCGAGACACTTCTCTGATCAATAACCAATAGAGGAATCTGGAAATTCATATGGCTCCCACATATTTCTACGATTACTTTGCGATCGAATGAACCACTTACATATGATACCAATTTCCCTTTGTCTCACGATAGTTTACTTATCCGAGGTTATGATCGTCGGTATCTCTGCATACCTAGTTCAACCTCGTTACCGATAAGTACTCTTTTCTCATTCCCATGGTATGTGATCCCTTGTGAGCTAGTCACATGCTTGCAAGCTAATTGGATGACATTCCACCGAGAGGGCCCAGAGTATAACTATCCGTCATATGGATGGACAAATCCCACTCTTGATCCATGTGTCTCAACCAATACTTTCTGAACACTCAATGCCACCTTTATAGCCACCCTGTTACGGTGTGGTGTTTGATGTCATCAAAGCATCCTTCCGGAAAAGGTGATATGCATGATCTCATGGTCGAAGGAATTAGGTTACTATGTATCAGAAAGCTTATAGCAAATGAACTATATTAAATGACTTGATCTTTATGCTACGCTTAACTATAGGAGTATGTCCATCACATCATTCTCCTAATGATATGACCCTATTGTTAATAACATCTCTATGTTCATGATCAGGAAACCATGATCATATATTAACCAACAAGCTAGTTTAACAAGAGGCTTTACTAGGGACTCTTTTATGTTTACAAATCACACAAGTATTAATGTTTCCGGTTAATACAATTATAGCATGGTATGTAAACATTTATCATAAGTATGAAGATATGATAATAACCACTTTAATATTGCCTCTTGGGCATATCTCCAACAGTATCTTCATAATCATATTTACCATAAACCGTGAAAAATGAGAGATCGAATCTTCACAATTTTCTTTAAGGATTTTGATCGGCAAATCAAATTTACCATAAACTGACTCCTGACCCGATTCAATCAAACTCCTTTGATCACGGTACATCGATTTTAGATCTAGGTTCCATTCGATCAATCATATTGATCTTCGCGTCATTCAACAGGATTTATGTGTCACTGTCTACCCCGATGGCGGAAACCGACCGGTAGGGGTAAGTCGTTCGACAACCTCAGAATTACGATTACGGAAAGCAAGATCATAGATCAATCCTGAACCACTGCCATATAAACGATCACATCATTCATATCAATCTGCATATCACCATATGCAAACATCTTGAACCTATAACCGAACTGCATCGGCTCTGTTACCATTGAAGGGATACGGGTAGGCTACACTAGCGCAAATCAAAGATTTTCTACCGCGTATACCAGGATTACTGTTGTCATAGATCACGGGATTACCACTAGACGCGCAGTTGCGAAATTGATGAAGCGCGTCGAGGCAGTGCAGACGTTCCACGTCTCCTCCTTGTCCTCGTCCCACGAGAAGCTCCCCTTGCGCGGCTCGTCCAAGCGCTACAGATGCAGTGCCTCCGAGGTATCCACACGTACAGGGTGGAAGCGTCAGACGCTGGACTGCTAGATCCACGCGCGTGACACAGGCGTGAGGAGTGGCGGCTGGGTGGAATGATCTCAGGTCTAACCCTGGCCAGCTCGCCCCACCCTCTCTTATATAGGAATCCCTAGTGGGCTTCTACATTAGCATCCCATTAGTAGCCTAAGCCTGGTCTAATTCGGATCCAATCCTCATTAGGCTTCTTGCCCATTAAGTGTGTGACCCTATAGGTTCATATGCGTATAGACATGACACGAATACACTTATTCTGTCAATAGTTGGTAGCGGCCTCTAGCAAGACGTGCTAACTCCTAAACGCATACAAAGATCATATCAGACGAACCATCACAAGGTTTAGTACATGTCTTCCCTTTTTGCCTCACGATATTTGGTCTAGCTCCAAGCTGACCTCCCTTTCTCGATACCGTGATTCGGAATCCCTTTACTAGGTTAACTCTTAACCATATTTAGCACGGCCATGCATTTCTGGATCCGATCACTCGAGGGGCCCAGAGATATCTCTCTCAAGTAGAGAGGGGCAAATCCCATCTTGATTGACCATGCCTTGCAGCATGCTTCAGGACAAACCCGAAAGCTACATTTATAACTACCCTGTTATGGTGCAGCGTTTGATAGACCCAAAGTAGGTCGATCCACATCTCAAGTACATGCGACAATCTCAGGTCTAAGGACAAAACATACATGATGTGTAGAGAGAGCTGCAACTAATTGCCAGTCTCAAGTTGGGTCAGTCCAACCCCATGTTCATAACATGTGTCCACATCATTGGTTTGACATCTCCTTGTCTATGACTTGCGAAACATAGTCATCAACCAATCGATGTGCTAGTCTAATATTCACATGTGTCCTCACATGAACTCCGACTAGGGACAACTATTAAATAACCATACAAGTAAAGAGTTTCACAAACAATTCACATAATTGACAATCAATACAAGTTGTCTGATATGGATATTCAAGGAACATTACAATAACTCATGGATACATATGAAATATAATCATCTCTATGACTGCCTCTAGGGAATATTTCCTTCAATTGTGTTCTCTGCATGTGTGAGTTACGAGGCATCGATGACCTATGTCTACGTCGCCCTAGCTGACATGGGCAGGTGAACCATCCCATCGGAATATTCCAGCATTGACGGATCCAGTCCGACTACGAGAAGAGTACGATGGAAGATACAGTGTTTCTCCGACTTACAAGTTGAAGACGGAGAATATTATAGGGTTCTTCGGAGGACTACAAGATATTGCTTGATAATTTGTTGACATCCATATAGACGGAGCATTCAACCTGAAGAGGCAAGACGGCGCAAGATCTCAAAGTTCTCCGAGGGCTACTGTTGGGATATGCTATATGGGTATCCTCATAGCATGTCTCTTATCCAGATAACCCGGGTGGGCCATAGTTGGTAGCATGGCCTATGGCCTGCTGGGTGGCCCAGTTAGATGGATCCAGAAGGGAGTCCCATGCCAGATAAAGGAAGGCTACGGAGGAGTCACCGACGTACATGGAGTCTTGGAGTGCAAGACACGCTAGACTAGTTGTATGCAGTGTAGGACTCTGTAACCTGTCCGGTTAGGACTTTTCCTGTAACCCTAGGATCTGGTGACTATATAAGCTGGACCTATGGGAGCCTTTAGGGCACCAGTCAACTCATACCTAACATAGTGAACTGATTCCTGTAACTCGGCGTATTGTCATTATAGTGATTTATAGCAGGAGTAGGATTTTGTCATCGTCGTGGGATATGAATCTGGGTAAGCTGTGTTACCTTGTACCCGTCAACTGTCCGCCTTACCCCGCGTATCTAAACACGCACTGTGAGGACCCCTCCATGATGTACTCGTCGGCAATACCACGACACTACCCGAATCGGTGTGCCATGGATAGTATCTGTGGCGCACCGATTCAGGATGCGCCACTGAGTTTCTACACCTAACTCAAAATGGCACGCGGTGCAGTGTTGACAATAACACTAGCATGTCCTACTGGTTACTAGCGAGTTTGGGTTAGTTCAAACACCTTAGGTTCCAAGTTCGAATCCTGGCACCCCCAATTTTTTTCCTATAATTTAAAAATATATTTAATAAAGTTTGGAATTACTGTTTGGCCTAGTAATATTTACTCATTTAAAAAATAATTGTCTAGTATTTTTAAAATATGAACAATTCAACATTTAAAAATAAAAAACACATGTATACAATTGCAAGTAGACAAAAAATTTATCCCAAAAAACCTCGAATCATGTATATGATTATTGTTACAAAAAACCATGAATCATGTATATGATTATTGTTCTGAAAACCATATGTATCATGTATAGTTTTGTCAACTTGATGCACGCGCACACACATCACACACACAAAATTCACTTCATGTGATGTCTCATCACGACGATCTTGCCCTTCTTCGTCGTGGTTGAATAATTTATCTCGGAAACATAGGGATTTATTCTCATGTATGGACATCCTTTAGAGGGTAGGGTGGTCTTCCTTCTTCCTACAGCAGCACTAGGCCTGTCGAAGTACTTGTCGAATTCCTTCTCTATCTTCAGATCGTCGTACTTGTCGAAGTCCTGCTCGGTGGCCGCTCCCTCCATTCCGATGATGCTCCTTTTTCCCCTCCTGACAACAAGGCGGCTAGGCTTTACATGGTTGGTAATGTAGAATCATTGATCCACCTAGCAAGCCAGTACTCGTGGCTCATTTTTCCCTGGATGTTTGCGTAGGACGCCTTCGATGTTTTGTCTTCGGGTATAACCATCATGGTGAAATACCGGCCTTATTTTTCAACACTCTAGGCCCATCTGACCTCGAACATAGGCATCTTATCTCCACAGTAGTCGAGTTCCTAGATCTCCTCGATCCTATTGAAGAATCTCTCCTTGACAGTGGATTCCTCGTCCGCATAGGATAGCATCATGACTCCCGAGTTCTGATATTCGTTGTTCTTGTCCTTTTCCTCGGTATAGAATGTGTAACCATTGATTTCATACGCCTGATAGGTCCTCACGTTCATCGCGGGGCCCTGTGACAAGACGAACATGAGTTTTTACTCATCTGTACAAGGCATCTGACCATGATGAAACTAGAGTAGCTCTTTCTTGAACCAACACGTGAAGATGGAGTTATACTCTCTAGTCACGTCTCCATTTGTCCGTCGTCGGCCCATGTCCCTGAACCTCTTCTCAATTAAGATTTTGTCTAGAACCCATGGTTCGACCAATTCAATGTGTTATAGCATGACTCAGTGTGCCCTGTCAAAGTCTGTCTATCGACCAGTGAATATGACATGCATTGGGGTGTGGCCCTCGCGGTGACCACATCCATTGAGCCTCCCGAGGTGCCTCCTATTTGGCAGACCAACCGGGTCGCCGTCATCCTCATTTCGTAGATAACTCTGGAAGAAGGATATGGACTCATACGTCAGGAAGCCCTTGGATATGCTTCCATCCGGACGGTTCCTATTGCGAACGAATCCTTTGAGAACACCGTTTAGTCTTTCAAATGGCATCATGTTGTGTAGGAATAGCGGACCCAAGGTGGATTATATCATCCATGAGGTGGACCAGCAGATGCACCATCATGTCATGGAACACGGGGGAAAGTAAATCTCAAGCTCGCATAGTATCATGACAATCTCTTGTTGCATCCTATCGAGCTGCTTCACACCGATTGACTTCCTAGAGATGACGTTGAAAAAGTTCCAGAGGCCAAACAACTTCCCACGCACGTGCTTGCCAATTATCCCTCGGGTCGCAACTGGAAGTATCTGCGTCATCAGCACGTGGAAGTCGTGAGATTTCATCCCGGAGAACCTCTTCTTCATTTCGTCTAGATATCGGTATATCTTCCATCCGTAACCGATAGGAAGTTTGGTTCCGACAAGGACGTTGAAAAACTGCTGGAGCTCCTCCCCACTCATAGTGAAGCAAGAAGGGGGCAGTAGTAGTCGTTCCTCATAGCCCTTTTGCACCGACGACCTTGAGTGTCTTGCGTTTGAGAATCATCTCACGGTCATCATCATCAAGGCGTCCTTCATGAAGTTCTTCCTTGATGCCAAGCTTGATTAGGTCGTTTCTTTCCTTCATCCCGTCTTTGGTCCTCTCCGACATGTTGACAATAGTGCCAATTAGACTCTCGCACACGTTCTTCGTGATGTGCATGAGGTCAAGGCTATGTGGCGTGTGGAGGTATTTCCAGTATGGCAGGTCCTAGAAAACAGATCTCGCTTTCCATACACCTAACAACGGCTTTGTCCTCGGACGCTTATTTCCTGGCGCAGGGCACTCTTTCCAATTATCTAGCAAGTCGTTGATATCCTCGCCGCTCCTCCTAGGTGAGGATGTTTTGAGATCATCCTCACCATTGAACAGATCTCCGTGTTTTATCCACGGGTGATCCGTGGCAAGCCACTTTAGAATCCCTGGGAACACGGTTTTCGAAGACCACAGATCCCTCGGTAGTTGCATATGCGGGGTTTTCTACCTGCACCTGACACATGCACCATGTCCGTGGTTCACCTAGAATGATACATATGTCATACCAGGATAGTCCTGCACCGTCATGAGCAATGCGGCTCTTAGAGGGAAATATTATCCTATGTAGGCGTCCCACGTATGGGATGGAATCTCCCACAGCGTGGCTAACTCCTCTTTCAACAACCCGAGATACAAATGCATGTAGATACCCGGTTGTTTTGGCCCCTAAATAATAATACTTATGTGTACATACCTTTGCTTTGTGCATAGCCAGGGGGAGGTTGTATGGCCATACAAACACAGACTAGGTGCTATGCGTGCTATTCTGGTTGCCAAAGGGATTGAGTCCATTGGTCCTCATACCTAGCCTAACATTCTTGGCATCGTCCCCGAACTCCACTTCAAACTCCATATCCAATGTGTGCCACTGGCTAGCGTCTGCAGGGTGTGTTAGGATCTTGCCCTTCTCCGGATCATCTTCGGGCTTCTCCCTTTCCGCATGCCATTGTATGAGCTTCGCTTCCTTAGGGTCTACGAAATACCAATGTAGTTGGGGAGTGATAGGAAAGTACCATACCAGTTTTCGAGGAACTTTCTTGTTCCCTCTCTTGTATCGTGCATGGCCGCACACCGGACATGTGGTTCTAGCCTTGTACTCGCCCCGATAAAGTGTGCAGTCATTGATGCAGGCGTGGTATTTGACTATGGTAGATCGAGAGGGTACACGACTTTCTTGGCCTCGTCGATGCCTCTTGGCAATGTGTTCCCTTAGGAAGTATATCGTGCCAGAATTCCATGATATGGTTGAAGCACACGTTGGTCCATTTGTGTTGCACCTTCATCTCCAGAGCCTTGAGGGTTACATTCAGGTGTGTATGCTCAGGCCGACACCCAGGATACAACGGACTAATCCCATCTTTATCCATTTGCGCCAGCTTGGCTTTCTCTCTAGCAGTAGCTTTGGCATTGTTCGTCTCCTTCAGGAGTAGTTCTTCAACATGAGGGTCCCGTAAGGCTGAAGTTAGTTGTGTCTGTGTGTCCGCGTCTTCTCCACCACCATCGGATCCGGCATCTCCTTCATGATGATCATGTCCACCAGCATCTCCTTCATGATAATCATGATCGGCATCTCCTTCATCATAATCATGTTGGGCGTCTTTGTGATGAGCACTATTTCCTGCCGGTGCCCCGTTGTTGACGTCCTCATCAACGTAGTCGGGTATGAAACCACCCATCATCAAGTTCTTCTCCAATGTCCCGGAATCAGGTTTGATTAGGGTCCCAAGTTTGCATATCTTATAAGGACATCTTATCTCGGTCATATTGTTCTGAATCATGACGGTCGTTGTGCGTGCCTTGTATCTAGCCACCATAGCTTCTCTCATGTGGCGCACCATGGTTGCCTGCGCGGTATGGAGCAAAAGAGAATGTTTAGAACCACACCATGTAAAGATTTATCATGACCTTCCCTATAAATAGGACATATGGGTAGTGCAAATATTTGCCAAAATAGAAATGAATCAACATTTTGGCAAACATTCATGCACCACCACACCGACACCTGCACAACACAAAGCATACACAAGAACACAATCATATATCCATGCAAACATCTTCCGGACAACGACAAAAAACCCTCACATACATACCGCCAACATCGTCCACACACAAAACAAATCACATGCATGCATGTATCCATCCAACTATATATACTCACGTAGTAGACAAGTTACACCGAGACAAGCGAGGTCGCACAAGAGAGCGTGTGGTGTGGTTAGCCAAACTTGATGAAGACAAGAGATGTGGTAGAGGAGAGAAAAGGTAGAGTGTGTGCTTTACTTTAGTGGATCTAATCGGTGGAGGGGAGTCCATTTATAGATCCATCCAACCCAGAGAGTTTTGGCAACCTAAAATGGAGGAATTATTAGAGAAAATAGGGTGGAGAGGAGGAGCAAGCCGAGCTAGATCTATGGTAGAAATGGTAGGGGGAAAGTGGTGGAAGGAAGGGGAAGGGAAGGGGAAAGTGCCACCTTTTAGGTGGCTACTACGACATACATGTGGCGCACGGGAATGGCATGCGCCACTGATGCAATGCTCAGTGGCACACAGATAAGCCGGCCACCTTTTTCTGCACACCGGGCCCACCTATATGTGTGGCACACAGGCAACACGTGCGCCACTGATGTAGTAGGCATTAGTGGCGCACACCTATCCCATGCGCCACAGATATGCCTCCAATGGATGGGGCGACCAACGGCCCTAGGGCCCACATATGCATGGCGCACCGACTCGGGTGTGCGCCACGAATATGTCAATGGTAGTTGCGCATGATATGGTCGTGCGTCATAGATAAATACCTGGGGTAACCCTTTCTACGTGCGCCACAGGTATGACCCTTGTGGATAAGCCTTTTCCTACTAGTGCGGAGGTGGGGATGGGCCCCACCCCACGCGCGCCAAGTCCCCTTGGCCATCCGGCGATGGTAGGTCCCCCACCCCCACGCGCCTTACCCCATAGGCCCTTTCCTCCAGGAAGGGCCATTAGGTGGGCTTGCTCCTTTTTATTAATTAAAATTCATATTTAATTATTAGTTCATATAATTAATAATAAATACATATTAATTAATTCCTTTCACTTTGAACCCCTCCAAACAACTTTGGTTTCTCCTTGGAACGATTCTGGTTCTCTCTCTTCTATTTCTCTTACGATCTTGGATCAACCCTAAGCGCATCTACCCTTAATGTTCTATCCTATGGTTCGCGAATGCGCAGACATGATCCAAACCTCTCTCCGATCAATGAACAACAGCGGGAACTGGAAACCCATGATGGCCCCCATGCATTCCACGAATTACTAGATCGCTTGAATCTTAAATGTCGAGTCTCATTCCCTTTTGCTCTTCGATACTTGGTTTGTCCAATATCTAATCTTTGGTATCACTATTCATAGTTCGATCTTTTTACCAAGAAACACATTTACTCATTTTCGTGATATTACAACCTCGTGACCTAGTCACATGCTTGCAAGCTTCATAGATGTAATCTCACCGAGTGGGCCCAGAGTATCTATCTGTCACCAGATGGGAAAATACCGATCTCGATGCAATGCCTCAACCTATCCCTTTGGAATACCCAATATACACCTTTATGGTCACCCCGTTACGATGTGACGATTGATGCAATCAAAGCAGCCATAGGTCATAGTGATTAAATATGATCTCATGGTCAAAGGAGTGAGTTACTATGCTTTACTAGTTATCATAGTTTTGAACCTTGTGACTAGATCTCATTGCAATATTATGGTTGGGTGTGTGTCAATCATATCATTCATCCAATGACATGACCCTGTTGTCAATTGACATAAATGTCCATGATCGGGAAACCTCGATCATCTGTTGACCAATGAGCTAGTCTACTAGAGATTACTAGGGACCTGGTTGTTTCCATACCACATGTATATTAATGTTTACTCTTAACACGGTTATAGCATGATATAAAACTATTATGAACATATGAGATATCATAATAAAACATCTTTATTATTGGTCTCTAGGGCATATCTCCAACACGGACGGCGATGGTGGGAGGCAGGTGGTCTCCGGCGATAGGTACAACACATACGAGGATCTGCATGGCACGGGGATTCTTATGGTGGTCACATCATGGTCCTTCTCTTGGATCGATGGCTATGGGCGGCCGGAGGAGCTTGAGGATTCGCAGATCTGGCAAGCAATAGGGCATGTTGTAGTGAACTGGGGATGGGGAAAAGTCATGAGGGGATGCGGTGAAGGACGAGGGACAAGATCAGAGGAAAAGAGGGTTGGGGGAGACGGTATCGAGCTCAACCTTGAGCTTCCAAGATCGGTTAATGGCGGCAGAGGTGATCGAGATCGGATTACCCTCGGGAATTAGGGTTTCACAGAAACTCAAGAGGGGGAAAAGGAGGTCGGGTGGGGGATTATATGGGGGCAGAGTCTGGCTTGGCGGAGGGAAAGAGGAAGGTCGGGGTCGATGCAGTGTTGGCGTCTGGTGCGAGGTCGTGCTTGAGCCGGTCTCTAGCTCGAGGTTGGATATGGTGGGCGTAGGCCCCATGCGTCAGCAACAAAGGGGCAGCAGGCTAGGGCGTTGGTTGCTTGTTGGATTTAGGTTGGGTCGTTGTTGTGCGATGCGCGGGTAGTAGCAGGCGTTGGTGGGATGCGCTGTTGTGCTTGCATGTTGGCTGCGCGTGATAGATAGATAGGTAGGTAGGTAGGTCGTGCGGGCTGGGTAGCTTAGATTAGTTTAGGTATGTTAGTTTCTTTTTTTCAATCTTTTCTCTTTTCTATTTTAGTAATTCTTTTATAACTTTTTCTTTACAACTCCAAATGAATCCGACTAAAAAATTTCATAACATTTCTAAATTCAAAATACATTCTTAAACTTTATAGAAAATGATTTTCACTAAAAAATACCCATTTTGCCATTATCATGTAAAGCACTACAGGGATGGATTGGTAAAGGCAAAAAATAGGGTTTTAGGATTTTTATTTAATTGGAAAAATCCATTTACTTTTTAGGACTCTATGGAACATTCTTCCTGTCCAAATTTGATTAAAAATACTTTTAAAATAATTCCTTAGAATATTATCTTTGGGAATTTCAAATGGATTGTTTTGAAAAAAAGGGTAACCCATAAAGGATTTTTAACCAAGGTTTTTCATAATGGCATGATGCAATGAAAATGCAGAAAAAATTTCCAGGCACAGTTTCTAAAATCTTGGGATGTTACATGTTCCCAAATGAATGCGGTATTGACACCTAAGACATGCATTTAGGTGATTCACCTGCTTTGGTATGAGTGAAGCCGTCTATGTAGTTCAACTTATATGAATATGGCTTATAACTTTTGGTGGTTAAGCCTATACTAGTTTTAAATCTTGTGTGTTTTCCAAATTTGGCATATGGAACCTATTGTCCCCTAGTGTAGATTCAATGTATCTACACATGCCTAATTGGGCATGTCAGTTTAACTCTGTGTCATGTCCTGGCCTTGGACAGTGAGAAGTGGCTTTACAATTATTGTTATTTGTTAAGTTAATTAATTTTTGATTTCTTACAATTCATATTGGTTGAATATTACTAGAAGTTGTTGATCTACACTTTGATTGGATAGGTTCTTGGATAAGCATCAATTTTACCTTCTCAATATTGCTTGCCTTCTAAGAATCTAGATGAAGTTAACATGGCTGGCAAATGTTCTGGTTCATTACTGTTACTATTGAAGTTTTACCGAATCTAGATGATCTACCTATGAACTATCTACTCTATGTGTTGTGATACTCTAAACCTAATATGGTATCATTTTGTTGGTTTGCATCAAGCACCAATTGTCACTTTGGCTGTGAACTGGTTCTATATTCTGCTACTAATGTTGCCCTTGCTACTACTACTATGTTCATGCAGTTTGTTCTTGGTTTGATGTCAACTTGTTTTGTTTGTCATTTGACTACCTTCCTAGGTTTGGGATGTCAAGACTAGTTCCTGATGTCCATCTATTATGGATTTCAAAATGAATGGATTCACCTCAGGTGAATCCAACATTTTAACCAAATGTTATTTACTTTTGTTTTGGTTTACATGTTTGAGCAAGCTCAATATGAGGATAGCAAATAGAGTGGATATAAGAAGAATGTGAATAAGATAAAGTGTAGATAGGTTTAGTTCTAGGATTCTTTCTATTTTTAGTTTGTGTACTTAGGTCAATTTTTTAACTATTGTGTTGTAACTTTAAAACCATGTATCCATTACAATATGAATAAAGATCAATTCTTTGGTTATTATGAATTTCAATTCTTTGTTTTGTATGATATGATGAACTCAAGTTTGAATAAATCAAACTACAATTTCGAATTCATAGATTTAAATTTGTCCTAAATATTGTCTTATGAATTATGACTTGTGTTTTTTGGATGTTCAAGTTTTTAAGTATTCAAGTTATATTCACTTTGAAATCACATAAGTGGAAATTTGAACTTCAAATCCTAGTGGTGACTTAGGTCAATTTGACACTAGATTCAAATTCCACTCACAAAAAACTCCACAAAACAAAGTTTAACCCCCCCATTTTAAGATGCATGAGATACAATGTACAAATTATATATCAACCCTTCTCCACGTCCTAATTCTTTAGGATGTTACAGTTTCCCCCTCCAATCTTTATTGGTTCTGGCTCTATTTTGTGGTTTCTATCTCTTCTCTGCCTCTCCTCTAAGATCGTGATGGGGGACCTTTTAATATGTATTTTTAGGTCAATACATCAATCTAGGGATGAATATGGATGGTTGTGGATGCTCGAGGAGGAAAAAGGGGTAGGTGGCATGGGCCCCTCCCCACAATGCACCACCGATGCTCTTTCGGCCCTCGGGCCTCTTTCCGTCAGGTTCCAATGCTCTAGAAGGTTCTCATGATGAAAAAATGATCCTCGAAAAATCACAGGTCTGTTTAACTTCGTTTAGGTCCTTTAAGTCAAAATTACACAAAACATGATTTTCCTGCTTGTGGAGTTAATAACCAAATAAAGGGGACCATTGGTAAATCCTCATAAATCAATGTAAAACATGGATATAACAACATATATGATGCAAAAAATATAATGGAATATGTCACAATAAAATACAAAGTTCATGTATGCATTTTACATGCATCAACATCCCCAAGTTTAACCTATGCTCGAGAGAAGGTGATAAAACTAAACATGAACTTTAGAGTTTGTGATTTAAGTTGAACATATCAAGTCATGATCATTGTTGGACCAAGTTATAAAGTTCATCCTTTTAAAGAACGATAACAAGGAAATAACTTATAAAGTGATATTTCTCATCTACCATCTATGCATAACAGTATATCAATCTTGTATAAAAACAAATGTTTAAAGTACTATGGACCATTAAGCATGCAAAGTGCAAATGAAAGTGCATTGTGTATTATCCTACTTTGTTCTTAGTATCATGTATCTTTTTTATATATGCGGACACTTGAAGTAGTATAAAGTAAGCAATGAAATATATGTTCTAGAACTTTAAATTATAATAACATATAAGAAGAGCAAAAAGAATATAGTTTTGATAATTTATCCTTGTGTCAAGCCTAAATTAAAAAGAACTAAATTTTTATTAGCTCCTATTCACCCTCTCTAGTTGCTCATACCAGTCCTTTCACATGTGATCTTCAAATCATTGGCCAACGGCATGGTGGTTCTCTTTAAAGGGCCTACTACGGCCGTATTCGCCTTTATTGGTGGAAGGCCATAGAATATTGGCCTCGCGGCTCATTTGTGGGGTTTCGCATCTCGGTGGTGGTGACCAAAGGTTCTGTGCAGCTAGCCCTTCGGCTTTGCATCAGGATATATCGGCGTGAAGTCAAGGAGTTGCATCGTAAATGTCGATTAGTGTTGGAAACATGGTGCCTAGGGTTGCCACGAACCTGACAAGCATGGGCCACCCTAGTGACATCGATAGGGGCACGGAAGCCCGCGAGGCACCTTCACATGCAACACCGCCACAAGACCCCTCGGACTCTATAGAAGCTCCCATCCCCGGAACGATATGATGTGGTCTCGGTGCCACCTGGCATGCACCCTTTGACCCGCTAGAGCTTTCTCCATGGATGGGCATGCGGGACAAGACACTGATAGCCGTCCCATCCATGCGGGCGGGCGAACGGCCGTCCGGTGACACATCCTTGGCCACACATCGATCCAAGGGACTGGAGCGATGTGTGGCTGGGCACGTGTCTGAAATTCTCTCTGTAGCATTGTGGCATCCCCTTACTGTATAAAAGGAGGACCAGGGCTACGGGAGATAGGGTTGGCGCATAGTAGAAATAGAACATTAAGATAAAAGTTCATCCATAAGCTAGAGTAGTGAGGAGGCGGAAGAAAGCCTCCCTATGGAGCAGAACTCAACTTGTATGTCCATGCAAGTTCACCAATAATGGACAAGAAATTCGTAGGGTATTACACCTCGCGGCGGCCTGAACCTAGGTAAAAAATGTCATGTATTTCTTGTGTGTGTAGTTGGTCAGGAAAGTGTTGACGCCCCTTACCTAACCTAAACAAGGGTAGTCTCACCCCTAGTGTTTGTGGGCGCACCCGCGACAATTAGATTGGCTAATTTTTGCATGTTGGCTTGTCGGGATAAAGGAGGTTATGCCTAAAGAAAATCGGTTAGGCTCTGAAGGTACCATCTTGCATGTTCATGTCAAGTTGAGAGTCAGTGACTATTCCAGTAAGCATTGGCAACAAACGGGGAGAAGACATTGCACTGTTCCTTGTGTCCATATGGTTTAGTTGTGTGGCGATTCCCACATCATCATGAGAACCATGCGCGTGACGTCTATGAGTCATAACATTGGCATCTTGCAGTAGTGTTAGAGGAGGGTAGGTGACATATGCTACCTTCATTCTTTGTGGGCTGTTTGAGCTCCTCGTTTTAGTTTACGGGGTGAAAATCCTAGGTCTTACCTTTAGTGGTTGTACTTGACAATGGTGGCTCCCTGGTGTTTTCCTTGTTGAAGGCATTGTTTGGAGACTCGACCTTCTTCGATGTGAAAATCCAGAATCTGATCATCATGGTTGACCTGGCGACGACAGAGGCATTGTTTTGGAGAACCTTTTCCAGAATCTAGGTGTCGACATTGTCGTGTTTTGCTATTATGAGGCTTCGATCCTTGGGCAGGGGCTTTTTTCTGTGTGTTCATCCTTGATGTCTTGACTTGATCTTGATATTACAATATTGCAGATGTTGTGTGTGCATGATATTATCTTGGCGTCACCTTATTTAGTTTTTCCAATTTATTTTATTTTGCATATAGTTAGGTTGGTAATGTTTTATTTTATGTCGATAATACAAAACATGTTAGGGTTTTCTAGGTTTTAGGGTATAGTGTTAAGGTGGGGAAAATAATTTTATAGGACCTGGTCCATAGATTCATCTTTGTGGACCAACTTCTACAATTGACACGTGTTTAAAAGAGAAAAATTAATATTTTTTGTATTTTTTAGATCTGACATGCATGTCACATATCAATTGCAGAAGTTGGTTCACTGCAGTAAATTTGTTGACCAGGTCCCATAAAATTATTTTTATGTATATTTCGTCAGACCAGGTTGTCCATGCAACTATTTTTTTATGACACATAAAAGATTCGTATGTCGTTTCTATTGAGATTTAGAAGAGAGTATTTATTACACACGGAAAAAATTAGGCAGAGTTGGAAACAGGTAAATTCTGACATGGCCCGTCCCTCGCATCGCCCCTCGCTGGCGACCCGGGGAAACCCGAGGCCGCCACCACTAGGCACCTCCCTCTACAGCTTCCCCCCTCGTCGCCGCTGGCTCTGTCCTCACCACGGTGGCGGCATCCCCCCACCTCTAAAGGTGGCGCAGGAGTTTTCGCGGTGGATGCGGCGCCCCTCGGGCGCGGATTTGCGTGGCGCGGTGGCGCTTCCGCCTGCGGCACCGGCAAGCACCGTTGGCTTGTCTTTGCCCGATGGTCTTCAGAGCAGCAAGGCGTTGGTCCGGTGCGTGGTGGCCTATGATAGGGGCGGAGGTGGCGATCAAGCGGACCTAATCGGGGCCTCGAGGGCCGCAACCTCTTCGTGCTTGTTCCTGTCATAAGGGGGTGTTGGAGCTGGCAGTGTGAGCAGTGGTGGCGCTGGTGCAGCAGCAACTGTGTCGTGGCCCGGCGGTTCCCGGCTATTGGCGGGGATGGATGATGATGTTCTGGCCATATTGGGCATGAGGTAGGGGATGCAAGCTAGGTGAAAATCTCCTCTAGTCGATGGCCGGAGCTATTGTCGGCAACGCCCATGGGCATTGTTTAGCTTCCTGAAGGCGACAGCGGCGTGGTGCTCTTCCTACTCTGTCCATGGTAGCTCCATGGGGAAACCCTAGATCCTTGGATATCGGACGATGGTGGAGCCGATTCACTGCTCCCTATTGAGGGCCTCGTATTTAGGAGTTGCCTTAGGCCAGATGGTTCAGTGGGTTGTTTTTGCCAGTGGTTAGGTCTTGGTGAGCATTGTCCGATGGTGTTTGAAGCTCTTCTTGCCTCGCGTAGTGCTTAGGATTGCTCATTTGGTGATGTTTTTCAAGTCCAAGAGGAGGTACAGTGGTCTTCTCGATAGAACTATGCCCTTCGGTGGCATCGGCGGCTTTTGGAGTCGTGATGTGACCTCGGCAGCGGAATGCCCTTCGACGACGGCTGTGTGTCTCCTAGCTTTGTGTTCAAGTCCCAGAGGAGGAGCAGTAGTCTTCTCGGTGGAACTCTAGCCTTCGGTGGTGTAGGCGGCTTTCTGAGTCGCGACGTGGCCTCGGCAGGGGGATGCCCTTCGACGGCGGCTGCAAGTCACGCTTGCCTTCTCGGTGGAGCTCTGCCCTTCGGTGGCATCGGTGGCTATCGGAGTCCCAACGTGACCACGACAGGGGGATGCCCTTCGACGGCGGCTGCAAGTCACGCTTGCCTTCTCGGTGGAGCTCTGCCCTTCGGTGGCATCGGTGGCTATCGGAGTCCCAACATGACCACGACAGGGGGATGCCCTTTGAAGGCGGATGCAAGTCACGCCTGGCTTCTCGGTGGAACTCTGCCCTTCGGTGGTGTCGACGGCTCTCGGAGTCGTGATGCAACCTCGGCTGAGAGATGCCCTTCGACAGCGGCTTGACTCTCCTAGTTCTGCAATGTGTTGAGTGATCGCTCGGCAAGCGGGTTTCATTTCTCTTCGTCGCCTCGACTACAGGATCCTTTCGACCGAACACCCTTTCCTGCTCTTCTCGGTCTTTTCTTTTAGTTGTGTGCTATGTTCTAGCTTGTACTGTTTTATTTCTCCTTCTCTTTCGTAATTCGATTCTGTACTTCAGTCTCTTTGACTTATAAAGTTCGGGCTGGCTTAGGCCCGCCGTAGTTACAGTCAAAAAAAATTGCACAGGAAAAGAAACAAAGCAAGAAAAAACTGCCGAGCCGGTGCTTGACCATAGACCAACCATTCAAGCACAGAGGATGCAAGATATTGGAGCATGAGCATTCAGTCAGCAGATCTTCTGTGCGTGCCATAGCCAACACCAACGAGGGCCAAGAGCTGTGTTCATTAGCTTCAGGTTACGAAGTCCCAGACCGCTGTATATCCTATCCTAGGTTTGCAAACTTTGTCCCACGGACGCCACCAGAGAGTGTCCACTTTTGGCATCACAATAATGCTGCCACAAGAAACTGCGGCAAATCTTTCCAAGAACTTGGAAAATCCATGGAGCATATGAAAAGCTGCAGTGGACTCAAGGTACCTAAACAGAGCATGAGAGCAGTTGCACAAACAGAGCATGAGAGCATGGGAAAATCATTATTCATGATGGCAATGGAGCACTCGCACGAAATTGGATGGGATGGACATGTTGCTTAAGCAAACTTACTTAAGCAACAATAATCAATAGCAATGCCTGCATAGCATAGACAAGATATGTTGTGATGATTAATTTTATTCATTGGTTCCTTGTGAATTACTACTAGGGTAGATAGTATACTAGATAGTGGCCGCGTACCGTAATGTCACGAGGAAGAGCTCGATCGGCAAAGCTAAGTTAAATTGTGAGCATGCATTCCATGCCGTGTCGCCATGCTCAGGATGAGGAGGCGTGCAAGCAGAAGAAGCGGGTGCGGAGGGGTAATCTGCAGTAGCTTATGGGCAACGGCCATCTCCTCTGCTCTCCTCGCCATCTTGCTCGCTTCCACCACATACCTTCCTGCTTCCCCATCCAATCCTCCGGTGGTGGACGGCCGGCGGCGTCGGAGGCAGTGCGACGAGGAGGCCAAATGGGCAGCCGGCATCGCCGCCCAGCACAACGCCACCCTCCTCCTGACCGTCGACCACCTCGGCTGCGGCAACTTCAGCAGCCTGCAGAAGGCGGTGGACGCGGTGCCTGACCACGGCGCGGCTGGCGGCGGCAGGACGCTCGTGGCCGTGGGCTCCGGTATCTTCAGGGAGAAGGTGGTGGTGTGGGCCAACAAGACGGGCGTGACGGTGCACGGGCGCGGCAACCTCAACAGCACCGTGGCGTGGAACGACACCGCGGCAGGCTCCAGCAACTGCACCCCCTGCAGCGCCACCTTCACCGTCCTCGCCGCCGGCTTCGTCGCCTACAACATCAGCTTCCATAACACGGCCCCTCCGGCGGACCCGGGCGCCAGCGGAGGGCAGGCGGTGGCGCTCCGTGTGGCCGGGGACCAGGCAGCGTTCCACTGGTGCGGCTTCTACGGCGCGCAGGACACGCTGCTGGACGAGCAGGGGCGGCACCTCTTCCAAGGATGCTACGTCGAGGGCTCCATCGACTTCATCTTCGGCAACGCACGCTCGCTCTACCTCGGCTGCACCATCAGCTCCGTCGCCACCAGCAACAGCAACGGCGTGACCGGGAGCATCACGGCGCAGGGGCGCGGGTCGGCAGCGGAGAGGACCGGGTTCGCCTTCGTGGGGTGCAGCGTGGTGGGGACGGGGAAGGTGTGGCTGGGGCGGGCGTGGGGGCCCTACGCCACGGTGGTGTTCGCGAGGACGTACCTCGCCGCCGGCGTCGTAGCGCCGGAGGGGTGGAACGACTGGAACGATCCGGCCAGGCGCCGGACGGTGTTCTTCGGGGAGTACGACAGCACGGGCCCCGGGGCGAGTATGGACGGGAGGGTGGCGTACGCGCGGCAGCTGGACCAGAGGCAGGCAGCGCCGTTCATGGACGTCTCCTACATCGACGGCGACCAGTGGGCGGTGCCGCCACTTCCAGTGGCTATAGAGCTGCCGCGGCAGCACGACGGAGACGATTCAGATGACGCGCCGCGGCAGCAAGCGATGTAGATACTACTGAAAGATTTATTAATTTTCCGCGGTACTACAATTACCCTCTTTCCTTAGCGATCCATCATTCATAGGTTCAGTTTTGACCAAATCTGTTTCAGCAAATGCTGGTACAAGACTGCTGTTTTTATAATGGGGGATTTTTGCATATGCAAATCCTCCATTATTATACAGGCCAGACTCACCTTTAGAGCAACTCCCAAAAAACACGAGTACACGCAACTGTACTAGTAGTGTTTTTCAGTCTGTAATACGAATTGATAAATTCTAAATTTAAAACTTGAACAGCTCGCCGACAATTCCTAATTCGATCATAGTCAAATACATATATAGGCAGTAGATCAAAAGTTGCTACGTATTTACATTAATTAGAGGCTGATTAGTACGCCTACCTACCGCGGTTTCCGTGGATTCAAAATAGAACTCGGCGGCGAGCTCTGGGACGCGGAGTAGCTCCGGCGGCGGCGAGGACATCACTCGCCGGTGAGGTCGATGAGGTCGCCCAGCACCACGGCGCCGGTGCGCGCCGCTTCCTCTCTCATGATGCGGCAGTTCACGAGCTCCATGGCGCGGCGAGTCTCCTCCTGCTCGCAGACGATCTCGTGCTCGTGGTCGAGCTCGGGCTCGCGCAGGAGCATCTCCACCGCAAGGCGCTCCTCGTCGGAGTCGTGCGAGTAGTCGGCCTGCACGAGGACCTGGGCGAGCTCCACTCGTAGGAGAGGAGGACGAGCTCCACCCATCGGAGGATGAAGGAGAGGGAGGAACGCGGCGAGAGGAGCCTTCGCCGGCATACGCGTACCTGCGGAGGGTCTCCGGAGCGCGGCGAGAGGTGCTGAACCACCACGGCGCGTACACACGTAGCGATGGTGGCGACGAAAAGTCGCGGTTGCACCACTTGAGCATCGCGCGTGCACCCACCGACCGGCGGCGCTTCTTCTCGACCTCGTTGAAGCAGCACCAGTGCGGCGTCCTCTCGTCCTCGCAGTCGTGTCCCCCCCCCCCTCCCCGCTGCCTCCGACGCGCCCGCCGCCTTGCCCGAAGTGGCCGTGGGGTCCATGCACGTACGCCATGGCGGATCTAGAGCTCGAACTCGACGAGTCACTCGCTAGAGATGGGGTAATGTCGCGGTGGCGGCTACGGTTTGCGGCGGAGCGAGTGCGGATTGTGATCCGCACCCGCCACCGTGACCGGTACATACACTTGGCGAGATGCGGCGGTAACGGGCCCCGGTAAAAAAATTCACGGGCCATGCCACTATACAGGTACTGCTAGCTCGTCCGAGTTGGGACAAAACTGTAAATCCGCCCGACATTTCACAGTTCCAGCAGATTTACAGTATCTACAACTCTAAGAGCATCTTTAACAGTTCTTGTAAAAATATTGAAACCGTGAAATTCCTGCGAGTTTATAGGTCCGCAAGGAAATGGCTAAGCTAGCGGTGACTGTACTTTGGCTCGCTCTGTTAATGCGTTTTTGGTGGCCCGTGAATCGGCATGCTGGGTTGGTACAAGTACCGGCCGGAGGGGTGGGTGTGGGTCGAAACCCTCACTTTCTTCGCACCCAGCCCTAGCTCTGCTGTCACGCCCAACAAAATCTCCGACGAGTAATCGCGCGACCACCAGCAGCTAATCGGCACCATGTCATGTTGTCCAGCCTCTTTAGGGATGGGGGAGGGTGATGCGGAGGCGGGGGTGACGGCGACCCCCCTCCCTCGCACACACACGGACACACCCCGATGTGGTGACCTCTCCGAGGAGAAGAAGAAGCACATCGTGCGCTTGGAGGTGGACAAGAAGCAAGCGACATGAAACACCCCAGTTTTAGTTAAATGGTAATTAGGATTGGATGTGCATTGCATGAGCATCATCTATTTACTAAAAATAAAAATGCAAACAAGAAATAAAAGCAAAATCCTAAACCCTAATCCCCCTCCCTTTATGAAAACCTTACAAATGGTTTTCATATTTTGATACAATAAAATGCTTGGAGCCCAATTGGTTATATGTGCCCCCCGAATATTTTTCAACTTATTTTGAAACCTTTGAACATTTTCAAATAGCTCAAAACATATTTGAAATGATTGCCATGATTGTCGCCTCGGAGGCGGCAAAGGAAGCTATTTGGATGAGGAATTTCTTCAAGGATATTGGTGTGGTTTAGGGCTCGTCCAATCCGTTAGACGTGTATTCTGACAATAATGGTGCTATTACAAAAGCCAAGGAACTTAGACAATACCAGAAGAACAAGCACATACTCATGCGGTACCACCCGATTCGCCAGTTCGTGGATCAGGGTGAATATCAAGTTATGGAAGGTACACACGGATGCAAATATTGCGGATCTGTTGACAAAGCCGCTACCACAGCCAAAGCATGAAGCGAACCTAAGAGCTATGGGCATTAGATGCCTAGACATGTGATTTCGGAAGGTTGACTCTAGTGCAAGTGGGAGACTCTTGGGAATATGCCCTAGAGGAAATCATGGATGATGATATTTCCTATTATATTCATAAAGATATTAAGTTGTCCTTGTATAAACATCTGATGTATATCATTAAATATGTGATTCAGTTGTGGAACTATACATTTATGTTGTTTGTACTAAATATCCTTGGTCATCGAGGTTGTGTTGGGCACATAACTTAGACCAATGTGAAAGTCGGCTGATGACTCGGTTCCACTTGTCATGGGCATAGAGATGTTATTCCGACTTACACAGATTCGACTAAAGAGTTTAGCGAGTCGGATTGACCCATATTGAGGTACAACGAACAAGTTGTCATTTGTATATCTCAATCAATGTAATCCTTAGACCTAGGGTTGTTGCACAGTCCGAATTGAGGATCACCGACTTACGTTCTATCAAACGCTGATCCGTAACTGGACAGTTATAAAGGAAGAGTTCGGGTCGACTGAGAATCAAGTTGCGTGATGTGAATAACCAAGACGGGATTTTGCCCCTCCACTTGGATAGATATTCTCTAGGCCATCTCGGATGATATGATTCGGAAATTATGGCCATGCAAGACTCGGTTAAGTGTTAACCGAGGCGATCGACTAAGAGTTAGTCGAATGAATCACTTATCTCAGATCGAGAAGAGAGTCGGACTATTTAAGGGATGACAATTATTCGCCTATAGTCTGACAAGGTATATCGTGAGGAAAAAGGGACTCGGACACAAGTTGGAAAGACAAGTCGTCATGACTTTTTGGTACTTAGGAGTCGGCACATTCTGCTACCGACTGATCGATTGATAGTCGGACTTCAATCGTGTCCAAGTAGCCATGAGCCTACGGGGTCACACACTTAAGAGAGGGAGCAAGTTCGTATTGGATCTGAACTGGAAATCTGGTTGGGTTGGACCCGAGCCGGATTTGGACTGAGTCAGTTAGTCGGACTCATGGTGACTAATATTATATGGGCTTTAGTGAATGGGCCACGGGTGAGTAGATCCCACGTTCACTCCCTATATATAGTGGGGCGCAGTAACCCAGAAGGGTTGATCGGTTAGGTCATTCCATGCGTTGGAAACCCTAGCTCTATTGTAGTCCAGCCATCGTTCTGAACCTAGCAGTTCACCGCCGGCGCTCCTCCTCGTACGTGTGGACACCAGCAGAGGCGTTGTACCATCAGCGCTTGGACGATCATTGATTGGATCAAGATTGCAAGGACTGCACTGCATCAACTGGCGTGCTTCATCAGTAATCTGCAACTGTACGTCTAGTGGTAATCCTCGTGGTCTTCTACTTCATCTAGATCTTGGGATCACCCCGTTAGAGGAAAAAGTTTTGTTTTATCTCTACGTGTCCCAACAGTGGTATTAGAGCGATAGATTATGGTTTTAGGCTCGAGATCTTGCATATATAATATGCGGTTAGCTATAGATTGGATCTATATGCTGTTTTGGTGGTCGATCTATGAGATAGATCGGTTTTGTACGATGTTGATTGGATCAACTGTACTCGGGGAATGGTAGATCTGATTTATGTGATCATACTACTGAGGTCGTGGAACGACATATCCCTACCGCTCGGTTTCCGCCATCGGGTTAGACTGTGACATGTAAATCCAGATGTGGTGATCGAAGATCAAAGAGTTTGATCGAGTCGGAACGATGGTTGGAATCCATATTCGGAATGTAGACGAGATCTGCGTTTTTGGAAAATCGCCGGGCGCTGCCCGCACCCGCGAGGGGCGCTTCCCCTTTGATCCTCGCTCGCTATCCGGGACCACCGTCTTCACCCTGTCGTAGCGCCTTAGATGTCATTGCAAGTTTCACAACGTCGGTAGATAGCGTATCTATGCATAACTTGTATTTGTAGGAAGTTGTGAATGATATGGCTTATGTGCCTGTGATGTGTGTAATCCATACGTGATCTGCGAATCACGGTTTTGTCAGCCGGCTAGAGCCTAGGTGCTGTCATTTTATTGTATAACGACATGCGTGTCGGATTCTTTATGTAATTTACTTTACTAAGCTGGTGTAGCTGTTTGGAGAACCCGGATGGCATGCAAGTCGATGTACATGTCGGCGACATGGAGTAAGACGACAAGTGACAAAGAGTTGGAACGAGTCAGATTATAGGCTTTGTGGAGATGGAGATCGCCATGAAGAGAGACATACCATTTCACATTATAATTTCTTTATTTTATGTTATTGTTATGTCTCTGTTTTACCTCTATTAGATAGTCGGTAAAATCTAATCCCTCAAATAAGGTCTAGTCGGTTTTCCCGCCAGTGTTTCCGACTAGGTGGGTTTGAGTCGGACTCTTACTGTAGAAACACTCGGTAAGATAGACGGGTCTATCACAATGGTTGTGGGACTCGGGGGAAAGTCGAACGGGATCCAGGGCATGTGATGCCACCCGACCAACAGGAGTCGTATGAGATGCGATTGACAAGGAGTTGTCTACCTAGATCACTTGGCGGCTAGAGATGTTGCTAAAGATCACTAGCCGACTTGCTTATTTAGGATCCTGGATCACTAAGAAATCATCGGAGGGGTGTTGGTTCTAGTGGGAGCATAAATATTAAAGTGTTTAATATGCTTGCTCTTTTATGAATACATGTCTTAAGTGTTTTTGCATATTTTCTGTTGTAGATCATGGCACCAAGTAACAGTCATTCTCAGATATACGGTTTTGCCTTGAGAACCATTCTTGAGAAAGATAAACTAAATGACACTAATTTTATCAACTGGTATCAAAATCTAAGAATTGTTCTCAAACAAGAAAAGAAGGACCATGTCCTAGACAACCCACTTCCAGATGAGCCGAATGAGAATGTGACTGTCGCTGCCAACAATGGCTACTAGCGGGCTAAGGATGAGTCCATAGATATTAGCTGTCTTATGCTTGTTCACATGGAACCGGACTTGCAAAAGCAGTTCGAGAATGTTGAGGCCTATGATATGATCGAAAGCCTCAAAAGTATGTTCTAGGCTTAGGCGAAGACTGAGAGGTATCAAGTCTCTCAGGCTTTGCTGAGTTGCAAGCTTAAGGATGGTGATCCACTGAGTCCGCATGTGATCAAAATGCTTGGTTACGTGCAGTCTCTGGAGAGGATTGGCTACCCCATTAGCAAAGAGTTCGCTACGGATATAATTCTGAACTCTCTTCCTAGTGTGTATGGTCAGTTCATGTCGAACTACCACATGCATGGTATGGATAAGAAGCTCACTGATGCATGGGATGCTAAAGTAGGCAGAGGCGGATCTCAAGAAGGGCGCCAGTCAAGTGTTGATGGTGTAGAATAAGGCTAAGAAGAGTTCTTGGACTAAGAAGAAGGCTAAGTCGGGAGGAAAGCAGGCTCAGGACCCGGTCCCAAGAGCTTCCTCAGGGACTAAGCCATCTCCTTCAGTCGTATCCACTTGCTTCTACTGCAAGGCGGATGGCCACTAGAAGAGGAACTGCAGCAAGTATTTGGCCGATAAAGCAAAGAGTGGAGGTATGACTTCTGACTCAGGTACACTTGTTTGCAATGTTATAGACAGATATCTTGCTGATGCACCTAATAGTTCTTGGTTATATGATACTGGATCAGTTATTCACATATGCAACTCGTTTCAGGGACTGGTAAGAACTAGGAGCGTAGCAAGAGGCGAGGTTGATATTCAAGCCGGCAACAAAGCGAGAGTCGCTGTGTTGGAAGTCGGCATGATGCAACTTCATTTACCTTCCGGATTCATTATGGAACTGAATAATTGTTATTATGTTCCAGTGCTCAGTCGAAACATTATTTCTACTTCATGTTTGATGAGGCAAGGCTATGAGTCGAATATCAAGAATAATGGTTGTTCTTTATATTTTAATGATATGTTTCACGGCTTTGCACCCGTCCAGGACGGTTTATTTATTTTGAATCTTGATGGTGAGTCGGTTTATAACATAAATGTTAAAAGGTTGAAACCAAATGATCTGAATATGACTTACTTTTGGCATTGTTGGCTTGGTCATATAAGTTGGAAACGCATGAAGAAGCTCCATGATGATGGACTCCTAACTTCGTTCGACTTGGAGTCGTTCAAGACATGCGAATCTTGCCTACTCAGGAAAATGACCAAGACACCGTTTGCAAAGAGTTGTGAAAGGGCGCACGACTTGTTGGGACTAGTACATAGTGATGTATGTGGACCAATGAGCACGATAGCCAGGGGCGGTTATGAGTACTTCATTAGCTTCACTGATGATTTGAGTCGGTATGGATATATCTACTTGATGAAACATAAGTCGGAAGCCTTTGGAAAGTTCAAAGAATTCCAGAATGAAGTACATAATCAACTCGGCAAGAAAATAAAGTTTCTTCGGTCGGACCGAGGAGGCAAGTACATGAGCCATGAGTTTGATGACCATCTGAAAAGTTGTGGAATATTTCCTTAACTTACTCTGCCGGGAATGCCGCAAAGGAACGGTGTCTCAGAAAGGCGGAATCGGACCTTGTTGGACATGGTATGATCAATGATGAGTCGGACAGATCTGCCTTTATCATTTTGGGGTTATTCTCTAGAAACAACGGCGTTCACACTAAATAGAGTACCATAAAAGTCGGTAGATAAGACACCGCATGAGATGTGGACAGGCAAAAATCCGAGTTTATCTTTTCTTAAGATTTGGGGATGTGAAGCATTTGTCAAACGACTTCAGTCGGAGAAGCTTACGGCCAAATCAGATAAGTGTATTTTCATGGAGTATCCAAGGGAAACCTTGGGTTACTACTTCTACTACCGAGAAGAGGGCAAAGTGTTTGTCGCTCAGAACAATGTCTTCCTTGAGAAAGAGTTTCTCAATCGAGGAGTTAGTGATAGCACGGTGCAGCTCGAAGAAATTCGAGAAGAACCGGCTAGTGGTGAGTCGGAAAAAACCTTGGAGGTTGAGCCGGTCGTGGTAGCTGAGCCGACAGCAGCACAATGTACTACGAAGATTGGCGAGATTACGAAGTGTTCGTGTTGTATTACTGTTATACAGTGATGAGCCGGCAAATTAGTCGGAAGCGATGATGGGATCTGATTCCGAGTCATGGCTTGGAGCCATGAGATCCGAGTTAAAGTCCATGGATGAAAACCAAGTTTGGAACTCGGTTGATCTGCCAGACGGTGCAAGACCCGTCGAGTGCAAATGGGTCTTTAAGAAGAAAACTGATATGGATGGAAATATTTCCGTCTATAAAGTATGCCTTGTCGCGAAGGGGTTCCAACAAGTTCAAGGAGTTGATTACGACGAGACTTTCTCGCCCATAGCGATGCTTAAATCAGTCCGGATCATGTTAGCTATAGAAACCTACTTCGACTATGAGATATGGTAGATGGATGTCAAAACGGCTTTCCTTAACGGAATTTAACCGATGACGTGTATATGATACAGCTCGAGGGTTTTATCGATCCGGCTAATGCTGCCAAAGTGTGCAAACTTCAGAAATCTATTTATGGGTTGAAGCAAGCATCTCGGAGTTGGAATATTCGCTTTGATGAGGTAGTCAAATCGTTTGGATTCATCAAGAGTGATCATGATTCTTGTTTATACAAGAAATTTAGTGGGAGCAAAGTAAACTTTCTAATCTTATATGTGGATGACATATTACTGATTGGAAATGATGTCTAGATGTTGCAAGAAACCAAGGAATCATTGGAAAGGAGTTTCTCAATGAAAGACTTGGGTGAGGCAACATATATTCTCGGAATCCGGATCTATAGATATAGATCAAGGAGGCTCATTGGATTATGTCAGAGTACTTATTTGGACAAAGTGTTGAAGAAGTTCAACATGGAATCGTCTAAGAAGGGGTTCTTACCGATGTCCCATGGTGTAAAACTTAGCAAGACTCAGTGTCCTTCAACGAATGATGAGCGAAGTCGGATGAGTGCGATTCTGTATGCTTTTGCAGTCGGATCCATTATGTATGCCATGATTTGTACTAGGCTAGATGTTTCATATGCTCTCAGTGTTGTGAGAAGATACCAGGCTGATCCTGGAGAAATCCACTGGACAGCGGCTAAAAATATCCTAAAGTACTTGAGAAGGACTAAGGATATGTTTTTGGTTTATGGAGGTGAAGATGAACTCAGTGTAAAGGGTTACATGGATGCGAGTTATCTTACCTACTCTGATGATTCTCGTTCGCAATCCGGGTATGTGTTTGTAATAAACGGAGGGGTTGTGATCTGGAAGAGTTCCAAGCAAGAGACTATGTCTGCATCTACAACAAAGGCTGAGTATATTGCCGCCTCGGAGGCAGCAAAGAAAGCTGTTTGGATGAGGAATTTCCTCATGGATCTTGGTGTGATTCAGGGCTCGTCCAATCCGTTAGACATGTATTGTGACAATAATGGTGCTATTGCACAAGCCAAGGAACCTAGACACACCAGAAGAACAAGCACATACTCATGCGGTACCACCTGATTCGCCAGTTCGTGGATTAGGGTGATATCAAGTTATGCAAGGTACACATGGATGCAAATATTGCGGATTCTTTGATAAAGCCGCTACCACAGCCAAAGCATGAGGCACACCTAAGAGCTATGGGCATTAGATGCCTAGACATGTGATGTCGGAAGATTGACTCTAGTGCAAGTGCGAGACTGTTGGGAATATGCCCTAGAGGCAATCATGGATGATGATATTTCCCATTGTATTCATAAAGATATTAAGTTGTTCTTGTATAAACATCTGATGTATATCATTGAGTATGTGATTTGGTTGTGGACTATACATTCATGTTGTTTGTACTAAATAGCCTTGGTCATCGAGGTTGTGCTGGACACACAACTTAGACCAATGTGAAAGCCGGCTGATGACTCGGTTCCACTTGTCATGGGCATGGAGATGCTATTCTGACTTAAACAGATTCGTCTAAAGAGTTTAGCAAGTCGGATTGAACCATGTTGAGGTAGAACGAACAAGTTGTCATTTGTATATCTCAATCAATGTAATCCTTAGACCTGAGGTTATTGCATAGTCCGAGTTGAGAATCACCGACTTATGTTCTGTCAAACGTTGATCCGTAACTGGTAAGTTATAAAGGCAGAGTTCGGGTCGACTAAGAATCAGGCTGCGTGATGTGAATAACCAAGACGGGATTTTGCCCCTCCACTTGGAGAGATATTCTCTGGGCCCTCTCGGATGATATGATTCGGAAAGCATGGCCATGCACGACTCGGTTAAGTGTTAACCAAGGCGATCAACTAAGAGTTAGTCAGATGAATCACTTATCTCAGATCGAGAAGAGAGTCGGAATATTTAAGGGGTGACAATTATTCGCCTATAGTCTGACATGGTATATAGTGACACAAAAGAGACTCGGACACAAGTCGCATTGGAAAGGCAAGTCATCATGACTCTTTGGTACTTGGGAGTCGGCACGTTCTGCTAGGAGCCGCTACCGACTGATCGATTGAGAGTCGGACTCCAATCGTATCCAAGTAGCCATGAGCCTGCGGGGTCATACATTTAAGAGCGGGAGCAAGTTCGGATTGGATCTGAACCGGGAATCTGGTTGGATTGCACCCAAACCGGATTTGGACTAAGTCAGTGAGTCAGACTCACGGTGACTAATATTATATGGGCTTTAGTGAATAGGCCACGAGTGAGTGGAGCCTACGTTCACTCCCTATATATAGTGGGGTGCAGTAACCCAGAAAGGTTGATCGGTTAGGTCATTCCATACGTTGGAAATCCTAGCTCCATAGCAGTCCAGCCGTCGTTCTGAAGCTAGCGGTTCACCGCCGGCGTTCCTTCTCGTACGTGTGGACACTAGCAGAGGTGTTGTACCATCAGCGCTTGGACGATCGTTTATTGGATCAAGATCGCAAGAAATGCACTACATCAACTGACGCGCTTCATCAGTAATCTGCAACTGTACGTCTAGTGGTAATCCTCGTGGCCTTCTACTTCAGCTAGATTTTGGGATCACCATGTTAGACGAAAAAGTTTTGTTTTATCTCTACGTGGCCCAACATAGACTAGATAGCCAGCGACCAAAACATCTATATTAATCATAGTAGTCTATGACCAATGCACAGAAAAGCTCTTTATTGTCCGTTAGTGACTCTCAGCTTTTGACCATCTATTTTTGGTCACAGGAAGGTCACAAATGGAGAACAATGACCATCTAGTGACCAATATGGAGGGTCAAAATTTATAGTGCTAGCCACGAAGGGGTACAAAGGGTAATAAGATATTAGGTCTGGAGGGGTAAAGTAGGGAGATTACACAGCTCAAGGGTTGTTTATGCAGGCCGGTAGTACCGGTCCTCGGGGCGATAGTACCAGTGGACGCTTTTGGCGCAGGCACTTTGGGGCCGGCGGTAGTACCGGTCAGGTACCGGCCCACTTCTGAAGGGGGTGACAACCTTACAGTAACGTCGATGTCGATTTGATTTCGGGGCGCGGAGCGTCAGCGGTAGTGCGTCGGCTGGGTGCCGGAAGTCCTGGCCGATAGTACCGGTCCTGGGGCCGGTAGTACCGGTGGCCACTTTGACGGCGTGCTTGTGCTGGCTGGTAGTACCGGTCCAGGTACCGGCCAGGTTTCGACGGAGGTGACAAAGTCTCTGTTTTTGGAGTCGATGTTGCGCGACATTGCGGAGGAGTCTGGTGGAAGGGCGCCGGTAGGGCGCCGGAAGCTCCAGCGGTAGTACCGCCTCTTGGGCCAGTAGTATCGGTGGTAGCGGTCTGGCTCAGGCGGCTGCTGCCGAGGCTGTTGCTGATACAGAGGGTGCGGACCGGTAGTACCGGCTCCTGGAGTGGTTATTATCGGTGGCGACGCTGGGACCTTGTTCTCTTCGTCTTGTCGTTGTCCATCTTTTCCACTGGCTTGTGTCTTGCGGTAGTTCTTAAGACTCATAGCTGAGGATACAAAGTACACTGGAATGAAGTAGCAAGCCGTTCAATAGCTGAGGATACAAAGTACACTAGAATGAAGTAGCAAGCCGTTCAAGAGAGTGTTAAAGTCACATGTGCTTAGGAGTGAGTTCACCTTATCGTGAAGAGCTTTGATGCGTGAACGAGTTATTGGTTCACTTGGCGTAGTTGGTGGTGTCGGATTTAATGTGAGAATAGGACGCATCACATCACATTTTACATAGTACAAAGAGAACTTATGCGAAGAAAATTGATAATAAGAGAAAAGAAGCATCACGGTGATAATAAGAGAAAAGAGAATTTGCGCAAAGAAATTTTCTGAAAACATATGAAGACACACGGTGATACTAGGTAGGAGTACACTTGAAATGTTCTTTTTACAACGGAAAAAAGTGTTGGATTCCGTTGCTCATTTCAAGAAAAGCTGCCAGAAACCAAAAAAAGAAGAGATTGACGATACTAGTTTGGAAACGAAACAAATGACATGATAATGTTTTCCATCCAAAAACAGTAGGGTGAATGGATGGAAAACAAAAACACACTGATGGTACTCCTGCTACAACTACTGCTACTTCTTAATGCCATAGTGAGCATATCTAGAAGATCGCTGGCCTCCTAAACATCAAATAACTATGGCATTTCTCATAGCGAACTATAGTTATTTAGATAGGTGAATAAAGCATCAGACCTACTCCCCCACGTCGCAACCGACCGATCTCCTACGGCTTCATGTTTCGGCCCCTGTGTTGCTGAAGAGCAGGGTCGCCAATAACACACTTGTCCAGCTGCAGGTCCCCGTCATCCAGCAGCCCTTCAAAACCGAGCTCCCAGAATCCGTCCACCAGATAGGGATCACTAGCAAGGCTACCATAGGCTTGCTGACCAGTGCCACTGCAAGAACTTTGTAAGTAAGCATCCACGCCCCAGATTTGCCCATCATCTGCATCGACCAGCTTGCCATCCATGGCCCCTGAAACCATCCCCATGTCCGGCAACGAAACGAGGCAGCCGGCTTCAGAAGATGTACCATCCAGTCCTGGACACATCACATTCTTCCCCTTGAACCCGGCGCCAATTGAGGAATCTTGGCAATGAGCAGTACCAGAACCAGAAGCTGGATGCATCTCAGCCCCCGTACCGAGACCAAGTTCACCTTGCGCGTCCAATCCATGGACCAAAGCCCTGATGTCCTCCGGTGCTTCGACTCCGTCGAGCCCAAAGTTGCCTGGCAGCATGCCATCGCTGAGGTCAGTGGTGTCTTCTAGCAGAAAATTATGTATGTCTGCAATGGCGTCATGTGCAATCGGATGTGCAGGGAGCTCCAAACAACCACTCTCTCTGGGACGTGGCGGCGAGCTGGAGTCACCCGATTCTATGCTGCCGTGTGCTGCGTGCTTCAGGAACTTCCTCTTCACTCTGGCGGAGTCGATCTCCTCCCTCCTCTCCCTGTGCGTCTTGAGCTGCCTCAGGAAATCTGGGTTCTGGAGGAGCTTGGCCAAGAAGGAGACCACCTGCTTCTGCCGGTCCTCCGCTGTTACCAGCCTCTGGTTCAGTGTGTTCATATGCTCAATCGTCTGGCTGTGCTCCTTCTTCAGCCTGGCCACCTCCCGCAGCAGCGCGTTCTTCTCTCTTCTCAGGGAGTGGAGCTCAGGGTCCAGAGTGGATGATTCACTGGAACAACTGGGCTGCGTCTTCCTGAAAATAGATGAACCAGGCTGAAGGCTGCTTTGCTGCGTCGGGGAGGAACGGCGCCTCACAATCGTCTTCAGCAAATGTTTGCTGCCCCGCAGAAATCCCTCATGGGCGAACTCCCATCTGTCTGCATGAACCTTGCGAAAACCCTGATAATAAATATGAAAAACAAGATGTTACAAACTTACAATTACCAGGGGAAAAGGGCAAATGGAACTAACAGAAAGTCCAATCATAACTCTTCACAACAGTATAATCATAAACTCGAGCAAAACACCAAGACTTCAGTGTTGATACTATTGTTAGTGTAATTCAGGCATGAAACCTGTTGAGTTAGTAGTTTCCACCTATAAGCAAAGCAAAGCCTGAACTTCTAAAGAACCAACAGTCGATGTGCTCCTAACATGACTGTATAGTGTATTGGGGGCTCAACCGCTGATAACAGAAAGTCCAATCACAACGTTTCAGAACAGTATTACTCCCTCCGATCCAAATTAGTCGACTCGATTTGTGTAGATCCGTATCTAACACTAAAACATATCTAGATAAAAATCTATGTCAATTAATTTGGGTTGGAGGGAGTACTCTAAACTCAAGCAAAACGCCATGACTTCCAATGATGCTGTTGTTATTGTAATTCAGACATGAAAACCTGTTAAGTTAGTAGTTTCCACCTATAAGCGAGCAAAGACTGAACTTCTAAAGAACTTGATGTGCTCCTAACATGACGATGACTGTATGGTGTATTGGTGTTGAACCGCTGATAAACCAACTACCTGCAATATTTCATATCCTAGCAGTTAACCCCCTCCACTTCTACATTTTGAGATGATCAACCCCCTATCGGTCCTAGCCAAGATTTTATGCCTACCAAGCAACAAGACATCCGAAAGGATCTGAACCTGCATACTGACAACATTTTCCCCTTCCCAATCCTAGTACAACACGTAAATGAACTGAGCAATGTCTTGATTAACTGAATCATCAAAAAGTAAGCCACACAACCAAAAATTGTTAAGTAAATGCACCAGTAGTATTTTAGTTGTGAAAAACGAAATATGGCAATATGGAGAAAATGATAAACTATTGAGGAGTAAAGGTGCACCACCAGACCAAACCTGTGAAAACAGGGGCAGAGGAGTTGGGAAGAAGGCATGGTCACACAAAGCAGAAAGACCAACAAAACACTCTGCAGCTTTTGGTAGCCTAGGAGAAAACGAATTTGCAACAACTAAAAACACATGTGGATCGCGAAGCTTACCTTCCAGCGCGAGATCGTCGCACTCCAGGCAGGAAATGATTAAGCTTCTTGCCATCACAGGATCAATTCCTCAGGATTATTTTCAATGATCATGTTAATCCAATTCTTTGGTGTAAGGCCAAATTCGCATCACGTACCACAATTCCGGTCACAGAAACAAGATCCAATTGAAATACTAGTACATAACACATATATATACAGAGCAGATTTTACAAGTTTTGGACAGTAGAACACCACCAGACCAAAGAAAAAAAACGTGGGAAGCAACATCTCCAACAGAGCACCAACAGAAAGTACTAGTACAGAACAGAGCACCAGACAGAAGCAGAGTATCTCAAGAACAGAGGACGCATAGATAGAATACTCGAAGAGGGAACGAGTTTCGAAGAAAATAAAAGCAGGTTAAGGAAAAATAAATAAACGAGATGATCGGGCATGGCAGCGATACGCACATAGGTGTTGAGCTGCCTGACGAAGCTGGAGAAGTTGTTGTGCTTGAAGTTGTGCGGTAGGACGTCTCGCGCGAAGGTGGAGGGTTCCCAGACGACGAAGCTGTTGCCGGCTGTGCCCCAGGAGATGACCCGGTCCAGCTGCGGCTCGCTGACCAGGTCGTACGTCTTGGAGAGGAACGGCGGCAGCTGCGGGCCCTGCAGCAGCGCCTCCAGCGGCCGCGGCGGCTGCTCGCACGGCGGCACCGCCAGCGAGAGCGGCCGCGGGATCAGGTGGTGGTGGTCGTCCAGCGCGGCGTAGCGGTAGTGGGAACCTGGCAGTACTGGAGGTGACGGCAGGTGCTGCTGCAGCAGCGGCTCCATCTCGAACTTGGGCTCGAGCAGCAGCAGGGCGTCCATGGAGGTGGAGGTGGAGGTGGTGGCGGTGGATGGGACGTCGTTGGTGGTTCCGGTGTGCGCGTGGTCCATGAAATGCGGCGCGCGGGGTGGCCGCGAGGCGGGGAGCGGGGATGGGCGGGCGGGCGGCGTGGGGCGAGGGCGGCGCGGGTGTTTATAGGCTTCGGTCGGAGTGAAACCGACATACTGCTGGCTGACGGCGACGGGCGCTCCGCGTTGTGGCGTTGCAGAACCGGATAGGCCGCGCGCGCCTGACGTTTGACTGACCGCCGTTCAGGATTTAGGGCCCCCGTGGGTTCGCAGTCGGCAAGCCCGGCTGGACACTTGGCGGCGCGGCGTCGCTGGCCCACGCAGGTCAAGGCGGTGCCGGAAATATCTCGGTGGTGGAAAGTGAAAGCGCCCGCGGCCGAGGCCAGGCGGGGATAGTTTTTCCTTGCTGGCGAAGAAAGCAGGGGATATTTTCCTTTTCGCTTCTTCATCCGTCACGTGGATGTGATGGTGGTGGGTCATGCCGTGTCAGTGACTCAGTGGGAGTGGGGAGGAGATCGCAGGGAAACGGCGGAGGCGGGCGTCACCGGTTTGTCCTAAGCACGACGGCGCGCGCGCGTGGGTGTGGTATCTATCATGAGCTATTGCTCCTTAGAGCGTCCTACCTGAAATTCGGACTAAAATATGGCTAGACGAAAACGTTTTCGATTAAAATTCAGTCGAATTTAGCAAATTTACGTGGATTTCATTAATTATGGGCGAATATAGGCGGACTACATCAAATTCAGGCGAATACCGAATTTTGGCTATATAATAAACTAAAAAACATAAAAAAATGGCCGCCGCCGATGCCATCGCCGCTTCTACATGCCGAGCTTGCCGTAGAAGGAGGTGTAGTCGGGATCGGCCTTACCGTCGTTGCCTCCACCGTCGCCGTCGTCATCGCTCGGCGGCTGCGGCGGGCGGGAGCTCCCTTGGCCGGCATCGCCGCACCTCCAGGGCTAGTGGGAGGGGCCGGCCTCTTTATCGTCGTCGAGGACGACGAGCGTGATGCCCTGGTAGGCGAGAACACGGTTGGACCACGCCTGTCGCTCGGCCTGTTTCTGCTGGCGCTGGACGCGGAGGCGCTCCTCCTCCTAGTCCGCCCTGGACCAAGCGAGTATATCCGACGACGACGGCTCCACCGGCGGCTGCGGGTCCGACTCCCGAAGGGACTGCTCCATCGCCATCTTCATGGCGAAGGCGTCCTCGTCGATGGGCACCGCCCAATCGGCCGGCTTCGGCTTTGGCTGGCGAAGGCGAAGGCAGCCAGTGGGTAGAGACTGTGCCGGCTCGCGGGGCTCGTTGGTTACGATGCCCCGCGAGCGTGTCCGTGGCGGCGAGCGGACCGGCAAGTCCGCCTCGCGCTTGATTGGGCGCAGCGGCGGCGAAGGCGCCGGCGTGGACCCCGATGAACGGGAGGCCGAGGAGGAGGAGGAGCTCAGGCTGGCCATCCTCCTCGGCAGCCAATTGGCCGGAGGGTGATACGTCGGAAACGTATCTATATTTTTTGATGTGTCATGCTTGTTTTGTATCTACTTTGCTTTGCTTTGTCTACACTTTAAGGTATTTTTATATCTTTTCTGAAACTAACCTATTAACAAGTTGCCATAGTGTCAGTTGACTGTTTTCTTCTGTTTTTGGTTTCAGAAAGGCAGAAAATCAATATTCTCGGAATTGGACAGGACAAAAGCCAAAGTCAATATTTTACCGTGGGCGACACGAAGTCCAGAGGAGATACGGAGAGGCGAACCAGGGCCACCACACACCCCTAGGCGCGGATGGGCCCTACCCCACGCCTGGGTAGGGTGTGGGCCCCCTGGCCGCCTCCCAGCCTCGCCTCTTCGCCTATAAGAAGCCCCCGATGCAGAAACTCTAGGCACCCGATCAAAACTCCAAGAATCCTTCTATAGCCGCTGTAGGGGTTCATAGCATGGAAAATAAAAAATTCTACCGCATGCACAGAAACAAGCCAAGATCTATCTACTAGATTGTAGCAACGAGTCGATTAGAGTACTCACGCTCGAAGATTCCAAAGTGGTTAACGAGAGCAGATTCTCGTGGATGATATAGTCGTACACTTGCTGATCTCAAGATCGCGTAGACGATCCTTTCGGCGATGCGTTCCAGCAGCGCTTCCACAGTCGGTCACACGTTCGGTACTCGATGAAGAACTTTCTCTCCCTTGTTCCAGCAGGCAGCGGAGGTTGTAGTTCTCCCCTCGCGATTTTGGCAGCACGACGGCATGGTGTCGGAAGTAGAGGGAAGATCCCGCAGGGCTTCGCCTAAGCCCGTGCGAGTTATGGTGGATCTAGGGTTTCCGGCGATCTAGGTTTAGAAGGCCGGAGAGGAGGAGGAGGTGTAGGCGATGGCTAGGGCGACGACGGCTAGGCGGCGGCACACGGGGTGGGGAGGGCTAGGTTGTGTCTCTTTGGGGCAGCCCTCCCCCTCTATTTATGAGAGGGAGGGAGGCTTGGGAGAGGGGAGTTTGAATCCATACCCAAACCTAAGTTGGATAGAAGGAAGGACTCTTTCCTTCTTCCACTAGGAAACCATTGTTCCAGTTTGACTTTTCAAACCTCCCATTTGACTTTCAATTTAGAGCTTTAATTCTCTCTCGCAAATGCCCAACCAAAGTGACTTAGGACATGATCCAATCATGCCACTTACCCATGACACGTTCATGGACCATTCCCCTTCCGGTCCGGTTGCGTGACCCAGCATACCACTGCATGATGTAGTACACTATAGTCGTTGACATAACACCAATGAAACACCATTCACTAGTATTACATCCCTCAGAGTAGTACAACAGAAACACAGCAGGTCCAAGACATGACTATAGGTTACAACTCAACTCTTTACACAAGATCCAGAGAACACTCCAGGTTAAAGAGAGAGAGAAAGAAACTTCTTACAAAGAAGAATCAGAAATAAAAAACTCAAAACTATCATACTATTATGACTAGTATTTCAATTAATGGTCTGGCATTGCTACTATTGCAATACGCTACAGAAATAGGTTCTATGGCTAGAGTTTATATTCCTATCTAATCAGTAACTTCGTCTTCACTAGAGTTGATGTATATGTTGACTTTCTACACTGCATTGAAGAGCTTTAGCTTTTGATGATGATTCCTGGAGCATAACGTCATGTAGATGTCGTCTTAATGGCTTCAGAATCTAGCAAGGGTTAAGAAGATACTTTGAGTACGAGCGTACTTAGCAAGTTCACTAGAAAAGGAGTGTTTGATGCACTATCGCTACAGTCACAGACCATAGGTCGTAGGCAATACAGGTTTTCGTAAACATTTCTTCAAAGGTTGCTTTTATTCTGAAAAACTATGTCCGTCAGCCTTCACGGGTTTACCAGAACTTTTATGGAGTTCCTTTCCCACAGCGTTCGCAACTCCTTACCGGAACAAGGAGTAACAAGTTACAGTTCTTACACTCTGCAGAGGTGCATCACTTTACCCATGAGAGATCTTAAGCTTTGTTGCACGGCCGAGAGTATGTTCACGTTCAAACTTCCATGGTTTGAGGCCCAACCTAAGGTCCAAGCCAATCACTGCCCTCTCCGCGACCTCATATGTTTGCATGATCCTTCGGGGCTGGCTCACCTCCGTTAGTCCTCTTTCGGGAAGGCTATAACCATGATGAGTACCCGAAGACTCTATGACCTGGTGCTGCCCTCGCAAGTTCCATATTAAATGGTCCATCAACTAAGCACCATCCATAGATAATCTAGACACCAAAAGTGTGAGGCGTAAGGGTGCCCACCCATATGTTCGATCCACACAAGGAATCACAACGTCATGTTAAGGTCGTCTTGACTCCATACGAGAGGAAAAGGATACAGCTGACTTCTCCGTCCCATTCCAAATCTCATGGTCAATGCGTAATATACGGCACAAGAATCACTGGCGACATTGGTTGTTAAGTCCTAGAGGATATATTCCTGAGCAGTGGTATTCCAACTGCCAGATTTAATAGATTAGCTGATCACCCTGGATCAGTAACCAATAGTTCATATTATTATAAAAATAGTGTTTTCTGACCTTTTTGGAATGCATATGATGACAACACTTGATTTGCAAAATACTTTACAGAAAATAATCAAAAGGACATGAGCAAGTGCGAACTTGCCTTTTGTGATTGCAAGATTATGCACTCACGGTCTTCAAGACAATATAAGATCCAATATCTGAAATCTGCATCATTGGTCCGGTAAGGACTAATGTTTAAAGAAGCAAGATGATTTTATGCATAAGTAATGTAATGCAAGTTGATAAACTCGAATCCCGGGGGTAATGTTGTTCTAGGGTTTGGATATTGGAAAGGTTTTTGTTGAAATGTGTAGCCCTTTTTAGATTAAGTTTTACACATGTGCCTCTTATTAAGGCTTGTGAGTGTGTGTGAAACAACATGTAAGTATAATAAAACACACACCATAATGGAATACTCAAGTGGAAAATGTATCTGTAGACTATGTATATAAGGTGTGTTCATCATTTAGAGCTTCAATAAAATGCTTATGTCTTGCTTTATAATGTTCTTTAAAATAATAACTTTTGAAGAACATCTTACTTAGCTAAGGGAAGGTATTTAAATTTCTTTCAAGTTATAGTCTTTAAGTAAGAAAGAATTGCTTTATTTGAATAATGGTATTAGTAGTATTTGAGACTTATCTACCTTGGTTTTGAACTAGGTTAGTTTGGTATTAAGATGCTTTATAACTTAATTAGAACAGACCAAAGTTAACTATAAAACACATAACAAAGTCTTTTAGATTAGTCTTTAAAGTATTATAGACTAAAGTTAACTTTAAAGACATATATGGGATTAAGGCATATTGTTTATGTTATTTGTACTAGGTCTACTTTATAATGTTTCTCTAAGGATACTTTAAGAATGGTAACACTTCTATTTGAATAGTGGTTTCCTAATTGCTGAGTGGAATAGAATCATTTTCCTTTTTATGGATGAGTGGTTATAGTTTGTAAACAAGGAAATAATATTACTTAACTACTTATGGATTCAAGATAGTGTTTTGGTTTGTCTATAATTTGTAATTGAAGTATTGGAGTAGGTTTTATTTCACTACAAAATGATTCTTGGAGATTTTATAATGGATAAGGATTCTTTTATAAAATAATCTACATTAATGGTTGAGAGATAATTTAATAAAATTGTATTTAAAGTGTGTTAAATCATTTTGACTTCACACTATCAATATTTAAGACTAATACTTTTTACTAGACTCAATTAACTAATTTTTAGAATTATTAGCAAATTTTATTTACCTTTATATGAATTATTAATTAAGGTAATAGCTTTAAATTCAAGTTATTAAAGTGTTTAAATTTTTATTTACCTCAAAAGTGGAATATTATATTTTTAACATGTAGATATTATTTTTGTGATCATTTTGATATATTACATTTAATTTTGTGATTTATAAATAATAAGTTATGATTTTTATAAGGTTTATTACTTTATACATACTTAATAAATAATAAATTCGTATTTAAGTAAAATAATAATGTATGATTATAGTTTTAAAGTATTTTTTTATTTTTCCAATATTTTTGGTATTTTATTTATATTTTTAACATTTACCATTATTAAAATATGAATTATCAAAGTTTTATTACTTATAAAACCTTTATTAAATAATATTTATTTAAACAATCATCATAATAATATTTGATAATAGTTTTAAGTTGTAGATTTTATTTTTCTAAAAAAATTCATATATTACATGTATTTTTCTGAATTATAAAACAAAAGTTATTAATTAAACAAGATTTAATCATTTTGTTGTATTTCAGGAAATATTTATATTTGATTCTATAATGTTTTATCTAATTCCTAAATAGAAAATACTTTTGGTACCGAAGCTAAACCTACCCTATTCACTGACCAGTGGGCTAGTTGCCACATGGCATACCCCATTTGATTAATGTTTTTGTTACTTGAGTTATCCCTACTCACAGAGAACGACAGATGGGCATGGGCCACATCACACGCCAACTCAGCGAGGACCAGTAAAATAAGTTCAATGGGTCAAAGATGACGTGGGCCTGACGTCATAATGACATCATCTAAAGATGATCTTCGGATCATGGATTTGCTGGGAGCATGCGAGATGCTGTGATTAGTTTTGTTAGAACGAGGGGACGAAGGCGAGTAGAGGGGTGGTTGAGCCGCTCGTTTTTGGTCATCGGAAAGCAGGGCACAACGGCGACTGGCGGCGGTGCACATCAACGCACGGTGGGGGCTCGGTATAAGAAGCAATTGAACTAACGAAAGGCAGTAGCATGCTCAGTAGCTCACCAGGAAGCTCGTGGAAGGCTCGGTGAAGGAAATTGTGGGCTGAATCTAGGTGCACGACGGCAGTCGGACTTTGGGAAGACAGGGTCGATGCGGAGGATTAAGGGCTTCCCTGCTCGATTCCTTCACCTGGGAGATGCAGCACACCATGGTGAAGCTCGTAGCACACGCGTATGGTCCTGGGGCGTCCTCTAGCAGCGACGGCAAACAACACCGGCGAGCTAGGTTTTCAGACAGAGGAAGAAGTGGGGAAAGGGTGAGGATAAGGGTCTCCGGCGCGTCGGTGGTCTTCTTATAGGCAACGATCAGCGGCGGCTCGGACCTTAGCGACAGCGGGCATCACGGCAACGGCGGACGACCGACGATGTGCTAGGCAGCAGCTTCACCGGCGCTGCATTCTGGCGAGAGGAAGAAGAAAGGAAAAGAAACGTTGAACCGGTATGGGCTATGGAATTGGGCCAAGTGGGCCGCGGTGTAACGCGTGTGTGCGACAGAAAGTGAAGAGGAAAGATGGCTGTGGGCTAGATTTGATTCTTCTTCTGTTTTTTCCTGGTTATTTCCTTTTTCTAAATTTTGTTTTATTTTCAGGTTTGAATATTACACATTTGATTGAAATTTCTTTATAGAATTTATTTTCTATATATTTGCAGTAATATTGGAATGTGTTTAGTATTTGTAAGGTCTTTTGATATGAATTTAATGTATCTACTATTTATAAACTTATTAAAGATTGCATAATTATTAATCCATGAGTTTTGATTCTTTTTGATTTATAATATTAAAGAATTTTTTATATATAGTGCTCCTTCATTATTAATTTATACATAAAGTTTTGAGTAATTAATATGGTTAATATTATTATCATAATTTTAGGAAATAGCAATATATATATTTTACTATAACTACATATGAGTTAAGGTTTGAATTGAAAATGCTTACCATAAGTTCTTAGAAGATTTAATATTCTCATTTTTCTTTTATGGATGTGAATAAGGGTTAATGGCTAAACATATTGTCTTTATGTTTATGATCTTTCTTAATATCACCTTTTAAAATAGAAAGTTATTATTTGAAATGAATTATGAGAGAGAATTGATAACTATAATTTCTAGGCATATATGATTGAAATAAAAGTTAGGGTTTTAAATTGTAACTGTTTACCATGGGTTTTAGGAGTTTTAATATTCTTGTTCATCCTTTTATTCATATGAATAAAGTTTATTGGTTAAGACAGATTGTCCTTATGTTGGTGTTCAAGAATGATTTCACCTTTTATGAAAGAAAGTTATTTCCTGGAAGGTCTTATGAAAAATAATTGATAAAGATAACTCCTAAGCACATTTAATGATGATAACTAGGAATGACAAAGATGTGCTTAAGTGATTTTCTATAGGAAATATTCCTATAAAACTTTGTGGAGATAAGATGATTTATCATTCAGATGAAATGGATATTATGTTTTGTTAAAGATTTAGGGTTTAGGTTTTATCCAGAATTCCTATCTTTCATAATTCAGAATTCTTGACTTATACTTAAAGAATTCCTTTCCTAGATATATCACTTCTTCATATCTAACATCATGTATTAACATGATGAGCTTTATTTCACAAAATATTATTATCCACCTTTTATTCTTCTAAATCCATTTATAATTCCAATGAGCTTGACACTGAAGCTTTCATAATCTTCTCATATCTATACTTGGTTATATCAAACTATTATACTACTAATAATCTCCAATCCAACAAGTGGTTACTTCTAACTCCATTCATACTCTTCCTTAATCATCCATCACTAACATTACTTCAATAGATGTATACATCAAATCCTACTTCACCTCAAGTGCCTAGTATTTCCAAAGAGGAAAATACTACTTCTTTAATCCAATGTTGCTCTAAAATCATCTTAATCATACTATCTTGTCTCTTCTTAACTCTAGTATCTCATACTCCAACCTCACATTATATTAATGTGACTTGTCATGGCTATCTTAGGATAACATATCTATACTAGGGTTCAATCGTGTTCTATCCACCAATGTGACTTATACATGATATAAGCATTCAATCTTGGTGACTAAAGCATGGTCCATTATAATCCTTTGATCATTTATGGCTTAGGTTTCCAGTTGGATAATCAAGGCTTCATCAATACAACATTATAGTTGTATTATAATTATCTTCTGTTTAGCTCTATTGGATTAAGAGATATAATTTATTGACTATACCTACTTGATCCAATAGGACTACTCATGGTAAATATCTTCAGTATTCATCCTGGGAATCCTCTTTGTTACCACATATATTTTTATTTCAAATAACCCTTCTATCCATTCAGGAGTGAGTTAACTCCATCAAGTATCCTATAGATGATATCTAAGGCTAGCATTACTATTTACCTATTCTTACTTCCTTCTCCAAAGGATTTAAAGTGAATGTTATGATAAGAACATGAGTTGATAGATCAATAGTTAATAAGCTAAGAATTGGTGAATCAATAGTTGATTACTCAATATTGATGAACAACAGATATTGAGATAGGATTCCATAAGGATTGATATGGAAAGAAAGATATATGGTGGATGATCTTGACTTGGTTTCTTTCCTACTCAAACTCACTAAAGAGTTAAGGTTAGGTATTACCATGATACTCATGGTATAAGTAGATGAGATTAAGATATAGTTGTTACATTTTTATTACTTGTGTTATATCCTTAACTTGGTATTCATGGGTTGTGTAATGAATACTGGGATATGATTACTTAAGGATCAAATGTTATCCATTAAGTAATGTATTAGGGTTTAACTTTTATTACATTTGATCTACCCTTAGATCAAATATCCCTTACCCAAAATAAGGTTTTAGCAAAGGTCATATTGAAACTTATCGCAGTCAACTTGATGATCTACTTCAATTCCATCAAGTTAAGAGAAGCTTCAATCACTTTGACAAGATTTATTCAAAAGCGCGGAAATTATTCGGATTTTCTATGCATGAATGCAACACACACATCCGTGTTCAGCTTATTTCTAAGCTCTAATGCTGGGATGTTACACCGGTGAACCTTCTAGAACCTTCTAGAACCTCTCCGATGAAAACACAGAAATCATTCCCGAACTCCGGAATCGGACTTTCCTTATATGAATCTTATTCTCCGGACCATTCCGGATCTCCTCGTGATATCTCAGATCCCATCCGAGACTCCTAACAACATTCGGTTTCCCTACTTACATTCCATATCTACTAAACAACATCGAATTATTATGCGGACATGACCGAGACACTTCTCCGATCAATAACACATAGAGGAATCTGGAAATACATATGGCTCCCACATATTTCTACGATTACTTTGCGATTGAATGAACCACTTACATACGATACCAATTTCCCTTTATCTCACGATAGTTTACTTATCCGAGGTTTGATCGTCGGTATCTCTGCATACCTAGTTCAACCTCGTTACCGATAAGTACTCTTTTCTCGTTCCCGTGATATGTGATCCCTTGTGATCCAGTCACATGCTTGCAAGCTAATTGGATGAAATTCCACCGAGAGGGCCCAGAGTATATCTATTTGTCATCTAGATGGACAAATCCCACTCTTGATCCATGTGCCTCAACACATACTTTCCGAACACTCAATGCCACCTTTATAGCCACCCAGTTACGGTGTGGTGTTTGATGTCATCAAAGCATCCTTCCAGTGATGGTGATTAGCATGATCTCATGGTCGAAGGAATTAGGTTACTATGTATCAGAAAGCTTATAGCAAACGAACTATTGAAATGACTTGATCTTTATGCTACGCTTATCTATAGGAGTATGTCCATCATACCATTCTCCTAATGACATGATCTTGTTGTTAATAACATCTCAATGTTCATGATCGAGAAACCACGATCATCCATTAACCAACAAGCTAGTATTATATAGAGGCTTTACCAGGGACTCTAATTTAGTTTACAAATCACACAAGTATTAATGTTTCCGGTTAATACTATTATAGCATGAATGTAAATATTTATCATAAACACAAAGATATAATAATAACCACTTTTATTATTGCCTCTAGGGCATATCTCCAATAGCCGCCGCCACCGTCGTCCCTATATTAGGGGGGGGGTCTGAAGTTCTTCTCAGCACCCTGCCGGAGGGGAGATCATCCCGGATGCCTTCTTCTCCGGTATGAAGCGTGAGTAGTTCCACCTTGGACTATGGGTCCATGTAGTAGCTAGATGGTTGTATCTCCTCCTTGTGCTTTCATGTATAGATCTTGTGAGCTCCGTTCATGATCAAGATCTAATCTATTTGTAATCATGCATGTTGTTTTTGCGGGGATCCGATGGATACTGAGATTACTATGTCAGATTGATTAATGGTTTTGTCTATTTAATACTATCATGTTTGTGTTGTTTGTGATCTTGCATGCTCTCCATTGTTAGTAGCTATCTTGGCCAAGTAGTTGCTAGTGACTCCAAGAGGGGGTATTTATGCTCGATAGTGGGTTCATGCCTCTAGTTTCCAAGGGAAGTGATAGAAATCTCTTCGATTGTAGATGTGTTGTTGTCACTAGGGAGAAAACAACGGTCTCTTGTTCATAGAACAAGTGGATTGTTTACCTTACACACTTTGTTTAGAGCAGTTGTCTATTGCTTGCAACTTAATACTGGAGGGGGTTCGGATGATAACCTGAAGGTGGACTTCTAGTCATAGATGTTGTTGGATGACGGTTTATGTATATTGTTGTATTGCCCAATCGAATCTCATAAGATCTTTTTGTCTGGTATTGCATTGTTATGTGTTGCTCAGTTCCTATCAATTGTCCTGCTGTAATTTGTTTACCCTTCATGCCATGTTGTTTATCTAAGGAGAGCACCTCTAGTGAACTATGGACCCTGGTCCAATCTTTACCATTGATACATCTTCCACTATTACCTGTTTATTTGCTGCAAATCATTACCTTTCACACCATACGTTTAATTTTTTATTACAGCAACCGGTGAGATTGACAACCTCACTGTTAGTTGGGGCAAAGTCTTGAGTTTGTGTTGTGCAGGTCTTCGCTGCTTACAACACCTGTGTGATGTTTCCTTCCTCCTACTGGTTCAATAACCTCGGTTTCTTACTAAGGGAAAACTTGCTGTTGTGCTCATCACACCTTGCTTTTGGGGTTTCCAACAGGATCCACATCAACTGAGCCATCAGAGGGTGCCGCCTCGCCCTACGTCAGCGCCGGCGTACACGGGAAGCCAAGACGCGGGTTGTTGCCGGCGTGGATGTGCTGCAGCACCGAGCGTCCGGCCTGGCGCGCTCCACCAACGCCGGCGACCCGCTGTGTTGTTGCTCTTCGATTGCGAGTCGGGCGGCCCCTCATGGCGGGCGAGCTCTTGGAGACGTCGCTCGGCGAAGAAATTATCCCAGTAGAGGAGGTTGTCGGGATCCTCGGTGGCGGCGGGACCATCCATGGCCGCGATGAAGGCCTAGATCTCGTCGGCGAGCTCATCGCCGGTTAGCACCGACGGGATGGGGATGCCGCCGGCGTTAAGCTTCCAGCCCAGCAGGTTCCGCATGTTCGGCGGTGCCATGTAGCCAGCATCGTACAACATGCGCACCTCCCACTGCTGGAGCGTGCGCCGGCCGAAGCCGTTCGCCGCCGCGGGGTTGTCGGGTACCTCTCGGCCATTGCTCTCTTCTCGCTAGAGTGGATGTTCGCGATGGAGGGGGAAGTGGAGGAGCATTGGAAGTAAGTGAAATGCGCTGGTGAGGTCGCCGGATTATATAGGCCGCAGGGACCGGCGAGGACGGGAGGGGTGTAGCGGCGTGGGTAGGAAAAGGGGAAACAACGGGAATTTAGTGATAGGTTGTCCGTCGCGGGAGCCGAGGAGGCGGTGGCGCGCCATTACGGCGACGCGTGGCCGACGTACGGGCAGTTATTGCGCGGCGGTCCTTCGCGCGGAGGATAACGACGACTCGGCTTCAGTCGCTGACTGGGCGGGTCCCCACACCGTCTATTTTTTTCGCCGAATTCGCTTCATCCAGGTTTCCAGGGCGTTCCAGAGATCCTGGAAAGTCCGGACCAAATTTGGCCCAAATTCGGACGACAACAGGCTCCTAGAAACGTAAATGGGCCAAATTTCAACGTCCGAACCTAAAATTCGCTCTGGGATCGATGTTTTGGGAATGTGAGTGGAGAGCTCTTAAATAGACCTTACTTACTCTAACGCGGAGTTTGAGCTCATGGGTAAAGCACCCATAAACCATGACTCCCAGAAAAAGGTACCCTCTGATCTATATAACTTGACTTTGATTTGTCTAAATATTGATGTATCTAACAACTAAAATATACCTAGATATATTCCTATCCAGACAAATCGAAGTCAACGGGGTGAAAGTACTAAAGATAAAAAATAAATTTCGGTATAAATCATGGTTGGAGATAGTATGTCTAGATACGAGCATGCCAAATTTGAACCTAGAATATAAAAGTATGTGACCTATACAAAAATGACAAATCGTACTGTTCCTACAACGATTAGAAGTGGACGTACACTGTTCACGGCGTAACAAAGTTCCAGGTTCTCTTTTTTGTGTAGATTACGTATCAGGTCACTTGTTCTTGGAAACTTGCCCGAGTAAGTGCTTAGGTGACCTGGGTTCCCGTGAATTATTTTAGATTTTTTTGAGATACTTGAATAGTATTTTTTTTGAATTCTTTAAATATGGGGATGCTTTGCACCCGGGAGCTCCAATACAATTCTTTACTTACTCCCTGTTTTAAAATATAAGATATTTTAGATTTATAAAATAAATGTATCTAATTGAGTTCTATTGTGTAGGTTCATTCGAACCTATATGCTAAAAGATGTCTAGATACATTAGCGTCACAAAGTTAAAACATCTTATATTTTAAAATAAAGAGAGTAAATTTTAATTTACTATATCTTAAGGGATTCAGTGCCCAAGAGGCAATAATAAGAAAGCTAATTTATTATTATCACCGATCCATGTTCTTGATATTGTCTACATATACCATGCTTTATACCATTGCTTGATTATATTATCGGGAACATAATACTTGTGTGGAATGCCCATTTCCAAAAAAAAAAAATACTTGTGTGGAATATAGGCACAATGGCCCCTAGTGTGCCTCCGTACTAGTTCACTAAGTGATGGTTATCGTTTCCATAACCATGGATATTGGTTACCATGGATACTTGTCCATCCAAGTGACGGAAATATTTTCTCTGGGCCCTCTCGTAATACTCACTCAACCGCTTGTAAGCACGTGACTCGGTCACAAGAGAGTGTGTTATTACGACAAGTAAAGAGTACTTACCAGTAACGAGATCGAACAAGGTATGACAGTACCGACGATCAATATCTCGAATAAGTAAGATACCACAGGACATGGGAATTATATATCAATGGTCAAAGTGGTTCACTCGATGATTCATCTTCGATGTAATTTACGGGGGTAAATATGGCTTCCATGTCCCGCTATTTACCAATGGCTATGAGCATTGCATATGATCATAGTCATACCCGCATATTACCGAACTCGTAGGATAGTCACACTTAAGGCCATACGACGCTTTGGGTATGAGAGTTGTTAGGTGCAGCAAGTTCGAATTCCCGAATGGTCTCGGGAATATCACATATGGATTCAGAATGGTGGAAAACCCCTAGGTTCATATATGGGAAGGTTCGGAGAAAGTTCCGGTGTTTTGGAACACCAGAAAATTTTGGAAGGGGGGGGGGGAACCGACTCGCACTGGGCCGAATCGGCCCCACCCATGTGCCGCGCCCTGTCCGACCGGCCACTTGGCCGAATTGGAGGGGAGGGAGTACTCCCTCCTCCCTCCACTCGGTTTGGAGAGAGAGGAGGAGTTCTCTCTCCTTCCATACAGATTGGGCCTAGAACCTTCCTTGTATGATGCAATTAGAGTTTGTTTTGGTTTGACCATGAGACCTATTAGGGGTACGGATCCTACGGCCTCACGGGTCCGAGCATATAAATACGGGAGCCCCGGGGGAAGCTAAGGACACAATCACAGACGTGCCCGCAGCCTCACACCCGCGCTTGCCCATGCCACCACCGCGCCGCCCGACCCGCCGTCGTCCTAGCGCCGCCGCTACCCCGCCGACGTCGCCCCTTGTCGCCGTCTCCTAGCGTCGCCGCCTTGGGTCTTTGTCTCCTTGTTGGTGTTCCTCCTCCTCCGTCCGGGTTCTCGCCGTTGGTCTCCATACCTCCGCCGGTGATCGTCAGAACCCTAATTTCAGCAAACTTCGAAGGATTGTCCGGGCGAAGCCCTGCCGGATTTGCACCGCGTTCGTCATCACGTCGCCGTGACGCCAGAGAAATATCTCTCTACTTCTCCGCCTACCTGCTGGAACGGGGAAGCGCCGACGTCGTCAAGTTGTACGTGTGTATCACCTCGAAGACTCGACACGTGTGGTGTTGTTGATCGAGTGGATCGCCAAGACAGAACGGATCGTGATCGTCTACATCGACACCAATCGTCAAGCTTCCTCTACAGATTTTCCATGGTACGCAAATCAAGTTTATGCATGTTTGCATGTTTATGAATCGTTGCATACATCTCCTAGATTGGATCTTGTTGGTTTATTCGTCATCGCGTAGGAATTTTTTTTGTTTCTATGCTGCGAACCCCAACAGTGGTATCAGAGCCAGGTCTATGCGTAGATGTGTTGTGCGATTAGAACACGATGTTTATCGTGGGCGTTGAATATTCTTGCTTGCTACTTCCTCGTTCAATTCTTGTTTTTGCGGTATAGCGGATCTAAAGCTAGCTTGGACCGACTTTACGCATACACTTATGCGAGACCGGCTTCACAAGAAGCAGAAAGCAAAGTGAGATTACTTAAACGAACCTTCGAGAGTTTTAGAATTCCTTTTGCGTTTTCACCAGACTAAGAGTTTGCAATCTTTTTGTTGTTGTCGACGATGGAGAGATAGAGGGCCTAGGGTCTTCGGTTTTCACCAGTAGCTATGCAAAACATCTGATGGAAATAATAGATAATAATAAAGTACGCATGTAATCGTTAGAGTAAGATAATTATATATGGGCAGTGCATCCATAATTGTTATCGTCTCTGCAACCGCTTATAGCAATAACCTATTAGTCTCATTCATAGAAGAAAGAGAACTAATGATATGCATAGTGATGTCACCATAAATTCCAAGTAAATTCCTCACATACAGATGTACTATCCCTTCTGTTACTAGGGTTTCTATCCTGCAGATCAGTCATTACTCACACTCCCTTTACCTGGATCAATTCTCAGGGTCTTGGGTACCTAACAAGTCCTTAGATTGAGGTAAGAGAGGGTACTACAATCATCATGTTATACAAAGTAATACACGATCCCATCTATGATAAATAACATGCACAAGAGCTATATGGCTAGGACGAAGCTCTTAATCCAAGGAGAATTACTCACACATAGTGTCACATCCCAAATTTTAGATTTGGTTCTGCATATTATTCATGGCATTGCATCATAATCATCCTTAAAAAATTCCGGTTTGAAAAGATTCTGGCGGAACTATATTTGCAAACCCTATTTTGAATTGCTAAAATGCTCCTACAAGAGGGTATACTAGGACTTGTATTTTTCCACCTTGCAAACTAGTGGAAATAAATACCACATGACCCTAGGTGGATCTCCTAGACTTTAGAAAAATTTAGAAACAAGAATCGCTCGATTCGGAGTTCGTATGAAGAAGATACGAAGGAAAAACCAAAACGGAAAATAGAAAAAGAAAAGAAAAAAAAGGGAAAACAGCGCAGCCTGCTGGGCCGAGCCGGCCCAGCCGCGCCAGCCAGCGCAGATACTATCTGCCGCCTCCCGCGCCCAGCCACCGACAGGTGGGGCCCACCTGTCGGTGCCGACATCGCCGCCGCCTGCCGCGTCCGACGCGGACACCAACTGCCGCCGCCGATTCCGGCCCCGACACCGCGTGGGACCCCCCACTTAACCCCGCGCCCCTGCCTCTCCCCTACCGCGTCGCCTTCCCCCGTGACGTCGCCGCCTCGCCAATCTCCGCCGCCGCGTGCCGCCGCAGATTCCCGTCGCTGCACGCGCCCCGGTGAGCGCCGCCGCCGCCTCTTTCTCTTCCCCTCGCCTCGCCCGCGTCTCCCCGCTGACCCGCCACCCTTCTCTCCCCGCAGGACGCAGCCCCGACGACCGCAGGAGCCGCCGCCGCCCGAGCCCGCAGCCGCTGCCGACCACCCCGCGCGCAGCCGTCTCCTCCTCCGTGCCGACGCCTCCGCCCCGAGCTCGCCGACACCGCGCCGACCGCCGCCGCTGCCAGGAGACCCCGCCGCCGTCGGAAGACCCCCCCGCTGCCGCCGAACCTCGTCGCCGTCGCTCAGGTGAGCTCACCGCCGCCGCCACCCCTCCCTGGCCGTTGGATCTTCGATCTACGGCCCGGATCGCGTGGAGACCACGTGATTGACTGGTTGACCAGTCAACCCGCGCTGAGTCAGCGCTGAGTCAGCAGGGAATATTCCCTTTCAAATTAAAATCTATTTAGAATTTGCAGAAATTAGTAGAATCTTGTAAAATTCGTAGAAATTAATCTATTGGGCCAAAAATTGCAAATAAAATATGTGTAGATTCAGTAAGTCATGTAGAATCTTGTTGTACCCTTGTTTTACACTTTTGCAGCAAGATTTTGTCCAGATTAATTAAACGAGTTAATGGCCTTTTTGGAGTAATTAATTCATAGAAAAAGATCTGTAACTCCAAAAATTGCAAATAATATGTCCCTGGATTCAGCAGAACAAGGGGAATCTCAAAGTGAATTAAAACGGCAGGATAACAGTAAAAACTTTTGCAGAAACTATTTGGTGGTTTTCTGCAGTATTTTAATTACTTAGGGAGTTTTATAATTCCTTTTTGAGAAATTCCAATTGGTACTGTTCCTTTTCAGTATTGCCTACACAGTAGAATTTTCCCAAGATTTTACAAACAGTATGTTAACGGTAGTGTTTTATTTGGGTTCTAGCTCTAGTATTGAGCATTATAAATTGCATAATAGTTTTCCTTGCGCTAAAATTATTTTCCATGCATGCATTCTTGCATCATCTTTGTCTGCATATGCTTGTGGATGATTTTTTTATGATTGCAATTGTATCGTGTAGATTGTGACGAGTGCAACGCTGGCTCGTGTGTGGATTGTTCTTCCGACCGCTACAACCAAGGCAAGTAGATGCTACCTTGTTCATGATATTGTCCTACTATTTTCAATGCATTGTCGTGTATTTTGTAGATGCATGTGTAGGATGATACTATCGCTATGTTATGTCCTATTATGTGGTAGGGCTTTCCTTGTAGATGAACCACCGTTGGTAGATGTGCTTAGCCATGCTATGATGAACGAGGGCTGGGTTACATCACTGAAAGTTATTTCTAAATGTGTTGGTTTGCGAAAACTAAAAACAACTTAATCAATGAATCTCCTGGGTGTGATGGGATTGATAATTTTTGGTGGTATCATTGCGGAAAGGCACCCATGTATCAAGAGAAAATGATTGCCTTTTTTATTTTGTAGCTTACATGTACAACCATGTGCCAATAATAAAATGAGCGGTTGGTTGGACTTAGTAGGTTGTGGTAACTCGATCCCGCGTATCCAGAGATGTAGAATTTTGGTAGGTTGGACCGGTGCGTGTCGGGATTGGGGAGCTACTTCCCGAACGGTCTCTTCTTGGACTTCTCCCTATCATCACCCAAAATGAGAGTGATGGTACGAGCTGGGCTGGCCAAGTCACATGGGTAAAGTGTACTAACCCCTGCAGGGTGTATAATCTAATCGATTAGCCGTGTCCCCGGTTATGGACGTCTGAGTTGCTTGATATTGATTTCATGACATGTTTCTCGCTCATTCCAATTTCATAATTGCTTTAATGTTGTTGGTTTAACTTAATTGGGATCTTTTCAAAGAAAATCAAAAACTGTTTATGAAAGTAGGATAAAGGTATTTGCAAATGCAAGCTAGCCACAGCTCCACTTGCCAAATATGCATGTAGATGTTAGCACTATTGTCTCCCTTACTAGCTCTACTTGCCATACATTCCATGTATTGACCCTTCGGGGCTGCTACGTTTCATGTTGCAGGATATTCTAATTCTAAGTAATCGATATAGGCCACGGTACTCCACTCGGCACTTGTTCACTTGTGGGCAATTTGAAGAATGGAGGATTTGCTTTATTTATATTGCTACCTGAATAATTTGAGCTAGCCTTGAGCTAAGCTTTTATTGTAATAATGGTACTCTGGATCTTCGTTATTTTATGATACACGGATATTTTGCTATGTTATTCATCTTATTCTATTGTGGGCAAATGAACCGATCCAGGGATTGGCATGTCACATAGAAGCCACGGTCTTTTCAGAACCGTGGTGTTACAAGATGGTATCAGAGCCCGTGTGTCGACTGTAGGATCGTGACCTAGGTTTGGATTAGGAAGCCATTGAATTATTAAAGCTTATATTAACTCTGCATTTCATCTTATGCCTTTCACTCTCGTAAATTCTTACCATATGCTATTCTCACACTTTCCTCTTTTAATTGATAGATGGGAGAAGTCAGGACTGAGTATGCAACCATGGAATCACCAAGGCCGTTTGCAAGACAGTTAGCACAACTCTTGCAGTCATTGGGATTGCCACTGCCCATGTTCAAGGGAAGAAGGCTGTACACCTATGGATATGGTGAGGATGCATGGGAGATCACCACCTTCATCTTCAGGGATGCCTCCTTGCCAAATCCTGTGCATCTGATCTACACCAAGACATACTGCAACTGGGGACTTGGAATAAACTTGGCCATGCATGAAGCCCTGTCTCGCCAGTGCCATCTTGTCCGACACCTACTGCCAGCAGACTCACCCTACCGTGACTACGGGAGGCGTGATGAAGATGGGAACATTGTGGTTACCCCGGGGGACAGGAACAACATGCCGCCCCGTCGGAGGCACATAGAGGACATGGAAAGGGAGAATGGAGTTCTAGCTGAGAAAGTGATGATGGTAAAAGAGATTGCAGATTTTGCCAGCAATGGTATGGTGGTCCAAGGACAGGAGATTGACACCTTGCATGAAGCTGTGGGAGTTCTGGAAAATGCCCTGATAGGTAGGGATGCAACCATAGCTCATCTTAATGGAACCGTGCAGGAAAACACTCAGAAAATACAACAGTTGCAAGGGACCGTCCAGGAAAGGGATCAAACTATTGAAGCTATGGCAGCCCAGATTGCCGCTCTCCAAGCACAGCTGAATCCACCCTCTGATGATGACAATGGAGATGGTGGCAACAATGATGATGATGACAGTGGGAATGATGATGATGATGCGGACGAGGATGATGATGATGGAGACGATGATGGTGGAGGAGATGAAGCTGTTGCAGTTGCAGCAGAGAGTGAAGAAGAAGAGGATGATCTAGAAGAGGTGGAGTTTGAGATTTCAAGTGATGACTCAGGAGAGGTGTACACTCCGCCGCCATGGTTGAACCGTGGACAGAAGCGCCAACGCATGAGTGTAAGGACCTACCGCAACCTCTTCAAGAAGTAATTAGAAGTCCACCAATTAGTCGTCGTTAGGTAAAAATCGTTAGGATTAGTCTCGATCGATGTAATGCTTAATTACTGTTAGTTTAAGAGTGTTTAGTTGCTTATTTGGGTACCCCAATATCCCAGGATTATTTGTACGAATTTTATGAAAGAGTTATGGCAAGTTTGGTTATTATCTGTGTTATTCCTGCTGCAATTTTCTGCTGATACAGCAGTACTGTGCGATTTTTCATATTTTACTGGTATCTGGGAAAAAACTGAAAAAATAGGTCTGGTACGAAACTCTCTGTACTGTATGTGCAAAAATTAGAAAAAATTCCTGACGAGTTTAAGTCAGGTATAAAAATTCGTGAACACTGCTAGACTGTTTTGGCAGATTGCTGTTTTTAATGCTTTGTTGATCAACTGTTTAGATAACCATTGCCAACCCTTCTAAAACTATTTCAGTAGATATATACTGATAGGATAAACCCTGGGATGTTACTGGATCACTTGTTTGTTGATGTGTTGCTTGCTTGAGATTGTCTGCTATTGTTTTGTTGTTGATTGATCATAATACATGGGTAGAATCCGGTTTTCGTAGTTGATTCTTTCTAAGCTTACCTGTGCTGAACCGCAGATGCCTCCCCGCCGTCAACTCACTGAGTTGGAGAAGCTCATGTCAGCTCAGGCACAGCTGACCCAAGTTATGACCCAGTTCATGGAAGCTCAGAACAACAACAACAACAACAATGGGAACAACCAGCCTCAGGGAGATGCTCTCACTAGGTTTCTGAGGCTAAGGCCAACTAAGTTCTCTACTGCAACGGAACCAATGGTTGCTCTAGATTGGTTGCGTTCAGTCAACAAGTATCTGGTAACTGTTGGATGCACTGATGCTGAGAAGGTGAGGTTTGCCGCTCACCTACTGGTGGGACCAGCCGCTTCTTGGTGGGACACTTTTCAGATCACCCACCCGCTGGACACTGTGACTTGGGCAATGTTTGAGGAAGGTTTCAGGACCAGCCACGTGTCTTCAGGAGTTCTGAGCCTGAAGAGGAAGGAGTTTCGCAACTTGCGCCAAACCAACCGCACCGTGGCTGAGTACATCGAGGAGTTTAACAACCTCTCCCGTTATGCACCTAGGGATGTTGATACTGATGCAAAAATGAGGGAGAGATTCCTGGATGGCCTCAGTGATGAGCTCTCAGTGCAGCTACTGGTGGTCTATTGCCCCACTTTCCAGGAGCTCATGGAAAAGGCCAGGATCTTGGAAGGGAAGCACAAGCAGGTGGAAAGCCGCAAGAGGAAGAGCAATAATCACCACTCTGGTTCTCACCACAAGTCTCGCACTTCTTATGATGGATACTCCAAGCATGGAGGGAGTGACCATGGGAGCCATGACCGCCATCACCATGGAAGCGATGGACATCGCCATGATAGCCACAGGAGCAACCACCACAGCCACAAGGGAGGACACTCTCACCATTCTGGAGGACACGGTGGACATGACCGCAACCGTGATCGCAGCTTTGTGAAGAAGGATCTGAGTGAGGTGACATGCTTCAAGTGTGGTCAGAAGGGACATTATGCTGACAACTGTCCGGAGAAGAAGGTGCTGAAACCAACCAACAACCAGAAGGCCATAGTGAATCACATGAATGTGGAGGAGATCCCAGATGAGCCTGATCTTGTGATTGGTAAGTTTCCAATCAACACTCATCCCGCACTTATACTTTTCGATACTGGTGCATCGCATTCATTCATATCAAGGGCATTTGTGGATAAGTATAAGTTACCTACTGAGTCCATGAAAGAGTCTATTAGAGTAAGCTCACCTGGAGGAGATATGATAGCTAGTGCGGGATGCCGCGACTTAACTGTGAGGATTGGAGCACACAATTTCATTGCACATCTGGTAGTGCTGGAATCACAAGGGTTAGATGTTATTCTGGGTATGGATTGGATGTCTATGCACGGGGGACACATAGATTGTGCACAGCGAGCTGTTTCACTCAAAACCTCGGATGGTAAGAGAATTAGGTTCAAGTCGGCTGTACGACCGGGAAGGTGTAAGCTGAATTCTCTTAAGGGGGTTAGCATGGATACTGTTCCTGTGATTAAGGATTACCCCGACGTGTTTCCGGAAGAGCTGCCAGGGATGCCACCTGACAGGGAAGTGGAGTTTCTCATTGATCTGATGCCGGGAACAGGACCTATAGCAAAGAGACCATATAAGATGGATGTGGATGAGCTGAAGGAATTGAAGAAGCAGCTGAAAGAGCAGTTGGACAAGGGATTCATTTAGCCTAGTTCGTCGTCATGGGGTGCGCCTATTCTGTTTGTGGAGAAGAAAGACAGCAGCAAGAGATTAGTGGTGGACTATCGCTCGCTGAATGAAGTAACCGTCAAGAACAAATACCCCCTGCCGAACATAAATGATTTGTTTGATCAACTGGAAGGAGCAAAGGTGTTTAGCAAGATTGATCTGCGATCGGGCTACTTCCAATTGAAGATCCGGGAGGAGGACATACCAAAGACCGCTTTTACTACTAGGTATGGTTTATATGAGTATACAGTTATGTCTTTTGGACTAACGAATGCCCCGGCATATTTCATGACCATGATGAACAAGGTATTTATGGAGTACTTGGACAAGTTCGTGGTGGTGTTTATTGATGACATACTGATATATTCCAAGGATGATGCTGAGCATGAGAAACATCTGCGACTGATTATGGAGAAGCTCAGGGAACACAAGCTGTATGCCAAATTCAGCAAGTGTGAATTCTGGCTTAACACTGCTGGATTTCTTGGACACGTGGTGTCAGGAGAAGGAGTCGATGTTGATCCAAGCAAAGTGACTGCGGTAACTGAGTGGGAAGCGCCCAAGAATGCGGGAGAGATTCAAATCTTTTTGGGACTTGCTAGATACTACAGGAGGTTCATTGAAAACTTCTCCAAGATTGCTAAGCCGATGATAGAACTTCTGAAGAAGGAGAGGAAGTTTGAATGGACAGATGCGTGTGAAGCCAGCTTTCAGGAACTGAAGTGTCGACTAGTGACTGCACCCGTTCTGCGTTTACCTGATCTTCAGAAGGATTTCCAAGTGTATTGTGATGCTTCTCGACAGGGACTTGGGAGTGTGCTGATGCAGGATGGGAGAGTGGTGTCATATGCCTCGCGGCAACTTAAACACCATGAGAGGAATTATCCCACGCATGACTTGGAATTAGCATCAGTGGTTCATGCACTCAAGGTATGGAGGCACTACTTAATGGGGAAACACTGCAATGTGTACACCGACCACAAAAGTCTGAAGTACATATTCACACAGAAGGAACTGAACATGAGGCAAAGGATATGGTTGGAACTTATCAAGGATTATGATATGAATCTGCAATACCACCCAGGAAAGGCCAATGTAGTAGCAGATGCTCTGAGCCGGAAGGTTTATGCCAATGGATTGACAGTTGGGGAATTGCCCGAGGATTTGTGCAAGCAATTCAGGGACCTTAGACTGGAGGTAGTGTCTGAAGGATACTTGGCAGCAATGGAAGTCCAACCAACGCTACAGGACAGAATCAGGAAGGCTCAAGTGGGAGACAATTTGGAAGATATGCTGAGAGCTTGCGCTTTAGCTCATGGTTCTAGTTAGGATAGGAATTTGTCGTATGCTGAGTTTTCCTACAACAACAGCTATCAGACCAGCATCAAGACGTCGCCGTTCGATGTGCTGTATGGGAAACGGTGCCGGACACCATTGCTATGGGATGGAGTAGGAGAACGTCAGTTGTTTGGACCTGATTTGATCAAGGACGCTGAGGAGAAGGTCGCCTTGATTAGTGACAGGATGAAGGTAGCACAATCAAGGCAAAAGAGCTACGCTGATGCCAAGCGCAAGGAAGTGGTGTATGAGATAGGTGATAGAGCATACCTCAGAGTGTCGCCACTTCGTGGAATCAAGAGATTTGGAATCAAGGGTAAGCTGGCACCTCGGTTTATTGGACCATATCGGGTCTTAGCACACAAAGGAGAAGTTGCTTATCAGTTGGAGTTGCCATAGGCTCTGTCCGCTGTTCACAATGTGTTCCACGTGTCCCAGCGGAAGAAGTGCCATCCGGAGATGGTGGATACACCATTGAGAGACACTGTGCCACTAGAGGAGGTTCAGCTTGAGAATGACTTGACCTATGAGGAGAAGCCGGTCAAGATTCTGGAGACAGCGGAGAGGATCACCCGTACCAAGACGATCAGGTTTTGCAAGGTGCAATGGATCCACCACACCGAAGAGGAAGCCACTTGGGAGCGTGAGGATGACATCCGCGAGGACTACCCACACCTATTTGCTAGTCGCGCCGAATCTCGGGGACGAGATTCATCTTAAGAGGGTTAGTCTTGTCACATCCCAAATTTTAGGTTTGGTTCTGCATATCATTCATGGCATTGCATCATAATCATCCTTACAAAATTCCGGTTTGAAAAGATTCTGGCGGAACGATATTTGCAAACCCTATTTTGAATTGCTAAAATGCTCCTACAAGAGGGTATACTAGGACTTGTATTTTTCCACCTTGTAAACTAGTGGAACTAAATACCACATGACCCTAGGTGGATCTCCTAGACTTTAGAAAAATTTAGGAACAAGAATCGCTCGATTCGGAGTTCGTATGAAGAAGATACGAAGGAAAAATCAAAACGAAAAATAGAAAAAGAAAAGAACAAAAAAAAGGGGAAAACAGCGCAGCCTGCTGGGCCGAGCCGGCCCAGCCGCGCCAGCCAGCGCCCGCGCGCGCGCCGCAGCCCACCGCCCGCTCGGCAGATACTATCTGCCGCCTCCCGCGCCCAGCCACCGACAGGTGGGGCCCACCTGTCGGCACCGACATCGCCGCCGCCTGCCGTGTCCGACGCGGACACCAACTGCTGCCGCCGATTCCGGCCCCGACACCGCGTGGGACCCCCCACTTAACCCCGCGCCTCCCCCTGCCTCTCCCTACCGCACCGCCTTCCCCCGTGACGCCGCCGCCTCGCCAATCTCCGCCGCCGCGCGCCGCCGCAGATTCCCGCCGCTGCACGCGCCCCGGTGAGCGCCGTCGCCGCCTCTTTCTCTTCCCCTCGCCTCGCCCGCGTCTCCCCGCTAACCCGCCACCCTTCTATCCCTGCAGGACGCTGCCCCGACGACCGCAGGAGCCGCCGCCGCCCGAGCCCGCAGCCACCGCCGACCACCCCGCGCGCAGCCGCCTCCTCCTCCGCGCGACGCCTCCGCCCCGAGCTCGCCGACACCGCGCCGACCACCGCCGCCGCCAGGCGACCCCGCCGCCGCCGGAAGACCCCATCGCCGCCGAACCTCGCCGCCGCCGCTCAGGTGAGCTCACCGCCGCCGCCACCCCTCCCTGGCCGTTGGATCTTCGATCTACGGCCCGGATCGCGTGGAGACCACGTGGTTGACTGGTTGACCAGTCAACCTGCGCTGAGTCAGCAGGGAATATTCCAGGAATATTCCCTTTCAAATTAAAATCTATTTCGAATTTGCAGAAATTAGTAGAATCTTGTAAAATTTGTAGAAATTAATCTACTGGGCCAAAAATTGCAAATAAAATATGTGTAGATTCAGTAAGTCGTGTAGAATCTTTCTGTACCCTTGTTTTACACTTTTGCAGCAAGATTTTGTCCAGATTAATTCAATGAGTTAATGGCCTTTTTGGAGTAATTAATTCGTAGGAAAAGATCTGTAACTCCAAAAATTGCAAATAATATGTCCCTGGATTCAGCAGAACAAGGGGAATCTCAAAGTGAATTAAAACGGTAGGATAACAGTAAAACTTTTGCAGAAACTATTTGGTGGTTTTCTGCAGTATTTTAATTACTCAGGGAGTTTTATAATTCCTTTTTGAGAAGTTCCAATTGGTACTGTTCCTTTTCAGTATTGCCTACACAGTAGAATTTTCCCAAGATTTCACAAACAGTATGTTAACGGTAGTGTTTTATTTGGGTTCTAGCTCTAGTATTGAGCATTATAAATTGCATAATAGTTTTCCTTGCGCTAAAATTATTTTCCATGCATGCATTCTTGCATCATCTTTATCTGCATATGCTTGTGGATTGTTTGTTTATGATTGCAATTGTATCGTGTAGATTGTGATGAGTGCAACGCTTGGTCGTGTGTGGATTGTTCTTCCGACCGCTACAACCAAGGCAAGTAGATGCTACCTTGTTCATGATATTGTCCTACTATTTTTAATGCATTGTCGTGTATTTTGTAGATGCATGTGTAGGATGATACTATCGCTATGCTATGTCCTATTATGTGGTAGGGCTTTCCTTGTAGATGAACCACCGTTGGTAGATGTGCTTAGCCATGCTATGATGAACAAGGGCTGGGTTACATCACTGAAAGTTATTTCTAAATGTGTTGGTTTGCAAAAACTAAAAACAACTTAATCAATGAATCTTCTGGGTGTGATGGGATTGATAATTTTTGGTGGTATCATTGCGGAAAGGCACCCAGGTATCAAGAGAAAATGATTGGCTTCTTTATTTTGTAGCTTACATGTACAACCATGTGCCAATAATGAAATGGGCGGTTGGTTGGACTTAGTAGGTTGTGGTAACTCGGACCCGTGTATTCAGAGATGTAGAATTTTGGTAGGTTGGACCGGTGCGCATCGGGATTGGGGAGCTACTTCCCGAATGGTCTCTTCTTGGACTTCTCCCTATCATCACCCAAAATGAGAGTGATGGTACGATCTGGGCTGGCCAAGTCACATGGGTAAAGTGCACTAACCCCTGCAGGGTGTATAATCTAATCGATTAGCCATGTCCCCGGTTATGGACGTCTGAGTTGCTTTATATTGATTCCATGACATGTTTCTCGCTCATTCCAATTTCATAATTGCTTTAATGTTGTTGGGTTAACTTAATTGGGATCTTTTCAAAGAAAATCAAAAACTGTTTATGAAAGTAGGATAAAGGTATTTGCAAATGCAAGCTAGCCACAGCTCCACTTGCCAAATATGCATGTAGATGTTAGCACTATTGTCTCCCTTACTAGCTCTACTTGCCATACATTCCATGTATTGACCCTTCGGGGCTGCTACGTTTCATGTTGCAAGATATTCCGATACTGAGTAATCGATATAGGCCACGGTACTCCACTCGGCACTTTTTCACTTGTGGGCAATTTGAAGAATGGAGGATTTGCTTTATTTATGTTGCTACCCTTGAGCTAGCCTTGAGCTAAGCTTTTGTTGTAATAATGGTACTCTGGATCTTCGTTATTTTATGATACACGGATATTTTGCTATGTTATTCATCTTATTCTAATGTGGGCCAATGAACCAATCCAGGGATTGGCATGTAACATAGAAGCCACGGTCTTTTCAGAACCGTGGTGTTACACATAGAGATGAAATGGACAATCATAAACATTGTAATAGAGATCATAGGGTTGATAGCAAATAGTCTTACAATGTCGCCAATTGGAGAAGAGATCTACTATTACAAGTGGTGGAAGCTGGCTATGGTGGTGGAGAAGGGTTTAGAGGTTTAGATCTAGATCTATTCTTCCGGTGTGACGGCTTCTAGTGGCAGGGAGAGTTGGGGTCAAAAAGAGAGCTCCTTTGCCCGTCACCCGAAGCCTCTTTATATATGGGTCCCTTCACGAAAGTTGTTCTGTTTGACCTAATGGAGTCGATGCCAACTATACGACCGGAATAAAATTCCCTCCGTATAGTTGGTCGTTAAAGCTTCAGGATTCACTTCAGAGCTCCTGGTTTCTTTGATGTGTTGGAAATCTCGTATTTTTGGCATTTATGTAGTGATTCCCATCATCATACGTCATTATCTGCGCAGGGAAAAATAGCAAGAACGGATTGCATACCCCTTTGATCATTAGGCATTAGTGGCAGGTTTTACAGAGATATTTCATCAATTATATAAATAATATCTAGTTTAAATGCAGACGTGGATGGCTATATTTCACAGCCATCAACCTCTCCAAGCTTAAACTTGATCTTTCTCGAGCAAGAAAACCAAAATCAAAAGGGAACTCAGCATTTAAACTGAAATAACAAGATGATGATCTTACGCATGATTGGTAGTCTCATGTTTTCTCCACTTTATTAATATGAAAAACTCTAGCATAGATAGAGTAATGGCAAGCATATTATACAGGTTTCATGAATCCTTATAGCGCAGCAAAATTATTGTAAGCATGGATGATTCAAAAGAGTAAACTTTATTCCATGTCGTGTAATCAACTCATAGGCTTGCCTTGAACAATAAAGTGTAATCATGTAAAATTAAGAGTGTGAGAGTTCGTCATGAAAAGCATATACACTAAAGTATCTCAATTCTCCCACATCAATAAATCAATACTTTTCAAGCACTACTTTTCTATTCATTGTCCTTCAAGAAAATTTTAGTTCTTAAGTAATTGAGAGCATGCCAAAAAATTCATTAGTTTATCGGGTTGTGATGGACACTCATGGCATCACTAAGGTTTTTGTTCCTTTTGCATAATGATTGATCATAACAGCCAGAGGAGTGATTCCATCATGTTTACAACTACCCGGGAGTGCCAAGAATCTTACTCATTATAGCATTGCTGCTACATATGTTTAATCAACTCATAGCCGAAATCTAGGAGTTTCCTCCATGAAGATCGTTCGTAGGCTAGTGGAGTTGTTGGCATCCCATGAAGTTTGACACGCATAAAGCTATATCATTCTTATGATTCACAAGTCAAACTTTGTCATGCTCACAAATACCGCTAAACATTAATTCAATTGAACAAATCTTTTCAAAGTGAGCTATCAAGTCAATAATTATTTTCTGTGGTGTTGAGTGTCTCTAGGAATAAGCTTTCAAGACTAAACACTACAACACCCAAGTCTTCAATTTGTGAGACTTTTTCTTATTTCAATTTTTTTAGCAAATTTTTAGGCAAGACTTTGGTTAACTACAAGAGTTGTAACAAAACATACTCGATTAAATACCCATGCAAAATTTTTTTTACTACAATATAGAGACTCACTCCACCGATATAACATATTAACATTACTACTACTAGCATGAGTTTCTCAAACATCAAAAGTGGGCGTCATAAGGCATACCTCTCATGTTTGGTTCCACTTCTCTCTTCCCTTTTTATTTGTTTCTTGGAAACTCGAAGTCAATCACTCTCCTGCAAATACATGAGAACCTCAAGGTGAAAAGAAAAAAGAGGGAAACTAAAGATAAACGGATAAATCTTTTTATGGTTTTTGAGAAGGGAAATTAAGGAATAGAAAATGGGTGGCAAAGATCGACTTGAAAATCTCAAACAAAATAAAATAACTAAGATAAAGTGTTAGGGAAACCAACACGAGTGCTTATAAACTCAAATAAAAGCATAACCTCGAAAATAAAGTAAAGCAAATGAACGCCAAATAAAAATAGATAGAAAACATCCCCAAGCTTAGGCTTTTGCAAGACCTTCAAATCACTAAGGTGTGTGGGGGGGGGGGGAGTTGTAACTCCAGTCCGGAAATTGAGTTGATAAGTTACTTTTTGTTTCTCGGAGGTTTAGGGCGAGATTATGCATCCCCTCCACAGTTCCTCCAAGTTCTTGAAAATCTTGATATGTAGCAAACCGGCTTGGTGGCCGCTGCTCCTGATGAGGGACTTATTTCTCCTCCTCTTGGTCCTCGTCCTCTTCCGGAATCTCTTCCTCGGGTTGGTGTTGCTCAACCTGCAAGTCATAAATCACACGTTCTTCCTCGATAGAGAAAAGATAATTAGGCAAAGGAGCGGGGTAGAGACGCCCAGCTCCAGCAATATGAAGATAATAAACACCACCTCTCCAAGTAAGCATTCCACAAGCCCTCAAAGTAGAGAAACCAATACGTCGCTCACCTAGAACCAGTTGTAACTCACCTAGGTTGATGCCTAGGGCATTGGCGAGCACGGTAATGAAGCCTCCACAAGTGATTGGTCCTTCGCTTTGGGAGGATTGGTACTCCAAGTAGCGCACAAGAATTGCGCCCAAGTGAAGTGACAGGTTGTCATAGTTGAAAAGCAGCCTTTGCAAGGACTAAGATGTCCTCCTCATTGAGTCTTGTAAACTCATTACGCGCCTTCAAGGTGTTAGCAATAAGATAGAACAAATAGCGAATAGCAGGATGTTGAATATTTTCCCTTTGCTAACTCTATAAGTAAAGATCATTCTATTATAGCAGAGTTCAGGAGAAGGTTCTATGCTGGTAAAAGATGCGCGTAGAGCATTAGGATCATTGTTGGGTAAACCAAAACAATTGCACCATTCATCTAGTGATAATGAATAATTATTGTTCATGAGTCGGAATGAAATTCTATCCTCCCTATGCCATGCTTTAACGGTGCTTTTTAAAGAGCTAAGAAATTCAATGGTTAACCAGCAATAGGTTATTGCATCATGAAATACAAAGTTTTGCAGGCCAACTCTATTGCAAGTCATTAGAAATACCGAGTTAGTTCAATGTGACGAGGCAAGCCTACTTGGTTGCCTTGACCTCTTAGTTTTTTATCCTGTTGAAACGATCACGGTGGGACTCGTCCTTGAATCGAATCCCCATATGTTCCTGAGCTGCAGACTGAGAAGAACTAGCGGCGGCAAGAGAATGTGTCTGGCTCCTCGTGTTCATCTTCTAAACATAAATAAGAAAGACAAATATAAAACGTTTTGATCCAACGGTAATAGTCATAGCATAATCCTCATCATAGCACACTAAAGAATCTCCTCAACATAATAATCTAGGCAAGATAATAATGCAACTAGTTCAAAATAAGTCTCACCCTAGATTGATAATGACAATAGATCAGAGATGAATTTGCAAAAAGTAATTGGAGGATCGGAGGAGAAACATACCGTAGATCACTTGTATGCGAGGAAATTGAACGAAATTGAGTAGGGGTGAAGATCCCTTGAGGTTTTAAGAGAGTTTGGAGGTAGAAGAGAGAAAAAGAATTGATGTTTTGATGTTTTGGGTACCTCCCCATGCGATTAAGTGGTCGGACGCAACTATACGGCCGCAACACTTGTTCCCGTCGTATAGTTGGTCTGACAGCAAAATTTTAGGATTTCTAGGGTTTCTTTCCTAGCGGCTGTAACTATAAGGATGAAACTATACGGTCGGAACTTTTGTTCCTGCCGTATAGTTGGTCGTCAAATCTTTTGTGTCCTGAGATGAAAAATTATCGATGCCTCAAATAACTATACGGCCGGAGCTATACGGCAGGAATTTTTTATTCCCGCCGTATAGTTGGTCGTTAAAGCTTCTGTACGCATCAAAAAATTTCTATTTCTTCAAGAATTACTCTTTCGACTGAAACATAGCGAAACACCTTGTTTTGATAGAAAAATGACAGACTAAATTATTGACCAACTTTGGCCTGTATAAAACAGGAATTTTTAGTACCGCTGAATCTCTCCTTCTCACTAGAGTTTTCTACAACTCTTTATTCTATATAAAACTAAAACTAAAACTTAAAAACCTTACTCAAACCTTTATTTCACATGGATTGCCTCTTGATGGCTCAGATATATAGAGCTCGTTGGGAAGCTGTAGCGGTCCCCAACCTTTAATAAGGTAGAGATCCCTGTGTTTACAATGCTAGTCCCTGGATCAATAGCTAGCATCCACAGTTAAGATGTAATATCAAGATACAAAGGTCATAATACAACTCTATAACCAGGAATAAAATAAATTTTACATCTTACATAGCTCATTTGGCTATCTCATTACAATGCAGCAGAATATAACAATAGCATGGGGTCCTTCATCTTCAAAGTGCCACAGGCAGACATGTTGGTTGTAGACTTGCAATCCTAATCATTAAACTTCACTAATATCAAACAAACCTGCAACATAACAAGTTACAGCCACAAGGGTCAATACATTTGGATTGTATTGGCAAGTGATACTATGGTAGTATAGTGGAGTCTATCATCTATATGCATTTGACTAAGTGGATCTTAGGCTTGCTTTGCTCAAAATAGATTTTCCTTATCATTTGAAAACACTAAGCTTTTGCTTGACAAAAACACCCAAGGCATCTCCCAATAGAAATTGGTGATCCTTCAACCCTTGTTCAACCACAAGTTTTTAACTTAGAAATTTGGATGAGGAGATTCTTGATAGCTTCCATGTCTTGATGCTCAAATTGTCCTTTGCCAGGGACATGGCTAAGTACTTAGATTTTACACTCTGCAGAGGTGGTGCACTTTCCCCACAAGACTTGGTTTCACCAAGACAAGATCTTTCAGAAGCCTTCCCTTAGACCAGAATGGACGCGTTCCAACCTATCAAACCCCTACCACCAACTGTCCATTTGGCTAAGTTATTGCAACCTATATGATCCAGGCAGAGCCCATAATGCCAAGTGGCTGCACTTGAAGCTTCTCAACATTTGACATCTCAAATCTCTTTGTTCCTGGGTGGCCATCCACAAGTGAGATACACAAGGTAAACCATAGAAATGGGCCTTATGAACCACTCAACACAAACCATTCCTTCCATTCCACCCAGGTGATTCATTCACTTAGTTGTTTTATTAAACAAAACATAAGTCCACAGACTTAGAAATGTTTCATAGTATGAATATATATTCCACCCTTGTTTTCTATTAGCTAAGCTAAGCATGATAATAGTAGGAATCTTAACTTAGGAAATTTCTACTAAGGTTTCATCTACTAGGATTTCCCATGGCATAGTTTACACTTAGCAAAATTCCATGCAAGTCCTACTTAGAAAATATCACTAATGCATAGTGAAAATAATGGGACAAAGTATGAAGAATCACTTGCCTTTTTGGTAGAGTATAAGTTCACTCCTTGTCCTTGCAACAATCACACTCTTCAAGTCACTACAATTTAATCAAGCAAGGCACAATTTCAATCTACCAATCAAGCAAAACATCACATAAAATGATAAAACAAAACAATGCATGCAAGCATGCAAGAGATTGTTTTATTTGTAGAAGTGGTTTCTAATAGGTTATAAACATTTGGAAACACCTATTGGTCATTTTATAAAGTGGCAAAGTCATTTGCAAATGGTTTCACTTTATAAACCATTTTCTGAAACAAGATATCATTTTATATGGTGTAGAAATGTTTTTAATAAGTCATTAATCTATAGGGTTCACAAAATATGTTTTCAAACCATAAAATTTGGTGTTTGGGGTCAGAGAGTTTAAAACAAAACATTTCCCAAAGGTTTTCTTCCAAAACCATTTTTAATAAATAAACCATATTTTTATTTGACTAGAATTGGTTTTAAATCCAAGATTCATTCTTTTGCATCACCAAATATATTTTTGAAACCACAAAGTGATTCCTAGGGTCAGTAGGTTCAAAACAAACCATTTACAAAAGATTTTACCCTAAAAACAATTTTAGAATAACTTTTATAATCAAAATAGGCCTACACATATTTCTGGAAAAACACCTAATTTTTCAGAAGAAAATGACCAAAGTGAGGCCATAGGTGCAAAATACACATTTTTCTGAATCCATTGACACCTAATTCTACTAAAAAAATCTATTTAATCATGGAATTTATAGAACGAATAATCATACTAAGATAACTGAACATCTACAACATGAAAAAAAAAACTAATTTAGATTTGGAGTTAACCTGACGTGCTCTAGTGCTAGTAACGAAATTAATTAACATCTATCGAAAAGTATGCACGTGCGGATGTAATTAAATCTAGCAATTACCAACTAGCTAAGCAAGTGAAGTCAAATCAAGTATGCCACGAGCGAACTATGCCCGTATGCATATATAAAAACTAGAAAACTAGTAGCAGTATACTAGACGCATAAGCACGGTGCAATAACCGAATAACAAGCTAGATGTAATACACCGGATGTAATTCAGTTTTCAAAAATAGTTGATAAACTATAGATGATAACCAAGATCCAACGTTACTGACAGGTTACTAAGGATATTTGGTTGCCTTTCTATTTTAGGCTCCAGATGAAACGACGTGTGCAAGGTACTACAACAGGTCAATGCCACAGATGGCATTCGGTTCACCGGCCGCACAACAAACTACAAAGCTATGACGGAAAAACATGTCTAGAAGGTAGGCATATATGCGGATAGGGTGTGTGTGGAAGGATTTGTAACGGAGCTCACCGGGTATGACGTAAGCGTTTGAAGAAGTTGATGAACTGAGATGAAACGACGGCGAAGTGCGTCGCCAGCGATCTGCGCCTCGTCGTGTGTCAGCTCTCCGCGTCCTCGTGCTTCCGATGGAGCAGCAGCTCGTTCTCCCGCCGTCGGAGTAGTCAGGAACGCCGTCCATCAGTGTCCCATGGAGCTTTGTGAGATTGGTTTGGGTGAGAGCCTCATGCTCGTGTGGTGGCACCAATTGGAAAAGGAGATGCACGGAGTTGAATCGGGAATATATAGAAAAAGGATGATGTACTCTAATTGACGTGGTTAATTGACGTGGTTAAGTGGAGAATGAATGTGTGCTAATTGCTGAGCAGTTTCTTGACGTGGTTAATTGACGTGGTTAAGTGGAGAATGAATGTGTGCTAATTGCTGAGCAGTTTCTTGACGTGGTTAAGTGGAGAATGAATGTGTGCTAATTGCTGAGCAGTTTCTGGTAAGAGCTGCCGTTTTAGTCTGGCTATTAACATGCTGTTCGTGCATGCACATGCGGGATGGGAAGAAGATGTGTGGTGCTTGACGTGCTGGAGTGGACGCTTCGTTTGTCTTGGCCTGGGCGTGCTAGCTCGAGCTGAAGCAGGTGGAATGAACATGTAGAAACGATGCAACGTTGTTAAAAGAAAACAAATACTGTTGGGTTAAGCTTCGGTAATGGACAAGAAAAATAAAAGAAAAGAGAAGCACAAGAGATAGGCTAACTCGATGCATGCTTATATGTATATGAGAAATGTTGTCCCATAAAGTAGAAACGTATAGAAGAGAAGGATTGAAAGAAACGCATGGAGGAGGAAACGATATCTCTATCTCTACTATATATATATATATATATATATATATATATATATATTAAAAAAGACGAAGCGGTTCCGTTTTCTGTCCACAGACCCACTACGTCGTTTTTTCGTCAACAACTGCGTTCGTCGTTTCCTTGCACCTCCGTTCGGTCCCTCCCCGCAAAACCAGTCCTGTTTATTCCCCCAAACATCGCGTTGACGCTGCCCTGCGGGCTTGATTCTCTCCTCAAACCACGCGCCAGGGCAATCCCTCTCTTCTCCGCGGATCGGCGAACACCGCGTCCGCCTCGCCATCCACTGCCGAAATCGCCGCCCTGCGCCACGAGCCACCCGTCGTGCCTGCCTTCCTTCGCCGCCTGCCACTGCCTGCAGGGCCGGCTAGCCGCACTGCATCCTTGATCCCAACCACTCTCCGTGCCTGCAAGCCTCCACGCCTCTCCACTAACGCACCACCCGCGTCGTGGCCGTCGTCCCTCACGCTTAGCCCCCTTGCGGACGCGCTGCTCCACCAGCAGGACCGATGCACACACTCGCCCCAGCCACCACCATCGAAACCTCCCGGGTCATGGGGATCTCGCTTCGTACCCCCACAAGCTCCAACACTGCCTACTCAAGATGCTCCACGACTAAGGCCAAGCCCACCCTCATGGTTGCCTCCGCTACTCAATTACCACGCGAGGATGGATCGACCGCCATCACGACGCCAGAGGAGTAACCGACACCGACAATCGTGGAAACCGCCTAGGCCAAGCCGCCAAGGTGCACACATCGGTGATGGCGGTGGGCTCCTCGCTGGTGGCCCTGTATCCTAGATGAGACACGCCTCTACTGCTTGCTTGTACGCGCTGGATTAACTGGAGGGGATGATCACATGGGCGTGGCCTACATGGAGGGCCAATCGTGGGCGTGCACTGAAGCTACTGTGACGCCCGCCGCTCGCCCTGGACTATGCCGCCGCCTCCTCATCTGCTCCTCAACAAACAGTACCTCGACGTAGCGCTCGCCAAGGTTGACGTCACCGAGGGTGTTGGCCTCGCGGAGGACTGTGGCTTGCAAGGCTTCTACATCATCCTCTACTTCGTCGAGGGCAAGCACAAAGGAGTATACTGGCAACGGTACCAAGTATGTAACCGCCTTCTCCACTATGTGTTAGCTACTGTTGTACTCATTGGGGTTTTGTTTCGTTGCTGGGGCCTTGGCTGCAGAATGTCACCACTGTGGACGAGGCCAAGACGATCATCACCAGGGACGACGCAGACGTTCTCGTCTTCCTCGACTCCCTCTCGGTGTGTACACACATTCTCTGCACGACCGAGTCAACCCAATTGGAAAAAATTCTGTACATTTAGCTTCCGGTATATATCAAAGCAAACTGACATGACAATGTAGATGCAGACCACACCAAGTCGCTCTCCTCCACTCCCTACAGGACATAATAGTGTCAAAATCAACAGTGCTCACAGATAGACATGCATAGAACCAACTTTTGATTGATCATATGTTATGGATGTAGCTGATTTATTAGGTGTTTATATATGAATTCAGCATGATGGAGAAACATGAGTTGAGATACAGGATGACTCGCCCCTCGAGTGGAAGAGGTATTATATTATTGGAATTTCTAGGTTGTACGTTGATTTGTTCTTGGATTATGAAGGTCTCAATATTGTATATTTTGCAACACCTTCTTTTGCGCACACCCTGAATCTATAACAATGTGCTACAAATTACAACTTCTATCCATGCCTATATGGTACTCGTTGAACTTGATTAAGGCTTTCATGTTACCAGAATTGTCATTTTCCTTGATAAATTAAGTTCCCTACTTGTGATTTCTTTTCAACTTTATAGAAAGATCACAATATATATGATGGCATCTTGGAGCACTGACATGGAAGCTGTCATTTGTTTATACTTCATTAACATGCGTACTCAGGACAGAAGCGTTCCCAGTATCTTCTTGAGAAGTGTATCATCAGAACCAGTCAAATGGCGCTTAAAAGTTTCACGATTAAAAGAGGGATAAGTGCCTTTTGCAAGGGAGCCTTAAGTTTCCATAGTTAAATGAAAAAGCTGAAGTTGTTTGTGTAGAAGTTAGTAGGAAATTACAAATTTTCATGCAGTACTGTGCATATCAGAAATTTGAACTATTCTCCTATCCAGCTATTGCACTTGCACGTCAAACTAGAGAAATTTGGGCTGCTCGATTGGATAAGTACTACTCCCTTCGTCCCAAGATAAGTGGCTTGGATTTATTTAGATTCGCATGCACCTAGACGCGTTAGCAAACTTAATATAGATTATAGTTTGGATCACTACATACAGCTGTACTTCTTATTTTGTGGTACCTACAAAACTTGAGTGGGAGTAGAGTAGTTCTCTATTTCTTCTTAGATTATAGTTTGGATCACTACAGCTGTACTTCCTTGTGTTCTCTACTGCGTGTCAAAGTTCAGCGCAGGGTCGAATGCAAAGGCAGATGATGGCATCACGTTGCGTCAAATCTTGAGGGCATTTGAACTCAAGTAAGTGTTACAAAAAAAATTACTTTTCTAAATGTACATGTGCAATTATTTTTGTTTAAGGAAGTTCTCAGTTGTGCTAACCTGTTTATTTTCTTTGCCGATGCCCTGCAGAATTGTCGATTGTTTCATGGAGATGCCTCAGTTCTGCATAAAGACTAGATTCATTCTAACTGATCTGTATGGTTTAGATTGTATGAAGAAGCTTGAGGTATTTATGCACACAATTGACAATTCTCTCATGTTTCGAAACTGAAACACATTTTAGGCGTTTGTTCCTTATTGATCAGTGCATTTTCTTTGTTTTGTGCTCTATTACAGGAGATGCAAGCCAGTATTGTGTATTTATTCTCCCTAGGCCGATTACTTTATGTTGTATCTTTGCTCTGCTTGATCGTTTTACTTGTGGCTACATGTAACCTAAAATGGCCATATAGCAGTTATGTTCACTGAAACCTAGCCCATTTGCCCATCTCCCTCTTGTAGTTTTTCTTTGGTTTAGATCATTATGAACTGTGATGTTTTAATACTCAATAACAATGTTTGCTTGGTTCAGGTATTACAAATGCGCATACCCGGAGCTATTCCTGTCAAGTGACGACAAGTCTGCAAACAATTCTTCAGAGACAAATCTACAGCAATGTTCTGAATATTATCGCTTTGGATGGTTACTCTTCTTAGCTCTTAGAATCCAAACAAATAGCCGATCCAAGAATATTTTAACATCCAAAACTGAGCTGTTATTAAGTATAGATTTGTTACACTCAGCATGGTCCAGCTATTTGCATACAGGAGATGGAAGCTGTATTGGCTTGTGCGGGATGCAGCTGTAGCCATTGTCAAGTACTGTATTTGTTTTCTCCCTACGTCTTATATTTGAAAAATAAGCAAAATTGGACATCAACTATTGGCTCTTTCGGTTCCAGGCTAAGCAGGTCTATCGCATACTCCTTTGGGTCATGGTATAGAATCGTAGCACTGATCAAGGTGGATGGACGGTTACAAAACTATTTTTTTGAGAACTTACAGAAAATATACTTATTTGAACTTAAATCCGGTGTGATTCCCTATAGCACTTGATTTAAGTTCGGTGAATATGATGGTTGCATGATTCCAGACCACTCATTTTATAAGAAAATATTGTACTAAGTTTCTTTGCTCTAACCACTGTGTTCAAACAAGATTTTATATTTCTAGAGTTTAAGTGTAGAAGCTAGCGGGGCAGAGGCTGAAGTATGTGAGCATGGATTACGGCGAGCTTGGGTTAGAGGATGGTTGACCACAGCCCCTTGCGCTCGAGATCGTCTTAATACATGGAAAGTGTGTTCATGTCGTATATTCTAACTATTTAAAGTGATAATTTATTTGGCTAATATCACTTCCATTTTCCTACATTGACTCTCTTAATGACTTCTTTCTCCTTAGCGTTTAACTTCAACTACAACATGGCAACTCAATCGGCAAATGATTTCCTTCTTTACTAAAATCAACTCATAGTTTCATGATAAATGCTGATTATGAAATTGCTACCCAGTTACTCCTTTGGTATGACGGTCCCATGACACATGTTCATGAACTTCTATTTGACATGTGTTTATTTACATGGTATTGTTTTGGTGATGCAATCTTTTAATCTCCCGTTGCAACACACGGGCATGTTTCCTAGTAGATATAAAGGTGCTGGTGCACGTGTATGGCTGAATCAAATCCCATGGGATATTTGGAAAGAAGAAAAATAAAATAATCAATAAATTAAAATAAATAAATTCAAAGGAGTATATTTTAATATACTGAACCAAAAAAAAACCAGTTTGAGAGGAAAATAAAATTATAATTATAATCGCGCTGGTTTAATTCATGTTAAAGCTATTTTGTATGAAAATTTAGTTAAGCTTTAGTTATTTAAACGAAATTTTCCAGTCTTCATTTTCAGATAATTTTATTTTTGAAAACTCCAAAAATCGGTCCATGACAGCTCCAAAATTAGTGATTCCAATTATATAATTTTATTTAATATTTGTTTTTCCTTTTAAATCCTTTTAGGATTTATTTGCTCACAATTTGGTATGGATTTTAACTAGGAGCTTTATTAGTCTTGGAAATTGTTTCCTTTTATCTTATTAAATTCATAAGTTTTTATCCATGGCTCCAAATTAAATGAAACCAATTTCCATGGTTTATAATATTTTTGTTTATCATTTTTGATCATTTATAAATGTTTGTTGTTGAATTATTATATGGTTCAAATCCATAGTATTAGAGAGATCTTGGAAATGATTTTCTTCCATTAGGGTTTTAGGGTTTTGGTTTATTTTTCCAAGTGTTTAAATTTCAAGATACATTTATTGATGAATGCATTTCACTTGATTGAAATTTTGTTGGATGCCCTTTTCATTCAAATTTTGTTAAAGAAGGGTTTTGATGTTTCCATTTAGAAGCAAAAAGTTTCTTTTCACCCTAAATTTCAACAATTGTTTCTTTTCTTTATTTATTTTTTCACATTTCAAAATTTGGAATATTTTGGGATGTGACAGAAGCACAGCAGCAAGTTTCCCTTAGTTATGAAACCAAGGTTATCGAACCAGTAGGAGTAAGGAAACAAATCCAAGGTGTTGCTAACAACTTGGAACATGCACAACACAATCCACAATACTTTGCCCCAACTCATAGTGAGGTTGTCAATCTCACCGGTTTGCTGAAAACAAAGGATTAAACGTATAGTGTGGAAGATAGTAATTGCTTGTAGAAAGTAAACGGTAACGATAAACAATAGATGGTATATCAATGATAAAGAATGGACCGGGGTCCATAGTTCACTAGAGGTGTTCTCCATAAGATAGATAGCATGTTGGGTAACAAATTACAGCGGGGCAATTGACAGATTGTGAAAGCATAACAACGCACATACTAGACATCTTGACTCCTACGAGATTTGATTGGGCATTATAACATAATACATAGACCGTAATACAACTGCATCTATGACTAATAATCCACCTTCAGGCTATCATCCGAACCCCTTCCAGTATTAAGTTGCAAGCAATGGATAATTGCATTAAGCAAAGTGTGTAAAGTAAACAATACAATTGCCCCATGGACAAAGGATTGTTGTTTTCTCCCTAGTAGCAACAACACATCTACAACCTTAGAAGTTTCTGTCACTCTCCCAGATTACTAGAGGCATGAACCCACTATCAAGCATAAATACTCCCTCTAGGAGTTACAAGCATCTACTTGGCCAAAGTATCTACTAGCAGCGAAGAGCATGCAAGATCATAAATAACATAGAAATGATAGAATCAATAATCATTCTGACATATTATCTCAATATCCATCGGATCCCCGCAAACACAACATCTATGATTACAAATATATGATCTTGATCATGAACGGAGATCACATGATCTAAACATGATAGCACAAAGGAGGAGAAACGACCATCTAGCTACTATATGGACCCATACTCCAAGGGTGAACTACTCACACATCACTCTAGAGGCTAGCATGGTGATGAAGAAGGCCTCCGGGATGATCTCTCCCCTCCGGAAGGGTGCCGAGAAGAGCTTCGGATCCCCCTGATCTAGGGACGATGGTGGCGGCGGCTACGGACTATTTCATGGAGATCTGATCGGGTGCTTAGGGTTTCTGCATCGGGGTGCTTAAATAGGCGAAGGGGCAAGGTCGGTGGGTGCCCGAGGGGCCCACACCATGGGACGGCGTGCCCTAGGGGCTAGCCGCACCAGCCCTAGGTGTGGCCACCTCGTGGCCCCACTTCGGCTGCCCTTTAGTCTATGTGTCGTTTCTGTTAAAATATTGACTTTGGCTTTTGTTCCGTCCAATTCCGAGAATATTTCTTTCCTAACTTTTCTGAAACCAAAAACAGCAGAAAACAGGCAACTGGCACTGCTGCATCTTTTCAAAAGGTTAGTTCCAGAAAATGTATAAAAATACCTCAAAGTGTAGACAAAACATAAGAAAGTTGATACAAAACAAGCATGGAGCATCAAAAATGATAGATACGTTTACGACGTATCAAGCATCCCCAAGATTAACTCCTGCTCGTCCTCGAGTAGGTAAGTGATAAAAAGAATAATTTTTGAGGTGACATGCACTATCACAATCTTGATCAAACTATTGTAAAGCATTGATAGCTGGGATCATAGTACTCTAAACATGAGCATGAAAGATGTAGTTCTAACAATAAGACAAAGCAACTAAGTTGCAACATGAAAAGGTACAAACAAAAGATCATGAATAAAAATGCATTGAAAGACGTTTGTTTGTTTGTTTCACATATAGAAAACATAGCAAGAGTGGTATTTCGCTTGTCCTTCATAGAGTAGCAAAACATAAATGCATAGGACACCTTCAAAGTTCATAAGAGTGTGATACTTCCAATTTGCATCACCATTCTATATCATAATTTGCCTCTATTCATTGATATATTTCATATTAAGAGGTGATACTTATGTCTTTTCATCTGTTTTTGCATGTTGGATGATTCTTGGAGGATAAACTACCGGAGTCAGGATTCTGATGGAAAAAGCGGTGTTTTGATGCAATTTCGCGAAGATCAGAAAAATACCAGAAAAACTACAGAATATTATATTTTCCCAGAAGACGAAGGATGCCAGAAGGGGAGGCGGAGTTGGGCCACAGGGGGGGCCATACCCCCAGGCGCGGGCCACCCTAGGCCGCGCCTACAGGGGGTGTGGCCACCCTGTCCCACCTCTAGCTCCGCCCTCTCACCTATATCTTCTCCTCAAAACCCTAAAGTCGGGGAGAGCGACCACAGAAAGATTCCGCCGCCTCTGCGGGGCGGAAACTACAGAGAGAGAAAGAGCTCTCCGGCGGACAGATTTCTACCGGGGAAATTCCTTCCCGGAGAGGGGAGATCGTCGCCATCAACACCATCATCAAGCTAGACTTCATCGGGATCATCATCATCATCATCCACACCATCATCTCCACTAGCACCATCATCACCACTCCATCCCGCTGTAACAATTGTGTTGAATCTTGCATAGTTCTTAGGGGAAACTTTCCCGTTATTGATTACTATTGTAGTTGATGCTTGTGAGTGGAACCATTGTATTATTGTTTATGTTCAGATTGTTATCCATCATTATATCATCTTTGATCTTGATCCATATGATGTCTCATGAGTAGTTCGTTTAGTTCTTGAGGACATGGGAGAAGTCATGTTGTTAGTAGTGGAATTGTGTTGAGGTATTATTCAATGGTTTAATGTTTAAGTTGTGGTGCTATTCTTCTAGTGGTGTCATGTGAACATCGACTACATGATACTTCACCATTTATGGGCCTAGGGGAATGCATTGTGTACTTGTCTACTAATTGTGGGGTTGCCGGAGTGACAGAAACCTGAACCCCCATTAGGAAACCTTTGCCCAAGGGAGTGTAGGATCTCAGAGTTTAAGGTTGTGGTTAGGTTTTTATCTTAATTGCTTTCTTGTAGTAGATGATGGTTGCAAGGGGTTTAATCACAAGTATGTATTAGTCAAAGTAAGGTCGGTACATTAGCACAGGTTCACCCACACAAAACTTATAAAACCAAAGAAGATTAATCAACTATATGAAACAAAAGCACTTGAGAGTATTCCCATGTGTCCTCGAGAACGTTTGGTCCTCATAAGTATTACCACCGTCTTGTCCTTTGCTAAGAAAGGATTGGGCCACTTGCTGTAATTATTTGTTGTCTTTATTTACTTGCACTTTATTTCCTTGCTTTATCAAAAAACCCTAAAAATCTGTTTGCTAAGTATTTACAGAGATTTCCTGCTCCAAACCACTAGTCAACACCTTCTGCTCCTCGTTGGGATCGACACTCCTATTTATCAAAAGTACTACGATACACCCCCTATACTTGTGGGTCATCAAGACTATTTTCTAGCGCCGTTGATAGGGAGTGAAGCGCTATTGAAGAGTGGAACTAGTAAAGGAAACTTCTACTATGAGTATTTCTTTTTATTTCTGTTTGTTACTTTGTTTCCAATTTGGATAAACCACTTGGTTTCTTGTTTGGGAAAACTACTATCACTGTTAGGGTAGTAGATGAACCACCACCTGTTGAGATAGATCCTTTTAAGATACCTACAAGAATCGTTGATCGTGTTATGGATAATTATTATCTTGGGGATGGAACTGTCCATCCTAGTGATCATTTTCTTTTTATCCATGAATTATGCAGGTTCTTTAAGTGTGCGGGTATCACAACTGAACAGGTGAAGAAGAATTTACTCTCTATATCATTGAAAGGATGAGCTGAAGAATGGTGTAAGCTGCTAAAGAATGGACAATCTATGGAATGGGAGGAAATAGTACCGCTCTTTTATTCTAAATTCTATCCTCCCAGTGAGATTCATAAGGATAGGAATCTAATATATAACTTTTGTCCTCGTGATGGAGAGAGTACAACCCAAGCTTGGGGGAGATTGAAGTTACTAATGCTTAAATGTCCTATTCATGAACTCCCTAACAATATTATTATCAATAATTTTTATGCAAGGCTATCTCTTCATGATAAAGATTTATTAGATGCTTCTTGTGCTGGATCATTCACACGCATGAAAGAAGAAGCTAAATGGGATCTTATAGACCGTAATCAAGAGAACACTGAAGCATGGGAGAATGACAAAGGAAGAAAGTCAGCTATAAATTATGATTATGAGTGCATTAAAAATTTTATGGGAACTGATGACTTCCATGATATTAGTATGGAGTATGGTCTTGATTCTCAAGTTCTTGAAAAATGTTTTAAGTCCTTTTGCCTCTTATATTAAAATTCCCAAAAAGGAGTGGGACAAATACCATGCACCTTATAAAGATGTTGTTAATCATGTTCCTGTTAGAAGCACTAAAGTTTGTACTATTGATCCTATTTTTCCTGAACCTTATATTGAGAAAATCCATTTTCCTGCTAAGGTAAAGGAACATTCTATCATAGCTAATGTGGTTAGCAAAAGTACAAAGAAAACTATGGAACCTGATGAGCAAATAAATATTGAACCCGTAGTAGACATTGTGAAAGATCTTGTCACTAAAAATATAGAGGATGAGCACATTGTGTTCTGTGAAGACACTTCTAATATTGTCTCTCATCCTAGTAAATCTAGGAAAACTAGTGTCACAATGATTTCTATGAGAATTGGTGATTGATGGGGATGTACCTACCGGGGTATACCCAGCAGGACGTTTCTGACTGGCCCAAAGAACTGGCGAGTGGGCCTGCAAGACGGCGACTGGACCAAAGCCCGGCGTGGATCCAAGCGACTGGAAGCTGAAGGCCCAGGCGAGTAGATAGGCCCAGTCGGATTAGGTTAAACAAGCACCAAAACCTTAACTGATTCGGTTGAGATATGTAAACCCTAGGGGAGGTGAGCCTATATAAACCTCCCTGCGGGGCGTGTAGAGATACGTTCCATCAGACACCCAAGCGACTCGCCGCCTAGCCGTCGAGCTCGCCCATTGTACCACCTCCATAATACAATCTAGCAGGAGTAGGTCTTTACCCTCCGGGGGGCCGAACCTGGGTAAAACCCTGTGTCTCCGCCCTCATCTCGCACCGCAGATGGCTGGTCGCCCTTGTCCCTCGTTCTACTACTCGCTGCCGATTGCAGCATCTGCCGTGACCATTCCCACGACAGTGAACATTGCTATTATGGTTTATGTGATATTGGTGCTAGTTCTAGTGCTATTCCTTGTGAGCTTTACAGGGAAATTATGCATGAAATTGGTCCTTGTGAGCTTGAGGATATTGATGTAGTTATTCACCTTGCTAATAGAGAGACAGTCTGTCCAATTGGCATTGTAAGAGATGTGGAGGTTCTTTGTGGTAAGATTAAATATCCTACTGATTTTCTAGTGCTTGGTTCAAAAGCTAGTAAAACTTGTCCTATTATATTTAGTAGACCTTTCTTGAATACTTGTGGGGATATTATAGATTGTAAGAAGGATAAAGTTTTAACTAAGTTTGATGGAGAATCTTATGAGTTTAATTTTTTAAAATTTGCTAACACTCCTTATGAAAATGAATTGCCTAATGAGGATTTTAGGGTTGAACAACTTGTTGCTATTTCTCTTGCTCCTAACAATGCCTGCAGCAGTATATGGAAGATAATGAAAGTGAGGTCTTCATGAAGGAAAGAAATGAGATTGACGAGATTTTCCTTCGTCAACCTGAGTTACTTAAGCATAACCTACCTATGGAAGATTTTGGGTACCACACTACCACCTAAAGGGGATCCTGTTTTCGATTTAAAACCTCTACCTAATGATCTTAAATATGTTTATCTAGACGATAAGAAAATATATCCTGTTATTTATTAGCTCTAAACTTTTAGGAAAGGAAGAGGAAAGAGTATTGGAAGTATTGAAGAAACACCGTGGAGCTATGGGTTATACTCTTGATGATTTAAAAGGGATTTCTCCTACTATATGTCAGCATGATATTAATATAGAACCTGATGCAAAACTAGTTGTTGAACATCAACGCCATTTAAATCCTAAGATGAAGTATGTGGTAAGAAATGATGTATTAAAACTCCTTGATGCTGGTATTATTTATCCTATTGCTAATAGTCAATGGGTTAGCCCTGTTCATTGTATCCCAAAGAAAGGGGGGTCACTTTTGTGCCTAATGAAAGTAATGAGCTTATACCTCAAAGAGTAGTGGTTGGTTATAGGATGTGCATTGACTTTAGAAAGGTTAATAAAGTTACTAAGAAAGATCATTATCCTCTACCTTTTATTGATCAAATGCTAGAAAGGTTGTCTAAAAAGACTCACTTTTGTTTTGTTGATGGTAATTCTGGGTTCTCTCAAATTGCTGTGAGAGCACAAGACCAAGAGAAAACCACCTTCACTTGTCCCTATGGAACTTATGCTTATAGGCGTATGCCTTTTGGTTTATGTAATGCTCCTGCTACCTTTCAGATATGTATGTCTGCTATCTTTCATGGTTTTTGTGAAGAAATTGTGGAAGTTTTCATGGACGATTTCTCCGTCTATGGAACTTCTTTTGATAATTGTTTGCACAACCTTGATAAAGTTTTGCAGAGATGTGAAGAAACTAATCTTGTTCTTAATTGGGAGACATGCCACTTCATGGTTAATGAAGGGATTGTTCTTGGACACAAAATTTCTGAAAGAGGCATTGAAGTAGATAGAGCCAAAGTTGAAGCAATTGAGAATATGCCTTGCCCTAGGGATGTAAAAGGTATTCGTAGTATCCTTGGTCATGCTGGTTTATATAGAAGGTTTGTTAAATATTTCTCCAAAATTTCAAAGCCCCTTACTAATCTTCTTTAAAATGATGTACCTTTTGTTTTTGATGATGATTGTAAGGAAGCTTTTGAAACTTTGAAGAAAGCTTTGACTACTGCTCCTATTGTCAAACCACCTGATTGGAATTTATCCTTTAAAATTATGTGTGATGCTAGTGATTTTGATGTGGGTGCTGTTCTTGGGCAACGAATAGATAAAAAGTTGAATGTTATTCATTATGATAGCAAGACTCTAGATGCTGCTCAAAAGAATTATGCTACTACTGAAAAGGAGTTCTTAGCTGTAATATTGGCTTGTGATAAGTTTAGACCTTATATTGTTGATTCAAAGGTTACCATTCATGCTAATCATGCTGCTATTAAGTACCTTATGACAAAGAAAGATGCTAATCCTAGGCTTATTAGATGGGTGTTGCTTTTACAAGAGTTTGATCTGCATATTGTAGATAGGAAAGGTGCTGAAAATCCTGTTGCTGATAATTTATCTCGTTTGGAAAACATTTCTTTTGATCCTATGCCTGTTAATGATAGTTTTCCAAATGAACAATTGGCTGCAATAAAGGCAAGCCCGCAAGAGAGTCCTTGGTATGCTGATTATGCTAACTTTATTGTTTCTAAGTATTTGCCTCCAACCTTTACATCCCAGCAAAGAAGAAAATTCTTTTATGACCTGAGGCATTACTTTTGGGATGACCCACATTTATCTAAACTAATATTAAAAGACCTAGAGGGTCTAATCCAGCGAAGCTGGTCTGTATGATACGATTATCCAACGCTCCACGTTACTTCCGTCTGTAACGGGACTCATCGGACGAGCGGACTATTCCAGGATTAGCACCCACAAACGACCACCCCATGACCCACGTTCTTCCTTAAAACAAACGAACAGTTCCAACAAAACAGCACCATCCAGCCACCGCATGCGCTGCCATAGCTCCGTCGCCCTAGCCCCACCGCCCAAGCGCCCGCCGGTGGTGCCCCGCCGCCCAAGCCCCCGCCGTCGCTGCGACGTCCCAGCCTCTCCGCCCAAGCCCCGCCACCTCCTGTGGTGCCAAAGCCCCGACGCCCAAAGCCCCCCCGCCGCCCGCGCAAGCCCCAGCCCCGCCACCTCCTGCGGTGCCCAAGCCCTGCCGCCGCCCGCGCAAGCCCCAGCATCGCCACCTCCTGCGCTTCCCTAGCCCCGCCGCCTCCTGCGCTTCCCCAGCCCCGCCGCGCAAGCCTGGCCGCCGCCCGCGCAAGCCCCCACCATCTCCTGCGCTGCCCCGGCCCCGCCGCACAAGCCCCGCCACCTCCCGCGCTGCCCCGACCCTGCCGCGCAAGACCCGCCACCGCCTGCGCTGCCCCAGTCCCCGCGCAAGCCCCGAAGCGCAAGCCACCATCGCAGGCGCAGCCGAATCCGCCGCCGTCCAAGCTGCACACGACGCGTAGCCCACCGTTGGCCCACGCTGCATCCCCGGACAAGACGCTGCCTTCACGCAGGTGCGCCGACAATTTCTTCAGTTCCTAAGTTCATATGTCCAGAGTGTATGAATATCATGCCCAGTTAGTCATCTCAGGGTACATAAGTGATGAAGAACGAATTCCTGCATATTCATAGTCAACCTTAATCAAGAACCTTGGACAAATTGTATATTGGTTCTTATTTGCATCTAGGATAAAGTGGTACCATTCAAAAGGTGAGACATCAGGGCGTTTTACAAATAGGTATACATGCCACTCTTGTTCTTGAAACATGATGGTTTCTTTATGTGAAGAGAGAGAGAGCACATTTCCTTGGAAATTGCAGGCATGCATAGTTCGTCACTGGTAACATTCAATAAAAAATGCATGGCAATTCCAAGTGGAGAAATAAACTAAATCATGTGAGTTTGAGTAGCCTACCCATACAGAAGTTGTTCTCGCGAACTTTTCTGACGATTCTCTCGCAGGGTAGAAGAGGACAGGGAACAAAACGGTGGCAAGGTTTGCATGTATACAACTACATCAACAAGTTCATACAATCAGAACCAGAGAGGGGAGCAACGACAGTTTGAGTAGCTGGTGAGGATGGAGACGTCGGGAAGGGAATTGGGGTGGTGTATCCATACACGCGTATTATTGTCCTGCAACACGAGTTAGATTTTAGGATATTGCTTATGTGCTCCCCAATTTAGTATAATCTTCCTCGGTATGTTAATCATGTGCTTACTAATGACCTGCTAGAAGCATTACATTTGAGGATGTTACTTTAAACTTCTATGTGTATCCCTTCTGATGGCCAAATAAAAAGACCAACAAACCTCACATCTCTATCAAATGGAGCAGTACTAATTCTTGCTCAGTGTTTATAAAATACTGAACTTCCATATCCAATTTTGACAGCTCATTTCCTTGAACCAAGATGCTGATAGTTTCCTAGGATGTTGTCCCACATCAACCGTCGCTAGAGGTTGCCGAATGCTTTAGGAAAATAAAAACCCGTTGTTAGGAACTGATGATCACCAAAATCTATTTTCTACCAGTCAAATTCATAACTCAGTCAGTTCAGCAGGACAACAAAGTCCTCAAACAATCAGCTAAACAAGCCTACAGATCATACATTTTGGGAACATATCACAATCCATGCAACACATTTTTAATGTTCGTGGCGATTATTAGTAAATCATGTTGTTTACCTCCTTAAAGTTTGATTTAATCTTTCAGTGCTAAACTTGTTCCTACGTAAACTCTCTCACAGCAGAAGGTCAGTAATGTTTAATACCTATGTTTATTCCCCAGGTATATAAAGCAGAATACCCCATGTCATCTTCCAACCACGCTCCATTTAGAGATATTTTGAAGAATGTTCATCCACCCAATTAAAAGGTAAGATAATACTGACATCATGTTCTTGTACTCCACAAAGAAATATGCTCAAATTTTTATGTACCAATGTTTGATTGAAATAAGCTCTCGCAACTCTACTAATGATTGAGGTGTTCAGGTCCTGAAGATATCATCGGTAGCAATAATCTTTCACTACAACAAATGGGTGCATCTTCTTCACGATCTGCTATGGGTGACCCAGTAACAGACCTAACAAACAATCACCAGTACCACAGTTATCTAGTTAAAAGATAGCACAGTGGTCAAGGGTGGTATGCTCGGTTGTCTGACGCGAAGAAAGCTGAGTACTTACAAAGTCAGCGTATAGCCTGACAAAAAAAACAAAGCTGCAGCAAGTAGTGCTATCGAGGTGTGTCAAACATCAACTGCGACTTTACCGACCTCACCATGCACCCCATTTAGCAATAGGACCAACACATGTAAAAAGGCCAAATTTGGAACAAGCTGTAATAATGATCTATGGCTTGATTTTTTTATTTGTGTCTGCAGGGAGTATAAACCACCCAACTCTGGAAATTATTGAAGATGGCAATGGACTAAGTGGCCAAAAATGGTATGCACAACTAACCAAGCAGCAGAAATCATATCACCTAATGAAGATGCGAGTGTCGTGGCAACAAAAAAAGACTACGGATCTTGGTGCGTGTACCATGCTTCTTCAAACTGACACTTGCTAACAGCCTCAAACATGAAACCCTTCATTCTCATGACCTCACAGCAATTCTACTTTAGGTACTGCATTGATTGGATCTGCACATTCTGGAACAACCAGGGATGTTCAAACGCCAGAGAGCAACTCAGCTATGAAACAATATACGATTGAAATGAGCATGACATGTAACTCTACGGATGTGCAATCAAACACAGATTATTATATAATTCATTTATAATTTGATCTTTGTGTTTCATATATAGACGTGCATGTGCACGTGCACCTTTACTAGTATAAAGAAGGAGTAGATGGTATTATGCGAAGATGTGTTCCAGAGTATGAACAACAAGAGATATTGAAAAAATGTCATGGCAGTGTTTATGGAGGACATCATGCTGGGGATAGGACCGTACAAAAAGTTTTACAATCTGGTTTTTATTGGCCTACTCTTTTCAAGGACACATGAAAGTTTATTTTATCATGTGACTAATGTCAAAGAGTTGGTAATATTTCTAGACGCAATAAAATGCCTATGAATTACTCTCTTGTTATTGAACCTTTTGATTGTTGGGGATTTGACTGTATGGGTCATTTACCTCCTTCAAAAGGGTATACTCATATTCTTGTTGTTGTTGATTATGTTACAAAGTGGGTAGAAGCCATACCTACAAACAGTGTTGATGGTAAGACCTCTTTAAAAATGCTTAAAGATGTTATTTTTCCTAGGTTTGGCGTGCCTAGATATCTCATGACTGATGGAGGTTCTCATTATTCATGGTGGTTTTAGGAAGACTCTTGCTAAATATGATGTTAACCATAGAATTTCTTCAACTTATCATTCCCAAACCAGTGGGAAAGTAGAAATTTCAAATAGAGAAATTAAATCTATCTTGCAAAATACCGTTAATAGATCTAGGAAAAATTGGGCTAAAAAGTTGAATGACGCTTTATGGGCTTATAGAACTGCTTATAAAAATCCTATGGGAATGTCTCCTTACAAAATGGTTTATGGGAAAGTGATACGTCCAAAATGTATATACTTTTCCGAACACTTTTGCTATTGTTTCTCCTCTAAACTTGTGTGATTTGGATACAACTAACACGAACTGACGTTGTTTTTAGCAGAATTACCTTGGTGTCTAGTTTTTGTGCAGAAAATCAAATATCAGGAAAAATCCCAGAAAATATGCCAAAACTCCTATTTTACCAGAAGACTCACGAAGCCAGAAGACGAGACGGAGGAGGGCCACGAGGGGCCCACACCCCCTGGCCGCGCGGGCTAGCCCAGGCCGCACCTGGGAGGGGTGTGGCCGCCTCGGGCACCCCCTCGGCCTCCCTCTTTGCCTATAAGATGCCTCTTGACCTAAAAACTCAGGGGGGTTCGACGTTTTTCAAGAAAGAGTTTCGTTGCGCCGCCACCACCAGAAACCGCGATTCGGAATCAGAAACTCCGTATTGGCACCCTGCCGAGATGGGGTTTTGGAGGAGATCATCGACATCATCATCATCATCGACGCCTCTCCATCAACCATCCATGTTTCCCCCATTCATGAGTGAGTAATACCCCACTGTAGGCTATGGGAATGGTAGGGATTGGATGAGTTCTATCATGTAATCGAATAAGATTGTTAGGGCATGGTGCCTAGTATCTTTGTTAGTGCTTTTTGACATTGTTTCAACTTGTTATTCTTAATCCTTGTCACTAGGTCCCGAGTGCCATGATCTCAGATCTGAACATGTTATTGATTCATGATGATAATATTGTTTGTGATCTTATCTGCAAGTTGTGTACACATATCATTGTCCGGAACCAAAGGCCTTGAAGTGACAGAAATTGGGACAACCGGAGGGGATGGCTATGAGGATCACGTGTGTTCATGGAGTGTTAATGCTTTGCTTCGATACTCTATTAAAAGGAGTACCTTAATTTCCAGTAGATTCCCTTGAGGCCCCTCTGCAACGGGCTGGCAGGACAAAAGATGTTGTGCAAGTTCTCATTGCGAGCACGTATGACTATATATGGAACACATGCCTATGACTGTTTAGTACTTGGATGCTTTATCTTATTTATCTGCAAATACCCTAGATCTTTATATTACATGAATAGTCTCGTCCATGCAACGCCTGTCCATCCATCCCTATTCCTACCGCACTCAAATCCTACTGTTTGCTACTATTGTTACTACTACCTTTGTTTACTGCTACTGTTACTTTGCTATTGCTACTACAAAATTGTTGCTACTGATAAACTTCTATGAGCAATACTATTTCTAGGTGCAGCTGAATTAACAACTCAGTTGTTAAGGCTTATAAGTATTCTTTGGCTCCCCTTGTGTCGAATCAATAAATTGGGTAATACTACCCTCGAAGACTATTACGGTCCCCTAAAAGCTATTGCCTGAATTCCATTGAAAATATTGAGAGCATCAAGGTTGGAGAAATATATTGTCCCATTCCATAAGAAAATTTTGAAACTATTATGATTGGGACCATTGCTATCAAGTATGAGGTAACATAATCACCTTGTGGATTGCAAAGTTTTGTTTCATATAAGATTGTTTTGGTAACAAGACTTGATCAACCTTGTTAACAAAAGGATTTTAATGAACAAAATAGTGTTTTCACCGTGGTTATACTTGCTTTCTTTTTACTTTTCTTCTTCCTAGTCTTTGCTCTTTCTTTTGTTAGCTTTAGTTTGGCTAGTTGTTTGCTTGTTAGAGTGTCTTAGAACTTCTGTAGTTTGGCTTTAGGTTTGCTTTTGTTCTTCTGAAAAAACTATTTCTGCGAGAAAATCAATTTTCATACCCTGAAAATTGGCCAAAAATAAAGTTTCCTGAAAAATCCCAGAAAATTTAAATAAATATTTCCTCGAAAAAAGGGGTAGAGGGACACCTGGAGTGACCCAGGGGCCACCCCAGGTGCCCACACCCCAGGTAGGCGCGACCTGCCCATGGGTGGCGCCTAGGGGGGTCTGGCCCACCTGGGTCCCTTCAAGGCCCCATCATAGCCATCTTCTTTCTCTCTCCCGAAAAACACCGGAAAACTTGCTCAAGCTCGAGTTCCTGCTGTTCTTGCTCGCAATTTTCGATCTCCTTGCTGAGCCCATCTTTGCTGCTGATTTTTGGAGGGATTGCTCCTTGGTATGTGCGTCCTCCACTTGTCCAATTAGATTTGTGATTGGTAGATTGTATCTTGAGTATTTTGCTGCTATAGGTGTCAGGTTGTGTGAGCTTGCATGCTTGTTCTATGCTTAGAGATTTCATTTTGATGCATGTGTAGCCCTCTAGCAAGTTCCTATAGTAGTTTCTCATCATTTATTAACATGGAAATCACTTAGTTTGATGTTTGTCTAAAAATTTCAGGAAGGAAGATGAGTGCTTATCCAATGAATCAATATGACTTGATGGTGCCTGAGCCAATGAAGGTTCATCATGAGGAAGGAGTCTTCCCTTCCATATATCCTTGCCTTGAATTTATGAGAACCGCGGGAATCTTCCAGGATTTCCAAACTTTGATTGCCAATGCAGGGTTGGAACACTTTGTTGAAGGTGAACCCTTTCAGTAAGTTAAGCTAATCATGGAATTTGTGTAGGACTTCCGGTTTACTTGGTCTACATCTAACCCCATGGTCCATTACAAAATATATAATATACCTGTCGACCTGCCTTTTGCTGATTTTTGTGTAGCAATTAGAGTACCCCAGTGGGGATCTTGTGAGAAGATCAAGGAGAGGCCCAAGTCACTTATGGATTTATATGCTGAGATTTGCCAAGGTTTCGACTTCTCAAAGGAAAGTGGTAAAATTCGGAACATTTAGTTCCTAGCCATTATATATTTTTCCTATTTCATTACCAAGTGTGTTCTTGCTAGAAAGATTGCTAGAAAGTTATCTTCTTTTGATCTAGATTTTATCGCAGCTGCTTTAAATAGGAATATATCTTATAGCCTAGGTGCTTTGATAGCCCACGGCCTCACCACCAACTGTGAGAAGGGTGGAATTTGTGGAGTCTCATTGCTTCTAGGTTGCAAGCTTTCCATGGTTTAGAGCCTCACCATTCAGATTATCGGTTCCCCATAGAGAGGCTTAATCTTGAATCCATGATTCAGCATGGTTTTGTTGCCTTGGGGGCTAATGTGAGAAGTTTACCATATGAATTATCTTTTGCCCAGCATGGTCAGAGAAAGGGTAGGAATGAGAAAATAGTTTATTTTGCCTGCACCTGCTTTGTTTAATTTTGATAACATGCAAGGATGGCCGCTCATGGAGGAAGAGTTTAACACATATGTGGCGGATCTCTCCCAGCAAGAGGAGAATGTTAGGGAGGATGCCGAAGATGATTCGGTTCATCCCTCCAACATGGGAGAGTCTTCATACCAACAACCCTCATTTGATTGGGGCGCATCTTCTTCTTCATCGCGAGCGCCTGACTATGATCATTCCTATGATGACCCACCAGCTTGGGGTTACTACCCACGCTATTGAGCCCCACTTAGGCCAAAATCATAAGCTTGGGGGAGGTATACTGACATCACACTCATCTATATATCATGTTTGGTCGGTTCTTTGTATATCCATTGTTTCGCTTTCTTTTTGGTTTTTGTTACTGCTCTCTTAAAACACAAAAATACCAAAAATATTTTCATCGTTTCTCTTGGTTTGTTTCTTTGCTTTGGTTTGCCTTAAAAGGAAAACCCAAAAAGATTTTGCTTTTCTTGGTTTGTTTTTGCTTTGCTTGTTTTTGCTTTATGGGCTTGTTTGAAAAATCAAAAACACCAAAAATATTTGTTGTTCTTCTTTGTTTTTGTGAGTTATTTGCAGGGTTCAGCCGTCCTTAGTGGATTTCGGTTTCATGTTATTATTCAAGTCACACAAGTGAAGTGAAATATTGAAGATTAAGACAACTGGAGGAGTGGTAAGAGGCTGGTAACAAACTCTATTTGTTTTTCATTTTTGTACATATACTCATCACTGTGAGCATGCTTAGTACATTCATTGTAAGGTGTATGTTACTGATGGATACTTAGTAGTTCTTGCTTGTCTATGATTAGCTCCATCTTTCTAATAGTTTCTAGCATGTCATATGAATGTTTGCTTGCATTGTTTTATTCATATTTTGGTATGATATTGTGGTATCCTCCTCTGAAAGTTTCATGTGAATCGACTTGGCACATGCTCACGCATGAATATGACTAAACAATAGTCAGTAAGCCTCGATGATTTATTTTGCCTCAGAGTTCTTGTATCACTTTCATGCCATAATTAGTCATGTTTTGTTGCAAGCATGATTATGACAATTATTGCTCTCTCATTTGTCGCTCCCTCTCTATTGCTAGCCTTCACCTGCACTGAGTATGAGCTCTACTTGTGCTTCCAACTCCCCAAAGCCAATATTACCAACTGTTTCCACCATACCTACCTATTAGCATCATTTGCTATTTCAGTGCATATTCTATATGCCTTGTTTTCTTCCAAATAAAATGTTTGTCTGTTTTGAGAAAGTTAGTTAGTAAAGCTCTCACGAACTTGATGGCACACTTTATTCCTTGCACTTAATAATCCTGAACCATTGTGACTTGTCCATGAAAGTTATGCTTGCAAATTATATGCTGGGAGTCAGCAGAATCGTGCTATCACGGGGAACGCTTTCAACACTTTTTGGATACATATCCAGTTGATACCTTCTCTTTTGTTTGCGGATGTCGATAGTGTGAAATAAAAGGGGAGCTTGTGAGTTCATGGAGTCTATACATTGTGTTAGAGAAACGCCTGTGCCGCTAGCCTAAGCCATGCTTAGTCATGGTGGAAACTTGCAGCATCACCATAATGAGCATTTATGAAGCATCCTCAATAAAAAGATATGCACATAGTAAATAAAAAGATCACTGAGATGATCATTGTATGCTTGCCTTGTCATTTTGATCACGGGATAGCTCCTGTATCACGTGCAAGGGGTACCCCGTTGGCGGTTCTCTATGATATGCATGTATTTACAATGACAAGAACTTGCAGGTAACCAAAGTTGAGTAGCATGCAGAGTGGCCCTCGTACTCAAGGGACTTGGGATTTCCAGTTTATGATTTGTCAAGTATATAACTCATATTGGACCTCACTTTCACCTTAACCATATGAAGATGCCTATGATAGGGGCAATGAGAGCTCAGAGCTAATGAGTACCTTACTTTCAACATTTGGAAGCCTTTCAAACTTTTCAAAACCTTTTTCACCTCCATGTTGAGTCACCACTTATTCCATGAGCACCTTCTTGAGAGCATATTTGTCATTCTTGTTTCCAAAACTTGGTTAATTATGTCATGACTTTGATGCTTGTATCTCTGATATCTTTACTTCTAGTATTCACTTGAACTTTAGCTGTGCCTTGGCATTTATATTGTGCTCTACAAACAAAGGCAAGCGAGATACCACTCTATCATACCTTATTATGAGCATTGCAATGTTGCTTATGTTTATGTTCCATGCTACTTATTATTATTGTTGGTTTCTCTTCATAGCTTGCAATGACTATTGAGTAGACTTGGTTGCATACTTCTTATTATGAATGGTTTAAGCATATACTCCTGTGCTGAGAATATATACATCATATGAAGCAAATGTGTTCGTGAAAGTTCTTTTATTGCACTCAGTTTTCAACTGAATTGCTTGAGGACAAGCAATAAGCTAAGCTTGGGGGAGTTGATACGTCCAAAATGTATCTACTTTCCTGAACACTTTTGCTATTGTTTCTCCTCTAAACTTATGTGATTTGGATACAACTAACACGGACTGCCGCTGTTTTCAGCAGAATTACCTCAGTGTCTAGTTTTTGTGCAGAAAATCAACTATCAGGAAAAATCCCGGAAAATATGCCAAAAATTATATTTCACCAGAAGATCCACGGAGCCAGAAGACGAAACGGAGTGGAGGCCTGGGGGGCCACACTCCTGCCAGGCGTGGGTGGGCCCTACCCCGCGCCTAGGGGGGTGCGGCCACCCCAGGAACCCCCTCGGGCTCCCTCTACGCCTATAAGTTGCCCCTTGACCTAAAAACCAAGGGGGGTCGATGTTTTCTAGAGAAGAGTTCCGCTCCGCCGCCACCATCAAAAACCAAGATTCGGATCCATAAACTCTATTCTGGCACCCTGCCGGGACGGGGAATTTGGAGAGGATCATCGCCATCGTAATCACCAACGCCTCTCCATCAACCATCGATGTTTCCCTCATCCATGAGCGAGTAATCCCCTGCTGTAGGCTTGGGGATGGTAGGGATTGGATGAGTTCTATCATGTAATCGAATAAGATTGTTAGGGCATAGTGCCTAGTATCTCTATTAGTGCTATTTGACTTTGTTGCAACTTGTTGTGCTTAATGCTTGTCACTAGGGCCCGAGTGCCATGATCTCAGATCTGAACTTATTATTGAATCATTATGATAGTATTGTTTGTGATCTTATCTGCAAGTTGTGTACACATATCATTGTTCGGATCTAAAGGCCCCAAAGTGACAATAATTGGGACAACCGGAGGGGATGGCTATGGTGTGAGGATCACATGTGTTCACAGAGTGTTAATGCTTTGCTCCGGTGCTCTATTAAAAGGAGCACCTTAATTTCCAATAGTTCCCTAGAGGCCCCGCTGCCACGGGCTGGCTGGACAGAAGATGTTGTGCAAGTTCTCATTGCAAGCACGCATGACTATATTTGGAGCACATGCCTAGGATTGTTTATTACTTGGATGCTTATTCTCATTTATCTGCAATTGCCCTAGATCTTGAAGTGACATGTTTAGACTCGTCCATGCAACGCCCGTCCATCCATCCCTATGCCTACCGCACTCGAATCCCACTATTTACTGTTACTATTACTACTGCTCCTGTTTTACTGTTGCTGTTGCTACTACCAAACTGTTGCTACTGATAAACTTCTGTGAGCAAGAACTATTTCCAGGTGCAGCTTATTGACAACTCAGTTGTTAAGGCTTGCAAGTATTCTTTGGCTCCCCTTGTGTCGAATCAATAAATTGGGTAATACTACCCGTGAAGACTGTTGCGATCCCCTACACTTGTGGGTAATCATTCACCGTCTATTATAAGTAAGCTTGTTACACCACCACCACATACACATACTACACACACTGCTACTACTGATGAATCTAAAATTGCTTCTGATACTCATGATGTTTCTTCTACTGTGCTTGATGCGAGTGGTTCATTAGGTCCTTTCCTAGATCCTACTATTGCTAGAACTCTATTGGGAAACACTGAAACTCCTAGTGAAGACACTATTACACATGTTAGCTCACCTGAGTCTAGAGAGAGATATGATATTAATGATGGGTACATTGAAATGACTGATGAATTTATTGAAGAGTACCAAAACACATGTGGTGCTAGTGCTATTAGGAGTCTTCCTTGAGAGACATACTATTATTCCTAAATTGCCTCTTTTGATGCTAAGTTTGCAACTTCTCCCATAGACATTAAAGATAAAGATTATGATTTCTCTCTTGATTTATCCTATATAAACATTGTTGAGAAAGAACCTTTTTGTGGGACCGAAAATGAAAGTGTTGTAGCTCATATGAATGATCTTACCACTATGAGTGCTTTATTCTCTGATGATGTTAAGATGCGCAATTCTTTGTTACAAAGATCTTCCCTTTTTCACTAAAAGGAGAAGATAAAGCTTGGTTTAATAGATTACCTCCTGGATCAATTGATAGCCCTGATTGCTTGATTGCTTCTTTCTTTCAGAAATATTTTCCTCCTAGTGCTAGACATGCTGCTTTGCAGAAACTTTTTGATTTTAAACAGGGAGAAGAGGAGAAATTTCTTGAGTCATGGACAAGGTTCTGTGCCTTGATTCATGCACATCCTGGATGTCCATTACCTAAAAATGAGCTTCTTGATATTTACTATAATGGACTAACTGATGAATCTAGGACATACCTAGATAGTTTTGTTGATTGTGTTTTCCGGAAAAGAACTCCTGCAGAAGCTAAAGAATTAATGGCTAAATAAGCAAGAATTATGATGATTGGACTTCAACTGAGCTAATTACACCTGAGGCCATTACTCCTGAACCAATTGTGCTTGAACCATCTCCAACACCAACACCAAAGAAGAGGGGAGTGATTGCATTAAATGATGAAGTGATGAAAGAAGCTAAGAAATGTCTTAAGGAGAAGGGTATTATATCTAAAGATGTGAAGAATTTACCTCCTATAGAAGAATTATGTAAGCCAATTCCCCACTCATCTACTATTGAGGTACACTATCTCCAACACTTTGATGAAGGTGTTATTCCTTATGGTAAACCTCCTGATCAATTCTTAGAAGAACTTGACACTTTTATTGTTAAGTAAGGTAATTTTAATAAACAAGTTCAGAATAATTTATTGGAAAAATCTAGAGCTATTAATGAGTTGAAAAATATTGTGGAAAGAACTGCTAATGATGTTAAAATGCTTGTTAAACACTTCCAAATGGTTCAAACCCGAATTGATCAACTTGCTAAGGTACAAAAAGATATGCTAGTTAATGCCTCAGGAGATAAACATGCTTATGGAATTAGAACTAGGAGTGGTACAGCCACTCAAGATCCGTTATATCCTAAAGGACATCCTAAAAGAATTGAGCGGGATTCTCAACAAGGTGAAAGTAGTGGTAGTCCTCATAAAAGAAAGGAAAATAAACATAAAACAGTTGAGGAACCCTCTGAACCTGCTGTAGATCCTAATAGTATATATGTCTCTGATGCTGAAACTAAAAGTGGTAATGATAAAAATGATGCTCCTGATAAGGAATAAGTTGAGTAAGAACCTGAGAAGCACACTCATAACACTAGGTACACAAAGGAAGATTTTATTGCTAATAAACATGGTAGTGAAAGAGAACCTTGGGTGCAAAAACCAATGTCTTTTCCTAATAAGAAACACACGTCAAAGGAGGAAGTACACTATAACAAGTTTTGTGAGTGGATGAAACCTTTATTTTTGCAAATTCCTTTGACTCATGCTATAAAGGTACCTCCTTATTCAAAGTATATGAAGGATATTGTCTTTAATAAAAGGAAGATTCCTAATGAGGAAATTTCTACTTTGCTTGCTAATTATTCCTTCAATGGTAAGGTCCAAAGAAACTTGGTGATCCAGGTATTCCAACTATCACTTGCTCTATTAAGAATAATTATGTTAGAACTGCTTTGTGTGATTTGGGAGCTGGAGTTAGTGTTATGCCTTTTTCTCTATACAAGAGACTTTAGCTAGAAAAATTGATACCAACTGATATATCTTTGCAAATTGTTGATAAGTCTACTACTATTCCTATTGGTATATGTGAGGATGTTCCTATTCAAGTGGCTCATATATGCTTGGTTTTAACTGACTTTGTTGTGCTTGAGATGCCTGAAGATGATAATATGTCCATTATTTTTGGGAGACCTTTTCTTAATACTGCAGGTGCTGTCATCAATTGTAATCAAGGAAAAGTAACTTTTAAATGATAAAGAGCATACTGTCTATTTCCCCAAGAAGATTGATAAGAGATATTGCGTGAATTCCATTGAAAATATTGAGAGCATCAAAGTTGGAGAAATATATTGTCCCATTCCACAAGAAAGTTTTGAAACTATTATGATTGGGACCATTGCTATCAAGTTTGAGGTAACATAATCATTTTGTGAAATGCAAAGTTTTGTTTCATATAAGATTGTTTTGGTAACAAGACTTGATCAAGCTTGTTGACAAAGGGATTTTAATGAATAGAACAATGCTTTCACAATGGTTATACTTGCTCACTTTTATTTCTCTCCTTTCCTTTCTTTGGTCTTCCTATTGTTAGCTTTAGTTTTGCTAGTTGTTTGCTTTTTAGAGTGTCTTAGAACTTCTGTAGTTTTGGTTTTGGTTTGCTTCTTCTAAAAAATCCTTTTTTGCGAGAAAATCAATTTTCACAACCGAAAAATTGGCCAAAAATAAAGTTTCCCGAAAAATTCTAGAAAATTCATATTAAATTTTTCCTCGAAAAAGGGGTAGAGGGGCAAATGGAGTGGTCTAGGGGGACCCACCAGGCCAGCACACCCCCTGGTGGCGCGGCCAGCCCCAGGGCGTGCCTAGCCTGGGTGGGACCCACCTGTGGCCCTCCAAGTTGTCTCCTTCCAGCCACTTCTTTCTCTCTCTCGAAAAACACCGGAAAACTTTCTCAAGCTCGAGTTCCTGCTGTTCTTCCTCCCGATTTTCGGTCTCCTTGCTCAACCCGCCTTTGCTTCTGATTTTTGGAGGGATTGCTCTCCAGTATGTGCCTCCTCCGCTTGTCCAATTAGATTTTTGATTGGTAGATTGTATCTTGAGTATTTTGCTACAATAGGTGATAGGTTATGTGAGCTTGCATGCTTGTTCTATGCTTAGAGGTTTCATTTTGATGCATGTTTAGCCCTCTAGCAAGTTCCTATAGTAGTTCCTCATCATTTATCAACTTGGAAATCACTTGGTTTGATGTTTGTCTAAAAATTTCAGAAATAGGGTCATGGACAACCACACCTTTGGAGAAGTGTTTGAGAGTGATGCACCTAGGAGGACAAGGCCTTCGAGATCATCCTCCCGAGATAGGCCATCATACAATGAGGATCTTATCACGCCGCACTTTGGCAACGAGGGATATGAGGGGGATGCACACCCTTCTACCTTCCCTTGTTTTACCTTTTTGCAGGCTACAGGGATTCTCAATGATTTCCTAACTCTTGTTTGGAGGGTTGGACTAACTGATTATATGCAGGATGAGAGTGAGCAATATGCTATGCTCACCAAAACTTTTGTGGAGAGTCTCTCTTTTACTAACAACCCTTTCAGGACAGATGTGTCATTCAAAATCTATGATAGGCCTATCACCATGACATTGAAGAAATTTTGCGAAAATTTGGGTATTAGCACGGCTGGGACGGTGAAGAAGATTCCAGCTCAACCCACTAATTTGTTGGAGCTCTACCGCGGGGTAAATAATGATGATGACCGCAGAGCCCATCGCGGGAAGATAAGAAATATTCAACTCCCAACTATCAGATATTTTGCTTATTATATTGCCACTAGTATTCTTGGTAGGGAGAACACTAGCAATATTTCTAACTATCATTTGGCCTTTCTAACTGCCGCACTCAACAATGAAACCAGGTATAATCTTGGTTCTCTCATTGCTCGTCACTTAGCTGCTAGAGGACCCATTTATGGGGGTATTATTGCTGCATGTGTAGTTGCTGCCTTAGAACTTTATGTTGATCCAAATGATAAAATTTTGGCTCCTCAGAGGCTTGATCTTGCTGCCATGAAAGCGCATCACTTTGTCACTTCTAGCTCTACCCTTGAGAGTTTGATTTACAGGATGATGTTTACTGATGGGCAAGAGAGGAAAATTCCTTTGCCACAAACCACTTTGTTTAGTATTTGCAGGGGACCTTGGTCACACTCCAAGGGGGAGATGGACAATCAGCTGCGCATTCTTGGCTTCCACGGACACTACCAGGGTGAGGTGCCCTCTTACGACCACTCTGTGCACTACACAAGGGCGTCCTCGAGCACGTACCAGGACGAAGGGGCGTCTACGTCGCATTACATAGGTGCACCTTCTTGGTCAGGCTAGGATTACGCCCCACTTAAGCCAAAAGCCTAAGGTTGGGGGAGGTTTACCGACATCACACTCATCTATATATCATGTTTCGTCGGTTCTTTGTATATCCATGTTTCGCTTTCTTTTTGGTTTTTGTTCCTGCTTTCCCAAAACACAAAAAGACCAAAAATATTTTCGTTGTTTCTCTTGGTTTGTTTCTTTGCTTTTTAGCTTTGGTTTGCCTTAAGAAAAACCCAAAAATATTTTGCTTTGTTTGTTTTTGCTTTAAGTCCTTGCTTTAAAAAATCAAAAAAAACCAAAAATATTTGTTGTTCTTCTTTGGTTTTGTGAAGTTCTTTGCAGGGTTCAACGGTCCTCAGTGGAGTTTGATTTCATGTTATTATTCAAGACACACAAGTGAAGGGCAATAATGAAGGGTAATGACAACTTGAGGTGTGGTAAGATGCTGGTAATGAACTCTGTTTGTTTTCATTTTTGTTCATATACTCATCATTGTGGGCATGCTTAGTCTGTTCATGTAAGGTGTATGTTATTTATGAATGCTTAGTAGTTCTTTCTCTCTTATGATTATCTTCAGCATGCTAATAGTTTGTAGCATGTCATATGAATGTTTGCTTGCATTGTTTTATTCATAACTTGGAATGATATTGTGGTATCCTCTTCTGAATGTTTTATTTGAATCGACTTGGCACATACTCATGCATGCATATGACTGAACAATATTCAGTTAAGACTCGATGATTTATTTTGCCTCAGAGTTCTTGTGTAACACCCCCGGTCACTCCGGACCGATGGCTGTCACTTCTGGCAGCTCAATAGGATCTCTAGACTAACCCCACAGACCAACACTAGTCTTTTCTGTGCACTTTGTCCTCACTCGTGCGCACCCGGTTACCCACTTCCCGATCGGTCACACATCCTAGAATTGCTCTAGGCCAAGCATGCTTAACCTTAGAGTTCTTTTCGAATGAGCTTCCGGAAAAGAAGTTGCAACTTGTTAGTATGGGTTTCGTATCAATCCTATTGAGCCGTGCGCCAGGGTCTCACATACACCCACCCTTAGAAGATCGACGTCCTCGTCGATCAACCACAAGCCAGGAACGTCCCCTCTTGGCACACGTTTGTGCGTCCAGTGCCGGCACATGTGCCATGCCGTGTCCACTCCGGGCCACACGCGCCATGCGCCACATGTCCGCCACTGACCCGCACACGCCTGTTTAACCACGAGGGTCGGCTCTGATACCAATTTGTAACACCCCCGGTCACTCCAGACCGACGGTTGTCACTTCTGGCAGCTCAATAGGATCTCTAGACTAACCCCATAGACCAACACTAGTCTTTTCTGCGCACTTTGTCCTTAGTCGTGTGCACCCGATTACCCACTTCCCGGTCGGTCACCCATCCTAGAATTGCTCTAGGCCAAGCACGCTTAACCTTAGAGTTATTTTCGAATGAGCTTCCGGAAAAGAAGTTGCAACTTGTTGGTATGGGTTTCCTATCAATCCTATTGAGCCATGCGCCAGGGTCTCACATCTTGTATCACTTTTATGCCATAATTAGTCTTGTTTTGTTGCAAGCATGATTATGACAGTTATTGCTCTCTCGTTTGTCGCTCCCTCTCTATTGCTAGCCTTCACTTTCACTGAGTATGGGCTCTACTCGTGCTTCCAACTCCCCAAAACCAACATTTCCAAAAGTGTCCACCATACCTACCTACTAGCATCATTTGCTATTCCGTGCATATTTATTATGCCTTGTTTTCTTCCAAATAAAATGTTTGCTTGTGATGGGAAAGTTAGTTAGTAAAGCTCTCACAAACTTGATGGCACACTTTATTTCTTGTAATTAATAAACCTGAACCATTCTGACTGCCCATGAAAGTTATATGCTTGCAAATTATAGGCTGGGAGTTAGCAGAACCGTGCTGTCACGAGGACCGCTTTCAACATTGCACTTGTACATTATACCCAGTTGATATCATGCTCTTTTGTTTACGGATGTCGTCTGTGTGACATAAAAGGGGATATTATAAGTTCATGGACTTATATATATATGTTAGAGAAACGCCTAGGCCGCTAACCTAAGCCATGCCTAATCATGGTGGAAACTTGCAGCATAACCGTAATGAGCAATCTGTGAAGCATCCTCAACAAAAACCTATGAAAATAGGAAATAAAAAGATCGTTGAGATGCTCACTGTCTTCTTGCCTTGTCATTTTGATATGGGATAGCTCTCGTATCATGTGCAAGGGGTACCCCGTTGGCGGTTCTCTATGATACACATGTACTTATAATGACAAGAACTTACCGGTAACAAAAGTTGAGTAGCATGACAAGCGGCCCTCGTACTCAAGGGACATGAGTTTGCCAACTTATATTTCGTCAAGCATATACTTCATATTTGTTCACTTTAACCTTAATCACCTCAAGATGCTTATGATAGGGGCAATGAGAGCTCAAAGCTAGTAAGTACCATAATCTTTTGAAAGCTATTTATGAACTTGAAATCCCTGCTTCCCTCTATGAAGGGCCCTTCTTCTAGTTCTAAGTTGAGTCAGTAAACCTATTCCTCTCTGTCTCTAGCAAGCATTTGAGTTGTTGTGTTTCAAGATTTCATCTGATGATTTATTCAATCATGTTCCTTATATTCCTTGCTTGCACAAGAATCTTATCTAAATGAGTATTACTTTGAAAGCCATCATTGTGAAAATACTTTTATGTTTGAGCAAAAAAGTACTTCTGTTATAAACTTCTTTACAAAAGCTTTGCTTGAAAACTGTTTGCCAACTGTTCTATGACCAAGAACAAAGTTTTCCAACCCCAATTATGATTTATCTTTATGCATATTTATTATGACTCCTATACTTGTTACAAATTAAGTTATATAATGGCGAATTTCTTTCTATGAGTTGTGTATTGGTAAGTGTGATGCTTCTTGTCCGTATTATTTTTATCGACACTTCACTCCATAAACCTGTGGACATGTTTACTGAGCTCAGTTTCGCTTGGGGACAAGCGAGGTCTAAGATTGGGGAAGTTAATACGTCCAATTTGCATCACCATTCTGTATGATAATTTGCCTCTATTCATTGATATATTTCGTATTAAGAGGTGATACTTATGTATTTTCATCTATTTTTGCATGTAGGTGATTCTTGGAGGATGAACTGTCGGAGTCAGGATTCTGATTGAAAAAACGTTGTTTTGATGCAATTTCGCGAAGATCAGAAAAATACCAGAAAAACTACAGAAAAATATATTTTCCCAGAAGACGAAGGATGCCAGAAGGGGAGGCGGAGTTGGGCCACAGGGGGCCCACACCCCCAGGCATGGGCCACCCTGAGCCGCGCCTACAGGGGGTGTGGCCACCCTGTCCCACCTCTGGCTCCGCCCTCTCGCCTATATCTTCTCCTCGAAACCCTAAAGTCGAGGAGAGCAACCACAGAAAGATTCCGCCGCCTCTGCGAGGCAGAAACTACAGAGAGAGAAAGAGCTCTCCGGGAGACAGATTTCTACCGGAGAAATTCCTTCCCGGAGAGGGGAGATCATCGCCATCAACACCATCATCAAGATAGACTTCATCGGGATCATCATCATCCACACCATCATCTCCACCAGCACCATCATCACCACTCCATCCCGCTGTAACAATTGTGTTGAATCTTGCATAGTTCTTATGGGAAACTTTCCCGGTGTTGATTACTATTGTAGTTGATGCTTGTGAGTGGAACCATTGAATTATTGTTTATGTTTAGATTGTTATTCATCATTATATCATCTTTGATCTTGATCCATATGATTTCTCGTGAGTAGTTCGTTTAGTTCTTGAGGACATGGGAGAAGTCATGTTGTTAGTAGTGGAATTGTGTTGAGGTATTATTCAATGGTTTAATGTTTAAGTTGTGGTGCTATTCTTCTAGTGGTGTCATGTGAACGTCGACTACATGATACTTCACCATTTATGGTCCTAGGGGAATATATTTTGTATTTGGCTACTAATTGTGGTGTTGCCGAAGTGATAGAAACCTGAACCCCCATTAGGAAACCTTTGCACAAGGGAGTGTAGGATCTCAGAGTTTAAGGCCATGGTTAGGTTTTATCTTAATTGCTTTCTTGTAGTTGCGGATGATTGTAAGGGGTTTAATCACAAGTATGTATTAGTCCAAGTAAGGTCTGTACATTAGTACAGGTTCGCCCACACAACACTTATAAAACCAAGGAAGATTAATCAACTATATGAAACGAAAGCACTTGACAGTATTCCCATGTGTCCTCGAGAACGTTTTGTCCTCATTAGTATTTCCACCGGTTTTTCCTTTGCTAAGAAAGGATTGAGCCACTTGCTGCAATTATTTGCTGTCTTTATTTACTTGCACTTTATTTACTTGCTTTATCAGAAAACCCCTAAAGATCTGTTTGCTAAGTATTTACAGAGATTTCCTGCTCCAAACCACTAGTCAACACCTTCTTCTCCTCGTTGGGATCGACACTCCTATTTATCGGAAGTACTATGATACACCCCCTATACTTGTGGGTCATCAGGGTGACTAGATACAAATAATTTAAAAACAATCAATATCAACATTATGAATCAATCAATAAGTTTTGGGACAATGCATATTGAACTAAGAATGACAACTATGCTCTCTTAATTGGTGCATAAAGATAGAATATTGAGACTAAACATAAAAGTTAAAAGAAAGGCCCTTCACAGAGGGAAGCAGGGATTTCAAGTTTCATAAAGAGCTTCCAAAAATTATGGTACCTATAAGCTTTCAGCTCTCATTGCCCCTATCATTGGCATCTTGAAGTGATTAAGGTTAAAGTGACACAAATATGAGTATATGCTTGAAAAGTTATAAGTTGAAAATCTCATGCCCCTTGCGTACGAGTACCGAACCTCATGCTACTCAACTTTGGTCACAAGCAAGTTCTTGTCATTGTAAGTATATGTGTATCATAGAGAACCGCCAACAGGGTACCCCTTGCCCCATGACACATGAGCTATCCCATATCAAAATGACAAGGCAACATACAATGAGCATCTCAGCGATCTTTTTATTTGCTATTTGCATAGGTTTTTATTGAGGATGCTTTACAGAATGCTCATTATGGTTACATTGTAAGTTTCCACCATGATTAGGCATGGCTTAGGCTAGCCGCCCAGATGTTCCTCTAACACATATACAAACTCCATGAGCATAAAAGATCCCCTTTTATTTCACACCTCTAGGATCCATAAACAAAAGAACATGATATCAACTGAATAAATAAGTGCAATTTTGAAAGCGTTCCCCATGACAGCATGGTTCTGCTAATTCACAACTTATAATTTGCAAGCATATAAGAAACATAGATGGGCACAATGGTTCAAGTTTATTAAGTGCAAGAAATAAAGTGTGCCATCAAGTTTGTGAGATGTAACATCCCAAAAATATTGAACAAGGTTATCAAATTCAAAATCACCAAAATTAGGGTTAACAAAAAACTTTTGTTAATCAACATCATATGAATGCATGTGTGTATGTGATGATTGTATGAATGCATGAATGGAATTCTTTTGATTGTTGTAAATAGAAAGGAATGGTTCAAAGATGAAAACAACATCATCTAAAACATTTCCAAGCAGAAACAAATCAAGAGAAAATCAAAAACAAAACCAAATAAAGCAAATGGTCATTTTTGCCAATCTTACTCACTGGGCCACTTTGAGTGTTCCTAGTCCAAGATTTCAAACAGAAACATTTCTATTTCTTTTCACCCCTTGCTAGACCAAGTAAAAGCGAACCCAAGCCCACCTTTCAAACTTACAGAAACATTTGGCAACCTAATTCAAATGATAATTCAAAATTGAATCTTTATCATATGTGAAGATCACCCATTTTCAAAAACCAACCAAACCAGTACCCCTTGACAAATCCAATCAACTAGAGACTACCTAAGATGTGACCAGTACACTCACCAAGTTTGAACCAAAAATTCAAATTTGAATTTCTTGCGACCATTTCATCAAACACTTGGAGACATAAAATCAAACTGGCCAAACTTCACTTTTTTGAGCAGTAATTTGGCTAAGCATTGTTCACCATTGATCACACTTGTCTCCCCCAGTGCCAACCAGTGCCTTGACCACCCCTAGCCCTACCCATTGCACCATGCTATGCCAACCCGAAGGCACCCTTGCCAGCCGACCATGGCTAGCTAGCCAGAGCAAGCACCAAGCCTAGCCACCATGTTTGGGACACACACCAGCATCCACCGCCACCCCCTGTCCAGCGCTCGAGCCCTTCCAGCCACTGGACCACATGGAACGCTCGCGCCGAATGTCTGTGCAACCATGCCGAGAGCGCTCCAGCGCATCACACGTGACACATGCCCACAGACCGCGCGCCGCCCTCGCCGCGTGCAAGCATGATCACCACCATCCCAGGAGACCGCCAGACAACCCTGTTCGCCGCCGCGCGACCCGTAGCCATGGTGTGCCATAAAACTTTCCGTCAGACCCGCCTAGAGCACCGCGACGTTCCGACCATATCGCACCACCCCACTCTGCATAACCATACCGTTGAGCTTCGCCAGGGAGCACAGCACCGCCCCCTATCGTCTTCCATGCCTTTAGCTCGCTGTGCCAACGACACCGACGAGCTCAGGCCACGCCCTTCGGTCCCCTCGCTACACTATAAATAGAGGCCACCCCCGTTCGAATTCATCACACCATCTCACTCCTCTCTCTCTAAAAATCACCCCACCTCACCCCTAGAACAAGGCGAGCAACACATCGCCGGATTTTGGCTGGGGTCTGCCGCAGAGGAGGAAGAAAGGAGTCATTGATTGGAGCCACCCCAGGAGAAGCCGCCGGTACTAGGAGGTTCGCCGTTGTTGACTTCGTCGTTCGCCCCCATCGCTGACCCTTGCCTGAGCCCCAGTGAGCCCCCGTAGACCCCCACTGGCCGCGCTAGGGTTCTGTCTCGCCGGAGTTGCCCGACGGAGACAATAGGTCGTGGCCGTTTGATTAGAGTTTAATCGTGCGGTCTAGATCACCCTGTACCGCTTCACACCCCCTGTCTCGCTGACTAGTAGGGTCATCCACTTAAACCCACTCATGTGTGCGCTATGCATCGTGGGCCGTCCCAGTTAACATCCCGTGCAACCCAGTTAGTTTGAATTTATATTTTCCAATTTAGTTTCAAACCTAGTTCTATACCTAGATTCAAAAATCAACCCAGGTCGATTCACTAAACCAAAATGCATGAAACCAATTTTGTTAGAATGGTACTGAAATTCTTAATCCAAGCCCGTTTGATTCAATTCATTTGGAATTGTAGATCACCTATAGTAAAAATAACAAGGCAGAAGCTTTTCTGCATTGAAACATTTTTCAAAATTCAACCGCAAAAGCTTTTGAGTTGATTCCAACTCTCAAAAATCACATTTAACTAGACCTTTTTAAATATATAAAAATATCTAGGTTTACTTGCAGAAATATTGGACAAGCAATAAAAGAATGCCCCATAGGCCATTCTAGTCACTCTAATTAATTAAAATAAAAAGGTTAAACCTTATTAAATTGTGACACCACTTTAAATCACATTCCCAAGTACTGAAATATGTGGTGATGACATGTGTCAACATGATCCCATGTTTTAGTTGGAGAATATTAAATATTAAGAAGTTTTTCAATGAGTAGAAATTACTTTTCCAAAATAAAATAAATAAGACAAGTGCTTTGATGATTGTAATATTTGTGATGATGGTAGATCATCTAGTGAAAACCTTGGTGTGATAAGTAAAAGTAGTTAAGTATTGTTTAGTGATTGTGTAGGGGTTCGTATCATGGAAAACAAAAATTTCTACCGCATGCACACAAACAAGCCAAGATCTATCTACTAGATTGTAGCAATGAGTCGATTAGAGTACTCACCCTTGAAGATTCCAAAGCGGTTAACGAGAGCAGATTCTCGTGGGTGATGTAGTCGTACACTTGCCGATCTCAAGATAGCATAGACGATCCTTCCGGTGCTGCGTTCCGGCAGCGCTTCCACAGTCGGTCACACGTTCGGTACTCGATGAAGACCATCCTCCCCTTGTTCCATCAGGCATCGAAGGTTGTAGTTCTCCCCTCGCAATTCTAGCAGCACGACAGCGTGGTGTCGGAAGTAGAGGGAAGATCCCACAGGGCTTCGCTTAAGCCGGTGCGGGTTATGGTGGATCTAGGGTTTCCGATGATCTAGTTTTAGAAGGCAGGAGAAGAGGAGGTGGTGTCGGCGGCGGCTAGGGCGACGGCGACGAGCCGACGGCGACACGAGGCGGCGGCGGAGATGGGTGGGGAGGGCTGGTTGTGTTCTCTTGGGGCAGCCCGTCCCATCTATTTATGAGAGGGAGGGCAGTTTGGGAGAGGGGAGTTTGAATCCTTCCCTAAACCCAAATTGGAGAAAAGGAAGGACTCTTTCCTTCTTCCACTAGGAAACTATTGTTCCAGTTTGACTTTTCAAACCTCCCTTTTGACTTTCAATTTAGAGCTTTATTTCTCTCTCGCAAATGCCCAACCAAGTGACCTAGGACATGATCCAATCATTCCACTTAACCATGACACATTCATGAACCATTCCCCTTCCGGTCCGGTGAACCTTCTAGACCCTTATAGAACCTCTCCGATGAAAACATCGAAATCATTCCCGAACTCTGGAATCGGACTTTCCTTATATGAATCTTATTCTCCGGATCTCCTCGTGATATCCCGGATCCCATCCGAGACTCCGAACAACATTCAGTCTCCCTACTTATATTCCATATCTACTAAACAACATCGAATCCTTAAGTGTGTCTCCCTATGGTCCGTGAATTATGCGGACATGATCGAGACACTTCTCCTATCAATAGCCAATAGAGGAATCTGGAAATTCATATGGCTCCCACATATTTCTATGATTACTTTGCGATCGAATGAACCACTTACATACGATACCAATTTCCCTTTGTCTCGTGATAGTTTACTTATCCGAGGTTTGATCGTCGGTATCTCTGCATACCTAGTTCAACCTCGTTACCGATAAGTACTCTTTTCTTTTTCCCGTGATATGTGATCCCTTGTGATCCATTCACATGCTTGCAAGCTAATTGGATGACATTCCACCGAGAGGGCCCAGAGTATATCTATCCGTCATATGGATGGACAAATCCCACTCTTGATCCATGTGCCTCAACACATACTTTCCGAACACTCAATGCCACCTTTATAGCCACCCAGTTATGGTGTGGTGTTTGATGTCATCTAATCATCCTTCCAGTGATGGTGATTAGCATGATCTCATGGTCGAAGGAATTAGGTTACTCTGTATCAGAAAGCTTATAGCAAATGAACTATCAAAATGACTTTATCTTTATGCTACGCTTATCTATAGGAGTATGTCCATCATACCATTCTCCTAATGATATGATCTTGTTGTCAATAACATCTCAATGTTCATGATCGACAAACCATGATCATCTTTTAACCAACAAGCTAGTATTATAAAGAGGCTTTACCAGGGACTCTAATTTAGTTTACAAATCACACAAGTATTAATGTTTCTGGTTAATACTATTATAGAATGAATGTAAACATTTATCATAAACACAAAGATATAATAATAACCACTTTTGTTATTGCCTCTAGGGCATATCTCCAATAGTCTCCCACTTGCACTAGAGTCAACTAATCTAGATTACATGGTAATATACCGAACGCCCATGGCAGTTTGGTGCTGGCCATGTTTTGCCCTTGGGAGAGGTTTAGTCAACGGATCTGCCACATTCAGATCTGTGTGTACTTTGCAAATCTTTATGTCACCATCTTGGACATGCTCTCGAATAGCGTGAAAATGTAGCTTGATATGCTTCAGCTTCTTGTGTGACCTTGGTTCTTGCGGATTGGCTATGGCGCCCATGTTATCACAGTAGATAGACATTGGGTCCAGTGCACTTGGAACCACACCAAGCTCTGTAGTGAACTCCTTCATCCATATCGCCTCTTGTGAAGCCTCCAAAGCAGCTATGTATTCCGATTCAGTTGGAGATCCCACCACAACGCTTTGCTTTGCACTCCTCCAGCTAACTGCTACACCATTCAAGGTAAATATGTATCCAGATTGAGATCTAGAATCATCCGGATCGGTGTTCCAACTAGCATCGGTGTAACCATTAACAAATGAGCTGTTCATCACCTCCAAAAGAAAGAACCATATCCTTAGTTCTTCTCAAGTACTTAAGGATGTTTTTGACCGTTGTCCAATGATCCACTACTGGATCACTTTGATATCTTCTAGCCAAACTAACAGCATATGCAATGTCGGGTCTAGTACATAGCATGACATACATAAGAGATCCTATGGCTGAGGCATAGGGAGTTTTACTCATTCTATCTCTATCTTCTGCCGTTGCAGGACTTTGAGTTTTACTCAAGGTTGTATTGGGCAACATGGGCAAGAACCCTTTCTTACTATCTTCCATTCCAAACCTCTTTAGAACTTTGTCCAAATATGTACTCCGTGACAATGATATTAGGCGTCTCGATCTATCTCTATAAATATTTATGCCTAATATGTAAGCTGCTTCACCAAGATCTTTCATTGAAAAACTATTATTCAAATAATCCTTGACACTATTAAGAAGGTCTACATCATTCCCAATCAACAATATGTCATCTTCATATAGTATTAGGAATGCTATAGAGCTCCCACTCACTTTCTTGTAAATACAAGCTTCTCAATAAGTTTGTATAAAACCAAAACTTTTGATCACCTTATCAAAATATTGATTCCAACTCCGGGATGCTTGCTTCAATCCATAAATGGACCGTTGAAGTTTGCATACCTTGTTAGCATCTTTAGGATCGACAAAACATTTGGGTTCTACCATATACAATTCTTCATCAATGTCTCCATTGGGGAACACCGTTTTGACATCCATCTATCATATATCATAATCATAATATGCAGCGATTGCTAATAAAATCCTCACAGACTTTAGCTTCGCTACCGGTGAGAAAGTCTCATCATAGTCAACTCCTTGAATTTTTCGAAACCCTTTTGCGACAAGTCGAGCTTTATAGACAGTAACATTACCATCAGCATCTGTTTTCTTCTTGAAAATCCATTTGTTCTCGACAGCCTTCCGGCCATCCGGTAAGTCGACCAAAGTCCATACTTGGTTTTCGTACATGGATCCAATCTCGGATTTCATGGCTTCTTGCCATTTATTGGTATCTAGGCTCATCATCGCTTCCTCATATGTCGCAGGGTCATCGGTGTTGTCCACCAACATGACATTCATAACAGGATCATACCAATCAGGCGTGGTACGAGTTCTCGTTGACCTGGGAAGTTCCGTAGTGACTTCAACCAAAGTTTCATGATCAACATCATTAGCTTCCTCTCTTATTGGTGTAGGCGCCACAGGAAATTCTTCCGGTGCTGCGCTAATCTCAAGTCCGAGAGAAGTTTCAACAACCTCATCGAGTTATACTTTCCTTCCAGTCACTTCTTTCGAGAGAAATTCCTTCTCTAGAAAGGATCCATTCTTGGCAACGCAGATTTTTCCCTCGGATCTATGATAGAAGGTATACCCAATAGTTTCCTTCGGGTATCCTATGAAGACGCATTTTTCCGCTTTGGGTTCAAGCTTGTCGGTCTGTAACTTCTTTACATAAGCTTCGCAACCCAAACTTTAAGGATCGACAATTTAGGTTTCTTCCCAAACCATAATTCATACGGTGCCGTTTCAACGGACTTAGATGGTGCCCTATTTAAAGTGAATGCGGATTTTTCTAATGCATAACCCCAAAACGATAGCGGTAAATCTGTAAGTGACATCATAGAACGAACCATATCTAAGAGAGTTCGATTACGACGTTCGGACACACCATTACGCTGTGGTGTTCCCGGCGGTGTCAATTGTGAAAGTATTCCACATTTCTTCAAATGCTCGCCAAACTCGTAACCTAGATATTCACCTCCACGATCAGATCGTAGAAATTTAATCTTCTTGTTACATTGATTCTCTACCTCACTTTGAAATTCCTTAAACTTCTCGAAAGTTTCAGACTTATGTTTCATGAAATAGATATACCCATATCTACTCAAGTCATCCGTGAAGGTAAGAACATAAAGATAAACACCAGCGTGATGCTACACTCATTGGACCACACACATCGGTATGTATGATTTCCAATAAATCCGTAGCTTGCTCCATCATACCAGAAAATGGAGTCTTAGTCATTTTACCCATCAGACATTCTTCACATCTTTCAAGTGATTCGAAATCAAGTGATTCAAGAATTCCATCGGAATGGAGTTTCTTCATATGCTTAACTCCAATGTGACCAAGATGACAGTGCCACATACAGGTCGAGTTATCGCTCAATTTCAACGTTTAGCTTCAATGTTATTAATATGTGTATTACTACAATCGAGATTCAACAAGAATAGACCATCTATCAAAGGTGCATGTGCATAAAACATATTACTCATATAAATCAAACAACCATTATTCTTAGACTTAAAAAAGTAACCGTCTCACAATAAACATGATCCTGATATAATGTTCATGCTCAACGTAGGCACCAAATAACAATTATTTAAGTATAAAACTAATCCCGATGGTAGATGAAGAGGTAGCGTGCGGACCGCGACCACATCAACCTTTGATCCATTTCCAACGCGTATCGTCACCTCGTTCTTCGCTAGTTTCCGTCTATTCTACAACACCTGTTTCAAGTTACAAATATGAGGAACCGAACCAGTATCAAATACCCAGGCACTATTACGAGTACTAGTGAGATACACATCAATAACATGTATATCAGATATACCTTTCTTCTTGATGTTGCTGTTCTTCAAATCCGCCAAGTACTTAGGGCAATTCCGCTTCTAGTGACCTTCTCCCTTGCAGTAAAAGCACTCAGTATCAGGCTTAGGCCCAACCTTGGTCTTCTTCGCCGGCGCGGTAACTTTCTTACCGCCCTTCTTGAAGTTTCCCTTTTTCTTAGACTTGCCTTGCTTCTTGAATTTTGTGGTCTTATTGACCGTTAACACTTGGTGCTCTTTCTTGATCTCCACTTCCGTAGACTTTAACATGGAGAAGATTTCGGGCAACGAATTTTCCATGTTTTGCATATTGTAGTTCATCACAAAGTTCTTGTAACTTGGTGGTAGTGATTGGAGGACACGGTGAATCCCCAAAGAATTAGGAATCACTATACCCAAGCTTTGAAGCTTGCTTGCGTGCCCAAACATCTTAAGCACGTGCTCACTAATGGAGTTGCCCTCTTCCATCTTGCAGTTAAAGAACTTTTCAGAAGCCTCATAACTCTCAACTGCTGTGTGCGCCTCAAATATCATTTTGAGTTCACGGACAATATCATGTGGGTCATGGTTCTCAAACCTTTTCTGAAGCTCCAATTACAAGCCATACAAGATAGCACATTGAACTATGGAGTAATGATTCTTTCGAGTGAGGAAAACATTCTTCACCTCATCGGTAGCATCAGCTGCAGGTGGGTCACCCAGCAGTGCATCTAGCACATAGGTCAAATTACCAGCATTGAGGACAATCCTCAAATTGTGGAGCCAATCCACGAAGTTTCTTCCATTGTTTTTCAACTTTTCTTTCTCTAGGAATGCATTAAAATTGATGGTAGGGGCCGCCATTTGTAACATCCCAATTTTAGCAACCCCGATTTAATGTCCAGAAGGCCAAAATCAGGGGGAACAAAAACTTTTTCTTGTATTGTGTGTTTACTTGCTTTCTTATGCTCAAGCAACGGCTTGTGTATTAGTTGTGTTTCTCCTCATCTCAACCCTAGTCTACAAAAACTATTTTACAAAAGAGATGTCTGGGCTCATCTTTTATATTCTCAAATGTTCTGGCATTCCAAAACCTGAGCCAAGACGACTTTGACACAACCAAATACTTTACTAGTTTCTATTGCCAAAACTATGGAGACCTATATATTATCTCCTTATGTTTTCAAGATAGAACCTTCAACTACCCTTATCTCTATGTTTTTCCAAAACCTTTCTTAAAACCTTCCATCTCCATCTTGGTAGAGATACCAAGATGATCCGTATCTTACCTCAAAGAAAAAACCCTTTTCAAAATACCTAACCTTACCTCAAGCTAGGCTTGATGGTAACCCTAGAGGTAGTTAGATAAGCAATAAGATGAATTGCCTTGATATGTTGGCTGATGGATTGCCTTGATCTAATGTCTGATGAATTGCCCTGATCTGCTGATTGCCTTGTTTGCTTAGAAGCTATAGTGAGCTAATCTAGTAGATAATCCTTTAGGACCCAATACTTCCTTGTGATCATCCATCCCAAGCTAATCATACAAGTCTGGAGCTATCCTAAGCCACTCAAGTTACCATCTCATCTCATGCTCAGATCAATCCAAGGATAATCCCTCTAGATGGTTTCCAACTGAGTGGAGACACAATCTATGCATGAATCCTACCTACTTAGTTAGTACCTCAACATCACCTCTTTGATCAAGAGTTTGGAACCTAGCATCCTCTCAAATTCCTCCACATTTACACTCTAGTCAAAATCCCCAAATCTGCCAAAATGGCTAAGTCTGAATTTTTTATCTAGATACCATTTTTGGATCTCTACCTTTTCCAACCTATGTGCATTCTTGAGAATGTTCTTGAACCATATTGTAATACATCAGTAGTACTACCAAACCCACTCTTGCCCTTGGCTAAGCCATTCTAATTCCCCCTCATCCATGATGGTTTTGTAGTCAAGATAATAATCTTCTCTGCAAATCTTATCATCTTGACTACTTTGGCAGAAGCTCAAATCTATATGCCACCTCCCCTTGATCAACTCTTTTCATGGTTAGGACCTGCTAACCATGGCCTATCAATCCCCAATTAACTTGTTTCCATTGGAGCCTTGTGCTTCTTAAACCCACATGGTTTAGGAGGCTACTTGATGTATCTGTTATGGTAGCCTTATTTTCAACAAAGTTTGCCCTCACTTCAATACCACCTCAAATACAACCAAGCCAAACTCTTGCTTCCATGATAATCTACATGACATGGTCTATCCATCCATATACCCCTTGTACCAAGGTGAGCTCTAAGCTCCCTAATCCAACCCTGTTTAGATGGCATCAGACTAACAAAACCCTAGATCCTACCCTTATCTAGTTCCCGCCCTTTTCACCACTTTTCTTCAAAACCAAGGTTGATCTTGATGCCTACATCAAGTTTACATCATCTACCATGTAAATAAGCATCCCCAAACAATTTCCCTAATTATTTGGATCATTAAACTATTTAATTTCCCTTTATTTACCAAATTCCCAAAATCCTTGTCTATAAAGACAAGTTTGTTTTTATCCAAACCACTTTGCAAACTCAATGTATATTTGAGTTCTACATATCATATCCCACCTTTCCAACTCAAAAATAAATATTTTTGAGATATTTTATTATTTCTTTTTGCCCATTTTCTTAAATGGCACAAACAAGAAATAATTCTCCAAAAATACTTTTCCATCTCAATAAATTCCAAATAAATCCTCAAATGTGTAATATGGTATTCAGAACCATTTCACAACGAAAACCAACTTGTCCTAATGTAAAAATATTACATTATCTTCCAAAATCCATTTCTGCACTTTTTGAATAAACAAGTTTAAATGAACTTTTAATCTTCTAAAAAATCCCAAATAATTCCAAGTGGTACAAAATGACCATATCCAGCTTCCAGTACCATTTACCCATCTTGGAAAATGTAAAATTTTGGAATTCTTTCACAACCCAAGTTTTGATCAAATTTGACAAACTAGTCAAACCTTGCCTCAAACCAAATCAAAACTTTCCCCAAAGCCTCTCCAGGAACTCACTCCAGCATCATCACTCTCCCCTGGTCGTGGCACTATAGATCTAAAGTGAACAAACCCTAGTTCTTGTCCTTTGCTCTTGTTGAGAGGGAGACAAAGCCCTCTTGTCTTGTCCCATCAAATTAAGGCCCTAGCAGCAGCTACCTTCTCTCCTCTCTGTCCCCTACCACGACCAGAGACACCTATCCACCCCCACTACTGCCCACTGGAGGGCCACCACCCCCCCTCTCCTAATCTTGCTCTTGGACATGTTCTGCCATAGACCATTGCCCTTAGTTTATAAGGCCAGGGTCCCTTGCATCCCTCCTCTCTCCCTTCATTTCACCCCTCTGGCCACCACCTACTCCCCCGAGCTCCCTTCCCCCTTTCCTCACCTCAGCACTAACCAAGGAAAGAAGGAGAGCTAGTTCGGCCATTTTCGAGTTCCAGCTCGAGGATGCTCCTCCATGTTCACCTTCCTCTTGGATCTCGTGCAACAAGGATATTCTCGCTCTAACCTACTCCCTCTTGCTTTCCCTCCATCTCAGGAGCACCGAGACTTTCCCCACCACCAGAGCATACCCGAGAGAAGTTTTCCAGCAAAGTCCACTTTCCTGAGCCCCGACCCTGGTAAGCATACCTCCCTGGCCTCCCTCAGAAGCCTCCACCTCCCCCTAATGCTCAGCCTTCAACATGCAGGCATACCTAGACTTTCTCCGGTGAGCTCCCGAGATCACACCCGCGGCCTCCGTTGTGTGAACCCCTCCCCAACGCTGGAAACCCCCCCTACGCCCATCGTCGTGACCGCTGGCACGAATCCCGCCTCCCCGACGTATTCCCTTGGCCAGAGGTGACCCTCAGGCTAGCCCCCGCCATGTCTCCGGCTGCACTAGGGTTCCAGCCAGGCACCCAGGTCGCTGGGAAGACGAGGCCCCGACGCCATCGATCTTCCCCAGATCTACGGCCCCTGATGCCTGATACCTCTTCGCCACTCATGGGCTCATCAGTGACGCAATGGGCTGGCCCAAGCCAGTTGGCCGCAGCATGTCCTAGCCCCGCCGCAGGTTCTGGCCCAGTGCCCCCTATCCCCATTTCTTTTTCTTTATATATATTGTGCTGCTTCCAGATCTGTATGTTTGGTTTAAAAGGAAATAAAAATGAAAAATGATCCAAAGTACCCAGATCTAAATTTTCTAGGGTACACTAATGTCTTCCCTAACATGCAGACCAATTTTTGCCTTCAATAGATGATTAAAATAAATATGATAAATCCCCTATAAGGATCTGTCTAGAACACTAAATATTTTCCCCAGGTATTTTAACAACTCCAAATGGAGTAAATCCACTTGGTAAAGAAAGTTATAAACCATACCTTTCAATCCCCACAGGCCCCTACTCACTTGCTCCCTAGTTTTGAGGAGATTCCAACTCCTATTGATTCAGTCTATCAAATACTACCTAATAACCTAGGGAAATAATTTTTGGAACTCCAGAGAAGTTCTGGTGAATTATTTCCTTAAACTAGAGTTTTATCCACTATAAAATCCATTATAAATCAAAGGAAATTGATAAAATAGTGAAACCAATTTTATTGGCTTCATTTTATCAACACCTATCTGATGATATCAGTTTTACACAAGGGTATCACACAGATCAAGCTCTTGGTCAAAAACTCCTCTCTTAGGTATTTCCTAAACCATAATTCCAAAGGAATCCTTTCCCTAATGTCTCCGAATCCTTTTCTAATATCATCAAACCATCATCCCACATCCCACTGCCACATATCATGAATTTATCCCTTACTTGTTATATGGTTTGATGCTTGTATGCCTTGTATTGATTGGTGTACTGTTTGTTTGCATGTCTGCTCGATAACGGCGATAGTTGTGTTTGTGAGACGCCGAGAAGAAGAAGGACCAGGGTTATTCTTATCTTTATTATTATTGGTTTTCTGGTATTATAAAGAAGTCAAGGGACATCTCGCTGGTCACAGGCAATCCACCATTCCTGAACTCCTATATGCACCTACTTCTGTTTATCAACTGTTTTATATCTCGTTTATAAATTGCATGATCAAAGACATGGTTTACTTCAAATAAACATACGTGAGTAACTTGGATCCTCCAAGTTATGAATGAGTGTCTCCTAGACACCTACCCTATTTACACCTATTTTTACCCCTTATAATGAGGCTAAGATGATTAGCATCTTCCCTCTTGGAACCCGCGGATTTTTCAAATGATAAAACTATTTTGGGTTTTACCCTACTATAAAGTTTTCAAAATAAACCCTTGGAAATAGGCATCATTTCCGAGTGGAAGTTTTACTAAAAGAAGATATGAGGTGGATGAAGAGAAAGTCAAGTAAGAGAAAGGAAGGGATGTTCTAAGCCAATGTCCGGAACAATTTTTATCCGTGCAACCACATTACCCTAGTCGCTGGGGCTTAGCTCATAGTTTGTGATCTTTAGCTGGGGCTGCTCTTACTCGCTAAAGGGGAGAAATCCCCTGAAGACCGGGCTACCTGTAGGGTAAGGCACTGGTGCAACAATTGGGTCTCTCACGGACGGTGTGCTTTTAGGTAGTACGGATGGAAGATTGTCACTATTTCTACCGATCAGGCTTCGGTTTGGAGGTAGGGGTCAGTACGGGAGGAAGGACCAGGGTGGTCGTACCCCATACACGTACCGGAGAGATAAACCAAAAGGAAAAGTCGCCGTTGCTAGGGATCGACAAATGGAAGGTTCAAGGTTGATTATCCAAACCCCTGTCTACCGTGTGTAGCGGGCCGTGGTTTTATCCCGGCAGATGTATTGATTCTTGTGGGTAAAGTGCACAAACTCTGCAGAGTCTAATCTATTCGAATATCCGTGTCCACGGACAAGGAAGGTTGGAATTGAAAGTGCTAGGAGGACCCTTCGGTTAAGTTGTGATGAACTAAAGGACGTGACTTGGTCACGAGAAAAGATAAAGAATAAGTTGTTTTGACCAGAGATGGTTGATAAGGTTTTAAAAAGGGTTTTACAAAAAAAGTTTTCTAAATCTTTCAACAAGGATGTGGAGATGTCCGGATTTTCAAAAAGGAGGTATGTTTTCTAAAAACTCTTTTTCAACAAAGATATAGAGATGCCAATGTTAGGTTTTCAAAAGCAACTATAGTGTAGATCTATCTCGCCACAGCCAGATATGCATTATCTTATTACTCTTGTCTCGATGGTTTACGAGTACATTCAAAGTACTCCGGCATTGTCCCTGGCTATTTACTTGGCCAGATTGCAGATGTTAAAAAGGAACGAAGGAGTCAACGTCTATGCGAGCTAGGCCGTCTTCCCAGTCAGTTGCCTGTAGGTTAAGGCACGGTCTCTGTGCTGAAGACTTTCGCTACGTGTGTTGTAATTGCCATAATGGCCCCTTTCTATGTTTTGTACTCGTTAAATGTAAGGATGATGTAATGATACTAGTCGGTTATGATCATGGCTCACTAATCATGGGAACGTGAATTGCATGCATAACGGGTATTCTCAGACCGTAAATCCGGGGTGCCACAGACATGGTATCAGAGCCATCCTGACTGTAGGAGACCTTAGTTAGCATGGACGTTAGACAGGACCACCCCTATTTATGAAAACCCCGGTTTTCGCAAAACTATTTCCTCAAAAGCTTTTCAAAAGAATGCTTATCTCATCTTCTCTGAATTAAACAATTTGAAAATAAATTACTCTATATCTCATCTACTTCAAATGTTCTGTTTTCACAAAAAAAGTCCGACTTAGAGACTATGAACATGGAGATCCCGAAACAAAATGACATCGAGACAAGCAAAGCAAAGAAGCTACAAACAACGTCAGACACTACAAGATCGCCCCACCAACAGAGTCCTTCATCGCCCCCAACCAAGTACGGCACCAACGACAAAAGACGGCAAGATAGAAGCTCAGAGCCCGTGACGTCCGTACCTACGACTAGCATCACTAAGATAGGATTCCCCTTATGGCGTGTAGTCACCCCCTTAGTACCTATGGTATGCCTTCCTTGCTTTTCATGTGCGTGTTTGATGCTTGGAATGTGATTGTTTTTCTACCTAGGATCATCTAATCCTAAAACTCTGACCACTTTGCTGACGTGTCCTGATGCTACCCCTCGAAACCTCCTAGCCGGAAAACTTCTCCTTGGCAGGATGGCCACCTAAGAAAACCTCGACAACCCCATGCAAAATCCTTAAGGTGGAAAGACTGCGTCTTTCCACCCAACTCCAATAAACCCCTGTTGACATCTCATCCCATCTCCACCCAATATTATATCCCGTCAAATACCTCTACCCTCGCACTGGAAAGACTAACTCCATGGCACCATTCCATTCTTCAGTCGAGGCTTCATCTCCACCAGAAAGCCCTGAGGATGGCTCCGAAGATTGGAGTCCCGAAGAAAGGATGCAGCCGTTGCGGTGAAGAAGGACATCAAGCTAGCCAGTGCTTAGGCAACTGCCCAAATTGTGGAGCTCTCCACTCTCCTGCAGATTGCCCTACCCAACTAGTCACCTGCTTCCTCTATGAAGGTTAAGACCATGTCCCGGCCAACTGTCCCCTCCAACTCCTGATTGGCAAGGCTCGTCAACTCCCCTACGTCAACATTGGGAAGAAATCAAGAGAAGGACGTTCCAAGAAAGGCACCTGATTCGCCTATGATGAACCAGGTCACTACAGCCGACAGTACCCCTAGCGTGGTCTTGACAACAGTTCCATCAAGGCAAAGGACAAGACAACCCCTGTCCGTGTAAAGATCCCAAGACAAACACAAGGGAGATATGAAGCTAAACCAAGAGGTTGCTACACCTGTGGAGGTCCGGACCACTTCGCCCGCAGCTATCTAGAACAGTACTGGATGAACCTGAAGCAAGCCCCTGCGACACCCAAAAATGGCAAGAAAACCCAAGCCCCTTCGGCCAAAAGGATCAGGAGGCCGCTAACCCCAGAACCTCCTCTTCCCCCGAGAAAGCACTACCTGCATGGAAACCTTTTACCTCCGAAAGTCGTCAAGACTCCGGACGCTCCTCCCAAGTAGTTTCGCCTCCGAAGAACTCTCCTTCCCCCAACCTGGGTAGAGTCATGTATCCCCCAAGACCTGTTTTGTAAAACTCTAAGTGCCTTGTCGCTAGGCGACACTGACCTATTTTGTAACCCCTTAAGTACCTCCGCCACCGACCATCTCGAAACTGCTAAATCTATGGATGTTATGCAAGTAAGATATCCTTCTTTGCATGTTGATGATTCAAACACTCTCTCCTCAGGATCTTCTTCTTCATCCTGATCATCTAGGGACATGGTATTTCTACTTCTATTATTAGGATTCATTCTTGCACCCATCCAACTGGATTGTCCAACATTTCTGTCAGAACCATCTGTGGATATCTGGTGTTCATGAGATTCATTATATGATCCCATCCTCCAACCATCTGAATTCTCAATAGGAAGTTCCGAGTCAGAACCATCCTCTGAGCCCTGTGGTACTGCATACCGCATATCTATAGTAGGATCATGTGTAGGTTCAGGTCTTGGTGAGTAAGGATATGGTGTAAAAGATTCCGGATCTATAGGTATATCTTTAAAGATAGGTGTTGCACAACTACCTGCTTCTTTCTCTAGCTGGAATGCTAACTGCTTCCTCCTTTCCGGATCAGTTAGATCCCCTAACATATCATTTTTGTCTTCAACAATCACTTGATGGGTCTTATAAAAAGACGCAACGAGTGTTCGGTATCTATCCATAAACTTGGAAGCTAACTTAGGATGCTTCTTAACCAAATTAAGATGATCCGGTATAGGTTCCGAGTCTATAGAATCATGAGGTATCACAGAGAATGTGCTACCTTCTAGATCCTTGGTTTTCTGCTCCCGGATATTAGCTATTGCCTCCACAATAGCAACATGATAGGATACTAAATGACTCCTACCTTCTCCTATGGGTAGATCATGATATAATCCAAGCTTCTCTGGAAGTTGGTGTTGGAATTATGCCCTAGAGGCAATAATAAAGATGTTATTATTATAATTCTTGTTCATGATAATGTTTATATACCATGCTAGAATTGTATTAAGCGGAAACTTTAATACTTGTGTGGTTTGTAAACAACACCGTGTCCCTAGTACGCCTCTATGGACTAGCTCATTGATTAATGATGGTTAAGGTTTCCTAACCATGGACATGAGTTGTCGATTAATAATGAGATCATATCATTGGGAGAATGATGTGATGGACAGACCCAAACTAAGCGAAGCAATTAGATCGTGTCATCGTGTTCATCTTTGCGAAGCTTTTCTTATGTCAAATATTGTATTCCTTAGACCATGAGATAATACAACTCCCTGGTATCGGAAGAAAGCTTTGAGGTCATCAAACGTCATCCTATGAGAGGGTGATCATAAAGGTGTCTCTTAGGTGATCGGAAAGTACCTGTTGGGTTGTATGTATCGAGATGGGATTTTTCCCTCCCAAGTCGGAGAGATATAGTTCGGGCCCACTCGGTAATCGATATCAACACCGCTTGCAAGCATGTGGTTAAGTAGTTAATCACAAAGTGATACGGATTACGGAACGAGTAGAGTACTTGCTGTGAACGAGATTAAACTAGGTATGACGGTACCGACGATCGAATCTCGGGCAAGTAAAATATCGCGAGACGAAGGGGATATAAATATGGGATTGATTGAATCTTGGCATCGTGGTTCATCCGATATGATCATCGATCAATGTGTGGGAGTCAATATGCGTTTCCAGACCCCGCTGTTGATTATTGATATAAGATCATGTCTGCATATTTTCGAACCCGAAGGGTCACACACTTAACATGTCTCGACGCTAGGATAGATTGGATAATTGGTTTATGAGTTTTTGTTCGGAGTCGCGGATGGGATCCGGGACATCACGAGAGGTTCCGGAATGGTCCGGAGAATAAGATTCATATAAGGCAGTGCAGTTTTTGGAGTTCGGAATTGTTCCGGGTAAATCGGTATTGTACCGGAAGCTTTTAGAACCTTCCGGAAGGGGGCCAACGTGGTCCCACCTGTCGGGAGGGGCATGGGCCTATGAGGGAGTGCCCTGGCCGCATTGGGCCAGGGGCACAAGGCCCCATAGGTCCCAGCCGGCCAAGAAGGGATAAACCCTAATTGGACCTTCTAGAAGGGGGGGGTTTCCTTGCCCCCCACTCCTCCTCCTTGGCCGCCGGTTTTGGCTTGGGGGAGGGGCTAGGGTTGCCGCCCCACCCCTCTATATAAAGAGGGCTGGGGGCGCACTACCCCCCCCCCACACACACCTTCCCGTCAAGCCAGTCGCCCTGCTGCCCTCCTCTCTCTCCCTCCCGACTGCGTGTAGGCGAAGCCCTGCTATAGAAACTCTCCACCAATTGGACCGCGCCATCGCGTTGTAGATCCAACCCATCTCTCCACCATACTTGCTGGACCAAGGAAGGAGGAGACGTCGAGGTGCTGCATGTGTGCATCTCACGGAGGCATCGCCACTTGTGGTGCTAGATCGGATCGGATCGCGAGGAGGAGAAGCGAGTACGACTACATCACCCACGTTCCGACGAACGTTCCGCTGTGCGAATCTTCAAGGGTATGAAGATATAATCCAATCTCTCTCGTTGTTTGCATATCCTAGATTAGATCTTGGCTTCCCTCTGTTCACATCCGTAGAAAATTTTGATTTACTATGTCGCGAAACCCTTCAGTGGTATCAGAGCTAGATCTATGCGTAGATGTGTTTCACGAGTAGAACGCAACATGGTTGTTGCGGGCATTGATGTTTTCTGTTGCAAGCCTCTTGTTTGTGTTCTTCTTATGACGCGGGATAGTGAGATTGAAGCGGTCCAGGCCAACCTTACGCGACGTCGTTCGCGAGACCGGCTCCGCACTTGACGTGTGGCTTGTTCCACACATGCGGCTGGTGGATGTCAGTTTCTCTCACTATAGTTGTCATGGGATCTACACCGGAGTTTGGAAACCATAGTATCACCGTTGTGGCTTTCCGTAGGTAAGAATCGTTCTTAGCATCTACTCCCATAAGCCACGTAAAACATGCAACAACAAAGTAGAGGCGTCTAACTTGTTTTTGCAGGAAGTGTTTTCTGTGATATGGTATGGCCCAAGATGTGATGTGTATATTGTATGCGATGATCATGTTTTGTAATGTTTCACGACTTACATGTCGATGAGTACACAACCGGCAGGAGCCATATGGTTGTCTTTATAATTGCATATGACCTACGAGTCAACTTCTTATACGCCATGTAATAGCTTTACTTTATCGCTAAGTAGTTAGCAATAGTTGTAGTTGCTATTTATGGTGGAGGCAATCATGGTGGAGTGATGGAGATCATGCCGGCACGCACAAGTTGGAGATCATTGCGCGAAGATTGGCTATACCATGTCACATAAAGTTATATGCATGTGATGTTTATCCTTTTATGTATCTTATTATGCTTAGATCGCGACGGTAGCATTATAAGATGATTCCTCACTCAAAGATCAAGATAAAACTGTGTTCTCCCCATGTATGCACCGTTGCGAAAGTTCGTCGTGTCCAAGCATCACGTGATGATCGGGTGCTATAGACTCTACGCTCACATACAACGGTTGCAAGCCAGTTTTGCACACGCGGAAATACTTGGGTTTGACTTGACGAGCCTAGCATGTACATACATGGCCTCGGAACACATGAACCGAAAGGTTAAGCATGACTCATATGAATGATATGATCGACACTTTGTTGTCCACCATTGAAACCACATCTCTTCTCGTGAAGATCGGATTAGGTGTGGTGAATTTGGATCATGTTCACTAAACAACTTGAGGGATGTTGAATTTAGTGGGAGTTCATCTAGTAATTTGATTAAAAGTTGAACTAGTTATCATGAACATAGTCTAATTTGTACTTGCAAATATTGTAGATCACATGGCTAAGTCCAACTTCAACTTCAACGTTTTTGCTGAGAAAGAAAAGCTTAAGAACAATGGGTCTAACTTCACCAACTGGTTCCGCAATCTGAGAATCATTCTCTCTGGCGGTCAAAAGGACTATGTCCTTGAGAAAGCGTTAGGTAACCCCCCTGCTGCAACTGCGCCGGTTGATGAGAAAGATGTCTATCAGTCGCGCAAAGATGATTATGGTGTGATTAAGAGCACCATGTTGTTTGCTATGGAATCGGACCTTCAAAATCGTTTTGAAGACTATCCCGGGCCCTTTGAGATTCTTGAGGAACTGAAAACCATGTTTCAGACTCAGGCCCGTTCTGAGAGATATGAGATCTCTGAGAGATTCTTTAACTGCAAGATGGAGGAAGGGAGTTCCGTTAGTGAGCACGCCATAAAGTTGTCGGGCTACACTCAACGCCTTGAGCAACTGGACTGCAAGATTCCAAAGGAGCTCAAGATTGACAGGGTTCTGCAATCACTCCCTCCCAGCTACAAAAGTTTTGTAGTGACTCATAATCAGATTGGTTCCACTGATACGATCACCGAGCTCTTTGCAAAGCTGAAGGCTGCGGAGGTGGACATCAAGAAGGATAATCATGTGTTGATGGTCAACAAGCCCTCCTTCAAGAAAGGTAAGGGTGCAAAGAAGCCCTTCAAGAAAGGCGGCGGCAAGCGCGTTGCCCCTGCTGAGAAGAAGCTCAAGTCTGGTCCTAAGCCGGACACTGAGTGCTTCTATTGCAAGGACAAGGGTCACTGGAAGCGCAACTGTCCGAAGTACTTAGCGGACAAGAAGGCTGGCACCATCAAAGGTATATTTGATATACATGTTATTGATGTTTTCCTTACTAGCCCTTGTTGTAGTGCCTGGGTATTTGATACTGGTTCAGTTGCTAATATTTGTAACTCGAAACAGGAGCTACGGAATAGACGGCGGCTTGCGAGGGATGAGGTGACGATGCGCGTTGGCAACGGATCAAGAGTTGATGTGATGGTCGTCGACACGCTCTCCTTAGTTTTACCTTCGGGATTAGTTTTAAACCTTAATAAATGTTATTATGTGCCTGCGTTGAGCATGAACATTATTTCTGGATCGTGTTTATTGCAAGACGGTTATTCATTTAAATCGGAGAATAATGGTTGTTCTATTTATATGAGTAACATCTTTTATGGTCATGCACCTATTGTGAATGGTTTATTTCTTCTAAATCTCGAAAGGGATGAAACACACATCCATAACATTGAGGCTAAGAGATGCAAAGTAGATAGTGATAATACTACTTATTTGTGGCACTGTCGTCTAGGTCATATTGGTGTAAAGCGCATGAAGAAACTCCATTCTGATGGACTTTTGGAGTCTCTTGATTTTGAATCATTTGACACATGCGAACCATGCCTCATGGGCAAGATGATCAAAACCCCGTTCTCCGGAATTATGGAGCGAGCAATGGACTTGTTGGAAATCATACATACCGATGTGTGCGGACCGATGAGTGTTTCGACGCGCGGTGGATATCGCTATTTTCTCACTTTTAGCGATGACTTAAGTAGATATGGGTATATCTATTTAATGAAACATAAATCTGAAACATTTGAAAAGTTCAAGGAATTTCAGAATGAAGTGGAGAACCATCGAAACAGAAAGATTAAGTTTCTACGATCCGATCGTGGGGGCGAATATTTGAGTTATGATTTTCTCACGCATCTTAAAGCAAGCGGAATTGTTTCGCAACTCACGCCACCCGGAACACCATAGCGCAATGGTGTGTCTGAACGCCGGAATCGAACTCTATTAGATATGGTCCGATCGATGATGTCACTTACTGATTTGCCATTATCATTTTGGGGTTATGCATTAGAAACCGCTGCATTCACTTTAAATAGGGCACCATCTAAATCCGTTGAGACGACACCGTATGAACTGTGGTTTGGTGCTAAACCTAAGTTGTCATTTCTTAAAGTTTGGGGATGCGAAGCTTACGTCAAGATGTTGATGCCAGACAAGCTCGAACCCAAAGCGGAGAAATGCATCTTCATAGGATACCCTAAGGAAACTATTGGGTATACCTTCTATCACAGAACCGAAGGCAAAGTGTTTGTCGCAAAGAATGGTTCCTTTCTTGAGAAGGAGTTTCTCTCGAAAGAAGTGAGTGGGAGGAAAGTAGAGCTAGACGAGGTTATTGAACCTTCTCTTGAGTTGGAGAGTAGCGCAGCACTTGAAATTGTTCCAGTGCCGCCTGCACCAACAATAGAGGAAGCTAATGACAAGGATCATGAAGCTTCGAACGATGCTGCTACTGAACGTCGCAGGTTGACAAGGTCGCGTGCCCCTCCTGAGTGGTACGGCAACCCTATCTTAACTGTCTTGTTAGTAGATGACAGTGAGCCTGCGAACTATGAGGAAGCGATGATGAGACCAGACTCTGAGAAATGGCTAGAGGCCATGAAATCCGAATTGGGATCCATGAGCGAAAACCATGTATGGACTTTGGTGGACCCTCCTAGCGACCGAAAGGCCGTTGAGTGCAAATGGATTTTCAAGAAGAAAACGAACGCGGATGGTAATGTTACCGTCTATAAAGCACGGCTTGTCGCGAAAGGTTTTCGACAAGTTCAAGGTGTTGACTACGATGAGACTTTCTCTCCCGTAGCGATGTTTAAGTCCATTCGGATTTTATTAGCAATTGCTGCGTTTCATGATTATGAAATTTTGCAGATGGATGTCAAGACTGCATTCCTCAATGGCAACATTGATGAAGAGTTGTATATGATGCAACCCGAAGGTTTTTTCGATCCTAAGGATGCTGATAAAGTATGCAAGCTTGAGCGTTCCATTTATGGACTGAAGCAAGCATCTCGGAGTTGGAACCTTCGTTTTGATCAAGTGATCAAGAGCTTTGGATTTGTTCCAAATTGCTACGAAGCTTGTATCTACAAGAAAGTGAGTGGGAGCTCGGTGACATTTCTGGTACTATATGTGGATGACATATTGATTATTGGAAATGACATTAACATGCTTAACGATGTGAAGAGTTATTTGAACAAGTGTTTTTCAATGAAAGACCTAGGTGAAGCTGCTTATATATTGGGCATCAAAATCTATAGAGATAGACAAAGACGCCTGATAGCTTTAAGCCAGAGTACATACCTAGACAAAGTTCTGAAAAGGTTTAGAATGGATAAGGCAAAGAAAGGTTCAGTGCCTATGTTGTCAGGTAAGATATTGAGCAGGGCTCAGTGTCCAACTACGGTAAATGATAGGGAAGCTATGAGCAAAGTGACTTATGCCTCGGCCATAGGTTCTATCATGTATGCCATGCTGTGTACTAGACCGGATGTGTCCAATGCTCTTAGTTTGATGAGTAGATATCAAAGTGATCCAGGAGTGGAACACTGGACAGCCGTGAAGAACATCCTAAAGTACCTAAATAGGACTAAAGAAATGTTCTTAGTCTATGGGGGTGATGAACAGCTCGTCGTAAAGGGTTACGTCGATGCTAGTTTTAACACCGACAAGGATGATTCTAAATCTCAGACAGGATACGTGTATATTTTGAATGGAGGAGCTGTGAGCTGGAGAAGCTGCAAGCAAAGCGTGATCGCGGGATCTACAGTAGAAGCGGAATACATGGCTGCTGCAGAAGCGTCAAGTGAAGGAGTTTGGATCAGAAACTTCATCACTGAGCTTGGCGTGGTTCCAAGTGCATTGGACCCACTGGAGATATTATGTGACAACACTGGCGGCATAACACTTTCTAAGGAACCAAGATATCATCCAAATACCAAGCATATCAAACGCAAGTTTCATATAATCCGAGATTATATAGCAGATGAAGATCTGAAGATTAGCAAAGTACATACAGATCTGAATGTCGCAGATCCATTGACTAAACCTCTTCCACGTGTAAAACATGATCAGCACCTCAGTGCCATGGGTGTGAGATTGTTGCCAAATGTAAACTAGATTATTGACTCTAGTGCAAGTGGGAGACTGTTGGAATTATGCCCTAGAGGCAATAATAAAGATGTTATTATTATAATTCTTGTTCATGATAATGTTTATATTCCATGCTAGAATTGTATTAAGCGGAAACTTTAATACTTGTGTGGTTTGTAAACAACACTGTGTCCCTAGTACGCCTCTATGGACTAGCTCATTGATTAATGATGGTTAAGGTTTCCTAACCATGGACATGAGTTGTCGATTAATAATGAGATCATATCATTGGGAGAATGATGTGATGGACAGACCCAAACTAAGCGAAGCAATTAGATCGTGTCATCGTGTTCATCTTTGCGAAGCTTTTCTTATGTCAAATATTGTATTCCTTAGACCATGAGATAATACAACTCCCTGGTATCAGAAGAAAGCTTTGAGGTCATCAAACGTCATCCTATAAGAGGGTGATCATAAAGGTGTCTCTCAGGTGATCGGAAAGTACCTGTTGGGTTGTATGTATCGAGATGGGATTTGTCCCTCCCAAGTCGGAGAGATATACTTCGGTCCCACTCGGTAATCGATATCAACACCGCTTGCAAGCATGTGGTTAAGGAGTTAATCACAAAGTGATATCGGATTACGGAACGAGTAAAGTACTTGCTGTGAACGAGATTGAACTAGGTATGACGGTACCGACGATCGAATCTCGGGCAAGTAAAATATCGCGAGACGAAGGGAATATATATGGGATTGATTGAATCCTGGCATCGTGGTTCATCCGATATGATCATCGATGAATGTGTGGGAGTCAATATGGGTTTCCAGACCCCGCTGTTGATTATTGATAGAAGATCATGTCCGCATATTCTCGAACCCGTAGGGTCACACACTTAACGTGTCTCGACGCTAGGATAGATTGGATATTTGGTTTATGAGTTTTTGTTCGGAGTCTCGGATGGGATCCAGGACATCACGAGAGGTTCCGGAATGGTCCGGAGAATAAGATTCATATAAGGCAGTGCAGTTTTTGGAGTTCGGAATTGTTCCGGGTTAATCGGTATTGTACCGGAAGCTTCTAGAACCTTCTGGGAGGGGACCAACGTGGCCCCACCTTCCGGGAGGGGGCATGGGCCTATGAGGGAGTGCCCTGGCCGCATTGGGCCAGGGGCACAAGGCCCCATAGGGCCCAACCGGCCAGCTAGGGTAAAACCCTAGATAGAGCTTCTAGAAGGGGGGAGGTTTCCTTGCCCCCCACTCCTCCTCCTTTGGCCGCCGGCCTAGGGCTTGGGGGAGGGGTTAGGGCTGCGCCCACCCCTCTATATATAGAGGGCTGGGGGAGCACCAACCCCCACACACACACCTTCCCCTCAAACCCTAGCCGCCCTGCTGCCCTCCTCTCTCCCTCCCGACTGCTTGTAGGCGAAGCCCTGCTGCAGAAATTCTCCACCAATTGCACCGCGCCGTCGCGTTGTAGATCCAACCCATCTCTCCACCATACTTGCTGGACCAAGGAAGGAGGAGACGTCGAGGTGCCGCACGTGTGCATCTCACAGAGGCATCGCCACTTGTGGTGCTAGATCGGATCGGATCGCGAGGAGGAGAAGCGAGTACGACTACATCACCCACGTTCCGACGAACGTTCCGCTATGCGAATCTTCAAGGGTATGAAGATCTAATCCAATCTCTCTCGTTGTTTGCATCTCCTAGATTAGATCTTGGCTTTCCCTCTGTTCGCATCCGTAGAAAATTTTGATTTACTATGCCGCGAAACCCTTCACATTTCCCACACTTTTCCCAAAGACAAGTAAATCAAAACAAATAAAACAAGGGAATGGTCATTTTGACCAATTTAACTCCCATGCCTACTTTGGCTGTCTCAAACTTTCAGAACCTAACAGAAACTTTTCTGGATCTTTGCACCCCTTGATTGTACTCATAACAAAGTATCAAGGGCCACTTTGTGATCATCCAGAAACTTTCAAATGCATAGTTTAAATGACAATTCAAAATTGAATCTTTATCATATGGGAAGATCCCACTTTTTCAAAAACCACTCAAACAAGCTCAACTTTCAAAACCCAAGCATCTGCAGACTCACCAGCACCAACCTAGCACACCCACCAAATGTTTTTTCAAAGTTCAAAACTTCAGTTCTTGCGGCCATTTCATCAAACAGGTTGCAGACACAAATCAAACAAAATCTAAACACTATTATGAGCAGTGATTGAAGCCTAACTTGTTCCCTCTCTGGTTGCAACTAGGTTTTAGTAGATCATCTAGCTCAATTGCACACCCTTAGCACCCCTGTAAGCTAGGCAATGCCATCAATGGTGAACAGCCGAAGCTCACCATGCCACCCCAGTGGAGACAGCAAGCTAGGAGAAAAACTAGTCGTGCCAACCCTGTCTAGGAGATCACCCATGCCTCACCGCCCCCTCTCGACCAGCCCTGCCTCGAAGACGTCGAACACAACACCCAGGAACTCCGCGCCCGTGCCTCTGTCAACCATGCCAAGCATGCGCCAGAGCGCCACGCTCGACCGAAGCCCACAGACCGCGCGCCGCCCTTGCCGCGTGCATACATGATCGCCACCGACCCAGGAGACCGCCAGACATCCCCGTTCACCGCCCCATGCCGCATAGCCAGCGCTCGCCGTCGAAGACGCCACCTCTGCCGCGCAGAGCATCGTGTGTTCCAGACCAAACCGCACCGCCTCTACACGCGCATTAAAGCCATAGAGCATCGCCAGGAGACCACCAAGCGATCGCCACCACCGGCCATGCCTCTAGCAGCCCGTAGCCATGTCTCCACCGTCGCCTGCCCATCCCGTTCGGTCTTGTCGTCGCGACTATAAATAGAGGCCACCCCCAGCCGAACTGAGCACACCGTCTCACTCCCCTCTCTTCACTGATCATTCCACCCCGTTCCCGGAGCAAGGCGAGCAGAGCAGCGCCGGAATTTCACCGGAGCCCGCCGCTGCAGGAGAAGCTGCCGGTACCAGGAGGTTCGCCGTTGTCGACTTTGTCGTTCGCCCGCCTCGCCGACCCTCGCCGGAACCCCGGTGAGCCCCCAACGACCCCCACTGGCCGCGCTAGGTTTCTGTCTCACCGGTGTTGCCCAACGTCGACGATGACCCTCAGTCGTTGGATTAGAACCAGATCGAACGCACCACATCGCCCCATACCGTTTCGCACCCCCTGTCTCACTGACGCGTGGGGACAGCCACTTAAGTAGCCCGCAGAAGCGCTATGCTTAGCAGGCCGGCTTGTTAGCCTTTCCCTCATAGCCCAGTTATTTGAATTAAACCTTTTCCATTTTTTTCAAACACACTTCTGTACCTAGTTTCAAAAATCAACCCAGGTCGATTCAGTGCACCAAATTGAATGAAACCAATTTTGTTAGAAAGGCCTGGGAGTGCTGAATCCAAGCCCGTTGGATTCAAGTCATTTGGATCTGTAGATCATCTTTGGTAAAAATAACAAGGAAGAAGCTTTTCTGCATTCAAACATTTTTCAAATTAAAACCATAATAGCTTTTGAGTTGATTCCAACTCTCAAAAATCACATTTGACCATACCTTTCAGAATATATAAAAATATATAGGTTTACTTATAGAAACAATGTTCAAGTAATAAAAGAATGCCACATAGGCATTTCTAGCCACTGTAATTAATTAAAATAAAAGGGTAAAACCTTATTAAATTGTGACACCACTTTAAATCACATTCCCATGGACTAAAATATGTGGTGATGACATGTGTCCACATGATCCCATGTTTGGTTTGGAGAATAGTAAATCTTAAGTAGTTTTTCAATAAGTAGAAATTACTTTTCTAAAAATAAAAGGAATTAAACCAAGCCTTAATCTTGTAATGTTAGTGATGATGCTAGATCATCTATAGGACCCTTTTGTGTGATGATTGCAAGTAGTTAAGTATTGTTTGGTGATTGTGTACATCGTATTTATTTATAGACGCTAGTACCGACCAAGGATACGAGGAGGAAGGAGGATTCTACGAAGAAGAAGCCGAGGAGAACTTCAACCACTGCTCTGCACAAGGCAAGCCTAATACTACTAGTTGAATGTGCAAGCTAACACTTGCAAGCTTATACTGATATTGTGCAAGCCCATACTTGCAAGCCTGACTAATCAAGTTGACCTATGCAAACTAATACTTGCTCGTTACCATGCCAACTATATGCCTTAAGCATATGTGATCATACCCACTTGATAACCCAATCCTAGTTTTATTTGCAAGATTCTACTTTATTTCTTTATCAAAGCTTTAACTTAGAGTTTACTTAAGTGACTTATAGATCCTAGAAAGATATATTTGAAGGTTGCATAAAGAGCATAAAATTTGGCCTAAGCTACAAAATCTTGATGTCATCCTAAGGCATGAGATTGTACTTAGTTGAAACTCCAATAGTTTACCACCCCTCATTAGTACTACCCCCACTTGTAGATGCTAGTGCTAAGCATAAAACTTGATCAACTTTAGATGGGAATACTTGGTGAAAATGGTTATGAAAACCTTAGAATGATGGATCATTCTACTGAGATGTTTTGACATATGTTTCTGAACACCAGATGATTTTGGTGATGAAAATGTTGAGGCATGAGCCTTAGCCCTTTATAAAACTGATGGTTGTCTGGATGCGATACCATTCCAATTTTATCGTACAACCACAATACCCGAAGATTGGGTAGGGCTTGACTGGAAGCTTATATACCTTAGTATTAGTTCCCTCATGGCCAAGGTCTGAGCTGCTACCTTGTGAAGATTGTCCACCTGTGCAGTACCCAAGATGACAGTTGGTCATGGTTGGGAGGCCAAACTCACAGGAGAGGTGCTTATACTAGGGCGTGTAATTGAAAGGTTAGGATTGATTATCCGCATACTGAGTATGGTGAATTCAGGATTTGTTCCTGACGGATGTATCGAATGTTGTGGTGAAAGTGTACAATCTCTGCAGAGTGTCAAACTATTTGAATAGCCGCATCCGCGGTTATGGACAGTTGGAGTGGCCATACTGTTCCCCCGTCAGATGTTTTCAAAATGACTTGTGAAATGAATTGATACTTTGACTTGACCACAACAAAGTTGTGCTATGAAATACAAGTTCCCACTTAGGTGTTATAAACTTCAACTAGCTCTCTTGCTTCTTAACTTAGTAGAGATAAATCTGGCCTTTGCAAAACAACCCTAGAGCCTAGTGTCCTATTATCCAAAAACCCTTTTACTTGTTAGTATTAGTTTGTGAGTACTTAAAGAGTACTCATGGCTTTGTCCCTGGCTATTCCCGTGGCCAGACTATGAAGAGGAGTATCTGGAGGATGGACCCCAGGAAGGTTACGACAACTAGGATCATCTCCCATCGTCAGCATTGCCTGTGACCCAAAGATGGAGCTTCGCGTACGCTACCGTTATTATTACGTATTCCGCTGCTTGAAGTTGTATTAAGAACTAGATCATGAGATCCCTATTTGTGTAAGACCTTATATATGGTTTGTAATGGATGATGTACTGTGGTATCCAATTCTGTTATGTCTCGCAAAAATGGTAATCCTGGGATTGCGATGTATGGCATAACAGGCATCTGGGATTAAAAATCCGGTTGTTGACACCCTGGCTGGTGAATTGATCCCTTTTGGCTGTCATTTGCATTCTGGCTTTGAATTTATGAAAGATGAAATCTTTCATATTGGTGAAACTTGCCCCTTTATAACATTTCTCAATGATGAGTTTGTCAAGTGCACCTCACTGACATATCTGAGAGAAATATTCTAACACTAATCTTATTTGTTTTCTATTTAATCTTTGTTTTGCAGGTACAAAGATAAAGATGAAGATTTAGTGTAGTTTTAGATATAGGATAATTAGTAAATATACAAATGTAATTTTATTTTTCTTTTGTAATTTTTCTTTTATAATTCTTGTAATATTTATTTTATTCATTTGTAATAAAGATTATATATTTATTAATAAAGAATATTCTTATTCTTTATTCTTTTTGTAAATTGTGAAGTTTTGTCACATCCCAAGATTTTCCAAATCTTGTAATGTGAAAAATAAATAAACAAAATAAATTATTGTTGAAAATCAGGGTGAAAAGAAACTTTTGTTTCTAAATGGAAACTTAAAAATCCCATCTTGAACAAACTTTAATTAAAGTTTGAATTCAACAAAATCCAAATCAAGAGAAATGCATTCCTCAATGAATGTATCTGGAAATTTAAACACTTGGAAAATAAATCCAAACCCTAAAACCCTAATGGAATAAAAATCATTTCCAAGTTATCCCCAAGCCTATGGATTTGATCCATATAAAAATTTGTCAACAAACATTCACAAAAGATCAAGAAAGACAAATAGAAATATTATAAGACCATAGAAATTGGTTTCACTTAATTTGGAGCCATGGATAAAATCTTAGGAATTTAAATAAGATAAGGAAAAGTAATTTCCAAAGAAAATAAAGCACTTATCCAGAAAACCATACCAATTGATGAGCAAATGATCCTAAAGGGATTTAAAAGGATAAACAAGAATCAAATAAGATTTCACAAGTTGGAATCACCAAGTTTGGATCTCTAGATAAAAAGATATGGATTTTATAAGATGAAGAAAGAATTATAATATAAAGAATATTTAAAGACCAAATCAAATCTTGGCCTAATCCATAAGCAAAAGGAATAAGTTATAATCCAAATCCTAATAAAAATATTGGATTAATAATTGCCAAAATAAAATAAAATGGTATAAATCAAATCCTATTGGAATAAAGACAAACCCAATTTTTTTAATTGATTATTAAATCTTATTAAAAACTTTTCCAAATAATTCAAGATGAATTATTTGACACCCAAATAACCAAATAAAAACCTACTGAAAAGATTTGGAAGGTTTGAGATTTTAAATGGTGTTTGGAAATATTATCAAATCTTTTTTTGATTTAAATCAAGGGATTTTTGAATAATTAAAAAGATCCAAAAAGAATAAAATTTTATTCCAAAATTGACTTCAGATTATATTACAAATCAGTATTTAAACCTACACAAATTTTGGTTGAGTTTTGAAATCAATTTGAGGTTTGAATTGATTAAACAAAACCAAAACAGAATTAAAGAAATGGAAAAAGAAAAACAATCTGAACAAAAAAATTTGAAAAGGAGCAGCCCAGCCCACTAAGCCAGTCCAGCCCATCTACCCACCCCGCGAGAAAAACGATTCGCACCATCGCCTGCACCCGCTCAGCAACTAACTGATGGACCCCACCACCCCTATCTCTCTTTGCTGACGAAACGGCCCCACCGCCAGCTCTCTTCTTCCTCACCCCGCTGAACCCGCCCCTCTTTCCTCCTCGCCGTTCTGGCCGTTGAAGCCGGCGTCAATACGCATTAATGCCTGTGTTACTCCACCCCGTGACCATGCACTCTTATTTGCATGCATTCCCTCTCTCCTTCCCCTCAGACCACGTGCCTCCGGAGCCCCCAGGCCGTCTTAATTTCCCCCTGCACCGCCCTCTGCTCCGGCGAGCTCCACCAGCAATTCCGGCAGCCCCTTGTCGCCCCTCGCCTCCTCTACCACCCTCACTTGTTCCCCAGGCCCTGGCGCACCTCTCTGTGGCCTCAGCTCACTCGCGCGAGCCCCCCAGCGTCGGCAACGACGACGACCTGCAAACGCCGCCGTCTGCCATTTCCTCCGGCGAAGCCTCTGGTAAGAATCTGACCGCCCCTCTCTTTATCCTTCACACACGCATCATCGCCACGTCCTTGCGCATCTGACCATGTCTTCCACTCATCTTAGCACGCTCTGTAGCCTCGCCCCCGTCGACGTCTGACCACACCCGACGCCAGGAGCATCTCCGGCGAGGAATTCCGACAACACCCGTGCGCCCCTTGACTGACGAAGAACACGTTGAGCATCAAGCCATTCTCCTTGACCCCTTGCTTCCTATTTCGCCTGCTCCGCCGCCGTCTGACCGCGCCGCCGCCAGCCACCGTCGCTTGCGCCGCCAGTTCTTGACCAGCTGCTGTGCATCGTCGGATTTAGATCGTAAGGCATAGATAGAATCACTTAAAGCAAAAAGGTATGCAATATGTGCCGCACGTTTTCAGTTAGATCTAACGCTCCACGCTGATCGATCCGTGAGAAACGTTTTCGTCCAATCAGAAACAGACACGTGGCCTAGAGCTGTTATAAAAGCCAGAAATGTTCTATCACTCATTCAAACTTGAAAAATTCATAACTTTCAAACCACACGTCCAAATTTTGCAAATTTTATATCAATTGAATCATCAAGACAAGCCCTAGCCAACCATGCACTTTGTTTAGTAAAAATCTTCTGTTAAATTGTTTTTTTTTACAGAAACTTGTGTATGCATGTTTAGAATATAAAAATTGTTTAAAAATGATTTTTGGGACAAAATCTTTGGAAAATGGTTTGTTTTGAACCTACTGACCCTAGGAATCAATTGGTGGTTTCAAAAATGTATTTGGTGAAGCAAAAGAATAAATCTTTGATTCAAACCATTTCTAGTCAAATAAAAATATAGTTTAATTATTAAAAATGGTTTTGGAAGAAAACCTTTGGGAAATGTTTTGTTTTAAACCCTCTGACCCCAAACACCAAGTTTTATGTTTTGAAAACATATCTTGTGAACCCTATAAAATTATTGCTTTGCTAAAGGCATTTTCAACCACATAAAATAATGACTTTGTTTAAAAATGGTTTGTGAAGTAAAATCTTTTGCAAATGATTTCACCACCTTATAAAATGGCCATTAGGTGTTTTCAAATGTTTATGACCCATTATAAACCACTTTTACAAATAAAACAATCTTTAGCATGCTTGCATGCATTGTTTTGCTTCTATCATTTTATGTGATGAATTGCTTGGATGGTAGATTGAAATATTGTTTGCTTGATTGATTTGTAGTGATTTGAAGTGTGTGAACATTGAAAAGATCAAGGAGTGAACTTATACTCTCTACCAACAAGGCAAGTGATGCTTCATACTTTTGTCCCATTATTTTCACTATGCATTAGTGATATTTCTAAGTAGGACTTGTATGGAATTTTGCTAAGTATAAACTATGCTATGGGAAATCCTAGTAGATGAAACCTTAGTATAAATTTTCCTAACTTAAGATTCCTACTACCATCATGCTTAGCTTAGCTAGTAGAAAACAAGGGTAGAATATATATTCATGTTATGGAATATTTCTAAGTCTGTGGACTTGTGTTTTGTTTAATAAAACAACTAAGTGAATGAATCACCTGGGTGGAATGGAAGGAATGGTTTGTGTTGAGTGGTCATGCAAGTCCAGTATGCTGGGGAAAACTTAGGTATCACCAAGTCCAGTATGCTGGGGAAAACTTGGTGTCTCACTTGTGGATGGCCACCCAGGAACAAAGAGATTTGAGATGTCAAATATTGAGAAGCTTCAGGTGCAGCCACTTGGCATTATGGGCTCTGCCTGGATCATATAGGTTGCAATAACTTAGCCAAATGGACAGTTGGTGGTAGGGGAATGATAGGTTGGAACGCGTCCATTCTGGTCTAAGGGAAGGCTTCTGAAAGATCTTGTCTTGGTGAAACCAAGTCTTGTGGGAAAAGTGCACCACCTCTGCAGAGTGTAAAATCTAAGTACTTAGCCATGTCCCTGGTAAAGGACAATTTGAGCATCAAGACATGGAAGCTATCAAGAATCTCCTCATCCAAATTTCTAAGTTAAAAACTTGTGGTTGAACAAGGGTTTAAGGATCACCAATTTCTATTGGGAGATGCCTTGGGAAATATTTTGTCAAGCAAAAACTTAGTGTTTTTAAATGATAAGGAAAATCTATTTTGAGCAATGCAAGCCTCAACTCCACTTTGCCAAATGCATATAGATGATAGACTCCAATATACTACCATAGTATCACTTGCCAATACAATTCAAATGTATTGACCCTTGTGGTTGTAACTTGTTATGTTGCAGGGTTGTTTGATTTTAGTGAAGTGTGTTGATTAGGATTACAAAGTCTACAACCAACATGTCTGCCTGTGGCACTTTGAAGATGAAGGACCCCATGCTATTGTTATATTCTGCTGCATTGTAATGAGATAGCCAAATGAGCTATGTAAGATGTAATAAATTATTTTATTCCTGGTTATAAAGTTGTATTATGACCTTTGTTTCTTGATATTACATCTTAACTGTGGATGCTAGCTATTGATCCAGGGACTAGCATTGCAATCACAGGGATCCTTTTCCTTTACAAAGGAGGGATCTTACAAGTTTTGAATACTTTAGTAAGTTCATTCTTTATAACTGGTTTATGTATATAAAATAAATTTCATATACATTACTATTTTTAGATAAGATTTAAGTTATAATACTTTTCTCTTAATTAATTTAAGATTCAAATCTTATATCAAAATCATATAAATTATAAAACACTTAAGCTTTAAAATCCAAACTCATTTCAAAACACACATAATTCTTTTAAGATCATATCAAAGTTTATAACAATCCTCCTTCAGGACTAAACCTAATCTCAAAGTAAGAAAGAAACTTTGATCACTTCAAGGTTTTTATTTGGCAAAAATTTTACTCACATTTTCTCAATTGAATGCATGCAACAATTCATATTCCTAAGTCTACCCTTTGTTGGGTCCTATATGCTGGGATGTTACAGTCCTCCACTCCAAGGATGACTGTCCAACCAGCATCCCGATGTATCAAGATCATAAAGAAAGAAGGTCGACCGCAACACGAAGCAAGAGAACACTCAACTCGCCATCTTCAAGAAGGAAGTACCCCGTCGACGCAAAACCTGGCCAGCCTTGTCCTAAGGAGAAAAGACTGCGATTTTTCCACTTGTTTAAAGCTAAATCGCTCGACCCAAAGCCACTCAGCTCCAATCTATAACCAACCACGTCAGGTATTTATAGGACTTAGTATCGCCTACTTTCTTCCACCACTGAAATTGTTAAGCGGATGTTATTACCCCAACCCTACTCCTCCCTAATCTTGGGACGAGATTATTTTAAGTGGGAAAGGTCTGTAACATCCCAATTTCAGCAACCCTGATTTAATGTCTAGAAGGCAAGAATTAGGGGGAACAAAAACTTTTTCTTGTATTGTGTGTTTACTTGCTTGCTTGTGCTCAAGCAACGGCTTGTGTATTAGTTGTGTTGCTCCTCATCTCAACCCCAGTCTACAAAAACTATTTTACAAAAGAGATGTCTGGGTTCATCTTTTATTTTCTCAAATGTTTTGGCATTCCAAAACCTGAGCCAAGACGACTTTGACACAACCAAATACTTTACTAGTTTCTATTGCCAAAACTATGGAGACCTATATATTATCTCCTTATGTTTTCAAGACAGAACCTTCAACTACCTTTATCTCTAGGTTTTTCCAAAACCTTTATTAAAACCTTCCATCTCCATATTGGTAGAGATACCAAGATGATCCTTATCTAACCTCAAAGCAAAAACCCTTTTAAAAATACCCAACCTTACCTCAAGCTAGGCTTGATGATAACCCTAGAGGTAGTTAGATAAGCAATAAGATGAATTGCCTTGATCTGTTGATTGATGAATTGCCTTGATCTGATGTCTGATGAATTTCCCTGGTCTGCTGATTGCCTTGTTTTCTTAGAAGCTATAGTGAGATAATCTAGTATCTCATCCTTTAGGACCCAATCCTTGCTTGTGATCATCCATCCCAAGCTAAGCATCCAAGTCTGGAGCTATCCTAAGCCACTCAAGTTACCATCTCATCTCATGCTCAGATCAATCCAAGGATAATCCCTCTAGATGGTTTCCAACTCAGTGGAGACCCAATCTATGTATGAATCCTACCTACTTAGTTATTACCTCAACATAACCTATTTGATCAAGAGTTTGGAACCTAGCATCCTCTCAAATTCCTCCACATTTACACTCTAGTCAAAATCCCCAAATCTGCCAAAATGGCTAAGTCTGGATTTCTTATCTAGATACCATTTTTGGAGCTCTACCTTTTCCAACCTATGTGCATTCTTGAGAATGTGCTTGAACCTTATTGTAATACATCAGTAGTACTACCAAACCCACTCTTGCCCTTGGCTAAGCCATTCTAATTCCCCCTCATCCATGATGGTTTTGTAGTCAAGATAATAATCTTCTCTGCAAATCTTATCATCTTGACTACTTTGGTAGAAGCTCAAATATATATGCCACCTCCCCTTGATCAACTCTTTGCATGGTTAGGACCTACTAACCATGTCCTATCAATCCCCACTTAACTTGTTTCCATTGGAGCCTTGTGCTTCTTAAACCCACATGGTTTAGGAGGCTACCTGATGTATCTATTATGGTAGCCTTATTTTCAACAAAGTTTGCCCTCACTTCAATACCACCTCAAATCCAACCAATCCAAAATCTTGCTTCCATGATCATCTACATGACATGGTCTATCCATCCATATACCCCTTGTACCAAGGTGAGCTCTGAGCTCCCTAATCCAACCCTGTTTAGATGGCATCAGACTAACAAAACCCTAGATCCTACCCTTATCTAGTTCCCACCCTTTTCACCACTTTTATTCAAAACCAAGGTTTATATTGATGCCTACATCAAGTTTACATCATCTAGCATGTAAATAAGCATCCCCAAACAATTTCCCTAATTATTTGGATCATTAAACTATTTAATTTCCCTTTATTTACCAAATTCCCAAAATCCTTGTCTATGAAGACAAGTTTGTTTTTATCTAAACCACTTTTCCAACTCAATGTATATTTGAGTTCTCCATATTATATACCACCTTTCCAACTAAAAAAAAATTATTTTTGAGATCTTTTATTATTTCTTTTTTCCCATTTTCTTAAACGGCAGAAACAAGAAATAATTCTCCAAAAATACTTTTCCATCTCAATAAATTCCAAATAAATCCTCCAATGTGTAATATAGTATTCAGAACCATTTAACATCAAAAACAAACTTGTCCTGATGTAAAAATATTACATTAGCTTCCAAAATCCATTTCTGCACTTTTTGAATAAACAAGTTTAAATGAACTTTTAATCTTCTAAAATATCCCAAATAATTCCGGGTGGTACAAAATGACCATATCCAGCTTCCAGTACCACTTCCCCATCTTGGACAATGTAAAATTTTGGACTTCTGTCACAACCCAAGTTTTGATCAAATTTGACAAACTAGTCAAACCTTGCCTCAAACCAAATCAAAACTTTCCCCAAAGCTTGTCCATCACCTCACTCCAGCATCATCACTCTCCCCCTGGCCGTGAAACTGTAGATCTATAGTGAAAAAACCCTAGTTCTTGTCCTTTGCTCTTGTTGAGAGGGAGACAAAGCCCTCTTGTCTTGTCCCATCAAATTAAGGCCCTAGAAGCAGCTACCCTCTCTCCTCTCTGTCCCCTACCAATACCAGAGACCCCTCTCGACCCCCACTACTGCCCACTAGAGGGCCACCCCCCCTCTCCTAAGCTTGCTCTTGGACATGTTCTACCATAGACCATTGCCCTTAGTTTATAAGGCCAGGGGTCGTTGCATCCCTCCTCTCTCCCTTCATTTCTCCCCTCTGTCCACCACCTACTACCCTGAGCTCCCCTCCCTCTTTCCTCTCCTCAGCACTAACCAAGGAAAGAAGGAGATATAGTTTGGACATTGTCGAGTTCCAGCTCGAGGACGCTCCTCCATGCTCACCCTCCTCTTGCATGTCGCGCAGCAGGGATATTCTCGCTCTAACCTACTCCCTCTTGCTTTCCCTCCCTCTCAGGAGCACCAAGACTTTCCCCACCACCGGAGCATGCCCGAGAGAAGTTTGCCGGCGGAGTCCACTTTCCTGAGCCCCGAACCTGGTAAGCATACCTCCCTGGCCTCCCTTAGAAGCCTCCACCTCCCCCTAATGCTCAGACTTCAACATGCAGGCATCCATGGGCTTTCTCCAGCGAGCTCCCGAGAGCACACCCGCGGCCGCCGTGATGTGAACCCCTCCCGGACGCTGGAAACCCCCCTTCCGCCCATCGTCGTGACCGCCGCCACGAATCCTGCCTCCCCGACGTATTCCCTTGGCCAGAGGTGACCCTCAGGCGAGCCCCCGCCCTGTCTCCGGGCGCACTAGGGTTCAGGCCAGGCACCCAAGTCGCTGAGAAGACGAGGCCCCAATGCCATCGATCTTCCCCAGATCTAACGGCCCCTGCTGCCTGATACCTCTTCGCCACTCATGGGCTCACCGGCGATGCAATGGGCTGGCCCAAGCCAGTTGGCCGCAGTATGACCCAGCCTGCCGCAGGTTCTGGCCTAGTGCCCCCTGTCCCCATTTATTTTTTGTTTATATATATTGTGCTACTTCCAGATCTATATGTTTGATTTAAAAGGAAATAAAAATGAAAAATGATCCAAAGTACCCAGATCTAAATTTTCTAGGGTACACTAATCTCTCCCTAACATGCAGATCAATTTTTGCCTTAAATAGATGATTAAAATAAATATGATAAATCCCCTATAAGGATCTGTCTAGAACACTAAATATTTTCCCTAGGTATTTTCACAACTCCAAATGGAGTAAATCCACTTGGTAAAGAAAGGTATAAACCATACCTTTCAACCACCACAGGACCCCTACTCACTTGATCCCTAGTTTACCAATGACAAAAATAACAAAATACACCCACTGCTGCCTTTATCAATTTCTATAGGCCAAACCAAATGAGTTTTGGACCTAAATCGAACTCTCAGTAGACACACATAACCATATAACACTAAATCCAGAAGCCTATAATTTTAGGAGCCTCTGTTGATTTTTAGTGAATTAAACCTTTCTGTCCATGGTTTATTCACTAGGAAAATCACTACAGTATCTCTGTAACTCCAAAAAGGTTGATTCCAATTTCTACAGAAAGGTACGCTCAGTACCTAGGATGTGTCCTTGGAATCAACTAAAAATCTTCTGTAAAATAAATCCAATGAAAAAAGAAAAAACCCAACCAGTACTGACTTTGAGAATTTCTCAAGGGCAATCTGATATTTGTTTTGACGAGATTCCAACTCCTCTTGATTCAGTCAATCAAATACTACATAATAACCCAAGTAAATAATATTTGGAACTCCATAGAAGTTCTGGTGAATTATTTCCTTAAACTAGAGTTTTATCCACTATAAAATCCATTATAAATCAAAGGAAATTGATAAAATAGTGAAACCACTTTTATTGGCTTCATTTTATCAACACCTATCTGATGATATCAGTTTTACACAAGGGTATCACACAGATCAAGCTCTTGGTCAAAATCCCTCTCTTAGGTATTTCCTAAACCATAAATCCAAAGGAATCCTTTCCCTAATGTCTCCGAATCCTTTGCTAATCTCATCAAACTATCATCCCACATCCCACTGCCACATATCATGAATTTATCCCTTAATTTTTGTATGGTTTGATGATTGTATGCCTTGTATTGATTGGTGTACTATTTGTTTGCATGTCTACTCGATAACGGCGATAGTTGCGTTTGTGAGACGCCGAGAAGAAGAAGGACCGGGGTTATTCTTATCATTATTATTGGTTTTCTGGTATTATAAAGAAGTCAAGTGACATCTTGCTGGTCACAGGCAAGCCATCATTCCTGAACTCATATATGCACCTACTTCTGTTTATCAACTGTTTTATATCTCGTTTATAAATTGCATGATCACAGACATGGTTTACTTCAAATAAACAGACATGAGTAACTTGGCTCCTCCAAGTTATGAATGAGTGTCTCCTGGACATCTACCCTATTTACACCTATTTTTACCCCTTAGAATGAGGCTAAGATGATTAGCATCTTCCCTCTTGGAACCCGCGGATTTTTTAAATGATAAAACTATTTTGGGTTTTACCCTACTATAAAGTTTTTAAATTAAAACCCTTGGAAATAGGCATCATTTCTAAGTGGAAGTTTTACTAAAATAAGATATGATGTGGATGAAGAGAAAGTCAAGTAAGAGAAAGGAAGGGATGTTCTAAGCCAATGTCCGGAACAATTTTTATCCGTGTAACCATATTACCCCAGTCGCTAGGGCTTAGCTCGTAGTTTGTGATCTTTAGCCGGGGCTGCTCTTACTCGCTAAAGGGGAGAAATCCCTTGAAATCCAGGCTACCTGTAGGGTAAGGCACCGGTGCAACAATTGGGTCTCTCGAAGACGGTATGCTTTTAGGTAGTACGGATGGAAGATTGTCACTATTGCTACCGGTCAGGCTTCGGTCTGGAGGTAGGGGTCAGTATGGGAGGAAGGACCAGGGTCGTCGTACCCCATACATGTACCGGAGAGATAAACCCAAAAGGAAAAGCCATCGTTGCTATGGATCAACAAATGAAAGGTTCAAGTTTGATTATCCGAACCCCTGTCTACCGTGTGTAGCAGGCCGTGGTTTTATCCCGGCGGATGTATTGATTCTTGTGGGTAAAGTGCACAAACTCTGCAGAGTCTAATCTATTCGAATAGCCGTGTCCATGGACAAGGACGGTTGGAATGGAAAGTGCTAGGAGGACCCTTTGGTTAAGTTGTGATGAACTAAAGGACGTGACTTGGTCACGAGAAAAGATAAAGAATAAGTTGTTTTGACCAGAGATGGTCGATAAGGTTTTAAAAAGGGTTTTACAACAAACGTTTTCTAAATCTTTTAACAAGGATGTGGAGATATCCGGATTTTCAAAAAGGAGGCATGTTTTCTAAAAACTCTTTTTCAACAAAGATATAGAGACGTCAATGTTAGGTTTTCAAAAGCAACTATAGTGTAGATCTATCTCGCCACAGCCAGATATGCATTATCTTATTACTCTTGTCTCGGTGGTTTGCGAGTACATTCAAAGTACTCACCGGCATTGTCCCTGGATATTTACTTGGCCAGATTGCATATGTTAAAAAGGAATGAAGGATTCGACGTCTATGCGAGCTAGGCCGTCTTCCCAGTCAGTTGCATGTAGGTTAAGGCACGGGCTCTGCGCTGAAGACTTCCGCTACGTGTGTTGTAATTGCCATAATGGCCCCTTTGTAAGTTTTGTACTCGTTAAATGTAAGGATGATGTAATGATACTAGTCGGTTATGCTCACGGCTCACTGATCATGAGAACATGAATTGCATGCATAACGGGTATTCTCGGACCGTAAATCCGGGGTGCCACACCATTGATCTACAACATATTTGCAATAGTTTAGACTATGTTTATGACAAATTGAGTTCTAGTTAATAGTCAAATTAATCTAGGTGAACTCCCACTCAAAATAATATCTCTCACATTGTTTTAGTGATCACATGAACCAAATCCACCACATCAAAACCGATCATCACCAGAATTGATGTAGCTTCAATGGCGAACAATCAAAATTTTCATCATATCTACTATATGACTCGTGCTTTACCTTTCGGTGATCCGTGTTCCGAGACCATGTCTGTACATGCTAGGCTCATCAAGTTCAAACCTTAGCTTCCGCATGAGCAAATCTGGCTTGCTCCCGTTTTATACACTCGCAGAATCTAACACACCCGATCATCACGTGGTGCTTCGAAACAACGAGCTTTAGCAACGGTGCTTACTAAGGATGAAAAATTTATAACTTGAAATTTTGTGAGAGGGATCATCTTATAATGCTACTATCGCCAACTAAGCAATACAAGATGCATAAAAGGATTAACATCACATGCAATTCATAATATGTGATATGATATGGCCTTTCTTCTTGTGCTTCCGATCTCCATCTTCAAGCACGAACATGATCTCCATCATCACCGACATGGCGTCAAGGTCAATGGAGCCGCTTCATGGTTATCGTCCACCAGCATCAAATATTACAACTACTTTGAATAATAGACACACAGGTCTTAACGAAATTAAAAGACAACCATATGGCTCCTGCCGGTTGCCGACTTACAATAAGGAACATTGCATACATCATATATAATCACAATCATGGCCATATCACATCACAGCACACCCCTGGAAAACAAATTTAGACGCCTCTAATTTTCTTTGCATATTTTATGTGGTTTGGGGCTTTCAATAAGTGTCGTTCTAACTTACGAACAAGAACCACAATGTTGATGCTTGAACTATCAAGTGCCCGTTGTAAATTGAATCTATACTATGATGGGAGAGACAGACACCCGCAAAGTCACTTATGCAATACAAGTTGCATGTTGAGCGTGGAGCAAGTCTCATGAATGATGTCATGTAAGGTTAGCCCGGGCTGCTTCATCCCATCATACCGCAATATGCAAAGTACACAAAAAGAAATTGATAATAAAAGCACCACCGCCCACAATGACCATTGTGTTCTACTCGTGCAACAGATCTACATATAGACACGGCTTTGATACCACTGTAGGGGTTCATAGCATGGAAAACAAAAAAAAATCTACCGCATGCACACAAACAAGCCAAGATCTATCAACTAGATTATAGCAACGAGTCGATTAGAGTACTCACCCTCGAAGATTCCAAAGCGGTTAACGAGAGAAGATTCTCGTGGATGATGTAGTCGTACACTTGCCGATCTCAAGATCGCGTAAATGATCCTTCCGGCACTGTGTTCTGGCAGCGCTTCCATAGTCGGTCACACGTTCGATAGTCGATGAAGACCTTCCTCTCCCTTGTTCTAGCAGGCAGCGGAGGTTGTAGTTCTCCCCTCGCAATTCCGGCAGCACGACGGCGTGGTGTCGGAAGTAGAGCGAAGATCCTGCAGGGCTTCGCCTAAGCCGGTGCGGATTATGGTGGATCTAGGGTTTCCGGCGATCTAGGTTTAGAAGTCCGAAGAGGAGGAGGTGGTGTCAGCGGCGGCTAGGGCGATGGCAACGAGCCGGCGGCGATACGAGGTGGCGGCGGCGCGGCGGCGGCGCTGGGTGGGGAGGGATGGTTGTGTTCTCTTGGGGCAGCCCCTCCCCTATATTTATGATAGGGAGGGCAGCTTGGGAAAGGGGAGTTTGAATCCTTCCCCAAACCCAAGTTGGAGAGAAGGAAGGACTCTTTCCTTCTTCCACTAGGAAACTATTGTTCCAGTTTGACTTTTCAAACCTCCCTTTTGACTTTCAATTTAGAGCTTTATTTCTCTCTCGCAAATGCCCAACCAAGTGACCTAGGACATGATCCAATCATTCCACTTAACCATGACACATTCATGAACAATTCCCCTTCCGGTCCGGTGAACCTTCTAGACCCTTCTAGAACCTCTCCGATGAAAACATCGAAATCATTCCCAAACTCTGGAATCGGACTTTCCTTATATAAATCTTATTCTTCGGACCATTCCGGGTCTCCTCATGATATCCCGGATCCCATCTGCGACTCCGAACAACATTTGGTCTCCCTACTTATATTCCATATCTACTAAACAACGTCGAATCCTTAAGTGTGTCTCCCTATGGTCCGTGAATTATGCGGACATGATCGAGACACTTCTCCGATCAATAACCAATAGAGGAATCTAGAAATTCATATGGCTCCCACATATTTCTATGATTACTTTGCGATCGAATGAACCACTTACATATGATACCAATTTCCCTTTGTCTCGCGATAGTTTACTTATCCGAGGTTTGATCGTCGGTATCTCTGCATACCTAGTTCAACCTCGTTACCGATAAGTACTCTTTTCTCGTTCCCATGATATGTGATCCCTTGTGATCCAGTCACATGCTTGCAAGCTAATTGGATGACATTCCACCGAGAGGGCCCAGAGTATATCTATCTGTCATATGGATGGACAAATCCCACTCTTGATCCATGTGCCTCAACACATACTTTCTAAACACTCAATGCCACCTTTATAGCCACCCAGTTACGGTGTGGTTTTTGATGTCATCAAAGCATCCTCCCAGTGATGGTGATTAGCATGATCTCATGGTCGAAGGAATTAGGTTACTATGTATCAGAAAGCTTATAGCAAACGAACTATTGAAATGACTTGATCTTTATGATACGCTTGTCTATAGGAGTATGTCCATCATACCATTCTTCTAATGATATGATCTTGTTGTCAATAACATCTCAATGTTCATGATCGAGAAACCACGATCATCTATTAACCAACAAGCTAGTATTATAAACAGGCTTTACCAGGGACTCTAATTTAGTTTACAAATCACACAAGTATTAATGTTTCCGGTTAATACTATTATAGCATGAATGTAAACATTTATCATAAACACAAAGATATAATAATAACCACTTTTATTATTGCATCTATGGCATATCTCCAACAGTCTCCCACTTGCACTAGAGTCAACTAATCTAGATTACATGGTAATATACCGAACACCCATGGCAGTTTGGTGCTGGTCATGTTTTGCCCTCGGGAGAGGTTTAGTCAATGGATCCGCCACAATCAGATTTGTGTGTACTTTGCAAATATTTATGTCACCATCTTAGACATGCTCTCGAATAGCGTGAAAATGTAGCTTGATATGCTTTAGCTTCTTGTGTGACTTTGGTTCTTGCGCATTGGCTATGGCGCCCATGTTATCACAGTAGATAGACATTGGGTCCAACTCTCTAAAATCACATTTAACTAGACCTTTCTGAATATATAAAAATATCTAGGTTTACTTGCAGAAATATTGGACAAGAAATAAAAGAATGCCCCATATGCCATTCTAGTCACTTTAATTAATTAAAATAAAAAGGTTAAACCTTATTAAATTGTGACACCACTTTAAATCACATTCCCAAGTACTGAAATATGTGGTGATGACATGTGTTAACATGATCCCATGTTTTAGTTGGAGAATATTAAATCTTAAGAAGTTTTTTCAATGAGTAGAAATTACTTTTCCAAAATAAAATAAATAAGACAAGTGCTTTGATGATTGTAATATTTGTGATGATGCTAGATAATCTAGTGAAAACCTTAGTGTGATAAGTAAAAGTAGTTAAGTATTATTTGGTGATTGTGTACCTCGTATTTATTTATAGACGCTAGTATCAACCAAGGATATGAGGAGGAAGGAGAATACTACGAAGAGAAAGCCGAGGAGAACTTCAACCACTTCTCTGCACAAGGCAAGCTATTAACTGAGCAAGCTAAACCTTGCAAGCTTATAATAATATCTTAGCAAGCTACTACCTTGGCAAGCTAAGGTAAACCATGCAAGTTTTACTCGCAAGCTTACACTCGTTGATACTCAATCCTAGTTTAACTTGCAAGCTTAGTATTTTATTTCTTTATCAAAGCTTTCTGTTAGAGTTTACTTAGTGACCTGTAGATTTTATAAAGATATTTAAAGGTAGCATAAAGAGCATAAAACTTGGCCTAAGTTAGATAATCTTGATGTCATCCTGAGGCATGAGATTGAACTTAGATAAGATACACTTGTTTACCACCCTTCATTAGTATTTACCCCCACTTGTAGATGCTAGTGCTAAGCATAAAACTTGCTCACTTTAGATGGGAATACTTGGTGAAATTGATTATGAAAACCTTAGAATGATGAGTCATTCTACTGAAATGTTTTGACATGTGTTCTTGAACACCAGATGATTTTGAGGATGAAAATGTTAAGGCATGAGCCTTAGCCCTTTATAAAACTGATGGTTCTCTGGATGCGATACCATTCCAATTTTACCGTACAATCACAATACCTGAAATTTGGGTAGGGTTTGACTGGAAATTTATATACCTTAGTATGGGTTCCCCTGCGGCCAAGGTTTGAGCCGAGGCTACCTTGTGAAGATTATCCACCTGTGCAGTTCCCAAGATGACAGTTGGTCATGGTTGGGAGGCCAAACTCAAAGGAGAGGTGCCTATACTAGGGCGTGTATTTGAAAGGTTGGGATTGATTATCCGCATACTGAGTATGGTGAATTCAGGATTGTTCCTGACGGATGTATCGAATGTTGTGGTGAAAGTGTACCACCTCTGCAGAGTGTCAAACTATTCGAATAGCCGCGTCCGCGGTTATGGACAGTTGGAGTGGCCATATTGTTTTATCATCAGATGTTTTCAAAATGACTTATGAAATGAATCGTGAATTTGACTTGGCCACAACAGTGTTTTGATATGAAATTCAAGTTCCCACTTAGGTGTTATAAAACTTTCAACTAGCTTTCTTTGCTTCTGAACTCAGTAGAGATAAATCTGTCTTTTTGCAAAACAACCTAGAGCTTAGTATTTCCTACTCAAAAACCACTTCACGTGTGAGTGTTAGATTGTGAGTACTTAAAGAGTACTCATGGCTTTGTCCCTGGATATTCCCGTGGCATGATTATGAAGAGGACTATCAGGAGGACGGACAACAGGAAGGTTACGATAACTAGGATCATCTCCTATCGTCAGCATTACCTGTGACTGTGAAGATGGAGCTTCGCACATGCTACTGTTATCATTACGTTATTCCGCTGCTTGATTTGTATTAAGAATGTATGATGAGATACTTTAATTGTTGTAAGACCTTATGTATGGTTTATAATGGATGATGTACTGTGATATCAAATCTGTTATGTCTCACAAAAATGATAATCCTGGGATTGCAATGTACGGCATAACAGGCATCTGGGATTAAAAATCCGGGTGTTGACAAGTTGGTATCAGGGCCATCCTGACCATAGGAGACCCTAGTTTAGAATGGACATTTGAATCAAAACCTTTAGTTTCCAAACAAAAGAAGTGAGTATTTATGAAAACCTATTCTCATTCTTATCACTTAGACTCTTCCATGAAAATTCATGTTCCTCAAAAATTCTTGCAAACTTACTTAAAATTTGACACACTTGATCACTCTACTAACTTACTCATCCTATATTCTTATAGATGGACGTGAAGTATAACAAGTTTTATCAGCTGGGGAATGGAGGAGACCTCATATTTGAGTGTGACTTGGACCAGCTGTCGGAAATGCTAGAGCATCCACACCCCGAGTTCTTCGGAGCTCAGCTCAACGATCGGGAAGGAGAGGAATTGCAATGGCTGTTTGTTGCAAGTCTCCGAGGAAAGATTGAAGCCCCCACCTCAGAGGGAATTCAGTTCACCTTGAGAGAGAACAATTGGCTTGATGGACTTTCTAGGGCAATGCAGGAAGCTCTTGCCCGTCTGTGTGGGAAGAGTATCAATCATATCAAGGGTACCCGCTTTGAGTTCTATCCAAGGCGTGATGTTATGGGACAACCACTGGAGGCCCCATATCACCATGAGTTGAAGACTCGATTGGACCACCTCATCTTAATGATGTATGACTGTCAGAAAGAGTTGGACAATGCCCGCTCCTACGCCAACGATAAGTACGCCATCACCTCTAAGAAGGATCAGACCATTGCCATGCTAGTGAAGGATCGCTAGTCTCGTCGCCGTCAGCTCGACAAGAAGGAGCGCATCATTGCCCATCTCCACCACAGGATCATAGAGTTGGAGGAGACTGTCCACGAGAGAGACATGCAGCTGGAGGAGAGGGAGAATGAAGGGGAAGACCTTCGTGGAGACCCCTACTCCTATCTCAGTGACGATGATGACTTTCTGGAGGATCAGGCCATGGACTTCTTCACCGATGAGGATGACTTTGCCTTCATTGATGATGATGAGGATGATGAGGACACCGACTCCAAGGAGTAGTAGCACTTGAGCACTAGCGTTAGTGAGTTGTATCCGGTCCCACTGTATCGTAGTTTCACAAAATGGTTCTTAAAACCATCTGTTTTCCTTTGTTGTGGTGTGTGTTTGTATACTGTGCTATGAATGAGTGAATGAAAAGCAAGTTGCTAGAAAAACCTGAGTCAAACTTTGAAAACTTTTCAAACACAAAACCCCTGAACCTTAGAAATTTCCCTCTTTTCTCATGATCTATCTCAACCTTCAGATGCCTCGCGGAGGAAGCAGTTCATCCCCGGACTCGATGTTGCAAATCTTGCAAATGTTGGTTTCTGACCGCGAAGCTAAAAGAGCCAAACGTCAATCCAACTTAGCCACCCTTCAGCACATCGCTTAGATGGCCAACAACAATCAAGGCCATGGAAACCAAGACAACCATGGATCCAATCTCAAGAACTTCCAGAACACCGATCCACCCATTTTCATTAAGTCTGAAGAGCCCCTCGATGCCGATGATTGGATGCAGACCATGGAGAACAACTTAGAGGTTGCAGGAGTGGAAGCCAATGAGAATGTACTATTTGCCACCCACTATCTGGCTGGAGATGCAAGAGCATGGTGGAACAACGTTCGCGCCATGAATGGAGGACAGATGATGACTTGGGAGGAATTCAAAGTCAAGTTTAGCAGAACCCATGTGCCACCGGGTTTGATTAAGAGGATGAGAGATGAATTCAGAGAACTGAAGCAAGGGAGAATGACAGTAGTGGAGTACCGTGCCAAATTTTTGTCATTGGCTAGGTATGCACCTGATGAGATAGACACTGAAGCAAAGAAGAAGGAGAGATTCCTAAACGGTCTTCACGATGAGATGCAGACAGTGTTAGTCAACATCCCATTTGCTGATATTGAATCCCTAGTGGACTCTGCCATTCAGATGGAAGGCAAGATCAACCAAGCTAATGAGAACCGCAAGCGTCGCATGATGCATCAACCAGGAACCCACCATACCCCAAAGTATCGCCCCAACCCATCTCCCGGATTCGCCCCAAGAACCAACAGACCCCCGATGAACCGTCCAACCTATCCCAACCGTGGAAACCCAAGGCCCGAAGGAAATCCCAACAACCCCGGCAACCCCATCAATTTCAACTGTGCACCACCTAAGTTCAACAACAACAATGTCGCCACCAACACCAACACTGCCCCAAGGATTGGAAGCAATGTTGTGCCTATTGCAGCAAAGGACAAGTCTCAGGTGACTTGTTATGAATGTGGAACCAAGGGTCACTATTCCAATGAGTGCCCTAAGAAGACTACCGCATCCCCCAATGCAAATGTCCCAGCTCAGCTGCAGCATCGTGTTCAGCCTGGAAGAAGGTTTGCCCCAGGGAATTCGCTCAACCGCAACGGCCGTCTCTTTCTCATGCATGCTGAAGAAGCCCAAGAAGCGTCAGATGTCGTGCTGGGTATGTTTTCTGTTACTCAGTACTTGCCAGAGTTTTGTTTGATTCTGGAACATCGCACTCGTTTGTTACTGAAGAATTTGCATGCACTAGTAAGATTCAACCAACCAAATTGAAGCATGTTATGATAGTTCAAATACCTGGTTCAACCACCAAAGCTAGACAAATTTGCAAGGCCGTACCTATCTGAATCCATGGCATAGATTTTTATGCTAATCTAATAGTACTCGGAACTAAAGGTTTGGAAGTAATACTAGGAATGGATTGGATGTCCAAACATAAAGGATTAATCGACTGTGCCAAGAAAGCCATAACTATGACCAGTACAGCCGGAATATCAGTCGAGCATGTATCTGAAACCTTGACCCGTCAATTCAAATGCAACAAGAGTATAGCCCAGCCATCCATTGACCAAGTCAGAGTAGTCTGTGAACACCCCGATGTATTTCCAGATGTTTTGGCTGGTATGCCCCTAGATCGGGATATTGAGTTTATCATTGAACTAATCCCTAGAACCGGACCCATAGCTCAGAGACCATATAGTACGAACCCGTCTGAACTAGTGGAGCTGAAGAAGCAACTGGATGCTATGCTAGAGATAGGATTGATCCAACCAAGTGCGTCGCCATGGAGATCACCTGTCTTATTTGTGTACAAGAAGGATGGAGGTAACCGTTTGTGTACGGATTATCGGAAGTTAAATGATGTCACCATCAAGAACAAGTACCCACTTCCAAAGATAGAAGACCTGTTTGACCAGTTGACGAGTGCCAAAGTGTTTTCTAAGATTGATCTTAGAACTGGTTATCATCAACTCAAGATTCGCGCAGAGGATATTCCAAAGACTGCCTTTACCACCAGATATGGATTAGTATACTGTCATGTCTTTTGGATTAACCAATGCCCCCTCTTATTTCATGAACCTCATGAATAATATTTTTATGGACTTCCTAGACAAGTTTGTCATTGTTTTCATCGATGACATTCTGATCTATTCCAAATTAGAAGAAGAACATGAGCTACACCTAAGGACCATCCTTAGAACCCTTAGGGAGCATTAGTTGTATGCCAAGTTTAGCAAATGTGAATTCTGGTTACAGGAGGTAGTATTTCTTGGACATATTGTATCAGCCGGAGGAATTGCTGTTGACCCTGCAAAGGTGAAGGATGTTGAAGATTGGCAAGCCCCAACCACTCAAACCCAAGTTCATGCATTTCTCGGATTAGCGGGATATTATCGCAAGTTCGCAGAAGGATTCTCGAGCATCGCAAGACCCATGACCCAATTGTTGAAGAAGGATAAGAAGTTCGAATGGACGGACAAATGTGAAGCTAGTTTTCAAGAACTCAAGAGGAGATTGATTTTAGCCCCCATCTTGATCATGCCAGATATCACAAAGCCTTTTGATGTGTATTGTGACGCATCCAAGATCGGTCACGGATGTGTGTTGATGCAAGAAGGAAAAGTTATATCTTATCTATCCCGACAACTGAAGCAACATGAACAGAATTATCCAACCCATGACCTTGAACTAGCAGCCGTAGTTTTATCCCTAAAGACATGGAGGCATTACCTTATGGGAAACCGTTGTGAGATTTATTTGGATCACAAGAGCCTGAAGTATATATTCACTCAGAAGGAGATGAATATGAGGCAGAGATGATGGATAGAGCTAATCAAGGACTATGATCTGGACATTCACTATCACCCCGATAAAGCGAATGTGGTAGCAGATGCCCTTAGCAGATTGTCGTGCTGCTTGAACTCCATGATTCTGAAGGAGCAGCCAAGTTTGCACAAGGAGATGGAAGATTTTAGAATGGAATTAGTAAGTGAAGGATTTTTGGCTAGCATTGAACTTCAACCCACTTTGATTAGTCATATCAAGGAGGCGCAGAAAGGAAATGCTAGTATCGACAGAATCAAACGTCGCATCTGTACAGGCAAAGTACCCGGATTCACCGAAGACGGAGAAGGAGTTCTGTGGTACAAAGGACGTCTTTGTGTACCAGCAGATTCAGAGTTGAAGCAAGCAGGAATATTGGAACCACTAAAGATTCCAGAATGGAAATGGGATTCAGTTGGAATGGACTTTATCACCGGATTGCCTACTTTTAGTAGGGGAAATGACTCTATTTGGGTCATAGTTTATAGATTGTCCAAAGTCGCCCATTTCTTACCAGTCAAGACCACTTACCAGAGCTTGAAGCTAGCAGAGTTATACATTGCTAGAATCGTCAGTTTGCACAGAGTCCCCAAGAACATCATGTCAGATCGAGGAACTCAGTTTACCTCGAGATTTTGGAAGAAAGTCCAAGAAGGATTGGGAAGCCGACTGGATTTCAACACAGCTTATCACCCTTAGACCAATGGACAAACGGAGCGAGTAAATCAAATAATCGATATATGTTGAGAGCCTGTGTGCTAGAGTATGGATCTAAATGGGAAACTGTCTGCCTTTCACAGAATTTTCTTACAACAACAGTTATCAAGCCAGTTTGCAAATGTCCCCATTTGAATTCATGTATGTAAGGAAGTTTCACACCCCTTTAAATTGGTCGGAACTAGGAGAGAGTCGGACTTTCGGACCCGACATCCTACGAGAAGCAGAAGAGAAAGTTCACAAGATCCGTGAGCACCTCAAGACCGCCCAATCCAGACAGAAGAGTTACACCGACAAGAGACGTCGAGATCTCGCTTTTAATATCCGAGATTTTGTGTATCTCAAAGTGTCGCCTTTAAAAGGAATACAACATTTCCATCTCAAAGGAAAGTTAGCCCCCAGATATATCGGACCCTTCAAGATTCTGAATCGTCGAGGAGAAGTATCGTATCAACTGGAACTGCCAGAGGAGATGTCAGCAGTGCACAATGTGTTCCATATATCGTTGCTTCGCAAATACCTTGAAGTCCCGGAGAAGACCGAAGTTTTCAAGAACATTGATCACCGGACCATAGAGATCAACAATGACCTGACATATCCCGAAGTACCCATTCGTATTCTGAATGAAGCTTTCAGGACCACCAGGACCCGAAGCATCAAGTTTCTCAAGATTCAGTGGAGTAACCACACTGAAGAAGAAGCTACCTGGGAGCGAGAAGATCACATCAAGACGGAGTTTCCCAATCTTTTTAAATCCTAGTTTTCTTCTTTCTTCTTTCTCAAATCTCGAGACGAAATTTTGTTTAAGGAGGGAAGGTTTGTAACATCCCAAAAATATTGAACAAGGTTATCAAATTCCAAATCACAAAAATTAGGGTTAACAAAAAACTTTTGTTAATCAACATCATATGAATGCATGTGTGTATGTGATGATTGTATGAATGCATGAAAGGACTTGTTTGATTATTGTAAATAGCAAGGAATGGTTCAAAGATGACAACAACATCATCTAAAACATTTCCAAGTAGAAACAAATAAAGAGAAATAAAAAAACAAATAAAGCAAATGGTCATTTTTGCCAATCTTGCTCACTAGGCCACTTTGAGTGTTCCTAGTCCAAGATTTCAAACAGAAACATTTATATTTCTTTTCACCTCTTGCTAGACCAAGTAAAAGTGAACCCAAGCCCACCTTTCAAACTTACAGAAACATTTGGCAACCTAATTCAAATGACAATTCAAAATTGAATCTTTATCATATGGGAAGATCACCCATTTTCAAAAACCAACCAAACCAGTACCCCTTGACAAATCCAATCAACCAGAGAGTACCTAAGATGTGACCAGTACACTCACCAAATTTGAACCAAAAATTCAAATTTTAATTTCTTGAAGCCATTTCATCAAACACTTGGAGACAGAAAATCAAACTGGCCAAACTTCACTGTTTTGAGCAGTAATTTGGCTAAGCATTATTCACCATTGATCACACTTGTCTCCCAGTGCCAACTAGTCCTTGAACACCCCTAGTCCCTACCCATTGCACCATGCCATGCCAACCCAAAAGCACCCTTGCCAGCTGACCATGGCTAGCTAGCCAGAGCAAGCACCAAGCCTAGCCACCATGTCTGGGATGCACACCACCGTCCACAGCCACCCTTGTCCAGCACTCGAGCCCTGCCAGCCACTGGACCACACGGAACCCCTGTGCCCAATATCTCTGCAACCATGCCGAGAGCATGCTAGTGCACCGCATGCTTCACACGCCCGCAGACCGTGCGCCGCCCTCGCCACGTGCAAGCGTGATCACCACCGTCCCAAGAGACCGCCAGACAACCCCGTTCGCCACCGCGCGAACCGTAGCCACGGTGCGCCATAAAACTTTCCATCGGACCCGCCCAGAGCACCGCGACGTTCTGACCATTTCGCACCACCCCACGCCGCGTAACCATACCGTTGAGCTTCGCGAGGGAGCACAGCACCGCCCCTATCGTCGCCCATGCCTTTAGCTCGTTGTGCCGATGACACCAACGAGCTCAGCCCGCGCCCTTTGGTCCCCTTGCTGCATATAAATAGAGGCCACCCTGTTCTAATTCAGCACACCATCTCACTCCCCTCTCTCTCTCAAAATCACCCCACCTCACCCCCGGAGCAAGGCAAGCAGCACATCGTCGGAATTTGGCCGGAGTCTGCCGCGGAGGAGGAAGAAAGGAGCCATTGATTGGAGCCGCCCCAGGAGAAGCCGCCAATACCAGGACGTTCGCCATCATTGACTTCGTCGTTTGCCCCCATCGCCGACCCTCTCCTGAGCCCCGGTGAGCCCCCGTAGACCCCCACTAGCCGCGCTAGGGTTCTGTCTCACCGGAGTTGCTCGACGGAGATGATAGGTCGTGGTCGTTCGATTAGAGTTTGATCATGCGGTCTAGATCACCCCGTACCACTTCGCACCCCCTGTCTCGCTGACTGGTGGGGCCATCAACTTAAACCCACCCGCGCGTGCGCTATGAACCGTGGGCCGACCCAGTTAACATCCCGCGCAACCCAGTTAGTTTGAATTTATATTTCCCAATTTAGTTTCAAACCTAGTTCTATACCTAGATTCAAAAATCAACCCAGGTCGATTCACTAAACAAAAATGCATGAAACCAATTTTGTTAGAAAGGTACTGTAATTCTTAATCCAAGCCCGTTTGATTCAATTCATTTGTAATTCTAAATCACCTATAGTAAAAATAACAAGGCACAAGCTTTTCTGCATTCAAACATTTTTCAAAATTCAACCACAAAAGCTTTTGATTTGATTCCAACTCTCAAAAATCATATTTAACTAGACCTTTCTGAATATATAAAAATATCAAGGTTTACTTGCAGAAATATTGGACAAGCAATAAAAGAATGCCCCATAGGCCATTCTAGTCACTTTAATTAATTAAAATAAAAAGGATAAACCTTATTAAATTGTGACACCACTTTAAATCACATTCCCAAGTACTGAAATATGTGGTGATGACATGTGTCAACATGATCCAATGTTTGAGTTGGAGAATATTAAATCTTAAGAAGTTTTTCAATGAGTAGAAATTACTTTTCCAAAATAAAATAAATAAGACAAGTGCTTTGATGATTGTAATATTTGTGATGATGCTAGATCATCTAGTGAAAACCTTGGTGTGATAATTAAAAATAGTTAAGTATTGTTTGGTGATTGTGTACCTTGTATTTATTTATAGACGCTAGTACCGACCAAGGATACGAGGAGGAAGGAGAATACTACGAAGAGGAAGCCAAGGAGAACTTCAACCACTGCTCTGCACAAGGCAAGCTATTAACTGAGCAAGCTAAACCTTGCAAGCTTATACTAATATCTAAGCAAGCTACTACCTTAGCAAGCTAAGCTAAACCATGCAAGTTTTACTTGCAAGCTTACACCACTTGATACTCAATCCTAGTTTTACTTACAAGCTTACTATTTTATTTCGTTATCAAAGCTTTCTGTTAGAGTTTACTTAATGACTTGTAGATTTTATAAAGATATTTAAAGGTAGCATAAAGAGCATAAAAATTGGCCTAAGTTAGATAATATTGATGTCATCTTGAGGCATGATATTGAACTTAGATAAGATACACTTATTTACCACCCCTCATTAGTATTTACCCCCACTTGTTGATGCTAGTGCTAAGCATAAAACTTGATCACTTTAGATGGAAATACTTGGTGAAATTGATTATGAAAACCTTAGAATGATGAGTCATTCTACTGAAATGTTTTGACATGTGTTCTTGAACACCAGATGATTTTGAGGATGAAAATGTTAAGGCATGAGCCTTAGCCCTTTATAAAACTGATGGTTGTCTGGATGCGATACCATTCCAATTTTACTGTACAACCACAATACCCGAAATTTGGGTAGGCTTGACTATAAATTTGTATACCTTAGTATGGGTTCCCTTGCAGCAAGGGTTTGAGCCAAGGCTACCTTGTGACGATTGTCCACCTATGCAGTTCCCAAGATGACAGTTGGTCATGGTTGGGAGGCAAAACTCACAGGAGAGGTGCCTATACTAGGGAATGTAATTGAAAGGTTAGGATTGGTTATCCGCATACTGAGTATGGTGAATTCAGGATTGTTCCTGACGGATGTATCGAATGTTGTGGTGAAAGTTTACCACCTCTACAGAGTGTCAAACTATTTGAATAGCCGTGTCCACGGTTATGGACAGTTGGAGTGGCCATACTGTTTCGTCATCAGATGTTTTCAAAATGAATCATGAATTTGACTTGACCACATTAGGGTAGTGATATGAAATTCAAGTTCCCACTTAGGTGTTATAAAACTTTCAACTAGCTTTCTTTGCTTCTGAACTCAATAGAGATAAATCTGGCTTTTTGCAAAACAACCTAGAGCTTAGTATTTCCTACTCAAAAACCACTTCACTTGTGAGTTTTAGTTTGCGAGTATTTAAAGAGTACTCATGGATTTGTCCCTGTCTATTCCCGTGGCCAGACTATGAAGAGGACTATCAGGAGGACGGACAACAGGAGGTTACGACAACTAGGATCATCTCCCATCGTCAGCATTGCCTATGACTATGAAGATGGAGCTTCGCCCACGCTACCGTTATCATTACGTTATTCCGCTACTCGATTTGTATTAAGACTGGATCATGAGATCCTTTAATTGTTGTAAGACCTTATGTATGGTTTGTAATGGATGATGTACTATGATATCAAATATGTTATGTCTCACAAAAATGATAATCCTGGGATTGCGATGGCATAACAGGCATCTGGGATTAAAAATCCGGGTGTTGACATGAGAGCTTTAATAAATAATTTTCACATAACAAAAGTTCAATTTGGAAGATAGATAAAAACATGAATATACTTGGAATGGTGTAACACACCATGCATAGAAATTTATAGTGGACTCTTTGGAATAACTTGGTTTATTGGGACTTAGATGCATGACTAGAGCTCATACTCAGTATAAGTAGAGGCTAGCAAAAGACTGGGAGCGACCAACTAAGAGAGCAATAGTGGCCATAATCATGCAAAGCGACAAAACATTATTAATCAATGCATAAAGTGATATCACAAGTCAAAAACTAAGTGATCATAGAGGCTAGGGTGACTGGTTCATAGTCATAACATAGTGTAAGCATGTGCCAAGTCAACCCAAATAAAGCACCAAAGGAGAACGCCACAATATTATGCTTTTGTATACTAAAAAAATGCATGATTCTTTCAAAGCACATTAAGCAATCTCAATTGTTTGGAACAAGTCATGCTACGGTAATAATCACTAAGCATACGGTCAAAGCAACATCTAACATGACATGATAAAGTCTAAGCCACGGTCAAAACAAGCTTCCTTTTGTACCACTATGTAACATCCCAAATTTCATCAAAACCAAAACATCATCATTGCATTCATATCATCATAGCATGTGAGCATTGCACAAAAATTTTCAATTCAAAAACACTAGCAAAACCCTAATTTTTAAACCCTATATGAAAGGGTAGAGATTTTGTTTTATTTTATTTTAATACCCCCAAAATGTTTTGGAGTGGTTTGTTGTGTTTAGGACACTTTTAAACACTAGAATAGTCCCACAAAAATTTGGTGAAAGTTTGGTTTGAATTGGATTTGATTTGTTCATTCAAATCTCATTTGGAAAATCAAAACAGAAAAAGAAAAGGCTAAGAAGAAAAAAAGAAACAAACCAGCCAAACTGGCGTAGCCCACCCCGCGACCCAACTAACAGCCCAGCGGTAGAGATGAAAGTTTGGAACCTTTAGGGTATCCTCAATTTTAGTCTAGTTAAATCAAATGAACTAGTTTTGTCTAAAAGTGTTAATTTGTGAAGTAGTTTATTTTTTTGTACTAAAGAGGGTAGAGGATACCCTAAAGGTTACCCACTTCCATCCTTACCCAGCGGCCCACCCGAGATTTTCCCCTCTCCCCCTCTGTTTCTCATCGCGCGCGTGTTGCACCCACTCCCTGACAGGTAGACCCCACCGCCACGTCACCCCTTCGTCCCCAAACTCCGTGCAACGACCTGCTCCGCCGCTACCGTTTCCCCCTTTCAAACTGAATCAATTCGTATTTGATTCCGCTTGAATGCGTGCGTGATTTCCTCCCCCGAGCCTGCTACTTAACCCCCTCTCTCCTTGCTCCATTTCCCCCACACCACTACCTCTGAGCGCCGCCAGGCTACACGAATTCCACCTCACACTGTCGCTTTACCAACGAGCTCCGACGACTGATTACGGTGAGGTCTGACCTCCCCCTCGCCTCTGGTTTGCTTTGCTGCATCCACTGTCCTCACACGCACACGCTAATGTTATTTGTTTGTCCATTGGCACTCTGTAGGCTCGCCCCCGTCATCGACTGCGAATGCCCAACGGTGAGCTTGACTCCGACGAGCGATTCCAACCGTGTTTGTGCGCCCCTCCTTCATCCGCGACCGCCTCGACAACCACCCCTTCTCTGCGACCTCGGTAATCCCCTGAGCCGCCTCCCTTACCCCCTGGCCATGTCGGATCACCGTCGTCTGACGCGTCGCCGCCGCGCTCGCCATTTATGCCGCCACTTACTAGGCAATGCGTTCTGATCCGTTAGATCTGGATCGAGAGGCTGAGATTAGAAGTGAGTGCGAAGAGCTATGGTTAGATCTGAGCCGCAGGATCCCACTTATATCTGACGGTGCGCGCGTGTGATTCACGCGAACCGGTATGGGCCAATCAGGAAGCGCCGCGTGTCTGTGTTTTCGATTTAAAATCCAGATTTGATTTAATATTTGTTCAAACTTGTAAAATTTATAACTTTTGATCTGTAATTCAGAAAAATACAAATTAGGTGTCTATGGATTCAGAAAATTATGAAATTTAATTATATGGCCTTACTTTGGACTTTTTGTTCTGTAAAATTAGAGTTGTGTGCAGAAACATTTGTAGGACTATTTTGGCTATAAAAATTATTAGATAAATTATTTTTAGGTGGTTTTTGTGTTATTTAGACTTTAAATTGTATACTTTAACTTGTGTGCTATAGATTTTGGTTTTAAAAATGTGTTATGCACCTCATTGCATTTTTCATGCATTCATATTATTTTTGAGTGTTATATTGATTTGTATATATTTTGTTTGAATTTTGTTGTGTAGATTTTGTGGATTGTGAAGTGTGTGATTGTGAGGATTGTACCTATTCCCCTAGCTACCAAGGAAAGTGATGCTTCATCTTATGTCCTAATATTTTACCTATTGCATTAGTACTATTTTGATAGAACTTGCATGATAGTTTTCAAATATATTGCTATGCTATGGAAGATCTTATAGATGATATCTTGGTAGAATTTTCCTAAGTTAGGAGACAAAATATGTTAGAATGCTTAGACTTGCTATTAGAATTAGTGGGTGGAAATTCATGTTATGATATTATGGAAAGATTATGCCTATGTGTTTTTGACTAAGAAAACAACCTTGTTAATGAAACACCTAGGTGGAATGGGACTTGTATGGTTTGTGTTGAGTGGTTACACATGAACCATTTCTATGGTTTACCCTGTGTATCACACTTGTGGATGGGCACCCAGGAACAAAGATATTTGAGATGTTTTGTTTTGCGAAGCTTCTAGTGCAACCACATGGCATATGGGCTCTGCCTTGACCAACTAAGTTGCAAGAACTCAGCCAGATGGATAGATGGTGGTAGAGTTGATAGGATGGAACGTGTCCATGGTGGTCTGAGGGATTGCTTCTGAAAAGTCTCGTCTCGATGCATGTCGAGTCTTATGGGGAAAGTGCACCACCTCTCGAGAGGGTAAAACCTAAGTACTTAGCCGTGTCCCCGGTTATGGACAATTTTGAGCATCAAAGACATTAAAATGGTCAAGAATATCCTCATCCCAATTTCTCTAAGTTAAAATTTGTGGGTGAACAAGGGTAGAGGTTCACCAATGTCTATTGGTGGTTCCTTTGTGTTTGTAAAAAAATAGTATTTTCAAACTAGTAGGATAAACCTTATTTGAGCAAAGCCAGCCTGATCCACACTTAGCCAAATTCATGTAGATGTTAGTCTCTTCTTTATAACTATGGTATTACTTGCCAATAAAATTCCAATTGTATTGACCCCTTGTGGCTATAACTTATTATGTTGCAGGTTACTCTGACCGTGAGTAGGGTTATGAGTCTACACTCAACATGTTTGCCTGTGGCACATGAAGATGAATACTTTATTTTATATGCTATGTAATGAGAACTCTTTATATGTTAGCCTTGAGCTAAGTGAGTTGTAAGGACTATTGTACTCCTAGAATTTCAAAGTAATAATGACCTTTGTATCTGTGTACTTCATCTTAAACTATGGGTGCTAGCAATTCGATCCAGGGACTAGCACTGCAATCACAGGGATCTCTAACTTATTGGGTGAGATCTTACACACTAATAGCATGAAGCTTTCTACTCTTTTCCAACACCAATCAACTTATTTGAAACAAAATGAGAATGCGGGGGTCCAACTAATTTATTGCAGCAAACCAAACAAAAGAAAACTAAAAACAAAAACCAAGACCCTCCAAGAACAACATAATAGTGCATGAAGCAATAAAAATAAAGTGTCTAGAAAGGAGACCTGCCATTTTTATTGATGAAGAAGGGGATGCCTTGGGCATCCCCAAGCTTTGACGCTTGTACCTCTTGAATATTTCTTGGGGTGACATGGGTGGCATCCCAAGCTTGAGCTTTTGTCCATTCTTCATCTCATCACATCATTCTTCTCCTACACTTGAAAATTTCCTTCATACAAAACTTCGCACAATTCTTCATTAGCAACATTAGTGTATTCAAGATAATAAGCCTTTGGATTTAGTTTCAACACAATTAAAACTTCCATTGAAACACAAGCTACTATAGCAATTTCTTTAAAAATCTCAAGTGATCAAAGAGAACTCAAAAGAAACCGATTAAGAGGCAAATGCAAATAATGGCAGAAATCTATTAAAATAGACCACCAGGTAAAAACCGATTTTTTCGAAGACCTTATGTTGCTCAAATAGAAAAGTGCTAAACTAACTAAAGTTATATAATAACCTGGGGCATATGCGTAGAAAATTACAGCTCAATCCGACGTACTGGGACTTTCACGATTTTTTTACAGTTAAGCACAAAAATCTATTTCAAGACAGCAACTTCCCCAAATCTTACTTCTCTCTCATTAGAGGTTATTCTTGGGAAAAAACCGCACAAAAAGGATAAGGAAAGGTTATTACAGAGGCAATAACTTCCAAGGCTCAACAAAAGAAAAACTTACTGAATAAATTTGGGTTATCTCCCAATAGTGCTTTTCTTTAATGCCTTTCAGCTAGGCATAGGAAGCAAGAATCAAGTATTTTCTAATGAGGAAGCATTAAGATCAACTTTTGTTTTAATAGGAGAAGCAAAATGTATCTTCTCTCTCTTTCTAGGGAAGTGTTATATACCTTTCTTGAGTGGGAATTGATATTTAATGGTTCCTTCCTTCATATCAATAATGGCACCAAAAGTTCTAAGAAAAGGTCTCCCCAAAGTAATAGGACAAGAAGCATTGTATTCAATATCCAAAACATAAAAATCAACGGGGACAAAGGCATTTTTAACCATTATAAGAACATCATTAATGCTCCCCATAAGTTTCTTTTTAGCATTATCGTCAAGATGGACATCCAAATAACAATCTTCCAATTGTGGCAAATCAAGCATTTCACAATTTTTTCTAGGCATAATAGAGACACTAGAACCAAGGTCACATAAAGCTTTAAGATCAAAATAATTCACTTTCATATTAATGATGGATTCCCAACCATCTTCTAATTTCCTAGGAATAGAGGCTTTATGTTTCAATTTTTCTTCTTTAATTTTCATGAGAGCGTCTGTAATGTGTTTTGTAAAAGCCATATTCATAGCACTAGCATTAAGACTACTAGAAAGATTTTGTAGGAACATAATTACTTCAGAAATATTGCAACCATCGAGATCAATATCAAAATTAGCATCCAAGGTAGTAGAATTATTGTTTCCCATATTTTGAATTTTTTAGCATTTTTATTGGGAAAAGGAATGGGGACTTTAGGTGGTTTGCTAACATCAACATTGGTGGTGGTAATAGTACAAATACTACTATTTCTAGAAATTTCATCTTCTCTTTCCCACATAGCATGCAATTCAGCTAACATTCTAACATTTTCATCAATTCTAACTTGTATGGCGTTAGTAGCAGCAAAAGGATTTTCCATGGTTTCGGGTTTAGCAGCCATTTTATTAATCAAAGAAGATTGTGCTTCAGACAAAGATGAAATATTTTTTTTAGCATTCGAAAGTTTTTCCTCAATAGTTTTATTGAAGGTAGTTTGTTTACTAATAAAATCCTTAAGCATAACTTCAAGTTCAGAGGGTGCACTTCTATTGTTGTTGTAGGAATTTCCATAAGCATTACCATTATTGGGAGGATATGGCCTATAATTGTTATTACCAAAATTATTCCTATAGACATTGTTGCTAAAATTGTTATTTCTAATGAAGTTCACATCAACTTGCTCTTATTGAGCAACCAAAGAGGCTAAAGAAACATTATTTGGATCAATATGAGCTTTTCCATTAACAAGCATAGACATAATAACATCAATTTTATCACTCAAGGAGGAGGTTTCTTCAACAGAATTTACCTTCTTACCTTGTGGAGCTCTCTCAGTGTGCCATTCATAATAGTTAACCATCATATTATCAAGGATCTTTGTTGCATCACCCAAAGTAATGGTCATAAAGGTACCTGCAGCAGCATAATCCAACAGATTTCTTGAAGAAAAACTCAATCCTGCATAAAAAGTTTGGATAATCATCCAAGCAGTCAGTCCATGAGTAGGACAGTTCTTTACCAAAGATTTCATTCTTTCCCAAGCTTGAGCAATATGTTCATTATCAAATTGTTTAAATTTCATTATTTCACTTCTCATAGATATTATCTTAGCAGGAGGGTAATATTTTCCAATAAAAGCATCTTTGCATTTAATCCAAGAATCAATACTATTTCTAGGCAAAGATATCAACCATTCTTTAGCTTTTCCTCTCAAAGAGAAAGGTAACAATTTAAGCTTAATAATATCTCCATCAACATCCTTATATTTTTGCATATCACAAAGTTCAACAAAATTATTAAGGTGAGCGGCCGCATCATCAGAACTAGCACCAGAAAATTGCTCTTTCATAACAAGATTCAGCAAAGCGGGTTTAATTTCAAAAAAAGTAGCTTCAGGAACAGGTGGAGCAATAGGTGTACACATAAAATCATTGTTGTTTGTGCTAGTGAAGTCATACAACTTGGTGTTTTCAGGAGTATTCATTTTTGCAGGATAAAGCAATCCAACAGTAACTAAAGTAGGAACTAATTTTTTTGTGTTTTTGATAAAAAAGGAACAAGCAAAACAAAAACAAAGTAAAGAGATTGGTTGTGAGAGACTCCCCTTGTGAGAATCTTCTTTCTCCCTGAAAAGTGATTGACGAGGAGGAAGAGATTGAAGTTGTCCTTATCTCCCCAGCAATGGCGCCAGAAAAGTGCGCTTGACAGGGAGGAAAGACTAAAGGCCCTCTTTTCGTCGGCAACGGTGCCAGAAAAGTGCTTAATGTCTCAGATATGTAGATCTCATTGGGAACCCCAAGAGGAAGGTATGATGAGCACAGAAGCAAGTTTCCCTCAGTTATGAAACGAAGGTTATCGAACCAGTAGGAGTAAGGAAATAACTCCAAGGTGTTGCTAACAACTTGGAACCTGCATAACATGTCATCGGATTGTCGACAAGTACGCCATAGGGGGTCCTAGTGGCGTTGGAAAGAAGGGGCATGAGACGTCGGATGTTCCAGGAACGGTGAGCACAAGTTTACCCAGGTTCAGATCCGACTACGGTGATCGGATCCTACTCCTGCTAACAACCCAGTAATATATCGGTGTAAGCCGGATGTTACAGCGGATTACAAGAGAGGTTCGCATGTACGAGTTCGTTGTGGTTGTATATCGAGTGGTGTTGCGTTGTGCCCTAAAGGCTCCCATAGGGCCAATTTATATAGTCACCGGGGCCTAGGGTTAGAGGGAGAGACATATCCGGCTACGTTACAGAGTCGGTAACTATTACAGATTGCACTACAAGTAATACTACAGGCCTAAGTCGGTAACTCTTCTGGGCCTTGTCGTAGCTGGAACTGGATCCTCCTCTTTCTCTGATTGGGCCGCCCGTGAAGCAAAGCTCTAACCCATTGGTGGGCCACCCTGGTCAGCGAGTCATGTGGGTATACCCGGAAAGTATATCCCCAACAGTAGCCCATGGAAGTCTCCAAGATCTGAAGTCGGATAAATCATCTAGCTTGATGGTTTCTTTGTCTTGAGAATCTTGAAGGGTTCCCGAAAACTTCTTTCATTGATGTAGGATTCCGAGTCAGTTGAGTCGGATATATTCTATTCTGACCTTGATTTTTTCGTTGCTTGATTTGAAACATAAGCCGGACTTTATGGAGGCGTGCTGACTGAGAACTTTACAGGTCAGGTCCCATCACTAACAGGATTTCCATCAGCACGATCGTTGGTGGGTCTGTTCCTTATGGAACGGAATGTCGTTTCAATGCCTACGTGAAAATCAAGGGGGCAAAAGAGTCACGAGGAAGCTAACTCCCCCTCTCCTATACGCGTGGCGATAATCGCGCGTCTTACCGCACGAATCTTGACACGGAGGCAAATAAGAGGATAGAAAACCCTTTTTCTCAAATTTACTTCTCCGTCAATTCATCCATTCATTGCTTCCTCATACTCCTCGAGCTCTCTACACCCGTTCCAATTTGCCCTTCGTTGAGAAAAAACTCTCCTTCCCCCACCATCCCATCTTTCTCAAAAAAACTATGGCGTTTGCCTCATCTTCGGGAGCAGCGGCGGGTTCGTCGGCGGTGGACAAGAAGAAGATGCGGGGTCTATTGATCCCCAGTGCCATGGACACTGCGGAGCTCCAGGTCATGGAGGATGAGGGGTTCATCGCTGCTGGCGCGTGGCGGAGCACTGCTAGACACGCCATCCCCGCGCCGAAGGATGGTGAGAGGGTGCTGTTCAGCACTCACGTCGACCGCGGCCTTAGTCTGCCACCGTCGGACTTCTTCGTCGAGGTCCTCAACTATTATGGTGTGCCACTCCACAATCTTCCTCCCAACTCTCTGCTTGAGTTTAGTGCTCATGCAGCTCTGTGCGAGGGGTTTCTTGGCATTAGGCCAAGTCTCACCCTTTTCCAGTACTACTATGGTACCCGGAAGAATTCCATCAGTGCCGGTGTGACTTATGTCACCAGAACTCTTAGCTTAGTCCTTAGGAGGAATCGAATCTATCCTAGGATTAATGCTAGTGAGTCCGTCAAACATTGGGCCGGAACTTTCTTTTACCATAAGGATATTTTGGCTCCGGGTAAGGCGGAAGGTCTTCCGGCGTTCTCCAATGGCGCCGCTCCCCACCAAGATTCATGGGATGCGGAGGCGCCGGAGCTGTCGGATATTTTGATCCTTGCCAAGAGGCAGATCGAATTTCTGATGAAGCATGAGGGGCTTCGTGGATCCGACTTGATACACTGCTGGCTGGAGTGCCGGATTTAGCCTCTCCAGCACCACGGAGACCGCCTCATGCACAAAATCACCAGCTACAAAAAGGACAGCATGAAGGTCATCCCAAACCGGCTCTCGGCGAAGGACTACAGGACCCTTATGCAATATTTGGTCAAGGAAAGAGTGGAACAAAAGGTTCTGGAAGTTTCCATGAAGATGTATACATCCAGTCGTCCTCTGACTCTGGTAATATTTCGACTCTGCTTTCGCGTTTCGTTGTTTTCTCTGGTTCTTTCTCCGACTCTATTTTCATCGATGCTTTTCCGATTCTGTTAGCTCGAGAAACTCTCCGAGTCTGAGCTAGCTCCACTAGAGGGCTATGCTTCAGACGACCCGGAGGCGACAGAGGATGATGAGGTGCAAGAAGTTGTCTCCTCCACCTCCAAGAAGCGTAAGGCGAAGGAAGTTGTCTCTTCTGGTAGCCAAGTGCTGCCAGTAGTTAAAAAGTAAGCATCCCACCTTTCATTTTTAGTACTCATGTACCTTTGTTATCTTTCTAGAACACACCTAATACTTAGGATTTTTGTATTCTAGAGTTAAATCATTGTTAAAGAGCAAGATTAAGCCGGAAAGCAAGCCAGGCAAGCAGCTGCGTCAGCAGAAGCTTATTGTTTCTCCGGCTGTGCCACCATCGACCCCATCCACTGCTCCATCAGCACAGGGGACCTCTGCATCTCCTAACGCTGGCAAGACCTCAAAAGCCCTGGTCACCGTTGATGACCAGGCAACTGATAAGGGTGAACCCGTAAAGGGTAATGATCCCATGGTTATGACCATAGGTACTGTGGATAAGGTGATTGACTCTGCTGTTCCTGGCCTCAAGAGGAAGGAGAAAGAAGAGATCCTCAAACTGGCTCAGTCTAGTCTTGAGAAACAAATCTTGACCCTGGAAGCAGCGAGCCAAGAGGAGGAAGACATCAAGCTGGTCAGCCTCCTGGACCAGATTTTGGTCCGGGACACTAAAGTCACATCTGGCAAACTTCCAGCGACGGATGTTCCGTCCCTCACCCTCACCGAGAAGGTGTTTCACAGCACCAAGCCCGGATTCGAAAAATTGCACCTACAACACATTGTAAGTTTCCGATTCTTATTTGCATTTATTGTCATATCCTCTAGCCTCCAAGCATAAAGTCGGATAAACATTTCTAGATCCGGGTTGATGCTTTTAGGTTGCAAAAGAACGATGTAGTGTAGCCCCCAAGGCTTATGCTATAATTTTACTTAGTTAAATTTGCAGTCCGAGTCTTAGTAGCCGTCTGACGCTATTCCATCTCTAAACTTACAGAAAATTGCATATTCCAACCAGGAATTGCTCAAGAATATTTCCAAAAAGCACAAATAAATCAAAGCTTTGCGCTTTGAAAATTCAAGTTAAAAGTTGAAAAGGATGAAGCAAAAGGTAAACTTTTTCGGCTTCCTCTTTATCAGTTTTTGTCATAATCGGATTTTGCATTATCTGATTGATATTTTTGTCTTTGCAGAATTGTTGTGCCAATCTAGCAAGATGGTGGAGTAGGCCGAAAACTACAAGGTCATGGAGGCAGAAAATGCTGAACTACGGCAAAAGCTTGAGACCCTAACTATGGAATCAGAGAAATCTGTAGCTGCAGTTTTGGAATCAAGCAACCACGAGACCGTGAGGCTCGAGAAGCTCCTAGCCCTCCGAGATAAACAACTTGCTGATCTCAAGAAGGATTTTGATATTCAGAGGGACCTTGCCCAGGCCTCAGCAAGTGAACTAGACAGCCTCCGCAAGGAGCATGCTGAATGGAATCACTCTGTGCTTGGTAAGATTTCTGAATCTTGTGTTTTTTTGTGTGTGTTTCATTTTTCGACTTTTTTTAGTCAGAATTTTGACTTTTGGTTCTTTCCCAGCCCCCTTGAATCTTTCCGATTCTTCTACTTCCGAACCTCGCCTCGAGCGCATTAAGCTCGTCGGACATGTCTTGTTTGACTTCCGCCAAACTCTAGAAGAGGCTGGCGAGGCCGTCAAGCTTTCCGATTTGCACAAAATGCCAGTGCATGAGGTGAGGGACAAAGTAAAAGAAATTCCGAAGCTGATTGAGGACTGGAAGATCTCCTACGCTCGGACTGCTTCACAAACAGCTCTGACCATGATGATGAGCCACCATAATGAAATGGAAATCTGGCACGTCACCAAGGGCATTACCGAGGAGGATGATGAGGGTAACCCGCAAGATATCAAGGCCATCCAAGAATCTTGTGCAGGTTATGCTTGTCGGGTGGCGGAGATGACCAAATACACGACGCCATTCTTTGAATCCGTCGCCGCGCCTCCTTCGCCTCAAGAGCCTGAAGTCAGCAACGCTTCCGAGTCTGAGATTGAGGGCGACACTGCTGATGATTCCAGTGTACCACCTGCTTCATCACCATCGCCTGCAGCATAAACATTTTCCTATGCATTATCTGAAACTTATGGCAATGTAATGATGGCTACAATATTTATTTTGTGCTAGTCTGTAAAAACTTATGATTTTACTATATTAGAACTTTTTGTTTATATATTTTGTGCTTTGAAAATTTATGAAGCACTAGTTTTTTTATGCCTATACTTATCGGTTTATCTGGCTCTCTACCTTGTCCCTTTCATGGGTCGGCCAACCTTTAGCACGGAAACTTTGCTGAGCAACGGAGCGCAATTGATAAACTAGTTTAAACTCGGAAACAAAGCCGGCCTCCAGTACCAACAACTCATTACTTGGAAATACCCGTGTCTAAGCAATCAGATAAAGAATCAAAGTATAGGTAGTAATTTAAACTTTGTACCCTAAGGTAACATTTTTAGATTGTTCAAAAATCATGACCAGAACAAACATGAGCATAAACTACTTTCAAGTATTCTGGGATTTTTAAAAAATTACATGCTCTTTTGGAAATAAGATGGCAAAAATGTCTCAAAAATAACAATATGAGGGAACCAATCTATATTTTACTCTGAACATGTACATATATGATTACAAGGAAATATAACTAAGAATGGAAGGGACGTAGCTATGCAATATTCCATGGACGGTCTATTTCATCCGGGTTTGTGCTGCCACCGGCTCTCTTTCTTTTCTGAGTATCAGGTCTTTCCTTGACTGGTCTCATGTCGGTTAAATAATATGACCCATTATGCAGAACTCTGCTAACCATAAAAGGTCCTTCCCAGATTGGGGAAAGTTTGTGCTTTCTCTTTTGCACAAGTCAGAGAACTAAATCTCCTTTTCTGAAAGAACGGTTTTACACTCTCTGACTATGATACTTGTGTAACTTCTGCTAATAGGCTGTAGATCTCTGTTCAGCAACGACGCGTACTTCTTCGATTATATCGATATCATCTTGCTGAGAAACTTCTACATCTTCTTCGATATACGCTTTGACTCATGGAGCTTGATGGATTAGATCACTCGGAAGAACTGCTTCTGCACCATAGACCAAGAAAAAAGGAGTATAGCCGGTTGATCTATTAGGAGTTGTACGTAAGCTCCAAATCACAGACGGTAATTCTTCCGCCCAAGCCCCCGTGGCCCAACGAAGTGGTGCCTCGAGGCGAGGTCGGATTCCTTGTAGAATAAGGTCATTAGTTCTTTCGACTTGTCCATTGGCTTGTGGATGTGCGACTGATGCAATATCAAGTCGGATCCCTTGCTCTTCGCAGAATTCGGCAAGTTCTCCCATGGAAAAGTTGCTCCCGTAGTCAGTATTTATACTATGCAGATATCCGAATCTGATGATTACGTCCTCGATGAATCTTCTGGCTGTGGCTCCATCGCAACTTGTTACGGGTTTATCCTTAATCCATTTTGTGAATTTATCCACCATCACTAGTAGGTGAGTGAATCCACATTTTACCGTGCGAAACGGCCCTACCATATCAATCCCCCAAACCGCGAACGGCCATGTAATAGGGATTGTTAGCAGCTGTTTAGCCGGAACGTGTGCCTGATGAGCATACTTTTGGCAGCCCTTGCGCGTTTTGACCAGTTTATCAGCGTCTGCCTTAGCTGTAAGCCAAAAGAATTCGTGTCGAAAAGCTTTTGCCTCTAAGGATCTGGCTGCAGCATGGTGACCACACTCGCCTTCGTGGATTTATCTTAAGATTTACACTCCTTCTTCTGAAGAAATACATCTCTAAAACACGCCAGAAACACTCCGCTTATAGAGATCACCATTTATTATAGTGTATGCTTTTGCTCGTCGGACAATCTGCTGACTCAAGACTTCGTCTTCGGGTAATTTTCCGTCTATCAAGAAATTCAGATAGGGTTTTGTCCAGCTGGGAATTACAGCCAGAACTGCTATTAAGGGTGAGTCAGATTTCGTCGGATAGTCCTCATCAACTCCGACTATGGAGGGGACCCTTAAATGCTCTAGAAAAGCTCCATCTGGTACTTTTTTCTGCGCAGAACCTATCCTTGATAGGGAATCTGCTTCCTCATTTTCTGCCCGAGGGATGTGTTGAACCTCAAAACCCTCGAACGATTTGGATAATTCATCCACAATAGCCTAGTATGTTGCCATGTGTTTGTTTGCGTTACAAATGTCGGATACTTGCCGAGCAACTAAATCTGAGTCTCTGTAACACATAAGTCTTGATATGCCAATATTTTTGGCCATGTGTATTCCATGTAGCAGTGCTTCGTACTCGGCAATATTTTTGGCTGCCGTGAAGTGTATTTGCAACACATGGAACGGCTTATCTCCTTGGGGTGATTTGAGCACCACGCCAGCCCCCGAGCCTCCTCGTGCTTTTGATCCGTCAAAGTGAAGGGTCCAAAATTCTGAATCTGGAGAGCCTATGTTTTCTGCCATTTCTGTCCAATCAACAACAAAGTCGGTGAGAATTTGAGACTTTATTGTTGTACGTGGTTTGTACTCAATGTCGAAAGCTGCAAGCTCTATTTCCCACTTTGTGACACGTCATGTGGCGTCGTGGTTGTTGATTATATCTCGTAGAGGAGCCGTGCTCACTACTGTGATCTTGTGCTCTTGAAAATAGTGGTGTAGCTTTCTGGATGCAAAGAACACTCCATAAGCTAGCTTTTGATGATGTGGATAACGCTGTTTTGATTCTGTCAAGACCTCACTTAGATAATAAGTTGGTCGCTGCACTTTATGCTCGTGGTCTTCTTCCTTGCGCTCAACTACTGTTACCACGCTTATGACCTTGTTGGTCATTGCAATGTAGAGTAACATAGGTTCCTGAGGCTCTGGCGCTTCGAGAACTAGTGGATTTGAAAGCAAATCTTTCAAACTTTGCAGTGCAGTTTCAGCTTCTAGGGTCCAGACAAATTTGTCGGTTTTCTTCAAGAGTTTATATAAAGGTGCGACTCTTTCACCAAGCCGGCTGACGAACCGACTCACCGCTGCAATGCAACCAGTGAGGCGTTGTACGTCATTCAGACGAGTCGGCCTGGCAATGTTTAAGATAGCCTTGATTTTGTCCCGGTTCACCTCGATGCCTTGCTTAGAGACGATGAAACCTAAAAAAAATCTGGCTAGAATTCCAAAGAAACACTTCTTTGGATTTAGCATCATGTTGAATTTTCGTAGACTAGCAAATGTTTCATCCAAGTCAGAAATTAAGGTTTCCTTTTTTTGGACATAACTGCTATGTCGTCTACGTATACATGGACGTTGCGTCCGATTTGGTCGTTGGGACAACGTTGCATGGTACGTTGATATGTTTCTCCTGCGTTCTTTAAACCAAAAGGCATAGTTTTGTAGCAGAAGGTTCCGAAAGGAGTGACGAAAGACGTCTTAATTTGATCCAACTCTTTCATCGGTATTTGGTGATATCCGGAATATGCATCGAGAAAACAGAATAATTCCAACCCTGCTGTTGAGTCGATAACTTGATCGATACTTGGCAAAGGAAACGAATCTTTTGGGCATGCTTTGTTCAAAGCAGTATAATCAACACATCCTTAAATCAATGGTGTCCTTTTTAGAGACGAGTATAGGATTTTCCACCCAATCTGTATGGATGACCTCTGTTATAAAATCCGCTAGCTCTAAGCGAGCTAATTCCTTGGCTATTGCTTTGCGCTTTTCATCACCAAACCGTCGTAAGGACTGTTTGACGGGTTTAGCGTCTGGGTACACATTAAGAGAGTGCTCGGCAAGTTCCCTAGGTACTCCGGTCATGTCAGATGGCTGCCATGCAAAGATATCACTATTAGCTTTGAGGAACTCGACAAGCGCGCTTTCCTATGCGTGGCCTAAGCCTACCCCTATGTTCGTTGTCTTGGAGGGATCATCTTCCTTCAGCGACATCTTCTTCGTCTCTTCCGACGCCTTGAACTGCAAACTCGGTTTCAGCACCTTGTTCTTCGTAGCGGGCATCTCGGACGGATTGATGGTTTTCTTGATCTCCTGGTACTCCTGGGCGTGCAGCACTGCTTTGGCGAAGGCAGCAGATCCTTCATCACACTCTCGCGCCTTCCTCGGATTTCCTCGTACGGTAATTACGCCCTTTGGACCTGGAAGTTTAATCATGTTGTAGATGTAACAGGGACGGGCCATGAACGCCCAGTAAGCCGGACGCCCGAAGATGGCGTGGTAAGCACTTTTTAATGGTACCACCTCGAAGGAGAGTGACTCGGTCCGATAATTTTCTCGGGTTCCGAATGTTACGTCCAGAGTAATATCACCCAGAGAATTTGTCTGTCTCGCTGGTACAATGCCATGGAAAGTTACACTGCTGTAACTCAACTGGCTCTCGTGTAGCTTCATGCGGTGGAGTGTCTCGACATAGAGAATGTTGATACTGCTCCCACCGTCCATGAGTGTTTTTGAGAACTCATAGCCATCAATAAGAGGATTGACGACCAGAGGGTACTTTCCCCGATGATGTGTTTTCCTCGGGTGATCTGAACGATCAAAGGTGATAGTTACCTCTGACCAGTCCAGGAATTGGGGGACAGCTGGAACCATGGCATTGAGCCCAAGAATAACCGCCTTTTTTTCCTTAGCTGGTTGGGATCCAAGGAAGCAGACGTATGCGTCTTTCTTAGTCGGAAAAGTCTTCTTTCCATCCGACTTGGGCTCTGTGGCAGCTTCTGCCTCTTCCATGTCGGAATCTTCCTTGGGCTCCTTTCCTTTCTTGGAATTTTTCTTTCCTTTTCGTCGCTTGTCTCTATAGCCAGCGGATTCGCCTTTCTTCATGTCATCATTGAAACGACACTCGGCATTTGTATGGGTAGATCCTCCGTTACTATCCAAGTGGTGGACACAAGGATTATTGGCAATGTCAGCCCAGGTATAAGTTCTTCCGTGTTGTTGGTCTCCTCTGCCCTGTATTTGGGAAGTTCCTCGGCCTCTACCATGGCTGCCTCCGCGCCCTCCTCGTCCTCCAGATCCGAACGTTGCGTTGACAGATGCGTTGTCCGGAGCCGGCTTTTTGTCCGAGGTGTTCTTGCACTTCTGAGTTTGTTTTGGCTGTTTGGCCTCATTGGGATTGGCCAGAATATTTAGCAGCCCTTCTGAATCATCATCTGCATCAGAATACTTGCTTGCTGTCTCTATCATTTCTCCCAAATCTGTGACGTGGTCACGCTTCAGCCTGTGACATAAAAGTCCGGCTGGAAGTCCTGCAATAAAAGCTTCTATCGCAGTTTGCTTGTTTACTCCTTCACAAGAGTTCTTCATATCAATCCATCATCCGAGGTAATCCCGGTAGGTTTCTCCGGGTCTTTGGGTGCAACGCTGCAAGTCTCCGACTGTGCAGGGCCTCCTGTATGTTCCCTCGAAGTTTGAAAAGAATGCACTTTGCATGTCATACCAGTTGTGAATTGAATTCTCTGGCCATTCATTGAGCCATGATCGAGTCGTCTTCCTCAACATCAGTGGGAGATACCGGACTGCAACCAGGTTGTTTCCTCCTTTTGTGATGCAGCAGGCCTGGAAAAAATCCTGGAGCCAAGTATCTGGCCGAGCTGCTCCGTCATAGGGCTGAATGTGCTTGGCGATGCCAAAGTCAACCGGAAATTTTGTCTGACGTATACGTGGACCAAAGCACTTGGGTCCCACATACACATCTTCTTCCTCGTACCTCCACGCTTCTATATTTGATTCGATGCGATGGCGAGCGTCGTTTGGCGAGAGTGATCTGCGCCTTGGAGGCTCATGGCTTCTGCGTGGTGGAGTCGGATTTCTGCTTCTCCTCTCTGAAGGGTTCGCAGCATAGAAACCAAAAAAATTCCTACGATGGAAACAAAGCACCAAGATCTATCTACTAGATACAAGCAACGGGTGGATATACATCCATAGAATACATACCCTCGAAGACCGTATAGTGTTAACGAGGTTGTACTCGTGGATGATGTAGTCAAACGCTTGCCGATCTCAAGATCGTGATGAAGTCCATCTGGTCCAGCCGGTCCAGCACCACCACGTCTAGGAACTCCGACAACCTCCGCGCCCTCGCTCCAGCGAAGCAGCAGAAGCAACAAATCCTTCCATAAAAATCCATCGGGAACATGTATCTCGCTGATCTAAGACCATGGGGGAATTCTAAAGGGGGGAGAGAGATCCTTCGCGAGGAGGTGTGAGATGAGAGGAGAGAGTGGGGTGCCTTTTATAGGGAGAGGGGGCAGCCCCCTCCCATGGCGTGGCCGCCATGGAGGTTCCCCCACCTCTTCCACATTCATGTGGGTGGAGCTCCCACTCACATAAATAGCCACCCACTCAAAATTCCACTCACCTCCATTAAATTTCCACCAAATTTAATGTAATCTCTCATTAAATAAAACTCTTTTATTTATTTATTCAGAATTTTGTTAATTACTTGAATTAACAAACATTCACATAAAACCCCTTGCTAGTATTCAATTTCACATGTAGAACCAGTTTAAGCAATTTCAACTGAAACAGTTTCGGTGTCTAGTGAAATAAATTCCTGCGCTTTCCTTTTTCTTTCTCTGGCATATTATTTTCTCCAAATGGTGTCGGTATCCCTTAATTGTGTCACCCTACGGTTCGCGAATAATGTAGACATGATCGATACCCCTCTCCGGTCAATAATCAGCAGCGGGACCTGGAGATACGTACTGACTCCCACATATTCAACGATGACTCATGTGATCGTGTGAGCCTTATACGCATGTAACTCAATCCTTTTGTCTCGCGATATATTACATGTCCGAGATTTGATCATCGGTATCTCCATACCTAGTTTGATTTCGTTACCGACATGTACTCTTTTCTTGTTCCCGTGATATAACATTCTAGTGATCAAATCACTTGCTTGCAAGCTAATTAATGTGATATCACCGAGAGGGCCCAGAGTATATCTCTCCGTCATCGGGATGGACAAATTCCACTCTTGATCCATGAGCGTCAACATAACACCTTCGTAGCACTGAACCCATCTTTATAGTCACCCTGTTATGGTATGACGTTTGATGTTATCAAGATACTCTTCCGGTGTTAGTGATTGACATGATCTCATGGTCTAAGGACTAAGATAACTTCGTATGATGTTATAGCAATATAAACACAATGACCTTGATCGTAATTCTATACTTCAGATGAATGTTCATCACACCACTCCAATAATGTTGTGACCTCGTTATTAACAACATCCAATGTCCATGATCAGGAAACCTTTGATCATCTTCTTAATCAACTAGCTAGTTTATAAGAGAGGCATAACTAGCAACTTCCTTTTGTTTATTAAACACACATGTATTAACGTTTCCGTATTAATACAATTATAGCATGTAAAATAAACATTTATCATAAACAAGGAATACGATAATAACCACTTTATTATTGCCTCTCGGGCATATTCCCTTCGGTCTCCCACTTGCACTAGAGACAATAATCTAGTTTGAAAACTTTGCGTATTGAACACATATGGCTTTCTGGTGTTTCATATACGCAACTGCAAGTGGTTAACATATTCTACAGATCTGACGCATTCAGGTCCGTGTGTATTTGCATGTCTTTGCGTCTTCACACATCACTCATTCTCCAATGAGATGGAATTGTATAAATTTGGTCTTTTGGTGAGACCTTTAGTTCCTTGGGGTTAAATAATGTCGATACTATTGTCGTACAATATATCTTTAGTGTTATCCCATTGCGAACCACACCTTAGTTTGATAACAAACTACTTGACACAAATGCCCTCCTTTGCTGCTACTATAGCAGTCATATACTTAGCCTTTTTGTTTTAGTATCCGTCACAACGTCTTAACTTTGGAATTTATCCAAATCCATCATGGACTTCTTTCTCATTAAGTGAATATTCACTCAAATTTCCGGAGAAAGCATATGAAGTTGAAATCCATCGCTTACGACTATACATAATGGACTACATACATCGATATGTATAAATTCCAATATTTTAGTCATTCGTTCTTCTTTGGCCTTTGAACGAAGTTTTAATTATCCCGAGGAAAGTCTCACAAGCATCACTTGATCAAATCAAAGACTCCAAAAATCCATGAAAATGGAGTTTCTTCATGTTTTCTTTCCAATATAATTTAAATGGCGATGTCACTTCGTAAGTGATCTTCCAATCATTCGTCTTGCGACATTTTAGCATTAGCTTTATGGATGTGATTTCTCCAACTAGATTTGTAAATCATCCATCTTATATGGAATACGGTAATTATTTCAACAATTTTTGTTCTCATAATACCTGATTTAAATAACTACTATTAAAACAAATCTTGAAGGCAAGCTTTGATGTCAACGAGAAATACAAACAACGGTTTGTTTGTTTTTGATGAACATCATCACATATTCTCATGCTAGTTACTTAGGACATTGTGGTTCATGAATTGCATCGTTCTGTATGAAATTTCATACCAACCAATTCGGTATCCAATACCCAAGAGCCACATTGTTTAACAAGCAAAGAATACAACCATAACATGTATATCATCTATATACCTAAACTGGATATTTCCAGCCTTCTCTTTTCTGCTAAATATATTTTATAGATTCTCTTTCAGCATTTCCTTTTCCTTTTTAAAAGAATCTATCAACATCAACAGTGGCGCCATCTACATGACACATAGTCCAAAGCGTGTATATTCAAATACTAATACCTTTGGACTTGCACTTTGAAGTAGATCACCATCATCAAATGATCGGCATTCTTTCAAAATCCATTCTTTAGTAATCTTTTAGTGTAGTAAACACTTTACATACATCTTCTATTCATCCTTATCATGACGAATTTTATGATCAAGCTAATTTAGCTTATGAAGGAAAATCGTGAGTATAATGTTACTTTCCAAAACCCTTTTGGATGATTAGGATGTCTAGCATCTCCAACCTTCGCAAATTCTCATCCAATATGAGAACATACATTATACTCTATCATATTGCAACCAAAACATTGTTTCAGATATCGTTATATCTGACACACATGATGGTTTCTGAAACAATTCTTTCAGCTCCTAGATAAACTTGATATTAAAACAATCAAGAATCATGGAGGCAAACATGATACTTAAGATACTAACACTGGAATTATTACTCCCAATTTAATACCAATTATTAAATTTCACGGAGTAAAAGTGTTTGCTGAAAGTTTGCAATAGGACTTTAAACTTTAGATTGACACTCAACACAATACGATACCAGTTTGTAAAGTAAATATCTATAAATCTATAGTTCTATTATCTCAATTACACCTAAGCATAAGGTGGTGAATGAATGCCAATGACTACAACAAATTATGCAAATTCACTTTGATTTAATTTATGATAAATTGAGTTCTACTAATCCAAATTAGAAATGAACTCCCACTCAAAAACGACATCCCTTGTGCCTTTTTGGTGATTACATGAACCAAATCCACTACACCAAGTCCGATCATCACGTGAGTCGGTGTAGCTTCAAAGGCGATCATCAAATGGGCATCATATCTTCCATATGACTCATGCTTAACCTTTCGGTCCGTGTTCCGAGGCCATGTCTGTACATGCTAGGCTCGCCAAGTCAGAACCTTAGTATTTGCGTGTGTAACTGTCTTACACCCGAAATATGATCTTGGATCCAAGAACACTCGATCATCATGTGATGTATTGGAGCGACAAAACATAATCGGTGCATACTTAAGGAAGAACACATTCTTATCTTGATATATAAATGAGGGATCATCTTATTATGCTAATAAAATGCCAAACAAGCAATATAATATGCAATCAAACATCACGTGTTAATAAGTGAATGATATGGTTCTTGCACTTGATCGCCATCATGTGCATCATGGTATGATCTCCATCATACATCTATGTGTAAGGCCAAGGTCTATGGAACTTACACATTATGTGTGTTGTAAGAGTATAGACTTATACTTCTACTTACAGCATCACGATATCATGACACTAGCCTAGCAACAATCTAAACTAGACGCCTCTAATTTATCCATTGCAAGTTTTACGTGGCTTAGGGCTTTCGAAGAAAGAATCGTTCTTACCTATGAACATGAACCACAACGAGGATAACCAAATTGTTGACAACTTGTTGCAAATTAGATATTGACTATAGTAGGAGAGACAGACACCCGCTAGCCACTTATGCAAAACCAGTTGCATGTGAAGCGTGGAATAGGTCTCATGTGCGAGGACATGTAAAGTTTGTCCGAGCCGCTTCATCCCACTATGCCACCAATATCCAAAGTACAAGTAAGAAGGAATAAAATGATCATCATCGCCCACATACTCATATGTTTACTACCCGTGCAAAGTATCTACGCATAGATCCGGCTCTGATACCACTGAAGGGTTCACAGCATAGAAACCAAAAAATTTCCTACGATGGAAACAAAGCACCAAGATCTATCTACTAGATACAAGCAACGGGTGGATATACATCCATAGAATACATACCCTCGAAGACTGTATAGCGTTAACGAGGTTGTACTCATGGATGATGTAGTCGAACGCTTGCCGATCTCAAGATCGTGATGAAGTCCGTCTAGTCCAGCCGGTCCAGCACCATCACTTCTAGGAACTCCGACAACCTCCGCGCCCTCGCTCCAGCGAAGCAGCAGAAGCAACAAATCCTTCCATAAAAATCCATCGGGAACATGTATCTCGCTGATCTGAGACCATGGGGGAATTCTAAAGGGGGGAGAGATATCCTTCGCGAGGAGGTGTGAGATGAGAGGAGGGAGTGGGGTGCCTTTTATAGGGAGAGGCGGTCAGCCCCTCCCATGGCGTGGCAGCCATGGAGGTGCCCCCACCTCTTCCACATTCATGTGGGTGGAGCTTCCACTCACATAAATAGCCACCCACTCAAAATTCCACTCACCTCCATTAAATTTCCACCAAATTTAATGTAATCTCTCATTAAATAAAACCCTTTTATTTATTTATTCAGAATTTTGTTAATTACTTTAATTAACAAACATTCACATAAAACCCCTTGCTAGTATTCAATTTCACATGCAGAACCAGTTTCAGCAATTTCAACTGAAATAGTTTCGGTGTCTAGTGAAATAAATTCATGTGCTTTCCTTTTTCTTTCTGTGGCATATTATTTGCTCCAAATGGTGTCGGTATCCCTTAAGTGTGTCACCCTATGGTTCGCAAAAAATGTAGACATGATCGAGACCCCTCTCCGATCAATAATCAGCAGCGGGACCTGGAGATCCGTACTGACTCCCACATATTCAACGATGACTTCTGTGATCGTGTGAGCCTTATACGCATGTAACTCAATCCTTTTGTCTCGCAATATATTACATGTCCGAGATTCGATCATGGTATATCCATACCTAGTTTTATCTTGTTACCTACATGTACTCTTTTCTTGTTCCCGTGATATAACATTCTAGTGATCAAATCACTTGCTTGCAAGCTAATTAATGTGATATCACCGAGAGGGCCCAGAGTATATCTCTCCGTCATCGGGATGGACAAATTCCACTCTTGATCCATGAGCCTCAACATAACACCTTCGTATCACTGAACCCATCTTTATAGTCACCCTGTTACGGTGTGATGTTTGATATTATCAAGATACTCTTCCGGTGTTAGTGATTGACATGATCTCATGGTCTAAGGACTAAGATAACTTTGTATGATGTTATAGCCATATAAACACAATGACCTTGATCGTAATGCTATACTTCGGATGAATGTTCATCACACCATTCCAATAATGTTGTGACCTCGTTATTAACAACATCCAATGTCCATGATCAGGAAACCTTTGATCATCTTGTTAATCAACGAGCTAGTTTATAAGAGAGGCATAACTAGGAACTTCCTTTTGTTTATTAAACACACATGTATTAATGTTTCCGTATTAATATAATTATAGCATGTAAAATAAACATTTATCATAAACAAGGAATACGATAATAACCACTTTATTATTGCCTCTCGGGCATATTCCCTTCACTCTCACCATTGCCGCCCCCGCCCCTGCGTCTTCCGTGGCCACGACGTGATCCTTCATGGTCGCTGTTGGGAGGCGATGGTGGCCCTGGTGGATTATTTCTGGCTGGGTTTCTTGGTGGTGGCGGTGGAGCCTCATTATGCTGACTCCGATGCCTGTTTCTTCGGGCATCGTCCCTATTAGATTCAGGACGATCCAGATCATCTCTTCATCCGGCATTGTCAGTCGGACGGCTCGGTGGTGGCATCCTTAGCCGATCTTGCTCCTCTTGCTGGCGGCGTATTTCTGGGTCTTCTCCATAGTGATTATTTTGCCGACGATAGTCCTGATGAGGAACCATTGCCCTGATGGTGTATTCGGCCACAGCCGGAATAACTCTTGCCCAGTCACGCTTCGGTCGGCGAGAGTGGCTGTTGGAGCCGGTCTTAGAATTTTCTTCTTATCCACGGGGATGGTAGCGCTGAGCCGTATCCCTGCGGAGTTTTACGTCAGCGCTTTGGTCAGCGCCAGTGTGGCAAAACTCAGATTTTGAGGCCAGCTTGCCACTGAATGACGCGGTTGTCTTCTGCTGTTTTAATCCCTTGTCCAGCAACACAATGCACTGTTTGACCTGCTGTGGAGACGGATTGTTGGCGAGGATGGCTCGAGCTGCAGCAGCGTTTTCCACCGGCGTGTAGTAGACTCGGATCTTCTCTCCATCTTTTCCATCGAATAGATCATTATGGATACTCAGGTTCTTGTTTGCAAGAAACAGACCTCCCCTTGTTTTGTTTGGATGTCGCTTGAAGTCTGACTGATATCTGGCAGGATCACTGTCTAACTGTTGTCTCATCTCGACGAGGCGTGTGGCCTCTTCAAGAAGGAACAAGCGGTGCTTTTCCAGGTCCTCAGCCCTTTTCTCCAGCGCCTCCGGCGTAAGATCCGAAGCCATTGGGATTGGAATTGTGAGAGCATCTTCGTAGATTTCGCGTGCACCTTTGGTGAAAACGTGTCCATCCACAGGAGGATCGATCAGGGTGGGATTAATCGGATCTCCGTTCTGATTCTCCATCTCAATCTCTTCATCAAATTTTTCTTTGTTGGTTTCCTCGATGTCCGACTCTGCCGAAGTCGGATTCTTGTTCTTCTTCTTCTTCTTTGACCGCCTGATATCCTTAACGTGCATAAGAGTGGCAAAGACGGCTTTTGGTCCGGTACCGGGGGATAAACTTCCGTCGGTACTTTTTGTCATGGTTGGCTTGTAGACCTCGGAGGAATCTCCGGTGTCCATGTCATCCTGCGAGGTGTAGCTTTCATCCATGCTATCATATGGACTAGGGGAGTTTCCGGCTCACCTGGCGCTTGTCTGGAGACGTGTTATTGCTCGTACTCCTCTATCTCCTTATCAAAGTCTCAAAGCTCCTGCGACGTGATCGACTCCGTTGGGGAGCCAGGTAAGTTAGTGTTTTCTTCAATTACGTCTAGGACCGAGTCGCTACCAGCTCTAGCATCGACAGAGTCGGATCTAGTGCTTATGTGGTACACGAAACAGTGCTTCTTCTTATTCATCTTCTTGAGGTACTTATATAACTTGGTTTCCGTAGCGGATGTACTCCTCGTCTGTGTATCCGATCTCGCTAGAGATATCGGATCTGACTTCTTCTTCCACCTCTTATTCCACTTCAGGAATGGGTTGGGTGGGTTTGATTTTATCCGAGACCTTGAACTCTTCCGCCTCTGCGGACAAAGTAGATCCGGATTTTTCTTCCGCCATGGTCATCACCTCAAGGGTGGGTTGGGCAGATTCAGCGAAACCGAGATAAATATCGATCTCGCCGATTGACATGATTGTGTAGGTCGTCACGGGCCTGGAAGCCGGCAAGTCTCATCTAGGAGGATGAGAGGGACATTACTGGCGTAGACCACGCGACCCATGGCGATATTTTTGCCGATTCCTGCACGCGCAGATTCCACCTGGAACGATGCTCCAAAGGTCACCTGCCCCACGGTGGGCGCCAACTGTCGTCGGATTGTCGACAAGTACTCCATAGGGGTCCTAGTGGCATTGGAAAGGAGGGGTGTGAGACGTCGGGTGTTCCAGGAACGGTGAGCACAAGTTTACCCAGGTTCAGATCCGACTGCGGTGATCGGATCCTACTCCTGCTAGCAACCCAGTAATATATCGGCGTAAGCCGGATGTTACAGCGGATTACAAGAGAGGTTCGTCTGTGCGAGTTGGTTGTGGTTGTCTATCAAGTGGTGTTGTGTTGTGCCCTAAAGGCTCCCATAAGGCCGGTTTATATAGTCACCGGGGCCTAGGGTTACAGGGAGAGACATATCCGGCTACGTTACAGAGTCGGTAACTAGTACAGCTTGGACTACAAGTAATACTACAGGCCTAAGTTGGTAACTCTTCTGGGCCTTGTCGTAGCCGGAACTGGCTCCTCATCTTTCTCTGACTAGGCCGCCCGTGAAGCAAATCTCTAACCCATTGGTGGGCCACCCTGGTCAGCGAGTCATGTGGGTATACCCGGAAAGTATATCCCCAACACAACACAATCCACAATACTTTGCCCCAACTCACAGTGAGGTTGTCAACCTCGCCGGTTTGCTGAAAACAAAGGATTAAATGTATAATGTGGAAGATAGTAATTGCTTGTAGAAAGTAAACGGTAATGATAAATAGTAGATGGTATATCAATGATAACAAATGGACCGGGGTCCACTGTTCTCCATAAGATAGGTAGCATGTTGGGTGAACAAATTACAGCCGGGCAATTGACAGATTGAGAAAGCATAACAATGCATATACTAGACATCTTGACTCCTACGAGATTTGATTGGGCATTACAAAATAATACATAGACCGTAATCCAACTGCATCTATGACTAATAATCCACCTTCAAGTTATCATCCGAACCCCTTCTAGTATTAAGTTGCAAGCAATAGATAATTGCATTAAGCAAAGTGTGTAAAGTAAACAATACAATTGCCCCATGGAGAAAGGATTGTTGTTTTCTCCCTAGTAGCAACAACACATCTACAACCTTAGAAGTTTCTGTCACTCTCCCAGATTACTAGAGGTATGAACCCACTATCGAGCGTAAATACTCCATCTTGGAGTTACAAGCATCTACTTGGCCAAAGTATCTACTAGCAACGGAGAGCATGCAAGATCACAAATAACATAGACATGATAGAATCAATAAACAATCTGACATAGTATCTCAATATCCATCGGATCCCTGCAAACACAACATGTATGATTACAAATAGATGATCTTGATCATGAACAAAGCTCACAAGATCTAAACATGATAGCACAAAGGAGGAGAAACGACCATCTAGCTACTGTATGGACCCATAGTCCAAGGGTGAACTACTCACGCATCAATCAGGAGGCTGGCATGGTGATGAAGAAAGCCTCCGGGATGATCTCTCCCCTCTGATAGGGTGCCGGGAAGAGCTTTGGATCCCCTGATCAAGGGACGATGGTGGCGGCGGCTACGGACTGTTTCGTGGAGATCTGGTCGGCTGCTTTAGGTTTCTGCATCGGGGTTCTTAAATAGGCGAAGGGGCAAGGTCGGTGGGCGCCCGAGGGGCCCACACCATGGGGAGGCACGCCCTAGGGGGTGGCAGTGTCATCCCTAGGTGTGGCCACCTTGTGGCCCCTCTTCGGCTGCCCTTTGGTCTCTGTGTCATGTCTGGTAAAATATTGACTTTGGCTTTTGTTCCATCCAATTCGAAGAATATTTCTTTACTAACTTTTTTGAAACCAAAAATAGTGGAAAACAGGAAACTGGCACTATGGCATCTTGTCAATAGGTTAGTTCCGGAAAATGTATAAAAATACCTCAAAGTATAGACAAAACATAAGAAAGTTGATACAAAACAAGCATGGAGCATCAAAAACTATAGATACGTTTACGACGTATCACCTCCCATGCAGCGCTCTTTTATGGTCAATAGCTTAACCTTGATGTTTCTCACTTAGGCCATATGAGTGGAACACCCACTCCAAAATAGTTGGCCATCAAAGTGATGGCCTGATGACTCCTTGTTGACGTGGAGCACTTCGTCGAGAAACCCAAAGAGCAAGTTGTGAAGCAGCATAGCAGCAAGTCTTTGCTCGGTAAGAAACCAAGGTTATCGAACCAGTAGGAGGAAGGAAACGTCTCAAAGGTGTTGCAATCAACGTGGAAACCTACACAACACAAACTCAAGACTTTGCCCCAACGAACAGTAAGGTTGTCAATCTCACCGGTTGCTGTAACAAAGGATTAACTGTATGGTGTGGAAGGTGATGATGGTTTGCAGCAAGTAAACAGTAATAGTGGAAGCTGTATCAATGTTAAAGATTGGACCGGGGTCCATAGTTCACTAGAGGTGTTCTCCTTAGATAAACAAACAAGGCATGCAGGGTAAACAAATTACAGCAGGGCAATTGACATAACTGAGCAAAGCATAACAATGCAATACTAGACAAAAAGATCCTATGAGATTCGATTGGGCAATACAACAATATACATAGACCGCCATCCAACTGTATCTATGACTAGAAGTCCACCTTCAGGTTATCATTCGAACCCCCTCTAGTATTAAGTTGCAAGCAACAAACAACTACTTTAAGCAAAGTGTGTAAGGTAAACAATCCACTTGTTCCATGAACAAGAGACCGTTGTTTTCTCCCTAGTGGCAACAGCACATCTACAACCGAAGATATTTTTGTCACTTCCCTTGGAAACTAGAGGCATGAACCCACTATCGAGCATACATACCCCCTCTTGGAGTCACTAGCAACTACTTGGCCAAGATAGCTACTAACAACGGAGAGCATGCAAGATCACAAACAACACAGACATGATAGAATCAAATAGACAAAACCATTAATCAATCTGACATAGTAATCTCAATATCCATCGGATCCCTATAAACACAACATGCATGATAACAAATAGATTAGATCTTGATCATGAATGGAGCTCACAATATCTATACATGAAAGCACAAGGAGGAGATACAACCATCTAGCTACTACATGGACCCATAGTCCAAGGTGGAACTACTCACGCTTCATACCGAAGGCTGGCATGATGAAGAAGAAGGCCTCCGGGATGATCTCTCCTCCAGCAGGGTGCCGGGAAGAGCTTCATATCCTCCTGATCTAGGGACGATGGTGGCGGCAGCTACAGACGGTTTTGTGGAATATTGATCGGGTGTCTAGGGTTTTGGCATCGGGGGACTTTATAGGCAAAGAGGAGAAGCAGGAGGGCCACCAGGGCGGCTACACCCCCCCAGACGCGGGGTGGGCCCACCCGTGCGTCTAGGGGGTGTGGCCCTGGTGATCCTCCTCCGTCTCGTATTCTGGCTTCGTGTTGCCCACGGTAAAGTATTGACTTTGGCTTTTGTCCCGTCCAATTCCGAGAATACTGATTTTTTGCCTTTCTGGAACCAAAAACAGAAGAAAATAGGCAACTGGCATTGTGGCAACTTGTTAATAGGTTAGTTCCAGAAAACATATAAAAACACCTCAAAGTGTAGACAAAGCAAAGCAAAGTAGATACTAAACAAGCATGGAACATCAAAAATTATAGATATGTTTCCGACGTATCAAGCATCCCCAAGCTTAACTCCTGCTCGTCCTCGAGTAGATAAGTGATAAAAGAATAATTTTTGAGGTGACATGCACCATCAAAACCAAGATCAAACATGTGCATGAAATATGGAGTTGTAACAATAGGACAAAGTAACTATGCGTGGAACATGAAAGGCTACAAACAAAGATCACGAATAACATGCATTCAAAAACGTTTGTTTGTTTCACAAACAGAAAACATGGCAAAGTGGCATTCAGCTTGTCCCTCATGGAGTAGCAAATAGATGCATAGGACACCTTCAAAGTTCATAACAGTGACTAGATACAAATAGCACAAGAACAAGCAATATCAACAATTGTAGTTGCAGATCTCTCCTCTCAACTCGCTCGTGTATGCAATTGGCAAGGATTGAACAAGATAGAAGAGACACAGGACACAGGAATTTTGTGCTGCGTGCAACTGACTGCAGCTTTTCTTGCTTGTCACTATTTATTCCCTGATTACAACAGAAAGAACGGGAAAATAGGATCATGTGCGAGTCTTGCGGAGATGCCATCCCAACTCCACTCGTGCATGTCCCGAATTGGTCCACGATGATCTCAGAGCACGTGCCATCCCACGTAGCAAACCATCGAGGCCACTAACTAACTTATCTGCTAATTCAAACAGCTAAAACGATAGGCCAAGTCGACTACAACTGGGCCTCTTATTCTGCTAACTAAAACAACTGACGCGGATCTTCAGAGTTTGCAAAGTGCAGTGTTTAGACCAACACTTCACCCCCTTAAACCTGCACTTCGACGACACCAAGTTTCGCCCACATTTCCATGAAGCGAGTCCTCCCCAGCGCCTTGGTGAGAATATCATCCAACTGCCCATATGTTCTAACATGATCGACGTCCAGCTTCCCTTCCTCAAGGCACTGACGAATGTGGTGGAATTTTATGTCAATGTGTTTGCTTCGATCGTGATGCACCGGGTTCTTGCTGAGGGCAATGGCAGACTTGTTATCGACGAGAAGTTGGAACTTCGCTAGCGACTGTCCTCTCAGATCACCGATCAACCTGCTGAGCCAGATCCCCTGACAGGTTGCCACAGCTGCTGTGACGTATTCAGCCTCGCATGAGGACACTGCCACCACCTTCTGTTTCTTGCGAGGGCCAGGTGACTACGTTGCCACCGAGAAATAAAACCACACCAGACGTGCTCTTGCGGTCGTTCATATCTCCGGCGAGGTCACTATCGCTATATCCGATTAGCTCTGGCTCCTCATTCCCCTTCTTGTAGCGGCATCCATAGCCGAGTGTGCCGTGGACATACCTTAGGATTTGCTTGACGGCAGCCCAGTGATGTGTGCTAGGTGCTTCCATGAACCGGCTTTCCACGCCCACCGCGAGTGTGATGTCAGGCCTGGTGTTCACCAAGTACCGCAAGCATCCGACGATACCCCTGTACTCCGTTGCATCTACCTTCTGGGAACCATCTTCCTTGTGCAGCTTGAGGCGTGCCTCCATCGGCATGCAGCAGGGATTGCAAGCGTCCATCTTGGCCCACTAGAGGATCTTCTCACAAGCATCAACTACAATAGTAATCAACACCAGGAAAGTTTCCCCTAATGAACTAAGAAATATCCAACACAATTGTTATAGCGGGACGGAGTGGTGATGATGGTGTTGGTGGAGATGATGGTGTGGATGATGATGATGATCCCGATGAAGCCTAGATTGATGACGGTGTTGATGGCGATGGTCTCCCCTCTCCGGGAAGGAATTCCCCTGGTAGAAATCTGTCTGTCGGAGAGATCTTTCTCTCTCGGTGTTTTCCGCCCCCTGGAGGCGGCGAAAATCTATCTGTGGTCGCTCTCCGAGGCTTAGAGTTCCGTAGGGAAGATATAGGCAAAGGGGCAGAGTCGGAGGCCAGGCAGGTGGGCCACACTTTCCCTAGGCCCAGGGTCGGGTGGGCCCATGCCTAGGGGGTGTGGGGCCCCTGAGGCCCTTCTTCGTCCCTCCTTCTGGCTCCCTCATTCTTCTGGAGAAATAATATGTTTCCATATTTTTATGGTACTTTTCTGATCTTTGTGAAATTGCACCGAAACGCCTTCTTTTCCATCAGAATCCAGACTCCGGGAGTCCATCCTCCAGGAATCATCCAACATGCATAAACAGATCAAAAATCCATAAGTAATACTGTCAACACCCGGATTTTTAATCCCAGATGCCCGTTATGCCATACATCGCAATCCCAGCATTACCATTTTTGCGAGACATAACAGAATTGGATACCACAGTACATCATCCATTACAAACCATACATAAGGTCTTACACAAATAAGGATCTCATGATACAGTTCTTAATACAACTCAGGCAGCGGAAATACGTAATAATAATAAAGGTAGCGTAGGCGAAGCTCCATCTTCGGGGTCACGGGCAATGCTGATCCTAGTTGTCGTAACCTTCCTGGGGTCCATCATCCTAGTACTCCTCTTCATAGTCTGGCCACGGGAATAGCCAGGGACAAAGCCATGAGTACTCTTTAAGTACTCGCAAACTAATACTAACAAGTGAAGGGGGTTTTTGTAGTAGGACACTAAATTCTAGGGTTGTTTTGCAAAAAGCCAGATTTACCTCTACTAAGTTCAGAAGCAAGAAAGCTAGTTGAATTTTATAACACCTAAGTGGGAACTTGTATCTCATGCCACAACTCTGTTGTGGTCAAGTCAAAATCTCAATTCATTACACAAGTCATTTTGAAAACCTCTGACGGGGGAACAGTATGGCCACTCCAACTGTCCATAACCGTGGAAGCGGCTATTCGAATAGTTTGACACTCTGCAGAGATTGTACACTTTCACCACAAAATTCGATACATCCGTCACGAACAAATCCTGACTTCACCATACTCAGTATGCGTATAATCAATCCTAACCTTTCAATTACATGCCCAGGTATAGGCACCTCTCCTGTGAGTTTGGCCTCCCAACCATGACCAACTGTCATCTTGGGTACTGCACAGGTGGACAATCTTCACAAGGTAGCCTCAGCTCAGACCTTGGCCGTGAGGGAACCCATACTAAAGTATATAAGTTTTCAGTCAAGCCCTACCCAATTTTCAGGTATTGTGGTTATACAGTAAAATTGGAATGGTATCGCATCCAGACAACCATCAGTTTTAAAAAGGGATAAGGATCATGCCTTAACATTTTCATCACCAAACTCATCTGGTGTTCGGAAACACATGTCAAAACATCTCAGTAGAATGATCCATCATTCCAAGGTTTTCATAACCATTTTCACCAAGTATTCCCATCTAAAGCTGATCAAGTTTTATGCTTAGCACTAGCATCTACATGTGGGGGTGATAAACTAGTGGAGTTTGAACTAAGTTTAACCTCATGCCTTCGGATGACATCAAGATTATCTAGCTTAGGCCAAATTTTATGCTCTTTATGCAACCTTTGGTTATCTTCCTAGAATCTACAAGTTACTTAAGTAAACTCTACGAGAAAGCTTTGATAAAGAAATAAAGTATAAAGCTTGCACATAAAACAAGGATTGGGTTATCAAGTGGGTATGATCACATATGCTTAAGGCATATGGTTGGCATGGTAACAAGCAAGTATTAGCTTGCATAGGTCAACTTGATTAGTAAGGCTTGCTAAAGTAGAGTATCTTGCAAGTATTAGCTTGCTCAATCAACTAGTAGTATTAGGCTTGCCTTGTGCAGAGCAGTGGTTAAAGTTCTCCTCGGCTTCTTCTTCGTAGTATCCTTCTTCCACCTCGTATCCTTGGTCGGTACTAGCGTCTATAAATAAATACAAGGTACACAATCACCAAACAATACTTAGCTACTTTCAAGCATCATACAAAGGGATTCTATAGATGATCTAGCATCATCACTAACATTACAATACTAAGCATTTGGCTTAATGATTTTATTTTCAGAAAAGTAATTTCTACTCATTGAAAAACTACTTAAATTTAATATTCTCCAAACCAAACATGGGATCATGTTTACACATGTCATCACCACATATTTTAGTACATGGGAATGTGATTTAAAGTGGTGTCATAATTTAATAAGGTTTTACCCTTTTATTTTAATTAAACAAAGTGACTAGAAATGCCTATGTAGCATTCTTTTATTACTTGGACAATATTTCTGTAAGTAAACCCATATATTTTTATATATTCTGAAAGGTATGGTCGAATGTGATTTTTGAGAGTTGGAATCAACTCAAAAGCTATTAGGGTTTAAATTTGAAAAATGTTTGAATGCAGAAAAGCTTCTGCCTTGTGATTTTTACCAAGGGTTATCTACAGATCCAAATGATTTGAATCCAACGGGCTTGGATTAAGCATTTCAAGACCTTTCTAGGAAAATTGGTTTCATTCAATTTGGTTCACTGAATCGAGCTGGGTTGATTTTTGAAACTAGGTACAAAACTGTGTTTGAATCTAAATAAAAAATCTAAATTCAAACAAGTGGGCTGCGCGGGAGACGATAATGGGCCGGCCTGCTACGCACAGCGCTTACGTGGGATGGTTAAGTGGCTGTCCCCATGCGTCAGTGAGACGGGGGGTGCGAAGCAGTACGGGGAAACATGGTGCGTTGGATTAGAAGTAAGATCAACGGCTGAGGGTCGTCGTCGACGATGAACTAGTCACCAACGAGCTCGAACCCTAGAGGCTCAGTGGGGGTCGTGGGAGAATCACCGGGGCTCAGGCGAAGGTCGGCGATGCGGGCGAACGACAAAGTCGACGACGGTAAACCTCCTGGTACCCGCAGCTCCTCCTGGGGTGGACGAAATCGACGGCACCCTTCTTCTCCAAAGGAGGAATGCTCCGGCGCAATTCCGGTGATGCGCTGCTCGCCTTGCTCCGGGACAGAGGTGGGGTGGTTCTGGGTGAGAGAGGAGTGGAATGGTGTGAAGAATTCGAGCGGGGGAGTCCTCCTTTTATAGGCTTGATGGCGAGACCGAACGGGATGGGCAGGCGACGGTGGCGACATGGCTACGGTCTGCTAGAGGCATGGCTGAGGGTGGCGATCGATCGGTGGTCTCCTAGCGATGCTCTAGGGCTTTAATGCGCATGTAGGGGTGGTGGCAAACGGTCGGGAACGCACGGTGCTCTGCGCGGCAGAGGCGGCGTCTTCGACGGCGAGTGGTGGCTATGGGGTACGGGCGGTGAAATGGGCATGTCTGGCGGTCTCCTGGGACGGTGGGGAGCATGCTGGCGGTGTGGCGCCCCGCAAAAACCACTACTAGAAAATCGTGTTGTTTTTGTGCATTGCATCATCATGACCGCATGATCATGTCATCATGCCACCTTGCATTTGAGCATCGTCATCATCATGCATTTGTTTGTCTGAAACTATTTTCGAAAAGCATATTTTGTTTTCTAAATACCCCGCAATTTATTTCAAATCCAAAACCCGGGACTCCGGATTATTTTGTTTCGTCTACCAATGGATTTCAAAAGCCCAGTTTTAAATATTAAAATATCTGTTTTATTTTTAGGGGCAGCCGTTCCGGGCCGATTCGACCCAGTCGGCCACCCCAGTATAAAAACCAGCCTAACAAAAATCTTTTTCTACCCAATCCTATCCTACCCAGCCCCCTCCACCTCACCCCGTCCTATCGCAAACCGCCACCTCATCACTTCCCCAACCCCAGCCACTCCCAGCCCTCCACCTCACCTCCCTGGTCCACCTCACCCCCCGGGACCCCAATCCCCACCCCACCCATCGCCATCCACACACGCACACGCACGCTGTCCCGCGCGTCTCCCTGCTCGCACCCAGTCCCTGCCACGCGGGCCCCACCCCACCTGGCGCGACCCCCCAGCCCGACAACCCCTGGTCCCGCTCTGGCCCACCCCTCCCTCGGTCCTCTCACCCCGTCGCCCCGCCCGATCCCCACCTCCCCCGCATCGAGCCTCCCCCACCAACCATCTCTCCCTCGTCGCCTCCCTCTCCCTTCGCGAGCCGCCGCCAGGACACGACGCCCGCACCACGACCGCCTCGCCATCTGCTGCCGGCCATCTCTCCCGGCCGTTCTCCTGAGCAAGGCCGACCACCGCCGTCCCCGGACCGGCCTCGTCCTCCGCCGCGATGGCGCCGCCCCTGCAGCGACCGGCTCCCGCGACCGATTCGCCTCGCCGCCCGGCCGCCCTCCTCCTGGCTCCGGCCACAACCGCGTCATTCCTCCGCCTCCCCGCCGCCTTCGGTCCTGCGCCCGGCCGCCTCTTCGCCAAGCCAACGCCCCCGTCCTGCAGGCCCCCGACCTCGAGCTCCTGCTCTGGCCGGCCCCGTGTCTCCGGCGCGCCTCGCCACCGTCAGGGGCCACCTCGATCGCGCCCTCACCCGCCTCTCTGCCTCGCCTGGGTCCCCTTTTTCCCCCGCGTCGCCGTCCCCGTCGGGCTCCACCCTGCCGCCACGGGTGCCCTCGCCTCCGTACCCGAGCGCCTCCACCCCGTCCTCCGGCCGCCGCCTGAGTCGCGCGCCACCGCCTTGGACGCTGCCTCCCCGAGCTCCCGTCTGCGGCCGCGGGAGCCCAAGCCCGATGGCGGCGCCGATCTCTGCCCTCCTCGTCATCGCGTGGGCGCCACCAGGGCCGACCTCGCCGCGCGTGCTGCCATGTTCTGTCCGAGCCCGTGCCGCTCGGTACACCCTGCAGCGTCCTCTTCAACCGTGTTTTGGTCAAGGCTGAACCAAGTGTTGCCTGCGTTGCTGCTGGTTCAGAAGCATAACACGACCTGGCAGTTCCTGCGTGTGCACTTCGATCAAGCCGTGTGGGTCTCCTCTGTTGCTCCGTGCCGCCAACGTTAGGAACACCAAGATCGTCACCGCTCCGAACGAACCCGATGAACCACCGGCGCCCATTCAAGGTCGTCACCGACAAGAACTTCCTCGCGGGTTATCAAGCGCTCCTACACAAGCCCTCCAACACGGACTCCAAGACCCGAACCCAAAACCGCTCCGAGACCACCAAGTACTCCTTCCTGGACGCCAAGCTCTCCGACCCCAGACCCGAAGACGCCGAGACCTCAAGCGCGCCGACACGGATCCGGAGACCGAACCCGAAGCACCATCGGAGTACCATTCCAAGACCCCCGACAAGATCTCCGATCCGACACATCGACAAGTTCGCCTCGAGGAGCCGCATGAATCGAGGATCCATCGACAAGACCTTCGACGCGAACACCGATCTCTTCTCCCCGAGTCCGAAGACCGAACCCTGGTGCGCCAAGTTCTTCGACCCCGAGGACCGCTCCATAGATGCGTGGACTACTTCCTCGAGGACGCCAAGTACTTCACCCCGGACATCGAGACCCTGAACGACGAGTTCTCCTTCCCGGAAGCATTGACGCCGTGCGACAAGATCTACTTCCCAGATCCAAAGACCCTGGTACCCGATCTACTCAAGTTCGCCATCGCGAGTCCGAACTTCATCGTTTCCCCTGCCGAACCCCAGATCCGGACCCTGAGACCCGACCCCGAACCCCTCGGAGCCCAAGTTCGCCGAACCCTAATGTGATCCCCTATCCGAGCCCCCTCATATTTTTATAATATGTGTTATTGATCTTACTGCATATTAAATGAACATGTTTGCATACATATTGTGGGTGTTTGGGGGTGTTTCGACGATTCACCTAAATTAAATATGGGGTCATATGCGGGCAAATCTAGTCTCATATTGGCCCCATTTAAATTTGTGTAGTAAACCGATGCCATGTTTTGTCTTGTTAATACAACATTTAAATCGCGGGGTATCTAAACAACATGAACTTAATAATTGTCGGGGCCTCGGTTCCGCTTAATATGACCTAATTGCATCGCACCTTTGCCATGTCATACATCATACATGCATCATGCCCGATCTTCTGTCGTAGTATTAAATAGTGCATCCGGTGTTTGTGCTAGTGCTTTGCTTCTTCACGGATTAGGCCGATGAGTTGATGCGAGTGTCGACCCGACCTTCGGATGAACCTTCAGCAATGTTTTCAGGCAAGCACCTCCCCCTTTCTACCTATCTTACTTTTATAGTTTTTATTCCCTCCTGTTGATCTATTGCTATCTGTGTTGCGATGCTCTAGTTTTCGTACCCGTGATATCCCTTGCAGCCTTATATTGCCTTGGACACTTCCTATTACCTATTGTTTGGTAGATAGTTGGACTTGCGCGTCGTAGTCGCTTGCTCTAGTGCTGTTGCGTCTCGTCCAGAACCACAGTTGTTGGAGTATTGCCGTGTGTTTAATGTTGGAGATGATCATGGCTATAATTACCATCTAATAACTAAAATTGAAGTAGGTAAATGCAGAGGCATCGGTGGGTGATAGACAATATTTGGTTTCCAACCGCTCACTGGTGTCCCGTAGGACCCAGAGTTCTTGACACCTGTTCCGAGATCGAGCGCGCTAACCACAGGTGGGGTGTGTGGGCACCCCCATCGATTAGTACCTGATTTCAAAGTATTGTATCGGGGGCCACAATTAGTTTGGGGCTTTATTACTATTCTGTACTTATGCCATGCTTTACTGCTTAATTTAAATTGTGCGATGTACTGCACCTGTACTGTTTAGGACCGTGACCCGTTTTCGCTGTATCAACAAGCCCAGTCACACTTTCGGGTTCCTAGTCGTTTACAGCCGGCTACACAAACCCTGAGTCCGTCTCGGAGACCGGCCGACTTCGTTGCGGGTAGCTTAGTGGGGTGGCCCCCATGTACTTGCTTTGGGTCTGAGAAACGTCATGACTTAGGCCCCGCCAACATACCGATGGGTGTATGTTAACTGATCTGGAAAAAAGGGTCGAAGTGCGTGTGGATACTTTGGTGCACCCCTGCAGGGTTAAATCTTTTTGAAAAGCCGTGTCCGCGGTTATGGACGACTTGGAGCACAGTTCTCGATCATAGACAACTATAACTAAAGTTTACTGTTATAATTTGACTTGTTTCCGATATGACTAGTAATCAGCTTCACTGCAACGGAATGGCTAAATAAAAGTACCAACAACTGTTGGGTTTGGGATATCTCATGCTAATCGTATATTTGACTAGTAAGTGTTGCAACTACAACGGAATGGTTAACTAGAAGTGCCCACTGCTTATTATATCTGGATAACCATCTATACCTGACTAGTAATTGCTGCAACGATGACTGAATAACTAAAACTGCCAACGTTGTGAGTTCCTCGGTTGACTTCCTCGTTTGGTCTCAAGAGGGAAATACCAGGATGGGTATGTTTGGTGGTAGCATCAGGTTGGTTCCGAATAGGTCTTTCTTATCCCTATCTGATAGCCGACAGTTGTATCGAGTCTCTATAGGTTGTTTAGTGCATGCCGCGCTGCCGCTCAGTCCACCATACCTATGTAGGCGAGGACCGCCGAATTCTAGTCTCGTCGTGTACTGGCCTCAGTACTGACCGCTCTCTTTTTACTTTGCCCTTTGTCGGAACCCCTTTTGTTTAAGCAGGTTTTGAGATCGACGTCGTTAGCAGGGTTACCCTTCCGGCTTGGCCTGGGCAGGGTTATGGACGCCATTGGTTATTCTTCAGGGCTCTTAGCCCCATTTGCATCTTGTCCGTAGTCGGACGCTCTATCGTTTTCCAGGTGATTTGGATCTTTGTATTGTATATCTGTATTCTTGACTCTTTGAGTCGCTGTTGTATATATCTGTTCTGTGGGTCCCATCGAGGACTGTTGTGTAATGTTATTACTTCGTTTTCCACCCGCACGCAAGTGCCTGGTGGGCACCTTTGAATCGTTTCTATGCGGGTTTGGCGTGAAGCGCTGAAACTTGCATAGGGCCGATTTTGAGGGTGTTACAGGCGGGCAGCGAGGGCTCGAGGTGGTCGGGTTGCGTGGGAACGGTGCGTGCTCTGCGGTGTGCGTCGGCATGGTCGACAGCGGAACGGGCGCGGCGTTCCTGGCAGTTCTGGGCGTGGTCTTCGAGCTATGTCTGGTCGAGAGGGGGCGGTGAGGCATGGTCTACCTCCTAGACAAGGTTGGCACGGCTAGTTCTTCCCCTAGCTTGCTGTCCACACGGGGTGACATGGTGCTCTCGGCCTGTTCACCATTGATGACATTGGCGAGTTTACAGTGGTGCTAGGGATTAGTTAGGGTTGTTATATGATCTACTAAGGCTAATGGTGTCCAGAGAGGGAACAAGTTAGGCCCAAAACACTACACACTATAGTGTTTTGATTTTGTTTGATTTGAATCTACAAGGTGTTTGATGAAATGGCCGCATGAATTCAAGTTTTGAATTTTGAAAAGATTTTTTGTGGGTGTGCTAGGCATGTACTGGTGAGTCTGTGGATGCTTGGGTTTTTAAAGTTGAGCTTGTTTGAGTGGTTTTTGCAAAAGTGGGATCTTCCCATATGATATAGATTCAATTTTAAACTATCCATTAAACTATGCATTTGAATGATTTTGGATGATCACAAGGTGGACCTTGGTACCTTGTTATGCGTACTATCAAGGGGTGCAAAGATCCAAACAAGTTTCTATTAAGTTTTGAAATTTAGAGATAGCCAAAGTAGGCATGGGAGTTAAATTGGTCAAAGTGACCATTCACTTATTTTGTTTGTTTTGATTTATTTGTCTTTGGGAAAAGTGTGGGGATTATTTAGATGATGTTTATTTCACCTAAGAATCCTTTTACAAGCAAAGAAACACACAAGAAAGGCAATTCAAAAGAATCCAAATTGTAATGCATACTCATATGCATGCTTTCATATTTTTAATTGGAAAAGTTTTTGTTAACCCTAATTTTGATGATTAGAGTTTGATGATCCAAGTTTAGTATTTTTGGGATGTTACAAACCTTCCCCCCTTAAACAAAATCTTGTCCCGAGATTTGAAAAAGATTACCTAGGGTTTGAAGAGATCGGGAAACTCCGTCCTGATGTGATCTTCGCGCTCCCAGGTAGCTTCCTCTTCTGTGTGGTTGCTCCACTGAATCTTGAGAAACTTGATGCTCCGGGTTCTGGTAGTTCTGAAAGCTTCCTCCAAAATACGGATGGGTACTTCAGGATAGGTCAGGTCATCGTTGATCTCTATGGTCTGATGATCGATATTGTTTAACACTTCGGTCTTCTTTGGAACTTTGAGGCACTTGCGAAGTAATGAGATATGGAACACATTGTGCACGGCTGACATCTCTTCGGGTAGTTCCAACTGATATGACACTTCTCCTCGACGTTTCAGAATCTTGAAGGGGCCTATATATCTAGGGGCTAACTTTCCTTTGAGTTGGAAACGCTGCATTCCCTTCAATGGCAACACTTTCAGATACACACAATCTCCGATGTTGAAAGCGAGGTCTCGACGTCTTTTGTCGGTGTAACTCTTCTGTCTTGACTGGGCTGTCTTGAGGTGTTCACGAATCTTGTGAACCTTCTCTTCTGCTTCTCGTAGGATGTCAGGTCCGAAAATCTGACTCTCTCCTACTTCTGACCAATTCAAAGGGGTGCGACATTTTCTTCCATACATGAATTCAAATGGGGCCATTTGCAAACTGGCTTGATAACTGTTGTTGTATGAAAATTCTGCAAACGGCAGACAGTCTTCCCACTTAGATCCATATTCTAACACACATGCTCTCAGGATGTCTTCGAGTATTTGATTTACTCGCTCCGTCTGTCCATCGGTCTGAGGGTGATAAGCTGTGCTGAAATCTAGTCGGGTTCCTAAACCTTCTTGGACTTTATTCCAGAATCTTGAGGTAAACTGAGTTCCTCGATCAGATACGATGTTCTTGGGGACTCCATTCAAACTGATGATTCTAGCGATGTATAACTCTGCTAGCTTCGAACTCTGATATGTGGTATTTACGGGTAAGAAATGGGCGACTTTGGACAATCTGTCCACTATGACCCAGATAGAGTCATTTCCCCTACTAGAAGTAGGCAATCCGGTGATAAAGTCCATTCCAATGGAATCCCATTTCCATTCCGGTATTTGCAATGGTTGCAACAATCCAGCGGGTCTTTGATGTCCTGCCTTGACTCGCTGACATATATCACACTTGGCGATATAGCTTCCAATTTCTCTCTTCATCTTATGCCACCAAAATTGTTCTTTCAAATATTGATACATCTTAGTCCCTCCGGGGTGGATAGAATAAAGAGTATCATGAGCTTCCTTCAGAATCACTTCTTTCAACTCAGAATCTGCTGGTACACAAAGGCGTCCTTTGTACAACGGAACTACTTCTTTGTCTTCAGTGAATCCGGGTACTTTGCATGTACCGATACGACGCTTGATTCCGTCGATACTAGCATTTCTTTTCTGCGCCTCTTTGATCTAGCTGATCAAAGTGGGTTGAAGTTCTATGCTAGCCAAAAATCCTTCACTCACTAATTCCATTCGAAAATCTTCCATCTCTTTGTGCAAGATTGGTTGCTCCTTCAAAATCATGGAGTTCAAGCGGCACGGAAATCTGCTAAGGGCATCTGCTACCACATTGTCTTTACCAGGGTGATAGTGAATGTCCAGGTCATAATCCTTGATTATCTCAATCCATCTTCTCTGCCTCATATTCAGCTCCTTCTGAGTGAATATATACTTTAGGCTCTTGTGATCCGAATAAATCTCACAACGGTTTCCCATCAGGTAATGCCTCCATGTCTTCAGGGCTAGAACTACGGCTGCGAGTTCGAGGTCATGGGTTGGGTAATTTTGCTCATGTTGCTTCAGTTGTCGAGATAGATAAGATATAACTTTGCCTTCTTGCATTAGCACACATCCGAGCTCGATCTTGGATGCATCACAATACACGTCGAAGGGCTTCGTGATATCCGGCATGATTAAGATTGGGGCTGAAATCAATCTCCACTTGAGTTCTTGAAAACTCGCTTCACACTTGTCGGTCCATTCAAACTTCTTGTCCTTCTTCAGCAATTGGGTCATGGGTCTGGCGATACTCGAGAATCCTTCTACGAACTTGCGGTAGTATCCCGCCAATCCGAGAAATGCACGAACTTGGGTTTGAGTGGTTGGGGATTGCCAATCTTCTACATCTTTCACCTTTGCAGGGTCAACGGCAATTCCTCCGGTTGATACAATGTGACCGAGGAATCCTACCTCCTGTAACCAGAATTCACATTTGCTAAACTTGGCATACAACTGATGCTCTCTAAGGGTTCCAAGAATGGTCCTTAGGTGTAGCTCATGTTCTTCTTCCGATTTGGAATAAATCAGAATGCCATCGATGAAAACAACGACAAACTTATCCAGGAAGTCCATAAAAATCTTATTCATGAGATTCATGAAATAAGCGGGGGCATTGGTTAATCCAAAAGACATGAAAGTATACTCGTATAATCCATAACGGGTGGTAAAGGCAGTCTTGGGGATATCCTCTGCGCGAATCTTGAGTTGATGATAGCCAGTTCTAAGATCAATCTTAGAAAACACTTTGGCACCGGTCAACTGATCAAACAAATCTTCTATCTTGGGCAAGGGGTACTTGTTCTTGATGGTGACATCATTCAACTTCCGGTAATCCGTACACAAACGGTTACCTCCATCCTTCTTATCCACGAACAAAACAGGTGATCTCCAAGGTGACGCACTTGGTTGAATCAATCCAATTTCCAGCATGGCATCTAGTTGCCTCTTCAGTTCTGCTAGTTCAGACACGTTCATACTATATGGTCTCTGGGCTATGGGTCTTGTTCCGAGGATTAGTTCAATGATAAACTCGATATCTCGATCTGGGGGCATACCGGGCAAAACATCTGGAAATACATCGGGGTATTCACAGACTATCCGGACTTGGTCAATGGTAGGTTGGGCTATACTCTTGTTGCACTTGAATTGACGAGGTAAGGTTTCGGATATATGCTCGACTGATATTTTGGCTGTACTAGTCATGGTTATGGCTTTCTTGGCACAGTCAATCAATCCTTTATGTTTGGACATCCAATCCATTCCTAGTACTACTTCCAAACCTTTAGTTTCGAGTACTATCAGATTAGCATAAAAATCTATGCCATGGATTCGAATAGGGAAGGCTTTGCAAATTTTCCTAGCCTTGGTGGTTGATCCGGGGATTTGAACAAGCATGACATGCTTCAGTTTGGTTGGTTGAATTTTACTAGTGCATGCAAATTCTTCGGTGACAAATGAGTGTGATGCACCAGAATCAAACAACATGCGAGCAAGTACTGAATTAACAGAAAACATACCCAGTACGACGTCTGGTGCTTCCTGAGCTTCTTCGGCATGCATGAGAAAAAGACGGCCGTTGCGGTTGAGCGAATTCCCTGGGGCAAACCTTCTTCCTAGCTGAACACGACGCTGCTGCTGAGCTGGGGCATTAGTATTGGGAGCTGCGGCATTCTTCTTGTTGGGGCACTCATTGGAGTAGTGGCCTTTATTTCCACAGTCATAACAAGTTACCTGCGACTTGTCCTTTGTTGCAACAGGCACAGCATTGCTTCCAGTCCTCGGGGCAGTGTTGGTGCTGGCGGTAGCATTGTTGTTGTTGAACTTGGGTGGGGCACGGTTGAAATTGCTAGAGTTGCCGGGGTTGTTGTGATTTCCTCCGGGCCTAGGGTTTCCACGGTTGGGATAGGTCGGACGGTTCATTGGGGGTCTGTTGGTTCTTGGGGCAAATCCTAGAGATGGTTTAGGGCAATACTTTGGGGTCTGATATGTTCCTGGCTGATGCATCATGCGACGCTTGCGGTTCTCATTGGCTTGGTTGATCTTTCCTTCCATCTGGATGGCAGAGTCGACAAGGGATTCAATATCATCAAAGGGGATATTTACTAACACCGTCTGCATCTAATCGTGCAGACCATTTAGGAATCTCTCCTTCTTCTTGGCTTCGGTGTCAATCTCATCCGGGGCATACCTAGCTAATGATAAGAATTTGTCACGGTATTCTACTATGGTCATCCTTCCTTGCTTTAGTTCTCTGAAATCATCTCTCATTCTCTTGATCAAACCCGGTGGCACATGGGTTCTGCTGAACTTGACCTTGAATTCCTCCCAGGTCATCATCTGTCCTCCAGTCATTGCACGAACACTGTTCCACCATGCTCTGGCATCTCCGACTAGATAGTGGGTGGCGAACAGAACTTTCTCGTTAGCTTCCACTCCGGCGACTTCCAGGTTGTTTTCCATGGTCTGCAGCCAATCGTTTGCATCTAGGGGCTCTTCCGAGTTAGTGAAAACATGTGGGTTGGTGTTCTGGAAATTCTTGAGCTTAGATCCATGGTTGTCCTGATTTCCTTGGCGTTGGTTGTTATGGGCCAGCTGAGATATCTGCTGAAGGGTGGCTAGGTTGGCTTGACGTTCGGCTCTTTCAGCTTCGCGGTCAGAAACCAACATTTGCAGGATCTGCAACATCGGGTCCGGGGATGAACCACTTCCTTCGCGTGGCATCTGAAGATTGGGATAGATCATGAGAAAAGAGGGAAATTTCTAAGGTTTCGGGACTTTGAAAAGTTTTTAAAGTTTGACTCAGATTTTCTAGCAACTTGCTTTTCATTCATTCATTCATTCATAGCACACGATACAAACAGACACCACAAAACAAGAAAAACAGATGGTTTTAAGAACCATTCTGGAAACTACGATACAGTGGGACCGAATACAACTCACTACGCTAGTGCTCAAGTGCTACTACTCCTCGGAGTCGGTGTAGTCGTCATCCTCATCATCCTTATCGTCATTGATGAAGGCGAAATCGTCCTCATCGGTGAAGAAGTCCATAGCCTGATCCTCCAGAAAATCATCTTCATCGCTGAGGTAGGAGTAGGGGTCTCCACGAAGATCCTCTCCGGCATTCTCTCTTTCTTCCAATTGCATGTCTCTCTCGTGGATGGTCTCCTCCAAATCCGAGATACGGTGGCGAAGACGGGCAATGATGCGCTCCTTCTTGTCCAGCTGACGGCGGCAAGACTTGCGATCCTTTGCTAGCATGGCGATGGTCTAATCCTTCGTCTTGATGATGGCGGACTTGTGGTTGGAGTAGTCAGGGCAATTGTCCAATTCTTGCTGACGATCGTACATCATGAAGCTAAGGTGGTCCAATTGGGTCTTCAGCTCGTGGTGGTATGGGGATTCCAGTGGCTGTCCATTAGCATCACGCCTTGGGCAAAACTCAAAACGGGTTCCCTTGATCTGGTTGATACTCTGCCCACACAGACGGGCAAGAGCTTCCTGCATGGCCCTGGCAAGTCCATCAAGCCAGTTTTTCTCTCTTAAGGTGAACTGAATTCCCTCAGCAGTGGGAGGTTCAATCTTTCCTCGGAGACTTGCAACAATTAGCCACTGCAGATCTTCTCCTCCTTGATCATTGAGCTGAGCTCCGAAGAACTCGGGGTGCGGACGCTCCAGAAGTTCCGAAAGCTGGTCCAAATCCCGCTCAAATATAAGGTCTCCTCCATTCCCCAACTGATAAAACTTGTTGTACTTCACATACATCTATTAATAATATAGGATGAGTAAGTTAGTAGAGTGATCAAGTGTGTAAAGTTTTATGTATTTTGCAAGAGTTTTGAGGGACATGAATTTTCATGAAAGAATAAAGGTGATAAGAAGGGGAATAAGTTTTTGTAAATATTTGCTTCCTTTGGTTTTGAAACTAAGTTTTTGATTCAAACGTCCAGTCTAACTAGGGTCTCCTATGGTCAGGATGGCTCTGATACCAACTTGTCAACACCCGGATTTTTAATCCCAGATGCCTGTTATGTCATACATCGCAATCCCAGGATTACCATTTTTGCGAGACATAATATAATTGGATACCACAGTACATCATCCATTACAAACCATACATAAGGTCTTACACAAATAAGGATCTCATGATCCAGTTCTTAATACAACTCAGGCAGCGGAAATACGTAATAATAATAAAGGTAAGGTAGCGTAGGCGAAGCTCCATCTTCGGGGTCACAGGCAATGCTGACGATGGGAGATGATCCTAGTTGTCGTAACCTTCCTGGGGTCCATCATCCTGGTACTCCTCTTCATAGTCTGGCCACGGGAATAGCCAAGGACAAAGCCATGAGTACTCTTTAAGTACTCGCAAACTAATACTAACAAGTGAAGGGGGTTTTTGTAGTAGGACACTAAACTCTAGGGTTGTTTTACAAAAATCCAGATTTACCTCTACTAAGTTCAGAAGCAAGAAAGCTAGTTGAATTTTATAACACCTAAGTGGGAACTTGTATCTCATGCCACAACTCTGTTCTGGTCAAGTCAAAATCTCAATTCATTTCACAAGTCATTTTGAAAACCTCTGACGGGGGAACAGTATGGCCACTCCAACTGTCCACAACCACGGACGCGGCTATTCGAATAGTTTGACACTCTACAGAGATTGTACACTTTCACCACAACATTTGATACATCTGTCAGGAACAAATCCTGACTTCACCATACTCAGTATGCGGATAATCAATCCTAACCTTTCAATTACACGCCCTAGTATAGGCACCTCTCCGGTGAGTTTGGCCTCCCAACCATGACCAACTGTCATCTTAGGTACTACACAGGTGGACAATCTTCACAAGGTAGCCTCAGCTCAGACCTTGGCCGTGAGGGAACCCATACTAAAGTATATAAGTTTCCAATCCAGCCCTACCCAATTTTCGGGTATTGTGGTTGTACGGCAAAATTGGAATGGTATCGCATCCAGACAACCATCAGTTTTAAAAAGGGCTAAGGCTCATGCCTTGAAATTTTCATCACCAAACTCATCTGGTGTTCGGAAACACATGTCAAAACATCTCAGTAGAATGATCCATCATTCCAAGGTTTTCATAACCATTTTCACCAAGTATTCCCATCTAAAGCTGATCAAGTTTTATGCTTAGCACTAGCATCTACATGTGGGGGTGATAAACTAGTGGAGTTTGAACTAAGTTTAACCTCATGCCTTCGGATGACATCAAGATTATCTAGCCTAGGCCAAATTTTATGCTCTTTATGCAACCTTTGGTTATCTTCCTAGAATCTACAAGTTACTTAAGTAAACTCTACGAGAAAGCTTTGATAAAGAAATAAAGTATAAAGCTTGCACATAAAACTAGGATTGGGTTATCAAGTGGGTATGATCACATATCCTTAAGGCATATGGTTGGCATGGTAACAAGCAAGTATTAGCTTGCATAGGCAACTTGATTAGTAAGGCTTGCTAAAGTAGAGTATCTTGCAAGTGTTAGCTTGCTCAATCAACTAGTAGTATTAGGCTTGCCTTGTGCAGAGCAGTGGTTGATGTTCTCCTCGGCTTCTTCTTTGTAGTATCCTTCTTCCTCCTCGTATCCTTGGTCGGTACTAGCGTCTATAAATAAATACGAGGTACACAGTCACCAAACAATACTTAACTACTTTCAATCATCACACAAAGGGGTTCTATAGATGATCTAGCATCATCACTAACATTACAAGACTAAGCATTTGGCTTAATGATTTTATTTTTAGAAAAGTAATTTCTACTCATTGAAAAACTACTTAAGATTTAATATTCTCCAAACCAAACATGGGATCATGTTGACACATGTCATCACCACATATTTTTTAGTATGGGAATGTGATTTAAAGTGGTGTCATAATTTAATAAGGTTTTACCCTTTTATTTTAATTAAACAAAGTAACTAGAAATGCCTATGTAGCATTCTTTTATTACTTGGACAATATTTCTGTAAGTAAACCCATATATTTTTATATATTCTGAAAGGTATGGTCAAATGTGATTTTTGAGAGTTGGAATCAACTCAAAAGCTATTAGGGTTTAAATTTGAAAAATGTTTGAATGCAGAAAAGCTTCTTCCTTGTGATTTTTACCAAGGGTGATCTACATATCCAAATGATTTGAATCCAACGGGCTTGGATTAAGCATTTCAAGACCTTTCTAGCAAAATTGGTTTCATTCAATTTGGTTCACTGAATCGAGCTAGGTTGATTTTTGAAACTAGGTACAGAACTGTGTTTGAATCTAAATAGAAAAATCTAAATTCAAATGAGTGGGATGCGCGGGAGACGATAATGGGCCGGCTTGCTACGCACAGCGCTTACGCGGGATGGTTAAGTGGCTGTCCCCACGCGTTAGTGAGACGGGGGGTGCGAAGCGGTATGGGGCAACGTGGTGCGTTGGATTAGAAGTAAGATCAACGGCTGAGGTTCGTCGTCGATGATGAACTAGTCACCGGCGAGCTCGAACCCTAGAAGCTCAGTGGGGGTCGTGGGAGGCTTACCGGGGCCCAGGCGAAGGTCGGAGATGCGGGCGAACGACGAAGTCGACGACGGCGAACCTCCTAGTACCGGCAGCTCCTCCTAGGGTGGACGAAATCGACGGCGCCCTTCTTCTCCAGAGGCAGCCTGCTCCGACGCAATTCTGGCGATGCGCTGCTCGCCTTGCTCCGGGATTGAGGTGGGGTGGTTCTGGGTGAGAGAGGAGTGGAATGGTGTGAAGAATTTGAGTGGGGGAGTCCTCCTTTTATAGGCTCGACGGCGAGACCGAACGAGATGGGCAGGAGATGGTGGCGACATGGCTATGGGCTGCTAGAGGCATGGCCGAGGGTGGCGATCGATCGGTGGTCTCCTGGCGATGCTCTAGGGCTTTAATGCGCGTGTAGGGGCGGTGGAAACGGTTGGGAACGCACGGTGCTCTGCGTGGCAGAGGCGGCGTCTTCGACGGCGATCGGTGGCTACGGGGTACGGGCGGTGAAATGGGCATGTCTGGCGGTCTCCTGGGCAGTTGGGAGCATGCTAGCGGGCGGCGAGGGATCGAGGTGGTCGGGTTGCGTGGGAACGGTATGTGCTCTGCGGTGCGCGTCGGCATGGTCGACAGCGGCACGGGCGCGGCGTTCCTAGCGGTTCTGGGCGTGGTCTGAGAGCTAGGGCTGGTCGAGAGGGGGCGGTGAGGCATGGTCTACCTCCCAGACAAGGTTGACACGGCTAGTTCTTCCCCTAGCTTGTTGTCCACACTGGGGTGACATGGTGCTCTCGGCCTGTTCACCATTGATGGCATTGGCGAGTTTACAGTGGTGCTAGGGATTAGTTAGGGTTGTTAGATGATCTACTAAGGCTAGTGGTGTCCAGAGAGGGAACAAGTTAGGCCCAAAACACTGCACACTATAGTGTTTTGATTTTGTTTGATTTGAATCTGCAAGGTGTTTGATGAAATGGCCGCATGAATTCAAGTTTTCAATTTTGAAAAGATTTTTGGTGGGTGTGCTAGGCATGTGCTGGTGAGTCTGTGGATGCTTGGGTTTTGAAAGTTGAGCTTGTTTGAGTGGTTTCTGCAAAAGTGGGATCTTCCCATATAATATATATTCAATTTTAAATTGTCCTTTAAACTATGCATTTGAATGATTTTGAATGATCACAAGGTGGGCCTTGGTACCTTGTTATGAGTACTATCAAGGGGTGCAAAGATCCAAACAAGTTTCTGTTAAGTTTTGAAAGTTAGAGATAGCCAAAGTAGGCATGGGAGTTAAATTGGTCAAAGTGACCATTCTCTTATTTTGTTTGTTTTGATTTATTTGTCTTTGGGAAAAGTGTGGGGATTGTTTAGATGATGTTTATTTCACCTAAGAATCCTTTTACAAGCAAATAAACACACAAGCAAGGCAATTCAAAAGAATCCAAATTGTAATGCATACTCATATGCATGCTTTCATATTTTTAATTGGAAAAGTTTCTGTTAACCCTAATTTTGATGATTAGAGTTTGATGATCCAAGTTTAGTATTTTTGGGATGTTACAAACCTTCCCCCCTTAAACAAAATCTTGTCCCGAGATTTGAAAAAGATTACCTAGGGTTTGAAGAGATCAGGAAACAACGTCCTGATGTGATCTTCGCGCTCCCGGGTAGCTTCCTATTTTGTGTGGTTGCTCCACTGAATCTTGAGAAACTTGATGCTCCGGGTTCTGGTAGTTCTGAAATCTTCCTCCAAAATACGGATGGGTACTTCGGGATATGTCAGGTCATCGTTGATCTCTATGGTCCGATGATCGATATTCTTGAACACTTCGGTCTTCTCTGGAACTTCGAGGCACTTGCGAAGTAATGAGATATGGAACACATTGTGCACGGCTGAAATCTCTTCGGGTAGTTCCAACTGATACGACACTTCTCCTCGACGGTTCAGAATCTTGAAGGGGCCTATATATCAAGGGGCTAACTTTCCTTTGAGTTGGAAATGCTGCATTCCCTTTAATGGCGACACTTTCAGATACACAAAATCTCTGATGTTGAAAGCGAGGTCTCGACGTCTTTTGTTGGCGTAACTCTTCTGTCTTGACTGGGCTGTCTTGAGGTGTTCACGAATCTTGTGAACCTTCTCTTATGCTTCTCGTAGGATGTCAGGTCCGAAAATTTGACTCTCTCCTACTTCCGACCAATTCAAAGGGGTGCGACATTTTCTTCCATACATGAATTCAAATGGGGCCATTTACAAGTTGCAACAGTGAAAGGATGCCAGTTTTCTACTATTTTTCATTTCAGAGAAGTTAGTAAAGAAATATTCTCGGAATTGGATGGGACAAACATCAAAGTCAATTACTTTCTGTGGGGAACAAGAAGTCCAGAGGGAAGCCGGGGAGGCGAGCCAGAGGGGCCACACCCCCCAGGCACGGCCACAGATGGTCCCACGCCTGGCTAGAGTGTGGGGCCCCTGGCCACCGCCTCAGCCTCCCCCTTTGCCTATAAGAAGCCCCCGATGCAGAAACCCTAAGCACCCGATCAAATCTCCACGAAACCGTATGTAGCCGCCACCACCATCGTCCCTAGATCGGGGGGGTCTGAAGTTCTTCCCGGCACCCTGCTGGAGGGGAGATCATCCCGGAGGCCTTCTCTCTGGTATGAGATGTGAGTAGTTCCACCTTGGACTATGGGTCCATGTAGTAGCTAGATGGTTGTATCTCCTCCTTTGTGCTTTCATGTATAGATCTTGTGAGCTCCGTTCATGATCAAGATCTAATCTATTTGTAATCATGCATGTTCTGTTTGCAGGGATCCGATGGATATTGAGATTATTATGTTGGTTTGATTAATGGTTTTGTCTTTATGATTCTATCATGTCTGTGTTGTTTGTGATCTTGCATGATCTCCGTTGTTAGTAGCTATCTTGGCCAAGTAGTTGCTAGTGACTCCAAGAGGGGGTATTTATGCTCGATAGTGGGTTCATGCCTCTAGTTTCCAAGGGAAGTGACAATAATCTCTTCGGTTGTAGATGTGTTGTTTCTAGTAGGGAGAAAACAACGGTCTCTTGTTCATGGAACATGTGGACTGTTTACCTTACACGCTTTGCTTAAAGCAGTTGTCTGTTGCTTGCAACTTAATACTGGAGGGGGTTCGGATGATAACCTAAAGGTGGACTTCTAGTCATAGATGCAGTTGGATGACGGTCTATGTATATTGTTGTATTTCCCAATCGAATCTCATAGGATCTTTCTGACTAGTAATTGCATTGTTATGCCTTGCTCAGTTCCTGTCAATTGCATTGTTGTAATTTGTTTACCCTTCATGCCATGTTGTTTATCTAAGGAGAGCACCTCTAGCGAACTATGGACCCCGGTCCAATCTTTACCATTGATATATCTTCCACTGCTACTTGTTTACTTGCTGCAAACCATTTCCTTCCACACCATACATTTAATACTTTGTTACAGCAAACCGGTGAGCTTGACAACCTCACTGATTCGTTGGGGCAAAGTCTTGAGTTTGTGTTGTGCAGGTCTCCGCGTTGCTTGCAACAGCTGTGTGACATTTCCTTCCTCCTACTGGTTCGATAACCTCGGTTTCTTACTAAGGGAAAACTTGTTGTTGTGCTGCTTCACACCTTGCTCTTGGGGTTCCCAATGAAGCACTCCTACATCAACTCAGTGTTACATCAAGCTTTTCTGGCGCCGTTGCCGGGGAATAAAGAAAGAAGCTCCCACGTCAACTAGGCACCATCAACAAGTTTTCTGGCGCCGTTGTCGGGGAACTATAGGACAACTTCAACCTCTTCCTCCCCATCAAGCACCAAGCTTTTCTGGCGTCGTTGCCAGGGAGGCAAGGACGTCTTCACTAGGGGAGTCCTTCACTTCCTTTCTCTTTACTTTGTTTTTAGTTTGCTTTTTTTATCTTGCTTGGTTTTGTTTGCCTCTTTTCAAAAACACAAAAAAATTAGTTCCTACTCTAGTTGCTGGTGTGTTATTGCCTTGCTTGGTCATGCTTACTATCAATGGATGGTTTCTTTGAAACTAGTTCTTATTAGCAAGGTGGGTTCACGGAAGAACAAAAGTATTATTATAAGGAACACCATTTGTCACAAAAAGGGAAACACTTATGGGAACAAATTGATAAGTTGAATACTATTGCTAGAGACGTGTGCTCTACTTATAATGTTACTTATTGCTTTGATAAATCTTGTTGATGTAGGAGGTATAAACACCTACCTTTTCAATGTGAGTATAATGATAATGTTACCATATCTTCTTATGTTAAAGGAAATTATGACCTTTATGATGTGGAACAGATTGAAGAATTCATTGCCTTCAAGGGTGCATTTGAACTTCCTAGTTTGTTTGAAAATACTGATGATGCACTTTATGAAAATGAGGTTTATGAGATACTTAAATTTTGCTTTGACAATTAAAAGGAAGCAAATGGCTATATTCTTGAATATTTTAATAGATGCTTTCCACAGATGGAAGAGACTAATGCCTTGTAGGAGCCTATGGAAGAAGAAATTGCTGAAATTGAAAGCTCATTAGATGAAAAGGAGGAGGAGAGTGATGAACAAAAGGAGGAACAATGGATCTACCCATGCCTACCTTATAATGAGAGTAACTCTTTATCCCTTACATTATTTGATTGTACCCCATGCTTACTAAAGGAGGATTAATATTATGTTCCTGTGGATCCTTCTATAATAGCTCCTTTGGGTAAAACCTGTGAAGGTTTTAATCCCACTATTTTTGAGCTTGATAGAAATTATGTGTTTGTAGCTCATGAAAAGCCAGCTTTATGTGATAGTTATATTGTTGAGTTGATGCTACTGAAAGTTATTATGAGAGAGGGAAACATGGTCTTATGTATCTCAACAATATTAAGTTTCCCCTCTTGATGTTGAAAATCTTTAAGTTGCACTTGTTTTGCTTTCCTATGCTTATTGCTTTGTGCTACTTTGATTTATTTTCTTACAGGATTCCTATGCATAGTAAGTGGGTTAGACTTAAATGTGTTTTGAATTTGCTTCTTGATGCTCTATTTTACTTCAATTCATATTTTCTATGTGAGCATCTTATCAAACTATCAAGCCTAACTTAAAGGTGTTAAAGAAAAGTACTTGTTGGGAGATAACCCAAGAGTTTCCTTGAGTCTTGAAGTTATTACTTCAGTAATGACCTCTCCTTATCCTTTTTGTTTGGTTTTTGTGCCAAGAATGACCTCTAATGTCACATCCCAAATTTTAGATTTCGTTCTGCATATCATTCATAGCATTGCATCATACTCTTCCATGCAAAACCATCGATTGAAAAGACTCGGCAAAACGCTATTTTCTAAATCATATTCTATTTTGCTACAATGCTCCTACGGGAGGCTTTACTAGGACTTGTGTTTTCCACCCTTGTAGACTAGTGGTTTTACTCACCCCTTGACCCTAGGTTGATCCCCTCGATTTTACAAAAATTTAGGTACAAGAATCGCCCAATTCGGAGTTCGTATGAGGGAGTTACGGAGTTTTTACAAAATTGGAAAAGGGAAAAAAGAAAGGTCAAAAAAAAAGGGGTGAGCACCGCCGCCAGCCTGCTGGGCCGCGCGCGCCTGCAACCGCCGCCCGCGCGGCGGATAATATCCGCCGCTGCCCCAGCGCCAGGCCACCGACAGGTGGGCCCCACCTGTCTGCGCCGACCGTCGCCGTGTCCGCCTAGGACTCCGCGTGGGGGGGGCCCACTTAAGCCGCCGACCCCACCCTGCCTCTCTCCCCTGCCCCGCCGCCCTCTCCCCTCGAGAACCGCGCCGCCGCCTCGAGAACCGCGCGCCGCCGCCGTCCCGGAGTCGCCGCCGCCGCGCCAGGTAACCGCCGCCACCGCGCTGCCGCCCGCGCGCGCCGCCACCGCGAGACGCCGCGCCACCGCTGACCCGCCTCTCTCTCTCCCGTGCAGGACCCCGCCGCCTCTCCGTGCCAACCCGTCGCCGTTCCGCCGCCGACCGCCGCCGCCCCGAGCCGCCGGAGCGCCGCCCCGAGTCATCGCCGCCGCCGCCGGTAAGTCGTCGCCGCCTCTTCTCGGCCGTCGGATCTGAGATCTGCGGCCCAGATTGACCGGAGACCGCGCGGTTGACTGGTCAACAGCCAGTCAACCCGCGCTGAGTCAGCGCTGAGTCAGCAGGGAATATTCCCAGAATATTCCCTTTTGATTTAAATTGATTTAGAAATTGCAGAATCTTGTAGAAACTTGTAAATTGTGTAGAAATTAATCTACTGGGCCAAAAATTGCAAATAAAATATGTGTAGATTCAGTAAGTCGTGTAGAATCTTTCTGCACCATTGTTTCACACTTTTTCAGCAAGATTTTGTCCAGTTTAATTAAAAGAGTTAATGGCCTTTTTGGAGTAATTAATTCATAGAAAAAGATCTATAACTCCAAAAATTGCATATAATATGTCCCTGGATTCAGTAGAACGAGGGGAATCTCATCGTGAATTAAAAGGATAGGCTTACAATAAAAACTTCTGCAGAAACTGTCTAGTGGCTTTCTGTAGTGTTTTAATTATTCAGAGAGTTTTATAATTCCTTTTTGAGTAATTCCAATTGGTACTGTTCCTAAATAGCAATGCCTATACAGTAGTATCTTCCCAAGATTTTACAAACAGTATACTACCGATAGTGAATTATTTGGGTTCTAGCTCTAGTTTTGAGCATTATATTTTGCATAATAAGTTTTCCTTGCGCTAAAACTATTTTCCATGCATGCAATCAGTAGCCTTATTGAATAGGATTATGTGGTGCAGCTGTAGCACCAATTCACTTGTCATGCATACATTCATGCATCACCTTTGTTGCATAGGCTTGTGGATTGTTTGTTTATGATTTCAATTGTATCGTGTAGATTGTGACGAGTGCAACGCTTGCTCGTGTGTGGATTGTTCTTCCGACCGCTACAACCAAGGCAAGTAGATGCTACTTTTTTCATGATATCGTCCTACTAATTTTCAATGCATTGTCGTGTATTTTGTAGATGCATGTGTCGGATGATACTATCGCTATGTTATGTCCTATTATGTGGTAGGGCCTTCCTTGTAGATGAACCACCGTTGGTAGATGTGCTTAGCCATGCTATGATGAACGAGGGCTGGGTTACATCACTGAAGCTTGTTTCTAAAAGTGTTGGTTTGTGAAAACTAAAACAACTTAATCAATGAATCTCCTGGGTGTGATGGGATTGATAATTTTTGGTGGTATCATTGCGGAAAGGCACCCAGGTATCAAGAGAGAATGATTGGCTTCTTTATTTTGTAGCTTACGTGTACAACCATGCGCCAATAATGAAATGGGCGGTTGGTTGGACTTAGTAGGTTGTGGTAACGCGAACCCGCGTATCCAGAGATATAGAATTTTGGTAGGATGGACCGGTGCGCGTCGGGATTGGGGAGCTACTTCCCGAACAGTCTCTTCTTGGACTTCTCCCTATCATCACCCAAAATGAGAGTGATGGTACGAGCTGGGCTGGCCAAGTCACATGGGTAAAGTGTACTAACCCCTGCAGGGTGTGTAATCTAATCGATTAGTCGTGTTCCCGGTTATGGACAACTGAGTTGCTTGATATTGATTCCATGACATGTTTCTCGCTCATTCTAATTTCATAATTGCTTTAATGTTGTTGGGTTAACTTAATTGGGATCTTTTCAAAGAAAATCAAAAAAAACTGTTTATGAAAGTAGGACAAAGGTATTTGCAAATGCAAGTCAGACACAGCTCCAAATGCCAAATATGCATGTAGATGTTAGCACTATTGTCTCCTTTACTAGCTCTACTTGCCATACATTCCATGTATTGACCCTTCGGGGCTGCTACGTTTCATGTTGCAGGATATTCCGATTCTGAGTAATCGATATAGGCCACGGTACTCCACTCGGCACTTGTTCACTTGTGGGCAATTTGAAGAATGGAGGATTTGCTTTATTTATGTTGCTACCTGAATAATTTGAGCTAGCCTTGAGCTAAGCTTTTATTGTAATAATGGTACTCTGGATCTTCGTTATTTATGATACACGGATATTTTGCTATGTTATTCATCTCATTCTATTGTGGGCCAATGAACCGATCCAGGGATTGGCATGTCACATAGAAGCCACGGTCTTTTCAGAACCGCGGTGTTACAAGATGGTATCAGAGCCCGTGTGTCGACTGTAGGATCGTGACCTAGGATTGGATTAGGAAGCCATAGATTTATTAAAGCTTATATTGACTCTGTCTTTCATCTTATGCCTTTCACTCTCGTAAATTCTTACCATATTCTATTCTCACACTTTCCTCTTTTAATTGATAGATGGGAGAAGTCAGGACTAAGTATGCAACCATGGAGTCACCAAGGCTCTTTGCAAGGCAGTTAGCACAGCTCTCGCAGTCATTGGGATTGCCACTGCCCATGTTCAAGGGAAGAAGGCTGTACACCTATGGATACGGTGAGGATGCATGGGAGATCACTACCTTCATATTCAGAGACGCCGCCTTACCAAACCCTGTGCACCTGATCTACACCAAGACATACTGCAATTGGGGACTTGGAATCAACTTGGCCATACATGAAGCCTTGTCTTGCCAGTGCCATCAAGTCCGACACCTACTGCCAGCAGACTCACCCTACCGTGACTATGGGAGGCGTGATGAAGATGGGCACATTGTGGTTACCCCGGGCGACAGGAACAACATGCTGCCCCGTCGAAGGCACATAGAGGACTTGGAAGGGGAGAATGGAGCTCTAGCTGAGAAAGTGATGATGGTAAAGGAGATTGCAGATTTTGCCAGCAATGGTATGGCGGTCCAAGGACAGGAAATTGACACCTTGCATGAAGCTGTGGGAGTTATGGAGAATGCCCTGATAGCCAGAGATGCAACCGTAGCTCACCTTCATGGTACTGTGCAGGAGAACACCCAGAACATACAACAGCTGCAAGGGACCGTCCAGGAAAGGGATCAAACTATTGAAGCTATGGCAGCCCAGATTGCCGCTCTCCAAGCGCAGCTGAATCCACCCTCTGATGATGACAATGGAGACGGTGACAACAATGATGATGACAGTGGGAACGATGATGATGATGAGGACGAGGATGATGATGATGGAGACGATGATGGTGGAGGAGATGAAGCTGTTGCAGTTGCAGCTGAAAGTGAAGAAGAAGAAGAGGAGGATCCAGAAGAGGTAGAGTTTGAGATCTCAAGTGATGATTCAGGAGAGGTGTACACTCCGCCGTGATGGTTGAACCGTGGACCTAAGCGCCAACGCATGAGTGCAAGGACCTACCGCAACCTCTTCAAGAAGTAGATAGAAGTCCACCAGTTAGTCCTCGTTAGGTAAAATCGTTAGGATTAGTCTCGATCGATGTTAAACCTAGTTGATGTTAGTTTAAGAGTGTTTAGTTGCTTATTTGTGTACTCCAATATCCCAGGAATTATTTGTGCGAATTTTATGAAAGAGTTATGGCAAGTTTGGTTAATATCTGTGTTATTTTCGCTGCAGTTTTCTGCTGACACAGCAGTACTGTACGATTTTTCATATTTTTCTGGTAACTGGGAAAAATCTGAAAAAAATAGGGCTGGTGATAAACTCTCTGTACTGTATGTGAAAAAATCAGCATAATTTTCTGACGAGTCTAAGTCAGGTGGAAAAATTCGTGAACGCTGCTGGACTATTCTGACAGATTGCTGTTTTTGTTGCTTAGTTGATCAACTGTTTAGTTAACCATTGCCAACTCTTGTAAAACTATTTCAGTAGTTATATACTGCTAGGATAACCCCTGGGATGTTGCTGGATCACTTGTTTGTTGATGTGTTGCTTGCTTGTGATTGTCTACTATTGTTTGTTGTTGTTTGATCATATGCATGGGTAGAATCCTATTATCGTAGTTGATTCTTTCTAAGCTTACCTGTGCTGAACCGCAGATGCCTCCCCGCCGTCAACCCACTGAGTTGGAGCAGCTCATGGCAGCTCAGGCACAGCTGACCCAAGTTATGACTCAGTTCATGGAAGCTCAGAACAACAACAACAATGGAAACAACCAGCCTCAGGGAGATGCTCTCACCAGATTTCTGAGGCTAAGGCCAGCTAAGTTCTCTACTGCAACTGAACCAATGGTTGCTCTCGACTGGTTGCGTTCAGTCAACAAGGATCTGGTAACTGTTGGATGCACTGATGCTGAGAAGGTGAGGTTCGCCGCTCACCTACTGGAGGGACCAGCCGCTTCTTGGTGGGACACTTTTCAGATCACCCACCCGCTGAACACTGTGACTTGGGCAATGTTTGAGGAAGGTTTCAGGACCAGCCACGTGTCTTCAGGAGTTCTGAGCCTGAAGAGGAAGGAGTTCCGCAACTTGCGCCAAACCAATCGCACCGTGGCCGAGTACATTGAGGAGTTCAACAACCTGTCCCGTTATGCACCTGAGGATGTTGACACTGATGCAAAAAGGAGGGAGAGATTTCTGGATGGCCTCAGTGATGAGCTTTCAGTGCAGCTACTGGTGGTTTATTGCCCCACTTTCCAGGAGCTTATGGACAAGGCCAGGATCTTGGAAGGGAAGCACAAGCAGGTGGAAAGCCGCAAGAGGAAGAGCAACAACCACCACTCGGGTTCACATCACAAGTCTCGCACTTCATATGATGGATACTCCAAGCATGGAGGGAGTGACCATGGGAGCCATGACCGCCACCACCATGGAGGCGATGGACATCGCCATGACAACCATAAGAGCAGCCACCACAGCCACAAGGGAGGACACTCTCATCATTCAGGAGGACACGGTGGACATGACCGCAACCGTGATCGCAGCTTTGTGAAGAAGGATCTGAGTGAGGTGACATGCTTCAAGTGTAAACAGAAGGGACATTATGCTGACAACTGTCCAGAGAGGAAGGGACTGAAGCCAACCAACAACGAGAAGGCCACGGTGAACCACATGAATGTGGAGGAGATCCCAGATGAGCCTGACCTTGTGATTGGTAAGTTCCCAATCAACACACACCCAGATCTTATACTTTTCGATACTGGTGCATCGCATTCATTCATATCAAGGGCATTTGTGGATAAGTATAAGCTACCCACTGAGTCTATGAAGGGGTCTATTAGAGTGAGTTCACCTGGAGGAGATATGATAGCTAGCGCGGGATGCCGCGACTTAACTGTGAGGATTGGAACACACAATTTCATTGCACATCTGGTAGTGTTGGAATCACAAGGGTTAGATGTTATTATGGGTATGGATTGGATGTCTATGCATGGGGGACACATAGATTGTGCACAGAGAGCTGTTTCACTCAAAACCCTGGATGGTAAGAGAATTAGGTTCAAGTCGGCAGTGCGACCGGGAAGGTGTAAGCTGAATTCTCTTAAGGGGTTAGCATGCATACTGTGCCTGTGATTAGGGATTACCCCGATGTGTTTCCGGAAGAGCTGCCAGGAATGCCACCTGACAGGGAAGTGGAGTTTCTTATCGACCTGATGCCGGGAATAGGACCTATAGCAAAGAGACCATATAAGATGGATGTGGATGAGCTGAAGGAGTTGAAGAAACAGCTGAAAGAGCAGTTGGACAAGGGATTCATTCAGCCTAGTTCGTCGTCATGGGGTGCACCTGTTCTGTTTGTGGAGAAGAAAGACAGCAGCAAGAGATTAGTGGTGGACTATCGCTCGCTGAATGAGGTAACCATTAAAAACAAATACCCCATGCCGAACATAAATGATTTGTTTGATCAACTGGAAGGAGCAAAGGTATTTAGCAAGATTGATCTGCGATCGGGCTACTTCCAATTGAAGATCCGGGAGGAGGACATACCAAACACCGCTTTCACCACTAGGTATGGTTTATATGAGTATACAGTTATGTCTTTTGGACTAACGAATGCCCCGGCATACTTCATGACCATGATGAACAAGGTATTTATGGAGTACTTGGACAAGTTCGTGGTGGTGTTTATTGATGATATACTGATATATTCCAAGGATGATGCTGAGCATGAGAAACATCTGCGACTGATTATGGAGAAGCTGAGGGAACACAAGCTGTACGCCAAATTCAGCAAGTGTGAATTCTGGCTCAACACTGTTGGATTTCTTGGACACGTGGTGTCAGGAGAAGGAGTCGCTGTTGATCCAAGCAAAGTGACTGCAGTGACAGAGTGGGAAGCGCCCAAGAATGCAGGAGAGATTCGAAGCTTTTTGGTACTTGCCGGATATTACTGGAGGTTCATTGAAAACTTCTCCAAGATTGCTAAGCCGATGACTGAACTTCTGAAGAAGGAGAGGAAGTTTGAATGGACGGATGTGTGTGAAGCCAGCTTTCAGGAACTGAAGCATCGACTAGTAACCGCACCTGTTCTGTGTTTACCAGACCTTCAGAAGTATTTCCAAGTGTATTGTGATGCTTCTCGACAGGGACTTGGGAGTGTGCTGATGCAAGATGGGAGAGTAGTGTCATATGCCTCGCGGCAACTCAAGCACCATGAGCGGAATTACCCCACACACGACTTGGAGTTAGCGTCAGTGGTTCATGCGCTCAAGGTATGGAGGCATTACTTAATGGGAAAACACTGTGATGTATACACCGACCACAAGAGCCTGAAGTACATATTCACGCAGAAGGAACTGAACATGAGGCAAAGGAGATGGTTGGAGCTTATCAAGGACTATGATATGAATCTAAAATACCACCCAGGAAAGGCCAATGTAGTAGCAGATGCTCTGAGCCGGAAGGTTTATGCCAATGGATTGACAATTGGTGAATTGCCTGAGGATTTGTGCAAGAAATTCAAGGACCTTAGACTGGAGGTAGTATCGGAAGGATACTTGGCGACAATGGAAGTCCAACCAACGCTACAGGACAGAATCAGGAAGGCTCAAGTGGGAGACAGGGAGATAGATGAAGTAAAAGAAAAGATGAAGGAGGATCGAGCAAGGGAATTCCGCGAGGATGAGCAAGGAACCTTGTGGTATGGAGATCGTTTGTGCGTCCCCAACGATCCGGAGATAAGGAAGTTGATTCTGCAGGAGGCTCATGACTCGCCGTATTCCATACATCCGGGCAATACGAAGATGTATATGGACCTAAAGGACAGATTCTGGTGGAACAACATGAAAGGAGACATCGCAGAGCATATTGCCCTATGTGATGTATGTAGCCGAGTAAAGGCGGAACACCAGAAGCCAGCAGGATTGCTACAGCCATTGCCCGTGCCGGATTGGAAGTGGGATAGAGTGGGAATGGATTTTATCACAGGATTGCCCAGGACCAGGTCAGGATATGACTCCATTTGGGTAGTGGTCGACCATTTGACCAAGGTAGCCCACTTTATACCGGTGAAGACGACCTATACGAGTGCAAAGTTGGCCAAGATTTATATGGACAGAATTGTGTGCCTACATGGAGTTCCCAAGAGTATCGTATCTGATAGAGGCACCCAATTTACCTCACACTTCTGGCGCCAGCTGCACGAGTTGCTTGGTACTAGATTGGAGTTTAGCACAGCATTTCACCCGCAGACTGATGGACAGACCGAGAGGGTGAATCAGATTTTGGAGGACATGCTAAGAGATTGCGCTTTGGCTCATGGCTCTAGTTGGGATGAGAATTTGCCGTATGCTGAGTTTTCCTACAACAACAGCTATCAAACCAGCATCAAGATGTCACCGTTTGACATACTGTATAGGAAACGGTGCCGAACACCATTGCTATGGGATGGAGTAGGAGAACGCCAGTTGTTTGGACCTGATTTGATCAAGGATGCTGAGGAAAAGGTCGCCTTGATTAGGGACAGGCTGAAGGTAGCACAATCAAGGCAGAAGAGCTACGCTGATGCCAAGTGCAAGGAAGTGGTGTATGAGATAGGTGATAGAGCATACCTTAGAGTGTCGCCACTTCGTGGAATCAAGAGATTTGGAATTAAGGGTAAGCTGGCACCTCGGTTTATCGGACCATATCGGGTCTTAGCACGCAAAGGAGAAGTTGCTTATCAGTTGGAATTTCCAGAGGCTCTGTCCGCTGTTCACAATGTGTTCCACGTGTCCGAGCTGAAGAAGTGCCATCCGGAGATGGTGGATACACCATTGAGAGACACTGTGCCACTTGAAGAGGTTCAGCTTGAGAATGACTTGACCTATGAGGAGAAGCCGGTCAAGATTTTGGAGACAGCAGAGAGGATTACCCGTACCAAGACAATCAAGTTTTGCAAGGTGCAGTGGAGCCACCACACCGAAGAGGAAGCCACTTGGGAGCGTGAGGACGACATCCGAGAGGACTACCCACACCTATTTGCTAGCCGTGCCGAATCTCGGGGACGAGATTCATCTTAAGGGGGTTAGTCTTGTCACATCCCATATTTTAGATTTGGTTCTGCATATCATTCATAGCATTGCATCATACTCTTCCATGCAAAACCATAGATTGAAAAGACTCGGCAAAACGCTATTTTCTAAATCATATTCTATTTTGCTACAATGCTCCTGCGGGAGGCTTTACTAGGACTTGTGTTTTCCACCCTTGTAGACTAGTGGTTTTACTCACCCCTTGACCCTAGGTTGATCCCCTCGATTTTACAAAAATTTAGGTACAAGAATCGCCCAATTCAGAGTTCGTATGAGGGAGTTATGGAGTTTCTACAAAATTGGAAAAGGGAAAAAAGAAAGATCAAAAAAAAAGGGTGAGCGCCGCCGCCAGCCTGCTGGGCCGCGCGGCCCAGCGCGCGCGCCTGCAGCCGCCGCCCCAGCACCAGGCCACCGACAGGTGGGCCCCACCTGTCGGCGCCGACCGTCGCCGTGTCTGCCTAGGACTCCGCGTGGGGGGCCCACTTAAGCCGCCGACCCCACCCCGCCTCTCCCCTGCCCCGCCGCCCTCTCCCCTCGAGAACCGCGTCGCCGCCTCGAGAACCGCGCGCCGCCGCCGTCCCGGAGTCGCCGTCGCCGCGCCAGGTAACCGCCGCCACCGCGCCGCCGCCCGCGCGCGCCGCCACCGCGAGCCGCCGCGCCACCGCTGACCCGCCTCTCTCTCTCTCCTGCGCAGGACCCCGCCGCCTCTCCGCGCCGACCCGCCGCCGTTCCGCCGCCGCTCCAAGCCGCCGGAGCGCCGCCCCGAGTCGTCGCCGCCGCCGGTAAGCCGCCGCCGCCTCTTCTCGGCCGTCGGATCTGAGATCTGCGGCCCAGATCGACCGGAGACCGCGCGGTTGACTGGTCAACAGCCAGTCAACCCGCGCTAAGTCAGCAGGGAATATTCCCAGAATATTCCCTTTTGATTTAAATCGATTTAGAAATTGCAGAATCTTGTAGAAACTTGTAAATTGCGTAGAAATTAATCTACTGGGCCAAAAATTGCAAATAAAATATGTGTAGATTCAGTAAGTCGTGTAGAATCTTGCTGTGCCATTGTTTCACACTTTTGCAGCAAGATTTTGTCCATTTTAATTAAAAGAGTTAATGGCCTTTTTGGAGTAATTAATTCGTAGAAAAAGATCTGTAACTCCAAAAATTGCGTATAATATGTAGAAAAGCGTGCAACCATTCTCGGAATCAGACTGAAGATCTCGACAATCGAGGTTCAGAAACAAAGAAGTGATGCAGACTCTGCATCGGATCTGGCATAGATGATGTCGTCGCGTCGGAAAACACCGGAAGGCACGAGAAGGAACAAAGAGAAGTCCACCAGACGAAGGTTTCCTCGGATAGCATGAAGAACAGATGTAGCAACACCGTTACCAAAGGAGGAAGCGAAACCCTAAAGGTACGATGGAACCCAACCACGAGAAATCCTAGACTTGAAGAGAGAGAAGAGAGCGGATTCAAAACACGCAGAGGTGAGAGGAGAGCAGCAGAGGGGTAAGGAGTAAAATCAGACCTAATCAGAACTATCCAACCGATTTTGCAAAAATAGTTTTGACACTCTACTTCGGCCGTTAGCTAGGTTATCCTACAGGCTGGACTTGTGGGGTATCGCAACTGCTGGGCTCTGATACCACTCTGTAACACCCTCAGAATCGGCCCTATGCAAGTTTTAGCGAATCCCGCCAAACCCGCATAGAAACGATTCAAAGGTGCCCACCAGGCACTTGCGTGCGGGTGGAAAACGAAGTAATATCATTACACAATAGTCCACGATGGAACCCACAGAACATATATATACAACAGCGACTCAATGAGTCAAGAATACAGATATACAATACGAAGATCCAAATCACCTGGAAAACGATACAGCGTCCGAGTACGGACAAGATGCAAATTGAGCTAAGAGCCCTGAAGAATAACCAATGGCGTCCATAATCCTGCCCAGGCCAAGCCGGAAGGGTAACCCTGCTAACGACGTCGAGCTCAAACCTGCTAAACAAAAGGGGGTGCCGACAAAGGGCAAAGGAAAAAGAGGAGCGTCAGTACTGAGGCCAGTACACGGCGAGACTAGAATTCGGCGGTCCTCGCCTACATAGGTATGGTGGACTGAAGCGGCAGCGCGACATGCACTAAACAACCTATAGAGACTCGGTACAAATAGCGGCTATCAGAGAGGGGTAAGAAAGACCTATTCGGAACCAACCTAATACTACCACCAAACATACCCATCCTGGTATTTCTCCCTCGAGACCAAACGAGGAAGTCAACCGAGGAACTCACACAGTTGGCAGTTTTATTCATTCCGTTGTAGTTGCGGCAATTACTAGTCAAATATAGATAGTAATCCTGATATAATAAGCAGTGGGCACTTTTAGTTAACCATTCCATTGTAGTTGCAACACTTACTAGTCAGATACAATTAGCATGAGATATCCCAAAACCCAGCAGTTGTTGGTACTTTTATTAAGCCATTCCGTTGCAGTGGAGCTGATTACTAGTCATATCGGATACAAGTCAATTTATAACAGTAAACTTTATTTATAGTTGTCTATGATCGAGAACTGTGCTCCAAGTCGTCCATAACCGCGGACACGGCTTTTCGAAAAGATTTAACCCTGCAGGGGTGCACCAAAGTATCCACATGCACTTCGACCCTTTTTGCTAGATCAGTTAACATACACCCATCGGTATGTCGGCGGGGCCTAAGTCATGACGTTTCCCAGACCCAAAGCAAGTACATGGGGGCCACCCCACTAAGCTACCCACAACGAAGTCGGCCGGTCTCCGAGACGGACTCAGGGTTTGCGTCAGTGGCTGTAAACGACTGGGAACCCGAAAGTGTGACTGGGCTTGTCGATACCGCGAAAACACTCTGCTTCCCTAAACAGTACAGGTGCAGTACCTCGCACAATTTTAAATAAAGCAGTAGAGCATGGCATAAGTACAGGATAGTAATAAAACCCCAAACTACTTTGTGGCCCCCAGTACAATACTTTGAAATTAGGTACTAATCGATGGGGGTGCCCACACACCCCACCTGTGGTTAGCGCGCTCGATCTCGGAACAGGTGTCAAGAACTCGGGGTCCTACGGGACACAAGTGGACGGTTAACAACCAAATAACATCTATTGCCTACCTGTGCCTCTGCATTTACCTACTTCAATTTTAGTTATTAAACAATAATTAAAGCCATGATCATCTCCAACATTAAACATGCGGCAAAACTCCAACAACTGTGGTACTTGACGACACACAACAGCACTTGAGTAAGCAACTATGACACGCAAGTCCAACTATCTACCAATCAACAGGTAATAGGATGTGTCCAAGGCAATATAAGGCTGCAAGGGATATCCCGGGTACGAAAACTAGAGCATCGCAACACCGATAGCAATAGATTAACAGAGGGGAATAAATACTATAAAAGTAAGATAGGTAGAAAGGGGGAGGTGCTCGCCTAAAACACTGCCGAAGGTTCATCCAAGATCGGGTCGACACTCGCATCAACTCATCGGCCTAATCCGCGAAGAAGCAAAGCACTAGCAAAAACACCGGGTGCAATATTTAATACTACGGCAGAAGATCGGGCATGATGCACGTATGATGTATGACATGGCAAAGGATGCGATGCAATTAGGCCATATTAAGCAGAACCGGGGTCCCGACATTTAATTAGGTGGTTCATGTTATTTAGATACCCCGCAATTTAAATGTTGTCTTAACAAGACAAAACATGGCATCGGTTTGCTACACAAATTTAAATGGGGCCAATATGAGACTAGATTTGCCCGCATATCGCCACCATATTTAATTCTAAGGTGAATCGTCTAGATACCCCCAAACACCCACAATATGTATGCAAACATGTTCATTTAATATGCAACAAGATCAATACCATATATTATAAAAATATGAGGGGCCTCGGATAGGGGTCACACATCGAATGGTGACTTGGGGTTCCGAGAGTTCGAGGGTTCGGTCTTCGGATCCGGGATCGGGGTCTTGGCGTCTTCGGGTCCCCGAGGAGAGCTTGGTTTCCACGATGAGGTTACTAGCGGACCGTGTTGGAGATCATGTCGGTCCTTTCTTCGTTTGTGGCGAACTTGGTCGATGGCCTTCGGATCACACCAACGGAGGGTCGATCTTGTCTAGCACCCATGGAAGAGACCTTGGCAGAATGCCAAGATAACAAACACGACAAAAGGTACACATGTCAAATTGTGCCATAACCAAACAGGTAATAGCACACGATGAACAGAGGCACGAGGCAGTGCCTGGCTTGAACGACGACCAGGGCGACGGACGTGGAGCCAAAGAGGTGGGGTCGGCGCTGGCCGGAGCACCGCTGCGGCGACGGCTTGGTGAGGCGCGGCCGGATGCGGGCCCGGTGCTGGAGGCCGGAGGGGCAGCACAGAGAGGAGAGCGCGGTGACGCGACGGCGTCGGTGCAGAGGAGGTCGCAGTCGAGAGGAAGGGCGCAGGTCGGCGGACGGTGACGACGGGGACGAAACGGAGGAGGGGCCCGGCGGTCGGAGACGAACGCGGGAGGAAGGGGGGTCGCGGGAAGGAAGTTGCGGCCGAGGGAGAGGGGGCGCTCGGTCGCAAGGAGCTCGACGGGCGGCTGCAGAGGGGCGCCGGCGGGCTCGGGCGGTGCTCCTGCCGATGGGGAAGGGTGACAGAGGGTCGGCCGGCTCTGGCTCGAGAAGCTTGAGGGGGCGGCATCCGGCGAGGAGAGGGAGGGTCGCGGTCGGCGACGAGGTCCGCGCAGGACGGGACGGAGCCGAGGAGGGGAGGGCGGCAGAGGCCTGGCGGCGGCGCCGATCGGAGAGGGGAAGGAGGTGGCATGCGGGACGGGATAAGGAGGTTGGGGACGAGGGGATCCCGTGTGGGGAGGCGTGCGTGCGGGCCAGGTGCGGGTCGGGGCACGGGAGAGAGGCTGGCGGGGTGGGGCCAGGCTGGTCGGTGCGTGGGGGATGGGGAGGCGTGCCTGGGGCGGGCTACCGTGGGTGGGCCCGGGAGCAGGTGGCGATGGCCGACCGGGGGTGTGCTGCTGTGTGTGTTTGTGTGTGGTGGGTGAGGGAGTGGGTGGGCCCGCTAGGTGGGGCCAGGAGGTGGCGGCTGGGGGGTGGCAGGTGGCGATGTGGCGCGCTGTGGTAGGATAGGGGAAGGGAGTGGTGAGGTGGCGGCAGGCTATTGGGTGGGGTGATGTGGAGGCAGGGTGGGTAGATTAGGTTGGGGTAGGAAAATGGTTTAGGGTTTCTGATTTTGTACTGGGGGTGGCCGACTGGGTCGGATCGGCCCGGTACGGCTGCCCCCTAAAAAAATAAAATAAATATTTAATATTTAAAACGGGGCTTTTGAAAACCGTTGGTAGACAAAGCAAAATATTCCGGTGACCCGGGTTTTAGTTTGAAATCAAGACGGGGCGTTTAGAAAACAAAAACAGGCTTTTCGAAAATCGTTTTATGAAAACAAATGCAAGATGACATGACGATGCTCAAATGCAATGTGGCATGATGACATGAGCATGCGGTCATGATGATGCAATGCACAAAAACAACGCGATTTTCTAGTAGTGGTAACTGCGGGATGCCACAATTCGACACCACTAACAATGGATCTCGCCCTCGAGATCCACCTCATGGTACCGGAAGGAAGGCCGGCGATCTGCGTCTTCTCGCTTCGTGTAGATCCTCGCGACACCACTAACAAGAGGTCGTTATCCGAGATCGTCGGGAGAACACTCCGGAAGCAAAAAGGCGAAGGCAGAGGTATCAACAAATTAAGCCACCTCTAGCTTCGATAGAAAGAGAGAAAAGATGCGGCCGATCCCACTTCAATGTACAGGAGCGAATAGAAAGGGTAGTCGGCATGGGGGCCAATCCATCACGCACCCAAACTATTACTCCGCACAATCAGTAGAAAAGCGTGCAACCATTCTCGGAATCAGACTGAAGATCTCGACAATCGAGGTTCAGAAACAAAGAAGTGATGCAGACTCTGCATCGGATCTGGCGTAGATGATGTCGTCGCGTCGGAAAACACCGGAAGGCACGAGAAGGAACAAAGAGAAGTCCACCAGACGAAGGTTTCCTCGGATAGCATGAAGAACAGATGTAGCAACACCGTTACCAAAGGAGGAAGCGAAACCCTGAAGGTACGATGGAACCCAACCATGAGAAATCCTGGACTTGAAGAGAGAGAAGAGAGCGGATTCAAAACACGCAGAGGTGAGAGGAGAGCAGCAGAGGGGTAAGGAGTAAAATCAGACCTAATCAGAACTATCCAACCGATTTTGCAAAAATAGTTTTGACACTCTACTTCGGCCGTTAGCTAGGTTATCCTACAGGCTGGACTTGTGGGGTATCGCAACTGCTGGGCTCTGATACCACTCTGTAACACCCTCAGAATCGGCCCTATGCAAGTTTTAGCGAATCCCGCCAAACCCGCATAGAAACGATTCAAAGGTGCCCACCAGGCACTTGCGTGCGGGTGGAAAACGAAGTAATATCATTACACAATAGTCCACGATGGAACCCACAGAACATATATATACAACAGCGACTCAATGAGTCAAGAATACAGATATACAATACGAAGATCCAAATCACCTGGAAAACGATACAGCGTCCGAGTACGGACAAGATGCAAATTGAGCTAAGAGCCCTGAAGAATAACCAATGGCGTCCATAATCCTGCCCAGGCCAAGCCGGAAGGGTAACCCTGCTAACGACGTCGAGCTCAAACCTGCTAAACAAAAGGGGGTGCCGACAAAGGGCAAAGGAAAAAGAGGAGCGTCAGTACTGAGGCCAGTACACGGCGAGACTAGAATTCGGCGGTCCTCGCCTACATAGGTATGGTGGACTGAAGCGGCAGCGCGACATGCACTAAACAACCTATAGAGACTCGGTACAAATAGCGGCTATCAGAGAGGGGTAAGAAAGACCTATTCGGAACCAACCTAATACTACCACCAAACATACCCATCCTGGTATTTCTCCCTCGAGACCAAACGAGGAAGTCAACCGAGGAACTCACACAGTTGGCAGTTTTATTCATTCCGTTGTAGTTGCGGCAATTACTAGTCAAATATAGATAGTAATCCTGATATAATAAGCAGTGGGCACTTTTAGTTAACCATTCCATTGTAGTTGCAACACTTACTAGTCAGATACAATTAGCATGAGATATCCCAAAACCCAGCAGTTGTTGGTACTTTTATTAAGCCATTCCGTTGCAGTGGAGCTGATTACTAGTCATATCGGATACAAGTCAATTTATAACAGTAAACTTTATTTATAGTTGTCTATGATCGAGAACTGTGCTCCAAGTCGTCCATAACCGCGGACACGGCTTTTCGAAAAGATTTAACCCTGCAGGGGTGCACCAAAGTATCCACATGCACTTCGACCCTTTTTGCTAGATCAGTTAACATACACCCATCGGTATGTCGGCGGGGCCTAAGTCATGACGTTTCCCAGACCCAAAGCAAGTACATGGGGGCCACCCCACTAAGCTACCCACAACGAAGTCGGCCGGTCTCCGAGACGGACTCAGGGTTTGCGTCAGTGGCTGTAAACGACTGGGAACCCGAAAGTGTGACTGGGCTTGTCGATACCGCGAAAACACTCTGCTTCCCTAAACAGTACAGGTGCAGTACCTCGCACAATTTTAAATAAAGCAGTAGAGCATGGCATAAGTACAGGATAGTAATAAAACCCCAAACTACTTTGTGGCCCCCAGTACAATACTTTGAAATTAGGTACTAATCGATGGGGGTGCCCACACACCCCACCTGTGGTTAGCGCGCTCGATCTCGGAACAGGTGTCAAGAACTCGGGGTCCTACGGGACACAAGTGGACGGTTAACAACCAAATAACATCTATTGCCTACCTGTGCCTCTGCATTTACCTACTTCAATTTTAGTTATTAAACAATAATTAAAGCCATGATCATCTCCAACATTAAACATGCGGCAAAACTCCAACAACTGTGGTACTTGACGACACACAACAGCACTTGAGTAAGCAACTATGACACGCAAGTCCAACTATCTACCAATCAACAGGTAATAGGATGTGTCCAAGGCAATATAAGGCTGCAAGGGATATCCCGGGTACGAAAACTAGAGCATCGCAACACCGATAGCAATAGATCAACAGAGGGGAATAAATACTATAAAAGTAAGATAGGTAGAAAGGGGGAGGTGCTCGCCTGAAACACTGCCGAAGGTTCATCCAAGATCGGGTCGACACTCGCATCAACTCATCGGCCTAATCCGCGAAGAAGCAAAGCACTAGCAAAAACACCGGGTGCAATATTTAATACTACGGCAGAAGATCGGGCATGATGCACGTATGATGTATGACATGGCAAAGGATGCGATGCAATTAGGCCATATTAAGCGGAACCGGGGTCCCGACATTTAATTAGGTGGTTCATGTTATTTAGATACCCCGCAATTTAAATGTTGTCTTAACAAGACAAAACATGGCATCGGTTTGCTACACAAATTTAAATGGGGCCAATATGAGACTAGATTTGCCCGCATATCGCCACCATATTTAATTCTAAGGTGAATCGTCTAGATACCCCCAAACACCCACAATATGTATGCAAACATGTTCATTTAATATGCAACAAGATCAATACCATATATTATAAAAATATGAGGGGCCTCGGATAGGGGTCACACATCGAATGGTGACTTGGGGTTCCGAGAGTTCGAGGGTTCGGTCTTCGGATTCGGGATCGGGGTCTTGGCGTCTTCGGGTCCCCGAAGAGAGCTTGGTTTCCACGATGAGGTTACTAGCGGACCGTGTTGGAGATCATGTCGGTCCTTTCTTCGTTTGTGGCGAACTTGGTCGATGGCCTTCGGATCACACCAACGGAGGGTCGATCTTGTCTAGCACCCATGGAAGAGACCTTGGCAGAATGCCAAGATAACAAACACGACAAAAGGTACACATGTCAAATTGTGCCATAACCAAACAGGTAATAGCACACGATGAACAGAGGCACGAGGCAGTGCCTGGCTTGAACGACGACCAGGGCGACGGACGTGGAGCCAAAGAGGTGGGGTCGGCGCTGGCCGGAGCACCGCTGCGGCGACGGCTTGGTGAGGCGCGGCCGGACGCGGGCCCGGTGCTGGAGGCCGGAGGGGCAGCACAGAGAGGAGAGCGCGGTGACGCGACGGCGTCGGTGCAGAGGAGGTCGCAGTCGAGAGGAAGGGCGCAGGCTGGCGGACGGCGACAACGGGGACGAAACGGAGGAGGGGCCCGGCGGTCGGAGACGAACGCGGGAGGAAGGGGGGTCGCGGGAAGGAAGCTGCGGCCGAGGGAGAGGGGGCGCTCGGGTCGCAAGGAGCTCGACGGGCGGCTGCAGAGGGGCGCCGGCGGGCTCGGGCGGTGCTCCTGCCGATGGGGAAGGGTGACAGAGGGTCGGCCGGCTCTGGCTCGAGAAGCTTGAGAGGGCGGCATCCGGCGAGGAGAGGGAGGGTCACGGTCGGCGACGAGGTCCGCGCGGGACGGGACGGAGCCGGGGAGGGGAGGGCGGCAGAGGCCTGGCGGCGGCGCCGATCGGAGAGTGGAAGGAGGTGGCGTGCGGGACGGGATAAGGAGGTTGGGGACGAGGGGATCCCGTGTGGGGAGGCGTGCGTGCGGGCCAGGTGCGGGTCGGGGCACGGGAGAGAGGCTGGCGGGGTGGGGCCAGGCTGGTCGGTGCGTGGGGGATGGGGAGGCGTGCCTGGGGCGGGCTACCGCGGGTGGGCCCGGGAGCAGGTGGCGATGGCCGACCGGGGGTGTGCTGCTGTGTGTGTTTGTGTGTGGTGGGTGAGGGAGTGGGTGGGCCCGCTAGGTGGGGCCAGGAGGTGGCGGCTGGGGGGTGGCAGGTGGCGATGTGGCGCGCTGTGGTAGGATAGGGGGAAGGGAGTGGTGAGGTGGCGGCAGGCTATTGGGTGGGGTGATGTGGAGGCAGGGTGGGTAGATTAGGTTGGGGTAGGAAAATGGTTTAGGGTTTCTGATTTTGTACTGGGGGTGGCCGACTGGGTCGGATCGGCCCGGTACGGCTGCCCCCTAAAAAAATAAAATAAATATTTAATATTTAAAACGGGGCTTTTGAAAACCGTTGGTAGACAAAGCAAAATATTCCGGTGACCCGGGTTTTAATTTAAAATCAAGACGGGGCGTTTAGAAAACAAAAACAGGCTTTTCGAAAATCGTTTTATGCAAACAAATGCAAGATGACATGACGATGCTCAAATGCAATGTGGCATGATGACATGAGCATGCGGTCATGATGATGCAATGCACAAAAACAACGCGATTTTCTAGTAGTGGTAATTGCGGGATGCCACATCATGCATACATTCATGCATCACCTTTGTTGCATAGGCTTATGGATTGTTTGTTTATGATTGCAATTGTATCGTGTAGATTGTGACGAGTGCAACGCTTGCTCGTGTGTGGATTGTTCTTCCGACCGCTACAACCAAGGAAAGTAGATGCTACTTTGTTCATGATATCGTCCTACTAATTTTCAATGCATTGTCGTGTATTTTGTAGATGCATGTGTAGGATGATACTATCGCTATGCTATGTCCTATTATGTGGTAGGGCTTTCCTTGTAGATGAACCACCGTTGGTAGATGTGCTTAGCCATGCTATGATGAACGAGGGCTGGGTTACATCACTAAAGCTTGTTTCTAAAAGTGTTGGTTTGTGAAAACTAAAACAACTTAATCAATGAATCTCCTGGGTGTGATGGGATTGATAATTTTTGGTGGTATCATTGCGGAAAGGCACCCAGGTATCAAGAGAGAATGATTGGCTTCTTTATTGTGTAGCTTACGTGTACAACCATGTGCCAATAATGAAATGGGCGGTTGGTTGGACTTAGTAGGTTGTGGTAACTCGAACCCGCGTATCCAGAGATGTAGAATTTTGGTAGGATGGACCGGTGCGCGTCGGGATTGGGGAGCTACTTCCCGAACAGTCTCTTCTTGGACTTCTCCCTATCATCACCCAAAATGAGAGTGATGGTACGAGCTGGGCTGGCCAAGTCACATGGGTAAAGTGTACTAACCCCTGCAGGGTGTGTAATCTAATCGATTAGCCGTGTCCCCGATTATGGACAACTGAGTTGCTTGATATTGATTCCATGACATGTTTCTCGCTCATTCTAATTTCATAATTGCTTTAATGTTGTTGGGTTAACTTAATTGGGATCTTTTCAAAGAAAATCAAAAAAAAATTTGTTTATGAAAGTAGGACAAAGGTATTTGCAAATGCAAGCCAGACACAGCTTCAAATGCCAAATATGCATATAGATGTTAGCACTATTGTCTCCTTTACTAGCTCTACTTGCCATACATTCCATGTATTGACCCTTCGGGGCTGCTACGTTTCATGTTGCAGGATATTCCGATTCTGAGTAATCGATATAGGCCACGGTACTCCACTCGGCACTTGTTCACTTGTGGGCAATTTGAAGAATGGAGGATTTGCTTTATTTATGTTGCTACCTGAATAATTTGAGCTAGCCTTGAGCTAAGCTTTTATTGTAATAATGGTACTCTGGATCTTCGTTATTTATGATACACGGATATTTTGCTATGTTATTCATCTCATTCTATTGTGGGCCAATGAACCGATCCAGGGATTGGCATGTCACATAGAAGCCACGGTCTTTTCAGAACCGCGGTGTTACATCTAATGAGAGGGAAGTAAGATTTGAGGAGTTGTTGTCCCGAAACAGATTTCTATCCTCAACCAAAACAATTCGTGAAGAGGCTCTATAACTCGGATTGAGCTCAAAATTTACAAATAAATCCCCCAGTATGTTATCTAACTTTAGTTAGTTCAACACTTCTTGATTTGAGCAACATAATATGTTTGAAAAAATCGGTTGCTACCTGCTGGTCTGTTTTGACAGATTTCTGCCATTATTTGCATTTGCTTCTTATTGATTCCTTTTTGAGTTCTCTTTAGGTGAATTGAGATTTTTGAAGGAGTTACTACATTAGCTTGTGTTTTTAGTGAATAGCCTTGCTGTTCCAAAGCTTTGCCAGTGGTCTAATATATTTTGAATACACTAATGTTGCTAATGAAGATTGTGTGAAGTTTTGTATGAAGGAAAAATTTCAGGTGTAGAGAGAGAATGATGCAATGAGATGAAGGATGGACAAAAGCTTAAGCTTGGGGATGCCACCATGGTGTCACCCCAAGAAATATCCAAGAGGTACAAGCGTCAAAGCTTGGGGATGCCCAAGGCATCCCCTTCTTCATCAATAAAAAGCTCAAGTTTGTCTAGACACTTTGTTTCTACTGTTTCATGCACAGTTGTGTTGTTCTTGGAGCGTCTTAGTTTTCGTTTGCTTTGCTTAGTTTGTTTAGTTTGCTTAAGTAGTTTGTACCCCTGTTCTCGTTGTGTTGTTTTGCAAATAAGGTTGCTTGGTGTTTGGAAAGGAGTAGTAAATTCTTGCTTGAAGTGCAAGAGGAGCTTGCATTGACTATGACTTAGACTTTAGCATGACATGCTAGGTGTTGTTTTAGAATTATGCTTAGTGATTATTGCTGTAGCATGTCTTGTTCCAAACAATTCGGATTGCTTAGTGTGCCATGAAGAAATTATGCGTTGTTTTAGCATGCAAAAGCATAGTATTGTGGTATTCTCCGTTGATGCTTTGCTTGGGTTGACTTGGCACATGCTCACACCATGTTATGACTATGACAAGTCACCATTAGCCTCTATGATCATTTAGTCCTTGACTTGTAGTACCACTCTTTGCGTTGATTAGTATGCTTTGTTGTACTGCATGATTTTGGTCATTATTGCTCTCTTAGTTGGTTGCTCCCAGTCTTTTGCTAGCCTCTACTTGTATGAGTAAGTTCTACTCATGCCTCCAACTCCCAAGAAACCAAGTTATTCCAAAGTGTCCAGTATAAACTCCTATGCATGGTGTGTTACACCATTCCAAGTATATTCTTGTTTTCAGCTATCTTCCAATTAAAAACTATTTTGTTATGAGAAAACTCAGTGATTAAAGACCTCACGAACTTGATGGCACACTTTATTCTTTGCCCCTAATAAACTTGAACCATTGTGAAAACTTTGTTGTATATGCTTGCACTTATAAGTTGGAATTAGAAGAACCGTGCTGTCATGGGGAACATTTTCAACATTGCACTTGTACCTTATTGTACTCAGTTGATATCATGTTCTTTTGTCTATGGATGTCACCGGTGTGAAAAATAGAGGGAACTTGTAAGTCCATGGAGTTTGTATCCTGTGTTAGAGAAATGCCTGGGCCGCTAGCCTAAGCCATGCCTAATCATGGTGGAAACTTGCAGCATCACCATAATGACATCTATGAAGCATTCTTCTTATAAAAAAAGAGACACATTGAGAAAAGAGGAAAGAGAGAAAAAAGCACCATATTCCCATGGTACAGAAGAAGATTGCTGAGATGCTCATTGTCTGCTTGCCTTATCATTTTGGTTATGGGAAAAGCTCATGTACCAAGTGCAAGGGGTACCCCGTTGGCGGTTCTCAATGATATGCAAATAATTATAGTGACAAGAATTTACCTGGACCCAAAGTTGAGTATGCATGAGGTGTGGCCCTCGTAATCAAGGGACTTGAGATTGCCAACTTATACTTCGTGAAGCATATACTCCAGCTTTGCCACTTTAACCTTAACCACTTCAAGATGCTTATGATAGGGGCAATGAGGGGTGAAAGCTAACAAGTACCATAATTTTTGGAAGCTCTTTTTGAAACTTGTAATCCCTGCTTCCTTTACAAAAAAGGCCTTCTTCCACCATTATTGAGTCTCCACCTTCTACCTTTAGGCACCATTAATAGAGCATAGTTGTCATTCTGTGTGCAGTGTTCCAAAGCTTATTAATTGATGCATATTGTGATATTTTAAAAAAGGTCTTGTGATATTTTTTTCTAGTCACCCTTGTGAACTTTGCAGGTGTCCTATGCATCTAATTGCTACTCTATGAGGGACAAGCTGATTGCCACTATGCTATGTTTTCTGCATGTGAAACAAAAAAACGTTTTTTAATGCGTGTTATTCATGATCTTTGTTTGTAGCTTGTCATGTTGCATGCATAGTTACTATGTACTATTGTTCGAACTCCATCTTTATTGCACATGTTTAGAGTTCTTTGATCCCAGCTTTCAATGCTTGCAAATGGTTGGATCTTTATTGTGAGGGCGCATGTCACCTCAAAAATTATTTTGTTTATCACTTACCTACTCGAGGACGAGCAGGAGTTAAGCTTGGGGATGTTGATACGTTGGAAACGTATCTTTAATTTTTGATGCTCCATGCTTGTTTAGTATCTACTTTGTTTTACTTGTCCACACTTTGAGGTGCTTTTTACATGTTTTTTGGTACTAACCTACTAACAAGTTGCAACAGTGCCAGATGCATGTTTTCTGCTGTTTTTTGTTTCAGAAAAGTTAGTAAAGAAATATTCTCGGAATTAGACGGGACAAACGTCAAAGTCAATTACTTTCCATGGGGAACAAGAAGTCCAGAAAGGAGCTGGAGGGGCCAGCTAGGGGGGCAGACCAACCCCAGGCGCAGGTGGGCCCAGCCCTGCGCCTGGCTAGGGTTTGCCACCCCTGGCCACCTCCTCGGTCTCCCCCTTCGCCTATAAGAATCCCCCGATGCAGAAACCCTGGGCACCCGATCAGAAATCCACGAAACCATCTGTAGCCGCCGCCACCATCGTCCCTAGATCGGGGGGATCTGAAGTTCTTCCTGGCACCCTGCCGGAGGGGAGATCATCCCGGAGGCCTTCTCTCCGGTATGATGCGTGAGTAGTTCCACCTTGGACTATGGTTCCATGTAGTAGCTAGATGGTTGTATCTCCTCCCTTGTGCTTTCATGTATAGATCTTGTGAGCTCCGTTCATGATCAAGATCTAATCTATTTGTAATCATGCATGTTGTGTTTGCGGGGATCCGATGGATATTGAGATTATTATGTTGGATTGATTAATGGTTTTGTCTTTATGATTCTATCATGTCTGTGTTGTTTGTGATCTTGCATGCTCTCCGTTGTTAGTAGCTATCTTGTCCAAGTAGTTGCTAGTGACTCTAAGAGGGGGTATTTATGCTCGATAGTGGGTTCATGCCTCTAGTTTCCAAGGGAAGTGACAATAATCTCTTCGGTTGTAGATGTGTTGTTGCTACTAGGAGAAAACAATGGTCTCTTGTTCATGGAACATGTGGACTGTTTACCTTACACACTTTGCTTAAAGCAGTTGCCTGTTGCTTGCAACTTAATACTGGAGGGGGTTCGGATGATAACCTGAAGGTGGACTTCTAGTCATAGATGCAGTTGGATGGTGGTCTATGTATATTGTTGTATTGCCCAATCGAATCTCATAGGATCTTTCTAACTAGTAATTGCATTGTTATATCTTGCTCAGTTCCTGTCAATTGTCTTATTGTAATTTGTTTACCCTTCATGCCATGTTGTTTATCTAAGGAGAGCACCTCTAGTGAACTATGGACCCTAGTCCAATCTTTACCATTGATACATCTTCGACTGCTACTCGTTTACTTGCTGCAAACCATTTCCTTCCACACCATACGTTTAATCCTTTGTTATAGCAAACTGGTGAGCTTGACAACCTCACTGATTCGTTGGGGCAAAGTCTTGAGTTTGTGTTGTGCAGGTCTCCGTGTTGCTTGCAACACCTGTATGACATTTCCTTCCTCCTACTGGTTCGATAACCTCGGTTTCTTACTGAGGGAAAACTTGCTGCTGTGATGCTTCACACCTTGATCTTGGGGTTCCCAACAAAGCACTCCTACATCAACTCAGTGCTGCATCAAGATTTTCTGGCGCCGTTGCCGAGGAATAAAGAAAGAAGCTCCCACGTCAACTAGGCGCCATCAACCGTCAAAACCAAGATCAAACCATTTGCAAGCATTGAAAGTTGGGATCAAAGAACTCTAAACATGTGCATGAAATATGGAGTTCTAGCAATAGGACAAAGTAACTATGCATGCAACATGAAAGGCTACAAACAAAAATCATGAATAACATGCATTGAAAAATGTTTGTTTGTTTCACATACAGATAACATGGCATAGTGGCATATAGCTTGTCCCTCATAGAGTAGCAAATAGATGCATATGACACCTTCAAAGTTCATAAGTGTGACTAGATACAAATAGCACAAGAACAGGTAATATTACAATATTCATCAATCAATAAGTTTTGGGACACTACACACAGAATGGAAACTATGCTCTCTTAATGGTTCCTAAAGGTAGAAGGTGGAGACTCAATATAATAGTGGAAGAAAGGCCCTTCATAAGGGAAGCAGGGATTTCAAGTTTCAAAAAGATCTCCTAAAAATTATGGTACTTGTTAGCTTTCAGACCTCATTGCCCCTATCATAAGCATCTTGAAGGGGTTAAGGTTAAAGTGAACAAAGATGGAGTATATGTTTGACAAAGTATAAGTTGGCAATCTCAAGTCCCTTGAATACGACGGCCACACCTCATGCTACTCAACTTAAGTCACATGTAAGTTCTTGTCATAGTAAGTGCATGCGTATCATAGAGAACTGCCAACGGGGTACCCCTTGCACATGGTACAAGAGCTATCCCATAACCAAAATGACAAGGCAAGCAGACAATGAGCATCTCAGCGATCTTTTTATTTACTAAAGTAATAACTTCCAAGATCAAGGAAACTCTTGGGTTATCTCCCAAGAAGTACTTTTCTTTAACGCCTCAAAGTTAGGCATGATAGCTTGAAAAGATGCTCTCATAAGAAATATGAATTGAAGTAAAAGAGAGCGTCAAGAAGCAAATTCAAAATACATTTAAGTCTAACCCACTTCCTATGCATAGGAATCTTGTAAGAAAATAAATCAAAGAAGCACATAGTATCAAGAATGGGTAGATAAAACAAGAGCAACTTCAAAACTTTCAGCACATAGAGAGGTGTTTTAGTACCATGAAAACTTCTACAACCATATTTTCCTCTCTCATAATAATTTTCAGTAGCCTCATGAATAAACTCAACAATATAACTATCACATAAAGCATTCTTTTCATGATCTACAAACACATAATTTCTATCAAGCTCAAAAATAGTGGGATTAAAACCTTCACAGGTTTTACCCAAAGTAGATATTTCAAAAGGATCCACAGGAACATAACATTCATCCTCCTTTGGTAAGCATGGGGGACAATCAAATAATGTAAGGGATAAAGAGTTACTCTCATTAGAAGGTAGGCATGGGTAGATATTCCATTCTTCCTCCTTTTGTTCATCACTCTCCTCATCTTTTTTCATCTAATGAGCTTCCAGTTTCAACAATTTCTTCTTCCGTAGGCTCCTGCAAGGCATTAGTCTCTTCCATTTGTGGAAAGCACTTATTAAAATATTCAAGAATATAGACATTCTCTTCCTTGTAATTATCAAAGCAAAATTTAAGTATCTCATAAACCTCATATTCATAAGGTGCATCATCAGTATTTTCAAGCAAACTGGCAAGTTCAAATGCACCCTTGAAGGCAATACATTCTTCAATTTGTTCCACATCATAAAAGTCATAGTTTCCTTTAACATAATAAGATATGGTAACATTATCATTATACTCACATTGAAAAGGAAGGTGTTTATACCTCCTACAACAACAAGATTTATCAAAGCAATAAGTAACATTATAAGTAGAGCACACGTCTCTAGCAATAGTATTCAACTTATCAATTTGTTCCCATAAGTGTTTTCCTTTTTGTGACAAATAGTGTTTCTTATAATAATACTTTTGTTCTTCTGTGAACCCACCTTGCCAATAAGAACTAGTTTCAAAGAAACCATCCATTGATATAAAGCATGACCAAGCAAGGCAGCAACAGACCAACAACTAGAGTGGGAACTAATTTTTTTGTGTTTTTGATAAGAGAAATTAAACCAAACTAAACTAGTTTTTTTTGGAGTTTTTGAAAAGAGGCAAACAAAACCGAGCAAAAGAAACTAAGCAAACTAAAAACAAAGTAAAGAGAAAGGTTGAGGAGAACTCCCCTTGTGAAGACGTCCTTAGCCTCCCCGACAACGGCGCCAGAAAAGCTTGATGGTGCTGTGAAGCACTTCGTCGGGAAACCCCAAGAGCAAGGTGTGAAGCAGCACAGCAGCAAGTTTTCCCTCAGTAAGAAACCAAGGTTATCGAACCAGTAGGAGGAAGGAAACGTCTCAAAGGTGTTGCAAGCAACGTGGAAACCTGCACAACACAAACTCAAGACTTTTCCCCAATGAATCAATAAGGTTGTCAAGCTCACCGGTTTGCTATAACAAAGGATTAACTGTATGGTGTGGAGTGTAATGGTTTGCAACAAGTAAACATATAATAGTGGAGGATGTATCAATGGTAAATATTGGATCGGGGTCCATAGTTCACTAGAGGTGCTCTCCTTAGATAAACAACATGGCATGAAGGGTAAACAAATTACAGCAGGGCAATTGACAGGAACTGAGTATGGCATAACAATGCAATACTAGACAAAAATATCCTATGAGATTCGATTGGTCAATACAACAATATACATAGACCGCCATCCAACTGCATCTATGACTAGAATTCCACCTTCAGGTTATCATCCGAACCCCCTCTAGTATTAAGTTGCAAGCAACAGACAACTGCATTAAGCAAAGTGTGTAAGGTAAACAATCCACTTGTTTGTAACATCCCAGCATTTAGGAACCAACGAAGGGTAGATTTAGGAATCTGTGAAATTGCATGCATTCATTTGTTAAAATGTGGGTAAATTTTTCGCCAAATAAAAACCTAAAGTGATCCATGTTTCTTTCACTCTTTAAGATTAGGAATAGCCTTGGAGAATGATCGTTATAAACTTTGATATGATCTTTGTGGATTAGTGTGTTTTGGGAAAAGAAATTTGAATTTAAATTTGAGTGTTGGATTTATAATGTAGAAGGATTTAGAATTAGGTTTGAGTGATTTGATTTAATCAAGAGTTAACAATTGATTACTCAAACTTTAAATAAAATAAATTAATCAATAAAATGAATATTTATTCCATAATTTTATTCAATAAATAAGTTACAAAATGTAACTTATGGAAATGATCAAGAATATTTACAATAGTAATGAAATAAAAGAAGAATCTTTATATATTGAGTAATAGTACAATCTTTATTACAAAAGAATAAAATAAAAATTACAAAATAATAAAAGAAATATTACAAGTGACTATTCTATAAAGAAAAATAAAACCTAAACTAAAGTCTTGAATCTTCAAGTCTGGTACCTGCAAAACAAACACAAACTAAAAGAAAGAAAGTTAAGGATTAAAAATGTTTTACTCTCAGTATTGACAGTGAGTTGCACTGTTCAAATTTTCATCATTGAGTAATTTAAGGGGCAAGTTTCACCAATATGAAAGAACTATATCTTTCATAATTTTAAGCCGTAAGTCAAATAAACAGGAAGGAGGGGCAAGTTTCACCAGACAAGTAAGTGTAACCAGATAAAAGTAGCTTTCATATCTAGAGCATATCCACAAGGTGTGCAGCAGGCACACAAGCAGCACACACACCAAACTGCATTGTGTGTGCTGTCAGCACAGCATCAATAGCTCCAACACACAAAACTGCTCAGCACAGCTGTGGGAAGCAAACCCAACACCATTCCATGTTTCATACACGGCAAGCACAGCAGCCAAACCAAGCCAAACTAGATCACACCAACCAAACCTTGATCATCTCACCAAGATGGTGACATAGGGAGGGGTAGATTAGGTGGATAGCAGGAACAAGATCAGGCCACCAGGACCAGGAGGTGGAGAGCTAGATCAAGGACAAGTCTAGGAGCTGGAAGTATCAGGAGGAGCACCAGATCAAGCTAGCCACAAGATCAACAACTTGCAACCCCAACAACAACCAAGTGTGGTGAGTAGAAAAGACCATCACATGATTTATCTGTCTAAGTTAGACAAGCATCCATGAGTTGTCTCATACTCAAATTCTCAGAAAAACACCCAAGTGGGGTGAATCCATCATTGAAGTTTTTCAAACACTAAAAGCAACCAAAAAACTATATAGATCCAACTAGGATCTCAGGACAACATCATTGATCCTAGCTATCAAGCTATATTTAAATTCTAGGAATGAATATAGCCAAGATCTGAACTTCTAGGCACACCTCTTAAACAGGAGTAGCACCTTAGAATTTCATCCTATGGATCCATATAATTTATCAAGCTTACAAATCATTTTTTCCCAACTTTGACTCAAGAATCAGTAGCTGGTATCACTACCAGAACCAAACCATGAGGAACAACAAGATAAGGGCCTAGTCCCTAAACCTCAGACCAACATCATAGGTTCCAGGGATTCAAGGAAAGAAGTTTCCATTTATTTTTGATGCCAATCTAATTTTAAGCTTGAACAAAACCAAGCCAAGTAATAGAACCTAATCTAGTGTGCCATACTGGGATGGTGCCACAAGAACAACTTCTAAACTAAGCAGGTTAAGCATCTAACTTTTACAGATAAACTCACAGCCAAATATAAATCATTTTCCTAATACTAATCACAGGAATCATTTCTAAGAATATCCATATATATATAATCACTATAAGAGACCATTTGATCTCAAGCTATATATGCATTCATAAGCCAACAACTACAGATACAATGACTTCATCACTCAATAATCACTGTCAGTAACTAAGTAATGATAGTGGTGAGTTCTCAAACCACTAGAATCTCCAAGTAATGATTCCAGAGCAACCTTATCATCTGAACCATATCAAATTAACCAATGGAACCATCTGGTAAACCACTAGCATCACCACATCTAATCATAAGCAGCAATCCACAGCAAACCACCACTCATCATGCTTAGGGATCATCAATACATGATCCAACTAGCCAGATATCTAATCCATAGAGGGATATGAACCCTAAGCAGAACAAACAATCCTAATCAGGACATGTCATTAGCCAGGAGTGGCCACTACCAACACATAGCATAGGATGGCCTAGCACAAAGGACACGAGGGGGAGAAGGATTACTTACTGGAGGTTATTGCGGTGGGCGAGAAGAGGAAGAAGAGGTCGACGACGAGCACGGCGGCACGAGGAGCACCCCCAAGGGGGGCGCTGTGACCCACATCACGCCGAGGAGGCGACCACAGCCACGCCTGAAGGCGAGGAACACCACCACAGCACATGGGAGCAGCGGCGACGACAGCACCAGCACCACCCCAACCCTAGGGTTCGGGAAGGAGCCGGTCTGGCCACAGGAGGGCTCCAGGTCCAAATCGAATTGGACAAGAAGGTGGAGCAGGGTCAACAACCACCGTATATATCACGGAGGCGGTTGGGGAGGTCCATGGTGATGTGAATCGCCGGCGGCGGCATCGCAGACCACGGGGTCGGGGAAGAAGGAGAGATGAGAACGAGAGAGTGACAGAGAGAGTGTGGGCTTGGTTGGGCCAGGACCCCTTCGGGGTGTCGTTTTGGTTCTGCCCTAGTGGGCCACAAGGGCCCAATAAACCAACACAGGCAGCCCATTTACCTAAAGGCAGATTTTAATAAATAGAAAAGACCAAAATGCCCCTAAATTTAAATAAATTCTAGAAAATAAAATAAAAATCCAAAAATTATAAATAAAATGTTTTTGGATTCATAATAATCCAAACTACCCAATTAAATTAAGAAATTTTAGACATATAAATTTTATTAAGAATTTTGTAATATATATACTCCTTATAGAATTTTATAAAATTATTGAAAGATGATAAAAAATAAATAAAAATTACTTTCGTTATATATTAATATTGTAGTATTTTAGAAAAATACTAAACAAATATTTAATATCAATTTTTGGTATTTAAATGATAATTCTTAAAGGAATTATTAAATAAATAAAACTCAAATAAAAAGGAAATAAAATAAAAGAATACAATATTCAATAAGTATTAAAAAATTAATTAATATTTATAAATACTTTATTATTAAAAAGAATTTTTAATAATGGGGGGTAATACACCCAAAGCTAAATGATGCATTACATTACTTTGCATAATCATTTTGCTTCTTTAAATATTGTCCTTACCGGGCAATAATGATGTTTTGTAGACATAGAAGCTCAAGGTCCAGTGCAAGCATCAGACTTCACTACCTTTCAATCACAAGGCAAGTTCATAACTTGCTCATGTCCTTTGAAGAGTCTTTATCAAGTATTTACAAATTGTGTGTTATCATCTATATTCCAGAAAAATAAAATATTATTTTCCCAAAATAAATAAAACTTAGATATCATCCTAAGTGATGATATGATGGGGCAATAGAACTTAGGTTTCTATTTGCAATAATGATGAACCATTAGGGATTAATAACCCATGACATCAGTGATTCTAGCGCCGTATATTACGCGTGAGCCATGAGTTTTGGAATGGGACAGAGAAGTCAGCTGTATCCTTTTCCTCTTGTATGGAGGCAAGACGACATTAATGTGACGTTGTGATTCCTTGTGAGGATCAAACATATGGGTGGTCACCCTTACGCCCCACACTTTTGGTGTCTAGATTATTTATGAATGGTGTTTAGGGATATAGTCCATTCAAATGGTACTCATCCGGGCATCACCAGGTCATAGAGTCTTCGGGAACTCATCAGGGTTTTAGCCTGCCCGAAAGGGGGCTTAACGGAGGTGAGCCGGCCTCGAAGGATCATGTAGACATATGAGATCGCGGAGAGGGCAGTGATTGGCTTATACCAACTACTAGGCCCCACATCATGAAATTGTGGACGGGAAAGTACGCCCGGTTGTGCAACAAGGAGTTGATCTCTCATGGGTAAAGTAACGCACCTCTGCAGAGTGTAAAAATTGTAACATGTTACTCCCTGTTCCGGGAAGGAGCTACGAACGCGGCAGGAAAGGAACTTCATGAAAGTTCTGGTCAACCTATGAAGGCTGATGGTCATAGATTTTCATAATAAAACCAATCTTTGAAGAAAGATTTACGAAAATTGCATAGTGCCAAGGATTGCTAGTCTGAGGTGCTAGATAGAGCATCAAAATTCCTACCTTGCATATAATGAACTTGCTGGGTAACGCTGTTACTCATCCTTTCCTTTGAACCCTTGCTTAGACTCTGAGAATCCCGAAGATACTCCAATGTATGCAACTGAGAGCCAAGAGGAGGTCTTCTATGAAGAGCCCAACCTGTATGGAGCCATAGAAGGGGAGGACTACGACATCGTCTACGGAGGAGAGTTCCAAGAGTCCGTATAATTACTATAGTTCTAATAGACACTTGAGCCGAGCAACATGAACAATATATAGCAATAAGTTGTTGAGCTCAATTTGGAGTTTAAGTTTTAAATTTGAAACTTCCGCTGAAACACTTATATTTTGGTTTGTAAGTTGAATCTTTTTGAAGTCTTGAACTTCCGGTATTGTAATAATAATAATGTGTGTATGTTTGTAATATGGACCCACAATGTTTCGTTGTACCACTCTGAGGGATGTGATATTTACGGAACGGTGTTTTGTGGATGTCATATCAACGACTATAGTGTACTACACATGCAGTGGTATGCTGGATCACCGCATTGTTCCATGAACAAGAGACCGTTGTTTTCTCCCTAGTGGGAACAACACATCTACAACCAAAGAGATTTCTGTCACTTCACTTGGAAACTAGAGGCATGAATCCACTATCGAGCATAAATACCCCCTCTTAGAGTCACTAGCAACTACTTGGCCAAGATAGCTACTAACAACAGAGAGCATGCAAGATCACAAATAACACAGACATGATAGTATGAAATAGACAAAACCATTAATCAATCTGACATAGTAATCTAAATATCCATCAGATCCCCGCAAACACAACATGCATGATTACAAATAGATTAGATATTGATCATAAACGGATCTCACAATATCTATACATGAAAGCACAAGGAGGAGATACAACCATCTAGCTACTACATGGACCCGTAGTCCAAGGTAGAACTACTCACGCTTCATACCGGAGAAGAAGGCCTCCAGGATGATCTCCCCTCCGGCAGGGTGCCGGGAAGAACTTTAGATCCTCCCGATCTAGGGACGATGGTGGCGGCTACAGAAGGTTTCGTGAAGTTTTGATCGGGTGCCTAGGGTTTCTGCATCGGGGGCTTCTTATAGGCGAAGGGGCGAGGCTGGGAGGCGACGAGAGGGCCCACACCCTACCCAGGCGTGGGATGGGCCCACCCGCGCCTAGGGGGGTGGAGTTCCTGGCTCGCCTCTCCGTCTCTCCTCTGGACTTCGTGTCGCCCATGGTAAAATATTGACTTTGGCTTTTGTCCCGCCAATTCCAAGAATATTGATTTTCTGCCTTCTGGAACCAAAAACAGAAGAAAACAGGCAACTGGCACTGTGGCAACTTGTTAATAGGTTAGTTCCAAAAAAGATATAAAAACACCTAAAAGTGTAGACAAAGCAAAGCAAAGTAGATAGTAAACAAGCATGGAACATTAAAAATTATAGATACGTTTCCGACGTATCATTCCCCAAAACCAAATAACTGCTCTCGATCTGGGCTGACTGGTGCACGCGCTTACCGTCCTCGATCCATGGCGTCCGATCACGCGACTCGCGCCCTTTCTAGGTGCTAGGCGGTGCAAGCGAGCTGCTGGTATATTGCCCATTGAACCTTAATGCCCGATTAGGTTGGCCTCTATTCTTGAAACAATTTCTCTGCAGATGGGTCGGCGTCGGCCTGAATATTTAGACTATGGCTGGTGGGCTCACATATTCCTCAATGATAATCATGACCTTGGTACCTTACCCTGGCGTTAGTGGACACCACTATGTACAATACGACGTCGTCCAACCATTCAATTATGTCGTGCCGATGCCCGAGCTGGCAAGCCTCGACATTGCCTCTCATTCCGATCTCGATGTCGATGACGACAACCACAAGCTCGCATCAATCTCCAAGATTGTAGGTAAGGTTGCACGCTTACTAGCCAGTATGTCCTGCCACCAGGAGAAGAAGCCAGAGATCGGACACGACCGCTCGAGCCGAGCTGCTCCGCGTTGTCGACAATGCCGGGTACGAGACACTGATGCTGATCTAGATGGCCCCTGTGCTGCTGGCTACCGGTGGCACGACCTCATCAGCATGGCCAAGATGGGCTCTGGCAAAACCGATGTCTTCATGCTCCGCCTGCTATCCTACGTCACCCCCATGACGTCGATTGGTCAGCGTGGCGGATGTGGCCACTGGTCCATACATCCATCACCCCATGATGCCCCAAGTCCTACCATCACTCGAGTTCTGTTGTTGATCCATCTGTGTGCACCGTCGTGTGTTTGGTGTCAGGTAGAAAAGGTAAAGGGGCGGCCATCCAAAGCCTCCCATGCACATGTATTTCTTTGGAAACATGGTGCTCTAGGGGCGTCGATGATGCAGTTGGACCTCCTATGGTCCAGCTATCTCGTCTTGGTTGTCGGTGGTGTCGCCAGTTTGGATCGGCATGCGTTGATACACGGTCGCCTAAAAAATGGCATAGAATCAAACTAGCACCGAAAAACCAGAGAAGAGAAAGAAAATAAAGTAGTTTATTAATATAAATGTATTTTGTTGTCTCATAGTCCAAAACGCTACAAAAAAAGGGCCAATCACTCTGGCAGCCTTGCTCCCGAGCATCGAGCTTCCCGACCAACTATGCACCCGCCCACCACCGATGATCTTGTGTTGGAACGGAAGGGGAGCAAAAACCCAAAGGTAAAGTGTGCACACCTTGCCAGTCCACTACATGATGATCACGGGAACATTAGGGTATGCATTCGGTTCAGACGCACCAGATAAAAGGGTTCCTTAGATGAGGAGACAACAGAAGGGAGAAAAATGGGGAGAAGAATCGGAGACAAGACGACCCATCGAGGCGAAGTCGACACATCGGAGAAGAACTAAAACAACAACTTTTGTAGGGAGCATGGCTTAATATTTGTGTATATTTTATGTAATACAACATTTCTATAAGAATCTGTAGCAACGCACGGGCATTTAGCTAGTTAGTCTCTTCTCTATCTCTATCTCTACTACCTAAAAAGAAAGTCGTGTTCCTTGTTCTCCCGATACGTCATTTCCCTTCGTCCGACACTCCAGCCTCACGGGCGTGGCTCCTCCTTCCGTGCACAACGCAGATGGGCCTGGCCCATTTGTCTGGTAGAGGAACGACCCGCATGGCCTCATCTCTCCTTCCCCATGCATTTTTCCACCTCTAGGGTTCTCTACCTCCAAGGCCACCACCACATGCCGCTCACCCCTGCCACCCCTGACACTCCGGCCTCACGCGTGTGGCTCCTCCTTCCGTGCACAACGCTGATGGGCCTGGCCCATTTGTCTGGTAGAGGAACGACCCGCGTGACCTCATCTCTCCTGACCCATGCGATTTTCCACCTCTAGGGTTCTCTACCTCCAAGTCCACCACCACATGCTGCTCACCCCTGCCACCACCACGGCAACAATGACAATGAAGATGGAGACAAGGAGGCAACATCCCCTCCAGTGCTACCTGGCGCGCATCGTACCCCGCCGCCAAACCGGCTCTCTAGCGCATCCCCGTGCTCGAAGCAGACTATCGCCGCCAGTCCCGATGAGCGTGGCCTCCATCGTCGTACGCCGACTCCAAACCCAGTTGATCTGTGTTGCCGACTCGAGATCCGTCATGCATTAGCAACACCAGCCGTGTGGCCGAAACTAGCCGCGTTGTGGTCAACGCTTGCAATGGCAACCGCCATGATCCAATCCAAACAGGTATGACCTTCCTGGTGTCTTACGTCCTTTGTCATTCTCAGCTCCACCATGAATATCACTATTGCTTGCCTTCATGCGAAGGCTTTTTTAATTTTAGAAGTATAATTCTTAAGTTCGAGAGTCTTCTGAAATTTCTCTGCAAAGCTTACAATTACCGTCTGTACTATTGGCTTATTGTGTAAGGATACAATATAACAAATATGTGAGTTAGTGTGTTTTCTACATTTCTTATATTTATTTATTTTCACCAGATTATCGGCTCAAGGGAATTGGGAAGCACAATTTCCAAACTATGATTGACATCCTAGTCAAGGATCCCTGATTCACATAAGTGGTTCTTCTATTGATTGGAGTCCCAAGAGAAAGACTGAATTGGTACCGAAAGAGGAAGATAAAGCAACTTCAGGTACTTGATCCAAAGTTCAAAATGTGTCGCTATTCTTTGGTCATATTTCTCTAGAGTGTTCTGCATTTGCGAAAAAAAATTGGTACTTGGATACGTTTGATACATGGTATACTTGATGATGAAATCCAGTCTTGGTTCTTGTAACATCTCAGCATTTAAGAACTAACAAAGGGTAGATTTAGGAAATTGAAATGTTGCATGCATTCATCTATGAAAATGTGGGTAAATTTTTCGCCAAATAAAAACCTAAAGTGATCAAGGTTTCTTTCATACTTTGAGATTAGATTTAGTCTTAAAGGATGATTGCTATAGACTTTGATATGATCTTTGAGGAATTATGTGTTTTGGAAAATGAATTTGAATTTTAAACTTGGGTGTTTGAATTATAATTCAAATGATTTCTGAATAAGGTTTGAATCTTGATTTAATTAAGAGTTAATCAATATAACTCAAACTTTATCTAAAGAAAACAATTAAGAATATGAATATCTATTTCATATTTTCATTCAATAACTAAGTTTCAAAAATGTAACTTATTGAAATTATCCACAATCTTCACAATAGCAAATAAATAAAGAATAAGAATATTTCTTTATTGATAATAATATAATCTTTATTACAAAATAATAAAATGAAGATTACAAAATAATAAAATGAAAATTACAAAAGAATAAAGAAGATTACATTAACTATTCTATCAAGAAAACCTAAACTAAAATCTTCATCTTCAAATCTGTACCTGCAAATCAAACACTAATAAAAGAATAAAAAAAAGGTTAGGGTTAGTATTGTTTTACTCTCAGATATGTCAGTGAAGTGCACTGATCAAGATTCATCATTGAGTAATTTATATAAGGGGCAAGTTTCACCAATATGAAAGAATCTATCTTTCATAAATTTTAAGCCAAAAAGTCAAATGACAGCAAGGAGGGGCAAGTTTCCCCAGCAAGGTAAAAGTAATCAGATCAAAGTAACTCTCAAGTCCAGAGCATATCCACAAGTGCACAACAAGCACACAAGTAGGACACACACACCAAAATGCATGGTGTGTGCTGTCAGCCTCACAACACAGCTCAAACACACAAAACCATCAACACAGTCGTGGAGAGGCACTACTGCATCTCTTCACTGCTCACACACACAAGAACAGCTAACTTATCCAGCAGTTTCACCAAGCACGACAGCCAGCAACCAAACCAACCACAGCCAGAATCACATCACCAGGATGGTGACATAAGGAGGGGGAAGATCAGGTGGATAGCAAGACCAAGGTCAAGCCATCAGGATCAGGAGGTGATGGGCTAGATCAAGGACAAGCCAGAAGCTAAATATACCAGGGGAGCACAAGATCAACCACAAGATCAAGCTACCATAAGATCCACCACTAGCAACCACAACATCAAGTGACAGTGGTGAGTACATAGACCATCACATGATCTATTTGCATACATGATCTGTATCATATCCAAACTCTCAGAAAGAACCCAAGTGGGGTGAATCCATCATTGAGATTTTAAACTCTAAAAGCAAACAACAAAGTACAAGGATCCAACCAAAACTCAGAACAACATCATTGATTTGGTTGTCAAGCTATATATTTCATTTCAAGCACAAATATAGCTAAGATTTAATTCTAGGCACATCCCTAAGATAAGGGTAGCACCTTAGAAGCTAATCTTTTGGATCCATATAATGATCAAGCCTACTATCATTTTTCTCCAAGCTTTGATTCAAGAAACAATAGCTGGTGCCACTACCAGGACTATCTATATGAATCAATTAGATAAAGCCTAATCCCTAAGCCTCAGACCAACATCATTGGTCTTAGGGATTTCAGAAAAGAACATTTCTACTTATCTTTTAAAGCCAAGCCTGTCTTAAGCTTAAACCAACCCAATCAATGGATTAGAATCAATCTTGTGTGCCATACAAAGATGGTGTCACAAGAACAATTCTACATGAATTAGTATAAACATTTCATCTTCATAGATTCAATTAATCAATCTACCAATCATTTTCCTGTCATTACAGGAATCATAATTAGAACATTCCTAAGTATATCTTCACTGTTGATATCATTATGATCTTAGACCACACATGAAATCTCAAGCCAACAGTACTAAGATAGTGATTTCATCACACCATACCCAACATCACTAATCAAGTAATGACAGTGGTAAGTTATCAAACCCACTAACTTTACCAAGCATTGATTTCAGAACAACTATATCATCTGAATCATATGAAATATAAACATAAAATCATCTGATAAGCCACCAAAACCATTATAGTTCATCTTAAGTAGCAATCCTCAAGCTAATAATCATTCAGCATGCATAGAGAACATCAACAGACGCTCTAATTCATCGAGTAGATAATCAACACCAGGATATGAACCCTAAATGGAACAAATCATATTAACCAGGACAAGACAGTAACCATAGAGGTCACTACCAACATCTAGCATAGGATGAGCGAGCACATAGAGAGAGCACAAGGGGGAGAGGAAAAGAACTTACCAAAGGTCCTCGCTGGAGACTAGAAGAGGAAGCAGAGGTGGCCGACGACCATGGCAGCACGGGGAGCACCCCCAGGGGGGCGCTGCGACCCATACAGCGCCATGGTGGTGACCATAGCCACGTCTAGAGGCAAGGTGAATCACCACAACACACGACGACAGCGGTGGCGCCAAGATCCATGCCAAACCCCAAACCCTAGGGTTCGGGACGGCATCGATCCGTCGCAGGAGAGTTCCATGCTCAAATCCAATTGGACAGGATGGAGAGGCATAGTCGACAACCTCCTCCTGCACCACGATGACGCTCATAACGGTCCACGACAGCGGGAATCATCGGCGGCGGCATCACCGACCACGGGGTCAGGTAGAGAGGAGGAGAGCAGTGAGCTCGAGGGTGAGAGACAGCGAGTGGGTGGGCCGAGTGGGCCAGAACCCTTCGGGGTGGCTATTTTAACTAAGTCTCATGGGCCACCAGGGCCTAATAAGAACAAGCCAGCCTAGAAACCTTTAAGGCCTGTTTTAATAAATAGGAAAAGACCAAAATACCCCTGAATTTAATTAAATTCTAGAAAATAAAATAAAAGTCCAAAAATTTTAAATAAAATATTTTTGGATTCACAATAATCCACACTATCCAAATAAATTAAGAAATAAAATTTTAGACACATAAATTTTATTAAGAATTTTGTAATTTTCTATAACGCTTATGGAATTTTACAAAATTATTGAAAGGTGATAAAATTAATTAAAATTCACTTTCATCATATATTCATATTGTATTATTTTAGAAAAATACTAAACAAATATTTAATAACATTTTTTTATATTTAAATGATAATTCTTAAAAGAATTATTAAATCAATAAAAGTCAAATAAAAGAGAAATAAAATAAAAGAATACCATATTCTATTATAAATATTAAAAAAATTAATATTTATAAATATTTTATTATTATAAATAATTTTATTAATAATGGGGAAAATGCATATCAAATTAAATGATGCATTACATTACTTGCATAATCATTTTGCTTCTTTAAATATTGTCCTGTCCTTACCGGGCAATAATGATGTTTTTGTAGACATAGAAGCTCAAGGTCCAGTGCAAGCATCAGACTTCACTACCTTGCCATCACAAGGCAAGTTCATCACTTGCTCATGTCCTTTGAAGAGTCTTTATCAAAGTATTTGCAAATTGTGTGTTATCATATATACTATAAAAGAAAGAAAATATTATTTTCACAAATAAAGAAATCATAGATATCATGCTAAGTGATGATATAATGGAGCAATAGAACTTAGGTTCTATCTGCAACAATGATAATCAAGTAGGGATTTAATAACCCCTGGCATCAGTGATTCTAGCGCCGTATATTACGCGTTAGCCATGAGATTTGGAATGGGACAGAGAAGTCAGCTGTATCTTCTTCCTCTCGCATGAAGCCGGATGTGCAGGTCGTGGCTGTTATCCTCGTAGCGTGCATATTAGTTGGTAATTCGTAGAGGATATGCAGCATATGGGTGGGAACCCTCATCGTCCCACAATAGTTCTGGTATCTAACGGTTTGTACAAACCATTGTCGTAATTCATTATGTGGGCATGGTGTACACCAAGGAGGCATGCGAGGTCGCGAAGGGGGCAGTGATTGGCTTGGACCAACTACTAGGTCCCACATCATGGAATTGTGAACGGGAAAGTACGCCCGGTTGTGCAACAAGGAGTTGATCTCTCATGGTTAAAGTAACGCACCTATGCAGAGTGTAAGAATTGTAACTTGTTACTCCCTGTTCCTGGAAGGAGCTACGAACGCGGCAGGAAAGCTGTAAAGGATGATGGTCATAGATTTTCAAAATAAAATCAATCTTTGAAGAAAGATTTACAAAAATTACATAGTACCAAGGATTTATAATCCGAGGTGGTAGTTAGAGCATCAAACTTCCCACCTTGCATATAATGAACTTTTTGGGTAACGCTGTTACTCATCCTTTCCTTTGATCCCTTGCTTAGACTCTGAGGATCCCGAAGACGTGCCAATGTATGCAGCCGAATCAAGAATATGTGTTATACAAGGAACCCGATCTGTCCAGAGGTGTTGAAGGAGTGGATTACGAAATTCGCTATGGTGTCGATGATAACGAGTCCAACTAAGTATCCCTAGTTAGTAGTAACCAACGGAGCCGAGCAACATGAACTCTATAGAATAAGCTGCTGAGCTCAACTCCTAGTCGGAGTTGCTACTTTTAAATTCTGCTGAAACACTTTATATTTTGGTTTGTAAGTTGAATCTTTAGGAAGTCTTGAACTTCTGGTATTGTAATAATAATAATGTGTGTATATTTGTAATATGGACCCGCAATGTTTCTGTTGTACCACTCTGAGGGATGTGATATTTACGGAACGGTGTTCTGTGGATGTCATGTCAATGACTATAGTTTACTATACATGCAGTGGTATGTTGGGTCACCGCAGTACTGTTTTTGGGGATTCTTGTTGAAGCATTTTTATTTTAGACTGGAGTTTGTTGAGTGGCATTCTAAAGCCTGAACATGTGCTATTCCTATCTTAAATGGGAGGCACATCTGGGCAGTATTAGGGACAGACGCCTACTTGCAAGGTACATGAAAGTAACCTCTGGAGCAAAATACGTAGAGGGAACAATGTTGCTAGATTATGTGACAACCTAAGAATTGTTGAGGTGAATGGGATAGATTTAGGGGTCGCATTTTTCCTTCAATTTTCAGTGAATTGTCTACCCAGGAGAATTACAGAGAAATAAGAATCCTTCTAGTCCGCTACTCAGACAATTATTTCTCACTCACGCCAAGGGAGAAGACAACCGCCGATATATTCTTTGAGGCTCTGGAGGGCTCCAAGCCCATGGTAGTTCTTAGAGGTTGTAACTATCATCTAAACCATGTGGTGACAATGTGAGACATGCTTCGTATGTACAAAATATAGATGAGTCGATGACTGAAATAAGATCCGTGTAAAGTAAGCACATCTCTAACAAAGTGCATACATGAAATCAATGGGGAACATGTCATGAGCAGTTCTTGTAAATTAGTGTTGTGGCTCATACCCTCGGGGCCATCAGAAATATTTCAGGTTTCCTATGTGTTTCATTTTCCTGGTGGTGTTGAATGGTTCAGGTCTTCCTGGTAGCTTATATTTTTCATGGTTATTCTCTTTGGCATCTACGATTTAGAAGTATCATTAGTAACAATGCAATTTATGCTCTCGTCACACCTTCCCATCAAGGATGCAACTTTGGTCCCATAAACATCTGTAAAAATCCTTGAATCTAAGAATTTGTTAGCATGATCTGTGTAAGCAAAGGAGACAGAGGAAATTTTTTGGCTCTGGTGGTGTTGATAAAGTTCAAGATTTTTAATGTATATTATCCAGTACACTGCTGAATTTATGTAAAGAGGCTCAAGTTCATGCCTTCTTGGATACCTGATGTGCATTGGTGAAGCTAAATTTGATGGCTCTCTTGGTGTTGAAGCTCGAACTATGCTGGAGCATGAGTACACAAATGAGTTGGGGCTGGAATTGATCTGCTCCAGTGCAGGTTACTTGGCCAGTCATTTTCACAACTGGAAGAAAATCATGTTCTTTTCCAGATGTAAGTAAAGTTCTGCTTGTTCCAATAGTAAGCTATTGTGAGTTCATCTCATGACATGGGCTACACATATCCCTAACCATTTGGTGTTCTTTTCCAGACTTAAGGGGATGCTAACGAATTGTCTGTCTTTTTTAGTACTACTGATATGTTTAGTCTGTCTTTTTGAACTCATATGTCCATTTATTAACATCTTTGTTCTATATCTCGATTTACTAATGTGTAGGACACTATACTTCCTACCAATCTTTGTTAAAGTTGACTATGATGCCTGTATAAATCAATTTTTGTGTGTACAATATCTCGATCTAATACATTAAGCTCACAGGTCATCGATGGACTAATAAAGATGAGGAGGTCCTAGATAAACAACTCGATATTATAGCGATAAACAAGCTAATAAGGTTCATGTGAAGGTACTCAAATGATACGAAATGGAGCATTGTTTTCTTATTAGCAGTCCAATATGCATACATAATATATCTCCGCACATGACATAACATTGGTTGTCTCTACAAAGTCGTGCATGGAGGCGTTTCCTCTTCTATCTAATCCTACCCGTGGAACAAAATATTAGTTTGCATTCATAATCCTTCTGTTAATTGTTGACTCTAGCGCAGGGATCATATTAAATTTAAAGAGAAAGAGATAGATTGGGCATGCATTATTAGTAGGATTTATCTTTTTAGGGTTATGTGATGATATGTTTTAATGATTAATCCCTTGTTACTGCAGGATGAAGAAATATAACACATCTTTGGTAATTTATACATGCATCTACGAGAGCATGAGCATGAGTACCAAAAAGATTTGGTGATAGAATTGATCTGCTGGTCATAGTCAGATGACGAGCAGCTACGATCCTGCACAATTCAAGCTCTTGCTCCAGGTCTTGACATTCACTTAAGCAAAAGCATATTATTTTGTTCTCGACATACGACACACTGTGACAAGTTCAGTATCTAGATATCCTATTTTTATGTGTATTTGAGAAAATAGTAGTGGCTCTTAATTTCGTATGACATGAAAGTCCTAGCTGTTTAGAATACTTAAAGTGCACTGTTATTTGAGTGGACCATAATATTTTGAAGTTTATTGTATTTTTTCTTTCCTTATTAATGTTAGAATTTTCTCCTAATTTCACATGCTACTCAAGTTTGAGTTTGAACCTGAACTGTCACTTGGAACATTCTACGGTTGATAAAATTGGTATGTTATGCTAATGGCATAGAATGCTACTGATCATGCAAGTTGTGATTATGGTATTACTTTCTTTGAATCTTTTAGGTGTCCTATTACACTGGCAGTTAATAATTTGTTTTTGCAAATGCTTATGTTTGTATTTCTGACCTTAACTTTTTTAGGACCTGAACTCTCTCAATCTTGCTCAGATGATTTAATTGGGAAGCTAGATGATTTGACAAAATCAGTTCTTCTTAGCGTGGTTTATGCTATTCTAAGAATGTGAGATGGACACAAATGTTGCACAACCTGGTTGAAAATAGAAAGAAAGTAAGGGGGATATATTAAGCAGTCCATTTGCATGGGTGGATGACACCATCCTGTCGGTAAGTTTGCATGACTTTCATTCGAACAACCAACAAATAAAATGTACTCTATTTATGTTGCACGAACCTTCTCTCTATGAATATTTGTGTGTAGTTGGAGGCTAAGTCGGGCCCCTAATCAGAAGGGGCAATGGAGACTGAGATTATCGTAGGTAAGCATAACACTACTACAAGAGAAAACACCATCATTTATTAAAGCAAATGCATATAACTTTTATTATTACTTAGATGCACATAATTGTTGAAGACGATGCTAATCATCAAGTGCATCAATGGCCAGAGTTAAAAATATGCCAACATGAGATGCATTCAGTGTATGAGATGAATGTTGGAGGAGGAGAGGCAGGGAAACGTGCAATGCTGCATGATTGCCAGTGAGGAAATTAAACAACGATTAGACTGGGTTTTGGGAATTGATCCAAAGAAAATGATATATCACTTCCTTAATCATTTTTCACAACTTTGTTTTCACACTGCCTTTTGTGAGTTAATCTGCGGGTGAAGAGGTATCATAGGAAGAGGAAACGATGCTAGATATTTAATAGAGGTGTGTATATGGTGGCAGTGATATATAAATTGGTATTATGCAGATCAACCGGTTTAGGAGGTTTCAATTCAATAGGTAATACCCACAATATTCATTCAACTCATAGAACTGGGTTGCAGGTGATATTGCTTGTGATTCCGTTTCTCTGAAACTTGAGCTGGACATGCAAGGTGGATTAGTTGTTGTTCTATACCATGCACAGAGAAGAATGGATAATTTTTTGATTTGAGTATATATAGTTTATTTCAACAAGCAAGTGACTAAGGCTCAGTTGGAACATCTCAATCTAACAACAATTTATTTTCTTAGCTTTCATAAATAAGTACATGTAACATGGTACTATATAAATGTGTACTATTTGCTTATATAGCTTAAGCAATTAGGTTCAAATTCGTGGAGTAAACTCCTGAAGATGGCACGCTAATCTGCTCATACTTTCCCATATAGCAGTAACGATCAGACCAACCATTTATGTCTTTTTGCACGGGATGTTCTTTCTTGCCAAAGAAACTTACATAGTATTTGCACTGTCACAGGGATTTATTGGTCTTTTGCAAACGAAAGATGGAAAGCAATAGTTGGTACATCAGATTTCATGTTTGTTTACCTCATAAACGGTAGGGTGTAATTTAATGAGTTGTCTATCTTACACTTCTTTTGTTTCTTGCATATGTTGGGGCTACATAATTGTTGAAGTTTACCAGGTTGGCATGATGGATTTAAGGCTGGCACCAAAAGGCTTGCCAGAGAACGACAATGGTGATAAAGAACATAATGGAGGTGGATCTCCATGAGAAGTTCTTCTAGAATTCAAAGAATCTGTGAGGCAAGGGCGTGATCTAGAATCAAGGTCGCATGTACTGTTATTCATTTTTTCTTGAACAAGCATCTAAGAATATGTCATTGTGTATCTTTACTATTTTAGAAATAGAGTGAGGAGGTAGAGGAAGTCATGTTGGCCACCGAGAAGAAGAGGAGTTGTGAAGTAGAAAGGCAAGAAGGAGAAGCAAAGTAAAGGGCAAGGTGATGAGCTTGGCACCACTGATGGCATGAACTCCAAAGTCGAGTGCCCTGACAAATTTGCAAATGCAATTAACAAGATATCAAATTTTTATTGCGTGCTTGTACAAATTGGAAAACTAACAATGATTTTTCCATATTAAGCCCTGACCTTGTATATATGTATTGACAGCCCTGGATTGGATTGAACAATTTTGTCTTTCTTGTACATGGCTTCCTCCTGCTGATATATCTTTCTTCACGTTTCTGATCTATGCATTTGAAGACATGGGCATAAGAAGCATACACATAATTCTAATGGTAATTTTTAATCCATCAATAGTGTTCCATCATATACAATTTTTATAGGATGATAGTCATGAAAAATCTATTACTGATGAAAGTCTTCAGTACTCCAACCATATGGAACCTTGAAGATCAAAGCTCGCTGTCACACCTAAGAAGGGGTGGATTAAATAATTTTTAAATATTAGCGAGAATGAACATGGATGCGCCTGCACATTGTAGAATCTACACTGACATGATACATGTTACTACTTTGGATTATGAATAACCATGGTTAACATGTAGTTATTGTTGGCGCAAGGGCTAATTTTTCTTAGTGACAGGCAAGTTTTAGGTCAGTCGTGATTATGAGTGTAACCTTCAATTGCGTGCTAAAATATGGTCGACCAATGTGGTTGCATTTCTTGCTCGAATTTGGAGATAAAACATCAATAAAACCAAAGGGTTAATAGAGAAGAAAAAAGGGTATGTGCCGAAGACTAAGTGAGAGGAAACCTGACTATCGTGACGTGGTTCAAAAGTTCATCTATGTCACATTAAACTTTATATATTGACTTTGTATGTTAGATAATAAGATTTACTCCAAGAATAATATTCTATTAAAATGATAGTTAAATTTGAGAACAACACTGTAGTTGATATATTTCCCTAAAAACTATAGTTGATATATAAAATTTACTCATGAATTTTTGGAAGTTCTTTTAGCCCTACCACATGTGCATGGCCTATTCTCTCACCATCCTTTCTCAAACGGAGGCGATAGGATGGAAGACGTAAAAAATATTTGAATTCAAGCATTGAAAATCTTTTTTTCCATTGCAACGCACGGGCATGTTTTTTAATAGTAGAAAAAACACCAAAACGGTACATTGATTAGCCCTTACTATTCCTTTCTATTTATAGGATTGCCCTTCCATGATACATACCGCTTGGCTGTCTAAAAAACGAAACTGAGGCTCGCATAGACACCGACCGTGCCAAGCTCTCTCTTTCTTTCACATAGACCGCGATCCATGTTGGTCAATGATCAATTAATTCCCCGTTAATATGGAGTACATGTGAATGGTTGAATGGTTGGTGAATGGTAGTAATTATATGCGAATGTCACCTTGTTTTCCTATTATTCACCATTTGATGTCCACATTTAACTCGAGGTGTTGTAGTCTTGTAGAAGCCTAAAAGAATTCGTCCATAGAATTTCTAGCAGCTTCTTTTCACCACGGAAAATGGCATTGGCACCCGTCCTTCCTGGAGAACTTTATTTAAAAAAATCAAAAACATGATTTTAAAGTTTCCAAAAATTTAGAAAAAAAAATACATGGATGTAGTAAACTGTGTACACTACGGGCATGTAAATTTTTAATGTGAAATACTTTATATTTTAGGCTCAGCAAAAAAGACAAATTGTATAATTTTTGGATGATTCAAAAGTTGCACTGTTCACACTTCCATATCTGCATTTTTTGTCATTTTTCCTAGGATAGAATATTTGGTATTTCGTAATAAAGTTTCACATACCGGTAGAATAAATTATTGACTATAGCTTCGTATTTTTTTCGATTTTTTGAAACTTCAAATTTGAATTTTTCGAAGATTTTGAAAATGTCCTCCATGGAGGACGGATGCCAAAACGATGCACTCCTTTTCACCATAATTTCTTCCCACCGTTTCACGTAAGCTGGCTTATGCATAAGCAGGAGCCCAAAAAAATCGTTCTTATCGGGCCAGAGTACACGTATCCATGGCTGGACATAGCTTAAGTGACCGAGGTATAAATTCTAGACCGCCTTTGCTCGAGTATCCGTTGTACTCCCTCCGTTTGGGATTATAAGTCCCGCGCGGATAACTAGGTTGCCAATTTAAACAACAAAATATAAATAGTATAGCACAAAAATTATACTATTAGAAACTTTAGAGATTATATTTTCTAATGGTATAATTTTTGTAATATATAAGTTATGTTTTGTTAGTTAAATTAACAACCTAGGTATGCGCGTAGGACCTATAATCCCGAACAGAGGGAGTATTATACTAAATCAGCGATACTTATTATGTAAATAGAGAATGCTATGTTTTAGAAAATATTGTAAAAAATCTAATAATTTTTATCTGTTATATTATGCATTCTGGAAAATTTTCGGTATGTATGCATATAGTTTGTAACTAAATATTATTTAAAGTTTCGCTATCAAGTTATTAACTCAAAGTTCAAAATGCTCACAAAAATGAAAATCTAGTAAATCCATGTACCGTATCATATGCTCTAGGAGACTTTGATTTTGTTTGAACATATGGTTTAGACATAAACATCATTTTAAGATTTTGATTCAAAATGTTCACTCATTTGGGTCAGCTTTGGATGACTCAAAGAGAAGCAAAGTCAAAGCTAGACTTCGTACCTGAGTCACTAAAGCTGCGTTCGCTAGATCATCACAACGAACTCTTTAGACTGCCCCCATGGCGACTTTCCCGAGTGGGACTACTCTCCTCCAGATTTTCGTGTTGGCTGCCCCTGTCGCCGGTGGCCATGGTGGCCGACGGCGGGTGCGTGGGTGGTGGGTGGTCTTGCTTCTTCTTTTTCTTGTAGCTTCTAGGTTTTCCCCCTCCATGGCCAATAAAACAACATTCGGATCCGTCTCCTTCTTCGATCCCTTCTCTCCAACTTCCTCCCAAGATCATGATGCCGATGAGGTGCGGAGACGTGGGATTTGGGATAGAGGTGCTTATGACTTTGCTGCACTGCCAAGCCCATGATGATGGTTAAATTCGTCTGCCGCCGCTCCCTATCCACTCCCCCCTTTTCTTTTCAATAAATTTGAGGTGGCTGGCCATGTGCTTCCCCTCTATGTTCAACGAGCCGCTTCCATGGTGGAAGGAGGTAGGTTTGATGGAGGTGGATTCATGGCTACAACCGGTGGAGCTCTCTCTGCTGGTGATTGTATATTCATCCCCAACAAAGTGGCCTTCGCTATAGTCTTAAACACGAATACTGTTAATCAGTTGTGAACCGGTTAATCTTTGGATGGAATATTCTTGAGCCAGCAAGATATGCTGCAGAGAGGAACATCTAGTCTAGATCAAGCTTGCAAACATTTGAAAAAAAACGAAATGATAAAAGCAGGAGGCTGGGGCATGCAACAACTTGCTTGGTCGGCAGCAACCTTTATTCCTGTGCTCACTTTTTATTAGAAGCTTTTCGGTGCTTCGGGATTTGTAAGGCCACAATCATTTCATTGTGCAGTCATGCATCTAGAGGTGTACTATCTTCTTTCTTTTAAAATTTTAAAAAAAAATCACTTTTTTTCCCTTGTAGCATGGGGGTGCACGAGGAATCCCACTTGCTATTGTCTGACCTTTTAGCAGCTCCCTTTCGGCTCTCAAAAGATGGGATCAGCTAGATCGGGAAATATACAATGGTAGCAATAGTTTTTGTTTTGTTTTGTTTTGTGATGATACAACCTTATATCATCTAATATATAAATTCTTCTTTTGCAAGCTGTAATTCTATTTTTCGCAATCCATGGATGATGTGGCGACCGTCAAAGTATCTGTAATCAATTGGTGCAAACATATTCCTCACATGTAAAAGAACCGTCTTATATCAGAATAACACAACACAGAAAATCTAGTTACGCGTGAAAAGTTTTTAAGCAATTGTTTATTTTAATTATTTTAGGCTCTATCAACATGTTTTTAAAACCAATATTTCACAAAACAACAATATATATTCAAAATCATAGATACATTATAGTACCAAAATTTGTAGATGATACCCGTAAAAGCATAGAATTTTGGCACCTACAATATCTTATAGAGTGCTTCGTTTGGACACCATTTATTTAAATGAACTTTGTACGGTACACACGTGAGGGATGAATCATGGTTCATTGTGCGTCTCTGCAATACCTACTTATGCATACAAGGTACAAGAGCATCTCACAACCAACGTCATTCGACGAAAGTATATTCCCCCATAAAAAAGATCGGCCAAAGTAGAAAGGCCGGAAGCACGATATTGAAAACACCTTAGTTAACATAACAAATGTATTTTTTGCACCCAATTTCCAACATCTAAATACTCTAGGCTTGTGTTGGCTTAGTGCTTTTGATGGGCATAAGAATTTGGTTGGCTCATTATCTTTCCCACACAGTCCTCTACCTAAACCGCGACACAGAAAATGGCTAGCCCATCATGGTCAAACGGGGCAATATAAATGCCAAACTTGCTACGACTTTGCCAAGGCATGGACACCCACCAAATAACCTTACACCAAAATCCTACTTATAGTTGTTTTTATTAGTACTTCTAGTTTAAAATTTGGATCAAACTTTGAACTAGTAATCACAAAATGAACTATAAGAGTGATTTTCGTGCAATCCCACTTGCATCTCGACTCACATGTTTACTACTCCCTCTGTTCAGAAATATAAGACGTTTTAGTTTTATAAATCAAATATATCTAGACGTCTTTTAGCGTATAGGATCGCAATGGTTCAGAGTAAACCATACACTAAAAGACGTCTAGATACATTTATTTTATAAAGCTAAAATATCTTTTATTTCTAAACAAAGGGAGTACATGTTGTAGACTTATATTTGACTCAAACAAACTCCTTCACTAAGGACCACAAATTCAACAGTTTTATGAAACAAAACAAACACCCTTTGTGAAACTACAGCAAAAAACAGTTCAAGTCCAGACCGACGACCCTTCGAAGAGAACTCGAAAACCAAACAGCGCACGGGGCAAGACACCAAGCACGGGACGGTTCCGTGCCGCCAACGCCTCCTCGTCCTGCACCGCAGACGCACGCGAGCCGTCCGTACCCGAATATCCGCCCGCGGTACCCCGATCGGACGGCCCGTAGCGAACCGAACACTCTCCTGGACTCTTCCCGTGTCCCGATCGAACGCCTGGGCCGTCCAGCAGAATTACTCCCTGGGATCGGACGGCCTCAAACGGAGCGCCGAAATCCTCGGGCAGCTATAAATTCTGGGACGCCGCCCCCGCCCCAGCCCCTCTTCTAGCCTTCCGCCGCTACTCCCCAGCGCTCGTTAGGGTTTTCGAGCCAATCTTTTCCGGGGGAGACATCCGAAGAAGCGGCGCCATGCTCGTCTACCAGGACAAGCTTACCGGTGCGTCCTCCTGCCCCCCCTTGACTTCTTCGGATTTTCCTACTTGTTTGGAGGTAATCGGGCGGCGAGTTTGCTAGATCTGATCGGTTCCGTCCGCCGGCTGCTCGTACTGTGCTATCTGCTGGGAATTTCCCTGCTCGCCAGTCGGCAGATCTAGCTGGCTGGGGCTCGATTTCGTGGCGCGCATCTAGTATACTACTACCTGTTTTTTTACGCGTTCGTGCGATGGGTTTTACTGAATCTGATGTGTCGCAGGCGACGAGCTCCTCTCCGATTCGTTCCCGTACAGGGAGCTGGAGAACGGCGTGCTCTGGGAAGTCGATGGCAAGGTAAAGCTCTCTATGATCCAGACGCTTATTATCACTTCTATTATGTTCTGATGTTTCTGTATCTTTAGATTCGCTTGGCTTTTTAGTGCTAGGTTAATTCACGATCTGGGTTATAGGATCGTTCCTGTTGCAATTGGATAGACTGATGACTGTTACCGCATACTACTACGTGTTAGTCACAAAGTTACATGGCTTGTCTTTGCTCTCTGGCGTGTTATAGGGTCGAGTTTACAACCTTTGATTTTTTTAGCGTTTTAGTTTGATGGCACCATATGCATCATCATATCGAGAGACCTCCTTTTCGAAGCAAGACGTACTGGATTATTGGGAATTGTGTTTTTCTGCCGTGCCTGTCAATACTAGGGAATGATGTGGTGGATCTGCTTGTGTAAACATTTGTTATGATAATGTTGATAATTCATTGCCTACGACGCAGAACTGTTATATCTCCAGTACAGAAAACACTTTCTGGATTGTAGTGCCCAAATATACTTTTTGTGTGTTGTTTAGATATATTTTAGTTTGTTCATTTGTTTTAATCTGAATGCTTGTAGTGGGTAGAAAACACTTGTTTCTGGATTGTAGTGCCCAAATGTATGTATTGTTCAGATATTTTAGTTTGTTCACTTGTTTCATTCTGAATGCTTGTAGTGGGTCGTTCAAGGAGCGGCGGAATTTGACATTGGTGCCAACCCGTCTGCTGAGGGTGGTGGTGATGATGAGGGCGTCGATGACCAGGCTGTGAAGGTGGTTGACATTGTCGACACCTTCCGTCTTCAGGTATGCTCACTCTTCAGTGTTCTTCCTTGTCTGTAGTATATATTATGCTTCTTCCTTGTGCTAACCATGCATTGCGTCTTGCAGGAGCAACCTGCTTTTGAGAAGAAGCAGTTTATCACCTTCATGAAGCGCTACATCAAGAACATCACTGCCAAGCTCGAAGGAGAGGAGCTTGATTGCTTCAAGAAGAACATTGAGCCTGCTACCAAGTACCTTCTTGGCAAGCTCAAGGACCTTCAGTTGTAAGTACCCTGTTTACCTTGCCTCATTTGTGTAAACATGTATGTGTATATGTTGTAATGTAGTCTCGCAACCTCAACCATCCATGCCTATTGGTGATCACTATTATCTGATCCTAACACTTGATTGTTCCATTACCATGTGCAAATAATTGTTGTTTCTTATGTATAAATGATTCTTTGAGTTACACAACTCTAAACTTGTACTCAGCATATGTATGAAGTTACACTGCTTATACTTTTATCTCTTGACCTGTTTCAGCTTTGTTGGTGAGAGCATGCATGATGATGGTAGCTTGGTGTTTGCCTACTACAAGGAAGGAGCCACCGACCCAACCTTCCTCTACTTCGCGCATGGTCTGAACGAGATCAAGTGCTAAGTGCACCGAATGCTAAAATCTATGCAGTCTTCAGTATTTTTGGTCTGTTCTATCGATGTCAGTTAACTCGTCAATGTTGGTGCTGTGACTGTCAGATGTTGAGTGTGCTATTAAAACTTTTGGATAAGTGTGGTATTTGCTTTGTATCGGGAATCTTCAAATTGGTATGGCTCAGTGTTTCTGTGTTGTTAGAATGATACCTCTGCTTTTACTCACTTAGCTGAATCAAAGAGATTTTGCCCTGTGAGACGTGTGTTTGTCCTGATTACCTCCTTTGCAGTTTTTTGCTGATGTAGTGTTTGGATGTAAGAAATTTAGCCTCTCTGCTAGTAATTTGGGCCTGGAAACTGAGCTATTCCGAGCCTGCACCCTGCCTGGCGAACTGCTTTGCTCAACAGAACTTGCTTGAGCTCCTTTGGTCGTGTGACCCTTCTCCATCTCACCTTCACTAATCCCTGCCTATCCCCACTTTCCTTCCAGGCTTGAATAGTCGACTAGTCTGTTCCTCCATTACCCTGCACGAAACCCTGTAGTGGCCAGGCGGGTTGGGGAATGCAGTTTGGTTCTACGATATCATGTTTTGATTCGAATTTGATGCGTCTCCTTTTATACAAGTTTGTGTGATATATACGAGTTGTGGATTCATGTCTATGTTCTGTAGATTGATACATCCCATGTCCCGTGCTGTTTCAAATGCATCTGCACAAGTTTATTCTGTCCAAACTCAACAAAACGTCCAATTTTATGGTTGCTATATCCAAACAGAAATTAGAATTGTGATTCCAACAGGAATTCCACACACCGACCCAATCAATAGAGTTGGAATTGTAGGCCATTTTTTTCCATCTTGGATTTGGAATTCCCACTCCAATTCAGTTCCAAGGCAAAATTCCTACATCCACATGAATGTGTTTGTGTTCTTTTTATTGTACTCCCTCCGTCCTATATTACTTGACTTGGATTTGTCAAAATTTAGATGAACTTATATACTAATGGTCTCTAGATTCATTCAAATTTAGACAAATTTGAGTCAACTAATATATGGGTCCGAGGGAGTAGTTTTAATTTAATGTTTTGATGGGATTTTGAAGCCTATTTTTTTTTCCAGCCTTCAGTTTGAGGCAACGCCTCCCATCATCTTATTTTAAGACGAAAATGAACTCTTCTCAAACGCGGCAGCAACTATATCTCAAAATTAGAGAAAAATGAATAGTTGACCCAAATTTCAATCCGCTGGCTTCTTGCCAACCGTGGTGCAATATGCGAACCTGCTGCTCTAATCACTTTTATGGCTTTTGTCTGAATGCTGAATTTGACTAGTAGCCTTTCTGTCAGCTCACTACGGATCAGGCAATACCCCTACAACAACACATGCATGGTGACCATAGCTTACACTCCTTTGGCCATCCAGAGAAACGAGTATGAATGTTGCAGGCATTCATGATATTTGTTACAGCTTTCAAAAGGCAAGAATGAAAGAAATTATCCTACAATGCACGGGAAAGCAAAATCCAGTGAACACTCTGCTTTGGCCCGGTTCACCTGAGCTTAACGGCCTGTGCTCCATCATATGAGCAATGCTGTTGATGTTAGATAGTATGTTACATCTCTGTTCTAAATATTCTGTATGAAGTTAGTGAAACATCTCACTCCCTACTAGTACCTGCAATCTCTAACTTCCTTTATACTACTGAATGGTGAGCTGCTCCTAGCTTCCGTAGAAATTGAGGTCAGTATATCCGTACGGGTTGATATCGGTGTTTCCATATGAATAGGGCGGCAATTCTTCCATCTTCAGCTGCGAGCTCGAAGAACTCATCTTCTGAATCCGGCCATGATTGGTCGATTCCACCTCTGCACTGAACATGCTGTACACGGGTCTATGATCCGAGAAGCGAGACTCTCCACGGACATATGATAGTTGGCTAAGCCCTCTTCCGTACCACAGAATGCGATCGCACCTGTACAAACAACACTATCACTCACTGATTTTTCTGAACTATATATATACATAATCTGTGAAAACAAACAGTCCATCCAGTTGAATTACCATGCTGGAGTTCTCCTCCTCTCCCTGTGGTTCATGTCCTCCCCCGCATATTTGTCAGAGTTGTTTGAGTACTTGTATGTCGGCGGGAAGTATATCCTCCCCTCGTTCCAGCCGGGGAACACACGCCCGCCTCTTTGCTCGCTCCTCAGCGGTAATCATCACAAGTGCACTTGACATTTGGTTTTGGAGAAATTGTTCGAGGCCTTGTGGCATCACCAAAGCAAAAGAATGATAGTAGGACATAAAAGGACCGACTGCTTTTCTGGTTCAAAACTGTGTTCTGAAGTTGCTAAGCTCTCACCTGATCTTTCTCCAGCAATGCTTTCCAGTTGCGCATCTCCACAAGGGCCTTCACTGCCCGGTAAGAAAGCGCTATCCGGTAATTCAGGTCTCCGAGCCAGACGATACGACTTTTGGTGGAAGACACACACACACACACACACACACACACACACACACACACACACACACACACACACACACACACACACACACACACACGGAGATTAATGGATAAGAAAACGTGAGTAGAAGAATTATATGAGTTTTTCAATCTGAAGGTGTGACTGCTTACTCATGCTCTAAGATGGTTTCTGGTGATCTTTCATATTGCCCATAAACCACCATTGGAAACCTGGTTTTCCGCAGTATTTCCATGACGTCGGAGTTTCGACGGTGCTCGTCGCCATCCTTGTGCCCGGATGTCAGGTGGCTGCACACGAAGCAGAAGCTCGTCTGGTGCAATGACATGCTGATCGAAATCGAGCCCTGAAAAAAATGCTCTTAATGTTGGTTTACTGGAATTCCTTGAAACCTGTCATGTCAGATATGTAATAACTTTAGAAATCTGGAAGAGCAAGAATAGTACTAGCTCGCCTTATTTCCGAGGTACCCCATCAGTCCTCTACCAACGCAAGACACCTTGAGATTTCGTATGTCGCTCTTTATTTCTCTCCGAGCCCAAACCATCAGGAACAATCCGACCATTTGCTTGCTTGCAACAAGGCAGTACCTAATCACCACGATTTAATAAATATCTCTAAACGAAAACATGAGATTAGTTATTACTCTACTTTATTTTGAATGAAATTCAGTTCTAATTATAATACCAGGGAGGAGCAAAGAGCAGCTACCTAGTGTGAGTGTGACCACCATTGCTTTCTTCCACGAACGGCGGCAAGTTCGACATTGGCGAGAAAATTGTGCTCGTCGACTGGCCCTGATCGTTGTTCTCGTCGTCGGACGGCGGGCTGCTGCCGCCCCACCGGTGGTAGCTGGCCTCGTAGTCGCTCGCCCTGCTGCCGAACATGGCGACGCGGTCGTTGACGCTGTACCGGCGCTGGAGCTTCGACTGGCTCCGGCTGAGCCCGGACTGGAACGACCGCCGGCGGAGGAAGACGGCCGGGTTGCCCCGCCTCGACGGTCCCTCCAACTCGAAGTCGTCGTCCATCTCCGCCACCGGGTACGGCGACGGCGTATGCAGGCCCCCGCTCCCCGGCACGCTGTTCAGCGTCCGCCTGACCAGCGACACCCACTCCCGCGCCGGGCCGTTGTCCTCGGTGCCGAGCACGTTGCTGGCGTTCAGCGGCACGATTTCTTGGAACCTGCGTATTCATGGCGCAAGCAACAATGCCCGTTGATTTAAACGAGGCTCGCTCAGCTCAACCAATGCAGTGAACTGGATGGATGTACGTACCCGAGGACGTAGATGTCCGCCGGCGGCGAGACGTGGAGCCAGTCGTCGAGGGCCAGGGAGCAGGGCGGCGCGCGGCCACCTACGTTCCACGTAGCCACAAAGATCCTACCCTCAAGACCGACCAAACACAAGAACGCCCGACATCAATCAACGTTCAAGGATGGAGATGGAGTTCTCCTTAGAAATCAATCAAAGATCTCTGAAACAAATCAGGTACTACCTGTAGTCCAAGGTGACCGTGGCCTCGGCGGCGTCGAGGTCGATCTTGCTCCGCCTCATCGGCCCGTGGGAGCTCCTCCTCGACGCCGCCTTGTCTGAAATCGAAACCATAAGTCGGTCAACGCTAGTATTGCATACTAGGACCTACTCCCTCTGTTTCAAAATATAAGATGTTTTAGTTTTATGAAGCAAATGTATATAGACTTGTTTTAATGTGTAGATTCACTCCAAATTTAAATAAATCTACATACTAAAAGTAGTCTAGATATATTTTCTTCACGAAGCTAAAACATCTTATATTTTGAAACGGAGGGAGTAGGTCCTAGTGTCCACTGACTTTGCATTGTCATTTGTGCGCCACATGAGTTACGAACGGTGTTGCAAATGAGATTTTTAGTTGCAAGTGAGTACCAACTGAAACATTCCTAGTTGTAAAAGTAGGCTTGTAGCTGTTTAGACACATTCTACTACTAGTTCAAAACGTAAACTTGTGGTACTATGATTTTATTTTGCAGTAGTACGTTTTATACCTGTCCTGCTCCTGTTGTTGCCCGGCGTGCAGGATTCCTGGAAAAGCTGCCGCTTATCCACTGGTCGTCCCCTGCAACCACAGTAGTAAGCAGTTACTGAAAAGGAGGAGACGAGCAGTTGCCGTGCTCGGACGTATGCGGTATGCAAACATACATTTAAGCATTGGAAAAAAAACAACCAGGGATAACTGAAAAGCTAGCAAATAGGTAACTGATGGGTTTGACCGTGAGCAGCAAAAGAAGATGACAAGGTAAGGGGAATGAGGAACAATACAAGAAACAAAAGCATGATCTCGCATAGGCAGACAAGGGGTAGGAGATGGACATTAGTGTACTGTGTTGTACTAGATCAATTGACTGACAGAGAAAGAATGGGAAGGAGATATTCATGGTCCTTGTGATGGAGGGAGGGATTTGAGTAGGCAGGCAGGCAGCAGGTGCTCACCTCTGGTTGCAGCTGCAGGCGCATGATCGGCATGGAAGTCATGGGACGACTTGCCCCCGATATTAAACCACTTCCTCATGAGGGTCTTGGACCATGGCAGCTGCAATTAACCACGTACAACAACAGGTTAATTGAGAAGAACCAAAGTTTGTTCTGTCATGTCTATCCTGCATTGGCAATTGGCATGCAGGTTGTGTGTGTTACGAGGAGGAAGAGAGGGCTTGTTGTTTGCGAGTAGCATACATATACTGACCTTGCTCTTCTTGGCGCCATCTTCTCTCATTGTTTCCTGACCTGACCGGCGAGGAGGAACTAGGAAGAAGAAGCAACCGACGGAGACTTCCTGCTATCTTGGCGCTGCAGGATGGAGAAGAACCGGAATGGTTTCGTGGCTGGCCTCCCCAAGCAAGCAAAATGGGATTGAGGAGGGAGAGTGATGGCTGCTACTTCTATATCTAGTCTAGAAGCTATAAAAGAAAGAATGAAGGCCTAAACTGAAATGAAAGGGTGCTGCTCTGCTCTGCTCTGTCCTCTCCTTCAGAGGGCCTAAAAACTTGAGAGCTTTGTGCTGATCGAGCAGAGTGGCGCAAGGCCAGGAATAATACTCCAACGGGGCCGCTCAGGGGTTTTAATTGCAGCAGCAATCAAGGCACACACTTATTACGACCAGTAGAAACGGAAACGGCCGTGCGTTTACGGAACACCGTTCTAGCCGAGCCACAGCCTTGGCGCTTTGCTATTTGCTATCCCCCCCATGCTTCATGGACGGACACCCAACATTTATTCCAGAGATGAGGTTGAAGAAACAACATCCAGTGTCTCAAGAGGGCCGGCCGCCCTACCTTCGGCCATGAAAAACATATGCACGACGATGCCGACCATCGCATGTCCTGTGATGCATGTGAGAACGTCGAGAAAGCTTGCAGAAATGAAACAAACCACCGAGCTAAGGCCTAGTTCTTTTGGTGCCTTCTCCGAGAAGCCTCCCTACCCCAGCTTCCTGGGGAAGCCGGTTCTAAAATTTTGCGAGGCTTTCAAATTAGTTTAGCCTTAACCACTTTAAAAGCCTTATTAATTTTTTTAAACCGGCTTCCCCAGAAAGCTGAGGGTAGGGCAGCTTCTCGGAGAAGCCGTCAAAAGAACCGGGCCTAAAGCAGAAATGAAACAAGTCGCAACTGAAACAAGCCGTGATCACTGGCAAGAAAAGGAATCGAGTACTAATAGAACTCGACATCCTTGTAACCGCTACAAGTAAGGCCGCTCAACTTGTCATCAGTTAGGGTATCAATCAGCATTGTACAACAAGCCATCCAGCCTTCATGGCACAAGAGACGACAACTGACGGTTTTGCTTAATAATCTGTAAAGAACTACGAGTAATCATACAGGGAGACGCTCTTGTCATCAGAGGCACTCGCGAGCCGGCCGGCACGGACTCCTTCCCCTCCCGGCGGCCGGAACGCCACTGCCCAGACCTGGTCCGAGTGGTTGCTCATCGTCTGCACCGACGCCCTCGCGTTGATGTCCCAGAGCCGTACGGTGCGGTCGCTGGAGCCCGTCGCCACCGCCATGCCGTCTGGGCTCACGTCGATGCTCAGCACCCAGCTCGCGTGCCCTGACATGGCACCGATCAGGCCCTTCTCCTTGGCGTCGTATATGTGGATGTGGGAGTCGTCGCAGCCCGTGAAGAGCACGTGAGGGTCCACAGGGGAGAACACCATGGACCTCACAGGCATGTGGTGGCCCTCCAGATGGTGGAGGAACTTCATGCGCACCGCGTCGTACACGGCGATGGTGCCATCCATGGATCCACATGCCAACAGCTTGCCATCTGGGCTCCAGGCAACTGAAAGAACAAACTTGCCGCTGCCTGTCTTGTCAGGGCGAGCTCCCTCTGGACGCGGAACAGGAAGGCTGGCAATAGGCTGCCACTTCTCCGTGTCCCAGAGTTTCACTGATCCGCTGCCACCACCAGCTGCAGCCAGAGCAACGCCCTGACAAAGAAATCATTTGATTGATCGGTTAATCGAATTTGATTCCACGGTAGATCAGAAACTCAGTATAATTCATTCACAGTTTTCCTTCATATGTGCCAGCTAATTGGTTACAGTACATACTATGTTTGGCAGTTCGGGTTTCAAACAATACTCTCAATACCGGAAAAAAATCAAGCGACAACCACTAGCCCAAGACCTCATATGACTGCATATGGAACAAAATCACATGAAACTAGTTACTGACCATGCAAGATTTGCACCAGGCAACCAAAAATTAAATATGCTTGTGTTGGAACATAATAAAATTTGATCTCTAACAGCCAAGTACACTCATAAATTATGGAACAGAAGTAATTTTACAGTTACCAGCTATATGCCATTGTTGTAATTTCCAACAAGGAATTTAGGCGAGCAGCACAAGAAAATAATGTTATCTCACAAAATTCAGTATGATCTTGAAAGTAACAAGGGGCATTGCATCAACAAGGCAAGGTGTAACAGAACCAGTGACAGATTATTTGGCACATAAATTTTTCTAGCAATACTTGCATACTGTCCAAATGTGATTACATAAGTATTTATTAACCATCTTAATGAGGCCCCAGTTTAATGTAGTAATAAGGAAAGACAAATTCTATCCATGAGTGAGTTAACCCAACAGTTTTCTGCAATATTCATTCAGGACCTTCACTCACTGAACAGAGCCGTCCAGAAGGAAAGCACAGTGCAACATAAAGTTCATAATGTGGAAAATATGAGCTAATATGTTGAAATACAAAATGCACATGTTCGCCAACAATGGTCCATATTAATCAGCCTCCAACAAACTTACTTAGAAAATTTACTGCAGCGTCTAAAGCAAATCTTCAGTTCGTACAAACAACAAAAGGCAAGGACAGCATGCCGTAAAATGCAGGCCAGTGCACCTCGCTAAACAAGTTCACGCTAACTTGTTTTCATGTACCTCTGCAAACGAATTAGTCTTATCTCTTTCTGAATTTCCACCACGAAACGCAAATCAGGCCAGGGATCTATACTGAAATGTACTAATGTTGTAACACCATTTGAAAAGGCCCACAGACTACTTCAAATTCACTCTTCAAGTACATTAGTAGGAACGAAAGTAAAGCATCTCTCAGGCATTCTATACTGAAATGTACTTATAAACTGTAACAGCATTTGACAAAGCCCACAAATTACTTCAATTTCACCCCTCAAGTACACTAGTAGAAACGAGAGTAAAGCAGGGCGGTGCTTTGATGCCCATCTGTGCTCGAATCGGACAAAACTATCATAGCATTTCACTGAAGACGCACACGTTTCAAGCATCTCCCAGTCGAGCCGACTCAAAGGTTTGGCAAGCGCAACTTGCGAGCAAGATCAAGGAGGAACACAGAAAACCAGCGCCTTACCTTAGGGTGGAACTGGACGCCCCAGACCTCGGAAGGCGGCGCATCGAGCGTGGCGACGGAGGCGCCGGAGTCGACGTCGAAGACGCGGATGTAGCTGTCGAGGGAGACGGCGGCGGCTATGACCCCGGCCGGGTGAGCCGCGAGGGAGACCACCCCGAGCGCGTGGCCCCGAGCCGGCGGCGACGCGGCGGCGAGGTCGTCGGGCCGCCAGGCGCGGACGGTCTCGTCGAGCGCGCCGGTGAGGAGCAGTGCCGTGGGGCGGTGGTCGGCAGCGGGGACCCAAGTCGCCGCCCAGATCGACTCCTCGTGAGCCCCGTCCAGCGACTTGAGACCCGCGAGCTTCATCTCTCCCTCTCTCTTCTCTCTTACCTGCAACGAACGAAACCCTAGGCGTTTGATCTAGTTGGCGAGGGCCTCAGGGAGGGGAGGGGTTCGTGGGTTTTGGAAGAGGTTTAATAAAAAAATAAAAGGAAATATGACCAAGTGACTGGGCCGTGTTTTTTTTGAGAGACTGGGCCGTGTTAAATGTACTGGATCCCGTGGTATACAGCGTGCTGACCTGGCCCAGATGGCAATTTGCTCCTTTACTAAATCTCCACTACTATTAAACAAGCAAACAAGATCTTTCTTACGTGCACCCCGTTTAACTTACGCCCAGTAATCAGCACCGCACGATTAGACCCAATAAGCTCAATCTAACAGCCATCATTAATCTAATCGGGTCTTGTGTGCACTTAGCCGTTACCGTTGGCTGACCATGCTCCACCACCGCGCCCCTCCTGTGCAGCTAATTCTTCTCTTCCTTCTCCATTTATTGACCTCTGAATCCAGCCACACATTGATCTCCTGTAATCACGCTAGGTAACAACAATCATTCAGGCGCCTCTCCTGGGCTGTTCCTCCCGTCATAATGATCCCAAACGACGGGATGGAGATCGGCGGCCCGACTGGTATTCACGCGGAGAAGATCACCATCCCATCAAATTCCCAATCCCGTCATAGGGCTGTGTCTGTCCCTACATCTTGCGTGTCCATATCGCAGTCCGCCCTCTTCTTGGGCGCCATCGCACCTCCGTACTACTCCCGGAGGCGAGGATCTCATCGGCGTCCTGTTCCCCGAGACGCGGAGCTCATCGACATTCTGCTCCTCAATGAGAGGTGCTCACCAATGTCGTCTCTGCCACGGTTGCCATGGGCGCCCATCCTCGCTATGAGAGGGAACTGCCCCTGCCCATGTCGTTGTCGGAATCGTCCGATTTGACTTTTCTGAACGTATGTTTTCCAAACCTTATAAAGTTTGTTAGTTACTGCATCAAAGAGGGAGTCCCGCAGCTTATGTTTTTGCAACATCAATGTTTTGGCTTTATGCAGATTTACGATCGCCAATTCTGAATACTGCTCTGAATGAGAATAATCATTAGAAGCTTGGCGATGAAATTGAGTAGAGATTGTCTCATGTGGGGTCCTTGCACGGTATGTGTAGTGTATGCTGCTATGTATGCTGCTATGTTCTTTCAACGTGAGTGTGGAATTTTGATCCAAGTTATCTGGTGCGGATGATTACAACCAAATATTCTGTCTGAATAGCGAGCAGGTATATCATGGGAGTGATGTGATACCCCAAATTCTCACTAAACACCATGGTTAGTTAATCCAATTTGACATTTTACATATATGATGACCTCTTTGTAATGTTTGCTTACCGTTTCTATAGACATTGTACTGAAGACATGAGATTTCGATGCCACTTACTTTTCTGAAAACATATATGATGCTCTAAGCAAATTGTTTACTCTTCATTTGGGATATACAATACAAGCGTCATATTTAAGAAATGTTTCACAGGCAAAAAGAAAATAATTCTCAGTACGAATCAAAATCCAATTTATTGTTCATATAGAATTTATAATGCAGCATCTCGAGGACCTTGGCATGTATAGTTTCTGTAGTAAAATAAAAGATTTAAACTATTGGAACTTATGTACTACAAATAATATTTAATGTTGTTTGCAATTAGAGTGTACATGCTTCAAGATTCCTTATAATGTCAGATTTTTTCCCTTTGCTATGGCATGTGCCACTAGTAGGCCGCAACCGTGAGTTTCGACAGGCTACTGGCACCAGGTCGTCAACCTCCCACGCCCTCAACAACGGATATTCATCCTCGAACACCCATGTAATTATTATTTTTAGAATTGAGCAGAGCAACCATTTGTAGGCTGTGCTATCACCTCTTTTTAATCATTAATACTCCCTTCATCTCAAAATACATGTCACATTTTTTTTGTAAATTTGGATGTATCTAGATGTATATAGACACGATTTAGTCTAGATACATCCAAATTTAGACAAAATTTTGACATCTATTTTGAGATAGAGGAGTAGTTTTGTTCGTGGACCGCTAAATATGTTTGTTCTTTTTGATATGGTTTTGTAGCTGGTATTGTCAGTAAGTAGAATAATAGGGCTCCTTTTCTACAGTACCATGTTTAATCTTCTTCCACCATGCGATGGAGCTCAACACTGCTGCAAGAACTCCTATTATGTTCAAGAATCGAGGTATTAAAGCGAGACACCAGTAAATTTCTTTAGATGGGTTGAGATCTACTACAAGGTTAAATTTATTTGTAAGAAATGAGATGCTGCAAAAAGGATGACTAGATTTATCTCTAAACATTCATGCTTTTTATTGTAGGGTGACATTGTCAAGGTGTAGCTTTCAAGCAAGCCAATATTAGTTGCTATGAGTACTGAAACAGTAAACGTGCTCTTACATATCTCTCTTGCTACTTGTAGGTATTGTCGAAGTTTGTAGGTGATGCCTGTTGCTTCAAATCGAAATAGATAGTATAATTTGGTGATATATCTAGGGGTACACATGTATGGTCTTCCAAACCATTTATCTTATCATGAATGTGGTTTATTTGTTTTCCTTTCAAGTTTGTATCATTTATGAAACTGCCTTTTGTTAGGCAAAAAAAGTACAGTGCGCTAGAGAAGATGATGGACTTGCATACAAATATGACACTAAAGTAATTACATTATGAATCTAATACCACTCTTCATGTATATACAAGAACATTAAGTTCATGCAGTACATTCTACTATGATAATATTATTCCTTTCACTCTTGTGACACACGATGAAGAAGACATTCATTTTCATGTTTGATCCCGTTATCTTGAACAAATGTGTTTTCAGGTGAACACTAGATGATCAGAACACCCAATGCTTGAAGGTAATGGGCATTCTATGCCATATTCGGGTGCTCTTCTCCAGCCAAGTCAACCTTGTTTTTGTGTCGCGGAGTGGCAAATAATCAAGTTCTCATGCTTGTGTTCAACAACTGGCTGCTGAAACGCATGCTATTTTAGGTGTGCAAAGTATATCCTTTGCTTTTGAATTAAGTTGTATTTAATATGAAGAGCACTTGTAGGGTTACCGTCGGTTCAAAAGGGCTATTTTATTGTGTTACCAACTCTATTTACTTGATGAATGTTGGCAATTAATATTACAAAGTACCGAATAGTATTGTGGTACACAATGAATTAGGTCAACGGGTCTAACACCTTCAACCATTGTACGAAATAGTATTCCTGGCCATTGTTCAGATTGCGTGTTAAACTGTTACTGCTTAGTTTTGTTGCATAATGATGGTTATTCAATTTTGCATTCGGTAGTCATCTTCATGGTTAGAGGAAGTGGAACTCGACCTGATAGCCACACAGGAGCCTAGGCGGTTTAACATGTTCTCCAACTATGTACGTATCCACGGTATCCCATTACTATTATGATCAACAAATAGCATAAGATATCATGATATATTCTCTACCCTAAGCGGTATATCCTTCAATTAAAATAAATGAATGTGAGTAGACAAACATTCTACCACTATTTATGTAAGACATTTTTTCACCTACTAAGAACTCACTACAAGGGTAACTGTTAAATCAAGGGACAGACTCAACTACACTAACCTAAATCAAGGGAGTATTTAGCTTCAACATGGAAACCGATCCATATATAGTTCGGAATAAGATATGTATAATTGTTAAGTATTTTGTTGTTGTTGTAATACGATACATTAGACATGTTGATTCATGACATGCAACTATTTGCGTGTTTGATTTTGTGGCACCTCTAACTAAATACATATTAGTTTATGCGTGCATTGCACGTGCAAACTTACTAGTTATTGTAGAGGACATGTCAAAAACAAATCTCAAATGCTAAAAAACACTCGGATGCTGGCTGTCATGGTGCAGCGTCCGTTTTCTGGCAGTCCGATGCACAGGATGAAGACGCGCGAGCCCATGCCATTCTGACAACCAACACATCGATGTTTTCGGTGGCGCACACGACACATGGTGATAGAGCTCTTTATCCATTCCCGTTCCCCACTCTCCGACCCTCTAAAAAATGCTCTCTCGCCAGGAATTGTTCGAGACAAAATCTGCACACTGCCTTCGGAGAGTGGTCGTTCGAGCGAGGGCGGGGTGGTCGGCGGCAGATAGAGACCCACACGCGAGGGCGGGGTGCTTGGAGATGGTGAAGGACCCATGCACGAGGGCGGGGCACTCCGAGCTGCCGGCAAGGAAGATGCACGCAGGCCAGGTCAGTCCTCGCCTCGCGGTCTGGAGCACCGTGTCTGCATTGGGACTTCCTGGAGCAACGCTGTTCACCGCCCGCAATGGCCGTGGCGCAGGCGGCACAGAGGCCGCCGACGAGCCACGACCTCCACCCACCCAGGTTGCCCCTCCTCTGGGCCAACATCAACGGGCGTGCATGTCTACTTGCAAGGATAGGATATACACGCATATGGGCACTAGAGAGAGGTCGCCCACGCCAACGACGCCCACCTCCGCGGCCCACCAGAGCTACCGATCTTCCTTTGCTCTTGATGCTGGCCCTGGTCGTGGTTGATGTAGGACACGCCCTAGCCAGGCTGCTCCTTCTTCTAGTACTGTTCTTAGCCATGTCATAGCACTGCGCGCTCACCTCCAAGTTTGCTCCTAGCTGATTTTGATTTGTGGTGTGTTGCTAGGTGAATTTTCTGCGTATGTACAGCCGAGCTATGTTGCTCACCTTGGAGCTTATCACTGATTTTTAGACACTGATATTTGTGGCCTTGTGGGTGCTGGTTTTGGACAAGATTGTTATTTTTCTTTCACCAAATAGGAACCAACCACTAATATTTGTACACTACTTACTGATCCATAAATATAGCTGCAATTAGCAAGGAAAAATAGAAGCCAAGTTAACTTGTTATACTTATACTAAAGTTTCTGAAGACTAAGATGTGATATGTTTTGGAAAGGAGACTAAGATGTGATATGGAGCTTAGAACCGCATCTCTTTATGCGTCCAATTTTGGATCCGCCAATATATTGTTGTACTCATAAACCTTGAATTGTACACATGATAAATTCTACGGTTCAACTAGGAACACTAAGTTAACTTAGGTATAGGATAGAAAAGTATGCTTAAACTCCCATCGGATTAGGTTACAACCTAGAATTGAATAAATCTAAGTTGTATACTGATTCTAATTAAGTTGTTTCCATTATTTAATCTATGTTTTGACTTATAATCAAATTCCTCTAAGTAGTATAATGATTTAATTAAGTTGATTTTTCCATCTCACTAAGCTGTTTTTCATGAAAATTAAGTTGTACATGGACGATTTAAACTATACTGCTTTTTGTCACCCCCTGAGTTACTACCAAGCGCACCTTCTATCGATCAGCCCATTGCACAACAACTAACCGACAATCCATCTCCAAACGAACAAACTAGAAGTTTTTGTCCTTAACCAAAATTAGAGCATCTCTAAAAAGTTAAAATTTTAGCAGGGGTCAACAACTCCTGAATACCGCTTGCATCTTGTCATCAGGTAGCGTTTGTTGTCGTCCCTTGCTATTGTACTAGCTCCGGCAATAGAATTAGAAAAGCTCAAAGTTATGGCATCTTCCACTTCTCGCAAACTATAACCTCATGTCCCCTCCCTGTGGTGGGATTTCAAGCGACTTGAACAATTCATCAACTAGCTCCATGGATGTCTGTGGCTGGCACTAAGTATTACCTCGACGGTAGCTATTCCTGCTCCCCCACATAAGCTACATGATAGAAATGGCGACTGATGCCTCCTTCTTGGGCATGAGATTACTCCTTAGGCATGAGCTTATGATCCAGGACATCTCAAGTCCATGTAGTTGGGTGTAGTTAAGTTGTCTTGTCACCCTAGTTAAGTTTCTTTTAGAATAGAACTAAGTTGATTAGCTAGATTAGATTAAGTTGCATTTTTTTGCATGGAATTGTTTTGCTTTGATTCACTGACATTTTTTAAAATTTAAGTTGTTTTGTCACTGTAGTTAAGTTGCTTTCAGCATAGAACTAAGTTGATTAACCAAATTAGCCTAAGTTGCATTTTGATTTTATGCAAGGAGAATTGTTTTTTTTGCTTCCATTTACCATCCGCTTTTCCAATTAAGTTGTCTTGCCACCGTAGTTAAGTTACTTTCGGCATAGAACTAGGTTAATTAGCATATTAGCCTAAGTTGCATTTTGATTTTTTTTGCAGGAGGGTTGTTTTGCTTGATTCACTGTTCTTTTTTAAAATTAAGTTGTCTTGTCATCGTAGTTAAGTTGCTTCCAACATAGAGCTAAGTTGATTAGCCAAAGTTGCATCCTAAGTTTTTGCACTTGGCTTCTTACTTGGTCCATCTTCTTCAGCTTTCTACGTTGTCATTATATATCTGAATATGGCTAATCTTCTCTGCAACATTCAACTTCTCCTTCTGTATTTCTTCTTTGATCACACATTATTGCCTCTCCAAGAGAGTATTGTAAGCTGATTCCTTTCATGAATTATGACTCGTATCAGAAGTGGTTTCTGTAGTGCTTAGGGGAATCTGGCAAATGTGCAGGTTCCAGTCCAGTGAGTTGTAGGCTACTATCTATTAAGTTGTTGCATGACGTGTGCTTATCTATAGTTGTGTTGCTTTTTAGGATTGTACATAGATTTGTTTCAGACAAGGAACATGGATGTTACTTCCTATGTTTGGTTGCATTGATGTTTCCACAATCCCATCAGGTTCTGTTATTTTCTACAACCTAGTGTGGAATCTAAGAAAAGGTCTTCGGGTTTAACTGAGTTGCAGGTATAAAGCCTTTGTTGTTCCAAACCAATGGTAGTTGTTTTGCTTCTTCCTTGCCTTTTAACTAACTTGCTTTTATCAAAAGGCTTAAGTTGGTTCCACCGTCTAACTAAGTTGTTTTTATAACCTAACCAACTTGTTTTGAAAGCAATGTCATGAGTTTGCATAGTGATTTGGCTGTGAGTCTTGAGTTTTGGATTGAAGTTTATCTTTTTGTTGTGAAGCAACGTATAAAGTACAGATCCATGGAGTTCTAGAGGAGGAAGAAAAGGAGACATGAAAAGGTGACTGACATGGTTATACCCCGCGGGTACACGATATCAGCATACCTGGTCCAGCCCAAGGAAGGCCCACGGCAAATATATGCCGGCCCATGAAGACTTTCGGGTGGCCAAGGCCCATGAAGCCTTCGGATCCTTGGAGAGCAAGACTAGAGTAGATAGAAAATTCAAAGGGGTAAACCCTAAAACCTGTAACCGACTCGGTCTGTGCCTAGGACCTGCCCAACTCTATATAAAGGCTAGGAGGGCACGACCTAGATCTCTCACCTCATACTTTCGCATAGACACCTCCACGCCAGATTGCATCTACGCACCCCTATAATCTTCGGTTCCGCCGTAATCAAGAGAAGACAAGCAAGAGTAGGGTTTTCCCTCCGAGGGCCTAAACCTGGGTAAACCTCATGTCCCGTGTTGCTTGTTTGCTAACCGTTCCGCGATCTCCAGCATCCCCATCTTCTCCAAAACCCAAGTCCATAACAATGGGCATTGACGAGATTAAACCTCGTCATTTGGCGCCGTCTGTGGGAACTGGGGACGCTGATTGTGCGATCGTAACGGTCCCAACCCGAGCGATCTACAACTCCGCGGCGACGGAGAGTCATCTCCTCTTCGGCGCCTTCGACTTCACCTCCCACTCACCGGCCACCATGAAGGACTTCGAGCCCGTTTGCGACGAACTCGGGATCCTATTCGGGAGCTTCTGCTTCTAGGTGGGGCAAACCGGCACCCTCCGCCTTCCAGAGCGGGTGCCCCTGCCATCAATCAGGCCCGCTTAGTGGGCCCCACATCCTGTGCTACGCACATCGTCATCAACAGATGAATCCTATGACATCAGCAGCCGCAACTCAGATCTGTGCAATCCACCATCGGAGGAAGGAACCTACGGTTCCGGATCCGAAAGCTGCGGCAGCAGCGATCCAATCTACGAGCTCTACCAATGCGTCGTAGTCATCCAGAGTGACGTGGATCAGCGAGCGCCCAACCCGCCATCTAACCCACAGAATAGAAACAGCGGGAACAGAAGAAGCCAGTCCCCCCCACCCGACGGGGACGACGCCGGTCAGGTCATCTGCCTCAGCAAATAAGGATGGGCCCAAGCACGTGACACCGTGGCGGGTAACACGATCCTGCCCGCAGACGCCTCACGGGACTTGCTGATGGCATACCACTTGCTCCTAATCGAGGAGCACAAGAAGCAGGTCAAGATGCAAGAGGTGCTTGACAAACGCAAGCAAGCATCCTCGGAGTCCAGTGCGCGACGAGCTGCACTCTCCGCCATGGGCATCGGCTCCAGCTCGAACGTCAACCACGACAACAAGCACCGTTCCCAGATGGAGAATATGGACCCCAAGGAGCGCCGTGAGGCGACCCGAGCCCTCAACGCATCCTTCATGGAGATGGATGCCGACGGCAACATCATCCCGAAAACGCCGCAAGCTGCGATCATGGCACCATCGCGTACCTCGCATCCCACCCACCTCCGGAGGGGGACCCGAAAAGAGCCATGCACAAGTCCGCACTTACCGGACTCGGACTCGTCGGAGCAGCGCTCCACGAAGAAGCTCCTACGGAGCCGAAGAAGAAAGCTACGGTCAAGTTCGACCGCAGCCCCACACCTTCATCCGAAGATGAGGACCATGACCTTCCTCGAAGGCACAAGAGCTCGCGCCATCGCAGCCGCGATTACGACGCCAGAAACGCGCTCACACAGCGCAAAATCGACAAAGCGCGAGCCAAGCGTGCATGCTCGTCTGAATCAGAGATGGATGAAGACGAAGGAGAACTCTGCGAAGCCCGATGCTTCAGCAGATCTGTTCGACGAACACGGATGCCATGAAATTTCAAGCTTCCTTCGGATACTCCGAAGTTCGATGGCACACAAGACCCCAAGGTGTGGCTTAGCGACCACTTGTCGTCCGTAAAGCTGCACGGTGGAAACAAGGAAACCTCCATGCAATGCCTTCAGCTACAGCTGACAGGCGCAGCTTGGATCTGGCTTAGCAGCCTATCTTCAGGATCCATCCGAAGCTAGGAGGAGCTGGCGTATAGTTTCGTCCGAAACTTCAAAGGCACCAGCAAGAGGCCTGCCTCGATCAAGGAGTTGCGAGCCTCCACTCAACAAACGGGCGAATCCATTCGCTCATACATACTACGCTGGTCTAACACCAAGAACTCCGCGGCGCACATCTCCGAAGAAAGGGCCATCGACGCCTTCAAGGACGGCGTCAAGCGCCAGGACTTCAAGGAAGAACTTGGGCGCGTCAAGCCGAAGACACTCGACCACCTCATGGACATCGCCAACAGGTGGGCCTACTGCGAGGACTCCATCCACCGAGCGCACTCGGAGGAAGAGGACGACTACGGCCGACGACGAGAACGCCGTAGCAAGAGGAGATCGCGCGTCTACGACGATCGTGATGGACCCGACATGGTCGCGGCTAGCTACGTCGACCGTCGCAGCGACGCCAACCGCAACAAGGGCGGATACCGCGAAGGTAATTTCCGTGATGGAGGACGCCCAGCACAGTCGTGGCAGCGCCGCGGTCGCGACGATGGACCCTCAGCATACGAAAAACTGTCGGGTCCATGCACCATCCACTTCTACATCGACAAGCAGGATGGTAAGAAGAAGGCAAGCCACATGCTCAAGGACTGCCGCGAATTCCAGAAACTCAGCGAAAGCATGGCTCAGATGAGGTAGCAAGCCCCAAATCCTAGATTTGGGAACGCACCCGCACCAGTCGAGATAGCGCATGGAGCTCCTCCACCGCCACATGTAGGAGGCCCGACCACCCAGTCACACCAGCACAGAATAACGGTGGGCACGGGTATCCCCTGCCGAAAGGAGCGCTGATGATCCAGAAGGGGCGCCCAACGAATAGGGTGCAAAATAAAATCACCCGTCAGATCAACCTGGCCGTAACAGCTCCACCCGCCATCCCTGAGTACCTCAGCGGATCGGAGTCCTGCATCACATTCAGCTGTTCGGATCACCCTTGACAGGTCCCTTGCCCAGGCCATGCTGCCTTGGTGCTTGAGGCGCAGATCGGAGGTTTCGAGATGAGCCGCGTCTTCATGGACGGTGGCAGCGGCATCAACCTGATGTTCGCAAGCACTCTAGCAGCAATGTGGATCTCGCTGTGCAGCCTAGAACAGTCAGACACAACGTTCCATGGCATCGTTCCAGGAAAGGGCATATTCCCCCTGGGAAAGATATGGCTCGACGTCATCTTCGGCAAACCGGACAACTTCCGATGCGAGCGGCTCGAGTTGGAAGTGGTAGACTAGCCATCACAATACCACGCCATCCTCGGGTGTGTAGCATTCGCAAGGTTCCTGGCAGTACCACACTACGCGTACCTGCTACTCAAGATGCCAGGACCCAGGGGCGTCATCACGATCCACGGGAGCTTCACCCGATCGGACCACTGCGACAGGGACTTCAACAGAATCTCCCAGTCATTCGACATGCAAGAGGAGCTCATAAGGCTCCGCGAGGTGATAGACAATGGGGCACCCTCAGTCGCACGACAAAACGCACCTGATATGTATTTCGACTCCACCGTCAACACAAAGAAGGTGCAGGTCCACCCGATGGATGCCCCCAAGACGGCGCTGATCGCCAACGATCTCAGCCCCGCATAGGAAAGCGCGCTCGTCGAATTCCTCCATGAGCGCTGGGAAATCTTCGCCTGGTGTCTTGCGGACATGCCAGGAGTTCCCAGGGAATTCGCCGAGCACACACTCAATGTCTTTCCAGACACCAAGCCCGTCAAGCAGTCCATCCGAAGACTGTCTAAGCCCCGGGCCAAAGCCATAGGGATTTAAATCAACATACTACTCGCTGCAAACGTCATCAGGGAGATTAAAGAAAGCGAGTGGCTCGCCAATACAGTGATGGTCCCCAAAAAGGACACGGACATCCTGCGGATGTGCGTGGACTTCACGTCGCCGAACAAGCACTGCCCAAAGGACCACTTCCCTCTCCCTCGGATCGATCAGATCATCGATTCGACTACAGGATGCGAGAAACTCTCCTTCCTCGACGCCTACTCAGGCTACAACCAGATTCGACTCAAGGTCGAAGATCGAGAGAAAATAGCGTTCATCACGCCGTTCGGAGTGTTCTGCTACAACACAATGCCCTTCGGGCTAAAGAACGCAGGTGCGACGTACCAGCGGTGCATGTAGGCATGCCTAAAAGACCAGATCGGTCGCTGTCCAAGTCTATGTCGACGACATAGTCATCAAAACCAGGGAGGCGAGAACACTCATCGACGATCTCCGCGAGACGTTCGATAATCTCGACCGCTACAGTATCAAGCTTAACCCCGAAAAGTGCGCCTTCGGCGTCCCATCGGGTCAGCTGCTTGGTTACTTCATCTCCCATCAAGGGATCGAGGTGAACCCGAAGAAAATACGGGCCATAATGGCCATGGAGAAGCCGAAAAACCTCAAGGGTGTCCAGCAGCTTGCAGGACGAATAGCAGCATTAAGCAGGTTCATCAGTCGCATGGGCAAGAAAGCACTTCCATTCTACCAGTTGTTGCGCAAGGCAGACAAATTCGAGTGGATGCCTGAGGCGGACGACGCATTCGAAGATCTAAAACGGCTGCTCTCCACCTCACCTGTCTTGGTCACGCCAAAGGAGCGCGAGCCCCTACTGCTATACATAGCAGCTACACACCAGGTGGTGAGCACCATACTGGTGGTCGAGCGACCCGAAGAGGGCAAGACCCATGGGGTCCAACGCCCAATCTACTACCTCAGCGAGGTATTGACGCCAACAAAGCAGAGGCACCCTCACTACCAAAAACTTGCCTATGGCGTGTTCATGACGGCTCGTCGGTTGAGCCATTACTTCCAGGAGCACCAGGTGATGGTCGTCAACGAGGCACCCCTGAACAGCATCCTGAACAACCCAGAGGCCACATGATGTGTGGCCCTGTGGGGCATCGAGCTGTCACCTCTAGACATCATCTACGAGAAACGCCACGCGATCAAGTCTCAAGTCCTCCCGGACTTCCTTGTACACTGGATGGAGCTACAACTGCCAGACACCCCAGACATGACACAGTCATAGACGATGCACTTCGACGGCTCCAAGCGTGAAGCCGGAGCAGGAGCCGGGGTCATACTGACCTCCCCGCAGGGCGATAAGATGAAGTACGTCCTCCGGATGAAGTTTCGAGCCTCCAACAACAAAGCAGAATACGAGGCCCTCATCCATGGCATGAGGATGGCAAAGATCTGCGGCGCAACACGCCTGGTCATCTACGGTGACTCCAACCTCGTCGTCCAGCAGACGATGAACGAGTGTGACGCGCACGCCGCTAACATGATTGCGTACCGCACACTATACAATGCACTCGAAGGAGACTTTGACGACTGCGAGCTTCGGCACGTTGGAAGAGAAAGCAACGAGGAGGCCGACAGACTCGCCAACATCGGCTCCACATGTGCACGGGTGCCGCCAGGTGTGTTCCTCGAACAGATCTGCGTGCCATCCATTAAGCGGAAATTCCCCAAGGGATCACCCGAAGAAGCAGAACACTCGGGGACCGCGCTACCCGACGGTCAGGAAGGACCCGAAAAACTGGACACAGAGGTCGCCGTGGTCAACCTGATGTAGGTCATGGCCATCGAGGAAACTTGGACCCGACCGTACCTCCAGTACTTGATAGACGGAGAACTGCTTCATAGCCCGACGGATGCCCGACGCATATCTCGTCGGTCCAAAGCCTTCACCATCATCAATGGCGAGCTATACAAGCGCAGCATTTCGGGTGTACTACAAAGGTGCGTCACCATCGGCGACGGAAAAACCATCCTCCAAGACATCCACGAGGGCATCTGCGGCCATCATGCAGGCAGTCGCTCCCTTGTCGCCAAAGCTCTACGAGCTGGATTCTACTGGCCGACGGCCATGAACGACGCCAAGGACATCGTCCGAAGATGCAACAGGTGCCAAAGGTTCGCCGACAAACCACACGCACCCGGGTCAGAGCTCAGGCCCATACCTTTGGCCTGGCCTTTCGCCCAATGGGGCCTCGACATGATCGGCAAGATGCCCAGGTCCTCGAAAGGGGGGCACGTCTACCTCTTGGTCGCAGTCGACAAATTCACCAAGTGGTTCGAGGCCATGCCGGTCACTAACCAAAAGGGCAAGACTGCCGTCAAGTTCTTTGAATCCATTGTCTACAGGTTCAGCGTACCGCATAACATCATCACCAACAAAGGATCGAACTTCATCTCCAAAGAATTCCAGGACTTCTGCGAAGGCCTCGGAATCAATATCACATACGCCTCTGTGGCGCACCCGCAAACGAACGGGCAGGTGGAAAAGGCCAACGGCCTAATCGGCGCTGGCATCAAGAAGCGCCTCATGGGCCCACTCGAGCGACTCGCCGGAGCCTGGACGAAAGAGCTACCCTCCGTCCTATGGAGCCTGCGTACCACGCCAAACAGCTCAACCAGCTACACGTCGTTCTTCATGGTGCATGGAGCCGAAACTGTGCTACCAGCCGAAGTACTCCACCAGGCCCCCCGGGTCGTCGCTTATAGCGAAGCCGAATCCACGGCTGCACTCGAAGACGTCGTCGACACACTCGACGAAGCGCGAGACATAGTAGCAGCTCGATCAGCGGTGTACCAGCAGAGTCTCCGCAACTACCACAGCCGACGGCTGTGCCCAAGGTCCTTCGTCGAAGGTGACCTAGTCTTGCAACTCAAGCAAGAGCGACCGAAGAAATTCGAGTCACCATGGGAAGGATCCTACATCGTCACCGAAGTCATCCCAGGTGGCGCCTATCGCCTCAAGCACGTGGAGTCTGGAGTCGTATACTCCAACCCATGGAACGTCGCACAGCTGCGATGGTTCTACCCCTAGCTACCTCCCTCTTTACTTTCAATAAGGCTATTCAGCCAAGGCTACTCAGCCGAACAATGTACCTCCTCCATTATGATATGAATAAAGCTAAGTGTCTCGGTCCAAAATTTTGTTTACTATTCGCACTTTTACTCCATGCTACAAACGCACTCGGGGGCTCCTCCCACCTCACGACTTCGTCGACTGAGGATAACACGTGTACACCTGAGTAGCTGACCACGTCAGGCTAACGAAAAGGGCACGCATACGAACAAAGCACTACGTGCTAAAACAGCAACCAAACCTTTATAACAAAGGGCAAAACACGCTCAGTCAAATGTATACAAATTTTACATCTATCTTTTTTACAGGTACTACCTATTCTGAAGAATAACCTGAGCACGCTGCTCAAACAGATCTACGATCTGTTCGGCATACTGCCTTACAGCCGCATAATACGGACGCATATCCCACTCGCCACCATCTGGCCGAAGAGGCGGTCCAGCCGCCACAACAGATAGATCTAAATCAGGGCGATGTAGCCTCACAAGGGAAAGCGCAGCCTTCAACCCTGCGACGAGCTGATGCCGCACCAATTCCTTGACATGATGCACGTTCCGAAACTTCGATAGCAGATCAGAGAGAGTTGACGGCGCATCATCCAGCGGAAACATCACATGCAGAACCGACGCGAGTGAAGTCATCACCTGACGAAGCACCCGCGATACTTGGTGAACGCGATCTTGAACCGTCGCAAGGACCATGGCACGGTCACGGTCCATCCAGAAGAACCCGGCGGCTTCCATGTCCTGCTGAGTTAAGCAGTTGATCCGAACAGCAACACGCTCCTTCTCCTCCCTTGGAGCAATGTTAGCACCTGCAGTACTTGCAAAAGAGTAAGATGAAATGCCAACAGGCGCATCCGAATAAACGAGCAACAGCTCGAAAAACTCACACTAAAGCTGTTCGGACAAGCGAAGCAACTCCGCCATCAAGTACTCCTCTCTGGCAGCGCCTCTATCCGTCTTGGATTTCCAAACATCAACGTGGCCACGCACCCCAAGCAGCTCTTTCTCGAGGCTACGGTTACGGTCTCGAAGAAACGCAAGCTGTGACGCATCATCTAGGGACGACCGCAGCTGCGCTGCAGACGAAGTGTCAACGGGATCATCACCCGAAGGACCCTAGATTAACAGAAAGACAAAGACATGAACAAGCAGTTGAAGGAGCACGAAACTCAGGAAATTCATTAAGTGCAGCAAAAGCCACTACGTGGCACAAGAATTGTTCATCAAAATATTTACAACAAAAGAAGCTTCAACTATCCTACAACTACAACACCTACGAAGTGGCACCCTGAGTCGCCTCGGAGCTGGACTGCCTCCCCTTGGCTTCCCCCTGCTGCCTTAGCGCGTACTTGGCCAGCAGATCAATCAGCTTCGGCCCGTAACGCTTACAACGAGCAGCATAGGTGGCGAAGGCTACCTCGGATCCATCAGCAGTCGTCGGCATCCGGGAAGTGACCTGAGGAAGGTCCAGCTCCGCTCCAGCCGCCAAAGCCATCGCCGGGCCGACGGATGCGTCGATGCCCTTCTTCTTGCGCTTGTACGCCATAGGTGCTTCGGCTGACAGCGCCTCCGCCAGGGCATCAACATCTTCAAGGGCCACGCCCTTGGGGATAAGCTCCTTGTAGAAGCGCCCAAGGACCTCCTTGGCCTTGGCAAGCGAGTTGACGATGGTGCTGCAGCGGTCTTCGACCGCCGCAGTAGCATCATCTAGAGCGCTCCCGTGCTCCAGAGCACCGCGATCAAACCCGATTCCCGTGGCATCTAAGAAAACAAAGGAAGCAGAATGAACAAAAGCACTGCAAAAGAAAGACAAGGAAATCAAAAAGATGAAGGTGGAGATACTCACCCGAAACATCCTTGGCAGCCGCCATAAGCTTGCCGGCCACCTCTCTCTCGCGCGAAGCCATGGCGGTGGCGAGCTGCTCCTCGCGGTCCATAGCCTCCTGCTGCAGGCGCTCTTTAGCCTCGGCCGCGTTGGCCAACTCCAGCTCGAGGCGCTCCCTTGCACCAATGGCGACCTCGGCCTTCTTCTCCGCTTGACCGAGGCTCTTTTTGAGAGCATCAATCTCACGAAGGGAGGTGTTGTGATCCTCTGCAGAAATCAATACAAATGTCGGATAGAAGGATAAGAATGCAAGAAGAAACAAAGACCAAGGCATAAAAATACCTTGAAGTTGTTTGAGGCTGGCCTCTAGCGCCAGGTGCTGCGCACCAGTTGGTTGGCACCTTGCACAAAAGGCTGCGAAAAAGAACTAAGAACGAGTAGAAGTAAGTGACACATACGAAAAATGCTCGGGGGCTCCCCCCGAGACTCGAAGGAAAATAACCTACAGATGCCCGGGGGCTCCCCCCGATGTGGGAAGAAAAGAAAAAAATCAATAGACCATCCAAAAAGGCTCGGGGGCTCCCCCCGTGGCAGAATGCAGAATTACTTACATGATTTGACGGCGACTCTGAAGGTCCGCTCGCAACCTTCTGAGGCGCAACCACCCGAATCTCCTGCGGAGAAGGGTCTGGAGCAGTGCCTTCAGAGGTGGCCACCGTCTAAGGAGGAGGAAGCACGACCTTCGACTCCCCCATCATCTCCCGAGCACCATCACTGGAGGATTCGTTGGAGGAGTGGTTACACAATGACAAATTAGCTAAGCGCAAGGTAAATAGACAAGAAAAGGCAATGCAGGGCTAAGGAAACTTACGAGTCAAGCTCGCTCAAGTCAAAGACGGGAGGGGTCTTCCGGACCTTCTTCTCCTCTTTCTTCTCTTCCTTCTTCCGCTTCGTCGGCGGGTGCGGTGCCACAGCCCACACGGGAACATCAGGAATCGGAGAGGAAGAGCCCCCATGCCCATCACTGTGACGTTCAAGGCACAACGAGTTCCTAGGAGTCGGCAGAGTTGAGGCATCCGAAGACTCGCTGGAGCTCCATGCCCGCTTGCGAGTGTGGTCCTCGCTCGACTCGTTGGCCTCTTTAGCCGGCGATCGCGCCGATGGCAGCTCGGACATGGAGTCCACCACTTCATTGTCCGGTGCAGCCGGAAACAATTTGGGAAGCGGCGGCGACATGCCCGACACCTTGAACTCCTACACAAAAAGAAGCAAATTTGTCAGCAGACAAATAAATACAAGTAAAACACAGTCGAAAATAGCGCCAGACGCACGTCCCAGATCTACACCTGCGGAACCGGACGAGAAGCAGAGAACGAAGAAGTCAGCGACTTCCCCGGGATATCCTCTCCAGCCTTGAACTTCATCAGCGGGCGAAGGACTCCGTCGAGATCTCCCTTGGAGAATTCTTCAGCCGAAACCCTAGTCGAGTCACGACGACCAGCATAAAGGAACATCGGGTGCGCCCTAGCCTGGAGCGGATGCACCCGACGTTTGAGAAAAGTGCGGATGATATCCACACTGTTCCCCTCCTTCTCCGGAATCAGCTGGAGATCCTCCACCTGACGATAGAGAGTCTCTATCTCCGCTACCTCGCCATCCAAGATCTGGTTCTTCCAGGACCTCTTCGGCTCGATCTTTTGGGAGGGGTCGAAAGGAGCAAGACCAAAATCTTGACCAGCCACCGTGGAGTCACGGATGTAAAACCATCGCCTCCGCCAGTACTGGACAGATTCGAACATGGAAAAAGAGAAGAAAAGAAGATTGGGTTTGAGGGAGATGATGCAACCCCCAATGGGATAAACACCATCAGAACCAGATTGCCTGTTCACGGAATAGAGTTTCCGGAAGAGGCCAAAGTGCGGCTCGATACCGAGCCAGCACTCGTAGAAAGTGATAAAACAGGCGACATGAAGAAGAGAATTGGGGGAAAGATGATGCAGTTGGATGCCGTAAAGAAAAAGCAGTCCACGAAGGAAGTTGTGGACTGGGAAGGAAAATCCCCGAAGAACAAAAGCGAGGAACATAACCCGAAACCCAGCAGGGGGACGGGGAATTACCTCATTGCTAGGGAGTTTGACGGCCTCCCTATCCTGTGGGATTAGGCCCCGCTCACGAAGCTTGCGGAGATCACTCTCCCGCGTCTCCGGTCGCCGCCAGCCACCGTCGGTGACATGGGTAGCGGTAGAACTTTTCTTGCCACCAGCAGCGCTGGTGCCAACCGCAGAAGAAGACTTATTAGGCTTCCCCATTGCGGCGCGGCGGCATCGGCGGCGAGAACGAAGAATCGAAGAAGGAAATGTTTGAGGATATTCCAACGCGCAGCAAGAACGCTCAGAGAAGATTGGAGCAGTGAAACAAGAATGGCTGCGGTGAAAATAGACTAAATTTTTTCCCCAATGATTATAAGGACGAAGACGATGCACGATAACCGTCCATCAAGAATACCTAACGCCAACGGCAAGATCTGACCATACACGTGTTAGCATCGCAACGAACCGTCGCTCACACGCCGTCCACTACGCGCGGAAATCGAGGCGACACCGTAATTATCTCCACGCCACGCGTGACCGGTCAATTCAAGGTCAGAAGGTGGGACCCATGTTCGTCCAGTCACGTCATCTCTGGTGCAGCAGACGCTTGAGGTCACTGATCGTTAGCACTGACGTCATCAACAACTATACTAGCAAAAGTCACAATTCTTCGGCTACAAAGCTAAGAGTACTCACTCGAATCTACGATTCGACTAACTACTCGGGGGCTACTCCTATCAGGAGCGCTGGCCGCGCACCCAAAAAATGAACAAAACACTACAACACTAAACTATTTCTTCAAGTCCTACGTCGAGTCTGCGACTCCAGTACAGACTCGGGGGCTACTCCCATAGGGAGGATGGATTCAAGCATCCAAAAAATTTTGTCCTACGGACCTGAAGCCAAACAACGGCTGAATTAAAGTCTCTGCTCGAGTCTACGACTCGAACAGACACTCGGGGGCTACTCCCATAGAGAGCGCTGGTCGCGCACCCTATGAATTCTTCGACTGCGATCTTTCGGATCAGCATGCAACATTTTTTCGGCAACTTTGCCCCAATTAACGCTAAGTGAGCAACATTCTCCTTGTCCACCCGAAACACCTCCGCGTGATGATAAACATTCGGATGCTGTGTTTGCGACGCAAAGATAAGACCTACAGTTATCATCTGATGGCCTGGTAACGCACATGACTGCACTCTGCTAGTATGAATCCGTGCCAACAGGCGCGATGGAAAATCCTGATGGACGTGTTGAGTGCATCATTTAAATTCACTGGATTTCCACTCCTGTAAGTCCTCCGCAGCCTGAGTCGAATTACGCCAGCATATGTTCCGGGTTCGAGTCGAGGGACTCGAACCTGAAGAAGATCGTCGTGTTGTTTTGTCCTAAGACAGTTAACTGACCCTGATCCGTCGGGAGAGTCAGGCACACGCATCAACAATCCCTACACATTCTCTTGAAAGGCAGAGTTGTACCCGAAGGATTGAAGAGTCCTCAGCCGAATCTACGATTCGACTGAACACTCGGGGGCTACTGACATGGTTATATCCAGCGGGTACATGATATCAGCATACCTGGTCCAGCCCAAGGAAGGCCCACGGCAAATATACGCCGGCCCATGAAGACTTTCGGGTGGCCAAGGCCCATGACGCCTTCGGATCCTTGGAAGACTAGAGTAGATAGAAAATTCAAAGGGGTAAACCCTAAAACCTGTAACCGACTCGGTCTGTGCCTGGAACCTGCCTAACTCTATATAAAGGCTAGGAGGGCACGACCTAGATCTCTCACCTCATACTTTCGTATAGACACCTCCACACCAGATTGCATCTGCCACCCCTGTAATCTTTGGTTCCACCGTAATCAAGAGCAGACAAGCAGGAGTAGGGTTTTCCCTCCGGGGCCCTGAACCTGGGTAAACCTCGTGTCCCGTGTTGCTTGTTTGCTAACCGTTCCGCGATCTCCAGCATCCCCATCTTCTCCAAAACCCAAGTCCATAACAATGGGCATTGACGAGATTAAACCTCATCAGTGACGTGCGTCTGGGAGGCATGGGAATGATTTTTGGCGTGAGTGGAGCTGGCAGGTTTTTTTTCGAACTGCTTGCTAGGCTAAAGTACGGGGGCAAACTTTGTATTTTTTAGGTTGAGGGCTGGAGGCTAGTTGTAACAAACCAACCCTCGTGAAGGTTTCCTTTTGGACCGAGTGCTAAGATGTACAAACGAGCATCCGAGTGCTCGCTAGGGATGACACCCAGATCACTACCATCTTATTTTTCCTTGCCCTGTGTTTATTTCAAGCACTATAATTAACTAAGTTGTGTGCTGATTGATTTCAAAATAGAATATTGTTGTTGTGACTATAGTAAATGGAAACGATACATACACACTTTAACTAGCATGCAGTATAATACTAGTGGTGTTTTCATGAAACGGATCAATGTACTAATAGTCTTAATTGTCTGATCGCAATGCACCAGATGGTCTTTACTGTTGAACTTAATTGTGAGCATCTTGTGGTCCGTTTTGGTTGATCAAACCGTGTTTGTTGGTGATCACGTGACAGAATGGAGGGTGTCGCACACTACACCTACCGAGAAAATAGCTGGCTCGATTGGCCCATCGTTATCAAGACGGTACTCACTGCAATACCTACTCTATAAGCATATGCAACACACACACACATTATGCATCCTCGTACTAGTGGTGTTTTCATGAAACGGATCAACGTGCTAATAGTCTGAATTGTCGGATCGCAATGTACTAGATGGTCTTTACTGTTAAACTTAATTGTGAGCATCTTGTGGTCCGTTTTGGTTGATCAAGCTGTGTCTGTTTGTGATCACGTGACGGAATGGAGGGTGTCACACACTACACCTACCGAGAGAATAGCTGGCTCGATTGGCCCATCGTTATCAAGACGGTACTCGCTGCAGTACCTACTCTATAAGCATATGCAACACACACATTATGCATCCTTTACATCGTAGTAATGATCTAATCTAAACTTTGCAAATATAGCCTCGGGGCGTGTGAGGGCCTAGCGGGCGCATGAGATTGGTGCAGGCGGACATCTCCCAAAGCCAATAATCTCTTCTCTACTAGTCAATACATTCTGAACTAGATGTACGAAGAGTCTGCTCGAGCTATTTCTCCTCAACCCGTGGGAAGGCATGACCCAGGTTGTAGGTTTGCTAGTATTTCTTCTCCTCAACATGGACGACATGGTTGAAGCCCTTTGCACCTGCATCACCTTTGGTGTGCTCCATTATACTATGAACATGGAGGTCGGTCTGGCTCACATTCAGCTGACGGTCTACCAGTTTCTTTGCTCCTTCATCTGCTTGGTCGTTGTTGATCACCTTCTTATTTCTGGTAATCACTTATGTAATCCATGTTTATGCCTCCTACGATCCTATCCTAGTAGCAAGCACTAATCAATTTACATTGTATTGTTTAATATATACATCTATTGCAGGTGAAAAACCCAACTACAGATATGCTGCCCCACAAGACACATTCGCCGGCTTAGTCGTCGCTGCTATGCTGTTGCTTCGACCCATGTTGCCAAAGTATTTTTAGTCCAATCCATTGGGTCTAGTTCTACCAAACTATAGACCCAATGAAACTAAATAAATATAATTTATATTAAACTTTTATACATTTTATAAACTATTTATCATTCTATAGTCAACAATATTTGTTTTATCACCGAGTATAATTTATTACTTAATTTTTCAGCTAACAACATAATTTCATCATCAAATATTTGTTTTGTGTTATATGATATACATTTTTAATATATGGTATAATATACTTGTGTTGTTGCTAAATTTAAACTTTAGTTTGTAACATGATTCAATCTTAAATTACTACTTTTTACAAATAATAATCTATATTGTTTGTTTGTTTTAATATCGTTAAATGTCATGATAGAGATCACAAAAGCGTATGACAGTTTCTAGTGTATGACTAGGTATGTATATTTGTAGAAACTTCTACTCCCTTCTTCCCGGACTAAGTGACTCAGATTTTGCTAGATTTTTATGTGTGCGGGTGGTGCCACACATACTCATACTCATATCTATGAACACTAACACGTTTTTTCATACTCGCTACCCGTCAGGTTAAATGGATACCCACGGGTAAAAACATCCATGTTTATAATACATTGAATTGACGGAAAATAACCATAAAAAACAACATATAACCATAATTTATAAATAACAACACATTATAAACTATAACACACACTTGCTCATAAAAATGTATCATAAAAGTAAACAATAATACATAATCATAAACATCATCACACAACACTTACACATTTTTTCATACTCATCACACCTCAGGTTAAATGGGTACCCGCGGGTAAAAACATCCATGTTTATAATACATCAAATTGACAAAAAAAATAGGCACAAACAACAACATATAATTATAATTTATAAACAATAACACATTATAAACTTTAACACACACCTACTCATAAGAAAACAATGTATCATAAAAGGTGAACAATAATACATAATCATAAACAACAACACATAGAAAATGAAGAAAATGTGGAGGTGTTTTTATCGCAGATGATGCCTCAAAATATGCATTACAATAAAGTTTCAACACCATAACAAGTTCGACCGAAATAAACTCGAGTAGTCCAATATTAGAAAAATAAAGACCATTCCATACCATTTATTTGATCTTGACTGGCAAGCACGAGGTTCGGCCTAGCTAGCATGCATCGATGCGTGATTAGGGGAAATCAAGTACTTTAGAATATTAGGGAGATCCACTTGTGAATTTTTTGACGGGCATACAGGTACGTGGGTATGGGTTGTTCGGTCTCATATACGTCCCAGCTCTACATAATGGGCATGAATAATTTTTTGTCCTATACCCATACTCTTAATGGGTTTTTACCCACAGGGTACATGGGTAATACCGTAATAGGTACTCATTGCCATCCCTAGACTAGATGACGATTAGCTCATGTGATAAGTTATTCCAAAGAGAGAAATTGAAACCGGAGGGGCAAGGGAACTACATATCAACACACGAGAGCATTTTTTTTCAAAATTCCACTCACTCCATTTTGCATCCTGGTGGTGTCGACTTGGCGGTGAAGGTGAGCTTATGTGGAATGTCCCAACAAGTCTTCTCGTCTGGGTGATCACGTGGTGTTTTGGTCCATCCGATCTATGAATGTCGATTTGCGGATGATCATCCAACATTTCACCCTATATCATCGATGGTGGCAACATCGTTATCGTCGAATATATTTGTTCAAAGGTTGAGTTTTGATCTTTTGTGTACTATATATTTTCCATGTACGTAGGCAACAAAGTAGCAATTCGGGAACTTGCTTTGCTAGGAGTGTGCCACGACCATAGTACATTCGACGGTCTTAGTTTCTCATCTATTTTGGTGAGTGGTTTACTTGGTTTCCTTGAAAGTTGAGATGCAGAAGGTGTTGTTAGAGATGGCGATTTAAAATAGCCATGATACTTTTTTTCTATCACGATTATTTGTAGTTTGTTTTGGTTTCAATTTGTTAGATATGATGTAGTACTATTTTATTTAATACAACATTTCCTAAAAATAATATTTTTTTGACATGCATAGCAAAATTTACTTTTGGCATTTAACTAAACATAAATGTATATAAAATTGACTAAAAGTACTTAACTGAAAGCAGTTTCTTCTCTGAAAGGGTGTGGCTTTTGTCCCGAGCTACCACTTGGGCGCTTAGAGAGGCTATTAGAACCTTTGTTTCTTACGATAAACACCGACTCCAACACTATGGATGAACACGTACCATAGCCATCATAAGTGCAACTTTAGCAGAATCCCTAAAGTTGAGCCTCTAATTTAAAGTGCACGTTAAAGATCTTTGGAAGCTCCGGAGCAAGTGTGCAAACCCAAACACCCTAAAACTGCAACCTTTATATCTTCTCCATCTCAAAATAGATGTCTCAAGTTTGTCAAAATTTGGATGAATCTAGACACTATTTAATATATAGATTCGTTCAAATTTTGAAAAACCTAAAACATCTATTTTGAGACGGAGGGAGTATCTTTCATGCTACGTGGGGCCTATTTATCAATGTGATACTATATATTTTATATTTTATTTTTTCTTCACGTGCATCTTTCCGATCCACCTCGCTCGTCCACTTTCCGATCCCCGGTCCAATCCTGGATCCCCGCCTAGCCCACATCCTAGCTCCTTGGCCTCATCATCACCACCATCAGTCAGGCTTCGCTATCGCCACGCCTCTCCTCGCGAGTTGTTCACCGTACACGCTATGGAGGCACCTGATGGTTTGTACTGCGATTTCCTTGTGACCGGGCACCTCCTGATAGATAGATATTCTCTCCGTTTAGAAATACTAGTACTCATGCACGTGCACACGTTAGCAAAATGAAGACATGAATATATATATATATATATGTAATGGCGAACCATGAATTTTAATATTTTATAGATAATACACTCCATAACATATCATACAAAATACTGTTGTCAAATGCATTCTTTGTTTTATTGTCCAAACAACTAAAAGAATCAATATATCATATATGTGCTCTGGTCTTAAGAAGTTTGGTACTATGTGGCCAACAAATTATGAGTGGTCCACATATTCTCTTATGTTAAAGTTGAGTTCCATAGAAAAATAATCTGAGCTAGAAGGCATTATCAAGCGCATACGAGTTAGCATCACATTGGTCCTAGTCAAGCCCTTCCAAGGGCCCAAACAAATTCTATTATTGAGACATATTTTATTCTTGTGATTGAGAATGTCAGTTATATATATATATATCGCAAGGTTCCTCGATGGAGAAAAAAAATACCATAGCAGAGAGAGCAAGCACATTCAGTAATACGAACATACATGAGGACATCATGACTAACCACACAGTCATCCGCCAGCATGTCTTTAAGTAACTGAAGTTTGCCAATTGCTAATCACCTTACCTAATTGATCATGTCGCCGTACATGTGGCAAGGAAGTTGAAACAGTGCAGTTTTGAACTCTTCCCCGAGAAGACATCCAAAAATACATATTTGATACGTATTGAATGATCTACTCCATGGGAAATGTTGACTAATGTCTAAATGAATTACAAAGTACAGAAATAATCATGGTTTCAAACAAAAGATAGATAATATCCGTGAGATGTGAAGACTTTGTTCATGGCAATGCACATGATAACATCAAGCTTATATTATCAAAGGAAAAGCAAAAAGGGCATAAAATAAATTTCTTAAATGAGTGTAAACATCAGAACAGATCAAAGGAGTATATGTTGGTGTTAATGTTTTATAAAAGAAAGAAAATAAATTAAGCCTCAAATGGTTGCCATGTAGGAAACCAACTAAAAAATACAAAAGTATGGCCATATCCATCCGATTCTGTTATGCAAATTGACAACCACACACGCTAGTCCTTGCCTGCTATTGGTCCGTCACTTGCTTGCAGTTTGGAAGAAACACAAACACATGGTATGCAGAAAGGAGACAGCCTCCACAAGACCACAACAGACAGCGAATGCCGTAATGTGATGATAATGGATAGTACTCCCTCCTTTTAGAAATATAAGATATTTTAGGTTTGTGAAAGAGACGTATCTAGAAACATTTTAGTGTCTAGATTCATTTTTTTTGAAACAAGGCAAAAGATTTGCCATTTTCATTAATTAAGGAGAAGGTTTTAGGGACAAATGCCTATTACAAGCCATAGGACTTTATCAAATAAAATGGTCTACTCTCTCGGCATTACATTGCTCAAATTTTTTGCACCGGCTATGCTCCAATCCTTGGCTTCATCTTTAATCTTTGCAATGACCACATGAGCGGGAGAGCAATAATGATGAAAAACTCTAGCGTTGCGCTCCTTCCATATTTCCCAAGATATCAACATAATAATAGTAGCCATAGCCTTCCTCTCCTTGCCCTTTTCAAGAGCCACCTTTGTCCACCAAGTCTCTACTGATGGTTCATTTGCCCAAGTAGCCATGAAAGAGTTGTCGATACCACACCAAGAAAGGATCTCTTTCCAAATCCTTGTGGTAAATCTACACTTGTAGAGGAGATGCACCGACGATTCTTGCACTTGGTTGTATAGGGGGCAATTTTCGCAATTTTGGCACCCTCTTCTTTGTAATCTATCCGCCGTCCAAATCTTATTTTATGTTACCAACCAAGCAAAAAACTTGTATTTTGGAGGGGCCCAAACTTTCCATATTGATGCATTGAGAGGTGTAGAAGTGAGGCCTTCGAATTGCATTTTATAGGCCGACGAGGCGGAATATGTGCCATCATTTGTGAACTTCCACCGGATAGTGTCGGGCGTGCCAAATCAAGAAATAGGAACCAACCGAGAAAAAAAAGCAATACAAATAGGGACACACACGGGCTAACTTGTGGCTGGCTATGGCGGACACAGCTTCGGTGACTTTAAAGTATAAAGTCTAGCCGTGACTTTGCTCACATATACATTGTATTACATTTAGAAAATTAAAAAAAAACTCTATATACACGTGCGATGCACGTCATAACGTAATAGATTGTGTTTCTCCTAAAAAATATATCACGGATTTATCTAGATTTGCATCATCTATACACTAAACGTTTCTAGATATATGTATGTTTAGGCATATCTGTGATATAGTATATATTTTGAAGGACGGAGGGAATAGATTCGATGCAAAAAGGAAGATGACTGCGATGCTGCAGGTAATTCTACACATTGGGTTGGGTACTGCCTGTCTAGTTGCCCTATGTGATGGACGCCAATTCGGTAATGCTGAAGCCCCATATGGATTGGAAGTTGCTGGCCGTCTATGTCTTGGGTGACGTGGGCTGGGTGGTTCCAACGATTCAGTGTATTACGTATTTACATTAACAGTCACTTAGATTTAGGTTGCTCTCCAAGATGGATGAAAGGCAAATGAGAGAACGGGAATTAATGGGCAAAAAAAAACCTACCCCCTTCAACCCATATTAATTGATTTGGATTTATCAAAATTTAGATGAACCTATATACTAAATAGTGTCTAGATTCATTCAAATCTAGATAAATTTGAGTCAACTAATATGGATCGGAGGGAGTACATCAAATTGGTATTTAAATTTGAAAAAAAAAATGAAACTATTTCATATATTGATGTCCGAACTGGTTTCTTGAAGGTTATATATATGAGCCAAGTATGGAGTAGGCCTTTCTCCGCGTCAAAAACGCTTCGTCACGTCAACATAACATTGACTTGCACTGTCGCAATGAGTGAAGGGAAAAACTGTGATCGGTGTGGATCCTGCTGGAGAACTGGAGAAGAAGAGCTCAAGGAAGCAACCTGGTTCACATCGCCCCTGGAGGAAGCCACCTGAAGGGGCAGTGAAACTCAATGTCGATGGCTCTTTCTGCGCAGCCACGGGCTCAGGAGGAACCGGTATGATCGTCCGCAACGCTACAGGCGAGATTATCGTATCAGCTTACCGCCACCTATGGAGTTGCCAGTGCCCCTTGGAAGCGGAGTTGGAGGCCTGTCGGAAGGGCATTGCTATGGCCTTGGAATGGTCCAATTTACCATGCACGGTGGAAATGGATAGCTCAGTTGCTGTAAAGATGATCCAAACTGACGGCCTTGATCGTTCGATGCATTCAGCCATAGTCCAGAAAATTAAGCAACTGTTGGCTTCTATAGATGGCATGACCATCTTTACTACAGGCAGGGAGCAGAATAATGTTAGCCATGTATTAGCAAACATGAGTCGCCTGAATAAAGGTACTCAGACATGGCCAAGATCTGGCCACGATAACATCCCGGCACTATGTCGCGATGAATGTAACTTGGCTCCTTGAGTAATATATATTTCAATTCACAAAACAAAAAAATAACATAACATTGACTTTCAAAAAAAAATGATTTTTATAAGTAAAATATTGCCTAAGAAATATTCTGTAAAAATTAAATGGTAGTAACGCAGAGCGTAGACGTATAGCACCCCGGCACATGTGGGCTTTGTCTTTCCCGATTGGGCCTATGCTAAATCACTTACTTACCAGATATTAATTACTCTCCCGTCCTAAAATAGATGTTTCAAATTTATCAAAATTTTGATGAATCTAGACACTACTTAGTATATAGATTCATCCAAAATTTAAAAAATCTAAGACATCTATTTTTAGACGGAGGAAGTAGTAAGTGCCAAATTCGCCCCGCTCTTTTGACATGGACGGACAACATACGTCGGTTATAGGCTATCTCACAGGCATCGATGCTGCAATATGGCCCACTAAGCATCACCATAGCCTCTTCCCTGAGAAGGGCGACGCGAGTTAACGGACAGTTCCAGAATATTGTGGAGGCATCTGCACTTATTGTTCACGTGAATCCCACTCTCCTCGGACGTTGGATTCAGGATATCAACGGCTGGAATTAATTGTTTAGTCCCATTTCAAAACTGTCACATTATATAGTGGTAGATACCACACCAAGAAAGGATCTCTTTCCAAATCCTTGTGGTAAATCTATACTTGTAGAGGAGATGCGCCGACGATTCTTGCACTTGGTTGCATAGGGGGCAATTTCCGCAATTTTGTCACCCTCTTCTTTGTAATCTATCCGCCGTCCAAATCCTATTTTGTGTTACCAACCAAGCAAAAAACTTGCATTTTGGAGGGGCCCAAACTTTCCATATTAATGCATTGAGAGTTGTAGAAGTGAGACCTTCGAATTGCATTTTATAGGCCGACGAGGCGGAGTACGTGCCATCATTTGTGAACTTCCACCGGATAGTGTCGGGCGTGCCAGACCAAGAAATAAGAACCAACCGAGAAAAAAAAGCAATACAAATAGGGACACACACGGGCTAACTTGTGACCGGCTATGGCGGACACAGCTTCGGTGACTTCAAAGTATAAAGTCTAGCCGTGACTTTGCTCACATATACATTGTATTACATTTAGAAAATTAAAAAAAACTCTAGTAAATCTCATATGTCATATTATATATTCTGGTAAAGTTTCGTCATGTTTGTATATATAGATTGTAAATAAATATTATTTGAAGTTTCGCTATCAAATTGTAAAATCAAAATTCAAAATGCGCAGAAAAATTTGAAAAAAATCCAATAAATAGCATGTACTATATTATATACTCTATGAAAGTTTCATTTTATTTGAACATGCTATTTAGGAATAAACATCATTTTAAGATTCTGAATCAAAATGCTCACTTATTCCTGTATGTTGGATCAACTTTGAACGGCTCATAGTGGAGCAAAGTCATGGCTAGACTTTATACCTCAAAGTCACTGAAGCTGCGTCCGGCTATGGCACTTCCAGGCTGCCAGCGTAGACCCCCCATGGGCTGGAAGCAATCAAAAGTAAAACATGGATACTTAATCCTAGCAGTGTGTAGATAGCAGGTGGAGGCGGTGGGGTGTAGACGGGACGGAAACGCTGGTGTAGCGGTGGTGTTCGGCGCTCTGACTCTGTATTTTGCATGGGACCTGGATTCAATTTGCTAAGAGGCACAGTGAGTCACGTGTGGGTCTATCGGAAAGGCTCTAGTAGGTACGTGCACAGGTGGGAAAAGGTGGAGCGAATCCCGTAAAGATAAGCCGTCGGATCTGGTATATTAGTGTGAGATGGAGGGTGGATATCAATGCAAGAGTAGAAATCGATGGCTAGAATCAATCTCATCTTGCCCTGGGGTGGGGATGGGCATTCAAATTAAAAACTGCTGCATTATTATAGTAGTAGATAAGATGTTTTCAATTTATAAATCAAATGTATCTAGTAACTTATTTTAACGTATAGATTTGTAGAGGTTAGGAATGAACCTATACACTAAAAAACGTCTAAATACATTTATTTCATAAAACTAAAATGTCTTATATTTCTAAACGGGAGGAGTACTTCTCTGCATGGCCCTAACCTCATCATTTTTCTTCTTTTCAATGGGGTATAGTACCTCACTGCATTCCTCGTGTGTTCCATGCCGCCTTTTCCACTACAACCGACTAACTCGCGTTGGCAATGAATTAACATGTTACCATGGCCCGCTCCTAGGTTTCGGTTTTGGATACTAACTCTGCACATTGTTTAGGGCATCTCCACCGAACCAACCTAAAAACAAAACAATCCGTTTATGTCTGTTTGGATCAGACCACGATCGTTTTTTTGGGTCGTGGTCCGGCCTGCCCAGCGGCGTGACCCATCTGTCCGTTCTAACGTTTCTTGGCGTCATCACTGGCCAAGGCTTTGCCAATCATCTCAAACACTCAAATTGACAAGCCAGTAACACACAAATTGGCGGTCGTCGGCGGTCGGCGGCTCGTCGGTCATTTCGCCGAATAGGTTGACTGGCTCCGGCATGTTCGCGGCGGAGATAGACTGCCACTTCTTCGACACCTCCAGGGTTGTGTCCGTGGTAGTTGGAGTCCGGTTGAGGTCGATGGAGGGCTCTCCCACCTCCGACGACGTTGTGCGGGGATGGATGACCCGGGAGAGCAAGGCCACGATGCTAGTGTGGCCTCCAAGCGAAGGTGTGTGCGGGCCTAGCGTCCTAGGCTGACCTGGTGGCTGGCCCAAGGCATGAAAATGACGGAGCTGGTAGATGATACGTCCAAAACGTATCTACTTTCTCGAAGACATTGCTATTGTTTCTTCTCTAAACTTGTGGGATTTGGATACAACTAACACAGACTGACGCTGTTTTCAACAGAATTACCTTGGTGTCTTGTTTTTGTGCAGAAAATAAACTATCAGGAAAAATCCCGAAAAATATGCCAAAAACTATTTCTCACCAGAAGATCCACGGAGCCAGAAGGGGAGACAGAGAGGAGGCCTGGGGGCCCCAGACCCACCCCAGGCGCGGACCCACTGACCCCGCGCCTGGGAGAGGTTTGGCCACCCCAGGCAGCTCCTCGGCCTCCCTCCGCGCCTATAAGTTGCCTTCTGACCTAAAAACAGAGGGGGGTTCGATAATTTTCCAAAAAGAGTTCTGCTCCGCCGCCGCCACTAGAAACCAAGATTCGGATCCAGAAACTCCGTTCTGGCACCCTGCCGGGATGGGGAATTTGGATAGGATCATCGCCATCATCATCACCAACGCATCTCCATCAACCACCGATGTTTCCCTCATCCATGAGTGAGTAATCCCCCGCTGTAGGCTTGGGGATGGTAGGGATTGGATGAGTTCTATCATGTAATCGAATAAGATCTGTTAGGGGCATAGTGCCTAGTATCTATATTAGTGCTATTTGACTTTGTTGCAACTTGTTGTGCTTAATGCTTGTCACTAGGGCCTGAGTGCTATGATCTCAGATCTGAACTTATTATTGAATCATTATGATAGTATTGTTTGTGATCTTATCTGCAAGTTGTGTACACATATCATTGTCTGGATCCAAAGGCCCCAAAGTGACAATAATTGGGACAACCTTAGGGGATGGTTGTGGTGTGAGGATCATATGTGTTCACAGAGTGTTAATGCTTTGCTTTGGTGCTCTATTAAAAGGAGCACCTTAATTGCCAGTAGTTCTCCAGAGGCCCCGCTGCCACGGGCTGGCTGGACAAAAGATGTTGTGCAAGTTCTCATTGCGAGCATGTATGACTATATTTGGAGCACATGCCTAGGATTGTTTAGTACTTGGATGCTTGTTATTATTTATCTGCAATGCCCTAGTTCTTGAAGTTACATGTTTAGACTCGTCCATTCAACGCATGTCCATCCATCCCTATGCCTACCACACTCGAATCCTACTGCTATCGTTACTGTTACTATTGCTACTGTTTCACTATTGCTGTTGCTTTGCTATTGCTACTACAAACTGTTACTACTAATAAACTTCTGTGAGCAAGAACTATTTCCAGGTGCAGCTGAACTGACAACTCAGTTGTTAAGGCTTACAAATATTCTTTGGCTCCCCTTGTGTCGAATCAATAAATTGGGTACTACTACCCGCGAAGACTTTTGCGATCCCCTACACTTGTGGCTCATCAAGACTATTTTCTGACGTCGTTGCCGGGGAGCATAGCTTTAATTATAAGTTCACTTGGATCTATTATTGTTCACTGCTACTCCTTTCATCATGGGGAAGTCTCGTGATGGAAAGTTTCCTATTTTAACATCCACTACAAGAAGAGGTACAGTCCTAAACACCTCTGCTGCTCTTGATTCACCGTGTGTTATAAGTAAGCTTGTCACACCACCACCACATACTCATGCTACACACACTGCTACTACTGCTGAATCTGAAACTGCTTTTGATGCTCATGATGTTATTTCTAATGTGCTTGATGCGAGTGGTTCACTAGGTCCTTTTCTAGATGCTACTATGGCTAGTCTAGGAAATACCAAAACTCCTAGTGAAGATACTATTACACCTGTTAGCTCACCTGCTAGTGAGAGTTATGATATTAATGATGGTTATATTGAGCTCACTGATGAATTTGTTGAAGATTGCCGAAACACACGTGGTACTAGTGCTATGAAGAGTCTCCATGCTAGACGTACTATTATGCCTAAGTTGTCCTATGATCCTAAGTTTGCCACTTCTCCCATAGATATTAAAGATGAAGATTATGATTTCTCTCTTGATTTGTCTTATTTAGATATTGTTGAGAAAGAACCTTTTTGTGGGACTGAAAATGAGAGTGTTGTGGCTCATATGAATGAGCGTTCTACTATGAGTTCTTTTTATTCTCTGATGATTTTAAGATGCGCAAGTACTTTGTGATGGGTTTCGCAGCATAGTAAATCAAAAAAATTCTACAGATGCGAACAGGAAAGCCAAGATCTAATCTAGGAGATGCAATCAACGAGAGGGATAGATGAGATCTTCATACCCTTGAAGAAATCGGACAATGAAAACGTTCAACAGAACGTGGTTGATGTAGTCGTACTAGCCGTCTCCTCCTCGCGATCTGATCCGATCCTACGCCGCAAGTGGTGGCGCCTCCGAGAGATGCACACGTACGGTGCCACAACGTCTCCTCCTTCCTTGGTCCAGCAAGTGGGGTGGAGAGATGGATTGGATCTACAACACGACGGCGTGGTGCTATGGTGGAGAGTTTCTGCGGCAGGGCTTCGCCTACATGCAGTCGGGAGAGAGAGAGAGAGAGAGAGAGAGAGAGAGAGAGAGAGAGAGAGAGAGAGAGAGAGAGAGGGAGGAAGGGCAGCAGCTGGCAGCTAGGGTTTGGGGTGAGGGGAGGGTGCGCCCTCTGCCCACCTTATAAAGGGGTCTGTTTGGCCCCCTTGGCCCCTCGTCCAAGCCCTAGGGCGGCGGCCCCAAGGGTGGAGTGGGGGGCAAGTCTTCCCCCTTCTAGAAGGTTTCCCCTAGGGTTTGGCCGGCTGGGCCTATGGGACCTTGTGCCCCTGGCCCAAAGCGGCCAGGGCACTCCCTCGTAGGCCCACGCACCCCTCCGACAAGTGGGGCCACGTTGGTCCCACTCCGGAAGCTTCTAGAACCTTCCGGTACAATACCGAATACTCTGAAACGATTCCGAAATCCAAAAACTGCTTTCCTTTATATGAATCTTATTCTCCGGACCATTCCGGAACCTCTCGTGATGTCTTGGATCTCATCCGAGACTCCGAACAAAAACTCATAAACCAATTATCCATTCTATCCTAGCATCGAGGCACATTAAGTGTGTGACCCTATGGGTTCGAGAATATGCAGACATGATCTTCTATCAATAATCAACAGCGGGATCTGGAAACCAATATTGACTCCCACATATTCATAGATGATCATATCGGATGAACCACGATGCCAGGATTAAATTAATCCCATATATATATTCCCTTCGTCACGTGATATTTTACTTGCCCGAGATTCGATCGTTGGTATCGGCATACCTAGTTCAATCTCGTTCACAACAAGTACTTTACTCGTTCCGTAATCCGATATCACTTTGTGATTAACTCCTTAAACACGTGCTTGCAAGCGGTGTTGATATCGATTACCGAGTGGGCCCGAAGTATATCTCTCCGACTCGGGAGGGACAAATCCCATCTCGATACATACAACCCAACAAGTACTTTCCGATCACCTGAGAGACACCTTTATGATCACCCTCACATAGGATGACATTTGATGGCCTCAAATCTTTCTTCCGATACCAGGGAGTTGCATTATCTCATGGTCTAAGGAATACAATATTTGACATAGGAAAAAGCTTCGCAAAGATGAACACGATGACACGATCTAATTGCTCTGCTTGATTTGGGTCTGTCCATCATATCATTCTCCTAATGACATGATCTCATTATTAATCGACAACTCATGTCTATGGTTAGGAAACCTTAACCATCATTAATCAATGAGCTAGTCCATAGAGGCGTACTAGGGACACGGTGTTGTTCATAAACCACACAAGTATCAAAGTTTCCGCTTAATACAATTCTAGCATGGAATATAAACTTTATCATGAACAAGAATTATAACAATAACATCTTTATCATTGCCTCTAGGGCATAATTCCAATAGTCTCCCACTTGCACTAGAGTCAATAATCTAGTTTACATCTGGCAACAATCTTTCACCCATGGCATTAAGGTGCTGATCATGTTTTGCTCGTGGAAGAGGTTTAGTCAACGGATCTGCGATATTTAGATCCATATTTACTTTGCTAATCTTCAGATCTCCATCTGTTATATAATCTCGAACTATATGAAAGAGGCGGTTGATGTGCTTGGTCTTTGGATGATATCTTGGTTCCTTAGCCAGTGCTATGGCGCCAGTGTTGTTGCACAATATCTCAAGGCACTTGGAACCACACCAAGATCAGTGATGAAGTTCCTGATCCAAACTCCTTCACTTGGCGCTTCTGCAGCAGCCATGTATTCCGCTTCTACTGTAGATCCCGTGATCATGCTTTGCTTGCAGCTTCTCCAGCTCATAGCTCCTCCATTCAAAATATAAACGTATCCTGTCTGAGATTTAGAATCATCCGGGTCGGTGTCGAAACTAGCGTCGGCGTAACCTTTTACGACGAACTGCTTATCACCTCCATAGACCAAGAACATTTCTTTAGTCCTATTTAAATACTTTAGGATGTTCTTTACGGCTGTCCAGTGTTCCACTCCTGGATCACTTTGGTATCTGCTCGTCAAACTAAGAGCATTGGACACATCCGGTCTAGTACACAGCATGGCATACATGATAGAACCTATGGCCGAGGCATATGGCACTTTGCTCATAGTTTCTCTATCGTTTACCGTAGCTAGACACTGAGCCTTGCTCAATATCTTACCTGACAACATGGGCAATGAACCTTTCTTTGCTTTATCCATTCTGAACCTTTTTAGAACTTTGTCTAGGTATGTACTTTGGCTTAAAGCTATTAGGCGTCTTTTTCTATCTCTATAGATTTTGATGCCTAATATATAAGCAGCTTCTCCTAGGTCTTTCATTGAAAAACATTTATTCAAATAACTCTTCACATCATTAAGCATACCAATGTCATTTCCAATAATCAATATGTCATCCACATATAGTACTAAAAATGTCACTGAGCTCCCACTCACTTTCTTGTAGATACAAGCTTCGTAGCAATTTGAAAAAATCCAAAGCTCTTGATCACTTGATCAAAACGAAGGTTCCAACTCCGAGATGCTTGCTTCAGTCCATAAATGGAACGCTGAAGTTTGCATACCTTATCAGCATCCTTAGGATCGATAAAACCTTCGGGTTGTATCATATACAACTCTACATCAATGTTGCCATTGAGGAACGCAGTCTTGACATCCATCTGCCATATTTCATAATCATGAAATGCAGCAATTGCTAATAAAATCCGAATGGACTTAAACATCTCTACGGGAGAGAAAGTCTCATCGTAGTCAACACCTTGAACTTGTCAAAACCCTATTGCAACAAGTCGAGCTTTATAGACAGTAACATTACCATCCGCGTCCGTTTTCTTCTTGAATATCCATTTGCACTCAACGGCCTTACGGTCGCTAGGAGGGTCCACCAAAGTCCATACTTGGTTTTCGCTCATGGATCCCAATTCGGATTTCATGGCCTCTAGCCATTTCTCAGAGTTTGGGCTCACCATTGCTTCCTCATAGTTCGCAGGTTCATTGTTGTCTACCAACAAGACGGTTAAGACAGGGTTGCCGTACCATTCAGGAGTGGCACGTGACCTTGTCGACCTGCAAAGTTCAGTAGTAGCATCGTTCGAAGTTTCATGATCCTCATCATTAGCTTCCTCTCTTGTTGGTGCATACGACACTGGAACAATTTCAGGTGCTACACTACTCTCCAACTCGAGAGAAGGTTCAATAACCTCGTCTAGCTCTACCTTCCTCTCACTCACTTCTTTCGAGAGAAACTCCTTCTCAAGAAAGGATCCGTTCTTTGCAACAAACACTTTGCCTTCGGATCTGTGGTAGAAGGTATACCCAATCGTTTCCTTAGGGTATCCTATGAAGACGCATTTCTCCGCTTTGGGTTCGAGCTTGTCCGGCATCAACTTCTTGACGTAAGCTTCGCATCCCCAAACTTTAAGAAACGACAACTTAGGTTTAGCACCAAACCATAGTTCATATGGCGTCGTCTCAACGGATTTAGATGGTGCCCTATTTAAAGTGAATGCAGGGGTTTCTAATGCATAATCCCAAAATGATAACGACAAATCTGTAATAGACATCATTGATCGCACCATATCTAATAGAGTTCAATTCCGGCGTTCAGACACACCATTGCACTATGGTGTTCCGGGTGGCGTGAGTTGCGAAACGATTCCGCTTGCTTTAAGATGTGTGAGAAAATCATAACTCAAATATTTACCTCCACGATCGGATCGTAGAAATTTAATTTACTTGTTACGATGGTTTTCCACTTCGTTCTAAAATTCTTTGAACTTTTCAAACGTTTCATATTTATGTTTCATTAAATAGATATACCCATATCTACTTAAGTCATCAGTAAAAGTGAGAAAATAGCGATATCCACCGCGCGTCGATACACTCATTGGTCCACATACATCGGTATGTATGATTTCCAATAAGTCCGTTGCTCGCTCCATTATTCCGGAGAACGGGGTTTTGATCATCTTGCCCATGAGGCACGGCTCGCACGTGTCAAATGATTCAAAATCAAGAGACTCCAAAAGTCCATCAGAATGGAGTTTCTTCATGCGTTTTACACCAATATGACCTAGACGGCAGTGCCACAAATAAGTTGAATTATCACTATCTACTTTGCATCTCTTACCTCAATGTTATGGATGTGTGTTTCATTGCTTTCAAGATTCGGAAGAAATAAACCATTCACAGCAGGTGCATGACCATAAAAGATGTTATTCATATAAATAGAACAACCATTATTCTCCGATTTAAATGAATAACCGTCTTGCAATAAACACGATCCATATATAATGTTCATGCTCAACGCAGGCACATAATAACACTTATTAAGGTTTAAAACTAATCCCGAAGGTAAAACTAAGGAGAGCGTGCCGACAGCCATCACATCAACTCTTGATCCATTGCCAACGCGCATCGTCACCTCATCCCTTGCTAGCCGTCGTCTATTCCGTAGCTCCTGTTTTGAGTTACAAATATTAGCAACTGAACCAGTATCAAATACCCAGGCACTACAACGAGCGCTAGTAAGGTAAACATCAATAACATGTATATCAAATATACCTTTAATGGTGCCAGCCTTCTTGTCCGCTAAGTACTTCAGACAGTTGCGCTTCCAGTGACCCTTGTCCTTGCAATAGAAGCACTCAGTGTCCAGCTTAGGTCCAGACTTGAGCTTCTTCTCAGCAGGGGCAACGCGCTTGCCGCTGCCTTTTTTGAAGGATTTCTTTGCACCCTTACCTTCCTTAAAGCTAGGGGTCTTGTTGACCATCAATACATGATTATCTTTCTTGATGTCCACCTCCGCAGCTTTCAGCTGAGCGAAGAGCTCAGTGATCGTATCAGTGTAACCAATTTGATTGTGAGTAACTACAAAACCTTTGTAGCTAGGAGGGAGTGATTGCAGAACTCTGTCAATCTTGAGCTCTTCTGGAATCTTGCAGTCCAGTTGCTCAAGACGTTGAGTATAGCCCGACATCTTAATGGCGTGCTCACTAACGGAACTCCCTTCCTCCATTTTGCAGTTAAATAACTTCTCAGAGATCTCATATCTCTCAGAACGGGCCTGAGTCTAAAACATGGTTTTCAGTTCCTCAAGTATCTCAAAGGGCCCGACGAACTCCTCAAAACGACTTTGAAGGTCCGATTCCATAGCAAACAACATGGTACTCTTAATCACTCCATAATCATCTTTGCGCGACTGATAAACAACTTTTTCATCAGCCAGCGCATCAATAGCAGGGGCATCACCTAGCGCTTTCTCAAGGACATAGTCCTTTTGTCCGCCAGCGAGAATGATTCTCAGATTGCGGAACCAGTTGGTGAAGTTAGACCCATTGTTCTTAAGCTTTCCTTTCTCAGCAAAAACGTTGAAGTTGAAGTTGGACTTAGCCATTTGATCTACAAAATTTGCAAGTGCAATTTAGACTATGTTCATGATAACTAGTTCAACTTAATCAAATTAGTAGATGAACTCCCACTAAATTCAACATCCCTCAAGTTGTTTAGTGAACACGATCCAAATTCACCACACCTAATCCGATCTTCACGAGAAGAGATGTGGTTTCAATGGTGGACAACAAAGTGTCGATCATATCATTCATATGACTCATGATTAACCTTTCGGTTCGTGTGTTCCGTGGCCATTTCTGTACATGCTAGGCTCGTCAAGTCAAACCCAAGTATTTCCGCGTGTGCAAAACTGGCTTGCACCTGTTGTATGTGAACGTAGAGTTTATAGCACCCGATCATCACGAGGTGCTTGAACACGAAGAACTTTCGCAACTGTGCATACATGGGGAGAACACAATTTTATCTTGATCTTTAAGTGAGGAATCATCTTATAATGCTACCGTCGCGATCTAAGCATAATAAGATACATAAAAGGATAAATATCACATGCATATAATTTTATGTGACATGGTATAGCCAATCTCCACGCAATGATCTCCATCTTGTGTGCGCCAGCATGATCTCCATCACTCCACCATGATTGCCTCCACCACGAATAGCAACTACAACTATTTCTAACTACTTAGCGATAAAGTAAAGCTATTACATGGCGTATAAGAAGTTGACACACAGGTCATACACAATTATAAAGACAACCATATGGCTCCTGCCGGTTGTGTACTCATCGACATGCAAGTCGTGAAATATTACAAAACATGATCATTGCATACAACATACACATCATATCTTGGGCCATACCATATCATAAAACACTCCCTGCAAAAACAAGTTAGACGCCTCTACTTTGTTGTTGCATGTTTTACGTGGATTATGGGAGTAACAAGCTAAGAACGATTCTTACCTACGGAAAGCCACAACGGTGATATTATGGTTGCCAACATCTGGTGTAAATCCCATGACTACTATAGTGAGAGAAACTAGCATCCACCAGCCGCATGTGTGGAACAAGCCACACGTCAAGTGCGGAGCCGTCCTCGCGAACGAGGTCGCGTAAAGTTGGCCTGGACCGCTTCGATCTCACTATGCCGCGCCATAAGAAGTACACAACAAGAGGCTTGCAACAGAAAACATCAACGCCCGCAACAAGCATGTTGCGTTCTACTCGTGAAACACATCTACGCATAGATCTAGCTCTGATACCACTGATGGGTTTCGCAACATAGTAAATCAAAAAAATTCTACGGATGCGAACGGGAAAGCCAAGATCTAATCTAGGAGATGCAATCAACGAGAGGGATAGATGAGATCTTCATACCCTTGAAGAAATCACATAGCAGAAACGTTCAACAGAACATGGTTGATGTAGTCGTACTAGCCGTCTCCTCCTCGCGATCCGATCCGATCCTACGCCGCAAGTGGCGGCGCCTCCAAGAGATGCACACGTACGGTGCCACGACGTCTCCTCCTTCCTTGGTCCAGCAAGTGGGGTGGAGAGATGGATTGGATCTGCAGCACGACGGCGTGGTGCTATGGTGGAGAGTTTCTGCGGCAGGGCTTCGCCTACACGCAGTCGGGAGAGAGAGAGAGAGAGAGAGGAAGGGCAGCAGCTGGCAGCTAGGGTTTGGGGTGAGGGGAGGGTGCGCCCCCTGCCCACCTTATATAGGAGGTTGGCCGGCCCCCTTGGCCCCTCATCCAAGCCCTAGGGCGGCGGCCCCAAGGGTGGAGTGGGGGGCAAGTCTTCCCTCCCGTCTAGAAGGTTTCCCTAGGGTTTCCCCTAGGGTTTGGCCGACTGGGCCTCTGGGGCCTTGTGCCCCTGGCCCAAAGCGTCCAGGGCACTCCCTCGTAGGCCCACACACCCCTCCGACATGTGGGGCCACGTTGGTCCCACTCCGAAAGCTTCTAGAACCTTCCGGTACAATACCGAATACTCCGAAACGATTCCGAAATCCAAAAAATGCTTTCCTTTATATGAATGTTATTCTCCGAACCATTCCAGAACCTCTCGTGATGTCCTAGATCTCATCCGAGACTCCAAACAAAAACTCATAAACCAATTATCCATTCTATCCTAGCGTCGAGGCACGTTAAGTGTGTGACCCTACGGGTTCGAGAATATGCAGACATGATCTTCTATCAATAATCAACAGCGGGATCTGAAAACCCATATTGACTCCCACATATTCATCAATGATCATATCAGATAAACCACGATGCCAGGATTCAATTAATCCCATATATATATTCCCTTCGTACGCGATATTTTACTTGCCCGAGATTCGATCGTTGGTATCGGCATACCTAGTTCAATCTCGTTCACAACAAGTACTTTACTCGTTTTGTAATCCGATATAACTTTGTGATTAACTCCTTAACCACATGCTTGCAAGCGGTGTTGATATCGATTACCGAGTGGGCCCGAAGTATATCTCTCCGACTCGGGAGGGACAAATCCCATCTCGATACATACAACCCAACAAGTACTTTCGGATCACCTGAGAGACACCTTTATGATCACCCTCATATAGGATGACGTTTGATGGCCTCAAAGCTTTCTTCCGATACCAGGGAGTTGCATTATCTCATGGTCTAAGGAATACAATATTTGACATAGAAAAAAGCTTCGCAAAGATGAACACGATCTAATTGCTCTGCTTGATTTGGGTCTGTCCATCATATCATTCTCCTAATGACATGATCTCATTATTAATCGACAACTCACGTCTATGTTTAGGAAACCTTAAACATCATTAATCAATGAGCTAGTCCATAGAGGCGTACTAGGGACACAGTGTTGTTCATAAACCACACAAGTATCAAAGTTTCCGCTTAATACAATTCTAGCATGGAATATAAACTTTATCATGAACAAGAATTATAACAATAAAATCTTTATTATTGCCTCTAGGGCATAATTCCAACACTTTGTTGCTAAGATCTTCCCCTTTTCACTAAAAGGAGAAGCTAGGGCTTGGTTTAATAGATTACCTCCTGATTCCATTGATAGCCCTGATTGCTTGATTGCTTCTTTCTTCCATAAATAATTTCCTCCCAGTGCTAGACATGCTGCTTTGCAGAGACTTTTTGATTTTAAACAGGGAGAAGAAGAGAAATTGCCTGAGTCATGGAAAAGATTCTGTTCCTTGATTCATGCACATTCTGGATGTCTATTATCTAAGAATGACCTTCTCGATCTTTATTATAATGGACTAACTGATGATTCTAGGACCTACCTAGATAGCTTTGCTGATTGTGTTTTCAGGAAAAGAACTCCTACAGATGCCGAAGAATTAATGACCAAGATAAGCAAGAGTTATGATGATTGGACTTCAACTGAGCTGAATACACCTGGGCCTATTACTCCTGAACCAGTTGTTCCTGAACCAGTTCCAACACCAACAACAAAGAAGAGGGGAGTTATCACATTAAATGATTAAGTGATGAAGGAAACTAAGAAGTGTCTAAAGGATAAAGGTATTGGAGTTGAAGATGTGAAGAATCTACCTCCTATAGAAGAATTATGTAAGCCAATTCCCCACTCATCTACTATTGAAGTACACTCTCTCCAATTTAATGAAGGTGATATTCCTTATGGTAAGCCTCCTAATCAGTGCTTAGAGGAACTTGACACATTTATTGTTAAACAAGGTAATTTTAATAAACAAGTTCAGAATCATTTATTGGAAAACTCTAGAGCTATCCATGAGTTGAAAGATATTGTGGAAAGAACTTCTAATGATATTAAAATGTTTTGTAAACACTTTCAAATGGTTCAAACTCAACTTGATCAACTAGCTAAGGTACAAAAGGATATGCTAGTTAATGCTTCAGGAAATAAACATGCTTATGGAATTAGAACTAGGAGTGGTGCAGCTACTCAAGATCCTTTATATCCTGAAGGACACCCTACAAAGAATTGAGCAAGATTCTCAACAAGGTGAAGATAGTGGTAGTCCTTGTAAAAGGAAGAAAAACAAACATAAAGTAGTTGAGGAACCACTTGAACCTGTTGTAGATCCTAATAGTATATCTGTCTCTGATGCTGAAACTGAGAGTGGTAATATTGATGAGTCTCCTGATAAGGAGGAAGGTGAGGAAGAACCTGAGAAGCACACTAAGAACACTAGGTACACAAAGGAATATTTTATTGCTAATAAACATGGTAAAGAGAGAGAACATTGGGTGCATAAACCTATGCCTTTTCTAGGTAAGAAACACAAGTCAAAGGAGGAAGAACACTACAACAAGTTTTGTGAGTGGATGAAACCTTTATTCTTGCAAATTCCTTTGACCGATGCTATTAAGTTGCCTCCTTATTCAAAGTATATGAAGGATATTGTCTCTAATAAAAGGAAGATTCCTAATGAGGAGATTTCTACTCTACTTGCTAATTATTCCTTCAATGGTAAGGTTCCAAAGAAACTTGGTGATCCAGGTATACCAACTATTCCTTGCTCCATTAAGAATAATTATGTTAGAACTGCTTTATGTGATTTGGGAGCTGGAGTTAGTGTTATGCCCTTTTCTCTCTATAAGAGACTCCATCTAGAAAAGTTGATACCAACTGATATATCATTGCAAATGGCTGATAAGTCAACTACTATTTCTATTGGTATATGTGAGGATGTTCATGTTCAAGTTGCTCATAATTGCATGGTTTTAACTGATTTTGTTGTGCTTGAAATGCCTGAAGATGATAATATGTCTATTATTCTTGGGAGACCTTTTCTTAATACTGCAGGTGCTGTTATTAATTGCAATCAAGGAAAAGTAACATTCAATATTAATGACAAAGAGCACACTATCTATTTCCCCAAGAAGGTTGTTAGAAGCTATTGCCTGAATTCCATTGAAAATATTGAGAGCATCAAGTTTGGAGAAATATATTGTCCCATTCCACAAGAAAGTTTTGAAACTATTGTGATTGGGACCATTGTTATCAAGTATGAGGTAACATAACCACCTTGTGGAATGCAAAGTTTTGTTTCATATAAGATTGTTTTGGTAACAAGACTTGATCAACCTTGTTAACAAAAGGGTTTTAATGAACAAAATAATATTTCCACTGTGGTTATACTTGCTTTCTTTTTCCTTTCTCCTTCCTAGTCTTTGCTTTAGCTTTAGTTTTGCTAGTTGTTTGCTTTTTTGAGTTTCTTAGAGCTCCTGTAGTTTGTCTTTTGGTTTGCTTTTGCTTCTTCTGAAAAAAATGTTTCTGCGAGAAAATCAATTTTCATACCCTGAAAATTGGCCAAAAATAAAGTTTTCCAAAAAATTCCAGAAAATTCAAAATAAATTTTTCCTTGAAAAAAGGGGCAGAGAGGTACCAGAGATGACCCAGGGGGACACCCCAGGCCACCACACCTGTGGTAGGTGTGGGCCCACCACTAGTGGCGCCTAGGGGGGGGTCTGGCCCACCTGGGCCCCTCCAGGCTGCCTCCTCAAAGCCACCTTCTTTCTCTCTCCCGAAAAACACCGGAAAACTTGCTCAAGCTCGAGTTCTTGCTGTTCTTGCTCGCAATTTTCAATCTCCTTGTTCAGCCCATCTCAAGTGCTGATTTTTGGAGGGTTTGCTCCTTGGTATGTGCCTCGTCCACTTGTCCAATTAGATTTGTGGTTGGTAGATTGTATCTTGAGTATTTTGTTGTTGTAGGTGACATGTTGTTGGAGCTTGCATGATTGTTCTATGCTTAGAAACTTTGTTTTGATGCATGTGTAGTCCTCTAGCAAGTTCCTATAGTAGTTGCTCATCATTTATCAACTTAGAAATCACTTGGTTTGATGGTTGTCTAAAAATTTCAACAAAGAAGATGAGTGCTTATCCACTGAATCAATAAGACTTGATGGTGCATGAGCCAATGAAGGTTCATCGTAAGGAGGTAGTTTTTCCTTCCATATATCCATGCCATGAATTTATGAGAGCTGCGGTACACGGTGGCGGCACCCACGGTGTGTACAAGTTACCCCGCAGGGCCCGATCCACCAGTAGGCGCAAACGCTATGCCTTCCTTGAGAATCGACGTACCTCTTGGTTGGTTCCCCATAGTAGGTGGTGCCTCTGGATATGCACGTAGTTATGGGATAGTTCTTGTTGTGAGATTCGGAAGGCACGCGTGATATGTTGCCTGAAGGGTTGAGCATGCGTTTGGGTACAGTAGTGCACCCCTGCAGGGTAAATCTTTTCGAGAAGCCGTGTGTCCACGGTTATGGACGCCTCAGGAGTACAGTGTCATGATCATAGACAACACCACTAATGTTTTGCCTTTAATAATATGAATAGTAATTAGCCTTATCAACTAAACACCTGCTTAACTAAAATTGCCACTGTGTGTGTTCTGTAAGAGGACTTCCTCGACTGGTCTTCGAGGGGGAAATCTTCGGATGGGTTATGTTTGGTGCTATATTATTGTTACCTCATAGCGCTCTCTTATCTCGCTCTAATAGACGAAGTTGTAGCGTATCTCCATAAGTTAGATAGTGCAAGCTTTGCTGCCGCTAACCCCACCACACCTATGTAGGCGAGGACTGCCGAATTCTAGTCTCGCCGTGTACTGGCCTCAGTACTGACCGCTCTCTTTCTGTTTTCCTTTGCCCTTTGTCGGCACCCTTTTGGCTTGACAGGTATGTGATTGACGACGTTAGCAAGGTTACCCTTCCGGATTGGCCTGGGCAGGGTTATGGACACCGCTTGGTTATTCTTCAGGACTCTTAGTCCCATTTGGATCTTGTCCGTACTCGGATACTATTTGGCTTTCTTTATGATTTGTATCATTTGTATTCTTGACTCGTTGAGTCGTTGTTGTATATATAAGTTCTTGTGGACTCTGTTGTAAACTACTGTGATGTAACTACTTGTATTCATATCCCACCCACACGAAAGAGTCTGGTGGGCGTCTTTGAATCGCTTCTATGCGGATTTTGGCGGGAAAAGCTGAGATCTGCATAGACCCGATTCAGGGGCGTTACATCTCATTGCTTCTAGGTTGCTAGCTTTCCATGGTTTAGAGCCTCATTATTCAGATTTTCAGTTCCCCATAGAGAGGCTTGATATTGAATCCATGATTCAGCATGGCTTTGTTTCTTTGGGAGCCAATGTGAAAAGTTTACCATATGAAATATCTTTTGCCCAACAAGGTCGAAGAAAGGGTAGGACTGAGAAAATAGTTTATTTGCCTGCACCTGCTTTGTTTAACTTTGGTAATAGGTAAGGATGGTCACTTACGGAGGAGGAGCTTGACACTTATGTGGGGGAACTCTCCCAGCGAGAAGAGAATGTTGAAGAGTATACCGAAGACAATTCGGTTCAGCCCTCCAACTTGGGAGAGTCTTCATACCAGCAGCCCTCATTTGATTGGGGCGCGTCTTCTTCTTCATCGCAGGTGCCTGACTATGATCATTCCTATGATGACCCACCAACATGGGGGTACTATCCGCGCTATTGAGCCCCACTTAGGCCAAAATCCTAAGCTTGGGGGGAGGTATACCGACATTACACTCATATATATATATCATGTTCGGTCGGTTCTTTGTACATCCATTGTTTCGCTTTCTTTTTGGTTCTTGTTCTTCTTTCTCAAAAACACAAAAATACCAAAAATATTTTCGTTGTTTCTCTTGGTTTGTTTCTTTGTTTCTTTGCTTTGGTTTGCCTTAAAAGAAAAATCCAAAAAGATTTTGCTTTGTTTTTGTTTGGTTTTTCTTTGTTTGGTTGTTTCTAAAAATTCGAGAACACCAAAAATATTTGTTCTTCTTCTTTGGTTTTGTGAGTTCTTTGCAGGGTTCAGCCGTCCTCAGTGGATATTGGTTTTCATGTTAATATTCAAGTCACACAAGTGAAGGGCAATAATGAAGATTAAGACAACTCGAGGTGTGGTAAGAGGCTGGTAACGAACTCTATTTGTTTTTCATTTTTGTACATATACTCATCACTGTGAGCATGCTTAGCCTATTTGTGTAATGTGTATGTCATTATGGATGCTTAGTAGTTCTTGCTTGTCTATGATTAGCTCCAGCTTGTTAATAGTTTGTAGCATGTCATATGAATGTTTGCTTGCATTTTTTTATTCATACTTTGGTATGATATTGTGGTATCCTCCTCTGACTGTTCATGTGAATCGACTTGGCACATGCTCAAGCATGCATATGACTAATCAATAGTCAGAAAGCCTCGATGATTTATTTTGTCTCAGAGTTCTTGTATCACTTTCATGCCATAATTAGTCATGTTTTGTTGCAAGCATGATTATGACAGCTATTGCTCTCTCGTTTGTTTCTCCCTCTCTATTGCTAGCCTTAACTTGCACTGAGTATGTGCTCTACCTGTGCTTCCAACTCCCCAAAACCAATATTGCTAGCTGTGTCCACCATACATACCTATCAACATCATTTGTGCGGTGACCCAGCATACCACTGCATGTGTAGTACACTATAGTCGTTGACATGACATCCACAGAACACCGTTCTGTAAATATCACATCCCTCAGAGTGGTACAACAGAAACATTGCGGGTCCATATTACAAACATTCACACATTATTATTATTACAATACCAGAAGTTCAAGACTTCAAAAGGATTCAACTTACAAACCAAAATATAAAGTCTTTCAGCGGAATTCAACCGTAGCAACTCCAACTCGGAGTTGAGATCAACAACTTATTCTATATGGTTCATGTTGCTCGGCTCCGTCGGTTACTACTGACTAGGATACTTAGTTGGACTCGTTGTCATCGACACCATAGCGGATCTCGTAATCCACTCCTTCAACACCTCCTGACAGGTCAGGCTCCTCGTAGAACACATCTTCTTGGCATTCGGCTGCATACATTGGCGTATCTTCGGGATCCTCGGAGTCTAAGCAAAGGGTCAAAGGAAAGGATGAGTAACAGCGTTACCCAGCAAATTCATTATATGCAAGGTGGGAAGTTTGATGCTCTAACTACCACCTCAGACTATAAGTCCTTGGCACTATGCAGTTTTTGTAAATCTTTCTTCAAAGATTGATTTTATTATGAAAATCTATGACCATAAGCCTTCACAGGTTGACCAGAACTTTCATGGAGTTCCTTTCCTGCCGCGTTCGTAGCTCCTTCCCGGAACAGGGAGTAACAAGTTACAATTCTTACACTCTACAGAGGTGCGTTACTTTACCAATGAGAGATCAACTCCTTGTTGCACATCCGAGCGTACTTTCCCATCCACAATTCCATGATGTGGGGCCTAATAGGTGATCCAAGCCAATCACTGCCCCCTTCGCGACCTCGCATACCTCCTTAGTGTACACCATGCCCACATATTGAATTACGGCAATGGTTTGTACAGACCATTAGATGCCAGAACTATCGTGGGACGTTGAGGGTTCCCACCCATATGCTGCATATCCTCTACGAATTACCAATTAATATGCACGCTACAAGGATAACAGCCACGACCTGCATATCCGGCTACATGCGAGAGGAAGAAGATACCGCTGACTTCTCTGTCCCATTCCAAATCTCATGGCTAACACATGATATACGGCGCTAGAATCACTGATGTCATGGGTTATTAAGTCCCTAATTGATCATCACTGTTGCAAATAGAACCCTAAGTTCTATTCCTCCATTATATCATCACTTAGGATGATATCTAAGATTTCTTTATTTGTGAAAATAATATTTTCTTTCTTTGGAGTATATATGATAACACACAATTTGCAAATACTTTGAAAATGACTCTTCAAAGGATATGAGCAAGTGATGAACTTGCCTTGTGATTGCAAGGTAGTGAAGTCGGATGCTTGCACTGTACCTTGAGCTTCTATGTCTACAAAACCATCATTATTGCCCGGTAAGGACAATATTTAAAGAAGCAAAATGATTATGCAAAGTAATGTAATGCATTATTTAGCTTTGTGTGTATTCTCCCACATTATTTAAATTATAAAATTCTTTTAATAATAAAGAATTTATAAATATTAATTTTTAATATTTATTGAATATTGTATTCTTTTATTTTATTTCATTTTATTTGCATTTTATTTATTTAATAATTCCTTTAAGAATTATTATTTAAGTACCAAAAATTGATATTAAATATTTGTTTAGTATTTTTCTAAAATATTACAATATTAATATATAATGAAAGTGATTTTTATTTTTTTATCATCTTTCAATAATTTTATAAAATTCCATAAGCAATATATATATTACAAAATTCTTAATAAAATTTATATGTCTAAAATTTTATTTCTTAATTTATTTGGATAATTTGGATTATTGTGAATCTAAAAATATTTTATTTATAATTTTTGGAATTTCATTTTATTTTCTAGAATTTATCTAAATTCAAGGGCATTTTGGTCTTTTCTCATTTATTAAAAACTGGCTTTAAGTGATTTAGGCTGACTGTGTTGGGTTTATTGGGCCCTTGTGGCCCAATAGGGAAGAACCAAAACAACTCCCTGAAGGGGTCTTGGCCCAACCAGCCCACACTCTCTCTGTCACCCTCTCGTTCTCATCTCTCTTCTCCTCTTCGACCCCATGGTCGATGGCGCCGCCGCCGTGCACTGCTCGCCGCCGTGGTATTCCCTGGTTGCTGCCATCGTGCAGGGAAAGGTTGTCGACCATGCTCCACCTTCCTGCCCAACTCGATTTGGATCTGGAGCCCTCCTGTGGCCAGACCGGCTCTGTCCCGAACCCTAGGGTTTGGGGTGGCGCTGGTGCTGTCACCGCTGCTGCTCCCGTGTGCCGTGGTGGTGTTCCTCGCCATCAGGCATGGTTGTGGTCGCCGCCTCGGCGTGGTGTGGGTCGCAGGGCCCCCTTGGGGTGCTCCCCGTGCCGCCGTGCTCGTCGACCCGTCTGCTTCCTCTTCTATTCTACAGCGAGGACCACAGGTGAGTTGGTTCTCGGTTATCACCCGTGCCTCTACCTCCTCTGAGTTCATATGTGTGTAACTAGTGGCCATCCCTCATTAGGGTTCATACTGGTTCTAGGGTTCTTCCCTGGTTCTAGGGTTCATCCCTCTTTGTGCTTGTAAGATGATGATTTGATCTGGTAGTGATGCCTAGTGAAGATTGTGCTCACTGCACTTTAGTGCTTTCTGTCATGTTTTGATTATCTGATGCTATTGTTGATCTGATGTTAGTGGTTCAGTAGTGTTGCCTCTAATTGGTGATAAAGCTTGGTTAAGCTGATGGTATAACTGTGAAACCTGGTTGGTTAGGTTGATGCTTAGTGTGTTTCTCTACTGTTAGTACTCTAGTACTGATAGTAGCACTTTCAGTGGTGATTCACTGCACCAGTAAATGTTGGCTTGTGGATTCATGTGCAGATTGAGGCTAATTAGTTTCTTACAGTAACACTCTGTACATATAAACTTGATCCTGATTCCTGGTTAGTGTTTCCAGGAAAATGATAGTTATTGGCTTGCTGGTTTATTTATGAAAGCTAAGTAATTGTTTGGCTTGGTTTTAGAATTTTTTCTTGTGACATCATCTTAGAATGGCACACAAGTGGTGATTCTACTACTGGGTTTTACTATGGTCAGTGCTTAAGATTGGATATATGTTAAAGATAAATTGTAAGCTTCTTTCTTTAAGCATCAATGCCTATGATGTTGGTCTGAGGCTTAGGAGCTAGATTCCTATCTTGCTGTCCCTCATGGATATGCTTAAGTATCAAGGTTGTTCACTGAACCTTGGATCCTAGTTGGCTAAAATGATTGGTTTGCTTATAGCTTTATGTTGGTGCATATAGTTTATGAAATCTGAGGTGCTACTCCATTAGGAGATGTGCCCAAATTTTATAAGCTATTTGAGAACATATTGGAATATATAAGTTGTTTATGATCACCAGGATTTATGATGCTGGTATGAGATTCTGGTGGATTTGGTAGAGTTTACTACTGGCCTTTATATTTCAAATTTCCTCTATGATAGGTTCACCCCACTTGGGTGATCACTGAGAGGTTTAACTTGTAAAACAACACATGCTTTTCTGTTTGAATAAGATGAACAGAATATGTGGATGTTTTATGATACTCACCACAATAGTTGATGATTGTGGTGGTTGTTGGTTGATCTGGTGGCTTGATCTTACTGTTTGTGTTGCTGGCCTGATCTGGTACTTCACCTCCTAGTGCTGCTCCTGCTACTGTTGATTTCCTGTGAGCTTGACCTTGATCTGCCCTTCACCTCCTAGCTTCTGTGAGCTTGACCTTGCTATCCACCTGATTCTCCCCCTCCTTATGTCACCATCTTGTGATGCTAGGATGATCTGGTGTGTGGTCTGGCTGGTGGTTTGCTTGGCTTTGCTAAGATGGGTGTGTTCTTGGTGTGGTGTCTGAGATGCAAAGAGGAACTAGTGGGGCTGCCCATGGTTGTGCTTGCTCCTTTTACTTGTGTGAGCTGCCGTGGCTATGTCGACAGCACACCCCATGCAGTTAGGTGATTGTGCTGCCTGTGTGCCTCCTGCACACCTTGTGGATATGTTCAGGGCTAAAGGTTACCTTTTTATCTGATTACTTTTACTTGTCTGGTGAAACTTGCCCCTTTTTGCTGTTTATTTGACTTATGGCTTAAAATTATGAAAGATATTGTTCTTTCATATTGGTGAAACTTGCCCCTTTAAAGATTACTCAATGATGAAAAATTGAACAGTGCAACTCACTGTCAATACTGAGAGTAACATATGTTAATCCTTAATTTTCTTTCTTTTAGTTTGTGTTTTGTTTTGCAGGTACAAGACTTGAAGATTCAAGACTTTAGATTAGGTTTTCTTTTTCTTTATAGAATAGTCACTTGTAATATTTATTTTATTCTTTTGTAATCTTTATTTTATTCTTTTGTAATAAAGATTGTACACTTGTAATATTTCCTTTATTCTTTTGTAATCTTTATTTTATTCTTTTGTAATAAAGATTGTACTATTACTCAATATATAAAGGTTCATCTTTTATTTCATTACTATTGTAAAGATTCTTGATCATTTTCCTAGGTTACATTTTGTAACTTATTTATTGAATAAAATTATGGAATAAATACCTTTTTTCTTGATTATGTTATCTATTTAAAGTTTGAGCTACTAATTATCAACTCTTGACTAAATCAAAATACTCAAACATAATTCTAAATCCTTTTGAATTATAAATCCAACACTCAAGTTTAAATTCAAATTTCATTTCCCAAAACACACTAATCCACAAAGATCATATCAAAGTTTATAACGATCATTCTTCAAGACTATTCCTAATCTTAAAGAGTGAAAGAAACTTTGATCACTTTAGGTTTTTATTTGGCGAAAAATTTACCCACATTTTTACAGATGAATGCATGCTATTTCACAGATTCCTAAATCTACCCTTCGTTGGTTCCTAAATGCTGGGATGTTACAATTTGCTACTCTAGTGCATATTTTATATATGCCGTGTTTTCTTCCAAAATAAAATGTTTGTCTGTTTTGAGAAAGTTAGTTAGTAAATCTCTCACGAACTTGATGGCACACTTTATTCCTTGCGCTTAATAATCTTGAACTATTGTGACTAGTCCATGAAAGTTATATTCTTGCTTATTATATACTCGGAGTCAGCAGAACCGTGCTGTCACGAGGAACACTTTCAACACTTTTTGGATATCTCATCCAGTTGATTCGTTGCTCTTTTGTTTATGGATGTCGACGATGTGAAATAAAAGGGGAAGTTGTTAGTTTATGGAGTTTATACATTGTGTTAGAGAAACGCCTGGGCCGCTAGCCTAAGTCATGCTTAATCATGGTGGAAACTTGCAGCAACACCATAATGAGCATCTATGAAGCGTCCTCAATAAAAAGCTATGCATATGGTAAATGAAAAGATTGCTGAGATGCTCATTGTCTGCTTGCCTTGTCATTTTGGTTATGGGAAAACTCTTGTACCATGTGCAAGGGGTACCCCGTTGGCGGTTCTCGATGATATGCATGTATTTACAATGACAAGAACTTTTAGGTGACCAAAGTTGAGTAGCATGCGGAGAGGCCCTCGTGCTCAAGGGACTTGGGATTTCCAGTCTATGGTCTGTCAAGCATATGATTCAGAGTGGACCTCACTTTCACCTTAACCACATGAAGATGCCTATGATAGGGGCAATGAGAGCTCAAAGCTAATGCGTACTTCCTTTCAGCATTTGGAAGCCTTTCAAACTTTTCAAAACCATTTTCACAACTTTGTTGAGTCACCACTTATTCTATGAGCACCTTCTTGAGAGCATAGTTGTCATTCTTGTGTTTGTTCCAAAACTTGGTTAATTATGTCATGACTTTGATGCTTGTATCTATGATATCTTTACTTCTAGTCTTCATGTGAACTCCAGAGGTTCCTTGGCATTTATATTGTGCTCTTCAAACAAAGGCAAGCGAGATACCACTCTATCATACCTTATTATGAGCATTGCAATGTTGCTTGTGTTTATGTTTCATGCTACTTATTATTATTGAGTTGGTTTCTCTTCATAGCTTGCAATGACTATTGAGTAGACTTAGTTGCATACTCCTTATTATGAATTGTCTAAGCATCTATTCCTATGCTAAGAATATTTACATCATATGAAGCAAAGTGTTCGTGAAAGTTCTTTTATCGCACTCAGTTTTCAACTGAAATGCTTGAGGACAAGCAATAAGCTAAGCTTGGGGGGAGTTGATACATCCAAAACGTATCTACTTTCTCGAACACTTTGCTATTGTTTCTTCTCTAAACTTGTGTGATTTGGATACAACTAACACAGACTGGTGCTGTTTTCAGCATAATTACCTTGGTGTCTTGTTTTTGTGCAGAAAATGAACTATCAGGAAAAATCCCGAAAAATATGCCAAAAACTATTTCTCACCAGAAGATCCACGGAGCTAGAAGGGGAGACAGAGGGGAGGCCTGGGGGGCCCAGACCCACCCCAGGCATGGGCCCACTGGCCCCGCGCCTGGGGGAGGTTTGTCCATCCCAGGCAGCTCCTCGGCCTCCCTCCACGCCTATAAGTTTCCTTCTGACCTAAAAACAGAGGGGGGTTCGATAGTTTTTCAGAAAGAGTTCCACTCCGCCGCCACCAGAAACCAAGATTCGGATCCAGAAACTCCGTTCTGGCACCCTGCCGGGATGGGGAATTTGGAGAGGATCATTGCCATCATCATCACCAACGCATCTCCATCAACCACCGATGTTTCCCTAATCCATGAGTGAGTAATCCCCCGCTGTAGGCTTGAGGATGGTAGGAATTGGATGAGTCTATCATGTAATCGAATAAGATCTGTTAGGGGCATAGTGCCTAGTATCTCTATTAGTGTTATTTGACTTTGTTGCAACTTGTTGTGCTTAATGCTTGTCACTAGGGCCCGAGTGCCATGATCTCAGATATAAACTTATTATTGAATCATTATGATAGTATTGTTTGTGATCTTATCTATAAGTTGTGTACACATATCATTGTCTGGATCCAAAGGCCCCAAAGTGATAATAATTGGGACAACCGGAAGGGATGGCTGTGGTGTGAGGATCACATGTGTTCATGGAGTGTTAATGTTTTACTCCGGTGCTCTATTAAAAGGAGCATCTTAATTGCCAGTAGTTCCCTAGAGGCCCCGCTGCCACGGGCTGGCTGGACAGAATATGTTGTGCAAGTTCTCATTACGAACACATATGACTATATTTGGAGCACATGCCTAGGATTGTTTAGTACTTGAATGCTTGTTATTATTTATCTGTAATTCCCTAGTTCTTGAAGTTACATATTTAGACCCGTCCATGCAACGCCCATCCATCCATCCCTATGTCTACCGCACTCGAATCCTATTGCTACCGTTATTGTTACTATTGCTACTGTTTCACTGTTGCTGTTGCTTTGCTGTTGCTACTACAAACTGTTACTACTGATAAACTTCTGTGAGAAAGAACGATTTCCAGGTGCAGCTGAACTGACAACTCAGTTGTTAAGGCTTGCAAGTATTCTTTGGCTCCCCTTGTGTCGAATCAATAAATTGGGTAATACTACCCGCGAAGACTGTTGTGATCCCCTACACTCGTGGGTCATCAGTAGAGTATATGTTGGCCATGGACAGACCGGGAAGAGCGATGACGCCATCGAAAGCGATGGTGCCACCGAAAGCGGTGATCAACGCCTCCTGCTTCATCATGTTGACGACGTGCTTGGCGTCATTCACTGCTAGCTCGTCGGTGTTGACCCTGTTCTGTGCGACGAGGAAGTGCTCGTTCTCCTCCCGGCGCTCCTTCTCGAGCTTGGCAGCGACGAGTCGAGCTCTCGCAGCTACCCGACGGTCAGCGCGTTTGTCAGACTCAACTTTCTGCTCCTCCGCCGTCAGGTCCTTACAAAGCTTCTTCGGCGGCCGCGCTTCTTGGCGGCGGGAATATCGGAGGACGCAACATTGGCCATGGCATAGGGATCCATCGCCTTCCCTCTCACTCTCACTAGTGAAAATTTGGGAGATAGTATTTAGAGGGAGAAGTGGAGTGGTTTGTGTGCTACTGGCAGGAGGGACCGCCAAATGACGCGCAAGGGCACGCTGTATGGGCCGACCTAACCGAGGGCTAAATTTGATGCATGAATGGGTCGATCCACGCGTGTTTGTTCAGATAGGTCGCACCGCTGGACCGCCGTGCAGTCATCCTCCAGTCCACTCAAACGCGTTCGGACATGACGAGTTGGGTTGGGGATGCCCTTATGGCTTGCCCACTGCGTTTGTAGGTTGCCTCATGTTGCTAGGCGTACACAACCCTCCAAGGAGGTCAGTAGATGGATAGCCAAAATGAAGAGAGCTGCTGACGGATTCACGACCGATGTTTGTACTCAGGGGCGGAACCATGATTGGAACTTAGGGGGGCGAGCAATGAAAACCTAGGAGCTAGCCAATGACCGTGGGAAGTGGTCGACCACAAGTTCATATCACCGCTAGGTCAAGTATACAGAGGGGTATCGAGTCTGAAAAAAATCAATATCAGACAAATTTTTGACCGCTAAAATTCGCAAGCAAATTGTGATGTATGGCAATTTTATCACAAGGTAGCTATTCTTTTCACTAATTTCTATCTTTCTTACATGTAGACTGCTATTGATCCCAAATTTTCAACATTTGGCCAGATTCGAGATCGAATCAATGGGTGGAAAAAATCAATCTACTATATTGTTTCTCATCTTTTCTAAACTAACAAAGCATAGCTAAACTGAAGCGGAACAAATTAGAATTGTTAGAACAGATTAGCAGTGCTATGTACAGTGTACTTTGACTAATTCAGTGGTGAATAGACGGGATGGTGACGTGGACTCATGATAAGCGGGCAGAAAATTAGCAGCTGCCATGGTACTACTTAGCTGCCTTGATAAGCTGGGAATCAAAGTCCAATGTCGAAAATGGAAGCGAGCGGTGGCTAGCTTCGTTGTATCCTAGGAATAGCAAGCAAGATCAAGTCCGATAGGCGAAAGCGGAAGTGAAAAATAACTAGGCTTTCATGATCGCCCATTGCCCGTACATGGGTACCCAGTAGACAGGGGCGAAGCCAGAATTTATCATTGAGGGGGGCACTTAGAGTGTATTAGCATTATAAGTTTGATTAGGGGGGCTGAAATAGATAAAACATCATATAAATAGTACTTTGATGGATAGTTTTAGTTACAAAATCTAAATCATAGGGGGGGCGCTGCCCCTGCTCGCCCCTCCCTGTCTCCGCCCCTGCCAGTAGATGGGTGACTATTCTCTTTTCTGGTTGGGTTTCGTTTTGTGCAGAAATACTTGAATTTAGGTTTAAGTAATATCATACCATTTAGTATGATTATGTGTGGCATTAGTAAGCACATGCACTAATCACACTGTAGCAAATCCTTGAGGGGGGCGAACGGTTGAGGGGGGTCTGATCCCTGCTCGCCCCCCTTGGCTCCGCCCCTGTTTGTACGACCGCAGTTTTGTTGACACGTGAGCATCAATATGTATGGGCCACATGATATGCCACCATCGGACAAATATCGTGCAGCAAACGTCATGTGCATACATGTTTCACAAAATGAATTAACCAAACAGCCACAAGAGGAGCAAATTGCACAAACCATCATCTATTGGTGTCATCGTTGCACAAAACACCAACTTTACCTATTTTTTGCACAAACGAGCAACTATTGGTGTAACATGTTGCACAAGTCCAAATCTCATATTAAGTGGATTAACTGCTAACAACTAGGCCCCACGACGTGTGGATGTGACATCCACGTGTCATTATCTAGCGTGTTTTTTAAACTTTGTAAATAAATATAAAAAATTCAACAATTAAAACAAATTTTTTCAAACATTTTTTGATTAGTTAGTTTATAGGGTAGTTTATATTGTTTGGAGTTTTTATTTATTTTAAAATTTTGAAAACGATACATTGGATAAAGACACGTTGACTCACATTATCACTGCCTCGTTGACCCTGGTCCTGATATTTGCAATTAATCAACCTAGTATGTGATTTGAACCTACGTGCAACATATTACACAAATAGTTGATAGTTTATGCAAAAAAAAAAAAAATAATAATGTTTTTGCGCAACGACAACAATAGGTGTTGGTTTATGCAATTTCCTCACCACAAGAGGAATGAAATGACATGGGCCGGCTGCTTTAGCTACATTTGGACTGTATCTAAACCTGCCAACTCAGATTAGTATTTGCTTAGGTGGAATACTAGCATTTAAGCTGCAATTAACATATGGGCCCACACGTATATACAGCCCATCGATGAAATACATAATCTAATTTAGCATGTAGTGAGCTGGACGGTGGTAGATACTAGTATGACTTTACCGAATCAGCAAAAATGGCAGTAGTTAGCTAGATCCTTGACTCTCTGGCGTGTCAACTGCAAGAAACGCCTACATTACAAAATTAATTGCGCCATCCTATCGCACATTCACTTGGAAGATTTGACCAGCGAAAAACCTGCTAGCAGATTAGGCTGGCAGATAGGCTCCATCGGTCATGCAAGAAACGCCTATATAATTTGCGCACATCCACTTGTAAGAATTGCCCACCCCAAAGAGTGACAATACAGATTAAGGTCAAGGACAGCCATCGATCGATCATGGACACGAGGCGTGCCGCTCTCTGCTCGCTCCTAGTGCTCCTCATCTTACACACAAACCCTACGCCTGCCGCCGCTGCCAATGGTTTGTGTTCCTTTGCCGGATCCCGTTTCACTGTGTTCTTTCTCTATTTGATTCTTCTTCTTCTTCTTCTTCTTCTTCTTCTTCTTCGTCGTCGTCGTCGTCGTCATGTGTTAAAATTATGCGAGAGATGATGATCTGTTAACAAACATGTGATTGTTGTGTGAATTCGTCGGGCGGGACAGAGGTGTGCAAGTACGGTGTGCCGTTGGTGCCGTTCTGCAAAGAGTGGAGCTGCAAGGCGGGGTGCTGGATGGAGGCGACGCTGCTCCGCGCCCGTGTGAAGGAGCACAGGTGCATCAGGGGCGGCATCAAGGGCGTCTGCTACTGCCTCTTCTGCGGGAAGCACTTGGCGCTCGACTGAAGAAAGCATCCATGGAATCAGCAGTTCGTCGTATTATTAATACGAAACTATATGTAGTCAAATAAATTCCGTTTTGCCTCCTTCCTTGCTACTAGTACGAGTAGTGTGCACTTTCTTGCTTCAATTAATCAATACTACGGAGTTTTAGGACATGGTCATCTATCCCTGCCCAACAGGGACTCGGTCAGGATTTTGAATTTTGGTTTCAGCAAATTTCAAGGCCCAACAACTTCTCCTAGATTTTTGGAAATTATTTCCGGAATTTCTTCTTATTCTAGTAGAACATGCAACTCTGTGTCCAATTCTGCCAAGGCCAAGCTTGACACTACGGCGATCTCTCTTCTGTTTTCGTCCCAACACCTTCTCTCTTGTGCAGTGGCCATGTCCCTTATAACTGGCACTTTCTTGTAGACACTACCTCGTACGACCCCAACCTCCTCCTTTTTCTTCTAGCCGGTATGGGGTACCGTATTCCTTTGCATGGTCCATGCCTTTTGACCTAAATGGTCCTTTTCAGAACTTAACCCGACTTGTGGCCCTTAATAAAACTTATTTCTTCTTCTGTCTCATTGGTCTCACGCCATTTGGGCTGGTGTGACTGAAGCCCACGAAACGCCACTCGGTCTGTCTGCACAAAAATGACTTAGCAGATTTTGCTCCAAACCTAGTAGGTGACGCTATTCTGTTTGGCATGACTCCATGAATCCCAGAGGCTCTGAGATGATCTCAGACACTCTGGGTCAAGAGAAACGGCTAAGTGACGTCCTTTACCTTGGAGGGAGTCAAATGACTTAGAAATTTGCAACATTCATAGGTCTGATATCGCCATCCCAACAAACATCTGATGGGTTTCAGTTCCGTCAGCCCAAATGGCGCAAGTCCAAAGGACCTCGGAGGCCATGTCTTCCATTAAGTTGGCTAAAGGACCATTTAGGTCAAATGACTCAGACCTTGGGAGGATATGCAGTATTGACATTTATTTTTCGGGATTCCTTCCACTGAGCTCTTAGATTTAAAATATTATTGCTCTCCCTCACAAATGAAGTAATATATAAAAAAAATCACCCGATACAACGTTATTACCAATGCTGGTGTAGAATAGCACAAGCCAAGCCCAAACAAAAAAAGCAAGAAGAAAGAAAAGAAAATAAAGCCGACATCGGCGGTGCGACGAGAACGAAGGTAACTCACCACCGGTGCGCCCTCCGGAGAAGTCCGACCACACGTCTAGCATTCTATAGCGCTGCGTACCAAGCAGCACCTCCAAGAAGGGGAGTGACTACTACGACACTGCTGTCCGGACAGGTCCTAGGGTTTCTCCCGGTACGCCATGGGAGGTGGGGGAGAGATACACCTGACGCCCTTCAAGAAGGACAACGATACCCGCAGACGTCACCGCGTCGTTGTCAAAGTGACAAGGATTTCTCCTGACCTCTCAACAAAATCACACTCCTGAACACTTTGCAATGCTCCGCCAAGCTCGTCGCACACGTGCACGCGCCACCACGGTTTTGAAGTCTCCATCGTCGTCACACCGTGTGCCACAGAGTGAGGCCGGCAAGACCGAGAGAGCAGAAACTTCGGCGAGGGTCGGCATGGCATCATCACGCGGGAGTGAATTACCACCACCGCCAGAAGGCAGTAGCCGACCGGATGTAGCAGCAAGATAAACCAGGCCCTCTGGCCTGGCCGAGCCCGACTAGGCTGGTGAAGTATCGTTGCTGCACTGTAGCAAGGGTGCCACCGTACACAGCAACCCCAGCACCAGGACCAACTCCATTATCCACCTCGGCAGATCCCAGCCTTCAAGCAATAGCTCTGTCACCATCAAGCTCACCCGAGCTAGCCGGACCTCCGCCGGTCTGAGGATTACCATCGCAAGTCGCCTCCCTGAGTCGCCTCCGCCGAAGGGACGCCCTTGCAGACCACCTTCCGAGGCTGCCGCCTTGGCATCCACGGACTCGCACCCACTGAGTTAGGTTCATTGCATGAACTACGAGGCGGAGGGGGTAGGTCTGGTTGACACATGATGATGCAGTAGCACAACCGCTTGGATGAGACTGACCTCCACCGCCAATGGCAGTTGCCTTCCACATGCGGCAGCAGGGGCACACCAGGCCCTCTGGCCCGACCAGGCCTAGAAAGGTCCGTAATGTCCCCGCCACCACGCTGCTGCAGGCTCCCTCCTACATGCCCCACACCACCTCCCCACCTCTAGAGAATGATAGCACCGTGCGAAGCCCGCCCCAACCTAGATTGGGCCCAAGTGGGCCCAAATCTGGGCCAGCTGGAGCTCTCGAGGGAGCTAGCCCGCTGGTTTCCATCCTGCCATCTGCTGCCATCCCCCGTCCCGCCCACCGCCGCCATCGCTGAGAAGTTATAGGCCCCCGCCGACGCATAGCACCACCTCCTACAGGCCCTCGTTGTTGCACAGCACCACCACCTCCCGAGACCAAGCCGCTGCCAGAGGCCTCGCGAAGACCAGAGCCCCGACCTGGAGGGCCTCCTCGCGCCGCCCGTTTCTCCATGCCGTGGGGAAGAAGGAGAAGCCTTGCCGCCGCCAGCGCTGCACGAGCTTTGCCAGGCCGTGCCCTCCGGTGGCGGTGAGCGGAGGAGGCGAAGGGGCAGGGACTGGAGGTGGCGGGCTAGGGTTTCTCCCTGACACCCGCGGTTTGTGAAAAATTAAGGCGTCCTCGTTTTGCACGTTTTTTGTTTGACCAAGATTTACTCTAAATATATAAAGAATGTTTTTACAAAATTAGCATAATTGGAAAGTGTGTTTCAATACGAATCCAACAATATTAATTTTATATAGTATAATTAAATTTTAGTTGGTCTATTTATTCGGTCAAACTTTGCTTTGTGTGCCTTATTTCTTGAAATCGGAGGTAGTACTGTATATTATTATATGCCTCTGAAATAAAATAGTAATACTAGTAGAGCTATTTTGGGGTGTCGAGTTCTTTTTTTAGAAAAGAAGCGGGGAGTCTTGGAATCTTTGATCAGCTGGCACTCATTTTGTTATCCGATCCAGTCAAGTCTCCTAGCTAGATTCCCGAAAGATTCCTAGAGGCTATCCTTCATTCTCTCTCGGAGGTAGTTATAACAAAACCGGTAGTGAGATCATCCATTCTCTGGCAGCCTACATAACTAGACCATCCTACGCACATTCAGCTGAAAAAATTGCCCACCGCGCATAGAGAGTGCCTGTGAAACCCCCGATTAAGCTGGTGGACAGGCGCCGATCATGAACACAACGCATGGCGCTCTCTGCTTTCTCCTGGCACTCGTGATCTTTCACGCCAACCCTACATCCGTTGCCGGTTCGTGTTCCCGGCCACATCCCGCCGTTCCTCTGTGTTCTTTTTTCTTCATCTCACTCTTCTTATTCATTCCTCTTTAATTACGTTCAGTGTCTTGTGTTAAGATCATGTGAGATGAGTACTCCCTCCGTCAAAAAAGAATGTCGTAGGTTTGTCTAGATTCGTATCTATGTATGCATTAAAACTCGTCTAGATACACGTGAATCTAGAAAAAATTGCGACATCCGATTGATTGATGTGTGGATGATCTGTAAGCAAAATTACATATGTTGTTGTGTTAATTCTTCAGGCAAGCAAGAGGTGTGCAAGTACAACGTACCGTGGATACCATTCTGCAAAGAGTGGAGCTGCAAGGCCGAGTGCTGGACGGAGGCGACGCTGCTCCTCGCCTATGTGCAGGAGCACAGGTGCATCAAGGGCGGCTTCAAGGGCAAGTGCTACTGCCTCATCTGCGGGAAGCACTTGGCCCTCAACTAGAACATCCACCACGGCCACGGGCCGGAGCTATTTGCCGTCATGCAGGAATCCGTCCATATATATATAGTTCGTCGTCTTAAGGTTCTAGTAGTTTTTTTTTAGCCGCAGGAAATATATATATTTAGTTTAATTGGGAGAATAAGTTCCGGTTTGCATGTTTCCCTTGCTACTCAGTTAATTGATATTATGGACGTCTACGACATGACAATCTTGCCAAACCCAGGATTTAGTCAGGATTCCGAATTTTGGTTTGAGAAAAATATCAAGAACCCACAAACTGCTTCCAAAATTTGGAAAATTATTTCGGAATTATGCCGTCCTAATTTCATCAAATTAAAGCCAAAACTAACCAGATTTGCATGGATTTTGTTTGAATCTGGTCTAAGTCTAGTGTAAATATTTTGTGAGCATATATTGCATAACCCACAGAAATTACCAAAATTTCAGAAATAGTTCATAATTATAGGAATTGGTTCCATAGCTAATATTGGACCCACGGGAGCAATTTTACAAATATTATCCCATGGATTTATTAGTGGTGCTGCACATTTTTTCTTGGCAGCAACGGTTTCTGATAGAATCTTGTCTTGTTTATCTCGAAGAACTGAACTTTGTTGAAATATTACGGGCTACACACAAAATATATGCACATGGATATTTATGATTACGCACATCACACATGTATGTATACTCCTTCTGTCCTGAAAAGATGTCACAATTTGTCTAGATTTTCATGTATTTATATACTAAAACATGTTTATATACATACATATTTATACAAATCCACGACATACTTTTCGAGATAGAAGGGAGTAAAACAAAATCGGGAATAACTCGATTACAACATTGTCCACTTTTAACCACATGAAAAAAAATACTACCCTAGTGTCTATGCACCTAAAAACGACTACCAAATGTCTATCCTCCTAGCTGCCTCAGGCTGCCGCCACTAAGAGCATCTCCGCTCACCCCCCCTCCCCCCTCCCACCCCTCCACACACGCACACACACACAGATCCCCCAAAACGACTTTTGGAGGTGCCGGCGCAAAAAATTCTCACCCAGCCGTTCCCAACAGGACGTTTTCAGCCGGCGCGGGCCGATTTTATAGCCGATGCACCCAACCCACAGGAGGGGGACGCCGGATGAAGGAAACAACACGTGAAACGGTTCAGCCTGCAGTGGCTCCACCCAGGCAGTGAGAGAGCCTTGTCGTCACTCGCGCCTCATTAACGGCCTTGTCATCAAACATCCACAATGGGCCATGATTGATCAACACGTCTACAGTACTTTTTGTTGCCGTCGTTAGAGTATCTCAAGTAGATCTCAAAAAGGCGCTGACTGCATAATAACCGCTATTTTGAATTTTGGTTTCAGCACAGTTCAAGACCAACCAACTTGTCCTAAATTGTGGAAATTATTTCAGAATTATCTTGCCCAAATTTCATCGTTTAAAAAATATTTGTATCTCATTTGAATTTGGTATAAGTCTAGTGTCAACACATATATCAGAAGCCACTGAAATTACTAAGGTGCTTCTTTTATTTGAACACTCCCTAGTAGGAAAATGGCTATTGATGGCTTACCCGTTTTGCTACTACTAGTAGCGTGAGGATGGAACGCTACTGATAGAGCGGCACTTGTAAATCTTACCAGTAGGTGACTTACTGATAGTGTGGGGCACGACACCAATGTTATTAGAAAATATTAAAAAATTATTTCTATATTATTAAATTAGCAGCAATAATAGCTAAAATATCATATTCATCATCCACAAGAAATAGATTCATACTAGCATATGATTTAAGTTCAGTCGACTAGATAGTAGCTAGCTTATTGAAGTTCGATACATTCTACTAGGATATCGTCGTCTCGCGGGTCATGATCTGAAGAGTCTCCACCATAGTCGTTAGAGGTGGTGCCAATCATTGTTGAGAAAAAAGATGCACCTCTCCCTGATGTCTATCACGTAGTTATTGACAGCTCGGTCCACCTAGGTCCACTGAAATAGGTTTGTTTTTTCTTGTTGACTTGAACCATGTAACAGGGTGCAAATAGTTTCAACGAGTTGAGGACGACCTCAAACGGTCTCTCCTGATGAATGTCTCTATGGACATGGTTCATCAAGTCACGTCCTACCCTGCAGGTTTGTAGATTCACAAACCTTTCCTGGTTGTTTTCATGATTGAAGTATTTTTTTCTGTCTCTCGGACATGGTGATGTCGTTGATCATATATCGGACAATGCAAGTATCGTAGAGGCAAAAGTAATATGACATAGCGTTGATGGTTCAATGACAAGTATCTTGGAATGCACATGTGGTCATTATAGGCATCCAGGTCCCGCTGATGATCATTGGTCTGAGAGGGGTCTCGACCATGGCTGGAGTATTCCTGAACCATTGGGTAGCACGCTTAAGGGTTTGACGAAGCTCGGAGATTGTTTTAGGATCATCGGAATCACCGAAGAATAGATAGGGAGAAACCGAGAGGGTTTCGGGAAGGTCCGGAGGATGTCCAGAGTGGGATGGAAGGTGTTCCATAGCCATGGAAATTGAATAATATGTAAATAAATATTAAATAGTGATTTAATCATTTATTTAATAAAATAAAAGGATTAAAATCCCTATTGGACCAATTTCCATAGGGGAAAAGGCTCGGGAAAGAGGCAAATGGAAGAAAGGGAGGAGGGACCGCATGGGCCCCATTGCATCTACCAACCTTCCACCACACTTCCACACATATGTTAGGGATACATGCAAGTTTTCATGTGATTCAGACGCTTCGGCGGTCTTCCTTCGGCTTAACCCAAAACCGGGCCCCCGCAGGTCTACTCCTATAGCTTTCTTCGTAATCAGGGTATCCCGGTGAACTTTTCTATTTGTTTTGGTTTTTTTAGGACATATACACATGGAAAGCAAAGGTTGGGCCTACTTTGCCATAAAATAGGCTATGGTTGTCCCGCGGTGGGAGTTTCCACTTACAGATCCAAGATTTTACTAAGTGTTAACGCATGTCTGTGAAGGGGGTCAGACCCGGGACCTAGATATGGCATCTACCAACATTCCACCACACTTTCACATAGATGTTAGGGACACATGCAAGTTTTCATGTGATTCTGACGCTCTGGCGGTCTTCCTCGGGCGAAACCCTAGACCGGGGGCCCCGCAGGTTTACCCCTATAGCTTTCTCCGTACGAGGGTAGCCCGGTGAACTTTTCTATTTGTTTTGGTTTGTTTAGAACATATGTACATGTAAAGAAAAGGTCTACCCCTACAGCTTTTGTTAAATCATATCTATGCCTTTATTTTGTGTGGGTGTTGTCCGAAAAAAAGGAATAAAATGTGCTGCTTTTGTCAAATCGTATCTATGCCTTTATTTTTTTTTGCAGATATGCATTGGTACTTGTGAGCACTTGATATCAATTATTTACTTTTACATGATTGAACAATGTCCGCCTCTTTCCCTATATAGGATGGTTGCCTTCTGTATTTTTGGCAAGGCAACATGGAGATCCAACCACAGAATCGTAGGAGGAGCACTGGTACTAGGGATGGAGAAGTCATTATCTACATGAGGAGAACTAGGGAGGAGAGGGAGCAAGCAGCTGCTAGAAGAAGGGAAGAGAAAGAGATGATGGCAGTGGAGGGCCTTAAGGGGCTAGGAGCTGGAAGGGAGAAAATTGGTTTGCTAAATTAGAGATAGCAAACAACAGAAGACTACGTTCTACCAGTATTTATTCCAGTAAGCTATGCTCCAGAGTTAGAAGCTGCCGGTGCAGTGTGCAAGACCAAAAAGGGAATAAATTTGTGTTCAAGAATGAGAAGAAGAACAAAAAGGGTAAAAATCCAGTGGATATGTAGCTCAGAGTCATGAAGCATCTATATATTTTCCATTCCAGCATTGCAATATGTGTACCTTTTCTATGTTTTATGTAGTTCAATTTATCTTTTCTCTTCAGTAATTCAATGTATCTTATCAATTCAGCAGTTCTATGTACTTGAATGCAATGGAATAAAGCTTTTATGATCAAACACATGCTCCCTCTACCTCTCGCACTTGTTGTCAATATGGTACCTGGTTCAGGAATGGAATCTCTTGCATCTGCCACAAAAGCACTGATCTCTGGTAGTATTCCACTGGTTGGTTAGGAATGGAGTAAAAAATTGGAAGGTGGTACACCGAGGGTGGCTGTTGGCGTAAGGGAGTGGGGGCAATGCCGAGGGTAGCCCTCGGCGTAGCCCTGACGCCGTGAGAACGACGTCACAGTATGGTCTTGATACGTCAAAAACATATCTATAATTTTTGATGCTCCATGCTTGTTTACAATCTACTTTGCTTTGCTTTGTCCACACTTTGAGGTGTTTTTATATATTTTCTGGTACTAACCTATTAACAAGTTTCCATAGTGCCATTTGCCTGTTTTCTTCTGTTTTTGGTTTCAGAAAGGCAGAAAATCAATATTCTCGGAATTGGACGGGACAAAAGCCAAAGTCAATATTTTTCCGTGAGAAACACAAAGCCGGAGTACGAGACGGAGGGGACCCACCAGGGGGCCACACCCTGGCCGCATAGGTGGGCCCACCCCGCGTCTGGGGGGTGCAGCCGCCCTGGTGGCCCCTCTACGTCGCCTCTTTGCCTATAAGAAGCCCCCGATGCAGAAACCCTAGGCACCTGTAACATCCCAAAAATATTGAACAATGATTATCAATTCCAATCACCAAAATTAAGGTTAACAAAAACTTTTGTTAATTAAATCATATGAATGCATATGTGTATGTAATGATTGTATGAATACATGAATGGACTTGTATGATTGATCTAAATAGCAAGGAATGGTTTAAAGATGAAAACAACATCATCTAAAACATTTCCAAGCAGAAACAAATCAAGAGAAAATCAAAAACAAACCAAATAAAGCAAATGGTCATTTTTGCCAATCTTGCTCACTAGGCCACTTTGAGTGTTTCTAGTCCAAGATTTCAAACAAAAACATTTCCATTTCTTTTCACCCCTTGCTAGACCAAGTAAAAGTGAACCCAAGCCCACCTTTCAAACTTACAGAAACATTTGGCAACTGGATTCAAATGACAATTCAAAATTTAATCTTTAACATATGTGAAGATCACCCATTTTCAAAAACCAACCAACCAGTATCCCTTTAACTTTCCAACTAACCAGAGACTACCTAGTATGTAACTAGTGCACCCACCAAGTTTGAACCAAAAATTCAAATTTGAATCTCTTTCGGTCATTTCATCAAACACCTTGCAAACACCAAACAAACAAACCATAAACACTATAGTGAGCAGTGAATTGAGCCTAACTTGTTCCCTCTCTAGCTCACAACAGACATTTAGTAGATCGTCTATCTAAGTTAGCAAGCTCTAGCACCACTGTGAGCTTGCCATTGCCATCAATGGTGAGCAGGCCGAGCCGCTGAGCCTCACCTTGCCACCTCACTGTCGACAGCAAGCTAGGAGCAGCACCAAGCCTAGCCACCTTGTCTGGGATATTGACCACCGTCCACCGCCACCCCCTGTCCAGCGCTCGAGCCCTGCCAGCCACTGGACCACTCTAGAAAAACCGCGCCCTATGCCTTTGCACCATGCCGAGAGCGCTCCAGAGCGCCACCCTCGACACGCGCCCACAGACCGCACGCCGCCCTCGCCGCTCGCAAGCGTGATCACCACCACCCGAGCAACCCGTTCGTCGCTGCGCGACCAGGACAGCCCGTGCGCCATAAAACTTCCCGTCGGACCCGCCTAGAGCACCGCAGTGTTCCGACCATCTCGCATCGCCCCAAGCCGCGTAACCATGCCGTTGAGCTTCACCAGGGAGCACAGCACCGCCCCTGCCGTCGCCCATGCCTTTAGCTCGCTCTGCCAACGACCACGACGAGCTCCACCTGCGCCCTTTGGTCCCCTCTTGGCACTATAAATAGAGGCCACCCCGCTCGAATTCTTCACACCATCTCACTCCCCTCTCTCTCAGAACCACCCCCACTCATTCCTGAAGCAAGGAGAGCAGCGCATCGCCAGAATTTTGCTGGAGTCTGCCGCGGAGGAGGAGAAGAGGAGCCAGCGATTGGAGCCGCCCTAGGAGAATCCGCCGGTACCAGGAGGTTCGCCGTCGTCGACTTCGTCGTTCGCCCCCATCGCCGACCCTCGCCTGAGCCCCGGTGAGCCCCCGTAGACCCCCATTGGGCGCTCTAGGGTTCTGTCTCGCCGGCGTTGCCCGACAAAGACGATAGGTCACAGCCGTTGGATTAGAGTTTGATCGTGCAGTCTAGATCACCCCGTACCGCTTCGCACCCTCTTGTCTTGCTGACTGGTGAGGTCATTCACTTAAACTCCCCCGCGCGTGCGCTGTGCACCGTGGGCCTGCCCAGTTAACATCCCGCGTAACCAAGTTAGTTTGAATTTATATTTTCCAATTTAGTTTCAAACCTAGTTCTGTACCTAGATTCAAAAATCAACCCAGATCGATTCATTGAACCAAATTGCATGAAACAAATTTTGCTAGAAAGTATTGAAATTATTGATCCAAGCCCGTTTGATTTAATTCATTTGGGATTGTAGATCACCTATAGTAAAAATAACAAGGCAAAAGCTTTTCTGCATTCAAAATTTTTTCAAAATTCAACCACAAAAGCTTTTGAGTTGGTTCCAACTCTCAACAATCACATTTAATTAGACCTTGCTGAATATATAAAAAATATCTAGGTTTACTTGCAAAAATAATGGACAAGTAATAAAAGAATGCCTCATAGGAAATTATAGCCACTTTAATTAATTAAAATAAAAAGGTTAAACCTTGTTAAATTGTGACACCACTTTAAATCACATTCCCATGTACTAAAATATGTGGTGATGACATGTGTCAACATGATCCCATATTTTAGTTGGAGAATATTAAATCTTAAGTAGTTTTTCAATGAGTAGAAATTACTTTTCGAAAATAAAATAAATAAGACAAGTGCTTTGATGATGGTGATGTTTGTGATGATACTTGATCATCTAGTGAAAACCTTGGTGTGATAAATAGAACTAGTTAAGTATTGTTTGGTGATTGTGTGCCTCGTATTTATTTATAGACGGTAGTACCGACCAAGGATACGAGGAGGAAGGAGAATACTACGAGGAAGAAGCCGAGGAGAAATTCAACCACTGCTCTGCACAAGGCAAGCTATTAACTGAGCAAGCTAACACTTGCAGCTGTGAAAACTATATGATCTATGCAATGCATTAAGCATGCCTTGATTACACCACTTGATACCGAATCCTAGTTTTATTTGCAAGCTTAGTATTTTATTTCTTTATCAAAGCCTTCTAGTAAAGTTTACTTAGTGACTTGTAGATTTTAGCAACATATTTAAAGGTAGCATAAAGAGCATAAAACTTGGCCTAAGTTAGATAAATCTTGATGTCATCCTGAGGCATGAGATTGAACTTAGATAAGATACACTTGTTCACCACCCTTCATTAGTATTTACCCTCACTTGTAGTTGCTAGTGCTAAGCATAAAACTTGATCAACTTTAGATGGGAATACTTGGTGAAACTGATTATGAAAACCTTAGAATGATGAGTCATTCTACGGAAATATTTTGACATTTGTTCTTGAACACCAGATGATTTTGATGATGAAAATGTTAAGACATGAGCCTTAGCCCTTTATAAAACTGATGGTTGTCTGGATGCGATACCATTCCAATTTTACCGTACAACCACAATACCCAAAAATTGGGTAGGGCTTGACTGGAAATTTATATACCTTAGTATGGGTTCTTGACGGATATATCGAATGTTGTGGTGAAAGTGTACCACCTCTGCAGAGTGTCAAACTATTCGAATATCCCTGTCCGCGGTTATGGACAGTTGGAGTGGCCATACTGTTCCGTCGTCAGCTGTTTTCGAAATGACTTATGAAAAGGATTTATGACTTGACTTGACCACAACAGAGTTGTGATATGAAATTCAAGTTCGCACATAGGTGTTATAAAACTTTCAATTAGCTTTCTTTGCTTCTAAACTCAGTAGAGATAAATCTGGCTTTTTCTAAAACAACCTAGAGCTCAGTACTTCCTACTCAAACCCACTTCACTTGCTAGTATTAGTTTGCGAGTACTTAAAGAGTACTCATGTGTAACATCACAAAAATATTAAACTTGGATCATCAAACTCTAATCATCAAATTTAAGGTTAACAAAAACTTTTCCAATTAAAAATATGAAAGCATTCATATGTGTATGTATTACAATTTGGATTCTTTTGAATTGCCATGGTTCTGTGTTTCTTTGCTTGTAAAATAATTCTTAGGTGAAATAAACATCATCTAAACAATCCCCAAACTTTTCCCAAAGACAAACAAATCAAAACAAACAAATTAAGTGAATGGTCACTTTGGCCAATTTAACTCCCATGCCTACTTTGGCTATCCCTAACTTTCAGAACTCAATAGAAATATGTATGGATCTTTGCACCCCTTGATAGTACTCATAATAAGGTACCAAGGCCCACTTTATGATCATCCAAAAACATTTAAATGCTTAGTTTAAGTGACAGTTTAAAATTGAATCTATTTCATATGGGAAGATCCCACTATTTCAAAAACCACTCAAACAAGCTCAATTTTCAAAACCCAAGCATCCACAGAACCCTCAAGACATGCTTAGCACACCCACCAAAAATATTTTTCAAAACTCAAGTTCATGCGGCCATTTCATCAAACAGGTTGTAGATTCAAATCAACAAAATCAAAAACACTATGTTGAGCAGTGTTTTGGGCCTAACGTGTTCCCTCTCTGGTTACAACTAGCCTTAGTAGATCATCTAGCAACCTTAACTAATCTCTAGCACCACTGTAAGTTGGCCATTGTCATCAATGGTGAGCAGACCGAGAGCACCATTGCCACCCCATGGTCGACAGCAAGCTACGAGCAACACTAGCCTCTCCAACCTTGTGTGGGAGCTAGCCAGCACCCCACCGCCACTCCCTGTCCCAGCCTCGAGCAATGCCAGCTATTGGACCACACGCCCAAGCCATGCTAAGCTTCTCTGCGAGCATGCCGAGACGCGCCCGTGCGCCACCCTTGACACACGCCCACAGACCGCGCGCCGCCTTCGCCGCGTGCACGCGTGATCACCACCACCCTAGCAACCCCGCAGACCACGCGTGCTATGCGCCATCAAAACCTTCGTCGGACACGCTTAGAGCGCTGAAGCGTTCCGACCGATCAACACCGCCCCACGCCTCACCACCACGCCGTTGAGCTTCGCCAGGGGGCACAACACCGCCCCCTATTATCGCCCACGCCGATAGCCCTCTGTGCCGTCGACCACGACGAGCTCAGCCCGCGCCCGTCGGTCCCCTCTCGCCACTATAAATAGAGGCCTCCCCCGCTCGAATTCTTCACACCATTCGACTCCCCTCTCACCCAGAACCACGCCACCTCACTCCCGGAGCAAGGAGAGCAGCGCATCGCCGGAATTTCACCGGAGCCCGCCGCTGCTGGAGAAGTAGGAAGCCATCGATTGGAGCCGCCCTAGGAGGAGCTGCCGGTGCCAGGAGAATCGTCGTCGTCGACTTCGTCGTTTTCCCTCATCGCCGACCCTCGCTTGAGCCCCGGTGAGCCTCCCACGACCCTGACCTGCCGCGTTACGGTTATGTCTCGCCGGCGCTGCCCGGCGTGGACGATGAGCCGTAGCCGTTCGATTAGACTTAGATCATGCGGCCGAGATCGCCCTGTACCGCTTCGCATGTTATGAGCCACTGACTAGTCGAACCCCCCTGTCAGTTGCGCCCCGCGCTGCGGAGTGACACTAGGCCAGCCCAATAACCCTTCCTGCGTAGCCCACTCGTTTGAATTTAGCTTTTTCTATTTATATTCAAACTTAGTTCTATACCCAGTTTCAAAAATCAATCCAGCTCGATTCAGTGACCCAAATTGAATGAAACCAATTTTGTTGGAAAGGTATTGAAATGCTTAATCCAAGCCCGTTTGATTCAAATCAGTTATATCTATAGATCAACCTTGGTAAAAATAACAAGTCAGAAGCTTTTCTGTATTCAAACATTTTTCAAATTTCAACCATAATAGCTTTTGAGTTGATTCCAACTCTCAAAAATCACATTTGATCATACCTTTCAGAATATATAAAAACATATGGGTTTACTTACAGAAATAATGCTCAAGTAATAAAAGAATGCCACATAGGCATTTCTAGCCACTTTAATTATTTAAAATAAAAAGGTTAAACCTTATTAAATTGTGACACCACTTTAAATCACATTCCCATGTACTGAAATATGTGGTGATGACATGTGTCAACATGATCCCATGTTTGGTTTGTAGAATATTAAATCTTAAGTAGTTTTTCAATGAGTAGAAATTACTTTTCTAAAAATAAATAAATAAGACAAATGCTTTATTCTTGTGATATTAGTGATGATGCTAGATCATCTATAGAACCCCTTTGTGTGATGATTGAAAGTAGTTAAGTATTGTTTGGTGATTTTGTATCTCGTATTTATTCATAGACGCTAGTACTGACCAAGGATACGGGGAGGAAGGAGGATACTACGAATAAGTAGCCGAGGAGAACTTCAACCACTGCTCTTCACAAGGAAAGCTTATACCGATACTGATGCAAGCCTTACTAATCACGTTGACCTATGCAAGCTAGTACTTGTTTGTTACCATGCCAACTATATGCCTTAAGCATATGTGATCATCCCCACTTGATAACCCCATTCCTAGTTTTACTTGCAACCTTTCTACTTTATTTCTTTATCAAAGCTATTACTTAGAGTTTACTTGAGTAAATTGTAGATACTAGAAAGATAATTGAAGGTTGCATAAAGAGCATTAAATTTGGCCTAAGATAGATAATCTTGATGTCATCCTAAGGCATGAGATTGAACCTAGTTAAACTACACTGGTTTACCACCCCTCATTAGTACTCACCCCCCCCCCCCCCCCCACTTGTAGATGCTAGTGCTAAGCATAAAACTTGATCAACTTTAGATGGGAATATTGGTGGAAAATGGTTATGAAAACCTTAGAATGATGAGTCATTCTACTGAGATGTTTTGACATGTGTTTCCGAACACCAGATGATTTTGATGATGAAAATGTTAAGGCATGAGCCTTAGCCCTTTATAAAACTAATGGTTGTCTGGATGCGATATTCCAATTTTACCGTACATCCACAATACCCGAAATTTGGGTAGGGCTTGACTGGAAACTTATATACCTTAGTATGGGTTCCCTCACGGCCAAGGTCTGAGTTGAGGCTACCTTGTGAAGATTGTCCACCTGTGCAGTACCCAAGATGACAGTTGGTCATGGTTGGGAGTGTAGGGGTTCGTAGCATTGAAAACAAAAAATTTCTACCGCATGAAAACAAACAAGCCAAGATCTATCTACTAGATTGTAGCAACGAGTCGATAGAGGAACTCACCCTCGAAGATTTTCCAAAGCGGTTAACGAGAGCATATTCTCGTGGGCGATGTAGTCATACTCTTGCCGATCTCAAGATCGCGTAGATGATCCTTCCGGCGCTGTGTTTCGGCAGCGCTTCCGCAGTCGGTCACACATTCGGTACTCGATGAAGACCTTCCTCTCCCTTGTTCCAGCAGGCAGCAGAGGTTGTAGCACTCTCCTCGTGATTCCTGCAGCACGACGGCGTGGTACCGGAAGTAGAGGGAAGATCTCGCAGGGCTTCGCCTTAAGCCGGAGCGAGTATGGTGGAGTATGAGAGAGGCCTTGGTGATCTAGGGTTTAGAGGGCACCAAGGGGAGAGTGTAGCCGGCGGCTAGGGTTTGGGGAACACCCCAACTCGCCAAGTTGGAGGTGCCCTAGGCGGCGGTAGCAGCACAAGGAGGTGGTGGCGTCGGCGACTTGGAGGAGAGGGCTAGGGTTTTGGGTGTGAGGGGTAGGGGAGCCCTACCCCTCCTTATATAGGTGGAGGGTCGCCGGTTGGGAGGAGGGAGTCCTCCCCCAACTCGGCCTCCTTGGCCGGCGGGTGGAGGGAGGGGAACTCCTCCCCAAGTAGGTTTCCTACTCTCCCTCCACCAAGCAAACTTGCCGTTTGACTTTTTGAAATTGGTGTTTGACTTTCAAACTAGGATTTGATTTATCCCTTTATTTTGCCCAGCCAAGTGACCTAGTACATGATGCAACCATTCCACATTGTCATGACACATTCATGTACCCTTCCCCTCTGGAGTGCCGGACCTTACGGACCCTTCTAGAACATTCCCGATGAAAACACCGGAATCATTCCCCAACTCCAAAACAGGACTTTCCTTATATGAATCTTATTCTCTGGACCATTCCGGATCTCCTCGTGATATCCCGGATCCCATCCGAGACTCCGAATAACATTCGTTCTCTTTCTCATCATTCCATAACTACTCAACAACATCGAATCCTTAAGTGTGTCTCCCTACGGTTCGTGAATTATGCGGACATGATCGAGACACTTCTCCGATCAATAACCAATAGAGGAATCTGGAAATTCATATGGCTCCCACATATTTCTACGATTACTTTGCGATCGAATGAACCACTTACATACGATACCAATTTCCCTTTGTCTCATGATAGTTTACTTATCCAAGGTTTTGATCGTCGGTATCTTTGTATACCTAGTTCAACCTCGTTACCGATAAGTACTCTTTTCTTGTTCCCGTGGTATGTGATCCCTTGTGAGCCAGTCACATGCTTGCAAGCCAATTGGATGACATTCCACCGAGAGGGCCCAGAGTATATCTATCTGTCATATGGATGGACAAATCCCACTCTTGATCCATGTGTCTCAACCCATACTTTCCGAACACTCAATGCCACCTTTATAGCCACCCAGTTACACTGTGGTGTTTGATGTCATCAAAGCATCCTTCCGGTGATGGTGATAAGCATGATCTCATGGTCGAAGGAATTAGGTTACTATGTATCAGAAAGCTTATAGCAATTGAACTATTAAAATGACTTGATCTTTATGCTACGCTTATCTATAGGAGTATGTCCATCATACCATTCTCCTAATGATATGACCTTGTTATTAACAACATCTCAAATGTTCATGATCAAGAAACCATGATCATCTATTAATCAACAAGCTAGTATTATAAAGAGGCTTTACCAGGGACTCTAATTTAGTTTACAAATCACACAAGTATTAATGTTTCTGGTTAATATTGTTATAGCATGAATGTAAACATTTATCATAAACACAAAGATATAATAATAACTACATTTATTATTGCCTCTAGGGTATATCTCCAACAGTCTCCCACTTGCACTAGAGTTAACTAATCTAGATTACATGGTAATATACCGAACACCCATGGCAGTTTGGTGTTGGTCATGTTTTACCCTCGGGAGAGGTTTAGTCAACGGATCCGCCACATTCAGATCTGTGTGTACTTTGCAAATCTTTATGTCACCATCTTGGACACGTTCTCAAATAGCGTGAAAACGTAGCTTGATGTGCTTCAGCTTCTTGTGTGACCTTGGTTCTTGCGCATTGGCTATGGCGCCCATGTTATCACAGTAGATAGACATTGGGTCCAGCGCACTTGGAACCACACCGAGCTTTGTAATGAACTCCTTCATCCATATCGCTTCTTGTGAAGCCTCCGAAGCAGCTATGTATTTCGATTCAGTTGAAGATCTCGCCACAACGCTTTGTTTTGCACTCCTCCAGCTAACTGCTGCACCATTCAAAGTAAATACGTATCCAGATTGAGATTTAGAATCATACGGATCGGTGTTCCAACTAGCATCGGTGTAACCATTAACAACGAGCTGTTCATCACCTCCATAAGAAAGAACCATATCCTTAGTTCTTCTCAAGTACTTAAGGATGTTTTTGACCGCTGTCCAATGATCCACTCCTTGATCACTTTGATATCTGCTAGTCAAACTAACAGCATATGCAATGTCGGGTCTAGTACATAGCATGGCATACATAAGAGATCCTATGGCTGAGGCATAGGGAGTCTTACTCATCCTTTATGTATCTTCTGCCGTTGCAGGACTTTGAGTTTTACTCAAGGTCGTATTGGGCAACATGGGCAAGAACCCTTTCTTGCTATCTTCCATTCCAAACCTCTTTAGAACTTTGTCCAAATATGTACTTTGTGAGAGTGATATTAGGCGTCTCGATCTATCTCTATAAATCTTTATGCCTAATATGTAAGCTGCTTCGCCAAGATCTTTCATTGAAAAACTATTATTCAAATATTCTTTGACACTATTAAGAAGGTCTACATCATTCCCAATCAACAATATGTCATCTACATATAGTATTAAGAATGCTACAGAGCTCCCACTCACTTTCTTGTAAATACAAGCTTCTCCATAAGTTTGTATAAAACCAAAACTTTTGATTACCTTATCAAAACGTTGATTCCAACTTCGGGATGCTTGCTTCAATCCATATATGGACCATTGAAGTTTGCACACCTTGTTAGCATCTTTAGGATCGACAAAACCTTTGGGTTGCATCATATACAACTCTTCATCAATGTCTCCATTGAGGAACACTGCTTTGACATCCATCTGCCATATCTCATAATCATAATATGCAGCGATTGCTAACATAATCCTCACAGACTTTATCTTTGCTACTGGTGAGAAAGTCTCATCGTAGTCCACTCCTTGAATTTGTCGAAACCCTTTTGCGACAAGTTGACCTTTATAGACAGTAACATTACCATCAACATCTGTTTTCTTCCTGAAAATCCATTTGTTCTCGACAGCCTTCCGGCCATCCGATAAGTCCACCAAAGTCCATACTTGGTTTTCGTACATGGATCCAATCTTGGATTTCATGGCTTCTTGCCATTTATTGGAATCTGGTCTCATCATCGCTTCCTCATATGTCGCAGGGTCATAGGTGTTGTCCACCAACATGACACTCATAACGGGATCATACCAATCAGGAGTGGTACGAGTTCTCGTTGACCTGCGAGGTTCTGTAGCAACTTCAACCGAAGTTTCATGATCATCATCATTAGCTTCCTCTCTTATTGGTGTAGGCGCCACAGGAACTACTTCTGGTGCTGCGCTACTCGTAAGTTCGAGAGAAGGTTCAACAACCTCGTCGAGTTCTACTTTCCTTCCAGTCACTTCTTTCGAGAGAAATTCTTTCTCTATAAAGGATCCATTCTTAGCAACGAAGATTTTGCCCTCGGATCTATGATAGAAGGTATACCCAATAGTTGCCTTAGGGTATCCTATGAAGACGCATTTTTCCGCTTTTTGTTCAAGCTTGTCCGGCTGTAACTTCTTTAGATAGGCTTCGCAACCCCAAACTTTAAGGAACAGTAATTTAGGTTTCTTTCCAAACCATAATTCATACGGTGTCGTTTCAATGGATTTAGATGGTGCCCTATTTAAAGTGAATGCGGTTGTTTCTAATGCATAACCCCAAAATGATAGCGGTAAATCTGTAAGTGACATTATAGAACGAACCATATCTAAGAGAGTTCGATTACGATGTTCGGACACACCATTACGCTGTGGTGTTCCCGGCGGTGTCAATTGTGAAAGTATTCCGCATTTCTTCAAATGCTCGCCAAACTCATAACTTAGATATTCACCTCCATGATCAGATCATAGAAATTTAATCTTCTTGTTACGTTGATTCTCTACTTCACTTTGAAATTCCTTAAACTTCTCGAAAGATTCGGACTTATGTTTCATGAAATAGATATACCCATATCTACTCAAGTCATCCGTGAAGGTAAGAACATAACCATAACCACCGCGCGATGCTACACTCATTGGGCCACACACATCGGTATGTATGATTTCCAATAAGTCTGTAGCTCGCTCCATCATCCCAGAAAATAGAGTCTTAGTCATTTTACCCATCAGACATGCTTCACATCTTTCAAGTGATTCAAAATCAAGTGATTCAAGAAGTCCATCAGAATGGAGTTTCTTCATACGTTTCACTCCAATGTGACCAAGACGACAGTGCCACATATAGGTCGAGTTATCGCTCAATTTCAAACGTTTATCCTCAGTGTTATTTATGTGTGTATTACTACAATCGAGATTCAATAAGAATAGACCATCCATCAAAGGTGCATGTGCATAAAACATATTACTCATATAAATCGAACAACCATTATTCTAGGACTTAAACAAGTAACCGTCTCGCAATAAACATGATCTAGATATAATGTTCATGCTCAACGCAGGCACCAAATAACAATTATTTAAGTATAAAACTAATCCCGATGGTAGATGAAGAGGTAGCATGCCGACCGTGATCACATCAACCTTTAATCCATTTCCAACACGCATCGTCACCTCGTTCTTCGCTAGCTTCCGTTTATTCTGCAGCACCTGTTTCGAGTTACAAATATGAGCAACCGAACCAGTATCAAATACCCAGGCACTACTATGAGTACTAGTGAGATACACATCAATAACATGTATATCGGATATACCTTTCTTCTTGATGTTGCCGTTCTTCAAATCCGCCAAGTAGTTTGGGCAATTCCGCTTCCAGTGACCTTCTCCCTTGCAGTAAAAGCACTCAGTATCAGGCTTAGGCCTAGCCTTGGTCTTCTTCGTCGGTGCGGCAACTTTCTTACCACCCTTCTTGAAGTTTCCCTTTTGCTTAGACTTGTCTTTCTTGAATTTGGTGGTATTATTGACCAACAACACTTGATGCTCTTTCTTGATCTCCACTTCTGCAGATTTCAACATGGAGAAGAGTTCTGGCAACGTCTTGTTCATGTTTTGCATATTGTAGTTCATCAGAAAGTTCTTGTAACTTGGTGGCAGTGATTGGAGGACACGGTAAATCCCCAAAACATTAGGAATCACTATACACAAACTTTGGAGTTTGTTTGCGTGCCCAGACATCTTAAGCACATGATCACTGACGGAGCTGCCCTCTTCCATCTTGCAGTTAAAGAACTTTTCAGAAGCCTCATAACTCTCAACTGCCGCATGAGCCTCAAATATCATTTTGAGTTCACGGACAATATCATGTGGGTCATGGTTCTCAAACCTTTTCTGAAGCTCCGATTCCAAACCATACAAGATAGCACACTGAACTATGGAGTACTGATTCTTCCGAGTGAGGTAAACATTATTTACTTCATCAGTAGCATCAGCTGCAGGCGGGTCACCCAGCGGTGCATCCAGCACATAGGTCAAATTACCAGCATTGAGGACAATCCTCAAATTGCGGAACCAATCCGCCAAGTTGCTTCCATTGTTTTTCAACTTTTCTTTCTCTAGGAACGCATTAAAATTGATGGTAGGGGCCGCCTTTGATCTACAACATATTTGTAATAGTTTAGACTAAGTTTATGACAAATTGAGTTCTAATTAATAGTTAAATTAATCTAGGTGAACTCCCACTCAAAACAATATCCCTCACATTGTTTTAGTGATCACATGAACCAAATCCACCACATCAAAACCGATCATCACGAGAGTTGATGTAGCTTCAATGGCGAACAATCAACATGTTCATCATATCTACTATATGACTCATGCTTTACCTTTCGGTGATCCGTGTTCCGAGACCATGTCTGTACATGCTAGGCTCGTTAAGATCAAACCTTAGCTTCCGCATGAGCAAATCTGGCTTGCTCATGTTGTATACACTTGTAGAATCTAACACACCCGATCATCACATGGTGCTTCGAAACAACAAGCTTTAGCAACGGTGCTTACTAAGGATGAACACTTTAAAACTTGAATTTGTGTGCTTGAGGGATCATCTTATAATGCTACCGTCGTTAACTAAGCAATACAAGATGCATAAAGGATTAACATCACATGCAATTCATAATATGTGATATGATATGGCTTTTCTTCTGTGCCTCCAATCTCCATCTTCAAGCACGAACATGATCTCCATCAACACCGGTATAGCGTCAAGGTCAATGGCACCATTTCATGGTTGTCGTCCACCAGCTTCAACTATTACAACTACTTTGAATAGACACGCGGGTCTTAACAAAATTTAAAGACAACCATATGGCTCCTGCCGGTTGCCAACTTACAATAAGTGATATTGCATATATCATATATAATCACAATCATGGCCATATCACATCACAACACACCCCTGCAAAACAAAGTTAGACGCCTCTAATTTTCTTTGCATATTTTACGTGGTTTGGGGCTTTCAATAAGTGTCGATCTAACTTACGAACAAGAACCACAACGTTGATGTTTGAACTATCAAGTGCCCGTTGCAAATTGGATCTATACTATAATGGGAGAGACAGACACCCGCAAAGCCACTTATGCAATAAAAGTTGCATGTTGAGCATGGAGCAAGTCTCATGAATGATGTCATGTAAGGTTAGCCCGGGCCGCTTCATCCCATCATACCGCAAGATGCAAAGTACACAAAAGACAATTGATAATAAAAGCACCACCGCCCACAATGACCATTGTGTTCTACTCGTGCAACAGATCTACATATAGACACGGCTCTGATACCACTGTAGGGGTTCGTAGCATGGAAAACAAAAAAATTCTACCGCATGCAAACAAACAAGCCAAGATCTATCTACTAGATTGTAGCAACGAGTCGATAGAGGAACTCACCCTCGAAGATTCCAAAGAGGTTAACGAGAGCACATTCTCGTGGGCGATGTAGTCGTACTCTTTTCGATCTCAAGATCGCGTAGACGATCCTTCCGGCGCTGCGTTCCGGCAGCGCTTCCGCAGTTGGTCACACGTTCGGTACTCTATGAAGACCTTCCTCTCCCTTGTTCCAGCAGGCAGCGGAGGTTGTAGCACTCTCCTCGTGATTCCGGCAGCACGACGGCATGGTACCAGAAGTAGAGGGGAGATCTCGCAGGGCTTCGCCTTAAGACGGAGCGAGTATGGTGGAGTCTGAGAGAGGCCTTGGTGATCTAGGGTTTAGAGGGCACCAAGGGGAGAGTGTAGCCGTCGGCTAGGGTTTGGGGAACACCCCAACTCGCCGAGTTGGAGGTGCCCTAGGCGGCGGCAGCACAAGGAGGTGGTGGCGCCGGCGACTTGGAGGAGAGGGCTAGGGTTTTGGGTGTGAGGGGTAGGGGAGCCCTACCCCTCCTTATATAGGTGGAGGGTGGCCGGTTGGGAGGAGGGAGTCCTCCCCCAACTCGGCCTCCTTGGCCGACGGGTGGAGGGAGGGGAACTCCTCCCCAAGTAGGTTTCCTACTCTCCCTCCACCAAGCAAACTTGTCGTTTGACTTTTTCAAATTCGCGTTTGACTTTCAAACTAGGATTTGATTTCTCCCTTTATTTTGCCCAGCCAAGTAACCTAGTACATGATGCAACCATTCCACGTTGTCATGACACATTCATGTACTCTTCCCCTCCGGAGTGCCGGACCTTCCGGACCCTTCTAGAACATTCCCCATGAAAACACCGGAATCATTCCCCAACTCCGAAACAGGACTTTCCTTATATGAATCTTATTCTCTGGACCATTTCGGATCTCCTTGTGATATCCTGGATCCCATCTGAGACTCCGAACAACATTCGGTCTCTTTCTCATCATTCCATAACTACTCAACAACATCGAATCCTTAAGTGTGTCTCCCTACGGTTCGTGAATTATGCGGACATGATCAAGACACTTCTCCGATCAATAATCAATAGAGGAATCTGGAAATTCATATGGCTCCCACATATTTCTATGATTACTTTGCGATCGAATGAACCACTTACATACGATACCAATTTACCTTTGTCTCACGATAGTTTACTTATCCGAGGTTTTGATCGTCGGTATCTCTGTATACCTAGTTCAACCTCATTACCGATATGTACTCTTTTCTCGTTCCCGTGGTATGTGATCCCTTGTGAGCCAGTCACATGCTTGCAAGCAAATTGGATGAAATTCCACTGGTAGGGCCCAGAGTATATCTATCCGTCATATGGATGGACAAATCCCACTCTCGATCCATGTGTCTCAACCCATACTTTCCAAACACTCAATGCCACCTTTATAGCCACCCAGTTACGGTGTGGTGTTTGATGTCATCAAAGCATCCTTCCGGTGATGGTGATAATCATGATCTCATGGTCGAAGGAATTAGGTTACTATGTATCAGAAAGCTTATAGCAATTGAACTATTAAAATCTCTTGATCTTTATGCTACGCTTATCTATAGGAGTATGTCCATCATACCATTCTCCTAATGATATGACTTTGTTATTAACAACATCTCAAATGTTCATGATCAAGAAACCATGATCATCTATTAATCAACAAGATAGTATTATAAAGAGGCTTTACCAGGGACTCTAATTTAGTTTACAAATCACACAAGTATTAATGTTTCCTGTTAATACTGTTATAGCATGAATGTAAACATTTATCATAAACACAAAGATATAATAATAACTACATTTATTATTGCCTCTAGGGCATATCTCCAACAGGGAGGCCAAACTCATAGGAGAGTGCTTATACTAGGGCTTGTAATTGAAAGGTTAGGATTTATTATCCGCATACTGAGTATGGTGAATTCAGGATTTGTTCCTGACGGATGTATCGATGTGGTAAAAGTGTACAATCTCTGCAGAGTGTCAAACTATTCGAATAGCCGCATCCGCGGTTATGGACAGTTGGAGTGGCCATACTGTTCCCCCGTCAGATGTTTTCAGAATGACTTGTGAAATGAATTGAGATTTTGACTTGACCACAACAGAGTTGTGATATGAAAGACAAGTTCCCACTTAGGTGTGATAAAAGTTCAACTAGCTTTTCTTGCTTCTGAACTTACTAGAGGTAAATCTGGCTTTTTGCAAAACAACCCTAGAGCTTAGTATCCTATTACAAAAACCCCTTCACTTGTTAGTATTAGTTTGCGAGTACTTAAAGAGTACTCATGGCTTTGTCCCTGGCTATTCCCATGGCCAGACTATGAAGAGGAGTACCAGGATGAAGGACCCCAGGAAGGTTACGACAACTAGGATCATCTCCCATCGTCAGCATTGCCTGTGACCCCAAAGATGGATCTTCGCCTACGCTACCTTTATTATTACGTATTTCCGTTGCTTGAGTTGTATTAAAAACTAGATCATGAGATCCTTATTCGTGTAAGACCTTATGTATGGTTTGTAATGGATGATGTACTGTGGTATCCAATTCTGTTATGTCTCGCAAAAATGGTAATCCTGGGATTGCGATGTATGACATAACAGGCATCTGGGATTAAAAATCCGGGTGTTGACATCATGGCTTTGTCCCTGGCTATTCATGTGGCCATACTATGAAGATGACTATCAGGAGGACGGACAGCAGGAAGGTTACGACAACTAGGATCATCTCCCATCGTCAGCATTGCCTGTGACCATGAAGATGGATCTTCGCCTACGCTATGGTTATAATTACATTATTCCGCTGCTTGATTTGTATTAAGACTGGATCATGAGATCCTTTATTTGTGTAAGACCTTAAGTATGGATTGTAATGGATGATGTACTGTGATATCCAATCTGTTATGTCTCGCAAAAATGGTAATCCTGGGATTGCGATGTATGGCATAACAGGCATCTGGGATTAAAAATCCGGGTGTTGACAACACCCGATCAAAATTCCACGAAACCGTCTGTAGCCGCCGCCACCATCGTCCCTAGATCGGGGGATCTGAAGCTCTTCCCGGCACCCTGGCTAAGGGGAGATCATCCCGGAGGCCTTCTTCTTCATCATGCCAGCCTCCGATGTGAAGCGTGAGTAGTTCCACCTTGGACTACGGGTCCATGTAATAGCTAGATGGTTGTATCTCCTCCTTGTGCTTTCATGTCTAGATCTTGTGAGCTCTGTTCATGATCAAGATCTAATCTATTTGTAATCATGCATGTTATGTTTGTGGGGATCAGATGGATATTGAGATTACTATGTTAGATTGATTAATGGTTTTGTCTATTTGATTCTGGCATGTCTGTGTTGTTTGTGATCGTGCACGCTCTCTGTTGTTATTAGCTATCTTGGCCAAGTAGTTGCTAGTGACTCCAAGAGGGGGTATTTATGCTCGATAGTGGGTTCATGCCTCTACTTAATCAAGGGAAGTGACAGAAATATCCACAGTTGTAGATGTGCTGTTGCCACTAGGGAGAAAACAACGGTCTCTTGTTCATGGAACAAGTGGATTGTTTACCTTACACACTTTGCTTAAAGCAGTTATCTATTGCTTGCAACTTAATACTGGAGGGGGTTCGGATGATAACCTGAAGGTGGACTTCTAGTCATAGATGCAGTTGGAGGCGATCTATGTATATTGTTGTATTGCCCAATCGAATCTCATAGGGTCTTTTTGTCTAGTATTGCATTGTTGTGCCTTGCTTAGTCCTATCGATTGCCCTGCTGTAATTTGTTTACCCAGCATGCCATGTTTGTTTATCTAAGGAGAACACCTCTAGTGAACTATGGACCCCGGTCTAATCGTTACCATTGATACATCTTCCACTGTTACTGTCTACTTGCTGCAAACCATCATCACCTTCCACACCATACTATTAATCCTTTGTTACAGCAACCGGTGAGATTGACAACCTCATTGTTCGTTGGGGCAAAGTCTTGAGTTTGTGTTGTGCAGGTTTCCATGTTGCTTGCAACACCTTTGAGATGTTTCCTTCCTCCTACTGGTTCGATAACCTTGGTTTCTTACTGAGGGAAGACTTGCTATTGTGTTGCATCACACCTTGCTCTTGAGGTTTCCTGACGAAGTGCTCCACGTCAACAAGGAGTCATCAACAAGTTTTCTTCCGCTGTTGCCGGGGAGGCTAAGGTTGTCTTCACAAGGGGAGTCCTCCTCAAACTTTATCTTTACTTTGTTTTTATTTTGCTCGGTTTCTTTTGCTTGGTTTTGTTTGCCTATTTTTATCAAAAACTCCAAAAAAAAATAGTCTAGTTTGGTTTGCTTTCTCTTATCAAAAACACAAAAAAATTAGTTCCTGCCCTAGTTGCTACCATGTCTGGTTTTGGTCCTATCTCTCTGACACCTATGGAAGAAATCTTTGCTTTCAAGCAAAAAGGTGAAGAGAGTTTTAAAGAAGCTTGGTCTAGAATCTCTTCTTTACAAAGGGAAACTAAGCCTAAGATGAGTCTTAGCTTGGTTATTAATAGTTTCTACCACAGTATTGCTCTTTGTTATAGATATGCTTTGGATGCTGTGGCTAAGGATATTTTTCTATGTACTGAGTGTTGGAGATATGCCCTAGAGGTAATAATAAAAGCAGTTATTATTATATCTTTGTGTTTATGATAAATTTTTACATTCATGCTATAATAGTATTAACAGGAAACATTAATACTTGTGTAATTGTAAACTAAATTAGAGTCCCTGGTAAAGCCTCTTTATAATACTATCTTGTTGATTAATAGATGATCGTGGTTTCTCGATCATGAACATTGATATGTTGTTAATAACAAGATCATATCATTAGGAGAATGGTATGATGGACATACTCCTATAGATAAGCGTAGCATAAAGATCAAGTCATTTTAATAGTTCGTTTGCTATAAGCTTTCTAATACATAGTAACCTAATTCCTTCGACCATGAGATCATGCTAATCACCACCACCGGAAGGATGCTTTGATGACATCAAACACCACACCGTAACTTGGTGGCTATAATGGTGGTATTGAGTGTTCGGAAAGTATGGGTTGAGGCACATGAATCAAGAGTGGGATTTGTCCATCCATATGACGAATAGATATACTCTGGGCCCTCTCGGGGAATGTCATCCAATTGGCTTGCAAGCATGTGACTGGCTCACAAGGGATCACATATCACGGGAACGAGAAAAGAGTACTTATCAGTAACGAGGTTGAACTAGGTATGCAGAGATACCGACGATCAAAACCTCGGTAAGTAAACTATCGTGAGACAAAGGGAAATTGGTATCGTATGTAAGTGGTTCATTCGATCGCAAAGTTATCATTGAAATATGTGGGAGCCATATGAATTTCCAGATTCCTCTATTGGTTATTGATCGGAGTAGTGTCTTGATCATGTCCGCATAATTCACGAACCGTAGGGAGACACACTTAAGGATTCTATGTTGTTTAGTAGATATGGAATGTTAGTAGGGATACCGAATGTTGTTCGGAGTCTCGGATGGGATCCGGGATATCACGAGGAGATCCGAAACGGTCCGGAGAATAAGATTCATATATGGAAAGTCCTATTTCGGAGTTCGGGAAAGTTTCCGATGATTTCATCGGAGAGGTTCTAGAAGGGTCTAGAAGGTTCACCGGTCCGGAAGGAGAATGGTCCATGAATGTGTCATGGGTATGTGGAATGATTGGATCATATCCAAGGTCACTTGGTGTTGGCATATGCGAGAGAGAAATAAAGCTCTAAATTGAAAGTCAAACGGAAGTTTGAAAAGTCAAACTGGAACAATGGTTTCCTAGTGGGAGAAGAAACAAGTCCTTCTCTCAATCCAACTTGGGTTTGGGTTTGGATTCAAACCCACCCCTCCCAAGGCTGCCCCCTCTCATAAATAGAGGGGGAGGGCTGCCCCAACACAACACACAAGTTCCAACCCCTCTCCACCCGAGCCCGCCGCCGACCCGCCGACGCGCCGCCGCCCGCGCCGCCGCCGCCTCACCGCGTCGCCGCGCCGCCGCCGGTCCATCGCCGCCGCCCTAGCCGCCGCCGACACCTCCCGGATTTCTAAACCCTAGATTTCCAGAAAACCCTAATCCACCATAACTCGCATTCGGCTTAGGCGAAGACCTGCGGGATCTTCCCTCTACTTCTGACACCACGCCGTCGTGCTGCCGGAATCATGAAGGGAGAACTACAACCTCCGCTGCCTGCTGGAACAAGGGAGAGGAAGGTCTTCATCAAGTACCGAACATGTGACCGACTGCGGAAGCGCTGCCGAAACGCAGCGCCGGAAGGATCGTCTACGCGATCTTGAGATCGGCAAGTGTACGACTACATCACCCACAAGAATCTGATCTCGTTAACGGCTTTGGAATCTTCGAGGGTGAGTGCTTCTATCGACTCGTTGCTACAATCTAGTAGATAGATCTTGGCTTGTTTGTGTGCATGTGGTAGAATATTTTTGTTTTTCCATGCTACGAACCCCTATAGTGGTATCAGAGCCGTGTCTATATGTAGATCTGTTGCACGAGTACAACACAATGGTCATTGTGGGCGGTGGTGCTTTTATTATCAATTGCTTTTTGTGTACTTTGCATCTTGCGGTATGATGGGATGAAGCGGCCCGGGCTAACCTTACATGACATCGTTTATGAGACTTGCTCCACGCTCAACATGCAACTTGTATTGCATAAGTGGCTTTGCGGGTGTCTGTCTCTCCCATCATAGTATAGATTCAATTTACAACGGGCACTTGATAGTTCAAGCATCAACGTTGTGGTTCTTGTTCGTAAGTTAGAACGACACTTATTGAAAGCCCCAAACCACGTAAAATATGCAAAGAAAATTAGAGGCGTCTAACTCTGTTTTGCAGGGGTGTGATGTGATGTGATATGGCCATGATTGTGATTATATATGATGTATGCAATTTCCTTATTGTAAGTTGGCAACCGACAGGAGCCATATGGTTGTCATTTAAATTCCGTTAAGACCTGCGTGTCTATTCAAAGTAGTTGTAATAGTTGAAGCTGGTGGAAGACAATCATGAAACGGCGCCATTGACCTTGACGCCATACCGGTGATGATGGAGATCATGTTCGTGCTTGAAGATGGAGATCGGAAGCACAAGAAGAAAGGCCATATCATATCACATATTATGAATTGCATGTGATGTTAATCCTTTATGCATCTTGTATTGCTTAGTTTGCGACAGTAGCATTATAAGATGATCCCTCAAGCACAAAAATTTCAAGTTTTAAAGTGTTCATCCTTAGTAAGCACCGTTGCTAAAGCTCGTTGTTTCGAAGCACTACGTGATGATCGGGTGTGTTAGATTCTGCGAGTGTATACAACGTGAGCAGGCCAGATTTGCTCATGTGGAAGCAAAGGTTTAATCTTGACGAGCCTAGCATGTACAGACATGGTCTCGGAACACGGATCACCGAAAGGTAAAGCATGAGTCATATAGTAGATATGATGAACATGTTGATTGTTCGCCATTGAATCTACATCAGCTCTCATGATGATCGGTTTGATGTGGTGGATTTGGTTCGTGTGATCACTAAAACAATGTGAGGAATATTGTTTTGAGTGGGAGTTCACCTAGAATAATTTAACTATTAATTAGAACTCAATTTGTCATAAACTTAGTCTAAACTATTGTAAATATGTTGTAGATCAATGGCGCCCCCTACCATCAATTTTAATGCGTTCCTAGAGAAAGAAAAGTTGAAAAACAATGGAATAAAACAATGTGAGGGATATTGTTTTGAGTGGGAGTTCACCTAGATTAATTTAACTATTAATTAGAACTCAATTTGTCATAAACTTAGTCTAAACTATTGTAAATATGTTGTAGATCAATGGCGGCCCCTACCATCAATTTTAATGCGTTCCTAGAGAAAGAAAAGTTGAAAAACACTGGAAGCAACTTCACGGATTGGTTCCGCAATTTGAGGATTGTCCTCAATGCTGGTAATTTGACCTATGTGCTAGATGCACCGCTGGGTGACCCGCCTGCAGCTACTGCTACCGATGAAGTAAAGAATGTTTACCTCACTCGGAAGAATCAGTACTCCACAGTTCAGTGTGCTATCTTGTATGGTTTGGAATCGGAGCTTCAGAAAAGGTTTGAGAACCATGACCCACATGATATTGTTCGTGAACTCAAAATGATATTTGAGGCTCATGCGACAGTTGAGAGTTATGAGGCTTCTGAAAAGTTCTTTAACTGCAAGATGGGAGAGGGCAGCTCTGTCAGTGAGCACGTGCTTAAGATGTTTGGGCATGCAAATAAACTCCAAAGTTTGGGTATAGTGATTCCTAATTCTTTGGGGATTCACCGTGTCCTCCAATCACTGCCACCAAGTTACAAGAACTTTGTGATGAACTACAATATGCAAAACATGGACAAGACGTTGCCAGAACTCTTCTCCATGTTGAAATCTGTAGAAGTGGAGATAAAGAAAGAGCACCAAGTGTTGTTGGTCAATAAGACCACCAAATTCAAGAAGCAAGGCAAGTCTAAGAAAAAGGGAAACTTCAAGAAGGGCGGTAAGAAAGTTGTCGTGCCGGCGAAGAAGACCAAGGCTGGGCCTAAGCCTGATACTGAGTGCTTTTACTGCAAGGGAGAAAGTCACTGGAAGCGGAATTGCCCAAGGTACTTGGCGGATTTGAAGAATGGCAACATCAAAAAGAAAGGTATATCCGATATACATTTATTGATGTGTATCTCACTAGTACTCCTAGTAGTGCCTGGGTATTTAACACTGGTTCGGTTGCTCATATTTGTAACTCGAAACAGGTACTGCAAAATAAACGGAATCTAGCGAAGAACGAGGTGACGATGCGCGTAGGAAATGGATCAAAGGTTGATGTGATCGCGGTCGGCACGCTACCTCTTCATCTACCATCGTGATTAGTTTTATACTTAAATAATTGTTATTTGTTGCCTGCGTTGAGCATGAACATTATATCTGGATCATGTTTATTGCGAGACGGTTACTTGTTTAAGTCCGAGAATAATGGTTGTTCGATTTATATGAGTAATATGTTTTATGCACATGCACCTTTGATAGATGGTATATTCTTATTGAATCTCGATTGTGGAAATACACACATTAATAACAATGAAGCTAAACGTATGAAATTGAGCGATAACTCGGCCTATATGTGGCACTGTCGTCTTGGTCATATTGGAGTGAAGCGTATGAAGAAACTCCATTCCAATGGACTTCTTGAATCACTTGATTTCGAATCACTTCAAAGATGCGAAGCATGTCTGATGGGTAAAATGACTAAGATTCCATTTTCTGGTATGATGGAGCGAGCTACGGACTTATTGGAAATCATACATACCGATGTGTGTGGTCCAATGAGTGTAGCATCGCGCGGTGGTTATCGTTATGTTCTTACCTTCACGGATGACTTGAGTAGATATGGGTATATCTATTTCATGAAACATAAGTCCGAAACTTTCGAGAAGTTTAAGGAATTTCAAAGTGAGGTAGAGAATCAACGTAACAAGAAGATTAAATTTCTACAATCTGATCGTGGAGGTAAATATCTAAGTTATGAGTTTGGCGAGCATTTGAAGAAATGCGGAATACTTTCACAATTGACACCGCCGGGAACACCACAGCGTAATGGTGTGTCCGAACATCGTAATCGAACTCTCTTAGATATGGTTTGTTCTATGATGTCACTTACAGATTTACCGCTATCGTTTTGGGGTTATGCATTAGAAACAGCCGCATTCACTTTAAATAGGGCACCATCTTAATCCGTTGAAATGACACCGTATGAATTATGGTTTGGAAAGAAACCTAAATTGTCGTTCCTTAAAGTTTGGGGTTGCGAAGCTTATGTAAAGAAGTTACAGCCGGACAAGCTTGAACCCAAAGCGGAAAAATGCGTCTTCATAGGATACCCGAAGGAAACTATTGCGTATACCTTCTATCATAGATCCGAGGGCAAAATCTTCATTACAAAGAATGGATCCTTTCTAGAGAAGGAATTTCTCTCGAAAGAAGTGACTGGAAGGAAAGTAGAACTCGACGAGGTTGTTGAACCTTCTCTCGAACTTGCGAGTAGCATAGCACCGGAAGTAGTTCCTGTGGCGCCTACACCAATAAGAGAGGAAGCTAATGATGTTGATCATGAAACTTCGATTGAAGTTACTACGGAACCTCGCAGGTCAACGAGAACTCGTACCACTCCTGATTGGTATGATCCCGTTATGAGTGTCATGTTGGTGGATAACACCGATGACCCTGCGACTTATGAGGAAGCAATGATGAGCCTAGATTCCAATAAATGGCAAGAAGCTATGAAATCCGAGATTGGATCCATGTACAAAAACCAAGTATAGACTTTGGTGGACTTACCGGATGGCCGGAAGGCTGTCGAGAACAAATGGATTTTCAAGAAGAAAACAGATGCTGATGGTAATGTTACTGTCTATAAAGATCGACTTGTCGCAAAAGGGTTTCGACAAATTCAAGGAGTTGACTACGATGAGACGTTCTCACCAGTAGAGAAGCTAAAGTCTGTAAGGATTATGTTAGCAATCGCTGCATATTATGATTATGAGATATGGCAGATGGATGTCAAAACGGCGTTCCTCAATGGAGACATTGATGAAGAGTTGTATATGATGCAACCCAAAGGTTTTGTCGATCCTAAAGATGCTAACAAGGTATGCAAACTTCAATGGTCCATATATGGATTGAAGCAAGCATCCCGAAGTTGGAATCAACGTTTTGATAAGGTAATCAAAAGCTTTGGTTTTATACAAACTTATGGAGAAGCTTGTCTTTACAAGAAAGTGAGTGGGAGCTCTGTAGCATTCTTAATACTATATGTAGATGACATATTGTTGATTGGGAATGATGTAGACCTTCTTAATAGAGTCAAGGATTATTTGAATAATAGTTTTTCAATGAAATATCTTGGTGAAGCAGCTTACATATTAGGCATAAAGATTTATAGAGATAGATCGAGACGCCTAATATCATTGTCACAAAGTACATATTTGGACAAAATTCTAAAGAGGTTTGGAATGGAAGATAGCAAGAAAGGGTTCTTGCCCATGTTGCCCAATACGACCTTGAGTAAAACTCAAAGTCCTGCAACAGCAAAAGATACAAAAAGGATGAGTAAGACTCCCTATGCCTCAGCCATAGGATCTCTTATGTATGCCATGCTATGTACTAGACCCGACATTGCATATGTTGTTAGTTTGACTAGTAGATATCAAAGTGATCAAGGAGTGGATCATTGGACAGCGGTCAAAAACATCCTTAAGTACTTGAGAAGAACTAAGGATATGGTTCTTTCTTATGGAGGTGATGAACAGCTCGTTGTTAATGGTTACACCGATGCTAGTTGGAACACCGATCCGGATGATTCTAAATCTCAATCTGGATACGTATTTACTTTGAATGGTGCAGCAGTTAGCTGGAGGAGTGTAAAGCAAAGCGTTGTGGCGAGATCTTCAACTGAATCGAAATACATAGCTGCTTCGGAGGCTTCACAAGAGGCAATATGGATGAAGGAGTTCATTACAGATCTCGGTGTGGTTCCAAGTGCGCTGGACCCAATGTCTATCTAATGTGATAACATGGGCGCCATAGCCAATGCATAAGAACCAAGGTCACACAAGAAGCTGAAGCACATCAAGCTACGTTTTCACGCTATTCGAGAACATGTCCAAGATGGTGACATAAAGATTTGCAAAGTACACACAGATCTAAATGTGGCGGATCTGTTGACTAAACCTCTCCCGAGGGCAAAACATGACCAGCACCAAACCGCCATGGGTGTTCGGTATATTACCATGTAATCTAGATTAGTTGACTCTAGTGCAAGTAGGAGACTGTTGGAGATATGCCCTAGAGGTAATAATAAAAGCAGTTATTATTATATCTTTGTGTTTATGATAAATATTTACATTCATGCCATAATAGTATTAACAGGAAACATTAATACTTGTGTGATTTGTAAACTAAATTAGAGTCCCTGGTAAAGCCACTTTATAATACTAGCTTGTTGATTAATAAATGATCGTGGTTTCTCGATCATGAACATTGATATGTTGTTAATAACAAGATCATATCATTAGGAGAATGGTATGATGGACATACTCCTATAGATAAGCATAGCATAAAGATCAAGTCATTTTAATAGTTCGTTTGCTATAAGCTTTCTGATAAATAGTAACCTAATTCCTTCGACCATGAGATCATGCTAATCACCATCATCAGAAGGATGCTTTGATGACATCAAACACCACACCGTAACTGGGTGGCTATAAAGGTGGCATTGAGTGTTCGGAAAGTATGGGTTGAGGCACATGAATCAAGAGTGGGATTTGTCCATCCATATGACGGATAGATATACTCTGGGCCCTCTCGGTGGAATGTCATCCAATTGGCTTGCAAGCATGTGACTAGCTCACAAGGGATCACATATCACGGGAACGAGAAAAGAGTACTTATCAGTAACGAGGTTGAACTAGGTATGTAGAGATACCGACGAACAAAACCTCGGATAAGTAAACTATCGTGAGACGAAGGGAAATTGGTATCGTATGTAAGTGGTTCATTCGATCGCAAAGTTATCGTTGAAAAATATGTGGGAGCCATATGAATTTCCAGATTCCTCTATTGGTTATTGATCGGAGAAGTGTCTCGATCATGTCCGCATAATTCACGAACAGTAGGAAGACACACTTAAGGATTCAATGTTGTTTAGTAGATATGGAATGTTAGTAGGGATACCGAATGTTGTTCGGAGTCTCGGATGGGATCTGGGATATCACGAGGATATCCGGAACGGTCCGGAGAATAAGATTCATATAAGGAAAGTCCTATTTCGGAGTTCGGGAAAGTTTCCGATGATTTCATCGGAGAGGTTCTAGAAGGGTCTAGAAGGTTCACCGGTCCGGAAGGAGAATGGTCCATGAATGTGTCATGGGTATGTGGAATGATTGGATCATATCCAAGGTCACTTGGTGTTGGCATATGCGAGAGAGAAATAAAGCTCTAAATTGAAAGTCAAACGGAAGTTTGAAAAGTCAAACTGGAACAATGGTTTCCTAGTGGGAGAAGAAACAAGTCATTCTCTCAATCCAACTTGGGTTTGGGTTTGGATTCAAACCCACCCCTCCCAAGGCTGCCCCCCTCTCATAAATAGAGGGGAGGGCTGCCCCAACACAACACACAAGTTCCAAGCCCTCTCCACCCGAGCCCGTCGCCGTGCCGCCGCCGCGCGCCGCCACCGCTCATTGTCGCCACCGCCTCACCGCGTCGCCGCGCCGCCGCCGCCGACACCTCCTCCTCCTCCCGGATTTCTAAACCCTAGATTTCTGGGAAACCATAATCCACCGTAACTCGCATCCGGCTTAGGCGAAGCCCTGTGGGATCTTCCCTCTACTTCTGACACCACGCCATCGTGCTGCCGGAATCATGAAGGGAGAACTACAACCTCCGCTGCCTGCTGGAACAAGAGAGAGGAAGGTCTTCATCGAGTACCGAACATGTGACCGACTGTGGAAGCGCTGCCAGAACGCAGCGCCGGAAGGATCGTCTACGCGATCTTGAGATCGGCAAGTGTACGACTACATCACCCACGAGAATCTGCTCTCGTTAACCGCTTTGGAATCTTTGAGGGTGAGTGCTTCTATCGACTCGTTGCTACAATCTAGTAGATAGATCTTGGCTTGTTTGTGTGCATGCGGTAGAAATTTTTTGTTTTCCATGCTACGAACCCCTACACTGAGGATGAAGCTTTTAATGCCATAAAGAAATTGATTATGATTTATAATACGCCTGGCAAGTCTGATTCCTCTTTTATAGATATTTTTTCTAGGTTGAACACTCTTGAGTCCAGTACTGCTGCTTTGAACAGTTGCTATCACACACTTAGGGTGTACCATGATTATGTTCCAATAAGTTCTGAGCCTTCAAAGTGGTTTCCCACAATCAAAGTTTCTATAAATAGTGCCACTCTTGATGCTCGTTGTGATATCATGTCTGAATTTTGCCTTATGCCTAAAGATATTTATGAGTCTTTAGTATTTGGGGACTTTCTAAAGGAGGAGAAGAAATATCTTTTATAATAATGCAACTTTATTACCCATTGGAATAGCTGAAGGTGTGTTTACAAAAATCTCAGGGAAAATGGTGTCTACTGATTGTCTTGTTATTGAATGTGTAGGCAAAGGACAAATTACACTTGGAAGAACCCCACTGAAACACCTTGGAGCAATAATAGATGTGGGAAAAGGAATTATGCATTTTGATCCTCCAGTAAGCAATTATATTTTCCCTAAAGAGAAGAAGAAAGGTAAGAAAGGTAGGAGCAAGAGAGTTAATGCTTTCTCATTTGAAAATACTTGATTTCTTGCTTCTTGTGTCTAACTTAAAGGCGTTAAAGAAAAGTACTTGTTGGGAGATAACCCAAGAGTTTTCTTGAGTCTTGGAAGTTATACTTCAGTAATGACCTATCCTTATCCTTTTTGTTTGCTTTTTGTGCCAAGAATGACCTCTAATGAGAGGGAAGTAAGATTTAGGGAGTTGTTGTCTCGAAACAGATTTCTGTCCTCCACCATAAAAATTCATGAGGAGTCTTTGTAAGTCATATTGAGCTGAAAATTTACGAATAAATCCCCCAGTATGTTAGCTAACTTTCATTAGCTCAACACTTTTTGATTTGAGCAACAGAAGATTTTTGAAAAAATCGATTTCTACCTGTTGATCTGTTTTGACAGATCAAAACAGATTTTTGCCATTATTTGCATTTGCTTTTTATTGATTCCTTTTTGGGTTATTTTTGGGAAAATTGAGCTTTTTGAAAGATTTTCTACAGTAGCTTGTATTTTTAGTAAAAAGTTTTGCTGTTCTAAAGATAAACCCAAAGGTCTATTATCTTTTGAATACACTAATGTTGCTAATGAAGATTGTGTGAAGTTTTGTATGAAGGAAAAATTTCAGGTGTAGAGAGAGAATGATGTAATGAGATGAAGAATGGACAAAATCTCAAGCTTGGGGATGCCACCCCGGTGTCACCCCAAGAAATATCCAAGAGGTACAAGCGTCAAAGCTTGGGGATGCCCAAGGCATCCCCTTCTTCATCAATAAAAAACTCAGGTCTTTCTAGACACTTCATTTTTATTGTTTCATGCACTGTTGTGTTGTTCTTGGAGCGTATTAGTTTTCGTTTAGTTTGTTTAGTTTTCTTGAATAAATTAGTTTGGATCCCCGTTCTCACTGTGTTGTTTCAAATAAGTCGATTGGTGTTGAAAAGGAGTAGAAAGTTCTTGCTTGAAAGTGCAAGAGGAGCTTGCATTGACTGTGACTTAGACTTTAACACGACATGGTAGGTGTTGTTTTGACCTTATGCTTGGTGATTATTGCTGTAGCATGACTTGTTCCAAACAATTGGGATTGCTTAGTATGCCTTGAAAGAATCATGCATTGTTTTAGCATACAAAATTATAGTATTGTGGTATTCTCCTTTGATGATTTGTTTGGGTTGACCTGGAACATGCTCACACCATGTATGACTATGAACAAGTCACCATAGCCTTTATGATCATTTAGTCCTTGACTTGTAGTACCACTCTATGCTTTGATTAGTAATGTTTTGTCGCTCTGCATGATTATGGCCATTATTGCTCTCTTAGTTGGTTGCTCCCAGTCTTTTGTGTAACTACCTCGGTGAATTACGCTCCTAGTTACAAGCCTGGATGGTCAGAAATGGTTGAAATAGTACGGTGGGGCCCAAATGCCACTCACAGGTAGACCTTTCGGCCGTCCCAACCATTTCCAAACATCGGGACAAGAACGGGCGACATAATCGGCAGGCGAAGGGATCAACTACATACACAAATGAGTATGTATGCAAGCCACCATACAACAGTACATCAGAGCCATTCCATCTAAAAGAAAGGAAATATAGCAACGCCATACGGCAAGATCCAAATATCCTAGATAGATATAATAGTTTAGGATATCTCCTCATACATCAATCAACAGAGTATCAAGCGGAAGCGAAAGACAAAATTCGAGTACGGATAAGAAGCAAATCGGCATAAGATGCCCCATAAATAAGCAGATCCCGCCCACAGATCTCACGGATCCCCGTTCCCGGAATCTCTACACCGAATGATCGTTGCCCATATCGTCCGTCTCTTCCACCCAGTATCCATCTTGCGAGTGTACCTGTTCATCTGAACCAATAATTTATCGTGTGAGACCCTAGGGGTACTCAGCAAGTCTTTATGCCTCTAAAGGGGACACAACCTGGGGTGACGCAATTGCAGCAAAAGATAAACCCTATCAATTCTATAGATACTCGCTAACCATCCGCATAACCAGAGATAGACGGATGTCCGTGAATTAATAACAACAGTTATGACGGTAATAACGGTAATATCCACAGATCCATCCTCCTCCTCGCTTACCGAAGCGGACGAACAACCCCCCATCCGTTGGCAGTTTTATTAACCATTCCATGAGTGTTGCACTATTTACTGGTCCGTTACTTAGTCAAATTAAAAGCGGTACTTTAGTTATTCTTGTCTATGATCGAGAAACTGTGCTCCAAGTCGTCCATAACCGCGGACACGGCTTTCAGAAAGTTTTACCCTGTAGGGGTGCACAAATAGCAACACACACTCGATCAACCTCGGAAAAACCAAATCAAAACCAACGAGGCAGTCACGACAAAGCGATCACAGGATTCAGAAATATTTCAGGGGGCCACCCCATTAAGCTACCCGCAACGGAGTTAGCTGACTCCGAGACGGACTCAAGGTTTGCGCCAATGGCTGTGAACGACTAGGAACCCGAAAATGTGACTGGGCTTGTCGACACCGCGAAAAAACTCCGCTTCCCTAAACAGTACAGTGTGCAGTACCTCGCACAATTTAAATAAAGCAGTAAAGCATGGCATAAGTACAGGATAGTAAATAAAACCTCAAACTAGTTGTGGCCCCAAGAAATAAGAATGAATCAAGCTCTGGCTCAGGGGGGTCCATAAGGCCTCCCGGATGTGGATAGCGCGAATATTCAAGGAACAGGAATCAAGTACTCGGGGTCCTACGGGACACAAGTGAGCCTGAAAAACCAAATAGCAAATATGGCTCACCGATGCCACTTTCTTTAGTTATCCAATTACTACTCAGGTTAAGTTGTTTAAGTACCTCGTTATCCATCAGACACTCACATACCCTACACATGCTGTTCTACGACTCGCATGGCTCAAACAACTCCTGTAGTAATGGCTCATGGGATGGAGGAACAAGCTTCAGTGGGGTTTAAAAGTAAAGGCTATGCAATACTTGGGATTCAATTTAATGCAATCGCGACTCAATGATGCAAGAATAAGAAAGAGGCAATAGGTACTATATGTATGCAAGCATGTGGTAGTGCTTGCCTGGCAGCTCAGTTGAAGCGAGAGAAGGATCTGGGTAGTGCTCCTGGTTCTCTTGATATATCCCCTACTCAGCGTCTATTCGAAGAAGAACCAAACAAACAAGGGCCAACATAAATAAAGTGCACAAGCATATGAATAAATGCGACAAGCAAACAATCATGCCATGATGAATGATGCACAATTTGCATGGCATTAAAGTAGCATGGCATGGGTGAGGTGTGGAAACAATAATAAAGCATTTTTATTGAGTTTTGGCCCCATTTTATTCTCATATTAGTTGCTGTACACAATATATTTATAGGATTCATGCTTCAAATCAAGCCAAGGAATGCATAAACATAAAGGTCTCGTCGAGCTAATCATTTTAGACATCTTATTTGTTAAGTTTGGAGTTATAAAACAAAAGTTATTAAATAATTAAGGTGGAAGGGCAAATTTATTGTAATTTAAATAAACTTGGAATTTTAAATGTTCAAAATATATTTTGGATTGCATATTTGAAATCCTCACATTTTTTTGATTTGAAAACATATATTATTTGTATTATTTGGATTTATATTTTAAAAGTTATTTAAAAACAGATTTAAATTTGAATTTGAAATAATTTTAAAAAGATTTGAATTAAAACAGATTAAACAGAAACTTTTGTCACACAGACCAGTTCTAGCCTCAGCCAATGACCAGTGGGTCCAGCTGCTGACTGGACAACAAACGCGCAGAAAGGATTTCTCACCACGGCTGCTACCAGACACCGAGACTGACAGGTGGGACCCGCTGGCTCGCAGGCCCACTTGGCAGAGAGATGCTGAGGGCTGACCACGTGGCGCAGGGGGGGGGGGGATTGCGGGTGGAGACTAGGGTTGTACGGGGGGTTCTTTGCAAGATCGCCGGGTGGCTGGCAGGTGGGCCAAAGGGTACCGCGGGTTGAGGGAGTTAAAAAGGTAGGGGGTATTCGCAAAAACGGCAGCGCTACTGTGGATCTGCTTCCTCTGAATCTCTGTCGACGAGATGGTGCTCGACAGGGCGGGCTCGGTGCAGGGTTCGAACCCGCGACGCAGGCCACGCGCGCGGTGGGCGGAGCCGCTGCGGTAGGCTTGGGCTTGTGTCAGGTGGGGGCTACGCGGCGAGATGAGGGTTACGCGATGAACAGAGCACAGACGACGACGAACCTGCCGTGCACAGAGGGCGTTCGCCGCCGGGATCCGCTCGACTAGGAAGAGAGAAACAGCGGGAGGGTGCCAGAGAGGTGCAGCAGCTCACCGGGAGGCTGTCGGTGGCGTTGGATCATGCAGGGGCGCTGGCGATCGTCGGCGTGGCTCGCGGACGGCGGCTAGGGTTTGGCGTTGGTGCAGCGCTGGTTCTGGTGGCTCCGGTCCGTCTCCTCCTCGTCGTCGGGCACAGGGTGAAGCAGAGGAGCGCCGTTGATCTCCCAGGCCGCTCCACGGACGTGCTGCACGGCTGGATCGACGGGGTGCGGTGGAGGCCGACGGTGGCCGGCGTTGGGGTTAGGTGGTGGCGAAGGAGAAGAGAGGGGAGAGGCAGGCGCCCGGGGCTGGATCTAGGCGAGCAGAGAAGAGCCGTGGGGAAGGAGATAAAGCAGAGGGAGGGAGGGTGCCGTGGGGAGGTGGGGTAGATGGAAAAAGGTGGCTCGGCCACCTTTCCTCCTTCCTCCTCACGTGCTCGGTCTGGGCAGGCAGGGCAGGTAGGGGACGTCCAGGTGGGGCCAGAGGGCGAGGCCAGGGAGGCAGGGGCAGGCTCGGGCTAGGGGGCCACAAGGCAGGGAGAGAAGAGAGGGGAGAGAGGGTAGGCTCGGGTTAGGGTTCGTGGGAGCCTCGGGTGAGCTAGGCTCGGGTAGGGTTTGGTTTGGGGTAGCTAGGGTTGGGGTGGTCAGGTGCTAGGTGGGTCCAGGGAGGTGGAGAGAAGAGAGAGGCCGGGAGGGGGAGATGTGGTGGTAACTTAGGGTTTTGGTTCTAGGGGGTATGGTTTAGATTAGAGGAGATGGTGGTAGCTAGGGTAGGTCATTAGGGAGGCCTAGGTAGAGGGTAAGAGAGAAGGGGTGGGGGCTTAGGTTTGTTTAGAAGCTAGCATGCTCCCAACTAGATCAAGCAACAACATGTGGATAAGGGGTAGGGCTTGGGTTTAGCTTAGATAGGGGTATGGCGGTATGGTGAAAAAGGTGGTAGGGTTTAGGATAGATGAGGGAGTGTGAGATGGTTTTTCTTTTGGCAAGCTCAAGTAAGAACAAGATCAAACCAAGCTAGACCAAAAGAGGGAGAGGTGATGATGGGTGGATGGAGATGATGATGAGGTTTAAGCAAGATCAAAATAGATCAAGCCCAAAAGAAGGGATAGAGATAGAGATGATCCTCTCAAGGTTCAAATAAAAACCAAATACTAGAAAAGGTGGCACTTGCATGGCCCATGCAAAATATTTAATACCATGTTGATTATTGTGGAAAAAACATTATCACATGGCATTATTATTATGCATTCCCAAAATTGGAATTAAAGCCAAGCAAAAGAATTAAAAAGGATGCCCCATGTGGAGTAGTTGGAGATGGCCATGTTTGAAATAAAATGGGACATGCTAGTGTGTAGGTTCCACTAGATGATTAATAGTCCCAAAAATATTCCAACATGAGCATAATTCCATGATAATCCATATGAAAGCTAGGAAAAAGGGTTCCACTCACAAGGCATGCAAAGGTGGCCATGTGGCTCTCATATATCAATAATGTGAAAACAACATGATGCTAAGATGAGAGCATGTGGAAAAAGAGTTGGATCCATCCCAACCCACATGAGCTAGAGGTAAACTCAAATAAAAGGCAAAGCTCATATTTAGTTGGATGGTAGAATTATAAGGTGGTGAAAGAAAGGTGGTGGAGTTAATAAGAGATATGCCCCCAACTCAACTTGGGCATTAAACAATATATCAAGAACCAAATACAATATCAAGAGGCAAATACAATTAACAATGCATATGAGATAAGAACCAAACAAAAAGGGGTTTTATATGATGCTCAAATGCAAGGAGGCATGATGACATGAGCATGATATAATTATGATGCAACAATTATACATATGAAGTAGCATCTATATAGACTAGGCTAGTAGCATTGCAATTGTTAGACAATTGGGATGCTACAACTCTCCCCCACTAAACAAGAATCTCGCCCCGAGATTCCTAGGAAAAAGAAAACAACACAGGGTGAGACGGGTGTCCGGAACGAAGGTGACCCTGATGTTCCCAAGATGATGAACCACGGAATGGTGCAACCACTACACCTTGCAAAACTTGCTAGACTTGTTGCAAGTCTTGCATTTTGCTAGAGACACGAAGGTTTGGAAGGATTGAAGGATTGTTGTGAGACAAGAAGGATAGGATGGACATAGCTCCGGTTTTCTCAAGAAACATGATAAAAGACTAGAACCACTTGCGAAAGAGAGGACAAGATGATGCATATGGATAAAGAAAGGCACCCCGTTAAGATTAAAGATTTACTGATACTAGATAGGATGAAGCTTTGTGTCGCCGGAAGAAGAGAGCTAGATTGGAGAGATTTGAACCACTATGACAATAGCATCGTACCCTCTCTCGGATTTGAGAAATGAAGTTCGGAAACAATATTGCCTTCAAACAATAGAGTCCCTTGATATCAACAGAAAGATTTAGTTAGACATTGTCGGATTAGATTCTTCTTGCGCCGGTAAGAACCAAGGATCACGCAATTGAGGTGCGCGGATATAACTTCCAGAGACGGATGCGAAGCCAGATCATGGTGGAATCCCGAGAAGCAAAGAATATGGAGGATCTGGAGTTTATTGTAGAGCTACTTATTGCTTTCTTTAGCCTTGAGGCTAACGCAATAGATTTGCGGCTGATGGCATCAACCATAATTGGCTTTACCACCAAAAAGAATTGATGAAACAAAGAGAGATATTTTCCTTTCATCTTGTTTGGGGATGTAGAGCACCGGTATAAAGACGAGGAACGAAAAGAGTTTGCGTTTGTTCCCACCAGATAATTGAAGATTTTGCTCCGTGTAGGAAAAGACGTGATCACCAACAAGAGATTATTGATTACTTTCTTCGAGAGAGCACTCCGGAAAAACAAAGACGGAAGTAAAAATATCAAGGGATAAAGGCCACTTCTAACTTCCGTGGAATGAGTGAAATCACATTAATTCGCCAATTCAATGTACAAGAGCGAATGATAAGAGTAGTGGTATGGTAGCTACTCCATCCCGCACTCGAAGCATTACTCCGCACATGAATAAGAAAACCATGCAACCCAACTACCGAAACAGACTGAAGGTATTGATACGAAGAGCTCCTGGAACTCCGTAAGAAAACAAAGATTGATGCAAACGATTCGCTGGATTCATAAAGAGATAAAGATGATGTTGTTGTCGTCATATCATAAGTAACCAGCCACCGGAAAGATATGAAGGAAGATTACGGAGAAGAACTGCAAGATTCCACAGATAAAGAAAAAGAGAGCACCACTTGAGCAGAAGGATTACAAGATCTGGAAGGTCTTCATGGCCTCCGGTGGATTGAGCATAGATGATAGACGAGAGGGTTTCAAAAGATCACTTGACGAGACTGAGGTGAAAAGAACTCCATTTTGTTCTTGAAATGATTGAGAGAGATTTAGCAGTTTTGAGGAAAAACTTGAGCGAAACACTGATGATAACTTTCCAACAAGGAACAACTCCGGAGTGGTTGAAGATGGAGGATGGAATTAACAATGAACTTGCTGATTCCAGAATTGAAGCGATCTATTTAGCAGAAGGACGTGGCCGAGATAGGTGACTTCAAAAAGTCAGAATTCTCACTTTGAGACTTTGCACACAGGCAGTGCTCACGAAGCTTGAGAGAAAGAGACACAGATGATCTTCCATGTCCTTCCATTGATGTGGAATAGGCAAGCATATTATCAACATATACCACCATGGATTAACAAGATATTCCCAGAATACCAAGTTCAAAAGAAGAGAGAAACGAACAAATGCTCGAACACTTCATGAGCTCAACGCTCTTTGAAAGTTCAATATTAAGAGCACGGGTTCGTGGTGAAGAAGATGCACTGGAAGCATAGATTATCTGATCCTTCGGAAGAAAAGAGATGTCACCTGGTCCACATTGTCGATTGGAGCACCGGTTACAAAGATAAAGAGATCTTGGATAAAGAAAAGGTGATAGGTCATACCTTAAGCAAAGCTATCAGAGACGAAAAGATGCAATTCCCTCATCTCAAAGAGAGTTTTTGCAGATATGGAGTTCAGAAAGATGTGCAGCATGATGGACAGATGATAGACCGCCGTAGTGCTTTGGGAAAACTCCGGATTGCCAAAGATGCTTGAATATGCATAGATATGATCACGGTATACTCAAAATCACAGGAGATGACCTTATCCTCCAGATGGTGACGGTTGATGGCATTTTTCCATATTCCCATCGACACTTATCATGAGTGGAATATAGCTATGCCGAGAGCCAAATTACAATCACCAGCATCGGATCGACACATGTTATGTAATTAGCCCAAGAGAAAAGGAGATGAAAGAAACTCCAGGATTAAGCGCCGGTGACAAAAGAATGAGTTAGCATGGACATGATGATAAAAGGAAGATAGATAATGCTTCACACACGACTGGAAAGGAGTGTGGAAACACAGATGGATCAAAGAAAAATTTTCTGCATTTTTTGGCATTAAAATACCAATAGATGCGCAAAATCACTTATCCGGAAGAGATTAGCAACTGATACTTGCACAGAACGTGGAGTTGCTAGAAGGAAGGACACCCTTAAGAAGATGGCACCGGTTATCAATGAGTCAGACAGATCGCATCGGTTTTCAAAAGCCTGTCAGTATGGAATGTACCAACAGTTGATAACCAAAGGCAGATATAGATAACATGTTGGATGCAACAGATAGGCAAGGAATTACACACACACACAAACTTTCTATGGTACTACGGAAACCCAGAACACGTGAATCCTAGTTTGAATTTTAAGAAGAGGATTGAAAACATTACACTTCCTTACCAGAAAAGGGTGGGTGGGTGGGTAAGAAGAAAAGTGGAAGCAGTCCTACTCTCGCGTTTTGTTTATCCCTAGTATACATAGCTACCAAAATATTTGCTAGACAGACAACGACCATTTGGCTGAGACCCTGAAGGTCGGGATGGCTCTGATACCAATTGTAACTACCTCGGTGAATTACGCTCCTAGTTACAAGCCTGGATGGTCAGAAATGGTTGAAATAGTACGGTGGGGCCCAAATGCCACTCACAGGTAGACCTTTCGGCCGTCCCAACCACTTCCAAACATCGGGACAAGAACGGGCGGCGTAATCGGCAGGCGAAGGGATCAACTACATACACAAATGAGTATGTATGCAAGCCACCATACAACAGTACATCAGAGCCATTCCATCTAAAAAGAAAGGAAATATAGCAACGCCATACGGCAAGATCCAAATATCCTAGATAGATATAATAGTTTAGGATATCTCCTCATACATCAATCAACAGAGTATCAAGCGGAAGCGGAAGACAAAATCCGAGTATGGATAAGAAGCAAATCGGCATAAGATGCCCCATAAATAATCAGATCTCGCCCACAGATCTCACGGATCCCCGTTCCCGGAATCTCTACACCAAATGATCGTTGCCCACATCGTCCGTCTCTTCCACCCAGTATCCATCTTGCGAGTGTACCTGTTCATCTGAACCAATAATTTATCGTGTGAGACCCTAGGGGTACTCAGCAAGTCTTTATGCCTCTAAAGGGGACACAACCTGGGGTGACGCAATTGCAGCAAAAGATAAACCCTATCAATTCTATAGATACTCGCTAACCATCCGCCTAACAAGAGATAGACGGATGTCCGTGAATTAATAACAACAGTTATGACGGTAATAACGGTAATATCCACAGATCCATCCTCCTCCTCGCTTACCGACGAGGAAGCGGACGAACAACCCCCCATCCGTTGGCAGTTTTATTAACCATTCCATGAGTGTTGCACTATTTACTAGTCCGTTACTTAGTCAAATTAAAAGTGGTACTTTAGTTATTCTTGTCTATGATCGAGAAACTGTGCTCCAAGTCGTCCATAACCGCGGACACGGCTTTCAGAAAGTTTTACCCTGCAGGGGTGCACAAATAGCAACACACACTCGATCAACCTCGGAAAAACCAAATCAAAACCAACGAGGCAGTCACGACAAAGCGATCACAGGATTCAGAAATATTTCAGGGGGCCACCCCATTAAGCTACCCGCAACAGAGTTAGCTGACTCCGAGACGGACTCAAGGTTTGCGCCAATGGCTGTGAACGACTAGGAACCCGAAAATGTGACTAGGCTTGTCGACACCGCGAAAACACTCCGCTTCCCTAAACAGTACAGTGTGCAGTACCTCGCACAATTTAAATAAAGCAGTAAAGCATGGCATAAGTACAGGATAGTAAATAAAACCTCAAACTAGTTGTGGCCCCAAGAAATAAGAATGAATCAAGCTCTGGCTCAGGGGGGTCCATAAGGCCTCCCGGATGTGGATAGCGCGAATATTCAAGGAACAGGAATCAAGTACTCGGGGTCCTACGGGACACAAGTGAGCCTGAAAAACCAAATAGCAAATATGGCTCACCGATGCCACTTTCTTTAGTTATCCCATTACTACTCAGGTTAAGTTGTTTAAGTACCTCGTTATCCATCAGACACTCACATACCCTACACATGCTGTTCTACGACTCGCATGGCTCAAACAACTCCTGTAGTAATGGCTCATGGGATGGAGGAACAAGCTTCGGTGGGGTTTAAAAGTAAAGGCTATGCAATACTTGGGATTCAATTTAATGCAATCGCGACTCAATGATGCAAGAATAAGAAAGAGGCAATAGGTACTATATGTATGCAAGCATGTGGTAGTGCTTGCCTGGCAGCTCAGTTGAAGCGAGAGAAGGATCTGGGTAGTGCTCCTGGTTCTCTTGATATATCCCCTACTCAGCGTCTATTCGAAGAAGAACCAAACAAACAAGGGCCAACATAAATAAAGTGCACAAGCATATGAATAAATGCGACAAGCAAACAATCATGCCATGATGAATGATGCACAATTTGCATGGCATTAAAGTAGCATGGCATGGGTGAGGTGTGGAAACAATAATAAAGCATTTTTATTGAGTTTTGGCCCCATTTTATTCTCATATTAGTTGCTGTACACAATATATTTATAGGATGCATGCTTCAAATCAAGCCAAGGAATGCATAAACAGAAAGGTCTCGTCGAGCTAATCATTTTAGACATCTTATTTGTTAAGTTTGGAGTTATAAAACAAAAGTTATTAAATAATTAAGGTGGAAGGGCAAATTTATTGTAATTTAAATAAACTTGGAATTTTAAATGTTCAAAATATATTTTGGATTGCATATTTGAAATCCTCACATTTTTTTGATTTGAAAACATATATTATTTGTATTATTTGGATTTATATTTTAAAAGTTATTTAAAAACAGATTTAAATTTGAATTTGAAATAATTTTAAAAAGATTTGAATTAAAACAGATTAAACAGAAACTTTTGTCACACAGACCAGTTCTAGCCTCAGCCAATGACCAGTGGGTCCAGCTGCTGACTGGACAACAAACGCGCAGAAAGGATTTCTCACCGCGGCTGCTGCCAGACACCGAGACTGACAGGTGGGACCCGCTGGCTCGCAGGCCCACTTGGCAGAGAGATGCTGAGGGCTGACCACGTGGCGCAGGGGGGGATTGCGGGTGGAGACTAGGGTTGTACGGGGGGTTCTTTGCAAGATCGCCGGGTGGCTGGCAGGTGGGCCAAAGGGTACCGCGGGTTGAGGGAGTTAAAAAGGTAGGGGGGTATTCGCAAAAACAGCAGCGCTACTGTGGATCTGCTTCCTCTGAATCTCTGTCGACAAGATGGTGCTCGACAGGGCGGGCTCGATGCAGGGTTCGAACCCGCGACGCAGGCCACGCGCGCGGTGGGCGGAGCCGCTGCGGTAGGCTTGGGCTTGTGTCAGGTGGGGGCTACGCGGCGAGATGAGGGTTACGCGATGAACAGAGCACAGACGGCGACGAACCTGCCATGCACTGAGGGCGTTTGCCGCTGGGATCCGCTCGACTAGGAAGAGAGAAACAGCGGGAGGGTGCCAGAGAGGTGCAGCAGCTCACCGGGAGGCTGTCGGTGGCGTTGGATCGTGCAGAGGCGCTGGCGATCGTCGGCGTGGCTCGTGGACGGCGGCTAGGGTTTGGCGTCGGTGCAGCGCTGGTTCTGGTGGCTCCGGTCCGTCTCCTCCTCGTCACCGGGCACAGGGTGAAGCAGAGGAGCGCCGTTGATCTCCCAGGCCGCTCCACGGACATGCTGCACGGCTGGATCGACGGGGTGCGGTGGAGGCCGACGGTGGCCGGTGTTGGGGTTAGGTGGTGGGGAAGGAGAAGAGAGGGGAGAGGCAGGCGCCCGGGGCTGGATCTAGGCGAGCAGAGAAGAGCCGTGGGGAAGGAGATAAAGCAGAGGGAGGGAGGGTGCCGTGGGGAGGTGGGGTAGATGGAAAAAGGTGGCTCGGCCACCTTTCCTCCTTCCTCCTCACGTGCTCGGTCTGGGCAGGCAGGGCAGGTAGGGGACGTCCAGGTGGGTCCAGAGGGCGAGGCCAGGGAGGCAGGGGCAGGCTCGGGCTAGGGGGCCACAAGGCAGGGAGAGAAGAGAGGGGAGAGAGGGTAGGCTCGGGTTAGGGTTCGTGGGAGCCTCGGGTGAGCTAGGCTCGGGTAGGGTTTGGTTTGGGGTAGCTAGGGTTGGGGTGGTCAGGTGCTAGGTGGGTCCAGGGAGGTGGAGAGAAGAGAGAGGCCGGGAGGGGGAGATGTGGTGGTAACTTAGGGTTTTGGTTCTAGGGGGGTATGGTTTAGATTAGAGGAGATGGTGGTAGCTAGGGTAGGTCATTAGGGAGGCCTAGGTAGAGGGTAAGAGAGAAGGGGTGGGGGCTTAGGTTTGTTTAGAAGCTAGCATGCTCCCAACTAGATCAAGCAACAACATGTGGATAAGGGGTAGGGCTTGGGTTTAGCTTAGATAGGGGTATGGGGGTATGGTGAAAAAGGTGGTAGGGTTTAGGATAGATGAGGGAGTGTGAGATGGTTTTTCTTTTGGCAAGCTCAAGTAAGAACAAGATCAAACCAAGCTAGACCAAAAGAGGGAGAGGTGATGATGGGTGGATGGAGATGATGATGAGGTTTAAGCAAGATCAAAATAGATCAAGCCCAAAAGAAGGGATAGAGATAGAGATGATCCTCTCAAGGTTCAAATAAAAACCAAATACTAGAAAAGGTGGCACTTGCATGGCCCATGCAAAATATTTAATACCATGTTGATTATTGTGGAAACAACATTATCACATGGCATTATTATTATGCATTCCCAAAATTGGAATTAAAGCCAAGCAAAAGAATTAAAAAGGATGCCCCATGTGGAGTAGTTGGAGATGGCCATGTTTGAAATAAAATGGGACATGCTAGTGTGTAGGTTCCACTAGATGATTAATAGTCCCAAAAATATTCCAACATGAGCATAATTCCATGATAATCCATATGAAAGCTAGGAAAAAGGGTTCCACTCACAAGGCATGCAAAGGTGGCCATGTGGCTCTCATATATCAATAATGTGAAAACAACATGATGCTAAGATGAGAGCATGTGGAAAAAGAGTTGGATCCATCCCAACCCACATGAGCTAGAGGTAAACTCAAATAAAAGGCAAAGCTCATATTTAGTTGGATGGTAGAATTATAAGGTGGTGAAAGAAAGGTGGTGGAGTTAATAAGAGATATGCCCCCAACTCAACTTGGGCATTAAACAATATATCAAGAACCAAATACAATATCAAGAGGCAAATACAATTAACAATGAATATGAGATAAGAACCAAACAAAAAGGGGTTTTATATGATGCTCAAATGCAAGGAGGCATGATGACATGAGCATGATATAATTATGATGCAACAATTATACATATGAAGTAGCATCTATATAGACTAGGCTAGTAGCATTGCAATTGTTAGACAATTGGGATGCTACATTTTGCTAGCCTCCACTTGTATGAGTAATCTCTACTCATGCTTCCAACTCCCAAGAAACCAATTTATTCCAAAGTGTCCACTATAAATTCCTATGCATGGTGTGTTACACCATTCCAAGTACATTCTTATTTTCAGCTATCTTTCAATTAAAAAGTATTTTGTTATGTGAGAACTTAGTGATTAAAGCCCTCACAAACTTGATGGCACACTTTATATTCCTTGCCCCTAATAAACTTGAACCATTGTGTCATCTATGTTGTATATTCTTGCACTTATACGTTGGAATTAGCAGAACCATGCTGTCATGGGGAACGTTTTCAACATTGCACTTGTACTTTGTACACAGTTGATATCATGCTCTTTTGTCTATGGATGTCGCTGGTGTGAAATAAAGAGGGAGCTTGTAAGTCCATGGAGTTATGTATTTTGTGTTAGATAAACGCTTGGGCCGCTAGCCTAAGCCATGCCTAATCATGGTGGAAACTTGCAACATCACCATAATGAGCCAGCTGTGAAGCATCCTCAATAAAAATCTATGCAAATAGTAAATAAAAAAATCGATGAGATGCTCATTGTCTGCTTGCCTTGTAATTTTGATTATGGGATATCTCATGTACCATGTTCAAGGGGTACCCGTTGGCGGTTCTCTATGATACACATGTACTTAATATGGCAAGAACTTACAAGTGATCAAACTTGAGTAGCATGCGGTGCGACCCTAGTATTCAAGGGACATGAGATTGACAACTTATACCTTGTCAAGCATATACTTCATAGTTTGTTAACTTTAACCTTAATCACTTCAATATGCTTATGATAGGGGCAATGAGGGCTGAAAGCTAACAAGTACCATAATTTTTGGAAGCTCTTTTTGAAACTTGAAATCCCTAATTCCCTTTATGAAGGGCCTTTCTTCCACTATTATATTGAATCTCCACCTTATATCCTTTAGGCACCAGTTAAGAGAGCATAGTTGTCATTCTTAGTTCTATGTGTAGTGTCCCAAAACTTATTGATTGATGCATATTGTTCATATTGCTTGTTCTTGTGCTATTTGTATCTAGTCACTCTTATAAACTTTGAAGGTGTCCTATGCATATATTTTCTACTCCATGAGGGACAAGCTGAATGCCACTATACTATGTTTTCTGTATGTGAAACAAACAAACGTTTTTCAATGCATGTTATTTATGATCTTTGTTTGTAGCCTTTCCCGTTGCATGCATAGTTACTTTGCCTTATTGTTAGAACCCTATCTTTCATGCACATGTTTAGAGTTCTTTGATCCTAGCTTTCAATGCTTGCAAATGGTTTGATCTTGGTTTTGATCGTGCATGTCACCTCAAAAAATTCTTTTATCACTTACCTACTCGAGGACGAGCAGGAGTTAAGCTTGAGGATGCTTGATACGTCGGAAACGTATCTATAATTTTTGATGCCACATGCTTGTTTACTATCTACTTTGCTTTGCTTTGTCCACACTTTGAGGTGTTTTTATATGTTTTCTGGTACTAACCTATTAACAAGTTGCCAGTTCCCTGTTTTCTTCTGTTTTTGGTTCTAGAAAGGCACAAAATCAATATTCTCGGAATTGGATGGGACAAAAGCCAAATTCAATATTTTACCGTGGGGAACACGAAGCCGGAGTACGAGACGGAGGGGACCCACCAGGGGGCCACACCCCCTGGACGCGCGGGTGGGCCCACCCTGCACCTGGGGGGTATATCCGCCCTGGTGCCCCCCTGCCTCGCCTCTTCACCTATATGAAGCCCCCGATGCAGAAACCCTAGTCACCCGATCAAAATTCCACAAAACCGTCTATTGCCGCCGCCACCATTGTCCCTAGATCGGGGGGATCTGAAGCTCTTCCCGGCATCCTGCCGGAGGGGAGATCATCCCGGAGGCCTTCTTCTTCATCATGCTAGCCTTGGGTATGAAGTGTGAGTAGTTCCACCTTGGACTACGGGTCCATGTAGTAGCTATATGGTTGTATCTCCTCCTTGTGCTTTCATGTATAGATCTTGTGAGCTCCGTTCATGATCAAGATCTAATCTATTTGTAATCATGCATGTTGTGTTTGCGGGGATCCGATGGATATTGATATTACTATGTCAGATTGATTACTGGTTTTGTCTATTTGATTCTATCATGTCTGTGTTGTTTGTGATCTTGCATGCTCTCCATTGTTAGTAGCTATCTTGGCCAAGTAGTTGCTAGTGACTCCAAGAGGGGCTATTTATGCTCGATAGTGGGTTCATGCCTCTACTTAATCAAGGGAAGTGACATATATCTCTATGGTTGTAGATGTGATGTTGCCACTATGAAGAAAACAACAGTCTCTTGTTCATGGAATAAGTGGATTGTGTACCTTACACACTTTGTTAAAGCAGTTGTTTGTTGCTTGCAACTTAATACCGGAGGGGGTTCAGATGATAACTTGAAGGTGTACTTCTAGTCATAGATATAGTTGGATGGCGGGTCTATGTATATTGTTGTATTGCCCAATCGAATCTCATAGGGTCTTTTTGTCTAGTATTGCATTGTTGTGCCTTGCTCAGTCCTGTCGATTGCCCTGCTGTAATTTGTTTACCCAGCATGCCATGTTTGTTTATCTAAGGAGAACATCTCTAGTGAACTATGGATCCCGGTCCAATCTTTACCATTGATACATCTTCCACTGTTACTGTTTACTTGCTGCAAACCATCATCACCTTCCACACCATATAGTTAATCCTTTGTTACATCAACCAGTGAGATTGACAACCTCACTGTTTGTGGGGGCAAAATCTTGAGTTTGTGTTGTGCAGTTTTCCACGTTGCTTGCAACAACTTTGAGACGTTCCCTTCCTCCTACTGGTTCGATAACCTTGGTTTTTTACTGAGGAAATACTTGTTGTTGTGCTGCATCACACCTTGCTCTTGGGGTTTCATGACGAAGAGCTCCACGTCAACAAGGAGTCATCAGGTCTTTCGGGGGGCACGTGACAACCTATTACACCGATGGCCTTAGTACGCCAAGGGTAGCCATCGGTGTAAAGTGGCCTACGCCGACGGCTATCCTGCATTGACGGCTGTCATGATGGGCCGGCCTGATCGAGGTCTACGCCAACGGCCCCAACCTTTGGCCATCGGCGTAGCGCCCGGCCGTCGGTGCCTCACTCCAATTCCTGTAGTGCTTTACCATGTGTCATATGCTTGTTAGAACGGCAACCTCCTTGACCTTGATACTACTTTAGTTATAATTGATCTGAAAGAGAGTCAATCTTATATCGATCTATATCCAATGCCTTTCCTACCTCTGTTCGCATCGCAGACGCCTGATGAAAGCCCATCATGGGATCCCATGAAGGTGAGAGAGATATGAGCTGATCGACGTGAAAGAAAACAACCGACATACCAGAGGCGGACATGGATGTGGCATGATGAAGATCCTGCATTCTGCTTCTTATTTTCGTGCAATTGGAACACGAAAAATCCGACGGTTGTCGTTTAATCATCTGACAATCAAAATAATTTTTATGATGTAGATTAATGTGGCATCTTCTAGAAACCCCTTATATTTTTTTAGTATATAACAGATAATAGATACCAATTAGTATAATGGTACAACACATATTGATGCTTTGCGGAAAGTTAAGATTACTACTATCAGTTGATTTATCTCATTGAATGATCCTATACTTATGTTTCAAGTGAGAATATTATATATTTCATGTTAACAAGTAGTACATAAAAGATATAACACGGAACATAAATATTTCTTTAATTTACTAAATCTAAATTCATAATAGAAGTAGAAGAGAGATAAACATACTGAACAACCTACCACAATTGATCTAGCGAGTATTACAGATTTCTTTGGCTGACGTCCTTACAATCTACAACCTCACCATTTACAAGATCCATAAAACCTAGTAAAATCATTATGTTTGAGGGTCCATAGGATCAATGGATAGATGTTTTTAAATAACTAACGGATATATGTTTTTCCTTATTGTAGAATTTTCCTTTTTCTCTACACGGTATTTTAGTATATAGTAAATATTTCATAACTCCATTTTATAATTTCTCTATAATTTAACAATAGATGACATAAAATTCAGCTCCACACTTCCAGGTAGCATCCATGTCTAAACAATGTGTATTTTATAGCAAAAAAATAAACCGGAGAAAGATAGATCTTCATAACGCAAATGTGAGGACAACGTTTTATTGCCACAAATTGGCAACACCTTGATATTCCTGGCGGAGGGTTTGAAAATATAATTTTGGACAAACGTGAAAAAAAATCACAAGTACAAGTGTTTATGAAAATACATATATTGTAACTAACCAAGGTCTATCGCCTTGGTTTAGTGTGGTTGCACTTTTCTGTTAGACCGTGAGCCTTTAATCCAAATGTCAGTACTTAATTTTGTTGAGATGGTTTAGAACTGAAAATTGTGAACATATTCTACGGATTTTGAAAATATCATGTAATTTGCGAATATCAGGTAGTTGCAAAAACTAATCCTAAACAAAATGTCAAACTGTTGTCATACCTTCTTAATTCCTGAAAAAATAATTGACAGGATCGGGACGGATGTGGTCTTCTGGCCCCGTTCGGCGACTTCCTATCTACAACCAACAAGGTCAGGCCGGTTATAGGAGGAGCGGCAGCAGCGGCGTGCCATCGACACGGTCTGGAAGTCGAAGATGAAGGTCATCTCATTAATTTTGATGTAATTTTTGTCTTTGTTCAGGTGTTTTATACTGTTTCCTGTTTGTTTTAATGCCAAAGTCCTTATTCGTAAAAAAAATACATCGTAAAGGAAAGTAAAAAAAATTCTAAAACTGGTCCATGCCATATCACTTTATCTAAGACGATACATTGTGATGTGCCATCATCTACATGTTGGGTGAGTAAACTCCAAAACCGTCATATAGTACCATGTAAGGTCCTTTTAGCCCAGATTCGGTGGTTGCAGTAAAATCTAGAGGTCGTTTTATATTTCTTGATCTTTTAGTCTTTTATCTACAGTGTTTTCAGAATAATCATTTTATCCCGATACGTCTTTTAGTGTCCACGTATATTGCTTTATGTAACTTGATTTTCAATTAATGAAATATGTGGTTGCTCTAAAAAAAAAGTCCTTTTAGCCTCCACGGCGTCTAATCGGCTAATCCAGGTGGGCAGGAGTCCTTTTAGCCCACGACTACCAATTAATCGGTCAATCCACGATCAATTAATTACCCCAGTTTTTATTTATATGGACCCACTAATAAAAGCTAAAAGGCTTTTTGCACGTGACAGGTTGCACATAATTCTACGTTACTTACTAACATTTTAAATTAGGATGGACGAATCAAAGTAATTATTCCTATCGAATAAAAATACTCCGCAGAGATATTTTGCGGTGCCTCTGTTTTCACAACGAAAAAAAAGAAGCGGTAAGTCTTGGAATCTTTGATCGGCTAGTATATTATTCCCGGACGCGATCCTCTCCTCTCCTCTCCTTGGCGGCGGCAGGTAGTTGTAACAGAGTCGTTGGCTAGATCCTTGAATCTCTCGAGAGACGACGCATATCCATCCAAATTAATGGCCTCCGAATCTATACAAATCTGAGGCCATTACTTTGGTTCGGAGGGAGGGAGTATATATATAACCACGGACATTCACTTTGACGAATTCCCCACCGTAAAGAGTAGCAGTATCTCCAAGCCTGCCATGGACACGAGGAGGCGCGTCGCTCTCTGTTCCTTCCTTCTTGTACTCATCATCTTACACGCAAATCCTACGTCCGCCGACGGTCCGTCTTCTTTTTCTTCTTCTTCTTGGTTTCTGTTTCCGATGATGATGCGTAGGTGGATGATGATGATCTTGTTCTTGTTTGTTTCTTCAGGCAAGCCAGAGGTGTGCAAGTACAGGACACCATCGGTGCCCTTCTGCAAAGGGTGGAGCTGCAAGGCGGAGTGCTGGATCGAGGCCAAGCTGTTCCGCGCCCGCGTGAAGGAGCACAGGTGCATCAAGGGCGGCATCATGGGCGTATGCTACTGCCTCTTCTGCGGGAAGCACTTGACGCTCGACTGAAACCTTCACCTTTTTGCTATATATATCCAGGAGGATTCCATCCGTGATTCATCATCATCATCATCATCTTAAAATTAGGCGTATTAGTTCCCCCTGCCCTTGGTTTCCTTAAGGTACTAGTGGCCATCACCTGTGGTCGTAGTAATGCCTAGTACTAGCAGCAGCAGTTAAAATACAGTATTCAGTCTTAGTTTCTTTTTATAAGGATTCAGTCTTAGTTGTTGGGAGAAAGAATAAATCCCATTTTTTTATCTGCTTCTATGAATTTAATATTGGAGATGTGTTGATGTTCTTTCCTATATATATGAAGTTTAAATTTGACCAAAATGTTGTTGATACTATGGACTTTTACATGATATAATTCCTGCCCACCCCAGGACTGAGTCAAGGTTTTGAATTTTGGTTAGAGCAGCACTCGAGAACCGCCAAACATCTTCCAAATTTGATTTTTTTTCTTTCAGAATTACCTCACCCAAATTTCATGTAGATTAAACAAAATTCCAAATTTGCTCTGGCTTGTCGGAACATTTGGAAACAAATAAAGGAATGGTCTCATTCTTGAAGACACCAGACCATCCTGCAGGTCTTGGAAGGCAGGATTTGTAGCTGATATCACTCTAATTAAATATAGTTCAGCCTCAAAAAAAAATCCAAATTTGCAATTCATCTGAATTTGGCCTCAATCTAGTGTGAAAGAATTGTCAACACATATTCCAGAACCCACCAAAATTACCAAGATTTCAGAATTCTGTTGGAGTTTCGTTGAAATATTACGGGGGCTACACACAAAATTCATGCACTTGAACAATCGGGAGACTACCGATTATTGATGAGTTCGCACAGCATGCCCGTATGTATAGTAAAGAAGAAAACAGGGAAGAAGTCAATTACAACACTCTCCACTTTTGACGGCACCTCCAGGTTGAAAGCCACTCCATTGATGTCTAGTATTACACCATCAGGTTGATTGGTACTGCAGCCGTTCTTTTCCCTCAAAAAATGTTTCAGAGATGCTCTGCTCAAAGTCTAGATTAAAACCAAGGATGACACATCATCAAGTTTCATAATAAATTAATAAAAGAAACGGGCTTCTCCGGAACTCAAAATACCCTAGTCCAAATTTCCTTCCAAACAACCAGCCAGTTCATGCCCATGGGTTTCAACAGAAAAACATCAAGTCCAAATATCTTCAGTCCAGAGCATGTTTCTAGCTCATGTCTCTAGAGTGCCGACCACACTCGTTAGTAGTTACTGCTTACTACTCCACTAGTGTTCAGTAAGAACCACAGAACAGAGGTGCCTTCTGCCATCTTGAGAACCAACCTACCAAAAATTTAGTGGGTTGTGATCAGGTGTAATAGAGGAGGCGGCCCTCCCGCTCGGTAAGAGAGCGGCGGCCGAAGCCGTTTGCCGCCGCGCCGTCGCTAGGAAAGCGCTCCGCCATGGATTTGACGAGGTTTGCGCCGGTGCTCGAGGTAGGGATATTCGGTGTGCAACTGACGGTGAGGAGGGGCCTATTTATCAGCAGCGGCAAGGCGGAAGGGGTATAGTCGTGCATGGAGAAATGGCGGGAGGGGTGTAGAAGATGAGGCGCTGACTCGCTGTGAATGCGCCGCGTAGACGGCGACTGGACGTCGCCTGCCGCGCCGGCGAAGTATTTATTCACGTGGGAGACGAGGCGATGAGGACGAACAACAGCTTTGTCCTACTTGGTGATTCCGCTGCTTCCGCCCAATTCCTCTCCATCGGCGCCCCTAGGCGAACCTCGGGCGCTAAGTTCGGCCTGAGTTTGGCCAATGGTTTTTGGGCCAAAAAATTCGTTGGATTTAGCCGAGAAAATGGGTCCAGGGTGTTAAGAATATAATACACGCCTAGCCCTTTTTTTGAGGTCGGACTTTTGGTTTAGACCCCTTCACGTCTAGCCTATTTCAGTCCTTAGCGTGGGTTCCGTGGAGGCCGCAGAATTTTTTTCAACTGTGTGAACAGGGTCTTGAACTTGAAACCTCTTGGCTCTGATACCGTATTGAATTGATGCAATAGCCATCCGAATCAAAAGTCCAAACTGATGAAAAGCGCTAGACGTGTATTACATTATTAACACTCCCCTCACGTTTAGGCTATGGAGGCCGCAGAACCTTTTTTTTTTTTTGGAAACTGCGTGAGCAATGTCTTAAACTTAAGACCTCTTGACTCTCATACTATATTGAATTGATGGACTAGTCATGTAAATCAAAAGTCTAAACTTATGGAAAGAGGCTAGGGCGGAGATGCACTAATTTTTTTGTGTGTTTTTCGTCATCCAGGTTGGCCCATCGAAAGGTGCACCTCTTTTAACATTTATTCTTGTATAATCAAGTAGCTGAAGGAGGTGTTTTTTCAATATTTATTGCTGTATTATACCACACGGAAATCCCATTCAGGCCTGGTGTATCCTCCATGCTGTCAAGCGCTAGAACTTTGTTACTCCTTCTATTTTAAAATATAAAATGTTTTATTTTTATATAAAAAATATCTAGACTTATTTTAGTGTTTAGATTCACTTTATATCTTAGTGAACTTACATACTAAAAATAGTCTAGATATATTTGCTTCACAAATCTAAAACATCTTATACTTTAGGCGTATTTATATCCACGAAACCACAGCACAGCACCTTTTTTGCTATTTATATCCACGAGGATTCCATCCGTGATTCGTCATCATCATCATCTTAAAATTAGGCGTATTAGTTCCCCCTTGGTTTCGTTAAGGTACTAGTGGCCATCACCTGTGGTCGTAGTAATGCCTAGTACTAGCAGCAGCAGTTAAAATACAGTATTCAGTCTTAGTTTTTTTTATAAGGATTCACAGTCTCAGTTGTTGGGAGAAAGAATAAATTCCATTTTTTATCTGCTTCTATGAATTTAATATAGGAGATGTGTTGATGTTCTTTCCTATAGTATGAAGTTTAAATTTGACCAAAATGCGTAAACAATGCAGTAGTATATTTTAGGAGCTAGTGTGCACTTTCTTGCTTCAAGGTTGATACTACAGACTTTTACATGATAATTCCTGCCCACCCCAGGACTGAGTTAAGGCTGTTACAATCGCGACAAGAAGATAACGAAGAACGAAAACGAAAAACACAGCAAGGAGACACAGATTTAACGTGGAAAACCTCTCCAACAAAGAGAGGAAAAAACCACGGGCGCCAGCCAGCGAAACTTCACTATATCGAGGAGTGTTTACAAACGCCGGGGATTTCACAGATGCAACTCTCCCAACCGGCGGCTTACAAGGGGTTTATATATCGGTGGAAACCTAGGTCTTCGACGATCCGTACCGTACGGCCCAAGCCTCCCGGCGACGGGCCTCGCTCCACTCGTCAGAAGTTGGCCTATACTTTGTAGAATTTGGATCAACATATAACAAACTCCACCTTGAGACAAATTCCTCCTTGTAGCATCAACAGCAACCATCTCCCTGAACAAACAAAGCAAATACTTTCGGCGCCAATAGCCACTTGGGCTAATCAGTTAAACCAACTAAGTTCGAGCAAAGCTCAAACTTAGCAACAGGAACAGGTTTAGTCATCATATCAGCAGGATTATCATGAGTGCTGATCTTGCATACCTTTAATTTACCTTGAGCAACAATGTCTCTAACAAAATGGTACTTGACATCAATGTGCTTAGTTCTCTCATGGAACATCTGATCTTTTGTAAGGTATATGGCACTTTGACTGTCACAAAACAAAGTAATGCAAGAATCATCTCCACAAAGCTCAGCAAACAAACCTTTCAACCAAACAGATTCTTTGCAAGCTTCAGCAATAGCCATGTATTCAGCTTCAGTAGTAGATTGTGCAACAACAGCCTGCAATGTAGCCTTCCAGCTAACAGCACAACCTCCAACATTAAACACATAACCTGTGAGGGATCTTCTCTTATCCAAATCGGCAGCAAAATCTGAATCCACATAGCCAACGAGTCCCTCACCGGTCCTGCCAAACTTCAAACAAGCATTGGAAGTGCCAAGAAGGTACCTGAAAACCCACTGAACAGCCTTCCAATGTTCTTTACCAGGATTAGCCATGTATCTACTTATCAAACTCATAGCATATGATAAATCAGGACGAGAACAAACCATGGCATACATCAAAGAACCAACAGCACTAGAATATGGCACCTTTGACATGTACTCAAACTCTTCATCAGTAGTAGGACATTGAGAAACTGACAATTTAAAGTGAGGAGCAATAGGAGTACTAACTGAGTTGGCACCATCCATATTAAAACGATGAAGAACTTTCTTAATGTAACTTTGCTGACTAAGAAATAACAAACCAGATTTTCTATCTCGGGTAATCTCCATACCTAAGATCTTCTTAGCAGCACCAAGATCCTTCATCTCAAACTCACTACTTAGGTGTGCCTTCAAAGTAGTGATTTCTTTCATGCCCTTGGCAGCAATTAACATATCATCAACATATAGCAGCAAGTATATAGGTGACCCATCAACAAACTTGATATAAACACAACTATCATATTTAGACCTCTCAAAACCATGTGAGATCATAAATGAATCAAACCTTTTATACCACTGTCTTGGAGATTGCTTTAAGCCATAAAGAGACTTCTTTAATTTGCACACAAAATCCTCTTTACCAGGCACTATGAACCCTTCTGGTTGGTCCATGTATATTTCCTCATCAAGCTCTCCATGCAGAAAAGCAGTCTTGACATCTAACTGCTCAAGCTCAAGATCACGCATAGCCACAATACTAAAGAAAGTACGAATGGAACTATGCTTCACAACTGGAGAGAACACATCATTGTAATCAATACCTGGAATCTGGCTGAACCCTTTTGCTACTAACCTTGCCTTGTACCTTGAAGGCTCTTTGGGAGATAGACCTTCCTTTTTCTTGAAGATCCACTTGCAGCGGACCGCCTTCTTTTGTTTAGGCAAGCGCACAACATCCCATGTGCCATTTTTCTCAAGCGATTGCATCTCTTCTTGCATAGCAGAAACCCACTTCTCGCGGTCAACAGATGCAATGGCTTCATTATATGTAGCAGGTTCAGAATCGTTCTCCACCTGTTCAGCACAACTCAAAGCATAATGTACAAGATTACACTCTTCAATTAAACGACGAGGTGGAACTATGTTACGTCTCGGTCTATCAGCAGCAATAGATTCCTGTGGCTGCTGCAAAACAGTAGGTGAGTGCTGAACAACATCATCATCAATATTTTCCTCATGAGTATCATCAACAACAACATTATTATCAACAGTTTTCTGCAGGTGCTCCACCTGCACACGAACTCCCTCCTCTCCAATAGCAACAGGAGAGGGATCTGATGGCAAGCTGTCATGATACATAACGGATTCATTGAAAACAACGTTCCTACTCAACAAAATCCTTTTTGTTTCAGGGTTCCATAGTTTATATGCCTTAACTCCTGAACCATAACCAAGGAATATGCACTTGACAGCTCTAGGCTCTAACTTTCCATTATCAACATGAGCATAAGCAGTGCAACCAAAAACTCTCAACTGTGAATAATCAGCAGGTGAACCTGACCATACCTCAATAGGAGTTTTCTTCTCAAGTGGAATAGAAGGTGACCTGTTGATGAGGTAACACGCTGTGTTGGCTGCTTCAGCCCAGAAACGCCTATGCATACCTGCATTAGACAACATACAACGAGCCCTCGAGATGATGGTTCTGTTCATGCGTTCTGCCACGCCATTCTGCTGAGGAGTATATGGGATGGTGTGATGCCTGATCATGCCATCGTTACTGCAAAACTCCTCAAACTCATTAGAACAGAATTCCATACCATTGTCAGTACGTAGTACCTTTACCTTCTTCTCAGTCTGTTTTTCAACCATAACTTTCCACTTCTTAAAAGCATCAAAAACATCAGATTTATGCTTCAGAAAATAAGGCCACACCTTTCTTGAGTAATCATCAATAATAGTAAGCATATAATTAGCACCACCAATAGAAGTCTTACGGGACGGACCCCATACATCAGCATGCACATAATCTAATATGCCTTTGGTGGTATGAACGGAAGCATTGAATTTAACTCTTTTATGCTTACCAAAGATGCAGTGCTCACAGAACTCAAACTTACTCAAGTTGCAACCATCAATCAGCTCTCTCTTGACCAACTCTGCCATGCCTTGTTCGCTCATATGCCCAAGACGCATATGCCATAGATGTGTTTTACCACAATCATCAGAATCATTAGAAGTAACAGCAGCAGCAATACCAGGCAAAGTGCTACCTCTAAGAACATATAATTTAGCAGAATTCATATCACCTATCATGTGAATAAGAGAACCTTTTGATACCTTCAGAACTCGATGCCCACCGGCATACTTGTATCCATCAACGTCCATGGTACTCAGGGAGATCAAATTTCTGGCCATGCTTGGTATGTGCTTCACCTCACTCAACGTGCGTGTCACGCCATCATGTGTCCTAATCTTAACAGATCCAACACCAACGATATGGCATGGGTTGTCATTCCCCACACGCACAAAATCTCCAGTCTGCACAGACTCATATGAACTGAACCAATCTTTGTTACAGCAAATATGAAACGAACATGCAGTATCAAGTATCCATTCATCATCACGAGAAGCACAAGCAGCAAAAACAGCTAAGCATTCACCATCAGAACTATCAGAAACAACAGCAGCCTTACCATTGCCTTGATCCTTATCTTTCGGTTGGTAAGTACCGTTCCTTTTCTCCTTATTCTGCAGCTTCCAGCAATCATCAATAACATGATTAGATTTCTTACAATACCTGCAGAACTTGTCCTTTCCCTTGGACTTCGAACGACCTCTGCCGTCTTTGCTCTTATCTCGGTTGCCATGGTTGTTAAATCTCTGCTCGGTCCTGCCACGAACCTGCAGAGCTTCAGCCTTGGAGGACGCCCCATCTGCCTGCACCATAGATTTCATCTTTTCCCTCTGTTTGAGGGCATCTTGCACTTCATCAAGGGTTATCTTCTCACGGCTCAACAACATTGTATCACGAAAGTGTGTATAAGAACTAGGCAGCGAGCATAAGAGTAATAGGGCTAGATCCTCATCATCATATTTTACTTCCATAGATTGCAAATCAGAAATAATCTCTCTAAAAAGAGATAAGTGATTCATTACCGATCCACCTTCCTGCAATCTATGCGAGAACAACTTCATCTTCACATGCATCTTGCTGGTTAGATCCTTTGACATGCAGATCGTTTCCAGCTTTCCCCATAGGGCAGCAGCAGATTTCATCTCCAGTACTTCCTGCAAAATATTATTGGACAGATGAAGTTGAATCAAAGACAAAGCCTTACGGTCCTTCCGCTTCTCTTCAGCGGACCAGGTCTTAGCATCCTTTTCACCGAATCCATCCAGCGCTTCATCCAGATCAGAAGTTTGGGCGAGAATCGCCCGCATCTTCACCTGCCACAAGGAGAATCTTGTGGTGTAGTCCAGCTGTGGTAGATCGAACTTCAATGACGACATGTCGCAAACCCTAGATTAGAACCTGGGGCTCTGATACCACTTGTTACAATCGCGACAAGAAGATAACGAAGAACGAAAACGAAAAACACAGCAAGGAGACACAGATTTAACGTGGAAAACCTCTCCAACAAAGAGAGGAAAAAACCACGGGCGCCAGCCAGCGAAACTTCACTATATCGAGGAGTGTTTACAAACGCCGGGGATTTCACAGATGCAACTCTCCCAACCGGCGGCTTACAAGGGGTTTATATATCGGTGGAAACCTAGGTCTTCGACGATCCGTACCGTACGGCCCAAGCCTCCCGGCGACGGGCCTCGCTCCACTCGTCAGAAGTTGGCCTATACTTTGTAGAATTTGGATCAACATATAACAAAGGCTTTGAATTTTGGTTAGAGCAGCATTCGAGGACCGCCAACATCTTCCAAATTTGATTTTTTTTCCTTTCCAGAATTATCTCTTCCAAATTTCATGTAAATTAAACAAAATTCCAAAATTGTTCTGGCTTGCCGGAACATTTGGAAACAGAGGAATGGTCCCAATCCTTCAGGTCTTGGAAAGCAGGATCTGCAGCTGATATCACTCTAATTAAATAGAGTGAAAGAGACACTTCTCAAAGATCTTTCATCACGGGTTGACAACCTTGTGTAAAGTTCAGAGTAGTTTCTTTTCTCCTTTCTGGGTTTGCATATATTGTAAGTATGACACCTCTTTTTATTTATTTATTTATAAAATTTTGTTGTGGGGTTTTACCCACAGTTCAGCCTAAAAAAAAACAAAATCCAAATTTGCATTTCATCTGAATTTGATCTAAATCTAGTGTGAAAAATTGTCAACATATATATATTCCAGAACCCGCCAAAATTACCAAGATTTCAGAATTCTGTTGAAGTTTCGTTGAAATATTACGGGGGATACGCACAAATTTCATGCACTTGAACAATCGGGAGACTACCGATTATTGATTACTTCGCACAACATGCCTGTATGTGTATAGTAAAGAAGAAAACAGGGAAGAAGTCAACTACAACACTCTCCACTTTTAATAACCACAAGAAAAAACTATACTACCCATTGCCTATTGCACCAAAAAACGAGTACCCAAGTGTCTAAACAACTATAGCTGCCGAACGCTCATGGCACTTGCTAGCGGTGAACCATGTCTCATCCTCAACCCTGAATGCCTGGCTCTACCCAGGATTGCTTGTACTGACGGCACCTCCAGGTTGAAAGCCACTCCATTGATGTGCTTCCGAGCTGTCTGGCCTGTCCCCTGTTCTCTGAACAAAAACAACAGGACTTTCCAAATGTAGACGTAGTTCAGTTATCCAACGGGCGCAGATCGCGTCGGGGCATGCTCAACAGCCGTGATTGATCAACTCGGCTCGTTGCCGTTATTACTGTTGTTGTCACTGCTGTTCAACGTATATCCGGGTTGCACATCATCAAGTTTTATAAATTAATAAAAGAAACAGGCTTCTCCGGAACTCAAAATATCCCAGTCCAAATTTCCTTCCAAACAATCAGCCAGTTCATGCCCACGGGATTCAACAGAAAAACATCAAGTCAAAATATCCTCAGTCCAGAGCATGTTTCTAGCTCATGTCTCTAGAGCGCCGACCACACTCATTAGTAGTTACTTCTTACTACTACTACTAGTGTTCAGTAAAAACCACAGAACAGAGGTGCCTTCTGCCATCTTGACAACCAACTCAAAAATTAAGTGGGCTGTGATCAGGTGTAAACCTCCGTCGTTAGAACTCTAAGACCTTGGTCGGAGAGGTAGAAGCTAGCTGTAGGAACGGAGATACTGCTGTGAGGCCACTCTCGGAGTTCAACTGTGAGTTAGTTGTTTGCCTGTTACGTGAAAAGTGAGCACACCAGCCATTAGAATGTTATGTTTTGGGGTCAGATCCGTCAAAACACCAGCCATTAGATTACTGAGCCAGGATCAACAAAGGAAAAAAAAATACTCCCTCCGTCCTAAAAAGGATGTCTCAAGTTTGTCTAAACTTGAATGTATCTAGACACTATTTAGTATTATAGATACATCTAAATTCAAACAAATTTGAGACATCCTTTTTAGGACGGAGGGAGTACTTTTTCACGAAATACCAATTGTTGGGTGGCAGATGCGGTGATGCTAGAAGTAAAGGGTAGCCAACAATTCATCCTTTTGTGCTATCTTTATGTTTTCTGCACCCATTGAACAAATGGACTGATGTAGTTATGCTAGAAATAAATGGTAGACAATAAACCTGCTAATAATACTGTTTGATTACTTGTTCAATTCATATTTACGTAAACACAATTAAAAGTGATGGTAAGTGAAGCTTTATATTAGAAACAAGGTGATAGTTCAGCATATTGTTTTGAGAAACAAAAACTATGCACTTTTCCTCTCCGGTCTGGAAATATGCAAACAACACTTATGAGTAAAAAGGAAAATCGGTATACCTCGTAAGTACATAATTAACACATTTCATACCTCAACAACAGTGTTAACACAATCAATGGTGTTCTGCCTTTTCTGAGATATCCCTCCAATCATTGAGTGAGAGTTTCTTCTTTTGGATTGTTCTGCCTTCCTGGCCTCACACACTGGTGCTGGTGCTGGCAGCATTTCATGATCAGAATTATTGTCGCTCGGTAAACTTGTTACGTGCACAGAGCAGAGATCTTTCCCACATGCTGTGCTTGCACTACATCCTATAAACTTGCAGCGTCTGCTGCCACCATGTTCCAAACAATAATCACTTCGCCCTTTTGCACCCTTCCTGCATCCTTGAAACTTGCATCGCCTTCCCCCGCCATGTGCAATGCAATAATCTGTCTTACCTTTGGCACCTTTCCCACAACCATCATATTTACACCTCTTGCCGCCCCCGTGCTTCACACAACAGCCTCTGTGGCCTTGACTGCTCGTACGCGCTACCTTGGAGCACCCAATGACTGCACAGCACCTTACGTGTGGCCTTGAATTATGGAAAATGCATAGAGGTGTGCCTCCATGTGTACCATTTGTACAGCTTTCAACCATGCAGCTCTCTGAACCATTGCCGTGGATCTTTCCATACATTGTATTTCGTTGGGATGTCTTGCTGCATCCTTGGTAGGTGGACACGGCAACTTCACCATCAGAGGTGTTTATTCCTATGCTGGCCGTACCATTACGTACATTTCCCATCACACTGAATCCATCATCTCCATTGTTCAACGTTCGCGCCACCTTCCTGAATTTACAGGGTGGAGACCCTGCTGCGAGGCCACTCTCGGAGTTCATCCTGGGAGTTGTTTGCCTGTTAGGTGACAAGTGGGCACAACAGTCATTAGAATATCAAATCCAGAGTACCTAGCTGCTGTTACTCGACTGAACTTACACATTGACAGTGCCAGAAGCTCAGTTTATCTAAGCACAGAACATAGATGTTTGTTATATGTACAAAACCAGTTCACACCTTGTAATTCTTCTAACTACGTGGATGGAGGGAAGCTGAGATGCCACAACCAGCTCGTGTGTCACCAATCAGTGAAAGCATGCACATGGTTTTTTTGTTGTCCAGATTACTAAGCCACAATCAACGAATGAAGAAATACTTTTTCACGAAACAAACTGTTGGGTGACAGATGCAGTGATGCTAGAAGTACAGGGTAGCCAATAATTCATCCTTTTGTATTAACTTCATGTTCTCTGCATCCATTGAACAAAGGGTAGCCAATATTTAGGCAAATTTTACAGTACATACACAATTAAAAGTGCTCGTCATTTTGTAAGTGGGATTGTAAGTTTGGGACACTTAAACCACAAAAATGATAAAAGAATTCTTTACTCACTCTACTTTCAGCATATTGTTCTGGCGAATAGAATCTCTGCCCTTTTCCTCTATAGTCTGGAAATATGCAAACAATACTTATGAGTAACATGAAAACTGGTTATCTCATAAGTACATAATTAACACATTTCAAACCTCAACAACATTGAAGATCCTAGTGTTAACATAGTCATTGGTATTATGCTTTTTCTGTGACCTCCCTCCAATCGCTGAGTGAGAGTTTCCTCCTTTCGATGGTTCTGCCTCCTTGGCCTGACACGATGGTGCTGGTGCTGGTGCTGGTGCTGGTGCTGGTGCTGGCAGCATTTCATGATCAGAATTATTGCCACTCAACAAATTTGTTATGTGCATAGAGCAGCGATCTTTCCCACATGCTGTGCTTGCACTACATCCTATAAACTTGCAGCGTCTGCCGCCACCATGTTCCAAACAATAATCACTTCGCCCTTGTGCACCCTTCCTGCATCCTTGAAACTTGCATCGTCTTCCCCCGCCATGCGCAATGCAATAATTTGTCTTACCTTTGGCACCTTTCCCACAACCATCATATTTACACCTCTTGCCGCCCCCGTGCTTCACACAACAGCCTCTGTGGCCTTGACTGCTTGTGCGCGCTACCTTGGAGCACCCAATGACTGCACAGCACCTTATGTGCGGCCTTGAATTGTGGATACTGCATAGAGGTGTGCCTCCATGTGCACCATTTGTACAGCCTTCAACCATGCAGCTCTCTGAACCACTGCCGTGGACCTTGCCACACATCGTATTTTGTTGTGACGTCTTGCTGCATCCTTGGTAGGTAGCAACTTCACCATCAATAAGGTTTATTCCATTGCTGGCTGTACCGTTACAGACATTTCCCAGTACACTGAATCCACTACCTCCATTGTTCAACGTTGGCACCACCTTCCTGAATTTACAGGGCGGAGACCCTGCTGCGAGGCCACTCTCGGAGTTCATCCTGCGAGTTGTTTGCCTGTTAGGTGACAAGTGGCACACCGGTCATTAGAATGTCAAATCCAGAGTATCTAGATGCTGTTTTACTCGATTGAACTTACACATTCACAGTGCCGGACACTCTGTTTATCTAAGCATAGAACATTAATGTTTGTCATATGTACAAAATCAGTTAACATCTTCTCTTCTAACTACATGGGTGGATGAAAGCTGAGATGCTACAACCAGCTCGTGTGTCACTAATCAATGAAAGCATGCACATGGTTTTTTTGTTGTCTGGATTACTAAGCCACAGTCAAAAGGAAGGAATACTTTTTTCACGAAATACCAACTGTTGACAGTCTGACAGATGCAGTGATGCTAGAAGTACAAGGTAGCCAATAATTCATCCTTTCGTGCTAACTTCATGTTCTCTGCACCCATTGAACAAAAGGGTAGCCAATATATATGTATACACAATTAAAAGTACTTGTCATTTTGCAAGTGGAATTGTAAGTGTGAGACACTTAAACCAGAAAAAATGATAAAGAATTCTTTACTCACTCTGCTTTCAGCATATTGTTCTCGCAAATAAAATCTCTACCCTTTTCTTCTATCGTCTGGAAATATGCAAACAATACTTATGAGTAACAGAAAAACTGGTAACCTCATAAGTACAAAATTAACACATTTGAAACCTCAACAACGTTGAAGCTTCTAGTGTTAACATAGTCATTGGTATTCTGCTTTTTCTGAGACCTCCCTCCAATCACTGAGTGAGAGTTTCTTCCTTTGGATGGTTCTGCCTTCTTGGCCTGATGCACTGGTGCTGGTGCTGGCAGCATGTCATGATCAGAATTATTGCCACTCATCAAATGTTTTATGTGCATAGAGCAGATATCTTTCCCACATGTTGTGCTTGCGCTACATCCTAGAAGCTTGCAGCGTCTACCGCCACCATGTTCCACACAATAATCATTTCGCCCTTGTGCACCCTTCATGCATCCTTGTAACCTGCATCGCCTTCCCCCACCATGCACAATACAATAACCTGTCTTCCCTTTGGCACCTTTCCCACAACGATCATATTTACACCTCTTGCCGCCCCCGTGCTTCACACAACAACCTCTGCGACCTTCACTGCTCGTACGCGCAACTTTGGTGCACCCAATGACTGCACAGCACCTTATGCGTGGCCTTGAATTGTGTATGATGCATAGAGGTGTGCCTCCATGTGCACCATTTGTACAGCCTTCAACCATGCAGATCTTTGAACCATTGTCATGGACTTTCCCACACGTTGTAGTTCCTTCGGATGTCTTGTTGCATCCTTGCTGTGTGGACACTACAACTTCACAATCAAGAATGTTTATTCCAGTGCTGGCAGTGGCTGTACCATTACAGACATTTCCCATCACACTGAATCCACTATCTCCATTGTGCAACGTTGGTGGCACTCTTTTACTATGGACAATGCTCAACTGTATTTTGCATGCTGTAGCAGAGGTATTCACTTGTCTCTTTCCTTTCCTGTTGTAGAATTTCCCAAATCGACTGGTTTCCTTCTCTTTGTCCTGAAGAGAGAGTGTTTCCGTTTCTGCCTCAAAATCACAGCTCTCATCCTTCTCAGTGTCTCCCTTTAGTTCTTCTTGAGCATGAAGATTGTAGATTCCTGTGCTGCTCATAGCATTCCCAGCGGCTCCCTCCACTCCAATTCTACTATGTCGTCCATGCTTGATTGATACTTCTGATTTGGTGCATGGTACTGTGCTTGAACCACGTTCACCATGTGGGTGGCCTCCACCATTGGAAATGCATAAATCTAAGCCATCTCCTACGATATGAGCGCATCCAACCATCTGGCATAGTCGTCCCACATGGTGACTTCTGCAGGTAGCACCTCTTTCAGTCATTGACGGTGGCCCAGCAGCCTTTGCTGTATTTTCAGATTGTGTGGCTTTTTTTGCGCCATCAACTTCTGCAACAAACACCTGATTCCCAGACTGCATGGACTTGTCTTCCCTTAAAGACGACGTCATAGCACCTTGTTGTGTCAATAACAAGGGTGTAGCAGCACCTTGTTCTGTCATTGACAAGAATACACCAGCTTCACAATCAGACTGCATAGCTTCGCCCACACAATCACCTGCTGAAATAAGGTCATGATGCGTAGCCTCTTTTGTGCCATCACTTGTTGCAGTAAACTCATGATTTTCAGACTGCATAGACTTATCTGCCACTAATGAGGACATGGCGGAACCATGGTCTACCATTGATATGGATGTTGCAGCAGTAGCATCTTGTTCTGAAATTGGCAAGGATATTGCAGCTTCAGCTAGATTTTCAGATTGAGGGACATCAGCATCTTCTTCTTCTTCAACATTGCCATCTTTTTGAACACTATCTTCATCAGTGCTCAAATCAATGACATCTAAATTGAAATAGCACTCATCATCTTCCAAGTCGATAAAATCCACTAATGTCATTGCTGAAACTAAAACAACAAGAAAAGTGTGAGTAATAGGCAAGGACAAATGCAGAAAAGCAAGATGCACATTCAGTTACCAATTTATCAAATGGAAAAAAACTAAAGGTGTTGGGAAAATAAAGGGGAGGCTACACTTCTAACGGTATCTCTGTTATATTAACTTAACTAATATATAAGTATTGAGCTCGTTGTGATGGTTATGTGCACACATATGAACAAAGTTTGATAAATTTTCTATTAGCATTATGGACTTCGCATGGTTTCTTCAAGGAATATGTCTTATGCAAATAAAGAAAGTAACAACAAAACTAACTGTCCTACATTGTGGACCTCGCATGGTTTCTTCAAGGTATTATCACTGATGAACTTTCGCATTTGGATGCAGTAGACACGAAGATTGAAACGGTTTGCCACCTTGTCCTACATTGCCATGATCTCTGATGGGTTTCGGCTACACATCAACATGTACCAATACCTGCACCACATTTTCTCCTTTGGACAACAATGTGCAGAGTCATCTTTCAGAAAGGTTTGCCCAATGGCAGTTACTGATGTTTTCAGGGATATGCGCTTGGCTAGAAACTAGAGAGTATCAGATGATGGTAACATACTAATTCATCTGCTTGGACAAAACTGAAGTTCTCGCAGCACAGAGCAAACCAGTTCAGATGGGCTTTCGGCTGGGATTTCTGTCGGGCAAAATAGTGTCGTTGCCTTCTAAGAAATCTCCTTTTTGTTGCCGGCGCGCAACTGAAAAAAATTCGTGGTTATATAGTGGATTTGGTTCGCACTCAACGCATTGGGGAAGCAAAAACCTAGCAGATTCCGTGAAAAAAAAGCCCAATTCCGTGAAAAAAAAACTCCAAATTTGGGGCCGGTTAGCAAGAACCGCTGGGCAAATTGTATATGTTTATCAGCATTAACTCCAACTAATCGACCCTCCAAAAAATTCCAAACAGTGCAGCAAAGTAAAAGAGGAAAACTCATGCGAACAATCCACGAAAAATAGGAAGGGTTCCTCACCAAGCAGAAGAAATCTGTCAGAGTCCGGATGGATCTTCGCTGACTCCACGCCCAGCCCAGTAGGGTGGAGGGGAGGAGGGTGGCTGGCGTGCTTATGCTTTGGAGAATGTAGGACTGAGGCGAGCTCGCCGGAGAGCGGAGAGGGTTTTCATGTGTGAGAAGGTTCGAGAAACCCGTGTAGAAACAGGATGGGTGCAGATGTGAGACCGATGAACTTTTTTTTTTTTTTGAGCTGGTGAGACCGATGAACTAGTGAAGAGTAAAGTGGTTATTTCTATTTTTGGAAATTGATGAGTTAAGTGGTCTTTGGGACGGAGATGTGTTTTGGCTCACGGTGCAGAAAAAATTCTACTCTGTGTAAAAGAAAATTTTGAACAGAGTAAAAGAAAATTTTGCGTTTATATCTGAATATTCTATATTTGCGCATAAGTTTTCAAGAGAAAAATAACATTTTATATGTCCTATGTAAAAAATAAAAATAATTCTGTAAATAGCTATGTTAGAACATCGAAATTTTTCTTTTTGCATGAGACACAAAATATTTCTTTTTCCCGAACTCGTTTGTCCGGTTATCCATGCAAAAAAAAAAATTATAAATATTTTGACATTCCAAAATATGTTTTCAAACGATAGATTCATTTAGACCCATGAGCCCAATTGGATTTCCGCTTGCTTCAATTGATACTATGGACTCTTTCGATTTATTTACATAATCATCCCTTGCCAGCTGAGGACTGAATCATGATTTTGAATTTTGGTTATAGCAGAATTCGAGAAACGCCAACATCTTCTAAATTGGAAACTATTTCAGAATTATCTCGTCCAAATTTCATCAATTTTAAACAAAATTTACCCAAACTTGCATTTTATTTGAATTTGGTCTAAATCTAGTGTGAAAATTGCGTGAACATATATTTCAGAATCCCTTACCAAGATTGCAGAATATAGTTGAAATATTACGGGGCTACGCACAAAATTTATGCACGTGGCTTAGTCAGCACTCAGCAGACTGCCGATTGATGATTGCGCAGAGCATATTTGTACGTATATTGTGTAGTAAAGAAGAAAACAGGGAAGTAGACGATTACAAAACTTGTCCACTTTTAATAACTACAAGAAAACCTACTACCCAATGTCTATGCACCTAAATACGACCACCAGGTGTCTATCCACCTAGCTATCTCCATTAAGAGCATCTCCAGCACATATCGCAAATCGCGAAACTACATCCACGAATGTGGTGTACCGCAAACCTATTTTACATTATGAAAAAACGTTATGGCAGAACAGATACGCTAATTTAAATTGCATATTTAAAAAACATCATACATTGGCGTCAGGTTCATACATACAGGAGGTTTTGATCATCAAGATCGATAAATATTTAGCAAAAAATGATGCCGCGTCCTGCATCCCGTTGGGCCACGCAGAGATAAAACAAAAAAAATTCCCTCTAACGTGGTGATCCCAAGATCTAGCTGAGGTAGAAGGCCACGAGGTTTACCACTAGACGCGCAGTTGCGTACTGATGAAGCGCGTCAGTTGATGCAGTGCAGTCCTTTGCGATCCGATCTTCCTGGTGCTGATCGTACATCATATTTGCTGGTATCCACACGTACAAGAAGGAGCACCGGTGATGAACTGTTAGGTTCGTATCGACGGTAGGACTGCTGTGGAGCTAGGGTTTCCAACACATGGAATGACCTAACCGAACAACGATTAACCTTTCTGGGTTACAGTGCTCCACTATATATATGGAGTGAACGTGGGCTCCACTATCGTGGCCCATTCACTAAAGCCCATATAACACTAGTCACCATGAGTCCGACTCACCGACTCAGTCCTAATCCGGCTCGGGTCCAACCCGGCCAGATTTCTGGTTCAGATCCAATCTGAACTTGCTCCCGCTTGTAAGTGTGTGACCCGGCAGGCTCTTGGTTACTCGGACACGATTAGAGTTCGACTCACAATCGATCAGTCGGCAGCGGCTCCTAGCAGAACGTACCGACTCCCAAATACCAATGAGTCATGACGACTTGCCTTTCCAATGCGACTTGCATCCGAGTCCCTTTTGCCTCACGATATATCCTGTCAGACTATAGACGAATAAATGTCATCCCTTAAATAGTCTAACTCTCTTCTCGATCCGAGATAAGTGATTCACCCGACTAACTCTTAGTCGATCGCCTCGGTTAACACTTAACCGAGTCGTGCATGATCATGCTTTCCGAATCATATCATCCGATAGGGCCCAAAGAATATCTCTCCGAGTGGAGGGACAAAATCCCATCTTGGTTATTCACATCACGCAGCTTGATTCTCAGTCGACCCGAACTCTGTCTTTATAATTGCCCAGTTACGGATCAACGTTTGGCAGAACCTAAGTCGGTGATTCTCAACTCGGACTATGCAATAACCTCAGGTCTAAGGATTACATTGATTGAGATATACAAATGACAACTTATTCGTTGTACCTCAATATGGGTCAATCCGACTCGCTAAACTCTTTAGCCGAGTCTGCGTAAGTCGGAATGGCATCACCATGCCCATGACAAGTGGAACTGAGTCATCAAGCCGACTTTCACATTGGTCTAAGTTGTGTGTCTAGCACAACCTCAATGACCAAGGACATTTAGTACAAACAACATGAATGCATAGTTCCACAACCAAATCACATATTCAATGATACACATCAGATGTTTATACAAGGACAACTTTATATCTTTATGAATACAATGGGAAATCTCATCATACATGATTGCCTCTAGGGCATATTCCCAACAGTCTCCCACTTGCACTAGAGTCAATCTTCCGACATCACATGTCTAAGTATCTAATGCCCATGGCTCTCAGGTGCGCCTCATGCTTCGGCTGTGGTAACGGCTTTGTCAACGGATCCGCAATATTTGCATCCGTGTGTACCTTGCATAACTTGATATCACCCTGATCCACGAACTTGCGAATCAGGTGGTACCGCATGAGTATGTGCTTGTTCTTCTGGTGTTGTCTAGGTTCCTTGGCTTGTGCAATAGCACCATTGTTGTCACAATACACGTCTAACGGATTGCACGAGCCCTGGACCACACAAATATCCATGAGGAAATTCCTCATCCAAACAGCTTCCTTTGTTGCCTCCGAGGCGGCTATATACTCAGCCTCTGTTGTAGATGCAGACACAGTCTCTTGCTTGGAACTCTTCTAGCTCACAGCACCTACGTTTATAATAAACACGTATCCGGATTGCGAACGAGAATCATCAGAGTCGGTAAGATAACTCGCATCCGTGTAACCCTTTACACTGAGTTCATATTCACCACCATAAACCAAAAACATATCCTTAGTCCTTCTTAAGTACTTTAGGATATTTTTAGCCGCTGTCCAATGGATTTCTCCAGGATTAGCCTGGTATCTGCTCACAACACTTAGAGCATATGAAACATCCGGCCTAGTACAAATCATGGCATACATGATGGATCCGACTGCAGAAGCATACGGAATCGCACTCATCCGACTTCGCTCATCAGTTGTCGAAGGACACTAAGTCTTGCTAAGTTTTACACCATGGGACATCGGTAAGAACCCCTTCTTAGACGATTCCATGTTGAACTTCTTCAACACTTTGTCCAAATAAGTACTCTGACTCAATCCAATGATCCTCCTTGATCTATCTCTATAGATCCGGATTCCGAGAATATATGTTGCCTCACCCAAGTCTTTCATTGAGAAACTCTTTTCCAATGATTCCTTGGTTTCTTGCAACATCTGGACATCATTTCTAATCAATAATATGTCATCCACATATAAGATAAGAAAGTTTACTTTGCTCCCACTAAACTTCTTGTATAAACAAGAATCATGATAACACTTGATGAAGCCAAACGATTTGACTACCTCATCAAAGCAAATATTCCAACTCTGAGATGCTTGCTTCAACCCATAAATGGATTTCTGAAGTTTACATACCTTGTCAGCATTAGCCGGATCGACAAAACCCTTGGGCTGTATCATATACACGTCCTCGGTTAAATTTTCGTTAAGGAAAGCCGTTTTGACATCCATCTGCCATATCTCATAGTCGAAATAGGCTGCTATAGCTAACATGATCCAAACTGATTTAAGCATCGTTACGGGCGAGAAAGTCTCGTCGTAATCAACTCCTGAACTTGTCGGAACCCCTTCGCGACAAGACGTGCTTTATAGACGGAAACATTTCCAACCATATCAGTTTTCTTCTTAAAGACCCATTTGCACTCAACGGGTCTTGCACCGTCTAGCAGATCAACCAAGTTCCAAACTTGATTTTCATCCATGGACTTTGACTCGGATCTCATGGCTCCAAGCCATGACTCTGAATGAGATCCCACCATCGCTTCCGAATAATTTTCCGGATCATCATTGTCTAACAGTAACACATCACGAACACTTCGTAATCTTGCCGATCTTCGTAGTACAGGTGCTGCTGTCGGCTCAGCTGCCATGACCAGCTCAACCTCCAAGGTTTTTGCCGACTCGCTACTAGCCGGTTCCTCTCAAATTTCTTCGAGCTGCACCGTGCTCCCACTTACTCCCCGACCGAGAAACTCTTTCTCAAGGAAGACACCGTTCTGAGCGACAAACACTTTGCCCTCTTCTCGGTTGTAGAAGTAGTAACCCAAGGTTTCCCTCGGATACCCCATGAAAATACACTTATCTGACTTGGCTGTAAGATTGTCCGACTGAAGTCGCTTGACAAATGCTTCACGGCCAAAATCTTAAGAAAAGAGAAACTCGTCTTTTTGTCTGTCCACATCTCATGCGGTGTCTTCTCTACCGATTTTGATGGTACTCTGTTTAGTGTGAATGCCACTGTTTCTAGACAATAATCCCAAAATGATAAAGGCAAATATGTCTGACTCATCATTGATCGTACCATGTCCAATAAGGTCTGATTCCGCCTTTCCGAAACACCATTCCTTTGCGGCGTTCCTGGCGGAGTAAGTTGAGGAACTATTCCACAACTTTTCAGATGGTCATCAAACTCATGGATCATGTACTCGCCTCCTCGGTCCGACCGAAGAAACTTTATTTTCTTGCCGAGTTGATTCTGTGCTTCATTCTGAAATTCTTTGAACTTTTCAAAGGCTTCTGACTTATGTTTCATCAAGTAGATATATCCATACCTACTCAAATCATCAGTGAAGGTAATGAAGTACTCATAACCACCCCTGGCTGTCGTGCTCATTGGTCCACATACATCACTATGTACTAGTCCCAACAAGTCAGACGCCCTTTCGCAGCTCTTTGCAAAAGGTGTCTTGGTCATTTTGCCGAGTAGGCAAGATTCGCATGTCTCGAATGACTCCAAGTCGAACGAAGTTAGGAGTCCATCATCATGGAGCTTCTTCATGCGTTTCCAGCTTATATAACCAAGCCGACAGTGCCAAAAGTAAGTCATATTCAGATCATTTGGTTTCAACCTTTTAACATTTATGTTATAAACTGACTCACCATCAAGATTCAAAATAAATAACCCATCCTAGACGGGTGCAAAGCCGTGAAACATATCATTCAAATACAAAGAACAACCATTATTCTTGATATTCTACTCATAGCCTTGCCTCATCAAACATGAAGCAGAAATAATGTTTCGAATGAGCACTGGAACATAATAACAATTATTCAGTTCCATAATGAATCCGGAAGGTAAATGAAGTTGCATCATGCCAACTTCCAACGCAGCAACTCTTGCTTTGTTGCCGACTCGAATATCAACCTTGCCTCTTGCTACGCTCCTAGTTCTTACTAGTCCCTGCAACGAGTTGCAGATGTGAATAACTGACCCGGTATCATATACCCAAGAACTATTAGGTGCATCAGCAAGATATATGTCTATAACATTGCAAACAAGTGTACCTGAGTCGGAAGTCATACCTCCACTCTTGGCTTTGTCGGCCAAGTACTTGCTGCAGTTCCTCTTCCAGTGGCCATCCGCCTTGCAGTAGAAGCAAGTGGATCCGGCTGAAGGAGATGGCTTAGTACTTGAGGAAGCGCTTGGGACCGGGTCCTGATCCTGCTTTCCTCCTGACTTAGCCTTATTCTTAGTCCAAAAACTCTTCTTGAACTTAGCCTTATTCTGCACCATCAACACTTGACTGGCGCCCTTCTTGAGATCCGCCTCTGCCTGCTTGAGCATCCCATGCAATTCAGTGAGCTTCTTATCCATACCATGCATGTGGTAGTTCAAAATGAACTGCCCATATGCACTAGGAAGAGAGTTCAGAATTATATCCATAGCGAACTCTTCGCTAATGGGGTAGCCAAGCCTCTCCACAGACTGCACATAACCAACCATTTTGATCACATGCGGACTCAGTGGATCACCATCCTTAAGCTTGCAACTCAGCAAAGTCTGAGAGACTTGATACCTCTCAGTCTTCGCCTGAGCCTGGAACATACTTTTGAGGCTTTCGATCATATCGTAGGCCTCAACATTCTCGAACTGCTTTTGCAAGTCCGGTTCCATGTGAGCAAGCATAAGACAACTAATATCCGTGGACTCATCCTTAGCCCGAAGGTAGGCATTGGTGGCAGCGACAGTCGCATTCTCATTCGGCTCATCTGGAAGTGGATTGTCTAGGACATGGTCCTTCTTTTCTTGTTTGAGAATAATTCTCAGATTTCGATACCAGTTGGTAAAATTAGTGTCGTTCAGTTTATCTTTCTCAAGGATAGTTCTCAACGCAAAACCGGATATCTGAGAGTGACTGCTACTTGGTGCCATGATCTACAACAGAAAATATGCAAAACACTTAAGACATGTATTCATAAAAGAGCAAGCATATTAAACATTTTAATATTTTATGCTCCCACTAGAACCAACACCCCTCCGATGGTTGCTTAGTGATTCAGGATCTTAAATAAGCAAGTCGGCTAGTGAGCTTTAGCATCACCGCTAGCCGCCAAGTGATCTAGGTAGACAACTCCTTGTCAATCGCATCTCATACGACTGTTGTTGGACGGGTGGCATCACATGCCTCGGCTCCCATCCGACTTTTCCCCGAGCCCCACAACCGTTGTGATAGACCCGTCTAGTTTACCAAGTGTTTCCGCAGTAAGAGTCCGACTCGAACCCACCTAGTCGGAAAGAATTGGCAGCATCTCAATATTATGAGCCCACTACCAAAAATGTCCGACTTGTGATGGTGCAAACACTGGCGGGAAAACCGACTAGACCTTCTTTGAGGGATTAAATTTTACCGACTATCTAATGGAGGTAAAACAGAGACATAACAATAACACAAAATAAAGCATTTATAATGTGAAATGGTATGGCTCCCTTCATGGCGATCTCCATCTCCACAAAGCTTGTAATCCGACTCATGCCAACTCTTGTCACTTGCCGTCTTACTCCATGTCGCCGACATGTACATCGCCTTGCATGTCATCCGGGTTCTCCACACAGCTACACTAGCTTAGTAGAGTAAATTACAAGGAGAATCCAACACGCAGGTCGTTATACAACAATATGTCAGCACCTAGGATCCAGCCGGCTGACAAAACCGTGATTCGCAGATCACGTATGGATTACACACATACATCATATGCACATGAACCATACCATTCACAACTTCCTGCAAAAACGAGTTATGCATAGATACAATATCTACCAGCACTGTGAAACTCGCAACAACATCTAAGACGCTACGACAGGATTCCGACCATTATTCCGATTCGATCAAACTCTTTGATCTTCGATCACCGCCTCTGAATTTACGTGTCACAGTCTACCCCGACGGCGGAAGCCGACCGGTAGGGGTATGTCGTTCCACGACCTCAGCAGTATGATCCCGGAAATTAGATCTACCATTCCCCAAGTACAGTTGATCCAATCAACCTCGTACAAAACCGATCTATCTCATAGATCGACCAACAAATAGCATATAGATCTCATCTACAGCTAACAGCATATCACATATGCGCGATCTCGAGCCTAAAACCAGAAGCTTTCGCTCTGATACCGCTGTTGGGCCACCCAGAGATAAAACAAAAACTTTTCCCTCTAACGTGGTGATCCCAAGATCTAACTGAGGTAGAAGGCCACGAGGTTTACCACTAGACGTGCAGTTGTGGATTACTGATGAAGCGCGCCAGTTGATGCAATGTAGTCCTTTGTGATCCGATCGTCTTGGTGCAGATCGTACAGCACCTCTGCTGGTATCCACACGTACAAGGAGGAGCACCGGTGGCGAACTGCTAGGTTCGTATCGATGGTAGGACTGCTGTGGAGCTAGGGTTTCCAACACATGGAATGACCTAACCGAACAACGATTAACCTTTCTGGGTTACGGTGCTCCACTATATATAGGGAGTGAACATGGGCTCCACTGTCGTGGCCCATTCACTAAAGCCCATATAACACTAGTCACCATGAGTCCGACTCACCGACTTAGTCCTAATCCGGCTCGGGTCCAACCCGACCAGATTTCTGGTTCAGATCCAATCCGAACTTGCTCCCGATCTTAAGTGTGTGATCCGACAGGCTCTTGGTTACTCAGACACGATTGGAGTCCGACTCACAATCGATCAGTCGGCAGCGGCTCCTAGCAGAACGTGCCGACTCCCAAGTACCAATGAGTCATGACGACTTGCCTTTCCAATGCGACTTGTGTTCGAGTCCCTTTTGCCTCACGATATACCTTGTCAGACTATAGGCGAATAATTGTCATCCCTTAAATAGTCTGACTCTCTTCTCGATCCGAGATAAGTGATTCACCCGACTAACTCTTAGTCGATCGTCTCGGTTAACACTTAACCGAGTTGTGCATGGTCATGCTTTCCGAATCATATCATCCAAGAGGGCCCAGAGAATATCTCTTCGAGTGGAGGGGCAAAATCCCATCCTGGTTATTCACATCACGCAGCTTGATTCTCAGTTGACCCGAACTCTGTCTTTATAACTGCCCAATTACGGATCAGCGTTTGACAGAACCTAAGTCGGTGATCGTCAACTCGGACTATGCAATAACCTCAGGTCTAAGGATTACATTGATTGAGATATACAAATGACAACTTGTTCGTTGTACCTCAATATGGGTCAATCCGACTCGCTAAACTCTTTAGCCGAGTCCGTGTAAGTCAGAATGGCATCACCATGCCCATGACAAGTGGAACAGAGTCATCAAACCGACTTTCACATTGGTCTAAGTTGTGTGTCCAGCACAACCTCAATGACCAAGAACATTTAGTACAAACAACATGAATGCATAGTTCCACAACTGAATCACATATTCAATGATACACATCAGATGTTTATACAAGGACAACTTTATATCTTTATGAATACAATGGAAAATCTCATCATACATGATTGCCTCTAGGGCATATACCCAACACATCCCAGACTAGATCTAGCATCTACGTAGCTCCACAGGAGGTACCTGTTGGAGATATGCCCTAGAGGCAATAATAAATATAGTTATTATTATATCTTTGTGTTTATGATAAATGTTTATATTCATGCTATAATAGTATTAACAAGGAAACATTAATACTTGTGTGATTTGTAAACTTAATTTGAAGTCCCTAGTAAAGCCTCTATACATCACTAGCTTGCTAGTTAATGAATGATTGTGGTTTCCCTGTCATGAACATTGAGATGTTATTAACAACAAGATCATATCGTTAGGAGAATGATATGGTGGACATACTCCTATAGATAAGCGTAGCATAAAGATCAAGTCATTTTAATAGTTCAATTGCTATATGCTTTCTGATACATAGTAACCTAATTCCTTCGACCATGAGATCATGCATATCACCTTTACCGGATGGATGCTTTGATGACATCAAACACCACACCGTAACTGGGTGGCTATAAAGGTGGCATTGAGTGTTCGGAAAGTATTGGTTGAAACACATGGATCAAGAGTGGGATTTGTCCATCCATATGACGGATAGATATACTCTGGGCCCTCTCGGTGGAATGTCATCCAATTAGCTTGCAAGCATGTGACTGGCTCACAAGGGATCACATATCACGGGAACGAGAAAAGAGTACTTATCGGTAACGAGGTTGAACTAGGTATGCAGAGATACCGACGATCATAACCTCGGATGAGTAAAGTATCGTGAGACAAAGGGAAATTGGTATCGTATGTAAGTGGTTCATTCGATCGCAAAGTAATCGTAGAAATATGTGGGAGCCATATGAATTTCCAGATTCCTCTATTGGTTATTGTTCGGAGAGGTGTCTCGATCATGTCCGTATAATTCACGAACCGTAGGAAGACACACTTAAGGATTCGACGTTGTTTGAGTAGTTATGGAATGATGAGAAAGAGACCGAATGTTGTTCGGAGTCTCGAATGGGATCCGGGATATCACGAGGAGATCCGGAATGGTCCGGAGAATAAGATTCATATAAGGAAAGTCCCGTTTCGGAGTTGGGGAATGGTTTCGGTGTTTTCATCGGGAATGTTCTAGAAGGTTCCGGAATGTCCGGCACTCTGGAGGGGAAGGGTACATGAATGTGTTATATCAAGTTGGTGTGATTGCATTATGTACTCGGTGACATCGCTGAACAAAATAGAGGGATTAATCAAATCCTAGTTTGAAAAGTCAAACGCCTAGTTTGAAAGTCAAACGGCTAGTTTTGGGAAGTGGAGAGGGAGGTGGAAACCGACTTGGGGGAGGAGTTCCTCCTCCCACCACCGGCGCACCACCAAGCCGAGTTGCGGAGGGACTCCCCTCCCCTTGGTCGGCCCCCTCCACCTATATAAGGAGGGGCAGGGCTCCCCTCTTAGACACACAAGTTCCTACCTCTAAACCCTAGTACCAAGCCGCCGCCGCCTCCATAGCCGCCGCCGTCCCTAGGGAAAACCGCTGCCACCGCCTAGCTAAACCCTAGCCGCTGGCTTGCCCCTCCTCGGCGTGTCTAAACCCTAGATCGTCGAAGGACTCTCTCATACTCCACCATACTCGCTCCGGCTTAAGGCGAAGCCCTGCGAGATCTCCCCTCTACTTCCGGTACCACGCCGTTGTACTGCCGGAATCGCGAGGAGAGTGCTACAACCTCCGCTGCCTACTGGAACAAGGGAGAGGAAGGTCTTCATCGAGTACCGAACGTGTGACCGACTGCAGGAGTGCTGCCGGAACGTAGCGCCGAAAGGATCGTCTACGCGATCTTGAGATCGGGAAGAGTACGACTACATCACCCACGAGAATCCGCTCTCGTTAAACACTTTGGAATCTTCGAGGGTGAGTTATTCCATCGACTCGTTGCTACAATCTAGTAGATAGATCTTGGCTTGTTTGTTTGTATGCGATAGAAATTTTTTGTTTTCCATGCTACGAATCCCTATAGTGGTATCAGAGCCGTGTCTATATGTAGATCTGTTGCACGAGTAGAACACAATGGTCATTGTGGGCGTTGATGCTTTTATTGTCGATTGCTTCTTGTGTACTTTGCATCTTGCGGGATGTTGGGATGAAGCGGCCCGGGCTAACCTTACATGACATCGTTCATGAGACTTGCTCCATGCTTGACATGCAACTTGTATTGCATAAGTGGCTTTGCGGGTGCCTGTTTCTCCTAGCATAGTTAAGATCCAATTTACAATGGGTGATTAACAATACTAGTATCAATGTTGTGGTTCATGTTCGTAAGTTAGAACGACACTTATTGAAAGCCCCAAACCACGTAAAACATGCAAAGATAGTAGAAGCGTCTAACTTTGTTTTGCAGGGGTGTGTTGTGATGTGATATGGCCATGATTGTGATTATATTTGATGTATACAATGTTCCTTATTGTAAGTTGGCAACCGGCAGGAGCCATATGGTTGTCTTTAATTTATGTTAAGACCCGCGTGTCTATTCAAAGTAGTTGTAATAGTTGAAGCCGGTGGACTACAACCATGGAGAAGCGTCATTGACCTTGATGCAATGCCGGTGATGATGGAGATCATGTTCGTGCTAGAAGATGGAGATCGGAAGCAAAAAAGTAGAAATGCCATATCATATCACATATTATGAATTGCATGTGATGTTAATCCTTTATGCATCTTGTATTGCTTAGTAGACGACGGTAGCATTATAAGATGATCCCTCATGCACATGAATTTCAAGTCATAAAGTGTTCACCCTTAGTTAGCACCGTTGCTAAAGCTTGTTGTTTCGAAGCACCACGTGATGATCGGGTGTGTTAGATTCTGCAAGTGCATACAACGTGAGCAAGCCAGATTTTCTCATGCGGAAACTAAGGTTTGATCTTGACGAGCCTAGCATGTACAGACATGGTCTCGGAACACGGATCACCGAAAGGTAAAGCATGAATCATATAGTAGATATGATGAACATGTCGATTGTTCGCCATTGAAACTATATCAGCTCTCGTGATGATCGGTGTTGATGTGGTGGATTTGGTTCGTGTGATCACTAAAACAATGTGAGGGATATTGTTTTGAGTGGGAGTTCACCTAGATTAATTTTATTATTAATCTGAACTCAATTTGTCATAAACTTAGTCTAAACTATTGCAAATATGTTGTAGATCAATGGCAGCCCCTACCATCAATTTTAATGCGTTCCTAGAGAAAGAAAAGTTGAAAAACAATGGAAGCAACTTCGCGGATTGGTTCCGCAATTTGAGGATTGTCCTCACAGATGGTAATTTGACCTATGTGCTGGATGCACCGCTAGGTGACCCACCTGCAGCTGATGCTGCCGATGAAGTAAAGAATGTTTACCTCACTCAGAAGACTCAGTACTCCACAGTTCAGTGTGCTATCTTGTATGGTTTAGAATCGGAGCTTCAGAAAAGGTTTGAGAATTCAGACCCATATGATATTGTCGAGGATCTCAAATTGATCTTTGAGACTCATGCGGCAATTGAAATCTATGAGGCTTCTGAAAAGTTCTTTAACTGCAAGATGGAAGAGGGCAGCTCCGTCAGTGAGCATGTGCTTAAGATGTCTGGGCACGCAAACAAACTTCAAAGCTTGGGCATAGTGATTCCTAATGCTTTGGGGATTTACCACGTCCTCCAATCACTACCACCAAGTTACAAGAACTTTGTGATGAACTACAACATGCAAAACATGAACAAGACGTTGCCAGAACTCTTTGCCATGTTGAAATCTGCAGAAGTGGAGATCAAGAAAGAGCACCAAGTGTTGTTGGTCAATAAGACCACCAAATTCAAGAAAGGCAAGTCTAAGCAGAAGGGACACTTCAAGAAGGGTGGTAAGAAAGTTACCACGCCAACGAAGAAGACCAAGGCTGGACCTAAGCCTGATACTGAGTGCTTTTACTGCAAGGGAGAAGGTCACTGGAAGCGGAATTGCCCAAAGTACTTGGCGGATTTGAAGAACGGCAACATCAAGAAGAAAGGTATATCTGATATACATGTTATTGATGTGTATCTCACTAGTACTCGTAGTAGTGCCTGGGTATTTGATACTGGTTCGGTTGCTCATATTTGTAACTCGAAACAGGTGCTGCAGAATAAACGGAAGCTAGCGAAGAACGAGATGACGATGCGCGTGGGAAACAGATCAAAGGTTGATGTGATCGCGGTCGGCACGCTACCCCTTCATCTACCATCGGGATTAGTTTTATACTTAAATAATTATTATTTGGTGCCTGCGTTAAGCATGAACATTATATCGGGATCTTGTTTATTGCGAGACGGTTACTTGTTTAAGTCCGAGAATAATGGTTGTTCGATTTATATGAGTAATATGTTTTATGCACATGCACCTTTGATAGATGGTCTATTCTTGTTGAATCTCGATAGTGGAAATACACATATTAATAACATTGAGGCTAAACGTTTGAAATCGAGCGATAACTCGACCTATATGTGGCACTGTCGTCTTGGTCACATTGGAGTGAAGCGTATGAAGAAACTCCATTTCGATGGACTTCTTGAATCACTTGATTTCGAATCACTTGAAAGATGCGAAGCATGTCTGATGGGTAAAATGACTAAGACTCCATTCTCTGGTATGATGGAGCGAGCTACGGACTTATTGGAAATCATACATACCGATGTGTGTGGTCCAATGAGTGTAGCATCACGCGGTGGTTATCGTTATGTTCTTACCTTCACGGATGATTTGAGTAGATATGGGTATATCTATTTCATGAAACATAAGTCCGAAACTTTCGAGAAGTTTAAGGAATTTCAAAGTGAGGTAGAGAATCAACGTAACAAGAAGATTAAATTTCTACGTTCTGATCATGGAGGTGAATATCTAAGTTACGAGTTTGGCGAGCATTTGAAGAAATGCGGAATACTTTCAAAATTGACACCGCCGGGAACACCACGGCGTAATGGTGTGTCTGAACGTCGTAATCGAACTCTCTTAGATATGGTTCGTTCTATGATGTCACTTACAGATTTACCGCTATCATTTTGGGGTTATGCATTAGAAACAACCGCATTCACTTTAAATAGGGCACCATCTAAATCCGTTGAAACGACACCGTATGAATTATGGTTTGGGAAGAAACCTAGATTGTCGTTCCTTAAAGTTTGGGGTTGCGAAGCCTATGTAAAGAAGTTACAGCCGGACAAGCTTGAACCCAAAGCGGAAAAATGCGTCTTCATAGGATACCCGAAGGAAACTATTGGGTATACCTTCTATCATAGATCCGAAGGCAAAATCTTCGTTGCCAAGAATGGATCCTTTCTAGAGAAGGAATTTCTCTCGAAAGAAGTGACTGGAAGGAAAGTAGAACTCGACGAGGTTGTCGAACCTTCTCTCGAAATTGCGAGTAGCGCAGCACCGAAAGAAGTTCCTGTGGTGCCTGCACCAGTTAGAGAGGAAGCTAATGATGATGATCATGAAACTTCGGTTGTAGTTGCTATAGAGCCTCGCAGGTCAACGAGAACTCGTACCACTCCAGGTTGGTATGATCCCGTTATGAATGTCATGTTGGTGGACAACACCGATGACCCTGAGACATATGAGGAAGCGATGATGAGCCCAGATTCCAACAAATGGCAAGAAGCCATGAAATCCGAGATTGGATCCATGTACGAAAACCAAGTATGGACTTTGGTGGACTTACCGGATGGCCGAAAGGCTGTCGAGAACAAATGGATTTTCAAGAAGAAAACAGATGCTGATGGTAATGTTACTGTCTATAAAGCTCGACTTGTCGCAAAGGGGTTTCGACAAATTCAAGGACTTGACTACGATGAGACTTCCTCGCCAGTAGAAAAGCTAAAGTCTGTGAGGATTATGTTAGCAATCGCTGCATATTATGATTATGAGATATGGAAGATGGATGTCAAAACAGCATTCCTCAATGGAGACATTAATGAAGAGTTGTATATGATGCAACCCAAAGGTTTTGTCGATCCTAAAGATGCTAACAAGGTATGCAAACTTCAACGGTCCATCTATGGATTGAAGCAAGCATCCCGAAGTTGGAATCAACGTTTTGATAAGGTGATCAAAAGTTTTGGTTTTGTACAAACTTATGGAGAAGCTTGTATTTACAAGAAAGTGAGTGGGAGCTCCGTAGCATTCTTAATACTATATGTAGATGACATATTGTTGATTGGGAATGATGTAGACCTTCTTAATAGTGTCAAGGAATATTTGAATAATAGTTTTTCAATGAAGGATCTTGGCGAAGCAGCTTACATATTAGGCATAAAGATTTATAGAGATAGATCGAGACGCCAAATATCATTGTCACAAAGTACATATTTGAACAAAGTTCTAAAGAGGTTTGGAATGGAAGATAGCAAGAAAGGGTTCTTGCCCATGTTGCCCAATATGACCTTGAGTAAAACTCAAAGTCCGACATCAGCAGAAGATAGAGAAAGGATGAGTAAGACTCCCTATGCCTCAGCCATAGGATCTCTAATGTATGCCATGCTATGTACTAGACCCGACATTGCATATGTTGTTAGTTTAACTAGCAGATATCAAAGTGATCCAGGAGTGGATCATTGGACAGCAGTCAAAAACATCCTTAAGTACTTGAGAAGAACTAAGGATATGGTTCTTTCTTATGGAGGTGATGAACAACTCGTTGTAAATGGTTACACCGATGCTAGTTGGAACACCGATCCGGATGATTCTAAATCACAATCTGGATACGTATTTATTTTGAATGGTGCGGAAGTTAGCTGGAGGAGTGCAAAGCAAAGCGTTGTGGCGAGATCTTCAACTGAATCGGAATACATGGCTGCTTCGGAGGCTTCACAAGAAGCGATATGGATGAAAGAGTTCATTACAGAGCTGGGTGTGGTTCCTAGTGCGCTGGACCCAATGTCTATCTACTGTGATAACATGGGCGCCATAGCCAATGTGCAAGAACCAAGGTCACACAAGAAGTTGAAGCATATCAAGCTACGTTTTCACGCTATTTGAGAACATATCCAAGATGGGGATATAAAGATTTGCAAAGTACACACAGATCTGAATGTGGCGGATCCGTTGACTAAACCTCTCCCGAGGGCAAAACATGACCAGCACCAAACTGCCATGGGTGTTCGGTATATTACTATGTAATCTAGATTAGATGACTCTAGTGCAAGTGGGAGACTGTTGGAGATATGCCCTAGAGGCAATAATAAATATAGTTATTATTATATCTTTGTGTTTATGATAAATGTTTACATTCATGCTATAATAGTATTAACAAGGAAACATTAATACTTGTGTGATTTGTAAACTTAATTTGAAGTCCCTAGTAAAGTCTATATACATCACTAGCTTGTTAGTTAATGAATGATTGTGGTTTCCCTGTCATGAACATTGATATGTTATTAACAACAAGATCATATCGTTAGGAGAATGATATGGTGGACATACTCCTATAGATAAGCGTAGCATAAAGATCAAGTCATTTTAATAGTTCAATTGCTATATGCTTTCTGATACATAGTAACCTAATTCCTTTGACCATGAGATCATGCATATCACCTTTACCGGATGGATGCTTTGATGACATCAAACACCACACCGTAACTGGGTGGCTATAAAGGTGGCATTGAGTGTTCGGAAAGTATTGGTTGAAACACATGGATCAAGAGTGGGATTTGTCCATCCATATGACAGATAGATATACTCTGGGCCCTCTCGGTGGAATGTCATCCAATTAGCTTGCAAGCATGTGACTGGCTCACAAGGGATCACATATCACGGGAACGAGAAAAGAGTACTTATCGGTAACGAGGTTGAACTAGGTATGTAGAGATACCGACGATCATAACCTCGGATGAGTAAAGTATCGTGAGACAAAGGGAAATTGGTATCGTATGTAATTGGTTCATTCGATCGCAAAGTAATCGTAGAAATATGTGGGAGCCATATGAATTTCCAGATTCCTCTATTGGTTATTGTTCGGAGAGGTGTCTCGATCATGTCCGTATAATTCACGAACCGTAGGGAGACACACTTAAGGATTCGACGTTGTTTTAGTAGTTATGGAATGATGAGAAAGAGACCGAATGTTGTTCGGAGTCTCGAATGGGATCCGGGATATCACGAGGAGATCCGGAATGGTCCGGAGAATAAGATTCATATAAGGAAAGTCCCGTTTCGGAGTTGGGGAATGGTTTCGGTGTTTTCATCGGGAATGTTCTAGAAGGTTCTGGAATGTCTGGCACTCCGGAGGGGAAGGGTACATGAATGTGTTATATCAAGTTGGTGTGATTGCATTATGTACTCAGTGTCATCGCTGAACAAAATAGAGGGATTAATCAAATCCTAGTTTGAAAAGTCAAACGCCTAGTTTGAAAGTCAAACGGCACGTTTTGGGAAGTGGAGAGGGAGGTGGAAACCGACTTGGGGGAGGAGTTCCTCCTCCCACCGCCGGTGCACCACCAAGCCGAGTTGGGGAGGGACTCCCCTCCCCTTGGCCGGCCCCCTCCACCTATATAAGGAGGGGCAGGGTGAAGGGTTTCGCGGCATAGTAAATCAAAATTTTCTACGGAAGCGAACAGAGGGAAAGCCAAGATCTAATCTAGGAGATGCAAACAACGAGAGAGATTAGATTAGATCTTCATACCCTTGAAGATTCGCACAGCGGAACGTTCGTCGGAACGTGGGTGATGTAGTCGTACTCGCTTCTCCTTCTCGCGATCCGATCCGATCTAGCACCACAAGTGGCGGTGCCTCCGTGAGATGCACACGTGCAGCACCTCGACGTCTCCTCCTTCCTCGGACCAGCAAGTATGGTGGAGAGATGGATTGGATCTACAGCACGACAGCGTGGTGTATATGGTGGAGAATTTCTGCTGCAGGGCTTCGCCTACAAACAGTCGGGAGGGAGAGAGGAAGGCAGCAGGACAACTAGGATTTGGAGGGAAGGTGTGGATTGGGGGGAGGGGCGCACCAGCCCTCTATATATAGAGGGGGGGTGCGGCCAGCCCTTGCCCATCCTCCAAGCCTATCTCTAGTTTAAACGATTTAAACTATCCCTTCTAGAAACCCTATCTTATCTCTAGTTTAAACGATTTAAACTTATCTAGGATCGGCTGGGCCCTATGGGGCCTTGTGCCCCTGGCCCAATGCGGCCAGGACACTCCCTCATAGGCCCATGCCCCCTCCCGGAAGGTGGGACCACGTTGGCCCCCTTCCGGAAGGTTCTAGAAGCTTCCGGTACAATACCGATTAACCCGGAACAATTCCGAACTCCAAAAACTGCACTGCCTTATATGAATCTTATTCTCCGGACCATTCCGGAACCTCTCGTGATATCCCGGATCCCATCCGAGACTCCGAACAAAAATTCATAAAACAAGTATCCAATCTATCCTAGCGTCGAGACACGTTAAGTGTGTGACCCTGCGGGTTCGAGAATATGCAGACATGATCTTCTATCAATAATCAACAGCGGGGTCTGGGCACCCATATTGACTCCCACACATTCATCGATGATCATATCGGATGAACCACGATGCCAGGATTCAATCAATCCCATATATATATTCCCTTCGTCTCGCGATATTTTACTTGCCCGAGATTCGATCGTCGGTATCGTCATACCTAGTTCAATCTCGTTCACAGCAAGTACTTTACTCGTTCCGTAATCCGATATCACTTTGTGATTAACTCCTTAACCACATGCTTGCAAGCGGTGTTGATATCGATTACCGAGTGGGCCCGAAGTATACCTCTCCAACTTGGGAGGGACAAATCCCATCTCGATACATACAACCCAACAGATACTTTCCGATCACCTGAGAGACACCTTTATGATCACCCTCTCATAGGATGACGTTTGATGACCTCAAAGCTTTCTTCCGATACCAGGGAGTTGTATTATCTCATGGTCTAAGGAATACAATATATGACATAGGAAAAGCTTCGCAAAGATGAACACAATGACACGATCTAATTGCTTCACTTAGTTTGGGTCTATCCATCATATCATTCTCCCAATGATATGATCTCATTATCAATTGACAACTCATGTATATGGTTAGGAAACCTTAACCATCATTGATCAATGAGCTAGTCCATAGAGGCGTACTAGGGATACGGTGTTGTTCACAAACCACACAAGTATTAAAGTTTCCGCTTAATACAATTCTAGCATGGAATATAAACTTTATCATGAACAAGAATTATAATAATAACATCTTTATTATTGCCTCTAGGGCATAATTCCAACAGTCTCCCACTTGCACTAGAGTCAATAATCTAGTTTACATTTGGCAACAATCTCACACCCATGGCACTGAGGTGCTGATCATGTTTTACACGTGGAAGAGGTTTAGTCAATGGATCTGCGACATTCAGATCTGTATGTACTTTGCTGATCTTCAGATCTCCATCTGCTATATAATCTCGGATTATATGAAACTTGCGGTTGATATGCTTGGTCTTTGGATGATATCTTGGTTCCTTAGCGAGTGCTATGGCGCCAGTGTTGTCACACAATATCTCCAGTGGGTCCAATGCACTTGGAACCACGCCAAGCTCAGTGATGAAGTTTCTGATCCAAACTCCTTCACTTGACGCTTCTGCAGCAGCCATGTATTCCGCTTCTACTGTAGATCCCGCGATCATGCTTTGCTTGCAGCTTCTCCAGCTCACAGCTCCTCCATTCAAAATATACACGTATCCTGTCTGAGATTTAGAATCATCCTTGTCGGTGTCGAAACTAGCATCGACGTAACCTTTTATGACGAGCTGTTCATCACCCCCATAAACTAAGAACATTTCTTTAGTCCTATTTAGGTACCTTAGGATGTTCTTCACGGCTGTCCAGTGTTCCACTCCTGGATCACTTTGGTATCTGCTCGTCAAACTAAGAGCATTGGACACATCCGGTCTAGTACACAGCATGGCATACATGATGGAACCTATGGTCGAGGCATAAGGCACTTTGCTCATAGTTTCCCTATCATTTACCGTAGCTGGACACTGAGCCTTGCTCAATATCTTACCTGACAACATAGGCACTGAACCTTTCCCTGCCTTATCCATTCTGAACCTTTTCAGAACTTTGTCTAGGTATGTACTCTGGCTTAAAGCTATCAGGCGTCTTTGTCTATCTCTATAGATTTTGATGCCCAATATATAAGCAGCTTCACCTAGGTCTTTCATTGAAAAACACTTGTTCAAATAACTCTTCACATCGTTAAGCATGTTGATGTCATTTCCAATAATCAATATGTCATCCACATATAGTACCAGAAACGTCACCGAGCTCCCACTCACTTTCTTGTAGATGCAAGCTTCGTAGCAATTTGGAACAAATCCAAAGCTCTTGATCACTTGATCAAAATGAAGGTTCCAACTCCGAGATGCTTGCTTCAGTCCATAAATGGAATGCTGAAGTTTGCATACTTTATCAGCATCCTTAGGATCGACAAAACCTTCGGGTTGCATCATATACAACTCTTCATCAATGTTGCCATTGAGGAAAGCAGTCTTGACATCCATTTGCCATATTTCATAATCATGAAATGCAGCAATTGCTAATAAAATCCGAATGGACTTAAACATCGCTACGGGAGAGAAAGTCTCATCGTAGTCAACACCTTGAACTTGTCGAAAACCTTTCGCAACAAGCCGTGCTTTATAGACGGTAACATTACCATCCGCCTCCGTTTTCTTCTTGAAGATCCATTTGCACTCAACGGCCTTTCGGTCGCTAGGAGGGTCCACCAAAGTCCATACTTGGTTTTCGCTCATGGATCCCAATTCGGATTTCATGGCTTCTAGCCATTTCTCAGAGTCTGGGCTCATCATCGCTTCCTCATAGTTCGTAGGTTCACTATCTTCTACTAACAAGACAGTCAAGACAGGGTTGCCGTACCACTCAGGAGGGGCACGCGACCTTGTCGACCTGCGACGTTCAGTAGCAGCATCGTCCGAAGCTTCATGATCCTTGTCATTAGCTTCCTCTATTGTTGGTGCAGACGGCACTGGAACAATTTCAGGTGCTGCGCTACTCTCCAACTCAAGAGAAGGTTCAATAACCTCGTCTAGCTCTACTTTCCTCCCACTCACTTCTTTCGAGAGAAACTCCTTCTCAAGAAAGGAACCGTTCTTTGCGACAAACACTTTGCCTTCGGTTCTGTGATAGAAGGTATACCCAATAGTTTCCTTAGGGTATCCTATGAAGACGCATTTCTCCGCTTTGGGTTCGAGCTTGTCCGGCATCAACTTCTTGACGTAAGCTTCGCATCCCCAAACTTTAAGAAACGACAACTTAGGTTTAGCACCAAACCACAGTTCATACGGTGTCATCTCAACGGATTTAGATGGAGCCCTATTTAAAGTGAATGCAGCGGTTTCTAATGCATAACCCCAAAATGATAACGGCAAATCAGTAAGAGACATCATCGATCGGACCATATCTAATAGGGTTCGATTCCGGCATTCAGACACACCATTGCGCTGTGGTGTTCCGGGTGGCGTGAGTTGTGAAATGATTCCACTTGCTTTGAGATGCGTGAGAAAATCATAACTCAAATATTCGCCCCCACGATCGGATCGTAGAAACTTAATCTTTCTGTTACGATGGTTCTCCACTTCATTCTGAAATTCTTTGAACTTTTCAAACGTTTCAGATTGATGTTTCATTAAATAGATATACCCATATCTACTTAAGTCATCGGTAAAAGTGAGAAAATAGCGATATCCACCGCGCGTCGAAACACTCATCGGTCCGCATACATCGGTATGTATGATTTCCAACAAGTCCGTTGCTCGCTCCATCATACCGGAGAACGGGGTTTTGATCATCTTGCCCATGAGGCATGGTTCGCATGTGTCAAATGATTCAAAATCAAGAGACTCCAAAAGTCCATCAGAATGGAGTTTCTTCATGCACTTTACACCAATATGACCTAGACGACAGTGCCACAAATAAGTAGTATTATCACTATCTACTTTGCATCTCTTAGCCTCAATGTTATGGATGTGTGTTTCATCCCTTTCGAGATTTAGAAGAAATAAACCATTCACAAGAGGTGCATGACCATAAAAGATGTTACTCATATAAATAGAACAACCATTATTCTCCGATTTAAATGAATAACCGTCTTGCAATAAACACGATCCAGAAATAATGTTCATGCTCAACGCAGGCACATAATAACATTTATTAAGGTTCAAAACTAATCCCGAAGGTAAAACTAAGGAGAGCGTGCCAACGGCCATCACATCAACTCTTGATCCGTTGCCAACGCGCATCGTCACCTCATCCCTCGCAAGCCACCGTCTATTCCGTAGCTCCTGTTTCGAGTTACAAATATTAGCAACTGAACCGGTATCAAATACCCAGGCACTACACCGAGGGCTAGTAAGGAAAACATCAATAACATGTATATCAAATATACCTTTGATGGTGCCAGCCTTCTTGTCCGCTAAGTACTTCGGACAGTTGCGCTTCCAGTGACCCTTGTCCTTGCAATAGAAGCACTCAGTGTCCGGCTTGGGACCAGACTTGAGCTTCTTCTCAGCAGGGGCAACGCGCTTGCCGCCGCCTTTCTTGAAGGGCTTCCTTGCACCCTTACCTTTCTTGAAGGTGGGGGGCTTGTTGACCATCAACACATGATTATTCTTTTTGATGTTCACCTCCGCTACTTTCAGCTTAGCAAAGAGCTCAGTGATCATATCAGTGGAACCAATCTGATTGTGATCAACTACAAAACTTTTGTAGCTAGGAGTGTCAATCTTGAGCTCCTCTGGAATCTTGCAGTCTAGTTGCTCAAGGCGTTGAGTGTAGCCCGTCATCTCAATGGCGTGCTCACTAACGGAACTCCCTTCCTCCATCTTGTAGTTAAAGAATTTCTTAGAGATCTCATATCTCTCAGAACGGGCTTGAGTCTGAAACATGTTTTTCAGCTCCTCGAGAATCTCAAAGGGCCCGGCGAACTCCTCAAAACGATTTTGAAGATCCGATTCCATAGCATACAACATGGCGATTTTAATCAAATCATAATCATCCTTGCGCGACTGATAAACAGCTTTTTCATCAGCCGGCGCATCTATAGCAGGGGCGTCACCTAGCGCTTTCTCAAGGACATAGTCCTTTTGTCCGCCAGCGAGAATGATTCTCAGAATGCGGAACCATTTAGTGAAGTTAGACCCGTTTTTTCTAAGCTTTTCTATCTCAGCAAAAATGTTGAAGTTGAAGTTGGACTTGGCCATGTGATCTACAGTATTTGCAAGTACAATTTAGACTATGTTCATGATAAATAGTTCAACTTAATCAAATTACTAGATGAACTCCCACTAAATTCAACATCCCTCAAGTTGTTTAGTGAACACGATCCAAATTCACCACACCTAATCCGATCATCACGAGAAGAGATGTGGTTTCAATGGTGGACAACGAAGTGTCGATCATATCATTCATATGACTCATGCTTAACCTTTCGGTTCTTGTGTTCCGAGGCCATGTCTGTACATGCTAGGCTCGTCAAGTTAGACCCAAGTATTTCCGCGTGTGCAAAACTGGCTTGCACCCGTTGTATGTGAGCGTAGAGTCTATAGCACCCGATCATCACGTGATGCTTGGACACGACGAACTTTCGCAACGGTGCATACTTGGGGAGAACACAGTTTTTATCTTGATCTTTAAGTGAGGAATCATCTTATAATGCTACCGTCGCGATTTAAGCATAATAAGATACATAAAAGGATAAACATCACATGCATATAACTTTATGTGACATGGTATAGCCAATCTTCGCGCAATGATCTCCATCTTGTGCGTTCCGGCATGATCTCCATCACTCCACCATGATTGCCTCCACCACGAATAGCAACTACAACTATTGCTAACTACTTAGCGATAAAGTAAAGCTATTACATGGCGTATAAGAAGTTGACTCGCAGGTCATACACAATTATAAAGACAACCATATGGCTCCTGCCGGTTGTGTACTCATCGACATGCAAGTCGTGAAACATTACAAAATATGATCATCGCATACATTATACACATCACATCTTGGGCCATACCATATCACAGAAAACACTCCCTGCAAAAACAAGTTAGACGCCTCTACTTTGTTGTTGCATGTTTTACGTGGCTTATGGGAGTAGATGCTAAGAACTATTCTTACCTACGAAAAGCCACAACGGTGATATTATGGTTGCCAAACTCCGGTGTTAATCCCATGACAACTATAGTGAGATAAACTGACATCCACCAGCCGCATGTGTGGTACAAGCCACACGTCAAGTGCGGAGCCGGTCTCGCGAACGACGTCGCGTAAGGTTGGCCTGGACCGCTTCAATCTCACTATCCCGCGTCATAAGAAGAACACAAACAAGAGGTTTGCAACAGAAAACATCAACGCCCGCAACAACCATGTTGCGTTCTACTCGTGAAACACATCTACGCATAGATCTAGCTCTGATACCACTGAAGGGTTTCGCGGCATAGTAAATCAAAATTTTCTACGGAAGCGAACAGAGGGAAAGCCAAGATCTAATCTAGGAGATGCAAACAACGAGAGAGATTAGATTAGATCTTCATACCCTTGAAGATTCGCACAGCGGAACGTTCGTCGGAACGTGGGTGATGTAGTCGTACTCGCTTCTCCTCCTCGCGATCCGATCCGATCTAGCACCACAAGTGGCGGTGCCTCCGTGAGATGCACACGTGCAGCACCTCGACGTCTCCTCCTTCCTCGGACCAGCAAGTATGGTGGAGAGATGGATTGGATCTACAGCACGACAGCGTGGTGTATATGGTGGAGAATTTCTGCTGCAGGGCTTCGCCTACAAACAGTCGGGAGGGAGAGAGGAAGGCAGCAGGGCAACTAGGGTTTGGAGGGAAGGTGTGGATTGGGGGGAGGGGCGCACCAGCCCTCTATATATAGAGGGGGGGTGCGGCCAGCCCTTGCCCATCCTCCAAGCCTATCTCTAGTTTAAACGATTTAAACTATCCCTTCTAGAAACCCTATCTTATCTCTAGTTTAAACGATTTAAACTTATCTAGGATCGGCTGGGCCCTATGGGGCCTTGTGACCCTGGCCCAATGCGGCTAGGACACTCCCTCATAGGCCCATGCCCCCTCCCGGAAGGTGGGACCACGTTGGCCCCCTTCCGGAAGGTTCTAGAAGCTTCTGGTACAATACCGATTAACCCGGAACAATTCCGAACTCCAAAAACTGCACTGCCTTATATGAATCTTATTCTCCGGACCATTCCGGAACCTCTCGTGATATCCCGGATCCCATCCGAGACTCCGAACAAAAATTCATAAACCAAGTATCCAATCTATCCTAGCATCGAGACACGTTAAGTGTGTGACCCTGCGGGTTCGAGAATATGCAGACATGATCTTCTATCAATAATCAACAGCGGGGTCTGGGCACCCATATTGACTCCCACACATTCATCGATGATCATATCGGATGAACCACGATGCCAGGATTCAATCAATCCCATATATATATTCCTTTCGTCTCGCGATATTTTACTTGCCCGAGATTCGATCGTCGGTATCGTCATACCTAGTTCAATCTCGTTCACAGCAAGTACTTTACTCGTTCCGTAATCCGATATCACTTTGTGATTAACTCCTTAACCACATGCTTGCAAGCGGTGTTGATATCGATTACCGAGTGGGTCCGAAGTATACCTCTCCAACTTGGGAGGGACAAATCCCATCTCGATACATACAACCCAACAGATACTTTCCGATCACCTGAGAGACACCTTTATGATCACCCTCTCATAGGATGACGTTTGATGACCTCAAAGCTTTCTTCCGATACCAGGGAGTTGTATTATCTCATGGTCTAAGGAATACAATATATGACATAGGAAAAGCTTCGCAAAGATGAACACAATGACACGATCTAATTGCTTCGCTTAGTTTGGGTCTATCCATCATATCATTCTCCCAATGATATGATCTCATTATCAATTGACAACTCATGTCTATGGTTAGGAAACCTTAACCATCATTGATCAATGAGCTAGTCCATAGAGGCGTACTAGGGATACGGTGTTGTTCACAAACCACACAAGTATTAAAGTTTCCGCTTAATACAATTCTAGCATGGAATATAAACTTTATCATGAACAAGAATTATAATAATAACATCTTTATTATTGCCTCTAGGGCATAATTCCAACGCAGGGCTCCCCTCCTAGACACACAAGTTCCTACCTCTAAACCCTAGTACCAAGCCGCCGCCGCCTCCATAGCCGCCGCCGGCCCTAGGGCAAACCGCCGCCGCCGCCTAGCTAAACCCTAGCCGCTGGCTTGCCCCTCCTCGGCGTGTCTAAACCCTAGATCGCCGAAGGACTCTCTCATACTCCACCATACTCGCTCCGGCTTAAGGCGAAGCCCTGCGAGATCTCCCCTCTACTTCCGGTACCACGCCGTTGTACTGCCGGAATCGCGAGGAGAGTGCGACAACCTCCGCTGCCTGCTGGAACAAGGGAGAGGAAGGTCTTCGTCGAGTACCGAACGTGTGACCGACTGCGGGAGTGCTGCCGGAACGCAGCGCCGGAAGGATCGTCTACGCGATCTTGAGATCGGGAAGAGTACGACTACATCACCCACGAGAATCCGCTCTCGTTCGAGGGTGAGTTATTCCATCGACTCGTTGCTACAATCTAGTAGATAGATCTTGGCTTGTTTGTTTGTATGCGATAGAAATTTTTTGTTTTCATGCTACGAATCCCTACAGTACCTACTCACCAGAGCATCTACGGCAGCGGCGGCGCGCGCTTACTCGTCCTCGATGGCGGCGACGCCTGGTGCTCGCGGGCGGAGAGGCGGATGGTACGGCGAAGCTCACGCTTGTCCGCTCTGCGCGCGATGCGGCGGCGCTCCACGATGTCCATGAGCGCTGTGCAGATGGAGTTAAACTTTGCCTCATGCACCAAGAGCTTCTTGCTCTCGTCGTCCGAGTTGTACTCTGCATCGTCTGCGGGAGCAGGCTCCAGCGGGGCCGCAATGTTTTCGTTGAGCAAGAACTCCGCATCATCCGTGGCAGGGTCGAAAGGCAGCTCCGCCCTTGCCGGCAAGGTCTCGCGGGTGTGCCCAAGGGCGCCGCGACCGCGTCCCTGCTCGAAGCGATGTCGGCGTACCTCCTCCTCTGACGGCAGCGGCAGGCGAGCTCGCAAGCCGGAGCTCCTGCCATGGCGCGGGGAAGCGCGGTCGCTTCCGCCCAAATCGCGGCTCGATTGGCCGGCCATGGCAAGATGGGAGGTCGACACGAAGGTGGGCGGCGGCGATTTGTTTTTCGACGGCGGATGTGGCTGGAATCGGAGACGAGGATGGCCGGCGGCGAGGGTTTCTGGGCGGGGAGGAAAGAGGAAAATGTATGCGGGATACCGCATCGAGATGACCCCGTGCCGAATATATGCGGGATGGATAGGCCTCGACACGGGATATCGAAAAGAAAATTAACTGCCTGTTTGCTGTATCCGAAGAGGCCATTTTTTGGCCCCGTCAATATACGGTGCTCTAACAACGCCCTCTTGGCACTTGCACGTGAAGCCGGCGGTGAACCATGCCTCAAACCTCACCGGCTGACTCTACCAAGGATTGCTGTCATGCTGTCTCGTGTTCTCTGAAGAAACAACAGGACTATCCAAGTGTAGACGTACTTCAGTTATCCAACGGCGCATACCCTTTCGATCAACGTCTACTATTTACCGTCTACTCGTTGCCGACGTCACTGTTGCTGTCATTCTATTGTTCCCGCTCCAGGTCGTAGTCTTACAAGAATGGCTGGGCTGTAGCCTTTTCGTTATCGGTCTCGCTGTTATCGTAAAACAATACTATAAACAAATATTGTTCCAAAAAAAATATAAACAAATATGAATGTAAACGAGAGCTCAAAAATCCTGGTTGAGCTTGATCCCCCAAATTCCTGAGATTGGGTGATCCCAACTGGAGTAAAAGAAAATTTTGCGTTTATATCCAGATATTACATGTTCACGCACAAGATTTCGAATAAAATAATATTTTGTTTAGCCTATATAAAAATAAAAAGTCATTAAACAGTCATGTTGGAGCGTCGAATTTTTCTTTTTTGCATGAGAAACACAAAATATTTCTTTTTCCCAAACTTGTGTGCGGACATGGGATGTCCGGTTATACGTGTAAATATATTTTCCTGAATTTTTTGAGATTTAAAATATATTTTCAAACAATGGATTCATTTAGAGCCATGAGACGAATTGGATTTCCGCCTGCTTCAATTGATATATACTATGGACTCTTTCGATTTATTTACTATGGACTCTTTCAATTGGCGGGGAGTTCACCTCCAGTGCTTATGAGTGGCGTCTGGTGGTGGGTGGCGGCGTGGTTCTTGGCTACGGTGCTCCAGCGGACGGAGTCGATGGTGGCCAGTTACAACTCCTCCCTCTCCCTTTCAATAAAGCTCGGTGGCTGCTCCGATCTGGAGTTCTTGGCCGCTATGCCCTCGATCTGTGGCTATCAAGGTGGTGGCACCGTCAACGACATCGGCTTCCGGTCCAAGGCTTTGTCGAAGCAGTGGGAAGCTTGGGCTGCTTTCGTTCCCGGGAGTTTCTCCGCAGAGGACTCACGACAGCCGGAGCTGCCTTACCTCTGCTTCAGATGGCCGAAAGGCGGCCCTCCGAAGTGCTGCTGGCTGTGCTTCAACCTCCAGGCGCGATGCCATTACGGAGGCCTTCTTTTCGCTCTGCCCTGGTGCTTCCCGACATCCCCGCCCCAAGTGGTTCGTCCCCGGCAGCGGTGAAACTGGACAGATCGTAGACGCGTGCTCGGTGGAGAAGGATCCGATTGCTTTTTTCCAGATATTTTCAGGGTCCTTTGTGTAAAAGTGTAGGCCCTTGTTGTAATTTCCGTTTATTTCAGGGCCTTTTTGTAATTTGTAACCCACCATTGAACGAAAGCAGTTCCTAGGGCCTTCTAGGCCCTTCCCCCGTTCAAAAAAAAAAAGTTGAAAAAGTTGAACCATGCCTCACCCTCAACCATCACCGTCTGACTCTACCAAGGATTGCTGTCAGGCCTGTCTCCTGTTCTCTGAAAAAACAACAGGACTATCCAAGTGTAGACGTACTTCAGTTATCCAAATGTGCATGCTCCTTTGATCAACGGCTGTGATTGATCAACGTGTCTACTGTTTACTGTCTACTCGTTGGTGTCACTCTACTGTTCCCGCTCCAGGTCGTAGTCTTACAAGAATGGCTGGGTTGTAGCCATTTCGTTATCAATCTCTCTTGGTTGCTGCTATCGCAAAACAATATAAACAAATATGAATGTAAAACAAGAGGTTAAATATCCTACTCCCTTCAACCCATATTAGTTTACTTGGATTTGTCAAAATTTGACTTATATACTCCCTCCATTTCAAAATATAAGATGCTTTACGTTTGTGAATAAAATATATCTAGACTTGTTTTAGTGTGTAGATTCACTCTAAACCTGAGTGAACCTATATACTAAAGGAAGTCTAGATCATTTGCTTCATAAAGCTAAAACATCTTATATTTTAAAACAGAGGGAGAACCAAATCTAGACAAATTTGAGTCAACTAATATGGGTCGGATGGAGTACTGGTTGAGCCTGATCCCCAAATTTCCTGAGATTGTGTGATTCCAATTGGAGCAGATTACATCCAGGGCCTGACACAAGTCTCCCAAAGAATGATCGCCGTATTCAGGTTCGAGAGGCATCCTGCGGAGGCACCCACTCCAGTCTGCCTAAAAAGCTAAACACCTAATGCCAAACGGCCCTCTCTGACAGTTCAATTATACTATGTCAACTTTGATTAATAATTTGTGCTTATAAACGCTGCCAGTATATGCTTAGTACTGCAGCTTTTCGATCAACAGTTAGTGCTCAGAAATCTTTCAGAGATAATCTGTTGGAAGTCTAAGTTAAAACTATGGATGCCATATCATCGTGTTATATATATTACACTATTAATGAAAGAAACGGGCTTTTCTGGAACTCAAAATATCCCAGTCCGAATTTCCTTCAAAATAATCAACCAGTTCATGCTCATGGGATCAAACCGAGAAACATTGCCCAGAGGTTGTTTCGACCTGACGTCAAAATATCTTCAGTCCAAGATGTCCTAGTTCAGAATTCAGAGCTTATTTCTAGCTCGCTGACCATACTCAATAGTACTAGTTACTACTTACAACTAGTATTCAGTTAAACCACAGGCTGGAAGGCGCCTTCTGCCATCTTGACAACAAACTTACCACGAAATAAGTGGAATGTGATCAGGTGTGGGGATAGAGAGGTAGAAGCTAGCTGTGGGGATGGAGATCCTGCTGCGACGCCCGCTCTCAGAGTTCAACCTGTGAGTTGTTTGTCTGTTAAATGACAAGTGAGCACGCCAGTCATTAGAATGTTTCGAGGTCAAATCCAGAGTACTTAGTTGCTATCTTGCTCCATTTATGAACTTAAGCATTGACAGTGACGGAAATCCAGGTTATCTCTGCACAGAACATAAGCGTTATATGTACAAAATCAGCTCATACCTTGTCACTATTCTAGCTACAACCAGCCTGTGTGTCACAAATGAATGAAATCATTCACATTGTTTTTTTGTTGTCCAGATTACTAAACCAGAAAAAAGGAAAAAAAAAACCTTTTCACGAAATATCAACTGTTGGGTGACAGATACAGTGAACAAAACGACTGGTGCAGTGATGCTAGAAGTGAAGGGTAGACAATAAATCTGTTAATGATATGGTTTTCTTACTTAGTCAATTCATGTTTACGCATACACAATTAAAAGTGCTGATCATTTCAGACATGGCCTAGTCAACAAATAGAATAATGGTAAGTGGAAGAAAGTTATACTAGAAACAAGGTAAGGATTTTTTACTCACTCTGCTTTCAGTATATTGTTCTGACAAACAAAAACTCTGCCCTATTTCTGTCCAGTCTGGAAATATGCAAACAACACTTATGAGTAAATTTTTTTTGGCTTACCTCACAAATACATAATCAACACATTTCAAACCTCAGCAACAGTGTTAACATGATCATTGGCGTTCTGCCTTTTCTCAGATCTCCGTCCAATCACTGAGTGAGAGTTTCTTCTTTTGGATGGTTCTGCGTTCTTCGCCTCATGTGCCGGTGCTGGAAGCATTTCACGGTCGAAATTGCTGCCACTCGACAAACTTATTCTGTGCATGTAACAGAAATGTGTCCCACATGTTGCGCTCGCACTACATCCTGGAAACTTGCAGCGTCTGCCACCACCATGTCTGATACAATAATCACATCGCCCTTGTGCACTCTTCCTGCATCCTTGAAACTTGCATCGTCTTCCTCCTCCATGCACAATGCAAGAATCTGTGTTCCCTTGAGCACCCTTCCCGCAACCATCATATTTACACCTCTTGCCACCACCATGCTTCACACAATGGTCTGTGAGGCCTTGAGTGCCTTCACACGCTATCTTGGTGCATCCAGTGACTGCACAACACCTTTTATGTGGCCTTGAATTGTGGAAAATGCATAGAGTTGTGCCTCCGTGTGCACCATTTGTACAGCCTTGAACCATGCAGCCCTTTGAACCACTGTCGCGGACCTTGCCATCCCCTGTATTTCCCTGGAATGTTCTGTTGCATTCTTGGTAGGTGCTCATCGGAACTTCATCATCAAAAACGTTGATTCCTACGCTGGCAGCACCATCACAAACTTTTTCCATCACACTGTTTCCACTATCTCCATTGTGCAACGTCTGTTGCATTCTGTGGCAGAGGTATCCCGCATCCAGTGCTTTCTTTTCTCCACTGTCATAGAATTTCCTACACCGACTGATATCCTTCTCTTTATCCTGTGCTTTCGGCACATTGCTCTGACAAATAAAATCTCTTGTCATTTTCTTCTCCCGTCTGGAAATATGCAAACAATACTTGTGAGTAGCAGGAAAATTGGTTAACTTACAACTTCATAAGTACACAGTTAACACATTCAAACCTCAATAACATTGAAGCTTCTAGTGTTAACATAGTCATTGGTATTCTGCTTTTTGTGAGACCTCCCTCCAATTACTAAGTGAGAGTTTCTTCCTTTGGATAGTTCTGCCGTCTTGGCCTGACATGCTGGTGTTGGAGCTGGCAGCATTTCATGATCAGAATTATTACCACTCAATAAACTTGTTATGTGGATAGAGCAGAGATCTTTGCCACATGTTGTGCTTGCGCCACATCCTAGAAACTTGCATCGCCTTTCCACGCCATGTGCAACGCAGTAATCTGTATTCCCTCTGGCACCTTTCCCACAACCATCATATTTACACCTCTTGCCGCCTCCGTGCTTCACACAGCAGCTTCTGTGACCTTGACTGCTCATACGTGCTTTTTGGTGCACCCAATGACTGCACAACACCTTATGTGCGGCTTTGAATTATGGAAAATGCATAGAGTTGTGCCTCCATGTGCACCATTTGTACAGCCTTCAACCATGCATCTCTTTGAACCATTGTCGCTGACCTTGCCATACATTGTATTTCCCTGGAACGTCTTGCTGCATTCTTGGTAGGTGCTCATCAGAACTTCACCATCAAGAACGTTGATTCCTATGCTGGCAGCTCTATCACGAACATTTTCCATCAGACTGATTCCACTATCTCCATTGTGCAACATATGTTGCATTCTGTGGCAGAGGTATCCTGTATCCACTTGTTTCTGTTCTTTCATGTCATAGAATTTCCCAAACCGACTGGTTTCCTTCTCTTTCACCTGAGGACAGAGTGTTTCCGTTTCTGCATCAAAATCACAGTTCTCATCCTTCTTAGTGTCTCCCTCTAGTTTTTCCTGAGAATGAAGATTGTAGATTCCTGTGTTGCCCATAGCATTTCCAACAGCTCCCTTCACTCCGATTCCACTATGTCGTTCACGCTTGGTTGATACTACTTCTGATTTGGTGCATGGTACTGTGCTTGAACCAGGTTTGCCATGTGGGTGGCCTCCACCAGGGGAAATGCATACATCTAAGCCATCTCCTACGATATGAGGGTATCCAACCATTTCCTTCGCTATATTTTCAGATTGTATGGCCTCTTTTGCGCAATCAACTGCTGCAACAAATACCTGATTCCCAGACTGCATGGACTTGTCTTCCCTTAATGACGATGTGGTAGCAGCTTGTTCTGCCAATAACAAGGATGTGGGAGTAGCTTGTTCTGTCATTGACGATAATACACCAGCTTCACGTGCAGACTGCATAGCTTCGCCCACACAATCACCCGCTGCAATTAGCTTGTGATTCTCAGGCTGTGTAGCGTCTTTTGCGCCATCACTTCTTGCAAGAAACTCCTGATTTTCAGGCTGGATAGACTTAATTGTGATTAATGAGGACATGGTAGAACCATGGTATACCATCGATAAGGATGTTGCAGTAGTAGAATCTTGCGCTGAAGTTGATGAGGATGTTGCAGCTTCAGCTAGATTTTTAGACTGAGGAACATTATCATCATCATCATCTTCATCTTCTTCTTCTTCTTCTTCAACATTGCCATCCTTTTTAACACTATCGTCGTCGCTGCTCAAATCAATAACATCTCCTTTGACATACCACTCGTCATCGTCCAAGTCAATAACATCCACTAATGGCATTGCTGAAACTAAAACAACAAAAGAGTGTGAGTAATTGGCAAGGACAAATGCAGAAAAGTAAAATGCGCATCGCGTACCAATTTATCGAACTGACAAAACTAAAGGTGTTAGGAAAACAAAGTGGTAGGCTATACTTCTCACGGTGTCTCTGTTATATTAACTGAACTAATATGTAAGTATTGAGCTAGTTGTGATAGTGGCTGTTGATGGTTCTGTGCATGCATACATATGTACGAAGTTTGAGCATTATGGACTTCACATGGTTTGTTCAAGGAATATGTCTTACGCACATAAAGAAAAGTAACAACAAACTAACTTTCATCAAAAGGCTTTCATGTTTGTGGAATGTTGAAACAGCTATTTGGGGGAGCATTGCACAGAAAATATGTAAGAATTTTGCATGGTTGCTATCCTAATATAGCTGAAAGTTAGAGCAATGCTTGCTAAACGAGGTACTATCACCAATGAACCTTCCCATTTGGATGCAGTACACACGAAGAACGAAACCGCTTGCCACCTTGTCTCGGTCCTCCATCGTCCATCCTCTTCCGAATCAAATTTACCAATACAATTTCTCCCCCGGACAACAATGTGCAGAGTCATCTTTCAGAAAGGTTTGCGCAATAGCAGTTACTGATGGATTTGGTTGGACAAAGTTGAAGCTTTGGCAGCACAGAGCAAACCACTTCGTCTTGGATTTCTGCCTGGCAAAATAGTGAAATTGCCTTCCAAGAAAAATTTAACATGTTTTCCACTCTCGGCTGATAGGACAATACATTTTTCTCTTGTCCCAATCTCTGCAAATACTCTTGCTTCCTCCCTTTATAAATTTTTTTTAGGTGCATTCTGTTTGCAATAAAAAAGGATTTTGTTTTCGTGGGTATATAGTGGAGTTGAGTCGCACTCAACACATTGGGGAACCAACGAAAGAAAAACAGAGCAAAGAGTTCAATTCCATGAAAAAAAAAATCCGAGTTTGGGGCCGGGTAGCAAGAACCGTCGGTCTGATTATACATCTCCTATTTTATCAGCATTACTTCAAAAATTCAGCGATCCTCCAAAAACTGAAAACGGTACAGCAAATTAAAAGGAGAAAACTCATGCGGACTACGATCCAAGAAAAAGAGGATGGATTCCTCACCGAGAAGCAGAAATCTGTCGGGGTCCGGATGGATCTTCACTGACTCCACGCCCAGTTCAGTAGAGTGGAGGGGAGGAGGGTGGCTGGTCTGCTTATGCTCTGGAGGATGGAGGACCGAGGCAAGCTCGCCGGACGGCGGAGAGGGTTTTCATGCTCGTGGTGTGAGAAGGTTCGAGACACGGGTGTAGGAAACAGGGTTTCTTTTTCTTCGAGAGAGAGAGAGAGTAGGAAACAGTGTTGGGTCATCTGCAGCTGTTAGGTTGGCAATATTATTTCGGAATATCTATGTTCAGACCGGTCGCAGTATTGTCAAACCCGACGGGCTTCTGTGCACCGTCCGATCCGATCGAAGCTGATCGTGCGCACGCCGTCTGGATAAGATCGTTCTGCCTTGCGCCTGGAAGTCATCTTGACCTTGCAGAGCTACGCTGAGGGATGAGGAGGTCCCGACCGCGGTGGAGGCGGTTGTCGGGCTGCGCGGCAGCGGCAGAACCTGACGGCAAAGAGGCGCTTGGCCGGAGCAGCGCGACGAAGGCTACACAAGATAGAGGCGGCTTGGAATGACGGCGGGAGGAGCTTTAGCGGCAAGCCGGTTCCAGGCAAGGATACACGGCGGTTCTCCGGCTGCAAATTGAGTACATCAGTACACCTCTATGGCCGAAATTCACTGGATATAAGTAGGAATTTATTGGTGGGATGGAGAAGGAGCTGCCCGTAGAGTGAATTGAATTAGGATTGAGAGCATGGCTAGAATTGGGGCTGAGGATGGCAGCGTTTGACTACAGGAGGAAGAGAGAGCACTGGATTTTATCGGGTGGGTCCCCATAGTAGCAGGGAGCAATACCAATGTTTCTTAAATTTAGTCGAGCAATGCTAAAAATATTCATACTTTTTCACTATTTTCTTTGATTCATATTAGTTGACTTAGATCTGCAAAATTTAGATGAATCTATATATTAAATAGTGTCTAGATTCATCTAAATTTAGACAAATCTGAGTCAACTAATATGGGTCGGAGGGAGTATCAGAATAGCTTAAAGTGGAGTTAGTGGGCCACATCATGGTCATTCTATACTACTCTGATCCCAATTAGTTGACTCACATTTGTCTAGATCTAGTACTAAAACATGTCTAGATATATCCAAATGTAGACAAATCCAAGTCAAGTAATTTGGATCGAAGGGAGTAGTAAAAATTATCATACGTGAGTTATTCTTGATTTTAGTGAATGTTTGGTGAAAAAAGTTAATGATCGGTGTTAAAAAATAGTTAGAATACCTCTATGTAAAAATTATTCACCCACTGCTTATAGATTTATCCATCTGATCAGGGTTTATACTTATCAACTGATTTCATATAGACTTATCTAGGTGTTCGGGATAGAGTTACCCATCTGTCTATCGTATAGCTATTATCACCAATTCGATGTAATTACCCATCCTCTAGAAAAAAGTTATCCACCCGTTGTTTATAGAGTTATCCACCTGATTAGGTTATAGTTATCAGCTTATTTCAAATGGAGTTATCCATCTAATCTGATTATAGTTATCAACTAATTTTAAAGGGAGTTATCCAGGTGTTCAAAATAGAGTTACCCATGTGTTTGTTATATAGCTATCATCATCCACCCTCTAGATAAAAGTTATCCATCCACTTCTTATAGAGTTATCCACCTGATTAGGTTATAGTTATCAACTGATTCCAAATGAAGTTATCCACCTACTACTTATAGAGTTATCCATCTGATCAGATTATAGTTATCAACTTAATCCAAAGTGACTTATCCAGGTGTTCAGAATAGAGTTATCCACCTGATTAGGTTATAGTTATCAACTGATTTCAAATGAAGTTATCCACCTACTACTTATAGAGTTATCCACCTGATCAGATTATAGTTATCAACTTAATCCAAAGTGACTTATCCAGGTGTTCAGAATAGAGTTACCCATGTGTTTTTCATATAGCTATCATTATCATATCGATGTAGTTACATGCTATGTATGCGATAGTTATCCACCTATTACCTATAGAGATATTCGACCTATTGTTATAGCATAGCTATCATCACCAATTTGACATAGTTATCAACTTATCATATCCTCTATGTAAAAGTTATTCACCCACTGCTTATAGATTTATCCACCTGATCAGGGTTTATACTTATCAACTGATTTCATATGGACTTATCCAAGTGTTCAGGGTAGAGTGACCCATGTGCCTATTGTATAGCTATCATCACCAATTCGATGTAGTTACCCACCCTCTAGATAAATATTATCCACCCACTGCTTGTAGAGTTATCCATCTAATCAGGTTATATTTATCAATTGATTTCAAATAAAGTTATCCACCTGTTTCTTATAAAGTTATCCACCTGATCAGATTATAGTTATCAACTGAATTCAAAGAGAGTTATCCAGATGTTCAGAATAGAATTATCCATGTGTTTGTGACATAGCTATCATCATATCGATGTAGTTACCCACCCTCTATATTAAAGTTATCCACCCACTGTTTATAGAGTTATCCACCTGATCACGTTATAGTTATCAACTCATTTCAAATGAAGTTATCCACCTATTTCTTATAGAGTTATCCACCTGATTAGATTATAGTTATCAACTATATCCAAAGGGAGTTATCCAGGTGTTCATAATAGAATTACTCATGTGTTTTACATATAGTTATCACCATCAGATCGACATAGTTCCATATTCTATTCGTGATACTTATATGTCGCGGTCCAGATAACTCAAGTGTTATGGGCGAGAAACCTTTGGACCGAAAAATTATTAGAACATACCAACATGGGAAGTAGTTTTAAAGATCTCGTTGTGACTAGTGCAATGGTGAAAACGGATTCAATACGCCGAGGTTTCGTCACCCATACGCCACGGTAGCGACGACGATCGACAAAGCCGCGCTGCTAGACTATTGCTTGTAAATTATATTGTTCACCGTGACTTAGTGTGGTGGGTGGATGGGGCATAAGACCTCATTTATTTATGCAAAATAAGTTTCACGAGTAGCCTAACGGTGAAAACGGATCTTAATTCGGACAAGCGGTTTGACCAAGAAAATATTTTTAAATTTTCGTATATAAATTGAGCTGGCTAATAAAAAATGTTGTGTTTAGTGCTTAAAAAGAAACAGTGCATGCTGGACCGATTCCTGTCCGAACGTCCGCCAAGTTTAATTTTTTAGACAGGTCGCTATGCTGGAGCGATTCCTATCTGAACGTCCACCAATTTTTAATTTTTTTAGACCGGTCGCTATGTAGCACTGGTTCTGTTAAAAAAAATAGCACTGGTGGATAACTTTTCGTTCCGAAAAAATATTATCGAAATATATCAACATTTGATCTAGTTTTAAATATTTTGTCTCGACTAGCCTAATAGTAAAAATGGATTCGAAACGGTTTGGCCTTAAAAACATTTTGAATTTTCGAATTTATATTTAATTGCATTGACATGTTTGTTTATGATAAAAAACTTGGAGATATAGCTTGGGCTCATGCGTGCGGGAGGAAGGGCTGGTCCTCGATTTTATCATTTAGCGTTTAGATTAGTGGATTGATTGGATCAGACGCGTACCAGGGTCGCGCGCTGGGTTGGTCGGGTGCCCGCCACGATTTGCATTCCACATACTGGTCTGAACGTAGCAAAATCCTATTATTTGGACCGTACTATGCGTTCCGGGAGATATTTTTTCAAAATCCTCCGGGTCCTCCTGCTGACACGTATCCATTTAAATCTTGTTTTTCTACACTTAGACCTGTTTTTGCTACATAATGCCCCGCTTTTGCTACGCTGTAGCAAAAAACGGTTTAACCTAAAAAATAGAAAAATAGACTGGACCTCGCCGGAGATTTCACCGAAGACCTCGTCGGCGACCGTGTAGCAAAAAAGTTGTGCTAACATAGCATATCTGACCTCGCCAGAGACTGGCCGGAGGTTTTCGCCGGTAGACCTCTCCGAAGACCATGTAGCAAAAACTTTACGCTATTGTAGCAAAACCGCAAAACGGCGGTAGCAAAAACAATATACTAATGTAGCAAAAAAACAACCTCGCCGGAGACATCGCCGGTGGCTATCGTAGCAAAACCAATTTTGCTGAGCACTTCGTCAAAAATATCGTAGCAAATACTTTGTGCTATTATAGCAAAAACATAGAACAAAAATAGCAAAATATTACTACTATTGTAGCATCGCCCTGTAGCAAACCTCAAAAATAGCAAAAACTTGCTACTATTGTAGCATCATTGTGTAGCAAAAATATCAAAACGCATCTATTGGTCGGTAGCATCGCGACCCTTCATCTGTAGCAACGATGACCACTTCCAATAGCATCGTCATCCTTCCTGTGTAGCACTGTGTCGTGGCTCCACTGGAAATTGATGACCACGATGTCGGGGCTTGAAGCGTGCGTATGGGGCGAGGAAGAGGACGTCACAGACATAGGGGAGGTGGAGATCCTGGGCGGGTCGGCGGACTAGCGAGGGGCGAGTGGATGGCAGCGGCGCTCCATGGCCGGAGATGAGAAGCGGCAGCCGAAGGTAGATGGCGAGGTCAGATCTCGAGCAGGCAGACATGGGCATGTATGCGAATCCGTAGAGGATAGCTTGGCGTGCCGAATCCGGCGGCGGGGAAGCTCGAGCAGCGGCCGATGATGTAGAGGGAAGGGCGCTGGGAAGCTTGCGTCAGTGGAGGTTGACGCTGGAGATGGGGAGCACGCGCATGGGGCAAGCGGCGGCAGGCAGGAGAGCAAGCGGCGACAGCGCATGGGGCAGCCGGCGGCGGAGAGTTGCCCGTCCATCAGCGACAGAAGCTCTCGGTTGGGGAAAAGATACGAGCAGAGGAGTTGGTTCCGAAAAGACAAGACATAGAGGTGGATCCTGATCCGTTACTTTCCCTTAATTAAGGAGACACGTGTCACTCGTTGGAGCCGGGGGACGCGAGACGCGCAATCCCCCGGGTTAACTGTATCATTTTCTATATTATTTCTCTTGTACCGTTCGGTGGCTTGAAACTTCCCAATCGGGAACCAGGTGACGTCGGCGATGTCATTCGAACTCGTGGAATTTAAATCAAAATTAGACGAAATTCTAGCAAATTTAGGCGAAATTCGTACTAACTTGGCGATATATAGCACACGGGCGAAATTGGTTCATTACATAGGTTATTTAGGCCGAAATTTAAACTAAAAATAGGATAAAATAAACTAAAACGTTGTCGACACCGGGAGTGGCCTAGTTTATGCCGAGGCTCTGGTAGAAGTGGGCTTCATAGTCGCTGTTATCGTCGTCACTAGGCAGGCGGTGGCTGCTTCCCAGGCCCGGGTCGCCAACTCGTGCAGGCCAGTTGCTCGGCCCAGCAACGTCGTCATGCAGCGACAGGACCGGCGATTGGCGGCATGCAGGAGCGCCCGTTGCCGAGCGGCCTCCTCCCGCTCGTACTCTGCCTTGGACTAGGCGAGAGCGTTGGCTTTCCGCATCAGCGACACGTTGTTGAGGGAGGCCTCCAACGCCAACATGAGGACATAGCTCTCCTGCTCGTCCTCCGGCGAGTCCACTGGCTTCCTCTTTGGCCGGACGAGGCGGAATCGCCCGGAAGGAGGAGAGGGTTGTGGCGGCGGAGCACGGGGACCGCCAATGGTGATGCTGCACGCGGCCCGTGAGGACGGGCGGCGATTCGGAGCTATCGCCGAAGAGGGCGGAGAGGACGGATCGCGCTTCACCGGTAGAAGTGGCAACGCGTCGCATCACACCTCACCGAAGAAGTGGGAGGCTGAGGCCGAGGACGACGAGGAGAAGGCTCCCATCCTCCTCGGCAACTAGGAGGTGCCGCGTCGGTGCGAGGCACTCGCCGGTGTCCTCGTCGAGTACGTGAGGCGCAGCGAGTTGTCGGCCTCTATGTGCTCGAGGACGGCGGCGAGCGTGCGCCTAGGCACGCCCCACCATAGGCGCCTCCCTTTGTCGTTCTTCCTCTACGGCGCCGGCGCCAGACCCTCATAGTCTGCCATCTCCTGCTGGTGCCGCTCGCGGAAGTACTTCATCCAGGCGGCATGGTTGTCAGGGAGGTGGCGCGGATCCACGCGGTCCTCATCGGACATGCCGGCGAGGACGGCCTGGATCTCCCCTATCATGTCGACGCCCTAGGGAGGAGGTGGTACCAGCACACCGTCGGCGTTGAGCGCCCAGCCTATCGACGCGCGAAAGTCCTACTGCGCCGAGTAGTTGGCGTCATAAAGGAGGCGGCCCTCCCGCTCGGTGAGAGAGCGGCGGCCGAAGCCGTTTGCCGCTGCGTCGTCGCCGGGAAAGCGCTCCGCCATGGATTTGCCGAGGTTTGTGCCGGTGCTCGAGGTAGGGATTTTCGGTGTGCAACTGACGGCGAGGAGGGGCCTATTTATCAGCAGCGGCAAGGCGGAAGGGGTATAGCCGTGCATGGAGAAATGGTGGGAGGGGTGTAGAAGATGAGGCGCTGACTCGCCGTGAATGCGCCGCGTAGACAGCGACTGGACGTCGCCTGACGCGCCGGCGAAGCATTTATTCACGTGGGAGACGAGGCGATGAGGACGAACAACCTCTCTCGCCGACAGCTTTGTCCCACTTGGTGATTCCGCTACTTCCGCCCAATTCCTCTCCATCGGCGCCCCTGGGCGAACCCCGGGCGCTGAGTTCGGCCTGAGTTTGCCGGATGGTTTTGGGGCCCAATTCCGCGAATTTTGAGCTCCTAAGGACGTGGCTAGGGGAAAATTCGCCAGATTTAGCCGAGAAAACGGGTCCAGGGTGTTAAGAATATAATACATGCCTAGCCTTTCTATCAGTTCGGACTTTTAGTTTAGATGGCTAGTGCAACAATCCTTTATAGTATCAGAGTCAAGAGGTCTTGAACTCCACTCCCCTTACATCTAGGCTATTTTAGTCCTTAGCGTGAGCTCGGTGCAGGCCATGGAATTTTATTTTTGTAAACTGTGTGAGCAGTGTCTTAAACTTAAGACATCTTGGCTCTGATACCATAGTCGATATGTCTATAAATAATTGTCAAGCACTAAAATATTATGATATTTAGATAGAAAAGGTAAAAATGGTAGGAAAATATAACAAGTATTTCATGCTAGTAAATACCTCAAAAAAACTCAGCCTTCAATTAGTTCATCGACAATTAAGCTTCATTGCTTCGTAAAAAACTTCTTCGTGCATTTCTAGATGCAAAATCATCTAATGTTGTCCAATATATCCTTCTCAATACAACACGTAGCCAAGCCATTCAATCTGTCTTATAACATAGTTGACCTCAAACAGTTTTTTAATAGCTTTATATTAAAGAAACTTCTTTCAGCTGAGGTCACAGTCACTCACGGGTGAAGACAAAAGGATCTGATAGGCAGACATTTGGATAGCAGTCTATGGTTGTAATGAATTGAAGAATCTCATGCGCTGTTATCAAATTATCTGGCAAAGTTAATTACAATACCTTTAACTTAGAGAAACAATTATTAAGATCGATATCACATGAATTCTTATGAGTAAAAGTTTTTGCAAAAATAGTGCAAGACTTTTGTAGATTACTTTCATTCATGGACTTCAGATTTTTTGAGTTGGATAAGAAACCAAACATCTTCTCCACATTAATATCAACATCAACATCTGCATGGCAAACAAAAGATCGTAATTAGTTACTTATTCACAATTGGAAAAATTGACGCTAGTTAGTTATTTACCGTTTTTCGAGAATTGTTCATTGGCCTCAAAGTTTGCATTTGAACTATTCTCATCATCCTCTCCGAGATCAGATTCTTGCCTTTGATTATTATTATTGACATCAACACTACTTTTTGTAAAAAAAAAAAACTTATTTAAAGCACCTCTCTGTGAATGAATAAGCTGATTCTTTCTCTTTCTTTTTTTCTTTTTCGCAGTACCCGACAATTGTTTCCCCATCGTAACACCTATTAAAGATTAATGTGATGGAATTTATATCAAATTATAATCTTAAAAATTATAACCCGAATCAAGGGATTAATTAGAAGGGATTAGGCATAAACTTATTAAGGGCAGGGCAGGGCCACAGCGCAGGGCCGCAGGAACTGGGGCGCAGCGCAGGGCACTGGCAGCAGAGGTGCAGGGCCTGGGCTGGGGCGCTGGGCATGGCCGCGTGGGCGAGGGCGCGGCGAGCCGGCGACTAGCCCTGCTCGCGACTCGCCAGGGGCGCTGGTCTTCGCGAGGGCAGAGGGAAGAGGCGAGAGGCCGAGTCGCCAGGGGCGCTGGTCTTTGCGATCGCGGCAGGCAGGGCGGGCGACGTTTAAGTTCGGCTTCGGCGGGGCGTCATTTTGGTTTCGAGCGTCGATCGATCATTACTTTGAGCCAACGGGACACTATAGGAGAATATCGGATGCACTGAAATTCTACATAATGTTTCTGAAATTCATTTGAACTAACGTGGACCTTAGAGTGCCTATAGGGAAGTACCAGTGGCAAGTTCTTCATGAGCACGGTGAAGTTCTACTAGGAATGGATGTATCTTCTCTTCCTTGGCAATAAGAACAGCATCAGCTGCAGCAAACTACTATAGTAGGCTATTTATACGTCTAGTCGGTTCATTCGTGTAATTTAGCATATGCAAATTCGAATCCGCTGAACATTGCGAGTAGTGATTGTATTTTTTTTTAACTTTTTACACTTTGATATGGAAATTCAATTGATCGGTTGCTCTATTGTGTATACTTCGATATGGAAATTCAATTGATCGGTTTGTGAAAAAAATGTATCTGAACTTTTTTTAGTATGTAAATTTACTCTAAACCTGAGTGAACCTATATAATAAAAAAATCTAGATATATTTGTTTTATAAAGTTAAAACATCTTATGTTTTAAAAGCGGAGGAAATAGTATTTTTCTTAGCATCTTCTCATACTAGGTGGAAGTTGGGACAAATCGTTACGTCCAATCCTTCCTAATGGGCTGGCTGTTAAGCTATATTTACTGGGTCTTTTCTCATTCGGTTAGCAGTTGAGAGAATTCAGTGGGATGGGCCGCTGGGCTATAAAATCCAGACAATAGAGCATACAGCATGTTCCCAAAAACCAATGTACCGATGTTCCCTAAAAACAATCTACGCATCTAAAAAAAACTATAGGCATGTAAGATGTAAAGCATTTCCCAGTTCTAAAAAAATTAGTAACGCGTTTCCCCTTTTATTCCTTCTTGCATTGATTAGGTCTCACAAAAAAATTTCTTTCCATTTGTTCAAGGTCAACATTGCATTGAAAAAAATCATCAATATTTTAGTTTAGCTAGTACTCCCTCCGCTTGGGATTATAAGTCCCGCGCGGATAACTAGGCCGCTAATTTAAACAGCAAAATATAAATAATATGACATAAAAATTATACCATTAAAAATTTTAGAGGTTATATTTTTTAATGGTATAACTTTGATGATATATAAGTTATACTTTATTGAAATTGCAAGGTAATTTACAAGTACGAGACTGATTCTCCATTTGTTGTGTTCGGGTGCTCGGCGCAGTTTGACCGTTTCGGATACGAGCTCGATACAACGGTGCGTTGGCCCTCGTGCTGACACATCTGATGATCGAGAGACCGATGGTACCTCATTGCGCGCACTATTGACCGTCATGACCAAACTCTATAAGGAGTCGACGGGTTGTAATTTTTTTAATGGTTGAAGTATTGTTTGGTTCGTTTCACAGCGGAATAGTAGTATATTGATGGTGTGAATTGCGTGCAGTGAAGTGGCAGTCATAGTGAGATCGATGGACAACGAGTGATGATAATGATCTTGCTGGCCGATTTGGACTGTTCTTCTGTTGTGAACCCCATTAGAATTGTTTTTGTCAAGAAACCTAGCCGCCGCCTCCACTTCGTCCTCTTCCATACGATCGGACTTCCTTTCTCTAGCCTGTCTCGCCGGTGTCGGGAGGGGTGGAGAAACTCTACAAGTTAAATTTTTAACAAAAGTAGTGTTTTCAAGACTTTAAGTTAGACTTTGGTACCCATATTTTTAGAGACCTCCATGATTAATGGAGATGGCAACATTCACAATAAGTAATCTCCATCCCTCCATTTGGCGACAAGATCTTCTTTTGGACGTCAATGGTGGTGTGGGAAGATTAAATTTCTCTAGGTATGGTCCCTCGGATCTTGCTTTGCGATCAATTTTGTATTTTTCGTCATGGTTGCCGCGAGGAGGATTGTCTTCACAATACTAGTCACGGCTGCTACGTGCTCGACAATAATGATTCATAGTCTTGGCTCCCAACGATATCATCCAGGCTGTCTAGTTTGTTTCTCTTACCGATGTTGTTTTACTACTTTTAAAGGTTTGTATACACGTAGCCTTGATATTGTGGTTCAAATTAAAAATATAAAAGAACTCTTGTTGATATTTACAAATTTGTGATTTGACATCTGTCATTTTTCTCATGTTGCCTTTAAAAAAATAGAAGATTGTACAAACGAAGAAGAAAGAGTTTGATATAAATTAGCTTTATTTTATAATCACTGGAGTATCTGTCATGTACTATTTGGTCATCACTATAAATGTATCATGATACTATTTGATTGTTGAAAAAAAAGTGAAAGGCCGACAAGGACCTGCCCCATGTAAGCCACGTTTCACTCACCTCCTGATTTAGAAACGCAAAATAATCTGGCACGCATTCCAGAAGAACGCGACACTACTGGTGACACTTTGCCCAATAATTAACTGAGTAAGTATTATAACGGGAATCCTCTGCTGTGGTAGCCAGCGCGACTCCTTCATGGTCATCGCATGGCTAATCAAAGACACGTTCATCATCGAATCAAAACTGAAGTAGACACCTAAACGTGTCTCTTAACAAAACCGCTCATCCAATTTGCAATCTGTTTTTCTTGTCGTTAGCTTTGTATCGACAATGCCTTCAAAACCAGATCGCACATGAATAGTTTTGACAAACTTTTTTGGAATGCCTCGTGATTTCGGAAAGTCCCTTTGGCTCTCGAGCACCATAGATCCCTCTATATTAAAAAAAAATTATATATCATATTTATAAATTTTAGAAAAAATTGAGAAATAATTCTAGAGGCCGTAAATAATATATTCTACAACTAAGCAAAATTATTTTTATTATGACATAATCTGATACGCTTTGGAGATTTGAATCTGATACGCTTTGGAGATTTGACGGGGAGAGTGGTTGAGAGTCCATCAAAACCTGAGTGAACACTTTGATGACTAGTTGAACCCTAACATATGTTGTCATGATCCCGAGAAAAGGCCTTTTTCATGTATGCGTAGATCGGTACCCTCTTAGAGCATTCCAACAGGCTCCCCCAAACTCTCCTCGTCTGAGCAGACGGGCCAACCCAAAAATCTGCACCCAACGGCGCCCCAAATTATGTCCCTTCGGACAACCCATTTTCCTCGAACTGATCCTAGACTAGGGGGAAATTCAAGGGCAAGAGGACATCGTCCGTGGTCCTTCCATGTCCGTGCATCTCCACATGTCCGCCACACCCATTAAACCCTCATCCTCTCCATTTCTCCTTTCCCCATCTCGTGTCGCCGACCACAACCGCCATGGAGGGCTCCTATTCTCCACCTCCGGTCTCGGGCTGATGGAGAAGGTGGTCGTCCTAGGAAAGAAGGTCTCGCCCAAGCCGCAAAGCAAGAAGCGACATGGGCGGCGTTTGAGGGCCAAGGATTAGAAGACAGTCGTCGACCTTGCCACACATGCAGCAATAGCCACCGCCGTTCAGAGGGGGGAGAAAGCTCGTTTCGAGGTCACACAGTAGTCCTAGAGAACCACCTGTCCACACAACATGCGATGTTGATAATGAAGCACCAAGCGGTGGTCGATGCGCTCTGCGCCATGCGGCAAGCGTCGCAAAACACGTGCAGCTAATGCTCCGGCGCATTCAAGCCTCCCCGAAGCATGCCGCTGCCGATGCCAAGCCTGTCGCAATACATGTTTCTTCCTAGGAATGGGCCGCCCATGACCTGCTTCTCTCTGCGTAGTGCATCCCTGTAGTTTGCTGACTCGTTTGGCATTGTCGGCGTGCCCCCCATCATCGATCTCAACACTTCAAGAGAAGTACCCTCAAGAGGCCACCACCTCGGTCGAGAAGCTTCGCATCAAGAAGGATAAGATCCTTGCGGAGGCCAAGGACTGATACGTCGGAAACGTATCTATAATTTTTAATGCTCCATGCTTGTTTAGTATCTACTTTGCTTTGCTTTGTCTACACTTTGAGGTGTTTTTTACATGTTTTCTGATACTAACCTATTAACAAGTTGCCACCGTGCCAGTTGCCGGTTTTCTGTTGTTTTTGGTTTCAGAAAAGTTAGTAAAGAAATATTCTCGGAATTGGACGGGACAAACGTCAAAGTCAATAACTTTCCGTGGGGAACAAGAATTCCAGAGGGGAGATGGAGAGGCGTGCCAGGGCAGCCAAACCCCCCTAGGCACAGCCAGGGGTGGGCCCGCGCCTGGGAGGGGTGTGGCCCCCCTGGTCGCCTCCTCGGCCTCCCCCTTCGCCTATAAGAAGCCCCCGATGCAGAAACCCTAAGCACCCGATCAAATCTCCACAAAACTGTCTGTAGCCACCGCCACCATCGTCCCTAGACCGGGGGGATCTAAAGTTCTTCTCGGCACCCTGCCGGAGGGGAGATCATCCCGGAGGCCTTCTCTCCGGTATGATGCGTGAGTAGTTCCACCTTGGACTATGGGTCCATGTAGTAGCTAGATGGTTGTATCTCCTCCCTTGTGCTTTCATGTATAGATCTTGTGAGCTCCGTTCATGATCAATATATAATCTATTTGTAATCATGCATGTTGTGTTTGCGGGGATCCGATGGATATTGAGATTATTATGTTGGTTTGATTAATGGTTTTGTCTTTATGATTCTATCATGTCTGTGTTGTTTGTGATCTTGCATGCTCTCCGTTGTTAGTAGCTATCTTGACCGAGTAGTTGCTAGTGATTCTAAGAGGGGGTATTTATGCTCGATAGTGGGTTCATGCTTCTAGTTTCCAAGGGAAGTGACAATAATCTCTTCGGTTGTAGATGTGTTGTTGCTACTAGGGATAAAACAACGTTTTCTTGTTCATGGAACATGTGGACTGTTTACCTTACACCCTTTGCTTAAAGCAGTTGTTTGTTGCTTGCAACTTAATACTGGAGGGGGTTCGGATGATAACCTGAAGGTGGACTTCTAGTCATAGATGTAGTTGGATGGCGGTTTATGTATCTTGTTGTATTTCTCAAACGAATCTCATAGGATATTTCCGACTAGTAAATTGCATTGTTATGCCTTGCTCAGTTCCTGTCAATTGCCCTGCTGTAATTTCTTTACCCTTCATGCCATGTTGTTTATCTAAGGAGAGCACCTCTAGTGAACTATGGACCCCGGTACAATCTATACCATTGATACATCTTCCACTGTTACTTGTTTACTTGTTGCAAACCATTACCTTTAACACCATACGTTTAATCCTTTGTTACAGCAAACCGGTGAGCTTGACAACCTCACTGCTTCGTTGGGGCAAAGTCTTGAGTTTGTGTTGTGCAGGTCTCCGCGTTGCTAGCAACACCTGTGTGACGTTTCCTTCCTCCTTCTGGTTTGATAACCTCAGTTTATTTCTTACTGAGGGAAAACTTGTTGATGTGCTCATCACACCTTGCTCTTGGGGTTTCCAACGAAGTCCTCTCTGTCGGGCAACAAGCTTTTCTGGCGCCGTTTCCGGGGAGGCTAAGGACGTCTTCACAAGGGGAGTCCTCCACTTCCTTTCTATTTAATTTGTTTTTAGTTTGATTTGTTTCTTTTGCTTGGTTTTGTTTGCCTCTTTTAAAAAAAAAACCAAAAAAAATAGTTTAGTTTGGTTTGCTTTCTTTATTCAAAAACACAAAAAAATAGTTCCTGCTCTAGCTGCTGATGTTGTTTTTGGCTTGTTCACCTTTGCCAAAATGAACTCTGCTGAGCACTGATACACCCAATTTGCATCACCATTCTATATCATAATTTACCTCTATTCATTGATACTTGTCTTATTATGAGGTATTACTTATGGACTTTCATCTGTTTATGCATGTTGGATGATTCCTGGAGGATGGACTACCGGAGTATGGATTCTAATGGAAAAGAAGGCGTTTTGGTGCAATTTCGCGAAGATCAGAAAAATACCAGAAAAATATGGAAACATATTATTTCACCAGAAGACGAAGGAAGCCAGAAGGAGGAGCGAAGGGGGGGCACAGGGGGCCCACACCCCCTAGGCGCGGGCCCACCTAAGGCCACGCCTAGGGTAGGTGTGGCCCACCTACCCAGCCTCCGACTCTCCCCCTTCGCCTATAACTTTCCTACGGAACCTAACATCAGGGGGGCGACCACAGATAGATTTCCACCGCCTCTGGGGGGCGGAAAACACCGAGAGAGAAAGATCTCTCCGGCAGACAGATTTCTGCTGAGGGAATTCCTTTCCGGAGAGGGGAGACCATCGCCATCAACACCATCATCAAGCTAGGCTTTATCGGGATCATCATCATCATCCACACCATCATCACCACCAGCACCATCATCACCACTCAGTCCCGTTGTAACAATTGTGTTGGATATTGCTTTAGTTCGTAGGGGAAAATTTCCTGGTGTAAATTACTATTGTAGTTGATGCTTGTGAGTGGAACCATTGGATTATTGTTTATGTTCAGATTGTTATCCATTATCATATCATCTTTGATCTTGATCCATATGATGTCTTGTGAGTAGTTCGCTTAGTTCTTGAGGACATGGGAGAATTCATGTTGTTAGTAGTGAATATGATGAGTTATTATTCAATGGTTTAGTATTTAAGTTGTGGTTCTATTCTTCTAGTGGTGTCACGTGAACGTCGACTACATGACACTTCACCATTTATGGGCCTAGGGGGATGCATTGTGTATTTGTCTACTAATTGTGGGGTTGCCGGAGTGACAGAAATCTGAACCCCCGTTAGGACACCTTTGCACAAGGGAGCATAGGATCTCAGAGTTTAAGGTTGTGGTTAGATTTATATCTTAATTACTTTCCTATAGTTATGGATGTTTGCAGGGAGTTTAATCACAAGTATGTATTAGTCCTAGGAAGGGAAGTATGTTAGCACAGGTTCACCCACACAACACTTACGAACACCAGAGAAGAGTACTCAGCTATTTGAAGCGAAAGCACTTGACAGAATTCCCATGTTTCCTCGAGAACGTTTGGTCCTTATAAGTATTTCCACCGGCTTGTCCTTTGCTAAGAAAGGATTTGGCCACTTTCTCCGTTTGTTCATTACTTCTGTTACTTACTCTCTGTTTTGTTGCCTTGTCAGAAAACCACTAAAAATCCGTTTGCTAAGTATTCACAGGGATTTCCTGCTCCATACCACTATTCGGCACCTTCTGCTCCTCGTTGGGATCGACACTCCTATTTATCAAAAGTACTACGATACACCCCCTATACTTGTGGGTCATCAAGACTATTTTCTGGTGTCGTTGTCGGGGAGTGAAGCGCTATTGAAGAGTGGAACTGGTAAGGGAAACTTTTACTGTGAGTATTGCTTTTGTTACTGCTTGTTACTTTTTTCCAATATGGATAACCCACTTGGTTTTCTGTTTGGGAAAACTACTACCACTGCTAGGGTAGTAGATGAACCACCTCCTGTTGAGATAGATCCTTTTAAGATACCTACAAGTATTGTTAATCGTGTTATGTATAATTATTATTTTGGGGATGGAACTGTCCATCTTGGTGATCACTTGCTTTTTATCCATGAATTATGCTGATTGTTTAAGTGTGCAGGTATCACAAATGAACAGTTGAAGAAGAAATTGCTCTCCATATCCTTGAAAGGGAGAGACGAAGAATGGTATAAGCTGCTGAAGAATGGGCAATCCATGGAATGGGAGGAGATGTCATCTTTCTTTTACTCTAAATTTTATCCTCCCAGTGAGATCCATAAGGATAGAAATCTTATATATAACTTTTGGCCTCTTGATGGAGAGAGTACAACTCAAGCTTGGGGGAGATTGAAGTTACTAATGCTTAAATGTCCTATTCATGAACTCCCTAAGAATATTATTCTCAATAACTTTTATGCTAGGCTTTATCTTCATGATAAAGATTTACTAGATGCTTCTTGTGCTGGATCATTCACACGTATGAAGGAAGAAGCTAAATGGGATCTTCTAGACCGTATTCAAGAGAACACTGAAGCTTGGGAGAATGACAAAGGAAGAAAGTCAGGTATAAACTATGATTATGAATGCATTAAATATTTTATGGGAACTGATAGCTTCCGAGATACTAGCAATAAGTTTGGTATTGATCCTCAAGTTCTTGCGATTTTTTTTAATGATTTTGCCCCTTATATTGAGATTCCCAAGAAAGAGTGGGACAAGTACCATGTTCCTTATAAAGACATTGTTACCCACGTTCCTGCCAGTATAGAGGTTTGTACTGTTGATACTATTTTACCTGAACCTTATGTTGAGAAGATCCATTTTCCCTCCAAGGTAAGGGAACACTTTATTATGGCTAATGTGGTTAGCAAAAGCACAAAGAAAACTATAGGGTCCGATGAGCTTATTAATATCGAGCATGTGGTAGCTATTGTGAAATTCTTGTCACTAGAAATATAGAAGATGAGCATATTGTCTTCCGTGAAGATGCTACTAATATTGTTTCTCATCCTAAGAAAGTTAGAAAAGCTAGTGTCCCTGTGCTTTCTGTTAAAATTGGTAGTCATAGCTATTATGGTTTATGTGATATTGGTGCTAGTTCCAGTGCTATTCCTTATGAGCTTTACATGGAAATTATGCATGAGATTGGTCCTTGTGAGCTTGAGGACATTGATGTGGTCATTCACCTTGCTAATAGAGAGCAAGTTTTCCCCATTGGCATTGTAAGAGATGTGGAGGTCCTTTGTCGTAAGATTAAATATCATGCTGATTTTCTAGTACTTGGTAAAGAAGCTCGTAAAACCTATCCTATTATCTTTGGTAGACCCTTTCTGAACTGGGCTATCATATATTGTAGGAAGGAAAAAGTTTTGAATAAGTTTGCTGGAGAGTCTTATGAGTTTAATTTTTCCAAATTTGCCAAAAATCCTCATGAAAATGAACTGCCTGATGAGGATTTCAGGGTTGAACAACTTTCTGCTATTTCTCTTGATCCTAACAATGCCTTGCAGCAGTTCATGGAAGAGCATGAAAGTGATGCCTTCATGAAGGAAAGAAATGAGATTGATGAGGCTTTCCTTCGTCAGCCTGAGTTGCTTAAGCATAATTTACCTGTGGCAGATTTGGGTACCACACTACCACCTAAAGGGGATCCTGTTTTCGAGTTAAAACCTTTACCTGATGATATTAAATATGCTTATCTTGATGACAAGAAAATATATCATGTTATTATTAGTTCTAAACTTTCAGGAAAGGAAGAAGAAAGGTTATTGGAGATATTGAAGAAACACCGAGGTGCTATGGGCTACACTCTTGATGATTTAAAGGGGATTTCTCCTACTATATGTCAGCATGCTATTAATATAGAACCTGATGCAAAACCAGTTGTGAGCACCAATGCCGTCTAAATCCTAAGATGAAGGATGTGGTAAAAAATGAGGTATTAAAACTCCTTGATGCTGGTATTATTTATCCTATTGCTGATAGTAAGTGGGTTAGCCCTATTCATTGTGTCCCCAAGAAAGGGGGAATAACTGTTGTGCCTAATGAGGATAATGATCTTATACTCCAAAGAGTAGTGGTTGGGTATAGAATGTGCATTGATTTTAGAAAAATTAATAAAGTTACTAAGAAAGATCATTATACTTTGCCCTTTATTGATCAAATGCTTGAGAGGTTGTCCAAAAAGACTCACTTTTGCTTTCTAGATGGTTATTCTGGGTTTTCTCAAATTGCTGTGAAAGCACAAGACCAAGATAAAACTACTTTCACTTGTCCCTATGGTACTTATGCTTACAGGCGTATGCCTTTTGGTTTTTGTAATGCTCCTGCTACCTTTCAGAGATGTATGTCTGCTATCTTTCATGGTTTTTGTGAAGAAATTGTGGAGGTCTTCATGGACAATTTTTCTATCTATGAAACTTCTTTTGATAACTGTTTGCACAATCTTGATAAAGTTTTGCAGAGATGTGAGGAAACCAACCTTGTTCTTAACTAGGAGAAATGCCATTTATGGTTAATGAAGGAATTGTTCTAGGACACAAGATCTCTGAAAGAGGTATTGAAGTTGATGGAGCCAAAATTGAAGCAATTGAGAAGATGCCTTGTCCTAGAGATATCAAAGGTATTCGTAGTATCCTTGGTCACGCTGGTTTCTATAGGAGGATTATTAAAGATTTCTCCAAAATTTCAAAGCCCCTTACTAATCTTCTTCAAAAAGATGTACCTTTTGTTTTTTATGATGATTGTAAGAAAGCTTTTGAAACTTTGAAAAAAGCTTCAATAACTGCTCCTATAGTTCAACCACCTGATTGGAGTTTACCTTTTGAAATTATGTGTGATGCTAGTGATTTTGCTGTGGGTGCTGCCTTGGGACAACGTGTTAACAAGAAGCTAAATGTCGTTCATTATGCTAGCAAGACTCTGGATGCTGCTAAAAAGAATTATGCTACTACTGAAAAGGAGTTATTAGCTGTAATCTTTGCTTGTGATAAGTTTAGACCTTACATTGTTGATTCCAAGGTTACTATTCATACTGATCATGCAGTTATTAAATACCTTATGATGAAGAAGGACGCTAAGCCTAGGCTTATAAGGTGGGTGTTGCTTTTGCAAGAGTTTGATCTGCATATTGTGGATAGGAAAGGTGCTGATAATCCTATTACTGATAATTTATCTCGTTTGGAAAACATTTATTTTGACCCTTTGCCTGCTAATGATTGTTTTCCAAATGAGCAGTTAGCCGCAATAAGGGTAAGTCCACATGAGAATCCTTGGTATGCTGATTATGCTAACTTTATTGTTTCCAAGTATTTGCCTCCAACCTTTACAGCCCAGCAAAGAAGAAAATTCTTTTATGACCTAAGGCATTACTTTTGGGATGACCCACACTTATATAAAGAAGGATTGCATGGTATTATGCGAAGATGTGTTCCAGAATTTGAACAACAAGAGATATTGAGAAAATGTCATGGCAGTGCTTATGGAGGACATCATGCTGGGGACAGGACTGCACAAAAGGTTTTACAATCTGGATTTTATTGGCTTACCCTTTTTAAAGATGCAAGGAAGTTTGTCTTATCATGTGATGAATGCCAACGAGTAGGTAACATCTCTAGACGCAATGAAATGCCTATGAATTATTCTCTTGTTATTGAACCTTTTGATTGTTGGGGATTTGACTTTATGGGGCCTTTTCCTCCTTCAAAAGGGTATACACATATCCTTGTTGTTGTTGACTATGTTACAAAGTGGGTAGAAGCCATACCTACAAGTAGTGCTGATGGTAAGACATCTTTGAAAATGATTAAAGATGTCATTTTTCCTAGGTTCGGTGTGCCTAGATATCTCATGACTGATAGAGGCTCTCATTTTATTCATGGGGGTTTTAGAAAAACTCTCGCCAAGTATGATGTAAAGCACATAATAGCTTCAGCTTATCACCCACAAACTAGTGGGCAAGTAGAACTTTCCAATAGGGAAATCAATTCTATCTTGCAGAAGACTATCAATAGATCTAGGAAAAATTGAGCTAAAAAGTTGAATGACGCTTTGTGGGCTTATAGAACTGCTTATAAAAATCCTATGGGGATGTCTCCTTATAAAATGGTCTATGGGAAGGCTTGTCACTTGCCTTTAGAATTAGAACACAAAGCTTATTGGGCAGTGAAAGAGTTGAATAGAGACTTTAGACGTGCTGGTGAGAAAAGACTGCTCGACTTAATTAATCTAGATGAGTGGAGAGGTGAAGCTTACGAAAATGCTAGACTCTTTAAGAAAAAAGTAAAAAGATGTCATGATAAGAGAATTCTCAAAAGGGAGTTCCATGTTGGTGAGAAAGTTCTTTTGTATAGGTCTCATCTCAGATTTTTTGCAGGGAAACTACTCTCCAAATGGGAAGGACCTTTTGTTATCCAGGAAGTGTACCGTTCAGGTGCCATAAAAATTTCTTCTCTAAAAGATGACACAACACAAGTGGTGAATGGTCAAAGACTAAAACATTATATCTCTGGAGATTCTTATAATGAAGAAGTTGATGTTATTCAAATGAAAAATCCAGAAGAATTTATCAGAAGCCAAACACCAGAATCTGTAGAGTTCGTCTTTGAATAGGTAAAAGTTGTGAAAACAGAAGGTTCGTGAAACCCCAATATTTTTATATTTTTGATGTTTTTAATACATAAGGGTAGTTACGAGACGAAATTTAAGAGGAAATGGAGCCCGGGGTGGACAAACCCACCCCAGGCGCGGGCCCAGCCTGGCTGCGCCTGGAGGGGGTTTGCCACCCTCGAACTCCGTCTCCGCTTTGTTTCCATGTAAAAACCTTCCTTATGCATTGAAACTTCATAATATATAACCCCCCGGGTTCCCCGAGGTTCTTGCATCGTGTTCTCGTCGTGTTTTCCTTTTGATCTGTTTCTGTCAGGGAAATTCTCAGATTTGGAGCCTCAATGTCTTCCTCTAGATCACCCACGGAGGATTCCTCTACGGATGTCCTCAACCCGTACATGTATGAGTTAAGGATTCATCCCAAAGAGTTGATCCTCAAAGAGGGGAAGGTACAGATGAAAGAAGTTCAGGGCCCTAAAGGAGAAGGCAGCCTGGAAGACATGATGGAAGCGTTGGAACAAGAAGTTTTTAGGTACAAGAAAATGGCAGAACATGAAGTGGATGTTATTCACAAGATAAGTTCAGAACTCATCACCAAGCACGAGGGAGAAGTTGTTGAGCTCCGAGAAGAGATCTTTGCACTCCATCAGACCACCAATCAATTGAAAGCATAGCTCTATGACATACAGAATCAAAACTGTGAGTATGAGGCTAGATTTGATCACATAAGCTCCGCTGCTAGTTTCAGGATTGCAGACAAGGACATCCTTTTTGGATGGGGAACCATTGCCTTGGAAGTTTTATGATGACAAGAGAACACCACCACCACCAAAGGAGTAATTCGTCATCAGGTTTGGCATCCCCTTGGCTTGTTCCAATCTTGGGGGAGTGTCGCGGTATCACCACCATTATCTTTTATCTTTTACCTTTTTAGTGGATTCATATCTGTGGTAGAGAGGTTATCTTATAGTTTGGTTTGCATGTGGAAGTATATCTCCTTTAGTTGATTATCTATCCCTTGGTGTGAGTGCCTTTATTGGAATATTAATGAGAAGTCTCATCCTTTACCTTTTTGCACTTCTTATTTTAGTTTGCAATCTCTATTATATGATGGATCTTGTTGTTCAGTATTGGCACCACTTTGGGATCATCAAGTGGATCTAAATTGGTTTTGGCAACCCGAGTTCTAGTCAGTGGCATTAGTTTGAAAGAAAAAGAAAGAAAGAAAGAGCTTACAGGTATTTGGTATTATTATTTTTCTTTCTTGTTGGCTCATAAGCTTAGTATTCTTTATTTAAGATTCTTTTGTGTCTTCAAGGAATATTGCATGTTTGGCTTTATTACTTGTATGTTTGCTTGTTTCTTTCAACTCTCTTGCTTGCTACCCAGTCTTGCTAGCCAAAAACCTGTTTTGAGAAGACATACTTATCATGTTTCCAAAATCCTTACAACCCAAAACGTTTGCCACGTGTGCCCACAAAATCTACCTAGTAGCTTTTGCTATTCCTAGCAAATTCTCAAGCTTCATCTACCTTTCAAATTAAAAAGTATTTTTTATGTGAAAACTAGTTAGTAAAGCTCTCACAAACTTGATGGCACACTTTATATTACTTGCCCCTAATAGACTTGAACCATTGTGGACATCGAAGTTGTATATGCTTGCATCTATACGTTGGGATTAGCAGAAGCGTGCTGTCACGGGGAACGTTTTCAACATTGCACTTGTACCTTGTTGTACTCAGTTGATATCGTGCTCTTTTGTCTATGGATGTCACCGGTGTGAAATAAAGAGGGGACTGGTAAGTCCATGGAGTTTGTATTCTGTGTTAGAGAAACGCCTGGGCCGCTAGCCTAAGCCATTTCTAATCATGGTGGAAACTTGTAGCATCACTATAGTGAGCTATCTATGAAGCATCCTCAACAAAAATCTATGCATATAGTAAATAAAAAGATCGCTGATATGCTCATTGTCTGCTTGCCTTGTCATTTTGGTTATGGGATAGCTCCTGTACCATGTGCAAGGGTACCCCATTGGCGGTTCTCTATGATACACATGTACTTACAATGACAAGAACTTACCGGTGACCAAAGTTGAGTAGCATGAGGAGTGGCCCTCATATTCAAGGGACATGAGATTGCCAACTTATATTTCGTCAAGCATATACTCCATCTTTGTGCACTTTAACCCTAATCATCTCAAGATGCCTATGATAGGGGCAATGAGGGCTCAAAGCTAGTAAGTACCATAATCTTTTGGAAGCTCTTTATGACTTGTAATCCTTGCTACCCTCTATGAAGGGACCTTTCTCCTACTTCTAAGTTGAGTCAGTAAACCTACTTCCTCTCTATCTCTAGCAAGCATTTGAGTTGTTGTGTTTCAAGCATTCATATGGTGATTTATTCAATCATGTTTTTTATCTTCCTTGTTTGCACAAAACTCTTATCTATTGAGTATTACTTTGAAAGCCTTCACTTGCGAAAACCTTTTTGAGCAAAGAGTGTTCCTGTTTTGAAACTTCTACAAAAAGCTTTTTGTGAAACTGTTTGCCAGGTGTTCTCTGACCAAGAACAAGTTTGCCAATTCCAATTATGATTTATCTTTATGTATCTCTATTGTGACTGCTATACTTGGTTGCAAGCTAAGTTATATAATGGTGAGTTGCTTTCTTCTATGAGTTGTGCAATGGTAAGTGTGATGCTTCTTATTCGTATTCTTTTATCGATACTTCACTCCATAAACCCGTGGACATGTTTACTGAGCTCAGTTTTCGCTTGGGGACAAGCGAAGTCTAAGCTTGGGGGAGTTGATACGCCCAATTTGCATCACCATTCTATATCATAATTTACCTCTATTCATTGATATTTGTCTTACTATGAGGTATTACTTATGGCCTTTCATCTGTTTATGCATGTTGGATGATTCCTGGAGGATGGACTGCCGGAGTCTGGATTCTGATGGAAATGAAGGCGTTTTGGTGCAATTTCGCGAAGATGAGAGAAATACCAGAAAAATATGGAAACATATTATTTCACCAGAAGACGAAGGAAGCCAGGAGGAGCGATGGGGGCACAGGGGGCCCACACCCCCTAGGCGTGGGCCACCCTAGACCGCGCCTACAGGGGGTGTGGCCCACCTGCCCGGCCTCCGACTCTCCCCCTTCGCCTATACCTTCCCTACGGAACCCTAACATCAGGGGGGCGACCACAGATAGATTTCCGCCGCCTCTAGGGGGCGGAAAACACCGAAGGAGAAAGATCTCTCCGACAGACAGATTTCTGCCAGGGGAATTCCTTTCCGGAGAGGGGAGATCGTCGCCATCAACATCATCATCAAGCTAGGCTTCATCGGGATCATCATCATCATCCACACCATCATCACCACTCAGTCCCGCTGTAACAATTGTGTTGGATATTGGTTTAGTTCGTAGGGGAAACTTTCCCGGTGTTAATTACTATTGTAGTTGATGCATGTGAGTGGAACCATTAGATTATTGTTTATGTTCAGATTGTTATCCATTATCATATCATCTTTGATCTTGATACATATGATGTCCTGTGAGTAGTTCGTTTAGTTCTTGAGGACATGGGAGAAGTCATGTTGTTAGTAGTGAATCTGTGATGAGTTATTATTCAATGGTTTAGTATTTAATTTGTGGTGCTATTCTTTTAGTGGTGTCATGTGAATGTCGACTACATGACACTTCACCATTTATGGGCCTAGGGGGATGCATTGTGTATAATTGTGGGGTTGTCAGAGTGATAGAAACCTGAACCCCCGTTAGGACACCTTTGCAGAAGGGAGCGTAGGATCTCAGAGTTTAAGGCTGTGGTTAGATTTATATCTTAATTACTTTCCTGTAGTTACAGATGTTTGCAAGGGGTTTAATCACAAGTATGTATTAGTCCTAGGAAGGGTAGTATGTTAGCACAGGTTCACCCACACAACACTTACAAACACCAGAGAAGAGTACTCAGCTATTTGAAGCGAAAGCACTTGACAGAATTCCCATGTTTCCTCGAGAACGTTTGGTCCTTATAAGTATTTCCACCGGCTTGTCCTTTGCTAAGAAAGGATTGGGCCACTTGCTCTGTTTGTTCGTTACTTCTGTTACTTACTCTTTGTTTTGTTGCCTTGTCAAAAAACCACTAAAAATCCGTTTGCTAAGTATTCACAGGGATTTCCTGATCCATACCACTGTTCAGCACCTTCTGCTCCTCGTTGGGATCGACACTCCTATTTATCGGAAGTACTACGATACACCCCCTATACTTGTGGGTCATCAAACACCAAGTTATGTGACTTCTCTAGCACCAACAACAATGATTTCCTTAGCACACATATTGCTGCACCTGCTCCTGATGCTACCTTTTATGAAATTAAGCCTGCTTTGTTGAATCTTGTGATGAGAGAGCAATTTTTTGGTGCTAGTTTTGATGATCCAGCTGCCCATCTCAATAGCTTTGTTGAATTTTGTGAGATGCAAAAATATAAGGATGTAGATGGAGATATTATTAAGCTCAAGTTTTTTCCTTTCTCCTTGAGAGGAAAAGCTAAAGAATGGTTGCTTTCCTTGCCTAAAAATAGTATTGATTCTTGGAATAAGTGCAAAGATGCTTTTATTGGAAAGTACTATCCTCCTGCTAAGATTATATCTATGAGAAGTGAGATTATGAAATTTAAACAACTTGATAGTGAACATGTTGCTCCAGCTTGGGAAAGAATGAAGTCTTTGGTTAAGAATTGCCCCACTCATGGACTCACTGCTTGGATGATTATCCAGACTTTTTATGCAGGTTTGAACTTCTCCTCAAGAAATCTGTTGGATTCAGCTGCTGGAGGTACCTTCATGGGCCTCAGTTTGGGTGTTGCAACAAGGCACCTTGATAATATGATGGTTAACTACTCTGAATGGCATGCTGAGAGAGCTCCACATGGTAAGAAGGTAAATTATGTTGAGGAAGCTACCTCTTTGAGTGAAAATATTAATGTTATTATGGCTATGCTTGTTAATGGGAAATCCCCTTTAGATCCTAATAGTGTTCCCTTAGCCTCTTTCGTTGCTCAAGAAGAGCAAGTTGATGTGAACTTCATTAGAAACAACAATTTAAACAACAATGCCTATAGGAATAATTTTGGTAGCAACAACAATTATAGGCCTTATCCTCCTAATAATGGCAATTCCTATGGAAGCTCTTACAATAATGCTAGAAGTGCCCCCTCTGAACTTGAAGTCATGCTCAAAGACTTTATTAGTAAACAAACCAATTTCAATAGGACTATAGAGGAAAAGCTTTTAACTGTTGAGAAAAATATATCCTCTTTGTCTGAATCTCAAACTTCCTTGGTTAATAAAATGGCTGCTAAACCTGAAACTATGGAAAACACCTTTGCTACTGCTCATGCCATACAAGTTACTATTGATGAAAATGTTAGGCTGTTAGCTCAACTTCATGCTAGGTGGGAAAGGGAAGCTGAAATTGATAGAAACAATAGTGTGTGCACCATCACCACTAAACCACAAGTAGTCCCTATTCATCCTCCTACTATGCCTAAGCCTATTGAGCCTACTACTAGTGATGCTAAGTTTGACTTTGATATTGATGGTTGCAATATTTCTGAAGTGATTATGTTCCTTCAAAAGCTTGCTAGAAGTCCTGATGCTAGTGATATGCATGTTGCTTTCACTAAACACATTACAAATGCTCTTGTTAAGATTAAGGAAGAGAAGCTAAAACACAAAGCTTCTATTCCTAGGAAAGTAGAAGATAGTTGGGAACCCATTATTAATATGCAAGTGAATGACTTTGATCTCAAAGCTTCATGTGATCTTGGTTCTAGTGTCTCTATTATGCCTAGGAAGATTTATGAAATGCTTGATTTACCACCGTTGGAAGATTGTTATTTAGATATCTCACTCAATGATAATGCTAAGAAGAAACTCATGGGGAGTATTAGTGATGTTGTCATTATGGTTAACAATGCTTATGTCCCTGTTGATTTCTATGTTTTGGATGTTGAATACAATGCTTCTTGTCCTATTACTTTGGGAAGACCTTTTCTTAGAATAGTTGGTGCCGTCATTGATATGAAAAAAGGCACCATTAAATATCATTTTCCATTCAATAAAGGTATTGAACACTTCCCTATAAGGAGAGAGAAGTTGCTTTTTTCTCCCCCTTTGAAAGCAAGGTTTGATGTTAATGCTTTCTCATTTGAAAATACTTGATTCTTCTTGCTTCTTGTGCCTAACTTAAAGGCGTTAAAGAAAAGTACTTGTTGGGAGATAACCCAAGAGTTTTCTTGAGTCTTGGAAGTTATTACTTCAGTAGTACCTCTCCTTATCCTTTTTATTTGCTTTTTGTGCCAAGAATGACCTCTAATGAGAGGGAAGTAAGATTTGGGGAGTTGCTCTCCCAAAACAGATTTCTGTCCTCCACCAAAAAAAATCGTGAGGAGTCTCTGTAACTCGTATTGAGCTCAAAATTTACGAATAAATCCCCCAGTATGTTAGCTAACTTTAGTTAGTTCAAAACTTTTTGATTTGAGCAACAGAAGATGTTCTAAAAAATCAGTTTCTACCTCCTGGTATGTTTTGACAGATTTCTGCTATTATTTGCATTTGCTTCTTATTGATTCCTTTTTGAGTTCTCTTTTGGGGAATTGAGCTTTTTGAAGGAGTTACTACAGAAGCTTGTGTTTTTAGTGAAAATCTTTGCTGTTTCAAAGCTTTTCCATAGGTCTAATATCTTTTGAATAAACTAATGTTGCTAATGAAGATTGTGTGAAATTTTGTATGAAGGAAAAATTTCAGGTGTAAAGAGAGAATGATGCAATGAGATGAAGAATGGACAAAAGCTCAATATTGGGGATGCCACCATGGTGTCACCCCAAGAAATATCTAAGAGGTACAAGCTTCAAAGCTTGGGGGATGCCCAAGGCATCCCCTTCTTCATCAATAAAAAGCTCAGGTCTATCTAGACACTTTGTTTTTATTGTTTCATGCATAGTTGTGTTGTTCTTGGAGCGTATTAGTTTTCGTTTGCTTTGCTTGAATAAATTAGTTTGGACCCCCGTTCTCGATGTGTTGTTTTGCAAATAAGTTGCTTGGTGTTGGAAAGGAGTAGTAAGTTCTTGCTTGAAGTGCAAGAGGAGCTTGCATTGACTGTGACTTAGACTTTAGCATGACATGCTAGGTGTTGTTTTGACCTTATGCTTAGTGATTATTGCTGTAGCATGTCTTGTTCCAAACAATTGAGATTGCTTAGTGTGCCTTGAAGAAATTATGCGTTGTTTTAGCATGCAAAAGCATAGTATTATGGTATTCTCCTTTAGTGCTTTGTTTAGGTTGACTTGGCACATGCTCACATCATGTTATGACTATGACAAGTCACCATAGCCTCTATGATTATTTAGTACTTGACTTGTAGTACCACTCTATGCTTTGATTAGTAATTCTTTGTTGCTCTGCATGATTATGGCCATTATGCTCTCTTAGTTGGTTGCTCCGAGTCTTTTGCTAGCCTCCACTTGTATGAGTAAGCTCTACTCATACTTCCAACTCCCAAGAAACCAAGTTATTCCAAAGTGTCCACTATAAACTCCTATGCATGGTGTGTTACACCATTCCAAGTATATTCTCGTTTTCAGCTATCTTCCAATTTAAAACTATTTTGTTATGTGAAAACTTAGTGATTAAAGCCCTCACAAACTTGATGACACACTTTATATTCCTTGCCCCTAATAAACTTGAACCATTGTGTCATCTATGTTGTATGCTTGCACTTATACGTTGGAATTAGCAAAACCGTGCTGACACGGGGAACGTTTTCAATATTGCACTTGTACTTTGTACTCAGTTGATATCATGCTCTTTTGTCTATGGATGTCACCGGTGTGAAATAAATATGGAACTTGTAAGTCCATGGAGTTTGTATCCTGTGTTAGAGAAACGCCTGGGACACTAGCCTAAGCCATGCCTAATCATGGTGGAAACTTGCAGCATTACCATAGTGACATCTATGAATCATTCTTCTTATAAAAAAGAGACACATTGAGAAAAGATGAAAGAGAGAAAAAAGCACCATATTCCCATGGTAAATAAGAAGATTGCTGAGATGCTCATTGTCTGCTTGCCTTGTCATTTTGGTTATGGGATAGCTCCTGTACCATGTGCAAGGGGTACCCCGTTGGCGGTTCTCAATGATATGCAAATACTTACAATGACAAGAACTTACAGGTGACTAAAGTTGAGTAGCATGAGGTGTGGCCCTCGTATTCAAGGGACTTGAGATTGCCAACTTATACTTCGTCAAGCATATACTCCATCTTTGTTCACTTTAACCTTAATCACTTCAAGATGCTTATGATAGGGGCAATGAGGGCTGAAAGCTAACAAGTACCATAATTTTTGGAAGCTCTTTTTGAAACTTGAAATCCCTGCTTCCTTTACAAAAGGCTTTTCTTCCACCATTACTTGAGTCTCCACCTTCTACCTTTAGGCACCATTAAGAGAGCATAGTTGTCATTTTGTATGCACTGTTCCAAAGATTATTGATTGATGCTTATTGTGATATTACTTGTTCTTGTGCTATTTGTTTCTGGTCACCCTTGTGAACTTTGAAGGTTTCCTATGCATCTATATTGCTACTCTATGAGGGACAAGCTGATTGCCACTATGCTATGTTTTCTGTATGTGAAATAAACAAACATTTTTCAATGCATGTTATTCATGATCTTTGTTTGTAGCCTTTCATATTGCATGCATAGTTACTATGTCCTATTGTTAGAACTCCATCTTTCATGCACATATTTAGAGTTCTTTGATCCCAGCTTTCAATGCTTGCAAATGGTTGGATCTTTATTGTGAGGGTGCATGTCACCTAAAAAATTATTCTTTTATAACTTACCTACTCGAGGAGGAGCAGGAGTTAAGCTTGGGAATGCTTGATACGTTAGAAATGTATCTATAATTTTTGATGCTCCATGATTGTTTAGTATCTATTTTTTTGCTTTATCTACACTTTGAGGTGCTTTTTACATGTTTTCTGGTACTAACCTATTAACAAGTTTCCACAGTGCCAGTGCAAACCACCATTACCTTCGACACCATACATTTAATCCTTTGTTAAAGCAACCGGTGAGATTGACAACCTCAGAGTTAGTTGGGGCAAAGTCTTGAGTTTGTGTTGTGCAGGTCTCCGTGTTGCTAGCAACACATATGTGACGTTTCTTTCCTCCTTATGGTTCGATAACCTCGGTTTCTTGCTGAGGGAAAACTTGCTGTTGTGCTCATCACACCTTGCTCTTGGGGTTTCCAACGAAGTCCTCTCTGTCGGGCAACAAGGACATGGTGTAGAAGATTCAGATTGAGGCCGAGATTGTCGAGGCCTCCAAGATGGATGCCGCATCAAGGGGAAAAGAAGTTGATCTCAAGGTCTTTGTGAAGGAGACCCGTGTGATGACCAACGATCTCACCCTCTTGGACGATGAGACAAGGGACTGGTATGTAAATAAGAATAAAGAGACCATGAGTGGTGACATGTGATCTTCCTTTGGTTGTACTATTTGACCCCTTGGCGGGTTGTAACACCCCGGCCACCTCGGGTCCTGCGGCTATCATCCCTGGCATCTTACTAGGATCTCTAGACTGGTCCCATAAACCAACAATAGTCTTTTCTGCATTGTCCTTACTTATGCGCACCCCAGGAAAACTTTCCGGTCGGTCACACATACTCAAATAGCTCTAGGCCAAGCACGCTTAACTTCAGAGTTCTTTTTAGATGAGCTTTCAGAAAATAAATTGCAACTTGTTGATATAAATATCCTATCAATCATATTAAGCCATGCGTCAGGATCTCACATACACCCACCCTTAGAAGATCGACGTCCTCGCCAATTAACTACAAGCCAGAAACGTCTCATCTTGGCAGACGTCTGACTGTCTAGTGTTGACACATGTGTAATGATGTGTCGACTCTGGGCCACACACTTCATGCGTCACATGTCCAACCATGACCCGCACACACACCCATGTAACTGCAAGAATCGGCTCGATACCACTTGTAACACCCTGGTCACTCCGGATCCTACAGCTATCACCCCTGTCAGCTTACCAGGATCCCAAAAACTAACACTAGTATTTTCTACGCACTTTGTCCTCACTCGTGCGTACGCGGGAACAACTTCTCGGTTGGTCACACATCCTCAAATCGCTCTAGACCAAGCACGCTTAACCTTAGAGTTTTTTCAGATGAGCTTTTAGAAAAGAAGTTTCAGTTTGTTGGTATGAATATAGCAATACTTGCGCCAGGATCTCACACGGGTAAAAGCCTAATTTCTACGTGATGTTTTAAACACTTTGGATGTGATGTTATTTTGTTTTTTCATGATATTGTTTGCACCAAACATTGAAAAACTGTGAAATTGGCAAATCGGGGAACAATAAGATTTGGGAGGGGTACCTTTGGGTTTCATAGATGGACCGAGGATGGACAACAGTCCTCCTTGCCTCCAAATTACATAAAAGAAAACGCAAAGAGAACCAAATTTGGAGCGACCCGTTGGAGGTTCTCCTGCTATTGTCATGTTGCTTTCTCTCACTGGTAAAGAGGACAACACACTTTCTCTTGATCTTTTACTATATAAGAAACCAGCCATGATCCGAAAAAGAAATTATGACTTGATAAAACTAAATCAAAAATTTCTTTGACCCAAATTCTCAAATCATTAGTGGCATCTAGTGATTTGGCAAAGAAAAAAAAGAAAACAAAGTAAAAATAGTGGATATACCTCATTGTGTTGCGCCTTTTTTAGAGTCTGTTTTTGCACCTTCCGCTCTAGTGATTGAGGAGCCCTCAGATTTGGATTGGAGTTTAGAGCATCTCCAGCCGTCCTAAGAGGCCTTCAAGAACTTTTTTGAGCCTACGAACCATTTTTCTCCTAGTCTCCCCATAGACGCCGAGTTTTCGCCGGATTGGACCAAAACTTTGTCCGACAAACACTGACCAAACTCAGCACGCTGGGTGCCCGATGAAGCGAAAATGAGTGTGAGCTAGCTCTGTCAGCGGCACAAGCTGAGGTTCCCTCCTTTTTCGTTTTCCCTCCTTTTTCGTTTTCCCTCCTTTTCCTTTCCCCATATGTCTTGCCTCGCCCTCCATTCGCCCATCTCCCGCCCAGATCCTCCCCACCTCCATGGTGCCAAAGAAGTTCACATGCCCTCGGTCCGATGAAACGGGGGTCCGAAGCAGAGACCGTCGTGCATGAGCAACGCCAACTGGGCGACCGACATCAAGCGCAGGGATGCGGTCATATAAGATCGCCCAAAGAGGGGCCTAAAGTTCAAGGCCAAGCAAGCAACCATTGGGCGCTTGTCCAGCAAGCATGCAACAAATGTCATGTGATTCAAGAGGAGGTCCACGCTCGCTCAGAGAGCCACGCCGACTACGAGCGCAAGGTATGCACATTTTTTGCCATGAGTTTGCCATTTGTGTAGCCTGTTTGTTCGTCGACGTCATGCTCATTTTGCAGATGGTCCGGATGCTTGACACGTATCACCAAGACAACAATGACATCGACTTCAAGTTTCTCCACGTCTTCTCATGGATAGAAAAGTGCGAGAAGTGGAGGGATGTGCGCCTGCCGCTTGCCAAGACCAAGGATGGAGTCTAAAATCTAGGCGAGCCGGTCGCAAAGGCGACGAAAGGTCGCCCTGATGGACACAAAAAAGACAATCTCGCTAAGAACATGGCTCCATCCGGTGAAGGACTTCAGTCATTGATCGAGCAGTGCATCATTGACGTCAAGACCCATACCGTCACAAGAGAGGAGAAGAACGACGCGAGGTGGACGGTGATACTCCAGAAGCAGGACATCAAGGTCGGTCTACTTAAGGCCAACATCCCGGCAAAGAAGAGGAACACCGACCTAGCGTTCCTGCTGGGAGGCGACACAACGACGATGGACGACGAAGTGAAGATATGGTACACGGCGCAACGTAGGCTCATCCTGGAAGAGATGCGGGCGCCTCCACCGAACTCTGTGACACCGGCACCTATCTCTGCTTTTACGGCCATGCCTACGCCGTCGTTGAGCTCTTCCACGATAGCCACAACGACTGCGGCCATGCCTTCACCCGACTCTGCCCCTCCATCGTCCTCGACACCATCGCCGAGCTCTGCCCCCGCGGCGGAGGAGCCTGTTGCTTGAGATTTCATGTTTTCTGTTATAATTTGATCGCCAAACTGTGGCTGGTTTGATCGTTATACTGTCAAATTAGTCGAACATGTGTGCCTTTTTTGATAGTGGAAATCAACTTTCAAAATAATTCACTGATGTGTAATGCATTGGGACCGAAATTAGAAACATGACTGGACGAGTACCCTCGTACTAAGAATATCTCAGATAGAGCGCCGAAAACTTTAGGGCAATCGACTGGAACGACTGGAGATGCTTTTGTCTATAAATCTCGTTACTGGCTCTCGGATGGGTATTGGAAACCGGTTCACATATACGGAAACTAGCTCGTGCCACACACAAAAAGAGATACGGAAACTAGCAAAACAGCCAAGGAGGCCTTTTCCTGCTTTTCATCACCATCAACTGAAAAAAAGAGATTTTGGGAACCAATCCCCAGATTCGGAACACAGAGAAGAGGAGCAATAAAATCCGACAGGAGTGGCACGCACAGACGACATCACCTCGGGGAGCCCACATCGCCGCTGCTCCTCCGGCCGCCTCTTCTTCCTCAACTCCGGTAACCCACCCACTCCGGTCATCCTCTCTCCCTCTCCCTGTCTCTCTCCTTGATGCAGTTCCGCTCCACCATTCTTGGGGAAAATTCTCATCTCTCGTTTCCAAGAATTCGGGAAGGATCTCAGCTCCCCCTCTCGATCTGTGAAAACGATTTTTTTTTCCTACTGTGCCTTTGCCGGGGCTTAGCTCCCTATTTCGAAAAAAAATCGGGTCTCGGCAGCAGCTGCAAGCTTGCAGCAACTCGTAGCAAAATTGAGTTGATTAGAGAGTTCTTTATCTTTATATGGAGTTAGTGCACAAAAAGCTGTTCCTTTTTCTACTATTTCGGTTTAGTCTGATTGGGAGCCAACACCTTAATTGGATTACTATATTCTGACCGCACTACTGCAAAAGGAAGCTCTTTCTCTCCTTGTTGTCGTATTCTCCCTACACAACCTGTAGATACTTTCTGGAAGAAGACCTTATTTTTCCCTGATGTTAGGAAGTGCCATTTTTGCTTCACAAGGTTCCTGAACTTTTTGCTAGCTTGCCAGATTCACTCCTGTCAGCATATCCTTTCCATCAAATAATGTTGTCAAGTTTGTTGTCGACCTGCTTAGCTGGGTCCTTGCGTTCATTATGTATGTGGGCGTGGGTAATAAATACAATATCATGTTGGTCATTGCTGTTCTTCCGCTTCCTGGGCATTATTCTGTTTCATGTTATAGCAGTACCTGATGAACTATGTATTGGTTGTGGCAGGAATATGATATAAATCATCGCCAACATTACGATGGGAAGTACTGCTCCTTCATGCGATGCTTACCTGTTTTTCTATGGCGAAACACTACTTCCAAATGGTTTCAGGGCTTTCCTTTGTATTGTTGCCCTCGCATACTGTTTTATTGGTTTATCTGCAATAACTGCCCGGTTCTTCAAGTCGATGGAGAGCATCACAAACCACTCTCGGGAGGTAGTCACAAATGATCCACAAACGAAAACGCCTATAGTGAAGCATGAGAAGGTTTGGAACTACACTATAGCAGATATTGCTCTGCTTGCTTTCGGTACCAGCTTTCCCCAGATCTCCCTGGCAACAATCGATGCAATCCGTAATACTGGTCAACTGACAGCAGGAGGTATAAACTAACAAATTGATGATCGTGCTAACAAATCATATTTTAATTGTATCTAATTTTGTTTTTCTGTTGCAGGTTTAGGTCCGGGTACCCTTGTGGGTTCTGCTGCATTTGATATGTTCCCAATCCATGCTGTCTGTGTAGTTATGCCGAGGGCGGGCTCTATGAAAAAGATTTCGGATTTGGGTGTCTGGTTAGTTGAGCTGTTTTGGTCATTCTGGGCGTACATATGGCTGTATATTATATTAGAGGTAAGTTATATTTTCCTGCTCTGCAGTCTAACTGTAAGTAATAAGTACAGTTGGTCATCATGTGCCCTTTGCACCATGTACAGGTGTGGACACCTAACGTGATTACCCTCTGGGAGGCCCTGATAACAGTCTTGCAGTATGGATTACTTTTGATTCATGCATATGCACAGGATAAGCGATGGCCATATGTGTCAATCCCTTTGTATGGTTCTAGTCCCTGAATTTATCTTTCTTTTCTATTTCTCATGTGGCCACTTGGCCAGGGAGGAAGTAAACACCAAATTTTAATTTAATTTGTTGCAATCAGGGTAAGAGGTGAGAGACCTGAAGATTGGGTTCCAGTAGAGGATGCTTCAGTTGATCATGACAAAAACTGTGATGAGACAAGTGAGATACTTTCTAGCCAGAATGATGATATTGCGGATATATTCTCCATACACTCTTACAATAATACAGGTATACAGTTTCTGCATTTTGGGTACTGTTCCCCTGAATTTATAGTATGTAACCATAAACAGTGCGGTTTAAATGTATTACAACAGCAGCAGCAGCACCACCACCACCACCACCAACAACAACAACAAAAGCCTTTTGTCCCAAACAAGTTGGGGTAGGCTAGATATGAAACCCAACAGAATTAAGTTGGGGCATTTAAATGTATTCCGAGAGAAAAAATGATTCCTATAGGTAGATAGATTGTTCCAGTTTTCAGTTTATATGCTGTTCCTGTTTCAAACTTCATGGGGTGAGTTACAACTCTAGCAGTTATGCGATATTCCCGATTACACTGTTTTTGTATCTCTTCTGTAATGCAGTTTATCTAAAGGAGCATTTGAAACGATAGTTGTGCTTTATGCAGATTGACTGTCAATAAGTATTTCTCCCTGTACTTCACAGCTAGTACATATTAGTACTTTCAAATTGAACTACTAAAAAGGCTTACATTTCGGAACGGAGGGAGTACTTTTTAAATTATTTGTATGTAATATATTTATATGGTTGAACATCCCAGGGTATCATCATGTTCCCGAAAAGGATATAGAGGACTCATCAAAAATGGAGCTTGTAGCAAAGAACACACATGATGATACCTACTGGCTTTCCATTTGGCGGCAACAATTTGTTGAGGCTGTAGTGGTAATTTAATTCATTCATATTCCTTACTCCATAGATTGTCAATGCTATTCTTCTTTTGGCGATAATACTGTTCCTTATTTATATTTAGCTCAAATTTTGAGAAGAATGTTCAATATTTTTTGGCTTTATACAGTTGAGGAATATTATTGCCATGTACCATTTAGCGAAACTATATATGAATATAATGCTTGGAGAACTTACACTGTTGGTATAACTTTCTCTGTTATCATGCTGAAATTAATTGTGTGGGCCCCTTCTCCTGTATCCTTTGTTATTTCTGGTTTTCCAATTTTAACTATCTTTTATTTTAACATTGTTTAGTAATTTTTTATACATTATAGGCTTCTTAAGAGAAACTATAGGAGAGACCCTCTAGGCTCTAGAGTAGGCATTATAGCCATGCTGAAAGTTTCATCTCGTCTGTGTTCACTAACATCAAGACATAAACCATACTTGTTTTCTCCGTCTGGCATATTAAGTATTTTTGGTAATATATGCAGTTGGAGAGTCCTGAGCAAAGGAGGATAGATTCTGCCTGCCTGAGATTCATCATAATATGTTGGAACTCGATCCTTGCGCCTTGGAAAATATTGTTTGCTTTTGTGCCACCATATCAAATTGCACATGGCTGGATTGCTTTTATTTGCTCCCTGGTCTTCATAAGTGGTATTGCCTACGGGGTTACCAATATTACAGATCAGATAAGTTGTGTTACAGGTTGGAACATTCTCTTACATAAGTATGATTTTTCATCTGCTCACCGAGATGTAACTCCCTGTATACTGATTTGAAAATATACTTTCTGCGTAGGAGTAAATCCATATGTTATAGCATTCACAGCACTGGCTGCTGGAACCTCGTGGCCAGATCTAGTCGCTAGCAAGATAGCTGCTGAGCGTCAAGTTACCGCAGACTCCTCAATAGCTAACATCACTTGCAGGTTCATGTCTACACGCTACACATGTCCTCCTGAACCAGTTCTTTGCCTTCACGTATTGTTGTTAATTTGTCACACTAGAGCTGAGTATAAAGTGATAAATTTTCTTTTGTACAGCAATTCGGTGAACATATACGTTGGCATTGGTGTTCCGTGGTTGATCAACACGGTGTACAATTACTTTGTCTACCAGGAACCGCTGTACATAGACAATGCTGCTGGTCTGAGCTTTTCCCTTCTGGTCTTCTTTGCGACATCGTTTGGGTGTATCGTGGTTTTGGTTCTGCGCCGCATTTTAATTGGTGCTGAACTTGGGGGTCCTAGGCTGTGGGCGTGGGCGACATCAGCCTACTTCATGGTCCTTTGGATTGTTTTTGTTGTACTTTCTTCTCTAAGAGTTTCTGGAGTAATGTAGACATTGATGGGTATGAAAATGTTGGTTCTACTTGGTAAAAGAGAAATGTTTGTTCTTAAAATAGATTAGCCTCTCATTTTCTTTGGGTATTTATGTGAGAAAAGCAGAGCCTTGCCCAAAGTTTGTCTTCAATTGGCTACTATATATACGTACATCTCTGTATTAGTCGTCCAAGCCAAACACATTATATAGTGTATTCCTACAATGGAATTATATATATAGGAGTATACTAGCCATTGCAAATGTTATCTCTTTGAAGAATTAAACCATCTAAACCTGATGGAGTCTTGACATCGAATAATAATAAAGTGTTTTAGTTAGTTTGTGCCTAAGTGATTCGTGCCTTCTTTGTTACTCTTATGTCTTTTTGATTTGGTGGAAGAGGGAAATTTTTGCCATCAATTTAGGATCATTTTTCTCTAATGGTTCATAAACTTGTGAAGCTAGCTGCACCCAGCACCACTCTCCAAATTAAGAGATGGAGTAGATGTCAAGTTCTACATTTATATAAACATTGAAAGAGAGATTCTTGAGACCAATTCATAGCCTCGGGATGGTTTTGTCCATCACTTCAAAGGGACGAGAATTAGTCATCTTCTTTCCTATTACCGAAAATATAAGTCAATTTTAGTGTGGTGCAGCAACAACATGACGTCAACTGATTATTATAGGCATTAGTCCCCTCTCTCCATGATCAAAGGAAGACATATGAACTAGCTTTGGGAAATGCTTTGAGATACATAGAGTATGAAATTTTAACCACTACACCAAAAGTTTGTAGTAAGTCGGCTTCCCATCTCAATGAGGAGGAGTTGTATGCCGCGGTTGATGGCCAGCTCCTCTCATTTGGTTGGTGAGTTGTGAGAGGTGGGCTTAGATGAGGCCCTCTCTCATTTAGTTGGTGAGTTGTCGGACATGGGCTTAGATGATGCTAGGTTGCGGGATTTGATGAAGCTGGACTTAGTTCATTGTATGAACTTAAAGCATCCGGCTGAAAATCCAAAGCCTCCATTTCTAAAAGGGTCAGAATCCTCGTAAGAAGACAAACATGTCCAAATTCAATTTTTTCCCAATGAATAGCATATTTTTAAATAGTAGAGGTCTTGGTGACTTGGCTAAATATTTACGCGTCATTGATTAAGATCATAAGTTAGACTTTGTGGCTATTTCTGAAATGGGTAGTCGGAATTTCCGAGTTGACTCTTCTTACTGTATGTCTAATGGAGTAGACTACACCTAGTTTTCTCGTCCATCACGTGGTAGGTCTGAAGGCATCTTTCTAGGCGCGCAATCAGAATTCATGGATGTGGTGGCTAGTTTGGATGGATAATATCACATTAAACTCCATATCCACAGCAATGTTGATAATTTTACATGGCCTCTTGTCACCATGTGTGGTGTAGCCGAGGATGAGTTTAATGCTGACTTTCTTCGTGAGCTGGTAAATCTGGCAAAGGATAATCCCTACCCTATTCTTATATGAGCAATTTCAATTTGCTAAAATTCCCTCATGACAAAAGTCAAGGTAGATTTGATAATCATTGATCTTTGTTATTCATTGTTGTTATTGACGGTCTTGACTGACTGGAATGTGACATACAAAAAACTAGACCGCTTACTTATGGATACCGAATGAGAAGCTAGATTCCTATGGTTACGATGCACGCATTATTGAGACATCAGATCATGTCCCTATTCTTCTAACCACTGGTTCGCCAAGATCATAGTGTAGACGCTAATTCAAGTTTGAACTTGATTGGTTGCATCGTGATAGCTTCCATGACATGGTGAAAAATGTGTAGGAGAAATCAGTAGGTGGCGTACCCCAATTCAAAGGTGCAATAATAAAATTCGTGTTACACGCAAATTTCTTGGTGGATGAGAAAGCCACATGACTGGTATTCTAAAAAAAAGACTTGACTTCGTCTATTATTGATGATTTAGAGGCTTTGCCAGAAGCACGAATATTATATGGATAAGAAATTGAGCTAAAAGACAATCAAATGAACATATGGCACGACTTCTGCGAAAATAGGAGCTCAAATGGTATCAACTGTTGAAGACCCAATTTATCCTGAAAGGATATTCAAATATAAGATACTTCCATGGTGTCGCGAATGGTAGATACTAAAAGAAACTTATTTATTCTCTTGTACAGGGTGAGCGTATGATCGAGGGACATGAGCGACTAAGATTATTCTTTACAAATTACTATAAATGTTTGTTTGGAGACCTAGAAGAAGGCAACTTCTCGATGGATTGAGTCCTGAATTGATGATATTTCTCAAGTTTCTGTTGAGGAAAATAATCTTCTTACAACTCCTTATATTGAGGTGGAAGTAAAGGAGGAGGTTTTCCACAACATGGCCCTAGGTTCTGATGGCTTTCCAGCCGAGTTCTATTAGAAATTCTAGATTGTTATTAAATAAGACTAACGAATGATAGTTTTCACGATCGCACGACAATCTCACTTTCAAAGATCGAAAGAGAGTTTATTTGTTCGACAACCGGCTCAGGTCAGCATGTTTGGATCTCAAAGACAAAGGTAATGGAGAAATAGGGAGGATTCCCTTAGACTTTATTCATAATATGATCGAGAGATTGTACATGATCCCTGTCTTCGAGAACTGCCCAACGATCCCCTCCGGCGACTGGATGGAGGAACTGAGGAACCCCCCTTCTTCCTCCACTACCATGATGCCATCGAGGAACTGTGCCATTGTGACCTAATGATAGGGCCATGTGGTGGAGGAATTTATCATCAGGAGGCTGAGCCCTCTAAGGGAGAAGGGCCTAGCCTGGAGATACGACTTCGGGGAAGATCCACAATAGGAGGATCTTGGTGAGTTTCTTCCTTACAATCAGGTCCTTTTCTCCTATGCTAGCATGAGCTACGTGATAGCCACCATGTCGTGGGTGAGCGGATTGATCACGAGTGATGGCGCCGTCGGAGAAATTCCTGACCATCGCACGGGCTAATCCAGATGTTGTTACATGTGCGAACTATGCCCATGCATTTATCTACGCAAAACGGTTGGATTCTCTCCACATTAATCTACCTACGCCTCAATACTGATACCTTCCGATATAGTATAGTTATTTTTCCCTACTAGACCTAGGTTTATCGAATCCTCGGAATACAGAAAGCGTAGTAAGGTTACTTAAACGGACCTTCAGGAGTTTTAGAATTCCTTTTGTGTTTTCACCAGACCAAGAGTTTGCGATCTTTTTGTCGTTGTTGACGATGGAGAGAGAGAGGGCCTGGGGCTTTCGATTTCACCAGTTGTTGTGTAAAACATCTGATGAAAATAAATGATAATAATAAAGTATGCATGTAATTTTTAGAGTAAGATAATTATATGTGGACAGTGCATCCATAATTTCTATAGTCTCTGCAACCGCTTAGTAATAACCTACTAGGCTCATCCATAAAAGAAAGAGAACTAATGATATGCATAGTGATGTCACCGTTAATCCCAAGTAAATCCCTCACATACAGCCATACTACCCCTTTTGTCACTAGGGTTTCCAACCTACAGATCAGTCGTTACTCACACTTTCTATATCTGGATCAATCATTGGGATCTTGGGTACCTGACAAGTCCTTAGATTGAGGCAATAGAGGGTACAATAATCATCATGTCATACAAACTAATACATGATCCCATCTATGATAAATAACATGTCCAAAAAGCTACATGGCTAGGCCGAAGCCCTTAGCCCAAGAAGAATTACTCACATAGAGATAAAATCAACAATCATAAACATTGTAATAGAAATTATGAGATTGATAATAATAGTCTTACAATGTCGCCAATCGGAGATGAGATCTACTATTACAAGTGGTGGAATATGGCTATGGTGGTGGAGAAGGGTTTGGAGATTAGATCTAGATCTATTCCTCCGGCGTGGTGGTTTCTGGTGGGAAAGAGTCGAGGGCAGAGGTCCAGAGCAATTTTTCTCGTCGCCGAGACGTCTTTATATAGGGGTCCCTTCACGAAAGTAGTTCAGTTTGACCTGCCGATGTCGGTGCCAACTATACGGCCGGAACTATATGGCTGGAATAAAATCCCCGCCATATAGTTGGTCATTAAAGGCACTGCCTCCTCTTCATGGCTCTAGATTTCTTTGGTATGTTGGAAAATATCATATCTTTGACTTTAATATAGTGATTCTCATCATCAAACATCATTATCTGCGCAGGAAAAAATAGAAAAAAAATTATTGCATACCCTTTTAATCATTAGGCATTAGTGGTAGGGTTTAGAGAGATATTTCATCAAATACATGAATAATATCCGGTTTAAATGTGAGTGCGGATGGCTATATTTCACAGCCATCACCTGCCAACAGATCGTGCACGACGTACGTGTGACTAGTTGTGGCGACGAGAGACTTGACGCGGCTCTGCATCTCCGTCACACGCGTGTCAACGACATCGCGTCAGCTCCGGCAGATGAAGCATCACCGTCACCGAAGATTGGCAAGAGCCATAGCAGGATCTCACGAGGACGTCCGAGGTGTAATCCATGCTCCCGTCTAGTATTATCGCCAGGCATGGTAGTGGGATCGTCTCTGCTATTTGCATCTTGTTTGGGTTAATTTTGCCATGCGTTTTCATCCGTATTTGTAGTCGTACTATATATACCTCAAAATTCCCTTTGATTTCAATCGATCGTGGTGGTTTTTGTGTGTGAATATCATGGTGGTTAACTGGCAATATCAATCTATCATTATTAGAGTTTAATTTTTTCAAATGACCACTTTATTATTTAAAGGGTTAAACTATTACGCATAACATTTAATAACTAGAATACACACATTCGCACACACATTCAAGCACAAACAAATAAATTAAAAAGGTGAAATAGATGAAAGGGACAAATAAATGCACAGCCTGCATATCACTTAAGGAGACGGGGGGCCATTCCTAAGATCACGTTGTCATCTATGTCGGGGAAAAGTATGCCTCGTCATATCCTCCAAATGTGTACAGACCTCCATAAATAGGTCTTGAAACTTCACACATTATAAAGATGACCATAAGCAGAGCATAGCGGTGCATTGGTAAGAAGACATTTTATTATTAAAAACTTATTATTAATATAGCCAAAGCGACCAAATAACAACAAACACTCTCACCCTAATAAGAATTCTCAACTTGTAATCAATCACATGTAGCCAATTGCCAATTATGTTGGCAACACTATGGGAAGGGTACAACCCATAAACTACTTGACTAACTGACCATATAGCGAGCAAACATTGTAGATTCCATCGAAACTCATCAATACCATCATGATTTTTGAGACGTCGTATAGTCGCCGAGTCGTCGTGGCGTGGCTGCGTCGCTACAGCAACTTGACTCAGGAAGTGAGGCGCGCGAATCGTCGACTCGTCGTGAATAATCGCCGGAATTGAGCCACGAGTCGCTCGACTTGGTCAGGGTAGGCCCACTGCCAGAATTTTTTCTGGGGGGGATAAAGGTTCACTCCTGCCCAGGTAGTGCGCGGGATTTCACAGAGAAAGGGAAGGAAAGAGAGGGAAAGGGTGGGAGAACCCATGGCGCTCGCGGTCGTGACCTAGGAGCCGACGCCACCCCTCTCCGGCAACGAGCGACCTTCAAATCGACCGCGATTTGGCCTCCGCGGCGATAGCCCCCTCCTCCTCTGTTTGCGTTCTCCAGCAAATTCCGCCGGCTCCAAGCTCCCACGACCCGCCCCCACCCGCAGCAGTTGATTCCGGCAGCCGTCAACTCCAAGCTTCCCAACGCGCCTGCGCTACCTCCGCCTCCATCCTCTGGGGGCCTCTCCACCTCCGTATCCTTCATCCCCGTGCCAGGAAACCCTAGCTGAGCAGGTACGGCCACCTCTCTCCCTTCTCTGCTGCTGTATTTTAGTTGCTCTGCTGCTCGAAATTGGGCTTTGCTGTTCTGCTGTATGTTACTCTTCTGCTCGAAATTGGGCTTTGCTGCTGTATGTTGCTCTACTGCTCAAAAATCCTTGCCTTTTGCACTGCTTGTGGATGCTCTGCAGCTCTATTTACAAGTTTCTGATGCTCTGTTTTCTATAGGTGTCAAATAGAAAATGGCTGACCAAATGCTTATCGACCTAATCGGTGGCAATGGACCTGGGCCAGAGCCTTATGATCCATCCAAGGATCCTAAGCATAGGGCAAAGTCGGGAGACCCCAGATGGAAATATGGGTACTGGGATGACATGGACATGAGAGATAGGATACGGTGCAAGTTTTGTGGGACAGATGTGCATGGTGGAATAGCAAGGTTCAAACGTCACCTGGCTAGGGCTAGTACCAATGGGAAGAAGAATTCTACCAAATGCAAGAGCGTGACAGAGGCTATTGATGGTGTTGGTTAGCACTTCGTTGGGAATCCCAAGAGGAAGGTGTGAAGCAGCACAACAGCAGTTTTCCCTCAGTAAAAAACCAAGGTTATCGAACCAGTAGGAGGAAGGAAACGTCACACAGGTGTTGCAAGCAACGCGGAGACCTGCACAACACAAACTCAATACTTCGCCCCAACTAGACAGTGAGGTTGTCAAGCTCACTGGTTTGCCGTAACAAAGGATTAAACGTACGGTGTGGAAGGTAATGGTGGTTTGCAGCAAGTAAACAAGTAACGGTGGAAAATGTATCAATGGTAAAGATTGGACTGGGGTCCATAGTTCACTAGAGGTGCTCTCCTTAGATAAACAACATGGCATGAAGGGTAAACAAATTACAGCAGGACAATTGACAGGAAATGAGCAAGACATAACAATGCAATTACTAGTCAGAAAGATCCTATGAGATTCGATTGGGCAATACAACAAGATACATAGACCGCCATCCAACTACATCTATGACTAGAAGTCCACCTTCAGGTTATCATCCGAACCCCCTCCAGTATTAAGTTGCAAGCAACAGGCAACTGCTTTAAGCAAAATATGTAAGGTAAACAGTCCACATGTTCTATGAACAAGAGACCGTTGTTTTCTCCCTAGTAGCAACAACACATCTACAACCGAAGAGATTATTGTCACTTCCCTTGAAAACTAGAGGCATGAACCCACTATCGAGCATAAATACCTCCTCTTGGAGTCACTAGCAACTACTTGGCCAAGATAGCTACTAACAACGGAGAGCATGCAAGATCACAAACAACATAGACATGATAGAATCATAAAGACAAAACCATTAATCAAACCAACATAATAATCTCAATATCCATCGGATCCCCGCAAACACAACATGCATGATTACAAATAGATTAGATCTTGATCATGAACGGAGATGACAAGATCTATACATGAAAGGACAAAGGAGGAGATACAACCATCTAGCTACTACATGGACCCATAGTCCAAGGTGAAACTACTCACGCATCATACCGGAGAGAACGCCTCCGGGATGATCTCCCCTCCGGCAGGGTGCCGGGAAGAACTTCAGATCCCCCCGATCTAGGGATGAGGTGGCCGCGGCTACAAAAGGTTTCGTGGAATATTGATCGGGTACTTAGGGTTTCTCATCGGGGGCTTCTTATAGGCGAAGAGGCGAGGCTGGGAGGTGGCCAGGGTCCCCACACCCTACCCAGGCGCAGGGCAGGGCCCACCCGCGCCTAGGAGGGTATGGCCGCCCTGGCTTGCATCTCCGTCTCGTCTTCTGGATTCTTGTTCCCCACGGAAAGTTATTGACTTTGGCTTTTGTCCCGTCCAATTCCTAGAATATTGATTTTCTGCCTTTCTAGAACCAAAAACAGAAGAAAACAGGCAACTGGCACAGTGGCAACTTGTTAATAGGTTAGTTCTAGAAAATATATAAAAACACCTCAAAGTGTAGACAAAAGGAAGCAGGGATTTCAAGTTTCAAAAAGAGCTTCCAAAAATTATGGTACTTGTTAGCTTTCAGCCCTCATTGCCCCTATCATAAGCATCTTGAAGTGATTAAGGTTAAAGTGAACAAAGATGGAGTATATGCTTGACGAAGTATAAGTTAGAAATCTCAAGTCCCTTGAATACGAGGGCCACACCTCATGCTACTCAACTTTAGTCACCTGCAAGTTTTTGTCATTGTAAGTACATGCGTATCATAGAGAACCGCCAACGGGGTACCCCTTGCACATGGTACAGGAGCTATCCCATAACCAAAATGACAAGGCAAGCAGACAATGAGCATCTCAGCGATCTTTTTATTTACCATATGTATAGCTTTTTATTGAGGATGCTTCATAGATAGCTCACTATGGTGATGTTGCAAGTTTCCACCATGATTAGGCATGGCTTAGGCTAGTGGCCCAGACGTTTCCCTAACACAAAATACAAACTCCATGGACTTACAAGCTCTCTCTTTATTTCACACCGGTGACATCCATAGACAAAAGAGCATGATATCAACCGAGTACAAAGTACAAGTGCAATGTTGAAAAAGTTCCCCGTGACAACACGGTTCTGCTAATTCCAACATATAAGTGCAAGCATATACAACATAGAAGACACAATGGTTCAAGTTTATTAGGGGCAAAGAATATAAAGTGTGTCATCAAGTTTGTGCGGGCTTTAATCACTAAGTTTTTACATAACAAAATAGTTTTTAATTGGAAGATAGCTGAAAACAAGAATATACTTGGAATGGTGTAACACACCATGCATAGGAGTTTATAGTGGACACTTTGGAAAAACTTGGTTTCTTGGGAGTTGGAAGCATGAGTAGAGCTTACTCATACAAGTGGAGGCTAGCAAAAGACTAGGAGCAACTAACTAAGAGAGCAATAATGGCCATAATCATGCAGTGCAACAAAGCATTACTAATCAAAGCAAAGAGTGGTACTACAAGTCAAGGACTAAATGATAATAGAGGCTATGATGACTTGTAATAGTCATAATATGGTGTGAGCATATGCCAAGTCAACCCAAGCAAAACAACAAAGGAGAATACCACAATACTATGCTTTTGCATGCTAAAACAACGCATAATTTCTTCAAGGCACATTAAGAAATCCCAATTGTTTTGAACAAGACATGCTATAACAATAATCACTAAGCATAAGGTCAAAACAACACCTAGCATGTCATGCTAAAGTCTAAGTCACAGTCAATGCAATCTCCTCTTGCACTTACAAGCAAGAACTTACTACTCCTTTCCAACACCAAGCAACTTATTTGCAAACAACACAGCGAGAACGGGGGTCCAAACTACTTTATTCAAGCAAACTAAACAACCTAAACAACACAAACGAAAACTAAGATGCTCCAAGAACAACACAACTGTGCATGAAACAATGAAAACGAAGTTTCTAGACATACCTGAGCTTTTTATTGATGAAGAAGGGGATGCCTTGGGCATCCCCAAGCTTTGACGCTTATACCTCTTGGATATTTCTTGGGGTGACACCGGGGTGGCATCCCAAAGCTTGAGCTTTTGTTCATTCTTCATCTCATTACATAATTCTCTCTTTACACATAAAATTTTCCCTTCATACAAAACTTCACACAATCTTCATTAGCAACATTAGCTTATTCAAAAGATATTAGACCTCTGACAAAGCTTTGGAACAACAAGGCTTTTCACTAAAAACACAAGCTACTGTAGAAACTCCTTCAAAAATATCAATTCACCTAAAGAGAACTCAAAAAGGAATCAATAAGAAGCAAATGCAAATAATGGCAGAAATCTGTTAAAACAGACCAGCAGGTAGAAACCGATTTTTTCGAACATCTTATGTTGCTAAAATCAAAAAGTGTTGAACTAAATAAAGTTATCTAACATACTGGGGGGTTTATTCGTAAATTTTGAGCTCAATCCGAGTTACAGAGACTCCTCACACATTTTTTTGGTGGAGGATAAAAATCTGTTTCGGGACAGCAACTCCCCAAATCTTACGTCCCTCTCATTAGAGGTCATTCTTGGCACAAAAAGCAAAGAAAAAAGGATAAGTAGAGGTCATTACTAAAGTAATAACTTACAATATTTAAGGAAAATCTTGGGTTATCTCCCAATAAGTACTTTTCTTTAACGCCTTTAAGTTAGTCACAAGAAGCAAGAAGAATCAAGTATTTTCAAATGAAGAAGCATTCACCCTCTTATTCTTTCCTTTCTTACCTTTCTTCTTCTCTTTAGGGAAGATATGATTACTTACTGGAGGAGCAAAATGCATAATGCATTTTCCCACATCTATTACCGTCCAAGGTGTTTCAATAGGGATCTTCCAAGTGTAATCTGTCCTTTGCCTACACATTCAATAACAAGATAATCAGTAGACACCATTTTCCCTGAGATTTTTGTAAACACACCTTCAGCTATTCCAATGGGCAATAAGGTGACATTATTAGTAAGAGATATTTCCTCTCCTCCTTCAGAAATCTCCCAAAGACTCAAAGAATCATAAATATCTTTAGGCATGAGACAAAATTCAGACATGATATCACAACGAGCATAAAAAAATGTAGTATTTATAGACTTTGATTGTGGGAAACCACTTTGAAGGCTCAGAATTTATGGGAACATAATCATGGTAAGCCCTAAGCGTGTGACAGCAATTATTCATAGCAGCAATACTGGTCTCAAGAGTGTTCATCCTAGCAAAAATATTTGTGAATGAGGAATCAGACTTGCTAGGTGTATCATAAATTGCAATCAACTTCTTTATGGCATCAAAAGCTTCATCCTCGGTACATTGAAAAATATCTTTTTCAGCCACAACATCCAAAGCATATCTATAATGAAGAGCAATACTGCGTTAGAAACTATTGATAACCATGCTAAGACTCATCTTAGGCTCATTTTCCCTTTGTAAAGTAGTGATTCTAGACCAAGCCTCTTTAAAACTCTCTTCACTTTTTTGCTTAAAAGTAAATATCTCTTCCAAAGGTGTAATAGAGATTGGCCCCAAACCAGACATGGTAGCAACTAGGGCAGGAACTAATTTTTTTGTGTTTTTGAATAAAGGAAGCAAACCAAACTAGACTAATTTTTTGGTTTTTTTTTGAAAAGAGGCAAACAAAACCAAGCAAAAGAAACAAAGTAAAGAGAAAGGAAGTGAAGGACTCCCCTAGTGAAGACGTCCTTATCCTCCCCGGCAACGGCGCCAAAAAATAGCTTGATGGTGCTGGTTAGCACTTCGTTGTGAACCCCAAGAGGAAGGTGTGAAGCAGCACAACAACAGTTTTCCCTCGGTAAGAAACCAAGGTTATCGAACTAGTAGGAGGAAGGAAACGTCACACAGGTGTTGCAAGCAACGCGGAGACCTGCACAACACAAACTCAAGACTTTGCCCCAACTAGACAGTGAGGTTGTCAAGCTCACCGGTTTGCTATAACAAAGGATTAAACGTACGGTGTGGAAGATAATGGTGGTTTGCAGCAAGTAAACAAGTAACGGTGGAAGATGTATCAATGGTAAAGATTGGACCAGGGACCATAGTTCACTAGAGGTACTCTCCTTAGATAAACAACATGGCATGAAGGGTAAACAAATTATAGCAGGGCAATTGAGAGGAACTAAGCAAGGCATAACAATGCAATACTAGTCAGAAAGATCCTATGAGATTCGATTGGGCAATACAACAATATACATAGACCGCCATCCAACTGCATCAATGACTATAAGTCCACCTTTAGGTTATCATCCAAACCCCCTCCAGTATTAAGTTGCAAGCAACAGACAACTGCTTTAAGCAGAGTGTGTAAGGTAAACAGTCCACAGGTTCCATGAACAAGAGACCGTTGTTTTCTCTCTAGTCTAAACAACACATCTACAACCAAAGAGATTTCTGTCACTTCTCTTGGAAACTAGAGGCATGAACACACTATCGAGCACAAATACCCCCTCTTGGAGTCACTAGCAACTACTTGGCCAAGATAGCTACTAACAACGGAGAGCATGCAAGATCACAAACAACATAGACATGATAGAATCATAAAGACAAAACCATTAATCAAACCAACATAATAATCTCAATATCCATCGGATCCCTGCAAACACAACATGCATGATTACAAATAGATTAGATCTTGATCATGAATGGAGCTCACTAGATCTATACATGAAAGCACAAAGGAGGATATACAACCATCTAGCTACTACATGGACCCATAGTCCAAGGTGGAACTACTCACGCATCATACCGGAGAGAAGGCCTCTAGGATGATCTCCCCTCCGGCAGGGTGCCAGGAAGAACTTCAGATCCCCCGATCTAGGGACGATGGTGGCGGCGGCTACAGAAGGTTTCATGGAATATTGATCGAGTACTTAGGGTTTCTGCATCAGGGGCTTCTTATAGACGAAGAGGCGAGGCTAGGAGGCGGCCAGGGGCCCCACACCCTACCCAGGCGCGGGGCAGGGCCTACCCGCACATAGGGGGGTCTGGCCGCCCTGGCTTGCATCTCCGTCTCGTCTTCTGGATTCTTGTTCCCCACAGAAAGTTTTTAACTTTGGCTTTTGTCCCGTCCAATTCTGAAAATATTGATTTTCTGCCTTTCTGGAACCAAAAAACAGAAGAAAACAAGAAACTGGCACTGTGGCAACTTGTTAATAGGTTAGTTCCAAAAAATATATAAAAACACCTCAAAGTGTAGACAAAGCAAAGTAGATACTAAACAAGCATGGAGCATCAAAAATTATAGATACGTTTCCGACGTATCAGCTATTTCCAAGGAGATGCTTGAATTTATGAGGGCCTATGGAGGCATAATGTTACCGTAGAGTCTGATAAAGAGGATGCAGAAGCAGATGATGAAGAAGATGCAGCAACAACTCAAACAGGCAGGACAACAGCAAAGAGAAAGGCAGAAACTGTCCTAATTGAATCACCAACACAAAAGGTTACAAGAACAATTGCTGGGATTCTTAGGAAGAGTCTGGAAGAAGTCTTTGAGCTAAGTCACTCAAAGGAACCTTCTCAAGCCGCATTGAATGCAGGTTGCTTCAAAAGGACCTCCGAGGACAAGGATAGAGTTGACGAGCATTGGGCAGATTTTTTTCTTTGCTAATGCCATTCCCTTCAATGTTACACGATCAAGATCCTTCGAGATTGCATTGGAGTCCACCGGGCAATATGGTCCAGGCTACATCCCTCCAACAATACATTCTCTTAGGCTTCCACTTCTTGCGAAAGCAAAGAAAAAGACAACTACATTGAGAGATAAGCATGACCTGTCTTGGCAAGAATATGGCTGCACACTAATGTCAGATGGGTGGACTGATGGGAGGAGCAGGCACTTGGTAAACTTCCTTGTCAATAGTCCAGCTGGGACTTACTTCATTGATAGTGTCAACATATCAGTCCTAGTAGCGGACAAAGAACTGTTGGCAGATCTGATGGAGAAGAGGACAAATGACATTGGAAGAAAATATGTGGTTCAGATTTGCATGGATAATGGTGCTAATTACAAGGCTGCGGGCAGAGTGCTAATGGATAGGATCCCAACATTATGGTGGACTCCTTGTGCAGGCCATTGTTTGAACCTTATGTTGGGTTCAATTTGCAAGATCAAGCAATTTTCTGAATGCATTGCAAATGGAAAGAGGGTGACCACATTCATCTATAGGCATATCAAGATTTTAGATGAAATGAGAGTGAATACCAATGGAGCTGATCTTGTGAGGGCTAGAGCTACTCGCTTTGCCACAATTTTTCTCAACTTGGCAAGCTTGCACAAATACAAGCAAGCTCTCAAAGAGTTGTTTGTGTGATAAGAAGTTGTCAACCTCACCGGTGGGACAAAATATTCAATAAGATGTGCTGTCCATTAACTTTTGGAACTTGGTGGAAACTTGCATGAAAGTTTCTCTACCTCTTCTAAGGGTACTAAGGATCGTTGATGGAGATGACAGGCCAGCGATGCCCGAGGTAATGGCAGCAATGGACTTTGCAAAGGATAAAATCAAGGATGCAATAGATTACAAACCAAATTTTCTCAAGAAGGTGATACAAATAGTATAGGACAGATGGGAAACCCAAATGGGTGTGAAGTTGTATGGGGCTGCACTATTTTTGAACCCCAACAAGTTCTTTGATCTCAAAGCTAAGCCCGAGAATGCAAGATATTGTCAAAAGCTTAGGCATATGTTCAATGAGGTGCTACTGCACATGGAACCCAATGATGATAAAGCAAGCTTGATTAGCAGATTGGCTGATGACTATGAAAGAGGTGAAGGTGAATGCTTCATCTCTAAGCTAGCCATCAAAGACCGATCGAGAAAGAATCCTCGTAAGAATTTAGCACATGCCTATCTTTCTTAAATTATAGCAGCCATCTTTCTTTACAAATTCTAACATTTTCTTCATTTTTATTTTAGTTCTTTGGTGGGGTGCTTATGGTGGACTTGCTTTTGAGCTGCAAAATTTGGCAAAGCACATAGTTAGTCTTTGTGCTTCTGCTTCCGGATGTGAGCCCAATTGGCCAGCCTTTGCAAATGTAAGTTTCCTTGTATGTTGTTTTCAGATCATAGTTTTCTCTTTGATTATGCCCAAAGTAACAACTAACAATTAATAATTATTGTTTTCTTGTATGTTCTTTTCAGATCGATAGCAAACAAGAGACCTAGGTTGGAGTTCCAACGACTCAATGATCTGTCCTTTGTTCAATACAATTGGAAGAATGCCGATAGGTTCCAAAAGCTTCGTGAGGAAGGCTCCAAAGGGGTTAGGTCTGATCTGTTGGTCCTAGAAGATTTAGATTGGGAAAATGAATGGATTGACCATAATGCCTAGCCATTTTATGATGGGGATGATATCACTTGGGATCAAGTTGATGAAGCGGTTGGTGCATCTGAAGGTCCAATGCGCAACCTTAGAAGCCGTGGGAGTGGGATCCAAGCTGCTGGTAGTGCTACCATGACATATTCTTGACGTCAAGTTGGAGAAGATGATGAGGATGCTGCAAATCAGGAGGTTATACTTGAAGATTATTCAACAAGTGAAGATGATCGAGAGGGAAATGGAGGTAAAGGTGAAGATGAAGATGATGAGAGAGGCAATGGAGGATTTGATGCTGATTTCCTTAACGATTGATGGGATTTGAGGCTGCTGTGGGCCTGTGGCTTCTTTTTGGGCATAGGGATTTGGTGCTTGTGTGTCTTATTTTGGACACATGATTTGGGATACATTTGGGGCTTGTGTGCCTTATTTTGGACACATGAACTTGGTAGTTCGTAGTTATTTGTAATGAACTAATGCATAATTTCTGTTGTTATTCTTGTTGCTGTGGTGATATTTATATGTTGAGCTGCTGCTGTTTTTCTTATGTGAATCAGCTCCAGAAAAACATGGATCATCAAGGAAACCAACTTGGACAGATGGAGACACAATAAGTAAGTTATTCTGTATTTCTCTTTATTTCTTTCCAAGTCAAATGTACAAGTTTATTATTACAAATAGCTACTGTAAGGTGGAACAATCAACTAGAACTGTTGATGTTCCTAACTTGTGATGTTCATGCTTGCTACTGCATGTATGCTACTGTAACGTACACCTACAATCAAGAAAGAAGAGCATGGACGAGGTCAAGGAGTATTTTATAAAGGTAAAATCACCATCTGCCTTCCTAATTCTGCCAGTAAACTCTGATTTTAAGCTAGGCGACTCGGGGCGACTAATCAAGCCTAGTCACTGAGTCAAGTCAACAAGTCATTAGCCGAAGCCTCCGCGACTTGACTTGACTCGGCTACTCAAAAATCATGAATACCATCTGATAGCTGCATTGTGGATAAACGTTGTAATAGAGCGTTATACGATGCAATTCTTGGTCTAATTAGGTCTCTCCTAAATGTTAAATTTGGAGGAGAAGATTCTAGCACTATGGCAATGGTATCCCCTTATGAATAACAATGTTGTATAAATCTGGGTATTGTTCCCGGAGTATAGCACTTTCAAGCCACTTATCCTTCCAGAAACGAATCTCCGGTCTATCCTTAATAAAAAATGTACCATAGTGGAAGAAACATTTCTTCGTAGCCATCAACCTAGCCAAAAAGTGCGAGTCTCCTGGATTCCAGAGCACTTGAGACAACGCATTCGATCCAACATATTTATTTCTTAAAAGGGTTTTCCATACACCATCTTCTGTAAGTAGCTTGGTATTAGAGTTTACCTAGTTGCACATCTCAAACATAAACGTGACAGTCCGGATCGGGATCAACCTATCATTGCCCCATCTTTTATTTTTGTTGCAATCATTGTCACGGTAGAGGTTTTTGCTTCCTTCTATATTTTCCAAGTTACCAACATTATGAGCAAAGCCAAGGCCTTTTTCGATTTTCCTTGCTTGCTTATCTTCTCGCCCCACCACTCTTTGACCGCATGCCACACCAATTATTTGGTTCAACTTTATTTAGTCCTAGCCACCACTCGAATGGTGAACCAACACCTAAAGAGTACCCGATGGTCGGATTCTTGCACTTGATTGTAAATCTTGCAACACCCACAATTTTACCGTCCTTTTTGACATGTATATCCGTCGCCCATACTCTATTTTAAATGACAAACCAAGCGGAAATCTTGCACTTTGGGGGAGGGGAAAGGCCTACAAACCAAGGAAGGCATGGAAGAACTTGTTCATCCTAAAAATTGCATGTTGTAGGCCGACTTGGACGAGTAGCATCCATCACTAGTGAGATTCCATGAGATTGAGTTCGTCGTGTTGGCATCTAATTGAACCGATTGAAGCATTTCCCAAAGGTTGTATAATTGCATAATGTGGTCTAAGAAGAGGCCATCATGAGTGTTAACTTCGGTTACACGAAGATCATTTTCCAAAGCATTGCTAACGTTGCAAATTTTACTTTTTTTTACATGGCAAATTTTACTTTTTAGTATTTAAATATGAGAGGAACTATTTCCATAGGCCGCCTTTCATTGAGCCATGAAGCATAGAGCACATTGCCCATTTCCTATAGTTACTTTTGTGGTTGACGCAAAAAGATCAATATATTGAGGGGTGCAAGGTGTTCCAAGTCTGGCCCATGGCTTAGCCTCCTCACTTCAATCATGCCAAAGCCATCTTATGTGAAGAGCATGGCAATTTTTTCAGGTTGAGGATTGCACACCATCTCCCAAATTACTTTGTATTTTGTATTTTGTATTTTTCCTTCGGTTACTTTGTCATATGCGGCCCATAGGAATAGTCTTATTATGCTATCAATCTTCACGAGAATGTTGAGCACGGTGATGAAGTAGACAACGCTGCTAGTGGGGTCTCCACTTTTGATGCTACCGCGAAGATGCTCTAATAAAACATGACAAGCAAGCTCGCGTGATGTGTGCGGAAATATAGATCTTTCATGAAGTCAATATTAAACTCTACCTCCAAGTTCTGGTCTTATTATTATCATTTTTATTACAGTTTTGCTAATTTTTAGACACATCCTTTTTATTAAGTAAATTTCCTAGTTAGATTATTCCCAGCTAGCTTTTTTAGGAAAAGTATATTATATTAAGCATGCAAGCCGCCTCATTAAAACCTTCCTGTCCCCTTAGGTACCCTGGTAAGAAAAAAGAGTGTGTCTGAAACCTGCAGTCCCAGAATCAAATCACAGTTACATCAGGAGATGTTGAGCTAAGAAGCTAGGGGGTTCATCGACCCAATTACAAAAGATTTTAGACTGAAAAAAAAGACCTAGCTATCTCATGAGTTGTAGTATTGACATCTCTGGCACAGTGGTTGAATTTGACCTTCCCAATCATCCCTGAACTTGTAATACACTCGGCATAAATGGCAGTATCCTCGTTCCACAGTTATACATCCCCTGAAAGATATTGAATCACTTCTAAGCAATCCGACTCTGCTTCCAAGACATTGCACCCTCGCTCTCTGTCCAGTTCAAGACCGTGGTACATTGCCAATGCCTCTACCGAAGGAGCCGAAAAAATATGGGGAGAAACTTGGAAACATCAACTATGAAAGTACCTTTATCATCACGAATAATAGCTCCTGTTGCTTTAGATTTGTTCTCTTCGTCAAATGCGGCATCAACATTCAGCTTCCAGGAGTTAGACAGTGTCTTATTCCACACTTTCTTGGGCCATTCAGAATTGTTCCCATGAGCTCGCCTTGCATTTGCTGTTAGTGCTTTTGATTGACATGATGCATCTGTTGATAGGAGGTATTTGTTCACCATGGGTGATGCGACGACGCAACCACCATACATACCGAGTCGTGGTTGCCACCAATTCCTAGACTCTGATGGACTCATATGCCCGGAACCGTCACTGGATTTCCCTTTAGCAGAACTTCCTATTGAAGTGTATAAGTGAATTGCACTAGTCCTTTCCATCAGTTCGGACTTTTGGTTGCGTTGGCTAGTGCATGAAGCTTAACATGGTATCAGAGCCTAAGGTCTCGAGTTCGAGTCCTGGCTTTCGCAATTTATCCTAAAATTGTTGTTGACCCCTCTATGTCCACGTATAGGCCTCTTGAGTCATACGTGAGTTTCGCGCGCCGTCGCTCTCTTCCGGTTGTACGTGCTGATTTCTCCCCGTCACACGTGAGAGAGGGTGTTGAAGTGTATAAGTGGATTACACTAGTCATTTTCATCAGTTCGGACTTTGGTTGCGTTGGCTAGTGCAAGAAGCTTGACACTTCCAACACAGCTGACCCTGATCGATCTCTAGTTATAGCATCTGAAATCATGTTCCCAATTCCAAGTTCCTTCCAGATGATAGCCGGTCCTTGGCATTTGAAGATCATATGAAGCATATCTTCTGAGCCTGTATGACATATAGGACAAGCACTAGTCGTTTCAATATAACGTTTGGCTAGAATTGCTTTCCGGGGGGGGGGGGGGGGGGGGTAGAATACCATGCAAAGCCCTCCAATATTTTTTTTTTGACGGGACTACTTTCAAATAGGGTTATCTAGAGGAGTTCCCTGCACTAGAGGAGTTCCCAGCTAGCTAGCTGCACTTGTTCCCTCTAAAAGGAAAATGTTCGACGACAACAAATAATTGTTTCTAGCTAAATACTAATCTCTCCACCGAACGGTACGTACGTGAGGGGAAACCGCCAGCAATTGGGAAGCGTCCACCTACACCCATCTAGGATTCTGTCCTCTCACCAGCGACGCTGCCGGTCCGCTTCGCCTCCGGTGGCCTTAGGGCCTTTGAGGTGTGACGGACCACTGGCTCTCGCCGGCGGTAGGGTTTTCTTTTTTTAATATTTTTTAGTGTCTTCTTCGGAATGTTGAGGCAACGACTGCGTCTTGAAGTCAGAATAAGGTCCTCTTTGTCCTATCCTTGTTTCGGTAGTGCTTCTAGCGCCAGCGAAGGGCGCGTGTAGTCATGTGTCCGATGGATCTCTTGGGATCTAATTATTTTTTGTATTGTCAGTGTAGCTTGAGGCCGGTATCTTTCGGTCTACGGTTGTCATCTTTGGCGATGGTTGCTGCTCTGGTGTGTTGGTTCTATGGGGCTTAGCACGACGACTTCTCGTCTGCCTATTACAACAAGCTCAACTACGGCAAGTTTTGCCCGGCTCCGGTGATGGAGGGGCGAGGATGGCGGCGCGTCTTCGGCTTGTGCTATTGTCTGTAATGGTGGTCCAATGACCTATTTGTAATTTCTATTTTCTTTTTGCGAATGCAATTTCTATTACTTTTAAGGATCTTTGTTCTGTTGTTGATGATTATTAATAGATCAGTAGAATTTCGCAAAACAAAATACTAATCTCTCTCCTAATTATAATAAATACCGCTGATTTACACACAGGTAGGTTCGTCTACCACACTTTTGGTTCCGATTTTTTTTGGACGAGCTTGCCCCTAGATCTTTGAGTAAATTTCCCACCATGCCACTGATAAGTTACGTACCGTTTCGCGGTTGGACAAAAAAAAATCGCCCAGCCAGCGTACCCAGCCCGCGCTCGGCTTAATTGCTCCTGCCCGCGGCAGCGGACCATGGCACCCGAATCTCCCGCGCGTGCTCTCTCCCTTGGTTCCAATTCTCCTTCCGTGAGCACGCCGTCGCGCGTTTTCCCGCTATCGCGAGATATGTTGTTCGTCGTCTATTGTTGTGGACATCTTGTGCGCTACGGGGCGGTGTGTTGGACTCTGCCAAGCTCCATGCCTTGGTCGACAGGGAACCGGACGGCAGCGCTGCAGGGAGCCAGCTGACAGCGTGGCGAAGAGAGAGAAAGCTCTCGAGTAGGAGAGCGGTGTTCTCGATCTCCTCCTTTGTGCAAGCGCACGGGCGGTCCTAGCAGCGGGAAAGAACCTGGAGATGACCTGGCGGCGTCGCACTGCTGGAGGAGTCGAGGAGGCAGTCCTTTCCGTTGAGCTCCGGGATGCCTGAAGTGGAAGGGGACGAGCTCGACGATGCAGTACAGGAGGAGAATGGCATGGTTGACGGGCTTCGGAAGGAGTTGTGGCGTGTCTGGTGGCGAGGGGGCAGCAGTAATCGAGCGAGGCTCGTCTGAGATGGAGAAAACCCTCTACATCGGATCCCCTTTTCCGTTTTCCACTTTGATCTATTCCTCAAATTTTCTCTGATTATCTCTCATTCCCTGACCAGCTCCTCTGAATTCCTGTCGTTTCCTGTCTTCTCTGTTCCGTACTTAAAATCATGGCAAGCATCAATCAATCGAGCAGAGTTGCCGAGTTATTACAAATCTAATACTGCCATAAGTGTATTTGGGCTTCCAAGTTACAGTTTCTCTTCATACGAATGTGAGTACCCATCTGTAGCCCGACCTTCCATCTTTCCAACAAGCTACGGCTCGATCTAAACGACACGGTACAGCTGACGGAATCATCCTCGAAACCCCGCTGTTTCTCGCAGTCCGTTCGTTCGACAGTTAAACGTGCGAAACCATATTTCTCATATTTGTTCCCATCAAGCTCCCGTCGTCCACAGTATGCCTCAGCCGCAGTACTTCACCTTTAGTTGTTCCTGGTGCAGCCCTCTTCCTAACCCAATAAAGTTTACTCAAAACGGTGCCCTGAGGGCGTCGGAATCTTCACCCGAAGGTAGACGCAAATCTTCGTCCGTGCTCTTCTCTGAAGTTCAGTTCGCGAGCGACATTTTTCGTCAGACCCGACTCCAACTAAATCACCTCTTAAAAATTACGCGACCCTCCCTATCATCTAAAAAAAAACACGGACCCAGCCCATTGTTTTGGACCTTGATCCCTTGGGCGACGACCTGGGAGGGCGACGGTTTGATTCTCCAGCCGTATGATGGTTAATGTGCAGCGGCACGATTTAGTAAAGGATTTAGTTTATATTATATATGCATCAGATCAGTGGCCGATAAATCAGGTCGACCCAACTTCCCCAATCGTGCATGCCATGTCCATGCGGAGCACAAGTGGGATGACACTTATTAGGCCATGTACAATGCTAGAGAAGGCGGATCTTCTCTTAGCCCTCCACGTAATCTAGAGAAGATAACAAAAATAAGTTGTACAATGGGTATCTTTTATTGTCATCTCTAAGAATTAATGTCAATTGACTAATTATAGTAAGAAATTGTGTTGATAAGAGAAGATATAAGATACAATAGAGAAAAATAGTCTTCTCTTATGTTTAAGGGATCATCCCTTAGCTAAGGGAAGACAACCTTCTCTTTCTTCGTTCTCTCTCCTCCAATTAAGCGAAAATCCGACGTGGCAACCGTAAGAGAAGGCCGACGTCACCATGTTGTACGTGCCCTTAGTTCTTTAAGGATGGGCCATCGACGGAGCATATAACTCAAGGGCATAAGGGCAGGTTTAACGCGGGCGCTAAGTCCTGAGCGCTAGGAATATTCCCCTGGGAGATCGGTAGTTTAGGCTTTAGTAATTTCTAGAATCTGTCCGGGATCGATGCAAAATAAAGCGGCGACCGCTAAGTTCTTTTTTTTCTTTGTACAAGGCATAATACGGAGGCATAGTGTGCAACTGCCGGGGAATTTGGCGTCTGTGATTAGCGTCTACCATTGGGACCTATGTCGCTTAGCACATAAATCTGTTTTTCTTTCTATTTTTTTATTTACCTTAAGCGTCCATATAGGTGTCTTCTATTAAACATGATCTAAGATCGGGGAAGTTAGGTCGAACCATCGATCGATAGAGCCGAGAGAGCCCAGGGCTTATCAGATGTGTCAACGCGAGCGCATCAATAATTATATCTTTATCATCGAGAAGAATACTGTGATGAAGACTGACATCTCTCCATTCATCGGTGAAATACCCGAGGTTGGGATATTTTCTCATTTTCTTTTACATTTCCAAAAATCCTCTACGATGAATTAGAAGTAGTTCCTTAGTCATCGATAACAAATATTTATTTGTTCCACTGAATTGCTTGTGATCATGGTATATATTTCTTGAGAAAAAAATATACAAGCAGACTATTTGTTGTTGGAGCATAGTAGAGAAATGATGATATAGAAAAGGAGGAATATAGAAGGAGATCATATTTTATTACACGAGCGGGAATACGATCGTGAAAGAGTGGACGATGACGAGCAATTCACTTGGTGGGCAGCATGTAGCAAGGTCGACTATCTGACGAGCCCTCCGACATGTACAATAGCAGTCCACATGTTTTTATCCCATTGCAATGCATATATGCATTTTCTATTGTTCACAATATGTAACAATTTTCCTTTATTTTCTGCTTAAATAAAACATTATATAGACTTGAAACTTTAGAGTTAAGTAAAACAATGCAACTAAATATCAATAAAATTGTTTAGAATTTTTTATTGGCCGTTACAACGCACGGGCATTTAGCTAGTCACTAGTATGAATAACATGTCAAGTATAACAAACTAAGCCTATCATTCTCGAAGAAAAAAAACAATAAGTTAAGCCTGTCGTAGTAATATAAATGACAAAGCAGTTAGGTTATTTTTCGAAAGCTAAAAAGGCTTTGGAGACGATTAAATTGAAACAAGAGTTGCAAAAAGAAGAAAAAAACTTGTGCACGACCGATCGACAAGCACGTACGACAATGGTTAAGACTACTACTGCTTAGCGGCGCCTTTGGTTTTTCCGGCTGCACGCTTGATGAGCACGGAGACGACGCCCATGATCTTCTCGAGGTCGCCGTCTTTGGAGATGAGGTCCTCCTTCTTGGAGGCGGAGTCCCCGCGGCACTCGTCGCAGTTCCACACGACGTTGTCGTTCTCGGTCCTGTCGATGAAGCTCCGCAGCTGGGCGAGGTTGACGGGCTTCTTGCCGAGGCGCGTCGCGGCGTCCTCGATGTCCGACGCGCAGTTGTCCATGCACCACCAGGAGCTCTGCGAGATGCCCTTCTCCTGGGTGCGCGCGAGGGTGGTCGCCGCGGCGGTGGTCTTGGCCGCGGCGCAGACCGCGATCTCCGCCAGCGCGCTCTTGTCCGCGGGCTTGCCCTTGGTGCCCGCCTTGAGGACGGTCTCGCAGTAGTCCGGGTACGGCGTGTCGGCGCACGCCGCCTTGACGTCGGCGGAGGCGACGGAGGCCGCGCGGAGGAGGAGGACGACGAGGGAGAGGGAGATGGAGAGGGAGAGGTGGATGCGGGTTCCGCGGCAACGCGTCGCCATGGTGCAGGTCTGTGGTACGGTGGAGGTGAATGATGCGAGGCTTGCATTGGAGCTGTGTCTCATATATGGCGGAGCATGCCCGCCGTTTAGTACGGACGTGTTATGTGTGGTCGGCAAACCGTGGTGTGGACGTACGTAGGAATCCCTTAGTTACCATGCAGGCATGCAGCCATGCCACCAAGCATTTCTGTCTTCTCCTAGCTCTTCGTCCCCGGTTAGTTGTGCTTGTGGTGTCAGCCAGCCGACGACGCGCCCACCACCTGTTTGGTACGTACGTTCTATGTGTGGTCCGCCGGCCATGGACCGCGCTGCATGCATGCGCCGGCCAACCAATCCCTTAGTACCTACGGACTCGTCTCCTCGACGCACACCACCTGTTCGACGTAAGTTTCCAAGCCAGGAATCCGTCCGTCCGTCCGGGGGAACCAGTGCTAAATTTATTTCACAAATTCTATACATACAGCATCAGACATTTCTTCCAACTGTTCCTAGCATTTACAGCAACAACTCTGACATCGATCGTCGGTGTCGCGGAGAGGCGCGTCATCACCCTCTGCAAGCCTGTCGATGAGCAACTCCATCGTCTCCACGTACCTCGGCATGTAATGGTCCCTTACCATAGATCCCGCTAGCCGGATCTTCCCGTACGCGCCGCGAGGTGTCTCGTAGAGGGCAACGCCGCCCGCATTCAGGCCGTCTCGCTCCTCCGACGCCGGCAACGCAACCATGTGCATGATCCGTCCTGGAGGGTACAACTGGCGACCGGGAGGCGCCCGAGAGGCGGTCGCCGACGGTGATCTCCGCAGGGCTTCCACGAGCCTGTGTTCTCCGTCTGCTCCTTTCTTCATCACTACGTCTTCTAAATGCTTCCTCTCAGCCTGTAACTGCAAGCCAAATTAACTAGGCACGGTTTTTTTTATTGTTGAGAAATCTGGGTTTGAAAAGGAAAAAACGTTTTTCTTGTACCTCAGCCATGCGAGACTCTGCATCTGCGACCATAGAACTTGGATTGTGTGCAAAGGGAACGTAGGACCTCATGAGATTCACAGAGTGGTTTATGAGACTCAGGATTCTCTTCTGCCGAATATGTTCCTGGAGATCAGGCGCCCACGACGATGCCATGACCTGCACAGATTTGCAGCACACTCATCTAGCTTTACCACTTCTGATAATAATAACCAGCTAATTGTTGATCCTCATGAAAAAAAAACACGACTGGAAGGAAAGCACGATTTCAATTATCTCATCCTTGTTTGGCATCATCACTGTACCAAACCAGCAGGCCATGGGGGGTACCTCTGCGCGAAGGCTGGCAGCTGAGACCTTGCCAAAACACGGCACCAGGTCGTTCTTGTTCACGACAGTGGTAACAAAATCTTTGCTCGACTCAGCCAAGTCCCAGGTCATGCAGGCAGCTGGACACAGTAGCAGTTCGATACATCTGTCAGTGTGCTATATGTACATCTGTAACGAAATACTCATAAGCAATTGGAACAAAAAGAAGGCACTATCTATCGCACTGTTGTCTCAGATATTAGTTGCTGTGTTTCAGACTGGTGATTCTTTAGCACATCAACTGTGTATAGCAGTTTAGCAGTCTATTGCTTTTGCTTGGGGGCGAGTCGACGATGCCAACGCAGTTCTTGAGCGTACTTGAGATTTTAGTTTTACTTTCATATTTGCGCAGTAGATGATTCCACTAAGACCTTAATCAAAATGGATTACTGTTTCTTAGCAGTGCTACAAGTGGTGCGGCTTTAAAAGGTGCCATTTATTAGTAAATTTAGATGTGGGAAAAAAAACAAGTGGTGTGGCATCGTCAGTAAATTTAGATGCAGTGATTTTTCTAGATATTCATATGTTAAAAGGTTAGGTTTCAGTCTGTTGTGGAATGCAATACAGTAGGTACCTGGTCCAAAAGCAATGCATGAAGATGATGACAACTTCTTGTTCTCTCGTAGTATGCATGTTAAAATTGCTGCAATGGCAGCACCCATTGAATGCCCAATGATCTAAATTGGAACAAAAAACAATATTATTTTAGTCAGAAAAAATCTTGCTGGAGCAATGACATCTGGGCTACTTCAATGTTAATTTCCAGTGTGAGAGATTATCCAGACAATCAACTCCCCATGTCGTCTGCATTACTTTCCAGTGTCACATCTGTGCTACTTTACTGTTAAATTTGATAAGAATCACCAAATTATTGTTGCAAAATCCTTCAGACTGAAAGCACACTTGCGGAGGTTCAGGAAATATTTGACTACCTACCTTGATTCTGTAGTCTGGGAATAGCTCGACTGCTCTGCTGAGGCATGGAATGGCCTGATCCGCAACCCAGCGAGCTGCCGCAAGCATTCCGCAGTGTGCATGCCCAGCCACCACACTGGATCCACGGCCTTCATGTGACACTACATGATGAAACGGGACCTCTGCAGCAGTTGCTGCCGTCAGGCGATCCTTGACACTGATAGCCCCCCTGATGAAAAGGAGGAAGCATCGGGTGCTTTCGTCGCGGACAACTGTGAATTTGGGCTTCATAAGCTGCATTAGCAGGCAGCAGCACCAGGATTTACTTTCACAATAGTATGTAGTACTAAGATGGGCCAGTGATTATGGTCATGATAATGTACATACCTTTGCCTTGGACTTCCTTATGAGAGTATCACTGTGATCATATCCACCAAGCTCTAGGAACACCTCATAAGGCTTCTTTGAGAAGAACATGCAGAGTCTCAGGTACCTCAGAAGTGAGATCAGCTCATGCCTTACTCCAGGACCTTCCAAGGGCATGCAGTTGTTACCTGTGTACTCATGCTGCAGATTCCCCTGAAGAGAAATGAGTAGTTGATCTGAGAAGAGGCGATATATTATCGTTGCTAATCCCAATCAAATGTTTTGGGTTAATGACATCATAAGTATTACCTACCTCTGTTCCAAATAATTTGATAGTTTGGAAGGTTATTTCAGACTTCCAAAACGTCTTATAATTTTAAAACAGAGGGAGTAACAGACTACCATGCTCTTGGCAGTTCTACATCTACAACCAATTAATACACTCCAAATGCAGTGGTTTCAAAACTCAAATCCAAGAAATTTAGCAACAAAATCTTGCGAATCCAGACTACTTTTGTAATTGGTTTTCCGGGAGAATTGACCTGGCAAGAGTCAAAATGAACCGCGACCAAGGCCTGACGCAATGCTGAAATGGCAAGCATGGCCACAGAATTAAGCAACCACCATAATTCTAACCATGATCTAAGACCGAATCAAGCGTGATTTTTAGAAGCCAAGGACACATGGTTTTCCTTAACTATATTATGAGCAAGCACAAATGTCACTGCGAGTAAGCTGACATAAACATTTCGACAGCGTGTGGTGTGATGACCTCACCTGGAGGCGCATGTAGTGGCTGATCCATAGTTGTCATAAATCTGGGTCGCCCGGGTCGAGGAACGGGGTCGACGGTCGCGGGTCGCTTGCTCAGCGAACAAGGATCGATGTTGAGTATACATCTCAAGGACGAAGATTCGGGACGTGGGTCGCGATCCACTAAATTTGGGGTCGGCGGCCCGGCCGGGTCGATAAGCTTGAAGGAAAATATCCCGTAATGCCGAGCAACTCACCAAATTAATTTTTTCAAGGAAAGATAAACCACAACAAATAAAAATGATTAGAAGTGGCAGCCCGTCAGCCCACTACCACGTCAGTTTTCTTCCCCACGCGTCTCATCGTTCCCTGTTTCTTCCCCACGAAGACGAACCACCACAATCCCCAAATTCTTCCATCTGTTCCAGTGATCTAGTCCAGTAGGCAGTGGCGTCTCGGACGGTCGGAGTCCCTCCGACGTCCTCTAGAAACCCAAACGATGGCGGCCACGGATGAACTGAGCAGCGCAGGCCGCGGTGCGAGGGTAGCCGCCGGCGCGTGGCAGGACGGAGGTAGGGCATACGGCGCGCGGGCGGACTGTGGCCGGATGCCTGGTATGTATCATTCTCCTTACAAGCTGCAATGGTCAGTAGGCAACGAACGGGATCGTGACCCGGTCACCGACCCACGTCGACCCGCTGTCGTTCCCGACCCTCGATCTGGGTCGATCGACCCGGGGTCGTGGAACACGGCATCGATCCCGATGTCCCCGAGCGGCCACTTCCCCAGCGTCTCCCCGTACGCGAACCCCAACGTCCTGGACGCCACGGCCGCCGCCTCCCTCCAGCTCGCCGGCGCCCTCTCTGGCCACCTTCCCTCGCTTCCCGCTTCGACGTCCTCCCGCCCGCGCCGCCTCCCAGGCGCCTTCTCCGCTCCATCGGAGGACAGACGCCCGGAGAGCACGACGTAGACCAGCGCCGCCGTCCCCGCCGCCGACGACGCCACCCCCTTGGCCCCCATTCTCTGCGCCGGGTGGCGGGAGCAAAGCTGCGGAGGCGCCTAAAAAATGGGAGCAGGGGTTTTGGGAGGGATGCCCGCAATTGCCGCTCAAATTTCCTGCTAAACAAATGGGTGATATGCAGCGTTAATCTAATCAGAACATATTTTGCCATGAGAAAAGGGCATTTTGGGAAGAAAATCACATCGCAGGGGGTATATACGGGATGCTTAGGCTGATGCTCCGAAGGATAGATTGGATATTCCACTGCTCCAGCCAAAAAGATACCTGCTGCGTTTCTGTATACGTAACGTGCCCGACTTCATTCAGCTCATCCGACCGATCGGTAGAAAGAGTGACATGCCCTCTAGCACCAATCCATCAGCGGTAAAGTACGGGTGTCTCATGCAACTGGGGTCGAGAAACTAGTACCATCACCGTTTCATTTCATAAAGTAAGTCTTTCTAGTAGTAGTAATTTAAATTGAACTGCTATTATATTTTAAAACGGAGGAAGTAACTTGTATGGATGTTCATGACGGTCCTGACACAATGAAATTTTTTTGTAACAATTTCGGTTCACTACAGGAATCGCTGATAACACAGACGGCAATTGCCATCGGCATAGGTCTGTAAACCGTCGACGTAGCTTGTGCCGACGGCCACCATCGGCGTCGGCATAGGTCGTGTCAGCGTAACAGGTTGGCCGTTGGCGTAGCATGACCGTCGGCATAGCTACCTATATCGATGGTTTGGGAAACCCGTCGGCATAGCCTGGCCGTTAGCGCGGATGGGAACTAACGTCGCAAGCAGCTATGTCGATAGTTATACCATCATCGTAACGTGCTTCCAGGAAGGTGGTGTTGTTGTAACGCCGACAATAATACCGTAGACGTAGCTTGGTTCCATGAAAGTATGTAGTTATAACGCCGATAACAATATCGTAGACGTAGCTCGCTTCTAGTATGGTGTGCTATTATAACGACGACGACAATAACGTAGTCGTAGCTTGCTTTCAGTAAGATGTGCTATTGTAGAGGCTGGTTGTAAAAAAATCATTTTTTCTCAATTTTTTTAATCTTTAAATTGTTTGACTCGTTAATCTCTTACTTAAAATATTTTTAACATTAATTATACTTAATCTTTCATCAACTTGCTGTTTTGGTCATACTTCTTGAACGGTTACCCATCCTAACACTACTCCACCTCTAGCACACTTAATTTCTTCGTTCCTTCCGAATCAGTTTTCGCGAAGCAATTTATATCTTGTTGTTAATACTATGATATTAATCCTATTAACTCTTATATCATTATACCTCATGTTTTTATTTTTTGAAATTACAAATAGTTATTTAAGTAAACAACAATGAATAAGTAAAAATATTATTCAATTCAAATAAAATTATAATGATTTTACTTTTTTGTATTTTTATTTAATATGGAATAATTAATATCTTTAAATCCGTAAATCGGAATTCAACAAGTCATATGTCTAAATTGATCAGAAAAATGAGAGAAATCCAAATATGATATCCCTATCAAATTATCACAAACTATGTCGTGATTCTAGCAAAACCGTAAGTCGATGGCAATACTGTAAGCGTAGCTTTGCTTCGAGGAAGGTAGCGTAGTTGTAACACCGACGGTAAAACTGTAGGCATAACTTGTTTCTAGGAAGATGGCGCGGTTGTAACACTGACAACAATACCGTAGGCGTAGCTTGTTTCTAGGAAGGTGACGCAGTTGTAACGCCGACGGCAATACTGTAGGCGTAACTTATTTCTAGAAAGGTGGCATAGTTGTAACGCCGACGATAATACAGTAGGCGTACCTTGCTTCTATGAAGGTGGTGCAGTTGTAACGCCGACAGTTAGATCGTAGGCGTAGGTTTCTTTCAAGAAGATGACGCAGTTGTAACACTGACGGCTATACCGTAGGCGTATCTTGCTTCTAGGAAGGTGGTACATTTGTAATGCCGACGGTTAGACCGTAGGCGTAGGTTGCTTCCAGGAAGGTGGCGCAGTTGTAACGCCGACGACAATACCGTAGGCGTACCTTGCTTCTAGGAAGGTGGTGCAGTTGTAACGCCGACGTTAGACCGTAGGCATAGGTTGCTTCCAAGAAGGTGGTGCAGTTGTAACGCCGATGGCTATACCATAGGCATCAATGTTTCTAGGCGTTGTGCCGATGATAAGGCCATCGGCATAGCCTCCGCAGCGACACCGTCCACCCTCCATTTCCAAAAGGGACAGGGCGGCCACATGGCCGCTACCTGTGCCGACGACCGTGTTACGCCGATGGTGGCCGTTGGGTCAGGTTGTACTACGCCGACCGTGATATTGGGCTGACGGTGCCGTCGGCATCCGCTTGTTACGCTGACGGTATAGCTATGCCAACGGTTATATTTCTGATGCGGGCATATCTCGGCTATGCCGACGGCCCCGACCTTTGGCCGTCGGCAACGTCTGGCATTCCGGTAGTGGTTGTCTCTTTATCGCTTGACATAGTGCTATGTTCGGAGAGTGACGAATGAAGAAACCCGATGAACCAGACTTGGGCCATTGTGAACTTTCCAAGTGCCTCCCCTAAGTTCAAATTCTTACCGACAGGAATTTAGCCTCCTATTTATACTTTAGGATCATACTATCTTGATACCATGCAATTTATCGTGATGACCAAGATTGGTGTTAACCAAGTTTAAAAGTTTTGATACTCATATTTAATGGCAGTGTGCATTCCTAGTTGTTGCAGGGGCCGGGAAGTGAAATCCCCCCCCCCCCCCCCTCCCATTTTTAAGCTTTAGTCCATTTATCGCCTAAGGATTGATGAATTTCGTTGGAATTTAGATGAGAGTAAAAAAAATCTCAATTGATTCTATGTACAAGACACTAGTCTAGCCAGACTTACTAGTTGATAGAGATAGGAAAACCTAAAAGAAGAAAATACTACTAAAGACTAAAATATTTGCTTGGTATCTTGGTCTTGGGGTTATCCGAACCATAAAAAAATTGGCATCAAATTACAAATGTGTTTTTGTCATCATGATGAGATAATCAAGCATTTGTTCTTCTAATACAATTTTCCCGTTCTATATGTTTCGGTCATCCAAGTGGATTCAAACTTGTATCCATCTCCTAGTGTTGCTAATATTTTTGAAAATTAGTTATATGGTATAGATTACAGGTTCAGTATTATTTGGGAGCGCTCGCTATTATTTGATAGTTTTAACTATGTAGAAATGATAAAGTTTTTAATGATAGAAAATCTTATCTTTTGCGGGTCATTTTTTACCGAACAGGATGGCAGTGTAATCTTCTGATCGATTCTCCACCACCATATGTAGGTGTTTTGCAATTTCTATTTAATAATATGTAATTTGCCTAGGTTTATTATGACTTTTGGATATGTGTTGGCTGTGTGCATATAAGATAGGAGATGATGCTTAAAACTTCTTTAAGCAATAAAGCACCTGTTTGCTGAAAAAAGAGTCCCCCCTCCCCCCACACACACCCAACACACACAGAGAGGTTTGAGTCATCATAAGCTTTTAGGCCCAGACCTACAGTGATGCCAAATGTGCCAGCAGCATAGGGCCCATGATTTTAGGGGCCCAAACTTTTATCTATGTATACGTATACAGCGTGCTGGGCTGCATCGCGCGTCGGTGCTCTGCTGGGCTACAAGCGTTGCGCTGCTGCTGGAAGAACCGATTACATCCGTGATAGCTCGATCGATCGGCTCAATCGCCCGCGATTCCCACCCCCGCCGACGAGAAAATTGCAAAAAATGACAATTAGGGCCAGTGCTTCAAAAAATTACGACAATTCAGGTTTACTTAAAAAACTACAGACTTCGTGCTTAATTGTTGCAAAAACGACAGTGCTGGCCAACCTGTCAAGCCGACGTGTCGTGTGCATTTTGCCAAATAGTTCTTCCAAACATTATAATTCCAAACTTAGAGCCGCTTTTTTACTTATTTTTTTTCTTCCTTTTTTATCCTTTCTTTTCTCCTAAAAAAACTTTTTTTGTAACTGAGCGCCATGGCTCGCCAACGGCCGTGCTCGCCGGCCCAGCGCGTGAGCAGCCGCGGAGCAGCTCACCGCCCCGCGTGTGAGGCCGCCCGCACCTCGCTGGCCCTGTGTTCATCGGCCGCCATGCTCGCCGGCCAGCGTGACGCCGTCGTACTCGTCGGCCCAGCGCGTGAGCAGCTGCGGGCAGCAGCTCGCCGCACCGTGCTCGTCGGCCGCCATGCTCACCGGCTAAGCGCGCTCGACACCCCGCGCGTGAGGCCGCCCGCACCTCATCGGTCAGCCGCCACCGGCCATCGCTGCTCCGGCCCCTCCATCCGCCGCCACTCCCTACAGAGCTCCTCCGCCTCCAGGCATAGCTGCTACTCCACCGTCGCCGCCAGACGCCGCCGCCCACGAGCAGACCGGCAAACATGCGGGGCCAGCGAGAGCGCGAGACGGCCGGCGAGCCCTCCCCTACCGATGCGTCCTTACCCTACCATGGACCGGCCGGCGAGCTGCTGCGTGGCTGGCATGTGCGGGGCCGACGAGGGTGTGGGGCGGTGGGCATCCAGCGAGTTGCTACATGCCGACGAGAGAGTGAGGCTGGCGAGCTATTGCGTGGCCAGCGCACGTGTGGCCGACGAGGGCGTGGGGCGGCGAGCTCGGTGGCCGACGAGGACAACATCGGCGAGCTGCTAAGGGCTGTCCGGCGAGGGCGCGGGACGCCGATGAGCTGCTACAGGACGGCGAGGGCGATGGCGGGCAAGCTCCGCAAGGCCGACACGCACGCGGAGCCGGCGAGCTGCAGCAGGTCCGGCAAGGGCGGCCAGCACGGGCGCAGCGTCGGCGAAGACCCATGAGCCCCTCCCCTCCCTGCGTGTGAGGTTGCTCAGATGGATTGTTGTAGGTTAGGGATGACGGGTGGGGTCCACTTGGCAGGGAGAGAAAGGAGTAGAGAGTGCACTGATGTGGGGCACTCAAAGTTATTAAAAAAGACCCAGAATATATTACAACTTATACATTTGTTCCCTAGAGTGTTTATCGTATGCCACGTCAATATCCAGGTGGGCCAGCACTGTCAGAAAGATGATCAACTGGTGTTAAACGACGAACTGGTAATTTTTTGCAACAATTACGTACAAAGTTGGTAGTTTTTTTATAATAAACCTGAATTTTCAGAGTTTTTTGAAGCCCTAGCATCAATTGTCGTAGTATTTTGCAATTTTCTCCCCGCCGACACACGCGCAGGAAGCCGACCACGAGTCGGCCACGATTCAATCTATCTCGTCCACAGGCCATAGCGAGTCGAGTCAGCGACGAGCGACACTAGGTGACCGACTGGCCGCACTTCTTCCAACTATTCATCGTCTCAAGTTTCATTGGCTGGTCGAAAAAACAAATACTTTTAATTTCTGATTACATCTATACTTTAATTTTATTTTATTTATCTTTTATATCTTCTATTTCAATAATATAGATTTGACATGGAAAAACATCACTCCAATTTCCTGAAGTCATATATGCGTACTACAATGAAACAAAGTGAGCTTAACGATTTGGCCACCATAGCATTTGAGGGCAAAGTGTTGGAGAAGATTGATTGTGAAGATATCTGAAAGAGTAATTGCCCCTATGTGTGGTTTTGGTAACTAATGACAATCCCTATGGACTAATGTTTTCACTGAGTTTTATGTGAAGGAATATTCCATAGGTCATGCTTGTAGTCTATATGTTGGATTCAAGTATGGATGCCATGAAAATAAAGATATACCTTGAGTATTAGCATCAAGATCATCGAGTTGAAGAGAATAATATGATATTATGAAGATCTTGAGAGTGTGATCTCAATAGTAGAATTCAAGATATGGCTCTAAGACGGTGTCATGATAGCCTCATTAGTTGAGTTATGATTGACTAAGATTTAGAGCATGTAATCAAATTAATATTTCTTTATGTACCTCAAGATATTGAGATAGAGCATGAGAAGATACATGGTTGACCTATACAAAGAGTGGAGAGTGATTTCAAGTTGGTCAACACATGAAGCATAAAGAATGTACCACATGGATCTTGTGGTATGGTAAGCCTTGTCAATTATGCATCATGAACTAACCCATTATATATGTGCCTTTGCATTTTCTATATGGCATAGGTATCTTTTCATGGGCATGCTTCAAAAGTGAAGATCTTATATAACCCATGAGAGGATGACATCAAGTAGTGATCGTCATCAATGTTGAGAAGGGCAAGTTCAAGATAAGCATCTCGAAAAGATCATTTGCTTAAAGCTTGTCGTCCATATTGGTGATAATGGACATGTGAAGACATGTATTAATGAAGTTATCCAATAGTGGTGTATGGGGGAGCAAATTAGGAGTCTTCACGAAGCAACAATGATCAAGTGATGCATTCCAGCTTGGATGGAGATTGAAGTGTTGTCATCAAGATCAAGCGGGATGCGCAAGGCAAAGATATGGCCTTGCTAGGTTTTCCTTTTACCGGTCTCAAGGTGGTTGTTGGGAGACCGGGTTATAGGATACATAGCCGCACTATTAAGAGGGGCTTTTGGTTGGGTAACTTGATCACATCGTCATAGGAAGCTCAATCCTTTGCATACTTTGCATCTTCCTATTTTGTTGCTTCTTGGTGTTTCTCCATGTGAGGTTCTTGAGCTTGTTGCTAGCTCTTCAACAAGCCCAAGTTCATCGAAAATAGAATTCGTATGCATCTTCTATGGCGTTTTCGAGTTTGAAGGTTTTATCGGTTCTTCTTGTAGGGAGGATTCTTACCTTTATTTATTTGGTTCTATCCTCCTCCTTTGTACTATGATGTTTCTTTGTACCATCTAGTAGATCTTGTTTTCCTCGTCAAAACAAGCCCAAGGTCATCGAAATCGGAGTCCGAACGCAAAAGTTATCACCGTTTTCGTGTGCCCTATTTTTGTTCTGGCGGGACCGAGCCTGTGGCCGGTCGCCGGAAATTTCCGGAAAACCGCCGAAAAACGGTCTAGTAGGTATTTGCCAGAACTTCCGGTTTTGACCGAAAATTCCGGCGGCGTCGGTTTCACCGCCGGGACGTGTCCGTCCAGCGTGTTTTGCCTCCAACGGTCATCCCCCTTGAAGGGGTATAAAAGGGGGCTTCTTTCCCAAAGTTCTAAGGCTCGAGAGCATGTTTTTGACCACCATTGTTGACCCCTTTGAGCTTGCTTCCTCTCCCTTCCCTCCTATGATTCTTGCATATTTTTGAAGGCTTTGGAAGAGGAGATCTAGATCTATAATCCCCACCAATCAATTCCTCCTCTAAGTGAGGGGAACCCATTGGATCTAAATCTTGGAGTCATTTGTTGATTTTCACCACTTGTTCTTACTCTCTAATTCCTCCCTAGCACTTGTTGCTTTGGTGGGATTTGAGAGTGAAGGATTTGAGCACCCTTGGTGTTCTTGCTTTGCATTCTTGCATAAGTGTTGAGCTCTCCATTTCGATTTGTTCGAGTGAGAGACTGTGAGCTTGTTACTCTTAGAGGGTGACCTCCTAGTTGGCTTGGCGGTTGGTGCCGTGATGTCCTCTTCGTGGAAGATTGTGAAGAGACCCAAGCTTCTCCTTCGTGGAGCTTGTGAAGTGGTTGTGGAGCTTGCCATCTCTGGAGTGGAGGAAAAGCTAGCCATAAGGAAAGGGCCTATTCCTTCGTGGGATAGACTCGGAGAAGAAGGTAAGCCTTCATGGCGTTGGGAAATCCTTCGTGGAATCTCACACCTCTCCAACTTGACGTACCTTACTTGTAAGGAAACACGGGAATACATCTTCGTCTCCGTGTGTCTCGGTTATCTCTATATCCGAGCTTACTTTCCTTGTGATAGCCATCGAGCTTGAAGTACTTATATCTTGCTTATCACTTGTGGTATATTTATATTGTGCTATCTTTCTTAGCTTAACTTGTTGTTGGTGCACTTAGTTGAGCCTAGTGTATTTAGGTTTTTGTGCTTATAAAATAAACGTTAGTTTAATTCCGCATTCTATCAAGCCAAAACCGTAATAGTTTTGAAATTGCCTATTCACCCCCCTCTAGGCGAAATCTCTATCCTTTCAATTGGTATCAGAGCAAGGTCTCTCCTTGTTTAGGCTTCACCGCCTAGAGTGTAAAGATGTCGGCTAGGAGTATAGTGCACAATGACACAATTATATTTGATGGCACAAAATATGCTTTGTGGAGAAATTGCTTGCTTTGTAATATTAGGACCTTGTGTCCAAATATTGAGCGATTTTTAGATGTAGGTTTTTCTCCTCCAATGGATCCTCAAAATCTATCTTTAGTGAATGAGAAAAATTTACATCTCGAAGCTCAAGTATCTAATGAGATTATTTTCTCTTTGAGACCCACAATTAAGTTGTTCTTGACGATTGTAAAGCGCAAGTCGTCTCATGAGAAGTGGACCAAGCTTAAAGAAATATTTGGTGCTTCCATTTCTAATATTGTCGGTGGTTTCTCTGGGGATATCTCTTTTCCTTCACATCATGAAGAGCTCCAAGTTGCTTCCGCCTCCAGCCGCGATGAGTTCTCATCATCACCCACTTCACCAATGTGTGGCAAGACACAAGGTAAATATATGGTGAGTGGTGTTGGGAATTGAAATGTTGATATTGTGCTCGCTAATGATGATCCTCCATCTCTATCCCATTGCAATGTTTATTCTTTGTACTTAAGCACTTCTTCCAACAATAATGTTATATCCCCTTTTGTTGCTAGTCTTTGTATATTATCTAGAAATTATTTAAGTACTAGTGTAGATGATATGCTTGATTTTCCTTGTTCCCATGAACAAAATGCTTCTATTTCCTCTAGTTGTTTATCTAACAATGTAGAGGAAATCAAACATTCTATGGATAAAGACATGATCATGAATGAAGATTCAATAATATCCTCATCTTCATCCTCCCGTGCTCACATGTGCCTTATGGCAAGAGGATCAAAGGTATCTCCTACTTTGGATACCAATATATCTTCTAAAGATAATAGCAATGATAATGATGATAGTGATGATGACATTAATGAGGATACTAGTGCTCTCTTGCTTGAGTTGACTTTTTTGTGTACCTCTCTTCGTGGTAATAATAAGGCCGTTAATTGTCTCAAACATGTTATGGACACCATAACTAAACAAATGGTAACCATAGAGGAGTTGGATTTCCAACTTGATGATGGGAGTCGGAGATTTAATCTCCTTAAGCAAGATCTTGGCGAGGATAATCACACTAATTGTCTCCTCACACAAAAAATTGAATCTTATGAGCTTGAAAAGGAAAATTCTATTAATGATGCTTGTGCTACTAACTCTACTTCTTGTGAAGCATCTACCCTAAAGGAGAACGTTGAGCTAAGGGCTCAACTTGAGTTGCTAACTAGCAAGTATAGGAAATTGGAAGAAAGTCATGAAAAGCTCTCGGGCTCCCATAATGATCTTCTAATCTCCCATGATGGGCTAATGTTAGCTCGTGAGGCAATTATTACCAAGGTAACATCTTGTGAGCCTCTTTTGGACATTAGCACAACTTCTACTCAAAATGCTATTTTGCCATGTGCTAGTCCTAGTAATCCATCTAGCCATACTATTGATAAACCTTGTGTTGGATTACTAGATTTACCTTGTTGCTATAACAATGAAGCTTCTACTTCCTCTAGTAATTGTATTTCTACTAACCATGTAGAGGAAATCAAAGAGCTCAAGGCCCAAGTCACTTCCTTGAGGAATGACTTGGAAAAGAGTCATGAAGGGAAATCCACACTCGATAATATTTTGAGTGTGCAAAAATCCCCTAATGATAAAAGTGGACTTGGATTCAACTCCAATAACAAGAACAAGTCCAAGAGAAACAAGAATAAGGGCCAAAACCAAGTCAAGAATTCGGCCAAGATTATTTGATTCAAGTGCAAGGTTGAAGGACATCATGTAAGATCTTGTCCATTGAAGAAAAAGCACTTGAGTGAGAAGAAACAAGGGAAGCGGCCACAAGTACAAGGTCAAGCCCAAGTTGAAGTTAGGCCACTTCCGAACAAGAACCAAGATAATGCTCCCCAAGCCAAGAAATCAATGAAGAAGAGAAAGGGGGGCACTTGTTGCTACATATGTCGTGTGAAGGGGCACCTTGCCTCTTCATGTTCAAACGGTACCTTATCTAATCATATCATTATTAATGATGATTATTCTCTTGGGAAGGATAAGGATGGGAATGTGTTTGCCAAGTTTGTTGGAACTCAAAGTGGTGTCAAGAAAAGAACCATTTGGGTTGCCAAGCCTATTGTGACTAACCTCTTAGGACCCAACTTGGTTGGGGACCAACAAGCTCAAACTTGATTAATAGGTGTTTATGGAGGGCATTGGAGACTTGGCTAACTCATGAAGAATTAAGGGATCTTCCTATAATATATTTGATCAAGCCAAGTCATAAGGATTATCATTTCCTATCTTATATCCAATGTGCCTCTTCGCGGTAACTTGTACTTAACTCATTTATTTTGTAAGTTACTTGCCCCCTTTATATGTTTTGGTTTTGTACCAAGTATGTGTTTGTATTTGGAGTGCCTCATGCTTGATTATTTTGTGTATTCAAGTATGTATAGGTGTTTGGCACATCATTTACTCGTGTGTTTTGCTTGGAGCCTCTAATGCATATTGATGATATATTATTTGGCTCTTTTCGAGTGGTTAATGGAACATCCCATTTTGGGGGAGTGACATGCCTCGCGCGTCTCTCAAACCTTAAAATGTGTGTACATGAGTACTACCACTTAGTATTGATATTGCAAGCTTATCTAGTCACTATGTGGTGTGTCATACTCATGAGAAATTCAAATTCTAAATGTTCATTAATTCTCTCTAGTTGAGGTTGCTTTGCCTCTTATTAAGAAAAAATGAATATCACATTATGGGGGAGTAATATGCTTCTTTTGCATATCACAATCCTAGGAAATGTGAACATATGAGGTAGTGCCACTTAGAGTTGATATTGTTGATTATCTTGTTCCTAGGTGGCATGTTGGCTCAAACAAGGTCCTATTTTTGTTAGAAGCTTTATTGCTCGTCTTTTTGGTCTTTGTTTGAGCAAGAAATTCTTGATGTGGTCTTCCTCAAATACATATCTCTATATCTTTTTGGGAGACCATTTGCTTCAAGTTATTCTAATTGTTGCATTGCATGATTGTGTGACTAGTTGAAGCTATCAAGAATCTCTATCTTTGCATAGTGCTTAATCTTTTTATTCCTATCCTATGCTTTTTATTGTGAAGATTTATCTTTAATACCCGTGTAATATACCACCGGAAATCAATTCCAATACACTCATTGTCTTCGACAATTGAGATACTTGTGTGTGGTAGCATTTATGGATCATCTTCACCTTGGATTTCACCTTTTATTGACTTATTTTATTTTCCAAAATTCTGGTGTGGCTCCTATTGTCTTCCTTGGCTTTTGAACATCTGTCTGATGATGTTTTTGATTATTATCAAATGTGTTTTAGTGGAAGACAAACATTTTCTTCTCGGAACCTTGTGCCATTGTGAAAAGTGTTAAGGGTTTGGTTTATTTGTTGAAACCTTGCTCTTTTGGGAGTTTGTTATCTCATTCTTTCTTCTCTATTTTTATTTGCTTGAATGAGATAAATCTTTGAGTATTTTTGTTTTGTTTCATCTTTTTTCTCAATAGTTTTTGCTTAGTTTATTTGTTGAACTTTTTGAACAAATCTTTTATTGATTTGATTCTTTGATATAGTTTGGGCAACAAATGTGTTTTGTCACACCTTGTATGCCTTCTTGAATATTTTGGTGTTTTTCCAAATTATAACTTCTTTGGATATTGAAAGTCTCCACGTGTTTGCTTTCTTTGATCCAATATATAGGTTATACTCCATCAAATCCTTAAACGGCTAATATGTGCATGAAATTCAAATTTCATCTCTAAATATGTACATATTTTTATGAAGTGTGTCCTATGTGTTGTGGTTAGTCTAACCACTTTGGACCCAATAAGTTTGGGGACCAATATGTAATTGAATGTTGTTTTAGGTACATTGGAGATGCAATGGATGCTTGTCTCATCTATAAGGAAAGTGTTGTCACCACATGATAATTGGAGCCAAGCTAGGATAACAAAAAAAATTCTTATCTACTACATCACACCATTGCTATCTCGGTAATAAGAATCTTATTCATGCATACTATTCTTTCATCCAATCTCTTGTAGGTTGCATCATGGCATGAATTTATCCATTTGCAAATGTTGCGGTTCTTGCAAGGATCTTTGAAAGACTTATTTATCCTTATTACTTATGTGAGTAATTTGAGATGATGCATATAATGGGGAGTATATAAAATCATGTCCATGATTCACCAATTCCAAATATGCCTTCTAGCAATTTATTGCATATCAATTCCTCAAGGTACTCTCATGTGCAATATTGTTGAAATTGCTTTGAATCCTTCATTTTGCTACTTGTTGCCTTTCTCAAAGTATCCCAACTAGCATTTGTTCCCTTAGTGTTAGTTGTGATCCTTTTGAGGTTTTTATTTTTTTCTTTGGTGAAGTTCATTGATATACCATAAGAGAAAATAGAGCCATGGGCTATATATGCACTTAAGAAAAAAATATCATGTTTGGTATATCTTATGACTTCCTCTTGGATATCATGTTTTCTTATTTTATTAACCTCTTATGTATGGTTGTTTATTTGTGGATTATTCTCATGTTTTGTCCACTTATAAACTTATATACACAAGAGTGTTAATCTCTCGCCTTGATATCATCGCTCTTTGCCGGCCATATCTCTTATCCTCTTGGTTTTAAATGGTATTGGTAAGGTCTTGATTTATAAGTGCTTGGTTTACTTTTATTGCATCTTCACGCACTCATATCTCATATTTGGTTTCTTTTGGACTTAAGCTTGTCTTAACAAGTGTATTTATTTATATCTACTCCTTGTATCTTGTTTGTGTTCTAAATAATATAGAGGGAGTGAGGATTCCATGTTTGTGGATATTTTATTCAAATACAATAATTAAAATTTATGCACGAACCTTGGGGAGCTTCCTTATGTCATTTAGAGCACTATTTGTCCATTTGAATTTTTGGATCATTGGATTGCTTGCTTCATCCGTTGAATTTTCTTCACCGTTTTATCATTGTAGCAATCTTTGATCCTCAATATAGATTGTTTTCCTCCAAATATTTGTCATTGGATATATGCATTTGATTTCACTCAAAATATTAGAAATGCACACCTTGGGGAGGAACTCATACTATATTGGCCTCCTATCTTTGTCATCCATTTTGGCACTTGTTGTCAATGGGGGAGAAGTTTAGAGGGTTTAAGGGAAATGGTTTTATACTTAAGATTGTTTTGTTCTTAAGTGTTTGCCTTTCATCTTTATTATGTTTTGCATGGTTGTATATATAGTGTAAACTCTCCCAAAGTTTTTTCGTGACAATGTATGTAATGAAATTCAAGTTCATCACACATGCATATATTGTGGGGGAGTTTGCTCTATATATGTTGGTTCTACTCACATCTCTTGCATTAATTGTAGTTTGTGTAAGTAGAATCAGTTTTGATATGTGCTAGTAGCTTTGTGTTACTTGACCATATCAAATGCAACCTCTTGTACACAACTTATTATCGGATAAGCTGCGTACTTGTTTCTAATATTCATTATATAAACCCTCTTATTGTGATTGTCATCAATTACCAAAATGGGGGAGATTGAAAGAGTAATTGCCCCTATGTGTGGTTTGGTGATTAATGACAATCCCTATGGACTAATGTTTTCACTGAGTTTTATGTGAAGGAATATTCCATAGGTCATGCTTGTAGTCTATGTGTTGGATTCAAGTATGGATGCCATGAAGATAAAGATATACCTTGAGTATTGGCATCAATATCATCGAGTTGAAGAGAATAATATGATATGATCAAGATCTTGAGAGTGTGATCTCAATAGTATAATTCAAGATATGGCTCTAAGACGGTGTCATGATAGCCTCATTAGTTGAGCTATGATTGACTAAGATTTAGAGCATGTAATCAAATTAATATTTCTTTATGTACCTCAAGATATTGAGATGGAGCATGAGAAGATACATGGTTGACCTATACAAAGAGTGAAGAGTGATTTCAAGTTGGTCAACACATGAAGTATAAAGAATGTACCACATGGATCTTGTGGTATGGTAAGCCTTGTCAATTATGCATCATGAACTAACCCATTATATATGTGCCTTTGCATTTTCTATATGGGATAGGTATATTTCCATGGGCATGCTTCAAAAGTGAAGATCTTATATATCCCATGAGAGGATGACATCAAGTGGTGATCATCATCAAGGTTGAGAAGGGCAAGTTCAAGATAAGCATCTCGAGAAGATCATTTGCTTAAAGCTTGTCGTTCATATTGGTGATAATGGACATGTGAAGACATGTATTAATGAAGCTATCCAATACTGGTGTATGGGGGAGCAAATTAGGAGTCTTCACGAAGCAACAATGATCAAGTGATGCATTCCTGCTTTGATGGAGATTGAAGTGTTGTCATCAAGATCAAGCGGGATGCGCAAGGCAAAGGTATGGCCTTGCTAGGTTTTCCTTTTACCGGTCTCAAGGTGGTTGTTGGGAGACCGGGTTATAGGATACAGTATGTTGTTTTGGTTTTTGCCAGAACTTCAGGTTTTGACCAGAAATTTCGGCGGCGCCGGTTTCGTCGCCGGAACGTGTCCGTCCAGCGTGTTTTCCCTCCAACGGTCATCTCCCTTGAAGGGGTATAAAAAGGGGGGCTTCTTCCCCAAAGTTCTAAGGCTCGAGAGCACGTTTTTAACCACCATTGTTGACCCCGAGCTTGCTTCCTCTCTGTTCCCTCCTATGATTCTTGCATCTTTTTGAGGGCTTTGGAAGAGGAGATCTAGATCTACAATCCCCACCAATCAATTCCTCCTCTAAGTGAGGGGAACCCATTGGATCTAGATCTTAGAGTCATTTGTTGATTTCCACCACTTATTCTTACTCTCTAATTCCTCCCTAGAACTTGTTGCTTTGGTGGGATTTGAGCACCCTTGGTGTTCTTGCTTTGTATTCTTGCATAAGTGTTGAGCTCTCTATTTTGATTTGTTCGAGTGAGAGACCGTGAGCTTGTTACTCTTGGAGGGTGACCTCCTAGTTGGCTTGGCGGTTGGTGTCGTGGTGTCCTCTTCGTGGAAGATTGTGAAGAGACCCAGGCTTCTCCTTCGTGGAGCTTGTGAAGTGGTTGTGGAGCTTGCCATCTCCGGAGTGAAGGAAAAACTAACCATAAGGAAAGGGCCTATTCCTTCGTGGGATAGACTCGGAGAAGAAGGTGAGCCTTCGTCGCGTTAGAAAATCTTTCGTGGAATCTCACACCTCTCCAACGTGACGTACCTTACTTGTAAGGGAACACGAGAATACATCTTCGTCTCCACGTGCCTCGGTTATCTCTATATCCGAGCTTACTTTCCTTGTAATAGCCATCGAGCTTGAAGTACTTATATCTTGCTCATCACTTGTGGTATATTTATCTTGTGCTATCTTGCTTAGCTTAACTTGTTGTTGGTGCACTTAGTTGAGCCTAGTGTATTTAGGTTTTTGTGCTTGTAAAATAAACGTTAGTTTAATTCCGCATTCTATCAAGTCAAAACCGTAATAGTTTTGAAATTGCCTATTCATCCCCCTCTAGGCGACATCTCTATCCTTTCAATATCATTGAAGATTTTATCTCAAAGAACACAAAATGAATGATGATGCTCAAATAAACATTATGCAACTTCGAGTTAATTATATAAGTATGATTCTCAATATATACAATTGTTATGATAAAATATACTGTCATATACATTAGAATTATTTATTTGTTTAATTTTTTGTGTGAGAGGTTTCCCAAAAAAAATTGTATGAGATAGGGCCCTATTTTAGATTTTCACACAAGGCCCTGTATTTTGCCGGCTCGGCACTGCAAGCTTTAGCAATCAAACAATCTCCATCATGGGGTTGGACCTCTATCCCACTATACTTATGTTTATTCAAGTGAAAGTAAATGAATATATACCCGATTAGGCTATTTATAAGCTAGGGAGGCTTGATAAATACTATCTATGTTCCAAGGCTTAAGGCATTTTTTTTTCAAAAGTCAAACCAATTAAAGTTTAACCAAGTTTTTAAAGAAAAATATTAATATTTACAATACGTAATTCATACCCTTTATACATCATGAAACATATTTTTACATGGTATCTATAGAATATAATAGTTCTTGATAATTTTTTCTAAAAATTTGGTTAAATTTTAGATGGTTTGACTTTTAAAAAAAGTTATATGCCTTGAGACTTGGAATGGAGGGAGTAACCAAGTATGCCCTCCCACCTCCCATCTTGGAAGGAATGTGGTCGTTTATGATCCCCTAGTCTATGGTCCATGGTGGACTCGACCACCTATCAATTCATCCTCTTGTGCTTCCCTCTTGTACTCCCACTCCTTATATTCTGATAGACTCATTTTCCATAGCCGCCTCCGCACATCAAGTTGGAGCTATCATGGGACCTTCCTAATTAGGGTTCTTCGAAGCTCCGTCGTTGCAGGTCAGCTCCCTGCACAATCCTTCCATCTTTCTCTTTATCTTCTTCTTCCTTCTCGTCTTTCCCGCTGTTCCTTCTCTACAACAGATATGTCTGCTACCTTCTCCGCTACACTTAGATCCATGGCTTTACCGCTTAAGTTGTAAAGATCAAATTTCCGAGGATTTTTCATACATTTGAAGTACACGGGTCACTTAATTTGGTGGCGAGAATGATAATAAGTGTGAACTTGGTAACTATGTAGTACATACATATATATTGGATCCTATTTTTGTAGCCGAGAGTATCAGGATTGCTCCTAGTTCAGCTGTAGTTCGTCTTGCTTATTAATTTATCAACTGTGTTCTGCACACACAAAAAGTGTAGGGGAAAACCCCCAATTTGTGCGAGAACATCAGCCACTTAGTTTCGTCGAGACAATGTTAATTATATCCGTGAACTCGGTAGGATATGTACATATCAGATCCTGTTTGAATAGGGGTGCGAGTATCGGGAATGATTCTAATTCGGCTAAAGTTCATCTTGCTTAATTTTTTTTTTTGAGAAAAAAAAAGGTAAAACATATTCAAAAGGTATTGAAAAGGTAAAACATATTATTGAAAAGGTAAAACATATTATATATTATTCTGAAAAAAATAAAAGGTGATTTTACGTAGTAACTGAAAGTGTTCATGGGCTCCTGGCTCCCAGACTGAGAATGCATACGCGATTTGGATGTGCCCTTTCCTGTGATGGCGGCCCATCTAGTTTAGCTTTTATTTCCCTTTTCGCGCATTGTCACGACACAAGGAAAATGAATGGTACAGGTCTGGTGCCCCTACCTAAACAAAAAAGAACTTCAATTATACTTACCTTTTCATCGGGGTTAACTTGTTTTTTTGAGAGAGAAGCGGGAGCTAACTTTTTTCTTTAGCTGAAACCTTTGCTCGATCGGTAAAAGACATCATCGTGCAAGCTGTTTTTTATTTTTGGTACGATTGGATTGTGTTTGCTTGGGGTCACTACTAGAAAAAAAAGTCTTCGGTTTGATCTAGAGTCTAACACTAGTCCCGATTTGTTACGGGCCGTGACTAGTATGAGCACAGCCCCGGTTCGTACCGTTTTCGGTGGCTAGGAGCCCGAGGAAACTCTAGTTCCGGGTCGTTTTGGACCTTTAGTTTCAGGTCGTGATACGGCCCGGTACTAAAGGCCGGGCACGGACAACACCCTTTACTTCCGGATCGTGATACGGCCTGGAACTAAAGGGTGCGGACCCGGCAGGAAAACTTAAATTGGCTATAATTTTTGCGTACGATATCGAAAAAAAATATACAACCTATCAAAATGTGTGGAAAAAAATTGTGAGTTCGATTTCAACAGCCTTAGGTTTGGATTATTTTAGATTTTTAAAGTTCAAAAAGGAAAAAAAGTTATTTAAAAATTATTTTTTTGCAATTTTATTTATTCCGTATTTAGATTCCTCACATTTTTCTGATAATTATGGATATATTATTTGTCGAATTTCTATTTACAGATTTAAAGATATTATTTATGCCATATTAAATGAATAAATGGCAAAATAAAATAAAATATTATTTTATTTAGTTTTTTTACTTTCATTGGATTAAATCATTATTATTACTTATGTATTGTTGTTTACTAAAATAGTTGTTTGTAATTTCAAAAAATAAATATGTATGGCATATTGATATGGGCTAATAGGATAGATATGGTAGTGTTGATAACAAGGTACAAATGAGCTTCACACGAGGACATCCTGATGGAATAGAGGAGTTAAGTGTGCTGATGGTGGAGTAGTGCTAGGATGAGTGATCGACCAGTAAGTTTACCACACGTGTAATTTGACCTAAGATTAAATATACTTAGTGCTAAAAATGGTCCAAGTGAGGATTACGAGTCAAACAATTCAAAAGTTCAAGAAAAAATTCGAAAAAAAGATAAAACAAAAAGTAAAAAAAATATTTAAAAAAAGATCTTTAGTCCAGGGCCGTATTACGACCCGGAACTAAAGGTCCTTCGTCCCCCGCTATAAAAAAGGCCATGCGGTGACCTCTAGTCCCGGGTTGTAACAAACCGGGACTAGAGATAGGGGGGCTTTAGTCCCAATTTCGCAGTCTCGGGTGCAAAATTGGGACTAAACGTCCTTACAAACCGGGACTATACGCCCTTTTTCCACTAGTGGATGGTCGGACCGATATCATCATCTTGTAATAGCTACGATCGGGCGATGGTCAGCTGGCCCTGGCGCTTGACGCTTGGGCCTGAGAGCATCTCCACTCGCCTACCCAGGAGGCCGGTCCAGACGTCGAAATTACGCCCGGACACCGAAAATCGGCCCAGTCGCGTACTCAGGGGCCTCTTTTCGGCCGGATTTGGGCCAACTTTGGTCCGGACTACCCAGGCCGAACCCAGGATCCCGGGTACGCCCTAGGCACGCCGGACGCGGTGAATTGGCTGAGTGGACCAGCCTGTCAGCGACAAAAGCCGAGTCGCCCCATCCTTCTCGCCGTTTTCCTTTTCCCGCCCTACCCGCTACACCCGTCCCGCCATTCTTCCGGCGGAACTCCGCCTATAAAAGACGTTCATCTCTCCGTCTCTCTTCACAGTCTCTCATACCAGCACAACTCTGACAAACTTCAGACGTTCGCACCTTTCTTCCTCCTCAACTCTGCCGAGAAGCCATGGCCGAGGGCCGACGCACGATGTCGTCGTGGGAAGCCCGGCTGCTCCGCGAGGCGCGCTATACGGCGCCACCGGACACTCGCCTCCCCCTCGGCTGGCAACTCAGCGCCGGCGGGATCCCTGTTCCGTCGGTGCCGGCCGGCGAGGACCTCGCCGAAGAGATCCTGGTGGCTATCGCCGACATGCAAGACTCGGATCTCGCCGGAGAGTTCCACGGGGCTATCGCCGACATGCAAGACCCGGATCCTGGTAACCTGGTCTTGTGGAGGCAGTTCTTCGCCGACAGGCGCCTCGAGGAACTCGTCCGACACAACGGTCCGCCGGGCTCGCCGCTGCCGCCGCGTCACAATATGGCTTTCCGCCGCCGCTTTTGGAGTGTTCCAGGGCGAACTCTCGCCGGCATCATGGAGCACATCCAGGTTGGCAACCACCCCCGCCTTGGCCTGTAGTTGCGGCATCTGGCGTCGACCATGGCGGCGGCCTTTTCGTAGTTTTTAATTTGATGTAATATGTGCGCTCTTGTCCTACTTAATAAAATCTGCCTATATTCGCCCATATTTCGCCGAGTTTGACTGAATTTTGCTGAACCTGGGACTCGGCCTGGGTACGCGACTGGAAAACTGGACGTATTCAGGCCGAAATCAAGTTCCGTCTGCCCAAAACAAGGTCCAAATTTCGGCATGAGTTCGCCCAACGAGTGGAGATGCTCTGAGTACGAGGATCCAATCATCCAAGGGATTAGGGTATATGCACGTGATGCATGCCATTTCGCCAGTAGCGTGGCCTAATAGGTATTGTACGTATACGCGCGTTTCAAAGCCTGTTGTAAAGTTTTTTTTTTAACAAAAGAGGGGTAGCGAAAGACCCCGAAACTGCCATTAAAACATTGTCGGTGGGTACAAATTATAAACATGCCCCTCATAAGAAGGTAATTGCAAAAAAGGCCTGTAAATAAGCAAGGAGGACCCTAAAGAAAAATCTAGAAAAGAAATCAGATCCTTGTCTCCCTCCATCACCGCTGAGCTCTCGCCATCGACCATCTTGATCCAGTCGGGGATGAACCACTTGGCTAGAAGAAGATGGTGAAGTCTAGTGCAGAGCTCCTAGATGGCCTCCTTTCTGGAGGTTGAACACGCGCCTTTGATGCGCGACTCGAGCCCGTCTTGGGCGAAGATGCCGGTGGCTATCAAGGCCACCGCGCTGGATGCTCGTAGTCGGAGCGGCTACCCTGCGGCTTTAGTAGTCGACGACAAGGTGGCCGCCGAGATGTCGCTCCAAACGGACGCAACTTCGGCGTCAGGATAAGGACAACAGCTCCAATGCACACGAAGCAGAGCACCACCGTTCTCCTCCTCGCCGTCATGGCCGGCCAGGAGGAAGGTGAGGTCTTGACGCGCACGAAGTCTCTAAAAGCCGCGCGAGGAGTAGAGGGAGGAGGCCATCCGCCACCCCACAACCTGCTTCGACCCCTTGCCTCCACGGCCGGTCAGAGGAAGCAGAGATAATGACGAGGTCGGCCCTTGCCAAGCGCCGCGCACAAACGCATGGGCAAGAACTCACTCGCCGCCTCTAGATCCGAGCGCCGTTGAGCTCCCCATCTTCTTCTCCTCGCCGCCACGGCCAGTCAGCAGAAGATGCAGGAGCCAAGGAGCAACTCAGGCTAAGAGGCAGAGGGCTCGATTTTTATCCATAGATACGGTGGCCGTCGTCGCCTGCCGCAGCCCCAACTGGAGGAGCTTAAGGACGACGACGAACAACCCTAGAGCCAAGATTCTAGCAAGTTCAAGAGCTTCGCATCTGGGCAGAGCGTCCACTTTCGACACAAGGCCAAAAACTAAACACCTAATCATATCTACTCCGGCGCCAACTTCCGGCCACCACTCACCAGCTAGAGGGGCCTGGCTGCGGGAGGAAGACGACCAGAGGCTGCCTCTAAGTTCGTGCAAAACGGTGAGGTGGGAGGCCGTAGCCCGTTATAAAGTGATGGGGTCCTGGAAACAGGGTACGTACGTACGCGTTCACGCGCTGAACCTGAACGTGGGCACCGTCGTCAGTGTGGAGTGTAGACTAGTACTACTGTCGTAGCTGTACGTAGTATTTATGTTGATGTTTTTCTTCCATGTCCAACTAGCAGTGTTTGAATGCAATGGGCGCGCTAGCTAGCAGCTGCCACTAGATTCGACAGGGACCAACCAACCGGAGAAGCACATAGTAGTAGGAAGGAAAGAAGGAACGCGCGGCACATTCATGGTGGTCAAAGCAGCACAATTTTGTTCGGTCAGACTGCCGTACTACCTTTCTCCTCCGTCTTGTGAAATCAATTTGAATGTACTACTACGCCTAAAAACAAGTGACTTAAGTTTGTCAAGATCATATGTATATTAAAAAAATATTTAAATACATGCAAATTAATGCAAGTCACTTATTTGCCGTATGAGATTAGTCATAACGGCGAGTATCATATAGCATGCATATGATATTATAATATGATATCATCTCCATATATCATGTAGTAGTATCATAGTCTTAGATTATTTATTATTTTATAGAATCTTAATATAAAATTGTCTATAAGATTTATTTGAGATTTTTTTTTTAGTTTTATATGCTAAGATATTGTACCTACCTATGATAATAACACAATTTTTTAAATCATTAATTATAGTTACACATAAGTATTTTACTATATATATAATGCATGATACTAACTATGATATCCATCGGCACTACTCTGAGCGTGCCAGGTTACTCCGTCATGTCAGCGAGGCTCCAAAACCCGAGGTAGCTAGCTCCTTGTCGTCCTATGCTGAAGCTCATTTCGACGGAAGAAGCTACTACGCGTGACATACTGTAATTGCGTACGTGACCGACCGGGGACCCACACACCACCACCGTTTTTTAGTTCCGAGACCACGTAGCGGTCCATGCCCGGGCCCGGTCTGACGTGGTACACTACATCGGGAGACACACACAACGACGTAGCTGTCGTGACTCGCAAACTGACGGGTGGGACCGCGCACCAGGGACCCGCCCAGGCCCTCGCTGTCAGCCAGCGTGGCATAGAGCGGGTGCGTTGCGTGATGGCGCCCCACGTGGTGCGGTGCCAGCTGGCAAACCGCGGGAGCGGGACAATATGGGTCGTTGCCCGCCGATTGCTAGCCTGGCTTCGCTCGCTCGCGCTCGATGACGCGCTGCCCTTTTGTTTTCTTTCTTCCCTTTTGACCTATTCGTGCGTATACAATACGCGTCTCGACTACCGGTAATTTAGGTTTCTTGCAGCAGCCTGAGAAGCGACCAAAAATCCAAAAATTCGTGCGTACTGTATATATCTCTGCCTGTTTGGACTTGTTTCATGTCTCGTTGCATTGTGTCTTTTTTTTTTTCGGGAAAACTTCGAAGAGCTTTATTTGTTGGAATTGGGTGTGGGCCTTGGTCCATAGCCTAATATAAATTCTGATTTTTTTTGGATCATTCATGTCTAGCAAGGGGTGGCACCAAAGTTTAGTCCCACCTTGCTAGTTTAGAGGGAGTTGGACCAATATATATAGTGGAGTGTTTCGCTACCTTCTAAAGAGAGTGAAGAGGAGTGGCATACACGCGCGCTCCTCCTCCTCCGCCGCCTCTCGCCTCGCCTCGCGGTTTGCGGAATTGTGCCGATCTTATCTTTTTGCTGCTCGAAAAAATTATTGTGCGAGTTATTTTTCTGTCAGACGTGGGCTACGCCCCACGTCTTACCCGACCGGCGCCTATATATAAACGGCCTTAGGCGAAAACCCTAATACGAGAAAAAATACACATATCTCTGCCTCCAGAACCTTGCGCCGTCGCTACACCTTCTCCATCCCCTCTTCCGGCGTGCACCGGACGACGGGACAGTAGGCCTCCGGAACCACCGCCTCTCGTGAACCTGTACGGGTGAGGGACGATCAGGTTTTTGGGGAGTGCGTCTGCGCGACTACTGACGGCATCACGTCGACCGACCACTCCTTCCCCGACGAGGACTTCTTCCCGGACATCAGCAGCCTCTACATCGACGCCATGGCTGACGACACTGGTGTCAACGCGAACCTCAACCCCAACCTGAACGCGAACCCGATTCCTCCAGCACCGTACGTAATCTGTTCCTATCTAGTTCAGTTTCTGTTGCAGTTTCTTGTACTAGCTCTTGGAATAGATGTGATCTACTTATTCTGGTTGAATATGATATGTTCGTCTATTCTGCTAGTATACCTGATTAGATTAATTCCAGCACTTATAGTCATGATTTATTATTACTTATTTCGGATTAAATATTATGATAATTTGCTTATATTTTCAACAATCCAAAAACCTGATTATAGGCAACTGAATTCAACTGGTTTAGCCGCGGCTACAAGGCCGCCTCCTTTTGACGGTGTCAATTATAAGAGATGGCGCACGAGAGCAGTTCTATGGTTGCTATAGCGTTTATAGCGCCACTCTTGACAAACCTGAGGGAGACCTTTCTCCTGTTCAGGAGGAAGCGTTTCAGAAAGTCGACACCATGTTTATGGGGGCTTTGTTCAATATTCTTGGTGACAACATTGTTGACACCTATATGTCATTTGATAATAGCAATGATGCGTGGGATGCACTGCACGCCAAGTTTGGTGTTTCGGATGCTGACACTGAACTGTATATCATGGAGCAATTCTATGACTATAAGATGACTGATGACCGTCCCATCGTGGATCAAGCTCATGAGATACAGTCCCTTGCCAAAGAACTCGAGCAGTTCAAGTGTAACTTATCGGACAAGTTCGTGGCCGGAGGCATTATTGCCAAGCTTCCTCCTTCTTGGAGGAACTTTGCTACCTCTCTGAAACATAAGAGACAGGAGTTTTCTGTTTCGGATCTCATCGGATCTCTTCATGTTGAAGAAAAGGCGAGAGCAAAAGATACACGTCCTCGAGGCTTTGATGGAAGTTCTAGCGCACATGTAGTGTAGAAAAACAACTTCCAGTCCCACAAGTTTAAGAATAAGAACAGGTCTGATGGCAAAGGGAAGTTTGATGGCAAAAACAAGGCCGCACGGACTACCAACTTCAAGAAGAAGACTGAGTATAAGAAGAAAGGATCCTGCCATGTCTGTTGTGATCCTAATCATTGGGCTACTAGCTGCCCCAATCGCTTTGACAAGCGTCCACATGGAAATAGTGGCAAGTCCGCCAATGTTGTTCTTGGTGATATTGAGATGAAGGATGCTGGGTACGGTATATTTCCCACTGTTCTTTCAGTTTGTAATTCACCTGATTGGTGGATAGACACTGGTGCAAATATACATGTATGTGCTGATATTTCCATGTTCTCTTCTTATCAGGTCGAACGGGCTGGCTCCATGCTGATGAGAAACGGCTCACGTGCTTCTATTCAAGGTGTTGGTACGGTGGATCTGAAGTTTACTTCGGGGAAGATCGTACAGCTGAAGAATGTGCAGCACGTTCCCTCAATCAATAAGAATCTCATCAGCGGATCTCTTCTATGTCGAGATGGTTTTAAGTTAGTCTTTGAGTCCAATAAAGTTGTAATTTCGAAGTGTGGACAATTTGTTGGAAAGGGTTATGAGTACGGAGGCTTGTTCCGCTTATCTTTGTCAGACTTATGTACTCAAGTTATTAATCATGTTTGCAATAATAGTGAATCCAATATTTGGCATTCACGACTTTGTCATATTTATTTTGGGTGCATGACACGGCTTGCTGATATGAATTTAATTCCGAAATTTACTACTGTCAAAAGTTCCAAGTGTCAAGTATGTGTGCAAGCTAAGCAACCTCACAAGTCTCACAAGACTGCCGAGGTACGAGATTTGGCACCACTGGAACTAATACATTCAGATCTTTGTGAGATGAATGGTGAGTTGACAAAGGGTGAAAAGCGATATTTCATGACTTTAATTGATGATTCCACTCGATATCTTCTGAAATCTAAAGATGAAGCTTTTAATCACTTCAAAATCTATAAAGCTGAATCAGAAAACCAACTTGATCGAAAGATTAAGCGACTTCGGTCTGATCGTGGTGGAGAGTATTTTTCCAACGAATTTGATTCTTTTTGTGCGGAGCATGGTATTATTCATGAGAGGACGCCTCCCTACTCATCTCAGTCAAATGGGGTGGCCGAAAGAAAGAACCGTACTCTAACTGATTTGGTTAACGCCATGTTAGATACATCGGGTCTATCCAAGGAATGGTGAGGGGAGGCGATAAAGACTACGTGTCATGTCCTAAACAGTGTTCCCAAAAAGAACAAAACCATTACTCCATTTGAGGAATGAGAAAGGAAAAGGCTGAAACTCTCCTACTTACGAACTTGGGGTTGTTTGGTGAAAGTGAATGTGCCGATACCCAATAAGCGCAAGCTTGGACCAAAAACCGTGGATTGTGTCTTTCTGGGATATGCATTTCATAGCATTGGCTATAGATTTTTGACAGTGAAAACTCAGGTATCTGACATGCATGTTGGTACAATCATGGAGTCGAATGATGCGACTTTCTTTGAAGACATCTTTCCCATGAAAGATTCGTCTAGTTCATCAAATCAGGAGATTCCTAGCTTATCTAGTCAAGAATTAATCACAATTCCTGAACCCACCATTTCGATAGAACACCCTGATAATCCTGTGGAGGATAACAGTGAATCTCCTACCAGAAGTAAGAGACAAAGGACTGCGAAGTCCTTTGGTGATGATTTCATTGTATACCTCATGGATGATACTCCCACTTCTATTTCAGAAGCTTATTTATCTCAAGATGCTGACTACTGGAAAGAAGTCGTTCGCAGTGAGATGGATTCCATCATAGCAAACAGAACTTGGGAAATTACTGATCGTCCTTATGGGTGCAAACCTGTAGGATGTAAGTGGGTGTTTAAGAAGAAGCTTAGACCTGATGGTACTATTGAGAAGTATAAGGCACGCCTTGTTGCCAAGGGTTATACCCAGAAAGAAGGCGAAGACTTCTTTGATACTTATTCACCTGTGGCTAGATTGACCACCATTCGAGTACTGCTATCCTTGGCTGCCTCGCATGATCTTCTCATTCATCAAATGGACGTTAAGACGACTTTCCTAAATGGAGAGTTAGATGAGGAAATTTATATGGATCAGCCGGATGGATTCGTGATAGATGGTTAACAAGGCAAGGTGTGCAAGTTACTGAAGTCTCTGTATGGTCTTAAGCAAGCACCTAAGCAGTGGCATGAGAAGTTTGAAAGGACTTTAACTGATGAAGGCTTTATTGTAAACGAAGCTGACAAGTGTGTGTACTATCGCCATGGTGGGGGCGAGGGAGTCATCTTATGTCTGTATGTTGATGATATACTGATATTCGGGACCAATCTTAATGTTATCAATGAGGTCAAAGACTTTCTATCTCATTGTTTTGAGATGAAAGATCTAGGAGTGGCTGATGTGATATTGAACATCAAGCTGCTGAAAGATGATGATGGTGGGATAACACTGCTTCAGTCTCACTATGTGGAAAAGATCTTGAGTCGTTTTGGGTATAGCGAATGTAGATCCTCTCCTACACCATATGATCCTAGCGTGTTGGTTCGAAAGAATCAGGGAGATCCTAAGGATGCTAAAGATCAGCTGAGATATTCTCAGATTATTGGCTCGCTTATGTATTTAGCCAGCGCTACGAGGCCTGACATCTACTTTGCTGTAAGCAAGTTAAGTCGATTTGTCTCAAATCCTGGAGATGTTCATTGGCAGGCCCTTGAAAGGGTTTTGCGTTATTTGAAAGGCACTGCGAGCTATGGGATTCACTACTCCGGGTATCCAAGGGTACTTGAAGGGTATAGTGACTCAAACTGGATTTCTGCTGCTGATGAGACTAAGGCCACGAGTGGTTATGTGTTTACACTTGGTGGTGGCGCTGTTTCTTGGAAGTCTTGCAAGCAGACCATCTTAACGAGGTCAACTATGGAAGCAGAACTCACATCATTAGACACAGCCACTGTTGAAGCAGAGTGGCTTCATGAACTCTTGATGAACTTACCTGTGGTTGAAAAACCAATACCCGCAATCCTTATGAACTGTGATAATTAAACTATGATCATAAAAATAAACAGTTCTAAGGACAATATGAAGTCATCAAGACATGTGAAGAGGAGATTGAAATCTGTCAGGAAAATGAGAAACTCAGGAGTTATTGCATTGGACTATATCCAAACATCTAAAAATCTGGCAGATCCCTTCACAAAGGGTCTATCACGTAATGTGATAGATAATGCATCGAGGGAGATGGGTTTGAGACCCACTTTTTGAGTTGCTCACAGTGGTAACCCGCTCTATGTGATCTGAGATCCCGTGAAGTAGAGTTGGGAGACAAGCTGTTGGTCAACTGGGAGGAGAGTATCCTTACAGCATACTACCACTCCGTATAGATGCAATACTCTCCTATTCTGCATGGCAGGTTGGTATTTACCTTAATGTGTTCTGAGTGGCTTATTTAAGCAAATATGTTGTCCTGCAGAACATCTTTTGAAGAACACACCTATATGAGTCTGACTGTCAAACGTCGCAGTCCGTGAGAGTTGGGTGCTCTCTAATAAACTCATGAAAGGCCATGGAGTATGATGCATAAGCTCCAAACCGCGGAGAAGCTTCGCGGCAGCCCTGTATCGGTCTAGACCTTATGTGAAACTAGTGCGCACCAAATTTGTAGTTCAAGGCATAGTCCACCATTCAAGTTGCAATCTAGTGTAGCATGAAGTTCTAAGTGGAAGTTCAACTTAAGAGTCTCCACCTCGCACCGGTATATAAACAATGCTCTGGAACTGATTGATGTGATGTGATGATATGTGCCTATGAGAATTTGTGGGGGATTGTTGGAATTTGGGCGTGGGCCTTGGCCCATAGCCTAATACAAATTCTGAAATTCTCTTGGCCCATTCATGCCTAGCAAGGGGTGGCACCAAAGTTTAGTCCCACCTTGCTAGTTTAGAGGGAGTTGGACCAATATATATAGTGGAGTGTTTCACTACCTTCTAAAGAAAGTGAAGAGGAGTGGCATACACGCGCGCTCCTCCTCCTCCGCCGCCCGCCTCGTCACGACGCGCGCGCGCACCGCGGTTTGCGGAATTGTGCCTCGGTGCCGATCTTATCTTTTTGCTGCTCGGGAGAATTATTGTGCGAGTTATTTTTCTGTCAGCCGTTTCCGGTCTTTTCGGAAACGTGGGTTGTTACTACTCGGACGTGGGCTACTCCCCACGTCTTAGGCGAAAACCCAAAAATACACATCTCTCTGCCTCCAGAACCTTGCGCCGCCGCTACACCTTCTCCATCCCCTCTTCCGGCGTGCACCGGACGACGGGACAATAGGCCTCCGGAACCACCGCCTCTCGTGAACCTGTACGGGTGAGGGGCGATCAGGTTTTTGGGGAGCGCGTCTGCGCGACTACTGACGGCATCACGTCGACCGACCACTCCTTCCCCGACGAGGACTTCTTTCCGGATATCAGCAGCCTCTACATCGACGCCATGGCTGACGACACTGGTGTCAACGCGAACCTCAACCCCAACCTGAACGCGAACCCGATTCCTCCTCCAGCACCGTACGTAATTTGTTCCTATCTAGTTCAGTTTCTGTTGTAGTTTCTTGTACTAGCTCTTGGAATAGATGTGATCTGCTTATTCTGGTTGACTGTTCGTCTATTCTGCTAGTATACCTGATTAGATTAATTCCAGCACTTATAGTCATGATTTATTATTACTTATTTCGGATTAAATATTATGGTAATTTGCTTATATTTTCAACATTATTTATGTAGCCTGAATGCTTATGGTCAGGAAATCCGGAATACAATCAAGCCAGCTATCAGTCTGCACCATGTTGCAAGCAAGCTTTGCACATAAATGAGCCGAGTGGTTTGCTGATCTTGAGACATGAGTAATAAGAAACAAGGAAAAACAACTAGAAAACTCTCCTATTTCATAGAACCGATGTCACCACTGAACGAGACAAGAGCTCCAGAGATCCACGAACTCCAGGCAGTCGGTTTCCACCACCACCTTAGGGAATCATCTTAATTTCGCAAAGATGATACCGTCCCGAACCGCCAAGGCTTCAGCAACCAGGGGATCACTGATCCCTTCATGAGGTTTGCTCCGGGCTCCAAGATATGCGGAGTGTGATCTGGCCACACCGCCTGCACCACCCCTCCGAGCATTCAAAGAAATCCCACCATCGGTGTTTATCTTCACTGTACCCTCTTTCGGTGGCCTCCATCCATGCCCGGTGCCTCAAGTGTCTGTTGTGCTCCTTTGGAGGATTTAATTGTTGGACTCGGATATATATACCCAGGTGCGCGGGTTGCATGCCATGTTAACGAGATGAACAAACACAGTACCAAATCAATAGATCCACCATAACATATAGTATCTCATTGTGTAGTTATTCAATACTGTGCATATTATATTTTCTTCTATATGTTTGGTCCAACAAAAGAGGCTTTATCTTAAATAAAAAGGTTTCTTAGTGCGAGTGTTGCAATAGGGCCTCTTTGTAAAACTGTATCTGCCACGTCTTGGTTATTGCAGCACTAGCAGGTCCTTCCGGACCGATCCTTGTTAAAAAAAATAAGATAGTAAGATTTGACTCCCCACTCACTTTAATTGTCTTGTTTTTTTATGGAACAAAGGTAATAAAAATGTTTTTTTGCGGAACCACCATAACTAATTAGTAATTACTATACTAATATTTTCATAAGATATAAGTAAGATGATGTGTTGCATCGCAAAGTCATGTCGGCTATTGCTGGATAAACTATTTCAAAAAGGATAATGCTGCTACCATTTATTAACTTCACAATTAAAAATAATATATTTACTAGACCATGATAAGTTAAAAAATACCCAATAATACTGCCACTGATCACAAAATATTTATTCAATTGAGGAGTTAACACGGCAAAACATCTCTGAATGCTTGGTGATAATACAAGCACATATCAATTAATCTCACAATACTATTTACATAAAATGAACCAACAATACTAACAGTATTAAGTTAAATAACAATACTACCAAATGACTCAACACTAAAGTTACTTATATTAACTAACAATGCTATTATTAGAATTATGATATATAATATCAACTTAATATGCATGAAGTAAGTTTTATTTTAACTCAAAGATCACCTTTTCATCACCAACTAGGCGCGAATGTTAGCCCAATACTCCTGAAAAATCAACACGCTAACTAATAATTTGTGTTCTCATCTTATATCTACTAAAATAGTATCAATAAACATGTATATGCTTAGCTTGGTAACACTTAATTGTGAACACTACATATGACTATAACTAATTTGCATGTGCATTAGGTTTCCTTAAATCTAAGATACATAACCTTTTGATTTACAATATCTTTAACAAGTTCCATCTTCCGGTTCAGTGAAAACTCTCTCCTGTCACGACTTTTTACCATCAAATAGTCGGCGCTTTGTCTTCTCTATTTCTTAAAAAAGTATGATGCTTACACATAAAATATGATAGCATGGAAGTTTTTAGTACCTGTCTCTTCTCCGACAACTTGTAGGCACGGTGTTGAACATCATAGTGAGGATTGTTTAGAGACACCCTACATATTCAAAAAAATAGAGACAATAAGAACAAATATTCTCACATGAACATAGTTTCCACCTTACTCTAACTATAGTTGTATCATTACAAATTGCCCATCTAACCCTATTAATAGTTCAAAAATGAACAACACATGCTACCATATGTATTGGTTTCTATACTAAAAGAGAAATTGCAACATATCCTCTAACATAATATAAAGAGAAATTGGTAATATAAACAACACATACTAACATTTATATCGGTTTCTATGCTAACATATGACATCCTACTCTACCTATAATTTTCACACTAACAAATCTTTCAAACTATCCCATAGAACCTAGGGTTTCACTATCTCATAGAACCTAGGAGTCCACTATCCATATTACAAGTATTTCTAAACCTAAAGATCAATTAAACATGGCAATGATTCATATCAATCTCTAAATCCAATTGAAACTAGGGTTCTCCGAAATTTGAAGAAAAAGCGAAAATAACAATGGATTTTTGGACAAATAGCAAGGGATTTTGAGAGGAGATACCTTGGGAAGGGAATGGGAGCAAGATCCTTGGAGGATTAGCTCAGATCTTGCGGTTTTGGAGAGGGGAATCACCCGGGCCGACGAACCCTAGCCGCCATGGAGGTTGCTGGGTCGGGGGGGGGGGGGGGGTAATGGCTTCTGGGTTAGGGCTAGGACGGGCCGCGCGCTGGTACTTGTTCTAAAGTGCGGCGCCACCCGATGTGGCATTGCACTACACAGTGCGGCGTCACCCGATGTAGCGCCGCACTTACGGAACCGGGGCCCACGATGCCACGGGCGAGCCACGCTGTCAGGTGCGCGGCGCCACCGACCACGGCGTTGCTCTTCAGGATGCGGCACCATCGTGGATGGCGTTGCAAAAAGGGTTAGTACGATGAATTTGTTTTTGCCGGAGTTCATTTCTTAAATTTGTTTTTAATAAGGGTTATTTCTGGCCAAATTACCAATTTTTAGGTTTCTTGCAGCAGCCTAAGAAGCGACCAAAAAATCCAAAAGCATGCCCTGTTAACGAGATGAACAAATACAGTACCAAATCAATAGATCCACCATGCATAACATATAGTATCTCATTGTGTAGTTATTCAATACTGTGCATATTATATTTTCTTCTATATGTTTGGTCCAACAAAAGAGGCCTTATCTTTAAATAATAGGTTTCTTAGTGCGAGTGTTGCAATAGAGCCTCTTTGTAAAACCGTATCTGCCACGTCTTGGTTATTGCAGCACTTGGTCCCTCGGGGCCGATCCTTGTTAAAAAAATAAGATTTGACTCTCCGCTCCCTTTAATTGTCTTGTTTTTTCTAGAACAAAGGTAATAAAAATGTTTTTTAACCACTGTAACTAATTATGTGTTGCATCGCAGAGTCATACCGGCTATTGCTGGATAAACTATTTCAAAAAGGATAACGCTACCATTTATTAACTTCACAATTAAAAAACAATATAGTTACTAGACCATAATAAGTAAAAAAAAGTACCCAAAAATATTGCCACTGATCACAAAATATTTATCGGGCGACCTAAAATCTTCAGGGTTTAGAGTTTAGGGTTTATGGTAAAAACCTAAGATCTTCTGATCAGAAGACGGCGGTGTTTGTGTATTGTTCCTTTCTTGGAGGCGTCGCTTTTAGAGAGTCTGGAATTCAGGTGTTGTCTTGGTGGTGGATGTATTGTTGTTGCTAGAGCTAGAATATCGTAGAGGGACTTTTATTTTATAGTTTTCCTTTTCTTTTTTTTGGCCATGTGCATTTGTATTGCCATTAGGGCATCGAGTTGTTACAGAGGCTGAATGTAATTGGTATCTCTCGATATTAATATATGCTCATTTCTAAAAAAAATCGATTAAAATCTATTACGCAATAGATTTTTTTTCACTGTAGAAGATACATTTAATTTCTTCGAAATCAAAGAAATCTCGCTTATTTTCTTGCAAAAATAGCTATTCTTAGAAGAGAATAAATTAATTGGGTTAACTATATTTTTTCTTCATATCCGAACATCTTGTCATTAACTTCCTAACTAATTAACAAAGGAACATTCCTTGCAACCATTATGACTCACCCACTATGCTCTTCCTCCCACCGTACTCTCCCGTGCCAAGCTGGATGTGCTCATACAGATCATAGAACCCCCAGGACCCACTTTGCTTAGGCTTTCTCTGTCTCCATCCAATTAGACCAGTAAATTGCACATGGGAGAACACATTCTTACAAGAAATCAAGCACATCCTAATGCTGTCACTAGCTATGGCACTCGGATATTTTAAAACTGTGGCAATAACATAAAATAAGACTCTTCACATTTTTTTTGACCGGGATCTTCTCACATTCTTGCCCAAGTTTACTCGTGCTCTTGACCACTCCTCACACTTTTTTTTACCGGGAGTACATTTGTGTTGATTAGTATCATTTTACGAGCATGATGAGATGATGGTGTGTATCTAGATTACTTGTAAGAAATTAAAGGTTCCCTACTGTGTCCCCTTAGGTTTCCCGCAATTCCGCAATATCACATCCTTGTTTCATCTCACTTTTTCTACTTTTCAGTACACATATATGGGTATATGCATAATTAAAGACGTGAGTCGATGATAAGTTAACATGATGAGAACAGAAATATAAATAGTTTGGCTAGTTTGAACATGATATTGGTTGAGCCCCATTATCAATGAGGCACATGGACCAGCACAAAGATACCAGCCCCACTTGTCAACATGATTGGTCCAGCTGTCCATTCCAAGGGTACCGGTCTAGATCATTTCCTACTACTCCATCTACTCCATCTGTTTCAAATTACTCCGCACGCACTCTTATCTAGGTAGGCTAGTACTCTCTCATTTTTTATCTAATTTTTTTTTAGGATTTTTGGACTAGATAGTATGAAATGTGTACTAGGTATTTCAAAAAATCTTAGAAATGGGTTTAGGGTTTAGGGTTTAAGGTTTTTGAACGAAAAATAAGAGTATACTAGCTCACCTAGATAAGCGTGCGTGCGGAGTAATTTGAAACAGAGGGAGTATATTTCTCTCGCATAGGATTAATAGAATTTTAAGGTATGTTAAACTCTGCAGGTTGAGTGACACCATCAACAAGGGTAAAAATTTCCATGTAAAAATAGGTGGAAGTTGGAGATACTAGTGTACATCAATTGGTATGTACTGTATATAACTGTAATCTTGAAAAAATAACATACCGAAGTTTATATGACAATACAAGTACCTTAGAAGTAATACAATTAAACTATTAGAATAGCATTTTGGCAGGTTGGATGAATGAAATTTAAGTATTTTGGAGAACTTTATTTCTTGGCATTCTTCCTAGATATAGAATATAGAGTTTGTTTTATTTCAAAACCATATGAATTTTTCCTATTTATAAAATTTGTGTAGTTTGTACGGTTAAAGTCATAGGAAATTGCCAAGGTCTACTTTGTATCATGCGTGTAATTTCAAAGGAATTTTCCATTGAGTTCAAATTATGAGATTTTCCTCTTTTTTTGTCTTTTAAATGACAACTACTATTACACATATCTAAAGATTTTAGAAGAAAATCCTGTATTTATTGCATTTCAACCAAACAATCGTATGTTACAGATTGCTGCATTTTTTAATTCTTGTAGGATGCCATCTGTCATGCCATCCAATTCTTACGCCTTCTGTTCCTACATTTTCAATTCCACGAACAAAAATGCCCTTAGAGGAGAAAACCATTTTTCCGCATTTTTTGTCCCAAAATGGGCAGACACCATCTTCATCATTCCTGGCTTGGATGTGCCATTGGAGGTTTGTCCCTTGTCTATGCATAGGGTTTTATGTTTGGGCGGAATCATCAAAGGTGGAGATGGTAGATGTTAGGAAGACAATCCCAAATTGTGATTCAATCTATGGTTTTAAAAGAAGTAAGCCTAGCTCACTTGGTTAAGAGAGTGGATGTACGACCCAACCGTCCAAGTTCAAGTTCTCACGATACGAATTTGGGTTCTTATTATTTCAAAAATCAAACTCGTTGTGGGGTTTCCTGAAGGGGTTTCGCAGCATAGTAAATCAAAATTTTCTACGGAAGCGAACAGAGGGAAAGCCAAGATCTAATCTAGGAGATGCAAACAACGAGAGAGATTGGATTAGATCTTCATACCCTTGAAGATTCGCACAGCGGAACGTTCGTCGGAACGTGGGTGATGTAGTCGAACTCGCTTCTCCTTCTCGCGATCCGATCCGATCTAGCACCACAAGTGGCGGTGCCTCCGTGAGATGCACACGTGCAGCACCTCGACGTCTCCTCCTTCCTCGGACCAGCAAGTATGGTAGAGAGATGGATTGGATCTACAACACGACGGCGTGGTGTATATGATGGAGAATTCCTGCTGCAGGGCTTCGCCTACAAACAGTCGGGAGGGAGAGAGGAGGGCCAGCAGGGAGGCTAGGGCTTGGAGGAAGGTGTGTAGGGGGAGGGGGCGCACCAGCCCTCTATATATAGAGGGGGCTGCGGCCAGCCCTTGCCCCTCCTCCAAGCCTATCTCTAGTTTAAACAATTTAAACTCTCCCTTATCTAGAAATCTTATCTCTAGATTTAAACGGTTTAAATCTATCTAGAATCGGCTGGGCCCTATGGGGCCTTGTGCCCCTGGCCCAATACGGCCAGGACACTCCCTCATAGGCCCATGCCCCCTCCTGGAAGGTGGGACCACGTTGGCCCCCTTCCGGAAGGTTCTAGAAGCTTCCGGTACAATACCGATTAACCCGGAACAATTTCGAACTCCAAAAACTGCACTGCCTTATATGAATCTTATTCTCCGGACCATTCCGGAACCTCTCGTGATATCCCGGATCCCATCCGAGACTCCGAACAAAAATTCATAAACCAAGTATCCAATCTATCCTAGCGTCGAGACACGTTAAGTGTGTGACCCTGCGGGTTCGAGAATATGCAGACATGATCTTCTATCAATAATCAACAACGGGGTCTGGGCACCCATATTGACTCCCACACATTCATCGATGATCATATCGGATGAACCACGATGCCAGGATTCAATCAATCCCATATATATATTCCCTTCGTCTCGCGATATTTTACTTGCCCGAGATTCGATCGTCGGTACCGTCATACCTAGTTCAATCTCGTTCACAGCAAGTACTTTACTCGTTCCGTAATCCGATATTACTTTGTGATTAACTCCTTAACCACATGCTTGCAAGCGGTGTTGATATCGATTACCGAGTGGGCCCGAAGTATATCTCTCCGACTTGGGAGGGACAAATCCCATCTCGATACATACAACCCAACAGATACTTTCCGATCACCTGAGAGACACCTTTATGATCACCCTCTCATAGGATGACGTTTGATGACCTCAAAGCTTTCTTCCGATACCAGGGAGATGTATTATCTCATGGTCTAAGGAATACAATATTTGACATAGGAAAAGCTTCGCAAAGATGAACACAATGACACGATCTAATTGCTTCGCCTAGTTTGGGTCTGTCCACCACATCATTCTCCCAATGATATGATCTCATTATCAATTGACAACTCATGTCTATGGTTAGGAAACCTTAACCATCATTGATCAATGAACTAGTCCATAGAGGCGTACTAGGGACACGGTGCTGTTCACAAACCACACAAGTATTAATGTTTCCGCTTAATACAATTCTAGCATGGAATATAAACTTTATCATGAACAAGAATTATAATAATAACATCTTTATTATTGCCTCTAGGGCATAATTCCAACATTTCCCCCACCACTTTCCTTTAAAAAAGGCCGGGTTGCGACTCGACATAGAATCAATGATGATATAGAGCTTCGATTATGCTGTCAAGGCCCATTTCGGTATGTATGTCTGGCGGCTGACCTAGTGATGGTGCATATTTCTTGATCTATGGATGATCATCATGTGTAGCGAGGGCCTTAGAACATCCATGGCCATGTGTTGTTGTGGCTGCCATTCGAGGCGACGAGCCTAGAGGGTAGCCTGCTAGGATGTCGTGGAGGGCTAGAAGTTGGGGAAGTGGCCCCAAAACTTGCTCCTATGGCGTGTGAGTGGCAAGTCTTTTTGCGCATTGTCTGATATTTCGCAAGTTCCATTTATTAACAAGACCTTTTATCCTTTTAATGTTTTCAATCTGGACAATGTTTTTCTTTGTAGGTCGCATAAGTTATTCTTATATTACACATCCACCCTCTCTCGTGTTAACTCACTTGACTCGGGGGAAGAAAGATGTTGCATTGCCCTTTTTTTCTTGTCTCTTTTCTCGTACAAATCGCAATCTCATGAAAGTCCATGATAGTTCTAATTTTGGCCCGGTGGTTTTGTAATCTTCACATCATGCTAAATAATAAAGTAACTGTTCACATCATGTGCCCTCCCTCCAAATGCCAACATATCATCACACATACGAAACAAATGTACCCAAAGAAGAAGGAATAAGATTGCCAACTAACTTTGGAAAAAATATAAGTATTTAAATTTTTTAAGAAAAAGATGATTGCCAACTCATTTCCAATAGAAAGTCCATGCTCCTGTAGACACATCATATCTGAGATAGTACACCACAGTATATTTCCTTGACAACCTTCCTTTCACACCTGCAACTATTTTCCTTAATGCGTGTCCATAATGATAACGATAAACTAGCACCGAAAATAAGAGGAGGCACAAAGACTTGACAAAAAAAACCCAAGGTGCTGCTGGCTACTACTAGTACTAGTAGCAAAACCTCCTCCCCTACTCCTCTGCTTCCTCTGTCCCCGCTGCAGCCGCAGCCGCAGCAGCAGCCGGACTCCTCCCCTCCTCCGCCGCCGCCGCCGCTCGCCTGAAATTCCGAAGAATTTAGCCGAATAAACACTCTATTCTTCGCGCCTCATCGTTCTCTGCAGCCGCCACCGCTCTTCCCCGCCGATATTTTGGGTTCCACTGCCGCTGCTTCGTCTTCCCCTCTCTCCCCGCGGAAGAGGGGCGGAGGGGGAACTCATGAAGAGGCTAGTAAGTACGTTTTCTTCTGTGGTTTTTCGATTACCCGCTCGACTGATGGATTTTCGCCCTGTTCTGGTTACTCTTTTGCTGCCCTCCGTGGCTTGCTGCTCCGTGATGCGTCGCTCTTGGATTCTCGTTTTTTGGGTGCTTTATGCGCGTCTGTTCTTGATTTGCGCGTATCCCGTGTGATCCGTGAACAGTTTGGCATCTCTGCCTGGGGAATGGCATATCCTTTTCTTGCCTCCTGATCGTTTCTCTGAGATCTTGCCAGCCAAGATGCGATTTCCTGTGCTTCTTCATGTGTGCCTCGCCAGTATTTGTGCATTCTCGGAACAGAGTTTGGAGCATTGATCTGGAACAGCCGTGTTTTTATGCGTAAGGAATGCTAATTTCTTCCCCTACCCATGGCAATGGCGTCCTTCAGGTGGTCCTGGCATGGGTCCTGGCCGTCGTTCTCGGCTCAGTCCACGGCGATGTGCGGCGGCAATGGGGAGAGCAGGGGCCACCGGGATCGCGGCCGCACAGTGTCACCATCACCGAGTTCGGCGCCGTCGGGGACGGCAGGACCCTGAACACCCTGCCCTTCCAAAACGCCGTCTTCTATGCCCGGTCCTTCGCCGACAAGGGCGGAGCGCAGCTCTACGTCCCTAAGGGGCGGTGGCTCACTGGCAGCTTCAACCTCACCAGCCACCTCACCCTCTTCCTCGAGGAAGATGCCACCATCATCGGCACCAAGGTAACCATGGCTTTATTTTGGTTACTACTACAGTTCTTGTCTGTTTTCATTGAATTGTCATGGTGGTAGTTACAGATTCTGCTTTTGCATTGATTTTAGGAGAGGGTGTGTGTTCTTTGGTTGCATGATTCTAAGGATACCTATCCTTTTCAGCTGCATTTGCATTGAATTGTTAGTGATTAGGATAGGCATCGTCGATATCTTAGTCGGATATGATTGGTGGATATACCTGAGGAAGTAGTGATTTTGACATGTGCAATGTGAGGTCACAGGCCATGAATTTGTCTGGGAGGAGAAATGTGGTTCGGTTATGCTCTTTGTTGGATTGCAAGAGGAAATCCTATGCAGAAGTAGGGTTCAAGTTGGCTGCTGCTTTTAGTTGTTTCCTTCTGCTTTGCCATAGACAGTGAGTCTTTTTGGAGGTGAAACCTACCTGTTTGGTGTGACCTTGTGAGGGGGTGTGGCTAAGAAGAGACAATTTCCTTTCACATTGTTTTGAAGTCAAGTTGTGTGTTTCATTATGCGTGACCAAAATCATGGTCTTGCTACTCTGCTGCTCCTGTGCATATTGTGATTCTTTGTCGCTTATATATAAATTTCTTGAGTACATGCGGCTATCTTTTGTTTCTTGTACGTAATTCGATAGAAGACAAACATTTATTGTTGTACTTAATTAATATAAATTTTGAGTTGTGGAAACAATTCGGTGTTCTTCATATCTGAAGATTTCTCCATTTTTTGGTACTAACCACATTCATCTGTTTTTACCCTCTCTACAGGAGTCATCACAATGGCCAGTTGTGGAACCTTTGCCATCGTATGGACAGGGACTAGACCTTCCAGGTCCTAGACATCGCAGCTTAATAAACGGATACAATTTAACCGATGTTGTTATTACCGGTAATTTTCGTGTTACATGTACATGCTGATCTATGTCACATATGCGTTTCTCCAGTTTTGATGACCATTACCTGCTTGATCCACTTGTTCTAGGGAATAATGGAGTCATTGATGGCCAGGGCTCAGTATGGTGGGATTGGCTTTGCTCTCATGAACTGAACCATAGTCGCCCTCATCTCGTGGAGTTCCTGTATTCTGAAGAAATTGTGATCTCAAACTTGACATTTTTGAACTCACCAGCCTGGAGCATACATCCGGTGTACTGCAGGTGCATTAGCATTAATTAGCTTCATGCCCGAGGTGTGATTTGGTGACTGTTAGTCAGGCATATATTAAGTCTTACTTGCTTTATTTTGTTTATGTTGTCCAGCAATGTAAAGGTTCATAACGTCACAATTAAGACCTCGTTGGATGCTCCATTCACTGATGGCATAGTTCCAGGTATGATTGCTTCTAGTGTGGGGTAATGTTTCATATTTACACATTGTTTGTTGACATGCTAGTTTGTGAACCCTACTTTTAAGATAGCATATCTGATTTAGTTTGAGTTGGTATCATGCACTACTATTTAATGTACTAGAGGAATTTCAACGAAACCGGCACACGTTTTCCTTTATATGCTATTTGTGGTTGCTATTTGAAACTTGGATAAGTATATGTTAATGCAAAAGTTAGTTAACTCAAATAGTTTTTTATCACGAAACATGAGTATTCTTAATAAAAGTTAAAAAGCTTGTATGCACTATTCTCTAGATCTCAAACCATAGTGTTAACTAATTTGAAGTGATGTTGAACAGTTGTCTTTCAAGTTTTTGTTGTCTAAATAGATCTCCATACACATGATAAGGAGCATTTACTTATTTTTCTTATCTGGATCATTCTGTCTCGTATCCATAGCTATGCGAAGCAAAATTTACTTCTCTTACTAATAGATCATTCCTTATACAGATTCGTGTTTGAATGTGTGCATCGAAGACAGCACCATTAGTGTCAGTCATGATGCTATCTCGGTCAAAAGCGGGTGGGATAAGTATGGCATTTCTATGGGAAGGCCAACCTCAGACATTCATATCAACAGAGTGGATCTGCAAGCATCATCAGGTGCTGCACTTGCATTTGGGAGCGAGATGTCCGGTGGGATCTCTGATATACATGCTGATCACCTAAAGATACATGGTTCTAGTAAAGGCTTCTCCTTCAAGACAACCCCTGGCCGTGGAGGTTATATAAAAGAAGTTGTCATCTCGGATGTAGAAATGGATGGTGTTCTTGTGGCCATTGAATTCACAGGTAATTCGTCAAGCCATCCGGATGATGATTTTGATCCATCCGAGCTCCCGGTGATCGATCAAATCACCCTAGAGAACATTGTGGGGACAAACATCTCAGTTGCTGGAGTTCTATCAGGAATCGAGGGTGATCCATTTACTGCCATCTGCCTTTCCAATCTCAGTTTCTCTATAGCCGATTCGGCTCATTCCAGTCCCTGGGCTTGTTCCAATGTTTCTGGATACTCTGAATCAGTCTTCCCTGAGCCTTGCTCGGAACTTTATACACCATCCTCAAATTCTTCAATCTGCTTCTCCCTTGCTAGTTATAGCGCCATTGCGATGGCATAGTCACATATATAGAGTATTCTTGTGTTCATCCTTCGCTTTTCTTATCACACTCATTGTACAATTCAGAAACGTTAAGCCTCCATCACCATCTTTTTTCTCAATTCTTTCCCAATAAATGCGTCAAAGGAGAATCATACGAGGCCACCCTCTTATGGGGCCAATGCTCGGATCAGAAGACGCATAATGATCATGAGGAAGAATCAAGTGGGTTTGTGGACAGCTAGGTGCTTGCTTGTACAGCTACATTTCTTCATTCAATCTGTAAGAAAATTTTCTTTTTGGTAGGGGTTGAGTGCGCAGCAGTTGCTGCAATACTATTGTCATTTGGTTATAAACTATCAAATCATGGTTAAATTATCTGTGTATATTCTGTCTCCATGTGAGCATCAATCAATCCAATAAACAGCATCACATGCCATCTTGGAATATGGCATCCTGGCCATGTATGCAGAGCCAGAGGTCTCCCTTGTACAAAATAAACTTTGCTGTCAAATGAGTTGTTAATCTGATGCTGATGGCTCCATTTGTCCTCTCCTGGGGCACATTATTAGTAGCCTGTCCTTGCTGCCATGCTGCGCTCCAGTGGGGTCATGTTAGGCTGCCAATTGTGCAATCTAAAACTGCCAGCTGCTGCTGAACAGCTGATAAATACATGTTATGGTGTTGATGTCGAGCTGGTCATGCTGGCCTTTTCTTGTACACTTTTTGGAGGAATCTCTTGATGTCAAGTAGAAAATAAAGGTTGTTGGGGGCTTCATTATTCTCTAATGGCTGCAACAGGTGTTCTATATTGCCGTCACCAAAAGGTTTTGGCACCCACAAGATATTCTACAAAAAACCAGCATAAGGTTCCACTTGGTCTATATGCTAGTAGTCTTTATCAAAGTAGTTACTTACTCTTGATTATAAAAATACCTTGTTTTCTGGTCTACATACAATAGCCTTTACTAATTTTATATCGAAGCAGGTACTTGCTTTTGCAAGCCCCTTATTTTGTTCAAGTGTCCTGTTCCAGCCAACTAACATCGCCTAAATGTATTCTAGACTTATGAGTTATGATTACGCTAGGGCCAGTCAGAGCAATATAGATTTAGTATTATGTCACATTCTGACTGTTGTGGTTCAGTTGCTGAATAAAAAGTAATCATTGTGGAAAAACTATTTGGGTGATTTTCTCAAACTTTTTTTTTGAGGGAGCTTACTAGATACCTGAAAGTACAGTTTTGAGTTAAAAACATCTACTAGGTTGTTATCGTGGTGCGACAGGTATATATGCGAATTGTCCCTGATTTTTCCATCAGACATGCCTCGAATATTTCGGTGTCAATCAAATCCAGTTCCCAACTCAACTACCTTGGTTTGACAGGATTGCGCAGTGACAGCAACCACTACCTGCCTTCCATGACCAATCTTTGCACGATAGGCTAAGGGCTCTTTCTCTTTTCAAACTAGGTTAAGGGCCCTTTGATTAAATGTAAATTTCAGTGGACTCCAGTTTTACAAAAATTTCATATAAGCTTGTTGATGCAACATATATCGTATGGTTATGTATTTTCGTACACTTGTCTGAAAAAACTTCAAATGCAAGCTATTTTTCTGAACACATATTTGAACCATAAAGTTCCTCGAAAAACTTCTGACTACTTGTAATTTCGAAAAATTTAGATTGAGCATTTGGCACCCGAGTGGCTAGTTTTCCTCGAAAACTTCTTTCACAATAACAAAGTTTCATTACATATTTCCAAATAATAAATAATGCTAAAAATAGGATCAATGTTCAACATTTTGAGAACTGGAGGGAGTACTCTTTCTGCGTGATTGGAAGCTGCTGCCCAACTTTTTCATGGCAAAATTGTACTCGTAGCATAGTTTACATTAGAGTTAATAATCGATTCATCATATTTTACAGGTTGAATTTGCTACTGTCAGGATATGCTTTACACTGACAAAACTCAGCTTTCTGGTATACACCATAGTTCTCTCCTAGTAGACAGTAATAATAATGCCGATTGAGAGGGGTTCTCCTTAGTAGCGATGGTAGCGCCTTCAGGCTTGGGGGCTCTAAGCTAAAGAATCATCAGATCATGAGCTGATGATATTGATCCTTGGCATGGTGGAACGAGGCTGCTGTCAGAGTTGCTGCTGCAGGGGCTGACGGTCAGGGATTCAGTCATGTTCTGAACAATAAGCTGAAATGGATACACGGTCAAATTTCAGAACAATGATCATGATCAATAAGCTGTTTGTTCATACTTACTATTTAATTTCTATAAGAATGCCTAGGAATTTCAATGGAGGAAAGAATCAAGATTTTTTTTGTCATGCATGAGATGCTCGAGCATGGTACTCACTTGGGCGGACGGCGGCTGCTGCTGCTGCTGCTGCTGGTGGTCGTACATGGTGGCGCCGCATGCCGCCGACGCCCAGTTCTGGAAGTTGGTCTCGTCGCCGGGCCTCGGCATGTCGTAGTGGCCGTCGACGAAGTCCATGGCCGCCGCGTTGTCGACGTGCAGCTCCATGTCTGGCCTGAAGAGCCGTTCGTTGAGCAGGCTGGTGTGGTCGAAGGCGGACTGGTACGGGAACTGCGCGCCCAGGTGCAGCGACGTCAGGCACTCTCCCTGCCCGAACTCCGGCTGCTGTTGCTGCTGCTGCTGCTGCTGCTGCTGAACGGACGCCGACGCCTGCTGGTGATGCTGCTCGCCGCCGTTCGTGTCAGTCAACTGCTTGCTCATGCTGAAGTAGCCCGGGTAGCTCTGCAGCGAGGTGCTCGTTGAGCACCCGATGTCCCTGCGTACGCCATGGACGATTGTATTCGTTCTTTCTTCAGATAAAATGCTAGTACGAAGAACTCTTGACCACACACACTGAGCTCACTCTCGATCTCACCTCTGATGGAGGAAGCTAGGGTCTTCAGGTAGCATCATGGGCTGCTGCTGCCCGTTGCCGCCGCCGCCATTGTGGAACCATGACGAAGCGTTCGGGTCACCAGTCAGGCCCAGAGGCAGCTGCATGTCGTTCTGGAACTGAAATCAAATGGCATTTTTTTTGGGGTAACAGTATGATCAGATGTCTGGAACTGAAACCCAAGATGCTCTGAATTTTTTTTTTTGAAGATGAATCTTGTTACCTGAGCCGCAGCACACTGTAGGCCCATCAGTTGCTGCTTAGCGAAGTTCTCCTAAGCATATCCAACACGGTGCGATATGAGATTGAATTCTTAGAGAGAATACATAATTTACTGAATTAAATACTTCGGATATCGAGCAGTTAACTGTTATCCTGAATATTGCGCATTAAGACCGTCCAGAGTAAACGGAAAAAAATCTTAGGGATATCTCTACCTTATGACTGCCGATGCGATTAAGAGATTCTTTGAGAGATTGCTCCATTGCTCTTATGTGGTCGATATTCTCAACCTTCTCTGGTTCGCTCCAATAACTGAAGAAACAATATGCCACACTGTTACGCTCTCCACTCTTACCGGTTTTCCCCAATTTTTTTTTGTGAAGAGATACACTTATTAACTCTACCATAAAAGCAGAATATGTATTAAAAGGTCCCCTTATGAAGATCATGTGCTATGAAAACAAAAACTTTAGACAACACTAAATGTGAAGATTTCAAAAGATATGCTTCTTTTTTTAGGTAAAGAATATATATGTCACTAATTGCATTGAATCATCAATCAATAGAGCATCCAATTTTTTTGTGCTGATTATGTGAAATTGATGCTAATTAACTACCTGAGACGCTTTTGAACATCTGCCATTTGACATTGCAAAGCACCAAGATGACTCGATAGTTCCTGTGAAACAATTAGATCAATGAGCATTAGATACCGAAAACCAGAAACAAGGAATTCCATGAGCTTTTCATCATCCTAGGCGCGCATATGTTGAAATGTACCTCGACCGTCTGACCCCTACAATAGATTCAAAAGCACTACCAAGTGAGAATCTTTCGATGGGATTCTACATTTCTGCAATCATGTAGCTCTCTCGATAGCCAATGTGAAATAGTAGCAAAAATTACCCGGAGCCTAAGAATTCCTGAATGTTGACATCATGGTCTAGCTTCTTGAATGTCTTCCTTAGGGCCTTTTGGGAACAAAAGGAGACTAGTCAGTCCATTCTCAAACTTAATATGCTAAGTAAAAGGTACCTGATAAATAAATCTAATTTGTTGACATAACATAAACATACTTCTAAGCTCTCCATCTTCCTGTTAACAGAAAGGAAGAATTTTAGTTGTCATGCTATTTTTAATCGATTCAGCAGGTAAACAGAACAAGGTTGCAACGACTCAAGTACCTTTTAGCCCTTTCCTGAGGAGTTTGTTGTGCATACTTTGCAATGACTTCGTCTATGGGGCTGTATGTAATTGGAATATTATATCAGGTAAACATTCAATTCAGAAACTTGGTGCCGGTATGGGTTAAATTCAGAATAAGTGGAATGCGCTAAAAAGGTTACATGATCAACCATAAAAATGACAAATTCAATCAAACAATTCACATAAAAAAACGAAACAAAATAAACATCTAAGCCTATATTCGGTCTGATAGAAAACTAGATTTGCATCTCTCTAGCTAAGTTAAATTACAGACCTGTTGCTGGCCTGAAACCTACGGAGAATTAATTTACGGCACGAACCAAAAGCATTAGTACCTTTTGTCACCGACGCATATGGTGGGTTTTCCGGCGGGGGAGAACATGAGCAGGATGAGATCAATGTCACATAGTATGGATAACTCCTTGGCCTTCTTGAGTATCCCCGACCGCCGCTTGGAATAGGTCACCTGCCGCCCGCTGCTGTTCTCCAGCTTCTTGATCTTGAGCTTCACCCTCCCCATGTCGGAGAAAACAGAATCCTCCCCCCCTCTTTAAACGTCACAACTTTCACCAATTATGACAGAATCCGATGGAATCCATCGAGATGGGGAATGTCCCTGTTATCCAGGACGTCGACGTCGTATTGGAGCATGGACGGGAACAAGAGGCGAGATCTAAACAGAGAAACAGAAATCTTCCCTGCTTGTTTCGTTTGGTGCGATCGAATCGGTGTGGGAGATTGAACCAGGAAACAGGTGGGGGATCGGGAAACACTTATGGCGGAACAGGAGGCATCGGGTGGAGATCGAGCCAAGAACCGGCGAAATCGGCAGTTCTTGGGTCGATCGGGCGGGAGAGAAGGGGAGGAGAAGAGAGGTAGGGGTCAAGAAGGAGAGAGCGAAAGAGGGGGAGGGAGGGAGAGTGGTGTGGCTGCGCGTGAAGGGAGAGAGAAAAGCGCGGGAGGGGGGGAGGGTCAGGGTCCAAACTGACCGGGCGAGAAGGGTGGTTCGGACAGTTGGAGATGTTTTTTCCTTCTCTCCACGCTCGTTTTCTACGTGCTTTTGCTTCGGTTCTCCTCTCGTGTGGTTAACACTTAACACCAAGTTTTTTTTTCTTCTTTCTCACCGACTTCTTTATCCGTGTACCAGCAGAGTGTTTGTGCGTTGCCACGGCCCGTCTAAAAATCTGTGCATATAAACACTAGACATTTATTTGGTTAATTGTTATTAAAATATTTTTGTACGATATTTCTGTTTTTGTACGTAGGGCAAGCGACGAATATAGTTACATTCTCAGCACACGTGCCCCTCTTTACTCCGCAATTGTTTTTTTCCCAGTTTAGTTTGGACCACGACTTTGGCTGTCCCGTCTCGATGTTCCTCATGTCCGTCCTCTTGCCGGTTTTGTCACGTACTTTCGCACTCTTAGGCCCCGTTTGGAATGTCGTATTTTAACCAATACCACCGGATTACACGGACTACTCCTTCTTAACATGTTCACAAAATAAAAACGACCGGACTAAAAAACAACAATCCAAACGAGGCCTTAGTTTCGATGCGTCTGTTCTTCCTTCTCCCTTTGTTTGTTCTGGTGTGCTCCACCGTATCCTCGGTACGTGCATGTATGTTCCTCCTCATTGTTTTCTTCAGGGTTTTCTTTGCATTGATTAAAATTTAGCGCTCCGGTTATAGTTGAGCGATGCCAGTTTTAGCACGCAGTTGCTGCGCCGGCGCCGCACCTTGCCAAACATCGCCACGCGGCTCCTTACGACCTAATTTATAAAGCTCGAGACCAACACAATCTTTCATGTATATATATTTTAAAAAACAATCTGACGATTCAGCCTGCTCAGCAAACGAAATTCTTTATCATCGACTCCCACCTATCATATATATCCTTCATGAAATTTCTAAATGGTTTGAAAATAGAGGAACTCGTCCGTGTCGATAATCAAATTACACTTCAATTAATCACAAGACAGAGTCAGATTCAAATCTTCGATTGCTTCACCTGTAGCGGAATTTTGGCTACATTCTCAGCGAAACGCCGCCTCCCTTTCGCCATATCATCCTCCGCATGCCGCCGGCTCCCCGCCACCTCTGGCATGTGGCTCACCGCCGGAGACTCGGCCATCACGGGGATCCCCAGATCTGGGCGCGTGGATTACATTTTCTTTGAGCAAACCACGAACGAGGAGGGCAGCGCACAAGTGGGAATCCCTAGTCGGCGGCATTGGAGACGGATTGGGCGACGCGGATGAGGTCCCTAGCGGCGGACGCGAGACACAGGCTGGCGCCGAGGATCTCCCGATCTACGGTGCACCAGGGCAGAGGAGCGGCACGGAGGAACGCCTGGTCGGCGGTGGACGCAGGGCCCAGGGATGGGGTGGACGCCCGATGGGAACCGAAAAAATGCACATACCCTTCTCGGTTCAACTTGTAGTTGCAGGCGATCAACTTGGTCACGACCACGGAGGTGGGTCCGCCACGATTGCTGTGACGGACGAAAATCCGATGCGACGATGAAAACGTATTTTGGCGGATGGAAACGTAATTGACTAACCTACCTTAAGGAAAACTAGCTGAATGTCCATGCGTTGCTACGGTCTATTTAATTTTTTTCTTATCGCTCATTAAATATTAAAAATTTATTTGTGTAAAAAGGATAACCACATAATATTGAAAAGCATACCCTGTTGAAAATATATTATAAAACAACAGAAGATTGAATTCGACATCATACTGAGATCAACTCCCTAGACGACCTAGATAAATTTTAGAAATAATCATAGAAATCAAATGATGTAACTCCCTATGCACCTCCTTTGCTTGTATAGAAGTCCGTTAATTAGTGTTCATCCAACATCATTGTGTCAATGCTATGTTGATTGATTTTCTGTAACATGGACATAATCCATCCCGAAAAAGAATATTGAATCAAAATTTAAATATGTTATATGCAATATGCATGCAAATAAACAATAAATTGGTAGCTCAAATATAACAAAAAATTCACCTTACGGACAGATGTATGGTGTTATTTGCACAATGTTGTATCATGCTTGCTAGTGATTTCTTTTACTGTCACCAGCACCGTTTGTTGAGTGGAGTTGTCAGCATATATTAGCAGTGTCTTGTCAGGGCATATTAGCGGTGTCTATAAAAAGAAGACAAAGCAAACGTGTATTTCTAAGGTAGAACTAAAAGAACAAACATCCCATCACCATCAGTCCATGACGTTCTATAAAAACGTGAGAGCAAATCAGTCGAGGCACCGTTCAAAAAAAAATCAGTCAGGCAATACTTGGAAAAATTTCAAAGCGAAATTTCGCTGGAAGCGCCTTCTGATTCTCCACTGGAAAGCATGCAAGACACACGATTCAACTAAAAGAGTCAAATTTTAGATACGTGGATCGCAATAAAAGTCCAGTTTAGCTCTAGGGGAAAAAGTGATCATACGATTCTAACACAATAAACAAGCGATATCCATGGAGCCTTTGCTCGAGCTCCAGGTTGGAAGTTATCTTCTCTGACCTACAGGCCGTGGCGCTCGTTCCAGAGATATATGTACATTGCGAACTGGGCGCCGCCGCCTATGGAACCACCACGCCCGGCGTCAGTGTGTGCACAGACGCCTCCAGGCTCGACCATTTCCAAACGAGCAGGCGCCGCAGCGAGGACTTCAGGATGTTTTGCACCGAATCGACATCGCAATGCTTGCTTTAGATGTTCTATCTAGCCTAGTCCCATTCCTCTAACAACAACCTCCTGCACACGCGGAGCACCACGCGGCATCAGACATGAGTAACATTTCAACAAGCACGTGGCGCGGCAGAGGCTGCGTAAGACGCGCGCGTACTCAAGTCTCTAGTCAATCGGAATGGTTCCTTGCCTGGAGCTGGCGTGACACGAATGCACCGAGACGGCCCTGCACTCCGATGAGGACCTCTAGCAGCGCCTCCTATGGCTCTGTGCCACGGCGGCGTTCCCGATGCCACCCTCCGGCGTGGGGAGCTCCAGCGGCGGTGTACCAGACCGCGGCGGTGTCAGGAGAGAGGACGCGCGGTGACCGGCGGCCGGAGGAGCTGGGTAGGCCTGGACGTGATCCCTTCTTTAAACAGCAGGATATCAGTTTCAAAGTATGTAGTTCTGAATCACTCCGAAGCAGCTAACTGAATCCTGCGAGCCTCGTTGTCAAGGTTTGTCTAGTTTGAATGTTCAGAGTAGGCAAAGCACCCGATGAGTTTCTTACCATCCTCTTCAGGAAATCATTGTTTGGTTAAATTTACCCGATCCTTTTTGGTTTTCATTACAGAGAAACACATTAGCTTTATCTGAGTAGAAGGTTAACGAGATCTCTTCACCGACAGATTTCAAAATTGTGCCTCATAAATCTCAGCAGCAGCAAAAAAATATTTTTACAAGGTTATGTCCTATACAAGTTGGGAGATTGTTCAGAAAATGATATATTACTAATCAAGTATCTTCCTGAATACAATTGCCACCAAGATTACCACAACGCACTCATGAAATTGTCATCAAACATGTCAGTTGGATCATGGATGAGCAGGTAATGGCGTTTAAGGAGTGGTACATAAATCCTGAAAGATTCCGTGTGAGGCAAATCTATCATGTAAAATGCTTGTGTTGTGCAGTTTGGGGTATCGAACCTGAAAGATGGGCCAGAATTTCTTTGCTGATGGAGCACTTCAGGCGGCAGGACGAGCAGCGCCAAGGACGACTGCGGTAGTGGAGGGTCTATCAGGCGGCGCGAGGAATGACATGGTGGATGGTACCGGTGGTACGGGGCGGCGGCGCTGGGCGTGGGGATGTTCCATACGCGACGGGGCGACAACGTAATAGGTGTGGCGGCGGTTGCTGGAGGAAGAGCTTGGGATCGAGGCGGTCGTCGGTCGGCGATGGTAGGCGTGGCGGCGGTTGCTGGAGGAAGAGCTTGGGCTAGAGGCGGTCGTCCGGCGGGAGTAGGGGCTCGAGCTGAAGGAGAACTCGACTCTCCCGACCAGGATCCCCAGTCTCCAAGCTGGTGTTGCACAGATCTTGATTCACCCGTGTGTCCCAAACCCTGGTATCTAAGACTGAGACTTCAGGTGTCGTGGACTCGTGGGTGCTTCAGGGAATCATCATTGTCGCTTGCCATGAGGAGCCGCCGGCTGGGTGTATGATCGATCCCGTCATGGCAGCAAAGAGAATCGAGGGTTAGGAAACCACACGCGTATGTGATACATGTGGTTAGTTATTTAAGGAGAGTATAAGGATAGGTTTGGAGCTGGACTTTACTGCCGCGTTTAGAGTTAGAGTTTGTTTTACTCACGCGAGCGTAGTTGTACGGGACGGACGACGGACGAAATCTGAGGGTGACGAAAACCACCTCAACGTAAATTATAGAGTAGAGATTAGTAGATAGAAGATAGATAGATAGATCATTGAAACCACGAGATATGCTTTTTTTTACGAAAAGTCCGCCGATTTATTCATAATTCTCAATAGTAGTATAAAAAATCCTAAAAGAAATAAAAAAATACAAACATGTCCTTAGAACTCCGTCATCCTCACCCTCCCATAATGGAGCCTTGCCAGAGTAAAGCTTATTGTAGTAGACAAGCGGTAATACATCGTGCTAAAACCTCAAAGGACTAGCACATGAGAGAAGCAATTGTAGCCGATGAAGAGAACCGTGGACAGAAGAAACACTGACCAACTCTAGCAAGATCCACTGGATACACACCTCCACATGTCCTCTAATACGCATCGTCAGATCGGGGGCTTGACGAGAGTACCTTACTCAATCTTTAGGGATCCGCCATCGCGACATATTACTGAGTAGGACATAAAAGGTAACCAAACAAAAACATCAATAAACAAAACCCTCCTTCCGACAAGGATTGAGATCCACCATGCCTCCATGCTCATAAGGACACACACAAGGCAAGGCGGATCAACAAGGACCGCCGGGATGCAAGCCAGATCGTCGGTTTCTTTGTTGGAGAAAAGACTGCGCACGTTGTAACTCGTTCACAACAACTTTAACCAAAGATATGTTGTGTTTCATTAGTCCTTTTATTTTACTGTTAGACAATGGTGACATATTCCATGTTGTCATTTTCACTATCTAAATGTGTCGCTCAATATGGAGCCTAGAATTGTGTGACGAGGCACCACGACACAATCCTAATCATAATCATAAGTATATAATAAAAAATTCAATAAAACAAAATATAACCGCCGCATGTGTCGTCTTCCTCTCACGAGAACAAAGTCCGAGAGAGAGAGAGGGGCAAGTAGGGGTCAGAGAGTCCGAGAGGCCACACTAAAACCTCCCTAAGCGATGATGCCGCCGACCCGCTCATCTCTGGTGCCCTTGGGGTCTTGAAGGCGTAGTAGACCACGAATCCTGACTAGCGGGAGGGTTCCATTCTTTGTTTAGGTTATCTTTTAGTGTGTTGTTAGAATGATGAGGCGACGACTCCATCTTGAAATTAGAATGAAGTCATTCCCGCTCCATCCTCTCTCTAGTGGTGTATCTAGCACCGACGGAGGGTGTGTACAGTTGTGTGTCCAACATATCATCTGGACCCGATCGGTTTTTATATTCGTTGGTGTGATTTCAGGTTAATCTCTTTTGATCTATGATTGTCATCATTGACAATGATTGCTACTTTGGTCTTTGGGTTCTTAGCACGACGACTTCCCGTCTGTCTATTACAACAATATCAACTACAACAATTTTTGACCGGCTCCAGTGATGGAGAGACGAGGATGGCAGCGCACCTCTGGCTCACGCTATTGTCTGTAGTCGTCGCTAGTTTGTCCAAGGACCTATGTGTATTTTTATTAATTTTTGGAACTCTTTGTGTTGTTGTTGATGATTATTAATACATCGGTGGAATTTTTGAAAAACAAATCCACCAGGGGCTTGCCACACATATATGGAACACCCTGTCGTGATGTTCGGGTTTCGTAACAACGTGTCTGCTGCGGTGGCCCTACGCACCACTACTTCACATGTTGTAGTTCGTCAATTTTTGATATAGCATTGACCTAGGCACTAAACAAACATTTTAAGCTTCAGATACTGAAACAAACAGTAGTGCTAATATTAGGTCATTGGTCACCCAAAACCTAATTCTTAGCTAAAAGGAGAGCTAAACCTATTAGTTCACTTTGGCTAGCTTGCTAAGTTCACGAGTGCACAAGTGTTTCAGTGCTCATCCACTGATATACCAACCTGAAGCACATACCCCTAGCATGGTTAAAATAGATTGGAGGATCCTGAGTTAATAGTCAACTGAAATGAGCAAGTAATATTTAAATGCTACATTTAGGTCCTAAAACAACTAGTTAAACATGGATACAAAGTTGGTCAAAGGTCAGGTGCATACTATTTGTTGGTTCCTAGAACTAGTATGGTTAAGTTTAGCACATACTCTCTTTGTTCCTAAACATAAGTTTTGGTAATTCAATTTTGAAAACTGAAACAATAGTAGTGTAGTACACACAAGAATGACATTAAAATCTAATACTCTCTCTGGTCCATATTACTTGTCACTGAATTGGATATATCTAGACATGTTTTAGTTCTAGATACATTTGATTCGGTGACAATTAATATGGATCGGAGGGAGTACTTATGTTTCAAAATGTACCAAAACGTCTTATATTTAGGAGATAAGGAAATAGATACATGATCAAACAAACAAGGCATTAAAGTGCAGATAACACTACAACAGTTCTAACAGCAGGTTCTTACTCTATCATGTCATAATTTTTTTATGCCATGAGTGTTCTGTTATCAATTAGTTTTGTTTGTATGGTTTGCCTTGCATGTCTGCTTCGGTGCATACCTATCCAATTAGGTATGTTTCTACCCGAGTATGGCTTGTTTTAACTTCAAATCTGCAATCGGTCGTTATCTGATCCGCTCTAAATCTGACAAAAGATTGATAGAGGATGTGGCAACAAAAAAGTATGATCCACACCAAATAGTCTTCCTAGTTTCTTTATATGTTAATCCTGGAGCTTATCCACGTCAACATAAAGATTCTAGTTGTTTGACTCAAGTGTGAACATGGAAACTATTTTATGGACGCCAGTTAGCCCCCTTTTGATTGATGGATGTCTATCCAAAACATTTTCTTATCTAAACCTTTTCAATTATAGTTTTAACAAATGGAGGCTATATAAATGGTATAAATAAGATGCAATATTTTTCCATTACCTCTGTTGTCTAAAATATAACATACTTATTTTACATTGTATAGTTTGTTGGAATTTTTGCGTAAAAATAGGCACAACCCATTTATAATATGCCAATAATTCTTAAAATCTTAGAGGCACACTTGTCCAATTCATGCAAGGCAAGATGTGGATAAAAGTTTAGTCTCACATCACTAGTTGAGCAGCTTAGAGGTGAGATCTTCCATCACTTGTACGAGACTGAGAAGAGAAGACATATACACAGACGCTTCTCCTCCTCCTCGCCCGCCTCGCCTCGCTACGTCATGACGCACACGTGCTGTAGGTTGAGAGAATCTCGCCGAACCGAGTTTTATTTTTCCACACATGAATGGAAGATGTATAGTCCGCGCTAGTGGATTTTTAATACAAACTTGGTGAAGGATGAGTGGCTCATTAATCCGAGCTTAGTGGAGGCTACTTGGCTACTGATGCAGCCCATTCGGTTCGCCTTCCGTCTCTCTTTTCGTCTCCCTGCGCTAATTGTCCACCTTCTCGACATGTGCCTATAAGAGAGATGTCACACCTTCTCTCGGACACACCAACACTCATATTTCTCCCATTCCAGAGCTCTAAGAGACCACCAAGTTTTCTCCATCCCGGCTTGCGGCGTGCACCGCGAGTTGGAACAATAGGCCTCTGAAACCTCGCTGCTTTGAGTCCTACACGGGAGAAGGGCGATAAGGTTTTTGGAGAGCGCTCATGCGTGACTACTGACTTCATCACAGGCTCTTACACGGACGCTGGCGACTTCTTCCCAAACGGCGACTACTTCCACAACATCGATGACCTCTTCGACGACATGTCAACGACAACACCAACGCCAATCGCAACATCAATGTTGGTTCCTCTGATGAAGATCATATCTCTCATACTGTTCATAGCAATCTGTTTAGAATTGCTACTTTCTATTTATCCTATAGATTACATGACTACTTGTATTCCTATATTTATAGTCATGTTTTATATACTATCTATTTGGATTAATGTATTGTGTTAAATTCCTCATATTTGCAACAATCCAAAAACCTTAAGATCCCAAATCTTATTGTAGGCAATTTAACCCAAGTGGTTTTGTTGCGTCTATGAAACCACCTGTCTTTGAGGGGGTAAATAACATGGGTTAGCGTATGAGAGCAGTTCCTTGGTTTCAAACCATGAGCTTCTATAACATCATCCTAGGAAAACCTGAGGGAGAGCTTGATGCTTCTCAGGAAGAGGCCTATCATAAAGCAGATACCATTTTCAAGGCTGCTCTAATCAGAGTTCTTGGTGACAATATTGTCAATTCATACATGTCATTGAATAATGGCAAGGACATGTGGGATTCGCTCGAGAGAAAATTTGAATTCTCTGACGCTGGTAGTTGATGGATGTGATAATACAACACTTTTTAGCTATACAAATTGTGTCATTTGCCTATCATATCATGCTCGATCTAACTATTGCTATGCTTGATATGCATGATTACTTGTTTTCATTAAATTTAATATGAGCTTTGCACATTTAGTAGTTTAGGTAGAATTTTATCTCTCTTCCTTGTCTTTGACATGTGTCTAGGTGTTGATGATGATTATGGATAAAAAATGCAAAAGGAACAAAGAGCATAGTATGGAGGAGTTGCAGGACCAGACTTAGCCATTTGAGGTGTTGGAAAAAGTGATATTTTCCAACTACTCAAAATGAAGATACAAGACCATGTGGTTGTATCACTCGTCGAGACGAATCTAACGAGCCCAAGAACACCCAAAACAGAGTTTATATGAAGAAATGGCGACCAAAATACGGAAGACATCTAAAGGTTTAACGACCAACTATACGGCGGGAGCAAAAATTCCAGTCGTATAGTTGCCAAAAAGGTCGCAAATGACGGGATTTTGCCCCCCGGAAGCTTCTGAACCTTCCCTAAGTCATATGACGGTATTGGGGGAACCCTAGGGCGCCCCCAAGTCCTATATAAAGGAGGGAGGAGTCAAGGGAGAGAGGAGGAAGCCACTGTCAACACCCGGATTTTTAATCCCAGATGCCTGTTATGCCATACATCAAAATCCCAGGATTACCATTTTTGCGAGACATAACAGAATTGGATACCACAGTACATCATCCATTATAAACCATACATAAGGTCTTACACAAATAGGGATCTCATGATCCAGTTCTTAATACAACTTCAATCAGCGGAATACGTAATAATAACGGTAGCGTAGGTGAAGCTCCATCTTCGGGGTCACAGGCAATGCTGACGATGGGAGATGATCCTAGTTGTCGTAACCCTCCTGGGGTCCATCCTCCAGGTACTCCTCTTCATAGTCTGGCCATGGGAATAGCCAGGGAAAAGGCCATGAGTACTCTTTAAGTACTCGCAAACTAATACTAACAAGTGAAATGGGTTTTTGATAATAGGACACTAGGCTCTAGAGTTGTTTTGCAAAAGCCAGATTTATCTCTACTAAGCTGAGAAGCAAGAGAAGCTAGTCACAATTTTATAACTTCTAAGTAGGAAACTTGTATTTCATATCACAACCCTGTTGTGGTCAAGTCAAAGTCTCAATTTATTTCACAAGTCTTTGAAAACATCTGACGGGGGAACAGTATGGCCACTCCAACTGTCCATAACCACGGACGCGGCTATTCGAATAGTTTGACACTCTGCAGAGATTGTACACTTTCACCACAACATTCAATACATCCGTCATGAACAAATCCTGAATTCACCATACTCAGTATACGGATAATCAATCCTAACCTTTCAATTACAAGCCCTAGTATAAGCACCTCTCCTGTGAGTTTGGCCTCCCAACCATGACCAACTGTCATCTTGGGTACTGCACAGGTGGACAATCTTCACAAGGTAGCCTCAGCTCAGACCTTGGCCGTGAGGGAACTAATACTAAGGTATATAAGTTTCCAGTCAATCCCTACCCAATCTTCGGGTATTGTGGTTGTACGATAAAATTGGAATGGTATCGCATCCAGACAACCATCAGTTTTATAAAGGGCTAAGGCTCATGCCTCAACATTTTCATCACCAAAATCATTTGGTGTTCGGAAACACATGTCAAAACATCTCAGTAGAATGATCCATCATTCTAAGGTTTTCATAACCATTTTCACCAAGTATTCCCATCTAATGTTGATCAAGTTTTATGCTTAGCACTAGCATCTACAAGTGGGGGTAAGCACTAATGGGGGATAGTAAACTAGTGGAGTTTCCACTAGGTTCAATCTTATGCCTTAGGATGACATCAAGATTTTCTAGCTTAGGCCAAAATTTATGCTCTTTATGCAACCTTCAATATATCTTTCTAGAATCTACAAGTCACTTAAGTCAACTCTAAGTTAAAGCTTTGATAAAGAAATAAAGTATAGGTCTTGCAAATAAAACTAGAATTGGTTTATCAAGTGGATATGATCACATATGCTTAAGGCATATAGTTGACATAGTAGCAAGTAAGTATTAGCTTGCCCAATTGCAGGTATAAGCTTGCATTGGTCAACTTGATTAGTAAGGCTTGCTAAAATAGAGTATCTTGCAAGTGTTAGCTTGCCTTGTGCAGAGCAGTGGTTGAAGTTCTCCTCGGCTTCTTCTTCGTAGTATCCTCCTTCCTCCTCGTATCCTTGGTCGGTACCAGCGTCTATGAATAAATACGAGGTACACAATCACCAAACAATACTTAACTACTTGCATTCATCACACACAAGGGTCCTATAGATGATATAGCATCATCACTAACATTACAAAATTAAAGCTTGGTTTAATTCCTTTTATTTTTAGAAAAGTAATTTCTACTCATTGAAAAACTACTTAAGATTTAATATTCTCCAAACCAAACATGGGATCATGTTGACACATGTCATCACCACATATTTTAGTCCATGGGAATGTGATTTAAAGTGGTGTCACAATTTAATAAGGTTTTTCTCTTTTATTTTAATTAATTAAAGTGTCTAGAAATGCCTATGTGGCATTCTTTTATTACTTGGTCATTATTTCTGTAAGTAAACCTATATATTTTTATATATTCTGAAAGGTATGGTTAAATGTGATTTTTGAGAGTTGGAATCAACTCAAAAGCTATTATGGTTTAAATTTGAAAAATGTTTGAATGCAGAAAAGCTTCTGCCTTGTTATTTTTACCATGGATGATCTACAAATCCAAATGACTTGAATCCAACGGGCTTGGATTCAGCATTCCCAGACCTTTCTAACAAATTGGTTTCATTCAATTTGGTTCACTGAATCGACCTGGGTTGATTTTTGAAACTGGGTACAGAGGTGTGTTTGAAATAAAATGAAAAAGGTTAAATTCAAATAACTGGGCTGCGCGGGAAGCGATACTGGGCCGGCCTGATAAGCACAACGCTTACGTGGGCTGATTAAGTCACTGTCCCCACGCGTCAGTGAGACAGGGGGTGCGAAGCGGTATGGGGCAATGTGGTGCGTTCGATCTGGTTCTAATCCAACAGCTGAGGGTCATCGTCGACGTTGGGCAACGCCGGCGAGACAGAAACCTAGCGCGGTAGGTGTGGGTCGTTGGGGGCTCACCGGGGCTCAAGCGAGGGTTGGCGAGGTGGGTGAACGACGAAGTCGACGACGACAAACCTCCTGGTACCGGTAGCTTCTCCTGGGGCAGCTCCAATCGCTGGCTCCCTTTTTCTCCAGAGGCGGCAGGCTCCGGCGAAATTCCGGTGAAGTGCTGCTCGCCTTGCTTCGGGAACGGGGTGGCACGATCAGTGAGGAGAGGGGAGTGAGATGGTGTGCTCAATTTGGCTGGGGGTGGCCTCTATTTATAGTCGCGACGGCGAGACCAAACATCATGGGCAGGCGACGGTGGCGACATGGCTACGGGCGGCTAAAGGCATGGCCGGTGGTGGCGATCGCTTGGTGGTCTCCTGGCGATGCTCTATGGCTTTAATGCGCGCGTAGGGGCGGTACGGTTTGGTCTGGAACGCGCGATGCTCTGCGCGACAGAGGCGGCGTATTCGACGACGAGCGGTGGCTGTGCGGTATGGGACGGCGAACGGGGATGTCTGGCGGTCTCCTGGGTTGGTGGCGATCATGTATGCACGCGGCAAGGGCGGCACGCGGTCTGTGGGCGTCGGTCGAGCGTGGCGCTCTGGCGCATGCTCGGCATGGTTTCTGGCGAGCTGGGCACGGTCCGTGCGTGTGGTCCAGGGTTTGGCAATGCTCGCGGCTGGGACAGGGAGTGGCGGTGGACGGTGGGCTGCCTCCCAAACAAGGTTGGCACGGCTAAATCTCCTTCTAGCTTGCTGTCTCCACTGGGTGGCATGGTGAGCTTCGGTTGTTCACCATTGATGTCATTGCCCAGCTTACAGTGAGGCTAGTGCTTTGTTTAACTTGCTAGATGATCTACTGAGATGGTTGTGAGCTAGAGAGGGGACAAGTTAGGCTTCAATCACTGCTCACAATAGTGTTTAAGATTTTGATGATTTGTGTCTGCAAACTGTTTGATGAAATGGCCGCAAGAATTCAAGTTTTGAATTTTGAAAAGATTTTTGGTGGGTGTGCTAGGTTGGTGCCGGTGAGTCTGTAGATGCTTGGGTTTTGAAAGTTGAGCTTGTTTGAGTGGTTTTTGAAAAATTGGGATCTTCTCATATGATAAAGATTCAATTTTGAACTGTCATTTAAACTATGCATTTGAAAGTTTCTGGATGATCACAAAGTGGGCCTTGATACTTTGTTATGAGTACAATCAAGGGGTGCAAATATCCAAACAAGTTTCTATTAAGTTCTGAAATTTTGGGACAGCCAAAGTAGGCATGGGAGTTAAATTGGTCAAAATGACCATTCCCTTATTTTATTTGTTTTGATTTATTTGTCTTTGGGAAAAGTTTGGGAAATGTTTAGATGATGTTTATTTCACCTAAGAATCCATTTACAATCAAAGGAACACACAAACAAGGTGGTTCAGAAGAATTCCAAATGAAATGCATACACACATGCATACTTTCATATTTTTATTTAGAAAAGTTTTTGTTAACCATATATTTGATGCTTAGAGTTTGATGATTCAAGTTTAGTATTTTTGGGATGTTACAAACCTTCCCCCCTTAAACAAAATCTCGTCCCAAGATTTGAAAAAGAACGAAAAAGATTACCTAGGATTTGAAGAGATCGGGAAACTCTGTCCTGATGTGATCTTCGCGCTCCCAGGTAGCTTCCTCTTCTGTGTGGTTGCTCCACTGAATCTTGAGAAACTTGATGCTTCGGGTTCAGGTAGTTCTGAAAGCTTCTTCCAAAATACGGATGGGTACTTTGGGATAGGTCAGGTCATCGTTGATTTCTATGGTCCGGTGATCGATGTTTTTGAACACTTCGGTCTTCTCTAGGACTTCGAGACACTTGCGAAGTAACGAGATATGGAACACATTGTGCACGGCTGACATCTCATCAGGTAGTTCCAATTGATACGATACTTCTCCTCAACGGTTCAGAATCTTGAAAGGTCCGATATATCTGGGGGCTAACTTTCCTTTGAGTTGGAAACGCTGCATTCCCTTCAATGGCGACACTTTCAGATAAACAAAATCTCCTAGGTTGAAGGCGAGGTCTCTACGTCTCTTGTCGGCGTAACTCTTTTGTCTGGACTGGGCAGTCTTGAGGTGCTCACGAATCTTGTGAACCTTCTCTTCTGCTTCTCGTAGGATGTCGGGTCCGAAAATCTGACTCTCTCCTACTTCCGACCAGTTCAAAGGGGTGTGCCACTTCCTTCCGTACATAAATTCAAATGGGGCCATTTGCAAACTAGCTTGATAACTGTTGTTGTATGAAAATTCTGCAAATGACAGACAATCTTCCCACTTAGATCCATATTCTAACACACATGCTCTCAGCATATCTTCGAGTATTTGATTTACTCGCTCCGTTTGTCCATCGGTCTGAGGGTGATACGCGGTGCTGAAATCTAGGCGGGTTCCTAAACCTTCCTGGACTTTCTTCCAGAATCTCGAGGTAAACTGAGTTCCTCGATCCGATACTATGTTCTTGGGGACTCCATGCAAACTAACTATTCTAGCGATGTACAACTTCGCTAGCTTAGAACTCTGATATGTGGTCTTGACGGGTAAGAAATGGGCGACTTTGGACAATCGGTCCACTATGACCCAGATAGAGTCATTTCCCCTACTAGAAGTAGGCAGTCCAGTGATAAAAGTCCATTCCAACGGAATCCCATTTCCATTCCGGAATCTGCAATGGTTGCAACAATCCAGCGGGTCTTTGATGTCCTGCCTTGACTCGCTGACATATATCACACTTGGCGATATAGCTTCCGATTTCTCTCTTCATCTTATGCCACCAAAATTGCTCTTTTAAATATTGATACATCTTAGTTCCTCCGGGATGGATAGAATAAAGAGTATCATGAGCCTCCTTCAGAATAACTTCTTTCAACTCCGAATCTGCTGGTACAGAAAGGCGTCCTTTGTACCACAGAACTCCTTCTTCGTCTTCGGTGAATCCAGGTACTTTTCCTGTACCGATACGATGCTTGATTCCATCGATACTAGCATTTCCCTTCTGTGCCTCTTTAATCTGACTGATCAAAGTGGGCTGGAGTTCTATGCTAGCCAAAAATCCTTCACTTACTAATTCTATTCGAAAATCTTCCATCTCTTTGTGCAAGCTTGGTTGCTCCTTCAAGATCATGGAGTTCAAGCGGCACGGCAATCTGCTAAGGGCATCTTCTACCACATTGGCTTTACCAGGGCGATAGTGAATGTCCAGATCGTAATCCTTGATTAGCTCAATCCATCTTCTCTGTCTCATATTCAGCTCCTTCTGAGTGAATATATACTTCAGACTCTTGTGATCCGTATAGATCTCATAACGATTTCCCATGAGGTAATGCCTCCATGTCTTCAGGGCTAGAAGTACGGCCGCGAGTTCGAGGTCATGGGTTGGGTAATTTTGCTCATGTTGCTTCAGTTGTCGAGATAGATAAGATATAACTTTGCCTTCTTGCATTAGCACACATCCAAGACCGATCTTGGATGCGTCACAATACACATCGAAGGGCTTCGTGATATCTGACATGATCAAGATTGGGGCTGAAATCAATCTCCTCTCTTGAGTTCTTGAAAACTCGCTTCACATTTGTCGGTCCATTCAAACTTCTTGTCCTTCTTCAGCAATTGGGTCATGGGTCTGGCGATACTCGAGAATCCTTCTACGAACTTGCGGTAATATCCCACCAATCCGAGAAATGCACGAACTTGGGTTTGAGTGGTTGGGGCTTGCCAATCTTCGACAGCTTTCACCTTTGCGGGATCAACGGCAATTCCTCCGGCTGATACAATGTGACCGAGGAATCCTACGTCCTGTAACCAGAATTCACATTTGCTAAACTTGGCATACAACTGATGCTCTCTAAGGGTTCCAAGAATGGTCCTTAGGTGTAGCTCATGTTCTTCTTCTGATTTGGAATAAATCAGAATGTCATCGATGAAAACAACGACAAACTTATCCAGGAAGTCCATAAAAATCTTATTCATGAGATTCATGAAATAAGCGGGAGCATTGGTTAATCCAAAAGACATGACTGTATACTCGTACAATCCATATCTGGTGGTAAAGGCAGTCTTTGGAATATCCTCTGCACGAATTTTGAGTTGATGATACCCAGTTCTAAGATCAATCTTAGAAAACACCTTGGCACCGGTCAACTGATCAAACAAATCTTCTATCTTGGGCAAGGGGTATTTGTTCTTGATGGTGACATCATTCAATTTCCGATAATCCGTACACAAACGGTTACCTCCATCCTTCTTGTCCACAAACAAGACAGGTGACCTCCATGGTGACGCACTTGGTTGAATCAATCCAATTTCCAACATGGAATCCAATTGCTTCTTCAGTTCCTGTAGTTCCGACAGGTTCATACTATATGGTCTCTGGGCTATTGGTACAGTTCCGGGGATTAGTTCAATGATAAACTCGATATCCCGATCTGGGGTCATACCGGGCAAAACATCTGGAAATATATCGGGGTATTCACAGACTATCCGGACTTGGTCAATGGTAGGTTGGGCTATACTATTGTTGCACTTGAATTGACGAGGTAATGTTTCAGATATATGCTCGACTGATATTCTGGCTGTACTGGTCATGGTTATGGATTTCTTGGCACAATCAATCAATCCTTTATGTTTGGACATCCAATCCATTCCTAGTACTACTTCCAAACCTTTAGTTCCGAGTACTACCAGGTTAGCATAAAAATCTATGCCATGGATTCGGATAGGGACGGCTTTGCAAATTTGCCTAGCCTTGGTGGTTGATCCGGGAATTTGAACAATCATAACATGCTTCAGTTTGGTTGGTTGAATTTTACTAGTGCAGGCAAATTCTTCGGTGACAAATGAGTGCTATGCACCAGAATCCAACAACACTCTTGCAAGTACTGAATTAATAGAAAACATACCCAGCACGACGTCTGGCGCTTCCTGAGCTTCTTCAGCATGCAGGAGAAAAAGACGGCCACTGCGGTTGAGCAAATTCCCTGGGGCAAACCTTCTTCCGGGCTGAACACGGCGCTGCTGCTGAGCTGGGGCATTGGCATTGGGTGCTGCGGCATTCTTCTTGTTGGGGCACTTGTTGGATTAGTGACCCTTATTTCCACAGTCATAACAAGTCACTTGCGACTTGTCCTTTGCTGCTACAGGCACAACATTGCTTCCAGTCCTCGGGGCAGTGTTGGTGTTGGTGGCAGCATTGTTGGTGTTGAAGTTGGGTGGGGCACGGTTGAAATTGCTAGAGTTGCCGGGGTTGTTGTGATTTCCTCCGGGCCTAGGGTTTCCACGGTTGGGATAGGTTGGACGGTTCATTGGGGGTCTGTTGGTTCTTGGGGCAAATCCGGGAGATGGGTTAGGGCGATACTTTGGGGTCTGATGGGTTCCTGGCTGATGCATCATGCGATGCTTGCGGTTCTCATTGACTTGGTTGATCTTTCCTTCCATATAGATGGCAGAGTCGACAAGGGCTTCAATATCAGCAAATGGGATATTGACTAACACTGTCTGCATCTCATCGTGCAGACCAATCAAGAATCTCTCTTTCTTCTTGGCTTCAGTGTCGATCTCATCCGGGGCATACCTAGCTAATGACAAGAATTTGTCACGGTATTCCACTACGGTCATCCTTACTTGCTTCAGTTCTCTGAACTCGTCTCTCATTCTCTTGATCAAACCTGGTGGCACATGGGTTCTGCTAAACTTGATCTTGAATTCCTCCCAGGTCATCATATGGCCTCCGGTCATTGCGCGAACACTGTTCCACCATGCCCTGGCATCTCCGGCTAGATAGTGGGTGGAGAACAGAACTTTCTCGTTGGCTTCCACTCTAGGGACTTCTAGGTTATTTTCCATGGTTTGCAGCCAATCATCGGTGTCTAGGGGTTCTTCTGACTTAGTGAAAACAGGTGGGTTGGTATTCTAGAAATTTTTGAGCTTAGATCCATGGTTGTCCTGATTTCTGTGGCCTTGGTTGTTGTGGGCTAGCTGAGCTATCTGTTGTAGGGTGGCTAGGTTGGATTGACGTTCCGCTCTTTCAGCTTCGCGGTCAGAAGTCAACATTTGCAGAATCTGCAACATCGGGTCCGGGGATGAACCACTTCCTTTACGTGGCATCTGAAGATTGAGATAGATCATGAGAAAAGATCGAAATTTCTAAGGTTCTGGGATTTTGAAAAGTTTTTAAAGTTTGACTCAGATTTTTCTAGCAACTCGCTTTTCATTCATTCATAGCACACGATACAACACACACCACAACAAAGAAAAACAGATGGTTTTAAGAACCATTCTGGAAACTACGATATAGTGGGAGCGAATACTACTCACTATGCTAGTGCTCAAGTGCTACTACTCCTCGGAATCAGTGGCTTCGTCATCTTCATCGTCATCGATGAAGGCGAAATCATCCTCATCGGTGAAGAAGTCCATAGCCTGATCCTCCAGAAAATCATCATCATCGCTGAGATAGGAGTAGGGGTCTCCACGAAGATCCTCTCCGGCATTCTCCCTTTCCTCCAACTGCATATCTCTCTCGTGGATGGTCTCCTCCAAGGACGAGATACGGTGGGAAGACGGGCAATGATGCGCTCCTTCTTGTCGAGATGACGGCGGCGAGACTTGCGATCCTTTGCTAGCATGGAGATGGTTTGATCCTTCATCTTGATGATGGCAGACTTGTGGTTGGAGTAGTCACGGCAGTTATCCAACTCCTGCTGACGATCGTACATCATGAAGATAAGGTGGTCCAATTGGGTCTTTAGCTCAGGGTGGTATGGGGCTTCCAGTGGTTGTACATTAGAATCATGCCTTGGGCAAAACTCAAAGCGGGTTCCTTTGATCTGATTGACGCTCTGCCCACACAGACGGGAAAGAGCTTCCTGCATGGCCCTGGCAAGTCCATCGAGCCAGTTGTTCTCTCTTAAGGTAAACTGAATTCCCTCAGCAGTGTGAGGTTCAATATTTCCTCGGAGACTTGCAGCAATTAGCCACTGCAGATCTTCTCCTCCTTGATCATTGAGCTGAGCTCCGAAGAACTCGGGGTGCGGACGCTCCAGAAGTTCCGAAAGCTGGTCCAAATCCCTCTCAAAGATAAGGTCACCTCCATTCCCCAACTGATAAAACTTGCTGTACTTCATGTCCATCTATACGAATATAGGATGAGTAAGTTAGTAGAGTGATCAAGTGTGTCAAAATTTTAAGTATTTTTCAAGAGTTTTTGAGGAACATGAATTTTCATGAAAGAATCAAAGGGATAAGAATGATAATAATTTTTTGTAAATATTTATTTTCTTTGGTTTTGAAACTAAGTTTTTGATTAAAACGTCCAGTATAACTAGGGTCTCCTATGGTCAGGATGGCTCTGATACCAACTTGTCAACACCCGAATTTTTAATCCCAGATGCCTGTTATGCCATACATCGCAATCCCAGGATTACCATTTTTGCGAGACATAACAGAATTGGATACCACATTACACCATCCATTACAAACCAGACATAAGGTCTTACACAAATAGGGATCTCATGATCCAGTTCTTAATACAACTTCAAGCAGCGGAATGCGTAATAATAACAGTAGCGTAGGCGAAGCTCCATCTTCGGGGTCACAGGCAATGCTAACGATGGGAGATGATCCTAGTTGTGGTAACCTTCCTGGGGTCCATCCTCCAGGTACTCCTCTTCATAGTCTGGCCATGGGAATAGCCAGGGAAAAGGCCATGAGTACTCTTTAAGTACTCGCAAACTAATACTAACAAATGAAAGGGGTTTTTGATAATAGGACACTAGGCTCTAGGGTTGTTTTGCAAAAGCCAGATTTATCTCTACTAAGCTGAGAAGCAAGAGAAGCTAGTCACAATTTTATAACTCCTAAGTAGGAAACTTGTATTTCATATCACAACCCTGTTGTGGTCAAGTCAAAGTCTCAATTCATTTCATAAGTCTTTTGAAAACATCTGACGGGGGAACAGTATGGCCACTCCAACTGTCCATAACCGCGGACGCAGCTATTCGAATAGTTTGACACTCTGCAGAGATTGTACACTTTCACCACAACATTCGATACATCCGTCAGGAACAAATCCTAAATTCACCATACTCAGTATGCGGATAATCAATCCTAACCTTTCAATTACACGCCCTAGTATAAGCACCTCTCCTGTGAGTTTGGCCTCCCAACCATGACCAACTGTCATCTTGGTTACTGCATAGGTGGACAATCTTCACAAGGTAGCCTCAGATCAGACCTTGGCCGTGAGGGAACTAATACTAAGGTATATTAGTTTCTAGTCAATCCCTACCCAATCTTCGGGTATTGTGGTTGTACGATAAAATTGGAATGGTATCGCATCCAGACAACCATCAGTTTTATAAAGGGCTAAGGCTCATGCCTCAACATTTTCATCACCAAAATCATCTGGTGTTCGGAAACACATGTCAAAACATCTCAGTAGAATGATCCATCATTCTAAGGTTTTCATAACCATTTTCACCAAGTATTCCCATCTAATGTTGATCAAGTTTTATGCTTAGAACTAGCATCTACAAGTGGGGGTAAGCACTAATGGGGGATAGTAAACTAGTGGAGTTTCCACTAGGTTCAATCTTATGCCTTAGGATGACATCAAGATTTTCTAGCTTAGGCCAAATTTTATGCTCTTTATGCAACCTTCAATATATCTTTCTAGAATCTACAAGTCACTTAAGTCAACTCTAAGTTAAAGCTTTGATAAAGAAATAAAGTAGAGGTCTTGTAAATAAAACTAGGATTGGTTTATCAAGTGGATATGATCACATATGCTTAAGGCATATAGTTGACATAGTAGCAAGTAAGTATTAGCTTGCCCAATTGCAAGTATAAGCTTGCATTGGTCAACTTGATTAGTAAGGCTTGCTAAAATAGAGTATCTTGCAAGTGTTAGCTTGCCTTGTGCAGAGCAGTGGTTGAAGTTCTCCTCGGCTTCTTCTTCGTAGTGTCCTCCTTCCTCCTCGTATCCTTGGTCGGTACTAGCGTCTATGAATAAATACGAGGTACACAATCACCAAACAATACTTAACTACTTGCATTCATCACACACAAGGGTCCTATAGATGATCTAGCATCATCACTAACATTACAAAATTAAAGCTTGGTTTAATTCCTTTTATTTTTAGAAAAGTAATTTCTACTCATTGAAAAACTACTTAAGATTTAATATTCTCCAAACCAAACATGGGATCATGTTGACACATGTCATCACCACATATTTTAGTCCATTGGAATGTGATTTAAAGTGGTGTCACAATTTAATAAGGTTTTTCTCTTTTATTTTAATTAATTAAAGTGTCTAGAAATGCCTATGTGGCATTCTTTTATTACTTGGTCATTATTTCTGTAAGTAAACCTATATATTTTTATATATTCTGAAAGGTATGGTTAAATGTGATTTTTGAGAGTTGGAATCAACTCAAAAGCTATTATGGTTTAAATTTGAAAAATGTTTGAATGCAGAAAAGCTTCTGCCTTGTTATTTTTACCATGGATGATCTACAGATCCAAATGACTTGAATCCAACGGGCTTGGATTCAGCATTCCCAGACCTTTCTAACAAAATTGGTTTCATTCAATTTGGTTCACTGAATCGACCTGGGTTGATTTTTGAAACAGCGCTAAGCACAACTAAGCACAGCGCTTACGCGGGTTGGTTAAGTCGCTGTCCCCACGCGTCAGTGAGACAGGGGGTGCGAAGCGGTATGGGGCGATGTGGTGCGTTCGATCTGGTTCTAATCCAACGGCTGAGGTTCATCGTCGATGTTGGGCAACGCCGGCGAGACAGAAACCTAGCGCGGCAGGTGGGGGTCGTTGGGGCTCATCGGGGCTCAAGCGAGGGTTGGCGAGGCGGGCGAACGACGAAGTCGACGATGCCGAACCTCCTGGTACCGGCAGCTTCTCCTGGGGCGGCTCCAATCGCTAGCTCCCTTCTTCTCTAGAGGCGGCAGGCTCCGGCGAAATTTCGGCGAAGTGCTGCTCGCCTTGCTTCGGGAATGGGGTGGCACGATCAGTGAGGAGAGGGGAGTGAGATGGTGTGCTCAATTCGGCTGGGGGTTGCCTCTATTTAGAGTCGCGACGGCGAGACCGAACGGCATGGGCAGGCGATGGTGGCGACATGGCTACGGGCAGATAGAGACATGGCTGGCGGTGGCAATCGCTTGGTGGTCTCCTGGCGATGCTCTACGGCTTTAATGCGCGCGTAGGGGCGGTGCGGTTTGGTCTAGAACGCGCGATGCTCTGTGCGGCAGAGGCGGCGTCTTCGACGGCGAGCGGTGGCTGTGCGGCATGGGACGGTGAACGAGGATGTCTGGCGGTCTCCTGGGTTGGTGGCGATCATGTATGCACGCGGCGAGGGCGGCGCGCGGTCTGTGGGCGTCGGTCGAGTGTGGCGCTCTGGCGCATGCTCGGCATGGTTGCTGGCGAGCTGGGCGTGGTCCGTGCGTGTGGTCCAGGGTTTGGCAACGCTCGCGGCTGGGACAGGGAGTGGCGGTGAACGATGGGCTGCCTCCCAGACAAGGTTGACACGGCTAAATATCCTTCTAGCTTGCTGTCTCCACTGGGGTGGCATGGTGAGCTTCGGCTGTTCACCATTGATGTCATTGCCCAGCTTACAGTGAGGCTAGTTCTTGGTTTAACTTGCTAGATGATCTACTGAGATGGTTGTGAGCTAGAGAGGGGACACGTTAGGCTTCAATCACTGCTCACAATAGTGTTTAAGATTTTGATGATTTGTTTCTGCAAAGTGTTTGATGAAATGGCCGCAAGAATTCAAGTTTTGAATTTTGAAAAGATTTTTGGTGGGTGTGCTGGGTTGGTGCTGGTGAGTCTGCAGATGCTTGGGTTTTGAAAGTTGAGCTTGTTTGAGTGGTTTTTGAAAAAGTGGGATCTTCTCATATGATAAAGATTCAATTTTGAACTGTCATTTAAACTATGCATTTGAAAGTTTCTGGATGATCACAAAGTGGGCGTTGATACTTTGTTATGAGTACAATCAAGGGGTGCAAAGATCCAAACAAGTTTCTGTTAAGTTCTGAAAGTTTGGGACAGCCAAAGTAGGCATGGGAGTTAAATTGGTCAAAATGACCATTCCCTTATTTTATTTGTTTTGATTTATTTGTCTTTGGGAAAAGTTTGGGAAATGTTTAGATGATGTTTATTTCACCTAAGAATCCATTTACAAGCAAAGGAACACACAAACAAGGTGGTTCAAAACAATTCCAAATGAAATGCATACACACATGCATGCTTTCATATTTTTATTTAGAAAAGTTTTTGTTAACCCTAAATTTGATGCTTAGAGTTTGATGATTCAAGTTTAGTATTTTTGGGATGTTACAGCCACCACCAACCATATACAAGATCTAGATCCCATCTGCCGCCTCCACGGCGGCGCCGTGCCGCCTTCATAGCCTCCACAGCTCCACCAAGATCAAGATCTCCATCAAGCCATCCAAGCAAGAATAGGAGGAGAAGGAGGACTCCACCATCACCACACCGACACCACCATCACCACACCGACGCCACCATCACCGCGCCGTCATCACCATCTCCATCGCCGCTACTCCTTCATACTTCCCCATCATGGTATCCGTGATGGGTTGTAACATTGATTGAACCCCCTTTTATTAATGTTATGATGATTTGAGTAATTGAAGTCTGGTGTGTTCTTGTAAATTAATATGTTTGTGCTTTCTCTTTACATTGTTCTATTTATGATATTATTCTATGATTGGATACGTCCAATATATTGTTGATGAATTTACTAGGGATTCACGGTGTGTCACAAAACTTATCATTAGTCTTTGTTCTTCCATGAGTAGAACTAATAGGCTATTTGCTATAAGTGATTTGCGGAGGCAATGGCAGCTTAGGACGTACCGCCTAAAGTTCCCCAAGATCACTCATGATATAGATAGGTATATTCTTGCGAATTGTTTGTTGACCCCAAAGTTACATACGGGATATCTTGTGACTAGCACACTACTTGCTTAGGAGTACGGTTATAGAACTTAATGCCTTTTCTCTGGTTTACCTTGATTGGTCTTGTTACCTGAATACACTATTCTCTTACGAGATGACCCATATACGAAGAGGGTGTGGACAATTGAGTTGTCTAGTTGCCACTTACCAACAGTGGGAGACAACAGTATATGAGGGACCGCCACAATTATAGTTTATAGCTATTCCATAAGCACTTATCATGCACATCGGTATACACAACATTACTTGAGGAATTATAGCATTAATATTTTATCTCATTGCATTCACCTCTTTCCAGTTTTACTTTTGTTCTAGTTTTCTTCCAGTCCGAGTAGTAATTGTTACAAAACATCTTAAATTCATTTATCCTAGTAACTTATAGAATAGGATATTTCCAAAACCATGGTTTGGGTGCGAACGTGGCCGCATTGACAACGTGGCTGTAGGGTCGTGTTCGCCGAGCTCCTATCGGGACAAACTTTTTAAATATTTGCTGCTACAAGTACTACAATAACCCTGTTATTGGTGCAGGAACCCAGACATCAAATTGGCGCCTTTGCCGGGGAGCAAAGCGTTCGGTTATCTACTCGCACATAGTTTATTTCTGTTTGTTGATATTATCTTAATGCTTTCTTTTATATTGAAAACAATAAAAAATTACAAAACCAAAAATTTATAAAAACCGTTGCTACTAATCATGTATTCCGAGATAAATTTTGTTCAACAGATAATTGATGTCTACGTACTTCTATTCTTATAGACAGTTGTTGGGCCTCCAAGTGCAGAGGTTTGTAGAATAGCAGCAAGTTTCTCTTAAGTGGATTACCCAAGGTTTATCGAACTCAGGGAGGAAGTGGTCAAAGGTATCCCTCTCAAGCAACCCTGCAATCAAGATACAAGAATTCTCTTGTGTCCCCAACACACCGAATACACTTGTCAGGTGTATAGGTGCACTAGTTCGGCGAAGAGATAGTGAAATACAAGTGGCAACGACGCCATAAAATAGCTTTTGACTTGTTGTTGAAGTGGGAGAAACTAAAGGCAAACTGAAATAAAGATGGAAGCAAGAAAACATGCAACATATCTAGATGCAAACGGTGTTTCAATGCTTAGAAACAAGGCCTAGGGATCATACTTTCACTAGTGAACACTCTCTCATATAAATATCCTCTCTTCATGATACTACTCTTAACTACTCTCCGGTTGGACACTCTAATCCACGGTAGGCCTACAAAAGCACACCTCAAAGTCCGCCTTCCCCAATCTAGATAACCCCACACTGTCACCTTGAGCTCTAGATGGTTCCAAAAAACACCACAATTTCATAAAGAAAACCAACTCAAAATATACTCATGATAAATATATATGTAACCTAGATTAAGTGCCACACACGGTGTGCACGCTATCACTTTCACACACGTGGGGAAAAGCATAGATCTATTAAAGCATGATGAGTATTTATATAGACTCTAGCCTAAGTGCCACCATGGCGTGCATGCTATCACTTTCACACACATGGGGAGAGCATAGATCTATTGAAGCACTTGAGTAGCAAGGTAGATCTACTAGATTACAAAGCTCATGACCACAACAAGATCATGCATAGAGAGAGAGATGAACACATAGCTATCGGTAGAGCCCTTAGCCTCGAGGAAGAACTACTCCCTCCTCATCATGGGAATCAGCAACGACGATGGAGATGGTGATGGAGATCGATGGAGATGGTGGTGGAGATCGAAGGACATGGCTCCGGGGGCACTTCCCCGTCCCGACAGGGTGCTGTAACAGAGACTTTCTGTCCCCCGAATCTCCCCTTCGGTGGCGGCGGCGCTATAGAGGTTTTCGTGGATTTCTTCTGGATGATTTAGGGTTTTCTCCCCAGGGGCTTCTTATAGGCGCAAGAGGCAAGGTCGGTGGAGGTCCAGGGGCCCACACCCCCTATGGGCACCACCAGGCTGGCCCGCGCCTAGGGGTGCGGCCACCCTGGTGTCCTCCTCCAACTCTGCTTTGTGGTTCCGTGTTGCTCCGGGTAAAATAATGAATTTGGATTTTGTCCCGTCCAATTCCGAGAATATTGATTTTCTGCCTTTCTAGAACCAAAAACAGAAAAAAACAGGCAACTGGCACTGTGACATCTTGTCAATAGGTTAGTTACAGAAAGTGTATAAAAATACCTCAAAGTGTAGACAAAACATAGCAAAGTTGATACAAAACAAGCATGGAGCATAAAAAATTATAGATACATTTACGACGTATCAATAATACAAGCATTGGAGGAGATAAAGGATTCAAGTTCATCAAGCCGAGTTGCTAGACATGAGCTGATAGAGAAAATGCTTAACCTATTCGAAGCGCATTCATTATGGTTGCATGCTAATGATGGATCTTATTGCACAATTTGTATGACAGATGACCACCTTAATTTTCAATGTAAGTGTTCGAACAATCCTACTCTAGCAAATTATAATAGAGATAAATTGTAGCACCCCGAGAAAACCACTACTAGAAAATCGCCGTGGTTTTTATTATGTGCATCATCATGACATCATCGCGCATCTATTTGCCTGAAACTATTTTTGAAAAGCACTTTTTTTGTTTTCTACAAATACCCCTCCCTATTTCAAATGCAGAACCCTGGGCTTATATGAAATATTTTGTTTATCTAAAAACCTATTTAAAAATGTTTTACCTTAAAATAAAATAAATAAAACAAAACATATTTTTAACCCCGGGGAGGCAGCCGCCGGCCAGGCCCAAAAGGCCCAGCCAGAAGCCGACCTACTACCCGAAGAAAACCTAAACCTTAGTCCGACCCCAAACCAAACCCTAGACCACCTCTACTCTAACCCCAACCCGCACTTCCCCTCCCTGCCGCCGCCAGGCGCCAACCACCCCCGCGCACTAGCACCCCTGGCTCCAACGCGTGACCTACGCGAGCCCTACCACATCCCGCTGACCCGGTCGCCACAATCCCCATCGCACACATCCACTTTGAGGTCGCGACCCTGACCCTCCTTGTCGATCTCGATCCCACAACCCCCACGCCGCCCCGCTCCTCGATCCCCTGGCCCCACCCCGATACCGCAATCCCCTCTTTCCTCTCCTTCCCCTCGACTCCCTCTCGTTCTGATCCCCGCCGCCAGGGCCGCGGCATCGCCTCAGGCCTTTCTCTCTCTCCTCTGGCCACCCTCGCTCACCACCACTCGTCGATGCCAGCATCCTTCCTCGACCCCACGAGTCCCCGCCGATGGTCCTCCTCTCGTCCTCCTATGCGTGGCCATGTCACCAGCGCCCTTTCCGTGGCCCGGAGCCTCTCGCTCGCCTCTCTCCTGCGACCGTCTTCTTGTCCCCGCCTCTATAGCTTCGCCCACTGGAGGGGCCTCGTCCACGACGCTTCTTCTCCCTCCGTGCTGTCGGTCCCCTCGTCGCTCGGGCCCTGCACAACATCGTCCGGCTCACCGGCATCGTCCCCGTGAGGCACTGCTGCATCCCGCCGCTCTCTGGCCGGTGCGCCGACTGATCCCCCTCCGTGCCTCTCGAGCTCCTCCTTAAGCCTACCTTCCTGCATCGTCCTCCCTGCTGTCTTCTGCAAGCCGGTGCCTTCCTCGGCCCGTTGTCGTCGCCCCTGAAGCCTCCTGGTCGGAACCACATCCCCGCAGAACCAGGGAGTTACTCCAGCTTCTGCCCGTGTTCAGTGTTGGCCAGGCCGTTGTGGGCTTTCACGATCATGACATGCTTCTGTCTTAAATTCCTGCGTTGGTGTTGTTGCAGGCATATGTGTTACCACGGCCACATCCTTACACGTCTTCTCGTTGGTGATCTATTCATGTCTCGCCAGAATGTCCGGTGCGTGTACCCGATGTCCTCGACACAACATGTTCTGTGGACAAGAAAGTCATTCCGGACCCTTGCTCCACCAGGATCGTCGCCCTGATGGCCGTTTGACGCCGAGTTCTACTTCTGGTTCCACCAAGATCTACCGAAGACTTTCGGAGGCACGAACCCCGAAGATCGTCGCCACGAACGCCAAGACCGAACCCGAACCCTCGGCACCCCTAAGATCGCCAAACCTCCACGTGTGACCTCTTTTCTGAGCCCTATTTTTATAAATGATATATCTTGTTGCATATAAATTGTTCATGATCGCATACATATTCATCTATTTGGGGGTAATTTGTCGAATCATCTAATAATTAAATATGGAGGCGATATGCGGGCTAATCTAGTCTTATACTAGCCCCATTTAAATTGTGTAGCGAACAGATGATATAATTTTGCCTTGTTAATACAACATTAAATTGAGGGCATCTAAACAACATGAACTTAATAATTAATTGTCGGGACCCAGGTTCCGCTTAATATTGCATAATTGCATCGCATTTTTGCCATGCCATACATCATGCATGCATCATGCCCGATCTTCTGTCGTAGTATTAAATAGTGCATCCGATGTTTCTTCTAGTGTTTTGCTTCTTCGCGGATAAGATCGATGAGTTGATGTGAGCTTCGCCCCGATCTTCGGATGTACCTTCGGCAATGTTTTCAGGCGAGCATTCTCCCGCTTTCTACCTATTTTACATTTATAGTCTTTATTTCCTCCTGTTGATCTATTGCTATCTGTGTTGCGATGCTATAGATTCCGTACCCCGTTATACTTCCCTGCAGCCCTTATATTGCCATGGACACATCCTATTACCTGTTGTTTGGTAGATAGTCGGCCTTGTGAGTCGTAGTTGCTTGCATAGGTGATGTGTCAAGCCGTCGATGTTCCACAGTTGTTGGAGTAATGCCGCATGTTTAATGTTGGAGATGATTATAACTTTAATTATCGTTTAATAACTAAAATTGAGGTAGGTAAATAATGCAGAGGCACAGGTGGGCAATAGATGTTATTTGGTTTTTAACCGTCCACTTGTGTCCTGTAGGACCCCGAGTACTTGATACCTGTTCTTTGAATATTCGCACTATCCGCATGTGGGCCCATGAATCCCCTTAGTATGAGCTGGAGTCATATCTTATTTCTTGGGGCCACAAAGTAGTTTGGGGCTTTATTACTATCCTGTACTTATGCCATGCTTTACTGCTTTATTTATGATTGCGCGTGGAGCGCCTGTACTGTTTTGGAACCCCGTGCCACGTTTTCGCGGTATCGACAAGCCCAATCACACTTTCGGGTTCCCAGTCGTTTACAGCCGTCGTCACAAACCTCTGGGTCCGTCTCGGAGCCGGCCAACTTCGTAGCGGGTAGCTTGGTGGGGTGGCCCCCTGAAATATTATATGAATCTTGCGATTTCTTTGTCGTGATGCCTCGTTGGGTTTTATTTGGTTTTTCCGAGGTTGATCGTGCGTGTGTTGCTATTTGTGCCCCCTGCAGGGTAAAACTTTCTGAAAGCCGTGTCCGTGGTTATGGACGACTTGGAGCATAGTATCTCGATCATAGACAACTATAACTAAAGTAGTGCTATAACTTTGACTTTATAATGACTAGTAATCAGCTTCACTATAATGGAATGGCTAAATAAAAGTGCCAACAATTGCTTGTTTGGGTTGTCGCCTGCTACCATTATATCTGACTAGTAAGTATTGCAACTATAACGGAATGGCTAAATAAAAGTACTAACAACTGCTGGGTTTGGGATATCTCCTGCTTATTGTATCTGACTAGTAAGTGTTGCAACTACAACGGAATGGTTAACTAAAAGTGCCCACTGCTTATTATATCAGGATGACTATCTATACCTGACTAGTAATTGCTGCAACGATAACTGAATAATTAAAACTGCCAACTGTGTGAGTTCCTCGGTTGACTTCCTTGTTTGGTATCGAGGGGGAAATACCAGGATGGGTATGTTTGGTGGTAGTATCAGGATGGTTTCGAATAGGTCTTTCTTATCTCTCTCTGATAGCCGACAGTTGTATCGAGTCTCTATAGGTTGTTTAGTGCATGTTGCGCTGCCGCTTCAGTCCACCATACCTATGTAGGCGAGGACCGCCGAATTCTAGTCTCGCCGTGTACTGGCCTCAGTACTGACTGCTCTCTTTTTCCTTTGCCCTTTGTCGGCACCCCTTTTGTTTAAGCAGGTTTTGAGATCGATGTCGTTAGCAGGGTTACCCTTCCGGCTTGGCCTGGGCAGGGTTATGGACGCCATTGGTTATTCTTCAGGGCTCTTAGCTCAATTTGCATCTTGTCCGTACTCGGACGCTGTATCGTTTTGAAGGTGATTTAGATCTTTGTATTGTATATCTGTATTCTTGACTCTTTGAGTCGCTGTTGTATATATCTATTCTGTGGGTTCCATCGCGGACTATTGTGTAATGATATTACTTCGTTTTCCACCCGCATGAAAGTGCCTGGTGGGAACCTTTGAATCGTTTCTATGCGGGCTTGGCGGGGATCGCTAAAACTTGCATAGGGCCGATTCCGAGGGTGTTACATAAATTATATGATAGTTTGGAAGTACTAGAATACGTTTCAAAGGTGCATCTGAAATGATATTTAGACTAGGAAATATTGATGTTGAATGTGAAGCACTTGATGAAGTTTTTAATTTAGTATACCTCATATTCCTCTTTTGCGAAAATAAATTAAATAATAATGCATTGGTATTATATTATTTGAAGCGATCTAAACCGCCATGGAGAAAGATAACCTTTTGCAGGACTCACTAAAGAGCGGAGAGGAAAAGGATCACAAGGAAGAGGAGGAAGAACAGATTGATCACCCGCTCACACCTTCGACTCCTACTTTTGATTCTATCATTTCTATTAAAACACTAGTCGATGAAAAGGAGGAACAAAAAAGTGAGGTTGACAAACAGAGTCACACTACAACTTTTGTTTGTGATGCCTCTCACTCTAGTAGTGATTTTTATGATGCTAAAACTATTGATAATTGTTCTACAGAGGCCTTGTGCCTAGACACTCATATGGAGAGCATTAATAATAATAAACTAGAGATAGAACCTTGCTATACTAACATAAGGGTCCTGAACTCCCTGCTATGAAGGAAGAGTACTATGAAGTGTCCCCCTACACAGATAACCAAGGTAAAGATTTAAGAATGTTATATGAATCTCAAATCCTCTCATTGCAGCTATACACGGAGGCATGTTCACCAAGCTTGGTGAATCAACACTTGCTTGAAAGCAAAAACTTGTTCGTCTATATGATGCCGATGCACCGTAAGCGGGTACGACTCTAACTGAACTCTACTCCAAGATGCTCCAAATTGGTATGTATAACCACACCTCGAGTCGATATCCCTTGGGATCCAGGTGGGTAATGTATGGAGCATCCTAGCCTGGATTTATGGCTTTAAAGAGAGCACTTCCCGAGAGGCAACCCGGAATTCATTAGGCGTCTTTCTTAGTTTTGTGTCTTGGGTTTAGTTGCATTCATGTTGCATTAGCACTTTTATTCTTCACATGTCTTGCTCTTAGAGTAATCTTGTGGTAGCTTTTAAAAGGTATAATTTATTGTTACTATGTGTTGCATAACTTGATTGTACTTAAATCCCGTTTTATATATGCTAATGTTGGTCAGAAAATTAAAGTTGTCATTTTTCTGTCAAAATATGGTGTTTCGCTAAGTTTCAGGTTAAGAAAGAATTTTCAAAAAAATAGGTAATTTTTGGCACCTCCAGAAGGTTTAACGACCAACTATACGGCGGGAATAAAAATTCCGGCCGTATAGTTGTGATCGTATAGTTATTGATGCCTTCATCAAATTTTTTTTCTAGGATACAAAAGGTTTAACGACCAACTATATGGTGGGACCTTTTTGGTCCGGCTGTATAGTTGCCGCCGTATAGATATCGACACCTGCTTCGAATTCTTATTTCAGGTTACTGCATGTTTGACGACCAAATATATGGCGGGAAATATTTCTTCGGCCATATAGTTCCGGTCGTATAGTTGGTACAACCATAAAATCTCTATGGGAAGGTAACCCCGGTATCAAAATTTCAATATACTTTCTCCCTACTTCTTCTAAAAACCTCGAAACTCCACATGAGATCTTCTCCCTTGATCGAGGGGAAGCAGAATATCTGTAAGCAATAAAAGTTCCACCTCAAAAACTTCCTAGACTATAATTATCTATAGAAGTTCATGTTTTCTTTTTTACTTTCCTTTTATCAGTGGGGTAAACGAACTATGTTCGTATACCAAACCGATGCATTTTATTTTGTGTATTATTTTCATAGGGACTTGAACCTTGTGTGAGAACGTGTGCAGTAGTGCCAATCGTGCAAACACTCGCATGAGCCATTTGGTTGCTTCAATTCAACATGCCTACCTATTAATGTCTGGTAAAACTTTCCAACTCAAAACTTTTTTAATAAGCACATAGGGGCTACACACTCGTGTCTCGTATCTTGTTTCACTTGCACCTCATCACATTTTAGGAGAGGCATCTTCTAGAACTAGTTTGTTGATTTAAGCGTGGTGCTTACGTTGATGAACCGACTTAGTTGAACTTGTATTTTTATCACTTGTGAGCTAAACCCATGTCTTCAAAAACACAAAAATATTTCGTTTTCTTTTTAGGTTCTAAGCAGGTTCTCAAGGAAGGCACACCGGTCCATATCAAAAACACATGTTGAAGCAAAGGTTCTTTGTCCATCGAAAGAGAGGTTACCAGTACCTCAACAGTAATAATGTGTCACCCTTTCTTTAACTTAAGCTTGGGGAGGTAACCACTTCTTATACTCTCTTTTGATAACTGCATTTTCTCTTTTGTTTTCATGATTTTCTCAAGTTGGTGTTTTCTTAGCTTGGGGAGGTTATTTTGCATGCGTAGAGTCTTGTGCAATGTTCTTTATCTTAAAAAGTTTTCATGCCATTGTGTATCCCTCTGTTTTTGAATGCTTTCTTAGGTGAGTTTTTGTTCATATTTATATAAGGGATATACTTGCTCATGTTAGGCCCCATAGGAGACAAGCCATAGCTTTGATGCACCTTGTTCAACTTTTATCTAGCTTGTGAAAAATATTGTGATCCTCTAAATATACATTGCCATGTTCTCTACATTTTGAAAAGAAGAAAAAATATAATAAAAAAGTTCTTTGAAACTTGCTAGTTGTCACTGTTCAGAATTGGCTTAAGTGAATGGTTATGGAGTAGCATGACCCCATAGTGTTGGAAATGATGGTCTTAATAGATGCTTACTGAGTGAGTTGTCAAATAAGAAATGATGTTTCAAAGTTTCGAGATTACATATGCCAAAATTTTGTCTTGGAAATCAAAGTGAGATATTGCGTTATGCGTGTCTTGCACCACAGTCGCACAACATGGGATGTTAACAACTCCGCTGGCCTTTGGACAATCCAAAAAGAGGAAACTCTTGGAGTTTGGCTATGAGTTGCCCAACATATGTAGCTAAAATACTATATTTGGGTATGTATTGGTATTCTGATGGGCCTGCGTTAAAAGAAAAAGTCGGAATACTCCTCTGACTGTTATGAGAAATAATTATACCGAAAAGGGAAACCTTGGTAATGGTCACGAGTGTCCTTCCTAGCCTACACCGTCTCGATTGAACATATACCACTCTTTTGGCATGGTCTCGTTACTAAGAAATAGATTTTCTATGAGCTCAACAATCAAAGTTTGTACTTGAGAGACTTTAATAGATGGCATGAGTGGGCATCATTGGAAAACTCTAACTCTATTTATGATTGACAACTAACCGTGTTTAGCTTTGCCTTATACAAATAAAAATACAAAAATACAATAAAGTGTGTATAGAAGGATCACAAGTCTACTTGCAAGCTAGATTTAACTTTAACATGGGACATAGAAGTTTTTGACTAATCTCTAGTGGTTTGGAATACTATAACTGAGATTATATTTCCTTGTATGATTATGTGCACTCTTGCTTTGAGCCTGCAGGAAAAACAAGAAAACGGTGCATTGATTTTCAATGATAAGCAAGATCACATCCATTAAGTTATCGATCCCTTTTGCTCAAGGACAAGCAAGATATAGCTTGGGGAAGTTGCTGGATGTGATAATACAACACTTTTATCTATATAAATTGTGTCATTTGCCTATCATGTCATGCTCCATCTAACTATTGCTATGCCTTATATGCATGATTACTTGTTTTCATTAAATTCAATATGAGGCTTGCACATTTAGTAGTTTAGGTAGAATTTTATCCCTCTTCCTTGTCTTTGACATGTGTGTAGGTGTTGATGATGATTATGGATAAAACAAAGGCAAAAGGAACAAAGAGAGCATAGTATGGAGGAGTTGTAGGACCATACTTAGCCATTTGAGGTGTTGGAAAAATTGATTTTTTCCAAGTTCTCAAAATGAAAATCCAAGGCCATGGGGTTGTATCCCCTGACGATAAGAATCCAACGAGCCCAAGAACACCCAAACCGGAGTTCGTATGAAAAAATGGCGACGAAAATACGAAAGGCACCTGAAGGTTTAACGAACAACTATACGACGGGAGCAAAAATTCTGGCCGTATAGCTCCCGCCGTATAGTTTCCAAAAAGGTCGCAAAATACGGGATTTCGCCCATGGAATCTCTAGAACCTTCCCTAAGTCATATGACAGTATTGGGGGAACCCTAGGGCACCCCAAGGCCTATATAAATGAGGGAGGAGTCAAGGGAGAGAGGAGGAAGCCACCACCAACTATACACAAGATCTAGATCCCAATTACCGCCTCCACGGCGGCACCCTGCCGCCGTGCCGCCTCCATAACCTCTACAGCTCCACCAAGATCAAGATCTCCATCAACACCATCAAGCCATCCAAGCAAGAAGAGGAGGAGAAGTAGGACGCCGCCATCACTACACCGATGCCGCTGTAACTACCTCGGTGAATTACGCTCCTAGTTACAAGCCTGGATGAGCAGAAATGGTTGAAATAGTATGGTGGGGCCCAAATGCCACTCACAGGTAGACCTTTCGGCCGTCCCAACCATTTCCACACATCGGGACAAGAACGGGCGGCGTAATCGGCAGGCGAAGGGATCAACTACATACACAAGTGAGTATGTATGCAAGCCACCATACAACAGTACATCAGAGTCATCCCATCTAAAAAGAAAGGAAATATAGCAACACCATACGGCAAGATCCAAATATCCTAGATAGATATAATAGTTTAGGATATCTCCTCATACATCAATCAACAGAGTATCAGGCGGAAGCGGAAGACAAAATCCGAGTACGGATAAGAAGCAAATCGGCATAAGATGCCCCATAAATAAGCAGATCCCGCCCACAGATCTCACGGATCCCCGTTCCCGGAATCTCTACACCGAATGATCGTTGCCCGCATCGTCCGTCTCTTCCACCCAGTATCCATCTTGCGAGTGTACCTGTTCATCTGAATCAAACAATTTATCGTGTGAGACCCTAGGGGTACTCAGCAAGTCTTTATGCCTCTAAAGGGGACACAACCCGGGGTGACGCAATTGCAGCCAAAGATAAACCCTAGCAATTCTATAGATACTCGCTAACCATCCGCCTAACCAGAGATAGACGGATGTCCGTGAATTAATGACAACAGTTATAACAGTTATAAAGGTAATCTTAACAGATCCATCCTCCTCCTCGCTTACCGACGAGGAAGCGGACGAACAACCCCCCCATCCGTTGGCAGTTTTATTATCCAATCCATGAGTGTTGCACTATTTACTAGTCAGGTACCTAGTCTAGTCAGATTAAAAGCGGTACTTTAGTTATGCTTGTCTATGATCGAGAAACTGCGCTCCAAGTCGTCCATAACCGCGGACACGGCTTTCAGAAAGTTTTACCCTGCAGGGGTGCACAAATAGCAACACACACTCGATATGCCTCGGAAAAACCAAATCAAAACCCAACGAGGCAGTCACGACAAAGCAATCACAGGATTCAGAAATATTTCAGGGGGCCACCCCATTGAGCTACCCGCAACGAAGTTAGCTGACTCCGAGACGGCCTCAAGGTTTGTGGAGCCGGTTGTAAACGACTAGGAACCCGAAAGTGTGACTGGGCTTGTCGATACAGCGAAAACTGGTCACGGACCTAAACAGTACAGTGTGGATTACCTCGCACAATCTTAAATTAAAGTAGTAAAGCATGGCATAAGTACAGGATAGTAAATAAATCCTCAAACTAGTTTGTGGCCCCAAGAAATAAGAATGAATCAAGCTCTGGCTCAGGGGGGTCCATAGGCCTCCCGGATGTGGATAGCGCGAATAATCTTGGAACAGGAATCAAGTACTCGGGGTCTTACGGGACACAAGTGAGCCTGAAAAAAAACCAAATAGCGAATATGGCTCACCGATGCCACTTTCATTAGTTATCCCATTACTACTCAGGTTAAGTTGTTTAGGTACCTCGTTATCCATCAGACACTCACATACCCTACACATGCTGTTCTACGACCCGCATGGCTCAAACAACTCCTGTAGTAATGGCTCATGGGATGGAGGAACAAGCTTCGGTGGGGTTTAAAAGTAAAGGCTATGCAATGCTTGGGATTCAAATTAATGCAATCGCGATTCAATGATGCAAGAATAAGATAGAGGCAATAGGTACTATATGTATGCAAGCATGTGGTAGTGCTTGCCTGGCAGCTCAGTTGAAGCAAGAGATGGATCTGGGTAGTGCTCCTGGTTCTCTTGGTATATCCCCTGCTCAGCGTCTATTCGAAGAAGAACCAAACAAACAAGGGCCAACATAAATAAAGTGCGCAAGCATATGAATTAAATGCATCAAGCAAACAATCATGCCATGATGAATGATGCACAATTGCATGGCATTAAAGTAGCATGGCATGGGTGAGGTGTGGAAACAATAATGAAGCATTTTTATTGAGCTTTGGCCCCATTTTATTCCCATTTTAGTTGCTGTTCACATTATATTTATATGATGCATGCTTCAAATCAAACCAAGGACTGCATAAACAGAAAGGTCTCGTCGAGCTAATCATTTTAGACATATTATTTGTTAAATTTGGAGTTATAAAACAAAAGTTATTAATTAATTAAAGAAAAGGGGCATTTATTGTAATTTAAATAAACTTGGAATTTTAATTGTTAAAAATAGATTTTGAATGGCATATTTGAATTCCTCACATTTTTCTGATTTGAAAACATATATTATATGTATTATTTGGATTTATATTTTAAAAGTTATTAAAAATCAGATTTAAATTTGAATTTGAAAAGATTTTAAAAAGATTTGAATTAAAACAGATCAAACAGAAACTTTTTATACTCAGTCTAACTTAGCCCCAGTCGCAGACAGGTGGGCCACAGTGCTGACTCAGCAGTACAGTGTGCAGAAAAACTTCTGTCACCCAGGGTTGGTCTAGCCACAGCCGATGACAGGTGGGCCAGAGGAGCAGCAGGGCCACAGCACGCGCACAGCTATCGGGCGCTGACACGTGGTGGATCCAGGTACGGCGGGTTGAGGTGGCGAAGATCTGGGGGTGCTCTTTGCAAAACTCACTGGGAGGCTGACTAGCGGGCCACACGGGACTGCGGGTTTGGGCGGGAAAAAGGAGAGGGGCTTAAACGCAAAACGGTCATCGGCTGCTGCTGCGCTGCTGACGAAAACGACACTGACGGCGTGGATCTAGCGGTTCTCCGGCGATGATGGCGACGAATCTAGCGCGAACAAGACGATGACGCCAAAACAAAAGTTGTAGAGCCAACATCAGACTACATCTTTGGTTTTTGGATCTTAGCCAACGGAGGTCCGCAGCGGACGGGGCAAAGGGATGAACAGAGGCGAGAAGAAGCTGCTGCAGCTGCTGCGGTCGGAGCGCGACGAGCGGCGCGCACGCAGAGCGCTCGACGGAAGGCGGCGGAGCTACGGCGAGCTAGAGAGGAGGAGGGGATGTCTAGGGGATTGCGAGGCTCACCAGGAGCTCGTCGGCGTGGTCGCTGGAGCCGGAGGTGGAGCGGATCGGCGTCGAAGCAGAGGTTCCACGGGCGTCTGCTCTGGTGGCCGCGGCGACGGCGAGGCTCCTCCGGCGCGCTCCGGGGCAGCTCCTGGTTCGGGGTGATGCTGAGGAGGGCGGCAACTGTCCCTGGACTCCGAGACTCCCTCCTGCCTGGCTTCAATCGCCTCCAACGATCTGGCCAGAGCTAGGGTTTGGGAACACCATGGCCAGGGCTAGGAGGATGTGGGGAGGAAGGAGAGGGTCTGGGGTGTCCTGGATCTCGATCTGGTGGTCATGGTGAGCTGGGGTGGTTGGGTAGACAGGGGGAGAGGAGGGAGGCACATGGGGTGGTGGTGCACTTTTGCAAAAAGGGAGGGGGAGGGTGATCGGGTAGGTGCTTCTCTCTTTCCTTGTTCTTTAGCTAGAGAAGGGAAGAGGGAGGACCAGGGGAGGAGGGGTAGGTAGATGGGCTCGGGTCGGCTCGGTCTAGAGAGAAAAAGGGGGAGGGCCGAGAGAGAGGGTGGAGGTAGGGTTTGGTTTATAGGGGGTAGATCATGGGGTGGTCTCGGTTGAGTTAGGGGGTAGCTAGGGTTTAGGGGGGAAGGAAGAGAGGGGGGGTATGGTGCTAGGGGTAGGTGATTAGTGTGGTAGGGTTTAGGGTTAGATAAGGGAGAGAGAGATAGATGGAGTGGCTCTTTTTACTAGATCAGGCATGCTCTAGACAAGCTCCAACAAGATCAAGCAAAGAAAGGATAGGGAGGTGATGATAGGGTGTGAGCAAGATCAAGCCCAAAGCAAGGATAGAGATAGAGATGGTCCACTCAATAATCAAATAAAAACCAAATACTAGAAAAGGTGGCACTTGCATGGCCCATGCAAAATATTGATTTCCATGTGGGTTCTTGTGAAAACAATATTATCACATGGCATTATTATTATGCATTCCCAAAATTGGAATAAAGGCCAAGCAAAAGGAAATGAAAGGATGCCCCATGTGGAGTAGGTGGAGATGACCATATTTGAAATACAATGGGACTTGCTAGTGTGTATATGCCACTAGATATTTAATAAGCCCACAAAAATATCCCAACATGATGATAACCCCAAAAACAACACATATGGGAGCTAGAAATAGGGTCCCACTCACAAGGCATGCAAAGGTGGCCAAGTGGCTCTCCCCATATCCATATTGTGAAAACAACATTATTGATATATGAGAGCATGTGGAAACAGAATTGGATCCATCCCAACACATATGAGCTAGATTTAAATAGCCAAAGAAAAGCAATGGCTCATATATGACTAGGGTGGTGGAATTTAGATGAAGCCAAAGAAAGGTGGTGGAGTTAATAAGAGATATGCCCCCAACTCAACTTGGGCATTAAACAATATATCAAGAACCAAATACAATATCAAGAGGCAAATACAATTTACAATGCATGTGAGAGAAGAACCAAATAAAAAGGTTTTATATGATGCTCCAATGCAAGGTGGCATGATGACATGAGCATGATATAATTATGATGCAACAATTATAAGTAGGAAGTAGCATATATCTAGACTAGGCTAGTAGCATTGCAATTGTTATACAATTGGGATGCTACAGCCGCCATCACCACGCCGATGCCACCATCACCGTGCCGTCATTACCATCTCCATCGCTGCTACTCCTTCACCCTTCCCCATCATGGTCTTCGTGATGGGCTGTAACATGGTTTGAACCCCCTTTTATTAATGTTATGATGATTTGAGTAATTGAAGTGTGGTGTGTTCTTGTTAATTAATATGTTTGTGCTTTCTCTTTACATTGTTCTATTCATGATATTATTTTAGTGATTGGAGACGTCCAATCCATTGTTGAGGAATTTACTAGGGATTCACGGTGTGTCACAAAACTTATCATTAGTCTCTGCTCTTCCATGGACAGAACTAATAGGCTATTTTCTATAAGTGATTTGCGGAGGAAATATCATCTTAGGATGTACCGCCCAGAGTTCCCCAAGATCACTCATGATATAGATAGGTATAGTGTTGCAAATTGCTTGTTGATCCCAAAGTGATAGACGAGATATCCTGTGACTAGCACACTACTTTCTTAGGAGTACAGTTGTCCATAGAACTTAATGTCTTTGCTCTGGTTTACCTTGATTGGTCTTGTTACATTAATACACTATTCTCTTACAAGATGACCCATGTTCGAAGAGGGTGTGGACAATTGAGTTGTCTAGTTGCCACTTACCAACATTGGGAGACAACAGTATATGACGGACTACCACAATTATAGTTTATAGCTATTCCATAAACACTTATCATGCACACCAGTATACACAACATTACTTGAGGAATTATAGCATTAATATTTTATCTCATTGCATTCACCTCTTTCTAGTTTTACTTTTGTTCTAGTTTTCTTCCAGTCCTAGTAGTAATTGTTACAAATCATCTTAATTTTATTTATCCTAGTAACTTATAGAATATGATATTTCCAAACCACTGTTTGGGTGCAAACGTGGCCGCATTGACAACGTGGCTACGGGGTCGTGTTCGCTGAGCTCCCATCGGGACAAACTCTTTAAATATTTGCCGCTAAAGGTACTGCAATAACCCTGTGATTGGTGCAGGAACCAGTCATCAGTATTGAACTGTATGTAGTGGAACAATTCTATGATTATAAGATGGTTGGTGACTGCTCCGTGGTTGAGCAGGCTCACGAGATATAGTCACTTGCCAAGGAACATGAGCACTTCAATTGTGTGTTTCCAGATGAGTTTGTTGCCGGAGGCATAATCTCCAAACTCCCCCATCATGGAGGAATTTTGCTACTTCTCTAAAATACAAGAGACAAGAGTTTTCCACCAGGGATCTCATTGGGACTCTTGATGTGGAAGAGAAGGTGAGTGAAAAATACACGTGCTCGAGGTCTTGACGGAGGTTATAGTGCCAACTTGGTATAGAAGAAAAACTTCCAATCCCACAAGTTCAACAACAAGAACAATCCGGATGGCAAAGAAAATTTTGATGGAAAGAACAAGGCATCACAGTCTACGAACTTTAAAAGCAAGACTGATAATAAGAAGGGTGCTTATCATGTGTGCGGTAATCCCAATCACTGGGCCCCTCGTTGCCCAAACCATTTTGACAAGCGCTAGCATAAGAACAAAGTAAAGACCGCTAACATCATCATGGGAGATACTGAGATGAAGGACACTGAGTATGGTATATTCCCTACTGTCCTTTCAGTATGTCATTCTCCTCATTGGTGGATTGACACAGGTGCCAATGTGCATGTTTATTTTGATATTTCTATGTTTTTTCATATCAGGTCACAGGGACTTTGTTCGTGTTCATGGGAAATGGCTCACATGCTTCTATTATTTGTACGGTCGATCTGAAGTTTACTTCGGGAAAGACCATGCGCCTGAAGAATGTGCATCATGCGCCCTCAATAAATAAAAATCTTGTTAGCAGATCTCTTCTCTGTCGAGAGGGCTACAAGATTGTTTTTGAGTCCAATAAATTTGTAATTTCTAAGTATGGAACCTTTGTCAGTAAAGGCTATGTGTGCAGAAGCTTGTTCCTCTTATCTCCGTCAGGCGATTGTAATAAAATCGTTAATCATATTTACACGAATTTTGAATCAAATGTATGGCACTCTATCTTTGTCATATTAATTTTAGTTGGATGATGCGGCTAGCCAAAATGAATTTAATCCCCGATTTCAATATTGTCAAGGAATCAAAGTGCCAATTTTGTGTACAAGCAAAGAAACCTCGCAAGTAATATACAACTATAGAGATAAGAAATTTGGCACCACTAGAACTCATACGTTCAGATCTTTGTGGGATGAATGGTTTGTTGACAAAATGTGGAAATAAATATTTCATGACTTTGATCAATGACTCCACTAGATAATGTTATGTGTATCTTCTAAAAACGAAACATGAGCCTTTGTGTTTCTTCAAAATCTATAAAGCTGAAGCAAAATACCAATTTGGTCGAAAGATCAAGAGGCTTAGGTCCGATCGTGGATTCTTTTTGTGCGGATATTTTTCCAACAATTTTGATTGCGCAGAACATGGTATAATCCATGAGAGGACACCTCCCTACTCATCTCATTCAAATAGGGTGGCCAAAAGAAAGAATCATACTCTAACAAATTTAGTTAAAGCCATGTTAGATACATCGTGTCTCTCTATGGAATGGTGGGGGGATGCACTATTGACTGCGTGTCATGTCCTAAACCAAGTTCTCACAAATAACAAAGAAATTATTCCATTTGAAGAATGTGATAAGAAAAGGTTAAAACCCTCTTATCTACGGACTTGGCAATGTTTGACAAATGTTCATGTACCAATCCCCAAGAAGCGCAAGCTTGGACCAAAAACCGTTGATTGTGTTTTTATAGGCTATGCTTTGCATAAAGTTGGCTGTAGATTCTTGATAGTAAAATCCGAGGTACCATACATGTATGTTGGTACAATCATGGAGTCGACTAATCTGACTTTCTTTGAGGATATCTTTCCAATGGAGGATATGCCTAACTCATCAAATTAGAATATTCCTAGTTCATCTAATCAGTAATTTGCTACAATTTATGAACCTACCATTCCAACTGAACACCTCTAAAAATCCTGAGAAGGATGATAATGAATTTCCTAAAAGGAGCAAGGGACAGAGGATTCCAAAGTCCTTTGGTGATGATTTCATTGTGTACCTTATGGATGACACTCCCACTTCTATTTCAGAAGCCTGCACATCTCCTAATGCCGACTACTTGAAGGAAGTTGTCTGTAGAGAGATGGATTCCATCTTAGATAATGGAACATGGAAAATCACCGATCACCCTTATGGGTGCAAACCTTTAAGATGTAAGTGGGTGTTTAAGAAAAAGCTTAGGCCTGATGGTACTGTTGAGAAGTACAAGGCACGGCTTGTGTCCAAGGGTTACACTAAAAAATAAGGTGAAGACTTCTTAGATACTTACTTGCACGTTGCCATATTGACCACCATTCGATTACTACTTTCATTGGCTGCCTCACATGGTCTTCTTGTTCATCAAATGGGCGTTAAGAAAACTTTACTAAATGGAGAGTTGGATGAGGAACTTTACATGGATTAGCTAGATGGTTTTGTAGTAAGTGGTTAAGAAGGAAAGGTGTGCAAATTGTTGAAGTCTCTATATGGTCTAAAACAAGCCCCTAAATAGTGGCATGAGAAGTTTGAAAAAACTTTAACTGCTATAGGTTTTGTTGTAAATGAAGCTGACAATTGTGTGTACCATTGCCATGGTGGGGGCGAGGGAGTCATCCTTTGTTTATATGTTACTGACATACTGATTTTTGGAACCAACCTTAATGTGATTAAGGAGGTCAAGGATTTAGTATCTCATTCTTTTGAGATGAAGGATCTAGGAGTAGCTGATGTTATCCTAAACATCAAGCTATTGAGAGATGATGATGGTGGGACTGCGTTGCTTTAGCCTCACTATGTGGAAAAGGTCTTGAGTTTTTTGGTTGATAGCGACTGCAAGTCTTCTCCTACACGGTATGATCCTAGTGTGTTACTTAGAAAGAATTAAGGAACTGCTGGAGATCAACTGAGATACTCTCAAATTATTGGCTCGCTTATGTATCTAGATAGCGTCACGAGGCCTTACATCGATTTTTCTATAAGAAAACTCAGTCGATTTGTTTCAAATCTGGGAGATGATCACTGACATACTCTTGATAGAGTTATGCGCAACCTAAAAGGCACTACGAGCTATGGCATTCACTATACCGGGTATCCGAGGGCACTAGAGGGTTATAGTAATTCAAATTGGATATCTGATGCTGACGAGATAAAGGACACAAGTGGATATGTATTCACACTTGGTGGTGGTGTTGTTTCCTAGAAGACTTTCAAGAAGACCATCTTAACGAGGTCAACTATGGAAGCAGAACTCACAATATTAGACACAACAACTGTTGAAGCAGAGTGGCTTCATGAACTCTTTATGAACTTACATGTGGTTGAAAAACCAATACCCGCAATCTTTATGAACTGCGATGATCAAACTGTTATTTTCAAAGTAAACAGTTCTAAGGATAATATAAAGTCATGAAGACATGTGAAGGGGAGACTAAAATCTATCAGGAAAATGAGAAACTCCGGAGTTATTGCATTGGATTATGCCCAAACATCTAAAAACTTGGAAGATCCCTTCACAAAGGGTCTATCATGTAATGTGATAGATAATGCATCGAGAGAGAGAGAGAGATGGGTAGGAGACCCACTATTTAAAGTTGCCAAGAGTGGTAACCCAATCTATGTAATCAGAGATCCCATGAAATATAATTGGGCGATAAGTTGTTGGTCAATTGAGAGAAGAGTATCCTTTCTTTTGTAAAATACCACTCCATGAAGATGCAATACTCTTCTATTCTACACGGCAGGCTGAGTTTATCTTAATGTGTTCTAAGTGGCTTATTTCTTAAGTAGAGATGTTGCCCTGCTGAACATATTTTGAAGGACACACCTATATGCACTAGTAAAAATGCGTTACTTAGAGACAGTTATTGTCCATAGGCCTCAGGCAGTTTCTCGTTCCGGCTCAAGCTCATAGCCTCTAAGAGCACACCACCTGAGTCGGTTTTCCTTTGCATCTATAAGATACACAACCTCAGATGGTGCAAACAACGAAACACCTCTAAGATGTGCAAGCTCGAGACGGATAGTAGTTCTGACCGCTTGCAAGAACTCCTCAACCTCGGACGACCCCTAGTAGGGACTGTCTCCAATAGTGAGGCGACCTGAGTCGGATTGAAACAAAGGCCGTATCTAGAACTAGGACTCCTCGAAGTGGCTGATTAAAGTGACTGTCTACAATGTGTATAAACCCTTTTAAATAGTACACATCATGCCAATTTGAACTCAATCATAGCTGACATGACACATAATCATGGTTCAGCAGCCAAATAGATAGATTAACTCAAGTACTTAGCAGCCAGTCAAAAGAAGAACATTATATTAACAATTAATATTAGCTCGATAGTTGGGGAAATCCATACATATTTAGCCATTACTTTATGACAGTACATACAAAGTGGAGTCCATACATCAAACAAGCATAATTAGTACTCTCTAACAACTAGCATTTCATTTATAATGGGCTGCCCGATGGAAGTTGCCGAACCAGAATATATACCTCTCCATTATCTTTTCCATCAAAGCAAAAAAGGACAATGCTATCCTTCTTTAAGTTGAAGCTTCTCACAACCTTCTCCCATCCATTCGTCAAGATTGCATTTGACCCACCAGCTCCCATATTCATCGTAACAATCTTTGGCTTCTTGTTCTTAATTTGCTAAACATGGACAACAATTGGTTCATCAAGGCGATTCTTTAGATATTTTCGTGTGAACTCAGCTCCAAATTAAATGTCTTTGCAAGTACATGAATTAAAGGATTAGCATGCTTTGATTACTGGAAGTATTTAAATATCACGAGATAGCTTGTTGATCACATGTTTAAGAATATATCATCTTCCATCTTGCACTTTTTTCACGATAGATGAATAGGGCAACCTTTAGACATAGTGTTGGTGGAAATTCGGGTTCACACCACTCTAAGAGCAAGTCTACATGAACTTTTTTTGGATACATGTCGTTTCCAAAAAGGATCTGATTATCAAAATCAGTGTTCTCCTTGTGTTGAGGCCCTGATGCAACAACACATACAAATTTTAGTGTAGTGGAATATTCCTATGTCTACTGTCTAAACACATAAAAATTTAAAACAAATGACTGGAATTTTGATGTTCTTTGATACCTCTAAACTCAATCCTCTCAATGGGCGCTTCTGATGACTAGAATTCAAAACTACAGCTAATGGCAACACTGTCATCGCTACCGAGAATTATTGCAAGATCACTGCAGGTCCCCATCTGTTAAATAGATGCAAACATTGAGCATTTTAATACAATAAAATATAATAATGAATTAGAGTAAAAACAGAAACATGGTTCTTGTTATTATACATAAATAAAAAGCACACACAACCAAAGAATCTGAAATTCATCGAATAAACAAGATGCAAGTAGACTAATGAAGTGAAAATTAAATCTATATTGCTAGAAGGGCAACAAACAATGATGAAGTAATAAATAATTGTAGATTTTTAGATGTATACAAGGGGAAAGAGGTGGGAAAAATAGAGGTAGGCTGGGGGAGGCTTTCCCGATGCTGTCGTCGTGTCTCTATAGCTCAGAAACCCTAAACCCTAAATTCGACAAGCAAAATGGAAAATTCCATGCCAAAATCCATAAATCGAAGATCTACATTAGGATTTTGGGGGTTTGGCTTTCACACATATCTACCTGGACGACAAAGGGGTCCTCGGAGGCTAGGGAGAGCATCCACCATAGGGGACCAAAGGCGGCGGGAGGAGAGGCAGGGGACCAGAGGCGGCTGTGGTGGAGGGCGACGACAGCGGTGGTGGTGGACAATGGGGGTCAAGTACTAACCTTACCGGGCGGGGAACGAAAAATGTGGCACAAATCTGAAATATTTGTCAAAATGTTTTCAGATCTTTGCCTCCAAGTACTAACCTCAGATAACTGAGAATGGAAAACGTCTCTAACAACATCCATTGTTCGAATTTCATATTAATTTTGCCGCCAAGTATTTCTCTCAGGCGTCTAGAAATTACTACCGTCTCAAATTTTAAAAGGACTAATTCAAATTTCATTTCTTAAGAAACTTTGTTCGTTTAAATTATAGGTTATATTTATACAAACGAAGTAAGGGAGAGAAGGGGCCCATTATAGATCAAAATATTTGTAAGATGACATCGGCGGCCTGGAGCACTTATCATACAACATTAAACGGCTAACCTGATTTTTTTCCAAAACATAGAGATGAAACTAGCTAGCTATAGCCAAAGTTGTTTTAGACAATAATATAGCAAACAATATTATTAAGATCACAGAATGTACTCCTCTGAGTATCACTCCTACGAGTCCGAGTCCGCCAAGGATGCCAAATCATTGATGATGTCGCTGACAAACCTCATATGCAGGTCCCTATACGTCCAATTTGCGTCACCAATCTATTTAATAATTTGCCTCTATTCAATGATATATTTCTTATTAAGAGGTGTTACTTATGTCTTTTCATCTGTTTTTGCATGTTGGATGATTCTTGGAGGATGAACTGCCGGAGTCAGGATTCTGATGGAAAAAGAGGTGTTTTGATATAATTTCGCGAAGATCAGAAAAATACCAGAAAAATTATGGAAAATCATAATTTTCCAGAAGACGAAGGAAGCCAGAAGGGGAGGCGGAGATGGGCCACAGGGGGACCACACCCCCAGGCGCGGGCCACCCCTTGGCCGTGCCTACAGGGTGTGTGGCCCACCTAACCCACCTCCGGCTCCGCCCTCTCGCCTATATCTTCCTCTCGAAATCCTAAGACACGGGGAGCGACCACGGAAAGATTCCGCCACCTCTGCGGGGCGGAAAACATCGAGATAGAAAGAGCTCTCCGGTAGACAGATTTCCGCCGGGGAAATTCCTTCCCGGAGGGGGAAGACCGTCGCCATTAACACTATCATCAATCTAGGCTTCATCGGGATGATCATCATCCAGACCATAATCTCCACCAGCACCATCATCACCACTCCATCCCGCTATAAAAATTGTGTTGAATACTTGCATAGTTCTTAGGGGAAACTTTCCCGGTGTTGATTACTATTGTAGTTGATGCTTGTGAGTGGAACCATTGGATTATTGTTTATGTTCATATTGTTATCCATCACCATACCATCTTTGATCTTGATCCATATGATTTCTTGTGAGTAGTTCGTTTAGTTCTTGAGGACATGGAAAAGTCATGTTGTTAGTAGTGGATTTATGTGGAGATATTATTCAATGGTTTAGTATTTAAGTTGTGGTGATATTCTTCTAGTGGTGTCATGTGAACGTCGACTACATGATACTTCACCATTTATGGGCCTAGGGGAATGCATTGTGTATTTGGCTACTAATTGTGGGGTTGCCGGAGTGACAGAAACCTGAACCCCCGTTAGGACACCATTGCATAAGGGAGCGTAGGATCTCAGAGTTTAAGGTTGTGGTTAGGTTTATATCTTAATTGCTTTCCTGTAGTTGCGGATGCTTGCAGAGGGTTTAATCACAAGTATGTATTAGTCCAAGTAAGGTCGGTACATTAGCACAGGTTCACCCACACAACACTTACAACACCAAACAAGACTACTCAGCTATTTGAAGCGAAAGCACTTGATAGAATTCCCATGTGTCGTCGAGAACGTTTGGTCCTTACAAGTATTCTCACCGGCTTGTCCTTTGCTAAGAAAGGATTGTGCCACTTTCTGCATTTGTTTGTTTTCCTTATTACTTGCACTTTATTTCTTTGCTTTATCAGAAAACCCCTAAAAATTCGTTTGCTAAGTATTTACAGAGATTTCCTACTCCATACCACTAGTCAGCACCTTCTGCTCCTCTTTGGATCGACACTCATATTTATCGAAAGTACTACGATACCCCCTATACTTGTGGGTCATCAAGACTATTTTCTAGCGCTGTTGCCGGGGAGTGAAGTGCTATTTAAGAGTGGAACTGGTAAAGGAAACTTCTACTATGATTATTGCCTTCTATTTGTTACTTTGTTTCTAATATGGATAACCCACTTGGTTTTATGTTTGGGAAAACTAATACCACTGTTAGAGTAGTAGATGAACCACCACCTGTTGAGATAAATCCCTTTAAGATACCTACAAGTATTATTGATCGAGTTATGGATAATTATTATTTAGGGGATGGAACTGTCCACCCTGGTGATCATTTCCTTTTTATCCATGAATTATACGGGTTATTTAAGTGTGTGGGTATCACAACTGAATAGGTGAAGAAGAAGTTACTCTCTATATCCTTGAAAGGGAGAGCTGAAGAATGGTATAAGCTGCTGAAGAATGGGCAATCTATGGAATGGGAGGAAATAGCACCTCTCTTTTATTCTAAATTTTATCCTCCCGGTGAAATTCATAAGGATAGAAATCTGATATATAACTTTTGGCCTCGTGATGGAGAGAGCACAACTAAAGCTTGGGGGAGATTGAAGTTACTAATGCTTAAATGTCCTATTCATGAATTCCCTAACAATATTATTATCAATAACTTTTATACTAGGCTTTCTCTTCATGATAAAGATTTACTAGATGCTTCTTGTGCTGGATCATTCACACGTATGAAGGAAGAAGCTAAATGGGATCTCCTGGACCGTATTCAAGAGAACACTCAAGCATGGGAGAATGAAAAAGGAAGAAAGTCAGGTATAAACTATGATTATGAATGCATAAAATCTTTTATGGGAACTGATGACTTTCGTGGCATTAGTAATGAGTTTGGTCTTGACTCCCAAAGTATTGCCAATTGTTTTAAAGCCTTTGCCTCTTACATAGAAATTCCCAAAAATAAGCGGAATAAGTACCATGCACCTTATAAAGATGTTGTTAGTCATGTTCCTATTAGAAGCACTGAAGTTTGTACCATTGATCATACTTTGCCTAAAGCTTATGTTGAGAAAATACCTTTCCCAGCTAAGGTAAAGGAGTATTCTGTAATGATTAGTGCGAATAACAAAGCTACAAAGAAAACTGTGGAACCTGATGATCAAATAAATAATGAACCTGTGGTAGCTATTGTGAAAGATCTTGTCACTAGAAATATAGAGGATGAGCACATTGTCTTCTGTGAAGACGCTTCTAATATGATTTCTCGTCCTAGTAAAGCTAGTGTCCCTGTGCTTTCTGTGAGAATTGGTGATCCTTTCTATTATGGTTTATGTGATATTGGTGCTAGTTCTAGTGCTATTCCTTATGAGCTTTACAGGGAAATTATGCATGAAATTGGTACTTGTGAGCTTGAGGACATTGATGTGGTTATTCACCTTGCTAATAAGGAAACCATTTTCCCTATTGGTATTGTAAGAGATGTCGAGGTCCTCTGCAGTAAGATTAAGTATCCTGCTGACTTTCTAGTGCTTAATTCAGCAGCTAGCAAAACTTGCCCTGTCATTTTTGGTAGACCTTTCTTGAACACTTGTGGAGCTATTATAGATTGTAAAAAAGGAAAAAGTTTTGACTAAGTTTGATGGAGATTCTTATGAGTTTAATTTTTCCAAATTTACTAAAGCTCCTTGTGAAAATAGCTTGCCTAATAAAGATTTCAGGATGGAACAACTTGCTTCTATTGATCTGGTTTATGACCTTGGTCCTCTTTTTGATGACTGTAAGTATGCTCATTCTAAAGATAAAGTTGTTGACAATGACAGTTATATTGTCAATTTTATTCAAAGTTCTACTGAAAGTTATTATGAGAGAGGGAAACATGGTTTTATGCATCTCAATAATATTAAGTTTCCCCGTTTTATGTTGAAAGCTTTGAAGTTTCACTTGTTTTGCCTTCCTATGCTAGTGGATTTTTGTTTCAACAATTTGTTTTCTCATGATACCCACATGCATAGGAAGTGGGTTAGACTCAAATGTGTTGGTTATTTGCTTCTTGATGCTCTCTTTCACTCTAGATATTTATCTCCTATGTGAGCATCTTTGAAATTTTCAAGCCTAACTTAAAGGCATTAAAGAAAATTACTTCTTGGGAGATAACCCAGTAGTTTTGTCGAGTCTTGGAAGTTATTACCTCAGTAATAACCGCTCTTTATTCTTTTTGTTTTGGTTTTTGTGTCAAGATCAACTACTTTTGAGAAGTAGAGGAGTTGTGAAAAGTGGCTGTTCCAGGACAGATTTTTGTGCTGCATTGTAATTTTTTTTTGAAGGAGCTCCGTACTTCGGATGGAGCTGTATTTTTTTGTTCTTGTTCTCCAAGTTGTTACCCAACTTTCATTAGTTTTGCACTTTTTGATTTGAGTAACAGAAGGTTTTCGAAAAAATCAATCTTTACCTGATGGTCTGTTTTGACAGATTTCTGCCATCATTTGCATTTGCCTCTTATATTGATTCCCTTTCAGATTCTTTTGGGTTTTTGGAAATGAGTTGCTACAGTATCTTTTGTTTCGATGGATTTCAGTTGAAGTGTGAACCTAAAGGTTTATTGTTTTTGCATACACTAATGTTGCCATAGAAGTTTGTGTAATGCCTTGTGAGAAAAGGAATTTCCAGGAGAAGGAGAAAAGGAGTCTGCAGAGTTCGTCTTTGAATAGGTAAAAGTGGTGAAAATTGAAGGTTCGTGAAAACCCTATCTTTTTATATTCTTGACGTTTTTATTACATACGGAAGGTTACGAAACAAAACAGAGGAGGAAACGGAGGCCAGGGTGGCCACACCCACCCTAGGCGCGGGCCCCAACTGGCCGCACCTAGAGGGGGTGTGAGCCCCTGAGCTCCGTCTCTGCCTCGTTTTCGTACCTGTACCTTCCTTATGCTTTGAAACTTCGTAATATATAACTACCCGGGTCCCCCGAGGTTCGTGTATTGTGTTCTCATCGTGTTTTCATTTCGATCTGTTTCTATCAGGAAATCTTCTCAAGTTTAGCACCATGGCCTCCGCCAACGACAAAGGCAAGAAGCCTGCGGAAGAAGAAAGGATCGCTGCTAGGCGGGAAGACATGGATTGGAGCATCTAGGAGAAATTTAAGATGGAGGAACAAACCGCCGCAAGGTCAAGGGCAAGGAAACCTACTTTTGTAGGAGCAATTAACACTGGACGTACTTTTTCTCGTAACATGCAGGGGATTATAGCCTCCATTCCAGACTTCAAATCCTGCCCTGAGGCGGTGGAAGCCCTTCGAACCACTGACGAGTTTTGTGATAAGTACCGTGCTTTGAGGATGAAGGTGGATATACTCCAAGAGGAGAACAACATGCTTCGTAAGATGCTGGAAGGTTTTCTTACCCTAAACATGGGAACATCACCACCACCGAAGAAGTAATTCATCATCAGGTTTGGCGTCCCCTTGGCTTGTTCCAAGCTTGAGGGAGTGCCCCGGTATCACATCATCATATTTTTTATCTTTTACCTTTTTAGTGGATTCATATCTTTGGTGGAGAAGTTATCTTATAGGTTGGTTGGCATGTGGAAGTATCTCTCCTTTAAGTTGATTATCTATGTATCCCTTGGTGTGAGTGCCTTTATGGAATATTAATGAGAAGTTTCATCTTTTACTTTTTGCACTTCTTATTTTAGTTTGCAATCTCTATTATATGATTGATCTTATTGATCAGTATTAGTATCACTTTGGGAGCATCAAGTAGATCTAAATTGGTTTTGGCAAACCGAGCTCTGGTCAGTAGCAACACTTTTTGAGGTTTGAAAGGAAAAGAGAAAAAAAAGCTTACAGGTATTTTGTATCATTTATTTTCTTTCTTGATTGGCTCTTAAGCTTAGTATTCTTTATTTAAGATCTTTTGTGTCTTCAAGGAATATTGCCTGTTTGGCTTTATTACTTGTATGTTTGCTTGTTTCCTTCAACTCTTTTGCTTGCTACCCAGCCTTGTTAGCCAAGAACCTATTTTCAGAAGGACTACTTCTCATGCATCCAACCCCTTTGAACCAAACTGTAGGGGTTCATAGCATGAAAAACAAAAAATTTCTACCTCATGCACACAAACAAGCCAAGATCTATCTACTAGTTTGTAGCAACGATTCGATTAGAGTACTCACCCTCGAAGATTCCAAAGCGGTTAACGAGAGCAGATTCTCGTGGATGATGTAGTCATACACTTGCCGATCTCAAGATCGCGTAGATGATCCTTCCGGCGCTGCGTTCTGGCAGCGCTTCCGCAGTCGTCACACGTTCGGTACTCGATGAAGACCTTCCTCTCCCTTGTTCCAGCATGCAGCAGAGGTTGTAGTTCTCCCCTCGCGATTCCGGTAGCACGACGGCGTGGTCTCAGAAGTAGAGGGAATATCCCGCAGGGCTTCGCCTAAGCCGGTGCGAGTTATGGTGGATCTAGCATTTTCAGCGATCTAGGTTTAGAAGGCCGGAGAGGAGGAGGTGGTGTCGGCAGCGGCTAGGGCGACGGCGACGAGCCGGCGGCGGCGCGAGGCGGCGGCGCACGGGGTGGGGAGGGCTGGCTCTTGTGTTGTTTGGGGCAGCCCTCCCCTTCTATTTATGAGAGGGGGGCATCCTTGGGAGGGGAGAGTTTGAATCCAAACCCAAACCCAAACTGGATAGAAGGAAGGACTCTTTCCTTCTTCCACTAGGAAACTATTGTTCTAGTTTGACTTTTCAAACCTCCCTTTTGACTTTCAATTTAGAGCTTTAATTCTCTCTCGCAAATGCCCAAACCAAGTGACCTGGGATATGATCCAATCATTCCACTTACAAATGACACATTCATGGACCATTCCCCTTTTGGTCAGGTGAACCTTGTAGACCCTTCTAGAACCTCTCCGATGAAAACATCGAAATCATTCCCGAACTCCGGAATCAGACTTTCCTTATATGAATCTTATTCTCTAGACCATTACGGATCTCCTCATGATATCCTGGATGCCATCCGAGACTCTGAGCAACATTCGGTTTCCCTACTTACATTCCATATCTACTAGACAACATCGAATCCTTAAGTGTATCTCCCTACGGTTCATGAATTATGCGGACATGACCGGGACACTTCTCAGATCAATAACCAATAGAGGAATCTGGAAATTCATATGGCTCCCACATATTTCTATGATTACTTTGCGATCGAAAAAACCACTTACATACGATACCAATTTCCCTTTGTATCGCGATAGTTTACTTATCCGAGGTTTGATCGTCGGTATCTCTGCATACCTAGTTCAACCTCGTTACCGATAAGTACTCTTTTCTTGTTCCCGTGATATGTGATCCCTTGTGAGCCAGTCATATGCTTGCAAGCTAATTGGATGACATTCCACCGATAGGGCCCAGAGTATATCTATCCGTCATATGGATGGACAAATTCCACCCTTGATCCATGTGCCTCAACATATACTTTCCGAACACTCAATGCCACCTTTATAGCCACCCAGTTACGGTGTGGTGTTTGATGTCATCAAAGCATTCTTCCGGTGATGGTGATTAGCATGATCTCATGGTTGAAGGAATTAGGTTACTATATATCAGAAAGCTTATAGCAAACAAACTATTGAAATGACTTGATCTTAATGCTACACTTATCTATAGGAGTATGTCCATCACACCATTCTCCTAATGATATGATCTTGTTGTTAACAACATCTCAATGTTCATGATCAAGAAACCACGATCATCTATTAACCAACAAGCTAGTATTACAAATAGGATTTACTAGGGACTCTAATTTAGTTTACAAATCACACAAGTATTAATGTTTCCGGTTAATACTATTACAGCATGAATGTAAACATTTATCATAAACACAAAGATATAATAATAACCACTTTTATTATTGCGTCTAGGGCATATCTCCAACAGTCTCCCACTTGCACTAGAGTCAACTAATCTAGATTACATGGTAATATACCAAACACCCATGGTGGTTTGGTGTTGGTCATGTTTTGCCCTCGGGAGAGGTTTAGTCAACGGATCCGCCACATTCAAATCTGTGTGTACTTTGCAAATCTTGTCACCATCTTGGACATGCTCTCAAATAGCGTAAAAACATAGCTTGATGTGCTTCAGCTTCTTGTGTGACCTTGGTTCTTGCGCATTGGCTATAGCGCCCATGTTATCACAATAGATAGACATTGGGTCCAGCGCACTTGGAACCACACCGAGCTCTATAATGAACTCCTTCATCCATATCGCCTCTTGTGAAGCCTCCAAAGCAGCTATGTATTCCAATTCAGTTGAAGATCTTGCCACAATGCTTTGCTTTGCACTCCTCCAGCTAACTGCTGCACCATTCAAAGTAAATACATATCCAGATTGAGATTTAGAATCATCCAGATCGGTGTTCCAACTAGCATTGGTGTAACCATTAACAACGAGCTGTTCATCACCTCCATAAGAAAGAACCATATCCTTAGTTCTTCTCAAGTACTCAAGGATGTTTTTGACCACTGTCCAATGATCCACTCCTGGATCACTTTGATATCTGCTAGTCAAACTAACAGCATATGCAATGTCGAGTCTAGTACATAACATGGAATACATAAGAGATCCTATGGCTGAGGCATAGGGAGTCTTACTCATCCTTTCTCTATCTTCTGACGTTGCAGGACTTTGAGTTTTACTCAAGGTCGTATTGGGCAACATGGGCAAGAACCCTTTCTTGCTATCTTCCATTCCAAACCTCTTTAGAACTTTGTCCAAATATGTACTCTGTGACAATGATATTAGACGTCTCGATCTATCTCTATAAATCTTTATGCCTAATATGTAAGCTACTTCGCCAAGATCTTTCATTGAAAAACTATTATTCAAATAATCCTTGACACTATTAAGAAGTTCTACATCATTCCCAATCAACAATATGTCATCTACATATAGTATTAAGAATGCTACAGAGCTCCCACTCACTTTCTTGTAAATACAAGCTTCTCCATAAGTTTGTATAAAACCAAAGCTTTTGATTACCTTATCAAAACGTTGATTCCAACTTCGGGATGCTTGCTTCAATCCATAAATGGACCGTTGAACTTTTCATACCTTGTTAGCACCTTTAGGATCGACAAAACCTTTGGGTTGTACCATATACAACTCTTCATCAATGTTTCCATTGAGGAACGCCGTTTTGACATCCATCTGCCATATCTCATAATCATAATATGCAGCGATTGCTAACAAAATCCTCATAGACTTTAGCTTCGCTACAGGTGAGAAATTCTCATCGTAGTCAACTCCTTGAATTTGTCGAAACCCTTTTGCGACAAGTCGAGCTTTATAGATAGTAACATTACCATCAGCATCTGTTTTCTTCTTGAAAATCCATTTGTTCTCGACAACCTTCCGGCCATCCGGTAAGTCCACCAAAGTCCATACTTGGTTTTCGTACATGGATCCAATCTCGGATTTCATGGCTTCTTGCCATTTATTGGAATCTGGGCTCATCATCACTTCTTCATATGTCGCAGGGTCATTGGTGTTGTCCACCAACATGACAGTCATAACGGGATCATACCAATCAGGAGTGGTACGATTTCTCGTTGACCTGCGAGGTTTAGTAGTTACTTCAACCAAAGTTTCATGATCAACATCATTATCTTCCTCTCTTATTGGTGTAGGCACCACAGGAACTACTTCCGGTGATGAGCTACTCTCAAGTTCAAGAGAAGGTTTAACAACCTCGTCGAGTTCTACTTTCCTTCCAGCACTTCTTTCGAGAGAAACTCCTTCTCTAGAAAGGATCCATTCTTGGCAACGAAGATTTTGCCCTCGGATCTATGATAAAAGGTATACCCAATAGTTTCCTTCGAGTATCCTATGAAGACGCATTTTTCCGCTTTGGGTTTAAGCTTGTTGGGTTGTAATTTCTTTACAGAAGCTTCGCAAGCCCAAACTTTAAGGAACGACAATTTGGGTTTCTTCCCAAACCATAATTCATACGGTGTCGTTTCAACGGATTTAGATGGTGCCCTATTTAAAGTGAATGCAGCTGTTTCTAATGCATAACCCCAAAACGATAGCGGTAAATCTGTAAGTGACATCATAGAACGAACCATATCTAACAGAGGTCGATTACGACGTTCGGACACACCATTAAGTTGTGGTGTTCCCGGCGGTGTCAATTGTGAAAGTAATCCGCATTTCTTCAAATGCTCGCCAAACTCGTAACTTAGATATTCACCTGCACAATTAGATCGTAGAAATTTAATATTCTTGTTACGTTGATTCTCTACCTCACTTTGAAATTATTTAAACTTCTCGAAAGTTTCGGACTTGTGTTTCATGAAATAGATATACCCATATCTACTCAAGTCATCCGTGAAGCTAAGAACATAATGATAACCACCATGCGATGCTACACTCATTGGACCACACACATCGGTATGTATGATTTCCAATAAGTCCGTAGCTCGCTCCATCATACCAGAAAATGGAGTCTTAGTCATTTTACCCATCAGACATGCTTCGCATCTTTCAAGTGATTCGAAATCAAGTGATTCAAGAAGTCCATCGGAATGGAGTTTCTTCATACGCTTCACTCCAATGTGACCAAGACGACAGTGCCACATATAGGTCGAGTTATCGGTCAATTTCAAACATTTAGCTTCAATGTTATTAATATGTGTATTACTACAATCGAGATTCAATAAGAATAGACCATCTATCAAAGGTGCATGTGCATAAAACATATTACTCATATAAATCGAACAACCATTATTCTCGGATTTAAACAAGTAACCGTCTCGCAATAAACATGATCCTGATATAATGTTCATGCTCAACGCATGCACCAAACAACAATTATTTAAGTATAAAACTAATCCCAATGGTAGATGAAGAGGTAGCGTGCCGACCGCGATCCCATCAAACTTTGATCCATTTCCAACGCGCATTGTCACCTCATTCTTCGCTAGTTTCCGTCTATTCTGCAGCACCTGTTTCGAGTTACAAATATGAGCAACTGAACCAGTATCAAATACCCAGGCACTACAACAAGTACTAGTGAGATACACATCAATAACATGTATATCGGATATACCTTTCTTCTTGATGTTGTTGTTCTTCAAATCCGCCAAGTACTTATGGCAATTCCGCTTCCAGTGACCTTCTCCCTTGCAGTAAAAGCACTTAGTATCAGACTTAGGACCAGCCTTGGTCTTCTTCATCGGCGCGGTAACTTTCTTACCGACCTTCTTGAAGTTTCCCTTTTTCTTAGACTTGCCTTGCTTCTTGAATTTGGTGATCTTTCTTGATCTCCACTTCCGCAGACTTTAACATGGAGAAGAGTTCGGGCAACGACTTGTCCATGTTTTGCATATTGTAGTTCATCACAAAGTTCTTGTAATTTGGTGGTACTGATTGGAGGACACGGTGAATACCCAAAGCATTAGGAATCACTATACCCAAGCTTTGAAGCTTGCTTGCGTGCCTAGACATCTTAAGCACGTGCTCACTTATGGAGCTGCCCTCTTCCATGTTGCAGTTAAAGAACTTTTCAGAAGCCTCATAACTCTCAACTGTCGCGTGAGCCTCAAATATCATTTTGAGTTCATGGACAATATCATGTGGGTCATGGTTCTCAAACCTTTTCTGAAGCTCCGATTCCAAACCATACAAGATAGCACACTGAACTGTGGAGTACTGATTCTTCCGAGCGAGGAAAACATTCTTTACCTCATCGATAGCATCAGCTGTAGGTGGGTCACCCAGCGGTGCATCCAGCACATAGGTCAAATTACCAGCATTGAGGACAATCCTCAAATTGTGGAACAAATCCGCAAAGTTTCTTCCATTGTTTTTCAACTTCTCTTTCTCTAGGAATGCATTAAAATTGATGGTAGGGGCCGCCATTGATCTACAACATATTTGCAATAGTTTAGACTAAGTTTATGACAAATTGAGTTCTAATTAATAGTTAAATTAATCTAGGTGAACTCCCACTCAAAACAATATCCCTCCCATTGTTTTAGTGATCACATGAACCAAATCCACCACATCAAAACCGATCATCACGAGAGTTGATGTAGCTTCAATGGCGAACAATCAACATGTTCATCATATCTACTATATGACTCATGCTTTACCTTTCGGTGATCCGTGTTCCGAGACCAGGTCTGTACATGCTAGGCTCATCAAGATCAAACCTTAGCTTCCGCATGAGCAAATCTGGCTTGCTCCCGTTGTATACACTCGCAGAATCTAACACACCCGATCATCACGTGGTGCTTTGAAACAACGAGCTTTAGGAATGGTGCTTACTAATGATGAACAATTTATAACTTGAAATTTTTGTGCTAGAGGGATCATCTTATAATGCTACCGTCGCAAACTAAGCAATACAATATGCATAAAAGGATTAACATCACATGCAATTCAAAATATGTGATATGATATGGCCTTTCTTCTTGTGCTTCCGATCTCCATCTTCAAGCACGAATATGATCTCCATCATCACCGACATGGCATCAAGGTCAATGGCGCTGCTTCATGATTGTCGTCCACCAGCATCAACTATTACAACTACTTTAAATAATAGACACGCATGTCTTAACGAAATTAAAGGATAACCATATGGCTCCTGCTGGTTGCCAACTTACAATAAGGAACATTGCATACATCATATATAATCACAATCATGGCCTATCACATCCCAAGATTTTCCAAATCTTGTAATGTGAAAAATAAATGAATAAAATAAAACCTTGTCTGATTTTCAGGGTGAGAAGAAACTTTTTGAATCCAATTGGAAACCTTCAAACCAAATTGGATCAAATAAAATCCTAAAGAGATTTATAAAGATAAATATTTAATAAAAGGAAAATAAAATATTTTGAAATTACTATTTTGGGATCTTCTAAATAAAAAGATTTGGTTTTCAAATGAAGTAGAAGTTTTACAAATAAGGATTATTTTGTAAGCCAAATTAAAATTTGGCCAAGCCTTTGAAATAAAATATTTCTATTAGATAAAAATGGTAAAGGTTTATTAAATAAAACAATAAGGATTTAATATCCAAGTTTTATAAATAAAGGTTTTACTATTAACCATGAAAACTTATTTATTTATTTCAAATAAGATTTCCAAGTATTTTATATTTTCAAATAAAACCTACTGATTTGGTTTTGAAAATATTTAGTTTCAAATGGATCTTTTTATTAAAATAAAACCCATTTGATTATTGACTAATGTCCATTTTATTTAATTATAAATGGACTCTAAAATAAAAACATTATTTTGATCCTTGGAATTTGGTTTATGTTGTTAAACAGAACCAGATTCAATTGCATTGTTGGTGATTGTTTGAATCAATTTGAATGCTTGAGTGTTGTTTGAATTTCAAAACATAATTTAGAATTGGAAAAAGAAAAACATTCAGGAAGGAAAAAAAATAGAAACAGGCAACAGCCCAGTCGACAAAGCCCACTAGGCCCAGTACCAGCCCAGCTTCCCTCTCCCCGAAAGAAAACAGTTCGCACTCAATTTTGAACCCACAGAGACGCTGACGAGTGGCCCCTTTCTTCTCTCTCACTCCCTCGCTGACTCCCGGACCCCACCCCTCCAGCTCACCTTCTTCCTCGCGACGACCACGCCGGCCGTTTCCTGCCGTTGATGCCGCGCGTAAATTCGCAGTAATGCCGCAGTGATTCCGCTCAGCAATCTCGCCCTCTTAAGCGCCTACTCTCTCTCTCTCTCTCTCCATTTCCCCTCTGTCGCCCCACCACGACACGCCCCCAGGCTGCCGAATTTCGCTCAACACCACCCTCTGCTCCGACAAGGTCCGGTGCCGATTCAGGCGACCCAGCGCCGCCCCTTGTCTCATCGACCACGCACACATACTCTCCACCTCCTGGCGCATCTGTCCGTGCCTTTCGTTCAACTGCGGGCGCCCCAGAACGTCGTCTTCGACAAGCTCCGAGCGCCGCCGCGTCTGGTTCTTCTCCGACGACCTCCCCCTGGTAAGCTAGACCACCCCGCGCCTCCTCCTTCACGCTCGCATCACCGCAATGACTTTGCGCGTCTAACACACCCTCTACCTTGCTTCGACATGCTCTGCAGCCTCGCCCTCGACCACGACCACGCGCAACCGACGCCAGCAGGAACTCTGGCGAGCAATCCACGTCGGACCAGAGCGCCCCTTGACTCCTCGAGAACACGTTGAGATTCCCCAGGCCTCTGCGATCGCGGTGAGCACCTCCTCAGCCACTCTAGCTTCCTGTATCGCCGGCGCCGCCACCGTCTAGCCGCTCCGCCGCCAGTAGCCACCGCAACGACGCCCATCTATGGCTGGCACGCTGTACACCGTAGGATTTTGATCCGACGCTCACGATAGATCTTTAGTCGAAGGGGTACGATTAGTTCTGTGCCGCACGATTCACTTTAGATCCTGCGGTCCACGTTGCTGATCCGAATGAACCGGTACCGCCCAATAGGAACTTGACGCGTGGCCAGTTTCTGTTTAAAAACAAAATTTGAAAACAGTTTTGATTTGCAAATTGAAACCTTTGTAACTTTTGATCCACACGTCCAAAAATTACAAACTTTATATCGTTGGAATCAGTGGAACAAGCCCTAGCCAACTATGCAATTGGTTTAGTAAATAGTATCGGTTAGATTGTTCGTTTTTGCAGAAACATTTGTATGCTTGTTTAGATTAGAAAAATTGTTTAAAAATGTTTTTGAGATTGAAACCTTTGCAAATTGGTTTGTGGTGAACTTACTGACCCTAGGAACCAACCCATGGTTTTAAAAATGGATTTTGTAAAGTTTAGGATGGATTAATTGGTTTAGCCCATTTCTAACCAAATAAAAATAATGATTTTGCTAGGAAAATGTTTTTGGAGTAAAAGCTTTGTGAAATGATTTGGATCAAACCTACTGACCCTAAACACCAAGTTTTGAGAAACAACAACTTATTTGGTGAACAACATAAAGTTGTTGCTTCGATAAAAATATTTTTCCACCACATAAAATAATGAAAGGATTTAAAAAAATGGTTTGTAGATAGAACCCTTTTGCAAATGACTTTGCCACTTTAGGAAGTGACCACCTTGAACCTTACAAAGCTTAGAGCCTAGTAGAAACCATCTTTGCAAATAAAACTACCTTTTGCATGCTTGCATGCATAACTTAGATCCCATTGTTTTATGTGTGTGAATTGTTTGATTGATTATTGGTTTGGAATGCTAGTTGATATTGTGTTTGCTTGATTGATTATAGTGAAGTTAGAAAAGTGTGAGACTAGCAAGATCAAGAAGTGAACCAACATTCCCTACAAAAAGGCAAGTGACACTATCATCTAAAGTCCTATTATTTTCATTATACTTAGTGGATTTTGAAACATGCATGAAAATAATTTCTATACTTATGCTATGCTAAATCCTAATAGGATTCCCTATATATACCTTAGTGAAAACAATGTAGTTGTTACATGCTTAGCCATGCTATATTTTGAGAAGAGACACATGTTGAGATTTTATGAAGTTGAGAAAAGGACTTGTGTTTTTATATAATAAAACAAGGACTCAATGAACCACCTGGGTGGACAAGAACTTTGAGTTTTGGAGAAGGTGGCAACAAAAGGAACCATGTCTATGGCAATCTCTTTGTGTTGTGCTCCAAAGGAAAACCACCCAGGAAACTTAGAGATTGAACATGTTTCTCCAATTGTGGCTTTCGTGTGCAACCACATGCTATTTATGGCTCTGGCTTAGTCAACTACATTGGGAAGACCCATACATTGTCTTCAAGTTACTGGACATGAGGACCTGGAATCCTACATGGGTACTGAAGACAAGCTAGCAATGGTGTATGGGAGGACCCTCTGGAAAGACTTCGTCACATTCTCAATCTGCCAGTACTCCATCTTGGTGAGTACAAATCCAGTGGCCACTGGTGGCAACAAGATGGGATTGTGACATGTGGGTAAAGTGTGCAACTTCTGCAGAAGATAATAAAATCTAAGTACTTAGCCGTGTCCCCGGTTATGGACAATACTGAGCAACTAAAGTTTGAAGCTATGGGAAATCTCGACATTCCAATTTCTAAAAGAAAACTTTCTAAGTGATAACAAAAGACTTGATGCACTTGGGGTTACCAAGGAGCTCAAGAGATTTTGATAAAACTTGATGCACTTGGGGGTACCAAGGAGCTCAAGAGATTTTTTTAACAAGGACTTGAATACTTGGGGATACCAAGTAGTTCAAGGGATTTTGATAAAGAGATTTGACAAAGGAAACAAAACCATTTGAAAAGATAGGATAAATTTGCTTTCTGCAAATGAGCCTAAAACCCCTACTTAGCCAAATATGCATGTAATGATAGGATCCACTTATATTCTACATAGTAGTGAAACTTGCCAATACAATTCAAATGTATTGACCCTTGTGGCTATAACTTGTAATGTTGCAGGTTTGATTGATTTTAGTGAAGATTGATTGATTAGGATTACAAAGTCTACAACCAACATGTCTGCCTGTGGCACTTTGAAGATGAAGGACCACATGCTTATAGTTATTCCGCTTCAATGTAATGTAATAACCAATGAGCTATGTAAGATGTAATAAAAATTATGTTATTCCTGGTTATAAAGTTATATTATGACCTTTGTTTCTTGATATTACATCTTAACTGTGGATGCTAGCTATTGATCCAGGGACTAGCATTGTAAACACATGGGACTCCACCTTATATTGTATTAAAGGTTGGGACTCCTTCTACAGATGGTATCAGAGCATTGTGTTGCCTGTAGGATTTTTAAACCTAGGATTGGACAAAAACCCTTAGAAGAATAGGAGTTGTATTTGTTCCAAAACTTATTTACAAAACAAACTTGTAAACTCATTCCTCAACCATTTTGGTTTCAACTCTACATCTCTTCTACTTCTACTTAATGGAAAAACCTACCCCATGGCCAAAGACTACACCATGTGCAAAGGACTTCTTCAACATCTTCAACTCTAATGACTTCAACATCTTCAGCATATTCACCAAGGACTTCCAACTTAGATATCACTAAGGACTACAAGTGAGACAAGGAAATCTTGCTCAAGATGTGAAGACTAAGGGAATGCAAAACTAGAAGGAGTTCACCTCACTTGAAGTATTGTAACCAAGGGTTTTCCCAAAGAAACCATGATCTCATGCAAGAAGAATCAACCAAAGAAAGATGGAAAGATCACAAGTGAACCATGTAGATGGACCACCATATTTTAGTAAGACAAACACACCAACTTATGTGGTGTAACAAAAATATTTTTGACTAAGTGTGTACTTGAACTTGGTTATTTGAGTAAAAAGTTGTTTGTGAATGCTTGCACATTGCTTGAGTGAATTGTGATGTGTGTGATTAGAATTGATTCCTTAGAAATATTTTGTCTATTCTAAATCTCCATTCAACCCAAACAGATGACTACTCCAGGAGACTCCAACATCAAGGTTGATGACACCAACACCAACCAAGAGGACAGCATGAAAGAGCTCATAGCAACCCAGAACCAGTTGAACCAAGTGACAGCTCAATTCATAGCCAACACTAGTGGAGAAGATCCAACCCTGCAAGGATTTTTGGATACTCAAGCCCAACTGATGCTTAAAGTGACTGATCAAATGATCAATATGGAAGAAAACTATTCCAAGAGAGTTTGTGACAACAAGGATGACAGAAATGTTATTCTAGATGGAGCCCCAGCTTGCATTATTTGTGGAGACAAGGATCATACTTCCAAGGAGCATGGAGATCAATGCCCCAACTGTGAAGAGAAACATCCTGTTGGCCAATGTCCCACTTCTCAAGCTACTTGCCACCTATGTGAAGGAAACAACCATGTCCCTATCCAATGCCCCATCTATTCCATTGTGGAACAAAGGAAACAAGGTGGAGTGCAACAAATGATTGCAAACTATCCAGAAGGATCCAAGTCTACCAAGAAGGTTGATGACAAAGGAAAAGGTCCACTTATACCTCCAAGCAAAACAACCCAATTCAAGGGATCAAATAAGAGGAATGTGAATTTTCTAAAGAGCAATAAAAGGTCCAAGAAACATGTAGACATTCCTACCTACCAGATAACATATGAACAACATGAACTAGATGCACTCCTAGCTTTGGAGAAACCCAAAAGGCAAAAGAAGGACAAAAGCCATGTGCAATGTCATAAATGTAAAGAAATGGGACACTACTCCAGTGAATGCCCAGAGAACCAGAAGAATAAGGAGATTGGCCAAGTGGTGTGAAACAACTGCAAAGAGCTAGGCCACTATGTAGCAACTTGTCCACAAGAGCCACGTAAAGAACTCAAAGATATCAACTGTTTCAATTGCAAGAACCCAGGACATTATGCAAGCAACTGTCCAGAAAAGATGAAGAACAAGTTGAACAAGCCTATGGAGAAACTCAACCTTGGCCCATGAGTCAAGTGTGGAAACCAAGGACACAATGCAAATGTTTGCCTAGAGAAGCTTCCCCGGGATCCCAAGAAGGTCAATATGTAATTTTGTTTGAAAATTTTAAAGGGTGGTAGTACCCTAGTTGTTTTGAGCCTACTTGTAACCCTAGCCTTCCCAAATCTCGGGAAGAGATTTATTTTAAGGGTGGTAGCCTGTCACATCCCAAGATTTTCCAAATCTTGTAATGTGAAAAATAAATGAATAAAATAAAACCTTGTCTGATTTTCAGGGTGAGAAGAAACTTTTTGAATCCGATTGGAAACCTTCAAACCAAATTGGATCAAATAAAATCCTAAAGAGATTTATAAAGATAAATATTTAATAAAAGGAAAATAAAATATTTTGAAATTACTATTTTGGGATCTTCTAAATAAAAAGATTTGGTTTTCAAATGAAGTAGAAGTTTTACAAATAAGGATTATTTTGTAAGCCAAATTAAAATTTGGCCAAGCCTTTGAAATAAAATATTTCTATTAGATAAAAATGGTAAAGGTTTATTAAATAAAACAATAAGGATTTAATATCCAAGTTTTATAAATAAAGGTTTTACTATTAACCATCAAAACTTATTTATTTATTTCAAATAAGATTTCCAAGTATTTTATATTTTCAAATAAAACCTACTGATTTGGTTTTGAAAATATTTAGTTTCAAATGGAGCTTTTTATTAAAATAAAACCCATTTGATTTATTGACTAATGTCCATTTTATTTAATTATAAATGGACTCTAAACAAAAACATTATTTTGATCCTTGGAATTTGGTTTATGTTCTTAAACAGAACCAGATTCAATTGCATTGTTGGTTATTGTTTGAATCAATTTGAATGCTTGAGTGTTGTTTTAATTTCAAAACAGAATTTAGAATTGGAAAAAGAAAAACATTCAGGAAGGAAAAAAAATAGAAATAGGCAACAACCCAGTCGACAAAGCCCACTAGGCCCAGTACCAGCCCAGCTTCCCTCTCCCCGAAAGAAAACTGTTCGCACTCAATTTTGAACCCACAGAGACGCTGACGAGTGGCCCCTTTCTTCTCTCTCACTCCCTCGCTAACTCCCGGACCCCACCCCTCCAGCTCACCTTCTTCCTCGCGACGACCACGCCGGCCGTTTCCTGCCGTTGATGCCGCGCGTAAATTCGCAGTAATGCCGCAGTGATTCCGCTCAGCAATCTCGCCCTCTTAAGCGCCCACTCTCTCTCTCCATTTCCCCTCTGTCGCCCCACCACGACACGCCCCCAGGCTGCCGAATTTCGCTCAACACCACCCTCTGCTCCGATGAGGTCCGGTGCCGATTCCGGCGACCCAGCGCCGCCCCTTGTCTCATCGACCACGCACACATACTCCCCACCTCTTGGCACATCTGTCCGTGCCTTTCGTTCAACTGCGGGCGCCCCAGAACATCGTCTTCGACAAGCTCCGAGCGCCGCCGCATCTGGTTCTTCTCCGACGACCTCCCCCTGGTAAGCTAGACCACCCCGCGCCTCCTCCTTCACGCTAGCATCACCGCAATGACTTTGCGCGTCTAACGCACCCTCTACCTTGCTTCGGCATGCTCTGCAGCCTCGCCCTCGACCACGACCACGCGCAACCGACGCCAGCAGGAACTCCGGCGAGCAATCCACGTCGGACCAGAGCGCCCCTTGACTCCTCGAGAACACGTTGAGCTTCCCCAGGCCTCTGCGATCGCGGTGAGCACCTCCTCAGCCACTCTAGCTTCCTGTATCGCCGGCGCCGCCACCGTCTGGCCGTTCCGCCGCCAGTAGCCACCGCAGCGCCGCCCATCTATGGCTGGCACGCTGTACACCGTAGGATTTGGATCCGACGCTCACGATAGATCTTTAGTCGAAGGGGTACGATTAGTTCTGTGCCGCACGATTCACTTTAGATCCTGCGGTCCACGTTGCTGATCCGAATGAACCGGTACCGCCCAATAGGAACTTGACGCGTGGCCAGTTTCTGTTTAAAAACAAAATTTGAAAACAGATTTGATTTGCAAATTGAAACCTTTGTAACTTTTGATCCACATGTCCAAAAATTACAATCTTTATATCGTTGGAATCAGTGGAACAAGCCCTAGCAAACCATGCAATTGGTTTAGTAAATAGTATCTGTTAGATTGTTTGTTTTTGCAGAAACATTTGTATGCTTGTTTAGATTAGAAAAATTGTTCAAAAATGTTTTTGAGATTGAAACCTTTGCAAATTGGTTTGTGGTGAACTTACTGACCCTAGGAACCAACCCATGGTTTTAAAAATGGATTTTGTAAAGTTTAGGATGGATTAATTGGTTTAGCCCATTTCTAACCAAATAAAAATAATGATTTTGCTAGGAAAATGTTTTTGGAGTAAAAGCTTTGGGAAATGATTTGGATCAAACCTACTGACCCTAAACACCAAGTTTTGAGAAACAACAACTTATTTGGTGAACAACATAAAGTTGTTGCTTTGATAAAAATATTTTTCCACCACATAAAATAATGAAAGGATTTAAAAAAATGGTTTGTAGATAGAACCCTTTTGCAAATGACTTTGCCACTTTAGGAAGTGACCACCTTGAACCTTACAAAGCCTAGTAGAAACCATATTTGCAAATAAAACTACCTTTTGCATGCTTGCATGCATAACATAGATCCCATTGTTTTATGTGTGTGAATTGTTTGATTTATTATTGGTTTGGAATGCTAGTTGATATTGTGTTTGCTTGATTGATTATAGTGAAGTTAGAAAAGTGTGAGACTAGCAAGATCAAGAAGTGAACCAACATTCCCTACAAAAAGGCAAGTGACACTATCATCTAAAGTCCTATTATTTTCATTATACTTAGTGGATTTTGAAACATGCATGAAAAGAATTTCTATACTTATGCTATGCTAAATCCTAATAGGATTCCCTATATATACCTTAGTGAAAACAATGTAGTTGTTACATGCTTAGCCATGCTATATTTTGAGAAGAGACACATGTTGAGATTTTATGAAGTTGAGAAAAGGACTTGTGTTTTTATATAATAAAACAAGGACTCAATGAACCACCTGGGTGGACAAGAACTTTGAATTTTGGAGAAGGTGGCAACAAAAGGAACCATGTCTATGGCAATCTCTTTGTGTTGTGCTCCAAAGGAAAACCACCCAGGAAACTTAGAGATTGAACATGTTTCTCCAATTGTGGCTTTCGTGTGCAACCACATGCTATTTATGGCTCTGGCTTAGTCAACTACATTGGGAAGACCCATACATTGTCTTCAAGTTACTGGACATGAGGACCTGGAATCCTACATGGGTACCGAAGACAAGCTAGCAATGGTGTATGGGAGGACCCTCTGGAAAGACTTCGTCACATTCTCAATCTGCCAGTACTCCATCTTGGTGAGTACAAATCCAGTGGCCACTGGTGGCAACAAGATGGGATTGTGACATGTGGGTAAAGTGTGCAAATTCTGCAGAAGATAATAAAATCTAAGTACTTAGCCGTGTCCCCGGTTATGGACATTACTGAGCAACTAAAGTTTGAAGCTATGGGAAATCTCGACATTCCAATTTCTAAAAGAAAACTTTCTAAGTGATAACAAAATACTTGATGCACTTGGGGTTACCAAGGAGCTCAAGAGATTTTGATAAAACTTGATGCACTTGGGGGTACCAAGGAGCTCAAGAGATTTTTTTAACAAGGACTTGAATACTTGGGGATACCAAGTAGTTCAAGGGATTTTGATAAAGAGATTTGACAAAGGAAACAAAACCATTTGAAAAGATAGGATAAATTTGCTTTCTGCAAATGAGCCTAAAACCCCTACTTAGCCAAATATGCATGTAATGATAGGATCCACTTATATTCTACATAGTAGTGAAACTTGCCAATACAATTCAAATGTATTGACCCTTGTGGCTGTAACTTGTAATGTTGCAGGTTTGATTGATTTTAGTGAAGATTGATTGATTAGGATTACAAAGTCTACAACCAACATGTCTGCCTGTGGCACTTTGAAGATGAAGGACCACATGCTTATAGTTATTCCGCTGCAATGTAATGTAATAGCCAATGAGCTATGTAAGATGTAATAAAAATTATGTTATTCCTGGTTATAAAGTTATATTATGACCTTTGTTTCTTGATATTACATCTTAACTGTGGATGCTAGCTATTGATCCAGGGACTAGCATTGTAAACACAGGGGACTCCACCTTATATAGTATTAAAGGTTGGGACTCCTTCTACATGGCCATATCACATCACAGCACACCCCTGCAAAACAAAGTTAGATGCCTCTAATATTCTTTGCATGTTTTACGTGGTTTGGGGCTTTCAATAAGTGTCGAACTAACTTATGAACAAGAACCACAATGTTGATACTAGTATTGTCAATTACCCGTTGTAAATTGAATCTTCACTATGTTGGGAGAAACAGGCACCCGCAAAGCCACTTATGCAATACAAGTTGCATGTCAAGCGTGGTGCAAGTCTCATGAACGATGTCATGTAAGGTTAGCCCGGTCCACTTCATCCCACCATCCCGCAAGATGCAAAGTACACAAGAAGCAATCGACAACAAAAGCATCAACTCCCACAATGACCAGTGTGTTCTACTCGTGCAACAGATCTACATATAGACACGACTCTGATACCACTGTCGGGGTTCGTAGCATGAAAAACAAAAAAATTCTACCGCATGCACACAAACAAGCCAAGATCTATCTACTAGATTGTAGCAACGAGTCGATTAGAGTACTCACCCTCGAAGATTCCAAAGCGGTTAACGAGAGCAGATTCTCGTGGATGATGTAGTTGTACACTTGCCAATCTCAAGATCGCATAGATGATCCTTCCGGCGCTGTGTTCCGGCAGCGCTTCTGCAGTCGGTCACACGTTCGGTACTCGATGAAGACCTTCCTCTCCCTTGTTCGAGTAGGCAGCGGAGGTTGTAGTTCTCCCCTCGCGATTGCGGCAACACGACGGCGTGGTGTCGGAAGTAGAGGGAAGATCCTGCAGGGCTTTGTCTAAGCTGGTGCGAGTTATGGTGGATCTAGGGTTTCCGGCGATCTAGGTTTAGAAGGTCAGAGAGGAGGAGGTGGTGTCGGCGGCGGCTAGGGCGATGATGACGATCCGGTGGCGGCATGCGGCGTGAGGCGGCGGCGGCGCACGGGGTGGGGAGGGCTGGCTCTTGTGTTGTTTGGGGCAGCCCTCCCCTTCTATTTATGAGAGGGGGGAAGCCTTGGGAGGGGAGAGTTTGAATCCAAACCCAAACCCAAATTGGATAGAAGGAAGGACTCTTTCCTTCTTCCACTAGGAAACTATTGTTCCACTTTGACTTTTCAAACCTCCCTTTTGACTTTCAATTTAGAGCTTTAATTCTCTCTCGCAAATGCCCAAACCAAGTGACCTAGGATATGATCCAATCATTCCACTTACCCATGACACATTCAGGGACCATTCTTCTAGAACCTCTCCGATGAAAACATCGAAATCATTCCCGAACTCCGGAATCGGACTTTCCTTATATGAATCTTATTCACCGGACCATTCCGGATCTCCTCATGATATCCCGGATCCCATCCGAGACTCCGAACAACATTCGGTTTCCCTACTTACATTCCATATCTACTAGACAACATCGAATCCTTCAGTGTGTCTCCCTACAGTTCATGAATTATGCGGACATGACCGAGACACTTCTTCGATCAATAACCATTAGAGGAATCTGGAAATTCATATGGCTCCCACATATTTATACGATTACTTTGCGATCGAATGAACCACTTACATACGATACCAATTTCCCTTTGTCTCGCGATAGTTTACTTATCCGAGGTTTGATCGTCGGTATCTCTGCATACCTAGTTCAACCTCGTTACCGATAAGTACTCTTTTCTCGTTCTTGTGATATGTGATCCCTTGTGAGCCAGTCACATGCTTGCAAGCTAATTGGATGACATTCCACCGAGAGGGCCTAGAGTATATCTATTCGTCATATGGATGGACAAATCCCACTCTTGATCCATGTGCCTCAACACATAGTTTCCGAACACTCAATGCCACCTTTATAGCCACCCAGTTACGGTGTGGTGTTTGATGTCATCAAAGCATTCTTACGGTGATGGTGATTAGCATGATCTCATGGTCTAAGGAATTAGGTTACTATGTATCAGAAAGCTTATAGCAAACAAACTATTGAAATGACTTGATCTTAATGCTACACTTATCTATAGGAGTATGTCCATCACACAATTCTCCTAATGATATGATCTTGTTGTTAACAACATCTTAATGTTCATGATCGGGAAACCACAATCATCTATTAACCAACAAGCTAGTATTACAAAGAGGCTTTACTAGGGACTCTAATTTAGTTTACAAATCACACAAGTATAATCATACCTGCTTCCCTCAAATATTACTAAGCTCTGGTTTATTATGGTACCATAATAATACTTGTGTGATTTGTAAGTACCATAATCATACCTGCTTACTAACTCAAGGGCTCAAAGCTAGTAAGTACCATAATCTTTTGGAAGCTCTTTATGAACTTGAAATCCCTGCTTCCCTCTATGAAGGGCCTTTCTCCTATTTCTAAGTTGAGTCAGTAAACCTATTTCCTCTCTATCTCCAACAAGCATTTGAGTAGTTGTGTTTCAAGCATTCATATGATGATTTATTCAATCATGTTCTTTATCTTCCTTGTTTGCACAAGATCTTATCTATTGAGTATTACTTTGAAATCTATCATTATGAAAAACCCTTTTATGTTTGAGCAAAGAGTACTCCTGCTGTAAAACTTCTTCAAAAGCTTTTTGTGAAACTATTTGCCAGCTGCTCTCTGACCAAGAAAAAAGTTTGCCAATTCCAATTATGATTTATCTTTATGCATCTCTATTGTGACTCCTCTACTTGTTGCAAGCTAAGTTATATAATGGTGAGTTGCTTTCTTCTATGATTTGTGTAATGGTAAGTGTGATGCTTCTTGCCCATATTCTTTTATCGACACTTCACTACATAAACCTGTGGACATGTTTACTGATATCAGTTTTTGCTTGGGGATAAGCGAAGGTCTAAGCTTGGGGGAGTTGATACGTCCAATTTGCATCACCATTCTATATCATGATTTGCCTCTATTCATTGATATATTTCTTACTAAGAGGTGTTACTTATGTCTTTTCATCTATTTTTGCATGTTGGATGATTCTTGGAGGATTAACTGCCGGAGTCAGGATTCTGATGGAAAAAGAGGTGTTTTGATGCAATTTCGCGAAGATCAGAAAAATACTAGAAAAATTATGGAAAATCATATTTTCCCAGAAGACGAAGGAAGCCAGAAGGGGAGGCGGAGATGGGCCACAGGGGGCCCACACCCCCAGGCGCGGGCCACCCCTTGGCCGCGCCTATAGGGGGTGTGGCCCACCTCCGGCTCCGCCCTGTCGCCTATATCTTCCTCTCGAAATCCTAAAACACGGGGAGCGGCCACAGAAAGATTCCACCGCCTCTGCGGGGCAGAAAACACCGATAGAGAAAGAGCTCTCCGGCAGACAGATTTCTGCCGAGGAAATTCCTTCCCGGAGGGGGAAGATCGTCGCCATCAACACCATCATCAAGGTAGGCTTCATCGGGATCATCATCATCATCCACACCATCATCTCCACCAGCACCATCATCGCCACTCCATCCCGCTGTAACAATTGTGTTGAATACTTGCATAGTTCTTAGGGGAAACTTTCCCGGTGTTGATTACTATTGTAGTTGATGCTTGTGAGTGGAACCATTGGATTATTGTTTATGTTCAGATTGTTATCCATCACCATATCATCTTTGATCTTGATCCATATGATGTGTTGTGAGTAGTTCGTTTAGTTCTTGAGGACATGGGAGAAGTCATGTTGTTAGTAGTGGATTTGTGTTGAGATATTATTCAATGGTTTAGTATTTAAGTTGTGGTGCTATTCTTCTAGTGGTGTCATGTGAACGTCGACTACATGATACTTCACCATTTATGGGCCTAGGGGAATGTATTGTGTATTTGGCTACTAATTGTGGGGTTGCCGAAGTGACAGAAACCTGAACCCCCGTTAGGACACCATTGCATAAGGGAGCGTATGATCTCAGAGTTTAAGGCTATGGTTAGGTTTATATCTTAATTGCTTTTCTGTAGTTGCGGATGCTTGCAAGGGGTTTAATCACAAGTATGTATTAGTCCAAGTAAGGTCGGTACATTAGCACAGGTTCACCCACACAACACTTACAACACCAAAGAAGACTACTCATCTATTTGAACCGAAATCACTTGACAGAATTCCCATGTGTCCTCGAGAACATTTGGTCCTTATAAGTATTCTCACCGGCTTGTTTTTTGCTAAGAAAGGATTGGGCCACTTTCTGCATTTGTTCATTGTCCTTATTACTTGCACTTTATTTCTTTGCTTTATCAGAGAACCACTAAAAATTCGTTTGCTAAGTATTTACCGAGATTTCCTGCTCCATACCACTAGTCAGCACCTTCTGCTCCTCGTTGGGATCGACACTCCTATTTATCGAAAGTACTACGATACACCCCCCTATACTTGTGGGTCATCAGTGGGTAACCTCGCAGTGATGAGTATGGCTTGTCCAATCTAGAGATGCTCGGTTTGGAGGAGTTAGTCCACCCGTCAACGGTGAAGGAGATGCGACCATCAAAATCCGTCTTGTACTCAATGGTGTTGATGCCATCTCGTGATATAACGCGTAGTCCAACCAAGCCATCTTTAGGATATGAAGATGATAAACAATGTACTTAGGTAATTTCCATGATGCAAAGGTAAGATGACTCAATGTTACATGTGACCATTATCATAAGTAATATATTAGATCGATATATATATATATACATATAGCATCGGTGACATGATATACATACCATAAGGCGCCTCTTGACATTCATCCTCGTTAAGCGGGTGACAAATGGCACCCTAATGAAGGAATTACCTATAGGGATGATTCGTTGGAGGTGATCATTCTCACCATCGCTAAGCTTGTATCTCTGGGAGATAATTGGAGATAACTGGTCGATAGGCAGTTCGTCTCCTATTCCTCTTCTTCTTCATCTTCTTCCTCTTCACCAACATTGTTTAGATAGATGACATTTATCCTCGGTCTATTCTCTTGCAAGGAAAAGCATCCAACTGACCATCTCTAGTGAGATAGTTATCAACAATGAGACGACGCCACCCTCCAGCTCCCAATCGAGTTCTAGATGGAACTTTTTGCACTTCAATCGTGTATGTCCACCCACAAGCTCGGAATTGCACCCTATATCTCGCGAGTTCATTAAAATGTGCCCTTGCATTGCTTGGGACAGTCTGTGCACCAAAATCACACACTAAATTAACGATTTTAATATGCTTACAGGTATAAGATGAATGTAAATAATACGAGTTTTAAGAATATACCACTGATTTCTCAAAATAACCACGTAGGCGATGAACATTGAACAATTAGCCAGCTGAAAAGATTCTTTCCCTGCAATAAGTCTTGCAAATATGGCACGTTGCCATATATCTTATACAAAATATAAAACCACACGTGATTAGTTAATCTAACTATATACTAAATCTCCTGATACATATTCTCCGCTAATTCTAATATCTAGTCACAATTTCTAACAATAATTATCCAATCTCTAGTCACAATTTCTAACAACAATAATTATCTCTAGATCTATGGTGGGCGGCACTCACTGTCGCGGGGGGGGGGGGGGGGGGGGGGGAGGGGGAGGGGTGTTAGCTTCATTGATGCGGGCGCCGTCGATCCAGTCGACGTTGATGTGTGGTGGCGGCCTTGTTCTAGACTTAGGGGCGGCAAGAGGGGTTGCTTGATCTGGAAGAGAGGAAGCCAACCTATTGGAGATTTCTCGATATTAAATGGAAGGGGGATTCTGTAGGAGGTGTCCCATAAAAATAACCATATGTACCATAACAATATATTCGAACACTCCGCATATATTTGGACCCTCTAGATTTTGGTGATCCTAACATTTGAGAATTATTGAGAACCAAAATGCAAAGGAAGGTGGTTATATGCTTGCTAGTGTTAAATTGAATCCTAAGACTAAATTAGATCATGCATTGAAGAAAATATATTCTCTAGTACAAATCTTGGATCTTACCCTGAAAGGTATGATAACTCCTAGTGTTCATGCACTTGCTACAGAGCAATAAGGTGCAAGAATCGACTAATTCCAATGTTTAATACGATGTGAGATAATTTTGATACTCAAATTTGAATTCCTTGAATTCCTTGAAGGAAGTATCCTTGGGCGAATAGTCGGAACTCTGGATATATTCGGACACTGCAGATTTTGATAATCCTAAAACTTGTGAATTATTCAGAACCAAAAGGCAAGGGAGATGAATAATTACAAACATAGTTGTTCACAACGTCTTGAATACTACAAACATAGTTCTTCACAACGTATTGAATACTTCAAACATACTTCTTCACAACATTAAACATTATCCTATGCTAGATATAGCTAGACAAAAGAAGGATGCAGTCTTCCATGGAGGATTTTAGTGAATTCTCATCACGAACAAGCCAATGAAATGTTCCCTAATTTCCACCCTCACAAAAACTAGTGAAACACCTTCAAGTTGGTTCATGTTGCAGAAGAGGTTCCAACCATTGGAGAATACTACCTGCTTCAGTTTGCCATGAAAGATAGTATACTGGATAGTAACTGTGTCGTCTATTCCATAACCATAAAACAAAGCTGTGCCATTCTTTAGGATGTTGTAAGCAAGTGCAAAGCTTGATGGCATGACCTAAAATGATGAAATAATCAAAACATATTAGTAAACACTCAAGTAAAATTCAAACCATGTCCTTAGGTAGAATAACTCACAAAGGTGTTGTTAGCTGCATTAAGTGCACTAAGACTTGTAACATAGTATTGCATGTGAGAGAGATGGAAAAAATCATCCTTATCATGAAGCCGACATATTCTGCTTACATCCTTTAGCATCTCAAAAGTAATGGCATAAATGTATTCCATAGTAATTAGATACATATATGTGAAAACACTCCTATAGAAAACACCTCTAATGAGGGATCCACAAATGGCATCCTAAATCCTGTAAAATTCAATTACCAATTAAAGGAATTCCAGATAATTAATATTAAAGGCCATATACATACATTTTATGGAGAAAACACACATACCATAAATAGTTTGGAATCCCTTGATGTCACCATTAGGGGCATGTACTTTCATAATAAACACATACTGATCATCTCCTTCCTCTTCACCTCCTTCATCGTCTTCATCATCAGCTTGTGATTAAGCTAAAGTTCACCACATCATGAATAGCAACATTATGTGTCCTCAAGAATGATAACCAGAATGATCCTCTTATGGATGTAGCTTCTTCCCTTTTCATCAGGAAAAGCTCAAACCTACACCCTCCATCCAAAGCTGGTAACCACTTGTTGGCATACTGGTTGAGTTTTCTGTTGAAGTGACAAACAATAGTCTGAGAAAAAACCAAATAAATATGTGATGTTGATCATACATATAACATTAGGAAGAATTTACTACTAACTAATAAAGTAGTACTCCTAAAATAATCTGAAAACTACTAATCAAATATATATAACAGTAGGAAAAACAAAAATGCATATAGTCATATGTGGCTTATCACATCAAAACAGAGATGCATATAAGGTAGAAAAAACACAATTGATTGATGTTTCTAATTGCTCAAACAAAAAAAATCCACTACTCCAAAACTAGTTAAATTGTCATTGTAACACATATGGCACAATAATTTTCCAGTACTCTTAAAATAATTAGAAAACTACCAACCAAATATATATAATAGTAGGAAAATTTAATACTAACTAAATAAATATGATAATATTGATCATATATATAATAGTAGGAACATTCACTACATCTATATAAAAACATAAATGCATGTAGTCATGTGTGGTTTATCACATCCAAATAAAGATGCATATATGGTAGAAACAGAAAACAATTGATTGATGTTTCTCTAACTGTCCAAACAAAAAATCTACTACTCCTAATTTTTTTAAATTGTCTTTGTAACACACATGTTACAATAATTTTCCAGCATCCCTAAAATATGAATAAACTTTTCAATATATGCCCATTTATGTTTCTAATTACTCAAACAAAAAACCCTCACATGCCTAGCTACCAAACACTGGAACAATAATTTTAGTTCACACATAGGCATGCAATTAACTGATAGTACTCTGATGATTGAGGATGAACATTAGTACTTTCTAGATAGATTGAGGCTACAATTACTAACCACAGCTTACTAAAAGTTTGGATGGTTTAGGACGATGGTGAAATACTCTGAAGTCTAGTTTGAATGGCCATAGTTATGCCTTGACTGGTTGCAGACCCGACAAATATCCATCACCACCGCTTGGTTCTACGCACTAAAAAAAGAAAATATCAAAGAAAATATTGAGAATAAACATAGTAAAAACCCCATCTGTATAGTAGACAGAGTGGGAAAAAGCATAGTAAGAAATTCTAGTTTGTATAGTAGATCTGGAGAAGTGCATGAACAATCTACGCAACTCGATCTCTGTGTATGAAAAACGCATGCATATGATTAGAATAAATCCATAGAAAGAAATCAAATAAAAAGAAAAGTAGAGAGGAAGAAGAACCTACAGGCGGAAGTTTCTCCGTATTCTGCCTCTGGAACTAACCGTTGAGTGCACAGATTCAGTTTGCCTCAAGTCTAGATTTAGGAGACAGTGCAAAACCCAAACCACTTACTCGTGATCATGTAGGGGTTCGTAGCATGGAAAAAATCTATCGCATGAACACACACAAGCCAAGATATAATCTACTAGACCGGTGCAACAAGTTGATAGAATACTAACCCTCAAAGATCCAAAGCGTTTAACAAGATACGAATCTCTCGTGGGTGATGTAGTCGTTCACTTGCCAATCTCAAGATCGCGTAGATGATCCTTCTGACGCCATGTTCTAGCAGCGCTCCCGCAGTTGGTCACACGTTCGTTACTAGATGAAGACCTTCTTCTCCCTTGTTCCAGCAGGCAGCGGAGGCTGTAGATCTCCTCGTGATTCCAACAACACGAAAGTGTGGTGGTGGAAGTAGAGGTGAGATCCCACAGGGCATCGCCTAAGCCGGAGCGGGTATGGTGGAGTAGAAAGAGCCTCTACAACTAGGGTTTAGAGGCCGATGGGTGGAGGTGGACGGCAACTAGGGCAAGGCTAGGCGACAACAGTTTAGAGGAGCTCTAGGGCCGCATCGGTTTAGAGGGGGCAGCTGGCATAGGGTTTGGGGTGAGGCCAAGGGGTCACCACACCCCCTCCTTTTATAGGTGGGAGGGGCGACTAGGGGAGGAGGAGTCCTCCCCCAACTCCCCTTGTATGGCTGGCGGCAAGGGAGGGAGGGTAAACCTTCCTCCTCTAGGTTTCCTCCTCTCCCTCCACTTGGTTTGTGATGACTCCTTGATGGCGCCTTGTTGACGTGGGAGCTTCTTTCTTTATTCCCCGGCAACGACACCAGAAAAGCTTTGTTGGCTGCGCTGGGTTGATGTAGGAGCGCTTCGTTGGGAACCCCAAGAGCAAGGTGTGAAGCATCACAACAGCAAGTTTTCCCTCAGTAAGAAACCGAGGTTATCGAACCAGTAGGAGGAAGTAAACGTCACATAGGTGTTGCAAGCAACACGGAGACCTGCACAACGCAAACTCAAGACTTTGCCCCAACGAATCAGTGAGGTTGTCAAGCTCACCGGTTTGCTGTAACAAAGGATTAAACGTATGGTGTGGAAGGTAATGGTGGTTTGCAGCAAGTAAACAGTAACAGTGGAAGATGTATCAATGGTAAATATTGGATCGGGTCCATAGTTCACTAGAGGTGCTCTCCTTAAATAAACAACATGACATGAAGGGTAAACAAATTACAGCGAGGTAATTGACAGGAACTGAGCAAGGCATAACAATGCAATTACTAGTCAGAAATATCCTATGAGGTTGATTGGGCAATACAACAATATACATAGACCGCCATCCAACTGCATCTATGACTAGAAGTCCACCTTCAGGTTATCATCTGAACCCCCTCCAGTATTAAGTTGCAAGCAACAAACAACTGCTTTAAGCAAAGTTTGTAAGGTAAAAAGTCCACATGTTCCATGAACAAGAGACCGTTGTTTTCTCCCTAGTAGCAACAATACATCTACAATCGAAGAGATTTCTGTCATTTCCCTTGCAAACTAGAGGCATGAACCCACTATCGAGCATAAATACCCCCTCTTGGAGTCACTAGCAACTACTTGGCCAATATAGCTACTAACAATGGAGAGCATGCAAGATCACAAACAACATAGACACCATTGAATCATAAAGACAAAACCATTAATCAAACCAACATAATAATCTCAATATCCACCGGATGCCCGCAAACACAACATGCATGATTACAAATAGATTAGATCTTGCTCATGAACAGAGCTCACAAGATCTATACATGAAAGCACAAAGGAGGAGATACAACCATCTAGCTACTACATGGACCCATAGTCCAATGTGGAACTACTCACGCATCATACCAGAGAGAAGGCCTCTGGGATGATCTCCCCTCCTGCAGGGTGCCGAGAAGAACTTCAGATCCCCCCGTTCTAGGGACAATGGTGGCGGTGGCTACAGACGGTTTCGTGGATTTCTGATTGGGTACTAAGGATTTCTGCATCGGGGGCTTCTTATAGGCGAAGGGGGAGACCAAGGCGGCCACCAGGGCGACCAAACCCTAGCCAGGCGAGGGGTGGGGCCAACCCACGCCTGGGGTGGGTCTGGCCCCTCTGCCCGGCCCCTCGGGCTCTCTTCTGGACTTCTTGTTCCCCATGGAAAGTAATTGACTTTGTCCTTTGTCCCGTCCAATTCCGAGAATATTTCTTTACTAACTTTTCTAAAACCAAAAACAGCAGAAAACAGGCATCTGGCACTGTTGCAACTTGTTAGTAGGTTAGTACCATAAAATATGTAAAAATCACCTCAAAGTGTGGACAAGTAAAGCAAAGTAGATATTAAACAAGAATGGAGCATCAAAAATTATAGATACGTTTCCAACGTATCAGCATCCCCAAGCTTAACTCCTGCTTGTCCTCGAGTAGGTAAGTGATAAAAAGAATAATTTTTGAGGTGACATGCACCCTCACAATAAACATCCAACCATTTGCAAGCATTGAAAGCTGGGATCAAAGAAATCTAAACATATGCATGAAAGATGGAGTTCTAACAATATGACATAGTAACTATGCATGCAACATGACAAGCTACAAACAAAGATCATGAATAACATGCATTGAAAAACGTTTGTTTGTTTGTTTCACATACAGAAAACATAGCATAGTGGTAATCAGCTTGTCCCTCATAGAGTAGCAATATAATGCATAGGACACCTGCAAAGTTCAAAAGGGTGACTAGAAACAAGTAGCACAAGAGCAAGTAATAACACAATATGCATCAATTAATAAGCTTTGTAACACTGGACATAGAATGACAACTATGCTCTCTTAATGGTGCCTAAAGGTAGAAGGTGGAGACTCAATAGTGGTGGAAGAAAGGCCTTTTGTAAAGGAAGCAGGGATTACAAGTTTCAAAAAGAGCTTCCAAAAATTATGGTACTTGTTAGCTTTCATCCCTCATTGCTCCTATCATAAGCATCTTGAAGTGGTTAAGGTTAAAGTGGCAAAGCTGGAGTATATGCTTGACGCAGTATAAGTTGGCAATCTCATGCCCCTTGAATATGAGGGCCACACCTCATGCATACTCAACTTTGGGTCCAGGTAAGTTCTTGTCACTATAAGTATTTGCATATCATTGAGAACCGCCAACGGGGTACCCCTTGCACATGGTACAGGAGCTTTCCCATAACCAAAATGACAAGGCAAGCAGACAATGAGCATCTTAGCAATCTTTTTATTTACCATATGCATAGCTTCTTTATTGAGGATGCTTCATAGATAGCTCACTATGGTGATGTTGCAAGTTTCCACCATGATTAGGCATGGCTTAGGCTAGCGGCCCAGGTGTTTCTCTAACACATGATACAAACTACATGGACTTACAAGTTCCCTCTTTATTTCACACCGGTGACAACCATAGACAAAAGAACATGATATCAACTGAGTACAACAAGGTACAAGTGCAATGTTGAAAACGTTTCCCGTGACAACACGGTTCTGCTAATTCCAACTTATAAGTGCAAGCATATAAAACAAAGTTCTCACAATGGTTCAAGTTTATTAGGGGCAAAGAATAAAGTGTGCCATCAAGTTCGTGAGGGCTTTAATCACTAAGTTTTCACATAATAAAATAGTTTTTAATTGGAAGATAGTTGAAAGCAAGAATATACTTGGAATGGTGTAACACACCATGCACAGGAATTTATAGTGGACACTTTGGAATAACTTGGTTTCTTGGGAGTTGGAGGCATGAGTAGAACTTACTCATACAAGTGGAGGCTAGCAAAAGACTGGGAGCAACCAACTAAGAGAGCAATAATGGCCATAATCATGCAGTGCAACAAAGCATATTAATCAAAGCAAAGAGTGGTACTACAAGTCAAGGACTAAATGATCATAGAGGCTAATGGTGACTTGTCATAGTCATAACATGGTGTGAGCATGTGCCAAGTCAACCCAAGCAAAGCATCAAAGGAGAATACCACAATACTATGCTTTTGCATGCTAAAACAACGCATAATTTCTTCAAGGCACACTAATCAATCCCAATTGTTTGGAACAAGACATGCTACAACAATAATCACTAAGCATAATGCTAAAACAACACCTAGCATGTCATGCTAAAGTCTTAGTCACAGTCAATGCAAGCTCCTCTTGCACTTCAAGCAAAAACTTACTACTCCTTTCCAAACACCAAGCAAACTTATTTGCAAAACAACACAGCGAGAACGGGGGTCCAAAATACTTAAGCAAACTAAACAAACTAAGCAAACCAAACAAAAACTAAGACACTCCAAGAACAACACAACTGTGCATGAAACAATAAAAACGAAGTGTCTAGACAGACCTGAGCTTTTTATTGATGAAGAAGGGGATGCCTTGGGCATCCCCAAGCTTTGACGCTTGTACCTCTTGGATATTTATTGGGGTGAAACCATGGTGGCATACCCAAGATTGAGCTTTTGTCCATTCTTCATCTCATTGCATCATTCTCTCTTTACACCAGAAATTTTTCCTTCATACAAAACTTCACACAATCTTCATTAGCAACATTAGTGTATTCGAAAGATATTAGACCACTGGCAAAGCTTTGGAACAACAAGGATTTTCACTAAAAACACAAGCTACTATAGTAAATCCTTCAAAAAGCTCAATTTACCTGAAGAGAACTCAAAAAGGAATCAATAAGAAGCAAATGCAAATAATGACAGAAATCTGTCAAAACAGACCAGCAGGTAGGAACCGATTTTTTCGAACATCTTCTGTTGCTCAAATCAAAAAGTGTTAAACTAAAGAAAGTTAGCTAACATACTGGGGGATTTATTCGTAAATGTTGAGATCAATCCGAGTTACAGAGCCTCCTCACGAATTTTTTTGGTGGAGGACAGAAATCTGTTTCGGGACAGCAACTCCCCAAATCTTACTTCCCTCTCATTAGAGGTCATTCTTGGCACAAAAAGCAAACAAAAAGGGTAAGGAGAGGCCATTACAGAAGTAATAACTTCCAATACTCAAGTAAACTATTGGGTTATCTCCCAACAAGTACTTTTCTTTAACGCCTTTAAGTTAGGCTTGATAGCTTGAAAAGATGCTCACATAAGAATTATGAATTAAAGTCAAAGAGAGCATCAAGAAGCAAATTCAAAACACATTTAAGTCAAACCCTCTTCCTATGCATGGGAATCGTGTAAGAAAATAAATTCACAAAGAACAAAGTGACATGCATAGGAAGATAAAACAAGAGTAACTTCAAAACTTTTAGCACAAAGAGAGGTGTTTTAGTACCATAAAAACTTCTACAACCATATTTTCCTCTCTCATAATAATTTTCAGTAGCCTCATGAATTAACTCAATAATATAATTATCACATAAAGCAGGCTTTTCATGAGCTACAAACACATAATTTCTATCAAGCTAAAAAATAGTGGGATTAAAACCTTCACAGGTTTTACCCAAAGTAGACATTTCAAAAGGATCCACAAGAGCATAAAATTCATCCTCATTTGGTAAGCATGGGGGACAATCAAATAATGTAAGGGATAAAGAGTTACTCTCATTTGAAGGTAGACATGGGTAGATCCATTCTTCCTCCTCTTCACCATCATTCTTATCCTCTTTTTCATCTAATGAGCTTTCAATTTCAGCAATTTCTTCTTCCATAGGCTCCTGCAAGGCATTAGTATCTTCCATTTGTGGAAAGCACCTATTAAAATATTCAAGAATATAGCCATTTGCTTCCTTGTAATTATCAAAGCAAAATTTAAGTATCTCATAAACCTCATGTTCATAAGGTGCATCATTAGTATTTTCAAGCAAACTAGCAAGTTCAAATGCCCCTTGAAGGCAATAAATTATTCAATCTGTTCCACATCATAAAAGTCATCATTTCCTTTAACATAAGAGGATATGGTAACATTATCATTATACTGTCACATTCCAAGATTTTCCAAATCTTGTAATGTGAAAAACAAATAAGCAAAATAAAGAATTGTTGAAATTTAGGGTGAGAAGAAACTTTTTGATTCCAATTGGAAACATCAAAACCTATTTTTATCAAATAAAATCCTGAAGAGTTTTAAAAAGATAAAGAAATAATAAATAAAATAATAATAGTTGGAAACACTATTTTGGATCTTTAATAAAAATATATATTTTATATAAAGCAAAGCTAGAAATATAAATAAGGATTATTTTATAGAGCCAAATTAAATATTGGCCAAGCTTTTGAAATAAAATATTACTATTTGATAAAAAGAGTAAAGGTTTATTTAAATAAAATAATAAGGATTTATTAATATCCAATTTTATTAAAGTAAAGGCTTTTCCATTTTAAATAAACACTAAAACTTGTTAATTTATTTTAAATAACTTTTCCAAGTGTTTTATATTTTCAAATAAAACCTACTGAAATGGTTTTGGTATTATTTAGATTTCAGATAGAGTTTTTAAATAAATAAAATCCTATTTGAATTAATGACTAAGGTCTATTTATTTAGTTTTTAATGGATCCTAAAAAGAATAAAAAATATTTTGTTTTGGACTTTGAAATATGTTGATAAACAGAATTAAAATTCACCCAAAGATTGGTGGAGATTTAAATTCAAATGGAGATTGAATAATATTATTAAATCTTATTTAATTAAAACTAGAGCCTATTTTAAATAATTAAAAGACACTAAAGGAATAAAAGATTTATTCTAAATTTGACTTCAGAATATGGTAATAAAAAGTGTTTGATTATTCACAAAATTTGACAAAGTTTTGAAATCAAATTGATGTTTGAATTGATTAAATAAAAATTAAAAAAGAAAATGAAATCACAAAAGAGAAAAAGTTTCAGAAATAAAAAAATAAGAAAAGAAACAACCCAGCTAAACCTACCCCAGACCCTAGCCCAGCAGGCCCAAAACCCCAGCCCACCCGGCTCCTCTCTTTCCCCTGCTCGTCCTTTTCTCACCGCAGACTGTACCCCCTCACTCACTGATAGCCTGAACCCACTCTCTCTCTCTCACTCTCGCTGACACTAGGCCCCACAGCCACCTCACCATCGTCTCCACCCGCGCGTAGACCACGCCCTCCTCCCCTGCCGTTCTGCCAACGGTTTCTTTGATTAATTGCTCGGTAATGGCGCAATAACCCAGCCCCGCGATCCCGCCTACTTAACCGCCTCTCCCTCCTCTCTATTTCCCCCTCAGTCCCCCACCCTAGCACGCCCCCAGGCTGCTTAATTTCACACTACATCGCCACTGTCTACGAAAAGCTCCGGCGGCAATTCCGGCCACTCGCCATCGCCCCTCGCCCCTCGACCACACACGCGTGCTCCACGTACCCTGGCGCACCTCCCAGTGGTCTCATCTTGCTCGCGCGTGCCCCCCAGCGTCGGCAACGACGACGACCAGCAGCGCCGCCGTCTACTTTTTCTTCGACGAAGCCTCTAGGTAGTCTCAGACCGCGCCGCCCCCTCTCTTTGATGCTCCCACACTCCCTACTCTATTACGCGTCTAACGCACCCTTTGTTTTGCATTGGCGCGCCTTGTAGCCTCGTCCCCGACAACGGTCGAGCGAACCCGTCGCCAGAAGCAACTCCGGCGAGCGATTCCTATCGACCCCGAGCACCCCTTCGTCAGCAAGGACCAGATTGAGCATCACCACGATCACGCGAACCTGGTGAGACATTCCCCTTCCTCTCTCGCTTCCTACATCGCCAGCAACATCGTAGCCAGAGCTAGCGCCGCCACACGCCGCCGCCAGCGCCGCCGCTTAATGGTCAAAGCGATTAGGTCCGTAGGATCTTGATCTGACGACTAAGATTAGAACTAACCCGAAGGGGTAAGTAGTGCCTCTGAGCCGCACGATTAAATTTAGATCCAACGCTCCACAACGATTGATCCGAGCGAAGCGGTACCGACGAATAAAAACACGCCACGTGGCCCTGCCTGTTTATAAAAACCAGAAACTTGTCTATTTGATGTGCCAATTTGAAAAATTCATAACATTCAAACCACACGTCCAAATTTTGCAAATTTTATATCAATGGATTCAGCAAAACAAGTACTTTCTGACCATTCACTTTGTTTAGTAAAATGCTTCTGTTAAACTGATTGTTTTTGCAGAAACTTGTGTATGCATGTTTAGAATATAAAAATTGTTCTAAAATGATTTTTGAGATAAAACCTTTGGCAAATGGTTTGTTTTGAACCAGCTAACCTTAGAAACCAACTCATGGATTTGAAAACATATTTGGTAAAGCTAAAGAATAAATCTTTTATTTAAACCATTTCTAGTCAAATTAAAATATTGTTTATTTGTTAAAAATGCTTTTTGGAGGAAACCTTTGGGAAATGTTTTGGAATAAACTCTCTGACCCCAAGCACCAAGTTTTATGATTTAAAAATGTATTTGGTAAACCCTATAAAGATTTCTACTTTGATAAAGGCATTTTAAACCACATAAAATAATGATTTGGTTTGAAAATGGTTTATAGGTAAAATCTTTTGCAAATAGTTTTACCACTTTATAAAATGACCAATAAGTGTTTTAGAATGTTTATAACCTATTATAAACCACTTTTGTAAATAAAACAAAGTTTGACATGCTTGCATGCATTGTTTTGTTGCTATTATTTTATGTGATGTTGCTTGAATGGTAGATTGAAATTGTGCCCTTGCTTGATTGAAATGTAGTGATTTGAAGAGTGTGATCATTGAAAAGACAAGGAGTGAACTTATATTCTCTACCAAAAAGGCAAGTGATGCTTCATACTTTTGTCCCATTATTTTCACTATGCATTAGTGATATTTCTGAAGTAGGACTTGCATGGAATTTTGCTAAGTGTAAACTATTCCATGGGAAATCCTAGTAGATGAAACCTTAGTAGAAATTCCCTAAGTTAAGATTACTACTACCATGCTTAGCTTAGCTAGTAGAAAACAAGGGTGAAATATATATTCATACTATGGAATATTTCTAAGTCAAGGAATTGTGTTTTGTTTAATAAAACAACTAAGTGAATGAATGACCTGGGTGGAATGGAAGGAATGGTTTGTGTTGAGTGGTTCACAAGGCCCATTTCTATGGTTTACCTTGTGTATCTCACTTGTGGATGGCCACCCAGGAACAAAGAGATTTGAGATGTCAAATGTTGAGAAGCTTCAAGTGCAGCCACTTGGCATTATGGGCTCTGCCTGGATCATATAGGTTGCAATAACTTAGCCAAATGGACAGTTGGTGGTAGGGGATGATAGGATGGAATGCGTCCATTCTGGTCTAAGGGAAGGCTTCTGAAAGATCTTGTCTTGGTGAAACCAAGTCTTGTGGGGAAAGTGCACCACCTCTGCAGAGTGTAAAATCTAAGTACTTAGCCATGTCCCTGGTAAAGGACAATTTGAGCATCAAGACATGGAAGCTATCAAGAATCTCCTCATCCCATTTTGTAAGTAAAAACTTGTGGTTGAACAAGGGTTGAAGGATCACCAATTTCTATTGGGAGATGCCTTGGGAAGGATTTTGTCAAGCAAAAACTTAGTGTTTTCAAATGATAAGGAAAATCTATTTTGAGCAAAGCAAGCCTAAGCTCCACTTAGCCAAATGCATATAGATGATAGACTCCACTATATTACCATAGTATCACTTGCCAATACAATTCAAATGTATTGACCTTTGTGGCTGTAACTTATTATGTTGCAGGTTTGTTTGATGTTAGTGAAGTTTATTGATTAGGATTACAAGTCTACAACCAACATGTCTGCCTGTGGCACTTTGAAGATGAAGGACCCCATGCTATTGTTATATTCTGCTGCATTGTAATGAGATAGCCAAATGAGCTATGTAAGATGTAATAAATTACTTTATTCATGGTTATAAAGTTGTATTATGACCTTTGTTTCTTGATATTACATCTTAATTGTGGATGATAGCTATTGATCCAGGGACTAGCATTGTAAACGCAGGGATCTCTACCTTATTAAAGGTTTGGAACCTAACATATACTCACATTGGAAAGGGAGATGTTTGTACCTCCTACAGTAACAAGCTTTATCAAAGCAATAGGTAACTTTATAAGTAGAGCACACCTCTCTAGCAATAGTATTCAACTTATCAATTTGTTCCCATAAGTGTTTCCCTTTTTGTGACAAACGGTGTTCCTTATAATAATACTTTTGTTCTTTCGGGAACCCACCTTGCCAATAAGAACTAGTTTCAAAGAAACTATCCATTGATAGAAAGCATGACCAAGCAAGGCAATAACAGACCAGCAACTAGAGTGGGAACTATTTTTTTTGTGTTTTTGAATATAGAAAGCAAACCAAACTAGACTAATTTTTTTGGGTTTGTTGAAAAGAGGCAAACAAAACCAAGCAAAAGAAACAAAGCAAGCTAAAAACAAAGTAAAGAGAAAGGAAGTGAAGGAATCCCCTTGTGAAGACGTCCTTAGCCTCCCCGGCAACAGTGCCAGAAAACTTGTTGATGGCTCCTTGATGGCGCCTTGTTGACGTGGGAGCTTCTTTATTTATTCCCCGACAAGGGCGCCAGAAAAATTTCGTTGGCTGCGCTGGGTTGATGTAGGAGCGCTTCGTTGGGAACCCCAATAGCAAGGTGTGAAGCAGCATAGCAGCAAGTTTTCCCTGAGTAAGAAACCGAGGTTATCGAACCAGTAGGAGGAAGGAAATGTCACACAGGTGTTGCAAGCAACGCGGAGACCTGCACAACACAAACTCAAGACTTTGCCCCAACGAATCAGTGAGGTTGTTAAGCTCACCGGTTTGCTGTAACAAAGGATTAAACGTATGGTGTGGAAGGTAATGGTGGTGTGCAGCAAGTAAACGGTAACAGTGGAAGATGTATCAATGGTAAAGATTGGACCGGGGTCCATAGTTCACTAGAGGTGCTCTCCTTAAATAAACAACATGGCATGAAGGGTAAACAAATTACAGCGAGTCAATTGACAGGAACTGAGCAAGGCATAACAATGCATTTACTAGTCAGAAAGATCCTATGAGGTTGATTGGGCAATACAACAATATACATAGACCGCCATCCAACTTCATCTATGACTAGAAGTCCACCTTCAGGTTATCATCCGAACCCCCTCCAGTATTAAGTTGCAAGCAACAGACAACTTCTTTAACAAAAGTGTGTAAGGTAAACAGTCCACATGTTCCATGAACAAGAGACCGTTGTTTTCTTCCTAGTAGCAATAGCACATCTACAACCGAAGAGATTTCTGTCACTTCCCTTGGAAACTAGAGGCATGAACCCACTATCGAGCATAAATACCCCCTCTTGGAGTCACTAGCAACTACTTGGCCAAGATAGCTACTAACAACGGAGAGCATGCAAGATCACAAACAACACAAACATGATAGAATCATAAAGACAAAACCATTAATCAAACCAACATAATAATCTCAATATCCATCGAATCCCTGCAAACACAACATGCATGATTACAAATAGATTAGATCTTGATCATGAACGGAGCTCACAAGATCTATACATGAAAGCACAAAGGAGGAGATACAATTATCTAGCTACTACATGGACCCATAGTCCAAGGTGGAACTACTCACGCATCATACCGGAGTGAAGGCCTCCGGGATGATCTCCCCTCCGGCAGGGTGCCGGGAAGAACTTCAGATCCCCCTGATCTAGGGATGACGGTGGCGGCGGCTATAAACGGTTTCTTGGATTTCTGATCGGGTAATCAGGGTTTCTGCATCTGGGGCTTCTTATAGGCGAAGGGGGAGACCGAGGCGGCCGCCAGGGCGACCAAACCCTAGCCAGGCGCGGGGTGGGGCCTACCCGCGCCTGGGGTGGGTCTGGCCCCTCTGGCCGGCCCCTCGAACTCTCCTCTGGACTTCTTGTTACCCACAGAAAGTAATTTACTTTGTCCTTTGTCCTGTCCAATTCCAAGAATATTTCTTTACTAACTTTTCTGAAACTAAAAACAGCATAAAACAGGCATCTGGCACTGTTGCAACTTGTTAGTAGGTTAGTACCAGAAAACATGTTAAAAGCACCTCAAAGTGTGGACAAGTAAAGCAAAGTAGATACTAAACAAGCCTGGAGCATCAAAAATTATAGATACGTTTCCAACGTATCAGTTTGACTATCAATGTTGGGATTTGACTTTTCAAATTGGAGTTTGACTATTCAAACTAGAGTTTGATTTTTCTCTTTCCATTGACTAGGCAAGTGACCTAGGACATGATGCAACCATTCCACATTGGTATGACACATTCATGTACCCTTCCCTCTCCGAAGTGGTGGACCTTCTAGACCCTTTAGAAGCTTCCGGTGAAAACACCAAAAACATTTCCGAACCCCAGAATTGGACTTTCCTTATATGGATATTATTCTCCGGACCATTTCGGATCTCCTCGTGATATCCCGGATCCAATACGAGACTCCGAACAACATTCAGTCTCTTACTCACATTCCACATCTACTAAACAACATCAATTCCTTAAGTGTGTCTCCCTACGGTTCGTGAATTATGCTGACATGATCGATACTCTTCTCCAATCAATAACCAATAGAGGAATCTGGAAATTCTTATGGACCCCACATATTTCTACGATTACTTCATGATCGAATGAACCATTTACATATGATACTAATTTCCCTTTGTCTCGCGATACTTTACTTATCCGAGGTTTGATCGTCGGTATCTCTTCATACCTAGTTCAACCTCGTTACCGATAAGTACTCTTTACTCGTTCCTGTGATATGTGATCCCTTGTTATCTAGTCACATGCTTGCAAGCCAAATGGATGACATTCCATCGAGAGGGCCCATAGTATATGTATTTGTCATATGGATGGACAAATCGCACTATTGATCCATGTGCCTCAACACATACTTTCAGAATACTCAATGCCATCTTTATAACCACCCAGTTACGAAGTGGTGCTTGATATCATCAAAGCATCCATCTGTTGATGGTGATTAACATGATCTCATGGTCGAAGGATTTAGGTTACTATGTATTTGAAAGCTTATATCAAGTAAAATATTTAAATGACTTGATCTTATGCTACGCTTAACTATAGGAGTATGTACACCACATCATTCTCCTAATGATATTTAAATGACTTGATCTTATGCCATTTATTATCATAGCTGGTCATGTTTTGCCCTCGGGATAGGTTTAGTCAACGGATCCGCCACATTCAGATTTGTGTGTACTTTGCAAATCTTTATGTCCCCATCTTGGACATGTTCTCGAATAGCGTGAAAATGTAGCTTGATGTGCTTCAGCTTCTTGTGTGACCTTGGTTCTTGCGCATTGGATATGGAGCCCATGTTATCACAGTAGATAGACATTGGGTCCAGCGCACTTGGAACCACACCCAGCTCTGTAATGAACTCTTTCATCTATATCGCTTCTTGTGAAGCCTCCGAAGCAGCCATGTATTCCGATTCAGTTGAAGATCTCGCCACAACGCTTTGCTTTGCACTCCTCCAGCTAACTGCTGCACCATTCAAAGTAAATACGTATCCGGATTGTGATTTAGAATCATCCCGATCGGTGTTCCAACTAGCATCGGTGTAACCATTAACAACGAGCTGTTCATCACCTCCATAAGAAAGAACCATATCCTTAGTTCTTCTCAAGTACTTAAGGATGTTTTTGACCGCTGTCCAATGATCCACTCCTGGATCACTTTGATATCTGCTAGTCAAACTAACTGCATATGCAATATCGGGTCTAGTACATAGCATGGAATACATTAGAGATCCTATGGCTGAGGCATAGGGAGTCTTACTCATCCTTTATCTATCTTCTGCCGTTCGGACTTTGAGTTTTACTCAAGGTCGTATTGGGCAACATGGGCAAGAACCCTTTCTTGTTGTCTTCCATTCCAAACCTCTTTAGAACTTTGTCCAAATATGTACTTTGTGACAATGATATTAGGCGTCTCGATCTATCTCTATAAATCTTTATGCCTAATATGTAAGCTGCTTCGCCAAGATCTTTCATTGAAAAACTATTATTCAAATATTCCTTGACACTATTAAGAAGGTCTACATCATTCCCAATCAACAATATGTCATCTACATATAGTATTAAGAATGCTACAGAGCTCCCACTCACTTTCTTGTAAATAGAAGCTTCTCCATAAGTTTGTATAAAACCAAAGCTTTTGATTACCTTATCAAAACGTTGATTCCAACTTCGGGATGCTTGCTTCAATCCATAGATGGACCGTTGAAGTTTGCATAGCTTGTTAGCATCTTTAGGATAGACAAAACCTTTGGGTTGCATCATATACAACTCTTCATCAATGTCTCCATTGAGGAATGCTGTTTTGACATCCATCTTCCATATCTCATAATCATAATATGCAGCGATTGCTAACATAATCCTCATAGACTTTAGCTTCGCTACTGGTGAGAAAGTCTCATTGTAGTCAACTCCTTGAATTTGTCGAAACCCTTTTGCGACAAGTCGAGCTTTATAGACAGTAACATTACCATCAGCATCTGTTTTCTTCTTGAAAATCCATTTGTTCTCGACAGCCTTTCGACCATCCGATAAGTCCACCAAATCCCATACTTGGTTTTCGTACATGGATCCAATCTCGGATTTCATGGCTTCTTGCCATTTATTGGAATCTGGGCTCATCATCGCTTCCTCATATATCGCAGGGTCATCGGTGTTGTCCACCAACATGACATTCATAACGGGATCATACCAATCAGGAGTGGTACGAGTTCTCTTTGACCTGCGAGGCTCTGTAGCAACTATAACCGAAGTTTCATGATCATCATCATTAGCTTCCTCTCTTATTGGTGTAGGCGTCACAGGAACTACTTCCGGTGCTGCGCTACTCGCAAGTTCGAGAGAAGGTTCGACAACCTCGTCGAGTTCTACTTTCCTTCCAGTCACTTCTTTCGAGAGAAATTCCTTCTCTAGAAAGGATCCATTCTTCGCAACAAAGATTTTGCCTTCGGATCTGTGATAGAAGGTATACCCAATAGTTTCCTTCGGGTATCCTATGAAGACGCATTTTTCCGCTTTAGGTTCAAGCTTGTCTGGCTGTAACTTCTTTACATAGGCTTCGCAACCCCAAACTTTAAGGAACGACAATTTAGGTTTCTTCCCAAACCATAATTCATACGGTGTCGTTTCAACGGATTTAGATGGTGCCCTATTTAAAGCGAATGCGGCTGTTTCTAATGCATAACCCCAAAATGATAGCGGTAAATCTGTAAGTGACATCATAGAACGAACCATATCTAAGAGAGTTCGATTACGACGTTCGGACACACCATTACGCTGTGGTGTTCCCGGCAGTGTCAATTGTGAAAGTATTCCGCATTTCTTCAAATGCTCGCCAAACTCGTAACTTAGATATTCACCTCCACGATCAGAACGCAGAAATTTAATCTTCTTGTTACGTTGATTCTCAACCTCAATTTGAAATTCCTTAAACTTCTCGAAAGTTTCGGACTTATGTTTCATGAAATAGATATACCCATATCTACTCAAGTCATCCATGAAGGTAAGAACATAACGATAACCACCGCGCGATGCTACACTCATTGGACCACACACATCGGTATGTATGATTTCCAATAAGTCCGTAGCTCGCTCCATCATACCAGAAAATGGACTCTTAGTCATTTTACCCATCAGACATGCTTCGCATCTTTCAAGTGATTCGAAATCAAGTGATTCAAGAAGTCCATCGGAATGGAGTTTCTTCATACGCTTCACTCCAATGTGACCAAGACGACAGTGCCACATATAGGTCGAGTTATCGCTCGATTTCAAATGTTTAGCTTCAATGTTATTAATATGTGTATTTCCACTATCGAGATTCAATAAGAATAGACCATCTATCAAAGGTGCATGTGCATAAAACATATTACTCATATAAATCGAACAACCATTATTCTCAGACTTAAACAAGTAACCGTCTCGCAATAAACAAGATCCCGATATAATGTTCATGCTTAACGCAGGCACCAAATAACAATTATTTAAGTATAAAACTAATCCCGATGGTAGATGAAGAGGTAGCGTGCCGACCGCGATCACATCAACCTTTGATCCATTTCCCACGCGCATCGTCACCTCGTTCTTTGCTATCTTCCGTTTATTCTGCAACACCTGTTTCGAGTTACAAATATGAGCAACCGAACCAGTATCAAATACCCAGGCACTACTACGAGTACTAGTGAGATACACATCAATAACATGTATATCGGATATACCTTTCTTGTTTATGTTGCCGTTCTTCAAATCCGCCAAGTACTTTGGGCAATTCCGCTTCTAGTGACCTTCTCCCTTGCAGTAAAAGCACTCAGTATCAGGCTTAGGTCCAGCCTTGGTCTTCTTCGTCGGCGCGGTAACTTTCTTACCACTCTTCTTGAAGTGTCCCTTTTGCTTAGACTTGCCTTTCTTGAATTTGGTGGTATTATTGACCATCAACTTGGTGCTCTTTCTTGATCTCCACTTCTGCAGATTTTAACATGGCAAAGAGTTCTGGCAACTGCTTGTTCATGTTTTGCATATTGTAGTTCATCACAAAGTTCTTGTAACTTGGTGGTAGTGATTGGAGGACACGATAAATCCCCAAAGCATTAGGAATCACTGTACCCAAGCTTTGAAGTTTGTTTGCATGCCCAGACATCTTAAGAACATGCTCACTGATGAAGCTGCCCTCTTCCATCTTGTAATTAAAGAACTTTTCAGAAGCCTCATAGCTCTCAATTGCCGCATGAGTCTCAAAGATCAATTTGAGATCACGGACAATATCATGTGGGTCTGAATTCTCAAACCTTTTCTGAAGCTCCGATTCTAAACCATACAAGATAGCACACTGAACTGTGGAGTACTGAGTCTTCCGAGCGAGGTAAACATTCTTTACTTCATCGGTAGCAGTAGCTGCAGGTGGGTCACCCAGCGGTGCATCCAGCACATAGGTCAAATTACCAGCTGTGAGGACAATCCTCAAATTGCGGAACCAATCCGCGTAGTTAGTTCCATTGTTTTTCAACTTTTTTTCTCTAGGAACGCATTAAAATTGATGGTAGGGGCCGCCATTGATCTACAACATATTTGCAATAGTTTAGACTAAGTTTATGACAAATTGAGTTCTAATTAATAGTTAAATTAATCTAGGTGAACTCCCACTCAAAACAATATCCCTCACATTGTTTTAGTGATCACACGAACCAAATCGACCACATCAACACCGATCATCACGAGAGTTGATGTAGCTTCAATGGCGAACAATCGACATGTTCATCATATCTACTATATGATTCATGCTTTACCTTTCGGTGATCCGTGTTCCGAGACCATGTCTGTACATGCTAGGCTCGTCAAGATCAAACCTTTGCTTCCGCATGAGCAAATCTGGCTTGCCCATGTTGTATACACTTGCGGAATCTAACACACCCGATCATCACGTGGTGCTTCAAAACAACAAGCTTTAGCAACGGTGCTTACTAAGGATGAACACTTAAGAACTTGAAATTCATGTGCATGAGGGATCATCTTATAATGCTACCATCGTTAACTAAGCAATACAAGATGCATAAAGGATTAACATCACATGCAATTCATAATATGTGATATGATATGGACTTTCTTCTTTGTGCTTCCGATCTCCATCTTCAAGCACGAACATGATCTCCATCATCACCGGCATTGCATCAAGGTCCATGACGCTGCTCCATGGTTGTCGTCCACCAGCTTCAACTATTACAACTACTTTGAATAGACACGCGGGTCTTAACAGAAATTAAAGACAACCATATGGCTCCTGCCGGTTGCCAACTTACAATAAGGAACATTGCATACATCAAATATAATCACAATCATGGCCATATCACATCACAGCACACCCCTGCAAAACAAAGTTAGACGCCTCTACTTTCTTTGCATGTTTTACGTGGTTTGGGGCTTTCAATAAGTGTCGATCTAACTTACGAACAAGAACCACAACATTGATACTAGTATTGTCAATCACCCGTTGTAAATTGAATCTTAACTATGTTGGGAGAAACAGGCACCCGCAAAGCCACTTATGCAATACAAGTTGCATGTCAAGCGTGGAGCAAGTCTCATGAACGATGTCATGTAAGGTTAGCCCGGGCCGCTTCATCCCACCATCCCGCAAGATGCAAAGTACACAAGAAGCAATCGACATCAAAAGCATCAACGCCCACAATGACCATTGTGTTCTACTCGTGCAACAGATCTACATATAGACACGGCTCTGATACCACTGTAGGGTTTCGTAGCATGGAAAACAAAAAATTTCTACCGCATACAAACAAACAAGCCAAGATCTATCTACTAGATTGTAGCAACGAGTCGATGGAATAACTCACCCTCGAAGATTCCAAAGTGTTTAACGAGAGCGGATTCTCGTGGGTGATGTAGTCGTACTCTTGCCGATCTCAAGATCGCGTAGACGATCCTTCCGGCGCTGCGTTCCGGCAGCGCTTCCGCAGTCGGTCACACGTTCGATACTCGACGAAGACCTTCCTCTCCCTTGTTCCAGTAGGCAGCGGAGGTTGTAGCACTCTCCTCGCGAATCTGGCAGCACAACGGCGTGGTACCGGAAGTAGAGGGGAGATCTCGCAGGGCTTCGCCTTAAGCCGAAGCGAGTATGGTGGACTATGAGAGAGATCCTCGGCGATCTAGGGTTTAGACGCACCAAGGAGGAGGGTCTAGGGCCGGTGGCTAGGGCTTGGAGCTGCCCAAGTCGGCAGCTAGGGTTTCCCTAGGCGGCAGCGGCAGCAGGAGGTGGCGGCGCCGGCGGCTGGGAGCTTGGGTTTGCGGGGTGCGTGGTGTGTGTCTTGGAGGGGCAGCCCTGCCCCTCCTTATATAGGTGGAGGGGGCGCGCCAGGGGAGGGGAGTCCCTCCCCAACTCGGATCCCAAGTGGGCCGGCGGTGGAGGGAGGGAACTCCTCCCCAAGTAGGTTTCCTACTTCCCCTCCACCTCACAAAATAGCCGTTTGACTTTTCAAATTGGCGTTTGACTTTTCAAACTAGGATTTGATCAAACCCCTTTATTTTGTTCAGCGATGACACCTAGTACATGATGAAATCATTCCAACTTGTTATGACACATTCATGTACCCTTCCCCTCCGGAGTGCCGGACATTCTGGAACCTTCTAGAACATTCCTGATGAAAACACCGGAACCATTCTCCAACCCCGAAATAGGACTTTCCTTATATGAATCTTATTCTCCGGACCATTACGGATCTCCTCGTGATATCCCGGATCCCATCCGAGACTCCGAACAACATTCGGTCTCTTACTCATCATTCCATAACTACTCAAACAATGTCGAATCCTTAAGTGTGTCTCCCTACGGTTCGTGAATTATGCGGACATGATCGAGACACTTCTCCGAACAATAACCAATAGAGGAATCTGGAAATTCATATGGCTCCCACATATTTCTACGATTACTTTGCGATCGAATGAACCACTTACATACGATACCAATTTCCCTTTGTCTCACGATAGTTTACTCATCCGAGGTTATGATCGTCGGTATCTCTGCATACCTAGTTCAACCTCGTTACTGATAAGTACTCTTTTCTCGTTCCCGTGATATGTGATCCCTTGTGATCCAGTCACATGCTTGCAAGCTAATTGGATGACATTTCACCGAGAGGGCCCAGAGTATATCTATCCGTCATATGGATGGACAAATCCCACTCTTGATCCATGTGTCTCAACCAACACTTTTCGAACACTCAATGCCACCTTTATAGCCACCCAGTTACAGTGTGGTGTTTGATGTCATCAAAGCATCCTTCCGGTGAAGGTGATATGCATGATCTCATGGTCGAAGGAATTAGGTTACTATTTATCAGAAAGCATATAGCAATTGAACTATTAAAATGACTTGATCTTTATGCTACGCTTATCTATAGGAGTATGTCCACCATATCATTCTCCTAATGATATGATCTTGTTTGTTAATAACATCTCAATGTTCATGATAGGGAAACCACAATCATTTATTAACCAACAAGCTAGTATTATAAAGAGGCTTTACCAGGCACTCTATTTTAGTTTACAAATCACACAAGTATTAATGTTTCCTTGTTAATACTATTATAGCATGAATGTAAACATTTATCATAAACACAAAGATATAATAATAACTATATTTATTATTGCCTCTAGGGCATATCTCCAACACACTCCACTAGGCCGAAGGATCACCGCAGTCACCGCCAGCGCCGCCATCTGAGCCCTTGCCGCAGCCCACCATCATCGTCACCGCCGCCATCTCGCCATCATAGCCCATGTCTGTCAGATCCCTTTCGGACGTCCCAGATCGCTTCAAGCCGAGCCAAGCCAGGCAGTCGAAGCCGAGCCCGGACTCAAGCCTAGCCGCATCGAGTCGCCTGCTCTCCAACGTCAGATCGTGATCCAACGGCAGCAAACATGTCACTTAAGTGAAGAGGTACCGACGAATCAGAACGGGCCACATCGCAGGGTTATATTCCGGGAATATTCCGTTGTATTTCAAAAAATGAATAAATAGGCAGAAATTCATTAATCTTGTAAAATTCATAGAAAACCATTTGTAAGTCCAAAAATTACAAATTATATATCGTTGGATTCAGAAAAATATGAATAATATTAATATGCAGTTATATCCAACTTTTACAGTATATACTTAATGTAGTAATTTAAATGATTTAATGGACAAATTTGTAAAACCAATTAGTAAATCCTAGAAAATTAACCAGAACTCCAAAATTAGTAAAACCAATTGGTATAGTTTTTTATTCACAATATCTATCCAAAGAAATTGCGTGCCAAATTATTTGGTACTGTTAAAACAGAAATTCTTGTAGAAATTTGTAAACCCATTGCAATAGTATTTTAATCATAAGAAAAGATCTATAACTCCTTTTTAGGCGATTCAGATTACTACTGTCTCTAAATTGCGTTACCTATCCAGTAACATTTAATTCACAATTTAACACGACAAAAACATTAGTAGTTGAATTAAAGTAAGATAAACCATATGAAATTGATATAACTTTAATAATAAATGCTTTAATGCATTAAATGACTTTCCACATGCATCATGTGATCTATTATTCTTTAGAAAACTAATTACAACCATTGGGACATATTAAATCATCATGCATGCATCATCATTGTTTTATTGTATTGTTGCATGTTTGCAATGTTTTGAGTGGTGTGTTTGTTGTGCCTTTGTTTTTAAACGTTAGATTGCGAGGAGTGCAACTACTGTGATTGCGACTATATGATTGCAAGTATGTGGTTAATGACGAGTGCAACCATTATATCTATGAGGATGGTGAGGATTATCGACTACATCTACAACAAAAGGCATGTAGTTTCTATTTTGATCATGAATTTGTCCTACTATTTTCCCTTGTGCATGTGTAGTTTATTTCCGTAGCTACATGTGTAGGAATTACTATGCTATGCTATGTACTATATATTGTGGTAGGAAAATCCTTTGTAGTTTATCTCTCGTATGGTAGATGTGCTTAGTATTGCTATAGATACGAGGAAGGGATCATGCTTTGGTAAAGTAAAGATTTTGTTCTACTAAAACAATATAGTGTCACTAAACTACCTGAGCGGAGTGGCTGGATTAGTCATCGGAGTGTGAATAACGATGGAGAATGCCGCCCAGGGCACTGAGAAGGATTAGTTATCTTTGTTACAATAGCTTACGTGTGCAACCATGTGCCAGTAAGAAATGGGTGGCTGGTTGGACTCAGTAGGTGGTGGTGACTCGAACCCAGCGTAGCGAGAGATGTAGTGAATGGTAGGTTGGGACCGGTGCACAGTGGGGTTTAGGGATCTACTTCCCGAACGGTCTCTTCTTGGGATTCTCCCTATCGTCACACAATATGAGTGTGGTGGTACGATCTGGGTTGACCAAGTCACATGGGCAAAGTGTACAAACCCCTGCAGGGTATCTAAACTAAGTACGTAGTCGTGTCCTGGTTATGGACAATTTGAGTGACCTGATTCTGATGCTATGACATATTTCTCACTCATCCCAATTTCTCAATTACTTATAACTTGTTGGGTGAACATAATTGGGTAGGAGCACTTGAGAGTGAACCAGAGTGTCCTATTTATCGTATTGGAAAACTACTTTATTACAAATGTTAGGATAAAACTGTTGCTTTATGCAAATGAGCCTGAACTCCACTTGGCCAAATAAGAATGTAGTTGATAGATCTATTGTTAACCACTTTAGCCTACTTGCCATACATTCTATGTATTGACCCTTCGGGGCTGCTACGTTTTATGTTGCAGGTTATATCGTATATGAGTGATCGTTCATAGGTCGCGAGACTCCACTCAACAATTGTTCGCCTGTGGCACATTTGAAGGATGGAGATCTACCTTGTAATTGCTTTCCGCTGTATATAATGTAAATTCTGGATCATATTCATTGTATTTAGGATGCATAGTTATATTTGGTATCATTTTGTACTGCGTGTGCCAGTGAACCGATTCAGGGATTGGCACTATACATATGAACTCATCCTTATCAGGAGAGGGTGTTACAAGATGGTATCAAAGATGTGTGTTGACTGTTGGATCGTGACCTTAGAATTAGATTAGCAATAGGAGACCTCTATTAGGAGAACTATCATATTTTCTACTTATTAGAGCTCTTATATTCCTTGTCTATCTTTTCTATAACCTATTCTTGTTCAAATTTTGTAGTTGTCCATTCTTTTGATACATATATGAGAGTTAGCTAAGTAAAAGAATAAATAAGATGGCATAAATGAATATCTTACCAAGTTTGGTTAGATCAGGACCACCATAATTTATCTCTTTAGGAGATGATCGTTATCGTGTTAGCATATTGATCTTACTAACTTATGCGGTATGACAATATTAGTTGCTTGCTTGTTTGTATTGGGCCATATTATGTGATGCCTTGTTTAGGATCTGTTGTTTTGAAACTCTAAATATTCTAGAATTTTCGTGAGTTTTTTAGATTAGTTTAATGGTTTGAATGATTGAAATTCGTGAGATTACTGTTGTAGTTTTCTGTTGTATCTGTTTCACTGCACAATTTTTCATATTTTACTGGTAACTCAGAAAAATCTGAAAAATAGAATATGGAGCATAATTACCTATAATACATGCACAAAACTTGGCTAAAATTCTTGACGAGTTTAAGTCAGTCATAAAAATTCGTGAAACCTACTGTACTATTTTGACATATTTAGTTATTGCTGATATGTTGCTCTATTTTACTCTAGTATTGTTCCTAACGTTTTCAAACTATTTTGTGGTTATATACTGCTAAGTTTAGACCTATGTATCTTTGTTATGCAAGTGTTTGCTTGTGTGTTGATGTCTTGGTTGTATGTTTATATCATTGTTGTTGTATGAGCTTGTTTGCATGGGTAGATTTACTTTCTTAGAAGATTCTTTTCTCTAGAATCTATTATTTCCTATCATAAACCCTTGGAGCTAGAATGTTGTGTTGAAAATATGTAGAAGAATTAAAGAAAAGTTTTACACCATAAAGCATCAACAAAAGAGGATAGTTCATCTAATGCAATAGAAAGATGTGGAAGTATGAAGTGTTGCAATGGATGTTGTGTAGTAGATTACGCAACCTGAAAGTTGAAGTATCGATAGTTTAGTTTTAGTAGTACCTTGTTGATTGAATACATGGGAGTCTACATCGAGCATTAGTTCGTGCCCATGGAAACCTTCTTCAATGCAAGTGAGGATGCCCGAGTGATAAGTTACGCGATTCACCTATCCTCATGCAGGGTAATGATTTGGGTGCAAGATGGATTGATCAACATTCCTACTACTCTTATTATTCGCTCTTGTATTGTTGGCTTTTTCAATCTTGAGTGTCTTTTAAGCCTTAACAAAGAACCGGCATTGATCCTAGACCATAGAATAGTATATTGTTCCACCTTTACAGAAGCATTTATTGCTAAGCATATGAATATACGGTAAGGATGAATTTCAACCATTATTAATGGGCATCGTGAAGCAAATGTTCCCTATTTGCTCACCATGAGAGTTTCGCTAGTTTAAGAAGTGATTTCTCAGAAACTTCCAATCATGAAGTTTAGAATGTGCTACAGACATTGTGCCACTAGAAGTCTAAAAGAGAACCAATTCGAGCTAAGTGAATCCTCAAGAAGTGACCTAGTCATTTTCCTTTTAAGGGTGGTAGCGCCCTAGTGAATCCTTAGCCCATATTTCTTTCTAGCCTTCCCGAATCTCGGGACGAGATTCCTTTTATGGTAGTCTGTCACATCCCAAAATTCTCTTAATTTTGGAATCTGAAGTAAATAAAATAAGTTTGATTGATTGTTAGACTTTGTTAAAAATTCTCAAATAAAAGAAACTTTTAAATTGAAAATCCTCTCAACCTTGAATTCAAAACATTATATTCTTTTGTAATGACCTAAGTAGTCATATAGGCAAAAGGGCATGGATTGATTTTGTATTGTAGAATTGGTGTGCAAGATTGCAAAATTCAAAATCATGAAGCATGCATGAACATCATTGCATATAAACCCTAAGAAGGAAATATTATTATCCAAAAAGGAATACCTAAAACTCTAAATGGGATTTTCCCATCCTAAAGGCAACCAAAGAGATATTGTTGTCCATAGTAAAATTGAGAAAAGATATTCATGAATTGTGTATATTGATAGAGTACATCTTTATAAAACAATAGGAAGTGATTTGAATGATTTTGGATCTCAAAATCAAAAGATATGGATTATATAAAAGGAAAGGAATAAAAGAAATGAAGTACAAGCTTTATAAACCAAACTCAATTTCTATTAGTTGAAAATTTGAAATGGACAGAAAAGAGGTATATTACTGTCTTAAAATAATTGTTGTGAAATTACAAATTTTTAGAAATTTACTTTGTCCAATTTGGATACCTAAAACAAAAACTATAAAAGAAAAATAGAAAAGAAAAGGAAAAAAATTATAAGCTAACTAACCTAGCCCTAACGGCCACCCCAGCCCGAGTCGGCCTAGTAGCCCACCTCCTATGTGCCGCCTACCGTAGCACGAAGCAACACAGCAGCAACAGTAGCAAGCCGAGCGGCAGCCCGTCTCCCCTCCCTGTGCCGCTGACAGCGGGACCCGTCCCACCTTCCTCTTCCTCGCGAACGGATGCTTCCCCACGAGTCCATCGCAATCCCAATCCGAATTCCCCTGAAATCCGCGTGGATTTGTTCAATGTTTTTCGCCATCGCCCCCAATTAAACCTCCTCTTCCGTATCGCCTAGATTTTTTTAAAAAAACCGAACCCTAGCTTCTGCCCCGTCGAATCCATTCTCGCCGCCACCGGGGGACCTTCAGAATGAGTTCAATATCGATGTTCCGAGCACCCCGAGTCTCCCCCTCTCCCTCCAACCTCTTCACCATGTTGTTACGCGTCGCCTCATGCCCTTCCCCATCTAGCAGGAACACAAGGGCGCCCGAACGAGCTTACCAGAGCATCACCGTAGCCAAGAACGTCCAGCTGCTCCCCACCATTGCCCCAAGAAGCGAGAGACGACGTCAAGCACGCCTTCATCTTCACCGCGCAGAGACGCACCTCGTGGCCCACTTCTCTAGGAGGAAGGATCACCGCAGTCACCGCCAGCGCCGCCGCCCACCATCGTCGTCACTGCCGCCATCTCGCCATCATCGCCCTTGTACGTCAGATCCCTTTCGGACGTCCCAGATCGCTTCAAGCCGAGCCAAGCCAGGGATCCGAAGTCGAGTCTGGACTCAATCCAAATTATTTGGTACTGTTAAAACAGAAATTGTGTGCCAAATTATTTGGTACTGTTAAAATAGAAATTCTTGCAGAAATCTTTAAACCCATTGCAATAGTATTTTAATCATAAGAAAAGATCTTTTACTCCTTTTTAGGTGATTCAAATTACTACTATCTCTAAATTGTGTTACCTACCCAGTAGAATTTAATTCACAATTTAACACGTCAGAAACATCAGTAGTTGAATTAAAGTAAGATAAACCATATGAAATTGATATAACTTTAATAATAAATACTTGAATGCATTAAATGACTTTCCACATGCATCATGTGATCTATTATTTTTTAGAAAACTAATTAAAACCATTGGGACATATTAAATATCATGCATGAATTTGATCATCATTGTTTTATTGTATTGTTGCATGTTTGCAATGTTTTGAATGGTGTGTTTGTTGTGCCTTTGTTTTTAAATGTTAGATTGCGAGGAGTGCAACTACTGTGATTGTGACTATATAATTGCAAGTATTGTGGTTAATGACGAGTGCAACCATTATATCTATGAGGATTGTGAGGATTATCGACTACATCTACAACAAAAGGCATGTAGTTTCTATTTTGATCATGAATTTGTCCTACTATTTTCCCTTGTGCATGTGTAGTTTATTTCCGTAGCTACATGTGTAGGAATTACTATGCTATGCTACCTACTATATATTGTGGGAGGAGTGTCTGGATTAGTCATCGGAGTGTGAATAACGGTGGGAATGTCGCCCAGGGAACTGAGAAGGATTAGTTGTCTTTGTTATAGTAGCTTACGTGTGCAACCATGTGCCAGTAAGAAATGGGTGGCTGGTTGGACTCAGTAGGTCATGGTGACCCGAACCCAGCGTAGCGAGAGATATAGTGAATGGTAGGTTGGGACCGTGCGCAGTGGGGTTTGGGGATCTACTTCCCGAACGGTCTCTTATTGGAGATTCTCCCTATCGTCACACAATATGAGTGTGGTGGTACGAGCTGGATTGGCCAAGTCATATGGGTAAAGTGTACAAACCCCTACAAGGTGTCTAAACTAAGTACTTAGCTATGTCCCCGGTTATTGAGCGACCTGATTCTGATGCTATGACATGTTTCTCACTCATACCAATTTGTCAATTACTTATAACTTGTTGGGTGAACATAATTGGGTAGGAGAACCTAGGAGTGAACCAGAGTGTCCTATTTATCGTATTGGAAAACTACTTTGTTACAAATGTTAGGATAAAACTGTTGCTTTATGCAAATGAGCATGAACTCCACTTGGCCAAATAAGCATGTAGTTGATAGATCTGGTGTTAACCACTTTAGCCTACTTGCCATACTGATACGTCCAAAACATATCTACTTTCTCGAACACTTTGCTATTGTTTCTTCTCTAAACTTGTGTGATTTGGATACAACTAACAGAGACTGACGCTGTTTTCAGCAGAATTACCTTGGTGTCTTATTTTTGTGCAAAAAATCAACTATCAGGAAAAATCCCGGAAAATATGCCAAAAACTATTTTTCACCGGAAGATCCACGGATCTAGAAGGGGAGATAGAGAGGAGGCCTGGTGGGGCCACACCCACCCCAGGTGGGCCCACCTGACCCCACGCCTGGAGGGGGTGCAGCCACCCCAGGCACCCCCTCGGCCTCCCTCTGCGCCTATAGGTTGCCTTTCGACCTAAAAACCGAGGGGGGGGGCGATAGTTTTTCAGAAAGAGTTCCTCTCCGCCGCCACCAGAAACCAAGATTCGGATCCAGAAACTCCGTTCTGGCACCCTGCCTGGACGAGGAATTTGGACATGATCATCACCATCGTTATCACCAACACCTCTCCATCAACCATCGATGTTTCCCTCATCCATGAGTGAGTAATCCCCCACTGTAGGCTTGGGGATGGTAGGGATTGGATGCGTTCTATCATGTAATTGAATAAGATCTGTTAGGGCATAGTGCCTAGTATCTCTATTAGTGCTATTTGACTTTGTTGCAACTTGTTGTTCTTAATGCTTGTCACTAGGGCCCGAGTGCCATGATCTTAGATCTGAACTTATTATTGAATCATTATTATAGTATTGTTTGTGATCTTATCTGCAAGTTGTGTACACATATCATTGTCTGGATCCAAAGGCCCCAAAGTGACAATAATTGGGACAATCGGAGGGGATGGCTGTGGTGTGAGGATCACATCTGTTCACGGAGTGTTAATGCTTTGCTCCGGTGCTCTATTAAAAGAAGCACCTTAATTGCCAGTAGTTCCCTAGAGGCCCCGTTGCCACGGGATGACTGGACAGAAGATGTTGTGCAAGTTCTCATTGCGAGCACGCATGACTATATTTGGAGAACATGCCTAGGATTGTTTAGTACTTGGATGCTTGTTATTATTTATATGCAATGCCCTAGATCTTAAAGTTACATGTTTAGACTTGTCCATGCAACGCCCGTCCATCCATCCCTATGCCTACCGCACTCGAATCCTACTGTTACCGTTACTGTTACTATTGCTCATGTTTCACTATTGTTGTTACTGTTGCTGTTGCTTTGCTGTTGCTACTACCAAACTGTTGCTACTGATAAACTTCTGTGAGCAACAACTATTTTCAGGTGCAGCTGAACTGACAACTCAGTTGTTAAGGCTTGCAAGTATTCTTTGGCTCCCCTTGTGTCGAATCAATAAATTGGGTAACACTACCCGCGAAGACTGTTGTGATCCCCTACACTTGTGGGTCATCAAGACTATTTTCTGGCGCCGTTGCCGGGGATCATAGGTTTATTTGTAAGTTCACTTGGATCTACTATTGTTCACTGCTACTCCTTTCATCATGGGTAAGTCTCGTGATGGAAAGTTCCCTATTTTACCATCCACTACAAGAAGAGGTACAATCCTAAACACCTTTGTTGCTCTTGATTCATCATCTGTTATAAGTAAGCTTGTCGCACCACCACCACATACACATGCTACACACACTGCTACTACTGTTGAATCTGAAAATGCTTTTGATGCTCATGATGATACTTCTACTGTGCTTGATGTGAGTGGTTCATTAGGTCCTTTTCTAGATGCTATTATGGCTAGTGTAGGAAATACTGAAACTTCTAGTGAAGCCACTGTTACACCTGTTAGCTCACCTGAGGCTAGTGAGAGTTGTGATATTAATGATGGTTACATAGAGTTCACTGATGAATTTGTTGAAGAGTGCCGAAACACACAAGGTACTAGTGTTATGAAGAGTCTCCTTGCTAGACGTACTATTATGCCTAAGTTGTCCTCTGATCCTAAGTTTGCCACCTCTCCCATAGATATTAAAGATGAAGATTATGATTTCTCTCTTGATTTGTCTTATTTAGATATTGTTGAGAAAGAACCTTTTTGTGGGACTGAAAATGAGAGTGTTGTGGCTCATATGAATGAGCTTTCTACTATGGGTGCTTTGTTCTCTGATGATTTTAAGATGCACAAGTACTTTGTTACTAAGATCTTCCCTTTTTCACTAAAAGGAGAAGCTAGGGCTTGGTTTAATAGATTACCTCCTGGTTCCATTGATAGCCCTGATTGCTTGATTGCTTCTTTCTTCCATAAATATTTTTCTCCCAGTGCTAGACATGCTACTTTGTAGAGACTTTTTGATTTTAAACAGGGAGAAGAAGAGAAATTGCCTGAGTCATGGACAAGGTTCTGTGCCTTGATTCATGCACATCTTGGATGTCCATTGCCTAAGAATGAGCTTCTTGATATTTATTATAATGGACTAAATGATGATTCTAGGACATACCTAGATAGCTTTGCTGACTGTGTTTGTAGGAAAAGGACTCCTACAGATGCTGAAGAATTAATGACCAAGATAAGGAAGAATTATGATGATTGGACTTCAACTGAGCTAAATACACCTGAGCCTATTACTCCTGAACTAGTTATGCATGAACCAGTTCTAGCACCAACAACAAAGAAGAGGGGAGTTATTGCATTAAATGATGAAGTGATGAAGGAAGCTAAGAAGTGTCTTCAGGAGAAAGGTATTAGAGCTGAAGATGTGAAGAATCTACCTCCTATAGAGGAGTTATGTAAGCCAATTCCCCACTCATCTACTATTGAGGTACACTCTCTCCAATTTAATGAAGGTGATATTCCTTATGGTAAGCCTCCTGATCAATGCTTAGAGGAACTTGACACATTTATTGTTAAACAAGGTAATTTTAATAAACAAGTTCAGAATCATTTATTGGAAAACTCTAGAGCTATCCATGAGTTGAAAGATATTGTGGAAAGAACTTCTAATTATATTAAAATGCTTTGTAAACACTTTCAAATGGTTCAAACCCAACTTGATCAACTTTCTAAGGTACAAAAGGATATGCTAGTTAATGCTTCAGGAAATAAACATGCTTATGGAATTAGAACTAGGAGTGGTGCAACTACTCAAGATCCTTTATATCCTGAAGGACACCCTAAAAGAATAGAGCAGGATTCCCAATAAGATGAAGATAGTGGTAGTCCTCGTAAGAGGAAGAAGAAACATAAGATAGTTGAGGAATCACTTGAACCTGTTGTAGATCCTAATAGTATGTCTATCTCTAATGCTAAAACTAAGAGTGGTAATGATAAAAATGATGCTCCTGATAATGAGGAAGTTGAGGAAGAACCTGGGAAGCACACTAAGAACACTAGGGACACAAAGGAAGATTTTATTGCTAATAAACATGGTAAAGAGAGAGAGAACCTTGGGTGTAGAAACCTATGCCTTTTCCAGGTAAGAAACACAAGTCAAAGGAGTAAGAACACTACAACAAGTTTTGTGAGTGGATGAAACCTTTATTTTTGCAAATTCCTTTGACCGATGCTATTAAGTTGCCTCCTTATTCAAAGTATATGAAGGATATTGTTTCTAATAAAAGGAAGATTACTAATGAGGAGATTTCTACTTTGCTTGCTAATTACTCCTTCAATGGTAAGGTTCCAAAGAAACTTGGTGATCCAGGTATACCAACTATTCCTTGCTCCATTAAGAACAATTATGTTAGAACTGCTTTATGTGATTTGGGAGCTGGAGTTAGTGTTATGCCTTTTTCTCTCTACAAGAGACTCTAGCTAGAAAAGTTGATACCAACTGATATATGTTTGGAAATGGCTGATAAGTCAACTACTATTCCTGTTGGTATATTTGAGGATGTTCATGTTCAAGTTGCTCATAATTTCATGGTTTTAACAGATTTTGTTGTGCTTGAAATGCCTGAAGATGATAATATGTCTATTATTCTTGGGAGACCTTTTCTTAATACTACAGGTGCTGTCATCAATTGCAATCAAGGAAAAGTAACATTTAATATTAATGGCAAAGAGCACACTGTCTATTTTCCCAAGAAGGTTGTTAGAAGCTATTGCCTGAATTCCATTGAAAATATTGAGAGTATCAAGGTTGGAGAAATATATTGTCCCATTCCATAAGAAAATTTTGAAACTATTATGATTGGGACCATTGCTATCAAGTATGATGTAACATAATCACCTTGTGGAATGCAAAGTTTTGTTTCATATAAGATTGTTTTGGTAACAAGACTTGATCAACCTTGTTAACAAAGGGATTTTAAAGAACAAAATAATGTTTTCACTATGGTTATACTTGCTTTCTTTTACTTTTCTCCTTCCTAGTCTTTGCTTTAGCTTTGGTTTTTCTAGTTGTTTGCTTATTAGTTTGCCTTAGAGATTCTGTAGTTTGGCTTTTGGTTTGCTTTTGCTTCTTCTGAAAAAACTGTTTCTGCGAGAAAATCAATTTTCATACCTTGAAAATTGGCCAAAAATAAAGTTTCCCGAAAAATCCCAGAAAATTGAGAATAAATTTTTCCTCGAAAAAAGGGGCAGAGAGGCACCAGAGGTGACCCAGGGGGCCACCCCATTCCGCCACACCCATGGTAGGCGCGGCCTACCAGGGGGTGGCGTCTAGGGGGGGGGTTTGGCCCACCTGGGCCCCTCTAGACCGCCTCCTCAAAGCCACCTTCTTTCTCTCTCCCAAAAAACACCGGAAAACTTGCTCAAGCTCGAGTTCTTGCTGTTCTTGCTCGTGATTTTCGATCTCCTTGTTCAGCCCATCTCAAGTGCTGATTTTTGGAGGGATTGCTCCTTGATATGTGCCTCCTCCACTTTTCCAATTATATTTGTGATTGGTAGATTGTATCTTGAGTATTTTTTTGCTATAGGTGACAGGTTGTTTAAGCTTGCATGCTTGTTCTATGCTTAGAAACTTTGTTTTGATGCATGTGTAGTCCTCTAGCAAGTTCCTATAGTAGTTGCTCATCATTTATCAACTTAGAAATCACTTGGTTTGATGGTTGTCTAAAAATTTCAGTAAAGTGAAGTCATGGACCACCACACATTTGGTGATATATTTGAGAGTGATGCATCTAGAAGGGCAAGGCTTCCAAGGTCATCTACCAGTACCAGACCCTAATACAATGAGGATCTCATCACTTCGAGATTTGGTGACAAAGGAGATAAAGGGGATGCGCACCCCTCCACCTTTCCTTGCCAAACTTTCTTGCAAGCTGCTGGGGTTCTTAACGATTTTATGGCTTTGGTTCAGAGGGCTGGTCTAACAAGTTTCATGCAGGATGAGAGTGCACAATATGATGTGCTTACTAAAACATTTGTGGAGAGTTTCTCCTTTACTAACATCATGTTCAAGCCCTCCGTGTCTTTCAAAATTTATGACAGGGCTCATACTATGTCTTTGAAGAAATTTTGCAAGGCCCTGGGACTTGGTACAACTGGGTCATCAAAGAAGATTCCAGCTCTTCCCACTGATTTGTTGGAGCTTTACCGAGGAATAACCAATGATGATGACCGCAGAGCTCAATGAGGGAAGATAAAGAATATTCAACTTCCAGCCATCATGTACTTTGCCTACTATCTTATCACCAGTGTTCTTGTTAGGGAGAACACTAGTAATATTTCCAACTATCAATTGGCCTTCTTAGCTGCTGCGCTCAATGGTGAGGATAAGTATAATCTTGGTTCCCTCATTGCTCGTCGTTTAGCTGCTAAGGGACCCATTTATGGGGGAATTATTGCTACTCGTATTGTTGCTACCTTGGACATTGTTGTTGATCCACATGATACAATTTTGGCTCCTCAGAGGCTTGATCTTGCTGCCATGAAGGCGCACCACTTTGTCACCACTAGCTCTACTCTTGAGAACTTGGTTTATAGAATGATGTTTACTGACGGGGAAGAGAGAGAGATCCCTCTACCCCAAACCAGTTTGTTCAGTATTTCTCAGGGACCTTGCTCACGCTCGAAGGCGGAGATGGACGACAATCTGCGCTCTCTTAACTTCCACAGGCACTATCAGGAGGAAGCACCATCATACGACCCCTCTGCGTATTACACAGGGGAGTCCTTGAGCTCATACCAGGAAGAGGGAGCTTCCTCGACATACTACGGAGGTGCATCTACTTGGGCACCATGGGATTGAGCCCCACTTAGGCCAAAAGCCTAAGCTTGGGGGGAGGTATACCGACGTCACACTCATATATATATATCATGTTCGGTTGGTTCTTTGTATATCCATTGTTTCACTTTCTTTTTGGTTCTTGTTGCTTCTTTCTCAAAAATAAAAAAATACCAAAAATATTTTCGTTGTTTCTCTTGGTTTGTTTCTTTGTTTCTTTGCTTTGGTTTGCCTTAAAAAGAAAAATCCAAAAATATTTTGCTTTGTTTGGTTTGCTTTGTTTTTGTTTGGTTTTTCTATGTTTTCTTGTTTCTAAAAAAATCGAAAACACCAAAAATATTTGTTGTTCTTCTTTGGTTTTGTGAGTTCTTTGCAGGGTTCAGCCGTGGTCAGTGAATTTTGGTTTCATGTTAATATTCAAGTCACACAAGTGAAGGGCAATAATGAAGATTAAGACAACTCGAGGTGTGGTAAGAGGCTGGTAACGAACTCTATTTGTTTCATTTTTGTACATATACTCATCATTGTGAGCATGCTTAGCCTGTTTGTGTAAGGTGTATGTCATTATGGATGCTTAGTAGTTCTTGCTTGTCTATGATTAGCTCCAGCTTGCTAATAGTTTGTAGCATGTCATATGAATGTTTGCTTGCATTGTTTTATTCATATTTTGGTATGACATTGTGGTATCCTCCTCTGACTGTTCAAGTGAATCGAATTGGCACATGTTCACGCATGCATATGATTAATCAATAGTCACTAAGCCTCGATGATTTATTTTGCCTCAGAGTTCTTGTATCACTTTCATGCCATAATTAGTCATGTTTTGTTGCAAGTATGATTATGACAGTTATTGCTCTATCCCTTGTCGCTCCTTCTCTATTGCTAGCCTTCACTTACACTGATTATGTGCTCTACCTGTGCTTCCAACTTCCCAAAACCAATATTGCCAGCTGTGTCCACCATACCTACCCATTAGCATCATTTGCTACTTCAGTCCATATTCTATATGCCGTGTTTTCTTCCAAAATAAAATGTTTGTCTGTTTTGAGAAAGTTAGTTAGTAAAGCTCTCACGAACTTGATGGCACACTTTATGTAACATCCCACCATTTAGGAACTAACGAACGGTAGATTTAGGAATTTGAGATATTGCATGCATTCATCTATGAAAACGTGGGTAAATTTTTTGCCAAATAAAAACCTAAAGTGATCAAAGTTTCTTTCATGATTTGAGATTAGGTATAGTCTTGAAGGATGATTTTTATAGACTTTGATATGATCTTTGTGGATTAGAGTGTTTTGGGAAATGAAATTTGAATTTAAAACATGTGTGTTTGAATTATAATTAAAAAGGATTTTGAATGATGTTTGAGTATTTAATTTAATTTAGATTTAACCAATAATAACTCAAACTTTAAATGAAAAAAGATAACCAATAAAATAAATATTCCAAAACTTCATTCAATAATGAGTTACAAAATGTAACTTATGGAAATAAGCAATAATTTTTTACAATAGTAATTAAATAAAAGAATAATCTTTATTTATTGAATAATAGTACAATCTTTATTACAAAAGGATAAAAATAAAATTACAAAACAATAAAGATATTACAAGTGACTATTCTATAAAGAAAAAGAAAAACCTAAACTAAAATCTTGATCCTCAAATCTGGTACCTGCAAAATAAACAGAAACTTAAAAAAGAAAGAAAGTTAGGATTAGAATTATTTTACTCTCGGATTTGACAGTGAAGTGCACTGTTCACTTTTTCATCATTGAGTAATTTAAGGGGCAAGTTTCACCAATATGAAAGAATATATTTTTCATAATTTTAAGCCATAAGTCAAATAAACAACAAGGAGGGGCAAGTTTCACCAGCCAAGTAAGAGTAACCAGATAAATGTAACTTCACAACCAGAACATATCCACAACCTGTACAGCAGGCACACATGCAGCACACACACCAAACTGCATGGTGTGTGCTGTCAGCACCACAGCCATGGGAATACAACCCCACACCACTTTCTTGTTCTTAAACACCAAGCACATCAGCCACCAGCTGAACCAAGCCAAAGCCAAGCAAGATCACACCAATCAAAACCCTGAATCATATCACCAAAATGGTGACATAAGGAGGGGGTAGATCAGGTGGATAGCAAGGACAAGATCAAGCCACCAGGACCAGGAGGTGGAAGGCTAGATCAAGGACAAGCTAGGAGCTGGAAATACCAGGAGAGCACCAGATCAAGTTGGCACAAGATCAACCACTAGCAACCCCAACATCAAATAAGTGTGGTGAGTAAAATAGACCATCACATGATCTATCTGTCTAAGATTAGACAAGCATACATGATCTGTCTCTTACTAAAACTCTCGGGAAGCACCCAAGTGGGGTGAATCCATCAATGAAGTTTGTAAACACTAAAAGCAATCAGAAAAGTATAAGGATCCAACTAAGATCTCAGGACAACATCATTGATCTAAGCAATCAAGCTATATTTAAATTCAAGAATGAACATAGCCAAGATTTAAACTTCTAGGCACATCTCTAAGACAAGAGTAGCACCTTAGAATTTAATCTTATGGATCTATATAAGTTAGCAAGCCACAATCATTTTTCCCCAACTTTGATTCAAGAAATAGTAGCTGGTATCACTACCAGAACCCATCCATATGAATCAACAAGATAAAGGATTAATCCCTAAACCTCGGACCAACATCATGGGTCTTAGGGATTTAAGAAAGGAAGTTTCTACTTATCTTTAATGCCAAACTCATCTTAAGCTTGAACAAAACCAAACCAAGTAATAGAATCTAATATTGTGTGCCATATAAGGATGGTGTCACAAGAACAGTTCTAAACTAAGCAGGTTAAGCATTCAATCTTCATAGATTCAACCAACCAACTATAAATCATCATCCTGGCATCACAGGAATCATAATCAGGAAAATCCATCTACTTATCTGCACTGTAAGAGATCATTTGATCTCAAGCTATACATGAACTCTTAAGCCAACAATACTAATACAGTTACTTAATCACACAACACTCACCGTCATCAACCAAATAATGACAGTGGTGAGCTATTAACCCAATAGATTTTCCAAGTATTGCTTCTAGAACAACTTTACCATCTAAATCATATAAAAATTAATCCATAAAATCATCTGGTAAACCACTAGCATCACCACAGCTAATCATAAGTAGCAAGCCACAGCTAACAACCATTTAGCATGCTTAGGGACCATCAAAACTTGATCCCAACTCATCAGTTATCTAATCCACAGCAGGGTATGAACCCTAGGTAGAACAAACCATCCCAATCAGGACATGATAGTAACTAGGAAGGTCATTACCAACATCTAGCATAGGATGGCCTAGCACAGGGAGCACTAGGGAGAGGAATAACTTACCGAAGGTCCTCGCTGTAGATTAGAAGACGAAGAAGAGAAGGCCGACGACCACGGCGGCACGGGGAGCACCCCAAGGGGGCGCTGCAACCCACACAATGTCACGACGGTGACCATAGCCACACCTGGGGGCGAGGAGCATCCCCACTACGCACGACAGCAGCGGCGGCGTCAGCACCGAAGCCAACCCCAAACCCTAGGGTTCGGAACAACATCGATCTGGCCACAAGAGGGCTCCAGGTCCAAATCCAATTGGATAGAAGGGTAGAGCGGGGCCGACAACCTCGTCCTGCACCACGTCAGCGGCCAGGGAGGCTCACGGCGGCATGAATCGCCGGCGGTGACACCGCTGCCCACCGGGTCAGGGGAGGAGAAGGAGAGAGGTGAGCTCGAGAGAGAAACAGAGAGTGTTGGGCTGGGTTGGGCCAATACCCCTTCGGGATATTGTTTTAACTTTGCCCTATTGGGCCACAAGGGCCCAATAAAACCAAACAATCAGCCCAAAATCCTTTAGAGCCTGTTTTAATAATTGGAAAAAGACCAAAATGCCCCTAAATTTAAATAAATTCTAGAAAATAAAATAAAATTCAAAAATTTAAATAAAATATTTATGGATTCACAATAATCCACACTATATAAATAAATTAAGAGATAAAATTTTAGACATATAAATTTTATTAAGAATTTGTAATCTATATATTCCTTATGGAATTTTACAAAATTATTGAAAGATGATAAAAATAAATAAAAATCATTTACATTATATATTAATATTTTAGTATTTTAGGAAAATACTAAACAAATATTTAATGTCAATTTTGGGTATTTAATGATAATTCTTAAAGGAATTATTAATTAAATAAAAAGCAAATAAATTAAAATAAAATAAAAGGATACAATATCCAATAAATATTAAAAATTAATATTTATAAATTATTTCTCATTAAAAGAATTTTATAATTTAAATAAATGGGGAAGAATACATATAAAGCTAAATGATGCATTACATTACTTTGCATAATCATTTTGCTTCTTTAAATATTGTCCTTACCGGGCAATAATGATGTTTTTGTAGACATAGAAGCTCAAGGTCTAGTGCAAGCATCAGACTTCACTACCTTGCCATCACAAGGAAAGTTCATCACTTTCTCATATCCTTTGAAGAGTCTTTACCAACGTATTTGTAAATTGTGTGTTATCATATATACTCCAAAGAAAGAAAATAATATTTTCACAAATAAAGAAATCATAGATATCATGCTAAGTGATGATATAATGGAGCAATAGAACTTAGGGTTCTATTTGCAACAATGATAATCAATTAGGGACTTAATAACCCCTGACATCAGTGATTCTAGTGCCGTATATTACGCGTTAGCCATGAGATTTGGAATGGGACAGAGAAGTCAGCTGTATCTTCTTCCTCTCGCATGAAGCCGGATGTGCAGGTCATGGCTGTTATCCTCGTAGCGTGCATATTAATTGGTAATTCGTAGAGGATATGCAGCATATGGGTGGGAACCCTCATCGTCCCACGATAGTTCTGGCATCTAACGGTATGTACAAACCATTGCCGTAATTCAATATGTGGGCATGGTGTACACCAAGGAGGCATGCAAGGTCGCGAAGGGGGCAGTGATTGTCTTGGACCAACTACTGGTCCCCACATCATGGAATTGTGGACGGGAAAGTACGCCCGGTTGTGCAACAAGGAGTTGATCTCTCATGGGTAAAGTAACGCACCTCTGCAGAGTGTAAGTATTGTAACTTGTTACTCCCTGTTCCAGGAAGGAGCTACGAACGTGGCAGGAAAGGAACTCCATGAAAGTTCTGGTCAAACTGTGAAGGTTGATGGTCATAGATTTTCATAATAAAATCAATATTTGAAGAAAGATTTTCAAAAACTGCATAGTACCAAGGACTTATAGTCCGAGGTGGTAGTTAGAGCATCATACTTCCCACCTTGCATATAATGAACTTGTTGGGTAACGCTGTTACTCATCCTTTCCTTGATCCCTTTCTTAGACTCTGAGGATCCCGAAGACGTGCCAATGTATGCAGCTGAATGTCAAGAAGATGTGTTCTACGAGGAGCCTGACCTATCAGGAGGTGTTAAAGGAGTGGATTACGAAATCCGCTATGGTGTTGATGATAACGAGTCCAACTAAGTATCCTAGTTAGTAGTAACCAACGGAGCTGAGCAGCATGAACTCTATAGAATAAGCTGCTGAGATCAACTCCTAGTTGGAGTTGCTACTTTTAAATTCCGCTGAAACACTTTATATTTTGGTTTGTAAGTTGAAACCTTTTGAAGTCTTGAACTTCTGGTATTGTAATAATAATAATGTTTGAATGTTTGTAATATGGACCCGCAATGTTTCTGTTGTACCACTCTGAGGGATGTGATATTTACAGAACGGTGTTCTGTGGATGTCATGTCAACGACTATAGTGTACTACACATGCAGTGGTATGCTGGGTCACCGCACTTTATTCCTTGCGCTTAATAATCTTGAACCATTGTGACTAGTCCATGAAAGTTATATGCTTGCTTATTATATGCTGGGAGTCAGCAGAACCATACTGTCACGGGGAACGCTTTCAACACCTTTTGGATATCCTATCTAGTTGATACTTTGCTCTTTTGTTTACGAATGTCAATGATGTGAAATAAAAGGGGAGGTTGTGAGTTCATGGAGTTTATACACTGTGTTAGAGAAACGCCTGGGCCGCTAGCCTAAGCCATTCCTAATCATGGTGGAAACTTGTAGCATCACTGTAATGAGCATCTAGGAAGCATCCTCAAAAAAAAGCTATGCATATGGTAAATAAAAAGACTGCTGAGATGCTCATTGTCTGCTTGCCTTGTCATTTTGGTTATGGGAAAGCTCCTGTACCATATGCAAGGGGTACCCATTGGCGGTTCTCGATGATATGCATGTATTTACAATGACAAGAACTTTTAGGTGACCAAAGTTGAGTAGCATGCGGAGCGACCCTCGTACTCAAGGGACTTGGGATTTCCAGTTTATGATCTGTCAAGCATATGATTCAGAGTGGACCTCACTTTCACCTTAACCACATGAAGATGCCTATGATAGGGGCAATGAGAGCTCAAAGCTAATGAGTACCTTCCTTTCAGCATTAGGAAGCCTTTCAAACCTTCACAAAAACTGTTTTCACAACTTTGTTGAGTCACCACTTATTCTATGAGCACCTTCTTGAGAGCATAGTTGTCATTCTTTGTGTTTGTTCCAAAACTTGGTTAATTATGTCATGACTTTGATGCTTGTATCTCTGATATCTTTACCTCTAGTCTTCACTTGAACTTCAGATGTGCCTTGGCATTCATATTGTGCTCTTCAAACAAAGTCAAGCGAGTTACCACTCTATCATACCTTATTATGAGCATTGCAATGTTGCTTATGTTTATGTTTCATGCTACTTATTATTATTGAGTTGGTTTCTCTTCATAGCTTGCAATGACTATTGAGTAGACTTAGTTGCATACTTATTATTACGAATTGTCTAAGCATCTACTCCTGTGCTGAGAATATATACATCATATGAAGCAAAGTGTTCGTGAAAGTTCTTTTATCGCACTCAGTTTTCAACTGAATTGCTTGAGGATAAGCAATAAGCTAAGCTTGGGGGGAGTTTATACGTCCAAAACGTATCTAGTTTCTCGAACACTTTGCTATTGTTTCTTCTCTAAACTTGTGTGATTTGGATACAACTAACACGGAATAACGCTGTTTTCAGCAGAATTACCTTGGTGTCTTGTTTTTGTGCAGAAAATCAACTATTAGGAAAAATCCTGGAAAATATGCCAAAAACTATTATTCACCAGAAGATCCACGGAGCCAAAAGGGGAGACAGAGAGGAGGCCTGGGGGGACCACACCCACTCCAGGCGCGGGCCCACCTGACCCCGCGCCTGAAGGGGGTGCAGCCACCCCAGGAACCCCCTCGGCCTCCCTCTGCGCCTAAGTTGCCTTTCGACCTAAAAAACAAGGGGGGTTCGATAGTTTTCCAGAAAGAGTTCCGCTCCGCCGCCACCACCAGAAACCAAGATTCGGATCCAGAAACTCCGTTCTGGCACCCTGCCGGGACGAGGAATTTGGAGAGGATCATCACCAACGCATCTCCATCAACCAACGATGTTTCCCTCATCCATGAGTGAGTAATTCTCCGCTGTAGGCTTGGGAATGGTAGGGATTGGATGAGTTCTATCATGTAATTGAATAAGATCAGTTAGGGCATGGTGCCTAGTATCTCTATTAGTGCTATTTGACTTTGTTGCAACTTGTTGTGCTTAATGCTTGTCACTAGGGCCCGAGTGCCATGATCTCAGATCTGAACTTATTATTGAATCATTATGATAGGATTGTTTGTAATCTTATCTGCAAGTTGTGTACACATATCATTGTCCGGATCCAAAGGCCCTAAAGTGACAATAATTGGGACAACCGTAGGGATGGCTGTGGTGTGAGGATCACATGTGTTCACGGAGTGTTAATGTTTTGCTCTGGTTCTCTATTAAAAGGAGCACCTTAATTACCAGTAGTTCCTTAGAGGCCCCGCTGCCACGGGCTGGCTGGATAGAAGATGTTGTGCAAGTTCTCATTGCGAGCACATATGACTATATTTGGAGCACATGCCTAGGATTGTTTAGTACTTGGATGCTTGTTATTATTTATCTGCAATGCCCTAGATCTTGAAGTTACATGTTTAGACTCGTCCATGCAATGCCCGTCCATCCATCCCTATGCCTACCGCATTCGAATCCTACTGTTACCGTTACTGTTACTATTGCTCATATTTCACTGTTGCTGTTACTGCTGCTGTTGCTACTACCAAACTGTTGCTACTGATAAACTTCTGTGAGCAAGAACTATTTTCAGGTGCAGCTGAACTGACAACTCAGTTGTTAAGGCTTGCAAGTATTCTTTGGCTCCCCTTGTGTAGAATCAATAAATTAGGTAATACTACCCACGAAGACTGTTGCGATCCCCTACACTTGTGGGTCATCATATACATTCCATTTATTGATCCTTCGGGGCTGCTACGTTTTATGTTGCAGGTTATATCGTATCTGAGTGATCGTTCATAGGTCGCGAGACTCCACTCAACAATTGTTCGCCTGTAGCACATTTGAAGGATGGAGATCTACCTTGTAATTGCTTTCTGCTGTAATACAATATAAATTCTGGATCATATTCGTTGTATTTATGATGCACAGTTATATTTGGTATCATTTTGTATTGTGTATGCCAGTGAAAACCGATCCAGGGATTGACACTATACACATGAACTCAGCCTTATCAGGCAAGGGTGTTACATTTCCCAACATCGACGACATGACCAACAACAAAACCAACGCCAAATGCAACACCAACGCTGGTTCCTCTGCTGGACCGTATGTTGCCTTCACTTATCTTGTTCAGATCATGCTTTATATTTTGAAAATCATATCTCTATTCATGACTACTTGCTATTATTCGTAGCAATCTGTTTAGAATTTCTACTTGTTGTTTATCCTATAGATTACATGACTACTTTTATTCCTATATTTCTATTCATGTTTTATCTATTACCTATTTGGATTAAATATTGTGTTAAATTGCTCATCTTTCCAACACAATTAAGGGACTTATCCATGTAACCCTTTGGATTTTGAAAACATTTTTATTAGAAAACCATTTCCAAATTAGAATTATATAAATTCCACCTGTTGGTGCTTGTCGCCCTCGAAATTTAATTTGCAATTTTAGACGAAAATGTGCCCATGAATTACTATTATTTCAACTTTAGATTTTTCCTAGATGGTCTCCAAGTTGTACAAAGTCCTTCACTTGTGTTGTAATGAGTTGAAATTGTCAAGATTCTCATCGAGGATTTCTTACTCCCCATTTGGGATTGAGGGAATTTTTGTCCGATATTGATCCCCCTTGAGGATTATATTGGGGCAATAGTCGCTGGAGTAAGAAATTGAATTGTATTTTTGTTGTGTATTTGCGTGTGTTCATCACGTTCTTCCTATGGCGTGAGTTCATCTCCTTCTTGCCCCGTTTTTCAAACCATGGAAGATCGGACCATCCTAGTGATTAGTCCCTATCACGTCTCAGTGATGCCGCCTTGAAGTATAATATTTTTTTGACAAAGAGCATATATTAATATTGCAAAGATACCAATTACACCTAGTTTCTGTAACAACGTATTTCCCAAGTGGCCTTACGGATGCACAACCTAGAAAAAAATTACAAAAAAGAGAAAAAATCCTGCTACACCAATCAATTCCTTGTAGCAGTAACACTAACACAACCAAAACAACATCAGATGTCCAACCTCTCCAATAGAGATGCCTTCAAGAAGAAAACAATTCACAAACATCGTCGTTGCCCAATCAAAGATCATAGGTTTTCACTCTAAAGAAAGTTCTCGCTCACAAAACAATGCCTTTAATAAAGCCATTGCCAGACACAACAAATTAAGGCCGGATCTTAGATTTTTACCCTGCAAGATAAGATTGTGAACTTCTCATGTGTTGTCGTCGCCCCCACTAATAGTCACTGCTACGAATCACAGATCACCAAACCAGATCCTTATCGCCAGAAAGACTCAAACCACCATCGCTAGCCATCATGTCTTTGATTTTGCAACATTCTCTGCATCTGACTCCACCATATATCGTCAAAGACATGCCACATGATGGTAATAGGTATCATAGATTCGCAACATTTCCTCTGAAACTAAACGGTTAACAAATGATAGGTGCGCACGACCGAATTTCTTACGATCCAGCAAACTTCGGACATGATGAGACCATAAGAGATCGCTGACGGAGTCTTCCGAAACACGCCACTCTATGCCGGATCAAAGAGGAGTTACCAATGATGTGGTCATTGGTCACCTTAAGATCTTGCACAATAAGAGAAAGCCTTTAGAATGTTAAAACCGTGTCACCTCCCTAATAAAAAATATTCAGACATTCATATAATCTACTTTCTCTATCTTGAAATTGATGTCAAAAATGTATGAAAATCTAGATGTATCTATATACTAAATGTTGTTTAGATATACATCCAAATTTAAATAAGTCTGCGCCGCTGTCTGTTTTAAAATAGGAGGAATAGAAAAACCGTACACGGTACAACTCTTTTTTTTTTCGCGATGTAAAGAGCTTTATATTACTTAAACAGTTGGCGTGTGACGTGCCGCGTTTAGATACTGCCAATTTAATTAAAAGCAAATGTCCTCGCGTGTGACTTGTGGATACTCATCTCAAAAAGGAGTATTTCAGGTTTGGCGCATGCAGTAATTAGTTTTGAATTCTCAGGCAAGGCTTGGAGTACTTCATATGCAGAATCTATGTAAAGGATAGATCTATTCGAGGAACCCTAGTATACTAAGGAACTGTATATATATAGAGAGACAAAATATACACGTGAGTAGTCCAAACAAAGCCCGTATCGAGCTAGCACTCGATGATGGACGCCGAAGCATCGCCGGCGAACCAACACGTCCCGCTGCTCGGCGCGCGGCCGCCGCCGCCGGATGAAGGACGCCCGCGCCGGCGGCCATGGCGGGCGATCTGCTGGGATGTTCTGTTCTTCGCTATTTGGACATTGTTCGGACTTCTCTGTATATGGTCTATTGCCTGCTTTATCTACACCGCCGAAACGACCGGCGCGGTGGAGTACTCGGTGGCCATCACCGGCGTCGACGGGCTGGACCCGGCAATCGACCTGAGGAGCGACCTGAGACCGACGCTCTCGCCGGTGTTCAACCTCACGATCTACATCAAGGAGTTCGACAAGTTCATAGCTGGAGCGTGCATGGGCGGCCACTCGACGGAGCTCATCGTCTCGTACCGCGACGCCTTCCTTGGCAAAGGCACGGTGCCGGGGTTCTGTGTGCCGACGATGCGGGAGAAAGGGGTCGCCACCAAGGCGTGGGGCGTCGACGTGGTGGTGCCACGGTTCCTGCGGGACCAACTCGCCGGAGAACTGGAGCAAGGCCAGGCGGCGGTGCTGGATGTGGTGGTCACGGACCCAAGTTATTGGGGAGCACTGCTTGCTTGTGAGACCAAGATCGGAGGGGATCGATGCCCCTGCAAATTTCATTCCTAGCATCCAATGTCCATTTAGTTAAGATGTGTTTTATTTGAGATTAGTGAAGAGAGATAGTAGAAAATTATGTAAGACTCATATTAGTTGGTTTGGCATGTTTAGATTCAGAATCTAGATGAATCTAGACAAATTCAAGTTAACTAATATGGGCCGGTGAAAGTAATATGATTTTTTTTTGTTTTAAAAATTATGTAATATGATATTGCTAATGAAAACAGAATATGATCCGGTACCTAATATCGATGTTGTGCAACTTTGCTCTGCCTGGGTGACACGTAGTCACCATAGATCACATCCCGGTAGTTTCTTAGATTTAGTTCTAGAATGCTGCTACTCACGCTTTGCACTGACAACAGCTCGATGCACAACGCTCTTATATCTTCCGTTGGTTACCATCTGGACAAGGGTAATAAACATGAGCAACATATGGTGGAATCATATTGCAAGTATGCATAATGAGAATCACAACTGAAGTTTATTTATTCGCAGACCTTGTCAATCTAGTGAAAAAGGGTAACAAAATGTGCATACAGAACAAGTGAAAGCAGTTCAGAACATTGTCAACATAAGCTCGGCCAGGCCAGAGAGGGCCTGGTTTGCCCTCGTTACGGCATCAGGTCGATTACCGTCTTTCAACGGTGGAGACGGTTTCCTTCCGCGTGCTTTTTATTAGAGTTTGTGTTTGTGTTATCTTAGGACTCGTCTAAGTCGGTTTGGGTCTAATACTAGGCTGGCTGACCCCCTCCTCTTTTCTATATAAACATTGTAATATTGTCTAAATCAATATAAGTTTTTATTCTCCCAAAATATCATGGTATCAGACGCATAGGTTTTCCGCACCTGGGATGGCTCCTCCGCTAAAACCGTCGCCGCTGCCGTCGGCTCCGCTATGGACCGCGGCTGAAGCTCGCGCCGCCGGCGCACCACCCTCCTCCTCCTCCTCTACTCCTACCCACCAAATACCCCAACAAATCCCTCAACTATATCTTGTCGACACGATCGCCAACGTCTCTTCATTCGTCCCGATCGTCTTGGATCTCGCCAAACATAACTTCTACCACTGGCGCCACCTGTTTCAAGTGCATCTCGGGCGCTACGGCCTTCGCAGCCACATCGACCCCGCCTCGACACCGCGCCCCTATGATCCGCTCTGGGTGAAAGACGATCTCACCATCATGATGGATCTACACGTGGATCTCCACCGAGCTCTTCAACCTCGTCTCCACCGACGACGCCACGGCAGTGCAACTTTGTGCTGCCCTCCAACAGCTCTTCCAGGACAACTCCGACTCACGCGTCAACGCCCTCCACATCGAGCTCTGCACCAGCAATCAAGGCGACTCCCCCGTCACCGTCTTTTGCCAAACCATCAAGGCCATCGGCAACGAACTGCGGGAGCTCGGTGATCCCATTGACGACCGTGCACTCATCAACGCCCTTCTTGTCGGGCTCGGCGATCAATTTGAAAAGCAAGTTTCCTTTATTCCTCTGCTGAAACCTTACCCTAGCTTCGCCGAGGTGTGATCTATTTTGCAGCTCGAGTCCCAGAACCAAGCACGCAAGGCTGCCCGTCCTCCTCAGGTGTTTCACACGGCGCCTCGCCCGCCGCTCCTGCCTACTCCTGCTGCACCACCGACGGCCCCTCCTGGATGGCGTCCAAGCCCCCAATTACCGTGGAAAAAATCCCGTGTATCGGCCACCCGCCCCAGCGCCGACTCCTCATCCGCGGCCACCTGCTCCTGCACTAGCTCCACCAGCGCCGACTCCACCAGTGTCGCCACCACCCTCCGCCATGGCCCCTTGGCAGCCGTAGCATGACCCATGGACGGGTCTCGTTCAGGCCTGGCCGATGCCCTGGCTGGCCCCCTCTTCGTATGACGCCCCACCGGCTTACACCGTTCACTAGAGTCCCGGCCTCCGCCCCTCCATCGGCGCACCTGGGCCTCTCGCACCTTGTCCTCCGCAGCAGGTCTACACCGCCCAAGCTCCATCGACGGCTTACATGCTGTCGCCACAGGAATACATGGCTCCACCGATGTCGCTGCCGCCACAACAATACATGGCTCCGCCGATGTCGCTGCTCCACATGTACCACGCTCCTCCAGCTCTTCAGTACATGCCTGTCACCCGCTCCGTCAACTGCTCCACCAAGCTGGGACCAAGCCGCCTTCATTGCTGCCATGAACAATTTCACACTCAACAACCACAAAGGTACGAATTGGATTTTTGATTCTGGTGCTTCCTCGCATATGTCTTCAAATATGGATTTTCTGTCAGCTTGTTCTTCCTCTCCCTTTTCTACCATCACCATTGGCGATGGATCCTCTATTCCAATCTCATGCACCGGTCACTCTTACATCATTAATCCAAACACAAATTTTATCCTTCGAAATATTTTAGTTGGTCCATCATTAATTAAAAATCTAATATATGTTCGCAAATTCACAATTGAAAATAATGTTTCCATAGAATTTAATCCCTTTGGTTTATCTATGAAGGATCTGAAAACATCGGCGGTCCTCTCGTTACAATAGTTCGGGCGATCTCTATCCTCTCCATGGCGCACCCACCTCCACACCTCAAGCCATGATTGCCTCCGTCGATCTATGGCATCGTCGTCTCGGTCACCTCAATAAAAATACCGTGCCATCCATGCTGCAAGAGTTTAGCATCCCTAGTTCTAGTTATTCTCATGATCCCTCTATTTGTAATGTCTGTCAATGCGGCAAACATATTAGATTATCTTTTGGCACATCAACTACCTATAGTACTTTTCCATTTGAGTTATTACATTGTGATTTATGGATCTCTCCCGTCCCAAGTGTTTCAGGGTTTAAATATTATCTTGTTATTTTAGATGATTACTCTCACTATGTTTGAACCTTGCCTCTTCGTGCCAAATCAGATGTTCACAAACTCTTCATTAATTTTAGGCAATATGTTCTAACTCACTTTGGTCTCCCAATTCGCTTCATATAATGTGACAATGGAAAATAATTTGATAATAACCAAAATCGAAATTTCTTTCTCCCCAAGGTATCCTCTTTCGTTTTTCCTGCCCATACACATCTCCTCAAAACGGCAAGGCTGAACATTCCCTTCGCTCTATCAACGACATCTTGTGCACCTTACTAATTCAAGCCTCTCTTCTACCACATTTTTGGGATGAAGCTCTATGGATAGTCACATATCTTTTAAACATCCGACCAACTAAAACATGTCCTCTTTATTCTCCCTTCCAATCTCTCTTTTTATCTCATCCCGATTATTCTGATTTGCGTGTTTTTGGTTGTCTATGTTTTCCTAACACATCCTATACCGCCGCCCAAAAACTAGCTCCAAGATCTTTGCCATGCATATACTTAGGTCCATCCGATGATCACAAAGGATCACGATGTTTTGATCCTTCCTCCGGTCATGTTCTTATATCTCGTCATGTCACCTTCGATGAAAATACTTTCCCCTTTTCAACCCTTCAGCCCCGTCGATCCCTAAACGTATGTCACCATCTCCTTACCCTATAGCGTGTCATTTTTTAGTGCCAACCGTCATCCCCGCTGTGGCTGCCGAGCCCTCTGCTGCGGCAGCGCCACCTCCTGCCGAGAGCCCGCAGCAGCCTGCCGTGTCACCTTCCCTGCCGCGGTAGACTCTCCTGTCAGCACGTCCTCTGGCTCGGTCTCTCCCGCGTCAACCACACCTTCTTCTTCAGCCACTAATCCACTTCCTACTAATGTCGTTCCCGTACCTATTCCCACCAATGATCATGTCATATGTACTCGTGGCAAAAAGGGTTCCATATTCCCCGACGTTTTCTGAATCTTTTAGCTACTCCATCGATCTCACCTATCCCAAGCTCCTACAAACGTTCTCTTCTTGATCCACTATGGCACTCTGTCATTAAAGATGAATTCGATGCTCTTATTCAAAATAATACATGGACTCTTGTTCCTAAACCATCCGGCGCCAATATTGTCTTAGGGAAGTGGGTGTTTCGTCATAAGTATAACTCCGATGGGTCTTTGGCTCGCTACAAGGCACGTTGGGTTTCCAGAGGTTTTTCTCAACAACAAGGAATTGATTTTGATGAAACCTTCTCCTCTGTTGTCAAGCCAAGCACTATTCGCATCATCCTTAGTATTGTAGTTTCTTCATCCTGTCATATTCACCAACTTGATGTAAAAAATGTTTTTCTTAATGGTACTTTGAATTAAACTGTTTATTGTCAACAACCATCCGGATTTGAAGATCCCTCTAATCCAAATCTTGTTTGTCTTCTAACGCACAATCTCTCTATGGTCTTAAACAAGCTCCTCGGGCCTGGTTTCAACAATTTTCTACATTCATTCAAACTATTGGTTTTATCCCTTCCAAATATGACACATCTCTCTTTATTTTCCAATCTTCCTCTCACATGACATATCTTCTTTTATATGTAGATGATATTGTTCTTACATCTTCTTCTGATTTTTTTTCTTCAACATATCATCACTCATCTTAACAAAGAATTTTCTATGACTGATTTAGGATCACTTCATCATTTTCTTGGTGTCACCGCCACTAGAACATCTTCTCCTCTTTTTCTTTCTCAACGACAATATATTATTGATATCGTGAACCGAGCTGGCGTGATTGACTGTCAACCCTGTCATACACCGCCTGATGTTGGCACCAAACTTTCGGCTGACGGTGATCCTATTCAAGGTCCAACCTTATATCGTAGTCTCACTGTTGCTTTACAATATGCTACTCTCACCAGACTCGGCATCTCTTATTCTGTTCAGCAAGCATGTATCTATATGCATGATCCTCGTTTACCTCATCTTTCTTATGTCAAAAAGATTCTTCGCTACTTAAAAGGAACTCTTGATCATGGTCTATTACTTAACTCATATTCTCCAACAATCTTGATAGTTTATTCTGATGCAGACTGGACAGGATGACCAGACACTCGACGATCCACATCTAGATTTTGTGTTTATTTGGGTGATCATCTTGTTTCTTGGTCATCGAAAAGGCAGGTTACGGTATCCCGGCCTTAGGCTAAAGCAGAATACGGGGCGGTTGCGCATGCTGTTGCTAAAGCAGTTTGGATACGCCAACTACTTGTGGAACTCCAGCGCCCCATCGAGCACGCCACTATGGTCTACTATGACAACATATCAGCCGTCTATATGGCCTCTAATTCTGTGCAGCATCGCCGTACCAAGAACATCGAGATCGACATTCACTTTGTTCGGGAAAAGGTTGCTCTTGGAGAAGTTTGTGTTCTACATGTTCCAACAAGTGCACAATTTGCAGATATTTTTACCAAAGGACTCCATCCCGCGTCCTTCATCGACATACGCTGCAGTCTCAACATTGTGGCGCCCGATGTTGACATTGCATGAGGGGGGGGGGTATTAGAGTTTGTGTTTGTGTTATCTTAGTACTCAAGCCTAAGTCGGTTTGGGTCTAATTCTAGGTTGGCCGACCCCCCTCCTCTCTTCTATATAAACATTGTAATATTGTCTAAATCAATATAAGTTCTTATTCTCCCAAAATATCACTTTTGTAGCGTCGACCCTCACCGAAGTCCTCTCCTTTATGACTATGCGGCCTCGCAACGTGGGTCATGGTGCGACACCGGTGGTGGCCGCAAGACCGTGGCGGGGTGTGCTGGTGGGCTACGACAGTGGTGGAGCAATTCAGAGTGTTCGGGAATGTGGTTTTTATGAGGGTTCAGGAGAAATCCCTGTCGTCTTGACACCGATGCGATAACGCCTGCGGGTGTTGCCCTCCTTCCTAAAGGGCATCGGGTACCTCTTACGTACCTCTCGCCGCGTATCGGGGGAAACCCTAGGATCAATCCGGGCAGCAGCGTCAGTGTCATCGCTTTCCTTCTTAGAGATGTTTCTTGGTACGCGATGCTTTGGAGCGCTAGGATAGTGGTGGTCATTCTCCGGAGGGCGCAGCGGTGGCTGGTCACCCTCGTTTTCGTCGATCCACTGTTATCGACCTTGTTTTCTCTTCTTTTCTTCTTCTTTTTCTCTTCTTTTTTTTTCTTTCTTTTGAGCGTTGTACTGTCTGGCCCAGCAGCGGTCTCAAGTTAATTGCTATATTAATATAGTTGGGCGTATGCCTGTTTCGAGGAATACATAATAAGTGTGGCCATATGATGGACATTAGCACTTGCTCATAAAAACAGTGGACTTGAGGCATCGAAGATGAACTAAACTGGTATTAAATTTTTACATTATGTGCTGATAACAAACAATTAAAACGGTTGATGTGTGTGTCCAGCTCATGCAAAAATTGAAACGGTGTCACTATGAATTGGGCAATTTGAGAAATACCATCAGCCGTCTATGTCTATACCCTCCTATACCAGCTATTGTTATGTTGGGTTAACTTGTTGTGGTTGACTCAATTTTTTTACATATTGGGCCTTCTATTTTTCCCGTCAACAACGATAAAAACAAATAGATATGTTGCCTTTCGACATGTGGGACCCAGTACACAACCTGTTTGCTTATTTTCCCTTCAGAAACCAAATATATATGCATTTCTTTTGATATGTGTGACCCATCACTTAGCATCGTCAGCAACGGGATATAACGGTTAACAAAGTCTATCCCCGATATCTCATAAGCCCCGATGTAAGCGACCACTCTAGGCATACCAAACGGCTACACATGCATGCAAGTCGCGTTCTGTTGGATTTTTACACCATCCATACGATTGATCCCACCCACTCGTGACCGCGTGTCTATTTCCATAGAAACATAACGTCCATGGAAAGGAATGAGTTTGAACCAAGTTTCGATCCGATTTGAGTACTGTTTGTTGAATGAACTAGATGAGAACTAGTTGAACAAAACTTTAATTTCTCCATTTATTAAATGATCACGGATAAAATACAATGACTATATCGCAATCGGCATTGTCTCTAATGCTTATGTGCTCGTCCATGTTTAGAATCTACCCCCGCCATCTTGTTCTCTTGTGGTGTGTCGATAGTTAGCCCATGACCAAGTCCTCTAACCAGGTGTGATGGCCTACTGAGGCCATCGGCGATAAGCATGGTGACCAGATGTTTGAAAGCAATCGGTGATCTAGGTAAATCGCGGATGATATCGAGATCGTGATCCTTTCAGAGGATGCCCTGGTCCTGAAGCCAAGCCTTCATCTAGAAGGACTGGCTCTCCTAGGGCAACATCTCTAGCACCTCCCGCCAAAGCAGTGGAGGATCTAGTTTAGCGCCTTCGTCTCCATGGCTTCAATAGGAAGGCCGTCGAAGCTTGGCTGGCAGAGCCTTTAGTTGATTTCGTCCATGGCATCGATCTAGAGATTGTGGATGTGTATGTGATAGTATGGGTACCGATGGCAAGTATCTGTTCGTGTTTGGAATAAATATAAAGAGAGAAACAACTGTCCTATGACAAGCTCAACAAAAAAGATTGTAGTGACACAGAGCTAGAATGGCAGGGGATTAATGAGACATAGGATTAGTGCGGCTAGATTGATAGGGGATTAGTGACGCTGTTTATTATAAGGCAACTGATTAGTGAGACAGAGGAAGATACAATTTTCCTAAATCGCGAGTTCGAAACATGTTACACTAAGGGTAAATGCATTTGGCGTTTGAAGATAGGGGACCAAGTTTTGGTGTTTGACGGTGTAAGGTATCAATGAAAGAAATATGCCCTAGAGGCAATCATAGAGATGATTATATTTCTTATGTATGCATGAGTTATTGTAATGTTCCTTGAATACCCATATCAGGCAACTTGTATTGATTGGCAATTATATGAATTGTTTGTGAACCTCTTTACTTGTATGGTTATTTAATAGGTGTCCCTAGTCGGAGTTCATGTGAGGACACATGAGAATATTAGACTAGCACATCGATTGGTTGATGACTATGTTTCGCAAGTCATAGACATGGAGATGTCAAAGCAATGATGTGGACACATGTTATGAACATGGGGTTGGACTGACCCAACTTGAGACTGGCAATTAGTTGCAGCTCTCTCTCTCTACACATCGTGTACGTTTTGTCCTTAGACCTGAGATTGTCACATGTACTTGAGATGTGGATCGACCTACTTTGGGGCTATCAGACGCTACTCCGTAACTGGGTAGTTATAAAGGTAGCTTTCAGGTTTGTCCTGAAGCATGCTGCAAGGCAGGGTCAATCAAGATGGGATTTGCCCCTCTCTACTTGAGAGAGATATCTTTGGGCCCCTCGAGTGATCGGATCCAGAAATACATGGCCGTGCTACATATGGTTAAGAGTTAACCTAGTAAAGGGATTCCGTATCACGGTATCGAGAAAGGGAGGTCAGCTTGGAGCTAGACCAAATATCGTGAGGCAAAGGGAAAGACATGTACTAAACTTTGTGATGGTTCGTCCGATATGATCTTTGTATGCGTTTAGGAGTTGGCATGTCTTGCTAGAGGCCGCTACCAACTATTGATAGAATAAGTGTATTCGTGTCATGTCTATACATATATGAACCTATAGGGCCACAAACTTAAGGTGATGGAAGCCTAATGAGGATTGGATCCGAATTAGACCAGGCTTAGGCTACTAATGGGCTGCTAATGTAGAAGCCCACTAGGGACGCCTATATAAGAGAGGGTGGGGCGTTCTGACCAGGTTTAGACCATTTCACCTAGCTGCCACTCCTCACGCCTGTGTTGCACACGCGGACCTAGCAGTCCAGCGTCTGACGCTTCCACCCTGTACGTGTGGATACCTCGGAGGCGCTGCATCTGTAGAGCTTGGACGAGCCGCACAAGGGGAGCTGCTGTGGGACGAGAACGAGAAGGAGACGTAGATCATCTGCACTGCCTCGACACGCTTCATCAAGTTCCACAACTGCGCGTCTAGTGGTAATCCTGTGGTCTATGACAACAGTTATCCTGGTTTACGCGGTAGAAAATTTTGATTTGCGCTAGTGTAGCCTAACCGTATCCCTTCAATCAAGTAGAGGTGTATATATGATTAGGTGTTTATATGACACGAGTCACGGTGCGAGAAAACACTTCCGCCTTGCGGAAGTTCACCAAGTCACACCCGACATTGCGACCCCATTGCACCACGTTGCCGAGACTCGCCATCTTTGACATGGTAGATGCAACACTGCTCCATCGTGGTCACCAAGCAAGAAGTACACGGAGACTAACACCCAGCCACCGAAGCCATCCACTTGTCTGTCCAGTAGATGTATGTCTCCAAACAAGATGCCCCCGCGAGGGTGACGATGTAGGAACGTCGCCACCACCAGATCGAGGAAGTCCGAATCTGGTTTCCCCTAGAGCACATATGTAACGAGAAATGCCACCACCACAATGCCTCTGACGACGTAAACGACGCCCACGGGTGCTGCTATTGACGACAGATCCTCGCAACTGTCATCGGCCAGGCCACCATCTCCTCCTTGCCGATGATCGTGCCCCAAGGGCACACGATCTTCCTGAGAGCCGCAGCGAGGAAGGCGCCAGAACCCGGATCCCGTCCACCGGTGTGAACGTCGAAACCAGAGGGGTCCACTTTGCCACGCGATCGACGAATGGCCACACACGCTCTAAGACAAAGCACCCGCTTGAGAGCCGCCGCGACATCCCCCTCCCCCACCGGGATTTTGCTTGCGGCGATCCGATGGCGACCGCGTGAGGGGTTGCGACAGCTTGACCTAGATCGCCAAGGGAGGGGTGAGGAGAGAGAGGTCTAGGAGGGTTCATTTTGTTTGGTCTTTTTCTTAGAATTTGTGGTAGGATTTGGTGGTAGTGTCTCCATGAAGATGACTTCTGAGTCGACCAATGTATTATTTGTTAAGCTTTGTTGAATAAACCAATAAAATTTAATTCTATTCATCGCCCTCTTTTTCATACTGTAGAAAAATGAAATGATGTTTGAATGTAAATAAGCAATGTGCTCCCCCACAAAAAAAAGAATAAGCAATGTGCGTACGTAAGCTAATCTTATATCCCAATAAATTAATGAATGAACGTCTTGCCTGTGCATACCTCCAATTAAAAGTGTACACTACATGACGCGCGCACTACACCGAGAGCAAAAAACCGTCGGCGTAGACCAAAATGCTCTCGGCATAGCCTCCTCGGCAAAGGTCTCCCTCGGCGGAACACACACAAACCGTCGGCGTACGCAAAGCCGATCCCTCGGCGTAGCGGCCGTTGGCATAGCCTGTGGGCCGATTCTAAAATCATTTTTTTTAAATATTTTTTTTAAAAAATATTTTCTATTTTTTTCCTCAATTTTTTTTCTTTGATTTGTTTGACTCGTTAATCTCCCACTTTGAACATTTTTAACACTAATTACACTTAATATTTGATTAAATTTTAGTCTTAGTCAAACTTCCCCGTCGGTCACCCATCCTAATACTACTTCAGCTCTAGCACACTTAACTTCATCGTTCCTTCAGAATCCGTTTCCGCAAAGTAATTCCTATATTGTTGTCAATACTATGATATCAATCATATTAACTCTTATATCATCATGTCACATGTTTGTATTTTTTAAAATTACAAACAATTATCTAAGTAAACATTAATGAATAAGTAAAAATATTATTGAATTCAAATAAAAATATAATAATTTTACTTTTTTGTATTTTTATTTAATATGGAATAATTAATATCTTTAAATCTGTAAATCGTAATTCGACAAAAAATATGTCTAAATTGATCAGAAAAATGAGAGGAATCTAAATATGATATCCATATCAACTAATCACAAACCCTCCATTTTTGAATTAGCTATTTGGTGGTTGCTTTAGAAAATCTCCTTTTTGCGCCCGGATAATGAAAAATGGCTTTTTAGTGCGATGAAAAAGAAAACTTGCATTGGATATTTGATAAAATAGAATATTGTGAATCTAAAAATGATTTTGTAAAAAAAACATGAGCATCGGGTCATGTACCTGTAGTTCATATCTGACCCACTTCCTACCGATTCGGTAGGAATTTGTCTTTTTCACCAGAGGTGGATGACAAGGTTTCGAACCCTCCTGTTGTGACATTGTGCATATAAGGTGGTATAGTATTTTTGTAAAATGTGGTGGTAGCATTTTGAATTAGCCATTTGGTGGTTGCTTCACAAAACCGTCCGTTTTTTGTGCTCGGAAAATGGGAAATGGCTTTTTGGTGCGACGAAAAGGAAAACTTCCTCCTACAATATTGTTTGTAATCCCATGATGCATGTGTATGCACAATATGGGCACATTATTACAAACTATGCCTTGATTCTAGCCATAATATTGGTCATTTGACCCGAAAGCCAAGAAACCTCGAATGAGATAGGTCATTTTGTGAAGGTTTTTTTGAGACATAATCAATATATCAATTTCCTTATAACTATGTCACATAATATGACACCACGCGAAGGTTTCACATTGTTTCGATCGTTTTTGAATTTTTTATGCCCGTTTTAAACTATCGTCAAACTTTGTCGAACGACGGGCATGAAGATTCTTAGCTCGGGGTCGAGCCTCGCTAAAATTGCATTGGATATTTGATGAAATAACATATTGTTAATCTAAAAATGATTTTTGTAAAAAAACATGATCATCGGATCATATACCTGTAGTGCATATCTAACCCACTTCCTTCCGATTCGGCAGGAATTTGTTTTTTTTCACCAGAGGTGGACGGAAAGGTTTCGGACCCTCCTGTGGTGACATTGTGCATATAAGGTGGTATAGTATTTTTGTAAAATGTGGTGGTAGCATTTTGAATAATCCATTTGGTGGTTGCTTCACAAAACCGTCTGTTTTTTGTGCTCGGAAAATGGGAATGGCTTTTTGGTGCGACAAAAAGGAAAACATTCTCCTGTAACATTGTTTGTCATCCCATGATGCATGTGTATGCACAATATAGGCACATTATCATAAACTATTCCTTGATTCTAGCCATAACATTGGTCATTTGAACCAAAAGCTAAGAAACCTCGAATGAGATAGGTCATTTTGTGAAGGTTTCTTTGAGACATAATCAATATATCAAATTTGATATTTTTCCTTATAAATATGTCACATAATATGACACCACGCGAAGGTTTCGCATTGTTTCGATCGTTTTTGAATTTTTTATACCCGTTTTAAACTATCGTCAAACTTTGTCGAACGGCGGGCATGAAGATTCTTAGCTCGGGGTCGAGCCTCGCTAAAATTGCATTGGATCTTTGATAAAATAGCATATTGTGAATCAAAAATGATTTTTGTAAAAAAAACATGAGCATCGGATCATGTACCTGTAGTTCATATCTGACCCACTTCCTACCGATTCGGCAGGAATTTGTTTTTTTCACCAGAGGTGGACGGAAAGGTTTCGGACCCCCCTGTTGGGACATTGTAAATATAAGGTGGTATAGTATTTTTGTAAAATATGGTGGTAGCATTTTGAATTAGCCATTTGGTGGTTACTTCACAAAAACATCCGTTTTTTATGCTCGGAAAATGGGAAATGGCTTTTTGGTGCGACGAAAAAGAAAACTTCCTCCTGCAACATTGTTCTACATTCCATGATACATGTGTATGCACAATATAGGCACATTATCACAAACTATGTCTTGATTCTAGCCATAACATTGGTCATTTGACCCGAAAGCCACAAAACCTCGAATGAGATAGGTCATTTTGTGAAGGTTTCTTTGAGACATAATAAATATACCAAGTTTGATATTTTTGCTTCTAACTATGTCACATAATATAACACCACGCGAAGGTTTCGCATTGTTTCGATCGTTTTTGAAATTTTTATGCCCGTTTTAAACTATATATAATGTTTTATGTTTTACTTAATTTTTACTTACAATGTGTAATATGTGAGTGTAGATAGATAGGTCTTATTTTTCTGCAAATTTTGATATATTATTTGTATTTTTCCGAATTATAATGATTTAGTTATGATTTTTCAAAGTTTAAGGAGATAAAATAAAAAATAGCTACACCGAGGGCAGCCGTCGGCGTATGCTACGTCGAGGGCAATTATACGCTGACGACTGCTTGGCAGGGCTGGCCTGGACGATGGCTACGCCGACGGCCCCGACGTTTGGCCGTCGGCTTAGCGACCGGCAGTCGACGTAGTCCTATAGTGGTATATCATATCCCAGCCAGATACTTTTTAAACATCCATGCTGCCCAAAGTTTGGTGTGCATGTAATAACTAATTAAATTCCTTTGCAAGGCTCGGGCAGTACTTTTCATTGTATATATGTAAAATAGATCTACCCGAGGAACCCTAGCTAGTCCGTAAGGAACTATATATAGGCAAAACACATACACGTGAGGAGTCGAAACAAAACAGGTATCGCCAGGTATCGCCGAAGCTAGCACGCATGGGCGCAGAAGCATCGCCGAAGCTACACGTCCCGATGCTCGCCGCGCGGCCGCCGCCGGAGACGGCCGCCGATGAACGGCCGCGCTGCACGCCATGGCTAATGATCTGTCGTTATGTACTGATCGGGGTCTTCTTGACCTCGGTCGCACTTTTCTTCATAGCCGGGATTGCCAACTTAGCCTACACCATCGTGACGACCGGCGAGGTGGAGTACTCGGTAGCCATTGTCAGCCCCTAGGAGAGGTGATGAACACACGCACACACCGGAGAGAGACGGAGCTAAAGCTCTACTTATTGCATTACTACAAACTGATACAAGGGGTCCTATTTATAGGACTTGTGAGCGGCACAAACCAGCTCATCGATGGACTATGACTTGACCGCCAGCTTATCCGAACTCTATCCTGACATACTGCTATTTATCCTGACAAAAGCTAAGATTCTTATCTTGACATCTCTTGACTTACTAGCAGTGTAGATATTTGACTTTGGTGGCAGATGTTCACAAGCAGCTCTCTCTTACTAGTGTGAACATGCACGTAGTAGTAGTATGCACGTACTATGTTAAGCAACAACCTAATTAATCAATAATTCTCCCCCTAATTAGTTGTTGCAAATCTGCCAATTCTATCTCGCAAACTCTGAAACTGAAGGCGACCGAGTGCCTTAGTCAGGATGTCCGCCTTCTGCTCACTGGTCCGGATGAACTCCACAGCAATGGAGCCCTTTTCGACGCAATCCCGGATGAAGTGATAGCACAAATCAATATGCTTGCTGCGATCATGGAGAACCGGATTCTTGCACAGCGAGATCGCAGACTTGTTGTTGATGAACAATTTGATAGGCGCGGCTTCTTGGTTTAATAGCTCGCCAAACAGACGGGCAAGCCAAATCCCTTGGCATGCCATCGTCGCTGCCGCTATGTACTCCGCCTCGCACGAAGAAGTGGCGACGACCTTCTGCTTCTGAGATTGCCAGCTTACTGGACTATCCCCGAGGAAGAACAACACACCAGAGGTGCTCTTCCTGGAGTCCACGTCACCGGCGTGATCGGAGTCGCTGAAACCGATCAGTGTCTCGAGGTCACCGCGACGGTACACACACCCGTGGTTTAGTGTACCGGTGATGTATCGAAGAAGATGCTTCACCGCAGCAAGGTGATCGCCCGCCGGCGCCTCCATGAACCTGCTTAGGAAGCCCACGGCGAACGCAATGTCCGGGCGGGTATGAACCAGGTACCTGAGGCTGCCGATGACGTTGCGGTAGATCGTTGCATCCACCAACGTCTCCTTGCTCTCCTTGCTCAGTTGGCATCGTGCTTCCATGGGCGTGTGCGCGGCGTTGCAGCCCGCCATGCCCGCCTTGTCGAGCAGTTTGCTCGCGTACGCAGCCTATGTTATTGTGGTGCACCCACACTCTTGCTTTACCTCTAGGCCGAGGTAATATCGGAGCAAGCCGAGGTCACTCATGGAGAACAACCGTTTCATCTCCTCCTTGAAACGGTGCACTTCTCTCTGCTCAGCACCGGTGATCACTAGGTCATCAACATAGACCCCGACAATCAACAGTGCATTCCCGGTTCCTCGTGCGTACACGCCGTGTTCCGTGACACTGCGTGTGAAGCCGAGCGAAGCTAGACTTGCATCTAGTTTGGCGTTCCACGCCCTTGGTGCTTGTCGTAACCCATACAGGGACTTGTGGAACTTGTAGACGTCGTGTTCGTGTCCATCGGCGATGAACCCTGGTGGCTGGGACACATAGACCTCCTCCTCGAGATCTCCGTTTAGGAACGCGTATTTAACATCCATGTGATAAACCTCCCAGCCACGGTGTGCCGCCAGAGCAAGGATGAGCCGCACATACTCGAGCCTTGCCACTGGCGCGAATACCTCCTCAAAGTCCACACCTTGACGCTGCACATAGCCCTTTGCGACAAGCCGGGCCTTGTGCTTGACGATGTGCCCATGCTCATTTTTCTTCACCTTAAACACCCATTTGAGGTCGATCGCACGGTGGCCTGGAGGTAGAGAGGTGAGAGTCCAGGTGTTGTTGTCGTCGATGGACTGAAGCTCGTCTAACATCGCACGACGCCAATAGTCCTCGCGCTCCGCCTCACTAAAAGATGTCGGTTCTTCTCCGGCCACGAGATGCAACACCTCGTCGTTGAAGAACTGCTCCAGTAGTTGCGGTGTACCGACAGGAGCACCAAGAAGGTCATCGACGAGCCGGAACCGGTGTGGTGCGGTGGCGCTGTCTTGGGAGTCGAAGAGAGCCGATTGCGCTGACGGGGCATCACGAACCGCACCTGAGTGGAGCCAGACGGGGGAATCTCAGCATCCTTGCTAGGCGTCATTGTCGGGAGCTTTTGCCGGGCTGGAGACGGTCTGTCTGAAGGCGTGACGGCGACACGACTACTTGAGGGAGTTGTGTCCTGGGAACGAGTCGTGGTTGATGTGGCTGCATGCGTGACGTAGACGAGGTACTCCACTGTGAAGGATCTGCTTGTCGGGGACTCCCCGGGCGCCTCCCAGTTCCACCGTGCCTCTTCGTCAAAGATGACGTCGCGTGACACGTGTAGGCGCTTGGAGACAGGATCGTACATCATGTATGCCTTAGAACCTGTCTCATAGTTGATGAAGACCATGGGGGTGCTCCTATCATCGAGCTTCTGCAGGTGCGGGCGCGCCACCTTGACGTGTCCAACGCATCCAAAGACGCGGAGGAAGCGCACGCCCGGATTCTTGCCGTGCCATGCTTCATAGGGTGTCATGCCGTCGACAGTCCTCGTGAAGCACCGGTTGAGGATGAACACTGCCGTGAGTACCGCCTCTCCCCAAAATAGGTTCGGCACCCGTTTAGCCTTGAGCATGCTGCGTGCCATGCCCAACACTGTCTGGTTCTGCCGCTCGACGATGCCATTCTGTTGCGGCGTATATGGGCGCAGTGAGGTGACGTTGCACGCCACTCTCGGCTCAGTGCTCATAGAAAGTGGCCGACGTGAACTCGCCGCCACGATTAGTGCGCAGCACACGCAGCTTGTGCCCGCACTCCACCTCAGCTGCCGCCTGGAACTTGACGATGGCGCGTGCAGCCTCGTCTTTGGATGCCAAAAGCTCCACCCACATGTACCTGCTGCGATCGTCAATCAGCAGCAAGATGTAGCGTCGGCGGCATGATCGGGCCGCACAAGTCCCCGTGTACGAGATCAAGAGGCTTCTGGGCCCTGTAGTGTGCATTCTGCGGGAAAGGTAGGCGCCGCTGCTTCCCGGCAAGGCACGCCTGGCACAGCTCGTCGGCGTGCTCGATGTGTGGAAGACCACGCACCAAGCCTCCACGAGCCATCCTCTGCAGGCCATCGAAGTGCAGGTACCCGAGCCGCGCATGCCAGCGCCAGGAATCGGACACGTGACCCATGGCGAGGCATACTGGACGTACAGGTGTGAACCGAAGTTTGTACAAGCGATTGGGCGACCTTTGTACCTTCATCAGCAGGCGATTTCGCTGGTCTCGCACGCTGAGGATTCCACGAGGTATGTGGATGTCATACCAGCTATCATCGAGCTGGCCGAGGCTCATGACGCTGCTCTTGAGCGCTGGGATAAAGAAGACCTCGGTGAAAGCGCGGTGATCTCCCCCGTCGATGGCAAACACAACGGTGCCACGTCCATGGATATCCACCACTGAGCTATCCGCGAAACGCACCTTGCCAGTGACTGAACGGTCCAACTCAGCAAAGGCATCAATGGAGCCTGTCATGTGGTTCGTCGCGCCAGTATCGAGGAACCATACTTCGCCACATTGGTCGTCGTCGTGGGAAGGGGTGACAATGGCCCTCTCCTTGTTGAGGAACACTTGACCACCGGTGCGTTCCATGGTGTTCTCGGGGCGTTCGAACACCTCCTCGATGCACACCATCATCGGTCCAGGGCCTTCATCTTCCTCGGCCTGGACAAGATTGGCAGCGGCCGAAGGTGCTGCCGCCGCCGCTTCATCCCGCTGCTTCTTGCGGCATTCATGGGCCCAGTGGCCCTTTTTCCGGCAGTACCGGCAGTTGTTCCTGCCGATGTTGTTGCCAGAACCTTGTGTAGGCGCGGCCTACTGCTGAGGCTGCCCGCTCTTTCGCCCACTTCCGAGACGGCCATTGTCGGGGCCATCCCCTTTGCCGCTTGTTCTGCCTCCCCGCGGTTGTTTCTTTCGCGCCTCCCACTGCTCCTTAGTGAGTAGGAGCTGGCCGCTGGAGCTGCCTCCTTGATCACTGTCCAGTCGTTCCTCAACGGCTCGGAGATGGCCAACAACCTCCTCGACAGTGAGCTTTGCTGGGTCGAGGAGTGTCTTGATGGAGAAGGCAATTTGCACGAAGCGTGTAGGTACAACAGAGAGGAATTTCCTCACAACCTTCTCTTCATTGACCGAGTCACTGAGAGAGCGCAGAGCGAACGCGATGTTGGAGATGCGCATCGCGAACTCGTCGATCTGCTCGTTGGCCTTGAACGTGACCGTCTCGAACTCAGTTCGGAGCCGGCGCACACGCGATTCGCGCACACGATCGTTCCCCTGGTACTAAAGGCGGATTGCCTCCTAGGAAGCCTTGGTGCTCCCCTTCCCCACGAGCATGCAGTGCATCTCTGATGGGGTAGAGAGGAGCAGCGCCGCCAACGCCTGCTTGTCCTCCCTGCGAGGTACGGTCTCGTCTTTGATCGCTTCCCAGAGCGATGCCGCCTGGAGGTTCACCTCCATCACCATCGCCCAGTTGGTGTAGTTGGAGCGCGTCAACATCGGGAAGGAGAGGTTGGTGCCGCTACCGCCTACGGTCTCACACACCACTTGTTGCATGACAATCTTGCCGCCATTGCACCGCACCCTGCTGCGCCCACGGCTTGGCGATCGTCGTTGCTACCCGGGCGAAGGTGTCGCGGATTGACGTGGCGATGGTGTGCCGTTGTTGCCTCTCCCATTGCCTTGAGACATGGATACTAACTTGGCTCTGATACCAATTGTCAGCCCCTAGAAGAGGTGATGAACACATGCACACACCGGAGAGAGACGGAGCTAAAGCTCTACTTATTGCATTACTACAAACTGATACAAGGGGTCCTATTTATAGGACTTGTGAGCTGCACAAACCAGCTCATCGATGGACTTAGATGACCTGACCGCCAGCTTATCCTGACAGCCGAACTCTATCCTGACATACTGCTATTTATCCTGACAAAAAGCTAAGATTCTTATCCTGACATCTCTTGACTACTACTCCCTCCGTTTGGAAATATAAGATGTTTTAGGTTTGTGAATGATATGTATCTAGACACCTTTTAGTGTCTAGATTCATTTGAACCTATACACTAAAAGATGTCTAGATACATCTACTTCACAAACCTAAAACATCTTATATTTCTAAACGGAGGGAGTAGCAGTGTAGATATTTGACTTTGGTGACAGCTGTTCACAAGCAGCTCTCTCTTGCTAGTGTGAACATGCACGTAGTAGTAGTACTCGCATGCATGCACGTACTACGTTAAGGAATAACCTAATTAATCAACAACCATCATCGGCATCGACGGGCTGGACCCTGCGACAGATCTGAGGAGTGAGCTGAGGCCGACGCTCTCGTCGGTGTTCAACCTCACCATCTACGTCAAGGAGTTGGACAAGTTCATAGTTGCAGAGTGCGTCGGCGGCCACTCGACGGAGCTCATCGTCTCGTACCGCAACACCTTCCTAGGCGAAGGCGCGATGATGCCGCGGTTCTGCGTGCCGATGATGCAGGACGATGGGGTCGCTTCAAAGGCGTGGGGCGTGGACGTGGTGGTGCCATGGTTCCTGCGGGACCGACTCGCCGGAGAACTGGAGAAAGGCGAGGCGGTGCTGGATGTGGTGGTGACGGATCCAAGGTATCGTGGCCAGATGCTTGCATGCAACGCCAAGGTCGGAGGGGATCGATGCCCCTGCCAATTTGATTACTAGCTAGTAGGTCGCACGATTGTCTTCTTCACAATAGTGTTTTGTGTAGAATACTATATATTTTTTGCACCATAAAGTGTATGAAGAATAACTTTGAATATTGATCTTTGCATAAAGATTGCAAATCCTAACAGTATTGACCATTGGATCTTCTTTTTCATATGTTACATCTAGCACCTAGAAGATTATACTGTTAGCCTTTAGCACGAGTACCCGGTCCCTTTACTCTGGCTCGTCCCCCGTGGGCGACCAGGGGCGTCCCGCACCACCGTTCCTCTCGCGACCCCTCCCCTCCCCGTCTTCCGCCGTCGCCGGAGCGCGTCACCAGGCAAAGCCCATGCGGTGCTAGCGGCGGCGGGTTCTTCCCTACCCGCGTGCTTGGGGGGTTGCGCGGGGCAGCCTCGATCGGTGGCGGTGCGACCTGGAGGGTCATGCTCGGACCGGCGGTGTCGACACGGATCCAGCAACTCTTGGCGGGAGCGACGAATGGCGCGGCGAGGCTCTACGTCCTGGGCAGCGGCGGCGGGTGATTGCCGGCAGCGTGGCCAGATCTTGAGGCCAGGCGGGTCCCGATTTAGGCCTGCGGGCCTCGCCCTGTTCCAGGCGGGCTCTAGGGAGTTCAACAACGGCGACCCCCTGCAGGTGGTTGTGGCCTAGAGTTCGCCAGGTCGCACCGTCGTGGTCGTCGATCTAGGCCAGGTGGGCCCAGATCCGGCGGCCTTGCCAGTAGGCTATGGAGGTGCCTTCGTAGTACCGGTCCGAATCGTTGCATGCCCGTTGTTGGTTGTCGTGGAAGAGATGGCTCTGCCCGACAATGGTGCAATGTCAGTGGCGCGGCGTCCCTAGGCGAGCTGTTCTCTGCCTGTTACGTGTACAAGAGCGTGGATGTCGGGGTGGCGGCCCCAGAAGGTGCTCTGCGGGAATGACCTTTTGACGGAGGCGGCTTCGGGAGGTGGTTTGCGATGGTGTGTCTCGGTCTAGTGGCGGTCCGGTTGGCCTGGGTGAGCATGGTGGAGACGATGCTGCTGCTTGGCAGTGGGGATCTATAGTGGCGGCGGATCCTCCGGTGGACAGAGGAGTAGGGGCTAGAGCTAAGGTTGGTGTTATCAGCGACACCCTTGCTGCACTGTGGCGGCAGGGCTTCACGGTTCCATTCGGGCTCAGCCAAGCCAGCGAGGGCCTGGTTTGCCCATGTTGCTGCATCCGGTCGGTTACCTTCTTCCGACGGTGGTGGCAGTTCCTGTAACACCCTCGGAATCGGCCCTATGCAAGTTTCAGCGCTTCCCGCCAAACCCGCATAGAAACGATTCAAAGGTGCCCACCAGGCACTTGCGTGCGAGTGGAAAACGAAGTAATATCATTACACAATAGTCCTCGATGGAACCCACAAAACATATATATACAACAGCGACTCAAAGAGTCAGGAATACAGATTTACAGTACAAAGATCCAAATCACCTTGAAAACAATACAGCGTCCGAGTACGGACAAGATGCAAATTGAGCTAAGAGCCCTGAAGAATAACCAATGGCGTCCATAACCCTGCCCAGGCCAAGCCAGAAGGGTAACCCTGCTAACACCGTCGATCTCAAAACCTGCTAAAAACAAAAGGGGTGCCGACAAAGGGCAAAGGAAAAAGAGAGCGGTCAGTACTGAGGCCAGTACACGACGAGACTAGAATTCGGCGGTCCTCGCCTACATAGGTATGGTGGACTGAAGCGGCAGCGCGACATGCACTAAACAACCTATAGAGACTCGATACAAATAGCGGCTATCAGAGAGGGGTAAGAAAGACCTATTCGGAACCAACCTGATACTACCACCAAACATACCCATCCTGGTGTTTCCCCCTCGAGACCAAACGAGGAAGTCAACCGAGGAACTCACACCGTTGGCAGTTTTATTTATTCAGTTATCGTTGCAGCAATTACTAGTCAGGTATAGATAGTCATCCTGATATAATAAGAAGTGGGCACTTTTAGTTAACCATTCCGTTGTAGTTGCAACACTTACTAGTCAGATACAATTAGCATGAGATATCTCAAACCCAGCAGTTGTTGGTACTTTTATTTAGCCATTCTGTTGCAGTGAAGCTGATTACTAGTCATAGTGGATACAAGTCAAATTTTAACAGTAAACTTTAGTTATAGTTGTCTATGATCAAGAACTGTACTCCAAGTCGTCCATAACCGCGGACACGGCTTCTCGAAAAGATTTAACCCTGCAGGGGTGCACCAAAGTTTCCACACGCACCTACACCCTTGTTGTCAGATCAGGTAGGTACAAGATCACAAAACATACACCCAACGGTATGTCGACGGGGTTTTGGACATGACGTTTCCAAGACCCAAAGCAAGCACAGGGGGCCACCCCACTAAGCTACCCGTAACGAAGTCGGCCGGTCTCTGAGACGGACCCAGGGTTTGTGTCGATGGCTGTACACAACGAGGAACCCGAAAGTGTGACTGGGCTTGTCGATACAGCAAAAACGTATCACGGGGTTCCTAAGCAGTACAGGCGCTCCACGTGCAATCATAAACAAAGCAGTAAAGCATGGCATCAGTACAGGATAGTAATAAAGCCCCAAACTACTTTGTGGCCCCCAGTACAGTACTGTGAAATCGGGTACTAAATCGATGGGGGTGCCCACACACCCCACCTGTGGTTAGCGCGCTCGATCTCAGAACAGGTGTCAAGAACTCGGGGTCCTACGGGACACAGGTGGGCGGTTAAAAACCAAATATTGTCTGTTACCCACCAGTGCCTCTGCATTATTTACCTACTTTCAATTTTAATTATTAAACGAAAATTAAAGCCATGATCATCTCCAACATTGAACATGCGGCATTACTCCAACAACTGTGGTACTTGACGACACGCAACCGCACTTGAGCAAGCGACTACGACACGCAAGTCCAACTATATACCAAACAACAGGCAATAGGATGTGTCCAAGGCAATATAAGGCTGCAAGGGATATCGCAGGTACGAAAACTAGAGCATAGCAACACAGATAGCAATAGATCAACAGGAGGAAATAAAGACTATAAATGTAAAATAGGTAGAAAGGGGGAGAATGCTCGCCTAGAAACACTACCGAAGATACACCGGAGATCGGGTCGACTCTCGCATCAACTCATCGGCCTAATCCATGAAGAAGCAAAACACTAGAAGAAACACCGGATGCACCATTTAATACTACGGCATAAGATCGGGCATGATGCATGTATGATGTATGGCATGGCAAAGGTGCAATGCAATTAGGCAATATTAAGCGGAACCGGGTCCCGACAATTACTTAGGTGGTTTATATTGTTTAGCTACCCCGCAATTTAAATGTTGCATTAACAAGGCAAACAGATAGCACCAGTTCGCTACACAAATTTAAATGAGGCCAATATAAGACTAGATTTGCCCGCATATAGACCCCAGATTTAATTTAGGTGAATCGTCGAAACACCCCCAAACACCCACAATATGTATGCAAACATGTTTATTTAATATGCAACAAGATCAATATCATATATTATAAAAATATCAGGGGTCTCGGATAGGGGTCACACAAGAGGGGTTCGACGGTCTTGGGGGTTCATCGGGTGCGGGTGCGTCGAGATCGATCTTCGGGTCATCGAATCCATGAAGGAGATCTTCGTGTCCTTGTAGTAGAACTTGGGGTCTTCGGGTTCTCGTTTTGTGTCGCGCTCGGCCTCCCTCCCGAATGGTACCGTAGATCTTTGAGGAGATCCTTCTGCAACTTGTTTCTTGCTCACGGGGAGGTGGTTGAAACCGTGGTCTTGGATTTATCATGAAACCGTGGAGGAGACACTTGGGGAATTCAGCCCGGAAGATGAATATGCACCAGTAGCACACACTCGCAACGATGACAACATCTAGAGCCAAAACTGAAGATATCAACTGAGAGCCTCCTCATGGCTCAGCAGACAGCAAAACAGCCACACGAAGCTGGCTTGCAGGGGTGCGGGCGACCCGGATGGAGGCGACGAGACACAGGCACAGCGACGCTTGCTTGTAGCGAAGGAGGGCCGACAACAAAGAGCAGCAGATCCTGGCAGCATTCAGAAGTTGACATGGACAGAAGACGGCGTCAGGGATTGAGGGACAGGGAGAGCCTCGGGGAACGAGGATGAGGCCGACAGCGGCGGCTCCGGGGTGGGGCTCGTGCTGGCGGAGGCCGCGCTGGACGATGGGGACGCTGCAGGGAGAGGAAGGCGCAGAGGAGGCGCGGCCGGACGGGCTTGGCGGTAGGGTGACAGGGGCGTGCGGAGGCGGCCGAGGGACGGGGCTGAGGCCAGCGACGGCGTTGTCGACGGGCGGTGGACGCCGTGGTCGCTTTCGGCGGCGCAGGAAACGCGGGATGGCCCAATGCAGAGGAAGGAGGCGTCGGGGAGCAGCTCGGGCGACGCGGTATGGTGGCGGAGCACCACAGGAGCGGGTTGTAGAGGCAGTGAGGCGGAGCTCCGGCCGGAGGCGGGCATCGATGGAGAGGCGGCGCAGCCAGCAGGGCGGGTAGCAGAGAGATGCGAGGTGGGTGGGGAGAGGACGCGGTCGGGGTGAGGAAGATCGTGAGAGGGGAGCGGGGCTTGTGGCAGGTGGGGCCAGGAACGGGTCAACACATAGGGTGGGGTCGGGCGGTGTAGCGGTAGGTGGCTGCGGGGTTGCGTCGAGGGAGAGAGAGAGGGGTTACGGGGAAGGAGTGGGTCGCAGGGTGGGGCCAGGGTTTGACCGCGCGAGGTGGTTCAGGAGCGGGCAGCACCAGGGGAGGCGCACTGCTGCCTTCCTGGCGGCGGTGGGGTAGGAACTAGGTGGGGTGCTGGAATGGTGGCTAGGGTAGGCTAGGGAATTTGGGTTAGGGTTCAGCCGGTTGGGCCTTTTGGGCCTGACCGGTTTAGGTCTAGATTTAGGTTTACTATTTGTTTATAAAATATTCTATTTGTTTTGTTTTAAATCTTTTTAGCAAATAGTTTTTAGGCAAATAGTTTAACAAATAACTATAATACTTGTTTTGAAATAAGAGAAGAGGTATTGTATAAGACAAAATAGTTTTTAGTTAAAATATTCTGACAACCAAAGATGCATGATGTCATGATGATGCACAAAGTTTTATTTAACATGCAATTTTCTAGTAGTGGATTTACCCGGGGTGCTATAGTTTCCTCCCGTGTGCTTCTGTAGCGTCAACCCTCGCCGAATCCCTCTCCTTTCTGTCTATCTGGTCTCGCATCATGGGTCATGGTGATATGATGGGCGTGCTGGTGGACGGCGAGAGTGGTGGAGCAATCCGAAGAGTCTGGGAATGTGGTTTTTTTAGGGGTTGGGAGAAATCCTCGTTGTTTAGACACCGACGCGGTAACGCCTATGGGTGTTGCGGTCCTTCCTAAAGGGCGTAGGGTGTACCTCTTCCCCACCTCCCGCCGCATATCGGGGAAAACCCTAGGATCTGTCTGGGCAGCAGCGCCGGTGTCGTCGCTTTCCTTCTAGAAGGTGTTTCTTGGTACGCGACGCTTTGGAGCGCTAGGATAGTAGCGGACTTTCTTTGGAGGGCGCAGCGGTGGCAGGCCAACTCCGTTTTTGTCGAGCCACTATTATCGGCCTTGTTTTCTCTTCTTTTCTTTTTCATCATCTCTTCCTTTTTTCTTTGTTTTTGATTTTGGGCGATGTGATGTCTGACCCAACAACGATCTTATGGTTGGTTGCTATATTAATATAACGGGGTGAATTGCCTGTTTCGAGGACACCTTTAGCACAGTGGACACTATGCACAAAACTCAAAATATATTTCTTCATGTTTTTAGAATCTTGTATGTTTATAATATCCCAACTTACTTTTTCTTAACTAGTAAATATGCCCGTGTGTTGCAACGGGAGAGAAAAGTTTGCATCTCTAAGACACAGAAAATAATTTCTCATTATCATATCAAGGTGCCCAGTCATGAGGCAGAGCGTGATAATGAAATGTGAATTTATCTTATATCAACTTCGTGTTTCATCCTTCATATGATTGTTACTTAAGTGTCCTATAAGAGGAGGTAGTTCAATGCTCATGTCTCGTTGTAATTGCCCTCCTTAGTACTCCCTCTGTTTAGAAATATAAGACATTTAATTTTGTGAAATGAATGTATCTAGACGTCTTTTAGTGTATAGGTTTACTCTGAAGCTCTACAAACCTATACAATAAAAGACATCTAGATAAATTTGATCCACAAAATTAAAACATCTTATATATTTCTAAAAGGAGGGAGTAACGTCTTATATAATTCTAAACGGAGGAAGTACCAACTAAGAAATGTCTATCATGCACCTATTGACTAAACATGACAAAATATCTAGTAATAGCCAATATTTGTCTAAAAGTAGTCATATTTGTAGCTAAACATCAAAGGCAAGATTCGTCTATAATACTTCAAAACAACAGTAAGATGCCTCTAGCAGTGGATTACGAGGAGCCTGACCTGTCAGGAGGTGTTGAAGGAGTGGATTACGAAATCCACTATGGCGTCGATGATAACGAGTCCAACTAAACATCCTAGTTAGTAGTAACCGACGGAGCCGAGCAGCATGAACTCTATAGAATAAGCTGTTGAGCTCAACTCCTAGTTGGAGTTGCTACTTTTAAATTCCACTGAAACATTTTATATTTTGGTTTATAAGTTGAATCCTTTTGAAGTCTAGAACTTCTGGTATTGTAATAATAATAATAATGTGTGAATGTTTGTAATATGTATCCGCAATGTTTCTGTTGTACCACTCTGAGGATGTGATATTTACAGAACGGTGTTTTGTGGATGTCATGTCAACGACTATAGTGTACTACACATGCAGTGGTATGCTGGGTCACCGCAGTTGGTATCAGCGAAAATTGCTTTGACCTTAGGTTGGAAACCTAGTAAGGGTATTACCTGTAGGAGAGTGTAGCAATGATAAAGAATTCTCTAAAATAAATATAATGGGTATTCAAATGAGAATATTCCGTTATATGTTTTAGTGCGATAATTCTTTGTTATGATACAATATATTATTGGTTACTAATAAAAATTATTTTCTTGATATACAGAGCTATGGCACCAAAGTTTCCAAAACAGACTTTGGTAAGAAAAGAGGAGACTCTTGATGATTATCAAGGATCATTCACGGACCAACTTCGTCAACTTTTAAAGATTTTTAGTTGTCCAACCAGAATTTCAGTGAACACCATAACCTACTATGATGGTCAGATGTTATCCAAGTGTCGTGTGAGTATCCAACTTCCAGAGGAGCTTGGATTATATCACGATCTACCTATAGGTGAAGGTAGGAGTCACTTAGCAGCATATCATGTTGTCGGTGTGGAGGCGATAGCTAATATCCGGGAGCATAAAGCTAAGGAGTTAAAAGGTAGCACATTTTCTGTGATACCTCATGATTCTATAGACTCGGAGCCTATACCGGATCATCTTACTTTAGTTAAGAAGCATCCTAAGTTAGCTTCCAGGTTTATGGATAGATACCGAACACTTGTTGCGTCTTTTTATAAGACACATCAAGTGATTGTCAAAGATAAAAATGACATGTTAGAGGATCTAACTAATTCAGAAAGGAGGAAGCAGTTAGTAATCCAGTTGGAGAAAGAAGCAAGTACTAGTGCAAAACCTATCTTTAAGGATATACCTATAGATCCTGAATCTTTTACACCATATCCTTATTCACCAAACCAAGTCCTGAACCTATACATGATCCTACTATGGATATGAGGTATGCAGTACCACAGGGTTCAGAGGATGGTTCTGATTCAGAACTTCCTATTGATAATTATGATGGTTGGAGAAGGGGATCATATGAAGGATCTCATGAACACCAGATGTCCACAGATGGTTCTGACAGAAATGTTGGACAATCTAGCTGGATGGGTGCAAGAATTAACCCTAGTAACAGTAGTAGAAATGCTATGTCGATAGATAATCAGGATGAAGAAGAAGATCCTGAGGAGAGAGTGTTTGAATCATCAACATCTTCTCAAAACCCAGGGAATATACATTATCCGGTGTTTAACTATCTTGCCCAAAGGAGCTCCTCAGGAGAAGCAGGATCTGCGTATCCTGTTGACAACTCAAGGAATGAAGCTCAGGAGATGCAGGCAGGAGATAATGTTGAATATGTTTCTGAAGACTTTTTAGCTGAGCTGGAGGGAGTCAATGCGCTCAGGGTGAGTAATGACTCAAGTCCTGACACTTCAGATATTGAGTATGTTACTTCTGGAAGGCCATTTGTTCCACAAATTGTGCGACGAACCTCACGTCATCACGGTTGGACATCAGACATGTATGATGAGCGTAGTTACTACTAGAAGTAGGTAGCTATTTATAGGTATCAAGTACCGTGTATTGTACTCCAAGAAATAAGATAGTTAGATAAATAAGGTAGTGTTGTAATTATACCTATATGGTATATGTTGTAATGACTTTGTATTATTATGATATTATGTGTAATATGTGAAATGCATATTTGGATTTTCTTTGGACCTTCATTGTGTGACTAGTTCTGTGCGTAAAGTCGAGCTCAGAACACATGTGCATGATGTAATTATGAGTATTCGCTTTATGTTGCAGGACTAGGGGGTCATGGATACGGGTATAGAAATCGAAGATGAATAGCAGCGGATGGAACATGAGGCCAAGGAGAAGGCCGATGCAGATACAACAAATCAGGGAGCATTGCCACCACCACCACCAATGAGGCCGTTAATGGAGCAGAACTTTATGCAGTGTATGCAAATGATGCAAGAGACCCAGAACAAGTTCATGGAAGAGTTGCTGGGACGAGCAAATCAGAGGGCACCTGAAGGTGGAGGAGTGAGTCTATCGGACTTCCAGAATGCAAGGCCGTTACCTTTTGCATCAGCTCCTGAACCAATGGATACAGAAGATTGGCTAGCAGATACAGAAAGAAAGCTGAAGACTGTAGGTTGCAATGATGAGGAGAAATTGAGGTATGCAACTCATCTTCTGACTAGACCTGCAGCATCATGGTGGGAGAATCAGTTGGCCATGCAATAACCAGGAAGGGAGTTCACCTGGGAGGAGTTCAAGCAGAGATTCCGTGAATATCATGTTCTGGAGAGTGTTATGGAGTTTAAGCGGAGATAATTTGAGGAGCTTTAGCAGGGATATACTAGTGTCATGAAGTATATCCGAGAGTTTAGTCAACTGTCTCGTTATGCTGAGGAGGACGTTAACACAGAAGAGAAGCGGAAGAAGTATTTCCTGTGTGGGTTAAATCCATTTGTGAGAATGCAGTTAAGGTTGGCCAATAAGCAGACCTACCAGTAGTTGCTGGATGCAGCTATCACTTTCGAAGATGATTACAAGAATGTCCAAGAGGATAGGCAGAAAAGAGCCAATAAAGAAACCAAGAGGATTCAGGCAAGTAAACCTAAACCCCATCTGGAGTTCAAACCCCGGAATAAGGCCTATGGTAACAATAATAATAACAAGGGGAGTGGTGGAAATCAATCCAATCCTAGAAGGAATGTTATTTGTAACAACTGTGGAATTCCAGGGCATTTCCAGAGGGAATGCAAAAAGCCTATAGTGATCTGTTACGGTTGTGGTCAGAAGGGGCATATCAAGCCCGATTGTCCGAGAAAACCACCAGGAGGTTGGCCTACGAAGGGAGGAGGACAAGCCAGTGGAGTAAATGGACAACCTAATAAAGGAGGAAGTAATGGCAAGAACAACAATGGCAAGAGGAACAGACCTACCGGGAAGATGAATTGCACAACCCTAGAGGAAGTGGATAATTCAGAGCATGCAGTGATAGGTACGCTCAATATCCTTACCAATCCCGGCAAAGTTCTATTTGAACTAGTGCAACTACTTCATTCATTTAAGAAGAATTATGTGATAAGTTCGGGATTAGAAGGGCAACGTTAGAAAACCCTATGACCGTAGTTACGGCAGGGGGGAATGTGATTGTACGCCATGTTAAATAAGATCACGTTATCTCGATCTGAGGTTGTACATACTTTGCAGACCTTTATGTGATTCCTTTGAAGGGAATTGTAGTAGTGCTGGGGATGGACAGGATGATGGAACATGGGGCTCAGATAAATTGTGAGGAGAAAACTGTCTCAATCAAAACTCCAAGTGGAGCAAGGATAGTTTATCAAGCAGATAAGCACAGTCATATCGTGGTGGATATGCAGTTGAACTCGATGAAAGAGGTCAAATTGGAAGATATTCCTATAGTAAATGAATTTTAAGATGTTTTCCCAGCAGAGCTACCTGGAATGCCACCATATCGGGACATAGAATTCACTATCGATCTAATTCCTGGTACGGCACCTGTAGGGTTTCATAGCATGGAAAACAAAAAAATTCTATCGCATACAAACAAACAAGCCAAGATCTATCTACTAGATTGTAGCAACGAGTCGATGGAATAACTTACCCTCGAAGATTCCAAAGTGTTTAACGAGAGCGGATTCTCGTGGGTGATGTAGTCGTACTCTTCCCGATCTCAAGATCGCGTAGACGATCCTTCCGGCGCTGCGTTCCGGCAGCGCTCCCGCAGTCGGTCACACATTCGGTACTCGACGAAGACCTTCCTCTCCCTTGTTCCAGCAGGCAGCGGAGGTTGTAGCACTCTCCTCGCGATTCCGGCAGCACAACGGCGTGGTACCGGAAGTAGAGGGGAGATCTCGCAGGGCTTCGCTTTAAGCCGGAGCGAGTATGGTGGAGTATGAGAGAGTCCCTCGACAATCTAGGGTTTAGACACGCCGAGGAGGGGGCTAGGCCGGCGGCTAGGGTTTCACCTAGGCAACGGCGGCGAGTGCCCTAGGGCCGGCGGCGGCTATGGAGGCGGCGGCGGCTTGGTACTAGGATTTAGAGGTAGGAACTTGTGTGTCTAGGAGGGGAGCCCTGCCCCTCCTTTTATAGGTGGAGGGGGCCGGCAAAGGGGAGGGGAGTCCCTCCCCTACTCGGCTTGGTGGTGCGCCGGCGGTGGGGAGGAGGAACTCCTCCCCAACTCGTTTTCCTCCTCCTTTTCCACTTCCCAAAAATACCCGTTTGACTTTTCAAACTAGGATTTGAATAAACCCTCTATTTTGTTCAGCGATGACACCGAGTACATGATGCAATCATACCAACTTGATATAACACATTCATGTACCCTTCCCCTCCAGAGTGCCGGACATTCCGGAACCTTCTAGAACATTCCCGATGAAAACACCGGAACCATTCTCCAACTCCGAAACAGGACTTTCCTTATATGAATCTTATTCTCCGGACCATTCCGGATCTCCTCATGATATCCCGAATCCCATTCGAGACTCCGAACAACATTCAGACTCTTTCTCATCATTCCATAACTACTCAAACAACGTCGAATCCTTAAGTGTGTCTCCCTACGGTTCGTGAATTATGCGGACATGATCGAGACACTTCTCCGATCAATAACCAATAGAGGAATCTGGAAATTCATATGGCTCCCACATATTTCTACGATTACTTTGCGATCAAATGAACCACTTACATACGATACCAATTTCCCTTTGTCTCATGATAGTTTACTTATCCGAGGTTATGATCGTCGGTATCTCTGCATACCTAGTTCAACCTCGTTACCGATAAGTACTCTTTTCTCGTTCCCATGATATGTGATCCCTTGTGAGCCAGTCACATGCTTGCAAGCTAATTAGATGACATTCCACCGAGAGGGCCCAGAGTATATCTATCCGTCATATGGATGGACAAATCCCAGTCTTGATCCATGTGTTTCAACCAATACTTTCCGAACACTCAATGCCACCTTTATAGCCACCCAGTTACGGTGTGGTGTTTGATGTCATCAAAGCATCCATCCGGTAAAGGTGATATGCATGATCTCATGGTCGAAGGAATTAGGTTACTATGTATCAGAAAGCATATAGCAATTGAACTATTAAAATGACTTGATCTTTATGCGACGCTTATCTATAGGAGTATGTCCACCATATCATTCTACTAACGATATGATCTTGTTGTTAATAACATCTCAATGTTCATGATAGGAAAACCACAATCATCTATTAACCAACAAGCTAGTATTATATAGAGGCTTTACTAGGGACTTCAAATTAAGTTTACAAATCACACAAGTATTAATGTTTCCTTGTTAATACTATTATAGCATTAATGTAAACATTTATCATAAACACAAAGATATAATAATAACTACATTTATTATTGCCTCTAGGGCATATCTCCAACAGTCTTCCACTTGCACTAGAGTCATCTAATCTAGATTACATGGTAATATACCGAACACCCATGGCAGTTTGGTGCTGGTCATGTTTTGCCCTCGGGAGAGGTTTAGTCAACGGATCCGCCACATTCAGATCTATGTGTACTTTGCAAATAATTATATCCCCATCTTGGATATGTTCTCGAATAGCGTGAAAACGTAGCTTGATGTGCTTCAGCTTCTTGTGTGACCTTGGTTCTTGCACATTGGCTATGACGCCCATGTTATCACAGTAGATAGACATTGGGTCCAGCGCACTAGGAACCACACCCAGCTCTGTAATGAACTCTTTCATCAATATCGCTTCTTGTGAAGCCTCTGAAGCAGCCATGTATTCCAATTCAGTTGAAGATCTCGCCACAACGCTTTGCTTTGCACTCCTCTAGCTAACTGTTGCACCATTCAAAATAAATACGTATCTAGATTGTGATTTAGAATCATCCGGATCGGTGTTCCAACTAGCATCGGTGTAACCATTAACAACGAGTTGTTCATCACCTCCATAAGAAAGAACCATATCCTTAGTTCTTCTCAAGTACTTAAGGATGTTTTTTACCGCTGTCGAATGATCCACTCCTGGATCACTTTGATATCTGCTAGTTAAACTAACAGCATATGCAATGTCGGGTCTAGTACATAACATGGCATACATTAGAGATCCTATGGCTGAGGCATAGGGAGTCTTACTCATCCTTTCTCTATCTTCTGCCGATGTCGGACTGTGAGTTTTACTCAAGGTCGTATTGGGCAACATGGGCAAGAACCCTTTCTTGCTATCTTCCATTCCAAACCTCTTTAGAACTTTGTCCAAATATGTACTTTGTGACAATGATATTTGGCGTTTCGATCTATCTCTATAAATCTTTATGCCTAATATGTAAGCTGCTTCGCCAAGATCCTTCATTGAAAAACTATTATTCAAATATTCCTTGACACTATTAAGAAGGTCTACATCATTCCCAATCAACAATATGTCATCTACATATAGTATTAAGAATGCTATAGAGCTCCCACTCACTTTCTTGTAAATACAAGCTTCTCCATAAGTTTGTATAAAACCAAAACTTTTGATCACCTTATCAAAACGTTGATTCCAACTTCGGGATGCTTGCTTCAATCCATAGATGGACCGTTGAAGTTAGCATACCTTGTTAGCATCTTTAGGATCGACAAAACCTTTGGGTTGCATCATATACAACTCTTCATCAATGTCTCCATTGAGGAATGCTGTTTTGACATCCATCTGCCATATCTCATAATCATAATATGCAGCGATTGCTAACATAATCCTCACAGACTTTAGCTTCGCTACTGGTGAGAAAGTCTCATCGTAGTCAACTCCTTGAATTTGTCGAAACCCCTTTGCGACAAGTCGAGCTTTATAGACAGTAACATTACCATCAGCATATGTTTTCTTCTTGAAAATCCATTTGTTCTCAACAGCCTTCCGGCCATCCGGTAAGTCCACCAAAGTCCATACTTGGTTTTCGTACATGGATCCAATCTCGGATTTCATGGATTCTTGCCATTTATTGGAATCTAGGCTCATCATTGCTTCCTCATATGTCTCAGGGTCATCGGTGTTGTCCACCAACATGACGCTCATAACGGGATCATACCAATCTGGAGTGGTACGAGTTCTCGTTGACCTGCGAGGCTCTGTAGCAACTTTAACCGAAGTTTCATGATCATCATCATTAGCTTCCTCTCTAATTGGTGGAGGAACCACAGGAACTTCTTCCGGTGCTGCGCTACTCGCAATTTCGAGAGAAGGTTCGACAACCTCGTCGAGTTCTACTTTCCTTCCAGTCACTTCTTTCGAGAGAAATTCCTTCTCTAGAAAGGATCCATTCTTGGCAACGAAGATTTTGCCTTCGGATCTATGATAGAAGGTATACCCAATAGTTTCCTTCAGGTATCCTATGAAGATGCATTTTTCCGCTTTGGGTTCAAGCTTGTCCGGCTGTAACTTCTTTACAAAGGCTTCGCAACCCCAAACTTTAAGGAACGATGATCTAGGTTTCTTCCCAAACCATAATTCATACGGTGTCGTTTCAACGGATTTAGACGGTGCCCTATTTAAAGTGAATGCGGCTGTTTCTAATGCATAACCCCAAAATGATAGCGGTAAATCTGTAAGTGACATCATAGAACGAACAATATCTAAGAGAGTTCGATTACGATGTTCGGACACACCATTACGCTGTGGTGTTCCCGGCGGTGTCAATTGTGAAAGTATTCCGCATTTCTTCAAATGCTCGCCAAACTCGTAACTTAGATATTCACCTCCACGATCAGAACGTAGAATTTTAATCTTCTTGTTACGTTGATTCTCTACCTCACTTTGAAATTCCTTAAACTTCTCGAAAGTTTCGGACTTATGTTTCATGTAATAGATATACCCATATCTACTCAAGTCATCCGTGAAGGTAAGAACATAACGATAACCACCGCGCGATGCTACACTCATTGGACCACACACATCGGTATGTATAATTTCCAATAAGTCCGTAGCTCGCCCCATCATACCAGAGAATGGAGTCTTGGTCATTTTACCCATCAGACATGCTTCGCATCTTTCAAGTGATTCAAGAAGTCCATCGGAATGGAGTTTCTTCATACGCTTCACTCCAATGTGACCAAGACGACAGTGCCACATATAGGTCGAGTTATCGCTCGATTTCAAACGTTTAGCCTCAATGTTATTAATATGTGTATTTCCACTATCGAGATTCAACAAGAATATACCATCTATCAAAGGTTCATGTGCATAAAACATATTACTCATATAAATCGAACAACCATTATTCTCGAACTTAAACAAGTAACCGTCTCGCAATAAACAAGATCCCGATATAATGTTCATGCTTAACGCAGGCACCAAATAACAATTATTTAAGTATAAAACTAATCCCGATGGTAGATGAAGGGGTAGCGTGCTGACCGCGATCACATCAACCTTTGATCCGTTTCCCACGCGCATTGTCACCTCGTTCTTCGCTAGCTTCCGTTTATTCTGCAGCACCTGTTTCGAGTTACAAATATGAGCAAGCGAACCAGTATCAAATACCCAGGCACTACTACGAGTACTAGTGAGATACACATCAATAACATGTATTTCAGATATACCTTTCTTCTTGATGTTGCCGTTCTTCAAATCAGCCAAGTACTTTGGGCAATTCCGCTTCCAGTGACCTTCTCCCTTGCAGTAAAAGCACTCAGTATCAGGCTTAGGTCCAGCCTTGGTCTTCTTCGTTGGCGTGGTAACTTTCTTACCACCCTTCTTGAAGTGTCCCTTCTGCTTAGACTTGCCTTTCTTGAATTTGGTGGTCTTATTGACCAACAACACTTGGTGCTCTTTCTTGATCTCCACTTCTGCAGATTTCAACATGGCAAAGAGTTCTGGCAACGTCTTGTTCATGTTTTGCATGTTGTAGTTCATCACAAAGTTTTTGTAACTTGGTGGTAGTGATTGGAGGACGCGGTAAATCCCCAAAGCATTAGGAATCACTATACCCAAGCTTTGAAGTTTGTTTGCGTGCCCAGACATCTTAAGCACATGCTCACTGACGGAGCTGCCCTCTTCCATCTTGCAGTTAAAGAACTTTTCAGAAGCCTCGTAGCTTTCAATTGCCGCATGAGTCTCAAAGATCAATTTGAGATCCTCGACAATATCATATGGGTCTGAATTCTCAAACCTTTTCTGAAGCTCCGATTCTAAACCATACAAGATAGCACACTGAACTATGGAGTACTGAGTCTTCCGAGTGAGGTAAACATTCTTTACTTCATCGGAAGCATCAGCTGCAGGTGGGTCACCCAGCGGTGCATCCAGCACATAGGTAAAATTACCAGCTGTGAGGACAATCCTCAAATTGCGGAACCAATCCGCGAAGTTGCTTCCATTGTTTTTCAACTTTTCTTTCTCTAGGAACACATTAAAATTGATGGTAGGGGCTTCCATTGATCTACAACATATTTGCAATAGTTTAGACTAAGTTTATGACAAATTGAGTTCAAATTAATAATAAAATTAATCTAGGTGAACTCCCACTCAAAACAATATCCCTCACATTGTTTTAGTGATCACATGAACCAAATCCACCACATCAACACCGATCATCACGAGAGTTGATATAGTTTCAATGGCGAACAATCGACATGTTCATCATATCTACTATATGATTCATGCTTTACCTTTCGGTGATCCGTGTTCCGAGACCATGTCTGTACATGCTAGGCTCGTCAAGATCAAACCTTAGTTTACGCATGAGCAAATCTGGCTTGCTCACGTTGTATACACTTGCGGAATCTAACACACCCGATCATCACGTGGTGCTTCGAAACAACAAGCTTTAGCAACGGTGCTAACTAAGGGTGAACACTTTATGACTTGAAATTCATGTGCATGAGGGATCATCTTATAATGCTACCGTCGTCTACTAAGCAATACAAGATGCATAAAGGATTAACATCACATGCAATTCATAATATGTGATATGATATGGCCTTTCTTCTTTGTGCTTCTGATCTCCATCTTCTAGCACGAACATGATCTCCATCATCACCGGCATTGCATCAAGGTCAATGACGCTTCTCCATGGTTGTCGTCCACCGGCTTCAACTTTTACAACTACTTTGAATAGACACGCGGGTCTTAACATAAATTAAAGACAACCATATGGCTCCTTCCGGTTGCCAACTTACAATAAGGAACATTGCATACATCAAATATAATCACAATCATGGCCATATCACATCACAGCACACCCCTGCAAAACAAAGTTAGACGCCTCTACTTTCTTTGCATATTTTACATGGTTTGGAGCTTTCAATAAGTGTCGTTCTAACTTACGAACATGAACCACAAAATTGATACTAGTATTGTTAATCACCAGTTGTAAATTGGATCTTAACTATGCTAGGAGAAACAGGCACCCGCAAAGGCACTTATGCAATACAAGTTGCATGTCAAGTGTGGAGCAAGTCTCATGAACGATGTCATGTAAGGTTAGCCTGGGCCGCTTCATCCCAACATACCGCAAGATGCAAAGTACACAAGAAGTAATCGACAATAAAAGCATCAACGCCCACAATGACCATTGTGTTCTACTCGTGCAACAGATCTACATATAGACCTGGCTCTGATACCACTGTAGGGTTTCGTAGCATGGAAAACAAAAAATTTCTATCGCATACAAACAAACAAGCCAAGATCTATCTACTAGATTGTAGCAACGAGTCGATGGAATAACTTACCCTCGAAGATTCCAAAGTGTTTAACGAGAGCGGATTCTCGTGGGTGATGTAGTCGTACTCTTCCCGATCTCAAGATCGCGTAGACGATCCTTCCGGCGCTGCGCTCCGGCAGCGCTCCCGCAGTCGGTCACACGTTCGGTACTCGACGAAGACCTTCCTCTCCCTTGTTCCAGCAGGCAGTGGAGGTTGTCGCACTCTCCTCGCGATTCCGGCAGCACAACGGCGTGGTACCGGAAGTAGAGGGGAGATCTCGCAGGGCTTCGCTTTAAGCCGAAGCGAGTATGGTGGAGTATGAGAGAGTCCCTCGACGATCTAGGGTTTAGACACGCCGAGGAGGGGGCTAAGCCGGCGGCTAGGGTTTCACCTAGGCGGCGGCGGCGAGTTCCATAGGGCCGGCGGCGGCTATGGAGGCGGCGGCGGCTTGGTACTAGGGTTTAGAGGTAGGAACTTGTGTGTCTAGGAGGGGAGCCCTGCCCCTCCTTTTATAGGTGGAGGGGGCCGGCCAAGGGGAGGGGAGTCCCTCCCCTACTCGGCTTGGTGGTGCGCCGGCGGTGGGGAGGAGGGACTCCCCCCCAACTCGGTTTCCTCCTCCTTTTCCACTTCCCAAAAATAGCCGTTTGACTTTCAAACTAGCCGTTTGACTTTTCAAACTAGGATTTGAATAAACCCTCTATTTTGTTCAGCGATGACACCGAGTACATGATGCAATAATACCAACTTGATATAACACATTCATGTACCCTTCCCCTCCGGAGTGCCGGACATTCCAGAACCTTCTAGAACATTCTCGATGAAAACACCGGAACCATTCTCCAACTCCGAAACGGGACTTTCCTTATATGAATCCTATTCTCCGGACCATTCTGGATCTCCTCGTGATATCCCGAATCCCATTCGAGACTCCGAACAACATTCAGACTCTTTCTCATCATTCCATAACTACTCAAACAACGTCGAATCCTTAAGTGTGTCTCCCTACGGTTCATGAATTATGCAGACATGATCGAGACACTTCTCCGATCAATAACCAATAGAGGAATCTGGAAATTCATATGGCTCCCACATATTTCTACGGTTACTTTGCGATCGAATGAACCACTTACATACGATACCAATTTCCCTTTGTCTCATGATAGTTTACTTATCTGAGGTTATGATCGTCGGTATCTCGGCATACCTAGTTCAACCTCGTTACCGATAAGTACTCTTTTCTCGTTCCCGTGATATGTGATCCCTTGTGAGCCAGTCACATGCTTGCAAGCTAATTAGATGACATTCCACCGAGAGGGCCCAGAGTATATCTATCCGTCATATGGATGGACAAATCCCAGTCTTGATCCATGTGTCTCAACCAATACTTTCCGAACACTCAATGCCACCTTTATAGCCACCCAGTTACGGTGTGGTGTTTGATGTCATCAAAGCATCCATCTGGTAAAGGTGATATGCATGATCTCATGGTCGAAGGAATTAGTCTACTATGTATCAGAAAGCATATAGCAATTGAACTATTAAAATGACTTGATCTTTATGCGACGCTTATCTATAGGAGTATGTCCACCATATCATTCTCCTAACGATATGATCTTGTTGTTAATAACATCTCAATGTTCATGATAGGAAAACCACAATCATCTATTAACCAACAAGCTAGTATTATATAGAGGCTTTACTAGGGACTTCAAATTAAGTTTACAAATCACACAAGTATTAATGTTTCCTTGTTAATACTATTATAGCATGAATGTAAACATTTATCATAAACACAAAGATATAATAATAACTACATTTATTATTGCCTCTAGGGCATATCTCCAACATCACCAATAGCTCAAGCACCATATAAGATGGGACCAAAAGAATTAAAAGAACTCAAAGAGCAAATTGATGAGTTAGCCAGAAAAGGGTTTATTCAGGAAAGTGTATTCCCATGGGGAACACCAGTAATCTTTGTGGATAAGAGGGATGGTGGAAAAAGGATGTGTGGAGATTACAGAAATCTGAACAATGTTACTATCAAGAATAAGTATCCCTTACCAAGGATCCAAGATTTGTTTGATCAAGTGAAAGGAGCCGGAGTATTTTCAAAGATCGACTTAAGATCTGGATACCATCAAATAAAAATCAAACCAGAAGATGTTCCAAAGACAACATTTGTCTCAAGATATGGACACCATGAATACCTGGTAGTACCATTTGGTTTGACCAATGCACCAGCAATATTCATGAATCTGATGAACAAAATCTTCATGCCATATTTGGATAAGTTCTGCATAGTCTTTATGAAGGGTTTCGCGGCATAGTAAATCAAAATTTTCTACGGATGCAAACAGAGGGAAGCCAAGATCTAATCTAGGAGATGCAAACAACGAGAGAGATTGGATTAGATATTCATACCCTTGAAGATTCGCACAGCGGAACGTTCGTCGGAACGTGGGTGATGTAGTCGTACTCGCTTCTCCTCCTCGCGATCCGATCCGATCTAGCACCACAAGTGGCGGTGCCTCCGTGAGATGCACACGTGCAGCACCTCGACGTCTCCTCCTTCCTCGGACCAGCAAGTATGGTGGAGAGACGGATTGGATCTACAACACGACGGAGTGGTGTATATGGTGTAGAATTTCTGCAGCAGGGCTTCGCCTACAAACAGTCGGGAGGGAGAGAGGAGGGCAGCAGGGCGGCTAGCTCTTGGAGGGGAAGGTGTAGGGGGTTGGTGCGCCCCCAGCCCTCTATATATAGATGGGTGGGCGCAGCCCTAGCCCCTCCCCCAAGCCAAGGCTGGCGGCCCCAAGGAGGAAGAGTGGGGGGCAAGGAAACCCCCCCTTCTAGAAGCTCTATCTAGAGTTTAAACCTCTCTTGGCCGGCTGGGCCCTATGGGGCCTTGTGCCCCTGGCCCAATGCGGCCAGGGCACTCCCTCATAGGCCCATGCCCCCTCCCGGATGGTGGGGCCACGTTGGTCCCCTTCCGGAAGGTTCTAGAAGCTTCCGGTACAATACCGATTAACCCGGAACAATTCCGAACTCCAAAAACTGCACTGCCTTATATGAATCTTATTCTCCAGACCACTCCGGAACCTCTCGTGATGTCCCGGATCCCATCCGAGACTCCGAACAAAAACTCATAAACCAATTATCCTAGCGTTGAGACACGTTAAGTGTGTGACCCTGCGGGTTCGAGAATATGCAGACATGATCTTCTATCAATAATCAACAGCGGGGTCTGGAAACCCATATTGACTCCCACACATTCATCGATGATCATATCGGATGAACCACGATGCCAGGATTCAATCAATCCCATATATATTCCCTTCGTCTCGCGATATTTTTTACTTGCCCGAGATTTGATCGTCGGTACCGTCATACCTAGTTCAATCTCGTTCACAGCAAGTACTTTACTCGTTCCGTAATCCGATATCACTATGTGATTAACTCCTTAACCACATGCTTGCAAGCGGTGTTGATATCGATTACCGAGTGGGACCGAAGTATATCTCTCTGACTTGGGAGGGACAAATCCCATCTTGATACATACAACCCAACAAATACTTTCCGATCACCTGAGAGACACCTTTATGATCACCCTCTCATAGGATGACGTTTGATGACCTCAAAGCTTTCTTACGATACCAGGGAGTTGTATTATCTCATGGTCTAAGGAATACAATATTTGACATAAGAAAAAGCTTCGCAAAGACGAACACGATGACACGATCTAATTGCTTCACTTAGTTTGGGTCTGTCCATCATATCATTCTCCCAATGATATGATCTCATTATCAATTGACAACTCATGTCTATGGTTAGGAAACCTTAACCATCATTGATCAATGAGCTAGTCCATAGAGGCGTACTAGGGACACGGTGTTCTTCACAAACCACACAAGTATTAAAGTTTCCGCTTAATACAATTCTAGCATGGAATATAAACATTATCATGAACAAGAATTATAATAATAACATCTTTATTATTGCCTCTAGGGCATAATTCCAACAGTCTCCCACTTGCACTAGAGTCAATAATCTAGTTTACATTTGGCAACAATCTCACACCCATGGCACCGAGGTGCTGATCATGTTTTACACGTGGAAGAGGTTTAGTTAATGGATCTACGACATTCAGATCTATATGTACTTTGCTAATCTTCAGATCTCCATCTGCTATATAATCTCGGATTATATGAAACTTGCGGTTGATATGCTTGGTCTTTGGATGATATCTTGGTTCCTTAGCGAGAGCTATGGCGCCAGTGTTGTCACACAATATCTCCAGTGGGTCCAATGCACTTGGAACCACGCCAAGCTCAGTGATGAAGTTTCTGATCCAAACTCCTTCACTTGACGCTTCTGCAGCAGCCATGTATTCCGCTTCTACTGTAGATCCCGCGATCACGCTTTGCTTGCAGCTTCTCCAGCTCGCAGCTCCTCCATTCAAAATATAAACGTATCCTGTCTGAGATTTGGAATCATCCTTGTCGGTGTCGAAACTAGCATCGACATAACCTTTTACGACGAGCTGTTCATCACCCCCATAGACTAAGAACATTTCTTTAGTCCTATTTAGGCACTTTAGGATGTTCTTCACGGCTGTCCAGTGTTCCACTCCTAGATCACTTTGATACCTGCTCGTCAAACTAAGAGCATTGGACACATCCGGTCTAGTACATAGCATGGCATACATGATAGAACCTATGGCCGAGGCATAAGGCACTTTGCTCATAGCTTCCCTATCATTTACCGTAGCTGGACACTGAGCCTTGCTCAATATCTTACCTGACAACATAGGCACTAAACCTTTCTTCGCCTTATCCATTCTGAACCTTTTCAGAACTTTGCCTAGGTATGTACTCTGGCTTAAAGCTATCAGGCGTCTTTTTCTATCTCTATAGATTTTGATGCCCAATATATAAGCAGCTTCACCTAGGTCTTTCACTGAAAAACACTTGTTCAAATAACTCTTCACATCGTTAAGCATGTTGATGTCATTTCCAATAATCAATATGTCATCCACATATAGTACCAGAAACGTCACCGAGCTCCCCCTCACTTTCTTGTAGATGCAAGCTTCGTAGCAATTTGGAACAAATCCAAAGCTCTTGATCACTTGATCAAAACGAAGGTTCCAACTCCGAGATGCTTGCTTCAGTCCATAAATGGAACGCTGAAGTTTGCATACTTTATCAGCATCCTTAGGATCGACAAAACCTTCGGGTTGCATCATATACAAATCTTCATCAATGTTGCCATTGAGGAAAGCAGTCTTGACATCCATCTGCCATATTTCATAATCATGAAACGCAGCAAATTGCTAATAAAATCCAAATGGACTTAAACATCGCTACGGGAGAGAAAGTCTCATCGTAGTCAACACCTTGAACTTGTCGAAAACCTTTCGCAACAAGACGTGCTTTATAGACGGTAACATTACCATCCGCGTCCGTTTTCTTCTTGAAGATCCATTTGCACTCAACGGCCTTTCGGTCGCTAGGAGGGTCCACCAAAGTCCATACTTGGTTTTCGCTCATGGATCCCAATTCGGATTTCATGGCTTCTAGCCATTTCTCAGAGTCTGGGCTCATCATCGCTTCCTCATAGTTCGTAGGTTCACTGTCATCTACTAACAAGACAGTTAAGACAGGGTTGCCGTACCACTCAGGAGGGGCACGTGACCTTGTCGACCTGCGACGTTCAGTAGCAGCATCGTCCGAAGCTTCATGATCCTTATCATTAGCTTCCTCTATTGTTGGTGCAGGCGGCACTGGAACAATTTCAGGTGCTGCGCTACTCTCCAACTCAAGAGAAGGTTCAACAACCTCGTCTAGCTCTACTTTCCTCCCACTCACTTCTTTCGAGAGAAACTCCTTCTCAAGAAAGGAACTGTTCTTTGCGACACACTTTGCCTTCGGTTCTGTGATAGAAGGTATACTGTAGCACCCCGGGTAAAACCACTACTAGAAATTGCCTGTATTTACATATGTGCATCATCATGACATCATCATGCATCTAATTGACTAAAACAATTTTTCTTAAAACCTAGTTTTGCTTTCTTCAAAGATCCCTCTATATTTCAAAAGTAATCCCCGAACCCTTCCGGATATTTTGTTTGTCTAAAAACAAATTACACGTCTTTTAAATAATACATAAAATTTTATATTATTTTTAGGAGGCAGCCAGCCAGGCCCGAAAGCCTAGCCGGCAACCTCCAAACCTAACCCTAAATTCCCTCCCACCAAACCCTAGCCTCCCTCTTCCAACCCATTCCCCCACTCCCAGCCGCCACCTCTACTCCTCGTGCGCAGCGCCGCATCCCGCGCGGTCAACCCATCGCGAACCATCTCCTCGGCCCCACTCACCCGAACCACAACCGCCCCTGCCCGTCACGCAACACACGCACCCAACCCCGCTAGGACCCACGTCGCCCGCGTGTCGCGTCCCACCCCATCTCTCCTCCCGCATCCTACCTCTCCCTCCTCCCCTCGCGAGCCCTCCCTCGTTCCCCAACCGCCCGCCGCCAGGGACCGCGAGCCCCACCTCCCTCAACTGCCGCCACCGCAGGAAAACCTGCCTCCCTCACTCCGGTCGTGGCCCCGCCTCGACCCTGCCGTCCAGCGCTCTCCCCCATCCTCGCCTGCGCCCGAGCACCCCTCCCTGCACGCGACCCTTCCTCCGTCGTCGTCAAGCACCTTCCGGCCCCGCGCCGCCTTCTTGCATCGTCGACGGATTCGCCCGCCTCGACCCCCGCCGGCGTCCTTCACCAAGCGCCCGCCTCGCCGCCGCTCGGGCCACCACCACCCCGACCGCGACCTCCTGCGTTCACGCCACCGCCATCCTCACTCCTAGGCGCCGGTGCTCCATGCTCCTCGAGCTCGCCCCCCATCGGCCTCTTCCCCGTGCCACCGCTCTGGTCCGCACCGCCGCCAGGAGGCCACCTCCCTCGACCTCGCCGGCACTCCTCTTCCTCCCCGAGCGTGTCCCTGTCTCCGCGCCTCCTCGAGCTCGACCGCAACCTCCCCGAACTCTCTCCTCCGGCCAAGGTCGCTGCAGGCCCTGTCTTTCCTCACGCCTGGAGACAAGCTCGTCAAGGCCGCCCACACGCTGTGGTCGTGCGTGTCTGAAACCTTATCCATATTCCTGTTCTGGTGGGACTGCAGCGTGACTGCTCCTTTTGATCAACCTTGATGTGTGTTTCTGCATAGACACCCTTGCTTTTGGCCGGTGCTATGTTTATTCTCGCCGCCTGAATTTTGCTCTGTCCACGGTGGACTACTTCTGGTCGTGTAATTTAACCTTTGTTTGCAACAATCCTGGCACTGCCTGAAGGTCGCCCCGGTGTGGGCTCAAGTTCGCCATCGAGGATAAAGTCGGAACCTGAATATCTCCATCTCGGATGCCAAGATCTACTTCTCGGACGCCATGTTCTCCTTCACGTAACCAAAAACCCCGGAGCCCAAGATCGCCGAGACCCATCCATGTATGACCCCGATCCAAGCCCTTATTTTTTATTATTATTTAATGATATATACTTGTTGGATTTAAATTGTCATACTTGCATACATATCATGTGGTTTGGGGGCCTGCCGCCGATTCACCTCATAATTAAATATGGAGACCATATGCGGGCAAATCTATTCTTATATTGGCCCCATTGAAATTTGTGTAGCGAACCGATGTTATCTTTTGCCTTGTTAATGCAAAATTTAAATTGGAGGTATCTAAACAATATGAACTTAATAATTAATTGTCGGGACCCCGGTTCCGCTTAATATTGCCTAATTGCATCGTATCCTTGCCATGTCATACATCATACATGCATCATGCTCCATCTTCTGTCGTAGTATTAAATAGTGGATCCGGTGTTTTTCTAGTGCTTTGCTTCTTCACGGACTAGGCCGATGAGATGATGTGAGTGTCGACCCGATCTTCGGATGAACCTTCGACAATGTTTTCAGGCGAGCATTCTCCCCCTTTCTACCTATTTTACTTTATAGTCTTTATTTCCTCCTATTGATCTATTGCTATCTGTGTTGCGATGCTCTAGTTTTCGTACCCGTGATATCCCTTGCAGCCTTATATTGCCTTGGACACATCCTATTACCTGTTGTTTGGTAGATAGTTGGACTTGCGTGTCGTAGTTGCTTGCTCAAGTGCTGTTGCGTGTTGTCAAGTACCACGGTTGTTGGAAGGCTGTCATATGCTTTATGTTGGAGATGATCATGGATTTAATTACCGTTTAATAACTAAAATTGAAGGTAGGTAAATGCAGAGGCACCGGTGGGTAATAGACAATATTTGGTTTTTAACCGCTCACTGGTGTCCCGTAGGACCCCGTGTTCTTGACACCTGTTCCGAGATCGAGCGCGCTAACCACAGGTGGGGTGTGTGGGCACCCCCATCGTTTAGTACCTGATTTCAAAGTACTGTACCCGGGGCCACAAAGTAGTTTGGGGCTTTATTACTATCCTGTACTTATGCCATGTTTTACTGCTTTATTTATGATTGCGCGTGGAGCGCCTGTAATGTTTTGGATCGCGGCACGGTTTCGCGGTATCGACAAGCCCAGTCACACTTTCGGGTTCCCAGTCGTTTACAGCCGTTCTCGCAAACCCTGGGTCCGTCTCGGAGACCGGCCGACTTCGTTACGGGTAGCTTAGTGGGGTGGCCCCCCATGTGCTTGCTTTGGGTCTGGGAAACGTCGTGTCCGAAACCCCGTCGACATACCGTTGGGTGTATGTTTTGTGATCTTGTACCTACCTGATCTGACAACAAGGGTGTAGGTGCGTGTGGAAACTTTGGTGCACCCCTGCAGGGTTAAATCTTTTCGAGAAGTCGTGTCCGCGGTTATGGACAACTTGGAGCACAGTTCTCGATCATAGACAACTATAACTAAAGTTTACTGTTATAATTTTACTTGTATCCGATATGACTAGTAATCAGCTTCACTACAACGGAATGGCTAAATAAAAGTACCAACAACTGCTGGGTTTGGGATATCTCATGCTTATTCTATCTGAATAGTAAGTGTTGCAACTACAATGGAATGGTTAACTAAAATTGCCCACTGCTTATTATATCAGGATGACTATCTATACCTGACTATTAATTGCTGCAACGATAACTGAATAAATAAAACTGCCAACTGTGTGAGTTCCTCGGTTGACTTCCTCGTTTGGTCTCGAGGGGGAAATACCAGGATGGGTATGTTTGGTGGTAGCATCAGGTTGGTTCCGAATAGGTCTTTCTTATCCCTCTCTGATAGCCGACAGTTATATCGAGTCTCTATAGGTTGTTTAGTGCATGCTGCGCTGCCGCTTCAGTCCACCATACCTATGTAGGCGAGGACCGCCGAATTCTAGCCTCGCCGTGTACTGGCCTCAGTACTGACCGCTCTCTCTTTTTCCCTTTGCCCTTTGTCGGCACCCCTTTTGGTTAAGCAGGTTTTGAGATCGACATCATTAGCAGGGTTACCCTTCCGTCTTGGCCTGGGCAGGGTTATGGACGCCATTGGTTATTCTTCAGGGCTCTTAGCTCAATTTGCATCTTGTCCGTACTCAGACGCTGTATTGTTTTCAAGGTGATTTGGATCTTTGTATTGTATATCTGTATTCTTGACTCTTTGAGTCATTGTTGTATATATCTGTTCTGTGGGTTCCATCGTGGACTAATGTGTAATGATATTACTTCGTTTTCCACCCGCACGCAAGTGCCTGGTGGGCACCTTTGAATCGTTTCTATGCGGGTTTGCCGGGAATCGCCGAGACTTGCATAGGGTCGATTCTGAGGGTGTTACAGAGTGGTATCAGAGCCCAGCCGTTACGATACCCCATCGGTCCAGCCTATAGGATAACCTAGCTAACGACCGATGTAGAGTGTCAAAACTATTTTTGGTAAATCGGTTGGATAGATCTGATTAGGTCTGTTTTTACTTCTTACCCCTCTGCTATTCTCCTCTTATCTCGACGTGTTTTGAATCTGCTCTCTTACCTTTTCTTCGAGTCCAGGATTTCTCGTGGTTGGGTTTTCGTCGTACCTTTAGGGTTTCGCTTCCATTCTCTTGTAACGGTGCTTCAACATTCGTCATTTATACCATCTGATGAATCTTTTGTTTGTTGTACCTCTTAGTGGACCAAAAATTCACTAAATATTTTTCTTTTTATCCTCCGGTGTTTTCCGATACGACAAAATCATCTAAATTAGATCTGATGAGAATTTCCATACCTCTTTTGTTTCTGAACCTCGCTTGTCGACATCTTCAGTCTGATTCTGTGAGTTGGTTGCATAATCCTCCTATTCATGTGCAGAGTAATGTTTTGGGTGCGCGATGGACTGATCACCATCCGACTACTCTTATCATTCGCTGTTGTACATTGAATGGTGGATCGATGCAATTTCACTCCTTCCATAGAAGTGAGAGGTGGCCTTATCTTTTGATACCTCTACCTTCACCTTTGTTTCTCTGGAGTGTTCTCTCGACGAACGAGAACAACGAGCCCTTGTTGGTGGTTTCGCCGATTTCAAGATGAAGAAGGAACCCTTGCTAGTGGTGTCGCGAGGATCTACATGAAGCAAGAAGATTCCGATCGTCGGCCTTTTCCTCGTACCATGAGCCGGATCTCGAGGGCGAGATCCATTGTTAGTGGTGTCGAATTGTAGCACCCTGGGTAAAACCACTACTAGAAATTGCCTGTATTTACATATGTGCATCATTATGACATCATCATGTATCTAATTGACTAAAACTATTTTTCTTAAAACCTAGTTTTGCTTTCTTCAAAGATCCCTCTATATTTCAAAAGTAGTCCCCGAACCCTTCCGGATATTTTGTTTGTCTAAAAACAAATTACACGTCTTTTAAATAATACATAAAATTTTATATTATTTTTAGGAGGCAGCCAGCCAGGACCGAAAGCCCAGCCGTCCACCTCCAAACCTAACCCTAAACTCCCTCCCACCAAACCCTAGTCTCCCTCTTCCAACCCACTCCCCCACTCCCAGCCGCCACACTACTCCTCGTGCGCAGCGCCGCATCCCGCGCGGTCAACCCATCGTGAACCATCTCCCCGGCCCCACTCACCCGAACCACAACCGCCCCTGCCCGTCACGCAACACGCGCACCCAACCCCGCCAGGACCCACGTCGCCCGCGTGTCGCGTCCCACCCCATCTCTCCTCCCGCATCCTGCGACTCCCTCCTCCCCTCGCGAGCCCTCCCTCGTTCCCCAACCGCCCGCCGCCAGGGACCGCGAGCCCCACCTCCCTCAACCGCCGCCACCGCAGGAAAACCCGCCTCCCTCACTCCGGTCGTGGCCCCGCCTCGACCCTGCCGTCCAGCGCTCTCCCCCATCCTCGCCTGCGCCCGAGCACCCATCCCTGCGCGCGACCCTTCCTCCGTCGTCGTCAAGCACCTTCCGGCCCCGTGCCGCCTTCTTGCATCGTCGACGGATTCGCCCGCCTCGACCCCCGCCGGCGTCCTTCACCAAGCGCCCGCCTCACCACCGCTCGGGCCACCACCACCCCGACCGCGACCTCCTGCGTTCACGCCACCGCCATCCTCACTGCTAGGCGCCGGTGCTCCATGCTCCTCGAGCTCGCCCCCTATCGGCCTCTTCCCCGTGCCACCGCTCCGGTCGGCACCGCCGCTAGGAGGCCACCTCCCTCGACCTCGCCGGCACTCCTCTTCCTCCCCGAGCGTGTCCCTGTCTCCGCGCCTCCTCGAGCTCGACCGGAACCTCCCCGAACTCTCTCCTCCGGCCACGGTCACTGCTGGCCATGTCTTCCCTCACGCCTGGAGACAAGCTCGCCAAGGCCGCCCACACGCTGTGGTCGTGCGTGTCTGAAACCTCATCCATATTCCTGTTCTGGTGGGACTGCAGCGTGACTGCTCCTTTTGATCAACCTTGATGTGTGTTTGTGCATAGACACCCTTGCTTTTGGCCGGCGCTATGTTTATTCTCGCCGCCTGAATTTTGCTCTGTCCACGTGGACTACTTCTGGTCGTGTAATTTAACCTTTGTTTGCAACAATCCTGGCACTGCCTGAAGGTCGCCCCGGTGTGGGCTCAAGTTCGCCATCGAGGATAAAGTCGGAACTTGAATATCTCCATCTCGGATGCCAAGATCTACTTCTCGGACGGCATGTTCTCCTTCACGTAACCGAAACCCCCGGAGCCCAAGATCGCCGAGACCCATCCATGTATGACCCCGATCCAAGCCCTTATTTATTATTATTATTTAATGATATATACTTGTTGGATTTAAATTGTCATACTTGCATACATATCATGTGGTTTGGGGGCCTGCCGCCGATTCACCTCATAATTAAATATGGAGACCATATGCGGGCAAATCTAGTCTTATATTGGCCCCATTGAAATTTGTGTAGAAAACCGGTGTTATCTTTTGCCTTGTTAATGCAACATTTAAATTGGAGGTATCTAAACAATATGAACTTAATAATTAATTGTCGGGACCCCGGTTCCGCTTAATATTGCCTAATTGCATCGCATCCTTGTCATGTCATACATCATACATGCATCATGCTCCATCTTTTGTCGTAGTATTAAATAGTGGATCCGGTGTTTTTCTAGTGCTTTGCTTCTTCACGGACTAGGCCGATGAGATGATGTGAGTGTCGACCCGATCTTCGGATGAACCTTCGACAATGTTTTCAGGCCAGCATTCTCCCCCTTTCTACCTATTTTACTTTATAGTCTTTATTTCCTCCTGTTGATCTATTGCTATCTGTGTTGCGATGCTCTAGTTTTCGTACCCGTGATATCCGTTGCAGCCTTATATTGCCTTGGACACATCCTATTGGGTTCGAGCTTAGGGTATCCTATGAAGACGCATTTCTCCGCTTTGGGTTCGAGCTTGTCCGGCATCTACTTCTTGACGTAAGCTTCGCATCCCCAAACTTTAAGAAACGACAACTTAGGTTTAGCACCAAACCACAGTTCATACGGTGTCGTCTCAACGGATTTAGATGGAGCCCTATTTAAAGTGAATGCAGCGGTTTCTAATGCATAACCCCAAAATGATAACGGCAAATCAGTAAGAGACATCATTGATTGGACCATATCTAATAGGGTTCGATTCCGGCGTTCAGACACACCATTGCGCTGTGGTGTTCCGGGTGGCGTGAGTTGTGAAACGATTCCACTTGCTTTAAGATGCGTGAGAAAATCATAACTCAAATATTCACCTCCATGATCGGATCGTAGAAACTTAATCTTTCTGTTACGATGGTGCTCCACTTCATTCTGAAATTCTTTGAACTTTTCAAACGTTTCAGATTTATGTTTCATTAAATAGATATACCCATATCTACTTAAGTCATCGGTAAAAGTGAGAAAATAGCGATATCCACCGCGCGTCGAAACACTCATCGGTCCGCATACATCGGTATGTATGATTTCCAACAAGTCCGTTGCTCGCTCCATCATACCGGAGAACGGGGTTTTGATCATCTTGCCCATGAGGCATGGTTCGCATGTGTCAAATGATTCAAAATCAAGAGACTCCAAAAGTCCATCAGAATGGAGTTTCTTCATGCGCTTTACACCAATATGACCTAGACGACAGTGCCACAAATAAGTAGTATTATCACTATCTACTTTGCATCTCTTAGCCTCAATGTTATGGATGTGTGTTTCATCCCTTTCGAGATTTAGAAGAAATAAACCATTCACAATAGGTGCATGACCATAAAAGATGTTACTCATATAAATAGAACAACCATTATTCTCCGATTTAAATGAATAACCGTCTTGCAATAAACACGATCCAGAAATAATGTTCATGCTCAACGCAGGCACATAATAACATTTATTAAGGTTTAAAACTAATCCCGAAGGTAAAACTAAGGAGAGCGTGCCTACGGCAATCACATCAACTCTTGATCTGTTGCCAACGCGCATCGTCACCTCATCCCTCGTAAGCCGCAGTCTATTCCGTAGCTCCTGTCTCGAGTTACAAATATTAGCAACTGAACTGGTATCAAATACCCAGGCACTACAACGAGGGCTAGTAAGGAAAACATCAATAACATGTATATCAAATATACCTTTGATGGTGCCAGCCTTCTTGTCCGCTAAGTACTTCGGACAAGTTGCGCTTCCAGTGACCCTTGTCCTTGCAATAGAAGCACTCAGTGTCCGGCTTAGGACCAGACTTGAGCTTCTTCTCAGCAGGGGCAGTGCGCTTGCCGCCGCCCTTCTTGAAGGGCTTCTTTGCACCCTTACCTTTCTTAAAGGTGGGCTTGTTGACCATCAACACATGATTATCCTTTTTGATGTCCACTTCCGCGGCCTTCAGCTTTGCGAAGAGCTCGGTGATTGTATCAGTGGAACCAATCTGATTATGAGTCACTATAAAACTTTTGTAGCTGGGAGGGAGTGATTGCATAACCCTGTCAATCTTGAGCTCCTCTGGAATCGTGCATTCCAGTTGCTCAAGGCCTTGAGTGTAGCCCGTCATCTTAATGGCGTGCTCACTAACAGAACTCCCTTCCTCCATCTTGCAGTTAAAGAACTTCTTAGAGATCTCATATCTCTCAGAACGGGCCTGAGTCTGAAACATGGTTTTCAGCTCTTCGAGAATCTCAAAGGGCCTGGGATAGTCTTCAAAACGATTTTGAAGTTCCGGTTCCATAGCAAACAACATGGTGCTCTTAATCACACAATAATCATCTTTGCGCGACTGATAGACAGCTTTCTCATCAGCCGGTGCAGTTGCAGCAGGGGGGTCACCTAACGCTTTCCCAAGGACATAGTCCTTTTGACCGCCACAGAGAATGATTCTTAGATTGCGGAACCAATTGGTGAAGTTAGACCCATTGTTTCTAAGCTTTTCCTTCTCAGCAAAAATGTTGAAGTTGAAGTTGGACTTGGCCATGTGATCTACAGTATTTGCAAGTACAACTTAGACTATGTTCATGATAAATAGTTCAACTTAATCAAATTACTAGATGAACTCCCACTAAATTCAACATCCCTCAAGTTGTTTAGTGAACATGATCCAAATTCACCACACCTAATCCGATCATCACGAGAAGAGATGTGGTTTCAATGGTGGACAACTAAGTGTCGATCATATCATTCATATGATTCATGCTTAACCCTTCGGTTCATGTGTTCCGAGGCCATGTCTGTACATGCTAGGCTCGTCAAGTCAAACCCAAGTATTTCCGCGTGTGCAAAACTGGCTTGCACCCGTTGTATGTGAGCGTAGAGTCTATAGCACTCGATCATCACGTGATGCTTGGACACGATGAAATTTCGCAACGGTGCATACTCGGGGAGAACACAGTTTTATCTTGATCTTTAAGTGAGGAATCATCTTATAATGCTACCGTCGCGATCTAAGCATAATAAGATACATAAAAGGATAAACATCACATGCATATAACTTTATGTGACATGGTATAGACAATCTTCGCGCAATGATCTCCATCTTGTGCGTTCCGGCATGATCTCCATCACTCCACCATGATTGCCTCCACCACGAATAGCAACTACAACTATTACTAACTACTTAGCGATAAAGTGAAACTATTACATGGCGCATAAGAAGTTGACACACATGTCATACACAATTATAAAGACAACCATATGGCTCCTGCCGGTTGTGTACTCATCGACATGCAAGTCGTGAAACATTACAAAACATGATCATCGCATACAATATACACATCACATCTTGGGCCATACCATATCACAGAAAACACTCCCTGCAAAAACAAGTTAGACGCCTCTACTTTGTTGTTGCATGTTTTACGTGGCTTATGGGAGTAGATGCTAAGAACGATTCTTACCTACGGAAAACCACAACGGTGATATTATGGTTGCCAAACTCCGGTGTTAATCCCATGACAACTATAGTGAGAGAAACTGACATCCACCAGCCGCATGTGTGGAACAAGCCACACGTCAAGTGCGGAGCCGGTCTCGCGAACGACGTCGCGTAAGGTTGGCCTGGACCGCTTCAATCTCACTATCCCGCGTCATAAGAAGAACACAAACAAGAGGCTTGCAACAGAAAACATCAACGCCCGCAACAACCATGTTGCGTTCTACTCGTGAAACACATCTACACATAGATCTAGCTCTGATACCACTGAAGGGTTTCGCGGCATAGTAAATCAAAATTTTCTACGGATGCGAATAGAGGGAAGCCAAGATCTAATCTAGGAGATGCAAACAACGAGAGAGATTGGATTAGATCTTCATACCCTTGAAGATTCGCACAGCGGAACGTTCGTCGGAACGTGGGTGATGTAGTCGTACTCGCTTCTCCTCCTCGCGATCCGATCCGATCTAGCACCACAAGTGGCGGTGCCTCCATGAGATGCACACGTGCAGCACCTCGACGTCTCCTCCTTCCTCGGACCAGCAAGTATGGTGGAGAGACGGATTGGATCTACAACACGACGGAGTGGTGTATATGGTGTAGAATTTCTGCAGCAGGGCTTCGCCTACAAACAGTCGGGAGGGAGAGAGGAGGGCAGCAGGGTGGCTAGCTCTTGGAGGGGAAGGTGTAGGGGGTTGGTGCGCCCCCAGCCCTCTATATATAGAGGTGTGGGCGCAGCCCTAGCCCCTCCCCCAATCCAAGGCCGGCGACCCCAAGGAGGAAGAGTGGGGGGCAAGGAAACCCCCCCTTCTAGAAGCTCTATCTAGAGTTTAAACCTCTCTTGGCCGGCTGGGCCCTATGGGGCCTTGTGCCCCTGGCCCAATGCGGCCAGGGCACTCCCTCATAGGCCCATGCCCCCTCCCGGATGGTGGGGCCACGTTGGTCCCCTTCCGGAAGGTTCTAGAAGCTTCCGGTACAATACCGATTAACCCGGAACAATTCCGAACTCCAAAAACTGCACTGCCTTATATGAATCTTATTCTCCGGACCACTCCGGAACCTCTCGTGATGTCCCGGATCCCATCCGAGACTCCGAACAAAAACTCATAAAACAATTATCCAATCTATCCTAGCGTCGAGACACGTTAAGTGTGTGACCCTGCGGGTTCGAGAATATGCAGACATGATCTTCTATCAATAATCAACAGCGGGGTCTGGAAACCCATATTGACTCCCACACATTCATCGATGATCATATCGGATGAACCACGATGCCAGGATTCAATCAATCCCATATATATATTCCCTTTGTCTCGCGATATTTTTACTTGCCCGAGATTTGATCGTCGGTACCGTCATACCTAGTTCAATCTCGTTCACAGCAAGTACTTTACTCGTTCCGTAATCCGATATCTCTATGTGATTAACTCCTTAACCACATGCTTGCAAGCGGTGTTGATATCGATTACCGAGTGGGCCCGAAGTATATCTCTCCGACTTGGGAGGGACAAATCCCATCTCGATACATACAACCCAACAGATACTTTCCGATCACCTGAGAGACACCTTTATGATCATCCTCTCATAGGATGACGTTTGATGACCTCAAAGCTTTCTTCCGATACCAGGGAGTTGTATTATCTCATGGTCTAAGGAATACAATATTTGACATAAGAAAAAGCTTCGCAAAGACGAACACGATGGCACGATCTAATTGCTTCGCTTAGTTTGGGTCTGTCCATCATATCATTCTCCCAATGATATGATCTCATTATCAATTGACAACTCATGTCTATGGTTAGGAAACCTTAACCATCATTGATCAATGAGCTAGTCCATAGAGGCGTACTAGGGACACGGTGTTGTTCACAAACCACACAAGTATTAAAGTTTCCGCTAAATACAATTCTACCATGGAATATAAACATTATCATGAACAAGAATTATAATAATAACATCTTTATTATTGCCTCTAGGGCATAATTCCAACACTTTATTGATGATATTTTGATAGTTTCCAAGGATAAAGAAGAGCATGCTGATCATTTGAGAATAGCATTGCAGACACTAAGGGAACATAAACTTTATGCGAAGTTCAGTAAGTGTGAATTTTGGCTAGATGAGGTAGAATTCCTCGGCCATGTGATCAGTAAATATGGAATTGCTGTAAATCCATCTAAAGTTCAGTCAGTACTAGAGTGGACTGCACCAATCAATGTGAAGCAAATTCGAGGTTTCTTAGGAATGGCTGGCTATTATCGGAGATCCATTGAAGTTTTCTCCAAAATAGCTGGACCAATGACCAAATTGTTAAGAAAAAATACACCATTCAATTGGGATGATAAGTGTGAAGCAAGTTTTCAGGAGTTGAAGACTAGGTTAACCACAGCTCCAATCCTAGCAGTTCCTAAAACAGGGAAGGACTTCACAGTATACTGTGATGCATCTAAAGAAGGTTTGGGGTGTGTGTTAATGCAAGATCGGAAGGTGATTGCTTATGGTTCAAGACAACTGAAACCACATGAATTTAATTATCCAACTCATGATTTAAAGTTAGCAGTAGTAGTCTTTGCGCTGAAAGGATGGAGGCATTTTCTTTATGGATCCAGATGTGAGTTATACACTCACCATAAAAGTCTTAAATATTTCTTCACTCAAAAGGAGTTGAATATGAGGTCAGAAGCGTTGGTTGGAATTAATCAAAGATTATGATTTAACAATCAACTATACTCCAGGGAAAGCAAATGTAGTAGCTAATGCTTTAAGCAGAAAGAGTGCAGACATTCAGCCTAGCAATCGGGAGTTACCAAAAGAGTTACAAATAGACTTGGAAAGATTAGATCTTCAATTCATTAGAACAGAGGTTCTTGGAGGATTAGCTACTATGCAGGTAGTTGCAGAGCAAGACAGTAATCTTAAGCACGAAATTTTTAGACATCAAGCAGAAGATCCTTTCATTGCTGAGGAAATTCGGAGGATATCTCAAGGGAAAAAAATCAGTTTTTCGCCTTGGGAAATATGAGTCTTTATGGTTTCAAGACCGTCTTTGTGTTCCTTATGTGACTGAGATTCTTGATGTCATACTCAGGGAAGCACATGAAACACCATATTCTATACATCCAGGAAGTACCAAGATGTATATGGACTTGAAAGAACTATTCTGGTGGAATAACATGAAAATGTACATTGCTAAATATGTATCAGAATGCCATACTTGCCAAAGGGTGAAGGCTGAACATCAAACTCCAGCAGGACCATTACAACCTTTGGAAATTCCCGAATGGAAGTGGGAGGAAATAGGTATGGACTTCATCACCGGATTGCCCATGACACCTAAACGGAAGGATATGATATTGGTAATTGTGGACAAACTCACTAAAAGTGCACATTTTATTCCGGTAAATCAGAAAGATAATGCCGAGAAGTTAGTAGAAGTTTACATCAAAGAGATAGTAAGTAAGCATGGAGTACCCAAAAAGATCATAACTAATAGGGGATCAGTGTTTACTTTAGCATTTTGGAAGCAATTGCATGAAGCACTTGGTTCAATGTTAGATTTCAGCCCAGCCTATCATCCAGAGACAGGAGGTCAAAAAGAAAGAACAAATCAGATACTAGAAGACATTTCTAAGATCTTGTGCATTAGATTTTGGAGGTACATGGGAAGATCATCTACCATTGGCAGAATTTTCCTACAATAATATCTATGAGAGTAGTCTTAAGGCAGCTCCATATCAGGTTTTGTATGGAAGGAAGTGTAGATCACCAATATGTTGGTATGAGCCTGGAAGCAGCAAAGAATTTACACCAGACTATATCAAGGAAGACAAGATATCATTGATAAGATCAGGGATAGACTAAAAATAGCTCAGAGTAGGAAGAAAAGTTATGATGATCAAAGTCGAAGATCTTGGCATCTAGAAGTGGGAGATATGGTATATTTGAAAGTAAGTCCCATGAAAGGGGTTAAAAGGTTCGGAGTTAAAGGAAAGTTGAGTGCAAGGTATATTGGACCATTCAAGATACTGAGTCAGAATAGGACTATAGCTTATGCTTTAGAGTTACCATCAAGATTGGCTCAAGTGCATAATGTTTTTCATGTGTCACAACTTCGTAAATGTTTGAAAGTTCCAGATGATACAATCACACATCAGGAGATAGAACTAGAAGCAGACTTGACCTATGTTGAAAAGCCCTGTAAATTTTTGGAAGAAAACTGGAAAAGGTTGAGGAATAGGGCAATCAAATATTGCAAGGTACAGTGGGAACATCACCCTGAAAGGGAAGACACTTGGGAGAAAGAAGAGGATTTAAGAAAAGCCTATCCAGAATTATTCAGGTACACTTCAGCAAACTTCGGGACGAAGTTTAATTTAAGGGGGAAGTCTGTAACATCCCAGCATTTAGGAACCAACGAAGGGTAAATTTAGGAATTTGTGATATTGCATGCATTCATCTGTGAAAATGTGGGTAAATTTTTCGCCAAATAAAAACCTAAAGTGATCAAAGTTTCTTTCATGCTTTGAGATTAGGTATAGTCTTGAAGGATGATTGTTATAGACTTTGATATGATCTTTGTGGATTAGAGTGTTTTGGGAAGTGAAATTTGAATTTAAAACTTGAGTGTTTGAATTATAAATCAAAAGGATTTAGAATTATGTTTGAGTAATTTGATTTAATCTAGAGTTAACAATTAATAACTCAAACTTTAAATGAAATACATTAATCAATAGAATGAATACTTATTCCAAAAACTTTAATCAATCAATGAGTTACAAAGTGTAACTTATTAGGAATCTTTACAATAGTAAATAAAACAAAAGAAGAATCTTTATTTATTGAATAATAGTACAATATTTATTACAAAAGAATAAAAATATTACAAAAGAATAAAAATAAAATTACAATTGACTATTCTATAAAAAAAAGAGAAAACCTAAACTAAAGTATTGATCTTCAAGTCTGGTACCTACAAAACGAACTCAAACATAAAAGAAGAAAGTTAAGGTTAAAATTATATTACTCTCAGAATTGACAATGAAGTGCATTGTTCAAAATTTCATCATTGAGTAATCTTTTAAAGGGGCAAATTTCACCAATATGAAAGAATATATCTTTCATAATATTAAGCCATATGTCAAATAAACAGCAAGGAGGGGCAAGTTTCATCATTCAAGTAAAAGGTAATCTGATAAGAGTAACTTTCAAATTCAGAACATATCCACATGTGTGCTGCAGGCACACAAGCAACACACACCAAACTGCATGGTGTGTGTTGTCAGCACCACAGCAGTAGCTCAATCACACAAAACCATCAGCACAGCCATGGGGAAGCACTAGTGCATCTCTCCACTACTCACACCACAAGAACGGCTAGTTTAGCCAGAGCCAAATAAACCAGCAACACAATCTCACACCAGATCAAGCCACACATTACCTGATGGTGACATAAGGAGGGGGATCAGGTGAATAGCAAGGCCAAGCTCACAGGAGCTAGGAGGAGTAGAGTTGATCAAGGCCAAGCACAAGCATCAGGGGAACACAAGAACAGCATCCAGAGGAGAAGGACTGGATTAGACCAGCAACACCACCAGGACATCAAGCCATCACAATCAAAGATTTTGTGGTGAGTATCATAAACAACCACATGATCTGTTCCAAGCAGAATATATGTGTTGATGCATAAGAAAACCTCTCAATAACGACCCAAGTGGGGTGAATCTATCATAGAGGTTTTAAATATAAAGATCAGAATCAAACTCTAATAACAACACCAAATCCTCGGACTAGCCTCATAGAATTGTTGATACCAAAGGCAACTTTTATATTCTATCATTTGTTCTTACAAAATCTGGGCACATCTCCAAGGAGTAGCACCTCAGATTTCATAGGCCACAAACAAAACCATACACTTAACCAACTAGGATCCAAGATCTAGTAAGAAGCTAATGCCTTAATCAATTTTGAAAATGACAGCAACATAGGAACTTAGTTCCTAGAGCCTCAGACCAGCATCATTGGCTTAATCAAATAATAAGTTTCCCAACTTATCTATCAACATCAATCAAGTCCCAGAAATGACCATAAGTTTAGTCAGTAACAAGATCCACTTATGTACCTTTCTAAGAAGGTTTCATAAGCACTGACCTTATCACCAAGACAATCAAATAGTCCAATCTACACAAATCATCTATCAAATCATCTCCCTAAGGCCAGATACAGGGATCATATCCTAATTATTTATTCATGTTCAAATAATCATTGGATTCTATTGAATAAAATATAGACCAAGCATAATCTGGCAAGCCAACAATAACTATGGCAGTGAATCATCACTGACTAGATCACTGTCAGTATCAAGATACTGATAACAGATAAACACATCAAGTCACCAGAGTACCAACCAGAGGCAATATTATGCAACCCTAGAATTTAATCTAGCCTTAGTCTCAAACCAAAAATAACACCACACAATCAAAGGGGTGACCACAAGCACTGAGGTGCAGAGCACCCAAATTCCCACTAAACATCATAACCAGACCATAAGAGCATCTTACAAGCACCAGAGATGAACCCTAGTAGCAATACAAGCACAAACTAAGACTAGCCACTAGATACGCATAGAGGATTTCATGGTGATAGGATGAACTCAGATCCATAGAGGCAACTTACCCGGGGTCCTCGCTGAAGAATTGAAGAGGAAGCAGAATGGCCGACGAGCTCACCGCGGCATGGGGAGCACCCCAGAGGGTGCTGCAACCCGCACCATCCACGACGGCGGCCATATCAGAGCACGAGCACCGCACCTCACCATGGGGGAATCCGTGGCGGCGATAGCAGCACCATTCCCAAACCCTAAGGTTCGGGAACGGGGTGAACCTGGCCACATGGGAGCTCCAAAATCAAATCGGTTGGACCAGATGGACGAGTGTACTCGCCAACCTCGCCCTGCACCATGGCAGTGGCTGGGAAGGGCCACGGCGGCGGGCATCGCCAGCGGCGGCGCCAGAACCCCACGGGGTCGAGGAAGAGAGAGATGAGAACGAAGAAGAGACAAAGAGATTGGGCTGGTTGGGCCAAAACCCCTTCGGGGTGTTGGTTTTGACTATGCCCTACTGGGCCACAAGGGCCCAATAGACCCAAACAGTCAGCCCAAATCACTTAAATCCTGTTTTAATAAATAGGAAAAGACCAAAATGCCCCTAAACTTAAATAAATTCTAGAAAATTAAATAAAAATCCAAAAAAATATAAATAAAATATATTTGGATTCACAATAATCCAAATTATCCAAACAAATAAAGAAATAATATTTTAGACATATAAATGTTATTAAGAAATTTTGTAATATATATAACTTATGGAATTTTACAAAATTATTGAAAGATGATAAAAATAAATAAAAATCACTTTCATTATATATTAATATTGTAGTATTTTAGAAAAATACTAAACAAATATTTAATATCAATTTTTGATATTTAATGATAATTCTTAAAGGAATTATTAATTAAATAAATTGTAACTAATTTGAAATAAAATAAAAGAATACAATATTCCAAAAATATTAAAAATTAATATTTATAAAATTCTTTATTATCAAAAGAACTTTTATAAATTAAATAAATGGGGAAGAATACATATAAAGCTAAATGATGCATTACATTACTTTGCATAATCATTTTGCTTCTTTGAATATTGTCCTTGCGAGGCAATAATGATGTTTTTGTAGACATAGAAGCTCAAGGTCCAGTGCAAGCGTCAAACTTCACTACCTTGCCATCACAAGGCAAGTTCATCACTTGCTCATATCCTTTGAAGAGTCTTTATCAAAGTATTTGCAAATTGTGTGTTATCATATATACTCCAAAGAAAGAAAATAATATTTTCACAAATAAAGAAATCATAGATATCATCCTAAGTGATGATATAATGGAGCAATAGAACTTAGGGTTTTATTTGCAACAATGATGATCAATTAGGAACTTAATAACCTCTGGCATCAGTGATTCTAGCGCCGTATATTACGCGTTAGCCATAAGATTGGAATGGGACAGAGAAGTCAGTTGTATCTTCTTCCTCTCGCATGTAGTCGGATGTGCAGGTCGTGGCTGTTATCCTCGTAGTGTGCATATTAATTGGTAATTCGTATAGGATATGCAGCATATGGGTGGGAACCCTCAACGTCCCATGATAGTTCTGGCATCTAACGGTCTGTACAAACCATTGCCGTAATCCAATATGTGGGCATGGTGTACACCAAGGAGGCATGCGAGGTCACGAAGGGGGCAGTGATTGGCTTGGACCAACTACTGAGCCCCACATCATGGAATTGTGGACGGAAAAGTACGCCCAGTTGTGCAACAAGGAGTTGATCTCTCATGGATAAAGTAACGCACCTCTGCAGAGTATAAGAATTGTAACTTGTTACTCCCTGTTCCAGGAAGGAGCTGCAAACGCAGCAGGAAAGGAACTCCATGAAAGTTCTGGTCAAACCTGTGAAGGCTGATGGTCATAGATTTTCATAATAAAATCAATCTTTGAAGAAAGATTTACAAAAACTGCATAGTGCCAAGGACTTATAGTCCGAGGTGGTAGTTAGACCATCAAACTTCCCACCTTGCATATAATGAACTTGTTGGGTAACGCTATTACTCATCCTTTCCTTTGGTCCCTTTCTTAGACTCTGAGGATCCCGAGGACGTGCCAATGTATGCAGCCGAATGTAAAGAAGATGTGTTCTACGAGGAGCCTGACCTGTCAGGAGGTGTTGAAGGAGTGGATTACGAAATCTGCTATGGTGTCGATGATAACGAGTCCAACTAAGCATCCTAGTTAGTAGTAACCGACGGAGCCGAGCAGCATGAACTCTATAGAATAAGATGTTGAGCTCAACTCCTAGTTGGAGTTGCTACTTTTAAATTCCGCTGAAACACTTTATATTTTGGTTTATAAGTTGAATCCTTTTGAAGTCTAGAACTTCTGGTATTGTAATAATAATGTGTGAATGTTTGTAATATGGACCCGCAATGTTTCTGTTGTACCACTCTGAGGGATGTGATATTTACAGAACGGTGTTCTGTGGATGTCATGTCAACGACTATAGTGTACTACACATGTAGTGGTATGCTGGGTCACCGCACCTCCTCTGTTCCATAGCCCTTCGAGATGCTTCCTTCTGGCCTCGCACGGTTATGGACATATTTCTTTAAGACTCCCATGAATCTCTCAAAGGGGAACATATTGTGTAGAAATACAGGACCGAGAATGGTAATCTCTTCGACTAGGTGAACTAGAAGGTGCATCATTATGTTGAAGAAGGATGGTGGGAACACCAACTCAAAGCTGACAAGACACTAGACCACATCTTTCTGTAATCCTGGTAGACTTTCTGGATCGATTACCTTTTGAGAAATTGCATTGAGGAACGAACATAGCTTCACAATGGGTACTCTAAAATTTTCCGACAGAAGCCCCCTCAAAGCAACCGCAAGCAACTGCGTCATAAGCATGTGGCAGTCATGAGACTTCAGGTTCTGGAATTTTTCCTCTGCTATATTTATTATTCCCTTTATATTGGACGAGAAGCCAGAAGGGACCTTGATACTACTCAGGCATTCAAAAAATATTTCCTTCTCTTCCTTGGTAAGAGCGTAGCTGGCAGTACCTTGAAACAGCTCTGGATGCCTGCCTTCTCGGTCTTTCATACGTTGTTGGTCCTGCCGTGCTTCTGGTGTATCTTTATTCTTTCCATACACGCCCAAGAAGCCTAGCAGTATCAAGCAAACATTCTTCGTCAGGTGCATCACATCGATTGCAGAGCGGACCTCTAAGAATTTCCAATAGGGTAGCTCCCAAAATATAGATTTCTTCTTCCATATGGGTGCGTGTCCGCCAGCGTCCTTCAGAACAGACTGTCCGCCAGGACCCTTTCCAAAGATTACTTTTAAATCCTTCACCATATCAAATACAGCATCACCAGTATGACGGACAGGCTTACTCCGGTGATCTGCTTCACCATTGAAATGCATGCCTTTCCTTCTTAGGGAATGCGTGGGCGGAAGAAAACGACGATTCTCTAGGTACAAATTCTTCTTGCACTTATCCAAATAAATACTTAGTGTCATCTAAACAGTGTGTGCATGCATTGTATCCCTTGTTTGTCTGTCCTGAAATGTTACTAAGAGCAGGCCAATCATTGATGGTTACGAACAACAATGCTCGTAGGTTAAATTCCTCACGTTTGTGCCCATCCCGCACACGTACACCTTGTCCGTGCCACAGCTGTAAAAGTTCTTCAACTAATGGCCTTAGGTACATATCAATGTATTTGTCGGGTTGCTTCGGGCCTTGGATGAGCACTGGCATCATAATGAACTTCCGCTTCATGCACAACCAAGGAGGAAGGTTATAGATACACAAAGTCACAGGCCATGTGCTATGACTGAAGCTCTGCTCCCCAAAGGGATTCATGCCATCCGTACTTAGACCAAACCATAATTTTCTCGCGTCACCTGCAAAGTCCGGGTACTTTCTCTTAATTTTTCTCCACTGCGAGCCATCAGCGGGGTGTCCTAACATCTCGTCTTTCTTATGGTCTTCTTTGTGCCATCGCAATAATTTGGCATGCTCTTCGTTTCTGAAAAAACGTTTCAGTCGTGGTATTATAGGAGCATAACACATCACCTTGGCGGGAACCCTCTTCCTCGGGCGCTCCCCCTCAACATCACCAGGGTCATCTCGTCGGATCTTATACCGCAATGCAGTGCATACCGGGAATGCATCCAAATTCTCGTACTACTCACCACGGTAGAGGATGCAGTCATTAATGCATGCATGTATCTTCTATACCTCTAATCCTAGAGGGCAGACAACCTTCTTTGCTTCGTAAGTACTGGATGGCAGTTCGTTATCCTTTGGAAGCAGCTTCTTCATTATCTTCAACAACTATTCAAATCCCTTGTCAGGCACACCGACCTCTGCCTTCCATTGCAGCAATTCCAGTGTGCTGTCTAGCTTTTTGTGGCCATCTTCGCAATTCGAGTACAACAATTTGTTGTGATCCTCTAACATCTGCTCAAATTTCAACCTCTCCCTTTCGCTATCACATTCTCCCTTTGCATCAGCAATGGCCCGACCAAGATCATCATCTGGCTCATATGATGCATGTTCTTCTGCTTCTTCTTCATCATTGTCTTCCATTGTAGTACCACCGTATTCAGGGGACATAGGATAGCTATCATCATTCTCTTCATCTTTGTTGTCTTCCATCATAACCCCTCTTTCTCCGTGCTTGGTCCAATAATTATAGCCAGACATGAAACCGGACCGAAACAAATGGCCATGAAGGACTCTTGAGGAAGAGTATTCCTTCTGATTCCGACACTCACCACATGGACAACACATAAAACCATTCCGCTTGTTTGCCTCTGCCACAACGAGAAAAGAACACACGCCTTTAATGAACTCGTCAGAGATTCGGTCAGTGTACATCCATTGCCGTCTCATCTGCATTTTGTAAGTTCATCAAACAAAATCACGATGCTAAGAGTAGTACTAGTCTAAAAATAAAAGAACACATCATATACATCAAACAAGCACTAATTTAAAAACTTTCTACTATATCTTTAGTCCCGGTTGGACACACCAACCGAGACTAAAGGGGTTGCGGCAGGCTGGGGCCGACATGAGCCCGTTTAGTCCCGAATGGTGTCTCCAACCGGGACTAAAGGACACTCCAATCGGGACTAAAAGTGGGTGACGACACTATATGTCGTGAGTGGACACTATGCCAGTGAGTGGCGACACTGTTTCAGTGGGTGACGACACTATGACAGGGATGAGTGTCGACATTATGTCGTGAGTGTCGACACTATGTTGTGCTGCTTAATCTATAAATAGGCTTCCTTGTGAACTATCAACTACAAGGAAGATCGTGTGCGATACCAGGGACACCACTACGGCGGAGCTTCTCGAAGATGTCTGAGGACTCGTCCTCAGACATCTTCGAGGAGCTCGCCGTAGAGGCACTCCCTAATATGTTAAATTAGTTAGCTCCACTAGCATACTGATTTAGCTAGAAAAGATATGAACTGAAAGATGGTGTGCGAGAGCAGGGACACCACTATGGCAGAGCTTTTCAAACATGTCTTAGGATGCCTCGTCCTCAGACATCTTTGAGGAGCTCGCCATAGAGGCACTCCCTAATTTAATTTGGTAGCTCCTTGGCGTGTTCATGTTTTTGTTCTTTCTTGCTTGACTGGCCGATGATTAACTAAAATGCTAGGGCGCCACTATATATATGTGTGCCTTCATAGTTTTGGTACTAATTTTTGTTTCAATAGATTTTGTGACGACAGGTAGAAGAAAGAAGAATATTTTGTTGCTCGACGGTGTATGTCACTGTGAACCGTCTGGATTTCAAGACAACGTGTCAAACCAAGATATGTAGATAGGATGAACTCATGTATCTATGTGCTTCGATAAATCAAATGAATTTCGAGAACTATATGTGTCAAATTAACCAGATATATAGAGATAGAATCCACACAAAATCTATCCATTTCTAGAGCATGAAATAAGCTAAAACAAGCAATGAGAGATGAAATGATGAAGTTGCTAACCTCTTAGGACCCTTGATAGATGTGGAGCCAAAAAATCTTTACAAATCTTGAGAAAAATGGGAAAGAACTCGAGCTTAAGGGGAGAAATTTGAGAGGGATACTTGTGTGAGCTTGAAATAGCTCAGGCTAGGAAGGGAAAGAAGATATAATCGGGGACTTTAGTCCCGGTTTGAGAAACAAACCGGGGCTAAAGGTCCACGTATCTGCTCTTTTCCAACGCCAGACTCTTTAGCCCCAGTTTGTTAAACGAACCGGGACTAAAGTTCTCATATAAACCGGGGCTATGTCTTCTAAAGCCCTGCGTCCGTTTCTAGCCGTTGGGACCAGAACATTAGCCCGATTTGCTCTGAATCAAAGGTCTGTTTTCTACTAGTAAAACGGAAGAAGTAGAAAAACCGTACACGGTACAACTCGAACAAGCGCTAGCAAAGGATGTTTTGAATCATCAAGCAATGTGCGCGCGTGTGACGTGCCGCGTTTGGATACTGCCAATTAATTAAAAGCAAATGTCCTCGCGTGTGACCTGTGGATACTCATCTCAAAAAGGAGACGGTACTTCATTTGCGTCTATATGCAGAATCTATGTAAAGGATAGATCTATCCGAGGAACCCTAGTAGAGTACTAAGGAAACGTATATATAGAGAGACAAAATATACACGTGAGCAGTCGAAACAAATTAAGCCGGTATATATCTAGCTAGCACTCGATGATGGGCGCCGAAGCATCGCCGGCGAACCAACACGTCCCGCTGCTCGGCGTGCGGCCGCCGCCGCCGGATGAAGGACGCCCGCGCCGGAGGCCATGGCGGGCGATCTGCTGGAATGTTCTGGTCTTCGCTATTTGGACTTTGTTCGGACTTTTCTGTATATGGTATATTGCCTGCTTTATCTACGACGCCGAAACGACCGGCGCGGTGGAGTACTCGGTGGCCATTACCGGCGTCGACGGGCTGGACCCAGCAATCGACCTGAGGAGCGACCTGAGACCGACGCTCTCGCCGGTGTTCAACCTCACGATCTACATCAAGGAGTTCGACAAGTTCATAGCTGGAGCGTGCATGGGCGGCCACTCGACGGAGCTCATCGTCTCGTACCGCGACGCCTTCCTTGGCAAAGGCACGGTGCCGGGGTTCTGTGTGCCGACGATGCGGGAGAAAGGGGTCGCCACCAAGGCGTGGGGCGTCGACGTGGTGGTGCCGCGGTTCCTGCGGGACCAACTCGCCGGAGAACTGGAGCAAGGCCAGGCGGCGGTGCTGGATGTGGTAGTGACGGACCCAAGTTATTGGGGAGCAATGCTTGCTTGTGAGGCCAAGATCGGAGGGGATCGATGCCCCTGCAAATTTCAGTCCTAGCATCCAATGTCCATTTTAGTTAAGATGTGTTTTATTTTAGATTAGTGAAGAGAGATAGTAGAAAATTATGTAAGGCCCATATTAGTTGACTTGCGCATGTCTAGATTCGAAATCTAGATGAATTTAAATAAATTTAAGTCAACTAATATGAATCGGAAAATAGTATAATTTTTTTTAAAAATTATGTAGTATGATATTGCTAATGAAAATAGAATATGATCTGGTACCTAATATCGATGTTGTGCAACTTTGCTCTACCTGGGTGACACGTAGTTGCCATAGATCACATCCCGGTACTTCCTTAGATTTATTAGTTCGTAGAATGTTGCTACTCACGCTCCGCACTGACAACAGCTAGCTCGATGCACTTCCGTTTGTTTACAGCAGCATCTACACTCGGCTGATCCTGACGTCAAAATTTCGTTCAGTCGTGTACCTAATAACCCGTTTTCATTTGAATTTAGGGAACTTTGGTCCGGACTTCCCAGCAAACGCCCTGGAAACGTCGGATGAAACGGATTCGGCTCCCAGTCAGCATATATTCGCCCAAAGTTCGCCCATATTCGCACAAAGTTCGTCCATATCGATATATTTGCCCAAAGTTCGCCCAAAATTCGCCCATATTCGTCCAAAGATCATCTGCATCGCCCATATTCGCCCAAAGTTCACCCAAAAGTTCACCCATAGTTCCTCCATATCGCCCATAGTTCGTCCATATCGACCATATTCGCCCAAAGTTCGTCCATATTCGGCCATGACCGCTTATATTCGTCTATATTTGCTCAAATTCGCCCAAAGTTCGTCCATATCGACCATATTCGCCCAAAGTTCGCCAAAAGTTCGTCCATATTCGCCCATATTCACCCAAAGTTCGTCCATATCGACCATATTCGCCCAAAGTTCGCCCATATTCGCCTAAAATCGCTTATATTCGCCCAAAGTTTGTCGAAATTTGTTAAATTTAGCCAAACGCGGAAACTCGCCTGGGAACGCGAGTGGAAAACTCGGCGTTCCCAAGCCGAAAACGAGTTTCGTCCTACCAAAAAATGGTCCGAATTTCGACCTAGGTTCGCCCAACGAGTGGAGATGCTCTTACCATCTGGACAAGGGTAATAAACATGAGCAACATATGGTGGAATCATATTGCAAGTATGCATGATGAGAATCACAGTTGAAGTTTATTTACGCACAGACCTTGTCAATCTTAGTGAAAAAGGATAACAAAATGTGCATACAGAACAAGTGTGGCCATATGATGGACAGTACTTGCTCACAAAAACAGCAGTGGACTTGTGGCATCGAAGATGAACTAAACTGGTATTGGATTTGTACATTATGTGCTGACAACAAACAATTTGATGTGTGTCTCTAGATCACGCAAAAATTAGAAATGTGTCACTACGAAGTCCTCTCCTTTCTGACTATCCGGCCTCGCAATGTGGGTCATGGTGCGACGACGGTGGTGGCTGCAAGACCGTGGCGGCGCGTGCTGGTGGACAGCGAGAGTGGTGGAGCAATCCGGAGCGTCCGGGAGTGTGGTTTTTATAAGGGGTCAGGAGAAATCCTTGTCGTCTTGACACCGACGCGGTAACGCCTGCGGGTGTTGCCGTCCTTCCTAAAGGGCGTCAGGGGCACCTCTTCCCTACCTCCTGCCACATATCCGGGGAAACCCTAGGATCAGTCTGGGCAGCAGCGTCAGTGTCGTCGCTTTCCTTCTTGGAGGTGTTGCTTGGTATGCAACGCTTTGGAGCGCTAGAATAGTGGTGGTCATTCTCCGGAGGGCGCATCCGTGGCAGGTCACCCTCGTTTCCGTCGAGCCGCTATTATCGATCTTCTTTTTCTCTTCTTTTTCTTTGTTCTTTCTTTTGGGCGTTGTGTTGTCTGGTCCAGCAGCGGTCTCAAGTTGGTTGCTATATTAATATAGTTGGGCGTATTGTGGTGACCTAACATACCACTGCATGATGTAGTACACTATAGTCGTTGATATAACACCAATGAAACACCGTTCACTAGTATTATATCCCTCAGAGTGGTATAACAGAAACACAGCAGGTCCAAGACACGACTATAGATTACATATGACATATTACAAAAGATCCAGAGAACTTCCTCGAGACAGTGAGAAAGATACTATGCAGAAGAAAATCAGAGATAACAACTTGAAGTCTATGCAAGAACACTGCTACTATATATCTATGGCTTCGCATTGCTACTAAAGCAATTCCTTCCAGAAGTAGGTTCTACTGTCTAGGGATTAATTTATATAGAACGGTCTATCTTGGCTTCAAAAACTTCTGATGTAGTCATTGACTCCTGTTGATCTCCACTGGATATCTTTAATTCTTCAGAAGAACTTCCCTTCTAGGTTCATCGTTGGTTGCTCCGAAATCTAGCAAGGGTTAAGAGGATACGTTGAGTACGAGCGTACTCAGCAAGTTCACTAAAAAGGAGTGTTTGATGCACTATCTACAACCATAGACCAAAGGTCATAGGCCATGCAGGTTTTCGTAAACATTTCTTCAAAGGTTGTTTTTATTCTAAAAAGCTATGTTCGTCAGCCTTCACAGGTTTACCAGAACTTTCGTGGAGTTCCTTTCCTGCAGCGTTCGCAGCTCCTTCCCGGAACAAGGAGTAACAAGTTACAGTTCTTACTCTGCAGATGTGCGTTACTTTACCCATGAGAGATCAAATCCTTGATGCACAACCGGGTGAATATTTCCCGTCCATACTTCCTATGGTGTGGGGCCTAGTAGATGATCCAAGTCAATCATTGTCCTTCTCCGCGACCCCGCATACAGCACAATTGTTGTATGTCCACACTCAAGGTAGACTTTTCCCCGTATAAAACGGCTATACCTTAATTGGATACACACAACAACCATTAACACTAGAAATCTGTCTTTTGTAAGCCCAGATCCATGGTAGACTTTTCCTCTTATAAAACGGCTATACCCATGATCTGCAACTTATAAATGCCCAGAACAGTGTCCGATGCATGCGAGAGGGAGCCGATCCAGCTGACTTCCCTAGAGCCATATAGATCTCATGGTTAACGCGTAATATACGGCGCAAGAATCACTGACGATATTGGTTGTTAAGTCCTAGGTATTATGTTCCTTTATCACCAGAACTTTCATAGTAGGTTATTATCTCATGGTAAATAACCTATAATCATGTTATTATGAAAATAGTATTTTCTGACCTTTTTGAAAATGCAAGTGATGACAACACTGGATTTGCAAAATACTTTACAGAAAAATAATCAAAGGACATGAGAAAGTGTGAACTTGCCTTTGTGATCACAAGATTATGTAATCACGGTCTTCGAGACGATATAAGATTCAATATCTGGAAACAACATCATTGGTCTGGTAAGGACTAATGTTTAAAGAAGCAATATGTAGTTATGCATAAGTAATCCTATGCATTTTGTAAAATCCCCAGAGTGGATCCCCGATAGTCTAAGTGAGTTGAACTTAGGTGATTTCCTTAAGAGTTGGTTTATTCTCAAATTTTACTTCATAAACAAATGCATTTATAGGGAACTTAAGTGTTCACAAACGAAAAATATAAAAATAGAGCACATGTTAATCTATAATTGAGGTTAATTACCATTTGGTACCTGGGACGAAAGTCCATGTGATAAGTTGTTAAGGTTTGAAAGAACTATCATAAAGTTGTTGTTTGAGGTGGCAAAAAGAATAACCTTCGAAGAAAAGGTTTCTTTTCTAATGTTTAAACAAATTTTATGGTTAATAGAATGTAGTCGATGTCTCTAGGTGTTTACTTGATCTGTTTAGTCTTGACATGCTTTAGGTCTTAATTGAAACAGACCAAAGTGAACTATAAAATACATAATGAAGGCTTTAACATGGTGTTTACAATCTTGTAACTAAAGTTAACTTTAAGGACATAAATGGACTTAAGGTGGATTGCTTATGATATTTGTATTTTGTTAAAGTTTAAAGTTATGTGAGATATGATTATAAGATAAAGATCATATATCTATAATAGGATTAAATGATGTATAAGGTTAGCTTAATTGTTGTTGGTTTAAATTTGATTTTAAGGTTTTAAAAGGGTTTTATAAAATTCTAACTTTATACTTAAGTTTTATTATGAATCCTAATTATGGTTTTAGAATTTAGTACTTAGTCTTACAGGATTTAATATTTATAAAGAAATGTGATTATTTCTTAATTAGGAAATAATTTTAAAGAGTTAACAAATGATTATCTCATTTTCATAAGATAGAATAGTTAGAATTTATTTCCCAAGAATCTAAAGATGTTTTGGAATAATATATTTAATTATTTTCTCATAAAATTTATTTATTTAAGATCTTAAAAATGATTTTTATTTATTTTTAAGTATTATCCTAAGGTTTATAAAATTCCATAAAGGATTAAATATCTTTGAATACTTAGTCCAAATTTTATTTATAAAATAATTAAGTTAATATTTTTATAAATAATAGATTTATTTTTTATACACAAAAATGATTTTTATTAATTTTTAGGATATTTTCTTATATTTCTATAATTTATTGAGAACTCTAGGGACTTTAATATTTAGTGGTGTTGTATTTAACTCAAACAAGTGGTTTTATATTTTTCTTATATAGATTCCATTTTTGTAATTATTTAGATATATTATATATATTTATTATTTTTCTATATTATTTTTTCTAGGGTTTTAAATATTACAAGGGTAATTTGGTAATTCGATAATTGTTTTATTTTATTTTTTATTCTTATTCTACTGGTGGTATGGGTTGGGCTCTTAGGCCGACCTGGCCCAATTGGACCTGGTTCGGGGTCACCTTGACCCCGTGATGGTGACTCCTTGACGGCGCCAGAGAACCTGGTGCTTGACGTGGAGTCTGTTGGGAACCCCAAGAGCAAGGTGTGAAGCAGCACAGCAGCAAGTTTTCCCTCAGTAAGAAACTGAGGTTATCGAACTAGTAGGAGGAAGGAAACATCACACAGGTGCTGCAAGAAACGCGGAGACCTGCACAACACAAACTCAAGACTTTGCCCCAACGAACAGTGAGGTTGTCAAGCTCACCGGTTTGCTGTAACGAAGGATTAAACGTATGGTGTGGAAGGTAATGGTTTGCAGCAAGTAAACAGGTAATAGTGGAAGATGTATAAATGGTAAAGATTGGACCGGGGTCCATAGTTTATAGAGGTGCTCTCCTTAGATAAACAACATGGCATGAAGGATAAACAAATTACAGCAGGACAATTGACACAAACTGAACAAGACATAACAATGCAATACTAGTCAAAAAGATCCTATGAGATTCGATTTGGCAATACAATAATATACATAGACCGCCATCCAACTGCATCTATGACTAGAAGTCCACCTTCAGGTTATCATCTGAACCCCCTCTAGTATTAAGTTGCAAGCAACCGACAATTGCTTTAAGCAAAGTGTGTAAGGTAAACAATCCACTTGTTCCATGAACAAGAGACCGTTGTTTTCTCCCTAGTAGCAACAACACATCTACAACCCAAGAGATTTCCATCACTTCCCTTGGAAACTAGAGGCATGAACCCACTATCCAGCATAAATACCCCCGCTTGGAGTCACTAGCAGCTACTTAGCCAAGATAGCTACTAACAACAGAGATCATGCAAGATCATAAACAACACAGACATGATAGAATCATAAAGACAAAATCATTAATCAATCTGACATAATAATCTCAATATCCATCGGATCCTCGCAAAAACAACATGCATGATTATAAATAGATTAGATCTTGATCATGAACAGAGCTCATAAGATCTATACATGAAAGGACAAGAAGGAGATACAACCATGTAGCTACTACATGGACCCATAGTCCAAGGTGGAACTACTCACGCATCATACCAGAGAGAAGGCCTCCGGGATGATCTCCCCTCCGGCAGGGTGCTGGGAAGAACTTCAGACCCCCCTGATCTAGGGACGACGACGACGATGGCTACAGAAGGTTTCGTGGAATATTGATCGGTTACTTAGGGTTTCTGCATCGGGGGCTTCTTATAGGCGAAGAGGCGAGGCTGGGAGGCGACCAGGGGCCCCACACCCTACCCAGGCTCGGGTAGGCCCCACCCGTGCCTAGAGGGGTCTGGCCGCCCTGGTTCGCGTCTTCGTCTCGTCTTCTGGATTCGTGTCCCCTACGGTTAAATATTGACTTTGGCTTTTGTCCCGTCCAATTCCGAGAATATTTATTTTCTGCCTTTCTGGAACCAAAAACAGAAGAAAACAGGCAACTGACACTGTGGCAACTTGTTAATAGGTTAGTTCCAGAAAAGATATAAAAACACCTCAAAGTGTAGACAAAGCAAAGCAAAGTAGATACTAAACAAGCATGGAGCATAAAAAATTATAGATACGTTTCTGAAGTATCACCCCGGCCCACTCCCCTACCCCACGCACACCTCACCCGCACTCACGTTCTCCCTCGCTTCTTTCCTGACTCGGCTTGACGTCGTCGTTCTCCTGCTCGCCTCCGGCTTCGATTCCGGCAAACTGTGGCCACACTAGCCGGTGCTGTGGTTCCTAATCGACACGCCCTGTCGAGCTCCACCTGCCTACCTAATTCGATGTGATCCTCCTGCGTCATCTCGCTCGCTATCACCAACAAATTGGCGCTAGGGTTTTGTGTTCATGACTTTGTCGCTTGTCGGTGAATTGATGGTAGTTCTTGGTGGCACGGAACATGGGGAGGATGCTTGTGACGAAGTTCTGCGGTGTGTCCCGGCGCGGTCGAGCGCTGTTGTGATCCTTGTGCCGCCATGCTTGATTTCATCGGTCTCCTCTGACTCCCTAGACTCAACCACTACTTCTACTTTGACGACATGCAACTCGTCCCATGTAGATGCTTCCCTCATATCCCCTTTCTCTTTGTGTCTCATCTCTTCTATAGATACGTTCCTGAATTAGGATTACTCCTGGTCTAGGGTTCCTCCGTTTCTAATTCCTCTCAGGCATACCAACAACTTACCTTCTGTAGTGTGACCATGTGTTAGTCAGTCTAGGATTAATTTCTAGATGTTGTTATACTGGTTGTACTCCTAATTATTCCCTACTTGTTCTTGCGCAATACTGGTGACATCTATCATAATCCATGCCTTGTGAGAATTAAACTGAAATGGGGTCCTGTTTTTAGAATTTTATCATATTTATGCTTCTGTGAGATATGTTGATCTTGTCCAAGCTTATAACATGCGTCATGGTTGTTGGACATTGTGTTTATATGGTTTATTGCTTAACAACGAGTAGATTTAAGATGTATTCTATACATTTTAATAAGAATGGAATTCTTATCTGAGCAGATGGTTTAACAACATAGTTTACTAATATGTACTTGTCTTTGATCTATAATAGGAATCTACATATAGATGATTCCTGGTTAATGATATCTAGGAAAATGTTCGATTATATTTGGAATGGTTTAACAAATTGTTTATCTTTGGATTTGTGTTCTGTTATCATGTCCAGATTTTTGTAGTGGATACCATGCTTTTGCTACTCATAATCTCTTACTACACTTATCCATTAACGACTGTGATCATTCCTTATGGAAGTACTGGAATGATGCTTATCTCTACATAAATTCTAAGGAAAATCTTAATATCTATGGTACTACTAATTAATCAGCTCCTAGATGTGTTATTACTAGCAGTTGATTATAGTTGATATTATGATGCTGCCTAAGGTTAACTGAGTTCTTATCTTCAGGAACCAACTTGATTGAATTTTATCTGTCCAGTATGACAGAAGTAAAAGTTTAAATGATCTCTAGTTATTTTAACTAGAGAAATGATTTAGAATAACTTCTAATGGCTTGAAGATGTGAGTTACTTCTGCTAGCTTATCTTGGTGGCTTTATTTGTTGGAATCCTGCTACTGTGATGCCTCTTTGGAGTGTACACAGTAGTAGGTCACAATAAACATGATGTGCTGCTGGTTTAGTGAGTCAGTGAAAATGATGTGGTTGTCAAAGATGCTCAAGCTAAAACAAGGATAATTTGATGAGAACAGATACTAAGTTTTAGCCTTTTGTTTGTTGTGATAAATAACTTAGTGGCTTCTGTTGTTATTAAATTTACTAGTGTGGTGCCCCTTGAGGTGAGTGCACAGAAGTGGATTTAATCAACATGATCTGCTGTCATGTCCCTGCTAATGATGCATTGGCTGAGGCCCCAATATAAAATGAGAATAGATACTACTGTTGCCTATTAGCTCTATGATGTGACTAGCATAGCATCTATGCTAATATGAGAGCACTCTTACTTCTACTCTTTTGGGATTTGGTGCAACTATTTCTTGAATTGATACTGATGAGAGGAGTCGCTATGATCTTGGTATATAAACATGTTGCTTGTAGAATTGTGGTTGCTGCTGGGCTAGTGCTGATCTTGATCACCTTGCTTGTGATTCTTATTGAACTTCTAGCCAGTTCCTCTTGAGCTACTGCCTTCCTTATGGAACTCCTCCCCTCCTAGTTCTTGGATGGCTTTTCTAGCAACCAGATGTTGGTGGTGGTGTGGTTTTCTTGGCTATGAAGTGAAATAGATATCTCTGGTGCTAGTGTTGTACTGCGGCTGGTACTCTATCTCTTGTGTGCTTTGATGGATTAGTTGCAGTTATTGAGTCCTTGCTTGGGTGGAGAAGCAAATAGTACTCTAGCAGCTGTGCTACGGTTGCTCCCTCCCTTATCTACTTCCCAAACTCTCCTTGTTGTGTTGACACCACAACCACTGCATGCAGTGACTGTGATGTATGACTGATTGTGTCATATGTGGATCAGATCAAGTGAAAACTTGATATTTGCTGTTGATTTACCTTTTTACCATTTTATCTGGCTTTGGTAAAACTTGCCCCTTACTAGCCAATGATGCATTAGTCTGAGGAAAAATCTATTGATAAGAATAGATCTTATATATTTGTCCCCATTCCAATTACTCAGTGATGATCTAGCAGTGCACCTCACCGCAATCCTCCGCAATCCTGAGAGTAGAATACTAACCCACTAACCCCTCTTTTACTTTTGATTTGTTCTTTTCAATTATGTCGCAGGTATAAAACTAATGATAGAAGATCAATAAAGACTAGATTAGGAAATAGATAAATTATAGTTTAGGATTTAATCTTAAATGTAATCTTTTATTTATTCTCTTGTAAAGTCTCCTTGTAAGAACCTTCTTTTATTCAATAAAGTTTACTTTTATACTATGATTATTCTTGTAAGGTAATATTTTACTAATTCCATTCCAGTTGATTTGTTGTTACTGAATAAGGAAAAGAATAAGAAATATTCTTTTGTCTATCATATAAAGGACAATAAATATTCATATTTATTTTAAATATAAGAATTTCTTTGTATTATATTTTTGTAATGCCTTTATTATAAATAATGTTGTAACATGTATTTATTATAATGAGAAATACTTTTACTCCTTGTTTGCAATTTCTTATTCCACTTAATTATAAATGTTTATCTATTATATGATTGAATATATTTTGTACCACAATTTTTACTTTATTGTTTATATACTATTTACTTAACACAGAAATATTCCCAAGTATTTAAATTTGAATTTTCAATTCTCAATTTCAAACATGAATTTAATTGTTTTCCCAAGACACAAGAATATAGTAGAGATCATGTCGAAATCCATACACTTGCGTTGATGTTATCATCAGAACAAGAGATATCCCGATCCCACTACAATTCTTTGCGTTTTGCGCGAAAATTCCCCGGATTTTCTTATGCATGAATGCAATGCACACATATGTGGCCTCACTATTTCTAGGTGCTAATCCTGGGATGTTACACATATGCCTGTTTCGAGGAATACAGAACAAGTCTGGCCATATGATGGACATTAGCACTTGCTCATAAAAAGAGTGGACTTGAGGCATCGAAGATGAACTAAACTGGTATTAAATTTTTACATTATGTGTTGAAAACAAGCAATTATAACGGTTGATGTGTGTATCCATCTCACACAAAAATTGAAACAATATCACTACGAATTGGCCAATTGGAGAAATACCATCATACATCTATGTTTGTACCCTCCTATACCGGTTGTTCGTTATGTTAGGTTAACTTGCTGCATGGTTGACTCAATTTCTTATATATTGGACCTTCTATTTTTTCCCTCAACAACGATAAAAACAAATAGATATATTGCCTTTCGATATGTGGGACCCAACATACAACCTGTTTGCTTATTTGCCTTTAGAAATCAAATAGATATGCATTTATTTTGATATGCGTGACCCACCACTTAAAACCGTTAGCAATAGGAAAATGACGGTTAACAAAGTATATCCCTGATACGACGTAGGCGATCACTCTGGGCATACCAAATGGCTGCACATGCATGCAAGTCGCATTCTATTGGATTTTTACACCATGATAGATTGATCCCACCCACTCGTGACCGCGGGTCTATTTCTATAGAAACATAACGTCCAAGGAAAGGAATGAGTTTGAGCCAAGTTTGGATCCAATTTGAGTACTGTATGTTAAGTTTTTGTTGAATGAACTAGATGAGAACTAGTTGAACAAAACTTTAATTTCTCCATTTATTAAATGATCACGGATAAAATACAATTATTAGATCACAATTTGCATTATCTCTGATGCTTATGTGCTCGTCCATGTTTAGAATCTACCCCCGCCAGCTTGTGCTCTCTTGGTATGTCGATAGTTATCCCATGACCAAGTCCTCTAACCAGGTGTGGTGGCCTACTGAGGCCGTCGACGATAAGCATGGTGACCAGATGCTTGAAAGCAACCGACGATCTAGGTAAATCGCGGATGATCTTGAGCTCATGCTCCTTTCGAAAGGTGCCCTGGTCTGAAGTCAAGCCTTCATCTGGAAGGACCGGCTCTCCTGGGACAACATCTCTAGCACCTCCCGCCAAAGCAGTGGAGGATCTAGTTCAGCGCCTCCTTCTCCATGGCTTCTATAGGAAGGCCGTCAAAGCTTGGCTTGCATAGCCTTCGGTTGATTACGTCCATGGCGTCAATCTAGAGATTGTGGATGTGTATGTGATAGTATGGGTACCGATGACAAGTATGTTCGGAATAAATATAAAGAGAGAAACAAATGGCCTATGACAAGCTTAACAAAAAAATTATAGGGACATAGAGCTGGAATGGCAGGGGATTAGTGAGACAGAGGATTAGTGCGGCTGGATTGATAGGTGATTAGTGACACTATTTATTATTGCAAAAGTGCGTTAGTAAGGCAACTGATTAGTGAGACAGAGGAAGATACAATTTTCCTAAATCGCGAGTTCGAAACATGCTACGCTAAGGGTAAATTCATTGGTATTTGATGACAAGGGACCAAGTTTTGGTGTTTGACGGTGTCAGGTATCAAGTAGAGGTGTATATATGATTAGGTGTATATATGATTAGGTGTGTATATGACACGAGTCACAGTGCGAGACAACGCTTCCGCCTTGCGGAAGTTCACCAAGTCACACCCGACGTTGAGACCCCATTGCACCATGTTGCCGAGACTCGCTATATTTGACATGGTAGATGCAACACTGCTCCACCGTGGTCACCAAGCAAGAAATACGCGGAGACTAACACCCAGCCACCGAAGCCATCCACTTGACTGTCTAGTTGATGTATGTCTCCAAAGATGATGCCCCGCGAGGGTGACGATGCAGGAACGTCTCCACCATCAGATCTAGAAAGTCCAAATCTGGGTTCCCCCAGAGAACATATGGAACGAGAAATGCCACCACAACGCCTCTGACGACGTAAACGACGCCCAAGGGCACTGCCGTTGATGACAGATCCTCGCAACTGTCATCAGCCAGGCCACCATCTCCTCCTTGCCACAGCGAGGAAGGCACCACAACCCGGATCCCGTCCACTGGGGTGAACGTCGAAACCAGAGGGGTCCACTTCGCCACCCGATCGACGAATGGCCACGCACGCGGTAAGCCAAAGCACCCGCTTGAGAGCCGCCGCGACCTCCCCGCCTCCCCCACCGGGCTTTGGTTTGCGGCGATCTGATGGCGACCGGGTGAGGGGTTGCGACAGCTTGACCTAGATCGCCAAGGGAGGGATGAGGAGAGAGGTCTAGGAGGGTTCATTTTGTTCGGTCTTTTTCTTAGAATTTGTGGTAGGATTTGGTGGTAGTGTCTCCATGAAGATGGCTTCTGAGTCGATCAATGTATTATTTGCTAATCTTTGTTGAATAAACCAATAAAATTTAATTCTATTCATCGCCCTCTTTTTCATACTGTAGAAAAGTGAAATGATGTTTGAATGTAAATAAGCAATGTGATCCCCCACAAAAAAAAGTAAGCAATGTGCGTACGTAAGCTAATCTTATATCCCAATAAATTAATGAATGAACGTGTTGCCTGTGTTGCCTGTGGATACCTCCAATTAAAAGTGTATATCATATCCCAGCGAGATACTTTTTAAACATTCATGATGCCCAAAGTTTGGTGTGCATGTAATAACTAATTAAATTCCTTTGCAAGGCTCGGGCAGTACTTTTCATTGTATATATGTAAACTAGATCTATACGAGGAACCCTAGCTAGTCCGTAAGGAACTATATATAGGCAAAACACATACACGTGAGGATTCGAAACAAAACAGGTATCGCCGAAGCTAGCACGCATGGGCGCCGAAGCTACACGTCCCGATGCTCGCCGCGCGGCCGCCGCCGGAGCCGGCCGCCGATGAACGTCCGCGCTGCACGCCATGGCTAACGATCTGTCGTTATGTACTGATCGGGGTCTTCTTGACCTCGGTTGCACTTTTCTTCATAGCCGGGATTGCCAACTTAGCCTACACCATCGTGACGACCGGCGAGGTGGAGTACTCGGTAGCCATTGTCAGCCCCTAGGAGAGGTGATGAACACACGCACACACCGGAGAGAGACGGAGCTAAAGCTCTACTTATTGCATTACTACAAACTAAGGGGTCCTATTTATAGGATTTGTGAGCGGCACAAACCAGCTCATCGATGGACTTAGATGACCTGACCGCCAGCTTATCCGAACTCTATCTTGACATACTGCTACTTATCCTGACAAAAGCTAAGATTCACTAGCGGAAAAAGGGCCATCCGTTCGCGACCCCTCAGAGCATTAGTCCCGGTTGCGCCACCAACCGGGACTAATGCTGGCACACGTCCCGGTTGGAGCGGGCACGGGGCCAGGGGGCATGTGTCCCGGTTGGTAAGGGGGTATACGTCCCGGTTGGAGCCACCAACCGGGACTAAAGGTTTGGCCATAGCCACGTGGCGTGGCACGCACCTTTAGTCCCGGTTGCTGGCTCCAACCGGGACGGATTCTCCTGCCCTCTATAAATGCAACGCCCAAGCCCCCTCTGCCTCCACTCTGTTTTTTCGAATGGTGGAAGGTGTGAGGGGTGTGCTAGTTTTTTCTCTTCTATGCATGCATTGAAGGTGTTTGATGAAATGTTTGAGTGAATAATCCCGTTGAATTTCTCATAGAACAAAAATATAGAAGGTGTCCGAGACGCACTTGAGCTTTCTCCTCTTTATTTCCCTCGATCGAGGTTAGCAATCTTATCTTTTCTAGGTCATTGATACAATTCATGTGTCGGTGTGAATTGGTTATTTCACTATTTATGATGTCCTGTTTTTTGATAAACTTACTTATATGATGCAGATGAACGGTCGGGAATGGATGTACGGTGACCGGCGCGTAGCCGGGTATATCAAAGGCGTGGATAAATTTATCGATGTGGCTACGGCAAACAAAGAGAATGGATTTATACGTTGTCCATGTGTTCAATGTTGGAACAACAAGGAGTACTCTTCCTCGAAAATCATTCGCGGCCACCTGATTATGAAAGGTTTCATGCCCAACTATAATTGCTGGACCAAGCACGGGGAAAGAGGGGTTATGATGGAAGATGGTGAAGAAGATGATGATGATAACAACTATCATCATATGTTTCCTGAATACAGTGATACTGCAATGGAAGACAATGGAGAGGAAAGAGGTGAAGAACGGGCATCAAATGAGCCGGCTGATGAACTTGGTAGGGTCATTTCTGATGCAAAGCGAGACTGTGAAACAGAAAATGAGAAGTTGAAGTTAGAGGGCATGTTATAAGATCACAAGAAATTGTTGTACCCAAATTGTGAAGATGGCAGCACAAAGCTCGGTACCACACTGGAATTGTTGCGATGGAAGGCAGAGTGTGGTCTAACTGACTCCTCATTTAAAAAGATGCTGAAAATAATGAAGCCGAAGTTTCTAAAACATAACGAACTTCCCGAGAGTACCTACGAAGCAAAGAAGACTCTCTGTCCTCTGGGATTAGATGTGCAAAAGATACATGCATGCATTAATGACTGCATCCTCTACCGCGGTAAGGAGTATGAGAATTTAGATAAATGCCCGGTATGCAATGCGTTGCGGTATAAGATCAGACGAGATGACCCTGGTGATGTTGAGGGAGAGCCCCTCCGGAAGAGGGTTCCTGCTAAGGTTATGTGGTATGCTCCTATAATACCAACGTTGAAACGCATGTTCAGAAACAAAGAGCATGCCAGGTTGTTGCGATGGCACAAAGAAGACCGTAAGAAAGACGGGAAGTTGAGACACCCTGCTGATGGGTCACAGTGGAGAAAAATCGAGAGAGACTTCCCAGACTTTGCAGGTGACGCAAGGAACTTATGGTTTGGTCTAAGTACGGATGGAATGAATCCTTTTGGGGAGAAGAGCTGCAGTCACAGCACCTGGCCCGTGACTCTATGTATCTACAACCTGCCTCCTTGGTTGTGCATGAAGCGTAAGTTCATTATGATGCCAGTGCTCATCCAAGGCCCGAAGCAACTGGGCAACGACATTGATGTGTATCTTAGGCAAAACAGGTGTGGGGCAAAACAGGTGTACGTGCGTGGGATGAGAACAAACAGGAGCCATTTGATCTACGAGGGTTGTTATTCATAACCATCAATGATTGGCCTGCTCTTAGTAACCTTTCAGGACAGACAAACAAGGGATATAAGGCATGCACCCACTGTTTAGATAAGACCGAAGGTACATATTTGCATAAATGCAAGAAGGTTGAGTACCTGGCCTATCGACGATTTCTTCCGACCAATCATCCCGTAAGAAAGAAAGGCAAGCATTTCAAAGGTGAGGCAGATCACCGGAAGAAGCCTGAACTCCCTGCTGGTGATGATGTATTTGGTATGGTCAAGGACATAGAAGTAATCTTTGGAAAGGGTCCCGGCGGTCAATCAGTTCCGAACGACGTCGCTACAGGACACGCACCCATGTGGAAGAAGAAATCTAAATTTTGGGAGCTGTCATATTGGAAAGTCCTGCGTGTCCGCTCTTCAATCGACGTGATGCACGTGACGAAGAATCTCTGCGTGAACCTGCTAGGATTCCTAGGCGTGTATGGGAAGACAAAAGATACACCTGAAGCACGGGAGGACCAACAAATTATGAAAGACCCAAAGAACATGCATACACATAACAAGACGGATAAAGGGCGTCACTTAAGTCGTGCCAGCTATGCTCTTACCAAAGCAGAGAAGGAAATATTTTTTGAAGTCCTTTACAGTATCAAGGTGCCGTCGGGCTTCTGATCTAATATAAAGGGGATAATAAATATGGCAGAGAAAAAGTTCCAAAACCTGAAGTCTCATGACTTTCACGTGATTATGACGCAGTTGCTTCCGATTGCATTGAGGGGGCTTCTACCGGAAAATGTTCGAGTACCCATTGTGAAGCTGTGTTCATTCCTCAATGCAATATCTCAGAAGGTAATCAATCCAGATATTCTGCCAAGGTTACAGAAGGATGTGGTACAATGTCTTGTTAGTTTTGAATTGGTGTTCCCACCATCCTTCTTCAATATTATGACGCATCTCCTGGTTCATCTAGTGGAAGAGATTGCCATTCTCGGTCTGGTATTTCTCCACAATATGTTCCCCTTTGAGAGGTTCATGGGAGTCTTAAAGAAATATGTTCATAACCGTGCTAGACCAGAAGGAAGCATCTCCAAGGGATATGGAACAGAGGAGGTCATTGAGTTTTGTGTTGACTTTATTCCTGACCTTAAGCCGATTGGTGTTTCTGACTCGCGGCATGAGGGAAGACTAAGTGGAAAAGGCACACTGGGAAAGAAAGCAATGATATGTAGGGACGGGGATTCTTTCACTAAAGCACACTACACAGTTCTACATAATTCCACCTTGGCAGCTCCGTATATCGAGGAACACAAGAATATTGTACGCTCCAAAAACCCGGGGAAGCCTGAATCATGGATTACAGATGAACACATGAAGTCTTTCGGTGGTTGGATGCGGACACATCTCTTGAATGACACCACCGTTGGAGATCAGCTATACTTGTTGGCCGCCTCACCATCTTCTACTGTATTGAATTTCCAAGGGTACGAAATAAATGGGAATACATTCTACACGATCGCCCAAGATAAAAAGAGCACCAACCAAAATAGTGGTGTCCGCTTTGATGCAATATACGAGAATGGACAAAAGGACACATATTATGGTTACATAGAGGAGATATGGGAACTAGACTATGGAGTCTCTTTTAAGGTCCCTTTGTTTTGCTGCAAATGGGTCAACCTGAATGGGGAAGGGGTAAAGATAGACCAGTTGTACGGAATGACAACAATGGATCTCAACAATCTTGGTTATAGAGATGAACCATTCGTCCTAGCCAATGATGTGTCTCAGGTTTTCTATGTGAAGGACATGTCCTCCAGACCGAAAAAAAGAAAAAAATATGCAAACGAATACATCATATGATGAGCCAAAGCGTCACATAGTTCTTTCAGGGAAAATAAACATCATGGGAATCGAGGACAAGACAGACATGTCAGAAGATTATAATAAGTTTGATGAAATTCCGCCCTTCACAGTCAAAACTGACCCAAGCATTCCGTTAAGTAAAGAAGATGCTCCATGGTTACGTCTGAAGCGATCATAAGGAAGGACATATGCCAAGAAGTTCATGCTCATATTATGTAACTCTAGTTCATGTCTTTCGCGGTTTGTGGCCTTTAGTCCCGGTTTTGTAGTCTCAGTTTTTAATATTAATAAATGTCTTGAGTGTTAGTCCCGTTTTGTGGCTGGACCGGAAGTGCCTCTATGACCAGTTTCTTGGAGATGCCAGAGGACTGGGATCCGGCGGCATCTCCCTGAAACTGGTCGTAGTGGTGTCCCTGCTCTCGAAAACCATCTTGCAGCTTGTAACTTCTCTAACTAGATCAATACGCCTCGGAGCTAACTAATTTCACATATTAGGGAGTGCCTCTATGACCAGTTTCTCGGAGATGCCGGAGGACTGGGCTCCGTCGGCATCTCCCGGAAACTGGCCGTAGTGGTGTCCCTGCTCTCGAAAACCATCTTGCAGCTTGTAACTTCTCTAACTAGATCAATACGCCTCGGAGCTAACTAATTTCACATATTAGGGAGTGCCTCTATGACCAGTTTCTCGGAGATGCCGGAGGACTGGGCTCCGTCGGCATCTCCCTGAAACTGGCCGCAGTGGTGTCCCTGCTCTCGAAAACCATCTTGCAGCTTGTAACTTCTCTAACTAGATCAATACGCCTCGGAGCTAACTAATTTCACATATTAGGGAGTGCCTCTGTGACCAGTTTCTCGGAGATGCCGGAGGACTGGGCTCTGTCGGCATCTCCCTGAAACTGGCCGCAGTGGTGTCCATGCTCTCGAAAACCATCTTGCATCTTGTAACTTCTCTAACTAGATCAATACGCCTCGAAGCTAACTAATTTCACATATTAGGGAGTGCCTCTATGACTAGTTTCTGGAGATGCCGGAGGACTAGGCTCCGTCGGCATCTCCCTGAAACTGGCCGCAGTGGTGTCCCTGCTCTCGAAAACTGGCTGGAGGACTGGACTCGCAAGGATGCCTATTTATAGTACAAGCAGCTCGGCATAGTGTGGACACTTACGAAATAATGTCGACACTCACCCCTATCATTAGTGCTGACTCGTGTTTTGTCCTGGTTGGTGTCTCCAACCGGGACTACAGGTTGATCTTTAGTCCCGGTTGGTGACACCATCCGGGACAAGGTACACGCCGCACGACATAATGTCGACACTCACCCCTATCATTAGTGTTGCCTGGCCCAGCCTGCCGAAATCATCCATCCCGGGTAAAAAGGACAAATGTCTGCCGAATCGGCAGGAAGTTATGTGCTGAATCACGGCATAGTTTGTGATGTTGTGTGCATATTATGCACGTGTGTGGACATTGGTATGGAGAACAATGTTGCAGGAGGAATTTTTCCTTTTTGTCGCACGGAAAAGCCCTTTTCCATTTTCCGAGCGCAAAAAACGGGTCGTTTTGTGAAGTAACCACCAAAATGCCGTTTCAGAATGCTACCGTACCATTTTCCTAAAATACTAGACCACCTTACATGGACTATCTCCCAACCGGTACATCTCAAACCTTTTCGTCCATCCCGGGTAAAAAGGACAAATGTCTGCCGAATCGGCAGGAAGTGGGTCCGGTTTGTACTACAGGTACATGATCTATCGCCCGTGATTTTTTGAAAAAATCATTTTTAGACTCGCAATATGTGGTTTCTTCAGAGATCCAATGCAAGTTCTAACGATGCTCGTCCCCTATCTTCATGCACACCGGTTCGACCATAGTTAGAAATTCAGATAATTCAAAACGGGCATAATAAATTCAAAAAAAATCCGAACAATGAAAATCCTTCGCGTGGTGTCATATTATGTTACATAGTTTAAAGGAAAAATACCAGACTTGGTATATTGATCATATTTCGAAAAAACCTTCACAAAATGACCTATCATGTTCGAGGTTTCATGGCTTTTGGTCCAAATGACCGATGTTATGTGCTGAATCACGGCATAGTTTGTGATGTTGTGCCCATATTATGCATGTGTGTGGACATTGGTATGGAGAACAATGTTGCAGGAGGAAGTTTTCCTTTTTGTCACACGAAAAAGCCCTTTTCCATTTTCCGAGCGCAAAAAACGGGTTGTTTTGTGAAGTAACCACCAAAATGCCGTTTTAGAATGCTACCGTCCCATTTTCCTAAAATACTAGACCACCTTACATGAACTATCTCCCAACCGGTACATCTCAAACCTTTTCGTCCATCCCGGGTAAAAAGGACAAATGTCTGCCGAATCGGTAGGAAGTGGGTCCGGTTTGTACTATAGGTACATGATATATCGCCCGTGATTTTTTGAAAAAATCATTTTTAGACTCGCAATATGTGGTTTCTTCAGAGATCCAATGCAAGTTCTAACGATACTCGTCCCCTATCTTCATGCACACCGGTTCGACCATAGTTAGAAATTCAGATAATTCAAAACGGGCATAATAAATTCAAAAAAAAATCCGAACAATGAAAATCCTTCGCGTGGTGTCATATTATGTTACATAGTTTAAAGGAAAAATACCAGACTTGGTATATTGATCATGTTTCGAAAAAACCTTCACAAAATGACCTATCATGTTCGAGGTACGAGGAGGAGGGCCCACCTCCTCCGAACTTCAACGAGGCCGGCCGTCGGCTGTGGTGGCGCGGCCGGACTGTCCAGAGCGTCATGGCCTACGACACGGCCGCCGACTGTAGCCCCCGCCTGCGCTACCCTCAAGTCCAGCCCACTCGTACTCAACCTTCAAGGTTCAACTACGACGACCCCGACGACGATAGCGACGACGGCCGCGGCGAGTACGACGACTACAATGGCGAGTATTACAGGTGTAGGCAGGAGCATGACTGAATTATTCCAACATTGCAAAACAAGTTCGGCCGATTATGGCTTAATCTGGCCATGTATCTTAATTTTCAGTTCTTCTATGTAACTTTGTGTTAGTTGTGTTATGTACTTTAATTCCAGTTCTATCCTAATCAAATTTTCTTTCCGCCCATTATTTTCCGTCCTCTTTTTTCCGTCCATTAAAAACAGAAAATGCTTTTGAATTACTTATAAGTTAATTCATTTTTAATTGTAAATGGTTCATATTTTAAATGGTTACATTAATTATTTTTTAAAACAGAAAATGGTTTTGAATTATTTATTCAAATCCAAACACTTTTTATGTTTAAAGTTTTTCTAAATTCCAAATTAATATTTAAAAAATATAAGTTAATTCATTTTTAATTTTAAATGGTTACATTAATTATTTTTTAAAAATAGAAAATGGTTTTGGATTATTTATTCAAATCCATACACTTTTTATGTTTAAAGTTTTTCTAAATTCCAAATTAATATTTAAAAAATATAAGTTAATTCATTTTTAATTTTAAATGGTTACATTAATTATTTTTTAAAAATAGAAAATGGTTTTGGATTATTTATTCAAATCCATACACTTTTTATGTTTAAAGTTTTTCTAAATTCCAAAATAATAAAAAATATAAGTTATTTCATTATTAATTTTAAATGGTTCATAGTTTAAATGGTTACATTAATTATTTTTCAAAACAGAAAATGGTTTCGAATTAGTTATTCAAATTCAAACACTTTTTATGTTTAAAGTTTTTCTAAATTCCAAAGTAATTATCATTTAAAAAACATTACAAATTTAAACCCCAAAATAAAAAATAAGGCGGGGAACAGAGAGAAAATACCTAAAAAAATTTGAAAACAGGGGAATATGTCCCGGTTGGAGCCACCAACCGAGACTAAAGACCCCCTGCGCGCGCCCCTTCAGCTGCTGAAAATTGGAGTATAAGTTCCGGTTGGTGGCTCCAACCGGGACGTATGCCCTTTTAGTCCCGGTTGAAGCCACCAACCGGGACGTATACTCCCTCCCCTTTATAACTTCTCTTCTTCTTCTCTGCTTCTCTTCTCTGCTTCTCTGTTTCATCGACGACGCCGCCAGGCTGCCCACGCCCTCCGTCGTCGTCAACGCCTCCGCCTCCGGCCGCCACCGCCGCGCGCTCCCCGTAGCGGCTCCTCCTCCGGCCGCCACCGCCGCGCGCTCCGTAGCGGCTCCTCCTCCTCACGCGCGCCCCTCCGGCCGCACCTCCTCTGGCCTCCGATCCTCCGGCCGCACCTCCTCTCCTCCGGCCGCCCCTGTCCCCTTCCTCGGGTATGTCTCCCGGCCCGCGCGCCCTTCCCTCTCTCGCTCTCCCCCAAATTTCCGCAAATTTGTAGTATTAGGTTGATTGGTGTTTGTAATGTAGATTGATTGGTGTTTGTAATGTAGATTGATATTGTTGCGTTGAAAGAATTTGCAATATATGTGAGTGATATTGTTGTGTTGAAAGAATTTTGCTAGTTTGCTTGTCGTAATTATGTCTAATAGTTATTCTAATAATTATGTAATTTGTCACAATTTGCTGGATAATGCATTTGATAATGGATGCTTTGGTATTTTTTGCTATTAATATAGATGGCTTACGCAAAGTTCTTCATGTGCATCACGTTGGGTATGTTGTGCAATCGGATTGTGGTGTTCAGATTGTGGACGTGGCAAATACTATAATATTTTTCCTGACTAGTCCTAGTCTTAGACGGCGGTCGGCGGCTCGGGAAAAGGGGATGTCGGTGGCCGGTTCCGCGGGACATGGGAGGCGTGCAGGGACGCGTGGGGCGGGTGTATTGTGGCAAGAGAGAGGCAGAAGCTCTGTTTTGCTCGGGATTCGGTTAGCGGCGCCGAGAAAGCACCGAGAACATCGGATATACGGTGGAATCGTGAAAGGGTAAGACACCGAATTGTCTTGGAAAAAGGGCCAACATTTATTGTAGATATGCACCACATCTACAGTATCAAGCCGCCACCGCCGGTGCCGGCAACGCACAGGCAAGGCCCGGTGGCCCGCCCTGACAGCGCAGCGACGAGGGGAAGGTGAGGAGAGGGGGGAGGAGGCGGTGCCGATGGGAGTTCCCCTGTTCGCTCACGCGTGGGCGAGACATGGGCGAAGGGGTCGCGCGGTCAAAACCATTGTGTTCGACGTAGGAAAGCTCGGTCTGGCTCGGTCGCGCGTAAATCTTCCCATGAAATTGCATGCCCCTTAGGTGCATGTGGGTTCGACGATGTGCCTTCGCTAGGGCATTCCGAACCCTCTTAAATCGATTCCAATATGGTATTTTGTTAGTATCTAGTGTTACCTATCTGCTGGATAGTTTCCCTTTTGTAGCCTTATACTCATGTTCCCTTCTCTTATGCATCCGAGGTTTCTCCGAACTAGGTTTTACACCCCTCGGAACTCCGGAATATTGATTTTAGTTGATTTTAGCTAGAGTTACCTATCTACTACACGGTTTCCTTTTTGTAGCTAGGTTTAGGGTTTAGGGTTTCTCTTAATTTTTATTATTGTGTATGTATATATTAGGGTTTCTCTGAATTAGGGTTTATATCTCTCAACACCGTACCTAACTTTCTCCTTTAGCCGCTTTGACTTATTCGTTTTTCCACCTATGCAGAAAATATGGACCCACACGCCAGAGACGAAGAAAAGGAAGAGTTGATCCAAGGTGTGATCCGTGGGGAAGAAAATTTAGACGTATCAACGTTTCTGAACAACTCCGGTGAGGGTGATCCTCTTTTTACCGGAATAGACGACTTGTTTGAGGTTGAAGGTGTTGCCTTCCGCGAGGGAGAAGGCGATGCCTTGTGTAATCGAGAAGACGACCGCTCCGGCGAGGTGCATGTAATATAATTAATTCATTAATTAATCATCTGCTATCTATATAGAAATAGTAACAACGATCTTTCTTCTTTTAGCCCTCCGGATCGAAGGAATCTACCGAAAAGACCAGACGAGGCCCAACCAAAAAGTTGCAAGACCATGAGAGGTTCAGTATCGAAGATGTCGCTGAAGACGGCAAACCGACGGCTCCCGAAGTTGTCGCAACCAAATTTGTGGCACAATGCGGAGTAATCGTTAGGGACTTAATCCCGATCACCATTAGAAATTGGAATAGGCCTGCTAATGCGGATGAAGAGGGAACATGTTTATTTGTCCCTAACCACGCCAAAGATTTACTGTGGAAGAGGCTCATGGTTAATTTCAAACTACCGAAGATAGAGCTGGATCCAAATGCGGAGGATCCAATTGAGGACGCCTTACAACATGGGAGAGCCATGGAGGCTAAGGTCAGGGAGTGGGCTTTGAAGAAGATGGCCCAGTGTTTCACCAACTGGAATAAAAGATTGCACCTTGACTATGTCGTGAAAAAGAAGACTCCCGATTTCAAGAATATTCAGTTTGAGAAGATAAAATCATTCTGGGCTGAGTTTGTGGAATACAAGAAATCAGAAAAAGCTAAGAAAATGTCTGAAACGAATAAGCTGAATGCTGCTAACAAGAAGTATCACCATACTATGGGGCAAGGTGGCTACAGGGCTGGCATTCCTAAGTGGGAGAAACTTGAGAATGAACTGCGTGCTAAAAAGATCACCCCAGAGACAGACGATTGGGTAGAATGTGCAAGGAATTGGTTTTACAGGCATGGGGGCACGTTGGACTCGGAAGGGAGGTGTATATATAACATACGACATAAAGAAGACCCCTTGCCAATCGAGAGGATGAGAAAAGCAGTAAAGACTATTAAAGATGGGGACTTCATTCCCGATAGAGAGAATGATGAGCTCACACTCGCCCTTGGAAATAAGGAACATGATGGACGAACACGAGGCACAAGAGGCTCCCAACCATGGAGGACTGGGTTTCCCGAAGAGAGGAAGAAATATCCTGATAGAAGCCGTCAGAGGAGAAAGGACAGGGTGGAAGTTGAAGCAAATAGTCAGAAAGAGCGAATGCATTTAATTGAAGAACGATTAAAGCAACAACAAGATGAAATTAACGCACTTAAAGAGCAAAGTACTACCGGCCCATATCATCAGCACACGGCATTTGATGCTACCGGCCTATCGAATAATCGAAAAAGCAGTGTGGCTTCCACCGAGGTCCCGGGTGATGACAATGGCGATGACGATGATGCACCGACGATGGCTCCTGTTGGCTACCCAGAGGATGATATCACAGAGATGACACACTGCGAGCTACATGTCAAAGTTGTGAACATATCAATGAAGGTGGCCGTCGGCTATGCCTTACCAATTGGACCCACACCAACTTTCCACTGTCGTCCGGTTCCAGAGGGCTACGCTACTATCGGCGTGGACGAAATCATGCCCACCTTTGAAGTTTTGGATCTTCACCACCCTGCAGGTGAAGGGGATGTGACTGTACTGGGAGACGCAAAAAACGTCACCATTCTATGGCCGAAGGAATGTATCGTGCTTCGAAATCACACGCCAAGGCCATCTTCGCCGCCGCCTCACCCGTCTCCAGCGAGGTCGTCACCACCGCGGCAGCCGTCTTCGTCGCCTCACCCGGCTCCGTCACCTCACCAATCTCCGGCGCAGCCATCACCGCGGGAGCCATCGCCGGCGCCTCAGGATAAAAAGCATAAGCATACCGCTATTGTGCGTCGTTGTAAGCGATCGCCAAAACGTAAACAAGATCCTCTTCCAAAAGTACCAAAGGTTCCTCCCAAGAGAGCTTATGACTGTACTGAAGAGGAGACTGCAGCGATCGTTGATGCGGAAACGACAGCGTTTTTCGCTAAGCTGAGGCGGCCGAAAGAGCCAGAGTTCCCCAGCACCAAAGAAGAAAAAGGCAAAGTGTTGAAAATGCTAAAGACTCTTCATCAACCCGAGCCAAAGCTTTCATCAGACTATGAGCGTTCTATTCTCAAGTCACATGCGGCACAAAAAGCCTCGAAGAGCAGTATTGATGCAAGCGAGAAATCTGTTGCCCAGCTCGGAGAGCAAGCAAAACAGACTTGCGCCCCTCTCAAGGTGATTTCCCAAACCAATGTGGGGTCGAGCAAATATGGGGCCGAAGAGCAGTATGATCCAGAGGTAGTTGCACAATACGGAGAAGTTGCCGCTACTCAAGGTATGAGTATTGCCCAGTACTTATCCCAGTTAGAGTTCTTCCCCGTGAGTGAAGTAGCATACAAATACCAGAACGGCAAACCTCTCGTCAAACCTGAGGAGGTAAACAATCTTCCAACAAAAATGCGAAGATTGCATAACTGGTACTTGCATGCCACAAAGGCCGGGGCTAACTGGATAGTGCTGAAGGTTACAAAAAAGCATTATGGGAAAGATATGGATGACATGATATCCATTGAATTTGATGAACTATTTCAATTATTCAATCAAGACGCCTTGGACAAATCGATCATCAGTGCCTATTGTCTATAAGTACTAATTCTGTAATTAATTTAGTCTCTAGCTATCTCACCTTGTTTATTGCATGTATATAATCATACTGTAATATGCAGAATGAAGATTCTCGAATGCAGCAGAGGACAAATCTATGACATTGGCTTCATTGACCCATATTGGGTTCATCAAGCTAATCTCAAAACAAAACCCCAGGATACGGAGGATAATATAGTACACGCGTTAAGGTTTCAAGAAACCAAAAGGGAAATACTATTTCCTTACAACTTCGAGTGAGTGTTATTGTCTTGTATAAACTTTCTATTTCGCTTACTCGATGTTAAGTATATAATTGATTAGTTATGCATTCGCAGCTACCACTATATTCTGTTAATCATTCAACTTGACAAAGGGCGTGTACTAGTCATGGACTCGAAACATAAACCCCATGAGACGTGGAAGGACATGCAGATACTTCTCCAGCGGTAATTCTAATCATTACGACACTATATCGGCAATGTTCGTGAATTTTATGATATCAAGTACTTAATAACTTATTTTATTCGTTTTCTACGCCGGGCAGCGCTTGGAAACGGTTCACCAACAAGGCTAGGGGTGTTTGAAAAGAGGAGCTTACATTTCAACCACTAAATATAAGCACCACTAGCTATATCCGCGCATCTCTTTGATTCTAGTTTTGATACAGTTATTATCATGCTTGATTATTATTTTGATTGAACTCTGTTCTCGTAAAGTGCCTGACGCAGGGACCAGGTAACAATCTATGTGGATACTATGTATGCGAGTTCATCCGGCAGACGTGCGATGAGAAGGGCAGAAATTTAGAGCAACTCCACGACGTAAACAATTTCTATAGTTTTTAATTACAATCAAATTGTGTTTAGTTTCATTCATATAGGCTGACTCCTTTTTTAAATCAGATCGAACGTCTACGGGACGGTCTTCTGCCAAAGGATCGCGTACGAGCAATTCAGGAGGAATTGGCGGGATTCTTGGATACAGAAGTCCTAGACCCAAAAGGGGAATACTATTCGGCTGTGTATAGACAATAGGGATTGTAAAAATAGCAACTTTGAAGGAATTGGCCGGTAGCATCGAATAGCAACTTTTGTATGCAGTGCATGAACTCGATCCGTGTATTGAATGTAATATTGTCATGATATTCATGATGTAATATAAGGTTCCTTCATTGATAAGTGCAAATCACTAAATAAACAATAAAACAACCTAAATGAATTCTCTGCCGCGGCACAAAAAGTGGCGAAAATGCTGTCGTGGCAACAAAATGTGCCAAAATGAATTCTCTGCCGCGGCAGAGAAATGGGCCAAATCTCTGCCGCGGCAGAAGGTTATTAGTCCCGGTTCGTGTTACGAACCGGGACTAATGCTCCACCCCCCTCGCCCTCTGCTGCTGCCACGTGTGCACCCTTTTGTCCCGGTTGGTGGGGCAACCGGGACTAAAGGTTAGGGCTTTAGTCCCGATTGCCCCGTCCCGGTTGGGCAACCGGGACTAAAGCCCCGTACCAACCGGGACCTATAGCCCCGTTTCCACCAGTGATTCTTATCTTGACATCTCTTGACTTACTAGCAATGTAGATATTTGACTTTGGTGGCAGATGTTCACAAGCAGCTCTCTCTTGCTAGTGTGAACATGCACGTAGTAGTAGTATGCACATACTACGTTAAGCAACAACCTAATTAATCAACAATTCTCCCCCTAATTAGTTGTTGCAAATCTTGGCAACGCCAATTCTATCTCGCAGACTCTGAAACTGAAGGCGACCGAGTGCCTTAGTCAGGATGTCCGTCTTCTGCTCACTGGTCCGGATGAACTCCACAGCAATGGATCCCTTTTCGACGCAATCCCGGATGAAGTGATAGCGCAAATCAATATGCTTGCTGCGATCATGGAGAAGCGGATTCTTGCACAGCGAGATCGCAGACTTGTTGTCGATGAACAATTTGATAGGCACAGCTTCTTGGTTTAATAGCTCGCCAAACAGACGGGCAAGCCAAATCCCTTGGCATGCCATCGTCGCTGCCGCTATGTACTCCTCCTCGCACGAAGAAGTGGCGACGACCTTCTGCTTCTGAGATTGCCAGCTTACTGGACTATCCCCGAGGAAGAACAACACACCAGAGGTTCTCTTCCTGGAGTCCACGTCACCGGCGTGATCAGAGTCGCTGAAACCGATCAGTGTCTCGACGTGACCGCGACGGTACACACACCCGTGGTTTAGTGTACCGGCGATGTATCGAAGAAGATGCTTCACCGCTGCAAGGTGATCGCCCGCCGGCGCCTCCATGAACCTGCTCAGGAAGCCCATGGCGAACTCAATGTCCGGGCGGGTATGAACCAGGTACTTGAGGCTGCCGATGACGCTACGGTAGATCGTTGCATCCACCAGCGTCTCCTTGCTCTCCTTGCTCAGTTGGCATCATGCTTCCATGGGCGTGTGCGCGGTGTTGCAGCCCGCCATGCGCGCCTTTGTCGAGCAGTTTGCTCGCCTACGCAGCCTCTGTTATTGTGGTGCGCCCACACTCTTGCTTTACCTCTAGGCCGAGGTAATATCGGAGCAAGCCGAGGTCACTCATGGAGAACAACCGTTTCATCTCCTCCTTGAAACGGTGCACTTCTCGCTGCTCAGCACTGGTGATCACTAGGTCATCAACATAGACCCTGACAATCAACAGTGCATTCCTGGTGCCTCATGCGTACATGCCGTGTTCCGTGACACTGCGTGTGAAGCCGAGTGAAGCTAGCCTTGCATCTAGTTTGGCGTTCGACGCCCTTGGTGCTTGTCGTAACCCATAGAGGGCCTTGTGGAGCTTGTATACGTCGTGTTCGTGTCCATCGGCGATGATCCTTGGTGACTGGGACACGTAGACCTCCTCCTCGAGATCTCTGTTTAGGAACGCGGATTTAACATCCATGTGATGAACCTCCCAGCCACGGTGTGCCTCCAGAGCAAGGATGAGCCGCACATACTCGAGCCTTGTGTAACACCCTCAGAATCGGCCCTATGCAAGTTTCAGCGCTTCCCGCCAAACCCGCATAGAAACGATTCAAAGGTGCCCACCAGGCACTTGCGTGCGGGTGGAAAACGAAGTAATATCATTACACAATAGTCCTCGATGGAACCCACAGAACATAAATATACGACAACGACTCAAAGAGTCAAGAATACAGATATACAATACAAAGATCCAAATCACCTTGAAAACGATATAGCGTCCGAGTACGGACAAGATGCGAATTGAGCTAAGAGCCCTGAAGAATAACCAATGGCGTCCATAACCCTGCCCAGGCCAAGCCGGAAGGGTAACCCTGCTAACGACGTCGAGCTCAAACCTGCTAAACAAAAGGGGTGCCGACAAAGGGCAAAGGAAAAGGAGGAGCGTCAGTACTGAGGCCAGTACACGGCGAGACTAGAATTCGGCGGTCCTCGCCTACATAGGTATGGTGGACTGAAGCGGCAGCGCAGCATGCACTAAACAACCTATAGAGACTCGATATAACTGTCGGCTATCAGAGAGGGATAAGAAAGACCTATTCGGAACCAACCTGATGCTACCACCAAACATACCCATCCTGGTATTTCCCCCTCGAGACCAAACGAGGAAGTCAACCGAGGAACTCACACAGTTGGCAGTTTTATTTATTCAGTTATCGTTGCAGCAATTAATAGTCAGGTATAGATAGTCATCCTGATATAATAAGCAGTGGGCAATTTTAGTTAACCATTCCATTGTAGTTGCAACACTTACTATTCAGATAGAATAAGCATGAGATATCCCAAACCCAGCAGTTGTTGGTACTTTTATTTAGCCATTCCGTTGTAGTGAAGCTGATTACTAGTCATATCGGATACAAGTAAAATTATAACAGTAAACTTTAGTTATAGTTGTCTATGATCAAGAACTGTGCTCCAAGTCGTCCATAACCGCGGACACAGCTTTTCGAAAAGATTTAACCCTGCAGGGGTGCACCAAAGTATCCACACGCACTTCGACCCTTTTTGCCAGATCAGTTAACATACTCCCATCGGTATGTCGGCGGGGCCTAAGTCATGACGTTTCCCAGACCCAAAGCAAGTACATGGGGGCCACCCCACTAAGCTCCCTGCAACGAAGTCGGCCGGTCTCCGAGACGGACTCAGGGTTTGTGTAGCCGGCTGTAAACGACTGGGAACCCGAAAGTGTGACTGGGCTTGTCGATACAGCGAAAACGGGTCACGGTCCTAAACAGTACAGGTGCAGTACCTCGCACAATTTAAATAAAGCAGTAAAGCATGGCATAAGTACAGGATAGTAAATAAATCCTCAAACTAGTTGTGGCCCCCCAGTACAGTACTTTGAAATCAGGTACTAATCGATGGGGGTGCCCATACACCCCACCTGTGGTTAGCGCGCTCGATCTCGGAACAGGTGTCAAGAACTCGGGGTCCTACGGGACACCAGTGAGCGGTTGGAAACCAAATATTGTCTATCACCCACCGGTGCCTCTGCATTTACCTACTTTCAATTTTAGTTATTAAACAGTAATTAAAGCCGTGATCATCTCCAACATTAACCACACAGCAATACTCCAACAACTCTGGTACTTGACGACACTCAACAGCACTTGAGCAAGCGACTACGACGTGCAAGTCCAACTATCTACCAATCAACAGGTAATAGGATGTGTCCAAGGCAATATAGGGCTGCAAGGGAATATCACGGTACGAAAACTAGAGCATCGCAACACAGGTAGCAATAGATCAAAAGGAGGGAATAAAGACTATAAAAGTAAGATAGGTAGAAAGGGGGAGATGCTCGCCTGAAAACAGTGCCGAAGGTTCATCCGAAGATCGGGGCGAAGCTCACATCCACTCAACGGCCTTATCCGCGAAGAAGCAAAACACTAGAATAAACACCGGATGCACTACTTAATACTACGGCAAAAGATCGGGCATGATGCATATATGATGTATGACATGGCAAGATGCGATGCAATTAGGCAATATTAAGCGGAACCGGGGTCCCGACAACTCATTAATAGCTTCATGTTATTTAGATACCCTGCAATTTAAATGTTGTCTTAACAAGGCAAAATTATATCACCGGTTCGCTACACAAATTTAAATGGAACCATTATGGGACTAGAAATGTCCGCATATGGATCCCATATTTAATTATGAGTGAATCGGCATAATGCCCCAACCCACACGAATATGTATGCAAGCATGACGATTTAATATGCAACAATTTGTATAGATGGAATTTGTAAAAATAGGGGTCTTGGTTAGGGGTCACACTTCTCGGATCGAAGATCTTGGGGGCCCGGAGAGGTTCGGGTTCGGTCTCGGCCTTCAGACTCCGAGATCGGGGTCGGGGCTTCAAGTCCGTGAAGGGGATCTTGTCATTCCGGTCATTACTGGATCCGTGAAGAAGAACTTGCCTGTCTTCTCGGAATCCCTCATGTACATCTTCAGGCGTTGGTGGATCTGTGTCGGGGTACGTGGGTGACTTCTCGGTACATGGTTAATACGACTGTGTCACCGAAGATCTTGCCGAGAGGAACTTTGCCATTGAGGAAACAGGGCAGAGCTTCTGTCATGAGCACGCAACAACAAAACGACAGGAGCACCAGATATCAGCAACACCGCAGGGGAAACACTTGGACATGAGCACATGGAAGAGGCGAAGAGGCAAGAGGGGGGGTTCGTCGGTGGCCACAGGAGACGTCCTTGACTGTAGAGGTGGCCCCACAGAGGCACGCGACGGCACCAAGGGCTCGGTGACGACATGGGCGTAGAAGTCATCGGCGAGGTCGGAGTGGCCAGGCTTGAAGAGGGGTCGTCGCGACGCCGGCGGGAGGACGTCGCAGCGGACCTGATGGGCGATGATGAGTTGTAGACGACGCTGGGCGGCGACCTTGGGTCCGGGACGCAGGGGACGGTGCTGGAAGGGCGGCTCGGCATCGGGGTACATGGAGGCGCGACGAGGCAGGGGCGGAGGGGGTCGGGCTCGCAGGAGGATCTCCGGGCAGCGGTGGCGGCCGCGGATCGAGGCGGCTCGGCGGAGTCGCAAGAGGTGAGCGACGGCAGCGGCCGAGCTCGGGGGAGACGGCGAGGGAGAGGAGGACGGTGACAGGGAAAGGCCGAGAGAACGGCGAGGAGCGTCGGGGAGGGAAGCTGGCGACGGTGGCGCTCCGGGGTTGCGAGGAGGAACTGTTCGATAGAGGGAGCGGGGTCGGCGACGAAGGGCAGAGGGGAGCGGCCTCGGGCGGCGACGGCGGATCGCACTGGCGACGGCGGCCGGAAGACGCAACGGCGGGGGGGGGGGGGAGGGGGGTCTGAGCTTGGGGGACCGGGGGAGAGGAGAGGACGACGATGGACGAGGGGGGGTCGAGCCCGCGGGGCTGCCGGCAGAGGACGACGCGGACGCCTGGAGGCGGAGGTGGGATCGTGGGAGGGGAACGAGGAAGGCTGCGTCAAGGAGGGCCAGGGGCGGTTGGGTCGCGATGGTGGTGGGGCCGCGCGGGCGGAGATCCCGAGGCGGTCGGGCGGGGGCTTGCTGCGGGACGGGGTGATTTCCAGGCGGTTCGGGAGGGGCGCGCGTCACGGGAGCGGGGCTGGGGATCGGTTGGTGCTGGGTGGTGGGCGCCGCACGCCTGCGGGTGGGGTCGGGGGACCAGGGGAGGAGGCGACAGGGGGGTTAGGTGGGGAGCCAGGGTGGGTGCGGGCACTGTGTGCGTGCTGTGCTCCTCTGTGGGTTGGCGGCGGGGACAGGGAAAGAGGGATGGGGTAGGTAGAGGGTTGGGGCTAGGGTTAGCTGGTTAGGGATTTTAGAGTTAGGGTTTTATAGATGGGGTAGTAGGTGGTCTGTCTAGTTGGGCCTTTGGGCATGACCGGATGGACTGCCTCCCCCTAACAAAATATTTATATTATTTATTTTCTTTTATTTAAAACAAAACATTTACAAATACGTTTTAGGCAAAAAAAATAAGGATCTGAGAGGAACACAATTTTATATTTGAATTAGAGAAGGGGTATTAGTAGAAAACAAAAATAGGGCTTTTAGCAAAATAGTGTTAGGAAAAAAGATGCATGCTAATGTCATGACGATGCACAAAGTTTAACAACAGCAATTTTCTAGTAGTGGTTTTTGCGGGGCGCCACAATTCGACACCACTAACAATGGATCTCGCCCTCGAGATCCGCCTCATGGCACCGGGAAGAAGGGCGGCGATCTGAATCTTCTCGCATCGTGTAGATCCTCGCGACACCACTAACAAGAGGTCGTTGTCCGTGATCGTCAAGAGAACACTCCGGGAATAAAGGGCGAAGGTAGAGGTATCAACAAATAAAGCCACCTCTAGCTTCGATAGAAAGAGGGAGCCGATGCATTCTCATCCACTTCAATGTACAAAAGCGAATAGAAGGGGTAGTCGGCATGGGGGCCAATCCATCACGCACCCAAACTATTACTCTGCACAATCAGTAGGAAAGCGTGCAACCATTCTCGGAATCAGACTGAAGATCTCAACAACCGAGGTTCAGAAACAAAGGAGTGATGCAGACTCTGCATCGGATCTGGCGTAGATGATGTCGTCGCGTCGGAAAACACCGGAAGGCACGAGAAGGAACAAAGAGAAGTCCACCAGACGAAGGATTCCTCGGATAGCATGAAGACCAGATGTAGCAACACCGTTACCAAAGGAGGAAGCGAAACCCTGAAGGTACGATGGAACCCAACCACGAGAAATCCTGGACTCGAAGAGAGAGAAGAGAGCGGATTCAAAACACGCAGAGGTGAGAGGAGAGCAGCAGAGGGGTAAGGAGTAAAACAGACCTAATCAGAACTATCCAACCGATTTTGCAAAAATAGTTTTGACACTCTACTTCGGCCGTTAGCTAGGTTATCCTACAGGCTGGACTTGTGGGGTATCGCAACTGCTGAGCTCTGATACCACTCTGTAACACCCTCAGAATCGGCCCTATGCAAGTTTCAGCGCTTCCCGCCAAACCCGCATAGAAACGATTCAAAGGTGCCCACCAGGCACTTGCGTGCGGGTGGAAAACGAAGTAATATCATTACACAATAGTCCTCGATGGAACCCACATAACATAAATATACGACAACGACTCAAAGAGTCAAGAATACAGATATACAATACAAAGATCCAAATCACCTTGAAAACGATATAGCGTCCGAGTACGGACAAGATGCGAATTGAGCTAACAGCCCTGAAGAATAACCAATGGCGTCCATAACCCTGCCCAGGCCAAGCCGAAAGGGTAACCCTGCTAACGACGTCGAGCTCAAACCTGCTAAACAAAAGGGGTGCCGACAAAGGGCAAAGGAAAAAGAGGAGCGTCAGTACTGAGGCCAGTACACGGCGAGACTAGAATTCGGCGGTCCTCGCCTACATAGGTATGGTGGACTGAAGCGGCAGCGTAGCATGCACTAAACAACCTATAGAGACTCGATATAACTGTCGGCTATCAGAGAGGGATAAGAAAGACCTATTCAAAACCATCCTGATTCTACCACCAAACATACCCATCCTGGTATTTCCCCCTCGAGACCAAACGAGGAAGCCAACCGAGGAACTCACACAGTTGGCAGTTTTAATCATTCCATTATAGTTGCGGCAATTACTAGTCAAATATAGATAGCATGAGTCATCCTGATATAATAAGCAGTGGGCACTTTTAGTTAACCATTCCATTGTAGTTGCAACACTTATTAGTCAGATACAATTAGCATGAGATATCCCAAACCCAGCAGTTGTTGGTACTTTTACTTAGCCATTCCGTCGCAGTGGAGTTGATTACTAGTCCTATCGGATACAAGTCAAATTATAACAGTAAACTTTAGTTATAGTTGTCTATGATCGAGAACTGTGCTCCAAGTCGTCCATAACCGCGGACATGGCTTTTCGAAAAGATTTAAGCCTGCAGGGGTGCACCAAAGTATCCACACGCACTTCGACCCTTTTTGCCAGATCAGTTAACATACACCCATCGGTATGTCGGCGGGGCCTAAGTCATGACGTTTCCCAGACCCAAAGCAAGTACATGGGGGCCACCCCACTAAGCTACCCGCAACGAAGTCGGCTGGTCTCCGAGATGGACTCAGGGTTTGTGTAGCCGGCTGTAAACGACTGGGAACCCGAAAGTGTGACTGGGCTTGTCGATACAGCGAAAACGGGTCACGGTCCTAAACAGTACAGGTGCAGTACCTCACACAATTTAAATAAAGCAGTAAAGCATGGCATAAGTACAGGATAGTAAATAAATCCTCAAACTAGTTGTGGCCCCGAGTACAGTACTTTGAAATCAGGTACTAATCGATGGGGGTTCCCATACACCCCACCTGTGGTTAGCGCGCTCGATCTCGGAACAGGTGTCAAGAACTCGGGGTCCTACGGGACACCAGTGAGCGGTTGGAAACCAAATATTGTCTATCACCCACCGGTGCCTCTGCATTTACCTACTTTCAATTTTAGTTATTAAACAGTAATTAAAGCCGTGATCATCTCCAACATTAACCACACGGCAATACTCCAACAACTGTGGTACTTGACGACACTCAACAGCACTTGAGCAAGCGACTACGACGTGCAAGTCCAACTATCTACCAATCAACAGGTAATAGGATGTGTCCAAGGCAATATAGGGCTGCAAGGGAATATCACGGTACGAAAACTAGAGCATCGCAACACAGGTAGCAATAGATCAAAAGGAGGGAATAAAGACTATAAAAGTAAGATAGGTAGAAAGGGGGAGATGCTCGCCTAAAAACAGTGCCGAAGGTTCATCCGAAGATCGGGGCGAAGCTCACATCCACTCAACGGCCTTATCCGCGAAGAAGAAAAACACTAGAATAAACACCGGATGCACTATTTAATACTACGGCAAAAGATCGGGCATGATGCATATATGATGTATGACATGGCAAGATGCGATGCAACTATGCAATATTAAGCGGAACCGGGGTCCCGACAACTCATTAATAGGTTCATGTTATTTAGATACCCTGCAATTTAAATGTTGTCTTAACAAGGCAAAATTATATCACCGGTTCGCTACACAAATTTAAATGGAACCATTATGGGACTAGAAATGTCCGCATATGGATCCCATATTTAATTATGAGTGAATCGGCATAATGCCCCAACCCACACGAATATGTATGCAAGCATGACGATTTAATATGCAACAATTTGTATAGATGGAATTTGTAAAAATAGGGGTCTTGGTTAGGGGTCACACTTCTCGGATCGAAGATCTTGGGGGCCCGGAGAGGTTCGGGTTCGGTCTCGGCCTTCGGACTCCGAGATCGGGGTCGGGGCTTCAAGTCCGTGAAGGGGATCTTGTCATTCTGGTCGTTACTGGATCCGTGAAGAAGAACTTGCCTGTCTTCTCGGAATCCCTCAGGTACATCTTCAGGTGTTGGTGGATCTGTGTCGGGGTACGTGGGTGACTTCTCGGTACATGGTTAATACGACTGTGTCACCGAAGATCTTGCCGAGAGGAACTTTGCCATTGAGGAAACAGGGCAGAGCTTCTGTCATGAGCACGCAACAACAAAACGACAGGAGCACCAGATATCAGCAACACCGCAGGGGAAACACTTGGACATGAGCACATGGAAGAGGCGAAGAGGCAAGAGGGGGGGTTGATCGGTGGCCACAGGAGACGTCCTTGACTGTAGAGGTGGCCCCACAGAGGCACGCGACAGCACCAAGGGCTCGGTGACGACATGGGCGTAGAAGTCGTCGGCGAGGTCGGAGTGGCCAGGCATGAAGAGGGGTCGTCGCGACGCCGGCGGGAGGACGTCGCAGCGGACCTGATGGGCGATGATGAGGTGCAGATGATGCTGGGCGGCGACCTTGGGTCCGGGACGCAGGGGACGGTGCTGGAAGGGCGGCTCGGCGTCGGGGTACATGGAGGCGCGACGAGGCAGGGGCGGAGGGGGTCGGGCTCGCAGGAGGATCTCCGGGCAGCGGTGGCGGCCGCGGATCGAGGCGGCTCGGCGGAGTCGCAAGAGGTGAGCGACGGCAGCGGCCGAGCTCGGGGAGACGGCGAGGGAGAGGAGGACGGTGACAGGGAAAGGCCGAGAGAGCGGCGAGGGGCGTCGGGGAGGGAAGCTGGCGACGGCGGCGCTCCGGGGTTGCGAGGAGGAACTGTTCTATAAAGGGAGCGGGGTCGGCGACGAGGGGCAGAGGGGAGCGGCCTCGGGCGGCGACGGCGGATCGCACTGGCGACGGCGGCCGGAAGACGCAACGGCGGGGGGGGGGGGGGCGAGCTTGGGGGACCGGGGGAGAGGAGAGGACGACGATGGACGAGGGGGGGGGGTCGAGCCCGCGGGGCTGCCGGCAGAGGAGGACGCGGACGCCTGGAGGTGGAGGTGGGATCGTGGGAGGGGAACGAGGAAGGCTGCGTCGAGGAGGGCCAGGGGCGGTTGGGTCGCGATGGTGGTGGGGCCGCGCGGGCGGAGATCCCGAGGCGGTCGGGCGGGGGCTTGCTGCGGGACGGGGTGGTTTCCAGGCGGTTCGGGAGGGGCGCGCATCACGGGAGCGGGGCTGGGGATCGGTTGGCACTGGGTGGTGGGCGTCGCACGCCTGCGGGTGGGGTCGGGGGACCAGGGGAGGAGGCGACAGGGGGGTTAGGTGGGGAGCCAGGGTGGGTGCGGGCACTGTGTGCGTGCTGTGCTCCTCTGTGGGTTGGCGGCGGGGACAGGGAAAGAGGGATGGGGAAGGTAGAGGGTTGGGGCCAGGGTTAGTTGGTTAGGGATTTTAGAGTTAGGGTTTTATAGATGGGGTAGTAAGTGGTCTGTCTAGTTGGGCCTTTGGGCCTGACCGGGTGGACTGCCTCCCCCTAACAAAATATTTATATTATTTATTTTCTTTTATTTAAAACAAAACATTTACAAATACGTTTTAGGCAAAAAAAATAAGGATCCGAGAGGAACACGATTTTATATTTGAATTAGAGAAGGGGTATTAGTAGAAAACAAAAATAGGGCTTTTAGCAAAATAGTGTTAGGCAAAAAGATGCATGCTAATGTCATGACGATGCACAAAGTTTAACAACAGCGATTTTCTAGTAGTGGTTTTTGCGGGGCGCCACACCTTGCCACTGGCGCGAATACCTCCTCAAAGTCCACACCTTGACGCTACACATAGCCCTTTGCGACAAGCCGGGCCTTGTGCTTGACGATGTGCCCATGCTCATTTTTCTTCACCTTAAACACCCATTTGAGGCCGATCGCACGGTGGCCTGGAGGTAGAGAGGTGACAGTCCAGGTGTTGTTGTCGTTGATGGACTGAAGCTCGTCTAACATCGCACGATGCCAATAGTCCTCGCGCTCCGCCTCACTAAACGATGTCGGTTCTTCTCCAGCCACGAGATGCAACACCTCGTCGTTGAAGAACTGCTCCACTAGTTGCGGTGTACCGACAAGAGCTCCAAGAAGGTCATCGACGAGCCGGAACCGGTGTGGTGCGGTGGCGCTGTCTTGGGCGTCGAAGAGAGCCGATTGCACTGACGGGGGCATCACGAACCGCACCTGAGTGGAGACAGATGGGGGAATCTCAGCATCCTTGCTAGGCGTCGTTGTCGGGAGCTTTTGCCGGGCTGGAGACGGTCTGACTGAAGGCGTGACGGCGACACGACTGCTTGAGGGAGTTGTGTCCTGGGAACGAGTCGTGGTTGATGTGGCCGCATGCATGACGTAGACGGGGTACTCCATCGTGAAGGAGCTGCTTGTCGGGGACTCCCCGGGCGCCTCCTAGTTCCACCGTGCCTCTTCATCAAAGATGACGTCGCATGACACGTGTAGGCGCTTGGATACAGGATCGTACATCATGTGCGCCTTAGAACCTGTCTCATAGCTGATGAATACCATGGGGGTGCTCCTATCATCGAGCTTCTACAGGTGCGGGCGCGCCACCTTGACGTGTCCAACGCATCCAAAGATGCGGAGGAAGCGCACGTCCGGCTTCTTGCCGTGCCATGCTTCATAGGGCATCATGCCGTCGATGATCCTCGTGAAGCACCGGTTGAGGATGAACACTGCCGTGAGTACCGCCTCTCTCCAAAATAGGTTCGGCACCCGTTTAGCCTTGAGCATGCCGCGTGCCATGCCCAACACTGTCTGGTTCCGCCGCTCGACGATGCCATTCTGTTGCGGCGTATATGGGCGTAGTGAGGTGACGTTGCACGCCACTCTCGGCGCAGTGCTCATAGAAAGTGGCCGACGTGAACTCGCCGCCACGATTAATGCGCAGCACACGCAGCTTGTGCCCGCACTCCACCTCAGCTGCCGCCTGAAACTTGATGATGGCGCGTGCAGCCTCATCTTTGGATGCCAAAAGCTCCACCCACATGTACCTGCTGTGATCGTCAATCAGCAGCAAGATGTAGCATCGGCCTCCTGGCGTCGGCGGCATGATCGGGCCGCACAAGTCCTCGTGTACGAGCTCAAGAGGCTTCTGGGCCCTGTAGTGTGCCTTCTGCGGGAAAGGTAGGCGCCGCTGCTTCCCGGCAAGGCACACCTCGCACAGCTCGTCGGCGTGCTCGATGTGCGGAAGACCATGCACCAAGCCTCCATGATCCATCCTCTGCAGGCCATCGAAGTGCAGGTGCCCGAGCTGCGCATGCCAGCGCCAGGAATCAGACACGTGACCCATGGTGAAGCATACTGGACGTATAGGTGTGAACCGAAGTTTGTACAAGCGATTGGGCGACCTTTGTACCTTCATCAGCAGGCGATTTTGCTGGTCTCGCACGCTGAGATTCCACGACGTATGTGGATGTCATACCAGCTATCGTCGAGCTGGCCGAGGCTCATGACGCTGCTCTTGAGCGCCGGGATAAAGAAGACCTCGGTGAAAGCACGGTGATCTCCCCCGTTGATGGCAAACACAACGGTGCCACGTCCATGGATATCCACCACTGAGCTATCCGCGAAACGCACCTTGCCAGTGACTGAACGGTCCAACTCAGCAAAGGCATCAATGGAGCCTGTCATGTGGTTCGTCGCGCCAGTATCGAGGAACCATACTTCGCCACGTTAGTTGTCATCGTGGGAAGGGTGACAATGGCCCTCTCCTCGTTGAGGAACACTTGACCGCCGGTGCGTTCCATGGTGTTCTCGGGGCGTTCAAACACCTCCTCGACGCATGCCATCATCAGTCCAGGGCCTTCATCTTCCTCGGCCTGGACAAGATTGGCAGCGGCCGAAGGTGCTGCCGCCGCCGCTTCATCCCGCTGCTTCTTGCGGCATTCATGGGCCCAGTGGCCCTTTTCCCGCAGTACCGGCAGTTGTTCCTACCGATGTTGTTGCCAGAACCTTGCGTAGGCGCGGCCTGCTGCTGAGGCTGCCCGCTCTTTCGCCCACTTCCGAGACGGCCATTGTCGGGGCCATCCCCTTTGCCGCTTGTTCTGCCTCCCCGCGGTTGTTTCTTTTGCGCCTCCCACTGCTCCTCAGTGAGTAGGAGCTGGCCGATGGAGCTTCCTGCTTGATCACCGTCCAGTCGTTCCTCAACGGCTCGAAGATGCCCAACAACCTCCTCGATAGTGAGCTTTGCTGGGTCGAGGAGTGTCTCGATGGAGAAGGCAATTTGCACGAAGCGTGTAGGTACAATAGAGAGGAATTTCCTCACAACCTTCTCTTCATCGACCGAGTCACCAAGAGAGCGCAGAGCGGACGCGATGTTGGAGATGCGCATCGCGAACTCGTCGATCTTCTCGTTGGCCTTGAACGTGACCGTCTCGAACTCAGTTCGGAGCCGGCGCACACGCGAGTCGCGCACACGATCGTTGCCCTGTTACTAAAGGCGGTTTGCCTCCTAGGCAGCCATGGCGCTCCCCTTCCCCACGAGCATGCAGTGCATCTCTGATGGGGTAGAGAGGAGCAACGCCTCCAACGCCTGCTTGTCCTCCCTGCGAGGTACGGTCTCGTCTTCGATCGCTTCCCAGAGCGATGCCGCCTGGAGATTCACCTCCATCACCATCGCCCAGTTGGTGTAGTTGGAGCGCGTCAACATCGGGAAGGAGAGGTTGGTCCCGCTACCGCCTACGGTCTCATGCACCACTTGTTGCATGACAATCTCGCCACCATTGTGCCGCACCCTGCTGCGCCCACGGCTTGGCGATCGTCGTTGCTGCCCGGGCGAAGGTGTCGCGGATTGGCGTGGCGATGGTGTGCCATTGTTGCCTCTCCCATTGCCTTGCGACATGGCTACTAACTTGGCTCTGATACCAATTGTCAGCCCATAGGAGAGGTGATGAACACATGCACACACCGGAGAGAGAGGGAGCTAAAGCTCTACTTATTGCATTACTACAAACTGATACAAGGGGTTCTATTTATAGGACTTGTGAGCTGCACAAACCAGCTCATCGATGCACTTAGATGACCTGAACGCCAGCTTATCCTGACAGCCGAACTCCATCCTGACATACTGCTATTTATCCTGACAAAAAGCTAAGATTCTTATCCCGACATCTCTTTACTACTAGCAGTGTAGATATTTGACTTTGGTGACAAATGTTCACAAGCAGATCTCTCTTGCTAGTGTGAACATGCACATAGTAGTAGTACTCGCATGCATGCACGTACTACGTTAAGCAACAACCTAATTAATCAACAGCCATCATCGGCATCGACGGGCTGGACCCCGCGACAGATCTGAGGAGTGAGCTGAGGCCGACGCTCTCGCCGGTGTTCAACCTCACGATCTACGTCAAGGAGTTGGACAAGTTCATAGTTGCAGAGTGCGTCAGCGGCCACTCGAGGAGCTCATCGTCTTGTACCGCAACGCCTTCCTAGGCGAAGGCGCGGTGATGCCGCGGTTCTGCGTGCCGATGATGCAGGACGATGGGGTCACTGCAAAGGCGTGGGGCGTGGACGTGGTGGTGCCATGGTTCCTGCGGGACCGACTCGCCGGAGAACTGGAGCAAGGTAAGGCGGTGCTGGATGTGGTGGTGACGGATCCAAGGTATCGCGGCCAGATGCTTGCATGCAAGGCCAAGGTCGGAGGGCATCGATGCCCCTGCCAATTTGAGTACTAGCTAGTAGGTCGCACAATTGTCTTCTTCACGATAGTGTTTTGTGTATCATACCATATATTTGTTGCACCATAAAGTGTATGAAGAATAACTTTGAATATTGATCTTTGCATAAAGATTGCAAATCCTAACAGTATTGACCATTGAATCTTCTTTTTCATATGTTACGTCTAGCATCTAGAAGATTATACTGTTAGCCTTTAGCACGAGTACCCGGTCCCTTTACTCTGGCTCGTCCCCCGTGGGCGACCAGGGGCGTCCCGCACCACCGTTCCTCTCGCCACCCCTCCCCTCCCCGTCTTCCGCCGTCGCCAGGCAAAGCCCATGCGGTGCCAGCGGCGGCGGGTTCTTCCCTACCCGCGTGCTTGGGGGGTTGCGCGGGGCAGCCTCAATCGGTGGCGGTGCGACCTGGAGGGTCATGCTCGGACCGGCGGTGTCGACATGGCTGCAGCAACTCTTGGCGGGGGCGACGAATGGCGCGGCGAGGCTCTACGTCCTGGGCAGCGGTGGCGGGTGGTTGCCGCCAGCGCGGCCAGATCTTGAGGCCAGGCGGGTCCCGATCTAGGCCTGCGGGCCTTGCCCTGTTCCAGGCGGGCTCTGGGGAGTTCAACACCGGCGACCCCCTGTAGGTGGTTGTGGCCTAGAGTTCGCCAGGTCGCACTGTCGTGGTCGTCGATCTGGGCCAGGTGGGCCTAGAACCGGCAGCCTTGGCAGCAGGCTATGGCGGTGCCTTCGTAGTACCGGTCCAGATCGTTGCGTGGCCGTTGTTGGTTGTCGTGGAAGAGATGGCTCTGCCTAACAATGGTGCAATGTCAGTGGCGCGGTGTCCCTAGGCGAGCCGTTCTCTGCATGTTACGTGTACAAGAGCGTGGATGTTGGGGGCGGCGGCCCCAGAAGGTGATCTGCGGGAATGACCTTCTAATGGAGGCGGCTCCGGGAGGTGGTTTGCGATGGTGTGTCTCGGTCTAGTGGCGGTCCGGTTGGCCTGGGTGAGCATGGTGGCGGCGATGCTGCTACTTGGCGGTGGGGATCTATAGTGGCGGCGGATCCTCCGGTGGATGGAGGAGTAGGGGCTAGAGCTAAGGTTGGTGTTGTCAGCGGCACCCTTGCTGCACTGCGGCGACGGGGCTTCACGATTCCATTCGGGCTCGTCCAGGCCAGCGAGGGCCTGGTTTGCCCATGTTGCTGCATCCGGTCGGTTACCTTCTTCCGATGGTGGTGGCAGTTCCATCCCGCGTGCTTCTGTAGCGTCAACCCTTGTCGAATCCCTCTCCTTTCTGTCTATCTGGTCTCGCATCATGGGTCACGGTGAGATGACGGGCATGCTGGTGGACGGCGAGAGTGGTGGAGCAATCCGAAGCGTTCGGGAATGTGGTTTTTTTAGGGGTTGGGAGAAATCCTCGTTGTTTAGACACCGACGCGGTAGCGCCTATGGGTGTTGCGGTCCTTCCTGAAGGGCGTAGGGTGTACCTCTTCCCCACCTCCCGCCGCATATCGAGGAAAACCCTAGGATCTGTCTGGGCAGCAGCGTCGGTGTCGTCTCTTTCCTTCTAGAAGGTGTTGCTTGGTACGCGACGCTTTGGAGCGCTAGGATAGTAGTGGACTTTCTTCGGAGGGCGCAGCGGTGGCAGGCCAACTCCGTTTTTGTCGAGCCACTCTTATCGGCCTTGTTTTCTCTTCTTTTCTTTTTCATCTTCTCTTCCTTTTTTCTTTGTTTTTGATTTTGGGCGATGTGCTGTCTGACCCAACAACGATCTTATGGTTGGTTGCTATATTAATAAAACGGGGTGAATAGCCTATTTCGAGGACACCTTTAGCGTAGTGGACACTATCCACAAAACTCAAAATATATTTCTTCATGTTTTTAAAATCTTCTATGTTTATAATATTCCAACTTACTTTTTCTTAACTAGTAAATATGCCCGTGCGTTGCAAAGGGAGAGAAAAGTTTGAATCTCTAAGACACAGAAAATAATTTCTCATTATCATATCAAGGTGCCCGGTCATGAGGCAGAGCGTGATGATGAAATGTGAATTTATCTTATATCAACTTAGTGTTTCATCCTTCATATGATTGTTACTTAAGTGTCCTATAAGAGGAGGTAGTTCAATGCTCATGTCTCGTTGTAATTGCCCTCCTTAGTACTCCCTCCGTTTAGAAATATAAGACATTTTAATTTTGTGAAATGAATGTATCTAGACGTCTTTTAGTGTATATGTTTACTCTGAAGCTCTACAAACCTATACACTAAAAGACGTCTAGATAAATTTGATCCACAAAATTAAAATGTCTTATATATTTATAAAAGGAGGGAGTAATGTCTTATATAATTCTAAACGGAGGAAGTACCAACTAAGAAATGTCTATCATGCACCTATTGACTAAACATGACAAAATATCTGGTAATAGCCAATATTTGTCTAAAAGTAGTCATATTTGTAGCTAAACATCAAAGGCAAGATTCGTCTATAATACTTCAAAACAACAGTAAGATGCCTCTAGCAGTGGATTACGAGGAGACTGACCTGTCAGGAGGTGTTGAAGGAGTGGATTACGAAATCCGCTATGGTGTCGATGATAACGAGTCCAACTAAGCATCTTAGTTAGTAGTAACCGACGGAGCCGAGCAGCATGAACTCTATAGAATAAGCTGTTGAGCTCAACTCCTAGTTGGAGTTGCTACTTTTAAATTCCACTAAAACACTTTATATTTTGGTTTATAAGTTGAATCCTTTTGAAGTCTAGTACTTCTGGTATTGTAATAATAATAATGTGTGAATGCTTGTAATATGGATCCGCAATATTTCGTTGTACCACTCTGAGGGATGTGATATTTACAGAACGGTATTCTGTGGATGTCATATCAACGACTATAGTGTACTATACATGCAGTGGTATGCTGGGTCACCGCAGTTGGTATCAGAGCAAATTGCTTTGACCTTAGGTTGGAAAACTAGTAAGGGTATTACCTGTAGGAGAGTGTAGCAACGATAAAGAATTCTCTAAAAGAAATATAATGGGTATTCAAATGAGAATATTCCGTTATATGTTTTAGTGCGATAATTCTTTGTTATGATACTATAACACCCTCTGATCGGCCCTATGCAAGTTTTAGCGATTCCCGCCAAACCCGCATAGAAACGATTCAAAGGTGTCCACCAGGCACTTGCGTGCGGGTGGAAAACGAAGTAATATCATTACACAATAGTCCACGATGGAACCCACAGAACAGATGTATATACAACAACGACTCCAAGAGTCAAGAATACAGATATACAGTACAAAGATCCAAATCACCTTGAAAACGATACAACATCCGACTACGGACAAGATGCAAATGGGGCTAAGAGCCCTGAAGAATAACCAATGGTGTCCATAACCCTGCCCAGGCCAAACCGGAAGGGTAACCCTGCTAACGATGTTGATTTCAAAACCTGCTTAAACAAAAGGGGTGCCGACAAAGGGCAAAGGAAAAACAGAGCGGTCAGTACTGAGGCCAGTACACGGCGAGACTAGAATTCGGCGGTCCTCGCCTACATAGGTATGGTGGACTGAAGCGGCAGCATAGCATGCACTAAACAACCCATAGAGACTCAATTTAACTGGCGGCTATCAGATAGGGATAAGAAAAAAATCCTATTCGGATCCAACCTGAAACTACCACCAAACATACCCATCCTGGTATTTCCCTACCTCGAGACCAAACGAGGAAGTCAACCGAGGAACTCACACAGTTGGCGGTTTTATTTATTCAGTTATCGTTGCAGCAATTACTAGTCAGGTATAGATAGTCATCCTGATATAATAAGCAGTGGGCACTTTTAGTTAACCATTCTGTTGTAGTTGCGACACTTACTAGTCAGATACAATTAGCATGAGGTATCCCAAACCCAGCAGTCGTTGGTACTTTTATTTAGCCATTCCATTGTAGTGAAGCTGAATACTAGTCATATCGGATACAAGTCAAATTATAACAGTGAACTTTAGTTATAGTTGTCTATGATCGAGAACTGTGCTCCAAGTCATCCATAACTGCGGACACGGCTTCTCGAAAAGATTTAACCCTGCAGGGGTGCACCAAAGTTTCCACACGCACCTACACCCTTGTTGTCAGATCAGGTAGGTACAAGATCACAAAACATACACCCAACGGTATGTCGACGGGGTTTCAGACACGACGTTTCCCCGACCCAAAGCAAGCACATGGGGGGCCACCCCACTAAGCTACCCGTAACGAAGTCGGCCGGTCTCCGAGACGGACCCAGGGTTTTCGAGAACGACTGTAAACGACTGGGAACCCGAAAGTGTGACTGGGCTTGTCGATACCGCGAAACTGTGCCGCAATCCAAAACATTACAGGCGCTCCACGCGCAATCGTAAATAAAGCAGTAAAGCATGACATAAGTATAGTAATAAAGCCCCAAACTACTTTGTGGCCCCGGTACAGTACTTTGAAATCAGGTACTAATCGATGGGGGTACCCACACACCCCACCTGTGGTTAGCGCGCTCGATCTCGGAACAGGTGTCAAGAACTCGGGGTCCTACGGGACACCAGTGAGCGGTTAAAAACCAAATATTGTCTATTACCCACCGGTGCCTCTGCATTTACCTACTTCAATTTTAGTTATTAAACGATAATTAAATCCATGATCATCTCCAACATTAAACATACAACAATACTCCAACAACTGTGGTACTTGACGACACGCAAACGCACTTGAGCAAGCGACTACGACACGCAAGTCCAACTATCTACCAAACAACAGGTAATAGGATGTGTCCAAGGCAATATAAGGCTGCAAGGGATATCCCGGGTACGAAAACTAGAGCATCGCAACACAGATAGCAATAGATCAACAGGAGGAAATAAAAACCATAAAAGTAAAATAGGTAGAAAGGGGAAGAATGCTCGCCTGAAAACATTGCCGAAGGTTCATTCGAAGATCGGGTCGACACTCGCATCAACTCATCAGCCTAATCCGTGAAGAAGCAAAGCACTAGCACAAACACCGGATGCACTATTTAATTCTATGACATAAGAACGGGCATGATGCATGTATGCTGTATGACATGGCAAAGATGCGATGCAATTAGGAAAAATTAAGCAGAACCGGGGTCCCGACAATTAAATAGATGGTTCATGTTGTTTAGATGCCCCGCAATTTAAATGTTGTCTTAACAAGGCAAAATATGGCATCGGTTCACTACACAATTTAAATGGAGCCAATATTAGACTAGATTTGCCCGCATATGACCTCCATATTTAATTTAGGTGAATCGTCGAAACACCCCCAAACACCCACAATATGTATGCAAACATGACAATTTAATTATGCAACAAGATAGATGTTATATTACAAAATAGGGGCGAATAAGATAGGGGTCACACATTAGAGGGGCTCGACGATCTTGTGGTCTCGGGGTTCGACGGGGTCGGTCTTCGGGATCCGGGGCTTCGGGGTCTCGACCATCGGATCGAGAATCTTGGCGTTCCGTGAAGGAGGCCTTGACCAAAAGGAGACTCCGAAAGAACAAAGATCTTGCGACATGATAACTTGGCTTGGTTGAACTGGTCGTGACATCGGAGACGCAGAGCTTGGCAGGAATCTGGGTCCGGGCGGTGCCCCTGTCAGCAGATCAAGATGTATATGGTCATGTTGGTGACTTACATGCCACCCAGAAGGATGCCTGGTTCAACAGAGTTCACTCAACTCGAATAGAAGTTGGCGTCGGCATCCCCAAAACACGCGAGCAGAGCATGCACGCGCACACCTAGGTGAGCACCCAGGCAGTTTTGCAGCGCGAGCTTCACTGAGGAGGAAAAGGCAGAGCAGAGGTGGTCCGGGTGGCGGTTCCCAGGGTCGATATGGAGGGTGTGGCGGCTGGCGGCGCTGGCAGGTGGGGATAGGTACGGGGCGGCAGCGAGGTAGCCGAGCGGCCGGCAGCGCAGCAGAGTGCGACCAGGAGGTGGTCGAGGACGCCGATCCTGGAGGCGGCCGAATGGAGGCGGGGATGCGGGAGGAAGATGCCGATGCGAGGCGAGCGGTATGGGCCGGTCGTACACGGTTTGCACGCGGAGGACGAGGTGGGGTGGGGCCAGGAAAACAGGGCGTGTCGGTAGGTGTATGTTGGCCGCATGAGTGTGTGCCTGGTGTGGGGCGGGGTTCCGGTGTGGGTCGGTTTGGGTCCAAGGGGAAGTGGTTTGGGTGTGCCAACGTGGGGTTTGACCAGGTGGGTTCCTGGCGGCAGGGTTCAGTTGGCGACGGGCTTCGCGAGATGGGGAGAGACGAGGATGGGGCGCGGGTTGCAGGAAGGTGGGGTTCGAGGAGTGGATGTCGGGGTGGGGACAGTGGAATCCTGATGTGGGGAGAGGCGGTTTGGTTCATACGGGGACGGGAGGTGGCCGCGCGCAGGTGGAAGCAGGGTCATGGGTAGGGTCGGGGTGAGTGGCGGCGGCAAGGGTAGGATGGGGAGAGTCGAGGGAGGCTAGGGTTTTGTGGGAGGGGATTTAGGGTTAGTTTTGGAGGTGGCCGGCTGGGCTTTTGGGCCTGGCTGGCTGCCTCCTAAAAATAATATAGAATTTTATGTATTATTTAAAAGACTTGTGCAATTTGTTTTTAGACAAACAAAATATCCGGAAGGGTTCAGGGATTACTTTTGAAATAGAGAGAGATCTTTGTAGAAAGCAAAACTAGGTTTTAAGAAAAATAGTTTTAGTTGATTAGATGCATGATGATGTCATGATGATGCAGAAAACAAAAATACCAAGCAATTTTTCTAGTAGTGGTTTTACCCGGGGTGCTACAATTCGACACCACTAACAATGGATCTCGCCCTCGAGATCCGCCTCATGTTACGGGGAAGAAGGCCGACGATTGGAATCTTCGCGCTTCAAGTAGATCTTCATGACACCACTAACAAAGTTTACATCTCCGTCTTGAAATCCACGACACCACCAACAAGGGTCGGTGCTCACGTTCGTCGAGAGAACACTCCGGAGAAAAAAATGATGAAGGTTGAGGTATCAAAAGATAAGGCCACCTCTAACTTCCATGAGAAGAGGAAAAGTTACATTAACCCACCAGTTCGATGTACAAGAGTGAACAGTAAGAGTCCAGTAGGGTGATCAGTCCATCCCGTACCCAAACTATTAACCCATACATGAATAGGAAAATCGTGCAAACACAACTATCGCAATTTAGAATGCAGATCTTCACAAGCGGTGTTCGGGAGGTTGGCCTACGAAGGGAGGAGGACAAGCCAGTGGAGTAAATGGACAACCTAATAAAGGAGGAAGTAATGGCAAGAACAACAATGGCAAGAGGAACAGACCTACCGGGAAGATGAATTGCACAACCCTAGAGGAGGTGGATAATTCAGAGCATGCAGTGATAGGTACGCTCAATATCCTTACCAATCCCGGCAAAGTTCTATTTGATACTGGTGCAACTACTTCATTCATTTCTGAAGAATTCTATGATAAGTTCGGGATTAGAAGGGCAACGTTAGAAAACCCTATGACCGTAGTTACGGCAGGGGGAATGTGATTGTATGCCATGTTAAAAAAGATCACGTTATCTCGATCTGAGGTTGTACATACTTTGCAGACCTCTATGTGATTCCTTTGAAGGGAATTGCAGTAGTGCTGGGGATGGACTGGATGATGGAACATGGGGCTCAGATAAATTGTGAGGAGAAAACTGTCTCAATCAAAACTCCAAGTGGAGCAAGGATAGTTTATCAAGAAGATAAGCACAGTCATATCATGGTGGATCTGCAGTTGAACTCGATGAAAGAGGTCAAATTGGAATATATTCCTATAGTAAATGAATTTCAAGATGTTTTTCCGGCAGAGCTACCTAGAATGCCACCAGATCGGGAGATAGAATTCACTATCGATCTAATTCCCGGTACGACACCAATAGCTCAAGCACCATATAAGATGGGACCAAAAGAATTAAAATAAGTCAAAGAGCAAATTGATGAGTTAGCCAGAAAAGGGTTTATTCAGGAAAGTGTATTCCCATGGAGAACACCAATAATCTTTGTGGATAAGAGGGATGGTGGAAGAAGGATGTGTGGAGATTACAGAAATCTGAACAATGTTACTATCAAGAATGAGTATCCCTTACCAAGGATCCAAGATTTGTTTGATCAAGTGAAAGGAGCCGGAGTATTTTCAAAGATCGACTTAAGATCTGGATACCATCAAATAAAAATCAAACTAGAAGATGTTCCAAACACAACATTTGTCTCAAGATATGGACACCATGAATACCTGGTAGTACCATTTGGTTTGACCAATTCACCAGCAATATTCATGAATTTGATGAACAAAATCTTCATGCCATATTGGATAAGTTCTTCATAGTCTTTATTGATGATATTTTGATAGTTTCCAAGGATAAGGAAGATCATGCTAATCATTTGAGAATAGCATTACAGACACTAAGGGAACATAAACTTTATGTGAAGTTCAGTAAGTGTGAATTTTGGCTAGATGAGGTAGAATTCCTCGGCCATGTGATCAGTAAAGATGGAATTGTTGTGAATCCATCTAAAGTTCAGTCGGTACTAGAGTGGACTGGACCAATCAATGTGAAGCAAATTCGAGGTTTCTTAGGAATGGATGGCTATTATCGGAGATTCATTGAAGTTTTCTCCAAAATAGCTGGACCAATGACCAAATTGTTAAGAAAATATACACCAGTCAATTGGGATGAGAAGTGTGAAGCAAGTTTTCAGGAGTTGAAGACTAGGTTAACCACAGCTCCAATCTTAGCAGTTCCTGAAACAGGGAAGGACTTCACAGTATACTGTGATGCATCTAAAGAAGGTTTGGGGTGTGTGTTAATGCAAGATCGGAAGGTGATTGCTTATGGTTCAAGACAACTGAAACCACATGAAGTTAATTAGCCAACTCATGATTTAGAGTTAGCAGTAGTAGTCTTTGCGCTGAAAGGATGGAGGCATTTTCTTTATGGATCCAGATGTGAGTTATACACTAACCATAAATTTTTTAAATATTTCTTCACTCAAAAGGAGTTGAATATGAGACAGAAGCGTTGGTTGGAATTAATCAAAGATTATGATTTAACAATCAACTATACTCCAGAGAAAGCAAATGTTGTAGCTGATGCTTTAAGCAGAAAGAGTGCAGACATTCAGCCTAGCAATCGGGAGTTACCAAAAGAGTTACAAATATACTTGAAAAGATTAGAGCTTCAATTCATTAGAACAGAGGTTCTTGGAGGATTAGCTACTATGCAGGTAGTTGCAGAGCAGGACAGTGATCTTAAGCCCGAAATTTTTAGACATCAAGCAGAAGATTCTTTCATTGCTGAGGAAATTCGGAGGATATCTCAAGGGAAAAAAATCAGTTTTTCGCCTTGGCGAATATGTGTCTTTATGGTTTCAAGACCGTCTTTGTGTTCCTGATGTGACTGAGATTCTTGAGGTCATACTCAGGGAAGCACAAGAAACACCATATTCTATACATCCAGGAAGTACCAAGATGTATATGGACTTGAAAGAACTATTCTGGTGGAATAACATGAAAAGGTACATTGCTAAATATGTATTAGAATGCCATACTTGCCAAAGGGTGAAGGCTGAACATCAAAGTCCAGCAAGACCATTACAACCTTTGGAAATTCCCGAATGGAAGTGGGAGGAAATAGGTATGGACTTCATCACCGGATTGCCCATGAAACCTAAACGGAAGGATATGATATTGGTAATTGTGGACAAACTCACTAAAAGTGCACATTTTATTCCGGTAATCAGAAAGATAATGCCGAGAAGTTAGTAGAAGTTTACATCAAAGAGATAGTAAGTAAGCATGGAGTACCCAAAAAGATCGTAACTAATAGGGGATCAGTGTTTACTTTAGCATTTTGGAAGCAATTGCATGAAGCACTTGGTTCAAAGTTAGATTTCAGCATAGCCTATCATCCAGAGATAGGAGGTCAAAAAGAAAGAACAAATCAGATACTAGAAAACATGTTAAGAGCTTGTGCATTAGATTTTGGAGGTACATGGGAAGATCATCTACCATTGGCAGAATTTTCCTACAATAATATCTATCAGAGTAGTCTGAAGGCAGCTCCATATCATATTTTGTATGGAAGGAAGTGTAGATCACCAATATGTTGGTATGAGCCTGGAAGCAGCAAAGAATTTGCTCCAGACTATATCAAGGAAAGACAAGATATCATTGATAAGATCAGGGATAGACTAAAAATAGCTCAGAATAGGCAGAAAATTTATGCTGATCAAAGTCGAAGATCATGGCATCTAGAAGTGGGAGATATGGTATATTTGAAAGTAAGTCCCATGAAAGGGGTTAAAAGGTTCGGAGTTAAAGGAAAGTTGAGTCCAAGGTATATTAGACCATTCAAGATACTGAGTCAGAACAGGACTATAGCTTATGCTTTAGAGTTACCATCAAGATTGGCTCAAGTGCATAATGTTTTCCATGTGTCACAACTTCATAAATGTTTGAAAGTTCTAGATGATGCAATCACACATCAGGAGTTAGAACTACAAGCAGACTTGACCTATGTTGAAAAGCCCTGTAAAATTTTGGAAGAAAACTGGACAAGGTTGAGGAATAGGGCAATCAAATATTGCAAGGTACAGTGGGAACATCACCCTGAATGGGAAGACACTTGGGAGAAAGAAGAGGATTTAAGAAAAGCCTATCCAGAATTATTCAGGTACACTTCAGCAAACTTCGGGACGAAGTTTAATTTAAGGGGGAAGTCTGTAACATCCCAGCATTTAGGAACCAACGAAGGGTAAATTTAGGAATTTGTGATATTGCATGCATTCATCTGTGAAAATGTGGGTAAATTTTTCGCCAAATAAAAACCTAAAGTGATCAAAGTTTCTTTCATGCTTTGAGATTAGATATAGTCTTGAAGGATGATTGTTATAGACTTTGATATGATCTTTGTGGATTAGAGTGTTTTGGGAAATGAAATTTGAATTTAAAACTTGAGTGTTTGAATTATAAATCAAAAGAATTTAGAATCATGTTTGAGTGATTTGATTTAATCTAGAGTTAACAATTAATAACTCAAACTTTAAATGAAATAAATTAATCAATAGAATGAATACTTGTTCCAAAAACTTTAATCAATCAATGAGTTACAAAGTGTAACTTATTAGGAATCTTTACAATAGTAAATAAAACAAAAGAAGAATCTTTATTTATTTAATAATAGTACAATCTTTATTACAAAAGAATAAAAATAAGAAAATTACAAAAGAATAAAAATAAAATTACAATTGACTATTCTATAAAAAAAGAGAAAACCTAAACTAAAGTCTTGACCTTCAAGTCTGGTACCTACAAAACGAACTCAAACATAAAAGAAGAAAGTTAAGGTTAAAATTATATTACTCTCAGAATTGACAATGAAGTGCACTGTTCAAAATTTCATCATTGAGTAATCTTTTAAAGGGGCAAATTTCACCAATATGAAAGAATATATCTTTCATAATATTAAGCCATATGTCAAATAAACAGCAAGGAGGGGGAAGTTTCACCAGCCAAGTAAAAGGTAATCTGATAAGAGTAACTTCCAAATTCAGAACATATCCACATGTATGCAGCAGGCGCACATGCAACACACACACACCAAACTGCATGGTGTGTGCTATCAGCACCACAGCAGCAGCTCAATCATACAAAACCATCAGCACAGCCATGGGGAAGCACTAGTGCATCTCTCCACTGCTCACACCACAAGAACGGCTAGTTTAGCCAGAGCCAAATAAACCAGCAACACAATCTCACACCAGATCAAGCCACACATTACCTGATGGTGACATAAGGAGGGGGGATCAGGTGAATAGCAAGGCCAATCTCACAGGAGCTAGGAGGAGCAGAGTTGATCAAGGCCAAGCACAAGCATCAGGGGAACACAAGAACAACATCCAGAGGAGAAGGACTGGATCAGACCAGCAACACCACTAGGACATCAAGCCATCACAATCAAAGATTTTGTGGTGAGTATCATAAACAACCACATGATCTGTTCCAAGCAGAATATATGTGTTCATGCATAAGACAACCTCTCAATAATCACCCAAGTGGGGTGAATCTATCATAGAGGTTTTAAATATAAAGATCAGAATCAAACTCTAATAACAACACCAAATCCTTAGACTAGCCTCACAGAATTGGTGATACCAAAGGCAACTTTTATATTCTATCATTTGTTCTTACAAAATCTGGGCACATCTCCAAGAAGGAGTAGCCCCTCAGATTTCATAAGCCACAAACAAAACCATACACTTAACCAACTAGGATCCAAGATCTAGTAAGCAGCTAATGCCTTAATCAATTTTGAAAATGACAGCAACATAGGAACTTAGTTCCTAGAGCCTCAGACCAGCATCATTGGCTTAATCAAATAATAAGTTTCCCAACTTATCTATCAACATCAATCAAGTCCCAGAAATGACCATAAGTTTAGTTAGTAACAAGATCCACTTATGTACCTTTCTAAGAAGGTTTCATAAGCACTGACCTTATCACCAAGACAATCAAATAGTCCAATCTACACAAATAATCTATCAAATCATCTCCCTAAGGCCAGATACAGGGATCATATCCTAATTATTTATTCATGTTCAAATAATCATTGGATTCTATTGAATAAAATTCAGACCAAGCATAATCTGGCAAGCCAACAATAACTATGGCGGTGAATCATCACTTACTAGATCACTGTTAGTATCAAGATACTGACAACAGATAAACACATCAAGTCACCAGAGTACCAACCAGAGGCAATATTATGCAACCCTAGCATTTAATCCAACCTTAGTCTCAAAGCAACAATAACACCACACAATCAAATGGGTGACCACAAGCACTGAGGTGTAGACCACCCACATTCCCACTAAACATCATAACCAGACCATAAGAGCATCTTACAAGCACCAGAGATGAACCCTAGTAGCAATACTTGCACAAACTAAGACTAGCCACTAGATACGCATAGAGGATTTCTTGGTGATAGGATGAACTCAGATCCACAGAGGCAACTTACCCGGGGTCCTCGCTGAAGAATTGAAGAGGAAGCAGAATGGCCGACGAGCTCACGGCGGCACGGGGAGCACCCTAGAGGGTGCTGCAACCCGCACCAGCCACGGCGGCGGCCACAGCAGAGCACGAGCACCGCACCTCACCATGGGGGAATCCGCGGCGGCGATAGCAGCACCATTCCCAAACCCTAAGGTTCGGGAACGGGGTGAACCTGGCCACAGGGGAGCTCCAAAATCAAATCGAGTTGGACCAGATGGACGAGTGTACTCGCTAGCGGCGGCGCCAGAACCCCACGGGGTCGAGGGAGAGAGAGATGAGAACGAAGAAGAGACGGAGAGATTGGGCCGGTTAGGCCAAAACCCCTTCGGGGTGTTGGTTTTGACTATGCCCTATTGGTCCACAGGGGCCCAATAGACCCAAACAGTCAGCCCAAATCACTTAAATCATGTTTTAATAAATAGGAAAAGACCAAAATACCCCTGAACTTAAATAAATTCTAGAAAATTAAAAAAAATCCAAAAATTTATAAATAAAATATATTTGGATTCACAATAATCCAAATTATCCAAACAAATTAATAAATAAAATTTTAGACATATAAATGTTATTAAGAAATTTTGTAATATATATATAACTTATGGAATTTTACAAAATTAGTGAAAGATGATATAAATAAATAAAAATCACTTTCATTATATATTAATATTGTAGTATTTTAGAAAAATACTAAACAAATATTTAATATCAATTTTTGGTATTTAATGATAATTCTTAAAGGAATTATTAATTAAATAAAATGTAAATAATTTGAAATAAAATAAAAGAATACAATATTCCATAAATATTAAAAATTAATATTTATAAAATTCTTTATTATCAAAAGAACTCTTATAAATTAAATAAATGGGGAAGAATACATATAAAGCTAAATGATGCATTACATTACTTTGCATAATCATTTTGCTTCTTTGAATATTGTCCTTACCAGGCAATAATGATGTTTTTATAGACATAGAAGCTCAAGGTCCAGTGCAAGCATCAGACTTCACTACCTTGCCATCACAAGGCAAGTTCATCACTTGCTCATATCCTTTGAAGAGTCTTTATCAAAGTATTTGCAAATTGTGTGTTATCATATATACTCCAAAGAAAGAAATAATATTTTCACAAATAAAGAAATCATAGATATCATCCTAAGTGATGATATAATGGAGCAATAGAACTTAGGGTTCTATTTGCAACAATGATGATCAATTAGGAACTTAATAACCTCTGGCATCAGTGATTCTAGCGCCGTATATTACGCATTAACCATAAGATTGGAATGGGACAGAGAAGTCAGCTGTATCTTCTTCCTCTCGCATGTAGGCGGATGTGCAGGTCGTGGTTGTTATCCTCGTAGCATGCATATTAATTGGTAATTCGTAGAGGATATGCAGCATATGGGTGGGAACCCTCAACGTCCCATGATAGTTCTGGCATCTAACGGTCTGTACAAACCATTGCCGTAATCCAATATGTGGGCATGGTGTACACCAAGGAGGCATGCAAGGTCATGAAGGGGGCAGTGATTGGCTTGGACCAACTACTGGGCCCCACATCATGGAATTGTGGATGGGAAAGTACGCCCGGTTGTGCAATAAGGAGTTGATCTCTCATGGGTAAAGTAACGCACCTCTGCAGAGTGTAAGAATTGTAACTTGTTACTCCCTGTTCCGGGAAGGAGCTGCAAACGCAGCAGGAAAGGAACTCCATGAAAGTTCTGGTCAACCTGTGAAGGCTGATGGTCATAGATTTTCATAATAAAATCAATCTTTGAAGAAAGATTTACAAAAACTACATAGTGCCAAGGACTTATAGTCCAAGGTGGTAGTTAGAGCATCAAACTTCCCACCTTGCATATAATGAACTTGTTGGGTAACGCTATTACTCATCCTTTCCTTTGGTCCCTTTCTTAGACTCTGAGGATCCGGAGGACGTGCCAATGTATGCAGCCGAATGTAAAGAAGATGTGTTCTACGAGGAGCCTGACCTATCAGGAGGTGTTGAAGGAGTGGATTACGAAATCTGCTATGGTGTCGATGATAACGAGTCCAACTAAGCATCCTAGTTAGAAGTAACCGACGGAGCCGAGAAGCATGAACTCTATAGAATAAGATGCTGAGCTCAACTCCTAGTTGGAGTTGCTACTTTTAAATTCCGCTGAAACACTTTATAATTTGGTTTATAAGTTGAATCCTTTTGAAGTCTAGAACTTCTGGTATTGTAATAATAATAATGTGTGAATGTTTGGAATATGGACCCGCAATGTTTCTACTATACCACTCTGAGGGATGTGATATTTACAGAACGGTGTTCTGTGGATGTCATGTCAACGACTATAGTGTACTACACATGTAGTGGTATGCTGGGTCACCGCACCTCCTCTGTTCCATATCCCTTCGAGATGCTTCCTTCTGGCCTCGCACGTTTATGGACATATTTCTTTAAGACTCCCATGAATCTCTCAAAGGGGAACATATTGTGTAGAAATACAGGACCGAGAATGGTAATCTCTTCGACTAGGTGAACTAGAAGGTGCATCATTATGTTGAAGAAGGATGGTGGGAACACCAACTCAAAGCTGACAAGACACTAGACCACATCTTTCTGTAACCCTGGTAGACTTTCTGGATCGATTACCTTCTGAGAAATTGCATTGAGGAACGAACATAGCTTCACAATGGGTACTCTAACATTTTCCGACAGAAGCTCCCTCAAAGCAACCGCAAGCAACTGCGTCATAAGCATGTGGCAGTCATGAGACTTCAGGTTCTCGAATTTTTCCTCTACCATATTTATTATTCCCTTTATATTGGACGAGAAGCCAGAAGGGACCTTGATACTACTCAGGCATTCAAAAAAGATTTCCTTCTCTTCCTTGGTAAGAGCGTAGCTGGCAGTACCTTGAAACAGCTCTGGATGCCTGCCTTCTCGGTCTTTCATACGTTGTTGGTCCTGCCGTGCTTCTGGTGTATCTTTATTCTTTTCATACACGCCCAAGAAGCCTAGCAGTATCACGCAAACATTCTTCGTCAGGTGCATCACATCGATTGCAGAGCGGACCTCTAAGAATTTCCAATAGGATAGCTCCCAAAATATAGATTTCTTCTTCCACTTGGGTGCGTGTCCGCCAGCGTCCTTCGGAACAGACTGTCCGCCAGGACCCTTTCCAAAGATTACTTTTAAATCCTTCACCGTATCAAATACAGCATCACCAGTACGACGGACAGTCTTACTCCGGTGATCTGCTTTACCATTGAAATGCATGCCTTTCCTTCTTAGGGAATGCGTGGGCGGAAGAAAACAACGATTCCCTAGGTACAAATTCTTCTTGCACTTATCCAAATAAATACTTAGTGTCATCTAAATAGTGTGTGCATGCATTGTATCCCTTGTTTGTCTGTCCTGAAATGGTACTAAGAGCAGGACAATCATTGATGGTTACGAACAGCAATGCTCGTAGGTTAAATTCCTCACGTTTGTGCTCATCCCGCACACGTACACCTTGTCTGTGCCACAGCTGTAAAATTTCTTCAACTAATGGCCTTAGGTACACATCAATGTATTTTTCGGGTTGCTTCGGGCCTTGGATGAGCACTGGCATCATAATGAACTTCCGCTTCATGCACAACCAAGGAGGAAGGTTATAGATACACAAAGTCACAGGCCATGTGCTATGACTGCAGCTCTGCTCCCCAAAGGGATTCATGCCATCCATACTTAGACCAAACCATAAGTTTCTCGCATCACCTGCAAAGTCCGGGTACTTTCTATCAATTTTTCTCCACTGCGAGCCATCAGCGGGGTGTCTCAACATCTCGTCTTTCTTACGGTCTTCTTTGTGCCATCACAACAATTTGGCATGCTCTTCGTTTCTGAACAAATGTTTCAGCAATTTGTGGTATTATAGGAGCATACCACATCACCTTGGTGGGAACCCTCTTCCTCGGGCGCTCCCCCTCAACATCACCAGGGTCATCTCGTCGGATCTTATACCGCAATGCAGTGCATACCGGGCATGCATCCAAATTCTCGTACTACTCACCACGGTAGAGGATGCAGTCATTAATGCATGCATGTATCTTCTATACCTCTAATCCGAGAGGGCAGACAACCTTCTTTGCTTCGTAAGTACTGGCGGGCAGTTCGTTATCCTTTGGAAGCAGCTTCTTCATTATCTTCAACAACTTTTCAAATCCCTTGTCAGGCACACCGACCTCTGCCTTCCATTTCAGCAATTCCAGTGTGCTGCCTAGCTTTTTGTGGCCATCTTCGCAATTCGAGTACAACAATTTGTTGTGATCCTCTAACATCTGCTCAAATTTCAACCTCTTCCTTTCGCTATCACATTCTCCCTTTGCATCAGCAATGGCCCGACCAAGATCATCATCTGGCTCATATGATGCATGTTCTTCTGCTTCTTCTTCATCATTGTCTTCCATTGTAGTACCACCGTATTCAGGGGACATAGGATAGCTGTCATCATTCTCTTCATCTTCGTTGTCTTCCATCATAACCCCTCTTTCTCCGTGCTTGGTCCAACAATTATAGCCAGACATGAAACCGGACCGAAACAAATGGCCATTAAGGACTCTTGAGGAAGAGTATTCCTTCTGATTCCGACAGTCACCACATGGAAAACACATAAAACCATTCCGCTTGTTTGCCTCTGCCACAACGAGAAAAGAACACGCGCCTTTAATGAACTCGTCAGAGATTCGGTCAGCGGACATCCATTGCCGTCTCATCTGCATTTTCTAAGTTCATCAAACAAAATCATGATGCTAAGAGTAGTACTAGTCTAAAAATAAAAGAACACATCATATACATCAAACAAGCACTGATTTAAAAACTTTATACTACATATTTAGTCCCGGTTGGACACACCAACCGAGACTAAAGGGGTTGCGGCAGGCTGGGGCCGACATGAGCCCGTTTAGTCCCGAATGGTGTCTCCAACTGGGACTAAAGGACACTCCAATCGGGACTAAAAGTGGGTGACGACACTATATGTCGTGAGTGGACACTATGCCAGTGAGTGGCGACACTATTTCAGTGGGTGGCGACACTATGACAGGGATGAGTGTCGACATTATGTCGTGAGTGTCGACATTATGTCGTGAGTGTCAACACTATGTTGTGCTGCTTAATCTATAAATAGGCTTCCTTGTGAACTATCAACTGCAAGGAAGATCGTGTGCGAGACCAGGGACACCACTACGGCGGAGCTTCTCGAAGAAGTCTGAGGAGCTCGCCGTAGAGACACTCCCTAATATGTTAAATTAGTTAGCTCCACTAGCATACTGATTTAGCTAGAAAAGATATGAATTGAAAGATGGTGTGCGAGAGCAGGGACACCACTATGGCAGAGCTTTTCAAAGATGTCTTAGGATGCCTCGTCCTCAGACATCTTCGAGGAACTCGCCATAGAGGCACTCCCTAATTTAATTTGGTAGCTCCTTGGCGTGTTCATGTTTTTGTTCTTTCTTGCTTAACTGGCCGATGATTAACTAAAATGCTAGGGCGCCACTATATATATGTGTGCCTTCATAGTTTTGGTACTAATTTTTGTTTCAATAGATTTTGTGACGACGGGTAGAAGAAAGAAGAATATTTTGTTGCTCGACAGTGACATGATATGCACTGTGAACCGTCTGGATTTTAAGACAACGTGTCAAACCAAGATATGTAGATACGATGAACTCATGTATCTATGTGCTTCGATAAATCAAATGAATTTCGAGAACTATATGTGCCAAATTAATCAGATATATAGAGATAGAATCCACACAAAATCTATCCATTTCTAGAGCATGAAATGAGCTAAAACAAGCAATGAGAGATGAAATGATGAAGTTGCTAACCTCTTAGGACCCTTGATAGATGTGGAGCCAAAAAATCTTCACAAATCTTAAGAAAAATAGGTAGGACTCGAGCTTGAGGGGAGAAATTTAATAGGGATGCTTGTGTGAGCTTGAAACAGCTCGGGCTAGAAAGGGGAAGAAGATATAATCGGGGACTTTAGTCCCGGTTTGAGAAACAAACCGGGGCTAAAGGTCCACCCATCTGCTCTTTTCAGCGCCAGACCCTTTAGCCCCAGTTTGTTAAATGAACCGGGACTAAAGTTCTCATACGAACCGGAACTATGTCTTCTAAGCCCTGCGTCCATTTCTAGCCGTTGGAACCAGAACATTAGTCCAGATTTGCTCTGGACCAAAGGTCCGTTTCTACGGGTGAAACGGAAGAAGTAGAAAAACCGTACACGGTACAACTCGAACAAGCGCTAGCAAAGGATGTTTTGAATCATCAAGCAATGTGCGCGCGTGTGACGTGCCGCGTTTGGATACTGCCAATTAATTAAAAGCAAATGTCCTCGCGTGTGACCTGTGGATACTCATCACAAAAAGGAGACGGTACTTCATTTGCGTCTATATGCAGAATCTATGTAAAGGATAGATCTATCCGAGGAACCCTAGTAGAGTACTAAGGAAACGTATATATAGAGAGACAAAATATACACGTGAGCAGTCGAAACAAATTAAGCCGGTATATATCTAGCTAGCACTCGATGATAGGCGCCGAAGCATCGCCAGCGAACCAACACGTCCCGCTGCTCGGCGCGCCGCCGCCGCCACCGGATGAAGGACGCCCGCGCCGGAGGCCATGGCGGGCGATCTGCTGGGATGTTCTGTTCTTCGCTATTTGGACTTTGTTCGGACTTCTCTGTATATGGTCTATTGCCTGCTTTATCTACACCGCCGAAACGACCGGCGCGGTGGAGTACTCGGTGGCCATCACCGGCGTCGACGGGCTGGACCCGGCAATCGACCTGAGGAGCGACCTGAGACCGACGCTCTCGCCGGTGTTCAACCTCACGATCTACATCAAGGAGTTCGACAAGTTTATAGCTGGAGCGTGCATGGGCGGCCACTCGACGGAGCTCATCGTCTCGTACCGCGACGCCTTCCTTGGCAAAGGCGCGGTGCCGGGGTTCTGTGTGCCGACGATGCGGGAGAAAGGGGTCGCCACCAAGGCGTGGGGCGTCGATGTGGTGGTGCCACGGTTCCTGCGGGACCAACTCGCCGGAGAACTGAAGCAAGGCCAGGCGGCGGTGCTGGATGTGGTGGTCACGGACCCAAGTTATTGGGGAGCAGTGCTTGCTTGTGAGGCCAAGATCGGAGGGGATCGATGCCCCTGCAAATTTCATTCCTAGCATCCAATGTCCATTTAGTTAAGATGTGTTTTATTTGAGATTAGTGAAGAGAGATAGTAGAAAATTATGTAAGACTCATATTAGTTGGTTTGGCATGTTTAGATTCAGAATCTAGATGAATCTAGACAAATTCAAGTTAACTAATATGGGCCGATGGAAGTAGTATGATTTCTTTTTGTTTTAAAAATTATGTAGTATGATATTGCTAATGAAAACAGAATATGATCCGGTACCTAATATCGATGTTGTGCAACTTTGCTCTGCCTGGGTGACACGTAGTCACCATAGATCACATCCCGGTAGTTTCTTAGATTTAGTTCTAGAATGCTGCTACTCACGCTTTGCACTGACAACAGCTCGATGCACAACGCTCTTATATCTTCCGTTGGTTACCATCTGGACAAGGGTAATAAACATGAGCAACATATGGTGGAATCATATTGCAAGTATGCATAATGAGAATCACAACTGAAGTTTATTTATTCGCAGACCTTGTCAATCTAGTGAAAAAGGGTAACAAAATGTGCATACAGAACAAGTGAAAGCAGTTCAGAACATTGTCAACATAAGCTCGGCCAGGCCAGAGAGAGCCTGGTTTGCCCTTGTTGCGGCATCAGGTCGATTACCGTCTTTCAACGGTGGAGACGGTTTCCTTCCGCGTGCTTTTTATTAGAGTTTGTGTTTGTGTTATCTTAGGACTCGTCTAAGTCGGTTTGGGTCTAATACTAGGCTGGCTGATCCCCTCCTCTTTTCTATATAAACATTGTAATATTGTCTAAACAAATATAAGTTTTTATTCTCCCAAAATATCATGGTATCAGACGCATAGGTTTTCCGCACCTGGGATGGCTCCTCCGCTAAAACCGTCGCCGCCGCCGTCGGCTGAAGCTCGCGCCGCCGGCGCACCACCCTCCTCCTCCTCCTCTACTCCTACCCACCAAATACCCCAACAAATCCCTCAACTATCTCTTGCCGACACGATCGCCAACGTCTCTTCCTTCGTCCCGATCGTCTTGGATCTCGCCAAACATAACTTCTACCACTGGCGCCACCTGTTTCACGTGCATCTCGGGCGCTACGGCCTTCGCAGCCACATCGACCCCGCCTCGACACCGCGCCCCTATGATCCGCTCTGGGTGAAAGACGATCTCACCATCATGATGGATCTACACGTGGATCTCCACCGAGCTCTTCAACCTCGTCTCCACCGACGACGCCACGGCAGTGCAACTTTGTGCTGCCCTCCAACAGCTCTTCCAGGACAACTCCGACTCACGCGTCAACTCCCTCCACATCGAGCTCTGCACCAGCAATCAAGGCGACTCCCCCGTCACCGTCTTTTGCCAAACCATCAAGGCCATCGGCAACGAACTACGGGAGCTCGGTGATCCCATTGACGACCGTGCACTCATCAACGCCCTTCTTGTTGGGCTCGGCGATCAATTTGAAAAGCAAGTTTCCTTTATTCCTCTGCTGAAACCTTACCCTAGCTTCGCCGAGGTGTGATCTATTTTGCAGCTCGAGTCCCAGAACCAAGCACGAAAAGCTGCCCGTCCTCCTCAGGTGTTTCACACGGCGCCTCGCCCGCCGCTCCTGCCTACTCCTGCTGCACCACCGACGGCCCCTCCTGGATGGCGTCCAAGCCACAATTACCGTGGAAAAAATCCCGTGTATCGGCCACCCGCCCCAGCGCCGACTCCTCATCCGCGGCCACCTGCTCCTGCACTAGCTCCACCAGCGCCGACTCCACCAGTGCCGCCACCACCCTCCGCCATGGCCCCTTGGCAGCCGTAGCATGACCCATGGACGGGTCTCGTTCAGGCCTGGCCGATGCCATGGCTGGCCTCCTCTTCGTACGACGCCCCACCGGCTTACACCGGGCACTGGAGTCCCGGCCTCCGCCCCTCCATCGTTGCACCTGGGCCTCTCGCATCTTGTCCTCCACAGCAGGTCTACACCGCCCAAGCTCCATCGACGGCTTACATGCTGTCGCCACAGGAATACATGGCTCCGCCGATGTCGCTGCCGCCACAACAATACATGGCTCCGCCGATGTCGCTGCTCCACATGTACCACCCTCCTCCAGCTCTTCAGTACATGCATGTGTCACCCGCTCCGTCAACCGCTCCACCAAGCTGGGACCAAGCCGCCTTCATTGCTGCCATGAACAATTTCACACTCAACAACCACAAAGGTACGAATTGGATTTTTGATTCTGGTGCTTCCTCGCATATGTCTTCAAATATGGATTTTCTGTCAGCTTGTTCTTCCTCTCCCTTTTCTACCATCACCATTGGCGATGGATCCTCTATTCCAATCTCATGTACCGGTCACTCTTACATCATTAATCCAAACACAAATTTTATCCTTCGAAATATTTTAGTTGGTCCATCATTAATTAAAAATCTAATATATGTTCGCAAATTCACAATTGAAAATAATTTTTCCATAGAATTTAATCCCTTTGGTTTATCTATGAAGGATCTGAAAACATCGGCGGTCCTCTCGTTACAATAGTTCGGGCGATCTCTATCCTCTCCATGGCGCACCCACCTCCACACCTCAAGCCATGATTTCCTCCGTCGATCTATGGCATCGTCGTCTCGGTCACCTTAATAAAAATACCGTGCCATCCATGCTGCAAGAGTTTAGCATCCCTAGTTCTAGTTATTCTCATGATCCCTCTATTTGTAATGTCTGTCAATGCGGCAAACATATTAGATTACCTTTTGGCACATCAACTACCTATAGTAATTTTCCATTTGAGTTATTACATTGTGATTTATGGATCTCTCCCGTCCCAAGTGTTTTAGGGTTCAAATATTATCTTGTTATTTTAGATGATTAATCTCACTATGTTTGAACCTTGCCTCTTCGTGCCAAACAGATGTTCACAAACTCTTCATTAATTTTAGGCAATATGTTCTAACTCACTTTGGTCTCCCAATTCGCTTCATATAATGTGACAATGGAAAATAATTTGATAACAACCAAAATCGAAATTTCTTTCTCCCCAAGGTATCCTCTTTCGTTTTTCCTGCCCATACACATCTCCTCAAAACGGCAAGGCTGAACGTTCCCTTCGCTCTATCAACGACATCTTGCGCACCTTACTAATTCAAGCCTCTCTTCTACCACATTTTTGGGATGAAGCTCTATGGATAGTCACATATCTTTTAAACATCCGACCAACTAAAACATGTCCTCTTTATTCTCCCTTCCAATCTCTCTTTTTATCTCATCTCGATTATTCTGATTTGTGTGTTTTTGGTTGTCTATGTTTTCCTAACACATCCTCTACCGCCGCCCAAAAACTAGCTCCAAGATCTTTGCCATGCATATACTTAGGTCCATCCGATGATCACAAAGGATCACGATGTTTTGATCCTTCCTCCGGTCGTGTTCTTATATCTCATCATGTCACCTTCGATGAAAATACTTTCCCCTTTTCAACCCTTCAGCCCCCGTCGATCCCCGATCCCTAAACGTATGTCACCATCTCCTTCCCCTATAGCGCGTCATTTTTTAGTGCCAACCGTCATCCCCGTTGTGGCTGCCGAGCCCTGTGCTGCGGCAGCGCCACCTCCTGTCGAGAGCCCGCAGCAACCTGTCGTGTCACCCTCCCTGCCGCGACAGACTCTCCTATCAGCACATCCTCTGGCTCGGTCTCTCCCGCGTCAACCACACCTTCTTCTTCAGCCACTAATCCACTTCCTACTAATGTCATTCCCATACCTATTCCCACCAATGATCATGTCATATGTACTCGTGGCAAAAAGGGTTCCATATTCCCCGACGTTTTCTCAATCTTTCAGCTACTCCATCGATCTCACCTATCCCAAGCTCCTACAAACGTTCTCTTCTTGATCCACTATGGCACTCTGCCATGAAAGATGAATTCGATGCTCTTATTCAAAATAATACATGGACTCTTGTTCCTAAACCATCCGGCGCCAATATTGTCTTGGGGAAGTGGGTGTTTCGTCATAAGCATAACTCCGATGGGTCTTTGGCTCGCTACAAGGCACGTTGGGTTTGCAGAGGTTTTTCTCAACAACAAGGAATTGATTTTGATGAAACCTTCTCCTCTGTTGTCAAGCCAAGCACTATTCGCATCATCCTTAGTATTGCAGTTTCTTCATCCTGTCATATTCACCAACTTGATGTAAAAAATGCTTTTCTTAATGGTACTTTGAATGAAACTGTTTATTGTCACCAACCATCCGGATTTGAAGATCCCTCTAATCCAAATCTTGTTTGTCTTCTAACGCAATCTCTCTATGGTCTTAAACAAGCTCCTCGGGCCTGGTTTCAACAATTTTCTACATTCATTCAAACTATTGGTTTTATCCCTTCCAAATCTGACACATCTCTCTTTATTTTCCAATCTTCCTCTCACACGACATATCTTCTTTTATATGTACATGATATTGTTCTTACAGCTTCTTCTGATTCTTTTCTTCAACATATCATCACTCATCTTAACAAAGAATTTTCTATGACTGATTTAGGATCACTTCATCATTTTCTTGGTGTCACCGCCACTAGAACATCTTCTCCTCTTTTTCTTTCTCAACGACAATATATTATTGATATCGTGAACCGAGCTGGCGTGATTGACTGTCAACCCTGTCATACACCGGCTAATGTTGGCACCAAACTTTCGGCTGACGGTGATCCTATTCCAGGTCCAACCTTATATCGTAGTCTCACTGTTTCTTTACAATATGCTACTCTCACCAGACCCGGCATCTCTTATTCTGTTCAGCAAGCATGTATCTATATGCATGATCCTCGTTTACCTCATCTTTCTTATGTCAAAAAGATTCTTCGCTACTTAAAAGGAACTCTTGATCATGGTCTATTACTTAACTCATATTCTCCAACAAGCTTGATAGTTTATTCTGATGCAGACTGGACATGATGACCAGACACTCGACGATCCACATCTGGATTTTGTGTTTATTTGGGTGATAATCTTGTTTCTTGGTCATCGAAAAGGCAGGTTACGGTATCCCGGTCTTAGGCTAAAGCAGAATATGGGGCGGTTGCGCATGCTGTTGCTAAAGCAGTTTGGATACGCCAACTACTTGTGGAACTCCAGCACCCCATCGAGCACGCCACTATGGTCTACTACGACAACATATCAGCCGTCTATATGGCCTCTAATTCTGTGCAGCATCGCCGTACCAAGAACATCGAGATCGACATTCACTTTGTTCGGGAAAAGGTTGCTCTTGGAGAAGTTCGTGTTATACATGTTCCAACAAGTGCACAATTTGCAGATATTTTTACCAAAGGACTCCATCCCGCGTCCTTCATCGACATACGCTGCAGTCTCAACATTGTGGCGCCCGATATTGACACTGCGAGGGGGGGGGGGTATTAGAGTTTGTGTTTGTGTTATCTTAGGACTCAAGCCTAAGTCGGTTTGGGTCTAATTCTAGGTTGGCCGACCCCCCTCCTCTCTTCTATATAAACATTGTAATATTGTCTAAATCAATATAAGTTCTTATTCTCCCAAAATATCACTTTTGTAGCGTCGACCCTCGCCGAAGTCCTCTCCTTTATGACTATCCGGCCTCGCAACGTGGGTCATGGTGCGACACCGGTGGTGGCCGCAAGACCATGGAGGGGCGTGCTGGTGGGCTACGAGAGTGGTGGAGCAATTCGGAGTGTTCGGGAATGTGGTTTTTATGAGGGTTCAGGAGAAATCCATGTCGTCTTGACACCGACATGATAACGCCTGCGGGTGTTGCCCTCCTTCCTAAAGGGCGTCGGGTACCTCTTACGTACCTCTCGCCGCGTATCGGGAGAAACCCTAGGATCAATCCGGGCAGCAGCGTCAGTGTCGTCGCTTTCCTTCTTAGAGATGTTTCTTGGTACGCGACGCTTTGGAGCGCTAGGATAGTGGTGGTCATTCTCCGGAGGGCGCAGCGGTGGCGGGTCACCCTTGTTTTCGTCGATCCACTGTTATCGACCTTGTTTTCTCTTCTTTTCTTCTTCTTTTTCTCTTCTTTTTTTTCTTTCTTTTGAGCGTTGAACTGTCTAGCCCAGCAGCGGTCTCAAGTTAATTGCTATATTAATATAGTTGGGCGTATGCCTATTTCGAGGAATACATAATAAGTGTGGCCATATGATGGACATTAGCACTTGCTCATAAAAACAGTGGACTTGAGGCATCGAAGATGAACTAAACTGGTATTGAATTTTTACATTATGTGCTGATAACAAACAATTAAAACGGTTGATGTGTGTGTCCAGCTCATGCAAAAATTGAAACGGTGTCACTACGAATTGGGCAATTTGAGAAATACCATCAGCCGTCTATGTCTATACCCTCCTATACCAGCTATTGTTATGTTGGGTTAACTTGTTGTGGTTGACTCAATTTTTTTACATATTGGGCCTTCTATTTTTCCCGTCAACAACGATAAAAACAAATAGATATGTTGCCTTTCGACATGTGGGACCCAGTACACAACCTGTTTGCTTATTTTGCCTTCAGAAACCAAATATATATGCATTTCTTTTGATATGTGTGACCCATCACTTAGCATCGTCAGCAACGGGATATAACGGTTAACAAAGTCTATCCCCGATATCTCATAAGCCCCGATGTAAGCGACCACTCTAGGCATACCAAACGGCTACACATGCATGCAAGTCGCGTTCTGTTGGATTTTTACACCATGCATACGATTGATCCCACCCACTCGTGATCGCGTGTCTATTTTCATAGAAACATAACGTCCATGGAACGGAATGAGTTTGAACCAAGTTTCGATCCGATTTGAGTACTGTTTGTTGAATGAACTAGATGAGAACTAGTTGAACAAAACTTTAATTTCTCCATTTATTAAATGATCACGGATAAAATACAATGACTATATCGCAATCGGCATTGTCTCTAATGCTTATGTGCTCGTCCATGTTTAGAATCTACCCCCGCCATCTTGTGCTCTTGTGGTGTGTCGATAGTTAGCCCATGACCAAGTCCTCTAACCAGGTGTGATGGCCTACTGAGGCCATCGGCGATAAGCATGGTGACCAGATGTTTGAAAGCAATCGGTGATCTAGGTAAATCTCGGATGATATCGAGATCGTTCTCCTTTCAGAGGATGCCCTGGTCCTGAAGCCAAGCCTTCATCTGGAAGGACTGGCTCTCCTAGGGCAACATCTCTAGCACCTCCCGCCAAAGCAGTGGATGATCTAGTTTAGCGCCTTCGTCTCCATGGCTTCAATAGGAAGGCCGTCGAAGCTTGGCTTGCAGAGCCTTTAGTTGATTTCGTCCATGGCATCGATCTAGAGATTGTGGATGTGTATGTGATAGTATGGGTACCGATGGCAAGTATCTGTTCGTGTTCGGAATAAATATAAAGAGAGAAACAACTGTCCTATGACAAGCTCAACAAAAAAGATTGTAGTGACACAGAGCTAGAATGGCAGGGGATTAATGAGACATAGGATTAGCGCGGCTGGATTGATAGGGGATTAGTGACGCTGTTTATTATAAGGCAACTGATTAGTGAGACAGAGGAAGATACAATTTTCCTAAATCACGAGTTCGAAACATGTTACACTAAGGGTAAATGCATTTGGCGTTTGAAGATAGGCACCAAGTTTTAGTGTTTGACGGTGTAAGGTATCAATGAAGGAAATATGCCCTAGAGGCAATCATAGAGATGATTATATTTCTTATGTATGCATGAGTTATTGTAATGTTCCTTAAATACCCATATCAGGCAACTTGTATTGATTGACAATTATGTGAATTGTTTGTGAACCTCTTTGCTTGTATGGTTATTTAATAGGTGTCCCTAGTCGGAGTTCATGTGAGGACACATGAGAATATTAGACTAGCACATCGATTGGTTGATGACTATGTTTCGCAAGTCATAGACATGGAGATGTCAAACCAATGATGTGGACACATGTTATGAACATGGGGTTGGACTGACCCAACTTGAGACTGGCAATTAGTTGCAGCTCTCTCTCTACACATCGTGTACGTTTTGTCCTTAGACTTTAGATTGTCGCATGTACTTGAGATGTGGATCGACCTACTTTGGGGCTATCAGACGCTACTCCGTAACTGGGTAGATATAAAGGTAGCTTTCGGGTTTGTCCTGAAGCATGCTGCAAGGCAGGGTCAATCAAGATGGAATTTGCCCCTCTCTACTTGAGAGAGATATCTCTGGACCACTCGAGTGATCGGATCTAGAAATGCATGGCCGTGCTACATATGGTTAAGGGTTAACCTAGTAAAGGGATTCCGTATCACAATATCGAGAAAGGGAGGTCAGTTTGGAGCTAGACCAAATATCGTGAGGCAAAGGGAAAGACATGTACTAAACTTTGTGATGGTTCGTCCGATATGATCTTTGTATGCGTTTAGGAGTTGGCACGTCTTGCTAGAGGCCGCTACCAACTATTGACAGAATAAGTGTATTCGTATCATGTCTATACGTATATGAACCTATAGGGTCACACACTTAAGGGGTTGGAAGCCTAATGAGGATTGGATCCAAATTAGACCAGGCTTAGGCTACTAATGGGCTGCTAATGTAGAAGCCCACTAGGGACGCCTATATAAGAGAGGGTGGGGCGTGCTGACCAGGGTTAGACCATTCCACCTAACCGCCACTCCTCACGCCTGTGTTGCACGCGCGGACCTAGCAGTCCGGCGTCTGACGCTTCCATCATGTACGTGTGGATACCTCGGAGGCACAGCATCTGTAACGCTTGGACGAGCCACGCAAGGGGAGCTGCTCGTGGGACGAGAACGAGGAGGAGACGTAGATCTTCTGCACTGCCTCGACGCGCTTCATCAAGTTTCGCAACTGCGCTTCTAGTGGTAATCATGTGATCTATGACAACAGTTATCCTGGTTTACAATTTTGATTTGCGCTAGTGTAGCCTACCGGTATCCTATCAGTGGTATCAGAGCCGATGCTATTCAGTTATAGGTTCAGGATGGTTGCATATGGTGATATGTAGATTGATATGAATGATGTGATCGTTTATATTGCGGTGGTTCGGGATTGATCTATGATCTTGCTTTCCATGATTATGATTCTGAGGTAGTCGAATGACTTGCCCCTACTGGTCGGTTTCCGCCATCGAGGTAGACAGTGACACATAAATCCTGTTGAATCACGCGAAGATCAATATGATTGATCGAATCGGAACCTAGATCTAAAATCAAAGTACAGTGATCAAAAGATTTTGATCAGATCGGAACAACAGATGGTTTATGGTACATTTGATTTGTCGATCAAAATCCTTAAAGAAAATTATGTAGATTCGATCTCTCATTTTTCACAGTTTTTGTATCTCGTTAAGGTAACTAGGTGCTGCCCCTTCGAACCCCGCAGGGGGAGACCCCCTAGACCCCCCTAGTCGTAGCACATTTTTTGTATCTCGTTAAGGTAACTAGGTGCTGCGAGGTCACATGATCCGGTAGAATGCGATTCTATGCATAACTTGTTTTTGCAGGATGTATGTGATCAGTATGGCCCATATATGTATGTGATGCATGTATGAAATTTATCATGACCTGCGTGTCGTGAGTAGGGCAACACGGCTGGAGCCATGTGTGTTGTCAATTATTGTAATGGCCTGCGTGCCAACTTGTGATGATTCCAATTCTATGTAATTTTTACTAGCTGTTAGGGGTAATAGCTTGTATTAGTTCTTGGAGGACTCATCACTTGGAGGATGGCTCGCATGGAACATGAAGATGGAGATCATCATGGTGAACAGGTTCTATGGCGATAGAGATTACCATGAGAAAATGGGCCATACTGTGTCACAACTATGTGAATTCTATTCTTATGTGTTTTACTCTATACATGCTTAGATGATAGAAGTAGAACGATCCCTCACAAAGTTTAAGTTAAACCATGCCCTCCCAACCAAACCTTGCACCATCCTATGCCCTATACAATCGTTGATGGGCCTATGAAATTAGGGTGCCGCGGTTTTCCTTGGCTGGATGGGTTTGTATCGGATACCTAGACGCATAAGAGTTGGTGAGCTTGACAAGGTCATCTTAACAGTTAAGGACCTTGGGGCATGAAGGTTGGGCACCTAGTTTTGACATAGAGATGTCACCCAACAACAAGAGTCATATGTGATATGATTAGCAAGTGTTGCTTACCGATTTACCTTGTCTTCTAGCAGTGATGCTAAAGCTCACTAGTCGACTTGTTAATTGTGGATCTTGAATCACTTAGTATCAATAGAGGGATATTGATTTAAGTGGGAGTATATGCTATTAAATTGTTTAATATGTTTTACTCTTTTATGGTTACATGGCTTAGTATTTTGCATGTTTTTTGTTGTAGATCAATGGCACCGAACACTACATCACCTTTTTCTTTGCGTTCGATTCTTGACAAAGATAAACTAAATGGAACAAACTATTCGGACTAGGTCTGTAACCTGAGAATTGTTCTCAGGTCTGATAAAAAGGAAACGGTTCTGGATATCCCAATCCCCGATGAACCTGCTGATAATGCATCTGCTGCCCTAAAGAACGCCTACAAGAGAGCATGTGATGATTCTCTTGAGGTTAGATGTCTTATGCTTGCATGCATGGAACCTGAACCTCAAAATAAGTTTGAGGATCAGGATGCGTATGATATGATCGTTGCGCTTAAGGACATGTTCCAAGATCAGGCAAGGACTGAGAGGTACAATGTTGCCAAGTCCTTTGTCGAATGCAAGCTAGCAGAGGGAGCAGTTGTAGGCCCCCATGTGATCAAAATGGTTGGTTACAGTCAGACTTTGGAAAAGCTTGGTTTTCCACTAGGCCAAGAGTTGGCCACTGACTTCATTTTGGCGTCTCTTCCATCTAGCTATGGGCAGTTCATTTTGAACTACCATATGCATGTGGTGGAGAAGGGCCTTGATGAGTTATACAGGATGCTAAAAACAGCAGAAAGTGACATGAAGAAGTGTGCAGGGCATAGTCATGTGATGGCTGTGCAGAACAAGCCTAGCTTCAAGAAAAAGGGTACTTCTTGGAAGAAGAAGGGCAAGGCTAAGGATACGATCCCTAAGCCTGCACCCAAGCAAAAGGCTGGACCTGTAGAAGACACTGAGTGCTTCTTTTGTCATGAACATGACCACTGGAAGAGAAACTGCAGCAAGTACCAGGCTTCTTTGATGAAGAGTGGAAGTAAGAGTACTTCCCACTCAGGTACGCTTGTTGTAAATGTTGTGGACATTCTTCTCGCTGATTCCTATGTTAACTCTTGGGTATTTGATACCGGATATTGCTCATATTTGCAATTTGATGCAGGGGCTAGTAAGGACTAGAGAAGTGTAGAAAGGCAAAGTGGATTTTCGCGTCGGAAATAAAGCAAGGGTTGCTGCATTGTTCGTCGGCGTCATGCAACTTCACCTTCCGTCAGGATTTATTATGGAGTTGAATAATTGTTATTACATTCCTAGTATGGGTCGAAACATTTTATCACCTTCATGTTTGATGATGGATGGTTATTCATTCGCGAGTGCAAACAATGGTTGTGTGATCTCTAAGAATGATATGTTTATGGCTAATGCTCCCATTGTGAATGGGTTATTTATTTTAAATCTTGATGATGCATCTGTTTACAATGTTAGTGCTAAAAGGCTTCGGCATAATGATTTTAGTCCTACCTATTTATGGCATTGTCGTTTGGGGCATATAAGTGAAAAGCGCATGAAGAAGCTCCATGGTGATGGTCTTATAATTTCGTTTGATTTTGAATCATACGAGACATGTCAGGCTTGTTTACTTGGCAAGATGACCAAATAGCCTTTTTCGGGTTTACCCGAGAGAGCGACAGACTTGCTGGAACTCATACATACTGATGTGTGTGGACCAATGAGCACGACAGCCAGAGGTAGATATCACTACTTCATTACTTTCATTGATGATTTCAGTAGATATGGTTATGTCTATTTAATGATGCATAAGTCTGAAACTTTTGAAAGGTTCAAGGAGTATCAGAGTGAGGTAGAGAATCAACGTGGCAAGAAAATAAAGGCCTTGCGATCTGATCGCAGAGGTAAATATTCGAGTCACGAATTTAGTAATCATCTTAAGAGTTGCGGAATTGTTCCACAGCTCACGCCGCCCGGAAAGCCTCAAAGAAACGGGGTTTCCGAACGGCGCAATCGAACTTTGTTGGACATGGTTCGATCGATGATGAGCCAGTCAGATTTACCATTATCATTTTGGGGTTACGCTCTAGAAATGACAGTTTTCACACTTAACAGGGTACCATCTAAATCCGTAGTTAAGACACCATATGAGATGTGGACTAGAAAGAATCCCAGTTTGTCTTTTCTAAAGATTTGGGGTTGTGATGCTTTTGTCAAGCGACTTCAGTCGGACAAGCTAACACCCAAATCGGATAAGTGCATTTTCGTGGGATATCCGAGGGAAACCTTAGGGTATTACTTCTAAAACCGAGAAGAGGGCAAAGTGTTTGTCGCTCGCAGCGGTGTTTTCCTAGAGAAAGAGTTTCTCACAAAGGGAACGAGTGGAAGGTCGGTGCGACTTGAAGAAGTTCAAGATGAGCCAGTTGGGGATGCTTCTACAAGTGATGCTATTGTAGCAGAACAAGTTGAGGAACCCGTGGCAATAGAAGCACCACAACCATGAAGGTCGGCGAGGCTCCGTGAAACGCGGGAATTATTATTGTTAGACAATGATGAGCCTGCGACCTATGCAGAAGCGATGGTGGACCTAGACTCTGAGAAATGGCAGATCGCCATGAGGTCCGAGATAGAGTCCATGGGAGACAATCAAGTTTGGAACTTGGTTGACCTGCCTGATGGTTTTAAAGCCATCGAGTGCAAATGGATCTATAAGAAGAAGATTGATATGGATGGAAATGTTCACATCCATAAAGCTCGACTTGTTGCAAAAGGTTTTCGACAAGTTCAAGGAGTTGACTACGACGAGAATTTCTCGCCCGTAGCGATGCTTAAATCTATACGGATCATTCTAGCCATCGCTGCACATTTCGACTATGAAATATGGTAGATGGATGTCAAGACGGCTTTCCTAAATGGAATCCTAACTGAGGACGTGTCTATGATGCATCCCGAAGGTTTTATCGATCCAAACAATGCTTGAAAGGTATGCAAACTTCTAAAGTCCATTTATGGGCTGAAGCAAGCATCTCGGAGTTGGAACATTCAATTTGATGAAGTTGTAAAGGAGTTTGGCTTCATCAAAAACGAACAAGAACCTTGTGTTTACAAGAAGGAAAGTGGGAGAGCGCTGGTATTTCTAATCTTATATGTAGATGACATATTACTGATTGGAAATGACATTCCCATGCTCGAGTCTGTTAAGACCTCGTTGAAAAATAGTTTTTCGATGAAGGACTTAGGAGAAGCGGCATATATTCTGGGCATCAAGATCTATAGAGATAGATCAAGGAGGCTAATTGGATTAAGACAGAGTACATACATTGACAAAGTTTTGAAACAGTTCAGCATGGAAGAGGCTAAGAAGGGGTTCTTGCCCATGTCTCATGGCATAAAACTCAGCAAGACTCAGTGTCCTTCGACTACTGATGAGCGTGAGCGCATGAGCAGGATTCCATATGCTTTGGCTATTGGATCCATCATGTATGCAATGATATGTACTCGCCCAGATGTTTCCTATGCTCTAAGTGTTACGAGCAGATACCAGGCTGATCCAGGTGAAGGTCACTGGACAACGGTAAAGAATATCCTTAAGTACTTTAGAAGGACTTAGGATGTGTTCCTAGTTTATGGAGGTGAGGATGAACTCAGTGTAAGGGGTTACACAGATGTGAGTTACCTTAACGACTCAGATGACTTCAGATCGCAATATGGTTATGTGTTTGTCATGAATGGTGGTGATGTGAGTTGGAAAAGTTCCAAGCAAGATACGGTGGCCTCCTCTTCAACAGAAGCTGAATATATTGTTGCCTCGGAGGCTGCAAAGGAAGTTGTTTGGATTAGGAATTTCCTGATCCCTCTCAGTGTGGTTCGGGGCGCGTCCAATCCCATGGACGTTTATTGTGACAACAATGGTGCTATTGCACAAGCCAAGGAACCTAGACAGCACCAGAAGAACAAACATATTCGCATGCATTACCATCAGATTCGAGAGTTTGTTGAGGATGGTAGTGTCATGATATGCAAAATACATACAGACTCAAATGTCGCTGATCCTTTTACAAAGACACTCCCGCAGCCTGTGCATGAGGCGCACGCAAGAGAAATAGGTATTAGATACAATCTAGATTGACTCTAGTGCAAGTGGGAGACTGAAGGAAATATTCCCTAGAGGCAATCATAGAGATGATTATATTTCTTATGTATCCATGAGTTATTGTAATGTTTATTGAATACCCATATCAGGCAACTTGTATTGATTGGAAATTATGTGAATTGTTTGTGAAACTCTTTAATTGTATGGTTATTTAATAGTTGTACCTAGTCGGAGTTCATGTGAGGACACACGTGAATATTCGACTAGCATATCGATTGGTTGATGACTATGTTTCGCAAGTCATAGACATGGAGATGTCAAACCAATGATGTGGACACATGTTATGAACATGGGATTGGACTGACCCAACTTGAGACTGACAATTAGTTGCAGCTCTCTCTCTACACATCGTGTACGTTTTGTCCTTAGACCTGAGATTGTCGCATGTACTTGAGATGTGGATCGACCTACTTTGGGGCTATCAGACGCTACTCCGTAACTGGGTAGTTATAAAGGTAGCTTTCAGGTTTGTCCTGAAGCATGCTGCAAGGCAGGGTCAATCAAGATGGGATTTGCCCCTCTCTACTTGAGAGAGATATCTCTGGGCCCCTCGAGTGATCGGATCCAGAAATGCATGGCCGTGCTACATATGGTTAAGAGTTAACCTAGTAAAGGGATTCCGTATCACGGTATCGAGAAAGGGAGGTCAGCTTGGAGCTAGACCAAATATCGTGAGGCAAAGGGAAAGACATGTACTAAACTTTGTGATGGTTCGTCCGATATGATCTTTGTATCCGTTTAGGAGTTGGCATGTCTTGCTAGAGGCCGCTACCAACTATTGACAGAATAAGTGTATTCGTGTCATGTCTATACATATATGAACCTATAGGGCCACACACATAAGGGGATGGAAGCCTAATGAGGATTGGATCCGAATTAGACCAGGCTTAGGCTACTAATGGGCTGCTAATGTAGAAGCCCACTAGGGACGCCTATATAAGAGAGGGTGGGGCGTGCTGACCAGGTTTAGACCATTTCACCCAGCCGCCACTCCTCACGCCTGTGTTGCACACGCGGACCTAGCAGTTCAGCGTCTGACGCTTCCACCCTGTACGTGTGGATACCTCGGAGGCGCTGCATCTGTAGAGCTTGGACGAGCCGCACAAGGGGAGCTGCTCGTGGGACGAGAACGAGGAGGAGACGTAGATCTTCTGCACTGCCTCGACGCGCTTCATCAAGTTCCGTATCCCTTCAATCAAGTAGAGGTGTATATCCTGGTTTACGCGGTAGAAAATCTTCATTTGCGCTAGTGTAGCCTAACCGTATCCCTTCAATCAAGTAGAGGTGTATATATGATTAGGTGTTTATATGACATGAGTCACGGTGCGAGAAAACACTTCCGCCTTGCGGAAGTTCACCAAGTCACACCCGACATTGAGACCCCATTGCACCACGTTGCCGAGACTCGCCATCTTTGACATGGTAGATGCAACACTGCTCCATCGTGGTCACCAAGCAAGAAGTACACGGAGACTAACACCCAGCCACCGAAGCCATCCACTTGTCTGTCCAGTAGATGTATGTCTCCAAACAAGATGCTCCCGCGAGGGTGACGATGTAGGAACATCGCCACCATCAGATCCAGGAAGTCCGAATCTGGTTTCCCCTAGAGCACATATGTAACGAGAAATGCCACCACCACAATGCCTCTGACGATGTAAACGACGCCCACGGGTGCTGCTGTTGACGACAGATCCTCGCAATTGTCATCGGCCGGGCCACCATCTTCTCCTTGCCGATGATCGTGCCCCAAGGGCACACGATCTTCCTGAGAGCCGCAGCGAGGAAGGCGCCAGAACCCTGATCCCGTCCACCGGTGTGAACGTCGAAACCAGAGGGGTCCACTTTGCCACGCGATCGACGAATTGCCACACACGCGCTAAGACAAAGCACCCGCTTGAGAGCCGCCGCGACATCCCCCTCCCCCACCGGGATTTTGCTTGCGGCGATCCGATGGCGACCGTGTGAGGGGTTGCGACAGCTTGACCTAGATCGCCAAGGGAGTGGTGAGGAGAGAGAGGTCTAGGAGGGTTCATTTTGTTCGGTCTTTTTCTTAGAATTTGTGGTAGGATTTGGTGGTAGTGTCTCCATGAAGATGGCTTCTGAGTCGATCAATGTATTATTTGTTAAGCTTTGTTGAATAAACCAATAAAATTTAATTCTATTCATCGCCCTCTTTTTCATACTGTAGAAAAATGAAATGATGTTTGAATATAAATAAGCAATGTGCTCGCCCACAAAAAAAAGAATAAGCAATGTGCGTACGTAAGCTAATCTTATATCCCAATAAACTAATGAATGAACGTGTTGCATGTGCATACCTCCAATTAAAAGTGTACACTACAGGACGCACGCGCTACGCCGAGGGCAAAAAGCCGTCGGCGTAGGCCAAAATGCCCTCGGCGCATGGTACACCGACGGCTGCCCTCTGGCGTAGCCTCCTCGGCAAAGGTCTCCCTCGGCGGAACACACACAAGCCGTCGGTGTACGCTACGCCGAAGGCTTTGCCCTCGGCGTAGCGGCCGTCGGCATAGCCTGTCGGCCGATTCTAAAATCATTTTTTTTAAAAAAATATTTTTTATTTTTTTTCTCAATTTTTTTATTTGATTTGTTTGACTCGTTAATCTCCCACTTTGAACATTTTTAACACTAATTACATTTAATATTTGATTAAATTTCAGTCTTATTCAAACTTTCCCGTCGGTCACCCATCCTAATACTACTCCAGCTTTAGCACGCTTAACTTCATCGTTCCTTCAAAATCTGTTTCCGCAAAGTAATTCCTACATTGTTGTCAATACTATGATATCAATCATATTAACTCTTATATCATCATGTCACATGTTTGTATTTTTTAAAATTACAAACAATTATCTAAGTAAACATTAATGAATAAGTAAAAATATTATTGAATTCAGATAAAAATATAATAATTTTACTTTTTTGTATTTTTATTTAATATGGAATAATTAATATCTTTAAATCTGTAAATCGGAATTCGACAAAAAATATGTCTAAATTGATCAGAAAAATGAGAGGAATCTAAATATGATATCCATATCAACTAATCACAAACCCTCCATTTTTGAATTAGCTATTTGGTGGTTGCTTTAGAAAATCCCCTTTTTGCGCTCGGATAATGAAAAATGGCTTTTTAGTGCGATGAAAGAGAAAACTTGCATTGGATCTTTGATAAAATAGCATATTGTGAATCTAAAAAAGATTTTTATAAAAAAACATGAGCATCGGATCATGTACCTGTAGTTCATATCTGACCCACTTCCTACCGATTCGGTAGGAATTTGTCTTTTTCACCAGAGGTGGACGGAATGGTTTCGAACCCTCCTGTTGTGACATTGTGCATATAAGGTGGTATAGTATTTTTGTAAAATGTGGTGGTAGCATTTTGAATTAGCCATTTGGTGGTTGCTTCACAAAACCGTCCGTTTTTTGTGCTCGGAAAATGGGAAATGGCTTTTTGGTGCGACGAAAAGGAAAACTTCCTCCTGCAATATTGTTCGTCATCCCATGATGCACGTGTATGCACAATATGGGCACATTATTACAAACTATGCCTTGATTCTAGCCATAATATTGGTCATTTGACCCGAAAGCCAAGAAACCTCGAATGAGATAGGTCATTTTGTGAAGGTTTTTTTGAGACATAATCAATATATCAAGTTTGATATTTTTCCTTATAACTATGTCACATAATATGACACCACGCGAAGGTTTCACATTGTTTCGATCGTTTTTGAATTTTTTATGCCCGTTTTAAACTATCCTCAAACTTTGTCGAACGGCGGGCATGAAGATTCTTAGCTCGGGGTCGAGCCTCGCTAAAATTGCATTGGACATTTGACAAAATAGCATATTGTTAATCTAAAAATGATTTTTGTAAAAAAACATGAGCATCGGATCATATACCTGTAGTTCATATCTGACCCACTTCCTTCCGATTCGGCAGGAATTTGTTTTTTTCACCAGAGGTAGACGGAAAGGTTTCGGACCCTCCTGTTGTGACATTGTGCATATAAGGTGGTATAGTATATTTGTAAAATATGGTGGTAGCATTTTGAATAATCCATTTGGTGGTTGCTTCACAAAACCGTCTGTTTTTTGTGCTCGGAAAATGGGAATGGCTTTTTGGTGCGACGAAAAGGAAAACTTCCTCCTGCAACATTGTTCGTCATCCCATGATGCATGTGTATAGACAATATAGGCACATTATCATAAACTATGCCTTGATTCTAGCCATAACATTGGTCATTTGACCCGAAAGCTAAGAAACCTCGAATGAGATAGGTCATTTTGTGAAGGTTTCTTTGAGACATAAACAATATATCAAATTTGATATTTTTCCTTATAACTATGTCACATAATATGACACCACGCGAAGGTTTCGCATTGTTTCGATCGTTTTTGAATTTTTTATGCCCGTTTTAAACTATCGTCAAACTTTGTCGAACGGCGGGCATGAAGATTCTTAGCTCGGGGTCGAGCCTCGCTAAAATTGCATTGGATCTTTGATATAATAGCATATTGTGAATATAAAAATGATTTTTGTAAAAAAACATGAACATCGGATCATGTACCTGTAGTTCATATCTGACCCACTTCCTACCGATTCGGCAGGAATTTGTTTTTTTCACCAGAGGTGGACGGAAAGGTTTCGGACCCCCCTGTTAGGACATTGTCCATATAAGGTGGTATAGTATTTTTGTAAAATGTGGTGGTAGCATTTTGAATTAGCCATTTGGTGGTTACTTCACAAAAACGTCCGTTTTTTATGCTCGGAAAATGGGAAATGGCTTTTTGGTGCGACGAAAAGGAAAACTTCCTCCTGCAACATTGTTCGCCATCCCATGATACATGTGTATGCACAATATAGGCACATTATCACAAACTATGCCTTGATTCTAGCCATAACATTGGTCATTTGACCCGAAAGCCAAAAAACCTCGAATGAGATAGGTCATTTTGTGAAGGTTTCTTTGAGACATAATCAATATACCAAGTTTGATATTTTTCCTTCTAACTATGTCACATAATATAACACCACGCGAAGGTTTCGTATTGTTTCGATCGTTTTTAAATTTTTTATGCCCGTTTTAAACTATATATAATGTTTTATGTTTTACTTAATTTTTATTTACAAATGTGTAATATTTGAGTGTAGATAGATAGGTCTTATTTTTCTGCAAATTTTGATATATTATTTGTGTATTTCCGAATTATAATGATTTAGTTATGATTTTTCAAAGTTTAAGGAGATAAAATAAAAAATAGCTACGCCGAGGGCAGCCATCGGCGTATGCTACGTCGAGGACAATTATACGCCGACGGCTGCTTGGCGGGGCTGGCCTGAACGATGGCTACGCCGACGGCCCCGACGTTTGGCCGTCGGCGTAGTCCTGTAGTGGTATATCATATCCCAGCCAGATACTTTTTAAACATCCATGCTGCCCAAAGTTTGGTGTGCATGTAATAACTAATTAAATTCCTTTGCAAGGCTCGGGCAGTACTTTTCATTGTATATATGTAAAATAGATCTATCCGAGGAACCCTAGCTAGTCCGTAAGGAACTATATATAGGCAAAACACATACACGTGAGGAGTCGAAACAAAATAGGTATCGCCGAAGCTAGCACGCATGGGCGCAGAAGCATCGCCGAAGCTACACGTCCCGATGCTCGCCACACGGCCGCCGCCGGAGACGGCCGCCGATGAACGGCCGCGCTGCACGCCATGGCTAACGATCTGTCGTTATGTACTGATCGGGGTCTTCTTGACCTCGGTCGCACTTTTCTTCATAGCCGGGATTGCCAACTTAGCCTACACCATCGTGACGACCGGCGAGGTGGAGTACTCGGTAGCCATTGTCAGCCCCTAGGAGAGGTGATGAGAGGTGATGAACACACGCACATACCGGAGAGAGACGGAGCTAAAGCTCTACTTATTGCATTAGTACAAAATGATACAAGGGGTCCTATTTATAGGACTTGTGAGCGGCACAAACCAGCTCATCGATGGACTATGACTTGACCGCCAGCTTATCCGAACTCTATCCTGACATACTGCTATTTATCCTGACAAAAGCTAAGATTCTTATCTTGACATCTCTTGACTTACTAGCAGTGTAGATATTTGACTTTGGTGGCAGATGTTCACAAGCAGCTCTCTCTTACTAGTGTGAACATGCACGTAGTAGTAGTATGCACGTACTATGTTAAGCAACAACCTAATTAATCAATAATTCTCCCCCTAATTAGTTGTTGCAAATCTTGGCAACGCCAATTCTATCTCGCAGACTTTGAAACTGAAGGCGACCAAGTGCCTTAGTCAGGATGTCCGCCTTCTGCTCACTGGTCCGGATGAACTCCACAACAATGGAGCCCTTTTCGACGCAATCCCGGATGAAGTGATAGCGCAAATCAATATGCTTGATGCGATCATCGAGAACCGGATTCTTGCACAGCGAGATCGCAGACTTGTTGTCGATGAACAATTTGATAGGCGCAACTTCTTGGTTTAATAGCTCGCCAAACAGACGGGCAAGCCAAATCCCTTGGCATGCCATCGTCGCTGCCGCTATGTACTCCGCCTCGCACGAAGAAGTGGCGACGACCTTCTGCTTCTGAGATAGCCAGCTTACTGGACTATCCCCGAGGAAGAACAACACACCAGAGGTGCTCTTCCTGGAGTCCACGTCACTGGCGTGATCGGAGTCACTGAAACCGATCAGTGTCTCGACGTCACTGCGACGGTACACACACCCGTGGTTTAGTGTACCGGCGATGTATCAAAGAAGATGCTTCACTGCAGCAAGGTGATCGCCCGCCGGCGCCTCCATGAACCTGCTCAGGAAGCCCACGGCGAACGCAATGTCCAGGCGGGTATGAACCAGGTACCTGAGGCTGCCGATGATGCTGCGGTAGATCGTTGCATCCACCAGCGTCTCCTTGCTCTCCTTGCTCAGTTGGCATCGTGCTTCCATGGGCGTGTGCGCGGCGTTGCAGCCCGCCATGCCCGCCTTGTCGAGCAGTTTGCTCGCGTACGCAGCCTGTGTTATTGTGGTGCACCCACACTCTTGCTTTACCTCTAGGCCGAGGTAATATCGGAGCAAGCCGAGGTCACTCATGGAGAACAACCATTTCATCTCCTCCTTGAAACGGTGCACTTCTCGCTGCTCAGCACCGGTGATCACTAGGTCATCAACATAGACCCCGACAATCAACAGTGCATTCCCGGTTCCTCGTGCGTACACGCCGTGTTCCGTGACACTGCGTGTGAAGCCGAGCGAAGCTAGACTTGCATCTAGTTTGGCGTTCCACGCCCTTGGTGCTTGTCGTAACTCATACAGGGCCTTGTGGAACTTGTAGACGTCGTGTTCGTGTCCATCGGCGATGAACCCTGTAGGCTGGGACACATAGACCTCCTCCTCGAGATCTCCGTTGAGGAACGCGGATTTAACATCCATGTGATGAACCTCCCAGCCACGGTGTGCCGCCAGAGCAAGGATGATCCGCACATACTCGAGCCTTGACAATGGCGCGAATACCTCCTCAAAGTCCACACCTTGACGCTGCACATAGCCCTTTGCGACAAGTCGGGCCTTGTGCTTTACGATGTGTCCATGCTCATTTTTCTTCACCTTAAACACCCATTTGAGGCCGATCGCACGGTGGCCTGGAGGTAGAGAGGTGAGAGTCCAGGTGTTGTTGTCGTCGATGGACTAAAGCTCGTCTAACATCGCATGACGCCAATAGTCCTCGCGCTCCGCCTCACTAAACGATGTCGGTTCTTCTCTAGCCACGAGATGCAACACCTCGTCGTTGAAGAACTGCTCCACTAGTTGCGGTGTACCGACAGGAGCTCCAAGAAGGTCATCGACGAGCCGAAACCGGTGTGGTGCAGTGGCGCTGTCTTGGGAGTCGAAGAGAGCCGACTGCGCTGACGGGGGCATCACGAACCGCACCTGAGTGGAGCCATATGGGGGAATCTCAGCATCCTTGCTAGGCGTCGTTGTCGGGAGCTTTTGCCGGGCTGGAGACGGTCTGTCTGAAGGCATGACGGCGACACGACTGCTTGAGGGAGTTGTGTCCTGGGAACGAGTCGTGGTTGATGTGGCCGCATGCGTGACGTAGACGAGGTACTCCACCATGAAGGAGATGCTTGTCGGGGACTCCCCGGGCGCCTCCCAGTTCCAGCGTGCCTCTTCGTCAAAGATGACGTCGCGTGACACGTGTAGGCGCTTGGATACAGGATCGTACATCATGTACGCCTTAGAACCTGTCTCATAGCTGATGAAGACCATGGGGGTGCTCCTATCATCGAGCTTCTGCAGGTGCGGGCGCACCACCTTGACGTGTCCAACGCATCCAAAGACGCGGAGGAAGCGCACGCCCGGATTCTTGCCGTGCCATGCTTCATAGGGTGTCATGCCGTCGACGGTCCTCGTGAAGCACCGGTTGAGGATGAACACTGCCGTGAGTACCGCCTCTCCCCAAAATAGGTTCGGCACCCGTTTAGCCTTGAGCATGCTGCGTGCCATGCCCAACACTGTCTGGATTCGCCGCTCGACGATGCCATTCTGTTGCGGCGTATATGGGCGCAGTGAGGTGACGTTGCACGCCACTCTCGGCGCAGTGCTCATAGAAAGTGGCCGACGTGAACTCGCCGCCACGATTAGTGCACAGCACACGCAGCTTGTGCCCGCACTCCACCTCAGCTGCCGCCTGGAACTTGTCGATGGCGCGTGCAGCCTCATCTTTGGATGCCAAAAGCTCCACCCACATGTACCTGCTGCGATCGTCAATCAGCAGCAAGATGTAGCGTCGGCCTCCTGGCGTCGGCGGCGTGATCGGGCCGCACAAGTCCCCGTGTATGAGATCAAGAGGCTTCTGGTCCCTATAGTGTGCCTTCTGCGGGAAAGGTAGGCGCCGCTGCTTCCCGGCAAGGCACGCCTCGCACAGCTCGTCGGCGTGCTCGATGTGCGGAAGACCACGCACCAAGCCTCCACGAACCATCCTCTGTAGGCCATCGAAGTGCAGGTGCCCGAGCCGCGCATGCCAGCGCCAGGAATCGGACACGTGACCCATGGCGAGGCATACTGGACGTACAGGTGTGAACCGAAGTTTGTACAAGCGATTGGGCGACCTTTGTACCTTCATCAGCAGGCGATTTCGCTGGTCTCGCACGCTGAGGATTCCACGATGTATGTGGATGTTATACCAGCTATCGTCGAGTTGGCCGAGGCTCATGACGCTGCTCTTGAGCACCGGGATAAAGAAGACCTCGGTGAAAGCGCGGTGATCTCCCCCGTCGATGGCAAACACAACGGTGCCACGTCCATGGATATCCACCACTGAGCTATCCGCGAAACGCACCTTGCCAGTTACTGAACGGTCCAACTCAGCAAAGGCATCAATGGAGCATGTCATGTGGTTCGTCGCACCAGTATCGACGAACCATACTTCGCCACATTGGTCGTCGTCGTGGGAAGGGGTGACAATGGCCCTCTCCTCGTTGAGGAACACTTGACCGCCGGTGCGTTCCATGGTGTTCTCGGGGCGTTCGAACACCTCCTCGACGCACTCCATCATTAGTCCAGGGCCTTCATCTTCCTCGGCCTGGACAAGATTGGCAGCGGCCGAAGGTGCTGCCGCCGCCGCTTCATCCCGCTGCTTCTTGCGGCTTTCATGGGCCAAGTGGCCCTTTTTCCCGCAGTACCGGCAGTTGTTCCTGCCGATGTTGTTGCCAGAACCTTGCGTAGGCGCGGCCTACTGCTGAGGCTTCCCGCTCTTTCGCCCACTTCCGAGACGGCCATTGTCGGGGCCATCCCCTTTGCCGCTTGTTCTTCCTCCCCACGGTTGTTTCTTTCGCGCCTCCCACTGCTCCTCAGTGAGTAGGAGCTGGCCGCTGGAGCTGCCTCCTTGATCACCGTCCAGTCGTTCCTCAACGGCTCGGAGATGGCCAACAACCTCCTCGATAGTGAGCTTTGCTGGGTCGAGGAGTGTCTTGATGGAGAAGGCAATTTGCACGAAGCGTGTAGGTACAACAGAGAGGAATTTCCTCACAACCTTCTCTTCATCGACCGAGTCACTGAGAGAGCGCGAGCGAACGCGATGTTGGAGATGTGCATCGCGAACTCGTCGATCTGCTCATTGGCCTTGAACGTGACCGTCTCGAACTCAGTTCGGAGCCGGCGCACACGCGATTCGCGCACACGATCGTTCCCCTGGTACTAAAGGCGGATTGCCTCCTAGGAAGCCTTGGCGCTCCCCTTCCCCACGAGCATGTAGTGCATCTCGTATGGGGTAGAGAGGAGCAGCGCCGCCAACGCCTGCTTGTCCTCCCTGCGAGGTACGGTCTCGTCTTCGATCGCTTCCCAGAGCGATGCCGCCTGGAGGTTCACCTCCATCACCATCGCCCAGTTGGTGTAGTTGGAGCGCGTCAACATCAGGAAGGAGAGGTTGGTGCCGCTACCGCCTACGGTCTCACGCACCACTTGTTGCACGACAATCTCGCCGCCATTGCACCGCACCCTGCTGCGCCCACGGCTTGGCGATCGTCGTTGCTACCCGGGCGAAGGTGTCGCGGATTGACGTGGCGATGGTGTGCCGTTGTTGCCTCTCCCATTGCCTTGCGACATGGCTACTAACTTGTCTCTGATACCAATTGTCAGCCCCTAGGAGAGGTGATGAACACATGCACACACCGGAGAGAGACGGAGCTAAAGCTCTACTTACTGCATTACTACAAACTGATACAAAGGGTCCTATTTATAGGACTTGTGAGTTGCACAAACCAGCTCATCGATGGACTTAGATGACCTGACCGCCAGCTTATCCTGACAGCCGAACTCTATCCTGACATACTGCTATTTATCCTGACAAAAAGATAAGATTCTTATCCTGACATCTCTTGACTACTACTCCCTCTGTTTGGAAATATAAGATGTTTTAGGTTTATGAATGAGATGTATCTAGACACCTTTTAGTGTCTAGATTCATCTGAACCTATACACTAAAAGATGTCTAGATACATCTACTTCACAAACCTAAAACGTCTTATATTTCTAAACGGAGGGAGTAGCAGTGTAGATATTTGACTGTGGTGACAGATGTTTACAAGCAGCTCTCTCTTGCTAGTGTGAACATGCACGTGGTATTAGTACTCGCATGCATGCACGTACTACGTTAAGCAACAACTTAATTAATCAACAGCCATCATCGGCATCGACGGGCTGGACCCTGCGACAGATCTGAGGAGTGAGCTGAGGCCGACGCTCTCGCCGGTGTTCAACCTCACCATCTACGTCAAGGAGTTGGACAAGTTCATAGTTGCAGAGTGTGTTGGCGGCCACTCGACGGAGCTCATCGTCTCGTACCGCAACGCCTTCCTAGGCGAAGGCGCGGTGATGCCGCGGTTCTGCGTGCCGATGATGCAGGACGATAGGGTCGCTTCAAAGGTGTGGGGCGTGGACGTCGTGGTGCCATGGTTCCTGCGGGACCGACTCGCCGGAGAACTGGAGCAAGGCGAGGCGGTGCTGGTTGTGGTGGTGACGGATCCAAGGTATCGTGGCCAGATGCTTGCATGCAAGGCCAAAGGTCGGAGGGGATCGATGCCCCTGCCAATTTGAGTACTAGCTAGTGTTGGAATTATGCCCTAGAGGCAATAATAAAGATGTTATTATTATAATTCTTGTTCATGATAATGTTTATATTCCATGCTAGAATTGTATTAAGCGGAAAATTTAATACTTGTGTGGTTTGTGAACAACACCGTGTCCCTAGTACGCCTCTATGGACTAGCTCATTGATTAATGATGGTTAAGGTTTCCTAACCATGGACATGAGTTGTCGATTAATAATGAGATCATATCATTGGAAGAATGATATGATGGACATACCCAAACTAAGCGAAGCAATTAGATCGTGTCATAGTGTTCATCTTTGCGAATCTTTTCTTATGTCAAATATTGTATTCCTTAGACCATGAGATAATACAACTCCCTGGTATCGGAAGAAAGCTTTGAGGTCATCAAACGTCATCCTATGAGAGGGTGATCATAAAGGTGTCTCTCGGGTGATCAGAAAGTATCTGTTGGGTTGTATGTATCGAGATGGGATTTGTCCCTCCCAAGTAGGAGATATATACTTCGGGCCCACTTGGTAATTGATATCAACAACGCTTGCAAGCATGTGGTTAAGGAGTTAATCACAAAGTGATATCGGATTACGGAACGAGTAAAGTACTTGCCGTGAACGAGATTGAACTAGGTATGACGGTACCGACGATCAAATCTCGGGCAAGTAAAATATCGCGAGACGAAGGGAATATATATATGGGATTGATTGAATCCTGGCATCGTGGTTCATCCGATATGATCATCGATGAATGTGTGGGAGTCAATATGGGTTTCCAAACCCCGCTGTTGATTATTGATAGAAGATCATGTCTGCATATTCTCGAACCCGCAGGGTCACACACTTAACGTGTCTCGACGCTAGGATAGATTGGATAATTGGTTTATGAGTTTTTGTTCGGAGTCTCGGATGGGATCCGGGATATCACGAGAGGTTCCGGAGTGGTCCGGAGAATAAGATTCATATAAGGCAGTGCAGTTTTTGGAGTTCGGAATTGTTCCGGGTTAATCGGTATTGTACCGGAAGCTTCTAGAACCTTCCGGAAGGGGACCAACGTGGCCCCACCTTCCGGGAGGGGGCATGGGCCTATGAGGGAGTGCCCTGGCCACTTTGGGCCAGGGTCATAAGGCCCCATAGGCCCCAACCGGCCAGCTAGGGGCAAACCCTAAATAGACCTTCTAGAAGGGGGGGTTTCCTTGCCCCCCACTCCTCCTCCTTGTGGCCGCCGGTTTGGGCTTGGGGGAGGGGCTAGGGCAGCCGCCCACCCCTCTATATAAAGAGGGCAGGGGGCGCACCACCCCCACACCTTCCACTCCAAAGCTAGCCGCCATGGTGCCCTCCTCTCTCTCTTCCTACCGACTGCGTGTAGGCGAAGCCGTGCTGCAAAAACTCTCCACCATATACACCACGCCGTCGTGTTGTAGATCCAATCCGTCTCTCCACCATACTTGTTGTGCAACTCATGGAGGCACCGCCACTTGTGGTGCTAGATCGGATCGGATCGCGAGGAGGAGAAGAGAGTACGACTACATCACCCACGTTCCGACGAACGTTCCGCTGTGCGAATCTTCAAGGGTATGAAGATCTAATCCAATCTCTCTCGTTGTTTGCATCTCCTAGATTAGATCTTGGCTTTCCCTCTGTTCGCATCCGTAGAAAATTTTGATTTACTATGCCGCGAAACCCTTCAGTGGTATCAGAGCTAGATCTATGCGTAGATGTGTTTCACGAGTAGAACGCAACATGGTTGTTGCGGGCGTTGATGTTTTCTGTTGCAAGACTCTTGTTTGTGTTCTTCTTATGATGCGGGATAGTGAGATTGAAGCCGTCCAGGCCAACCTTACGCGACGTCGTTCGCGAGACCGGCTCCGCACTTGACGTGTGGCTTGTTCCACACATGCGGCTGGTGGATGCCAGTTTCTCTCACTATAGTTGTCATGGGATTAACACCGGAGTTTGGCAACCATAATATCACCGTTGTGGCTTTCCGTAGGTAAGAATCGTTCTTAGCATCTACTCCCATAAGCCACGTAAAACATGCAACAACAAAGTAGAGGCGTCTAACTTGTTTTTGCAGGGAGTGTTTTCTGTGGTATGGTATGGCCCAAGATGTGATATGTGTAATGTATGCGATGATCATGTTTTGTAATGTTTCACGACTTGCATGTCGATGAGTACACAACCGGCAGGAGCCATATGGTTGTCTTTATAATTATGTATGACCTGTGTGTCAACTTCTTATACGCCATGTAATAGTTTCACTTTATCGCTAAGTAGTTAGCAATAGTTGTAGTTGCTATTCGTGGTGGAGGCAATCATGGTGGAGTGATGGAGATCATGCCGGAATGCACAAGATGGAGATCATGGCGCGAAGATTGGCTATACCATGTCACATAAAATTATATGCATGTGATGTTTATCCTTTTATGTATCTTATTATGCTTAGATCGCGACGGTAGCATTATAAGATGATTCCTCACTTAAAGATCAAGATAAAAAACTGTGTTCTCCCCAAGTATGCACCGTTGCGAAAGTTCGTCGTGTCCAAGCATCACTGATGATCGGGTGCTATAGACTCTACGCTCACATACAACGGGTGCAAGCCAGTTTTTACACACGCGGAAATACTTGGGTTTGACTTGACGAGCCTAGCATGTACAGACATGGCCTCGGAACACATGAGCCGAAAGGTTAAGCATGAGTCATATGAATGATATGATCGACACTTCGTTGTCCACCATTGAAGCCACATCTCTTCTCGTGATGATCGGATTAGGTGTGGTGAATTTGGATCATGTTCACTAAACAACTTGAGGGATGTTGAATTTAGTGGGAGTTCATCTAGTAATTTGATTAAGTTGAACTAGTTATCATGAACATAGTCTAATTTGTACTTTCAAATACTGTAGATCACATGGCTAAGTCCAACTTCAACTTCAACGTTTTTGCTGAGATAGAAAAGCTTAGAAACAATGGGTCTAACTTCACCAAATGGTTCCGCATTCTAAGAATCATTCTCGCTGGCGGACAAAAGGACTATGTCCTTGAGAAAGCGCTAGGTGACGCCCCTGCTGTAGATGCGCCGGCTGATGAGAAAGTTGTTTATTAGTCGCGCAAGGATGATTATGATTTGATTAAGATCGCCATGTTGTATGCTATGGAATCGGATCTTCAAAATCGTTTTGAGGAGTTCGCCGCGCCCTTTGAGATTCTTGAGGAGCTGAAAACTATGTTTCACACTCAGGCCCGTTCTGAGAGATATGAGATCTCTAAGAAATTCTTTAACTACAAGATGGAGGAAGGGAGTTCCGTTAGTGAGCACGCCATTAAGATGTCGGGCTACACTCAACGCCTTGGGCAACTGGACTGCAAGATTCCAGAGGAGCTCAAGATTGACAGAGTTATGCAATCACTCCCTCCTAGCTACAAAAGTTTTGTAGTTGCTCACAATCAAATTGGTTCCACTGATATGATCACTGAGCTCTTCGCTAAGATGAAAGTAGAGGAGGTGGACATCAAAAAGAATAATCATATGTTGATGGTCAAAAAGCCCCCCACCTTCAAGAAAGGTAAGGGTGCAAAGAAGCCCTTCAAGAAAGGCGGCGGCAAGCGCGTTGCCCCTACTGAGAAGAAGCTCAAGTCTGGTCCCAAGCCGGACACTGAGTGCTTCTATTGCAAGGCCAAGGGTCACTGGAAGCGCAACTGTCCGAAGTACTTAGCGGACAAGAAGGCTGGCACCATCAAAGGTATATTTGATATACATGTTATTGATGTTTTCCTTACTAGCCCTCGTTGTAGTACCTGGGTATTTGATACCGGTTCAGTTGCTAATATTTGTAACTCGAAACAGGAGCTACGGAATAGACGGCGGCTTGCGAGGGATGAGGTGACGATGCGCGTTGGCAACGGATCAAGAGTTGATGTGATGGCCGTCGGCACGCTCTCCTTAGTTTTACCTTCGGGATTAGTTTTAAACCTTAATAAGTGTTATTATGTGCCTGCGTTGAGCATGAACATTATTTCTAGATCTTGTTTATTGCAAGACGGTTATTCATTTAAATCGGAGAATAATGGTTGTTCTATTTATATGAGTAACATCTTTTATGGTCATGCACCTATTGTGAATGGTTTATTTCTTCTAAATCTCGAAAGGGATGAAACACACATCCATAACATTGAGGCTAAGAGATGCAAAGTAGATAGTGATAATACTACTTATTTGTGGCACTGTCGTCTAGGTCATATTGGTGTAAAGTGCATGAAGAAACTCCATTCTGATGGACTTTTGGAGTCTCTTGATTTTGAATCATTTGACACATGCGAACCATGCCTCATGGGCAAGATGATCAAAACCCCGTTCTCCGGTATGATGGAGCGAGCAACGGACTTGTTGGAAATCATACATACCGATGTATGCGGACCGATGAGTGTTTCGACGCGCGGTGGATATCGCTATTTTCTCACTTTTACCGATGACTTAAGTAGATATGGGTATATCTATTTAATGAAACATCAATCTGAAACATTTGAAAAGTTCAAAGAATTTCAGAATGAAGTGGAGAACCATCGTAACAGAAAGATTAAATTTCTACGATCCGATCGTGGAGGTAAATATTTGAGTTATGATTTTCTCACGCATCTTAAAGCAAGCGGAATCGTTTCGCAACTCACGCCACCCGAAACACCACAACGCAATGGTGTGTCTGAACGCCGGAATCGAACCTTATTTGATATGGTCCGATCAATGATCTCTCTTACTGATTTGCCGTTATCATTTTGGGGTTATGCATTAGAAACCGCTGCATTCACTTTAAATAGGGCTCCATCTAAATCCGTTGAGACGACACTGTATGAACTGTGGTTTGGTGCTAAACCTAAGTTGCCGTTTCTTAAAGTTTGGGGATGCGAAGCTTACGTCAAGAAGTTGATGCCGGACAAGCTCGAACCCAAAGCGGAAAAATGCGTCTTCATAGGATACCCTAAGGAAACTATTGGGTATACCTTCTATCACAGAACCGAAGGCAAAGTATTTGTCGCAAAGAACGGTTCCTTTCTTGAGAAGGAGTTTCTCTCGAAAGAAGTGAGTGGGAGGAAAGTAGAGCTAGACGAGGTTATTGAACCTTCTCTTGAATTGGAGAGTAGAGCAGCACCTGAAATTGTTCCATTGCCGCCTGCACCAATAATAGAGGAAGCTAATGACAAGGATCATGAAGCTTCGGACGATGCTTCTACTGAACATCGCAGGTCGACAAGGTCGCGTGCCCCTCCTGAGTGGAACGGCAACCGTGTCTTGACTGTCTTGTTGGTAGAAGACAGTGAACCTACGAACTATGAGGAAGCGATGATGAGCCCAGACTCTGAGAAATGGCTAGAAGCCATGAAATCCGAATTGGGATCCATGAGCGAAAACCAAGTATGGACTTTGGTGGACCCTCCTAGCGACCGAAAGGCCGTTGAGTGCAAATGGATCTTCAAGAAGAAAACGGACGCGGATGGTAATGTTACCGTCTATAAAGCACGGCTTGTCGCGAAAGGTTTTCGACAAGTTCAAGGTGTTGACTACGATGAGACTTTCTCTCCCGTAGCGATGTTTAAGTCCATTCGGATTTTATTAGCAATTGCCGCGTTTCATGATTATGAAATATGGCAGATGGATGTCAAGACTGCGTTCCTCAATGGAAACATTGATGAAGAGTTGTATATGATGCAACCCGAAGGTTTTGTTGATCCTAAGGATGTTGATAAAGTATGCAAACTTCAGCGTTCTATTTATGGACTGAAGCAAGCATCTCGGAGTTGGAACCTTCGTTTTGATCAAGTGATCAAGAGCTTTGGATTTGTTCCAAATTGCTACGAAGCTTGTATCTACAAGAAAGTGAGTGGGATCTCAGTGACATTTCTGGTACTATATGTGGATGACATATTGATTATTGGAAATGACATCAACATGCTTAACAATGTGAAGAGTTATTTGAACAAGTGTTTTTCAATGAAAGACCTAGGTGAAGCTGCTTATATATTGGGCATCAAGATCTATAGAGATAGACAAAGACGCCTGATAGCTTTAAGCCAGAGTACATACCTAGACAAAGTTCTGAAAAGGTTCAGAATGGATAAGGCAAAGAAAGGTTCAGTGCCTATGTTGTCAGGTAAGATATTGAGCAAGGCTCAGTGTCCAGCTACGGTAAATGATAGGGAAGCTATGAGCAAAGTGCCTTATGCCTCGGCCATAGGTTCTATCATGTATGCCATGTTGTGTACTAGACCGGATGTGTCCAATGCTCTTAGTTTGACGAGCAGATATCAAAGTGATCCAGGAGTGGAACACTGGACAGCCGTGAAGAACATCCTAAAGTACCTAAATAGGACTAAAGAAATGTTCTTAGTCTATGGGGGTGATGAACAACTTGTCGTAAAAGGTTACGTCAACGCTAGTTTTGACACCGACAAGGATGATTCTAAATCTCAGACAGGATACGTGTATATTTTGAATGGAGGAGCTGTGAGTTGGAGAAGCTGCAAGCAAAGCGTGATCGCGGGATCTACAGTAGAAGCGGAATACATGGCTGCTGCAGAAGCGTCAAGTGAAGGAGTTTGGATCAGAAACTTCATCACTGAGCTTGGCATGGTTCCAAGTGCATTGGACCCACTGGAGATATTGTGTGACAACACTGGCGCCATAGCACTCGCTAAGGAACCAAGATATCATCCAAAGACCAAGCATATCAAGCGCAAGTTTCATATAATCCGAGATTATATAGCAGATGGAGATCTGAAGATCAGCAAAGTACATACAGATCTGAATGTCGCAGATCCATTGACTAAACCTCTTCCACGTGTAAAACATGATCAGCACCTCAGTGCCATGGGTGTGAGATTGTTGCCAAATGTAAACTAGATTATTGACTCTAGTGCAAGTGGGAGACTGTTGGAATTATGCCCTAGAGGCAATAATAAAGATGTTATTATTATAATTCTTATTCATGATAATGTTTATATTCCATGCTAGAATTGTATTAAGCGGAAACTTTAATACTTGTGTGGTTTGTGAACAACACCGTGTCCCTAGTACGCCTCTATGGACTAGATCATTGATTAATGATGGTTAAGGTTTCCTAACCATGGACATGAGTTGTCGATTAATAATGAGATAATATCATTGGGAGAATGATATGATGGACAGACCCAAACTAAGCGAAGCAATTAGATCGTGTCATAGTGTTCATCTTTGCGAAGCTTTTCTTATGTGAAATATTGTATTCCTTAGACCATGAGATAATACAACTCCCTGGTATCGGAAGAAAGCTTTGAGGTCATCAAAGTCATCCTATGAGAGGGTGATCATAAAGGTGTCTCTCAGGTGATCAGAAAGTATCTTTTGGGTTGTATGTATCGAGATGGGATTTGTCCCTCCCAAGTCGGAGAGATATACTTCGAGCCCACTCGGTAATCGATATCAACAACACTTGCAAGCATGTGGTTAAGGAGTTAATCACAAAGTGATATCGGATTACGGAACGAGTAAAGTACTTGCTGTGAACGAGATTGAACTAGGTATGACGGTACCGACGATCAAATCTCGGGCAAGTAAAATATCGCGAGACGAAGGGAATATATATATGGGATTGATTGAATCCTGGCATCGTGGTTCATCCGATATGATCATCGATGAATGTGTGGGAGTTAATATGGGTTTCCAGACCCCGCTGTTGATTATTGATAGAAGATCATGTCTGCATATTCTCGAACCCGCAGGGTCACACACTTAACGTGTCTCGACGCTAGGATAGATTGGATAATTGGTTTATGAGTTTTTGTTCGGAGTCTCGGATGGGATCCGGGACATCACGAGAGGTTCCGGAGTGGTCCGGAGAATAAGATTCATATAAGGCAGTGCAGTTTTTGGAGTTCGGAATTGTTCCGGGTTAATCGGTATTGTACCAGAAGCTTCTAGAACCTTCCGGAAGGGGACCAACGTGGCCCCACCTTCCGGTAGGGGGCATGGGCCTATGAGGGAGTGCCCTGGACGCTTTGGGCCAGGGGCACAAGGCCCCATAGGGCCCAACCGGCCAGCTAGGGTAAAACCCTAACTAGACCTTCTAGAAGGGGGGGGTTTCCTTGCCCCCCACTCCTCCTCCTTGTGGCCGCCAGTTTGGGCTTGGGGGAGGGGCTAGGGCAGCCTCCCACCCCTCTATATAAAGAGGGCTGGGGGCGCACCACCCCCCACACCTTCCCCTCCAAAGCTAGCCGCCCTGCTGCCCTCCTCTCTCTCCCTCCCGACTGCATGTAGGCGAAGCCCTGCTGCAGAAACTCTCCACCATATACACCACGCCGTCGTGTTGTAGATCCAATCCGTCTCTCCACCATACTTGCTGGTCCGAGGAAGGAGGAGACATCGAGGTGTTGCACGTGTGCATCTCACGGAGGCACCGCCACTTGTGGTGCTAGATCGGATCGGATCACGAGGAGGAGAAGCGAGTACGACTACATCACCCACGTTCCGACGAACGTTCCACTGTGCGAATCTTCAAGGGTATGAAGATCTAATCCAATCTCTCTCGTTGTTTGCATCTCCTAGATTAGATCTTGGATTTCCCTCTGTTCGCATCCGTAGAAAATTTTGATTTACTATGCAGCGAAACCCTTCAGCTAGTAGGTCGCATGATTGTCTTCTTCACGATAGTGTTTTGTGTAGAATACTATATATTTGTTGCACCATAAAGTGTATGAAGAATAACTTTGAATATTGATCTTTGCATAAAGATTGCAAATCCTAACAGTATTTATCATTGGATCTTCTTTTTCATATGTTACGTCTAGCACCTAGAAGATTATACTGTTAGCCTTTAGCACGAGTACCCGGTCCCTTTACTCTGGCTCATCCCCCGTGGGCGACCAGGGGCATCCCGCACCACCGTTCCTCTCGCCACCCCTCCCCTCCCCATCTTCCGCGGTCGCCGGAGCGCGTCGTCGGGCAAAGCCCATGCGGTGCCAGCGGCGGTGGGTTCTTCCCTACCCGCGTGCTTGGGGGGTTGCGCGGGGCAGCCTCGATCGGTGGCGGTGCGACCTAGAGGGTCGTGCTCGGACCGGCGGTGTCGACACGGCTCCAGCAACTCTTGGCGGGGGTGACGAATGGCGCGGCGAGGCTCTACGTCCTGGGCAGCGGCGGCGGGTGGTTGCCGGCAGCGTGGCCAGATCTTGAGGCCAGGCGGGTGCCGATTTAGGCCTGCGAGCCTCGCCCTGTTCCAGGCGGGCTCTAGGGAGTTCAACACCGGCGACCCCCTGCAGGTGGTTGTGGCCTAGAGTTCGCCAGGTCGCACCGTCGTGGTCGTCGATCTGGGCCAGGTGGGCCCAGATCCGACGGCCTTGGCAGCAGGCTATGGAGGTGCCTTCGTAGTACTGGTCCAAATCGTTGCATGCCCGTTGTTGGTTGTCGTGGAAGAGATGGCTCTGCCCGACAATGGTGCAATGTCAGTGGCGCGGCGTCCCTAGGCGAGTTGTTCTCTGCCTGTTACGTGTACAAGAGCGTGGATGTCGGGGTGGCGGCCCCAGAAGGTGCTCTGCGGGAATGACCTTCTGACGGAGGCGGCTTCGGGAGGTGGTTTGCGATGGTGTGTCTCGGTCTAGTGGCGGTCCGGTTGGCCTGGGTGAGCACGGTGGCGACGATGCTGCTGCTTGGTGGTGGGGATCTATAGTGGCGGCGGATCCTCCGGTGGACAGAGGAGTAGGGGCTAGAGCTAAGGTTGGTGTTATCAGCGGCACCCTTGCTGCACTGTGGAGGCAGGGCTTCACGGTTCCATTCGGGCTCGGCCAGGCCAGCGAGGGCCTGGTTTGCCCATGTTGCTGCATCCGGTCGGTTACCTTCTTCCGACGCTGGTGGCAGTTCCCTCCCGTGTGCTTCTGTAGCGTCAACCCTCGCCGAATCCCTCTCCTTTCTGTCTATCTGGTCTCGCATCATGGGTCACGGTGATATGACGGGCGTGCTGGTGGACGGCGAGAGTGGTGGAGCAATCCGAAGAGTCCGGGAATGCGGTTTTTTTAGGGGTTGGGAGAAATCCTCGTTGTTTAGACACCGACGCGGTAACGCCTATGGGTGTTGCGGTCCTTCCTAAAGGGCGTAGGGTGTACCTCTTCCCCACCTCCCGCCGCATATCGGGGAAAACCCTAGGATCTGTCTGGGCAGCAGCGCCGGTGTCGTCACTTTCCTTCTAGAAGGTGTTGCTTGGTACGCGACGCTTTGGAGCGCTAGGATAGTAGCGGACTTTCTTCGGAGGGCGCAGCGGTGGCAGGCCAACTCCGTTTTTGTCGAGCCACTGTTATCGGCCTTGTTTTCTCTTCTTTTCTTTCTCATCGTCTCTTCCTTTTTTCTTTGTTTTTGATTTTGGGCGATGTGATGTCTGACCCAACAACGATCTTATGGTTGGTTGCTATATTAATATAACGGGGTGAATAGCCTGTTTCGAGGACACCTTTAGCACAATGGACACTATGTACAAAACTCAAAATATATTTCTTCATGTTTTTAGAATCTTCTATGTTTATAATATTCCAATTTACTTTTTCTTAACTAGTAAATATGCCCGTGCGTTGCAACGGGAGAGAAAAGTTTGCATCTCTAAGACACAGAAAATAATTTCTCATTATCATATCAAGGTGCCCAGTCATGAGGCAGAGCGTGATAATGAAATGTGAATTTATCTTATATCAACTTAGTGTTTCATCCTTCATATGATTGTTACTTAAGTGTCCTATAAGAGGAGGTAGTTCAATGCTCATGTCTCGTTGTAATTGCCCTCCTTAGTACTCCCTCCGTTTAGAAATATAAGACATTTTAATTTTGTGAAATGAATGTATCTAGACGTCTTTTAGTGTATAGGTTTACTCTAAAGCTCTACAAACCTATACAATAAAAGACGTCTAGATAAATTTGATCCACAAAATTAAAACGTCTTATATATTTCTAAAAGGAGGGAGTAACGTCTTATATAATTCTAAACGGAGGAAGTACCAACTAAGAAATGTCTATCATGCACCTACTGACTAAACATGACAAAATATCTAGTAATAGCTAATATTTGTCTAAAAGTAGTCATATTTGTAGCTAAACATCAAAGGAAAGATTCGTCTATAATACTTCAAAACAACAGTAAGATGCCTCTAGTAGTGGATTACGAGGAGCCTGGCCTGTCAGGAGGTGTTGAAGGAGTGGATTACGAAATCCACTATGGCGTCGATGATAATGAGTCCAACTAAGCATCCTAGTTAGTAGTAACCGACGGAGCCGAGCAGCATGAACTCTATAGAATAAGCTGTTGAGCTCAACTCCTAGTTGGAGTTGCTACTTTTAAATGCCACTAAAACACTTTAGATTTTGGTTTATAAGTTGAATCCTTTTGAAGTCTAGAACTTCTGGTATTGTAATAATAATAATGTGTGAATGTTTGTAATATGGATCCGCAATGTTTCTGTTGTACCACTCTGAGGATGTGATATTTACAGAACGATGTTCTGTGGATGTCATGTCAACGACTATAGTGTACTACACATGCAGTGGTATGCTGGGTCACCGCAGTAGGTATCAGAGCAAATTGCTTTGACCTTAGGTTGGAAACCTAGTAAGGGTATTACCTGTAGGAGAGTGTAGCAACGATAAAGAATTCTCTAAAAGAAATATAATGGGTATTCAAATGAGAATATTCCGTTATATGTTTTAGTGCGATAATTCTTTGTTATGATACAATATATTATTGGTTACTAATAAAAATTATTTTCTTGATATACAGAGCTATGGCACCAAAGTTTCCAAAACAGACTTTGGTAAGAAAAGAGGAGACTCTAGATGATTATCAAGGATCATTCACGGACCAACTTCGTCAACTTTTAAAGATTTTTAGTTGTCCAACCAGAATTCCAGTGAACACCATAACCTACTATGATGGTCAGATGTTATCCAAGTGTCGTGTGAGTATCCAACTTCCAGAGGAGCTTGGATTATATCACGATCTACCTATAGGTGAAGGTAGGAGTCACTTAGCAGCATATCATGTTGTCGTTGTGGAGGCGATAGCTAATATCCGGGAGCATAAAGCTAAGGAGTTAAAAGGTAGCACATTTTCTGTGATACCTCATGATTCTATAGACTCGGAGCCTATACCGGATCATCTTACTTTAGTTAAGAAGCATCCTAAGTTAGCTTCCAGGTTTATGGATAGATACCGAACACTTGTTGCGTCTTTTTATAAGACACATCAAGTGATTGTCGAAGATAAAAATGACATGTTAGAGGATCTAACTGATTCGGAAAGGAGGAAGCAGTTAGTAATCCAGTTGGAGAAAGAAGCAAGTAGTAGTGCAAAACCTATCTTTAAGGATATACCTATAGATCCTGAATCTTTTACACCATATCCTTATTCACCAAGTCCTGAACCTATACATGGTCCTACTATGGATATGAGGTATGCAGTACCACAGGGTTCAGAGGATGGTTCTGATTCAAAACTTCCTATTGAGAATTCTGATGGTTGGAGAAGGGGATCATATGAAGGATCTCATGAACACCAGATGTCCACAAATGGTTCTGACAGAAATGTTGGACAATCTAGCTAGATGGGTGCAAGAATTAACCCTAGTAATAGTAGTAGAAATGCTATGTCGATAGATAATCAGGATGAAGAAGAAGATCCTGTGGAGAGAGTGTTTGAATCATCAACATCTTCTCAAAACCCAGGGAATATACATTATCCGGTGTTTAACTATCTTGCCCAAAGGAGCACCTCAGGATCAGCAGGATCTGCGTATCCTGTTGACAACTCAAGGAATGAAGCTCAGGAGATGCAGGCAGGAGATAATGTTGAATATGTTTCTGAAGACTTTTCAGCTGAGCTGGAGGGAGTCAATGCGCTCAGGGTGAGTAATGACTCAAGTCCTGACACTTCAGATATTGAGTATGTTACTTCTGGAAGGCCATTTGTTCCACAAATTGTGCGACGAACCTCACGTCATCACGGTTGGACATCAGACATGTATGATGAGCGTAGTTACTACTAGAAGTAGGTAGCTATTTATAGGTATCAAGTACCGTGTATTGTACTCCAAGAAATAAGATAGTTAGATAAATAAGGTAGTGTTGTAATTATACCTATATGGTATATGTTGTAATGACTTTGTATTATTATGATATTATGTGTAATATGTGAAATGCATATTTGGATTTTCTTTGGATCTTCATTGTGTGACTAGTTATGTGCGTAAAGTCGAGCTCAGAACACATGTGCATGATGTAATTATGAGTATTCGCTTTATGTTGCAGGACTAGGGGGTCATGGATACGGGTATAGAAATCGAAGCTGAATAGCAGTGGATGGAACGTGAGGCCAAAGAGAAGGCCGATGCAGATACAGCAAATCAGGGAGCATTGCCACCACCACCACCAATGAGGCCGTTAATGGAGCAGAACTTTATGTAGTGTATGCAAATGATGCAAGAGACCCAGAACAAGTTCACGGAAGAGTTGCTGGGACGAGCAAATCAGAGGGCACCTGAAGATGGAGGAGTGAGTCTATCGGACTTCCAGAATGCAAGGCCGTTACCTTTTGCATCAGCTCCTGAACCAATGGATACAGAAGATTGGCTAGCAGATACAGAAAGAAAGCTGAAGACTGTAGGTTGGAATGATGAGGAGAAATTGAGGTATGCAACTCATCTTTTGACTAGACCTGCAGCATCATGGTGGGAGAATCAGTTGGCCATGCAATAACCAGGAAGGGAGTTCACCTGGGAGGAGTTCAAGCAGAGATTCCGTGAATATCATGTTCTGGAGAGTGTTATGGAGTTGAAGCGGAGATAATTTGAGGAGCTTTAGCAGGGATATAATAGTGTCATGAAGTATATCTGGGAGTTTAGTCAACTGTCTCGTTATGCTGAGGAGGACGTTAACACAGAAGAGAAGCGGAAGAAGTATTTCCTGCGTGGGTTAAATCCATTTGTGAGAATGCAGTTAAGGTTGGCCAATAAGCAGACCTATCAGCAGTTGCTGGATGCAGCTATCACTTTCGAAGATGATTACAAGAATGTCCAAGAGGATAGGCGGAAAAGAGCCAATAAAGAAACCAAGAGGATTCAGGCAAGTAAACCTAAACCCCATCTGGAGTTCAAACCCTGTAATAAGGCCTATGGTAACAATAATAATAACAAGGGGAGTGGTGGAAATCAATCCAATCCTAGAAGGAATGTTATTTGTAACAACTATGGAATTCCAGGGCATTTCCAGAGGGAATGCAAAAAGCCTATAGTGGTCTGTTACGGTTGTGGTCAGAAGGGGCATATCAAGCCCGATTGTCCGAGAAAACCACCAGGAGGTTGGCCTACGAAGGGAGGAGGACAAGCCAGTGGAGTAAATGGACAACCTAATAAAGGAGGAAGTAATGGCAAGAACAACAATGGCAAGAGGAACAGACCTACCGGGAAGATGAATTGCACAACCCTAGAGGAGGTGGATAATTCAGAGCATGCAGTGATAGGTATGCTCAATATCCTTACCAATCTCGGCAAAGTTCTATTTGATACTGGTGCAACTACTTCATTCATTTAAGAATAATTCTGTGATAAGTTCAGGATTAGAAGGGCAACGTTAGAAAACCCTATGACCGTAGTTACGGCAGGGGGGAATGTGATTGTACGCCATGTTAAACAAGATCACGTTATCTCGATCTGAGGTTGTACATACTTTGCAGACCTTTATGTGATTCCTTTGAAGGGAATTGCAGTAGTGCTGGGGATGGACTGGATGATGGAACATGGGGCTCAGATAAATTGTGAGGAGAAAACTGTCTCAATCAATTCTCCAAGTGGAGCAAGGATAGTTTATCAAGCAGATAAGCACTGTCATATCATGGTGGATCTGCAGTTGAACTTGATGAAAGAGGTCAAATTGGAAGATATTCTTATAGTAAATGAATTTTAAGATGTTTTCCCAGCAGAGCTACCTGGAATGCCACCAGATCGAGAGATAGAATTCACAATTGATCTAATTCTCGGTACGGCACCAATAGCTCAAGCACCATATAAGATGGGACCAAAAGAATTAAAAGAACTCAAAGAGCAAATTGATGAGTTAGCCAGAAAAGGGTTTATTCAGGAAAGTGTATTCCCATGGGGAACACCAGTAATCTTTGTGGATAAGAGGGATGGTGGAAGAAGGATGTGTGGAGATTACAGAAATCTGAACAATGTTACTATCAAGAATAAGTATCCCTTACCAAGGATCCAAGATTTGTTTAATCAAGTGAAAGGAGCCGGAGTATTTTCAAAGATCGACTTAAGATCTAGATACCATCAAATAAAAATCAAACCAGAAGATGTTCCAAAGACAGCATTTGTCTCAAGATATGGGCACCATGAATACCTGGTAGTACCATTTGGTTTGACCAATGCACCAGCAATATTCATGAATCTGATGAACAAAATCTTCATGCCATATTTGGATAAGTTTTGCATAGTCTTTATTGATGATATTTTGATAGTTTCCAAGGATAAGGAAGATCATGCTGATCATTTGAGAATAGCATTGCAGACACTAAGGGAACATAAACTTTATGCGAAGTTCAGTAAGTGTGAATTTTGGCTAGATGAGGTAGAATTCCTCGGCCATGTGATCAGTAAAGATGGAATTGCTATAAATCCATCTAAAGTTCAGTCAGTACTAGAGTGGACCGCACCAATCAATGTGAAGCAAATTCAAGGTTTCTTAGGAATGGCTGGCTATTATCGGAGATCCATTGAAGTTTTCTCCAAAATAGCTGGACCAATGACCAAATTGTTAAGAAAAAATACACCATTCAATTGGGATGAGAAGTGTGAAGCAAGTTTTCAGGAGTTGAAGACTAGGTTAACCACAGCTCCAATCTTAGCAGTTCCTGAAACAGGGAAGGACTTCACAGTATACTGTGATGCATCTAAAGAAGGTTTGGGGTGTGTGTTAATGCAAGATCGGAAGGTGATTGCTTATGGTTCAAGACAACTGAAACCACATGAAGTTAATTATCCAACTCATGATTTAGAGTTAGCAGTAGTAGTCTTTGCGCTGAAAGGATGGAGGCATTTTCTTTATGGATCCAGATGTGAGTTATACACTCACCATAAAAGTCTTAAATATTTCTTCACTCAAAAGGGGCTGAATATGAGACAGAAGCGTTGGTTGGAATTAATCAAAGATTATGATTTAACAATCAACTATACTCCAGGGAAAGCAAATGTAGTAGCTAATGCTTTAAGCAGAAAGAGTGCAGACATTCAGCCTAGCAATCGGGAGTTACCAAAAGAGTTACAAATAGACTTGGAAAGATTAGAGCTTCAATTCATTAGAACAGAGGTTCTTGGAGGATTAGATACTATGCAGGTAGTTGCAGAGCAGGACAGTAATCTTAAGCACGAAATTTTTAGACATCAAGCAAAAGATCCTTTCATTGCTGAGGAAATTCGGAGGATATCTCAAGGGAAAAAATCAGTTTTTCGCCTTGGCAAATATGAGTCTTTATGGTTTCAAGACCGTCTTTGTGTTCCTTATGTGACTGAGATTCTTGATGTCATACTCAGGGAAGCACAAGAAACACCATATTCTATACATCCAGGAAGTACCAAGATGTATATGGACTTGAAAGAACTATTCTGGTGGAATAACATGAAAAGGTACATTGCTAAATATGTATCAGAATGCCATACTTGCCAAAGGGTGAAGGCTGAACATCAAAGTCCAGCAGGACCATTACAACCTTTGGAAATTCCCGAATGGAAGTGGGAGGAAATAGGTATGGACTTCATCACCGGATTGCCCATGACACCTAAACGGAAGGATATGATATTGGTAATTGTGGACAAACTAACTAAAAGTGCACATTTTATTCTGGTAAATCAGAAAGATAATGCCGAGAAGTTAGTAGAAGTTTACATCAAAGAGATAGTAAGTAAGCATGGAGTACCCAAAAAGATCGTAACTAATAGGGGATCAGTGTTTACTTTAGCATTTTGGAAGCAATTGCATGAAGCACTTGGTTCAAAGTTAGATTTCAGCACAGCCTATCATCCAGAGACAGGAGGTCAATAAGAAAGAACAAATCAGATACTAGAAGACATGTTAAGATCTTGTGCATTAGATTTTGGAGGTACATGGGAAGATCATCTACCATTGGCAGAATTTTCCTAAAATAATTCTATCAGAGTAGTCTGAAGGCAGCTCCATATCAGGTTTTGTATGGAAGGAAGTGTAGATCACCAATATGTTGGTATGAGCCTGGAAGCAGCAAAGAATTTACACCAGACTATATCAAGGAAGACAAGATATCATTGATAAGATCAGGGATAGACTAAAAATAGCTCAGAGTAGGCAGAAAAGTTATGATCATCAAAGTCGAAGATCTTGGCATCTAGAAGTGGGAGATATGGTATATTTGAAAGTAAGTCCCATGAAAGGGGTTAAAAGGTTCGGAGTTAAAGGAAAGTTGAGTCCAAGGTATATTGGACCATTCAAGATACTGAGTCAGAACAGGACTATAGCTTATGCTTTAGAGTTACCATCAAGATTGGCTCAAGTGCATAATGTTTTTCATGTGTCACAACTTCGTAAATGTTTGAAAGTTCTAGATGATGCAATCACACATCAGGAGATAGAACTACAAGCAGACTTGACCTATGTTGAAAAGCCCTGTAAAATTTTGGAAGAAAACTGGAAAAGGTTGAGGAATAGGGCAATCAAATATTGCAAGGTACAGTGGGAACATCACCCTCAAAGGGAAGACACTTGGGAGAAAGAAGAGGATTTAAGAAAAGCCTATCCAGAATTATTCAGGTACACTTCAGCAAACTTCGGGACGAAGTTTAATTTAAGGGGGAAGTCTGTAACATCCCAGCATTTAGGAACCAACGAAGGGTAAATTTAGGAATTTGTGATATTGCATGCATTCATCTGTGAAAATGTGGGTAAATTTTTCGCCAAATAAAAACCTAAAGTGATCAAAGTTTCTTTCATGCTTTGAGATTAGGTATAGTCTTGAAGGATGATTGTTATAGACTTTGATATGATCTTTGTGGATTAGAGTGTTTTGGGAAATGAAATTTGAATTTAAAACTTCAGTGTTTGAATTATAAATCAAAAGGATTTAGAATCATGTTTGAGTGATTTGATTTAATCTAGAGTTAACAATTAATAACTCAAACTTTAAATGAAATAAATTAATCAATAGAATGAATACTTATTCCAAAAACTTTAATCAATAAATGAGTTACAAAGTGTAACTTATTAGGAATCTTTACAATAGTAAATAAAACAAAAGAAGAATCTTTAATTATTGAATAATAGTACAATATTTATTACAAAAGAATAAAAATAAAATTACAATTGACTATTCTATAAAAAAAGAGAAAACCTAAACTAAAGTATTGATCTTCAAGTCTGGTACCTACAAAACGAACTCAAACATAAAAGAAGAAAGTTAAGGTTAAAATTATATTACTCTCAGAATTGACAATGAAGTGCACTGTTCAAAATTTCATCATTGAGTAATCTTTTAAAGGGGCAAATTTCACCAATATGAAAGAATATATCTTTCATAATATTAATCCATATGTCAAATAAACATCAAGGAGAGGCAAGTTTCACCAGCCAAGTAAAAGGTAATCTGATAAGAGTAACTTTCAAATTCCGAACATATCCACATGTGTGCAGCAGGCACACAAGCAACACACACACACACCAAACTGCATGGTGTGTGCTGTCAGCACCACAGCAGTAGCTCAATCACACAAAACCATCAGAACAGCCATGGGGAAGCACTAGTGCATCTCTCCACTGCTCACACCACAAGAACGGCTAGTTTAGCCAGAGCCAAATAAACCAGCAACACAATCTCACACCAGATCAAGCCACACATTACCTGATGGTGACATAAGGAGGGGGGATCAGGTGAATAGCAAGGCCAAGCTCACAGGAGCTAGGAGGAGCAGAGTTGATCAAGGCCAAGCACAAGCATCAGGGGAACACAAGAACAGCATCCAGAGGAGAAGGACTGGATCAGACCAGCAACACCACCAGGACATCAAGCCATCACAATCAAAGATTTTGTGGTGAGTATCATAAACAACCACATGATCTGTTCCAAGAAGAATATATGTGTTGATGCGTAAGACAACCTCTCAATAATCACCCAAGTGGGGTGAATCTATCATAGAGGTTTTAAATATAAAGATCAGAATCAAACTCTAATAACAACACCAAATCCTTGGACTAGCCTCACTGAATTGGTGATACCAAAGGCAACTTTTATATTCTATCATTTGTTCTTACAAAATCTGGGCACGTCTCCAAGAAGGAGTAGCACCTCAGATTTCATAGGCCACAAACAAAACCATAAACTTAACCAACTAGGATCCAAGATCTAGTAAGCATCTAATGCCTTAATCAATTTTGAAAATGACAGCAACATAGGAACTTAGTTCCTAGAGCCTCAGACCAGCATCATTGGCTTAATCAAATAATAAGTTTCCCAACTTATCTATCAACATCAATCAAGTCCCAGAAATGACCATAAGTTTAGTCAGTAACAAGATCCACTTATGTACCTTTCTAAGAAGGTTTCATAAGCACTGAACTTATCACCAAGACAATCAAATAGTCCAATCTACACAAATCATCTATCAAATCATCTCCCTAAGGCCAGATACAGGGATCATATCCTAATTATTTATTCATGTTCAAATAATCATTGGATTCTATTGAATAAAATTCAGACCAAGCATAATCTGGCAAGCCAACAATAACTATGGCAGTGAATCATCACTGACTAGATCACTGTCAGTATCAAGATACTGACAACAGATAAACACATCAAGTCACCAGAGTACCAACCAGAGGCAATATTATGCAACCCTAGCATTTAATCCAGCCTTAGTCTCAAACCAACAATAACACCACACAATCAAAGGGGTGACCACAAGCACTGAGGTGCAGAGCACCCAAATTCCCACTAAACATCATAACCAGACCATAAGAGCATCTTACAAGCACCAGAGATGAACCCTAGTAGCAATACAAGCACAAACTAAGACTAGCCACTAGATACGCATAGAGGATTTCATGGTGATAGGATGAACTCAGATCCACAGAGGCAACTTACCCGGGGTCCTCGTTGAAGAATTGAAGAGGAAGCAGAATGGCCGACGAGCTCACCGCGGCACGGGGAGCACCCCAGAGGGTGCTGCAACCCGCACCATCCATGGCGGCGGCCACAGCAGAGCACGAGCACTGCACCTCACCATGGGGGAATCCGTGGCGGCGATAGCAGCACCATTCCCAAACCCTAAGGTTCGGGAACAGGGTGAACCTGGCCACATGGGAGCTCCAAAATCAAATCGAGTTGGACCAGATGGACGAGTGTACTCGCCAACCTCGCCCTGCACCATGGCAGTGGCCGGGAAGGGCCACGGCGGCGGGCATCGCCAGCGGCGGCGCCAGAACCCCACGGGGTCGAGGAAGAGAGAGATGAGAACGAAGAAGAGACAGAGAGATTGGGCCGGTTGGGCCAAAACCCCTTCGGGGTGTTGGTTTTGACTATGCCCTACTGGGCCACAAGGGCCCAATAGACCCAAACAGTCAGCCCAAATCACTTAAATCATGTTTTAATAAATAGGAAAAGACCAAAATGCCCCTGAACTTAAATAAATTCTAGAAAATTAAATAAAAATCCAAAGAATTATAAATAAAATATATTTGGATTCACAATTATCCAAATTATCCAAACAAATTAAGAAATAATATTTTAGACATATAAATGTTATTAAGAAATTTTGTAATATATATATAACTTATGGAATTTTACAAAATTATTGAAAGATGATAAAAATAAATAAAAATCACTTTCATTATATATTAATATTGTAGTATTTTAGAAAAATACTAAACAAATATTTAATATCAATTTTTGGTATTTAATGATAATTCTTAAAGGAATTATTAATTAAATAAAATGTAACTAATTTGAAATAAAATAAAAGAATACAATATTCAAAAAATATTAAAAATTAATATTTATAAAATTCTTTATTATCAAAAGAACTTTTATAAATTAAATAAATGGGGAAGAATACATATAAAGCTAAATGATGCATTACATTACTTTGCATAATCATTTTGCTTCTTTGAATATTGTCCTTGCCAGGCAATAATGATGTTTTTGTAGACATAGAAGCTCAAGGTCCGGTGCAAGCGTCAAACTTCACTGCCTTGCCATCACAAGGCAAGTTCATCACTTGCTCATATCCTTTGAAGAGTCTTTATCAAAGTATTTGCAAATTGTGTGTTATCATATATACTCCAAAGAAAGAAAATAATATTTTCACAAATAAAGAAATCATAGATATCATCCTAAGTGATGATATAATGGAGAAATAGAACTTAGGGTTCTATTTGCAACAATGATGATCAATTAGGAACTTAATAACCTCTGGCATCAGTGATTCTAGCGCCGTATATTACACGTTAGCCATAAGATTGGAATGGGACAGAGAAGTCAGTTGTATCTTCTTCCTCTCGCATGTAGTCGGATGTGCAGGTTGTGGCTGTTATCCTCGTAGCGTGCATATTAATTGGTAATTCGTAGAGGATATGCAGCATATGGGTGGGAACCCTCAACGTCCCATGATAGTTCTGGCATCTAACGGTCTGTACAAACCATTGCCGTAATCCAATATGTGGGCATGGTGTACACCAAGGAGGCATGCGAGGTCGCGAAGGGGGTAGTGATTGGCTTGGACTAACTACTAGGCTCCACATCATGGAATTGTGGACGGAAAAGTACGCCCAGTTGTGCAACAAGGAGTTGATCTCTCATGGATAAAGTAACGCACCTCTGCAGAGTATAAGAATTGTAACTTGTTACTCCCTGTTCCAGGAAGGAGCTGCAAACGCAGCAGGAAAGGAACTCCATGAAAGTTCTGGTCAACCTATGAAGGCTGATGGTCATAGATTTTCATAATAAAATCAATCTTTGAAGAAAGATTTACAAAAACTGCATAGTGCCAAGGACTTATAGTCCGAGGTGATAGTTAGACCATCAAACTTCCCACCTTGCATATAATGAACTTGTTGGGTAACGCGATTACTCATCCTTTCCTTTGGTCCCTTTCTTAGACTCTGAGGATCCCGAGGACGTGCCAATGTATGCAGCCGAATGTAAAGAAGATGTGTTCTACGAGGAGCCTGACCTGTCAGGAGGTGTTGAAGGAGTGGATTACGAAATCTGCTATGGTGTCGATGATAACGAGTCCAACTAAGCATCCTAGTTAGTAGTAACCGACGGAGCCGAGCAGCATGAACTCTATAGAATAAGATGCTGAGCTCAACTCCTAGTTGGAGTTGCTACTTTTAAATTCCGCTGAAACACTTTATATTTTGGTTTATAAGTTGAATCCTTTCGAAGTCTAGAACTTCTGGTATTGTAATAATAATGTGTGAATGTTTGTAATATGGACCCGCAATGTTTCTGTTGTACCACTCTGAGGGATGTGATATTTACAGAACGGTGTTCTGTGGATGTCATGTCAACGACTATAGTGTACTACACATGTAGTGGTATGCTGGGTCACCGCACCTCCTCTGTTCCATAGCCCTTCGAGATGCTTCCTTCTGGCCTCGCACGGTTATGGACATATTTCTTTAAGACTCCCATGAATCTCTCAAAGGGGAACATATTGTGTAGAAATACAGGACCGAGAATGGTAATCTCTTCGAATAGGTGAACTAGAAGGTGCATCATTATGTTGAAGAAGGATGGTGGGAACACCAACTCAAAGCTGACAAGACACTAGACCACATCTTTCTGTAACCCTGGTAGACTTTCTGGATCGATTACCTTCTGAGAAATTGCATTGAGGAACAAACATAGCTTCACAATGGGTACTCTAACATTTTCCGACAGAAGCCCCCTCAAAGCAACTGCAAGCAACTGCGTCATAAGCATGTGGCAGTCATGAGACTTCAGGTTCTGAAATTTTTCCTCTGCCATATTTATTATTCCCTTTATATTGGACGAGAAGCCAGAAGGGACCTTGATACTACTCAGGCATTCAAAAAATATTTCCTTCTCTTCCTTGGTAAGAGCGTAGCTGGCAGTACCTTGAAACAGCTCTGGATGCCTGCCTTCTCGGTCTTTTATACGTTGTTGGTCCTTCCGTGCTTCTGGTGTATCTTTATTCTTTCCATACATGCCCAAGAAGCCTAGCAGTATCAAGCAAACATTCTTCGTCAGGTGCATCACATCGATTGCAGAGCGGACCTCTAAGAATTTCCAATAGGGTAGCTCCCAAAATATAGATTTCTTCTTCCACATGGGTGCGTGTCCGCCAGCGTCCTTCAGAACAGACTGTCTGCCGGGACCCTTTCCAAAGATTACTTTTAAATCCTTCACCATATCAAATACAGCATCACCAGTATGACGGACAGGCTTACTCCGGTGATCTGCTTCACCATTGAAATGCATGCCTTTCCTTCTTAGGGAATGCGTGGGCGAAAGAAAACGACGATTCCCTAGGTACAAATTCTTCTTGCACTTATCTAAATAAATACTTAGTGTCATCTAAACAGTGTGTGCATGCATTGTATCCCTTGTTTGTCTGTCCTGAAATGTTGCTAAGAGAAGGTCAATCATTGATGGTTATGAACAACAATGCTCGTAGGTTAAATTCCTCACGTTTGTGCCCATCCCGCACACGTACACCTTGTCCGTGCCATAGCTGTAAAAGTTCTTCAACTAATGGCCTTAGGTACACATCAATGTATTTGTCGGGTTGCTTCGGGCCTTGGATGAGCACTGGCATCATAATGAACTTCCGCTTCATGCACAACCAAGGAGGAAGGTTATAGATACACAAAGTCACGGGCCATGTGCTATGACTGTAGCTCTGCTCCCCAAAGGGATTCATGCCATCCGTACTTAGACCAAACCATAATTTTCTCGCGTCACCTGCAAAGTCCGGGTACTTTCTCTCAATTTTTCTCCACTGCGAGCCATCAGCGGGGTGTCCTAACATCTCGTCTTTCTTATGGTCTTCTTTGTGCCATCGCAATAATTTGGCATGCTCTTCGTTTCTGAACAAACATTTCAGCCGTGGTATTATAGGAGCATACCACATCACCTTGGCGGGAACCCTCTTCCTCGGGCGCTCCGCCTCAACATCACCAGGGTCATCTTGTCGGATCTTATACCGCAATGCAGTGCATACCGGGAATGCATCCAAATTCTCGTACTACTCATCACGGTAGAGAATGCAGTCATTAATGCATGCATGTATCTTCTATACCTCTAATCCTAGAGGGCAGACAACCTTCTTTGCTTCGTAAGTACTGGATGGCAGTTCGTTATCCTTTGGAAGCAGCTTCTTCATTATCTTCAACAACTTTTCAAATCCCTTGTCAGGCACACCGACCTCTGCCTTCCATTGCAGCAATTCCAGTGTGCTGTCTAGGTTTTTGTGGCCATCTTCGCAATTCGAGTACAACAATTTGTTGTGATCCTCTAACATCTGCTCAAATTTCAAGCTCTCCCTTTCGCTATCACATTCTCCCTTTGCATCAGCAATGGCCCGACCAAGATCATCATCTGGCTCATATGATGCATGTTCTTCTGCTTCTTCTTCATCATTGTCTTCCATTGTAGTACCACCGTATTCAGGGGACATAGGATAGCTGTCATCATTCTCTTCATCTTTGTTGTCTTCCATCATAACCCCTCTTTCTCCGTGCTTGGTCCAACAATTATAGCCAGACATGAAACCGGACCGAAACAAATGGCCATGAAGGACTCTTGAGGAAGAGTATTCCTTCTGATTCCGACACTCACCACATGGACAACACATAAAACCATTCCGCTTGTTTGCCTCTGCCACAACGATAAAAGAACACGCGCCTTTAATAAACTCGTCAGAGATTCGGTCAGCGTACATCCATTGCCGTCTCATCTTCATTTTGTAAGTTCATCAAAAAAATCACGATGCTAAGAGTAGTACTAGTCTAAAAATAAAAGAACACATCATATACATCAAACAAGCACTGATTTAAAAACTTTCTACTATATCTTTAGTCCCGGTTGGACACACCAACCGAGACTAAACGGGTTGCGGCAGGCTGGGGCCGACATGAGCCCGTTTAGTCCCGAATGGTGTCTCCAACCGGGACTAAAGGACACTCCAATCGGGACTAAAAGTGGGTGACGACACTATATGTCGTGAGTGGACACTATGCCAGTGAGTGGCGACACTGTTTCAGTGGGTGGCGACACTATGAGAGGGATGAGTTTCGACATTATGTCGTGAGTGTCGACACTATGTTGTGCTGCTTAATCTATAAATAGGCTTCCTTGTGAACTATCAACTACAAGGAAGATCGTGTGCGAGACCAGGGACACCACTACGGCGGAGCTTCTCGAAGATGTCTTAGGACCTCGTCCTCAGACATCTTCGAGGAGCTCGCCGTAGAGGCACTCCCTAATATGTTAAATTAGTTAGCTCCACTAGCATACTGATTTAGCTAGAAAAGATATGAACTGAAAGATGGTGTGCGAGAGCAGGGACACCACTATGGCAGAGCTTTTCAAAGATGTCTTAGGATGCCTTGTCCTCAGACATCTTCGAGGAGCTCGCCATAGAGGCACTCCCTAATTTAATTTGGTAGCTCCTTGGCGTGTTCATGTTTTTGTTCTTTCTTGCTTGACTGGCCGATGATTAACTAAAATGCTAGGGCGCCACTATATATATGTGTGCCTTCATAGTTTTAGTACTAATTTTTGTTTCAATAGATTTTGTGACGACGGGTAGAAAAAAGAAGAATATTTTGTTGCTCGACGGTGACATGATATGCACTGTGAACCGTCTGGATTTCAAGATAACGTGTCAAACCAAGATATGTAGATAGGATGAACTCATGTATCTATGTGCTTCGATGAATCAAATGAATTTCGAGAACTATATGTGCCAAATTAACCAGATATATAGAGATAGAATCCACACAAAATCTATCCATTTCTAGAGCATGAAATGAGCTAAAACAAGCAATGAGAGATGAAATGATAAAGTTGCTAACCTCTTAGAACCCTTAATAGATGTGGAGCCAAAAAATCTTCACAAATCTTGAGAAAAATAGGGAAAAACTCGAGCTTGAGGGGAGAAATTTGAGAGGGATGCCTGTGTGAGTTTGAAACAGCTCGGGCTAGAAAGGGGAAGAAGATATAATCGGGGACTTTTGTCCCGATTTGAGAAACAAACCGGGGCTAAAGGTCCACGCATCTGCTCTTTTCCAGCGCCAGACCCTTTAGCCCCAGTTTGTTAAACAAACCGGGACTAAAGTTCTCATACGAACCGGGGCTATGTCTTCTGAGCCCTGCGTCCGTTTCTAGTTCCGATTTGTTCTGGACCAAAGCTTTCTACTAGTGAAATGGAAGAAGTAGAAAAACCGTACACGGTACAACTCGAACAAGCACTAGCAAAGGATGTTTTGAATCATCAAGCAATGTGCGCGCGTGTGACGTGCCGCGTTTGGATACTGCCAGTTAATTAAAAGCAAATGTCCTCGCGTGTGACCTGTGGATACTCATCTCAAAAAAGAGACGGTACTTCATTTGCGTCTATATGCAGAATCTATGTAAAGGATATATCTATCCGAGGAACCCTAGTAGAGTACTAAGGAACCGTATATATATAGAGACAAAATATACACGTGAGCAGTCGAAACAAATTAAGCCGGTATATATCTAGCTAGCACTCGATGATGGCCGCCGAAGCATCGCCGGCGAACCAACACGTCCCGCTGCTCGGCGCGCGGCCGCTGCCGCCGGATGAAGGATGCCCGCGCCGGCGGCCATGGCGGGCGATCTGCTGGGATGTTCTGGTCTTCGCTATTTGGACTTTGTTCGGACTTTTCTGTATATGGTATATTGCCTGCTTTATCTACGACGCCAAAACGACCGGCGCGATGGAGTACTCGGTGGCCATCACCGGCGTCGACGGGCTGGACCCGGCAATCGACCTTAGGAGCGACCTGAGACCGACGCTCTCGCCGGTGTTCAACCTCACGATCTACATCAAGGAGTTCGACAAGTTTATAGCTGGAGCGTGCATGGGTGGCCACTCGACGGAGCTCATCGTCTCGTACCGCGACGCCTTCCTTGGCAAAGGCGCGGTGCCGGGGTTCTGTGTGCCGACGATGCGGGAGAAAGGGGTCGCCACCAAGGCGTGGGGCGTCGATGTGGTGGTGCCACGGTTCCTGCGGGACCAACTCGCCGGAGAACTGGAGCAAGGCCAGGCGGCGGTGCTGGATGTGGTGGTCACGGACCCAAGTTATTGGGGAGCAGTGCTTGCTTGTGAGGCCAAGATCGGAGGGGATCGATGCCCCTGCAAATTTCATTCCTAGCATCCAATGTCCATTTAGTTAAGATGTGTTTTATTTGAGATTAGTGAAGAGAGATAGTAGAAAATTATGTAAGACTCATATTAGTTGGTTTGGCATGTTTAGATTCAGAATCTAGATGAATCTAGACAAATTCAAGTTAACTAATATGGGCCGGTGGAAGTAGTATGATTTTTCTAATGAAAACAGAATATGAAAACAGAATATGATCCGGTACCTAATATCGATGTTGTGCAACTTTGCTCTGCCTGGGTGACACGTAGTCACCATAGATCACATCCCGGTAGTTTCTTAGATTTAGTTCTAGAATGCTGCTACTCACGCTTTGCACTGACAACAGCTCGATGCACAACGCTCTTATATCTTCCGTTGGTTACCATCTGGACAAGGGTAATAAACATGAGCAACATATGGTGGAATCATATTGCAAGTATGCATAATGAGAATCACAACTGAAGTTTATTTATTCACAGACCTTGTCAATCTAGTGAAAAAGGCTAACAAAATGTGCATACAGAACAAGTGAAAGCAGTTCAGAACATTGTCAACATAAGCTCGGCCAGGCCAGAGAGGGCCTGGTTTGCCCTTGTTGCGGCATCCGGCAGTTCCCTCCCGCGTGTTTTTATTAGAGTTTGTGTTTGTGTTATCTTAGGACTTAAGCCTATCAGTTTGGGTCTAATCCTAGGCTGGCCGACCCTCCTCCTCTTTTCTATATAAACATTGTAATATTGTCTAAATTAATATAAGTTCTTATTCTTCCAAAATATCATGGTATCAGACGCCTAGGTTTTTCTCACCTGGGATGGCTTCTCCGGAAAAACCGTCGCCGCCGTCGGCTCCGCTATGGACCGCGGCTGAAGCTCGCATCGCGGGCGTACCACCCTCCTCATCCTCCTCCTCTACTCCTACCCACCAAATACCCCAACAAATCCCTCAACTATCTCTTGCCGACACGATCGCCGACGTCTCTCCCTTCGTCCCGATCGTCTTGGATCTCGCCAAACACAACTTCTACCACTGGTGCCACCTGTTTCACGTGCATCTCGGGCACTACGGCCTTCGCATCCACATCGATCCCGCCTCGACACCGCGCCCCTATGATCCGCGCTGGGTGAAAGACGACCTCACCATCATCCAATGGATCTACATGTGGATCTCCACCGAGTTCTTCAAACTCGTCTCCACCGACGACGCCACGGCAGTGCAACTTTGGGCTGCCCTCCAGCAGCTCTTACAGGACAACTCTGACTCACGCGTCAACGCCCTCCACATCGAGCTCCGCACCAGCACTCAAGGCGACTCCCCTGGCACCGTCTTTTGCCAATGCATCAAGGCCATCGGCAAGGAACTGCGGGAGCTCGGTGATCCCGTTGACGACCGTGCACTCATCAACGCCCTTCTTGTCGGGCTCGGCGATCAATTTGAAAAGCAAGTTGCCTTTATTCCTCTGCTAAAACCTTACCCTAGCTTCGCCGAGGTGTGATCTATTTTGCAGCTCGAGTCCCAGAACCAAGCACGCAAGGCTTCCCGTCCTCCTCAGGTGTTTCACACGGCGTCTCGCCTGCCGCTCCTGCCTACTCCTACTGCACCACCGACGGCCCCTCCTGGATGGCGTCCAAGCCCCAATTACCGCGGAAAAAATCCCGTGTATCGGCCACCTGCCCCAGCGCCGACTCCTCAGCCGTGGCCACCTTCTCCTGCACCAGCTCCACCAGCACCACCACCACCCTCCGCCATGGCCCCTTGGCAGCCGCAGCATTACCCATGGACGTGTCTCGTTCAGGCCTGGCCGATGCCCTGGCCGCCCCCTCTCCGTATGGCGCCCCACCGGCTTACATTGGGCACTGGAATCCCGGCCTCCGCCCCTCCATCGGTGCACCCGGGCCTCTCGCACCTCGTCCTCCGCAGCAGGTCTACAATGCCCAAGCTCCGTCGACGGCTTACATGTTGTTGCCACAGCAATACATGGCTCTGCCGACGTTGCTCCCCCACATGTACCACGCTCCTCCAGCTCTTCAGTACATGCCTGCGTCACCCGCTCCACCAAGCTGGGACCAAGCCGCCTTCATCGCTGCCATGAACAATTTCACACTCAACAACCACGAAGGACGGATTGGATTTTTGATTCTGGTGCTTCCTCGCATATGTCTTCAAATATGGATTTTCTGTCAGCTTGTTCTTCCTCTCCCTTTTCTACCATCACCATTGGCGATGGATCCTCTATTCCAATCTCATGCTCCGGTCACTCTTACATCATTAATCCAAACACAAATTTTATCCTTCGAAATATTTTAGTTGCTCCATCATTAATAAAAAATCTAATATATGTTTGCAAATTCACAATTGACAATAATGTTTTCATAGAATTTGATCCCTTTGGTTTATCTGTCAAGGATCTAAAAACAGCGGTGGTCCTCGCTCGTTACAATAGTTCAGGCGATCTCTATCCTCTCCATGGCGCATCCACCTCCACACCTCAATCCATGATTGCCTCCGTTGATCTATGGCATCGTTGTCTCGGTCACCCCAATGAAAATACCGTGTCATCCATGCTGCAAGAGTTTAGCATCCCTAGTTTTAGTTCTTCTCATGATCCCTCTATTTGTAATGCCTGTCAATGCGGCAAACATATTAGATTACCTTTTGGCACATCAACTACCTATAGTACTTTTCCGTTTGAGTTATTACATTGTGATTTATGGACCTCTCCCGTCCCAAGTGTTTCAGGGTTCAAATATTATCTTGTTATTTTAGATGATTACTCTCACTATGTTTGGACCTTCCCTCTTCGTGCCAAATCAGATGTTCACAAACTCTTCATTAATTTTAGGCAATATGTTCTAACTCACTTTGGTCTCCCAATTCGCTTCATACAATGTGACAATGGAAAATAATTTGATAATAACCAAAATCAAAATTTCTTTCTCTCCCAAGGTATCCTCTTTCGTTTTTCCTTCCCATACACATCTCCTCAAAACGGCAAGGCTGAACGTTCCTTTCGCTGTATCAATGACATCTTGCGCACCTTACTAATTCAAGCCTCTCTTGCACCATGTTTTTGGGCTGAAGCTCTATGGATAGTCACATATCTTTTAAACATACGACCAACTAACACATGTCCTCTTTATTCTCCCTTCCAATCTCTCTTTCTATCTCACCCCGATTATTCAGATTTGCGTGTTTTTGGTTGTCTATGTTTTCCTAACACATCCTCTACTGCCGCCCATAAACTAGCTCCAAGATCTTTGACATGAATATACTTAGGTCCATCCGATGATCACAAAGGATCACGATGTTTTGATCCTTCCTCCGGTCGTGTTCTTATATATATCTCGTCATGTCACCTTCGATGAAAATACTTTCCCCTTTTCAACCCTTCATCCCCCGTCGATCCCTAAACCTATGTCACCATCTCCTTCTCCTATAGCGCGTCATTTTTTAGTGCCAACGGTCACCCCCGCCGTGGATGTCGATCCCTCTGCTGCGGCAGCGCCACCTCCTGCCGAGAGCCCACAATAGCCTGTTGTGTCACCTTCCCCTGCCGCGGCAGACTCTCCTGTCAGCACGTCCTCTGGCTTGGTCTCTCCCGCGTCAACCACACCTTCTTATTCAGCAACTAATCCACTTCCTACTAATGTCGTTCCCATACCTATTCCCACCAATGATCATGTCATATGTACTCATGGCAAAAAGGGTTTCCATATTCCCCGATGTTTTCTCAATCTTTCAGCTACTCCATCAATCTCACCTATCCCAAGCTCCTACAAACGTGCTCTTCTTGATCCACTATGGCACTCTTCCATCAAAGATGAATTCGATGCTCTTATTCAAAATAATACATGGACTCTTGTTCCTAAACCATTCCTATTCACCAACTTGATGTAAAAAATGCTTTTCTTAATGGTACTTTGAATGAAACTGTTTATTGTCAATAACCATCCGGATTTGAAGATCCCTCTAATCCAAATCTTGTCAGTCTTCTAAAGAAATCTCTCTATGGTCTTAAACAAGCTCCTCGGGCCTGGTTTTAACGATTTTCTACATTCATTCAAACTATTGGTTTCATCCCTTCCAAATCTGACACATCTCTCTTTATTTTCCAATATTTCTCTCACACGACATATCTTATTTTATATGTAGATGATATTGTTCTTACAGCTTCTGATTCTTTTCTTTAACATATCATCACTCTTCTTAATAAAGAATTTTCTATGACTGATTTAGGATCACTTCATCATTTTCTTGGTGTCACCGCCACTAGAACATCTTCTACTCTTTCTTTCTCAACGGCAATATATTATTGAGCTCGTGAACCGAGCTTGCATGATTGACTGTCAACCCTGTTGTACACCGGCTGATATTGGCACCAAACTTTTGCTGACGGTGATTCTATTCCAGGTCCAACCTTATATCGTAGTCTCACTGTTGCTTTACAATATTCTACTCTCACCCGACCCGACATCTCTTATTCTGTTTAGCAAGCATGTCTCTATATGCATGATCCTCGTTTACCTCATCTTTCTCATGTCAAAAAGATTCTTCACTACTTAAAATGAACTCTTGATCATGGTCTATTACTTAACTCATCTTCTCTAACAAGCTTGACAGTTTATTCTGATGCAGACTGGGAAGGATGACCAGACACTCGACGATCCACATCCGGCTTTTGTGTTTATTTGGGTGATAATCTTGTTTCTTTGTCATCGAAAAGGCAGGTTACGGTATCCCGGTCTTTGGCTAAAGCAGAATACAGGGCGGTTGCGCATGCTGTTGCTGAAGCAGTTTGGATACGCCAACTACTTGTGGAACTCCAGCGCCCCGTCGAGCACGCCACTATTGTCTACTGCGACAACATATCAACCGTCTGTAACACCCTCAGAATTGGCCCTATGCAAGTCTCAGCGATTCCCGCCAAACCGGCATAGAAACGATTCAAAGGTGCCCACCAGGCACTTTCGTGCGGGTGGAAAACGAAGTAATACCATTACACAATAGTCCACGATGGAACCCACAGAACGGATATACAACAATGACTCAAAGAATCAAGAATACAGATATACAATACAAAGATCCAAATCACCTGGAAAATGATACAACGTCCGACTATGGACAAGATGCAAATGGGGATAAGAGCCCTGAAAAATAACCAATGGCGTCCATAACCCTGCCCAGGCCAAGCCGGAAGGGTAACCCTGCTAACGACATTGATCTCAACACCTGCTTAAACAAAAGGGGTGCCGACAAAGGGCAAAGGAAAAAGAGAGCAGTCAGTACTGAGGCCAGTACACGGTGAGACTAGAATTAGGCGGTTCTCGCCTACATAGGTATGGTGGACTGAAGCGGCGACGCAGCATGCACTAAACAGCCTATAGAGACTCGATGCAACTGTCAGCTATCAGAGAGAGATAAGAAAGACCTATTCGAAACCATCCTGATACTACCACCAAACATACCCATCCTGGTATTTCCCCCTCGAGACCAAACGAGGAAGTCAAGCCGAGGAAACTCACACGGTTGGCAGTTTTATATATTATTTTCATGGTGGTTATCCAACTTACTAGTCATATCAGATACAAGTCAATTCATAACAGTAAACTTTAGTTATAGTTGTCTATGATCGAGATACTGTGCTCCAAGTCGTCCATAACCGCGGACATGGCTTCTCGAAAAGATTTAACCCTGCAGGGGTGCACCAAAGTTTCCACACGCATTTCGATCCTTTTTGCGAGATTAGTTAACATACTTCCATAGGTATGTCAGCGGGTCCTAGACACGACGCTTCCCAGACCCAAAGCAAGTACATGGGGGCCACCCCCAATAAGCTACCCGTAACAAAGTCGGCCGAGCTCCGAAGACGGACCCAGAGGTTGCGAGATCGACCAAGAGATCAAAGGCCATAGGTATAATCCTCAACATAACGACCCACATCCTAAACAGTACAGTAGTAAACGCTCATCGAGCAACAGATAATAAACATGGCATAACATAGCATACATGGCATGAAAACGTCAAACTAGTTTGTGGCCCCTAGTACATTACTTTGAAATCAGGTAGTAAGCCGATAGGGGTGTCCACACACCCCACATGTGGTTAGCGCGCTCAGTCTCAGAATAGGTGTCAAGAACTCGGGTCCTAGGTGGACACAAGTGGGCGGTTAACAACCAAATCTCAACTATTACCCATCAGTGCCTCTTCATTAGTTATCTCAATTTTAGTATTAAATTAATCAGCTGTAATTAAAACCACAATCATCTTCACCTTTATGAATATGCCAACCCCCAACATCAGTGGAACATCGACGACGCGAAGCAGCACCTAAGCAAGCGACTATGACTCGCAAGGCCAACTGTCTATCCAAACAACAGGCAATAGGAAGTTTTCAAGGCAATATAAAGGCTACAGGGATATATAAAGGGGTACGGAATCTACAGCATCGCAACACAGATAGCAATAGATCAACAGGAGGAAATAAAGACTAGAAATATAAAATAGGTAGAAAGAGGGATAATGCTCGCCTGAAAACACTGTGAAAGGTTCATCCGAATATCGGGTCGACTCTCGCATCAACTCATCGGCCTAATCCGTGAAGAAGCAAATCATTAGAAGAAACAACGGATGCACTATTTAATACTACGGCAGAAGATCGGGCATGATGCATGTATGATGTATGACATGGCAAAGATGTGATGCGATTAGGCAATATTAAACGGAACCGGGGTCCCGACATTTATTTAGATGGTTCATGTTATTTAGGTACCCCGCAATTTAAATGTTGTCTTAACAAGGCAACATTATATCACCGGTTCGATGAACAAATTTAAATGGGACCAATATTAGACTAGTTTCGCCCGCATATGGTCTCCATATTTATTTATGAGGTGAATCGGCATAATGCCCCCAAACCACACAATGTATGAAAGCATGACAATTTAATATGCAACAAGATATATGTCATATATTATAAAATAGGGGTCTATGATAGGGTCACACATCGGGGTCCAGAAATCTTAGGGCTCACCGAGGGTTCGGTCTTTGGGATCGGGGTCTCGACGCCTTTGAATCCGGGGACTTGGCGTTCGCGGTCTTCGGTTCCATGTAGAAGTACTTGGCGTTCCAGATCCACCAGATGACCTTGACTAATATAGTCCTCGCCTCCATTCCTTCGGGTTCCTTCATATCGGTCTTGTACTTCGAGTGGCACTGATGATCTTGTCAAAATTATTGTGTGGTCTTCGAGAGGTAACACTCTTCGGGTTCACAAACGGAGGGCGACGTAGCCGAGGTTTATCAACACCTGATGGCCAACACATGGTGAATACATGCTTCACAAACGCGAGACAGACAAACGCAATGGTGCTAGCAAGCACACAAGCACATATGTAGCAGCGTCCGAGGACCCAAAAAGGGGAGACGTCCACGTCGGCGCTCGAAAAACAGAGGAACGGCGACAAGATTGGGCGTGGGCCGCTAGGGTCGGCGGCCGACCATAGCAGGAGGGAGGCCGTGGAGAAGGTGCTCTGCCGCAGAGGCGGGAAGGAGGGGTCGCTGGCGCGACAGCGGCCATAGGAGGCAGAGGCGCTCGTGGTGGAGGCGAGGAGGGAAGGTGATGAGGGGAGGCGAGGCCGGCGCAAGGTAGACGGGGCAACGCCTGGCGAGGTGGCGGTTGGGCGTCGGGAAGAAGGGCCTCTGCCGGCGGCGGCGAGGTGAGGAAGCGCGGCCAGAGAGAGCTCCTGCGGGTGGCGGCTGCTGCAGGCTTGGGGAAGGCCGGCGGGGAACCTGGCGGCGGAAGGCGGGGCTCGACAGCGTCGAGGAGAGGCGACGCAGGCACGGCCCGGCGGTAGGCAACCTTGCTCGCGCGAGAGGAGGGGAGTGCCTGGCGGCGGGGGGAAGGTAGGTGGTGGCTGTTTGCGAGGAAGGGGGCGAGAGGGAGGCTCACGTGCGGGAGAGAGAAGGGGGTGCGGGACGGGATCGTGGTGGGACCAGGGCTCGATCGGGTTGACCGAGCTGGGAAAAAACAACGTGGGGAGCGGGGGGCTTTGCGTTGGTTGTACACGAGGGGGAAAGCGTGCGCGGGCAGGGCCAAAGGCGAGCGGGCGGCGTGTCCGCGTGCGTGCGCGGCGGCATAGAGGGAGTAGGTGGGGTTTGGGGTAGGGTTAGGGTTAGAGTGACAGTGTTTGCTAGGTTTTATTTTGGGTAGTAGGTGGTCTGGCCGATTGGGCCTTGGGCGGCCGGCTGGACTGCCTCCCCGATAAGAAAATGTTTTATTATTTTTATAAAACAAAACATTTGAAACATAGTTTTAGATAAATACAAGATCCAGAAAAGACCGAGGTTCACATTTGAATAAAGAGAGGGATATTTGTAGAAAATGAAAAAGACTTTTAGTAAAATAGTTTTAGACAGATAAATGCATGCTGGTGTCATGATGATGGATGAAGATAAACACAGACGATTTACTAGTAACGGTTTTACCCGGGGTGCTACACCGTCTAGATGGCCTCTAATTCTGTGCAGCATCGCCGTACCAAACACATCGAGATCAACATTCACTTTGTTCGGGAAAAGGTTGCTCTTGGAGAAGTTCGTGTTCTACATGTTCCAACAAGTGCACAATTTGCAGATATTTTTACCAAAGGACTCCATACTGCGTCCTTTATCGACATACGCTCTAGTCTCAACATTGTGGCGCCCGATGTTGACACTGCAGCGGGAGGGGGCGGGGGTATTAGAGTTTGTGTTTGTGTTATCTTAGGACTCAAGCCTAGGTTTGGGTCTAATTTTAGGCTGGCCGACCCCCCTCCTCTCTACTATATAAACATTGCAATATTGTCTAAATCAATATAAGTTCTTATTCTCCCAAAATATCACTTTTGTAGTGTCGACCCTCGCCGAAGTCCTCTCATTTCTGACTATCCGGCCTCGAAACATGGGTCATGGTGCGACGGTGGTGGTGGCTGCAAGACTATGGCGGGGCGTGCTGGTGGGTGGCGAGAGTGGTGGAGCAATCCGGAGTGTCCGGGAGTGTGGTTTTTATGAGGGGTGAGGAGAAATCCCTGTCGTCTTGACACCGATGCGATAACTCCTGCGAGTGTTGCCCTCCTTCCTAAAGGACGTCGGGTACCTCTTACCTACCTCTCGCCGCGTATCGGGGAAAACCCTAGGATCAATCCAGGCAGCAGCGTCAGTGTCGTCGCTTTCCTTCTTAGAGGTGTTTCTTGGTACGCGATGCTTTGGAGCGCTAGGATAGTGGTGGTCATTCTCCGGAGGGCGCAACGGTGGTGGGTCACCCTCGTTTTCGTCGATCCACTGTTATCGACCTTGTTTTCTCTTCTTTTCTCTTCTTTTTCTCTTCTTTTTCTTTGTTCTTTCTTTTAAGCGTTGTACTGTCTGGCCCAGCAGATCTCAAGTTGATTGCTATATTAATATATTAATATAGGTTGGCGTATGCCTATTTCGAGGAATACAGAATAAGTGTGGACATATGATGGACATTAGCACTTGCTCATAAAAACAATGGACTTGAGGCATCGAAGATGAACTAAACTGGTATTGAATTTTTACATTATGTGCTGACAACAAACAATTAAAACGATTGATGTGTGTGTCCAACTCATGCAAAAATTGAAACGGTGTCACTACGAATTGGGCAATTGGAGAAATACCATCAGCCGTCTATGTCTATAGCCTCCTATACCAGCTATTGTTATGTTGGGTTAACTTGTTGTGGTTGACTCAATTTTTTTACATATTGGGTCTTCTATTTTTCCTGTCAACAACGATAAAAACTAAAAGATATGTTGCCTTTAGACATGTGGGACCCAGTACACAACATGTTTTCTTATTTGTCTTCAGAAACCTAATATATATGCATTTCTTTTGATATGCATGACCCATCACTTAGCATCGTCAGCAACGGGGATATAACGGTTAACAAAGTCTATCCCCGATATCTCATAAGCCTCGATGTAAGCGACCACTCTAGGCATACCAAATGGCTACACATGCATGCAAGTCGCGTTCTGTTGGATTTTTACACCATGCATACGATTGATCCCACCCACTCGTGACCGTGTGTCTATTTCCATAGAAACATAACGTTCATGGAAAGGAATGAGTTTGAACCAAGTTTGGATCCGATTTGAGTACTGTTTGTTGAATGAACTAGATGAGAACTAGTTGAACAAAACTTTAATTTCTCCATTTATTAAATGATCACGGATAAAATATAACGATTAGATCACAATCGGCATTGTCTGTGATGCTTATGTGCTCGTCCATGTTTAGAATCTACCCCCGCCATCTTGTGCTCTTGTGGTGTGTCGATAGTTAGCCCATGACCAAGTCCTCTAACCAGGTGTGATGGCCTACTGAGGCCGTCGGCGATAAGCATGGTGACCAGATGTTTGAAAGCAATCGGTGATCTAGGTAAATCGCGGATGATATCGATCTCGTGCTCCTTTTAGAGGGTGCCCTGGTCCTGAAGCCAAGCCTTCATCTAGAAGGACTGGCTCTCCTGGGGCAACATCTCTAGCACCTCTAGCCAAAGCAATGGAGGATCTAGTTCAACGCCTTCGTCTCCATGGCTTCTATAGGAAGGCCGTCGAAGCTTGGCTTGCAGAGCCTTAAGTTGATTTTGTCCATGGCATCGATCTAGAGATTGTGGATGTGGATGTGGATGTGATAGTATGGGTACCGATGGCAAGTATCTGTTCGTGTTCGGAATAAATAGAAAGAGAGAAACAACTGTCCTATGACAAGCTCAACAAAAAAAATTGTAGTGACACTGAGCTGGAATGGCAGGGGATTAATGAGACATAGGATTAGTGCGGCTGGATTGATAGGGGATTAGTGACGTTGTTTATTATTGCAAAAGTGCGTTAGTAAGGCAACTGATTAGTGAGGCAGAGTAAGATACAATTTTCCTGAATTGCGAGTTCGAAACATGTTACACTAAGGGTAAATGCATTTGGCGTTTGATGATAGGGGACCAAGTTTTGGTGTTTGACGGTGTAAGGTATCACGTAGAGGTGTGTGTATATATGATTAGGTGTTTATATGACCCGAGTCACGGTGCGAGACAACGCTTCCGCCTTGCAGAAGTTCACCAAGTCACACCCGACATTGAGACCCCATTGCACCACGTTGCCGAGACTCGCCATCTTTGACATGGTAGATGCAACACTGCTCCACCGTGGTCACCAAGCAAGAAGTACGCGGAGACTAAGACCCATCCACCGAAGCCATCCACTTGTCTGTCCAGTTGATATATGTCTCCAAAGATGATGCCCTCGCGAGGGTGACGATGCAGGAACATCTCCACCATCAGATCTAGGAAGTCTGAATCTGGGTTCCCCGAGAGCACATACGGAGCAAGAAATGCCACCACAACGCCTCTGACGATGTAAACAACGCCCAAGGGCGCTGCTGTTGACGACAGATCCTCGCAACTGTCATCGGCCAGGCCACCATCTCCTCCTTGCCGACGATTGTGCCCCAAGGGCACACAATCTTCCCGAGAGCCGTAGCGAGGAAGGTGCCACAACCCGGATCTCGTCCACTGGGTGAACGTCGAAACCAGAGGGGCCCACTTTGCCACGCGATCGACGAATGGTCACGCACGCGCTAAGCCAAAGCACCCGCTTGAGAGCCTCCGCGGCCTCCCCCCCCCCCCCCCCCCCCCCCCACACACACACACACCAGGCTTTGGCTTGCGGCGATCCGATGGCCACCGGATGAGGGGTTGCGACAGCTTGACCTAGATCGCCAGGGGAGGGGTGAGGAGAGAGAGGTCTAGGGAGGGTTCATTTTGTTCGGTCTTTTGTCTTAGAATTTGTGGTAGGATTTGGTGGTAGTGTCTCCATGAAGATGGCTTCGAGTCGATCAATGTATTATTTGCTAAGCTTTGTTGAATAAACCAATAAAATTTAATTTTGTTCATCGCCCTCTTTTTCATACTGTAGAAAAATGAAATGATGTTTGAATGTGAATAAGCAATGTGCTCCCCCAAAAAAAAGAATAAGCAATATGCGTACGTAAGCTAATATTATATCCCAATAAATTAATGAATAAACGTGTTGTCTGTGGATACCTCCAATTAAAAGTGTATATCATATCCCAGCCAGATACTTTTTAAACATCCATGCTGCCCAAAGTTTGGTGTGCATGTAACTAATTAAATTCGTTTGCAAGGCTTGGGCAGTACTTTTCGTAAGGAACTATATATAGGCAAAACATACACGTGTGGAATCGAAACAAAACAGGTATCGCCGAAGCTAGCACACATGGGCGCAGAAGCATCGCCGAAGCTACACGTCCCGATGCTCGCCGCGCCGGCGCGGCCGCGGCCGGAGCCGGCCGCCGATGAACGGCCGCGCTGCACGCCATGGCTAACGATCTGTCGTTATGTACTGATCGGGGTCTTCTTGACCTCGGTCGCACTTTTCTTCATAGCCGGGATTGCTAACTTAGCCTACACCATCGTGACGACCGGCGAGGTGGAGTACTCGGTAGCCATCACCGGCATCGACGGGCTGGACCCCGCGACAGATCTGAGGAGCGAGCTGAGGCCGACGCTCTCGCCGGTGTTCAACCTCACCATCTACGTCAAGGAGTTGGACAAGTTCATAGTTGCAGAGTGCATCGGCGGCCACTCGACGGAGCTCATCGTCTCGTACCGCAACGCCTTCCTAGGCGAAGGCGCGGTGATGCCGCGGTTCTGCGTGCCGATGATGCAGGACGACGGGGTCGCTGCAAAGGCGTGGGGCGTCGACGTGGTGGTGCCACGCGCACAATGTCTTCTTCAGGACAATGTTTTGTGTAGAATACTATATATTTGTAGCATCATAAAGTGTATGAATAACTTTGAATATTGATCCGTTGCATAAAGATTGCAATTCTAACATTGTTGACCATTAGATCTTCTTTTTCCTATGTTAAATTATGTCACGTCTAGCATCTAGAAGATTATATTGTTAGTACAATGGACACTATGCACAAAACTCAAAATATATTTCTTCATGTTTTTAGAATCCTCTATGCTTATAATATTCCAATTTACTTTTTCTTAATAGAACTGCCATTATTTTTAATTTGTTATTTTCTCTTGGTTCAAGACTATACCCTAATCATGTCTACTAGTGGCGTTGATGTGATGCAGAAATCAAACAATGTTTATTGTGGTCGGCATGGCATATGATCCAAATAAAATCAAGTGGAGATTGGACAGTTCTACAACATCCGTGGAATATATGATTTGGGACGTCGACGGGGTGGTTCTACGGTTCCTGCAGGACCGACTCGCCGGAGAACTAGAGTAAGGCGAGGCCTTGCTCCACTCGACGGAGCTCATCGTCACGTACCACGACGCCTTCCCCTAGGCGAAGGCGCGGTGGTGCCGCGGTTCTGCGTGCAGATGATGCAGGATGATGGGGTCGCTGCAAAGGCATGGGGTGTGGACGTGGTGGTGCCACGGTTCCTGCAGGACTGACTCGCCGGAGAACTGGAGCAAGGCCAGGCGGTGCTGGATGTGGTAGTGACGGATCTGAGGTATCACGGCCAGATGCTTGCATGCAAGGCCAAGGTCGGAGGGGATCGATGCCCCTTCCAATTTGAGTATTAGCAGTAGGTCGAGAAAGGAAGAGACTAAAAAAATTAGGAAGTGACTAGTTAACAGCTAGCTGTTTCAGTTTCTCAATTGAGAAACAGACATATTTTTTAAACCAATGAGCAAATGACAACCGACAAACTGAGAACCGTCGAAAACTGTCTGTTTTCGGTACACATTTCTCGGCCTGGTGTTAAATAATCTTTTTGAATTCCCAAACGGCTCATTCTTTAGTACTCATTTTGTGTACTTACCATTGCTATGAAAAGGCCCAAAGACAGAAAAAATTCACCACGGAAAAGGCCTAACGCACCCATAACACAAATAGCGAAAAAGGCCTAGCAACTCAACACCAAACTGAGGCTGCGTCAGGTCATCTTCAGCAAGAAAGGAGCATCGCACCACCCCCTCCCTCACTTGTGAACGATGGAGAGAAAGCCAGCTCCACATATAGACGCACAAGATACATGCTTGCAGCTTGTACTACTTAATATATTCAGACTCGATGTAACTTAGTAAAAAAAATAACTGAATTAGAAAGCATGGGCATCAAAGTAAGTCTAATGGATGATACATAATAATATTTCATAGTGAACAATCAAACATTTAGGAGAGTTAAGAAGCAATTATACGGAACAAGGGGGCAAAAAAACTTGACAAGCACGCACACCACAAGGACTTAGAAAGTAATTGTGTTTCTGCACCAAAGTGCAGCACACAAGTTGAAGATTTAACAAGTACATACACATGTAGGAACAAAGTTACTGGCTACACTCTGGTTCTCACATATCAATAGAATAAACACAAGTATCTAAGCTCAACTTCAGAACATTAAGAGAGAGACAGAAAAAAAATTATAATGAAAAGCTGAGAGGTCGATAAACTGAACAAGGTCGTCTAGCTCAAATCGGCAAATTGAATGTAGGAAACCGCAAACTGAAAATGACCAAGTCTGCACTAACTTAATTTTCCAACAGTAGCTAACTGAATATTTCAATAGACTCAACAAAAATAAGAACTCAAGAAGAAAAAACAAGCACTCAATCGTGAGTGCCCACATCACTAGTCCTACCACTCACGGCATGCTAACTCATTCGAGCCCAGCGAAAAAAGGAAGCTCTATATGTATCCCACATTTCTACTGGCTACTTTTCTACCACCTCGCACGAAGCCGTTTCGAAGGCCTCTGTCTGTCCCATTACTTGCATGTAGCTGTCAACATATAAGGGTTTAGCAAGAGCATATGTCCTGTTTCAGTTCATGCTGCATAAAACCACATGAATAGTTCATAAACATACCTTTCCTTGATCAGGTCCGTCTGGAAACCCCTACGAACAGTCAGAACCCAAGCCTCCGTCATGTGCAAAATAGCCTGCAGACAACTTATGACAAATATGATCTTGTCGTGTGGCTCTGCTCTAGTCAACAAAAAATCATGAACTAAACACTACTATTCAATACAAAAGGTAATAAAGAATTGAAGAAAATAGTTTAATGAGAAAACTGAAGAAATTAATAAATAAAAAACTAAAGAAATGATTAACAAAAATAACTTAAGAAAATGAACAAAGATAACTGAAGAAAGAGGGAATGAAATAATAAATGAAGGAGGCAAGGAAGAAACATGAATGTAGAAAGTGCAAAAGGCCCCAACACGATAATGACAAGAGAGAAGAACTGAAGAAGAAATCTGACAGGCTGAAAAAAAATGATGACCAAGAAAACTCCTCATGTTTTCCCAATAAAAAACAAAGATACTCAAGACTGACAAAAAAATGAGAAAATTAATAAAATAAGATGATATACTGGAAAGCTGAAGCAACTAAAATAACATGAAGAGTAACGAAGAAAATGAAAAGGAAACAAAAATGAGATTATGATAAAATGAAAAGATAAGAGATAAAATAACAAGAAAAACTAAAATTCTATGACAATGAAAAGCTAAGAGAAAAAAAGGAGAGATAACACGAGGACAGAGCAAAGAAACTAATAATATGAAATACGATATAAATAAGACGTAGAATGAAATGCTAAAACAATGAAAATTAAGAGAAAGAAAAAATATGAACAAAACCTTTTTCGTGAGTAGTTGTACAACAACAAAAATATGAACTATCATGTCACAAGGGACTAAACCTCATGCAAACAATCAAAAAGAGCCAATCATAAATCACATAAAAACACTAAAAAAATGTGGGACACATAAGCTAGAAAATCGAACATGTGAGCTCGCCACCATCTCTCTAACCTGAAAATCCAACTAAAAAGCCTAATATAACCAACGAGCTTACTTCCTAAAAAATGAAAATAACATGAGTACATGAAGTTAGGTGATTGTGTGAGTGATTTATTGGTTCTCATCATTCCTACACAAACGAACATGAGTTCCAACCTCGAATCAACAAAATATATGTCTTGGTTATTCAGGTAACAATCATACAGACAAGAAAAAATATTGGGTAGCCAGGTGCTGAAAAAACCAATCGAGATGACAACATGAGGACATCCGGATTAGTGAAAATATACATCATCGTAGAACACAAATCTTCTTTACAATTGCAGCAGGCAGGGAGAACTCCCCTACGGTTCACACAACAAAAAACCACATAACTGACCAACAGGGAAACTGAACCTGAGAAGCTAGTTAAGTTAGAATCCATGCACACGAGAGATATTGTATATGCTCCTATGGGGAGTAATGTTAACAGCTCCATATCTGCATGAATCAGTTCCTAGTTTAAATTACCCCTTCTCCTTTTTTTGCATCAAATTACCCCTTCTTATCTTGTTGCAATGACATGATATGCTTCTACTACCATTTCATCCCAAGTGCATATGAGAAATTAATACAGGTTGCAAACTGAGACCTTAATTTGCCGCAGGGGTTTTATTTACAACGGCAAACACATGAAATGCGCTGCCTGCCTGAGGACATGTAGGTACAAGAACGTCAACACTTGACAAGTTAGATGCAAGTAGAGCGCTCCTTATCAGGGCCGGCTCTAACCTATGGCGAACATGGCGACGGCCAAGGGCCCACGCACCTAGGGGGGCCATCCTCGGTACCGCCTTGGCAATCTCTTCGTTGCTAATAGTGATTAACCGTGTAATTTCACTCTCCTTCAATGGAAGACTAGAACAGATTGATACAGAACTGCATGGCCGGCCAGCCACGCGCAGCTACGGTAGGAAAGAAATAGTTGATTCCTTTCTCTTCTTTTTTCTAGAATATATTTGTTTTGTTTTATTTTTTTAAATTTATATTAGTTAACTTAAATTTGTCTAGATATGAAATTTGTCTAATATGGTGGAAGGGAGTATTAGAGACCCTATGCCCAATTTTTGGAAGTGTCCGACAATACTACTTGTTATATTTTGCTACTCCCTCCGACCCATATTAGTTGACTTGGACTTGTCTAGATTCGAATATATATAGCACTAAAACATGTCTAGATATATTTAAATCTAGACAAATCCATAACTAATATGGGTCGAAGGAAGTATTTTTTTAGTTTTCTAACGTAATCTTCAGACTAAAAATATTTGGTTAGAGGATAATTTTTAATTTTTTTAAATGAAAAGAGACACATATATATGGCTAACTTAGATATGTGTATGTTTATGTTAGTCATAGGGGGCCATGTATTGACTTTGCACTAGGGCCCTCCAAAATATAGAACCGGCCCTGCTCGTTATGACTTCAGCACCTCACACATTGATTGACTGACTGACCAACAGTAGTTGGAAAAAAAAGCAAGCTACAGCTACAAACTCCGTTATCTATGAGATGGAGAACTCATTTCCAAAAAAAAAAAGAGATGGAGAACGTTCTTGGCTACCCGGAAGCCAAGTACAAGCACTTCACATAATAGAGAAAGCACAGAATGTTTCAGGCTACTTCCTACTGTCCCTAATGCCACATCCAAGCTCTTCGCCTACACCCCGTCGTGCTGCATCCAAAAAATACGAACTGCCATTCACGACGTCCATGCCACAAGCGAGGGTGCCTGATTACTTGGATCTCGCGGCAAACAGAACGAATACAACATCGAAATCGAACGGAACCAGCGCACATACAGACTCGAAATTGAACGAAATGAGTAACAAGATCAGGTAAATACCCATATCCCCGGCGACGCACCTGCCTTCCTTGCTGTCGAATCGTAGCTCTTGTTACAGTAGGTCGAGGAGCAACGCAAGCCACGGCTGTCCGTCGCCGCTACCTCCGGCTGGAGAGTTGCCGGTCTCTCCGTCGGCTGTATCCTTCGCTCGCGAACACCCTCTCCCTCCGGCGCCGGCCTAGTAGGCTGCAGTGTCGCCACAGACCTCTCCGCCATGGCCAGAGTTAATAAGCATAAAACTACCACTTTGTATGTCAAATTTTTCATTTCATACCGGTCGCTTTCGAAATCGTAAAACGATACTACATTTGACTCTGATTGTAGCAATGTGCACCGATTGTACTCTAATACGAATTGACACTGCCTAAGACGCGCGGGCCCACCTGTCAGGCTAACGTGGCAGCGTAAGACGGCATACCGTCTGCCGTTTTGCATGCAGGTCCTCAAGATTTGACAGAAAATTACGCAGAAGTCCCTGGCACTATTAGAACCTTCGTAACTTTTGAATATAAATTCAAATGGAAAAGTTTAAATACGAAAAGTGCTCAGAATTGTTTGAATTTTTTTTACAAACTTTATTTATTATTTTATATAATTAAAATATACAAAAATATAAAAATTATTTTATTAATTATAAGAAATTATTTTATTAATTATACAAAAACTTTGGAAATTCATAACTTTAACTATATAACTCTAAATAATATAAATAATATGTCTAAATTTATTAAAAAATTCAAGGAATCCATTTCTTATATTTATAATGCATGAATCATAACCGTTCCTCTCGGATATTTTGATTATGCAAGTAATCATAATAATAAATGTGTCACCGCGAAGGGGGACGTAATCATAACGCTGCCACGGCGTCGGCCAGCGCCGCGTCGAGCATGTCGTAGGGCCTGCCGGCGAAGACATCCTCGAGGCGCGACTCCCACCGGTCCAGCGCCATCGCGGAGGTGTGCGCCGCGTTCGGGCCGTCCACCAGCTCGTCTGTCCTCCTGCACCATACTGCTCGTCGTCGTGATCGCTCTCAGCTCGATGCCGATCAGTGGCGTCTCAATACATGATGTCATCGATTGATCTTACCGTGGATGGCCCAGATCGCCCGCCTCCTCTCCGGCGTCATCAACTGCGTCGCTGGAGGAAAATCGACATTTTTATTAGTAACATGGATTATTCGGGGTATTAAGAAATACTGCGTCGTAAGATGTTTGAGTAGCTTAATTACCGAGGTAGAACGTCTTGGCGTACTCCTTGCACACGGCGCCGCATCGGTCGAACGCCGCGTCCAGCGCGGCGGCGTCACCACGCCCGGCGAGCCGCGCCGTCCTCGGTGGACTCGCGGCGGCTACTGCGAGCGCGGCCTGCTTCAACACGAGCTGGCACATGCTCTCCTCGGACGACACGGTCGGCGCGGACAACAGCGAGACGTCGTCCACGATCGGTGGCGCTGGCCGCGTGATGCCGCTCCATGGCGCGGCCGCCTCGAGGCAGCCAGCGGGGTTCGACGAGCTTGCGTGGAGCGCAACCGCCGAGTGCACGCCGAAGCCGGCAGCAGCTCGCCTCCCGACGCCGCCCGGTAGGAAGACCAGCGAACGGCTCGGCGCATCAGACAAGGGCCGGAGGACGCACCCCGGCGAGCTCGCCGTGCGGGCGGTGGACAGCATGGCCGGCGACGTGTGCGCGTGCGGGGTGAAGAAGCAACGAATCTTGGCTCGCTCGCTAGCAGATACAGATCGATCGAGCAGCACAAGGCAGGTGTGGCCACTTTCCTCGATCGGCTCGGGAAGCTCCAAATCGCGAGTTCCCAAGACGAAGCAGGAGGCGAGGCTCCAAAACTCACAGGTTTAGCTAGTCAGGCAGGCTCAGTAAAATAAATAAAACAGCACGCATTTATTATTATGATTACTTGCATAATCAAAATATCCGAGAGGAACGGTTATGATTCATGCATTATAAATATAAGAAATGGATTCCTTAATTCTAATAAATTTAGACATATTATTTATATTATTTGGAGTTATATAGTTAAAGTTATGAATTTTCAAAGTTTTTGTATAATTAATAAAATAATTTCTTATAATTAATAAAATAATTTTTATATTTTTGTATATTTTAATTATATAAAATAATAAATAAAGTTTGTAAAAAAAGATTCAAACAATTCTGAGCACTTTTCGTATTTAAACTTTTTCTATTTGAATGTGTATTCAAAAGTTATGAAGGTTTTAATAGTGCCAGGGATTTCTGCGTAATTTTCTGTCAAATCTTGAGGACCTGCATGCAAAATGGCAGACGGTACGCCGTCTCACGCTGCCACATCAGCCTGGCAGGTGGGCCCGCGCGTCTTAGGCAGTGTCAATTCGCTATTAGAGTGCAATCGGTGCACATTGCTACAATCAGAGTCAAATGTGGTATCGTTTTGCGATTTCGAGAACGACTGGTATGAAATGGAAAATTTGACATACAAAATGGTAGTTTTATGCTATCAACTCCCATGACCACTCCACCTCTCCCCAAGCAAGCCAAAAGAGACAAAGAGTACCGACTGATTTTTTTAAAAAAAACTATGTTTGACTCGGACCACGCGCCGGACAGAAACGAGGGGAAAAGAGACCGCTGAGATTCAGAAATGAGACAGATATCTGACCGTAGGAAAAGTGTCGGTTTCCAATTAGTCCCTCCGTTCTAAAAACGATGTTATAAATTTATTTAATACTAAATAGTTTCTAGATATATTTAAATTTAAAAGGGATCTGTGACATTCTTTTTAGAACGAAGGGAGTAGAAAATAACTATTTCCTCCGTTTTAAAATATAAGATGTTTTAGGTTTATGAAGAGAACGTATCTAGATTTATTTTAGTGTGTGTAAATTCCTCTAAACATGAATAAACTTATATATTAAAAGTAGTCTAGATATATTTTATTCACAAAACTAAAACATCTTATATTTTAAAACGGAGAGGGTAGCTGTTTTTAGGAAAAGTGAAAAATTATCATGATTGTTGCAAATTAAAGATGGTGTTACACGAACAGGTTATTGTGTACCCTCAACGCCGGATGATACGCCACGACTAACTTCAAAGGAGACTAGCTAAAAGAACGATAAGCCCAGTTATGTTTTTGTACACCCGAAATCCTAAATTTTTTAGGAGGAACCCTCAGGTTTCCGCAACTATGGGTTGAAAATAAGCTTAGCCTAACCAAATCCTAGCGCATGCTCAACTCACTATTTTGCATCTCTCAAAGACATATTCCCTTCACAAGGCTCACCCTCTCTTCCCTGCCCCCTCTACAGTTCTCCAGAAGCTTCCCACGACGCCGGGCCATTCCAAAGCCGATCTCGCCAGCGTTGCCGGTCGAGGGAGGCGGAGGAGTGGTTCCGGCGCATGCAGTCTAGGTCTCTGGCTTCTCACCATAGGTGTTGTAGGTCTAGGTTTAGGGTTTCATGTGTCTGCCCTTGTGGCGTATGGCGAGATATCGCTCAGCATGTCCCCTCCGGCGTCCTTGCACGACGTCGGGTGGCCGTCTTTGCTCTGGTCTGGAGAGCTCCTATGGTGGGAGCGAGCTGGGGCTAGGGCTATGGGCGGAGGCCCCTTCAATAAGTGCATCGGCTGCAACTGGATCTGGCAATCTTGCGACACTCTTCTCCCTCTAGCCGTCCATGGTGGCTGTTAGATTGAGAGAGAGAGAGAATTCGCCACACAATGAGGGGTCTCCCGTATCTCATATATATAGGCTTATTACAGGATCATAATCGAATCATAATCAATATACTATCCTAACCATAATGGCCCTACTTATGTGCAAAATATATGGGCACTAATGTGGTAGGATACGGGATCAATTATGTCTAACATCCCCCCGCAGTCTCAACGGGAGATTCTCAGATGCTGAGACTAGACCGAAAGTCCAAGAATAGTGGCGATGGCAGGCCTTTGGTGAAGATGTCCGCAAACTGGCAAGAGGACGACACATAAAGAACTTGAATGTGCCCAAGCGCGACACGGTCTCGAACGAAGTGAAGGTCGATCTCGATGTGCTTGGTACGCTGGTGCTGAACAGGGTTTGTCGACATGTAGACGACACTGACATTGTCACAAAAGACAACGGTTGCTGTGGGGAGAGGTCGGTGAAGCTCCTGAAGGAGTTGGCGAAGCCAACTGAAAGAACATGTGGGCCCCCATGTGTGGTTTTGGTAATTAATGACAATCTTTATGGACTAATGTGTGTATTAAGTTATACTTGTAGGATTTGTCCATTGGCATCGCTTGGACCATGTGTTGGCTTCAAGGTCGATGAAATGAGAAAAATATTTGTTGTGCAAGCTCAAAATGCGCCATCTATAGAAGATCTCATGTTTGATGCTTGCCATCCTCGGTGATCATGGATCGATGATAAGAAATCAAGAAAGGCGGTCCATCTTGAGAAGGTCAAGTTCGTGAACATCGAGCTCAAGTGGATTGCTCAAGACAAAGGTATAATCTTGATAGGTTTTCCCTTTTGCCGGTCTCATGTTGTTAGTGGGAGACCGGGTTTAGGATCGATAGCCGTACTATCAAGAGGGGCTCTCGGATGAGTAACTCTATCATATCGTTCGGAGAGAGCTCAAACCTTTGCATACTTGCATCATCATATTTGGTTGTTATTTGGTCTTATCCATGTGAGGATTTAGAGCTTGTGGTAATATCCATAACAAAATCTTGTTCATCAAAATCGGATCTCTCTTTTATATCTTATTGCGATTTTGATCTGTGCGGTTTTTTGGTTTCTCACCAAGTGAGGTATCTCACATTATTATACTTGATACTTTCTCACTTGGTGATAACCAATATTTTCACTTTTTATAGGGTAGCTATTGTCGTCATCTTTCTAATGTAATTGGAACCGGGTCAATCGGAGCTACCAATCAAAAGTAATTAACGTTTGAATATTAACTTATATTCGGTTTAAAAAAAAGAAAAATATGTTCTCTGGGCCGCCCGGTACTACCGGGCCTAGTACCGGACGCGCCTGGCGCGCGCAGCCCATCTGCTATGCTGCCCGGCACCGGCGACCGGCTCTACCAGACCGGCCTGGTAGTACCGCCTGGGTGGGCCGGGTACTACCGGCCGGCCCATCCCGGCCTGCTCTGCACCGCGTGCTTGCTCGCGCTCCCTGCCGCCCGCATGGGCCCCGCTTGCTGCGCGCCCTGCTCCCGGCCGGCCCACCTACTCCCCGCCGCATGCCAGCCCGCATGCACGCGCGATGCTCTGCCCCGTTGACCCTCGCGCAGAGCGGCCGCTGTTCCCGCGTACGCCCGCGCTCGATCCCGCGCGTGCACATGCCGCCTCGCTGCTGGCCCCATGCTGGCCGCTGGGCCCACTGCCGCTGCTTGCAAGCTGCCACGTGCGCCCACTTCCCTAGTTGACTGCTGGCCTGATTTCCTGCACTGGCACGCGCCCGCACGCTCCAAACCGATACTACCGGCCCGTTCTTGTTAATTCGTTCCAACGGACAGATTTATTCTGACCCTTTAAATATGCTTTGCCCGTTTTCAGTTTGGGTGGCTTCTTCCTCCTCTATTAGTCTAAGCTTTGTCCATACTTACTCCCATTCTCTAGCTTGATTAATCTCTTCCCCTCCGATGATTCTTTCCCATATTTGAGTGGAAGAGAGAGGAGATCTAGATCCACGTTTTGACCTAACCGATTTATCTCTTTATGAGTGTATCTTTGGGATTTTGGGGGATTTTGTGTCCCTCTTTGATTCCTCATCTCTTGTTCCCCCAATAGCTTTAGTAGCTTTTTTGGAACTTGAGAGTGAGGGATTGGAACACCTTTGTGGTTTCTTGCCATTTGCATTCGGTGCATCGGTTTGAGTTCTCCCCGGAGGATTTGGTGAGTGAAAGTTGAGAAGCTTTTTACTCTTGGGTTCTTGGAACCCTAGACGGTTTGTTGGTGTTGCAGGTTGTGTCTTGGTGGCGTTTGTTGGGAGCCTCCAATTGAGTTGTGGAGAAGTGCCCCAACCTTGTGAGAGGTTCCGGTTGCCACCGACAAGTGCACCGATAGTGGAAGTGTGGATCGATCCCGTTGGGGTGAGATTCACCGGAGAATAAGGGAGGCCTTTTGTGGCATAGGTGGTTAGATACCACCCCCTCTCCAAACGAGAAGTACTCCATGTTGGGAGGAACTTGATAAAATATCGTCGTCCCCGCGTTCCTCGGTTATCTCTATACCCGAGCTCTTACTTATGCACTTTACTTTGTGATAGCCTTCGTGCTTGAAGTATATATCTTGCTATCACATAGTTGTTTGTCTTGCTTAGCATAAGTTGTCGGTGCACATAGGTGAACCCTAGATTGTTCTAGGTTTTGTGCTTGACAAAGTAAACATTAGTTTTATTCCACCTTTGTTGAGTCACTCTAGGAAAAGTTTTAATCGCCTATTCACCCCTCCTCTAGGCGACATCTGTACCCTTTCACCAACTTTGTTCAGCGACGGCGTTGACGACTGCTCGGTATTCGGCCTCGGCGCTGGAGCGAGAGACGGTGTGTTGTCTCTTGGAGGACCATGAGACCAAGTTGTCATCGAGGAAGACACAGTAGTCGGATGTAGAACGGCAAGTGTCAGGACAGCTAGCCTAGTCGGCATTCGTGTAGACGACGAGGCTGTCTATGGCGTCGGGCGTGAGCTAAAGTCCATGATGCAAGGTGCCCTTGACATAGCAAAGAACTCGCTTGACGAGGGTCAAGTGCTGGTCGTGAGGGTCATGCATGTGAAGGCAGATCTGTTGCACGATGTAGGCTATGTCTGGATGGGTGATGGTTAGGTACTGAAGCGTACGGGCCAGACTCCAGTCCTCGGATGGATCAGTGATGGGGGAGCCGGCGGTATCGGCTAGCTTCGGCGAGGTGTCCACGAGAGTCGATGCAGAGTGACACGAGCTTATGCCGGCATGCTCAAGAATCTCGAGAGCGTACTAGGTCTGCGAGAGGAACATCCCGTTGGAGTCGCAGCAAACTGCGAGACCAAGGAAGTGGTGCAGCTCGCCAAAGTCGAACATGGCGAACTCGGTGCTGAGGGTGGCGATGACCCGCTCAAGTAGAGTCGACGTAGAGGCGGCGAGGATGATGTCGTCGACATAGAGGAGTAGGTATGTCATCCCCATGGAGCTAGCAGGATGAAGAGGGAGGTGTCCGACTTGGAGCAGGTGAAGCCAAGGGTGGCGATGAAGCTCACGAAGTGGTGGTACCATGCCCGAGGTTCTTGTTTCAAACCGTAGAGCACACAGTTGAGACGACACACATGATCATGACATGTGGTGTCGATGAAGCCAGTGGGTTGGTGACAGTAGACCAACTCGGAGAGTTTCCCATGGAGGAAGGCGTTCTTGACGTCAAGCTGGCGTATCCTCCAGTTGAGGGAGAGGGCGATGGAGAGGATGGTGGCCGGTTTGACAACCGGGATGAAGGTCTCATCGAAGTCGATGCCATTCTCCTGAGAAAAACCATGAAGGACCCAACAAGCCTTCTAGCGGTCGAGAGTACCGTCGGCCTTGAGCTTGTGGCGAAACACCCATTTGCCAGAGATGGTGTTCGCATTGGCGGGGGGAGGGGGGCGAATGAGGTCCTAGGTGTTTTTGGCGAGGAGGGCGATGTACTCGTCCGTCATGGCGGCGAGCCAGTTCGGGTCTTGGAGAGCACCATGAACTGACTTGGGAACCGGCAAGGGTGGTGTAGGCGACGTGCCGGTGTCGACGTGCAGATTGAGATGATCACGAGGACCAATGACCTTGCTCGCTTGTCATCGTGTCATCATGGGATGAGGGGCAGCAGTTGGAGGCTACTGTCGACATGGCAGCGGTGCCGCGGTGGTGCACGGAGTTGAGGCGTCGGAGCTGGAGCTGCTGGAGCTGGGGGCGCCGGTGCTCGACGTGGGTGTAGCAGCGCCCGAGGCAGCGGGGGAGGCCGGTGGCATGGGACCACGGCCAACTGGTGTTGGAGGTGCCGAGGGTCCAGCGATGGTCCGCGACGAGGCAGGCGGGGTCGTGGGCTGCACGGAGAGGGGCAGCGTCGAGCAGACGGGCGCGGTCCTGCGCAGCCTCGGCTGCATGGGGGCACGGGGACCGAGGCATCAACGTCGATCGGCTCGGAGGGGGGCGCCGGCTGCATGTTAGTTAGACAAAAATCTGGGGAAAATGGAAATTGAGTTTCATGAAAAACAACATGCAGGGAGATGAGTATGCGACGAGTCTCAAGATCCATACATCGGTAACCATGATGATTAGAGGCATATCTGATTAACATACATGCAACAGAATGGTGCGAGAATTTATGGGGCATAGTGTAGCAGTGCTCGGATAGCAAAGACAACCAAACATGCGAAGCTGGGTGCATGTGGGTGGCGTGGGAAAGAGGGCAGAGAAGGGCAGGGGCGGTGATGGCCTTAGTGGGGAGTCTATTGAGGATATAGGTGGCGGTATGGAGGGATCCGACCCAATAGGTAGGGGGCATGCTAGCCTGAAACAACAAGGTGCGAGAGGTGTCGTTAACAGTCCGGATGATGCGCTCAGCTTATCATTTTGCGGGGACGTGTAGAGGCATGAGAACCGGAGGAGGACACCGTGCGCGGCGGCGAGAGTGTGAAGGGCATGGTTGTCGAATTCCCTTTGTGTCGAATTCCCTTTGTTGTCGCATTGGCTAGCTTGCAAAGATAGAGAAAAATGTGTAGTGACATAATTGCGAAAATTGGACAAGTGAGAGTAAGATTCAGATTTTCACCGTAAAGGAAATGTACACAAAAATGAGTAAAATCATCTAATAGGACAAGAAAATATTTAAAGCCGGATACACTCTCAACTGGCGATGTCCACAATTCACAATGAATTAATTCAAATGGACATTTGGTACTAGTGGTAGAAGTAGCAAAAGGTAAATGTACATGACGACCGAGCTGACAAGCATGACACAAACTAGGGTTGGGAGAAACTTTGTTTAGTGGGAGGAGGGATGACGATGCGAGGCGCTGAAGTGTTGTTGGACCGGGATGGCCATGGCGGCGATGCCAAAGGTCGGTGTCGATGGTGATGGCGGCAAGGGCGTGGGGCACGAACGGCGGATGGTGCGGGGATAAAGGTCGGCCATACTAATGCACCTGAGAATCACTGCCCCTATCCTGAGATCCTTCACAGAAAAACTCCAAGGGTCAAATTGAACCGAACAATGATTGTTGGTGGTAAATTGACGTACATAGATGATATTTTTAATGATGTGAGGAGTAACAAGAACATCGCGAAGATAAAGGCGACAACATGAGGTAGGGGCGGGCAAATTGACATGACCAGAATGAGTGACGGAAATAGAGGTGTCATCACCGACTATGACATGTTTATGAGGAGGATTAGGAGATAGATATGTGAGGTTATCGGCATCCGAAGACATGTGGGTGGAGGCTCCAGTGTCCATGAACCATTCGTAGGGGGCATGGAGGCTCATGGAGTTGAAGTAGTTGGCGAGGGTGGAGGGGTCCCATGTCGCCGCCGAGGAGGAACCGTAGCTCGGGTAGTTGGGGAGGCCATCTCCTGCTGCGGAGCCATGGTCGGTGGAGTGGGAAGCGTCATGTACGCCTGGGGCTGGTGTTGTGGCGACGCTTGGGGTCGTGGCCCGAGCAGCCCCGGGGCGAAGGCCGACGCGCCCTGAGGGGAACCCAACATCGGGTGCATGTAGATGGCGCCGGTCTAGGGGTGGTGCAGTCTAGGGTAGGGGGGCGACGTAGCCTCGAGTCTTCTTCTTCTTCTTCCCCTTGTTCCGGTCGTAGCCAGGCACGGAGTGCGCGCCAAAGTTGGTCTGGCCGGCAGGGAGAAACGGCGCGGGAGGGACAGGAGCACCATGCGGGCCGCCGGTGGGAGAGGAGGCGTAGAACGCCGTCAGCGACGACGAACGCGCGGTGGAGGGCTTGAGCTCCTGGAGGAGAAGCATGTTGCGAAACTGCATGAGGGTGGGGAACAAAGTGAGGAGCGGCGCGAGGGCAGCCACGTCCTCATACTTCTCGTCGAGACCCTTGATGGTGTTCTAGACGAGGGCGTCATCGGTGATGGGGGCGCCAACATCGGCGAGGGCATCGGTGGCGGCCTTCTGCTCAAGGAAGTAGGCGGTTATGGTCTTTTCGCCTTGCTCGATGTTGCGGAACTTCTGGCCGAGGTAGCCCGCACATGCCTGCTGGTTATCGCGGAAGAGGGCAGTGATGCGCGAGATGACAGAGAAGGCGGTGGTAGGCGCCTCTATCACCATGTCGACGATGTTCGGAGACACCGATCCTACAACCAGCGGAGGATGGTGGCATCCATCCACAGCCACTCCGCAGCGTCGGCAGAGGGGTGGGAGTGTCGAGGTGGTCGCCAACGGCGTACTGGGAGATGGAGACGGCGATGAAGGTGCGCCACTTGGTGAAGTTGGAAGCTTTGAGGTCGTGGGTGACGGGGATCAGGGCCTTGATGCCCTAGATCGTGGTGGCCTGCGCCTATTGGGCGACGTGGGGGTGGGGTTCGGCGCCGTCGGCCATGGAGTCGGGGGAGGTGGGGCAGCGGCAGCTAGAGGAGGAGGAAACCCTTGGGAGGTGATAGTAGTGGAGAGGAACGGAACATTTGTCTAATACCGGGACACTTGGTATTAGGGAAGAATGCAAGGACACTTGGTCGTGAAAATACAGTCCTAACTCACTTCAGTTGGCAAAGATGGAGGATAAAATTAAAATCATGAGAACATATGATTTTTTTGGAAAGGAGCATATATTAATATCGTGGAGATACCAATTGCACTCAACCTTTGCAACAACGTAATAACCTAATGGAAGTATGGATGTACACAGCCAAGAAAGGATAAGAAAACTAAGAAATAAAAGTCCGCTATGGTATTCCAGCTCTAGCAGCAACAATACATCCACCACCAAGACAACACCTGAATTCCAGGCTCTCCAAAAGTGACGCCTCCAAGAAGGGAACAATACACAAGCGCCATCATTGCTCGATCAGAAGATCTTAGGTTTTTACCTTGAAGATAGTTCACACTCTCAAAACAATATCTTCAACAAGGCCATAGCCAGGAACAACATAATTAAGGCTAGACCTTTGATTTTCACCCTGAAAGGTAAGACTCTGAACTCCACCTGTGCTTCCTCCCTACTATCACTAATAGAAAAAAGGCTATAGGCAATCCAGACATCCGTGGCGCACATGGTTAGTAGTGCCCCATGGGTAAAATAGTCGTGGCGCACGACTGCCAAATGCTCTACGGCTAACTAGAGTACCAGTGGCACACATTCCAGTGGTGCGCCACGGCTACGTGTGGGTCAGTGCACGGCCGACCGCAGACCACCTAGCCGTAGCACACATGGGGACAATGCGCTATGGGTGTGGAAGGTAGTGATACGTCGTAAACGTATCTACAAATTTTGATGTTCCATGCTTGTTTAGTATCAACTTGCTTATGTTTTCTCTACACTTTGAGGTATTTTTATATATTTTCCAGAACTAACCTATTGACAAGATGCCACAGTGCCAGTTGCATGTTTTCTGCTGTTTTTGGTTTCAGAAAAGCTAGTAAATAAATATTCTCGAAATTGGACAGAACAAAAGCCAAAATCATTATTTTACCAGACACGACACATAGACCGAAGGGGAGACAAATTAGGGAGAAGAGGTGGCCACACCATATGGTGGCATGGGGGATACTACTTTGCAGCCTGAAAGTTCGCAGGCGAAGGCAACACGAGGTCCGAGTTGTGTGTAATCACAGCGATTTGAAAAGTTCCAGGGGTAATTACCGAGAGGGGAATTTCGAGTGAATAGTGGCCAAACCAAATATTTTCAAATCTTAGCCATTATGTCAGGATATTCCATTACATTAGTACCTGCCATGCCCCTGTTGTGCCCCTTCTAAGTCACCATCCAGCCACACGGGCAAATCCATTTCTGTACTTTCCTAACCCCCGACACTGAATCCGGCGGCAGCGGCGGTCCTTTTTCTCCCTCCCCTACACCGAATCCGGTTCAGCGACGGTGACAGTCATTTTTCTCCCCGCCCCTCCCCCTCCCCACCCCCGCACACACACAATGAATCCGAAGGCGGCATGTCAAGCAAGGACAAGGTGGTAGCTACGTCAGCGACTAATTTGGCTTCGTCGGAGCCAGCGTCTCGGGCACAATGCCAGACAAGCAAAGCAGCAGCGAGGTCTGCAACCCAGGTTAGCGAGGAGGTCAGCCAGAAGTCTGCTAACAGGGTACCTACAAGCGGCGGGTTGAAGAGAAAAGCTAGGCCATTGACGGAGTGTTCGGCTGCAGTGCGGGGTCGTGCAACCCAGATCTCAAAGAAAACCACCTGTGAGAAGAGTGAGAGGTGAATTTTTCTTATGTGTGCCTTGTCTTGCAAATAGATTAGTTACTGCAAAGTAGTGCCGAATGAACTGAAAGGTCCCCTTTTTAATCAAATTAGGAACAACTTCGATGCAGCGAAACTATATGAATTCACGGTTCATGTCCGCCAGTACATTGCAAAACTAGATTTTGGTTGCGAGAGGGTTGTGTTTGGGCAGGATGTTCGTCTGCTTGTCAACTACAAAGAGGTTGTGTCTGTTTCGCAGCTGATAGATATGCTTCATTCTAGAATTCCTTGGGGATCCAGACAGAGGGCAAAATTGGTGTGGCGTAACATGAGTGATACCTATGTGCAAATTGAGCACTCCCATGAGCTTCATATGCTTTGGGAGTGTTGTGCAGCTGATTGTCAGGTGAAAGTTGAAGCGATGATTGATGATATGTATGCATATACTGGAGATCTTGCTGCCAGATATTTTGTTGCTCGAGTTTATAGACCACCAGATGATGATCAAGCTAAGTTCAATATACACCTGGAGGTGGATTCATACACAGCAAAACTTGATGGTGGACTTAGTAAGCAAATTTAGTCATGTACTCTGGAGATAGCCGACGATTCCAAAAACATAACTCTTGTTGAACTAAGAAACATGATTGGTAAGGAAATCATTATTGGCCCTAAGAATATGGCATGACTCCGGTGGTGGCATCATAAGAAGCAGGAGTTCATAGAGGTTTTGGATACCGATGATCTGATGAAGATTATGCAACGAAAGAAGCAAACCAGGAAGGTGTTCTTCCTGGCTGCCATTTCTGATGTTGTTAGACAGGTTGTAGTGAATGCAGAGGCCCGTGTTGTGGCTGAATAGAACAAGGCAATAGACATTGATCAGATCTGATGAGAGCTGCTACCAGGGCTTGTCAGATAGACCGCAGGTCTCCCCTACCTGTATTTGTAACAAAGATTGTTGTTGATTTGAAACTGTGTTGATGTGGTCGTGTTTGTTCAGAGATTGCAATCTGATGTTCTGTGAGCTGTTGAGATTTTCGGACATATCACTTGATGAAAGCATCGTTGTTGTAATAAGACACAAGTACATTGTAGTTGTCATGATTGTGTTTGTTGAGATGATGTGATAATTTTTTTTCTGAGATTATGATTGTTGAGAGATTGTAATATAATGTGCCATGAGCTGTTGGGATTTTGGGACATATCATTCATTGAAACCATCACTGAACAAAGTGATATATAAGTACCTTGTAGTTGACATGATTATGATGTAGTATAATGCTCTATGGGATCAGTAATTTGAATAATCGCTGGATAACTATCTGTTACTTAGAAGGAAGTACTATCATGGATGAATGAGCATAGGGTTTAGGAAAAAAACTTACTAAGTAGGAGACAATGATCTATTGGACGAATAGGTCTAGGATTTAGGAATAAGGGTTAAGGGGTTAGTATAATAAACAGTTCATTAGACCCTAAACCCTAAACTATAATCCTATATTGTTCGGTACATAAGATTTTGTATGTTGCTATAAGTCAAACAAATTGGGAAGAAGGAAGTACATGATTAATATTACAAATTAAAATGATGGAAGAGAAAAACTATTAGATATGAGATAGTAATCCAGCCACGGGACATTGTATCAATTAAACCATTGTAGCATGCCAATTTAGTCAATGTTGCAATGTTGACACACTTCACTTTCCCCACTCATTCTCTCTCCAATCACTACGCTCCCCTCTCTCTCCTCACCGTCTCCGACGCGTCGCCACGGCCGCATTCGCCATGCTGCCCTGGAACGACGAGGACGACCAGTCGAGCAGCGATAGCTTTCTCTCCGACATCGAGTCTTCCCTCCCCGATGTGAGTTCCTCTATTTTCTTGGTAATGGTTAGGCATTGGTAATTACCTCGATCCAAGACTTGAAATGTGCATGCAATCGTGTTTATTTCTAGCTTTTCGTTCCCTTATAGGTACCACTCACGATCTACGACCCTGATTGGGAGGGCCTAGATCTCGATTGGGAAGTACCATGTGACCATGGGCTAAAACTGAGGAAATATGTTGCATTTGAAGGCAGTAACACTGGAAGAAGGTTTTTGGGCTATACAAATCAGGTTTGCTTTCGTTATGTACAATGGCGACATGAACAAAGTTGTGTAGTGTTATGTTGATAATTAGGTCCCGTGTTTTTTAGGTTGGCCCGATGTGTAAAGCAGTATAGTGGGTGGATCTTGAGTGGCCAGACGCACTTAAGAAATGTTTGGCCCAGTTGTGGGATATGTATGAGCTCAAAAGGTCAGGGAAATTTACAGATGCCCGTGATGCAGCTGCAGAAAATTACAAGCTCTTGGAAGGGAATAAGGAGCTGGAACAGGAAATCAAGCATTTGCGGTCAGAACTAAATGACACAATCAATGGGAGCTTGGTGGTGGGAACTACACAGAATATTCAGAAGTCAGAAAAGGATAGGGATCAACTCATGAAAGAGAATAAGAAGCTAGAGTACTGCATTGCAGAGCTGTTGAAGGATCTGAAGAAGGAGCGCGAGGTGAACAAGGACACGCTATAGACGATCAAGGAAATTTTAGATGAATAATTTGTGCCATGGCAATATCTGAAACTAGTTAACTGTAATACTTGTAGTTGTGATACCTTGACTAATACAAACTCAATCCTTGAGCAAAATAACCTTTCAGAAGAAAGCATAGTTTGCATAGAGAGAGAGGTCCACATTTACAAAATCACTACTACATGGATAAAACACGATTTGGTCAGTCAGAACACATAGTTTGCAAACTAACTTCAGAGGAACTTATAGTTTGCACTAAGCCTGGTGTGGAGATGGTCGTGTTCCTTCCTGAGAAGCTCCAATTCGAGGTTTTGTTCGATCAGGTCCGCTTTGGTTTTTACCCGCCCCCTCAGTACTTGGACGTGCGCCTCCCCTGGTTCAAGCACTCCGTCTAGGAAGCGACAAGCTTATCAGTAAGGTTAAGATTATCCACCATGAGATCCTTGATGTTGTCCTCCTTTGCACATGCTGAGGCAATACTTTTCTCGTGAAGTTCCTTCTAGCCAGCGATGTCCACCTTCAGATTTTCTTATCATAAAGGATGGTGACTTCTTCTCTCAGGCGGTCATGGGACACTTTCTGAAAATTCTGCTTCTCCATTTGGATAGCCATCTTGTCCTTTATCCAGGTCGGCAGTTCTGGGTTGAGATTTCGCCTCTTATGATGCAACAAAAATATGTGGTTAGTTTCCATAATTTAAACAATTAACTATTGTCAATTTCATAATTTGAAGGACAGAGCAATCAAGGATTGTTAAAATTTTAATAGAATCAACTAGTGGCACAGTCCTAATTCCAGAGATAATGTCAGAGCAATATAGGATTTTTCCCAATTCAACTTGATAAACTAGTGGCATACTTCTAATTTATATGACATAGCAATATATCCTTTTTTCCAATTCATCAGGATAATGTAGTGGCATAGTCCTAATTTCAATTTCGAAGCAATATAGCCTTTTGCCCAATTCAACAAGATAAAGTAGTGGCACGGTCCTCATTTCAATTTTAGAGAAATAAATCCTTTTTCCCCAATTCAACAGGATAAAGTAGTGGCATGGTCCTAATTTCAATTTCAAAGAAAGGTGGGACTACATCCAACTAATGGTGTTGTGGGTTTTTCCAATGTAACCAAATAGTAGTGGCATAGTTAGAATCTAATTCCAAGATCATATACATAATGGAAAGAAAGGATGATGACCATTCATGAGAACACAAACCCATAATTCAGTCGACAGGCAAGTAAGATAAACAGAGAAATAAGGAGTTGCTCCAAGATTCCTTAACTGCACGACTTGTATAAATTACAAAAGCAGCGGATCATGAACTGAGATTCCTGCCCCCCCCCTCTACTCTGAATCTGAATTGGGAATTGCCGTTAGCTCCCCGTTCTCCTTGTTTGGACTCTTGGGCATGGTGAGACCTCGGATCATGGAATCCTTCATCTGTCTGAATGCATCTAGGCAACAGTCCCTGTCATTGTAGGCTTTGATGGCAGCCTTTGCTTTGATGATGCATACTCTGTGTGTCTCAGTGGCTTTGTCCAACAGGAGGACACATCTATTCTGGAGATTCTTCTTGTCATACAAGAGCTTCGTAACTAAGTTGATGGCCAGGTCTTGTTTGGACAAGCTGTGTGCGATCAACTTCTGCATCTTGTCGATCACCCTCTGCAGCTCGTCACGCTCTGCTTCGAGCCTCTTGATGTTAAGTGAAAAATCAAGCGTGATCTCCTTTTTGCAGAGACAAACGCCTTCGAAGGCGATCATTAGCCTGGGTTAGGGAGCGTCCACCCTGCAGTTGGTTGTCTATCTTGGCATTGATCGCGGCCATCTTGTCATGGCAATCGGCCTTCGCTTGCTGCATCGTTCATGTTATTTAAAAAAGGTACTATATAATTGTACTGCATGTTCCAGGGAAGCACAATATTCAAGTCACAAAAACCCCAAATGTGTCTACGAAGATTGAGCGTGGTCCCTACTTGGAGGCTACTTGTGGGAAGACACGATAATATTTCCACATTTAGAATCTCAAAAATAAAACCAAATGCATGTCGGGATTTCCTACCTTGCTAAGCCGGGGAACAGGGCCAAACGGGTCCTGCGACTCCGCCGCCATCATGCTAGTTTCAGGATCCATGACCGCCCTGTAATATGCATCAGAGTAAGAAGAAGAACACTATACCGGGAGGAGCCCTGGCTTGCTGCAACATTCAACACCGTCGCCTCCATTGTGCTTCTTTCAGGGTCCATGGCCGCCCTGGAATATGTAGCATAGTAATAAGAAGAATAATAATAAGTAGACATAGAAGAAGAATACTGTACCGGGAGGAGCCCTGGCCTGCTACAACATGCAGCGCCTCCGTCGCCGTCGTGCTGCTTTCAGGGTCCACGGCCGCCCTGGAATATGTAGCATAGTAATAAGAAGAAGAATAAGAAGTAGACATAGAAGAAGAAGACTGTATCAGGAGGAGCCATGGCCTCCTGCAACATGCAGCACCGCCGCCACCATCGTGCTGCTTTTAGGGTCCAAGGTCGCCCTGGAATATGTAGCATAGTAATAATAAGAAGAAGTAGACATAGACGAAGAAGAAGACTGTACCTGGAGGAGCCCTGGCCTGCTGCAACATGCAGCACCGCCACCGTCATCGTGTTGCTTTCAGGGTCCACGGCCACCCTGGAATATGTAGCATAGTAATAATAATAATAATAAGAAGTAGTAGACAAAGAAGAAGAAAACAGAGAAGAAGAATACTGTACCGGGAGCGGCAGGAGCCCCAGCCTGCTGAAACATTCATCACCATTGCTAGGAGATATTGGGTCTCTATGGGAGGGGGACTGAGCAGTAAGTCCAAGGCAGCGAGTTTTCTCCATTCTCTCCGTGCGCACGGTTGATCTGCCTCTCCTCCAGGGAGCCATGGCTAATGTAGATGGAGGAAGGTGGGGGCAGTAGGAAGAAGAAAGTGATGGGAGGGGGAGAATGGTCAAAGAGTCCAGTCTGTGGGACAGTCTTATACAAGACCAACGTTTACTCCGGTGCTATCTCCACCTACATCCACCGTTCATTTGTTAATTGATGGCCTATGTCGCTTCCTTCTCAAAGAAGCGTGACTGAAAGAACCAGGGAATAAAACCCCAAAGTCCACACGATGAGACTCAATTGGACTGGCTTTAATGATATGGACGGTTTAGCGGGGGCTTCGGCGCACGTCCAACATGCGTGCGTCCAGCATGCGTGCGTGCGTGCTCAAGGGGTTGTCACGATGCGCGCAACTGCTGCACGAACAGAACATGCTGGAACGTTCAAATCCACATCGACAGGCACACACTGGACACTACACGATGCTGCCACACGGCGCATTTTGTGATTTTTTACGTGACAACACTCCCAGTACATAGATATTTTATGATGTAGCACAATTTTTACGTGACTAGACTATGAGATGCTCCTGGCGTCCCTAATAGGATCGGCACCCAACTCTGTGTACCCGCCATCGCGCATTTCCAAAAAACTTCCTCGCGTAGCATGGAACCGTGCCGTGGCAGTGGCAGATCCTTGCCGAAGGCTGACCGTCCTGCGTCGCCTGCTCATCGCGGCATCGTTCGTGCCCGCCGGCAGCCATCTGAGGCACCACGACGTGTCCAACCGCGCCTGGATCCATCGACATCAGCGCTCGAGGACAGCGCAACGTCGAAGCTTGTCGTACCCGCCGCACCCGAGAAGCGCGTTGCACTGGCAGAGACGGAGGAGCGCCAAGCATCAGCCTAGACGGAGGAGCGCCGTAGGAAAGCATGCGAGACCACCATGAAGAAGGGAAGGAGGAATAGAGGAGCCAGCGACGAGGACGACTCTGACTCGGGAAACGAGGAGGCATTCATGGAGCAGTTGGAGGCAGAAGCGGAGGAGAGTGACATTGACCCGTGGGACTACGAGGAGAGGGCGTGTATATACGAGGAGGGAGTTGCCGACGAGTCATCGGAGGACACCACCGCCGCCACCGACGATGACGAGTAATGTTCTATTGTTAGTATTGTTATTATATATTTAACTGCCACATCCTACATTGTAATTGTTGTAACTACTATGTCGTGTGTAATAATACTGGGATGTTGCTACTATAACAATTTCGTGTGACCGTTAGATCAAAGAGGATCAACGGTTGGCTGGCACGATCCGCATGACAACTGTCTGACCAATCAGGACATGCTGGTTTCTGCGTGAGCTATAGTAAGGGATTTTCTGAGTATTCGTGACTAGCATAGAAGGCAAATCTGAGAAAACATGGTTTCCAACCCTAAATTCCCCCCTCGCTGCCCAAAACATGGAACCACTCCATGTATTGAGCCCAAACCCGGCACCTAGCTCCCTCTCGGCATCGCAAGCGACTTCTCCAACTAGAGATTTTGTGGTGCTTTGGAGAAATCTCGACTTTCCATTTTTTGAACCCGAAAAACCGGTGTTTTCCCAAAGGAGGTGCAAAATTAGGGCGCTCCCATGAGCCCGAGGAAATTTCCACGCATGCTACACCATGGTGCATGGCCATTCCCAGGAGGTGGATATTTATCTCGTGGGGCTGGCATATACTGTATTTTTTTGAGTTACGGCCCGGTAAATGCGGTTTCTAACTGTATGTACCCTATAAGACATTCTCAATTTTCAGGGAAAAATGGTTTGGGGTGCCCGATGGGGTACCTAGGCTGGATGCATGCCTGGGTCCAAGATTGCACCGACCATCGCATTGCCGCGGCCGCCGGCGGGTTTCGCCATTTTCTTGGGCAGCACCAAACAAAATCTAAAAAAAAATAAAAAACAAGAAAACGGCTCATGGAGCCCTTGCATGTGACCCACTGCCCTCATAAAATCATAGGCAGGGCATGCCAGGTCCTTTGGCACCCAAGGCACCACCAGAATGTCTATCGAGTGGGAGTTAACATGGCTTCCAACCCTAGATTCCCCCCTCGCTGCCCAGAACATGGAACCACTCCATGGATTGAGCCCAAACCCATCACCTAGCTCCCTCTCGGCATCGCAAGAGACTTCTTCAACTATAGATTTCATGGTGCTTTGGAGAAATCTCGACTTTCCATTTTCTGAACCCGAAAAACCGGCGTTTTCCCAAAGGAGGTGCAAGATTAGGGCCTTCTAGAAGCCCCCCCATGGGGCCAGGTTGATTCTACGTCCCAATTGTAAGGCGCCGTTGGATTGCAGAGAATGGATGTTAAGGATCGTCCTTTGAAATAGCGATCTGCGAGTAGGCATTTCTGCGTCCCTATTAGCCCTGGCAACCACCAGTGGGCCTACCTCCTTGACTTTATAAACGCGACCGTGTGGCCGAGGCTCAAACCCCGTTCGTTCCCTGCAACTCGCGTCAGCACAAGCGTCGAATCCTACCTGAAAAACGAGGCCTCGCCATGGAGAGGACCCATCTCATCTTGCACAAGGCCGAGTTTTTTGCCCAGTACGACATACTCGCGCTGCTGCTAGAGACACTACCGGTCGGCTATGAGCTCAGCTACGCCGGGGTGCCCAGGCGCCGCTCCTGCGCGGCATCGCGTTGTTGAGGCATATCAAGGAGCGCCGCCGCCAGCTGCCAGAGTGGAAGAGGGCAATGGACCGATACGCGCGCACCAGCGCGTACTGGCCACGGTGCTTCAAGAAGGAGCAGGAGGCATTGATTTGGATTTGCAGAGCTCACCGTTCGGAGATCCACCTGGATCTGCGCAACCCTGAAGGGAGGCAACACTTCTGGGCAGTGCCTGGGCGTATGCCCTCCATCGTTATTGATGATGCGCGTCGTGCAACACTCTGAAGAGGAACGCCGCCGGGCTCGTCCACATCAATTCAAACTCGGAAGAGGCGGACGGCGATGCGGAGGATGTCATGCACAATGAAGACAGCGGGAGCGGCATAGTCGATTAGGGTCACTTGAGCCTAACTTTAATCTATGTACGGTAGCTTTAATGGCCTCTTCGGATAGAATGGCCAAGTTGTAAGAGCGTGTACAACGTTGTTTGAGTCTAGCAAAAATCTTAGACACGAGTCTTACAGAGGGAAATATGCTATAACGTTTAGACACACTGATTGGCCCCACTGTTAGAATAAAATACCTATTTAAAATGGCTATTTTCTTATTCTTTTCTTCTCATCAAAGCTCTTTTCTTGTACATCGTCGGTTGAGTCTAAAGAAAATCTTAGACACGAGTCTAGCAAAACCAAGTAAGCTCCAGTGTTTAGGTACACCGGTAGGACCCTCTACTGGAATAAAAAACCTATTTATGAAGACTCTTTTCTTATCCTTTTTTTCTTGCCAAAGCTTTTTTCCCCTCTTATAGAGCATCAATGCCCCTGACGTTGCCGATGTGACGTTGCTGACAAAGACGAGGCAAGGCTGATGGGACGGTACGTTGTCTCTGCTCCCAGCACTTTATGGCACAATCGTAATTTTGGTGTGTGTCAGAGGAGAAGGAGGCGCGCGTATCCGCAAAAATCTGCTCCCCGCTTGATAGTCCAGCTGGCGTCCTCGATACAGATGTGCACTGCAGAAGACCGATGAGGCAACATGCAAACAACCCTCGATCAAAGAGCCTCCCATCTTCTCCATGTAGTGCGCACTGCGTTCTCGCCCGCAGAATTGGTTCTTGCAAGCCGCCATCACTCTCCTCCAAGAAACCCCAACAATAATGAATCTTCCCTCACCCCCAGTTCATCCGGACTCAATAGCGGATTCGATGCACAAGATTCAGTACGGTGGATGGAGCAAGTTAAGGGACGACGCCTTCAGAGAAATCGCTATGCGTATGGATACTACCAGCGCCGTCAGGGTGGCCGCATGCTCCAAGGAGTTGCGCCGCCAAGTTGCTGGCGGAAAAGGTAGCAGATGCCCCAACGACGTCTGTGGGACATTGGTCGCCTTCCACGACTTCCTCAACCACAAGATGGCATTCCCACATGGCCCGTGCTACTGCCCTTAGCCTGGCTGCGAGTTCGCCGCCCCGCCCACAATGCTCCTCACCCACCTCGAAAAATCCCACTCGATGGAAGTGCACAGTTTCCACTATGGTGTGGAACACATGTACATCTCTCGGCCTTTGTTGGCACCTAGCTCATGGAGAGTAGAGACCTTCGGATCCGGGGATGATGGTACAGTGTTCGCCGTGTGATTTGACATGCTCCACTCTGGCCTCGCCATATCTGTCAAGTGCGTCAGTTTGGCGGCATGCAAGTTTCCACGGTACATGGTGGAGTTGCACTTATATAAACCTTCAATGATGGGAGGGGACCAGGAGGAGTTCGCTGAATATAGCCTGTTTTTCGAGCCGAAGAGCAACGTGTCGCTGGCTGCCGCCAGGATGACAAAAGATTTATGGAATTTTCTGATTAATAAACATGATAGGTTCACCCTAGATTACTCATTCTGCATCCACAAGGTGGTAGATGCCAGATAAGACCGTCTTGATTCCGATGATCTGCCGTTCAAATTTGGGATTAGGTATTGATGTTGATTCTAGTCGATCAAGGTTTTAAGAGATGAAACAAGAACTGGTTCTATCTGTACTGCTATTGTGTTTTAGTGTCTATAATGCTGAATCGCTCACTTTGAAATCCATCATACACACGTTTCTTCTAATGAGAGGATGACATGTGGGTCCAGATGCGTGATTAAACAGCAACGCAATCAAGTTCGGAACAGGATAGCGGAAGCGAAGGAAAAAATTCCATCATGTTGGTCATGTGCCATCTATCCTTCTAGGACAACACTGCAGGCGACGAGGCAACTCCATGGCACGACCATAATTTTGGTCGTTGAAGTGTTACAAATCCATGATTATTGTTTATGGGTAATCAGTTTAAAAATTAATGTATAATCTAATAACCTCGAATCAGGTGAAAACCACACATCATATACCCGATACAAGTACCAGATATAAATAAATTTCAATGAAAATTCAAGAAACGATGTTACTGTGCCACCTTCTCTCTGCTCCTCTTATTACTGTTCAATTCCATGCTGCACTAAACAACAGTTGATGAGGACAGAAACAAAAATGATCAAAATACCAAGTAAAACTATTTTCAAGCTTACCTTTTGTCCCGAGAATGGTATAGAGATGAAATTGACAGGGATTTATTGTTTCTCCTTAGTTAGCTGAAAGATCCTCAAGAACATCCTCAATCACCCCAGCAACTTCTTCATATTCAAACTCAACTCCATTATTATCATTTTCCTTCCGCTCTCGCTGACCCTTTTGTTTCTTTTTGCCCCTATCCCCGCCGGTACGTCCATGTCCTCAGCCAATTGCTGCTTACCAACGTTTGCCTCCACATGCGCATCACCGTTTTCCTTCACATGCATCACTTCCTCCATGTCATCTCCCTGCGCTTCCTCCAGTTCTACCTGAGAAGCCTCATCTTGTTCCTCCGTGATGTGAACAGGGACAAGGTCAGCATCTCTGAAATCATGTGGAACTGGGTTTTTGCATAGCCTCTTGATATGGCCCAACCCTCCGTACCGTTTGCACTTCCGCTTCCTTGCTCCTTGTCTCGAACCTTTTGCGGTGAAGACTTCGGTCCTTTCCTTTCTAGGCCTCCCAGGTGGCCTCCTAAGAACTGGTCGTTCGAGTTTGAACCCTGGATCAACTATCTCCCAATCATTTTCATCAGCAATATGTGGTATGTTTTCTACATAAGTTGCAGCAAACTTTGTCCACGGAGAAATAGTTATGAACATAGTTATCTATTTCAGCACCTCTACCTCTCAGCTTTAAGATGAAGTGCAGTGCATGGTGGCATGGCGGACCAGTAACCTAGAACTTCCTGCATGAACAAGTCTTGTTACCAATATCTACAGTAAACCTCCATGCAGTTCCGTGCTTGTCTTGTGCGTAAACCTCAGCCAATGTATTGGAACTTATGACCATCCTCGTATTTATCGTTCTCATTGCCCTGTTTCTTGCATTTAGTAATAAAACCACTTTTGGAATTATTTTATGGCCTACAAATTTTCTCGCACAAATTCTCTGCCTAAAATCTATCTTCACCATTATACACTGTCTTATTGCATCTATCAAAATGACAATTGCAAGTGACTCATTATCATAATCTTAGCATTGAACATTTTTGTCAGATTGTTGCAAACAAAATCCATTTTGCTTAACTCACCAAACTTGCTTCTGGCCCATAACTTGTTATGATGTTCTTCGAGGTATTCTTTCAGCTTTGGCACAGTATACAAGTTCTGCATGTAAGTAGCATGCGTGCTTGGGGTGTACGTCTATGCTGATCGCCACAAGTTGTCTTCAATGGTCTTTCTTTTGAACTTCTTCGTGAAGCTAGTAGCAAGGTGTCGCATGCATTCCCTATGCTCAACCCCAGGAAACACAGCATCAACAACATTCTGAAGCCCCTTGCATGCACCAGTGTGTATCACCAAGCCTTCAGGGTGACCAATTACTGCACGTAGTCTCTGCATGAACCATGTCCAGCTTTCAGTCGATTCACCCTCAAGAACAGCATAGGCTACAGGAAAAAGCCAATTATGAGCGTCCACAACATAAGCAGTAGCAAGCTATCCCCTGAACTTCCCTATTAAATAAGTTGCATATGTTGCCATTTATGGCCTCCAGCCGTCTAGGAACCCCTTCCAGCATGCCTTCAGGCAGACAGAACATCTCCTGAAGCATTTCTTATCTGCCTGCTTATACTTGACCCCCCTTGAGACCTTTTCTCTTCCTTTCACAACCTCGTAATCAATGTCAACAACACTACCAGGTGATGTCTTCTCTACCTTAGCTTTGAAACTATACAACATGTGAAAACTGTCAGTCCAATTTCCCTGAATGAAGTCTAGAGCCATCTCCTTCCCATTAAAGACTCTATGGTAAGGAATCAGAACATTAAACTTTTCGCTAAGCTTAGTTCTAAGTTCAGCAGGTCCAATGCTACGATCCTGCCTCACCTAGTCAAGTACCTTAGCAGCAATCCACTTGGTTGTCGCTGGTCTAACTTTACCACTTAAAGAAGTATTAGGCCAGTTGTGTTTCTTCATGTTTACCTTGATCTGCATTCAATGGGAGTAAAAATAAATCAGAGGACTCATCAGCAGAACAAATATGAGAAATACCGAAACTAAATGTAGCTATTGCAACCTGAAATGGGTGTCCACCCCGCATTGGAGATGCATGCAATCTCCATTTACACAAATTACTTGACCTACAATGCACCCTAAAACTCTTTTGGTTGCTCTTTTCAACGATAAATTCGAACCCAACTCTTATTGCATAGGTAGCAATGGAATATCTGCATTCCTCCACAGTATCAAAGACAGTCCCCTCATAAATTGTAGGGTTGTCCCTGTCAAAGTGTATCACTGGCCTGTACTCGTCTTTGTCATCGTATCTGCATCCCATTTCCCCATCCTCACATTCCTCTTCCTCATCAGTCCCATAGTTAGGCTCATAGTTTGAATCAACCAAATATTCCCTACTCTCCATTATATCAGGGTCAGCAGCCACATCTGGATATTCTTTCTCATCATCATCATCATCATCATCATCATCGCGGCGGTGGCAACGTAGAAGGCCGCCGCGGCGTCAAGAAGGGCCAACCAAGCGTCATGGAGAATGCGCGCGGTGGCATTTTTGTGTGCTCTGCGCACGAGAAACAAGGTACGTTCCGAAGGGTTCCTGTGAGCTTGACACCGAGGAAACAAACCCCCGAACAGGGCGGCGCCAAGGTCAACAAACTCTCGCCTCCATGCCTTAGCGCGGGTGACCTTACTGTGGGGCAATCTAGGCGCACGCTCTTAGCGGCAAAGACGATCCATCCTACACACCATCGGCAGCCAAACCGCGGCGGCGTTCATCCATCTACACTCAGCTTGCTGGAGTGTTCGACAGCTGAAGACGACGACGAGCACTAGCTCAGCGCCGGATTTCAGGTTCAGATTCATAGGGATCTGCGATCCCTGCCATGAGAAGCCTGAGTTCACCTTCAAATAAATCATTGCGGCGGCACGGCTGTTTGTACTGAACCGGGACTGGTTCAAGCGCGTCAACCAGTGCATGAACATTGCAGATCTATTGAAGTTTGGCAGGAAGGAAAAAGATCAGTTGTGGTTGAACGATCACTGAACTTACATCCTCTCAAGGCAATTGGCTATCCAACTTTTATGGTGGAGATCTGTAGTTTCTTCAGTGTAGAATAGTTAAGTTCAGAGACTAACTCTATAGAATGCATTTTGTAGAGACAATAGCCCCGTTTTGTGCAGCTATCCCATACTGTAGTATGGAACTAGTTCGGAAGAAACCAAATACTATCAAGATGTATATATTTATTCAATTACTACCGGCGATTGAATTCATTTTACGGTCATACTTATCCGAGGCAGACAAGATTTAGACAACATTTTATGAACTGGTCTTGGGTGGTTTATTCATGCAAGTTCCATGCAGAATCACGCACCATCTCGAATAAATATATGTAAAAATTGTTCGAGGCATACAAACCAGCAGCATTTTGTGCCTTTCAGATCGCTCACCAGCAGAATTTTCCCGGCAATGGTGACATTGATCATTGCTAGCCCACCCTATTTTCAAGAGGCTAACCTTGGTTATGAACACAAATTCATTAGCCACACATACTATAAATTCATTAGCCACACAAACTACAAATCATTAGCCACACGTACTACGAAATCATTAGTTACACAAACTACAAATCATTAGTCACAAATACTACGAATTCAGTAGCCACACATTACAAATTTAGTATCCACACATACTACAACAGTTCAAACTATTACATAAGGCGTACTACGTGCTCAACTCCCAAATCAGCAATCTTTCAGATTCATTAAATCTCTGTCTTCACTCGAGGGAAATCAGAACCACCAGCCTGTCCATGCCCGGTCCCCCCACCCAAACAGTGTGCTCTGGCGCGTAACGGTGGTGGTCATGTGCCATCTATCCTTCCAAGCCAACACTACAGGTGACGAGGACACTTTCTGGCTGCCTCGTGTAGGTGGATAATCACCGGGTGCTTCCAGCAAAGCTGTCCTCTTGCCCTGCTTGGAATCTCGACATTGTACATCTTAGGAACGGTGTCTGGATCTTTCAGCCACGCCTTTACCTCGATGATCCATCTGTCGCTCTGTGGCACAATCTCCCCAGCTCGCTGCCAAGGCTACTGACGACCTGCTTGAGGGCCTTCGGTTCCCAAGCATGCAAAGGGTGGTCGTCAAATCCGAGTTTAGAGAAGAAATGAAGCTGCCCCAAGCGATCGTCCCGCCCGCAGGCGCAATGCCAATGCAGGAAGCTCATTTTATCCCCACAGCACTCAAAAGAATGGGAATAATGCAGAACATGCTTGCTATCTGAGCTGTGGCGAACCGGACGAAGAAATCGAATGGCGGCGCGCATACCTCAATATTGACCACTTTTCGTCTGAAAGCCGACAACAAGTCTATCGGCGACATGACGGGACGCTTGCCCAGCATGATGGCCATGAGAGCGTTGTCGTTGAACTCCTTTGCCAGGGATACCATGCCTGGGGTGCGCGACAGCACGCAACCGCCCGAGGCCGGTCGCCGGTCTAGATTTCCCGGCCGGACGCGCTCCGTCGTGCGAGAAGGTCTAGGCAGTGGCGAGAGGCCAGGCTGGGGATGCGAAGCTCCGACACACCGACTAGGAAAAACAAGGCAAGGGCGACTATGGCGAGCTTCGATTAAGGGCGTGGGAGGTTGACCGGCCATGGCGGGGATGCAAGGAGAGCAACGGCGAACTCCGATCTGGAGACTAGTAGCCGGAGCTAAGCAAGGTAATGGAGAGGGGAATAATAGGGGAGAAGAGAAGAGCAGAGAAGATCTAGTCCTCGCAGGGGTAAACCAGTCCATGACCGCAAAGGATAACGGGAAATAGTGACAGGTCAATGTAAGAAGAGTTGACCTAACGACGGGATTTGAGTTCAACTGTTTTTTGACTGGTTCAAACGATCGTTTGACTGTTAGATTTGTATTTACCCCCATTTGGTCCCTCTCGACAATTGGCGAAGCTATTACAACCCTTCCGCAAGATTACACACAACTTGGACCTCACGTTGCCTAGGCATCGGAACTTTTGTGCCGCATAATAAAATTCTCGGTGGCGCGGCCAGGGTGCGCGCCACTAGGTGGTGTGGGCCCCTAGAGGCTCCACTGACCTTGCCCTTTCGCCTATATATATACGTCTCCCTGAGATGGAAACCCTACATGGATCAGATCTCCACAAAAAGTTCCACTGTGCCGCCACCACCGAAGAGGAGATTCAGGGACAGAAGTCTCTGTTCCGGCACCCTGCCAGGACGGGGAATTGCCCCCGGAGCCATCTCCAGCGATCTCCACCACCATCTCCATCATTGTTGCTGATTCCCATGATAAGGAGAGAGTAGTTCTCCCTCGAGGCTAAAGGCTCTACTGGTAGCTATGTGTTCATCTCTCTCTCTCTATGCGTGATCTTATTGTGGTCATGAGCTTTGTAATCAAGTAGATCTACTCTGCTACTCAAGTGCTTTAATTGTAACGGTTATCCCCACGTGTGTGAAGTTGATAGTGTGCACACCATGTGGCACTTAGGCTAAAGATTTAAAAAATACTTACCATGAGTTATATTTTGATTTGGATGTCTCTATGAAATTGTGGTGTTTGTTGGAACCATCTAGCGCTCAAGGTGACAGTTTGGGGTTACCTAGATGGGGAATGCGAACTTTAAGGATAACTTTTGTATCCCTAACATGGATTGGAGTTGTACAAACCGGAGAGTAGTTCAGAGTAGCATAATGAAGAGAAGATATTTATATGAGAGTGTCCACTAGTGAAAGTATGATAAATAGGCCTTGTTTCTAAGCATTGGAACACCGTTTACAATCAGTCCTGTTACTTGTTTGCTTGCTGCCACTTTTATTTCAGATTGCAATTATCTCTTCGCCAAACTAGTGCACCTATACACCTGACAAGTGTATTGGGTGTGTTGGGGACATAAGAGACTTCTTATATCTTGATTGCAGGGTTCTTTGAGAGGGATACCTTTGACCACTTCCTCCCTGAGTTCGACAAACCTTGGGTGATCCACTTAAGGGAAACTTGCTGCTATTCTATAAACCTCTGCACTTGGAGGCCCAACATTGTTTACAAGAATAGAAGCGTGTGTAGACATCAAGCTCTTTTCTGCCCCGTTGCCGGGAGGTAAGGTAAAAGGTACTCACATCCTCTGGATACTAAGCTATCTTCTAGTACTGTTGCTGGTGTGTGTGAGTGCTCGAAGTTATTTCCTTTAGATTCTGCAATTATATCTTTTTAATTCTTGTTTTTATTTTCACTAGTTAGGCTTAATGGAAAACAACAGCAAAAATTAGAGAGATTTATAGTATTTATCTTGAGTTACGACATGAAGTGTTTGAAGAGAAAATTAAAAAAATCTATGGAACTTTATTTGCATGCTGATGGCGCTGCGTCAACGTGGGAGCGCTTCATCGGGAAACCCCAAGAGCATGGTGTGATGCAGCACATCAGCAAGTCTTCCCTAAGTAAGAAACCAAGGTTATCGAACCAGTAGGAGGAAGGAAACGTCTCAAAGGTATTGCAAGCAACATGGAAACCTACACAACACAAACTCAAGACTTTGCCCCAACTAACAGTGAGCTTATCAATCTCATCGGTTGCTGTAACAAAGGATTAATTGTATGCTGTGGAAGGTGATGATAGTTTGTAGAAAGTAAACAGTAATAGTGGGAGATGTATCAATGGTAAAGATTGGAACGAGGTCCATAGTTCACTAGAGGTGTTCTCCTTAGATAAACAAACATGGCATGCAGGGTAAACAAATTACAGCAGGGCAATTGACAGGACAGAGCAAGGCATAACAATGCAATACTAGACATAAAGATCCTATGAGATTTGATTGGGCAATACAACAAGATACATAGACCGCCATCCAACTGCATCCATGACTAGAAGTCCACCTTTGGGTTATCATCCGAACCCCCTCCAGTATTAAGTTGCAAGCAACGGACAACTACTTTAAGCAAAGTGTGTAAGGTAAACAATCCACTTGTTCCATGAACAAGAGACCGTTGTTTTCTCCCTAGTGGCAACAACACATCTACAACCTTAGAGATTTCTGTCACTTCCCTTAGATTAAATAGAGGCATGAACCCACTATCGAGCATAAATACCCCCTCTTGGAGTCACTAGCAACTACTTGGCCAAGATAGCTACTAACAACGGAGAGCATGCAAGATCACAAACAACACAGACATGATAAATTCAATAAGACAAAACCATCAATCAATCTGACATAGTAATCTCAATATCCATCGGATCCCCGCAAACACAACATGCATGATTACAAATAGATGAGATCTTGATCATGAACGGAGCTCAAAAGATCTAGACATGAAAGCACAAAGGAGGAGATACAACCATCTAGATACTACATGGACCCGTAGTCCAAGGTGGAACTACTCATGCTTCATACCAGAGGCTGGCATGATGAAGAAGGCCTCCGGGATGATCTCCCCTCCGGCAGGGTGCCGGGAAGAGCTTCAGATCCCCCCAATCTATGGATGATGGTGGCGGCAGCTACAGACGGTTTCGTGGAATATTGATCGGGTGCTTAGGGTTTAGGCATCGGGGGCTTCTTATAGGCGAAGAGGCGAGGCTGGGAGGCGGCCAGGGGGGCACACCCTGCCCAAGCGCAGCCCAGGGTGGGCACGCGCCTGGGGGGTGCATCCGCCCTGTGGCACCCCTCCATCTCTCCTCTGGACTCTGTGTTCTCCTCGATGAAATATTGACTTTGGCTTTTGTCCCGTCCAATTCCGAGAATATTTCCTTACTAGCTTTTCTAGAACCAAAAACAGTAGAAAACAGGCAACTGGCATTGTGGCAACTTGTTAATACGTTATTACCAGAAAACATATAAAAAGCACCTCGAAGTGTGGACAAAGCAAAGCAAAATAGATACTAAACAAGCATGGAACATAAAAAATTAAGATACGTTTCAGACGTATCAAGCATGCCCAAGCTTAACTCCTGCTCGTCCTCGAGTAGGTAAGTGATAAAAGAATAATTTCTGAGGTGACATGCACCATCAAAAACCAAGATGAAATCATTTGGAAGCATTGAACGCTGGGATCAAAGAATTCTAAACATGTGCATGAAAGATTGAGTTCTAACAGTAAGACAAAGTAACTATGCATGCAACATGAAAGGCTACAAACAAATATCATGAATAAGATGCATTGAAAAACGTTTGTTTGTCTCACATATAGAAAATATGGCATTGTGGCATTCAGCTTGTCCCTCATGGAGTAGCAAATAGATGCATAGGACACCTTCAAAGTTCATAAGAGTGACAAGATACAAATAGCACAAGAACAAGTAATATCAACAATATGCATCAATCAATAAGTTTTGGGAGAATGCACATAGAACTAAGAATGGCAACTATGCTCTCTTAACTGGTGCCTAAAGGTAGAAGGTGGAGACTCAATATAATGGTGGAAGAAAGGCCCTTCATAAAGGAAGCAGGGATTTAAAGTTTCATAAAGAGCTTCCAAAAATTATGGAACTTGTTAGCTTTTAGCCCTCATTGCCCCTATCATAAGCATCTTGAAGTGATTAAGGTTAAAGTGAACGAACTATGGAGTATATGCTTGACAAAGTATAAGTTGGCAATCTCATGTTCCTTGAATATGAGGGTCGCTCCTCATACTACTCAAGTTTAGTCACCTGTAAGTTCTTGTCATAGTAAGTACATGTGTATCATAAAGAACCGCCAACGGGGTACCCCTTGCACATGGTACAGGAGCTATCCTATAACTAAAATGACAAGCCAAGTAGACAATGAGCATCTCAGCGATCTTTCTTTTTGCTATTTGCATAGGTTTTTATTGAGGATGCTTAACAGATTGCTCATTATGGTGATGCTTCAAGTTTCCACCATGATTGGGCATGTCTTAGGCTAGCGGCCCAGACGTTTCTCTAACACAAAATACATAACTCCATGGACTTACAAGCTCCCCTTTTATTTCACACCGACGACATCCATAGACAAAATAGCATGATATCAACTGTGTACAAAGTACAAGTGCAATGTTGAAAGCGTTCCCCGTGACAGCACGGTTCTGCTAATTCCAACATATAAGTGCAAGCATATACAACATAGATGACACAATGGTTAAAGCTTATTAGGGGCAAGAAAAATAAAGTGTGCCATCAAGTTCGTGAGAGCTTTAATCACTAAGTTTTCACATAACAAAATACTTTTTAATTGGAAGATAGATGAAAACAAGAATATACTTGGAATGGTGTAACACACCATGCATAGGAATTTATAGTTGACACTTTGGAATAACTTGGTTTCTTGGGAGTTGGAAGCATGAGTATAGCTTACTCATACAAGTGGAGGCTAGCAAAAGATTGGGAGCAACCAACTAAGAGAGTAATAATGGCCATAATCATGTAGAGCGACAAAACATTACTAATCAACGCATAGAGTGGTACTACAAGTCAAGGACTAAATGATCATAGAGGCTATGGTGACTTGTTCATAGTCATAACATGGTGTGAGTATGTGCCAAGTAAACCCAAACAAAGCATCAAAGGAGAATACCACAATACTATGATTTTGTATGCTAAAACAACGCATGATTCCTTCAAAGCACACTAAGCAATCCCAATTGTTTGGAACAAGTCATGCTATAGAAATAATCACTAAGTATAAGGTCAAAACAACACCTAGCATGACATGCTAAAGTCTATGTCACAGTCAAAGCAAGCTCCTCTTGCACTATTCAAGCAAGAACTTTCTACTCCTTTCCAACACCAATCAACTTATTTGAAAAAACACAACGAGAGCGGGGGTCCAAACTAATTTATTCAAGCAAACTAAACAAACTAAGCAAAGCAAACAAAAACTAAGACACTCCAAGAACAACACAACAGTGCATGAAAAAATAAAAACAAAGTGTCTAGAAAGACCTGAGCTTTTTATTGATGAAGAAGGGGGTGCCTTGGGCATCCCCAAGCTTTGACACTTGTAGCTCTTGGATATTTCTTGGGGTGACACCGGGGTGGCATCCCCAAGCTTGAGCTTTTGTCCATTCTTCATCTTATTACATCATTCTCTCTCTACACCTGAAAAACTTCACACAATCTTCTTGGCAACATTAGTGTATTCAAAAGATAATAGACCCTTGGGTTTAGCTTTGGAACAACAAAAATTTCACTAAAAACACAAGCTACTGAAGCAATTCCCTAAAAAATCTCAATTTCCCAAAAAGAACCCAAAAAAGGAATCAATAAGAAGCAAATGCATATAATGGCAGAAATCTGTCAAAACAGACCAGCAGGTAGAAACCGATTTTTTCGAATACCTTACGTTGCTCAAATCAAAAAGTGTTGAACTAACGAAAGTTAGCTAACTCTACTGTGGGATTTATTCGTAAAATATCAGCTCAATCCGACTTACAGAGATGTTACACGAATTTTTATGGTGGAGCATAGAAATCTGTTTCGGGACAGAAACTCCCCAAATCTTACTTCCATCTCATTAGAGGTCATTCTTGGCACAAAAAGCAAACAAAAATGATAAGGAGAGGTCATTACTGAAGTAATAACTTCCAAGACTCAAGAAAACTCTTGGGTTATCTCCCAACAAGTACTTTTCTTTAACGCATTTAAGTTAGGGACAAGAAGAAAGAAATCAAGTATTTTCAAATGAAGAAGCATTAACATCAAACCTTTCTTTCAAAGGAGGAGCAAAAAGCAACTTCTCTCTCTTCATAGGTGTAACATCCCTAAAATCATGTTTCAAACTCATGCATATCATACATGCATTCATGATCATATAGAGTTCATTTCAAAACAAAACAATTCAAAAACAGGAGCTTATGAGCTCATTATTTTATGTGATCATCATTTGAAACAAATGCTACTCTTTCTATGAGAGGTTGTTGTTCATGAAATCAAACTTTGTGCCTTTTTGTTTTCAGAATGTGTTGCTAGTTGCTAAGGTTCAAACCAAGAGTTCAAAGCAAATACAATTTGAAAACCCATTTCAAAGTCAATATAAAACAAAGTGCTATGTCACTATTTATTTTATTTTTTTCCAAATGACCAAGCCAATTCAAAGTGACCACTTGGTTTTATGCCAAGAATTGTGACTATTGCACACTGCAAAAATCCTGAATAGATTTGAATTCAAATAGCTTTTGATTTCATTTGAAAAACATTCCAGAAAATCAAATTAGAAATAGAAAAGGAATAAAGAAAAAGAAAAGGGCCGGCGCCAGACTTTGGGCCCAACAGCAAAACCAGCCCAGCTAGCCCACCCGGGTTTTCACTCTCTCTCTCTCTCACGCGCAGACGCACCCAGCGAGTCGCTGACGCCAGGACCCCACACCCTTTCTGTTCCTCTCGCAGACAACTGGGCCCTCTCCACGTCGACTCCTTCTTCCCCAAATCTCGCGCGCAGACGCCGTCGCCGCTGGCCGTTGCTGTGTTGATTCCGCAGTGTAATTGCCATTGATTCACCAGGCGTTTCTTGTCAAGCCTCTGCCTACTTAAACCCCTCCCCACTCCGCTCCATTCCCCTCACTCAATTTTCTCTCCACGCCACCAGGCTGCTCGCAACTCGCCAAACACCGCCGCAGCTCCGACGATCTCCAGCAGCAAATTCCGGTGAGTCCCGACCGCCCCTGTGCCTCTGATTCAAACGAGTGTGTCCAGCATGACCTCGTGCATCTTCTGATACCCTTTGCTTGCCTGCTTGTGACCCAGGACGCCGTCCCCGTTCGTTCCTACAAACGACCGAGCCGCCACTCAACTCCGGCGACCGATTACGGTAAGCACTGTGCGCCCCTTGATCTCTCTCGCATACGAGGTTGTTCGCCACTGTCTTGTGCATCTCCTAAACCACCTGTTTCGTGCTAGGGCGACACGGAACCTCGGCAACGACTTCGACAGCAACCACCCGACGCGTTCGCGAACTCCGGCGAGGAATCCCTGACGACTCCGAGCGCCCCTTCGCCAGCCAGGGACACGTTGAGCTTCACCTCGTCACTGCGGTTCTGGTGAGCACCCTCTCCCCTCCCCGGGCGACCTAGTTCACCGGAACCGCCACTGACAGAGCGCTCCGCCGCTCGCCGCCACGCTAGCGCCGCTCGACTTTGGTCAGAGCAACGGCAGCCGTTAGATCTGTATCGTAGGGACTAGATTAGATCTGGAGCGAAGCGTTTTCTTTAGATCTGGCGCGTTGGATCTAACTTGATCCGACGGCGCAGAAGCGTGATCCTGAGCGAAACGGTACCGACCAATAGGATAGCGCCGCGTGGCAGTAGTTTAGATTTAAAACAGATTTTGAATCAGATTATAGTTCAAATTTGTTTTGTTTGTAACTTTTGATTACCACGTTAGATTTTGGCAAATTTTATACCGTTGGAATCAGGAGAGCAAGCTCTATCAGATTATGCAATGTGTTTAATGTTTAGTTTCTGTTAAAAGGGTTTTATTTGCATAAACATGTGTAGGGATTATTTGAATATATGAATTGTTCAGGAATTGTTTTTAGTGTCAAATAAATTTGGTTTGGCAAGTTTTTGACTTCTTTAAGTTTTAGTACTATGCACTTGCTTGGTTGGGTTTTAAAAATCATCACTTAGCATCTTGCATGCATGCATATATATTTTTGATTGTATATGTCTTGTATGTGATTGTGGCTATATTCTATGTGTAGATTTTGGTGCTAGTGATTATGATTGTGAAGAGTGCTACACTCCAAACTACCAAGGCAAGTGGTACTTCATGAATATTTCTATCCCTATGTTTTATACTAAGCATTAGATATATTTTGCTAAGTCTTGCATGTAAATATTTTTGCCTATATGCCATGTTGGGAAATCCTAAGTAGTTTTAGAATTGCTAGGAAATTTCTAAGTTAAGTTACTATCTATGCCATGCTTAGCCTAGCTAGTAGCAAACAAGGGTTGGTGAAATATACATGCTATGATGAAAATATTTCTAAGTCTTTGGACTTTGTTTTACTTAATAAAACAACTAAGTCAATGAATCACCTGGGTGGAAAGGGACTTGATTGGTGGTTTTGGTTGAGTGGTTACACAAGGCCCATGGCTATGGTTTACCTTGTGTATCACACTTGTGGTAAGCCACCCAGGAACAAAGAGATTTTAGAGGCCAAGTGTTAAGAAGCTTCTAGTGCAGCCACTTGGCAATATGGGCTCTGCCTGGATCACATAAGTTGCTAGAACTTAGCCATTTGGGCAGTTGGTGGTAGTGGGAATGATAGGTTGGAGCGCGTCCATTTGGTCTAAGGAAAGGCTTCTGAAAGGTCCTGTCTTGGGAAACCAAGTCTAGTGGGGAAAGTGCACAACCTCTGCAGATGGAAAAATCTAAGTACTTAGCCAAGTCCATGGCAATGGACAACTTGAGCATCAAGGCATGGAAGCTATCAAGAATCTCCTCATCCCAATTTCTAAGTAAAAACTTGTGGGTGAACAAGGGTGAAGGACCTCAATGTCTATTGCTGGTTCCTTGGGAAAAGTTTTGACAAAGAAAACTTAGTGATTTCAACTAATAGGAAAAACCTATTTTGAGCAAAGAAAGCCAAGCTACACTTAGCCAAATTGCATATAGTATCTAGTCCACTTAAAATTTACTAAGGTATCACTTGCCAATACTATTCCAAAGTATTGACCCAGTGTGGCTGTAACTTGTGATGTTGCAGGTTACTCTGATGAGGATTAGGTGTCATGAGTCTACACTCAACATGTTTGCCCGTGGCACATGAAGATGAAGACTTATATTTATTTACTTATTCAAACTCTTGTATTAGGCCTGTGGCCTTGAGTTGTAAAGACTATGTTTATCTCTGGAATGGATGTAATAAATGACCTTTGTATCTGTGTGCTTCATCTTAAACTGTGGATGCTAGCAATGATCCAGGGACTAGCATTGCAATCACAGGGATCCTTTTCCTTTATAAAGGAGGGATCTTACAGATGGTATCAGAGCACTGTGTTGCCTGTAGGATTATGACCCTAGGATTGGAAACCACTAAGGAAAATTTTTCAACTTCTACACTTGTCTATTCTTCTCGTAAAACTTTTCTAATATTCTCTCTCATCTCTATTTGTAGGTGAACTCCATCAACGAAGCCGTGAGGAAAGGACCACTCATGACAATGACTTTGGAGTGTGATACAGAATTTCCCAAGGCTCTCAAGGACCCATTAGAGATCCAAGGTGCAGCTGTGTACAAAGGTTTTCCTGTGATGGATGAAGGAGTGGAATACTGGTGGGTGCAACTTCACTTGTATAAAAACAAGGAAGACAACCATCAGGAAAAAGGGTTCTGCATGTTCACCAATTCAGTGGTGCACACTACATTCTTTGAATCAGCAAAGGATGCAGCTTGGAAGACCATCAAAGAACTTGGTGAGAGAGTCAAGTGCAGAATGCTCAACCTCCAAAATGATCTAAGGAAGGAGAAGTAACATACCCAAGAGTAGACATTATAGACTTAGTGATGGAATCATGTGAGCAAGATAGGCTGATTGCTTCTAGAAACATTGTGTTAGCCAACAGATCCAGTGAGATAGGATTGTAAACGTACTTCGTTAGTTGGACCACCACTTATCACCTTATTTTCCAAAATGTGACTTTAAAATAAGGTGAACCTTGGTTGTTGTAATGGTTTCATGTATGCATGACTTGTGTGTTTTGCTTCCCAAGGATATGTATATGATGTTTTGTCTTTTGTTTTATCATGATTTGTGTTGTCCTAACTTTTCTATCTTATAAATAGATGCCTATTACCATCAGCACTGTTGAGGAGTTCCAGGTTACCCGCTTTGGTCCTCGTATCGTTGAGCTTACTACTTTGCTCAATCTCCCTCTTCCCACCATCATGGTGCATCCCCTCACCAAGTTTGAGAGGAAGGACCTCTGGGGCTTCAAAGTCAACCAGCCCGGACGCCAGACTGAGCCTACCACGGAGGCCATTGTCTTCAAGCTCATGCACGATGACAGGGAGAGAGGCATTGAGGTAGTTATGCAAGATCCAATAGGACGTCTGCTAGGGAGACACTCCCGACAGGTTAGAGGTACCCACGTCCACGTCTTCGGAAGACGTGATGAGGATGGAGAGTCCATCGACTTCGAGGACGATTCGAGGGACGCAGCAGAGCCGATACGCCTGTACCTCCAGGACTTAGAGTCTCTCATTAGCACGTGGACACGGACAAGACCAATGTCATGCTCAGCAATGACGAGCTCCAGGTGCAGCTTCGCGAGAAGGACAAGCTCTTCGCGGAGCAAGACGAGATAGTCAAGGAAATGGAGGCGAAGTTCGAGACCCAGGACAGGAAGTTCAAGAGTCAGGAGAAACGTGTCCAGGATAGGAACAAGAAGATCCGGGACATGACCGAAGAACTGTAGTCCAAGGACTTCGAGCTCGAGCATCAGCAGACAGTGATCGAGAGACTTCGCTCCCAGAAGAGGGCTCTCAAGGCCAAGATAGAGACCTTAACCACTAGCGTCGAGGAATACAAGACCGCGATGGAGAACGCAGGTCTTACCTTTGTCGAGGAGGAGATTGATGCTGAGGAGTAGATTTGAATACTCACTTATCTTTTATTATCGTACTTGTTATTTGAGAACTTGTTATTTGACCATCCGACATGTGGATGGCTTACCACTTGTGTGTTTTACTTTGTGAACTTGTTATCTTGTTGTTGAATCTTTTAACTTTGTGTTGCATGCTTGTGTTTGCTTATGTGATGTAATGTGCATGAAAGCATCTATGGGTATCTCATTCTTATCTCTATTTGAACAAACCACAGATGCCTCCCCGTCGTGCAAACCCCAACCCCAACAACAATAACAACATCACTCCAGAAATGCAGCAAATGATGACTGCTCAAACTCAGCTGATGCAGATGATGACGACGTTCATCCAGAACCAAAACAACAAGAACAACAATAACAACAATAATAACAACAATAACAACAACAACCCACCGGGTTTTGATATGCTTACCAGATTCTTGAGATTGAGGCCAGCAAAGTTCTCAGGGACGACTGACCCCATGGTGGCCAATGACTGGTTACGTTCAGTGAACAAAGACTTGGTAACCGTGGGCTGTACTGATGCTGAAAAGGTCAGATTTGCAGCACATCAGCTGGAAGGACCAGCCGCCACTTGGTGGGACAACTTCCAGATCACCACTCCCATCGAAGATGTGACATGGGCTATCTTTGAGGATGGCTTTCGCACTGCTCACATCTCATCCGGAGTGATGAGTCTGAAACAGAAAGAGTTCCATAATCTGAAGCAGCGCCACCGCAGCGTGGCTGAACATATTGAGGAGTTCAACAATCTGGCGCGATATGCACCAGATGAAGTTGACACCGATGCTAAGAGGAAAGAAAAGTTCCTCGAAGGGTTGAATGATGAGCTGAATCTGCAGCTGGCTGTGGCATATGTTCCCACTTATCAGTCGCTCTGTGACAAGGCTGCTATTTTGGAGAACAAAATGAAGCAAGTTGAGAGTAGAAAGAGAAAGCACTCCGACAAGCACAGCTCGGGATCGTCTCACAAACGATCTCATTATGATGACAGTGGAAGCTCAGGATCCCACAAGCATGGGAAATTCAACAAGCACCACAACCACAACCGTCATGACAACAAGCATCACCGTAGTCATGACAATGACAAATACAAGAACCACAAGGGTGGATACAAGAGTCACCATGGTGGTAATGGAAGTGGAAGTGCAAGTCAGCCTGTTAAGAGAGACATTAGTCAGGTTAAATGCTTCAAGTGAAAAAAGATGGGGCATTATGCAAATGACTGCCCAGAAAAGAAAGTTGAAGGACCCAACAAACCTAACCCTTTCCAGAAGGGACAAGTGAACCACATCAGTGTGGAGGAGGTCTATGAGGAGCCTGATGCTGTTGCTGGTAAGTTCAGACTCAATTCTATTCCAGCATTTGTTCTTTTTGATACTGGAGCATCGCATTCATTCATATCAAAAGAATTTGTTGATAGAAATGGGTTTCCAACTGAAAACATTGGATGTCCAATAAAAGTTAGTTCTCCGGGTGGAGATATGATAGTAAGTCTTGGATGCCGGGATCTAGTAATAGAGTTTGGAAAACATAAATTTCCAGTGAGTCTGATAATCCTAGATTCCCAAGGACTAGACGTAATATTGGGAATGGATTGGATGGCTAAGTATGAAGGAGTACTAGATTGTGCTAATCGTACTGTTGCACTCACAACCCCGGAAAGAAAGAGGATTAAATTCAAGTCCAACTTTGAATCTAAAGGAAGTAAGCTAAAATCCCTTAAGGGGGTTAGCATGGACAGTGTGCCAATTGAGAGTGAGTATCCGGATGTGTTTCCAGAGGAATTGCCGGGAATGCCACCAGATAGAGATGTGGAGTTTCTTATAGATTTGGTACCAGGATCTGGACCAATAGCAAAGAGACCTTATAAAATGTCAGTTGATGAACTAAAAGAACTCAAGAAACAACTAGGAGAATAGTTGCAGAAAGAATTTATTCAACCAAGTTCTTCATCTTGGGGAGCCCCAGTTTTGTTCGTGGAGAAGAAAGATAGAAGTCAAAGGTCATGCATAGATTACCGTTCACTCAACGAGGTAACTATCAAGAACAAATACCCTTTGCCTAGAATCAATGACTTGTTTGATCAGCTAGAAGGAGCATGTGTATTCTCAAATATTGATCTCCGGTCAGGATATTTTCAACTCAAGATAAGAGAACAAGACATACCTAAGACAGTGTTCACTACAAGGTATGGATTGTATGAGTATACCGTAATGCCTTTTGGTTTGACCAATGCTCCAGCATACTTCATGAATATGATGAACAAGGTGTTCATGGATTTCCTTGACAAGTTTGTTGTCGTTTTCATCGATGACATCTTAGTCTACTCCAAGAGCAAAGAAGAGCATGAAGGACATTTGCGTTTGATACTTGAGAAGTTAAGAGAGCATAAACTTTATGCCAAATTCAGCAAGTGTGAGTTCTGGTTGGATGAAGTTGGTTTTCTAGGTCATGTTATGACAAAGGATGGTGTAGCAGTTGATCCTGCTAAGGTTTCAGCTGTGACTGAATGGGAATCTCCCAAGTCCGTGAAAGAAATTCATAGTTTCCTTGGCTTAGTAGGTTACTACAGAAGGTTCATTAAGAATTTCTCAAAGGTTGCTAAGCCTATGACTGAATTGTTAAAGAAAGACAAGAAGTTTGCTTGGTCTGAAGGTTGTGAACTCAGCTTTCAGGAATTGAAGAAGAGACTTGTGACAGCACCAGTCTTGTGTCTGCCAGATTTGGAGAAAGATTTCCAAGTATATTATGATGCATCTCATCAAGGTTTGGGTGCAGTACTTATGCAAGACGGTAAAGTTGTGGCTTATGCCTCGAGACAACTCAAAACTCATGAAGTGAACTATCCTACTCATGATTTAGAGTTAGCCTCTGTTGTCCATGCACTCAAAACAAGGAGACACTATCTTTTGGGAAAGCGTTGTGAAGTGTTCACAGATCACAAAAGTTTGAAGTATATCTTCACCCAGAAGGAAATTAATATGAGACAAAGAAGGTGGCTAGAACTTATCAAGGACTATGACTTAAGTTTGCAATACCACCCCGGTAAAGCAAATGTTGTAGCAGATGCTCTAAGTCATAAGGTTTTTGTGAATGGCCTTACCAAAGGAGAATTGTCAGATGATCTGTGTACTCAATTTAGAAAACTCAGATTGGAGATTGTGCCTGACGGACATCTCATGACTTTGGATGTTCAACCCACTTTGTTGGACAAGATCAAAGAAGCCCAGAAGACTGATAAGGAAATTGAAGAGATTAAAGAAAATATTGGCAAAGGAAAAGCCAAAGAGTTCCATGAAGACGAACAGGGTACTTTATGGCATGGGAAACGTATCTGTGTTCCACAAGATCCGGAGTTGCGGAAACTGATTTTGCAAGAAGCACATAACTCACCGTATTCCATTCATCCGGGTAACACCAAAATGTACATGGACATGAAAGAAAGATTTTGGTGGAATAATCTCAAGAAGGACATCGCCGAACATATTGCTTTGTGTTATGTGTGTAGTAGAGTGAAGGCGGAACATCAGAAACCAGCAGGTTTGCTTCAACCACTACCTATTCCTGATTGGAAGTGGGACAAGATTGGTCTGGATTTCATTACCGAATTACCAAGGACCCGGTCAGGATACGATTCTATTTGGGTAGTAGTGGATCGCCTAACTAAAGTTGCTCATTTCATACCCGTGAAGACAACCTATACAAGTGCTAAGTTAGCCAGAATCTACATAAGTAGAATTGTGTGTCTACATGGAGTGCCCAAGAGTATTGTGTCTGATAGGGGAACTCAATTCACTTCCCATTTTTGGAGACAGTTACATGAGTCATTGGGAACGAGGTTGGAATTCAGTACTGCTTTTCATCCTCAAACCGACGGACAGACAGAAAGGACCAATCAGATTCTAGAAGATATGTTGAGGGCATGTGCCCTAGACTATGGAGCCAGTTGGGATGAAAGTCTGCCTTACGCAGAATTTTCTTATAACAATAGCTATCAAGCCAGCATTGAGATGGCACCATTTGAGTTTCTCTACGGAAGAAAGTGTACCACCCCATTGTTATGGAATGGTGTGGGAGAAAGAAGTTTATTCGGGCCAGATCTTATCAAGGAAGCCGAAGAGAAGGTCAAGTTGGTTAAAGACAGGTTAAAGATAGCACAGTCCCGACAGAAAAGCTACGCAGATCCTAAGCGTAGAGAAGTCACCTACGAAGTTGGTGATAGAGCTTATCTTAGAGTGTCACCACTTCGTGGAGTGAAGAGGTTCGGAGTCAAAGGAAAATTGGCACCAAGATATGTTGGACCATTCAAGATTCTGAGTCGTAAAGGAGAAGTTTCCTATGAAATAGAACTGCCAGAATCTCTGTCAGCTATCCATAATGTGTTTCATGTGAGTCAACTTAAGAACTGTCATCCCGAAATGGAAGAAACTTCTTTGAAGGATACTATACCTTTGGAGGAGGTTCAACTGGAAAGTGATCTCACTTACGAAGAGAAACCTATCAAGATTCTTGAGACTGCAGAAAGAGTCACACGGACTAAGACTATCAAGTTTTGCAAAGTGTAGTGGAACCATCATTCCGAAGAGGAAGCAACATGGGAAAGAGAAGATGATCTTCGGAAAGACCACCCACACCTATTTGCTAGCCAATCTGAATCTCGAGGGCGAGATTCACCTTAAGGGGGTTAGATTTGTAACATCCCTAAAATCATGTTTCAAACTCATGCATATCATCCATGCATTCATGATCATATAGAGTTCATTTCAAAACAAAACAATTCAAAAACAGGAGCTTATGAGCTCATTATTTTATGTGATCATCATTTGAAACAAATGCTACTCTTTCTATGAGAGGTTGTTGTTCATGAAATCAAACTTTGTGCCTTGTTGTTTTCAGAATGTGTTGCTAGTTGCTAAGGTTCAAACCAAGAGTTCAAAGCAAATACAATTTGAAAACCCATTTCAAAGTCAATATAAAACAAAGTGCTATGTCACTATTTATTTTATTTTTTTCCAAATGACCAAGCCAATTCAAAGTGACCACTTGGTTTTATGCCAAGAATTGTGACTATTGCACACTGCAAAAATCCTGAATAGATTTGAATTCAAATAGCTTTTGATTTCATTTGAAAAACATTCCAGAAAATCAAATTAGAAATAGAAAAGGAATAAAGAAAAAGAAAAGGGTCGGCGCCAGACTTTGGGCCCAACAGCGAAACCAGCCCAGCTAGCCCACCCGGGTTTTCCCTCTCTCTCTCTCTCACGCGCAGACGCACCCAGCGAGTCGCTGACGCCAGGACCCCACACCCCTTCTGTTCCTCTCGCAGACAACTGGGCCCTCTCCAAGTCGACTCCTTCTTCCCCAAATCTCGCGCGCAGACGCCGTCGCCGCTGGCCGTTGCTGCGTTGATTCCGCGGCGTAATTGCCATTGATTCACCAGGCGTTTCTTGTCGAGCCTCTGCCTACTTAAACCCCTCCCCACTCCGCTCCATTCCCCTCACTCAATTTTCTCTCCACGCCACCAGGCTGCTCGCAACTCGCCAAACACCGCCGCAGCTCCGACGATCTCCGGCAGCAAATTCTGGTGAGTCCCGACCGCCCCTGTGCCTCTGATTCAAACGAGTGTGTCCAGCATGACCTCGTGCATCTTCTGATACCCTTTGCTTGCCTGCTTGTGACCCAGGACGCCGTCCCCGTTCGTTCCTACAAACGACCGAGCCGCCACTCAACTCCGGCGACCGATTACGGTAAGCACTGCGCGCCCCTTGATCTCTCTCGCATACGAGGTTGTTCGCCACTGTCTTGCGCATCTCCTAAACCACCTGGTTCGTGCTAGGGCGACGTGGAACCTCGGCAACGACTTTGACAGCAACCACCCGACGCGTTCGCGAACTCCGGCGAGGAATCCCTGACGACTCTGAGCGCCCCTTCGCCAGCCAGGGACACGTTGAGCTTCACCTCGTCACTGCGGTTCTAGTGAGCACCCTCTCCCCTCCCCGGGCGACCTAGTTCGCCGGCACCGCCACTGACAGAGCACTCCGCCGCTCGCCGCCGCGCTAGCGCCGCTCGACTTTGGTCAGAGCAACGGCAACCGTTAGATCTGTATCGTAGGGACTAGATTAGATCTGGAGCGAAGCGTTTTCTTTAGATCTGGCACGTTGGATCTAACTTGATCTGACGGCGCGGAAGCGTGATCCTGAGCGAAACGGTACCGGCCAATAGGATAGCGCAGCGTGGCAGTAGTTTAGATTTAAAACAGATTTTGAATCATATTATAGTTCAAATTTGTTTTGTTTGTAACTTTTGATTCTCACGTTAGATTTTGGCAAATTTTATATCGTTGGAATCAGGAGAGCAAGCTCTATTAGATTATGCAATGTGTTTAATGTTTAGTTTCTGTTAAAAAGGGTTTTATTTGCATAAACATGTGTAGGGCTTATTTGAATATATGAATTGTTTAGGAATTGTTTTTAGTGTCAAATAAATTTGGTTTGGCAAGTTTTTGACTTCTTTAAGTTTCAGTACTATGCACTTGCTTGGTTGGGTTTTAAAAATCATCACTTAGCATATTGCATGCATGCATATATATTTTTGATTGTATATGTCTTGTATGTGATTGTGGCTATATTCTATGTGTAGATTTTGGTGCTAGTGATTGTGAAGAGTGCTACACTCCAAACTACCAAGGCAAGTGGTACTTCATGAATATTTCTATCCCTATGTTTTATACTAAGCATTAGATATATTTTGCTAAGTCTTGCATGTAAATATTTTTGCCTATATGCCATGTTGGGAAATCCTAAGTAGTTTTAGAATTGCTAGGAAGTTTCTAAGTTAAGTTACTATCTATGCCATGCTTAGCCTAGCTAGTAGCAAACAAGGGTTGGTGAAATATACATGCTATGATGAAAATATTTCTAAGTCTTTGGACTTTGTTTTACTTAATAAAACAACTAAGTCAATGAATCACCTGGGTGGAAAGGGACTTGATTGGTGGTTTTGGTTGAGTGGTTACACAAGGCCCATGGCTATGGTTTACCTTGTGTATCACACTTATGGTAAGCCACCCAGGAACAAAGAGATTTTAGAGGCCAAGTGTTAAGAAGCTTCTAGTGCAGCCACTTGGCAATATGGGCTCTGCCTGGATCACATAAGTTGCTAGAACTTAGCCATTTGGACAGTTGGTGGTAGTGGGAATGATAGGTTGGAGAGCGTCCATTTGGTCTAAGGAAAGGCTTCTGAAAGGTCCTATCTTGGGAAACCAAGTCTGGTGGGGAAAGTGCACAACCTCTACAGATGGAAAAATCTAAGTACTTAGCCAAGTCCATGGCAATGGACAACTTGAGCATCAAGGCATGGAAGCTATCAAGAATCTCCTCATCCCAATTTCTAAGTAAAAACTTGTGGGTGAACATGGGTGAAGGACCTCAATGTCTATTGGTGGTTCCTTGGGAAAAGTTTTGACAAAGAAAAACTTCGTGATTTCAACTAATAGGAAAAACCTATTTTGAGCAAAGCAAGCCAAGCTACACTTAGCCAAATTGCATATAGTATCTAGTCCACTTAAAATTTACTAAGGTATCACTTGCCAATACTATTCCAAAGTATTAACCCACTGTGGTTGTAACTTGTGATGTTGCAGGTTACTCTGATGAGGATTTGGTGTCATGAGTCTACACTCAACATGTTTGCCTGTGGCACATGAAGATGAAGACTTATATTTATTTACTTATTCAAACTCTTGTATTAGGCCTGTGGCCTTGAGTTGTAAAGACTATGTTTATCTCTGGAATGGATGTAATAAATGACCTTTGTATCTGTGTACTTCATCTTAAACTGTGGATGCTAGCAATGATCCAGGGACTAGCATTGCAATCATAGGGATCCTTTTCCTTTATAAAGGAGGGATCTTACAATAGGGAAGTGTTCAATACCTTTCTTGAATGGAAATTGATATTTAATGGTGCCTTCTTTCATATCAATGATGGCACCAACAGTTCTAAGAAAAGGTCTTCCCAAAGTAATAGGACAAGAAGCATTGTATTCAACACACAAAACATAGAAATCAACAGGGACATAAGCATTGTTAACCATAATGAGAACATCATTAACACTCCCCATGAGTTTTGTCTTAGCATTATTATTAAGTGGGACATCCAAATAACAATCTTCCAAAGGTGGCAAATCAAGCATTTCATAAATCTTCCTAGGCATAATAGAGACACTAGAACCAAGGTCACATGAAGCTTTGAGATCGAAGTCATTCAATTGCATATTAATAATGACTTCCCAAGTATCCTCTACTTACCTAGGAATAAAAGCTTTGTGTTTTAATGTCTCTTCCTTAATTTTAACAAGAGCATCTGTAATGTGTTTTGTGAAAGTAACATCCATATCACTAGCATCAGGACTTCTAGCAAGCTTTTGCAGGAACATAATCACTTGAAAAATATTGCAACCATCAAGATAAAAATCAAAATTAGCATCACTAATAGTAGACTCATTAGGCTTAGGCATTGTAGGAGGAGGAATAGGGACTTCATGTGGTTTAGTGGCATCCATATGGGTGGTGGTGATGGTGCACACACTATTGTTTCTATCAATTTCAGCTTCCCTTTCCCACTTAGCATGAAGTTGGGCTAATAGTCTAACATTTTCATCAATAGTAACTTGTATGGCATGAGTAACATCAATGGTACTTTCCATGGTTTTAGGTTTAGCAGCCATTTTATTAATCAAAGAGGACTGTACTTCAGACAAAGAGGAAATATTTTTTCTCTACATTCAAAAGCTTTTCCTCCACGGTCTTGTTGAAAGTGGTTTGTTTACTAATAAAGTCTTTTAGCATGACTTCAAGTTCAGAGGGGGCACTTCTAGCATTGTTGTAGGAGTTTCCATAGGTATTGCCATTATTAGGAGGATAAGGCCTATACTTTTTGTTACTACCAAAATTATTCCTATAGGCATTGTTGTTGAAATTGTAGTTTGTAATGAAGTTCACATCAACTTGCTCTTCTTGAGAAACCAAAGAGGCTAAGGGAACATTATTTGGATCTAAAGGAGCTTTCCCACTAACAAGCATAGCCATAATAACATCTATCTTATCACTCAAAGAGGAGGTTTCTTCAACAGAATTTACCTTCTTACCATGTGGAGCTCTCTCAGTGTGCCATTCAGAATAATTAACCATCATATTATCAAGGAGTTTTGTTGCAGCACCCAAGGTGATGGTCATAAAGGTACCTCCAGCAGCTGAATCCAACAGGTTTCTCGAAGAGAAGTTTAAACCTGCATAAAAAGTCTGGATAATCATCCAAGCAGTAAGTCCATGAGTGGGACAATTCTTAACCAAAGATTTCATTCTTTCCGAAGCTTGAGCAACATGTTCATTATAAAGTTGTTTAAATTTTCATAATATCACTTCTCATAGATATAATCTTAGCGGGAGGGTAGTATTTTCCAATAAAAGCGTCTTTGCACTTAATCCAAGAATCGATACTATTTATAGGCAAAGATAGCAACCATTCTTTAGCTTTTCCTCTAAAGGAGAAAGGAACCAACTTGAGCTTAATAATATCTCCATCTACATCCTTATACTTTTGCATCTCATAAAGTTCAACAAAGTTATTGATATGGGCAACAACATCATCAGAACTAGCACCAGAAAATTGCTCTCTCATCACAAGATTGAACAAAGCAGGCTTAATTTTATAAAAGGTAGCATCAGGAGCAGGTGGAGCAATAGGAGTGCTTAGGAAATCATTGTTGTTTGTGCTAGTGAAGTCACACAACTTGGTGTTCTCAGCAGAGTTCATTTTGGAAAAAGTGGAGCAAGCCAACAACAACAGCAACTAGAGCAAGAACTAATTTTTTTGTGTTTTTTATAAGAGAAAGCAAACCAAACTAAACTATTTTTTTTTGGAGTTTTTGATAAAAATAGGCAAACAAAACCAAGCAAAAGAAACTAAGAAAACCAAAAAATAAATAAAGAGAAAGGTTGAGGAGGACTCCCCTTTGAAGATGTCCTTAGCCTCCCCGGCAACGGCGCTAGAAAATGTTGATGGCACTGCGTCAATGTGGGAGCGCTTCATCGGGAAATCGCAAGAGCAAGGTGTGATGCAGCACAGTAGCAAGTCTTCCCTTAGTAAGAAACCAAGGTTATCGAACCAGTAGGAGGAAGGAAACGTCTCAAAGGTGTTGCAAGCAACGTGGAAACCTGCACAACACAAACTCAAGACTTTGCCCCAACTAACAGTGAGGTTGTCAATCTCACCGTTTGCTGTAACAAAGGATTAACTGTATGGTGTGGAAGGTGATGATGATTTGCAGAAAGTAAATAGTAACAGTGGAAGATGTATCAATGGTAAAGATTGGACCGAGGTCCATAGTTCACTAGAGGTGTTCTCCTTAGATAAACAAACATGGCATGCAGGGTAAACAAATTACAGCAGGGCAATTGACAGGACTAAGCAAGGGATAACAATGCAATACTAGACATAAAGATCCAATGAGATTCAATTGGGAAATACAACAAGATACATAGACCGCCATCCAACTACATCTATGACTAGAAGTCCACCTTTGTGTTATCATCCGAACCCCCTGCAGTATTAAGTTGCAAGCAACAGACAACTGCTTTAAGCAAAGTGTGTAAGGTAAACAATCCACTTTTTCCATGAACAAGAGACCGTTCTTTTCTCCCTAGTGGCAACAACACATCTACAACCTTAGAGATTCCTGTCACTTCCCTTAGATTAAATAGAGGCTTGAACCCACTATCAAGCATAAATACCCCCTCTTGGAGTCACTAGCAACTACTTGGCCAAGATAGCTACTAACAATGGAGAGCATGCAAGATCACAAACAACATAGGCATGATAGAATCAATAAGACAAAACCATTAATCAATCTGACATATGTTGCCTGACAGAGAGGACTTCGTTGGGAACCCCAAGAGCAAGGTGAGATGAGCATAACAACAAGTCTTACCTTAGTAGAGACCGAGGTTATCGAGCTAGAAGGAGCAAGGAAAAATCACGCAGGTGTTGCTAGCAACACGGAGACCTGCACAACACAAACTCAAGACTTTGCCCCAACGAATCAGTGAGGTTGTCAATCTCACCGGTTTGCTGTAACAAAGGATTAAATGTATGGTGTGGAAGGTAATGGTTTGGATCAAGTAAAAAAGTAACAATGGAAGATGAATAAGTGGTAAAGATTGGACCAGGGTCCATAGTTCACTAGAGGTGCTCTCCTTAGATAAACAACATGGCATGAAGGGTAAACAAATTACAGCAGGGCAATTGACAGGAACTGAGCAAGGCATAACAATGCAATTACTAGTCAGAAAGATCCTATGAGATTCGATTGGGCAATACAACAAGATACATAGACCGCCATCCAACTTCATCTATGACTAGAAGTCCACCTTCAGGTTATCATCCGAACCCCCTCCAGTATTAAGTTGCAAGCAACAGACAACTGCTTTAAGCAAAGTGTGTAAGGTAAATAGTCCACATGCTCCATGAACAAGAGACCGTTGTTTCCTCCCTAGTAGCAACAACACATCTACAACCGAAGAGATTATTATCACTTCCCTTGGAAATTAGAGGCATGAACCCACTATCGAGCATAAATACCCCTCTTGGAGTCACTAGCAACTACTTGGCCAAGATAGCTACTAACAACGGAGAGCATGCAAGATCACAAACAACACAGACATGATAGAATCATAAAGACAAAACCATTAATCAAACCAACATAATAATCTCAACATCCATCGGATCCCCGCAAACACAACATGCATGATTACAAATAAATTAGATCTTGATCATGAACGGAGCTCACAAGATCTATACATGAAAGCACATAGGAGGAGATACAACCATCTAGCTACTACATGGACCCATAGTCTAAGGTGGAACTACTCACGCATCATACCAGAGAGAAGGCCTCCGGATGATATCCCCTCCGGCAGGGTGCCGGGAAGAACTTCAGATCCCCCGATCTAGGGACGACGGTGGTGGCGGCAATAGAAGGTTTCGTGGAATATTGATCGAGTACTTAGGGTTTCTGCATCGGGGACTTCTTATATGCGAATGGGGAGGCCGAGGCGGTGGCCAGGGGCCCTACACCCTGCCTAGGCGGGGGGGGGGGGGGGGGGTAGGGCCCACCCGCGCCTAGGGGGTCTGGGCGCCCTGGCACGCTTCTCCGTCTCCCCTTTGTACTTCTTGTTCCCCACGGAAAGTTATTGACTTTGACGTTTGTCCCGTCCAATTCCGAGAATATTTCCTTACTAGCTTTTCTGGAACCAAAAACAGCAGAAAACAGGCAACTGGCACTGTGGCAACTTGTTAATAGGTTATTACCAGAAAACATATAAAAACACCTCGAAGTATGGACAAAGCAAAGCAAAATAGATACTAAACAAGCATGGAACATAAAAAATTAAGATACGTTTCCGACGTATCAAGCATCCCCAAGCTTAAATCCTGCTCATCCTCGAGTAGGTAAGTGATAAAAGAATAATTTTTGAGGTGACATGCACCATCAACACCAAGATCAAATCATTTGGAAGCATTGAAAGATGGGATCAAAGAACTCTAATCATGTGCATGAAAGATGGAGTTATAACAATAGGACATAGTAACTATGCATGCAACATGACAAGCTACAAACAAAGATCATGAATAACATGCATTAAAAAATGTTTGTTTGTTTCACATACAGAAAACATAGCAGCTTCAAAGTTCACAAGGGTGACCAGAAACAAATAGCACAAGAACAAGTAATATCACAATATGCATCAATTAATAAGCTTTGGAACACTGCACACAGAATGCAACTATGCTCTCTTAATGGTGCCTAAAGGTAGAAGGTGGAGACTCAATAGTGGTGGAAGAAAAGCCTTTTATAAAGGAAGCAGGGATTTCAAGTTTCAAAAAGAGCTTAAAAAATTATGGTACTTGTTAGCTTTCATCCCTCATTTCCCCTATCATAAGAATTTGAAGTGATTAAGGTTAAAGTGAACAAAGATGGAATATATGCTTGACGAAGTATAAGTTGGCAATCTCAAGTCCCTAGAATACGAGGTCCACACCTCATGCTAGTCAACTTTAGTCACCTGTAAGTTCTTGTCATTGTAAGTATTTGCATATCATTGAGAACCGCCAACGAGGTACCCCTTGCACATGGTACAGGAGAATTCCCATAACCAAAATGACAAGGCAAGCAGACAATGAGCATCTCAGCAATCTTCTTATTTACCATGGGAATATGGTGATTTCTCTCTCTTTTTTCTCAATGTGTCTCTTTTTTATAAGAAGAATGCTTCATAGATGTCATTATGGTGATGCTGCAAGTTTCCACCATGATTAGGCATGGCTTAGGCTAGCGGCCCATCAGTTTCTCTAACACAGGATACAAACTCCATGGACTTACAATCTCCCTCTTTATTTCACACCGGTGACATCCATAGACAAAAGAGCATGATATCAACTGAGTACAAAGTACAAGTGCAATGTTGAAAACCTTCCCCGTGATAGCACGGTTCTACTAATTCCAACGTATAAGTGCAAGGATATACAACATAGATGACACAATGGTTCAAGTTTATTAGGGGCAAAGAATATAAAATGTGCCATCAAGTTCGTGAGGGCTTTAATCACTAAGTTTTCACATAACAAAATAGTTTTTAATTGGAAGATAGCTGAAATAAGAATATACTTGGAATGATGTAACACACCATGCATAGGAGTTTATAGTGGACACTTTGGAATAACTTGGTTTCTTGGGAGTTGGAAGCATGAGTAGAGCTTACTCATACAAGTGGAGGCTAGCAAAAGACTGGGAGCAACCAACTAAGAGAGCATAATGGCCATAATCATGTAGAGCAACAAAGCATTACTAATCAAAGCATAGAGTGGTACTACAAGTCAAGGACAAAATGATCATAGAGGCTATGGTGACTTGTTCATAGTCATAACATGGTGTGAGAATGTGCCAAGTCAACCCAAGCAAAGCATCAAAGGAGAATACCACAATACTATGCTTTTGCATGCTAAAACAATGCATAATTTCTTCAAGGCACAGTAAGCAATCTCAATTGTTTCTAACAAGACATGCTATAGCAATAATCACTAAGAATAAGGTCAAAACAACACCTAGCATGTCATGCTAAAGTCGAAGTCACAGTCAATGCAAGCTCCTCTTGCACTTACAAACAAGAAATTACTACTCCTTTCCAAACACCAAGCAACTTATTTAATAAACAACACAGCGAGAACGGGGGTCCAAACTACTTTATTCAAGAAAACTAAACAACCTAAGCAAAGCAAACGAAAATTAAGAGGCTCCAAGAACAACACAACTGTGCATGCAACAATAAAAACGAAGTGTCTAGACAAACCTGAGCTTTTTATTGATGAAGAAGGGGTGCCTTGGGTATCCCAAGCTTTGACGCTTGTACCTCTTGGATATTTCTTGGGGTGACACCGTGGTGGCATCCCCAAGCTTGAGCTTTTGTCCATTCCTCATCTCATTGCATCATTCTCTCTCTACACCTGAAATTTTTTCCTTCATACAAAACTTCACACAATCTTCATTAGTAACATTAGTGTATTTAAAAGATATTAGACCTCTGGAAAAGCTTTGGAAAATCAAGGCTTTTAACTAAAAACACAAGCTACTGTAGTAAATCCTTAAAAAAGCTTAATTTCCCAAAAATAACCCAAAAAGGAATCAATAAGAAGCAATGCAAATAATGGCAGAAATTTGTCAAAACAAATCTACAGGTAGAAACACATTTTTTCGAACACCTTCTGTTTCTCAAATCAAAAAGAGTTGAACTAGCGTAAGTTAGATAACATACTGGGGGATTTATTCGTAAATTTTGAGCTCAATTCAAATTACAGAGACTCCTGACGAATATTTATGGTGGAGGACAGAAATCTGTTTCAGGACAGCAACTCCCCAAATCTTACTTCCCTCTCATTAGAGGTCGTTCTTGGAACAAAAAACAAACAAAAAGGATAAGGAGACGTCATTACTGAAGTAATAACTTTCAAGACTCAAGGAAACTCTTGGGTTATCTCCCAACAAGTACTTTTCTTTAACGCCTTTAAGTTAGGCACAAGAAGCAAGAAGAATCAAGTATTTTCAAATGAAGAAGCATTAACATCAAACCTTGCTTTCAAAGGAGGAGTAAAAAGAAACTTCTCTCTCCTTATAGGGAAGTGTTCAATACCTTTATTGAATGGAAAATTATATTTAATGGTGCCTTCTTTCATATCAATGATGGCACCAACTGTTCTAAGAAAAGGTTTTCCCAAAGTAATAGGACAAGAAGCATTGTATTCAACATCCAAACATAGAAATCAACAGGGACATAAGCATTGTTAACCATAATGAGAACATCATTAATAATCCCCATAAGTTTCTTCTTAGCATTATCATTGAGTGGGACATCCAAATAACAATCTTCCAACGGTGGCAAATCAAGCATTTCATAAATCTTCCTAGGCATAATAGAGACACTAGAACCAAGATCACATGAAGCTTTGAGATCAAAGTCATTCACTTGTATATTAATAATGGGTTCCCAACTATCTTCTAATTTCCTAGGAATAGAAGCTTTGTGTTTTAGCTTCTCTTCCTTAATCTTAACAAGAGCATCTGTAATGTGTTTGGTGAAAGCAACATGCATATCACTAGCATCAGGACTTCTAGCAAGCTTTTGTAGGAACATAATCACTTCAGAGATACCGCAACCATCTATATCAAATTCGAACTTAGCACCACTAGTAGTAGGCTCAATAGGCTTAGGCATAGTAGGAGGAGAAATAGGGACAACTTGTGGTTTAGTGGTGATAGTGCACACACTATTGTTTCTATCAATTTCATCTTCCCTTTCCCACTTAGCATGAAGTTGAGCTAACAGCCTAACATTTTCATCAATAGTAACTTGTATAGCATGAGTGGAAGCAAAGGTACTTTCCATAGTTTCAGGCTTAGCAGCCATTTAATTAGCTAAGGAAGATTGAGCTTCAGACAAAGAGGATATATTTTTCTCAACAGTTAAAAGCTTTTCCTCTATAGTCTTATCGAAAGTGGTTTGTTTACTAATAAAGTCCTTGAGCATGAATTCAAGTTTAGAGGGGGCACTTCTAGCATTATTGTAAGAGTTTCCATAGGAATTGCCATCATTAGGAGGATAAGGCCTATAATTGTTGTTACCACCAAAATTATTCCTATAGGTGTTTTTGTTGAAATTGTTGTTTCTAATGAAGTTCACATCAACTTGCTCTTCTTGAGCAACCAAAGAGGCTAAGGGAACACTATTATGATCTAAAGGATCTTTCCCATTAACAAGCATAGCCATAATGACATCAATCTTATAACTCAAAGAGGAAGCTTCCTCAACAGAATTTACCTTCTTACCATGTGGAGCTCTCTCAACATGCCATTCAGAGTAGTTAACCATCATATTATCAAGGAGCCTTGTTGTAGCACCCAAAGTGAGGCCCATGAAGGTACCTCCAGCAGCGGAATCCAACAGATTTCTTGAGGAGAAGTTCAAACCTGCATAAAAAGTCTGGATAATCATCCAAGCAGTGAGTCCATGAGTGGGGGCAATTCTTAACCAAAGACTTCATTCTTTCCCAAGCTGGAGCAACATGTTCATTATCAAGTTGTTTAAATTTCATAATGTCACTTCTCATAGATATAATCTTAGCAGGAGGATAATATTTTCCAATAAAAGCATCTTTGCACTTAGTCCAAGAATCAATACTATTTTTAGGCAAGGAAAGCAACCATTCTTTAGCTTTTCCTCTCAAGGAGAAAGGAAAAAGCTTGAGCTTAATAATATCTCCATCTACATCCTTATCTTTTGCATCTCACATAGTTCAACAAAGCTATTGAGATGGGTAGCGGGAAAATCAGAACTAGCACCAGAAAATTGCTCTCTCATCACAAGATTCAACAAAGCAGGCTTAATTTCATAAAAGGTAGCATCAGGAGAAGGTGGAGCAATAGGTGTGCGAAGGAAATCATTGTTGTTGGTGCTAGTGAAGTCACCCAACTTGGTGTTCTCAGAAGAGTTCATTTTGGCAAAGGTGGGCAAGCCAAAAACAGCAGCAGCTAGAGAAGGAACTAATTTTTTTGTGTTTTTGAATAATGCAAGCAAACCAAACTAGACTATTTTTTTTGGGTTTTTTTTGAAAAGAGGCAAACAAAACCAAGCAAAAGAAACAAACCAAACTAAAAACAAAGTAAAGAGAGAAGAAGTGGAGGACTCCCCTTGTGAAGACGTCCTTAGCCTCCCCGGCAACGGCGCCAGAAAACTTGTTGCCTGACAGAGAGGACTTTGTTGGGAACCCCAAGAGCAAGGTGTGATGAGCACAGAAGCAAGTCTTCCCTCAGTAGAGACTGAGGTTATCGAACTAGAAGGAGGAAGGAAACGTCACACAGGTGTTGCTAGCAACACGGAGACCTACACAACACAAACTCAAGACTTTGCCCCAACGAATCAGTGAGGTTGTCAAGCTCACCGGTTTGCTATAACAAAGGATTAAACGTATGGTGTGGAAGGTAATGGTTTGCAGAAAGTAAACAAGTAACGGTGGAAGATGTATCAATGGTAAAGATTGGACCGGGGTCCATAGTTCACTAGAGGTGCTCTCCTTAGATAAACAAACATGGCATGCTGGGTAAACAAATTATAGCAGGGCAATTAACAGTACTAAGCAAGGCATAACAATGCAATACTAGACATAAAGATCCTATGAGATTCAATTGGGCAATACAACAAGATACATAGACCTCCATCCAACTGCATCTATGACTAGAAGTCCACCTTTGGGTTATCATCCGAACCCCCTGCAGTATTAAGTTGCAAGCAATAGACAACTGCTTTAAGCAAAGTGTGTAAGGTAAAAATCCACTTTTTCCATGAACAAGAGACCGTTGTTTTCTCCCTAGTGGCAACAACACATCTACAACCTTAGAGATTTCTGTCACTTCCCTTAGATTAAATAGAGGCATGAACCCACTATCGAGCATAAATACCCCCTCTTGGAGTCACTAGCAACTACTTGGCCAAGATAGCTACTAACAACGGAGAGCATGCAAGATCACAAACAACACAGACATGATAGAATCATAAAGACAAAACCATTAATCAAACTAACATAATAATCTCAATATCCATCGGATCCCCGCAAACACAACATGCATGATTACAAATAGATTAGATCTTGATCATGAACGGAGCTCACAAGATCTATATGATGGGGATATGCCGACCGGGGTATACCCAGCAGGACATTTCCTACTGGCCCAAGCTGCCAGCGAGTGGGATTGCAGGACGGCGACTGGATCGAGACTTGGCAAGGACCTAGGCGACTGGAAGCTAGAGGCCTATAAGCGTAGCTAGGCCCAGTCAGATTAGGTCAAGAACCCTCCGAATCCTTAACTAATTCGGTTGTAGATCTGTAAACCCTAGCGAGGTGAGACTATATAAACCTCCCTAGGGTACGCATAGAGGACACGTTCCATCAAACACCCCAGTAACTCGCCGCCTAGTCGTCGAGCTCACCCTTGTACTCTCTCCATAATACAATCTAGTAGGAGTAGGTCTTTACCCTCCGGGGGGCCGAACCTGGGTAAACCCTTGTGTCTCCGCCCTCATCTCGCACCGCAGATGGCTGGCCGCCCTTGCCCTTTGTTCTATTACTCGCTACCGATTGCAGCATCTGCCGTGGCCATTCCCACGATTGTGGCGCCCACCGTGGGGCCTGGCCGGTCAGGCCGGTGTTCTGCGGCGAGATCCAATCTGCCCATCAACGAGACGATCGCCACCGGCCGCATGATCGCGATCGGCGAGATCCTCCAGATCTTGCCGAGCAGCTACGTCCCGGCGGCACGCCCCGTCACGCACGGCGTGATTATGCCGGTCGGCACGATCAGCCTCTTTGTCGGCTTCACCGACGTCATCGTCTTGGAGGATTCGGTTCGCATCCGCGAGTCGCCACCACGCGACCGGCTCTCTGAGAGTCAGGTCCGCACAATCGACCGCCTCGCCTCCGAGTACGACTCGGCCAACAACAACGTGGCTGAAACCATTGTGGCCGCGAACGACGCGGCCCTCAACGATGACGCCGACTCGGCGACCCTGGCATCGGCCGCCGGATCCATCGTCACCGCGTCATCCGTGTGCTCCATCACCCAGGTCTCCAACGTGGGAGACTTTGAGGTCCCCTCCATTCTTGGGATCTTCGACTTTGACTCCGGGTCGGAGAACTCCGGCGACCTCCACGTCGGATCTGGTCGCAACATCGCGGCCTACATGGCGAATGGCGCGGACACCCTGCCAGAGCCCTTCTCCACGCCGATCCCGCCGACTGCGACAACGATGGAGGTCGAGGAACTCCGCCTACGGTTGGAGGAGGTGGTCCGCAAGGAACAAGCCGAGCGCGAAAAATTTCGCCTCGAGCAGGTGAGGGCGCAGGAACTTTCGCGCAACCACCAACTCCGCATCAGGTCACGCCTAAACCACACCGTTCAGGGCCACGCCCTGAACTTCGACGATGAAAACGACACGGCCCGCATAGCCGAGCGGGCGATCTGCGAGAACGCGCCACCAGGAGGGAGCTCTCGTCCACCACCAGGCGCGATGGCCAACGGCGCCCCCCCACCACCACCTGGTCGCACGCCCCCCCCGGGATCAGCCTAGAATCCTGGTCTCCTCGCGGGAGCGAGACGCGAATGGCCTCCCGCTATTCTCCACCCTGATGGACAACGTCGTTGCGAGCCGAGCTGCGGTCGACAACATCAACGTGACCGGGGAAGGCGCCCTACAGATCTAGTACGCCAAGGCTCTACTCGCCAAGGCCGTCGAGCAACAAAATGCGGGAGCCGACTCACATGGACGCATGTACTCGCGTTCGTGAGGCAGCAGGGTGGCCTCGAGCGGCCGCCCAATGGTGGCAAACACCCTCAACTGCCCACCACCCAAGGCCCTGTAGCTCCAACACCGACCCGCACACGCGTCACTCTCCACCAATGACCTGCGACCGGCAAACAACTTCGTCACCGCCGAGAGGCAGCCAGTCGACGCGCGAACCCACATCATCAACAACCGGAGCTGGCGCGCAAGCCAGCCCGACGACTTGAGGCATACCCTCACCAACCGCCGTGACGGTGAACCAAGGGGATCGCTAAGCCGAGTCGGACCCTAGTGCTTCAGACGGATGATCCGAGGCGAAAAATACCAGGCGAACTTCAAGGCCCCGAAGGAGATAGAGAAGTACGACCCCTCGTATGACCCTTCCGTCTGGCTGGACACGTACCTCATGGTGATGGGAATTGCCTGCCACACCGACCTGCTCGCCGATCGCTACCTCCCCCTAATGATGGAGGGAGCATTCCCGCAATGGATCAACACCCTCCCCGCAGACAGCATTGACTCCTGGGAGGAAATGCGCGACGCCTTCATCAAGCACTTCGAGGTCTCCTACACCCGTGCCACCACCATCGAGGACCTGGAGCGATCCGTCGAGGGACCCCGCGAGTCGACCCACAGCTGGGTCCAACGGTGGCAAGACCTATGGTACAACGCGGTCGGAATCCACCCGGACACCACGATCCACTGCTTCAAGACCTCATGCCGCTATGAGCCCTTGGTCGCCAAACTCAAGAGGGTGTACAAAACACTCGACAACATACCAGACCTCCTCAAAATCACCAAGCGATACGCGAAGGAGGACCCAAACCAAGAAACCGATGACGAGTCGGGAGGGAATTGCCGCACGAGCAGCCATGACAATGGGAGACGACCCGAGTTACGATACAACAACACTCGCCTCACTGGCAAGCACCGCGGTGACGGGCGAGTTGACTTCATCGCCAACGCCGGGTACGCTCCACGCGAGCCCAAGAGCTTTTGCCGTGACGGAGCCAGTGCCGCGACGGCGACAACTACAAGGCGAAGCTGAGGTTCGACCCCGCGGCTCTCCCTAACCAGCCTTGTGTGTTCCACAGCAGGGAGGGGAAACCCGCCACGCACACGACCGCCGACTGCCACTCCCTAAGGGAGATCAAGAAGGCACAACGCGCAAGGGAAGACCGCGACAACCACCTGCCAAACGGCGAGAAATCCGGCAACGACGCCGGCTCGCTTCACACCTTCACCGGCTTAAACACGAAGCGTGAGAAGAAGGTCATCGCCCGCGTCGTCGCTATCAACACGGTGTCCTAGGTCGACGTCCCCCAGTTCCTCAACTGGTCCAAGCAACAAATCACCTGGAGCCACGAAGACCACTCGCCACGGATCGAATATCCGGGTCGAGTCGCCCTGGTGGTCAAGCCCAAGGTGGGGGACTATTGGCTCCCCAAGACGCTAATGGACGGTGGCAGCTCCATCAACATTATGTACCTGGACACGTTCAGGCGACTGTGGCTCCCGCAGTCGATGATCGAGACGACCTACACCACCTTCCACGGCATCGTCCCCGGTCGGAAGGCGTACCCGATCGGCAAGGTGTCATTGCCAGTCACCTTCGGCACACCGGCGAACTTCCGCACCGAGCGGATCGTCTTTGAGCTGGTACCTTTCAACATCCCCTACCACTGCGTCCTGGGGCGTCAGTCGTTCGCCAAATTCATGGCAGCGCCCCACTACGCGTACAATGCGATGAAGCTCCCTGGGCCGTGCGGTATCATCACTGTCCATGGCGACCCCGACATGGCCGCAGAGTGCGAGGCCAAAGGCGCCGAGCTCGCCGACGCTGTCATAGCCACAGAGACGAACGACATGAAGGAGCTCGCCAAGTACATGAGCGGGGTCAACAATGACGACCCCACCATACTCAAGAAGCCCAACTCGGAGGGCGGCGGCTCCACCGCATTCGAGGCAACGACGCATACTCGCTCCGTCGAGCTGGTCCCAGGCGACCCCAGCCAGACGGTGACGATCGGAACAGGCATGAGCCCAGCCACTACTAGGAAAACGGCTATAGCTAATCCACACTTCTATGGCGCACTTGCTAGTGGTGCCCCACGGGTAAAATAGGCATGGCGCACTGCCCACAGGTGCCCTACGGCTAACTGTCATAAGCGTGGCGCACATGGGGGTGGTGCGCCACGGCTATGTGTGGGCCAGGGCACATGTGGCCACATCACACATACCCGTAGCGCACTAGGTCAAGGTGCGCTACGGATGTGTCAGTTATCCGTAGGGCACCTTGACCTAGTGCGCTACGGGCATGTTTGCTGCAGCATCTGGGTCAACTTAGCCGTAGGGCACTCTGCCCTACTGCCCTACGGCTAAGTGGCATGCACCAACTCCACCCCCCCCCCCGTGGATCGCCTTTTTAGGCTTTAAAAAAAATAAAAGAAAATGATAAACACTTCAAAAAATTAAATCCTTTCATATTTAGGTAGGTAATGTGGTATAGCTTCTAGTAAAATTAACAAACATGAGTTTCGACTTTATTTGCAAAAAAAAGTCATGCCACGGTAAAAAGGCCGTAACTTTTGCATACGATATCGAAAAAAATCGTATAATATACCAAAATGACGAGAACGAGATTTCGCATCTGCTCGCAACATCCTCCGGAATTTAGAGATTTTTTAGATTTTCAAAATTTGAAAAGAGTAAAAAGTTACGGTCAAAAGACCGTTTTTCCTGTAGAAAAAAAATAGAGGGCGACCTACCCATAGCGCACCACCACCTAGTGTGCCACGGATAAGCTTGGGCAGGATTCAAATTTCGAATCCTCACCACGCCCACCTACCTTTCCCTTCCCCCTTTTCCCTCCCCTTTTTCCCTCTTCCTTTTCCTTTCCCTTCTCCTTCTTCCTTCTCCTTCTTCCTTCTTCCTTCTCCTTCTCCTTCTTCCTTCTTCCTTATCCTCCTTCCCCTTCTCATCTCCTTGCAGTGACGGCGCGACGACGACCTCCTCCTCTCCTTGCAGTGACGGTGGCGCGGCGGCAGCGCAACGGCGGCCTCCTCCTCTCCTTGCAGTGACGGCAGCGTCCGACCTTCCTTCCTCCCTCTCTTCCTCCATCTCTTCCTTCCTCCCTCTCTTCCTCCCTCTCTTCCTCCATCTCTTCCTTCCTCCCTCTCTTCCTCCATCTCTTCCTTCCTCCCTCTCTTCCTACCTTCCTTTCTCCAACCACACCCTTCCTACCACCTCGACGCCGGCGAGGACTAGAGCGGCCACGACCCCTCCCGCACCTCCCTGCCACGGCCATGCTCCGGCGAGGTGACACGACTGCGGCGGCGATGCACGGACCCGATTGCTTTTGCAATTCAAAACGAGGGTGTTTTTTGCATTTTTTTTTGTTTTTTGAATAACACATCTGTGGCGCACCCTGTACCCCTACCCGTGGCGCACCTGGTAGAGCACCACGCCTATCTTGATATAACCGTGGCGCACCATGCAGTGCGTCACGGCTAGGAGATAGCCGTAGCGCGAGGCCCGTGGCGCACTGCTAGTGCGCCACGGAAGGCCTTTTCAGGTGTGCCACGAATAGGCGTTTTTCTAGTAGTGAGCATAGGAAGGCGCGCTCATCAAGTTCCTACGTGAGAATCACGACATCTTCGCATGGAACCTTCCGACATGCCTGGTGTCCCGAGGGAACTCGCTGAGCACAAACTCAACGCCGACCCCAAAGTGCGACCCGTCAAGCAGTTGCTATGGCCCATCAATGAAGAGCGCCACCGAGCAATCACCGAGGAGGTGCAGCGTCTACTCGCCGCAGGCTTGATTCGGCCAATCAAATACTCCAAGTGGCTGGCAAACCTATTCCTGGTCGAGAAGAAAAACGGGACATGGAGAATGTGTATCGACTATACAAACCTCAACAGCTCCTGCCCGAAGGAGCAATTCGTCCTCCCGCGGATCGACCAGATCATCGACTCGACCGTGGGCTCCGAGTCGCTATGCTTCCTTGACGCCTACTCTGGTTACAACCAGATCAAAATGGCAGTCAAGGACGAGGAGAAGATGGCATTCATCACTGCATTCGGAGCCTTCTACTACACCGCCATGACCTCCGGGCTCAAGAACGCCGGGGCGTCCTACCAGAGGTGCATGCAGGAGTGCCTTGCGAGCCAAATTGGCCGCAACATCCACGTCTACATCGACGACGTGGTGGTGAAGTCCACTCACTAGGGCGACCTAATCGCCGACCTAGCGGAAACCTTCGCAAACCTACAGAGGTACAAAATAAAGCTGAACCCAGGAAAGTGCACCTTCGGTGTACCTACTGGACAATTGCTGGGGTACGTCGTCTCCAAGCACGGGATTGAGGCGAACCCCACCAAGATCAACACGATCACCCGGCTCGGCAAACCTGCGTGCCTGCGCAACATCCAGAAGTTGGCTGGGTGAGTCGTGGCTCTCAGTCACTTCATCCCCCGGCTAGGCGAGAAGGCAATGTCCCTCTATCGCCTAATGCGCAAGAACCCCACATTCCAATGGGACAAGGAGGCAGACGACACACTCCACACTCTCAAGGAGGTGCTACTCGCGGCACCACTACCCGCCGCCCCCGTCGACAAGGAGCCCAAGCTTGTCTACGTCGCGGCCTCCGAGCGAGTCGTCGGCGCCGTCATGGTCGTCGAACGACCAGAGGAGGGCAAGGAGCGCCCGGTACAGTGACCCGTATACTACATCAGCAAAGTCCTCACCGAGACGCGCCAGTGCTACCTGTAGTACCAAAAATTGGTATATGCGGTATTCAGAGCCCAGCGGCGACTGTCGCACTACTTCCAAGAGCACCCAATAACGGTCGTCTCCTCAGCACCATTGCAGGACATCATCTGCAACCGTGAGGCGACCGGGCGAGTCGCCAAGTGGGCCGTCGAGATCGGCGTCCACAACATCAGGTACGAGCCACGCAAGGTGATCAAGTAGCAGGCTCTTGAAGACTTTCTCGCCGACTGGAAGGAGGCCCAGCAGCCAGAGAAACTGCCGTACCTCCATTACTGGTGCCTACACTTCGACGGCTCCAAGAATGCATATGGTGCAGGGGCAGGGATCGTCCTCACATCTCCAAAGGGCGACAAGTCATGCTACGTCCTGTACCTTGACTTCACCCCCTGCACCAACAACATGGCCGAGTACGAGGCGCTACTCCACGACATGCGAGCAGCCAAGGAGATGAACATCAATCGTCTGCGCTGCTACGGCAACTCCGATCTAGACATGAAAGCACGAAGGAGGAGATACAACCATCTAGCTACTACATGGACCCGTAGTCCCAGGTGGAACTACTCACGCTGCATACCGGAGGCTGGCATGATGAAGGAGAAGGCCTCCGGGATGATCTCCCCTCCGGCAGGGTGCCAGGAAGAGCTTCAGATCCCCCCGATCTAGGGACGATGGTGGCAGTGGCTACAGACAATTTCGTGGAATATTGATCGGGTTCTTAGGGTTTAGGCATCGGGGGCTTCTTATAGGAAAAGAGGCGAGGCTGGGAGGCGGCCAGGGGGCCACACCCTTCCCAGGCACGGCCCAGGGTGGCCCCGTGCTTGGGGGTGCAACCTCCCTGTGGCGCCCCTCCGTCTCTCCTCTGGACTCCGTGTTCTCCTCGGTGAAATATTGATTTTGGCTTTTGTCCCGTCCAATTCCGAGAATATTTCCTTACTAGCTTTTCTGGAACCAAAAATAGCAGAAAACAGGCAACTGGCACTGTGGCAACTTGTTAATAGATTAGTACCGGAAAACATATAAAAAGCACCTTGAAGTGTCGACAAAGCAAAGCAAAGTAGATATTAAACAAGCATGTAACATCAAAAATTAAGATACGTTTCCGACGTATCACATGCTAATAGCAATGTTATTAGTATGAATTCTTTGAACACCATTATTGCTAATGCTATGGAAACTTCTAAGCTCGAGGAAGCTAGTTTTTATGAAAGTGATCTTTTTAGTTCCCCAGCTTTAGAGGAGAAAATTGGTTATGATGATACTATACCTCCAATATATGATGATTACAATGATGGATATGGTATTTTCAGTCCACCTTCTTTAGAGGAGAAAATTTGCTATGGTGATACTATACCTCCAATATATGATGATTACATTGATGAATATGATATTTTTAGTCCACCTACTATTGAGGAGAAAATTAATTATGATTACAATATGCCTCCTATATTTGATGATTATGGTGATGAGAATAATAATGATATCTATTTTGTTGAATTTGCTCCCACAACAATTAATAAGAATGACTATGCTTATGTGGAGAGTAATAATTATTATATGCATGTGGCTCATGATAAGAATGTTTTATGTGATAGTTATATTGTTAATTTTATTCATGTTGCTACTGAAAGTTATTATGAGAGAGGGAAATATGGTTTCCCCTCTTGATGTTGAAAATTTTGAAGTTGCACTTGTTTTTCTTTCCTATGCTTGTTGCTTTGTGCTTTCATGACTTGTTTCTTTACAAGATTATTTTTCATAGGAAATGGGTTAGACTTAAATTTGTTTTATATTTGCTTCTTGATGCTCTCTTTTACTTCAATTCATATTTCTTTTGTGAGCATCTTCCCAAACTATCAAGCCTAGCTAAAAGGCATTAAAGAAAAGCACTATTGGGAGATAACCCAAATTATTTTTATTTTAGTAAGTTTTTTTTGTTGAGTCTTAGAAGTTATTGCCTCTGTAATAACCTCTCCTTATACTTTTTGTTTGGTTTTTGTTCCAAGAATAACCTCTAATGAGAGAGAAGATTTGGAGAAGTTGCTGTCCCGAAACAGATTTTTGTGCTTCACTGTAAACATTCGTGAAAAATCTCAGTATGTTGGATTGAGATATAATTTTTTGAGATTATGCCTTAGGTTATTATCTAACTTTCAATAGTTCAACACTTTTCTATTTGAGCAACATAAGGTCTTCGAAAAATCGGTTTTTACCTGCTGGTATGTTTTGACAGATTTCTACTATTATTTGCATTTGCCTCTTATCGGTTTCTTTTTGAGTTATCTTTGATAAATTGAGCTTTTAAAAGGAATTGCTACAGTATCTTGTGTACTAATGAAAGTTTTACTTGAGTTGAAACTAAACCCAAAGACTTATTATCTTGAATACACTAATGTTTCTAATGAAGATTGTGTGAAGTTTTGTATGAAGGAAAATTTCAAGTGTAGGGAGAGAGCGATGTGATGAGATGAAGAATGGACAAAATCTAAATCTTGGGGATGCCACCCCGTGTCACCCCAAGAAATATTCAAGAGATACAAGCGTCAAAGCTTGGGGATGCCCAAGGCATCCCCTTCTTCATTAATAAAAATCTCAGGTTCTCTTTCAAAACACTTTATTTTTATTGCTTCAGGCACTATTTTGTAGTTCTTGGAGCATATTTTTTTTAGTTATATTTTTCTTGTTTGCTGCAATAAGTTGGTTGGATCCTAGCACACTTCTTTTTGGAGAGAGACACACTCCGTTTTCATTGTTTAGAACACTCTAGTTTTCATTCTTATTGTTTTGTGAGTGTTCTCTTTTGCTAACACTGTGTTTAGCCTTAGTTTTCTTATGATTTTTGCTTAGAAATTTTCATTTCTTCTTTGTGGATTTGTGATACATGCTCACTAATATTTATTGATTATAATATTTGTGAGTTTCTTCAAATAAGTCGATTGGTGTTGGAAAAGGAGTAGAAAGTTTCTGCTTATAGTGGTACAAAAAGGAGAATTGTTTTGACTGTGGCCTATACTTTGTCATGTCCTGCTAGATGTTGCTTTGACCTTATGCTTAGTGATTATTGCTGTAGCCTGACTTGTTCCAAACAATTGAGATTGCTTAATGTTCCTTGAAAGAATCATGCGTTGTTTTAGCATAGAAAAGCATAGTATTGTGGTATTCTCCTTTGATGATTTGTTTGGGTTGACTTGGCACATGCTCACACCATGTTATGACTATAACAGTCACCTTAGCCTCTATGATCATTTAGTTTTTGACTTAATATACCACTTTATGATTTAGTTGATAATGTTTTGTCGCTCTTCATGATGATGTCCATTATTCCTCTCTTAGTTGGTCCCTCCCAGTCTTTTGCTAGCCTCCACTTGTATTGAGTAAGCTCGACTCATGCATCCAACTCCCAAGAAACCAAGTTATTCCAAAGAGTCCACTATAAATTCCTATGCATGGTGTGTTACACCATTCCAAATATATTCATGTTTTATCTATCTTCTAAATTAAACTTGTTATGTGAAAAGTAGTGATTAAAGCTCTCACAAACTTGATGGCACACTTTATTTCTTGCACCCTAATAAACTTGAACCATTGTGCATCTATGTTGTTATATGCTTGCACTTATAATTTGGGAATTAGCAGAACCATGATGTCATGGGGAACGCTTTCAACACTTGTAATATGATCCAGTTGATATCAAGATATTTTGTTTATGGATGTCGGCAGTGTGAAATAAAAGGGGAGCATGTAAGTTCATGGAGTATTATATATGTGTTAGAGAAACGCCTGGGCGGCTAGCCTAAGCCACGCCTAATCATGGTGGAAACTTGCAGCATAACCATAGTGAGTAATCTATGAAGCATCTTTAGAAAAAAATATAGAAAAAAGAGAGAAAAAAGCATCATGCTCATGGTAAATAAAAAGATCGCTGAGATGCTCACTGTCTGTTGCCTTGTCATTTTGATATGGGATAGCTCTTGTGTCATGGGGCAAGGGGTACCCCGTTGGCGGTTCTCTATGATACACATATACTTACAATGACAAGAACTTGCTTGTGACTAAAGTTGAGTAGCATGAGGAATGACCCTCGTACTCAAGGGATATGAGATTGCCAGCTTATGACCTGTTAAGCATATACTCCATATTTGTTTCACTTTAACCTTAATCACTTCAAGATGCTTATGTTAGGGGCAATGAGAGCTGAAAGCTAATAAGTACCATAATTTTTGGAAGCTCTTTATGAAACTTGAAATCCCTGCTTACCTTTATGAAGGGCCTTTCTTCTTACTTTTATGATGAGTCTCCATCTTGTATCTTTATGCACCAACTAGGAGAGCATAGTTGTCATTCTTAGTTCAATGTGCATTGTCCCAAAACTTATTGATTGATTCATAATCTTGATATTGCTTGTTCTTGAACTATTTGTATCTAGTCAACCTTATGAACTTTGAAGGTTTCCTATGCATTTATGTTTTGCTATACCATGAAGGACAAGCTGAATAACACTCTTGCTATGATTTCTATATGTGAAACAAACAAACGTCTTTCAATTCATTGTTATTCATGAGCTTTGTTTGTACCTTTTCATGTAACAACATAGTTCCTATGTCTTATTGTTAGAACTACATCTTTCATGCTCATGTTTGGAGTACTTTGATCCCAGCTATCAATGCGTTACAATGTTTTGATCAAGATTGTGATGGTGCATGTCACCTCAAAAATTATTATTTTTATCACTTACCTACTCGAGGACGAGCTGGAGTTAAGCTTGGGGATGCTTGATACGTCTAAAACGAATCTATAATTTTTGATGCTCCATGCTTGTTTAGTATCAACTTGCTTATGTTTTGTCTACACTTTGAGGTATTTTTATACATTTTCTGGAACTAACCTATTGACAAGATGTCGCAATGCCAGTTTCCTATTTTCTGCTGTTTTTGGTTTCAGAAAAGCTAGTAAAGAAATATTTTCAGAATTGGACAGAATAAAAGCCGAAGTCATTATTTTACTAGAAACGACACAGAGACCGAAGGGGAGACGAAGTAGGGCCATGAGGTGGCCACACCATACGGTGGCGCATCCATGAGGCGCACCACCAGGTGGTGTGGGCCCCTCGAGGCTCCACTGACCTTGCCCTTTCGCCTATATATATACGTCTCCTCGAGATGTAAACCCTATGCGGATCAGATCTCCACAAAAAGTTCCGCTGCGCTGCCGCCACCGAAGAGGAGATTCGGGGGACAAAAGTCTCTGTTCCGGCACCCTGCCGGGATGGGGAATTGCCCCCGAAGCCATCTCCATCAATATCCACCACCATCTCCATCGTTGTTGCCGATTCCCATGATGAGGAGGGAGTAGTTCTCCCTCGAGGCTAAGGACTCTACCGGTAGCTATGTGTTTGTTTCTCTCTCTATGCGTGACCTTATTGTGGTCATGAGCTTTGTAATCAAGTAGATCTACTCTGCTACTCAAGTGATTTAATTGTAATCTCCGGTTATCCCCACATGTGTGAAGTTGACAGTGTGCACACCGTGTGGCACTTAGGCTAAAGATTACAGAAATACTTATCATGAGTTATATTTTGAGTTGGATGTCTCTATGAAATTGTGGTGTTTGTTGGAACCATCTAGCGCTCAAGGTGACAATGTGGGGTTACCTAGATGGGGAATGCGAACTTTAAGGAGAGCTTTTGTAGCCCTGCCATGGATTGGAGTTGTCCAACCGGAGAGTAGTTCAGAGTAACATAATGAAGAGAAGATATTTATATGAGAGTGTCCACTAGTGAAAGTATGATCCCTAGGCCTTGTTTCTAAGCATTGAACACCATTTAAAATCAGTCATGTTACTTGTTTGTATGCTGCAACTTTTATTTCAGATTGCAACTACCACTTATAATCATCCATATTACTTGTATTTCACTATCTCTTCGCCGAACTAGTGCACCTATACACCTGACAAGTGTATTGAGTGTGTTGGGGACACAAGAGACTTCTTGTATCCTGATTGCAGGGTTGTTTGAGAGGGATACCTTTGACCAATTCCTCCCTGAGTTCGATAAACCTTGGGTGATCCACATAAGGGAAACTTGCTGCTGTTCTACAAATCTCTGCACTTGGAGGCCCAACACTGTCTACAAGAATAGAAGCGTGTGTAGACACTAGGTAGTCATAGCACACCACCTCCAAGTGTGCTACGGATAAAGTCGGTGCAGTCTGTTGTGGAGATGGGCAAACATACCCATGGTGCACTGCATGCATGTGCGCCACGGCTAGGGTTGATGCCTGTGACGCACTTCAGGCATGTGCGCCACGGGTGTGCTGGCACTCACTTTTTGGCAGCTCCTTTTTGTATATGGCTATCCACTACCACTCCTATTGGAGATATGCCCAAGAGGCAATAATAAAAGTATTTATTATTATATCTTTGTGTTTATGATGAATGTGTACATCCCATGCTATAATTGTATTAAGAGGAAACATTAATACTTGTGTGATTTATAAACATGTTGAAGTCCCTAGTAAGCCTCTTGTTATACTAAGCTTGTTGATCAATTGATGATCATGGTTTCCTGATCATGAACATTTGATGTTATTAATAACAATGTCATATTATTAGGATAATGATGCGATGGATACACTACTATAGTTAAGCGTAGCATAAAGATCAAGTCATTTAAATAGTTCGTTTGCTATAAGCTTTCAAATATATAGTATCCTAAATCCTTTGACCATGAGATCATGTTAATCACCATCACCGGAGGGATGCTTTAATGACATCAAACACCACTTCGTAATTGGGTGGTTATAGAGGTGGCATTATGTCAACACTCGGATTTTTAATCCCAGATGCCTGTTATGCCATACATCGCAATCCCAGGATTACCATTTTTGTGAAACATAACAGAATTGGATACCATAGTACATCATCCATTACAAACGGTACATAATTTCTTACACAAATAGGGATCTCATGATCCAGTTCTTAATACAACTTCAAGCAGCGGAATAAGTAATAATAACAGTAGCGTAGGCGAAGCTCCATCTTCGAGGTCACAGGCAATGCTGACGATGGGAGATGATCCTAGTTGTCGTAACCTTCCTGGGGTCCATCCTCCAGGTACTCCTCTTCATAGTCTGGCCATGGGAATAGCCAGGGACAAAGCCATGAGTACTCTTTAAGTACTCGCAAACTAGTACTAATAGGTAAAGGGTTTTTTGGATAATAGGACACTAGGCTCTAGGGTTGATTTGCAAAAGCCAGATTTATCTCTACAAAGTTCCAAAGCTAGTCACAATTTTATAAATCCTAAGTGGGATCTTGTAACTCATGTCACAACCCTGTTGTGGTCAAGTCAAAGTCTCAATTCATGTCACAAGTCATTTTGAAAACATCTGACGGGGGAACAGTATGGCCACTCCAACTGTTCATAACCGCGGATGCGGCTATTCGAATAGTTTGACACTCTGCAGAGATTGTACACTTTCACCACAACATTCGATACATCCGTCAGGAACAAATCGTAAATTCACCATACTCAGTATGCGGATAATCAATCCTAACCTTTCAATTACACGCCCTAGTATAAGCACCTCTCCTGTGAGTTTGGCCTCCCAACCATGACCAACTGTCATCTTGGGTACTGCACAGGTGGACAATCTTCACAAGGTAGCCTCAGCTCAGACCTTGGCCATGAGGGAACTAATACTAAGGTATATAAGTTTCCAGTCAAGCCCTACCCAATCTTCGGGTATTGTGGTTGTACGATAAAATTGGAATGGTATCGCATCCAGACAACCATCAGTTTTGTAAAGGGCTAAGGCTCATGCCTCAACATTTTCATCACCAAAATCATCATTTTGTTCGGAAATACATGTCCAAAACATTTCAATAGAATGATCCATCATTCCAAGGTTTTCATAACCAGTTTTCCACCAAGTATTCCCATCTAACGTTGAACAAGTTTTATGCTTAGCACTAGCATCTATAAGTGGGGGTAAGTATTAATGAGGGGTGGTGGACTAGTGGAGTTTCAACTAAGCACAACCTTATGTCTTAGGCTGATATCAAGGTTTCTAACTTAGGCCAAATTTTATGCTCTTTATGCAACCTTCACATATCTTTCAAGTATCTACCAATCTCTTAAGTATACTCTAAGTCAGAGCTTTGATAAAGAAATAAAGTAAGAAGCTTGTAAGTAAAACTAGGATTGGTTTATCAAGTGGGTATGATCACATATGCTTATGGCATATAGTAGGCATGGTAACAAGTAAGGGTTTACTGGCACAATATCAGTATAAGCTTGCTAGATTGCAAGTGTTAGCTTGCAAGGTTACTGGCTTGCCTTGTGTAGAGCAGTGGTTGAAGTTCTCCTCAGCTTCTTCTTCGTAGAATCCTCCTTCCTCCTCGTATCCTTGGTCGGTACTAGCGTCTATGAATAAATACGAGGTACACAATCACCAAACAATACTTAACTACTTGCAATCATCACACAAAAGGGTCCTATATATGATCTAACATCATCTCTAACATTACAAGGTTAAGGCTTGGTTTAATTCCTTTTATTTTTAGAAAAGTAATTTCTACTCATTGAAAAACTACTTAAGATTTAATATTCTCCAAACCAAACATGGGATCATGTTGACACATGTCATCACCCCATATTTTAGTCCACGGGAATATGATTTAAAGTGGCGTCACAATTTAATAATATTTTACCCTTTTATTTTAATTAAATAATGTGTCTAGAAATGCCTATGTAGCATTCTTTTATTACTTGAACATTATTTCTGCAAGTAAATCTATATATTTTTATATATTCTGAAAGGTATGGTTAAATGTGATTTTTGAGAGTTGGAATCAACTCAAAAGCTATTATGGTTTAAATTTGAAAAATGTTTGAATACAGAAAAGCTTCTGCCTTGTTATTTTTACCATGGGTGATCTATAGATCCAAATGACTTGAATCCAACGGGCTTGGATTCAGCATTTCCAGACCTTTCTAACAAAATTAGTTTCATTCAATTTGATGCTCTGAATCGATCTGGGTTGATTTTTGAAACTGGGTACAGAAGTGTGTTTGAAATAAAATGGAAAGGGTTTAATTTGAATAACTGGGCTGCGCGGGAAAAGTTAACGGGCCGACCTGCTAAGCGTAGCGCTTCCGCGGGCTGCTTAAGTGGCTGTCCCCACACGTCAGTGAGACAGGGGGGTGCGAAGCGGTATGGGGCGATGTGGGTCGTTCGATCTGGTTCTAATCCAACGGCTGGGAGTCATCGTCGACGTTGGGCAACGCCAGCGAGACAGAAACCTAGCGCGGCCAGTGGGGGTTGCTACGGGCTCACCGGGGTGCTGGCGAGGGTCGGCGAGGCGGGCGAACAACGAAGTCGACGACGATGAACTCAGGGGTGGTCACGGCAGCTCCTGGGGTGGACGAAATCGATGGCGCCCTTCTTCTCCAAAGGCGGCGGGCTCCGGTGAAATTCCGGCGATGCGCTGCTCGCCATGCTCCGGGATTGAGGTGGGGTGGTTCTGGGTGAGAGAGGAGTGGAATGGTGTGAAGAATTCGAGCAGGGGAGTCCTCTATTTATAGTCTCGACGGTGAGACCGAACGGCATGGGCGGGCGACGGTGGCGACATGGCTACGGGCTGCTAGAGGCATGGACGGCGGTGGTGATCGCTTGGTGGTCTCCTGGCGATGCGCTATGGCTTTAATGCGCGTGTAGGGGCGGTGCGGTTTGGTCTGGAACACGCGACGCTCTGCACGGCAGAGGCGGCGTCTTCGATGGCGAGCGGTGGCTGTGCGTCACGGGGCGGCGAACGGGGATGTCTGGCGGTCTCCTGGGTCGGTGGTGATCGTATATGCACGCGGCGAGGGCAGCGCGCGGTCTGTGGGCTTTGGTCGAGGGTGGCGCTCTGGCGCATGCTCGGCATGGTCGCTGGCGAGCTGGGCGCGGTCCGTGCGTGTGGTCTAGTGGCTGGCAGGGTTCAAGCGCTGGACAGGGAGTGGCGATGGACGGTAGGCTGCCTCCCAGACATGTTGTTTTGGCTTGGTGCCTGCTCTGGCTAGCTAGCCATTGTCGGCTGGCAAGGGGGTGCTCGGGTTGGCATGGCATGGAGCAAAGGGTAGGGGCTAGGGTTGGTCCAAGCACTGGTTGGCACTGGGGGAGACAAGGGTGATCAATGGTGAACATTGCTTAGCCCAATTACTGCTCCAAACAGTGAAGTTGGGCCAGTTTGATTTGAATCTGCCAAGTGTTTGATGAAATGGCCGCAAGAATTCAAGTTTTGAATTTTGAAAAGATTTTTCGTGGGTGTGCTAGATTTGTGCTGGTGAGTCTGCAGATGCTTGGGTTTTGAAAGTTGAGCTTGTTTGAGTGGTTTTTGAAAAAGTGGGATCTTCCCATATGATAAAGATTCAATTTTGAATTATCATTTAAACTATGCATTTGAAAGTTTCTGGATGATCACAAAGTGGGCCTTGATACTTTGTTATGAGTACATTCAAGGGGTGCAAAGATCCAGAAAAGTTTCTGTTAGGTTCTGAAAGTTTGAGACAGCCAAAGTAGGCATGGGAGTTAAATTGGTCAAAATGACCATTCCCTTATTTTATTTGTTTTGATTTACTTGTCTTTGGGAAAAGTTTGGGAAATGTTTAAATGATGTTTATTTCACCTAAGAATCCATTTACAAGCAATGGAACACATAAACAAGGTGGTTCAAAAGAATTCAAATTGAAATGCATACACATATGCATGCTTCCATAATTTTATTTAGCAAAGTTTTTGTTAACCCTAAATTTGATGATTAGAGTTTGATGATCCAAGTTTAGTATTTTTGGGATGTTACAAACCTTCCCCCCTTAAACAAAATCTCTTCCCGAGATTTGAAAAAGGACGAAAAGATTACCTAGGATTTGAAGAGATCGGGAAACTCCGTCCTGATGTGATCTTCGCGCTCCCAGGTGGCTTCCTCTTCTGTGTGGTTGCTCCACTGAATCTTGAGAAACTTGATCCTCCGGGTTCGGGTAGTTCTAAAAGCTTCTTCCAAAATACGGATGGGTACTTCTGGATAGGTCAGGTCATCGTTGATCTCTATGGTCCGATGGTCGATATTTTTGAACACTTCGGTCTTCTCGGGGACTTCGAGACACTTGCGAAGTAATGAGATATGGAACACATTGTGTACAGCTGACATCTCTTCGGGTAGTTCCAATTGATACGATACTTATCCTCGATGGTTCAGAATCTTGAAAGGTCCGATATATTTGGGGGCTAACTTTTCCTTGAGTTGGAAACGCTGCATTCCCTTCAATGGCAACACTTTCAGATAAACAAAATCTCCTATGTTGAAGGCGAGGTCTCTACGTCTCTTGTCGGCGTAACTCTTTTGTCTGGATTGGGCTGTCTTGAGGTGCTCACGAATCTTGTGAACCTTCTCTTCTGCTTCTCGTAGGATGTCGGGTCCAAAAATCTGACTCTCTCCTACTTCCGACCAGTTCAAGGGGGTGCGACACTTCCTTCCATACATGAATTCAAATGGGGCCATTTGCAAAGTGGCTTGATAACTGTTGTTGTATGAAAATTCTGCAAACGGCAGACAGTATTCCCACTTGGATCCATATTCTAACACACATTCTCTAAGCATATCTTCGAGTATTTGATTTACTCACTCCGTTTGTCCATCGGTCTGAGGGTGATACGCGGTACTGAAATCTAGGCGGGTTCCTAAACCTTCTTGGACTTTCTTCCAGAATCTCGAGGTAAACTGAGTTCCTCGATCCGATACGATGTTCTTGGGGACTCCATGCAAACTAACGATTCTAGTGATGTACAACTCTGCTAGTTTCGAACTCTGATATGTGGTCTTGACGGGCAAGAAATGGGCGAATTTGGACAATCTGTCCACTATGACCCAGATAGAGTCATTTCCCCTACTAGAAGTAGGCAGCCCAGTGATAAAGTCCATTCCTACAGAATCCCATTTCCATTCCGGAATCTGCAAGGGTTGCAACAATCCAGCGGGTCTTGGATGTCCTTCCTTGACTTGCTGACAAATATCACACTTGGCGATATAGCTTCCGATTTCTCTCTTCATCTTATGCCACCAAAATTGCTCCTTCAAATCTTGATACATCTTCGTTCCTCCGGGATGGATAGAATAAAGAGTATCATGAGCCTGCTTCAAGATAACTTCTTTCAACTCGGAATCTGCTGGTACACAAAGGCGTCCTTTGTACCACAAAACTCCTTCTTCGTCCTCGGTGAATCCAGGTACTTTGCCTGTACCGATACGACGCTTGATTCCGTCAATACTAGCATTTTCCTTATGCGCCTCTTTAATCTGACTGATCAAAGTGGGCTGAAGTTCTATACTAGCCAAAAATCCTTCACTTACTAATTCCATTCGAAAATCTTCCATCTCTTTGTGCAAACTTGGTTGCTCCTTCAAAATCATGGAGTTCAAGTGGCACGGTAATCTGCTAAGGGCATCGGCTACCACATTGGCTTTACCAGGGTGATAGTGAATGTCCAGGTCGTAATCCTTGATTAGCTCTATCCATATTCGCTACCTCATATCAGCTCCTTCTGAGTGAATATATACTTTAGGCTCTTGTGATCCGTATAGATCTCACAACGGTTTCCCATCAGGTAATGTCTCCATGTTTTCAGGGCTAGAACTACGGCTGCGAGTTCGAGGTCATGGGTTGGGTAGTTTTGTTCATGTTGCTTCGGTTGTCAAGATAGATAAGATATAACTTTGCCTTCTTGCATTAGCACACATCCGAGACCGATCTTGGATGCGTCACAATACACATCGAAGGGCTTCGTGATATCTGGCATGATCAAGATTGGGGCTGAAATCAATATCCTCTTGAGTTCTTGAAAACTCGCTTCACATTTGTCGGTCCATTCAAACTTCTTATCCTTCTTCAGCAATTGGGTCATGGGTCTGGCGATACTAGAGAATCCTTCTACGAATTTGCGGTAATATCCCGCCAATCCGAGAAATGCACGAACTTGGGTTTGAGTGGTTGGGGCTTGCCAATCTTCTACATCTTTCACTTTGGCAGGGTCAACGGCAATTCCTCCGGCTGATACAATGTGACCGAGGAATCCTACCTCCTGTAACCAGAATTCACATTTGCTAAACTTTGCATACAACTGATGCTCTCTAAGGGTTCCGAGAATGGTCCTTAGGTGTAGCTCATGTTCTTCTTCTGATTTGGAATAAATCAGAATGTCATCGATGAAAACAACTACAAATTTATCCAGGAAGTCCATAAAAATATTATTCATGAGATTCATGAAATAAGCGCAAGAACACCTCAGACGACAAGCTGGCTCTGGGAAACATAGCTATCAACGCAATGTTCGGATCTGGAGGACGAGGAGGGCGCGGAGGCAGCCATGGTAGATGCCGAGGAACTTCCCGAATCCAGGGAAGAGGAGACCAACAACCCGGAAGAACCTATACCTGTGCTGACATTGCCAATAATCCCTGTGTCCACCGCTTGGATAGTAATGGAGAATCTACCCATACAAATGCGGAGTGTTGTTTCAATGACAACATCAAGAAAGACGAATACGCTGGCTATAGAGCAAAGCAACGAAAAGGAAAGAAAAAATCCGAGAAAGGAAAGGAGCCCAAGGAAGATTCCAACATGGAAGAGGTGGAAGCTGCCGCAGAACCCAAGCCGGATGGAAAAAAGATTTTTCCGACTAAAAAAGACGCATACGTCTGCTTCCTTAGATCCCAACCAGCTAAGGACAAAAAGTCGGTTATTCGTGAGCTCAATGCCACAATTCCGGCTGTCCCCCAATTCCTGGACTGGTCAGAGGTAACTATCACCTTTGATCGTTCAGATCACCTGAGGAAAACACATCGCCAGGGAAAGTACCCTCTGGTCGTCAATCCTCTTATTGATGGCTATGAGTTCTCAAAAAACACTCATGGACGGTGGGAGCAGTATCAATATCCTCTACATCAAAACACTCCACCGCATGAAGCTACACGAGAGCCAGTTGAGTTACAGCAGTGTAACTTTCCATGGCATTGTACCAGGAAGACAGGAAAATTCTCTGGGTGAGATTACTCTAGACGTCACATTCGGAACCCGAGATAATTCCTGGAGTGAGCCAATCTCCTTCGAGGTGGTACCGTTCAAAAGTGTTTACCACGCCATCTTCGGGCGTCCGGCTTACTGGGCGTTCATGGCCCGTCCCTGTTACATCTACAACATGATTAAACTTCCAGGTCCAAAGGGCGTAATCGCCATACGAGGAAATCCGAGGAAGGCGCGAGAGTGTGATGAAGGATCTGTTGCCTTCGTCGAAGCCGTGCTGCACGCCCAGGAGTACCAGGAGATCAACAAGACCATTAATCTGTCCGAGATGCCCGCTACGAAGAACGAGGAGTTGAAGCCAAGTTTGCAGTTCAAGGCGTCAGAAGAGACGAAGAAGATGTCACTGAAGGAAGACGATCCCTCCAAGACGATGAACATAGGGGTAGGCTTAGGCCACGCATAGGAAAGCACGCTCGTTTAGTTCCTCAAAGCTAATAGTGATATCTTCGCATGGAAGCCATCTGACATGACCGGAGTACCTAGGGAACTTGCCGAGCACTCTCTTAGTGTGTACCCAGACGCCAAACCCGTCAAACAGTCCTTACGACGGTTTGGTGATGAAAAGTGCAAAGCAATAGCCAAGGAATTAGCCCTCTTAGAGCTAGCGGATTTCATAACAGAGGTCATCCATACAGATTGGGTGGCAAATCATGTACTCGTCCCTAAAGAGGACACCATTGATTTAACTATGTGTGTTGATTATACCGCTTTGAACAAGGCATTCCCAAAAGATCGGTTTCCTTTGCCAAGAATCGATCAAGTTATCGACTCAACGGCAGGGTCGGAATTACTCTGTTTTCTCGACGCATATTCCGGATATCATCAAATACCGATGAAAACGTCGGATCAAATTAAGACGTCTTTCATCACACCTTTCGGAACCTTCTGCTACAAAACTATGCCTTTTGGCTTAAAGAACGCAGGAGCAACATAGCAATGTACCATGCAACGTTGTCTCAATGACCAAATCGGACGCAACATCCACGTATACGTAGACGACATAGCAGCTATGTCCAAAAAGAGGGAAACTTTAATTTCCGACTTGGATGAAACGTTTGCTAGTCTATGAAAATTCAACATGATGCTAAATCCGAAGAAGTGTTTCTTTGGAATTCCAGCCGAAAAATTGTTAGGTTTCATCGTCTCTGAGCGAGGCATCGAGGTGAACCGGGACAAAATCAGGCTATCTTAAACATTACCAGGCCGACTCGCCTGAAAGACGTACAGTGCCTCACTGGTTGCATTGCAGCAGTGAGTCAGTTCGTTAGCCGGCTTGGCGAAAGAGCCACACCTTTATACAAACTCTTGAAGAAAATCGACAAATTTGTTTGGACCCTAGAAGCCGTAACTGCCCTGCAAAGTTTGAAAGATCTGCTTTCAAATCCGCCAGTTATTGCAGCGCCAGAACCTCAGGAACCTATGTTACTCTACATTGCAGCAACCAACAAGGTCATAAGCATGGTAACAGTAGTTGAGCGCGAGGAAGAAGGCCACGGGCATAAGGTGCAGCGGCCAACTTATTATCAAAGTGAGGTCCTGACAGAATCAAAACAACGGTATCCACATCATCAAAAGCTAGCTTATGGAGTGCTCTTTGCATCCAGAAAGCTACGCCACTATTTTCAAGAGCACAAAATCACAGTAGTGAGCACGGCTCCTCTGCGAGATATAATGAACAACCGCGATGCCACAGGATGTGTCACAAAGTGGGGAATATAGCTTGCAGCTTTCGACATTGAGTACAAACCACGTACAGCAATCAAGTCCCAAATTCTCGCCGACTTTGTCGTTGATTGGACAGAAACGACAGAAAACACAGGCCCTCCAGACTCGGAATTTTGGACCCTTTACTTTGGCGGATCAAAAGCACGAGGAGGCTCGGGGGCTGGCGTGGTGCTCAAATCACCCCAAGGTGATAAGCTGTTCTATGTGTTGCAAATATAGTTCACGGCAACCAATAATATTGCTGAGTACGAAGCACTGCTGCATGGAATACGCATGGCCAAAAACATTGGCATATCAAGACTCATGTGTTATGGAGACTCGGATTTAGTTGCTCAGCAAGTATCCGACATTTGTAACGCAAACAAACACATGGCAGCATACAAAGCTGTTGTGGATGAATTATCCAAATCGTTCGAGGGTTTTGAGGTTCAACACATCCCTCGAACAAAAAATGAGGAAGCAGATGCCCTATCAAGGATAGGCTCTGCGCGGAAACAAGTACTGGATGGAGATTTTCTAGAGAATTTAAGGGTCCCCTCCATAGTCGGAGTTGATGAGGACTATCCGACGAAATCCGACTCACCTTTAATAGCAGTTCTGGCTGTAATTCCCAGCTGGACAAAACCTTATCTGGATTTTCTGATAGACGGAAAATTACCCGAAGACAAAGTCTTGAGCCGGCAGATTGTCCGACGAGGAAAAGCATACACTATAATAAATGGTGAGCTCTATAAACAGAGTGTTTCTGGCGTGTTTCAGAGATGTATTTATTCGGAAGAAGGAGTGGAAATCTTAAGAGAAATCCACGAAGGCGAGTGTGGTCACCATGCTGCAGCCAGATCCTTAGTAGCAAAAGATTTTCGACATGGATTCTTTTGGCTTATAGCTAAGGCAGATGCCGATAAGCTGGTCAAAATGTGCAAGGGCTGCCAAAAGTACGCTCATCAGGCACACGTTCCTGCTGAACAGCTGCGAACAATCCCTATTACATGGCCGTTCGCGGTCTGGGGGATTGATATGGTAGGGCCATTTCGTACGGCAAAATATGGATTCACTCACCTACTTGTGATGGTGGATAAATTCATAAAATGGATTGAGGCTAAAACCGTAACAAGTTGCGATGGAGCCATAGCCAGAAGATTCGTCGAAGACGTAATCATCGGATTTGGATATCCGCACAGTATAATTACTGACAACGGGAGCAACTTTTCCATGGGGGAACTTGCCGAATTCTGCGAAGAGCAAGAGATCCGACTTGATATTCCATCAGTCGCACATCCACAAGACAATGGACAAGTCAAAGAAAAACTAATGGCCTTATTCTACAAGGAATCCGACCTCGCCTCGAGGCACCGCTTCATCGGGCTGCGGGGGCTTGGTTGGAAGAATTACCGTCTGTGATATGGAGCTTGCATACAACTCCTAACAGGTCAACCGGCTATACTCCTTTCTTCTTGGTCTATGGTGCAGAGGCAGTTCTTCCGAGTGATCTGATCCATCAAGATCCATGAGTCAAAGCGTATATCGAATAACATGCAGGAGCTTCACGGCAAGATGATCTCAATATAATCGAAGAAGTACCTGTCATTGCTGAACAGATATCTACAGCCTATCAGCAGAAGTTACGATAGTATCATAGTCAGAGAGTGCAAAACTGACATGAGACCAATCAGGGAAAGACCTGATACTCAGAAAAGGAAGAGAGATGGTGGCAGCACAGACCCGGATGAAATAGACCGTCGATGGAATATTACACAGCTACGTCCCTTCTATTCTTAGTTATATTTCCTTGTAATCATACATGTACATGTTCAAAGTGAAATAAAGTATTGGTTTCCTCATATTGTTATTTTTGAGACGTTTTTGCCATCTTATTTCCAAAAGAGCATGTAACTTTTTCAAAAATCCCAGAATACTTGAAAGTACTTTATGCTCATGTTTGTTCTGGTTACGATTTTTGAACAATCTAAAAAATTACCTTAGGATACAAAATTTAAATTATTATCTATACTTTGATTCTTTATCTGATTGATTAGACGTGGGCATTTTCCAAGTAATGAGTTGTTGGTACCGGAGGCCGGCTTTGTTAACGAGTTTAAACTGGTTTAGCAATTGCGCTCCGTTGCTCGGCAAAGTTTTCGTGCTAAAGGTTGGTCGACCCATGAAAGGGACGAGGCAGAGAGCCAGATAAACCGATAAGTATAGACATAAAAAATAGTGCTTCGGAGCGCAAAGTATAAAAATATATAAACAAAAAAGTGCTAAGATAGTAAAAGCATCAGTTTTTACAGACTAGCAGAAAATAAATATTGTACCATCATTACATTGCCATAAGTTTCAGATAATGCATAGAAAATGTTTATGCTGCAGGCGATGGTGATGAAGCAGGTGGAACACTGGAATTATCAGCAGTGTTTCCCTCGATCTCAGACTCGGAAGCGTTGTTGCTTTCTGGCTCTTGAGGTGAAGGAGGCGTGGCGACGGATTCGAAAAATGGCGTCGTATAGTTGGTCATCTCCGCCACCCAACAAGCGTAACCTCCACAAGATTCTTGGATGTCCTTGATATCTTGCAGGTTACCCTCATCATCCTCCTCGGCAATGCCCTTGGTGACATGGCAGATTTCCATTTCGCTATGGTGGCTCATCACCATGGTCAGAGCTGTTTGCACAGCAGTCCGAGTGTAGGAGATCTTCCAGTCCTCAATCAACTTCGGAATCTCCTTTGCTTTGTCCCTCACCTCGTGAACTGACATTTTGTGCAAATCGGAAAGCTTGACGGCTTCGCCAGCCTCTTCTAGAGTTTGGCGGAAGTCAAACAAGACATCTCCGACGAGCTTAATGCGCTCGAGGCGAGGTTCGGAAGTGGAGGAGTCGGAAAGATTCAAGGGGGCTAGGAAAGAACCAAAAGTGAAAATTCCGACTAAAACGAAAGTCGAAAAATGAACAACACAAAGAAAAGATTCGGAAATATTACCAAGCACAGAGTGATTCCATTCAGCATGCTCCTTGCGGAGGCTGTCTAGTTCACTTGCTGAGGCCTGGGCAAGATCCTTCTAGATATCAAACTCCTTCTTGATATCAGCAAGTTGTTTATCTCGGAGGGCTAGGAGATTCTCGAGCCTCACGGTCTCGTGGTTATTTGATTCCAAAACTGCAACTATGGATTTCTCTGACTCCACAGTTAGGGTATCAAGCTTTTCCCGGAGTTCAGTGTTCTCTGCCTCCAAGACCTTGAAGTTTTCAGCCTGCTCCACCATCTTACTGGATTGGCACAACAATTATGCAAAGGCAAAAATATCAGTCGGATAAAGCACATCCGACTATGACAAAAACATTTAACTGATAAAGAGGAAACCGGAAAAGTTTACCTTCTGCTTCATCTTTTTCAACTTTTAACTTTGAATTTTCAAAGCACAAAGCTTTGATTTCTTTGCGCTTGTTGGAAATATTCTTGAGCAATTCCTGGTTGGAAGATGCAATTCTCTGTAAGTTTAGAGACGGAATACCGTCAGACGGCTACTAAGACTCGGGCTACAAATTTAACTAAGTAAAATTACAGCACGAGCCTTGGGGACTACACTACATCGTTCTTTTGCAATCTAAAAGCATCAACCTGGATCCAATGATGTTTATCCGAATTTATGCTTGGGGGCTAGAGGATATGATAATAAATGCAAATAAGAATCGGAAACTTACAATGTGTTCCAGATGCAACTTTTCAAATCCGAGCTTGGTGTTGTGAAACACCTTCTAGGTAAGGGTGAGGGACGGAACATCCGTCGCTGGAAGTTTGCTAGATGCGACTTTAGTGTCCCAGACCAAAATCTGGTCTAGGAGGCTAACCAGCTTGATGTCTTCCTCCTCTTGGCTCGCTGCCTCTGGAGTCAAGGTTTGCTTCTCAAGACTGGTTTGAGCCAGTCTGAGGATCTCTTCCTTCTCTTTCCTCTTGAGGCCAGGGACAGCTGAGTCACTCACCTTATCCATAGTACTTGTGGTCATAACCATGGGATCATTACCCTTTACAGGTTCACCCTTGTCAGTTGCCTGGTCATCAATGGTGACCAGGGCTTTCGAGATTTTACCAGCGACAGGGGATGCAGAAGCTCCCTGCGCTGATCGAGCATTGGATGGGGTCGACGGCGGCATAGCTGGAGAAACAACAAGCTTCTCCTGACGCAGCTGCTTGTCTGGCTTGCTTTCCGTCTTAATCTTTCTCTTCAACAATGATTTAACTCTAGAACACTGAAATCCTAAATATTAGGTGTGCTCTGGAAAAGATAACAAAGGTACAAGAGTACTAAAAACGAAAGGTGAGATGCTTACTTTTTAACTACTGGCAGCACTTGGCTACCAGCAGCGACAACTTCCTTCGCCTTACGCTTCTTGGAGGCGGAGGTGGCAACTTCTTGCACCTCATCATCCTCCGTCGCCTCCGGGTCATCTAAAGCATAGCCCTCTAGTGGAGCTAGCTCGGACTCGGAGAGTTTCTCAAGCTAACAGAATCACAAAAGCATCAATGAAAATAGAGTCGGAGAAAGAACCAAAGAAAACGACGAAACGCGAAAACAGAGTCGAAATATTCACCGGAGTCACAGGACGGCTGGATGTATACATCTTCATGGAAACTTCTGGAACTTTTCATTCCACTCTTTCCTTGACCAAATATTGCATGAGGGTCCTATAGTACTTCGGCGAGAGCCGGTTCGGGCTAACCTTCATGCTATCCTTTTTGTCGCCGGTGATTTGGTGCATGAGGCGGTCTCCGTGGTGCTGGAGAGGATGAATTCGGTGCTCCAGCCAGCAGTGGACCAAGTCGGATCCACCAAGCCCCTCATGCTTCATCAGAAATTCGATCCGCATCTTGAAAAGGATCAAAATATCCGACAACTCCGGTGCCTCCGCATCCCATGAATCTTGATGGGGAGCGGCGCCATTGGTAAACACCGGAAGACCTTCCGCCTTACCCGGAGCCGGAATATCCTTATGATAAAAGAAAGTTCCGGCCCAATGTTTGATGAACTCACTAGCATTAATCTTAGGATTCCGATTCCTCCTAAGGACTAAGCTAAGAGTGCCGGTGACATAAGGCACACCGGCACTGATGGAATTCTTCCGAGTACCATAGTAGTACCGGAAAAGGGTGAGACTTGGCCTAATGTCAAGAAACCCCTCGCACAGAGCTGCGTGAGCACTAAGCTCAAGCAGAGAGTTGGGAGGAAGATTGTGGAGTTCCACACCGTAATGGTTGAGGACCTCGATGAAGAAGTCCGACGGTGGCAAACTGAGGTCACGGTCGACATGAGTGTTGAACAGCACCCTCTCGCCGTCTTTCGGCATGGGGATGGCATGTCCAGCAGTGCTCCGCCATGCGCTGGGAGCGATGAACCCCTCATCCTCCATGACTTGCATCCCGCAGTGTCCATGATGCTAGGGATCCATAGACCCCGCATCTTTTTCTCGTCCGCCGCCGACGAACCTGCCGCCGTCGCTCCAGAGGACGAGGCAGACGGCATAGTTTTTTGGAGGAAGATGGGCTGGTGGGGGAAGGAGAGATTTTTTTCTCAACGGAGGGCAGATGGGAACTGGTGCGGAGAGCTCGAGGAGTACGAGGAAGCAATGAATGAATCAATGGAGAAGTGAATCTGAGAAGAAGGGTTTTATCTCCTCTTATTTACCTTTGTGTCAAGATTCGTGCGGTGAGACGCGCGATTATTGCCAGCGTATAGGAAAGGGGGAGTTAGCTTCCTCGCGACTCTTTTTCTCCCTCGATTTTCGCGCAGGCATTGAAACGGCGTTCCATTCCGTAAGGAACGGACCCACCAATGGTCGTGCTGATGGAAATCCTGTCAGTGATGGGACCTAGCCTATAAAGTTGTCAGTCAGCACGCTGCCGTAAAATCCGGCTTATGTTTCAAATCAAGCAACGGAAAGATCAAGGTCAGAGCGGAATATATCCGACTCAACTGACTCAGAATCTTACATCAATTAAAGAAGTTTTTCGGGAACCCTTCAAGATTCTCAAGATGAAGAAAACATCAAGCTAGACAATTTATCCGACTTCAGATCTTGGAGACTTCCGGGGGCTACTGTTGGGGATATACTTTCCGGGTATACCCACAGGACTCGCTGACCATGGTGGCCCACAAATGGGTTAGAGCTTTGCTTCACGGGGCGGCCTACTCAGAGAAAGAGGAGGAGACAGTTCTGGTTAGCCAAGGCCTAGAAGAGTTACTGACTTAGGCCAGTAGTATTACTTGTATTCCAAGTTATACATAGTTACCGACTCTGTAACATAGTCGGATATGTCTCTCCCTGTAACCCTAGACCCCAGTGACTATATAAACTGGCCCTATGGGAGCCATTAGGGCAACACAACTTGATAGACAACCATAACCAACTCGCACATGCGAACCTCTCTTGTAATCTATTGTAACATCTGGCTTATGCCGATATATTACTAGGTTGCTAGCAGGAGTAAGATCCGATCACCATAGTCGGATCTGAACCTGGGTAAACTTGTGCTCACTGCTCCTGGAACATCCAACTTCTCACACCCCATCCTTCCAACGCCACTAGGACCCCCTATGGCGGACTTGTCGACAATCCAACGACACTTCACCATTTATGTGCCTAGGAGAATCATTGTGTATTTGGCTACTAATCGTGGTGTTGCCGGAGTGACAGAAACCTGAACCCCCGTTAGGAAACCTTTGCACAAGGGAGTGTAGGATCTCAGAGTTTAATGTTGTGGTTGGGTTTTTATCTTAATTACTTTCTTGTAGTTGCGGATGCTTGCAAGGGGTTTAATCACAAGTATGTAGTAGTCCAAGTAAGGTCGATACATTAGCACAGTTTCACCCACACAACACTTATCAAACCAAAGAAAATTAATCAACTATATGAAGAAAAAGCACTTGACAGTATTCCCATGTGTCCTCGAGAACGTTTGGTAAGAAAGGATTGGGCCACTTGCTTCAATTATTTGTTGTCTTTGTTTACTTGCACTTTATTTCTTTTCTTTATCAAAAAATCCTAAAAATCCGTTTGCTAAGTATTTATAGAAAATTCCAGCTCCAAATCACTAGTCAACACCTTCTGCTCCTTGTTGGGATCGACACTCCTATTTATCAAAAGTACTACGATACACCCCCTATACTTGTGGGTCATCAAGACTGTTTTCTGGCGCCGTTTCCAGGGAGTGAAGCGCTATTGAAGAGTGAACTGGTAAAGGAAACTTCTACTGTGAGTATTGCTTTTTATTTATGTTTGTTACTTTGCTTCCAATATGGATAACCAACTTGGTTTCCTATTTGGGAAAGCTACTATCACTGCTAGGGTATTAGATGAACCACCACCTGCTAAGATAGATCCTTTTAAGATACCTACAAGAATTTTTTATCGTGTTATGGATAATTATAATTTTGGGGATGGGATTATCCATCCTGGTGATCACTTGATTTTTATCCATGAATTATGCGGGTTTTTTAAGTGTGCTGGTATCACAACGGAACAAGTTAAGAAGAAGTCACTCTCTATATCATTGAAAGGAAGAGATGAAGAATGGTATAAGCTGCTAAAGAATAGACAATCTATGGAATGGGAGGAAATTGTACCTCTCTTTTATTCTAAATTATATCCTCCCAGTGAGAATCATAAGGATAGGAATCAAATATATAAATTTTGGCCTCGTGATGGAGAGAGTACAACCCAAGCTTGGGGGATATTGAAGTTACTAATGCTTAAATGTCCTATTCATGAACTCCCTAATAATATTATTATTAATAACATTTACGCAAGGCTTTCTCTTCATGATAAAGATTTATTAGATGCTTCTTGTGCTGGATCATTCACACGTATGAAAGAAGAAGCTAAATGGGATCTTCTAGACCGTATTCAAGAGAATACTGAAGCATGGGAAAATGACAAAGGAAGAAAGTAAGGTATAAATTATGATTATGAATGCATTAAATCTTTTATGGGAACTGATGACTTTCATGATATTAGTACTGAGTATGGTATTGATTCTCAAAGTACTGAAAATTGTTTTAAGGCCTTCTCCTCTTATATTGATATTCCCAAAAAGAAGTGGAACAATTACCATCCACCTTATAAAGATATTTTTAATCATGTTCCTGTTAGAAACACTAAAGTTTGTACTGTTGAACATATTTTGTCTGAACCCTATATTGAGAAAATACCTTTTCCTTCTAAGGTAAAGGAACATTCTATTATAGATAATGTGGTTAGCAAAAGTACAAAGAAAACTGTAGAACCTGATGAAGAAATAAATATTGAACCTGTAGTAGCTATTGTGAAAGATCTTGTCACTAAAAATGTAGAAGATGGGAACATTAACTTTTGTGAAGATGCTTCTAATATTGTCTCTCATCCTAGTAAAACTAGGAAGGATAGTGTCCATGTGCTTTCTGTTAGAATTGGTGATCATTGCTATTACGGTTTATGTGATATTGGTGCTAGTTCTAGTGCTATTCCTAATGAGCTTTACAGAGAAATTATGCATGAAATTGGTCCTTGTGAATTTGAGGACATTGATGTGTTTATTCACCTTCTAATAGAGAGATAGTATGTCCAATTGGTATTGTAAGATATGTGGAAGTTCTTTGTGGTAATACTAAATATCCTGCTGATTTTCTAGTACTTGGTTCAGCATTTAGTAAAACTTGTCCTATCATTTTTGGTTGACCTTTCTTCAACACTTGTGGGGCTATTATAGATTGTCAGAAGGAGAAAGTTCTAACTAAGTTTGATGGAGAATCTTATGAGTTTAATTTTTCTAAATTTGCTAAAGCTCCTTATAAAAATGAATTGCCTAATGAGGATTTTAGAGTTGAACAACTTGCTTCTATTGATCCAGTTTTTGACCTTAATCCTATTTTTGATGATTTTAAGAATGCTCATTCTGATGATAAGAATGTTTCTTGTGAAAGTTACATTGTTAAATTTATTCAAAGTGCTACTGAAAGTTATTATGAGAGAGGGGAACATGGTTTTATGCATTTCAATAATATTAAGTTTCCCTGCTTTATGTTGAAAGCTTTGAAGTTGCACTTGTTTTGTCTTCCTATGATAGTGGCCTTTTGTTTCAATAATTTGTTTTCTTATGAAACTCCCTTGCATAGGAAGTGGGTTAGACTCAAATGTGTTGGATATTTGCTTCTTGATGCTCTCTTTCACTTGAAATTCATATCTCCTATGAGAGCATCATTGAAATTTTCATGCCCATCTTAATGGCTATAAAGAAAGAGCTTTTGGGAGACAACCCATTTTAGTTTGCTTTTGGTTTTTGTTTCTTTGAGTCTTGGAAGTTATTACTTCTGTAATAACCTCTCCTTATCCTTTTTGATTGATTTTGAGAAGTAGGTGAGTTGTGAGAAGTTGTTGTCCTGGGACAGATTTTTGTGCTTCACTATAAAAATTCGTGCAAAATCTCAGTACATCAGATGGAGTTGTAATTTTCTTTGCTTGTGCCCCAAGTTGTTATCCAACTTTCATTAGTTTTGCACTTTTTGATTTGAGCAACAGAAGATTTTCTAAAAAATCAATATTTACCTGCTGGTCTGTTTTGACAAATTTCTGCCATTATTTGCATTTGCCTCTTAAATCAACTTCCTTTTAAATTCTTTTTGGTCTTTTGAAATGAGTTGCTATAGTAGATTTTGTTTTGATGGATTTCAGTTGAAATTGGAACCCAAAGGTTTATTGTTTTTGCATATACTAATGTTGCTAATGAAGATTTGTGTGGATCTTTGTATGAAAGGAACTTTCAAGTGTTGGACAGAAGGAATCTGCAGAGTCTGTTTTCGAATAGGTGAAAGTGCTGAAAACAGAAGGTTCGCGAAATTTTTTTTCTTTTTATATTTTTTCAGTTTTTATTCCATATGGAAAGTGACAAGACGAAAAAGGGAAGGAAACGGAGCCCGGGTGGCCCACACCACCCGGTGGCACGGGCCCTGCCTGGCCGTGCCACCAGGGGGTGTGACCACCCCGGAGTCCGTCTCCGTCCCGTTTTTGCCCAGTACCTTCCTTATGTCCTAAAACTTCGTAATATATAATCACCCATATCCCCCGAGGTTCGTATATCGTGTTCTCATCGTGTTTTTGTTTTGATCTGGTTTTGTCAGGCAAATTCTCAGTTTTGGAGCCACAATGTCTTCTCCTGGATCACCCAAGGAGGATTCTTCCACGGACATCATCAACTCGTACATGTATGAGTTGAAGATTCACCCCAAGGAGTTGTTACTCAAGGATGGGAAGGTAGATAAAATAAGTTCAGGGCCCTAAAGTAGAAGGCAGTCTGGAGGATAGGATGGAAGCATTGGAGCAAGAAGTTTTTAGGTACAAGAAGATGGCGGAACGTGAAGTGTACGTCATCCACAAGGTAAGTTCAGAACTCGTGGCATATCACAAGAAGGATACTGCCAAGCTTCGAGATGATATCCTCTCGCTCCATCAGACCACCAACCAATCACAAGCACAACTCTACAACATGCAAAAACAGAACTTTGAGAATGAGGCTAGGTTTAAACGCATTAGCTCTGTTGCTAGTTTCAGGATTGTGGAAACCAAGACATCATTTGTGGATGGGGAGCCTTTACCTTGGAAGTCTGACGACGACAAGGGAACACCACCACCATCGAAGGAGTAATTCATCATCAGGTTTGGAATCCCCTTTGTTTGTTCCAAGCTTGGGGGAGTGCCGCGGTATCACATCATTATCTTTCATGTTTTTACCTTTTTAGTAGAGTCATATCTAGAATAGAGAAGTTATCATATAGGATGGTTTGCATTGTGGAAGTATATCTCCTCTAGTTGGTTATCTATCTATCCCTTGGTGTGAGTGCCTTTATGGAATATTAATGAGAAGTTTCATCTTTTACTTTTTTCACATCTTATTTTAGTTTGCAATCTCTGTTATATGATTGATCTTGTTGATTAGTATTGGTATCACTTTGGGAGCATCAAGTAAATCTAAATTGGTTTTGGCAAACCAAGCTCTGGCCAGTAGCAACACTTTTTGAGGTTTGAAAGGAAAAGAAAAAAGCACTTACAGGTATTTTATATCATTTTCCTTCTTTCTTGATTGGCTCATAAGCTTAGTATTCTTTACCTAAGATCTTTTGTGTTTTCAAGGAAGATTGCATGTTTGACTTTATCACTTGTATGTTTGCTTATTTCCTTAAACTCTTTTGCTTGCTACCCAGCCTTGCTAGCCAAGAACCTATACTGAGAGGGAATGCTTATCGTGCATCCAATCCTTTAAACCAAAACTTATGCCATTTGTGTCCACCATATCTACCTATTAGCATCATTGCAATTCCAAGTAAATTCTCGAGTTTCATCTACCTTTCAAATTAAAAATTCTTTTGTTATGTGAAAACTAGTTAGTAAATCTCTCACGAACTTGATGGCACACCTTATTTTTCTTGCCCCAAATAAACTTGAACCATTGTGTCATCTATGTTGTATATTCTTGCACTTATAAGTTGGGAAATAGAAGAACCGTGTTGTCACGGGGAATGCTTTCAACACCTGTAAATATCTGCCCCGTTGATATCATGATCTTTTGTTTATGGATGTCGGCGGTGTGAAATAAAAGGGGAGCTTGTAAGTCCATGGAGTTATGTATATGTGTTAGAGAAACGCCTGGGCCGCTAGCCTAAGCCATGCCTAATCATGGTGGAAACTTGTAGTATCACCATAGTGAGCAATCTATGAAGCATCCTTCTTATAAAAAAGAGAGAGATCGAAAAAAAGAGAAAAAGAAAAAAAGGAAAGTAGAGAAAAAAGCACCATTTTCCCATGGTAAATAAGAAGATTGCTGCGATGCTCATTGTCTGTTGCCTTGTCATTTTGATATGGGATAGCTCCTGTGTCATGGGGCAAGGGGTACCCCGTTGGCGGTTCTCTATGATACACATATATTTACAATGACAGGAACTTACCGGTAACTAAAGTTGAGTAGCATGAGGAACGGACCTCGTACTCAAGGGACATGAGATTGCCAACTTATATTTCGTCAAGCATATACTCCATCTTTGTTCACTTTAACCATAATCACCTCAAGATGCTTATGATAGGGGCAATGAGAGCTCAAATCTAGTAAGTACCATAATCTTTTGGAAGCTCTTTATGAAACTTGAAATCCCTGCTTCCCTCTGCGAAGTGCCTTTCTTTTACTTCTTAGTTGAGTCAGTAAACCTATTCCTTTCTATCTCCAGCAAGCATTTGAGTTGTTGTGTTTCAATCATTCATATGATGATTTATTCAATCATGTTTCTTATCTTATTTTTTTGCACAAAACTCTTATCTGAATGAATATTACTTTGAAAGCTATCATTGTGAAAAGCCTTTTATGTTTGAGCAAAAGGACTCCTATTATAAACTTCTTTACAAAAGCTTTGCTTGAAAACCAAGTATGATTTTTTGTCTGTACTCTGACCAAGAACAAAGTTTTCCATTACCAATTATGATTTATCTTTATGCATCTTTATTGTGACTCCCATACTTGTTGCAAGTTAAGTTATATAATGGTGAGTTGCTTTCTATTATGAGTTGTGTATTAGTAAATGTGATGCTTCTTGTCTGTATTCTTTTTATCGACACTTCACTCCATAAACCTGCGGGAATGGTTACTGAGCCTAGTTTTCGCTTGGGGACAAGCGAGGTTTAAGCTTGGGGGGAGTTGATACGTCAATTTTGCATCACTATTCTATATAATAATTTACTGCTATTCATTGATATATTTCATATTAAGAGGTGATACTTATGTTGTTTCATCTATTTTTGCATGTTGGATGATTTCTGGAGGATGAACAGCCGAAGTCGGGATTCTGATGGAAAAAGCGGTGTTTGGAAGAAATTTTCACGAAGATCAGAAAATAACAGAAAATATATGGAAAATCCTATTTTTCCAGAAGACGAAGGAAGCCAGAAGGGGAGGCTGAGATGGGCCACAGGGGGCCCACACCCGCTACGCGGGCCACCCTGGGCCACGCCACCAGGGGGTGTGGCCACCCTGGCCCACCTCCTGCTCCTCCCTTTCGCCTATATCTTCTCCTCGAAACCCTAATACACGGGGAGAAAACACAGAAAGATTCCGCCGCCTCTGAAGGGCGGAAACTACAGAGAGAGAAAGAGCTCTATGGCAGGCAGATTTCTATTGGGGAAATTCCTTCTCGGAGAGGGGATATCGTCGCCATCAACACCGTCATCAAGCTAGACTTCATCAGGATCATCATCATCATCCTCACCACCATATCCACCAGCACCATCATCACCACTCCATCCCGCTGTAACAATTATGTTGAATCTTGCATAGTTCTTAGGGGAAACTTTCCTGGTGTTGATTACTTTTGTAGTTGATGCTTGTGAGTGGAATTTGAATTATTGTTTATGTTCAGATTGTTATTCATCATCATATCATCTCTAATCTTGATCCATATGATGTCTCGTGAGTAGTTCGTTTAGTTCTTGAGGACATGGGAGAATTCATGCTGTTAGTAGTGGAATTGTGTTGAGGTATTATTCAATGGTTTGATATTTAAGTTGTGGTTCTATTCTTCTAGTGGTGTCATGTGAACGTCGACTACATGATACTTCACCATTTATGGGCCTAGGGGAATGCATTGTGTATTTTTCTACTAATCCTGGGGTTGCCGGAGTGACAGAAACCTTAACCCCCATTAGGAAACCTTTGCACAAGGGAGTGTAGGATCTCATAGTTTAATGATGTGGTTAGGTTTTTATCATAATTAATTTCCTGTAGTTGCGGATGCTTGCAAGGGGTTTAATCACAAGTATGTATTTGTCCAAGTAAGGTCGGTACATTAGCGCAGGTTCACCCACACAACACTTATCAAACCAAAGAAGATTAATCAACTATATGAAGCAAAGCACTTGACAGTATCCCCATGTGTCCTCGAGAATGTTTGGTCCTCATAAGTATTACAACCGGCTTGTCATATGCTAATAAAGTATTGGGCCACTTGCTGCAATTATTTGTTGTCTTTGTTTACTTGCACTTTATTTCTTTGCTTTACCAAAAGCCCCTAAAAATCCGTTTGCTACGTATTTACAGATAATTCCTGTTCCAAACCACTACTCAACACCTTGTGCTCCTTGTTGGGATCGACACTCCTATTTATTGAAAGTACTATGATACACCCCCTATACTCGTGGGTCATCAGTAGACCGGAGTCTCTGGTCTCTAGACCGGAGTCTCCGGTCTCTAGTGTGGAAATTCCCCAACAGGCAGAAAACGGTCAGAAATCAGTGGGCCTATATAAAGGTCCCTTCTTCCCCAATGTACTAAGCACGAGTTCTACAAGCCTTCCCCTCCATTCTTGACCTTCTTGAGCTTGTTTCCCTTCAATCCCTACCTTGGTTCTTGCATATACTTTAGGGATTTGAAAGAGGAGATCTAGATCTACAACCCCACCAATCAATCTCTCCTCTAAGTGAGGGGAACATCTTGGGATCTAGATCTAGGAGTCTTTTGTGGATTTCCCCATAGTTCTTCCTCTCTTATTCCCCCATAAGCTTGTGCATATTTGGTGGAATTTGGGAGAGAAGGATTTGAGCACTTCTTGTGTTCTTGCCATTTGCATTTGGTGCATCGATTTGAGTTCTCGGTGAGGATTCGATTGAGTGAAAGGTGAGAAGCTTTTTACTCTTGGCTTCTTGGAACCCTAGACGGTTTGGTAGTTTTGCATGTTCTTGGATTACTTGGGGCCTCCAATTAAGTTGTGGAGCTTTCCCCAAGCTTGTTTGTTGGGGATATACTTTCCGGGAATACCCACAGGACTCGCGGACTAGGGTGGCCCACCAACGGGTTAGAGCTTTGCTTCACGGGCGTCCCAGTCAGAGAAAGAGGAGGAGCCAGTTCTGGCTACAACAAGGCCTAGAAGAGTTACCGAATTAGGCTTGTAGTATTACATGTAGTCCAAGTTGTATCTAGTTACCGACTCTTTAATGTAGCCGGATAGGTCTCTCCTGTAACCCTAGGCCCTGCTATCTATATAAACCAGCCCTATGGGAGCCTTTAGGGCACAACCAATATTACAACCACAATCACAACTCGCACAGGCGAACCTCTCTTGTAATCCGGTGTAACATCCGGATTACACCGATATATTACTGGGTTGCTAGCAGGAGTAGGATTCGATCACCACTGTCGAATCTGAACCTGAGTAAACTTGTGCTCACCGCTCCTGGAACATCCAACATCTCACACCCCATATTTCCAATGCCACTAGGACTCCCTATGGCGTACTTGTCGACAATTCGACGATAGTTGGTGCCCACCGTGGCGAAGGTGACCTTTGGAGCTTCGTTCCAGGTGGAATCTGCGCGTGCAAGAATCGGCAAAACAATCGCCATGGGTCGCATGGTCTACGCCTGTGATGTCCCTCTCGTCCTTCTCGACGAGACTTGGATTCCGTCTAGCAAACCCGGGACGACCTACACGATCATGTGTATCGGCGAGATCGATATTTATCTCGGTTTCGCTGAACCCGCCCAACCCACCCTTGAGATGATGACCATGGTGGAAGAAAAATCTGGATCTGCTTTATCCGCAGAGGCGGAAGAGTTCAAGATCCCAGAAAAAATCGAACCCACCCAGCCCACTCCTGTAGTGGAAGAAGCGATGGAAGAAAAATCCGGATCTGATCTTCCAAATGAGATCGGACACACGGACAAAGAATATATCCGCTACGGATCCGACCCTGCCGATGTCATAGCAGAAAAAGCACTCTTGAGGATCAAGATAAAGAAGATGAATAAATGCCCCTACATCGATTAGGAAGCAATCACCGATATCAAGGAGAACTTTGAGATGGCAGAGGCGGAAACCAAGTTGTACCACTACCTCAAGAACATAAACAAGAAGAAGCACTATTTCGTGTACCACATAAGCTCTGGATCCGACTCTGTCGACACTGGAGACGGCAACGATTCAGTCCTTGACGCAATCAAAGAAAACTCTGACTTACCTGTCTCCCCTCAGGAGTCAATAACGTCACAGGAACTTCGAGACTTAAACAAGGAGATGGAGGAGTACGAACAAGAACACGCCTCCAAGCCAACGCAAGGTGAGCCGGAAAATTCTCCTAGTCCATATGATAGCATGGATGAAAGCTACACCACGCAGGATGATATGGACACCGTAGATTCATCCGAGGTCCACAAACCAACCACTACAAAAAGAACAGATGGAAGTTTATCCCCCGGTACCAGACCAAAAGCCGTCTTTGCGACTGGTACGCACGTTAAAGCTATTGGGCAGTTGAAGAATAAGAACAAGAACAAGAATCTGACACCGACAGAGTCGGACATCGAGGAAACCAACAAAGAAAAGGTTAATGAAGAGATCGAGATGGAGAATCAGGATGGAGATCCGATTAATACCACGCCGATCAACCCTCCTATGGATGGACACATCGTCTGCACGTGAAATTTAAGGAGATGCTCTCACGATTCCAATCCCAACGGCTTCGGATATTACACCGGAGGCGCTGGAGAAAAGGGCTGAGGACTTGGAAAAGCATCATTTATTTTTTCTAGAGGAGGTCATGCACATCGTCGAGCTTAAGCAACAGTTAGACAGTGATCCTGCCAAATATCAGTCAGATTTCAAGCGACACCCAAACAAAACAAGAGGAGGTCTATTTCTTGCCAACAAGAACCAGGATATTCACAAAGACCTATTTGATGGAAAAACCAAAGAGAAGATCCGAGTCTACAGCACGTCGTTGGAAAATGCTGCTGCAGCTCGAGCCATCCTCGCCAAAAATCCTTCTCCACAGCAGGTCCAGCAGTGCATTGCGTTGCTTGACAAAGGATTAAAGCAGCAGAAAATGGTCGCGTCATTCAGTGGCAAGCTGGCCTCTAAGTCGGAATTTTGCCACATTGGCGCCAACCAAAGCGCTGACGGAAGGATCCACAGGGATACGGTTCTCGTCCTCGTGGAGAAGAAGAGAATTCAAGAACCGTCTCAAATGGCCACTCTCGCAGGCCGGCACGCGACTGGGCAAGAGTTATTTCGGCTGCGTCCAAAGATGCCATCAGGGCAATGGTTCCTCATCAGGACCATCGTCGGCAAAACAACCACTATAGAGAAGACCCGGAAGTGCGTCGCCAGCGAAAGCAAGATCGGCTAAGGATGCCACCACCGAGCCATCCGGCTGGTAACGCCGCACGGAGAGATGATTCGGATCGTCCAGAATCAAGTAGTGACGGAGCCCGATGAAACCATCATCGGAGACAGCATAATGAGGCTCCACCACCATCGCGTAACCCAGCTGGAAATAATCCACCAGGGCCACCATCGCCTCCAGGCAGCGACCATGAAGGATCCAAACGAAGCCATGGAAGCCGTAGGGGCAGAGGCGGCAATGGTGAGAGGAGAAGCAGAAATCCGAATCCGTCGTCCAGAAGACGTGAGCCTCCAAGGCACAGATCTCTCTCGCCAAATGACGCTCTTCATCGCATTGAGTCGAACATAGAAGCGCGGCGGTACGAGGAAGAAGATGTGTAAGTGGGACCTAAATGCTTTGGCCCACGCATACGTCGGACAAGATTTCCGGTTGACTTTGGTATTGTCAAACACATTCAACCCTACGACGGCGCGGCTCATCTAGATACCTGGCTCCAGGATTTTTTCCAGGCCTGCTGCATCGCCAAAGGAGGAAACAGCCTGGTTGCAGTCCGATATCTCCCGCTTATGCTGAGGAAGACGGCTCGATCATGGCTCACTGAACTGCCATAGAATTCAATTCACAACTGGTATGATATGCAAAGTGCGTTCTTTTCAAACTTTGAGGGAACATACAAGAGGCCCTGCACAGTCGGAGACTTACAGCGTTGCACGCAAAGACCTAGAGAAACTTGTCGGGATTACCTCGGACGCTGGATTGACATGAAGAACTCCTGTGAAGGAGTAAACGAGCAAACTGCGATAGAAGCTTTCATCACAGGACTCTCAATCGGACTTTTGCATCACAGATTGAAATGTGACCACGTCAGAGATTTGGGAGAGATGATAGAAACGGCAAGCAAATATCCTGATGTCGATGATGATTTAGAAGGGCTGCTAAATATTCTGGCCAATCCCAATGCGGCCAAACAGCCAAAACAACAAGCTCAGAAGCACAAGAACACCTCGAGCGATAAACCGGCTCCGGGCAACACAGCTGTCAACGCAACGTTCGGATCTGGAGGACGAGGAGGGTGCGGAGGCGGCCAGGGTAGAGGCTGTGGAACTTCCTGAATCCAGGGCAGAGGAGAACAGCAACCTGAAAGAACCTATACCTGGGCCGACATTGCCAACAATCCCTATGTCCGCCACTTGGATAGTAACAGAGGATCTACCCACACAAATGCCCAGTGTCGTTTCAATGAAGACATCAAGAAAGATGAATCCACTGGCTACAGAGCCAAGCGGCAAAAAGGAAAGAAAAATTCCGAGAAAGGAAAGGAGCCCAAGGAAGATTCCGACAATTTCTGGATTGGTTGGATGTAACCATCACCTTTGATCGCTCAGATCACCCGAGGAAAACACATCGTCGGGAAAAATACCCTCTGGTCGTCAATCCTCTTATTGATGGCTATGAGTTATCTAAAACTCTCATGGACGGTGGAAGCAGCATTAACATCCTCTACATCGAGACGCTCCACCGCATGAAGCTACACGAGAGCCAGCTGAGTTACAGCAGTGTAACTTTCCATGGCATTGTACCAGGAAGACAGGCAGATTCTCTAGGTGAGATTACTCTGGATGTAACATTCGGAACCCGAGACAATTACCGGACCGAGCCACTCTCTTTTGAGGTGGTACCGTTCAAAAGTGCTTACCACGCCATCTTCGGGCGTCCGGCTTACTGGGTGTTCATGGCTCGTCCCTGTTACATCTACAATATGATTAAACTTCTAGGTCCAAAGGGCATCATCACCATCCGGGGAAATCCGAGGAAGGCACGAGAGTGCGACGAAGGATCTGCTGCCTTTGTCGAAGTCGTGCTACACGCCCAGGAGTACCAGGAGATCAAGAAGACCATCAACCCATCCGAGATGCCCGCTATGAAGAACGAGGTGCTAAAGCCAAGCATACAGTTCAAGGCATAAGAAGAGACGAAGAAAACGTCGCTGAAGGAAGACGATCCCTCCAAGACGACGAACATAGGGGTAGGCTTAGACCTCGCATAGGAAAGCGCGCTCATAGAGTTCCTCAAAGATAATAGTGACATCTTCGCATGGCAGCCTTCTGATATGACCGGAGTACCTAGGGAACTTGCCGAGCACTCTCTTAATGTGTACCCTGATGCTAAACCCATCAAACGGTCCTTACGATGGTTTGGTGATGAAAAGCGCAAAGCAATAGCCAAGGAATTAGCCCGACTAGAGTTAGCCGGATTCATAACAGAGGTCATCCACACAGACTGGGTGGAAAATCTTATACTCGTCCATAAAAATGACACTATTGATTTAACGATGTGTGTTCCGTATACCGCTTTGAACAAAGCATGCCCAAAAGACCCGTTCCCTTTGCCAAGAATCGATCAAGTTATCGACTCAATGGCAGGGTCGAAATTACTCTGTTTTCTCGACGCATATTCCGTATATCACCACATACCGATGAAAGAGTTGGATCAAATTAATACATCTTTCGTCACTCCTTTGGGAACCTTCTGCTACAAAACTATGCCTTTTGGCATAAAGAACGTAGGAGCAACGTATCAACTTACTATGCAACGTTGTCTCAATGACCAAATCAGACGCAACGTCTATGTATACATAGATGACATAGCAGTTATGTCCAAAAAGAAGGGAACCTTAATTTTTTACTTAGAGGAAACATTTGCTAGCCTACGAAAATGCAACATGATGCTAAATCTGAAGAAATGTTTCTTTGGAATTCCAGCCGGAAAATTGTTAGGTTTCATCGTCTCTGAGCAAGGCATAGAGGTGAACCAGGACAAAATTAAGGCTATACTCAACATTACTAGGCTAACTCGCCTGAAGGACGTGCAACGTCACACTGGTTGCATTATAGGAGTGAGTCAGTTTGTCAGCCGGCTCGGCGAAAGAGTCGCACCTTTATACAAACTCTTGAAGAAAACCGACAAGTTTGTTTGGACCCAGGAAGCCGAAACTTCCCGACAAAGTTTGAAAGACCTACTTTCAGACCCATCAGTTCTCGCAGCGCCAGAACCTCAGGAGCCTATGTTACTCTACATTGCAGCGACCAACAAGGTCATAAGTGTGGTAATAGTAGTGGAACGCGATGAAGAAGGCCACGAGCATAAGGTGCAGCGTCCAACTTATTATCTGAGCAAGGTCCTGACAGAATCGAAACAACGGTATCCATACCATCAAAAACTAGCCTATGGAGTGTTCTTTGCATCTAGAAATCTACGCCACTATTTTCAAGAGCACAAGATCATAGTGGTGAGCACCACTCCCCTGCGTGACATAATCAATAATCGCGACGCCACAGGACGTGTCGCAAAGTGGGGAATAGAGCTTACAACTTTTGACATTGAGTACAAGCCGCGTATAGCAATCAAATCTCAAATACTTGCCGACTTTGTTGTTGATTGGACAGAGACGGCAGAAAACACAAGTCCTCCAGACTCGGAATTTTGGACCCTTCATTTCGACGGATCAAAAGCACGAGGAGGCTCGGGGGCTGGCGTGGTGCTCAAATCACCCCAAGGAGACAAGTTGTTCTATGTGTTACAAACACACTTCACAGCGACTAATAATATTGTCGAGTATGAAGCATTGTTACATGGAATACGCATGGCCAAAAACATTGGCGTTATAAGACTCATGTGTTACGGAGACTCGGATTTGGTTGCTCAGCAAGTATCCGACATTTGCAATGCAAACAAACACATGGCAGCTTACAAAGCTGTCGTGGATGAATTATCTAAATCGTTCGAGGGTTTTGAGGTTCAACACATCCCCCGAGCAGAAAATGAGGAAGCAGACGCTCTATCAAGGATAGGCTCTGCGTGGAAACAAGTACCGGATGGTGCTTTTTTAGAGCATTTAAGGGTCCCCTCCATAACCAGAGTTAATGAGGGCTATCCGACGAAATCCGACACACCTTTAATAACAGTTCTGGATATAATTCCTAGCTGGAAAAAACCCTATCTGGATTTCCTGATAGACGGAAAATTACTTGAAGACGAAGTCCTGAGCTGGCAGATCGTCCGACGAGCGAAATCCTACACAATAATAAATAGTGAGCTCTATAAGCGGAGCGTTTCTGATGTTTTTTAGCGATGTATTTCTCCAAAAGAAGGGGTGGAAATCTTACGAGAAATCCACGAAGACGAGTGTGGTTACCATGCTGCAGCCAGATTCTTAGTGGAAAAAGCTTTTAGACATGGATTCTTTTGGCTTACATCTAAGGCGGATGCCGACAAACTGGTCAAAACGTGCAAAGGCTGCCAAAAGTACACCCATCGGGCACATGTTCCGGCTGAACAGTTGCGAACAATCCCTATTACATAGTCATTTGTAGTCTGGGGGATTTATATGGTAAGGCCATTTCATATGGCAAAATGTGGATTTACTCACCTACTAGTGATGGTGGATAAGTTTGCAAAATGGATTGAGGCTAAACCCATAACTAGTTGCGATGGAGCCACAACCAGAAAGTTCGTTGAGGACATGATCATCTTATTCGGATATCCGCACAGTATAATTACTGACAACGGGAGCAATTTTCCATGGGAGAACTTGCCGAATTCTACGAAAAACAAGGGATCCGACTCAATATTACATCAGTCGCGCATCCACAAGCTAATGGACAAGTCGAAAGAACTAAAGGTCTTATTTTAGAAGGACTCCGACCTCATCTCGAGGCAGAAGTGATCTAATTCATCAGTATCCAAGAGTCAAAGTGTATATCGAAGAAGATGCAGAAGTTTCTCGACAAGATGGTCTCAATATAATCTAAGAAGTACGCGTCATTGCTGAACAGAGTTCTACAGCCTATCAGCAGAAGTTACGCAAGTACTATAGTCAGAGAGTACTAAACCGTTCTTTCAGAAAAGACGATTTGGTTCTTTAACTTGTGCAAAAAAAACACAAACTTACCCCAATTTGGGAAGGACCTTTTATTTAACAGATATGAGACCAGTCAAGGAAAGACTAGATACTCGGAAAAGAAAGAGAGCTGGCGGCAGTACAGACCCGGATGAGATAGACCGTCCATGAAATATTGCACAGCTATGTCCCTACTATTCTTAGTTATATTTCCTTGTAATCATATATGTACATGTTCAAAATGAAATAAAGTATTGGTTTCCTAATATGTTATTTTTTGAGAAGTTTTTGTCATCTTATTTCCAAAAAAGCATGTCATTTTCAAATATTCCAGAATGCTTGAAAGTACTTTATGCTCATGTTCGTTCTGGTTATGATTTTTGAATATCTAAAAAATGTTACCTTAGGGTAAAAAAATTAATTTATTGATAATATTTTGGTTTTTTATCTGATTGCTTAGACGCGGGTATCTTTCGAGTAATGAATTGTTGGTACTGGAAGCCGTCTTTGTTTCCAAGTTTAAACTGGTTTAGCAATTGCGCTCTGTTGCTCAGAAAAGTTTCCGTGCTAAAGGTTGGCCGACTCATGAAAGGGACAAGGCAGAGAGCAAGATAAAACGACAAGTATAAGCATAAAAACTACTGCTTCGGAAATTTTAAAGCACACACATAAAAATATATACAAACAAAAGTGCTACAATAGTAAAAGCATTAGTTTTTACAGACCAGCATAGCCAAAATATTGTTTACATCATTACATTGCCCAAAATTCAGAATAATGCATATAAATTGTTTATGCGGCAGACTCGGGTGGTGGTGATGAAGAGCGTGGAGCGTTGGAGTCGACAACATGGTCGCCCTGAACCTCGGACTCGGAAGCTGCTTCAACGAGGTTGTCTTCTGGCTCTTGGGGCGAGGGAGGCACAGTGACGGATCCGAAGAATGGCGTCGTGTAATTGGTCATCTCCGCCACACGACAAGCATAACCTACATAGGAATCTTGGATAGCCTTGATGTCCTGCGGGTTACCCTCATCGTCCTCCTCGGCAATACCCTTGGTGACATGCCAGATTTCCATCTCGCTGTGGTGGCTCATCACCATGGTAAGAGTAGTCTAGGAAGCAGTCCGAGCGTAGGAGATCTTCCAGTCCTTGATAAGCTTCGGAATCTCCTTGGCCTTGTCCCTCACCTCTTGCACTGACATCTTGTGCAAGTCAGAAAGTTTGACCGACTTGCCAGCCTCTTCAAGAGTCTGGCGGAAGTCGAACAAAATATCTCCGACAAGCTTGATGCGCTCGAGGCGAGGTTGGGATGTAGGAGAGTCGGAAAGGTTCAGGGTGGCTGAGAAAGAACCAAAAGTCAAAATTTGAGTCAAAAGAAAGTCAAAAAAAACAATCGAATAAAGAAGGTCGGAAATCTTACCTAGCACAGAACAAATACATTGGGCATGCTCCTCGTGGAGGCTGTTCAGCTCGCTCTCAGTGGCCTGGGCTAGATCCCTATGACTATCAAAGTCCTTCCGAAGACCATCCAATTGTTTGTCTCGGAGGGCCAACGGCTTCTCGAGCCTCACGGTCTCATGGTTGCTTGACTCCAGGACAGCAGCTACGGATTTCTCCGACTCAATAGTAAGATTTTCAAGCTTGTACCAGAGTTCAGCATTATCCAATTCCAAGACCTTGAAGTTCTCGGATTGCTCCACCATCTTGCTAGACTCACACAACAGTTCTGCAAAGGAAAAATACCAGTCGGACAGAACAAGTTTGACTATGACAAAAGCTAACTGACAAAGAGGAAGCCGGAAAAGTTTACCTTCTGCTTCATCTTTTTCAACTTGCAACTTTGAATTCTCAAGGTGCAAGGCTTTGATCTCCTTGCGTTTATTGCATATGTTCTTGATCAATTCCTGGTTGGAAGATGCAATTTTCTGTAAGTTTAGAGACAGAATACCGTCATACGGCTACTAAGACTCGAGCTACAAATTTAACTAAGTAAAAATACAGCACGAGCCTTGGGGGCTATACTACATCGTTTTTTTTTTTTGCATCTTATAAGCATCAAATCGGATTCAACGATGTTTATCCGGCTTTATGCTTGGGGGCTAGAGGATATGATAATAAAATAACTGCAAATAAGAATCGAAAACATACAACATGTTCCAAGTGCAACTTCTCAAATCCGAGCTTAGTGTTGTGAAACACTTTCTCGGCAAGGGATAGGGAGGGAACATCCATCACTGGGAGTTCGTCGGACTCTATCTTAGCATCCCGGACCAAAATTTGATCCAGGAGGCTGACCAACTTGATGTCCTCTTGCTCCTGGCTTGCCGCCTCTGCAGTAAGGGTTTGCTTCTCAAGGCTGGACTGAGCCAGCCTGAGGATCTCTTTCTTCTTTTTCCTCCTCAGGCCAGAGATAGCAGAACCGGCCATTTTATCCAATGCTCCTGTAGATATTACCATGGGATCATTACCCTTGACGGATTCACCCTTGTTAGTTGCTTGGCCACCAACAGTGACTAAGGATTTAGAGATGTTGCCAGCATCAGGAGAGGCGGAAGCCTCTGGTGCTGATGGAGTACTGGATGGAGTCGGTGGCGGCATGGCAGGGGAGATGACATGCTTCTGCTGACGCAGTTGCTTGCTCGGCTTGTTGTCTAGTTCGCTTTACTCTTCAAAACTCCTTTAGCTTTGCAGCATGAAAATCCGAATATTAGGTGTGCTTTGGAAAGAAAGAAAGGTAAAAGGTACTGAAAACAAAATACAAGGTGCTTACTTTTTTACTACTGGCAGCACTTGGCTACCAGCAGTGATAACAACTTCCTTCGCCTTACGCTTCTTGGAGGCGGAGGCGACAACTTCCTGCACCTCATCATCCTCCGTCGCCTCCGGATCGTCTGATAGATAGCCCTCTAGTGGAGCTAGCTCAGACTCGGGGAGTTTCTCAAGCTGACAAAGTCAAAAAGCATCAATGAAAATAGAGTCGGAGAAAGAACAGAAAAGAGCGAAAAAAACGCAAAAGCAGAGTCGAAATATTTACCGGAGTCAGAGGATGTTTGGACATGAACATCTTCATGGAGACATCCGGAACTTTTCATTCCACTCTCTCCTTGATCAAATACTGCATAAGGGTCTTGTAATCCTTCGCCAGAATCCGGTGTGGGCTCACCCACAGGCTGTCCTTCTTGTCGCTGGTGAAGGTGTGCATGAGGCGATCTCCATGATGTTGCAGAGGCTAGATCCGGCGATCCAGCTAGCAGTGGATCAAGTCAGATCCACAGAGGACCTTGTGCTTCATTAGAAACTCAATCCGCCTCTTGGCGAGGATCAAGATATCTGACAGTTCCGGCGCTTCCGCATCCCATGACTTTTGGTGGGGAGCGGCACCATCAACGAAGGTCGAAAGACCTTCCGCCTTTCTAGAAGCCGGAATATCCTTATGATAAAATAAACTCGATTTCTCCGAAGGACTGAGCTAAGAGTTCCAGTGGTGTAAGGAACACCGACACTAATGGAGTTCTTCTGGGTACCATAGTCACTAGTAGAAAAGGGGCATATAGTCCCGGTTTGCAAGGGCCTTTAGTCCCGGTTTTGCACCGGGACTGCAAAATCGAGACTAAAGGCCCCCTATCTCTAGTCCTGGTTTGTTACAACCCGGGACTAGAGGTCACCGCATGGGCCACCGTATGGCCATTTTTATTAAGGGGGGACGAAGGACCTTTAGTCCAGGGCCGTAGATTTTTTTCAAATATTTTTTTTATTTCTTTTTTATTTTTATTTTTTCAAAAAATTTCTTGAACTTTTGAATTGTTTGACTCATCATTCTCTCACTTGGAACATGTTTAGCACTAAGTATATTTAATCTTAGATCAAATTACACTTGTGGTAAACTTCCCGGCCGGTCACCCATCCTAGCACTACTCCAGCCTCAGCACGCTTAACTTCTCTGTTCCATCAGGATGTCCTCGCGCGAAGCCCATTTGTACCTTGTTGTCAACACTACCATATCAATCCTATTAGCCCATATCAATATGTCATACATCTTTATTTTTTGAAATTACGAACAACTATTTTACTAAACAAAAACAAATAAGTAATAATAATATTTTAATCCAATGAAAGTAAAAACTAAATATAATAATATTTTATTCTTTTTTTTCCATTTATTCATTCAATATGGCATAAATAATATCTTTAAATCTGTAAATCGAAATTCGACAAATAATATATCCATAATTATCAGAAAAATGTGAGAAATCCAAATATGGAATAAATAATATTGTAAAAAAATTAATTTTTTAAATAACTTTTTTCCTTTTCGAATTTTAAAAATCTAAAATAATCCAAAACAGCCTAAGGCGGTTGAAATCAAACTCGCAATTTTTTCCACACATTTTGATAGGTTGTACATTTTTTTCGATATCGTGCGCAAAAGTTATAGTCATTCTAAGTTTTCCTACCGGGGCCCGTATCCCTTTAGTCCCGGGCCGTATCATGACCCGGGACTAAAGGGTGTTGCTCGTGCCCGAACCCCTTTAGTCCCGGGCCGTAACACGATCCAGGACTAAAGGTCCGAAACGACCCGGGATTAGAGTTTCCTCGGGCTCCTAGCCACCAAAAACAGTACGAACCGGGACTAGTGTTCATACTAGTCCCGTCCCATAACAAATCGGGACTAGTGTTATTCTCTAGATCGAACCGAAGACCCTTTTTCTACTAGTGAGTAGTACCGAAAAAGGGTGAGACTTGGCCTAATGCCAAGAAACCCCTCGCACAGAGCTGCGTGAGTGCTAAGCTTGAGCAGAGAGTTGGGAGGGAGGTTATGGAGTTGCACACTGTAATATTTGAGGACCTCCATGAAGAAGTCCGACGGTGGCAGGCTGAGGCCACGGTCGATGTGCGTGCCGAACAGAACCCACTCGCCGTCGCGCGGGGCAGGAACAGCGTGTCCTGAGGCACTCCACCACGCGTCGGTGATGATGAAGCCCTCGTCCTCCATGACCTCGATTTTAGCATTGTCCATGACGCTAGGGACCCAGAGGCCCCACATCTTCTTCTCATCCTCCGCCAAGGAACCCGCCGCTACAAAACCAGATGCAGATGTCATTGCTCTGGGAAATATTGAGAATAGGTGGGGGAAAGATATTTTCTTGCGGCGTGTAGATGGGAATGGCCGCGGAGCGCTCGAGGAGTACGAGGAGACAATGAGTGAAGCGGTGGAGAGATAAATATGTTAGAAGGGTTTTCTCCTCTCTTTTATTTGCCTCTACGCAAAGATTCGTGCGTTGATTCGTGCGATTAGCGCCACGCGTATAGGAGAGAGGGAGGTAACTACCTCGCGACTCTTCTGTCCCCTCGATCCTCGCGTAAGCATTGAAATGGTGCTCTATTCTATAAGGAACGGACCCACCAACGGTCGTGTCGATGGGACTCCTGTTAGTGACAGGACCTGGTCTGAAAAGTTGTCAGCCCGCACGCCGTTGTAAAATCCGGCTCATGTTTCAAACTGAGCAAGGAAAAGACTATAGTCAAAACACAACATATCCGACTCAACTGACTCGGAATCCTACACTATTGAATGAATTTTTTGGGAACCCTTCAAGATTCTCAAGACGAAGACACCATCAAGCTAGACGATTTATCCGACTTTAGATCTTGGAGACTTCCGGGGGCTACTGTTGGGGATATACTTTCCGGGTATACCCACAGGACTCGCTGACCAGGGTGGCCCACCAACAGGTTAGAGCTTTGCTTCACGGTCGGTCCAGTCAAATAAAGAGGAGGATCCAATTTTGGCTACGACAAGGCCCAGAAGAGCTACCGACTTAGGCCTGTAGTATTACTTGTAGTCCAAGATATATCTAGTTACCGACTCTGTAACGTAGCCGGATAGGTCTCTCCTGTAACCCTAGGCCCTGGTATCCATATAAACTAGCCCTATGGGAGCCTTTAGGACACAACCAATCTTACAACCACAATCACAACTCGCATAGGCGAACCTCTCTTGTAATCCGCTATAACATCCGGCTTACGCCGATATATTACTGGGTTGCTAGTAGGAATAGGATCCGATCACCACAGTCGGATCTGAACCTGGGTAAACTTGTGTTCACCGCTCCTGGAACATCCGACGTCTCACATCCCATCTTTCCAACGCCACTAGGACCCCCTATGGCGTACTTGTCGACAATCCGACGACATTGTTTGTTGGGAGCCTCCAATTGAGTTGTAGAGAAGTTCCCCAACCTTGTGAGAGGTTCCAGATTACCACCGACAAGTGCACCGATAGTGGAAGTGTGGATCGATCCTGTTGGGGTGAGATTCACAGGAGAAAAAGGGAGACCTCTTGTGGCACTAGTGGTTTGATACCACCCCCTCTCCAAACGAGACGTACTCCATGTTGGGAGGAACTCGGTAAAATATCGTCGTCTCCGTGTGCCTCGGTTATCTCTATATCTGAGCTCTTACTTATGCACTTTACTTTGTGATAGCCTTCGTGTTTGAAGTATATATCTTGCTATAACATAGTTGCTTGTCTTTCTTAGCATAAGTTGTTGGTGCAAATAGGTGAACCCTGGTTGTTCTAGGTGTTGTGCTTAACAAAGTAAACGCTAGTTTAATTCTGCCTTTGTTGAGCCACTCTCAGAAAAGTTTTAAACCGCCTATTCACCCCCCCCCCCTCTAGGCGGCATCTATATCCTTTCAACAGTAGAGTGCAATAAGGACATGATTGAGATACCTTGGTTATCGGGATTGATTACTTGCATAAATTAACCGATTGAGATCCCCTGATCATTCCCCAATCCCCAAATCTCTAACCAAATTGAATACTGATCCCAACTACAAATCGGCGCTAGTACTAACTAGGTAATCCCTTAACTAAAACTCGGAGGACAAATAAAATTGGATTGAAATACGAATAGGGGCATTCATCGAAATACGAGATCTAACACAAGAGGATTAGCTACTGCATACCTAGCATCCAATGATTGAAAATACGAACAGCCGAACCCTAATAACACACGATCTAGCATCCAACGATAGGAATGGGGGAAGAACAAAGGAAGGGGAGAAAACCCTAGTTACCTCTGACCATGGGTCGGCGATGCTGGTGTCATAGGGGTTCTCCGACCTGATGTAATCCTCCTCCTCATAGGGGTCCCAACCATGCGGGATCTGCCCGAGACTGGCGGGGGCCTCCTCGCCGGCGGCTACGGCGGAAGCTGGGACGGGGGTCTAGACGGGGACGGTGGCTGCCTTCGATGCCTCGACGGGGGCCTGTACGGGGATGAGGGCCTCCTCGGCGGTGGCCTTGGAGGCGATGATGGCCACCACACCGTTCTTCTCCATCGCCGGCATGGTTAGGGTTTTGTTGGGGGTTTGAAGGTGATGGGACAGTGGAGATGGTTGCATGAGTGAGTCAGCGAGTGAGTGATGAGTGAGAGTGAGGAGGCCTCTATAAAGGTGAAGGGAGGAGACGTTTCATTGCACCACCGTGCACCGCGTAACCGCGTACGCTACTGCACCGTGCACGACCACACGCGTCTTCTACCACCCCGTGCACCGCGACACGCGTACTGTGTGTCACGTTTTTTCCCTCATGTCTAACATTGGCCACTTAATTGTGCTCAGTTATACCCTCAAGTGTAACACTGTCGGTTTGGTTGTACTCAGTTTTTCTCTCCAGTACTAACACTGCCGTGTGCAATATACTCACTTTTACCCTCCGGTGGCTGGTCAATAGAGAGTCAACGAATGGGTTTTAGCTAACTAATTGAGTCATTTTATGCACAACAAAATCAAAAAGATCAAAACATAGTGGCATCTATCCAGAGAGTCTTATTATGTGACCTTCCACCATAAGAAATGTATATAAATCAAGTTTTACCCTAAATCACCACTTCTCAAATCACCTACTATCTATGAAGGTTCATGTCTTTCTATTCAAGCCTCTTCTCAAAACATCCCTCCCCAAAACATAGTTTCTCTGAATGAGGCAATAATTGTCAAACTAATGTATATTTGAATTACGAAGAACGAAAAGAAAATCATAGCAAGGGAACATAGATTTAACGTGAAAAACCTCTCCAACAAAGAGAGTAAAAAACCACAGGAGCCAGCGAGCGAAACTTCACTATATCAGGGAGTGTTTACAAATGCCGGGGATTTCACAGATGCAACTCATCCCAACCAGTGGCTTACAAGGAATTTATATATCGGTGGAAACCTAGGTCTTCGACGATCCGTACTGTACCGCGGGGGGCCTCGCTCCAGTCGTCAGAAGTTGGTCTATACTTTATAAAATTTGGATCAACATATAACATTGAGTATTAGCAGTAGATCGAGAAAGAAAGAGACTAAAAAAATTATCATGATTGTTGCAACTTAAAGATGGTGTTAAACGAACAGGTTATTGTGTACCCTCGATGCCGGATGATAAGCAGGACACGCCCAGTCATTAGACGCTTTTGTAGACCCGAAATCCTAGTTTTTCTAGGAGGAACCCTCAGATTTCAGCAACCATGGGTTGAAAATAAGCTAGCCTAACCACTTGTAGCTCGGTTTGTGGATTCTACGAAGTAAATCTGTAAAGTCATCGAAGAGACGGAACCAGAGACAAGGTTTCGAGGAGACAAAAGATAGATATATGGATGCACGTCGATTGTTTGCACAAGTTGTAAAAGAGAAAAGTCCAAAACTAACCTTGAATTCGTAGACAAAAGTTAAATCAAACCCCAAACTTTCAATCCTTAAAATTGGCACATCAAACTTTAGAATCCCGGTCTATTTTAAACCCTGCATGTGTTTGGTGCACCGGGAAAGCAGCGATCCCGACCGGGATAACTTCATAGTCTCACATACAGTGCGGGCCCAAGTGTCATAACCGTCTCTCACAGACGACGAGGCAGGGGCGGAAGGCGTCGTGGCAGGCTCGCGCGGCATGAAGGAATAGGACGGCTAAATCTGAGATTGGTTTTGGAATAACCGGGTGTATTCAGTTGATTTCTGTTCGTGGTCGCGTTCTGTTCGGATGTTAATGGGCTGACTCTGACAACAGTTTAGTTTAGGTTGGTTTCTAATAGCAAATGGTTGGGTATGGACATGAATGGGTTTGGTTGCAAACAATTTCGACCCACAGTTTACACCCAGTTCGCCGCGTTGGTTTCTGTTCGGATTGAAAATTCTTTTCTACCCGTTCCTCATGCGTGCAGTGTTACCGCAGCGGCCACCGCTCGCACACGGCTCAACAGCCCCACCTCTGCGACAGCTGCTGTCAACACCTGTGTGGCTCGTCGACCTGGCCTCCGCGATACTGCCGTGACCGTCGTGCTTGGCTCGCCGGATGCCGGACCTCAGCCACACGGCGCAATGGGAGAGCGCGCGACTCGAGCGTCGCCGACGAGGTGCGACTGTCGTGTGAGGCCAAGATGAGGGGTGCTCGACTCGCTGACCTCTCGCTGAGCTTCTCCGAAACTGCGACTCGAGCGTCGCGGCCGAGGTGTGCAGAGGCCAAGCTGAGGGCTCTCGCCTCGCCGCCGCCTGCGTCGAGCCGAGCATGCTCGACTCGCCGCTAGCTCTCCACACTGAGCTTCTCTGAAAGTGCACTGTTCGCCGGTGCGGTGGCCCACGACATGCACGGCGCAGCGCGCACAGCAGTCCAGCTCCTGCAGTCGAATAGGACCAGGCGGCACCGAGCCGGGATTTGCCGGAGCGGAGACGTTTGCCAGTGTGCTTCTCGTCAGTTCTGTCCCCCGGCACAGACTAAAGCTCGTGGTGGCCTTGCCGGACACGACTCCGCCGCCCGACGCCCGACGTCCCGCTGCCTCCGTTTCGCCCAAAGGCATCACCGTCTAGCTAGCTAGCTGCTTGCATGCCTAGAGACTCTCGTGGTGTGCGTGTTTCGGCATGCGGTTGTGTCAACCGTCGTGAGCTACAACCTTGGCTAACCATTTGATCAAACAGTTTTTAACCCGTTTTCGTAATTGGTTCCAACCTATAGATGGAGACTCGGTTTAGTTTAATTTGGATGAAAAGTAAAGCAGGTTTAGTTTTGGTTGGGCTCATGTAAATAATGGGTTATCGCAGGCGTCGGGCGTGCTCCAGTTTTGGCCAGCGTGGCGGAACATGGCCAGCGCGTCGATGTCGCTCCGGCTTTGGTCACGGCACCGCAGCCGTCGCCGCCGCACGGTAGACAAGAACCCAATGACCATCAAGAACGGCAGAGCCATTGTCTCGGAACCCAATGATCTATCATGTTGGGCCAAGTCAACAATCCCAAGTTTAACCTACCACCTCAGCAAATTATAACTCAAACCATCTCAAGGTTTGAAATAGACCCGGATTCTAAAGTCTGGTGTGCCAATTTTGGGGATTGGGAGTTTAGGGTTTGATCTAGCTTTTATCTATGAATTCAAGATTTGTTTTGGACTTTTCTCGTTGTAAAATGTGGAATTGGTAACTGATGACATTGTTTCAAACTTTAAAATCCGTGAATCCTGTAGTTGAACGTGGCTATTCCCAAATCATAGCAGTAGCAAGCTAATATTAAGCCCAAAAAGGCTGGTCTTCAACACAACGGCAAACCACACTTGACCACAAATCATAGCACACGAGGCGGGTCTCTTCTCCCTACCCCTTGCTTTGAGAGTCGTGCGGATAAGCTTGGGTCTTTCCCGAGCCCCTCTTGCCAGAGTAGCTGGCCGGAGGCAGCAGAGGAGAGACATCGCAGTAGTTGTAGTTTGTAGATGTGCTGGCTGTATGTCGGTGGGCGCTTCACCCGGTAAATGGAAGGGAGCTCGAGGTCTCGGCGAACGGATCTTCCGAGCTTTAGGGTTTGTCTGCTTCGCTCTGCTGCTCCTCTGGCCGGAGTGGCGCACGGGAGGAGAGGCCACCGCTTCCTCCAATAAAATCTGTGTCGCGGGCGACTGGGTTGTGCGCGACGCCTTTTCTTGGCTGGCCATGGTGGCGAGGGGGAAGGGCATCGTCGTGTGGCGCATGGTGTGCTGATTCCACTCCTGGCCTGCCGAGGTGGCGAGGCGGAGTGGAGGAGCGATGCTGTGCTCTATGCTTTGTGCTGGTGGTCTGGCCCTCACGTTGTCGTTGTTATGGGAACGGCAGTGCCTGGACAGGCTAGATAGAAGTGTGGGAGCGAGCAGGGAAGCGAGCGACGGCGTCCACAAGCGGGATTGGGCACAAGCGTGCGTAGCGTGACACAAGATGTACCCATGTTCCGGGCCCTCGTGGTGAGGTAACACCCCTACTCCTGCCGATCCAACTAGCTGGATGATGACCAAGAACTACAAAGGCTCCTTGAGCTGTATCACGATGTGCTAGCTAACAAAAGAGAGGCCAACCCTTGCTACGCTGCCCCTGCCGCCCTTACATAAGGCTGGGGCGGTATGGGAAACGACACTGCAGACTAGCGGGTCCCACAGGCGGGCCCAGCCGACTATTATGTACGCAACTTAATGGCCGTCGACCGGGTAAATCTTCCGTCCTTCCAGGACTAGGAGTCCTCCCGGTGAACTGGGAGCAGAAGTACTTTGGCTCCAAGACCGAGTCGGAAGGTTGCTGGTCCGGATGAGGGTGCTTTTCACGGCCGGTCTAACCGGCATCGACGTCACCCTCAGCTGGATGTCCCGGGTGATGATGCCGCTGCAGCAGCGAGTGCACAAGATGTGCTACTACTCCGGCCGGATGGACCCGACCTGGCTCTCCCGCCGTGATCCCCCCTTTGAGAACCTTTACGAATGGGTGGGGATGATCACCAAGGAGAACATCAAGGCCGACTGGTCCTTTGGGCTGGCCTCCTACCATCATGACAACCGCGCCCCCCGGGTAAGTTGCCTGTCCGTCTCACTCGTCTTCCTTCCTTATTCGGAATTGCTTCTCGATCCGACTGACTCTTGTTTCTTTCTAGTAGACTTTCCCGTGCATTATCCGGGAGGAGGGCGAGGCTCCCTTCCAGACCTTCACCGCGGACCTCCCCGAGCCACGTGCGCCTCGGCCAGCGAGGGCTCGGACGGCGAGAGTGACTTCTTCCCCAGCCGAAACGACGAGGCGCGGAGGACCCGCATGGACTCGAGCCGGAGGAGAGCGAGGGCGCCGCACCCCTCGAAGCGACCCGGAAGCAAGCTTGCAAGGCTGGCTCGAGCGACGCGGCCACGTCGGAGGATCCGGCCGCGCAGCCGGGGAAGTGGAATCCCGTGCCCTAGCCAGGGTGGGGGCACCTGGAAGAGGGTCGGGGCACCGGTGGTGCAAGGGTAAGTTCCATTTTCCGCTCTTTTTCCTCGCAGTCGGTTTCGCCTGTCTCCTGCTCTTCTCTCTCGCTTTCTTGACTCAATCTTTTTCTTTCTTTGCAGTGTTGTCGTCTCGTTTGGCGGCGCGAGCGTGGCTCGCAACCTCTCCGCCTCACCGCCTCTTGACCCCCCCCCCCTCCACCAAGACAGCACCTCGATGGCCGCCGCCCGAAGTCACCCCGCCACCGGAACCGGAGCGCACGGGGCAGCCAGATCTCGTCGCGCAGGTGCGCGCGTCGGATCAGCCAGCGGGGGCTTCTGGGCCCGGCGGGGGTTCTTCCGCTGGAGCGGAGGGCTCGCGAGCCGGGAAGGATAACGTGCTGCTGGAGGAGGTAGACTCCAATGAGGAGGCGGCGAAGCAGTGACTAACCGCAGCCCGCGACGCTCTGGCTACCCTGGTCGGCCCCTCTGCATCGCTGCCCCTGGAGGCTGGTACCTCGCTCCAGGGCCTGGTGGGCAGCCTGGAGGCCGGCCTGAAGGAGTGCCAGCTGCTGCAGGCGACGCTAGCTGGTGCCAACAAGGCCGCAATAGAGCAGCTCGCCATGGCATGGGGGACCGCGCGAAGTAAGTCTTCCACCTTGCTCCGCCTTCTTTCCCTTCTTTCCAGCTGACCCTTGCATCAGACTGATCTTTTCCCTCTGTCTTGTTCTATAGCTATCCTTGTCTGCGCACAGCGTGAGATAGACTGGCTGACGCGCTCCACCACGCGCCTCAGCCGGGATAACTCGGCGCTTCGCGTGCAGAACAAGGAGTTCCACGCCAAGGTCAACCGACTAGAGGACGCATCCCAGGAGCACGAGAGCACCCTCGCTAGCGGGCCACCGCCTTCGACCTTCCGGATTAGGAGGTTAACCGACTGAAGGAGCACAAGGCCTTCTTGCTATAGGAGCTAATGAAGGCCGGGCGTGCCGCCAAAGGTAGGCCTGGTTCGTTATTTCCTCTTTAGTCCAAATGGATCCACCAGATTCATTTTTGTCTGGAAGTAGACGCCCTGGCCTACGACCGGGTCCAGCAGGTTGCTACGGGTGAGAGGGCCAGCGTCCTGGAGCTCGTCATGCATCTTGGCGAGGATGCCGCCAACCTCCAATGTCGCCACCACCGTCCACGACTTCCTCTGGCCGGAGGACCTCATGTCGGAGACGATTGGCGCGCTCACGATCAAGCTTGGTGACGCCCCGGGTGTTGTCGACTAGCTGCGTGATCTGGCTGCCCGTGCCGGATCGGAGATGGCCCTGGCGCTCATGCGGAGCTGGTATAAGGACACTAGGGTAGAGAAGCTGGTGGGACTTCCGAGCTGGGGGAGGACCATGCCGCCATGCGCCAGGCCCATCCGGGTCTCCGATCCGCCGCCATCCAGATCGCCAGCTATGCCAACGTCAACGAAGTCCTGATGGAGTCAGATGCGAGCGTCGGGCCAGAGGGTGGGCCGGAGGCATCCTCTCAGTCGGGAGGGACCGGCTCAGAGCGTCCTCACGGCAAGGGGCCAGCGGCCTGAGGAAAAAAATCCTTGGGATGCCGGGCATAACTGTATAAATTTGTCTTTTGTATCTATGGCACTTTGAGACTTTGTGGATCTGCGGGGGCTTCGCCCCCCGTCGCTTAATGACTATCCGAGCGCTTTTGATTTAATGGTTGTGCTTTTCCCTGTGCCTGTCCGATTGGATCTTCCTGATTGGTCCGTTCAGTCGGTCAGGTGTGCTTTTCCAAGTAGCTGGAGTAGCCAGATGCTTTGAATCTTCAAAAATCCTTGCATTCCTTCTTACCTCCTAGAAACGGACTTGTTTAGCCGGACAGGAGAAACTGCATCCTGACCCGAATACTTTACTCGACTGTCCTAGAGCCTTTTTCTCTATTACTTTCCTTACTACTTCTATGTTTCTCTCTTTCTTTATTTCCTTGTGATCTTCCTTCTGAGCTTCTCTTCCCCTGCCTTGACCGGATTGAACATCTTATAGCTGGGAGCTACGTACTTCCAGTGGGGGTGCGCCAGCACACTCACTAGGTGTAGCCCCCGATATTCAGAGCAGCTGAAGCAGCCAGGTGCTTCGAATCTTCAAAGAAGTCCTTGCATTCCTTGAGTGCCTAGCGTGTCCGACTAACGGACTTAGCCAAACGGGAGGAGCTGCATCCCGGTCCGGGTTAACTCATTGTCTTGCCTTCCCGACGAGCATCGCCCTTCTCCGTCTGGCTGGAACATCTTCTAGCTGGGAGATGCATACTTCCAGTGGGGGCGCGCCAGCACACCCACTGGGTGTACCCCCAAGATTCGGAGCGGCTGGCGCAGCCAGGTGCTTCGAATCTTATCTGTTTTTGAGATCCGAATCGGTCCAGTCGTGCAAAACAAACACATAGAAATGAATTTTTGTCAGTTCATCAACATACAGTACACAAGCTGCCAATCGAATGATGGTTTTTCTTTCGAAAACTAGCTCGTGCTTTTCTTGCACGCTTAGTCACTTTCCCGTGCGCTCCGTTTTTTATGTTGTATCCTTGTCGGGTAGTCGGGTTGCGGTCTAAAGCTGGAACCGAAGGGGGAGCTGACAATACATTGCGCACGGTACTAGGGGCTTAGCAGCCGGAAAATACCAACTAGGCACAGAGCCGGAATGTCCGATCTATCGCATCTTTCGCCGTTTTTCATGTGGGATGCCTCGGGCTTTTGCTCTCGCTAGCCGGACAGCCGGGTTGCGGTCTATAGCTGAGACAAAGAGTGGGCCTCCGACACCATCGCACATTACTCAGTCGGTTTGCGGAATTAACAAGTCGGGCTAGCCGGCGAGCCCCGGTTAGGGGTCGACAGAGCCGAAAAACATTATAGGATTTAATCATAAAAGAGAACATTAATCGAATATCTGGCAAGGAGCCCCCGAGAATCAGCCGGGGTTCCACATCTTTCATTCATTCAGGGTTCTGGATACATACACTGGTTTTCGACTAAGTGTAAAATGGACAGAGCAGGTATGCATTCCACGACCTTTTGGTCTCCTCGTCCGACTTGTTCATCTTGTTGTTGCGCGGCTGCTGTGCGTCGATGAGGTAGTAGGAGTTGTTGTGCAGCGCCTTGCTGATGATGAAGGGGCCCTCCCATGGAGGGGACAACTTGTGCATGCCCTTGGTGTCTTGCACCAGCCGGAGCACCAGATCACCCTCGAGGAATGCGATGGGCCAAATCCGGTTCGAGTGGTACCAGCACAGCCCTTGCTGGTATATGGCTGACCTAGACAGGGCCAGCTCGCGGGTTTCCTCGAGGAGGTCCACACTGTCCTCCATCACCTCCTAGTTCTCCTCCTCCATATAGAGGAGCTTGCGGGATGAGTCGAACTCGATGTCCGCCGCGAGGAATGCTTCTAAGCCGTAGGTGAGAAAGAATGGGGTGAAGCCGGTTGAGCGATTCGGGGTAGTACACAGGCTCCACAGCACAGCCGTGAGTTCTTCAATCCAGCAGTCGGGTGAGCGCTCCATAGGATTGATCAGCCGGGGCTTGATGCCGGCTAGCACCAGGCCGTTTGCCCTCTCCACCTGCCCGTTGGACTGCAGGTGAACGATGGATGCGAGGTCCAGTTGTATCCCCTTGTTGTTACAGAACCGGGCGAAGGCTCCCTTGGCGAAGTTCGTGCCGTTGTCGGTGATGATGCTGTGGGGGTACCCAAACCGGATGATGATGTCCCGGAAGAAGGTGATGACCGTGGCGCCGTCCAGCTTCCGGATCAGCTTCACCTCGATCCACTTGGTGAACTTGTCCACAGCCACCACCAGCTGGGTCATGCCGGCTCGAGCCCGCTTGAAGGGACCGACCATGTCCAGTCCCCAAACAGCGAAGGGCCACGTGATCGGTATAGTCTTGAGCACTGAAGATGGCATGTGCCTTAGTCGGATGAATCGCGGGCAACCATTGCATGCGCGAAACAACGGGTCCGCGTCTTCCGTGGCGGTGGGCTAGTACAACCCGTGGCGCATTGCCTTAGCGACTAGGGCATGAGAAGAGGCATGGTGGCCGCATTCCCCTGGTGGATCTCCTTCAGCAGCCGGTAGCCGGCTTTCGCGTTGACGCACCGCTGGAAGATGCCCGAGGCGCTGCGCTTGTACAACTCCTTGTTGATGATGGTGTACGTGTGCGCGCACCGTCGGATTTGCCTTGCCTCCACTTCATCATTCGGAAGCTCTTTGTTGAGGATGTAGTTCATGAAGGGCTGGGCCCAGGATGGAACTTCCCGGATGGTGAGGACGCTTGCCGGTATGATTTGGAGTTCATTCGGAGGTCGGTCGGGTGGGATGCCTGAATCGGCAGCCCCCGAGCCCTTTGTATTACCCGACAATGCCCTGCTTGACGATACGGCAGTCCTCGGGTCTTTTGAGCCAGGGGCACAGCGACAGGGCCCGGCTCTATCGAGTCGGCATCCCTCGGGTCTGCTACCCAGATGATGGACTCGGGTTCCGGAAAGGGTGTGATGCTGGGCTTACGGAGGTAATCCAAGGAAACTCCGGGAGGGATGGTCTTCCTGGTGGATCCGACTCGTGTGAGCGTCTCGGCTGCCTCGTTGTTGGCACGGGGTCGTGATGGAATTCACATCCCTCGAAGCCGGCACCGAGCAGCTGGATGTGGAACCAGTACAGGGCCATGTTGGCGTCCCGGGCGTCCCACTCTCCGGATGCTTGTTGTACCACCAAATCCGAATCCCCGAAGTAGAGGATCCGACGAATGCCGATATCTTTCGCAAGCCAGAGCCCGTGTGCCAGCGCTTCGTACTCGGCGATGTTGTTCGAGGCGGTGAAGTGGATCTGTAGCACGTACTCCAGCCGGTCTCCCTTAGGCGAGGTGAGCACGATGCCGGCTCCCAATCCCCCATGCATCTTTGAGCCGTCAAAGTGCGGCTTCTAGTAGTTTGAGTCGGGTACCGATAGCACGTACTGGTTCTCCGCCTAGTCAACAAAGAAATCCGCCACCGCCTTAGACTTGATGGTGATCCTTGGCTCGTATTGGATGCAGTAGGTGGCTAGCTTGATGCCCCACTTGGCCACCCGACCCGTGGCATCCTTGTTGCCAAAAATCTCCCCCAATGGTGTGGTGGATACCACTATGAGCGGATTCTCTTGGAATTAGTGCTTGAGCTTCTTGCACGTGAGGTAGACGCCATGGCACATATTCTGGTAGTAGGGGTAGTTCTGCTTGGAGAGGGAGAGCACTTCGCTGAGGTAGTAGACAGGTCGTTGTACCGGCTGGGCCTTACCTTCCTCGCGGCACTCCACCGATAGGATGACGCTGATGACCCGGTTGGTGGCGGCTATATAGAGCAACATTGGCTCTTTCTCAGCCGGCGTGGATAGAACCAGTGCCGTGGATAGCATGCGCTTGACGTCGTGGAGCATCCGCCTGCATGGTCCAGGTGAACTTGTCTGTATTCTTCATCAGCTGGTATAGTGGAAGTGTTTTCTCCCCAAGCCGGCTGACGAATCGGCTGAGGGAGGCCAGGCATCCGGCGAACTTCTGGACTCCGAGCAGGCTCTTAGGCGGCTGCATTCTCTCGATGGCCGCGATCTTCTCTAGATTGGCCTCGATCCCTCCGTGTGACACGAGGAAACTGAGGAGCTATCCGGCTGGCACACCAAAGACGCACTTCTCCGGGTTCAGCTTCATCTGGTACCAGCGGATACTCATGGACATCTCACCCAGATCTTCGAGCAGAGTCTGCTTCTCCTTCGTCTTGATGACGACGTCGTCCATGTAGGCGTGCACGTTTCGGACGATCTGCGAGTGCGGGCACTTCTACAGGCAGCACTGATAAGTAGCACCTGCATTCTTCAGGCCAAATGGCATGGTTATATAGCAGTAAGCCCTATACGGGGTGATGAACGATGTTTTCAACTAATCAGTCGGATTCAGCCAGGTCTGATTATAACCGGAATAACAATCGAGGAAGGAGAGCAGGTCGCAGCCGGGCGTAGAGTCAATGACTTGATCAATACGGGGCAAAGCGAAAGGGTCTTTCGGGCAGGCCTTGTTCAGGATACACATGCGCCAAGTCTTGTTTTTCTTCAACACCAGGACTGGGTTGGCAAGCCAGTCCGGGTGATACACCTCCATGATGAAGCCGGTGGCAAGTAGCCGAGCAATATCGTCGCTGATGACCTTCCTCTTGTCCTCCGCGAAGGGACAGAGGGGCTTCTTGACCGGCCTGGCATCCATCCGCACATGTAGCAAGTGCTCGGTGAACTCCCTCGGTACACCCGGCATGTCCTTTGGAGACCATGCGAAGATGTCCCGATTCTCACGGAGGAAGTCGACGAGCGCGCTTTCCTATTTGTTGTCCAAGCCGGCACCGATGGTGACGCACTTTGAGGGATCAGCCGGGTCAAGTGGGATCTGCCTTATCTCCTTGGACGTCTGGCACGCCATGTCCCCAACCGGCTTTAGACCAACCGTCACTTCTTGTTGTAGCATCACGACATTGCACATCATCTCGCACTTCTCTTCGGCGATGAGCAGGGACTCGTCTATCTTTGCGCCCTCCTTTGCACATGCTAGGGACCGCCTGTAGCAGCCGGACACGGTGATCACGCCATTCGGCCCCGGCAACTTCATCTTGAGGTATGCATAGTGGGGAACCGCCATGAACTTTGTGAGGGCAGGGCGCCCAAGAAGATCATGGTAGGTGCTGGCTAGATTTATCACCTCGAACTAGATCGGCTCGCGCCAGAAGTTCTCCTCCGAACCGAATATGACAACCAGCCGAATCTTTCCCAACGGGACACATGGGGGTCCCACCGCAACGCCTTGGAACACGGTGCTCGAGGGCTGCAGGTCACGCTCCCGGATACCCAGCTTCTCCATGGAGGAATGGTAGGGCAGGTTGAGGCTGATCCCACTGTCCACCAGCACGCGCGATAAATAGTAGGTGCGCTCGTTGGAGATAAGGAGTGGGTCTAGCACCATTGCATAGCCCCTGGACGCGGGAGAAGATCCGACTGGTCTTCCTGGCTCCAAGTAATGGGAGTCTCGGACCAGTTCAGGTACTGGGGGACCGAAGGGACGATGGCGTTTATCTCTGCCGCATGCCGCATTCGGCTGCGGCCTCGAAGATGTGGTAGTTCTCGTGCTGCTACGGGTAGGCTTTGTTGTTGTTGTTGTTCCCGGCTGCCCTAGTCGGCGGTGGGGGTCCTCCCGGAGGGGGTGGGGAGAGAGGGGGAAAGACAGCCTGCTCCTTTATCTTCCGGGTCGAGCTACACTACCGAGTGGTGTGCATAGCCGGCTTGAAGGCGTCGCTGTGGTACTTACATGGCCCGTCAAACATTTGCTCAAAGGTAAAGGTGTTCCTCTGCCTCTTGTCGTTTCCAGCCATTGCTCCTTGCACTGTGTTGACTTGCCTCTGGTGATGTCGAGGACATTGCTTCTCAATCAGACGCTTGCCCTGGTAGCGGTTGTTGTTGTCGGTCCGCCTAGACGATCCCGCCTCTCCGCCTTGCTTTTCCCGAGCCAGTTCAGTGAGGACCGACCGTACTTCCGCGTTCACCCGAAGAGGCTTCTTCATTGCCACATCCGTGGTGGCGTACTGGCCGACGATGGTCATTAGCTCCACCATGGCCTTGGGCTCGTCACACAGCAGCCGGTGGCATAGCATCGTGCCCTCTCGACACCCTTCGATGAAGAAACCGATTGCTTGGTTCTCCACCACCCCTTCGCAGGAGTTGCGCAGCTCAGTCCAGCGGGCGAGGTACTCGCGATCCGACTCGCGGTCTCCTTGGATGCACAGAGAGAGATCACAAGGTCTACCTAGACGCTTCTAGGTGCCATTGAAGTTTCAGATGAAGACTTTCTCAAAGTCAGGCCAAGCGTTGATGTTGTTGGGCGCGAGGTTGTTGAGCCAGGTTCTCGCTGAACCGGCCAACATGAGACATAGCATACCACCACGCGCTTGTTGCCATGGGCTATTCCGACTGCTGTTGTGTAGTTGGTCAGCCAGTCCTCTGGCTTCATGTTGCTATCGTACTTGTTGGAATTATGCCCTAGAGGCAATAATAAAGATGCTATTATTATAATTCTTGTTCATGATAATGTTTATATTCCATGCTAGAATTGTATTAAGCGGAAACTTTAATACTTGTGTGGTTTGTGAACAACACCATGTCCCTAGTACGCCTCTATGGAATAGATCATTGATCAATGATGGTTAAGGTTTCCTAACCATAGACATGAGTTGTCAATTAATAATGAGATCATATCATTGGGAGAATGATATGATGGACAGACCCAAACTAAGCGAAGCAATTAGATCGTGTCATCGTGTTCGTCTTTGCGAAGCTTTTCTTATGTCAAATATTGTATTCCTTAGACCATGAGATAATACAACTCCCTGGTATCGGAAGAAAGCTTTGAGGTCATCAAACGTCATCCTATGAGAGGGTGATCATAAAGGTGTCTCTCAGGTGATCGGAAAGTATCTGTTGGGTTGTATGTATCGAGATGGGATTTGTCCCTCCCAAGTCGGAGAGATATACTTCGGGCCCACTCGGTAATCGATATCAACGCCGCTTGCAAGCATGTGGTTAAGGAGTTAATCACAAAGTGATATCGGATTACGGAACGAGTAAAGTACTTGCTGTGAACGAGATTGAACTAGGTATGACGGTACCGACGATCAAATCTCGGGCAAGTAAAATATCGCGAGACGAAGGGAATATATATGGGATTGATTGAATCCTGGCATCGTGGTTCATCCGATATGATCATCGATGAATGTGTGGGAGTCAATATGGGTTTCCAGACCCCGCTGTTGATTATTGATAGAAGATCATGACTGCATATTCTCGAACCCGCAGGGTCACACACTTAACGTGTCTCGACGCTAGGATAGATTGGATAATTGGTTTATGAGTTTTTGTTCGGAGTCTCGGATGGGATCCGGGACATCACGAGAGGTTCCGGAGTGGTCCAGAGAATAAGATTCATATAAGGTAGTGCAGTTTTTGGAGTTCGGAATTGTTCCGGGTTAATCGGTATTGTACCGGAAGCTTCTAGAACCTTCCGGAAGGGGACCAACGTGGCCCCACCTTCCGGGAGGGGGCATGGGCCTATGAGGGAGTGCCCTGGCCGCATTGGGCCAGGGGCACAAGGCCCCATAGGGCCCAGCTGGCCAAGAGAGGTTTAAACTCTAGATAGAGCTTCTAGAAGGGGGGGTTTCCTTGCCCCCACTCTTCCTCCTTGGGGCCGACGGCCTTAGCTTGGGGGAGGGGCTAGGGCTGCGCCCACCCCTCTATATATAGAGGGATGGGGGCGCACCAACCCCGCACACCTTCCCCTCCAACCCTAGCCGCCCTGCTGCCCTCCTCTCTCCCTCCTGACTACTTGTAGGCGAAGCCCTGCTGCAGAAATTCTCCACCAATTGCACCACGCCGTCGCGTTGTAGATCCAACCCATCTCTCCGCCATACTTGCTGGACCAAGGAAGGAGGAGACGTCGAGGTGCTGCACGTGTGCATCTCACGGAGGCACCGCCACTTGTGGTGCTAGATCGGATCGGATCGCGAGGAGGAGAAGCGAGTACGACTACATCACCCACGTTCCGACGAACGTTCCGCTGTGCGAATCTTCAAGGGTATGAAGATCTAATCCAATCTCTCTTGTTGTTTGCATCTCCTAGATTAGATCTTGGCTTCCCCTCTGTTCGCATCCGTAGAAAATTTTGATTTACTATGCCGCGAAACCCTTCAGTGGTATCAGAGCTAGATCTATGCGTAGATGTGTTTCACGAGTAGACCGCAACATGGTTGTTGCGGGCGTTGATGTTTTCTGTTGCAAGCCTCTTGTTTGTGTTCTTCTTATGACGCGGGATAGTGAGATTGAAGCGGTCCAGGCCAACCTTACGTGACGTCGTTCGCGAGACCGGCTCCGCACTTGACGTGTGGCTTGTTCCACACATGCGGTTGGTGGATGTCAGTTTCTCTCACTATAGTTGTCATGGGATTAACACCGGAGTTTGGCAACCATAATATCACCGTTGTGGCTTTCCATAGGTAAGAATCGTTCTTAGCATCTACTCCCATAAGCCACGTAAAACATGCAACAACAAAGTAGAGGCGTCTAACTTGTTTTTGCAGGGAGTGTTTTTTGTGATATGGTATGGCCCAAGATGTGATGTGTATATTGTATGCGATGATCATGTTTTCTAATGTTTCACGACTTGCATGTCGATGAGTACACAACCGGCAGGAGCCAAATGGTTGTCTTTATAATTGTGTATGACCTGTGAGTCAACTTCTTATACGCCATGTAATAGCTTTACTTTATCGCTAAGTAGTTAGCAATAGTTGTAGTTGCTATTCGTGGTGGAGGCAATCATGGTGGAGTGATGGAGATCATGCCGGAACGCACAAGATGGAGATCATTGCGCGAAGATTGGCTATACCATGTCACATAAAGTTATATGCATGTGATGTTTATCCTTTTATGTATCTTATTATGCTTAGATCGCGATGGTAGCATTATAAGATGATTACTCACTTAAAGATCAAGATAAAAACTATGTTCTCCCCAAGTATGCACCGTTGCGAAAGTTTGTCGTGTCCAAGCATCACGTGATGATTAGGTGCTATAGACTCTACGCTCACATACAACGGGTGCAAGCCAGTTTTGCACACGCGGAAATACTTGGGTCTAACTTGATGAGCCTAGCATGTACAGACATGGCCTCGGAACACATGAACCGAAAGGTGAAGCATGAGTCATATGAATGATATGATCGACACTTTGTTGTCCACCATTGAAACCACATCTCTTCTCGTGATGATCGGATTAGGTGTGGTGAATTTGGATCATGTTCACTAAACAACTTGAGGGATGTTGAATTTAATTGGAGTTCATCTAGTAATTTGATTAAGTTGAACTATTTGTCATGAACATAGTCTAAATTGTACTTGCAAATACTGTAGATCACATGGCTAAGTCCAACTTCAACTTCAACGTTTTTGCTGAGAAGGAAAAGCTTAGAAACAATGGGTCTAACTTCACCAATTGGTTCCGCAATCTAAGAATCATTCTCTCTGGCGGTCAAAAGGACTATGTCCTTGGGAAAGCGTTAGGTGACCCCCCTGCTGCAACTGCGCCGGCTGATGAGAAAGCTGTCTATCAGTCGCGCAAAGATGATTATGGTGTGATTAAGAGCACCATGTTGTTTGCTATGGAACCGGAACTTCAAAATCGTTTTGAAGACTATCCCGGGCCCTTTGAGATTCTCGAAGAGCTGAAAACCATGTTTCAGACTCAGGCCCGTTCTGAGAGATATGAGATCTCTGAGAAGTTCTTTAACTGCAAGATGGAGGAAGGGAGTTCCGTTAGTGAGCACGCCATTAAGATGACGGGCTACACTCAACGCCTTGAGCAACTGGAATGCACGATTCCAGAGGAGCTCAAGATTGACAGGGTTCTGCAATCACTCCCTCCCAGCTACAAAAGTTTTGTAGTGACTCACAATCAGATTGGTTCCACTGATACGATCACCGAGCTCTTCGCAAAGCTGAAGGCCGCGGAAGTGGACATAAAAAAGGATAATCATGTGCTGATGGTCAACAAGCCCACCTTTAAGAAAGGTAAGGGAGCAAAGAAGCCCTTTAAGAAGGGCGGCGGCAAGCGCACTGCCCCTGCTGAGAAGAAGCTCAAGTCTGGTCCTAAGCCGGACACTGAGTGCTTCTATTGCAAGGACAAGGGTCACTGGAAGCGCAACTGTCCAAAGTACTTAGCGGACAAGAAGGCTGGCACCACCAAAGGTATATTTGATATACATGTTATTGATGTTTTCCTTACTAGCCCTCGTTGTAGTGCCTGGGTATTTGATACCGGTTCAGTTGCTAATATTTGTAACTCGAAACAGGAGCTACGGAATAGAAGGCGGCTTGCGAGGGATGAGGTGACGATGCGCGCTGGCAACGGATCAAGAGTTGATGTGATGGCCGTCTGCACGCTCTCCTTAGTTTTACCTTCGGGATTAGTTTTAAACCTTAATAAGTGTTATTATGTGCCTGCGTTGAGCATGAACATTATTTCTGGATCGTGTTTATTGCAAGACGGTTATTCATTTAAATCGGAGAATAATGGTTGTTCTATTTATATGAGTAACATCTTTTATGGTCATGCACCTATTGTGAATGGTTTATTTCTTCTAAATCTCGAAAGGGATGAAACACACATCCATAACATTGAGGCTAAGAGATGCAAAGTAGATAGTGATAATACTACTTATTTGTGGCACTGTCGTCTAGGTCATATTGGTGTAAAGCGCATGAATAAACTCCATTCTGATGGACTTTTGGAGTCTCTTGATTTTGAATCATTTGACACATGTGAACCATGCCTCATCGGCAAGATGATCAAAACCCCGTTCTCCGGTATGATGGAGCGAGCAACGGACTTGTTGGAAATCATACATACCGATGTATGCGGACCGATGAGTGTTTCGACGCGCGGTGGATATCGCTATTTTCTCACTTTTACCGATGACTTAAGTAGATATGGGTATATCTATTTAATGAAACATAAATTTGAAACGTTTGAAAAGTTCAAAGAATTTCAGAATGAAGTGGAGAACCATCGTAACAGAAAGATTAAGTTTCTACGATCCGATCGTGGAGGTGAATATTTGAGTTATGATTTTCTCACGCATCTTAAAGCAAGCGGAATTGTTTCGCAACTCACGCCACCCGGAACACCACAGCGCAATGGTGTGTCTGAACGCCGGAATCGAACCTTATTAGATATGGTCCGATCAATGATGTCTCTTACTGATTTGCCGTTATCATTTTGGGGTTATGCATTAGAAACTGCTGCATTCACTTTAAATAGGGCACCATCTAAATCCGTTGAGACAACACCGTATGAACTGTGGTTTGGTGCTAAACCTAAGTTGTCGTTTCTTAAAGTTTGGGGATGCGAAGCTTACGTCAAGAAGTTGATGCCGGACAAGCTCGAACCCAAAGCGGAGAAATGCGTCTTCATAGGATACCCTAAGGAAACTATTGGGTATACCTTCTATCACAGAACCGAAGGCAAAGTGTTTGTCGCAAAGAACGGTTCCTTTCTTGAGAAGGAGTTTCTCTCGAAAGAAGTGAGTGGGAGGAAAGTAGAGCTAGACGAGGTTGTTGAACCTTCTCTTGAGTTGGAGAGTAGCGCAGCACCTGAAATTGTTCCAGTGCCGCTTTGCACCAACAATAGAGGAAGCTAATGATAAGGATCATGAAGCTTCAGACGATGCTGCTACTGAACGTCGTAGGTCGACAAGGTCGCGTGCCCCTCCTGAGTGGTACGGCAACCCTGTCTTAACTGTCTTGTTAGTAGATGACAGTGAGCCTTCGAACTATGAGGAAGCAATGATGAGCCTAGACTCTGAGAAATGGCTAGAGGCCATGAAATCCGAATTGGGATCCATGAGCAAAAACCAAGTATGGACTTTGGTGGACCCTCCTAGCGACCGAAAGGCCGTTGAGTGCAAATGGATCTTCAAGAAGAAAACGGACGCGGATGGTAATGTTACCGTCTATAAAGCACGGCTTGTTGCGAAAGGTTTTTGACAAGTTCAAGGTGTTGACTACGATGAGACTTTCTCTCGCGTAGCGATGTTTAAGTCCATTCGGATTTTATTAGCAATTGCTGCGTTTCATGATTATGAAATATGGCAGATGGATGTCAAGACTGCTTTCCTCAATGGCAACATTGATGAAGAGTTGTATATGATGCAACCCGAAGGTTTTGTCGATCAAAGGATGCTGATAAAGTATGCAAACTTCAGCTTTCCATTTATGGACTGAAGCAAGCATCTCGGAGTTGGAACCTTCATTTTGATCAAGTGATCAAGAGCTTTGGATTTGTTCCAAATTGCTACGAAGCTTGTATCTACAAGAAAGTGAGTGGGAGCTCGGTGACATTTCTGGTACTATATGTGGATGACATATTGATTATTGGAAATGACATTAACATGCTTAACGATGTGAAGAGTTATTTGAACAAGTGTTTTTCAATGAAATACCTAGGTGAAGCTGCTTATATATTGGGCATCAAAATCTATAGAGATAGACAAAGACGCCTGATAGCTTTAAGCCAGAGTACATACCTAGACAAAGTTCTGAAAAGGTTCAGAATGGATAAGGCAAAGAAAGGTTCAGTTCCTATGTTGTCAGGTAAGATATTGAGCAAGGCTCAGTGTCCAGCTACGGTAAATGATAGGGAAGCTATGAGCAAAGTGCCTTATGCCTTGGCCATAGGTTCTATCATGTATGCCATGCTATGTACTAGACCGGATGTGTTCAATGCTCTTAGTTTGACGAGCAGGTATCAAAGTGATCCCGGAGTGGAACACTGGACAGCCGTGAAGAACATCCTAAAGTACCTAAATAGGACTAAAGAAATGTTCTTAGTCTATGGGGGTGATGAACAGCTCGTCGTAAAAGGTTACGTCGATGCTAGTTTCGACACCGACAAGGATGATTCCAAATCTCAGACAGGATACGTTTATATTTTGAATGGAGGAGCTGTGAGCTGGAGAAGCTGCAAGCAAACCGTGATCGCGGGATCTACAGTAGAAGCGGAATACATGGCTGCTACAGAAGCGTCAAGTGAAGGAGTTTGGATCAGAAACTTCATCACTGAGCTTGACGTGGTTCCAAGTGCATTGGACCCACTGGAGATATTGTGTGACAACACTGGCGCCATAGCACTCGCTAAGGAACCAAGATATCATCCAAATACCAAGCATATCAACCGCAAGTTTCATATAATCCGAGATTATATAGCAGATGGAGATCTGAAGATTATCAAAGTACATACAGATCTGAATGTTGCAGATCCGTTGACTAAACCTCTTCCGCGTGCAAAACATGATCAGCACCTCAGTGCCATGGGTGTGAGATTGTTGCCAAATGTAAACTAGATTATTGACTCTAGTGCAAGTGGGAGACTGTTGGAATTATACCCTAGAGGCAATAATAAAGATGTTATTATTATAATTCTTGTTCATGATAATGTTTATATTCCATGCTAGAATTGTATTAAGCGGAAACTTTAATACTTGTGTGGTTTGTGAACAACACCGTGTCCCTAGTACGCCTCTATGGACTAGCTCATTGATCAATGATGGTTAAGGTTTCCTAACCATAGACATGAGTTGTCAATTGATAATGAGATCATATCATTGGGAGAATGATATGATGGACAGACCCAAACTAAGCGAAGCAATTAGATCGTGTCATCGTGTTCATCTTTGCGAAGCTTTTCTTATGTCAAATATTGTATTCCTTAGACCATGAGATAATACAACTCCCTGGTATCGGAAGAAAGCTTTGAGGTCATCAAACGTCATCCTATGAGAGGGTGATCATAAAGGTGTCTCTCAGGTGATCGGAAAGTATCTGTTGGGTTGTATGTATCGAGATGGGATTTGTCCCTCCCAAGTCGGAGAGATATACATCGGGCCCACTCGGTAATCGATATCAACACCGCTTGCAAGCTTGTGGTTAAGGAGTTGATAAAAAAGTGATATCGGATTACGGAACGAGTAAAGTACTTGCTGTGAACGAGATTGAACTAGGTATGACGGTACCGACGATCAAATCTCGGGCAAGTAAAAATATCGCGAGACGAAGGGAATATATATATGGGATTGATTGAATCCTGGCATCGTGGTTCATCCGATATGATCATCGATGAATGTGTGGGAGTCAATATGGGTTTCCAGACCCCGCTGTTGATTATTGATAGAAGATCATGTCTGCATATTCTCGAACCCGCAGGGTCACACACTTAACGTGTCTCGACGCTAGGATAGATTGGATAATTGGTTTATGAGTTTGTGTTCGGAGTCTCGGATGGGATCCGGGACATCACGAGAGGTTCCGGAGTGGTCCGGAGAATAAGATTCATATAAGGCAGTGCAGTTTTTGGAGTTCGGAATTGTTCCGGGTTAATCGATATTGTACCGGAAGCTTCTAGAACCTTCCGGAAGGGGACCAACGTGGCCCCACCTTCCGGGAGGGGGCATGGGACTATGAGGGAGTGCCCTGGCCGCATTGGGCTAGGGGCACAAGGCCCCATAGGGCCCAGCCGGCCAAGAGAGGTTTAAACTCTAGATAGAGCTTCTAGAAGGGGGGGTTTCCTTGCCCCCACACTTCCTCCTTGGGGCCGACGGCCTTAGCTTGGGGGAGGGGCAAGGGCTGCGCCCACACCTCTATATATAGAGGGCTTGGGGCGCACCAACCCCCCACACCTTCCCCTCCAACCCTAGCCGCCCTGCTGCCCTCCTCTCTCCCTCCTGACTACTTGTAGGCGAAGCCCTGCTGCAGAAATTCTCCACCAATTGCACCGCGCCGTCGCGTTGTAGATCCAACCCATCTCTCCACCATACTTGCTGTAAAAAGGAAGGAGGAGACGTCAAGGTGCTGCACGTGTGCATCTCACGGAGGCACCGCCACTTGTGGTGCTAGATCGGATCGGATCGCGAGGAGGAGAAGCGAGTACGACTACATCACCCACGTTCCGACGAACGTTCCGCTGTGCGAATCTTCAAGGGTATGAAGATCTAATCCAATCTCTCTCATTGTTTGCATCTCCTAGATTAGATCTTGGCTTCCCCTCTGTTCGCATCCGTAGAAAATTTTGATTTACTATGCCGCGAAACCGGGAGGGGGCATGGGCCTATGAGGGAGTGCCCTGGCCGCATTGGGCCAGGGGCACAAGGCCCCATAGGGCCCAACCGGCCAGCTAGGGTAAAACCCTAACTAGACCTTCTAGAAGGGGGGGTTCCTTGCCCCCCACTCCTCCTCCTTGTGGCCGCCGCTTTGGACTTGGGGAGGGGCTAGGGCAGCCGCCCACCCCTCTATATAAAGAGGGCTGGGGGCGCACCACCCCCCACACCTTCCCCTCCAAATCTAGCTGCCCTCCTCTCTCTCTCCCTCCCGACTGCGTGTAGGCGAAGCCCTGCTATAGAAACTCTCCACCATATACACCACGCCGTCGTGTTGAAGATCCAATCCATCTCTCCACCATACTTGCTGGACCGAGGAAGGAGGAGACGTCGAGGTGCTGCACGTGTGCATCTCACGGAGGCACCGCCACTTGTGGTGCTAGATCGGATCGGATCGCGAGGAGGAGAAGCGAGTACGACTACATCACCCACGTTCCGACGAACGTTCCACTGTGCGAATCTTCAAGGGTATGAAGATCTAATCCAATCTCTCTCGTTGTTTGCATCTCCTAGATTATATCTTGGCTTTCCCTCTGTTCGCATCCGTAGAAAATTTTGATTTACTATGCCACGAAACCCTTCAGTGGTATTAGAGTTAGATCTATGCGTAGATGTGTTTCACGAGTAGAACGCAACATAGTTGTTGCGGGCGTTGATGTTTTCTGTTGCAAGCCTCTTGTTTGTGTTCTTCTTATGACGCGGGATAGTGAGATTGAAGCGGTCCAGGCCAACCTTACGCGACGTCGTTCGCGAGACCGGCTCCGCACTTGACGTGTGGCTTGTTCCACACATGCGGCTGGTGGATGCCAGTTTCTCTCACTATAGTTGTCATGGGATTAACACCGGAGTTTGGCAACCATAATATCACCGTTGTGGCTTTCCGTAGGTAAGAATCGTTCTTAGCATCTACTCCCATAAGCCACGTAAAACATGCAACAACAAAGTAGAGGCGTCTAACTTGTTTTTGCAGGGAGTGTTTTCTGTGATATGGTATGGCCCAAGATGTGATGTGTATAATGTATGCGATAATCATGTTTTGTAATGTTTCACGACTTGCATGTCGATGAGTACACAACCGGCAGGAGCCATATGGTTGTCTTTATAATTGTGTATGACCTGTGTGTCAACTTCTTATACGCCATGTCATAGTTTCACTTTATCGCTAAGTAGTTAGCAATAGTTGTAGTTGCTATTCGTGGTGGAGGCAATCATGGTGGAGTGATGGAGATCATGCCGGAACGCACAAGATGGAGATCATTGCGCAAAGATTGGCTATACCATGTCACATAAAGTTATATGCATGTGATGTTTATCCTTTTATGTATCTTATTATGCTTAGATCGCGACGGTAGCATTATAAGATGATTCCTCACTTAAAGATCAAGATAAAAACTGTGTTCTCCCCAAGTATGCACCGTTGCGAAAGTTCGTCGTGTCCAAGCATCACGTGATGATCGGGTGCTATAGACTCTACGCTCACATACAACGGGTGCAAGCCAGTTTTGCACACGCGGAAATACTTGGGTCTAACTTGACGAGCCTAGCATGTACAGACATGGCCTCGGAACACATGAACCGAAAGGTTAAGCATGAGTCATATGAATGATATGATCGAAACTTCGTTGTCCACCATTGAAACCACATCTCTTCTCGTGAAGATCGGATTAGGTGTGGTGAATTTGGATAGTGTTCACTAAACAACTTGAGGGATGTTGAATTTAGTGGGAGTTCATCTAGTAATTTGATTAAAAGTTGAACTAGTTATCATGAACATAGTCTAATTTGTACTTGCAAATATTGTAGATCAAATGGCTAAGTCCAACTTCAACTTCAACGTTTTTGCTGAGAAGGAAAAGCTTAAAAACAATGTGTCTAACTTCACCAACTGGTTCCGCAATCTGAGAATCATTCTTTCTGGTGGTCAAAAGGACTATGTCCTTGGGAAAGCGTTAGGTGACCCCCTGCTGCAACTGCGTCGGCTGATGAGAAAGTTGTCTATCAGTCGCGCAAAGATGATTATGGTGTGATTAAGAGCACCATGTTGTTTGCTATGGAACCGGAACTTCAAAATCGTTTTGAAGACTATCCCGGGCCCTTTGAGATTCTCGAAGAGCTGAAAACCATGTTTCAGACTCAGGCCCGTTCTGAGAGATATGAGATCTCTGAGAAGTTCTTTAACTGCAAGATGGAGGAAGGGAGTTCCGTTAGTGAGCACGCCATTAAGATGACGGGCTACACTCAACGCCTTGAGCAACTGGAATGCACGATTCCAGAGGAGCTCAAGATTGACAGGGTTCTGCAATCACTCCCTCCCAGCTACAAAAGTTTTGTAGTGACTCACAATCAGATTGGTTCCACTGATACGATCACCGAGCTCTTCGCAAAACTGAAGGCTGCGGAGGTGGACATCAAAAAGGATAATCATGTGTTGATGGTCAACAAGCCCACCTTCAAGAAAGGTAAGGGTGCAAAGAAGCCCTTCAAGAAGGGCGGCGGCAAGCGCACTGCCCCTGCTGAGAAGAAGCTCAAGTCTGGTCCTAAGCCGGACACTGAGTGCTTCTATTGCAAGGACAAGGGTCACTGGAAGCGCAACTGTCCGAAGTACTTAGCGGACAAGAAGGCTGGCACCATCAAAGGTATATTTGATATACATGTTATTGATGTTTTCCTTACTAGCCCTCGTTGTAGTGCCTGGGTATTTGATACTGGTTCAGTTGCTAATATTTGTAACTCGAAACAGGAACTACGGAATAGATGGCGGCTTGCGAGGGATGAGGTGACGATGCGCGTTGGCAACGGATCAAGAGTTGATGTGATGGCCGTCGGCACGCTCTCTTTAGTTTTGCCTTCGGGATTAGTTTTAAACCTTAATAAGTGTTATTATGTGCCTGCGTTGAGCATGAACATTATTTCTGGATCTTGTTTATTGCAAGACGGTTATTCATTTAAATCGGAGAATAATGGTTGTTCTATTTATATGAGTAACATCTTTTATGGTCATGCACCTATTGTGAATGGTTTATTTCTTCTAAATCTCGAAAAGGATGAAACACACATCCATAACATTGAGGCTAAGAGATGCAAAGTAGATAGTGATAATACTACTTATCTGTGGCACTGTCGTCTAGGTCATATTGGTGTAAAGCGCATAAATAAACTCCATTCTGATGGACTTTTGGAGTCTCTTGATTTTGAATCATTTGACACATGCGAACCATGCCTCATGGGCAAGATGATCAAAACCCCGTTCTCTGGTATGATGGAGAGGGCAATAGACTTGTTGGAAATCATACATAACGATGTATGCGGACCGATGAGTGTTTTGACGCGTGGTGGATATCGTTATTTTCTCACTTTTACTGATGACTTAAGTAGATATGGGTATATCTATTTAATGAAACATAAATCTGAAACATTTGAAAAGTTCAAAGAATTTCAGAATGAAGTGGAGAACCATCGTAACAGAAAGATTAAGTATCTACGATCCGATCGTGGAGGTGAATATTTGAGTTATGATTTTCTCACGCATCTTAAAGCAAGCGGAATCGTTTCGCAACTCACGCCACCCGGAACACCACAGCGCAATGGTGTGTCTGAACGCCGAAATCGAACCTTATTAGATATGGTCCGATCAATGATGTCTCTTACTGATTTGCCGTTATCATTTTGGGGTTATGCATTAGAAACCGCTGCATTCACTTTAAATAGGGCTCCATCTAAATCCGTTGAGACGACACCGTATGAACTGTGGTTTGGTGCTAAACCTAAGTTGTCGTTTCTTAAATTTTGGGGATGCGAAGCTTACGTCAAGAAGTTGATGCCGGACAAGCTCGAACCCAAAGCGGAGAAATGCGTCTTCATAGGATACCCTAAGGAAACTATTGGGTATACCTTCTATCATAGAACCGAAGGCAAAGTGTTTGTCGCAAAGAACGGTTCCTTTCTTGAGAAGGAGTTTCTCTCGAAAGAAGTGAGTGGGAGGAAAGTAGAGCTAGACGAGGTTACTGAACCTTCTCTTGAGTTGGAGAGTAGCGTAGCACCTGAAATTGTTCCAGTGCCGCCTGCACCAACAATAGAGGAAGCTAATGACAAGGATCATGAAGCTTCGGACGATGCTGCTACTGAACATCGCAGGTCGACAAGGTCGCGTGCCCCTCCTGAGTGGTACGGCAACCCTGTCTTGACTGTCTTGTTGGTAGAAGACAGTGAACCTACGAACTATGAGGAAGCAATGATGAGCCCAGACTCTGAGAAATGGCTAGAAGCCATGAAATCCGAATTGGGATCCATGAGCGAAAACCAAGTATGGACTTTGGTGGACCCTCCTAGCGACCGAAAGGCCGTTGAGTGCAAATGGATCTTCAAGAAGAAAACGGACGCGGATGGTAATGTTACCGTCTATAAAGCATGGCTTGTCGCGAAAGGTTTTCGACAAGTTCAAGGTGTTGACTACGATGAGACTTTCTCTCTCGTAGCGATGTTTAAGTCCATTCGGATTTTATTAGCAATTGCTGCCTTTCATGATTATGAAATATGGCAGATGGATGTCAAGACTGCTTTCCTCAATGGCAACATTGATGAAGAGTTGTATATGATGCAACCCGAAGGTTTTGTCGATCCTAAGGATGTTGATAAAGTATGCAAACTTCAGCGTTCCATTTATGGACTGAAGCAAGCATCTCGGAGTTGGAACCTTCGTTTTGATCAGGTGATCAAGAGCTTTGGATTTGTTCCAAATTGCTACGAAGCTTGCATCTACAAGAAAGTGAGTGGGAGCTCGGTGACGTTTCTGGTACTATATGTGGATGACATATTAATTATTGGAAATGACATCAACATGCTTAACGATGTGAAGAGTTATTTGAACAAGTGTTTTTCAATGAAAGACCTAGGTGAAGCTGCTTATATATTGGGCATCAAAATCTATAGAGATAGACAAAGACGCCTGATAGCTTTAAGCCAGAGTACATACCTAGACAAAGTTCTGAAAAGGTTCAGAATGGATAAGGCAAAGAAAGGTTCAGTGCCTATGTTGTCAGGTAGGATATTGAGAAAGGCTTAGTGTCCAGCTACGGTAAATGATAGGGAAGCTATGAGTAAAGTGCCTTATGCCTCGGCCATAGGTTCTATCATGTATGCCATGCTGTGTACTAGACCGGATGTGTCCAATGCTCTTAGTTTGACGAGCAGATATCAAAGTGATCCAGGAGTGGAACACTGGACAGCCGTGAAGAACATCCTAAAGTACCTAAATAGGACTAAAGAAATGTTCTTAGTCTATGGGGGTGATGAACAGCTCGTCGTAAAAGGTTACGTCGATGCTAGTTTCGACACCGACAAGGATGATTCTAAATCTCAGACAGGATACGTGTATATTTTGAATGGGGGAGCTGTGAGCTAGAGAAGCTGTGAGCTGGAGAAGCTGTGAGCTGGAGAAGCTGCAAGCAAAGTGTGATCGCGGGATCTACAGTAGAAGCGGAATACATGGCTGCTGCAGAAGCGTCAAGTGAAGGAGTTTGGATCAGGAACTTCATCACTGAGCTTGGCGTGGTTCCAAGTGCATTGGACCCACTGGAGATATTGTGTGACAACACTGGCGCCATAGCACTCGCTAAGGAACCAAGATATCATCCAAATACCAAGCATATCAACCGCAAGTTTCATATAATCCGAGATTATATAGCAGATGGAGATCTGAAGATTAGCAAAGTACATACAGATCTGAATGTCGCAGATCCATTGACTAAACCTCTTCCACGTGTAAAACATGATCAGCACCTCAGTGCCATGGGTGTCAGATTGTTACCAAATGTAAACTAGATTATTTACTCTAGTGCAAGTGGGAGACTGTTGGAATTATGCCCTAGAGGCAATAATAAAGATGTTATTATTATAATTCTTCTTCATGATAATGTTTATATTCCATGCTAGAATTGTATTAAGCGGAAACTTTAATACTTGTGTGGTTTGTGAACAACACCGTGTCCCTAGTACGCCTCTATGGACTAGCTCATTGATTAATGATGGTTAAGGTTTCCTAACCATGGACATGAGTTGTCGATTAATAATGAGATCATATCATTGGGAGAATGATATGATGGACAGACCCAAACTAAGCGAAGCAATTAGATCGTGTCATCGTGTTCGTCTTTGCGAAGCTTTTCTTATGTCAAATATTGTATTCCTTAGACCATGATATAATACAACTCCCTGGTATCGGAAGAAAGCTTTGAGGTCATCAAACGTCATCCTATGAGAGGGTGATCATAAAGGTGTCCCTCAGGTGATCGGAAAGTATCTGTTGGGTTGTATGTATCGAGATGGGATTTGTCCCTCCCAAGTCGGAGAGATATACTTCGGGCCCACTCGGTAATCGATATCAACGCTGCTTGCAAGCATGTGGTTAAGAAGTTAATCACAAAGTGATATCGGATTACGAAACGAGTAAAGTACTTGCTGTGAACGAGATTGAACTAGGTATGATGGTACCGACGATCAAATCTCGGGCAAGTAAAATATCGCGAGACGAAGGGAATATATATATGGGATTGATTGAATCCTGGCATCGTGGTTCATCCGATATGATCATCGATGAATGTGTGGGAGTCAATATGGGTTTCCAGACCCCGCTGTTGATTATTGATAGAAGATCATGACTGCATATTCTCAAACCCGCAGGGTCACACACTTAACGTGTCTCGACGCTAGGATAGATTGGATAATTGGTTTATGAGTTTTTGTTCAGAGTCTCGGATGGGATCCGGGACATCACGAGAGGTTCCGGAGTGGTCCGGAGAATAAGATTCATATAAGGCAGTGCAGTTTTTGGAGTTCGGAATTGTTCCGGGTTAATCGGTATTGTACCGGAAGCTTCTAGAACCTTCCGGAAGGGGACCAACGTGGCCCCAACTTCCGGGAGGGGGCATGGGACTATGAGGGAGTGCCCTGGCCGCATTGGGCCAGGGGCACAAGGCCCCATAGGGCCCAACCGGCCAGCTAGGGTAAAACCCTAACTAGACCTTCTAGAAGGGGGGGTTTCCTTGCCCCCCACTCCTCCTCCTTGTGGCCGCCGGTTTGGACTTGGGGGAGGGGCTAGGGAAGACGCCCACCCCTCTATATAAAGAGGGCTGTGGTCGCACCACCACCCCCCCACACCTTCCCCTCCAAAGCTAGCCGCCCTGCTGCCCTCCTCTCTCTCTTCCTCCCGACTGCGTGTAGGCGAAGCCCTGCTGCAGAAACTCTCCACCATATACACCACGCCGTCGTGTTGTAGATCCAATCCGTCTCTCCACCATACTTTCTGGACCGAGGAAGGAGGAGACGTCGAGGTGCTGCACGTGTGCATCTCACGGAGGCACCGCCACTTGTGGTGCTAGATCGGATCGGATCGCGAGGAGGAGAAGCGAGTACGACTACATCACCCACGTTCCGACGAACGTTCCGCTGTGCGAATCTTCAAGGGTATGAAGATCTAATCCAATCTCTCTCGTTGTTTGCATCTCCTAGATTAGATCTTGGCTTTCCCTCTGTTCGCATCTGTAGAAAATTTTGATTTACTATGCCGCGAAACCCTTCAGTACTTGGCGGTGTCCCGTGGCAGGGAGAACTTGTCGGGAAATGGCTCCTTTCGAATACATGCCCCGAAGCAGACCAGTCCGGTTGTGTCTTCCTCCTCCGTGATGCGAGCTTGTGCCAGGAGATCGATTCGCTCGCGTGCATCCAGCTCATCCGGATTGGGCGCTCCCACCCGGCCAGCGAGGCGGGGTGGGCGAGGGGGTGGAGGGTGGCCTTGGTCAGTCGGAGGCAGCAGTGCTGCAGCTGGTGGGTGGCTCGTGGCGCCTTCGTCGCCGCGGGGTTGGATGCTTTCGGAGTGGCGACGCTTGGAACGCGAGCGAGCGCGAGGTTGGCCTGGAGACATGGAGTACTCGGTCAGGCGAGGGCCTCCCCGGCTTCCTCTAGCTGGATGGTTTCCCCCGGCGCCAGCACCTGCCTCGAACGTGACCCGGGCAGCTTCAGCCCGCTCGTCCGCCACCTGCAAGAGATGCTGCACCTGCTGGAACTGTCAGACTCTTTCCTCCCCCTCCAGGTGAGGTATTTCCTCCGTGACGGCTCACGCCGCCCGGACATTCTTGACCGCAATGTCGTACACAGGCGGCGGGAAGTACATGGGATGCCCTGTCTCGACGTCTTGCTCAAAACGAGCCCCCAGTTCTCCCCCACGGTGCTGCACGGACCCTAGCCGGCTCAGGTCCAGGTTGACCGGAGTGAGTCCATGGGCGCGGTGGTACTCACGCATATTGCTCTCCATCTGGTATTTGGTGGAAGCTAGACCCTAGGCCTGCTGGAGCAGTCGCTCCCATGCCGCCTCAATTCTTGTGGTTGCCTGATCCGGATCGTCGCCTAGGTCGACCGAGATGAGGAGCTCCTCGATGGTATGTTCCACCACGCATGCCACTGGTAGGGGGTGGAGGTGCCGGCTGCATCGTTGTGACGCTCGAGGGCGGTTCGGCGGTTGTGGCCCGAGCCAGCCATCATCACCTCCACGCTACGAGGCCCGGCGAGCGCGCTGCCGGATGAGGGCAGCGACTCGACGAAGGAGATGATCTCCCAAGGGAAAACCTCTGGTACAGTGGCGACGTAGACTGGCAGGTCGCCGAACAGCGGGACGGAGCCGCCTGCCGGGAATCTATAGCCGGCGAAGCAGAGGGCGTTGTCGATGACGCAATCAAACTTTCTCAAGTTGAGCACGAGGCCGGATGCCACGCGCTCGCCGAACGAAGTGTGGGGTCCCGTGCGGAACGTGACTCTGGTCACCGCCATCTTGCCCCATGGTGGGCGCCAACTGTCGTTGTTATGGGAACGGCAGTGCCTGAGCAGTGTAGATAGAGGTGTGGGAGCGAGCAGGGAAGCGAGCAACGGTGTCCACAAGCGGGATTGGGCACAAGCGTGTGTAGCATGACACAAGATGTACCCAGGTCCAGGGCCCTCGTGGTGAGTTAACACCCCTACTCCTACCGATCCGACTAACTGGATGATCGCCAAGAACTACAAAGGCTCCTTGAGTTGTAATGCGATGTGCTAGCTAACAAAAGAGAGGCCAACCCTTGCTATGTTGCCCCTACCGCCCCTTATATAGGACTAGGGCGGTATGGGCAACGGCACTGCCGATTGGCGGGTCCCATAGGTGGGCCCAGCCGACTATTATGGTACAGTATCCTGCCTCCCTGACATTTGGTATAGTGCCGCGCCCCCCGGCCGGCACGGAAACAGTGGAAGCCGCCCTAGTCGATACGGGCGGCGGCTCCTATTCCCGCCCGACACGGGTACGGGCCGTCTTCTCTGGTGTCCATGCTGCCGGCTCAGTCTGCCTGTCTTGTCGTTGCCTACTAGGGGCGGCAGGTTACTACGCACCCATCACCCTAGCACCTTTGCCTACCTGTTTGACCTTGTCCGGCTGGTATGATCCTGTCGACTGCCCTATCCGGCTGATACGATTTGACTGGGACGGTACAGCCGGCTAGGCGCCTTGCCCGCGTCTTTTTATCCAGCTGATGGCTTTGCCGATTCGCCCTCGATCTGCACTTATTTTTGACCTGCCTTTGAGTTTTTACGTCCGGCTATGTCCAGCCGGCTAGCGGTTACATTGCTCTTGGATCTTGTCTGGTTGGCCTACCCGGGGGTGATCCCCCCGACACCAGTGGCGGGGGCGTTCGTGTTGTAGTTTCAGGATTGGGTGGATCGACCTCATCCTCTGCCAGGTCGTCAAGGTGGCGGCGCAACAACGGCCCTGAAGCCGACTCTTCCTCGCCCTGGAGCTCTAAGGGAATCTGGGAGGTGTGCTCGTGTGTGCCTCCCTGGAGCTGCGTTTCGTGGAGTCCCCAAGCGACAACGTCGATGTCGAAGCTACTTCTGGCTAGAGAAGCCACTCCACGCTTGTCGGTGGCCTAGTATTCTCTTCTTCTGTGTATCTTGGACAGCACAAGAGGGCGCGCAACTGCTCTTATGGAAGATCTTCTTTTACCCCGGCATCAGATTCAGAGTTGGTGTCGCCCCAAGTGGTTGCGTCCCCGGCGGCGGCGCTGGCTCCAGTACTTGGAGGTCCTGCGGCGGAGGAGTGGGCCAAGGGCTTGATTGCTTTTTAGTCTTTAGTTTTAGGGTCCTTTCTGCTTATTCCGAGGCCTTATCTTGTGTTCTGATTGTATCTTAGGGCCTCTTTATAATTTATACCCGCTTGATATTTTAAGCAGCTTCCAGGCCTTCGGGCCTATTCCCCTTTAAAAAAAGAAACACTTGACCACAAATCTAGGACTAAACTGAAAAGCACACGAGTTGGTCGACGACAACCTTAGGATCATGCGACATATCTACATGTTTGGGGTGTTTCTGCACAACATTTTGACAACTTGTAACTGATTTCTAGTGTAATCTAAACAAAAAACTTTAATTTTCGTGATGTTTGTACATTATTTTGAAATTATGATTGGTTAAGTCTGACACCCCTTAATGACATGACATCCTAGATCCCTACTTCTCTACAGTATTAGGGCAGTAGAGCTAGGTTTGTCTTAGAATTTCAGTCTGAAATTTCGTTGGACCGTTTTACCCTGCGTGTTTGGATAATTTACATAGTTTGCCACCGCAAAGTCATACTCTAGAGAAATAGCCCAGCGGTGGGGAAATCCCCTTCCTACCTCCCTGCAACCCGCAAGGCTCCGCCGCCGCCCTCGTAGCCCCGCTCACCCTCACTCATCCCGGTCGCCGTTGCTTCCCAGCGCACCTCGCCGTCGCCGCTACCTACTCCGGCTAGAGTCCTTGAATCCGTCCAGCCACCATGTCAGGGACTAGGATGTGAGGATATATGTATTATTGGGTATTAGTGAAGTATTGTTAGTAAGGGTTATTTGGTCATTTCCTATTAACCGAGTGGGTGGCGTGTTCCTTATAAGCCATCTCATGTATTGTGGAAATCAATCAAGAAATCAAACCCTAATTCTATCATTTATTTTCAGCGATTTACCTTTGATTTAGTTCTTGCAATTTATTCTTTTTATCTGTAATTTCTCTTAAATCCTAGTTTTCTTGATCCTCTCTCCGTCGGGATCCTGACAAAGTGGTATCAGAGCCCATCAATTCTCTGACCAAAAATTTCCCCCAGCGGCATCTTCTTCTCCGATTTGCAGCGATTCCACACCTCCTCTCACCTAAATCTCGAATCTTTCCCTTCAATTCTGCGAGAAAACCCACCCTCCCAGTCCCAATAAGGCCTTGTTTGGTACTAGAGTTTTAGCGGGGATTAGTGGGATAATCCCCTAGAGTATTGGGTGAATCCCCTGCCTTCACCCAATCCCCACAAAACCCCACTCACAATCCACAAGGTAAGGGTAGAGTATTGAGGATTGAGAAAAATACACTAATATTTGGGGAAAAGTGGGGATTAGCAGGGATTAAACTCCCTCAATACTCTAGTATCAAACATACTTTTAAAGTTAAGTGGGGATTCGGGGTTTGATGGGATTATCCCCACTAATCCCCACAAAAACTCTAGTACCAAACAAGGCCTAAGTGGGCAACGCTCTCTCCTCACCTCGAGGTTCCGGAATCTCACTGATTCCGTGGTAAAATCCCTACTTTTATTCCCTTGTGTCGCGAGCTCTTCTGTGTTCATCTGACCAGGCGGAGGCGGTGCTTGGCGGCGACGATTTGTGGCAGTGAAACTATGTTGTTGTTGTTGTTGGCGTTCTTGCCCACGATCCACAGCAAGCACGGGGCGTGGTGTAGACTCCATAAATTTGTGACATGCGCGCGAGGATGGAAGATAAAACAGCTGTTCTAGGGGCGGCACAAGAGCTTGCTCAGGCGGAGTGTCAGGACCCTGACGCTGATGCACACCTGAATCTCTACTGGGCAACTGAAGAAACGACTAATGAGTGGGGCCATCCAACTAACGAAGACCCGTGATCAACAACGGCTACCTGTTCCTTGCCGTTACACGCCGTTAGTTGCTCACGTTTCTCTTCCTAGTTGAACCCAGGCTATAAATCATGGAGATGACCAACTTGTAACTCACGCAAAATATTATCTCTCGCCATTCTGGCTAGTTCTAGGTAGTAGTAGCAATAGACAATACTTGTACTCCTCAATATGCGTTGTACTCCTCAATATGTGTATCTGAGAGTGAAATCGGCTACTACCCCAATTTTCCTTGAGTTTATCATTCGATTTCTTCATGTTGTTTCAAGTGAGATCAATCGGGGTCCTACAATTGGTATCAGAGACATTAGATCTGAGCATGCGTGCGAGTCAGATTTGATTTGCACTGGTTGGGTTCTCCTTTAAAATCCCACTATTGATCGATTTCTGCGGCGGCGGGTGTATCATCAGCGGAGGCGCAACTTGGCGGCGATAGATTCTTCGGCTACGGTGGCGATTGGTGGCGGTTGACTTCGATTCGGCCAGCGGATTTCTCTTACGGCCGCGGATTACTTGGCGGCGGTAGATTCTTCAGTTCCGGTGGAGATTTGGTGGCGGTTGACTTCGTTCGGCAAGCGGATTTTCTCTTGTGGAGGCGGTTTACTTGGCGGCGGCAGGACTATTGATCACTGGAAAGGGTTCGAGGTTCATCCTCTAGTAAAATTCCGGATCCGTGCTTGATCTAGTTAGATGGCGACTCGCACCAAACACCAGGAACTCGAGGATGAACTGGGCGTTCTGCGAGCAGAGGTTCGAGGCTTGAGTCATAAACAAAATACCATTCAAGAGCAATTGAAAGCAGACCATGTTCATTTGGAATGTGTGGATTGAGCGCAATCGTATATGCAACAATGTCCATGTTAACCCTGCTAATCCAATTGTGATAGAGGACAGTGCACCAAAACCCGCTAATGCTACCGCTCTGGTTACGGTTCAACAAGGAAAACATGTCCACTACAAATCTGAGCGGGCAGCTCAATTCATGAAAAATATTGCAAAAGGGCCTAAAATTGATTTTCCCTGTTTCCATGGTGACAATCCGCTTGGCTGGATTCGTCAGGTTACCAAATATTTTGAGTTGTCCCATGTTCCTGAGGAGTGCAAGGTGGATTTAGCCTAGACTTACATCACTGGTAGAGCAGATAATTGGCTTCGCAGTACAATAATCTTGGCAGAATCGGAAGTCAGTTGGAAACAATTCTGCAGGTTAATCTATGACCGATTTTCTCAAGCCAACATCTATAAGCTCTTGGAACGTTTCCACTCTCTTAGACAATACAATTTGTCTATTCCTGATTACATTGACAAGTTTGAGGAGATCATGGCTGTTATTCGAGAGGAACATCCCTATTTGCGGGAACATTACTATATTGTCAGTTTTGTGAATGGCTTACGACCGGCAATTAAATGTAATCTACGCCCCTTAGTGGCTTAAAACATTATCTGATGCTTATTGGATGGCTAGAGATTATGAGAGTGGATTCGCAGCTATAGCAAGAGCAACAGGCCATTATGGAAACATTTCTTGGAAAAATTGCCAACCTATGAAACTGCTAGGCCCACCTCCAGGATATAAACAAGGAGATGCAAAAGTGGCTGCTCCTCCACCTACTAGACAACCAGTGAGAAACCCAGGGGAATGCTGGCACTGCAAAGGACCCTGGAAACCTGGCCATAAATGTCAGCAGGCTCCCACTATCCATGCTCTTACTGCTGAGCAAACTGAGTTCACTCCTACACCTGATTTGGAGGAAACTGTCAGTGAAGAACTATAGTCAGGAGAAACTCCAGCTGAATTTATGCACATTTCTTTGAGAGCATTATCTGGGACTACTTCTATCAACACCATTACAGTCCAGATTTGTATTGGGGGAAAGATGGGATTGGCGTTGGTGGATACTGGCAGCACAAATACTTTCATAGATGTTCATTTTGCTCTTAAAACATCATGTGAAATTTTGAACACTGAAGCAAAAAACAATTCAGGTAGCTGGTGGAGGCATCTTGCAATCTGGTGGTCACATTCCTGAAACAACATTCAGTATAGCCAACTTTTCCTTTTCACATAGTTTTACCCTGTTGAACCTCAAGAGTTATGATGTGGTGTTGGGATGTGATTGGATGCAGAAACATAGCCCTGTTACTTTTGACTGGCAAGGTAAATGCATCCAGGTCTATACAATGAACAAAAATCTGGTTACTCTCCCTGATGATGCTAGTCAGAAGAAGCTTTCTCAGTTGATCAGTTCATAGGAAGTGGACAAGTTACTGAACAAGGCTGGTAAGGGATATTTACTGCATATGCAAGTTCCAGAGCAACCTTCTAAAGTCCACATAGTACCTCAGGAGTTAACTCCAGTACTATCTCACTATCAAGAAATGTTTCATCCTCCTACTGCACTTCCACCATCCAGGCACTGTGATCTTTCTATCTCCCTCAAGGATGATGCCAGACCTCCCTCTGCCAGACCATATAGAGTTCCTCATTTGCAGAAAGATGAAATGGAGAAGAAAATTAAAGAACTCTTGGACAATGGAGTAATACAGTTGAGCAACAGTACTTATGCTTCACCTGCTATATTGGTCAAAAAGAAAGATGGTTCTTGGAGGTTGTGCATTGATTACAGGAAATTAAATGCTATCACAGTCAAGAACAAATTTCCTATTCTAGTAATAGAAGATCTATTGGATGAGTTACATGGAGCAGTCATTTTTTCCAAACTTGACTTGAGATTTGGATACCACCAGGTGAGAATGCATCCTGATGATGTGCATAAAACTGCTTTTACCACCTATCATGGTCACTTTGAGTATCTTGTTATGCCATTTGGGCTCACAAATGCTCCAGCTACATTCCAAGCATTAATAAATTCCATTTTTGAGGAACATTTGAGGAAATTTGTCCTAGTTTTTTTGATGACATCCTGATATATAACAAAACAATAGAAGAACACAAACATCATTTGATTATTGTGATGCAGTTACTCAAGGAAAACAAGTTATTACTCAAAGAAAGTAAATGCACATTTGGGACTAACAGAGTTGAATATTTGGGCCATCTTATATCTGCTCATGGAGTTTTCAAAGATCCTAGCAAAATATCAGCAATTGCTGAGTGGACCACACCTACCACAGTAACCCAACTAAGGAGTTTCCTAGGCCTGACTGGTTACTACAGAAGGTTCATTAAGGGCTATGGCATGATTTGCAAGCCACTGTATGATCTGTTGAAGAAGGATGCTTTTGTGTGGACTGAAGAACAAACAAAAGCCTTTTGCACCCTCAATAACTGTATGATTTCTGCTCCAGTCCTAGCCTTGCCAGACTTTTCTTTACCATTTGTGTTGGAATGTGATGCTTCTGGTACTGCTATTGGCTCAGTTATGATGCAAAACAAAATACCAATTGCTTATTACAACAAGACATTGGGAGTCAGGGCATCATCTATCTCTACTTATGAGAAGGAGGTTCTGATGCAAAACAAAAGACCAATTGCTTATTACAACAAGACATTGGGAGTCAGGGCATCATCTATCTCTACTTATGAGAAGGAGGCCATTGCTATCCTAGAAAGTCTAAAGAAATGGTGCCACTACCTCTTGGGCACACCATTGATTATCAAGACGGATCACCAAAGTCTCAAGTTCATGAATGAGCAGAGAGTGAACACTGGAATTCAGCATAAACTAATGTTGAAATTGCTGGAATATGACTACACTATTGAGTACAAGAAGGGTCAGGAGAACAAAGTTGCAGATGCCTTATCTAGAAAGGATCAATTAATGGCTATTAGTACAATCACTCCTTGGACTGAAGATATTGAGGATACTTATAACTCTGATGATTTCTGCAAAGGACTCATTGCCAAATCAGTGGCTAGGACAGTAACCTTGGATAATTATACCTTTTCTTCAGGATTGTTGAGATACAAAGGCAGAATCATGGTGGGCAACTGTGCTTCTATGAAAGCCAAGCTACTTGATGTATTCCACTCCTCTCCCGTGGGAGGACATTCAGGCATAAGAACCACCTATCAGAGAATCAAAAGAATCTTTTACTGGCCCAACCTTAAAAAAGAAGTAGAAGAGTTTATCAAAATCTGCCCAATTTGTCAACGTTCCAAGAATGAACACTGCAAATATCCTGGTATGCTGGTTCCTCTCCCCATTCCTGACATGGACTGGCAACATATTTCTATGGATTTTGTGGAAGAGTTGCCCAAGTCAAATGGCAAAGAAATTATTCTGGTGATTGTTGATCGTCTGACTAAATATGCCCATTTTGTTCCCTTAGCTCACCCCTACACAGTCAACACAGTTGTGCAAGCATTTGTTGATACATTGTTCAAACTACATGGTTTGCCCATCTCCATTGTCATAGATTGTGATCGCATTTTTACTAGCAAGTTTTGGCAGCAAATATTCAAGGCCCTGAAAGTTGATTTGCGCATGAGCACTGTTTACCACCCATAATCAGATGGTCAGACTAAGCGTGTGAACCAATGCTTGGAAACTTATCCGAGGAGCATGACTTTTGCTGAACCCAAGAAGTGGAGTTCCTGGCTGTCCCTGGCTGAATGGTGGTATAATTCCACTTTCCACACTGCTACTCAATTCACTCCCTTCCAAGCACTGTATGGATTTCCTGCTCCAATTATCATTGAAATTTCTGTCACTGGCCCATCTGACCTTGATGCTGTAGCATTTCTCCAAGCTAAAGAAAATATGCTACAACAACCGAAAGCCAATCTCTTAAAAGCCCAGAATCGCATGAAGAAATATGTTGATGCTGACCGTTTTGAGCGACAGTTTACTGTTGGAGACATGGTGTATGTCAAACTGCAACCCTATCGGATGGCAGCATTCAATGTTCAACATGGACTGAAAATGGCAACAAAATTCTATGGTCCATTTCGAGTCTTGGCCAGAATTGAACCAGTTGCTTAAAAGTTACTACTACCTGACAACACAAAGATTCATAATGTGTTTCATGTTAGTCAACTTAAGAAGCATCTTGGACCTAAAGCTGTTCCAGCTCCAGACCTGCCATTAGTGGATACTGAAGGTAATATTCAAGCTACACCTTTCTTTGTTCTAGACACACGAGCAGTCCCACGCCACCCCTTGTTGGTCACGCAATGGCTCGTTCAATGGGAGAATATGTCTCCAGATGATGCTACCTGGGAAGATGCAGACTTCATCAAATCTACTTTCCCTGAATTCTATTCGGCAACAATTAGTCGCTGGTTTTCTACTACTGATCCTCGAGGACAAGGATCTTCTTCAGGGGGGAGCAATTGTCAGGACCCTGACGCCGATGCACACCTAAATCTCTACTGGGCAACTGAAGAAACGACTGATGAGTGGGACCATCCAACTAACGAAGACCCGTGATCAACAACGGCTACCTGTTCCTTGCCATTACACGCCATTAGCTGCTCACATTTCTCTTCCTAGTTGAACCCAGGCCATAAATCGTGGAGATGACCAACTTGTAACTCACGCAAAATATTATCTCTCGCCATTCTGGCTAGTTCTAGGTAGTAGTAGCAATAGACAATACTTGTACTCCTCAATATGCGTATCTGAGAGTGAAATCGGCTACTACCCCAATTTTCCCTGAGTTTATCATTCGATTTCTTCCTGTTGTTTCAAGTGAGATCAATCGGGGTCTTACACGGAGGACGCTATCCATGGCCGTCGGCCACGCGAGTACCTCAACATCATGCTGTCCCATTTGGATCATCAGCTGTCACACAGGCAAAATTCCTTCGACAAAATTCAAGGTGAACTTTCTCGCCTTTCCAAAGCTGTTGCTCTATTGGCCACGTCTGTCGGCCGGCCGGAAAACCCAGGTTCACCTGCACGTATGGACCACGAGAGCTCCCAGCAACCCTTCAAAAGTCCCCTGACGCCCACCTATATCAGCTCTTGCACAAGTTCGCTTCCTGCAGAAAGTTATGAGAGCACGGGTTGGCAGCCTGATTATCAACACAGTTCCACTTCTGATTCTCATGCCCTGCGTGTGTTTGATGGAACGCAAACACCAAGTTAGGGCATGGGCGAACTTGGTAGCTCATTGCAATGGAACCAACCCAACAATCACACAGGTCAACACGATCAGATACTCAACACAGGCTCATACCCTGAGTATGAAACAAGTGCAGTGACATGGACCTACTTTCCAACTCTTCAAGGCAGAGTGCTAAGTGTGGTGATGCATCAGGTAAAACATCCTGTGCCTATTGATGTGCTCAGCCACCTCTTCTCTTCTTATGGAGTGGTGGAAAAGATATTCCAATCATTAAATCAGCACGGTCGTAAGGTCTTGATCCAATACCAGTATGGTTACATGGCTGAAAATGCTCTGCAAGCTACGCATGGTGGGTATCTCTACCATACCTACTGTCAACTGGATTTTAGGCATGCAGATTCTGCAGAATTGCAAATTCTTGATGATTATTCTTGTGCACTGTTCTCTGAAATTGATGGTGCCGACCGCTTAAGCCATGATGTTGCTTACATACCTCAAGATGAAGAGAACGACATCTCTCAAAATGTTACTCCTCACATGGAAGGGCACACTTCAGAACAGCAGGTGCAGACCAATATACCAGTGTACAATGTTGTGACCAAGTGTGCTCATGAGCAAAGGCAATGTGATGGCAAGCACGACACATCTACTATGCCCAATGAACGAGTAATTGAACAGCCCACGCCAGTGCAAATGCTGGAAGAATTACTTTCAGTCCATGATCCTAAAATAGCAGTTCAGCTGTGCAATTCAGATGTAGTTGAGGCAGCTACAAGGGAGAGGCAGGGTAATCTAGCTCCGTCGACACCGCTGGTCTTGCATGTTGATGACCCGCAACTGCCCACAAGTGTGCAAGATGCTTTTGACCTGTTTGAAGAATTGACAGTATATGATATCTATGAGGAAGATACAATTTCTTCCCTGAATTTTCTCGTGGAGTTGTGCGATACTGCTGGTCAGCACAAGCCATATGACAGTGAGAAACACGACTATCATCGTGCAGAACCACATGATGCTGCAAAATTATTCTCAGGGAAATCTCATAAAGAACTGCTGGCAATGTGCAGTACCACTTCAGATAATGCATTCAGTAAAGATGCTACAGATTTTGCATTTCCACATGGTCCTGTTATACATCCTGAAAGATCCAGCAAACTCACAAACGAAAATAGGACCCAAGATGTCCCTGTACTGTGTGTTCAAGACGCAACCGTGCACTGCGATGATGAGAGATTTGAGATAAATATCAAGAAGCAAGATGTACTCATCAACAAGCACGGTATCACATATCCTTGTGTTTTGAATACTGACAAGGAAGTCCCATTTGCCTTACATTATCAGTTATCATTGGGCGGTTCACTCTGTATATGGGATCCTGGCATAGATTGGCCTTATAAAAAGATGCACCTTTGTCATTGGATTCCACATTCTGCTATAATTATTCTCCAGCAATTACACAACAATAACATTTCTTCTAAGTGGGATTTCTCACTTGAGAAAGGAATACAAGTGCAGTGGGATCCAGCGGTGCTTTATTTTTGGAGATCAATATTCAACGATATGCATTATTGCCAGACTTTTCGGAAAAACAATGCAATGAACCAGCTTCGTTGGTATCAGAACCTAAAATTCAATGGTGGTTGATAACCTTTAATCCTCCCTAAGAAGGATAAAAGTTTCCGAAGAAACTTGTTTATCCATTGTCCAAGAAGGGAGGAATGTCAGGGACTAGGATGTGAGGATATATGTATTATGGGGGTATTAGTGAAGTATTGTTAGTAAGGGTTATTTGGTCATTTCCTATTAACTGAGTGGGTGGCGTGTTCCTTATAAGCCCTAATTCTATCATTGTATTGTGGAAATCAATCAAGAAATCAAAACCCTAATTCTATCATTTATTTCCAGCAATTTACCTTTGATTTAGTTCTTGCAATTTATCCTTTTTATCTGCGATTTCCTTTAAATCCTAGTTTTCTTGATCCTCTTCCCGTCAGGTCCATCGGGATCCTGACACACCGACCGCGCCACGACCTTCTCGCCGGCGTCCATGTCTGGCAGTGGGAGGAGGCGGGGCTGCGTCTCCGGATATAGTCGGCGTCGTCGCCTTGGGATCCTGGGTAGTATGTCTAGCAGTGGTTAGGCTGTGCGGGGGAGAGAGAGGGTAGCAGGAGCGACGGTGACACGGAAAACGGGAGAGACGAAGAGTTATCGATGTGGGGAAGCTAACGAGGTGCAGGCCTGGCCTGTGTTGGGGCAGTTGGAACTGCCTCTGGGCTGTGCGGGGAAGGAGAGGAGCAAGCCAGCAAGGGCAGGGGATGGGAAGGAGAGATGAAGGGGGAGACGAGGACACAATTACTGCTGCCTGGCCACGGTGTGGTGCTACTGCAAGTTGAGAAACTGGCAGAGTCCGTGTTGTCTCTGTGGTGAGATGAAGAAGTGGACATGAGATGGATTCGTTCCGAGAGAATAATTTAGAGGATGTGTGCGGGGCTGTTTGCTATTGCATTGCATGTTTGATCAACATGATTAAATTAGTATAAACTAATTTTGATCGAAATCACACTTTTTACTTGCGGTATTATTTGTATGCATCTCATTCACCTTTACTGCAGATTGTCCTTTAGGTGCCAGAATATGAGCACTATATCAAAGCGATTGGGATGCAGGAAAGGCCTAAAAGGAATCCTAAGTTCAGACATAAATACCTCGTGCGTGGCTGTAAGGTTCAAAATTGAATGGCATCTCCCAATCATATTATTCTTCGAAAAGTTGAATAACTAATGGTATTTAATTTAATTTTTTTTATAAAATTATTAAACGGTTTACTAACCCGTTGCAACGCATGGGTATTGCGCTAGTAAACTATTAAAGCGAATACTTTTTAGAAAATAGATCAAGTCGCTAACTGGTGCATTTGTGATGAAGGCAATAGTCTTAACCATATTTGTTTCAATCACAAAGGCAAGATTCACTCGAAAAAACCACAAAGGCAATATATATAGTCAAGTATACAAATCCTCACTCAGTACAAGAATACATAAAACCGCTTAATGCTAAAAGATTAAGGGTTTATTCAGGAGACCACGCCACCCAAGTCACCTTAACCATGATAGAGGCGAGCCCAAGCTTTATTCGATGACTGGCGTATCCATTTAGCTTAGCTTTGAAGGAACACTTGTGTTCAATATCAGGTTTAGAGCATTTGTGGCCAGCTATGAACTTCAAATGCATCGTAGTGTCCATTGTGACAGCGATCACAAATCTTTTGAAGCCACGCCACTCGCCAACAGGGCCATGAAAAAGCTGGAATTCTTCATGTCCCTCCACAACAGAAATGATGGAACTGAGGGATAAATCAAAGCCATTCTGCACTTCTGATATGATAACTTCTACTGTTGCGGCGACTGCAGCATTAATAAGTGCGATAGACATATCAACTGCACCACAATACGAACTTTGGTTGGCTCCCATGGCATAAATAGTGCCTGAAACTCTGACATTCCATCAATCAGCTGTATGTCATCTTCTTCTTTTTCTCCATTCTTGATCCGCATGTCAAACTCAAGTAGAACATCACAGTATAATGCAATTCCTCTCTTAGGACCGGTCATTTTGATGAGAGAACCCTGTAAAATTATTTCTATTAGTACTTCGCAGAAAAAAAGACATCTGAAGCTAAATACTTTCCTTGCATCATGATGCGAACAGATCTGGAATGAAAGCACAAATCCTAAACCCTCAAGCAAACAATAGGAGTTTTACGTGAAATTCAATATGTCCTCCTCGGTTTGCATGTTTGCCTATCAGAACATAGTAAAATCAAAACGAACATTCAGGTCTGGAATATCGATTAAGTGAATTGTTAGACATCCTCAGATTGCATTGTGCTCTGCACACACTGTCTGCGATTGGCATTGAGATGGATTATGACAAATCCAGCTTTTCAACCAGATTTTGACTACTTCGCCGATTGCGTAAAAGAAATTACCTGCTTTTGTGGCTATTTTCCCTCAACAGATCATAGAAGAAGTTCAGCACAGCAGGGCTCAGCAACCGCAAACTGAGCCAAACTAATGTAATAGTACAATTTAGCTAATTGATTATCAGGGTTTGTAACATACACTGTCCTCCTATCCTGGTCAATCTGAAGATGTAGGACTGAAGGGCCTAAAAACAGAACCCAAGCCGATAACCAAACTGAGGAAACCGAATCAACAAGTTAATTTTGTACGGTTCCAATTCAAAAAAAAAAAGGGGACCAGCAGTAAGGGAGGAACCTCTGCGGTATTGTATTAAGAAGGGAGCTCTAGGCGCAAAACCGAGGAGCCGGGAGCTCGAACTCAGGTCGTGGGCGCGCGTGCAGATAGACTGCGGGCAGCAACCAACTGGGCGACGCCCAGTTCCCTATGGTTCCAATTCGAGTGCATTATTGGAAACTGATCGACCATCCTGTCCTAGGCCGAGGTTGTCTGATTTAACCAAAATAACCGACTCTGGGCCAGACAACCTAACTTTGTAAGGCCCATTTACAAGCTCCCAGATCCTAACCCTGGGCGCAATGGCTATTGATCTAAACAATCCGCTCCCACAGCCAGGGGCCTCTTGGCCACTAACGAAGCTTGCGAGTGCAAACCCTACAAGGTAGCAGCCCCACGTCAACTCATCTTCTTCCCAATAGTCAACGGTTACAAGCTGCTAATCTGCCAGACCAAGGACACCGGCAACAGATCAATTCTTTCAAGTAAAAACCAATTTCAAAGCAAGCAAGTCGGCAACAGATCAATTCTTCTGAGTCAAAACCCATTTAAGCAAGCAGGTCCTTTACCAGGCAACTAGGGATGGGCATCTGGTTCTTTTGGTTTGGTTATTGACTGCTCGGAGACCCACCGCTTCGAATAAGGTGTATTCGGCAAGTTAGCACCTGACAAGCCATGTCAGACCGGTAAGACATTGGGAATCTATGATTAACTGAAGTACATGGGGAAATAACAGAAGCCCAAAATCGCCTAGGGTTGGAGATTCGGGGCATGCTCTTGTATATCAGTTCATGTGTCTAAGTATAACATATCATATATTGTCTATGCGTAACATATCATTTATTGTCACCCAGGAGTAAGAAGGATTTTATAGGAAACCAACCGATTAATTCAGGTTAATTGGACAACAATCCGATTAATCGCTGCTTGCCAGCCGACCAAAGGAGCTATCGTCAGATTGATGACAAGTACGCCATGAGGGGGTCTTCGAGGCGTGGGAAAAGGTGCGGTGTGAAATGTACGGTTGTCCACGACGGTGAGCACACAAGTTTACCCAGGTTCAGATCAGACTGCGGTGGCCAGATCCTACTCCTGCTAGCAATCCAATATATCGGTAAAGCTGAATGTACAAAGGATTACAAGAGAGGGTTTTGTCTATGCGAGTTGTGTATGTCGATGCCCTAAAGGCTAGGCCCTAGGATGAAAAACCTATCACGCTACGATACAATGTCGGTACAAGATATAACTTGGATTATAAGTAAATCTACAGGCCTAAGTCGGTAAGTCTTCTAAGCCTTCGTGTAGCCGGATGGGCCTTTTTTCCCTGACTGGGCGGCCCGTGGAACAAAGCTCTAACCCAGATGTGGGCCACCCTGGTCAGTGAGTAGACGTGGGTATACCCGGAAAATATATCCCCAATAGGAGCTACCAGTTACCAATATCGTCTCCATGAGGTGGATAAAGAAACGGTCTGCAGCGAGCTGTAGTATGCCTTGGCATGTACGAATGCAGAATAAAGTGCATCCATCGAATGCATGCAGCTAGCAGCTACGTGCAGGCATCAGCTATACTTTGGCACATCATGCACGCACAATACAAAGCATGGTTAGAAATGGTGCACTTAGGCATACGCTTAAACGCACCTAGGCACTAGGTGGCAGCAAAGCGCCTAGCCCGTAATTGTGATATGCGGGTGCCCTTAAGCGCGCAAATGGTATTAGGCAAGATAGGTGCTGGGCAGAGGAAAATCTAGGAATTAACACACCTAGCTCAGTGCACCCCTCTCATTTAGCTCATAGGGCAAGGATTATGATATAACAACAGACCTTTAATCCAACACTTACACATGAAGTGTTGGATTACTTCATGTGTAAGTTTTGAAGTGTTGGCAACAAATATGTAGTTCAACCACCTCCCCGAGCCACAACTTGACATCTACCGCCTGCATCAACACACGATGATGCACAGTTTGGCCATGGAACCCTGGAAAGCACTCAACCTTATCGTAGGGCCAAGAATGACAGTCACCACTTATTACTCCCTCCGATGCATATTGCTTGTCGTTGAAATGGATGTATCTAGCACTAAAACATGTCTAGATACATCCATTTTAGTGACAAGTAATATGGATCGGGGGGAGTACCAATGAGCCTGGCTAATCTGGAACTACCACCTCAAAATCTTAAGAGGGCGGCTCCATATCGAGCACACACTTACCGACTCTATATCCAGCACACACCTACCCAACCATCATTGAGGATGATCAACGACATTGCCAAGCCTAGGTCACCGCTGCCCTCAAAAGCATGGGTGATCACTTGTGTCCACCAACAGACACTCCGACCACCTTTGATTGCTAGGTCGCTGCTAACCCAACTAAGGCTCACGTATTATGTCATCACATGTATATCAGTTTTGATCTCATTTCCTCGATGCACAAAATTTGCAATGATTTTACAAAAGTAAAAATGTTCACCTGTTGCACGATGATGGGATCTTCTCTGCTCCGATTGAAAACATAATTAAGCATTGAATCAAACACATCACGTGCCGCTATGTAACCATATAATTGCAGTGACCCATTGTTGATAGGAGATTTAGCTAACTTTAACGAGAAAAACTGCATCATGTTGGATGTCGTATAGTATCTACATGCTGGCTCCAACCGAGCTTCACCAGAGATCATGAATTACAATGAAATTGTTAGTTAATACAGATGAGAAATGAATATTAGAAGTAAATATGCTCTGCGATATATATTTAAAGGCATGAATGGGTATCAACCACCTATTTGAACCCATACAAAGGTTATTTGGGCAGGTGTGAGTACGAAATAACACCCATAAAAAAATAAAAATTCAGGTATGGACAAGATAATACCAACTTAAAGAACAGTTGAACCAGTGCTCACATAATAACTTGAATAAAGGGCGAACCCAGTACTGAAAGCTCCCACACACTGGGATCTGGGGAAGTATTTCTAGGCAGCCTTTTCCTTGCTTTATACTATGCAAGGAGGCTGATTCAATCTCAGGGCCTCCAGGACACAAGTGGAGATACTCTACCACTATGCCAGGCCCGCCCTTCTATAAGGGAAATGGTATAATTAGGAGGCAACTACGTGCAATAGTTAGGGGGAAGTCAGCCATAGACATCAACATAGGGACATGGATAGCTAGATTAGATTCTTAGGGTCAGCTATCCACCCATCCATCTTATATCTCCCTACAAGCCCCTAAATTAATCCTAGAAAACTATCTAAAAGTAACCTTAGGATCTAAATCAAGGGGTCACAGAGGGAAGACTTATATTTTCGTTGGGAGTGGTCATACCCGGTGACTCTTCTCTGTCTAAAAGGGAAAAAACGAAACAGATCTGATAGTCGTCAGCTTGAGTGCGATCCGACGGGGTTGTTCAATCCCGTATTCACACCCATCTCCTGATTTGCTTTCGATCGATCTGTGTAATGGTGGTACAACTTCAGAGGCCAGCCCACTTCTGCCAACGCACATCATGCCCGTAAATTTCTTAGAGCATCTCTAGCAGATACGTAAACCCGTAAATTTTTAAGGTTTTGGTCAAAAAAAATAGTCCATTCCAGATCCCGTAAAACTGTTAAAACCCGTAAATTTTTTAGAGGGCACCGAAAGTTCACACTCATGATCCTTGTATGTGCCGTTTCAGAGGAGAAACTGAGGGTGCCCTTTAAACCAGTCAACGCATGGACAAGAAGGAAGTTTCTATTGCCGCCGATGCCTTCCGCCATTCGAATCGCCAGAGTCCGGCCAAATTGCATCGCACCATCCCAAATTCCGACCGCTTTTTGACAAAGAGGTTTGTTTCCGGCCTATTTCCAACGAATTTGGCCAACAATTCTGATGAATTTGTAGCTTCTCATCGTAGGCAGGCGGCGAGCGCTGGTGCGGGTGGCCTCGGGAGCACTAGGGCGGGGAGCTGCCGGCAGTGGTGGGTACAGGGGCGGCGCGGGTCAGGTGTTGGAGGAAGATGACTAAGAAAAAGAGAAAAGAAAAGAATAAGTGACTATATGTGGGCCATGTGTGGCAAAGGGAGGCTATTTACGGTGTTTGTTCTGTGCGCGTCTATTACGCACTGTAAAAACGATTTTCTGCGGCATGTAAACAAGTTTTAAGGGTCAGGGTTTTACGGGATCTACTAGAGATGCTCTTAGTAAGGGTTGTGCCATGCCCAACATCTTCGCAACGCTGGACAGCGCTGGAGTAGTATCGCCGATCACAGGTAAACAACGAAATTTCTGTTTCCAATTAGATCCGTCAGCTGCAAGTAAACAATCAACTTTCTCTTTCCAATTAGATTTATGAGCTTCTAGGACATTATTTGTTGATCACTTCAGCAGTTGCCTGGCCACCTATGCCCAAGGTCTAATGTGGGACGATCAATTTTCTGCAGAGTATGATCCCTTTCTTCTTTTTTTGCTGGTATGGTAGGAGGGAATTCATGCTGACTGATTTTGCACACCACTGCTATCACAGGTTCTTTTCACATCATGGTGGTAGATAGATGAGTAAACACCGAACTAACCACTTGACATCCTAACCCATCTCGGTAACCCGAATACGGAATGCATGGTATTACGGTAACTAAAGACGGATTAAGGCCCAACGACGGTCACCGGTGAGCGTACAGGGTCATATTTGCTGACGTGGCGAGTGATGGAACCACTGGTCAGACCTTAAAGGGTTTCAACAGTGCAATTATTTTGCAAATAAATCCCAAACTAGCCAGTACCTCCACAGTGAGCTCCTACTCGATTCCCCACAACCCAAAAATTAGCAGTTCAAGGCCATATCTTGTAGGTAAAGGTTAGCTCAATAGGTATCCTTTATTACTGCTGCTTTCAGTCCTTCACCTATCATATAACTATCCGCAATATCATTACTGCCTCCTCGGAGGATGTATTCTGTCTACCTTTTCAATGAAATAAAACGCAAAGGTCCTTTACGTTTTTCGCAACAACAAAAAAAAGAATTCACCCTGTGCTTCCAAGTTTGTACACACTTCTAATGGGCTCCACTTAATTCCTAATTATGCCACAAAACAAGGTGGTTAGTAAACATATTGTGGTGATCTATAATTACAAAGATTGGTTCATGTTATGAATTACTGAGTGGACTGACATTGCTCTGCGCATCAAGCCAAAATCCTCAACGACACTTATAAGCACACCAACACAAACTTCTGTTATCTGTCTCTAATATATTTTTCCGTTCGAGAAAATGGCTCATTATAGATGATTGTGCCTATTCCCACTCAAAGTAGTGTTTAAATTCATGAATGTTTTTAAGGTTCAATCTTGTGTCATCTCTATAAAAAGGATTGTATGTTTTTATGTGAACACACATAGCTTTCAAAAATAAATTTGATGTGCTTTCCCTTGTTGCTTGAAAGATGCCGGGTAAAACTTTAGCAGTTCGATCGAAGAATCCAGGTATCAAAGCCTTCACTATTTGCATTATGCATGCATGTTTCCTTATTTTTTGTCCAACTGTCTAATAATTATGACTTCGACTAGAAAAGTAATAATGCTTATACCAGACAGGACGGAAAACAGCGACACCTGACCGCTCACCATGGACAGACCGGCAAGTAAGAATGGCAATGGGTACCCATTACCCTCTCTAGTACAAAAAAATGAACTAAGTTTTTACAAATCATCACTTTTTAACAGAACTAGTTCATTTGTTTGAACTAGACTAAAAAAGAGGGTACCCTTAAGGTTCCAAACTTTCATCGCTACCGGCAAGCACCACACGCCACCTGCCCATGCAAGCTGTAGTCCACGTGCAAGGAAACGGCACCCAGACACACAAGTCTGTGTCAGAGAACGAGGCAAATAGCCAGGCTTACAGCTTAGAAGAATTTATAGTTGTCGGTTCTTTGTCGAACTAAGGGGCAAACAAATATATGTACTCTCATGATAATTTCTCAATTGTTAAAAAAATTAAGAGGACTCCCACCAACCGGGGCCGCCGCCCCGGAGACCAAGTAGAGCACACCGGAGAACATGGAAACACGCCAAGAGACACCGCCGCAAGGTCCCTGGAGACCAGAGAGACTATGGAGAAGGTTCCCATTCCGAATTGACAACCTGCGGCCAGGCCAAGATCCCTCTCCCTCGCGGGAACGCAGCCCAAAGCCACAGAGCCGCCGACGACCTAAGCCACGCGCGCCCTGCTCGCGCCGCACCACAGCGCCGCCATCGCCGTTGCCACACCTTAGCGCCTTCCCGACAGTGGCCGCACCTCAGCGCCGCCACCACCGCCTGCAAGAACGCATGGGAAGCCGCCACACCGCCACCACACCCTCCCCTAGCATCGCGCCCCGGTCAGACGAAGCCGCCCGCGCCACCTTCGTCGGACGAGGGAGAGAGGAAGGCCCTGCCGCGGCCGACGCCACCGGGGCTGCATAGAGATGTTGGAAACTTGGAATCGGAAGCCAACTTCATGGCACGTGGAAACTATTACTCGGGTCAAATACTTGAATTCCATCTAATCTAATTTTAACATCTAAGTTTGTTGGGTACCCCTTTCCTCATTCAACTTTTTATTATTTTTTTAGTAAGAGGTAATTTTCTGTCTTGGGCTTGTTACAAATTTTTATTAATATTCTTGGACTTGTAGTGCCCCATAGTAGGTCAGTTAAGATTCTTTCATTTACCCTCCATGTTCTTATGATCTGGATTACTCTTCAAATGCAGAAATGGCTACTTTCAAATTTTAGTTGTCCTAACGGGTAAATCCTGATGTGTCCCAAATACATGGTTGTGTTAGTTGCATTCCATAACCGTTTTGATAATAGATTCACCACCACATGTGAGATAAACTAAATTTCATGGGGAACTTGCTTTTAGAAAAAATAGGATTGTTCAAACTTAGATTTCTTAGAAGATTCATGCATCATTATCAAGGTCTTGCATAGTATTTGTAGGGTACATGTAGAATTCTTGATAGATGGAAGTGAAAAAGAAAGCGTAAAATATTCTACTAGTAGGCGAGTCTTGAGTTTCTTCAGACCATTTTGTCAAAGAATTATTCACTGATGTATTTATATGCGACATTTAACATGGTGTCAATGTGTCCAAAGAATTTAAGTCGTTCTAGCAAAGATTTCTTTTTTGATTTTTTTTAGCAGATCATTCTAACGATCCTATTTGTTTCGAGAATAGCTAGTGTGTTCGAAGCAGTGGCGGATGTAGAATCAAAATTTAGGTGTGGCAGAGTGGACATGTAGTAAGCAAAATTAACTGATCAATGGAGGATTACACATACATGCTATGAGAACTATACAAATTTAGGTGTGGCACAAGCCAGAGCTTGCCATATAGCTAGCTCCGACACTAGTTAGAACTAAAGAATTTTTCGCGCTAATACTTGGATATCTACATGCACCTGACCAGCGAGCTGCAAAACATGTTTATCAGCTACACATTGTCTACTTGTTAAATCCAAGGATATTCTAATACATGACAAACAGAAGAGCTGATCTCCAAATTATGCTTTTAAAACACAGTTATTTTAATGGTAACAAGTATAGCTTACTTATTTTAGGTGACCTTCTTTATTTGCTAAGGTGCCTTAGATGTGTGAGATGAGATTGTAATTAACAAATGACAATTCTTTTCGTTTGTATTTGCAATGTTCGTTATCTTCATATTCAGTCTTAGATGATCAATTTTTTCTTTATACGGAAGGGTTAATCCTATTTATTACTCCCTCTGTTCCATTAGTTGTCGCTGATTTAGTACAAGTTGTCAGAATCAGCCAAAACTAATATGGGATGGAGGGAGTATTATTTTGGCAAATTCTGTCATATTTCTATGCAAAGCGTCTCAACCAGTCCATTTGCTTTCATTTTAACTGAAAAGCACCATGGAATTTTTTATTTTATTGTTCATAATATGTTTGATGCTAGAGGAGATCATCTTCAGTTTCTAGCCATCACAAGGTCAAGAAGTAGTTATTGAATTAGACTTATGTTGTGTTTGGATGCACAAAATTGGGCCTGAAATCAGGGAATTGGAATTCAGGCCTCTAATTCAGCTGTTTGGGTGGGCTAGGAATTACCACGTGGAAATGAGGTCCAATTCCAGGCCATGCGACCCCGCATGGGAATAGTGCCTCGATCGATTCAGAGGTAGCAAGCTCTAAATTGAGCTGGAATCGCGAAGCCGTACGAGCATGGAAAGAAATCATGACCCCCGCCAACCGGCCTTCCTCGCACACGCAGAGAACCCGACAGCGGTGGTGCAAGTAAGCCCCCTCCCTGGACGTCCCTTCCCCGCCCATTCTCTCCCTGGTCTCCCTCTTCCCCGACCGCCCACTCCCTGCCCGTCCCTGGCCATCTTCCCCTTGGCCGCCCCCCTCCCCGGCGCGAAGCCTAAATCGTGGGCAGGAGGATGAAAAGCGGCGGTGAGAGGATGAACGGCGACTCCATAGTCCATCAGGTCCACGACAGCATCGCCTCACCCAAGCACGGATTGGAGCCCAATCATCGTGGCGGTGGTCCTCTTCGTGATGTTGTCTTGTCTCTGTTTGCCAGTTTGATTGGCCAGCAGTAAGCTACAGAAACACTAGCTAAAACTGTTCGTATAAATTTTCTTGGACGAGGAATTGCTCGATCAATAGCATGTAATTAACTCACTATGTCTATAGCTGATGTACGATGAATCTGGGTTCCCTTTTGGGGCCTTAGTATGTTTCTACTGACACTCTATTTCATGAGAATGTATTGTCTGGTGCTCCTAGTCACTGTAGATAATATTTCATGAGGATGTATCATTTGGTACACAAGTTTACATTGTCCAAAATCAAGAGAACATCTAATTCCATGGTTTCTACATTCAAACAAGAATTGGAATTGAGTACCGCTCTCCGTCTCCAACAGCAAATTCCAAGCCACCCAAACAACAAAATTCGAATTTGAAGTCATTTCCTTTCCAGCTTGGATTTGGAATTTCCACTCAATTCAATTCCAGGCATCAATTTTGTGCATCCAAACACACTGTTAGATATTCACACGATGTTTCAGATGCACCCTTTAGCAAAAACTTCATACAATTGTAGTTTTGGAAGGAGAGCCTATGGCGGTTGGTAGAAGCATGGTCTGTGATGGGAACATTGATCGAGGATGCGTACCAAAATTTCAAAAACTAGCAAGTATTATGGGTAACTCCTGGATTGAGAAGGGAAGAGAGCGGCACGCGTGGTGAGGTACGACGTGGGCGATGGAAATAAGGAATTACACTACACTTCATAGAAGAGATGGCATGCTAATGACAAATCGGTTGTTGAAAGTTGATTGTTTTGAGCACGAGAAATTGCTTGGAATTAGATTGTATGAATTGGTTCTCATAGTATCTTCCTCAAATGCTTATAATGCACAGGCATTTTCTATACATGTGGATTTTCATGTATATTATGTTTACATGTACGACAAGAAAAACTTAGGGGCACGTAGCAACCCATGGGCATTCAGCTAGTCAGAGAAAAATACACGATAATACATGATACTCTAATGGAAAAACTACAGTTGTTTCCATGCGATCACGAGTATTTAGGGCATAAGAAATATTCAATAGTCAGAGAAAAATACATGATACTCTAATGGGATGCAATCACAAGTATTTAGGGCACGTAACAGTCTCCCATAGTTTGGCGCCTCATGTCCTAGTTTGCTACATAGACCAATTGGATATTGATGGTTTAACTGGATATACATCGTTCTCACTGTACAAACGAAACTAAAGGGTCTATACAAAAGCCTTATTTGAAGGTGACCGTACACTCTACAATTGAGACATACCAACGTTTGTTTAATAGGTTCAGTCATATCATTTGAGCATGACCTAATCCTATCTCGAGAAGAGGCATCACCTGTGAGACTAGGCAACAACGTTGAGGTTCAAGCTGGTAGCATCTTCGAAAAACACCAAGGAGGACCCAACTAGAGCTCCCCATCAGCAACTTCAAGCTCTAAGCCTCCTCTCAAGTGTGGCTAAAAGCCCCATTGGGGGTATATCTATATGGGTCCAGGACAAATCACGAGAGTACCCATAAGTGGTGAATAAAAGGTGTAGTTCGTATATTAGAGATGGTAGATCAGAAATGAGGGGTGGTACATCATTCTTCCACCTCTTGGGGATTTTTTTCTTAGGCCTTCTTTTGTGACTGCTAGATGCAATGATCAGGGCCTTCTCCATCGCTTCCCCGAGAGGCCGCCGGTCGTCGTTGGGTCGAGCTGGAGGGCAGGCGGAACAGAGCTTACAAAGCAAGGCGTGGCGTCACGAGCACAACAGCGACCTCCTCTTCCCTGACCCCAATCACGGAGTGCTGCTCCACTCAGAGCAGGAACCCCTCCCATCTCCACCTGCGTGAAGGAGCAGTTGCAGAAAACGCAAGTAACCACAATCCCTTCTTCCTCATTAGTTTTCTTCTCTCTTTTTCTTCTGGATCTTCAGAAATATTATTTGTTTGTGTAAATGTTATGTCTTACCTATGAGATTGTGGAGCTATACGCGAATTTGTTCTTGTACGAGTCCATATTGTTGAGGTCGAAAAGTAAGTTCTTAATTATCTAGGTGTGATCTTACTGAATTTACTTCTTTACCTGTTACCGACTATGTAAATACCATGATTTGTTGTTTCTCACTTAATAGATTATATGATTAACGACAACTTGATTTATCGTGGAACAGGGAATACCCCATAAAATTTTGAGAAGCAATAGCCAGTATAATCTTTGCATCAAGAATATGCTCAGACTTGCCTAAGCTAATGCATCTCCTTAATTTGCTTACCACCAAGTATAGGAAGGGGTTTGTTGCTGCTGCTATGGAATTGCGCTCTGCCTGTGGCGTTAATCGTACAATAAGAGAATCTCACATAGGCTTTTCTTCACAAGGGCAATCTGTGTTGCTCGCGAATCTTGCATCTTGTGCAGTTTTACAATTTGAGCATTGTGTGTGCGGATAATTGAGAAACTTTCAGTCAAGGCTCCGTCAGCTGAATCAAAGTTGAAGTTTGTCAAAAGCCATTGCTCATAAGTATTGAGTACAATCTTTATTGGATTCATCTAATACTAAAGCAGATTTCAACAAGAAATACGAAGATCCGCTGGTAATATTTACTAGCTTATTATCTCTCATTTCCTGATTATTACAGATAAATGCTAATGGATGTGTTGTTTCATAAGTGTTTTTTTACAAATACAGAACTTCTCGCCATATGATGTTTCTATGTTTGATATATGTCCAATTAGCAATCCAGTGGTTTGTTTTAATTTTGTCACACAAATGTATGGCTCGATGGAGCATGTCATATCAAATCGTACAAAGGGTGTCGTAAACATATATCTCTCTTAAAAATATGTGTTGTAGCACTACTTTCTAAACTGAATAAATTGTCATGGAAAAACTGCTCATTTGACATCTTGATGGACTTAACATCTTGATACACTAATGTTTTATGACTTCGCTAATTAGTATTTCAGTTGAAATAATTCGATTTAATATGTATACAAGCCGACGTTACTACCTGTAAATCTGTACACATTTCAGTTTTAATACTTACTGCCGACGAAGTGCAGGCCGCAATGGTGCCCTCTCCACAGGCGCCCTCCTCAGTAAGTCTGAGTTAACGAGCATCACGGGCAAATTCACCACATGTGCTCATTTACAGGTACAGATGCTTCTGCACTGTCAATCATGTCTTCGGTCTTCTTTTTTGCCTTCTTATTTCTCGCCTCACCTTTGATTAATATGGCCTCCTCCCCTAGGTGAACTAGAGGTAGAGTGGCATCGTAACCAACTAGAGGAGGTGGTGATGTTTAATCGATTTGGAAGTGTAGTGTGCTGACGAGGAGGGAGAAACAAAGGAAGGTCATGTCGCACCGGTTCCTTCTAGCTTTGGTTTCACCATAAAATTTGTAATCTCTTCTAACATTGTTGTTGTGTTCTGCTTCTATATGTTGATGCATGTGCCAAAGTTTCTACTTTAAGTAATTTGTGAGTAGTTCATAGAATGAAAAATCATGCTTTCAGTTGTATTGCCCAAGAATAGTTCTGGGATTAATGATTTTAGTTTACCGTATGGTGGTTTGTCCTTCTCCAGCAACAAGGAAATTTGGATCCTATTCAGATTCACTATCATCATCGCTCATCCGCCTAGGCCTCCTCTGCGAGGAAGCTCCTGTCCATGTCGACCGGGAGGAATCGGCTGGATAACCATGGCAGCGAGAGGAACATAACGAACAAGGGTGAGAGGAACCGTGTGCCGCCTCATCCACACCATCTCTTATTGATGCAAGTAGCTTCTTTTCCCAATCAGGTTAAGTTTTCATATTCCCTTATTTTTTTCGAAAAGGAGGCATCACCCCAGCCGCTGCATCAGAATGATGCATACGGCTTGTTCATCTTCCCTTATTTGTGTGCCCCTTTGTTTCTCATAAATCAAGAATAATATCGTTGCTGTGATCAAAATTAGGGTAATGCTTTAGCTTAACATATGTGAGTGAACATATCTGTGCAAAGACTAAATATTTTTTTGCCATTCAATGATCAGGTCATATGTTGTATTATCTCTGAGTTTTTCTAACATTTTGTACTTATCTTTTAGGCAAGATAAATATTCATTTGTTTTGTCCATATAACATGCAGTAATTTTAAGGAAAAATATCAAGTCCATCTTGATAAGATTGTGCCCCGACTGCCAAGATCAAGAAAGGCCATATCTATATCTTAATTATTTGAAAGGACAATTATCATCTTTTGTATGAAGTGAACCTGATGGCGCTTTGGCACTCGGCGATGTGCCTCCTAGTGCTCAGGTCATCCACGCCGACTTGTTTTTGCTTGCCACGGAATTGGCCAGCCTCAATCCTCAGCGATGGTTCCCCTCCAGGTACTATCGCTTCTTCCCCTTGTGATCTTGTTGTCTCTTTTCTTTCCTACTTCTTCACTCCTTGGTATTTGCTTGGCCTCCACAACGATACCCATGGATCCAAAGCTGGAGTCTCTCGTGGAGAGTTGTACTGTATTAGAAATACATACCTACAACAGTGAGGAGAGCCTTATCGTCTCCTGTCCTTTTTACTTATTTAACTTCAGTTTATTGCTTCTGTCCCTTGTTTACAAGGGCGCCTAGCCACCTCGCGCGTCCCCTGCTCTCCAGCGCTGCTGGTTTATTTGGGTGTAGTAGATATTTAAGTTTGACTTCATAACCTGATGTTATCCAACAATGAAAATTGTAGGCCTGTTTTCCTATTTTAATTTAGTCAATGTCAACAATGGGGAGATATTTGCTACTTCGGTTAATATTATACATACTTAAAAGAGGTTTTATGTAAACAAAAAAAGTAGTAGATACATACATCAGATAAGTGTCATGTTCAGGTCTGAATTAAGAGAGCTAAATGTGTGTCTATCATATATATATGCAGCAGCATGTTTTAGATCAGCTGATCTATAGAGGAGTTCAGGTTCAGTTATAACTGAAATTCCTTCATAGCTTCAGTTCATATATCTTTAATGCTACTTGCGCTTTGTTCTTTTCTGGTATATATGCAGATGCTCTTTTGCTCGCATGTTACATTTAGGTCCAGAGTATATGTTCTTTTTAGAACTTCCAATCGGTTTGCTAGGCTGGAAACCAGTTCATTTTACTCGAATAATGATTATTCATACATTTATTTCAGGACACACTCAATTTTACAGTAGTGTATAGTCCATCTTTGGTTTCATCTTAACAAGACAGCACAGCACGAGTGTTTTATTTTGTTATTTTTTGATATTTTATTGCTATATGTTGGAACCTAAGGATAAATACTACCTTGTGTATGAATATTGATCTGTTATTTGCTTACGTTCTACTGTTGGCCAAGAGGTCTAATGTTCTCTCTATTCTTTTTACAAGTTTGATCTGAAAACAGTATATTAGAAAGCAACTTCATGAATTTGATATTTTGCTGTCGTATTAATCTTTATTCCAAAACATCTACGGGATAATATTGTGCTAGCCTCTTTGCTATCCGTGGAAGTAACAACATGGAGCATGTCGAGATACCAGCCATTGTCACTCTAGAAGCCATGTTGAGAAAGTTGTGCCTTCCATATCCTTGGTACAAGAGCAAAACTATTACTGATGGCGACTGTCAGATTGAAGTGCAGTTCTACCCGCTGATGTTTTTCTGCAGGCTTCACCTCATGCTCACTCGCTATTAGGTTACCCAACTATGTCTTTGGAAATTGCAATTGATAATGCTGCACGTCAAGCCATCAGGTATATGAAAACTGCTGAAAAGAGGACTCCTAAAGAGAGTCAACATGGTGCGTTGGAGAATGAGAAAAAAATCAACAAGGGCCTCCTTCACAAACAGAAAAGTGCAGACAAAAGGATGATCAACAAAATTAAGCAACTGAGAGAGATCATGGATGCTTTCGATGCCTACATCGACAAATTTCTAGCTTCAACTGATCTCATCCAAACTATAGGTTCAGATAACTCACCTCCAGGCTACAACCCTCAATGTGACATGTTGCCCTTCTCGAGACCAAGGCTATGTCCACTGATCTTGCTCAACATACTATGAGATAACTCATAAATTCTTAGCTGCCAAGGCATATCCCTATTATACTGGATCTGATGAATCCTCTAGCTGCTATTACTCCGATGCACACCATCTTAAGCCTCAGATCTGTGACTTCGACTCCAATGGCTGTCTTTATGATTCCTACGACTATGCCTCTAATTAAGATCGTTGCACTTATGTAATGTTCATCACTGTATATGTATGGGCTCTGCCTATGTCCAGTAGTATATGTATGAGCATTGCCTATGTCGATGAACTGCTATGTCATTCTATGTTCTATTAATGTAATGCTCATTACTGTGAGAGCGTTGCCAGAAGTATATGTATGAGTTATGTCAATGTCGATGAACTACTATCTCATTTGTTAATATAATGTGCACTAATAAAGGTTAATTATATTGAGTGTTGATTTATCTTACATCTACATGAATGTTCTCATCGAATGTTCATATCTGCTTGCTCGGGCGAGCGCGCGGCTTGCCGTGCGTCCCTACCTAGTTATTAAAACAAGGGCGAGGGATAAGAACGAACAGAGGAGGAAGAAGGAAAATGAAAAACACGTCACGGCTATTTTCTAAACAAAACCTCGAGAAATTTCTGACTAAACCCGCGGTCCTTCTCCTCTTCTGAGCATATTCATGTCGTGTCCTTCCCTGATCGGAGTAGTCGTAACATTCCAAAAAAAAATCTAATTTTAGAATGTTAATATAATTTAATGGAATTGTTTGATCTTGTTAAAACACTGAATGAAAAAATATTTAAGAATTTGTTTGAAACTTTCCTAAGCTGCATTAAAAAGAGTGGATTAACATGACTATCTGCTCGGGAAAAATTATGCAGATTTTGGAAAGTATTCTTACATTTTATTCGCATTCATTCCGATTTTTCTAATACTTGAATATTTTCCAAACACTTGTTTTATTTACGCAAGAGAGGAAATAATATGACATTTTTAAATATAAGAAACATGTTGGAAACTATCGTATGATATTTTTGTCGTATTTTGAACTCTCCCGAATATTAAAAATGGTCACCGAAAGAAAAACAACGAGAGAAGGTAATATGATTTCTTCACAATATTATGATGGAAATTAATTTAGGTATATTTGGAGCTTGAAATGTTTTCTTTTTGAGTAATACTTAACTCTATAACCATATAGGGAATAATTTGGAAATACTATGTTTTTTTAAGAAAATTCTCCCGATCATGAAATTAATGGAAGAAGAGAATTTGCGCTTCCAATGCTAGAACCAAGTTAGCTTCTGTGTCTTAATTAGGCTATATCTCGTGTTGCCGAACAGAAGCAATTTTAGAAACCCAAATTCTAATTACTGCGTGGGCACACCTTTGTCTTGCACGGTGCTCACGCCTCGCATGCGTTGGATCGCGATCGAGTGGCTTGGACGAAGCGGCGCAAGTGTCCAAAGACTTTTCTTTTCTATTCCTTGACTGTTTAGCTCGTCCGCATCCCCTCTCCTCTCTCCCCTGGGTCGATTTCCCCCACTAAATCTGCCTTGTCGGCGGCGAGTGGTCCGCCGAGAAGCCGTAGGGCGGTTCTTCTGGTTCGTGGGAGCAGTGGTGGACGAGCTTCGGCGGCACAGACCCGCGGATCGACGCGTCCGAGGCGGGTGGACGGACAGGGCGGTGTCAGCGAGAGACCATCAGCAGCACGGTGCTGCATCCAAACCACGTTTTGAGCTGGTCAGTGCTCCGTTCTCGGGCGTTTACTTGCCTCCACGCCAGTGATTTTGCTCGTTGTCTGTTCGATCTAGTGGCTGGGCAGCTGCCCGGGGTCCACCGGAAAATCCCAAATCCTCCGTCTATTTTAGAAGCGCGCGAGTGTTCCAGCTTCAGTTTTATGGGCATTTATTCCCAACAGTCGTAGATCTCTGGCGTTGCTCACGATTCATGGACAAGCTGGCTCTGTCACTATTTGATTTATCTCCCATTTGGTGACGGTAGCGCTGAGGGAGTTCAGTTTTTCTTCCATTGGTTAAATGGACGCTGCTACCTAGCAACACATATGAGAAAGTTAAAACTTGGCGGGCTGGCTTTTGGATATGCACCGTATCAAAATTTAACGAAAATTCTATTCTCAGACCGGTCGTCAGTTTACAAAATCTGGCAGGAGGTGTGAACGCGTGCGTTTAAAATCATATCGAAAATTCAAAATATCTTGTAGATCAAACCGTTTATCCGATTTAAAATCCGTTTTCACCATTGGACTAGTCGCGACGAGATCTTCAAAACTAGATCCATGTTGATATATTTCGAGAAAAAAATCGGACCAAAAAGTTATCCATCCAAACACGTGAGTTATCCATGCCATAATATGTAAGTTATCCACCTCGTAACACATAAGTTACCCACCATATGAACATATTGCGTAGAGGCGCTCTCGCATACGTGTTGAGCAAGTTTGATTGGAACACGGTATTCTAGTTGTTAGGATACCGAACTTCATTGTCTTGAATGCGTTAGCGTCGACGTGCGATTAAGACTCGGTACCTTGAAACCCTTGAGGCTTCGTCAGCCGTACGTCACGGTAGCAACAACAGATGACGAAGTCGGGCCTCTAGATTACTGGTTGCGCGTGGATAGGCATAAGACCCCATTTATTTATATCGTATGCAAAAAAATAGATTTAGTTCCTTTAAAGAAATTATGTTTGATGTTTGATATGGTAGTTTTTCGAGGTTGAGTTGTCCATACGCTGCGACAGGCGACGAAATCCGAACCATATTCTATTAGTGAATAATTTTTTTTAGTGATGGATAACTTAAATATTATTTGGTGGATAACTTACATGTTGGAGCCTGGATAACTCTCGATGGATAACTTATGGGTAAACAAAAAAGTTATTAAAATTACCAATAGAATAACTTATATTTTAATACCCGGATAACTCGTGTGTTATGGATGGATAACTTTTGGTCAAAAAAAGTTATTAAAACATATCAATATGGGACCTAGTTTCGAAGATCTCTAGTCTAACAGTGAAAACGGATTTTAATTCGGACAAATCGAACAAACGGATCTAGTTTTGAAGATCTCGTCGTGACTAGTCCAATGGTGAAAACGAATTTTAAATCGGATAAACAGTTTGATCTACAAGATATTTAAATTTTCGATATGATTCTAAACGCATGCGTTCACATTCTCCTGCCAGGTTTTGTAAACTGACCGACCGGTCTAAGAGTAAAATTTCGGTTCAATTTCTCTGTTTAGAGTAGACATTAGCATCATGTATAGTTTTGATCAGTATATACCACTAGTAGAAAACGGACCTTTGGTCCAGAGCATTAGTCCCGGTTCTGGTACAAACCGGGACTAATGCCCTGGTCCCAACGGCTAGAAACGGCCGCAGGGACCAGAAGACATTAGCCCCGGTTCGTATGTGAACTTTAGCCCCGGTTCGTTTAACAAACCAGAGCTAAAGGGTCTGGCACTGGAAAAGAGCAGATGCGTGGACCTTTAGTCCCGGTTTGTTTCTCAAACCAGGACTAAAGTCCTCGACTATATCTTCTTCCCCTTCCCAGCCCAAGCCATTTCAAGCTCACACAATCATCCCTCTCAAATTTCTCCCCTCAATCTCGAGTTCTTTTCCATTTTTCTCAAGATTTGTGAAGATTTTTTGGCTCCACATCTATCAAGGGTCCTAAGAGGTTAGCAACTTCATCATTTCATCTCTCATTGCTTGTTTTAGCTCATTTCATGCTCTAGAAATGGATAGATTTTGTGTGGGTTCTATCTCTGTATATCTGGTTAATTTGGCACATATAGTTCTCAAAATTCATTTGATTCATCGAAGCACATAGATACATGAGTTCATCCTATATACATATATTGGTTTGACACGTTGTCTTGAAATCCGGTCGGTTCACAGTGCATCATGTCACCGTCGAGCAACAAAATATTCTTCTTTCTTCTACCTGTCGTCACAAAATCCATTGAAACAAAAATAAGTACTAAAACTATGAAGACACACATATATATAGTGGCGCCCTAGCATTTTAGTTAATCATCGGCCAGTTAAGCAAGAAATTAAGAACAAAAACATGAACACGCCAAGAAGCTACCAAATTAAATTAGGGAGTGCCTCTATGGCGAGCTCCTCGAAGATATCTGAGGACGAGGCATCCTAAGACATCTTCGAGAAGCTCTGCCATAGTGGTGTCCCTGCTCTCGCACACCATCTTTCAGTTCATATCTTTTCTAGCTAAATTAGTATGTTGGTGGAGCTAACTAATTTCACATATTAGGGAGTGCCTCTACGGCGAGCTCCTCGAAGATGTCTGAGTACGAGGTCCTAAGACATCTTCGAGAAGCTCCGCCAGTGGTGTCCCTGGTCTCGCACACGATCTTCCTTGCAGTTGATAGTTCACAAGGAAGCCTATTTATAGATTAAGCAACACAACATAGTGTCGACACTCATGACATAATGTCGACACTCACCCCTGTCATATTGTCGCCACCCACTGAAACAGTGTCGCCACTCATTGGCATAGTATCCACTCACGACATATAGTGTCGTCACCCACTTTTAGTCCCGATTGGAGACACCATTCGGGACTAAACGGGCTCATGTCGGCCCCAGCCTGCCGCAACCCTTTAGTCCCGGTTGGTGTGTCCAACCGGAACTAAAGATATAGCAGAAAGTTTTTTAAATCAGTGCTTGTTTGATGTATACGATGTGTTCTTTTATTTTTAGACTAGTACTACTCTTAGCATCGTGATTTTGTTTGATGAACTTATAAAATGCAGATGAGACGACAATGGATGTACGCTGACCGAGTCTCTGACGAGTTCATTAAAGGCGTGCGTTCTTTTCTCGTTGTGGCAGAGGCAAACAAGCGGAATGGTTTTATCTGTTGTCCACGTGGTGAGTGTCGGAATCAGAAGGAATACTCTTCCTCAAGAGTCCTTCATGGCCACTTGTTTCGGTTCGATTTCATGTCTGCTATAATTATTGGACCAAGCACGGAGAAAGAGGGGTTATGATGGAAGACAACGAAGATGAAGAGAATGATGACAGCTATCCTATGTCCCCTGAATACGGTGGTGCTACAATGGAATACAATGATGAAGAAGAAGCAGAAGAACATGCACCATATGAGCCAGATGATGATCTTGGTCGGGCCATTGCTGATGCAAAGGGAGAATGTGATAGTGAAAGGGATAGGTTGAAATTTGAGCAGATGTTAGATGACATAACAAATTGTTGTACCACAATTGCGAAGATGGCCACAAAAAGCTAGGCAACACACCGGAATTGCTGAAATGGAAGGCAGAGGTCGGTGTGCCTGACAAGGGATTTGAAAAGTGGTTGAAGATAATGAAGAAGCTGCTTCCAAAGGATAACGAACTGCCCGCCAGTACTTACGAAGCAAAGAAGGTTGTCTGCCCTCTAGGATTAGAGGTACAGAAGATACATGCATGCATTAATGACTACATCCTATATCGCGGTGAGCAGTACGAGAATTTGGATGCATGCCCGGTATGCACTGCATTGCGGTATAAGATCTGACGAGATGACACTGGTGATGTTGAGGGGGAGCGCACGAGGAAGAGGGTTCCCGCCAAGGTGATGTGGTATGCTCCTATAATACCACGGTTGAAACGTTTGTTCAGAAACGAAGAGCATGCCAAATTGTTGCGATGGCACAAACAATACCGTAAGAAGGACGAGATGTTGAGACACCCCGCTGATGGGTCGCAGTGGAGAAAAATTGAGAGAAAGTACCCAGACTTTGCAGGTGACTCGAGAAACTTATGGTTTGGTCTAAGTATGGATGGCATGAATCCCTTTGGGGAGCAGAGCTGCAGTCATAGCACATGGCCTGTGACTTTGTGTATGTATAACCTTCCTCCTTGGTTGTGCATGATGCGGAAGTTCATTATGATGTCAGTGCTCATCCAAGGCCCGAAGCAACCCGGCAACGACATTGATGTATACCTAAGGCCATTAGTTGAAGAACTTTTACGGCTATGGCACAGACAAGGTGCACGTGTGTGGGATGAGCACAAACGTGAGGAATTTAACCTACGGGCATTGTTGTTCGTAACCATCAATGATTGGCCTGCTCTTAGTAATATTTCAGGACAGACAAACAAGGGATATAATGCATGCACACACTGTTTAGATGACACTGAAAGTATTTATTTGGATAAGTGCAAGAAGAATGTGTACCTAGGGAATCGTCGTTTTCTTCCGCCCATGCATTCCCTAAGAAGGAAAGGCAAGTATTTCAATGGTGAAGCAGATCACCGGAGTAAGCCTGTCCGTCGTACTGGTGATGATGTATTTGATATGGTGAAGGATTTAAAAATAATCTTTGGAAAGGGTCCTGGCGGACAGTCTGTTCCGAAGGAAGCTGGCGGACACGCACCCATGTGGAAGAAGAAATCTATATTTTGGGAGCTACCCTATTGGAAAGTCTTAGAGGTCCGCTCTGCAATCGACGTGATGCACCTGACGAAGAATGTTTGCGTGATACTGCTAGGCTTCTTGGGCGTGTATGGAAATAATAAAGATACACCAGAAGCACGACAGTACCAACAACGTACGAAAGACCGAGAAGGCAAGCATCCAGAGTTGTTTCAAGGTACTGCCAGCTATGCTCTTACTAAGGAAGAGAAGTAAATCTTTTTTGAATGCCTGAGTAGTATCAAGGTTCCTTCTGGCTTCTCGTCCAATATAAAGGGAATAATAAATATGGCAGAGAAAAAATTCCAGAACCTGAAGTCTCATGACTGCCACGTGCTTATGACGCAGTTGCTTCCGGTTGCTTTGAGGGGGCTTCTGCCGGAAAATGTTAGAGTACCCATTGTGAAGCTATGTTCGTTCCTCAATGCAATTTCTCAGAAGGTAATCGATCCAGAAAGTCTACCAGGGTTACAGAAAGATGTGGTCCAGTGTCTTGTCAGTTTTGAGTTGGTATTCCCACCATCCTTCTTCAATATAATGACGCACCTTCTAGTTCACCTAGTCGAAGAGATTACCATTCTCGGTCCTGTATTTCTACACAATATGTTCCCCTTTGAGAGATTCATGGGAGTCTTAAAGAAATATGTCCATAACCGTGCGAGGCCAGAAGGAAGCATCTCCAAGGGATATGGAACAGAGGAGGTCATTGAGTTTTGTGTTGACTTTATTCCTGACCTTAAGCCGATCGGTGTACCTGAATCACGGCATGAAGGGAGACTTAGTGGAAAAGGCACGCTAGGAAAGAAAGCAAAGATATGTATGGATGGACATTCTTTCACTAAAGCAAACTATACAATTCTGCAAGGTTCCACCTTGGTGGCTCCATATATCGAGGTACACAAGAATATTATACGCTCGAACTACCCGGGGCAGTCTGACAGGTTGATTAGAGAGGAACACGTGAAGACTTTCGGCGGTTGGTTGCAGACACATCTCATGAATGACACCACTGTTGGAGATCAGTTGTACTTGTTGGCCAGGTCTCCATCTTCAACTATATTGACTTTCTAAGGTTACGAGATCAATGAGAATATATTTTACACGCACGCCCAAGATAAAAAGAGCACCAACTAAAACAGTGGTGTCCGATTTGATGCAACGGACGAGAATGGGAAAAAGGACACATTATGGTTACATAGAGGACATATGGGAACTTGACTATGGTCCTAATTTAAAGGTCCCATTGTTTTGATGCAAATGGGTCAATATGACAGGAGGTGGGGTAACGGTAGACCAGCTGTACGGAATGACAACAGTGGATCTCAATAATCTTGCGTACGGAGACGAACCATTCGTCCTTGCCAATGATGTGGCTCAAGTTTTCTATGTGAAGGACATGTCTACTAGACCGAGAAAAAGGAAGGATAAGCAAAAGAATATAATATCATACGATGAGCCAAAGCGCCACATAGTTCTTTCAGGAAAAAGAAACATGGTGGGAGTTGAGGACAGGACAGACATGTCAGAAGATTATGACAAATTTCATGAAATTCCGCCATTCAAAGTGAAAACTGACCTAAGCATATCGCTAAATAAGGAAGATGCTCCAAGGTTACGGACAAGAAGAGAACCAAAACACTAGATGTGGATGTTGGTGATGTAATGTATTAAATCTTTTGTGAATTAATCCTATTTTTCATTTATTAAAGGAAGATGCTCCATGGTTAATAAAGGAATTTCTGAGATTGCTGTAGGCAGGTACCAAAACTGTAGACTAGGTAACACTTAGACATTTATTAATATTAAAAACCGGGACAAATCGGGACTAGCTAACACTGAGGACTAAAGCCACCCCCTTTAGTCATAATCATGCCTAGTCCTATAGTACACAGCTTCAAGGTCTTCTTCGTCATCGTCATCATCATCGTCATCGTCACCTGCCACTCCAGAGATCCTCAGCCCAGCCAGGGCATATACCGGGGCACCTGCCACTCCGGCCTCGGATTCACGGCGGGCGGGGGAGGAGTCTTCTGGAAGACGATGCCTCTACCGCCGGGCGGGGGAGGGGCCTTCTTGTGGCTATGTGGCGGGTAGACTTGTGGGCACTGCAGGCGAGGATGGTCTCCCCCGGCGATGTAGCGCATCACGCCGATGATAGTACGGTTCGCCCACCACAGACGCCGACCGACTTCATTGTGGTTCATAGGGGGCGGTCCATCACCCTCGTACCTGGCGAGCTCCCTTTCCCGTCGGTTAGCAAAGAAGGCATTCCAGGAGTGATAGTTGTCGGGATCCCACTAGGGATCCATCCGCTGCTCCGGCGTGAGCTCGTGGTAGAAGTGGTTCGTGATGGCCGCCTGTCTAGCGGAGCCTTGAGGCACAGGAACCCCTCCAGCGGTCAGCATCCAGCCGGCGGCTGGCCGGTAGCCCGACGGGCAAGGGTAGTTGGAGGCCCACAACGCCTGGGTCTCCTCGAGGGTCAGAATGGCCCAGTAGGCACTGTCCGTAGTTGTGAGAGAGGAAGGTGTGGATGTATGGATAGCCATGGCGTGGTCGGCCTATATATAGATGGAAAGTGCTGGAAAACATGGTGGGAAACGGTGGGATATGGTGGGAAATATCTTTAGTCCCGGTTAGTGGCTACAACCGGGACTAAAAGCACCGTTCAGAGGGAAAGGGCGGGAAAACATGGCGGGAAGCGGTGGGATATGGCGGAAAATATCTTTAGTCCCGGTTAGTGGCTACAACCGGGACTAAAAGCACCGTTCAGAGGGAAACGGCGGGAAAACATGGCGGGAAGCGGTGGGATATGGCGGGAAATATCTTTAGTCCCGGTTTCATGGCTTTCAGTCCAAGAGACGGATGTTATGTGTTGAATCGCGGCATAGTTTGTGATACGGTGCCCATATTGTGCATGCATGTGTATATTGGGATGTAGAACAATGTTGCAGGAGGAAGTTTTCCCTTTCGTCGCTCGGAAAAGCCATTTTCCATTTTACGAGCGCAAAAAGACGGGTCGTTTTATGAAGCAGCCACCAAAATACAGTTATAGAATGCTACCATCCCATTTTTTTAAAATAGTAGACCATGTTACGTGAACTATATCTCAACCGGGGGATCTCAAACCTTTCTGTCCTTCTCGGGTGAAAAAGACAAATGTCTGCCGAATCGATAGGAAGTGGGTCCGGTTTGAACTACAGGTACATGATCTAACGTCCGTAATTTTTTGAAAAAAATATTTTTAGACTCACAATATGTCATTTTTTCAGAGATCCAATGCAAGTTCTAACATTCTCATCCTCTATCTTCACGCACGCTGTTTTGACCTAAGTTCAAAATGGCAAAAAATTCAAACGAGCATAAAAAATTCAAAAAAGGTCCGAACAATGTAAATCCTTCGCGTGGTGTGATATTATGTGACATAGTTGCAAGGAAAAATATCAAATTTGGTATAGTGATTATGTCTCCAAAAAACCTTCACGAAATGACCTATCATGTTCGAGGTTTCATGACTTTCGGTCCAAGAGAGGGATGTTATGTGTTGAATCGCGGCATAGTTTGTGATACGGTGCCCATATTGTGCATGCATGTATATATTGGGATGTAGAAAAATGTTGCAGGAGGAAGTTTTCTTTTTCGTCGCTCGGAAGCCATTTTCCATTTTCCGAGCGCAAAAAGACGGGTCGTTTTGTGAAGCAGCCACCAAAATGCAGTTACAGAATGCTACCATCCCATTTTTCTAAAATAGTAGACCACGTTACGTGAACTATATCCCAACCGGGGGATCTCAAACCTTTCTGTCCTTTCCGGGTGAAAAAGACAATGTCTGCCGAATCGGTAGAAAGTGGGTCCGGTTTGAACTACAGGTACATGATCTAACGTCCGTGATTTTTAAAAAAAATCAATTTTAGACTCATAATATGTCATTTTTTCAGAGATCCAATGCAAGGTCTAACATTCTCATCCCCTATCTTCATGCACGCCGTTTTGACCTAAGTTCGAAACGACAAAAAATTCAAAACGGGCATAAAAAATTCAAAAAGGTTTTAAAAAAGGTTTTTAAAGAAGGTTTTAAAAAAGGTTTTTAAAGAAGGTTTTTTAAAAGGTTTTTAAAAAAGGTTTTGAAAAAGGTTTTTTGTTTCTAAAAAGGTTTTAAAGAGGCATATAATAATTAATTTTAAAAAAGGTTTTGAAAAAGCTTTTAAAAAAGGACCTTTAGCCTCGGTTTGACCTACAAACCGGGGCTAAAGGGGTGCGGGGCTGCACGCGAAACGCGGCGCCCCTTTAGTCCCGGTTTGTGCTACCAACCGGGGCTAAAGGTGGCGTGGGTATAAATACCCACCCCGTGTGCCCCGGTTCGTGCACCGAACCGGAGCACACAGAGCCCCGCCGCCGTTGCGCCGTCTTCCTGCTCTCGCACATCCGTCGCTGCGCCGCCACGCCGTCCGTCCCTGCGCCGTCCCCGCGCCATCCGTCCCCGCGCCGCCCGAGCCGTCCGTCCCCGCACCGCCCGAGCTGTCCCCGCGCCGCCCACCCCGCGCCGCCCACCACACCACCAGAGCCGGCGCCCCTCTCCCTGCGGTGAGTTAATGTTAATTAGTTAAATTTTGTTGTTAAATTTTTTAGTGTTAATTAGTTAGTGTAACTTTAGTGTATTTTAGGATTAATTAGTTAGGGTTATTTTAGGTTAATTAGTTAGTGTAATTTTGTTATTTGTTGTTAAATTATTTAGTGTTAATTAGTTAGTGTAATTTTAGTGTATTTTAGGATTTTAGTTAGTGATTTTAGGATTTTTCTTAGTTAGTGAATTTTAGGATTTTAGTTAGTGAATTTAGTTAGTGAATTTTAGTGTAATGTTTCTTAGTTAGTGAATTTTAGGATTTTAGTTAGTGAATTTAGTTAGTGAATTTTAGTGTAATTTTTCTTAGTTAGTGAATTTTAGGATTTTAGTTAGTGAATTTAGTTAGTGAATTTTAGTGTAATTTTTCTTAGTTAGTGAATTTTAGGATTTTAGTTAGTGAGTTTTAGTGTAATTTTTCCTAGTTAGTGAATTTTAGGATTTTAGTTAGTGTTTAATATAGTTTATTTTAGTTAGTGAATTTAGTTAGTGTTTAATATAGTTTATTTTAGTTGATACTATTTATTTTCATCATGTTTAAAGTATATAGGTTTAATTTAGTGTTTAGGAATATGCCGATTCCTCATCCTCGTTCACTCGGCGTGACCCCCAGAGCGCTACTAGACAGTGTCGCCGGGCATCCACGGGGCTGGGCTCCGCCGGGCTGGCTCTGGTGGTGCTACCAGCCGGGGGACGTCGTCTCATGAGGAATCTGGGTGTCATCGTCGACCCGGATCTTCTATGGTGGCAGCCGAGTGGTCCAGGTGCGATGAAGAGGGAGCCGGCCCCCGACAAGGTGGTACAGCGTCGTGTCAGGGAGGAGGACGAGCACGTCCGGCGCTACATGCACATTTTAGGAGTCCGGGACGCCAATACCTGGCAGCTTCTTTAGACACCTTACCCGAGATATTCTCCGGTGATGGTTCCTACACTTTGGGTGCACACCTCCCGCGCTCAGTAGCCGGGGCTCGACGTCTTCGCTGAGCTAGCTAGATGTGTAATAGGGTTGTATTGTTGTTTAATTGGTACTTTATTGTTGTACTAGCTGGATTATTCGAGATGTATTGTTGTTTAACTGGTACTTTATCTTTCTTTATCGCATTGTTTAAGCTGGATTACTTTATCTTCCTTTATTTTATCGCATTAAGCAAAATAGTTTTATCTTTCTTCTGTATTAGTTAAGTTATGGACGATAGAGACAACGAAGAGCACATCATGTACAACATGATAGATGAGGGTACAGGAGGTTACAATTATGATGGAGCAGACGATGATGGAGATGATGATGACTCCCAATACCTCAACTTGGATGAAGCCGACAGAAGAGACGACTATGACGAATTCTTTGGTGGAGACGACGGTGGAACTGACGGTGGAGACACCACCATAGCAAAGACCGGCGAGGTATATAAAGCCTCTGCTGATCACGAGCTAGTAGATGCATTAGTTGATTCATATATATATATGTACTAACGACTGTTTCTTCTCTTAGACCTCCGCATCGGGCGAATCTTTTGCAAGGAAATGAGGCCCGACCAAAAAGTTGGCCGACAGTATGCGTTTCACCATTGATCTAGTGTCTGAGTTCGGCGAACCTTTGGAGCCGAAAGAGGCCGCAAGTGTATTTGTATACCAATGCGGAGCGATAGTCAGGGACGCCATCCCGATCACTACTCAGAAGTGGAATAAGCCAGGAAAGAAAAGTGATCGAGTTGGAGAAACTTTTGTCGATGACAGAGGCAAAGACGGTCTTTGGAATTCACTCATGGCACACTTCTCTCTGCCTGAATTGGACACTCCTGAACTCACTGAGGCATTGAGGTTGCAAGTCAGAAAGTGGGCCCTTAAGAAGATGGGCGGACAGTTCAAGGACTGGAAGAAAAGATTGTACAACAACTTTGCCAAGAAGGGGCTGACTCTGCCATTCACTGGCCCGCTGGAGAAGCAGCGGGATAACTGGGCCCCATTTGTGACATATAAGGAATCAGAAGCAGCTACGGCCAAGTCGGAAAAGAATAAGTTAAATGCAGCCAAAAAGAAATATCACCATACTAGGGGGACAGGTGGCTACAAGACGGCCGTGCCTAAGTGGACAAAAACCGAGAAAGAAATGCGTCTAAAAGGGGTCACGCCAGCTATACATCAGTGGCCCGTGAGGTAAAAAAATTGGCTCCTTGGGCATGAGGGGTCGTATGACACTGAAACCGGGGAGATTATTGTTACAAAGGAGGCCATTACTAAACCCAAAGATGAACTTGTTAAAGTGATACAACTGAAAAAAGATGGAAAGTTCATTCCCGACAGAGAGAACGATGAGCTGACATATGCCCTCGGGAATCCTGAAAAAGTCGGACGAACACGAGGCTTTGGCCCATCTGTTCCATGGAAGACAGGGTTTCCCGCTGGCATCGACACTTATAGAAGCCGATCCATAAAAACAAACCGGCAGAAGGCGGAGGAGGCAGCGCGGTTGGAGGCGGTTGAAAAAAGGAACGAGAAATTTCAAGCCATGTTCAAGATGCAGCAGGAGCAGATTAATGAACTTAGAGTACTGGCCCGACAGCAAGATCCTGCGTTAGACAGTCCGGTGGGCCCATCTCAGCGGAGAAGCAGCGTGGCTTCCACGGAGGTACAAGCTAATAATCCAATGTTGATGGACAATAATGCAACGATGGTTCGCTACCCCGTGGATGAAGTCGAGGCAAGGACAGCTTGTGAGCTACATGTCACAGTGAAGAACATTTCTATGAAGGTGTCGCTCGGCTTTGCTTTACCTTGTCCACCGGAAGCGACCTGCCATGGAAGTCAGATTCCAGATGGCTATGCTCGTGTCGGTGTCGATGAAGTTGAACTGACATGTCGATCACTTGAGCTTGACATCCCTGCAGGCAAAGGGGAGAAAACACTTGGAGAAGTGGAGGGTGGGATCATTCTTTGAAAAAAACAACACATCGTGTTTCCAGACTGGGCGCCAAGGAAATCTTCTCCTCCGAGAAGCAATCCATCACCTTCAAGGCCACCATCACCTCCGAGTCCACCATCTCCACCAAGAAACAATAGTCCACCCCTTCCTGAGAGGGATCGCAGCGCGACTGCATCTCCATCTCCGGCGCCTCCGCCTCCGCCCACTGAATCAAAGGGAAGAAAGCGGAAGAATAACACCGCTACGTCGAGGGAGACCCGACGCCGAAAACGACAAGATCCCCTACCAAGAGTACCGCCGTCTCCTCCCAAGTTAGCCTATCACCGGACTGATGAGGAAAGCGCGGTGATCTCCCGGGCCGAATTGAAGGCCCATTTTGCACCAAAACAACCCGAGCCACAGGTGCTAGTTGATCCAAAAGTCAAGAAGCACTTCAAGGCATTCCTTGACCAACCACCCCAACATGTGTTAAATAGGAAAGATGACTATACACGCTGTTTTACGAAGACACTAAAAGAGAAGTCATCAAGCAGTACTGCAAGTGGGAGAAAATCAAAAGAAGTTGCCTAGCTCGGCAAACAGGCAAAACAATCCATTGCCCCGCTCAAGGTGTTACCCCAGCCCACACAAGGTGGAATAGATATGGAAATAGCTATTAAATTAGCCAAGGAGTATAACGTGCCGGTCGAAGCACTTCTAGCCGGCGGAGATAATGTCCCCAAGGGACCAATAGCACGAAAATTTGTCTATGGGGAGCCTTTGGTCAGCGATGAGGTATTCGATGATCTGCCAACACATATGCGACTGTTGCATATCTGATACTTGAAAGTCACAAAGGAAGGGCGACAATTTCTCCTATGTAAAGTTGGAGAGGGGTACTTCCGTCCCGACTATATCTCCATTGAACTTTGTGAACTATTTCAGTTATTCAACCTAGACGCCCTCGACAAGTCCCTCATCAGCATATATTGTCTGTAAGTAATTAAGTCACTAACTCAGCTCGTTCAATTTATTTCCTGTCGTTATCCTCACTATATCTCCTTCTGTATGCTATTATATATGCAGAATGAAGATTCAAGAATGTAGAAGAAAGTCAATCTACAGCATTGTGTTCGTTGACCCAAACAGAGTAAATGGACATACGCTAATAAATAACCTCGAGGAAACAGAGGATAACTTGCTAATGTTTTTAATGGAGCAACATTACAAGACACAAATACTATTTCCTTACAACTATGGGTAAGAGTCTTACTGTCCTGTACACATTCAATTTTTGTTTACTCGATGTTAAGTGTATATAAACGATCGCAACTTTCACTGGATTCTTCTAAACATTGATGTTGACCGTGCAAACGTTGAAATCTCGGACTCGTTAAAGAAGCCGATGGAAGACTACCGCAACATAATTGATTGCCTCCAAAAGTAATTTCAATCACTATATCTTTCTCTTTCGTTCATTCTCCGAGATGTAAACTAATTAATAATTCATTCATTTCTTTTTTGCCGGACAGGGTTTGGAAAAGGTTCACGAAGGAGGTTCAGGGTGAATGGCGTGAGGAGCTCACTTTTCGTACGGTCCCGGTAAGTAGTACGAGAGCTAGGGGACTAATTTATGTGGATATTACAATTATCATTCTTACAATTATCATGCTTGATTATTATCTGATTGAATTATATTTTCGATTGAAAAGTGTGCGACGCAGCCACAGGGGACTAATTTATGTGGATATTACGTATGTGAGTTCATTCGTGGGTGTATGCAGCAAGGCACAGACTTTCTTCAAGTACGTAAACAATATATTCGCAATTTATTCTATACCATAGTTTTTGTTGAGTTTCATTCATAATGATCTACTTCTTTATATATAGTTGGATGCGATGCGGAATAAGCTACTACCACATGAACGCCTACTAGCAATTCAAGAGGAGTTGTCGGAATTTTTTCTCAGGGACGTCATAAACTCAAAAGGAGAGTACAACGTAGATAGACCTTCGTGTAATCGTGGATAGACACAAAAGGACAGTATCTGTTGTAATGATGATCTTGGTGTAAATCAATTAGACGAGCTCTAGTCTCGGTTGTGTATATATTTATATGTATTTATGTTATCGTGAGTGAAATTATATTATATATGCATCAATGTATACATCACGTAGTAGCGTAGAATAATATGTATATGAAAACACAAAATAAAAATAATCAAACACAAAAAAAGAAAACCCTAAAACCCCACCTCCTGCCGCGGCAGCAGTTTGGTGTAAAATGCTGCCGCGGCAGAAGAACTTTAGTCCCGGTTACGAACCGGGACTAAATATCCTCTAGCCCTGCGCGCACAGAGCGGCCACGTGGAGATAATCTAGTCCCGGTTTGTAACAGAACCGGAATACGTTAGTCCCGGATTGCAATCCGGGACTAAAGGCTCTTACAAACTGAAACTAGTGTCCTGTTTTCTACTAGTGTACATACACATGATCCTTACCATACCACACTATATGTTGATGCGATTGTGTGGAGATACACAATATGGTTCTCTGAATATCTTCGGTCCATACAGTAGGTAGTGTTATGTTGAAAATATGAGAAGAAACCAGGCTCATGAATGTTTCTATACCTCAGCTCAATGTACCTCACGATTGCTTAAGATGTGCTGTGGATTTTTTTATACTCATACGATGTATTTTTATGCTTGGAAATTTGCTTATGGATGTAACAAACCCATAAAATCAGGACTGTATGTAATATTCTATACACAGAATGTATATATTTTCACCTAAAGTTTTTTAATCATATTATACAGTGGGGGTATTGCATTATCATAGGATGTAAATTTTGGACAGTAAATACATCCCGATAACATGGTTGTAGCTTTTTCGTATACATAAGATGTATGCTTATACTAAAAAAATCATATGGAGTAATTATGTTGTGTTGGGATGTAATTTTGTATATGCTTGTGGGTTTAATCAATTTTTCCTGAGATTTATTACATTTAAAGTTTATGCTATGAATGGTCATGCTATGCTCTCAAATTCTACATGGTCATGCTGTGCACAAATCCCAGGAATTTTTTTACATGCTGCTACAAATGATTCATGTTAAGCTATGAGTTTCTACATGCTACCTCTATGAATTAGTGAGAATTTTACATGAGTGTGACTTTGTTTTTAGATTTTTTACATGCATGCCTACATGGTTGTTTGGCAGCATGTAGAAAATTTCTATTTTCTGAATAGAAACTAGTTCAGAAGTTCTTGAAAGTGCATACAAGCTACATTGGTTATGCCTGTCCTGGGGATTTTGTAACAGATTAAGAACATGTTCTTTCTTGGGGTTGGGGGGCCTTTTTGTTCCTGTTATTGACTTATTGTAGCTCTGATCTTCCTTGCTCCGTGCTTCAGCCAGATGGATTGGTAAAAGGTAGAATCCAAAACAGAATCCATGTGATCGCATGATGCTCCTTCAAGTCAAGACAGCATAAAACGTCAAGAAAATTTACATGTTGTTTTTGCTTCAGTTCTCTACTACTATTGGCTCTTTTCGAGTCGTTGGAGTGGTGGTTCAAAGTTTCGATCTCATGACCACAGGAAAAACAAGATGCTTTTGCTCATAGTTTCCATAGCAAACAGTTTGTACTACCTAGTATGCACAGCAAACTAGATGCTACTTCTTTTTTACCATGAGTTTATGCTCACGGAATGGAGTATTTTTGTTACATTCGTTTTATATGAACCATGACTGTGTTTCTTTTTTTGAAAAGACAGGTAGGTACCAATGCTTCATCTACAGAGCAATTTTTACATTTATCCAGGTTTTTATAATTACTTAAAGACTTAAGCGTGAGATGCAGGGAGCGCTAAGAGCGCTCCTATCGTGCGTGAGATGGTGTTGTTTCTCTACTTGCGGCACACACTGAGTCCATGTATCGCTGGTTGTGGGCCTTCGCTTTGGTTTCACTGCTTTTGGGCCATGCGACCTCTCTCTATCCTGAAATCTTTGAACCCTATATATTTTCTCCTCCCGTCTCTCACTCCCTGGCGGGGGCGGCTGCGGCCGAGCATCGGGCGGCGACAGCGATGGCGATGGGCGGGCATCGCGTGGAGGCGGCGACGGTCGGGCATCGCGCGGAGGGGGAATGACGGGGAAAGGTCAGTACGTCCTCCCATCTCCTCTCCTCTATCGCCTTCTCCTCCCCCTTTCTTTGTCACTACCACCAGGGAACGGCGAGCGCTGAGGTGGTGGTGGGGAGCAGTGAGCCTACCTTCCTCTCTCCCCCAGGCTCCTCTCTCTTTCTACACATTTGTCTCATGTTTGATGTTGCTATGTAAATGCTGGCTGAGAAAATCCAATTGTTAGATGAATTAGGGGCATTGGATAAGATGACTTTGGTGATATTCAGACAGGCTGGAACCTGGGAGTATACTTAAGGCTGCCGTCGGGGAGGGTATCAAAATCCAAATCCAAAGTTACCCATACCCATGAAATTTCAGGTCGCCCCATACCCAAAACAACTACTCCCTCCGTTCGGAAATATAAGACATTTTAGCTTTGTGCTATGAGTGTATCTAGACACTTTCTAGTGTAAGGTTCACTCCGAACCTCTACGAACCTATACACTAAAAGATGTCTACATACATTCGATTCACAAAGCTAAAACGTCTTATATTTCCGAACAGAGAGAGTAGGTATTATCCAATTGATTTGGGGAAACCCATGGGTAAGGACTAAGGGGGAGAAGCTACCGGGATTACTTCAAACTCGTGAGGTACTTTAGGAACGCCATGGACAAGTTTGCTTCATGAACGCCATGGACGTGCTCGCGGATGCTCGGCTCAAGTCTGGCCTGCGTGTCGCCCGTCGGCGGCGATGGCTCCGCCTCCGCTATGTTGTGACTCCAACGCAGGGCCGCTTGCGACTCCGACGTATGACCTGTGTGGTTTCCGTCAGCGCGCCGGCGCCAAGCCAACCTGGCTTGCGGCTACAATGCTGGCTGGTACATCATATGCTCCGTGTTTGTGGCACATATCGGAAGGACACCAGCAAGTAGAAAAGTAAGAGAGAAACAGAGACAATGATGCTTGCAACGTGCAATATGGGTATGTTCAGGGTCAGGGGTAATGGGAAATTACCCTCCCCGTACCGAGATCATAGTGGGTAATTTTTTCTTATTCATACCCTATCCAATTAGTGTGGGTGATAATGAGTACCCAACGACAGTGTTAAGTATACTCCAGAGTCCAGATGCCATCCAACTGCTCCTTGGCATCCTCATCTTGGCCCCAACCTTCACCTCCTTCTCTCCGCCTGAGCAAGCTGTTGTCATCGTCCATCCTCGACCTCCGCATCGCCTGTGCACTGTGGAGTTGGTGTGCGCGCTGAGGTCGCCCTCCACCCCAGGCTCATTCTCGGCCTCTTGAGCCCGTCTCTGTCTAGCTAGACATCGGCCACTTTCCGACATCTATGTACATGTTGCGGTAGCATTTCCCTTGATGATTAACTTGATGCACCAGCAGTGCAGCATATACATGTTTGGATTATAGGAGAAATATGTAGAAGATTTTGTTCATACAAATGATGTGTCCCTAATTGTTTGGTATTCATACACTTCTATTTGCTGATTCTGTCAAGGATCTTTATGTCCACAATTATAGAAGTACAAACCAGCAATAGTTGTGTTCTACTTCACACTTTGAGCATGCATAGTGTATTGTTTTGATGCTTTGTTAAATCCTTACAACCTGTGTAGTTAAATTGAATCCACTTTTTAATTTTTATAATGGAGCATGGATTATATATGTATACGTCGAAGCATCTATTAGAGTCTTAGATGTCTATTTGTGCTGAGTTGTAACAACACGGCAAAATAACTTTAATTTTTATAATGGAGCATGGATTATATATGTATACGTTGAAGCATCTATTAGAGGTCTATTTGTGCTAAGTTGTAACAACACGGCAAAATAACTCACGGTCTTTTTTTCCAGCATTCATGGTCATTTAACCGTATCATTTCACAATCCATGGTCAGTTAAGCGTATTCTGGTCTTCTAAACATTGGCTATTTAAGATGGTCTGACTATTTGAGTTTCCATAGGTTTTATCTTGACATGTGCATTCTGATATGCAGAACATTTCTACTCGAAGCTAGCTGGACATGCATGGATTTTTATGTGTATGCAACACCATATATGATGACATAGCATGGGATTACTATTTTTCTACTAGACACACTTTGGAGACAACGTCGTGGGAAAAAGGAGCTGAGCTAGAATATGTGCGTTTGGTTTATGAACGTTTTTTTCTAAATGATTCAGTACATATGAAGTTAATACAATTGTTCATTATCCATTTTGTAGGTGAAGCAGCACAATATCTCTGGTTTTCTCATGCCATCTGGCGCTACAAGTGTGTGTGTGTGCAAACACTGGTTGCGTCTCACCTGCGAACTCCAATCCCTAGCTGGCTTCTTCTACACCAGTGAGCACCGTCCTCTGTCCACCCTCCACTTTTCATTGTCCCGCGAACTAGGGTCTCTAGCTGATCTACTCCTCCATTTTCCTACACGAGCATCACCATCCTCTTTCGTTGGTATGACGCCTCCGCTCAAGCCAACGTCGGGGTATCGTAAAAGTCCTCTTCTGTTTCCCTTATAAAAGAGTTAAGAATGTCCGAGTACTTTCTAGATGTTGTCAACTTCAGTTTGCACTATTGTTTGAGTTTAACAAGATTTTGCTGCCATTTGTCTCGAGGCTAGGGTTTCTTAATAAAAAGAAAGAGAATATAAAAGGCAAATCAGTGTTGGAACTCGCTTTCATTTGTACCTCCTGATAACCTCCTTTTTAGCAATATGGAAAGAAGGGTAGGAAAAATGTAGGTCCCAAAAATATATCGTGTTTCATTTTTCAATTTTAAGCAACTCTATACGATTAATGTTTTACAGAATAAAGGGAGAATTCACATGTAATTTGTGTAGCTAGGCTAAATGGATAGATCACTACCAGCGTGGAACATCTTCTTGGATCACGTTACCTCCCATCAACATGCTAGCGTCCTCGCACCTTACTTCCTGCCTCCGGTCTCTAGATGCATCCAGCGTGGCCATAACAAGAGGTAACTCCACCACCTTCATTAGAATTTTTGTATTTGTTGTATGGTTCCTAGCCCTTAGAATTCGATGGAAATCACAAGGATTTATGCCTAGAGAAAAGTTTACATACAAACTAGATGTGCTCATGTGTGGTGTTGGTAACATTGTTGCATACCAATTCAGTAATTTAGCTAAGAGACAATAGGATACATGACATTGTAGCTATACATTTTTTTGGTTACATGATCCAGTATAGCTAAAATAAATTACACGATTCTGTAACTGCTGTTGGAGATTGTCGCTTTCAGTTTGTACCTTTTTTCTATTGGATGATTCTGTATAGCTAAAATAAATTACATGATCATGTAATTGTTGTTGGAGAATGTCGCCTCCAGTCATTTTCTAGACACTTGTGCTAAAAACAATAGGTGTGCAATCGCTATTGTATTGCAACAAGAACTTGGACCATATACCCAGACAAACATTGGTACATCCTACCAACCCAGGGTGTGAGCACACCCTGTTGCCCTCTGTGCGATGATACTATGGCTGTCCCGGCCCCTTTCCGCCTCCTACGCCCCTAGCTCCTCCTTCACATGCTCCCCTCAGCCTCAGCGCCATCATCGCCCTCCTCACTTGATCCTATTTCCCAACACCTTCGAGTCCAGTTCCTCCTGTCCCTCCCCTACAAGTGTGGCTCCAGATTCTACACCATCTCTCCTCTGATTTTGGAGGCGGCACGACAATTGGTGTGGCTGGAAAGGCGGATAAGGGAAGGTGGGCACTGGCGGGTTGGCAGCGCTCCCACGAGGCATGGAAGAGTTCTGGAGCAAGTTGTGCCCCACAGAAGGTGAGCTTCATCATTGCATTTTCGCCAAGCCCCTCGCTCGACTTTTTGGGTTTGTGTACAAAAATGCCATGCACAGTGCCCACCAACTGTTTGCTGAAATTCCCCAAGGTTTTGGCATCTTCGATAGCCACTGTTGTAAGTTCTTTATACATCTCTTTCCCCTTTTGTTAATTCTGGGAGCTTATCTGAACAACATATTTATGTGTATTGATTCGACTGCATGATCACTTTACTTCTTTCGGTCCATAATTTCCTGAGTTTGCTGCCTTGTGCCTTCAATCTCTGGTATATCTAATGGGCTTGATTGTTTTTTATTGTTAAATGGAACCTATGATTTGCAAGACTTGGATATAGAATTACAAGTGATTTTGTTAGGTGAGTATATAAATTAAGATGTCAATGTTGAGAAGAAGGGAAGATCAAACACGAGGTGCTTTTAGAAGTGCTAGGAAACGTACAGGTTCCTCAGTGGAACAGGCAGTATCAAATTGTGTGAATCTATTCCTACACATGATATGATGATAAGTTGTGTTGCGGCAATGAGTATCCTCATTGGTGATGATGATGATTTATAGTTATAATATGGAGAAGTATAGTCGTGCTTTGGGGTTGTTCTTGGCATGCCAATGCTTATTACTTTAAGAATAAGCATATTGATGTAAATTCTGATTTTGGTTTATTTTCCTGTTGACACATTTCATTTGGTTTGATGGAAAAAGCAGAATGCAACAAATGATCCTTTTTTATGGATAATAGTGAATAATGGAGCTAAATTAAATTAAACAAGGGGACCGCACATCCAAATATATTGTGATCTTTTTGTAGATCCAGTTCTACCTAGACTAAAAATTGAGGCACAACTCTGATTAACTTGATAAAAATGAATAGCTTAATGCTATGCTTAATGTTAGCAAAAGGATGGTCACTATTTTATGTATGTTTGTTTCTTCACAAAATGATATTCTTTCTACAGGTACCCTCATTTTTTATCCTGTAGATGTTATCAAAATTAGGCTCCAAATACATCTTGTTGGTCAAAGAGGAAACTTGGTACGCATAGTCCACGTCATCTATGTATTACTTATTTTGATGCTAAGTTTACTAAATTATTGTAAGCATACTGTTAAAATTAAAACTATTAGGGGTCAATGTTTATGCAAATGGTTGAAATGGATGGGCCTCTATCACTCTATTTTTTTTAAAGAAAGACCCAGCTAGGCCTAGCTTTATATCTCAATCACTCTATTTGGGATTTGAACCAGCAACAATTAGATCCCTTATGCATAGCGGTCTTAGATTAGGATTATATGTGGCCTGCAAACATGTTTGCAGCTATGCATTTGGCTCAACAGAATTTGCTTTTAAATTTGCATCCTGAGTAGTTGCTGGGGCCACTCAGATATCCGAAGGAGGTTTTGAAGGTATAATATAGTGATATTTACTTAATTCAAAGTATGACTAGGTTTATGGACTTGATCGAGATCGGGCACATCCTATATGTGAGATCACAAATGAATACTAGTAGAATTAGTATATTCGAAGTGATGAGGAAAATTGTAGCAGAGGAATGCCTCAAAGTGCTTTGGTAAGGAGTTGGCCCAGCTATGGCGAGAGTGGGCTGAACCACGACATCACAAATAGCAACTGATGACGAGGTCAAGCAAATATACCATTTTTTCTTATCTTCTACTTGAAACGGAAGTTGTTGCACACCTAATAAACTATTTATGCCTTTTTTACGCCAGTCCTTCCTGAAGTTGACACCACTTAAAGAAATGTTTTCAATTAAATCTCATCTACTTTGAATTATTTTTCTCTTCTACAAAATGTCAGATAAACCCTTTTATTCTGCTACTACTTGCGAGGTCATGATTTCTATTAATCTTGGATACCTTTCATGTCTTGATGAATGTCAAGTTAGTCCAGAGCTTTGCCCTTTTTCATGCTTGGAAATTTATTTGTTTGAATTGTTGGTGTAAATGGATCAACTACCTATTCCTTGGGGAAATCCCTTTTGGCTCACAGGTGCAAATACATCCATTGTGAGAAAACATATTTTAAAATGTTAAAAGATTTGTAAAAAATATCTATATCTATATTTGAACATTTTATGTCCGTTCACAAGTTTTGTTGATGTGGTATATATCTAATTCGAGACCCCCCTTCAGTTTAATACTTCATGGATCAGTGAGATGTGGCTGGTTGATTGATAGTTTTATGGAATGAATAATGTCTGGCAAGATCCTGCTTGCCAGCCGCCATGTTGTGCCAGCCGCTGCACCACCGCTTGCTGGTGCCGGACCCGGACGGAGTGCCGATCCCACCACCTCCACCCCTTTTCTTCCTCTCATCCTTCCACCATGGCCTTTTGAAAGTTATCACTGAATCTATTTGGGTATATCTCACATCTTCACTCACATGTAGCTACAACAGGTTCAAAGTCATTCAGAAAATGTCTGTATCACCAGAATAGGTATGCACTCGCTGTACGTAAAAGCTATCACCAAATCTATTATTTTCTTTCTAACTTCCATCTATTCTATGCATGCAAAACTCTTAGGACTTCTTTGTCTTAAGATCTTATTTTGTGCAAATTGGTCATATATAGGACATAAACATTCCAGCACTCGGTAGCGAATCTATACAATTTTCTAATACCGGTGATGGTGATGATGCTGCCATGATATAATAAAGTACTAACAGTTATAGAAAGAATATGGTAGCTAGGAATCAAATAGTAATCACTAAGGCTGTTTTCGTATTCACTTCTAACCTGTTGTTTTGTAGGTGGAATTGCATGTAATAGTTAATTGAATAAAGACGTGATACAGGCGGCAACCAACATAAGTGTTTGCAATTTGCACTTACTTTTGTGATGTTTGACAGCTTTACAGTGTCCTAGCAATGGAGCAAAAGAAAAATAGAAGCAAATTAGGGCTGCTGCTATTGAACTAATATCGTAAACCCAATAGTGACATGTATAGAGTTGATTTGTTCAATGTGCTTCGTTGCAACCTACAATAAATCTGTAATCTTACATGTTCTTTATATATCTGTTAATTCTATGTTAATATGCCCATTTCATGTTATGAGTATGTATATTATGTAGCCTGACGAAATTTAAGTTATAATTTACATGAAGTAAAAATGCTAGCATGGCCTATTCTCATGCTCAAGATACTTTTCCTTTTGCAAATGAGGCCCAAGATACTTCTAGGAACCAGATTTTTTGTTTGCATATAATATACACAATGAACACCCAAAGAAAGCGCCTCTCCACCCATCACATTACGTATCAATTCAGTCTGTTTACTGCTACCATCAGGAGAGAAAAAAAGTAGATGAACTAAGCTAGCTACATACACAGCCAAAAGCCCCTACAAGTCTACCACGACGATCATGCTTTGTGGTAAGACGTGCTACAGACGATGCGGCGAAGCGCGCATGCTCTCCTATAGTAGATTCTACTTGTACATGTTTGCTCAGGTTCTTGCCAAGCAGGAGGAAGAGGATACTGATTCGGCTTCTTGATTTTCTACTGTAGTTTGTTTGCTCCTTATTTGCTTGTAGTTTCTATTTCGCTTTCGCCATGGAGTTTCTCGCCTCCAGCGGAGGGAGGAAGAAGAGGGTGTTAAAAGCCTAGTAGAAAAAGGGATTGCTCGTATTTCTATTTTAGGGAACTGTCACTTTCAGCTCATGGGACCGGTTTCTATTTCTGGTATATGTCTTTTTCGGACAAGGGGGCACCCTGTAGCGCTAAATGGTAACTGCACACCGTGTAGCAGGTTCTTTTTAAAAAGAAAATGATACTATTTCTCTAGGGGATCAATTCGATCGATCCCTCGGGTCTTAGCTTTCGTACGTGTACAAGCCAGCCTTATCCAACCATGTGAATAGCACCCCACGCGTACGCGTACAGGCCAGAGAAAAAAAAGACAGCTTTATCCAACCAACGTGAGTAGCATTCTGCGTGCGTACGTGCTCCTCCTCCCGTCGCGCCGCCGTGCAGCGCCACCGCGCCGAACGTGCCTGTTGCTCCTTCCTCCCATAGCACCAGCTTGTCGAGAGTCGTCACCTCTCCTCCTCATAGCGCCGCCGCCCTCTCCACCATACCACGCGCCCTCCGCTGTCGGAGCTCCCGCCAACCGCGCCGCCTTCTGCGCCGAAGTTCTTGCCGACGACCGCGACGCCTCTTCGCTGCCGGAGATCCCGCCAACCACGCCGCCCTCTGTGCCAGAGTTCCTGCCAACGAACGCGTCGCCCCTCCGCCATCGAAGTTTCGCCAACCACGCCGTCCTCTACCCCGGAGTTTCGGACGACAACCGTGCCGCCCCTCCATCGCCGGAGGTCCCACCGCCACACCTCCGTGCCATGGCCGACTACCCTCGCCATTCCTCCTTCTCCTGCCGCGTGCCCCTCCGAGCTCTGCTGACCTTGGGCTACCGTGCCCACTCCAAGCCTCGCCGCCGAATAAGGGCCACTGGATTTTGCTACACCGCATGGTGCTACATAGGCACGACGGCGATGCTACTGGGAGTGGTCACTGTTGCTACATATGAAGGCTCGCGATGCTACCGACCAATAAAAGGGTTTTGAGATTTTGCTACAGGGCAATGCTACAATAGTAGTAATATTTTGCTATTTTTATTCTATGTTTTTGCTACAATAGTATAAAGTATTTGCTACGATATTTTTGACGAAAGTCTTTAGCAAAGTCGGTTTTGCTACAGCAGGCACCGGCGATTTCTCCGGCGAGGTCGTTTTTTTTGCTACATTAGCAAAAAAAATTGCTACCATCGTTTTGCGGTCTTGCTACAATAGTGTAAGGTTTTTGCTACATGGTCTCCGGCGATATTTCCGGTGAAAGTCTCCGGCGAGTCTCCGGTGAGGTCGGGTTTGCTATATTAGCATAATTTTTTTGCTACACGGTCGCCGGCGAGGTCTCCGGCGAAATCTCCGGCGAGGTCCGGTCTGTTTTTGTATTTTCTGGACCAAACCGTTTTTTGCTACATGTAGCAAAAGTGAGACTATTTATAGCAAAAGCGGGTATATTTGTAGCAAAAGTGGGATTTTGCAGATTTTTGAGGAACACGTGTCAACAGGACTCAACAGGAGGACCAGGGGGATTTTAGGGAATATCCTCGGGGGACGCATAGTACGGCCCTTTTAAAAATCCTACACATTAGCTGGCTTACAATTTTGGTTTAATAAGGAAAAAAGAAAAAAAAAACAAAGATGATTTACCTATACGTGAAGCCACCGGTCAGTCCGTCCTTTGCATGCACACATACATATACCAGACCAGCCAAAGCTAAGAGAATCTTCACTCAGCTTTCCAGGACGCCGATCTCAGGGTGAAATTTAGGTCCGGACGCCGAAAATCGGTCCAGTCGTGTTCCCAGGACCCCGGTTTCGTCCGAATTTAGGCGAACTTTGGTTCGGACTTCCCAGGCCATTCCCAGCATCCGGGAACGCCGGACAAAGCGAAAATGGGCGTGGGCCAGCTCTATCGGCGACACAACCCCATTTTCACACACCAACTCGCCCAGTCTGCGATGAAGAGCTCCCCGGCTGCCTCCGCCGCCATGGCTTCGCTGGCGGAGCTCCTCCACACCGAGACATGACCATGCCTCTAGATAGCCTCGTCGTAGTTGCCGCCGCTTTCGCCGCCCAAGCTATGTCGTAGCTCGGCTTCGCTGCGAGCTCCCACCACCTCGCCCGCCAAGTATTCGGCGTTTTGTCGGTTCGGCCATGGACTCCGACAACAAGGAGATGCTCGCCATGTTACTGGAGGAGGAGAATGCCGCTGTCGCTGAAGATGCAGAGCACTTGCAGATCCTGGCCTCCCTCGCCCAGTTGTACCTACAGACGGTGAAGCCGAAGCGCAGAGGTTCGGCGGAGGGTCGCCGGAAGTGCAAGGCGAGGCAAAGGATAGAGGGCTACTGTATTTTGTACGCCAACTACTTCGCCGACGAGCCGCTCCACGAAGAGGCCGTGTTTTGGTGCCGTTTTAGGATGAGCCGGAAGCTCTTCCTCAAGATCTACTGACCCACAAGTATAGGTGGTGTATCGTAGTACTTTCAATAAATAGGAGTGTCAATCCCAACGAGGAGCAGAAGGTGTTGACTAGTGGTTGATGGGCGTGTTGTTGACGCCTTGTTGGGAGACCCCAAGAGCAAGGTGTGATGAGCACAGCAGCAAGTTTTCCCTCAGTAAGAAACTAAGGTTATTGAACCAGTAGGAGGAAGGAAACGACTCAAAGGTGTTGCTAGCAACTTGGAGACCTGCAAAATACAAACTCAAGACTTTGCCCCAACGAACAGTGAGGTTATCAATGTCACCAGTTTGCCGTAACAAAGGATTAACTGTATGGTGTGGAAGGTAATAGTGGTTTGCATAAAGTAAACAATAACAGTGGAAGATGTATCAATGGTAAAGATTGGATCGGGGTCCATAGTTCACTGGAGGTGTTCTCCTTAGATAAAAAACATGACATGCTGGGTAAACAAATTACAGCAGGGCAATTGACAGGACTGAGCAAGGCATAACAATGCAATACTAGACATTCATGATCCTGTGAGATTCGATTGGGCAATACAACAAGATACATAGACCGCCATCCAACTGCATCTATGACTAGAAATCCACCTTCGGTTTATCATCCGAACCCCCTCCAGTATTAAGTTGCAAACAACAGATAACTTCTTTAAGCAAAGTGTGTAAGATAAACAATCCACTTGTTCCATGAACAAGGGACCGTTGTTTTCTCCCTAGTAGCAACAACACATCTACAATCTTAGAGATTTCTGTCACTTCCCTTAGATTAAATATAGGCATGAACCCACTATCTAGCATAAATACCCCCTCTTGGAGTCACTAGCATCTACTTGGCCAAGATAGCTACCAGAAACAGAGAGCATGCAAGATCACAAACAACACAGACATGATAGAATCAATAAGGCAAAACTATTAATCAATCTAACATAGTAACCTCAATATCCACCAGATCCCCGCAAACACAACATGCATGATTACAAATAGATATGATCTTGATCATGAACATAGCTCACAAGATCTAAACATGGTAGCACAAAGGAGGAGATACAACCATCTAGCTACTACATGGACCCGTAGTCCAAGGTGGAACTACTCACGCTTCATACCGGAGGCTAGCATGATGAAGAAGAAGGCCTCCAGGATGATCTCCCCCCGGCAGGGTGCTGGAAAGAGATTCAGATCCCCCCGATCTAGGTACGATAGTGGAGGCGGCTACATACATTTTCGTGGAATATTGATCGGGTACTTAGGGTTTTGGCATCGGGGGGTCTTTATAGGCAAAGAGGCGAGGCAGGGGGGTGGCTAGGGTGGTCACACCCCCAGGCGCGGCTAACCCTAGCCCGCGCCGCCAGGGGGTGTGGCCCCCTGGTGCCTCCCCTCCGTCTCGTACTCTGGCTCCATGTTCTCCACGACTTTGGCTTTTGTCTCGTCCAATTCCGAGAATATTGATTTTATGCCTTTCTAGAACCAAAAACAGAAGAAAACAGTCAACTGGCACTTTGGCATCTTGTTAATAGGTTAGTATCAGAAAACATATAAAAACACCTCAAAGTGTAGAAAAAGCAAAGCAAAGTAGATACTAAACAAACATGGAACATCAAAAATTATAGATATTTTTCCGACGTATCAAGCATCCCCAAGATTAACTCCTGCTTGTCCTCGAGTAGGTAAGTGATAAAAATTATAATTTTTGAGGTGACATGCACCATCAAAATCAAGATCAAACCATTTGCAAGCATTGAAAGCTAGGATCAAAGAAATCTAAACATGAGCATGAAAGATGGAGTTCTAACAGTAAGACAAAGTAACTATGCATGCAACAAGAAAGGCTACAAACAAAGATCATGAATAACATGCATTGAAAAATGTTTGTTTGTTTCACATACAGAAAACATGGCATAGTGGCATTCAACTTGTCCATCATGGAGTAGCAAATAGATGCATATGACACCTTCAAAGTTCATAAGAGTGACTAGATACAAATAGCACAAGAACAAGTAATATCAACAATATGCATCAATCAGTAAGTTTTGGGACAATGCACATAGAACTAAGAATGGCAACTATGCTCTCTTAACTGGTGCCTAAAGGTAGAAGGTGGAGACTCAATATAATGGTGAAATAAAGGCCCTTCATAAGGGAAGCAGGGATTTCAAGTTTCAAAAAGAGCTTCCAAAAATTATTGTACTTGTTAGCTTTCAACTCTCATTGCCCCTATCATAAGTATCTTGAAGTGATTAAGGTTAAAGTGAACAAACTATGGAGTATATGCTTGACAAAGTATAAGTTGGCAATCTCATGTCCATTGAATGTGAGGGCCGCTCCTCATGTTACTCAAGTTTAGTTGACATGGTTATACCCCACGGGTACACAATGTTAGCATACCTGGTCCAGCCCAAGGGAAGGCCCATGACAAGATACACGGCCTGTGGAGATTTCGGGTGGCCCAAGCCCATGATGCATTTGGATCCTTGGAGAACAAGACTAGAGCAGATAGAATTTCAAAGGAGCAAACCCTAATCTATAACCGACTCGACCTACGCCCGGGACCTGCCTATCTATATAAAGGCTAGGAGGGCACAGCGAGGAGGGCCTCAACTCACCTCATACGCACCTCACGCCAGATTGCATCTGCGCACCCCTGTAACCTTCGGTTTCACCGTAATCAAGAGCAGATAAGCAGGAGTAGGGTTTTCCCTCCAGGGCCTGAACCTGGGTAAACCTTGTGTCCCCGTGTTGCTTGTCTATTAACCGTTCCGCGATCTCCAGCATCCCCATCTTCTCCAAAACCCAAGTCCATAACAATGGGCATTGACGAGTCGAAACCTCGTCATTAGTTACTTGCAAGTTCTTGTCATAGTAGGTACATGTGTATCATAGAGAACCGCCAACGGGGTACCCCTTGCACATGGTACAGGAGCTATCCCATAATCAAAATGACAAGGCAAGCATACAATGAGCATCTCAACATTCTTCTTATTTACCATGGGAATATGGTGCTTTTTTCTCTCTTTCCTCTTTTCTCATATTTTTTCTTTTTCTCAATCTCTTTTTTTCATAAGAAGAATTCTTCATAGATGTCACTATGGTGATGCTGCAACTTTCCACCATGATTAGGCATGGCTTAGGCTAGCGGCACAGGCGTTTCTCTAACACACATACATAACTCCATGGACTTACAGGTTCCCCTTTCATTTCACACCGACGACATCCATAGACAAAAGAGCATGATATCAACTGGATAGGTATCCAAAAGTGTTGAAAGCGTTCCCCGTGACAGCACGGTTCTGCTAATCCCAATGTATAAGTGCAAGCATATACAACATAGATGACACAATGGTTCAAGTTATTAGGGGCAATAAAAATAAAGTGTTCCATCAAGTTCATGAGAGCTTTAATCAGTAAGTTTTCACATAACAAAATATTTTTTAATTGGAAGATAGATGAAAACAAGAATATACTTGGAATGGTGTAACACACCATGCATAGGAATTTATAGTGGACACTTTGAGATAACTTGGTTTCTTGGGAGTTGGATGCATGAGTAGAGCTTACTCATACAAGTGGAGGCTAGCAAAAGACTGGGAGCGACCAACTAAGATAGCAATAATGGCCATAATCATGTAGAGCGACAAAACATTACTAATCAAAGCATAAAGTGGTACTAAAGGTCAAGGACTAGATGATCATAGAGGCTATGGTGACTTTTTCATAGTCATAACATGGTGTGAGCATGTGCCAAGTCAACCCAAACAAAGCATCAAAGGAGAATGCCACAATACTATGCTTTTGTATGCTAAAACAACGCATGATTCTTTCAAGGCACACTAAGCAATCCCAATTGTTTGGGACAAGTCATGCTACATTGCTACAACAATAATCACTAAGCATAAGGTCAAAACAATATCTAGCATGACATGATAAAGTCTAAGTCACAGTCAAAGCAAGCTCCTCTTGTACTACTCAAGCAAGAACTTTCTACTCCTTTCCAACACAAATCAACTTATTTGAAACAACACAGCGAGAACGGGGGTCCAAACTACTTTATTCAAGCAAACTAAGCAAGCCAAACGAAAACTAAGACGCTCCAAGAACAACACAACCGCCATGAAACAATAAAAACGAAGTGTCTAGAAAGACCTAAGCTTTTTATTGATGAAGAAGGGGATGCCTTGGGCATCCCCAAGCTTTGATGCTTGTACCTCTTGAATATTTATTGGGGTGACACGAGGTGGCATCCCCAAGCTTGAGATTTTGTCCATTCTTCATCTCATTACATTATTCTCTCTCTACACCTGAAAATTTTCCTTTATACAAAACTTCACACAATCTTCATTAGCAACATTAGTGTATTCAAAAGATAATAGACCTTTGGGTTTAGCTTTAGAATAGCAAAACTTTCACTAAAAACACAAGCTACTATATCAGTTCCCTCAAAAAGCTCAATTTCCCAAAAGGAACCAAAAAAGGAATCGATAAGAAGCAAATGCAAATAATGGGAGAAATCTGTCAAAACAGACCAGCAGGTAGAAACCAATTTTTTCGAAGACCTTCTGTTGCTCAAATAAAAAAGTATTGAACTAACGAAAGTTATCTAACATATCGAGGGATTTATTCAGAAACTATCAACTCAATCCGACTTACAGAGCTTCCTCACGAATTTTTACGGTGGAGCACAAAAATATGTTTCGGGAAAGCAACTCCCCAAATCTTACTTCCCTCTCATTAGAGGTCATTCTTGGCACAAAAAGCAAACAAAAAGGATAAGGAGAGGTCATTACTAAAGTAATAACTTCCAAGACTCAATAAAAATCTTGGGTTATCTCCCAACAAGTACTTTTCTTTAACGCATTTAAGTTAGGCACAAGAAGCAAGAATCAAGTATTTTCAAACGAAGAAGCATTAACATCAAACCTTCCTTTCAAAGTAGGAGCAAAAGCAACTTCTCTCTCTTCATAGGGAAGTTTTCAATACCTTTCTTGAATGGAAATTGATATTTAATGGTGACTTCTTTCATGTCAATGATGGCACCAATAGTTCTAAGAAAAGGTCTTCCCAAAGTAATAGGACAAGAAGCATTGTATTCAACATCCAAAACATAGAAATCAACAGGGACATAAGCATTGTTAACCACAATAAGAACATAATTAACACTCCCCATGAGTTTCTTTTTAGCATTATCATTAAGTGGGACATCCAAATAACAATCTTCCAAAGGTGGCAAATCAAGCATTTCATAAATCTTTCTAGGCATAATAGAGACACTAGAACCAATGTCACATGAAGCTTTGAGATCAAAGTCATTCACTTGCATATTAATAATGGGTTCCCAACTATCTTCTACTTTCCTAGGAATAGAGGCTTTGTGTTTTAGCTTCTCTTCCTTAATTTTAATAAGAGCATCAGTAATGTGTTTGGTGAAAGCTACATTCATATCACTAGCATCAGGACTTCTAGCAAGCTTTTGTAGGAACATGATCACTTCAAATAATATTGCAACCATCAAGATCAAAATCAAACTTAGCATCACTAGTAGTAGACTTATTGGGTTTAGGCATTGTGGTAGGAGGAATAGGGACTTCTTGAGGTTTAGTGGCATCCATATTGGTGGTGGTGATAGTGCACACACTATTGTTTTTAGCAATTTCATCTTCTCTTTACCACTTAGCATGAAGTTAGGCTAACAGTCTAACATTTTCATCAATAGTAACTTGTATGGCATGAGTAGCAGCAAAGGTACTTTCCAAAGTTTCAGGTTTAGAAACCATTTTATTAATCAAAGAGGACTGCGCTTCAGACAAAGAGGAAATATTTTTCTCAACATTCAAAAGATTTTCCTCCACAGTCTTGTTGAAAGTGGTTTGTTTACTAATAAAGTCTTTGAGCATGACTTCAAGTTTAGAGGGGGCACTTCTAGTATTGTTGTAGGAGTTTCCATAGGTATTGCCATTATTAGGAGGTTAAGGCCTATAATTGTTGTTACTACCAAAATTATTCCTATAGGCATTGTTCTTGAAATTGCTGTTTCTAATGAAGTTCACATCAACTTGCTCTTCTTGAGCAACTAAAGAGGCTAAGGGAACATTATTAGGATCTAAAGGAGCTTTCCCATTAATAAGCATAGCCATGATAACATCAATCTTATCACTCAAAGAGGAGGTTTCTTCAATATAATTTACCTTCTTACCATGTGGAGCTCTCTCAGTGTGCCATTCAGAATAATTAACCATCTTATTATCAACGAGTTTTGTTGAAGCACCCAAGGTGATGGTCATAAAGGTACATCCAGCAGCTGAATCCAACAGGTTTCTTGAAGAGAAGTTCAAACCTGCATAAAAAGTCTGGATAATCATCCAAGCAGTAAGTCCATGAGTGGGAGAATTCTTAACCAAATATTTCATTCTTTCCCAAGATTGAGCAACATGTTCATTATCAAGTTGTATAAATTTCATAATATCACTTCTCATAGATATAATCTTAGCAGGAGGATAGTACTTTCCAATAAAAGCATATTTGCACTTAATCCAAGAATCAATACTATTTCTAGGCAAGGATAACAACCATTCTTTAGCTTTTCCTCTCAAGGAGAAAGGAAACAACTTGAGCTTAATAATATCTCCATCTACATCCTTATATTTTTGCATCTCACAAAGTTCAACAAAGTTATTGAGGTGTGTAGCAGCATCATCAGAACTAGCACTAGAAAATTGCTCTCTCATCACAAGATTCAACAAAGCAGGCTTAATTTCATAAAAGGTAGCATCAGGAGTAGGTGGACCAATAGGATTACTTAGGAAATCATTGTTGTTTGTTCTAGTGAAGTCACACAACTTGGTGTTCTCAGCAGAGTTCATTTTGGCAAAAGTGGAGCAATCCGATAACATCAGCAACTAGAGCAGGAACTAATTTTTTGTGTTGTTGATAAAAAGAGGCAAACCAAACCAAACTATTTTTTTTGGAGTTTTTGATAAAAAGAGGCAAACAAAACCAAGCAAAATAAACTAAGCAAAACAAAAACAAAGTAAAGAGAAAGGTTGTGAAGGACTCCCCTTGTGAAGACGTCCTTAGCCTCCCCGGCAACGGCGCCAGAAAAGCTTGTGATGGGCGTGTTGTTGACGCCTTGTTGGGAGACCCCAAGAGAAAGGTGTGATGAGCACAACAACAAGTTTTCCCTCAGTAAGAAACCGAGGTTATCGAACCAGTAGGAGGAAGGAAACGACTCAAAGGTGTTGCTAGCAACTTGGAGACCTGCACAACACAAACTCAAGACTTTCCCCAACGAACAATGAGGTTGTCAATCTCACCGGTTTGCTGTAACAAAGGATTAACTGTATGGTGTGGAAGGTAATAGTGGTTTGCAGAAAGTAAATAGTAACAGTGGAAGATGTATCAATGGTAAAGATTGGACCGGGGTCCATAGTTCACTAGAGGTGTTTTCCTTAGATAAACAAACATGGCATGCTGCGTAAACAAATCATAGAAGGGCAATTGACAGGAGCAAGGCATAACAATGCAATACTAGACATTCATGATCCTATGAGATTCGATTGGGCAATACAACAAGATACATAGACCGCCATCCAACTGCATCTATGACTAGAAATCCACCTTCGGGTTATCATCCGAACCCCTCCAGTATTAAGTTGCAAGCAACAGATAACTGCTTTAAGCAAAGTGTGTAAGGTAAACAATCCACTTGTTCCATGAACAAGAGACCGTTGTTTTCTCCCTAGTGGCAACAACACATCTACAACCTTAGAGATTTCTGTCACTTCCCTTAGATTAAATAGAGGCATGAACTCACTATCTAGTATAAATACCCCCTCTTGGAGTCACTAGCATCTACTTGGCCAAGATAGCTACTAGAAACGGATAACATGCAAGATCACAAACAACACAGACATGATAGAATCAATAAGACAAAACCATTAATCAATCTGACATAGTAATCTCAATATCCATCGAATACTTGCAAACACAACATGCATGATTACTAATAGATATGATCTTGATCATGAACGGATCTCACAATATCTGTAGAGGCCTGAACCCAATAAGGTACAAGTCCCTGTGTTTACAGTGCTAGTCCCTGGATCGAATAGCCAACACCCATAGTTTAAGATGTAATATCAAGAAACAAATGTTATATTACAACTCATAACCAGGAATAAAATAATTCATTACAACTTACATAGCTCATATGGCTATCTTATTACAAAGCAGAAGATATAACTATAAGCATGGAGTCCTTCATCTTCATGTGCCACATGCAATCATGTTGGTTGTAGACTTGTAATCCCTACTCAACACACTTCACTAACATCAAACAAACCTGCAACATGATAAGTTATAGCCACAAGGGTCAATACATTTTAATTGTATTGGCAAGTGATATCATATTGATATGGAGAATCTAACATCTACATGAATATATGGCTAAGTGGAGTTTTGGCTGGCCTTTGCATAAAATAAAATTTTCCTATCCTTTGTAAAATAGGTTTTCTCTTTTTCAAAACACTTCATCAAACATGGCACACTGGATACACACCAGGTGCTACCCTTGTTCACCCAACAAGTTTTAACTTAGAAATTAGAATGATGAGATCTTTGATTCTACTTCATTGTCTTGATGCTCAAAATTGTCCATAACCGGGGACACGACTAAGTACTTAGTTTTTACCCTCTCGAGAGGTGATGCACTTTCCCCACAAGACTCGGCATGCATCGAGACGAGACTTTCCAGAAGCACTCCCTTAGACCACCATGGACACGTTCCATCCTATCATCACTACCACCTTCTTTCCATCTGGCTGAGTTCTTGCAACTTAGTTGGTCAAGGCTGATACGTCCATTTTGCATCACCGTTCTATATCATAATTTGCCACTATTCATTGATATATTTTATATTAAGAGGTGTTACTTATGTCTTTTCATCTGTTTTTGCATGTTGAATGATTCTTGGAGGATGAATTGCCGGAGTCAGGATTCTGATGGAAAAAGCAGTGTTTTGATGCAATTTCGCGAAGATCAGAAAAATACGAGAAAAACTATGGAAAATCCTATTTTCCCAGAAGACGAAGAATGCCGGAAGGGGAGGCGGAGATGGGCCATAGGGGACCCACACCCCTAGGCGCGGGCCACCCTAGGCCGCGCCTATAGGGGGTGTGGCCCACCTGGCCCACCTCTGGCTCCGCCCTTTCGCCTATATCTTCTCCTCGAAACCCTAAGACAGGGGGTGATGACCCACAAGTATAGGGGGTGTATCGTAGTACTTTAGATAAATAGGAGTGTCGATCCCAACAAGGAGCAGAAGGTGTTGACTAGTGGTATGGAGCAGGAAATCTCTATAAATACTTAGCTAATGGATTTTTAGGGGTTTTCTGATAAAGCAAAGAAATAAAGTGCAAGTAATAAAGATAGCAAACATTTGCAGCAAGTGGCCCAATCCTTTCTTAGCAAGGATAAGCCGGTGGAAATACTTATGAGGACCAAACGTTCTCGAGGCACATGGGAATTCTGTCAAGTGCTTTCGCTTCATATAGCTGAGTAGTCTTCTTTGGTTTTGTAAGTGTCGTGTGGGTGAACCCGTGCTAATGTACCGACCTTACTTGTACTAATACATACTTGTGATTAAACCCCTTGCAAGCATCCACAACTACAAGAAATCAATTAAGATATAAACCTAACCACAACCTTAAACTCTGAGATCCTACACTCCCTTGTGCAATGGTTTCCTAACAAGGGTTCAGGTTTCTGTCACTCTGACAACCCCACAATTAGTAGCCAAATACACAATGCATTCCCCTAGGCCCATAAATGGTGAAGTATCATGTAGTCGACATTCACATGACACCACTAGAAGAATAGCACCACAACTTAAATACTAAACCATTGAATAATATCTCAACACAAATCCACTACTAACAACATGACTTCTCCCATGTCCTTAAGAACTAAACGAACTACTCATGAGACATCATATGGATCAAGATCAAAGATGATATGGTAATGGATAACAATCTGAACATAAACAATAATCCAATGGTTCCACTCACAAGCATCAACTACAATAGTAATCAACACCGGGAAAGTTTCCCCTAAAAACTATGCGAGATTCAACACAATTGTTACAGCGAGATGGAGTGATGATGATGGTGTGATACGTTGGAAACGTATCTATAATTTTTGATGCTCCATGATTGTTTTGTATCTACTTTGCTTTGCCTGTCTACACTTTGAGGTGCTTTTTACATGTTTTCTGGTACTAACCTAGTAACAAGTTGCAACAGTGCCAGATGCCTGTTTTCTGCTGTTTTTGGTTTCAGAAAAGTTAGTAAAGAAATATTCTCGAAATTGGACGGGACAAACGTCAAAGTCAATTACTTTCCGTGGGAAACAAGAAGTCCAAAGGGGAGACGAGGAAGCGGGCCACGGCAGACAGACCCCCAAGGCGCGACCAGGGGTGGGCCCGCGCCTGGCTAGGGTTTGGCCCCCCTGGTAGCCTCATCGACCTCCCCCTTTGCCTATAAGAAGCCCCCGATGCAGAAACCCTAAGCACCCGATCAAATCTCCACGAAACCGTCTGTATCCGCCGCCACCATCTTCCCTAGATTGGGGGGCTCTGAAGTTCTTCCCGGCACCCTGCTAGAGGGGAGATCATCCCGGAGGCCTTCTCTTCGGTATGATGCGTGAGTAGTTCCACCTTGGACTATGGGTCCATGTAGTAGCTAGATGGTTGTATCTGCTCCTTTGTGCTTTCATGTATATATCTTGTGAGCTCCGTTCATGATCAAGATCTAATCTATTCGTAATCATGCATGTTGTGTTTGCGGGGATCCGATGGATATTGAGATTATTATGTTGGTTTGATTAATGGTTTTGTCTTTATGATTCTATCATGTCTGTGTTGTTTGTGATCTTGCATGCTCTCCATTGTTAGTAGCTATCTTGGCCAAGTAGTTGCTAGTGACTCCAAGAGGGGGTATTGATGCTCGATAGTGGGTTCATGCCTCTATTTTCCAAGGGAAGTGACAGAAATCTCTTCGGTTGTAGATGTGCTATTTCTACTAGGGAGAAAACAACGGTCTCTTGTTCATGGAACATGTGGACTGTTTACCTTACACACTTTGCTTAAAGTAGTTGTGTAAGATCCCTCACTTTATAAAGGTAAGGATCCCTATGATTGCAATGCTAGTCCCTGGATCAATGCTAGCATCCACAGTTTAAGATGAAGTACACAGATGCAAAGGTCATTATTACATATCATTCTAGAGACAAACATAGTCTTTTACAAACTCCATGGCCACATGCCTAATACAAGAGTTCAAATATATAATAAGATAAACAAGTCTTCATCTTCATGTGCCACAGGCAAGCATGTTGAGTGTAGACCCATAACCCCTAATCACCATCATAATAACCTGCAACATCACAAGTTACAGCCACAGTGGGTCAATACATTGGAATAGTATTGGCAAGTGATACCTTAGTAATATATTAGCATCTAGTTACTATATGAATTTGGCTGAGTGTAGCTTAGGCTTGCTTTGCTCAAAATAGGTTTTACCTATTAGTTGAAAACACTAAGTTTTTCTTTGAAAAAACTTTCCCAAGGAATCACCAATGGAAATTGGTGATCCTTCACCCTTGTTTAACCACAAGTTTTAACTTAGAAAATTGGGATGAGGAGATTCTTGATAGCTTCCATGTCTTGATGCTCAAGTTGTCCAATACCAAGGACTTGGCTAAGTACTTAGATTCTTCCATCTGCAGAGGTTGTGCACTTTCCACAACAGACTTGATTTTCACCAAGACAGGACCTTTCAGAAGCCTTCCCTTAGACCAAATGGACGCGCTCCAAACCTATCATCCCACTACCACCAACTGTCCAAATGGCTAAGTTATTGCAACCTATATGATCCAGGCAGAGCCCATATTGCCATGTGGCTGGACTAGAAGCTTCTTAACATATGGCATCTCAAATCCCTTTGTTCCTAGGTGGCTTACCACAAGTGAGATACACAAGGTAAACCATAGAAATGGGCCTTGTGTAACCACTCAACATAAACCATTCTTTCCACTCCACCCAGGTGTTTCATTCACTTAGTTGTTTTATTAAGCAAAACACAAGTCCAAAGACTTAGAAATATTTCACATAGCATGGATATATAACACCCCTTGGTTGCTACTAGCTAGGCTAATCATGGTAATGGTAAGCACCTTAACTTAGAAATTTCTAGCAATTCTACAACTACTAGGATTTCCCAAGTATAGCATATAGATCAAAATATTCATGCAAGTCCTATACAAAATATTTCTAGTGCATAGTTGAAAAACATAGGAATAAAATCATGAAGCACCACTTGCCTTGGTAGTTTGGGGAGTAGCAACAATCTTGACAATCACAATCACTATTTGCACCAAAATCTACACATAAAATAATGGCACAAATATCATATATCAAATTATACAAAAAAAATATATGAATGCATGCAAATGCCATGGTCCAAAATAATCCAAATAAACTTTATTTGATTAGCATAGCATTTGTCAAATAATTACTATACACAAATTATGCCTACAAATGTTTCTATAAAAACAACCATTTTTACAGAGGCAAAACATTAAACACATTGCATAAACATAAAGGATTTTCTCTCCTGATTCCAATGGTATAAAATTTGTCAAATTTGAACGTGGGAATCAAAAGTTATGAATTTTACAAGTTTAAACATCTAATAGATTTAAATTCTGTTTTTAAAACAAAGGACTGGCCACGCGGCACCTTCTGATTGGTTGATACCATTTCGCACCGGATCACACACACGATCCGTTAGATCTAACTTAATCTGCACGGCCCAGATCTGTTCGTACCGCTTTGCTACAGGTCTTTCTAATCGCTGGATCTAGATCCTACGACCACGGATCAAATGACCACAGACGGGCAGCGCTAGCGGCGGCGATGCGACGGCACGGCTCTGTCAGAGTTGTAGCCGGCGATTCAGATCGCGCGGGGAGGAGTGGAGGTGGTTACCGTGTTCGCGGGGCTGTAGTGAAGCTCAAGGCGGTCGAGGGAGGGACATGGGCGCTCGGATCTGGCTGCTATTGCTCGCCAGAGTGGAGCCTGTCGTCGGGCAAGATCTGGCATCGTCGGGGGCGATGTTCTGGTGTGCGCTAAGACAAACCAAAGACACTGTTAGATGCGCACAAGCCTGGCGAACAAGTGAGTATCCAGAAGAGAGGAAGGGGTGGTCGGGAACTACCAGGAGGGGTCACCGGAGTTGTGCTGAGCTTCGGCTACTTCCAGAGGTGGACGGTGACGACGCTCTAGGACGATACAGTGAAAAAGGAAGGCATGAGAAGATGCGCAAGGACATGTTGATCATGCTCGCATGAAACAGAGACAAGGGGGCGGACGGTGCTCACCGGAATCGGTCGTCGGAGGTCATCGGTGCTGCGGGGTTCTGAGCTCAATTGCGCGCAGCCTGGTGGCGAGGTGAGTGTGCTTGGCGAGGGGAAATGAGCGGAGAGGGGAGGGGGTCTTATAGCTGGAGCAGGGGCGAGGATCACGCAAGGAAACGCCGGCAATTAAGCTCGCATCAATCGCGGCAGTAATGGAGTTAACGGTGGCGTCGACGGGGTCGTGGGGTGCGTGGCTCGGTGACTCATGTGGCATTGGGTCCACCAGTCAGCGAGCGCGGGGTAAGTCTGCGCCGCGTGAGAGAGAGAGAGGGAAAAACCCCGGGTGGGCTTAGTGGGCTAAGTCTGCTGCTGGGCTGAAAGTCTGGCGCCGACCCTTTTCCATTTCTTATCTCTTTTTCTTTTTCTAATTTGATTTTCTGGAATCATTTTCAAATGAATTCAAAAGGTTTTGAATTTCAAATCTTTCTAGCCTTTTGTAAAATGAATCCTGTATAATTTTGAGTATAAAACCATGCTGCCTTGCTGGACTTGCTTGGTTCCTTTGAAGATTCAAAATAATCAGTGCCTTAGCATATGATTTGACAAAGATTTGAAAATGGTTTTAATACCAAATTTTGTTTGGAAAAATTTGTCCAAGCTTGGAATTCAACCTACCAATCCTATGAACTCACAACAATGGTTTCCAAAACAAATATTCCCTCACTAGAGAGTGGCATTGAATCAAAGCTTGCTCACATGAAATAATAGCACTCAAAGTTTCTGTTTCTTTCAAAAGAGTTTGATATTGATCCCTAAAATGATATGCATGCATGAATGATATGCAATCTTTGAAAACATGATTTTAGGGATGTTACAAATCTAACCCCCTTAAGATGAATCTCGCCCTCGAGATTCGGGTTGGCTAGCAAATAGGCGAGGGTGGTCTTTCCGAAGATCATCTTCTCTTTCCCATGTTGCTTCTTCTTCGGAATGATGGTTCCATTGAACTTTGCAGAATTTGATAGTCTTAGTCCGAGTAACTCTTTCTGCAGTCTCAAGAATCTTGATAGGTTTTTCCTCATAAGTGAGATCACTTTCCAATTGGACTTCCTCTAATGGTATAATATCCTTCAAAGAAGTCTCTTCCATTTCTGGATGACATTTCTTAAGCTGACTCACATGAAACACATTGTGAACTGCTAACAATGATTCTGACAATTCAATCTCATAGGCTACTTCTCCTTTACGACTCAGAATCTTGAATGGTCCAACATATCTTGGGGCCAATTTACCTTTGACACCAAATCTCTTCACTCCACGAAGTGGTGACACTCTAAGATAAGCTCTATCACCCACTTCATAGGTGACTTCTCTATGCTTAGGATCTGCGTAGCTCTTTTGTCGGGACTGTGCTATCTTCAATCTGTCCTTAACTAGCTTGACTTTATCTTCAGCCTCTTTGATTAGTTCTGGTCCGAACAAACTTCTTTCTCCCACACCATTCCATAGCAATGGGGTGGTACACTTTCTCCCATAGAGAAACTCAAATGGTGCCATCTCAATACTGGCTTGATAGCTTTTATTGTAAGAGAATTCTGCGTAAGGCAGACTTTCATCCCAACCGTCTCCATAGTCTAGGGCACATGCCCTCAACATATCTTCAAGAATCTGGTTGGTCCTTTCTGTTTGTCCATCAGTCTGAGGATGAAAAGCAGTGCTAAATTCCAACCTCGTTCCCAATGACTCATGTAGCTGCCTCCAAAAATGAGAAGTGAATTGAGTTCCCCTATCATACACAATACTCTTGGGGTACTCCATGCAGACATACAATTCTACTCATATAGATCTTGGCTAACTTAGAACTTGTATAGGTTGTCTTCACGGGTATGAAATGAGCCACTTTAGTTAAGCGATCCACTACTACCCAAATAGAATCATATTCTGACCTGGTCCTTGGCAATCCGGTGATGAAATCCATGCCAATCTTGTCCCACTTCCAATCAGGAATAGGTAGTGGTTGTAGCAATCCTGCTGGTTTTTGATGTTCCGCTTTCACTCTACTACATACGTCACACAAAGCAATATGTTCGGCGATGTCCTTCTTGATATTATTCCACCAAAATCTTTCTTTCATATCCATGTACATTTTGGTGTTACCTGGATGAATGGAATACGGTGAGTTGTGTGCTTCTTGTAAAATCAGTTTCCGAAGCTCCAGATCTTGTGGAACACAGATACGTTTTCCATACCATAAAGTGCCCTGTTCGTCTTCATGGAATCCTTTGGCCTTTCCCTTGCCAATGTTTTCCTTAATCTCTTCAATTTCCTTATCTATCTTTTGGGCTTATTTGATTTTGTCCAACAAAGTGGGTTGAACATCCAATGACATGAGATGTCCCTCAGGCACAATCTCCAACCTGAGATCTCTAAATTGGGCACACATATCATCTGGCAATTCTCCCTTTGTAAGGCCATTCACAAAAACCTTACGGCTTAGAGCATCTGCTACAACATTTGCTTTACCGGGATGGTATTGCAAACTCAAGTCATAGTCCTTGATGAGTTCTAGCCATCTTCTTTGTCTCATGTTGATTTCTTTCTGGGTGAAGATATACTTCAAACTTTTGTGATCTGTGAATACTTCACATCGCTTTCCCAAAAGATAATGCCTCCATGTTTTGAGGGCATGGACAACAAAGGCTAACTCTAAATCATGAGTTGGGTAATTTACCTCATGAGTTTTGAGTTGTCTCGAGGCATAAGCCACAACTTTCCCTTCCTGCATTAGCACTGCACCTAATCCATGATGAGATGCATCACAATACACTTGGAAGTCTTTCTCCAAATCTGGTAAACACAAGACTGGTGCTGTCACTAGTCTCTTCTTTAATTCTTGGAAACTGAGTTCACATCCTTCAGACCAAGCAAACTTCTTATCTTTCTTTAATAACTCCGTCATTGGTTTAGCTACTTTGGAGAAATTCTCAATGAATCTTCTGTAGTATCCTGCCAAGCCAAGGAAACTACTAACCTCCTTTACTGACTTAGGAGATTCCCATTCAGTTATAGCTGACACTTTAGCAGGGTCAACTGGTAGACCATCTCCTGACACAATGTGTCCAAGAAATCCAACTTCATTTAACCAAAATTCACACTTACTGAATTTGGCATACATCTTATGCTCTCTAAGCTTCTCAAGTATCAAACGCAAATGTCCTTCATGCTCTTCTTTGTTCTTGGAGTAGATCAAAATGTCATCGATGAAAACGACAACAAACTTGTCAAGGAACTCCATGAACACCTTGTTCATCATATTCATAAAGTATGCTGGTGCATTGGTCAAACCAAATGGTATCACGGTATACTCATACAATCCATACCTAGTGGTGAAAGCTGTCTTAGGTATGTCTTGTTCCCTTATCTTAAGCTGGAAATAACCTGATCGGAGATCAATCTTTGAGACACACAGGCTCCTTCTAGCTGATCAAACAAGTCATTGATTCTAGGCAAAGGGTATTTGTTCTTGATAGTCACCTCATTGAGTGAACGGTAATCTATGCATAACCTTTGACTTCTATCCTTCTTTTCCACAAACAAGACTGGTGCTCCCAAAGATGAAGAACTTGGTTGAATAAATCCTTTCTGCAACTGTTATCCAAGTTGTTTCTTGAGTTCTTTCAACTCATCAACTGACATCTTGTACGATCTCTTTGCTATTGGTCCCGATCCTGGTAGCAAGTCAATAAGAAACTCCACATCTCTATCTGGTGGCATTCCTGGCAATTCTTCCGGAAACACATCCGGATATTCACTCACAGTTGGCACACTGTCTATGCTAACCCCCTTAAGAGAATTTAGCTTACTCCCTTTCGATTCAAAGTTAGACTTGAATCTTATCCGTTTCTTTTCCGGGGTTGTGAGTGCAACAGTTCGATTAGCACAATCTAGTACTCCTTCATACTTAGTCATCCAATCCATTCCCAAAATTTCATCCAGTCCTTGGGAATCTAGGATTATCAGACTCACCGGAAACTTATGCTTTCCAAATTCTATCACTAGCTCACGGCATCCAAGACTTACTATCATATCTCCACCCGGAGAACTTACTTTTATTGGACACCCAATGTTTTCAGTTGGAAACCCATTTCTATCAACAAATGCTTTTGATATGAATGAATGTGATGCACCAGTATCAAAAAGAACAAGTGCTGAAATAGAATTGAGTTTGAACTTACCAGCCACAGCATCAGGTTCCTCATAGATCTCTTCCACATTGATGTGGTTCACCTGTCCCTTCTGGAAAGGGTTGGGCTTGTTGGGTCCTTCAACTTTCTTTTCTGGGAATTCATTTGCATAATGCCCCAACTTCTTGCACTTGAAGCATTCAACCTGACTGATATCCTTCTTGACAGGCTGGCTTCCACTACCACTTCCACTTCCATGGTGGTGGCTCTTGTATCCACCCTTGTGATTCTTGTACTTATCATTATCATGACTATGGTGATGCTTGTTGTCATGATGGCGGTTGTGGTTGTGGTGGCTATTGTACTTCCCATGCTTGTGGGATCCAGAATTCCCACTATCATCATAATGGGAACGCTTGGGAGACGATCCCGAGCTGTGCTTGTCAGAGTGTTTCCTCTTCCTGCTTTCAACTTGTTTCATCTTGCTCTCCAAGATGGCAGCCTTGTCACATAGAGATTGATAAGTGGGGACATAGGCCACAGCTAACTACAGATTCAGTTCATCGTTCAGTCCTTCGAGGAACTTCTCCTTCCTCTTGGCATCAGTGTCAACTTCATCCTGTGCATAACACGCCAGATTGTTGAACTCCTCAATATATTCAGCCACACTGCGGTGGCGCTGTTTCAAGTTATGAAACTCCTTCTTCAAGCTCATCACTCCGGATGAGATGTGAGCTGTACGGAAACCATCTTCAAAGATAGCCCATGTCACATCCTCAATGGGAGTGGTGATATGGAAGTTATCCCACCATGTAGCTGCTGGTCCTTCCAACAAGTGTGCTGCAAACCTGACTTTCTCTTCATCAGTACAGCCAACAGTTACCAAATCCTTGTTCACTGAGCGTAGCCAATCATTGGCCACCATGGGATCAGTAGTTCCTGTGAACTTTGCTGGTCTCAGTCTTAAGAATCTGGTGAGCATGTCAAAACCTGGTGGATTGTTCTGATTGTTGTTGTTGTTGTTATTGTTGTTGTTATTGTTGTTGTTGTTGTTGTTGTTGTTGTTGTTGTTGTTGTTGTTGTTGTTGTTGTTGTTGTTGTTGTTGTTGTTGTTGTTGTTGTTGTTGTTGTTGTTGTTGTTGTTGTTGTTGTTGTTGTTGTTGTTGTTGTTGTTGTTCTGATTCTGCATGAAAGTTGTCATCATTTGCATCAGCTGTGCTTGTGCTGTCATCAGCTGCTGCATCTCGGGGGTGACATTTTTGTTGTTTGGGTTGGGGTTGGCACGTCGGGGAGGCATCTGTGGTTTTCATAAGGATAAGAATGAGATACCCATAGATGCTTATTATGCACAATACAACACATAGACAATCACCAATCAAGCATCAAAATAACATAAAGTTCAACGACATAAACAACAAGTTTGAAAAGCAAACACACCAATAGCAAGCCATCCACATGTTGGATGGTCATTGCGACTCAATAATCATAAGTATGGTAAATAAAAGGTAAATGAGTAGTCATCACTACTCCTCCGCATCAACCTCCTCATCAACAAGTGTAAGACCTGCATTCTCCATAGCGGTCTTGTACTCCTCGACATTGGTGGTCAAGGTCTCTACCTTGGCTTTGAGAGCCCTCTTCTGTGAACGAAGTCTCTCAATCACCACCTGCTGATGCTCGAGCTCGAAGTCCTTGGCTTCTAATTCTGCAGTCATGTCTCGAATCCTCCTGTTCCTATCTTGGACTCTCTTCTCTTGACTCTTGAACTTTCTATCCTGACTCTCAAACTTAGCCTCCATTTCCTTGACTATCTCATCTTGCTCCGCAAAGAGCTTGTCCTTCTCACGAAGTTGCACCTAGAGTTCGTCATTGCTAAGCATGACGTTGGTTCTATCAGTATCTACGTGCCTAAGAAGAACCTCTAAGTCCTGGAGGTATAGACGAATCGGTTCTGCCATCTCTCTAGCAGTGTCCTCGAAGTCAATGGCCTCACCATCCTCATCACGTCTACCGAAGGCGTGGAAGTGAGTACCTCTAACCTGTCGAGAGTGTCTCCCTAACAGATGCCCAAGTAAATCCTGCATGACTATCTCTAGGCCTCTCTCCCTGTCGTCATGCATCATCACTACAAGGAATATGGCTATATATGACCCTCTATTTTCGTCACAAAAATCGTCACAATAGTCCATTTATGACGATTCTATGACGATTTTGAGATCGTCGAAAGCTGAGCATCGCAAATGAAATATAACGACGGTTTTAGTGAAATCGTCATAATCGTCTATGACTATATTGGATCGTCATAACCATTATGAAGTTTCGATATCGTCATGGACAAACTGGCCTCGCTAGGTCAGATCCTACGTGGCTAAGCCTACGTGACACACAATCAGCCCAGTCCATTTCAAAAATTACATGGGCCAAGCCAACGATTCAGTCCATTAATATTTTTTATCAATTCTCGTTGCTACTTGGGCCAAGCCCAACATTTTTAGCCTTTTTATTTTGGAGGTCGTGGACTTTTTACCATTCAGCTCTTTTTATTTTCAACCTTTTTTCCTAGGGATTGTAAATTGTTCCAGTCGTTATGGCCTTTTAACAGCCCAAATAGCATTTGGATAAACACACAGGTATTACACAAATAATATTTTGGTAAGTGCATCTCAAATCACATTCAATAATTCTAACCAAAATTGTAACCCAGGAATGGTCCACTTCCACAAATAATACAATCAGGCATAATTCACATAAACCAGGAATATTAAACATCTACAAAAGTATAACATAGTATATTTCAAATATTCCATAGTACAAATCACACACGGCCACAAAAATATGAATATCAACTCTTTGCTAAGTATGAAGCCTTCGGTTCTTCCATCTTCTGCCTGCAGCTCATTTAAAAGAGAGGAAATGATGGTTATGGCTGCTAGTCAAAGAAAGAAATATCTTCTAAAATTAACATAGATTAGGTAGAAAGAAAATAAATAGATGTGCATATCAATTATGAAGCTATTAGCAAACATCATGCTGGTGATACAAACCTACATCACTGGAGTTACTTTCACACTGCAAGCAACCATGAATCCACAGTACATGCATCAACACCCATTGTCATTACTTTCACACTTGGCATATAGTACAAAACTACAGAAGTAAACTTGTAACAGCACAAACCATTGGAGTATTACTTTTAGGCCACAAGCTTTTTATTTGCTATAAACTATCGTTATAAAACAAAAAGCTTTTTAGGTTATGCATTTTGCATAATATACATCAATACAATGGTACACAAAATAATTCTCGATATCCTTGGTCTCTACATGAATAGACAGAAACCAAATCGTTCATAGCAAACCTACAACAAGGTAAACATTACTTACTCAGGAGAAATCTTGCCTGGAAACTCATTCATAGACTGCTCGATAGCTCTCCTAACTAATTTGCTGAAGTACTACAACCAAACTAAAGCCCCAAATCCAGTATCGTGGCTTGAATGCTCTAAACCAGACTGCATATGTAGTGAAACAATGATGGCTGGCTGGGTTACCTGTAGCAGATCGGCAGCAGGGACGACAAGCACCTGCTGGGTTACCTGCACAACGCCTTGATCACCAGCGCGCTCAAGTTAGATGCGACCGACGACCCTAGTACTGCGCCGACCATGGGGCTCTCTTGGTGACATAGAGAACACCGTCGATCTGGATCCCTGAGCCGATAGTCCTGAGGTACTTCCCGGAGCACCCGATGACGAAGGCCTTCTTGTCCGGCACGATGCTGACACCCCAGTTCACCGGTGTGCTTAGCCCGTCGAACCTACAACGGCAGCACGAAACTTTAGTGATATGTAGTGAGAACGAGTGGAACGATATACAACCTGTAGCAACCGGGATGAGGCCTCCTTGAGCACTATGAAGTGAGAACAAGAGGTACTTTAAGAAAATGTAAAAAATGCAAAACATATGCCAACAAACGAAGGCTTCAAATTAGATACATGATATTTATTCACAAAAGATCTGTAGAACCAGTACTACAGGAACAAAAATACACTCAGCTTTTCCATGTTTGGTAATGATTTGGTACCACTAGCTTTTCATTACTAACATACAATGCTTCATTGTTATAGCGCAAACAAGTATAGAATTGCATTCATTTACAGTGCTTTGCATCAGATAAAGATTTTGAATTTCAACAAAAAGCATATGCAAAGAACTACAAATGCACAACCAACCTTTGAACTTGATCTTCTCCGGATTCTGCAAAGAACTACAGCTCAAGGGTGTTCCGCTATATCTCATCCTACACCAACCACAAACAACTTATATTAGCCAACCAATAGCAAGCATAGATCATCCAACAACCATTTAGTTTCAAGTAAAGAGCAGCATGATCGAACTGGCAAAATACAAACTATTCCAGATCAATATGAGTTCACGACCAGTAGAAAGTAAGGTGCAAAAGCAACAGCCATTGTAGAAAGAAGAGAATCAAACAAACAGACTGTAAACAGTTTCTCCATGACCTAGAACTTAGCCTATAGGTGGACACGTCCATGGCTGCCCACCAAACAGCCGCTTGTGCACATTTTACTTAGATGGGACACTGCCTAAAAATATTCTTTCATCAATAATAACAAACAGTTAAACATAATCATGCTTGATGATTTTGTCGTGATGTCTAAGTGATAATAATGTAGTAAAAGATTCCGGTTAGTGGAGTGGACTGATAAGGAACCAGTATGTACTAGATCAAATAAGACCCAGTTGAAACTTGTCCAGACCTTTACTGTTGCCTCCCTAAATACTTGCGATTTAGACTAGCAACCCCGAGTTTATTGGGGCAGTTTGGATCAAGGAATCACCTCATACATCACGTGATGATCCTACAAAATTGGTGGGTGACCCAATCCCTCACTTCATACTAGGTGATGATGAACCAACCCATTACATTCCTCAAACTAAACAAGGGAGCTAGGATTGCATGGTCAATTCACAACGGTGAAACCAAATAACCCTTTTGCATAGGCCCAACTTTATGTATCGTGGTAAGCAAAACACATAGTGCATTAACTAAAAAGGGCTGCAATCCATTTTGTTTCTAGCAGTAACAGCTGAAGCACAAAGTTATTCTAGTGCAGATTCAACTTGCAGATTGGACATATCCAGTATAGAGCATCCAACAATGATAGCTAAAATCACAAGAGTGGAGTTCTACTAGGAACAAAAGAACATTAGATCTATAAAGTTCTATTTTAGTAACATCGAAAGGAGGTGCGTTTGTTGGTCACCTTGTGGAGGTAGTGGAAGAATCGTAGTGGTAGATGGGCTGCGATGGCGAGGGCTGCAACTTCCATGGCGAGTCAACAACAAACAGGGATGCGACCCCAATGTCACCAAGGATCAGCGTGTTGAGGACCTAGCAGGATCCTCTGGCCAGGACCAGTCATCACCAAGTTCGCGTGGTATCCGAGAAGCGCGGATCTGTTTTCATCGTAGAGGGCGAGCAGGACGTCATCGAGAAGATGAAGATCCCGTAAGATTCCACCGGCTAGGTGGAGAGGAGGGCTTGGTGTATAGGTGAGCGGTGAGCCTGGGATCTAGAGACGGCGGCGACATCCCCATCAACCGCTTCGTCCCCATTGGCGGCGACATCCACATCGCTGCTTGTCAGGTTCGGCTGATCTGCGTGTGCGAGAGATGGAGGCTACGGGGCGGATGGTGTGAAGCGGGTTTGGTCTAGGAGATGGCCTAGATGGCTGCTGCAGATGAGATGGCGTCGTGGCCATGATGGCTGCGGAGGGTGAGGGGATGGTTGTGGTGGCGGAGAGAAGAAAAGAGGGGCGACGGCGGAGAGAAGAAAAGTGGGGGCGGCGGCTATGAGAAAAAAATCTAGGGTTCGGCCGCACCTCTATATTTTGTTTCCTGGTTGACTCGGATTTGGTGTGACTAGGCGCCAAGTGGGTGGCAAATGGAAATATTCCCGCGTCTGCGCGCAGTGAAGGGGTGCCATGTCATCGATCCACAACAATTTCCCACATATCTCAATCTCAACCGTTCATCATGTCCATATCTAACGGTCTATATTGCCTTCTCTTATGTCTTGTTGGTTATGATGATTTGACGTACTCAAACTATGATGTTTTTTAGACAAATCGTCTTAAATATTCAGGGTTTGGACTCTCTCAAGCGGCTTACGACCATATGGTACAAAATTGTCATAATTCTATGACGATTTTATCCACAGTCACTATCAAAAGGTCATAGATTGACACATTCCTTGTAGTGCATCTTGAATATGATTGCCTCTGTGGTAGGCTCAGTCTGGCGTCCTGGCTGATTAACCTTGAAGCCCCAAAGGTCTTTCCTCTCAAACTTGGTGAGGGGAAGCACCATGATGCTAGGAAGCGGAAGATTGAGCAGACTAGTGAGTTCAATAATACGAGTGCCAAAACGAGTTCCCTTGAACTCTTCAGCCGTGCTGATAGTAACATTAGGCATCTATTTATAAGATAGAAAAAGTTAGAATCAACATCAACAAATAAATTACAAGACAAAGCATCACAAGCATAACATTGACAAACACACAAGTCATAGCATACATAAAATCCATTACAAGCATCCAAGGTTCAACTTATTTTAGACAACATTTTTGGAAAATAAAATGATAAGTGTGGTGGTCCAACTAACGAAGTACGTTACAATCCCATCTCACTTGCCAAGTTGGCTAACAGGGCATCCCTAGAGGCAATCTGTCGATCCTGATCACATGACTCCATTGCTAAGTCTATGATGTCCTTCCTTAACTGCTGGTTGGCAGCCTCTAACTCTTGGGTATGCTTCTTTTCTTCCCTAAGGTCATTCTGGGTGTTAAGCATTCTGCACTTGATTCTGTCACCAAGCTCCTTGATGGCCCTCCAAGCTGCATCTCTTGCAGAGTCAAAGAATGTGGTATGCACCACTAAGTTGGTGACCATACAGAATCCTGACTCCTTGTGGTTGTCTTCCTTGTTTTTATACAAGTGAAGTTGCACCCACCAGTACTCAACTCCTTCATCCATCACAGGAAAACCATTGTACACAGCTGCACCATGGATTCCCATTGCAACCATGAGGTCCTTGAGAGCCTTTGGGAATTCTGTCTCACACTCCAAGGTTATAGTCATGAGTGGTCCTTTCCTCACAGCTTCGTTGATGGAGTTCATCTACAAAAAGAGTTGAGAAAGAAGATTAGAAAAGTTTACAAGAAGAAAAGACAAGTGTGGAAATTGTTGAAATTTTTTCCTTCGTGGTTTCCAATCCTAGGGTTATAATCCTACAGGCAACACAGTGCTCTGATACCATCTGTAAGATCCCTCCCTTTATAAAGGTAAGGATCCCTGTGATTGCAATGCTAGTCCCTGGATCAATGCTAGCATCCACAGTTTAAGATGAAGTACACAGATCCAAAGGTCATTATTACATATCATTCCAGAGACAAACATAGTCTTTTACAAACTCCATGGCCACAGGCCTAATACAAGAGTTCAAATATATAATAAGATAAACAAGTCTTCATCTTCATGTTCCACAGGCAAGCATGTTGAGTGTAGACTCATAACCCCTAATCACCATCAGAATAACCTGCAACATCACAAGTTACAGCCATAGTGGGTCAATACATTGGAATAGTATTGGCAAGTGATACCTTAGTAATATATTAGCATCTAGTTACTACATGAATTTGGCTAAGTGTAGCTTAGGATTGCTTTGCTCAAAATAGGTTTTACCTATTAGTTGAAAACACTAAGTTTTTCTTTGACAAAACTTTCCCAAGGAATCACCAATGGAAATTGGTGATCCTTCACCCTTGTTCAACCACAAGTTTTAACTTAGAAAATTGGGATGAGGAGATTCTTTATAGCTTCCATGTCTTGATGCTCAAGTTGTCCAATACCAAGGACTTGGCTAAGTACTTAGATTCTTCCATCTGCAGAGGTTGTGCACTTTCCTCACAAGACTTGATTTTCACCAAGACAGGACCTTTCAGAAGCCTTCCCTTAGACCAAATGGACACGCTCTAAACCTATCATCCCACTACCACGAACTGTCCAAATGGCTAAGTTATTGCAACCTATATGATCCAGGCAGAGCCCATATTTCCATGTGGCTGCACTAGAAGCTTCTTAACATATGGCATCCCAAATCCCTTTGTTCCTAGGTGGCTTACCACAAGTGAGATACACAAGGTAAACCATAGAAATGGGCCTTGTGTAACCACTCAACATAAACCATTCTTTCCACTCCACCCAGGTGTTTCATTCACTTAGTTGTTTTATTAAGCAAAAACACAAGTCCAAAGACTTAGAAATATTTCACATAGCATGAATATATAACCCCCCTTGGTTGCTACTAGCTAGGCTAAGCATGGTAATGGTAAGCACCTTAACTTAGAAATTTCTAGCAATTCTACAACTACTAGGATTTCCCAAGTATAGCATATAGATCAAAATATTCATGCAAGTCCTATACAAAATATTTCTAGTGCATAGTTGAAAAACATAGGAATGAAATCATGAAGCACCACTTGCCTTGGTAGTTTGGGGAGTAGCAACAATCTTGACAATCACAATCACTATTTGCACCAAAATCTACACATAAAATAATGGCACAAAGATCACATATCAAATTATACAAACAAAAATATATGAATGCATGCAAATGCCATGGTCCAAAATAATCCAAATAAACTTTATTTGATTAGCATAGCATTTTTCAAATAATTACTATACACAAATTATGCCTACAAATGTTTCTGTAAAAACAACCATTTTTACAGAGGCAAAACATTAAACACATTGTATAAACATAAAGTATTTTCTCTCCTGATTCCAACGGTATAAAATTTGTCAAATTTGAACGTGGGAATCAAAAGTTATGAATTTTACAAGTTTAAACATCTAATAGATTTAAATTCTGTTTTTAAAACAAAGGACTGGCCACATGGCACCTTCTGATTGGTTGATACCGTTTAGCACCGGATCATACACGTGAGCCGTTAGATCTAACTTAATCTGCACGGCCTAGATCTGTTTGTACCGCTTCGCTACAGGTCTATTTCTAATCGCTGGATCTAGATCCTACGACCACAGATCAAATGACCACAGACGGGCGGCGCTAGCGGCGGCGATGCGGCGACGCGGCTCTGTCAGAGTTGTCACCGACGATTCAGATCCCACGGGGAGGAGTGGAGGTGGTTACCGTGTTCGCGGGGCTGCAGTGAAGCTCAAGGCGGTCGAGGGAGGGATAGGGGCGCTCGGATCTAGCTGCTATTGCTCGCCGGAGTGGAGCCTGTCATCGGGCAAGCTCTAGCGTCGTCGGGGGCGATGTTCTGGTGCGCTCTAAGAGAAACCAGAGACACTGCTAGATGTGCACAAGCCTGGCGAACAAGTGAGTATCCAGAAGAGAGGAAGGGGTGGTCGGGAACTACCAGGAGGGGTCGCCGGAGTTGTGCTGAGCTTAGGCTGCTTCCAGAGGTGGACGGTGACGACGCTCTAGGACGATACAAAGAAAAAGGATGCATGAGAAGATGCGCAAGGACATGTTGATCATGCTCGCATGAAACAGAGACAGGGGGCGGACGGTGCTCACCGGAATCGGTCGCCGGAGGTCGTCGGTGCTGCGGGGTTCTGAGCTCGATTGCGCGTAGCCTGGTGGCGAGGTGAGTGTGCTGAGCGAGGGGAAATGAGCGGAGAGGGGAGGGGGTCTTATAGCCGGAGCAGGGGCGAGGATCACGCGAGGAAACGCCGACAATTAAGCCCGCATCAATCGCGGAAGTAATGGAGTTAACGGCGGCGTCGACGGGGTCGTGGGGTGCGTGGCTCGGTGACGACGCCCACGTGGCATTGGGTCCACCAGTCAGCGAGCGCGGGGTAAGTCTGCGCCGCGTGAGAGAGAGAGGGAAAAACCCCGGGTGGGCTTAGTGGGCTAGGTCTGCTGCTGGGCTGAAAGTCTGGCGCCGGCCCTTTTCCATTTCTTATCTCTTTTTCTTTTTCTAATTTGATTTTCTAGAATCATTTTCAAATGAATTCAAAAGGTTTTGAATTTCAAATCTTTCCGGCCTTTTGTAAAATGAATCCTGTATAATTTTGAGTATAAAACCATGCTGCCTTGCTGGACTTGCTTGGTTCCTTTGAAGACTCAAAATAATCAGGGCCTTAGCATATGATTTGACAAAGATTTGAAAATGGTTTTAATACCAAATTTTGTTTGGAAAAATTTGTCCAAGCTTGGAATTCAACCTACCAATCCTATTAACTCACAACAATGGTTTCCAAAACAAATATTCCCTCACTAGAGAGTGGCATTGAATCAAAGCTTGCTCACATGAAATAATAGCACTCAAAGTTTCGGTTTCATTCAAAAGAGTTTGATATTGATCCCTAAAATGATATGCATGCATGAATGATATGAAATCTTTGAAAACATGATTTTAGGGATGTTACAAGTTGTTTGTTGCTTGCAACTTAATACTGGAGGGGGTTCGGATGATAACCTGAAGGTGGACTTCTAGTCATAGATGAAGTTGGATGGTGGTCTATGTATCTTGTTGTATTGCCCAATCGAATATCATAGGATCTTTCTGACTAGTAATGGCATTGTTATGCCTTGCTCAGTTCCTGTCAATTGCCCTGCGGTAATTTGTTTGCCCTTCATGCCATGCTATTTATCTAAGGAGAGCACCTCTAGTGAACTATGGACCCCAGTCCAATCTTTACCATTGATACATCTTCCACTATTACTTGTTTACTTACTGCAAACCATTATCTTCCACACCATACGTTTAATCCTTTGTTACAGCAAACCAGTGAGCTTGACAACCTCACTGATTCGTTGGGGGCAAAGTCTTGAGTTTGTGTTGTGCAGGTCTCCGCATTGCTTGCAACACCTGTGTGACATTTCCTTCCTCCTTCTGGTTCGATAACCTCGGTCTCAACCGAGGGAAAACTTACTGCTTGCTCTTCACACCCTATGCTTGGGGTGACCAACGAAGTGCCGCGTCGGGCATCATCAAGGCTTTTCTGGCGCTGTTGCCGGGGAGGCTAAGGACATCTTCACAAGGGGAGTCCTTCACTTCCTTTCTCTTTACTTTGTTTTTAGTTTTTTTTGTTTATTTTGCTTGGTTTTGTTTGCCTCTTTCCAAAAAACAAATTTTTTTTAGCCTAGTTTGGCTTGCTTGCTTTATTCAAAAAAACACAAAAAAATTTAGTTCATGCTCTAGCTGCTGCTGCTGTTTTTGGCTTGCCCACCTTTGCCAAAATGAACTCTACTGAGAACACCAAGTTGTGTGAATTCACTAGCACCAACAATAATGATTTCCTAAGCACTCCTATTGCTCCACCTGCTCCTGATGCTACCTTTTATGAAATTAAGCCTGCTTTGTTGAATCTTGTGATGAGAGCAATTTTCTGGTGCTGGTTCTGATGATCCTGCTGCCCATCTCAATAGCTTTGTTGAACTTTGTGAGATGCAGAAGTATAAGGATGTAGATGGAGATATTATTAAGCTCAAGCTTTTTCCTTTCTCCTTGAAAGGAAAAGTTGAAGAATGATTGCTTTCTTTGCCTAAAAATAGTATTGATTCTTAGACTAAGTGCAAAGATGATTTTATTGGAAAGTACTATCCTCCTGCTAAGATTATATCTATGATAAGTGACATTATGAAATTTAAACAACTTGATAGTGAACATGTTGCTCCAGCTTGGGAAAGAATGAAATCTTTGGTTAATAATTGCCCTACTCATGGACTTACTGCTTGGATGATTATCCAGACTTTTTATGCAGGTTTGAACTTCTCCTCAAGAAATCTGTTGGATTCAGCTGCTGGAGGTACCTTTATGGGCCTCACTTTGGGTGCTGCAACAAGGCTCCTTGATAATATGATGGTTAACTACTCTGAATGGCATGTTGAAAGAGCTCCACATGGTAAGAAGGTAAATTCTGTTGAGGAAACTTCCTCTTTGAGTGAAAAGATTGATGTTATTATGGCTATGCTTGTTAATGGGAAAGCTCCTCTAGATCCTAATAGTGTTCCCTTAGCCTCTTTGGTTGGTCAAGAAGAGCAAGTTGATGTGAACTTCATTAGAAACAACAATTTTGGCAACAATACTTATGGTAATTATAGGCCTTATCCTCCTAGTGGAAATGTTTATCATGGTAGATCTGGAATGCCTAGTGAAGAAAGGATTCTAGAAGTAGAGAGATCCACTAAGAATTTGATGCAGATGCAATATGAGCAAAACAAGATTTTCACTAAAACTATGGAGGAACAGTCTATCATATTGAAAAACATTAGCCATCAGCTTGAGAATTTGAATAGAGAAGTTCCTAGTTTACAGTCAAAAATTTTGAGTGCTGAGAAAAATATATCCTCTTTGTATGAAGCTCAGTCCTCCTTGATTAATAAAATGGCTGCTAAACCTGAAACTATGGAAAATACCTTTGGTACTGCTCATGCCATACAAGTTACTATTGATGAAAATGTTAGGCTGTTAGCTCAACTTCATGCTAAGTGGGAAAGGGAAGCTGAAATTGATAGAAATAATAGTGTGTGCACCATCACCACTAAACCGCAAGTAGTTCCTATTCCTCCTCCTACTATGCCTAAGCCTATTGAGCCTACTACTAATGAAGCTAAGTTTGACTTTGATATTGATGGTTGCAATATTTTTGAAGTGATTATGTTCTTGCAAAAGCTTGCTAGAAGTCCTGATGCTAGTGATATGCATGTTGCTTTCACCAAACACATTACATATGCTCTTGTTAAGATTAAGGAAGAGAAGCTAAAATACAAAGATTCTATTCCTAGGAAAGTAGAAGATAGTTGGGAACCCATTATTAATATGTAAGTGAATGACTTTTATCTCAAAGCTTCATGTGATCTTGGTTCTAGTGTCTCTATTATGCCTAGGAAGATTATGAAATGCTTGATTTTCCACCATTGGAAGATTGTTATTTAGATGTCCCACTCAATGATAATGCTAAGAAGAAGTTCATGGGGAGTATTAATGATGTTATCATTATGATTAATAATGCTTATGTCCCTGTTGATTTATATGTTTTGGATGTTGAATACAATGCTTCTTGTCCTATTACTTTGGGAAGACCTTTTCTTAGAATAGTTGGTGTCATCATTGATGTGAAAGAAGTCACCATTAAATATCATTTTCCATTCAAGAAAGGTATTGAACACTTCCCTATGAGGAGAGAGAACTTGCTTTTTGCTCCTCCTTCGAAAGCAAGATTTGATGTGAATGCTTCTTCATTTGAAAATACTTGATTCTTCTTGCTTATTGTGCCTAACTTAAAGATATTCAAGAAAAGTACTTGTTGGGAGATAACCAAAGAGTATCCTTGAGTCTTGGAAGTTGCTGTCCCGAAACAGATTTATGTCCTCCACCAAAAACATTCGCGAGGAGTCTCTGTAACTCGGATTGAGCTCAAAGTTTACGAATAAATCCCCAGTATGTTAGATAACTTTCATTAGTTCAACACTTTTTGATTTGAGCAACATAAGATGTTCGTAAAAATCGGTTTCTACCTGCTGGCCTGTTTTGACAGATTTGTGCTATTATTTGCATTTGCTTCTTATTGATTTCTTTTTGAGTTCTCTTTAGGTGAATTGAGATTTTTGAAGGAGTTAGTACAGTAGATTGTGTTTTTAGTGAAAATCCTTGCTGTTCCAACGCTTTGCCAGAGGTCTAATATCTTTTGAATACACTAATGTTGCTAATGAAGACTGTGTGAAGTTTTGTATGAAGGAAACATTTTAGGTGTAGAGTGAGAATGTTGCAATGAGATGAAGAATGGACAAAAGCTCGAGCTTGGGGATTCCACCATGGTGTCACCCCAAGAAATACCCAAGAGGTACAAGCGTCAAAGTTTGGGGATGCCCAAGGTATCCCCTTCTTCATCAATAAAAAGCTCAGGTCTGTCTAGACACTTCATTTTTATTGTTTCATGCACAGTTGTGTTGTTCTTGGAGCGTCTTAGTTTTAGTTTGATTTGCTTAGGTTGCTTAGTTTGATTGAATAAAGTAGTTTGGAGCCCCGTTTTCACTGTGTTGTTTTGCAAATAAGTTTGCTTGGTGTTTGAAAAGGAGTAGTAAGTTCTTGCTGGAAGTGCAAGAGGAGCTTGCATTGACTGTGACTTAGACTTTACATGACATGCTAGGTGCTTTTTTGACCTTATGCTTAGTGATTATTGCTGTAGCATGTCTTGTTCCAAACAATTGGGATTGCTTAGTGTGCCTTGAATAAATTATGCGTTGTTTTAGCATGCAAAAGCATAGTATTGTGGTATTCTCCTTTGATGTTTTGCTTGGGTTGACTTGGCACATGATCACACCATGTTATGACTATGACAAGTCACCATTAGCCTCTATGATCATTTAGTCCTTGACTTGTAGTACCACTCTTTTCTTTGATTAGTATGCTTTGTTGCACTGCATGATTAGTTGGTTGCTCCCAGTCTTTTGCTAGCCTCCACTTGTATGAGTAAGTTCTACTCATGCTTCGAACTCCCAAGAAACCAAGTTATTCCAAAGTATCCACTATAAACTCCTATGCATGGTGTGTTACACCATTCCAAGTATATTCTTGTTTTCAGCTATCTTCCAATTAAAAACTATTTTGTTATGTGATAACTTAGTGATTAAAGCCGTCAAAAACTTGATGGCACACTTTATTTTCTTTGCCCCTAATAAACTTGAACCATTGTGACAACTTTGTTGTATATGCTTGCACTTATAAGTTGGAATTAGCAGAACCGTGATGTCACGGGGAACGTTTTCAACATTGCACTTGTACTTTGTACTCAGTTGATATCATGTTCTTTTGTCTATGGATGTCACCGGTGTGAAATAAAGAGGGAACTTGTAAGTCCATGGAGTTTGTATCCTGTGTTAGAGAAACGCCCGGGCTGCTAGCCTAAGCCATGCCTAATCATGGTGGAAACTTGCAGCATCACCATAATGAGCTATCTATGAAGCATCCTCAATAAAAAGCTATGAATATGGTAAATAAAAAGATTGCTGAGATGATCATTGTCTGCTTGCCTTGTCATTTTGGTTTTGGGAAAGCTCCTGTACCATGTGCAAGGGGTACCCCGTTGGCGGTTCTCAATGATATGCAAATACTTATAGTGACAAGAACTTACTTGGACCCAAAGTTGAGTATGCATGAGGTGTGGCCCTCATATTCAAGGGACTTGAGATTGCCAACTTATACTTCGTCAAGCATATACTCCATCTTTGCCACTTTAACATTAACCACTTCAAGATGCTTATGATAGAGGCAATGAGGGCTGAAAGCTAACAAGTACTATAATTTTTTGAAGCTCTTTTTGAAACTTGTAATCCCTACTTCCTTTACAAAAAGGCCTTTCTTCCACCATTATTGAGTCTCCAGCTTCTACCTCTAGGCACCATTAAGAGATCATAGTTGTCATTCTGTGTGCAATGTTACAAAGCTTATTAATTAATGCATATTCTGATATTACTTGTTCTTGTACTATTTGTTTCTAGTCACCCTTGTGAACTTTTAAGGTGTCCTATGCATCTATATTTATACTCTATGAGGGACAAGATGATTGCCACTATGCTATGTTTTCTGCATGTGAAACAAACAAATGTTTTTCAATGCATGTTATTCATGATCTTTGTTTGTAGCTTGTCATGTTGCATGCATAGTTACTATGTCCTATTGTTAGAACTCCATCTTTCATGCACATGTTTAGAGTTCTTTGATCCCAGCTTTCAATGCTTGCAAATGGTTGGATCTTTATTGTGAGGGTGCATGTCACCTCAAAAATTATTCTTTTTATCACTTACCTACTCGAGGACGAGCAGGAGTTAAGCTTGGGGATGTTGATACGTTGGAAACGTATCTATAATTTTTTATGCTCCATGCTTGTTTTGTATCTACTTTGCTTTGCTTGTCTACACTTTGAGGTGCTTTTTACATGTTTTCTGGTACTAACCTAATAACAAGTTGAAATAGTGCCAGATGCCTGTTTTCTGCTGTTTTTGGTTTCAGAAAAGTTAGTAAAGAAATATTCTCGAAATTGGACGAGACAAACGTTAAAGTCAATTACTTTTCATGGGGAACAAGAAGTCCAGAGGGGAGACGAGGAAGCGGGCCAGGGCAGCCAGACCCTCCCAGGCGCGGCCATGGGTGGGCTTGCGCCTGGCTAGGGTTTGGCCCCCTGGTCGCCTCCTCGGCCTCCCCCTTCGCCTATAAGAAGCCCCCGATACAGAAATCCTAAGCAGCCGATCAAATCTCCACGAAACCGTCTGTAGCTGCCGCCACCATCGTCCCTAGATTGGGGGGGGGGGTCTGAAGTTCTTCCCGGCACCTTGGCGGAGGGTAGATCATCCCGGAGGCCTTCTCTCCGGTATGATGTGTGATAGTTCCACCTTGGACTATGGGTCCATGTAGTAGCTAGATGGTTGTATCTCCTCCTTTGTGCTTTCATGTATAAATCTTTTGAGCTCCGTTCATGATCAAGGTCTAATCTATTTGTAATCATGCATGTTGTGTTTGCAGGGATCTGATGGATATTGAGATTATTATGTTGGTTTGATTAATGGTTTTGTCTTTATGATTCTGTCATGTCTGTGTTGTTTGTGATCTTGCATGCTCTCCGTTGTTAGTAGTATCTTGGCCAAGTAGTTGCTAGTGAATCCAAGAGTGGGTATTTGTTCTCAATAGTGGGTTCATGCCTCAAGTTTCCAAGGGAAGTGAAATAAATATCTTCGGTTGTAGATGTGCTGTTGGTACTAGGGATAAAACAACGGTCTCTTGTTCATGGAACATGTGGACAGTTTACCTTACACACTTTGCTTAAAATAGTTGTCTATTGATTGCAACTTAATACTGGAGGGGGTTCGGATGGTAACCTGAAGGTGGACTTCTAGTCATAGATGTAGTTGGATGGAGGTCTATGTATCTTGTTGTATTGCCAAATCGAATATCATAGGATCTTTCTGACTTGCAATTGCATTGTTATGCCTTGCTCAGTTCCTGTCAATTGCCCTGCGGTAATTTGCTTACCCTTCATGCCATGTTGTTTATCTAAGGAGAGCACCTCCAGTGAACTATGGACACCAGTCCAATCTTTACCATTGATACATCTTCCACTGTTACTTGTTTACTTGCTGCAAACCATTATCTTCCACACCATACATTTAATCCTTTGTTATAACAAACCGGTGACCTTGACAACCTCACTGATTCGTTGGGGCAAAGTCTTGAGTTTGTCTTGTGCAGGTCTCCGCGTTGCTTGCAACACCTGTGTGACGTTTCCTTCCTCCTTCTGGTTCAATAATGTCAACACCCGGATATTTAATCCTAGATGCCTGTTATGCCATACATAGTAATCCTAGGATTACCATTTTTGCGAGACATAACAGAATTGGATACCACAGTACATCATCCATTACAAACCATACATAAGGTCTTACACAAATAAGGATCTCATGATCCAGTTCTTAATACAACTCAAGCAGCGGAAATACGTAATAATAACGGTAGAGTAGGCGAAGCTCCATCTTCGGGGTCACAGGCAATGCTGACGATGGGAGATGATCCTAGTTGTCGTAACCTTCCCGGGGTCCATCCTCCAGGTACTCCTCTTCATAGTCTGGTCATGGGAATAGCCAGGGACAAAGCCATGAGTACTCTTTAAGTACTCGCAAACTAATACTAACAAGTGAAGGGGTTTTTTGTATTAGGACACTGAGCTCTAGGGTTATTTTGCAAAAAGCCAGATTTACATCTACTAAGTTCAGAAACAATGAATGCTTGTTGAAGTTTTATAACACCTAAGTAGGAACTTGTATCTGATGCCACAACTCTGTTGTGGTCAAGCCAAAGTCTCAATTCATTTCATAAGTCATTTTGAAAACATCTGACGGGGGAACAGTATGGCCACTCCAATTGTCCATAACCACGGACGCGGCTATTCGAATAGTTTGAGACTCTGCAAAGATTGTACACTTTCACCACAACATTCGATACATCCGTCAGGAACAAATCCTGAATTCACCATACTCAGTATCCGGATAATCAATCCTAAACTTTCAATTACACGCCCTAGTATAATCACCTCTCCTGTGAGTTTGGCCTCCCAACCATGACCAACTGTCATCTTGGGTACTGCACAGGTGGATAATCTTCACAAGGTAGCCTCAGCTCAGACCTTGGCCGTGAGGGAACTAATACTAAGGTATATAAGTTTCCAGTCAAGCCCTACCCAATTCTCGGGTATTGTGGTTGTACGGTAAAATTGGAATGGTATCGCATCCAGACAACCATCAGTTTTATAAAAGGCTAAGGCTCATGCCTCAACATTTTCATCACCATAAATCATCTGGTGTTCGGAAACACATGTCAAAAACATCTCAATAGAATGATCCATCATTCCAAGGTTTTCATAACCATTTTTCTACCAAGTATTCCCATCTAAGTTGATCAGGTTTTATGCTTAGCACTAGCATCTACAAGTGGGGGTAAGTACTAATGAGGGGTGGTAAACTAGTGGAGTTTAACTAAGTTCAATCTCATGCCTTAGGATGACATAAAGATTATCTAGCTTAGGCCAAATTTTATGCTCTTTATGCAACCTTCAATTATCTTTCTAGTATCTACAATTCACTTAAGTAAACTCTAAGTAATAGCTTTGATAAAGAAATAAAGTATAAAGCTTGCAAGTAAAACTAGGATTGGTTTATCAAGTGGTTATGATCATATATGCTTAAGGCATATAGTTGGCCTGGTAACAAGCAAGTATTTGCTTGCATAGGTATAGTATCTTGCAAGTGTTAGCTTGCACAAGTATCAGTATAAGCTTGCTAAGTTAATAGCTTGCAATTATTGGCTTGCATAGGTCAACTTGATTAGTAAGGCTTGCCTTGTGCAGAGCAGTGGTTGAAGTTCTCCTCGGCTTCTTCTTCGTAGTATCCTCCTTCCTCCTCGTATCCTTGGTCGGTACTAGCGTCTATAAATAAATACGAGGTACACAATCACCAAACAATACTTAAATAATTTCAATCATCACACAAAAGGGTCCTATAGATGATCTAGCATCATCACTAACATTACAAGATTAAAGCTTGGTTTAATTTCTTTTATTTTTAGAAAAGTAATTTCTACTCAATGAAAAACTACTTAAGATTTAATATTCTCCAAACCAAACATGGGATCATGTTGACACATGTCATCACCACATATTTTAGTCCATGGGAATGTGATTTAAAGTGGTGTCACAATTTAATGAGGTTTAACCTTTTATTTTACTTAAATAAAGTGACTAGAAATGCCTATGTGGCATTATTTTATTACTTGAACATTATTTCTGTAAGTAAACCCAATTTTTTTTATATATTCTGAAAGGTATGATCAAATGTGATTTTTGAGAGTTGGAATCAACTCAAAAGCTATTATGGTTTAAATTTGAAAAATGTTTGAATGCAGAAAATCTTCTGCCTTGTTATTTTTACCAAGGGTGATCTACAGATCCAAATGATTTAAATCCAACGGGCTTCGATTCATCATTTCAAGACCTTTCTAAAAAAATTGGTTTCACTTAATTTGGTTTACTGAATCGAGATTGGTTGATTTTTGAAACTAGGTGCATAAGTGTGTTTCAATGAAAATGGAAAAATCCAAATTCAAAAAACTGGGCTGCGCGGGAAACGATACTGGGCCGGCCTGCTAAGCACAGCGATTACGCAGGCTGGTTAAGTTGCTGTCCCCACGCGTCAGTGATACGAGGGGGTGCGAAGCGGTACGGGGCAATGTGAGCCGTGTGATCTTGTTCTAATCTAACGGCCCTGGTTCATCGTCCACGTCGGGCAGCGCCGGCGAGACATAACCCTAACGCGGCAGGTGGGGTCGTCGGGGCTCACCGGGGCTCATGCGAGGGTCGACAAGGCGGGCGAACGACGAAGTCGACGATGACGAACCTCCTGGTACCAGCAGCTTCTCCTGGGGCGGCTCCAATCGCTGGCTTCCTTCTCCTCCAGCAGCGGCGGGCTCCGGCCAAATTCCGGCGATGCGCAGCTCGCCTTTCTTTGGGACTGAGGCGGGGTGGTTCTGGGTGAGAGGGGAGTGACATGGTGTGATCAATTCGGCTGGGGGTGGCCTCTATTTATAGTGGCGAGAGGGGACCGACAGGCGCAAGCTGAGCTCGTCGTGGTCGGCGGCACAGAGGTCTATCGGCGTGGGCGACGGTAGGGGGCGGTGCTGTGCTCCCTAGCGAAGCTCAACGACATGGTGGCGAGGCGTGGGGCGGTGCTGATCGGTCGGAACGCGGCGGTGCTCTGCACGTGCCCGACGGAAGTTTTTATGGCGCATAGCACGCGTGGTCTGCGCGGCGGCGAACGAGCGTGTCTGCGGGGTTGCTGGGACAGTGGTGATCACGTATGCACGCAGCGAGGGCGGCGCGCAGTCTGTGGGCGTCTGTCGAGCGTGGCGCACGGGGCGCGCTCTCGGCATGGTTGCAGAGAAGGTTGGCAAGGTCTGTGCGTGTGGTCCAGGGGCTGGCATCGCTCGCGGCTGGGACATGGAGTGGCGGTGGGGTGCTAGCTTGCTCCCAGACATGCTGGCTAGGCTTGGTGCTTCTCCTAGCTTGCTGTCGACATGTGGGTGGCAAGGGTGCACTCGGCCTGCTCACCATTGATGAAAATGGCTAGCTTATAGTAGTGCTAGAGATTAGTTTAGGTTTTTAGATGATCTACTAAGGCTAGTGGTGTCCAGAGAGGGAACAAGTTAGGCCAGAATCACTACTCAAAATAGTGTTTGTGATTTTGTTGATTTGAATCTGCAAGGTGTTTGATGAAATGGCCGCATGAATTCAAGTTTTGAATTTTGAAAAGATTTTTGTGGGTGTGCTAGGCATGTGCTGGTGAGTCTGTAGATGCTTGGGTTTTGAAAGTTGAGCTTGTTTGAGTGGTTTTTGAAAAAGTGGGATCTTCCCATATGATATAGATTCAATTTTAAACTGTCATTTAAACTATACATTTGAATGTTTCTGGATGATCACAAGGTGGGCCTTGATACTTTGTTATGAGTACTATCAAGGGGTGCAAAGATCCAAACAAGTTTCTGTTAAGCTCTGAAAGTTAGAGACAATCAAAGTAGGCATGGAGTTAATTTGGCAAAAGTGACCATTCACTCATTTTGTTTGTTTTGATTTATTTGTCTTTGGGAAAAGTGTGGGGATTGTTTAGATGATGTTTATTTCACCTAAGAATCCTTTTACAAGCAAAGAAACACATAAACAAGGCAATTTAAAAGAATTCAAAATGGGATGCATACACACATGCATGATTTCATATTTTTATTTAGAAAAGTTTTTGTTAACCCTAATTTTGAAGATTAGAGTTTGATGATCCAAGTTTAGTATTTTTGGGATGTTACAAACCTTCCCCCCTTAAACAAAATCTCATCCCGAGATTTGAAAAAGGACAAAAAGATTACCTAGGATTTGAAGAGATCGGGAAACTCCATCCTGATGTGATCTTTGCACTCCCAGGTAGCTTCCTCTTCGGTGTGGTTGCTCCACTGAATTTTGAGAAACTTGATGCTTCGGGTTCTGGTGGTTCGGAAAGCTTCTTCAAAAATACGGATGGGTACTTCAGGATAGGTCAGGTCATCGTTGATCTCTATGGTCCGGTGATCGATATTCTTGAACACTTCGGTCTTCTCCGGGACTTCGAGACACTTGCGAAGTAATGAGATATAGAACACATTGTGCACGGCTGACATCTCTTCGGGTAGTTCCAATTGATACGACACTTCTCCTCGACGGTTCAGAATTTTGAAAGGTCCGATATATCTGGGGGCTAACTTTCCTTTGAGTTGGAAACGCTGCATTCCCTTCAATGGTGACACTTTCAGATATACAAAATCTCCTATGTTGAAGGCGAGGTCTCGACATCTCTTGTCGGCGTAACTCTTCTATCTGGACTGGGCTGTCTTGAGGTGCTCACGAATCTTGTGAACCTTCTCTTCTGCTTCTCGTAGGATATCGGGTCCGAAAATCTGACTCTCTCCTACTTCCGACCAGTTCAAAGGGGTGCGACACTTCCTTCCGTACATGAATTCAAATGGGGCCATTTGCAAACTAGCCTGATAACTGTTGTTGTATGAAAATTCTGCAAAAGGCAGACAGTCTTCCCATTTGGATCCATATTCTAACACACATGCTCTCAGCATATCTTCGAGTATTTTATTTACTCGCTCCGTTTGTCCATCGGTCTGGGGGTGATAAGCGGTGCTGAAATCTAGGCGGGTTCCTAAACCTTCTTGAACTTTCTTCCAGAATCTCGAGGTAAACTGAGTTCCTCGATCCGATACGATGTTCTTGGGGACTCCATGCAAACTGATGATTCTAGCGATGTATAACTCTACTAGCTTCGAACTCTGGTATGTGGTCTTGACGGGTAAGAAATGGGCGACTTTGGACAATCTGTCCACTATGACCCAAATAGAGTCATTACCCCTACTAGAAGTAGGCAATCCGGTGATAAAGTCCATTCCAACGGAATCCCATTTCCATTCCGGAATCTGCAAGGGTTGCAACAATCCAGCGGGTCTTTGATGTCCTGCCTTGACTCGCTGACATATATCACACTTGGCGATATAGCTTCCGATTTCTCTCTTCATCTTATGCCACCAAAATTGCTCCTTCAAATCCTGATACATCTTAGTTCCTCCGGGGTGGATAGAATAAAGAGTATCATGAGCTTCCTTGAGAATAACTTCTTTCAACTCGGAATCTGCTGGTGCACAAAGGCGTCCTTTGTACCACAGAACTCCTTCTTCGTCTTCGGTAAATCCGGGTACTTTGCCTATACCGATACGATGCTTGATTCCATCGATACTAGCATTTCCTTTCTGCGCCTCTTTGATCTGGCTGATCAAAGTGGGTTGAAGTTCTATGCTAGACAAAAATCCTTCACTCACTAATTCCATTCGAAAATCTTCCATCTCTTTGTGCAAACTTGGTTGCTCCTTCAAAATCATGGAGTTAAAACGGCACGACAATTTGCTAGGGGCATCTGCTACCACATTGGCTTTACCAGGGTGATAGTGAATGTCCAGATCGTAATCCTTGATTAGCTCAATCCATCTTCTCTGCCTCATATTCAACTCCTTCTGAGTGAATATATACTTCAGGCTCTTGTGATCCGAATAAATCTCACAACGATTTCCCATCAGGTAATGCCTCCATGTCTTCAGGGCTAGAACTACGGCTGCGAGTTCGAGGTCATGGGTTGGGTAATTTTGCTCATGTTGTTTCAGTTGTCGGGATATATAAGATATAACTTTGCCTTCTTGCATGAGCACACATCGATACCGATCTTGGATGCATCACAATACACGTCGAAGGGCTTCGTGATATCCGACATGATTAAGATTGGGGCTGAAATCAATCTCCTCTTGAGTTCTTGAAAACTCGCTTCACATTTGTCGGTCCATTCAAACTTCTTGTCCTTCTTCAGCAATTGGGTCATGGGTCTGGCGATACTCGAGAATCCTTCTACGAACTTGCGGTAGTATCCCGCCAATCTGAGAAAGGCACGAACTTGGGTTTGAGTGGTTGGGGCTTGCCAATATTCGACATATTTCACTTTTGCAGGATCAACGGCAATTCCTCCGGCTGATACAATATGACCGAGGAATCCTACCTCCTGTAACCAGAATTCACATTTGCTAAACTTGGCATACAACTGATGCTCTCTAAGGGTTCCAAGAATGGTCCTTAGGTGTAGCTCACGTTCTTCTTCCAATTTGGAATAAATCAGAATGTCATCGATGAAAACAATGACAAACTTATCCAGGAAGTCCATAAAAATCTTATTCATGAGATTCATGAAATAAGCGGGGGCATTGGTTAATCCAAAAGACATGAAGGTATACTCGTATAATCCATGTCTGGTGGTAAAGGCAGTCTTTGGAATATCCTCTGCACGAATTTTGAGTTGATGATAGCCAGTCCTAAGATCAATTTTAGAAAACACTTTGGCACCGGTCAAATGGTAAAACAAATCTTTTATCTTGGGCAAGGGATACTTGTTCTTGATGGTGACATCATTCAAGTTCCAATAATCCGTACACAAACGGTTACCTCCATCCTTCTTGTCCACAAATAAGACAGGTGATCTCCATGGTGACACACTTTTTTGAATCAATCCAATTTCCAGCATGGCATCCAGTTGCTTCTTCAGTTCTTCTAGTTCCGACGGGTTCATACTATATGGTCTCTAGGCTATGGGTCCTGTTCCGGGGATTAGTTCGATGATAAACTCGATATCCCGATCTGGGGGCATACCGGGCAAAACATCTGGAAATACATCGGGGTATTCACAGACTATCCGGACTTGGTCAATGGTAGGTTGGGATATACTCTTGTTGCACTTGAATTGACGAGGTAAGGTTTCACAGATATGCTCGACTGATATTCCGGCTGTACTGGTCATGGTGATGGCTTTCTTGGCACAATCAATCAATCCTTTATGTTTGGACATCCAATCCATTCCTAGTACTACTTCCAAACCTTTAGTTCCAAGTACTATCAGGTTAGCATAAAAATCTATGCCATGGATTCAGATAGGGACGGCTTTGCAAATTTGCCTAGCCTTGGTGGTTGAACCGGGAATTTGGACGATCATCACATGCTTCAGTTTTGTTGGTTGAATCTTACTAGTGCAGGTAAATTCTTCGGTGACAAATGAATGCGATGCACCCGAATCAAAAAACACTCTTGCAAGTACTGAATTAACAGAAAACATACCCAGCACGACGTCTGGCGCTTCCTGAGCTTCTTCAGCATGCATGAGAAAAAGACGGCCGTTGCGGTTGAGTGAATTCCTTGGGGCAAACCTTCTTCCTGGCTGAACATGACGTTGCTGCTGAGCTGGGGCATTTGCATTGGGGGTGCGGCATTCTTCTTGTTGGGGCACTCGTTGGAGTAGTGACCCTTATTTCCACAGTCATAACAAGTTACTTGCGACTTGTCCTTTGCTGCAACAGGCACAACATTGCTTCCAGTCCTCGGGGCAGTGTTGGTGTTGGCGGTAGCATTGTTGTTGTTGTTGAACTTAGGTGGGGAACGGTTGAAATTGCTAGAGTTGCCGGGGTTGTTGTGATTTCCTCCGGGCCTAGGGTTTCCACAGTTGGGATAGGTCAGACGGTTCATCGGGGGTCTGTTGGTTCTCGGGGCAAATCCTGGAGATGGGTTAGGGCAATACTTTGGGGTCTGATGGGTTCCTGGCTGATGCATCATGCGACGCTTGCGGTTCTCATTGGCTTGGTTGATCTTTCCTTCCATCTGGATGGCAGAGTCGACAAGGGCTTCAATATCAGCAAAGGGGATATTGACTAACACAGTTTGCATCTCATCATGCAGACCATTCAGGAATCTCTCCTTCTTGGCTTCGGTGTCGATCTCATCCGGGGCATACCTAGCTAATGACAAGAATTTGTCACGGTATTCCACTACGGTCATCCGTCCTTGCTTCAATTCTCTGAACTCATCTCTCATCCTCTTGATCAAACCTGGTGGCACATGGGTTCTGCTGAACTTGACTTTGAATTCCTCCCAGGTCATCATCTATCCTCCGGTCATTGCATGAACACTGTTCCACCATGCTCTGGCATCTCCGGTTAGATAGTGGGTGGCGAACAGAACTTTATCGTTAGCTTCCACTCCGGCGACTTATAGGTTATTTTCCATGGTTTGCAACCAATCATCGGCGTCTAAGGGCTCTTCCGACTTAGTGAAAACAGGTGGGTTGGTGTTCTGGAAATTCTTGAGCTTGGATCCATGGTTGTCCTGGTTTCCGTGGCCTTGGTTGTTGTGGGCTAGCTGAGCTATCTGTTGAAGGGTGGCTAGGTTGGCTTGACGTTCGGCTCTTTCAGCTTCGCGGTCAGAAACCAACATTTGCAGGATCTACAACATCGGGTCCGGGGATGAACTACTTCCTCCGCGTGGCATCTGAAGATTGAGATAGATCATGAGAAAATAGGGAAATTTCTAAGGTTTTGGTACTTTGAAAGGTTTTTAAAGTTTGACTTAGATTTTCTAGCAACTTGCTTTTCATTCATTCATTCATTCATAGCACACGATACAACCACACACCACAACAAGGTAAACAGATGGTTTTAGGAACCATTCTGGAAACTACGATACAGTGGGACCAAATACTACTCACTACATTTGTGCTCAAGTGCTACTACTCCTTGGAGTCGGTGTAGTCATCATCCTCATCATCATCGTCGTCATTGATGAAGGCGAAATCTTCCTCATCAGTGAAGAAATCCATAGCCTGATCTTCTAGAAAATCATCATCATCGCTGAGATAGGAGTAGGGGTCTCCACGAAGATCCTCTCCGGCATTCTCCCTTTCTTCCAACTGCATGTCTCTCTCATGGATGGTCTCCTCCAAATACGAGATATGATGGTGAAGACATGCAATGATGCGCTCCTTCTTGTCGAGCTGACGGCGGCGAGACTTACGATCCTTTGCTAACATGGCGATGGTCTGATCCTTCGTCTTGATAATGGCAGACTTGTGGTTGGAGTAGTCACGGCAATTATCCAACTCCTGCTGACGATAGTACATCATGAAGCTAAGGTGGTCCAATTGGGTCTTCAGCTCGTGGTGGTATGGGGCTTCCAGTGGCTGTCCATTAGCATCACGCCTTGGGCAAAACTCAAAGCGGGTACCTTTGATTCTGTTGATACTCTGCCCACACAAACGGGCAAGAGCTTCCTGCATGGCCCTGGCAAGTCCATCGAGCCAGTTGTTCTCTCTTAAGGTGAACTGAATCCCCTCAGCAGTGGGAGGTTCAATCTTTCCTCGGAGACTTGCAAAAATTAGCCACTACAGATCTTCTTGTCCTTGATCATTGAGCTGAGCTCCAAAGAACTCGGGGTGCGGACACTCCAGAAGTTTCGAAAGCTGGTCCAAATCCCTCTCAAATATAAGGTCTCCTCCATTCCCCAACTGGTAAAACTTGCTGTACTTCACGTCCATCTAAAAGAATATAAGATGAGTAAGTTAGTAGAGTGATCAAGTGTGTCAAATTTTATGTATTTTTGCAAGAGTTTTTGAGGAACATGAATTTTTATAAAAGAATCAAGGTGATAAGAATGGGAATAAGTTTTTGTAAATATTTGCTTTCTTTGGTTTTGAAACTAAGTTTTTGATTCCAAACGTCCAGTCTAACTAGGGCCTCCTATGGTCAGGATGGCTCTGATACCAACTCAACACCCGGATTTTTAATCCCAGATGCCTGTTATGCCATACATCGCAATCCCAGGATTACCATTTCTGCGAGACATAACAGAATTGGATACCACAGTACATCATCCATTACAAACCATACATAAGGTCTTACACAAATAAAGATCTCATGATCCAGTTCTTAATACAACTCAAGCAGCGGAAATACGTAATAATAACGCTAGCGTAGGCGAAGCTCCATCTTCGGGGTCACAGGCAATGCTGACGATGGGAGATGATCCTAGTTGTCGTAACCTTCCTGGGGTCCATCCTCCAGGTACTCCTCTTCATAGTCTGGCCATGGGAATAGCCAGGGACAAAGCCATGAGTACTCTTTAAGTACTCGCAAACTAATTCTAACAAGTGAAGGGGTTTTTTGTATTAGGACACTAAGCTCTAGGGTTATTTTGCAAAAAGCCAGATTTACATCTACTAAGTTCAGAAACAATGAATGGTAGTTGAAGTTTTATAACACCTAAGTGGGAACTTGTATCTCATGCCACAACTCTGTTGTGGTCAAGTCAAAGTCTCAATTCATTTCATAAGTCATTTTGAAAACATCTGACGGGGGAACAGTATGGCCACTCCAACTGTCCATAACCGCGGACACGGCTATTCGAATAGTTTGACACTCTGCAAAGATTGTATACTTTCACCACAACATTCGATACATCCGTCAGGAACAAATCCTGAATTCACCATACTCAGTATGCGGATAATCAATCCTAAACTTTCAATTACACGCCCTAGTATAATCACCTCTCCTGTGAGTTTGGCCTCCCAACCATGACCAACTGTCATCTTGGGTACTGCACAGGTGGACAATCTTCACAAGGTAGCCTCAGCTCAGACCTTGGCCGTGAGGGAACTAATACTAAGGTATATAAGTTTCCAGTCAAGCCCTACCCAATTCTCGGGTATTGTGGTTGTACGGTAAAATTGGAATGGTATCGCATCCAGACAACCATCAGTTTTATAAAGGGCTAAGGCTCATGCCTCAACATTTTCATCACCATAAATCATCTTGTGTTCGGAAACACATGTCCAAAACATCTCAATAGAATGATCCATCATTCCAAGGTTTTCATAACCATTTTTCTACCAAGTATTTCCATCTAAGTTGATTAGGTTTTATGCTTAGCACTAGCATCTACAAGTGGGGGTAAGTACTAATGAGGGGTGGTAAACTAGTGGAGTTTAACTAAGTTCAATCTCATGCCTTAGGATGACATAAAGATTATCTAGCTTAGGCCAAATTTTATGCTCTTTATGCAACCTTCAATTATCTTTCTAGTATCTACAATTCACTTAAGTAAACTCTAAGTAATAGCTTTGATAAAGAAATAAAGTATAAAGCTTGCAAGTAAAACTAGGATTGGTTTATCAAGTGGTTATGATCATATATGCTTAAGGCATATAGTTGGCCTAGTAACAAGCAAGTATTTGCTTGCATAGGTATAGTATCTTGCAAGTGTTAGCTTGCACAAGTATCAGTATAAGCTTGCTAAGTTAATAGCTTGCAAGTATTGGCTTGCATAGGTCAACTTGATTAGTAAGGCTTGCCTTGTGCAGAGCAGTGGTTGAAGTTCTCCTCGTCTTCTTCTTCGTAGTATCCTCCTTCCTCCTCGTATCCTTGGTCGGTACTAGCGTCTATAAATAAATACGAGGTACACAATCACCAAACAATACAAGATTAAAGATTGGTTTAATTTCTTTTATTTTTAGAAAAGTAATTTCTACTCAATGAAAAACTACTTAAGATTTAATATTCTCCAAACCAAACATGGGATCATGTTGACACATGTCATCACCACATATTTTAGTCCATGGGAATGTGATTTAAAGTGGTGTCACAATTTAATGAGGTTTAACCTTTTATTTTACTTAAATAAAGTGACTAGAAATGCCTATGTGGCATTCTTTTATTACTTGACCATTATTTCTGTAAGTAAACCCAATTTTTTTATATATTCTGAAAGGTATGATCAAATGTGATTGTTGAGAGTTGGAATCAACTCAAAAGCTATTATGGTTTAAATTTGAAAAATGTTTGAATGCAGAAAAGCTTCTGCCTTGTTATTTTTACCAAGGGTGATCTACATATCCAAATGATTTATATCCAACGGGCTTGGATTCAGCATTTCAAGACCATTCTAACAAAATTGGTTTCACTTAATTTGGTTTACTGAATCGAGCTGGGTTGATTTTTGAAACTAGGTGCAGAAGTGTGTTTGAATGAAAATGGAAAAATCCAAATTCAAACAACTGGGCTACGCGAGAAACGATACTAGGCTGGCCTGCTAAGCACAGCGCTTACACGGGCTGGTTAAGTTGCTGTCCCCACGCGTTAGTGAGACGAGGGGGTGCGCAGCGGTACAGGGCAATGTGAGTCGTGGGATCTTGTTCTAATCTAACGGCCCTGGTTCATCGTCCACGTCGGGCAGCGCCGGCAAGACAGAACCCTAACGCGGCAGGTGGGGGTCGTAGGGGATCACCGGGGCTCAGGCGACGGTCGACGAGGAGGGTGAACAACGAAGCGACGACGGCGAACCTCCTGGTACCGGAAGCTTCTCCTGGGGCGGCTCCAATCGCTGGATTCCTTCTCCTCCAGCAGCGGCGGGCTCTGGCCAAATTCCAGCGATGCGCTGCTCGCCTTGCTTCTGGACTGAGGCGGGGTGGTTCTGGGTGAGAGGGGAGTGAGATGGTGTGCTCAATTCGGCTGGGGGTGGCCTCTATTTATAGTGGCGAGAGGGGACCGACGGGCGCAAGCTGAGCTCGTCGTGGTCGACGGCATAGAGGGCTATCAGCGTGGGCGACGGTAGGGGCGGTGCTGTGTTCCCCGACGAAGCTCAACGACATGGTGGCGAGGCGTGGGGCGGTGCTGATCGGTCGGAACACGACGGTGCTCTGCGCGTGCCTGACGGAAGTTTTTATGGCGCACAACATGCATGGTCCGCGCGGCGGCGAACGAGCGTGGCTGCGGGGTTGCTGGGACGGTGGTGATCACGTATACACGCGGCGAGGGCGGCGCACGGTCTGTGGGTGTCTGTCGAGCGTGGCGCACGGGGCACGCTTTCGGCATGGTTGCAGAGAAGGTTGCCAAGGTCTGTGCGTGTGGTCCAGGGGCTGGCATCGCTCGCGGCTGGGACAGGGAGTGGCAGTGGGGTGCTAGCTTGCTCCCAGACATGTTGGCTAGGCTTGGTGATTCTCCTAGCTTGCTGTCGACATGTGGGTGGAAAGGGTGCACTCGGCCTGCTCACCATTGATGACAATGGCTAGCTTACAGTAGTGCTAGAGATTAGTTTAGGTTGTTAGATGATCTACTAAGGCTAGTGGTGTCCAGAGAGGGAACAAGTTAGGCCAGAATCACTGCTCAAAATAGTGTTTGTGATTTTGTTGATTTGAATTTGGAAGGTGTTGGATGAAATGGCCGCATGAATTCAAGTTTTGAATTTTGAAAAGATTTTTGGTGGGTGTGCTAGGCATGTGCTGGTGAGTCTGTAGATGCTTGGGTTTTGAAAGTTGAGCTTGTTTGAGTGGTTTTTGAAAAAGTGGGATCTTCCCATATGATATAGATTCAATTTTAAACTGTCATTTAAACTATGCATTTGAATGTTTCTGGATGATCACAAGGTGGGCCTTGATACTTTGTTATGAGTACTATCAAGGGGTGCAAAGATCCAAACAAGTTTCTGTTAAGTTCTAAAAGTTAGAGACAGCCAAAGTAGGCATGGGAGTTAATTTGGCAAAAGTGACCATTCACTTATTTGTTTGTTTTGATTTATTTGTCTTTGGGAAAAGTGTGGGGATTGTTTAGATGATGTTTATTTCACCTAAGAATCCTTTTACAAGCAAAGAAACACATAAATAAGGCAATTCAAAAGAATTCAAAATGGGATGCATACACACATGCATGCTTTCATATTTTTATTTAGAAAAGTTTTTGTTAACCCTAATTTTGAAGATTAGAGTTTGATGATCCAAGTTTAGTATTTTTGGGATGTTACAAATAACCTCGGTCTCAACCGAGGAAAAACTTTCTGCTTGCTCTTCACACCCTACGCTTGGGGTTACCAACGAAGTGCCGCGTCGGGCGTCATCATGGTCCTGGTGGAGATGATGGTGTGGATGATGATGATGATGCTCCCGATGAAGTCTAGCTTGATGATGGTGTTGATAGCGACGATCACCCCTCTCCGGGAAGGAATTTCCTTGGTAGAAATATGTCTGTTGGAGAGCTCTTTCTCTCTCGGTGTTTTCCGCCCCGCAGAGGCGGCATAATCTTTCTGTGGTCGCTCCCCTTGTATTAGGGTTCCGAGGAGAAGATATAGGCACCCGCGCCTGGGGTGTGTGGGCCCCCTGTGGCCCATCTCCGCCTCCCCTTCTGGCATTCTTCGTCTTCTAGGAAAATAGGATTTTCCGTAGTTTTTCTGGTATTTTTCTGATCTTCGTGAAATTGCATCAAAACACCGCTTTTTCCATCAGAATCCTGACTCCGGCAGTTCATATTCCAAAGAATCATCCAACATGCAAAAACAGATGAAAAGACATAAGTAACACCTCTTAATATGAAATATATCAATGAAAAGAGGCAAATTATGATATAGAATGGTGATGGAAATTGGACGTATCAACTCCCCCAAGCTTAGACCTTCGCTTGTGTAACATCCCAAAAATCATAATTTGTAAAAGTTTGCATTTCATTCTTTCATTCATTCATAGCATCCTTGGTTTGCACAAAAATTTTCAAAACAAAATTCAAAATAAAACCATTTATATGCCTATTATCTATATGTCAATAAGGCAAGGTTTTATTTTATTTTCAAAGTGCCAAAGTGCATATGACTAAATAGTAGTGTTTTATACACAAACAAGTACAAGGTTTACACTACAAAAATCCAGAGGTGATTTGAATTTAAATCCATTTGAATCTGGTTTTAATTTGATTCCTGAAAATCAAAATAGAAAAAGGAAAAGAGAGAAGAAAAGGAAAAGGGCCGGCGCCACCAATTCAGCCCAGCAGCAGAAGCAGCCCACTAAGCCCACCCGGCCACCACCCCCTCTCTTCTCTCTCTCATGCGCGTATCCCTACCTGCAGTCACTGACGCGCTGGCCCCACACACCATGTCATCATCGTCCCCAAAACATGCCCCGCAGACCTCGTCGCCGCTGCCGTTGTCGCCGTTGATGGTGCAGCGTAAATGCCCTTGATTTCGCAGGCGTTTCTTGTCGAGCCACTGCCTACTTAAGCCCCTACGCCCCATGACCATTTCCCCTCACTCAGCACACCCTCTCCGCCACCAGGCTGCTAGAATTTTGAGCTGCAACGCCGCTGCCCGACGCTCTCCGGCGAACTATTCCGGTGAGTTTAGCACGCGCATCTAACCCTACCTTTAGTTCGTCCTATACTGACCTAGGTCGCCGTCTTTGACAACCACCGAGAGCACCCAACACCCCTTTCATCTCCGACGAGGAATTACGGTAAGAGCAGAGCGCCCCTTGTTTCCTAGATCATACGCTTAGGTGCGCCGTGTCTTTGCGCAGCCACTGATGCAAATTGTTTGTCCTAGGGAGGCCCAGAGCGTCGCCGTCGTCTCCGTCAAGCCGTGCCCAACGCCTGCAAGCTTTCCGACGAGCTAGCGCCGTTAGATCTAAATCGTAAGGCTAAGATTAGATCCAGCGCGAAATGGTATCCTTTGATCTGGGCCACTGGATCTGATTTAGATCCAACGCTCCACATTGGCCGATCCGCGCGAAACGGTAGGACAGAAGCGTCCACATGTATAAAGATTTGATTTAAAATCTGTTTTTGAATCTATTAGAGATTTAAACTTGTAAAATTCATAACTTTTGTTCTGGTTATCCAAAAAATGCAAATAATATACCATTGGATTCAGAAAAATAAATCCTACACTACTGTGTGCTTAATTTTGTATTTTGTTTCTGTAAAAATGGATTTTTATGCAGATACAATTATAGGCTTGTTTTGGCCATATAAATTATTTGGAAAATGTTTTTTAAACAAATTCAAGTTTATTTAGACTATATTTAGTTGGTTTTGTGTTCAGTACTGTTTGAATTGTCTTGTTTAGTTAAGAAAAATCATCACATGGCATTTGCATGCATTCATATATTTTTGCTTGATTATTTTGAATGTAAATTTGGTGCTATCATTTTATGTGTAGATTTTGGTGCTAGTGGTGATAGTGATTGTGAAGATTGTTGCTACTCCCCCAAATACCAAGTCAAGTGGTGCTTCATTTATTTGTCCCATTATTTTTATTATACATTAGTAATATTTTGTATAGGACTTGCATGAAAGTTTTACTAAGTATCTATATGCTATGCTATGGGAAATCCTAGTAATTGTAGTCTTGGTAGAATTTTATCTAAGTTAAGATACTTTTTATATTATCGTGCTTAGCCTAGCTAGTAGAAAACAAGGGTGGATTATATACATGCTATGGAAATTTTGCTAAGTCTTTGACTTATGTTTTACTTAATAAAACAACTAAGTGAATAAATCACCTGGGTGGAATGGTTTGTTTGGGTTATGTTTAGTGGTTACACAAGGCCCATATCTATGGTGTACCTTGTGTATCACACTTGTGGAAAGCCACCCAGGAACAAAGGGATTTGAGATACTTAGTGTTTAGAAGCTTCTAGTGCAGCCATATGGCATATGGGCTCTGCCTTGATCATATAGGTGGCAATAACTTAGCCAGATGGATAGATGGTGGTAGGGTGATAGGTTGGAATGCGTCCATTTGTTCTAAGGGAAGGCTTCTGAAAGATCTCGTCTCGATGCATGTCGATTCTTATGGGGAAAGTGCACCACCTCTCGAGAAGGAAAAATCTAAGTACTTAGACGTGTCCTCGACAACGGACATTTTGAGTATCAAGACATTGAATCTATCAAGGATCTCCTCATCCCAATTTCTAAGTTAAAAACTTGTGGTTGAACAAGGGAAAATGTTCACCAATGTTTATTGGTGGTTCCTTGGGTGATTTTCATCAAACAAAAACTTAGTGTTTTCGAATTATAGGAAAAACCTATTTTGAGCAAAGCAAGCCTAAGCTACACTTAGCCAAATTCATATAGATGTTAGATACTATTATTCTACTATGATATCACTTGCCAATACTATTCCAATGTATTCACCCACTATGGCTGTAACTTATGATGTTGCAGGTTACTCTGATGAGGAGTAAGGTTATGAGTCTACACTCAACATGTTTTCCTATGGCACATGAAGATGAAGACTTTACTTTATTTTACTTATGTTATGAACTCTTGTACTAGCCTTTGGCTATGGAATTGTAAAAGACTATGTTATCTCTGGAATGACGATGTAATAAAGACCTTTGTATCTGTGTACTTCATCTTAAACTGTGGATGCTAGCAAATGATCCAGGGACTAGCATTGCAATCACAGGGATCCTTTACCTTATAAAGGTGGGGTCTTACAACTTGTCCCCAAGCGAAAACTAAGATCAGTAAACATGTCCATATATTTATGGAGTGAAGTGTCAATAAAATATTACAGACAAGAAGAATTACACTTACCATTACACAACTCATAGAATAAAGCAACTCACCATTATATAACTTAGCTTGCAACAAGATTACGGACAAGGAGCAGGAAATCTCTGTAAATACTTAGCAAACAGATTTTTAGGGGTTTTCTGATAAAGCAAAGAAATAAAGTGCAAGTAATAAAGACAGAAAACAATTGCAAAAAGTGGCCCAATCCTTTCTTAGCAAGGACAAGCCGGTGGAAATACTTATGAGGACCAAATGTTCTCGAGGACATATGGGAATTCTGTCAAGTGCTTTCGCTTCATATAACTGAGTTGTCTTCTTTGGTTTTGTAAGTGTCGTGTCGGTGAACCTGTGCTAATGTACCGACCTTACTTGGACTAATACATACTTGTGATTAAACCCCTTGCAAGCATCCGCAACTACAAGAAAGCAATTAAGATATAAACCTAACCACAACCTTAAACTCTGAGATCCTACACTCCCTTGTGCAATGGTTTCCTAACGGGGGTTCAGGTTTCTGCCACTCCGGCAACCCCACAATCCATAGCCAAATACACAATGCATTCCCCTAGGCCCATAAATGGTGAATTATCATGTAGTCGACATTCACATGACACCACTAGAAGAATAGCACCACAACTTAAATACTAAACCATTGAATAATATCTCAACACAAATCCACTACTAACAACATGACTTCTCCCATGTCCTCAAGAACTAAACGAACTACTCATGAGACATCATATGGATCAAGATCAAAGATGATATGGTAATGGATAGCAATCTGAACATAGACAATAATCCAATGGTTCCACTCACAAGCATCAACTATAATAGTAATCAACACTGGGAAAGTTTCCCCTAAGAACTATGCAAGATTCAACACAATTGTTACAGCGGGATGGAGTGATGATGATGGTGCTGGTGGAGATGATGGTGTGGATGATGATGATCCGATGAAGTCTAGCTTGATGATGGTGTTGATGGCGAGGATCTCCCCTCTCCGGGAAGGAATTTCCCCGGCAGAAATCTGTCTGCCGGAGAGATCTTTCTCTCTTGGTGTTTTCCGCCCCGTACAAGCGGCGAAACCGTTCTGTGGTCGCTCTCCTTGTATTAGGGTTCCGAGGAGAAGATATAGGTGAGAGGGCGGAGCCAGAAGTGGGCCAGGTGGGCGACACCCCCTGTAGGCGCGGCCTAGGGGTGGCCCGTGCCTGGGGGTGTGTGGGCGCCTTGTGGCCCATATCCGCCTCCCGTTCTGGCATTCTTCGTCTTCTGGGAAGATAGGATTTTCTGTAGTTTTTCTGGTATTTTTCTGATCTTCGTGAAATTGCATCAAAACAACGCTTTTTTCCATTAGAATCCTGACTCCGGCAATTCATCCACCAAGAATCATCCAACATGCAAAAACAGATGAAAAGACAAAAGTAACACCTCTTAATATGAAATATATCAATGAATAGAGGAAAATTATGATATAGAATGGTGATGCAAATTGGACATATCAGGGGCCGACCACAGAAAGATTCTGCCGCCTCTACGGGGCGGAAAACACCGAGAGAGAAAGAGCTCTCCGGTAGATAGATTTATGCTAGGGAAATTCCTTACCGGAGAGGGGAGACCGTCGCCATCAACACCATCATCAAGCTAGACTTCATCGGGATCATCATCATCATCCACGCCATCATCTCTACCAGCACCATCATCACCACTCCATCCCGCTGTAACAATTGTGTTCAATCTTGCATAGTTCTTAGGGGAAACTTTCCCGGTGTTGATTACTATTGTAGTTGATGCTTGTGAGTGGAACCATTGGATTATTGTTTATGTTTAGATTTCTATTCATCACCATATCATCTTTGATCTTGATCCATATGATGTCTCATGAGTAGTTCATTTAGTTCTTGAGGACATGGGAGAAGTCATGTTGTTAGTAGTGGATTCGTGTTGAGGTATTATTCAATGGTTTAGTATTTAAGTTGTGGTCCTATTCTTCTATTGGTGTCATGTGAACATCGAATACATGATACTTCACCATTTATGGGCCTAGGGGAATGCATTGTGTATTTGGCTACTAATTGTGGGGTTGCCGGAGTGACAGAAACCTGAACCCCCGTTAGGAAACCATTGCACAAGGGAGTGTACGATCTCAGAGTTTAAGGCTGTGGTTAGGTTTATATCTTAATTGCTTTCTTGTAGTTGCGGATGCTTGCAAGGGTTTTAATAACAAGTATGTATTAGTCCAAGTAAGGTTGATACATTAGCACAGGTTCACCCACACAACACTTACAAAACGAATGAAGACTACTCAGCTAGATGAAGCGAAAGCACTTGACAATATTCCCATTTGTCCTCGAGAACGTTTGGTCCTCATTAGTATTTCCACCGGCTTGTCCTTTGCTAAGAAAGGATTGGGCCACTTGCTGCAATTGTTTGCTGTTTTATTTACTTGCACTTTATTTCTTTGCTTTATCAGAAAACCCCTAAAAATCCGCTTGCTAAGTGTAGCATCCCAATTGTCTAACAATTGTAATGCTACTTGGTCTAGTAATATAATGGCTACTTCATATATATAATTGTTGCATCATAACTATATCATGCTCATGTCATCATGCCACCTTGCATTTGAGCATCATATAAAACCCTTTTTCTTTTGGTTCTTATCTCATATGCATTATTAATTGTATTTGCCTCTTGATACTGTATTTGGTTCTTAATATATTGTTTAAATGCCCAAGTTGAGTTGGGGGCATATCTTTTATTAACTCCACCACCCTTTCTTTTCACCACCTTATATTCCACCATCCAACTAAATATGAGCTTTGCACTTTATTGGGTTTTACCTCTAGCTCATGTGGGTTGGGATGGATCCAATTCTATTTTCCACATGCTCTCATCTTAGCATCATGTTGTTTTCACATTATTGATATATGAGAGCCACATGGCCACCTTTGCATGCCTTGTGAGTGGAACCCTTTTCCTAGCTTCCATATGGATTATTATGGGTTTATGATCATGTGGGGATATTTTTGGAAATAGTAAGCATCTAGTGTAATATACACACTAGAAAGTCCCAATTATAATCAAATGTGATCATCTCCATCTACTCCACTTGGAACTTCCTTTTAAATTCTTTTGCTTAGGCCTTACTCCACATTTTGGAATGCATAGGAATAATGCCATGTAAATAATCTTGTTTTCACAAAAATAAGCATGGTATTAATTATTTATGCATGGGCCATGCAAGTACCACCACAATTAAGTCTTTTGGATTTTTATTTGAATTCTTGGGTGGTTCATCTCTCTCTCTCCCTCTCCTTTCTTTTGGCTTGATCTTGTTTGAGTTTGCTAAACCCTACACCTTTTCCACATGTTCTTGTTGGATCTATTTTGGTGCATGCAAGCATCTAAAATTCTAACTCTAATCCTAGACCTACCTCACCCTCTTCTTTTCACCTATGCCGAGCCCTCTCTCTCTAGCAAACCCTAAAACCCCTTTCTCTCTAGCTCCTCTCTCTCCAACCTCTACCCTAACCACCTGCCAAGGCTACCCCACCTATCTACCTAACCCCAGGCCGAAGCCTAACCTAACCCTAAAGCCCTAACCCGAGCCACCCTCTTCCCTCTAACCTAGCTCCAACCCGAGCTTCCCCTCTAGCTCTCTCTCTCTGCCACCCTAGCCCCACCAGCCCGAGCCTCCCCCTGCCTGCCTGGCCTCGCCCTGACCCCACCTGCCAGCTCCCTACCCCGCTCCTGCCCTGCCGAGCCAGCTAGCGCACGTGAAGGAGGAGGGAAAAAGGTGGCCGAGCCACCTTTAACCTACCCACTCCCCCACGGCACCCCCTCTCCCTCTCTGCTATCTACCACCATCGCCCGGCTCTCCTCTGTCTCCTAGATCCGTCCCAGGGCCCTGCCCTCTCCCCCTCTTCTCCACCGCCTCCGTCTACCCCATCGCCGGCAAAACCTCGGCCTCCACCGCCCCTTCTCTTCCAGCCGGTGGCGTGGCGCTCTCTGGCATCGAGGAAGACCGCACGGTACCCCTGCGTCACCTAGACCGCGCCGTCGTGGAGGAGAAGGGCTAGAACCGCCAGGACCGATGCCGCTCCGACGAAACCCTAGCTCCGCCCGGCGTCTGCCTCGTCGCCGATCGACCGCTCCCCAAGCCGATCCAGCTACACCAACATCTCCTCGGTGAGCCCCTAAACCCCCTGGACATGTCCCGGCTCGCCGTACCGCCCTAGATCCGCCGGCCCTTCCACCGAGCACCCTCGGTGCACCGACGAGCGTGCGCGTCTGCTCGCTCCCACATCGCGCAAAACCCTACCTAGGCCACGCCTACCTCCCTGACACCAACCCCAGCCCACCGCGCTGGTTCGCACCCCCAGCGCGCACCCGCAACGTCCCTGGATCGATCCCCGCCTGCGCCGCGCACCGATCCGTCGCTCGGTGCAGAGAGAGAAGAAGCACAGTGCATCGCGATGTCGTTTTGCGTTAAACCCCCATAGCTTTTTACTCCTAAACCCGCGGACCAGCCTGCCCCACCGTCAGCCTCTCTGCACGTTTTACAGAACACCCCCTAGCCTTTTTAAAACTCAACCCGCAGTACCCCTGGATCGCCCACGTGTCGCGCCACCGCTGGCTCGCCCGCGTGTGGCCCTGGAGATGCTGTGGCCCCACCTGTCATTCGCTGGGGCTAGAACAGCTCGCGGTGATAAAAGCTTTTCCGCGCGTTGTGCTGCTGAGTCAGCGCTGGACCCACTGGTCAGTGTTTGTGGCTAGGTTCGAGCGAGTGACAAAAGTTTTTCCTGTCATCTGTTTTAATTCAAATCTTTTCAAAATTAATTCAAATTCAAATTTAAATCTGTTTTTAAATATCTTTTAACATATAAATCCAAATAATGCAAATAATATATGTTTTCAAATCAGAAAAATGTGAGGAATTCAAATATGCCATCCAAAATATATTTTGAACACTTTATTTTACAAGTTGATTAAAATTACAATAAAATGCCCTTTTACCTTAATTAATTAATAACTTTTGTTTTATAACTCCAAATTTAACAAATAATATGTCTAAAATGATTAGCTCGACGAGACCTTTCTGTTTATGCATTCCATGTTTTGATTTGAAGCATGCATAATATAAATATGAAGTATACAGCAACTAATATGAGGTTAAAATGTGGCCAAAACTCAATAAAATGATTTATTCTTGTATTTCACACCTCACCCATGCCATGCTACTTTATTGCCATGCAAATTGTGCATCATTCATCATGGCATGATTGTTTGCTTGATGCATTTAATTCATATGCTTGTGCACTTTATTTATGTTGGCCCTTGTTTGTTTGGTTCTTCTTCGAATAGACGCTGAGCAGGGGATATATCAAGAGAACCAGGAGCACTACCCAGATCCTTCTCTCGCTTCAACTGAGCTGCCAGGCAAGCACTACCACATGCTTGCATACATATAGTACCTATTGCCTCTTTATTATTCTTGCATCATTGAGTCGCGATTGCATTAAATTGAATCCCAAGTATTGCATAGCCTTTACTTTTAAACCCCACCGAAGCTTGTTCCTCCATCTCATGAGCCATTACTACAGAAGTTGTCTGAGCCATGCGAGTCGTAGAACAACATGTGTAGGGTATGTGAGTGTCTGATGGATAACGAGGTACCTAAACAACTTAACCTGAGTAGTAATGGGATAACTAATGAAAGTGGCATCGGTGAGCCATATTCGCTATTTGGTTTTTCAGGCTCACTTGTGTCCCGTAGGACCCCGAGTACTTGATTCCTGTTCCTTGAATATTCACGCTATCCACATCCGGGAGGCTTATGAACCACCCTGAGCCAGAGCTTGATTCATTCTTATTTCTTGGGGCCACAAACTAGTTTGAGGTTTTATTTACTATCCTGTACTTATGCCATGCTTTACTGCTTTATTTAAATTGTGCGAGGTACTGCACACTGTACTGTTTAGGTAAGCGGAGTGTTTTCGCGGTATCGACAAGCCCCAGTCACATTTTCGGGTTCCCAGTCGTTTACAGCCATTGACGCAAACCTTGAGTCCGTCTCGGAGTCGGCCAACTTCGTCGCGGGTAGCTTAATGGGGTGGCCCCCTGAAATATTTCTGAATCCTGTGATCGCTTTGTCGTGACTGCCTCGTTGGGTTTTGATTTGGTTTTTCCCAGGTTGATCGAGTGTGTGTTGCTATTTGTGCACCCCTGCAGGGTAAAACTTTCTGAAAGCCGTGTCCGCGGTTATGGACAACTTGGAGCACAGTTTCTCGATCATAGACAAGCATAACTAAAGTACCGCTTTTAATTTGACTAAGTAACTTACTAGTAAATAGTGCAACACTCATGGAATGGTTAATAAAACTGCCAACGGATGGGAGGGGTTGTTCGTCCGCTTCCTCGTCGGTAAGCGAGGAGGAGGATGGATCTGTTAAGATTACCGTTATAACTGTTGTTATTAATTCACGGACATCCGTCTTTCTATGGTTAGGCGGATGGTTAGCGAGTATCTATAGAATTGTTAGGGTTTATCTTTTGCTGCAATTGCGTCACCCCAGGTTGTGTCCCCTTTAGAGGCATAAAGACTTGCTGAGTACCCCTAGGGTCTCACACGATAAATTATTTGATTCAGATGAACAGGTACCCTCGCAAGATGGATACTGGGTGGAGGAGACGGACGGTGTGGGCAACGATCACTCGGTGTAGAGATTCCGGGAACGGGGATCCATGAGATCTGTGGGCGGGATGTGTTTATTTATGGGGCATCTTATGCCGATTTGCTTCTTATCCGTACTCGGATCTTGTTTTCCGCTTCCGCTTGATACTCTGATGTTTGATTTATGAGGAGATATCCTAAACTATTATATCTATCTAGGATATTTGGATCTTGCCGTATGGCGTTGCTATATTTCCTTTCTTTTTAGATGGAATGGCTCTGATGTACTGTTGTATGGTGGCTTGCATACATACTCATTTGTGTATGTAGTTGATCCCTTCGCCTGCCGATTACGCCGCCCGTTCTTGTCCCGATGATTGGAAATGGTTAGGACGGCCGAAAGGTCTACCTGTGAGTGGCATTTGGGCCCCACCGTACTATTTTAACCATTTCCGCTCATCCAGGCTTGTAACTAGGAGCGTAATTCACCGAGGTAGTTACAATTGGTATTAGACCCATCCCGCCCTTCAGGGTCTCAGCCAAATGGTCATTGTCTGTCTAGCAAATATTTTTGGTAGTTATGTATACTAGGGAAAAAAAACGCGAGAGTAGGACTGCTTACACTTTTCTTCTTACCCACCCACCACCCTTTTCTGGTAAGGAAGTGTAACGTTTTCAATCCTCTTCTAAAAATTCAAACTAGGATTCACGTGTTCTGGGTTTCCGTAGTACCATAGGTTGTGTGTTTGTGTGTGTGTGTGTAAATCCTTTGTCTATCTGTTGTATCCAAGTTGTTATCGCAATCTGCCTTTGGTTATCAACTGTTGGTACATTCCATACCGGCAGGCTTTTGCAAACCGACGCGATCTATCTGATTCATTGTATACCGCCGCGATCTGTCTCACTCTTTGTTATCCGACGTTATCTTGTTTGGGGTGTTCGTTTCCGTAGTTACTAATCTTTAGGTTCATCGTGAGAAGAAGGTGTTGGGATATGTGTTTTACTTATTCATGTGCGGAGTAATGATTTGAGTGCGGGATGGAGTCGCGACCATACCACTACTCTTATCATTCGCTCTTGTATATTGAATTGGTAGAGTCACTAATCTTGATTTGTTAAGTGATTTTGCGCATCTATTGGTATTTTAATGCCGAAATTTGTGGAAATTTTTTCTTTGATATATCTGTGTACCACACTCCTTTTCAGTAGTGTGCGATATGCTTAATATCTTCTAGGTGCTTTGAACTTTGTTGATATTTTAATATCATCTTAGTAAATTGTATCCTTTAATCTTGGTTAATTCCATCTTGGTACTATCTTGGATTATTATTATTTTCCATCATAGTACTGACTTGTGTTTTATATCAATAACAGGATGGCACCACCACGCCGTTCTGAGGAGGACATACAACCTGAACTGGGGGCAGCGTTGTCAAGCATCGCCAATGCCTTGGCAGCAATGCAGCAGAACCAGCAGCGTTTTGAAGAAAGTGTCAGGAGGAATGAGTTTGTTCCGCTACCTCCACCTCCCAAGCGAGGAGACATCAAAAGCTTTCTGAAGTTCAACCCACGCCGGTTTGATGTTTCTGATCAACCACTTGATGCTGATGATTGGTTGCGTGAGATGTCAAGGCTGCTGATGACTGCTGATGTTCCTGAGCAAGAATGGGTAAAGTGTGCTACTCACCTTCTGAAGGGAGATGCAGCTCTCTGGTGGGAGAATTACCTGAAGGCAAACTGCACTGGTTTCCAGCCTACTTGGGGACAGTTCACTGGAGCTTTCAAAGAGCAGTATCAGTCAGAAATTGTCATGGAGAGGATGAAGGAAGTGTTTCTCAACCTCAAGCAGGGCAATGACAATGTCAATACCTACATCAGGAACTTCATGAACCTTTCTTGTTATGGTGGCGATGAGATCTCTGATGACAAGAAGAAGCAAAAGAGGTTCAGGCAAGGGCTCAATGCATCGATTAAATATGCAATCACACATGCAAGGCCGGCGTATTTTTTGGAACTTCAGCATACAGCTCTACAGGAAGAGGCAAGTAGGCAAGTGTTTGAGGAGTCAAAGAAACACAGCCGTGATGCAGCAAGCTCTTCAGCTATGTCAGCTCCTTCTAAGCGTCGTGTCTGGGTTCCTAACACCCCACCGTCGCTCCCGGCCCCACCAAGACCTTCAAGCTACGCGACAAGGCCACCAAACTTCCTCACTGCTGCTCCCAGGGGCTACAACCACCACTACCCTGGAGCGCCTGGCGGAGTCCCTGGCTACGTTGCTCCACGTCCACCTGGTGCTTGTTACACTTGTGGAGACACTGGGCATCAGAACTGGAACTGTCCGATGAAGAACAAGGCTCTTCCTCCACCACCTCCAAGATCTGCGGCAAGCTCTCCTTTGGTTCGTGCACCACCACCTCGGGCTCTCAACATCAACACCAAGCCCGGGTCTGCTATTGCTCGTGCCAACTGTGTTAACGCCGCTCAAGCTGAGCATGCACCTGGAGTTGTGATGGGTATGCTTTCCGTTAACTCAGTCCCTGCATGAGTTTTGTTTGATTCTGGTGCATCGCATTCTTTTGTGTCTCACAAGTTTGCAAATGAGCATGAGTTAGCTATGGATCCTCTCCTTAAGCGGTTAATGGTCCTTTCTCCTGGAGCAACAATGGCAGCTTCTAAAATCAGCCATGGCAATCAAATTGAGATTGGTGGCTCTTCGTTCTCGGCTTCCTTAATTGTTCTGGGCAATTCTGACATTGATGTCATCTTGGGCATGGATTGGTTGACAGCAAATGCAGCTGTGATTGATTGTGCTGAACGCTCGGTTTCTCTGAAGATTCCTGAAGGCCATATAGTCTATTCTCCGAGTCTGACTCCTGCTATCCAGCTTTTCTCTTTGGCGGCTCTAAATGATGATGTTATGGAAGCTATTCAGAGTGTTCCGGTGGTCTGTGATTTCCCAGATGTCTTTCCTGAAGAGTTGCCAGGTATGCCTCCGGATCGTGAGGTCGAGTTTGTAATTGAGCTTGAACCTGGTACCGCTCCTATCTCCAAGCGACCTTATAAAATGGGTCCTGCTGAGTTGGCTGAACTCAAACGTCAGCTTGATGAACAAGAGAAGTTGGGTTTCATTCAACACAGTACTTCTTCTTGGGGTAGCCCAACCCTCTTTGTGAAGAAGCGAGACCAGACGGATAGACTTTGTGTTGACTATCGGGCTCTCAATGCTAAAACCATCAAGAATAAATATCCCCTTCCACGGATTAATGATCTCTTCGATCAGCTAGCTGGAGCTGTGGTGTTCTCTAAGATTGATTTGAGAAGTGGTTATCATCAAATCAAGATTCGCAAGGAAGATGTTCCCAAAACAGCTTTCACCACCCGCTATGGCCTGTATGAGTACACGGTCATGTCTTTCGGTCTCACCAACGCACCTGCCACCTTCTCGAGGCTCATGAAATCGGTTTTCATGGAGTATCTTGACAAGTTCGTTGTGGTCTATCTGGATGACATCCTAGTCTATTCTAAGTCGAAAGAAGAACATGAAGAACACCTTTGGTGTGTCCTAAACAAGCTTCGTGAGAACCGCTTGTATGCAAAGTTCTCCAAGTGTGAGTTTTGGCTGCCTCAAGTAACCTATCTTGGTCACGTCATCTCTGCCAAGGGCATTGCAGTCAACCCGGAAACTATAAGGACAATTGTTGAATGGCTTCCTCCTGTCAATGTCAAAGAAGTGCGGAGTTTCCTTGGTTTGGCTAGTTATTGCCGTCGCTTCGTTCAGAACTTTTCGAAGATAGCGAAGCCTCTTACCGATCTCCTCAAGAAAGGCAAGAAATACCTTTGGACTCCTGCATGTCAAGCAAGCTTTGAGACGCTCAAAGAGAAGCTCACTTCCACACCAGTCTTGGTTCCTCCGGATACATCCAAGCCTTTCCAGATATTCTGTGACGCCTCTTTGCAAGGATTGGGTGCGGTCCTTATGCAAGAAAAACAAGTTGTTGCTTATGCCTCTCGACAGTTGAAGACGCATGAGATCAACTATCCTACACATGACCTCGAGCTCGCAGCAGTTGTCTTTGCTTTGAAAGTATGGAGGCACTACTTGCTTGGCAACCGTTGTGAGATCTTTTCTGATCACAAGAGTTTGAAGTATATCTTCACTCAGCCTGATCTCAACCTTCGGCAGAGGAGATGGATTGAAGCAATCAATGATTTTGATTTGACCATCAACTACACTCCGGGAAAAGCTAATGTCATGGCCGATGCTCTCAGCCGCAAAGCTTATGTCAACAACCTCATGATGGAAGAACAACAGCCTCTCTTGTGCGAGGAATTCCGTCAGCTCAACCTTGAGATTGTGGAACAAGGGTATCTCCTGAACCTTCTAGCAACCCCTCTCTTGGAAGAAAAGGTTCGCTCCTTTCAGCTTAGTGATCCGTACACAAGAAAGGTCATCTCCAACATCCAGCTTCCGAAGTATGAGTCCTTCCATGTCGATGATCAAGGCACGCTTTTCTTTGAACACCGGATGTTTGTTCCGAACTACCCGGGTTTGAGAGAGCAAGTTCTCAAGGAGGCGCATGATTCTGTTCTTTCTATCCACCCTGGCAGCACAAAGATGTACATGGACTTGAAAACACAATACTGGTGGCCGGGTTTGAAAAGGTATTGTGCCAAGTATGTCTCGAAGTGTGATGTCTGCCGCAGAGTTAAAGCTGTCCATCAGAAACCTTCCGGTCTTCTACAGCCATTGAAACCCCCGGAATGGAAATGGGAGAAAGTAGAGATGGACTTCATAACTGGTTTCCCAAGGTCGTAGAAGGGCAACAATGCAATCTTTGTTGTCATTGACAGGCTTTCTAAAGTGGCTCACTTCTTCCCCGTCAAGGAAACAATTTCTGCAATTCATTTGGCGGAGCTCTATATCAACAGAATTGTCTCTCTGTATGGGGTTCCTCTCGAGATCAGTTCAGACCGTGGAAGCATCTTCACTTCCAAGTTTTGGGAAAGTTTCCAAAATGCTTTGGAAACAAAGTTGAACTTCAGCACAGCTTACCACCCTCAGTCGCAAGGACAAGTTGAAAGGATCAATCAGATTCTGGAGGATATGCTCCGTGCTTGCGTCATCTCGTTCGGCATGAAGTGGGAAGAATGTCTTCCTTATGCTGAATTCTCTTACAACAACAACTTCCAGAAAAGTCTGAAGATGGCACCATTTGAGGCTCTCTATGGTCGCAAATGCAGAACTCCGATTGGTTGGTCGGGTGCAGGTGAAAGAATATTGTTTGGCCCTGACATTGTAACTCAAGCGGAGGAGAAGGTGCATATCATTCTTGAAAATCTGAAGATTGCTCAAAGTCGCCAGAAGAGCAATTATGACAGAAAGCACACGGACATGGAGTATGTCCCTGGTGATCTCGTTTACCTTCGTGTCACTCCCATGAGAGGCACGCACCATTTTGGTATCAAAGGAAAGCTGGCTCCTAGATACATCGGTCCTTTCAAAATTCATGGAAGAAGAGGAGAACTTGCTTATGCTCTTGAGTTTCCGGAAAAACTCAAGGTCCATGATGTTTTCCACATCTCTCAGCTCAAGAAGTGCTTCAAGGATCCCGGCAGGACCGTGGACCATGATCTTATCAATCTCCAAGAAGACCTGTCTTATCAAGAACACCCCACAAAAATCCTTGAAGTCGCAGAAAGAAGGACTCGCAACAAGTCCATCAAGTTCTGCAAGGTGCAGTGGTCGCACCATTCCATTGATGAAGCCACTTGGGAACGTGAAGATGAGCTCCGTGCCAAGTATCCTACCCTCTTTGTGTCTTCTTCTTCTTCCTAGAATCTCGGGGCGAGATTCCTGTTAGTGGGGGAGAGTTGTAGCATCCCAATTGTCTAACAATTGTAATGCTACTTGGTCTAGTAATATAATGGCTACTTCATATATATAATTGTTGCATCATAACTATATCATGCTCATGTCATCATGCCACCTTGCATTTGAGCATCATATAAAACCCTTTTTCTTTTGGTTCTTATCTCATATGCATTATTAATTGTATTTGCCTCTTGATATTGTATTTGGTTCTTAATATATTGTTTAAATGCCCAAGTTGAGTTGGGGGCATATCTTTTATTAACTCCACCACCCTTTCTTTTCACCACCTTATATTCCACCATCCAACTAAATATGAGCTTTGCACTTTATTGGGTTTTACCTCTAGCTCATGTGGGTTGGGATGGATCCAATTCTATTTTCCACATGCTCTCATCTTAGCATCATGTTGTTTTCACATTATTGATATATGAGAGCCACATGGCCACCTTTGCATGCCTTGTGAGTGGAACCCTTTTCCTAGCTTCCATATGGATTATTATGGGTTTATGATCATGTGGGGATATTTTTGGGAATAGTAAGCATCTAGTGGAATATACACACTAGCAAGTCCCAATTATAATCAAATGTGATCATCTCCATCTACTCCACTTGGAACTTCCTTTTAAATTCTTTTGCTTAGGCCTTACTCCACATTTTGGAATGCATAGGAATAATGCCATGTAAATAATCTTGTTTTCACAAAAATAAGCATGGTATTAATTATTTATGCATGGGCCATGCAAGTACCACCACAATTAAGTCTTTTGTATTTTTATTTGAATTCTTGGGTGGTTCATCTCTCTCTCTCCCTCTCCTTTCTTTTGGCTTGATCTTGTTTGAGTTTGCTAAACCCTACACCTTTTCCACATGTTCTTGTTGGATCTATTTTGGTGCATGCAAGCATCTAAAATTCTAACTCTAATCCTAGACCTACCTCACCCTCTTCTTTTCACCTATGCCGAGCCCTCTCTCTCTAGCAAACCCTAAAACCCCTTTCTCTCTAGCTCCTCTCTCCAACCTCTACCCTAACCACCTGCCAAGGCTACCCCACCTAGCTACCTAACCCCAGGCCGAAGCCTAACCTAACCCTAAAGCCCTAACCCGAGCCACCCTCTTCCCTCTAACCTAGCTCCAACCCGAGCTTCCCCTCTAGCTCTCTCTCTCTGCCACCCTAGCCCCACCAGCCCGAGCCTCCCCCTGCCTGCCTGGCCTCGCCCTGACCCCACCTGCCAGCTCCCTACCCCGCTCCTGCCCTGCCGAGCCAGCTAGCGCACGTGAAGGAGGAAGGAAAAAGGTGGCCGAGCCACCTTTAACCTACCCACTCCCCCACGGCACCCCCTCTCCCTCTCTGCTATCTACCACCATCGCCCGGCTCTCCTCTGTCTCCCAGATCCGTCCCAGGGCCCTGCCCTCTCCCCCTCTTCTCCACCGCCTCCGTCTACCCCATCGCCGGCAAAACCTCGGCCTCCACCGCCCCTTCTCTTCCAGCCGGTGGCGTGGTGCTCTCTGGCGTCGAGGAAGACCGCACGGTACCCCTGCATCACCTGGACCGCGCCGTCGAGGAGGAGAAGGGCTGGAACCGCCAGGACCGACGCCGCTCTGACGAAACCCTAGCTCCGCCCGGCGTCTGCCTCGTCGCCGATCGACCGCTCCCCAAGCCGATCCAGCTACACCAACATCTCCTCGGTGAGCCCCTAAACCCCCTGGACATGTCCCGCCTCGCTGTACCGCCCTAGATCCGCCGGCCCTTCCGTCGAGCACCCTCGGTGCACCGACGAGCGTGCGCGTTTGCTCGCTCCCACGTCGCACAAAACCCTACCTAGGCCACGCCTACCTCCCTGACACCAACCCCAACCCACCGCGCTGGTTCGCACCCCCAGCGCGCACCCGCAACGTCCCTGGATCGATCCCCGCCCGCGCCGCGCACCGATCCGTCGCTCGGTACAGAGAGAGAAGAAGCACAGTGCATCGCGATGTCGTTTTGCGTTAAACCCCCCCATAGCTTTTTACTCCTAAACCCGCGGTCCATCCTGCCCCACCGTCAGCCTCTCTGCATGTTTTACAGAACACCCCCTAGCCTTTTTAAAACTCAACCCGCAGTACCCCTAGATCGCCCACATGTCGCGTCACCGCTGGCTCGCCCGCGTGTGGCCCTGGAGATGCTGTGGCCCCACCTGTCATTCGCTGGGGCTAGAACAGCTCGCGATGATAAAAGCTTTTCCGCGCGCTGTGCTGCTGAGTCAGCACTGGACCCACTGGTCAGTGTCTGTGGCTAGGTTCGAGCGAGTGACAAAAGTTTTTCCTGTAATCTGTTTTAATTCAAATCTTTTCAAAATTAATTCAAATTCAAACTGAAATCTGTTTTTAAATATCTTTTAACATATAAATCCAAATAATGCAAATAATATATGTTTTCAAATCAGAAAAATGTGAGGAATTAAAATATGCCATCCAAAATATATTTTGAACACTTTATTTTCCAAGTTGATTAAAATTACAATAAAATGCCCTTTTATCTTAATTAATTAATAACTTTTGTTTTATAACTCCAAATTTAACAAATAATATGTCTAAAATGATTAGCTCGACGAGACCTTTCTGTTTATGCATTCCATGTTTTGATTTGAAGCATGCATCATATAAATATAAAGTATACAGCAACTAATATGAGGTTAAAATGTGGCCAAAACTCAATAAAATGATTTATTCTTGTATTTCACACCTCACCCATGGCATGCTACTTTATTGCCATGAAAATTGTGCATCATTCATCATGGCATGATTGTTTGCTTGATGCATTTAATTCATATGCTTGTGCACTTTATTTATGTTGGCCCTTGTTTGTTTGGTTCTTCTTCGAATAGACGCTGAGCAGGGGATATATCAAGAGACCCAGGAGCACTACCCAGATCCTTCTCTCGCTTCAACTGAGCTGCCAGGCAAGCACTACCACATGCTTGCATACATATAGTACCTATTGCCTCTTTCTTATTCTTTCATCATTGAGTCGCGATTGCATTAAATTGAATCCCATGTATTGCATAGCCTTTACTTTTAAACCCCACCGAAGCTTGTTCCTCCATCCCATGAGCCATTACTACAGGAGTTGTCTGAGCCATGCGAGTCGTAGAATAACATGTGTAGGGTATGTGAGTGTCTGATGGATAACGAGGTACCTAAACAACTTAACCTGAGTAGTAATGGGATAACTAATGAAAGTGGCATCGGTGAGCCATATTCGCTATTTGGTTTTTCAGGCTCACTTGTGTCCCGTAGGACCCCGAGTACTTGATTCCTGTTGCTTGAATATTCGCGCTATCCACATCCGGGAGGCTTATGAACCCCCCTGAGCCAGAGCTTGATTCATTCTTATTTCTTGGGGCCACAAACTAGTTTGAGGTTTTATTTACTATCCTGTACTTATGCCATGCTTTACTGCTTTATTTAAATTGTGCGAGGTACTGCACACTGTACTGTTTAGGTAAGCGGAGTGTTTTCGCGGTATCGACAAGCCCAGTCACATTTTCGGGTTCCCAGTCGTTTACAGCCATTGACGCAAACCTTGAGTCCGTCTCGGAGTCGGCCAACTTCGTCGCGGGTAGCTTAATGGGGTGGCCCCCTGAAATATTTCTGAATCCTGTGATCGCTTTGTCGTGACTGCCTCGTTGGGTTTTGATTTGGTTTTTCCGAGGTTGATCGAGTGTGTGTTGCTATTTGTGCACCCCTGCAGGGTAAAACTTTCTGAAAGCCGTGTCCGCGGTTATGGACGACTTGGAGCACAGTTTCTCGATCATAGACAAGCATAACTAAAGTACCGCTTTTAATTTGACTAAGTAACTAACTAGTAAATAGTGCAACACTCAAGGAATGGTTAATAAAACTGCCAACGGATGGGAGGGGTTGTTCGTCCGCTTCCTCGTCGGTAAGCGAGGAGGAGGATGGATCTGTTAAGATTACCGTTATAACTGTTGTTATTAATTCACGGACATCCGTCTTTCTATGGTTAGGCGGATGGTTAGCGAGTATCTATAGAATTGTTAGGGTTTATCTTTTGCTGCAATTGCGTCACCCCAGGTTGTGTCCCCTTTAGAGGCATAAAGACTTGCTGAGTACCCCTAGGGTCTCACACGATAAATTATTTGATTCAGATGAACAGGTACCCTCGCAAGATGGATACTGGGTGGAGGAGACGGACGATGTGGGCAACGATCACTCGGTGTAGAGATTCCGGGAACGGGGATCCGTGAGATCTGTGGGCGGGATGTGTTTATTTATGGGGCATCTTATGCCGATTTGCTTCTTATCCGTACTCGGATCTTGTTTTCCGCTTCCGCTTGATACTCTGATGTTTGATGTATGAGGAGATATCCTAAACTATTATATCTATCTAGGATATTTGGATCTTGCCGTATGGCGTTGCTATATATCCTTTCTTTTTAGATGGAATGGCTCTGATGTACTGTTGTATGGTGGCTTGCATACATACTCATTTGTGTATGTAGTTGATCCCTTCGCCTGCCGATTACGCCGCCCGTTCTTGTCCCGATGATTGGAAATGGTTAGGACGGCCGAAAGGTCTACCTGTGAGTGGCATTTGGGCCCCACCGTACTATTTTAACCATTTCCGCTCATCCAGGCTTGTAACTAGGAGCGTAATTCACCGAGGTAGTTACACTAAGTATTTACAGAGATTTCCTGCTCCATACCACTAGTCAACACCTTATGCTCCTTGTTGGGATTGACACTCCTATTTATCAAAAGTACTAAAATACACCCCCTATACGTGTGGGTCATCAAGACTATTTTCTGGTGCCATTGCCGGGGAGTGAAGCGCTATTGAAGAGTGGAACTGGTAAAGGAAACTTCTACTTTGAGTATTGTTTTTATTTCTGTTTGTTACATTGTTTCCAATATGGATAACCCACTTGGTTTTCTGTTTGGGAAAACTACTACCATTGTTAGGGTAGTAGATGAACCACCACCTGTTGAGATATATCCTTTTAAGATACCTACAAGTATTGTTGATCGTGTTATGGATAATTATTATTTAGGGGATGAAACTATCTATCCTGGTGATCATTTGCTTTTTATCCATGAATTATGTGGGTTGTTTAAGTGTGCAGGTATCACAAATGAACAAGTGAACAAGAAGTTACTCTCTATATCATTGAAAGGAAGAGCTGAAGAATGGTATAAGCTGCAGAAGAATGGATAATCCATGCAATGGGAGGAAATAGTACCTCTCTTTTATTCTAAATTATATCCTCCCAGTGAGATTCATAAGGATAGGAATCTGATATATAACTTTTGGCCTCGTGATGGAGAGAGTACAGCTCAAGCTTGGGGGAGATTGAAGTTACTAATGCTTAAATGTCTTATTCATGAACTCCCTAACAATATTATTATCAATAACTTGTATGCTTGGCTTTATCTTCATGATAAAGATTTACTAGATGATTCTTGTGCTGGATCATTCACACGTATGAAGGAAGAAGCTAAATGGGATCTCCTAGACCATATTCAAGAGAACACTGAAGCATGGGAGAATGACAAAGGAAGAAAGTCAGGTATAAACTTTGATTATGAATGCATTAAATCCTTTATGGGAACTAATGACTTCCGTGATATTAGTACTGAGTATGGTCTTTATTCTCAAATTATTGCCAATTGTTTTAAGGCCTTTGCCTCTTATATAGAGATTCCTAAAAAGAAGTGGAACAAGTACCACACACCTTATAAAGATGTTGTTAGTCATGTTCCTGTTAGAAATGCTGAAGTTTGTACTATTGATCGTATTGTGCCTGAACCTTATGTTGAGAAAACACCTTTCCTAGCTAAGGTAAAGGAGTATTCTATGATAATTAGTGAGAATAACAAAGGTAGAAAGAAAACCGTGGAACCTGATGAGCAAATAAATATTGAACCCATAGTAGCTATTGTGAAAGACCTTGTCACTAAAAATATAGAGGATGAGCACATTGTCTTCTGTGAAGAAGCTTCTAATATTGTCTCTCATCCTTGAAAAGCTAGAAAAGCTAGTGTCCCTGTGCTTTCTGTTAGAATTGGTGATCATTGCTATTATGGTTTATGTGACATTGGTGCTAGTTCTAGTGCTATTCCGTATGAGCTTTATAGGGAAATTATGCATGAAATTGGTCCTTGTGAGCTTGAGGACATTGATGTGGTTATTCACCTTGATAATAAGGAAACCATTTGCCCTATTGGTATTGTAAGAGATGTGGAAGTCCTCTGCGGTAAGATTAAGTATCCTGCTGATTTTCTAGTGCTTAGTTTAGCAGCTAGTAAAACTTGTCCTATCATTTTTGGTAGACCTTTTTTGAACACTTGTGGAGCTATTATAAATTGTAAGAAGGAAAAAGTTTTAACTAAATTTTATGGAGATTCTTATGAGTTTAAATTTTCCAAATTTGCTAAAGCTCCTTATGAAAATAGTTTGCCTAATGAAGATTTCAGGGTTGAACAAGTTGCTTCTATTGATCCAGTTTATGACCTTGGACCTCTTTTTGATGAGTGTAAGTATGCTCATTCTGAGGATAGAGTTGTTTCTTGTGACGGTTATATTGTCAACTTTATTCAAAGTGCTACTGAAAGTTATTATGAGAGAGGGAAACATGGTTTTATGCATCTCAAATATATTAAGTTTCCTAGTTTTATGTTGAAAGCGTTGAAGTTGCATTTGTTTTATCTTCCTATGCTAGTGGCCTTTTGTTTCAATAATTTGTTTTCTCACGAGACTCCTTTGCATAGGAAGTGGGTTAGACTCAAGTGTGTTGGATATTTTCTTTTTGATGCTCTCTTTCACTTCAAATCCATATCCCCTATGTGAGCATCTTTGAAATTATCAAGCCTAACTTAAAGGCAATAAAGAAAATTACTTCTTGGGCGATAACCCAATAGTTTTGTTAAGTCTTGGAAGTTATTACCTCAGTAATATCCGCTCCTTATCCATTTTGTTTTGGTTTTTGTGTCAAGATCAACTACTTTTGATAAGTAGAGGAGTTGTGAAAAGTGGCTGTCCCGGGACAGATTTTTGTGCTGCATTGTAAAAATTCGTAAAGGAGCTTAGTACAACGGATGGAGCTGCATTTTTCTGTGCTTGTTCTCCAAGTTGTTATCCAACTTTCATTAGTTTTGCACGTTTTGATTTGAGCAACATAAGTTGTTTGAAAAAATAAATTTTTACCTGCTGGTCTGTTTTGACAGATTTTTGCCTTCATTTGCATTTGCCTCTTATATTGATTCCCTTTCAAATTCTTTTTGGGTTTTTGGAAAGGAGTTGATATAGTAGCTTTTGTTTTCATGGATTTCAGTTGAAGTTTGAACCTAAAGGTTTATTGTTTTTGCACATACTAATGTTGCCTTTAAGGTTTGTGTAAGGCCTTGTATGAAAGGAATTTTCAGGAGTTGGAGAAAAGGAATCTGCAGAGTCCGTCTTTGAATAGGTAAAAAGTGGTGAAAACTGAAGGTTCGTGAAAGCCTAATCTTTTTATATTTTTGATGTTTCTATTACATACGGAAGGTTACAAGACAAAACAAAGGGGGAAAAGGAGGCCAGGTGGGCCACACCCACCCTAGGCGCGGGCCCCAGCTGGCCGCGCCTACAGGGGGTGTGAGCCCCCTAGAGTCCGTCTCCGCCATGTTTTCACACAGTACCTTACTTATGTATTGAAACTTCGTAATATATACCCCATGGATCCCCCGAGGTTCGTTTATAGTGTTATCGTTGTGTTTTTATTTCAATATGTTTCTGTCAGGCACATTCTCAGCTTTGGAGCCACAATGTCTTCCTCTGGATCACCCATGGAGGATTTCTCCGCGGATGCCATCAACCCGTACATGTATGAGTTGAGGATTCATCCCAAGGAATTGATTCTCAAGGATAGGAAGGTGTAGATGAAACAAGTTCAAAGCACTAAGGGAGAAGGCAGCCTGGAAGACAAGATGGAAGCATTGGAGCAGGAAGTTTTCAGGTACAAGAAGATGGCGGAACACGAAGTGGATGTCATCCATAAGATAAGTTTAGAACTCATCGCCAAGCACAAGGAGGAGGTTGCTGGGCTTCGAGAAGAAACCCTCTCACTCCATCAGACCACCAACCAATTACAAGCACAGCTCTACGACATACAAAACCAAAACTGTGAGTATGAGGCTAGGTTTAAACACATAAGCTCTGCTGCTAGTTTCAGGATTGTGGAACCAAGACATCCTTTTTGGATGGGGAGCCTTTACTTAGAAGTCTAATGATGAAAAGAGACCACCACCACCAAAGGACTAATTTGTCATCAGGTCTGGCATTCCCTTGGCTTGTTCCAAGCTTGGGGGAGTGCCGCGGTATCACATCATTATCTTTTATCACATCATTCAGGTCTGGCAATCTCTATTATATGATTGATCTTGTTGACCAATATTGGTATCACTTTGGAGCATCAAGTAAATCTAAATTGGTTTTGGCAAGCCGAGCTCTGATTAGTATCAACACTTTTTAAGGTTTCAAAGGAAAAGAGAAAAAGCTTACATGTATTTTGTATCATCTATTTTCTTTTTTGATTGGCTCATAAGCTTAGTATTATTTATATAAGAACTTTTGTGTCTTCAAGTAAGATTGCATGTTTGGATTTATCACTTGTAGGTTTGCTTGTTTCTTTCAGCTCTTTTTCTTGCTACCGAGCCTTGCTAGCCAAAAACCTGTTTTGAGAGGGCATACTTCTCTTGCATCCAATCCCTTAAAACAAAACTTGTGCCATTTGTGTCCACCATATCTACCTATTAGCATTATTTCTATTCCAAGCAAATTCTCAAGCTTGATCTATCTTTCGAATTAAAAATTATGTTGTTATGTGAAAACTAGTTAGTAAAGCTCTCACGAACTTGGTGGCACACCTTAATTTCGTGCCCCTAATAAACTTGAACCATTGTGTCATCGAAGTTGTATATGCTTGCATCTATACGTTGGGATTAGCAGAACTGTGCTGTCAATGGGAACGCTTTCAACACCTGTAAATACATACCCAGTTGATATCATGCTCTTTTGTTTGCGGATGTCGTCGGTGTGAAATAAAAGGGGAGCTTGTAAGTCCATGGAGTTATGTGTGTGTGTGTTAGAGAAATGCCTAGGCCGCTATCCTAAGCCATGCCTAATCATGGTGGAAACTTGCAGCATCACCACAGTGAGCAATCTATGAAGCTTTCTTCTTATATAAAAAAAGAGAGAGACATATTGAAAAGAGGAAAGAGAGAAAAAGGCGCCATTTTCCCATGGCAAATAAGAGACTGTTGAGATGCTCACTGTCTACTTTCCTTGTCATTTTGATTATGGGATAGCTCCTGTATCATGTGCAAGGGGTACCCGTTGGCGGTTCTCTATGATACTCATGTACTTACAATGACAAGAACTTACCGGTAACTAAAGTTGAGTAGCATGAGGAGCGTCCCTCGCACTCAAGGGACATGAGATTGCCAACTTATATTTCATCAAGAATATACTCCATCTTTGTTCACTTTAACCTTAATCAACTCAAGATGCTTATGATAGGGGCAATGAGAGCTCAAAGCTAGTAAGTATCACAATCTTTTGAAAGCTCTTTATGAACTTGAAATCCCTGTTTCCCTCCATGAAGGGCCTTTCTCCTACTTCTAAGTTGAGTCAGTAAACCTATTTATCTCCATCTCTAGCAAGCATTTGAGTTGTTGTGTGATGACCCACAAGTATAGGGGATCGCAACAGTCTTCGCGGGTAGTATTACCCAATTTATTGATTCGACACAAGGGGAGCCAAAGAATACTTGCAAGCCTTAACAACTGAGTTGTCAGTTCAGCTGCACCTGGAAATAGTTCTTGCTCACAGAAGTTTATCAGTAGCAACAATTTGGTAGTAGCAACAGTAAAGCAACAACAGCAGTAGCAATAGTAACAGTAGGATTCGAGTGCGGTAGGCATAGGGATGAATGGACGGGTGTTGCATGGACGAGTCTAAACATGTAACTTCAAGATCTAGAGCATTGAAGATAAATAATAACAAGCATCCAAGTACTAAACAATCCTAGTCATCTGCTCCAAATATAGTCATACGTGCTCGCAATGAGAACTTGCACAACATCTTCTGTCCAGCCAGCCCGTGGCAGCGGGGCCTTTAGGGAACTACTGGAAATTAAGGTGCTCCTTTTAATAGATCACCGTAGCAAAGCATTAACACTCCCTGAACACATGTGATCCTCACACAATATCCATCCCCTCCGGTTGTCCCAATTATTGTCACTTTGGGACCTTTGGATCCGGACAATGATATGTGTACACAACTTGCAGATAAGATCACAAACAATACTATCATAATGATTCAATAATAAGTTCAGATCTGAGATCATGGCAGTCGGGCCCTAGTGACAAGCATTAAGCACAACAAGTTGCAACAAAGTCAAATAGCACTAATAGAGATTCTAGGCACTATGCCCTAACAGATCTTATTCGATTACATGATAGAACTCATCCAATCCCTACCATCCATGGGCGGCGCCAGGGGTATGCCCCTGTATTCATGTGAATACCCAAGATTAGTGCAATTTTTGTTACCCCTACATGCATTAGTTAGACCAGCCATGACGCACTATAGATTGGATGTAATGCAAAACTTTAATTTATTTCTGACTCATATTAGTTGACTCAAATTTGTCTAGATTTAAATATATATACCACAAAAATATGTCTAGATACATCCAAATCTAGACAAATCTGAGGCTACTAATATGGGCCGGAGGGAGTATTATTTTCTTTTACCCAACCTAAAATAATTGATTCAATTTTATCTAGATACACACATATATAGATATGTTTTAGTGTGTAAATACATATAGAAATTTCAAAAGGTCCGAGTCACTTATTTTAGGATAAACGAGTAATATAGATGAAGAAGAAGAGTGGTGCAAGAAGCAGTAGCATATTTACATTGTTGGAGAAAACATCAAAAGCAAAAAAAATACAGACAAAACATTAATACCGAATCAGATTGTTGCACATTCTACTACTTTCTCTATTCACCTTGAGAGAAATCTACAATTGGTGCTATTGCTAGCACCGGATACATAACATGAACATGAGAGCAGAGGCGCGACCGAATACAGAACATGAATGCAGGGTTTTGAGGGAGATGGAGCAGCTGTCACTATGCGGGTCCCAGATTTTAGGTAGTATATAATAAAGATTTCTTTTTAGGTAGTATATAATAAAGATTTTTTACATGAAAACAAAAATATATTACGATGAATACCCAGCCCCTGTTTCCTGGCGCCACCACCGCTACCATCCCCAAGCCTACAGCGGGGGATTACTCACTCATGGATGAGGGAAACATCGGTGGTTGATGGAGATGCGTTGGTGATGATGATGGCGATGATCCTCTCCAAATTCCCCGTCCCGGCAGGGTGCCAGAACGGAGTTTCTGGATCCGAATCTTGGTTTCTGGTGGCGGCGGCGGAGTGGAACTCTTTCTAGAAAACTGTCGACCCCCCTCAGTTTTTAGGTTGAAAGGCAACTTATAGGCGCAGAGGGAGGCCGAGGGGGTGCCTGGAGTGGCTGCACCCCCCATGCGCGGCCAGTGGTGGGCCCGCGCCTAGCATGGGTGTGGGTCCCCCAGGCCCCTTCTCCGTCTCGTCTTCTGGCTCCATGGATCTTCTGGTGAAATATAATTTTTGGCATATTTTCCGGGATTTTTCCTGATAGTTCATTTTCTGTACAAAAACAAGACACCATGGTAATTGTGCTAAAAACAATGTCAGTCCGTGTTAGTTGTATCCAAATCACAAAAGTTTAGAGGAGAAACAATAGCAAAGTGTTCGAGAAAGTAGATACGTTTTGGACGTATCAACTCCCCCTAAGCTTAGCTTATTGCTTGTCCTCAAGCAATTCAGTTGAAAACTGAGTGCGATAAAAGAACTTTCACGAATACTTTGCTTCATATGATGTAAATATTGTCAGCACAAGAGTAGATGCTTAGACAATTCATAATAAAGAGTACGCAACTAAGTCTACTCAATAGTCATTGCAAGATATGAAGAGAAACCAACTCAATAATAATAAGTAGCATGAAACATAAACATAAGCAACATTGCTATGCTCATAGTAAGGTATGATAGAGTGGTATCTCGCTTGCCTTTGTTTGAAGAGCACAATATAAATGCCAAGGCACCTCTGAAGTTCAAGCGAATACTAGAGATAAAGATATCAGAGATACAAGCATCAAAGTCATGACATAATTAACCAAGTTTTGGAACAAACACAAGAATGAACACTATGCTCTCAAGAAGGTGCTCATAGAATAAGTGGTGACTCAACAAAGTTGTGAAAACGGTTTTGAAAGGTTTGAAAGGCTTCTCAATGCTGAAAGGAAGGTACTCATTAGCTTTGAGCTCTCATTGCCCCTATCATAGGCATCTTAATGTGGTTAAGGTGAAAGTGAGGTCCACTCTGAATCATATGCTTGACAGACCATAGACTGGAAATCCCAAGTCCCTTGAGTACGAGGGTCGCTCCGCATGCTACTCAACTTTGGTTACTTGAAAGTTCTTGTCATTGTAAATACATGCATATCATAGAGAACCGCCAACGGGGTACCCCTTGCACATGGTACATGAGCTTTCCCATAACCAAAATGACAAGGCAAGCAGACAATGAGCATCTCAACAATCTTTTTATTTACCATATGCATAGATTTTTTATTGAGGATGCTTAATAGATGCTCATTATGGTGATGCTGCAAGTTTCCACCAGGATTAGGCATGGCTTAGGCTAGCGGCCCAGGCGTTTCTCTAACACAATGTATAAACTCCATGAACTCACAAGCTCCCCTTTTATTTCACATCGTCGACATCCGTAAACAAAAGAGCAAAGTATCAACTGGATAAGATATCCAAAAGGTGTTGAAAGCGTTCCCCATGATAACACGGTTCTGCTGACTCCCATCATATAATTAGCAAGCATATAACTTTCATGGACTAGTCACAATGGTTCAAGATTATTAAGCGCAAGGAATAAAGTGTGCGATCAAGTTCGTGAGAGGTTTACTAACTAACTTTCTCAAAACAGACAAACATTTTATTTTGGAAGAAAACACAGTATATGGAATATGCATTGAAATAGCAAATGATGCTAATAGGTAGGTATGGTGGACACAGCTGACAATATTGGTTTTGGCGAGTTGGAAGCACAGGTAGAGCACATATCAGTGCAAGTGAAGGCTAGCAATAGAGAGGGAGCGACAAACGAGAGAGCAATAGTTGTCATAAACATGCTTGCAACAAAATAGGACTAATTATGGCATGAAAGTGATACAAGAACTCTGAGACAAAATAAATCATCGAGGCTTACTGACTATTGATTAGTCATATGCATGCGTGAGCATGTGCCAAGTCGATTCACATGAATAGTCAGAGGAGGATACCACAATGTCATACCAAAGTATGAATAAAACAATGCAAGCAAACATTCATATGACATGCTACAAACTATTAGCAAGCTGGAGCTAATCATAGATAAGCAAGAACTACTAAGCATTCATAATGACATACAACTTACACAAACAGGCTAAACATGCTCACAATGATGAGTATATGTACAAAAATGAAAACAAATAGAGTTCGTTACCAGCCTCTTACCACTCCTCAAGTTGTCTTAATCTTCATTATTGCCCTTCACTTGTGTGGCTTCAATAATAACATGAAACCAAAATCCACTGAGGACGGCTGAACCCTGCAAAGAACTCACAAAACCAGAGAAGAACAACAAATATTTTTGGTGTTTTTGACTTTTTAAAGAAATCAAACAAAGTAAAAACAAACAAAGAAAAATAAAACCAAACAAAGCAAAAGAAAACCAAAAACAAAAACTAAGACGCTCCACGAACACACAACTTTGCATGAAACAATAAAAATAAAGTGTCTAAAAAGACCTAAGATTTTTATTGATGAAGAAGGGGATACCTTAGGCAACCCCAAGCTTTGACGCTTGTACGTCTTGAATAATTCTTGGGGTGACACGGGATGACTCCCCCCAAGCTTGAGCTTTTGTCCATTCTTCATCTCATTACATCATCCTCTCTCTACACCTGAAATTTTTTCCTTCATACAAAACTTCACACACTCTTCGTTAGCAACATTAGTGTATTCAAAAGATAATAGACCCTTAGGCTTACCTTTAGAACAGCAAAATTTACACTAAAAACAAAAACTACTAAAGCAACTCCTTTAAAAAGCTCAATTCCCCAAAAGGGAACTCAAAAAGGAATCAATATGAAGCAAATGCAAATAATGGCAGAAATCTGTTAAAACAGACCAACAGGTAGAAACCAATTTTTTCAAAAATATTCTGTTGCTCAAATCAAAAAGTGTTTAACTAACGAAAGTTATCTAACATACTAGGGGATTTATTCGTAATTTTTTAGCTCAATCCGACTTACAGAGACTCCTCACAAATTTTTATGGTGGAGGACGGAAATGTGTTTCGGGACAGCAACTCCCTAAATCTTACTTCCCTCTCATTAGAGGTCATTCTTGGCACAAAAAGCAAATAAAAAGGATAAGGAGAGGTCATTAATGAAGTAATAACTTCCAAGACTCAAGGAAACTCTTGGGTTATCTCCCAACAAGTACTTTTCTTTAACGCCTTTAAGTTAGGCACGATGAAGAGCAAGGATTGGAAAGTAGAAAAATAAAAGTGAGCAAGTATAACTACTGTGAAACCATTATTTTGTTCATTAAAATACTTTTGTCACTAGTAGAAAACGGACCTTTGGTCCAGAGCATTAGTTCTGGTCTTGGTACAAACCGGGACTAATGCCCTGGTCCCAACGGCTAGAAACATCCGTAGGGCCCAGAAGACATTAGCCCCGGTTCATATGGGAACTTTAGTCCCGGTTCGTTTAACAAACCGGGGCGAAAGGGTCTGGCGCTGGAAAAGAGCAGATGCATGGACGTTTAGCCCCGGTTTGTTTCTCAAACCGGGACTAAAGTCCCCGACTATATCTTCTTCCCCTTCCCAGCCCGAGCCATTTCAAGCTCACACAAGCATCTCTCTCAAATTTCTCCCCTCAAGCTTGAGTTCTTCCCAATTTTTCTCATGATTTGTGAAGATTTTTTGGCTCCACATCTATCAAGGGTCCTAAGAGGTTAGCAAATTCATCATTTCATCTTTCATTGCTTGTTTTAGCTCATTTCATGGTCTAGAAATGGATATATTTGTGTGGATTCTATCTCTATATATCTGGTTAATTTGGCACATATAGTTCTCGAATTTCATTTGATTCATCGAAGCACATAGATACATGAGTTCATCCTATCTACATATCTTGGTTTGGCACGTAGTATTGAAATTCAGACGGTTCACAGTGCATCATGTCACCGTCGAGCAACAAAATATTCTTCTTTCTTCTACCGGTCGTCACAAAATCCATTGCAACAAAAATAAGTACCAAAACTATGAAGGCACACATATATATAGTGGCGCCCTAGCATTTTAGTTAATCATCGGCCAGTTAAGCAAGTAAGAACAAAAACATGAACACACCATGGAGCTACCAAATTAAATTAGGGAGTGCCTCTATGGCGAGCTCCTCGAAGATGTCTGAGGACGAGGCATCCTAAGACATCTTCGAGAAGCTCTGCCGTAGTGGTGTCCCTGATCTCACACACCATCTTTCATTTCATATCTTTCCTAGCTAAATCAGTATGCTGGTGGAGCTAACTAATTTCACATATTAAGGAGTGCCTCTACGGCGAGCTCCTCGAAGATGTCTAAGGAAGAGGTCCTAAGACATCTTCGAGAAGCTCCGCCGTAGTGGTGTCCCTGGTCTCGCACACGATCTTCCTTGCAGTTGACAGTTCACAAGGAAGCCTATTTATAGATTAAGCAGCACAACATAGTGTCGACACTCACCCCTGTCATAGTGTCGCCACCCACTGAAACAGTGTCGCCACTCACTGGCATAGTGTCTCCACTCACGACATAGTGTCATCACTCACTTTTAGTCTTGATTGGAGTGTCATTTAGTCCCGGTTGGAGACACCATTCGGGACTAAACGGACTCAGGTCAGCCCCAGCCTGCCGCAACCCCTTTAGTCCCGGTTGGTGTGTCCAACCGGGACTAAAGATGTAGTAGAAAGTTTTTAAATTAGTGCATAGTTGTTTGATGTATACGATGTGTTTTTTATTTATTTTTAGACTAGTACTACTCTTAGAATCGTGATTTTGTTTGATGAACTTATATAATGCAGATGAGACGATAATGGATGTACGCCGACAGAATCTCCGACGAGTTCATTAAAGGCATGCGTTCTTTCCTCGTTGTGGCAGAGGCAAACAAGCAGAATGGTTTTATGTTTTGTCCATGTGGTGAGTGTCGGAATCAGAAGGAATACTCTTCCTCAAGAGTCCTTCACGGCCATTTGTTTCGGTCTCGTTTCATGTCTGGATATAATTGTTGTACCAAGCACAGAGAAAGAGGGGTTATGATGGAAGACAACAAAGATGAAGAGAATGATGACAGCTATCCTATGTCCCCTGAATACGGTGGTACTACAATGGAATACAATGATGAAGAAGAAGCAGAAGAACATGCATCGTATGAGCTAGATGATGATCTTGGTCGGGCCATTGCTGATGCAAAGGGAGAATGTGATAGCAAAAGGGAGAGGTTGAAATTTGAGCAGATGTTATAGGATCACAACAAATTGTTGTACCCGAATTCCAAAGATGGCCACAAAAGCTAGGAAACACACTGTAATTGCTGCAATGGAAGGCAGAGGCCGGTGTTCCTGACAAGGTATTTTTAAAAGTTGTTGAAGATAAGGAAGACACTGCTTCCAAAGGATAACGAACTGTCCGCCAGTACTTACGAAGCAGAGAAGGTTGTCTGCCCTCTAGGATTAGAGGTACAGAAGATACATGCATGCATTAATGACTGCATCCTTGTAGAGGTCGCAACCTTTAATAAGGTAGAGATCCCTGTGTTTAAAATGCTAGTCCCTAGATCAATAGCTAGCATCCACAGTTTAAGATGTAATATCAAGAAACAAGGTCATAATACAACTTTATAACCAGGAATAAAATATTTTATTACATCTTACATAGCTCATTTGGCTATCTCATTACAATGCAGCAGAAATATCTATATAGCATGGAGTCCTTCATCTTCAAAGTGCCACAGGCAATCATGTTGGTTGTAGACTTGTAATCCTAATCAACACACTTCACTAACATCAAACAAACCTGCAACATAATAAGTTGCAGCCACAAGGGTCAATACATTTGAATTGTATTGGGAAGTTTCACTACTATGTAGAAATAAGTGGAATCTATCAATATATGCATATTTGGCTAAGTAGGGTTTAGGCTCATTTGTAGAAAGCAATAAAGTTTTATCCTATCTTTTCAAAATAGTTTTGATCTTTTGATAATCTTTCTGAACTCCTTGGAAAACTCCAAGTGCTTCTAATCCCTTGTTGACACCATCAAGTTTTACTTTGAGAAATTGGAATGTCGAGATCTTCCATAGCTTCAGGCCTTAGTTGCTCAGAGTTGTCCATAACCGGGGACACGGCTAAGTACTTAGAATTTGATCTTCTGTAGAAGTTGTACACTTTACCCACATGACACAATCTCGTCTTGACGCCACCAGTGGCCGCTGGATAAGTACACACCAAATGGAGTACCGGCAGATCGAGAATGTGACAAAGTCTTTCCATAGAATTTCTCCCAAGACATAATGCTAGCATGTCTACCAGGCACCAATGTAAGGATAGATTTCCAATACATGAATCCGGTTAACCTGAGTAGGTGCCAATGCAAGGGTCTTCCACTTTGTAGTTGACTAAGCCAGAGCCCATTTAGCATGTGGCTGTACACGAAAGCCACTGTACGAGAAACATGTTCAATCTCTAAGTCCCTAGGTGGTTTTCTTCTAGTGCACATACAAAAAGATAGCCATATAAAAATGGTTCTCTTTGTTGCCACCTTATCCAAAATTGAGTCTCCACATTCCACCCAGGTGGTTCATTGAGTACTTATTTTATTATATAAAACATATATTTTTACAATGCTTCATATAATTATATCATGTATTCCATCCCAAGTCTATAGCAGGGCTAAGCATACTACAACTATGATGTTTTCACTAAGGAAGGTATAAAGTATTTCCTAATAGGACATAGCATTGCATAGTAACATAGTAGCCCTATCATGCATACTACCAAAATACCACTAAGTGTAATGACAATAGTAGGACATGGATGATAGTGTCACTTGCCTTCTTAGTAGAGAATATTGGTTCACTTCTTGATCTTGCAATAATTCACACTCTTCAAATTTCACTACAATTCAATCAAGCAAGCACACATTCAAACTAACATTCAAACAATTCACCACATAAGATGATAAAAACAAAGCAATGCATTCAAGCATGCAAAAGATTGTTTTATTTGGAAAAGTAGTTTCTAGTAGGCTCTAAACATTTTAAAGATCCTATTGGTCATTTACAAAAGTGGTAAAACCATTTAAATTCAAGTTGGTGAAAATGACCATTTAAATCATTTTTGTTTTGCTAAAAATGATTTAAATCAAAGTAATATTTTGTAGTGTTAGCTAAATATATGTTTAAACACAAATGTTTGTGTTTATGGTCAAATTATATAATATAAATCCATTTGCAAAAAGGTTTCATCCAAATTCCATTTTTAATTCAAAGCAATATTTTATTTGCTAGAAATGCCTTTGAACAAAGTAATAATTTTACTAGGGTTCATCAAATATATTTTTAAATCCTAAAACTTGGTGTTTAGGGTTAGAGAGTATAAATCAACCCATTTGCAAAAGGTTTTACTCAAAAAGCATTTTTAAACCATAATCCACATTTTTATTTAACTAGAAAATGCTTTTATACAAAGATTTATTCCTTAGCATCACAAAATGTATTTTTAAATCTACAAGTTGGTTTTATGGTCAGTAGGTTCAAAACAAACTATTTACAAAAGATTTTACCCTAAAAATTTTTTTAGAATAAATTTTATACTCAAAATAGGCCTAAATAAGTTTCTGCAAAAACAATCAATTTTACAGAATCAAAATACTAAACAAAGTGCATGGTTGGAAAGTTCACATTTTTCTGAATCCAGTGATATAAAATTTGCAAAATTTGGCCAAGCAAAACAATAGTTATGAATTTTACAAGTTTAAACAATCTAAAAATCATTTACGGAATTTCAATCAAACAGGACATCGACGTGTCTTAATCTTACTGGCGCGTACCGGTTCGCGCAGATCACGTTCTGTGGGTTGTTGGATCTAAAGTGCATCGCACGGCTCAGAATCAAACGTACCCTTTCGATTAAATGATCTATCCTAACCATGCGATCACGATCTAACGGTCTATAGTGCACTGACCAAAGTCTGGCGGCGCAACACGTTGACGAGCGGCAGCGCGGCTCTGTCAGTGACATTGCCGGCGAACTAGGAAGCAGGAGAGGGAGCGGATGTGCTTACCGTGCTCGCGTGGTTGCAGTGAAGCTCAAGGTGGCTTCCTTCTGTCAAGGGGCGCACGGGAACGACGGCGATTGCTCGTCGGAGTTTGCGGCGGCGCCAGGCGTCTCTGTTCGTCGCCGGGGGCGAGGTTGCAGGTCATGCCAAGGAAAATGGGAGACGTTGTTAGATGCACGCAAGGATGCTGAACATGTGACTAGCAACCAGAGAGGAGGGGGCAGCTTGTGCTTACGGGGAGGGGTCGCCGGAGTTGAGGCAGGAGACGAGGCGAGAAGGGTTCGTCGTTGCTGAGCTTCTGGGAAGTGCGCGATCAAGCTAGCGGTACTAGGAGATGCAGGAGATGCTGGCGAGCAACCCAATATGCACCAGAGGGTTTGGGGAGGTCTGGTTTCGCCGGAATCGGCCGGGAAACACGTCAGAGGTAGTGGCGTTGCCACGAGCGATTCGGCAGCCTAGGTGCAGGTAGTGAGTGGTGTCTAGGGGAAAATGGAGTGGGGGCGTGGGCGTTTAAGAGGGAGTGGCCACCAGCGAGGTTTGATAGCGCATTCATGCGAAAACGCGGCAGAAATGGCGAGGTGTGAGGGGGAATGGTCGTCGCGGATGGAAGAGATGAACTGGCAAGTGGGGTCGCGATGTCTGCGAGAGAGAGGGAGTGCTTGTGGGGGCCAGGCGTCAGTGACTGAATGGGTTTGCTCGCGAGTGGAAAAAGAAACGGTTCGGGGAAGAGGTGGGCTGTGAGTTGGGCTAGACTGGGCCTTGATTCTGGGCTGGGTTTGTTACCTTTTTTTTCATACCGAATCTCTTCCTTTTTCCTTTTCTATTTTTCTGTTTCGTTTTTTGTTCAAACAATTCAAACAATATTTGAATTCAAACCTCTACCAAACTTTTAGCAAGCTTTTAATACTGTTTTAAATGTGTTTTAAACTCCATTTTAGGATAATTAATTTATTCCTTCATGGTTTATTATTTATTTAAATAGACATTTGTCTTTATTTTAAATAGGGTTTAAGTATGGTTTTAAACTCTATTTGAATTCCATTTTTTACAAAACCTTTTTCAGTAGGTTTTATTTATTCTTTAGTGCAAATAATTCACTTTGAATTATTATTTAAAATACTTCAATATGATTTAATGATCATTTTAAATTGGGAATTGTCTTAATTTAAATAAAATTGGATATTAATGAATCCTTATGATTTTATTTAAATAATACTTTACTCTTTTTATTAATCAATAATCTTTCATTTCATTTGTTTGGTCAAGATTTAATTTGGCTTTTTTAAATATTCCTTAATTATTTATTTCTTCCTTTGCCTTGTAAAATCCATATCCTTTTATTTATAGATCCAAAATTGGTGATTCCAATTTGTATAAGTTCATTTAATATTTTTTATCTTTTTAAATTCTTTTAGGATTTCTTTGCTCATGATTTGGTATGGATTTTAGCTAGGAGCTTTTATTAGCCTTGGGAAATTATTTCCATTTAACTTATTAAATTCATAAATTTTATCCATGGCTCCAAATTAAATGAAACCAATTCCTATGGTTTTATAATATTTTGTTTATCATTTTTGATCTTTTATAAATGGTTGTTGACAAATTTTATAATCCATAGTCTTAGAGAGATCTTGGAAATGATTTTCTTCCATTAGGGATTTAGGGTTTTGGTTTATTTTCCTAAATTTAAATTTCAAGATACATTCATTGATGAATGCATTTCACTTGATTGAAATTTGTTGAATTCCCTTTTATTTCAAAGTTTGTTCAAGATGGGTTTTGATGTTTCCATCTAGAAACAAAAAGTTTCTTTTCACCCTAAATTTCAACAATTATTTATTTTGTTTATTTATTTTTCACATTTCAAAATTTGGAAAATTTTGGGATGTGACAGGCTACCACCCTTAAACGAAATCTCGTCCCGAGATTTGGGAAGGCTAGAGGTTACAAGTTTGTTTGAAGACAATTAGGGTACTACCACCCTTAAAAAGGAAATTTGTAGGGTTACATTGATGGTTCACTTGACTATGGATTCAATAATTTATATCCAAACAAGGAATCCTTATTTGACTCAACTGAGTTAACTAATTCCTGCCATCCACATCATCTAATTCTTCAAGGGTTCCATACATGTCGATGTGGTTCACATGTCCTTTCTGGGCCACATTGGAGTCATTTCCATTGGAGTTTCTAGCATCCTTTTTCTTTTTCTTCTCAGGACAGTCTGATGCATAGTGTCCAAGTTCCTTACAATTATAGCACTGCAACTGGCTAATGTCTTTCATGGAATTGCCATGTTGGTTCTGACCAAAGTCATCTCCATTGTCAGTATGATTCCCATTATTATCACTTCCATTGTTGTTGTGGTGATGCTGATGTGGTCCAGAATCTCCATTGCTATTTTTGAATGAACGCTTCTTTTGTGATGATCCTGAGTGATACTTGAGGTTGTGCTTCCTCTTTCTTTTCTCAACTTGATTCATCTTGTTTTCCAAGATGGTGGCTTTGTCACAGAGTGATTGATAAGTTGGTACATAGGCAACAGACAACTCTAGGTTCAACTAATCATTAAGTCCTTCGAGTAATTTATCTTTCCTCTTAACATCTGTATCAACTTCATCCGGTACATAGCGTGCCAGATTGTTGAACTCCTCAATATACTCAGCCACACTAGGTGATGCTATTTTAGATTATGAATTCCTTTTTCTTCAAGTTCATCACTCCGGATGAGATGTGAGCTGTACGGAAACCATCCTCAAAAATAGCCCAGGTCACATCCTCAAGGGGAGTGGTGATCTAAAAGTTGTCCCACCATGTTGCTGCTGGTCCTTCGAGCAGATATGCTGCAAACCTAACTTTTTCCTTGTTGGTGTAGCCAACAGTCACTAAGTCCTTGTTCACCGAACATAACCAGTCATTGGCTACCATTGGATCAGTTGTTCCAGAGAACCTTGCAAGCCTCGGTTTCAGAAACCTGGAGCATGTCAAGTGTTGGAGGATTATTCTGATTGTTGTTGTTGTTATTGTTATTGTTATTGTTATTTTGATTATGATTTTGCATAAACTGCATCACCATCTGCGTTAGTTGATCTTGAGCTGTGATCAACTGCTGCATCTCGGGAGTGATGTTGTTGTTGTTGTTGTTTTGGTTGGGGTTGGCACGACGGGGAGGCATCTGTTGGTTTAATGGGGATAAGTAATGATAGATAGATCTAAAGAAGTTCTAACACACAACCCAAAACAAACAAGTTCAATCAAACAATCAACAAGCAACTAATCACTTAACAACTTATGAGTTTAACTCATGAGTTGAAGGATACAACAAGTTTTCTTGAAATAATCAACCTAGTATAGTCATACCTCATAGGCCAATATGTTCCATACACTAACATGATATCAATGTTTTTGGTAGGCAATCTAATGTCTCTTGGTTCTCACTTGTAGTCCTTAGTGATGTCTAAGTTGAAGTCCTTGGTGAAATTAAAGTTGAAGTCATTGGTCATGGTGGAGGCTTTGTCCATCAAGTTGGAAAAGGAAGAGATATAGAATCAAAACCAAAAAGGTTGAGGAAAGAGTTTACAAGATTGTTTGTAAATAAGTTTTGGAACAAATACAACTCCTATTTTTCGAAGGGGTTTTGTCCAATCCTAGGGTTACAATCCTACAGGAAACACAGTGCTCTGATACCATCTATAGAGGTCCCAACCTTTAATAAGGTAGAGATCCCTGTGTTTACAATGCTAGTCGCTGGATCAATAGCTAGCATCCACAGTTTAAGATGTACTATCAAGAAACAAGGTCATAATACAACTTTATAACCAGGAATAAAATATTTGATTACATCTTACATAGCTCATTTCGCTATCTCATTACAATGCAGCAGAAATATCTATATAGCATGGAGTCCTTCATCTTCAAAGTGCCACAGGCAATCATGTTGGTTGTAGACTTGTAATCCTAATCAACACACTTCACTAACATCAAACAAACCTGCAACATAATAAGTTGCATCCACAAGGGTCAATACATTTGAATTGTATTGGCAAGTTTCACTACTATGTAGAAATAAGTGGAATATATCAATATATGCATATTTGGCTAAGTAGGGTTTAGGCTCATTTGCAGAAAGCAATATAGTTTTATCCTATCTTTTCAAAATAGTTTTGATCTTTTGACAATCTTTCTGAACTCCTTGAAAACTCCAAGTGCTTCTAATCCCTTGTTGACACCATCAAGTTTTACTTTGAGAAATTGGAATGTCGAGATCTTCCATCGCTTCAGGCCTTAGTTGCTCAGAGTTGTCCATAACCGGGGACACGACTAAGTATTTAGAATTTGATCTTCTGTAGAAGTTGTGCACTTTACCCACATGACACAATCTCGTCTTGACGCCACCAGTGGCCGCTGGATAAGTACACACCAAATGGAGTACCGGCAGATCGAGAATGTGACAAAGTCTTTCCATAGAAGTCCTCCCAACACATAATGCTAGCATGTCTACCAGGCACCAATGTAAGGATAAATTTCCAATACATTAATCCGGTTAACCTGAGTAGGTGCCAATGCAAGGGTCTTCCACTATGTAGTTGACTAAGCCAGAGCCCATTTAGCATGTGGCTGTACATGGAAGCCACTGTACGAGAAACATGTTCAATCTCTAAGTCCCTGGGTGGTTTTCTTCTAGTGCACATACAAAAAGATAGCCATATAAACATGGTTCTCTTTGTTGCCACCTTATCCAAAATTGAGTCTCCACATTCCACCTAGGTGGTTCATTGAGTACTTGTTTATTATATAAAACATATATTTTTCCAACACTTCATATAATTATGTCATGTATTCCATCCCAAGTCTATAGCAGGGCTAAGCATACTACAACTATGATGTTTTCACTAAGGTATAAAGGATTTCCTAATAGGACATAGAATTGCATAGTAACATAGCAGCCCTATCATGCATACTACAAAAATACCACTAAGTGTAATGAAAATAGTAGGACATGGATGATAGTGTCACTTGCCTTCTTAGTAGAGAATATTGGTTCACTTCTTTATCTTGCAATAATTCACACTCTTCAAATTTCACTGCAATTCAATCAAGCAAGCACACATTCAAATAACATTCAAACAATTCACCACATAAGATGATAAAAATAAAGCAATGCATGCAAGCATGCAAAAGATTGTTTTATTTGGAAAAGAGGTTTCTAGTAGGTGAAGGGAATATGCCCTGAGAGGCAATAATAAAGTGTTTATTATGTGTATTCCAAGTATATGATAGATGTTTATTTTGCATGCTATAATTGTATTAATACGGAAACATTAATACTTGTGTGTTTAATAAACAAAAAGAAAGTTCCTAGTTATGCCTCTCTCATAAACTAGCTCGTTGATTAACAAGATGATCAAGGTTTCCTGATCATGGACATTGGATGTTGTTAATAACGGGATCACAACATTAGTGTAATGGTGTGATGAACATTCATCCGAAGTATAGCATTACGATCAAATTCATTGAGTTTATATTGCTATAAAAACTTACGAAGTGATCCTAATCCTTAGACCATGAGATCATGTCAATCACTAACACCGGAAGAGTTTCTTGATAACATCAAGTGTCACACCGTAACAGGGTGATTATAAAGATGGATTCAGAACTAATAAAGTGTTATGTTGAGGCTCATGGATCAAGAGTGGAATTTGTTCATCCCGATGATGAATAGATATACTCTGGGCCCTCTCGGTGATATCACATTGATTAGCTTGCAAGCAAGTGATTTGATCACTAGAATGTTATATCACGGGAACGAGAAAAGAGTGCATGTCAGTAATGAGATCAAACTAGGTATGGATATACCGATGATCGAATCTCGGACATGTAATATATCGTGAAACAAAGGGATTAAGATACTAGCGTAAAAGGTTCCGACGATCACAAGAAAGTCATCGTTGAATGTGTGGGAGTCAGTATGGGTCTCCAGATCCCGCTTCTGATTATTGATCCGAGAGTAGTCTCGATCATGTCCGCATTATTCACGAACCGTAGGGTGACACACTTAAGAGACACCAACATCCAATTGGAGCAAAGTTTCATGCCAAAAGAATGAACAAGCGCAGGAATTTATTTCACTAGATACCGAAACAGGTTTTCGGGTGAAATTGCATAAAGTGGTTATGCATGTGAAATAGAATTCTAGCAAGGGGTTATTTCTGAATGTTTGCCATTAAACTAATTGACAAAATTCTGAATAAAATAAAAGATTTTTATTTAATGAGAGTTTGCATTAAATTTGGTGGAAATTTAATGGGAATTTGAGTGGGTTTTTGAGTGGAGAAAATTGAAGGGCCATTTTGTGAGTGGAGTGTCCACGCACATGAATGAGGGAGAGGTGGGGCACCCTCCATGGCCGGCGGCCATGCCCCCTTGGGCTACCCCCTCCCCTATATAAGGATCCCCTCCTCTCACTTCTCACTCACACCTCCTCGTGAAGGATCTCTCTCCCCCTCTAGAATTTATCCCCCATGGTCTCGGACTAGCGAGATACATGTTCCCGGTGGCTATTCGGCAAGAAAGAGTTGTGCTTCCGCTGCATCGCTGGAGCGAGGAGGCGGAGGTTGCTCGGTGCCTCGAACGTGTGTGCGAGCACGGATGCGCTGCTGATTTGCGGCGCTAGGACTTCCTCTCGATCTTGAGATCGGCAAGAGATCGTCTGCATCAACCACGAGTTGAACTCGTTAAGCTTTGTCGGTCTTCAAGGGTATGTTCTCTACGGATATACATCCGCCCGTTGTTTGTATCTAATAGATAGATCTTTGTACATAGTTCACATCGTAGGAATTTTTTTGTTTTCTATGCTGCGAACCCTACAGTGGTATCAGAGCCGGATCTATGCGTAGATGCTTTACACGGGTAGTACACATATGATTATGTGGGCGATGATGATCATGTTGTTGCTCCATAGTTGTAATTTTGGATATTGGTGGCATAGTGGGATGAAGCGGCCCGGACAAACTTTACATGTTCTCGCACATGAGACCTGTTCCACGCTTGACATGCAACTAGTTTGCATAAGTGGCTTGCGGGTGTCTGTCTCTCCTACTATAGTAAATATCTATTTTGCAACGAGTTGTCAACAATTTGGTTATCCTCGTTGTGGTTCATGTTTGTAGGTAAGAAAGGTTCTATCTCGAAAGCCCTAAGCCACGTCAAACTTGCAATGAATAAATTAGAGGCGTCTAGTTTAGATTGTTGCTGGGCTAGTGTTATGATATGGTGATGTTGTAAGTAGAAGTATGAGATGATACTCTTACAACATACATAACGTGTAATCTCCATAGACCTTGGACTTACACATATAGGTATGATAGTGATCATACCATGATGCACAGGATAGAGATCATATGAGGGAACCATATCATTTCACTAATAAACATGTGATGTTTGATAGCATCTTATATTGCTTGTTTAGCGCTTTGTTAGCATAATAAGATGATCCCTCATTTAAATATCAAGATAAGAATGTGTTCTTCCTTTAGTATGCACCGATTATGTTTTCGTCGCTCTAAGACATCACATGATGATCGGGTGTTCTTGGATCCACGACCATATTTCGGGTGTAAAACAGTTACACACGCGAATACTAAGGTTCTAACTTGGCAAGCCTAGCATGTATAGACATGGCCTCAGAACACGGACCGAAAGGTTAAGCATGAGTCATATAGTAGATATGATGCCCATTTGATGCTCGCCTTTGAAGCTATACCGACTCACGTGATGATCGGACTTGGTATAGTGGATTTGGTTCATGTAATCACCAAAAAGGCATGAGGGATGTCGTTTTTGAGTGGGAGTTCATTCGTAATATGGATTAGTTGAACTCAATCTATCATACACTTAGTCTAAACTTTACAAATTCTGTTGTAGATGGCACCACCTGCTTTTAATTTCAATGTGTTCATGGAGAAAGAGAAACTTGCAACGAACGGTAGCAACTTTACCGAATGGGCCATGAATTTGAGGATTCTCCTCTCTGCTGCACAAAAGAAATACGTGCTAGAAGCGCCACTAGCCCCCCCACCTTTTGAGGATGCCCCTGACGAGGAGAAGAATGTCTATCAAACTCGTCAGGAGGACCACAACTTAGTTCATTGCGGCATATTGTATGGGCTAGAGCCGGAACTTCGAAAGTGTTTCGAAAACAGAAATGCTTTTGATACAATGGGTGAGTTGAAAATGATTTTCGACACACATGCTGCTGTAGAGAGCTACAACACTTCAGAAAAGTTCTTTAGCTGCATGATGGAATAACACAGCTCTGTTAGTGAGCATGTACTCAAGATGTCGGGTTATGCCGATAAGCTTGTGTCCTTGGGAATAACGATTCTCATTGACTTAGGCATCCATCGTGTTCTGCAGTCTCTGCCACCTAGCTATAAGAGCTTTGTTATGAACTATAATATGCAAGGCATGAAGAAGTCTCTCCCCGAGCTTTTGTCAATGCTTAAAACTGCAGAAGTGGAGATCAAAAAGGAACATCAAGTGTTGATGATCAATAGGAACACTGGTTTCAAGAAAGACAAGAAGGGAAAACAGAAGGGAAGTAAGGGCGGCAAGCCGGTTGCCGTGCCTAAAAATAAACCCCGAGTTGGACCTAAGTCTGATACCGAGTGCTACTATTGTAAGGGGACTGGCCACTGGAAGCGCAACTGCCCCAAGTATTTGGCAGACAAGAAGGCCGGCAAGGCAAACAAAGGTATATATGATATACATGTTATTGATGTGTACTTGACTAGTGCTCACAGTAACACCTGGGTATTTGATACCGGTTCAGTTGCTAATATTTGTAACTCGAATCAGGGGCTACGGAACAAGCGACCGCTAGCAAGGGGTGAGGTCAAGATGCGTGTCGGCAATGGATCAAGCGTTGATGTGATCGCCGTTGGAATGCTGCCTCTCCATTTGCCGCCGGGATTAGTTATAAACTTGAATAATTGTTATCTGGTGCCTGCACTGAGCATGAACATTGTATCTGGATCGTGTTTGATGCGAAGTGGTTATTCATTTAAATCTGAGAACAATGGTTGTTCTATTTATATGAATGAAATCTTTTATGGTGATGCACTGATGATGAATGGTTTATTTCTATTAGATCTTGATGATAATATTACACATATTCATAATGTTGATGCTAAAAGGATTAAACTTAATGATGATATATCCGCATATATGTGGCACTGCCGTCTAGTTCATATTGGCGTTAAACGCATGAAGAAGCTCCATTCAGATGGACTTTTGGAATCACTTGATTTTGAATCATTTGATACATGTGAGCCATGCCTTATGGGCAAGATGACTAGAACGCCGTTTTCCGGTTCAATGGAATGGGCGACAGATTTATTGGAAATCATACATTCTGATGTATGTGGTCCAATGAGTGTGTCGGCGCGAGGTGGATATCGTTATTTTGTTACTTTCACGGATGATTTGAGTAGATACGGTTATATCTACTTGATGAAACACAAGTCTGAAACCTTTGAAAAGTTCAAGGAATTTCGGAATGAAGTGGAAAATCATCATAATAGAAAGATCAAATTTCTACGGTCCGACCGTGGAGGTGAGTATCTAAGTTACGAGTTTAGCACTCACATGAAAGAGTGTGGAATTGTTTCACAACTCACACTTGCCGGAACACCACAGAGAAATGGTGTGTCGGAACGTCGTAATCGTACTTTATTAGATATGGTTCGATCTATGATGTCTCTGACGGACTTGCCGTTGTCATTTTGGGGTTATGCACTAGAAACTGCTGCATTCACTTTAAATCGGGCACCATCTAAATCCATTGAAAAGACACCGTATGAATTGTGGTTTGGAAACAAACCTAAGCTGTCATTTCTTAAAGTTTGGGGATGCGATGTTTATGTGAAGAAACTTCAACCGGATAAACTCGAACCCAAAGCGGAAAAATGCGTCTTCATAGGATACCCTAAGGAAACTATTGGGTATTCCTTCTATCACAGATCCGAGGGCAAGGTTTTTGTTGCCAAGAATGGATCCTTTCTAGAGAAAGAGTTTGTCGCGAAAGGTGTGAGTAGTCGAAAGGTAGAACTCGAAGAGGTTATTGAACCTTCTCTTCAAAGTATGGCGAGTAGCGCAGCACCGGAAGTTGTTCCGGAGTTGGATTCACCTGTTGAAGAGGGAAATAATGATAATAATCATGAAACTCCAAAAGAGAGTACTACCAAACCTCGCAGGTCTAGCAGGACGCGTGCAGCTCCCGAGCTGTACGGAAATCCTGTCATGAATTTCATGGTTGATGAAAATGATGACCCTGCGACGTATGATGAAGCGATGATGAGCCCGAATTCCAACAAATGGTTAGAATCCATGAAATCCGAGATGGAATCCATGTATTAAAATCAAGTTTGGAACTTGGTGGAATTACCTCACGACCGAAAGGCCGTGGAGAATAACTGGATTTTCAAAAGAAAAACTGATGCTGATGGTAATTTGACCGTCTATAAAGCTCGACTTGTCGCAAAGGGGTTTCGACAAATTCAAGGAGTTGACTACGATGAGACATTCTCTCCCGTAGAGATGCTAAAGTCAGTTAGGATTATGTTAGCAATTGCTGCATATTTCGATTATGAGATATGGCAGATGGATGTCAAAACCGTGTTTCTCAATGGTAATATTGAAGAAGAGTTGTATATGATACAACCAAAGGGTTTTGTCGATCCTAAGGATGCTAACAAGGTGTGCAAGCTTCAGCGATCCATCTATGGATTGAAGCAAGCATCACGAAGTTGGAATCTCCGCTTTGATGAGGTGATCAAAGAGTTTGGATTTGTCCAAACTTATGGAGAATCTTGTATTTACAAGAAAGTGAGTGGGAGCAATGTGGAATTTCTGATATTATATGTGGATGACATATTATTGATCGGAAATGATATAGATCTTTTAAACAGTGTTAAAAGTTATCTAAACAGCAAATTTTCAATGAAGGACCTAGGTGAAGCGTCATACATATTAGGCATAAAGATCTATATAGATAGATCTAGACGCCTAATAGGGCTATCACAAAGTACATACCTTGAAAAGATTTTAAAGAAGTTTAAAATGGATGGAAGTAAGAAGGGGTTCTTACCTATGTTGCAAGGCAAGACATTGAGTAAGACTCAAAGTCCGGCTTCGGCGGAAGAAAGAGAGATAATGGACAAAGTCCCCTATGCTTCATCCATAGGCTCTATAATGTACGCCATGCTATGTACAAGACCGGATGTGGCACATGCTATTAGTTTGACTAGTAGGTACCAATCGGATCCAGGTTCGGAACACTGGATAGCGGTCAAGAATATCCTTAAGTACTTACGAAGAACTAAGGATATGTTTCTTGTATACGGAGGTGAAGAAGAGCTCGTCGCTAAGTGTTATGTTGACGCTAGCTTTGACACCGATCCGGATGACTCTAAGTCTCAATCCGGATACGTATTTCTCATGAATGGCGGAGCGGTTAGTTGGAGGAGCTCCAAACAACCTGTGGTGGCGGGATCAACAACGGAGGCCGAATATGTTGCTGCTTCAGAAGCGGCTCAGGAAGAAGTTTGGATGAAGGAGTTCATATCCGAACTAGGAGTGGTTGCAAACGCGTTGGACCCAATGGTGATCTATTGTGACAACAATGGTGCCATTGCCAATGCCAAAGAGCCAAGGTCTCACAAGCATTCCAAGCATATTAAGCGCCGGTTTCACTCCATCCGCGAGCATGTCAAGGATGGATATATAAAGATTTGTAAAGTACATACGGATCTCAATGTAGCAGATTCGTTGACTAAAACTCTCCCTAGAGCAAAACATGATCAACACCAGAACTCGAAGGGTGTTAGATTTATCACTATGTAACTAGATTATTGTCTCTAGTGCAAGTGGGAGACTGAAGGGAATATGCCCTGAGAGGCAATAATAAAGTGTTTATTATGTGTATTCCAAGTATATGATAGATGTTTATTTTGCATGGTATAATTGTATTAATACGGAAACATTAATACATGTGTGTTTAATAAACAAACAGAAAGTTCCTAGTTATGCCTCTCTCATAAACTAGCTCGCTGATTAACAAGATGATCAAGGTTTCCTGATCATGGACATTGGATCTTGTTAATAACAGGATCACAACATTAGTGTAATGGTGTGATGAACATTCATCCGAAGTATAGCATTACGATCAAAGTCATTGAGTTTATATTGCTATAACAACTTACGAAGTGATCCTAATCCTTAGACCATGTCAATCACTAACACCGGAAGAGTTTCTTGATAACATCAAATGTCACACCGTAACAGGGTGATTATAAAGACGGATTTAGAACTAATAAAGTGTTATGTTGAGGCTCATGGATCGAGAGTGGAATTTGTTCATCCCGATGACGGATAGATATACTCTGGGCCCTCTCGGTGATATCACATTGATTAGCTTGCAAGCAAGTGATTTGATCACTAGAATGTTATATCACGGGAACAAGAAAAGAGTGCATGTCAGTAACGAGATCAAACTAGGTATGGAGATACCGATGATCGAATCTCGGACATGTAATATATCGTGAAACAAAGGGATTAAGATACTAGCGTAAAAGGTTCCGACGATCACAAGAAAGTCATCGTTGAATGTGTGGGAGTCAGTATGGGTCTCCAGATCCCGCTTCTGATTCTGGATCTGAGAGGAGTCTCGATCATGTCCGCATTATTCACGAACCGTAGGGTGACACACTTAAGAGACACCGACATCCAATTGGAGCAAAGTTTCATGCTGAAAGAATGAACAAGCACAGGAATTTATTTCACTAGATACCGAAACAGGTTTTCGGGTGAAATTGCATAAAGTGGTTATGCATGTGAAATAGAATTCTAGCAAGGGGTTATTTCTGAATGTTTGCCATTAAACTAATTGACAAAATTCTGAATAAAATAAAATAGTTTTATTTAATGAGAGTTTGCATTAAATTTGGTGGAAATTTAATGGGAATTTGAGTGGGTTTTTGAGTGGAGAAAATTGAAGGGCCATTTTGTGAGTGGAGTGTCCACCCACATGAATGAGGGAGAGGTGGGGCACCCTCCATGGCCGGCGGCCATGCCCCCTTGGGCTACCCCCTCCCCTATATAAGGATCCCCTCCTCTCACTTCTCACTCACACCTCCTCGTGAAGGATCTCTCTCCCCCTCTAGAATTTATCCCCCATTGTCTCGGACTAGCGAGATACATGTTCCCGGTGGCTATTCGGCAAGAAAGAGTTGTGCTTCCGCTGCATCGCTGGAGCGAGGAGGCGGAGGTTGCTCGGTGCCTCGAACGTGTGTGCGAGCACGGATGCGCTGCTGATTTGCGGCGCTAGGACTTCCTCTCGATCTTGAGATCGGCAAGAGATCGTCTGCATCAACCACGAGTTGAACTCGTTAAGCTTTGTCGGTCTTCAAGGGTATGTTCTCTACGGATATACATCCGCCCGTTGTTTGTATCTAATAGATAGATCTTGGTACATAGTTCACATCATAGGAAATTTTTTGTTTTCTATGCTACGAACCCTACAGTAGGCTCTAAACATTTTAAAGATCCTATTGGTCATTTACAAAAGTGGTAAAACCATTTTAAATTCAAGTTGGTGAAAATGGCCATTTAAATCATTTTTGTTTTGCTAAAAATGATTTAAATCAAAGTACTATTTTGTAGTGTTAGCTAAATATATTTTTAAACACAAATTTTTGTGTTTATGGTCAAAGTATTTAATATTAATCCATTTTCAAAAAGGTTTCATCCAAATTCCATTTTTAATTCAAAGCAATATTTTATTTGCTAGAAATGCCTTTAAACAAAGTTATAATTTTACTAGGGTTCATCAAATATATTTTTAAACCCTAAAACTTGGTGTTTAGGGTCAGAGAGTATAAATCAACCCATTTGCAAAAGGTTTTACTCAAAAAGCATTTTTAAACCATAATCCACATTTTTATTTAACTAGAAAATGCTTTTATTCAAAGATTTATTCCTTAGCATCACAAAATGTATTTTTAAATCTACAAGTTGTTTTTTATGGTTAGTAGGTTCAAAACAAACCATTTACAAAAGATTTTACCCTAAAATTGTTTTTAGAATAAATTTTATACTCAAAATAGGCCTAAACAAGTTTCTGCAAAAACAGTCAATTTTACAGAATCAAAATACTAAATAAAGTGCATGGTTGGAAAGTTCACATTTTTCTGAATCCAGTGATATAAAATTTGCAAAATTTGGCCAAGCAGAACAATAGTTATGAATTTTACAAGTTTAAACAATCTAAAAATCATTTCGGGAATTTCAATCAAAGAGGACAGCGACATGTCTTAATCTTACTGGCGCATACCGGTTCGCACGGATCGTGCTCTGTGGGTTGTTGGATCTAAAGTGCATCGCACGGCTCAGGATCTTAAATGATCTATCCTAACCATGCGATCACGATCTAACGGTCTACAATGCACTGACCAAAGTCTGGCGGCACAACACGGCGACGAGCGACAGCGCGGCTCTCTCAGTGATGTTGCCCGTGAACTAGGAAGCAAGAAAGGGAGCGGAGGTGCTTACCATGCTTGCGTGGTTGCAGTGAAGCTCAAGGTGGCTTCCTTCTGTCAAGGGGCGCACGGGAACGGCGACGATTGCTCGTCGGAGTTCGTGGCGGCGCCAGACGTCTCTGTTCGTCGATGGGGGTGAGGAAGCAAGGTCATGCGAAGGTAAATGGGAGCCGCTTTTAGATGCGTGCAAGGATGCTGAACACGTGACTAGCAACCAGAGAGGAGGGGGCAGCTTGTGCTTACGGGGAGGGGTCACCAGAGTTGAGGTAGGAGACGATGGCGAGAAGGGTTCGTCGTTGCCGAGCTTCTGTGAAGTGCGCGACCAAGCTACCGGTACTGTAAGATGTAGGAGATGCTGGAGAGCAACCCAATATGCACCAGAGGGTTTGGGGAGGTCTGGCTTCGCCGGAATCGGGCGAGAAACAGGTCAGAGGCAGTGGCGTTGCTGCGAGCGATTCGGGCAGCCTAGGGGCAGGTAGGGAGTGGTGTCTGGGGAAAATTGAGTGGGGGCATGGGCGTTTAAGAGGGAGTGGCCACCGGCGAGGTTTGATAGTGCATTCATGCGAATTTACAAAGATTAAATGCGACAGAAACGACGAGGTGCGAGGGGGAACAATCATCGCGGGTGGAAGAGATGAACTGGCAAGTGGGGTCGCGCTGTCTGTGAGAGAGAGGGAGTGCGTGTGGGGGCTAGGCGTCAGTGACGGAATGGGTTTGCTCGCGAGTGAAAAAAGAAACGGTTCGGGGAAGAGGTGGGCTGCGAGTTGGGCTGGACTAGGCCTTGATTCTGGGCTAGGTTTGTTTCCTTTTTTTCATACTGAATCTTTTCCTTTTCTATTTTTCTGTTTTGATTTTTGTTCAAATAATTCAAACACTATTTGAATTCAAACCTCTACCAAACTTTCAGCAAGCTTTTAATACTGTTTAAATGTGTTTTAAACCCATTTTAGGATAATTAATTTATTCCTTCATGGTATATTATTTATTTAAATAAAGATTTGTCTTTATTTTAAATAGGGTTTAAGTATGGTTTTAAACTCCATTTGAATTCCACTTTTTACAAAACCTTTTTCAGTTGGTTTTATTTATTCTTTAGTGCAAATAATTCACTTTGAATTATTATTTAAAATACTTCAATATGATTTAATGATCTTTTTAAATTGGGAATTGTCTTTATTTAAATAAATTTGGATATTAATCAATCCTTATGATTTTATTTAAATAATAATTTCCTATTTTTATTAATCAATAATCTTTCATTTCATTTGTTTGGTCAAGATTTAATTTGGCTTTTTAAATATTCCTTATTTATTTATTTCTTCCTTTGCCTTGTAAAATCCTATCCTTTTATTTATAGATCCAAAATTGGTGATTCCAATTTGTATAATTTTATTTAATATTTGTTTATCTTTTTAAATTCTTTTAGGATTACTTTGCTCATGATTTGGTATGGATTTTAGCTAGGAGCTTTTATTAGCCTTGGGAAATTATTTCCTCTTAACTTATTAAATTCATAAATTTTATCCATGGCTCCAAATTAAATGAAACCAATTCCTATGGTTTTATAATATTTTGTTTATCATTTTTGATCTTTTATAAATTGTTGTTGACAAATTTTATAATCCATAGTTTTAGAGAGATCTTGGAAATGATTTTCTTCCATTACGGATTTAGGGTTTTGGTTTATTTTCCTAAATTTAAATTTCAAGATACATTCATTGATGAATGCATTTCACTTGATTGAAATTTGTTGAATTCCCTTTTATTTCAAAATTTGTTCAAGATGGGTTTTGATGTTTCCATTTAGAAACAAAAAGTTTCTTTTCACCCTAAATTTCAACAATTATTTATTTTGTTTATTTATTTTTCACATTTCAAAATTTGTAAAATTTTGGGATGTGACAATCCTCTACCACGGTGAGTAGTACGAGAATTTGGATGCATGCCTGGTATGCACTGCATTGCGGTATAAGATCCGACGAGATGACCCTAGTGATGTTGAGGGGGAGCGCCCTAGGAAGAGGGTTCCCGCCAAGATGTTGTGGTATGCTCCTATAATACCACGGCTGAAATGTTTGTTCAGAAACGAAGAGCGTGCCAAATTGTTGTGATGGCACAAAGAAGACCGTAAGAAATACGAGATGTTGAGACACCCCGTTGATGGGTCGCAGTGGAGAAAAAATGAGAGAAAGTACCCGGACTTTGCAGGTGACACGAGAAACTTATGGTTTGGTCTAAGTACAGATGGCATGAATACCTTTGGGGAGCAGATCTGCAGTCATAGCATATGGCCTGTGACTTTGTGTATCTATAACCTTCCTCCTTGGTTATGCATGAAGCGGAAGTTCATTATGATGCCAGTGCTCATCCATGGCCTGAAGCAACCCGGCAACGACATTGATGTGTACCTAAGGCCATTAGTTGAAGAAATTTTACAATTGTGGCACGGACAAGATGTACGTGTGTGGGATGAGCACAAACGTGAGGAATTTAACCTACGAGCATTGTTGTTCGTAACCATCAATGATTGGCCTGCTCTTAGTAACATTTCAGGACAGACAAACAAGGGATACAATGCATGCACACACTATTTAGATGACACTGAAAGTATTTATTTGGATAAGTGCAAGAAGAATGTGTACCTAGGGAATCGTCGTTTTCTTCCGCCCACACATTCCCTAAGAAGGAAAGGCAAGCATTTGAATGGTGAAGCAGATCACCGGAGTAAGCCTGTCCATCGTACTGGTGATGATGTATTTGATATGGTGAAGGATTTAAAAGTAATCTTTGGAAAGGGTCCTGGCGGACAGTCCATTCCGAAGGACGCTGGCGGACACGCACCCATGGGGAAGAAGAAATCTATATTTTGGGAGCTACCCTATTGGAAAGTTTGGAGGTCCGCTCTTCAATCGACATGATGCACCTGACAAAGAATGTTTGCGTGATACTGCTAGGCTTCTTGGGAGTGTATGGAAAGAATAAAGATACACCAGAAGCACGGCAGTACCAACAATGTATGAAAGACGGAGAAGGCAGGCATCCAGAGCTGTTTCAAGGTACTGCCAGTTATGCTCTTACCAAGGAAGAGAAGGAGATCTTTTTTGAATGCCTGAGTAGTATCAAGGTCCCTTCTGGCTTCTCGTCCAATATAAAGGGAATAATAAATATGGCAGACAAAAAATTCCAGAACCTGAAGTCTCATGACTACCACGTGCTTATGACGCAGTTGCTTCCGGTTGCTTTGAGGGGGCTTCTGCCGGAAAATGTTAGATTACCCATTATGAAGTTATGTTCGTTACTCAATGCAATTTCTCAGAAGGTAATCGATCCAGAAAGTCTACCAGGGTTACAGAAAGTTGTGGTCCAGTGTCTTGTCAGCTTTGAGTTGGTGTTCCCACCATCCTTCTTCAACATAATGACACACCTTCTAGTTCACCTAGTCGAAGAGATTACCATTATCGGTCCTGTATTTCTACACAATATGTTCCCCTTTGAGAGATTCATGGGAGTCTTAAAGAAATATGTCCATAACCGTGCTAGGCCAGAAGGAAGCATCTCCAAGGGCTATGGAATAGAGGAGGTAATTGAGTTTTGTGTTGAATTTATTCCTGACCTTAAGCCGATCGCTGTACCTGAATCACGGCATGAGGGGAGACTTAGTGGAAAAGGAACACTAGGAAAGAAAGCAAAGATATGTATGGACGGACATTCTTTCACTAAAGCACACCTATACAATTCTGCAAAGTTCCACCTTGGTGGCTCCATATATCGAGGTACACAAGAATATTGTACGCTCGAACTACCCGGGGCAGTCTGACAGGTTGATTACAGATGAACACATGAAGACTTTTGGCGGTTGGTTGCAGACACATCTCATGAATGACACCACTGTTGGAGATCAGTTGTACTTGAACTACCCGGCGATGTAGCGCATCACGTCGATGATAGTACGGTTCGCCCACCACGGACGCCGGCCGGCTTTGTTGTGGTTCACCGGGCGGGCCATCACCCTCGTACCTGGCGAGCTCCCTTTCCCGCCGGTTAGCGAAGAAGGCATTCCAGGTGTCGTAGTTGTCGGGATCCCACTGGGGATCCATCCGCTGCTCCGGTGTGAGCTCGTGGTAGAAGTGGTTTGTGATGGCCGCCTATCGGACAGAGCCTTGAGGCACAGGAGGGACAGGAACCCCTCCAGCGCTCAGCATCCAGCCGGCGGGCGGCCGGTAGCCCGGCGGGCAAGGGTAGTTGGAGGCGCACGGCGCCTCGATCTCCTCGAGGGTCAGAATGGCCCAGTAGGCACTATCCATTGTTGTGATACAGGAAGGTTTGGATGTATGGATAGACATGGCGTGGTCGGCCTATATATAGATGGAAAGGGCGGGAAAACATGGCGGGGAGCGGTAGGAAATGGCGGGAAATATCTTTAGTCCTGGTTAGTGGCTACAATCGGGACTAAAAGCACCGTTCAAAGGGAAAGGACGGGAAAACATGGCGGGAAGCGGTGGCATATGGCGGGAAATATCTTTAGTCCCGGTTAGTGGGTACAACAGGGACTAAAAGCACCATTCAGAGGGAAAGGGCGGGAAAACATGGCGGGAAGCGGTGGGATATGGCGGGAAAAATTCGAAACGGGCATGTTTGTGTGTTGAATCATGGCATAGTTTTTTATACGGTGCCCATATTGTGCATGCATGTGGATATTGGGATGGCGAACAATGTTGCAGCAGAAAGTTTTCCTGTTTGTCGCTCAGAAAAGCCATTTTCCATTTTCCGAGCGCAAAAAGACGGGTCGTTTTGTGAAGCTGCCACCAAAGTGCAGTTACAGAATGCCACCATCCCATTTTTCTAAAATACTAGACCACCTTACATGAACTATCTCCCAACCGGGGGATCTCAAACCTTTTTGTCCTTCCCGGGTGAAAAACACAAATGTCTGCCAAATCGGTAGGAAGTCGGTCCGGTTTGAACTACAGGTACGTGATCTAACGCCCGTGATTTTTTGAAAAAAAATCATTTTTAGACTCACAATATGTTGTTTCTTCAGAGATCCAATGCAAGTTCTAACATTCTCATCCCCTATCTTCACGCACGCCGTTTTGACCTAAGTTCGAAATGGTACAAAATTCAAAATGGGCATAAAAAAATTCAAAAAAGGTTCGAACAATGTAAATCCTTCACGTGGTGTGATATTATGTGACATAGTTGCAAGGAAAATTATCAAACTTGGTATACTGATTATGTCTGGAAAAAACCTTCACAAAATGACCTATCATGTCTGAGGTTTCATGACTTTCGTTCCAAGAGACGGATGTTATGTGATGAATCGCGGCATAGTTTGTGATACGGTGCCCATATTGTGCATGTATGTGGATATTGGGATGGCGAACAATGTTGCAAGAGAAAGTTTTCCTTTTCATCGCTCGAAAAAACCATTTTCCATTTGTCGAGCGCAAAAAGACAGGTCGTTTTATGAAGCAGCCACCAAAATGTAGTTACAGAATGCTACCATACCACTTTTCTAAAATACTAGACCACCTTACATGAACTATCTCCCAACCGGGGGATCTCAAACCTTTCTGTCCTTCTCGGGTGAAAAAGACAAATGTCTGCCAAATCGGTAGGAAGTGGGTCCGGTTTGAACTACATATACATGATCTAACGCCCGTGATTTTTTGGAAAAATCATTTTTAGACTCACAATATGTTGCTTCTTTAGAGATCCAATGCAAGTTCTAACATTATCATCCCCTATCTTCACGCACGCCGTTTTGTCCTAAGTTCGAAACGGTAAAAAATTCAAAACAGGCATAAAAAATTCAAAAAAGGTCCAAACAATATAAATCCTTTCCGTGGTGTGATATTATATGACATAGTTGCAAGGAAAAATATCAAATTTGGTATATTGATTATGTATTTAAAAAACCTTCACAAAATGACCTATCATGTCCGAAGTTTCATGGCTTTCGGTCCAAGAGACGGATGTTATGTTTTGAATCGCGACATAGTTTGTGATATGGTGCCCATATTGTGCATGCATGTGGATATTTGGGATGGCGAGCAATGTTGCAGGAGAAAGTTTTCCTTTTCGTCGCTCGCAAAAGCCATTTTCTATTTTCCGAGCGCAAAAAGATGGGTCGTTTTGTGAAGCAGCCACCAAAATGCAGTTACAGAATGTTACCATCCCATTTTTCTAAAATACTAGACCACCTTACATGATCTATCTCCCAACCAGGGGATATCAAACCTTTATGTCCTTCCGGGGTGAAAAAGACAAATGTTTGCCGAATCGGGAGGAAGTGGGTCCGGTTTGAACTACAGGTACATGATCTAACGTCCATGATTTTTTGAAAAAATCATTTTTAGAATCACAATATGTTGTTTCTTCAGATATCCAATGCAAGTTCTAACATTCTCATCCCCTATCTTCACGCACGCCGTTTTGACCTAAGTTCGAAACTGTAAAAAATTCAAAACGGGCATAAAAAATTCAAAAAAGGTCTGAACAATGTAAATCTCGGGAAAAATTATTTTATTACATCTATATAACAGATTAGATGTAAATTTTATTGATGCAAATTTTGATATATAATAATTAATTTTCCTAAACCCTAAACCCACAATCCTTTTTTTGTTTTAAAAAAGGTTTATAAACAGACCTTTAGCCCCGGTTTGTACTACCAACCGAGGCTAAAGGGGTAGTAAAAACCGGGGCTAAAGGTCACCCTTTAGTCCCGGTTTGTACTACCAACTGGGCTAAAGGGTGGGTGGGTATAAATACCCACCCCGTGTGCCCCGATTCGAGCAGCGAACCGGAGCACGCGTCTTCCTCCTCGCGATCCCTAGCGCCGCCGCCCCCCGTGCCGTCCATCGCGCCGCCATGCCCGACCAACGCGTCGTCGCGCCCGTGCCGCCCACCGCGTCGCCGCGCCCGTGCCGCCCCTCCCCGCGTCGCAACGTGCCTCTACCGCCCCGGCGACCGCCGCCGCCCCTCCTCCGCGCCGCCCCGCGCCTCTCCGACCACTGCGCCGCCAGCACCACCGCCCATGTGAGCCTCCCGTGCCGGTGGTGCCGCCCCTCTCCGGCCACATAGTTAGTGTTTAATTAGTGTTATTAATTAGTGTATTTGGTGGAATTTGTTAGTGTATATTTGTTAGTGTATATTTGTTAGTGTATTTGTTAGTGAATTTGTTAGTGTATTTGTTAGTGTATTTTGTTATTAGTGTATTTAGTGTTATTAGTGTATTTTGTTAGTGTATTTTGTTGTGTAATTTTGTTAGTGCTACTACTGTTAATATAGTTTACTTAGTGTAATTTCTTAGTGTAATTAGTTAGTGTAATTTGTTAGTGTAATTTTGATAGTGTAATTTAGTTAGTGTTTAATATAGTTTATTTTAGTTGATACTATTTATTTTCGTCATGTTTAAAGTATATAGGTTTAATTTTAGTGTTTAGGAAATTATGCTGATTCCTCTTCCTCGTTCACTCGACGTGAACAACGGAGCACTACTAGACTCTGTCGCCAGGCTTCCACGGGACTGGGCTCCGCCGGGCTGGCACTGGGAGGTGCTACTAGCCTGGGGACGTGGTCTGGTGAGGAATCTGGCTTTCGTCGTCGACCCGGCTCTTCTTTGGTGGCGGCCGAATGGTCCAGGTGCGGTGCAGAGGGAGCTAGGAGGTAATCTATTAAACCAAGCCCTAGCTTCTCCTTTTAGTGAAAAAGGGAAGATCTTAGTAAAAAAGTACTTGCACATCTTAAAATCATCAGAGAACAAAGCACACATAGTAGAAAGCTCATTCATATGAGGCACAACACTCTCATTTTCAGTCCCACAGAAAGATTCTTTTTCAACAGTATCTAAATAGGATAAATCAAGAGAGAAATCATAATCTTCATCTTTAATATCTATGGGAGAGGTGGCAAACTTAGGATCAGAGAACATCTTAGGCATAATAGTACGTCTAGCAAGGAGACTCTTAATAGACTAGTACCATGTGTGTTTCGACACTCTTCAACAAAATCATCACTGAACTCAATGTAACCATCATTAATATCATAACTCTCACTAGACTCAGGTGAGCTAACATGTGTAACAGTGTCTTCAATAGGAGTTTTGATATTTCCTAGACTAGCCATAGTAGCATCTATAAAAGGACCTAATGAACCACTTGCATCAAGCACAGTAGAAGTAACATCATGAGCATCAAAAGCAGTTTCATACTCAGCAGTAGTAGAAGTGTGTAGCATGTGTATGTGGTGGTGGTATGACAAGCTTACTTATAACAGACGATGAATCAACAACGGTAGAGGTGTTTAGGACTGTACCTCTTCTTGTAGTGGATGGTAAAATAGGGAACTTTCCATCACGAGACTTCCCCATGATGAAAGGAGTAATAGTGAACAATAATAGATCCAAGTGAACTTACAAATAAAGCTATGCTCCCCAGCAACGGCGCCAGAAAATAGTCTTGATGACCCACAAGTATAGGGGATCACAACAGTCTTCGCGGGTTGTATTACCCAATTTATTGATTTGACACAAGGGGAGCCAAAGAATACCTGCAAGCCTTAACAACTGAGTTGTCAGTTCAGCTGCACCTGGAAATATTTCTTGCTCACAGAAGTTTATCAGTAGCAACAATTTGGTAGTAGCAACAGTAAAGCAACAACAGAAGTGAAATAGTAGCAATAGTAACAGTAACGGTAACAGTAGGATTCGAGTGCGGTAGGCATAGGGATGAATGGACGGGCGTTGCATGGACGAGTCTAAACATGTAACTTCAAGATCTAGGGCATTGCAGATAAATAATAACAAGCATTCAAGTACTAAACAATCCTAGGCATGTGCTCCAAATATAGTCATACGTGCTCCCAATGAGAACTTGCACACCATCTTCTGTCCAGCCAGCCCGTGGCAGCGAGGCCTCTAGGGAACTATTGGAAATTAAGGTGCTCCTTTTAATAGAGCACCGGAGCAAAGCATTAACACTCCGTGAACACATGTGATCCTCACACCATAGCCATCTCCTCCGGTTGTCCCAATTATTGTCACTTTGGGGACTTTGGATCCGGACAATGATATGTGTACACAACTTGCAGACAAGATCACAAACAATACTATCATAATGATTCAATAATAAGTTCAGATCTGAGATCATGGCACTCGGGCCCTAGTGACAAGCATTAAGCACAAAAAGTTGCAACAAAGTCAAATAGCACGAATAGAGATACTAGGCACTATGCCCTAACAGATCTTATTCGATTAGATGATAGAACTCATCCAATCCCTACCATCCCCAAGCCTACAGCGGGGGATTACTCACTCATGGATGAGGGAAACATCGGTTCTTGATGGAGATGCGTTGGTGATGACGATGGCGATGATCCTCTCCAAATTCCCCGTCCCGACAGGGTGCCAGAACGGAGTTTCTGGATCCGAATCTTGGTTTCTGGTGGCGGCGGCGGAGCGGAACTCTTTCTGGAAAACTGTCGAACCCCCCTCGGTTTTTAGGTCGAAAGGCAACTTATAGGCGCAGAGGGAGGCCGAGGGGGTGCCTGGAGTGGCTGCACCCCCCAGGCGGGGCCTGATACGTCGGAAACGTATCTATAAAATTTTTGATGCTCCATGCTTGTTTTGTATCATGTGTCTTATATTTTGTCTACACTTTGAGATATTTTTATACACTTTCTGGAACTAACCTATTGACAGGATGCCACAGTGCCAGTTGACTGATTTCTTCTGTTTTTAGTTCCAGAAAGGCAGAAAATCAATATTCTCGGAATTGGACAGGACAAAAGCCAAAGTCATTATTTTTCACGGAGCAAAATGGAACCACAGAGCAGAGCCGGAGGGGGGCCATAGGGTGGCCGCACCCCTAGGCATAGGGGGTGTGGGCCCCCAAGACCCCCACCGACCTTGACTCCTACGACTATAAGAAGCCTCCGACCCAAAAACCCTAGGGCATCCAGAACAAATCCACGAAAACCTCTATAGCGCCGCCGCCATCGAAGGGGATATTCGGGGGACAGAAAGTCTCTGTTCCGGCACCCTGCCGTGACGGGGAAGTGCCCCCGGAGCCACCTCCATCGATCTCCATCGCCATCTTCATCACCATTGCCGATTCCCATGATGAGGAGGGAGTAGTTCTTCCCCAGGGCTAAGGGCTCTACCGGTAGTTATGTGTTCATCTCTCTCTCTATGCATGACCTTGTGGTCATGAGCTTTGTAATAAAGTAGATCTACCTTGCTACTCAAGTGCTTCATTAGATCTCTGCTCTCCCCATGTGTGTGAAAGTGACAGCGTGCATGCCATGGTGGCACTTAGGCTTGAGTCTACATAAATACTCTTTGTGCTTTAATAGATCTATGCGTTTCCCCACATGTGTGAAAGTGACAGCGGGCATACCATGTGTGGCACTTTGGCTAGATTAAATATTTGTTATGAGTTATATTTGGAGTTGGATGTCTCTATGAAATTGTGGTGTTTGTTGGAACCATCTAGCGCTCAAGGTGACAGTGTGGGGTTATTTAGGTTGGGGAAGGCGGACTTTGAGGAGTGCTGTTATAGCCCTACCGATGATTAGAGTGTCCAACTGGAGAGTAGTTAAGAGTAGTATCATGAAGAGAGGATATTTATATGAGAGAGTGTTCACTAGTGAAAGTATGATCCCTAGGCCTTGTTTCTAAACATTGAAATGCCGTTTGCATCTAGATCTATTGCATGTTTTCTTGCTTCTAGTCTTCCTCCACGTCAAGCTCCATCAAAGCTATTTTCTAGCCGTTACCACTTGTATTTCACTATCTCTTCGCCGAACTAGTGCACCTATACACCTGACAAGCGTATTGGGTGTGTTGGGGACACAAGAGACTTCTTGTATCTTGATTGCAGGATTGCTTGAGAGGGAATACCTTTGAACACTTCCTCCCTGAGTTCCATAAAGCTTGGGTAATCCACTTCAGGGATACTTGCTGCTCTTCTACAAACCTCTACACTTGGAGGCCCAACAACTGTCTACAAGAATAGAAGTGCATAGACATCAAGATCTTTTCTAGCGTCGTTGCCGAGGAGGTTTTGGGCTTTTACCTTCCCTCCACGCCATAAGCTCTTTTCTGGCGCTGTTGCTGGGGAGGTAAGGTAAAAGGTACTCACATCCTCCGGTGTGAGTGCTCGAAGTTATTTCCTTTAGATTCTGCAATTTTGTCTTTTTGTTTCTTGTTTTCACTAGTTAGGATTAATGGAAAAAAACAAAAAAATTAGAGAGCTTTATAGTATCTATCTTGAGTTAGGACATGAAGTGTTTGAAGAGAAGATTAAAAAACCTATGGAGCTTTATTTGCATGCTAATAGCAATGTTATTAGTATGAATTCTTTGAACACCATTGTTGCTAATGCTATGGAAAAGTCTAAGCTTGGGGAAGCTAGTTTTGATGAAAATGATATTTTTAGTCCCCCAGCTTTGGAAGATAGCTATTCTATTGCTTATGATGATACCAAACCTCCAATATATGATGATTAGAATTATGATTTTGATGTTTTTAGTCCACCTACTATTGAGGAGAAAATTGATTGTGATTAAAATATGCCTCCTATATTTCATGATTATGGTCATGAGAATAATAATGATAGCTATTTTGTTGAATTTGCTCCCACTACAATTAATAAGAATGACTATTCTTATGTGGAGAGTAATAATAATTTTATGCATGTGGCTCATGATAAGAATGTTTTATGTGATAGTTATATTGTTAATTTTGTTCATGATGCTACTTAAGGTTATTATGAGAGAGGGAAACATGGTCTTATGTATCTCAACAATATTAAGTTTCCCCTCTTTATGTTGAAAATCTTGAAGTTGCACTTGTTTTGCTTTCCTATGCTTGGTGGTTTATGCTTTCATGACTTGTTTCTTTACAAGATTCCTATGCATAGGAAGTGGGTTAGACTTAAATGTGTTTTGAATTTGGTTCTTGATGCTCTCTTTTACTTCAATTCATATTTCTTATGTATTTGCTCAAACTATCAAGCCTAACTTAAAGGCATTAAAGAAAAGTACTTGTTGGGAGATAACCCAAGAGTTTTATTGAGTCTTGGAAGTTACTACTTCTGTAATGACCTCTCCTTATCTTTTTTGTTTACTTTTTGTGCCAAGAATGACCTCTAATGAGAGGGAAGTAAGATTTGGGGAGTTGCTGTCCCAAAACAGATTTCAGTCCTCCACCATAAAAAATTCGTGAGTAGTCTCTCTAAGTATGATTGAGCTGAAAATTTACGAATAAATCCCCCAGTATGTTAGCTAACTTTCATTAGTTCAACATGTTTTGATTTGAGCAACAAAAGGTCTTCGAAAAAATCGGTTTCTACCTGCTGGTCTGTTTTGACAGATTTCTGCCATTATTTGCATTTGCTTCTTATTGATTCCTTTTTGAGTTCTCTTTTGGGGATTTGAGATTTTTGAAGGGGTTGCTATAGTAGCATGTGTTTTTAATGAAAAGTCTTGCTGTTCCAAAGCTTTGCCTAAAGGTCTATTATCTTTTGAATACACTAATGTTGCTAATGAAGATTGTGTGAAGTTTTGTATGAAGGAAAAAATTCAGGTGTGGAGAGAGAATGATGTAATAAGATGAAGAATGGACAAAAGCTCAAGATTGTGGATGCCACCATGGTTTCAACCAAATAAATATCCAAGAGGTACAAGAGTCAAAGCTTGGGGATGCCCAAGGCATCCCCTTCTTCATCAATAAAAAGCTCAGGTCTGTCTAGACACTTCATTTTTATTGTTTCATGCACAATTGTGTTGTTCTTGGAGCGTCTTAGTTTTCGTTTTTTGTTTGCTTAGTTTGCTTGAGTAAGTTGGTTGGTTACACCACATTTCTTTTGGAGAGAGACACACTCTGTTTTCATTGCTTAGAACACTCTAGTTTTCATTCTTATTGTTCTGTGAGTGTTCATTTTTTGCTAGCACCGCGTTTAGTTTTAGTTTTCTTGTGCTTTCAGCTTAGAAATTTTTAGTTCTTCTTTGTGGATTTGTGAGACAAGATCACTGATCTTTATTGATTATTATCTTTGTGAGTTGTTTCAAATAAGTTGCTTGGTGTTGAAAAGGAGCAGGAAGTTCCTGCTTGAAAGTGCAAGAGGAGCTTGCATTGACTATGACTTAAACTTTAGCATGACATGCTAGGTGTTGTTTGACCTTATGCTTAGTGACTATTGCTGTAGCATGACTTGTTCCAAACAATTAGGATTGCTTAATGTGCCTTGAAGGAGTCATGCATTGTTTTAGCATACAAAAGCATAGTATTGTGGTATTCTCCTTTGATGCTTTGCTTGGGTTGACTTGGCAAATGCTCACACCATGTTATGACTCCACAAGTTACCATTAGTCTCTATGGTCATTTAGTCCTTGACATGTAGTACCACTCTATGCTTTGATTAGTAATGCTTTGTTGCTCTGCATGATTATGGCCATTATTGCTCTCTTAGTTGGTTGCTCCCAGTATTTTGCTAGCCTCCACTTGTATGAGTAAGCTCTACTCATGCTTCCAACTCCCAAGAAACCAAGTTATTCCAAAGTTTCCACTATAAACTCCTATTCATGGTGTGTTACACCATTCCAAGTATATTCTTGTTTTCAGCTATCTTCCAATTAAAAACTATTTTGTTATGTGAAAACTTAGTGATTAAAGCCCTCACGAACTTGACGGCACACTTTATATTCTTTGCCCTAATAAACTTGAACCACTGTGTCATCTATGTTGTATATGCTTGCATTTATACGTTGGAATTAGCAGAACCGTGCTTTCACGGGGAACGTTTTCAACATTGCAATGTACTTTGTACTCAGTTGATATCATGCTATTTTGTCTATGGATGTCACCGGTGTGAAATAAAGAGGGAACTTGTAAGTCCATGGAGTTTGTATCCTGTGTTAGAGAAACGCCTAGGCCGCTAGCCTAATCATGGTGGAAACTTGCAGCATCACCATAGTGACATCTATGAAGCATTCTTCTTATAAAAAAAGAGAGACATTGAGAAAATAGGAAAGAGAGAAAAAACACCATATTCCCATGGTAAATAAGAAGATTGTTGAGATGCTCATTGTCTGCTTGCCTTGTCATTTTGGTTATGGGATAACTCTTGTACCATGTGCAAGGGGTACCCCGTTGACGGTTCTCAATGATATGCAAATACTTACAATGACAAGAACTTACAGGTGACTAAAGTTGAGTAGCATGAGGTGTGGCCCTCGTATTCAAGGGACTTGAGATTGCCAAATTATACTTCATCAAGCATATACTCCATCTTTATTCACTTTAACCTTAATCACTTCATGATGCTTATGATAGGGGCAATGAGGGTTGAAAGCTAACAAGTACCATAATTTTGGAAGCTATTTTTGAAACTTGAAATCCCTGCTTTCCTTTGTGAAGGGCCTTTCTTCCACCATTATTGAGTCTCCACCTTCTACTTTTAGGCACCATTAAGAGAGCATAGTTGTCATTCTGTGTGCAGTGTCCCAAAGCTTATTGATTGATGCATATTGTGATATTACTTGTTCTTTTGCTATTTGTTTCTAGTCACCCTTGTGAACTTTTAACGTGTCCTATGCATCTATATTGCTACTCTTTGAGGGACAAGCTGATTGCCACTATATTATGTTTTCTATATGTGAAACAAACAATCGTTTTTCAATGCATTCTATTCATGATCTTTGTTTGTAGCCTTTCATGTTGCATGCATAGTTACTTTGTCTTATTGTAGAACTTCATCTTTCATGCACATGTTTAGAGTTCTTTGATCCCAGCTTTCAATGCTTGCAAATGGTTTGATATTGGTTTTGATGGTGCATGTCACCTCAAAAATTATTCTTTTATCACTTACCTACTCGACGACGAGCAGGAGTTAAGCTTGGGGATGCTTGATACGTCAGAAACGTATCTATAATTTTTGATTCTCCATGCTTGTTTTGTATCATTTATCTTATGTTTTCTACACTTTGAGATATTTTTATACACTTTCTGGAACTAACCTATTGACAAGATGCCGCAGTGCCAGTTGCATGTTTTCTTCTGTTTTGGTTCCAGAAAGGCAGAAAATCAATATTCTCGGAATTGGACGGGACAAAAGCCAAAGTCATTATTTTCCCTAGAGTAACATGGAACCACGAAGTAGAGCCGGAGGGGGGCCATAGGATGGCCGCACCCCATAGGCGCGGGCAAGTCCTGGAGGCGCCCACAGGGGGTGTGGGCCCCCTGGACCCCCACCGACCTTGACTGCTGCGCCTATAAGAAGCCTCCGACCCAAAAACCCTAGGGCATCTAGAAGAAATCCACGAAAACCTCTATAGCACCGCCGCTATCGAAGGGGAAATTCAGGGGATAGAAAGTCTCTGTTCCGGCACCCTGCCGGGACGGGGAAGTTCCCCCGGAGCCATCTCCATCCATCTTCATCACCATTGTTGATTCCCATGACGAGGAGGGAGTAGTTCTTCCTCAGAGCTAAGTGCTCTACCGGTAGCTATGTGTTCATCTCTCTCTCTATGCATGATCTTGTGGTCATGAGCTTTGTAATCAAGTAGATCTACCTTGCTACTCAAGTGCTTCATTAGATCTCTACTCTCCCCATGTGTGTGAAAGTGATAGTGTGCATGCCATGGTGGCACTTAGGCTTGATTGAATATTTGTTATGAGTTATATTTGGAGTTGGATGTCTCTATGAAATTTTGGTGTTTGTTGGAACCATCTAGCGCTCAAGGTGACAGTGTGGGGTTATCTAGATTGGGGAAGGCGGACTTTGAGGAGTGCTGTTATAGCCCTACCGATGATTAGAGTGTCCAACCAGAGAGTAGTTGAGAGTAGTATCATGAAGAGAGGATATTTATATGAGAGAGTGTTCACTAGTGAAAGTATGATCCCTAGGCCTTGTTTCAAACACCGTTTGCATCTAGATTTGTTGCATGTTTGCTTGCTTCTAGTCTTTCCTCCATGTCAAGCTCCATCAAAGCTATTTTCTGGCACCGTTACCACTTGTATTTCACTATCTCTTCGCTGAACTAGTGCACCTATACACCTAACAAGTGTATTTTGTGTGTTGGGGACACAAGAGACTTCTTATATCTTGATTGCATGATTGCTTGAGAGTGAATACCTTTGACCATTTCCTCCCTGAGTTCGATAAACCTTGGGTAATCCACTTAAGGGAAACTTGCTGGTATTCTACAAACCTCTGCACTTGGAGGCCCAACAACTGTCTACAAGAATAGAAGTGCGTAGACATCACAGCTAGTGGTGGGGCCACGCCTGGCATGGGTGTGGGCCCCCCAGGCCCCTTCTCCGTCTCGTCTTCTGGCTCCGTGGATCTTCTGGTGAGATATAATTTTTGGCATATTTTCCGGGATTTTTCCTGATAGTTCATTTTTTGCACAAAAACAAGACACCAAGGTAATTCTACTGAAAACAGCGTCAGTCTGTGTCAGTTGTATCCAAATCACACAAGTTTAGAGGAGAAACAATAGCAAAGTGTTCGAGAAAGTAGATACGTTTTGGACGTATCATTGTGTTTCAAGCATTCATATGATGATTTATTCACTCATTTTCTTTATCTTCCTTGTTTGAACAAGAATCTTATCTATTGAGTATTACTTTGAAAGCTATCATTGTGAAAAACCTTTTATGTTTGAGCAAAGAGTACTTTTGTTGGAAAACTTCTACAAAAGCTTTATTTGTGAAACTATTTGCCAGCTGTTCTCTGACCAAGAACAAAGTTTGCCAATCCCAATTAAGATTCATCTTTATGCCTCTCTATTGTGACTCCTATACTGGTTGAAAGCTAAGTTATATAATGGTGAGTTGCTTTCTTCTATGAGTTGTGTAATGGTAAGTGTGATGCTTCTTGTCCGTATTCTTTTATCGACACTTCACTCCATAAACCTGTGGACATGTTTACTGAGCTCAATTTTCGCTTGGGGACAAGCGAAGGTCTAATCTTGGGGCAGTTGATACGTCTGTTTTGCATCACCATTCTATATCATAATTTGCCTCTATTCATTGATATATTTCATATTAAGAGGTGTTACTTATGTCTTTTCATCTGTTTTTGCATGTTGGATGATTCTTGGAGGATGAACTGCCGGAGTCAGGATTCTGATGGAAAAAAGCGGTGTTTTGATGCAATTTCACGAAGATCAGAAAAATACCAGAAAAACTATGGAAAATCCTATTTTCCTAGAAGACGAAGAATGCCAGAAGGGGAGGCGGAGATGGGCCACAGGGGGCCCGCACCCCTAGGCGCGGGCCACCCTAGGCCACGCCTACAGGGGGTGTGTACCACCTGGCCCACCTCTGGCTCCACCCTCTCGCCTATATCTTCTCCTTGAAACCCTAAGATAGGGGGCGACCACAGAAAGATTCTGCAGCCTCTACGGGGCGGAAAACACCGAGAGAGAAAGATCTCTCCGGCAGACAGATTTCTGCTAGGGAAATTCCTTCCCGGAGAGGGGAGACCGTCGCTATCAACACCATCATCAAGCTAGACTTCATCGGGATCATCATCATCATCTCCACCAGCACCATCATCACCACTCCATCCTGCTGTAACAATTGTGTTGAATCTTGCATAGTTCTTAGGGGAAACTTTCCTGGTGTTGATTACTATTGTAGTTGATGCTTGTGAGTGGAACCATTGGATTATTGTTTATGTTCAGATTGTTATTCATCACCATATCTTCTTTGATCTTGATCCATATGATGTCTCGTGAGAAGTTCGTTTAGTTCTTGAGGACATGGGAGAAGTCATGTTGTTAGTAGTGGATTCGTGTTGAGGTATTATTCAATGGTTTAGTATTTAAGTTGTGGTGCTATTCTTCTAGTGCTGTCATGTGAACGTCGACAACATGATACTTCACCATTTATGGGCCTAGGGGAATGCATTGTGTATTTAGCTACTAATTATGGGGTTGCCGGAGTGACAGAAACCTGAACACCCGTTAGGAAACCATTGCACAAGGGAGTGTAGGATCTCAGAGTTTAAGGCTGTGGTTAGGTTTATATGTTAATTGCTTTCTCGTAGTAATGGCTTCTTGAAAGGGGTTTAATCACAAGTATGTATTAGTCCAAGTAAGGTCGGTACATTAGCACTGGTTCACCCACACAACACTTACAAAACCAACGAAGACTACTCAGGTAGATGAAGCGAACGCACTTGTTAATATTCCCATGTGTCCTCAAGAATGTTTGGTCCTCATTAGTATTTCCATCGGCTTGTCCTTTGCTAATAAAGGATTGGGCCACTTGCTGCAATTGTTTTCTGTTTTATTTACTTGCAGTTTATTTCTTTGCTTTATCAGAAAACCCCTAAAAATCCACTTGCTAAGTATTTACAGAGATTTCCTGCTCCATACCACTAGTCAACACCTTCTGCTCCTCTTTGGGATCGACACTCCTATTTATCAAAAGTACTACGATACACCCCCTATACTTGTGGGTCATCAAAGGCAGAGCCCATATGCCATGTGGCTGCACTAGAGCTTTCGTGACAAGAATGTCTCCAATCTCTTTGTTCCTGGGTGGCCATTGTAAGATCCCACCTTTATAAAGGTAAAGATCCCTATGATTGCAATGCTAGTCCCTCGATCAATTGCTAGCATCCACAGTTTAAGATGAAGTACACAGAAACAAAGGTCATTATTACATTGTCATTCTAGAGATAACATAGTCTTTTACAACTCCATAGCCATAGGCTAGTACAAGAGTTTAACTTAATAATATAAAATAGAAGTCTTCATCTTCATGTGCCACAGGCAAGCATGTTGAGTGTAGACTCATAACCCCTAATCATCATCAGAGTAACCTGCAACATCACAAGTTACAGCCATAGTGGGTCAATACATTGGAATAGTATTGGCAAGTGATACCTTAGTAGAACATTAGCATCTAGTTACTACATGAATTTGGCTAAGTGTAGCTTAGGCTTGCCTTGCTCAAAATAGGTTTTACCTATCAGTTGAAAAACACTAAGTTTTTGTTTGGCAAAAACTTTCCCAAGGAACCACCAATAGAAATTGGTGAACCTTCACCCTTGTTCAACCACAAGTTTTACTTAGAAAATTGGGATGAGGAGATTCTTGATAGCTTCCATGTCTTGATGCAACAACCACAAGTTTTACTTAGAAAAACACTAAGTTTTTGTTTGGCAAAAACTTTCCCAAGGAACCACCAATAGAAATTGGTGAACCTTCACCCTTGTTCAACCACAAGTTTTACTTAGAAAATTGGGATGAGGAGATTCTTGATAGCTTCCATGTCTTGATGCAACAATCACACAAGTCATGGCATACACATATCCATTACAAGCATCAAAGGTTCAACATAACTTTGATAATTTTTTGGAAATAAAACGATAAGTGTGGTGGTCCAACTAACGAAGTACATTACAATCCCATCTCACTTGCCAAGTTGGCTAACAAGGCATCCCTTGAGGCAATTTGTCGATTCTGATCACATGACTCCATTGCTAAGTCTATGATGTCTTCTCTTAAATGTTGGTTGGTAGCCTCTAACTCTTGGGTATGATTCTTTTCTTCTCTAAGGTCATTTTGAGTGTTGAGCATTCTGCACTTGAGTCTATCACCAAGTTCCTTGATAGCATTCCATGCTGCATTTCTTGCAGAGTCAAAGAATGTGGTGTGCATTTCTGAGTTGGTGACCATGCAGAATCCCGACTCCTTGTGGTTGTCTTCCTTGTTTTTGTACAAGTGAAGTTGTACCCACCAATACTCCTCTCCTTCATGCATCACAGGGAATCCTTTGTACACAGCTGCACCATGTATCCCCATGGAAACCATGAGGTCCTTGAGAGCCTTGGGGAATTTTGTCTCACACTCCAAGTTCATGGTCATGATTGGTCCCTTCCTCATGGCTTCGTTGATGGAGTTCATTTACAAATAGAGATGACAAATAAGATTAGAGAAGTTTACGAGAAGAAAAATACAAGTGTGGAAGTTGTTGAAAAATTTTCCTTAGTGGTTTCTAATCCAATCCTAGGGTCATAATCCTATAGGTAAGACAGTGCTCTAATACCATCTGTAAGATCCCACCTTTATAAAGGTAAAGATCCCTGTGATTGCAATGGTAGTCCCTGGATCAATTGCTAGCATCCACAATTTAAGATGAAGTACACAGAAACAAAGGTCATTATTACATTGTCATTCCAGAGATAACATAGTCTTTTACAACTCCATAGCCATAGGCTAGTACAAGAGTTTAACTTAACAATATAAAATAGAAGTCTTCATCTTCATGTGCCACAGGCAAGCATGTTGAGTGTAGACTCATAACCCCTAATCATCATCAGAGTAACCTGCAACATCACAAGTTACAGCCACAGTGGGTCAATACATTGGAATAGTATTGGCAAGTGATACCTTAGTAGAATATTAGCATCTAGTTACTACATGAATTTGGCTAAGTGTATCTTAGGCTTGCCTTGCTCAAAATAGGTTTTACCTATCAGTTGAAAAACACTAAGTTTTTGTTTGGCAAAAACTTTCCCAAGGAACCACCAATAGAAATTGGTGAACCTTCACCCTTGTTCAACCACAAGTTTTACTTAGAAAATTGGGATGAGGATATTCTTGATAGCTTCCATGTCTTGATGCTCAAGTTGTCCATTACCGGGGACACGGCTAAGTACTTAGTTTCTTCCATCTGCAGAGGTTGTGCACTTTCCCCACAAGACTTTATTTTCACCAAGACAGGACCTTTCAGAAGCCTTCCCTTAGGCCAAATGGACGCGTTCCAACCTATCATCCCACTACCACCAACTGTCCAAATGGCTAAGTTATTGCAACCTATATGATCCAGGCAGAGCCCATAATGCCATGTGGCTGTACTAGAAGCTTTTTAACATTTGGCATCTCAAATACCTTTGTTCCTGGGTGGCAATCCACAAGTGAGATACACAAGGTAAACCATAGAAATGGGCCTTGTGTAACCACTCAACACAAACCATTCTTTCCATTCCACCCAGGTGTTTCATTCACTTAGTTGTTTTATTAAGCAAAACATAAGTCAAGGACTTAGAAATCTTTCTCATATCATGTATATATAATACACCCTTGGTTACTACTAGCTAGACTAAGCATGGCAATATCAATTATCTTAACTTAGAGGAAATTCTAACAATTCTACCACTACTAGGATTTCCCAAGCATAGCATTTAGATACTTAGCAAAATTATTCATGCAAGCCCTATGCAAAATATTTCTAATGTATAGTCAAAATAATGGGACAAAATATGAAGCACCACTTGCCTTGGTAGTTAGGGGAGTAGAAACAATCTTCACAACCACAATCACTACTAGCACCAAAATCTACACATAAAATGATAGCACCAAAATCACATATCAAAATATACAAGCAAAAATATATGAATGCATGCAAATGCCATGTGATGATTTTTATAAATCAAACAAGACAATTGAAACAGTACTGAATCATAAACAAAACAATTATACACTAAATAAAATTGATTTGGCCCTTAGAACATTTTCCATATGATTTTTATATACAAAATAAGATTAGAAATGTCTCTGCAAAAACAACCCATTTTACAGACGCAATTTATTAAACAAAGTACATAAATGGATATAATTCTTTCTCCTGATTCCAATGATATAAATTTTCCAAAATTTGAACGTGTGGATCAAAAGTTATGAATTTTACAAATTTGAACAACTAATAGATCTAATTTCAGATTTTAAAACAAAACACAGGCCACGCGGCAGCTCCTGATTGGACGGTACCGGTTCACGCTGGATCACGCTCGTGGGCCATTGGATCTAACTAACTAAGCACGACCTAGATCTGCCTGTACCGCTTCACCTAAGATTTAATCGTGGACGTAGGATCTAGATCTAACGGGCAGCTTCGCCCTGACCAAAGACTGGTGGAGCTAAGTCAACGGCGAGCGGCAGCACGCTCGGCCAGTGATGGTACGGTGGTTCTAGGAAGCAAGGGAGGAAACAGAGGGGCTTACCGAGCTCGTGGGGTCGTCGCGGTGCTCAAGGTGGTCGAGGGAGGGGCAGGGGCGCACGGACTCGACCTCTATTTCTCGCCGGAGAACCTTCAGTCGTTGGTTACGGTTGCTCATCATCGTTGGCGAAGGTACAGGTCGCGCCTAGCCAAAAAGAACGGTGCCATTAGATGCGCACAAGTCTGGCGAACACGTGAGCAACCAAAAGAGAGAAGGGGGCGGTCAGGAACTACCAGAGGGTGTCGCCGGAGTCGAGACAGACGGTGGTTCTTGCTTGTCGTTTAGGTTGCCGACGATAGAGGGCGCGCACGGGTGAGTGTGGGTACTGGCAGGTGCAAAGGGTGATGGGGAACTCTCTCGTGGTGTCTAGAAGGCAAGGGGCGATGGTGGTTGGCCGGAATTTGAGCTGGAGCTCGTCGGAGCAGTGGGTGGTTCTGGGCTAATTCCGACCAGCCTAGGGGCAGAGAGAGGGTGGCGACTGGGGAAAAGGAGGGGAGGATGCGGGCGATTAAGTACGTAAGGTCAGGGGGGAAATTACTGACGCATTCATTCTAATTGATGCGGGGTAATCACCGGAAACAGCCGGCGTGATTTGGGGAAGAAGGAGTCGCGGGGTGGAGGCGATGACTGGCGAGTGGGGCCTGGCGTTCAGCGAGAGGGAGATACGGGGTGGGGTCCAGTCGTCAGCGACAGCGCGGGTTAGCTCTGTGGTGTGAAACGTTTTCTGCGGGGTGGAGAGCTGTTGGGCTAAATGGGCTAACTGGGATGGGTTGGGTTAGTTTAGTCAGTTTGCTTTATTTTTTTTCTCCCTTTCTCTTTTTCTTTTTCTCATTTGATTTTCCGGTTTGGATTCAAATGCCCAAATCAAATCTCTTTCAATTGGAATTTTCTCCAAACTTTTGTTTATTGTTTCTTGTATCCTGGGGTGTATAAAGCACCTATTTAAACTCAAAATCAAAATGGGTTTTGAAATGAGGTTTAAAACTATGCCCTTAGTGAAATATTTTCAATAGGTAAATGAATGGTTTTGAATTCATTTTTGTTTGAGAACCTTGATCAAGTTTGAAATAACAAACAATCCTAAGTTCAAAACTTTCTGGTTTAAAACAAGTAATTTCATAATGGAAAGTAGTAGTGGCTAATGCCTTGCTTACATAAAATAATAGACATACAAATGTTTCTGTTTTGAAATTTCATTTGAAAATGATCCTAAAGTGATTATGAATGCATGAATGATATGCAAGCTTTGAAAACATGATTTTAGGGATGTTACAAATCTAACCCCCTTAAGGTGAATATCGCCCTCGAGATTCGGATTGGCTAGCAAATAGGTGAGGGTGGCCTTTCCGAAGGTCATCCTCTCTTTCCCATGTTGCTTCTTCTTTGGAATGATGGTTCCATTGAACTTTGCAGAATTTGATAGTCTTAGTCCGAGTAACTCTTTCTGCAGTCTCAAGAATCTTGATAGGTTTTTCTTCATAGGTGAGATCACTTTCTAATTGGACCTCCTCCAAAGGTATAGTATCCTTCAAAGAAGTCTCTTCCATCTCTGGATGACATTTCTTTAGCTGACTCACATGAAACACATTGTGAACGGCAGACAATGATTCCGGCAATTCAATCTCATAAGCTACTTCTCCTTTACGACTCAGTATCTTGAATGGTCCAACATATCTTCGGGCCAATTTTCCTTTGACTCCAAATCTATTCACTCCACGAAGTGGTGACACTCTAAGATAAGCTCTATCACCCACTTCATGGGTGACTTCTCTACGCTTAGGATATGCGTAGCTCTTCTGTCGGGACTGTGCTATCTTCAATCTGTCCTTTACTAGCTTGAATTTCTCTTCAGCCTCTTTGATTAGTTCTGGTCCGAACAAATTTCTTTCTCCCACACCATTCCATAGAAATGGGGTAGTACACTTTCTCTCATAGAGAAACTCAAACGGTGCCATCTCAATACTGGTTTGATAGCTGTTGTTGTAAGAGAATTCTACGTAAGGTAGACTTTCATCCCAACTAGCTCCATAGTCTTGGGCACATGCCCTCAACATATCCTCTAGAATCTAGTTGGTCCTTTCTGTCTGTCCATCGGTCTGGGGATGAAAAGCAGTACTGAATTCCAATCTCGTTCCCAATGATTCATGTAGTTGCCTCCAAAGATGAGAAGTGAATTGGTTTCCCCTATCAGACACAATACTATTGGGTACTCCATGTAGACACACAATCCTATTCAAATAGATCTTGACCAACTTAGCACTTGTGTAGGTTGTTTTCACGGGTATGAAATGAAACACTTTAGTGAGGCGATCCACTACTACCCAAATAGAATCATATCCTGACCTGGTCCTTGGCAATCCGGTGATGAAATCCATACCAATCTTGTCCCACTTCCAATCAGGAATAGGTAGTGGTTGTAGAAACCATGCTGGTTTCTGATGTTCCGCTTTCACTCTACTACATACATCACACAAAGCAATATGTTCGGCGATGTCTTTCTTGAGATTATTCCACCAAAATCTTTCCTTCATATCCATGTACATTTTTGTGTTACCCGGATGAATGGAATATGGTGAGTTGTGTGCTTCTTGTAAAATCAGTTTCCGAAGCTCCGGAACTTGCGGAACGCAGATACGTTTTCCATACCATAAAGTACCCTGTTCGTCTTCATGGAATCCTTTGGCTTTTCCCTTACCAATCTTTTCCTTTATCTCTTCTATTTCTTTGTCCCTCTTTTGGGCTTCCTTGATTTTGTCCAACAAGGTGGGTTGAACATCCAATGACATGAGATGTCCTTCATGCACAATCTCTAATCTGAGGTCTCTAAATTGGGCACATAGATCATCTGACAACTCTCCCTTTCACAAATACCTTACGGCTTAGTGCATCCGCTACAACATTTGCTTTACCGGGATGGTATTGCAAACTCAAGTCATAGTCCTTGATGAGTTCTAGCCATCTTCTTTGTCTCATGTTGATTTCTTTCTGAGTGAAGATATACTTCAAACTTTTGTGATCTGTGAACACTTCACATCGCTTTCCCAAAAGATAATGTCTCCATGTTTAAAGTGCATGGACAACAGAGGCTAACTCCAAATCTTGAGTAGGGTAATTTACTTCATGAGTTTTGAGTTGTCTCAAGGCATAAGCCACAACTTTCCCTTCTTGCATCAGAACTGCACCTAATCCATGATGAGATGCATCACAATAAACTTGCAAATCCTTCTCCAAATCTGGCAGACATAAGACTGGTGCTGTCACTAGTCTCTTCTTCAATTCTTGGAAACTGAGTTCACATCCTTTAGTCCAAGCAAATTTCTTGTCTTTCTTTAGTAACTCCGTCATTGGATTAGATACCTTGGAGAAATTCTCAATGAATCTTCTATAATATCCTGCCAAGCCAAGGAAACTACGAACTTCCTTCACTGACTTAGGAGATTCCCATTCAGTTACAGCTGACACTTTTGCGGGATCAACTGCTACACCATCTCCCAACACAATGTGTCCAAGGAATCCAACTTCATTCAACCAGAATTCAGACTTGCTGAATTTAGCATACAGCTTATGCTCCCTAAGCTTCTCAAGTATTAAACGCAAATGTCCTTCATGCTCTTCTTTGCTCTTGGAGTAGATCAAAATGTCATCGATGAAAACGACAACAAACTTTTCAAGAAAATCCATGAACACCTTGTTCATCATATTCATGAAGTAAGCTGGTGCATTGGTCAAACCGAATGGCATCACGGTGTACTCATACAATCCATACCTAGTTGTGAAAGCTGTCTTAGGTATGTCTTGTTCCCTTATCTTAAGCTGAAAATAACCTGACCAGAGATCAATCTTTGAGAACAAACAGGCTCCTTCTAGCTGATCAAACAAGTCATTGATTCTGGGTAAAGGATATTTGTTCTTGATAGTCACCTCATTGAGTGAACGATAATCAATGCATAACCTTTGACTTCTATCTTTCTTTTCTACAAACAAGACTCGTGCTCCCCAAGATGAAGGACTTGGTTGAATAAATTCTTTCTGCAACTGTTCTCCAAGTTGTTTCTTGAGTTCTTTCAACTTATCAACTGACATCTTGTAAGGTCTCTTTGCTATTGGTCCTGATCCTGGCAGCAAGTCAATCAGAAATTCCACATCCCTATCTGGTGGCATTCCCGGCAATTCTTCCGGAAACACATCCGGATATTCTCTCACAATTGGCACACTGTCTATACTAACCCCCTTAAGAGAATTTAGCTTACTCCCTCTTGATTCAAAGTTAGTCTTGAATCTAATCCTTTTATTATCCGGGGTTGTGAGTGTGACAGTATGATTGGCACAATCTAGTACTCCCTTGTACTTAGTCATCTAGTCCATTCCCAAAATGACATCCAATCCTTGGGAATTTAGGATTATAAGATTAACGGGAAACTTATACTTCCCAAACTCTATGACTAGGTCATGACATCCTGAATTCACTATCATTTCTCCACCAGGAGAACCTACCTTTATAGGACATCCAGTAGTTTCAACTGGAAATTCGTTTCTATCAACAAATGCTCTTGATATGAATGAATGCGATGCACTAGTATAAAAAAGAACAAGTGCTGGAACAGAATTGAGTTTGAACTTACCAGCCATAGCATCAGGTTCCTCATAAATTTCTTCCACATTGATGTGGTTTACTTGTCCCTTCTGGAAAGGGTTGGGCTTGGTGGCTCCTTCAACTTTCTTCTCTGGGCACTCTTTTGCATAATGCCCCAGCTTCTTACACTTGAAACATTCAACCTGACTGATATCTCTCTTTGCAGGCTGACTGCCACTTCCACTTCCACCTCCACTGTGGTGACTCTTGTGTCCACTCTTGTGGTTCTGGTACTTGTCATTATCATGAATATGGTGATGCTTTTTGTCATGATGGCGGTTGTGGCTGTGGTGGTTGTTGTACTTTCCATGTTTGTGGGATCCAGAACTCCCACTATCATCATGATGGGAACGCTTGTGAGATGATCCCGAGCTATGCTTGTCAGAGCTGTGCTTCCTCTTTCTGCTTTCAACCTGTTTCATCTTGTTCTCCAAGATGGTAGCCTTGTCACAAAGTGATTGCTAGGTTGGGACATAGGAAACCGATAGCTGCAGATTCAGTTCATCATTCAGTCCTTCGAGGAATTTCTCTTTCCTCTTGGCATCACTATCAACTACATCCGGTGCATATCGCGCCAGATTGTTGAACTCCTCAATGTATTCAGCCACGCTGCGGTGACGCTGTTTCAGGTTATGGAACTCCTTCTTCTTCCAACTCATCACCCCAGATGAGATGTGAGCTGTATGGAATCCATCTTCAAAGATAGCCCAGGTCACATCCTCAATGGGAGTGGTGATCTGGAAGTTATCCCACCAAGTTGCTGCTAGTCCTTCTAACAGATGTGCTGCAAACCCGACCTTCTCCTTGCCGGTGCAGCCGACAGTTACCAAATCCTTGTTCACCGAACGTAGCCAATCATTGGCCACCATGGGATCAGTAGTTCCTGAGAACTTTGCAGACCTCAGTCTTAGGAATCTGGTGAGCATGTTAAATCCTGGTGGATTGTTCGGATTGTTGTTGTTGTTATTGTTGTTGTTGTCGTTGTTATTTTGATTCTGCATAAAAGTGGTCATCATCTGCATCAGCTGTGCCTGTGCTGTCATCAACTGCTGCATCTCGAGGGTGACATTGTTGTTGTTTGGGTTGGGGTTGGGGTTGGCACGTCGAGGAGGCATCTGTGGTTTTCATAAAGATAAGAATGAGATACCCATAGATGCTTAACATGCCCAATACAACACATAGACAATCACAAAACAAGTATCAAAATAATCATAAGGTTCAACGACATAACCAACAAGTTTGAAAAAGTAAACACACCATAGCAAGCCACCCACATGTTGGATGGTCATTGCGACTCAATAATCATAAGCATGGTAAATGAAAGATAAATGAGTACTCATCACTACTCCTCTGCATCAACCTCCTCATCAACAAGTGTAAGACCTGCATTCTCCATAGCGGTCTTGTATTCCTCGACATTGGTAGTCAAGGCCTCTATCTGGGCCTTAAGAGCCCTCTTCTGTGAGCGAAGTCTCTAAATCACTCCCTGTTGATGCTCGAGCTCGAAGTCCTTGGCCTCCAGTTCTTCTTTCATCTCCCAGATCTTATTGTTCCGGTCTTGGACTCTCTTCTCCTGGCTCTTGAATTTCCTGTCCTGGCTCTCAAACTTGGCCTCCATTTCCTTTACTATCTCGTCTTGCTCCATGAAGAGCTTGTCCTTCTCACGAAGCTGCACCTGGAGCTCGTCATTGCTGAGCATGATGTTGGTCCTATCAGTATCTAGGTGCCTAATAAGAACCTCTTGGTCCTGAAGGTACAGACGAATCGGCTCCACCGTCTCTCTAGCAGCATCCTCGAACTCAATAGCCTCACTAGAGTGTCTCCCTACCAAGCGCCCAAGTAACTCCTACATGACTACATCTAGGCCTTTCTCCTTGTCGTCATGCATCAGCTTGAAAGTGATGGTCTCCGCGGTTGGCTCTGCCTGGCGTCTGGGCTGAGTGACTCTGAATCCCCAAAGGTCCTTTCTCTCAAACTTGGTGAGTGGAAGCGTCATGATGCTAGGGAGTGGAAGGTTGAGCACGCTAGTGAGCTCAATGAGACGAGTGCCAAAACGAGTTCCCTTGGACTCCTCGGCCATGTTGATAATAACAGTAGGCATCTATATTTTATAAGATAGAAAAAGTTAGAATCAACATCAATAGAGAAAAATCATAAGACAAAATATCACAAGCATATCTTTTGCAACAATCACACAAGTCATGGCATACACATATCCATTACAAGCATCAAAGGTTCAACATAACTTTGATAAGTTTTTTGGAAATAAAACGATAAGTGTGGTGGTCCAACTAACGAAGTACATTACAATCCCATCTCACTTGCCAAGTTGGCTAACAAGGCATCCCTTGAGGCAATTTGTCGATTCTGATCACATGACTCCATTGCTAAGTCTATGATGTCTTCTCTTAAACGTTGGTTGGTAGCCTCTAACTCTTGGGTATGCTTCTTTTCTTCTCTAAGGTCATTTTGAGTGTTGAGCATTCTGCACTTGAGTCTATCACCAAGTTCCTTGATAGCATTCCATGCTGCATTTCTTGCAGAGTCAAAGAATGTGGTGTGCATTTCTGAGTTGGTGACCATGCAGAATCCCGACTCCTTGTGGTTGTCTTCCTTGTTTTTGTACAAGTGAAGTTGTACCCACCAATACTCCTCTCCTTCATGCATCACAGGGAATCCTTTGTACACAGCTGCACCATGTATCCCCATGGAAACCATGAGGTCCTTGAGAGCCTTGGGGAATTCTGTCTCACACTCCAAGGTCATGGTCATGATTGGTCCCTTCCTCACGGCTTCGTTGATGGAGTTCATTTACAAATACAGATGACAAATAAGATTAGAGAAGTTTACGAGAAGAAAAATACAAGTGTGGAAGTTGTTGAAAATTTTTCCTTAGTGGTTTCTAATCCAATCCTAGGGTCATAATCCTACAGGCAAGACAGTGCTCTAATACCATCTGTAAGATCCCACCTTTATAAAGGTAAAGATCCCTGTGATTGCAATGGTAGTCCCTGGATCAATTGCTAGCATCCACAGTTTAAGATGAAGTACACAGAAACAAAGGTCATTATTACATTGTCATTCCAGAGATAACATAGTCTTTTACAACTCCATAGCCATAGGCTAGTACAAGAGTTTAACTTAACAATATAAAATAGAAGTCTTCATCTTCATGTGCCACAGGCAAGCATGTTGAGTGTAGACTCATAACCACTAATCATCATCAGAGTAACCTGCAACATCACAAGTTACAGCCACAGTGGGTCAATACATTGGAATAGTATTGGCAAGTGATACCTTAGTAGAATATTAGCATCTAGTTACTACATGAATTTGGCTAAGTGTATCTTAGGCTTGCCTTGCTCAAAATAGGTTTTACCTATCAGTTGAAAAACACTAAGTTTTTGTTTGGCAAAAACTTTCCCAAGGAACCACCAATAGAAATTGGTGAACCTTCACCCTTGTTCAACCACAAGTTTTACTTAGAAAATTGGGATGAGGATATTCTTGATAGCTTCCATGTCTTGATGCTCAAGTTGTCCATTACCGGGGACACGGCTAAGTACTTAGTTTCTTCCATCTGCAGAGGTTGTGCACTTTCCCCACAAGACTTTATTTTCACCAAGACAGGACCTTTCAGAAGCCTTCCCTTAGGCCAAATGGACGCGTTCCAACCTATCATCCCACTACCACCAACTATCCAAATGGCTAAGTTATTGCAACCTATATGATCCAGGCAGAGCCCATAATGCCATGTGGCTGTACTAGAAGCTTTTTAACATTTGGCATCTCAAATACCTTTGTTCCTGGGTGGCAATCCACAAGTGAGATACACAAGGTAAACCATAGAAATGGGCCTTGTGTAACCACTCAACACAAACCATTCTTTCCATTCCACCCAGGTGTTTCATTCACTTAGTTGTTTTATTAAGCAAAACATAAGTCAAGGACTTAGAAATCTTTCTCATATCATGTATATATAATACACCCTTGGTTACTACTAGCTAGGCTAAGCATGGCAATATCAATTATCTTAACTTAGAGGAAATTCTAACAATTCTACCACTACTAGGATTTCCCAAGCATAGCATTTAGATACTTAGCAAAATTATTCATGCAAGCCCTATGCAAAATATTTCTAATGTATAGTCAAAATAATGGGACAAAATAAGAAGCACCACTTGCCTTGGTAGTTAGGGGAGTATAAACAATCTTCACAACCACAATCACTACTAGCACCAAAATCTACACATAAAATGATAGCACCAAAATCACATATAAAAATATACAAGAAAAAATATATGAATGCATGCAAATGCCATGTGATGATTTTTCTAAATCAAACAAGACAATTGAAACAGTACTGAATCATAAACAAAACAATTATACACTAAATAAAATTGATTTGGCCCTTAGAACATTTTCCATATGATTTTTATATACAAAATAAGATTAGAAATGTCTCTGCAAAACAACCCATTTTACGGACACAATTTATTAAACAAAGTACATAAATGGATATAATTCTTTCTCCTGATTCCAATGATATAAAATTTCCAAAATTTGAACGTGTGGATCAAAAGTTATGAATTTTGCAAATTTGAACAACTAATAGATCTAATTTCAGATTTTAAAACAAAACACAGGCCACGCGGCAGCTCCTGATTGGACGGTACCGGTTCACGCTGGATCACGCTCGCGGGCCGTTGGATCTAACTAACTAAGCATGGCCTAGATCTGCCTGTACCGCTTCACCTAAGATTTAATCGTGGACGTAGGATCTAGATCTAACGGGCAGCTTCGCCCTGACCAAAGACTGGCGGAGCTAAGTCAACGACGAGCGGCAGCGCGCTCGTCCAGTGATGGTACGATGGTTCTAGGAAGCAAGGGAGGAAACAGAGGGGCTTACCGAGCTCGTGGGGTCGTCGCGGTGCTCAAGGTGGTCGAGGGAGGGACAGGGGCGCACGGACTCGACCTCTATTGCTCGCCGGAGAACCTTCAGTCGTTGGTTACAGTTGCTCATCGTCGTTGGCGAAGGTACAAGTCGCGCCTAGCCAAAAGAACGGTGCCATTAGATGCGCACAAGTCTGGCGAACACGTGAGCAACCAAAAGAGAGAAGGGGGCGGTCAGGAACTACCAGAGGGTGTCACCGGAGTCGAGACAGACGGTGGTTCTTGCTTGTCGTTTAGGTTACCGACGATAGAGGGCACGCACAGGTGAGTGTGGGATACTGGCAGGTGCAAAGGGTGATGGGGAACTCTCTCGCGGTGTCTGGAAGGCAAGGGGCGATGGTGGTTGGCTGGAATTTGAGCTGGAGCTCGTCGGAGCAGTGGGTGGTTCTGGGCTAATTCCGAGCAGCCTAGGGGCAGATAGAGGGTGGCGACTGGGGAAAAGGAGGGGAGGACGCGGGCGATTAAGTACGTAAGGTCAGGGGGGAAATTACTGACGCATTCATTCTAATTGATGCGGGGTTAATCACCGGAAACAGCCGGCGTGATTTAGGGAAGAAGGAGTCGCGGGGTGGAGACGATGACTGGCGAGTGGGGCCTGGCGTTCAGCGAGAGGGAGATACGGGGTGGGGTCCAGTCGTCAGCGATAGCGCGGGTTAGCTCTGCGGTGTGAAACATTTTCTGCGGGGTGGAGAGCTGTTGGGCTAAATGGGCTAACTGGGATGGGTTGGGTTAGTTTAGTCAGTTTGCTTTATATTTTTCTCCCTTTCTCTTTTTCTTTTTCTCATTTGATTTTCCGGTTTGGATTCAAATGCCCAAATCAAATCTGTTTCAATTGGAATTTTCTCCAAACTTTTGTTTATTGTTTCTTGTATCCTAGGGTGTATAAATCACCTATTTAAACTCAAATTCAAAATGGGTTTGGAAATGAGGTTTAAAACTACGCCCTTAGTGAAATATTTTCAATAGGTAAATGAATGGTTTTGAATTCATTTTTGTTTGAGAACCTTGATCAAGTTTGAAATAACAAACAATCCTAAGTTCAAAACTTTCTGGTTTAAAACAAGTAATTTCATAATGGAAAGTAGTAGTGTCTAATGCCTTGCTTACATAAAATAATAGACATACAAATGTTTCTGTTTTGAAATTTCATTTGAAAATGATCCTAAAGTGATTATGAATGCATGAATGATATGCAAGCTTTGAAAACATGATTTTAGGGATGTTACAAATCTAACCCCCTTAAGGTGAATCTCGCCCTCGAGATTCGGATTGGCTAGCAAATAGGTGAGGGTGGACTTTCCGAAGGTCATCCTCTCTTTCCCATGTTGCTTCTTCTTTGGAATGATGGTTCCATTGAACTTTGCAGAATTTGATAGTCTTAGTCCGAGTAACTCTTTCTGCAGTCTCAAGAATCTTGATAGGTTTTTCTTCATAGGTGAGATCACTTTCTAATTGGACCTCCTCCAAAGGTATAGTATCCTTCAAAGAAGTCTCTTCCATCTCTGGATGACATTTCTTTAGCTGACTCACATGAAACACATTGTGAACGGCAGACAATGATTCCGGCAATTCAATCTCATAAGATACTTCTCCTTTACGACTCAGTATCTTGAATGGTCCAACATATCTTCGGGCCAATTTTCCTTTGACTCCAAATCTATTCACTCCACGAAGTGGTGACACTCTAAGATAAGCTCTATCACCCACTTCATGGGTGACTTCTCTACGCTTAGGATATGCGTAGCTCTTCTGTCGGGACTGTGCTATCTTCAATCTGTCCTTTACTAGCTTGACTTTCTCTTCAGCCTCTTTGATTAGTTCTGGTCCGAACAAATTTCTTTCTCCCACACCATTCCATAGCAATGGGGTAGTACACTTTCTCCCATAGAGAAACTCAAACGGTGCCATCTCAATACTGGCTTGATAGCTGTTGTTGTAAGAGAATTCTGCGTAAGGTAGACTTTCATCCCAACTAGCTCCATAGTCTTGGCCACATGCCCTCAACATATCCTCTAGAATCTGGTTGGTCCATTCTGTCTGTCCATCGGTCTGGGGATGAAAAGCAGTACTGAATTCCAATCTCGTTCCCAATGATTCATGTAGTTGCCTCCAAAGATGAGAAGTGAATTGGGTTCCCCTATCAGACACAATACTATTGGGTACTCCATGTAGACACACAATTCTATTCAAATAGATCTTGACCAACTTAGCACTTGTGTAGGTTGTTTTCACGGGTATGAAATGAGCCACTTTAGTGAGGCGATCCACTACTACCCAAATAGAATCATATCCTGACCTGGTCCTTGGCAATCCTGTGATGAAATCCATAACAATCTTGTCCCACTTCCAATCAGGAATAGGTAGTGGTTGTAGAAACCCTGCTGGTTTCTGATGTTCCGCTTTCACTCTACTACATACATCACACAAAGCAATATGTTCGGCTATGTATTTCTTGAGATTATTCCACCAAAATCTTTCCTTCATATCCATGTACATTTTTGTGTTACCCGGATGAATGGAATATGGTGAGTTGTGTGCTTCTTGTAAAATCAGTTTCCGAAGCTCCGGATCTTGCGGAACACAGATACGTTTTCCATACCATAAAGTACCCTGTTCGTCTTCATGGAATCCTTTGGCTTTTCCCTTACCAATCTTTTCCTTTATCTCTTCTATTTCTTTGTCCCTCTTTTGGGCTTCCTTGATTTTGTCCAACAAGGTGGGTTGAACATCCAATGACATGAGATGTCCTTCATGCACAATCTCTAATCTGAGGTCTCTAAATTGGGCACACAGATCATCTGACAACTCTCCCTTTCACAAATACCTTACGGCTTAGTGCATCCGCTACAACATTTGCTTTACCGGGATGGTATTGCATGTTGGAATTATGCCCTAGAGGCAATAATAAAGATGTTATTATTATAATTCTTGTTCATGATAAAGTTTATATTCCATGCTAGAATTGTATTAAGCGGAAACTTTAATACTTGTGTGGTTTGTGAACAACACCGTGTCCCTAGTACGCCTCTATGGACTAGCTCATTGATCAATGATGGTTAAGGTTTCCTAACCATAGACATGAGTTGTCAATTGATAATGAGATCATATCATTGGGAGAATGATATGGTGGACAGACCCAAACTAAGCGAAGCTATTAGATTGTGTCATTGTGTTCATCTTTGCGAAACTTTTCTTATGTCCAATATTGTATTCCTTAGAACATGAGATAATACAACTCCCTGGTATCGGAAGAAAGCTTTGAGGTCATCAAACGTCATCCTATGAGAGGGTGATCATAAAGGTGTCTCTCAGGTGATCGGAAAGTATCTGTTGGGTTGTATGTATCGAGATGGGATTTGTCCCTCCCAAGTCGGAGAGATATACTTCGGGCCCACTCGGTAATCGATATCAACACCGCTTGCAAGCATGTGGTTAAGGAGTTAATCACAAAGTGATATCGGATTACAGAACGAGTAAAGTACTTGCTGTGAACGAGATTGAACTAGGTATGACGATACCGACGATCGAATCTCGGGCAAGTAAAATATCGCGAGACGAAGGGAATATATATATGGGATTGATTGAATCCTGGCATCGTGGTTCATCCGATATGATCATCGATGAATGTGTAGGAGTCAATATGGGTGCCCAGACCCCGCTGTTGATTATTGATAGAAGATCATGTCTGCATATTCTCGAACCCGCAGGGTCACACACTTAACGTGTCTCGACGCTAGGATAGATTGGATAATTGGTTTATGAATTTTGGTTCGGAGTCTCGGATGGGATCCGGGATATCACGAGAGGTTCCAGAATGGTCCGGAGAATAAGATTCATATAAGGCAGTGCAGTTTTTGGAGTTCGGAATTGTTCCGGATTAATCGGTATTGTACCGGAAGCTTCTAGAACCTTCCGGAAGGGGGCCAACGTGGTCTCACCTTCCGGGAGGGGGCATGGGACTATGAGGGAGTGTCCTGGCCACATTGGGCCAGGGGCACAAGGCCCCATAGGGCCCAGCCGATCCTAGATAAGTTTAAATCGTTTAAACTAGAGATAAGATAGGGTTTCTAGAAGGGAGAGTTTAAATCGTTTAAACTAGAGATAGGCTTGGAGGATGGGCAAGGGCTGGCCGCACCCCCCTCTATATATAGAGGGCTGGTGCGCCCCCTCCCTACCCCCACACACCTTCCTCCAAACCCTAGTTGCCCTGCTACCTTCCTCTCTCCCTCCCGACTGTTTGTAGGCGAAGCCCTGCTGCAGAAATTCTCCACCATATACACCACGCCGTCGTGTTGTAGATCCAATCTATCTCTCCACCCTACTTGCTGGTCCGAGGAAGGAGGAGACGTCGAGGTGCTACACGTGTGCATCTCACGGAGGCACCGCCACTTGTGGTGCTAGATCAGATCGGATCACGAGGAGGAGAAGCGAGTACGACTACATCACCCATGTTCCGACGAACGTTCCGCTGTGCGAATCTTCAAGGGTATGAAGATATAATCCAATCTCTCTCGTTGTTTGCATCTCCTAGATTAGATCTTGGCTTTCCCTCTGTTCGCTTCCATAGAAAATTTTGATTTGCTATGCTGCGAAACCCTTCAGTGGTATCAGAGCTAGATCTATGTGTAGATGTGTTTCACGAGTAGAACGCAACATGGTTGTTGCGGGCGTTGATGTTTTCTGTTGCAAGCCTCTTGTTTGTGTTCTTCTTATGACGCGGGATAGTGAGATTGAAGCGGTCCAGGCCAACCTTACGCGACGTCGTTCGCGAGACCGGCTCCGCACTTGACGTGTGGCTTGTACCATACATGCGGCTGGTGGATGTCAGTTTCTCTCACTATAGTTGTCATGGGATTAACACCGGAGTTTGGCAACCATAATATCACCGTTGTGGCTTTTCGTAGGTAAGAATCGTTCTTAGCATCTACTCCCATAAGCCACGTAAAACATGCAACAACAAAGTAGAGGCGTCTAACTTGTTTTTGCAGGGAGTGTTTTCTGTGATATGGTATGGCCCAAGATGTGATGTGTATAATGTATGCGATGATCATGTTTTGTAATGTTTCACGACTTGCATGTTGATGAGTACACAACCGGCAGGAGCCATATGGTTGTCTTTATAATTGTGTATGACCTGCGAGCCAACTTCTTATACGCCATGTAATAGCTTTACTTTATCGCTAAGTAGTTAGCAATAGTTGTAGTTGCTATTCGTGGTGGAGGCAATCATGGTGGAGTGATGGAGATCATGCCGGAACGCACAAGATGGAGATCATTACGCGAAGATTGGCTATACCATGTCACATAAAGTTATATGCATGTGATGTTTATCCTTTTATGTATCTTATTATGCTTAGATCGCGACGGTAGCATTATAAGATGATTCCTCACTTGAAGATCAAGATAAAACTGTGTTCTCCCCAAGTATGCACCGTTGTGAAAGTTCGTCGTGTCCAAGCATCACGTGATGATCGGGTGCTATAGACTCTACGCTCACATACAACGGGTGCAAGCCAGTTTTGCACACGCGGAAATACTTGGGTTTTACTTGACGAGCCTAGCATGTACAGACATGGCCTCGGAACACATGAACCGAAAGGTTAAGCATGAGTCATATGAATGATATGATCGACACTTCGTTGTCCACCATTGAAACCACATCTCTTCTCGTGATGATCGGATTAGGTGTGGTGAATTTGGATCGTGTTCACTAAACAACTTGAGGGATGTTGAATTTAGTGGGAGTTCTTCTAGTAATTTGATTAAGTTGAACTATTTATCATGAACATAGTCTAAATTGTACTTGCAAATACTGTAGATCACATGGCCAAGTCCAACTTCAACTTCAACGTTTTTGCTGAGAAAGAAAAGCTTAGAAACAATGGGTCTAACTTCACCAACTGGTTCCGCAATCTAAGAATCATTCTGTCTGGCGGACAAAAGGACTATGTCCTTGAGAAAGCGTTAGGTAACCCCCCTGCTGCAACTGCGCCGGCTGATGAGAAAGTTGTCTATCAGTCGCGCAAAGATGATTATGGTGTGATTAAGAGCACCATGTTGTTTGCTATGGAACCAGAACTTCAAAATCGTTTTTAAAACTATCCCGGGCCCTTTGAGATTCTCGAAGAGTTGAAAACCATGTTTCAGACTCAGGCCCGTTCTGAGAGATATGAGATCTCTGAGAAGTTCTTTAACTGCAAGATGGAGGAAGGGAGTTCCGTTAGTGAGCACGCCATAAAGATGTCGGGCTACACTCAACGCCTTGAGCAACTGGACTGCAAGATTCCAGAGGAGCTCAAGATTGACAGGGTTCTGCAATCACTCCCTCCCAGCTACAAAAGTTTTGTAGTGACACATAATCAGATTGGTTCCACTGATACGATCACCGAGCTCTTCGCAAAGCTGAAGGCTGCGGAGGTGGACATCAAGAAGGATAATCATGTGTTGATGGTCAACAAGCCCTCCTTTAAGAAAGGCAAGGGAGCAAAGAAGCCCTTCAAGAAGGGCGGCGGCAAGCGCACTGCCCCTGCTGAGAAGAAGCTCAAGTCTGGTCCTAAGCCGGACACTGAGTGCTTCTATTGCAAGGACAAGGGTCACTGGAAGCGCAACTGTCCGAAGTACTTAGCAGACAAGAAGGCTGGCACCATCAAAGGTATATTTGATATACATGTTATTGATGTTTTCCTTACTAGCCCTCGTTGTAGTGCCTGGGTATTTGATACCGGTTCAGTTGCTAATATTTGTAACTCGAAACAGGAGCTACGGAATAGACGGCGGCTTGCGAGGGATGAGGTGACGATGCGCGTTGGCAACGGATCAAGAGTTGATGTGATGGCCGTCGGCACGCTCTCCTTAGTTTTACCTTCGGGATTAGTTTTAAACCTTAATAAATGTTATTATGTGCCTGCGTTGAGCATGAACATTATTTCTGGTTCGTGTTTATTGCAAGACGGTTATTCATTTAAATCGGAGAATAATGGTTGTTCTATTTATATGAGTAACATCTTTTATGGTCATGCACCTCTTGTGAATGGTTTATTTCTTCTAAATCTCGAAAGGGATGAAACACACATCCATAACATTGAGGCTAAGAGATGCAAAGTAGATAGTGATAATACTACTTATTTGTGGCACTGTCGTCTAGGTCATATTGGTGTAAAGCGCATGAAGAAACTCCATTCTGATGGACTTTTGGAGTCTCTTGATTTTGAATCATTTGACACATGCGAACCATGCCTCATGGGCAAGATGATCAAAACCCCGTTCTCCGGTATGATGGAGCGAGCAACGGACTTGTTGGAAATCATACATACCGATGTATGCGGACCGATGAGTGTTTCGATGCGCGGTGGATATCGCTATTTTCTCACTTTTACCGATGACTTAAGTAGATATGGGTATATCTATTTAATGAAACATAAATCTGAAACATTTGAAAAGTTCAAAGAATTTCAGAATGAAGTAGAGAACCATCATAACAAAAAGATTAAGTTTCTACGATCCGATCGTGGGGACGAGTATTTGAGTTATGATTTTCTCACGCATCTTAAAGCAAGCGGAATTGTTTCGCAACTCACGCCACCCGGAACACCACAGCGCAATGGTGTGTCTGAATGCCGGAATCGAACCCTATTAGATATGGTCCAATCGATGATGTCTCTTACTGATTTGCCGTTATCATTTTGGGGTTATGCATTAGAAACCGCTGCATTCACTTTAAATAGGGCTCCATCTAAATCCGTTGAGACGACACCGTATGAACTATGGTTTGGTGCTAAACCTAAGTTGTCGTTTCTTAAAGTTTGGGGATGCGAAGCTTACGTCAAGAAGTTGATGCTGGACAAGCTCGAACCCAAAGCAGAGAAATGCGTCTTCATAGGATACCCTAAGGAAACTATTGGGTATACCTTCTATCACAGAACCGAAGGCAAAGTGTTTGTTGCAAAGAACGGTTCCTTTCTTGAGAAGGAGTTTCTCTCGAAAGAAGTGAGTGGGAGGAAAGTAGAGCTAGACGAGGTTATTGAACCTTCTCTTGAATTGGATAGTAGCGCAGCACCTGAAATTGTTCCAGTGCCGCCTGCACCAACAATAGAGGAAGCTAATGACAAGGATCATGAAGCTTCGGACGATGCTGCTACTGAACGTCGCAGGTCGACAAGGTCGCGTGCCCCTCCTGAGTGGTACGGCAACCCTGTCTTGACAGTCTTGTTAGTAGAAGACAGTGAACCTACGAACTATGAGGAAGCAATGATGAGCCCAGACTCTGAGAAATGGCTAGAAGCCATGAAATCCGAATTGGGATCCATGAGCGAAAACCAAGTATGGACTTTGGTGGACCCTCCTAGCGATCGAAAGGCCGTTGAGTGCAAATGGATCTTCAAGAAGAAAACGGACGCGGATGGTAATGTTACCGTCTATAAAGCACGGCTTGTTGCGAAAGGTTTTCGACAAGTTCAAGGTGTTGACTACGATGAGACTTTCTCTCCCGTAGCGATGTTTAAGTCCATTCGGATTTTATTAGCAATTGCTGCGTTTCATGATTATGAAATATGGAAAATGGATGTCAAGACTGCTTTCCTCAATGGCAACGTTGATGAAGAGTTGTATATGATGCAACCTGAAGGTTTTGTCGATCCTAAGGATGCTGATAAAGTATGCAAACTTCAGCGTTCCATTTATGGACTGAAGCAAGCATCTCGGAGTTGGAACCTTCGTTTTGATCAAGTGATCAAGAGCTTTGGATTTGTTCCAAATTAATACGAAGCTTGCATCTACAATAAAGTGAGTGGGAGCTCGGTGACGTTTCTGGTACTATATGTGGATGACATATTGATTATTGGAAATGACATCAACATGCTTAACGATGTGAAGAGTTATTTGAACAAGTGTTTTTCAATGAAAGACCTAGGTGAAGCTGCTTATATATTGGGCATCAAAATCTATAGAGATAGACAAAGACGCCTGATATCTTTAAGCCAGAGTACATACCTAGACAAAGTTCTGAAAAGGTTCAGAATGGATAAGGCATTGAAAGGTTCAGTGCCTATGTTGTCAGGTAAGATATTGAGCAAGGCTCAGTGTCCAGCTACGGTAGATGATAGGGAAGCTATGAGCAAAGTGCCTTATGCCTCGGCCATAGGTTCCATCATGTATGCCATGCTGTGTACTAGACCGGATGTGTCCAATGCTCTTAGTTTGACGAGCAGATATCAAAGTGATCCAGGAGTGGAACACTGGACAGCCATGAAGAACATCCTAAGGTACCTAAATAGGACTAAAGAAATGTTCTTAGTCTATGGGGGTGATGAACAGCTCGTCGTAAAAGGTTACGTCGATGCTAGTTTCGACACCGACAAGGATGATTGTAAATCTCAGACAGGATACGTGTATATTTTGAATGGAGGAGCTGTGAGTTGGAGAAGCTGCAAGCAAAGCGTGATCGCGGGATCTACAGTAGAAGCGGAATACATGGCTGCTGCAGAAGCGTCAAGTGAAGGAGTTTGGATCAGAAACTTCGTCACTGAGCTTGGCGTGGTTCCAAGTGCATTGGACCCACTGGAGATATTGTGTGACAACACTGGCGCCATAGCACTCGCTAAGGAACCAAGATATCATCCAAAGACCAAGCATATCAACCGCAAGTTTCATATAATCCGAGATTATATAGCAGATGGAGATCTGAAGATCAGCAAAGTACATACAGATCTGAATGTCGCAGATCCATTGACTAAACCTCTTCCACGTGTAAAACATGATCAGCACCTCAGTGCCATGGGTGTAAGATTGTTGCCAAATGTAAACTAGATTATTGACTCTAGTGCAAGTGGGAGACTGTTGGAATTATGCCCTAGAGGCAATAATAAAGATGTTATTATTATAATTCTTGTTCATGATAAAGTTTATATTCCATGCTAGAATTGTATTAAGTGGAAACTTTAATACTTGTGTGGTTTGTGAATAACACCGTGTCCCTAGTACACCTCTATGGACTAGCTCATTGATCAATGATGGTTAAGGTTTCCTAACCATAGACATGAGTTGTCAATTGATAATGAGATCATATCATTGGGAGAATGATATGGTGGACAGACCCAAACTAAGCGAAGCTATTAGATCATGTCATTGTGTTCATCTTTGCGAAGCTTTTCTTATGTCAAATATTGTATTCCTTAGACCATGAGATAATACAACTCCCTGGTATCGGAAGAAAGCTTTGAGGTCATCAAACGTCATCCTATGAGAGGGTGATGATAAAGGTGTCTCTCAGGTGATCGGAAAGTATCTGTTGGGTTGTATGTATCGAGATGGGATTTGTCCCTCCCAAGTCGGAGAGATATACTTCAGGCCCACTCGGTAATCGATATCAACACCGCTTGCAAGCATGTGGTTAAGGAGTTAATCACAAAGTGATATCGGATTACGGAACGAGTAAAGTACTTGCTGTGAACGAGATTGAACTAGGTATGACGATACCGACGATCGAATCTCGGGCAAGTAAAATATCGCGAGACGAAGGGAATATATATATGGGATTGATTGAATCCTGGCATCGTGGTTCATCCGATATGATCATCGATGAATGTGTAGGAGTTAATATGGGTGCCCAGACCCCGCTGTTGATTATTGATAGAAGATCATGTCTGCATATTCTCGAACCCGCAGGGTCACACACTTAACGTGTCTTGACGCTAGGATAGATTGGATAATTGGTTTATGAATTTTTGTTCGGAGTCTCAGATGGGATCCGGGATATCACGAGAGGTTCCGGAATGGTCCGGAGAATAAGATTCATATAAGGCAGTGCAGTTTTTGGAGTTCGGAATTGTTCCGGATTAATCGGTATTGTACCGGAAGCTTCTAGAACCTTCCGGAAGGGGGCCAACGTGGTCCCACCTTCCGGGAGGGGGCATGGGCCTATGAGGGAGTGTCCTGGCCGCATTGGGCCAGGGGCACAAGGCCCCAGAGGGCCCAGCCGATCCTAGATAAGTTTAAATCGTTTAAACTAGAGATAAGATAGGGTTTCTAGAAGGGAGAGTTTAAATCGTTTAAACTAGAGATAGGCTTGGAGGATGGGCAAGGGCTGGCCGCACCCCCCTCTATATATAGAGGGCTGGTGCGCCCCCTCCCTACCCCCACACACCTTCCTCCAAACCCTAGTTGCCCTGCTACCTTCCTCTCTCCCTCCCGACTGTTTGTAGGCGAAGCCCTGCTGCAGAAATTCTCCACCATATACACCACGCTGTCGTGTTGTAGATCCAATCTATCTCTCCACCCTACTTGCTGGTCCGAGGAAGGAGGAGACGTCGAGGTGCTGCACGTGTGCATCTCACGGAGGCACCGCCACTTGTGGTGCTAGATCGGATCGGATCGCGAGGAGGAGAAGCGAGTACGACTACATCACCCACGTTCCGACGAACGTTCCGCTGTGCGAATCTTCAAGGGTATGAAGATCTAATCCAATCTCTCTCGTTGTTTGCATCTCCTAGATTAGATCTTGGCTTTCCCTCTGTTCGCTTCCGTAGAAAATTTTTATTTGCTATGCTGCGAAACCCTTCATTGCAAACTCAAGTCATAGTCCTTGATGAGTTCTAGCCATCTTCTTTGTCTCATGTTGATTTCTTTCTGAGTGAAGATATACTTCAAACTTTTGTGATCTATGAACACTTCACATCGCTTTCCCAAAAGATAATGTCTCCATGTTTAAAGTGCATGGACAACAGATGCTAACTCCAAATCTTGAGTAGGGTAATTTACTTCATGAGTTTTGAGTTGTCTCAAGGCATAAGCCACAACTTTCCCTTCTTGCATCAGAACTACACCTAATCCATGATGAGATGCATCACAATAAACTTGGAAATCCTTCTCCAAATCTGGCAGACATAAGACTGGTGCTGTCACTAGTCTCTTCTTCAATTCTTGGAAAATGAGTTCACATCCTTTAGTCCAAGCAAATTTCTTGTCTTTCTTTAGTAACTCCGTCATTGGCTTAGATACCTTGGAGAAATTCTCAATGAATCTTCTATAATATCCTGCCAAGCCAAGGAAACTACGAACTTCCTTCACTGACTTAGGGGATTCCCATTCAGTTACAGCTGACACTTTTGCGGGATCAACTGCTACACCATCTCCCGACACAATGTGTCCAAGGAATCCAACTTCATTCAACCAGAATTCACACTTGCTGAATTTAGCATACAGCTTATGGTCCCTCAGCTTCTCAAGTATTAAACGCAAATGTCCTTCATGCTCTTCTTTGCTCTTGGAGTAGATCAAAATGTCATCGATGAAAACGACAACAAACTTGTCAAGAAACTCCATGAACACCTTGTTCATCATATTCATGAAGTAAGCTGGTGCATTGGTCAAACCGAATGGCATCACGGTGTACTCATACAATCCATACCTAGTTGTGAAAGCTGTCTTAGGTATGTCTTGTTCCCTTATCTTAAGCTGAAAATAACCTGAACAGAGATCAATCTTTGAGAACACATAGGCTCCTTCTAGCTGATCAAACAAGTCATTGATTCTGGGCAAAGGATATTTGTTCTTGATAGTCACCTCATTGAGTGAACGATAATCGATGCATAACCTTTGACTTCTATCTTTCTTTTCTACAAACAAGACTCGTGCTCCCCAAGATGAAGGACTTGGTTGAATAAATTCTTTCTGCAACTGTTCTCCAAGTTGTTTCTTGAGTTCTTTCAACTTATCAACTGACATCTTGTAAGGTCTCTTTGCTATTGGTCCTGATCCTGGCAGCAAGTCAATCAGAAATTCCGCATCCCTATCTGGTGGCATTCCCGACAATTCTTCTGGAAACACATCTGGATATTCTCTCACAATTGGCACACTGTCTATACTAACCCCCTTAAGAGAATTTAGCTTACTCCCTCTTGATTCAAAGTTAGTCTTGAATATAATCCTTTTATTATCCGGGGTTGTGAGTGTGACAGTATGATTGGCACAATCTAGTACTCCCTTATACTTAGTCATCTAGTCCATTCCCAAAATGACATCCAAAGCTTGGGAATTTAGGATTATAAGATTAACGGGAAACTTATACTTCCCAAACTCTATGACTAGGTCCTGACATCCTGAATTCACTATCATTTCTCCACCAGGAGAACTTACCTTTATAGGACATCCAGTAGTTTCAACTGGAAATTCGTTTCTATCAACAAATGCTCTTGATATGAATGAATGCGATGCACCAGTATAAAAAGAACAAGTGCTAGAACAGAATTGAGTTTGAACTTACCATCCATAGCATCAGGTTCCTCATAAATTTCTTCCACATTGATGTGGTTTAATTGTCCCTTCTGGAAAGGGTTGGGCTTGGTGGCTCCTTCAACTTTCTTCTCTGGGCACTCTTTTGCATAATGCCCCAGCTTCTTACACTTGAAACATTCAACCTGACTGATATCTCTCTTTGCAGGCTGACTGCCACTTCCACTTCCACCTCCACTGTGGTGACTCTTGTGTCCACTCTTGTGGTTCTGGTACTTGTCATTATCATGAATATGGTGATGCTTGTTGTCATGATGGCGGTTGTGGCTGTGGTGTTTGTTGTACTTTCCATGTTTGTGGGATCCAGAACTCCCACTATCATCATGATGGGAACGCTTGTGAGATGATCCCGAGTTGTGCTTGTTAGAGCTGTGCTTCCTCTTTCTGCTTTCAACCTGTTTCATCTTGTTCTCCAAGATGGTAGCCTTGTCACAAAGTGATTGCTAGGTTGGGACATAGGAAACCGATAGCTGCAGATTCAGTTCATCATTCAGTCCTTCGAGGAATTTCTCTTTCCTCTTGGCATCACTATCAACTTCATCCGGTGCATATCACGCCAGATTGTTGAACTCCTCAATATATTCAGCCACGCTGCGGTGACGCTGTTTCAGGTTATGGAACTCCTTCTTCTTCAAACTCATCACCCCAGATGAGATGTGAGTTGTACGGAATCCATCTTCAAAGATAGCCCAGGTCACATCCTCAATGGGAGTGGTGATCTGGAAGTTATCCCACCAAGTTGCTGCTAGTCCTTCTAACAGATGTGCTGCAAACCCGACCTTCTCCTCACCGGTGCAGCCGACAGTTACCAAATCCTTGTTCACCGAACATAGCCAATCATTGGCCACCATGGGATCAGTAGTTCCTGAGAACTTTGCAGGCCTCAGTCTTAGGAATCTAGTGAGCATGTTAAATCCTGGTGGATTGTTCGGATTGTTGTTGTTGTTGTTGTTGTTGTTGTTATTGTTGTTGTTGTCGTTGTTATTCTGATTCTGCATAAAAGTGGTCATCATCTGCATCAGCTGTGCCTGTGCTGTCATCAACTGCTGCATCTCGAGGGTGACATTGTTGTTGTTTGGGTTGGGGTTGGGGTTGGCACGTCGAGGAGGCATCTGCGGTTTTCATAAAGATAAGAATGAGATACCCATAGATGCTTAACATGCCCAATACAACACATAGACAATCATAAAACAAGTATCAAAATAATCATAAGGTTCAACGACATAACCAACAAGTTTGAAAAAGTAAAACACCATAGCAAGCCACCCACATGTTGGATGGTCATTGCGACTCAATAATCATATGCATGGTAAATGAAAGATAAATGAGTAGTCATCACTACTCCTCTGCATCAACCTCCTCATCAACAAGTGTAAGACCTGCATTCTCCATAGCGGTCTTGTATTCCTCGACATTGGTAGTCAAGGCCTCTATCTGGGCCTTAAGAGCCCTCTTCTGTGAGCGAAGTCTCTCAATCACTCCCTGTTGATGCTCGAGCTCGATGTCCTTGGCCTCCAGTTCTTATTTCATCTCCCGGATCTTATTGTTCCGGTCTTGGACTCTCTTCTCCTGGCTCTTGAATTTCCTGTCCTGGCTCTCAAACTCCTACATGACTACATCTAGGCCTTTCTCCTTGTCGTCATGCATCAGCTTGAAAGTGATGGTCTCCGTGGTTGGCTCTGCCTGGCGTCTGGGCTGAGTGACTCTGAATCCCCAAAGGTCCTTTCTCTCAAACTTGGTGAGTGGAAGCGTCATGATGCTAGGGAGTGGAAGGTTGAGCACGCTAGTGAGCTCAATGACACGAGTGCCAAAACGAGTTCCCTTGGACTCCTCGGCCATGTTGATAATAACAGTAGGCATCTATATTTTATAAGATAGAAAAAGTTAGAATCAACATCAATAGAGAAAAATCATAAGACAAAATATCACAAGCATATCTTTTGCAACAATCACACAAGTCATGGCATACACATATCCATTACAAGCATCAAAGGTTCAACATAACTTTGATAATTTTTTGTAAATAAAACGATAAATGTGGTGGTCCAACTAACGAAGTACATTACAATCCCATCTCACTTGCCAAGTTGGCTAACAAGGCATCCCTTGAGGCAATTTGTCGATTCTGATCACATGACTCCATTGCTAAGTCTATGATGTCTTCTCTTAAACGTTGGTTGGTAGCCTCTAACTCTTGGGTATGCTTCTTTTCTTCTCTAAGGTCATTTTGAGTGTTGAGCATTCTGCACTTGAGTCTATCACCAAGTTCCTTGATAGCATTCCATGCTGCATTTCTTGCAGAGTCAAAGAATGTGGTGTGCATTTCTGAGTTGGTGACCATGCAGAATCCCGACTCCTTGTGGTTGTCTTCCTTGTTTTTGTACAAGTGAAGTTGTACCCACCAATACTCCTCTCCTTCATGCATCACAGGGAATCCTTTGTACACAGCTGCACCATGTATCCCCATGGAAACCATGAGGTCCTTGAGAGCCTTGGGGAATTCTGTCTCACACTCCAAGGTCATGGTCATGATTGGTCCCTTCCTCACGGCTTTGTTGCTGGAGTTCATTTACAAATAGAGATGACAAATAAGATTAGAGAAGTTTACGAGAAGAAAAATACAAGTGTGGAAGTTGTTGAAATTTTTTCCTTAGTGGTTTCTAATCCAATCCTAGGGTCATAATCCTACAGGCAAGACAGTGCTCTAATACCATATGTAAGATCCCACCTTTATAAAGGTAAAGATCCCTGTGATTGCAATGGTAGTCCCTGGATCAATTGCTAGCATCCACAGTTTAAGATGAAGTACACAGAAACAAAGGTCATTATTACATTGTCATTCCAGAGATAACATAGTCTTTTACAACTCCATAGCCATAGGCTAGTACAAGAGTTTAACTTAACAATATAAAATAGAAGTCTTCATCTTCATGTGCCACATGCAAGCATGTTGAGTGTAGACTCATAACCCCTAATCATCATCAGAGTAACCTGCAACATCACAAGTTACAGCCACAGTGGGTCAATACATTGGAATAGTATTGGCAAGTGATACCTTAGTAGAACATTAGCATCTAGTTACTACATGAATTTGGCTAAGTGTAGCTTAGGCTTGCCTTGCTCAAAATAGGTTTTACCTATCAGTTGAAAAACACTAAGTTTTTGTTTGGCAAAAACTTTCCCAAGGAACCACCAATAGAAATTGGTGAACCTTCACCCTTGTTCAACCACAATTTTTACTTAGAAAATTGGGATGAGGAGATTCTTGATAGCTTCCATGTCTTGATGCTCAAGTTGTCCATTACCGGGGACACGGCTAAGTACTTAGTTTCTTCCATCTGCAGAGGTTGTGCACTTTCCCCACAAGACTTGATTTTCATCAAGACAGGACCTTTCAGAAGCCTTCCCTTAGGCCAAATGGACACGTTCCAACCTATCATCCCACTACCACCAATTGTCCAAATGGCTAAGTTATTGCAACCTATAAAATCCAGGCAGAGCCCATAATGCCATGTGGCTGCACTAGAAGCTTTTTAACATTTGGCATCTCAAATCCCTTTGTTCCTGGGTGGAAATCCACAAGTGAGATACACAAGGTAAACCATAGAAATGGGCCTTGTGTAACCACTCAACACAAACCATTCTTTCCATTCCACCCAGGTGTTTCATTCACTTAGTTGTTTTATTAAGCAAAATATAAGTCAAGGACTTAGAAATCTTTCTCATAGCATGTATATATAATCCACCCTTGGTTACTACTATCTAGGCTAAGCATGGCAATAGAAAGTATCTTAACTTAGAGTAAATTATAACAATTCTACCACTACTAGGATTTCCCAAGCATAGCATTTAGATACTTAGCAAAATTATTCATGCAAGCCCCATGCAAAATATTTCTAATGCATAGTCAAAATATTGGGACAAAATATGGAGCACCACTTGCCTTGGTAGTTGGGGGAGTAGCAACAATCTTCACAACCACAATCACTACTAGCACAAAAATCTACACATAAAATGATAGCACCAAAATCACATATCAAAATATACAAGCAAAAATATATGAATGCATGAAAATGCCATGTGATGATTTTTGTAAATCAAACAAGACAGGTGAAACAGTACTGAATCATAAACAAAACAATTGTACACTAAATAAAATTGATTTGGCCCTTAGAACATTTTCCATATGATTTTTATATACAACATAAGCTTAGAAATGTCTCTGCAAAAACAACCCATTTTATAGACGCAATTTATTAAACAAAGTGCATAAATGGATAGAATTCTTTCTACTGATTACAATGATATAAAATTTACAAAATTTGAACGTGTGGATCAAAAGTTATGAATTATGCAAGTTTGATCAACTAATAGATCTAATTTCAGATTTTAAAACAAAACACAGGCCACGCGGCAGCTCCTGATTGGACGGTACCGGTTCGCGCTGGATCACGCTCGCGGGCCGTTGGATCTAACTAACTAAGCACGGCCTAGATATGCCTATACCGCTTCACCTAAGATCTAATCGTGGACGTAGGATCTAGATCTAACGGGAAGCTTCGCCCTGACCAAAGACTGGCGGCGCTAAGTCAACGACGAGCGGCGGCGCGCTCAGCCAGTGATGGTCCAGTGGTTCTAGGAAGCAAGGGAGGAAACAGAGGGGCTTACCGAGCTCGTGGGGTCGTCGCGGTGCTCAAGGTGGTCGAGGGAGGGATAGGGGCTCACGGACTCGACCTCTATTGCTCGCCAGAGAACCTTCAGTTGTTGGTTACAGTTGCTCGTCGTCGTTGGCAAAGGTACAGGTCGCGCCTAGCCAAAAAACGGTGCCATTAGATGCGCACAAGTCTGGCGAACACGTGAGCAACCAAAAGAGAGAAGGGGGCGGTCACGAACTACCAGAGGGTGTCGCCATAGTCGAGACAGACGGTGTTGCTTGCTTGTTGTTGAGGTTGCCGATGATAGAGGGCGCGCGCGGGTGAGTGTGGGATACTGGCAGGTGCAGAGGGTGATGGGGAACTCTCTCGCGGTGTCTGGAAGGCAAGGGGTGATGGTGGTTGGCCGGAATTTGAGCTGGAGCTCGTCGGAGCAGTGGGTGGTTCTGGCTAATTCCGAGAAGCCTAGGGGCAGAGAGAGGGTGGCGACTGGGGAAAAGGAGGGGAGGACGCGAGAGATTAAGTACGCAAGGTTAGGGGGGAAATTACTGATGCATTCATTCGAATTGATGCGGGGTTAATCACCGGAAACAGCCGGCGTGATTTGGGGAAGAAGGAGTCGCGGGGTGGAGACGATGACTGGCGAGTGGGGCCTGGCGTTCAGTGAGAGAGAGATACGGGGTAGGGTTCAGTCGTCAGTGACAGCGCGGGTTAGCTCTGCGGTGCGAAACGTTTTCTGCGGGGTGGAGAGCTATTGGGCTAAATGGGCTGGGTTGGGTTAGTTTAGTCAGTTTGCTTTATTTTTTTCTCCCTTTCTCTTTTTCTTTTTCTGATTTGATTTTCTGGTTTGAATTCAAATACCCAAATCAAATCTGTTTCAATTATAATTTTCTCCAAACTTTTGTTTACTGTTTCCTGTATCCTGGGGTGTATAAAGCACCTATTTAAACTCAAATTCAAAATGGGTTTGGAAATGAGTTTTAAAACTATGCCCTTAGTGAAATATTTTCAATAGGTAAAAGAATGGTTTTGAATTCATTTTTGTTTGAGAACCTTGATCAAGTTTGAAATAACAAACAATCCTAAGTTCAAAACTTTCTGGTTTAAAACAAGTAATCTCATAATGGAAAGTAGTAGTGGCTAATGCCTTGCTTACATAAAATAATAGACATACAAATGTTTCAGTTTTGAAATTTCATTTGAAAATGATCCTAAAGTGATTATGAATGCATGAATGATATGCAAGCTTTAAAAACATGATTTTAGGGATGTTACAGCCATCCACAAGTGAGATACATCTGGGTAAACCATAGAAATGGGCCCTGGGTAACCACTCAACACAAACCATACTTCCCATTCCACCCAGGTGTTTCATTAACAACTTGCTTTCTTAGTCAAAAACAAATAGGCATAACCTTTCCATAATAACATAACATGAATTTCCACCCTTGAATTTTAATGAGCATACTAGCATAACATGTCTCTTAACTTAGGAAAGTTTCTACCAAGATATATTCTATAGGATCTATCATAGCATAACATAGTAATATACAAAAATAGTCCTATCATGCATACTACAAAAATATTACTAATGCAATATTGAAAAGATAGGACTTTTGATGACGAAAGTATCACTTGCCTTTTTAGTAGAAAATCTAGGTACTCTCCTTGATCTTGCAACTGTCACAATCCTCAAAGTTCACTACATCACAATCAAGCAAGGCACACATTCAAAACTAGCACACCAAATAATAAAACAAAACAAGAAAACAAAGAAATGCATGCAAGCATGCAAAAGGTTATTTTATTGAAAAAATTATTTATAACAAGGTTCTAAACATTTCAAAAACCTACTGGTCTTTTATAAAAGTGGATTTCATTTCAAACCAAGTCAGTGAAAATAAGTCATTTAAATCATTTTTGTTTGGTTAGAAAAGATGTCATTCAAAGGAATAATTTCTAGTGTCCAAAAAATATTTTTTAATTTCAAATGTTAGTGTTTATGGTTAGAGGGTTCAAAACAAAACATTTGCAAAAGGTTTCACTCAAAAATAATTTTTTGAACAATTTTTATAGCCAAAATAGTCCTAAACAAATCTCTACATAAAACTCAAATTTGTCAGAAGAAAATGACCAAAGTAAGGCCATAGATGCAAAGAACATATTTTATGAATCCATAGACACCTAATTTGTAATGTTTGGATTTACATAACAGAAGTTATTGATTTTACAAGTTTAAATATCAAATAGATCAAATCTGGGTTTGAAGTCTAAATCAAAGACACGTGGCCTATTCCAATTGGTTGGTACCGTTTCGTGCAGATTAGCTACACATGCCATTGGATTTTAAGTGAATCTGAGCGGCCCAGATGGATTGATACCCCTTCGTTAAGTGATCTATCGTAGCATTTAGATCTAGATCCTACGGATCAGAGCGCTCTGACCAGAGATGGGCGGCGCTTCTCTCTACACGTGGCGGCGGCGCGTTGGGCGACGGCGGTCTGGCGCCACTAGGCGGTGAGGGGTAGATGCGAGGGTGTTATCGAACTCATGTGGTCGAGGTGGTCGCGATGGTGGACGTGGTTGGCTAAGGGGCGCACGGGGTCGACGGGATTCTCTCGCCGGAGTTGCGCTAGCGTCGGGTGCTTGCAGATGTTGTTGTAGGCGAGCCTTCAGGTCACGAGCAAGTGTGCGGCGAGTATCGGCGGAAGCACAAGACGATTTCGAGCACGGTTGTTTGAACGAGAGGGCAAGGGGCACACGGGTTTGAATGCTAGGGCTCACCGGAGTTTGTCCGCCATCAGGCGCTTGCAAAAGATGACATAGGCGAGCACCTAGGGCACGGGCAAGCAAAATAAGAGGATACATAGATGTGTCTAACAACGGTGGATTCAACGGAGAAACGCAGAGACGAGGGGGTGGTCAGAGCTCACTAAATTGGTCGCCGGAGTCTGTCGGGTTTAGCGGCGGTGCGGGCTCGAATTGGAGCGGCCTGGGGGGCTCTCTGGTGCGGGGAAGTGAGGGGAAACGGAGAGGAGGGAGAGGAGCTTAAGTAGCAGGGGTCAGGGGAGGGAATTACTGGCGCAGTTAAGCGTATTTACGCGTATCAGTTCGACCAGAAATGACGAGGAGAAAGGGGGAGAGTTCAGCACGCGATTGAAGACCATGGTGACGTGGAGGTGGGGTCGGCTGGTTAGTGAGGGTGCGGGTGTTCTTTGCGGTGAGAAAAGAAAGAAGAGTGGAGAGACAGGTGGCCTGGGTGGGCTTAGTGGCATAGGTGATGGGCTTGCAGTTGGGCCTGGCCAAATGGCTGGTTGGATTTCATATTTTTTTCTTCTTTCCTTTTTCCTTTTCTATTTTCTGTTTTTATTCAAATCATTTGATTCAAACCAAAATTTTAATTCAAATCTTTTCCAAATCTTTTCAGTAGGTTTTATACCAAATATAAGTGTATTATTTAGTCCAATTTAAGTAAATTTTTATCAATTAATAATTATGTAAAATTAAGTGATGCTCTTTGGCATTTATTTAAATAAAATTTGAATATGGTTCATAAGCCCATATAATTTTATTTAAGTAAACTTTTATCCTTTTATATTTTTTAAATTACTTTTATTCCAATTACTCATGGATTTAGCCATGGTTTAAATTGTCTTTGCAACAATTCTTATTTATTTATTTCTTTCTTTGTCTTATAAAATTCATATCTTTTTATTTATAGCTCCAAAATAGTGATTCCAATTTTTATAATTTTATTTAACATTTATTTATCTTTTTAAATCCTTATAGGATTACTTTGATCATAATTTAGTATTGATTTTAGCTAGGAGCTTTATTAGCCTTGTAATATTTTGTCATGGTTCCAAATGGAGTGAAGTTAATTCCCATGGTTTTGTAATGTTGTGGTTTACCATTACTGATCATTTAAAAGTGTTGTTGTTAAATTTTTATATGGAACAAAGCTATAGTCTTGGAGTGATCTTGAAGATGATTTCTTTCATTAGGGTTTAGGTTTTTGGTTTAACTTTTCCAAGTGCTTAAAATCAAGATACATTCCATGCATGAATGCATTTGATCTATTTGAAAATTTGTTTGTTGCTTTTTCATTCAAGTTTTGTTCAAGTAGGGTTTTGATGTTTCCATTTAGAAGAAAAAAGTTTCTTTTCCCTCTAAATTTCAACACTTATTTATTTTGTTTGTTTAATTTTCAGATTTCAAAATTTGGAAAATTTTGGGATGTGACAAGATCTAAACATGGTAGCACAAATGAGGAGATACAACCATATAGCTACTACATGGACCCGTAGTCTAAGGTAGAACTACTCACGCTTCATACCGGAGGCTGGCATGATGAAGAAGAAGGCCTCCGGGATGATCTCCCCTCCGGCAGGGTGCCGTGAAGAGCTTCAGACCCCCCCGATCGAGGGACGATGGTGGCAGCGGCTACAGACGGTTTCGTGGAATATTGATCGGCTACTTAGGGTTTTGGCATCGGGGGGTCTTTATAGGCGAATAGGCGAGGCAGGGGGTAGCCAGGGTGGTCACACCGCCCAGGCATGGCTAACCCTAGCCCACGCCGCCAGGGGTGTGCCCCCCTGGTTTCTCCCCTCCGTCTCGTACTCTGGCTCTGTGTTCCGCATGGTAAAATATTGACTTTGACTTTTGTCCCATCCAAATCCGAGAATATTGATTTTCTGCCTTTCTGGAACCAAAAACAGAAGAAAACAGGCAACTGGCACTGTGGCATCTTGTTAATAGGTTAGTACCATAAAACATATAAAAACATCTCAAAGCATAGACAAAGCAAAGCAAAGTAGATACTAAACAAGCATGGAACATAAAAAATTATAGATACGTTTTCGACGTATCAGTGGTATGGAGCAGGAAATCTCTGTAAATACTTAGCAAACGGATTTTAGGGGTTTTCTGATAAAGCAAGGAAATAAAGTGCAAGTAAATAAAGATAGAAAATAATTGCAGCAGTGGCCCAATCCTTTCTTAGCAAAGAACAAGCTAGTGCAAATACTAATGAGGACCAAACGTTTTCGAGGACACATGGGAATACTGTCAAGTGCTTTCGTTTCATATAGCTGATTAATCTTCTTTGGTTTTATAAGTGGTGTGGGTGAACCTGTGCTAATGTAACAACCTTACTTGGACTAATACATACTTGTGATTAAACCCTTGCAAGCATTCGCAAGTACAAGAAAGCAATTAAGATAAAAAACCTAACCACATGCTTAAACTCTGAGATCGTACACTCCCTTGTGCAATGGTTTCCTAACGGGGGTTCAGGTTTCTGTCACTCTGGAAACCCCACGATTAGTATCCAAATACACAATGCATTTCCCTCGGCCCATAAATGGTGAAGTATCATGTAGTAGACATTCACATAACACCACTAGAAGAATAGCACCGCAACTTAAATATTAAACCATTGAATAATACCTCAACACAATTCCACTACTAACAACATGAATTCTCTCATGTCCTCAAGAACTAAACGAACTAATCATGAGACATCATATGGATCAAGATCAGAGATGATATAATGATGGATAACAATCTCAACATAAACAATAATTCAATGGTTCCACTCACAAGGATCAACTACAATAGTAATCAACACCGGGAAAGTTTCCCCTAAGAACTATGCAAGATTCAACAAAATTGTTACATCGGGATGGACTGGTGATGATGGTGCTGGTGGAGATGATGGTGTGGATGATGATGATGATCTCAATCAAGTCTAGATTGATGACAGTGTTGATGGTGACGATCTCCCCTCTCCGGGAAGGAATTTCCCCGGTAGAAATCTGTCTTTCGTAGAGGCGGCGGAATATTTATGTGGTTGCTCTCCCTCGTTTTAGGGTTTCGAGGATAAGATGAGAGGGCAGAGCCATAGGTGGGCCAGGGCGTCCACACCCCCTGTAGGTGCGACCTAGGGTTGCCCACGCCTGGGGGGTGTGGGCCCCCTGTGTCCCAACCCCGCCTCCCCTTCCGGCATCCTTCGTCTTCTAGGAAAATATAATTTTCTTTAGTTTTTCTAGTATTTTAATGATCTTAGAGAAATTGCATCAAAACACCGCTTTTTCTATCAAAATCCTGACTTCGGTAGTTCATCCTCCAAAAATCATCCAACATGAAAGAACAGATGAAAAGACATAAGTAACACTTCTTAATATGAAATATATCAATGAATAGAGGCAAATTATGATATAGAATGGTGATGCAAATTGGACGTATCAACTCCCCCAAGCTTAGACGTCACTTGTCCCGAAGCGAAAATTGAGCTCAGTAAACATGTCCACATGTTTATGGAGTGAAGTGTCGATAAAAAGAATATGGACAAGAAGCATCACACTTACCAATACACAACTCATAGTAGAAAGAAACTCACCATTATATAAGTTAGCTTTTAACAAGTATGGAAGTCAAAATAAAGATGCATGAAGATAAATCACAATTGGGAATGGCAAACTTTGTTCTTGCTTAGAGAACAGCTGGCAAACAGTTTTCAAGCAAAGCTTTTGTAAATAAGTTTAAAATAGGAGTACTCTTTGCTCAAACATAAAAGGATTTTCACAATGATGGCTTTCAAACTAATACTCATTTAGATAAGAGTCTTCTGCAAACAAGGAAGATAAAGAACATGATTGAATAAATCATCATAAGAATGCTTAAAAACAAAAACTCAAATGCTTGCTGGAGATATAGAGGAGTAGGTTTACTGACTCATCTTAGAAGTAGAAGAAAGGCCCTTCATAGAGGGAAGCAGGGATTTCAAGTTCATAAAGAGCTTTCAAAATATCTTGGTACTTACTAACTTTGAGCTCTCATTGCCCCTATCATAAGCATCTTTAGGTGATTAAGGTTAAAGTGAACAAAGATGGAGTATATGCTTGACGAAATATAAGTTGGCAATCTCATGTCCCTTGAGTACGAGGGCCGCTCCTCATGCTAGTCAACTTTAGTTACCGGTAAGTTCTTGTCATAGTAAGTACATGCATATCATAGAGAACTGCCAACGGGGTACCCCTTGCACATGATACAGGAGCTATCCCATAATCAAAATGAAAAGGCAAGAAGACAATGAGCATCTCAACAATCTCTTATTTAGCATGGGAAAATGGTGCTTTTTTCTATCTTTCCTCATTTCTCAACTCCTTTTTTTTTCTTTTTCTCAATCACTATCTCTCTTTTTTATAAGAAGAATGCTTCATCGATTGCTCATTATGGTGATGCTGCAAGTTTACACCATGATTAGGCATGCCTTAGGCTATCGGCCCATGCATTTCTCTAACACACATACATAACTCCATGGACTTACAAGCTCCCCTTTTATTTCACACTAACGACATCTGCAAACAAAAGAACATGATATCAACTAGGTATGTATTTACAGGTGTTGAAATCATTCCCCGTGACAACATGGTTCTGCTAATCCCAATGTATAGATGCAAGCATATACAACTTCGATGACACAATGGTTCAAGTTTATTAGGGGCAAGAAAATAAGGTGTGCCATCAAGTTCGTGAGAGCTTTACTAACTAGTTTTCACATAACAAAATAATTTTTAATTTGAAAGATAGATGAAGCTTGAGAATTTACTTGGAATAGCAATAATGCTAATAGGTAGATATGGTGGACACAAATGGCATAGGTTTTGGTTTAAAGGATTGGATGCACGAGAAGTGTTCCCTCTCAGCATAGTTTTTTGGCTAGCAAGGCTGGGTAGCAAGCAAAAGAGTTAAAGGAAACAAGCAAACCTACAAGTGATAAAGACAAACATGCAATCTTCCTTGAAGACACAAAAGATCTTAAATAAAGAATACTAAGCTTATGAGCCAAACAAGAAAGGCAGAAAACAATATAAAATACCTATAAGCTTTTATCTTTTCCTTTCAAATCTCAAAAAGTGTTTCTACTGACCAGAGCTCGGTTTGCCAAAACCAATTTAGATCTACATGATACTCCCAAAGTGATACCAATACTTATCAACAAGATCAATCATATAATAAAGATTGCAAACTAAAAATAAGAAGTGCAAAAAGTAAAATATGAAACTTCTCATTAATAATCCATAAAGGCACTCACACCAAGGTATACATAGATAACCAACTAAAGCAGAGATACTTCCACAATGCAAACCATCCTATAAGATAACTTATCAATCCAAGATATGAATCTAGTAAAAAGGTAAAAATATAAAAGATAATGATGTGATACCGCGGCACTCCCCCAAGCTTGGAACAAGCCAAGGGGATGCCAAACCTGATGACGAATTACTCCTTCGGTGGTGGTGGTGTTCCCTTGTCATCATTAGACTTCCAAGGTAAAAGCTCCCCATCCACAAAGGATGTCTTGGTCTCAAATATCCTGAAACTAGCAGCAGAGCTTATGTGTTTAAACCTAGCCTCATACTCACAGTTTTGATTTTGTATGTCGTAGAGCTGTGCATGCAATTGATTGGTGGTTTGAATGAGTGAGATGATTTCACCTCGAAGATCAGAAAAATCCTCCATATGCTTGGTGATGAGTTTTGAACTCAACTTATGGATGACGTCCACTTCGCATTCCGATATCTTCTTGTACCTAAAAACTTCCTACTCTAGTGCTTCCATCCTATCTTCTAGGCTGCCTTCTCCTTTAAGGCACTGTACTTCTTTTATCTGCACCATCCCATCCTTGAGTAAAAACTCCTTGGGGTGAACCTTCAACTCGTACATGTACGGGTTGATGACATCCGCGGAGGAATCCTCCATCGGTGATCCAGAGGAAGACATTGTGGATCCAAAACCGAGAATCTGCTTGACAGAAACAGATCGAAACAAAAACACGATATATGAACCTCGGGGGATCCGGGGGGTTATATATTACAAAGTTTTATGACATAAGGAAGGTACTGTGTGAAAACAAGGCGGACACGGACTCCAGGGGGCTCACACCCTTGGTGGCGCGGCCAGCTGGGGCCCGCTCCACTGGTGGGTGTGGCCCACCTGGGCTCCGTTTCCTCCTCTGTTCCATCTCGTAACCTTCCATATGTAATAAAAACATCAAAACTTTATAAAGATAAGGTTTTCACGAACCTTCTGTTTGTAGCACTTTTTACCTATTCAAAGACAGACTATGCAGATTCTGGTGTTTGGTTTCTGATAAATTCTTCCGGAGTCACCATTTGAATAATATAATGTTTGAGCCTTTGGCCATTCACAAACTGTGTAGTGTTGTCCTTCAAGGAAGATATTTTTAATAGCCTCTGAATGATACACCTCCTCAATAACAAAAGGTCCTTCCCATTTTGAGAGTAGTTTCCCTACAAAAAATCTGAGACGAGACCTATACAAAAGAACTTTCTCACCAACATGGAACTCCCTTTTGAGAATTCTCCTATGATGCCACCTTTTTACCTTTTCCTTAAAGAGTCTAGCATTTTCATAAGCTTCACTTCTCCACTCATCTAAGGTACTTAGGTCAAGCAATCTTTTCTCACCAGCAAGTTTAAAATCTCGATTTAGTTCTTTCACTGCCTAATAAGCTTTGTGTTCTAATTCTAGAGGAAAGTGACAAGCTTTACCATAAACCATTTTGTAAGGAGACATTCCCATAGAATTGTTATAAGAAGTTCTATAAGCCCATAAAGCATCATTCAACTTTTTAGCCAAATTTTTTCCTAGATCTATTAAGTCTTTTGCAAGATAGATTTAATTTATCTATTTGAAAGTTCTACTTGCCCACTAGTTTGGGGGTGATAAGCTGAAACAATTCTATGGTTAACATCATAGTTAGCATGTAACATCCCTAAATTCATGATTTCAAAGGTTGCATATCATTCATGCATGCATATAGTTTTGAGATCAATTTCAAACCAATTTCAAGAAAACAGAAGCACATAGTGCTATCATTTTATGTGAGCAAACTTAAGTCAAATGACCATCCTCATTTGAGAGCTTAGTGTTTTAAAACCAAGTTTGTTTGCTCCTTTATAGATTGGTTTGAGTGTAGAGTTTGAACAAAATTTTACAAAATAAAAATGGTTTCAAAACCATTTTCAAAACATTTGCAAATCAAGTGCTATGGCACTGTTTATTTTGTTATTTCAAAAGAATCAAGCTTGAACAGAGCGACCACTTGTTTTATGCCTTGAAATGTGAATGTTGCACGCTACAAAATCCTGGAAAAAGTTTGAATTCAAAAGCTTTTGAAAATCATTTGAAAATCAATCCAGAAAATCAAATTAGAAAAAGAAAAGGGATAGAGAAAAGGAAAAGGGCCGGTGCTACTAATCTGGCCCATCAACAGAAGCAGCCCCACTAGCCCACCCGGGTTCCCCCTCTCTCTCACGCGCAGAAGCACCCGCAGAGTCGCTGACGCCAGGACCCCACCCCCCTCTGTTTATTTCGCTGACAAGTGGACCCGTGACCCCGTCGTCGTCTTCATCAATCACGCGCGCCTGCGCCGCTCGCGCCACCGTTACTCGCCACAGTCATTGCCGCGTTGATTCCCATTGATTCCGCGAGTAACTCCACGCCCAGCTCCGGCTATAAGAACCTCTCCCCCTCGCGGTCATTTTTCCCCACACTGCACACCCTTCTCGCCACCAGGCTGCCAGTATTCGCTCTTGCACTGCCGCAGACAGAACCTGCTCCGGCGACCAATTCTGGTAAACCTCGTGCGCCCCTTCCTCTCTGGTTCATACGAGCAGCTTCGCAACTCCCTCGCGCACCTCCTGATCCCCTTTGCTTGTCTGTTTGTGATCCAGAGCTTCGACTTCGATGAGCACCGAGAGAATCCGACGCCGTCACCAACTCCGGCGAACCTTCCTGGTTAGTTCTGACCGCACCTTGTCCTCTCCTTGACACTCACATGACCAGCATCACTCCGCGCATCTAACGCACTGCTTATTTTGCCTTGGCGCGATCTGTATCTTCGCCAACATCGACGAGCAGCCGCACTCGACGCGTTCGCGAACTCTGACGAGGAATCTCCGACGACCCCGTGCGCCCCTTATAAAGCCACCGCCACGTTGAGCTTCACCTCGTCACGGCGGTTCTGGTAAGCATCCTCTCCCCTCCCCGGGCGACCTAGAACACCGGCACCGCCACTGGCAGAGCGCTCCGCCGCTCGCCGTCGCCACGCGCCGCCAGACCTTGGTTGTTTGATCAAGAGCCGTTGGATCTAGATCCAACGCGTACGATAGAATCACTTAACGAAACGGTACGTTAGATCTAAGCCGTACGCGATCACTTAAATCCAACGATCTGCGTCGACCGATCCGTGCGAAGCGGTACGCGCCAATAGGATAGCGCCGCGTGGCAGTGAGTTAGATTTAAAAACAGAATTTGAATCAGATTTATAACCAAATTTGTTTTAGCTATAACTTTTGATCCACACGTTAGAATTTGACAAATTTTATACCGTTGGAAACAGGAGAACAAGCCCTTTCTGTTTATGCAATGTGTTTAATGTTTAGTTTCTGTTAAAATGAATTTATTTGCAGAAACTTGTTTAGGACTAATTGAATGTATGAATTGTTTAGGAAATTGTTTTAGTGTCAAATAAACTTTGTTTGGCAAGTTTTTGACTTGTTTAAGACTCAGTACTATGCACTTGCTTGGTTGAGTTTTAAAAAAATCAACACTTAGCATTTTGCATGCATGCATATGTATTTTTGTTTGTTTATATATGTTGTGTGTAATTTGTTGCTACCATTCTTTGTGTAGACTTTGGTGTTAGTGATTGTGATTGTGAAGAGTGCTACTCTCCCAACTACCAAGGCAAGTGGTACTTCAGGAATATTATTATCCCTATGTTTTATACTAAGCATTAGAAATATTTTGCTAAGTCTTGCATGATATTATTTTGCTTATGCCATGTCGGGAAATCCTAGTAGTTGTAGAAATGCTAGGAAATTCCTAAGTTGAGTTACTATCTATGCCATTCTTAGCCTAGCTAGTAGCAAACAAGGGTTGGTGAAATATACATGCTATGATGAAAATATTTCTAAGTCTTTGGACTTGTGTTTTACCTAATAAAACAACTAAGTTAATGAAACACCTAGGTGGAATGGAAGGTTTGGTTTATGTTGAGTGGTTACACAAGGCCCATTTCTATGGTTTACCTTGTGTATCTCACTTGTGGTAAGCCACCCAGGAACAAAGAGATTTTAGAGGCCAAGTGTTGAGAAGCTTATAGTGCAACCACTTGGCAATATGGGCTCTGCCAGGATCATAGGTTGCTAGAACTTAGCCATTTGGACAGTTGGTGGTAGTGGGATGATAGGTTGGAGCGCGTCCATTTGGTCTAAGGAAAGGCTTCTGAAGGGTCCTGTCTTGGTGAAAATCAAGGCTTGTGGGGAAAGTGCACCACCTCTGCAGATGGAAGAATCTAAGTACTTAGCCAAGTCCATGGTAATGGACAATTTGAGCATCAAGACATGGAAGCTATCAAGAATCTCCTCATCCCAACTTCTAAGTAAAATCTTGTGGGTGAACAAGGGTGAAGGACCCCAATGTCTATTGGTGGTTCCTTGGGAAAAGCTTTTGACAAAGAAAAACTTAGTGATTTCAACTAATAGGAAAAACCTATTTTGAGCAAAGCAAGCCAAGCTACACTTAGCCAAATTTGCATATAGTATCTAGTCCACTTATAATATACTAAGGTATCACTTGCCAATACTATTCCAAAGTATTGACCCACTGTGGCTGTAACTTGTGATGTTGCAGGTTACTCTGATGAGGATTAGGTGTCATGAGTCTACACTCAACATGTTTGCCTGTGGCACATGAAGATGAAGACTTATAATCATTTACTTGTTCAAACTCTTGTATTAGGCCTGTGGCCTTTGAGTTGTAAAGACTATGTTTATCTCTAGAATGGATGTAATAAATGACCTTTGTATCTGTGTACTTCATCTTAAACTGTGGATGCTAGCAATGATCCAGGGACTAGCATTGCAATCACAGGGATCCTTTTCCTTTATAAAGGAGGGAACTTACAGATGGTATCAGGGCACTGTGTTGCCTGTAGGATTATGACCCTAGGATTGGAAACCACTAAGGAAATTTTTTCAACAACTTCTACACTTGTCTGTTCTTCTCGTAGACTTTTCTAATCTTCTTTCTCATCTCTATTTGTAGATGAACTCCATCAACGAAGCCGTAAAGAAAGGACCACTCATGACCATGACTTTGGAGTGTGAGACAGAATTTCCCAAAGCTCTCAAGGACCTCATGGTGGCAATGGAAATACATGGTGCAGCTGTGTACAAAGGCTTTCCTGTGGTGGATGAAGGAGTTGAGTACTGGTGGGTGCAACTTCACTTGTACAAAAACAAGGAGGACAACCACAAGGAAACAGGATTCTACATGTACACCAACACTGTGGTGCACACCACATTCTTTGAGTTAGCAAGGGATGCAGCTTAGAGAACTATCAAAGAACTTAGTGCTAGAGTGAAGTGCAGAATGCTCAATCTCCAAAATGACCTAAAGGAAGAGAAGAAACATACCCAAGAGTTGGAGGCTACCAACCAAACCTTAAGAGGAGACATTATAGACTTAGTGATGGAGTCATGTGAGCATGCTAGATTGATTGCTTCTAGAAACATTGTGTTAGCCAACAGATCCAGTGAGATAGGATTGTAAACGTACTTTGTTAGTTGGACCACCACCTATCACCCTATTTTCCAAAATGTTGCTTTAAAATAAGAATGAACCTTGGTTGTTGTAATGGTTTCATGTATGCATGACTTGTGTGTTTTGCTTCCCAAGGATATGTATGTGATGTTTTGCCTTGTGTTTTATCTTGAATTGTGTAGATCTAACTTTTTCTATCTTATAAATAGATGCCTACTGTTACCATCAACACTGTTGAGTAGTTCCAGGTTACTCGCTTTGGTCCTCGTATTGTTGAGCTTACTACTTTGCTCAATCTCCCTCTTCCTACCATCATGGTGCTTCCCCTCACCAAGTTTGAGAGGAAAGACCTTTGGGGATTCAAGGTCAACCAGCCCGGACGCCAGACGGAGCCTACCACGAAGGCCATCATCTTCAAGCTCATGCATGACGACAAGGAGAGAGGCCTTGAGGTAGTTATGCAGGATCTGATAGGACGTCTGCTAGGGCGACACTCCCGACAGGTTAGAGGCACCCACTTCCACGTCTTCGGAAGACGTGATGAGGATGGAGAGTCCATCGACTTCGAGGACGATTCGAGGGACGCAGCAGAGCCGATACGCCTGTACCTCCAGGACTTAGAGTCTCTCATTAGGCACGTGGACACTGACATGACCAATGCCATGCTCAGCAATGACGAGCTCCAGGTGCAGCTTCGCGAGAAGGACAAGCTCTTCGCGCAGAAAGACGAGATAGTTAAGGAAATGGAGGCGAAGTTCGAGACCCAGGACAGGAAGTTCAAGAGTCAGGAGAAGCGTGTCCAGGATAGGAACAAGAAGATCCGGGACATGACTGAAGAACTGCAGTCCAAGGACTTCGAGCTCGAGCATCAGCAGACGGTGATTGAGAGGCTTCGTTCCCAGAAGAGGGCTCTCAAGGCCAAGATAGAGACCTTGACCACCAATGTCAAGGAATACAAGACCGCAATGGAGAATGCAGGTCTTACCTTTGTCGAGGAGGAGGTTGATGTCGAGGAGTAGATTTGACTACTTATTTATCTTTTATTATCGTACTTGTTGGTTGAGAACTTGTTATTTGACCATCCGACATGTGGATGGCTTGTTATTTGTGTGTGTTTTACTTTGCGAACTTGTTATCTTGTTGTTAAATCTTTATCCTTTTGATTGCATGCTTTGTGTTTGTTATGTGATGTATTGTGCATGATAGCATCTATGGGTATCTCATTCTCATCTCTATTGAACAAACCACAGATGCCTCCCCGTCGTGCGAATCCCAACCCCAATAACAACAACAACAACAACATCACTCCAGAAATGCAGCAAATGATGACAGCTCAGACTCAGCTGATGCAAATGATGACGACGTTCATCTAGAACCAAAACAACAATAATAACAACAATAACAACAACAACAATAACAACAACAACAACCCACCGGGTTTTGACATGGTTACCAGATTCTTGAGACTGAGGCTAGCAAAGTTCTCAGGAACAACTGATCCCATGGTGGCCAATGATTGGCTACGCTCTATGAACAAGGACTTGGTAACTGTGGGTTGTACTGATGCAGAAAAGGTCAGATTTGCAGCACATTTGTTGGAAGGACCAGCCGCCACTTGGTGGGATAACTTCCAGATCACCACTCCCATAGAAGACGTGACATGGGCTATCTTTGAGGATGGCTTTCGTACTGCTCATATCTCATCTGGAGTGATGAGTCTAAAAAAGAAGGAGTTTCATAACCTGAAGCAGCGCCACCGCAGTGTGGCTGAATATATTGAGGAGTTCAACAATCTGGCGCGATATGCACCGGAAGAAGTTGACACTGATGCTAAGAGGCAAGAAAAGTTCCTCGAAGGGTTGAATGATGAGCTGAACCTGCAGTTGGCTGTGGCCTATGTTCCCACTTATCAATATCTCTGTGACAAGGCTGCTATTTTGGAGAACAAAATAAAGCAAGTTGAAAGCAGGAAGAGGAAGCATTCAGACAAGCACAGCTCGGGATCGTCTCACAAACGTTCCCATTATGATGACAGCGGAAGCTCAGGATCCCACAAGTATGGGAAATTCAACAAGCACCACAACCACAACCGTCATGACAACAAGCATCACCGTAGTCATGACAATGACAAGTACAAGAACCACAAGGGTGGATACAAGAGCCACCACAGTGGTAATGGAAGTAGAAGTGGAAGTCAGCCTGTCAAGAAGGACATTAGTCAGGTTGAATGCCTCAAGTGCAAGAAGATGGGGCATTATGCAAATGAATGCCCAGAAAAGAAAGTTGAAGGACCCAACAAGCCCAACCCTTTTCAGAAGGGACAGGTAAACCACATCAATGTGGAGGAAGTCTATGAGGAACCTAATGCTGTTGCTGGTAAGTTCAAACTCAATTCTGTTCCAGCATTTGTTCTCTTTGATACTGGTGCATCTCATTCATTCATATCAAGAGCATTTGTTGATAGAAATGGGTTCCCAACTGAAAACATTGGGTGTCCAATAAAAGTTAGTTCTCCGGGAGGAGATATGATAGTGAGTCTTGGATGCCGGGATCTAGTAATAGAGTTCGGAAAGCATAAATTTCCGGTGAGTCTGATAATCCTAGATTCTCAAGGACTGGACATAATTTTGGGAATGGATTGGATGGCTAAGTATGAAGGAGTATTAGACTGTGCTAATCGTACTGTTGCACTCACAACCCCGGAAAGAAAACGGATTAAATTCAAGTCTAACTTTGAACCAAAAGGGAGTAAACTAAATTCTCTTAAGGGGGTTAGCATGGACAGTGTGCCAATTGTGAGTGAGTATCCGGATGTGTTTCCGGAAGAATTACTGGGAATGCCACCAGATAGGGATGTGGAATTTCTTATAGATTTAGTACCGGGTTCTGGACCAATAGCAAAGAGACCTTATAAAATGTCAGTTGATGAACTGAAAGAACTCAAGAAACAACTTGGAGAACAGTTGCAGAAAGGATTTATTCAACCAAGTTCTTCATCTTGGAGAGCCCTAGTTTTGTTTGTAGAGAAGAAAGATAGAAGTCAAAGATTATGCATAGATTACCGTTCACTCAACGAGGTAACTATCAAGAACAAATACCCTTTGCCTAGAATCAATGACTTGTTTGATCAGCTAGAAGGAGCATGTGTGTTCTCAAAGATTGATCTCCGGTCAGGCTATTTTCAACTCAAGATAAGAGAACACGACATACCAAAAACAGCATTCACTACAAGGTATGGATTGTACGAGTATACCGTAATGCCTTTTGGCTTGACAAATGCTCCAGCATACTTCATGAATATGATGAACAAGGTGTTCATGGAATTCCTTGACAAGTTTGTCGTCGTTTTCATCGATGACATCTTAGTCTACTCCAAGAGCAAAGAAGAGCATGAAGGACATTTGCGTTTGATACTTGAGAAATTAAGAGAGCATAAACTTTATGCCAAATTCAGCAAGTGTGAGTTCTGGTTGGAGGAAGTTGGTTTCCTTGGTCACGTTATGACAAAGGATGGTGTAGCAGTTGATCCTGCTAAAGTTTCAGCTGTGACTAAATGGGAATCTCCCAAGACAGTGAAGGAAGTTCGTAGTTTCCTTGGCTTAGTAGGTTACTACAGAAGATTCATTGAGAATTTCTCTAAGGTAGCTAAGCCCGTGACTGAATTGTTAAAGAAAGACAAGAAGTTTGCTTGGTCTGAAGGTTGTGAACTCAGCTTTCAGGAGTTGAAGAAGAGACTTGTGACAGCACCAGTCTTGTGTCTGCCAGATTTGGAAAAAGATTTCCAAGTATATTGTGATGCATCTCATCAAGGATTGGGTGCAGTACTCATGCAAGACGGTAAAGTTGTGGCTTATGCCTCGAGACAACTCAAAACTCATGAAGTGAACTACCCTACTCATGATTTAGAGTTAGCCTCTGTTGTCCATGCACTCAAAACATGGAGACACTATCTTTTGGGAAAGCGTTGTGAAGTGTTCACAGATCACAAGAGTTTGAAGTATATCTTCACCCAGAAAGAAATCAACATGAGACAAAGAAGATGGCTAGAACTCATCAAGGACTATGACTTAAGTTTGCAATACCACCCCGGTAAAGCGAATGTTGTAGCAGATGCTCTAAGTCGTAAGGTTTTTGTGAATGGCCTTACCAAAGGAGAATTTCCAGATGATCTGTGTACCCAATTTATAAAACTCAGATTAGAGATTGTGCCTGAAGGACATCTCATGACTTTGGATGTTCAACCTACTTTGTTGGACAAGATCAAAGAAGCCCAGAAGATTGATAAAGAAATTAAAGAGATTAAAGAAAAGATTGGCAAAGGAAAAGCCAAAGGGTTCCATGAAGACGAACATGGTACCTTATGGCATGGGAAACGTATCTGTGTTCCACAAGATCCGGAGCTTCGGAAACTGATTTTGCAAGAAGCGCACAACTCTCCATATTCCATTCATCCGGGTAACACCAAAATGTACATGGACATGAAGGAAAGATTTTGGTGGAATAATCTCAAGAAGGACATCTCCGAACATATCGCTTTGTGGGATGTGTGTAGTAGAGTGAAAGCAGAACATCAGAAAACAGCAGGTTTGCTTGAACCACTACCTATTCCTGATTGGAAGTGGGATAAGATCGGTATGGATTTCATTACCGGATTACCAAGGACCCGGTCAGGATACGATTCTATTTGGGTAGTAGTGGATCGCCTAACTAAAGTGGCTCATTTCATACCCGTAAAGACCACCTATACAAGTGCTAAGTTGGCCAAGATCTATATGAGTTGAATTGTGTGTCTACATGGAGTACCCAAGAGTATTGTGTCTGATAGGGGAACTCAATTCACTTCCCATTTTTGGAGACAGCTACATGAGTCATTGGGAACGAGGTTGGAATTCAGCACTGCTTTTCATCCTCAAACTGATGGACAGACAGAAAGAACTAATCAGATTCTAGAAGACATGTTGAGGGCATGTGCCTTAGACTATGGAGCCAGTTGGGATGAAAGTCTGCCTTACGCAGAATTTTCTTATAACAACAGCTATCAAGCCAGCATTGAGATGGCACCGTTTGAGTTTCTCTACGGAAGAAAATGTACAACCCCATTGTTATGGAATGGTGTGGGAGAAAGAAGTTTATTCGGACCAGAACTTATCAAAGAAGCCGAAGAGAAGGTCAAGTTGGTTAAGAATAGATTGAAGATAGCACAGTCCCAACAGAAAAGCTACGCAGATTCCAAGCAAAGAGAAGTCACCTACGAAGTCGGTGATAGAGCTTATCTTAGAGTGTCACCACTTCGTGGAATGAAGAGGTTCGGAGTCAAAGAAAAATTGGCACCAAGATATGTTGGGCCATTCAAGGTTCTGAGTCGTAAGGGAGAAGTTGCCTATGAAATTGAACTCCCAGAATCTCTGTCAGCTGTTCATAATGTGTTTCATGTGAGTCAACTTAAGAAATGTCATCCGGAAATGGAAGAAACTTCTTTGAAGGATACCATACCTTTGGAGGAGGTTCAGTTGCAGAGTGATCTCACTTATGAAGAGAAGCCTATCAAGATTCTTGAGACTGCAGAAAGAGTCACACGGACCAAGACTATCAAGTTTTGCAAAGTCCAGTGGAACCATCATTCCGAAGAAGAAGCAACATGGGAAAGAGAAGATGATCTTCGGAAAGACCACCCTCACCTATTTGCTAGCCAATCCGAATCTCGAGGGCGAGATTCACCTTAAGGGGGTTAGATTTGTAACATCCCTAAATTCATGATTTCAAAGGTTGCATATCATTCATGCATGCATATAGTTTTGAGATCAATTTCAAACCAATTTCAAGAAAACAGAAGCACATAGTGCTATCATTTTATGTGAGCAAACTTAAGTCAAATGACCATCCTCATTTGAGAGCTTAGTGTTTTAAAACCAAGTTTGTTTGCTCCTTTATTGATTGGTTTGAGTGTAGAGTTTGAACAAAATTTTACAAAATAAAAATGGTTTCAAAACCATTTTCAAAACATTTGCAAATCAAGTGCTATGGCACTGTTTATTTTGTTATTTCAAAAGAATCAAGCTTGAACAGAGATACCACTTGTTTTATGCCTTGAAATGTGAATGTTGCACCCTACAAAATCCTGGAAAAAGTTTGAATTCAAAAGCTTTTGAAAATCATTTGAAAATCAATCTAGAAAATCAAATTAGAAAAAGAAAAGGGATAGAGAAAAGGAAAAGGGCCGGCGCTACTAATCTGGCCCATCAACAGAAGCAGCCCAACTAGCCCACCCGGGTTCCCCCTCTCTCTCTCTCTCACGCGCAGAAGCACCCGCGGAGTCGCTGACACCAGGACCCCACCCCCCTCTGTTTATTTCGCTGACAAGTGGACCCGTGACCCCGTCGTCGTCTTCGTCAATCACGCGCGCCTGCACCGCTCGCGCCGCCGTTACTCGCCGCAGTCACTGCCGCGTTGATTCCCATTGATTCCGCGAGTAACTCCACGCCCAGCTCCGGCTATAAGAACCTCTCCCCCTCGCGGTCATTTTTCCCCACACTGCACACCCTTCTCGCCACCAGGCTGCCAGTATTCGCTCTTGCGCCGCCGCAGACAGAACCTGCTCCGACGACCAATTCTGGTAAACCTCGTGCGCCCCTTCCTCTCTGGTTCATACGAGCAGCTTCGCAACTCCCTCGCGCACCTCCTGATCCCCTTTGCTTGTCTATTTGTGATCCAGAGCTTCGACTTCGACGAGCACCGAGAGAATCCGACGCCGTCACCAACTCCGGCGAACCTTCCTGGTTAGTTCTGACCGCATCTTGTCCTCTCCTTGACACTCACATGACCAGCATCACTCTGTGCATCTAACGCACTGCTTATTTTGCCTTGGCGCGATCTGTATCTTCGGCAACGTCGATGAGCAGCCGCACCCGACGCGTTCGCGAACTCCGACGAGGAATGTCTGACGACCCCGTGCACCCCTTGCAAAGCCACCGGCACGTTGAGCTTCACCTCGTGACGACGGTTCTGTTAAGCATCCTCTCCCCTCCCCAGGCGACCTAGAACGCCAGCACCGCCACTGGCAGAGCGCTCCGCCGCTCACCGTCTCCGCGCGCCGCCAGACCTTGGTTGTTTGATCAAGAGCCGTTGGATCTAGATCCAACGCGTACGATAGAATCACTTAATGAAACGGTACATTAGATCTGAGCCGTACGCGATCACTTAAATCCAACGATCTGCGTCGACCGATCCGTGCGAAGCGGTACGCGCCAATAGGATAGCGACGCGTGGCAGTGAGTTAGATTTAAAAACAAAATTTGAATCAGATTTATAACCAAATTTGTTTTAGCTATAACTTTTGATCCACACGTTAGAATTTGACAAATTTTATACCGTTGGAAACAAGAGAACAAGCCCTTTATGTTTATACAATGTGTTTAATGTTTAGCTTCTGTTAAAATGAATTTATTTGCAGAAACTTGTTTAGGACTAATTGAATGTATGAATTGTTTAGGAAATTGTTTTAGTGTCAAATAAACTTTGTTTGGCAAGTTTTTGACTTGTTTAAGATTCAGTACTATGCACTTGCTTGGTTGAGTTTTAAAAAAAAATCATCACTTAGCATTTTGCATGCATGCATATGTATTTTTTTTTGTTTATATATGTTGTGTGTAATTTGTTGCTACCATTCTTTGTGTAGACTTTGGTGTTAGTGATTGTGATTGTGAAGAGTGCTACTCTCCCAACTACCAAGGCAAGTGGTACTTCATAAATATTATTATCCCTATGTTTTATACTAAGCATTAGAAATATTTTGCTAAGTCTTGCATGATATTATTTTGCTTATGCCATGTTGGGAAATCCTAGTAGTTGTAGAAATGCTAGGAAGTTCCTAAGTTGAGTTACTATCTATGCCATGCTTAGCCTAGCTAGTAGCAAATAAGGGTTGGTGAAATATACATGCTATGATGAAAATATTTCTAAGTCTTTGGACTTGCGTTTTTCCTAATAAAACAACTAAGTTAATGAAACACCTAGGTGGAATGGAAGGTTTGGTTTATGTTGAGTGGTTACACAAGGCCCATTTCTATGGTTTACCTTGTGTATCTCACTTGTGGTAAGCCACCCAGGAACAAAGAGATTTTAGAGGCCAAGTGTTGAGAAGCTTATAGTGCAACCACTTGGCAATATGGGCTCTGCCAGGATCATAGGTTGCTAGAACTTAGCCATTTGGACAGTTGGTGGTAGTGGGATGATAGGTTGGAGCGCGTTCATTTGGTCTAAGGGAAGGCTTCTGAAGGGTCCTGTCTTGGTGAAAATCAAGGCTTGTGGGGAAAGTGCACCACCTCTGCATATGGAAGAATCTAAGTACTTAGCCAAGTCCATGGCAATGGACAATTTGAGCATCAAGACATGGAAGCTATCAAGAATCTCCTCATCCCAACTTCTAAGTAAAATCTTGTGGGTGAACAAGGGTGAAGGACCCCAATATATATTAGTGGTTCCTTAGGAAAAGCTTTTGACAAAGAAAAACTTAGTGATTTCAACTAATAGTAAAAACCTATTTTGAGCAAAGCAAGCCAAGCTACACTTAGCCAAATTTGCATATAGTATCTAGTCCACTTATAATATACTAAGGTATCACTTGCCAATACTATTCCAAAGTATTGACCCACTATGGCTGTAACTTGTGATGTTGCATGTTACTCTGATGAGGATTAGGTGTCATGAGTCTACACTCAACATGTTTGCCTGTGGCACATGAAGATGAAGACTTATAATCATTTACTTGTTCAAACTCTTGTATTAGGCCTGTGGCCTTTGAGTTGTAAAGACTATGTTTATCTCTAGAATGGATGTAATAAATGACCTTTGTATCTGTGTACTTCATCTTAAACTGTGGATGCTAGCAATGATCTAGGGACTAGCATTGCAATCACAGGGATCCTTTTCCTTTATAAAGGAGGGATCTTACATAGCAAGAGTATTACTAAAACCACCATGAATAAAATGAGAACCTCCATCAGTCATGAGATATCTAGGCACACCAAACCTAGGAAAAATAACATCTTTAAGCATTTTTAAAGAGGTCTTACCATCAACACTGTTTGTAGGTATGGATTCTACCCACTTTGTAACATAATCAAAAGCAAAAAGAATATGAGTATACCCTTTTGAATGAGGAAAAGGACCCATAAAGTCAAATCCCCAACAATCAAAATGTTCAATAACAGGAGAATAATTTATAGGAATTTCATTGCGTCTACAAATGTTACCAACTCTTTGACATTCATCACATGATAAAATAAACTGCCTTGCATCCTTGAAAAGAGTAGGCCAATAAAATCCAGATTGTAAAACTTTTTGTGCAGTCCTATCCCTAGCATGATGTCCTCCATAAGCACTGCCATGACATTTTCTCAATATCTCTTGTTTCTCATATTCTGGGATACATCTCCGCATAATACCATCTACTCCTTCTTTATATAAATTTGGGTCATCCCAAAAGTAATGCCTTAGATCTTAAAAGAATTTCCTTCTTTGCTGGGCTGTAAAGGTTGGAGGCAAATACTTGGAAACAATAAAGTTAGCATAATCAACATACCAAGGACTCTCTTGCGGGCTTACCCTGATTGCAGCCAACTGTTCATTTGGAAAACTATCATTAACAGGCATAGGGTCAAAAGAAATGTTTTCCAAACGAGATAAATTATTAGCAACAGGATTTTCAGCACCTTTCCTATCTACAATATGCAGATCAAACTCTTGTAAAAGCCACACCCATCTAATAAGCCCAGGCTTAGCGTCTTTCTTTGTCATAAGGTACTTAATAGCAGCATGATCAATATGAATAGAAACCTTTGAATCAAAAATATAAGGTCTAAACTTATCACAAGCAAAGATTACATCTAAGAACTCATTTTCAGTAGTAGCATAATTCTTTTGAGCAGTATCTAGAGTCTTGCTAGCATAATGAATAACATTCAACTTTTTATCTACTCATTGCCCAAGAATAGCACCCACAACAAAATCACTAGCATCACACATAATTTCGAAGGGTAAATTCCAATCAGGTGGTTGAACAATAGGAGCAGTAGTCAAAGCTTTCTTCAAAGTTTCAAAAGCTTCCTTACAATCATCATCAAAAACAAAAGCTACATCTTTTTGAAGAAGATTAGTAAGGGGCTTTGAAATTTTGGAGAAATCTTTAATAAACTTCCTATAGAAACTAGCATGACCAAGGATACTACGAATACCTTTTATATCCCTAGGGCAAGGCATCTTATCAATTGCTTCAATTTTGGCTCTCTCTACTTCAATACCTCTTTCAGATATTTTGTGTCCAACAACAATCCCTTCATTAACCATGAAGTAGCATTCCTCCCAATTAAGAACAAGATTAGTTTCTTCGCATTTATGCAAAACTTTATCAAGGTTGTGCAAACAATTATCAAAATAAGTTCCATAGATGGAGAAATCATCCATGAAAACTTCCACAACTTCTTCACAAAAACCATGAAAGATAGCAGACATACATCTCTGAAAGGTAGCAGGAGCATTACATAAAACAAAAGGCATACACCTATAAGCATAAGTTCCATAGGGACAAGTGAAGATGGTTTTCTCTTGGTCTTGTGCTCTCACAACAATTTGCGAGAACCCAGAATAACCATCAAGAAAACAAAAGTGAGTCTTTTTAGACAATCTTTATAGCATTTGATGAATAAAAGGCAGAGGATAATGCTCTTTCTTAGTAACTTTATTAACCTTTCTAAAATCAATGCACATCCTATAACCAACCACTACTCTTTGAGGTATAAGCTCATTTTTTTGATTAGGCACAATAGTGATTCCCCCTTTCTTTGGGACAAAATGAACAGGGATAACCCATTGACTATCAGCAATAGGGTAAATAATACCAGCATGAAGGAGTTTTAATACCTCATTTATTACCACATCCTTCATCTTAGGATTTAAACGACGTTGATGTTCAACAACTGGTTTTGCATCAGGTTCTATATTAATAGCATGCTGACATATAGTAGGAGAAATCCCTTTTAGATCATCAAGAGTATACCCCATAGCTCCTTGGTGTTTCTTCAATATTTCTAATAATCTTTCCTCTTCCTTCCCTGAAAGTTTAGAACTAATAATAACATGATATATTTTTGTAACATCCCAAAAATCATGATTTGAAAAGTTTGCATATCATTCATGCATTCATAACATTTGGTCATTTCAAACAAGATTTCAAAATAAGAAAAACCATGTGATACCTATTATTTCATGTAAATAAGGCAATGGTTTTATCTCCTATTTTATTCTCCTTTTCAAAGTATTAAAATGCTTTGGATGGTTTAGTAATGCTTTAAAAGGGATGCAAATCTTGCATAAGAATTTTCAAAACAAAATTCAAAGCAAAACCATTTGTATGCCTAATATATGTGTATAGCAATTAGAGGCATGGTTTATTTTATTTTTCAAAATGTCAAAGTGAATTTGACCATACAGTAAGGTGTTATACTATTTTATGTGAAGGTTTGCACTGCAAAAATCAAAAGAAATTATAATTCAAACTCACTTGAATTTGAATTGAATTGCTTTTCTGAAAATCGAAATAGAAAAATAAAAAGAATAGAGAAAAAGGAAAAGGTTGGCGCCACCGTTTCGCCCCAGCAGCAGAATCAGCCCACGAAGCCCACCCGGCCACCTCCCCCTTTCCACTATTTCTCACGCGCAAGCACACCCCCACCTCGCTGACGGGAAGGCCCCACTGCCACGTCGACCCCGTCGTCTATATCGCGCCGGAGGACGAGCGCCCCTCTCTGCCGTTTCCTCCTTGTTTCAATTCGATTGACTGTGCTTGATTTCCGTTGTAATTGCCCCTCTCGGCCCTACTACTTAAACCCCCACTGCCCCTCGCCATTTCCCCTCACTCGTCACATCATCTATGCCACCAGGCTGCTAGGATTTTGAGCTGCGATGCCACTGGCCCGACGCTCTCCGGCGACCGATTTCCGGTGAGGACTCCCCACCCTTACCCTCTCACTCATACAGTCGTATTCGCCACACTCCCCCGCGTCTAACGATTCTCACGGTTTTCCTTCTGATGGCCTACAACCTCGTCTTTGTCCACAACCGCAAGTGCCCGACGCCGTCCCCTACTCCAGCGACCAATTGCGGTATAAATCGAACGCCCCTTGTTCTCTGGTTCAGACTCACTGATGCGCATTTTCCTCGTGCACATGCTGATGCTTTTCGTTTGCGTTGCGGTGGCCTAGGTTGTCGCCTTCGTCGCCGTTTGCTAAAGACCGACACTGTTCGCAACTCCGATGAGCCCCCACGGCCGCAACAGCTCACCCCCGTCCAAGCCGAAGCCACCTCGAGCATCCTCGCACCCGTGTGATGCTGGTAAGCTACTGCCCCGCCCCTAGCCCCCTCTAGAATCGCCGTACCACCGCCGCCAGTAGTGCCACCGCCAGTGGACATTTGTGCCGCCACTTATTAGTCAGAGCAGCGTGCACTGTTAGATCTGCATCGTAGCGCCTAGATTAGATCCAACACTAAACATTTTCTTTAGATATGGCGCGTTGAATCTGATTAGATCCAACGACGCGGAAACGCGATCCACCCCAAAGTGGTACTTAGCAATCAGGAGCCGCCGCGTGGCCTTTTTTCAATTTAAAACCAGATTTGGTTTAGAACTTGTAAAATTCATCACTTATTTTCTGTTTATCCAAAAAATGCAAATAATATATCACTGGACTCACAAAATTAACCTACAATTATATCGGCTTAGTTTTGTACTTTCCTTCTATAAAAATGGAATTTTATGCAGAGACATTTGTAGGCTTATTTTGAGTATAAAAATTATTTAGAAAATGTTTTAAAGACTAAATTAAGTTTATTTGGTCTATAAAAGTTTAGTTTAGTGTTTACTACTATTTACTTGTCTTGTTTGGTTTAAGAAAAAAATCATCACATAGCATTTGCATGCATTCATATATTTTTGCTTGATTTATTTGAATGTAAATTGGTGCTATCATTTTATGTGTAGATTTTGGTGCTAGTGGTGATTGTGATTGTGAGGATTGTTGCTACTCCCCCAACTACCATGGAAAGTGGTGCTTCATGTATTTTTTCCCATTATTTTGATTATGCACTAGTGATATTTTGTATAGGGCTTGCATGAGATTTTACTAAGTATCTATATGCTATGCTATGGGAAATCCTAGTAGTTGTAGAATTCATAGAAATATTCTCTAAGTTAAGATACTTGCTATATTATCATGCTTAGCCTAGCTAGTAGAAAAGAAGGGTGGTATATATATACATGCTATGAAAATTTTACAAAGTCTTGTGACTTATGTTTTTGCTTAATAAAACAATTAAGTGAATGAAACACCTGGGTGGAATGGTAATTGCTTAGATGGATTTTTGTTGAGTGGTTACCAGGGCCCCATCTTCATGGTCTACCCTGTGTATCTCACTTGTGGAATGCCACCCAGGAACAAAGAGATTTGAGATACCAATTGTTAAGAAGCTTCTAGTGCAGCCACATGGCAATATGGGCTCTGCCTGGATCATATAGGTTGCAATAACTTAGACAAATGGACAGAAGGTGGTAGGGGGTGATAGGTTTGGAACGCGTCCATTTGATCAAAGCACAGGGACACTAGTTTTTCTAGATTTTCTAGGATGAGAGACAATATTAGAAGCGTCTTCACAGAAGACAATGTGCTCATCCTCTATATTTTTAGTGACAAGATCTTTTACAAGGGCTACTACAGGTTCAATATTTATTTGCTCATCAGGTTCCAGAGTTTTCTTTGCACTTTTGCTAACCACATTAGCTATGATAGAATGTTCCTTTACCTTAGCAGGAAACAGGATTTTCTCAACATAAGGTTCAGGCAAAATAGGATCAACAATACAAACTTCAATGCTAGCAGGAACATGGGTAACAATATTTTTTTAAGGCGCATGGTACTTATCCCACTCCTTTTTAGGAATTTCAATATAAGAGGCAAAGGCCTTAAAACATTTTGCAATAACTTGAGAATCAAGATCATACTCAGTACTAATATCATGGAAGTCATCAGTTCCCATAAAAGATTTAATGCATTCATAATCATAGTTTATTCCTGACTTTCTTCCTTTCTCATTCTCCCAGGCTTCAGTGTTCTCTTGAATATGGTCTAGGAGATCCCATTTAGCTTCTTCCTTCATACATGTGAATGATCCAGCACAAGAAGCATCTAATAAATCTTTATCATGAAGAGAAAGCCTTGCATAAAAGTTATTGATAATAATATTATTAGGGAGTTCATGAATAGGACATTTAAGCATTAGTAACTTCAATCTCCCCCAAGCTTGGGTTGTACTCTCTCCATCACGAGGCCAAAAGTTATATATTTGATTCCTATCCTTATGAATCTCACTGGGAGGATAGAATTTAGAATAAAAGAGAGGTACTATTTCCTCCCATTCCATGCATTGTCCATTCTTCAAAAGCTTATACCATTCTTCAGCTCTTCCTTTCAATGATATAGAGAGTAACTTATTATTCACATGTTCAGTTGTGATACCTGCACACTTAAACAACCCACATAATCCATGGATAAAAAGCAAGTGATCACCAGGATGGACAGTTCCATCCCCAAAATAATAATTATCCATAACATGATCAATAATACGTGTAGGTATCTTAAAAGGATCTATCTCAACAGGTGGTGATTCATCTACTACCCTAACAGTGGTAGTAGTTTTCCCAAACATAAAACCAAGTGGGTTATCCATATTGGAAACCAAGTAACAGACAGAAATAAAAAGGAATACTCATAGTAGAAGTTTCCTTTACCAGTTTCACTCTTAAATAGCGCTTCACTCTCTGGCAACAGCGCCAGAAAATAGTCTTGATGACCCACAAGTATAGGGGGTTTATCGTAGTACTTTTTATAAATAGGAGTGTCAATCCCAACGAGGAGCAGAAGGTGTTGACTAGTGGTATGGAGCAGGAAATATCTGTAAATACTTGGCAAACGAATTTTTAGGGGTTTTCTGATAAAGCAAGGAAATAAAGACAGCAAATAATTGCAGCAGTGGCCCAATCCTTTCTTAGCAAAGGACAATCCGGTGGAAATAGTAATGAGGACCAAACGTTCTCCAGGACACATGGGAATACTGTGAAGTGCTTTCGTTTCATATAGCTGATTAATCTTCTTTGGTTTTATAAGTGTTGTGTGGGTGAACCTGTGCTAATGTAACGACCTTACTTGGACTAATACATACTTGTGATTAAACCCCTTGCTTGCATCCGCAACTATAAGAAAGCAATTAAGATAAAAAACCTAACCATAGCCTTAAACTCTGAGATCCTACACTCCATTGTGCAATGGTTTCCTAACGGGGGTTCGGGTTTCTGTCACTCCGGCAACCCCATGATTAGTAGACAAATACACAATGCATTCCCCTAGGCCCATAAATGGTGAAGTATCATGTAGTCGACATTCACATGACACCACTAGAAGAATAGCACCACAACTTAAATATTAAACCATTGAATAATACCTCAACACAATTCCACTACTAACAACATGACTTATCCCATGTCCTCAAGTATTGAATGAACTACTCACGAGACATCATATGGACCAAGATTTGAGATGATATAATGATGGATAAAAATCTGAATATAAACAATAATTCAAAGGTTCCACTCACAAGCATCAACTACAACAGTAATCAACACCGGGAAAGTTTCCCCTAAGAACTATGCAAGATTCAACACAATTGTTACAGCAGGATGGAGTGGTGATGATGGTGCTGGTGGAGATGATGGTGTGGATGATGATGATGATACCGATGAAGTCTAGCTTGATGACGGTGTTGATGGGGACGATCTCCCCTCTTCGGGAAGGAATTTCCCTGCCATAAATCTGTCTGTCGGAGAGCTCTTTCTCTCTCGGTGTTTTCCTCCCCACAGAGGCGACAGAATATTTCTGTGGTCACTCTCTCTTGTTCTAGGGTTTCAAGGAGAATATATAGGCGAGAGGGCGTGACGGTGCTCGACGTGGCACTTTGTTGGTAACCCCAAGAGCAGGGTGTGAAGAGCACAGCAGCAAGTTTTACCTTAGTTGAGACCGAGGTTATCGAACCAGAAGGAGGAAGGAAACGTCACACAGGTGTTGCAAACAACGTGGATACCTGCACAACACAAACTCAAGACTTTATCCCAACGAATTTGTGAGGTTGTCAAGCTCACCGGTTTGCTATAACAAAGGATTAAACATATGGTGTGGAAAGTAATGGTGGTTTGCAGCAAGTAAACAAGTAACAGTGGAAGATGTATCAATGGTAAAGATTGGACCAGGGTCCATAGTTCACTAGAGGTCCTCTCCTTAGATAAACAACATTGCATGAAGGGTAAACAAATTACAGCAGGGCAATTGACAGGAACTGAGCAAGGCATAACAATGAAATTACTAGTCAGAAAGATCCTATGAGATTCGATTGAGAAATACAACAAGATACATAGACCGCCATCCAACTGCATCTATGACTAGAAGTCCACCTTCAGGTTATCATCCGAACGCCCTCCAGTATTAAGTAGCAAGCAACAGACAACTGCTTTAAGCAAAGTGTGTAAGGTAAACAGTCCACATGTTCTATGAACAAGAGACCGTTGTTTTCTCCCTAGTAGCAACATCACATCTACAACGAAGAGCATGCAAGATCACAAACAACGCAGACATGATAGAATCATAAAGACAAAACCATTAATCAAACCAACATAATAATATCAACATCCATCGGATCTCCGCAAACACAACATGCATGATTACAAATAGATTAGATCTTGATCATGAAAGGAGCTCACAAGATCTATACATGAAAGCACAAAGGAGGAGATAAAACCATCTAGCTACTACATGGACCCATAGTCCAAGGTGGAACTACTCATGCATCATACCGGAGAGAAGGCCTCCGGGATGATCTCCCCTCCGGCAGGGTGCCGGGAAGAACTTCATATCCCCCCGATCTAGGGACAACGGTGGCTGCGGCTACAGAAGGTTTTGTGGAATATTGATCGGGTACTTAGGGTTTCTGCATCGGGGGCTTCTTACAGGAGAAGGGGGAGGCCGAGGCGATGCCAGGGGCCTCACACCCTGCCTAGGCGCGGGGCAGGGCCCACCCGAGCCTAGGGGGGTGGATGCCCTGGCACGCCTCTCTGTCTCCCCTCTGGACTTCTTGTTCCCCATGGATAGTTATTAACTTTGATGTTTGTCCCGTCCAATTCCGAGAATATTTTCTTACTAGCTTTTTTGGAACCAAAACCAGTAGAAAACAGGGAACTAGCACTGTGGCAACTTGTTAATAGGTTAGTACCAGAAAACATGTAAAAAGCACCTCAAAGTGTAGACAAAGCAAAGCAAAGTAGGTACTAAACAAGCATGGAGCATCAAAAATTATAGATACGTTTCCGACGTATCAAGCATCCCCAAGCTTAACTCCTGCTTGTCCTCGAGTAGGTAAGTGATAAAAAGAATAATTTTTGAGGTTACATGCACCCTCACAATAAAGATCTAACCATTTGCAAGCATTGAAAGCTGGGATCAAAGAACTCTAAACATGTGCATCAAAGATGGAGTTCTAACAATAGGACATAATAACTATGCATGCAACATGAAAGTCTACAAACAATGATCATGAATAACATGCATTGAAAAACGTTTGTTTGTTTCACATACAGAAAACATAGCATAGTTGTAACTAGCTTGTCCCTCATAGAGTAGCAAATAGATGCATAGCACACCTTCAAAGTTCACAAGGGTGACTAGAAACAAATAGCATAAGAACAAGTAATATCACAATATGCATCAATCAATAAGATTTGGAACACTGCACACAGAATGACAACTATGCTCTCTTAATGGTGCCTAAAGGTAGAAGGTGGAGACTCAAATAATGGTGGAAGAAAGGCCTTTTATAAAGGAAGCATGGATTTCAAGTTTCAAAAAGAGCTTCCAAAAATTATGGTACTTGTCAGTTTTCAGCCCTCATTGCCCCTATCATAAGCATCTTGAAGTGATTAAGGTTAAAGTGAACAAACCATGGAGTATATGCTTGCTTCATAGATAGCTCACTATGGTGATGCTGCAAGTTTCCACCATGATTAGGAACGGCTTAGGCTAGCGACCCAGGCGTTTCTCTAACACAGGTGTAAGACCCCACCTTTTTAAAGGTAAAGGTCCCTGTGATTGCAATGCTAGTCCCTGGATCAAATGCTAGCATCCACAGTTTAAGATGAAGTACACAGATACAAAGGTCTTTATTACATTGTCATTCCAGAGATAACATAGTCTTTTACAACTCCATAGACATAGGCTAGTACAAGAGTTCAACTTAATAAAATAAAGTAAAGTCTTCATCTTCATGTGCCACATGCAAACATGTTGAGTGTATACTCATAACCCTAATCCTCATCAGTGTAACCTGCAACATAACAAGTTACAACCATAGTGGGTGAATACATTGAAATAGTATTGGAAAGTGATACCTTAGTAGAATAATAGTTTCTAGCTTCTTCATGAATTTGGCTAAGTGTACCTTAGGCTTGCTTTGCTCAAAATAAGTTTTGCCTATCAGTTGAAAACACTAAGTTTTTGTTTGACAAAAACTCCCAAGGAACCACCAATAGACATCGGTGAACCTTTACCCTTGTTCAACCACAAGTTTTTATCTTAGAAATTGGGATGAGGAGATCCTTTATATCTTCAATGTCTTGATGCTCAAATTGTCCATTGTCGGGAACACGGCTAAGTACTTAGATTTTTCCTTCTCGAGAGGTGGTGCACTTTCCCCACAAGACTCGACATGCATCGAGACAAGATCTTTCAGAAGCCTTCCCTTAGACCAATGTAACTACCTCGGTGAATTACGTTCCTAGTTACAAGTCTGGATGAGCAGAAATGGTTAAAATAGTACGGTGGGGCCCAAATGCCACTCACAGGTAGACCTTTCGGCCGTCCTAACCATTTCCAAACATCGGGACAAGAACGAGCGGCGTAATCGGCAGGCGAAGGGATCAACTACATACACAAATGAGTATGTATGCAAGCCACCATACAACAGTACATCAGAGCCATTCCATCTAAAAAGAAAGGAAATATAGCAACGCCCTACGGCAAGATCCAAATATCCTAGATAGATATAATAGTTTAGGATATCTCCTCATACATCAAACATTAGAGTATCAAGCGGAAGCGGAAGACAAAATCCGAGTACGGATAAGAAGCAAATCGGCATAAGATGCCCCATAAATAAACACATCCCGCCCACAGATCTCACGGATCCCCGTTCCCGAAATCTCTACACCGAATGATCGTTGCCCACATCGTCCGTCTCTTCCACCCAGTATCCATCTTGCGAGTGTACCTGTTCATCTGAACCAATAATTTATCGTGTGAGACCCTAGGGGTACTCAGCAAGTCTTTATGCCTCTAAAGGGGACACAACCTGGGGTGACGCAATTGTAGCAAAAGATAAACCCTAGCAATTCTATAGATACTCGCTAACCATCCGCCTAACCAAAGATAGACGGATGTCCGTGAAATAATAATCAACAGTTATAACGGTAATCTTAACAGATCCATCCTCCTCCTCGCTTACCGACAAGGAAGCGGACGAACAGCCCCCCATCCATTGGCAGTTTTATTATCCATTCCGTGAGTGTTGCACTATTTACTAGTCAGGTACCTAGTCTAGTCAAATTAAAAGCGGTACTTTAGTTATGCTTGTCTATGATTGAGAAACTGTGCTCCAAGTCGTCCATAACCGCGGACACGGCTTTCAGAAAGTTTTACCCTGCAGGGGTGCACAAATAGCAACACACACTCGATATGCCTCGGAAAAACCAAATCAAAACCCAATGAGGCAGTCACGACAAAGCAATTACAGGATTCAGAAATATTTCAGGGGGCCACCCCATTAAGCTACCCGCAACGAAGCTGGCCGGCTACGAGACGGACTCAAGGTTTGTGTGGCCGGCTGTAAACGACTGGGAACCCGAAAGTGTGACTGGGATTGTCGATACAGCGAAAACGGGTCACGGACCTAAACAGTACAATGTGCAGTACCTCGCACAATTTAAATAAAGCAGTAAAGCATGGCATAAGTACATGATAGTAAATAAAACCTCAAACTAGTTTGTGGCCCCAAGAAATAAGAATGAATCAAGCTCTGGCTCAGGGGGGTTCATAAGCCTCCCGGATGTGGATAGCGCGAATATTCAAGGAACAGGAATCAAGTACTCGGGGTCCTACGGGACACAAGTGAGCCTGAAAAACCAAATAGCGAATATGGCTCACCGATGCCACTTTCATTAGTTATCCCATTACTACTCAGGTTAAGTTGTTTAGGTACCTCGTTATCCATCAGACACTCACATACCCTACACATGCTGTTCTACGACTCGCATGGCTCAAACAACTCCTGTAGTAATGGCTCATGGGATGGAGGAACAAGCTTCGGTGGGGTTTAAATGTAAAGGCTATGCAATACTTGGGGTTCAATTTAATGCAATCGCGACTCAATGATGCAGGAATAAGATAGAGGCAATAGGTACTATATGTATGCAAGCATGTGGTAGTGCTTGCCTGGCAGCTCAGGTGAAGCGAGAGAAGGATCTGGGTAGTGCTCCTGGGTATCTTGATATATCCCCTGCTCAGCGTCTATTCGAAGAAGAACCAAACAAACAAGGGCCAACATAAATAAAGTGCACAAGCATATGAATAAAATGCGACAAGCAAACAATCATGCCATGATGAATGATGCACAATTTGCATGGCAATAAAGTAGCATGGCATGGGTGAGGTGTGGAATACAAGATTAAATCATTTTATTGAGTTTTAATCCCATTTTATACCCATATTAGTTTCTATACACATTATATTTATATGATGCATGCTACAAAACAGACAAAGGATTGCATAAACAGAAAGGTCTCGTCGAGCTAATCATTTTAGACATATTATTTGTTAGATTTGGAGTTATAAAACAAAAGTTATTAATTAATTAAGGAAAAAGGGCATTTTAATGTAATTTTAATTAACTTGGAAAATAAAGTGTCCAAAATATATTTTGAATGGCAGATTTGAATTCCTCATATTTTTCTGGTTTGAAAACATATATTATTTGTTTAATTTGGATTTATATGTTAAAAGATATTTAAAAACAGATTTAAATTTGAATTTGAATTAATTTTGAAAAGATTTGAATTAAAACAGATTACAAGAAAAACTTTTTATACTTAGACAGACCCAGCCACTGACGCTGACGGGTGGTCTCACTGCTGACTCAGCACAGGTGACGCGGCGGGACCTGGCGTGGGGACTTTTGTCACCGCGGGGTAGGCTAGCCGGTGCGGATGACAGATGGGACCGGCGTCCAGCGGGTCCACTCGCGGGCGCGTCCAGCAGGCGCACGCCACGTGGGCGATCCCAGGACGCGGGGAGGGACCGGTCCGTGATGGCCAGGAACTTCCGGGGTTCTTTTGCAAAAAGATACCGTGGCTGACAGGTGGGGCACTAGGGAGCTCGGGTTGAGGCGGGAAAAACTACAGGGGGCTACGCGCAAGAATGACATCGGCTGCTGCTGAACGCTGACAGACAGAGGCCGTGCGGCGGTGGATCCGGCCATCTTCCGGCGACGATGGCGACACCACCGCTGGAGGAAACATGACGCTCCAAAAACAATAAAACGAAGAGGGTAACAAGGGCTACAGCTTTCGTCTTTGGAGGTGCGTCAAGGGAGGTCTACAGCGCGCGGGACAGGGTGAGGAACAGGGGCGGTTGCTGCGGTCTGATGCTGTCTGCCAGAGCACGACGCGCGGCGCGCGCGCAGCGTGTTCGACGGAAGGCGGCGGCGCTACTGCGAGCTAGAAGGAGAGGGACCATGTCTAGGGGGAAGAGGTGCTCACCTAGGTGTTCGTCGGTGTGGTCGTTTGCGTGGAGGTGGAGGGGATCTAACGGCGGGCTCGTGGACGGCTTCGTCGGATCCCTCTCGGCATGGTGGCGACGGCGACGTTCCGGTGAGGTTCAGGCGCTGCGGCAGGTCCAGGACGACGGTGAAGAGGCAGGGGAAGGCACTGGTGCTTCTAGATCGGCTTGACGTCCACCGGAACAGCGAGGACAGAGGGAGTCGTGGCTAGGGTTAGGAGGAGATTGCCATGCTGGCTAGGGAGGAAGAAGGAGAAGGGTGAGGGCTTGGGCGCCTCCTGGATGGGATCTGGGTGGTTAGGTGAGGTAGGAGGGAGAGGCACATGGGGTGGTGGTCTCTTCTGAAAAAGGTGAGGAGGGTGATCGGGCTAGGTCTCTCCCTCCTTCTTATCTCTCTTTGTCTTGAAGCCAAAGAAAGAGTGGTGAGGGGAGGGGGTGACGTGGTGGTGCTGGTGGTTGGCTGTTGGTGGACCAAGGTGAGGGGGAGGAGAAGAGAGGGTAACCGAGAGGGGAGGGGTAGAGGGCATGGGCTCGGTCTAGGGTTAGGGTAGGAGGAATTAGGGTTTTGGATAGAGGGGGTGAGATCATGGTGGTAGGGTAGGTGATTAGGGTGGTAGGGTTTAGGGTTAGATAGAGAGATGAGAGGTGGTATGGTAATGATGGGGTAGATAGAGATGGTGATGAGGTTTAAGCAAGATCAAAATAGATCAAGCCCAAAAGAAGGGATAGAGATAGATGAGAGATGAGATGGTTCACCCAAAAATTCAAATAAAATCCAAAGACTAGAATTATGGTGGTACTTGCATGGGCCATGCATAATTAATTAATACCATGCTTATTTTGTGAAAACAAGATTATTTACATGGCATTATTCTTATGCATTCCAAAATGTGGAGTAAGGCCTAAGCAAAAGAAATGAAAGGATGCCCCATGTGGAGTAGTTGGAGATGACCATGTTTAAATAGAAATGGGACTTGCTAGTGTGTATGTGCCACTAGATGCTCAATAGTCCCAAAAATATCCCAACATGGCATAATCCATAATAACCCATGTGGAAGCTAGGAAAAAGGGTTCCACTAACAAGGCATGCAAGGGTGGCCATGTGGCTCTCATATATCAATAATGTGAAAACAACATGATGCTAAGATGAGAGCATGTGGAAAAGAATTGGATCCATCCCAACCCACATGAGCTAGAGGCAAAACCCAAATAAGTGCAAAGCTCACATTTAGTTGGATGGTGGAATTATAAGGTGGTGAAAGAAAGGTGGTGGAGTTAGTAAAAGATATGCCCCCAACTCAACTTGGGCATTTAAACAATATATCAAGACCCAAATACAATATCAAGAGTCAAATACAATTAACAATGCATATGAGAGAAGAACCAAATGAAAAGGGGTTTTATATGATGCTCAAATGCAAGGTGGCATGATGACATGAGCATGATATAATGATGATGCAACAATTATATGTAGGAAGTAGCATCTATATAGACTAGGCTAGTAGCATTGCAATTGTTAGACAATTGGGATGCTACAACTCTCCCCCACTAAACAAGAATCTCGCCCCGAGATTCCTAGGAAAAAGGAAAACAACACAAGGAGAGGCGGGTGTTCGGTACGAAGGTGATCCTTGCGTTCCCAAGATGATGAAGAGCGGAATGGTGCGACCACTGCACCTTGCAAAACTTGCTAGACTTGTTGCGAGTCCTGCGTTTTGCTTGAGAAACAACGGGTTAGAAGAATTGTAGGATTGTCGTGAGACAAGAAGGATAGGATGAACATAGCTCCGGTTTCCCAAGAAACATGATAAAAGAAAAAGAACCACTTGTGAAAGGAACGGAAAAGATGATGTATCATGGATAAAGAAAGACACACCGTTAAGATTAGAGATTTACCGCTACTAGAGAGGATGGATCTTTATCTCGCCGGAAGAAAAGAGCTAGGTTGGAGAGGTTTTGAACCACTATGACAATAGCATCGTATCTTCCCTCAGATTTGAGAAATGAAGTGCGGAAACAATATTGCCTTCAAACAATAGAGTCCCTTGATATCAACAGAAAAATTTAGTTAGACACCGTCGGATTAGATTCTTCTTGCGCCGGTAAGAACCAAGGGTCACGCAATTGAGGTGCGCGGATAAAACTTGCAGAGACGGATGTGATGCCAGATCTTGGTGGTATTCCCGAGAAGCAAAGAATATGGAGGATCTGGAGTTTATTGTAGAGATACTTATTGCTTTCTTTAGCCTTGAGGCTAACGCAATAGATTTGCGGCTGATGGCATCAACCATAACTGGCTTTACCACAGAAAACGAATTGATGGAACAAAGAGAGAGATAACTTCCTTCCATCTTGTTTGGGGATGTCGAGCATCGGTAGAAAGACGAGGACCGAAAGGAGTTTGCGTTTATTCCACCAGATAATTGAGGATTTTGCTCCGTCTAGAATGGATAGACCACCAACAAGAGATTATTGATTACTTTCTTCGAGAGAGCACTCCGGAAAAACAAGGACGGAAGTAAAAGTATCAAGGGATAAAGGCCACTTCAAACTTCCGTGGAATGAGTGAAATCACATTAATTCACCAATTCAATGTACAAGAGCGAATGATAAGAGTAGTGGTATGGTAGCTACTCCATCCCGCACTCAAAGCATTACTCTGCACATGAATAGGAAAACCATGCAACCCAACTACCGAAACAGACTGAAGGTATTGATAAGAAGAGCTCATGGAACTCCGTAAGAAAACAAAGATTGATGCAAACGATTCACCGGATCCAAGATAGATAAGGGTGATGATGTTGTCGTCATATCATAAGTAACCAGCCACCGGAAAGATATGAAGGAAGATTACGGAGAACAACTGCAAGATTTAACAGCTACAGAAAAGATAGCACCAACTTGAACAGAAGGAAACAAGATCTGGAAGGTCTTCATGGCCTCCGGTGGATTGAGCATAGATGATAGAGCGAGAGGGTTTCAAGAGATTACTTAACGAGATAGAGGTGAAAAGAACTCCATGTTCTTGTTGAAAAGATTGAGAAAGATTTAGCAGTCTTGAGGAAATCTTCGGCGGAACGACGAGGATAACTTGCCAACAAGGAAAAACTCCGGGTTTCATTGAAGATGGAAGATGGAATTAACAATGGACTTGCTGATTCCAGAGTTGAAGTAATCTCTTTAGCAGAAGGACGTGGTCGAGATAGGTGACTTCACAAAGTCAGAATTCACGCTTTGAGAACTTTGCACACAGGCAGTGTTAACAAAGCTTGAGAGAAAGAGACACAGATGATCTTCCATGTTCTTCCATTGATATGGAATAGGCAAGCATATTATCAACATATACCACCATGGATTAACAAGATATTCCCAGAATACCAAGTTCAAAAGGCGAGAGAAACGAACAAATTCTCGAACACTTCCTGAGCTCAACGCTCTTAGAAAGATCAATATTAAGAGCACGGGTTCGTGTAGAAGAAGATGCACTGGAAGAATAGATTATCTGGTCCTTCGGAAGAAAAGAGATGTCACCTGGTTCACACTGTCGATTGGATCACCGGTTACAAAGATAAAGAGATCTTGGATAAGAACCGATGACAGCTCATACCTCAAGCAAAGCTACCAGAAGCGAAAAAAATGCAATTCCCTCGTATCCAGGAGAATTGTGCAGATATGGGGTTCAAAAGGATGTGCAGCATGATGGACAGATGATAGACCGTCGTAGTGCTTTGGGAAACTCCGGATTGCCAAAGATGCTAGAATATGCATAGATATGATCACGGTGTACTCAAAATCACAGAAGATAACCTTATCCTCCAGATGGTGACGGTTGATAGCATTTTTCCATATTCCAATCGACACTTATCATGAGTGGAATATAGCTATGCCGAGAGCCAAATTACAATCATCAGCATCGGATCGACACATGTTATGTAATTAGCCCAAGAGAATTGGAGATGAAATGAAACTCCAGGATTAAGCGCCGGTGACAAAAGATTGAGTTAGCATGGACATGCTGATAAAAGGAAGATAGATGATGTTTCACACACGACTGAAAAGAAGTGTGGAAGCACAGATGTATCAAAGAAAAATTTTCCGCATTTTTCGGCATTAAAATACCAATAGATGCGCAAAATCACTTATCAAGTAGAGATTAGCAACTGATGATTTCACAGAATGAGGAGTTGCTAGAAGGAAGAACACCCTTAAGAAGATGGCACCGGTTAACAAGGAGTCAGATAGATCGCGCCGGTTTGCAAAAGCCTGTCAGTATGGAATGTACCAACAGTTGATAACCAAAGGCAGATTGCGACAACAAACTGGATGCAACAGATGGACAAGGATTTACACACACACACACTTTCTATGGTACTACGGAAACCCAGAACACGTGAATCCTAGTTTGAATTTTAAGAAGAGGATTGAAAACATTACACTTCCTTACCAGAAAATGGTGGGTGGGTGGGTAAGAAGAAAAATGGAAGTAGTCCTACTCTCGCGTTTTGTTTTTCCCTAGTATACATAACTACCAAAAATATTTGCTAGACAGACAACGACCATTTGGCTGAGACCCTGAAGGTCGGGATGGCTCTGATACAAATTGTAACTACCTCGGTGAATTACGCTCCTAGTTACAAGTCTGGATGAGCGGAAATGGTTAAAATAGTACGGTGGGGCCCAAATGCCACTCACAGGTAGACCTTTCGGCCGTCCTAACCATTTCCAAACATCGGGACAAGAACGGGTGACGTAATCGGCAGGCGAAGGGATCAACTACATACACAAATGAGTATGTATGCAAGCCACCATACAACAGTACATCAGAGCCATTCCATCTAAAAAGAAAGGAAATATAGCAACGCCCTACGGCAAGATCCAAATATCCTAGATAGATATAATAGTTTAGGATATCTCCTCATACATCAAACATCAGAGTATCAAGCGGAAGCGGAAGACAAAATCCGAGTACGGATAAGAAGCAAATCGGCATAAGATGCCCCATAAATAAACACATTCCGCCCACAGATCTCACGGATCCCCGTTCCCGGAATCTCTACACCGAATGATCGTTGCCCACATCGTCCGTCTCTTCCACCCAGTATCCATCTTGCGATTGTACCTGTTCATCTGAACCAATAATTTATCGTGTGAGACCCTAGGGGTACTCAGCAAGTCTTTATGCCTCTAAAGGGGACAGAACCTGGGGTGACACAATTGCAGCAAAAGATAAACCCTAGCAATTCTATAGATACCCGCTAACCATCCGCCTAACCAAAGATAGACGGATGTCCGTGAAATAATAATCAACAGTTATAACGGTAATCTTAACAGATCCATCCTCCTCCTCGCTTACCGACGAGGAAGCGGACGAACAGCCCCCCATCCGTTGGCAGTTTTATTATCCATTCCGTGAGTGTTGCACTATTTACTAGTTAGGTACCTAGTCTAGTCAAATTAAAAGCGGTACTTTAGTTATGCTTGTCTATGATCGAGAAACTGTGCTCCAAGTCGTCCATAACCGCGGACACGGCTTTCAGAAAGTTTTACCCTGCAGGGGTGCACAAATAGCAACATACACTCGATATGCCTCGGAAAAACCAAATCAAAACCCAACGAGGCAGTCACGACAAAGCAATTACAGGATTCAGAAATATTTCAGGGGGCCACCCCATTAAGCTACCCGTAACGAAGCTGGCCGGCTACGAGACAGACTCAAGGTTTGTGTGGCCGGCTGTAAACGACTGGGAACCCGAAAGTGTGACTGGGCTTGTCGATACAGCGAAAACGGGTCACGGACCTAAACAGTACAGTGTGCAGTACCTCGCACAATTTAAATAAAGCAGTAAAGCATGGCATAAGTACATGATAGTAAATAAAACCTCAAACTAGTTTGTGGCCCCAAGAAATAAGAATGAATCAAGCTCTGGCTCAGGGGCGTTCATAAGCCTCCCGGATGTGGATAGCGCGAATATTCAAGGAACAGGAATCAAGTACTCGGGGTCCTACGGGACACAAGTGAGCCTGAAAAACCAAATAGCGAATATGGCTCACCGATGCCACTTTCATTAGTTATCCCATTACTACTCAGGTTAAGTTGTTTAGGTACCTCGTTATCCATCAGACACTCACATACCCTACACATGCTGTTCTACGACTCGCATGGCTCAAACAACTCCTGTAGTAATGGCTCATGGGATGGAGGAACAAGCTTCGGTGGGGTTTAAATGTAAAGGCTATGCAATACTTGGGATTCTATTTAATGCAATCGCGACTCAATGATGCAGGAATAAGATAGAGGCAATAGGTACTATATGTATGCAAGCATGTGGTAGTGCTTGCCTGGCAGCTCAGATGAAGCGAGAGAAGGATCTGGGTAGTGCTCCTGGGTATCTTGATATATCCCCTGCTCAGCGTCTATTCGAAGAAGAACCAAACAAACAAGGGCCAACATAAATAAAGTGCACAAGCATATGAATAAAATGCGACAAGCAAACAATCATGCCATGATGAATGATGCACAATTTGCATGGCAATAAAGTAGCATGGCATGGGTGAGGTGTGGAATACAAGATTAAATCATTTTATTGAGTTTTAATCCCATTTTATACCCATATTAGTTGCTGTACACATTATATTTATATGATGCATGCTGCAAAACAGACAAAGGATTGCATAAACAGAAAGGTCTCGTCGAGCTAATCATTTTAGACATATTATTTGTTAGATTTGGAGTTATAAAACAAAAGTTATTAATTAACTAAGGAAAAAGGCATTTTAATGTAATTTTAATTAACTTGGAAAATAAAGTGTCCAAAATATATTTTGAATGGCAGATTTGAATTCCTCATATTTTTCTGGTTTGAAAACATATATTATTTGTTTAATTTGGATTTATATGTTAAAAGATATTTAAAAACAGATTTAAATTTGAATTTGAATTAATTTTGAAAAGATTTGAATTAAAACAGATTACAAGAAAAACTTTTTATACTTAGACAGACCCAGCCACTGACGCTGACGGGTGGGCTCACTGCTGACTCAGCACAGGTGACGCGGCGGGACCTGGCGTGGGGACTTTTGTCACCGCGGGGTGGGCTAGCCGGTGCGGATCACAGATGGGACCGGCGTCCAGCGGGTCCACTCGCGGGCGCGTCCAGCAGGCGCACGCCACGTGGGCGATCCCAGGATGCGGGGAGGGACCGGTCCGTGATGGCCAGGAACTGCCGGGGTTCTTTTGCAAAAAGATACCGTGGCTGACAGGTGGGGCACTAGGGAGCTCGGGTTGAGGCGGGAAAAACTACAGGGGGCTACGCGCAAGAATGACATCGGCTGCTGCTGAACGCTGACAGACAGAGGCCGTGCGGCGGTGGATCCGGCCGTCTTCCGGCGACGATGGCGACGCCGCCGCTGGACGAAACACGACGCTCCAAAAACGAAAAACGAAGAGGGTAACAAGGGCTACAGCTTTCGTCTCTGGAGGTGCGTCAATGGAGGTCTACAGCGCGCGGGACAGGGTGAGGAACAGGGGCGGTTGCTGCGGTCTGACGCTGTCTGCCAGAGCACGACGCGCGGCGCGCGCGCAGTGCGTTCGACAGAAGGCGGCGGCGCTACTGCGAGCTAGAAGGAGAGGGACCATGTCTAGGGGGAAGAGGTGCTCACCTAGGTGTTCGTCGGTGTGGTCGTTTGCGTGGAGGTGGAGGGGATCTGACGGCGGGCTCGCGGACGGCTTCGTCGGATCCCTCTTGGCATGGTGGCGACGGCGACGTTCCAGTGAGGTTCAGGCGCTGCGGCAGGTCCAGGACGACGGTGAAGAGGCAGGGGAAGGCACTGGTGCTTCTACATCGGCTTGACGTCCACCGGAACAGCGAGGACAGAGGGAGTCGTGGCTAGGGTTAGGAGGAGATGGCCATGGTGGCTAGGGAGGAAGAAGGAGAAGGGTGAGGGCTTGGGCGCCTCCTGGATGGGATCTGGGTGGTTAGGTGAGGTAGGAGGGAGAGGCACATGGGGTGGTGGTCTCTTCTGAAAAAGGTGAGGAGGGTGATCGGGCTAGGTCTCTCCCTCCTTCTTATCTCTCTTTGTCTTGAAGCCAAAGAAAGAGTGGTGAGGGGAGGGGGTGACGTGGTGGTGCTGGTGGTTGGCTGTTGGTGGACCAAGGTGAGGGGGAGGAGAAGAGAGGGTAACTGAGAGGGGAGGGGTAGAGGGCATGGGCTCGGTCTAGGGTTAGGGTAGGAGGAATTAGGGTTTTGGATAGAGGGGGTGAGATCATGGTGGTAGGGTAGGTGATTAGGGTGGTAGGGTTTAGGGTTAGATAGAGAGATGAGAGGTGGTATGGTAATGATGGGGTAGATAGAGATGGTGATGAGGTTTAAGCAAGATCAAAATAGATCAAGCCCAAAAGAAGGGAAGAGATAGATGAGAGATGAGATTGTTCACCCAAAAATTCAAATAAAATCCAAAGACTAGAATTATGGTGGTACTTGCATGGGCCATGCATAATTAATTAATACCATGCTTATTTTGTGAAAACAAGATTATTTACATGGCATTATTCTTATGCATTCCAAAATGTGGAGTAAGGCCTAAGCAAAAGAAATGAAAGGATGCCCCATGTGGAGTAGTTGGAGATGACCATGTTTAAATAGAAATGGGACTTGCTAGTGTGTATGTGCCACTAGATGCTCAATAGTCCCAAAAATATCCCAACATGGCATAATCCATAATAACCCATGTGGAAGCTAGGAAAAAGGGTTCCACTCACAAGGCATGCAAGGGTGGCCATGTGGCTCTCATATATCAATAATGTGAAAACAACATGATGCTAAGATGAGAGCATGTGGAAAAGAATCGGATCCATCCCAACCCACATGAGCTAGAGGCAAAACCCAAATAAGTGCAAAACTCACATTTAGTTGGATGGTGGAATTATAAGGTGGTGAAAGAAAAGTGGTGGAGTTAGTAAAAGATATGCCCCCAACTCAACTTGGGCATTTAAACAATATATCAAGACCCAAATACAATATCAAGAGTCAAATACAATTAACAATGCATATGAGAGAAGAACCAAATGAAAAGGGGTTTTATATGATGCTCAAATGCAAGGTGGCATGATGACATGAGCATGATATAATGATGATGCAACAATTATATGTAGGAAGTAGCATCTATATAGACTAGGCTAGTAGCATTGCAATTGTTAGACAATTGGGATGCTACAACCAAATGGACGCGTTCCAATCCTATCACCCCCTACCACCTTCTGTCCATCTGGCTAAGTTATTGCAACCTATATGATCAAGGAAGATCCCATATGCCATGTGGTTGCACTAGAAGCTTCTAAACACTAAGTATCTAAAATCCCTTTGTTCCTGGGTGGATTTCCAAAAGTGAGATGCACAAGGTAGACCATATATATGGGCCTTGTTTAACCACTCAACATAACCCAAGAACACCATTCCACCCAGGTGATTCATTCACTTAGTTGTTTTATTAGACAAAAACATAAGTCAAGACTTAACAAAGTTTCCATAACATGTATATAATCCACCCTTGTTTGGTACTAGCTAGGCTAAGCATGATAGTATAACAAGTATCTTAACTTAGAGAAAATTCTACTAAGACTAAATCTACTAGGATTTCCCATAGCATAGCATATAGATACTTAGCAAAAATTTCATGCAAGCCCTATACAAAATATCACTAGTGCATAGTCAAAATAATGGGACAAATACATGAATCACCACTTTCATTGGTAGTTGGGGGAGTAGCAACAATCCTCACAATCCCAATCACAACTAGCACTAAAATCTACACATAAAATGATAGCACCAAATTTTCATTCAATTTAATCAAGCAAAAATATATGAATGCATGCAAATGCCATGTGATGATTTTCATAAACTAAACAAGACATGTAAACAGTAATAAACACTAAACTAAACATTTATAGTTTAAATATACTCAAATTTGCTTTAAAATCATTTTCTAAATAATTTATATACACAAAATAAGCCTACAAATGTCTCTGCATAAAATTCTAGTTTTACAGAAATAAAGTACAAAGCTAAGCCCATAGATGTGTAGAATTTATTTTTTTGAATCCATTGATATAATATTTGCATTTTTTGGATAAACAGAACAAAAGTTATGAATTTTACAAGTTAATTCATCTAATAAATCCAAATCTGGATTTTAAAAGAAAAATCCTGACACGCGGCGCCATCTGATTGGCCCGTACCGCTTCGTGTGGATCACGCTCGCGAGTCGTAGATCTAAGTTAGATTGCACGGTCCAGATTGGACCGTACCCCTTCGTGTTTGATCTAATCCTAGCCGCTGGATCTAGATCCAGCGGATCTGGTCACTCTGACCACAAACGGGCGGCGCGAATGGCGAGCTGCGGCGACGATGGCTCTGGCAGCGACGCTCTAGCGGCGCTAGGGGTTAAGAGGGAAGGTGGGGGTATTTACCGAAGCGCAAAGCCGCGGGGAAGCTGCTGGTCGACAAAGTGGAGACGGGGGCGCACGGTGTCCCTGTGAATCCCTCGTCGGAGTCATTGTCGGCATCGGGTGCATACGATGGTTGACGGAGACAGCGCTACGAAGCAAAAAGAACAAACATAAGGTGGCATTAGATGCGCGCGAGGATGGCGATCAAGATAGCATCAACCATAGGGTAAGGGGGGTCGAGGCTCACCGGGATTGGTCGCCAGAGACGTGCGTTGCCGCGGCGGTGTGAGCTCAAGAACTAGCAGCCTGGTGGCGCTTAGACGGTGGCGGGTGAGGGGAAAGATGCGGGGGAGTGTCATGGTATTGCCGACGAGTACACCATGGAGGGGTCCTCACAGTGCGTGTTTAGATACGTGGGGGAAGGCGGACGGTTGACGGGTACGAGGTAGCACAGCTTACCCAGGTTCAGATCCCACAACGGTGGCGGAATCCTACTCCTGCTATAGATCACTATAAGTGCAAATACGCCGAGTTACAGGGATTGGTTCGCTGTGCGAGGTGCGTCGTAATCGACACTAGGTTGTTTGATATTGTGCCCTAATGGCTCCCATAGTCCCGACTTATATAGTCGTTAGGTCCTAGGGTTACAGGGAAAAGTCCTAGCCAGACAAGTTACAGAGTCCTGCACTGCTTACAACTAGTCTAGTGTGTATTGCACTCCAAGGCTCCGGGTATGTTGGTGACTCCTCTGTAGCCTTCCTTTTTGCGGCATGGGCCTCCCTTCTGGATCCATCTAACTGGGCCGCCCAGCAGGCCATGGGCCATGCTACCAACTGTGGGCCAACCGGGTTATCCGGTTAGGAGACATGCTATGAGGATACCCATATAGCATATCCCCAACAGTAGCCCCCGGAGAACTCCGAGATCTTGCGCCGTTTTGCCTCTTCACGTTGAATGCTCCGTCTAGATGGATGTCGGCAAATCATCAAGCAATATCTTGTAGTCCTCCCAAAGAACCCTGCAAGGTTTTCTCCGTCTTCAACTCGTAAGTCAGAGAATTGCTAAATCTTCTATTGTACTCTTCCGTAGCCGGACTGGATCCATCCAAGCCGGAATGTTTCGATGTGATGGTTCATCTGCCAGTGACAGCTATGGCGACGTAGACGTAGGTCAGCAACGCCTCGTAACTCACACATACAAAGAACACAATCATGTCCGTTTTTCCCACGTGAGTGATATGAACCGTTGGCAGCGACGGTTGGCAACGTGGCGAAATTTCCGTGCACACTTTTGTACACGTCGTCCACGTGTCAATCATTCGATCGTCCACGTGTCAAGAATTCGATCGTCGGCCATGAGTCCTATAAGAACTAGCAACAGACGTATTTTTACGGCCTAGATATCTCTCTGTCTGGCCGAGAAGCAACGTACCCGGACTTCGTCGATGGAGCCGCCGCCGAAGCTTCAACATGGACATCCCAGGCCTCCCTACCCTCTGACATCGACGCTTCCCGCGCTATAAGGCGGATAGAGTGGTTCGTAGAGACGGGTCTGACCGGTTTGGACCTGGCCATGTGCTTGTTCGTTAGTCGGATCCAGCCTCTTCAACACCACTTGAAGTTGATGCATGAGTACACCAAGGATAGGAAGGATATCCTCCACATCTCCGAGGACAATTTCTCGAGTGACTCCGTCAAGCTTCGACTCAAGGGCATCGTCAATGTGAAGGATAGGAAGCGAGGCTTCACCATCATCTATGACATGTTCGTTGACGGCACGTGCCCAAAGGTATGATGTTTATTTTCCGTGTATGACATATACTCCAGTTCTTTCGTCTAGCCATATCCATCTCATCTAACACGTTGCGATTTCACTTAACAGCTTAGCAGTCTAGAGGAGGATAGCATGGCTGTCCAAATCTATGACCCAAAGATGAAGGAAGTCACCGTCGTGTCCAACGACGATGTCCCGTTGGTGCGAAAGCGGAAGAGCTCCACCTCTGACGCTGCCGATGGAGGCAAGAAGAAGAAGACGGAGGGTGGAGCCTCTAAGAAGACTACTGCCGCCCTAGAGGCGGAGAAAGAAAGATTACTGGGACCCCCTTTCCAAAACACCTCCTCTTGTGTAAGCTTATTTCTCTTCGACATTGTCCATTGCTTGTCTTATTCCTGTACTTATACTTTTCGCATGTTTCAGGAAGAAGGACACTACCAGTTTGAAGAAGACCTCCAAAAATTTGGGGGCTTCCAGAAACATTAAGGATATGTTGCATCGTGACGTTTCTTCGCACACATCTCCCGCCATCGCCCCTGTCACTCCTAGCGTCTAGCTTACGCCTGCTCCTATAAGCTCACAAGCCAAAGATGAAGCTGGCCCTTCCGCCATGGAAGTGGACTCAGGTGCCTCCGCGGATCTTGCCGTTGTCGGTGAACAGGAAACGCAAGAAAGTGCCGCAACCCAAATGGCTGAAGCTCTAGCTAAGGATGCCATCGGTAGCGGTAAGGCGGTGGTGGAGAGTGGTACATCTGCCGAAGGTGGAGCCTCCACACCCAAGAGAGCCATAGAGTTCCCGAAGATAGTCTACCCGGTACTTACGCCGGGTAGCTCCGCTGTGGTTCCCGGTGCGACACCGACATCTCCAACATGCGGTCTTGAGGAGCTTCTCCGGCAAGCAGAAATCTTGAAGGGAAACAGTTTATCCTTTGGCAAGTTGCTTGCTGAGAGTGCTACAAACCTCAAGATCATCGCACTTGTAATTTTTATTTGCCTCTTGCATTTCATATGAGTATCCCACTGTAGCCCCCGGGGATTTAGATGGAAAACCATAGGTCTTTGCATCTGAATGCTCTAAGAGTGACTAAGCTAGAAAACTTCTCACTGTATCCCCCAAGCATATAGTGTGAATAAATTATTCCGACTAGATGCTTTCAGAGTAGCATCTGTTTTTCCTTTCTTGTGCCAGAAAGGGTAAAACTGCCTTCATGAAGGAACAAATCACCTAGAGCAAGCGTCTGTTTTTCCTTTCTTTTTCGTATTTCGACTTGGTCTTGTGCCAACATTCTCCGAGTACTCACTGTGCACTGTTCTTTCTCCGACTTGCAGAAGGCATTTCCAAGGCTAAGGATATTTCTGAGCAATCCAAGCATATTCAGCAGCTGGATAGCGAAAACAAGATCCTTAAGCAGGAGAGAAAGGATATGCTGAAGATGCATGAGGACTCAATGAAAGTCCTGCAAGACTCCGCCAACAAGGAGATGAACCGCTTGAAGGAGTAAATCGTGATCCTGAAAGATCAGAAGAAAGCTGCCGATGAGCAAAATCAGTGCCATCTTGAAGCGTACATGATCCTTCGACAATAACAGGACTCCATGGCGGAACCTCTCTAGCAGGCTGAGATTAGCATCTTTAGTAAGTGATTCTCCGCCTTGTCCTTATGTAAGCTAGATACTCTGAACTTTTGTGTTATTGAACTCATGCGCTCCTTTGTCGGAAATTTGCAGCTCCTATTGGGTTGACCCAGTCAGCTCCTCCGCCAAAGGAATGCATGGTCCTTGTCGGCAACTTTATCAACACCACCATCACGCAAACCAAGGAGATAGACAAGCACCTCCAGATCAACATCAAAGCGGTAGATTCCATGCCGAATTTCTCGGAGATCTTGCACCGAGCCCCCGAGTGTATTGCAAGTTGGAAAGCTTCATGTACATGGGCTGGTGCAAGGATGGAACTGTCAATGGTCAAGGCGCATTACGAAGACATCGACATTGACACAGTGACCTCCGGTTTCCCCGACATAGACGATGAAGGCCAAAATATAGATCATGAGGCTATCTTGGCGTCGCTCGCGGGTTTTGACACCAGAGTCACCGAGTTGGTCGATCCTAACATCTTTGTTCCCATGAAAGCCATTGACGGTGGCAACCAAAGCTCCTCCGAGTCCCTCAATACTGCCAACTTCGAGGAAGGTGACTCTCCTGCTGCTGATGACGTTTCGAACAAGTCGCCTGCGCCATAGGAATGAAAAACAATATGTAATATTTATTTCCTCTGTAATTTGTATGCGGAAAAAACTACTTGTTAACTTAAGGAGGAAAACAATGATTATTATTTCCTTCTACTCAAGAACTGGTTCCAGCATGTATATATTTTTAAGCAAGTGCTAGCTTATCCATTACTTTAGTTTTTATGCTTGACTTTTCATGAGTCGGAAGACTCGTTGTAGGAACTACGCGCTCAGGCGATGATGCCCAATGGCACCGTTAAGAACCTAAGCACAAAATCACCGACAATAAGTGCCAAAAGTCACTACTCCAGAATCCACATAAAAACAACAAAGAACGTGTAGACCAGAAAACTTAAGCTAACGCCCGTAGGAGGAATTTTCACAAGTGCAATCGCAAAGCTTGTGCATAAAGTTTTTATACGATCCAAAAATAAACACTAAAGGAGGTAAAAGACTCAGAAATATGAGTGAACTAGAGAGCTTTATTTCATTGATCATATAAGGGGTACACAATAGATAAAAAATGCTAAGTGTAGAAAGGACGTAGTTGTGCTATGTTCCATGGCCGATCAAGCTCTGGGTAGTCATCATCCTCGTTAGGTCTATCCTTCAGTTCACGATTGTCAACAAGGTAGTAAGACCCATTGAGCAGCGCCTTGCTTATGATGAACGGTCCTTCCCATGGTGGGGATAATTTGTGTGACTTCTTCTGCTTAAGTCGGAGCACCAAATCCCCCTCTTTAAACGAGCGATGCTGGACGCGGAGACTATGGTAGCTGCGTAGCTTCTGCTGGTAGATGGCGGATCTTTGGCATGCCAAAATGCGCTCCTCCTCGAGAAGGTCCACATCTAGGCGTCTGGATTCTTCAGCGTCATCTTCGTCGTAGGCGGCAACTCTTGGTGCATCGTGAAGGATGTCGGAAGTCAGGATGGCTTCTGCTCCATATACCATGAAGTAAGGGGTGTAGCCGGTGGATCTGTTGGGTGTAGTTCGTAAATTCCACAACACAGATGGCAATTCTTCCGCCCAGGCTCCAGCTGCTCTATGTAGAGGTGCCTCAAGACATGGCTTGACTCCCTGCAGAATTAATCCATTGGCTCACTCAACCTGACCATTGGACTGTGGATGTGCCACATATGCAAGGTCAAGTCGGATGCCCTTCTCCCAACAATAAGCTTCTACTTCTCCGAGTGACAAGTTACTGCCATTGTCGGTGATAATGCTATGTGGGAGACCAAATCTCACCACTAGATCCCGAACAAACCTAAAGGCAATTGCCCCATCGAGCTTTCTAATGGTTTTAGCTTCTATCCATTTGGTGAATTTATCAACTGCTACTAGCAGATGCGTAAATCCACATGGTGTCATCTGCAACGGCCCAACCATGTCCATCCCCCAGACTGCGAATGGCCAAGTTATTGGTATTGTTTGCAATTCTTCAGCAAGAACATGTGGTTGTCGGGCATAATACTGGCATCCCATGCATGTCTCAACCATCTTGTCAGCATCCGCCTTCGCGGTCAGCGAGTAGAATCCTTCCCGGAAGGCTTTAGCGACCAATGATCAGGGAGCGGCGTGATGCCCGCAATCTCCGAGACCGATTTCGCGTAGGATTTCAATACCTTCTTGCTGGGAAACACACTTAAGGTATACACCAGTAGTGCTTGTTTTGTAGAGCTGTCCATTGATTATGGTATGGCCCTTTGCTCGACGTACTATTTGCCGTCTTTCGACCTCGTCGTCGGGCAAAGTTCTGTGTTCGAGATACTCCATGAACGGTTTTGTCCAAGCCGGAGGGACCTTTGTCACCATGTGAACAAAAGAGTCAAATCTGTCCGGGTTGTCGCTGTCTGCTCCCTTCACGGATGGTGTTCGTAGATGCTCCAAGAAAACTCCAGGCGAAATTCGTTTGCGCCCTGATCCAAGCTCAGATAGCAGATCAGCCGCCTCGTTTTGCTCCCTAGGTACATACTTGACCTCATAGCCCAAGAAGCTCTTGGCTCTGTCGTCCACTTCATCTCGATATGCCTCCATCATAGGGTTACGCGCGTTCCAGGTGCCAGCCACCTTCTGGGCAACCAAGTCGGAATCTCCACAACAAACTATGCGCTTGATGCCAATATCCTTGGCTACGCGTAATCCGTGAATGAGTGCTTCATACTCCGCCATGTTGTTCGTAGTCTCGAAGTGGATCTGTAGAACGTAGTGTAGCTTGTCCCCAGTTGGTGACTGTAGCAGTACACCAGCCCCTGAGCCGTTGAGCAGCTTTGAGCCGTCAAAGCGCATCACCCAGTATTCTGGCTCCGGCATTGGGGTAGCATCTGGCATCTCCGTCCAATCTGTGATAAAATCCACCAAGGCTTGTGACTTGATAGCGTCGCATCTCTTGTAAGTGATCTCGAAGGCAGAAAGTTTAATGACCCACTTCGCGGCCCTTCCTGTAGCGTCACTGTTGTTGATAATGTCAGACAGTGGAGTCTTGCTCACCACTGTGATGGGGTGCTCTTGGAAATAGTGCCTCAGCTTCCGAGAAGCAAGGAATACTCCATAAGCTATCTTTTGGTAGTGCGGGTAACGCTGCTTGGACTCCGTCAAGACCTTGCTTACATAGTAAACTGGTCGTTGAACTCCGTACTCATGCCCTGGTTCCTTCCGCTCTACCACAACGACGATGCTAATTACCCGGTTGGTGTCCGCCATGTAAATTAACATGGGCTCTCCAGGATCGGGAGCTGCAAGGATAGGCGCTGAGGAAAGAATCTCCTTGAGCTGCTTCAATGCTACGTCTGCTTCGTCTGTCCATGTGAATTTGTCGGCCTTCTTCAGCAACTTGTACAGCGGCAGGGCCTTCTCTCCAAGTCGTCTGACAAACCGACTAACTGCTGCAACACAACCTATTAGTGGTTGTATGTCCTTTAGGCATGTCGGACAGTTTATGTTTAAGATGGCCTTAATTTTCTCTGGGTCGATTTCGATTCCACGCTGGGAAACGATGAAGCCCAACAATTTGCTGGCTGGAACCCTGAAGACGCACTTCTTAGGGTTAAGCATCATGTTGTATTTCCGGAGATTATCAAAGGTTTCTTTTAAGTCAGAGATTAAGTCGTTTGATTTTTCAGACATCACCGCTATATCGTCCACATAGGCATGAGTGTTCCGACCAATTTGGTCATGTAGGCAACGTTGCATTGTAAGCTAGTACGTAGCACCTACGTTTTTCAGCCCAAAGGGCATCGTGACATAGCAAAACGTGTCGTAGGGTGTAGTGAACAAAGTGGCCAATTGGTCCGACTTCCTCATCTTGATCTGGTGGTATCATGAGTATGCATCGAGAAAACACAAAAGCTCCGAGCCAGCCGTCGATTCAATGACTTGGTCAATGCGAGGCAAAGCAAACGGATCTTTGGGACATGCCTTGTTCAAGCCGGTGTAATCAACGCACATTCTTAATTCTTTGGTTCCCTTTTTGGGGACAAGTATAGGATTGGCCACCCATTGGGTGTGAAGGACTTCTCGGATAAAACTAGCCTTAAGTAACCTATCTATCTCTTTGCCTATTGCGCGTCTCTTCTCATCTCCAAAGCGTCATAGAGGTTGTTTCACTGGTTTACATTTTGGATCAATATTCAAGCTGTGCTTGGCAAGTTCCCTAGGTACACCTTTCATGTCGGCGGGTTGTCAGGCAAAGAGGTCTCTATTCTCAAGGAGGAACTCGACGAGCGCGCTTTCCTATTTAGGGTCCAGGTTCGTCCCAATGGCGGTGGTATTGGAGGCATCGCCTACCACAAGTTCCACCGGCTTGGTGTCAATGGCAGCCTTGAATGCTGGGGCAGAGTCAGAAATCTATTTCTTCGACACGGGCATATCTGAGGCATCGACCTTGCTCTGGATATCCTTGAATTCTTCGCTGTAGAGGACAACTTCTGTGTAGGCTACTTCTCCAATCTCGCAGTCCCTTGCTTTGGTAAAGCTTCCGGATACAGTGATGACACCATTTGGTCCGGGTATCTTGAGTTTGTTGTAGACGAAGCATGGTTTGGCCATGAAGGTGTGGAATATGTCGCGGCCAAATATGACGTGGTACACGCTCTTGAAGGGGACCACCTCAAAGGTCATGCGTTCTTGGCGGTAATTATTAACATCACCAAAAGCAACCTGAAGTGTGATGCACCCAAGGGACCGAGCCTCCCGACCAGGAACTACGTCGTGGAAGATGGTGTTGGTCCGCCTTAGGTTTGCCTCCATCAAGTTCATCTTCTGCAGTGTATCCAGGTACATGATATTGATGTTGCTTCCACTATCCACCATACATTTGGTGAACTCATTGCCGTCAATCAGGGGTTTGATGACCATGGCGTATTGGTTCTCCGTAGGGATGAGGTATGGGTGATACTTCCTGTACCAAGTAATTGGAATCTCCGAACAGCGCAGGAATTGGGGAACTGGGGGTAGAGTATCCATCAGTATCCTCATGGAGGTCTTCTGTTGTCGGACGGTGGGGGTGCCAAGGAAAGTGTGGAAAATTGCTGCCTTCTTCTCGAAGGGGTTCTTGCCCTTGCCGTCGCTCTTGGCGGCGCGCTTGGGTTCAACATCCTCATCCATGTCACTTGAATCCTTGGACTCCTCCTCCTTCTTCTTCCCCTTGCCCTTTCCACACAGTCTGTTCTTTCGACTTCGCTTGTAGCCGGACTTCGGGTCCTCCTTGAGGTCATTGACGAACTTGCAGTGGCGATTGGTGTGGGTGGCCTTGCCGTTGGCATCGAGGTGTATGGGGCGCGACATATCACGGTATTCCTCATAGGTTTGGGGAACGCGGAGTGCTTCCGAGGTAGTTTCACTGCCTCGCTGCTGCCCATGACCGGGTCCCCGTCCTCGGCCACGCTGTCCGCCATCAGCTCGTCCTGCAAAAGTCATAGCGACTATGTCAGAGTTTTGCTTTTCTTCAGGCAGGGTCTTCCGCTTTGTGCTCCTGTTCCTCCGAGCTTGAGTTGGAACGGCCGTTGCCGGCAAAGAGCCGTGAGCATCATCGTCGGCAGCCGCGAACTCACTAGCCAACTGAATCATCTGGTTCAAGTCTAGCTGGTGATTGTCCTGCAGGCGCTTTAACTTATGTCGGAGCAACGTGCCCCTTTCCAATCCATCGATGAACGCGGCCATCGAGGTCTGGGCGTGCACTCCTGCGCAGGAATTCTTCATATCCAGCCAGCGGGAGAGGTAGGCGCGAGATGTCTCGTCTTTCTCTTGCACGCACCGTTGTAAAGCCATAGTGCAGGGACACTTGTACGTACCCTCGAAGTTCTTGGTGAACACTTTCCAACCAATTGCAGATGGATCTTTCTGGCAAGTCATCAATCCATTGACGGGCCATGCCTGCCAACTTCAATGGGAGGTACTTGACAGCGACGTTGGGGTTACCCCCGGTGATCTCCACCGTGTTGCCATATTCCTGCAACCATGTAGCTGGCTTGGCGGTTCCGTCATAGGGCTTGATGGTCTTGTCAATCCGGAAACCTTTGGGGTAAGTTGCGGACCGTATTACAGGTCCAAAGCAACGTGGTCCTAGGTATGGTCCTTCCCGGGCCTCGTGGATCTTGTCCAGACGCGAACGTGCATCGTATGGCTCCGAGCTTCTTTTCTTCTTCTTACCATCAGGGGATGGGCTGCGTGAACGACGCGAGCCTCCTCCGCCATGGTGGCTGCTAGGTGGCGACAGAGGCGGAGGTAGCGGTGGGTTAGCTTTCTTGCTGTTACCGTCCTGCGATGCCTCACGCTTGTCGTGGTTGCTTGTCGGACGTGGAGGGTCATGGCGCAACCTGCTCTTGTGTCCTTGGTTGCGCTCTCCATCATGACAGGTCTACTCCGCTTTGTCGCGGATGACGATGCCGCTCTGCGTTGGCGGGGGCATATCCGTACGACGGTGAGCCTTGGTTTCTTCACGATGTCGGGGGGAGCGGGGCGATGGCGCTGGGCGACGAGGTTGGGCCTTGCCTCCATGGTTGGAGGATATGGGGATAGCATCCTTCCTGTTGCACGCATCCCTCCTTCTTCGTTCTGACGAACCCGTCTGAGACCCAACATCAAGAGGAGATATGTCCCTTGGCGGCTTGTGCTGGCTAGACTGACAAAACGCTGGGTCAGACTCGAGCCTCTGAGAGGTGGCCTTTTCCTGTTGTTTCACCGCCTTGGCCACTAGGTCATAGACCTGGTCCACCTCTTCAGGTGATCTATCATGATCCATAAGGGTCTTGGAAACGGCGAGGTTGAGGAGAGGAGTGGGCATCACTTGCCTGCCTTCACTGCAAATGTATGGCTTGGCTTGTGCCGGCTTCGGGGGAGCCCATCCTAGGTTTCGCCGCATACCAGGATTGTTGATGACGCGAGCCGGAGCTTTCTTGGCCTTCTGCTACTGCAGCAGTGTCTTGTATTCAGCCTCCATTGCTCTAGCTTTCTCTATGGACTTCTGCGCGTTGGCCAGATCTCGATCTAGCTTTGCGCCTTGCTCCGCGATGGCCTGCGCTTCCTCCAGCAGCTGCTGGCACTTCTTGTCAAGCTGGACTACATTGCGGATATGAGCCACGGTCATAGGCTCGACGAGGATATTGCCGTACATCACTCTATCAGCTGGAGTAACTTGGGCAGCAGCAGACGTAGATGCCGGAGGCGGCGGGTTTGCGGTGTTGTTGTTGCTCGGTCCGGTGCCGAGTTCCTGTGGCTGTTGCACTGGGTTAGGCGGAGGGGGAATATCCTTTGCGCGATCATTGTCGGCAGCAACAGGTGGTCCCTTCCCCTTGACCAACGTTGTAGGCGGAGCTCGTCTGGGTTGATCTTCGTCCATCGTCGTCCCAATGGTGACGAACACCTCTCGGGATGTGACAGTGTTGTTGGCCTTTTCGTCGCGCGTGTACTCCTCCTCCAGCTCCTGCATGGCAGAGTCTAGCTCCTCCGGGCTGAAATCTATCTCCTCCGAATCTGCACTGAAGTCGGCGTAAAGCGCATCAATCACAGAGTTGGAGGGTGTCGGGGCTTCCTCGATGATGGGGGGTGGAGGTGCAGCAGCAGCGACGATGACTGGAGGCGGTGGTGCAGCTGCGGCGATGGCGGCAGGAGGCGGTGGTGGAGGTGGCTGAATCGGAGGGGCTCCATCAATGAGCGCAAGCGCTGTCTGAGCTGCCTCCTAGGCCTCCGCGTAGTTGTTGACGGTGTTCACCATGCTTCCGAAGGTGAGACATCCCGAAGCCTGCTGGCGCCTTAGAGAATGTCGGAGAAGCGTACCTTGGTCCAGTCCTTCCACAAAGTGATACACGGCATTATCATTGGGGTAGTGCGCCAGATCGGCCCGTATACGGAGCCACCTGGCAAGGTATTCGCGGGGGTTTTCGCCCTCTCTCTAAATGCAACGCGCCAGATCGAAGATGGTAACCAGGCCGACGAACTTGGATCTCTGTTGTCCAGACGCGCGAACGAAGCCGCCGGACTTGCAGCGATCTTCCACCGTTATATCCTGCACAGGGGCGGTTTGGGTGGGCCTTGAATTTCTCCGATCTTTGCCGGCAAACTCGGAGGAGAGATCCGACATTGATCCTTCCGCGAACGTATCCCGCCCGTAGGTGGTCCGTGCGGGTCTTGATGCTCCTCCGACTCCCAGGGAACTAGTGCCCGAGTCGGTTTCACCGATGAAGAGGTGGATATCTCCGATGGGGACGATCGAGCAGCGCGTAGGGTTCGTCTTCGCCAGGATCCAGAATTCGTCAAGAGGGATGATCGGAACGTTGCCGGAGAAGAGAACTTGACCGATGGCTACGGTTTCACCGATTCCCGCGAAGATCTTGGTCCTCGCCCGATGAAGAGCCTGAAGAGCCTCTCGCCCCACGGTGGGCGCCAACTGTCGTGGTATTGCCGACGAGTACGCCATGGAGGGGTCCTCACAGTGTGTGTTTAGAGACGTGGGGGAAGGCAGACGGTTGACGGGTACGAGGTAACACAGCTTACCCAGGTTCAGATCCCACGATAGTGGCGGAATCCTACTCCTGCTATAAATCACTATAAGGGCAAATACGCCAAGTTACAGGGATTAGTTCGTTGTGCGAGGTGCGTCGTAATCGACACTAGGTTGTCTGAGATTGTGCCCTAAAGGATCCCATAGGCCCGACTTATATAGTCGTCAGGTCCTAGGGTTACAGGGAAAAGTCCTAGCCGGACAGGTTAGAGAGTCCTACACTGCTTACAACTAGTCTAGCATGTCTTGCACTCCAAGGCTCCGGGTACGTCGGTGACTCCTCCGTAGCCTTCCTTTATCCGACATGGGCCTCCCTTCTGGATCCATATAACTAGGTCACCCAGCAGGCCATGGGCCATGCTACCAACTGTGGGCCACTCGGGTTATCCAGATAGGATACATGCTACGAGGATATCCATATAGCATATCCCCAACAGGGAGGAAGGGGTTTAAGTAGCGATGCTCGGGGGAAAGAATCAAGCCGCGAATCAATCGATATTAAGCGACATCAATCGGGGAAGAAACAACAGCGAGGAATGGGCTCTCCGGCACGTGATTGACGACGATGTCGACGTGGCAGTGGGACCAGGGCGTCAGCGAGTGGGTGTGACTACACGTGGTGAGAAAGAGTGGAGAGGGGGAATGGCCCGGATGGGCTTGCTCGGCCGAGAGTGGGACTGGGCTAGATAGGTGGCGCGCGTTTTTATTTTTTTCTTTCTGTCTTTTCTTTTTCTGTTTGAAATTTCAGGAATCATTTTCAACCCAAATTCTAATGAGTTTGATTTCAAATTTTCTCTGGATTTTTGTAGTGTGAACAACGCACACAATTGTGTATAAAACACTACTATTTACATCCACACTTGATCCTTTGGAAATAAAAATAAAACCTTACCTTATTGATATAAAAAATAGGCATAGAATTGGTTTTATTTTGAATTTTGATTTGAAGATTTTTGTGCAAGCCAAGAATGCTATGTTTGCAAGAATGAAATGCAAGTTTTTGTAATTCATGAATTTGGGATGTTACAAATCTAACCCCCTTAAGATGAATCTGACCCTCAAGATTCGAATTGGCTAGCAAATAGGTGTGGGTGATCTTTCCGGAGGTCATCTTCTCTTTCCCAAGTTGCTTCCTCTTCGGAATGATGATTCCACTGAACTTTGCAAAATTTGATAGTCTTCGTACGAGTAACTCTTTCTGAAGTCTCAAGAATTTTGATAGGTTTCTCTTCATAAGTGAGATCACTCTCCAACTGAACCTCTTCCAAAGGTATAGTATCCTTCAAAGAAGTCTCTTCCATCTCCGGATGGCATTTCTTCAACTGACTTACGTGAAACACATTGTGAACGGCAGACAGTGATTCAGGCAACTCAATCTCATAAGCCACTTCTCCCTTGCGACTTAGAATCTGGAATGGTCCAACATACCTTGGTGCCAATTTTCCTTTGAATCCAAATCTCTTCACTCCACGAAGTGGTGAGACTCTAAGATAAGCTCTATCACCTACCTCATAGGTGACTTCCCTATGCTTTGGATCTGCATAGCTCTTCTGTCGGGACTGTGCTATCTTCAATCTGTCCTTTACCAACTTGACTTTATCTTCAGCTTCCTTGATTAGTTCTGGCCCGAACAAATGTCTTTCTCCGACACCACTCCATAGCAATGGTGTGGTACACTTTCTTCCATAGAGAAATTCAAACTGTGCCATCTCAATACTGGCTTGATAGCTGTTGTTGTAAGAGAATTCTGTGTAAGGCAGACTTTCATCCCAACTAGCACCATAGTCTAGGGCACAAGCTCTCAACATATCCTCCAGAATCTGGCTGGTCCTTTCTGTCTGTCCATCAGTTTGAGGATGAAAAGCGGTGCTGAACTCTAATCGTGTTTCCAATGACTCATGCAATTGTCACCAAAAATGCAAAGTGAATTGAGTTCCTCTATCCGACACAATACTCTTGGGTACTCCATGTAGACACACGATCCTATTCATATAAATCTTGGCTAACTTAGCACTTGTATAGGTTGTCTTCATGGGTATGAAATGAGCCACTTTAGTTAGGCGATCTACCACGACCCAAATAGAATCATATCCTGATCTAGTCCTTGACAGTCCGGTGATGAAATCCATGCCAATATTGTCCCACTTCCAATCAGGAATAGGTAGTGGTTGTAACAATCCTGCTGGTTTCTAATGTTCCGCTTTCACTCGACTACACACATCACACAAAGCAATATGTTCTGCGATGTCCTTCTTGAGATTATTCCACCAAAACCTTTCCTTCACATCCATGTACATTTTGGTATTACCCGGGTGAATGGAATATGGTGAGTTGTGTGCTTCTTGTAAAATCAGTTTCTGAAGCTCCGAATCTTGTGGAATGCAGATAAGTTTTCCATACCATAAAGTACCATGTTCGTCTTCATGGAATCCTTTAGCTTTCCCTTTGCTAATTTTTCCTTTAATCTGTAAAAGTCCCAACCTTTAATAAGGTAGAGATCCCTGTGTTTACAATGCTAGTCCCTGGATCAATAGATAGCATCCACAGTTAAGATGTAATATCAAGAAACAAAGGTCATAATACAACTTTATAACCAGGAATAAAATAATTCATTACATCTTACATAGCTTATTTGGCTATCTCAATACAATGCAACAAAAATATCTATAGCATGGGGTCCTTCATCTTCAAAGTGCCACAGGCAAACATGTTGGTTGTAGACTTGTAATACTAATCAACACACTTCACTATCATCAAACAAACCTGCAACATAATAAGTTACAGCCACAAGGGTCAATACATTTGAACAGTATTGGCAAGTGATATTATGGTAGTATAGTGGAGTCTATCATCTATATGCATTTGGCTAAGTGGAGCTTAGGCTTTCTTTGATCAAAATAGATTTTCCTTATCTTTGAAAAACACTAAGCTTTTGCTTGTCAAAATCACCCAAGGCATCTCCCAATAGAAATTGGTGATCCTTCAACCCTTGTTCAACCACAAAATTTTAACTTAGAAATTGGGATGAGGAGATTCTTGATAGCTTCCATGTCTTGATGCTCAAATTGTCCTTTACCAGGGACATGGCTAAGTACTTAGATTTTACACTCTGCAGAGGTGGTGCACTTTCCCCACAAGACTTGGTTTCACCAAGACAAGATCATTCAGAAGCCTTCCCTTAGACCAGAAGGGACGCGTTCCAACCTATCACCCCCTACCACCAACTGTCCATTTGGGTAAGTTATTGCAACCTATATGATCCAGGTAGAGCCCATAATGCCAAGTGGTTGCACTTGAAGCTTCTCAACATTTGACATCTCAAATCTCTTTGTTCCTGGTGGCGATCCACAAGTGAGATACACAAGGTAAACCATAGAAATGGGCCTTGTATAACCACTCAACACAAATCATTCCTTCCATTCCACCCAGGTGATTTATTCACTTAGTTGTTTTATTAAACAAAACACAAGTCCTTGACTTAGAAACATTCCATAGTATGAATATATTCTACCCTTGTTTTCTACTAGCTAATCTAAGCATGATAGTGGTAGGAATCTTAACTTAGGAAATTTCTACTAAGATTTCATCTACTAGGATTTCCCATGGCATAGTTTATACTTAGCAAAATCCATGCAAGTCCTACTTAGAAACATCACTAATGCATAGTGAAAATAATGGGACAAAAGTATGAAGCATCACTTGCCTTTTTGGTAGATAATATAAGTTCACTCCTTGATCTTGAAATATTCACACTCTTCAAATTCCACTACAATTCAATCAAGCAAGCAAAGATTCAATCTACCATTCAAGCAAACATCACATAAAATAATAGAAACAAAGCAATGCATGCAAGCATGCTAAAGATTGTTTTATTTGGAAAAGTGGTTTCTAATAGGTTATAAACATTCTAAAACACCTATTGGTCATTTTATAAAAGTGGCAAAACCATTTGCAAAAGATTTTACTTATAAACCATTTTTAAACCAAATCTATATTTTATGTGGTTGAAAATGCCTTTAGCAAAGCAATAATTTTTATAGGGTCCACAAAATATATTTTTAAATCATAAAACTTTATGTTTAGGGTGAGAGAGTTTAAATCAAAACATTTCCCAAAGGTTTTACTCAAAAAGCATTTTTAATATAATAACATTATTTTTATTTGACTAGAAATGTTCTAAATCAAAGATTCATTCTTTTGCCTCACAAAATATGTTTTTGAATCTATAAGTTTGTTTCTATGGTCAGTAGGTTCAAAACAATCCATTTGCCCAAAGTTTTTATCACAAAAACAATTTTAGAATGAATTTTATATTCATATTATGCCTATACAAGTTTCTGCAAAAACAACCATTTTAACGGAAGCCATTTACTAAACAAAGGGCATTGTTGGAAATTACTTGCCTTTATGATTCCATTGATATAAAATTTGCAAAATTTGGACGTGTGGATCAAAAGTTATGAATTATGCAAGTTTGAACATCTATTAGAATAGTTTCTGTTTTTAAAACAAAAGGCTGGCCACGCGTCTTGTCCTGATTGGTCCATACCGGTTCGTGAGGATCTAGCGTTGCGAGGCGTTGGATTAAAATGAGATCATGCGGCACATATCGCTCCATACTTCTTCAAAAAGTCATATGTTTCTACGCGTCCGATCTAAATCGAATGGTTCTGATCTACTCGACCACAAAGTGGCGGCGCTGCGACGGCGACAGGCGGCGACGCACTCAGACGAGGGTGGCGCTAGCGATGCAGGAAGCGAGGGAGAAGATGGTGAGGATTACTGGGTTCGCTGCGATGTGCTGAAGCTCGAGGTGGCCGTGGGAGATCAGGGGGCGCTCGGGGTTGACCGTAATTGCTCGCCGGAGAGATGCCTGTCGTCGGGTGCGGTCAGTAGTCGTCGAGGGTGACGCTACAGAGCACGAGAGAGCAAACGGAGGATGTGGTTCGCTTCGTATGCGAGTGACGGACATGTGTGCATCAAAAGGAGGGCAAGGGGGGTCTGTGCTTACTAGGAGGACTCGCCGGAGTCGAGGCAGACGGCGGCGATGCTAAGCTGTCGTCGTTGCCGACGCTGTGGGTCAAGCGCGAGCGAGATGAGACTACTGGGAGGTGCAGTGGTTGATGGGGAACAAGTTAGCTTGGTCGAGGGGGCAGGGCGCGGTGGAGGATGGCCGGAATCATCGTCGGAGTCCATGGCGGTGCAGGTGGAATTGGGGACGTCCTGGGGGCAGAGAGAGCCGGGCGAGAGAGGGAAATGGAGTGGAGGGAGAGGCGGTTAAGAAGGCGTGGTCGCGGGGCTGTTTAATGGTGTCGTACTGCGTATTTACTCGAAGAAATGGCGATAGAACGGCCGGGCGAGGTTAGCGCGGTGAGAAAGACGACGACGTGGTCGTGGGGTCTGGTTGACTATGAGGGAGATAGGGAGGAGGTGGGGTCCAGCGGTCAGCGGCTGAGTGGGTCTGGTCTGTGGTGAAAAAGAAACGCTTCGGGGAGAGGAGAGAGGTGGGCTGCTAGGCCAGATGGGCTTGGCTGGGCTGGGCTGCTTTGTTTTATTTTTTTCTTCTTCTGTTATTTTTCTTTTTCTATTTTAATTATTCTGTTTTGATTTTGTTTAATCAATTCAAACAACAATTTGAATTCAAACTTAACCAAACTTTGTGTATATTCAAATACTGATTAATAATACATTCCAAAGTCAAATTTAGAATAATTCTTTTATTCTTTTTAGGGTATTTTATTTATTTTATAAATGGGCATTTGTCTTTATTTCAAATAGGTTTTAATGTGTTTTAAAACTTTATTTGAAATCCAAATTTTTTCAAACCTATTCAGTAGGTTTATTTATTTAATAAGGTCAAATAATTCACTTTGAATTATTTGGAATATTTTTTTACTATGATTTATTAATCATTTAAATTGGATATTTGCCTTTATTCCAATGAAATTAAATATGGGTTTAATTCCATAAATTTTATTTAGATGATTTCCTTGATTCCATTTAAGTTAATTAAATGACTTTTAATCCACTTGGGTAAATTCCAAATACTATTTCCCCATGATTTAATTAATCATTCTTATTAGGGAATTTGTCTTAATCCAATGGAATAGAATTTGGTTAAGGCCATATTATTTTATTTCCATATTATTTATTCATTTAATTCATTTGAATTTGAATTATGTTTATTCCATTTACTTATCGTCTTGGCCAAGTTTTAATTTGGTCTTTAAATAATCCTCATTAAATATTTCTTTCTTTATCTTATAAAATCCATATCTTTTTATTTATAGGTCCAAGCTTGGTGATTCCAATTTGTAAAATGTTATTTAATATTTGTTTATCCTTTTAAATCTTTTTAGGATTATTTGCTCACCATTTGGTATGGAGTTTTAGATAGGTGCTTTATTAGCTTTGGAAATTCAATTTCCTTATCTTATTAAATTCATAAGATTTTATCTATGGCTCCGAATTAAGTGAAACAAACTCATATGGTTTTATAATATTTCTATTTGTCATTCTCTATCATTTGTAAATGTTTGTTGACAAATTGTTATATGGATCAAAACCATGGTCTTAGAGATATCTTGGAAAACTCCCATCAGGGTTTTAGGGTTTTGATTTATTTTCCAAGTGTTCAAATTTTCTAGATGCATTTATGAAGAATGCATTTTACTTGATTTTGAATTTAGTTGAATTCAAACATTAACCAAAGTTTGTTCAAGATGGGGTTTTAAGTTTCCATTTAGAAACAAAAAGTTTCTTTTCACCCTAAATTTCAGCCATTATTTATTTTGTTTATTTATTTTTCACATTACAAAATTTGGAAAATTTTGGGATGTGACAGGCTACCACCATTAAAATAAATCTCGTCCCGAGATTTGGGAAAGGTTGGGGTTACAAGTTGGCTCAAAGCAACTAGGGTACTATCACCCTTAAAAAATTTCCAACTAGATTACTTCTTGGCTTGCTTGGGATCTTGTTGAAACTTCTCTGGGCAAACATCTGCATAGTGTCCTTTATTTCCACACTTGAAACATGTGACAAGGCTGAGATCCTTCATAGGCTTTATCTTGTGCTTCATATTTTCTGGACAATTGCTCGCATAATGTCCTTGATCACCACAATTGTAACATGTGACCAGATTGAGCTCTTCATGTATCTTCTGTGGACAAGTTGATACATAATGGCCTAGCTCTTTGCAGTTGTTACACCATACTTGGTTGATTTCCTTATACTTCTTCTTCTTCTCTGGACATTCATTGGCATATTGTCCCATCTCTTTGCAATGGCAACACTGTACTTGACTTTTGTCCTTCTTTTTCTTGGGTTTCTCCAAAGCTAGGAGTGCTTCTAGTTCATGCTCTTCATATCTTATCTCAAAGGTGGGAAAGTTTCCTGGTCTCCTTGATCTTTTCCTTTATGTCTCCTCTTTGAACCATCAAATTGAGTCATATTGCATCGAGGTGCAAGCTGAGATTTTCCTTTGTCTTCATGGGGGTTTACAATCTGTTGATGCACTCCACCTTGTCTCCTTTGTTGAACTATGGAATAGATGGGGCATTGGATAGGGACATGATTATTTCCTTCACATAGGAAACAAGTAGCTTGAGATGTGGGGCATTGATTAGTTGGATGTTTCTCTTCACAATTGGGGCATTGATCTTCATGCTCTTTGGAAGTGTGATCCTTGTCTCCACAAACATTGCAAGCTTGGGTTCCTTCTATAATATCATCCTTGACATCCTTGTTGTCACAAATTCTTTAGGAAGGGTTGTCTCCCATGTTGATCATTTGACTTGTCATCCTGTGCAACAATTGGGTTTGGGTTTCCAAAAACCTTTGCATGGTTGGGTCTAAATCATTGTTGTTGGCCCAAAATTGAGTTGTCACTTGGTTCAACTAGGTTTGGGTTACTATGAGTTCTCTCATGTTCATCTCTTGGTTGTTATTGTTATCATCATTCTTGATGTTGGAGTTTCTTGGAGTAGTCATCTGTTTGGGTTGGATTGGGATTAGAATAGGCAAAAGATTTCTAAGGAAATAGTTCTAATCACACACATCACAATTCACACAAGCAATGTGCAAACATTCACAAACAAACATTCCACTCAAACAACAAGTTTCAAGCACATTTTTAGGCAACAAAATATTTTTGCTACACCACATAGGTTGGTGGGTTTGATTTAAACTAAATATGGTGGTCCAACTATATGGTTCACTTGAGATCTTTCCATTCTTCCTAGTTGATTCTTCACGAACAAGATCATTGTATCCTTGGAGAATTTCTTGAATCTTGTTCACAAACCTTCAAAGGTGATGATGGTTCCTTCTAATTTGTATTTCCTTAGCCTTCAAGTCTTGAGTAATATTTCCTGTCTCACTTATAGTCCTTAGAGATATCCAAGTTGAAGTCCTCATTGAGAATAAGGTTGAAATCACTTGAGTTGGTGAAGTCCTTTGCTCATGTTGAAGTCTTTGCTCATGGTGGAGGCTTTATCCATCATGTTTGAAATAGAAGAGATGTAGAGTTAAAACCAAAGGGTTGAGGAAAGAGTTTACAAGATTGTTTGTAAATAAGATTTGGAGCAAATACAACTCCTATTTTTCTAAGGGGTTTTGTCCAATCCTAGGTTTACAAATCCTACAGGCAACACAATGCTCTGATACCATATGTAAAGGTCCCAACCTTTAATAAGGTAGAGATCCCTGTGTTTACAATGCTAGTCCCTGGATCAATAGCTAGCATCCACAGTTAAGATGTAATATCAAGAAAAAAAGGTCATAATACAACTTTATAACCAGGAATAAAATAATCCATTACATCTTACATAGCTCATTTGGCTATCTCAATACAATGTAGTAGAACTATCTATAGCATGGGGTCCTTCATCTTCAAAGTGCCACAGGCAAACATGTTGGTTGTAGACTTGTAATCCTAATCAACACACTTCACTAACATCAAACAAACCTGCAACATAATAAGTTACAGCCACAAAGGTCAATACATTTGAACTATATTGGCAAGTGATACTATGGTAGTATAGTGGAGTCTATCATCTATATGCATTTGGCTAAGTGGAGCTTAGGCTTGCTTTGCTCAAAATAGATTTTCCTTATCTTTTGAAAAACACTAAGCTTTTGCTTGTCAAAATCACCCAAGGCATCTCCCAATAGAAATTGGTGATCCTTTAACCCTTGTTCAACCACAAAATTTTAACTTAGAAATTGGGATGAGGAGATTCTTGATAGCTTCCATGTCTTGATGCTCAAATTGTCCTTTACCAGGGACATGGCTAAGTACTTAGATTTTACACTCTGTAGAGGTGGTGCACTTTCCCCACAAGACTTGGTTTCACCAAGACAAGATCTTTCAGAAGCCTCCCCTTAGACCAGAATGGACGCGTTCCATCCTATCATCCCCAACCACCAACTGTCCATTTGGCTAAGTTATTGCAACCTATATGATCCAGGCAGAGCCCATAATGCCAAGTGGCTGCACTTGAAGCTTCTCAACATTTGACATATCAAATCTCTTTGTTCCTGGGTGGCCATCCACAAGTGAGATACACAAGGTAAACCATAGAAATGGGCCTTGTATAACCACTCAACACAAACCATTCCTTCTATTCCACCCAGGTGATTCATTCACTTAGTTGTTTTATTAAACAAAACACAAGTCCTTGACTTATAAACATTCCATAGTATGAATATATTCCACCCTTGTTTTCTACTAGCTAAGCTAAGCATGATAGTAGTAGGAATCTTAACTTAGGAAATTTCTACTAAGGTTTCATCTACTAGGATTTCCCATGGCATAGTTTATACTTAGCAAAATTCCATGCAAGTCCTACTTAGAAACATCACTAATGCATAGTGAAAATAATGGGACAAAAGTATGAAGCATCACTTTTCTTTTTGGTAGAGAATATAAGTTCACTCCTTGATCTTGCAATATTCCCACTCTTCAAATTCCACTACAATTCAATCAAGCAAGCAAAGATTCAATCTACCATTCAAGCAAACATCACATAAAATAATAGAAACAAAGCAATGCATGCAAGCATGATAAAGATTGTTTTATTTGGAAAAGTGGTTTCTAATAGGTCATAAACATTCTAAAACACCTATTGGTCATTTTATAAAAGTGGCAAAACCATTTGCAAAAGATTTTACTTATAAACCATTTTTAAACCAAATAAATATTTTATGTGGTTGAAAATGCCTTTAGCAAAGCAATAATTTTTATAGGGTCCACAAAATATATTTTTTAAATCATAAAACTTTATGTTTAGGGTCAGAGAGTTTAAATCAAAACATTTCCCAATGGTTTTTCTCAAAAAGCATTTTTAATATAATAACATTATTTTTATTTAACTAGAAATGTTCTAAATCAAAGATTCATTATTTTGCCTCACAAAATATGTTTTTGAATCTATAAGTTGGTTTCTATGGTCAGTAGGTTCAAAACAATCCATTTGGCCAAAGGTTTTATCACAAAAACAATTTTAGAATGAATTTTATATTCATATTATGCCTATATAAGTTTCTGCAAAAACAACCATTTTAACGGAAGGAATTTACTAAACAAAGGGTATGGTTAGAAAGTACTTGTCTTGCAGATTCCATTTATATAAAATTTGCAAAATTTGGACGTGTGGATCAAAAGTTATGAATTATGCAAGTTTGAACATCTATTAGAATAGTTTCTGTTTTTAACACAAAAGGCTGGCCACGCGTCTTGTCCTGATTGGTCCATACTGGTTCGTGCAGATCAAGCGTTGTGACGCGTTGGATTAAAATGAGATCGTGTGGCACAGATCGCTCCATACCTCTTCGATAAGTCACCTGTTTCTACGCGTCCGATCTAAATCCAATGGTTCTGGTCTACTCGACCACAAAGTGGCGGCGCGCTCAGACAAGGGTGGTGCTGGCGATGCAGGAAGCGAGGGAGAAGATGGTGAGGCTTACTGGGTTCGCCGCGATGTGCTGAATCTCGAGGTGGTCGTGGGAGATCAGGGGGCGCTCGGGGTTGACCGTAATTGCTCGCCGGAGAGATACCTGTCATCGGGTGCGGTCAGTCGTCGTCAAGGGCGACGCTACGGAGCACGAGACAACAAACGGAGGATGCGGTTAGCTTCGTACGTGAGTCACGGACATGTGTGCATCAAAAGGAGGGCAAGGGGGGTCTGTGCTTACCAGGAGGACTCGCCGAAGTCGAGGCAGACGGCGGTGATGCTCAGCTGTCGTCATTGCCGACGCTGTGGGTCAAGCGCGAGCGAGCTGAGACTACTGGGAGGCGCAGTGGTTGATGGGGAACAAGTTAGTATGGTCGAGGGGGCAAGGCGCGGTGGAGGATGGCCGGAATCATCGTCGGAGTCCGCGGCGGTGCAGGTGGAATTGGGGACGGCCTGGGGGCAGAGAGAGCCGGGCGAGAGAGGGGAATGGAGAGGAGGGAGAGGCGGTTAAGAAGGCGTGGTCGCGGGGCTGTTTAATGGCGTCGTTACTGCGTATTTACTCGAAGAAACGGCGACAGAATGACCGGGCGAGGTTAGCGCGGTGAGGGAGACGACGACGTGGTCGTGGGGTCTGGTTGACAATGAGGGAGAGAGGGAGGAGGTGGGGTCCAGCTGTCAGCGGCTGAGTGGGTCTGGTCTGTGGTGAAAAAGAAACGCTTTGGGGAGAGGAGAGAGGTGGGCTACTGGGCCAGATGGGCATGGCTAGGCTGGGCTGCTTTGTTTTATATTTTTTTTCTTCTTCTGTTATTTTTCTTTTTCTATTTTCATTATTCTGTTTTGATTTTGTTTAATCAATTCAAACAACAATTTGAATTCAAGCTTCAACCAAACTTTGTGTATATTCAAATACTGATTAATAATACATTCTAAAGTCAAATTTAGAATAATTCTTTTATTCTTTTTAGGGTCTTTTATTTATTTTACAAATGGGCATTTGTCTTTATTTCAAATAGGTTTTAATGTGTTTTAAAACTTTATTTGAAATCCATATTTTTCCAAACCTATTCAGTAGGTTTATTTATTTAATAAGGTCAAATAATTCACTTTGAATTATTTGGAATATTTTTTACTATGATTTATTAATCATTTAAATTGGATATTTGCCTTTATTCCAATGAAATCAAATATGGGTTTAATTCCATAAATTTTATTTAGATGATTTCCTTGATTCCATTTAAGTTAATTAAATGACTTTTAATCCACTTGGGTCATTCCAAATACTATTTTCCCCATGATTTAATTAATCATTCTTATTAGGGAATTTGTCTTAATCCAATGGAATGGAATTTGGTTAAGGCCATATTATTTTATTTCCATATTATTTATTCATTTAATTCATTTGAATTTGAATTATGTTTATTCCATTTACTTATCGTCTTGGCCAAGTTTTAATTTGGCCTTTAAATAATCCTCATTAAATATTTCTTTCTTTATCTTATAAAATCCATATCTTTTTATTTATAGGTCCAAACTTGGTGATTCTAATTTGGAAAATCTTATTTAATATTTGTTTATCCTTTTAAATGTTTTTAGGATTATTTGCTCACCATTTGGTATGGAGTTTTAGATAGGTGCTTTATTAGCTTTGGAAATTCAATTTCCTTATCTTATTAAATTCATAAGACTTTATCTATGGATCCAAATTAAGTGAAACCAACTCATATGGTTTTATAATATTTCTATTTGTCATTCTTGATCGTTTGTAAATGTTTGTTGACAAATTTTTATATGGATCAAAACCATGGTCTTAGAGATATCTTGGAAAACTCCCATCAGGGTTTTAGAGGTTTGATTTATTTTCCAAGTGTTTAAATTTTCCAGATGCATTTATGAAGAATGCATTTTACTTGATTTTGAATTTAGTTGAATTCAAACATTAACCAAAGTTTTTTCAAGATGGGGTTTTAAGTTTCCATTTAGAAACAAAAAGTTTCTTTTCACCCTAAATTTCAGCCATTATTTATTTTGTTTATTTATTTTTTGACATTACAAAATTTGGAAAATTTTGGGATGTGACATAATCTCTCCAATTTCCTTGTCCATCTTTTGGGCTTCCCTTATTTTGTCCAACAAGGTGGGTTGAACATCCAATGACATAAGATGTCCCTCAAGCACTATCTGCAATCTGAGATCCTTGAATTTGGCACATAGATCATCTAGCAATTCTCCCTTAGTGAGGCCATTCACAAAAACTTTATGGCTTAATGCATCCGCTACAACATTTGCTTTACCGGGGTGGTATAGAAAACTCAAGTCATAGTCCTTGATGAGTTATAGCAATCTTCTTTGTCTCATATTGATTTCTTTTTGGGTGAAGATATATTTCAGACACTTGTGGTCTGTGAACACTTCACAATGCTTTCCCAAAAGATAATGTATCCATGTTTTGAGTGCATGGACAACAGAGGCTAACTCTAGATCATGAGTAGGGTAATTCACTTCATGAGTTTTGAGTTGTCTCGAGGCATATGCCACAACTTTCCATTCTTGCATCAGAACTCCACCTAATCCTTGGTGAGATGCATCACAATATACTTGGAAATCTTTCTCCAAATCTGGCAGACATAAGACTGGTGTTGTCACTAGTCTCTTCTTCAACTCTTGGAATCTGAGTTCACATCCTTCAGTACAATCAAATTTCTTGTCTTTCTTGAGTAATTCCGTCATTGGCTTAGCTACCTTTGAGAAATTCTCAATGAATCTTATATAGTATCCTTCCAAGCCGAGGAAACTGCGTACTTCTTTCACTGACTTAGGAGATTCCCACTCAGTTACATCTGACAATTTTGCGTGATCAACCGCTACACCATCTCCTGACACAATATGTCCGAGAAATCCCACTTCATTTAACCAGAATTCACACTTGCTGAATTTGGCATACAACTTGTGCTCCCTGAACTTCTCAAGTATCAAACGCAAATGCTCTTCATGCTCTTCTTTGCTCTTGGAGTAGATCAAAATGTCATCGATGAATACGACAACAAACTTGTCAAGAAATTCCATGAACACTTTGTTCATCATATTCATGAAGTAGGCTGGTGCATTTGTCAAACCAAATGGCATCATGGTGTATTCATACAAACCACCTTGTGGTGAAAGAATTCTTCGGCATGTCTTGCTCTCTAATGTTAAGGCAAAAATAGCCTGATCGGAGATCAATCTTTGAGAACACACGGGATCCTTCTAGATGATCAAACAAATCATTGATTCTAGGCAAAGGATACTTGTTCTTGATAGTTCCTTATTGACTGAACAGTAATCTATGCATAACCTTTGAATTCTATCTTTCTTTTCAACAAACAAAACTGGTGCACCCCAAGATGAAGACCTTGGTTGAATAAGTCATTTCTGTAACTGTTCTCCAAGCTGTTTCTTGAGTTCTTTGAACTCATTAACTGACATCTTGTAAGGTCTCTTTGCTATTGGTCCAGATCCTGGCAGCAAGTCAATCAGAAACTCAACATCTCTATCTGGTGGCATTCCAGGTAATTCCTCCGGAAACACATCCGGGTATTCTCTCACAATTAGCATGTTGTCTATGCTAACCCCCGTAAGGGAATTTAGCTTACTTCCTTTAGATTCAAAATTAGACTTGAATCTAATCCGTTTCTTATCCGGGGTTGTGAGTGTAACAGTACGATTGGCACAATCTAGTACTCCCTCATACTTAGTCATCCAATCCATTCCCAAAATTACATCCAATCCTTGGGAATCTAGGATTATCAAACTAACGGGAACTTATACTTCCCAGATTCTATCACTAGATCATGACATCCATAGTTCACTATCATTTCTCCACCGGGAGAGCTTACTTTTATAGGACACCCAATAGTTTCAACTGGAAGTCCATTTTTATGAACAAATTCTCTTGATATGAATGAATGCGATGCGCCAGTATAAAAAAGAACAAGTGCTGGAATAGAATTGAGGTTGAACTTACCAGCCATAGCATCAGACTCTTCATATATTTCTTCCACATTAATGTGGTTCACTTGTCCCTTTTGGAAGGGATTGGGCTTGTTGGCACCTTCAACTTTCTTTTCTAGGCACTCATTTGCATAGTGTCCCATCTTCTTACACTTGAAGCATTCAACCCGACTGAGATCTTTCTTTATAGGTTGACTTCCATTTCCACTTCCACTGTGGTGGCTCTTGTGACCACTCTTGTGGTTCTTATACTTGTAATTGTCATGACTGCGATGATGCTTGTTGTCATGATGACGGTTGTGGTTGTGGTGGCTATTGTACTTCCCATGTTTGTGGAATCCGGAACTTCCACTATCATCATGATGGGAACGCTTGTGAGACGATCCCGAGCTGTGCTTATCAAAGCTATGCTTCCTCTTCCTGCTCTCAACATGTTTCATCTTGTTTTCCAAGATGGTATACTTGTCACAAAGTGATTGATAGGTTGGGACATAGGCAACAGAGAGCTGTAGGTTCAACCCATCATTGAGTCCTTCGAGGAATTTCTCCTTCCTCTTAGCATCAGTATCTACTTCATCCGGTGCATAGCGCGCCAGATTGTTGAATTCCTCAATGTACTCAGCCACACTACGGTGATGCTGTTTCAGGTTGTGGAACTCCTTTTTCTTCAAGTTCATCACTCCGGATGAGATGTGAGCTATGCGGAATCCATCCTCAAAAATATCCCAAGTCACATCCTCATGGGGAGTGGTGATTTGAAAGTTGACCCACCAGGTTGTTGCCGGTCCTTCAAGCAGATGTGATGCAAACCTGACTTTTTCCTTGTCGGTGCAGCCAACAGTCACTAAGTCCTTGTTCACCGAACGTAGCCAGTCATTGGCTACCATTGGATCAGTGGTTCCCGAGAACTTTGTAGGCCTCAGTCTCAGAAATCTGGTGAGCATGTCAAATGCTGGAGGATTGTTCTGATTATTGTTGTTGTTATTGTTGTTCTGATTCTGATTCTGCATGAACTTTGTCATCATCTCCATCAGTTGAGCTTGAGCTGTCATCAACTGTTGCACCTCGGGAGTGACGCTATTGTTGTTTTTTGGGCTGGGGTTGGCACGACGAGGAGGCATCTGTGGTTTCAATAAGGATAAGAATGAGATACCCATAGATGCTTAACATGCACAATACATCACACAGAAACAATCATAATAACCAAGCTCAAAATAACATTAAGTTTGAACGACATAAACAACAGGTTTTGAAAATGCAAACACACAATAGCAAGCCATCCACATGTTGGATGGTCATTGCGACTCAATAATCAAAGTATGATAGATAAATGATAGTCGAGTAGTCTATACAACTCCTCCATGTCGACCTCCACGTCAACAAGAGCAAGACCTGCATTCTCAATGGCGGCCTTGTACTCCTCTACACTAGTGGTCAAGGCCTCGATCTTTGCCCCGAGGGCCCTCTTCTGCGAGCGAAGCCTCTCAATCACTCCCTGCTGGTGCTCAAGATCGAATTCCTTGGCCTCTAACTCATCCTTCATCTCCCTAATCTTCTTGTTTCTGTCCTGGACTCTCTTCTCCTGATTCTTGAACTTCTTGTCCTGGCTCTCGAATCTGGCCTCCATCTCCTTGACGATCTCGTCTTGCTCTACGAAGAGCTTGTCCTTCTCCCTCAACTGAACGTGGAGCTCGTCATTGCTAAGCATGACGTTGGTCCTATCGGCGTCGAGGTGTCTAATAAGGCCCTCTAAGTCCTGAAGGTATAGACGAACTGGCTCAATCGTCTCTCTAGTAGCGTCATCATACTCTACTGCCTCACCCTGCTCGTCATGTCTCCCGAACGTGTGAAAGTAGAGGCCTCTAAGCTTGGTGGAGTGCCTCCCAACCAGGCGTCCAAGTAACTCATGCATGACTACATCTAAGCCCTTCTCCTTATCATCATGCATCAGCTTGAAGGTGATGTCCTCCGTGGGTGGCTCTGCCTGGCGTCCCAGCTGTGTGACTCTGAAGCGCCAAAGGTCCTTCCTCTCAAACTTGGTGAGCTGGAGTGTCATGATACTAGGAAGTGGAAGGTTGAGCACACTAGTGATCTCCATGAGACGAGAACCACAACGAGTTCCCTTGAACTCCTCGGCAGTGCTGATAAAAATGTTAGGCATCTATTGTATAAGATAGAGAAAGGTTAGAATCAATACAAGTAGGGAAAAATCACAAGACAATAAAAACATAAGCATACTTTCAATAATAAAACATACAAGTCATGGCATACACAATTCCAATACAAACATCAAGATTCAACATAACTTAGACAAATTTTTGCAAGTAAAACGACAAGTGTGGTGGTCCAACTAACGGAGTTCGTATTAATTCTCACACAATTGACAAAATGGCTATCAGGGCATCCTTAGTGGCAATCTGTCTATCTTGATCACAAGACTCCCATATTAAGTCTATGATGTCTTCCCTTAGACGTTGATTGGTAGCCTCTAATTCTTGGGTGTGCTTCTTTTCTTCTCTAAGGTCATTTTGAGTGTTGAGCATTCTACACTTGAATCTATCACCAAGCTCCTTGATGGCATTCCAAGCTGCATTTCTTGCATAGTCAAAGAATTTTGTGTGCATTTCAGAGTTGGTGACCATGCAGAATCCCGACTCTTTATGGTTGTCTTCCTTGTTTTTGTACAAGTGAAGTTGCACCCACCAATACTCTTCTCCTTCATCCATCATAGGGAATCCCTTGTACACAGCTGCACCATGCATCCCCATGGTAACCATAAGGTTCTTGAGTGCTTTGGGAAACTCCGTCTCACACTCCAAAGTCATGGTCATGAGTGGCCCCTTCTTGACGGCTTCGTTGATGGAGTTCATCTACAAAGAGAGATGAAAAAGAAGATTAGAAAAGTTACGAGAAGAAAAAGACAAGTTTGGAATTTTACAAAGTGTTGAAATTTTCCTTAGTGGTTTCTTAGTCTAATCCAACCTAGGGTCATAATCCTACAGGCAACATAGTACTCTGATACCATCTATAAGACCCCACCTTTGTAAAGTTAAAGGTCCCTGTGATTGCAATGCTATTCCCTGGATCAAATGCTAGCATCCACAATTTAAGATGAAGTACACAAATACAAAGGTCTTTATTACATCGTCATTCCAGAGATAACATAGTCTTTTACAACTCCATAGCCATAGGTTAGTACAAGAGTTTAACTTAATAAAATAAAGTAAAGTCTTCATCTTCATGTGCCACATGCAAACATGTTGAGTGTAGACTCATAACACTAATCCTCATCAGAGTAACCTGCAACATAACAAGTTACATCCACAGTGGGTCAATACATTGGAATAGTATTGGCAAGTGATACCTTAGTAGAATAATAGTTTCTAGCTTGTACATGAATTTGGATAAGTGTAGCTTAGGCTTGCTTTGCTCAAAATAAGTTTTTCCTATCAGTTGAAAACACTAAGTTTTTGTTTGACAAAAACTCCCAGCGAACCACCAATAGACATTGGTGGTTCCAGGGAACCCTTGTTCAGCCACATGTTTTTAACTTAGAAATTGGGATGAGGAGATCCTTGACAGCTTCCATGTCTTGATGCTGAAATTGTCCAATTGTCGGGGACACGACTAAGTACTTAGATTCTTCCTTCTCGAGAGGCGGTGCACTTTCCCCACAAGACTCGACATGCATCGAGACAAGACCTTTCAGAAGCCTTCCCTTAGACCAAAATGGACGCGTTCCCAAACCTATCACCCCCTACCACCAACTGTCAATTTGGCTAAGTTATTGCAACCTATATGATCCAAGTAGAGCCCATAATGTCGTGTGGCTGCACTAGAAGCTTCTTAACATATGGCATGTCAAATCCCTTTGTTCCTGGGTGGCTTTCCACAAGTGTGATACACAAGGTAGAACATATATATGGGCCTTGTGTAACCACTCAACATAACCCAAACATACCATTCCACCCAGGTGATTCATTCACTTAGTTGTATTATTAAGCAAAAACACAAGTCAAAAGACTTTGCAAAATTTTAATAGCATGAATATGTTCCACCCTTGTTTTCTACTAGCTAGACTAAGCATGAAAATATAGTAAGTATCTTAACTTAGAGAAAACTCTAACAAGTCTACAACTACTAGGATTTCCCAAGCATGGCATATAGATACATAGAAAAAATTATCATGCAAGCCCTATACAAAATACCACTAATGCATAGTCAAAATATTGGGACAAAAGTATGAAGCACCACTTGCCTTTTTAGTAGGGAATATATATTCACTCCTTGATCTTGCAATAGTCACACTCTTCAAATTTCACTACAATTCAATCAAGGCACAAATTCAATCTAGCATTCACGCAATTCACCACATAAAATAAAGAAAACAATATAATGCATGCAAGCATGCAAAAGATTATTTTATTTGGAAAAGTGGTTTCTATTGGGCTATAAACATTTTAAAACACCTATTGGTCATTTATAAGAGTGGTAAAACCATTTGATATTAAGTTAGTGAAAATGGCCACTTTAAATCATTTTTGTTTTGCTAGAAATGATTTAAATCAAAGTAATAATTTCTAGTGTTTGCCAAATATATTTTTAAACACAAATGTTAGTGTTTATGGTCAAAGTGTTTAAAAACAAAATCATTTACAAAAGGTTTCACTCAAAAACTATTTTTAAATCAAAGCAACATTTTACTTTTCTAGAAATGCCTTTAATCAAAGTAATAATTTTCAAGGGTTTAATCAAATACTTTTTTAACTCAAAAACTTGCTGTTTAGGGTCAGAGAGTGTAAATTAAACCATTTTTGAAAGGTTTTACTCAAACAACATTTTTAAACCATAATCAACATTTTTATTTAACTATAAATGCTTTTATTCAAAGATTTATTCCTTATCATCACAAAATATAATTTTAAATGTACAAGTTGGATTTTATGGTCAGTAGGTTAAAAACAGACCATTTGCAGAAGATTTTACCCTAAAAACATTTTTAGAATAATTTTTATACTCAAATTAGGCCTACACATGTTTCTGCAAAAACAACCAATTTTACAGAAGAAAACAATAAACAAAGGGCATGGTTGGAAAGTATTATTTTTGCTAATTCTAATGATATAAAATTTGTAAATTTTGGATGTATAGATTAAAAGTTATGAATTTTACAAATCTAAACATCTAATAGAACATTTCTGTTTTTAAAACCAAAGTCAGGGCTACGTGTCATAATCGTATTGGACGATACCGCTTCGTCTAGATCAAGCATTACAGACCATAGGATTAAAAGGAATATGTGCGGCTCAGATGCATACCCCTTTGTTAAGTGAAACTATAATATCACTATGATCTAGATCTGACGGTTCAAACTGCAGTGGCCAAAGATGGGTGACGCGGCGACGGTTGACAGCGGTGGCGCACTTTGGCGGTGGCGTACCAGCGACTCTAGGAAGCGAGAGGAGGAGTGGGATGGCTCACCAGATTTGCAGTGACGATAGGATGCTCAACGTTGCTATTGTTGTCGAAGGGGCGCACGAGGACGACATGAATTTCTCACCGGAGTTGTTCACTGGCTTGGGCACGCACTGCCGTGGTCGAAGGCAAGCATCTGGATCATAATCGAGCAAAGTAAGGAGTCAGCGATGTGCGCACGGGTTCGAGGAGTGCGGAAAAGCTCACCAGAGAGCAAGGGGTGCACGGAGTCGGTGACAGCAGCTCGCCGAAGATGATGCAAACGGCAGCGGCGAGTAGACATAGTCCTTGCCGACACTACAAAACGCGTGCATCCTAGACAGGGAAACTGGCATGTGCGCCTGGCGATAGGGATCACGCTCGTGGAGTCCAGGGAGCGAGGGGAAGTGTGGGCTGGCTGGAATTCGCCGGAAACCTCGTCGGGGTCGGTGGCGTTGCGAGAAGCAATTCACGCAGCCTAGGGGCGATTGTGTGCGGGAGAATGGGGAAACAGAGAGGGGAAGGAGGCGATTAAATGGGCGTGATCACGGGGCGGAATCAACGCAGCATTAACACGAATTTATGTGAGGTTTAAACGGCAGGAAACAACGACGGGGGGGAGAATGTGTCACGGTGGGGAAGACGGTGACGGGGCAGTGGGGTCCATTGTCAGCGAGAGAGAGGGGGTACACGTGGGGCCTCGCGTTCAGTGATTGAGTGGGTGCGCGTTTGAGTGAGAAAGAAAACAGATCGGGGGAGGAGAGAGGTGGGCTTGCTGGGCTGGGTAGGTCTAGTTGGGCTGGTCTTTTCTTATTTTTTCTGATTCTTTTTCCTTTTTCTTTTCTGATTTCTGTTTTGATTTTTGTTCAAATAATTCAAACACCATTTGAATTCAGATCTTTACCAAACTTTCAGCAAGTATTTAATACTGTTTATTATTGTATTTTAAAGACCAGTTTGGAATAATTCTTTTATTCATTTATGGTTTATTATTTATTTAAATTAGGTACTTGACTTTATTCAAATAAGATTTTAATTATATTTCCAAACTCTTATTTAAATTCTAATTTTCACCAAACCTTTTTAGTAGGTTTTTTTATTCAATAGTGTGTTAAACAATTCATTTTCAATTATTTAAAATATTTTAACATGATTTCTTAATCATTTAAATTGGGCAATTGACTTTATTCAAATAAAATCAAATATGGTTTTAATCACATGTAAATTTTATTCAAATAATTCTTTTATTCGACTTAAGTTAATGAAATAACTTATATTTCACTTGGGCAAATTCCAATTTATTATTTTCTCATGAATTAATTAATCATTTACTTTAGGGATCTCCATTTAAATAGAATTGAATTTGGTTAATGCCATATAATTTTATTTGGATATTCTTTATCCCTTTATTTTAATCGGATTATCTTTATTCCATTTGCTTATGGGTTTAATTCAGGTTTTAAATTGTTTTCTAAGTAATTTCTTTGGAATTTATTATTTAGTTTAGGCAATTGTCTTTATTTAAATAAAGTTGAATATTCTTCAATCCTTATGATTTTATTTAAATAATCTTTTATTCCTTTTTATTATCCCATAATATTTCACTTCATTTGTTTGGCCAAGATTTAATTTGGCTTTCAAATATTCCTTGTTTATTTATTTTCTTCCTTTCCCTTATAAAATCCATATCTTTGTATTTATAGTTCCAAAATTGGTGATTCCAATTTGTAGGATTTTATTTAATATTTGTTTACCTTTTTAAATACCTTTAGGATTATATTGCTCACAATTTGGTATGGATTTTAGATAGGAGATTTATTAGCCTTGGAGATTATTTTCCTTTTAACTTATTAAATTCATAAGTTTTTATCCATGGATCCAAATCGAATGAAATCAATTTCTATGGTTTTATAATATTTTTGTTTATCATTTTTTGATCATTTATAAATTTTTGTTGCTGAATTTTTATATGGATCAAATCCATTGTCTTAGAGAGATCTTTGGAAATGATTTATTCCATTAGGGTTTTAGGGTTTTGGTTTAACTTTTCCAAGTGTTCAAATTTCAAGATACATTCATTGATGAATGTATTTCACTTGATTGAAATTTGTTGGATTCCATTTTATTCAAATTTGTTCAATATGGGTTTTGATGTTTCCATTTAGAAACAAAAAGTTTCTTTTCACCCTAAATTTCAACAATTATTTATTTTGTTTATTATTTTTCACATTTCAAAATTTGGAAAATTTTGGGATGTGACAGGCTACCACCCTTAAAAGAAATCTCGTCCCAATATTTGTGAAGGCTAGAGGTTACAAGTTGTCTTCAAGGCTACTAGGGTACTACCACCCTTAAAAAGGTTTTCAACTAGATTACATCTTGGCTTACTTGGGATCTTGATGTAGCTTCTCTGGACAGTTGCTTGCATAATGGCCTCGCTCTTTGCATTTGAAACACATCTGTTGGCTAATATATTTCTTCTTTTCTGGACAATGTGATGCATAGTGTCCCATCTCTTTGCAATTGTAACATTGCGCTTGGCTATTGTCCTTATTGTTGGAATTAGGGCATTTCTTCTTCTTCTTCTTGGGTATCTCCAAAGCTAGGAGTTCTTTTAGTTCATGCTCTTCATATCTCACCTCAAATGTGGGAAATATTTCTCTCTTCTTGGGGCAGTTACTAGATATGTGTCCTTCTTCTCCACAATAGTAGCAACACTTTGTGGTCACTTTGGATTTTGCCTTATGGGGCATGGTTCTGACTTTGTCCTTACCCTTCTTGGTAGAAGTTGTTCCCTTATGGAGGTTTCCAAACATTTGATGCATTCCATCTTGTTTCATTTGTTGAACTATGGGATAGATGGGGCATTGGATAGGGACATGATCATTTCCTTCACATAGGAAACTAGTCACTTGAGATGTGGGGCATTGTTTAGTTGAATGTTTCTCTTCACAATTAGGGCATTGATCCTCATGCTCTTTAGAAGTGTGTTCTATGTCTCCACAAATAATGCAAGCTTTATTTCCTTCTATAACATCATCCTTGACTTCATTGTTGTCACAATCTCCTTGGAAAGAGTTGCTCATCATGTTGATCATTTGATTGGTCATCCTTTGCAACAATTGGGATTGGATTTCCAAAAACTTTTGCATGGTTGGGTCTAACTCATTGTTGTTGGCTAAAAACTGAGTTGTCACTTGATTCAACTGGGCTAGGGTTGCTAGAAGTTTTTCTCTCATGTGCATCTCTTGGTTGTTGTTGTCACCATTCTTGATGTTGGAGTCTCTTGGAGAAGTCATCTGTTTGGGTTGGATTGGGATTAGAGTAGGCAAAAGATTTCTAGAGAAGAAGTCTAATAACACACAACAATTCACATAAGCAATGTGCAAGAAATCACAATCAAACATTCCACTCAAACAACAAGGTTCAAGCACATTTTTAGGCAACAAAATATTTTTGCTACACCACATAAGTTGGTGTGTTTGATCTAAATTAAACACTAGTATGGTGGTCCAACTATAGGATTCACTTGAGATCAATCCATTTCTTCTTAGTTGTTTTCTTCATGGACAAGGTCATGGTTTCCTTGGAAGAATTCTTGCATCTTGGTCACAAAGCTTCAAAGGTGATGATGATTTCTTCTAGGTTGTGTTTCTTTAGTCTTCAAGTCTTGAGTAATATTTATTGTCGCACTTGTAGTCCTTAGTGATGTCCAAGTTGAAGTCCTTGGTGAAACTAAAGTTGAAGTCAATGGTGATGTTGAAGTTGAAGTCATTGGAGTTGGTGAAGTCCTTGCTCATCTTGAAGTTTTGTCCATCAAGTTGAAAAAGAAGAGATGTAGAATCAAAACCAAAAAGGTTGAAGAAAGAGTTTACAAGATTGTTTGTAAATAAGTTTTGTAAAAAATACAAGTCCTATTTTTCTAAGGGGTTTTGTCCAATCCTAGGGTTACAATCCTATAGGAAACACAGTGCTCTGATACCATCTGTAAGACCCCACCTTTGTAAAGGTAAAGGTCCCTGTGTTTACAATGCTAGTCCCTGGATCAATAGCTAGCATCCACAGTTAAGATGTAATATCAAGAAACAAAGGTCATAATACAACTTTATGTCTAGGAATACAATAATTCATTACATCTTACATAGCTCATTTGTCTATCTCATTACAATGCAACATAAATAACTATATAGCATGGAGTCCTTCATCTTCAAAGTGCCACAGGCAATCAAGTTGGTTGTAGACTTGTAATCCTACTCAACACACTTAATTAACATCAAACAAACCTGCAACATAATAAGTTACAGCCACAAGGGTCAATACACTTGAATTGTATTGGCAAGTGTTACTATGGTAGAATAGTGGTATCTATCATCTATATGCATTTGGCTAAGTGGAGCTTAGGCTTGCTTTGCTCAAAATAGATTTTCCTTATCATTTGAAAACACTAAGTTTTTATTTGGCAAAAATCCCAAGGAACCACCAATAGACATTGGCGAACCTTTACCCTTGTTCAACCACAATTTTTTAACTTAGAAATTGGGATTAGGAGATCCTTGATAGCTTCCATGTCTTGATGCTCAAATTGTCCAATTGACGGGGACACGGCTAAGTACTTAGATTCTTCCTTCTCGAGAGGTGGTGCACTTTCCCCACAAGACTCGACATGCATCGAGAGAAGACCTTTCAGAAGCCTTCCCTTAGACCAAAATGGACGCGTTCCCAAACCTATCACCCCCTACCACCAACTGTCCATAGGGCTAAGTTATTGCAACCTATATGATCCAGGCAGAGCCCATAATGCCGTGTGGCTGCACTAGACGCTTCTTAACATATGGCATCTCAAATCCCTTTATTCCTGGGTGGATTTCGACAAGTGTGATACACAAGGTAGACCATAGATATGGGCCTTGTGTAACCACTCAACATAACCCAAACATACCATTCCACCTAGGTGATTCATTCACTTAGTTGTTTTATTAAGCAAAAACACAAGTCAAAAGACTAAGCAAAATTTTCATAGCATGAATATGTTCCACCCTTGTTTGTTACTAGCTAGGCTAAGCATGACAATATAGTAAGTATCTTAACTTAGAGAAAACTCTAACAAGTCTACAACTACTAGGATTTCCCAAGCATGGCATATAGATACTTAGCAAAAATTATCATGCAAGCCCTATACAAAATACCACTAATGCATAGTCAAAATATTGGGACAAAAGTATGAAGCACCACTTGCCTTTTTAGTAGGGAATATAGATTCACTCCTTGATCTTGCAATAGTCACACTCTTCAAATTTCACTACAATTCAATCAAGGCACACATTCAATCTAGCATTCAAGCAATTCACCACATAAAATAAAGAAAAAATATAATGCTTGCAAGCATGCAAAAGATTATTTTATTTGGAAAAGTGGTTTCTATTGGGCTATAAACATTTTAAAACACCTATTGGTCATTTATAAGAGTGGTAAAACCATTTGATATTAAGTTAGTGAAAATGGCCATTTTAAATCATTTTTGTTTTGCTAGAAATGATTTAAATCAAAGTAATAATTTCTAGTGTTTGCCAAATATATTTTTAAACACAAATGTTAGTGTTATGGTCAAAGTGTTTAAAAACAAAATCATTTACAAAAGGTTTCTCTCAAAAACTATTTTTAAATCAAAGCAACATTTTACTTTTCTAGAAATTCCTTTAATCAAAGTAATAATTTTCTAGGGTTTAATCAAATACATTTTTAAATCAAAAACTTGGTGTTTAGGGTCAGAGAGTTTAAATTAAACCATTTTCGAAAGGTTTTACTCAAAACGCATTTTTAAACCATAATCAACATTTTTATTTAAATAGAAATGCTTTTATTCAAAGATTTATTCCTTAGCATCACAAAATATACTTTTAAATCTACAAGTTGGTTTTTATGGTCATTAGGTTCAAAACAAACCATTTACAAAAGATTTCAGCCTAAAACCATTTCTGTTTTTAAAACCAAAGTCTAAACATCTAATAAAACATTTCTGTTTTTAAAACCAAAGTCAGGGCTACGTGTCATAATCCTATTAGACGATACCGCTTCGTCTGGATCAAGCATGACAGACCGTAGGATTAAAAGGAATCTGTGCGGCTCAGACCGTAGGATTAAGTGAAACTATCCTATCACTACGATCTAGATCTGATGGTTCAAACTACAGTGGCCAAAGATGGGCGGTGCGGCGACGGTTGACAGCAGCGGCGCACTCTGGCGGTGGCGTACCAGCGACTCTAGGAAGCGAGAGGAGGAGTGGGATGGCTCACCAGATTCGTAGTGACAAGAGGATGCTCAACGTTGCTGTTGTTGTCGAAGGGGCGCACGAGGATGACAGGAATTTCTCGCAGGCGTTGTTCACTGGCTCGGGAACACACGGCCGTGATCGAAGGCGAGCATCTGGATCATAAGCGAGCAAAGTAAGGAGTCAGCGAGGTGCGCACGGGTTCGAGGAGTGCGGAAAAGCTCACCAAAGAGCAAGGGGTGCACGGAGTCTGCGACAGCAGCTCACCGGAGATGGTGCAGACGGCAGCGGCGAGTAGACGTAGTACTTGCCGATTCTACAAAACGCGCGCGGCCTAGCTAGGGATACTGGCAGGTGAGCCTGGCGATAGGGAGCACGCTCGTGGAGTCTAGGGAGCGAGGGGAGGTGTGGGCTGGCCGGAATTCGCCGGAAAGCTCGTCGGGGTTGGTGGCGTTGCGAGAAGCAATTCGCGCAGCCTAGGGGCGATTATTTGTGGGAGAATGGGGGAAACAGAGAGGGGAAGGAGGCGATTAAATGGGCATGATCACGAGGAAGAATCAACGCAGCATTAACACAAATTTACGCGAGGCTTAAACGACAGGAAACGGCGACGGGGGGAGGGGGAGAGAGAATGTGTCGCGGTGGGGAAGTCGGTGACGGGGCAGTGGGGTTTGTTGTCAGCGAGAGAGAGGGGGTACACGTGGCAGCTTTATTAGCCTTGGAGATTATTTTCCTTTTAAATTATTAAATTCATAAGTTTTTATCCATGGCTCCAAATCGAATGACATCAATTTCTATGGTTTTATAATATTTTTGTTTATCATTTTTTTTGATCATTTATAAATGTTTGTTGCTGAATTTTTATATGGATCAAATTCATAGTCTTAGAGAGATCTTTGGAAATGATTTATTCCATTAGGGTTTTAGGGTTTTGGTTTAACTTTTCCAAGTGTTTAAATTTCAAGATACATTCATTGATGAATGTATTTCACTTGATTGAAATTTGTTGGATTCCATTTTATTCAAATTTGTTCAAGATGGGTTTTGATGTTTCCATTTAGAAACAAAAAGTTGGACAATTATTTATTTTCACCCTAAATTTCAACAATTATTTATTTTGTTTATTTATTTTCACATTTCAAAATTTGGAAAATTTTGGGATGTGACATATTAAGAGTATCCTTGCTAGATGTACTATTATTCCTAAACTGTCCTCTGATCCTAAGTTTCCCACCTCTCCCGTAGACTATTATTCCTAAACTGTCCTCTGATCCTAAGTTTCCCACCTCTCCCGTAGATATTAAAGATGAAGATTATGATTTCCCTCTTGATTTGTCCTACCTAGATATTGTTGAGAAAGAACCTTTTTGTGGGACTGAAAATGAGAGTGTTGTGGCTCATATGAATGAGCTGTCTACTATGAGTGCTTTATTATCAGATGATTTTAAGATGCGCAAGTAATTTGTTACTAAGATCTTCCCTTTTTCACTAAAAGGAGAATATAGGGCATGGTAAAATAGATTACCTCCTTGTTCCATTGATAGCCCTGATTGCTTGATTGCTTCTTTCTTCCAGAAATATTTTCCTCCCAGTGCTCATGCTGCTTTGTAGAGACTTTTTGATTTTAAATAGGGAGAAGAAGATAAATTGCCTGAGTCATGGACAAGGTTCTATGCCTTGATTCATGCACATCCTGGATGTCCATTGCCTAAGAATGAGCTTGTTGATATTTATTATAATGGACTAACTGATGATTCTAGGACCTACCTAGATAGCTTTGTTGATTGTGTTTTCAGGAAAATAACTCCTACAGATGCTGAAGAATTAATGACTAAGATAAATAAGAATTATGATGATTGGACTTCAATTGAGCTAAATACACATGAGCCTATTACTCCTGAACCAGTTGTGCCTGAACCAGATCCAACACCAACACCAAAGAAGAGGGGAGTTATTGCATTAAATGATGAAGTGATGAAGGAAGCTAAGAAATGTCTAAAGGAGTTAGAGCTGAAGATGTGAAAAATCTACCTCCTATAGAAGAATTATGTAAGCCAATTCCCCACTCATCTACTATTGAGGTACACTCTCTACACCACTTTGATGAAGGTGATATTCCTTATGGTAAGCCTCCTGATCAATGCTTAGAGGAACTTGACATTTTTATTGTTAAACAAGGTGATTTTAATAAACAAGTTCAGAATCATTTATTGGAAAACTCTAGAGCTATCCATGAGTTGAAAGATATTGTGGAAAGAACTTCTAATGATATTAAAATGCTTTGTAAAGACTTTCAAATGGTTCAAACCTAACTTGATCAACTTGCTAAGGTTCAAAAGGATATGCTAGTTAATGCCTCAGGAAATAAACATGCTTATGGAATTAGAACTAGGAGTGTTATAGCTACTCAAGATCCTTTATATTCTGAAGGACATGCTAAAAGAATTGAGAAGGATTATCAACAAATTGAGAATAGTGGTAGTCCTCGTAAAAGAAAGAAAAAGAAACATAAGGTAGTTGAGGAACCACTTGAACCTGTTGTAGATCCTAATAGTATATCGATCTCTGATGCTGAAACCGAGAGTGGTAATGGTAATAATGATGCTCCTGATAAGGAGGAAGTTGAGAAAGAACCTGAGAAGCACACTAAGAACACTAGGTACACTAAGGAAGATTTTATTGCTAATAAACATGGTAAAGAGAGAGAACCTTGGGTGTAGAAACCTATGCCTTTTCCAGGTAAGAAACACAAGTCAAAGGAGGAAGAACACTACAACAAGTTTTGTGAGTGGATGAAACCTTTATTTTTGCAAATTCCTTTGACTGATGCTATTAAATTGCCTCCTTATTAAAATTATATGAAGGATATTGTCTCTAATAAAAGGAAGATTCCTAATGAGGAGATTTGTAATGTGCTTGCTAATTACTCCTTCAATGGTAAGGTTCCAAAGAAACTTAGTGATCCAGGTATACCAACTATTCCTTGCTCTATTAAGAACAATTATGTTAGAACTTCTTTATGTGATTTGGGAGCTGGAGTTAGTGTTATGTAGTTTTCTCTCTACAAGAGGCTCCAGCTAAAAAAGTTGATACCAACTGATATATCTTTGCAAATGGCTGATAAGTCAACAACTATTCCTGTTGGTATATGTGAGGATGTTCAAGTAGCTCATAATTGCTTGGTTTTAACTGATTTTGTTGTGCTTGAAATGCCTGAAGATGATAATATGTCTATTATTCTTGGGAGACCTTTTATTAATACCGCAGGTGCTGTCATTAATTGTAATCAAGGAAAAGTAACATTCAATATTGATGACAAAGAGCATACTGTTTATTTCCCAAGAAGGTTACTAGAAGCTATTGCATGAATTCCATTGAAAATATTGAGAGCATCAGGGTTGGAGAAATATATTGTCCCATTCCACAAGAAAATTTTGAAACTATTATGATAGGGACCATTGCTATCAAGTTTGAGGTAACATAATCACCTTGTGGAATGCAAAGTTTTGTTTCATAAAGATTTTTTTGGTAACAAGACTTGATCAACCTTGTTAACAAAAGGATTTTAATGAACAAAATAATGTTTTCACTGTGGTTATACTTGCTTTCTTTTACTTTTCTCTTTCCTAGTCTTTGCCTTTCTTTTGCTAGCTTTGGTTTTGCTAGTTGTTTGCTTGTTAGTTTGTCTTAGAGCTCCTGTAGTTTGGCTTTTGGTTGCTTTTGCTTCTTCTAAAAAAATGTTTCTGCGAGAAAATCAATTTTCATACCCTGAAAATTGGCCAAAAATAAAGTTTCCCGAAAATCCTAGAAAATTCAAAATAAATTTTTCCTCGAAAAAAGGGGCAGAGGGACACGTAAAGTGACCCAGCGGGCCACCCCAGGCCACCACACCCATGGTAGGCGCGGCCTACTAGTGGGCGGCACCTAGGGGGGTCTGGCCCACCTGGGCCCCTCCAGGTTGCCTCCTCAAAGCCATCTTCTTTCCCTCTCCCGAAAAATACCAGAAAACTTGGTCAAGCTCGAGTTCTTGCTATTCTTGCTCGTGAATTTCGATCTCCTTGCTCAGCCCTTCTTTGTTGCTGATTTTTGGAGAGATTGTTCCTTTGTATGTGCCTCCTCCACTTGTCCAATTAGATTTGTGATTGGTAGATTGTATCTTGAGTATTTTTCTTCTATAGGTGACATGTTGTTTGAGCTTGCATGATTGTTCTATGCTTAGAAATTTCATTTTGATGCATGTGTAGTCCTCTAGCCAGTTCCTATAGTAGTTACTCATCATTTATCAACTTAGAAATCACTTGGTTTGATATTTGAGAATAGAGTGGTCATGGACAACCACACATTTGGAGAGATATTTGAGGGTGACGCACCTAGAAGGGCAAGGCTTCCAATAGCATCAACCAGTGTCAATCCCTCATACAATGAGGATCTCATCACTCCACGATTTGGTGATGAGGGAGATGAGGGGGATGCGCATCCCTCCGCCTTTCCTTGCCAAACCTTCTTGCAGGCTGTTGGGATTCTTAATGATTTTATGACCTTGGTTCGAAGGACTAGTCTAACGAGTCTTATGCAGGATGAGAGCGTGAAATATGCTACGCTCACCAAAACATTTGTGGAGAGTTTCTCCTTTACTAACAGTGTGTTCCATCCAGATGTTTCTTTCAAAGTTTATGGCAGGTCTTACCATATGACGTTGAAGAAATTTTGTGGGGCTCTTAGACTTGGAACCGTTGGGTCAGCAAAGAAGATTCCAGCTCAACCCGCTGATTTGTTGGAGATTTACCGAGGAATAACCAATGATGATAGCCATAGAGCTCAACAGGGAAAGATAAGAAACATTCAGCTTCCAGCCATTAGGTACTTCGCTTACTATCTTGCCACTAGTGTTATTGGTAGGGAGAACACTAGTAATATTTCCAGCTATCATTTGGCTTTCTTAGCTGCTGCTCTTAACAATGATACCAAGTATAATATTGGTTCTCTCATTGCTCGTCGCTTAACAACTAAGGGACCCATTTATGGGGGAATTATTGCTACGCGTGTTGCTGCTGCTTTGGATATTGCTATTGATCCAAATGATACAATCTTGGCTCCTGAGAGGCTTGATATTGCTGCCATGAAGGCGCATCACTTTGTCACCACTAGATCTACCCTTGAGTAGTTGGTTTATAGAATGTTGTTTATTGACGGGGAAGAGAGAGAGAGATCCCTCTCCCCCAAACCACTTTGTTCAGTATTTCTCAGGGACCTTGGTCATGCTCCAAGGAGGAGGTGGATGAGTTGCTGCGCTTCCTTAACTTCCATGGGAACTATCAGGAGGAAGCGCCCTCATATGACCCCGCGGTACACTACACAGGGGAGTCCTCGAGCTTGTACCAGGATGAGGGAGCCTCCTTGTCATACTACGGAGGTGCATCTACTTGAGAACCATGGTATTGAGACCCACTTAGGCCAAAAGCCTAATCTTGGGGGTAGGTATACCGACATCACACTCATATATATATATCATGTTCGGTCGGTTCTTTGTATATCCATTGTTTCGCTTTCTTTTTGGTTCTTGTTGCTTCTTTCTTAAAACAAAAAAATACCAAAAATATTTTCGTTGTTTCTCTTGGTTTGTTTCTTTGCTTTGGTTTGCCTTAAAAGAAAAATCCAAAAAGATTTTGCTTTGTTTGGTTTTCTTTTTCTTTGTTTGTTTTTGCTTTGTTTGCTTTCTTTAAAAAATCAAAAACACTAAAAATATTTGTTTTTATTCTTTGGTTTTGTGAGTTCTTTGCAGGGTTCAGCCGTCCTTAGTGGATTTTGATTTCATGTTATTATTCAAGTCACACAAGTGAAGGGCAATGATGAAGATTAAGACAACTCGAGGTGTGGTAAGAGGCTGGTAACGAACTCTATTTGTTTCATTTTTGCATATACTCATCATTGTGAGCATGCTTAACCTGTTTGTGTAAGGTGTATGCCATTATGGATACTTAGTAGTTCTTGCTTGTCTATGATTAGCTCCAGCTTGCTAATAGTTTGTAGCATGTCTTATGAATGTTTGCTTGCATTGTTTTATTAATATTTTGGTATGATATTGTGGTATCCTCCTCTGACTGTTCATATGAATCGACTTGGCACATGCTCACGCATGCATATGACTAATCAATAGTCAGTACGCCTCGATGATTTATTTTGCCGCAGAGTTCTTGTATCACTTTCATTCCATAATTAGTCATGTTTTGTTGCAAGCATGATTATGACAATTATTTCTCTCTCGTTTGTCGCTCCCTCTCTTTTTGCTACCCTTCACTTGCACTGAGTATAAGCTCTACATGTGCTTCCAACTCCCCAAAACCAATATTGCCAACTCTGTACACCATACCTACCTATTAGCATTGTTTGCTATTTCAGTGCATATTCAATATGCCTTGTTTTCTTCCAAATAAAATGTTTGTATGTTTTGAGAAAGTTAGTCACTAAAGCTCTCACGAACTTGATGGCACACTTTATTCCTTGCACTTAATAATCCTGAACCATTGTGACTAGTCGATGAAAGTTATATGCTTGCAAATTATAAGCTGGGAGTTAGCAGAACCGTGCTGTCACGGGGAACGCTTTCAACACCTTTTGGATATCCTATCCAGTTGATACTTTGCTCTTTTGTTTACGGATGTTGACGATGCGAAATAAAAGGTGAGTTTGTGAGAAATGGAGTTTATACATTGTTTTAGAGAAACGCCTGGGCCGCTAGCCTAAGCCATGCCTAATCATGGTGGAAACTTGCAGCATCACCATAATGAGCATCTATGAAGCATCCTCAATAAAAATCTATGCATATGGTAAATAAAAAGATTGCTGAGATGCTCATTGTCTGCTTGCCTTGTCATTTTGGTTATGGGAAAGCTCCTGTACCATGTGCAAGGGGTACCCCGTTGGCGGTTCTCTATGATATGCATGTATTTACAATGACAAGAACTTCAGGTGACCAAAGTTGAGTAGCATGCGGAGTGGCCCTCGTACTCAAGGGACATGGGATTTCTAGTTTATGGTATGCCAAGCATATAATTCAGAGTGGACCTCACTTTCACCTTAACCACATGAAGATGCCTATCATAGGGGCAATGAGAGCTCAAAGCTAATGAGTACCTTCCTTTCAGCATTAGGAAGCCTTTCAAACTTTTCAAAACCGTTTTCACAAACTTTTTGAGTCACAACTTATTCTACGAGCACCTTCTTGAGAGCATAGTTGTCATTCTTGTGTTTGTTCCAAAACTTGGTTAATTATCTCATGAATTTGATGCTTGTATCTCTGATATCTTTACTTCTAGTATTCACTTGAACTTCAGAGGTGCCTTGGCATTCATATTGTGCTCTACAAACAAAGGCAAGCGAGATACCACTCTATCATACCTTAATATGAGCATTGCAATGTTGCTTATGTTTATACTTCATGCTACTTATTATTATTGAGTTGGTTTCTCTTCATATCTTGCAATGACTATTGAGTAGACTTAGTTGCATACTTCTTATTATGAATGGTTTAAGCATCTACTCCTGTGCTGAAAATATATACATCATATGAAGCAAATGTGTTCGTGAAAGTTCTTTTATCGCACTCAGTTTTCAACTGAATTGCTTGAGGATAAGTCATAAGCTAAGCTTGGGGGGAGTTGATACGTCCAAAACATATCTACTTTCCCGAACACTTTTGCTATTGTTTTTCCTCTAAACTTGTGTGATTTGGATACAACTAACACGGACTGACGTTGTTTTCAGCAGAATTACCTTGGCGTCTTGTTTTTGTGCAGAAAATCAACTATCAGGAAAAATCCCGGAAAATATGCCAAAAATTATATTTCACCAGAAGACCCACCGAGCCAGAAGATAAGACGGAGAAGGGGCCTGGGGACCCACACCCCTGCTAGGCGCGGGTGGGCCCTGCCCCACGCCTAGGGGTGTGCGGCCACCCCAGGCACCCCCTCGGCCTCCCTCTGCGCCTATAAGTTGCCTTTCGACCTAAAAACCGGGGGGGTCGATAGTTTTCTAGAAAGAGTTCTGCTCCGCCGCCGCCACTAGTAACCAGGATTCGGATCCAGAAACTCCATTCTGGCACCCTGTCGGGACGGGGAATTTGGAGAGGATCATCGTCATCACCAACGCATCTCCATCAACCACCGATGTTTCCCTCATCCATGAGTGAGTAATCCCCCACTGTCGGCTTGGGGATGGTAGGGATTGGATGAGTACTATCATGTAATCGAATAAGATCTGTTAGGGCATAGTTCCTAGTATCTCTATTAGTGCTATTTGACTTTGTTGCAACTTCTTGTGCTTAATGCTTGTCACTAGGGCCCGAGTGCCATGATCTCAGATCTGAACTTATTATTGAATTATTATTATAGTATTGTTTGTGATCTTATCTGCAAGTTGTGTACACATATCATTGTCCGGATCCAAATGCCCCAAAGTGACAATAATTGGGACAGCCGGAGGGGATGGCTATGGTGTGAGGATCACATGTGTTCACAGAGTGTTAATGCTTTGCTCCGGTGCTCTATTAAAAGGAGCACCTTAATTGCCAGTAGTTCCCTAGAGGCCCCGCTGCCACGGGCTGGCTGGACAGAAGATGTTGTGCAAGCTCTCATTGAGAGCACGTATGACTATATTTGGAGCACATGCCTAGGATTGTTTAGTACTTGGATGCTTGTTATTATTTATCTGTAATGCCCTAGATCTTGAAGTTCCATGCTTAGACTCGTCCATGCAATGCCTGTCCATCCATCCCTATGCCTACCGCACTCGAATCCTACTGTTACCGTTACTGTTACTATTGCTCCTATTTCACTATTGATGTTGCTTTGCTGTTGCTACTACAAACTTTTGCTATTGATAAACTTCTGTGAGTAAGAACTATTTCCAAGTGCAGCTGAATTGACAACTCAGTTGTTAAGGCTTGCAAGTATTCTTTGGCTCCCCTTGTGTCAAATCAATAAATTGGGTAATACTACTCGCGAAGAGTGTTGCGATCCCCTACACTTGTGGGTCATCAATCCACAGGAACATAACATTCATCCTCCTTTGGTAAGCATGGGGACAATCAAATAATGTAAGGGATAAAGAGTTACTCTCATTAGAAGGTAGGCATGGGTAGATAATCCATTCTTCCTCCTTTTGTTCATCACTCTCCCCCTCTTTTTCATCTAATGAGCTTCCAGTTTCAATAATTTCTTCTTCCATAGGCTCCTGCAAGGCATTAGTCTCTTCCATTTGTGGAAAATGCCTATTAAAATATTCAAGAATATAGATATTTTGTTCCCTGTAATTATCAAAGCAAAATTTAAGTATCTCAAAAACCTCATGTTTATAAGGTGCATGTAACATCCCAAAAATATTAAACTTGAATCATCAAACTCTAATCATAAAAATTAGGATTAACAAAAACTTTTCCAATTAAAAATATAAAAGCATTCATATGTGTGTGTATTAAAATTTGGATTCTTTTGAATTGCCATGGTTCTGTGTTTCTTTGCTTGTAAAATGATTCTTAGGTGAAATAAACATCATCTAAACAATCCCCAAACTTTTCCCAAAGACAAACAAGTCAAAACAAACAAATTAAGTGAATGGTCACTTTGGCCAAATTAACTCCCATGCCTACTTTGGCTATCCCTAACTTTCAGAACTTAACAGAAATATGTTTGGATCTTTGCACCCCTTGATAGTACTCATAACAAGGTACCAAGTCCCACTTTGTGATCATCCAAAAACATTCAAATGCTTAGTTTAAATAACAGTTTAAAATTGAATCTATTTCATATGGGAAGATCCCACTATTTCAAAAACCACTCAAACAAGCTCAATTTTCAAAACCCAAGCATCCACAGAATCCTAAACACATGCCTAGCACACCCACCAAAATCTTTTCAAAATTCAAAACTTAAGTTCTTGCAGCCATTTCATCAAACACTTGGAGACAACAAATCAAATTGGCCAAACTTCACTATTTTGAGCAGTAATTTGGCTAAGCATTGTTCACCATTGATCACACTTGTCTCCCCTAGTGCCAACCAGTGCCTTGACTACCCCTAGCCTCTACCCTTTGCACCATGCCATGCCAACCCGAAAGAACCCTTGCCAGCCAACCATGGCTAGCTAGCCAGAGCAAGCACCGAGCCTAAACACCATGTCTAGGACACAAGCCACCGTCCACCGCCACCCCCTGTCCAGTGCTTGAACCCAGCCAGGCACTGGACCACACGCCCAAGCCATGCCAAGCTTCTCTGAGAGCATGCCGAGTGCGCGCCAGAGCGCCACCCTCGACACACGCCCACAAACCGCGCGCTGCCCTCGCCGCATGCACGCGTGATCACCACCGCCCAAGCAACCCCGCAGACACCCCCGTTCGCCGCCCTATGCCTCACAGCCACCGCTCGCCGTCGAAGATGCCGCCTCTACCGCGCAGAGCACCGCACGTTCCCGACCGTTTGCCACCGCCCCTACACGCGCATTTAAACCTTAGAGCATCGCCAGGAGACCGCCCGTCGATCGCCAACCTCGGCCATGCCTCTAGCCGCCCGTAGCCGTGTCGCCACCGTCTCCTGCCCATCCCTCTCGGTCTCTCCGTCGAGCCTATAAAAGGAGACGACCCCCGCTCGATTTCTTCACACCATCTCACTCCCCTCACCTCACTGATCCTTCCACCCCTTAGCCAGAGCACGAGGAGCAGCAGCTCGCCAGAATTGCGCCGGAGCAGGCCGTCTCTGGAGAAGAAGGGAGCCGTTGATTTCGACCACCTCCGGAGCTGCCGTGACCACACATGAGTTCGCCGTCGTCGACTTCGTTGTTTGCCCGCCTCGCCGTCGTCACTAGAGCCCCGGTATGCCCCCTATGCACCCCCACTGAGCCGCTAGGGTTCGAGCTCGCCGGTGACCTGTTCATCGTCGACGACGACCCTCAGCCGTCGATCTTCATTCTAATCCAACGCACCACATCGCCCCATACCGCTTCGTGTTTAATGAGCCACTAACCAGTAGACCCCCCTGTAAGTTGCGCCCCGCACTGCGGAGTGACACTGGGCCGGCACAATAACCCTTCCCGCGTAGCCCACTCGTTTGAATTTAGCTTTTTCTATTTATATTCTAACTCAGTTCTGTACCTAGTTTCAAAAATCAACCCATCTCGATTTAGTGAACCAAATTTCATGAAACCAATTTTGTTAGAAAGATATTGAAATGCTGAATCCAAGCCCGTTGGATTCAAATCATTTGGATCTAGAGATAAACCTTGGTAAAAATAACAAGGCAGAAGCTTTTCTGCATTCAAACATTTTTCAAATTTAAACCATGATAGATTTTGAGTTGATTCCAACTCTCAAAAATCATATTTGATCATACCTTCCAGAATATATAAAAATATATGGGTTTACTTACAGAAATAATGTTCAAGTAATAAAAGAATGCCACATAGGCATTTCTAGCCACGTTAAGGATTTAAAATAAAAAGGTTAAACCTTATTAAATTGTGACACCACTTTAAATCACATTCTCAGGTACTGAAAAATGTGGTGATGACATGTGTCAACATGATCCCATGTTTGAGTTGGAGAATATTAAATCTTAAGTAGTTTTTCAATGAGTACAAATTACTTTTCTAAAGATACAATAAATAAGACAAATGCTTTAATCTTGTAATGTTAGTGATGATGCTAGATCATCTATAGAACCCCTTTGTGTGATGATTGAAAGTAGTTAAGTATTGTTTGGTGATTGTGTACCTCGTATTTATTTATAGACGCTAGTACCGACCAAGGATACAAGGAAGAAGGAGGATACTACGAAGAAGAAGCCGAGGAGAACTTCAACCACTGCTCTGCACAAGGCAAGCCTAATACTACTAGTTGATTGACCAAGCTATTAACTTAGCAAGCTAACACTTGCAATTATGAAAGTTAGATGACCTATGCAATGCACTAAGCATGCTTGGTTAGACATATTTGATGATACCCCCTCCCAGTTTTACTTGCAAGCTTTATACTTTATTTCTTTATCAAAGCTTTCTCTTAGAGTTTACTTAAGTGATTTGTAGATTCTAGGAAGATAATTGAAGGTTGCATAAAGAGCATTAAATTTGGCCTAAGCTAGATAATCTTGATGTCATCCTAAGGCCTGAGATTGTACTTAGTTAAAACTCCACTTGTTTACCACCCCTCATTAGTACTCACCCCCATTTGTAGATGCTAGTGCTAAGCATAAAACTTGATCAACTTTAGATGGGACTACTTGGTGGAAAATGGTTATGAAAACCTTAGAATGATGAGTCATTCTACTGAGATGTTTTGACATGTGTTTGCGAACACCAGATGATTTGGATGATGAAAATGTTAAGGCATGAGCCTTAGCCCCTTTATAAAACTGATGGTTTTCTGGATGCGATACCATTCCAATTTTACCATACAACCACAATACCCGAAAATTGGGTAGGGCTTGACTGGAAATTTATATACCTTAGTATGGGTTCCCTCACGGCCAAGGTCTGAGCTGAGGCTACCCTGTGAAGATTGTCCACCTGTGGAGTACCCAAGATGACAGTTGGTCATGGTTGGGAGGCCAAACTCATAGGAGAGGTGCCTATACTAGGGCGTGTAATTGAAAGGTTAGGATTGATTATACGTATACTGAGTATGGTGAATTCAGGATTTGTTCCTGAAGGATGTATCAAATGTTGTGGTGGAAGTGTACAATCTCTGCAGAGTGTCAAACTATCCGAATAGCCGCGTCCGCGGTTATGGACAGTTGGAGTGGCCATACTGTTCCCCCGTCAGATGTTTTCAAAATGACTTGCGAAATGGATTGAGATTTTGACTTGACGACAACAGAGTTGTGATATGAAATACAAGTTCCCACTTAGGTGTTATAAAATTTCAACTAGCTTTTCTTGCTTCTGAACTTAGTAGAGGTAAATCTGGCTTTTTGCAAAACAACCCTAGAGCTTAATGTCCTACTACAAAAACCCGCTTCACTTGTTAGTATTAGTTTGCGAGTACTTATAGAGTACTCATGGCTTTGTCCCTGGCTATTCCCGTGGCCAGACTATGAAGAAGAGTACCAGGATGATGGACCCGAGGAAGGTTACGACAACTAGGATCATCTCCCATCGTCAGCATTGCCTGTGACCCCGAAGATGGAGCTTCGCCTACGCTATCTTTATTATTACGTATTTCCGCTGCCTGAGTTGTATTAAGAACTGGATCATGAGATCCTTATTTGTGTAAGACCTTATGTATGATTTGTAATGGATGATGTATTGTGGTATCCAATTCTGTTATGTCTCGCAAAAATGGTAATCCTGGGATTGTGATGTATGGCATAACAGGCATCTGGGATTAAAAATCCGGGTGTTGACAGTGCATCATCAGTATTTTCAAGCAAACTGGCAAGTTCAAATGCACCCTTGAAGGCAATAAATTCTTCAATTTGTTCCACATCAGCAAAATCATAATTTCCTTTAACATAAGAAGATATGGTAGCATTATCATTATACTCACATTGAAAGGGTAGGTGTTTATACCTCCTACAGCAACAAGCTTTATCAAAGCAATAAGTAACATCATAAGTAGAGCACACGTCTCTAGAAATAGTATTCAACTTATCAATTTGTTCCCGTAAGTGTTTCCTTTTCTGTGACAAACGATGTTCCTTATAATAATACTTTTGTTCTTCCGCGAACCCACCTTGCCAATAAGAATTAGTTTCAAAGAAACCATCTATTGATAGAAAGCATGACCAAGCAAGGCAACAACAGACCAGCAACTAGAGCAGGAACAATTTTTTTTGGATTTTTTGAAAAGAGGCAAACAAAACCAAGCAAAAGAAATAAAGAAAACTAAAAACAAAGTAAATAGAAAGGAAGTGAAGGACTCCCCTAGTGAAGACGTCCTTAGCCTCCCCGGCAACGGCGCCAGAAATACTTGACGGTGCTCGACGTGGCACTTTGTTGGTAACCCCAAGCGCAGGGTGTGAAGAGCACAACAGCAAGTTTTTCCTCAGTTGAGACCGAGGTTATCGAACCAGAAGGAGGAAGGAAACATCACACAGGTGTTGCAAAAAACGTGGCGACGTGCACAACACAAACTCAAGACTTTGTCCCAACGAATCAGTAAGGTTGTCAAGCTCACCAGTTTGCTGTAACAAAGGATTAAACGTATGGTGTGGAAAGTAATGGTGGTTTGCAGCAAGTAAACAAGTAACAATGGAAGATGTATTAATGGTAAAGATTGGACCAGGGTCCATAGTTCACTAGAGGTGTTCTCCTTGGATAAACAACATGGCATGAAGGGTAAACAAATTACAGCTGGGCAATTGACAGGAACTGGGCAAGGCATAACAATGCAATTACTAGTCAGAAAGATCCTATGATATTCGATTGGGCAATACAACAAGATACATAGACCGCCATCCAACTGCATCTATGACTAGAAGTCCACCTTCAGGTTATGATCCGAACCCCCTCTAGTATTAAGTTGCAAGCAACAGACAACTGCTTTAAGAAAACCGTGTAAGGTAAATAGTCCACATGTTCCATGAACAAGAGACCGTTGTTTTCTCCCTAGTAGCAACAACACATCTACAACCAAAGAGATTTATGTCACTTCCCTTGGAAACTAGAGGCATGAACCCACTATCGAGCATAAATACCCCCTCTTGGAGTCACTAGCAACTACTTGGCCAAGATAGCTACTAACAATAGAGAGCATGCAAGATCACAAACAACATAGACATGATAGAATCATAAAGACAAAACCATTAATCAAACCAACATAATAATCTCAACATCCATCGGATCCCCGCAAACATAACATGCATGATGACAAATAGATTAGATCTTGATCATGAACGGAGCTCACAAGATCTACACATGAAAGCACAAAGGAGGAGATACAACCATCTAGCTACTACATGGACCCATAGTCCAAGGTGGAACTACCCACGCATCATACCGGAAAGAAGGCCTCCTGGATGATCTCCCCTCCGACAGGGTGCTGGGAAGAACATCAGATCCCCCGATCTAGGGACGACGGTGGCGGTGGCTACAGAAGGTTTCATGGAATATTGATCGGGTACTTAGGGTTTCTGCATCGGGGATTCTTATAGGCGAAGGGGGATGCCGAGGCGGTCACCAGGGGCCCCACACCATGCCTAGGCGCGGGGCAGGGCCCACCCACACATAGGGGGTGTGGCTTCCCTAGCACGCCTCTCTGTCTCCCCTCTGGACTTCTTGTTCCCCATGGAAAGTTATTGACTTTGACATTTGTCCCGTCCAATTCCGAGAATATTTCCTTACTACTTTTCTGGAACCAAAAACAGCAGAAAACAGACAACTGGAACTGTGGCAACTTGTTAATATGTTAGTACCAGAAAACATGTAAAAATCACCTCAAAGTGTAGACAAAGCAAAGCAAAGTAGATAATAAACAAGCATGGAGCATAAAAAATATAGATACTTTTCCGACGTATCAGGGCGGAGCCACAGGTGGGCCAGGGCGGTCACACCCCCTGTAGGCGCAGCCTAGGGTGGCCCGCGCCTGGGGGGTGTGTGGGACCCCTGTGGCCCAACTCCGCCTCCCCTTCTGGCATCCTTCGTCTTCTTGAAAAATATAATTTTCTATAGTTTTTCTGGTATTTTTCTGATCTTCGTGAAATTGCATCAAAACACCGCTTTTTTCCATCATAATCCTGACTCCGGCAGTTCATCCTCCAAGAATCATCCAACATGCAAAAACAGATGAAAATACATAAGTAACACTTCTTAATATGAAATATATCAATGAATAGAGGAAAATTATGATATAGAATGGTGATGCAAATTGGACGTATGGTTGGGTTTTCCTCACTGCAGAAGTGCACAGTGGCGATGCAAATTATGAATAGAGTTCAACCCCTATTTTGTGTGCAAGAAGGACTGCACCGGCATGGCTGGGTTTTCCTCACTACAGAAGTGCACAGTGGCGATGAGGTTGCGTGCATATGGAGCGTCGGGTGACAGTGTCGATGACTATCTCCGCATGGCTGAGTCCACCGCCATCGATTGCTTGTACATGTTCTACAGGGAAGTGATTGCAGTGTTTGGGAAACAGTACTTGAGAACACCCACTGCTGAAGACACTGGTCGGATCATCGCAGTCAATGAAAGTAGATCTGTTGCACCAGTAGAACACAATGGTCATTGTGGGCGTTGATGCTTTTGTTGTCGATTACTTCTTGTGTACTTTGCATCTTGCGGGGTGGTGGGATGAAGCGGCCTGGGCTAACCTTACATGACATCATTCATGAGACTTGCTCCACGCTTGATAAGCAACTTGTATTGCATAAGTGGCTTTGCGGGTGCCTGTTTCTCCCAACATAGTTAAGATTCAATTTACAACGGGTGATTGACAATACTAGTATCAATGTTGTGGTTCTTGTTCGTAAGTTATAACGACACTTATTGAAACCCACAAACCACATAAAACATGCAAAGAAAATTAGAGGCGTCTAACTTTTTTTGGGGGTGTGTTGTGAAACAGTACTTGAGAACACCCACTGCTGAAGACACTGCTCGGATCATCGCAGTCAATGAAAGTAGAGGATTTCTTGGGATGCTTGGAAGCATAGACTGTATGCATTGGCAGTGGAAGGACTGTCCATTTGCATGTCAGGGAACATACAGAGGCCACAAAGGAGGTTGCACTGTGATACTCGAGGCAGTTGCTACACATGATCTTTGGATCTGGCACTCCTTCTTTGGCATGGGAGGATCGAACAACGACATCAACATTCTCAACTTCTCAAATGTCTTTGCCAAGCTTGTTGAGGGTCATGCTCCCCCTTGGACTTTGAGATTAACGGTCAACACTACAACAATGGGTACTATCTAGCAGATGGCATCTATCCAAGATGGCCAACATTTGTAAAAACTATCTCAAATCCAGTGCTCCCCAAGCATTCTCAGTTTTCCAAGAAACATGAAGCTTGCATGAAGGACATGGATCGGACATTTGGTGTGCTCCAGAGAGGTTTATAGTTGTCCAATTCCCTGTTATGACCTGGTCGAAAGATCAGATGTGAGAAGTGACAAACTGTTGTGTGGTCTTGCACAACATGATCATTGAGGATGAGAGGAACGATCCAGTGAGTTTGGTCGAGTAGAACGAGCCATACTACATACATGGACCTCTTGCCGAGCCTGATCATCAGGTGCCTCCATCCTAGGTTGCCTTCATTGACATGCGCCAGGAGATCCGAGATTCGGCAGTGCATCAACAGCTGCAGGATAATCTCGTTGAGCATCTATGAATACATAGGGGCACCACGCAGATGCCGAGCATGAACTAGCCAAACTAGACTGAAATATGTTGTATTTTCACTGTAGGACAAACTATGTTTAAATTTATGCCAAACTATGGTCGACGGTATGCCGAACTAGGCCTGTATTCATATTATGCCAAACTATGCCGAAATTTAGACGAATTTGAGCCAAATTTAGGCAGAAAAGGGCGTCTTGAGAACTCAGCCTGGGAACGTGAGTGGAAAACTCGGCGTTTCCAGACAAAAAACGAGTTTCGTTCGGCCAAAGTTTTGTCCGGATTTCGCCCTAGCAATGCCCAACGAGTGGGATGCTCTAAGCCTGCCTATCGTCACGCGCGCGCACAGCACCAGACCGGCAAATTCCCATGAGCCAACCTTGTTCGCGCCGGTCTCCTATTTTCTCTCTCTCTTTTCATGACATAATTGGCTCACATGTTATATCCTTCCTCTAGACAAAGACGAGACGAACAGGAGTTCGTTCAAAACCGAAGAATCCGGTGAAATCTCTCCTAATTCCGGTCGACTTCTTTGCCCCTCCTCCATGGTATTACCTCCATAAATATTCTCCCTCCTCCTTGATCTATTTTTCCGCAAATCGATCAAATCCCGAGGCCTACATGGAGAAACCAATATCGCTGGAAACTACTGCCGCTGGAGCTCAAAGACAACGAAGAAAGGCACCCAGAGCTCCCAATCTCTATCTAACCTCCTTAAAATTCTTCCCCTTCATCCGTAGACATTGTTGCCTCCAACCGGGGATAGCCGCTATTCAGGACCACGAAGATCCCCTCCGGTAACACGTACGATGTCACATCCCAGATTTTTTAAGGGGGGTAAAAAATAAAAATATATATCTGAATTACCGTTCAGCAAAAATAGCTGGCAGGAAAATTTTTATCTGAAAACACTGTTCATGCCGTAGCAACCGCCTACTGTAGCACAACCTGGCAAACACTATACCAACACATGTCAGCACTATAGCACGCCTGACACTGTAGCAGTTCGGAAAACCTATAATTTCTTAGGTCAGAACTCTGATCGCCGCAAAGCCCTGACAAAAAATCTTCCCACCGGTCCAAGTGAATAGTGACAATACCAGTTACTATTCACCGAAAAACCCATAAGTACATTTTATACCCATCTCGATTTTCTCAACACCACGAACCCATTTCGATTGTCTCAACACCACGAACCCATTCCACCATACCAAAAATCGATCCGACCGTCCGAGTGCATGATAGAGAGTGGGATTTCTGCAGGAGAAAAGGGAAGATCCGAGAAGATTGATCCAGCCACACACTGTGGAGTCAAGGAATCCCCGGATGACCTCTCTTTAGGCAAGTCACTTCTCACCAGTTGAATCGGTGAATTTAAGATTAATTCTTGTTGATTCTCTTATGCAACAGTAGACCCCAGAACCATTAAACTCTTGACGATATGCCTTGAGACCAACCTTAGTGGAATCCCTGGATTTGCTTGGTGGATGATGCATGATTGTTTGTATGATTGTTTGGGGGACATATTCACCTTCAAAATCTTGGTGCAAAGAGATTTCATTACCTTGATGGAAGTCCTGGCTTTGGGACATATACACTAGTTTGCGGATGGAGTTGATGGAGAAATCTGTGGTTTTTCCCTAACACACAATAATAAATCATACCACATAAATCGTAAGAACCCTCCTACTCTACTCCGATGAATTTTCTACAAGGTAGATGGACCCTGGTATGGGAGATCAACGGGAAAGGCACTCGAAGCTGGGGATCATATAGTATATTATCGATTTCTATGGCCCTGATGTACTCCCAATGGGATTCAAGTGATGAGACCTTCCCGGGTAGCATCTTCAAAACATAGAGTAGATAAAAACGTAGCCATCGATTAAAGGTTCCGATGCTAATGATAGCAATATCACAAACCCTAGTGGTTAGGCCACTGTGGCTTAGGACGGAACCATCGGAGGCACATACTTACATATTTAAAATCCATGACCAAGAGAGAAATAAAAATATATACATATATAAAAGTGTTGGCTTTCGATTAAACGTTCTGATGCTAATGATAATAATATTATCACAAACCCTAGTGGTTTGGTCACTGTGGCTTAGCAAAAGACCATCGGAGGCACACGCTTACAAATATATCTATGAAAGGAAATAAATATTACCAAGTATATTCACTTGGTGGATTTCAATATGCCCTATGGATATTCGCCCCGTTATGGATAACGATGTTTGAATAAGCCACATATCTTGGTCATGAGAAAATCCTAGGGGTTGTTGGGAAAAACAAACTAGGTGGACCAATTGAAATTTGAACTTGAATTTAAATTCTATTTGTGACTTGCTGAGTACGGTTGTGTACTCAAACTTGCTTAATTAACATCAACAGGAGGTGCAACATATGGACAAAAGAGGAGAAGTACAATTGATGTCATACTAGGGTTGCGACCGCACTCAAGCCAGTCCTGTGGGTCATCAGTGAAGCATGTTTTAGTTAAAATTATAGACTTGAACCGGTATAACGCTCTAATTGTTACAATTGCGACAAGAAGAAAACAAAGAACGAAAATGAAAAACATAGCAAGGGGACACAGATTTAACGTGGAAAAACCTCTACAACAAAGAGAGGAAAAAAACCACGGGCGCCAGCAAGCGAAACTTCACTATATCGAGGAGTGTTTACAATCGCCGGGGATTTCACAGATGCAACTCATCTCAACCGGTGGCTTACAAGGGGTTTATATATCGGTGGAAACCTAGGTCTTCGACGATTCGTACCGTACACTCGGCCCAAGCCTCCGGCGACGGGCCTCGCTCCACTCATCAGAAGTTGCCCTATACTTTGTAGAATTTGGATCAACATATAACAAACTCCACCTTGAGACAAATTCATCCTTGTAGCATCAACAACAACCATCTCCCTGAACAAACAAAGCAAATACTTTCGGCGCCAATAGCCACTTGGGCTAATCGGTTAAACCAACTAAGTTCGAGCAAAGCTCAAACTTAGCAACAGGAACAGGTTTAGTCATCATATCAGCAGGATTATCATGAGTGCTGATCTTGCATACCTTTAATTTACCATGAGCAACAATGTCTCTAACAAAATGGTACTTGACATCAATGTGATTAGTTCTCTCATGGAACATCTGATCTTTTGTAAGGTATATTGCACTTTGACTGTCACAAAACAAAATAATGCAAGAATCATCTCCACAAAGATCAGCAAACAAACCTTTGAACCAAACAGATTCTTTGCAAGCTTCAGCAATAGCCATGTATTCAGCTTCAGTAGTAGATTGAGCAAAAACAGCCTGCAATGTAGCCTTCCAGCTAACAGCACAACCACCAACATTAAACACATAACCTGTGAGGGATCTTCTTTTATCCAAACCGGCAGCAAAATCTGAATCCACATAGCCAATGAGTCCCTCACCGGTCCTGCCAAACTTCAAACAAGCATTGGAAGTGCCAAGAAGGTACCTGAAAAACCACTGAACAGCCTTCCAATGTTCTTTACCAGGATTAGCCATGTATCTACTTATCAAACTCATAGCATATGATAAATCAGGACGAGAACAAACCATGGCATACATCAAAGAACCAACAACACTAGAATATGGCACCTTTGATATGTACTCAAACTCTTCATCAGTAGTAGGACATTGAGAAACTGACAATTTAAAATGAGGATCAATAGGAGTACTAACTGAGTTGGCACCATCCATATTAAAACGATGAAGAACTTTCTTAATGTAACTTTGCTGACTAAGAAATAACAAACCAGATTTTCTATCTCGGGTAATCTCCATACCTAAGATTTTCTTGGCAGCACCAAGATCCTTCATCTCAAACTCACTACTTAGGTGTGCCTTCAAAGTAGTGATTTCTTTCATGCCCGTGGCAGCAATTAACATATCATCAACATATAGCAGCAAGTATATAGGTGACCCATGAACAAACTTGATATAAACATAACTATCATATTTAGACCTCTCAAAACCATGTGAGATCATAAATGAATCAAACCTTTTATACCACTGTCTTGGAGATTGCTTTAAGCCATAAAGAGACTTCTTTAATTTGCACACAAAATCCTCTTTACCAGGCCTATGAACCCTTCTGGTTGGTCCATGTATATTTCCTCATCAAGCTCTCCATGCAGAAAAGCAGTCTTGACATCTAACTGCTCAAGCTCAAGATCACGCATAGCCACAATACTAAAGAAAGTACGAACGGAACTATGCTTCACAACTGGAGAGAACACATCATTGTAATCAATACCTAGAATCTGGCTGAACCCTTTTGCTACTAGCCTTGCCTTGTACCTTGAAGGCTCTTTGGGAGACAGACCTTCCTTTTTCTTGAAGATCCACTTGCAGCGGACCGCCTTCTTTTGTTTAGGCAAGCGCATAACATCCCATGTGCCATTTTTCTCAAGCGATTGCATCTCTTCTTGCATAGCAGAAACCCACTTCTCGTGGTCAATGGATGCAATGGCTTCATTATATGTAGCAGGTTCAGAATCATTCTCCACCTGTTCAGCACACCTCAAAGCATAATGAACAAGATTACACTCTTGAATTAAACGAGGACGAGGACCACAGTTACGCCTCGGTCTATCAGCAGCAATGGACACATGTGGCTGCTGCAAAAAAGTAGGTGAGTGTTGAACAACAATATCATCAATATTTTCCTCATGTGTATCTTCGACTATAGCATCATTATCAACAGTTTTCTGCAAGTTCTCCACCCGCACACTAACTCCCTCCTCTCCAACAGCAACAGGAGAGGTATCTGATGGCAAGCTATCATGATACATAACAGACTCATTGAAAACAACGTTTCTACTTAGCAAAGTATTTTTAGTTTCAGGATTTCATAGTTTATATGCTTTAACTCCTGAACCATAACCAAGGAATATACACTTAACAGCCCTAGGTTCTAACTTTCCATTATCAACATGAGCATATGTAGTGTAGCCAAAAACTCTCAACTATGAATAATCAGCAGACGAACCTGACCATACCTCAATGGGAGTTTTCTTCTCAAGTGGAATAGAAGGTGACCTGTTGATGAGGTAACACGCTGTGTTGGCTGCTTCAGACCAGAAACGCCTATGCATACCTGCATTAGACAACATACAACGATCCCTCGAGATGATGGTTCTGTTCATGCGCTCTGCCACGCCATTCTGCTGAGGAGTATATGGGATGGTGTGATGCCTGATCATGCCATCGTTACTGCAAAACTCCTCAAACTCATTAGAACAAAATTCCATACCATTATCAGTACGTAGTACCTTTACCTTCTTCTCAGTTTGCTTTTCAACGATAACTTTTCACTTCTTAAAAGCATCAAACACATCATATTTATGCTTCAGAAAATAAGGCCACACTTTTCTTGAGTAATCATGAATAATAGTAAGCATGTAATTAGCACCACCAATAGAAGTCTTACGGGATGGACCCCATACATCAGCATGCACATAATCTAATATGCCTTTGGTGGTATGAACGAAAGCATTGAATTTAACTCTTTTATGCTTATCAAAGATGCAGTGCTCACAGAACTCAAACTTACTCAAGTTGCAACCATCAATCAGCTCTCTCTTGACCAACTCCGCCATGCCTTGTTCGCTCATATGCCCAAGACGCATATGCCACAGATGTGTTTTACAACAATCATCAGAATCATTAGAAGTAACAGCAGAAGCAATACCAGGGAAAGTGATATCTCTAAGAACATATAATTTAGTAGAATTCATATCACCTATCATGTGAATCAGAGAACCTTTTGATACCTTCAGAACTCGATGCCCACCGGCATACTTGTATCCATCAACGTCCATGGTACTCAGGGAGATCAAATTTCTGGCCATGCTTGGTATGTGCTTCACCTCACTCAACGTGCGTGTCACGCCATCATGTGTCCTGATCTTAACAGATCCAACACCAACAATATGGCATGGGTTGTCATTCCCCACACGTACAAAATCTCCTGTCTGCATAGACTCATATGAACTGAACCAATCTTTGTTACAGCAAATATGAAACGAACATCCAGTATCAAGTATCCATTCATCATCATGAGAAGCACAAGCATCAAAAATAGCTAAGCATTCACCATCAGAACTATCAGAAACAACAACAGCCTTACCAGTACCTTCGGACCTATCTTTCGGTTGGTAAGTTCCGTTTCTTTTCTCCTTATTCTGCAACTTCCAACAATCATCAATAACATGATTAGATTTCTTACAATGCCTGCATAATTTATCCTTTCCCTTGGACTTTGAACGACTTCTACCGTCCTTGCTCTTATCTCTGTTGCCATAGTTGTTGTATCTCTGCTCGGTCCTGCCACGAACCTGCAGAGCCTCAGCCTTGGATGACGTCCCATCTGACCCTACCATAGTTTTCATCTTTTCCCTCTTTTTGAGGGCATCATGTACTTCGGCAAGGGTTAGTTCATCATGGCTCAACAATATTGTCTCACGAAAATGTGTATAGGAACTAGGCAACGAGCATAAGAGTAGAAGAGCTAAATTCTCATCATCATATTTTACCTCCATAGACTGCAAGTCTAAAACAATCTCTTTAAAAACAGATATGTGATTCATTACCGATCCACCTTCTTGCAGCCTATGCGAGAACAACTTCATCTTCATGTTCATCTTACTAGTTAGATCCTTTGACACACAGATTGTTTCCAGTTTTTTCTATAGGTCAGTAGCAGATTTCATCTCCAGTACTTCCTGCAAAATATTATTGGATAGATGAAGTTGAATCAAAGACAAAGCCTTACGGTCCTTCCGCTTCTTTTCGGTGGACCAGGTCATAGCATCCTTTTCACCGAATCCATCCAGCGCTTCATCCAGATCAGAAGTTTGGGCGAGAATCGCCCGCATCTTCACCTGCCACAAGGAGAATCTTGTGGTGTAGTCCAGCTATGGTAGATCAAACTTCAATGACGACATGTCGCAAACCCTAGATTAGAACCTGGGTCTCTGATACCACTTGTTATATTTGTGACAAGAAGATAACGAAAAACGAAAACGAAAAACACAGCAAGGGGACACAGATTTAACGTGGAAAAACCTCTCCAACAAAGAGAGAAAAAAACAACGGGCGCCAGCCAGCGAAACTTCACTATATAGAGGAGTGTTTACAATCGCCGGGGATTTCACAGATGCAAGTCATCTCAACCGGCGGCTTACAAGGGGTTTATATATCGGTAGAAACCTAGGTCTTCGACGATCCGTGCCGTACACTTGGCCCAAGCCTCCGGCGACGGGCCTCGCTCCACTCGTCAGAAGTTTCCCTATACTTTGTAGAATTTGGATCAATATATAACACTAATTTGACCATAAATAATAATAATTTGTTTGCTATTTTCTTATTTTATTTTGTGAGCAGGCATGATACCACTGCAGCTGAAATTCCTGGACAGTTGCGGGAAGCGTTGCGGCCCTGTTTGGCAAATAAGGTGTACCTGTTAATAAATGCATAGGGTATACCCTGTTTGAAAAACGGGGGCGTGACATACAAACCCATAGAAGCGAGAGGAACGCTCTTGACCACCTCGCCAAGTCGGAGGATCTCCGGAACACCTTCAGAGTCCACGTCCGAGCTCGCCTTTGATGTTTCCTCATTGTCATTGACAACCACCACCACCAGGAGCCGCATCGGGATTCACTGATCACGCTGACAAGACCGCTGCATCGGGTCAGAGCTATAGCCGCCTTTCCCGGAGCAAAACGACCACCGGAGCGACTTTGTATACAAGCTCCGTCGTCATCTTGCTGACCTCCATCAGCGTTGGTTAGTCACCGCTACCTATGTTATACATTATGTAGAGTTTATTTTTTCTTTCTCAACTTGCACGTCCGTACTCTATATATAAGAGCCAGAACGAGTACAACTAAAAAAACAAATTCAGATCGGGTGCAGCGCCTTATTTATGTCCCAAATTTCAAATTTAATATCTTTTGACCTCTAGATTGAAACTAGATAATTTTTATTTCATTAGATTCGTAATTAAATTTCCTATCTAGTGGTACCAGTTTTACCAATTATAAAGTTTTCAGATTTGTATTCAAATATTTAAAGTTTGAACAGTATATTAGACTATCTTTAGATCTAGAGCTCCGTTTTTATTGATTCTTTTTGTGTTTGGTTCGTAATTTAAAAATATATCTATTAGTAATCTCAAACTCCTAAAATACATGTTTAGATATGTTCCTTTGAGAGATGAACCTAGCTTACAAATCTGGCCACACACTCTATAGCGTAGAACAATATGAATATACTATTTTATATTACTAAATAAAAAAAATTGGTGTGTTGCATGTTTTGTTTTGTTCACGAGTTGCATGTTTTGGTATTTTATTTCTTACCATGTTTTTATGTTGATTCTTTATTTGCAATGGATGCTTATTATTATAATGTATTCTATACGTTAGATTTAAATGGAGTGCGAGAGTGTTCACGAAGAAAAAATCATCGTCAATTATACTAAGGCAAGTTACACCTTTGTTCATATCTTTGTCCCATGTTTTATACTATGCATGTTGTTACCTTCAAAGAGTAGTATGCATGTGTAGGGTGTTTTTGGTGGAAGTACTGTAGTAATATTCTACAAGTGTTTTATAAGTGCGGTGTTGTTTTATAGTATGCCATAAGTAGATTTATACTTAGGATTATTTTTACTCCCAATAGGAATCTCTAAATTTTTCTAAGTATTATGGTTGTGCTATGCTATATATACAAATGTCAATGGGGGGGTCAAAGACAAAAAAATCTAAGTATAAAGCTCTTTTGAGCAAACCTTTTTCTCTCAAAGTCTACTTCAAAATAAAACTAAGTTTTCTTCTAGGTGGATTTGTTGTCGGGTCAACGAGTGGAATTTTGGTGGAGGATGGCCACCTAGGAATCAAAGAAGTTTGTCATGTTTCAGAATTCAGAAGCTTCCAGTATAACTACAATACATATGGATTCTGTCTTGGCCTAGTACTTAGTGGGAAACCTCACCTAGGCACCATCACTTGGAGGTTATTTGGCATGCGTGTATCCAGAAGGTATAGGGGCTACTAAGGGAAAGCCCCACCATGGTATTGTTTAAAAAAAGGACTTGATCGTGGATTTTGGATAAAGTGCACAAACTCTCGAGAGTATTGCAATCTGATCGATTAGCCGTGTTCACGAAAAAAGAACAACTTTGAGCATCTGAAGGATGGACCCTCTGAAGGATTTCCTCTCTCTTTCCAAACATAAAATTTTCTAAAACCCTGGGGCGTGCGTAATACCGCTCATGGGTGGGATTTTGGGGACTTCATGTGTCATATCCAAGTAACTTGGTGTATAATATACAAGTGCCACTTGGTGTATCATATCCAAGTAAATTGGTGCTTAATATCCAAGTGCCACTTGGTCTAATATACAAGTGTTACGTTGTGAATTGGAAACTTGGTGCGTAAAATCCAAGTGGCTTGGTGAGTAATATCCAAGTCCTTGTTCCACTCGATCCTATATTACTTATCAAATGTTTACAAAGTAGGATAAAAAAAATTCTCTCTTCTTCTTGAGTTGGGAAAAATTGGCTTTATGCAAATAAATCTCAAACCTTTGTCATCCTTATGCATGTAGAGATACGCCAAGTCTTTTTCTTCATTATGTAATTTGCCAATACATTTAAAGTATTGACCAACTCATTTCGCTGCACGTTTCATGTGCAGAATTTGGAGATCGTTGAAAGGTGCGTTAGGATCATGGGTCTTCACTCAACTATAATGTGGCATTGATGGGACTCCAAGTTGTATTTATATCGCTTCTGTTGTAATAATGTAAACTCTGGATTATTTGATTCATGTAATAAAGACTTGTGTTTTACATGATATTTCATCGAATGTGAGTGCCAGCTATTGATCCAGAACTAGCTTGTTAATCACAGGGATTTAGGATCTTTACCAGGTCCGAGGTCACTACAGATGGTATCGGAGCACATGTTGACTGTAGATCGTGACCCTAGCATCGGAAAAGCCTTAGGAGTAATATTTCCTAAGTTATTTCAGAAAACTTTCATACTTCTCACCATCTATCTTTGGAGTTTTAATATTCGTAAATCTCTTCTTTTCAACATTAGAAATGACCACTATGCACTTCAAGAAGAAACTTTGCTCAAGACTACATATCCAAAGAGGATCATCTCAATTTTTTGCTCAATTCAGGACTTAAAGACCTCCACAAAAGATGTTCAAGACTGAAGCTACAATGAAGCTTTCAAAGCTATAAGTATCGAAACCTTCGAAGGCCTTAAGTCGAGGTTATTAACTGAAGATCTTGAAAGAATGAAACACTTGAAGACTGTCAAGATCACAAAGACATTGAAGACTTGAAGACTCAAAGATTCCAAGTGACCTATTAGAAATCAAATCCGGACAGATTTCGCTACGATGTAGATGCGATGAATTGTTTGCTATAATTTTTATGGTTTTATTACCTTAAGCAAATAAAAACAAATTTTCTAAATAAAGTTGCTTGTATGATTTATTATTCCTAGTCTTCTATAATCCATTCATTCCTACTCTAAACCTCGGTTAACTCGACAGATGGGCCATGCCAACAAGGAAGACAAGGAACTCGACTTCTCCAAGCGTATGAGTCACAACGAAGCAAAGCAATGGATGCACAAGGTTGAAGAAAGAATGAAGGATGTTAACATTCAAGCCAATAGAATGGTTCATTATGCCACCCAATTCCTAAAAGAAGATGCTGCAACTTGGTGGGAGATACAAAACACCGTTGATGATCATCAAGGGATGATATCTTGGTGAATAATTTAAAGTGATTCTACTACAATCTCGTCTCATCACTCAGATAGAAAAAGCCCATGGAGTTGATGTCCCAAAACATTTAGCTTGCAGAATCTGTGGGGAAATAGGACACACCTCCAAGGAGCATCGTGATCAGCACCCCTATTGTGAAGCAAGCCACCCATCTTAAGAATGCCCCACCTGTCAAGTTACATGCCTGTTGTGTGAAGGAACCAACCACAACACCTCTCAATGTCACCTCTACCCGATGGTACAACAAGTCAGAGAAGCAATGCGCCAAGGCCTCGTGAAGCACTTAGGTGACACAAAGTCTGTGACAAGGGCCAGAGATGGAGTCAAAACTCTAGACACCACACCCACATTCATCACTTTGCGATACTCGACATATGAAAGGAAGGACCATCTTTCCCAAATTGGCTCAAGTAATCGATCAAGGCTTCTGAATGTTGAGTTAGAGCATGTATAACTACAAGACATGTCATCCTTACCAAAGAAGAGGAAGGATCTAAGCAAAGTAATATGCTTCAAGTGTCACAATCCTGGGCATTATGCTATTGATTTTCCAGAACATATGATTGTGGATGGAAAGGATGAAAACAATGATGGTAATGATGGAGATCAGGAAGATCTTAGTAAAGTCCTTCATTATAAGTGTCCAGCAAAGGAGGGCTATGGTAATGGTAATAGAGGCAGCAGCGACAAGAAACCCAAGAAAGATCCTAGCCAGGTGACTGATCCATCGTAAACGTATCTATAATTTTTGATGTTTCATGCTTGTTTAGTATCAAATTTGCTTTGGTTTGTCTACACTTTGAGGTATTTTTATATGTTTTCCGGAACTAACCTATTAACAAGATGCCACAGTGCCAGTTGCCTGTTTTCTGCTGTTTTTAGTTCAAGAAAAGACAGAAAATAAATATTCTCGGAATTGGACGAGACGAAATCCAAAGTCAATATTTCACCGAGGAGAACACGGAGCGAGAAGATGAGACAGAGCAGGGCCACGAGGGGCCCACACCCCCTAGCCGCATGGGCCAAGCTAGGCCGTGCCTGGGGGGTGGCCACCTCGGGCACCGCTCGATCTCCCTCTTCGCTTATATAATCCCCCCGATGCCAAAACCCTAAGTACCCGACCAGATCTCCACGAAACAGTCCATAGCCGCCGCCACCATCGTCCCTAGATCGGGGGGAGTCTGAAGCTCTTCCCAGCACCCTACCAGAGGGAAGAGATAATCCCGGAGGACTTCTTCATCACTATGCCAGCCTACGTTATGATGCGTGAGTAGTTCCACCTTGGACTATGGGTCCATACAGTAGCTAGATGGTTGTTTCTCCTCCTTTGTGCTACCGTGTTTAGATCTTGTGAGCTCCGTTCATGATCAAGATCATCTATTTGTAATCACGCATGTTGTGTTTGCGGGGTTCCGATGGATATTGAGATTCCTATGTCAGGTCAATTAATGATTCTATCTTGTTGATTCTATAATCTTTGTGTTGTTTGAGATCTTGCATGCTCTCCGTTTCTAGTAGCTATCTTGGCCAAGTAGATGCTAGTGACTCCAAGAGGGACTATTTATGCTTGATAGTGGGTTCATGCCTATATTGAATCTGGGGAAGTGACAGAAATCTCTAAGGCTGTAGATGTGTTGTTGCTACTAGGGAGAAAACAACAATCTCTTGTTCATGGAACAATTGTATTGTTTACTTTACACACATTGCATAAAGCAGTTATCCGTTGCTTGCAACTTAATACTGGAGGGGGTTCGGACGATAACCTGAAGGTGGATTACTAGTCATAGATGCAGTTGGATGACGATCTATGTATATTGTTGTAATGCCCAATCAAATCTCATTGGATCATGAATGTCTAGTATTGCATTGTTATGCCTTGCTCTGTCCTGTCAATTACCCCGCTGTAATTTGTTTACCCAGCATGTTATGTTATTTATCTTAAGGAGAACACCTCTACTGAACTGTGGACCCCGGTCCAATATTTATCATTGATACATCTTCCACTGTTACTGTTTACTTTCTGCAAGGAATCATTACCTTCCACACCATACATTTAATCCTTTGTTTTTAGCAAACTGGTGAGATTGACAACCTTAGTGTTCGTTGGGGCAAAGTCTTGAGTTTGTGTTGTGCAGGATTCCAAGTTGCTAGCAACACCTTTGAGTTGTTTCCTTCCTCCTACTGGTTCGATAACCTTGGTTTCATACTGAGGGAAAACTTATTGTTGTACTCATCATACCTTCAACTTGGGGTTTCCCAATGAATCTCTAAAGTGATCTGAGCCGCATAAAGACGTTTTCTGGTGCCGTTGCCGAGGAGTTAAGGACGGCTTCACAAGGGGAGTCCTTCACAACCTTCTCTTTACTTTGTTTTTGTTTTGCTTAATTTCTTTTGGCTTGTTTTGTTTGCTTCTTTTTATCAAAAATTACAAAAAGTTTAGTTCCGTTTGGTTTGCTTTCTCTTATAAAAAACAAAAAAATAGTTCTTCCTATAGTTTTCACCTTTATCTAGCTCACCATGTTGATCCCTAAGTTCACCCTAAAAGACCTTTCAATAGGTAGTGGCTCAATAATTGGGAAAGAAAATATTGAAGAATTCTTCAATCATATTAGCAAACATGAGGATATTGAGGATAGATCCTTAGCAGAACTTGCTCCTAATTATGAAACAGCTGCTGCTTCTTTAGTTCACATGTTGGAGGCTAGCTTTGTTAACCTTAACCCCATGATGCAAATAATGTTTCTTAAACTGAAAGAAGTGGAGGATACTGAAAAGAGAGATTTTATTCTAGAAACTTTGCTAAAAAGAGTTCAATGATGTTGCTAAAGAAGCCAAAAAGGTCTTTCATCATTTTAATATGCTAGGCTCATGTGTAGATGCTATGGGTACATTAGAAAAGTTGGATAAAACCAAACCCTATGGAGAGGAAATTAAAATACCCATACCTTTAAAACTTGTAGGAATGCATGAAGCCCTATAAAAGAATTTTGATTGGATTGTTCCTGAAAACCCGTTTGAAGAAAGTAGTGAACCCAAGAGTGCTGAGAGAGGACCCTCTACAACTCATTTGGATTAGATACCTTTCCTAGTTGAAGAGATTTCGAGTATTGATGTTAATGCTTCTTCATTTGAAAATACTTGATTCTTGCTTCTTGTGCCTAACTTAAAGGCGTTAAAGAAAAGTACTTCTTGGGAGATAACCCAATAGTTTTCTTGAGTCTTGGAAGTTATTACTTCTGTAATAACCTCTCTTTATCCTTTTTGTTTGATTTTTGTGCCAAGAATAACCTCTAATGAGAGGGAAGTAAGATTTGAGAAGTGCTGTCTCGAAACAGATTTTTGTGCTACACTGTAAAAATTCGTGAAAATATCTGTAAGTCGGTTTGAGCTTTAATTATCTGAATAAAACCCCCAGGTTGTTAGATAACTTTCGTTAGTTCAACACTTTTTTATTTGAGCAACAGAAGGTCTTCGAAAAAATCAGTTTCTACCTGCTGGTCTGTTTTGACAGATTTCTGCCATTATTTGCATTTGCCTCTTTATCGATTTCTTTTTGGGTTCTCTTTGGGAAATTGAGCTTTTTGAAGAAATTGCTACAGTAGCTTGTGTTTTAATGAAAGTTTTGATGTTTTGAAACTAAACCCAAAGGTCTATTATCTTTTGAATGCACTAATGTTGCTAATGAAGATTGTGTGAAGTTTTGTATGAAGGAAAATTTTCAGGTGTAAGGAAGAATGATGTAATGAGATGAGGAATGGACAAAAGCTCAATCTTGGGGATGCCACCCCGTGTCACCCCAAGAAATATTCAATAGGTACAAGCATCAAAGCTTGGGGATGCCCAAGGCATCCTCTTCTTCATCAATAAAAATCTCAGGTCTTTCTAGACACTTCATTTTTATTGTTTCATGCACTGTTGTGTTGTTCTTGGAGCGTCTTAGTTTTCATTTTTGTTTTTTGTTTGCTTGAATAAAGTAGTTGGACACCCGATTTCACTGTGTTGTTTCAAATAAGTTGATTGGTGTTGGAAAGGAGTAGGAAGTTCTTGCTTTAGTAGTACAAGAAGGAGCTTGCTTTGACTGTGACTTAGACTTTATCATGTCATGTTAGATTTTGTTTTGACCTTATGCTTAGTGATTATTGCTGTAGCATGATTTGTTCCAAACAATTAGGATTGCTTAATGTGCCTTGAAAGAATCATGCGTTGTTTTAGCATACAAAAGCATAGTATTGTCGTATTCTCCTTTGATGCTTTGTTTGGATTGACTTGGCACATGATCACACCATATTATGACTATGAACCAGTCACCTTAGCCTCTATGATCATTTAGTTTTTGACTTGTGGTACCACTTTATGCTTTGATTAGTAATGTTTTGTCGCTCTGCATGATTATGGCCATTATTTCTCTCTTAGTTAGTCGCTCCCAATCTTTTGCTAGCCTCCACTTATATTGAGTACGCTCTACTCATGCATACAACTCCCAAGAAACCAAGTTATTCCAAAGTGTCCACTATAAATTCCTATGCATGGTGTGTTTCACCATTCCAAGTATATTCTTGTTTTATATACCTTCCAATTAAAAAGTCACTTTGTTATGTGAAAGTTAGTGATTAAAGTTCTCACAAACTTGATGGCACACTTTATTTTTCTTTCCCCTAATAAACTTGAACCATTGTGTCATCTATGTTGTATATGCTTGCACTTATAAGTTGGGATTAGTAGAACCGTGCTGTCACGGGAATGCTTTCAACACCTGGGATATCATGCTCTTTTGTTTATGGATGTCGTCGGTGTGAAATAAAGGGGGAGCTTGTAAGTCCATGGAGTTATGTATATGTGTGCGAGAAACGCCTGGGCCGCTAGCCTAATCCATGCCTAATCATGGTGGAAACTTGCAGCATCACCATAGTGAGCAATTTATGAAGCATTCTTCTTATAAAAAAGAGAGATAGAAAAAACAGATTGAGAAAAAGAAAAAAAAGAGATGAGAAAAGAGGAAAGAGAGAAAAAAGCACCATTTTCCCATGGTAAATAAGAATATTGTTGAGATGCTCATTGTTTGCTTTCCTTGTCATTTTGATATGGGATAGCTCCTGTATCATGGGGCAAGGGGTACCCTGTTGGCGGTTTTCTATGGTACACATGTACTTACTATGACAAGAACCTACCGGTAACTAAAGTTGAGTAGCATGAGGAGCGTCCCTCGTACTCAAGGGACTTGAGATTGCCAACTTATACTTTGTCAAGCATATACTCCATATTTTGTTCACTTTAACCTTAATCAGTTCAAGATGTTTATGTTGGAGATATGCCCAAGAGGCAATAATAAAGTGGTTATTATCATATCTTCATGCTTATGATAAATGTTTACATACCATTCTATAATTGTATTAACCGGAAACCTTAATACTTGTGTGATTTGTAAACATAAAAGAGTCCCTAGTAAAGCCTCTTGTTAAACTAACTTGTTGGTTAATATATGATCATGGTTTCCTGATCATGAACATAGAATATGTTATTAACAACAGGGTCATATCATTAGGAGAATGATGTGATGGACATACTCCTATAGTTAAGCGTAGCATAAAGATCAAGTCATTTAATATAGTTCATTTGCTATAAGCTTTCTGATACATAGTAACCTAATTCCTTCGACCATGAGATCATGCTAATCACCATCACCGGAAGGATGCTTTGATGACATCAAACACCAAACCGTAACTGGGTGGCTATAAAGGTGGCATTGAGTGTTCGGAAAGTATGTGTTGAGGCACATGGATCAAGATTGGGATTTGTCCATCCATATGACGGATAGATATACTCTGGGACCTCTCGGTGGAATGTCATCCAATTAGCTTGCAAGCATGTGACTGGCTCACAAGGGATCACATATCACGGGAACGAGAAAAGAGTACTTATCGGTAACGAGGTTGAACTAGGTATGTAGAGATACCGACAATCAAAACCTCGGATAAGTAAACTATCATGAGACAAAGGGAAATTGGTATCGTATGTAAGTGGTTCATTCGATCGCAAAGTAATCGTACAAATATGTGGGAGCCATATGAATTTCCAGATTCCTCTATTGGTTATTGATCGGAGAAGTGTCTCGGTCATGTCCGCATAATTCACGAACCGTAGGGAGACACACTTAAGGATTCGATGTTGTTGAGTAGTTATGGAATGATGAGTAAGAAACCAAATGTTGTTCAGAGTCTCGGATGGGATCCGGGATATCACGAGGAGATCCAGAATGGTCCGGAGAATAAGATTCATATAAGGAAAGTCCTGTTTCGGGGTTGGAGAATGATTCCGGTGTTTTCATCGGGAATGTTCTAGAAGGTTCCGGAATGTCCGGCACTCCGGAGGGGCAGGGTACATGAATGTGTCATAACAAGTTGGAATGATTGCATCATGTACTAGGTGTCATCGCTAAGCAAAATAAAGGGATAAATCAAATCCTAGTTTGAAAAGTCAAACGCCAATTTGAAAAGTCAAACGGCTATTTTGCTTGGTGGAGGGAGAGTAGGAAACCTACTTGGGGAGGAAGTCCCTCTCCCTCCACCGCCGTCCTTGGAAGCCGAGTTGGGGAGGGACTCCCCTCCCCTTGGCCGGCCCCTCCACCTATATAAGGAGGGGCAGGGCTGCCCCTCCAAAGACACACAACTCCACCACCCAAAACCCTAGCCCTAGCCGCGGGCCTCCTGCAGCCGCCGCCGCCCTAGGGCAAACCCTAGCCGCCGACTTGGGCTTCCCCAAGCCCTAGCCGTCGGCCTAGCCCTCTCTCCTTGGTGCGTCTAAACCCTAGATCGCCGAGGCCTCTCTCCTAGTCCACCATACTCGCTCCGGCTTAAGGCAAACCCCTGCGGGATCTCCCCTCTACTTCCGGTACCACGCCGTCGTGCTGCCAGAATCGCGAGGAGAGTGCTACAACCTCCGCTGCCTGCTGGAACAAGGGAGAGGAAGGTCTTCATCGAGTACCGAATGTGTGACCGACTGCGGGAGCGCTGCCGGAACGCAGCGCCGGAAGGATCGTCTACACGATCTTGAGATCGGCAAGAGTACGACTACATCACCCACGAGAATCTTCTCTCGTTAAACGCTTGGAATCTTCGAGGGTGAGTTATTCTATCGACTCGTTGCTACAATCTAGTAGATAGATCTTGGCTTGTTTGTTTGTATGCGGTAGAAATTTTTTGTTTTCCATGCTACGAACCCCTACAGTGGTATCAGAGTCGTGTCTATATGTAGATCTGTTGCACGAGTAGAACACAATGGTCATTGTGGGCGTTGATGCTTTTGTTGTCGATTACTTCTTGTGTACTTTGCATCTTGCGAGATGGTGGGATGAAGCGGCCTGGGCTAACCTTACATGACATCATTCATGAGACTTGCTCCACGCTTGACAAGCAACTTGTATTGCATAAGTGGCTTTGCGGGTGCCTGTTTCTTCCAACATAGTTAAGATTCAATTTACAACGGGTGATTGACAATACTAGTATCAATGTTGTGGTTCTTGTTCGTAAGTTATAACGACACTTATTGAAACCCACAAACCACATAAAACATGCAAAGAAAATTAGAGGCGTCTAACTTTGTTTTGGGGTGTGTGTTGTGAAACAGTACTTGAGAACACCCACTGCTGAAGACACTGCTCGGATCATCGCAGTCAATGAAAGTAGAGGATTTCTTGGGATGCTTGGAAGCATAGACTGTATGCATTGGCAGTGGAAGAACTGTCCATTTGCATGTCAGGGAACATATAGAGGCCACAAAGGAGGTTGCACTGTGATACTCGAGGCAGTTGCTACACATGATCTTTGGATCTGGCACTCCTTCTTTGGCATGGGAGGATCGAACAACGACATCAACATTCTCAACTTTTCAAATGTCTTTGCCAAGCTTGTTGAGGGTCATGATCCCCCTGTGGACTTTGAGATTAACGGTGAACACTACAACAATGGGTACTATCTAGCAGATGGCATCTATCCAAGATGGCCAACATTTGTGAAGACTATCTCAAATCCAGTGCTCCCCAAGCATTCTCAGTTTTCCAAGAAACATGAAGCTTGCATGAAGGACATGGAGCGGACATTTGGTGTGCTCCAGAGAGGTTTATAGTTGTCCGATTCCCTGTTATGACCTGGTCGAAAGATCAGATGTGGGAAGTGATAAACTGTTGTGTGGTCTTGCACAACATGATCATTGAGGATGAGAGGAACGATCCAGTGAGTTTGGTCGAGTAGAACGAGCCATACTACATACATGGACCTCTTGCCGAGCCTGATCATCAGGTGCCTCCATCCTAGGCTGCCTTCATTGCCATGTGCCAGGAGATCCGAGATTCGGCAGTGCATCAACAGCTGCAGGATAATCTCATTGAGCATCTATGAATACATAGGGGCACCACGTAGATGCCGAGTGTGAACTGGCCAAACTAGGCTGAAATATGTTGTATTTTCACTGTAGGACAAACTATGTTTAAATTTATGCCAAACTATGGTCGACGGTATGTCGAACTAGTCCTGTATTCATATTATGCCGAACTATGCCGAAATTTAGACGAATTTGAGCCAAATTTAGGCGGAAAAGGGCGTCTTGAGAACTCAGCCTGGGAACGTGAGTGGAAAACTCGGCGTTTCCAGACCAAAAACGAGTTTTGTTCGGCCAAAGTTTTGTCCGGATTTCGCCCTAGCAACGCCCAACGAGTGGGATGCTCTAAGCCTGCCTATTGTCACGCGCGCACAACACCAGACCGGCAAATTCCCATGAGCCAACCTTGTTCGCGCCGGTCTCCTATTTTCTCTCTCTCTTTCCATGACATAACTGGCTCACATGTTATCTCCTTCCTCTAGACAAAGACGAGACAAACAGGAGTTCGTTCAAAACCGAAGAATCCAGTGAAATCTCTCCTAATTCCGGTCGACTTCTTTGCCCCTCCTCCATGGTATTACCTCCATAAATATTCTCCCTCCTTCTTGATCTATTTTTCCGCCAATCGATCAAATCCCGAGGCCTACATGGAGAAACCAATATCGCTGGAAACTACTGCCGCTGGAGCTCAAAGACAACGTAGAAAGGCACCCAGAGCTCCCAATCTCTATCTAACCTCCTTAAAATTCTTCCCCTTCATCCGTAGACATTGTTGCCTCCAACCGGGGATAGCCGCTATTCAGGACCACGAAGATCCCCTCCGGTAACACGTACGATGTCACATCCCAGATTTTTTTAAGGGGGGTCAAAAATAAAAATATATATCTGAATTACCGTTCAGCAAAAATAGCTGGCAGGAAAAAAATTATCTGAAAACACTGTTCACGACGTAGCAACCGCCTACTATAGCACAACGTGGCAAACACTATACCAACACATGTCAGCACTATAGCACGCCTGACACTGTAGCAGTTCGGAAAACCTATAATTTCTTAGGTCAGAACTCTGATCGCCGCAAAGCCCTGACAAAAAATCTTCCCACCGGTCCATAGTGAATAGTGACAATACCAGTTACTATTCACCGAAAAACCCATAAGTACATTTTATACCCATCTCGATTTTCTCAACACCACGAACCCATTTTGATTGTCTCAACACCACGAACCCATTCCACCATACCAAAACTCGATCCGACCGTCCAAGTTCATGATAGAGAGTGGGATTTCTGCAGGAGAAAAGGGAAGATCCGAGAAGATTGATCCAGCCACACACTGTGGAGTCAAGGAATCCCCGGATGACCTCTCTTTAGGCAAGTCACTTCTCACCAGTTGAATCGGTGAATTTAAGATTAATTCTTGTTGATTCTCTTATGCAACAGTAGACCCAAAACCATTAAACTCTTGACGCTATGCCTTGAGACCAACCTTAGTGGAATCCCTGGATTTGCTTGGTGGATGATGCATGATTGTTTGTATGATTGTTTGGGGGACATATTCACCTTCAAAATCTTGGTGCAAAGAGATTTCATTACCTTGATGGAAGTCCTGGCTTTGGGACATATACACTAGTATGGGGATGGAGTTGATGGAGAAATCTGTGGTTTTTCCCTAACACACAATAATAAATCATACCACATAAATCGTAAGAACCCTCCTACTCTACTCCGATGAATTTTCTACAAGATAGATGGACCCTGGTATGGGAGATCAACAGGAAAGGCACTCGAAGCTGGGGATCATATAGTATATTATCGATTTCTATGGCCCTGATGTACTCCCAATGGGATTCAAGTGATGAGACCTTCCCGGGTAGCATCTTCAAAACATAGAGTAGATAAAAACGTAGCCATCGATTAAAGGTTCCGATGCTAATGATAGCAATATCACAAACCCTAGTGGTTGGGCCACTGTGGCTCAGGACGGAACCATCGGAGGCACATACTTACATATTTAAAATCCATGACCAAGAGAGAAATAAAAATATATACATATATAAAAGTGTTGGCTTTTGATTAAACGTTCTGATGCTAATGATAATAATATTATCACAAACCCTAGTGGTTTGGTCACTGTGGCTTAGAAAAAGACCATCGAAGGCACATGCTTACAAATATATCTATGAAAGGAAATAAATATTACCAAGTATATTCACTTGGTGGATTTCAATATGCCCTATGGATATTCGCCCGGTTATGGATAACGATGTTTGAATAAGCCACATATGGATGATAATTCCCTCTCTGTTTTGGCATGGTGGTGAAAGTAATAACACCGCTGTGAAGGACTTTACGGAGAATATCCTTAGTCCTTAATGGAATCAGAATAATCTTGGTCATGAGAAAATCTTAGGGGTTGTTGGGAAAAACAAACTAGGTGGACCAATTGAAATTTGAACTTGAATTTAAATTCTATTTGTGACTTGCTGAGTACGGTTGTGTACTCAAACTTGCTTAATCAACATCAACAGGAGGTGCAACATATGGACAAAAGAGGAGAAGTACAATTGATGTCATACTAGGGTTGCGACCGCACTCAAGCCTGTCCTGTGGGTTATCAGTGAAGCATGTTTTAGTTAAAATTATAGACTTGAACCGGTCTAACGCTCTAATTGTTACAATTGCGACAAGAAGAAAAGAAGAACGAAAACGAAAAACATAGCAAGGGGACACAGATTTAACGTGGAAAAACCTCTACAACAAAGAGAGGAAAAAACCACGGGCGCCAGCCAGCGAAACTTCACTATATTGAGGAGTGTTTACAATCGCTGGGGATTTCACAGATGCAACTCATCTCAACCGGTGGCTTACAAGGGGTTTATATATCGGTGGAAACCTAGGTCTTCGACGATTCGTACCATACACTCGGCCAAAGCCTCCGGCGACGGGCCTCGCTCCACTCGTCAGAAGTTGCCCTATACTTTGTAGAATTTGGATCAACATATAACAAACTCCACCTTGAGACAAATTCATCCTTGTAGCATCAACAACAACCATCTCCCTGAACAAACAAAGCAAATACTTTCGGCGCCAATAGCCACTTGGGCTAATCGGTTAAACCAACTAAGTTCGAGCAAAGCTCAAACTTAGCAACAGGAACAGGTTTAGTCATCATATCAGCAGGATTATCATGAGTGCTGATCTTGCATACCTTTAATTTACCATGAGCAACAATGTCTCTAACAAAATGGTACTTGACATCAATGCGCTTAGTTCTCTCATGGAACATCTGATCTTTTGTAAGGTATATGGCAGTTTGACTGTCACAAAACAAAATAATGCAAGAATCATCTCCACAAAGATCAGCAAACAAACCTTTGAACCAAACAGATTCTTTGCAAGCTTTAGCAATAGCCATGTATTCAGCTTCAGTAGTAGATTGAGCAAAAACAGCCTGCAATGTAGCCTTCCAGCTAACAACACAACCACCAACATTAAACACATAACCTGTGAGGGATCTTCTTTTATCCAAATCGACAGCAAAATCTGAATCCACATAGCCAACGAGTCCCTCACTGGTCCTGCCAAACTTCAAACAAGCATTGGAAGTGCCAAGAAGGTACCTGAAAAACCACTGAACAGCCTTCCAATGTTCTTTACCAGGATTAGCCATGTATCTACTTATCAAACTCATAGCATATGATAAATCAGGACGAGAACAGACCATGGCATACATCAAAGAACCAACAACACTAGAATATGGCACCTTTGATATGTACTCAAACTCTTCATCAGTAGTAGGACATTGAGAAACTGACAATTTAAAATGAGGATCAATAGGAGTACTAACTGAGTTGGCACCATCCATAATAAAACGATGAAGAACTTTCTTAATGTAACTTTGTTGACTAAGAAATAACAAACCAGATTTTCTATCTCGGGTAATCTCCATACCTAAGATCTTCTTAGCAGCACCAAGATCCTTCATCTCAAACTCACTACTTAGGTGTGCCTTTAAAGTAGTTATTTCTTTCATGCCCTTGGCAGCAATTAACATATCATCAACATATAGCAGCAAGTATATAGGTGACCCATAAACAAACTTGATATAAACATAACTATCATATTTAGACCTCTCAAAACCATGTGAGATCATAAATGAATCAAACCTTTTATACCACTGTTTTGGAGATTGCTTTAAGCCATAAAGAGACTTCTTTAATTTGCACACAAAATCCTCTTTACCAGGCCTATGAACCCTTCTGGTTGGTCCATGTATATTTCCTCATCAAGCTCTCCATGCAGAAAAGCAGTTTTGACATCTAACTACTCAAGCTCAAGATCACGCATAGCCACAATACTAAAGAAAGTACGAACGGAACTATGCTTCACAACTGGAGAGAACACATCATTGTAATCAATACCTGGAATCTGGCTGAACCCTTTTGCTACTAACCTTGCCTTGTACCTTGAAGGCTCTTTGGGAGACAAACCTTCCTTTTTCTTGAAGATCCACTTGCAGCGGACCGCCTTCTTTTGTTGGTAAGTTCCGTTTCTTTTCTCCTTATTCTGCAACTTCCAACAATCATCAATAACATGATTAGATTTCTTACAATACCTGCATAATTTATCCTTTCCCTTGGACTTTGAACGACTTCTACCGTCCTTGCTCTTATCTCTGTTGCCATAGTTGTTGTATCTCTGCTCGGTCCTGCCACAAACCTGCAGAGCCTCAGCCTTGGATGACGTCCCATCTGATCCTACCATAGTTTTCATCTTTTCCCTCTTTTTGAGGGCGTCATGTACTTCGGCAAGGATTAGTTCATCACGGCTCAACAATATTGTATCACGAAAATGTGTATAGGAACTAGGCAACGAGCATAAGAGTAGAAGAGGTAAATCCTCATCATCATATTTTACCTCCATAGACTGCAAGTCTAAAACAATCTCTTTAAAAACAGATATGTGATTCATTACCGATCCACCTTCTTGCAGCCTATGCGAGAACAACTTCATCTTCATGTTCATCTTACTAGTTAGATCCTTTGACACACAGATCGTTTCTAGTTTTTTCTATAGGGCAGCAGCAGATTTCATGTCCAGTACTTCCTGCAAAATATTATTGGATAGATGAAGTTGAATCAAAGACAAAGCCTTACGGTCCTTCCGCTTCTCTTCGGTGGACCAGGTCATAGCATCCTTTTCACCGAATCCATCCAGCGCTTCATCCAGATCAGAAGTTTGGGCGAGAATCGCCCGCATTTTCACCTGCCACAAGGAGAATCTTGTGGTGTAGTCCAGCCGTGGTAGATCAAACTTCAATGACGACATGTCGCAAACCCTAGATTAGAACCTGGATCTCTGATACCACTTGTTATAATTGCGACAAGAAGATAACGAAGAACGAAAACGAAAAACACAGCAAGGGGACACAGATTTAACGTGGAAAAACCTCTCCAACAAAGAGAGGAAAAAAACCACAGGCGCCAGCCAGCGAAACTTCACTATATAGAGGAGTGTTTACAATCGCCGGGGATTTCACAGATGCAAGTCATCTCAACCGGCGGCTTACAAGGGGTTTATATATCGGTAGAAACCTAGGTCTTCGACGATCCGTGCCGTACACTTGGCCCAAGCCTCCGGCGACGGGCCTCGCTCCACTCGTCAGAAGTTTTTCTATACTTTGTAGAATTTGGATCAACATATAACACTAATTTGACCATAAATAATAATAATTTGTTTGCTATTTTCTTATTTTATTTTGTGAGCAAGCATGATACCACTGCAGCTGAAATTCCTGGACAGTTGCGGGAAGCGTTGCGGCCCTGTTTGGCAAATAAGGTGTACCCTGTTAATAAATGCATAGGGTATACCCTGTTTGAAAAACGGGTGCGTGACATACAAACCCATAGAAGCGAGAGGAACGCTCTTGACCACCTCGCCATGTCGGAGGATCTCCGGAACACCTTCGGAGTCCACGTCCGAGCTCGCCTTTGATGTTTCATCATTGTCATCGACAACCACCACCACCAGGAGCCGCATCGGGATTCTCTGATCACGCTGACAAGATCGCTGCATCGGGTCAGAGCTATAGCCGCATTTCCCGGGGCAAAACGACCACCTGAGCGACTTCGTTAACAATCTCCGTCGTCATCTTGCTGACCTCCATCAGCGTTGGTTAGTCACCGCTACCTATGTTATACATTATGTAGAGTTTTGTGTTTCTTTCTCAACTTGCACGTCCGTACTCTATATATAAGAGCCAGAACGAGTACAACTAAAAAAACAAATTCAGATCGGGTGCAGCGCCTTATTTATGTCCCAAATTTCAAATTTAATATCTTTTGACCTCTAGATTGAAACTAGATAATTTTTATTTTATTAGATTCGTAATTAAATTTCCTATCTAGTGGTACCAGTTTTACCAATTATAAAGTTTTCAGATTTGTATTCAAATATTTAAAGTTTGAACAGTATATTAGACTATCTTTAGATCTAGAGCTCCGTTTTTATTGATTCTTTTTGCGTTCGGTTCGTAATTTAAAAATATATCTATTAGTAATCTCAAACTCCTAAATTGTTTAGATATGTTCCTTTGAGAGATGAACCTAGCTTACAAATCTGGCCACACACCCTATAGCGTAGAACAATATGAATATACTATTTTATATTACTAAATAAAAAAATTGGTGTGTTGCATGTTTTGTTTTGTTCACGAGTTGCATGTTTCGGTATTTTATTTGTTACCATGTTTTATGTTGATTCTTTATTTGCAATGGATGCTTATTATTATAATGTATTCTATACGTTCGATTTAAATGGAGTGCGAGAGTGTTCACGAAGAAAAAATCATCGTCAATTATACTAAGGCACGTTACACCTTTGTTCATATCTTTGTCCCATGTTTTATACTATGCATGTTGTTACCTTCAAAGAGTAGTATGCATGTGTAGGGTGTTTTTGGTGGAAGTACTGTAGTAATATTCTACAAGTGTTTTATAAGTGCGGTGTTGTTTTATAGTATGCCATAAGTAGATTTATACTTAGGATTATTTTCACTCCCAATAGGAATCTCTAAATTTTTCTAAGTATTATGGTTGTGCTATGCTATATATACAAATGTCAATGGGGGGGTCAAAGACAAAAAAAAATCTAAGTATAAAGCTCTTTTGAGCGAACCTTTTTCTCTCAAAGTCTACTTCAAAATAAAACTAAGTTTTCTTCTAGGCGGATTTGTTGTCGGGTCAGCGAGTGGAATTTTGGTGGAGGATGGCCACCTAGGAATCAAAGAAGTTTGTCATGTTTCAGAATTCAGAAGCTTCCAGTATAACTACAATACATATGGATTCTGACTTGGGCTAGTACTTAGTGGGAAACCTCACCTAGGCACCATCACTTGGAGGTTATTTGGCATGCGTGCATCCAGAAGGTATAGGGGCTACTAAGGGAAAGCCCCACCATGGTATTGTTTGTAAAAGGACTTGATCGTGGATTTTGGATAAAGTGCACAAACTCTCAAGAGTATTGCAATCTGATCGATTAGCCGTGTTCACGAAAAAAGAACAACTTTGAGCATCTGAAGGATGGACCCTCTGAAGGATTTCCTCTCTCTTTCCAAACATAAAATTTTCTAAAACCCAATACCGCTCATGGGTGGGATTTTGGGGACTTCGTTTGTCATATCCAAGTAACTTGGTGTATAATATACAAGTGCCACTTGGTGTATTATTTCCAAGTAAATTGGTGCTTAATATCCAAGTGCCACTTGGTCTAATATACAAGTGTTAGGTTGTGAATTGGAAACTTGGTGCGTAAAATCCAAGTGGCTTGGTGAGTAATATCCAAGTCCTTGTTTCACTCGACCCTATATTACTTATCAAATGTTTACAAAGTAGGATAAAAAAAATTCTCTCTTCTTCTTGAGTTGGGAAAAATTGGCTTTATGCAAATAAACCTCAAGCCTTTGTCATCCTTATGCATGTAGAGATACGCCAAGTCTTTTCCTTCATTATGTAATTTGCCAATACATTCAAAGTATTGACCAACTCATTTTGCTGCACGTTTCATGTGCAAAATTTGGCGATCGTTGAAAGGTGCGTTAGGATCATGGATCTTCACTCAACTATCCTGTGGCACTGATGGGACTCCAAGTTGTATTTATATCGCTTCTGTTGTAATAATGTAAACTCTGGATTATTTGATTCATGTAATAAAGACTTGTGTTTTACATGATATTTCATCGAATGTGAGTGCCAGCTATTGATCCAGAACTAGCTTGTTAATCACAGGGATTTAGGATCTTTACCAGGTCCGAGGTCACTACAGATGGTATCGGAGCACATGTTGACTGTAGATCGTGACCCTAGCATCGGAAAAGCCTTAGGAGTAATATTTCCTAAGTTATTTCAGAAAACTTTCATACTTCTCACCATCTATCTTTGGAGTTTTAATATTCGTAAATCTCTTCTTTTCAACATTAGAAATGACCACTATGCACTTCAAGAAGAAACTTCGCTCAAGACTACATATCCAAAGAAGATCATCTCAATTTTTTGCTCAATTCAGGACTTAAAGACCTCCACAAAAGATGTTCAAGACTAAAGCTACAATGAAGCTTTCAAAGCTATAAGTATCGAAACCTTCGAAGGCCTTAAGTCGAGGTTATTAACTGAAGATCTTGAAAGATTGAAACACTTGAAGACTGTCAAGATCACAAAGACATTGAAGACTTGAAGACTCAAAGATTCCAAGTGACCTATTAGAAATCAAATCCGGACAGATTTCGCTACGATGTAGATGCGATGAATTGTTTGCTATAATTTTTATGGTTTTATTACCTTAAGCAAATAAAAACATATTTTCTAAATAAAGTTGCTTGTATGATTTATTATTCCTAGTCTTCTATAATCCATTCATTCCTACTCTAAACCTCGGTTAACTCGACAGATGGGCCATGCCAACAAGGAAGACAAGGAACTCGACTTCTCCAAGCGTATGAGTCACAACGAAGCAAAGCAATGGATGCACAAGGTTGAAGAAAGAATGAAGGATGTTAACATTCAAGCCAATATAATGGTTCATTATGCCACCCAATTCCTAAAAGAAGACGCTGCAACTTGGTGGGAGATACAAAACACCGTTGATGATCATCAAGGGATGATATCTTGGTGAATAATTTAAAGTGATTCTACTACAATCTCGTCTCATCACTCAGATAGAAAAAGCCCATGGAGTTGATGTCCCAAAACATTTAGCTTGCAGAATCTGTGGGGAAATAGGACACACCTCCAAGGAGCATCGTGATCAGCACCCCTATTGTGAAGCAAGCCACCCATCTTAAGAATGCCCCACCTGTCAAGTTACATGCTTGTTGTGTGAAGGAACCAACCACAACACCTCTCAATGTCACCTCTACCCGATGGTACAACAAGTGAATCAGCAAGTCAGAGAAGGAATGCGCCAAGTCCTCGTGAAGCACTTAGGTGACACAAAGTCTGTGACAAGGGCTAGAGATGGAGTCAAAACTCTAGACACCACACCCACATTCATCACTTTGCGATACTCGACATATGAAAGGAAGGACCATCTTTCCCAAATTGGCTCAAGTAATCGATCAAGGCTTCCGAATGTTGAGTTAGAGCATGTAGAACTACAAGACATGTCATCCTTACCAAAGAAGAGGAAGGATCTAAGCAAAGTATTATGCTTCAAGTGTCACAATCCTGGGCATTATGCTATTGATTTTCCAGAACAGATGATTGTGGATGGAAAGGATGAAAACAATGATGGTAATGATGGAGATCAGGAAGATCTTAGTCAAGTCCTTCATTATAAGTGTCCAGCAAAGGAGGGCTATGGTAATGGTAATAGAGGTAGCAGCGACAAGAAACCCAAGAAAGATCCTAGCCAGGTGACTGATCCATCGTAAACGTATCTATAATTTTTGATGTTTCATGCTTGTTTAGTATCAAATTTGCTTTGCTTTGTCTACACTTTGAGGTATTTTTATATGTTTTCCGGAACTAACCTATTAACAAGATGCCACAGTGCAAGTTGCCTGTTTTTTGCTGTTTTTAGTTCAAGAAAAGACAAAAAATAAATATTCTCGGAATTGGACGAGACGAAATCCAAAGTCAATATTTCACCGAGGAGAACACGGAGCGAGAAGATGAGACAGAGCAGGGCCACGAGGGGCCCACACCCCCTAGCCGCATGGGCCAGGCCAGGCCGTGCCTGGGGGGGTGGCCACCTCGGGCACCGCTCGATCTCCCTCTTCGCCTATATAATCCCCCCGATGCCAAAACCCTAAGTACCCGACCAGATCTCCACGAAACAGTCCATAGCCGCCACCACCATCGTCCCTAGATCGGGGGGAGTCTGAAGCTCTTCCCAGCACCCTACCAGAGGGAAGAGATAATCCCGGAGGACTTCTTCATCACTATGCCAGCCTACGTTATGATGCGTGAGTAGTTCCACCTTGGAATATGGGTCCATACAGTAGCTAGATGGTTGTTTCTCCTCCTTTATGCTACCATGTTTAGATCTTGTGAGCTCCGTTCATGATCAAGATCATCTATTTGTAATCACGCATGTTGTGTTTGCGGGGTTCCGATGGATATTGAGATTACTATGCCAGGTCAATTAATGATGCTATCTTGTTGATTCTATAATCTTTGTGTTGTTTGAGATCTTGCATGCTCTCTGTTTCTAGTAGCTATCTTGGCCAAGTAGATGCTAGTGACTCCAAGAGGGACTATTTATGCTCGATAGTGGGTTCATGCCTATATTGAATCTGGGGAAGTGACAGAAATATCTAAGGCTGTAGATGTGTTGTTGCTACTAGGGAGAAAACAACAATCTCTTGTTCATGGAACAATTGTATTGTTTACTTTACACACATTGCTTAAAGCAGTTATCCGTTGCTTGCAACTTAATACTGGAGGGGGTTCGGACGATAACCTGAAGGTGGATTACTAGTCATAGATGCAGTTGGATGACGGTCTATGTATATGGTTGTAATGCCCAATCAAATCTCATTGGATCATGAATGTCTAGTATTGCATTGTTATGCCTTGCTCTGTCCTGTCAATTACCCTGCTGTAATTTGTTTACCCAGCATGTTATGTTATTTATCTTAAGGAGAACACCTCTAGTGAACTGTGGACCCTGCTCCAATATTTATCATTGATACATCTTCCACTGTTACTGTTTACTTTCTGCAAGGAATCATTACCTTCCACACCATACATTTAATCCTTTGTTTTTAGCAAACTGGTGAGATTGACAACCTCAGTGTTCGTTGGGGCAAAGTCTTGAGTTTGTGTTGTGCAGGATTCCAAGTTGCTAGCAACACCTTTGAGTTGTTTCCTTCCTCCTACTGGTTCGATAACCTTGGTTTCATACTGAGGGAAAACTTATTGTTGTACTCATCATACCTTCAACTTGGGGTTTCCCAATGAATCTCTAAAGTGATCTGAGCCGCATAAAGATGTTTTCTGGTGCCGTTGCCGGGGAGTTAAGGACGGCTTCACAAGGGGAGTCCTTCACAACCTTTCTCTTTACTTTGTTTTTGTTTTGCTTAATTTCTTTTGGCTTGTTTTGTTTGCTTCTTTTTATCAAAAATTACAAAAATTTTAGTTCCATTTGGTTTGCTTTCTCTTATAAAAAACAAAAAATATAGTTCTTCCTATAGTTTTCACCTTTATCTATCTCACCATGTTGATCCCTAAGTTCACCCTAAAAGACCTTTCAATAGGTAGTGGCTCAATAATTGGGAAAGAAAATATTGAAGAATTCTTCAATCATATTAGCAAACATGAGGATATTGAGGATAGATCCTTAGCAGAACTTGCTCCTAATTATGAAATAGCTGCTGCTTCTTTAGTTCACATGTTGGAGGCTAGGTTTGTTAACCTTAAACCCATGATGCAAATAATGTTTCTTAAACTGAAAGTAGTGGAGGATACTGAAAAGAGAGATTTTATTCTAGAAACTTTGCTAAAAAGAGTTCAATGATGTTGCTAAAGAAGCCAAAAAGGTCTTTCATCATTTTAATATGCTAGGCTCATGTGTAGATGCTATGGGTACATTAGAAAAGTTGGATGAAACCAAACCCTATGGAGAGGAAATTAAAATACCCATACCTTTAAAACTTGTAGGAATGCATGAAGCCCTAGAAAAGAATTTTGATTGGATTGTTCCTGAAAACCCGTTTGAAGAAAGTAGTGAACCCAAGAGTGCTGAGAGAGGACCCTCTACAACTCATTTGGATTAGATACCTTTCCTAGTTGAAGAGATTTCGAGTATTGATGTTAATGCTTCTTCATTTGAAAATACTTGATTCTTGCTTCTTGTGCCTAACTTAAAGGCGTTAAAGAAAAGTACTTCTTGGGAGATAACCCAATTGTTTTCTTGAGTCTTGGAAGTTATTACTTCTGTAATAACCTCTATTTATCCTTTTTGTTTGATTTTTGTGCCAAGAATAACCTCTAATGAGAGGGAAGTAAGATTTGAGAAGTGCTGTCTCGAAACAGATTTTTGTGCTACACTGTAAAAATTCGTGAAAATATCTGTAAGTCGGTTTGAGCTTTAATTATCTAAATAAAACCCCCAGGTTGTTAGATAACTTTCGTTAGTTCAACACTTTTTTATTTGAGCAACAGAAGGTCTTCGAAAAAATCAGTTTCTACCTGCTGGTCTGTTTTGACAGATTTCTGCCATTATTTGCATTTGCCTCTTTATCGATTTCCTTTTGGGTTCTCTTTCGGAAATTGAGCTTTTTGAAGAAATTTCTACAATAGCTTGTGTTTTTAATGAAAGTTTTGATGTTTTGAAACTAAACCCAAAGGTCCATTATCTTTTGAATGCACTAATGTTGCTAATGAAGATTGTGTGAAGTTTTGTATGAAGGAAAATTTTTAGGTGTAAGGAAGAATGATGTAATGAGATGATGAATGGACAAAAGCTCAAGCTTGGGGATGCCACCCCGTGTCACCCCAAGAAATATTCAAGAGGTACAAGCATCAAAGCTTGGGGATGCCCAAGGCATCCTCTTCTTCATCAATAAAAATCTCAGGTCTTTCTAGACACTTCATTTTTATTGTTTCATGCACTGTTGTGTTGTTCTTGGAGCGTCCTAGTTTTCATTTTTGTTTTTTGTTTGCTTGAATAAAGTAGTTGGACACCCGATTTCGCTGTGTTGTTTCAAATAAGTTGATTGGTGTTGGAAAGGAGTAGGAAGTTCTTGCTTTAGTAGTACAAGAAGGAGCTTGCTTTGACTGTGACTTAGACTTTATCATGTCATGTTAGATTTTGTTTTGACCTTATGCTTAGTGATTATTGCTGTAGCATGATTTGTTCCAAACAATTAGGATTGCTTAATGTGCCTTGAAAGAATCATGCGTTGTGTTAGCATACAAAAGCATAGTACTGTGGTATTCTCCTTTGATGCTTTGTTTGGGTTGACTTGGCACATGATCACAACATATTATGACTATGAACCAGTCACCTTAGCCTCTATGATCATTTAGTTTTTGACTTGTGGTACCACTTTATGCTTTGATTAGTAATGTTTTGTCGCTCTGCATGATTATGGCCATTATTTCTCTCTTAGTTAGTCGCTCCCAATCTTTTGCTAGCCTCCACTTATATTGAGTACGCTCTACTCATGCATACAACTCCCAAGAAACCAAGTTATTCCAAAGTGTCCACTATAAATTCCTATGCATGGTGTGTTTCACCATTCCAAGTATATTCTTGTTTTATATACCTTCCAATTAAAAAGTCACTTTGTTATGTGAAAGTTAGTGATTAAAGCTCTCACAAACTTGATGGCACACGTTATTTTTCTTTCCCCTAATAAACTTGAACCATTGTGTCATCTATGTTGTATATGCTTGCACTTATAAGTTGGGATTAGTAGAACCGTGCTGTCACGGGAATGCTTTCAACACCTGGGATATCATGCTCTTTTGTTTATGGATGTCGTCGGTGTGAAATAAAAGGGGAGCTTGTAAGTCCATGGAGTTATGTATATGTGTGAGAGAAACGCCTGGGTCGCTAGCCTAATCCATGCCTAATCATGGTGGAAACTTGCAGCATCACCATAGTGAGCAATTTATGAAGCATTCTTCTTATAAAAAAAGAGAGATAGAAAGAACAGATTGAGAAAAAGGAAAAAAAGAGATGAGAAAAGAGGAAAGAGAGAAAAAAGCACCATTTTCCCATGGTAAATAAGAAGATTGTTGAGATGCTCATTGTTTGCTTGCCTTGTCATTTTGATATGGAATAGCTCCTGTATCATGGGGAAAGGGGTACCCTGTTGGCGGTTTTCTATGATACACATGTACTTACTATGACAAGAACCTACTGGTAACTAAAGTTGAGTAGCATGAGGAGCGTCCCTCGTACTCAAGGGACTTGAGATTGCCAACTTATACTTTGTCAAGCATATACTCCATATTTTATTCAGTTTAACCTTAATCAGTTCAAGATGTTTATGTTGGAGATATGCCCAAGAGGCAATAATAAAGTGGTTATTATCATATCTTCATGCTTATGATAAATGTTTACATACCATGCTATAATTGTATTAACCGGAAACCTTAATACTTGTGTGATTTGTAAACATAAAAGAGTCCCTAGTAAAGCCTCTTGTTAAACTAGCTTGTTGGTTAATATATGATCATGGTTTCCTGATCATGATCATAGAAGATGTTATTAACAACAGGGTCATATCATTAGGAGAATGATGTGATGGACATACTCCTATAGTTAAGCGTAGCATAAAGATCAAGTCATTTAATATAGTTCATTTGCTATAAGCTTTCTGATACATAGTAACCTAATTCCTTCGACCATGAGATCATGCTAATCACCATCACCAGAAGGATGCTTTGATGACATCAAACACCAAACCGTAACTGGGTGGCTATAAAGGTGGCATTGAGTGTTCGGAAAGTATGTGTTGAGGCACATGGATCAAGATTGGGATTTGTCCATCCATATGACGGATAGATATACTCTGGGACCTCTCGGTGGAATGTCATCCAATTAGCTTGCAAGCATGTGACTGGCTCACAAGGGATCACATATCACGGGAACGAGAAAAGAGTACTTATCGGTAACGAGGTTGAACTAGGTATGTAGAGATACCGACAATCAAAACCTCGGATAAGTAAACTATCATGAGACAAAGGGAAATTGGTATCGTATGTAAGTGGTTCATTCGATCGCAAAGTAATCGTACAAATATGTGGGAGCCATATGAATTTCCAGATTCCTCTATTGGTTATTGATCGGAGAAGTGTCTCGGTCATGTCCGCATAATTCACGAACCGTAGGGAGACACACTTAAGGATTCGATGTTGTTGAGTAGTTATGGAATGATGAGTAAGAAACCAAATGTTGTTCAGAGTCTCGGATGGGATCCGGGATATCACGAGGAGATCCAGAATGGTCTGGAGAATAAGATTCATATAAGGAAAGTCCTGTTTCGGGGTTGGAGAATGATTCCGGTGTTTTCATCGGGAATGTTCTAGAAGGTTCCGGAATGTCCGGCACTCCGGAGGGGCAGGGTACATGAATGTGTCATAACAAGTTGGAATGATTGCATCATGTACTAGGTGTCATCGCTAAGCAAAATAAAGGGATAAATCAAATCCTAGTTTGAAAAGTCAAACGCCAATTTGAAAAGTCAAACGACTATTTTGCTTGGTGGAGGGAGAGTAGGAAACCTACTTGGGGAGGAAGTCCCTCTCCCTCCACCGCCGGCCTTGGAAGCCAAGTTGGGGAGGGACTCCCCTCCCCTTGGTCGGATCCTCCACCTATATAAGGAGGGGCAGGGCTGCCCCTCCAAAGACACACAACTCCACCACCCAAAACCCTAGCCCTAGCCGCGGGCCTCCTGCAGCCGCCGCCGCCCTAGGGCAAACCCTAGCCGCCGACTTGGGCTTCCCCAAGCCCTAGCTGTCGGCCTAGCCCTCTCTCCTTGGTGCGTCTAAACCCTAGATCGTCGAGGCCTCTCTCATAGTCCACCATACTCGCTCCGGCTTAAGGCGAAGCCCTGCGGGATCTCCCCTCTACTTCCGGTACCACGCCGTCGTGCTGCCAGAATCGCGAGGAGAGTGCTACAACCTTCGCTGCCTACTGGAACAAGGGAGAGGAAGGTCTTCATCGAGTATCGAACGTGTGACCGACTGCGGGAGCGCTGCCGGAACGCAGCGCCGGAAGGATTGTCTACACGATCTTGAGATCGGCAAGAGTACGACTACATCACCCACGAGAATCTTCTCTCGTTAAACGCTTGGAATCTTCGAGGGTGAGTTATTCTATCGACTCGTTTCTACAATCTAGTAGATAGATCTTGTCTTGTTAGTTTGTATGCGGTAGAAATTTTTTGTTTTCCATGCTACGAACCCCTACAGTGGTATCAGAGCCGTGTCTATATGTAGATCTGTTGCACGAGTAGAACACAATGGTCATTGTGGGCGTTGATGCATTTGTTGTCGATTACTTCTTGTGTACTTTGCATCTTGCGGGATGGTGGGATGAAGCGGCCCGGGCTAACCTTACATGACATCATTCATGAGACTTGCTCCACGCTTGACATGCAACTTGTATTGCATAAATGGCTTTGCGGGTGCCTGTTTCTCCCAACATAGTTAAGATTCAATTTACAACGGGTGATTGACAATACTAGTATCAATGTTGTGGGTCTTGTTCCTAAGTTATAACGACACTTATTGAAATCCACAAACCACATAAAACATGCAAAGAAAATTAGAGGCGTCTAACTTTGTTTTGGGGTGTGTGTTGTGATGTGATATGGCCATGATTGTGATTATATATGATCTATGCAATGTTCCTTATTGTAAGTTGGCAACCGACAGGAGCCATACGGTTGTTTCCATTAAGTCCCGCGTGTCTATTATTCAAAGTAGTTGTAATAGTTGATGCTGGTGGAAGACAACCATGAAGCGGCGCCATTGACCTTGACGCCACACCGGTGATGATGGAGATCATGTTCGTGCTTGAAGTTGGAGATCGGAAGCACAAGAAGAAAGGCCATATCATATCACATATTATGAATTGCATGTGATGTTAATCCTTTTATGCATCTTGTATTGCTTCATTCACGACGATAGCATTATAAGATGATCCCTCAAGCACACAATTTCATGTTTTAAAGTGTTCATCCTTAGTAAGCACCATTGCTAAAGCTCGTTGTTTCGAAGCACCACGTGATGATCGGGTGTGTTAGATTCTGCGAGTGTATACAACGTGAGCAAGCCATATTTGCTCATGCGGAAGCTAAGGTTTGATCTTGACGAGCCTAGCATGTACAGACATGGTCTCGGAACACGGATCACCGAAAGGTAAAGCATGAGTCATATAGTAGATATGATGAACATGTTGATTATTCGCCATTGAAGCTACATCAACTCTCGTGATGATCGGTTTTGATGTGGTGGATTTGGTTCGTGTGATCACTAAAACAATGTGAGGGATATTGTTTTGAGTGGGAGTTCAACGACAATATGATTAAAAGTTGAACACTATTTATCATAAATTAAATCAAAGTGAACTTGCATAATTGTTGTAGTCATTGGCATCCGTTTACCACCTTACGCTTAGTTATAATTGAGATGATAGAACTATAGAATTCTGGTTAGTTACTTTACGAAATAGTATCGTATTGTTTTGAAGTGATAATCTAAAGTTTAAAAGTCCTCTTGCAAACTTTCAGTAAGTTCCGGTTACTCCATGAAGTTTAATAATTGGTATTAAATCAAGAGTGACAATTCCAAGTGTTAGTGTATGAGTATCATGTTTGTCTCCATGATTCTTGATATTCAAAGGATTGTCTTAATATCAAGGTTATCTAGGATCTGAAAGAGTTGTTTCAGAAACCATGATGTGCGGAAGATATATCTGAAATGAAGTTTTGGTTGCAACATGATAGAGTATAATATGGCAAAAGTCATGTTCTCATATTTGATGAGAATTTGCAAAAGGTTGGAGACACTAGTTGTCCTAATCCTCCAAAAAGGTTTTGGAGAGCAACATTATACTCGCGATTCACCGTTATAAGCTAAAGTAGCTTGATCATGAATAATTCCATGAGAAGGGTGAATATTTGATGTAGGTAAAATGTTTACTACATCAAGAGATTACTAAAGAAAGTAATTTGAAAGAACACCAAACATTTGATGATGGTGATCTACTTCAAAGTGCAAATCCAAAGACATTGGTATTTTACTATGCATGCTTTGGACTTTGTGTCATGTATATGGCTCTACTATTGATATTGATAGATTCTTTCAAACAAAAAAGAAATACTGAAAGAGAATCTCATAAATATATGGCAGAAAAGAAAAGACTAGAATTGTTCAGTTTAGGTATATAAAGGATATACAGGTTATGGTTGTATTCTTTGCTTGTTAAATAATGTAGTTCTTAAGTATTGGATACTGAATTTTTTGGTATGAATCGTCATACGAAACAACAGAATTCATGAACTGCAATGGCCTAAGTAACTAGCAAAAGAATATGTGATGATGTTCATCGAGAACAAATAAATGGTTATTGTGTTGCTCGTTAAAACATCAAAGTTTGCCTTCAAGATTTGTTTTATCAGGTATTATGAGAACAAAAGGCTTGTTCAATTAAATGCCGTAATCCATAAAAGATGGATGATTTACAAATCTCGTTGGATAAATCACATCCATAAAATGAGTGCTAAAAATGTCGAAAGACAATTGATTGAAAGATCACTTAGGAAGTGACATCGCCGTTTAAATTATATTGGAAAGAAAACATGAAGAAATTCCATGTGGATGGAATTTTGGAGTCTTTTGATTTTGATCAAATGACGCTTGTGAAACTTTCCTAGAGATAATTAAAACTTCGTTCATAGGCCAAAAAGGGAACGAATGACTAGCTTATTGGAACTTGTACATATTGTTGTATGAAGTCCATTATGTGTAGTCAAGAGCGATGGATTTCATCTTCATATGCTTTCTTCAAAAATTTGAGTGAATATATGAATATTTACTTAATAAGGATGAAGTATGAAACATTTGAAAAGTTCAAACATTTTCAAGATGAAGTGCAAAATCATTGTAACAAGAATATAAATAGTTTATGATAAGATCATAAAGGAAGATATTTGAGTTACAAGTTTAGCATAATACCTAAGATTTAAGGAATCGTTCCGTGGATTTGCATTTCCCGAAACACCATAAGAGTATGGAGCGTTCGAGATATGTAATTAAGCCTTGTTTGACATAGAAAGATCAAAGGTGTAATTCATAAAACTGCCATTATATTTTAAAGATTAAAAGCTTTAGAGACTACCGTTTTTCCACTGAAAAGAGCTTCATCATAATCCGTTGAAATGACACCATATAAAGTTGTGGTTTGGGATTAAACCCACGTTGTGCTTTCTTTAAAAAAAATTGGTATGCTATGCATAAGAAAGATGTTTGCAACCAAAAACGGATGAACATATCTTTGTATGTTATTTTGAATAATAGTTAAGTATTCCTCCATAACACCAAAGACAAAAGTGTTTGTCGCTTAGAATGTCAAGTTTCTTTGAGAAGGAATTTTTCGTGAAAATTTAAGTGGGAGGACAATAGAACTTTGATAAGGTTAAAAGAACCTTAGCTATATGTGCAGAGTTGCGCAGCACCAAAAAGTGTTCCGGAGGCAGCAACAATGCTCATGGCTCACGTGCCTCAAAGTTTGTGGTCACAGAGGTCTAAGTTTCTATTGAACCAAGTAGGTCGGCTAAACAATCAAATACCAAGATTTGAGAGTTAAATCATTATTTGATAATAATGATCGGACTACATGCAAAGAAGCGATGATGGGCCCTGACTCCGTCAAATGGCTTGAAGCCATAAAATCCATGATAGTTCCATATACGAGAGATCAAGCTTTGAACTTGAAAGACCCTCTGGAAAGGTACAAGACCTTACAGTCATATTTGGATCTATAAAGAAATAGACATGGGTGTTTCACATCTGTGAAATTATCGACATATCGGGAAAGAGTTCACGATAATGTTCAAATAATTGACTATGACAAGATCTGATCTTTCATTAAGCGATATTTAGTCTAGACGGATTAATATAGCAACCACGACATATAATTTTGTTATGTGTTAAATAAAACAAAACAAGTTCTTCTAATAGAATGGTTACCTAGGACGTGTGCATGACACAGTCCAAAGGGTTTTGTAAATTCAAAGGATGCTAAAAGCATATGCAAACTTCAATGGTTGAAGTAAGCATCGCGGAGTTGGAATCTTCACTATGATGAAACTGCTAAAAGAGTTTAATATCATCAGAGACGATGAAGATGCTTGCATTTGCAAGAAATTAAGTGGGAGCGCTAAGACGTATTTCTAATACATTATGTGGAAGACATATTTTTGATTGAAAATAATGTATCTTTTATTAACACATATTAAGAATTTCATCCCGATGAAAGACTTAGGCAAAACCCAAATATTTGGCATCAATAGACGCTAATATGGTTGTGTCGAAAGTACATAGATGATGTATTGAATGAGTTCAATGTAGAAACTACAAGAAAGGTTCTTGTCGCACAGAAAGGATTGAATGAGTTCAATATTGATGATATATTCATGTGTATTGACACTTGGTAAGTGGAACAAAGATTCAAGTATAGATTGATACTTGATGCATGAAATCTCAAAAAGTATTTATATCAATCATACTGTGATATGTACAAATCCAGATATGTCCTATGCTCTAAATGTTATGAGCATATACCAGAATGATTCATAAGATGATTATTGGACGATAGTAAAGATATTCTTATGATCTTGTAAAAGAACTAAGAATAAATTATTTTGTAGAAGTGACAAATAGATGGTTAGTTCATTGTAAATGAATTACATTGATACTAGTTTTGTCATGAAGTACAAATTAAGTTTATCTCAATCTAAACTAAGGGTGGCACAATATGATGGAATGTGAGTTCCATAATGAATTTGGATGAGTTCCAAAGTTAAGACATTGTGACAGATACTACAACAAAAGGCTAAGTATATAACTGCTATTATAGCAGCAAAAGAGGGCATTTATGTCAAGTAGTTTGTTATCAAACTAGGTGTAGTTCACAGCAGGGATAATACTATGAAGATATATTGTACGACAATATTATCAACATGTTTTAACCCCGAAGAACTAAAGGTCACACCAAAGGACAAAATTTGTACAAAGCCATCACATTAAAGAATGAGTGATGCGTAGAGACGCAAAGACATGCAATTACACACGGACCTGGAAGTGTCAGATCCGGAGATCAGTTGACCACTAGCAATCGTGTACATACGACACCAAAAAGCCATAGGTGTTGAATACACAAAGGTTTGAAACTAGATTATTGACTCTAGTGCAAGTGGGAGACTGTTCGAGATATGCTCAAGAGGCAATAATAAAGTGGTTATTATCATATCTTCATGCTTATGATAAATGTTTACATACCATGCTATAAGTGTATTAACCGGAAACCTTAATACTTGTGTGATTTGTAAACATAAAAGAGTCCCTAGTAAAGCCTCTTGTTAAACTAGCTTGTTGGTTAATATATGATCATGGTTTCCTGATCATGAACATAGAAGATGTTATTAACAACAGGGTCATATCATTAGGAGAATGATGTGATGGACATACTCCTATAGTTAAGCGTAGCATAAAGATCAAGTCATTTAATATAGTTCATTTGCTATAAGCTTTCTAATACATAGTAACCTAATTCCTTCAACCATGAGATCATGCTAATCACCATCACCGGAAGGATGCTTTGATGACATCAAACACCACACCGTAACTGGGTGGCTATAAATGTGGCATTGAGTGTTTGGAAAGTATGTGTTGAGGCACATGGATCAAGATTGGGATTTGTCCAGCCATATGACAGATAGATATACTCTGGGCCCTCTCGGTGGAATGTCATCCAATTAGCTTGCAAGCATGTGACTGGGTCACCAGGGATCACATATCACGGGAACGAGAAAAGAGTAATTATCGGTAACGAGGTTGAACTAGGTATGCAGAGATACCGACGATCAAAACCTCGGATAAGTAAACTATCGTGAGACAAAGGGAAATTGGTATCGTATGTAAGTGGTTCATTCGATCGCAAAGTAATTGTAGAAATATGTGGGAGCCATATGAATTTCCAGATTCCTCTATTGGTTATTGATCGGAGAAGTGTCTCGGTCATGTCCGCATAATTCACGAACCGTAGGGAGACACACAAAAGGATTCGATGTTGTTGAGTAGTTATAGAATGATGAGTAAGAAACCAAATGTTGTTCGGAGTCTCGGATGGGATCCGGGATATCACAAGGATATCCGGAATGGTCCGGAGATTAAGATTCATATAAGGAAAGTCCTGTTTCGGGGTTGGAGAATGATTCCGGTGTTCTCATCGGGAATGTTCTAGAAGGTTCCGGAATGTCCGACACTCCGGAGGGGAAGGGTACATGAATGTGTCATAACAAGTTGGAATGATTGCATCATGTACTAGGTGTCATCGCTGAGCAAAATAAAGGGATAAATCAAATCCTAGTTTGAAAAGTCAAACGCCAATTTGAAAAGTCAAACGACTATTTTGCTTGGTGGAGGGAGAGTAGGAAACCTACTTGGGGAGGAAGTCCCTCTCCCTCCACCGCCGGCCTTGGAAGCCGAGTTGGGGAGGGACTCCCCTCCCCTTGGCCGGCCCCTCCACCTATATAAGGAGGGGCAGGGCTGCCCCTCCAAAGACACACAACTCCACCACCCAAAACCCTAGCCCTAGCCGCCGGCCCTCCTGCAGCCGCCGCCGCCCTAGGGCAAACCCTAGCCGCCGACTTGGGCTTCCCCAATCCCTAGCCGCCGGCCTAGCCCTCTCTCCTTGGTGCGTCTAAACCCTAGATCACCGAGGCCTCTCTCATAGTCCACCATACTCGCTCCGGCTTAAGGCGAAGCCCTGCGGGATCTCCCCTCTACTTCCGGTACCACGCCGTCGTGCTGCCGGAATCGTGAGGAGAGTGCTATAACCTCCGCCGCCTGCTGGAACAAGGGAGAGGAAGGTCTTCATCGAGTATCGAACGTGTGACCGACTGCGGGAACGCTGCCGGAACGCAGCGCCGGAAGGATTGTCTACACGATCTTGAGATCGGCAAGAGTATGACTACATCACCCACGAGAATCTGCTCTCGTTAAACGCTTGGAATCTTCGAGGGTGAGTTATTCTATCGACTCGTTGCTACAATCTAGTAGATAGATCTTGGCTTGTTTGTTTGTATGCGGTAGAATTTTTTTGTTTTCCATACTACGAACCCCTACAGTTTATGATAGGGGAAATGTGAGCTGAAAGCTAACAAGTACCATAATTTTTGGAAGCTCTTTATGAAACTTGAAATCCCTGCTTCCCTTTATGAAGGTCCTTTTTTCCACTTTTATATTGAGTCTCCACCTTATATCCTTAGGCACCAATTAAGAGGGCATAGTTTCCATTCTTAGTTCTATGTGCATTGTCCCAAAACTTATTGATAGATTCATATTGTTGATATTGCTTGTTCTTGAACTATTTTGTATCTAGTCACCATTATGAAGTTTGAAGGTGTCCTATGCATTTATGTTTTGCTACTCCATGAGGGACAAGCTGAATGTCACTATGCTATGTTTTTATACGTGAAACAAACAAACGTCTTTCAATGCATTATTATTCATGATCTTTGTTTGTATCCTTTCATGTTGCAGCATAGTTACTATGTCTTACTATTAGAACTTCATCTTTCATGCTCATGTTTAGAGTACTTTGATCCCAGCTTTCAATGCTTGCAAATGGTTTGATCTTGATTGTGATGGTGCATGTCACCTCAAAAATTATTCTTTTTTATCACTTACCTACTCGAGGACGAGCAGGTGTTAAGCTTGGGGATGCCTGATATGTCGTAAACGTATCTATAATTTTTGATTTTCCATGCTTGTTTAGTATCAACTTTGCTTTTCTTTGTCTACACTTTGAGGTATTTTTATACGTTTTCCGGAACTAACCTATTAACAAGATGCCATAGTGAGTTGCCTATTTTCTGATGTTTTTGGTTCCAGAAAAGCCAGAAAATGAATATTCTCGGAATTGGACGGGACGAAAGCCAAATTCAATATTTCACCGAGGAGAACACGGAGCCAGAAAACGAGACGAAGGAGGGACACGAGGGGCCCACACCCGCTGGCTGCGCGAGACAGGCCATGATACGTCGTAAATGTATCTATAATTTTTGATGCTCCATGCTTGTTTTGTATCAACTTTGCTATGTTTTGTCTGCACTTTGAGGTATTTTTATACACTTTATGGAACTAACCTATTGACAAGATGCCACAGTGCCATTTGCCTGTTTTCTGCTCTTTTTGGTTTCAGAAAAGATAAAAAAATGAATATTCTCGCAATTGGACAGGGAAAAGCCAATCTTCATATTTTCCCGGAACGATACGGAAAATCGAAGCAGAGACGGAGTAGGGCACCAGGGTAGCCACACCCTAAGGTGGAACGGGCCCACCCTGGCCGCTCCACGAGGGGGTGTGGCCCCCCTGGCTGCCTCCTCGTCTTGCCCCTTCGCCTATAAGAATCCCCAGGGAGAAAACCCTAGATCATCAATCATACATCTAGAAAAAGTTCCGCAGCACTGCCGCCACCGAAGGGGAGATTCGGGGGATAGAAGTCTCTGTTCCAGCACACTGCCGGGATGGGGAAGTGGCCCCGGAGCCATCTACTTCAATCTCGACCACCATCTCCATCGATCTCCATTGCCATATTCATCATCATTGTTGATTCCCATGATGAGGAGGGAGTAGTTCTCCTTCGAGGCTAAGGGCTCCACCGGTAGCTATGTGTTCATCTCTATCTCTATGCATGATATTATTGAGATCATGAGCTTTGTAATCAAGTAGATCTGCTCTGTTACTCAAGTGCTTTAATAGATCTCTGCTCTCCCCACGTGTGTGAAAGTGACAGCGTGCGCACCGTGGTGTGTAGGGTTCGCATCATAGAAAACAAACAATTTCCTACAATGGTAACAACTATGTACCAAGATCTATCTACCATATACAAGCAACGAGCGGATATACATCGGTAGAGAACATACCCTTGAAGATCGACAAAGCTTAACAAGGTTGAACTCATGGTTGATGTAGACGATCTCTTGTCGCTCAAGATCGAGAGGAAGTCCTAGCACCGCAAATCAGCGGCGCATCCGTACTCACACACACGTCCGAGGCACCGAGCAACCTCCGCCTCCTCGCTCCAGCGATGCAGCGAAAGCACAACCATTTCTTGCCGATTAGCCACAGGGAACATGTATCTCGCTAGTCCGAGACCATGGGGGATAAATACAAGAGGGGGAGAGATATCCTTCACGAGGAGGTGTGAGTGAGAGAGAGGGAGGGGGATCCTTTTATAGGAGGAGGAGGGCACCCAAGGGGGTGGCCGCCGGCCATGGGGCTTCCCCTCCCCTCCTTCATTCATGTGGGTGGACACTCCACTCACAAAATGCCCCTTCAATTTTCTCCACTAAAAAACCCACTCAAATTCCCATTAAATTTCCACCAAATTTAATGCAAACTCTCATTAAATAAAACTCCTTTTATTTATTCAGAATTTGTCAATTACTTTAATGACAAACATTCACATATAACCCCTTGCTAGTATTTCATTTCACATGCAGAAACACTTTCTGCAATTTCACCCGAAACCAGTTTCGGTATCTAGTGAAATAAATTCCTGCGCTTTGTTATTCTTTTCAGCATGAAATTTTTTCTCCAAATGGTGTCAATGTCTCTTAAGTGTATCACCCTATGGTTCGCGAATAATGCGGACATGATCGAGACCCCTCTCAGATCAATAATCAGAAGCGGGACCTAGAGATCCATACTATCTCCCACACATTCAACGACGACTTTCTTGTGATCGTGAGAACCTTTTACGCTAGTATCTTAATCCCTTTGTCTCGCGATATATTACATGTCCGAGATTCGATCATCGGTATCTCCATACCTAGTTTGATCTCGTAACTGATATGTACTATTTTCTCGTTCCCGTGATATAACATTCTGGTGATAAAATCACTTGCTTGCAAGCTAATCAATGTGATATCACCAAGAGGGCCCAGAGAATATCTATCCGTCATCGGGATGAAAAAATTCCACTCTCTATCCATGGGCCTCAACATAACACTTTCGTAGTACTGAACCCATCTTTATAATCACCCTGTTACGGTGTGATGTTTGATGTTATCAAGATACTCTTCCTGTGTTAGTGATTGACATGATCTCATGGTCTAAGGATTAGGATCACTTCGTATGATGTTATAGAAATATAAACTCAATGACTTTGGTCATAATGCTATACTTCGGATGAATGCTCATCACACCATTCCAATAATGTTTTGACATCGTTCTTAACAACATCCAATGTCCATGATCAGGAAACCTTGATCATCTTGTTAATCAACGAGCTAGTTTATGAGAGAGTCATAACTAGGAACTTTTTGTTTTGTTTATTAAACACACATGTATTAATGTTTCTGTATTAATACAATTATAGCATGAAAAATAAATATCTATCATATACTTGGAATATACATAATAACCACTTTATTATTGCCTCTCCGAGCATATTCCCTTCAGTCTCCCACTTGCACTAGAGACAATAATCTGGTTACATAGTGATAAATCTAACACCCATGGAGTTCTGGTGTTGATCATATTTTGCTCGAAGGAGAGTTTTAGTCAACGGATCTGCTACATTGAGATTCGTGTGTGCTTTACAAATATTTATATCTCCATCCATGACATGCTCGCGGATGGAGTGAAACCGGCGCTTAATATGCTTGTAATTCTTGTGAGACCTTGGTTCTTTGGCATTGGCTATGGCACCATTATTGTCACAATAGATCACCATTGATTCCAACATGCTCGCAACCACACCTAGTTCGGTTATGAACTCCTTCATCCAAACTGCTTCCTGAGTGGCTTCCAAAGCAACAACATATTTGGCCTCCGTTGTTGATCCTGCCACCATGGGTTGTTTGGAACTCCTCCAACTAACCGCTCCACCTTTCATAAGAAATACGTATCCGGATTGAGACTTAGAGTCATCCGGATCTGTGTCAAAGCTAGCATCGACATAACACTTAGCGATGAGCTCTTCTTCACCTCCATACACAAGAAACATATCCTTAGTTCTTCGCAAGTACTTAAGGATATTCATGACCGCTATCCAGTGTTTCGATCCTGGATCAGATTGGTACCTACTAGTCAAACTAATAGCATGTGCCACATCCGGTCTTGTACATAGCATGACATACAATATAGAGCCTATGGCTGAAGGATAGGGGACTTTGTCCATTATCTCTCTTTCTTCCGCCGTAGCCGGACTTTGAGTCTTACTCAATGTCTTGCCTTGCAACATAGGTAAGAACCCCTTCTTACTTCCGTCCATTTTAAACTTCTTTAAAATCTTATCAAGGTATGTACTTTGCGATAGCCCTATTAGGTGCCTAGATCTATCCCTATAGATCTTTATGTCTAATATGTATGACGCTTCATCTAGGTCCTTCATTGAAAATTTGCTGTTTAGATAACTTTTAACACTGTTTAAAAGATCTATATCATTTCCGATCAATAATATGTCATCCACATATAATATTAGAAATGCCACATTGATCCCACTCACTTTCTTGTAAATACAAGCCTCTCCATAAGTTTGGACAAATCCAAACTCTTTGATCACCTCATCAAAGCGGAGATTCCAACTCCAGGATGCTTGCTTCAGTCCATAGATGGATCGCTGAAGCTTGCATACGTTGTAGCATCCTTAGGATCAACAAAACCCTTTGGTTGTATCATATACAACTTTTCTTCAATGTTGCCATTGAGGACACTACAAGAAATGTGTTAACTTATGAACTTCTCATAGTGACGGGAAATAAAATTGTCATAGATCTATGACGATTTGGCACAAGGTGGTCATAGGATGTTTGGAGAGGTCAAAATCCTATAGAATTACGACGATTTTTTGTCAAAATCGTCGTAATTGAAGCATATGAAATCGTCATAACCTCTAGGATACAACAAAGAGCCTTATTTATACGCCATTATGACCAATTTAAATTGTCAAATAGTCTAAAATATAATATCTTAAATTAACCGAATAGCAACATCAGCAATTATGCCTACGTGGCATGTCTATATGTCAATTTGTGTATATATGTATATCCATGTGTCAATACACATCTACCTGATATGTAAGCCGACCTGAACCAATAGGACCTGCTTATTCAGAAAATAAGCGCAAAAATGAAACTCAAGAGGCTCGAACCCGCAACCAGTGCTTCAATCCGTAGAGATGTGAACCATCACGTTACACAACCGTTGGTGTTAAAATTCCGCGCAGGTATCTTGTTGATATGTCGGGGTGCAAGGCTCGAACCAGAGACCTTCTCCAAGAAACAAGCAAGTACTCTAACCATCCGACCACACCAATTCTTCAATTATAATCCCACGCTTTCCCTTTATGAATATTGACCATCGATATGCTTATGTGACATGCAGATTTTTTTGCCGCCTTTCTGAATATTAGACAAAAATGAAGTCGCCGTGAAGACTCAAACCCGTGACCTGCTTCACATCACCAACCCTACTGACCACCACGCCACACCATTTTTGATGTGCAATACCTGTGCTCATTCCTTATCTCTACTACTCTTCACCTCGGCCAACCTCCATGGACCAATCCCAATTGTTTTTTTTTCGAAGTTGGGCCTAGGCCATAGCTAAAGGTGCCCACAATGCCTTTAGATTTTGCAACACCTAATGGATCAATTGGCCAGAACGGTTAGAGATTTGAGATTGAGGGAAAATATGGCCCTTAGGTACTTTAGTCCTTATATCTTTTTTTTCAAACTTTAAAAGGTTTCGAGTAATTTCATCATGCATTTTGCATATGATTTCGGATTAAGGTGACCCAAAAATCAATTTGGTTTATCTCTATGAGACAAAAATTATGGTGTTGGTGAATTCTTATGTTTACATTGCTTGGTCGATTTTATTTTTATTTTTATTTTCTTGTGTTGATTTAAAAATCCGGTCAAAACAGCGGGCATGAAGGTTCTTAGCTAGGGGCTGAGCCTCACTAAAATTTTGGTGGATCCCTGATGAAATAGCATATTGTGAGTCTAAAAATGATTTTTTCAAAAAATCATGAGCATTAAATCATGTACCTTTAGTTCAAATCAGACCCACTTCCTACTCATTCAACAGGTATTTGTCTTTTTCACCAGGGATGGATAGAAAGGTTTGATATCTATCGGTTGGGACATTTTCCATGTAAGGTGGTCTAGTATTTTTCAAAAATGTGATGGTAGCATTTTGAATTAACCATTTGGTGGTTGCTTCACAAAAGTGCCCGTTTTTTGTGCTCGGAAAAAGGAAAATTGCTTTTCGTGCGACGAAAAGTAAAACTTCCTCCTACAACATTGTTCGTCATCCCATGATACACATGCATGCACAATATCGGCACATTATCACAAACTATTCCCTGATTCTAGCCATAACACCGATTGTTTGGCCCGAAAGCCATAAAACCTCGAACATGATAGGTCATTTATGAGAAGGTTTTTTTGATACACTTGCAATATGCGAAGTTTGGTATTTTTCCTTGCAACTATGTCACATAATAAGACACCAAGCGAAGGATTTACATTGTTCGTACCTTTTTGAATTTTTTATGCCTGTTTTAAACTATGGTTAAAACGGCGGGCATGGAGATTCTTAGCTAGGGGCCGAGCATCGCTAAACTTGCATTGGATCTTTGATAAAATAGCATATTGTGAGTCTAAAAATGATTTTTGCAAAAAAATCATGAGCATCAGATAATGTACCTGTAGATGAAATCTGACCCACTTCTTACCGATTCGGCAGGAATTTGTCTTTTTCACCAGGGGTGGACGGAAAGGTTTGAGATACCCCAGTTGGGACATTGTCCATGTAATGTGGTATAGTATTTTTTAAAAATTGGTTTGTACCATTTTGAAGCTTTCATTTGGTGGTCGCTTAACAAAACGACACCTTTGTTGGTACTCGGAAAATGGAAAATGGCTTTTTCGTGCAACAAAAAGGAAAACTTCCTCCTGCAACATTGTTTGCCATCCCAAGATGCACATGTGTGCATGATATCGCAACATCATCACAAACTATGTCACGATTATGGCCATAACATTGGTTGTTTGGCCCGAAAGCCATGAAACCTTGAACATGATAGGTCAATTCTGAGAAGGATTTTTTGAGACACTTGGAATTTATCACGTTTGCTATTTTTCCTTACTACTATGTCACATAATAAGACACCACGCGAAGTATTTGAATTGATCGGACCATTTTGTATTTTTTATGCTCGTTTCAAACTCTGGTCAAAACGGTGGGATGAAGGTTCTTAGCTAGGGGATGAGTGTAACATCCCAGCATTTAGGAACCAACGACGTGTAGATTTAGGAATCTGTGAAATTTCATGCATTCATCTGTAAAAATGTGGGTAAATTTTTTGCCAAATCAAAACCTAAAGTGATCAAATTTTCTTTCATGCTTTGAGATTAGGTATAGTCTTGGAGGATGATTGTTGTAAAATTTGATATGATCTTTGTGGATTAGTGTGTTTTGGGAAATGAAAATTTGAATTTAAATTTGAGTGTTGGATTTATAATTCAAAAGGAGTTAGATTTAGGTTTGAGTGATTTGATTTAATCAAGAGTTAATAATTAATAACTCAAACTTATAATAAAATATATTAATCAATAAAAAGAATATTCATTCCATAATTTTATTCAATAAATAAGTTACAAAATGTAACTTATGGATTTGATCAAGAATCTTTACAATAGTAATGAAATAAAACAAGAATCTTTATATATTGAGTAATAGTACAATCTTAATTACAAAAGAATAAAATAAAAAAATTACAAAAGAATAAAAGAAATATTACATGTGACTATTCTATAAGAAAAAGAAAACCTAAACCAAAGTCGTGATCTTCAAGTTTGGTACCTGCAAAACAAACACAAACTAAAAGAAAGGAGGTTAAGGTTAAAAATGGTTTACTCTCAGAATTAACAGTGACGTGCACTGTTCAAAGTTCATCATTGAGTAATCTTTTAAGGGGCAAGTTTCACCAATATGAAAGAACTATATCTTTCATAATTTTAAGCCATAAGTCAAATAAACAGCAAGGAGAGGCAAGTTTCACCAGACAAGTAGATGTAACCAGATAAAAGTAACTTTCATATCAAGAGCATATCCACAAGGTGTGCAGCAGGCACACGGGCAGTATACACACCAAACTGCATGGTGTGTGCTGTCAGCATAGCAGCAACAGCTCCACACACACAAAACTATCAGCACAGCCGTGGGAAGCCACCCAACACCATTTCTCTGTTCTTACACACCAAGAACACACTCAGCTAAACCAAGCCAAGCATGACCACACCAACTAAACCCTGGGTCATATCAACCAGATGGTGACATAAGGAGGGGGTAGATCAGGTGGATAGCAAGGACAAGATCAAGTCACCAGGTCCAGGAGGTGGAGATCTAGATCAAAGACAAGTCCAGAAGCTGGAAGTATCAGGAGGAGCACCAAATCAAGATAGCCACTCAAGAATCAGTAGCTGGTATCACTACCAGAGCTAATCCATGAGAAACAACAGGATAAGGGCCTAGTCCCTAAACCTCAGACCAACATCATAGGTTCTAGGGATGCAAGGAAATAAGATTCCACCTATTTATAAAGTCAAGCTAATCTTAATCTTGAACAAAGTCAAGCCAAGTAATAGAATCTAGTTTTATGCGCCATATTAAAATGGTGTCACAAGAACAGTTTCTAAACTAAGAAGGTTAAGCACCCAACTTTCACAGTCACACTCATAACCACTATAAATAATTTTCCTGATACTAATCACAGGAATCATCTTCAGCTAAATCCAAATACACATCGTCACCGTAACAGATCAATTGATCTCAGCTATATATATGAATTCTTAAGCCAACAGTACTGATACAGTGACATCATCACACAAAAATCACTGTCATTTACCAAGCAATGTCAGTGGTGAGCTATCAAACCACTAGAATTTCCAGGTAATGATTAGAGCAACCTTATCATATGAACCTTGCCAAAATTAGCTAATGGAACTCAACTGATAAGCCACTAGCATCATCAAAGCTAACCATCAACAATAATCCACAGCAAACCACCACTCAACATGCTTAGGGATCATCAATACATGATCCAAATCATCATATATTCAATCAATCGAGGGATATGAATCCTAAGCAGAACACAAACCCTAATCAGGACATAACCACTAGCCAGGAGTAGCCACTATCAATACATAGCATAGGGTGTCCTAGCACAGAGTGCACAAGGGGAATAAGAACAACTTACTGATGAATGTTGTTGTGGGCGAGAAGAGGAAGCAGAGGTCGACGACGAACACGGCGGCATGGGGAGCACCCTGAAGGGGGCGCTGCGACCCACACCACGCCGAGGCGGCGACCCTAGCCTCATCTGAAGGCGAGGAACACCCCCACGGCACATAGCAGCAATGATGGAGATAGCAACCAGATCCAAATCGAAGCTAGTCTAGCCATAGGGATGAGGATAGTCTAGCCATAGGGAAGCTCCATATCCAAATCGAATTGGACAGGAAGGTAGAGCATGGTCGACAACCTCGACCTACATCACGACAGCGGCCAGGGAGGACGACGGCGGCGAGCAGCGCACGACGACGACGCCATCGACCACGGGGTCGAGGAGAAGAAGAGAAACGAGGACGAGAAAGTGACAGAGAGAGGGAGTGTGGGCTGGATAGGGCTAGGACCCTTCGGGGTGCCGTTTTGGCTCTGCCCTACTGGGCCACAAGGGCCCAATAAACCCAAACAATCAGCCCAAATCACTTAAAGCCTGTTTTAGATAAACTCTAGAAAATAAAATAGGAATCCAAAAATTATAAATAAAATATTTTTGGATTCACAATCATCCAACCTATCCAAATATATTGAGAAATAAAATTTTAGACATATAAATTTTATTAAGAATTTTGTAATATATACATTCATTATGGAATTTTATAAATTTATTGAAAGATGATAAAAATAAATAAAAATCACTTTCAATATATATTAATATTATAGTAGTATTTTAAAAAATACTAAAAAAATATTTAATATTAATTTTGGTATTTAAATGATAATTCTTAAAGGAATTATTAACTAAATAAAATGCAAATAAATTGAAAAAAATAAAAAAATACAATATTCGATAAATATTAAAAATTAATACTTATAAATTCTGTATTATTAAAAAGAATTTTTATAATTAAAATAATGGGGGAGAATACACATAAAATTAAATAATGCATTACATTACTTTGCATAATCATTTTGCTTCTTTAAATATTGTCCTTACCGGGCAATAACGATGTTTTTGTAGACATAGAAGCTCAAGGTCCAGTGCAAGCATCAGACTTCACTACCTTGCCATCACAAGGCAAGTTCATCACTTTCTCGTATCCTTTGAAGAGTCTTTATCAAAGTATTTGCAAATTGTGTGTTATCATATATACTCCAAAGAAAGAAAATATTATTTTCACAAATAAAGAAATCTTAGATATCATCCTAAGTGATGATATAATGGAGCAGTAGAACTTAGGGTTCTATTTGTATCATGATCAATTAGGGACTTAATAACCCATGACATCAGTGATGCTAGCATCGTATATCACGTGTTAGCCATGAGATTTGGAATGGGACACATAAGTCAGCTGTATCTTCTTCCTCTCACATGTAGCCGGATGTGCAGGTCGTGGCTGTTATCCTCGTAGTGTTCATATTAATTGGTAATTCGTAGAGGATATGCAGCATATGGGTGGGAACCCTCAACGTCCCATGATAGTTCTGGCATCTAACGATTTGTACAAACCATTGCCGTAATTCAATATGTGGGCATGGTGTAAACCAAGGAGGAATGCGAGGTCGCGAAGGGGGTAGTGATTGGCTTGGACCAACTACTGGGCCCCACATCATGGAATTGTGGACGGGAAAGTACGACCGGTTGTGCAACAAGGAGTTGATCTCTCATGTGTAAAGTAACACACCTCTGCAGAGTGTAAGAATTGTAACTTGTTACTCCATGTTACGGGAAGGAGCTACGAACTCGGCAGGAAAGGAACTCTATGAAAGTTCTGGTCAACTTGTGAAGGCCGATGGTCAAAGATTTTTTATAATAAAATCAATCTTTGAAGAAAGATTTACAAAAACTGCATAGTGCCAATGATTTATAGTCCAAGGTGGTAGTTAGAGCATCAAACTTCCCACCTTGCATATAATGAACTTGCTGGATAACGCGGTTACTCATCCTTTCCTTTTATCCCTTTCTTAGACTCTGAGGACCACGAAGATACGCCATTGTATGCTGCCGAATGCCAAGAAGATGTGTTCTACGAGGAGCCTGACCTGTCAGGAGGGGTTGAAGGAGTGGATTATGAAATCCGCTATGGTGTCGATGACAACGAGTCCAACTTAGTGTGCATGATACATGTCAACGACTATAGTGTACTACACATGTAGTGGTATGCTGGGTCACCGCAGTTGATATCAGAGAAAATTGCTTTGACCTTAAGTTGGAAACCTAGTAAGGGTATTACCCGTTGGAGTGTAGCAACGATAAAGAATTCTCTAAAAGAAATATAATGGGTATTCAAATGAGAATATTTCCTTATATGTTTTAGTGCGATAATTCTTTGTTATGATGCAATATATTATTGGTTACTAATAAAAAATATTTTCCTAATATATAGAGCTATGGCACCAAAGTTTCCAAAACAGACTTTGGTAAGGAAAGAGGAGACTCTTGATGATTATCAAGGATCATTCACAGACCAACTTCGTCAACTTTTAAAGATTTTTAGTTGTCCAATTAGAATTCCAGTGAACACTATAACCTATTATGATGGCCGAATGTTATCCAAGTATCATGTGAGTATTCAACTCCCAGAGGAGCTTGGATTATATCACGATTTACCTATAGGTGAAGGTAGGAGTCACTTAGCAGCATATCATGTTGCCGTTGTGGGGGCGATAGCTAATATCCGGGAGCATAAAGCCAAGGAGTTAGAAGGTAGCACATTTTCTGGGATACCTCATGATTCTATAGACTCGGAGCCTGTACCGGATCATCTTACTTTAGTTAAGAAGCATCCTAAGTTAGCTTCCAAGTTTATGGATAGATACCGAACACTCGTTGCGTCTTTTTATAAGACACATCAAGTGATTGTTGAAGATAAAAATGACATGTTAGAGGATCTAACTAATCCGGAAAGGAGAAAGCAGTTAGCATTACAGTTGGAGAAGGAAGCAAGTAGTAGTGCAACACCTATCTTTAAGGATATACCTATAGATCTTGAATCTTTTACACCATATCCTTATTCACCAAGTCCTGAACCTATACATGATCCTACTATGGATACGAGGTATGCAGTACCACCTGGTTCAAAGGATGGTTCCGATTCAGAACTTCCTATTGAGAATTCTGATGGTTGGAGAAGGGGATCATATGAAGGATCTCATGAACACCAAATGTCCACAGATGGTTCTGACAGAAATGTTGGACAATCTAGCTGGATGGGTGCAAGAATTAACCCTAGTAACAGTAGTAGAAATGCCATGTCCATAGATAATCAGGATGAAGAAGAAGATCCTGAGGAGAGAGTGTTTGAATCATCAACATGTTCTCCAAATCCAGGGAATATACATTATCCGGTGTTTATCTATCTTGCCCAAAGGAGCACCTGGGGATCAGCAGGATCTGTGTATTCTGTTGACGACTCAAGGAATGAAGCTTAGGAGATGTAGGCGGGAGATAATGTTGAATATATTTCTGAAGACTTTTCAGCTGAGCTGGAGGGAGTCAATGCGCTCAGGTTGAGTAATGACTCAAGTCCTGACACTTCAGATACTGAGTATGTTCCTTCTGGAAGGCCATTTGTTCCACAAACTGTGCGACGAACGTCACGTCATCACAGTTGGACATCAGGCATGTATGATGATCATAGTTACTGCTAGAAGTAGGCAACTATTTAGAGGTATCAAGTATCGTGTATTGTAATCCAAGAAATAAGGTATTTAGATAAATAAGGTAGTGTTTTGATTATACCTATATGGTATATGTTGTACTAACTTTGTATTATTATGATATTGTAATGTATAATATGTGTATTGCATATTTGGATTTTATTTGGATCTTCATTGTGTGACTAGTTATGTGCGTAAAGTCGAGCTCAGAGCACATGTGCATGATGTAATTATGAGTATTCGCTTTATGTGCAGGACTAGAGGGTCATGGATACGGGTGTAGAGACCGAAGCTGAACAGCAGCGGATGGAACGTGAGGCCAAGGAGATGGCCGATTCAGATGCAGTAAATCAGGGAGCGTTACCACCACCACCAATGAGGCTGTTAATGGAGCAGAACTTTATGGAGTGTATGCAAATGATGCAAGAGACCCAGAACAAGTTCATGGAGGAGTTGCTGGGACGAGAAAATCAGAGGGCACCTAAAGGTGGAGGAGTGAGTCTTTCTGACTTCCAGAATACAAGGCCGTTAACTTTTGCATCAGCCCCTGAACCAATGGATGCAGAAGATTGGCTAGCAGATACGGAAAGAAAGCTGATGACTGTAGGTTGCAATGATGAGTAGAAATTGAGGTATGCAACTCATCTTCTGACTGGACCTACAGCATCATGGTGCGAGAATCAGTTGGCCATGCAACAACCAGGAAGGGAGTACACCTGGGAGGAGTTTAAACAGAGATTCCTTGAATATCATGTTCCGGAGAGTGTTATGGAGTTGAAGCAGAGAGAATTTGAGGAGCTTCAGCAGGGATATACTAGTGTCATGAAGTATATCCGGGAGTTTAGTCAGCTATCTCGTTATGCTAAGGAGGATGTTAACACAGAAGAGAAGCGGAAGAAGCCTTTCCTGCGTGGGTTAAATCCATTTGTGAGAATGCAGTTAAGGTTGGCTAATAAGAAAACTTATCAACAGTTGCTGGATGCAGCGATTACTTTTGAGGATGACTACAAGAATGTCTAGGGGGATAGGAGGAAGAGATCCAAGAAGGAAACCAAGAGAATTCAGGCAAGTAAACCTAAACCCAGTCTGGAATTCAAACCTCGGAACAAGGACTATGGTAACAATAACAATAACAAGGGCAGTGGTGGAAATCAATCCAATCCTAGAAGGAATGTTATTTGTAACAACTGTGGAATTCGAGGGCATTTCTAGAGGGAATGCAAAAAGCCTGTAGTGATCTGTTATGGTTGTGGTCAGAAGGGGCATATCAAGCCCGATTGTCTGAGCAAACCACCAGGAGGTTGGCCTACCAAGGGAGAAGGACAAGCCAGTGGAGGAAATGGACAACTCAATCGAGGAGGAAATAATGTCAAGAACAACAATGGAAAGAGGAACAGACCTACCAGGAAGCTGAATTGCGCAACCCTAGAGGAGGTGGATAATTCAGAGCATGCAGTGATAGGTACGCTCAATATCCTTACCAATCATGGCAAAGTTCTATTTGATACTGGTGCAACTACTTCATTCATTTCTGAAGAATTCTGTGATAAGTTCGGGATTAGAAGGGCAATGTTAGAAAACCCTATGATCGTAGTTATGGCAGGGGGAAATGTGATTGTACGCCACATTAAACAAGATCAGGTTATCTCGATCTGTGGTTGTACATACTTTGTAGACCTTTATGTGATTCCTTTGAAGGGAATTGCAGTAGTGCTGGGGATGGACTAGATGATGGAGCATGGGGTTCAGATAAATTGTGAGGAGAAAACTGTCTCAATCAAAACTCCAAGTGGAGCAAGGATAGTTTACAAGTAGATAAGCACAGTCATATCATGGTGGATCTGCAGTTGAACTCAATGAAAGAGGTCAAATTGGAAGATATTCCGGTAGTAAATGAATTTCAAGATGTTTTTCCAGCTGAGCTACCTAAAATGCCACCAGATCGGGAGATAGAGTTCACTATTGATCTAATTCCTGGTATAGCACCAATAGCTCAAGCACCATATAAGATGGGACCAAAAGAATTAAAAGAACTCAAAGATCAAATTGATGAGTTAGTCAGAAAAGGGTTTATTCAAGAAAGTGTATCTCCATGGGGAACACCAATAATCTTTGTGGATAAAAGGGATGGTGGAAGAAGGATGTGTGGAGACTATAGAAATCTGAACAATGTTACCATCAAGAATAAGTATCCTTTACCAAGGATTCAAGATTTGTTTGATCAAGTGAAGACTCCGGAGTATTTTCAAGATCGACCTAAGATCTGGATACCATAAAATAAAAATCAAGCCTGAGGATGTTCCAAAGACAGCATTTGTCTGAAGGTATGGACACCATGAGTATCTGGTAGTACCATTTGGTTTGACCAATGCACCAGCAATATTCATGAATCTGATGAACAAAATTTTCATGCCATATTTGGATAAGTTCGTCATAGTCTTCATTGATGATATTCTGATATATTCCAAGGATGAGGAAGAGCATGCTGATCATTTGACAGTAGCATTGCAGACTTTAAGGGAACATAAACTTGATGCTAAGTTCAATAAATGTGAATTTTGGATAGATAAGGTAGATTTCCTCGGCCATGTGATCAGTAAAGATGGAATTGTTGTAAATCCATCTAAAGTTCAATCAGTACTAGAATGGACTGCACCAACCAATGTGAAACAAATTCGAGGTTTCTTGGGGATGGCTGGTTATTATCGGAGATTCATTGAAGGTTTCTCCAAAATAGCTGGACCGATTACCAAATTGTTAAGAAAGAATACACCTTTCAATTGGGATGAGAAGTGTGAAGCACGTTTTCAAGAGTTAAATACCAGGTTAACCACAGCTCTAGTCTTAGCAGTTCTAGAAATAGGGAAAGACTTTAGAGTATATTGTGATGCATGTAAAGAAGGATTGGGTTGTGTGTTAATGCAAGATCGGAAATTGATTGCTTATGGTTCAAGACAACTTAAACCACATGAAGTCAACTATCCAACTCATGATTTAGAGTTCGCAGCAGTGGTTTTTGCGCTGAAAGGATGGAGGTATTTTCTTTATGGAGCCAAATGTGAGTTATACACTAACCATAAAAGTCTTAAATATTTCTTCATCCAAAAGGAGTTGAATATGAGACATAAGTGTTGGTTGGAACTAATGAAAGATTATGATTTAACAATCAAATATACTCCAGGAAAATCAAATGTTGTAGCAGATGCTTTAAGTCGCAAAAGTGCAGATATTCAGCCTAGCAATCGGGAGCTACCAAAAGAGTTAGAAATGGACTTGGAAAGATTAGAGCTTCAATTCATTAGAATAGAGGTTCTTGGAGGATTATCTAATATGCAGGTAGTTGCAGAGCAGCACAGTGATCTTGCGCACAAAATTTTTAGACATCAAGCAGAAGATCCTTTCATTGCTGAGGAAATTCGGAGGATATCTCAAGGGCAAAAATCTGTTTTTCACCTTGGAGATTATGAGTCTTTGTGGTTCCAAGACCGTCTTTGTGTTCCAGATGTGACTAAGATTCGAGATGTCATACTCAGAGAAGCACATGAAACACCATATTCTATACATCCAGGAATTACTAAGATGTATATGGACTTAAAAGAACTATTCTGGTGGAATAACATGAAAAGGGACATTGTTAAATATGTATCCAAATGCCATACTTGCCAAAGGGTGAAGGCTGAACATCAAAGTCCAGCAGGACCATTACAACCTTTGGAAATTCCCAAATGAAAGTGGGAGGAAATAGGTATGGACTTCATCACAGGATTGCCCATGACACCTAAATGAAAGGATATGATATGGGTAATTCTGGATAGACTCACTAAAAGTGCACATTTTATTCTGGTAAATCAGAAAGATAATGCCGAGAAGTTAGTAGAAGTTTACATCAAAGAGATAGTAAGTAAGAATGGATTGCCCAAAAAGATCGTAACGGATAGGGGATCCGTGTTTACTTCAGCATTTTGGAAGCAATTACATGAAGCACTTGGTTCTAAATTAGATTTCAGCACAGCCTATGATCCAGAGACAGGGGGTTAAACAGAAAGAAAAATTAGATACTATAAGACATGTTAAGAGGTTGTGCATTAGATTTTGGAGGTACATGGGATGATCATCTACCATTGACAGAATTTTCCTACAATAATAGCTATCAGAGTAGTCTGAAGGCAACTCCATATCCGGTTCTGTATGGAAGGAAGTGTAGATCACCAATATGTTGGTATGAGCCTGGAAGCAGCAAAGAATTTGCGCCAGACTATATCCAGGAAAAACAAGATATCATTGATAAGATCAAGGATATAATGAAAATAGCTCAGAGTAGGCAGAAAAGTTATGCTGATCAAAGTCGAAGATCATGGCATCCAGAAGTGGGAGACATGGTATATTTGAAAGTAAGTCCAATGAAATGGGTTAAAAGGTTCGGAGTTAAAGGAAAATTGAGTCCAAGATATATCAGGCCATTCAAGATACTGAGTCAGAATAGAACAATAGCTTATGCTTTAGAGTTACCATCAAGGTTGGATCAAGTTCATAATGTTTTCCATGTGTCACAACTTCATAAATGTTTGAAAGTTCTGGATGATGCAATAACACATCAAGAGATAGAACTACAAGAAGACTTGACCTATGTTGAAAAACCCTGTAAAATTTTGGAAGAAAACTGGAAAAGGTTGAGAAATAGGGCAATCAAGTATTGCAAGGTACAGTGGGAACATCACCCTGAAAGGGAAGCCACTTGGGAGAAAGAAGAGGATTTAATAAAAGCTTATCCAGAACTATTCAGGTACATCTCAACAAACTTCGGGACGAAGTTTAATTTAAGGGGGGGAGTCTGTAACATCCCAGCATTTAGGAACCAACGAAGGGTAGATTTAGGAATCTGTGAAATTTCATGCATTCATCTGTAAAAAAGTGGGTAAATTTTTCGCCAAATCAAAACCTAAAGTGATAAAAGTTTCTTTCATGCTTTGAGATCAGGTATAGTCTTGGAGGATGATTGTTATAAAATTTTATATGATCTTTGTGGATTAGTGTATTTTGGGAAATGAAATTTGAATTTAAATTTGAGTGTTGGATTTATAATTCAAAAGGATTTAGATTTATGTTTGAGTGATTTGATTTAATCAAGAGATAATAATTAATAACTCAAACTTAAAATAAAATAAATTAATCAATAAAAAGAATATTCATTCCAAAATTTTATTCAATAAATAAGTTACAAAATGTAACTTATGGATTTGATCAAGAATGTTTACAATATTAATGAAATAAAAGAAGAATCTTTATATATTGAGTAATAGTACAATCTTAATTACAAAAGAATAAAATAAAAAAATTACAAAAGAATAAAAGAAATATTACATGTGACTATTCTATAAGAAAAAGAAAACCTAAACTAAAGTCTTGATCTTCAAGTCTGGTACCTGCAAAACAAACACAAACTAAAAGAAAGAAGGTTAAGGTTAAAAATGTTTTACTCTTAGAATTGATAGTGAGGTGCAATGTTCAAAGTTCACATTGAGTAATCTTTTAAGGGGCAAGTTTCACCAATATGAAAGAACTATATCTTTCATAATTTTAAGCCATAAGTCAAATAAACAACAAGGAGGGGCAAGTTTCACTAGACAAGTAGATGTAACCAGATAAAAGTAACTTTCATATCCAGAGCATATCCACAAGGTGTGCAGCAGGCACACATGCATCATACACACCAAACTACATGGTGTGTGCTGTCAGCACATCTGCAACAGCTCCACACACACAAAACTATCAACACAACCGTGGGAAGCCACCCAACACCATTTCTCTGTTCTTACACACCAAGAACACAGTCAGCCAAACCAAGCCAAGCAAGATCAGACCAACTAAACCCTGGATCATATCACCAAGATGGTGACATAAGGAGGGGGTAGATCAGGTGGATAGCAAGGACAAGATCAAGCCACCAGGACCAGGAGGTGGAGAGCAAGATCAAGGACAAGTCCAGAAGCTGGAAGTATCAGGAGAAGCACCAGATCAAGCTAGCCACACAACCACAAGATCAATAACTTGCAACCCCAACAACACCAAGTGTGGTTAGTATCATAAAACATCCACATATTCTGTTCATCTTAATCAAACAGAAAAGCATGTGTTGTTTTACAAGTTAAACCTCTCAATAACCACCGAAGTGGGGTAAACCTATCATAGAGGAAATTTGAAATATAAAGGCTAACAGTAAACTCTACCACATCCACCAGAATCTCACACCATCATCATAGATCCTGGTGATCATCAACAACTCATATATATTCCAAAATGTTCTCAAATAGCTTATAAAATTTGCGCACATCTCCTAATGGAGTAGCACCTCAGATTTCATAAACTATACGCACCAACATTAAGCTATAAGCAAACCAATCATTTTTCCAACTTTAACTCAAGAATCAGCAGCTGGTATCACTACCAGAGCCAATCCATGAGAAACAACAGGATAAGGGCCTAGTCCCTAAACCTTAGACCAACATCATAGGTTCTAGGGATGCAAGGAAAGAAGATTCCACCTATTTATAAAGTCAAGCTAATCTTAAGCTTGAACAAAGCCAAGCGAAGTAATAGAATATATTTTTATGTGCCATATTAAAATGGTGTCACAAGAATAGTTTCTAAACTAAGAAGGTTAATCACCCAACTTTCACAGTCACACTCACAACCACTATAAATCTTTTCCTGATACTAATCACATGAATCATCTTCAGCTAAATCCAAATACACATCATCACTATAAGAGATCAATTGATCTCAGCTATATATATGAATTCTTAAGCCAACAGTACTGATACAGTGACATCATCACACAAAAATCACTGTCATTTACGAAGCAATGCCAGTGGTGAGCTATCAAACCACTAGAATTCCCAAGTAATGATTCTAGAGCAACCTTATCATCTAAACCTTAACAAAATTAGCTAATGGAACTCAACTAATAAACCACTAGCATCATCAAAGCTAACCATCAGCAGTAATCCACAGCAAACCACCACTCAACATGCTTAGGGATCATCAATACATGATCCAAATCATCAGATATTCAATCAATAGAGGGATATGAATCCTAAGCAAAACACAAATCCTAATCAGGACATAACCACTAGCCAGGAGTAGCCACTATCAATACATAGCATAGGGTGGCCTAGCACAGAGTGCACAAGGGGAATAAGAACAACTTACCGATGAATGTTGTTGTGGGCGAGAAGAGGAAGCCGAGGTCGACGACAAACACGGCGGCATGGGGAGCACCCCCAAGGGGGCGCTCCGACCCACACCATGCCGAGGCGGCGACCCTAGCCACGTCTGAAGGCGAGGAACACCCCCACGGCACATGGCAGCAACGACGACGACAACAACCGCATCACCCCAAACCCTGGGGTTTGGGATGAGGCTAGTCTGGTCACAAGGAAGCTCCAGATCCAAATCGAATTGGACAGGAAGGTCGAGCATGGTCGACAACCTCGCCTTGCATCAGGGCAGAGGCCAGGGAGGACCACGGCTGCAAGCAGCGCACGGCGACGGCGCCATCGACCACAGGGTCGAGGAGAAGAAGAGAAAGGAGGACGAGAAAGTGACAGAGAGGGAGTGTGGGCTGGATAGGGCCAGGACCCTTCAGGGTGCCGTTTTGGCTCTACCCTACTAGGCCACAAGGGCCCAATAAACCCAAATAGTCAGCCCAAATCACTTAAAGCATGTTTTTATAAATGGAAAAAGACCAAAATGCCCCTGAATTTAGATAAACTGTAGAAAATAAAATAGGAATCCAAAAATTATAAATAAAATATTTTTGGATTCACAATCATCCAAACTATCCAAATATATTGAGAAATAAATTTTAGACATATAAATTTTATTAAGTATTTTGTAATATATACATTCATTATGGAATTTTATAAAATTATTGAAAGATGATAAAAATAAATAAAAATCACTTCAATATATGTTAATATTGTAGTATTTTAGAAAAATACTAAACAAGTATTTAATATTATTTTTTGGTATTTAAATGATAATTCTTAAAGGAATTATTAAATAAATAAAATGCAAATAAATTGAAACAAAATAAAAAATACAATATTCTATAAATATTAAATATTAATATTTATAAATTATTTATTATTAAAAAGAATTTTTATAATTTAAATAATGGGGGAGAATACACATAAAATTAAATAATGAATTGCATTACTTTGCATAATCATTTTGCTTCTTTAAATATTGTCCTTACCGGGCAATAATGATGTTTTTGTAGACATAGAAGCTCAAGGTCCAGTGCAAGCATCAGACTTCACTACCTTGCCATCACAAGGCAAGTTCATCACTTTCTCATATCCTTTGAAGAGTCTTTATCAAAGTATTTTCAAATTGTGTGTTATCATATATACTCCAAAGAAAGAAAATATTATTTTCACAAATAAAGAAATCTTAGATATCATCCTAAGTGATGATATAATGGAGCAATAGAACTTAGGGTTCTATTTGAAACAATGATGTCAATTAGGGACTTAATAACCCATGACATTAGTGATGCTAGCGCCGTATATGACGCGTTAGCCATGAGTTTTGGAATGGGGCAGAGAAGTTAGCTGTATCTTCTGCCTCTCGCATGTAGCCGGATGTGTAGGTCGTGGATGTTATCCTGGTAGCGTGCATATTAATTGGTAATTCGTAGAGGATATGCACAATATGGGTGGGAACCCTCAACGTCCCATGATAGTTCTGGCATCTAACGGTTTGTACAAACCATTGCCGTAATTCAATATGTGGGCATGGTGTACACCAAGGAGGCATGCGAGATCGCGAAGGGGGCAGTGATTCGCTCGGACCAACTACTGGGCCCCACATCATGGAATTGTGGATGGGAAAGTACACCCGGTTGTGCAACAAGGAGTTGATCTCTCATGGGTAAAGTAACGCACCTCTGCAGAGTGTAAGAAGTGTAACTTGTTACTCCCTATTTCGGGAAGGAGCTAAGAACGTGGAAGGAAAGGAACTCCATAAAGTTCTGGTCAACCTGTGAAGGCTGATGGTCATAGATTTTATAATAAAATCAATCTTTGAAGAAAGATTTACAAAAACTGCATAGTGCCAAGGATTTATAGTCTGAGGTGGTAGTTAGAGCATCAAACTTCCGACCTTGCATATAATAAACTTGCTGGGTAAAGAGGTTTCTCATCCTTTCCTTTGATCCCTTGCTTAGAATCTGAGGTTCCCGAAGATACGCCAATTTGGGCTCTTCATAGAAGACCTCCTCTTGATTCTCTAATGCGTACATTGGAGTATCTTCAGGATTCTCAGAGTCTAAGCAAGGATTCAAAGGAAAGGATGAGTAACAGCGTTACCCAACAAGTTAATTATATGAAAGTTAGGAAGTTTGATGTGCTATCTACCACCCTGGACTATCAGTCTTTGGCTTTATGCAATTTTCGTAAATCTTTCTTCAAAGATTGTTTTTATTATAAAAATCTATGACCATCAGCCTTCACAGGTTGACCAGAACTTTCATGGAATTCCTTTTCTGTCGCGTTCGTAGCTCCTTCCCGGAACAGGGAGTAACAAGTTACAGTTCTTACACTCTGCAGAGCTGCGTTACTTTTCCCATGAGATATCAACTCCTTGTTGCACAACCGGGCGTACTTTCCCGTCCACAATTCCATGATGTGGGGCCCAATAGTTGGTCCAAGCCAATCACTGCCCTCTCCGCGACCTCATATGTCTGCACGATCCTTCGGCTAGCTCACCTTCATTAAGACCCCTTTCGGGCAGGCTAAAACCCTGATGAGTTTCCGAAGACTCTATGACCTAGTGATGCCCGGATTAGTACCATTTACATGGACTATGTCCCTAAACACCATTCATAGATAATCTAGACACCAAAAGTGTGGGGCGTAAGGGTTCCCACCCATATGTTGGATCCACACAAGGAATCACAACGTCATGTTAAGGTCGTCTTGCCTCCATACAAGAGAAAATGATACAGCTGACTTCTCCGTCCCATTCCAAATCTCATGGTTAACGCATAATATACGACGCTAGAATCACTGATGTCAGGGGTTATTAATTCCTAATTGTTTATCATTAATGCAAGTAGAACTCTGAGTTCTATTGCCTCACTATATCATCACTTAGGATGATATCTTAGATTTAGTATCTTGAGAAAATAATGTTTTCCTTTTTCTAGAATATTGATGTTAACACACAATCCGCAAATACTTTGATAAAGACTCTTCAAAGGACATGAGCAAGAGATGAACTTGTCGTGTGATGGCAAGGTAGTGAAGTCTGATGCTTGCACTGGACCTTGAGCTTCTATGTCTACAAAAACATTATTATTGCCCGGTAAGGACAATATTTAAAGAAGCAAAAATGATTATGCAAATTAATGTAATGCATCTTTTAACTTGATATGCATTTTCCACATAATTATTAAAATTCTTATTAATAATAAAGGATTTATAAATATTAATTTTTAATATTTATAATAGAATATTGTATTCTTTTATTTTATTTCCCTTTTATTTAACTTTTATAAATTTAATAATTCTTTTAAGAATTATCATTTAAATATCAAAAATTGTTATTAAATATTTGTTTAGTATTTTTCTAAAATACTAAAATATTAATATATGATGAAAGTGATTTTTATTTATTTTTATCATCTTTCAATAATTTTGTAAAATTCCATAAGGAATATATAAATTACAAAATTCTTAATAAAATTTATATGTCTAAAAATTTATATCTCAATTTATTTGGATAGTTTGGATTTTTGTGAATCCAAAAATATTTTATTTATAATTTTTGGACTTTTATTTTATTTTCTATAATTTAATTAATTTTAGGGGCATTTTGGTCTTTTCTATTTATTAAAGTTTGCTTTAGATGATTGGGCTGGCTGTGTTGGGCTTATTGGGCCCTGGTGGTCCAGTAGGGAAAAGTCAAAAGAACACCCCGAAGGGGTCTTGGCCCAACCATCCCATTCTCTTTGTCTCTTCTTCATTCTCATCTCCCCTCTCCCTCGACCCCGTGGGGTTTTGGCACTGCCGCTGGCGATGCCCGCCGTCGTGGACCTTCCTAGCCACTACCGTGGTGCAGGGTAAGGTTATCGACCACACACGTCCATCTGATCCAGTTCGATTTGATTCTGGGGTCCTAGCCTGGTCAGGCTAGCCCCTTCCCGAACCCTAGGGTTTGGGGAAAGTGCTGCTGCCGCCGCAGCGGACTCTCGCATGGTGAGGTGTGGTGCCCGTGTACTGTTGTGGCCGCCGCCGTGGCTGGTGCAGGTTGTAGCGCCCTCTGGGGTGCTCCTTGTGCCGCCGCGGTCTCGTCGGCCATTCTGCTTCCTCTTCAACTTGTCAGCGAGGACCCCGGGTAAGTTGCCTCTGTGGATCTTAGTTCATCCCATCATCATGAATCTCTCTATGTGCATCCAGTGGCTACCCTTGCCTAGTGCTTGCGTTCTGATTAGGGTTCATATCCTAATTAGGGTTCTTGTTCTGATTAGGGTTCATATCCCTCTATTGATCATATCTATGATTATTTGGATCTAGTGGTGATAAACCTTGAGCATGATGAATGACTGTTTGATGTGGATTATTATTTGTAGATAGCTTTGGTGATGCTAGTGCTTTGTCAGACTTATTCCAGTGGTAATTTACTATAATCCAATGTTAGTGTTTCTACGAAATCCCTACTTGGAAATTTTGTTGATCTGAGAACTTTCCACTGTCAAGATGTTTATACTGACAGTAGTTCTATCAGTAATTGCTTACTGTATTTATAATGGTTGGCTTGTAAGATAATATAAATACTGAATATAATCATTACATGTTAATGATGTATGTGGATGTATAGATGAGTTTGATGATGATTCCTGGCATTTAGTTTCAGGAGGATCATATTTAGTGGCTTGCCCCTTTTTTATTAGTGAAATCTAAGTAAAGATTGAGATTAGCTTATTATAACTTGTCCTTATGATACCATTATAAACTGGCACACAAGTGATTGGGTCCTATTCCTGAGCTTAGCTCTGACAGTGCTTGTGATTAATACTGGCAAGATAAAATGAAAGATTCTTTTAATTCTCCTGCCTATGATGTTGGTCTGAGGCATAGGAACTACTTTCCTATTGGCTGTCCCTGATAGAAATATTCTGGTAGAATTACCAGCTACTAATTCTTGAAGCATAATTGGAAAACAATGGGTGTGCTAAGGATTTTGCATGGATCCATATAATTTATGGATACTGAGGTGCTACTATTTCAAGAGATGTGCCCAGATTTCATAATCTTTCCTTTGGCTATATTGAAATATAGGATTTGGCCTTTGTAACCAGGATCAATGATGTTGGTCTGAGATACTGGTTATACTGGTATGTTGATCTTGTGATTATGACTTTAATTTATTTAAAACTTTCTAGGATGGATTCATCCCACTTGGATGAATACTGAGAGGTTAGATATAAAACAACACATGATTCTTTGATATAATAATAGATCATGTGATGGTTTTATATAACTCACCACAACTGTTGTTGATGTTGTGGTTGCATCTTGTTGATCTGGTAGCCTGATCTTGCTGGCTTGATCTAGTCCTTCTCTTGTTGTTGTCCCTATAGCTTACAGCTTCTGGAACTTGTCCTTGATCTTGCTATACACCTTCTGGTTCCTGGTAGCTTGGTCTTGACCTTGATGTCCACCTGATCCACCCCCTCCTTATGTCACCATCTTGGTGAGTTATAAGAGGATCTGGTTTGTGGTTTAGTTTGGCAGGTTTGGCTGTGGGTAGGCTGCTGATGTGTGATGTGTATGAACAAGAAGATGAGATTGTGGTGCTTGCCCACGGCTGTGCTGATGGTTTTGTGTGATTGAGCTATTGATGTGGGGCTGACAGCACACACCATGCAATCTGGTGTGTGTCCTGCCTGTGTGCTTGTTGTGCACTTGTGGATATGCTCTGAATTTGAGATTGACTGTTATCTAGTTACTTTTACCTGACTGGTTAAACTTGCCCCTCCTTGCTGTTATTTGACTTATGGCTTAAAATTATGAAAGATACATTCTTTCATATTGGTGAAATTTGCCCCTCTTTATAAAATTACTCAATGATGAATCTTGATCAGTGCACTTCATTGACAAGTCTGAGAGTAAAACATTACTAACCATAACCTTCTTTATTTTTTATTTATGTTTGTTTTGCAGGTACCAGACTTGGGAATGCAAGATTTTAGCTTAGGTTTATTTGTATAATAGTCATATGTAATCTTCTTAATTCATTTGTAATTTTAGTTCCATTCTTTTGTAATCTTTATTTTAGTATTTTGTAATAAAGATTATACTAAGATCAATAAAGAAATATTATTCTTTATTTAATTTCTATTGTAAAAATTGTGGATGATTTCCATAAGTTACATTTTTGTAACTTATTTACTGAATAAAATTATGGAATGAATATTCATATTCTTAATTACTTTTTTTATATAAAGTTTGAGTTATTATTAGTTAACTCTTAATTGAATCAAATATTCAAACATTATTCAAAATTATTTTGAATTATAAATTCAAAAATTCAAGTTTTAAATTCAAATTTCATTTCCCAAAACACATAAATCCACAAAGATCATATCAAAGTCTATAGCAACCATCCTTCAAGACTAAACCTATTCTCAAAGTATGAAAGAAACCTTGATCACTTTAAGTTTTTATTTGGCGGAAAATTTACCCACATTTTCACAGATGAATGCATGAAGTATTTCAAATTCCTAAATCTACCCTTCGTTAGTTCCTAAATGCTGGTATGTTACAGTCACCCTCTCCTATTCTCTCTACCTATCGTCGCCACCTCTCCTATATCGATGGTGAGGAGCAGCGGCGGTTCATGGTGCCGCTGGGCCACCTCAGTCACACGCTCTTTGGGGCACTCCTTGAGGAGACCGCGACCTCGGCGACCACCACCACCTCGTCGACCTCGACAACTGCAGTGCCGCACTCACCAGCTCCAGGACTTCCTCTAAATTTCTCTCTTCCCTTCCCATCTCTATCTTCTGGATTCTCTTTGACTTCTCTTTTGTTGTAGTGTCCCTGACGAAGGGGTCCAAAGTGGCGGGGGTGGGAAGAAGGGTGGATGCGGAGGAGGAACAGGGGAAGGACACTATGGGGAGAGGCGATCATCCACGTTAGGCGAGCAGGAGAGACGGAAGGGGATCACCTTGACCTAGAACAAGAACATGTTCGTTTGTGCATCCTGCTTTCTTCATTTTCTTTCTATTGGCCAGAAATTGCGGTGCTGATCTAGAGTATAGGAACTTGATTGGTTGCTAGGAATGTTATTGTTGATTGATCCATGCAGCCTTTAGGTAGTTACCTGCTCTAATGGTACCAGGTTGTGAGTACATAAGTTCTGAGTTGAGCTTCCCTTTGTGCTCTCAGCATTTACTAGGAGATACTATGTTCAACCTTAGATTTTATTATCCTAACAGATAAGCAAGCACAGTTGTACTTACATATTTGATTCATTTGCAAATTTCCTTGCCTAGGAGCTAATTTGTCACAAATTACTTGACTGCGGATTCTACTGATCCACTCGTGTACTTGTGGTTCATGTAAAAAAGCAAGGTAAAACTTATGTTGGGACATTGGGAATCTAGATACTATCTGTGTTTGTTAAGATTAAGTCATCTCCTCTAAAATTGACTTGTTATATAAGGTTCTGATTTCTACAATATAAACCTATTGCACATATGGAGTCTACTAAGCATAATATGTAGCATCATCCTTGATTGGCCTTTATTTTACTTGGTTCTTGCTTTCTACAATGTAAACCTATTGAACATATGAAGTATACTGTCTTCACTTGGGCATACAGTGTAGTAGACTTGGATCTAATGTACTGTTTACAATTGTACTGTCATTTCTCCTTAACTAATGTACTGTTAATATGCTTCTTGATTTACAACTATATATTTGGTTAATCTCATTTTCACAATAATCACTTATATATGTACTTACAGGACATGGTCACGCCGACCTGTTGGGAGCAAGTATATATGGTGACCTGAACCTGGTAGGGAGCTGCTGGCCGGGGACGGCTGGAGAAGAAGACACTGAGCTGCTGGCCGGAGATGGCTGGAGACGAAGCTACAAGAACTTTTGGACTCGCGCGACATATGCTGGCCGGAGACAGCTTGAAGACGGTCAAAGTGCAGCATCAGAGGAATATGACTAGAGGGTGGTGTCATAGAGTCGAAGGGCATGAGAAGCTACACATCTGTGACCTCCTTTATTCATTCTACATTAGCCAGACCCTCCTGTTAGGGCACCTACCATTTCATGCTTGCATCCTTGATTCACTATCTCTTTTAGTTGCATTAATTCCTAAAAAACTCTAAATAGTTCCAAAATGGTCCATGGTCCATGGCAAGCAAGTTTTATTGTTTCAGTGTCAAGTGCTTCTAGCTCCAGAACATTTCGGTGTCACATGCTTATAGCAGATACTCCATTGTTAAATATTGTTATTTTCTAGATTAAATTGTGGCTAGGAAGTACTTATAGATACATAATGTTTCAGTCTTGCTCTTACAGCTGTGTATGAATTACGTGTGCATGTGTATTTGACTCATAACAGCTGATGTACATGGAAGTTCTAACTACTGATCTGCCCATTTCTATTAGCTTAACATTGCAGTCAGTTTATAAGCAACTGAATTGACAAGCATATGCTAGTGTATAATTTCCTAGCTTAGTAAACTCATCTTAAGTTCATTGTATACCCAACATACTGTCAAAGTACCAATGGTACCATGCATATTTGTTACTCACTTGCTAGAGATCTTTATTATGTTTTTTACATTTCTTGAAACATGCATTCTCATGGGGTAATTTCATTATTTTCCTCTATTTAATTTATGGAAAACTAAAAAGTTCTATTTCAACACTTTACAGCAATATATAAATATATATAGCTTTATATTGGAAATAATTGTCTACACTTTACACTTTCATGTAAACACTGCCGAGTACAACTGTTCCTACATGGTGGAGTCCTACACGGATCCGACGTCTTCAATCTCGGCATCCACACGGAGTAGAAGCGGCAGCGCCGGACACGTCCGCTAGTGCTGCTGTTCCGGCTTGACTGGAGGGCGTCCAGGTACAGCATCTTCATTAGCTGGTGCGTCTGCATTCTCCATCTTCCTCTTTCTCTAGTGCCCTTTGTGTTTCTTGCTGTACAGGATACCTAGTGACTTGTTTTCGTCTTGTTGTTAGGTCCGGTGGTCTCTAGTGAGTGTGTGAGAGTTGGGACTCGAGGTGCTGCACATCGAGCTACGCAAGTGAGTTGTACAAACCTCTTGTTTTGAAGTATACTAGTAATTCATGCCTACTCACTTGCACATTAGTCTAGTAATTTATGCATGGATCATACTTAACCGCATTCCCTGATCATACTTAGCTGCAGATATACTATTTACAAGAGATACATGTTGAAGAAGTGGAAGCGTGAAGAAGTTCTAAAAGAGTAGCTAGTTTTTAAACTTGCTGAGAGTTCTGTATATAGATTCCATTGTAACGGTGGTTCAGCATGTTGTGATGTGAATTTGAGCCTGGAATTTCATGTGTCCTGTGTGTTCCCACTAGAATATTGTATGAATTTATTCAGGCCGTTGTTTGAATATGTTAATGAATGTGTTTTCTCTGCTTGTTGATTTCTGTATTTCATTTTAATTTATGTTTTGTGAAAAGAATGAGCCCACCGTCTAGAATGATCTGAACCACCATCAGAAAAATCTGACAATTGGGACCCACTGTCCATAATTATAAAATAAATTGATGTTATTAGGCCGTAAATATAAAATAACTAAACCTAAAAAGGCCGAGGCCCAATAAATAAAAGGACCAAAATGTTGGGTTTGGCCCATGTAACCTATTAAAATTGATAGAGAGAAAACATAAACAGGCCAAACTACTGGGCTTGGCCCATATGGACCACCGAAATGGACCGGACCGATTTCATTCTACGACGATTTGATTTCGTCATAGTTTTGCCATGTCGGATCAGCAACATAGGATCTGACCTAGCCTGGCTAGATGGCCCGTGACGATATTGGATCGTCATAACTGTTATGACGATCCAATATCGTCATAGACGGTTATGACGATTTCGCCATAAACATCGTTGTATGCAATTACTGACGCTCAATTTTTTACGATATGTTTTTCGTCATAAGATCGTCATATATTGTAGACAATGAAGATTCTGTGACGAAAATGGAGGGTCATGTATCAGCAGATTCCTTGTAGTGGGAACGCAGTTTTGACATCCATCTGCCATATCTCATAGTCGAAATATGTAGAAATTGCTAACATAATCCTAATTGACTTTAGCATCGCTACGGGAGAGAATGTCTCATCATAGTCAACTCCTTGAATTTTTCGAAACCCCTTTGTGACAATTTGAGCTTTATAGACGGTTACATTACCATCAGCATCAGTTTTCCTTTTGAAAATCCATTTATTCTCCACGGCCTTTCGGTTGTGAGGTAAGTCCACCAAGGTCCAAACCTGGTTTTTGTACATGGATTCCATCTTGGATTTCATGGCTTCTAACCATTTGTTGGAATCCGGGATCATCATCGCTTCTTCATACATCGCAGGGTTAGCAATTTCATCAACCATGAAATTCATAAAAGGGTTTCCATACAGCTCAGGAGCTGCACGCTTCCTGCTAGACCTGCGCGGTTTGGTAGTATTCTCTTTCGGAGCTTCATGATCATTATCATTAGTTCCCTCATCATTTGGTGAAGCCAACTCCGGAACGACTTCCAGCGCTGCGCTACTCTCCATACTATGAAGAGAGGATCTACACCCTCTTCGAGTTCTACCGTCCGACTACTCACGCCTTTCGCGAGAAACTCTTTCTCTAGAAAGGATCCATTCTTGGAAATAAAAACCTTGCCCTCAGATCTGTGATAGAAGGAATATGCAATAGTTTCCTTAGGGTATCCTATGAAGATTCATTTTTCCGCTTTGGGTTCGAGTTTATCCGGTTGAAGTTTCTTCACATAAACATCGCATCCCCAAACTTTCAGAAGTGTCTTTTCAACGGATTTAGATGGCGCCCGATATAAAGTGAATGCAGCAGTCTCTAGTGCATAACCCCAAAATGATAATGGAAAGTCCGTCAGAGACATCATAGGTCGAACCATATCTAATAAAGTACGATTACGACGTTCCAACACACCATTTCGCTATGGTGTTCAGGTAGGTGTGAGTTGTGAAACTATTCCACACTCTTTCATATGAGTGATAAACTCGTAACTTAGATACTCACCTCCACGGTCGGACCGTAGAAATTTGATCTTTATATTACGATGATTTTCCACTTCACTCTGAAACTCCTTGAATTTCTCAAAGGTTTCAGACTTGTGTTTCATCAAGTAGATATAACCATATCTACTCAAATCATCCGTGAAAGTTACAAAATAATGATATTTACCTCGTGCCGACACACTAATTGGACCACACACATCAGAATGTATGATTTCCAATAAATTTGTCGCCCGTTCCATTGAACCGGAAAACGACATTCTAGTTATCTTGCCCATAAGGCATGGCTCACATGTATCAAATGATTCAAAATCAAGTGATTCCAAAAATCCATCCGAATGGAGCTTCTTCATGCGTTTAACTCCAATATGACCTAGACGGCAGTGCCACATATATGCGGATATATCATCATTAAGTTTAATACTTTTAAGATCAACATTATGAATATGTGTAACACTATTATCGACATCCAACAGAAATAAACCATTCATCATCGGTGCATGAACATAAAAGATTTCATTCATATAAATCGAACATCCATTGTTCTCGGATTTAAATGAATAACCACTGCGCATCAAACATGATCCATATACAATGTTCATGCTCAATGCTGGCACCAGATAACAATTATTCATGATTATAACTAATACCGATCGTAAGTGGAGAGGTAGCGTTCCAACGGTGATCACATCAACGCTTGATCCATTGCTGACACGCATCTTGACCTCACCCCTTGCTAGCGGTCGCTTGTTCCGCAGTCCCTGATTCGAGTTATAAATATTAGTAACTGAACTGGTATAAAATACCCAGGTGCTACTGCGAGTACTAGTCAAGTACACATCAATAACATGTATATCATATATATGTCACATCCCAAAATTTTCCAAATTTTGTAATGTGAAAAATAAATAAAATAACCAGGTGCTACTACGAGTACTGCGAGTACTAGGGTGAAAAGAAACTTTTTGTTTGAATTGAATTCATCAAAACTCATCTTGAACAAACCTTGGATAAAATTTGAATCCAACTAAATTCAAATCAAGTGGAATGCATTCTTCATGAATGCATATTGAAATTTAAACACTTGGAAAATAAACCAAAACCCTCAAACCCTAATAGAAGAAAAACATTTCCAAGTTATCTCTAAGCCTATGGATTTGATCCACATAAAAATTGGTCAAACAAACATTTTAAAATGATCAGGAATGACAAATAGAAATATTATAAAACCATAGAAATTGGTTTCACTAATTTGGAGCCATAAATAAAACCTTATGGATTTAGTAAGATCAGGAAATTGAAATTCCAAAGCTAATAAATCTCCTACCTAAAATCCATACCAAATGGTGAGCAATTAATCCTAAAGAGATTTAAAAAGATAAATAAATATCAAATAAGATTTTACAAATTGGAATCACCAAGTTTGGATCTTTAAATAAAAAGATATGGATTTTATAAGATAAAGAAAGAAATAATAAATAAGGACTATTTGATAAGAGCCAAATAAAACTTGGCCAAGACCATAAACAAATGGAATAAACATAATCCAAGTTCAAAATGAAATAAATGGATATATAATATTGAAATAAAATAATATGACCTTAACCAAATTCTATTCCATTGGATTAAGACAAATTCCCTAATAAAAATTATTAATTAAATCATGGGAAAATATTATTTGGAATTTACCCAAGTAAAATAGAAGTTATTTAATTAACTTAAATGGGATCAAAGAAATCAATTAAATAAAATTTATGGAATTAAACCCATATTTAATTTCAATGGAATAAAGACAAATACCCATTTTAAATGATTAATAAATCATATTAAAAAAAATTCCAAATAATTCAAAGTGAATTATTGACACCCTAATAAATAAATAAAACCTACTGAAAAGATTTGGTAAAATTTAGATTTCAAATGGGGTTTGAAAACAATAATAAATCTTATTTGAATTAATACAAGGGCCTATTTTAAATAATTAATATACCCAAAAAAGACAAAAATATTTTTCTAAATTTGACTTTAGAATGTATAAATAAACAGTATTGAAATCTACACAAAGTTTGGCAAAAGTTTGAATTCAAATGGTGCTTGAATTGTTTGAATAAGAATCAAATCAGAATAATGGAAATGGAAATAGAAAAAGGGAAACAAAACAAAAAAATAAACAAAGACAGCCCAGCCAGCAGGCCCAACCCAGCCCAGCAGCGCAGCCCACCTTCTTTCCCTCCCCAAACCGTTTTCTACTCAGAAACTCACCCACTCAGTCACTGACTGCTAGGTCCCACTCCTCCTCTCTATCACTCGCTGACGCCAGGCCCCACCGCCAGGTCATCGTCTCCCTCACCCTCCCGCTGACCATGCCCCTCCCAGTCGTTTCTGCTTTTAACTCCTCGGCGTAAATTCGTGGTGATGGCTCAACGATTAATGCTCGCGACCATGCTTGATTTAGCGCCCGCCTCTTCTCCCCATTTCCCCTCACACGCCCACTCATCCCCGCCACCGGGCTGCCGCAATTCCGAGCTCACACCCTACTGTCTCCGGCAAACTTTCTAATCAATTCCGGCCACCACCGCCAGCCCCACTACCCCCAGAGCTCACGAGCGTGATACCCATCGTCCCCTGCATCCTCCAGTAGCTTTAGATAGATCACGCATGCTCTGAAACATCGACAACAACCACACCCAAACACCGCCGTCATCTGCTTCAACTCCGGCGACGCCCCCACTCGCACCGTAGCGTCGCCTCCGTCCTCGACAGTAAGCATCCGTCGCCAGGAGCTTCTCCGGCGAGCGATTAACGTCGCCACCGTGCGCCCCTCCGTCGACAAAGACCACCCCGAGAATCAGCGCTTCACGGCGAGTCTGGTAAGCTCCTTCTCCCTCTCCCGCACACCCTAGCTTCGCCGGAACACTCCTGCCCGAGCGCGCTGCCGCCGCTCACCATTGCTAGCGCCGCCAATCAATGACCAGAGGCTCAGAGCCATTTGATGCAGATCCATTGGCTACGATAGATCCACTTAAAGAGAAGAGGTACGCTGATCTGTGCCACACATTTTTAGTTAAATCCAACGCACCAGAGAAGCCGATCCAACCGAAGCGGTACCAGCCTATCAGAACAAGACACGTGGCCCAGTCTGTTTTATAAAAAACCAGAAATGATCTATTAGATGTCAAGTTTGTAAAATTCATAACTTTTTATCCACACGTCCAAATTTTGCAAATTTTATATCAATGGAATCAGCAGACCAAGTACTATCCAACCATGCATTTTGTTTAATGAATTACTTCTGGTAAAATGGTTGTTTTACAGAAACTTGTGTAGGCAAAATTTGAATATAAAATTCATTCTAGAATTATTTTTGTGATAAAATCTTTGGCAAATGGATTGTTTTGAACCTACTAACCATATAAACCAACTTGTGGATTCAAAAACATATTTTGTGGGGCAAAAGATTAAATCTTTGATTTAGAACATTTCTAGTCAAATAAAATGTTGTTTATATGTTAAAAATACTTTTTGGAGAAAAACCTTTGGGAAATTATTTGGATTAAACTCTCTGACCCTAAACACAAAGATTTATGATTTAAAAATATATTTTGTGAACCCTATTAAAATTATTACTTTGCTAAAAGTATTTTCAACAACATAAAATATTGATTTGGTATAAAAATGGTTTATAGATAAAACCTTTTGCAAATGGTTTTAATATTAAGCACTTGACCATAAAACACTAAAAAATGTGTTTAGGAATGTGTTTGCCAAACACTAGGGAATATTACTTTGATTTAAATCATTTCTAGCAAAAACAAAAAAATGATTTAAGGTGGCCATTTTCACTAACTTAATATCAAATGGTTTTGCCACCTTTATAAAAGACCAATGGGTGTTTTCAAATGTTTATAACCTATTAGAAACCACTTTTCCAAATGAAACAATCTTTGGCATGTTTTCATGCATTGCCTTGTTCATATTATTTTATGTGATGTTTGCTTGAATGGTAGATTGAATATTTGCTTGCTTGATTAAATTGTAGTGAAATTTGAAGAGTGTGACTATTGCAAAGATCAAGGAGTGAACTTATAATCTCTACCAAAAAAAGGCAAGTTGTGCTTCATACTTTTGTCCCATTATTTTCACTATGCATTAGTGATATTTCTAAGTAGGACTTGCATGGAATTTTTGCTAAGTATAAACTATGCCATGGGAAATCCTAGTAGATGAAAGCTTAGTAGAATTATCCTAAGTTAAGATTCCTACTACTATCATGCTTAGCTTAGCTAGTAGAAAACAAGGGTGGATTGTATTCATGCTATGGAATATTTCTAAGTCAAGGACTTGTGTTTTGTTTAATAAAACAACTAAGTGAATGAATCACCTAGGTGGAATGGAAAGAATGGTTTGTGTTGAGTGGTTATGCAAGTCCAGTATGCTGGGGAAAACTTGGGCATCACCAAGTCCAGTATACTGGGGAAAACTTGGTATCTCACTTGTGGAATGCCACCCAGGAACAAAGAGATTTGAGATGTCAAATGTTGAGAAGCTTCAAGTGCAGCCACATGGCATTATGGGCTCTGCCTAGATCATATAGGTTGCAATAACTTAGCCAAATGGATAGTTGGTGGTAGGGGATGATAGGTTGGAACGCTTCCATTGTGGTCTAAGGGAAGGCTTCTGAAAGATCTGGTCTTGGTGAAACCAAGTCTTGTGGGGAAAGTGCACCACCTCTGCAGAGTGTAAAACCTTAGTACTTAGCCATGTCCCTGGCAAAGGACAATTTGAGCATCAAGACATGGAAGCTATCAAGAATCTCCTCATCCCAATTTCTAAGTTAAAAACTTGTGGTTGAACAAGGGTTTAAGGTTCACCAATTTCTATTGGTGGTTCCTTGGGTGTTTTTGACAAGCAAAAACTTAGTGTTTCAAATGATAAGGAAAAAACTATTTTGAGCAAAGCAAGCCTAAGCTCCACTTAGCCAATTGCATATAGATGATAGACTCCACTATATTACCATAGTATCACTTGCCAATACAATTCAAATGTATTGACCCTTGTGGCTGTAACTTATTATGTTGCATGTTTGTTTGATGTTAGTAAGGTGTGCTGATTAGGATTACAAGTATACAACCAACATGATTGCCTGTGGCACTTTGAAGATGAAGGAGTCCATGCTATAGTTATTTTTGCCGCATTGTAATGAGATAGACAAATGAGCTATGTAAGATGTAATGAATTATTTTATTCTTGGTTATAATGTTGTATTATGACCTTTGTTTCTTGATATTACATCTTAACTGTGGATGCTAGTTATTGATCCAGGGACTAGCATTGTAAACACAGGGATCTCTACCTTATTAAAGGTTGGGACCTCTACAGATGGTATTAGAGCACTGTGTTGCCTGTAGGATTTGTAACCGTAGGATTGGACAAAACCCATTAGAAAAATAGGAGTTGTATTTGTTCCAAAATTATTTACAAACAATCTTGTCAACTCTTTTCTCAACCTTTTGGTTTTGATTCTACGTCTCTTCCTTTTCAAACTTTATGGACAAAGCCTCACCATGAGCAAAGGGCTTCACAAACTCAAATGATTTCAACTTCAACATTATCAAAGACCTCAACCTTATTTCCACCAATGACTTCAACTTGGATATCACTAAGGACTACAAGTGAGACAAGAAATATTACTCAAGACTTGAAGACTAAGGAAACACAACTTAGAAGGAACCATCATCACCTTTGAAGGTTTGTGATAAAGGTTCAAGAAATTCTCCAAGGATACAAAGATCTTGTTCATGAAGAATCAACTAAGAAGGAAGGAATGAACTCAAGTGAACCATATAGTTGGACCACCATATTTAGTTTAAATCAACACACCAACTTATGTGGTGTAGCAAAAATATTTTGTTGCCTAAAATGTGCTTGGAACTTGTTGTTTGAGTAGAATGATTGTTTGTTATTGCTTGCACATTGCTTGTGTGAATTGTGTTGTGTATGATTAGAATTATTTCTTTAGAAATCTTTTGCCTATTCTAATCCCAATCCAACCCAAACAGATGACTACTCCAAGAAATTCCAACATCAAGGATGGTGACAACAACAACCAAGAGATCAACATGAGAGAACTCATAGTGACCCAAACCTAGTTGAACCAAGTGACAACTCGGTTTTTAGCCAACAATAATGAGTTAGACCCAACCATGCAAAGGTTTTTGAAAACCCAAACCCTATTGATGCAAAACGTGACAAATCAAATGATCAACATGGGACACAACCCTTTCCAAGGAGTTTACGACAACAAGGATGTCAAGGATGATATTATAGAAGGAACTCAAGCTTGCAATGTTTGTGGAGACAAGGATCACACTTCCAAAGAACATGAAGATCAATGCCCAAATTGTGAAGAGAAACATCCAACTAATCAATGCCTCACATCTCAAGCTACTTGTTTCCTATGTGAAGGAAATAATCATGTCCCTATCCAATGCCCCATCTATTCCATAGTTCAACAAAGGAAACAAGGTGGAGTGCATCAACAGTTTGTAAACCCCCATGAGGGAACAACTTCTACAAAGAAGGATGAAGACAAAGGAAAATCTCAGCTTGCACCTCCATGCAATATGACTCACCTTGATGGACAGAAGAAGAGACATATGTATTATCCACGGAAAAGATTAAGGAGACCAGGAGACTTTCCCACCTTTGAGGTGAGATATGAAGAACATGAACTAGAAGAACTCAAGAAGAAGGACAAAAGCCAAGTGCAGTGTAGCCATTGCAAAGAGATGGGACACTATGCCAATGAATGTCCTGAGAAGAAGCAAAAAATATAAGGAGATTAGCCAAGTGTGGTGCAACAACTACAAAGAGCTAGGCCATTATGTATGAACTTGTCCACAGAAGATACGTGAAGAACTCAGCCTTGTCACATGTTACAATTGTGGTGACCAAGGACATTATGCAAGCAATTGTCTAGAAAAGATGAAGCATAAGATAAACAAGCCTATGAAGGATCTCAGCCTTGTCACATGTTTCAAGTGTGGAAAAAAGGACACTATAAAGATGTTTGCCTAGAGAAGATTCATCAAGATCCCAGGCAAGCCAAGAAGTAATGTAGTTGGAAATTTTCTTTTAAGGGTGGTAGTACCCTAGTTGCTTTGAGCCAACTTGTAACCCTATCTTTCCCAAATCTCGGGACGAGATTTCTTTTAAGGGTGGTAGCCTGTCACATCCCAAAATTTTCCAAATTTTGTAATGTGAAAAATAAATAAATAAACAAAATAAATAAATGTTGAAATTTAGGGTGAAAAGAAACTTTATGTTTGAATTGAATTCATCAAAACCCATCTTGAACAAACCTTGGATAAAATTTTAATCCAACTAAATTCAAATCAAGTGGAATGCATTCTTCATGAATGCATCTTGAAATTTAAACACTTGGAAAATAAACCAAAACCCTCAAACCCTAATATAATAAAAACATTTCCAAGTTATCTCTAAGCCTATGGATTTGATCCATATAAAAATTTGTCAAACAAACATTTTAAAATGATCAGGAATGACAAATAGAAATATTATAAAACCAGAGAAATTGGTTTCACTTAATTTGGAGCCATAAATAAAACCTTATGAATTTAGTAAGATCAGGAAATTGAAATTCCAAAGCTAATAAATCTCCTACCTAAAATTCATACCAAATGGTGAGCAATTAATCCTAAAGTGATTTAAAAAGATAAATAAATATCAAATAAGATTTTACAATTTGGAATCACCAAGTTTGGATCTTTAAATAAAAAGATATGGATTTTATAAGATAAAGAAAGAAATAATAAATAAGGACTATTTGATAAGAGCCAAATAAAACTTGGCCAAGACCATAAACAAATGGAATAAACATAATCCAAGTTCAAAATGAAATAAATGGATAAATAATATTGAAATAAAATAATATGGCCTTAACCAAATTCTATTCCATTGGATTAAGACAAATTCCCTAATAAGAATGATTAATTAAATCATGGGAAAGTAGTATTTGGAATTTACCCAAGTAAAATAAACGTTATTTAATTAACTTAAATGGGATCAAAGAAATCAACTCAATAAAATTTATGTAATTAAAACCATATTTAATTTCAATGGAATAAAGACAAATACCCAACTTAAATGATTAATAAATCATATTAAAAAAATATTCCAAATAATTCAAAGTGAATTATTGACACCGTAATAAATAAATAAAACATACTGAAAAGATTTGGTAAAATTTAGATTTCAAATGGGGTTTGAAAACAATAATAAATCTTATTTGAATTAATACAAGGGCCTATTTTAAATAATTAATATACCCTAAAAAGAATAAAAATATTGTTCTAAATTTGACTTTAGAATGTATAAATAAACAGTATTGAAATCTACACAAAGTTTGGCAAAGTTTGAATTCAAATGGTGCTTGAATTGTTTGAATAAGAATCAAATCAGAATAATGGAAATGGAAATAGAAAAATGGAAATAGAACAAAAAAAAATAAACAAAGACAGCCCAGCCAGCAGGCCCAACCCAGCCCAGCAGCGCAACCCACCTTCTTTCCCTCCCCCGAACCGTTTTCTACTTAGAAACTCACCCACTCAGTCGCTGACTGCTAGGTCCCACTCCTCCTCTCTATCACTCGCTGACGCCAGGCCCCACCGCCAGGTCATCGTCTCCCTCACCCGCCCGCTGACCACGCCCCTCCCGGCCGTTTCTGCCGTTAAGTCCTCGGCGTAAATTCGTGGTGATGGCTCAACGATTAATGCTCGCGACCATGCTCGATTTAGCGCCCTCCTCTTCTCCCCATTTCCCCTCACACGCCCACTCATCCCCGCCACCAGGATGCCGCAATTCTGAGCTCGCACCCCACTCTCTCCGGCAAACTTTCTGATCAATTCTGGCCACCACCGCCAGCCCCACTGCCCCCAGAGCTCAAGAGCGTGATCCCCATCGTCCCCTACATCCTCCAGTAGCTTTAGATAGATTGCGCATGCTCTGAAACGTCGACAGCAACCACACCCGAACACCGCCGTCATCTGCTTCAACTCCGGCGACGCCCCCGCTCGCACCGTAGCATCGCCTCCGTCCTTGACAGTAAGCATCCGTCGCTAGGAGCTTCTCCAGCGAGCGATTAACGTCGCCACCGTGCGCCCCTCCATCGACAAAGACCACCCCAAGAATCAGCGCTTCACGGCGAGTCCGGTAAGCTCCTTCTCCCTCTCCCACACACCCTAGCTTCGCCGGAACACTCCTGCCCGAGCGCGCCACCGCCGCTCACCGTTGCTAGCGCCGCCAATCCATGACCATAGGCTCAGAGCCGTTAGATGTAGATCCATTGGCTACGATAGATCGACTTAAAGCGAAGAGGTACGCTGATCTGTGCCGCACGTTTTTAGTTAAATCCAACGCACCAGAGAGGCCGATCCAACCGAAGCGGTACCAGCCTATCAGAACAAGACACGTGGCCCAGTCTATTTTATAAAAACCAGAAATGATCTATTAGATGTTCAAGTTTGTAAAATTCATAACATTTGATCCACACGTCCAAATTTTGCAAATTTTATATCAATGGAATCAGCAGACCAAGTAATATCCAACCATGCACTTTGTTTAATGAATTGCTTCTGGTAAAATGGTTGTTTTTGCAGAAACTTGTGTAGGCATAATTTGAATATAAAATTCATTCTAAAATTATTTTTGTGATAAAATCTTTGACAAATGGATTGTTTTGAACCTACTGACCATATAAACCAACTTGTGGATTCAAAAACATATTTTGTGAGGAAAAAGATTAAATCTTTGATTTAGAACATTTCTAGTCAAATAAAATGTTTTTTATATGTTAAAAATACTTTTTGGAGAAAAACCTTTAGGAAATGATTTGGATTAAACTCTCTGACCCTAAACACAAAGATTTATGATTTAAAAATATATTTTGTGAACCCTATAAAAATTATTACTTTGCTAAAAGCATTTTCAACAACATAAAATATTGATTTGGTATAAAAATGGTTTATAGATAAAACCTTTTGCAAATGGTTTTAATAGTAAGCACTTGAACATAAAACACTAACAAATGTGTTTAGGAATGTGTTTGCCAAACACTAGGGAATATTACTTTGATTTAAATCATTTCTAGCAAAAACAAAAAAATGATTTAAGGTGGCCATTTTCACTAACTTAATATCAAATGGTTTTGACACATTTATAAAAGACCAATGGGTGTTTCCAAATATTTATAAACTATTAGAAACCACTTTTACAAATGAAACAATCTTTGGCATGTTTGCATGCATTGCCTTGTTCTTATTATTTTATGTGATGTTTGCTTGAATGGTAGATTGAATATTTGCTTGCTTGATTAAATTGTAGTGAAATTTGAAGAGTGTGACTATTGCAAAGATCAAGGAGTGAACTTATAATCTCTACCAAAAAAGGCAAGTGGTGCTTCATACTTTTGTCCCATTATTTTCACTATGCATTAGTGATATTTCTAAGTAGGACTTGCATGGAATTTTTGCAAAGTATAAACTATGTCATGGGAAATCCTAGTAGATTAAACCTTAGTAGAATTATCCTAAGTTAAGATTCCTACTACTATCATGCTTAGCTTAGCTAGTAGAAAACAAGGGTGGATTATATTCATGCTATGGAATATTTCTAAGTCAAGGACTTGTGTTTTGTTTAATAAAACAACTAAGTGAATGAATCACCTGGGTGGAATGGAAATAATGGTTTGTGTTGAGTGGTTATGCAAGTCCAGTATGCTGGGGAAAACTTGGGCATCACCAAGTCCAGTATACTAGGGAAAACTTGGTATCTCACTTGTGGAATGCCACCCAGGAACAAAGAGATTTGAGATGTCAAATGTTGAGAAGCTTCAAGTGCAGCCACATGGCATTATGGGCTCTTCCTGGATCATATAGGTTGCAATAACTTAGCCAAATGGACAGTTGGTGGTAGGGGATGATAGGTTGGGACGCTTCCATTGTGGTCTAAGGGAAGGCTTCTGAAAGATCTGGTCTTGGTGAAACCAAGTCTTGTGGGGAAAGTGCACCACCTCTGCAGAGTGGAAAACCTAAGTACTTAGCCATGTCCCTGCCAAAGGACAATTTGAGCATCAAGACATGGAAGCTATCACGAATCTCCTCATCCCAATTTCTATGTTAAAAACTTGTGGTTGAACAAGGGTTTAAGGTTCACCAATTTCTATTGGTGGTTCCTTGGGTGTTTTTGACAAGCAAAAACTTAGTGTTTCAAATGATAAGGAAAAAACTATTTTGAGCAAAGCAAGCCTAAGCTCCACTTAGCCAATTGCATATAGATGATAGACTCCACTATATTACCATAGTATCACTTGCCAATACAATTCAAATGTATTGACCCTTGTGGCTGTAACTTATTATGTTGCATGTTTGTTTGATGTTAGTAAGGTGTGTTGATTAGGATTACAAGTCTACAACCAACATGATTGCCTGTGGCACTTTAAAGATGAAGGACTCCATGCTATAGTTATTTCTGCTGCATTGTAATGAGATAGCCAAATGAGTTATGTAAGATGTAATGAATTATTTTATTCCTGGTTATAAAGTTGTATTATGACCTTTGTTTCTTGATATTACATCTTAACTGTGGATGCTAGCTATTGATCCAGGGACTAGCATTGTAAACACAAGCATCTCTACCTTATTAAAGGTTGGGACCTCTACAATATACCTTTATTTACCTTGCCGGCCTTCTTTCCTGCCAAATACTTGGGGCAGTTGTGCTTCCAGTGGCCAGTCCCCTTGCAATAATAGCACTCGGTATCAGACTTTGGGCCAACTCGGGGTTTCCTTTCAGGCACAGCAACCGGCTTGCCGCCCTTCTTTCCCTTCTGTTTACCCTTCTTGTCTTTCTTGAAACTGGTGGTCTTATTGATCATCAACACTTGATGTTCTTTCTTGATCTCCACTTCTGCAGTTTTAAGCATTGACAGAAGCTCGGAGAGAGACTTCTTCATGCCTTGCATATTATAGTTTATCACGAAGCTCTTATAGCTAGGTGGCAAAGACTGGAGAACATGATGGATGCCTAAGTCAACGGGAATCGTTATTCCCAAGGACACCAGCTTATCGGCATAACCCGACATCTTGAGTACATGCTCACTTACGGAGCTGTTCTCTTCCATCATGCATCTAAAGAAATTTTCTGAAGCATTATAACTCTCTATAGTAGCATGGGTGTCAAAAATAATTTTCAACTCACTCATTGTATTAAAAGCATTGCCGTTTTCGAAACGCTTTTGAAGTTATGGATCTAGCCCATACAATATGCTGCAATGAACTAAGTTGTGGTCCTCCTGACGAGTTCGAAAGACGTTCTTTTCCTCGTTAGGGGAATTATCAAGTGGTGGGGGGCTTAGCCGCTCTTCTAGCACATATTTCTTTTGTGCAGCTGTGAGGAGAATCCTCAAATTCATGGCCCAGTCGGTAAAGTTGCTACCGTTCTTTGCAAGTTTCTATTTCTCCATGAACACATTGAAATTAAAAGCAGGTGGTGCCATCTACAATAGAATTTGTAAAGTTTTAAGTTTATGATAGATTGAGTTCAAGTAATCCAAATTAAGAATGAACTCCCACTCAAAAATGACATCCCTCGTGCCTTTTTGGTGATTATATGTACCAAATCCACTACACCAAGTTCGATCATCACGTGAGTCGGTGTAGCTTCAAAGGCGAGCATGAAATGGGCATCATATCTTACATATGACTCATGCTTAACCTTTCGGTCCGTGTTCCGAGGCCATGTTTGTACATTCTAGGCTCGCCAAGTAAGAACCTTAGTATTCGCGTGGGTAACTGTCTTACACCCGAAATATGATCATGGATCCAAGAACACCAGATCATCATGTGATGTCTTGGAGCGACAAAACATAATCGGTGCATACTTAAGGGAGAACACATTTTTATCTTGATATCTAAATGAGGGATCATCTGATTATGCTAATAAAATGCCAAACAAGCAATATAAGATGCAATCAAACATCACATGTTAATAAGTGAAATGATATGGTTCTTGCACTTGATCTCCATCATGTGCATCATGGTATGATCACTATCATACCTCTATGTGTAAGGCCAAGGTCTATGGAACTTACAAGTTATGTGTGTTGTAAGAGTATCAACTTATACTTTTTCTTACAACATCACCATATCATGACACTAGCCCAGCAACAATCTAAACTAGACGCCTCTAATTTATCCATTGCATGTTTTACGTGGCTTAGGGATTTCTAAGATAGAACCGTCCTTACCTATGAACATGAACCACAACGAGGATAACCAAATTGTTGACAACTCGTCGCAAATTAGATATTGACTATAGTAGGAGAGACAGACATCCGCTAGCCACTTATGCAAAACTAGTTGCATGTCAAGTGTGGAACAGGTCTCATGTGCGAGGACATGTAAAGTTTGTCCGGGCCGCTTCATCCCACTATGCCACCAGTATCCAAAGTACAACTAAGAAGCAATAACATGATCATCATCGCCCACATACTCATATGTGTACTACCCGTGCAAAGCATCTACGCATAGATCTGGCTTTGATACCACTGTAGGGTTCGCAGCATAGAAAACAAAAAAATTCCTACGATGGGAACAACTATGTACCAAGATCTATCTACTAGATATAAGCAACGGGCGGATATACATCCATAGAGAACATACCCTTGAATACCGACAAAGCTTAACGAGGTTGAACTCGTGGTTGATGTAGAAGATCTCTTGCCGATCTCAAGATCGAGAGGAAGTCCTAGCGCGGCAAATCAGCGGCGCATTCGTGCTCGCACACACGTCCAAGGCACCGTGAAACCTCCGCCTCCTTGCTCCAGCACTGCAGCGGAAGCACAACTATTTCTTGCCGAATAGCCACCGGGAACATGTATCTCGCTAGTCCGAGACCATGGGGGATAGAAACTAGAGGGGGAGAGATATCCTTCACGAGGAGGTGTGACTGAGAGAGAGGGAGGGTGGATCCTTTTATAGGAGGAGGGGGGCACCCAAGGGGGTGGCCGCCGGCCATGGGGCTTCCCCCTCCCCTCATTAATTCATGTGGGTGGACACTCCACTCACAAAATGCCCCTTCAATTTTCTCCACTAAAAAACCCACTCAAATTCCCATTAAATTTCCACCAAATTTAATGCAAACTCTCATTAAATAAAACTCCTTTTATTTATTCAGAATTTCGTAAATTACTTTAATGAAAAACATTCACATATAACCCCTTGCTAGTACTTCATCTCACATGCAGAAACATATTCTGCAATTTCACCCGAAACCAGTTTTGGTATCTAGTGAAATAAATTCCCGCTCTTTGTTATTCTTTTTAGCATGAAACTTTTGCTCCAGATGGTGTCGGTGTCTCTTAAGAGTGTCACTCTATGATTCGCAAATACTACGGACATGATCGAGACCCCTCTCAGATCAATAATCAGAAGCGGGACCTGGAGATCCATACTGACTCCCACACATTCAACGATGACTTTCTTGTGATCGTGAGAACCTTTTACGCTAGTATATTAATCCCTTTTTCTCGTGATATATTACATGTCCGAGATTCGATCATCGGTATATTCATACCTAGTTTGACCTCGTTACTGACATGTACTCTTTTCTCGTTCCCGTGATATAACATTCTAGTGATCAAATCACTTGCTTGGAAGCTAATCAATATGATATACTCGAGAGGGCCCAGACCATATCTATACATCATCGGGATGAACAAATTCCACTCTCGATCCATGGGCCTCAACATAACATTTTAGTAGTACTGAACCCATCTTTATAATCACCCTATTACGGTGTGACGTTTGATGTTATCAAGATACTCTTCATGTGTTAATGATTGGCATGATATCATGGTCTAAGGATTAGGATCACTTCATATGATTTTATAGCAATATAAACTCAATGAATTTGATCGTAATGATATACTTCGGATGAATGTTAATCACACCATTACAATAATGTTGTGACCTCGTTATTAACAACATCCAGTGTCCATGATGAGGAAACCTTGATCATCTTGTTAATCAACGAGCTAGTTTATGAGAGAGGCATAACTAGGAACTTTCTGTTTGTTTATTAAACACACATGTATTAACGTTTCCGTATTAATACAATTATAGCATGCAAAATAAACATCTATCATATACTTGGAATATACATAATAACCACTTTATTATTGCCTCTCAGGGTATATTCCCTTCATGGTGGCACTTAGGATAGAATCTACATAAATACTCAAGTGCTTCAATAGATCTCTCCTGTAAGATCCCTCCTTAATAAAGGAAAAGATCCCTGTGTTTACAATGCTAGTCCCTGGATCAAAAGCTAGCATCCACAGTTTAGATGTAATATCAAGAAACAAAGGTCATAATACAACTTTATAACCAGGAATAACATAATTTTATTACATCAATACATAGCTCATTAGGCTATTACATTACATTGCAGCGGAATAACTATAGTCATGGGTCCTTCATCTTCAAAGTGCCACAGGCAGATGTTGGTTGTAGACTTTGTAATCCTAATCAATCAATCTTCACTAAATCAATCAAACCTGCAACATCATAAGTTACAGCCACAAGGGTCAATACTTTGGAATAGTATTGGCAAGTGATACCTTAGTATATTTTAAGTGGACTATAATACTATATGCATTTGGCTGGTGGAGCTTAGGCTTGCATTGCTCAAAATAGATTTTTCCTTAACTTTTGAAAACACTAAGTTTTTGCTTGGCACAAAACATCCAAGGCATCAATCAATCAAAGACTCCAGATCCACTCAGGGCATCTACCAATCAATGACTGAAGATCCTTTTAACCCTTGTTCACCCACAAGTTTTATTTTGAAATTGGAGTGATGAGATTCTTGAAGTTTCCATGTCTTGATGCTCAAATTGTCCTTTACCAGGGACATGGCTAAGTACTTAGGTTTTACACTCTGCAGAGGTGGTGCACTTTCCCCACAAGCCTTGGTTTCCCAAGACATGATCCTTCAGTAGCCTTTCCTTAGTCAAATGGACGCGTTCCAACCTATCATCCCATCTACCACCCACTGTCCAAAAGACTAAGTTCCAGCATCCTAAGATCATGGCAGAGCCCATAATGCCAAGTGGTTGCACTTGAAGCTTCTCAACATTTGACATCTCAAATCTCTTTGTTTCCTGGGTGGCCATCCACAAGTGAGATACACAAGGTTCACCAGTACCCCTGGCCTTGTGTAACCACTCAACATACACCATTCCTTCCATTCCACCCAGGTGATTCATTATCTTAGTTGTTTTGTTAAATAAAACACAAGTCCTCAGACTTAGAATATTTTTCCATAGTGTGAATATATAAACCACCCTTGTTTTCTAGTAGCTAGGCTAAGCATGGCATGGCAACTTATCCTTAGGGAATTTTCCTAGCAACTCTAGCATTCTAATCTATATAGGATTTCCCAACATTAATTGACAAAAGTAGCATGCAAGTCCTAACAAAATATATCTAATGCATGTTTAAAATATAGGAATGGAATATTCATGATGATATCACTTGCCTTTTTGGTAGAGGGTATAGGTTCACTCCTTGATCTTGCTAGTCTCACACATCACTACAAGTCAATCAAGCAAACACAATTCAATTCACATTCCAAACCAAAGTCAAGCAAACAACACACAAAACAACAAAGTCAAAGAAATGCATGCAAGCATGCCAAGCTTTGCTTTGTTTGAAAAAGTGGTTCCTAGTGGGTCATAGACATTTGGGTACATCTAAGTCATGCTTAAGCATGCAAAGGTTGGTTCTATTGTAAGGATGGTCTCCACTAGGCTTCTAAACTTTGTAAGTTCCATTGGTCATTTACCAAAATGGCAAAGTCATTTGCAAAGAGGGTATCTATTAGATTCCTAAACTTTGTAAGATCCAAATTGGTCATTTACCAAAGTGGAAAAGTTATTAGCAAAAGGTTTCACTTCAAAAACCATTTTCAAACAAGGCACCTATTTGGTCATTTTATGTGGTGAAGAAATGTTTTTCCTAAGGCCTTAACCTATAGGGTTCACCAAATGAGTTGCTATTGCAAAACTTGGTGTTTGGGTCAGTAGGTTTGGTCCAAACCATTTCTCAAAGTTTTCCTTTACAAAAACATTTTCATAAACAAAACTATAGTTTTTAGTTAGCTAGAAATGGACTAAACCAATTAATCCATTCTAAACTTTTCAAAAATCATTTTCCAAACTATGGGTTGGTTCCTAGGGTCAGTAAGGTCACAACAAACCAATTGGCAAAGGTTTGATCTCAAAAATCATTTTTAAACAATTTTTCTATTGTTAGCAAGCACATAAAAGAATCTGCAAAGTTAAACAAGCTAACAGATACTATTTGCTAAACTAAGGGCAGTATTGGTTAGAGCTTGTCTTGCTGATTCCAACGACATCAAATTTGTAATTTTTGGACGTGTGGATCCAAAGATACAAGGGTTTGAAGTTTGCAAAAGTTTCTGTTTTCAAATCTGTTTTAAACCTAACAGGCGACACGCGGCGTGATACCATTGGTCGATACCGGTTCGGCCGGATCGTGGCTGTGGAGCGTTGGATCTAATCTAATCGTGCGGTCCAGAGGACATACCTCTTCGCGTTTAAGTGGTTCTGTCTAGTGCGTCCGATCCAGATCTAACGGCTGTTATTGCCTGGCCAATATCTGGCGGCGCTGACGGTGGCTAGCGGCGGCGGAGCGGTCGGTCGACGACGGAGGCGACGCTACAGGAGGTGAGGGAGAAGGAGGAGTTGCTCACCGGGCTCAGGGGGTTACGGTGAAGATCAAGGTACTGCTGGCTTGACAAGGGGCGCTCAGGGGCAGTCGCAATTCCTCGTCGGAGTTGGGAACGACGGCGGTTGTCTCTGGTTGAGGTCGGGGATGAAGCTGCAGATCACCTCGAGACAAGATGATGACGTGGTTAGTTTCACAGGGTCAAGGCGAAGTCGTGTGCATGAACGGGAAGGCGAGGGGCGACCGGAGTCTACCTGTGGAGCTCGTCGGAGAAGAAGGCAGACGCGGCGGCGTCGGGAGTTTGTCGTAGTCGGGGTTCTGGTGCTCCCGCGGGCGAACCAGGAGTACTAAGAGATGCGTGAGGTCGAGAGGAGTCCACTCGCATGAAGTAGAGGCAGAGGGGTGGTCGGAGTTGGCCGGAATTGCTGCGACAGCTCGTCGGAGCAGAGGGCGTTCGGGAAGGAATTGAGGCGGCCTGGGGGCGAGTCGAGGTGGGAGGTCTGGGGGAAAGGGAGGAGGAGGAGCAGGCGGTTAAGTAGCTGTGGTCACGACGAGAGATTAACGCAGTGTTTACGCGAATTAATTCGGCGGAATCAAAGCAGAAAACGGCCGACGAGAGGAGGAAGAATTGGTCGCGCTGGAAACGACGATGAACAGTTGTCGGTGGGGTCCTCTGGTCAGTGGGAAAAGGAGAAGGAACGGGGTCCACCTGTTAGTCTCTGCGTGGGTTTGTTTGACAGTGAAGAAAAACGGTTCGGGATGTGGGAGAGAGAGGTGGGGTCTTCTCGTCAGCGAGTGAGGAGAGGGGGGAGTGGGTCCACGCTGTCATTGACTCAGCGGGTCTGTTATTTGGTAAGAATTGTTTTCTCCGGGCAGTGAAAGGCTGGGATGGACTGGGCCTGTTGGGCTGCTCTATTTTTTTCTGTCTAAGCCTTTTTCTTTTTCTAATTCTTTTTCTGTTTTCAATTTCCAAACAATTATTCAAACAATCAAACAACACTCAAATCAATTCAAACAATCACTCAACTTCACTTTGAATTTGGTTTTGTTTGGCAACATAATCCAAATCTCAAAATGAAATATTATTTTTATTTATTTTAGGATCCATTTAATAATTAAATAAAATGGATCTTTAGTTGTTTAATAGTGTTTGATTTATTTAAATAAAATTTCCATTTGAATTCCAATTATTTTCAAAACCAAACCAGAAGGTTTAATTTGAAAAATAAAAGAATACTTGGAAACTTATTTAAATAAATAAATAATTTTGGTGTTTTAATTAAAATGGGAAAGCCTTTACTTAAATAAAATTGGATATTTAAATCCTTATTATTTTATTTAAATAATCCTTTACTCATTTTAATCAAAACAAAGTATTTTATTACAAAAGCTTGGCCAAAATTAATTTGGCTCACCTTTTCATTTGAAAACAAAGTCTTTTATTAAAAGATCTAAAACAGTGTTTCCAAAACAATTTATTTTCCTTTGATAAATGTTTTATCTTTATAAATCCCTTTAGGATTAATTGTTCACCAAAGGGTATGGGCTTTTGGTAAGGGCTTTAAAGGCGTTGGAAATTTCAATTTCCTTCTCTTATTATACTTCTAAGATTTTGCTTATGGTTCCAAACTAAGTGAAACCAACTTTTAAGGTCTTTCTTGATCCTTTGAGAAAGTTTGTTGATCAACTTTGGTATGGATCAAATCCATAGATTTGGAGATACTTTGGAAATTGATTTCCTTCCATTAGGGCTTAGGGTTTTGGATTTTGGATTTACTTTCCAAGTGTGTAAATTCCAGATACATTCATTGAGGAATGCATTTCCCTTGATTTGGATTTTTGTTGAATTCAAACTTTAAAATCCCATCTTTAACAAACTTTGGCTAAAGTTTTCCTTTTAGAAACAAAAGTTTCTTTTCACCCTGATTTTCAACAAAATTTTATTTTGTTTAATTTATTTTTCACAATACAAGATTTGGAAAATCTTGGGATGTGACAGGCTACCACCCTTAAAATAAATCTCGTCCCGAGATTTGGGGGGGCTAGGGTTACAAGCAGGTTTAAAACAACTAGGGTACTACCACCCTTAAAAATTTTCAAACTAAACTACGTCTTGGCTTGCTTGGATCTTGGAAAAACTTCTTCTTGGAGAACTTCTGCATAGTGCCCTTGTTTTCCCACTTGACTCATGGGCCAAGGTTGAGATTTTCCATAGGCTTGTTCAACTTTTCTGGACAATTGTTTGCATAATGGCCTAGTTCCTTGCATTTGAAACAGGTTATAAGTTTGAGGTCTTGAGGTGGCTTCTCTGGACAGTTGCTTGTATAATGTCCTAGCTCTTTGCAGTTGTTGCACCATACTTGGCTAATATCCTTTCTCATCTTGGGTTTCACTAGCTTTTGTTTGTCTTCTTGGCTCTTCTTCTTTTCTGGGCATTCATTGGCATAATGACCCATCTCTTTGCATTTCAAACATTGCACTTGTGTAATATCCTTCTTGCTAGTGTTGGGGCATTTCTTCTTCTTCTTTTTGGGTCTCTCCAAAGCTAGGAGTTCTTCTAGTTCATGCTCTTCATGAGTGGGAGATCTTTCTCTCTTCTTGGGGCATTGATCTTCATGCTCCTTGGTTGCATGATCCTTGTATCCAAAAGTATTGCTAGCTTGGGTTCCTTCTAGAATAACATCTTTGTCATCCTTGTGGTCATTAGCTTCTTTGGAAGAGTTTCCTCTCATGTTGATCATTTGAGTAACCAATCCATGCATCAATTGGGATTGAAGCTTCAAAATCCTTTGTATGGCTGGGTCTAATCCATTGTTGTTGGCTAAAAGCTGAGTTGTCTCTTGGCTCAACTGGTTTTGGGTTGCTATGAGTTCTCTCATGCTGTCCTCTTGGTTGTTGTTGTTGTCACCATCCTTGATGTTGGAGTCTCTTGGAGAAGTCATCTGTTTGGGGTTGGATTGGGATTAGAATAGGCAAAAGGTTTTTCTAAGAAGTCAATTCTATTCACACACTTCACATTTCACACAAGCAAAATGCAAGCAATCACAAACCAAACATTTCACTCAAACAAAGGTCAAGCACATTTTTAGGTAACAAAATATTTTTTGCTACACCACATAAGTTGGTGGGTTTGACTTAACTAAAATATGGTGGTCCATCTATATGGTTCACTTGTGATCTTTCCATCCTTCTTGGTTGATTCTTCTTGATTGAGATCTTTGTATCCTTGGAGAATTCTTGTGTCTTGGTCACAAATTTTCAAAAGTGTTCATGGTTTCTTCTAAGTTGTGTTTCCTTAGTCTTCAAATCTTGAGTAACATTTCTTGTCTCACTTGTAGTCCTTAGTGGTATCCAAGTTGGAAGTCTTTGTTGAGAATAAGGTTGAAATCACTTGAAGATGTTGAAGTCATTGAAGTTGAAGAAGTTGAAGTCATTTGCACATAGTGTAGTCTTTGGTCATAGGGTAGGCTTTTCCATCAAGTTTGAAATAGAAGAGAAGTAGAGTTGAAACCAAAATGGTTGAGGAAAGAGTTTACAAGATTGTTTTGTAAATAAGTTTTGGAATAAGACAACTCCTATTTTTCTAAGGGTTTTTGTCCAATCCTAGGGTTACAAATCCTACAGGCAACACAATGCTCTGATACCATCTGTAAGATCCCTCCTTAATAAAGGAAAAGATCCCTGTGTTTACAATGCTAGTCCCTGGATCAAAAGCTAGCATCCACAGTTTAGATGTAATATCAAGAAACAAAGGTCATAATACAACTTTATAACCAGGAATAACATAATTTTATTACATCAATACATAGCTCATTAGGCTATTACATTACATTGCAGCGGAATAACTATAGTCATGGGTCCTTCATCTTCAAAGTGCCACAGGCAGATGTTGGTTGTAGACTTTGTAATCCTAATCAATCAATCTTCACTAAATCAATCAAACCTGCAACATCATAAGTTACAGCCATAAGGGTCAATACTTTGGAATAGTATTGGCAAGTGATACCTTAGTATATTTTAAGTGGACTATAATACTATATGCATTTGGCTGGTGGAGCTTAGGCTTGCATTGCTCAAAATAGATTTTTCCTTAACTTTTGAAAACACTAAGTTTTTGCTTGGCACAAAACATCCAAGGCATCAATCAATCAAAGACTCCAGATCCACTCAGGGCATCTACCAATCAATGACTGAAGATCCTTTTAACCCTTGTTCACCCACAAGTTTTATTTTGAAATTGGAGTGATGAGATTCTTGAAGTTTCCATGTCTTGATGCTCAAATTGTCCTTTACCAGGGACATGGCTAAGTACTTAGGTTTTACACTCTGCAGAGGTGGTGCACTTTCCCCACAAGCCTTGGTTTCCCAAGACATGATCCTTCAGTAGCCTTTCCTTAGTCAAATGGATGCGTTCCAACCTATCATCCCATCTACCACCCACTGTCCAAAAGACTAAGTTCTAGCATCCTAAGATCATGGCAGAGCCCATAATGCCAAGTGGTTGCACTTAAAGCTTCTCAACATTTGACATCTCAAATCTCTTTGTTTCCTGGGTGGCCATCCACAAGTGAGATACACAAGGTTCACCAGTACCCCTGGCCTTGTGTAACCACTCAACATACACCATTCCTTCCATTCCACCCAGGTTATTCATTATCTTAGTTGTTTTGTTAAATAAAACACAAGTCCTCAGACTTAGAATATTTTTCCATAGTGTGAATATATAAACCACCCTTGTTTTCTAGTAGCTAGGCTAAGCATGGCATGGCAACTTATCCTTAGGGAATTTTCCTAGCAACTCTAGCATTCTAATCTATATAGGATTTCCCAACATTAATTGACAAAAGTAGCATGCAAGTCCTAACAAAATATATCTAATGCATGTTTAAAATATAGGAATGGAATATTCATGATGATATCACTTGCCTTTTTGGTAGAGGGTATAGGTTCACTCCTTGATCTTGCTAGTCTCACACATCACTACAAGTCAATCAAGCAAACACAATTCAATTCACATTCCAAACCAAAGTCAAGCAAACAACACACAAAACAACAAAGTCAAAGAAATGCATGCAAGCATGCCAAGCTTTGCTTTGTTTGAAAAAGTGGTTCCTAGTGGGTCATAGACATTTGGGTACATCTAAGTCATGCTTAAGCATGCAAAGGTTGGTTCTATTGTAAGGATGGTCTCCACTAGGCTTCTAAACTTTGTAAGTTCCATTGGTCATTTACCAAAATGGCAAAGTCATTTGCAAAGAGGGTATCTATTAGATTCCTAAACTTTGTAAGATCCAAATTGGTCATTTACCAAAGTGGAAAAGTTATTAGCAAAAGGTTTCACTTCAAAAACCATTTTCAAACAAGGCACCTATTTGGTCATTTTATGTGGTGAAGAAATGTTTTTCCTAAGGCCTTAACCTATAGGGTTCACCAAATGAGTTGCTATTGCAAAACTTGGTGTTTGGGTCAGTAGGTTTGGTCCAAACCATTTCTCAAAGTTTTCCTTTACAAAAACATTTTCATAAACAAAACTATAGTTTTTAGTTAGCTAGAAATGGACTAAACCAATTAATCCATTCTAAACTTTTCAAAAATCATTTTCCAAACTATGGGTTGGTTCCTAGGGTCAGTAAGGTCACAACAAACCAATTGGCAAAGGTTTGATCTCAAAAATCATTTTTAAACAATTTTTCTATTGTTAGCAAGCACATAAAAGAATCTGCAAAGTTAAACAAGCTAACAGATACTATTTGCTAAACTAAGGGCAGTATTGGTTAGAGCTTGTCTTGCTGATTCCAACGACATCAAATTTGTAATTTTTGGACGTGTGGATCCAAAGATACAAGGGTTTGAAGTTTGCAAAAGTTTCTGTTTTCAAATCTGTTTTAAACCTAACAGGCGACACGCGGCGTGATACCATTGGTCGATACCGGTTCGGCCGGATCGTGGCTGTGGAGCGTTGGATCTAATCTAATCGTGCGGTCCAGAGGACATACCTCTTCGCGTTTAAGTGGTTCTGTCTAGTGCGTCCGATCCAGATCTAACGGCTGTTATTGCCTGGCCAATATCTGGCGGCGCTGACGGTGGCTAGCGGCGGCGGAGCGGTCGGTCGACGACGGAGGCGACGCTACAGGAGGTGAGGGAGAAGGAGGAGTTGCTCACCGGGCTCAGGGGGTTACGGTGAAGATCAAGGTACTGCTGGCTTGACAAGGGGCGCTCAGGGGCAGTCGCAATTCCTCGTCGGAGTTGGGAACGACGGCGGTTGTCTCTGGTTGAGGTCGGGGATGAAGCTGCAGATCACCTCGAGACAAGATGATGACGTGGTTAGTTTCACAGGGTCAAGGCGAAGTCGTGTGCATGAACGGGAAGGCGAGGGGCGACCGGAGTCTACCTGTGGAGCTCGTCGGAGAAGAAGGCAGACGCGGCGGCGTCGGGAGTTTGTCGTAGTCGGGGTTCTGGTGCTCCCGCGGGCGAACCAGGAGTACTAAGAGATGCGTGAGGTCGAGAGGAGTCCACTCGCATGAAGTAGAGGCAGAGGGGTGGTCGGAGTTGGCCGGAATTGCTGCGACAGCTCGTCGGAGCAGAGGGCGTTCGGGAAGGAATTGAGGCGGCCTGGGGGCGAGTCGAGGTGGGAGGTCTGGGGGAAAGGGAGGAGGAGGAGCAGGCGGTTAAGTAGCTGTGGTCACGACGAGAGATTAACGCAGCGTTTACGCGAATTAATTCGGCGGAATCAAAGCAGAAAACGGCCGACGAGAGGAGGAAGAATTGGTCGCGGTGGAAACGACGATGAACAGTTGTCGGTGGGGTCCTCTGGTCAGTGGGAAAAGGAGAAGGAACGGGGTCCACCTGTTAGTCTCTGCGTGGGTTTGTTTGACGGTGAAGAAAAACGGTTCGGGATGTGGGAGAGAGAGGTGGGGTCTTCTCGTCAGCGAGTGAGGAGAGGGGGGAGTGCGTCCACGCTGTCATTGACTCAGCGGGTCTGTTATTTGGTAAGAATTGTTTTCTCCGCGCAGTGAAAGGCTGGGCTGGACTGGGCCTGTTGGGCTGCTCTATTTTTTTCTGTCTAAGCCTTTTTCTTTTTCTAATTCTTTTTCTGTTTTCAATTTCCAAACAATTATTCAAACAATCAAACAACACTCAAATCAATTCAAACAATCACTCAACTTCACTTTGAATTTGGTTCTGTTTGGCAACATAATCCAAATCTCAAAATGAAATATTATTTTTATTTATTTTAGGATCCATTTAATAATTAAATAAAATGGATCTTTAGTTGTTTAATAGTGTTTGATTTATTTAAATAAAATTTCCATTTGAATTCCAATTATTTTCAAAACCAAACCAAAAGGTTTAATTTGAAAAATAAAAGAATACTTGGAAACTTATTTAAATAAATAAATAAGATTTGGTGTTTTAATTAAAATGGGAAAGCCTTTACTTAAATAAAATTGGATATTTAAATCCTTATTATTTTATTTAAATAATCCTTTACTCATTTTAATAAAAACAAAGTATTTTATTACAAAAGCTTGGCCAAAATTAATTTGGCTCACCTTTTCATTTGAAAACAAAGTCTTTTATTAAAAGATCTAAAACAGTGTTTCCAAAACAATTTATTTTCCTTTGATAAATGTTTTATCTTTATAAATCCCTTTAGGATTAATTGTTCACCAAAGGGTATGGGCTTTTGGTAAGGGCTTTAAAGGCTTTGGAAATTTCAATTTCCTTCTCTTATTATACTTCTAAGATTTTGCTTATGGTTCCAAACTAAGTGAAATCAACTTTTAAGGTCTTTCTTGATCCTTTGAGAAAGTTTGTTGATCAACTTTGGTATGGATCAAATCCATAGATTTGGAGATACTTTGGAAATTGATTTACTTCCATTAGGGCTTAGGGTTTTGGATTTTGGATTTACTTTCCAAGTGTGTAAATTCCAGATACATTCATTGAGGAATGCATTTCCCTTGATTTGGATTTTTGTTGAATTCAAACTTTAAAATCCCATCTTTAACAAACTTTGGCTAAAGTTTTCCTTTTAGAAACAAAAGTTTCTTTTCACCCTGATTTTCAACAAAATTTTATTTTGTTTAATTTATTTTTCACATTAAAAGATTTGGAAAATCTTGGGATGTGACATCTCCTCTCCCAATGTGTGTGAAAGTGACAGCGTGCACACCGTGGTGGCACTTAGGCTAGAGTTCATAAATCCTTATCATGAGTATATTTTGAGTTGGATGACTTTATGAAATTGTGGTGTTTGTTGGAACCATCTAGTGCTCAAGGTGATAGGGTGGGGTTATCTAGATGGGGAAGGCGGACTTTGAGGAGTGCTGTTATAGCCCTACCATGGATTAGAGTGTCCATCCGGAGAGTAGTTCAGGGTAGAATCATGAAGAGAATATATTTATATGAGAAAGTGTTCACTAATGAAAGTATGATCCCTAGGCCTTGTTTCTAAACATTGAAACACTGTTTACAACTAAATATGTTGCATGTTTGCTTGCTTCCATATTTTTGCCTTCAATCTTTTCCTCCCCGTCAGAGGCTCTTTTCTGGCACCGTTACCACTTATAATCATCCATACCACTTGTATTTCACTATCTTTTTGCCGAACTAGTGCACCTATACACCTGACAAGTCTATTGGGTGTGTTGGGGACACAAGAGACTTCTTGTATCTTGATTGCAGGGTTGCTTGAGAGGGATACCTTTGACCACTTCATCCTTGAGTTCCATAAACCTTGGGTAATCCACTTAAGGGAAACTTGATGTTGTTCTAAAACCTCTGCACTTGGAGGCCCAACAACTGTCTACAAGAATAGAAGTGCGTAGGCATCAAGCTCTTTTCTAGCGCCATTGCCGGGGAGGTAAGGTAAAAGGTACTGATACATTGAAAACGTATCTATAATTTTTTATGTTCCATGCTTGTTTAGTATCAACTTTGCTTTGCTTTGTCTACACTTTGAGGTGTTTTTATATACTTTTTGGTACTAACCTATTAACAAGATGCCATAGTGCCAGTGGCCTGTTTTCTTCTATTTTTGGTTCCAAAAAAGGCAGAAAATCAATATTCTTGGAATTCGATGGGACAATATCCAAAGTCATTATTTTACCCGGCACGCCACGGAACCACGAAGCAGAGATGGAGGAGGACACCAGGGTGGCCACGCCCTAGGTGGGCGCGGGCTAGCCCTGGTGGCGCCCACAGGGGCCCCCTGGCCCTCCACCGACCTTGCCTCCTTCGCCTATAAGAAGCCTGTGATCCAAAAACCCTAAAGAATCTAGCAAAAATCCACGAAAAGTTCTGCTGCACCGCCGCCACCAAAGGGGAGATTCTAGGAATAGAAAGTCTCTGTTCCGGCACCCTGTCAGGACGGGGAAGTGCCCCTGGAGCTATCTCCATCGATCTCCACCACCATCTCCATCGCCATTGTTGATTACCATGATGAGGAGGGAGTAGTTCTTCCTCGAGGCTAAGGGCTCTACCGGTAGCTATGTGTTCATCTCTCTCTATGCGTGATCATATTGTGATCATGAGCTTTGTAATAAAGTAGATCTACTTTTCTACTCAAGTGCTTTAATAGATCTTCGGCTCTCCCCACATGTGTGAAAGTGACAGTGTGCACACAGTGGTGGCACTTAGGCTAGAGTTTACATAAATACTCAAGTGCTTCAATAGATCTCTACTCTCCCTGCGTGTGTGAAAATGACAGCATGCACGCCGTGGTGGCACTTAGGCTAGAGTTCATAAATATTTATCATGATTATATTTTGAGTTGGTTGTCTCTATGAAATTGTGGTGTTTGTTGGAACCATCTAGCACTCAAGGTGACAGGGTGGGGTTATCTAGATGGGGAAGGAGGACTTTGAGGAGTGTTGTTACAGACCTACCATGGATTAGAGTGTTCAACCGGAGAGTAGTTTAGGGTAGAATCATGAAGAGAGTATATTTATAATAGAGTGTTCACTAGTGAAAGTATGATCCCTAGGCCTTGTTTCTAAACATTAAAACACCGTTCACAACTAGATCTGTTGCATGTTTGCTTACTTCCATCTTTATTTCGGTTTGCCTTTAGTCTCTGCCACTTCAACAAGTCAGAAGCTCTTTTCTGGCACCATTACCACTTGTATTTCACTATATCTTCGCCGAGCTAGTGCACCTATACACCTGACAAGTGTATTGGGTGTGTTGGGGACACACGACACTTCTTGGAGGCCCAACAACTGTCTACAAGAATAGAAGTGCGTAGACATCTGGTACTCACATCCTCTGTTGGTGTGTGAGTGCTCGAAGGTATTTCCTTTAGTTTCTGCAATTTTGTATTTTTGTTTCTTTTTTTCACTAGTTAGGCTTAATGTAAAACAACAACAAAATTAGAGAGATTTATAGTATTTATCTTGAGTTAGGACATGACGTGTTTGAAGAGAAAATTAAAAAACCGATGGAACTTTCTTTGCATGCTAATAGCAATGTTTTTAGTATGAATTCTTTGAACACCATTATTGTTAATGCTATGGAAACGTCTAAGCTTGGGGAGGCTAGTTTTGATGAGCATGACATTTTTAGTCCCCCAAGCACGGAGGAGAAAATTTACTTTGATGATACTATACCTCCAATATATGATGATTACAATGATGAATATGATATTTTTAGTCCACCTACTATTGTGGAGAAAATTTATTGTGATTACAATATGCCTCCTATATTTGATGATTATGTTGATGAGAATAACAATGATAGCTATTTTGTTGAATTTTCTCCCACTACAATTAATAAGAATGACTATACTTATGTGGAGAGTAATAATTATTTTATGCATGTGGATCATGATAAGAATGTTTTAGGTGATAGTTATATTGTTAATTTTATTAGTGATGCTACTGGAAGTTATTATGAGAGAGGGAAACATTGTCTTATGTATCTCAACAATATTAAGTTTCCCCTCTTTATGTTGAAACTCTTGAGGTTGCACTTATTTTTCTTTCCTATGCTTGTTGCTTTGTGCTTTCATGACTTTTATTTACAAGATTCCTATGCATAGCAAGTGGGTTAGACTTAAATGTGTATTGAATTTGCTTCTTGATGCTCTCTTTTGCTTCAATTCATATTTCTTATGTGAGCATCTTCTCAAACTATCAAGCCTAACTTAAAGGCGTTAAAGAAAAGTACTTCTTAGGAGATAACCCAATAGTTTTCGTGAGTCTTGGAAGTTATTACTTCTGTAATAACCTCTCTTTATCCTTTTTGTTTGAGTTTTGTGTCAAGAATAACATCTAATGAGAGGGAAGTAAGATTTGGGGAGTTGCTGTCCCAAAACAGATTTTGGTGCTTCACTGTAAAAAATCATGAAAAATCTCTGTATGTTGGATTGATCTGTAATTTTCTGAATAAATCCTCCAGGTTGTTAGATAACTTTCTTTAGTTTAACACTGTTTTATTTGAGCAACAGAAGGTCTTCGAAAAAAATCAGTTTTTACCTGCTGGTCTGTTTTGACAGATTTCTGCCATCATTTGCATTTGTCTCCAATCAATTTCTTTTTGGGTTCTGATACGTCCAATTTGCATCACCATTCTATATCATAATTTTCCTCTGTTCATTGATATTTCATATTAAGAGGTGTTACTTATGTCTTTTCATCTGTTTTTGCATGTTGGATGATTCTTGGAGGATGAACTGTCGGAGTCAGGATTCTGATGGAAAAAGCGGTGTTTTGATGCAATTTCGCGAAGATCAGAAAAATACTAGAAAAAATACGGAAAATCCTATTTTCCCAGAAGTCGAAGAATGCCAGAAGGGGAGGCGGAGATGAGCCACAGGGGGCCCACACCCCAGGCGTGGGCCACCCTAGGCCGCGCATACATGGGGTGTGGCCCACCTGGCCCACCTCTGGCTCCGCCATCTCGCCTATATCTTCTCCTCGAAACCCTAATACAAGGGGAGAGACCACAGAAAGATTCTGCCACCTCTGCGGGGCAGAAAACACCGAGAGAGAAAGAGCTCTCCAGCAGAGAGATTTCTGCCGGGGAAATTCCTTCCTGGAGAGGGGAGATTGTCGCCATCAACACCATCATCAAGATAGACTTCATCGGGATCATTGTAACATCCCAAAAATACTAAACTTAAATCATCAAACTCTAATCATCAAAATTAGGGTTAACAAAAACTTTTCTAAATAAAATTATGAAAGCATGCATATGTGTATGCATTTAATTTGAAATTCTTTTGTACCACCTTGTTTGTGTGTTTCTTTGCTTGTGAAATGTTTTTTAGGTGAAATAAACATCATCTAAAACATTTCCCACACTTTTCATAAAGACAAGTAAATCAAAACAAATATATTAAGGGAAAGGTCATTTTGACCAATTTAACTCCCATGCCTACTTTGGCTGTCTCAAACTTTCAAAACCTAACAGAAACTTTTCTGGATCTTTGCACCCCTTGATTGTACTCATAACAAAGTATCAAGTCCCACTTTGTGATCATCCAGAAACTTTCAAATGCATAGTTTAAATGACAATTCAAAATTGAATCTTTATCATATGGGAAGATCCCACTTTTTCAAAAACCACTCAAACAAGCTCAACTTTCAAAACCCAAGCATCTGCAGACTCACCAGCACCAATCTAGCATACCCACCAAAAATCTTTTCAAAATTCAAAACTTGATTTCATGCGGCCATTTCATCAAACACTTGGCAGACACAAATCAAATAAAATCAAAACACTATTGTGATTAGTGATACTTGCCTAACTGGTTCCCTATCTAGCTCACAACCAGCTCAGTAGATCATCTAGCAAGATTAACCAGGCACTAGCACCACTGTGAGCTTGGAATTGTCATCAATGGTGAACAGCCGAAGCCACCCTTGTCACCCCCATGTCGGCAGCAAGCTAGGAGGAGAAACAATCCTAGCCAGCATGTCTGGGAGGCAGCCCACCATCCACCGCCACTCCCTGTCCACCGCTCGAACCTTGCCAACCCCTGGACCACACGCACGGACTGCGCCCAGAACGCTAGCGACCATGCCGAGCGTGCACCAGAGCGCCACCCTCGACCGAAGCCCACAAACCGCGCGCCGCCCTAGCCACGTGCATATACGATCCCCACCGACCCAGGAGACCGCCAGACATCCCCATTCGCCGCCCCATGCCTCACAACCACCGCTCGCCGTCGAAGACGCCGCCTCTGCCGCATAGAGCGTCGCATGTTCCAGACCAAGCCGCACCGCCCCATGCCTCGAAACCATGTCGTTGAGCATCGCCAGGGAACACCGCACCGCCCCTACCTTCGCCTATGCCAATAGCCGTCTGTACCACCGCCCCCGACGAGCTCACCATGTGCCCCGTCGGTCCCCTCGCTCAACTATAAATAGAGACCACCCCCAGTCGAATTCTTCACACCATTTACTCCCTTCCCATCACTAATCGTGCCACACCATTCCCAGAGAAAGGCGAGCAACACTTCGCCAGAATTTCACCGGAGCCCGCCGCCTCTGGAGAAGAAGGGAGCCAGCGATTGGAGCCGCCCCAGGAGGAGCCACCGGTACCAGGAGATTCGCCGTCATCGACTTTGTCGTTCGCCCGCCTCGCCGACCCTCGCCTGCACCCCGGTGAACCCCCAGCAACCCCCACTGGCCGCGCTAGGTTTCTATCTCGCTGGCGTTGCTCAACGTCGACGATGACTCCCAGCCGTTGGATTAGAACTAGATCGAACGTCCCACGTTGCCCCGTACCGCTTCGCACCCTCCTATCTCACTAACGAGTGGGGACACCCACTTAAACAGACTGCGGAAGCGCTATGCTTAGAAGGCCGGCCCGTTAACTTTTCCCACACAGCCCAGTTTATTTGAATTAAACCTTTTCTATTTTATTTCAAACTCACTTCTGTACCCAACTTCAAAAATCAACCCAGATCGATTCAGTGCACCAAATTAAATGAAATCAATTTTGTTAGAAAGGCCTGGGAATGCTGAATCCAAGCCCGTTGGATTCAAGTCTTTTGGATCTATAGATCACCCATGGTAAAAATAACAAGGCAAAAGCTTTTCTGCATTCAAATATTTTTCAAATTTAAACCATAATAGCTTTTGAGTTGATTTCAACTCTCAAAAATCACATTTAACCATACCTTTCAGAATATATAAAAATATATAGGTTTACTTACTGAAATAATGTTCAAGTAATAAAAGAATGCCTCATAGGCATTTCTAGTCACTTTATTTAATTAAAATAAAAGGGTAAAACCTTATTAAATTGTGACACCACTTTAAATCACATTCCCATGGACTAAAATATGTGGTGATGACATGTGTCAACATGATCCCATATTTGGTTTGGAGAATATTAAATCTTAAGTAGTTTTTCAATGAGTAGAAATTACTTTTCTAAAAATAAAAGGAATTAAACCAAGCTTTAATCTTGTAATGTTAGTGATGATGCTAGATCATCTATAGGACCCTTGTGTGTGATGAATGCAAGTAGTTAAGTATTGTTTGGTGATTGTGTAGCTCGTATTTATTCATAGACGCTAGTACCGACCAAGGATACGAGGAGGAAGGAGGATTCTACGAAGAAGAAGCCGAGGAGAACTTCAACCACTGCTCTGCACAAGGTAAGCTAAAACGTGCAAGATACTCTCCTTTAGCAAGCCTAAGACTACTAGTTGAATGTGTAAACTAACACTTGCAATTTAGAAAGCTTATACTGATATTGATGCAAGCCAATACTTGCTTGTTACCATGCCAACTATATGCCTTAAGCATATATGATCATAACCACTTGATAAACCATTCCTAGTTTTACCTACAATCTTTATACTTTATTTCCTTATCAAAGCTCTTACTTAGATTTTACCTGAATGAATGGTAGATACTAGAAAGATATGTGAAGGTTGCATAAAGAGCATAAAATTTGGCCTAAGCTAGATAGTCTTGATGTCATCTTAAGGCATGAGATTGAACTTAGTTAGAACTCCACTAGTTTACCACCCCTCATTAAATTGCTTACCCCCACTTGTAGATGCTAGTGCTAAGCATAAAACTTGATCAACTTTAAATGGGAATACTTGGTGGAAAAATGGTTATGAAAACCTTGGAATGATGGATCATTCTATTGAAATGTTTTGGACATGTGTTTCCGAACACCTGATGATTTTGGTGATAAAAATGTTGAGGCATGAGCCTTAGCCCTTTATAAAACTGATGGTTGTCTGGATGCGATACCATTCAAATTTTATCGTACAACCACAATACCCGAGAATTGGGTAGGGCTTGACTGGAAACTTATATACCTTAGTATTAGTTCCCTCACGGCCAAAGTCTGAGCTGAGGCTACCTTGTGAAGATTGTCCACCTGTGCAGTACCCAAGATGACAATTGGTCATGGTTGGGAGGCCAAACTCACAGGAGAGGTGCTTATACTAGGGCGTGTAATTGAAAGGTTAGGATTGATTATCCGCATACTGAGTATGGTGAATTCAGGATTTGTTCCTGACGGATGTATCGAATGTTGTGGTGAAAGTGTACAATCTCTGCAGAGTGTCAAACTATTCGAATAGCCGCTTCCGCGGTTATGGACAGTTGGAGTGTCCATACTGTTCTATCGTCAGATGTTTTCAAAACAACTTGTGAAATGATTTGTAGCTTCTGGAGCGTCCGCACCCCGAGTTCTTCGGAGCTCAGCTCAATGATCAAGGAGAAGAAGACCTGCAGTGGCTAATTGTTGCAAGTCTCTGAGGCAAGATTGACCCTCCCACTGCAGAGGGAATTCAGTTTACCTTGAGGGAAAACAACTGGCTCGATGGACTTGCCAGAGCAATGCAGGAAGCTCTTTCCTGTCTGTGTGGGCAGAGCATCAATCAGATTAAGGGAACTCGCTTTGAGTTTTGCCCAAGGCGTGATGCAAATGGACAACCACTGGAAGCCCCATACCATCCCGAGCTGAAGACTCAATTGGACCACCTTAGCTTCATGATGTACGATCGTCAGCAGGAGTTGGACAACTGCCGTGACTACTGCAACCACAAGTCTGCCATCCTCAAGACGAAGGATCAAACCATCGCCATGCTAGCAAAGGATGCAAGTCTCGCCGCCGTCAGCTCGACAAGAAGGAGCGCATTATTGCCCATCTTCGCCACCGCATCTCATCTTTGGAGGAGACCATCCACGAGAGAGACATGCAGTTGGAGGAAAGGGAGAATGTCGGAGAGGATCTTCGTGGAGACCCCTACTCCTATCTCAGCAATGATGATGATTTTCTGGAGGATCAGGCTATGGATTTCTTCACCGATGAGGACGATTTCGCCTTCATCGATGATGATGAAGATGACGAAGCCACAGATTCCGAGGAGTAGTAGCACTTGAGCACTAGGGTACTTAGTAGTATTCGGTCCCACTGTATCGTAGATTCCAGAATGGTTCTTAAAACCATCTGCTTTTCCTTGTTGTGGTGTGTATTGTATCGTGTGCTATGAATGAATGAATGAATGAATGAATGAATGAATGAATGAATGAATGAATGAAAAAGCAAGTTGCTAGAAAATCTGAGTCAGACTTTAAAATTTTTTCAAAGACCCAAAACTTTAGAAATTTCCCTCTTTTCTCATAATCTATCTCAACCTTCAGATGCCACGTGGAGGAAGTGGTTCAGCCCCGGACCCGATGTTGCAGATTCTGCAAATGTTGACTTCTGACCGTGAAGCTGAAAGAGCGGAACGTCAAGCCAACCTAGCCACCCTTCAGCAGATAGCCTAGCTAGCCCACAACAACCAAGTCCATGGAAATCAGGACAACCATGGATCTAAGCTCAAGAATTTCCAGAATACCAACCCACCTAGTTTCACTAAGTCCGAAGAGCCCCTAGATGCCGATGATTGGCTACAAACCATGGAAAATAACCTAGAAGTCGCCGGAGTGGAAGCCAACGAGAAAGTTCTGTTCGCCACCCACTATCTAGCCGAAGATGCCAGGGCATGGTGGAACAGTGTTCGCGCAATGACCGGAGGCCAGATGATGACCTGGGAGGAATTCAAGGTCAAGTTTAGCAGAACCCATGTGCCACCGGGTTTGATCAAGAGAATGAGAGACGAGTTCAGAGAGCTGAAGCAAGGAAGGATGACCGTAGTGGAATACTGTGACAAATTTTTGTCATTAGCTAGGTATGCCTCGGATGAGATTGACACCGAAGCCAAGAAGAAAGAAAGATTCCTGAATGGTCTGCATGATGAGATGCATACAGTGTTAGTCAATATCACCTTTGCTGATATTGAAGCCCTTGTCGACTCTGCTATCCAGATGGAAGGAAAGACCAACCAAGCCAATGAGAACCGCAAGCGTCGCATGATGCATCAACCAGGAACCCATCAGACCCCAAAGTATCGCCCCAACCCATCTCCAGGATTTGCCCCAAGAACCAACAGACCCCTGATGAACCGTCCGACCTATCCCAACCGTGGAAACCCAAGACCCGGAGGAAATCACAACAACCCCGGCAACGCTAGCAATTTCAATCGTGCCCCACCCAAGTTCAACAACAACAATGCTACCGCCAACACCAACACTGCCCTTAGGACTGGAAGTAATGCTGTGCCTGTAGCAGCAAAGGACAAGTCGCAAGTGACTTGCTATGACTGTGGAAATAAAGTCCACTATTCCAACGAGTGTCCCAACAAGAAGAATGATACAGCCCCCAATGCCAATGTCCCAGCTCAGCAGCAGCGTTGTGTTCAGCCAGGAAGAAGATTTGCCCCAGGGAGTTCACTCAACCGCAATGGCCATCTTTTTCTCATGCATGCTGAAGAAGCTCAGGAAGCGCCAGACGTCGTGATGGGTATGTTTTCTGTTAATTCAGTACTTGCAAGAGTGTTGTTTGATTCTGGTGCATCGCATTCATTTGTCACCTAAGAATTTGCATGCACTAGTAAAATTCAACCAACCAAACTGAAGCATGTTATGATTGTTCAAATCCCCGGATCAACCACCAAGGCTAGGAAAATTTGCAAAGCCGTCCCTATCCGAATCCATGGCATAGATTGTTATGCAAATCTGATAGTACTCGGAACTAAAGGTTTGGAAGTAGTACTAGGAATGGATTGGATGTCCAAACATAAAGGATTGATTGACTGTGCCAAGAAAGCCATAACCATGACCAGTACAGCCGGAATATCAGTCAAGCATATATCTGAAACCTTACCTCGCCAATTCAAATGCAACAAGAGTATAGCCCAACCTACCATTGACCAAGTCTGGATAGTCTCTGAATACCCCGATGTATTTCTAGATGTTTTGCCCGGTATGCCCCCAGATCGGGATATCGAGTTTATCATCGAACTAATTCCTGGAACCGGACCCATAGCCCAGAGACCATATAGTATGAACCCGTCAGAGCTCGCAGAACTGAAGAAGCAACTGGATTCCATGCTGGAAATTGGATTGATTCAACCAAGTGCGTCACCTTGGAGGTCACCTGTCTTGTTTGTGGACAAGAAGGATGGAGGTAACCGTTTGTGTACGGATTATCGGAAATTGAATGATGTCACTATCAAGAACAAATACCCCTTGCCCAAGATAGAAGATTTGTTTGATCAGTTGACCGGTGCCAAGGTGTTTTCTAAGATTGATTTTAGAACTGGCTATCATCAACTCAAAATTCGTGCAGAGGATATTCCAAAGACTGCCTTTACCACCAGATATCGATTGTATGAGTATACAGTCATGTCTTTCGGACTAACCAATGCCCCCGCTTATTTCATGAATCTCATGAATAAGATTTTTATGGACTTCCTAGATAAATTTGTTGTTGTTTTCATCGATGACATTCTGATTTATTCCAAATCAGAAGAAGAACATGAGCTACACCTAAGGACCATTCTTGGAACCCTTAGAGAGCATCAGCTATATGCAAAGTTTAGCAAATGTGAATTCTGGTTACAGGAGGTAGGATTCCTCGGTCACATTGTATCAGCCGGAGGAATTGCCGTTGACCCTGCAAAAGTGAAAGATGTAGAAGATTGGCAAGCCCCAACCACTCAAACCCAAGTTCGTGCATTTCTCGGATTGGCGGGATACTACCGCAAATTCGTAGAAGGATTCTCTAGTATCGCCAGACCCATGACCCAATTGCTAAAGAAGGACAAGAAGTTTGAATGGACAGACAAATGTGAAGCAAGTTTTCAAGAACTCAAGAGGAGATTGATTTCAGCCCCAATCTTGATCATGCCAGATATCACGAAGCCCTTCGATGTGTATTGTGATGCATCCAAGATTGGTCTAGGATGTGTGCTAATGCAAGAAGGCAAAGTTATATCTTATCTATATCGACAACTGAAGCAACATGAGCAAAACTACCCAACCCATGACCTCGAACTCGCAGCCGTAGTTCTAGCCCTGAAAACATGGAGACATTACCTGATGGGAAACCGTTGTGAGATCTATACGGATCACAAGAGCCTGGAGTATATATTCACTCAGAAGGAGCTGAATATGAGACAGAGAAGGTGGATTGAACTAATCAAGGATTACGATCTGGACATTCACTATCACCCTGGTAAAGCCAACGTGGTAGCAGATGCCCTTAGCAGATTGCTGTGCCGCTTGAACTCCATGATTTTGAAGGAGCAACCAAGTTTGCACAAAGAGATGGAAGATTTTCGAATGGAATTAGTAAGTGAAGGATTTTTGGCTAGCATAGAACTCCGGCCCACTTTGATCAGTCAGATTAAAGAGGCGCAGAAGGGAAATGCCAGTATTGACGGAATCAAGCGTCGTATCGGTACAGGCAAAGTACCCGGATTCACCGAAGACGAAGAAGGAGTTTTGTGGTACAAAGGATGCCTTTGTGTACCAGCAGATTCTGAGTTGAAAGAAGTTATTTTGAGGGAGGCTCATGATACTCTTTATTCTATCCATCCCAGAGGAACTAAGATGTATCAAGATTTGAAAGAGCAATTTTGGTGGCATAAGATGAAGAGAGAAATCGGAAGCTATATCGCCAAGTGTGATATATGTCAGCGAGTCAAGGCAGGACATCAAAGACCCGCTGGATTGTTGCAACCATTGCAGATTCCGGAATGGAAATGGGATTCCGTTGGAATGGACTTTATCACTGTACTTCCTACTTCTAGTAGGGGAAATGACTCTATCTGGGTCATAGTGGACAGATTGTCCAAAGTCGCCCATTTCTTACCCGTCAAGACCACCTCTCAGAGTTCGAAACTAGTAGAGTTGTACATCGCTAGAATCATTAGTTTGCACGGAGTCCCCCAGAACATTGTATTGGATCGAGGAACTCAGTTTACCTCGAGATTCTGGAAGAAAGTTCAAGAAGGTTTAGGAACCCGCCTAGATTTCAGCACCGCGTATCACCCGTAGACCGATGGACAAACGGAGCGAGTAAACCAAATACTCGAAGATATGCTGAGAGCATGTGTGTTAGAATATGGATCCAAGTGGGAAGACTGTCTGCCATTTGCAGAATTTTCATACAACAATAGTTATCAAGCCAGTTTGCAAATGGCCCCATTTGAATTCATGTACGGAAGGAAGTGTCGCACCCCTTTGAACTGGTCGGAAGTAGGAGAGAGTCAGATTTTTGGACCCGACATCCTACGAGAAGCAGAAGAGAAGGTTCACAAGATTCGTGAGCACCTCAAGACCGCCCAATCCAGACAAAAGAGTTACGCCACAAGAGACGTCGAGACCTCGCCTTCAACATAGGAGATTTTGTTTATCTGAAAGTGTCGCCATTGAAGGGAATGCAGCGTTTCCAACTCAAAGGAAAGTTAGCCCCTAGATATATCAGACCTTTCAGGATTCTGAACCGTCGAGGAGAAGTATATTATCAATTGGAACTACCTGAAGATATGTCAGCCGTGCACAATGTGTTTCATATCTCATTACTTCGCAAGTGTCTCGAAGTCCCCGAGAAGACCGAAGTGTTCAAAAATATCGATCACCGGACCATAGAGATCAATGATGACCTGACCTATCCTGAAGTACCCATCCGTATTTTGGAAGAAGCTTTTCGAACTACCTGAACCCGAAGCATCAAGTTTCTCAAGATTCAGTGGAGCACCACACAGAAGAGGAAGCTACCTGGGAGCGCGAAGATCACATGAGGACGGAGTTTCCCCATCTCTTCAAATCCTAGGTAATCTTTTCATCCTTTTTCCAATCTCGGGACGAGATTTTGTTTAAGGGGGAAGGTTTGTAACATCCCAAAAATACTAAACTTAAATCATCAAACTCTAATCATCAAAATTAGGGTTAACAAAAACTTTTCTAAATAAAATTATGAAAGCATGCATATGTGTATGCATTTAATTTGAAATTCTTTTGTACCACCTTGTTTGTGTGTTTCTTTGCTTGTGAAATGTTTCTTAGGTGAAATAAACATCATCTAAAACATTTCCCACACTTTTCATAAAGACAAGTAAATCAAAACAAATATATTAAGGGAAAGGTCATTTTGACCAATTTAACTCCCATGCCTACTTTGGCTGTCTCAAACTTTCAAAACCTAACAGAAACTTTTCTGGATCTTTGCACCCCTTGATTGTACTCATAACAAAGTATCAAGTCCCACTTTGTGATCATCCAGAAACTTTCAAATGCATAGTTTAAATGACAATTCAAAATTGAATCTTTATCATATGGGAAGATCCCACTTTTTCAAAAACCACTCAAACAAGCTCAACTTTCAAAACCCAAGCATCTGCAGACTCACCAGCACCAATCTAGCATACCCACCAAAAATCTTTTCAAAATTCAAAACTTGATTTCATGCGGCCATTTCATCAAACACTTGGCAGACACAAATCAAATAAAATAAAAACACTATTGTGAGCAGTGATTCTTGCCTAACTGGTTCCCTATCTAGCTCACAACCAGCTCAGTAGATCATCTAGCAAGATTAACCAGGCACTAGCACCACTGTGAGCTTGGCATTGTCATCAATGGTGAACAGTCGAAGCCACCCTTGTCACCCCCATGTCGACAGCTAGCTACGAGGAGAAACAAGCCTAGCTCGAACCTTGCCAACCCCTGGACCACACGCACGGACCGCGCCCAGACCGCCAGCGACCATGCCGAGCATGCGCCAGAGCGCCACCCTCGACCGAAGCCCACAGACCACGCGCCGCCCTAGCCGCGTGCATATACGATCACCACCGACCCAGGAGACCGCCAGACATCCCCGTTCGCCGCCCCATGCCTCACAGCCACCGCTCGCCGTCGAAGACGCCACCTCTGCCGCGTAGAGCGTCGCATGTTCCAGACCAAGCCGCACCGCCCCACGCCTCGAAACCATGTCGTTGAGCATCACCAGGGAACACCGCACCGCCCCCTACCTTCGCCCATGCCAATAGCCGTCTGTACCACCGCCCCCGACGAGCTCACCATGCGCCCCGTCGGTCCCCTCGATCGACTATAAATAGAGGCCACCCCAGTCCAATTCTTCACACCATTCTACTCCCCTCCCATCACTAATCGTGCCACACCATTCCCGGAGCAAGGCGAGCAACACTTCGCCGGAATTTCACCGGAGCCCGCCGCCTCTGGAGAAGAAGGGAGCCAGCGATTGGAGCCGCCCCAGGAGGAGCCACCGGTACTAGGAGATTCGTCGTTGTCGACTTCGTCGTTCGCCCACAACCAGGTGAGCCCCCAGCAACCCCCACTGACCGCGCTAGGTTTTTGTCTCGCCGGCGTTGCTCAACGTCGACGATGACTCCCAGCCATTGGATTAGAACCAGATCGAACGTCCCCACGTTGCCCCATACCGCTTCGCACCCCCTGTCTCACTCACGAGTGGGGACACCCACTTAAACAGCCCGCGGAAGCGCTACGCTTAGCAGGCCGGCCCGTTAACTTTTCCCGCGCAGCCCAGTTATTTGAATTAAACATTTTCTATTTTATTTCAAACTCACTTCTGTACCCAACTTCAAAAATCAACCCAGATCGATTCAGTGCACCAAATTTAATGAAACCAATTTTTTTAGAAAGGTATGGGAATGCTGAATCCAAGCCCGTTGGATTCAAGTCATTTGGATCTATAGATCACCCATGGTAAAAATAACAAGGCAGAAGCTTTTCTGCATTCAAATATTTTTCATATTTAAACCATAATAGCTTTTGAGTTGATTCCAACTCTCAAAAATCACATTTAACCATACCTTTCAGAATATATAAAAATATATAGGTTTACTTATAGAAATAATGTTCAAGTAATAAAAGAATGCCTCATAGGCATTTCTAGTCACTTTATTTAATTAAAATAAAAGGGTAAAACCTTATTAAATTGTGACACCACTTTAAATCACATTCCCATGGACTAAAATATGTGGTGATGACATGTGTCAACATGATCCCATATTTGGTTTGGAGAATATTAAATCTTAAGTAGTTTTTCAATGAATAGAAATTACTTTTCTAAAAATAAAAGGAATTAAACCAAGCTTTAATCTTATAATGTTAGTGATGATGCTAGATCATCTATAGGACCCTTGTGTGTGATGAATGCAAGTAGTTAAGTATTGTTTGGTGATTGTGTAGCTCGTATTTATTCATAGACGCTAGTACGACCAAGGATACGAGGAGGAAGGAGGATTCTACGAAGAAGAAGCCGAGTAGAACTTCAACCACTGCTCTGCACAAGGCAAGCTAAAACGTGCAAGATACTCTCCTTTAGCAAGCCTAATACTACTAGTTGAATGTGCAAGCTAACACTTGCAATTTAGCAAGCTTATACTGATATTGATGCAAGCCAATACTTGCTTGTTACCATGTCAACTATATGCCTTAAGCATATATGATCATAACCACTTGATAAACCATTCCTAGTTTTACCTACAAGCTTTATACTTTATTTCCTTATCAAAGCTCTTACTTACATTTTACCTGAATGAATGGTAGATACTAGAAAGATATGTGAAGGTTGCATAAAGAGCATAAAATTTGGCCTAAGCTAGATAGTCTTGATGTCATCTTAAGGCATGAGATTGAACTTAGTTAGAACTCCACTAGTTTACCACCCCTCATTAAATTGCTTACCCCCACTTGTAGATGCTAGTGCTAAGCATAAAACTTGATCAACTTTAAATGGGAATACTTGGTGGGAAAATGGTTATGAAAACCTTGGAATGATGGATCATTCTATTGAAATATTTTGGACATGTGTTTCCGAACAACTGATGATTTTGGTGAAGAAAATGTTGAGGCATGAGCCTTAGCCCTTTATAAAACTGATGGTTGTCTGGATGCGATACCATTCCAATTTTACCGTACAACCACAATACCCAAGAATTGGGTAGGGCTTGACTGGAAACTTATATACCTTAGTATTAGTTCCCTCACGGCCAAAGTCTAAGCTTAGGCTACCTTGTGAAGATTGTCCACCTGTGCAGTACCCAAGATGACAGTTGGTCATGGTTGGGAGGCCAAACTCACAGGAGAGGTGCTTATACTAGGTCGTGTAATTGAAAGGTTAGGATTGATTATCCGCATACTGAGTATGGTGAATTCAGGATTTGTTCCTGACGGATGTATCGAATGTTGTGGTGAAAGTGTACAATCTCTGCAGAGTGTCAAACTATTTGAATAGCCGCGTCCACGGTTATGGACAGTTGGAGTGGCCATACTGTTCCCCCGTCAGACTTTTCAAAATGACTTGTGAAATGAATGGAGACTTTGACTTGACCACAACAGGGTTGTGATCTGAATTACAAGTTCCCATTTAGGTGTTATAAAACTTCAACTAGCATTCGTTGCTTCTAAACTTAGTAGAGATAAATCTGGCTTTTGCAAAATAACCCTAGAGCCTAGTGTCCAAATATCAAAAACCCCTTTCACTTGTTAGTATTAGTTTGCGAGTACTTAATGAGTACTCATGGCTTTGTCCCTGGCTATTCCCATGGCCAGACTATGAAGAGGTTACGACAACTAGTTTCATCTCGCATCGTCAGCATTGCCTGTGACCCCGAAGATGGAGTTTTGCCTACGCTACCGTTATTATTACGTATTCCGCTGGTTGATGTTGTATTAAGAACTGGATCATGAGATCCCTATTTGTGTAAGAACTTATGTATGGTTTGTAATGGATGATGTACTATGGTATCCAATTATGTTATGTCTCACAAAAATGGTAATCCTGGGATTGCGAGGTATGGCATAACAGGCATCTGGGATTAAAAATCCGGGTGTTGTCAATCATCATCGTCATCATCCACACCATCATCTCCACCAGCACCATCATCATCACTCCATCCCACTGTAACAATTGTGTTGAATCTTGCATAGTTCTTAGGGGAAACTTTCCTGGTGTTGATTACTATTGTAGTTTATGCTTGTGAGTGGAACCTTTGGATTATTATTTATGTTCAGATTATTATCCATTACCATATCATCTTTGATCTTGAACCATATGATGTCTCATTAGTAGTTCGTTTAGTTCTTGAAGACATGGGAGAAGTCATGTTGTTAGTAGTGGATTTGTGTTGAGATATTATTCAATGGTTTAGTATTTAAGTTTTGGTACTATTCTTCTAGTGGTGTCATGTGAACGTAAACTACATGATACTTCACCATTTATGGGCCTAGGGCAATGCATTGTGTATTTGGCTACTAATTGTGGGGTTGCCGGAGTGACAGAAACCTGAACCCCCATTAGGACACCATTGCACAAGGGAGTGTAGGATCTCAGAGTTTAAGGTTGTGGTTAGGTTTATACCTTAATTGCTTTCTTGTAGTTGCGGATGCTTGCAAGGGGTTTAATCACAAGTATGTATTAGTCCAAGTAAGGTCGGTACATTAGCACATGTTCACCCACACGACACTTACAAAATCAAAGAAGACTACTTAGCTATATGAAGCGAAACCACTTGACAGAATTCCCATGTGTACTTGAGAACGTTTGGTCCTCATAAGTATTTCCACCGGCTTGTCCTTGCTAAGAAAGGATTGGGCCACTTGCTGGAATTGTTTGCTATCTTTATTACTTGCACTTTATCTCTTTCCTTTATCAGAAACCCCCTAAAAATCCTTTTTCTAAGTATTTACAGAGATTTCCTGCTCCATACCACTAGTCAACACCTTCTGCTCCTCGTTGGGATCAACAAACCTATTTATCAAAAGTACTACGATACACCCCCTATACTTGTGGGTCATCAAGACTATTTTCTAGCGCTGTTGCCAGTGAGTGAAGCACTATTGAAGAGTGGAACTGGTAAAGGAAAATTCTACTGTGAGTATTGTTTTTTATTTCTGTTTGTTACTTTGTTTCCAATATGGATAACCCACTTGGTTTTCTGTTTGGGAAAACTACTACCACTGTTAGGGTAGTAGATGAACCACCACCTGTTGAGATAGATCCTTTTAAGATACCTACAATTATTGTTGATCGTGTTATGGATAATTATTATTTAGGGGATGGAATTATCCATCTTGGTGATCACTTGTTTTTTATCCATGAATTATGCGGGTTGTTTAAGTGTGTAGGTATCACAACTAAACAGGTGAAGAAGAAGTTACTCTCTATATCGTTGAAAGGAAGAGCTAAAGAATGGTATAAGCTGCTGAAGAATGGGCAATCCATGGAACGGGAGGACATAGTATCTCTCTTTTATTCTAAATTCTATCCTCCTAGTGAGATTCATAAGGATAGGAATCTGATATATAACTTTTGGCCTCATGATGGAGAGAGTACAACTCAAGATTGGGGGAGATTGAAGTTACTAATACTTAAATGTCCTATTCATGAACTCACAAACAATATTATTATTAAGGAAGATTTACTAGATGCTTCTTGTGCTGGATCATTCACTCGTATGAAGGAAGAAGCTAAATGGGATCTCCTAGACCGTATTCAAGAGAACACTGAAGCATGGGACAATGACAAAGGAAGAAAGTCAGGTATAAACTATGATTATGAATGCATTAAATCTTTTATGGGAACTGATGACTTCCGTGATATTAGTACTGAGTATGGTCTTGATTCTCAAAGTATTGCCAAATATTTTAAGGCCTTTGCCTCTTACATAGAAATTCCTAAAAATAAGTGTAATAAGTACCATGCACCTTATAAAGATGTTTTTAATTAGTTCCTATTAGAAATACTGAAGTTTGTACTACTAATCATATTGTGCCTGAACCTTATGTTGAGAAAACATCTTTCCCAGCTAAGGTAAAGGAGTATTCTATGATAATAGTGTGGATAACTAAGGTATAAAGAAAGTTGTGGAACCTCATGAGCAAATAAACAATGAACCCGTGGTAGCTATTGTGACAGATCTTGTCACTAGAAATATAGAGGATGAGCACATCGTCTTCTATGATGACGCTTCTAATATTATCTCTGATCCTAGAAAAGCTAGTGTCCATGTGCTTTCTGTTAGAATTGGTGATCATTGCTATTATGGTTTATGTGATATTGGTGCTAGTTCTAGTGCTATTCCTTACGAGCTTTACAGGGAAATTATGCATGAAATTGTTCCTTGTGAGCTTGAGGACATTGATGTGGTTATTCACCTTGCTAATAAGGAAACCATTTGCCCTATTAGTATTGTAAGAGATGTGGAGGTTCTCTGCGGTAAGATTAACTTGCCTAATGAAGATTTCAGGGGTGAACAACTTGCTTCTATTGATCCAGTTTATGACCTTGGACCTCTTTTTGATGATTGTAAGTATGATCATTCTAATGATAAAGTTGTTTCCTGTGACAGTTATGTTGTCAACTTTATTCAAAGTGCTACTGAAAGGTATTATGAGAGAGGGAAACGTGGTTTTATGCATCTCAATAATATTAAGTTTCCCCGTTTTATGTTGAAAGCTTTGAAGTTGCATTTGTTTTGTCTTCCTATGCTAGTGCCCTTTTTGTTGGGGATATACTTTCCGGGTATACCTACAGGACCAGGGTGGCCCACTAACGGGTTAGAGCTTTGCTTCACGGGCGGCCCAGTCAGTGAAAGAGGAGGAGCCAGTTCCGTCTATGACAAGGCCCAGAAGAGTTACCAACTTAGGCCTGTAGTATTACTTGTAGTCCAAGATGTACATAGTTACCGACTATGTAACGTAGCCGGATATGTCTCTCCCTGTAACCCTAGGCCCCGGTGACTATATAAACCGGCCCTATGGGAGCCTTTAGGGCAACAACTCAAATAGACAACCACAACCAACTCGCACAGGAGAACCTCTGAAGTAATCCATTGTAACATCCGGCTTACGCCGATATATTACTGGGTTGCTAGCAGGAGTAGGATCCGATCACCGCAGTCGGATCTGAACCTGGGTAAACTTGTGCTCACCGCTCCTGGAACATCTGACGTCTCACACCCCATCCTTCCAATCCCACTAGGACCCCCTATGGCGTACTTGTTGACAATCCGACGATAGTTGGCACCCACCGTGGGGCAGGTGACCTTTGGAGCATCGTTCCAGGCGGAATCTGCGCGTGCAGGAATCCGCCAAACAATCTCCATGGGTCGCGTGGTCTACGCCAGTGATGTCCCTCTCATCCTCCTAGATGAGACTTGGATTCCGGCTTCAAAACCCGTGCCATCCTACACAATCATGTCAATTGGCGAGGTCGATATTATCTCGGGTTTCCTGATCCCGCCCAACCTACCCTAGAGGTGATGACCATGGCGGAAGAAAAATATGGATCTACTTTGTCCACAGAGGCGGAAGAGTTCAGGGTCTCGGAGAAAATCAAACCCACCCAAACCACTCCCGTAGAGGAATAATAGGTGGAAGAAGAAGTCAGATCCGATCTCTCCAGTGAGATCGGATACACAAACAAGGAGTACATCCGCTACGGATCCAGCTTTGCTGACGTCGAGGCGGAAACCAAGTTATACAAGAACCTCAAGAACATGAACAAGAAGAAGCACTGTTTCGTGTACCACATAAGCACTGGATACGACTTTGTCGATGCTAGAGACGGTAGCGACTCGGTCCTAGACGCAATTGAAGAAAACGCCAACTTACCCGGCTCCCCAGCGGAGTCAATCACGTCGCAAGAACTTCGAGACTTTGATAAGGAGATAGAGGAGTACGAGCAAGAGCACGCCTCCAGACAAACACCAGGTGAGCTGAAAACTCCTCCTAGTCCATATGATAGCATGGATGAAAGCTACACCTCGCAGGATGACATGGACACCGGAGATTCCTCCGAGGTCTACAAGCCTACCATGACGGAAAGTACCGACGGAAGTTTATCCCCCGGTACCAGAACAAAAGCCGTCTTTGCCACTGGTACGCACGTCAAGGCTACTGGGCGGTCAAAGAATAAGAAGAAAACTAATCCGACTCCGGCAGAGCCGGACGTCGAAGAAACCAATGAAGAAAAAGTTGATGAAGAGATCGAGATGGAGAATCAGGACGGAGATCCGATTAATCCCACCCCGATCGATCCTCCTTTGGATGGACACGTTGTCACCAAGGGTGCACGTGAAATTTATGGAGATGCTCTCACAATTACAATCCCAACGGCTTCGGACTTACGCTGGATGCGCTGGAGAAAAGGGCCGAGGACCTGGAAAAGCACCGCTTGTTTCTACATGAAGAGGCCGCACGCCTCGTCGAGATGAGACAGTAGTTAGACAGTGATCCTACTAGATATCAGTCAGATTTCAAGCAACATCCAAACAAAACAAGGGGAGGTCCATTTCTTGCAAACAAGAATCCAGATATCCACAAAGATCTATTCGACGGAAAAGATGGAGAGAAGATCTGAGTCTATAGCACGCTAGTGGAAAACGCTGCTGCAGCTCGAGCCAGCCTCGCCAACAATTCGTCTCCGCAGCAGGTCCAGCAGTGCATTGCGTTCCTGTACAAAGGAATAAATCAGCAGAAAACAGCCGCGTCATTTAGTGTCAAGCTGGCCTCAAAGTCTGAGTTTTGCCACACTAGCGCTGACCAAAGCACTGACGTAAGGCTCCGCAGGGATACGGCTCAGCGCTATCGTCCCCGTGGAGAAGAAGAAAATTCCAGGACCGGCTCCAACAGCCACTCTCGCCCGTCGGCACGTGACTGGGCAAGAGTTATTCCGGCTACTACCAAAGACGCCATCAGAGCAATGGTTCCTCATCAGGACCATCGTCGGCAAAACAATCTCTATAGAGAAGACCCGGAAACACGCCGCCAGCGAGAGGAGCAAGATCGGCTAAGGATGCCACCACCGAGCCGTCCGGCTGGCAACGCCAGACGAAGAGATGATCCGGATCGTCCTGAATCTAGTAGGGACGATGCCCGAAGAAACAGGCATCAGAGTCCGCATAATGAGGCTCCACGGCCACCACCAAGAAACCCAGTCGAAAATAATCCACCAGGGCCACCATCGGCTCCCAGCAGCGACCATGAAGGATCACGTTGTAGCCACGGAAGCCGTAGGGGCGGAGGTGGCAATGGTGAGAGAAGAAGCATAAATCCGACTCCGCTGCGCAGAAGCCGTGAGCCTCCAAGGCGCAGATCTCTCTCGCCAAACGACGCTCGGCATCGCATAGAATCAAACATAGAAGCACGGAGGTACGAGGAAGAGGATGTGTACGTGGGACCCGTGCTTTGGTCCACATATACGTCAGACAAAATTTCCGTTTGACTTTGGCATTGCCAAACATATTCAGCCCTATGACGGTGTAGCTCGGCCAGATACTTGGCTCAAGGATTTTTTCCAGGCTTGCTGCATTGCCAAAGGAGGAAACATCCTTGTTGCAGTCCGATATCTCCCACTGATGTTGAGGAAGACGTCTCGATCATGTCTCAATGAACTACCAGAGAATTCAATTCATAACCGGTATGATATGCAAGGTGCGTTGTTTTCAAACTTCGAGGGAACATACAAGAGGCCCTGCATAGTCGGAGACTTGCAGCATTGCACCCAAAGACCCGGAGAAACTTGCCGGGATTTCCTCGGACGATGGATCGATACGAAGAACTCCTGCGAAGGAGTAAACGAGCAAATTGCGATAGAAGCTTTTATTGCAGGCCTTCTAGTCAGACTTTTACGTCACAGGCTGAAGCATGACCACGTCACAGATTTGAGAGAAATGATAGGGACGGCAAGCAAATATGCTGATGCCGATGATGATTCACAAGGGCTGCTAAATATTCTAGCCAATGTGGCCAAACAGCCAAAGCAAACTCAGAAGCGCAAGAACACCATGGAAGAAAAACCGGCTCCGAACAAGGCAGATGTCAACGCAATATTCAGATTTGGAGGACGAGGAGGGCACGGAGGCGATCGTGGTAGAGGCCGAGGAACTTCCCGAATCCAGGGCAGACGAGACCAACAACCCGAAAGAACCTATACCTAGGCTGACATTGCCAATAATCCCTGTGTCCACCACTTGGATAGTAACGGAGGATCTACCCATACAAATGCCGAGTGTCAATTCAATGAAGACATCAAGAAAGACGAATCCGCTGGCTATAGAGCCAAACGACGAAAAGGAAAGAAAAATTCTATGAAAGGAAAGGAGCCCAAGGAAGATTCCGACATGGAAGAGGTGGAAGATGCCGCAGAACCCAAGCCGAATGGAAAAAAGACTTTTCTGACTAAGAAAGACGCATACGGCTGCTTCCTTGGATCCCAACCAGCTAAGGATAAAAATGAGGTTATTCGTGATCTCAATGCCATGGTTCGGGCTGTCCCCCAATTCCTGGACTGGTCAGAGGTGACTATCACCTTTGATCGTTCAGATCACCCGAGGAAAACACATCGTCAGGGTAAGGATCCTCTGGTCGTCAATCCTCTTATTGATGGCTATGAGTTTGATACGTCCAAAACGTATCTACTTTCTCGAACACTTTGCTATTGTTTCTTCTCTAAACTAGTGTGATTTGGATACAACTAACACGGACTGACGCTGTTTTCAGCAGAATTACCTTGGTGTCTTGTTTTTGTGTAGAAAATGAACTATCAGCAAAAATCCCGGAAAATATGCCAAAAACTATTTCTCACCAGAAGATCCACGGAGCCAGAAGGGGAGACAGAGGAGAGGCCTAGGGGCCCCAGACCCGACCCAGGCGCGGGCCCACTGACCCCACGCCTAGGGGAGGTCTGGACACCCCAGGCAGATCCTCGTCCTCCCTCCATGCCTATAAGTTTCCTTCTGACCTAAAAACTCAGGGGGGGGGGTCGATAGTTTTCCAGAAAGAGTTCTGCTCCGTCGTCTCCACCAGAAACCAAGATTCGGATCCATAAACTCTGTTCTGGCATCGTGCCGGGACGGGGAATTTGGAGAGGATCATCGCCATCGTCATCACCAACGCATCTCCATCAACCACCGATGTTTCCCTCATCCATGAGTAAGTAATCCCCCGCTGTAGGCTTGGGGATGGTAGGGATTGGATGAGTTCTATCATGTAACCGAATAAGATCTGTTAGGGCATAGTGCTTAGTATCTCTATTAGTGTTATTTGACTTTGTTAAAACTTGTTATGCTTAATTCTTGTCACTAGGGCCCGAGTGCCATGATCTCAGATTTGAACTTATTATTGAATCATTATGATAGTATTGTTTGTGATCTTATCTGCAAGTTGTGTACACATATCATTGTACGGATCCAAAGGACACAAAGTGACAATAATTGGGACAACCGGAGGGGATGGCTGTGGTGTGAGGATCACATGTGTTCATGGAGTGTTAATGCTTTGCTCCGGTGTTCTATTAAAAGGAGCACCTTAATTGCCAATAGTTCCCTAGAGGCCCCGCAGCCATGGGCTGGCTGGACAGAAGATGTTGTGCAAGTTCTCATTGCGAGCACGTATGACTATATTTGGAGGACATGCCTAGGATTGTTTAATACTTGGATGCTTGTTATTATTTATCTACAATGCCCTAGATCTTGAAGTTACATGTTTAGACTCGTACATGCAACGCCCGACCATCCATCTCTATGCCTACCACACTCGAATCCTACTGTTACCGTTACTGTTACCATTGCTCCTGTTTCACTGTTGTTGTTGTTGTTGTTGTTGTTGTTGTTGTTGCTTTGCTGTTGCTACTACAAACTGTTGATACTGATAAACTTCTGTGAGCAAGAACTATTTCTAGGTGCAGCTGAACTGACAACTCAGTTGTTAAGGCTTGCAAGTATTCTTTGGCTCCCCTTGTGTCGAATCAATAAATTGGATGATACTACCCGCGACGACTGTTGCGATCCCCTACACTTGTGGGTCATCAAGACTATTTTCTGGTGCCATTGCCGGGGAGCATAGCTTTATTTGTAAGTTCACTTGGATCTATTATTGTTCACTGCTACTCCTTTCATCATGGGGAAGTCTCGTGATGGAAAGTTCCCTATTTTACCATCCACTACAAGAAGAGGTACAATCCTAAACACCTCTGTTGCTCTTGATTCACCGCCTGTTATAAGTAAGCTTGTCACACCACCACCACATGCTCATGCTACACACACTGCTACTACTGCTAAATCTGAAACTGCTTTGATGTTCATGATGTTACTTCTACTGTTCTTGATGCGAGTGGTTCATTAGGTACTTTTCTAGATGCTACTATCGCTAGTCTAGGAAATACCGAAACTCCTAGTGAAGACACTATTACCCCTGTTAGCTCACCTGATTCTAGTGAGAGTTATGATATTAATGATGGTTACATAGAGCTCACTGATGAATTTGTTGAAGAATGACGAAACACACATGGTGCTAGTGCTAGTAAGAGTCTCCTTGCTAGACGTACTATTATGCCTAAGAAGTCCTATGATCCCAAGTTTGCCACCTCTCCCATAGATATTAAAGATAAATATTATGATTTCTCTCTTGATTTATCTTATTTAGATATTGTTGAGAAAGAACCTTTGTGTGGTACTGAAAATGAGAGTGATGTGGATCATATGAATGAGCTTTCTACTATGAGTGCTTTGTTCTCTAATGATTTTAAAATGCGCAAGTACTTGCTAAGATCTTACCTTTTTCACTAAAAGGAGAAGCTAGGGCTTGGTTTAATAGATTACCTCCTGGTTCCATTGATAGCCCTGATTGCTTGATTGCTTCTTTCTTCCATAAATATTTTCCTCCTAGTGCTAGACATGCTGCTTTGTAGAGACTTTTTGATTTTAAATAGGGAGAAGAAGAGAAATTGCCTGAGTCGTGGAAAAGATTCTGTTCCTTGATTCATGCATATCCTGGATGTCCATTACCTTAGAATGAGCTTCTCGATATTTATTATGATGGACTAACTAATGATTCTAGGACCTACCTAGATAGCTTTGCTGATTATGTTTTTAGGAAAAGGACTCCTACAGATGCTGAAGAATTAATGAACAAGATAAGCAAGAATTATGATGATTGGACTTCAACTGAGTTGAATACACCTGAGCCTATTACTCCTGAACCAGTTGTTCCTGAACCAGTTCCAACACCAACAATAAAGAAGAGGGGAGTTATTGCATTAAATGATGAAGTGATGAAGGAAGCTAAAAAGTGTCTAAAGGAGAAAGGTATTAGAGCACAAGATGTGAAAAATCTACCTCCTATAGAAGAATTATGTAAGCCAAATCCCCACTCATCTACTATTGAGGTGCACTCTCTCCAATTTAATGAAGGTGATATTCCTTATGGTAATCCTCCTAATCAATGCTTAGAGGAACTTGACACATTTATTGTTAAACAAGGTAATTTTAAAAACAAGTTCAGAATCATTTATTGGAAAACTCCAGAGCTATCCATGAGTTGAAAGATATTGTGGAAAGAACTTCTAATGATATTAAAATGCTTTGTAAACACTTTCAAATGGTTCAAACCCAACTTGATCAACTTTCTAAGGTACAAAAGGATATGTTAGTTAATGCTTCAGGAAATAAACATGCTTATGGAATTAGAACTAGGAGTGGTGCGGCTACTCAAGATCCTTTATATCCTGAAGGACACCCTAAAAGAATAGAGTAGTATTCCCAACAAGGTGAGGATAGTGGTAGTCCTCGTAAGAGGAAGAAAAAGAAACATAAGAAAGTTGAGGAACCACTTGAACCTACTGTAGATCCTAATAGTATATCTCTCTCGGATGCTAAAACTAAGAGTGGTAATAATAATGAGTCTCCTGATAAGGAGGAAGTTGAGGAAGAACCTGAGAAACACACTAAGAACACTAGGTACACAAAGGAAGATTTTATTGCTAATAAACATGGTAAAGAGAGAGAACCTTGGGTGCAGAAACATATGCCTTTCCCAGGTAAGAAACACAAGTCAAAGGAGGAAGAACACTACAACAAGTTTTGTGAGTGGATGAAACCTTTATTCTTGCAAATTCCTTTGACTGATGCTATTAAGTTGCCTCCTTATTCAAAGTATATGAAGGATATTGTCTCTAATAAAAGGAAGATTCCTAATGAGGAGATTTCTACTCTACTTGCTAATTACTCCTTCAATGGTTAGGATCCAAAGAAACTTGGTGATCCAGGTATACCAACTATTCCTTGCTCCATTAAGAATAATTATGTTAGAACTGCTTTATGTGATTTGGGAGCTAGAGTTAGTGTTATGCCTTTTTCTCTATAAGAGATTCTAGTTAGAAAATTTGATACCAACTGGCTGATAAGTCAACTACTGTCCCTGTTGGTATATGTGAGGATGTTCCTGTTCAAGTAGCTCATAATTGCATGGTTTTAACTAATTTTGTTGTGCTTGAAATGCCTGAAGATGATAATATGTCTATTATTCTTGGGGGACCTTTTCTTAATACTGCAGGTGCTATCATTAATTGCAATCAAGAAAAAGTAACATTCAATATTAATGACAAAGAGCACACTGTCTATTTCCCCAAGAAGGTTGTTAAGAGCTATTGCCTGAATTCCATTGAAAATATTGAGAGCATCAAGGTTGGAGAAATGTATTGTCCCATTTCACAAGAAAATTTTGAAACTATTATGATTGGGACCATTGCTATCAAGTATGAGGTAACATAATCACCTTGTGGAATGCAAAGTTTTGTTTCATATAAGATTTTTTTGGTAACAAGACTTGATCAACCTTGTTAACAAAAGGATTTTAATGAACAAAATAATGCTTCCAATGTGGTTATACTTGCTTTATTTTTCCTTTCTCCTTCCTAGTCTTTGCTTTAGCTTTAGTTTTTGCTAGTTGTTTGCTTGTTTGAGTTTCTTATAGCTCCTGTAGTTTGGCTTTTGGTTTGCTTTTGCTTTTTCTAAAAAACTATTTCTGCGAGAAAATCAATTTTCATACCCAGAAAATTGGCCAAAAATAAAGTTTCCCGAAAAATCCCAAAAAATTGAAAATAATTTTTTCCTCGAAAAAAGGGGCAGAGTGGCACCTGAGATGACCCAGGGGGGCACCCCTAGGCCCCACACCCATGGTAGGCGCGGCCTACCTAGTGGTGGCGCCTAGGGGGGGGGGGGGTCTGGCCCACCTGGGCCCCTCTAGACTGCCTCCTCAAAGCCACCTTCTTTATCTCTCCCGAAAAACACCGAAAAACTTGCTCAAGCTCGATTTCTTGCTGTTCTTGCTCGTGATTTTCGATCTCCTTGTTCAGCCCATCTCAAGTGCTAATTTTTGGAGGGTTTGCTCCTTGGTATGTGCCTCCTCCACTTGTCCAACTAGATTTGTGATTGGTAGATTGTATCTTGAGTATTTTTTCTATTGTAGGTGTCAGGTTGTTTGAGCTTGCACGCTTGTTCTATGTTTATAAACTTTGTTTTGATGCATGTGTAGTCCTCTAGCAAGTTCCTATGGTATTTGCTCATCATTTATCAACTTAGAAATCACTTGGTTTGATGGTTGTCTAAAAATTTCAGCAAGGAAGATGAGTGCTTATACACTGAATCAATATGACTTGATGGTGCATGAGCCAATGAAGGTTCATCGTGAGGATGCAGTTTTTCCTTCCATATATCCATGCTATGAATGAGAGCTGCAGGGATTCTCCAAGATTTTCAAACTTTGGTTACAAATGCAGGGTTGGAGCACTTTGTTGAAGGTGAACCAATCCAATATGTTAAGCTAACCATGGCTTTTGTGCAGGACTTCCGGTTCACTTGGTCTACTTCTAATCCCATGGTCCATTACAAAATATATAATATACTTGTCGACCTGCCGTTTGCTGATTTCTATGCAGCAATTAGAGTACCTCAGTGGGGATCTTGTGAGAAGATCAAGGAGAGGCCCAAGTCACTTGTTGATTTGTATGCTGAGATTTGCTAAGGTTTCGACTTCTCAAAGGGAAGTGGTAAAATTCGGAACATCCAGCTCCCAGCTATTAGATACTTTTCCTATTTCATTACCAAGTGTGTTCTTGCTAGAAAGACTGCTAGAAAGTTGTCTTCTTTTGATCTAGCTTTTATTGCAGCTTCTCTGAGTAGGAATAGTTCCTATAGTTTGGGTGCTTTGATAGCTCACCGTCTCACCACCAACCGTGAGAAGGGTGGAATTTGTGGAGTTCTCATTGCGTCTAGCATGGTTTTGTTTCTTTGGGAGCCAATGTGAGAAGTTTGTGATATGAACTATCTTTTGCCTAGCAAGGTTGGAGAAAGGGTAGGAATGAGAAAATAGTTTATTTGCCTGCCCCTTCTTTCTTTAACTTTGATAACAAGCAAGGATGGTCACTTACGGAGGAGGATCTTGACGCTTATGTGGGGGAACTCTCCCAGGAAGAAGAGAATGTTGAAGAGGATGTCGAATACAATTCGGTTCAGCCCTCCAACTTGGGAGAGTCTTCATACCAGTAGCGCTCATTTGAATGGGGCGTGTCTTCTTCCTCATGCAGGTGCCTGACTATGATCATTCCTATGATGACCCACCAGCATGGGGGTACTATCCGCGTTATTGAGCCCCACTTAGGACAAAATCCTAAGCTTGGGGGGAGGTATACCGACATTACACTCATATATATATATATATATATCATGTTCGGTCGGTTCTTTGTATATCCATTGTTTCGCTTTATTTTGGTTCTTGTTGCTGCTTTCTCAAAAAACCCAAAAATACCAAAAATATTTTTGTTGTTTCTCTTGGTTTGTTTCTTTGCTTTGGTTTGCCTTAAAATAAAAATCCAAAAAGATTTTGCTTTGTTTGGTTTGCTTTGTTTTTGTTTGGTTTTTCTTTGTTTGCTTGTTTCTAAAAAATCGAAAACACCAATAATATTTTTTGTTCTTCTTTGGTTTTGTGAGTTCTTTGCAGGGTTCAGCCGTCCTTAGTGGATATTGGTTTTCATGTTAATTATTCAAGTCACACAAGTGAAGGGAAATAATGTAGATTAAGACAACTCGAGGTGTGGTAAGAGGCTGGTAATGAACTCTATTTGTTTCATTTTTGTACATATACTTATCATTGTGAGCATGCTTGGCCTGTTTGTGTAAGGTATATGTCATTATGGATTCTTAGTAGTTCTTGCTTGTCTATGATTAGCTCCATATTGCTAATAGTTTGTAGCATGTCATATGAATGTTTGCTTGCATTGTTTTATTCATACTTTGGTATGACATTGTGGTATCCCCCTCTGACTGTTCATGTGAATCAACTTGGCACATGCTCATGCATGCATATGAGTAATCAATAGTCAGTAAGCCTCGATGATTTATTTTGCCTCAGAGTTCTTGTATCACTTTCATGCCATAATTAGTCATGTTTTGTTGCAAGCATGATTATGACATCTATTGCTCTCTCGTTTGTCGCTCCCTCTCTATTGCTAGCCTTCACTTGCACTGAGTATGTGCTCTACCTGTGCTTCCAACTCCCCAAAACCAATATTGCCAGCTGTGTCCACCATACCTACCTATTAGCATCATTTTCTATTTCAGTGCATATTCCATATGCCTTGTTTTCTTCCAAAATAAAATGTTTGTCTGTTTTGAGAAAGTTAGTTAGTAAAGCTCTCATGAAATTGATGGCACACTTTATATTCTTTGTGCTTAATAAACTTGAACCATTGTGACTAGCCCATGAAAGTTATATGCTTGCTTATTATATATTGGGAGTCAGCAGAACCGTGCTGTCACGGAGAACGCTTTCAACACTTTTTGGATAATTATATCCAGTGGATACTTTGCTCTTTTGTTTACGGATGTCGACAATGTGAAATAAAAGGGGAAGTTGTTAGTTCATGGATTTTATACATTGTGTTAGAGAAACGCCTGGGACGCTAGCCTAAGCCATGCCTAATCATGGTTGAAACTTGTAGCATCACTATAATGAGCATCTATGAAGCTTCCTCAATAAAAAACTATGCATATGGTAAATAAAAAGATTGTTGAGATGCTCATTGTCTGCTTGCCTTGTCATTTTGGTTATGGGAAAGCTCTTGTACCATGTGCAAGGGGTACCCCGTTGGCAGTTCTCAATGATATGCATGTATTTACAATGACAAGAACGTTCAGGTAACCAAAGTTGAGTAGCATGCGAAGCGACCCTCGTACTCAAGGGACTTGGGATTTCCAGTCTATGGTCTCTCGAGCATATGATTCAGAGTGGACCTCACTTTTACCTTAACCACAAGAAGATGCCTATGATAGGGGGAATGAGAGCTCAAAGCTAATAAGTACCTTCCTTTCAGCATTAGGAAGCCTTTCAAACCTTCACAAAACCGTTTTCACAACTTTGTTGAGTCACCACTTATTCTATGAGCACATTCTTGAGAGCATAGTTCTTGTGTTTGTTCCAAAACTTGGTTAATTATGTCATGACTTTGATGCTTGTATCTCTAATATCTTTATCTCTAGTCTTCATATGAACTTTAGAGGTGCCTCAACATTTATATTGTGCTCTTCGAACAAAGGCAAGTGAGATACCACTCCATCATACCTTATTATGAGCATTGCAATGTTGCTTATGTTTATGTTTCATGCTACTTATTATTATTGAGTTGGTTTCTCTTCATAGCTTGCAATGACTATTGAGTAGACGTAGTTGCATACTCCCTATTATGAATTGTCTAAGCATCTACTCCTGTGCTGAGAATATATACATCATATGAAGCAAAGTGTTCGTGAAAGTTCTTTTATCGCACTCAGTTTTCAACTGAATTGTTTGAGAACAAGCAATAAGCTAAGCTTGGGGGGACTTGATACGTCCAAAACGTATCTACTTTCTCAAACACTTTGCTATTTTTTCTTCTCTAAACTTGTGTGATTTGGATACAACTAACACAGACTGACGCTGTTTTCAGCAGAATTACCTTGGTGTCTTGTTTTTGTGCAGAAAATGAACTATCAGAAAAAATCCCGAAAAATATGCCAAAAACTATTTCTCACCAGAAGATCCACAGAGCCATAAGGGGAGACAGAGGGCAGGCGTGAGGGGCCCAGACCCACCCTAGGCGCGGGCCCACTGACCCCACGCTTGGGGGAGGTCTGGCCACCCCAGGCAGCTCCTCGTCCTCCCTCCGCGCCCATAAGTTGCCTTCTGACCTAAAAACTCAGGAGGGTTCGATAGTTTTCCAGAAAGAGTTCCGCTCTGCCACCGCGACCAGAAACCAAGATTCGGATCCAGAAACTCCGTTCTGGCACCTTGTCGGGACGGGGAATTTGGAGAGGATCATTGCCATCATCATCACCAACGCATCTCCATCAACCACCGATGTTTCCCTCATCCATGAGTGAATAATCCCCCGCTGTAGGCTTGGGGATGGTAGGGATTGGATGAGTTCTATCATGTAATTGAATAAGATCTGTTAGATCATAGTGCCTAGTATCTCTATTAGTTCTATTTGACTTTGTTGCAACTTGTTGTGCTTAATTCTTGTCACTAGGGCCAGAGTGCCATGATCTCAGATCTGAACTTATTATTGAATCATTATTATAGTATTGTTTGTGATCTTATCCGCAAGTTGTGTACACATATCATTGTCCGGATCCAAAGGCCCCAAAGTGACAATAATTGGGACAACCGGAGGGGATGGCTGTGGTGTGACGATGACATGTGTTCATGGAGTGTTAATGCTTTGCTCCGGTGCTCTATTAAAAGGAGCACCTTAATTGCCAGTAGTTCCCTAGAGGCCCCGCTGCCACGGGCTGGCTGGACAGAAGATGTTGTGCAAGTTCTCATTGCGAGCACGAATGACTATATTTGAAGCACATGCCTACGATTGTTTAGTACTTGGATGCTTGTTATTATTTATCTGCAATGCCCTAGATCTTGAAGTTACATGTTTAGACTCGTCCATGCAATGCCCGTCCATCCATCCCTATGCCTACCACACTCGAATTCTACTATTACCGTTACTATTACCATTGCTCCTGTTTCACTGTTGCTATTGTTGTTGCTAATACAAACTGTTGCTACTGATAAACTTCTATGAGCATGAACTATTTCCAGGTGTAGCTGAACTGACAACTCAGTTGTTAAGGCTTGCAAGTATTCTTTGGCTTCCCTTGTGTCGAATCAATAAATTAGGTAATACTACCCGCGAAGACTGTTACGATCCCCTAGACTTGTGGGTCATCAGAGTTCTCAAAAACACTCAAGGATGGTGGGAGCAGTATCAATATCCTCTACATCGAGACACTCCACCGCATGAAGCTACACGAGTGCCAGTTGAGTTACAACAGTGTAACTTTCCATGGCATTGTACCAGGAAGACAGGCAAATTCTCTGGGTGAGATTACTCTGGACGTGACATTTGGCACCCGAGATAATTACCGGACCGAGCCACTCTCCTTCGAGGTGGTACCGTTCAAAAGTGCTTACCACGCCATCTTCGGACGTCCGGCTTACTGGGCGTTCATGGCCCATCCCTATTACATCTACAACATGATTGAACTTCCAAGTCCAAAGGGCGTAATCACCATACGAGGAAATCCAAGGAAGGCGCGAGAGTGCGACGAAGGATCTGCTTCCTTCGCCGAAGCCGTGCTGCACGCCCAGGAGTACCAGGAGATCAAGAAGACTAACAATCCGTCCGAGATGCCCACTACGAAGAACGAGGTGCTGAAGCCAAGTTTGCATTTCAAGGCATCGGAAGAGACGAAGAAGACGTCGCTGAAGGAAGATGATCCCTCCAAAATGACGAACATAGGGGTAGTCTTAGGCCACACATAGGAAAGCACGCTCGTCGAGTTGCTCAAAGCTAATAGTGACATCTTCGCATGGCAGCCATCTGACATGACCGGAGTACCTAGGGAACTTGCCGAGAACTCTCTTAATGTGTACCCAGATGGTAAACCCGTCAAACAGTCCTTATGATGGTTTGGTAATGAAAAGCGCAAAGCAATAGCCAAGGAATTAACCCGCTTAGAGCTAGCGGATTTCATAACAGAGGTCATCCATACAGATTGGGTGGAAAATCTTGTACTCGTCCCTAAAAAAGGACACCATAGATTTAAGGATGTGTGTTGAATATACCGCTTTGAACAAGGCATGCTTAAAAGATCCGTTTCCTTTGCCAAGAATTGATCAAGTTATCGACTCAACGACAGGGTTGGAATTACTCTATTTTCTCGACGCATACTCCGGATATCACCAAATACCGATGAAAAAGTTGGATCAAATTAAGACGTATTTCGTCACTCCTTTCGAAACCTTCTGCTACAAAACTATTTCTTTTGGCTTAAAGAACGCAGGAGCAACATATCAACGTACCATGCAACATTGTCTCAACGACCAAATCAGACGCAACATCCACGTATATGTAGACAACATAGCAGTTATGTACAAAAAGAAGGAAACTTTGATTTCCGACTTGGATGAAACGTTTGCTAGTCTACGAAAATTTAATATGATGGTAAATCCAAAGATATGTTTCTTTGGAATTCTAGCCGGAAAATTGTTAGGTTTCAAGGCTATATTAAACATTACCATGCTGACTCGCCTGGAGGACGTACAACGCCTCACTGGTTGCATCGCAGCGGTGAGTCGGTTCGTCAGCTGGCTTAGTGAAAGAGCCGCACCTTTGTATAAACTCTTGAAGAAAACCGACAAATTTGTCTAGACCCCAAAAGCCGAAACTGCACTACAAAGTTTGAAAGATCTGCTTTCAAATCCACCAGTTCTCGCAGCGCCAGAACCTCAAGAACCTATGTTACTCTACATTGCAGCGATCAACAAGGTCATAAGCGTGGTGACAGTAGTTGAGCGCGAGGAAGAAGGCCATGAGCATAAGGTGCAACGGCCAACTTACTATCTAAGTGAGGTCCTAACAGAATCAAAGCAACGGTATCCACATAATCAAAAGCTAGCCTATGGAGTGTTCTTTGCATCCAGAAAGCTACGCCACTATTTTCAAGAGCACAAGATCACAGTAGTGAGCATGGCTCCTCTACGAGATATAATCAACAATCGTGACGCCAAAGGACGTGTCGCAAAGTGGGGAATAGAGATTGCAGCTTTCGACATTGAGTACAAACCACGTACAACAATCACAAAGGAGAGTGTGGTCACCATGCTGCAGCCAGATCCTTAGTGGAAAAAGCTTTTCGACATGGATTCTTTTGGCTTACAGCTAAGGCAGATGCCGATAAAGTGGTCAAAACGTGCAAGGGCTGCCAAAAGTACGCTCACCAGGCACATGCTACGGCTGAACAGTTGCGAATAATCCCTATTACATGGCCGTTCGCGGTCTGGGGGCTTTATATGGTAGGTCCGTTTCGCACGACAAAATGTGGATTTACTCACCTACTAGTTATGGTGGATAAATTTACAAAATGGATTGAGGCTAAACCTGTAACAAGTTGCGATGGAGACACGGCCAGAAGATTCGTCGAGGACGTAATCATCAGATTCGGATATCCGCACAGTATAAATACTGACAACGGGAGAAACTTTTCCATGGGTGAACTTGCTGAATTCTGCGAAGAACAAGGGATCCGACTTGATATTGCATCAGTCGTACATCCACAAGACAATGGACAAGTCGAAAGAACTAATGGCCTTATTCTACAAGGAATCCAACCTCGTCTCGAGACACCGCTTCGCTGGGCCGCGGGGGCTTGGGAGGAGGAATTACCGTCTGTGATATGGAGCTTACGTATAACTCCTAACAGGTCAACCGACTATACTCCTTTCTTCTTGGTCTACGGTGCAAAAGAAGTTCTTCCAAGCGATCTGATTCATCAGGCTCCACGAGTCAAAGAGTATATCGAGGAAGATGCAGAAGTTTCTCGACAAGATGATCTCGATATAATCGAAAAATTACGCGTTATTGCTGAGCAGAGATTTACAGCCTATCAGCAGAAGTTACGCAAGTATCATAGTCAGAGAGTGCAAAACCGTTCTTTAAGAAAAGGTGATTTGGTTCTCCGACTTGTGCAAAAGAGAAAGCACAAACTTTCCCTAATTTGGGAAGGACCTTTTATGGTTAGAAGAGTTCTGCATAATGGATCATTTTATTTAACCGACATGAGACCAGTCAAGGAAAGACCTGACACTCGGAAAAGGAAGAGAGCTGGTGGCATCACAGACCCGGATGAAATAGACCGTCCATGGAATATTGCACAACTACGTCCCTTATATTCTTAGTTATATTTCCTTGTAATCATATATGTACATGTTCAAAGAGAAATAAAGTATTGGTTTACTCATACTATTATTTTTGAGACATTTTTGCCATCTTATTTCCAAAAGAGCATGTAATTTTTTTGAAAATCCCAGAATACTTGAAAGTACTTTAAGCTCATGTTCATTCTGGTTATGATTTTTGCACAATCTAAAAATGTTACCTTAGGGTACAAAGTTTAAATTATTTTCTATACTTTGATTCTTTATCTGATTGCTTAGATGCTGGCATTTTTCGAGTAATGAGTTGTTGGAACTGGAAGCCGGCTTTGTTTCCGAGTTTAAGCTGGTTTAGCAATTGCGCTCCGTTGCTCGGCAAAGTTTCCGTGCTAAAGGTTGGCTGACCCATGAAAGGGACGAGACAGAGAGCCAGATAAAACCGATAAGTATAGACATAAAAAAAGAGTGCTTCAAAAACTTTCAAGCACAAAGCATTCAAATAAACAAAGTGCTAAGATAGTAAAAGCATCAGTTTTTACAGACCAGCTCAAAATAAATATTGTAGCCACCATTACATTGCCATAAGTTTAAGATAATGCATAGAAATTGTTTATGCTGCAGACGGTGGTGATGAAGCAGGTGGAACACTGGAATCAACAGCAGTGTCGTCCTCGATCTCAAACTCAGGAGCGTTGCTGATTTCTGGCTCTTGAGGCGAAGGAGGCACGATGACGGATTCGAAGAATGGCGTCGTGTAGTTGGTCATCTCCGCCACCCGACAAGCGTAACCTGCACAAGATTCTTGGATGGCCTTGATATCTTGCGGGTTACCCTCATCATCCTCCTCGGCAATGCCGTTGGTGACATGCCAGATTTCCATCTCGTTATGATGGCTCATCACCATGGTTAGAGCTGTTTGCGCAGCAGTACGAGCGTAGGAGATCTTCCAGTCCTCGATCAACTTCAGAATATCCTTAACTTTGTCCCTCACCTCATGCACTGACATTGTGTGCAAGTCGGAAAGCTTGACGGCTTTGCCAGCCTCTTCTAGAGTTTGGCGGAAGTCAAACAAGACATCTCCAACGAGATTAATGCGCTCGAGGCGAGGTTCAGAAGTGGAGTCGGAAAGATTCATGGGGGCTGGGAAAGAACCAAAAATGTCAAATTCCGGCTAAAACAAAAGTCGAAAATGAACAACAGAAGAAAATATTCGGAATTCTTACCAAGCACAGAGTGATTCCATTCAGCATGCTCCTTTCGGAGGCTGTCTAGTTCACTTACAGAGGCCTGGGCAAGATCCTTCTAGATATCAAAATCCTTTCTAAGATCAGCAAGTTCCTTATCTCGGAGGGCTAGAAGCTTCTTGAGCCTCACGGTCTCATGGTTGCTTGACTCTATAACTGCGGCCACGGATTTCTCTGATTCCACAGTTAGGGTCTCAATCTTTTTCCAGAGTTCAGTATTCTCTGCCTCCAAGACCTTGAAGTTTTCGGCTTGCTCCACCATCTTGTTGGATTGGCATAACAATTCTGCAAAGACAAAAATATCAGTCGGATAAAGCAAATTCGACTATGACCAAACATTTAACTAACAAAGAGAAAGCCAGAAAATTTTACCTTCTGCTTCATCTTTTTCAACTTTTAACTTGAATTTTCATAGCTCAAAGCTTTAATTTGTTTGTGCTTATTGGAAATATTCTTGAGCAATTCCTGGTTGGAAGATGCAATTTTCTGTAAGTTTAGAGACGGAATACCGTCAGACGACTACTAAGACTCGGGCTGCAAATTTAACTAAGTAAAATTACAGCACGAGCCTTGGGGGCTACACTACATCGTTCTTTTGCAACCTAAAAGAATCAATCCAGATCCAGCAATGTTTATCCAACTTTATGCTTGGGGGCAAGAGGATATGATAACAAATGCAAATAAGAATCGGAAACTTACAATGTGTTCCAGGTGCAACTTTTCAAATCCGAGCTTGGTGTTGTGAAACACCTTCTCGGTAAGGGTGAGGGAAGGAATATCTGTCGCTGGAAGCTCGCCGGATGCGACTTTAGCGTCCCGGACCAAAATTTGATCCAGGAGGCTAACCAGCTTAACATCTTCCTCCACTTGACACGCTGCCTCTAGAGTCAAGGTTTGCTTATCAAGACTGGTTTGAGCCAGTCTGAGAATCTCTTCCTTTTCTTTCCTCTTGAGGCCACAGACAGCTGAGTCGACCACCTTAGCCACCATACTTGTGGTCATTACCATGGGATCATTACCCTTTATGGGTTCACCCTTGTCAATTGCCTGGTCAACAACGGTGACTAGGGATTTCGAGATCTCGCCAGCGTCAGGGGATGAAGAAGCTCCCTGCACTGAAGGAGTAGTGGATGGGGTCGACGACGGCACAACTGGAGAAATGACAAGCTTCTGCTGATGCATCTGCTTGCCTGGCTTGCTGTCCGGCTTTATCTTTCTCTTCAACAATGCTTTAACTCTAGAACACGAAAATCCTAAATATTAGGTGTGGTCTGGAAAGATAACAAAGGTACAGGAGTACGAAAAAATGAAATGTGAGGTGCTTACTTTTTAACTACTGGCAACACTTGGCTACCAGCAGCGACAACTTCCTTCGTCTTACGCTTCTTGGAGGCGGAGGCGGCAACTTCTTGCACCTCATCATCGTCTGTCGCCTTCGGGTCGTCTGAAGCATATCCCTCTAGTGGAGCTAGCTGGGACTCGGAGAGTTTCTCAAGCTAACAGAATCGGAAAAGCATCGATGAAAGTAGAGTCGGAGAAAGAACCAAAGAAAAACGACGAAACACGAAAGCATAGTCGAAATATTTACCGGAGTCAGAGGACGGCTGGATGTATACATCTTCATGGAAACTTCCAGAACTTTTTGTTCCACCCTTTCCTTGACAAAATATTGCATGAGGGTCCTATAGTCCTTCGGCGAAAGCTGATTCGGGCTGACCTTCATGATGTCCTTCTTATCGCCGGTGATTTGGTGCATGATGCAGTCTCCGTGGTGCTGGAGAGGCTGAATCCGGCGCTCCAGCCAGCAGTGGATCAAGTCAGATCCATGAATCCCATCATGCTTCATCAAAAATTCGATCCGCCTCTTGGTGAGAATCAAAACATCCGACAGCTCCGGTACCTCCGCGTCCCATGAATCTTAGTGGGAAGCGGCGCCGTTGACGAACGCCCGAAGACCTTTCGCCTTACCCGGAGCCGGAATATCCTTATGGTAGAAGAAAGTTCCGGCCCAGCGTTTGACGGACTCACTAGTGTTAATCCTAGGATAGATCCGATTCCTCCTAAGGACTAAGATAAGAGTGCCGGCGACATAAGGCACACCGACACTGATGGAATTCTTCCGAGTACCATAGTAGTACCAAAAAAGGGTGAGACTGGGCCTAATGCCAAGAAATCCCTCTGATACGTCGAAAACGTATCTATAATTTTTGATGCTCCATGCTTGTTTAGTATCTACTTTGCTTTGCTTGTCTACACTTTGAGGTGCTTTTTACATGTTTTCTGGTACTAACCTATTAACAAGTTGCCACAGTGCCAGTTGCCTGTTTTCTGCTGTTTTTGGTTTCAGAAAAGTTACTAAAGAAATATTCTCGGAATTGGACGAGACAAACGTCAAAGTCAATTACTTTCCGTGGGGAACAAGAAATCCAGAGGGGAGACGAGGAAGCGGGCCAGTGCCACCAACCCCCACCCCCCAGGCGCGGGTGGGCACCACCCCGCGCCTGGCTAGTGTTTGGCACACCTGGCCGCCTCCTCGACTTCCCCCTTCGCCTATAAGAAGCCCCCGATGCAGAAACCCTAAGCACCCGATCAAAACTGCACGAAACCGTCTGTAGCCGCCGCCACCATCGTCCCTAGATCAGGGGGATCTGAAGTTCTTCCCGGCACCTTGCCGGAGGGGAGATCATCCCGGAGGCCTTCTCTCCGGTATGATGCGTGAGTAGTTCCACCTTGGGACTATGGGTCCATGTTGTAGCTAGATGGTTGTATCTCCTCCTTTGTGCTTTCATGTATAGATCTTGTGAGCTCCGTTCATGATCAATATCTAATCTATTTGTAATCATGCATGTTGTGTTTGCAAGGATCCGATGGATATTGAGATTATTATGTTGGTTTGATTAATGGTTTTGTCTTTATAATTCTATCATGTCTGTGTTGTTTGTGATCTTGCATGCTCTCCGTTGTTATTAGCTATCTTTGCCAAGTAGTTGCTAGTGACTCCAAGAGGGGGTATTTATGCTCGATAGTGGGTTCATGCCTCTAGTTTCCAAGGGAAGTGACAATAATATCTTCGATTGTAGATGTGTTGTTGCTACTAGGGACAAAACAACAGTCTCTTGTTCATGGAACATGTGAACTGTTTACCTTACACACTTTGCTTAAAGCAGTTGTATGTTGCTTGCAACTTAATACTGGAGGGGGTTTGGATGATATCCTAAAGGTGGACTTCTAGTCATAGATGTAGTTGGATGGCGGTCTATGTATCTTGTTGTATTGCCCAATCGAATCTCATAGGATCTTTCTGACTAGTAATTGCATTGTTATGCCTTGCTCAGTTCCTGTCAATTGCCCTGCTGTAATTTGTTTACCCTTCATGCCATGTTGTTTATCTAAGGAGAGCACCTCTAGTGAACTATGGACCCTGGTCCAATCTTTACCATTGATACATCTTCCAATGTTACTTGTTTACTTGCTGCAAACCATTACCTTCCACACCATACGTTTAATCCTTTGTTACAGCAAACCGGTGAGCTTGACAACCTCATTGTTTGTTGGGGAAAGTCTTGAATTTGTGTTGTGCAGGTTTCCGCTTTGCTTGCAACACCTGTGTGACGTTTCCTTCCTCCTTCTGGTTTGATAACCTCGGTCTCAACTGAGGGAAAACTTGCCGCTTGCTGCTTCACAACTTGCTCTTGGGGTTCCCAACAGGCTCTGCGTAGATAGCCATCAAGCTTTTCTGGCGCTGTTGCCGGGGAGGCTAAGGACGTCTTCACAAGGGGAGTCCTTCACTTCCTTTCTCTTTACTTTGTTTTTAGTTTTCTTTTTTTCCTTTGCTTGGTTTTGTTTCCTCTTTCCAAAAAAACCCAAAAAAAATTAGTCTAGTTTGGTTTGCTTGCTTTATTAAAAACACAAAAAAATTAGTTCCTGCTCTAGTTGCCACTTCGTTCTAGCTCACCATGTTGCTCCTCAAGTTCGCCCTGAAAGATCTTGCAATAGGTAGTGGCTCCATAATTGGGAAAGATAACATTGAAGAATTCTTTAATTATGTTATAAAGCATGAGGATATTGAGGATAAATCTATAGCAGAGCTTGATCCTAATTATGAGATTGTTGTATCTTCTTTAGTTCATATGTTGGAGGTTAGGTTTGTTAGCCTTAACCCCTTCATACAATTCTTGTTCCTAAAACTAAAAGAAGAAAAGAATGCTAAAAGGAGAGAATTCATCCTTGAAACTTTATCAAAAGAATTTCATGATGTTGCTAGGGAGGCCAAAAAGGTTTTTGAGCATTTCAATATGCTAGGTTCAAGTGTAGATGTTGTGGGTATTTCTGATAAAACTAAGCCTAGAGATGAATTTAATATACCCATACCCTTTAAGCTTGTTGGAATGCATGAAGCCTTTGAAAAGAATTTTAATTGGATTGCTCCTGAAAATATTTTTGATGAAAGTAGTAGACCAAAGAGAGATGAGAAGAGATCCTCCAAAAGCCAGTTGGATGAGATACCTTTCATAGTTGAAGACTTCGCAAGTATGGATGTTAATGCTTCTTCATTTAAAAATACTTGATTCTTCTTGCTTCTTGTGCCTAACTTAAAGGCGTTAAAGAAAAATACTTGTTGGGAGATAACCCAAGATTTTATTTGAGTGTAATTACCTCTCCTTATCATTTTTGTTTGCTTTTTGTGCCAAGAATGACCTCTAATGAGAGGGAAGTAAGATTTGGGGAGTTGATGTCCCGAAACAGATTTCTATCCTCCACCAAAAAAAATCGTGAGGAGTCTCTGTAACTCGGATGGCAGTCAAAATTTACGAATAAATCCCCTAGTATGTTAGCTAACTTTCTTTAGCTCAACACTCTTTGATTTGAGCAACATAAGATGTTCTAAAAAATCGGTTTCTATCTTCTGGTCTGTTTTGGCAAATTTGTGCCATTATTTGCATTTGCTTCTTATTGATTGCTTTTTGAGTTCTCTTTAGGTAAATTGAGCTTTTTGAAGGATTTACTACAGTATATTGTATTTTTAGTGAAAATACATGCTGTTCCAAAGCTTTGCCAGAGGTCTAATATCTTTTGAATACACTAATGTTGCTAATGAAGATTGTGTGAAGTTTTGTATGAAGGAAAAAAATCAGGTGTCGAGAGAGAATGATGCAATGAGATGAAGAATGGACAAAATCTCCAGCTTGGGGATGCCACCATGGTGTCACCCCAATAACTATCCAAGAGTTACAAGCGTCAAAGCTTGGGGATGCCGAAGGCATCCCCTTCTTCATTAATAAAAACTCAGGTCTGTCTAGACACTTCGTTTTTATTATTTCATGCATAGTTGTGTTGTTCTTGGAGCATCTTAGTTTTCATTTACTTTGCTTAGGTTGTTTAGTTTGCTTGAATTAAGTAGTTTGGACCCCCGTTCTCGATGTGTTGTTTTACAAATAAGTTGCTTGATGTTGGAAAGGAGTAGTATGTTCTTTCTTGAAGTGCAAGAGGAGCTTGCATTTACTGTGACTTAGACTTTAGCATGACATGCTAGGTCTTGTTTTAGCATTATGCTTAGTGATTATTGTTGTAGCATGTCTTGTTCCAAACAGTTGGGATTGCTTAGTGTGCCTTGAAGAAATTATGCGTTGTTTTAGCATGCAAAAGCATAGTATTGTGGTATTCTCCTTTGATGCTTTGCTTGGGTTGACTTGGCACATGCTCACACCATGTTATGACTATGACAAGTCACCACTAGCCTCCATGATCATTTAGTCCTTGACTTGTAGTACCACCCTTTGCTTTGATTAGTATGCTTTGTTGCACTACATGATTATGGCCATTATTGCTCTCTTAGTTGGTTGCTCCCAGTCTTTTGCTAGCCTCCACTTGTATGAGGAAGGTATGCTCATGCTTCCAACTCCCAAGAAACTAAGTTATTCAAAAGTGTCCACTATAAACTCCTATGCATGGTGTGTTACACCATTCAAAGTATATTCTTGTTTTCAACTATCTTCCAATTAAAAACTATTTTGTTATGTGAAAACTTAGTGATTAAAGCCCTCACAAACTTGATGGCACACTTTATTCTTTGCCCTAATAAACTTGAACCATTGTGACAACTTTGTTGTATATGCTTGCACTTATAAGATGGAATTAGCAGAACCGTGCTGTCACGGGGAACGTTTTCAACATTGCACTTGTACTTTGTACTTAGTTGATATCATGTTTTTTTGTCTATGGATGTCACCGGTGTGAAATAAAGAGGGAACTTGTAAGTCCATGGAGTTTGTATCCTGTGTTAGAGAAACGCCTGGGCCGCTAGCCTAAGCCATGCCTAATCTTGGTGGAAACTTGCAGCATCACCATAGTGACATCTATGAAGCATTCTTCTTATAAAAAAAGAGAAACATTGAGAAAAGAGGAAAGAGAGAAAAAAGCACCATATTCCCATGGTACATAAGAAGATTGCTGAGATGCTCATTGTCTGCTTGCCTTGTTATTTTGGTTATGGGAAAGCTCCTGTACCATGTGCAAGGGGTACCCCATTGGTGGTTCTCAATGATATGCAAATACTTACAGTGACAAGAACTTACCTGGATCCAAAGTTGAGTATGCATGAGGTGTGGCCCTCGTATTCAAGGGAGTTGAGATTGCCAAATTATACTTCGTCAAGCATATACTCCAGCTTTGCCACTTTAACCTTAACCACTTCAAGATGCTTATGATAGGGGCAATGAGGGCTGAAAGCTAACAAGTACCATAATTTTTGGAAGATCTTTTTGAAACTTGTAATCCCTGCTTCCTTTACAAAAAGGCTTTTCTTCCACCATTATTGAGTCTCCACCTTCTACCTTTAGGCACCATTAAGAGAGCATAGTTTTCATTCGATTTGCAGTGTTCCAAAGGTTATTAATTGATGCATATTGTGTTATTACTTGCTCTTGTACTATTTGTTTCTCGTCACCCTTGTGAACTTTGCAGGTGTCCTATGCATCTATATTTCTACTCTATGAGGGACAAGCTGATTGCCACTATGCTATGTTTTCTGAATGTGAAACAAAAAAACGTTTTTCAATGCATGTTATTCATGATCTTTGTTTGTAGCTTGCCATGTTGCATGCATAGTTACTATGTCCTATTGTTATAACCTCCATCTTTCATGCACATGTTTAGAATTCTTTGATCCCATCTTTGAATGCTTGCAAATGGTTGGATCTTTATTGTGAGGGTGCATGTCACCTCAAAAATTATTCTTTAATAACTTACCTACTCGAGGACGAGCAAGAGTTAAGCTTTGGGATGTTGATACGTCGGAAACATTTCTATAATTTTTGATGCTCCATGCTTTTTTAGTATCTACTTTGCTTGTCTACACTTTGAGGTGCTTTTTACATGTTTTCTGGTACTAACCTATTAACAAGTTGCCACAGTGCCAGTTGCCTGTTTTCTGCTGTTTTTGGTTTCAGAAAAGTTAGTAAAGAAATATTCTCGGAATTAGATGGGACAAACGTCAAAGTCAATTACTTTCCATGGGGAACAATAAGTCTAGAGTGGAGACGAGGAAGCGGGCCAGGGCCTCCAAACCCACCCCCCCAGGCGCGGGTGGGCCCCACCCCATGCCTGGATAGGGTTTGGCACCCCTAGACTCCTCCTCGGCCTCCCTCTTCGCCTATAAAAAGCCCCCGATGCAGAAACCCTAAGAACCTGATCAAATCTCCATGAAACCGTCTATAGCCGCCGCCACCATCATCGCTAGATTGGGGGGATCTGAAGTTCTTCCCGGCACCCTGCCAGAGGGGAGATCGTCCCGGAGGCCTTCTCTCCGGTATGATGCGTGAGTAGTTCCAACTTGGACTATGGGTCCATGTAGTAGCTAGATGGTTGTATCTCCTCCTTTGTGCTTTCATGTATAGATATTGTGAGCTCCGTTCATGATCAAGATCTAATCTATTTGTAATCATGCATGTTGTGTTTGCGGGGATCCGATAGATATTGAGATTATTATGTTGGTTTGATTAATGGTTTTTTCTTTATGATTCTATCATGTCTGTTTTATTTGTGATCTTGCATGCTCTCCGTTATTAGTAGCTATCTTGGCCAAGTAGTTGCTAGTGAATCCAAGAGGGGGTATTTATGCTCGATAGTGGGTTCATGCCTCTAGTTTCCAAGGGAAGTGAAAATAATCTCTTCAGTTGTAGATGTGCTGTTGCTACTAGGGAGAAAACAACTGTCTCTTGTTCATGGAACATGTGGACTGTTTACCTTACACACTTTTCTTAAAGCAGTTCTCTATATCTTGCAACTTAATACTGGAGGGGGTTTGGATGATAACCTGAAGGTGGACTTATAGTCATAGATGCAGTTGGATGGCGGTCTATGTATCTTGTTGTATTGACCAATCGAATCTCATAGGATCTTTCTGACTAGTAATTGCGTTGTTATGCCTTGTTCAGTTCCTGTCAATTGCCCTCCTGTAATTTGTTTACCCTTCATGCGATGTTGTTTATCGAAGGAGAGCACCTCTAGTGAACTATGGACCCCGTTCCAATCTTTACCATTGATACATCTTCCACTATTACTTGTTTACTTGCTGCAAATCATTACCTTGCACACCATACGTTTATTCCTTTGTTACAGCAAACCGGTGAGCTTGCCAACCTCACTGTTCGTTGGGGAAAAGTCTTGAGTTTGTGTTGTGAAGGTCTCCGTGTTGCTTGCAACACCTGTGTGACATTTCCTTCCTCCTTCTGGTTCGATAACCTCGGTCTGAACTGAGGTAAAACCTGCTGCTTGCTGCTTCACACCTTGCTCTTGGGGTTCCCAACAGGCTCTGCATAGACAACCATCACCCTCGCACAGAGTTGTGTGAGCACTAAACTCAAGCAGAGAGTTGGGAGTAAGATTGTGGAGTTGCACACCGTAATGGTTGAGAACCTCGACGAAGAAGTCTGACGGTGGCAGGCTGAGGCCACGGTCGACGTGAGTGCTGAACAGCACCCTCTCGCCGTCTTTCGGCGCAGGGATGACGTGTCCAGCAGTGCCTCGCCAGGCGCCGGCAGCGATGAACCCCTCATCCTCCATGACTTGGAGCTCCGTAGTATCCATGGCGCTTGGGATCCAAAGACCCCGCATCTTATTCTCGTCTACCGCAGACGAACCCGCCGCCGTTCCTGAGGATGAGGCAAATGCCATAGTTCTTGGAGGAAGAAGGGCTGGTGGGGGAAGGAGAGATTTTTTCTCAATGGTGTGTAGATTGGAACTGGTGCGAAAAGGCTCGAGGAGTACGAGGAAGCAATGAATGAATCGACGGAGAAGTGAATCTGAGAAGAAGGGTTTTCTCTCCTCTTATTTTCCTCTTCGTCAAGATTCGTGCGGTAAGACGCGCGAGTATCGCCACGCGTATAGGAGATGGGGAGTTAGCTTCCTCGTGACTCTTATGCCCCCTCGATTTTCACGGAAGCATTGAAACGGCGTTCTTTTCCGTAAGGAACGGACTCACCAACGGTTGTGCTGATGGAAATGCTGTCAGTGATGGGACCTGGCCTGTAAAGTTGTCAGTCAGCACACCGCTGTAAAATACGGCTTATGTTTCAAATCAAGCAACTGAAAGATCAAGGTCAGAGCATAATATATCCGACTCAACTGACTCGGAATCCTACATCAATGAAAGAAGTTTTTGGGAACCCTCCAAGATTCTCAAGACAAGGAAACCATCAAGCTAGAAGATTTATCCGACTTCAGATCTTGGAGACTTCTGGGGGTACTGTTGGGGATATAATTTCCGGGTATACCCACAGGACTCGCTGACCAGGGTCGCCCATTAACGGGTGAGATCTTTGCTTCACGGGTGGCCCAGTCAGAGAAAGAGGAGGAGCCAGTTCTGGCTACAACAAGGCCCAGAAGAGTTACCAACTTAGGCCTGTAGTTATCATATAGGATGGTTTGCATTGTGGAAGTATATCTCCTCTAGTTGGTTATCTATGTATCCCTTGGTGTGAGTGCCTTTATGAAATATTAATGAGAAGTCTCATCTTTTACTTTTTGCACTTCTTATTTAATTTGTAAGCTCTATTATATGATTGATCTTATTGATCAATATAGGCATCACTTTGGGAGCATCAAGTAGATATAAATTAGATTTGGCAAACCGAGCTCTGGTCAGTAGCAACATTTTTTGAGGTTTGAAAGGAAAAGAGAAAAAGCTTACATGTATTTTGTATCATTTATTTTCTTTCTTAATTGGCTCATAAGCTTAGTATTCTTTATTTAAGATATTTTGTGTGTTCAAGGAAGATTGTATGTTTGGATTTATCACTTGTAGGTTTGCTTGTTTCCTTCAACTCTTTTGCTTGCTACCTAGCCTTGCTAGCCAAAAACCTGTTTTGAGAGGGAATACTTCTCATGCATCAAACCCCTTTGAACCAAAACATGTGCCATTTGTGTCTACCATATCTACCTATTAGCATTATGGCTATTCCAAGCAAATTCTAGACCTTAATCTATCTTTCAAATTAAAAAATTATTTTGTTATGTGAAAACTAGTTAGTAAGGCTCTCACGAACTTGATGGCACACCTTATTTTCTTGACCCTAATAAACTTGAACCATTGTGTCATCGAAGTTGTATATGCTTGCATCTATACATTGGGATTAGCAGAACCGTGCTATCACGGGGAACGCTTTCAACAATTATGGATACTTATCCAGTTGATATCATGCTCTTTTGTTTGTGGATGTCGTCGGTGTGAAATAAAAGGGGAGCTTTTAAGTCCATGGAGTTATGTATGTGTGTTAGAGAAACGCCTGGGCCGCTAGCCTAAGCCATGCCTAATCATGGTGGAAACTTGCAGCATAACCATAGTGAGCAATCTGTGAAGCATCCTCAATAAAAACCTAAGCAAATAGCAAATAAAAAGATCACTGAGATGCTCACTGTCTGCTTGCCCTGTCATTTTGACCATGGTATCATGTGCAAGGGGTATCCCGTTGGTGGTTCTTTATGATACACATGTACTTACAATGACAAGAACTTACCAGTAACTAAAGTTTAGTAGCATGAGGAGAGGCCCTCGTACTCAAGGGACATGAGATTGCCAATTATATTTCATCAAGCATATACTCCATATTTGTTCACTTTAACCTTAATCACCTCAAGATGCTTATGATAGGGGCAATGAGAGCTCAAAGCTATTAAGTAACATAATCTTTTGGAAGCTCTTTATGAACTTGAAATCCCTGCTTCCCTCTATGAAGGGCCTTTTCTTCTACTTCTAAGTTGAGTCAGTAAACGTACTTCCACTCTATCTCCAGCAAACATTTGAGTTGTTGTGTTTCAAGCATTCATATGATGATTTATTCAGTCATGTTCTTTATCTTCCTTGTTTGCACAAGACTCTTATCTAATGAGTACTACTTTGAAAGCCTTCATTGTGAAAAACCTTTTATGTTTGAGCAAAGAGTACTCTTGTTGTGAAACTTCTTCTACAAAAGCTTTATTTGTGAAACTTTTTGCCAGCTGTTCTCTGACCAAGAACAAAGTTTGCCAATCCCAATTATGATTTATCTATATGCATCTCTATTGTGACTCCTATACTTATTGCAAGCTAAGTTATATAATGGTGAGTTGCTTTCTTCTATGAGTTGTGTAATGGTAAGTGTGATGCTTCTTGTCCGTATTCTTTTATCGACACCTCACTCCATAAACCTGTGGAAATTTTTACTGAGCTTAGTTTTTTCTTGGGGAGAAGCGAAGGTCTAAGCTTGGGGGAGTTGATACGTCAATTTTGCATCACCATTCTATATCATATGCCTCTATTCATTGGTATATTTCATATTAAGAGGTGTTACTTATGTCTTTTCATGTGTTTTTGCATGTTGGATGATTCTTGGAGGATGAACTGCCAGAGTCAGGATTCTGATGGAAAAAGCGGTGTTTTGATGCAATTTCGTGAAGATAAAAAAAATCAGAAAAACTACGGAAAACCCTATTTTCCCAGAAGACGAAGAATGCCAGAAGGGGAGGCGGAGATGGGCCATAGGGTTCCCACATCCCCCAGGCGTGGGCCACCCCTAGGTCGCGCCTACAGTGGGTGTGGCCCACCTGACCCACCTCTAGCTCCGCCCTCTCGCCTATATCTTCTCCTCGGAAACCTAATACAAGGGGAGCGACCATAGAAAGATTCCGCTGCCTCTACGGTGCGGAAAACACAGAGAGAGAGAGCTCTCCGGCAGACATATTTCTGCGGGGGAAATTCCTTCCCGGAGAGGGGAGATCGTCGCCATCAACACCATCATCAAGCTAGACTTCATCGGGATCATTAGCATCATCATCCAAACCATCATATCCACCATCACCATCATCATCACTCCATCCCGATGTAACAATTGTGTTGAATCTTGCATAGTTCTTAGGGGAAACTTTCCCGGTGTTGATTACTATCGTAGTTGATGCTTGTGAGTGGAACCATTGGATTATTGTTTATGTTCAGATTGTTATCCATTATCATATCATCTTTGATCTTGATCCATATGATGTCTCGTGAGTAGTTCGTTTAGTTCTTGAGGACATGGGAGAAGTCATGTTGTTAGTACTGGATTTGTGTTGAGATATTATTCAGTGGTTTAGTATTTAAGTTGTGGTGCTATTCTTCTAGTGGTGTCATGTGAACGTCGACTACATGATACTTCACCATTTATGGGCCTAGGGGAATGCATTGGGTATTTGGCTACTAATTGTGGGGTTGTCGGAGTGACAGAAACCTGAACCCCCATTAGGACACCATTGCATAAGGGAGTGTAGGATCTCAAAGTTTAAGGCCATGGTTAGGTTTATATCTTAGTTCCTTTATTGTAGTTGCGTATGTTTGCAAGGGGTTTAATCACAAGTATGTATTAGTCCAAGTAAGGTCGGTACATTAGCACAGGTTCACGCACATGACACTTACAAAACCAAAGAAGACTACTCACCTATATGAAGCGAATGCACTTTACAGAATTCCCATGTGTCCTCGAGAATGTTTGGTCCTCATAAGTCTTTCCACCGGCTTGTCCTTGCTAAGAAAGGATTGTCCTTGCTAAGAATCTTTGCTTTATCAGAAAACCCCTAAAAATCCGTTTGCTAAGTATTTATAGAGATTTCCTGCTGCATACCACTAGTCAACACCTTCTGCTCCTCGTTGGGATCGACACTCCTATTTATCGAAAGTACTACCATACACCCCTTATACTTGTGGGTAATTAGGTTCTCTTTGGTAAATTGAACTTTTTGAGGGAATTCTACAGTGTCTTGTGTTTTTAATGAAAGTTTTGCTGTTTTAAAACTAAACCCAAAGGTTTATTATCTTTTGAATTCACTAATGTTGCTAATGAAGATTGTGTGAAGTTTTGTATGAAGGAAAATTTCCAGGTGTAAGGGAAGAATGATGTAATGAGATGAAGATTGGACATAAGATCATGCTTGGGGATGCACCCCGTGTCACCCCAAGAAATATTCAAGAGATAAAAGCGTCAAAGCTTGGGGATGCCCAAGGCACCCCCTTCTTCATCAATAAAAATATCAGGTCTTTCTAGACACTTCATTTGTATTGTTTCATGCACTATTGTGTTGTTCTTGGAGCATCTTTGTTTTTGTTTTTAGTTTTCTTTTGCTTTGTTTGCTGCAATAAGTTGGTTGGATCCCAACACACTTGTTTTGTAGAGAGACACACTCTGTTTTCTTTGCCTAGAACACTCTAGTTTTCACTCTTATTGTTCTGTGAGTGTTCTCTTTTGCTAGCACTATGTTTAGCCTTAGTTTTCTTGTGAATTAAGCTTAGAACTTTTTAGTTTATCTTTGTGGATTTGTGGGACATGCTCACTAATCTTTATTGATATTATATTTGTGAGTTTTTTCAAATAAGTTGATTGGTGTTGGAAAGGAGTAGAAAGTTTCATGCTTAAGTGGTACAAAAGATAGCTTGTTTTGACTATGGCTTAGACTTTATCATGTCATGCTAGATGTTGTTTTGACCTTATGCTTAGTGATTATTGTTGTAGCATGACTTGTTCCAAAAAATTGAGATTGCTTAATGTACCTTGAAAGAATCATGCGTTGTTTTAGCATACAAAAGCATACTATTGTGGTTTTCTCCTTTGATGCTTTATTTCGGTTGACTTGGCACATGCTTAAACCATCTTAAGACTATGAACCAGTCACCCTAGCCTCTATGATCATTTAGTTTCTGACTTTTGGTACCACTTTATGCTTTGATTGATAATGTTTTGTCTCTCTCCATGATTATGGCCATTATTGCTCTCTTAGTTGGTCGCTCCCAGTCTTTTGCTAGCCTCCACTTGTATTGAGTAAGCTATACTCATGCATCCAACTCCCAAGAAACCAAGTTAGTTCAAAGAGTCCACTATAAATTCCTATGCATGGTGTGTTACACCATTCCAAGTATATTCTTGTTTTATCTATCTTCCAAATTAAACTTGTTATGTGAAATTTAGTGATTAAAGCTCTCACAAACTTGATGGCACACTTTATTTTTCTTGCCCCTAAATAAACTTGAACCATTGTGTCATCTATGTTGTACATGCTTGCACTTATACGTTGGAATTAGCAGAACCATGATGTCATGGGGAACGCTTTCAACATTGCACTTGTACATTGTACACAGTTGATATCATGCTCTTTTGTTTGCGGATGTCGTCGGTGTGAAATAAAAGGGTAGCTTGTAAGTCCATGGAGTTATGTATGTGTGTTAAAGAAACACCTAGGCCGCTAGCCTAAGCCATGCCTAATAATGGTGGAAACTTGCATCATCACCATAGTGAGCAATCTATGAAGCTTTCTTCTTATAAAAAAAGAGAGATAGTTTGAAAAGAGGAAAGAGAGAAAAAGCACCATTTTCCCATGGTAAATAAGAATATTGTTGAGATGCTCATTGTCTGCTTTCCTTGTCATTTTGATTATGGGATAGCTCATGTATCATGTGCAAGGGGTACCCCGTTGGTGATACACATGTACTTACTATGACAATAACTTACTGGTAACTAAAGTTGAGTAGCATGAGGAGCGGCCCTCTTACTCAAAGGACATGAGATTGCCAACTTATAATTTTTCAAGAATATACTCCATATTTTTCTCACTTTAACCTTAATCACTTCAAGATGCTTATGATAGGGGTAATGAGAGCTGAAAGCTAACAAGTACCATAATTTTTGAAAGCTGAAATCCCTGCTTCCCTTTATGAAGGGCCTTTCTTCCAATTTTATATTGAGTCTCCATCTTCTATCCTTAGGAACCAATTAAGAGAGCATAGTTTCCACTCTTAGTTCTATGTGCATTTTCCCAAGACTTATTGATTGATTCATATTTTTGATATTGCTTGTTCTTCAACTATTTGTATCTAGTCACTCTTATGAACTTTGAAGGTGTCCTATGAATTTATTGTTACTCCATGAGGAACAAGCTGAATGCCACTATGCTATGTTTTCTATATGTGAAACAAAAAAACGTCTTACAATGCATTGTTATTCATGGTCTTTGTTTGTATCCTTTCATGTTGCAGCATAGTTACTTTGTATTATTGTTAGAACTACATCTTTCATGCTCATGTTAGAGTACTTTGATCCCAGCTTTCAATGCTTTACAAATGGTTTGATCTTTATTTTGATGGTGCATGTCACCTCAAAAATTATTCTTTTTATCACTTACCTACTCGAGGACAAGTAGGAGTTAATCTTGGGGATGCTTGATACGTCGTAAACGTATCTATAATTTTTGATGCTCCATGCTTGTTTACTATCTACTTTGCTATGTTTTATCTGCACTTTGAGGTATTTTTATACACTTTCTGGAACTAACCTATTCACAAGATGCCACAGTGCCAGTTGCCTGTTTTCTGCTGTTTTTGGTTTCAGAAAAGCTAAACTGAATATTCTCGGAATTGGATGGGCCAAAATCCAATCTTCATATTTTTCCAGGAATGATACAGAAAATCAAAGCAGAGACGGAGTAGGGCACCAGGGTGGCCACACCCTAGGGTGGCGCGAGCCAACCCTGGCCGTGCCACCAGGGGGTGTGGCCCCCCTGGATGACTCCTCGCCTTGCCCGTTTGCTTATAAGAAGCCCCGAGGGAGAAAACCCTAGATCGTCAATCATACATCCAGAAAAAGTTTTGTAGTGCCGCTGCCACCGAAGGGGAGATTCGGGGGACAGAAGGCTCTATTCCGGTACCCTGCCGGGACGGGGAAGTGCCCCCGGAGCCATCTCCTTCGATCTCCACCACCATCTCCATCGATCTCCATCGCCGTCTTCATCACCGTTGCTAATTCCCATGATGAGGAGGGAGTAGTTCTCCTTCGAGGCTAAGGGCTCTACCGGTAGCTATGTGTTCATCTCTCTCTATGCGTGATCTTATTGAGATCATGAGCTTTGTAATCTAGTAGATCTGTGATACGTCAGAAACGTATCTATAATTTTTGATGTTCCATGCTTGTTTAGTATCTACTTTTCTTTGCTTTGTCTACACTTTCAGGTGTTTTTATATGTTTTCTGGTACTAACCTATTAACAAGATACCATAGTGCCAGTTGCCTATTTTCTTCTATTTTTGGTTCTAGAAAGGCAGAAAATCAATATTCTCGGAATTGGACGGGACAGAAGCCAAAGTCAATATTTTACCGTGGGGAACACGGAGCCAGAAGACGAGACGGAGGAGGGACACTAGGGGGCCACACCACTAGCCACGCGACCAAGGTGGGCCCGCGCCTGGAGGGTGGGGTGCATCCGCCCTGGCGACCCCCTGCCTTGCCTCTTCGCCTATAAGAATCCCCTGATGCCTAAACCCTAAGGACCCGATCAATATTCCATGAAACAATGTGTAGCCGCCGCCACCATCATCCCTAGTTCGGGGGGATCTGAAGCTCTTCCCGGCAACCTGTTGGAGGGGAGATCATCCCGGAGGCCTTCTTCTTCATCATGCCAGCCTCCGGTATGAAGCGTGAGTAGTTCCACCTTGGACTACGGGTCCATGTACTAGCTAGATGGTTGTATCTCCTCCTTTGTGCTTTCATGTCTAGATCTTGTGAGCTCCGTTCATGATCAAGATCTCATCTATTTGTAATCATGCATGTTGTGTTTGTGGGGATCCGATGGATATTGAGATTACTATGTCAGACTGATTAATGGTTTTGTCATATTGATTCTATCATGTCTATGTTGTTTGCGATCTTGCATGCTCTCCGTTTCTAGTATCTATCTTGGCCAAGTATATGCTAGTGACTCCAAGAGGGGGTATTTATGGTCGATAGTGGGTGCATGCCTCTATTTAATCTAAGGGAAGTGGCAGAAATCTCTAAGGTTGTAGATGTGCTGTTGCCACTAGGGAGAAAACAACGGTCTCTTGTTCATGGAACAAGTGGATTGTTTACCTTACACACTTTGCTTAAGGCAGATGTCTGTTGCTTGCAACTTGATACTGGAGGGGGTTCGGATGATAACCCAAAGGGTGAACTTCTAGTCATAGATGCAGTTGGATGGCGGTCTATGTATCTTATTGTATTTCCCGATTGAATCTCATAGGATCATGATGTCTAGTATTGCATTGTTATGTCTTGCTTAGTCCTGTCAATTGCCCTGCTATAATTTGTTTACCTAGCATGCCATGTTTGTTTATCTAAGGAGAACACCTCTAGTGAACTATGGACCCCGGTCCAATCTTTACCATTGATACATCTTCCATTGTTACTGTTTACTTGTTGCAAACCACCATTACCTTCCACACCATACAGTTAATCCTTTGTTATAGAAAACCAGTTAGATTGACAACCTCGCTGTTCGTTGGGGCAAAGTCTTGAGTTTGTGTTGTGCAGGTTTCCAAGTTTCTAGCAACACCTTTGAGACCTTTCATTCCTCCTACTGGTTCGATAACCTCGGTTTCTTACTGAGGGAAAACTTGCTGCTGTGCTCATCATACCTTGCTCTTGGGGTCTCCCAACGAGGCATTGAACAAGCCATCAAGCTTATTTCTGGCACCGTTGTCGGGGAGGCTAAGGACGTATTCACAAGTTGAGTCCTTCTCAAACTTCCTCTTTACTTTGTTTTTGTTTTGCTTGGTTTTGTTTGCCTCTTTTTATCAAAAACTCCAAAAAATTATTTTAGTTTGGTTTGCTTTCTATTATCAAAAAACACACAAAAAAATTAGTTCCTGCTCTAGTTGCGACCATGTATGGTTTTGGTCCAATTCCTGTTTCACCTATGGAAAGGATTTTTACTTTCAGGCAAGGAAGTGAAGAGAGTTTCAAAAAATCTTGGTCTAGAATCTATGCTTTAGAAAGGGAAACTGAGTCTTAGCTTGGTTGGTATTGTTATTTGTTATAGATATGCTATAGATGATAAAGATATTTTTCGTTGTACTGAGGATGAAGCTTTAGATTCTATAAAGAAGTTTATTATAATTTATAATATGCCTGGCAAGTCTGATTCTTCTTTTATAGACATTTATGATAGGTTGAACACTCTTGAGTCCACTACTGCTACTTTGAATAGTTGTTATCACACACTTAGAGAGCACCATGGTTATGTTCCAATAAATGCTGAACCTTCAAAGTGGTTTCCTACAATAGAAGTTTCTATAAATAGTGCAACTTTTGATGCTCGCTGTGATATCATGTCTGAATTTTGCCTTATGCCTAAAGATATCTATGAGTCTTTGAGTCTTTGCGGACTTTCTAAAGGAAGAGAAGGAATATCTCTTACCAATAATGCAACTTTATTACCCATTGGAATAGCTAAAGGTGTGTTTTACAAAAATCTCAGGGTAAATGGTGTCTACTGATTATCTTGTTATTGAATGTGTAGCAAAAGGGCAGATTACACTCGGAAGATCCCTGCTGAAACACCTTGGAGCAATAATAGATGTGGAAAAAGTCATTATGAATTTTTCTCCTCCAGTAAGAAATCATATATTTCCTAAAGAGAAGAAGAAAGGTAAGAAAGGTAGGAGAAAGAAAGTTGATGTTGATGCTTCTTCATTTGAAAATACTTGATTCTTGCTTCTTATGCCTAACTTAAAGGCGTTAAAGAAAAGTACCTGCTGGGAGATAACCCAAGAGTTTTCTTGACTCTTGGAAGTTATTACTTCAGTAATGACCGCTCCTTATCCTTTTTGTTTGCTTTTTGTTCCAAGAATGACCTCTAATGAGAGGGAAGTAAGATTTGGGGAGTTGCTGTCCCGAAACAGATTTTTGTGATCCACCATAAAACTTCGCAAGGAATCTCTGTAAGTCTGACTGAGCTGATAATTTAAGAATAAATCCCCTAGTATGTTAGATAACTTTCGTTAGTTCAACAATTTTTGATTTGAGAAACATAAGAGCTTCGAAAAAATCCCTAGTATGCACTTGTTGGTCTGTTTTTGACAGATTTCTGCCATTATTTGCATTTGCTTCTTATTGATTCCTTTTTGGGTTCTTATTGGGAAATTGAGATGTTTGAGGGAATTGCTACAGTAACTTGTGTTTTTAGTGAAAGTTTTGCTGTTGTAAAGCTAAGCCTGGAGGTCTATTATCCTTTGAATACACTAATGTTGCTAATGAAGATTGTGTGAAGTTTTGTATGAAGGAAAAAATTTAGGTGTAGAGAGAGAATGATTTAATGAGATGAAGAATGGACAAAAGATCAAGCTTGGGGATGACACCTTGTGTCACCCCAAGAAATATTCAAGAGGTACATGCGTCAAAGCTTGGGGATGCCCAAGGCATCCCTTCTTTATCAATAAAAAGCTCAGGTCTTTCTAGACACTTCGTTTTTACTGTTTCATGCATTGTTGTGTTGTTCTTGGAGCGTCTAGTTTTTGTTTGCTTTGCTTAGTTTTCTTAGTTTGCTTGAATAAAGTAGTTTGGACCCCCATTTTCGCTGTGTTGTTTCAAATAAGTTGATTGGTGTTGGAAAGGAGTAGAAAGTTCTTGCTTGAATAGTGCAAGAGGAGGTTGCTTAGACTGTGACATAGACTTTAGCATTTCATGCTAGGTGTTGCTTTGACCTGATGCTTAGTGATTATTGCTATAGCATGACTTTTTCCAAACAATTGGGATTGCTTAGTGTGCCTTAAAAAAGTATGCATTGTTTTAGCATGCAAAAGCATAGTATTGTGGTATTCTCCTTTGATGCTTTGTTTGGGTTGACTTGGCACATCCTCACACCATGTTATGACTATGAACAAGTGTCAACACCCGGATTTTTCATCCCAGATACCTGTTATGCCATACATCGCAATCCCAGGATTACCATTTTTGCGAGACATAACAGAATTGGATACCATAGTACATCATCCATTACAAACCGTACATAAGGTCTTACACAAATAAGGAACTCATGATCCATTTCTTAATACAACTTCAAGCAGCGGAATACGTAATAATAACGGTAGCGTAGGCGAAGCTCCATCTTCGGGGTCACAGGCAATGCTAACGATGGGAGATGATCCTAGTTATCGTAACCTTCCTGGGGTCCATCCTCCAGGTACTCCTCTTCATAGTCTGGCCACGGGAATAGCCAGGGACAAAGCCATGAGTACTCTTTAAGTACTCGCAAACTAATACTAACAAGTAAACGGGGTTTTTGGAAATAGGACACTAGGCTCTAGGGTTGTTTTGCAAAAGCCAGATTTATCTCTACTAAGTTCAGAAGCAAGAGAGCTAATTGAAGTTTATAACACCTAAGTGAGAACTTTTATCTCATGACACAACCCTGTTGTGGTCAAGTCAAAGTCTCAATTCATTTCACAAGTCATTTTGGAAAAGTCTGATGGAGGAACAGTATGGCCACTCCAACTGTCCATAAACGCGGACGCGGCCATTCAAATAGTTTGACACTCTGCAGAGATTGTACACTTTCACCACAACATTCGATACATCCGTCAGGAACAAATCCTGAATTCACCATACTCAGTATGCGGATAATCAATCCTAACATTTCAATTACACGCCCTAGTATAAGCACCTCTCCTGTGAGTTTGGCCTCCCAACCATGACCAACTGTCATCTTGGGTACTACACAGGTGGACAATCTTCACAAGGTAGCCTCAGCTTAGACCTTGGCCGTGAGGGCACTAATACTAAGGTATATAAGTTTCCAGTCAAGCCCTACCCAATTCTCGGGTATTGTGGTTGTACGGTAAAATTGGAATGGTATCGCATTCAGACAACCATCAGTTTTATAAAGGGCTAAGGCTCATGCCTCAACATTTTCATCACCAAAATCACCAGGTGTTCGGAAACACATGTCAAAACATCTCAGTAGAATGATCCATCATTCTAACGTTTTCATAACCATTTTCACCAAGTATTCCCATTTAAAGTTGATCAAGTTTTATGCTCAGCACTAGCATATATAAGTGGGGATAGGTACTAATGAGGGGTGGTAAACTGGTGGAGTTTAACTAATTTTAATCTCATGCCTTAGGATGTCATCAAGATTATCTAGCTTAGGCCAAATTTTATGCTCTTTATGCAACCTTCAAATATCTTTCTAGTATCTACAAGTCACTTGATCACTCTCTAAGGAAGTACCTTTGATAAAGAAATAAAGTATAAAGCTTGCAAGTAAAACTAGGATTGGTTTATCAAGTGGTTATGATCATATATGCTTTAAGGCATATAGTTGGCATGGTAGCAAGCAAGTATTAGCTTGCATAGGTCAACTTGATTAGTAAGGCTTGCTAAGTTAATAGCTTGCAAGTACTGGCTTGCTAAAGTAGAGTATCTTGCAAGTGTTAGCTTGCCTTGTGTAGAGCAGTGGTTGAAGTTCTCCTCGGCTTCTTCTTCGTAGAATCCTCCTTCCTTCTCGTATCCTTGGTCGGTACTAGCGTCTATAAATAAATACGATGTACACAATCACCAAACAATACTTAACTACTTGCAATCATCACACAAAAGGATCCTATAGATGATCTAGCATCATCACTAACATTACAAGATTAAAGCTTGGTTTAATTCCTTTTATTTTTAGAAAAGTAATTTCTACTTATTGAAAAACTACTTAAGATTTAATATTCTCCAAACCAAACATGGGATCATGTTGACACATGTCATCACCACATATGTTAGTCCATGGGAATGTGATTTAAAGTGGTGTCACAATTTAATAAGGTTTTACCCTTTTATTTTAGTTAAATAAAGTGACTAGAAATGCCTATGTAGCATTCTTTTATTACTTGAACATTATTTCTGTAAGTAAACCTATATATTTTTATATATTCTGAAACGTATGGTTAAATGTGATTTTTGAGAGTTGGAATCAACTCAAAAGCTATTATGGTTTTAATTTGAAAAATGTTTGAATGCAGAAAAGCTTCTGCCTTGTTATTTTTACCAAGGATGATCTACATATCCAAATGACTTGAATCCAACGGGCTTGGATTCAGCATTTCAAGACCTTTCTAATAAAATTATTTTCATTCAATTTGGTGCAATGAATCGATCTGGGTTGATTTTTGAAACTGGGTACAGAAGTGTGTTTGAAATAAAATGGAAAAGGTTTAATTCAAATAACTGGGCTGCGCGGGAAACGATACTGGGCCGGCCTGCTACGCGCAGCGCTTACGCGGGCTGGTTAAGTGGCTGTTCCCACGTGTGAGTGAGACGAGGGGGTGCGAAGCGGTATGGGGCGATGTGGTGTGTTCGATTTGGTTCTAATCCAACGGCTGAGAGTCATCGTCGATGTTGGGCAACGCCGGTGCAACAGAAACCTAGCGCGGCCAGTGGGGGTCGTTGGGGGCTCACCGGGGTTCAGGCGAGGGTCGGCGAGGCGGGCGAACGACGAAGTCAACGACAGCGAACCTCCTAGTACCGGCAGCTTCTCCTGGCGCGGCTCCAATTGCTGGCCCCCTTCTTCTCCAGCAGCGGGAGGCTCCGGTAAAATTCTGGCGAAGTGCTGCTCGCCTTTCTCCGGGATCGGGGTGGCATGATCAGTGAGGAGAGGGGAGTGAGATGGTGTGCTCATTTCGGCTAGGGGTGGCCTCTATTTATAGTGGCGAGAGGGGACCGACGGGGCGCAAGGTGAGCTCGTTGTGGTCGACGGCACAGATGGCTATCGGCATGGGCGATGGTAGGGGCGGTGCGGTGCTCCCTGGCGATGCTCAACGACGTGGTGGCGAGACGTGGGGCGGTGCGTCTTGGTCGAAACGCGACGGTGCTCTGCGCGTGCCCGGCGGAGAATTTAATGGCGCACAGCGCGCGTGGTCCGCGCGGCGGCGAACGAGCGTGTCTGCGGGGTTGCTGGGATGGTGGTGATCACGTATGCACGCGGCGAGGGTGGCGCGCTCTGTGGGCGTCGGTCGAGCGTGGCGCACGGGGCGTGCTCTCGGCATGGTTGCTGGCGAGGTTGGCGTGGTTTGTGCGTGTGGTCCAGTGGCTAGAAACGTTCGAGCGCTGGACAGTTAGTGGCGGTGGGGTGCTGGCTTGCTCCCAGACATGCTGGCTAGGCTTGTTTCTCCTCCTAGCTTGCTGTCGACATGGGGGTGACAAGGGTGCATTCGGCCTGCTCACCATTGATGTCATTGCCCAGCTTACAGTGAGGCTAAGGGTGTGCAATTGAGCTAGATGATCTACTAAAACCTAGTTGTAACCAGAGAGGGAACAAGTTAGGCTTCAATCACTGCTCACAATAGTGTTTGGATTTTGTTTGATTTGTGTCTGCCAAGTGTTTGATGAAATGGCCGCAAGAATTCAAGTTTTGAATTTTGAAAAGATTTTTGGTGGGTGTGCTAGGTTGGTGCTGGTGAATCTGCAGATGCTTGGGTTTTGAAAGTTGAGCTTGTTTGAGTGGTTTTTGAAGAAGTGGGATCTTCTCATATGATAAAGATTCAATTTTGAATTGCCATTTAAACTATGCATTTGAAAGTTTCTGGATGATCACAAAGTGGTCCTTGATACTTTGTTATGAGTACAATCAAGGGATGCAAAGATCCAGAAAAGTTTCTGTTAAGTTCTGAAAGTTTGAGACAGCCAAAGTAGGCATGGGAGTTAAATTGGTCAAAATGACCATTCACTCATTTAGCTTTGTTTTGATTTATTTGTCTTTGAGAAATGTTTGGGAATTGTTTAGATGATGTTTATTTCACCTAAGCATCCATTTACAAGCAATGGAACACACAAACAAGTTGGTTCAAAAGAATTCCAAATGAAATGTATACACCATGCATGCTTTCATATTTTTATTTAGCAAAGTTTTTGTTAACCCTAAATTTGATGATTAGAGTTTGATAATCCAAGTTTAGTATTTTTGGGATGTTACAAACCTTCCCCCCTTAAACAAAATCTCGTCCCGAGATTTGAAAAAGGACGAAAAAGATTACCTTGGATTTGAAGAGATCGGGAAACTCCGTCCTGATGTGATCTTCGCGCTCCCAGGTAGCTTCCTCTTCTGTGTGGTTGCTCCACTGAATCTTGAGAAACTTGATGCTTCGGGTTCGGGTAGTTCGAAAATCTTCTTCCAAAATACGATGGGTACTTCGGGATAGGTCAGGTCATCGTTGATCTCTATGGTCCGGTGATCGATATTTTTGAACACTTCGGTCTTCTCGGGGACTTCGAGACACTTGCAAAGTAATGAGATATGGAACACCTGGTGCACAGATGACATCTCTTCGGGTAGTTCCAATTGATACGACACTTCTCCTCGACGGTTCAGAATCTTGAAGGGTCCGATATATCTGGGGGCTAACTTTCCTTTGAGTTGGAAACGCTGCATTCCCTTCATTGGCGACACTTTCAGATAAACAAAATCTCCAATGTTGAAGGCGAGGTCTCGATGTCTCTTGTCGGCGTAACTCTTCTGTCTGGATTGGGCAGTCTTGAGGTGCTCACAAATCTTGTGAACCTTCTCTTCTGCTTCTCGTAGGATGTCGGGTCTGAAAATCTGACTCTCTCCTACTTCCGACCAGTTCAAAGGGGTGCGACACTTCCTTCCGTACATGAATTCAAATGGGGCCATTTGCAAACTAGCTTGATAACTGTTATTGTAAGAAAATTCTGCAAACGGCAGACAGTCTTCCCACTTGGATCCATATTCTAACACACATGCTCTCAGCATATCTTCGAGTATTTGATTTACTCGCTCCGTTTGTCCATCGGTCTCAGGGTGATACGCTGTGCTGAAATCTAGGCGGGTTCCTAAACATTTTTGGACTTTCTTCCAGAATCTCGAGGTAAACTAAGTTCCTCGATCCGATACGATGTTCTTGGGGACTCCATGCAAACTAACTATTCTAGCGATGTACAACTCCGCTAGCTTCGAACTCTGATATGTGGTATTGACGGGTAAAAAATGGGCGACTTTGGACAATCGGTCCACTATGACCCAGATAGAGTCATTTCCCCTACTAGAAGTAGGCAGTCCGGTGATAAAGTCCATTCCAATGGAATCCCATTTCCATTCCGGAATCTGCAAGGGTTGCAACAATCCAGCGTGTCTTTGATATCCTGCCTTGACTCACTGACATATATCAAACTTGGCGATATAGCTTTCGATTTCTCTCTTCATCTTATGCCACCAAAATTGCTCTTTCAAATCTTGATACATCTTCGTTCCTCCGGGGTGGATAGAATAAAGAGTATCATGAGCTTCCTTCAGAATAACTTCTTTCAACTCAGAATCTGCTGGTACACAAAGGCGTCCTTTGTACCACAGAACTCCTTCGTCGTCTTTGGTGAATCCGGGTACTTTGCCTGTACCGATACGACGCTTGATTCCGTCGATACTAGCATTTCCTTTCTGCGCCTCTTTGATCTGGCTGATCAAAGTGGGTTGAAGTTCTATGCTAGCCAAAAATCCTTCACTCACTAATTCTATTCGAAAATCTTCCATCTCTTTGTGCAAGCTTGGTTGCTCCTTCAAGTTCATGGAGTTTAAGCGGCACAGCAATCTGCTAAGGGCATCTGCTACCACATTGGCTTTACCAGGGTGATAGTGAATGTCCAGGTCGTAATCCTTGATTAGATCAATCCATATCATCTGTCTCATATTCAAATACTTTTGAGTGTATATACTTCAGGCTCTTGTGATCCGAATAAATCTCACAACGGTTTCCCATCAGGTAATGCCTCCATGTCTTTATGGCTAGAACTACGGCTGCGAGTTCGAGGTCATGGGTTGGGTAATTTTTCTCATGTTGCTTCAATTGTCGAGATAGATAAGATAAAACTTTGCCTTCTTGCATTAGCACACATCCGAGACCGATCTTGGATGCATCGCAATACACATCGAAGGGCTTCGTGATATCCGGCATGATCAAGAATGGGGATGAAATCAATCTCCTCTTGAGTTCTTGAAAACTCGCTTCACATTTGTCGGTCCATTAAAACTTCTTGTCCTTCTTCAGCAATTGGGTCATGGGTCTGGCGATACTCGAGAATCCTTCTACGAATTTGCGGTAGTATCCCGCCAATCCGAGAAATGCACGAACTTGGGTTTGAGTGGTTGGGGCTTGCCAATCTTCTACATCTTTCACTTTGGCAGGGTCAACGGCAATGTCTCCGGATGATACAATGTGACCGAGGAATCCTACCTCCTGTAACCAGAATTCACATTTGCTAAATTTGGCATACAACTGATGCTCTCTAAGGGTTCCAAGAATGGTCCTTAGGTGTAGCTCATGTTCTTCTTCTGATTTGGAATAAATCAGAATGTCGTCGATGAAAACAACGACAAACTTATCCAGGAAGTCCATAAAAATCTTATTCATGAGATCCATGAAATAAGCGGGGGCATTGGTTAATCCAAAAGACATGACTGTATACTCGTACAATCCATATCTGGTGGTAAAGGCAGTCTTTGGAATATCCTCTGCACGAATTTTGAGTTTATGATAACCAGTTCTAAGATTAATCTTAGAAAACACTTTGGCACCGGTCAGCTGATCAAACAAATCTTCTATCTTGGGCAAGGGGTACTTGTTCTTGATGGTGACATATTCAACTTCCGGTAATTCGTACACAAATGGTTACCTCCATCCTTCCTGTCCACAAACAAGACAGGTGATCTCCATGGTGACGCACTTGGTTGAATCAATCCAATTTCCACCATGGCATCCAGTTGCTTCTTCAGTTCTACTAGCTCTGATGGGTTCATACTATATGGTCTCTGGGCTATGGGTCTTGTTCCGGGGATTAGTTCGATGATAAACTCGATATCCCGATCTGGGGGCATACCGGGCAAAACATCTGAAAATACATCGAGGTATTCACAGACTATCCGGACTTGGTCAATGGTAGGTTGGGATATACTCTTGTTGCATTTGAATTGACGAGGTAAGGTTTCAGATATATGCTCGACTGATATTCCGGCTGTACTGGTCATGGTTATGGCTTTCTTGGCGCATTCAATCAATCCTTTATGTTTGGACATCCAATCCATTCCTAGTACTACTTCCAAACCTTTAGTTCCGAGTACTATCAGATTAGCATAAAAATCTATGCCATGGATTCGGATAGGGACGGCTTTGCAAATTTGCCTAGCCTTGGTGGTTGATCCAGAATTTGAACAATCATAACATGCTTTAGTTTGGTTGGTTGAATTCTAATAGTGCATGCAAATTCTTTGGTGACAAATGAGTGTGATGCACCAGAATCAAACAACACTCGTGCAAGTACTGAATTAACAGAAAACATACCCAACATGACGTCTGGCGCTTCCTGAGCTTCTTCAGCATGCATGAGAAAAAGACGGCCATTGCAGTTGAGCGAATTCCCTGGGGCAAATCTCCTTCCTGGCTGAACATGATGCTGTTGCTGAGCTGGGGCATTGGTATTGGGTGCTGCGGCATTCTTCTTGTTGGGGCACTCGTTGGAATAGTGGCCTTTATTTCCACAGTCATAACAAGTCACTTGTGACTTGTCCTTTGCTACTACAGGCACAACATTGCTTCCAGTCCTCGGGGTAGTGTTGGTGTTTGTGGTAGCATTGTTGTTGTTGAACTTGGGTGGGGCACGGTTGAAATTTCTAGCGTTGCCGGGGTTGTTGTGATTTCCTCCGGTTCTAGGGTTTCCACGGTTGGGATAGGTCGGACGGTTCATCGGGGGTCTGTTGGATCTTGGAGCAAATCCGGGAGATGGGTTAGGGCGATACTTTGGGGTCTGATGGGTTCCTGGCTGATGCATCATGCGATGCTTGCAGTTCTCATTGGCTTGGTTGATCTTTCCTTCCATCTGGATAGCAGAGTCGACAAGGGCTTCAATATCAACAAAGGGGATATTGACTAACACTGTCTGCATCTCATCGTGCAGACCATTCAAGAATCTCTCTTTCTTCTTGGCTTTGGTGTCAATCTCATCCAGGGCATACCTAGCTAATGACAAGAATTTGTCACGGTATTCCACTACGGTCATCCTTCCTTGCTTCAGCTCTCTGAATTCGTCTCTCATTCTTTTGATCAAACCCGGTGGCACATGGGTTCTGCTAAACTTGACCTTGAATTCCTCCCAGGTCATCATCTGGCCTCCGGTCATTGCACGAACACTGTTCCACCATGCCCTGGCATCTCTGGCTAGATAGTGGGTGGCAAACATAATTTTCTCGTTGGCTTCCACTCCGGCGACTTCTAGGTTATTTTCCATGGTTTGCAACCAATCATCGACGTCTCGGGGCTCTTCTGACTTAGTGAAAACAGGTGGGTTGGTATTCTGGAAATTCTTGAGCTTAGATCCATGCTTGTTGTGGGCAAGCTAAGCTATCTGTTGCAGGGTGTCTAGGTTGGCTTGACGTTCGGCTCTTTCAGCTTCGCGGTCCGAAACCAACATTTGCAGGATCTGCAACATCGGGTCCAGGGATGAACCACTTCCTCCGCGTGGCATCTGAAGATTGAGATAGATCATGAGAAAAGAGGGAAATTTCTAAGGTTTCGGGGACTTTGAAAAGTTTTTTTTTAAAGTTTGACTCAAAGTTTTCTAGCAACTTGCTTTTAATTCATTCACTCGTAGCACACGATACAACACACACCACAACAAAGAAAACAGATGGTTTTAAGAACCATTCTCAAAACTATGATACAGTGGGACCGAATACTACTCACTACGCTAGTGCTCAAGTGGTACTACTCCTCGGAATCGGTGGCTTCATCATCTTCATCATCATCAATGAAGGCGAAATCATCCTCATCGGTGAAGAAATCCATAGCCTGATCCTCCAGAAAATCATCATCGCTGAGATAGGAGTAGGGGTCTCCACGAAGGTCCTCTCCGGCATTCTCCCTTTCCTCCAAGTTCATGTCTCTCTCGTGGATGGTCTCCTCCAAAGATGAGATGCGGTGGCGAAGACGGGCAATGATGCACTCCTTCTTGTCGAGCTGACGGCAGCGAGACTTGCGATCCTGTGCCAGCATGGCGATGGTTTGATCCTTCGTTTTGATGATGGCAGACTTGTGGTTGGAGTAGTCACGGCAGTTATCCAACTCCTGCTGACGATCGTACATCATGAAGCTAAGGTGGTCCAATTGAGTCTTCAGCTCGGGGTGGTATGGTTCTTCCAGTGGTTGTCCATTTGCATCACGCCTCGGGCAAAACTCAAAGCGAGTTCCCTTGATCTGATTGATGCTCTGCCCACACAGACGGGCAAGACTTTCCTGCATGGCCCTGGCAAGTCCATCGAGCCAGTTGTTCTCTCTCAAGGTAAACTGAATTCCCTCAGTAGTGGGAGATTCAATCTTTCCTCGGAGACTTGCAACAATTAACCACTGCAGATCTTCTCCTCCTTGATCATTGAGCTGAGCTCCGAAGAACTCGGGGTGCGGACGGTCCAGAAGTTCCGAAAGCTGCTACAAATCCCTCTCAAAGATAAGGTCTCCTCCATTCCCCAACTGATAAAACTTGCTGTACTTCACGTCCATCTATAAGAATATAGGATGAGTAAGTTAGTAGAGTGATCAAGTGTGTCAAAATTTTATGTATTTTGCAAGAGTTTTTGAGGAACGTGAATTTTCATGAAAGAATCAAAGCGATAAGAATGAGAATAAGTTTTTGTAAATATTTGTTTTCTTTGGTTTTTGAAACTAAGTTTTTGATTCAAACGTCCATTCTAACTAGGGTCTCCTATGGGCAGGATGGCTCTGATACCAACTTGTCAACACCCGGATTTTTAATCCCAGATGCCTGTTATGCCATACATCGCAATCCCAGGATTACCATTTTTGCGAGACATAACAGAATTGGATACCATAGTACATCATCCATTACAAACCGTACATAAGGTCTTACACAAATAAGGATCTCATGATCCATTTCTTAATACAACTTCAAGCAGCGGAATACGTAATAATAACAGTAGCGTAGGTGAAGCTCCATCTTCGGGGTCACAGGCAATGCTGACGATGGGAGATGATCCTAGTTGTCGTAACCTTCCTGGGGTCCATCCTCCAGGTACTCCTCTTCATAGTCTGGCCACGGGAATAGCTAGGGACAAAGCCATGAGTACTCTTTAAGTACTCGCAAACTAATACTAACAAGTAAACGGGGTTTTTGGAAATAGGACACTAGGCTCTAGGGTTGTTTTGCAAAAGCCAGATTTATCTCTACTAAGTTCAGAAGCAAGAGAGCTAATTGAAGTTTATAACACCTAAGTGGGAACTTGTATATCATGCCACAACCCTGTTGTGGTCAAGTCAAAGTATCAATTCATTTAACAAGTCATTTTGGAAAAGTCTGACGGGGGAACAGTATGGCCACTCCAAATGTCCATAACCACGGACGCGGCTATTCGAATAGTTTGACACTCTACAGAGATTGTACACTTTCACCACAACATTCGATACATCCGTCAGGAACAAATCCTGAATTCACCATACTCAGTATGCGGATAATCAATCCTAACCTTTCAATTACACGCCCTAGTATAAGCACCTCTCCTGTGAGTTTGGCCTCCCAACCATGACCAACTGTCATCTTGGGTACTGCAGAGGTGGACAATCTTCACAAGGTAGCCTTAGCTCACACCTTGGCCGTGAGGGCACTAATACTAAGGTATATAAGTTTCCAGTCAAGCCCTACCCAATTCTCGGGTATTGTGGTTGTACGGTAAAATTGGAATGGTATCGCATTCAAACAACCATCAGTTTTATAAAGGGCTAAGGCTCATGCCTCAACATTTTCATCACCAAAATCTCAGTAGAATGATCCATCATTCTAAGGTTTTCATAACCATTTTCACCAAGTATTCCCATTTAAAGTTGATCAAGGTTTATGCTCAGCACTAGCATCTATAAGTGGGGATAGGTACTAATGAGGGGTGGTAAACTGGTGGAGTTTAACTAAGTTTAATCTCATGCCTTAGGATGTTATCAAGATTATCTAGCTTAGGGCAAATTTTATGATCTTTATGCAACCTTCAAATATCTTTCTAGTATCTACAAGTGACTTGATTACTCTCTAAGGAAGTAGCTTTGATAAAGAAATAAAGTATAAAGCTTGCAAGTAAAACTAGGATTGGTTTATCAAGTGGTTATGATCATATATGATTTAAGGCATATAGTTGGCATGGTAGCAAGCAAGTATTAGCTTGCATAGGTCAACTTGATTAGTAAGGCTTGCTAAGTTAATAACTTGCAAGTATTGGCTTGCTAAAGTAGAGTATCTTGCAAGTGTTAGCTTGCCTTGTGTAGGGCAGTGGTTGAAGTTCTCCTCGGCTTCTTCTTCGTAGAATCCTCCTTCCTCCTCGTATCCTTGGTCGGTACTAGCGTCTATAAATAAATACGATGTACACAATCACCAAACAATACTTAAATACTTGCAATCATGACACAAAAGGGTCCTATAGATGATCTAGCATCATCACTAACATTACAAATTTAAAGCTTGGTTTAATTCCTTTTATTTTTAGAAAAGTAATTTCTACTCATTAAAAAAGTACTTAATATTTAATATTCTCCAAACCAAACATGGGATCATGTTGACACATGTCATCACCACATATGTTAGTCCATGGGAATGTGATTTAAAGTGGTGTCACAATTTAATAAGGTTTTACCCTTTTATTTTAATTAAATAAAGTGACTAGAAATGCCTATTTAGCATTCTTTTATTAGTTGAACATTATTTCTGTAAGTAAACCTATATATTCTTATATATTCTGAAAGGTATGGTTAAATGTGATTTTTGAGAGTTGGAATCAACTCAAAAGCTATTATGGTTTTAATTTGAAAAATGTTTGAATGCAAAAAAGCTTATGCCTTGTTATTTTTACCAAGGATGATCTACAGATCCAAATGACTTGAATCCAACGGGCTTGGATTCAGCATTTCAAGACCTTTCTAACAAAATTAGTTTCATTCAATTTGGTGCACTGAATCGATCTGGGTTGATTTTTGAAACTTGGTACAGAAGTGTGTTTGAAATAAAATGGAAAAGGTTTAATTCAAATAACTGGGCTGCGCGGGAAACGGTAATGGGCCGTCCTGCTACGCGCAGCGCTTACGCGGGCTGGTTAAGTGGCTGTCCCCACGCGTCAGTGAGACGAGGGGGTGCGAAGTGGTATGGGGCGATGTGGTGCGTTCGATCTGGTTCTAATCCAACGGCTGAGAGTCATCGTCGACGTTGGGCAACGCCGGCGAGACAGAAACCTAGCGCGGCCAGTGGGGGTCGTTGGGGGCTCACCGGGGTTCAAGCGAGCGTCGGCGAGGCGGGCGAACGACGAAGTCAATGACGGCGAACCTCCTGGTACCGGCAGCTTCTCCTGGGGCGGCTCCAATCGCTGGCCCCCTTCTTCTCCAGTAGCGGGATGCTCCGGTAAAATGCCGGTGAAGTGCTGCTCGCCTTGCTCCGGGAATGGGGTGGCATGATCAGTGAGGAGATGGGAGTGAGATGGTGTGCTCAATTCGGCTGGGGGTGGCCTCTATTTATAGTGGAAAGAGGGGACCGACGGGGCGCAAGGTGAGCTCGTCGTGGCCGACACAGAGGGCTATCAGCATGGGCGACAGTAGGGGGTGGTGCGGTGCTCCCTGGCGATGCTCAACGACGTGGTGGCGAGACGTGGGGTGGTGCGGCTTGGTCCGACGGAGCATTTAATGGCGCACAGCGCGCGTGGTCCGCGCGGCGGCAAACGAGCGTGTCTGTGGGGCTGCTGGGACGGTGGTGATCACGTATGCACGCGGCGAGGGCGGCGCGCTCTGTGGGTGTCGGTCGAGCGTGGCGCACGGGCCATGCTCTCGGCATGGTTGCTAGCGAGGTTGGCATGGTTTGTGTGTGTGGTCCAGTGGCTGGCAACGTTCGAGCGCTGGACAGGGAGTGGCGGTGGGGTGTTGGCTTGCTCCCAGACATGCTGGCTAGGCTTGTTTCTCCTCCTAGCTTGTTGTCGACATGGGGGTGACAAGGGTGCATTCGTCCTGCTCACCATTGATGTCATTGCCCAGCTTACAATGAGGCTAAGGGTGTGCAATTGAGCTAGATGATCTACTAAAACCTAGTTGTAACTAGAGAGGGAACAAGTTAGGCTTCAATAGCTGCTCACAATAGTGTTTGGATTTTTTCTGATTTGTGTCTGCCAAGTGTTTGATGAAATGGCCGCAAGAATTCAAGTTTTGAATTTTGAAAAGATTTTTGGTGGGTGTGCTAGGTTGGTGCTGGTGAGTCTGCGGATGCTTGGGTTTTGAAAGTTGAGCTTGTTTGAGTGGTTTTTGAAAAAGTGGGATCTTCTCATATGATAAAGATTCAATTTTGAAGTGCCATTTAAACTATGCATTTGAAACTTTCTGGATGATCACAAAGTGGGCCTTGATACTTTGTTATGAGTACAATCAAGGGGTTCAAAGATCCGGAAAAGTTTCTGTTAAGTTCTAAAAGTTTGAGACAGCCAAAGTAGGCATGGGAGTTAAATTGGTCAAAATGACCATTCACTCATTTAGCTTTGTTTTCATTTATTTGTCTTTGACAAAAGTTTGCGAATTGTTTAGATGATGTTTATTTCACCTAAGCATCCATTTACAAGCAATGGAACACACAAACAAGTTGGTTCAAAAGAATTCCAAATGAAATGCATACACCATGCATGCTTTCATATTTTTATTTAGCAAAGTTTTTGTTAACCCTAAATTTGATGATTAGAGTTTGATGATCCAGTTTTAGTATTTTTGGGATGTTACAACAAGTCACCATAGCCTCTATGATCATTTAGTCCTTGACTTGTAGTACCACTCTGTAACATCCTAGCATTAGGAACTAACGAAGGGTAGATTTAGGATATTGAAATGTTGCATGCATTCATCTGTGAAAATGTGGGTAATTTTTTTGCCAAATAAAAACCTAAAGTGATCAAGGTTTCTGTCATACTTTGAGATTAGATTTAGTCTTAAAGAATGATTGCTATAAACTTTGATATGATCTTTGTGGAATTATGTGTTTCGGGAAATGAAATTTGAATTTAAAACCTGAGTTTTTGAATTATAATTCAAATGATTTTTGAATAAAGTTTGAATCTTGATTTAATTAAGAGTTAACCAATTTAACTCGAACTTTCTTTAAAAGAAAGCAATTAAGAATATGAATATTTGTTTCATATTTTCATTCAATAAATAAGTTACAAAAATGTAACTTATTAAAATCATCCACAATATTCACCATAGCCAATAAATAAAGAATAAGAATATTTCTTTATTGATAATAGTATAATCTTTATTACAAAATAATAAAATGAAGATTACAAAAGAATAGAACTAAAATTACAAAATAATAAATAAGCTTACATTGGACTATTCTATAAAGAAAAAAATAAAAAAATCTTCATCTTCAAATCCGTACGTGCAAAATAAACACAAACATAAATAAAGGAAGTTAAGGTTAAATTGTATTACTCTCAGACTTGTCAGTGAAATGCACTGATCAAGGTTCATCATTGAGTAATCTTATAAAAAGGGGCAAGTTTCACCTATATGAAAGTATGAACCTTTCATAATTTTGAGCTAGAAGTCAAATGACAGCAAAGAGGGGCAAGTTTCACCAGCCAGGTAAAAGTAACCAGATAACAATCAATTTCAAAATTCTGAACATATCCACATCTGTGCAGCAAGCACACAAGAAGCACACACACCAAACTGCATGGTGTGTGATGTCAACACCACAGCAGAAGCAAGCCCAAACAAAACTGTCAAACACATTTGTGGGACAAGAAACCCCACATCATTCCCTTGCTTCTGCACATCAAGCACATCAGCCAGCAGCTAAACCAAGCACAGTAGCCAGCAGCCAAACCAACCAAAGCCCAGGATCACATCACCATGATGGTGACATAAGGAGGGGATATATCAGGTGGATAGCAAGACCAAGGTCAAGCCATCAGGATCAGAAGATGATGGGCTAGATCAAGGACAAGCTAGGAGCCAGGTATACCAGGGGAGCACAAGATCAACCACAAGATCAAGCTACCACAAGATCCACCACTAACAACCACTACATCAAGTGACAGTGGTGAGTACATCGACAATCATATGATCTATCTGTCTAAGATTAGACAAGCATACATGATCTGTATCATATTCAAACTATCAGAAAGCACCCAAGTGGGGTGAATCCATCACTGAGATTTTAAACTCTAAAAGAAAACAGCAAAGTACAAGGATCCAACCAAAACTCAGAACAACATCATTGATTTGGCTATCAAGCTATATTTCAATTCAATAATAAATATATCTAAAATTTCACTTCTAGGCACATCTCTAAGATAAGAGTAGCACCTTAGAAGTAAATCTTTTGGATCCATATAAATAATCAAGCCTACAATCATTTTTCCAAGCTTTGATCTAAGAAACAGTAGGTGGAACCATTACCAGAACCATCCATATGAATCAACTAGATAGAGCTTAATCCCTAAGCCTCAGACCAACATCATTGGTCTTAGGGATTTCAAAAAGGAACATTTCTACTTATTTTTTAATGCCAAACTTGTCTTAAGCTTAAACCAACCCAAACAATAGGTTAGAATCAATCTTGTGTGCCATACAAAGATGGTCTCACTAGAACAATTCTTCACAGATTCAATCAATCAATCTACTAATCATTTTCCTGTCATTACAGGAATCATAATTAGGACATAACTATTTATGTCTTCACTGTTTGAGTCATTAAGATCTCAAACCACACATGAATTCTCAAGCCAACAGCACTAAGACAGTGATTTCATCACACCATACTCATTATCATTAACCAAGTAATGACAGTGGTAAGTTATCAAACCCACTGACTATACCAAGCATTGATTTCAGAGCAACTATATCATCTGAATCATATGAAATCTAAGCATAAAATCATCTAATCAGCCACTAGAACCATTATAGTTCATCTTAAGCAGCAAGCCTCAAGTTAATAATCATTTAGCATGCTTAGAGACCATCCACACATGATCTAATTCATACAGTATATGATCAACAACAGGATATGAACCCTAAATGGAATAAATCATCTTAATCAGGACAAGACAGTAACCAGAGAGGTCACTGCCAACATCTAGCATAGGATGAGCGAGCAGAGTGAGCACAAGGGCAGAGGAAAAGAACTCACCAAAGCTCATCGCTGAAGACTAGAAGAGGAAGCAGAGGTGGCCGATGACCATGGCGGCATGGGAGCACCCCTAGGAGGGCGCTGCAACCCATACAGCGCCACGGCAGCGACCATGGCCATGCCTAAAGGCAAGATGAATCACCACGACACACGACGGCAGCGGCAGCGCCAAGATCCACGCCAACCCCCAAACCCTAGGGTTTGGGACGACATCGATCTATCACAGGAGAGCCCTATGCTCAAATCCAGTTGGACAGGAAGGATGGGCGTAGTCGACAACCTCCTCCTGCACCATGGCGGCAACCAGTACGGCCCACGACGGCGGGAATCATCGGCGGCGATATCACCTACCACGGGGTCGGGGATAGAGGAGGAGAGGAGTGAGCTCGAGGGTGAGAGGCAACGAGGGAGTGTGCTGAGTTGGGCCAGAACACTTTGGGTTGGCTATTTTGGCTATGCCTAATGGGCCACAAGGGCCAAATAAGAATAAGCGAGCCCAAAAACATTTAATTCCTATTTTAATAAATAGAAAAGGACCAAAATGCCCCTAAACTTAATTAAATTCTAGAAAATAAAATAAAAGTTCAAAAATTATAAATAAAATATTTTGGATTCACAAAAATACAAATTATCCAAATAAATCAAGATATAAAATTTTAGACTTTTAAATTTTATTAAGAATTTTGTAATTTATATATTCCTTATGGAATTTTACAAAATTATTGAAATATGATAAAAATAAATAAAAATCACTTTCATTATATATTAATATTGTAGTATTTTTGAAAAATTCTAAATAAATATTTAAATAACAATTTTTAATATTTAAGTGATAATTCCTAAAAGAATTATTAAATTAATAAAAGTCAAATAAAGGGGAAATAAAATAAAATAAGACAATATATATTATAAATATTAAAAAAATTATAATTCCTTTATTATTTAAAAGAATTTTTATAATAACGGGGAGAATGCATATCAAATTAAATGATGCATTACATTACTTTGCATAATCATTTTGCTTGTTTAAAAATTGTCCTTACCAGGCAATAATGATGTTTTTGTAGACATAGAAGCTCAAGGTCCAGTGCAAGCATCAGACTTCACTACCTTGCCATCACAAGGCAAGTTCATCACTTGCTCATATCCTTTGAAGAGTCTTTATCAAAGTATTTGCAAATTGTGTGTTATCATATATACTCTAAAATAAAGAAAATACTAATTTCACAAATAAAGAAATCATAGATATCATCCTAAGTGATGATATAATTAAGCAATAGAACTTAGGCTTCTATTTGCAACGATGATGATCAATTAGGGACTTAATAACACCTGACATCAGTGATTCTAGCGCTGTATATTACGCGTTAGACATGAGATTTGGAATGGGACAGAGAAGTCAGCTGTATCTTTTTCCTCTCGCATGAAGCCGGATGTGTAGGTCATGGCTGTTATCCTCGTAGCATGCATATTAATTGGTAATTCGTAGAGGATATGCAGCATATGGGTGGGAACCCTCATCGTCCCATGATAGTTCTAGCATCTAACGGTTTGTACAATCCATTGCCATAATCCATTATGTGGGCATGGTGTACACCAAGGAGGCATGCAAGGTCGCGAAGGGGGCAGTGATTGGCTTGTACAACCTACTGGGCCCCACATCATGGAATTGTGGAAGAGAAAGTACACCCGGTTGTGCAACAAGGAGTTGATCTCTCATGGGTAAAGTGATGCACCTCTGCAGAGTGTAAGAATTGTAACTTGTTACTCCCTGTTCCAGGAAGGAGCTACGAACGCGGCAGGAAATGAACTCCATGAAAGTACTGGTCAACCTGTGAAGGCTGATGGTCATAGATTTTCATAATAAAATCAATCTTTGAAGAAAGAGTTACAAAATTGCATAGTGACAAGGATTTATAATCTGAGGTGGTAGTTAGAGCATCAAACTTCCCACCTTGCATATAATGAACTTGTTGGGTATCGCTGTTACTCATCCTTTCCTTTGATCCATTGCTTAGACTCTGAGGATCCCAAAGACGTGCCAATGTATGCAGCTGAATGTTAAGAAGATGTGTTCTACGAGGATCCTGACCTGTCAGGAGGTGTTGATGGAGTGGATTACGAAATACGCTATGGTGTCGACGATAATGAATCCAACCAAGTATCCTAGTTAGTAGTAGCCAACGAAGCCGAGCAGCATGAACTCTATAGAATAAGATGCTGAGCTCAACTCCTAGTCGGAGTTGCTACTTTTAAATTCCGCTGAAACACTTTATATTTTGGTTTGTAAGTTGAAACTTTTGAAGTCTTGAACTTCCGGTATTTTAATAATAATAATGTGTGAATGTTTGTAATATGGACCCACAATGTTTTTGTTGTACCACTCTGAGGGATGTGATATTTACAGAACTATGTTCTGTGAGTGTCATGTCAATGACTATAGTGTACTACACATGCAGTGGTATGATGGGTCACCTGTCACATCCCAAATTTTAGATTTGTTACTGCATAACATTCATGGCATTGCATCATGATCATCCTTGCAAAATTTCAGTTTGAAAATATTTTGGCAAAACAAACCACTTGCAGTTGCATTTTTTACACCTACACATGAACACTTGGTTTTACCATGACTCTGTAAAAAACTTTATAATTTGGGTGTATGGAAGGCACAGGTGCATAGAGGGTTCCGCCACGAACCAGTAGCACTTTGAATCGCCCAAATCGGAGCTTCGTAGAAGAAGTTATGGCAAACTGAATTTTGGGGTTAAGTTTAGACAGTTTCTATCAAATTTTTAGATAAGAAAATCGTCAGAGAAAAAGAAAAGAAAAAGGAATAAAAAAAGAGAAGCAGCGCAGTAGCCAGCTGGCCTGCCCACGGCCCAGCAGCCCAGCCGCTCCAGCAGCCGCAGCAGCCAGCGCGCCGCCCGCGTGACGAATAGTCGCTGCCGCCCAACGCCAGCCCCGCCGCCTGCCGGGCCCGCTCGCCTGCCGCCGCCAGCCACCGACAGGTGGGACCCACCTGTCGGCGCCGCCGAGTCCGCCAGGGACACGCCGCCGCGATTTCTGCGGAGTCCGAAACCAACTCCGTGTGGACGCCCTCCCTGCAAAAAACGTGCGCCGCCACCCCTCTATCTTGCCCCGCCTCGTACCCCTCGCGAGCCGAGCTCCGCCGCCGCCGACATCCCCGTCGCTGCCGCCGACCTCGTAGATGAGGTAACGCGTCGCCACCCTGCGCCCTCGTTCTTTCCCCGCGAGCTTCGCCTCGCCCGACTGACCCGCGCCACCAATTTCTCCCCCTCCGTAGAGCCCGCGGCCGCCATGAATTCCTCGTCGGAGCGCCGCCGATCGCCGTCGCCACCGACTGCCTCGCCCGTCGTCGCCACTCCGACGAGCTCTGCCGCCTCTTCCCCGACATCGTCCGACCCTCCGCCGCCGCCAAGGACCGCCGCCACCGTCGCCCCCGACCTCGCCGCCGCCACCGCACAAAGCTCTGGTGAGCCACCTCACCGCCTTGCTCCCTTGCCCTTCGATCTCAGATGAACGGCCCAGATCGGGCGCTGACCAGTCAACAGTTGACTGGAGACCAGTCAACTGCCCGTCAGCGCTGACTCAGCGTTTGACTGGTCAGCAGGATTTTTCGATTTAATTAAAATGATTTTAATTGGTAGAAAATAAATAAAACTTGTAAAATTCATATCTTTAGATCTACTGGGCCAAAAATTGGAAATAAAATATGTGTAGAATCAGTGTCTCATGTAGAATACTAATGTACAGTTGCTTTTGACTTTTACAGCAAGGTTTTGCCTCAGTTAATTAAATGAATTAATGCTCTTTTTAGAGTAATAAATTCATAGAATAAGTTCTGTAACTCCAAAAATTGCAAATAAGATGACCCTGGAATCAGTAGAACAAGAGGACTCCTTTAGTGAATTAAAAAGTTAGGCTTACAGTACTGGTTTTGGCAGAACCTGTGCAAAGGCTTACTGTAGTGTTAAATTACCCCGGGCTTTATACAAAACCTTTTTGAGAAATTCCAATTGGTACTGACTCTATTTTGAGTTGCCTACACAGTGGAAATTTTCCAAGATTTTACAAATAGTATGTTAGCAGTGGCTAATTATTTAGTTTCTAGCTCCATTATTTGAGCGTTATAAATTGCATGCCTTGTTTTCTTTGCACTCAAAATAATTTCCATGCATGCATACAACAGTTATACTGAATAAGATTATGTGATGCTAATGTAGCGTTATTCAACTTGTCATGCATGCATCTTGCGTCATCATTTCTTGTATATGGCTGTGGATGGTTTGTTTATATGATTGCAATTGTATCGTGTAGATTGTGACGAGTGCAACGTTTGCTCGTGTGTGGATTGTTCTTCCGACCGCTATTTTCAATGCAGTGTGTGGTTTGTTGATGATGTTGTCCTACTATTTTCAATGCATTGTCGTTTATTTTGTATATGCATGTGTAGGATATTACTATCGCTATGCTATGTCCTACTATGTGGTAGGGCCTTCCTGTAGATGAGACACCGTTGGTAGATATGCTTAGTAATGCTATGATGAACGCGGGCTGGGTTACATCATTGGAAGTTGTTTCTAAATGTGTTGGTTTGCGAAAACTAAAAACAACTTAATCAATGAATCTCCTGGGTGTGATGGGATTGATAAATTTTGGTGGTATCATTGCGAAAAGGCACCCAGGTATCAAGAGAGAATGATTGGCTTCTTTATTTTGTAGCTTACGTGTACAACCATGTGCCAATAATGGAATAGGCGGTTGGTTGGACTCAGTAGGTTGTGGTAACTCGAACCCACGTATCCAGAGATGTAGAATTTTGGTAGGTTGGACCGGTGCGTGTCGGGTTTGGGGAGCTACTTCCCGAATGGTCCCTTCTTGGACTTCTCCCTATCATCACCCAATATGAGAGTGGTGGTACGAGCTGGGCTGGCTAAGTCACATGGGTAAAGTGTACTAACCCCTGCAGGGTGAAACTAATCGATTAGCCGTGTCCCCGGTTATGGACGTCTGAGTTGCTTGATATTGATTCCATGACATGTTTCTCGCTCATTCCAATTTCATAATTGCTTCAATGTTGATGGGTTAACTTAATTGGGATCTTTTGAAAGAAAATCAAAAAACTGTTTGTGAAAGTAGGACAAAGGATTTTGTAAATGCAAGCTAACTACAGCTACACTTTCCAAATATGCATGTAGATGTTAGTTCTATTGTCTCCTTTAATAGCTCTACTTGCCATACATTCCATGTATTGATCCTTCGGGGCTTCTACGTTTCATGTTGCAGGATATTTCGATTCTGAGTAATCGATTTAGGCCACGGTACTCCACTCGGCACTTGTTCACTTGTGGGCAATTTGGAGAATGGAGGATTTACTATATTTATGTTGCTACTTGAATAATTTGAGCTAGCCTTGAGCTAAGATTTTATTGTAATAATGATACTCTAGATCTTCGTTATTTGTGATACATGGATATTTTGCTATGTTATTCATCTTATTCTATTGTGGGCCAATGAACCGATCCAGGGATTGGCATGTCACATAGAAGTTGCGGTCTTTTTAGAACCGTAGTGTTACAGGATGGTATCAGAGCCCGTGTGTCGACTGTAGGATCGTGGCCTAGGTTTGGATTAGGAAGCCATAAGAATTATTAAAGCTTATATTAACTCTGTCTTTCATCTTATGCCTTTCACCCTCGTAAATTCTTACCATATGCTATTCTCACACTTTCCTCTTTTAATTGATAGATGGGAGAAGTCAGGACTAAGTATGCAACAATGGAGTCACCCAGGCCCTTTGCAAGACAGTTAGCACAGCTCTCGCAGTCATTGGGATTGCCACTGCCCATGTTCAAGGGAAGAAGGCCGTACACCTATGGATATGGCGAGGATGCATGGGAGATCACCACCTTCATCTTCAGGGATGCCGCCTTACCAAACCCTGTGCATCTGATCTACACCAAGACATACTGCAACTGGGACTTGGAATAAACTTGGCCCTGCATGAAGCCCTGTCACGCCAGTGCCATCTTGTCCGACACCTGCTGCCAGCAGACTCACCCTACCGTGTCTACGGGAGGCGTGAGGAGGATGGGAACGTTGTGGTTAACCCGGGCGATAGGAACAACATGCCGCCCCGTCGGAGGCACATAGAGGATATGGAAAGGGAGAATGGAGCTCTAGCTGATAAAGTGATGATGGTAAAGGAGATAGCAGATTTTGCCAGCAATGGTATGGTGGTCCAAGGACTGGAGATAGAGACCTTGCATGAAGCTGTGGATGTTCTGAAGAATGCCCTGATAGGCAGGGATACAACCATAGCTCAACTTAATGGAACTGTGTAGGAAAACAACCAGGCCATACAACAGCTGCAAGGGACCGTCCAGGAAAGGGATCAAACTATTGAAGAGATGACAGCCCAGATTACCGCTCTCCAAGCACAGCTGAATCCACCCTCTGATGACGACAATGGAGATGATGGCAAAAATGATGATGATGATGACAGTGGGAACGATGATGATGAGGACGAGGATGATGATGATGGAGACGATGATGGTGGAGGAGATGAAGCTGTTGCAGCTGCAGCAGAGAATGAAGAAGAAGAGGAGGATCCAGAAGAGGTGGAGTTCGAGATTTCAAGTGATGACTCAGGAGAGGTGTATACTCCGCCGCCATGGTTGGTTTGTGGACAGAAGCGCCAACGGATGAGTGCGAGGACCTACCGCAACCTCTTCAATAAGTAGATAGAAGTCCACCAATTAGTTTTCGTTAGGTAAAATCGTTAGAATTAGTCACGATCGATGTAAAACTTAATTACTGTTAGTTTAAGAGTGTTTAGTTGCTCCTATGTGTACCCAAATATCCCAGGATTATTTGTGAGAATTTTATGGAAGAGTTATGGCAAGTTTGGTTGATATCTGAGTTTTTCCTGATGCAGTTTTCTGCTGACACTGTACTGCACGAATTTTCATATTTTACTGGTAACTGGGAAAAATCTGAAAAAAATAGGGATGGTTCGAAACTCTCTGTACTGTTTAAAAAAATCAGCAAAAATTCCTGATGAGTTTAAGTCCGGTAGAAAAAATCGTGAACACTGCTGGACTGTTCAGGCAGATTCCTGTTTTCATTGTTTTGTTGGCCTTTTGTGTTCATACATGTTGCCAACTCTTCTAAGAACTATTTCAGTAGACATATACTGCTAGGATAACCCCTGGGATGTTGCTGAATCATTTGTTTGCTGATATGTTGCTTGCTTGAGATTGCTTGTGATTGTTTTGTTGTTGTTTGGTCATAATGCATGGGTAGAATCCTGTTTTCGTAATCGATTCTTTCTAAGCTTACCTGTGCTGAACCGCAGATGCCTCCCCGTCGTCAACCTACTGAGTTGGAGCAGCTCATGGCAGCTCAGGCACAGCTAACCCAAGTTATGACCCAGTTCATGGAAGCTCAGAACAACAACAACAACAACAACAATGGGAACAACCAGCCTCAGGGAGATGCTCTCACTAGGTTTCTGAGGCTAAGGCTAGCGAAGTTCTCGACTGCAGCGGAACCAATGGTTGCTCTCCACTGGTTGCGTTCAGTCAATAAGGATCTGGTAACTATTGGGTGAACGGATGCTGAGAAGGTGAGATTTGCTGCTCACCTACTGGAGGGACCAGCCGCTTCGTGGTGGGACACTTCTCAGATCACCCACCCTCTGGACACTGTGACTTGGGCAATGTTTGAGGAAGGTTTCAGGACCAACCACGTATCTTCAGAAGTTCTGAGCCTGAAGAGGAAGGAATTGCGCAACTTGTGCCAAACCAACCGCATCGTGGCTGAGTATATTGAGGAGTTCAACAACCTGTCTCGTTATGCACCTGAGGATGTTGACACTGATGCAAAAAGGAGGGAGAGGTTCCTGGATGGCCTCAGTGATGAGCTTTCAGTGCAGCTGCAGGTGGTTTATTGTCCCACTTTCCAGGAGCTTATGGACAAGGCTAGGATCTTGGAAGGGAAGCACAAGCAGGTGGAAAGCCGCAAAAGGAAGAGCAACAATCACCACTCTGGTTCTCACCACAAGTCTCGCACTTCTTATGATGGATACCACAAGCATGGAGGGAGTGACCATGGGAACCATGGGAGCCATGACCGCCACAACCATGGAGGCGACGAACATCGCCATGATAGCCACAAGAGCAACCGCCACAGCCACAGGGGAGGACACACTCACCATTCTGGAGGACACAGCGGACATGACCGCAACCGTGATCGCAGCTTCATGAAGAAGGATCTGAGTGAGGTGACATGCTTCAAGTGTGGCAAGAAGGGACATTATGCAGACAACTGTCCGGAGAAGAAGGGACTGAAGCCAGGCAACAACCAGAAGGCCATAGTGAACCACATGAATGTGGAGGAGATCCCAGATGAGCCTGATCTTGTGATTGGTAAGTTTCCAATCAACACTCACCCTACACTTATACTTTTCGATACTGGTGCACCGCATTCATTCATATCAAGGGCATTTGTGGATAAGAATAAGTTACCTATGGAGTCTCTTAAAGGGTCTATTAGAGTGAGTTCGCCTGGAGGGGATATGGTAGCTAGCGCGGGATGCCGCGACTTAACTGTGAGGATTGGAGCACACAATTTCATTGCACATCTGGTAGTTTTGGAATCACAAGGTTTAGATGTAATTCTGGGCATGGATTGGATGTCTATGCATGGGGGACACCAAGATTGTGCACAGCGAGCAGTTTCACTCAAAACCCCGGATGGTAAGAAGATTAGGTTCAAGTCGGCTGTGCGACCAGGAAGGTGTAAGCTGAATTCTCTTAAGGGGGTTAGCATGGATACTGTTCCAGTGATTAAGGAGTACCCCGACGTGTTTCCGGAAGAGCTGCCAGGGATGCCACCTGACAGGGATGTGGAGTTTCTCATCGATTTGATGCCAGGAACAGGACCTATAGCAAAGAGACCATACAAGATGGATGTGGATGAGCTGAAGGAGTTGAAGAAACAGCTAAAGGAGCAGAAAGACAGCAGCAAGAGATTAGTGGTGGACTATCGCTCGCTGAATGAAGTGACCATCAAGAACAAATACCCCCTGCCGAACATAAATGATTTGTTTGATCAACTGGAAGGAGCAAAGGTGTTTAGCAAAATTGATCTGCGATCGGGCTACTTCCAATTGAAGATCCGGGAGGAGGACATACCAAAAACTGCTTTCACTACTAGGTATGGTTTATATGAGTATACAGTTATGTCTTTTGGACTAACGAATGCTCCGGCATATTTCATGACCATGATGAACAAGGTATTCATGGAGTACTTGGACAAGTTCGTGGTGGTGTTTATTGATGACATACTGATATATTCCAAGGATGATGCTAAGCATGAGAAACATCTGCGATTGATTATGGAAAAGCTGTGGGAACACAAGTTGTATGCCAAATTCAGCAAGTGTGAATTCTGGCTTAACACTGTTGGATTTCTTGGACACGTGGTGTCCAGAGAAGGAGTCGCTGTTGATCCAAGCAAGGTGATTGCAGTAACTGAGTGGGAAGCGCCCAAGAATGTGGGAGATATTCGGAGCTTTCTGGGACTTGCTGGATATTACAGGAGGTTCATTGAAAATTTCTCCAAGATTGCTAAGCCAATGACGGAACTTCTTAAGAAGGAGAGGAAGTTTGAGTGGACGAATGCGTGTGAAGCCAGCTTTCAGGAACTGAAGCGTCGACTATTGACCGCACCTGTTCTGTGTTTACCAGATCTTCAGAAGGATTTCCAAGTGTACTGTGATGCTTCTTAGCAGGGACTTGGAAGTGTGCTGAGGGAAGATGGGAGAGTGGTTTCATATGCCTCGCGACAACTTAAACACCATGAGAAGAATTATCCCACGCATGACTTGGAATTATCATTGGTTGTGCATGCGCTCAAAGTATGGAGGCGCTACCTAATGGGGAAACACTGTGATGTGTACACCGACCACAAGAGCCTGAAATACATATTTACACAGAAGGAACTGAACATGAGGCAAATAAGATGGTTGGAGCTTATCAAGGATTATGATATGAATCTGCAGTACCACCCAGGAAAGGCAAATGTAGTAGCAGATGCTCTGAGCCAGAAGGTCTATGCCAATGGATTGACTGTTGGGGAATTACCCGAGGATTTGTGCCAGCAATTCAAGGACCTTAGATTGGAGGTAGTGTCAAAAGGATATTTGGAAGCAATGGAAGTCCAACCAACGCTACAGGACATGATCAGGAAGGCTCAGGTAGGAGACAAGGAAATAGAGGAGATAAAGGAAAAGATGAAGGAAAATCGAGAAAAGGATATTCGCGATCATGAGCATGGAACCTTGTGGTATGGAGATCGTTTGTGTGTTCCCAACGATCCGGAGATAAGGAAGTTGATTCTGCATGAAGCTCATGACTCGTCGTACTCCATACATCCGGGCAATACGAAGATGTATATGGATCTAAAGGACATATTTTGGTGGAACAACATGAAGGGAGACATCGCCGAGCATATTGCCTTATGTGATGTATGTAGCCGAGTGAAGGCGGAACACCAGAAGCTAGCAGGACTGCTACAACCATTGCCCGTGCCAGATTGGAAGTGGGATAGAGTGGGAATGGATTTTATCACAGGATTGCCCAGGACCAGGTCAGGATATGACTCCATTTGGGATAGTGGTCGACCATTTGACTAAGGTGGCCCACTTTATACCGGTGAAGACGACCTACTCGAGTGCAAAGTTGGCCAAGATTTATATGGACAAAATTGTGTGCCTACATGGAGTTCCCAAGAGCATTGTATCCGATAGAGGCACCCAATTTACATCACACTTTTGGCGCCAGCTGCACGAGTCATTGGGGACTAGGTTGGAGTTTAGCACAGGATTCCACCCCTAGACTGATGGACAAACCGAGAGGGTAAATCAGATTTTGGAGGATATGCTGAGAGCTTGCACCTTGGCTCATGGTTCTAGTTGGGATGAGAATTTGCCGCATGCTGAGTTTTCCTACAACAACAGCTATCAAACCAGCATCAAGACGTCACCGTTCGATGTGCTATACGGGAAACGGTGCCGGACACCATTGCTATGGGATGGAGTGGGAGAACATCAGCTGTTTGGACCTGATTTGATCAAGGACGCTGAGGAGAAGGTCGCCTTGATTAGGGACATGCTGAAGGTAGCACAATCAAGGCAGAAGAGCTACGCTGACGCCAAGCGCAAGGAAGTGGTGTATGAGGTAGGCGATAGAGCATACCTCAGAGTGTCGCCACTTCGTGGAATTAAGGGTTTGGAATCAAGGGTAAGCTGGCACCTCGATTTATTGGACCATATCGGGTCTTAGCACGCAAAGGAGACGTTGCTTATCAGTTGGAGTTGCCAGAGGCTCTGTCCGCCATCCACAATGTGTTCCACGTGTCCCAGCTGAAGAAGTGCCATCCGGAGATGGTGGATACACCATTGAGAGACACTGTGCCACTAGAGGAGGTTCAGCTTGAGAATGACTTGACCTACGAGGAGAAACCGGTCAAGATACTAGAGACAGTGGAGAGGATTACCCGTACCAAAACGATCAGGTTTTGCAAGGTGCAATGGAGCCACCACACCGAAGAGGAAGCCACTTTGGAGCATGAGGATGACATCCGAGAGGACCACCCACACCTATTTGCTAGCCACGCCGAATCTCGGGGATGAGATTCATCTTAAGGGGGTTATTCTTGTCACATCCCAAATTTTAGATTTGGTACTGCATAACATTCATGGCATTGCATCATGATCATCCTTGCAAAATTTCAGTTTGAAAAGATTTTGGTAAAACAAACCACTTGAAGTTGCATTTTTTACACCTACACATGAACACTTGGATTTACCATGCCTCTGTTAAAAACTTTATAATTTGAGTGTATGGAAGGCACAGGTGCATAGAGGGTTTCTACACGAACCCGTAGCACTTTGAATCGTCCAGATCGGAGCTTTGTAGAAGAAGTTATGGCAAACTGAATTTTGGGCTTAAGTTTAGACAATTTCTGTCAAATTTTCAGATAAGAAAATCGTCAGAGGAAAAGAAAAGAAAAAGAAATAAATAAAAGAGAAGCAGCACAGCAGCCAGCTGGCCTGCCCGCGGCCCAGCAGCCCAGCCGCGCTAGCAGCCGCGGCAGCCAGCACGCCGCCCGCGCGGCGAATAGTCGTTGTCGCCCAACGCCAGCCCCGCCGCCTGCCGGGCCCGCTCGCCAGCCGCCGCCAGCCACCGACAGGTGGGACCCACCTGTCGGCGCTGCCGCCGCCGAGTCCGCCAGGGACACGCCGCCGCCGCCGCGATTTCCGCGGAGTCCGAAACCAACTCCGCGTGGACGCCCTCCCTACAAAAAACGCGCGCCGCCACCCCTCTATCTCGCCCCGCCTCGTACCCCTCGCGAGCCGAGATCCGCTGCCGCCCACATCGCCATCACCGCCGCCGACCTCGTAGAGCCCGCCGATTTCTCCCCCTCCGCAGAGCCCACGGCCGCCGTGAATTCCTCACCGGAGCGCGACGCCGCCGCCCGCGCTCCAGCCGCCGATCACCGTCGCCACCGACCGCCTCGCCCGTCGCCGCCACGCCGACGAGCTCCGCCGCCTCTTCCCCGATGTCGTCCGACCCTCCGCCGCCGCCAAGGACCGCCGCCGCCGTCGCCCCCGACCTTGCCGCCGCCACCGCGCACAGCTCCGGTGAGCCACCTCGCCGCCTTGCTCCCTTGCCCTTCGATCTCAGATGAACGGCCCAGATCGGGCACTGACCAGTCAACAGTTGATTGCCCCGTCAGTGCTGACTCAGCGTTTGACTGGTCAGCAGGTTTTTTCGATTTAATTAAGACGATTTTAATTGGCAGAAAATAACTAAAACTTGTAAAATTCATATCTTTAGATCTACTGGGCCAAAAATTTCAAATAAAATATGTGTATAATCAGTGTCTCACGTAGAATACTTATGTATAGTTGCTTTTGACTTTTACAGCAAGGTTTTGCCTCAGTTAATTAAATGAGTTAATGCTCTTTTTAGAGTAATAAATTCATAGAATAAGTTCTGTAACTCCAAAAATTGCAAATAAGATGTCTCTGGAATCAGTAGAACAAGGGGAATCCTTTAGTGAATTAAAAAGTTAGGCTTACAGAACTGGTTTTGGCAGAACCTGTTTAAAGGCTTACTGTAGTGTTTTAATTACCCAGGGCTTTATACAAAACCTTTTTGTGAAATTCCAATTGGTACTGACTCTATTTTGAGTTGCCTACATAGTGGAAATTTTCCAAGATTTTAAAAACAGTATGTTAGCAGTGGATAATTATTTAGTTTCTAGCTCCATTATTTGACCGTTATAAATTGCATGCCTTGTTTTCTTTGCACTCAAAATAATTTCCATGCATGCATAAAGCAGTTATACTGAATAAGTTTATGTGATGCTACTGTAGCATTATTCAACTTGTCATGCATGCATCTTGCATCATCATTGCTTGTATATGGTTGTGGATGGTTTGTTTATATGATTGCAATTGTATCGTGTAGATTGTGACGAGTGCAACGTTTGCTCGTGTGTGGATTGTTCTTCCGACCGCTACAGCCAAGGCAAGTAGATGCTACTTTGTTAATGATGTTGTCCTACTATTTTCAATGCATTGTCGTGTATTTTGTATATGCATGTGTAGGATATTACTATCGCTATGCTATGTCCTATTATGTGGTTGGGCCTTCCTATAGATGAGACACCGTTGGTAGATGTGCTTAGTCATGCTATGATGAACGCGGGCTGGTTTACATCATTGGATGTTGTTTCTAAATGTGTTGGTTTGCGAAAACTAAAAACAACTTAATCAATGAATCTCCTGGGTGTGATGGGATTGATAAATTTTGGTGGTATCATTGCGGAAAGGCACCCAGGTATCAAGAGAGAATGATTGGCTTCTTTATTTTGTGTCTTACGTGTACAACCATGTGCCAATAATGGAATGGGCGGTTAGTTGGACTCAGTAGGTTGTGGTAACTCGAACCCACGTATCTAGAGATGTAGAATTTTGGTAGGTTGGACCGATGCATGTTGGGTTTGGGGAGCTACTTCCCGAATGGTCCCTTCTTGGACTTATCCCTATCATCACCCAATATGAGAGTGGTGGTACGAGCTGGGCTGGCCAAGTCACATGGGTAAAATGTACTAACCCCTGCAGGGTGTTTAAACTAATCGATTAGCCGTGTCCCGGTTATGGACGTCTGAGTTGCTTGATATTGATTCCATGACATGTTTCTCACTCATTCCAATTTCATAATTGCTTTAATGTTGATGGGTTAACTTAATTGGGATCTTTTCAAAGAAAATCAAAAAAAATGTTTGTGAAAGTAGGATAAAGGATTTTGTAAATGCAAGCTAGCCACAGCTCCACTTGCCAAATATGCATGTAGATGTTAGTTCTATTGTCTCCTTTAATAGCTCTACTTGCCATACATTCCATGTATTGACCCTTCGGGGCTGCTACGTTTCATGTTGCAGGATACTCCGATTCTGAGTAATCGATTTAGGCCACGGTACTCCACACGACACTTGTTCACTTGTGGGCAATTTTAAGAATGGAGGATTTACTATATTTATGTTGCTACTTGAATAATTTGAGCTAGCCTTGAGATAAGCTTTTATTGTAATAATGATACTCTGGATCTTCGTTATTTGTGATACACAGATATTTTGCTATGTTATTCATCTTATTCTATTGTGGGCCAATGAACCGATCCAGGGATTGGCATGTCACATAGAAGCTGCGGTCTTTTCAGAACCGTAGTGTTACATCACCGCACGCTCTATGCTTTCATTAGTAATGTTTTGTCGCTCTCCATGATTATGGCCATTATTGCTCTCTTAGTTGGTTGATCCCAGTATTTTGCTAGCCTCCACTTGTATGGGTAATCTCTACTCATGCTTCCAACTCCCAAGAAACCAAGTTATTCCAAAGTGTCCACTATAAATTCCTATGCATGGTGTGTTACACCATTCCAAGTATATTCTTGTTTTCATCTATCTTCCAATTAAAAAATATTTTGTTATATGAAAACTTAGTGATTAAAGCTCATGAACTTGATGGAACACTTATAAACTTGAAACATTATGTCATCTATGTTGTATATGCTTGCACTTATACGTTGTTATTTGCAGAACCGTGCTGCCACGGGGAACGCTTTCAACACTTTTTGTATCTCGATCCAGTTGATATCATGCTCTTTTGTTTATGGATGTCGTCGATGTGAAATAAAAGGGGATATTATAAGTCCATGGAGTTATGTATTTTGTGTTAGAGAAATGCTTGGGCTGCTAGCCTAAGTCATGCCTAATCATGGTGGAAACATGCATCATCACCATAATGAGCAATCTGTGAAGCATCCTTAATAAAAATCTATGAAAATAGCAAATAAAAAGATCACTGAGATACTGATTGTCTGCTTGCCTTGTCATTTTGGTTATGGGATAGCTCCTGTACCATGTGCAAGGGGTACCCCTTTGGCGGTTCTCTATGATACACATGTACTTACTATGACAAGAACTTGCAAGTAACTAAAGTTGAGTAGCTGTCACATCCCAAAATTTTCCAAATTTTGAAATGTGAAAAATAAATAAACAAAATAAATAATTGTTGAAATTTAGGGTGAAAAGAAACTTTTTGTTTCTAAATGGAAACATAAAATCCCATCTTGAACAAACTTGAGTAATGTTTGAATCCAACTAGATTCAAATCAAGTGAAATGCATTCTTCATAAATGCATCTGGAAATTTAAACACTTGGAAAATAAACCCAAACCCTAAAACCCTAATGGGAGAAGATGATTTCCAAGATATCTATAAGACCATGATTTTGGTCCATATAAAAATTTATCAAAAAACATTTACAAATGATTAAGAATGACAAATGGAAATATTATAAAACCATAGAAGTTGGTTTCACTTAATTTGGAGCCATAAATAAAATCTTATGAATTTAGTAAGATTAGGAAATTGAATTTTCAAAGCTAATAAAGCACCTATCTAAAAATCCATACCAAATGGTGAGTAAATAATCCTAAAGAGATTTAAAAGGATAAACAAATATTAAATAATATTTTACAAATTGGAATCACCAAGTTTTGGTCTTTAAATAAAAAATTATGGTTTTAAAAATACAAAGGAACAAATAATAAATAAGACTATTTTATAAGAGCCAAAAAAAACTTGGCCAAGACCATAAGCAAATGGAATAAACATGATCCAAGTGGAATAAACATGATCCAAGTTCAAATGAAATAAATGGATAGATGATATTCAAACAAAAATAATATGACCTTAACCAAATTCTATTCCATTTGATTAAGACAAAATCCCTAATAAGTATGATTAATTAAATCATGGGAAAATAATATTAAGAATTTACCCAAGTGGAATTAAAGTTATTTAATTAACTTAAATGGGATCAAAGAAATCTTCTAAATAAAACTTATGGAATTAAAACCATATTTGATTTCATTGGAATGAAGACAAATACCCAATTTAAATGATTAATAAATCATATTAAAAATATTTTAAATAATTCAAAGTGAATTATTTGACAACCAAATAAATAAATAAAACCTACTGAAAAAGGTTTGATAAAAATTTAAATTCAAATAAGAATTGAAATTATATTTAAAATCTTATTTGAATTAAAACAAGGGCCTATTTTAAATAACTAAGATAGCCTAAAAAGAATAAAAGAATTATTATAAATTTGGCTTTAGAATATGATTAATAAAAAATATCAAAATCTACACAAAGTTTGGTAAAAGTTTGAATTCAAATAGTGCTTGAATTGTTTGAATAAAAATCAAATCAGAATAATGGAAATGGAAAAAGAAAAAGGGAAACAGAACAAAAAAAACAAAGCCAGCCCAGCTAACCCAAGCCCAGTCCAGGCCAAGCATCAGCCCACTCCCTCTCTCCGTGAGAAAATGTTTCGCACCAAAGAAAGAACCCACAGAGTCACTGACTGCCGGACCCCACTGCCTCTCTCTCTCTCTCGCTGTCAAGCAAACCCCACCAGTCAGGCTTCTTACTCACCCCGCGACGACCGCGCCGGCCGTTTCCTGCCATTGATGTCGTGGTTTAATTCGCATAAACGAATCGCTTAAACCTCGCCGCGACCATGCGTACTTAATCGCCACGCTCCCCTCTTCCTTTCCCCCCAATCATCACCCCACCGGATCCATGAGGCTGCTCTGATTTTTCTTGAAATCTCCACTGGTCCGACGATCTCACCGACGGATTCCGGCTAGCCCACGCCCCTTGCTCCCTGGCGCATACAAGCAAACTCCCTGGCCTCTGGCGCATCTCCCAGTGTCACCCGTTCAGCCGAGCGTGCTCTGCATCATCGTCAACGACAACGCAAACCACCGCCATCATCTGTTTCCGTCTCCGGCGAAGCCTCCTGGTAACACCCGACCACGCCTTCTCTTCTCTTTGATGCTCCTGTGCTCAAGAGTATCTTACGCATCTAATGACACCTATGGTTTGTCCTAGAACGCCCTACATCGTCGCCTCCGTCGATGAGCAGACGCACCCGTCGCCATAAGCTCCTCCGGCGATCAATCCCCGTTGTCACCGTGCGCCCCTTCGTTGACAGAGACCACTCCGAGAATCAGCACTCCACGACGAACACTGTGAGCATATCATCCCTCTCCCTAGCTTCCTGGAATAGCCAGAGCGCTGTCGCCAGCCACCGTCGAGCGCCGCTAGGTTTTGGTTAGGATGTTAGGAACCATAGGATGTAGATTCGTCGGCTACGATAGATCCACTTAAAGCAAAGAGATATGCTGATCTGTGCCGCACGTTTTCAGTTAGATCTAACGCTCCATGTTGCTTGATCCGGACGAACCGGTACCAGCCTATCAGAACAAGACACGTGGCCCAGTCTGTTTTGTAAAATTCGTAACTTTTGATCCACACGTCCAAATTTTGCAAATTTTATATCAATGGAATCAGCAAAACAAACCCTACCCAACCATGCACTTTGTTTAGTGAATTTATTCTGGAAACTTAGTTGTTTTTGCATAAACTTGTGTAGGCATAATTTGGATATAAAATTTATTCTAGAAATGTTTTTAGGATAAAATCTTTGGCAAATGGTTTGTTTTGAACCTACTGACCATATAAACCAACTTATGGAATTGAAAATGTATTTTGTGAAGCCAAAGAGTAAATCTTTGAATGGAAAACATTTCTAGTCAAATAAAAATGTTGTTTATATGATAAAAATACTTTTTGGAGAAAAACCTTTGGAAAATGATTTGGATTAAACTCTCTGACCCTAAACACAAATTTTTATGATTTAAAAATATTTTTTGTGAACCCTATAAAAATTACTTTGCTAAAGGCATTTTCAACAACATAAAATATTGATTTGGTATAAAATGGTTTATAGATAAAATCTTTTGCAAATGGTTTCAATATTAAACACTTGACCTTAAAGCACTAACATTTGTGTTAAAAATATATTTGGTAAACACTAGAAATATTCTTTGGATTTAAATCCTTTCTAGCAAAACAAAAATGACTTAAAATGGCCATTTTCACTAACTTGATATCAAATGATTTTGCCACATTTACAATGACCTTGCCACTTTTATAAATGACTAAAAGATATTTTATGATGTCCATAACCTATTAGAAACCACTTTTCCAAATAAAACAATCTTTAGCATGCTTGCATGCATTACTTGGTTTCTATTATTTTATGTGATGTTTGCTTGATTGGTAGATTGAAATTGTGTCTTGCTTGATTGAATTGTAGTGAAATTTGAAGGGTGTGACTAGTGCAAGATCAAGGAGTGAACTTATAATCTCTACCAAAAAGGCAAGTGATGCATCATACTTTTGTCCCATTATTTTCACTATGCATTGGTGATATTTCTAAGTAGGTCTTGCATGGAAATTTTGCTAAGTATAAACTATGCCATGGGAAATCCTAGTAGATGAAACCTTAGTAGAATTATTCCTAAGTTAAGATTCCTACTACCATCATGCTTATCTTAGCTAGTAGAAAACAAGGGTGGATTATATTCATGCTACGGAATATTTCTAAGTCAAGGACTTGTGTTTTGTTTAATAAAACAACTAAGTGAATGAATCACCTGGGTGGAATGGAAAGAAATGTTTGTGTTGAGTGGTTACACAAGTCCAGTATGCTGGGAAAAACTTGGGCATCACCAAGTCCAGTATACTGGGGAAAACTTGGTATCTCACTTGTGGAATGCCACCTAGGAACAAAGAGATTTGAGATGTCAAATGTTGAGAATCTTCAAGTGCAGCCACATGGCATTATGGGCTCTGCCTGGATCATATAGGTTGCAATAACTTAGCCAAATGGACAGTTGGTGGTAGGGGAATGATAGGTTTGGAGCGCGTGCATTCTAGTCTAAGGGAAGGCTTCTGAAAGATCTTGTCTTGGTGAAACCAAGTCTTGTGGGGAAAGTGCACCACCTCTGCAGAGTGTAAAATCTAAGTACTTAGCCATGTCCCTGGCAAAGGACAATTTGAGCATCAAGACATGGAAGCTATCAAGAATCTCCTCATCCCAATTTTCTAAGTTAAAACTTGTGGTTGAACAAGGGTTTAAGGTTCACCAATTTCTATTGGTGGTTCCTTGGGTGATTTTTGTCAAGCAAATCTTAGTGTTTTAAAATGATAAGGAAAATCTATTTTGAGCAAAGCAAGCCTAAGCTCCACCTAGCCAAAGGCATATAGATGATAGACTCCACTATACTACCATAGTATCACTAGCCAATACAATTCAAATGTATTGACCTTTGTGGCTGTAACTTATTATGTTGTAGGTTTGTTTGATGTTAGTGAAGTATGATGATTAGGATTACAAGTCTACAACCAACATGTTTGCCTGTGGCACTTTGAGGATGAAGGAACCCATGCTATAGTTATTTCTGCTGCATTGTAATGTGATATCCAAATGAGCTATGTAAGATGTAATGAATTATTTTATTCCTGGTTATAAAAATTGTATTATGACCTTTGTTTCTTGATATTACATATTAATTGTGGATGCTAGATATTGATCCAGGGACTAGCATTGTAAACACAGGGATCTCTACCTTATTAAAGATTGGGACCTCTGCAGTAGCATGAGGAGCGGCCCCCGTATTCAAGGGACATGAGATTGCCAACTTATACTTTGTTAAGCATATACTCCATAGTTTGTTTAGTTTTAACCTTAATGACTTCAAGATGCTTATGATAGGGGCAATGAGGGCTGAATGCTAACAAGTATCATAATTTTTGGAACCTCTTTTTGAAACTTGAAATCCTTGCTTCCCTTTATGAAGGGCCTTTCTTCCACTACTATATTGAGTCTCCACCTTCTACCTTTAGGCACCAGTTAAGAGAGTATAGTTGCCATTCTTAGTTCTATGTGCATTGTCCCAAAACTTATTGATTGATGCATATTATTGATATTGCTTGTTCTTGTGCTATTTGTCTCTAGTCACTCTTATGAACATTGATGGTGTCCTATGCATTTATGTTTTGCTACGCCATGAGGGACAAGCTGAATGCCACTATGCCGTGTGATCTATATGTGAAACAATCAAACATTTTTCAATGCATGTTATTCATGATCTTTGATTGTAGCCTTTCTTGTTGCATGCATAGTTACTTTGTCTTACTGTTAGAACTCCATCTTTCATGCACATGTTAAGAGTTCTTTGATCCCAGCTTTCAATGCTTGCAAATGGTTTGATCTTGATTTTGATCGTGCATGTCATCTCAAAAATTATTCTTTTTTATCACTTACCTACTCGAGGACGAGTAGGAGTTAAGCTTGGGGATGCTTGATACGTCGAAAACGTATCTATAATTTTTGATGTTCCATGCTTGTTTAGTATCTACTTTGCTTTGATTTGTCTACACTTTGAGGTGTTTTTATATGTTTTCTGGCACTAACCTATTAACAAGATACCACAGTGCCAGTTGCCTGTTTACTTCTGTTTTTTGGTTCCAGAAAGGCAGAAAATTAATATTCTCAGAATTGGACAGGACAAAAGCCAAAGTCAATATTTTACCGTGGGGAACACGGAGCCAGAAGATGAGACAGAGGAGGGCCACCATGGGGCCACACCCCCTGGCCACGTGGCCAAGGTGGGCCCACGCCTAGGAGGGGGGTGCTGCCGCCCTGGTGACCCCTGCCTCGCCTCTTCCCCTATAAGAAGCCCCTGATGCCTAAACCCTAAGGACCTGATCAATATTCCACAAAGCCTTCTGTAGCCACCGCCACCATCGTCCCCAGATTGGGGGTATCTGAAGCTCTTGCCGGCACCCTACCGAAGGGGAGATCATCCCGGAGGCCTTCTTCTTCATCATGCCAGCCTCTGGTATGAAGCGTGATTAGTTCCACCTTGGACTACGGGTCCATGTACTAGCTAGATGGTTGTATCTCCTCCTTTGTGATTTCATGTCTAGATCTTGTGAGCTCCGTTCATGATCAAGATCTCGTCTATTTGTAATCATGCATGTTTTGTTTGCAGGGATCCGATGGATATTGAGATTACTATATCAGATTGATTAAAAGTTTTGTCTTATTGATTCTATCATGTCTATGTTGTTGTGATCTTGCATGCTCTCCGTTATTAGTAGATATCTTGGCCAAGTAGTTGCTAGTGACTCCAAGAGGGGGTATTTATGCTCGATAGTGGGTTCATGCCTCTATTTAATCTAAGGTAAGTGACAGAAATCTCTAAGGTTGTATATGTGCTACTGCCACTAGGGAGAAAACAACGGTCTATTGTTCATGGAACAAATGGATTGTTTACCTTACACACTTTGCTTAAAGCAGTTGTCTGTTGCTTGCAACTTAATAGTGGAGGGGGTTCGGATGATAACCCAAAGGTGGACTTCTAGTCATAGATGTAGTTTGATGACAGTCTATGTATCCTGTTGTATTGCCCAATCGAATCTCATAGGATCATGATGTCTAGTATTGCATTGTTATGCCTTCCTCAGTCCTGTCAATTGCCCTGCTGTAATTTTTTTACCTAGCATCCCATGTTTGTTTATCTAAGGAGAACACCTCTAGTGAACTATGGACCCAGGTACAATCTTTACCATTGATACATCTTCCATTGTTACTGTTTACTTGTTGCAAACCACCATTACCTTCCATACCATACAGTTAATCCTTTGTTACAGCAAACCAGTGAGATTGACAACCTCACTCTTCTTTGGGGAAAAGTCTTGAGTTTGTGTTATGCAGGTCTCCAAGTTGCTAGAAACACGTTTGAGTCATTTCCTTCCTCCTACTGGTTCGATAACCTCAGTTTCTTACTAAGGGAAAACTTGCTGCTATGCTCATCATACCTTGCTCTTGGGATCCCCCAACAAGGCGTTGAACACGCCATCAAGCTGCTCTGCTGCTCAAGTGCTTTAATAGATCTCTGCTCTCCCCACGTGTGTGAAAGTGACAGCGTGCACCATGGTGTCACTTAGGCTAGAATCTACATAAATACTCAAGTGCTTCAATAGATCTCTGCTCTCCTAACGTGTGTGAAAGTGACAGCGTGCACACCATGGTGGCACTTAGGCTAGAGTTCATAAATCCTTATCATGAGTATATTTTGAGTTGGATGTATTTATGAAATTGTGGTGTTTTTTGGAACCATCTAGCGCTCAAGGTGATAGTGTGGGGTTATCTAGATGGGTAAGGCGGACTTTGAGGAGTGTTGTTATAGCCCTACCATGGATTAGAGTGTCCAACCGGAGAGTAGTTCAGGGTAGAATCATCAATAGAATATATTTATATGAGAGAGTATTCACTAGTGAAAGTATGATCCATAGGCCTTGTTTCTAAACATTGAAACACCGTTTACAACTAAATATGTTGCATGTTTACTTGCTTCCATCTTTTTTCCTTCAATATTTTCCTCCCCGTTAGAAGCTCTTTTCTGGCACCGTTACCACTTATAATCATCCATACCACTTGTATTTCACTATCTCTTCGCCGAACTAGTGCACCTATACACCTGACAAGTGTATTGGGTGTGTTGGGGGCACAAGAGACTTCTTCTATATTGACTGCAGGGTTGCTTGAGAGTGTGTAACATCCTAGCATTTAGGACTAAATGAAGGGTAGATTTAGGATTTTTTGCATCTGCATGCATGCATCTGAAAATCCGGGTAAATTTTTTGCCAAACTAAAAGACTAGAGTGATCAGAGTTCTCACTCCAATGAATTAGGTTTAGTGTCATCCAAGGGGGGTGAGATGAATTTTGACATGACCTCTATTGTTTTCTGGAATTATGAGGGGAGAAATTTGAATTACAAATGATTATTCACAATAATATAAATACAAGTATTATAAACAAAAGTATAAAGATTATTTAAGACCAACATTAAAATATTCTTTTACAATAAAAGAATAAAGGAAAATTACAACGAAACAAATAAGTGAATAAAGAAAATGAAAATGAATTACAACAATGAAAGAAATAGAAGAACTCTTTATTAAAAGAATATATGTATATCACATTATCCTTTTACAATACAGGAATAATAAAAAATGGATACAATTAAAATTAGATAAACTAATGCATTACAATTTCCTTACATAATTTCTTGACAGAAAAGGAAATTACAGAAATGGATAAAAAGAAAACACCTATAACTAAATTCCTATGTAGTATTGATATTCCTGTACTCCTTCTTGGTACATGCAAAGTAAGACAAAAAGAAACAAAGAATTGGATTTAGGGTTAGTGCTCTCAGTCTAATAGTGAGGTGCATTGTTCATTACATCATTGAGCATATAAAAATGGGGGCAAGTTTCACCAAAATATTATCTGTTCTTATCATTAACTTTGCCTCAGTACAACCTCACATGCAGAGGGGCAAGTTTCACCAATTTAGTAAAAGGTAAAAAGTCAAATAGTAATACCCAGAAAAAGATCCAGTTTTCACTTGATCTGATCCAGTAGAGTGAATAAGCAAGAAGGCAGCACAGACACAACATGCAGCTGTTGTGTTGTCAGCACCACAGCCAGCACATGAAGTATATATGAAAAGGCACCAGCCGTGGCAAGGATGTTACCCTATCCTTTCCATACACCCACCCAGGCCAAGAACACCATCAGCCATTCCATAGTTCTTCATTCATCCACACAAATCAAATCCACTGAAGTAAACTGCCAAAAGATCACAAGTATCACATGGATATTTACATCAAGATTTGTAGCAGAAGCTAGTAGGAGAAGGATAAGTGGGAATCTGAAGTCAAGAGGATAAGTTGTAAAGATCAAGATCAAGTCCATCATTTTAAAGAGTAGGCAAGAACAGATCAATGAGGATCAGTTTAAGCACATGAATAAGAAGAGCAAGCTGATTAGGCATAAATCTTAGGAACAACATCATCAAGCTTTCATTCAAAGTAGCTATTCATTGATGACCCACAAGTATAGGGGATCGCAACAGTCATCGAGGGTAGTATTACCCAATTTATTGGTTCGACACAAGGGGAGCCAAAGAATACTTGCAAGCCTTAACAACTGAGTTGTCAATTCAGCTGCACCTAGAAATAGTTCTTTCTCACAGAAGTTTATCAGTAGCAACAGTTTGTAGTAGAAAAAGCAAAGCAACAACAACAGCAAAACAAGAGCAATAGTAACAGTAGTAGCAAATAGTAGGATATGAGTGTGGTAGTCATAGGGATGGATGGACGAGCGTTGCATGGACAAGTCTAAACATGTAACTTCAAGATCTAGGGCAATTGCAGGTAAATAAGATAAAGCATCCAAGTACTAAAAATCATAGGCACGTGCTCCATATATAGTCATGCATGCTCGCATTGAGAACTTGCACAACATCTTTTTCCTGCCAGCCCGTTGCAGCGGGGCCTCAAGGGAACTACTGGCAATTAAGGTGCTCCTTTCAATAGAGCACTGGAGCAAAGCATTAACACTTTGTGAACACATGTGATCCTCACATCACAGCCATCCCCTCAGGTTGTCTATGGCGCTGCGTAAACGTGGGAGCGCTTCATCGAGAAACCCCAAGAGCAAGGTGTGATGCAGCACATCAGCAAGTATTCCCTTAGTAAGAAACAAAGGTTGTCAAACCAGTAGGAGGAAGGAAACGTCTCAAATAGTTGCAAGCAACGTGGAAACCTACACAACACAAACTCAAGACTTTGCCCCAACTAATAGTGAGGTTGTAAATCTCACCGGTTGCTATAACAAAGGATTAACTATATGGTGTGGAAGGTGAGGATGGTTTGCAGAAAGTAAACAGTAACAGTGGAAGATGTATCAATGGTAAAGATTGTACCGGGGACCATAATTCACTAGAGGTGTTCTCCTTAGATAAACAAACATGGCATGCAGGGAAAACAAATTACAATAGGTTAATTGACAGGACTGAGCAAGGCATAACAATGCAATACTAGACATAAAGATCCTATGAGATTCGATTGGGAAATAGAAAAAGATACATAGACCGCCATCCAACTGCATATATGACTAGTAGTCGACCTTCAGGTTATCATCCGAAACCCCTCCAGTATTAAGTTGCAAGCAACGGATAACTGCTTTAAGCAAAGTGTGCAAGGCAAGTAGCAACAACACATCTACAACCTTAGAGATTTCTGTCACTTCCCTTAGATTAAATAGAGGCATGAACCCACTATCGAGCATAAATACCCCCTCTTGGAGTAACTAGCATCTACTTGGCCAAGATAGCTACTAGAAACGGAGAGCATGCAAGATCACAAACAACACAGACATGATAGAATCAATAAGACAAAACCATTAATCAATCTGACATAGTAATCTCAATATCCATCGGATCCCCGCAAACACAACATGCATGATTACAAATAGATGAGATCTTGATCATGAATGGAGATAACAAGATCTATACATGAAAGCACAAAGGAGGAGATACAACCGTATAGCTACTACATGGACCTGTATTCCAAGGTGGAACAACTCATTCTTCATATCGGATGCTGGCATCATGAAGAAGAAGGCCTCTGGGATGATCTCCCCTCTGGCAGGGTGCCGGGAAGAGCTTCAGATCCCCCGATCTAGGGACGATGGTGGCGGTGGCTATAGACGGTTTCGTGGAATATTGATCGGGTGCCTAGGGTTTAGGCATCGGGGGCTTCTTATAGGCGAAGAGGCGAGGCTAGGAGGTGGCCAGGGGGGCCATAGCCTGCCCAGGCGCAGCCTAGGGTGGGCCCGCGCCTGGGGGCAGCCGCCCTATGGCGCCCCTCCGTCTCTCGTCTGGACTACGTGTTCTCCTAGGTGAAATATTGACTTTGGCTTTTGTCCCTCATAGAGTAGCATATACAGAAAACATGGCATAGTGGCAATAAGCTTGTCCCTCATAGAGTAGCAAATAGATACATAGGACACCTTCAAAGTTCATAAGAGTGACTAGATACAAATAGCACAAGAACAAGTAATACAACAGTATTGGGACAATGCACATAGAACTAAGAATGACAACTTTGCTCTCTTATATGGTGCCTAAAGGTAGAATGTGGAGACTCAATATAATGGTGGAAGAAAGGCCCTTCATAAAGGGAAGTAGGGATTTCAAGTTTCAAAAAGAGCTTCCAAAAATTATGGTACTTGTTAGCTTTCAGCCCTCATTTCCCATATCATAAGCATCTTTAAGTGATTAATGTTAAAGTGAACAAACTATGGAGTATATGCTTGACAAAATATAAGTTGGCTATCTCATGTCCCTTGAATACGAGGGCCGCTCCTCATGCTACTCAGGTTTAGTTACTTGCAAGTTCTTGTCATAGTAAGTACATGTGTATCATAGAGAACCGCCAACGGGGTACCCCTTGCACATGGTACATGAGATATCCCATAACCAAAATGACAAGGCAAGCAGACAATGAGCATCTCAGCGCTCTTTTTATTTGCTATTTTTCATAGGTTTTTATTGAGGATGCATCACATATTGCTCATTATGGTGATGCTGCAAGTTTCCACCATGATTAGGCATGGATTAGGCTAGCGGCCCAGGCGTTTCTCTAACACAAAATACATAACTCCATGGACTTACAAGATCCCCTTTCATTTCACACCGACGACATCCATAGACAAAAGAGCATAATATCAACTGTGTACAACGTACAAGTGCAATGTTGAAAGCGTTCCCCATGAAAACATGGTTCTGCTAATTCCAACATATAAGTGCAAGCATATACACCATAGATGACACAATGGTTCAAGTTTATTAGGGGAAAGGAATATAAAGTGTGCCATCAATTTCGTGAGAGATTTAATCACTAAGTTTTCACATAACTAAATACTTTTTAATTGGAAGATAGATGAAAACAAGAATATACTTGGAATGGTGTAACACACCATGCATAGGAATTTATAGTGGACACTTTGGAATAAGTTAGTTTCTTGGGAGTTGGAAGCATGAGTAGAGCTTACTCATACAAGTGGAGGCTAGCAAAAGACTGGGAGCAACCAATTAGGAGAGCAATAATGGCCATAATCATGGAGAGCGACAAAACATTATTAATCAAAGCATAGATTGGTACTACAAGTCAAGTAGTAAATGATCATAGAGGCTATGGTGACCTGTTCATTGTCATAACATGGTGTGAGAATGTTCCAAGTCAACCCAAACAAAGCATCAAAAGAGAGTACCACAATACTATGCTTTTATATGCTAAAACGACGCATGATTCTTTCAAGGCGCACTAAGCAATCCTAATTGTTTGGAACTAGTCATGCTACAGCAATAATCACTAAGCATAAGGTCAAAACAACACCTAGCATGACATGCTAGAGTCTTAATTCACAGTCAAAGCAAGCTCCTCTTGAACTTTTAAAGCAAGAACTTTCTACTCCTTTCCAACACCAATCAACTTATTTGAAACAACACAGCAAGAACGGGGGTCCAAACTACTTTATTCAAGCAAACTAAACAAACTAAGCAAAGCAAACGAAAACTAAGACGCTCCAAGAACAACACAACGGTGCATGAAACAATAAAAACCAAGTGTTTAGAAAGACTTGAGCTTTTTATTGATGAAGAAGGGGATGCCTTGGGCATCCCCAAGCTTGGACGCTTGTACCTCTTGGATATTTCTTGGGGTGACACCGGGGTGACATACACAAGCTTTATCTTTTTTCCATTCTTCATCTTATTACATCATTCTCTCTCTACACTTGAAAATTTTCCTTCATACATAACTTCACACAATCTTCATTAGCAACATTAGTGTATTCAAAAGATAATAGACCCTTGGGTTTAGCTTTGGAACAACAAAACTTTCACTAAAAACACAATCTATTGAAGCAATTCCCTCAAAAAGCTCAAATTCCAAAAAGAACCCAAAAAGGAATCAATAAGAAGCAAATGCAAATAGTGGCAGAAATCTGTCAAAATAGACCAGCAGGTAGAAACCGATTTTTTTGAAGACCTTATGTTGCTCAAATCAACAAGTGTTGAACTAAATAAAGTTATATAACATACTGGGGGATTTATTCATAAATGTTCAGCTCAATCCTACTTACATAGACTCCTCACGAATTTTTATGGTGGATCATAGAAATCTGTTTCGGGACAGTAACTCCTCAAATCTTACTTCCCTCTCATTAGAGGTCATTCTTGGCACAAAAAGCAATCAAAAAGGATAAGGAGAGGTTATTAATGAAGTAATAACTTCCAAGACTCAAAAAAACTATTGGGTTATCTCCCAACAAGTACTTTTCTTTAACGCCTTTACGTTAGGCACAAGAAGCAAGAAATCAAGTATTTTCAAATGAAGAAGAATTAACATCAAGCCTTGCTTTCAAAGGAGGAGCAAAAAGCAACTTATCTATCCTCGTAGGGAAGTGTTCAATACCTTTCTTGAATGGAAATTTATATTTAATGGTTCCTTCTTTAATATCAATGATGGCACCAACAGTTCTAAGAAAAGGTCTTCCCGAAGTAATAGGACAAGAAGCATTGTATTCAGCATCCAAAACATAGAAATCAATAGGGACATAAGCATTGTTAACCATAATGAGAACATCATTAACACTCCCCATGAGTTTCTTCTTAGCATTATCATTAAGTGGGACATACAAATAACAATCTTCCAAAGGTGGCAAATCAAACATTTCATAAATCTTCCTAGGCATAATAGAGACAGTAGAACCAAGGTCACATGAAGCTTTGAGATCAAAGTCATTCACTTGCATATTAATAATGGGTTCCCAACTATCTTCTACTTTCCTAGGAATATAATTTTTGTGTTTTAACTTCTCTTCCTTAATTTTAACAAGAGCATCTGTAATGTGTTTGGTGAAAGCAACATGCATGTCACTAGCATCAGGACTTCCAGCAAGTTTTGCAGGAACATAATCACTTCATAAATATTGCAACCATCAAGAGAAAAATCAAACTTAGCATCACTAGTAGTAGACTCGTTAGGCTTATGCATTGTAGGAGGAGGAATAGGGACTTCTTGTGGTTTAGTGGCATCCATATGGGTGGTGGTGATGGTGCACAAACTATTGTTTCTATCAATTTTAGCTTCCCTTTCCCACTTAGCATGAAGTTGGGCTAACATTATAACATTTTCATCAATAGTAACTTGTATGGCATGAGTAGCAGCAAAGGTACTTTCCATGGTTTCACGTTTAGAAGCCATTTTATTAATCAAAGAGGATTGTGCTTCAGACAAACAGGAAATATTTTTCTCCGCACTCAAAATTTTTGACTATAAACTAGGAATTTCTCTATTCAAATGCTCAAGATGATGACTAATATTTTTCAAGATAGCAGATTGTTCTTCCATATTTTTAGTGAATATCTTGTTTTTCTCAAATTGCATTTGCATGAAGTTCTTAGTGGATCTTTCAACTTCTAGAATCCTATCTTCACTAGGCATTCTAGATCTACCATGATAGGTATTTCCATTATTAGGAGGATAAGGCCTATAGTTATTATCATAAGCATTGTTTCCAAAATTATTATTCCTAATGAAGTTCACATCAACTTGCTCTTATTTAGCAACCAAAGAGGCTAAGGGAACATTATTTGGATCTAAAGGAGATTTCCCATTAACAAGCATAGCCATAATAACATCTATGTTATCACTCAAAGAGGAGGTTTCTTCAACAGAATTTACCTTCTTACCATGTGGAGGTCTCTCAGTGTGCCATTCAGAATAATTAACCATCATATTGTCAAGGAGTTTTGTTGCAGCACCCAAGGTGATGGTCATAAAGGTACCTCGAGCAGCTGAATCCAACAGGTTTCTCGAAGAGAAGTTCAAACCTACATAAAAAGTCTGGATAATCATCCAAGCAGTAAGTCCATGAGTGGGACAATTCTTAACCAAAGATTTTATTCTTTCCCAAGCTTGAGCAACATGTTCATTATCAAGTTGTTTAAATTTTATAATATCACTTCTCATAGATATAATCTTAGCAGGAGGGTAGTATTTTCCAATAAAAGCATCTTTGCACTTAATCCAAGAATCAATACTATTTCTAGGCAAAGATAGCAACCATTCTTTAGCTTTTCCTCTCAAGGAGAAAGAAAACAACTTGATCTTAATAATATCTCCATCTACATCCTTATACTTTTGCATCTCAAAATGTTCAACAAATTTATTGAGATGGACAGCAACATCATCATAACTAGCACCAGAAAATTGCTCTCTCATCACAAGATTCAACAAACCAGGCTTAATTTCATAAAAGGTAGCATCAGGAGCAGGTGGATCAATATGAGTGCTTAGAAAATCATTGTTGTTTGTGCTAGTGAAGTCACACAACTTGGTGTTCTCAGCAGAGTTCATTTTGGAAAAAGTGGAGCAAGCCAACATCAGCAACTAGAGCAGGAACTATTTTTTTTTGTGTTTTTGAAAAGAGAAAGCAAACAAAACTAAACTATTTTTTTGGAGTTTTTGATAAAAAGAGGCAAAAAAACCAAGGAAAAGAAACTACGAAAACCAAAAACAAAGTAACAAGAAAGGTTCAGGAGGACTCCCCTTGTCAAAACGTCCTTAGCCTCCCCGACAACGGCGCCAGAAAATCTTGATGGTGCTGCGTCAACGTGGGAGCGCTTCGTCGGGAAACCCCAAGAGCAAGGTGTGATGCAGCACAACAACAAGTCTTCCCTCAGTAAGAAACCAAGGTTATCGAACCAGTAGGAGGAAGGAAAGGTCTCAAAGGTGTTTCAAGCAACATGGAAACCTGCACAACACAAACTCAAGACTTTGCCCCAACTAAGAGTGAGGTTGTCAATCTCACCGGTTGTTGTAACAACGGTTTAATTGTATGGTGTGGAAGGTGATGATGGTTTGCAGAAAGTAAACAATAACAGTGGAAGATGTATCAATGGTAAAGATTGGGCCGGGGTCCGTAGTTCACTAGAGGTGTTCTCCTTAGATAAACAAACATGGCATGCAGGGTAAACAAATTACAACAGGGCAATTGACAGGACTGAGCAAGGCATAACAATGCAATACTAGACATAAAGATCCTATGAGATTCGATTGGGCAATAAAAAAAGATACATAGACCGCCATGCAACTGTATATATGACTAGTATTTGACCTTCAGGTTATCATCCGAAACCCCTCCAGTATTAAGTTGCAAGCAACGGATAACTGCTTTAAGCAAAGTGTGTAAGGTAAACAATCCACTTGTTCCATGAACAAGAGACCATTGTTTTCTCCCTAGTGGCAATAACACATCTACAACCTTAGAGATTTCTGTCACTTCCCTTAGATTAAATAGAGGCATGAACCCACTATCGAGCATAAATACCCCCTCTTGGAGGCACTAGCAACTACTTGGCCAGGATAGCTACTAACAACGGAGAGCATGCGAGATCACAAACAACACACACATGATAGAATCAATAAGACAAAACCATTAATCAATCTAACATAGTAATCTCAATATCCATCAGATCCTCGGAAACACAACATGCATGATTACAAATAGATGAGATCTTGATCATGAACGGAGCTCACAAGATCTAGACATGAAAGCACAAAGGAGGAGATACAACCATCTAGCTATTACATGGACCCGTAGTCCAAGGTGTAACTACTCGCGCTTCATACCGGAGGCTGGAATGATGATGAAGAAGGCCTCCGGGATAATCTCCCCTCTGGCAGGGTGCCGGCAAGAGCTTCGGATCTCCCCGATCTATGGACGATGGTGGCGGCGGCTATAGATGGTTTCATGGAATATTGCTCGGGTGCCTAGGGTTTAGGCATGGGGGCTTATTATAGGCGAAGAGGCAAGGCTGGTAGGCGGCCAGGGGGCCCACGCCCTTCCCAGGCGCGGCCTAGGGTGGGCCAATGCCTGGGGGGTGCAGCCGTGATGGCGTTGCGTCAACATGGAGAGCTTCGTTGGGAAACCCCAAGAGGAAGGTATGATGCAGCACAACAACAAGTTTTCCCTCAGTAAGAAACCAAGGTTATCGAACTAGTAGGAGGAAGGAAACTTCCCAAAAGGTGTTGCAAGAAACGTGGAAACCTGCACAATACAAACTCAAGACTTTGCCCCAACTAACAGTGATGTTGTCCATCTCACTGGTTCGATGTAACAAAGGATTAACTGTATGGTGTGGAAGGTAAAAGTGGTTTGCAAAAAGTAAACAGTAATAGTGGAAGATGTATCAATGGTAAAGATTGGACCAGGGTCAATAGTTCACTAGAGGTGTTCTACTTAGATAAACAAACATGGCATGCTGGGTAAACAAATTACAGAAGGGCAATTGACAGGACTGAGCAAGGCATAACAATGCAATACTACACATAAAGATCCTATGAGATTCGATTGGGCAATACAACAAGATACATAGACCGCCATCGAACTGCATCTATGACTAGAAGTCCACCATCAGTTTATCATCCGAACCCCCTCCAATATTAAGTTGCAAGCAACAAACAACTTATTTAAGGAGAGTGTTTAAGGTAAACAATCCCCTTGTTCCATGAACAAGAGACCGTTGTTTTCTCCCTAGTGGCAACAACACATCTACAACCTTAGAGATTTCTATCACTTCCCTTGATTAAGTAGAGGCATGAACCCACTATCGACCATAAATAACCCCTCTTGGAGTCACTAGCAACTACTTGGCCAATATAGCTACTAACAACGGAGAACACGCAAGATCACAAACAATAGAGACATGTTAGAATCAAATAGACAAAACCATTAATCAATCTGACATAGTAATCTCGATATCCATCGGATCCCCGCAAATACAACATGCATGATTACAAATAGATGAGATCTTGATCATGAACGGAGCTCACAAGATCTAGACATGAAAGCACAAGGAGGAGATACAACCATATAGCTACTACATGGACCCCTAGTCCAAGGTGGAACTACTCACGCTTCATACCGGAGGCTGGCATGATGAAGAAGAAGGCCTCCGGGATGATCTCCCCTCCGGTAGGGTGCCAGGAAGAGCTTCAGATACCCCCTATCTAGGGACGATGGTGGCGGCTACAAATGGTTTCGTGGAATATTGATCGGGTGCTTAGGGTTTAGGCATCGGGGGCTTCTTATAGGCGAAGAGGCAAGGATGTGAGGCGGCCAGGGGGCCCACACCCTGCCTAGGCGTGGGCCCACCCTAGGCCACGCCTGGGGGGTGCAACCGCCCTGTGGCACCCCTCCGTCTCTCCTTTGGACTCCATGTTCTCTTCGGTGAAATATTGACTTTGGCTTTTGTCCCATCCAATTCCGAGAATATTTCCTTACTAGCTTTTCTGGAACCAAAAACATCAGAAAACAGGCAACTGGCTCTGTGGCAACTTGTTAATAGGTTAGTACCCGAAAACATATAAAAAGCACCTCAAAGTGTGGACAAAGCAAAGCAAAGTAGATACTAAACAAGCATGGAACATTAAAAATTATAGATATGTTTCCGACGTATCAAGCATCCCCAAGCTTAACTCATGCTCGTCCTCGAGTAGGTAATTGATAAAAAGAATAATTTTTGAGGTGACATGCACCATCAAAACCAAGATCAAACCATTTGAAAACAATGAAAGCTGGGATCAAAGAACTCTAAACATGTGCATGAAATATGGAGTTCTAACAGTAAGACAATGTAACTAAGCATGCAACATGAAAGGCTACAAACAAAGATCATGAATAACATGCAGTGAAAAACGTTTGTTTGTTTCACATACAGAAAACATGGCATAGTGGCAATCAGCTTGTACCTCATAGAGTAGCAAATAGATGCATAGGACCCCTTCAAAGTTCATAAGAGTGATTAGATACAAATAGCACAAGAACAAGTAATACAACAATATGCATCAATCAATAAGTTTTGGGACAATGCACATAGAACTAAGAATGGCAACTATACTCTCTTACCTGGTGCCTAAAGGTAGAATGTGGAGACTCAATATAATGGTGGAAGAAATGCCCTTCATAAAGGAAGCAGAGATTACAAGTTTCAAAAAGATCTTCCAAAAAATATGGTACTTGTTAGCTTTCAGCCCTCATTGCCCCTATCATAAGAATCTTGAAGTGATTAAGGTTAAAGTGAACAAACTATGGAGTATATGATTGACAAAATATAAGTTGGCAAACTCATGTCCCTTGAATACGAGGGCCGGTCCTCATGCTACTCAAGTTTAGTTACTTGCAAGCTCTTGTCATAGTAACTACATGTGTATCATAGAGAACCGCCAACGGGGTACCCCTTGCAAATGGTACAAGAGCTTTCCCGTAACCAAAATGACTAGGCAAGCAGACAATGAGCATCTCAGCATTCTTCTTATTTACCATGGGATATGGTGCTTTTTTATCTCTTTCCTCTTTTCTCAATATGTCTCTTTTTTTCTCAATCTCTTTTTTTATAAGAAGAATGCTTCATAGATGTCAATATGGTGATGCTGAAATTTTCCACCATGATAAGGCGTGGCTTAGGCTAGCGGCCCAGGCGTTTCTCTAACACAAAATACATAACTCCATGGACTTACAAGATCCCCTTTCATTTCACACCGACGACATCCATAGACAAAAGAGCATGATATCAACTGTGTACAAAGTACAAGTGCAATGTTGAAAGTGTTCCCCATGAAAACATGGTTCTGCTAATTCCAACATATAAGTGCAGCATATACACCATAGATGACACAATGGTTCATGTTTATTAGGGGAAAGGAATATAAAGTGTGCCATCAATTTTGTGAGAGATTTAATCACTAAGTTTTCACATAACTAAATACTTTTTAATTGGAAGATAGATGGAAACAAGAATATACTTGGAATGGTGTAACACACCATGCATAGGAATTTATAGTGGACACTTTGGAATAATTTAGTTTCTTGGGAGTTGGAAGCATGAGTAGAGCTTTCTCATACAAGTGGAGGCTAGCAAAAGACTGGGAGCAACCAATTAGGAGAGCAATAATGGCCATAATCATGGAGAGCGACAAAACATTATTAATCAAAGCATAGATTGGTACTACAAGTCAAGTAGTAAATGACCATAGAGGCTATGGTGACCTGTTCATTGTCATAACATGGTGTGAGAATGTTCCAAGTCAACCCGAACAAAGCATCAAAAGAGAGTACCACAATACTATGCTTTTATATGCTAAAACAACGCATGATTCTTTCAAGGCGCACTAAGCAATCGTAATTGTTTGGAACCAGTCATGCTACAGCAATAATCACTAAGCATAAGGTCAAAACAACACCTAGCATGACATGCTAGAGTCTTAAGTCACAGCCAAAGCAAGCTCCTCTTGAACTTTTAAAGCAAGAACTTTCTACTCCTTTCCAACACCAATCAACTTATTTGAAACAACACAGTGAGAACGGGGGTCCAAACTACTTTATTCAAGGAAACTAAACAAACTAAGCAAAGCAAATGGAAACTAAGACGCTCCAGGAACAACACAACGGTGCATGAAACAATAAAAAAGAAGTGTCTAGAAATACCTGAGATTTTTATTGATGAAGAAGGGGATGCCTTGGCATCCCCAAGCTTTGACGCTTGTACCTCCTGGATATTTCTTGGGGTGACACCGGGGTGGTGTCAACACCCAGATTTTTAATCCCAGATGCTTGTTATGCCATACATCGCAATCCCAGGATTACCATTTTTGTGAGACATAACAGATTTGGATACCACAGTACATCATCAATTACAAACCATACATAAGGTCATACACAAATAAGGATGTCATGATCCAGTTCTTAATACAACTCAAGCAGCAGAAATACATAATAATAAAGGTAGCGTAGGCGAAGCTCCATCTTCACGGTCACAGGCAATGCTAACGATGGGAGATGATCCTAGTTGTCGTAACCTTCCTGCAGTCCATCGTCCTGGTACTCCTCTTCATAGTACGGCCACGGGAATAGCCAGGGACAAAGCCATGAGTACTCTTTAAGTACTCGCAAACTACTACTAACAAGTTAAGGGGGTTTTTGTAGTAGGACACTAAGATCTAGGGTTGTTTTGCAAAAGCCAGATTTACCTCTACTAAGTTCAGAAGCAAAGAATGATAGTTGAAGTTTTATAACACCTAAGTGGTAACTTGAATTTCATATCACAACTCTGTTGTGGTCAAGTCAAAATCTCAATTCATTTCACAAGTCATTTTGAAAACATCTAACGGGGGAACAGTATGGCCAGTCCAACTGTCCATAACCGCGGACGTGGCTATTCGAATAGTTTGACACTCTGCAGAGATTGTACACTTTGACCACAACATTCCATACATCCGTCAGGAACAAATCCTGAATTCACCATACTTAGTATGCAGATAATCAATCCTAACCTTTCAATTACACGCCCTAGTATAGGCACCTCTCCTGTGAGTTTGGCCTCCCAACCATGACCAACTGTCATCTTGGATATTGCACAGGTGGACAATCTTCACAAGGTAGCCTCAAATCAGACTTTGGCCGTGAGGGAACCCATACTAAGGTATATAAGTTTCCAGTCAAGCCCTACACTATTTTCGGGTATTGTGGTTGTACGGTAAAATTGGAATGGTATCGCATCCAGACAACAATCAGTTTTATAAAGGGATAAGGCTCATGCCTCAACATTTTCATCATCAAAATCATCTGGTGTTCGAAAACACATGTCAAAACATTTCATTAGAATGACTCATCATTCCAAGGTTTTCATAACAATTTTCTCCAAGTATTCCCATCTAAAGTTGATCAAGTTTTATGCTTAGCACTAGCATCTACAAGTGGGGTAAGTACTAATGAGGGGTGGTAAACAAGTGGAGATTAATTAAGTTCAATCTCATGCCTTAGGATGACTTCAAGATTATCTAGCTTAGGTCAAATTTAATGCTCTTTATGCAACCTTCAATTATCTTCCTAGAATCTACAAGTCACTTAAGTAAACTCTAAGAGAAAGCTTTGATAAAGAAATAAGGTATAAAGCTTGCAAGTAAAACTAGGATTGGTTTATCAAGTGGAATAAGCTTGTTAAGTTGCAAGTGTTAGCTTGCATAGGTCAACTTGAGTAGTAAGGCTTGCCTTGTGCAGAGCAGTGGTTGAAGTTCTCCTCGGCTTCTTCCTCGTAGTATCCTCCTTCCTCCTCGTATCCTTGGTCGGTACTAGCGTCTATGAATAAATACGAGGTACACAATCACCAAACAATACTTAACTATTTTAAATCATCACACAAAGGAGTTCTATAGATGATCTAGCATCATCACTTAACATTACAAGATTAAGACATTTGTCTTATTTATTTATTTTTAGAAAAGTAATTTCTACATTTCTACTCTTTTAAAAACTACTTAAGATTTAATATTCTCCAACTCAAACATGGGATCGTGTTGACACATGTCATCACCACATATTTCAGTACATGGGAATGTGATTTAAAGTGGTATCACAATTTAATAAGGTTTAACCTTTTTATTTTAAATAATTAAAGTGAATAGAAATGCATATGTGGCATTCTTTTATTACTTGAACATTATTTCTATAAGTGAACCCATATGTATTAATATATTCTAAAAGGTATGATCAAATGTGATTTTTGAGAGTTGGAATCAACTCAAAAGATATTATGGTTGAAATTTTAAAAATGTTTGAATGGAGAAAAGCTTCTGACTTGTTATTTTTACCAAGGTTGATCTATAGATCCAAATGGCTTGAATCCAACGGGCTTGGATTAAGCATTTCAGTATCTTTCCAACAAAATTGGTTTCATAAAATTTGGTTCGCTGAATCGAGATGGGTTGATTTTTGAATATTTGTACAAAACTGTGTTTGGATTAAAATAGAAAAAACTAAATTCAAATGGTTGGGTTGCGCGGGAAGGGTTAATGGGCCGGCCCAGTGTCACTCCGCAGCGCGGGGCTCAGCTGACAGGAGGGTTCCACACGTCAGTGGCTCATAACACGCGAAGCGGTACAGGGCGATGTGGTTCGTTGGATTAGAAGGGCGATCAACGGCTGAGGGTCGTCGTCGGCGAGCTCGAACCCTAGCGAGCTCGAACCCTAGCGGCTCAGTGGGGGTCATGGGAGGCTCAACAGGGCTCAGGCGAGGGTCGGCGATGGGGGCGAACGACAAAGTCGACGACGGCGATTCTCCTAGCACCGGCAGCTCCTCCTGGGGCGGCCCCAATCGATGGCTCATTTCTTCTCCAGCAGCGGCGAACTTCGGTGAAATTCCGGAGATGCGCTGCTCGCCTTGCTCCGGGGAAGGGTGTGGGATGCTTCTGAGAGAGAGGGGAATGAACTGGTGTGAAGAAATCGAGTTGGGGTTGCCTCCTTTTATAGGCTCGACGGCGAGACCAAGAGGGTGTGGGATCCTTTTATACCCTTTTTTCGAGGAAAAATTTAATATGAATTTTCTAGAATTTTTTAGGAATCTTTATTTTTGGCCAATTTTCAGGGTATGAAAGTTGATTTTCTCGCAGAAACATATTTTTTTAGAAGAAGCAAAAGTAAACAAAAACCAAAACTACAAAAGTTCTAAGACACTCTAACAAGCAAACAACTAGCAAAACTAAAGCTAACAAGGGAAAGAGCAAAGACTAGGGAGGAGAAAAATAAAAGTGAGCAGGTATAACCACTGTGAAAACATTATTTTGTTCATTAAAATCCCTTTGTTAACAAGGTTGATCAAGTCTTGTTACCAAAATAATCTTATATGAAGCAAAACTTTGCATTCCACAAAGTGATTATGTTACCTCAAACTTGATAGCAATCGTCCCAATAATAATAGTTTCAAAACTTTCTTGTGGAATGGGACAATATATTTCTCCAACTTTGATGCTCTCTATATTTTCAATGGAATTCAGGCAATAGCTCTTATCAATCTTCTTGGGGAAATAGACAGTATGCTCTTTGTCATTAATATTAAAAGTTACTTTTCCTTGATTATAATTTATGACAACACCTGCTATATTAAGAAAAAGTCTCCCAAGAATAATAGACATATTATCATCTTCAGGCATGTCAAGCACAACAAAATCAGTAAACACCAAGCAATTATTAGCGACTTGAATAGGAACATCCTCACATATACCAACAGGAATTGTACTAGACTTATCTGCCATTTGCAAAGATATATTAGTTGGTATCAACTTCTCTAGCTCAAGTCTCTTGTAGAGAGAAAAAGGCATAACACTAACTCCAGCTCCCAAATCACATAAAGCAGTTCTAACATAATTATTCTTAATAGAGCAAGGAATAGTTGGTATACCTAGATCACATAGTTTCTTTGGAACCTTACCATTGAAGGAATAATTAGCAAGCAGAGTGGAAATTTCCTCATTAGGAATCTTCCTTTTATTAGAGACAATATACTTCATATACTTTGAATAAGGAGGCAACTTAATAGCATCAGTCAAAGGAATTTGCAAGAATAAAGGTTTCATCCACTCACAAAACTTGTTATAGTGTTCTTCCTCCTTTGACTTGTGTTTCTTATTAGGAAAAGGCATTGGTTTTTGCACCCAAGATTCTCTCTCTCTACCATGTTTATTAGCAATAAAATCTTCCTTAGTTTACTTTGTGTTCTTAGTGTGCTTCTCAGGTTCTTCCTCAACTTCCTCCTTATCAGGAGCATCATTTTTATCATTACCACTATCAGTTTCAGTATCTGAGACAGATATACTATTAGGATCTACAGCAGGTTCAGGTGGTTCCTCAACTATTTTGTGTTTCCTTTTAGTTCTCTTATGAGGACTACCACTACTTTCAGCTTGTTGATAATATTGCTCAATTCTTTTAGGGTGTACTTTGGGATATAACGGATATTGAGTAGCTATAACACTCCTAGTTCTAATTCCATAAGCATGTTTATCTCTTGAGGCATTAACTAGCATATCTTTTTGTACCTTAGCAAGTTGATCAATTTGGGTTTGAACCATTTGGAAGTGTTTACAAAGCATTTTAACATCATTAGAAGTTCTTTCCACAATATCTTTCAACTCATTAATAGCTCTAGAGTTTTCCAATAAATGTTTCTGAATTTTTTTATTAAAATTACCTTGCTTAACTAAAAATGTGTCAAGTCATCTAAGCATTGATCAGGAGACTTACCATAGGGAGTATCACCTTCATAAAAGCGGAGAGAGTGTACCTCAATAGTAGATGAGTGGGGAATTGGCTTACATAATTCTTCTTTAGGAGGTAGATTCTTCACATCTTCAGCTCTAATACCTTTCCCCTTAAGATATTTCTTAGATTCTTTCATCACTTCATCATTTAATGCAATAATTCCCCTCTTCTTTGGTGTTGGTGTTGGAACTAGTTGAGGCACAACTGGTTCAGGAGTAATAGGCTCAGGTTTATTTATCTCAGTTGAAGTCCAATCATCATAATTCTTGCTTATTTTAGCCATTAATTCTTCAGCATCTGTAGGAGTTCTTTTCCTGAAAACACAGTCAGCAAAACTATCTAGGTATGTCCTAGAATCATCAGTTAGTCCATTATAACAAATATCAAGAAGCTCATTTTTAGGTAATGGACATCCAGGATGTGCATGAATCAAGGCACATAACCTTGTCTATGACTCAGACAATTTTTCTTCTTCTCCCTGTTTAAAATCAAAATGTTTCTGCAAAGCAGCATGTCTAGCACTGGGAGGAAAATATTTCTGAAAGAAATAAGCAATCAAACAATCAGGACTATCAATGGATCAAGGAGGTAATCTATTAAACCAAGCTTTAGCTTCTCATTTTAGTGAAAAAGGGAAGATCTTTGTAACAAAGTACTTGTGCATCTTAAAATCATCAGAGAATAAAGCACTCATAATGGAAAGCTCATTCATATGTGCCACAGCACTCTCATTCTCAGTACCACAAAAAGGTTCTTTCTCAACAATGTCTAAATAGGATAAATCAAGAGATAAATCATAATCTCCATCTTTAGTATCTACGGGAAAGGTTGCAAACTTAGGATCAGAGGACAATTTAGGAATAATTGTACGCCTCTCAAGGAGACTCTTAATAGCACTAGCACCATGTGTGTTTCAGCACTCTTCAATAAATTCATTAGTCAACTCAATGTAACCATCATTAATATCGTATCTCTCTCTAGACTTTGGTGAGCTAATAGGTGTAATAGTGTCTTCACTAGGAGTTTCGGTATTTCCTAATCTAGCCATAGTAGCATCTAGGAAAGGACCTAATGAACCACTCTCATCAAGCACAGTAGAAGTAACATCATGGGTATCAGAAGCAGTTTTAGATTCAGCAGTAGTAGCAGTGTGTGTAGCATGAGTATGTGGTGGTGGTGTAACAAGCTTACTTATAACAGACGATGAATCAAGAGTAGAAGAGGTGTTTAGGACTGTACCTCTTCTTGTAGTGGATGGTAAAACATGAAACATTACATCTTGAGACTTCCACATGATGAAAGGAATAGGAGTGAACAATAATAGATCCAAGTGAACTTACAAATAAAGCTATGCTCCCCGGCAACGGTGCCATAAAATAGTCTTGATGACCCACAAGTATAGGGGATCGCAACAGTCTTCGAGGGTAGTATTACCCAATTTATTGGTTCGACACAAGGGGAGCCAAAGAATACTTGCAAGCCTTAACAACTGAGTTGTCAATTCAGCTGCACCTGGAAATAGTTCTTGCTCACAGAAGTTTATGAGTAGCAACATTTTATAGTAGCAAAAGCAAAGCAACAACAGCAACAAAACAAGAGCAATAGTAATAGTAGTAGCAAAAAGTAGGATATGAGTGTGGTAGGCATAGGGATGGATGTACGGGCGTTGCATGGACAAGTCTAAACATGTAACTTCAAGATCTAGGGCAATTGCAGATAAATAAGATAAAGAATCCAAGAACTAAACAATCATAGGCATGTGCTCCATATATAGTCATGCGTGCTGGTAATGAGAACTTGCACAACATCTTTTGTCCTGCCAGCCCGTTGCAGCGAGGCCTCAAGGGAACTACTAGCAATTAAGGTGCATATTTTAATAGAGCACCGGAGCAAAGCATTAACACTCCGTGAACACTTGTGATTATCACATCACAACCATCCCCTCAGGTTGTCCCAATTTTTGTCACTTCGGGGCCTTTAGATCCGGACAATGATATGTGTACACAACTTGCAGATAAGATCACAAACAATACTATCATAATGAATCAATAATAAGTTCAGATATGAGATCATGGCACTCGGTCCCTAGTGACAAGCATTAAGCACAACAAGTTGCAACAAAGTCAAATAGCACTAATAGAGATACTAGGCACCATGCCCTAACAATCTTATTCGATTACATGATAGAACTCATCCAATCGCTACCATCTCCATATCCTACAGCAGGGGATTACTTACTCATGGATGAGGGAAACATGGATGGTTGATGGAGAGGCGTTGGTGATGACGATGGCGATGATCCTTTCCAAATTCCCCGTTCCAGTAGGGTACCAGAATGGAGTTTCTGGTTCTTATCGTTGTTTCTGGTGGTGGCGGCGCGGCGGAACTCTTTCTAAAAAACATCGAACCCCCCTCGGTTTTTAGGTCAAGAGGCATCTTATAGGCGAAGAGGGAGGCTGAGGGGGTACCGGGGGCGGCCACACCCCCTCCAGGTGCGGCCAGGCCTAGCCTGCGCGGCTGGGGGTGTGGGGCCCCCATGGCCCCAATTCGTCTCGTAATCTGGCTCCGTGAGTCTTCTGGTGAAATAGGATTTTTGGCATATTTTCCAGGATTTTTCCTGATAGTTGATTTCTGCACAAAAACAAGACACCAAGGTAATTCTTTTGAAAACAGCGTTAGTCCGGGTTAGTTGTATCCAAATCACACAAGTTTATAGGAGAAACAATAGAAAAAGTGTTCAGGAAAGTAGATAGATTTTGGACGTATCATTCATCACCAAGCCATCAAGTAGACTAGGTTTCATTATATGCAGTAGTGTAACATCACACTTATATCAGATTAGAATCACAAGATCTGTTTCTTTACAAGCATAAGCACCAACAACACCAACTCTTGCTAAAGCAAATATTTACACTATGCACACTCATGTGAGGCACCACAGGTGTAAATCCAGTCTAGCAGAAGCACATGGGCACAAATGCAAGTAAAACTAAGCAACCATCAGATCTTAAGCTCTTAGACAAGACCAGAAAATAAACCATGTCTAGAATCTAGACAATAAGTAATTATATAATCCAAAACCTTGGGATTGTGAGGTGGTTACTCTTTGCAAAGAATTGCTTTGCAAGATCATCACAGAATATTATCATCCATCAAAGATAATTATCTGTTGTTATCCTACACAAATTAAGGCCTCAGTCTTTTGCATCACTGGCCAGGTACTTCCAAAATCATTATCTTCCATATAAACTATATCCACTAAATTTTTCCAATTTCATATATTCAAAGATTGAGTGTAGCAAACCAGGTTAAGCACATACCTACTGTTCCACTCTAATTAGAGGTACCATAGTGGTATATACACTGCTGGCAGCACTCTAGAAAATCCCATTAGGAAAATCATAATCATTTCCCTAGTATATACTAGGAATCATATTTTTATATACTGCTTGATTGATAGATAATACATAGTTCCAATTCTCATCATTCAGCAAAAGGAAACAAACCATAGTAATTGTTCTTATTATCATCCGAGCCTCAGTCAATGCATGAATCATTGGCAGCCAAATCTAAAAAAATTGCAAGGTAACCAAGCCCCATATTTAGCTACTGTGTTGTTAACCACTGTGCTCAATCCAAAAGGAAGCATCACAGTGACCAACCTCATAGTAACAACCACTAGATGATTTACCAACCAGTTCACCATTTAGTAAAGGCTCTCCAAATATAATCTATCATCTCCCCATCTTAGCAAGCTAGGAATCATTGCAACCATTCAGACTGTCATGACAACAGTGTTAAAGGAAACATGTAAGTTATGCTTACAAGGCACATCCATACAAGATTCATCATCTTCTTAGATAAAAATTTCTAGGAATCATTCTTTAAATTATGACCTCTCTGTCGATCTGGACAGGCAATAAGATCAATACAGATCATCATTTTAATCTGAGACATATACCCATTTTACTGTTATATCTAACAGGTATAAAGTTACAGAAAAACTACTTCCTGAAGCAAAACTTCAGTAAGTTAAGAATCAGAACATCAAGTTTGTAGGGTAATTTAGAATCCCATGAATTGGATCCAAACCATGTGTTTGAATCCAAACATTTCCATTGTATCAATTTCATTAGGACCATTGTGTTATATTAGTTCCAGCTAAACTAATAATAATCAGAACATGGTGAACATCCTCTCAGTATCCTTAAAGGAGTTCCAAACCAAAGTTGCAGCCCATCAACTAGTCATACTCAATGGAAACTGCTAGAACAATGTACTGTGAGAGAGAGATTTGAGAGAAAGGAAGAGGGATGAGGAAAATAAACATCTAGGCGTGTACCTAGCGCCCGAGGCACAACCACAGCGGCGTGGCGTGGAAGGGCTTGCGTGACTGCAGTAGTGCACACAAGGGGAGGACTTCACTGTGCACCAGCATCACCACCATGACGCCGGCGGTACGAGGAGCACTGTGGTACTCAACCCGCACCAAGCCGCACCAGTGGATACGTGCGCGTAGAAGAGGCGACGCTAGCAACCAACCTATCATCAAACTAGGTCCACACCACACAACCACAAGGTCGCCAGCAAGCTCTAAAGCCATGGGCGGGAGAACCCTAGAACTAGATAATCGAAGGGGGCGAGTTCAATAGGGCACCATATGCAAATCGCATTGGATGGAAGGGTAGGCCTAGGATCGGCGGGGCTATGGTGGCTGGCGACGGTGGCTGCAATGACCGGCATTCTTCGTAATTTTTGTGAGCGACGACATAGAGTGTTTCCAAGGGAAAGCACAGGCTGGTTCTCAAGAGAGAGATGCGAGAGGGGTGAGGAAGCTGGGGTCATGTTGACCCCGAGCTGGACCTGCCTGGGCCGGGCCGGTCGTGTTACCAACCAAATAGGCCAGAAAATAAAAGGCATAAGCAAAAGCTTTAATAAAACAATGACCAAAATGCCCTATAAATGTTTAAGCTCTAAAAAAATGTCGCCAGCGATTCTCGCATCGTATATTACGCATTATCCATGAGATCTATATGGCTCTGGGGAAGTCAGTTGGATCGTCTCCCTCTCGCATGCATCAGACACTGTTCTGGGCATTTCTAAGTTGTAGATCGTGGGTATAGCCGTTTTATACGGGGAAAGGTCTACCGTGGATCTAGGCTTATGAAAGAAAAATTTCTAGTGGTAATGGTTGTTGTGTGTATCCAACTAAGGTATGGCCGTTTTATACGGGGAAAGGTCCACCTTGAGTTTGGAAATACAATAATTGCGCTGTATGCAGGGTCGCGGAAAATGACAGTGATTCACTTGGATCATCTAGTAGGCCCCACACCATAGGAAGTGTGGACGGGAAAGATTCGCCCGGTTGTGCAACAAGGATTTGATCTCTCATGGGTAAAGCAACGCACCTCTGCAGAGTGTAAGAACTGTAAATTGTTACTCCCTGTTCCGAGAAGGAGCTGCGAACGCTACAGGAAAGGAACTCCATGAAAGTTCTAATAAACCTGTGAAGGGTGATGGACATAGCTTTTCAGAATAAAAGCAAACTTTGAAGAAATGTTTATGAAAACCTGCATTTCCTACGTCCTATGGTCTGTGGCTATAGATATAGTGCATCAAATACTCCTTTTTAGTGAACTTGCTGAGTATGCTCGTACTCAACGTATCTTCTTAACCCTTGCTAGATTCTGAAGACATTAACGGTAAGGAAGAGGAAATAATATATCCAATTGAAGACCAAGAAGAATTCCTCTATGAAGAACAGAAGTATCCGGAAGCGTCGAAGGGAACACTTACGAAAACATCTATGGAATTGAGACCGATGTATCTGAAGTGTAGATGTATCATATATAGTGATCTAGTCCAGTAGCATAGATATCTATCCTCTATCTATATTAAATCTTGTATAAACCTTAATGTTTAGTTTGGTTCTTTATCTTGTTCTTAGAGTTATTATAATTTAGCCCTGAGTCATCGGGATACCTCTATGGACCTAGGAGGATCTTAAAGTTTTCATGTAATTTCTGGTTGTAATAATGATAATGTATGTTGTGGACCCGCTTTGTTTCTGTTGTACCACTCTAAGGATTTAATATTTTCGGAATGGTACTCCGTGAGTGTTATGTCCACGACTATCATATACTACAACATGCAGTGGTATGCTGGGTCACCACAGCTGGTATCAGAGCAAAAGCTTTGTCCTTAGGTTGGAAACCTATTAAATGGGTAGAACTCGTTGGAAGTATGTTAGCAACGGTAAAGAGTTCTCTAGAAATATGATGAGTATTCACTTTAGAATTACATTTTCATGTTTCTAGTGCGATAATTCTTTATTATGATGCAAATTGGGGTAGTAATAATAAGTTATAACCTAGTAGGACCAATTATAATCACATATCTACGGTGAGGAATGACATCTCGGTACTAAAACCGGAATGTTCAAGTGATATATAGGACTATGTAGAGGATTGGACAGAACTTTTGAGGCAACTTTTATGGAATATGGAATTGCAAATCTCGACTTTTCGTCAAGGTTTATAGTTTCCATGACAGGAAAGTGTTATTCAAGTACAGTGTAGTGCTTATCCTATCAAAAATTTGGGGATAAGTGAAGAAATGCCATTAGGGAAGATGAGATGTATGGTGGCGGCGTATCAAATTGCAGTTCTAGAAGCAATAATTAGGCTTCGAAACAAGAATCCAAGGAAATTGGTAGGTAGTACTCTTAATACTATACCTCAAGATTCTATAAATTCGAAACATAAGTTGGATCATGCTGCATTTGTGTAGACTGAATCTACTTGAGCTGCCAAATACATAGGTCATAATCGGACATTACTCAAAACCTCCCATGACACACATAAAGTTCTAGTCCAGAAGCTGGATACTAACCATGAGGAGAATGTTGATCCTACTAAAGCAATAGAATGCAAAAAGGAGTTAGATAGAGAAGCTAGGCATCTTAGAACAGTCTTCTTGAGAAAAGTGTATAAAGAGAATGAGTTTGAGAGATCATAGTCCGAAATCTAATCCTATTATCAGAATGGGCCTTAGAAACATGTAGGCCATGGACAAGTATAAAACAAAACAGGAAACTTAGGAAACATCCAATCCAAGTATTCCAGTTTGGAATCACGATGGATGGGGAGTAGAATCTTGCACTGGAACCAGGGAGAATCTCATACTCTATGATCCTAGTAAGGTAGTGGAAACCAGTTAAATTAGCATGAAACCTATGGTCCATATGGGGGTAGTACCAATCCTATTGATCTAGAAGAAGGAACTGATAGTTATTACCTCTATAGTTATGACTGGATCAAGAAAAAGGTAGAGAACACACCTTATTACGAAAGTGTGTTTGATGGTGGAAATGAGAATTCCACGGGAGATCACGCATTTTTTAGTCATTTCTCAATGGCTAACCTCAACCTAAGTACTTATAATCAAAAGTATGCACCCTCTGGATGTTTATATACTCCAGAAGGTAGTCGTCGGACTTCAAGTCATCATAGACGGAATTCTAGGAAGCACTAGAAAGAGAGAGAAAAGTAAGAAGAGACAGTCCATTAAAGTAAGCAGCTTAAATAATGTACATATCCAGTAATGTGCATCATAGTGTTTGAGAGGCATGACCTAAGAAGTGAGAGCATGCCCATACAAGCAGGCAATTGCTTGTTACATACAAGTAATGCACTAAGTGAGAGTCAAACCGTAGTTGTGAGGATTGTTTGTAATAGCTTATAAAAACCCTGTATAATACATGGTATAGGTTTGGTTGTTATTTGGATTTGGTTGTGAGAATTCAATTGTGTGACTAGCACTGCTCATAGAGTTGATCTCCGAAAACATATGCATGATGTAAGTATGAGTATTCGCTTTATGTAACAGGACTAGATAGGGTATGGATATGTCACATCCCAAAATTTTCCAAATTTTGTAATGTGAAAAATAAATAAACGAAATAAATAATTGTTGAAATTTAGGGTGAAAAGAAACTTTTTGATTCCAAATGGAAACATCAAAACCCAACTTGAACAAACTTTGAATAAAAGTGAATCCAACTAAATTCAAAGCAAGTGAAATGCATTCTTCATAAATGCATCTTGAAATTTAAACACTTGGAAAATAAACCAAAACTCTAAAACCCTGATGGAAGAAAAACATTTCCAAGATATCTCAAAGACTATGGATTTGAACCATATAAAAATTAGTAAACAAACATTTATAAATGATCAAGATTAATAAATAAAAACATTATAAGATCATAGAAATTGATTTCATTCAAGTTGGAACCATAGATAAAAACTTATGAATTTAATAAGTTAGAAAGGAAATAATTTCCAAAGCTAATAATGCTCCTATCAATAATCCATACCAAATTGTGATCAAATTAATCCTAAAGAGATATAAAAGGATAAAAAAATATTAAATAAAAATATACAAATTGGAATCACCAAATTTGGATCTGTAAATAAAAAGATATGGGTTTTATAAGACAAATAAAGAAATAAATAAGGAATATTTAAAAGCCAAAATAAAACTTGGCCAAGTCCATAAGCAAATGGAATAAATATAGTCCAAATTCAAATGAAAGAAAGGGATAAAGATTAAGCAAATAAAAGTATATGGGATTAAACCCTATTCTAATTAAATTTAATAAAGACAAAATCCCTAATAAGAATGATTAATTAAATCATAGGAAAATAATAATTGGAATACACCCAAGTGGAATAAAAGTTATTTAAATTAACTTAATAAAATTATATGGTATTAAAACCATATTGGATTTTATTGAAGACAAATGCTCAATTTAAATGATTAATAGAGCATAGTAAAATATTCCAAATAATTCAAAATGAGTTATTTAACACCCTAATAAATAAATAAAACCCACTGAAAAGGTTTGGTGAAATTTTGATTTCAAATAAGGGTTTGAAATTTATTGATTTCAAATAAGGGTTTGAAAGTGCCCTTTTCAAATAAAATATAAACCATAAATAAATGAAGGAATTATTCCTAAAAAGGACTTTAAATACATGTTTAAAATATATTAAAAACTTACTGAAAATTTTGGTAAAGATATGAATTCAAATGATTGTTTGAAATGTTTAAACAAATTCAAAAGAGAAATGAAAATGGAAAAAATAAAAAGAATCAGAATAAAAAATGGAAACCAACCAGACCAGGCCCAGATAACGATTCACACTCACGATCGAACCCGCATCGCCACTGACCTCTGGACCCCACCTGTTTTCTCTCTCTTACGCTGACACTGTTGCCCCACCTGTCAGTATTCGTTTACACCCTCCCGCGACTGCTTCCTCCTTCTCCCTGCCATTCCCCGTCATTCAATCCATGATTAAATTCGTGTCATTGCAGTGTTGATTCTGCCCAAAGATTCTGCCCTCTTAATCGCCCCTCTCTCCCCTCCTTTTCCCCTCAGACACCACGGCAAGAGAGCCCCTAGGCCGTCCCAATTTTCATTTGCACCGCCGCAGCCTCCGACGAGCTCTTCGAGCAATTCCGGCCAGCACCCTCACCCCCGCAAGCCCTGCTTCACGCGTGCGTGATCGCCATCGCCCCCTGCACCTCTCAGCATCCTTGGCTTTCCCGTGCGAGCACCGTAGCCTCGACTACGACATCGACAATACTCCGCCACCGTCTGCCTCCTCTCCGACGACCATCCGTGGTAAATACCGACCGCCCCTCTCCCCCTCGTGGACACACTCATAACCATGATCATCGTACGCATCTAACGGAATACTTATCTTGCCTTTCTGATCCTTGTAGCATCGCCAATGTCGCTCGCCCGAGCACACCGTCGCCAGGAGCTTCTTCGACGCGCAATCCACGTCGACCCCGAGCGCCCCTTTGACAACCGCGGCATCGTTGAGCATCAGCACGCCACCACGACCTCGGTGAGCCTTTCCTCTACCTCCTTTTCTTCCTGTATCGCCGGCTCCGCCACCGTCTGACCGCGCCGCCGCCAACCACCGCCGCTAGCGCCGCCCGTTTTAGGACTTTAATCGGATGCATACGATAGAACCTAACCCGAAGAGGTATGTGCTGATCTGATCCGTGCGATCCACCTTATATCCAACGCACCACATAGGTCGATCCGTGCGAAGCGGTATGGATGAATCAGAACACACTACGTGGCCACCCTTTTAAATTGAAAACAGAAACTTGTCTATTTAGTGCTTGATTTTGAAAAATTCATAACTTTTGATCCACATGTCCAAAATTTTCAAATTTTATATCAATGTAATCAGAAAAACAAATACTTTCCAACCATGTACTTTTTTTAGTAAATTGCTTCTGCTAAATTGGTTGTTTTTATAGAAACTTGTGTAGGCATAATTTGAACATAAAAATTATTCTAAAAATATTTTTAGGGTAAAATCTTTGGTAAATGGATTGTTTTGAACCTACTGACCAAAGAAACCAACTTATGGATTTAAAAGTGTATTTTGTGAAACTAAAGAATAAATATTTCAATAAAAGCATTTCTAGCTAAATAAAAATGTTGAATATGGTTTAAAAATGCTTTTTGAGTAAAACCTTTAGAAAATGATTTGATTTAAACTCTCTGACCCTAAACACCAAGTTTTTGGATTTAAAATTTTATTTGGTGAACCCTGTAAAAATATTACTTTGTTTAAAGGCATTTCCAACAACATAAAATATTGCTTTGGTATAAAAATGGGTTATAGGTGAAACCTTTTGCAAATGGTTTTAATATTAAACACTTGACCATAAAAAACTAACATTTGTGTTTAAAAATGTATTTGTCAAACACTAGAAAATATTACTTTGATTGGAACCATTTCTAGCAAAACAAAAATGACTTAAAATGGCCATTTCACTAACTTGATATCAAATGGTTTTACCACATTTATAAATGACTAATAGATGTTTTAAAATGTTTATAACCTATTAGAAACCACTTTTCCAAATAAAACAATCTTTGGCATGCTTGCATGCATTGCTTTGTTTTTATTATTCTATGTGATGATTGCTTGAAATGGTAGATTGAATATTTGCGTGCTTGATTGAATTGTAGTGGAATTTGAAGAGTGTGACTATTGCAAGATCAAGGAGTGAACTTATATTATCTACCAAAAAGGCAAGTGGTGCTTCATACTTTTGTCCCATTATTTTCACTATGCATTAGTGTTATTTCTAAGTAGGACTTGCATGGAATTTTTGCTAAGTATAAACTATGCCATGGAAAATCCTAGTAGATGAAACCTTAGTAGAATTTTCCTAAGTTAAGATTCCTACTACTATCATGCTTAGCTTAGCTAGTAGAAAACAAGGGTGGATTATATTCATGCTATGGAATATTTCTAAGTCTATGACTTTTGTTTTAATTAATAAAACAACAATGTGAATGAATCACTTGGGTGGAATGGCGAGAAAGGTTTGTGTTGAATGGTTACTCATGGCCCATTTCAATGGACTACCCTGGTGTATCTCACTTGTGGAATGCCACCCAGGAACAAAGAGATTTGAGATGTCAAATGTTGAGAAGCTTGTGGAATGCCACATGGCATTATGGGCTCTGCCTGGATCATATATGTTGCAATAACTTAGAAAAATGGACAGTTGGTGGTAGGGGATGATAGGTTGGAACGCATACATTCTGGTCTAAGGGAAGGCTTCTGAAAGATCTTGTCTCGATGCATGTCGAGTCTTTTGGGGAAAGTGCACCACCTCTGCAGAGTGAAGAATCTAAGTACTTAGCCGTGTCCCCGGCAACGGACAATTTGCGTGTCAAGACATGGAAGCTATCAAGAATCTCCTCATCCCAAATTATAAGTTAAAACTTGTGGTTGAACAAGGGTGAAGGTTCACCAATTTCTATTGGTGGTTCCTTGGGAGTTTTTGCCAGACAAAAACTTAGTGTTTTCAAATGATAAGGAAAAATCTATTTTGAGCAAAGAAAGCCTAAGCTCCACTTAGCCAAAAGCATATAGATGATAGACTCCACTATACTACCATAGTATCACTTGCCAATACAATTCAAATGTATTGACCCTTGTGGATGTAACTTATTATGTTGCAGGTTTGTTTGATGTTAATGAACTGTGTTGATTAGGATTACAAGTCTACAACCAACATGATTGCCTGTGGCACTTTGAAGATGAAGGACTCCATGCTATATAGTCATTTCTGTTGCATTGTAATGAGATAGCCAAATGAGCTATGTAAGATGTAATGAATTATTTTATTCCTGGTTATAAAGTTGTATTATGACCTTTGTTTCTTGATATTACAACTTAACTGTGGACGCTAGCTATTGATCCAGGGACTAGCATTGTAAACACAGGGATCTCTACCTTATTAAAGGTTGGGACCTCTACAGGATACCATAGTAGAAGCTGGGTTTGAAGGACAGTGTTTGGAGCAAGAAGCTAAGTAGAGGGAAAGTAATGTGAATGTAATTGCAACTAGACCATCAAATCATCCATTGATAGAGGATAATTTCATGCAATACATGTAGATGATGCAAGAGTACCAGAATAAGTTCATGCAGGAGATACTCAAACGAATTATACCCGGAGAGGAAAACAAAGATATCAAAGTAAGTCTTTTTGATTTCCAAAACGCCAAACCAATTCCTTTTGCATCTGCATCAAAACCTATGGATGCGGAGGATTGGCTGATGGATACAGAAAGGATGCTTAAAACAGTTGGCTGCAATGATGAGGAGAAGTTACGTTATTCAACATTTCTTCTATCCGGACCTGCCGCAAATTGGTGGGAAATCAGTTAGACATGCTCACACCAGAAGAGATATTCACTTGGGAAGAATTCAAGCATAAGTTTCGTGAGTATCATGTTCCAGATAGCATTATGGAATTTAAAAGGAGAGAATTCAAGGACTTACGGCAAAATGATGAAACTGTGATGAAATATATTAGTAAGTTTAGTCAATTATCTCGTTATGCAGTTGATGAGGTAAATACGGAGGAGAAGCGCAAGAAAAGGTTCTTGGAAGGACTAAACCCTTATATGAAGATGCAAATACGAGGGGCTGCAACATGACATTTCCAAGAGCTGGTTGATGTAGCAATTACTTTCGAGGATGATTACAAGATTGTACTGGAAGAGAGGAAGAAATTAGCCAAGAAAATAGCTAAAAGGGAACCGAAAAAGTTTCAATTTACTAACTCAACATCAAACTTAAGTTTTATACCTAGATTCATATCCACAAGTGGTACATCAAAGCATGAGACATCAAAAAGAAAGAAACAAATCATATGCAGTAAGTGTGGAGCATCAGGTCATATAAGGAGGGATTGTTGGAAGACCGGAAAGGTGTGCTATAGGTGTGGCCTAGACGGACATAAGAGATATGAATGTCCCAACAAGTTGGTTACTCGAGGAGTAAAACCACCATCAAGGGATGGAAACTTTGGATGGAACCACATCGACGAGGCTACGATAGGTATGTTTAGTATTAGTAGTTCTTCGTCAATAATGTTGTTGAAGGTCAAAAGAAATCTCATGAAGTTTTGGGAGGAAATATTAATTAGCATTAGGCATTAACAATAACCGAATCAAGGTTGAGAGTAAACTCAAGGAGTGCCGAGTTTATTAAAAACTTCACTTGGGGAAGACAAGAAACTATGTGGAAAGAAGAAAACTCAGGACGAGACTATCGGAAACCTTCATGAACAAGAAACCACAAACTTCGAGACGAACTTTAATTTAAGGGGGAAGTCTGTAACATCCCAGCATTTAGGACTAAACGAAGGGTACATTTAGGATTTTGTGCATCTGCATGCATGCATCTGAAAATCCGGGTAATTTTTTGCGGAACTAGAAGACTAGAGTGATCAGAATTCTCACTCCAATGAATTAGGTTTAGTGTCATCCAAGGGGGAGTGAGATGAATTTTGACATGACCTCTATTGTTTTCTGGAATTATGAGGGGATAAATTTGAATTATAAATAATTATTCACAATAATATAAATACAAGTATTATAAACAAAAGTATAAAGATTATTTAAGACCAACATTACAGCATTCTTTTACGATAAAAGAATAAAGGAAAATTACAATGAAACAAATAAGTGAATAAAGAAAATGAATTACAAGAATGAAACAAATAGAAGAACTCTTTATTAAAAGAATATATGTATATCACATTATCCTTTTACAATAAAGGAATAATAAGAAATGGATATAATTAAAATTAGATAAAGTAATGCATTACAATTTCCTTACATAATTTCTTGACAGAAAAGGAAATTACAAAAATGGATAAAAATAAAACACCTATAACTAAATTCCTATCTAGTATTGATATTCATGTACTCCTTCTTGGTACCTACAAAGTAAGACAAAAAGAAACAAAGAATTGGGTTTAGGGTTAGTGGTCTTAGTCTAACAGTGAGGTGCACTGTTCATTACATCATTGAGCATATAAAAATGGGGCAAGTTTCACGAAAATATTATCAGTAACTTTGTCTCAATACAACCTCACAGTGTAACACTACGGTTGTGAAAAGGCTGTAGCTTCTATGTGACATGCCAATCCCTGGATCGGTTCATTGGCCCACAATAGAATAAAGATGAATAACATAGCAAAATATCCGTGTATCATAAATAATGAAGATCCAAAGTAACATTATTACAATAAGGGCTTAGCTCAAGGCTAGCTCAGCTTATTCAAGTAGCAACATAAATAAAATAACTCCTCCATTCTTCAAATTGCCCACGAGTGAACAAGTGCCGAGTGAAGTACCGTGGCCTAAATCGATCACTCAGAATCTGAATATCCTACAACATGAAACGTAGCAGCCCCGAAGGGTCAATACATGGAATGTATGGCAAGTAGAGCTATTAAAGGAGACAATAAAACTAGCATCTACATGCATATTTGGCAAGTGGAGATGTGGCTAGCTTTCATTTACAAATATCTTTTCCCTACTTTCATAAACAGTTTTGATTTTCTTTGAAAAGATCCCAATTAAGTCAACCCATCAACATTAAAGCAATTAAGAAATTAGAATGAGTGAGAAACATGTCATGAACTCAATATCAAGCAACTCAGATGTCCATAACCGGGGACACGCCTAATCGATTAGTTTATACACCCTGCAGGGGTTAGTACACTTTACCCATGTGACTTGGCCAGCCCAGCTCGTACCACCACTCTCATATTGGGTGATGATAGGGAGAAGTCCAAGAGGGGACCGTTCGGGAAGTAGATCCCCAAACCCGACACGCACCGGACCAACCTACCAAAATTGTACATCTCTGCATACATGGGTTCGAGTTACCACAACCTACTAAGTCCAACCAACCGCCCATTTTATTATTAGCACATGGTTGTACGCGTAAGCTACAAAATAAAGAATCCAATCATTTTCTCTTGATACCTGGGTGCCTTTCCGCAATGATACCACCAAAATTTATCAATCCCATCACACCCAGGAGATTCATTGATTAAGTTGTTTTTAGTTTTCGCAAACCAACACATTTAGAAACAACTTTCACTGATGTAACCTAGCCCTCGTTCATCATATCATGGCTAAGCACATCTACCAATGGTGGCTCATCTACAGGAAATCCCTACCACATAATAAGACATAGCATATCGATAGTACTTTCCTACACATGCATCTACAAAATACACGACAATGCATTAAAAATAGTAGGACAACATCATGAAAAAAGTAGCATCTACTTGCCTTGGTTGTAGCGGTCGAACGAACAATCCTCACACGAGCAAGCGTTGCACTCATCACAATCTACACGATACAATTGCAATCACATAAACAAACGAAACACCATCATATGCAAACATAACAATGCAAGACGCATGCATGACAAGTTGAACAAAGCTCCAGTAGCATCCTACAATCTTGTTCAGTATACCTACTGTATGCATGCAGGGAAAACATTTTAAAGGCATTTGGAAATAAAGCATGCAATTTTAAATGACCAACAATTGAGCTATAACCCAATTATTAAGCCATTGTTATTAAACAGTTTGTAAAATCTTGGAAAAATAGCTACTGTGTAGGCAACCTAAAATAGAACCAGTACCAACTGGAATCACTAAAAAAGGATTTATAGAATTTCCTGAGTAATTAAAATACTCTAGTAAGCCTTTTTATAGATTCTTCCAATTCCAGTACTGTAAGTCTACCCTTTTAATTCACTAACGGATTCCTCTTGTTCTACTGATTTCAAGGACATCTCATTTGCAATTTTTGGAGTTGTAGAACTTTTACTATGAATTTATTGCTCATAAAAGGACATTAAACTATTTAATTAATCACGGCGAAACCTTGATGCAAAAGTATAAAACAATTGTACAGCAATATTCTACGTGAAAAACTGAATCCATCCATATCTGACTTGCAATTTTTGTCCCAATAGATTAATTTCTATTGATTTTTCAAATTTTATCTATTTTCTGCCAAATTAAATCGAGTTAAATAAACATTCAACCGTCTGTTGACTGGTCCACGCTGATGTGGCACAATGCTGACCAGTCAGCGGTCAACCTGCTGGTCCACGGTCCATCCTGACCGTTCGTCTGCGATCAGAGGGCAGGTGTCAACACCCAGATTTTTAATCCCAGATGCCTGTTATGCCATACATCGCAATCCCAGGATTACCATTTTTGCGAGACATAACAGAATTGGATACCACAGTACATCATCCATTACAAACCATACATAAGGTCTGACACAAATAAGGATCTCATGATACAGTTCTTAATACAACTCAAGTAGCGGAAATACGTAATAATAACAGTAGCGTAGGCGAAGCTCCCATCTTCGGGGTCACAGGCAATGCTGACGATGGGAGATGATCCTAGTTATCGTAACCTTCCTGGGGTCCATCCTCCAGGTACTCCTCTTCATAGTCTGGCCATGTGAATAGCCAGGGACAAAACCATGAGTACTCTTTAAGTACTCGCAAACTAATACTAACAAGTGAAGGGGTATTTTGCAAAAAGCCAGATTTACATCTACTAAGTTCAGAAACAACGAATGCTAGTTGAAGTTTTATAACACCTAAGTGGGAACTTGTATCTCATGCCACAACTCTGTTGTGGTCAAGTCAAAGTCTCAATTCATTTCATAAGTCATTTTGAAAACATCTGACGGGGGAACAGTATGGCCACTCCAACTGTCCATAATCGCGGATGCGGATATTCGAATAGTTTGACACTCTGCAGAGATTGTACACTTTCACCACAACATTCGATACATCCGTCAGGAACAAATCCTGAATTCACCATACTTAGTATGCGGATCATCAATCCTAACCTTTCAATTACACGCCCTAGTATAGGCACCTCTCCTGTGAGTTTGGCCTCCCAACCATGACCAACTGTCATCTTGGGTACTGCACAGGTGGACAATCTTCACAAGGTAGCCTCAGCTCAACCTTGGCCATGAGGGAACCAATACTAAGGTATATAAGTTTCTAGTCAAACCCTACCCAATTCTCGGGTATTGTGGTTGTACGGTAAAATTGGAATGGTATCGCATCCAGACAACCATCAGTTTTATAAAGGGCTAAGGCTCATGCCTCAACATTTTCATCACCATAAATCCTCTAGTGTTCGGAAACAAATGTCCAAAACATCTCAATAGAATGATCCATCATTCCAAGGTTTTCATAACCATTTTTCTACCAAGTATTCCCATCTAAGTTGATCAGGTTTTATGATTAGCACTAGCATCTACAAGTGGGGGTAAGTACTAATGAGGGGTGGTAAAATAGTGGAGTTTAACTAAGTTCAATCTCATGCCTTAGGATGACATAAAGATTATCTAGCTTAGGACAAATTTTATGCTCTTTCTGCAACCTTCAATTATCTTTCTAGTATCTAAAATTCACTTAAGTAAACTCTAAGTAATAGCTTTGATAAAGAAATAAAGTATAAAGCTTGCCATTAAAATTAGGATTGGTTTATCAAGTGGTTATGATCATATATGCTTAAGGCATATAGTTGGCATGGTAACAAGCAAGTATTTGCTTGCATATGTATAGTATCTTGCAAGTGTTAGCTTGCACAAGTATTAGTATAAGCTTGCTAACTTAATAGCTTGCAAGTATTGGCTTGCATAGGTCAACTTGATTAGTAAGGCTTGCCTTGTGCAGAGCAGTGGTTGAAGTTCTCCTTGGCTTCTTCTTCGTAGTATCCTCCTTCTTCCTTGTATCCTTGGTTGGTACTAGCGTCTATAAATAAATACGAGGTACACAATCACCAAACAATACTTAACTACTTTCAATCATCACACAAAAGGGTCCTATAGATGATCTAGCATCATCACTAACATTACAAGATTAAAGCTTGGTTTAATTCCTTTTATTTTTAGAAAAGTAATTTCTTCTCATTGAAAAACTACTTAAGATTTAATATTCTCCAAACCAAACATGGTATCATGTTGACACATGTCATCACCACATATTTTAGTCCATGGGAATGTGATTTAAAGTGGTGTCACAATTTAATAAGGTTTAACCTTTTATTTTACTTAAATAAAGTGACTAGAAATGCCTATGTGGCATTCTTTTATTACTTGAATATTATTTCTGTAAGTAAACCCAAATGTTTTTATATATTCTGAAAGGTATGATCAAATGTGATTTTTGAGAGTTGGAATAAACTCAAAAGCTTTTATGGTTTAAATTTGAAAATTGTTTGAATGCAGAAAAGGTTCTGCCTTGTTATTTTTACCAAGGGTGATCTACAGATCCAAATGATTTAAATCCAACAGGCTTGGATTCAGCATTTCAAGACCTTTCTAAGAAAATTGGTTTCACTTAATTTGGTTTACTGAATCGAGCTGGGTTGTCTTTTGAAACTAGGTGCAGAAGTGTGTTTGAATGAAAATGGAGAAATCCAGATTCAAACAACTGGGCTGCGCGGGAAACGATGCTGGGCCGGCCTGCTAAGCATAGCGCTTACGGGGGCTGGTTAAGTTGCTGTCCCCATGCGTCAGTGAGACGAGGGGGTGTGAAGCGGTACAGGGCAATGTGAGCCGTGGGATCTTGTTCTAATCTAACGGTCCTGATTCATCGTCCACGTCGGGCAGCGCCGGCGAGACAGAACCCTAACACGGCAGGTGGGGGTCGTCGGGGGCTCACCCGGGCTCAGGCGAGGGTCGGCGAGGTGGGCGAACGACAAAGTCGACGACAGCGAACCTCTTGGTACCGGCAGCTTCTCTTGGGGAGGCTCCAATCGCTGGCTTCCTTCTCCTCTAGCAGCGGCGGGCTCCGGCCAAATTCCAGCGATGCGCTGCTCGCCTTGCTTCGGGACTGAGGCGGGGTGGTTCTGGGTGAGAGGGGAGTGAGATGGTGTGCTCAATTCGGCTGGGGGTGGCCTCTATTTATAGTGGCGAGAGGGGACTGACGGGCGCAAGCTGAGCTCGTCGTGGTCGACTGCACAAAGGGCTATCGGCATGGGCGACGGTAGGGGGCGGTGCTGTGCTCCCTAGCGAAGCTCAACGACGTGGTGGCGAGGCGTGGGGCGGTGCTGATCGGTTGGAACGCGGCGGTGCTCTGCGCGTGCCCGACGGAAGGTTTTATGGCGCACAACATGCGTGGTCCGCACGGCGGCGGACGAGCGTGTCTGCGGGGTTGCTGGGACAGTGGTGGTCACGTATGCACGCGGCGAGGGCGGCGCGCCGTCTGTGGGCGTCTGTCGAGCGTGGCGCACGGGGCACGCTCTTGGCATGGTTGCAGAGAAGGTTGGCAAGGTCTGTGCGTGTGGTCCAGGGGCTGGCATCGCTCGCGGCTGGGACAGGGAGTGGCGGTGGGGTGCTAGCTTGCTCCCAGACATGCTGGCTAGGCTTGGTGCTTCTCCTAGCTTGCTGTCGAGATGTGGGTGGCAAGGGTGCACTCGGCCTGCTCACCATTGATGACAATGTCTATCTTACAGTAGTGCTAGAGATTAGTTTAGGTTGTTAGATGATCTACTAAGTCTAGTGGTGTCCAGAGAGGGAACAAGTTAGGCCAGAATCACTACTCAAAATAGTGTTTGTGATTTTGTTGATTTGAATCTGCAAGGTGTTTGATGAAATGGCCGCATGAATTCAAGTTTTGAATTTTGAAAAGATTTTTGGTGGGTGTGCTAGGCATGTGATGGTGAGTTTGTAGATGCTTGGGTTTTGAAAGTTGAGCTTGTTTGAGTTGTTTTTGAAAAAGTGGGATCTTCCCATATGATATAGATTCAATTTTAAACTATCCTTTAAACTATGCATTTGAATGTTTCTGGATGATCACAAGGTGGGCCTTGATACTTTGTTATGAGTACTATCAAGGGGTAGGCATGGGAGTTAAATTGGTCAAAATGACCATTCCCTTATTTTGTTTGTTTTGATTTATTTGTCTTTGGGAAAAGTGTGGGGATTGTTTAGATGATGTTTATTTCACCTAAGAATCCTTTTACAAGCAAAGAAACACATAAACAAGGCAATTCAAAAGAATTCAAAATGGGATGCATACACACATGAATGCTTTCTCATTTTTATTTAGAAAAGTTTTTGTTAACCCTAATTTTGATGATTAGAGTTTGATGTAGTTTAATATTTTTGGGATGTTACAGCAGGGGTGGCGCGTGGGGGAGGGAGCTCACCGGCGGCGTCGGGTCGGAGGGGGGCGGCGGCTCCGGCGAGGTACGGCGGCGGCAGGGCAGCGTACGGCGTGCGGGATGTGGCGGCGAATCTTGTGGTGGCGACGGCGTTGGTTCCCGTGTCCGCGAGCGACGGTGGCGGCGAGCTGGAGCGCGGGCGGCGGTCTCGGGCTCCAGCGAGGTCGTTGGCGGCGTCGGCGGTCCTGCACGGCATGGGAAAGGGGCCAAGAAGATTCAGTCGAGGATGGGGAATCCGATAAAGGGAAAAGGGGGTCGAGGGGAGGTCTACCGTGGCGGTAGAGCTGCTCACAGTGCTAATGGAGGCGGTGGCGACAGCGTTCTCCGGCGAGAAATCGCTTGTCGATGGAATTTCCTTAGGGAGTAAACTTTGGGGGGTTTCGTAGAGGGGGGGTTAGGGATTAAGAGGGAGGCAACATCTATTAGGGGGACGTTCGAACTCAACGCGGATTCCGCAAAAATTGCGCTGGTTGTTTGAGTTTGGGAAGAACTCGTTTTGGGGGAGATGACAGGAGGGGCCCACTTGGCGGTGGCAGAGGGCTGGGTGGGCGGCGCCATGCAATCTGCTGCACGCGCGTTCGCGTGCTGCGGGCTGCCGCTGGCTGCAGGCTTCGCAGGCCCCGGCTCGGCTGCGGGCTGGCCGGCCGCGCTGAAGCGCGCTGCTCTCCTTTTTTTAATTTCTCTTTTTCTTCTTCATGGGCATTTTCTTATCTGAATCTAAAGTCTGAATATGACAGAACTGTCTAGGCTTTTAACCAAATTTTCATTTTGGCATAACTTCTGAACCGTAGCTCAAAATGAGGTGATTCAAATTGCTACGGGTTCGTGACGGAACCATATATGCATCTATGCTAACCAAAATACTAGACTCAGGGTTTCTAGCAGGTGCAATGTAGAATACGAGCACTCTAGTGTAGGTGACAAAATGCAAATGCAAGTGAGGGGTTTTTCCAAAAGCTTTTCAAACTGATTTTTTTGCAATGATGTTCATGATGCAATGACATGTATGCTATGTATTACCAAATCTAAAATTTGGGATATGATACACAGGCAGAGGGGCAAGTTTCACCAATTTAGTAAAAGGTAAAAAGTCCAATAGTAATACCCAGCAAAAGATCCAGTTTTCACTTGATCTGATCCACTAGAGTGAATAAGCAAGCAGGCAGCACACATACAACATGCAACTGCTGTGTTGTCAGCACCACAACCAGCACATGAAGTATATATGAAAAGGCACCAGCCGTGGCTAGGCTGTTACCCTATCCTTTCCATATACCCACCCAAGCCAAGAACACCATCAGCCCTTCCATAGTTCTTCATTCATCCACACAAATCAAGTCCACTGAAGTAAACTGCCAAAAGATCACAAGTATCACATGGATACTTACATCAAGATATGCAGCAGAAGCTAGTAGGAGAAGGATAAGTGGGAATCTGAAGTCGGGAGGATAAGTTGTAAAGATCAATATCAAGATCAAGTCCATCATTTGAAAGAGTAGGCAACAAAAGATCAATGAGGATCAGTTTAAGCACATGAATAAGAAGAGCGAGCTGATAAGGCATAAATCTTAGGAACAACATCATCAAGCTTCCATACCAGGTAGCTATTCATCAAGCCAGCAGGTAGTGTATGGGAATAGGTTTCATTATATGCAGTAATGTAACATCACACTTATATCAGATTAGAATCACAAGATCTGTTTCTTTACAAGCATAAGAACCCACAACACCAACTTTTGCTAAAGCAAATATTTACACTATGCACACTCATGTGAGGCACCACGGGTGTAAATCCAGTCTAGCAGAAGCACATGGGCACAAATGCAATTAAAACTAAGAAAACATCAGATCTTAAGATCTTAGACAAGACCAGGAAATAAACCATCTCGAGAATCCAAACAATAAGTAATTATATAATCCAAAACCTTGGGATTGTGAGGTGGTTACTCTCAGTATAGAAAATAATTGCTTTGCAAGATCATCACAGAATATTATAAGCTATCAAAGATAAGTATATGTTCCTATCCTACACAAGTTAAGGCCTCGGTCTTTTGCATCACTGGCCAGGGACTTCCAAAATCATTATCTTCCATATAAACTATATCCACTAAATCTATCCAATTTCATCTATTCAAAGATTGAGTGTAGCAAACCAGGTTAAGCACATACCTACTATTCCACTCTAATTAGAGGTACCATAGTGGTATATACACTACTGATAGCACTCTAGAAAATCCCATTAGGAAAATCAAAATAATTTCCCTAGTATATACTAGGAATCATATTTTTTATATACTGCTTGATTGATAGCTAATACATAGTTCCAAATCTCATCATTCAACAAAAGGAAACAAACGATAATAATTGTTCTTATTATCATCTGAGCCTCAGTCAATGCATGAATCATTGGCAGCCAACTCTAAACTTCTTGCAAGGTAACCAAGCCCCATATTTAGCTACTGTGTTTTTCACCACTGTGCTCAATCCAAAAGGAAGAACCTAGTGACCAACCTCATAGTAACAACGACTAGATTATTTACCAACCAGTTCACCATTTAGTAAAGGCTCTCCAAATATAATCTATAATCTCCCCATCTTAGCAACCTAGTAATTATTGCAACCATTCCGACTATCATGACAACAGTGTTAAAGGAAACATGTAAGCTATGCTTACAAGGCACATCCATACAAGATTCATCATCTTCTTAGATAAAAATTTCTAGGAATCATTCTTTAAATTATGATCTCTCTGTCGATCTAGACAGGCAATAAGATCAATACAGATCATCATTTTAACCTGAGACATATACCCATTTTACTGTTATATCTAACATGTATAAAGTTACAGAAAAACTACTTCCTGAAGCAAAGATTCAGTAAGTTAAGAATCAGAACATCAAGTTTATAGGGTACTTTAGAATCCCATGAATTGGATCCAAACCATGTGTTTGAATCCAAACATTTTGATTGTATCAATTTCAGTAGGAGCATTGTGTTATATTAGTTCCAGCTAAACTAACAATCATCAGAACATGGTGAACATCCTCTCAGTATCCTTAAAGGACATGAAAACCAAAGTTGCAGCACATCAACTAGTCATACTCAACGGAAACTACTAGAACAATGTACTGTGAGAGAGAGATTTGAGAGAAAGGAAGAGGGGTGAGGACAATAAGCATCTAGGCGTGTACCTGGCGCCCGAGGCACAACCACAGCGGCGTGGCGAGGCAGGGCTCGCGCGACCGCAGCAGTGCACACACGGGGAGGACTTCACCGTGCACCTGCATCATCACCACGACGCGGCGGCACGAGGAGCACCATGGTACTCAACCCGCACCGAGACGCACCAGTGGATACCTACGTGTAGAAGAGGCGGCGCTAGCAACCAACCCATCATCAAACCAGGTCCACACCACACAACCACAAGGTCGCCCGCAAGCTCTAAAGCCATGGGCGGCGAGAACCCTAGAACTAGATAATGAAAGGGGGCGAGTTTAATAGGGCACCATATCCAAATCAAGTTAGATGGAAGGGTAGGCCTGGGATCAGCGGGGCTATGGTGGCTGGCGGCGGTGGCTGCAATGATCGGCGTTCATCGTAATTTTTGCGAGCAACGACATAGAGTGTTGCCAGGGGAAAGCATGGGCTTGTTCTCAAGAGAGAGAGGCGAGAGGGGTGAGGGAGCTGGGGTCGTGTTGACCCCGAGCTAGACCTGCCTGGGCCGGGCCGGTCATGTTACCAACCAAACAGGCCAGAAAATAAAAGGCATAAGCAAAAGCTTTAATAAAACAATGACCAAAATGCCATGTAAATGATTAAGCTCTAAAATAATGTCGAAAAATCCTAAAAATATATTTAATACATAAAATGTTTATTAAAATTATACCTACCTAAGAAAAATATAATACTACTTATTTGAGTGAAATAAAAATGCAAATAAATATTAACACCCTTATAATATCTAAATAGAATTTAATAAATTTAAAAAAAATCTAAAAATAAATAAAAATCACTTTTATGCATAAATATAAATATCTTATCTCATAAAAATACTAACTTAAAAATGTTATAAATAAAATTTAAAACAAATATTTAAAGACATTAAATAATTAAGAAATTTTATAAAAAATGAAGATAATGCCTAAAAATAAATAAAATTCGTTTTTAAGATTTTAAGTAAGTATATTTACTAGAAAAATACTAAGTATATTAAAGTTCCTAGATCATATACCTTCAATTATCTTAATTATTAAAGTAAGATAGTTATTTTGTTAATTATTTAAAATTCTTTCCTAAGTAAGAAATTATCTTATTCAAAACATAATATTTTGACTCTAAGTAGTCTAAACCTATAATTATAATTTAGGATACAATCCAAATGTAAACACTTAACTTCTAATATTCTTTTAAAATCATTAACTAATTATAAGTCAAAGATTTACAAAGTTATTTTTTGCAAATCACTAACTTGTATTATAAGTAAGTGATCTCAATTCATATATAATCATATTTACCAAACTTGGTAATCACTAAATAAATTATAAAACAAATTCACCTATTTTTCTTTATATAGAAAAATCTTATAGTACAATCTATAAATATTACACATGCTAGAATTAAATCTTTAAAACAAAGTTTCATAACTCTAAGATTCCATCTTTTGATTATGCTTATAAAAAACCCTAATAGTTGATAATGCTATAAGTGTTCTATTTCAAGTCCAATTATATTTTTGTAGTTTACTTTGGTCTAATACACCCTAAGCTAAGTATATAATGACTCAAGATCATTTGAACCTTATTACAAAACCATATCTTCAATCCGACTAATCATCAGAGTTGATTAACTTAACATAATAAATATTTTCTTCAAATGTTATTCTTTTTGCCACTTCAAAAGAAACACTACCATTTATTTTAAACCATAACAACTTAAAACATGAACTTTATTATAATTACATAATACCATTGAACCTTAGAATCGTATTATGATTTTACTTTACCTTCATGACTTGTATGTTTATCTCAAAATCCTTGCAACCACACTCTTTTGTGAAGTAAACTTGAAGATAAACCAAACCTTAAAATAAATCATCTAAGTCCATATCACTTCTAATGATCGGGGAATTACTTGGGACTTTACTTTATGCATCTCATTACTTATGCATAACAACATATTGCTTCTATGAACATTGTCCTTACCGGGCAATGATGATATTTTTGTAGAACCCGAGGTCCAGGGTCAAGTCGAGACATTCGACTACAATACTTCGCTATATCAAGGCAAGTTCACACTTTCTCATGTCCTTTGATTATTTTTTGGAAAGTATTTTACAAATCCAGTGTTGTCATCACCTGCAGTTCAAAAAGGTCGAAAACACTATTTTCATAATTAATGTGAACTATTGGTTACTGATCTAGGGTGATCATCTAATCTACTAAGTCTGGCAGTTGGAATACCACTGCACAATAATATATCATCTAGGACTTAACCACCAATGTCGCCAGTAATTCTCGCGCCGTATATTACGCGTTAACCATGAGATCTATATGGCTATGGGGAAGTCAGCTGGATCGGCTCCCTCTTGCATGCATCAGACACTGTACCGGGCATTCGTCAGTTGCAGATCATGGGTATAGCCATTTTGTACGGGGAAAGGTCTAACGTGGATCTGGGCTTACAAAAGACAGATTTTTAGTGTTAATGGCTATTGTGTGTATCCAACTAAGGTATAACCGTTATATACGGGGAAAGGTCTACCTTGAGTTTGGACATACAACAATTGTGCTGTATGCGCGGCAGCGAAGAAGGACAGTGATTGGCTTGGATCATCTACTGGGCCCCACAACATAGGAAGTGTGGACGGGAAAGATTCGCCCGGTTGTGCAACAAGGATTTGATCTCTCATGGGTAAAGCAACACACCTCTGTAGAGTGTAAGAAGTGTAACTTGTTACTCCCTGTTCCGGGAAGGAGGTGCGAACGTTGCAGGAAAGGAACTCCATGAAAGTTCTGGTAAACCTATGAAGGCTGACGGACATAGATTTTCAGAATAAAAGCAACCTTTGAAGAAATGTTTACGAAAACCTGCATTGCCTACGGCCTATGGTATGTGGCTGTAGATATAGTGCATCAAACACTCCTTTTTAGTGAACTTGCTGGGTACGCTCATACTCAACATATCTTATTGTCCTTGCTAGATTTCTGAAGATATTATGGGTCAGGAAGAGGAAATACTATATCCAATTGAAGAGCAAGAAGAATTCCTCTATGAAGAACAAGAAGTATCCGGAAGCGTCGAAGGGAACAATTACGAAAACATCTATGGAATGGAGACCGACATATCTGAAGTGTAGATGTATCATATATAGTTATCTATTCCAGTAGCATAGATCTCTATCCTGTATCTATATAAAATCTCGTATAAACCTTAAAGTTTAGTTTGCTTCTTTATCTTATTCTTAGAGTTATTATAGTTTAGCCCTAAGTCATCGGGATACCTCTATGGACCTAGGAGGATCTCAAAGTCGTCATGAAATTTCTGGTTGTAATAATGATAATGTATGTTGTGGGCCCGCTTTGTTTCTGTTGTACCACTCCGAGGATGTAATATTTTGCAGAATGGTACTCCGTGAGTGATATGTCCACGACTATAGTATACTACAACATGAAGTGGTATGCTGGGTCACCACAAAGGGATATGATGGTGGCTCATATCAATGTAGAGCTTCGTTGGGAGTCCCCAGGAGGAAGGTGTGATGAGCACAGCAACAAGTCTTTCCTCAGTAAGAAACCAAGGTTATAGAACCAGTAGGAGGAAGGAAACGACTCAAAGGTGTTGCTAGAAACTTGTAAACCTGCACAAAACAAGCTCAAGACTTTGCCCCAACAAACAGTGAGGTTGTCAATCTCACCGGTTTGCTGAAAACAAAGGATTAACTGTATGTTGTGGAAGGTAATGGTGGTTTCTAGAAAGGTAAACAATAATGGTGGAAGATTATCAATGGTAAATATTGGACCGGGGTCCATAGTTCACTAGAGGTGTTCTCCTTAAGATAAACAAACATGGCATGCTGGGTAAACAAATTATAGCAGGACAATTGACAGGACTGAGCAAGGCATACCGATGCAATACTAGACATTCATGATCCTACGAGATTCGATTGGGCAATACAACAAGATACATAGACTACCATCCAACTGCATCTATGGCTAGTAATCGACCTTCGGGTATCATCCGACCCCCCTAGAGTATTAAGTTGGAAGCAACGAATAACTGCTTTAAGCAAAGTGTGTAAGGTAAACAATCCACTTGTTCCATGAACAAGAGACCGTTGTTTTCTCCCAAGTAGCAACAACACATCAACAACCTTAGAGATTTCTTTCACTTCTCTTAGATTAAATAGAGGCATGAACCCACTATCGAGCATAAATACCCCCTCTTGGAGTAACTAGCATCTACTTGGCCAAGATATCTACTAGAAACGAAGAGCATGCAAGATCACAAACAACACCGACATGATAGAATCAATAAGACAAAACCATTAATCAATGTGACATAGTAATCTCAATATCCATCAAATCCCCGCAAACATAACATGCATGATTACAAATAGATGATCTTGATCATGAACGGAGCTCACAAGATCTAAACATGGTAGCACAAAGGAGGAGATACAACCAAGGTGGAACTACTCACGCTTCATACCGGAGGCTGGCATGATGAAGAAAAAGGCCTCCGAGATGATATCCCCTCCGGCAGGATGTCGGGAAGAACTTCAGATCCCTCCAAATCTAGGGACGGTGGTGGCAGCGGCTACGGACTGTTTCATGGAAGATTGATTGGGTACTTAGGGTTTTGGTATCGGGGGCTCTTTATAGGTGAAGAGGCGAGGCAGGGGCACCCAGGGTGGCTGCACCCCCCAGGCATGGGCCCATCCTGGCCGTGTGGCCAGGGGGTGTGGCCCCCTGGTGGCTCCCCTCCGTCTCGTATTCTGGCTCCATGTTCCCCACGGTAAAATATTGACTTTGGCTTTTGTCCCGTCCAATTCCGAGAATATTGATTTTCTGCCTTTTCTGGAACCAAAAATAGAAGAAAACAGGCAACTGGCACTATGGCATCTTGTTAATAGGTTAGTCCATAAAACATATAAAAACACCTCAAAGTAAAGACAAAGCAAAGCAAAGCAAAGCAGACACTAAACAATCATGGAACATCAAAAATTATAGATACGTTTTTGACGTATCAAGTATCCCCAAGCTTAACTCCTGCTAGTCCTCGACTAGGTAAGTGATAAAAAGAATAATTTTTGAGGTGACATGCACCATCAAAATCAAGATCAAACCATTTGCAAGCATTGAAAGCTGGGATCAAAGAACTCTAAACATGAGCATCAAAGATGGAGTTCTATCAGTAAGACAAAGTAACTATGCATGCAACATGAAAGGTTACAAACAAACATCATGAATAACAATGCATTGAAAGACGTTTGTTTGTTTCACATATAGAAAACATAGCATAGTGACATTTAGCTTGTCCCTCATGGAGTAGCATATAAATGCATAGGACACCTTCAAAGTTCATAAGAGTTACTGTAGAGGTACTAACCTTTAATAAGGTAGAAATCCCCGTGTTTAAAATGCTAGTCCCTGGATCAATAGCTAGCATCCACAATTAAGATGTAATATCAAGAAACAAAGGTGATAATACAACTTTATAACCAGGAATAAAATATTTCATTACATCTTACATAGCTCATTTGGCTATCTCATTACAATGCAGCAGAAATAACTATAGCATGGAGTCCTTCATCTTCAAAGTGCCACAGGAAATCATGTTGGTTGTAGACTTGTAATCCTAATCAACACACTTCACTAACATCAAATAAACCTGCAACATAATAAGTTACAGCCACAAGGGTCAATACATTTGATTTGTATTGGCAAGTGATACTATGGTAGTATAGTGGAGTCTATCATCTATATGCATTTGGCTAGGTGGACCTTAGGCTTGCTTTTCCCAAAATAGATTTTTGTTTGGCAAAAATCACCCAAGGCATCCCCCAATAGAAATTGGTCATCCTTTAACCCTTGTTCAACCATAAGTTTTTAACTTAGAAATTGGGATGAGAAGATTCTTGATAGCTTCCATGTCTTGATGCACAAATTGTCCATTACCGAGGACACGGCTAAGTACTTAGATTTTTCACTCTGCAGAGGTGGTGCACTTTCCCCACAAGACTCGACATGCATCGAGACAAGATCTTTCGGAAGCCTTCCCTTAGACCAGAATGGACGCACTCCAACCTATCATCCCCTACCACCAACTGTCCATTTGGCTAAGTTATTGCAACCTATATGATCCAGGCAGAGCCCATAAAGCCAAGTGGCTCCACTTGAAGCTTCTCGACATTTGACATCTCAAATCTCTTTGTTCCTGGGTGGCATTCCACAAGTGAGATACACAGGGTAAACCATGAAAATGGTCCCTGGTAACCACTCCACAAAAATCCATCCAAGCAAGTCCATTTCCACCTAGGTGATTCATTCGCATAGTTGTTTTATTAAACAAAACACAAGTCCTTGACTTAGAAATATTTCATAGCATGAAATAATACACCCTTGTTTTCTACAAGCTAGGCTAAGCATGATAGTAGTAGGAATCTTAACTTAGGAAAATTCTACTAAGGTTTCATCTACTAGGATTTCCATGGCATAGTTTATACTTAGAAAATTCCATGCAAGTCCTACTTAGAAATATCACTAATGCATAGTGAAAATAATGGTACAAAAGTATGAAGCACCACTTGCCTTTTTGGTAGAGAATATAAGTTCACTCCTTGATCTTGCAATAGTCACACTCTTCAAATTTCACTACAATTCAATCAAAGCCGCAAATTCAATCTACCATTCAAGCAATCTCATCACATAGAATAATAAAAACAAAGCAATGCATGCAAGCATGTCAAAGATTGTTTTATTTGGAAAAGTGGTTTCTAATAGGTTATAAACATTTTAAAACACATATTGGTCATTTATAAAAGTGGCAAAACCATTGGATATCAAGTTAGTGAAAATGGCCATTTAAATCATGTTTGTTTTGTTAGAAATGATTTAATCAAAGTAATAATTTCTAGTGTTTTACAAATACATTTTTAAACACAAATGTTAGTGTTTTATGGTCAAGTGTTTAATATTAAAATCATTTGCAAAAGGTTTCACCTATAAACCATTTTTATACCAATGAGATATTATATGTTGTTGGAAATGCCTTTTAGCAAAGTAATAATTTTATAGGGTTCATCAAATATATTTTTAAATCTCAAAACTTGGTGTTTAGGGTCAGAGAGTTTAATTCAAATCATTTTCCAAAGGTTTTACTCAAAAAGCATTTTTATACCATAATCAATATTTTTATTTAACTAGAAATCCTTTAATTCAAAGATTTATTCTTTAGCTTCACAAAATACACTTTTAAATCCATAAGTTTGTTTCTTTGGTCAGTAGGTTCAGAACAATCCATTTTCCAAAGATTTTACCTTAAAAACATTCCTAGAATAATTTTTATATTCAAAATTTGCCTACACAAGTTTCTGCAAAAATAACTAATTTTTCTGAAACAATTTACTAAACAAAGTGCATGGTTGGAAAGTACTCTTCTTGCTGATTCCATTGATATAAAATTTGCAAAATTTCTACATGTGGATCAAAAGTTATGCAATTTACAAATTCACACATCTAGTAGAAAAGTTTCTGGTTTTAAAACAAAAATCTAGCCACATGGAACGTTCTGATTGGTCCATACCGGTTCGTGTGGATCGCACAATGTGGGGCATTGGATTTAAAACAGATCGTGTAGCACAGGATCAATCGTGCCCCTTTGGGTTATGTTCTATCGTAGCCACGCGATCAAAATCCTACGGCCTAAATTGAATGACCAGGAACGAGCGGCGCTGGCGGCGGCGAGTGGCGGCGGCGTGCTCAGACAATGGAGTTACCGGCGGAATAGGAAGCACAGGAGAGGGATAGAAATCTCAATGGGTTCGCCACGTCATGCTGAAGCTCGAGCTGGTCGTCGTTGGTGAAGGGGCGCTCGAGGACGATCATAATTCCTCGCCGGAGTTGCTACGGCATCGGGCACGTACTGTTTGTTGATGGGGACGAGCTCCTGGGGTGCAAGAAGGCAAGGCAACAGGTCTGAGAGGTGCGCACAGTCTCGAGGGTTGCAGGAATGCTCACCAAAACATGATGGGCGCTTGGGGTCGACGTCAGTAGCTCGCCGGAGTGGAGGCAGACGGCGGCGGTGTATTGTCGAGGTCGTAGTCGAGGCTACGGTGCTCGCACGGGCAAGTGGGGGTACTGGGAGGTTCACAGGACGATGGGGATCACGTTCGTGTGAAGCAGGGCTTGTGGGGGTGAGGGTGCTGGCCGGAATCGGAGTGGGAGCTCGTCGGAGCAGAGAGAGTTCTCGAGCAAATTCCGAGCGTCTTCGTGGCAGAGGGTGGGTGGCTTCTGGGGGAAAGTTAGAGGAGGCACGGCCGATTAAGTGTGCACGGTCGGGGGGCAAGGTTTACTCCTACATTGAAGCGAATTAACGTGAAGAAGTTACGGGCAGAAATGGGGACGATGGGGGAGGAACAGGTCGCGTGGGTCAAGAAGACGACTGGCAAGTGGGGCTGCATCGTTCGTGTGAGAGAGAGAAAGGGTGGGGTCGGGTCGTCTTTTGCTATGCGGGTCGTTTCGCGCGTGAGAGAAAGTGATTCGGGGGAGAGAGGGGGTTGCTCCTGGGCTGGACCGGGCTTAGTTGGGCTGGGCTGTTCTTTCCCCTTTTTTGTTCTGTTTCATTTTTCTTTTTCTATTTATTTTATTCTCTTTTGATTTTGTCCAAATGATTTCAAACCTTGTTTGAATTCAAACCCTTTTCAAATGTTCAGTATATTTCTATACTATTTTAAATAGTTATTTTAAGTCCATTTTAGAATAATTCTTTTATTCTTTTATGGTTTATATTTTATTTAAATTAGGCACTTTCCTTTATTCAAATATAATTTCAACTCTTATTTAAATTGAAAATTTTATCAAAACCTTTTCAGTAGGTTTTATTTATTCAGTAGGGTGTTAAATAATTCTTTTTGAATCATTTCAATATGTTTTATTAATCAATTAAATTGGGTAATTCCCTTAATTCAAATACTATTCAATATGGTTTTAAATTCATATTAATTTTATTTAAATTATTCTTTTATTTCATTAAAGTGAAAAATAACTTTTATTCCACTAGGGAAAATTCCATTTATTATATTCCCATGATTTAATTAATCATTTCTATTAAGGATTTTATCTTTATCCATATATATTTAGAATATGGTTTAATTCTATATAATTTTATTGGAATAATCTTTATCCTATTATTTTATTTGGATTATCTTTATTTTCATTTGCTTATGGATTTGGCCAAGATTTAATTTTGGCTTTTTAAATATCCTTTATTTATTTATTTACCTTATAAAATCCATATCTTTTTATTTAAAGATCCAAACTTGGTGATTCCAATAAGAAAAATCTTATTTGATATTTATTTATCCTTTTATATCTCTTTAGGATTAATTTGATCATAATTGGGTATGGATTTCGGATAGGAGCATTATTATCTTTGGAAATTAATTCCTTTTATCTTAATCAATTCATAAGTTTTTATCTATGGATCCAAATTGAATGAAATCAATTTCTATGGTTTCATAATACTTTTATTTATCAATCTTGATCATTTTTAAATGTTTGTTGATAAATTTTTATATGGATCAAATCCTTAGTCTTTGAGATAACTTGGAAATGTTTTTCTTCCATTAGGGTTTTAGGGATTTGGTTTATTTCCAAGTGTTTAAATTTCAAGATGCATTTATGAAGAATGCATTTCACTTGATTTGAATTTAGTTGGATTCAAATTTTAATGTTTCCATTTGGAATCAAAAAGTTTCTTTTCACCTTAAATTTCAACAATTAATTATTTTGTTTATTTATTTTTCACATTTCAAAATATGGAAAATTTTGGGATGTGACAGGCTACCACCCTTAAAAGAAATCTCGTCCCGAGATTTGGGAAGGCTAGAGGTTACAAGTTGGCTTCAAAACAACTAGGGTACTACCACCCTTAAAAAGTTTTCAACTAGATTACATCTTGGCTTGCTTGGGATCTTGAAGAAACTTCTCTGGACAGACATCTGCATAGTGTCATTTGTTTCCACACTTGAAACATGTGACAAGGATGAGATCCATCATAGGCTTGCTTGTCTTGTACTTCATCCTTTCTGGATAATTGCTTGCATAATGTCCTTGGTTACCACAATTGTAACATGTGACAAGGTTGAGTTCTTCACGTATCTTCTGTGGACAAGTTGATATATAATGGCCTAGCTCTTTGCAGTTGTTGCACCACACTTGGCTAATTTCCTTATACTTCTTCTTCTTCTTCTTCTCTGGACATTCATTGGCATAGTGTCCCATCTCTTTGCAATTGCAACATTGCACTTGGCTTTTGTCCTTCTTCTTCTTGGGTTTCTCCAAAGCTAGGAGTTCTTCTAGTTCATGATCTTCATATCTCACCTCAAAGGTGGGAAAGTCTCCTTGTTTCCTTAATCATTTCCTTGGATAATACATATGTTTCCTCTTTTGTCCATCAAGGTGAGTCATAGTGCATGGAGGTGCAAGATGAGATTTTCCTTTATCTTCATCCTTCTTTGTAGAAGTTGTTTCCTCATGGGGGTTTCCAAACTTTTGATGCACTCCACCTTGTTTCCTTTGTTTAACTATAGAATATATGGGGCATTGGATAGGCACATGATTATTTCCTTCACATAGAAAACAAGTCACTTCAGATGTGGGGCATTGTTTAGTTGGATGTTTCTCTTCACAGTTAGGGCATTGATCTTCATGCTCATTGTAAGTGTGATCCATGTCTCCACAAATATTGCAATCTTGAGTTCCTTCTATAATATCATCCTTGACATCATTGTTGTCACAAACTCCTTGGGAAAGGTTGTCTCCCATGTTGATCATGTGAGTGGTCATTCCTTGCAATAATTGAGATTGATTTTCCAAAAAAATTTGCAAGGTTGGGTCTAACTCATTGTTGTTGGCTAAAAACTGAGTTGTCATCTAATTCAAATGGGTTTGGTTTACTAGTAATTGTTCTCTTATGTGCATCTCTTGGTTGTTGTTGTCAGCATTCTTGATGTTGGAGTTTCTTGGAGTAGTCATCTATTTGGGTTGGATTGGGATTAGAATAGGCAAAGATTTCTAAGGAAAAGTTCTAATCACACACATCAAAAATCACACAAGCAATGTGCAAACAATCACAAACAAACATTCCACTCAAACAACAAGGTTCAAACATATTTTTAGGCAACAAAATATTTTTGCTACACCACATAAGTTGGTGGGTTTGATATAAACTAAACACTAATATGGTGGTCAACTATATGGTTCACTTGAGATCATTCCATTCTTCTTAGTTGATTTTTCATGAACAAGATCATTGTATCCTAGGAGAAATTCTTGTATCTTGGTCACAAAACTTCAAAGGTGATGATGATTCCTTCTAAGTTGTGTTTCCTTAGTCTTCAAGTCTTGAGTAATATTTCTTGTCTCACTTGTAGTCTTTAGTGATGTCCAAGTTAAAGTCCTTGATGAAACTAAGTTGAAGTCATTGGTGATGTTGAAGTTGAAATCATTTGAGTTGGTGAAGTCCTTTGCTCATGGTTGGGGTCCTTGTCCATCAAGTTGAAATAGAAGATATGTAGAATCAAAACCAAAAATGGTTGAGGGAAGAGTTTACAATTGTTTGTAAATAGTTTTGAAACAAATACAACTCCTATTTTTCTAAGGGGTTTTGTCCAATCCTAGGGTTACAATCCTACATGCAACATAGTGCTCTGATACCATCTATAGAGGTCCCAACCTTTAATAAGGTAGAGATCCATGTGTTTACAATGCTAGTCCCTAGATCAATAGCTAGCATCCACAGCTAAGATGTAATATAAAGAAAAAAAGTTCATAATACAACTTTATAACCACGAATAAAATATTTCATTACATCTTACATAGCTCATTTGGCTATCTCATTACAATGCAGCAGAAATAAGTATAGCATGGAGTCCTTCATCTTCAAAGTGCCACAGGCAATCATGTTGGTTGCAGACTTGTAATCCTAATCAACACACTTCACTAACATCAAATAAACCTGCAACATAATAAGTTATAGCCACAAGGGTCAATACATTTGATTTGTATTGGCAAGTGATACTATGGTAGTATAGTGGAGTCTATCATCTATATGCATTTGGCTAGATGGAGCTTAGGCTTGCTTTGCTCAAAATAGATTTTCCTTATCATTTGAAAACACTAAGTTTTTGTTTTGCAAAAATCACCCAGGCATACCCCAATATAAATTGGTGATCCTTTAACCCTTGTTCAACCATAAGTTTTTAACTTAGATATTGGGATGAGGAGATTCTTGATAGCTTCCATGTCTTGATGCTCAAATTGTCCATTACCGGGGACACGACTAAGTACTTAGATTTTTCACTCTGCAAAGGTGATGCACTTTCCCCACAATACTCGACATGCATCGAGACAAGATCTTTCAAAAACCTTCCCTTAGACCAGAATGGACGCGCTCCAACCTATCATCCCCTACCACCAACTATCATTTGGCTAAGTTATGGCAACCTATATGATCCAGGCAGAGCCCATAATGCCAAGTGGCTGCACTTGAAGCTTCTCAACATTTGACATCTCAAATCTCTTTCTTCCTGGGTGGCATTCCACAAGTGAGATACACAGGGGTAAACCATGAAAATGGGCCCTGGTAACCACTCAACAAAAATCCTTCCAAGCAAGTCCCTTTCCACCCAGATGATTCATTCACATAGTTGTTTTATTAAACAAAACACAAGTCCTTGACTTAGAAATATTTCATAGCATGAATATAATCCACCCTTGTTTTCTACTAGCTAGGCTAAGCATGATAGTAGTAGGAATCTTAACTTAGGAAAATTCTACTAAGGTTTTATCTACTAGGATTTCCCATGGCATAGTTTATACTTAGAAAATTCCATGCAAGTCCTCCTTAGAAATATCACTACTGCATAGTGAAAATAATGGGAAAAAAGTATGAAGCACCACTTGCCTTTTTGGTAGAGAATATAAGTTCACTCCTTGATCTTGCAATAGTCACACTCTTCAAATTTAACTACAATTCAATCAAAGGCACAAATTGAATCTACCATTCAAGCAATCTCATCACAAAGAATAATAAAAACAAAGCAATGCATGCAAGCATGCCAAATATTGTTTTATTTGGAAAAGTGGTTTCTAATAGGTTATAAACATTTTAAAACACATATTGGTCATTTATAAAAGTGGCAAAACCATTGGATATCAAGTTAGTGAAAATGGCCATTTAAATGATGTTTGTTTTGTTAGAAATGATTTAATCAAAGTAATAATTTCTAGTGTTGGACAAATACATTTTTAAACTCGAATTTTAGTGTTTTATGGTCAAGTGTTTAATATTAAAATCATTTGCAAAAAGGTTTCACCTATAAACCATTTTTATACCAGAGAGTTTAATATCAAAACTTGGTGTTTAGGGTTAGAGAGTTTAATTCAAATCATTTTCCAAAGGTTTTACTCAAAAAGCATTTTTATACCATAATCAATATTTTTATTTAACTAGAAATGCTTTAATTCAAAGATTTATTCTTTAGCTTCAGAAAATACACTTTTAAATCCATAAGTTGGTTTCTATGGTCAGTAGGTTCAGAACAATCCATTTTCCAAAGATTTTACCTTAAAAACATTCCTAGAATAATTTTTGTATTAAAAATTTGCCTACACAAGTTTCTGCAAAAACAACCAGTTTTTCAGAAGCAATTCACTAAACAAAGTGCATGGTTGGAAAGTACTCTTCTTGCTGATTCCATTGATATAAATTTGCAAAATTTGGACGTGTGGATCAAAAGTTATGCAATTTACAAATTCACACATCTAATAGAAAAGTTTCTGGTTTTAAAACAAAACTCTAGCCACGTGAAAACGTTCTGATTGGTCCATACCGATTCGTGTGGATCGCACAACATGGGGCGTTGATTTAAAACAGATCGTGCGGCACAGGATCAATCGTACCCCATCGGGTTATGTTCTATCATAGCCACGCGATCAAAATCCTACGGCCTAAATCGAATGACCAGGAACGGGCGGCACTGGCGGCGGCGAGTGGCGGCGGTGCGCTCAGACGATGGAGTTACCGGCAGAATAGGAAGCGCGGGAGAGGGATAGAAGGCTAACTGGGTTCGTCGCATCGTGCTGAAGCTCGAGATGGTCGTCGTTGGCGAAGGGGCGCTCGAGGACGATCGTAATTCCTCGCCGGAGTTGTCGCGGCATCGGCACGTACTGTTTGTTGACGGGGACGAGCTCCTGGGGCGCAAGAAGGCAAGGAAGCAGGTCAGAGAGGTGCGCATAGTCTCGAGGGTTGCATGAATGCTCACCAGAACACGAGGGGTGCTTGGGGTCGACGTCAGTAGCTCGCCGGAGTGGAGGCAGATGGTAGCGGTGTATTATCGAGGTTGTAGTCGAGGCTACGGTGCTCGCGCAGGTGAGTGGGGGTACTGGGAGGTTCGCATGACGATGGGGATCACGTTCGTGTGAAGCAGGGCTTGTGGGGGTGAGGGTGCTGGCCAGAATCGGAGTGGGAGGTCATCGGAGCAGAGAGAGTTCTCGAGAAAATTCCGAGTGGCTTGGTGGCAGAGGGACGGTGGCTTCTGGGGGGAAAGTTAGAGGAGGCACGGGCGATTAAGTGTGCCTGGTCGGGGGTGAGGTTTACTCCTTCATTGAAGCGAATTAACGCGAGGAAGTTACGGGTAGAAACGGCGACGAGGGGGGATGAACAGGTCGCGTGGGTCAAGAAAACGACTTGCAAGTGAGGCTGCTTCGTCTGTGTGAGAGAGGGAGAAAGGGTGGGGTCGGGTCGTTTCGCGCGTGAGAGAAAGCGATTCGGGGGAGAGAGGGGGTTGCTGCTGGGCTGGACCGGGCTTAGTTGGGCTAGGGTGTTCTTTCCCCTATTTTTTGTTCTGTTTCATTTTTCTTTTTCTGTTTCTTTTATTCTGTTTTGATTTTGTCCAAATGATTTCAAACCTTGTTTTAATTCAAACCTTTTTCAAATTTTCAGTATATTTCTATACTATTTTAAATAGTTATTTTAAGTCCATTTTAGAATAATTCTTTTATTCTTTTATGGTTTATATTTTATTTAAATTAGGCACTTGCCTTTATTCAAATATAATTTCAACTCTTATTTAAATTCAAATTTTTATCAAAACCTTTTCAATAAGTTTTATTTATTCAGTAGGGTGTTAAATAATTCTTTTTGAATCATTTTAATATGTTTTATTAATCAACTAAATTGGGTAATTCGCTTAATTCAAATACTATTCAATATGGTTTTAAATCCATATTAATTTTGTTTAAATGATTCTTTTATTTTATTAAAGTTAAAAATAACTTTTATTCCCCTATGACAAATTCCATTTATTATATTCCCATGATTTAATTAATCATTTCTATTAAGGATTTTATGTTTATCCATATATATTTAGAATATGGTTTAATACTATATAATTTTATTTGAATAATATTTATCCTATTATTTTATTTGGATTATGTTTATTTTCATTTGCTTATGGATTTGGCCAAGATTTAATTTTGGCTTTTTAAATATCCTTTATTTATTTATTTATTTATTTATTTACCTTGTAAAATCCATATCTTTTTATTTAAAGATCCAAACTTGGTGATTCCAATTTGAAAAATCTTATTTGATATTTATTTATCCTTTTATATCTCTTTAGGATTAATTTGATCATAATTGGGTATGGATTTCAGATAGGAGCATTATTAGCTTTGGAAATTAATTCCTTTTATCTTAATCAATTCATAAGTTTTAATCTATGGATCCAAATTGAATGAAATCAATTTCTATGGTTTCATAATACTTTTATTTATCAATATTGATCATTTATAAATGTGTGTTGATAAATTTTTATATGGATCAAATCCTTAGTATTTGAGATAACTTGGAAATGATTTTCTTCCATTAGGGTTTTAGGGATTTCGTTTATTTTCCAAGTGTTTAAATTTCAAGATGCATTTATGAAGAATGCATTTCACTTGATTTGAATTTAGTTGGATTCAAATTTTATTCAAAGTTTGTTCAAGATGGGTTTTAATGTTTCCATTTGGAATCAAAAAGTTTCTTTTCACCCTAAATTTCAACAATTGTTTATTTTGTTTATTTATTTTTCACATTTCAAAATTTGGAAAATTTTGGGATGTGACAGTTACTATATAGAAATAGTTCAAGAACAAGCAATATCAACAATATGAATCAATCAATAAGTTTTGGGACAATGCACATAAAACTAAAAATAGCAACTATGCTCTCTTAATTGGTGCCTAAGGATAGAAGGTGGAGACTCAATATAATGGTGGAAGAAAGGCCCTTCAAAGGGAAGCAGGGATTTCAAGTCTCATAAAGAGCTTCCAAAAATTATGGTACTTGTTAGCTTTCAGCTCTCATTGCCCCTATCATAAGCATCTTGAAGTGATTAAAGCTAAAGTGAACAAACTATGCAGCATATGCTTGACAAAGTATAAGTTGGCAATCTCATGTCCCTTGAATACGAGTGTCTCTCCTCATGATACTCAAATTTAGTTAGTTGTAAGTTCTTGTCATAGTAAGTACATGTGTATCATAAAGAACCGCCAATGGGGTACCCCTTGCACATGATACAGGAGCTATCCCATTATCAAAATGACAAGGCAAGCAGACAATGAGCATCTCAGCAATCTTCTTATTTACCATGGGGAACTGGTGCTTTTTTCTCTCTTTCCACTTTCCAATATGTCTCTTTTTTATAAGTACAAAGCTTCATAGATTGCTCACTATGGTGATGCTGCAAGTTTCCACCATGATTAGGCATGGCTTAGGCTAGCGGCCCAGGCGTTTCTCTAACACACATACATAACACCATGGACTTACAATCTCACCTTTTATTTCACACCGACGGCATCCGTTACCAAAAGAGCATGATATCAACTGTGTACAATGTACAAGGGAAATGTTGAAAGCGTTCCCCATGACAACATGGTTTTGCTAATTCCAACGTATAAGTGCAAGCATATACAACATAGATGACACAATGGTTCAAGTTTATTTAGGGGCAAGAAAAAATAAAGTGTGCCAATAAGTTTGTGAGAGCTTTAATCACTAAGTTTCACATAACAAAATAACTTTTTAATTGGAAGGTAGATGAAAACAAGAATATACATGGAATGGTGTAACACAACATCCATAGGAATTTATAGTGGACACTTTGGAATAACTTGGTTTCTTAGGAGTTGGATGCATGAGTAGATCTTAATCATACAAGTGGAGGCTAGCAAAAGACTAGGAGCGACCAACTAAGAGAGAAATAATGGCCTTAATCACGCAGAGCGACAAAACATTAATAATCAAAGCATAAAGTGGTACTACAAGTCAAGGACTAAATGATCATAGAGGCTATGGTGACTTGTTCATAGTCATAACATGGTGTGAGCATGTGCCAAGTCAACCCAAACAAAGCATCAAAGGAGAATACCACAATACTATGCTTTTGTATGATAAAACAACGCATGATTCCTTCAAGGCACATTAAGCAATCCCAATTGTTTGGAACAAGTCATGCTACATCAATAATCACTAAGCATAAGTCAAAACAACATCTAGCATGACATGCTAAAGTCAAAGTCATAGTCAAAGCAAGATCCTCTTATACTATTCAAGCAAGAACTTTCAATTCCTCTCCAACACCAGTCAACTTATTTGAAACAACATAGCGAGAACGGGGGTCCAAACTACTTTATTCAAGCAAACTGAAACGAAAACTAAGACGCTCTAAAAACAACACAATAGTGCATGAACAATCAAAATGAAGTGTCTAGAAAGACCTAAGATTTTTATTGATGAAGAAGGGGATGCCTTGGACATCCCCAAGCTTTGACGCTTGTACCTCTTGAATACTTTTTGGGTTGACACGGGGTGGCATCCCCAAGCTTGAGCTTTTGTCCATTCTTCATCTTGTTACATCATTGTTTGTAACTTCCCAAATTTCACCAAATGCAAAGTCGTGTTATTGCATTCATATTATCATAGCATATTTATCTTTCACAAAAAAATCAAATCAAAACCCTAAATAAAACCATATTTAAACCCCTCTTTATATATTATATATGGGGCATGGTTTTATTTTTATTTCAAAAGACCAAAGTGATTTTGAGTGAATGTATGTGTTTGACACACTTTTGGACACTAGGGTCACAGTAAAAAACTTGGTGAAAGTTAGAATTCAAACATATTTGAATTATGGTTTCAAAACCATTTCTGAAAATCAAAACTGAAAACAAAAGGGGCAAAGGAAAAAAATAAAACAGCAGCAACCTAACTAGCCCAGCCCACTTGCGGCACATCTAGCCCACCTGGGTTCCCCCTCCCTTTCTCACCGCACGCACCCGTACCCGCTCACTGACAGCACAACCTCACCGCCACGCCAGCGCATCGTCTTCAATCCCGTGCCCACAGACCATGCTGTCGCTGCCCGTTTCTTCCCCGATTGAATTCACCTTATTACGCTTGATTCCCGGAGTAACTGCCCCTCTCGTCCCTGCTACTTAAACCCCCACTGCCCCTCTCCATTTCCCCTCACTTCTCAACCCCAGAGCGCCCCCAGGCTGCCAGTAACTGAACTCACACCATCGCGGCACCGCACATCTCCAGCGACCAATCCCGGTGAGCCTCGACCCCCCCCCTTGGCCTCTGGTTCACCCTATCTTACTCGCCATCTTCGTGTGCACCTGCTGACGCCTGTTGTTTGCCAGCTCGTGGCCCAGGAGCTCGCCCCGTCTTCAACTGCATGCGCCCGGCGGTGAACTCGTCTCCGGCGAGCTTTTTCGGTGAGTTTCATCCAACCCTCTCCCTCTGGTGGACGCTATCGTGATCGCCATCCTCGCGCGCATCTAATGTTACCTTTTGTTTGTCCTATTTTGCCTCGTAGCGCCGACGCCGTCGACCATCGTACGCACCTGACACTTTGCGGAACTCTGGCGAGGAATAGCCATTGTGCCCATGCTCCCCTGTCCAAGCTAGTTGCAAGTTGAGCTTCACCGCGACTTTGTGCTTCGATAACCACCCGCACCTCCCCTTTTTACCCCCTAGCACCGCCAGTGCATCGCCGGGAGAGCCGTCACTGCCGCAGTGACCATATGTGCCGCCCATCTTTGGTCGTTTGATCCAGAGCCGCTAGATCTAGATCCTACGCCGTAGATTAGATCACTTAAGCGAAGCGGTACCGAGCGATCCTAGCCGCGCGATCGACTTCTATCTAACGGCCCGCGAGCGCGACCTGCATGCAGTACAAGCGAATTAGACGCTGCCATGCATCTATGAATTCGATTTAAAATCTGTTTTTCAATCTATTAGATGAATTAACTTGTAAATTTAATAACTTTTGTTCTGTTTGTCCAAAATTTACAAATACTATATCATTGGATTTAGAAAATTAATCCCTGCACATCTATGGCCTTGTATTAGTCTTTTTCTTCTGAAAAATAGGATTATTTGCAGAACCTTTTGTAGGCTTATTTTGGCTATATAAAATTTAGAAAATTGTTTTAAAGTAATTTTGAGTTTGTTTATACTTTAGAAAGTTTACTTTGGGTTCAATACTATTTAGTTTGACTTGTTTAGTGTAGAAAATCATTCCATTGCATTTGCATGCATTCATATGTATTTTTGTTTGAATATTGAAATGTGAATTTGGTGTTATGATTTTATGTGTAGATATTGGTGATTGTGATTGTGGGGACTGTTTCTACTCTCCTAGATACCAAGGCAAGTCATGCTTCATATTTTAGTCCTACTATTTTATCTATGCATTAGTGATATTTTGAGTAGGAAGTGCATTGGAAATTTTTCCAAGTATATACTATGTTATGCCTAGGGAAATCCTAGTAGTTGTTGTCTTAAGTTAAGAAACTTGGTACACTAGTATTCTTAGCCTAGCTAGTAGAATACAAGGGTGTATTATTCATGCTATGAAATATTGCTAAGTCAATGACTTGTGTTTTTGATTAATAAAACAACTATGTGAATGAATCACCTAGGTGGAGTGGTATGTGATGGTGCCTCCTTGATGGATTGTGGAGTCTGTTTGGAACCCCAAGAGCATGGTCTGAAGTAGCACAGCAGCAAGTTTTACCTCAGTAAGAAACCAAGGTTATCGAACCAGTAGGAGGAAGGAAACGTCACACAGGTGTTGCAAGCAACGCGGAGACCTGCACAACACAAACTCAAGACTTTGCCCCAACGAATCAGTGAGGTTGTCAAGCTCACCGGTTTGTTGTAACAAAGGATTAAACATATGGTGTGGAAGGTAATGCTTTGCAGCAAGTAAACAAGTAACAGTGGAAGATGTATCAATGGTAAAGATTGGACCGGGGTCCATAGTTCACTAGAGGTGCTCTCCTTAGATAAACAACATGGCATGAAGGGTAAACAAATTACACCAGGGAAATTGACAGGAACTGAGCAAGGCATAACAATGCAATACTAGTCAAAAAGGTTCTATGAGATTCAATTGGGCAATACAACAATATACATAGACCGCCATCCAACTGCATCTATGACTAGAAGTCCACCTTCAGGTTATCATACGAACTCCCTCCAGTATTAAGTTGCAAGCAACAGACAACTGCTTTAAGAAAAGTGTGTAAGGTAAACAATCCACTTGTTCAATGAACAAGAGACCATTGTTTTATCCCTAGTAGCAACAACACATCTATAACCGAAGAGATTTCTGTCACTTTCCTTGGAAACTAGAGGCATGAACCCACTATCGAGCATAAATACCCCCTCTTGGAGTCACTAGCAACTACGAAGAGCATGCAAGATCACAAACAACATGTCTGTGTTGTTTGTGATCATGCATGTTCTTTGTTGTTAGTGATCTTGCATGCTCTTCGTAGTTGCTAGTGACTCCAAGAGGGGATATTTATGCTCGATAGTGGGTTCATGCCTCTATTTTCCAAGAGAAGTGACAGAAATCTCTTCGGTTGTAGATGTTCTGTTGCCACTAGGGAGAAAAACAACGGTCTCTTGTTCATAGAACATGTGGACTATTTACGTTACACACTTTGCTTAAAGCAGTTGTCTGTTGCTTGCAACTTAATACTGCAGGGGGTTTGGATGAAAACATGAAGGTGGACTTCTAGTCATAGATGCAGTTGGATGGCGGTCTATGTATATTGTTGTATTTCCCAATCGAATCTCATATGATCTTTCTGACTAGTAATTGCATTGTTATGCCTTGCTCAGTTCCTGTCAATTGCCCTGTTGTAATTTTTTTACCCTTCATGTCATGTTGTTTATCTAAGGAGATCACCTATAGTGAACTATGGACCACGGTCCAATCTTTACTATTGATACATCTTCCACTGTTACTTGATTACTTGCTGCAAACCATTACGTTCCACACGGTACGTTTAATCCTTTGTTACATCAAACCGGTGAGCTTGATAACCTCACTGATTCGTTGAGGCAAAGTCTTGAGTTTATGTTGTGCAGGTCTCCGCGTTGCTTGCAAAACCTATGTGATGTTTCCTTCCTCCTTCTGGTTCGATAACCTCGGTCTCTACTAAGGGAAGACTTGCTGTTGTGCTCATCACACCTTGCTCTTGGGGTTTCCAACGAAGTTCTCCACGTCAGCACCATCAACAAGTTTTCTGGCGCTGTTGCCGGGGAGGCTAAGGATTTCTTCACTAGGGGATTCCTTCACTTCCTTTCTCTTTACTTTGTTTTTAGTTTGTTTTGTTTATTTTCCTTGGTTTTGTTTTCCTCTTTTCAAAAAACCAAAAAATAGTCTAGTTTGGTTTGCTTGCTTTATTCAAAAATAGAAAAAAAATAGTTCCTGCTCTAGTTTCTACCATGTCTGGTTTTGGACCAATCTTTATTTCACCTATGGAAGAGATCTCCACTTTTAAGCAAAAAAGTGAAGAGAGTTTTAAAGAAGGTTGGTCTCGAATTTCCGCTTTACAAAGGGAAACTGAGCCTGAGATGAGTCTTGGCTTGGTTATTGATAGTTTCTACTGCAGTATTGCTCTTTGTTATAGATATGCTTTGGATGTTGTGGTTGAGAAATATATTTTTCTATGTACTGAGTATGAAGCTTTTGATGCCATAAAAAAGTTGATTGCAATTTATAATACACCTGGCAAGTCTGAATCCTCTTTCACAAATATTTTTGCCAGGTTGAACACTCTTGAGACTAGTATTGCTCCTATGAATAGTTGCTATCACACAGTTAGGGCTTACCATGATTATGTTCCCATAAATTATGAGCCTTCAAAGTGGTTTCCCACAATCAAAGTCTCAATAAACACTACACTTTTTGATGCTCGCTGTGATATCATGTCTAAATTTTGCCTCATGCCTAAAGATATTTATGATTCCTTGAGTCTTTGGGGGCTTACTGAAGGAGGAGAGGAAATCTCCCTTACCAACAATGCCACTATATTGCCCATTGGAATAGCTGAAGGTGTGTTTACAAAAATCTTAGGAAAAATGGTGTCTACTGATTATCTTGTTATTGAATGTGTAGGCAAGGGACAGATTACACTTGGAAGGTCCCTACTGAAACACCTTGGGGCAGTAATAGATGTGGGAAAAGGCATTATTTACTTTGCTCCTCTGGTAAGCAATCATATCTTCCCTAAAGAGAAGAAGAAAGGTAAGAAAGTAAAGAACAAGAGGGGCAATTCTTCATTTGAAAATACTTGATTCTTCTTGCTTCTTGTGCCTAACTTAAAGGCGTTAAAGAAAAGTACTTGTTGGGAGATAACCCAAGAGTTTCCTTGAGTCTTGGAAGTTATTTCTTTAGTAATGACCTCTCCTTATCCTTTTTGTTTGCTTTTTGTGCCAAGAATGACCTCTAATAAGAGGAAAGTAAGATTTGGAGAGTTGTTGTCTCGAAACAGATTTCTGTCCTCCACCAAAAAAATTCGCGAGGAGTCTCTGTAACTCGGATTGAGCTCAAAATTTACTAATAAATCCCCCAGTATGTTAGATAAATTTCGTTAGCTCAACACTTTTTTATTTGAGCAACATAAGATGGTCGAAAAAATCGGTTTCTACCTGCTAGTCTATTTTGACAGATTTCTGCCATTATTTGCATTTTCTTATTGATTCCTTTTTGAGTTCTCTTTAGGTGAATTGAGCTTTTTGAAGGAGTTGCTATAGTAGCTTGTGTTTTTAGTGAAAAGTCTTGCTGTTCCATAGCTTTTCCAGGGGTCTAATATCTTTTGAATACACTAATGTTGCTAATGAAGATTGTGTGAAGTTTTGTGTGAAGGAAAATTTTAGGTGTAGAGAGAGGATGATGCAATGAGATGAAAAATGGACAAAAGCTCAACCTTGGGGATGCCACCATGGTGTCACCCCAAGAAATATCCAATAGGTACAAGCGTAAAAGCTTGGGGATGCCCTAGGCATCCCCTTCTTCATCAATAAAAAGCTCAGATCTGTCTAGACACTTAGTTTTTATTGTTTCATGCACAGTTGTGTTGTTCTTGGAGCGTCTTAGTTTTCTTTTGATTTGCTTAGTTTATTTAGGTTGCTTGAGTAATTTGGACCCCTGTTCTCATTGTGTGTTGGGGGGGTGACCCCGAATAGGGTCAATATAGGGGAAAGAAGAAAGGAGTCTCCCTTACCTTAAGCCGAATTACTGACTGTGTCGGCCGAATCATGCAAGATCCAGCCGAGATAAGTTGAGCTTTGGCAAATATAAGATGAGTAACACCTTACTCGTCCAACGTATGAGCTATGTCGGCCAAATAAGGCTGATCGACTTGTATGCAGGTGAAGGCCGAGCCGAGTTATGCGAGATGAGGCCGAGTTATGCGAGATGAGGAGCCTATAGTCAAACCCTAGTCGCTGGCTAGGAGGAATATAGACAGAGCCAAGCACCGAGGACAAAGAGCAGAGCTGCAGAGGAGCAGACAAGCGTTAGGGAGGTGACAGTGAGGAAGCCCGAGGCGCACATGTGAGGGCCTCTGGAACCTTGCCACCGATAGAAGGGGGACACGGAAAGGAGCCCGCCGATTTACCACTTTGGGACAAGCATCTTCCAAGAATATGCTCACCACGTCAGCCCTAGAAGGAGTCAAGGAACCCCTTTATAAGGAGGGATACGGGCTCCAGAGAGGGGGATCGATTCATTCTAGGCCGAAGGGCTCGCGTAGTAGTTCTCTTCTTCCCTTTGATACAGCTCAAGGAGAATTTGCAGCCCTTGAGAGGAGGAATAAAGAGCTACTTGTTAGTCATTTGAGTGGAGAAATCACTACATCATACCTCCCCGGATCCCTCTAGCATCCATTGGCCCCATACTTTAGCCTATCCATGGCATCTGCCGTGCCACCACCACGACAGTTGGCGTCCACCGTGGGGCTAGCAGCGGTGCTAGCTGGAGTCAAGATCCGGACGGGAAACTTCATCCACACCGGCGAGCGGGTTGTTTCTGGCTTAGTCCATAGATTTGATATCTGGGACTATGTCATCGATAACGCTGGAAGCTTTAGGAGGAAAGCACCCCCGCGCAACGGCGTCTTAATCAACCTGGGCGCTCACAAGGTCTACAGCAGCGTCGACACTTCATGCGTCTACCCACGTCGAGTCATCGAGGCAGGAGAACCTCCCCTCTGTGCTGCTAGCGGTCCGCGTGGAGTACGCCCCCGTACCAAGCAAGGACCCGGCGACAGGAGGACAGGTAGTCACGAAGCAGGCAGCTCCAAAACCCATCGAGGTAGATCCACCAGCAACCAGGGCGGCCGAGGTGCAGGATTTGACTCCAAAGGCGGCAAGGGTAAGATGGCCACCTCTAGAGAGACCAGAGAATATCCTTTAGGAAACTATAGATAACCTAACTACGACTGTAGCGTCGATACTTGACCCGGCAAACGCACAGGCGGAGTTAGAAGAAACTAGACAAAAAGTGCTAGTAGAGGCAAAAAAATGTGTCGGCTATGCGGGAATCCCTAAACAGGACCCTGCAAGAGTACGCTAGGGCAAACAAACTAGATGTGGCCCCTGACCGAGTAGATGAGTTGAGATTAAGAGGAAAGAACCTCATGAATGATATCAACAAAGAGCATGAGGCTCGTCCAGATGATTCAGTCGATCCAGGCTTGCTGAGGTATAGTACCCCGGCAGAGAACCTCAGGGCGACGAATACCGCAGCCCTGGAGTTGGAAGGGTTAAGCAGGGAAGCCCGACAAAAACAGCAAGAAAGAGTAAATGAGCCGGTACGCATTGTGAACCAGCAGAATGAGGAAATGCTTAGGGCTAACCCGGCGAAGCCAGGAGCTTCTCGCATGGTTCATTCGGCAGGAGCTGCCCCCGCACTATCTGTGGCAGCAGCATCCTCACCCGGAAATAATGCACGAAAAGACATAGCAGTGAATTCTGGAAAAAGAAATAAGCAGATTGTCCCGTATGACCTGGCGGTGGCCGGGAAGGTCAATGAGAATAGAAGTAATAGGAGCCGAGGTAACAGCGGTGATAGAAACCATAGCCGTGCAGACAGAGAGCACGGAAACCCCGGAAGGGGAAACCATGAGAATAACAACCCAGCGGAAGGGAGGAGGTACCCCCCGCAGGAACCCCAGCCGAGGTATGAGATTCGGGTAGAGCGAGAAGCGAGACCAGCTCCGCAAAATCAGGTGAATGATTGATACAATGATGGTTACTCGGACATATATTATGTAGAGCAGGGTGGACAAAATCACTATGGAGTACAAGGGAGAGTTATCTATAGAAACTGGCCGTCGACTGACGCAAGATTGAAGCTGGACAGATTGTATCGGTCCGAGCTATTGGAAGAACAGGGTCCACCTGGTCCGGCGTGCTTTGGACCTGGGATTATGGGCAAACCACCCGTGCCGAACTTCCAGTTGGCAAGGGGAACGAAAACGTACAATGGGAGTATGAAGCCACGAGATTGGTTAATTGATTATGCCACGACAGTGAAAATAGCTGGCGGAAATTTACGATGGGAGGTAAGATACGTCCCACAGATGCTGGAAGGACCATCCAGAGTATGGCTGAACAATTTACCAACATGAAGTATCAACTGTTGGTTGGATTTTGAAGAAATGTTTGTCAGTAATTTCACCAGTACTTATAAGAGGCCAAACAGGCCACAACAGCTAGCAATGTGCAAGCAGAAGCCCAATGAAACAGACCGAGAATTCTTGACTCGGTGGTGCAACCTCAGAAACTCATGCGAAGGGGTAATAGAATCTCAAGCAATAGCCTGGTTTGCTCAGGGCTGCAGATATGCAAGCGTGTTATGGAAGAGGTTGCAGAGAGATATGCCAACCACATTGGCAAAAACCATCAGGATAGTAGATTCGTACACCTTAGGGGATTCGACTCAACCAGAGTTAATGTCGGTAGAACATCGGGAGCAACATGATCATTATGCTAGAGATGGAGCCGGGTCATCACGGCGCAACGAATACCGAGGCAGAAGAAGGGACGAGAGGCCGGATTACGGATATGCTTCCAATCAGGTGGCATCAGTTGTGCAGGATCAGCCGAGTCATGGGAACAATCAGCAACAGAAGAATGTTGCTCAACAGTGGACACCGAGGAATGAAGGGAAGAGGTAGTTGTCACATCCCAAGATTTTCCAAATCTTGTAATGTGAAAAATAAATAAACAAAATAAAATTTTGTTGAAATTCAGGGTGAAAAGAACCTTTTGTTTCTAAAAGGAAACTTAAAATCCCATCTTGAACAAACTTTGGTAAAAGTTTGAATCCAACAAAAATCCAAATCAAGTGAAATGCATTCCTCAATGAATGTATCTGGAAATTTAAACATTTGGAAAATGAATCCAAAACCCTAAACCCTAATGGAATAAAAAATCATTTCCAAAGTATCTCCAAATCCATGGATTTGATCCATATAAAATTGATCAACAAATATTCACAAAGGATCAAGAAAGACAAATAGAAATATCATAAAATCATATATATTGGTTTCACTAATTGGAACCATAAGATAAAATCTTATGAATTTAATAAGATAAGAAATTGAATTCCCAAAGCCAATAAAGAACCTATCTAGAAACTCATACCAATTGGTGAGCAAATAATCCTAAAGGTATTTAAAAGGATAAATAAATATTAAATAAGATTTTATAAATTGGAATCACCAATTTTGGATCTTTAAAATAAAAAGATTTGGTTTTCAAAAGCAAAGATAGATTTATAAATAAGGATTATTTTATAGAGCCAAATTAATCTTGGCCAAGCTTTTAAAATAAAATATTTTGTTTTGATAAAATGAGTAAAAGTTTATTTAAATAAAATAATACGGATTTATAAATATCCAATTTTATTAAGTAAAGGCTTATGCTTTTATTAAATAAACACTAAAACCTATTATTTTTATTTTGATTTCCAAAGGTTTTTGCTTTTCAAATAAAACCTACTAAAAAGGTTTTGGTTTGGTTTATATTTCAAATAGAGTTTTAAAATAAATTAAACCCTATTTTGAATTAAGGACTATGGTCCATTTATTTAATTATTAATGGAACCTAAAAAGAATAAAAATTATTTTGTTTTGGACTTTGTTTTGTGTTATTAAACAGAACTAAAAACTTTACAAAGTTTGGTGGTGGTTTGATTTGAATTGGTGTTTGAAATTATTATTAAAACTTATTTGATTTAAAACTAGGGCCTTTTGATTAATTTAAAAGACCCCAAAAAGAATAAAGTTTTAATCAAAAATTTATTTCAGAATATACTACTAATCAGTATTTAAACCTACCCAAATTTTGGCAAAGGTTTGAACTCAAATTGAGGTTTGAATTGGTTAAACAAAATCAAAACAGAAAAATCAAAAGAGAAAAAGAAAAACAAACAGAACAGGAAAAAAATAAGAAACGGACTCGACCCAACCAGCCTAGCCCACTAAGCCCAACAGTCCAGTCCCTCTCACCCCGCAGAAAAACGCTTCACACTCAGAAGCTCACCCGCAGAGGCACTGACTGGTGGACCCTCTCCCTACCTCACTACCTCGCTGACGCCCGGACCCCACTGCCACCTCAGCGTCGTCTTCAACCCCCAAACCACGCCCTGCCGTTGCTGCCGCGTTACTGCCGGCGATCAATTCGCGTTATAGCCTGCTTTAACTCCCCGGCGACCACGCGTGCATAAACGCCTCCCTTCCCTCTCTCATTTCCCCCAGACAGCTCCTCCTCTCTGCCTCTAGGCTGCCCCAATTCGAGCCCGCGCCCCCACTGCTCCGACGAGGTTTTTCCACCAATTCCGGCCACGCCGCACCACCCCTTGCCTCCCCGAGCACACAGACAAGTTCCCCACTCCCTGGCGAACCTCCCAGAGGCATCAACTCATCCCCGTGCGCCCAGAACACTCGGCGACGATGACGACCACCGTCGCCACCGTCTGCCTCCGTTCCGGCGAAGTTTTCCTGGTAAGCCAGACCGCCCCATTCCCTCTGGCTGGTACTCCCGTATTTTCCCTTCTCCCGAGAACCTAACAGCTTTGCTTGTTTGGGCTAGAGTGAACCGTAGACTCGTCCCCGTTGACGAACAGACAAGCCCGAGGTGCAGCTCCACTCCGGCGAGGAATCCACGACACCACAGTGCGCCCCTCGACAAACTACCACCACCTTGAGCGTCCCCACGCCACGGCGAACTCGGTGAGCATCTCCCCGTCCTCTCTCGCTTCCTGCATCGCCAGCTCCGCCGTAGCCAGACACGCCACCGCCACCTGCCGCCGCCAGCGCCGCCACTAGTTGGCAAGCGTGCTACGCGCCATTGGATTTTGATCCAAAGGATGCGATAGAATCTTAGCCGAAGGGGTATCGATCGATCTGCGCCGTGCGATGTTAGTTAAATCCTGCGGTCTGAATTACTGATCCAACCGAATCGGTACCGGCGAATTAAAACACGCCACGTGTCTCTGTTGATTTGAATTAGAACAGATTTGATCTATTAGATATGTGATTTTGTAAATTCCATAACTTTCAAACCACACGTCCAAATTTTGCAAACTTTATATCAATGGATTCAGAAAAACAAGCCCTAGCCAACCATGCAATTTGTTTAGTAAAAAGCTTCTGGTAAAATGTTTGTTTTTGCAGAAACTTATGTATGCTTGTTTAGGTTATAAAAATTATTCCAAAATGATTTTGAGGATAAAATCTTTGGAAAATGGTTTGTTTTGAACCTACTGACCCTAGAAATCAGTTGGTGGTTTCAAAAATGTATTTGGTGAAACAAAATAATGAATCTTTGATTTAAAACCATTTCTAGTCAAATAAAAAGATGGTTTAATTATTAAAAATGGTTTTGGAAGAAAACCTTTGAGAAATGTTTTGGAAATAAACTCTCTGTCCCTAAACACCAAGTTTTATGTTTTGAAAACATATTTTGTGAACCATATAAAATCATTTCTTTGTTAAAGGCATTTCCAACCACATAAAATATTGACTTGATTTATAAAATTGATTTGTAAAGTAAATCTTTTGCAAATGAATTTGCCACTTTATAAAATGACCATTAGGTATTTTTAAATGTTTATGAACCATTAGAAACCACTTTCTCAAATAAAACAATCTTTGGCATGCTTGCATGCATTATTTTGTTTCTATAATTTTATGTGATGAATTGCTTGAATGGTAGATTGAAATATTGTTTGCTTGATTGAATTGTAGTGATTTGAAGTGAGTGAACATTGCAAAGATCAAGGAGTGAACCTATACTCTCTACCAAAAAGGCAAGTGATGCTTCATACTTTGTCCCATTATTTTCACTATGCATTAGTGATATTTCTAAGTAGGACTTGCATGGAATTTTGCTAAGTATAAACTATGCTATGGGAAATCCTAGTAGATGAAACCTTAGTAGAAATTTCCTAAGTTAAGGTTCCTACTACTATCATGCTTAGCTTAGCTAATAGAAAACAAGGGTGGAATATATATTCATGCTATGGAAAATTTCCAAGTCTGAGGACTTGTGTTTTGTTTAATAAGACAACTAAGTGAATGAATCACCTGGGTGGAATGGAAGGAATGGTTTGTGTTGAGTGGTTCACAAGGCCCATTTTTATGGCTTACCTTGTGTATCTCACTTGTGGATGGCCACCCAGGAACAAAGAGATTTGAGATGTCAAATGTTGAGAAGCTTCAAGTGCAACCACTTGGCAATATGGGCTCTGCCTGGATCATATAGGTTGCAATAACTTAGCCAAATGGACAGTTGGTGGTAGGGGTTTGATAGGTTGGAACACGTCCATTCTGGTCTAAGGGAAGGCTTCTGAAAGATCTTGTCTTGGGAAACCAAGTCTTGTGGGGAAAGTGCACCACCTCTACAGAGTGTAAAATCTAAGTACTTAGCCATGTCCCTGGTAAAGGACAATTTGAGCATCAAGACATGGAAGCTATCAAGAATCTCCTCATCCCAATTTCTAAGTTAAAATCTTGTGGGTGAACAAGGGTTGAAGGATCACCAATTTCTATTGGGAGATACCTTGGGAAAGATTTTGTCAAGCAAAAACTTAGTGTTTTCAAATGATAAGGAAAATCTATTCTGAGCAATGCAAGCCTCAACTCCACTTTGCCAAATGCATATAGATGATAGACTCCACTATACTACCATAGTATCACTTGCCAATACAATTCAAATGTATTGACCCTTGTGGCTATAACTTGTTATGTTGCAGGTTTGTTTGATATTAGTGAAGTTTAATGATTAGGATTACAAGTCTACAACCAACATGTCTGCCTGTGGCACTTTGAAGATGAAGGACTCCATGCTTATTAGATATTCTGCTGCAATGTAATCTAATAGCCAAATGAGCTATGTAAGATGTAATAAAATATTTTATTCCTGGTTATAAAGTTGTATTATGACATTTGTTTCTTGATATTACATCTTAACTATGGATGCTAGCTATTTATCCAGGGACTAGCATTGTAAACACATGGATCTCTACCTTATTAAAGGTTGGGAACCTTACAGTAGTGGACGCCAGAACAGAAGAAGCAATGGCAGGAAAGGCCAAAGTACACATTTGAGTCCATGTTGGATCAACCGTGTAAGTTCCACAGGCCTAACCCGGCCAAACCAGCCAACCATACTAGTCGCCAGTGTGCTTGGACGAAAAATGCAATGGGAAACCCGGCGGGCATACAAGCACCTCCTCATCAAGTACATCAACAGCATCAGCCACAGCTAACCGGGGCAAATGTGCATCAGCTAATGTTGCCGCCACCCCCTCCGAGGTACGATAAATCGGACCGAAGGGATGTAGTACACCAAGTGGTAAATCAAAATTAAGAAGGAAGAGGAAACCCCGGGAATAATGGACGTAATGATTATAGGGAGCATCACCAATTCTATTGTGTGTTTACAACAGAACAGCAAGATAGGTAGAGCATACAACACCGACATATGGAAGTGAATGCAGTTATGCCGGCAGTACCAAGGTACGTGCCGTGGTCCGATCAAGAGATAACCTGAAGCATAAAAGATCACCCGAAGACAATGCCAAATCCATGATCATACGCATGGATACTGGATCCGACGTTTGTCGGGCCTAGCATCAATGTGAAGTTCTCAAAGGTACTCATTGATAATGGAAGTACTATCAACATCATGTACAAGGATACAATGCATTAGCTCGAAATAACACAGAATATGCTGCAGCCCACAAGAACCACATCCCATGGGATAGTGTCGGCGCTCTCCTGCGAACCCATTGGGAAGGTTCGGGTAGATGTGTTATTCGGCACAAGAGAGAATTGCAGAGCTGAGAATCTGGAGTTTGAGGTGGTAGACCTAGAGAGTTGGTATCATGTTTTACTCGGACGGCCAGCTTTGGCTAAGTTTATGAGCAGCTGCCACATTACCTACTTGAAAATGAAGATGCCAGGGCCTCAGGGGGTAATAATAGTGGCAGGGGATTACAAAACATCTATGGAATGTGCTTCGGCCGGGTCAAACCTGGCCGAGTAATTAGTAATTGCAAGAGAGAAAAGAAGGATTCAGGAAGTGGCAGCTCTGGCTCAGTCGACACAGCTTAATATGCCGGCATTAGCCAATCCGCATGGGAGTGTATCTTTCTAGCCGACTAAGGAGACGAAGAAGATCCAGATTGATGATCAGTTCCCGGAGCGCACCATCACGATTGGTGCTGCCCTAGATGCCAAATAGCAAATCGAGCTTACCAACTTCCTCCATGAGAATCTGGATATCTTTGCATGGTCAACTCAGGACTTGCAAGGTGTTCCGAGGGAGTTGGCTGAGCACTCTTTGCATGTAAGGCCAGGAGCAAGGCCGGTGAAGCAACCTCTCTGCCACTTTGCCGAAGACAGGATAAATATAATAGGGGATGAGATAGCTCGGCTCCTTGCAACCGGGTTTATCATGGAAGTGCTTCACCCGGATTGGCTATCAAATCCGGTGTTGGTAGAAAAGAAAAAGGATGACCCAAATGTAGCCGTCGTATGGCGAATGTGCATCGATTACACGAATCTCAATAAGGCGTGTCCCAAAGATCCTTTTCCTTTACATAGGATAGACCAAGTCATTGATTCAACCACATGCTGTGAGCTGTTATCATTTGTAGACGCGTATTCTGGTTTCCACCAGATACCGTTAAACCCGACTGATCAAATAAAGACTATGTTTATTACCCCGTATGGGGCTTATTGCTATCGCACCATGCCATTCGGCCTGCGTAATGCAGGAGCGACATACCAAAGATGCATGCAAAAGTATCTACATGACCATATAGAAAAAAATGTGCAAGTGTATGTAGACGATGTGGTTATAAAAACCAAAGAGAGCAAAACGCTTCTTGAAGATATTCGACAGACATTCGCAAACCTGAGAAGGTTCCGAATGAAACTTAACCCGGAAAAATGTACCTTTGGTGTGCCGGCTGGAAAATTACTCGGTTTCCCCATGTCCAGCCGAGGTATAGAGGCAAATCCAACTAAGATCCGAGCAGTTGAAAGAATACTGCCGAGGTGTCTGTACAATGTACAAAAATTTAGAGGATGTCTGGCTTCTCTGAGTCGATTTGTATGTCGGCTAGGGGGAAAAGCATTACCTCTATACCAATTGATGAAAAAATCCGACAAGTTCATCTGGAGACCGCAAGCCGATAATGCATTTCATGAGTTAAAAAAGATGTTGGTCACAGCACCGATTTTGGCTTCTCCATTGTCAAAAGAGCCTATGCTACTCTATGTGGCAGCTACTAATAGAGTGGTAAGTGCGGTAGTTGTCGTGGAGCGGAACGAAGAGGATAAATTAGTACAAAGGCCGCTATATTACCTAAGTGAGGTATTATCGGCCTCAAAATAGAACTACCCGCACTGCCAGAAGATGGCTTATGGAGTATACATGTGAGCGAAAAAACTCAACCACTACTTCAAAGAACATCCGATAAAAGTGATTTGTGAAGCACCCATAGCCGAGATATTAAGCAAAAAAGATGCAAGTGGCCGAATAGCAAAATGGGCAATTGAGTTATCACCTTATGCTCCACAATTTGATATGCGAGATGCAATTAAGTCTCAGGAAGTGGCCGACTTCTTTGTGGATTGGGCCGAGGTACAGTATGAACCCCCATTACCAGATCCGAACTATTGGACAATGCATTTTGACGGGTCCAAGCTAACAAATGGGCTAGGGGCAGGAATAGTATTGACCTCATCGAATAAAGATCAGCTGAAATACGTGTTGCAGATACATTTCGCTGCATCAAATAATGTTGTTGAGTATGAAGCACTGGTCCATGGACTGAAGATGGCAAAAAAGATTGGCATACGTCGGATTCTATGTTACGGGGATTCAGACCTCGTAGTACAACAAGTATCAGGAAATTAGGACGCACTAGATGCGAATATGGCCCTGTATAGGTTTCATGTGCAAAAGATCAGTGGTTATTTTGACGGGTGTGAATTTCATCACATACCTCGGCCGGAAAATGACGCTGCGGATACACTATCAAAACTCGGATCGACTAGGCAGTCAATTCCCCCAGGCATAACTCTGGAGCACCTGAGAAAACCGTCGATTACACCTTTGCCAGAATCCGAGTAAATTCGTATCTCAGCAGAACAAATAGAAGGAAATGCCCCAATGAAATTTGACAAAGAATATGACCCGAATTATTTAAGGGTTAATTCGGCCGACCCACGGGTGAACAGGGAAAAGCCCAAAGGTGTTATGTCAGCAGAAATTATGGAAATTGACAACATAGTTTTCCCGGAGAAAGTTACGCCGACATGGGCACAACCCATATTTTCATTCCTTAAAGAGGAAATCTTGCCGAGTGATGAGGTCCTGGCAAGATAGATAGTGAGAAGAGAAAAAGCCTACACGATCATAAACAATGAGCTGTATAAGAGAAGTGTCACGAACGTACTGCAACAATGCGTTGACTCGGCAGAAGGGCAGGAAATACTTTTGGATATACATCAGGGAGAATGTGGGCATCACGCCTTGTCCAGAGCCCTAGTGGCCAAGGCATTTAGGCATGGATTTTATTGGCCAACTGCGCTGAAGGAAGCAAAAGAATTGGTAGAGAGGTGTAATGGTTGCCAAAGATACGCCAACAAGATACATCTGCCTTCGTCCGAATTAAAAACAATACCAATCACTTGGCCCTTTTCTGTATGGTGTTTGGATATGGTAGGTCCATTCAAGCCTGCCCGAGGCGAAATGACTCATATTCTGGTCATGGTGGAAAAATTCACAAAGTGGATAGAAATGAAACCGATAAGAAAATGTGACGGACCAACAGCGGTGAAATTCCCCAAAGATATTTTCTTGAGATATGGATACCCAGAAAGTATTATCACGGATAATGGCACAAACTTCGCTGAAGGAGCTTTTGCTAGATTCTGCCAAGAGAAACACATAAGACTAGATGTGGCCTCGGTGGCTCACCTGGCGTCGAATGGGCAAGTAGAAAGATCAAATGGACTGGTATTGTTAGGAATAAAACCTCGGCTAATCGAACCACTGCAAAGGTCGGCAGGGTGCTGGATTGAGCAGCTTCCAGCGGTACTGTGGAGCCTCAGGACCACCCCAAATAGATCGATGGGGTATACCCCATTCTTTCTAGTATACAGGGCAGAAGCTGTACTTCCAGCTGACTTAATGCATGACTCGCCAAGAGTGGTCCAATACACAAGTGCCAAGATAAATGAAATATTGTGGCAAGACGGTGTGGATTTGCTAGAGGAAGCAAGGGAATTGGCATTATCAAGATCAGCTATTTATCAGCAAGAGCTCAGACAATATCATAGCAAAAAGGTCAGTCCAAGAGTTTTTAAAGAAGGAGATTTAGTTCTTCGGCTAGTGCAACGCACAGACAGCATGAACAAGCTCTCACCCCCATGGGAAGGACCATTTATCGTGAGTACAACATTGCACAATCATGCATACTACCTGATCGACGCTCAACCACCAGAAAAGAACAAGCCAAACAAGGCCGGAGATGAATCAAAAAGACCATGCAACATAGCCTTACTTCACCCGTTCTACACTTAGAAGCCCTATATTGCATATTGTGGCGTGATGCACCAAATCAGAATATCAAGCATGTATCAAACTTCGGCACCCCGAGAAGTGACTCGGGGACTTCCCAATATTATTTGTCATTTTGAATTATGTATCAAACTTCGGCACCCCGAGAAGTGACTCGGGGACTGCCCCATGTTATTTCTTATTTTGAACTATGTATTAAACTTCGGCACCCCGAGCAGTGGCTCGGGGACTGCCCCATGATGTTGTTTGTGTTGAATTATGTATTACATTTCGACAACCCGAGTAATAACTCGGGACAGCTTCACGTTGTTTGATATTTTTTGAGCATGTGTGAAACTTCAGTAACCCGAGCAATAACTCGGGGACTGACTCATATTGCCCGCTGATTTTTGGCATACACATAAGAGTTCGGTAACTCAAGCAGAAACTCGGGGACTTCCCCGAAATATTAATCATAAATCGCAAGATGCGATATAAGCTTGCCTCGGCCATCGGAGGAATAATAAGGAGGAAACAACTAACTATTTCTAAAATCATAGTAACAAGAATGACAACTTCAGCAAGTCGAGGTATAATGAGGGAAGTACCCTATCTATATCATTTTACCAATGAATACCTTGGGGAGGATGGTAAGCCAATCTATGGGCTTAGAACATAGTACTTCAAGGAGAAGTTGCGAAAACAACAACTCTACAACCAAGTTTACATAAGAAACACAAGAGGGATGCCGAACGAAAATCAGTCATATGAGAAAATATGATCTGAATCTACGAAGTTAAAATTTGGCAAAGCAAAGATACGATTCACATATACTCAATTAGATAGACTAACAACAATTACCATTAACAGTGCCTCAGAGGCCAAAGGCAAAAGGGTTCACATTATACCAAAAGGTGGATAATTGTTTCAAAGACATCATACACCCGGCATACCAGGGACTTAAACGACTAAGAGTTTTTGAACCTAGACACCGGCAGAGGACAAATCACCCGTAGGAGGGGCAGTAGCAGCATCAGGAGCGTCAGACGTGGGTGTCTCAGACGCAAGCGTAATGACCTCGGTCTCCTTCAGAGGGGTATCTTTAGGAACTGGGCGCTTCGAGATTGTTTGGGCCTCAGCAGAGGTTACCTCGGCATCGACGGAGGCCATAGTAACCTCTGGGGTAAGCTCTGGCTACTGGGAGACGCCAACTTGGGCTTGAGAGATTTTAGTTCCTTTTGAAGACGATCGCGCATCGTCATCCCCATCTGAGATGCCATTGGAATCATCTGCATTATTCGAACCATCCTCCGATTCATCTTGATCAGCCGAGTCACCACCCGATGCATCTTCATCTTCGGCATCATCAGCCGGGTTGGGAAGAAAACTCGGCCCCTCGATCCAATGATGCAAATCAGCATACTCGATAAGCTGGAAGGCACGGGCTTGACGGCGACCAACGAACTCCGGATTTTCAACCCAAGGAGAGCCAGTGCGCAGATTTATCAGAATATCAAGGGAGATATCCTCGTACCAAGACAAAACAGCTGTAAGTGTCATATCAGCACCAGCCCTTCTAGCAGATTCCCTCCAGAGGATAAGTTGAGTTTGAGATGCCATTAGACTCGCCACAAGAACTTCAACTTCATCAATATCCGGCGAATTTGGCCAGAAAACATGGTAGTCTCGAATAGCTGCTTGCACCAGATCTCTTCAAATAATCTTCATTGGTCCAATAGCAGCGCCGACGGCAATCAGAAAATCTTCCATGGAATACTCTTGACTCGAAGCAACAGGAACACCTCGGCGCTCGCGAGGAGAAATCACAGCCTTGGAGCTCACAGGTTTAGCTTCTAGAAAATGATCTGCACGAAAGAACGTCATATGAGTTAAAATAAGAAAAAAGGAGGAATAACTCGACGAGAGACAGAAACTTATGATGCAGCATTTTATGGATATCTCAGGACCAATCGGTCCTACTGTTCTCAAAGCGAATGATTTCCTTGCTCATCACCCGATTCTTTAATTCGGCGGCATCAAGAAGTTCCTTGTCTTTCTGCAGCTGCAGACTTAGTAGGTTCTTTTCTTCAGAGAAATCTTGATCAACTTTTTCTAACTCAGACTTCTGGGAAAGCTTAAGAGATTCAACCTCGGTGCGCAATCGGATTATCTCGTCATCTTTTTCCTTGAGTTGCGTCGAATGAGCGGCAGCTTGTTCTAAAAAATGCAGCATCTTATCAGGCATAGATATGCATTCTTGATGCAACGCTGCAAGTGTTCGTAACTCGGATATACCAACGCCGGAAGGTCGTAAGAAACCCAAGATTTACCTTGAACAAAAAGTCAACAAATTAAAAGGAAAAAGGAGTAACTAACTTTCAAGAACGCCAACTTTCTTGGTAAGGCGAGCATTCAGGTTGTTGATACCATCTGCGCACAAGCAAAATACAAGTTAGCACAAAAAACTAAATCTCTTACAAAGGTAAGAGAAACTAAATGGACTAGATAGTTTACCAGTTTTCTTCACAACAGGGACAATTTTCTCATATTTATCTTGAAGTTTCTTATGCGCAAAGAGCAACCTTTGAAATTCGGCTGTGCGCCGATCATGGGCAACCTGAAAATGGAAACAAGTTACACAAAGAAAAGACAGATCTAAATCAAGTAAAACTTGACACTGATCTAAATGGCTGGATATTCAAAAGTAAGACAATTCCGAATCAAGTAAAACTTGACTCGGATCTAGATGGCTGCATATTCAGAAGTAAGACAGATCCGAGTCAAGTAAAACTTGACTTGGACCTAGATGGCTGGATATTCAAAAGTAAGACAGATCCGAATCAAGTAAAACTTGACTCGGATCTAGATGGTTGGATATTCAAACGTAAGACAGATCCAAATCAAGTAAAACTTGACTCGGATCTAGATGGCCGGATATTCAAAAGAAAGGCAGACCCGAATCAAGTAAAACTTGACTCGGAGCTGGTTGGTTTGATATTCTAGAACAAGGTTAATCCGAATTATGAAACAAATTGACTTAGCATGTAACGCATTTAAAACAGGATGAAGCTTCCAAACGAATAATAAATTATCCGTCTGGAAGCTTCGGGGACTAGTGTATATATAGTATCATCTAAATAATAGACAAAGTATCAACGATGGTGCTTACCTCGTTCATCTTATCACTTTCAAGAACAATCTTAGCAGCCATATGCAAACGACTGCTGATGTCGGAAAGCTGAAATGGTTGGCTACTTGGATTGCCCTCAAGTTGATCGGCGGCATTCTAGTTCTTCGCATATTCCAACCAGTGAGCCGAGGCTATTCCCGCTCTTAGTATGGGTTAGCACTTTACCTCGGGCCTGCTGAGTAACTGCAGCCGCCGCCGGACTCTTATGAAGAATAAGTTGAGTGTCGGCAACAAGGGCGACACCGGGTTTAGCAGTAGAAGCTCCTTTATGAAGTGCATCAGCAATGCTGGGCTGACAAGAGCTTGTTGGCCCCTTCTGAGATGCCGAGGGTTTAGTAACAACAACCTTCTTGCTCTTGGTATAGTCTTCGGCAGGAGCATCAACTTCAGGACTGGGGATCACGTCCTTGGCGGCAGGAGGAACTATAGTTTCCAAAGGGACCGAGGTAGTGGTATCCTCGGTAGGAATTGGAATAGGGACTAGAACTGCGGTGATCAAAGGATCATTGGGGGAAACCTCGGGGGTCTTAAGAGGGACATCAGGCTTGGCCGGGTGATCCGGCGTAGGGGTTGCACCGACAACAACGGTGGGAGCAATGGTATCATCTTGTTGAGGCAATACATTAGTCGGTGCAGGAGGAGAAACAACACGAGAGGGACTGGGAACTCGAGTATCCTCGGAGGTGGGGGAGAAGATGGACGAGTAGTATGGGTTGTCATACTCGGACCACTTGGCTTTGCGGAAAGAGGAGATCTGCAAGGGAGTAAAAGCTGAGTTAGAAACAGAAAGAGAGAAACAAGAAATACAAATAAAAATAAACTCACCCAGTAACCCCAGGCATGGTCTTACGCCTCGGGATATGCTGAGCAGATTTCTTGACTCGCTTCTTGGGGGCAGCACCGGAAGGATCTGTCGAACCAGTGCGCTTCTTCGAAGCAACAGGAGCCTCGGAAGAAAGAGGTTCAGCGTCGTGCACCTGGCCAGCTTGGTTAGATGGGAAAGAAGGACCCAGAAATGCGTAAGAGATAGGCACCGCGACAAATACCTCAAGAATTTGGACGTCGTCTCAGTCACCTTCATCCGCACGGGCCAAGGTCTTGCTCCTAGGACGAACAGGAGCAGCATCCGACTTAGGGACAAACTCCTTTGGGTTAGGTTCTCCATTGTCCAGGGTATTGCGGTCAGCAGTCCAAGGAAGAGCCAAAACCTCGGCATCTTCTGTCTTCTGCTCCGTAAACCTCTGCGAGAGAAGTGAATAAGAGTTAGCAAAAGAACAATGTAAAAACAACTCGGAAGAAAACACCAGTGTTTAACTTACCTGAGGAGGAGGATTTCCACGAGAAAATGGCCTCAGTCCCCATTTCCATTCCTCGGGCATCTCGGTCTTAAAAATAGCCCGGGCACGTTTATAGATCTGATAATCATCAAGCTCAACCATAGAAACTCGGTTGGGATCCAGAGGACCACTCATATAATAGATCTTACGAGAGCGAAGCTGGAAGGGGTAGATTCGGCTGCTGATGAACACAGTCATGAAATCTTCACCTCGGAGCCCAGCACGAGTCAGTTCCTTAAGCCGGATCTCAAATGCCTCAACAAGAGAATGGCTTTTCCTCAGATTGTAGATCAAGTTCTTCTTTGAGGGAGGACTGATAGAGAAAGCAGGGAGCCGAATCTTGTCTTCTTTCCTAGTATTCTTGACATAGAAAAATGATCTATGCCACTTCTTACAAGATTCGAGGCCGGCGACCCGGGGGAACACATAGTTTTTCCGAGGTGTAATGGATGCAGCCCCGCATTGGGTGAGATATTTTTCAGAAGGATGAAGAGATTTATCCGGCACTACGTTGGCTCGGATCTGAAAGAATTCGGACCAAACGTCTACAGAAGTGCAGAGGCCGAAATACCCCTCCGAAGCCGAGATAAAGGCCGACAGAGAGGCTATGGCGTTAGCCGGCAGGTGATGCGGCTGAAGGCCGAAGAAATCTAGGAAGCTCCTAGTGAAGTCACTAAGAGGGAGGCCAAATCCACGAGCGAAGTGGGACATAAAAAATACATACTCGCCCTCATTGAGTACAAGGGAGAATTCTTTGCCGGGTAAACGACAACTTACCTTGGCAGGAATTCGGCGTGTTTTGATTAGACATTCTCTCTCCCGGCGAGTAACCGCGGAACCCTACCAGGAAACACGCTCTAGACCGGCCGCAAGGTCATCTTCCCCAACGAGAGCGCCGCTAGCGGAACTAGACATGGGCTCGTCGGAGGAATCGACCGAAGAAGAACTAGCGGCAGGGAGAGGCCTAGAGGTGCAGGGCCCGTCGTGACGGTGACAAATGCAGCGGCGGAGCAGAGAAAGCACCGCCGCGGGGAATCTTGGAATACTAGAAGAATGCCTAACGCTGGGACCTAGCGGCGGCATTGTAAGAAAACTCACCGGCAAGAACGCCAAAGCGGAGGCGCTGCAGCGAGGTCGTAGGAGCCGGAAAACCGCAGCGTAACCGTCGAGGGGGAACGGCGGTGGCGCGGCCACTGGAACTCAAACAGAGAAGGAGGCGCGGTGAAGAAGACGAAGGGAATGGAAAGTGGGAAAGTGAATCATCCTGCCCCGCTCCGCTCTTTATAACCGCGTAGGGTAAACCGTAGTGGGATCATGGTTGTGCCACGCTAACCGCGTAATCGCGTGTATCACTTAACCGCTCGCAGGTAGTGGAGCCACAGCGAAGGCCACATGGCATAGGAGGGGATCAGGCCTCCTGACTGCTGCGGTACTCGAGGCGTCACTGCATCGACGTGACGGGCGTAGTAATCACTGTAGCATGTCAGTGAACACTATAGAGGAACAAAAAACTAGAGAACAATGATGACTACACGTAGGACAAGGCTTACCCAGGAAGCCAAGAAAATACCTCGAACGAAAGGAGTGTAGCCCAAAGTGGGAAAAGGATGAAATGAAGGAGAGGATAACCGAAAAATAACGTCGGCTAAGAAATACCATGGAAAGAAAGAAGATAAATGTCTGGAAACTGATGTGGCCCGACCGAGGTTTCCGGCAGGACCGCACCAGCTTCGGGGACTAATGTTGGGGGGGTGACCCCGGATAGGGTCAAGATAGGGGAAAGAAGAAAGGAGTCTCCCTTACCTTAAGCCGAATTACTGACTGTGTCGGCCGAATCATGCCAGATCCGGCCGAGATAAGTTAATTTTTGGCAAATATAAGATGAGTAACACCTTACTCGGCCGACGTATGAGCTATGTCGGCCGAATAAGGCTGATCGACTTGTATGCAGGTGAAGGCCGATCCGAGTAATGCGAGATGAGGCCAAGCAATGTGAGACTTGCAGAAGAAGGAGGAGCCTATAGTCAAACCCTAGGCGCTAGCTAGGAGGAATCTAGAGCCAAGCGCTAAGGACAAAGAGCAGAGCTGCAGAGGGGCAGACAAGCGTCACGGAGGTGATAGTGAGGAAGCCCGAGGCGCACATGTGAGGGCCTTTGGAACCTTGCCACCAATAGAAGGGGGACACAGAAAGGAGCCCGCCGAGTTACCACTTTGGGACAAGCATATTCCAAGAATATGCTTGCCACGTCAGCCCTAGAAGGAGTCAAGGAACCCCCTTTATAAGGAGGGGTACGGGCTCAAGAGAGGGGGAACGATTCATTCTAGGCCGAAGGGCTCGCATAGTAGTTCTCTTCTTCCCTTTGATACAGCTCAAGGAGCATTTGTAGCCCTTGAGAGGAGGAATAAAGAGCTACTTGTTAGTCATTTGAGTGTAGAAATCACTACATCATCCCTCCCCGGATCCCTCTAGCATCCATTGGCCACATACTTTATCCTACCCATGGCATCTGCCATGCCACCACCACGACACTGTGTTGTTTTGCAAATAAGGTTGCTTGGTGTTTGGAAAGGAGTAGTAAGTTCTTGCTTGAAGTGCAAGAGGAGCTTGCATTGACTGTGACTTAGACTTTAGCATGACATGCTAGGTGTTGTTTTGGCATTATGCTTAGTGATTATTGCTGTAGCATGTCTTGTTTCAATGAATTGGGATTGCTTAGTGTGCCTTGAGGAAATTATGCGTTGTTTTAGCATGCAAAAGAATAGTATTGTGGTATTCTCCTTTGATGCTTTGCTTGGGTTTACTTGGCACATGATTACACCATGTTATGACTCACACAAGTCACCATTAGCCTCTATGATCATTTATTCCTTGACTTGTAGTACCACTCTTTTCTTTGATTAGTAATGCTTTGTTGCACTTCATGATTATGGCCATTATTGCTCTCTTAGTTGGTTGCTCCTAGTCTTTTGCTAGCCTCCACTTGTATGAGTAAGTTCTACTCATGCTTCCAACTCCTAAGAAACCAAGTTATTCCAAAGTGTCCACTATAAACTCCTATGCATGGTGTGTTACACCATTCCAATTATATTCTTGTTTTCAACTATCTTCCAATTAAAAACTATTTTGTTATGTGAAAACTTAGTTATTAAAGCCCTCACGAACTTGATGGCACACTTTATATTCTTTGCCCCTAATAAATTTGAACCATTGTGACAACTATGTTGTATATGCTTGCACTTATAAGTTGGAATTAACAAAACCGTGTTGTCACGGGGAACGTTTTCAACATTGCACTTGTACTTTGTACTCAGTTGATATCATGCTCTTTTGTCTATGGATGTCACCGGTGTGAAATAAAGAGGGAAATCGTAAGTCCATGGAGTTTGTATCCTGTGTTAGAGAAACGCCTGGGCCGCTATCCTAAGCCATGCCTAATCATGGTGGAAACTTGCAGCATCACCATAGTGAGCTATCTATGAAGCATCCTCAATAAAAAGCTATCCATATGGTAAATAAAAAGATTGCTGAGATGCTCATTGTCTGCTTGCCTTGTCATTTTGGTTATGGGAAAGCTCCTGTAACATGTGCAAGGGGTACCCCGTTGGCGGTTCTCAATGATATGCAAATACTTACAATGACAAGAACTTACCTGGGCCCAAATTTGACTATGCATGAGGTGTGGCCCTCGTATTCAAGGCACTTGAGATTGCCAACTTATACTTTGTCAAGCATATACTCCATATTTGTCACTTTAACCTTAATCACTTCAAGATGCTTATGATAGGGGCAATGAGGGCTGAAAGCTAACAAGTACCATAATTTTTTGGAAGCTCTTTTTGAAACTTGTAATCTCTTCTTCCTTTATAAAAGGCCTTTCTTCCACCATTATTGAGTCTCCACCTTCTACCTTCAGGCACCATTAAGAGAGCATAGTTGTCATTCTGTGTGCAATGTTCCAAAGCTTATTAATTGATGCATATTGTGATATGACTTGTTCTTGTGCTATTTGTTTCTAGTGACCCTTGTGAACTTTGAAGGTGTCTAATGCATCTATATTGCTACTCTATGAGGGACAAGCTGATTGCCACTATGCTATGTTTTCTGTATGTGAAACAAACAAACGTTTTTCAATGCATGTTATTTCATGATCTTTGTTTGTAGCTTTTCATGTTGCATGCATAGTTACTTTGTCCTATTGTTAGAACTCCATCTTTCATGCGCATGTTTAGAGTTCTTTGATCCCAGCTTTCAATGCTTGCAAATGGTTGGATCTTTATTGTGAGAGTGCATGTCACGTCAAAAATTATTCTTTTTATCACTTACCTACTCGAGGACGAGCAGGAGTTAATCTTGGGGATGCTTGATATGTCGGAAACGTATCTATAATTTTTGATCCTCCATGCTTGTTTAATTAGTATCTACTTTGCTTTTCTTGTCTACACTTTGAGGCGCTTTTTACATGTTTTCTGGTACTAACCTATTAACAAGTTGCCATAGTGCCAGATGCCTATTTTCTGCTATTTTTGGTTTCAGAAAAGTTAGTATAGAAATATTCTCGGAATTGGACGGGACAAACGTCAAGGTCAATTACTTTTCGTGGGGAACAAGAAGTCTAGAGGGGAGATGGATAATTAGGCCAGGGAGGCCAAACCACCCCCCTTAGGCGCGGCCAAGGGTGGGCCCGCGCCTGGGTAGGGTTTGACATCACTGGTCGCCTCCTCGGCCTCCCCCTTCGCCTATAAGAAGCCCCCGATGCAGAAACCCTAAGGATCCGATCAAATCTCCACAAAACAGTCTGTAGCCGCCGCCACCATCATCCCTAGATCGGGGAGGATCTGAAGTTCTTCCCGGCACCCTGCTGGAGGGGAGATCATCCCGGAGGCCTTCTTTCCGGTATGATGCGTGAGTAGTTCCACCTTGGACTATGGGGCCATGTAGTAGCTAGATGGTTGTATCTCCTCCTTTGTTCTTTCATGTATAGATCTTGTGAGATCCATTCATGATCAAGATTTATTCTATTTGTAATCATGCATGTTGTGTTTGCGGGGATCCGATGGATATTGAGATTATTATGTTGGTTTGATTAATGGTTTTGTCTTTATGATTCTACCATGTCTGTGTTGTTTGTGATCTTGCATGCTCTCCGTTGTTAGTAGCTATCTTGGCCAAGTAGTTGCTAGTGACTCCAAGAGGGAGTATTTATGCTCGATAGTTGGTTCATGCCTCTAGTTTCCAAGGGAAGTGACAAAAATCTCTCCGGTTGTAGATGTGCCGTTGCCACTAGGGAGAAAACAACGGTCTCTTGTTCATGTAACATGTGGACTGTTTACCTTACACACTTTGCTTAAAGCAGTTGTCTATTGCTTGCAACTTAATACTGGAGGGGGTTTGGATGATAACCTGATGGTGGACTTCTAGTCATAGATGCAGTTGGATGGCGGTCTATGTATATTTTTGTATTGCCCAATCGAATTTCATAGGATCTTTCTGACTAGTAATTGCATTGTTATATCTTGCTCAGTTCCTGTCAATTTCCCTGCTGTAATTTGTTTACCCTTCATGCCATCTTATTTATTTAACAAGAGCACCTCTAGTGAACTATGGACCCCGGTCCAATATTTACCATTTATACATCTTCCAATGTTACTTGTTTACTTGCTGTAAACCATTACCTTCCACATGATACGTTTAATCCTTTGTTTCAACAAACCGGTGATCTTGACAACATCACTGATTCGTTGGGGCAAAGTCTTAAGTTTGTGTTGTGCAGGTCTCCGTGTTGCTAGCAACACCTGTGTGACATTTCCTTCCTCCTTCTGGTTGGATAACCTCGATCTCTACTGAGGGAAGACTTGCTGTTGTGCTCATCGCACTTTGCTCTTGGGGTTTCCAACGAAGTGCTCCACATCATCACCATCAACGTTACCGACGTATCAAGTATCCCCAAGCTTAACTCCTTCTCGTCCTCGAGTAGGTAAGTGATAAAAAAGAATAATTTTTGATGTGACATGCACCATCAAAACCAAGATCAAACCATTTGCAAGCATTGAAAGATGGGATCAAAGAACTTTAAACATGTGCATGAGAGATGGAGTTCTAACAATAGGACAAAGTAACTATGCATGCATCATGACAGGCTACAAACAAAGATCATGAATAGCATGCATTGAAAAACGTTTGTTTGTTTCACATATAGAAATCATAGCATAGTGGCAATCAGCTTGTCCCTCATAGAGTAGCAAATATATGCATAGGACACCTTCAAAGTTCACAAGGGTGACTACAAACAGATAGCACAAGAATAAGTAATATCACAATATGCACCAATCAATAAGTTTTGGAACACTGCACACAGAATGGCAACTATGCTCTCTTAATGGTGCCTAAAGGTAGAAGGTGGAGATTCAAATAATGGTGGAAGAAAGGCCCTTCACAAAGGGAAGTAGGGATTTCAAGTTTCAAAAAGATCTTCCAAAAATTATGGTACTTGTTAGCTTTCAGCCCTCATTGCCCCTATCATAAGCATCTTGAAGTGATTAAGGTTAAAGTGAACAAAGATGGAGTATATGCTTGACGAAGTATAATTTGGCAATCTCAAGTCCCTTGAATACGAGGGACACACCTCATGCTACTTAACTTTAGTCACCTGTAAGTTCTTGTCATTGTAAGTATTTGCATATCATAGAGAACCTCCAACGGGGTACCCCTTACACATGGTACAGGAGCTATCCGATAACCAAAATGACAAGGCAAGCAGACAATTAGCATCTCAGCGATCTTTTTATTTACCATATGCATAGCTTTTTATTGAGGATGCTTCATAGGTAGCTCACTATGGTGATGCTGCAAGTTTCCACCATGATTAGGCATGGCTTAGTCTAGCGTTCCAAGCGTTTCTCTAACACAAAATACAAACTCCATGGACTTACAAGTTCCCTTTTTATTTCACACCGGTGACATCCATAGACAAAATAGCATGATATCAACTGGGTACAAAGTACAAGTGAAATGTTGAAAACGTTCCCCCTGACAGCACGGTTCCGCTAATTCCAACGTATAAGTGCAGGAATATACAACATGGATGACAAAATGGTTCAAGTTTATTAGGGGCAAAGAATATAAAGTGTGCCGTCAAGTTCGCGAGGGATTTAATCATTAAGTTTTCACATAACAAAATAGTTTTTAATTGGAAGATAGCTGAAAACAAGAATATAGGAATTTATAGTGGACACTTTGGAATAACTTGGTTTCTTGGGAGTTGGAGGCATGAGTAGAGCTTACTCATACAAGTGGAGGCTAGCAAAAGACTGGGAGCAACCAACTAAGAGAGCATAATGGCCATAATCATATAGAGCAACAAAGCATTACTAATCAAAGCATAGAGTGGTACTACAAGTCAAGGACTAAATGATCTTAGAGGCTATGGTGACTGGTTCATAGTCATAACATGGTGTGAGCATGTGCCAAGTCAACCCAAACAAAGCATTAAAGGAGAAAACCACAATACTATGCTTTTGCATGCTAAAACAACGCATAATTTCTTCAAGGCACACTAAGAGATCCCAATTGTTTGGAACAAGACATGCTATAGAAATAATCACTAAGCATAATGTCAAAACAACACCTAGCATGTCATGCTAAAATTTAAGTCACAGTCAATGCAAGCTCCTCTTGCACTTACAAGTAAGAACTTACTACTCCTTTCCAACACTAAGCAACTTATTTGCAACAACACAGCGAGAACAGGGGTCCTAACTACTTTATTCAAGCAAACTAAAATGACCTAAGAAAAGCAAATGAAAACTAAGACGCTCCAAGAACAACACAAATGTGCATGAAACAATAAAAATGAAGTGTCTAGACAGACCTGAGCTTTTTATTGATGAAGAAGGGGATGCCTTGGGCATCCCCAAGCTTTGACTCTTGTACCTCTTGGATATTTCTTGGGGTGACACCGGGTGGAATCCCCAAGCTTGAGCTTTTGTCCATTCTTCATCTCATTACATCATTCTCTCTCTACATGTCGTGGTGGTGGCACGGCAGATGCCATGGGTAGGCTTAAGTTGGGGGCCGAATGGGTGCTTGTGGTCACCGGGGAGGGAGTGCACGGTCGAGCCATGCACGAAGAAAAAGAAGAACTCTCTAGACTTAGCAATTCGATTGATACCCCAGAGATTACAAGTGCTCCTTGAGCTGTATAAGCTAGAGTCCTCAGCACTAGTTCACTACTTGGTCCAATCTCCCTCTACTACTGCTATGCCCTCCCTTATATAGGCAGTGCTAGCTAGCTAATACCCCTTTGGGTTCTAGGGTTTACTGTTTGGATCTTGGTCCCTATAATGTGGGCCGGGTCATGGGTTTTCCCTAAGCCCAGAGGCCCGATACATAAAGCTTGACAGCTAACGGTCTTCTGGTACGCTGCTTCTTGTTACTTTTGGCGTCATGCTGTTACTTTGTACATCAGCGTATGCTTTGGGCGTCACCCAGCTCCTTTTGTGTCACCCGGCGTCGCCCTTCTCTTTTGACCATGCTTTACCATGGTCCCTCCTGAACCTTACTCGGAAAGGTTCCACGCGTCCTTCTTGACTTGGCCCTTCCTCGGTCGACTCGGCTCGTCGGTTCCTGCAAGGGTTACAACTTTGTCCTATACGGGCCGACATAGTTTGTATGTCGGCTTTCATGCTTATCTTACCCGGCCATTCTTACCTGGCCTGGTTCTTTCTTTACTCGGAGCCAACCCAGCTGCGCTATGTTTCCCCTCTCGTGACCCTATAGGGGGTTATCCCCCCGACACTACACCTGAAATTTTTCATTCATACAAAACTTCACACAATCTTCATTAGCAACATTAGTGTATTCAAAAGATATTAGACCTCTAGCAAAGCTTTGAAACAACAAGGCTTTTCACTGAAAACACAAGCTACTGTAGCAACTCCTTCCAAAATCTCAGTTCACCTAAAGAGAACTCAAAAAGGAATCAATAAGAAGCAAATGCAAATAATGGCAGAAATCTGTCAAAACTGACCAGCAGGTAGAAACTGATTTTTTCGAACACCTTCTGTTGATCAAATCAAAAAGTGTTTGTCACATACCAAAATTTTCCAAATTTTGAAATATGAAAAAAAATAAACAAGTTAAATAATTGTTGAAATTTAGAGTGAAAAGAAACTGTTTTATTCCAAATGGAAACATTAAAACCCATCTTGAACAAACTTTGAATAAAAGGGAAATCCCACAAAATTTAAATCAAGTGAAATGCATTCATCAATGAATATATCTTGAAATTCCAACTTGGGAAAATAAACCAAAACTCTAAAACTCTAATGGAAGAAAATTATTTCCAAGATTACTCTAAGCCTATGGATTGGATCCATATAAAAATTTATCAACAAATATTTATAAATGATTAAAAAATGATAAATAAGACCATAGAAATTGGTTTAATTTAATTTGGGGCCATAGATAAAATTTTATGAATTTAATGTGATGAAAGGAAATAATTTCCAAAGCTAATAAAGCACCTATCTAAAATCCATACCATGTTGTGAGTAAAATAATCCAAAAGGGATTTAATAAGATAAACAAATAAAAAATAAAATAATACAAATTGGAATCACCAATTTTGGATCTATAAATAAACAGATATGGATTTTATAACATAAAAAAATAAATAAATAAATAAGGAATATTTAAAAACCAAATTAAATCTTGGCCAAACAAATGAAAAGAAAGTTTATAGAATAATAAAAGGAGTAAAATATTATTTAAATAAAATCATAAGGAATTGAACAATATTCAATTTTATTTAAATAAAGATAAATTGCCTAAAACTAAATAATAAATTCCAAGGGAATTATTTGGAAGACAATTTAAAACTTGAATTAGAATCCATGAGCAAATTAAATAAAGAAAATCCAAATAAATGAAGGAATAAAGAATATTCAAATAAAATAATATGGCCTTGGTAAAATTCAATTCTATTTGAATAAAGACAAAAATCCCTAATAGAAATGATTAATTAAATCATGAAAAGATAATAAATTGGAGTTTGCCCAAATGAAATAAAAGTTATTTAATTAACTTAAATGGAATAAAAGAACCATTTGAATAAAATTTATATGGAATTAAAACTATATTTGATTTTGTTTGATTAAATACAATTGTCCAATTTAAATGATTAATAAATCATATTAAAATACTTTAAATAATTCAAAGTGAATTATTTACACTAATGAATAAATAAAGCCTACTGAAAAAGGTTTGGTGAAAATTGAATTTAAATAAGAGTTTAAAAATATAATTAAAATCCTATTTAAAAATAAAGGCAAGTGCCTATTTTAAATAAATAATAAACCATATGTGAATAAAATAATTATTCTAAAATGGACTTTAAATACATATTTAAAATAGTATAGAAACATACTGAATGTTTGGAAAAGATTTAAAAAGGAAATCTGAATTCAAATGGTGGTTTGAAATTCAAAATAGAAAATCAAAATAGAAAAGAAAAAATAAATAGAATACAAAAAGGAAAAGGGTCCAGCCCAGCTAACCTAGCCCATCAGGCCCAGCCGGCCCATTTTCCCTCTCCCCGCAACCTCGACCCTCTCAGAAGCTGACTACCCGACCCCACCGAACCTCCCTTCCACTCGCTGACAGCATAGCCCCGCTGCCCCGTCATCGTCATCAACCCCGCGACCCCTTCATCCCCAAATCACGCCGGCTGTTTCTGGTCGATTAAAAATCGCTTGAATTCGAATTAATGCGCTAGTAATTCCTCCCCCGATCTTTCCTACTTAATCGCCCGCATCTCCTCTATCTTTTCCCTCAGATCCCACTCCACGAACGCCACCAGGCCACTCTGATTTTTCCCGAAACCATCCTCTGCTCCGACGAGCCTTCGAGCAAATTCCGGCCAGACACCGCCTCCCCTTGCCCCCTAGCCACCACGAGACTACTCCCCATCACCAGGCGCACACTCCAGTACCACCATCTCACTCGCGGCGCCATGAAACCTCGACTACGTCTTTGCCAGAGCAGTGTCATCGTCTGCCTCCTCTCCGACGAGCTCCCTCGGTAATTTCTGACCGTCCTCTCCCCTCTCGTTGACACACACATGTTATACTCTCCCGTGCGCATCTAACGCGATTTGTTTCGTGTCCTAGCGCGCTTCGTAACCTCGCCACCGACGACACCAGAGCGTGCCCAACGCCAACGATGACTCTGTCGAGGAATTTCCAGCAGCTCCGTGCACCCCTTCGACTGTCAACACCTGATTTTTTAATCCCAGATGCCTGTTATGCCATACATCACAATCCCAGGATTACTTTTTTTGTGAGACATAACAGGTTTGGATACCACAGTACATCATCCATTACAAACCATACATAAGATCTTACACAAATAAAGATCTCATGATCCAGTTCTTAATACAACTCAAGCAGTGGAATAACGTAATAATAAAGGTAGCGTTGGCGAAGCTTCATCTTCGGGGTCACATGCAATGCTGACGATGGGAGATGATCCTAGTTTTCATAACCTTCCTGGGGTCCATCATCCTGGTACTCCTCTTCATAGTCTGGCCACGGGAATAGCCAGGGACAAAGCCATGGGTACTCTTTAAGTACTCGCAAACTAATACTAACAAGTTAAGGAGGTTTTGTAGTAGGACACTAAGCTCTAGGGTTGTTTTGTAAAATCCAGGTTTACCTCTACTAAGTTCAAAAGCAAAGAACGCTAGTTGAAGTTTTATACACCTAAGTGGGAACTTGAATTTCATATCACAATTCTGTTGTGGTCAAGTCAAAATCTCAATTCATTTCACAAGTCATTTTGAAAACATCTGACGGGGGAACAGTATGGCCACTCCAACTGTCCATAACCGCGGACGCGGCTATTCAAATAGTTTGACACTCTGCAGAGATTGTACACTTTCACCACAACATTTGATACATCCGTCAGGAACAAACCCTGAATTCACCATACTTAGTATGTGGATAATCAATCCTGACATTTCGATTACACGCCCTTGTATAGGCACCTCTCTTGTGAGTTTGTCCTCCCAACCAGGACCAACTGTCATATTGGGTACTGCACAGGTGGACAATCTTCACAAGGTAGCCTCAGCTCAAACCTTGGTCGTGAGGGAACCCATACTAAGGTATATAAGTTTCCAGTCAAGCCCTACCCAATTTTCGGGTATTGTGGTTGTATGGTAAAATTGGAATGGTATCGCATCCAGACAACCATCCATTTTATAAAGGGCTAAGGCTCATGCCTCAGCATTTTCATCATCAAAATCATCGGGTGTTCGGAAACACATGTCAAAAAAATTCAGTAGAATGACTCATCATTCCAAGGTTTTCATAACCATTTTCACCAAGTATTCCCATCTAAAGTTGATCAAGTTTTATGCTTAGGACTAGCATCTACAAGTGGGGTAAGTACTAATAAGGGGTGGTAAACAAGTGGAGATTAATTAAGTTCAATCTCATGCCTTAGGATGACATCAAGATTATCTAGATTAGACCAAATTTAATGCTCTTTACGCAACGTTCAAATATCTTTCTAGTATCTACAAGTCACCTAAGTAAAGTTTAAGAGAAATCTTTGATAAAGAAATAAAGTATAAAGCTTGCAAGTAAAACTAGGATTGGGTATCATAAAATGTGTCCAACCAAGCTTGCTTAGTGCATTGCATAGGTTATCTAACTTTCATAATTGCAAGTGTTAGCTTGCATAGGTCAACTTGGTTAGTAAGGCTTGCCTTGTGCAGAGCAGTGGTTGAAGTTCTCCTCCGCTTCTTCTTCGTAGTATCCTCCTTCCTCCTCGTATCCTTGGTCGGTACTAGCATCTATGAATAAATACAAGATACACAATCACCAAACAATACTTAACCATTTTCAATCATCACACAAAGGTGTTCTATAGATGATCTAGCATCATCACTTAACATTACAAGATTAAGGCATTTGTCTTATTTATTTATTTTTAGAAAAGTAATTTCTACTCATTGAAAAACTACTTAAGATTTAATATTCTCCAACTCAAACATGGGATCATGTTGACACATGTCATCACCACATATTTCAGTACATGGGAATGTGATATAAAGTGGTGTCACAATTTAATAAGGTTTACCTTTTTATTTTAAATAATTAAAGTGATTAGAAATACCTATGTGGCATTCTTTTATTACTTGAAAATTATTTCTGTAAGTAAACTGACATGTTTTTATATATTCTGAAAGGTATGATCAAATGTGATTTTTGAGAGTTGGAATCAACTCAAAATCTATTATGGTTGAAATTTGAAAAATGTTTGAATTCAGAAAAGCTTCTGACTTGTTATTTTTACCAATGTTGATCTATAGATCCAAATGATTTGAATCCAACGGGCTTGGATTAAGCATTTCAGTACATTTCTAACAAAATTGGTTTCATGCAATTTGGTTCACTGAATAGAGCTGGGTTGATTTTTGAAACTAGGTACAGAACTTTGTTTGAATTAAAATAGAAAAAGCTAAATTCAAACGGTTGGGCTGCGCAGGAAAGGTTAATGGGCCGGCCCAGTGTCACTCAGCAGCGCGGGGCTCAGCTGAATGGGGGTTCCACCCGTTAGTAGCTCATACCACGCGAAGCGGTATGGGGCGATGTGGTTCGTTGGATTAGATGGGAGATCAACAGCTGAGGTTCATCGTCGACGATGAACATGTCACCGGCGAGCTCGAACCCTAGCGACTCTATGGGGGTCGTGGGAGGCTCGCCGGGGCTCAGGCGAGGGTCGGCGATGGGGGCGAATGACGAAGTCGACGACGACGATTCTCCTGGCATCGGCAGCTCCTCCTGGGGCGGCTCCAATCGACGGCTCCCTTCTTCTCCAGCAGCGGCCGGCTCCGGGGAAGGGTGTGGGAAGGGTGTGGGATGCTTCTAAGAGAGAGGGGAACAAACTGGTGTGAAGAAATCGAGCGAGGGTTGCCTCCTTTTATAGGCTCGACCGCGAGACCGAGAGGGATGGGCAGGCGACGGTGGCAACACGGCTACGGGCGGCTAGAGGCATGGCTGCGGTTGGCGATCGACTGGCAGTCTCCTGGTGATTCTCTAGAACTTGAATGCGAGCTTAGGGGCGGTGGCAATTGGTCTAGAATGTGCGGTGCTCTGCGAGGCAGAGGCGGCGAACTCCGCGGCGAGCGGTGGCTATGGGGTACGGGCGATGAAACGAACATGTCCAGTGGTCTCCTGGGACGGTGGGGGTGCATGTTGGCGGGCGGCGAGGGCTCGAGGTGGTCGGGTTGAGTGGGAAGGGCGCGTGCACTGGGGTGCGCGATGACATGGTCAACAGCAGCGCGGGCGCGGCGTTCCTAGAGGTTTGGGTCTCTGTCTTCGAGCTAGGGCTGGTCGAGAGGGCGCGGTGAGGCATGGGCTACCTCCCAGACAAGGTTGGCACAACTAGTTCTTCCTCTAGCTTGATGTCCACACTGGGGTGACATGGTGAGGCTCGGCCTGATCACCATTGATGGCAATGGCAAGCTCACAGTGATGCTAGAGTTTAATAACTAAGCTAGATGATCTACTAGATGTTTGTTATGAGCTATAGATGGGACAAGGTTGGCCAAAACACTGCTCAAAATAGTGTTTGTGATTTGTTTGATTTGAATCTGCAACCTGTTTGATGAAATGGCCATAAGAACTTGATTTTTGAATTTTGAAAAGATTTTTTGTGGGTGTGCTAGGCATGTGTTGAGGGTTCTGTGGGTTCTTGGGTTTTGAAAATTGAGCTTGTTGTAGTGGTTTTTGAAATAGTGGGATCTTCCCATATGAGATAGATTCAATTTTAAACTGCCATTTAAACTTAGCATTTGAATGTTTTTCGATGATCACAAAGTGGGCCTTGGTACCTTATTATGAGTACTAACAAGGGGTGCAAAGATCCACAAATGTTTCTATTGAGTTTTGAAAACTAGAGATAGCCAAAGTAGGCATGAGAGTTAATTTGGCAAAAATGACCATTCACTTCATTTGTTTAATTTGAGTTGTTTGTCTTTGGGAAAAGTTTGGGGATTGTTTAGATGATGTTTATTTCACCTAAGAATCCTTTTACAAGAAAATAAACACAGAACCATGGCAACTCAAAAGAATCCAAATTTTGAATACACACACATATGAATGCTTTCATATTTTTAGTTGGGAAAGTTTTTGTTAACCCTAAATTTGATGATTAGAGTTTGATGATCCATGTTTTATATTTTTGGGATGTTACAAACCTTCCCCCCTTAAACAAAATCTCGTCCCGAGATTTGAAAAAGTATGAAAAAAGATAACCTAGGATTTGAAGAGATCGGGAAACACCGTCCAAATGTGATCTTCGCACTCCCACGTAGCTTCCTCTTCTGTGTGGTTGCTCCACTGAATCTTGAGAAACTTGATGCTTCGAGTTCTGGTAGTTCTGAAAGCTTCTTCCATAATACGGATGGGTACTTCGGGATAGGTCAGGTCATCGTTGATCTCTATGGTCTGGTGATCAATGTTCTTGAACACTTCCGTCTTCTCCGGAACTTTGAGGAACTTGCGAAGTAATGAGATATGGAACACATTGTGCACGGCTGACATCTCTTCGGGTAGTTCCAATTGATACGACACTTCTCCTCGACGGTTCAGAATCTTGAAGGGGCCGATATATCTGGGGTCTAACTTTCCTTTCAGCTGGAAACGCTGCATTCCTTTTAATGGCTACACTTTCAGATACACAAACTCTCCGATGTTAAAAGCGAGGTCTCGACGTCTCTTATCGGTGTAACTCTTCTGTCTTGACTGGGCTGTCTTGAGCTGTTCACGAATCTTGTGAACCTTCTCTTCTGCTTCTCGTAGGATGTCGGGTCCAAAAATCTGACTCTCTCCTACTTCCAACCAGTTCAAAGGGGTGCGACACTTCCTTACATACATGAATTCAAATGGGGCCATTTGCAAACTAGCTCGATAACTGTTGTTGTATGAAAATTCTGCGAACGACAGACAATCTTCCCATTTAGATCCATACTCTAACACACATGCTCTCAACATGTCTTCGAGTATTTGATTTACTCGCTCCGTTTGTCCGTCGGTCTGAGGGTGATAAGCTGTGCTGAAATCTAGTCGTGTTCCTAAACCTTCTTGGACTTTCTTCCAGAATCTCGAGGTAAACTGAGTTCGTCGATCCGGTATGATGTTCTTGGGGACTCCTTTTAAACTGACGATTCTAGCGATGTATAACTCCGGTAGCTTTGAACTCTGATATGTGGTCTTGACTGGTAAGAAATGGGCGACTTTGGACAATCTGTCCACTATGACCAAGATAGAGTCATTTCCCCTACTAGAAGTAGGTAATCCGGTGATAAAGTCCATTCCAACGGAATCCCATTTCCATTCCGGAATCTGCAATGGTTGCAACAATCCAGCGGGTCTTTGATGTCCCGCCTTGACTCTCTGACATATATCACACTTGGCGATATAGCTTCCGATTTCTCTCTTCATCTTATGCCACCAAAATTGCTCTTTCAAGTCCTGATACATCTTTGTTCCTCCGGGGTGGATAGAATAAAGAGTATCATTAGCTTCCTTTAGAATAACTTCTTTCAACTCAGAATCTGCTGGTACACAAAGGAGTCCTTTGTACCACAGAACTCCTTCGTCTTCAGTAAATCCGGGTACCTTGCCTGTACCGATACGACGCTTGATTCCGTCGATACTAGCATTTCCTTTTTGCGCCTCTTTGATCTGGCTGATCAAAGTGGGTTGAAGTTCTATGCTAGCCAAAATTCTTCACTCACTAATTCCATTCGGAAATCTTCCAACTCCTGGTGCAAGCTTGGTTGCTCCTTCAAAATCATGGAGTTCAAGCGGCACGACAATCTGATAAGGGCATCTGCTACCACGTTGGCTTTACCGGGGTGATAGTGAATGTCCAGGTTGTAATCCTTGATTAGCTCAATCCATCTTATTTGTCTCATATTCAGCTCCTTCTGAGTGAATATATACTTCAGGCTCTTGTGATCTGAATAAATCTCACAACGGTTTCCCATCAGGTAATGCCTCCAGGTCTTCAGGGCTAGAACTATGGCTGCGAGTTCGACGTCATGGGTTGGATAGTTCTGCTCATGTTGTTTTAGTTGTCAGGATAGATAAGATATAACTTTGCCTTCTTGCATTAGCACACATCTGAGACCTATCTTGGATGCATCACAATACATGTCAAAGGGCTTCGTGATATCCGACATGATTAAGATTGGGGCTGAAATCAATCTCCTCTTGAGTTCTTGAAAACTCGCTTCACATTTGTCCGTCCATTCAAACTTCTTGTCCTTCTTCAGCAATTGGGTCATGGGTCTGGCAATACTCGAGAATCCTTCTACGAACTTGCATTAGTATCCCGCCAATCCGAGAAATACACGAACTTGGGTTTGAGTGGTTAGGGCTTGCCAATCTTCGACATCTTTCACCTTTGCAGGGTCAACGGAAATTCCTCCGGATGATACAATCTGGCCGAGGAATCCTACCTCCTGTAACCAGAATTCACATTTGCTAAACTTGGCATACAACTTATGTTGTCTAACGGTCCAAGAATGGTCCTTAGGTGTAGCTCATATTCTTCTTCTGATTTGGAATAAATCATAATGTCATCGATGAAAACAACGACAAACTTATCCAGGAAGTCCATAAAAATCTTATTCGTGAGATTCATGAAATAAGCGGGGGCATTGGTTGATCCAAAAGACATGACAGTATACTCGTATAATCCATATCGGGTGGTAAAGGCAATCTTTGGAATATCCTCTGCACGGATCTTGAGTTGATGATAGCCGGTTCTAAGATCAATCTTAGAAAACACTTTGGCACCGGTCAACTGATCAAACAAATCTTCTATCTTGGCCAATGGGTACTTGTTCTTGATAGTGACATCATTCAACTTCCGATAATCCGTACACAAACGGTTACCTCCATCTTTCTTGTCCACAAACAAGACAGGTGATCTCCATGATGACGCACTTGGTTGAATCAATCCAATTTCCAACATGGCATCTAGTTGCTTCTTCAGTTCTGCTAGTTCAGACGGGTTCATACTATATGGTATCTGGGCTATGGGTCCTGTTCCACGGATTAGTTTGATGATAAACTCAATATCCCGATCTGGGGGCATACCGGGCAAAACATGTGGAAATACATCAGGGTACTCACAGACTATCCAGACTTGGTCAATGGTAGGTTGTGATATACTCTTGTTGCACTTGAATTGACGAGGTAAGGTTTCAGATACATGCTCGACTGATATTCCGGCTGTACTGGTCATGGTTATGGATTTCTTGGCACAGTCAATTAATCCTTTATGTTTGGACATCCAATCCATTCCTAGTACTACTTCCAAACCTTTAGTTCCGAGTACTATCAGATTAGCATAAAAATCTATGCCATGGATTCGGATAGGGACGGCTTTGCAAATTTGCCTAGCTTTGGTGGTGGAACCGGGGATTTGAACAATCATAACATGCTTCAGTTTGGTTGGTTGAATCTGACTAGTGCTTGCAAATTCTTCGAGGAAAAATGAGTGCGATGCACCAGAATCAAACAACACTCTACAAAGTACAGAATTAACAGAAAACATACCCAGCACGACGTCTGGCGCTTCCTGGGCTTCTTCAGCATGCATGAGAAAAAGACGGTCGTTGCGGTTGAGCGAATCCCTGGGGCAAACCTTCTTCCAGGCTGAACACGACGCTGCTGCTGAGCTGGGGCATTTGCATTGGGGGCTACGGCATTCTTCTTGGGGCACTCATTGGAGTAGTGACCCTTATTTCCATAGTCATAACAAGTCACTTGCGACTTGTCCTTAGCTGCAATAGGCACATCATTGCTTCCAGTCCTCGGGGCAGTGTTGGTGTTGGCGGTAGCATTGTTGTTGTTGAACTTGGGTGGTGCACGGTTGAAATTGTTAGGGTTGCTGGGGTTGTTGTGATTTCCTCCGGGCCTTGGGTTTCCACGGTTGGGATAGCTTGGACGGTTCCTCGGGGGTCTGTTGTTTCTCGGGGCAAATCCTGGAGATGGGTTAGGGCGATACTTTGGGGTATGATGGGTTCCTGGCTGATGAATCATGCGCCGCTTGCGGTTCTCATTGGCTTGGTTGATCTTTCCTTCCATCTGGATGGCATAGTCGCAAGGGCTTCAATATCAGCAAAGGGGATATTGACCAACACCGTTTGCATCTCATCGTGCAGACCATTCAAGAATCTCTCTTTCTTCTTGGCTTCAGTGTCTATCTCATCCGGGGCATACCTAGATAATGACAATAATTTGTCACGGTATTCCACTACGGTCATCCTTCCTTGCTTCAGTTCTCTGAACTCATCTCTCATTCTCTTGATCAAACCCGGTGGCACATGGGTTCTGCTGAACTTGACCTTGAATTCCTCCCAGGTCATCATCTCCTCCGGTCATTGCACGAGCACTGTTCCACCATGCTCTTGCATCTCCGGCTAGATAGTGCATAGTGAACAAAACTTTCTCGTTAGCTTCCACTCCGGCGACTTCCAGGTTGTTTTCCATGGTTTGCAGCCAATCATCTGTGTCTAAGGGCTCTTCCGACTTAGTGAAAACAGGTGGGTTCGTGTTCTGGAAATTCTTGAGCTTAGATCCATGGTTGTCCTGATTTCCTTGGCCTTGATTGTTGTGGGCCAGCTGAGCTATCTGCTGAAGGGTGTCTAGGTTGTCTTGACGTTCTGCTCTTTTAGCTTCGCGGTTAGAAACCAACATTTGCAGGATCTACAACATCGGGTCCGGGGATGAACCACTTCCTCCGCGAGGCATCTGAAGATTGAGATAGATCATGAGAAAAGAGGGAAATTTCTAAGGTCCAGGGACTTTGAAAAGTTTTTAGAGTTTGACTCAGATTTTCTAGCAACTTTCTTTTCATTCATTCATCTATAGCACACGATACAACACACACCACAACAAAGGTAAACAGATGGTTTTAAGAACCATTCTGGAAATTACGATACAGTGGGACCGAATACAACTCACTACGCTAGTGCTCAAGTGCTACTACTCCTCGGAGTCGGTGTAATCGGCATCCTCATCATCCTCATCGTCATCGATGAAGGGGAAATCCTCCTCATCGGTGAAGAAGTCCATGGCCTGATCCTCCAGAAAATCATCATCATCGATGAGATAGGAGTAGGGTTCTCCACGAAGATCTTCTCCGGAATTCTCCCTTTCCTCCAACTGCATGTCTCTCTCGTGGATGGTCTCCTCCAAATCTGAGATACGGTGGTGAAGACGGGTAATGATGCACTCCTTCTTGTCAAGTTGACGGCAGCGAGACTTGCGGTCCTTCGCTAGCATGGCGATGGTCTGATCCTTCGTCCTGATGAAAGCGGACTTGTGGTTGGAGTAGTCACGGGCATTGTCCAGTTCCTGCTGACGATCATACATCATGAAGCTAAGGTGGTCCAACTGAGTCTTCAGCTCGTGGTGGTATGGGGCTTCCAGTGGATGTCCCATAGCATCACGCCTTGGACAAAACTCAAAGCGGGTACCCTTGATCTGGTTGATACTCTGCCCACACAGACGGACAAGAGTTTCCTGCATGGCTCTGGCAAGTCCATCGAGCCAGTTGTTCTCTCTTAAGGTGAACTGAATTCCCTCGGCAGTGGGTGTAACATCCCTAAAATCATATTTCAAAACTCATTCATATCATCCTTGCATCTTTCATTCATTTAGGGTTTTTCTCTCAAAATCATTTAGGAGCATAAGCTTGTGCTATGATTTCATGTGAGCAAATTTAACTCAAATGGCCATCACCCTTTGAGACTTGATTGTTTAGGAACTTGTTTGCTTGCCTCCATTTTTGGAAAGTTTAGGTGTAGCAATTTAACCAAAGTTTTCAACTTAGAAATAATTTCAAAACCATTTCAAAACATTTGCAAACTAGAGGCAAAGTCTCTGTTTGTATTAAGCCCAAGCTAGACCAAGCCCTTACAAGGTAACCACATGGTTAAATAACTAGTTTTTGAAACCACAGAACCCTGCAAAGATCCCCAGATTTGTTTGAACTCAAAAGGATTTGAATTCATATCAAAACCATTCCAGAAAATAGATTTAGAAAAGAAAAAGGGATAAACAAAAGAAAAGGGCCGCGCACCACTATTTCAGCCCAGCATCGAATCGAGCCCAACAAGCCCACCCGAGGATTTTCTTTTCTTCTTTCACGCGCGAGCGCACCCAGTCAGACACTGACAGACAGACCCCACCTCCACCTTGCGCACTTCGCTGACGAGCGGGCCTCCTCCATGTCAGCATCATCTTCCCCCTGACTCCGCGCACGATCTCCGCCGCTGACCGTTGCCGCAGTGATGTCGAGCTTAATTGGGCATTAATCCCCGGGCGTTTCGTGTCGAGCCTCTGGCTATAAGACCCTCTCTGCCTCGCGAGCATTTTCCCCCAAACACCTCGCTCACTCCGCCACCAGGCTGCCCTCAGTCAACCCCACACCGCCGCAGACAGAGCCTAGTCCGGCGATCAATTCCGGTGAGCCTCGTGTTCCCCTCTGCCTCTCATTCTTGCTATCATGTTCAGTGAGTCTCTGCGCACCTCCTGACCCCACTGGTTCATCCTGTACTGCCCCAGGTCGCCGTTTCCACTCGACACCGCAAGCACCGACGACAACATCAACTCCGGCGAGCTCTAGTGGTAAGTCCAGACCGCCCCGAACCTTGTCATTCACGCACGCATCTTCGCCATGATCTTCTGCATCTGACCACGCCCTTTGTTTGCCTCCTAGTGATCGACAACCTCGCCAACGACGACGATTGACCGTGCCGACGTCTGTCTCTACTCCGACGAGCAATCATCGTCGTATCTATGCGCCCCTTGACAAACCAGAGCCACCTCGATCTTCAGCACGCCACCGCGGTCCCGGTAAGCGCCTTCTTGTTTCCTCGGGCGACCTAGAGCGCCGGCGCCACCGTAGTCGGACGCGCCGCCGCCAGTCATCGCCGCTAGCGCCGCCAATTAGTGGCTCGGTGATTGAGTCCGTTGGATCTATATCGTAAGGCTAGGATAGATCTTAAACGAAGGGGTACGCGCACGTCTGAGCTGCCAGATCTAAGTTAGATCCTACGGTCCGCATCTGTCGATCCGACCGAAGCGGTACGCGCCAGTGAGGTCGCGACGCGTGGCTAGGACGAATTCAAAAACAGAATTTAAACCAGAATTAGATCCAATTTTCAAATGCTTATAACTTTTGAATGCCACGTTAGTTTTCTGCAAACTTTATACCGTTGGATTCAGTGAAACAAGACCTTTCTGAATATCCAATGTGTTCAGCAAATAGTAACCATTAGAATGACTTTATTTGTAGAAACTTGTTTAAGGCTATTTTGAGTATAGATTTAGTTTAGTATTTTGTTTTAGGGTTGAATAACTTTAGTTGGCAATCTTGTGACTTGTTAAGTTTCTGTAAACTTGCACATGCTTGGTAGAGTTTTCAAAAAATCACCACTTAGTAGATTCTTGCATGCATGCATTCATATTATGTTTGGTTGTAATAATTGTGTGTAATTGTGTGCTAAAATTTTGTGTAGATTTTGCTAGTGATTGTGATTGTGACGAGTGCTACTCTCTCCATTACCAAGGCAAGTGATATTTTCATGAATATTCCATTCCTATATTTTATACTTGCATTAGATATTTTGCTAAGTCATGCATGCTACTTTTGTCAAATGATATGATGGGAAATCCTATGTAGATTAGAATGGTAGAGTTGCTAGGAAAATTCCCTAAGGATAAGTTGCCATGCCATGCTTAGCCTAGCTACTAGAAAACAAGGGTGGTTTATATATTCACACTATGGAAAAATATTCTAAGTCTGAGGACTTGTGTTTTATTTAACAAAACAACTAAGTTAATGAATCACCTGGGTGGAATGGGACTTGCTTGGTGGTTTTTGGTTGAGTGGTTCACAAGGCCCATGTCTATGGTTTACCTTGTGTATCTCACTTGTGGATTGCCACCCAGGAATAAAGAGATTTGAGTTGTCAAATGTTGAGAAGCTTCAAGTGCAACCACTTGGCAAAATGGGCTCTGCCATGATCATATAGGTTGCTAGAACTTAGTCTCTTGGACAGTTGGTGGTAGAGGGAATGATAGGTTGGAACGCGTCCATTTGACTAAGGAAAGGCTTCTGAAAGATCTTGTCTTGGGAAACCAAGTCTTGTGGGGAAAGTGCACCACCTATGCAGAGTGTAAAACCTAAGTACTTAGCCATGTCCCTGGTAAAGGACAATTTGAGCATTAAGACATGGAAGCTTCAAGAATATCATCACTCCAATTTCTAAATAAAACTTGTGGGTGAAGAAGGGTGAAGGACCCCAATGTCTAATGGAGGTTCCTTGGGAAATTTTGGACTCCAATGTCTATTGGAGGTTCCTTGGGAAGTTTTGACAAAGAAAAACATAATGTTTTCTACTAATAGGAAAAACCTATTTTGAGCAAAGCAAGCCAAGCTACACCTAGCCAAAATGCATATAGTATTATAGTCCACTTAAAATAAACTAAGGTATCACTTGCCAATACTATTCCAAAGTATTGACCCTCTGTGGCTGTAACTTGTAATGTTGCAGGTTACTCTGATGATGATTAGGAGTCATGAGTCTACACTCAACATGCTTGCCTGTGGCACATGGAGATGAAGACTTATGTTTATTTACTTATTCCTTAAACTCTTGTATTAGGCCTTTGGCCCTGAGTTGTAAAAGACTATGTTTTATCTCTGGAATGACTGTAATAAACGACCTTTGTATCTATGTACTTCATCTTAAACTGTGGATGCTAGCATTGATCCAGGGACTAGCATTGCAATCACAGGGATCCTTTCCTTTATAAAGGAGGGGTCTTACAGATGGTATCACAGCACTGTGTTGCCTATAGGATTATGACCGTAGGGTTGGAAACCACTAAGGAAAATTTTTAAACTACTTCTACACTTGTCTATTCTTCTCGTAAACTTTTCTAATCTTCTCATTCTCATCTCTATTTGTAGATGAACTCCATCAACGAAGCCGTGAAGAAAGGACCACTCATGACCATGACCTTGGAGTGTGAAACTGAGTTTCCCAAGATTCTCAAGGACCTCATGGAGACAATGGAAGCACATGGTGCAGCCGTGTACAAAGGCTTTCTGGTGATGAAGGAAGGAGTGGAGTATTGGTGGGTGCAACTTCACTTGTACAAAAACAAGGAAGACAACCACAAAGAAAGAGGTTTCTGCATGTACACCAACACTTTTTTGCACACCACATTCTTTGAGTCAGCAAAAGAAGCAGCTTGGAAGACTATCAAAGAACTCAGTGCTAGAGTCAAGTGCAAGATGCTCAACCTCCAAAAAGACTTAGAGAAAGAGAAGGAACATACCCAAGAGTTGGAAGTCACCAACCAAACCTTAAGGGGAGATATTATAGACTTAGTGATAGAAGCATGTGAACAAGATAGGCTGATTGCCTCTAGGAACATTGTGTTAGCCACCAGATCCAGTGAGATAGGTTTGTGAACGCACTTCGTTAGTTGGACCACCACCTATCACCTTATTTTCCAAATAATACCTTAGATAAGTTTGAACCTTGGTTGATGTAATGGATTCATGTATGCATGACTTGTGTGATTTTTGTGTTCCATGGATATGTATGAATGTTTGTCTTGTTTATTTTTTTAAATTGTGTTGTTCTAACTTTTTCAATCTTATAAATAGATGCCTATTGCCATCAGCACTCTCGAGGAGTTCCAGGTTACCCGTTTTGATCCTCTTATCGTAGAGCTTACTACCTTGCTCGATCTCCCTCTTCCCACCATTACGGTGCACCCACTCACCAAGTTTGAGAGGAAGGACCTTTGGGGCTTCAAGGTGAACCAGCCAGGACGCCAGACAGAGCCTACTACGGAGGCCATCGTCTTCAAGCTTATGCACGATGACAGGGAGAGAGGCATGGAGGTTGTCATGCAGGACCTGATAGGACGTCTGTTAGGCCGTCACTCCCGACAGGTTAGAGGCACTCACTTCCATGCCTTCGGAAGGCGTGATGATGACGGAGAGTCCATCGACTTTGAGGACGACTCGAGGGCCACAGCAGAGCCGATACGCCTGTACCTCCAGGACTTAGAGACTCTTGTTAGGCACGTGGATACTGATAGGACGAACGTCATGCTTAGTAATGACGAGCTCCAGGTGCAGCTTCGCGAGAAGGACAAGCTCTTCGCGCAGCAGGACGAGATAGTCAAGGAGATGGAGGCGAAGTTCGAGACCCAAGACCGTAAGTTCAAGAGTCAAGAGAAACGTGTCCAGGATAGGAACAAGAGGATCCGGGATATGACCGAAGAACTGCAGTCCAAGGACTTCGAGTTAGAGCAGCAACAGACAGTGATTGAGAGACTTCGTTCCCAGAATAGGGCTCTCAAGGCCAAGATCGACTCCTTGACCACTACTATTGAGGAGAACAAGACCGCAATGGAGAACGCAGGTCTTACCTTTGTCGAGGAGGAGATTGATGCTGACGAGTAGACTTGACTACTCAGTTATCTTTATTTACCGCACTTGTTATTTGTGAACTTATTATTGGACCATCCGACATGTGGATGGCTTGCCACTTGTGTGTTTTTACTTTGAGACTTTTGTTATCTTATTGTTGAGCTTTTATCCTTGTGTTGCATGCTATGTGTTTGCTTGTGTAATGTATTGTGCATGAATCATGTAAGGGTATCTCATTCTTACCTCTATATGAACAAACCACAGATGCCTCCCCGTCGCGCAAACCCCAACCCCAACCCCAACATTACCCCGGAAATGCAACAGATGATGAATGCACAGACACAGCTTATGCAAATGATGACGACATTCATCCAAAACCAGAACAACAACAACAACAACAACCCCAATAACAACAACAACAACCCTCCGGGTTTTGATATGCTCACCAGATTTCTGCGTCTGAGGCCAGCTAAGTTTTCAGGAACGACTGATCCCATGGTGGCCAATGATTGGCTATGTTCTGTGAACAAAGACTTAGTGACCGTGGGCTGCACGGATGCTGAAAAAGTCAGGTTCGCAGCACATCTGTTGGAAGGACCAGCCGCCGCATGGTGGGACAACTTCTAGATCACCACTCCTATCGATGAGGTGACTTGGGCTATCTTTGAAGATGGTTTTCGCACTACTCATATCTCACCAGGAATGATGAGCCTAAAAAAGAAGGAGTTTCACAACCTGAAGCAGCGCCACGACAGCGTGGCTGAATATATAGAAGAGTTCAACAATCTTGCGCGCTATGCACCGGATGAGGTTGACATAGATGCCAAAAGAAAGGAAAAGTTTCTGGAAGGCTTGAATGATGAGCTGAATCTGCAGCTGTCTGTGGCATATGTTCCAACTTATCAGTCGCTGTGTGACAAGGCTGTTATTGTGGAGAATAAAATGAAGCAAGTCGAGAGTAGAAAGAGGAAACACTCCAACAAGCACAGCTCGGGGTCGTCTCATAAACGATCTCACTATGATGATAGTGTCAGCTCAGGATCCCACAAGCATGGGAAATTTAACAAGCACCACAACCACAACCGTCATGACAACAAACATCATCGCAGTCATGACAATGATAAGTACAAGAATCACAAGAGTGGACATAAGAGCCACCACAGTGGAAGTGGAAGTCAGCCTAAAAGGGACATCAGTCAGGTTGAATGCTTCAAATGCAAGAAGCTGGGGCATTATGCTAATGAGTGCCCTGAAAAGAAAGTTGAAGGACCTAACAAGCCCAATCCTTTTCAGAAAGGACAGGTCAACCACATCAATGTGGAGGAAGTCTATGAGGAGCCTGATGCCGTTGCTGGTAAGTTCAGACTCAATTCCATCTCAGCATTTGTACTCTTTGACACTGGTGCATCTCATTCATTCATATCAAAAGCATTTGTTGAAAGAAATGAACTACGGGTAGAAACCATTGGGTGTCCTATAAGAGTAAGTTCTCCTGGTGGAGAAATGATAGTAAACTCAGGATGTCATGACCTAGTCATAGAGTTCGGAAAACATAAGTTTCCAGTGAACCTAATAATCCTAAATTCCCAAGGATTGGATGTGATTTTGGGAATGGATTGGATGGTTAAGTATGAGGGAGTATTAGATTGTGCCAATCGTACAGTTGCACTCACAACCCCTGAAGGTAAGAGGATAAAATTCAAGTCCAATTTTAAATCTAAAGGAAGTAAGCTGAATTATCTTAAGGGGGTTAGCATGGACACCGTGCTAGTTGTGTGTGAATATCCGGATGTGTTTCCGGAAGAGTTACCAGGAATGCCACCAGATAGAGATGTAGAGTTTATAATAGATTTGGTACCAGGTTCTGGACCAAGAGCAAAGAGGCCTTATAAAATGTCAGTTGACGAACTTAAGGAACTCAAGAAACAGCTTGGAGAACAATTACAGAAAGGATTCATCCAGCCAAGTTCTTCATCTTGGGGAGCCCCAGTATTGTTCGTAGAAAAGAAAGATAGAACTCAAAGATTATGCATAGATTACCATTCTCTCAACGAGGTAACCATCAAGAACAAATATCCTTTGCCAAGAATCAATGACTTGTTTGATCAGCTAGAAGGAGCATGTGTGTTCTCGAAGATTGATCTTCGGTCAGGCTATTTTGAACTCAAGATAAGAGAGCAAGACATACCTAAAACAGCATTCACCACCAGGTATGGATTGTATGAGTACACTGTGATGCCTTTCGGTTTAACCAACGCTCCAGCATACTTCATGAATATGATGAACAAAGTGTTCATGGAATTTCTCGACAAGTTCGTTGTCGTTTTCATCGATGACATCTTAGTCTACTCCAAAAGCAAGGAAGAGCATGAAAGACATCTACGCTTGATACTTGAGAAACTGAGGGAACATAAACTTTATGCCAAATTCAGCAAGTGTGAGTTTTGGTTAGAGGAAGTTGGATTTCTTGGTCACGTTATGACAAAGGATGGTGTAGCAGTTGATCCTGCTAAAGTTTCAGCTGTGATAGAATGGGAATCTCCTAAGAGCGTAAAAGAGGTTCGTAGTTTCCTTGGTTTAGCAGGTTACTACAGAAGATTCATTGAAAAATTTTCAAAGGTTGCTAAACCAATGACAGAATTGTTAAAGAAAGATAAGAAATTTGCTTGGTCTGAAGGTTGTGAACTCAGCTTTCAAGAATTAAAGAAGAGACTTGTGTCAGCACCAGTTATGTGCCTACCAGATTTAGAAAAGGATTTCCAAGTGTATTGTGATGCTTCGCATCAAGGATTAGGTGCCGTACTTATGCAATGCGGAAAAGTTGTGGCTTATGCCTCGAGACAACTCAAAACTCATGAAGTAAACTATCCTACTCATGATTTAGAGTTAGCCGCTGTTGTCCATGCACTCAAAACATGGAGACATTACCTTTTGGGAAAACGTTGTGAAGTATTCACCGATCATAAGAGTTTGAAGTATATCTTCACCCAGAAGGAAATCAATATGAGACAAAGGAGATGGCTAGAACTTATCAAGGATTACGACTTGAGTTTGCAATACCACCCCGGTAAAGCAAATGTAGTAGCAGATGCTCTAAGTCGTAAGACGTTTGTAAATGGCCTTACCAAAGGTGAATTGCCAGACGACTTGTGTAAGCAATTCAAAGAACTCAGGTTGGGGATTGTGCCAGAAGGACATCTCATGTCTTTGGATGTTCAACCCACTCTGTTGGATAAGATTAAAGAAGCCCAAAAGACGGATAAAGAAATCGAAGAGATTAAGGAAAGGATTAGCCAAGGGAAAGCTAAAAGTTTCCATATAGACGAACAAGGTACTTTATGGCACGGGAAACGTATTTGTGTTCCACAAGATCCGGAATTGCGGAAACTGATTCTACAAGAAGCCCATAACTCTCCGTATTCTATTCACCCGGGAAACACCAAAATGTACATGGATATGAAAGAAAGATTTTGGTGGAACAATCTCAAAAGGGACATCGCCGAACACATTGCTTTGTGTGATGTGTGTAGTAGAGTGAAAGCAGAGCATCAGAAACCAGCAGGTTTGCTTCAACCAATGCCTATTCCTGAATGGAAGTGGGAAAATATTGGTATGTATTTCATTACCGGATTACCAAGGACCAGGTCAGGGTATGATTCCATATGGGTAGTAGTGGATCGCCTAACTAAAGTGGCTCATTTTATACCCGTGAAGACAACATATACAAGTGCCAAGTTAGCCAAAATCTACATGAGTATAATTGTATGCCTTCACGGTGTGCCAAAGAGTATTGTGTCTGATAGAGGAACTCAGTTCACTTCTCACTTTTGGAGACAGCTTCATGAATCTTTAGGAACGAGGTTGGAATTCAGCACTGCTTTTCACCCTCAAACGGATGGACAAACAGAAAGGACTAATCAAATTCTTGAAGACATGTTGAGGGCATGTGCCCTAGACTATGGAGCGAGTTAGGATGAAAGTCTGCCTTACGCAGAGTTCTCTTACAATAACAGTTATCAATCTAGTATTAGGATGGCACCATTTGAGTTTCTCTACGGAAGAAAGTGTACCACCCCATTGCTATGGAATGGTGTGGGAGAAAGAAGTTTGTTTGGACCAGATCTTATCAAAGACGCCGAAGAAAAGGTCAAATTGGTTAAGGACAGGTTGAAGATAGCACAGTCACGACAGAAAAGCTACGCAGATTCTAAGCGTAGAGAAGTCACCTACGAAGTTGGGGATAGATCTTATCTTAGAGTATCGCCACTTCGTGGAGTGAAAAGATTTGGAGTCAAAAGAAAGTTGGCACCAAGATATGTTGGACCATTCAACATTCTAAGTCGCAAGGGAGAAGCTGCTTATGAAATCGAACTACCAGCATCTTTATCAGCAGTCCATAATGTTTTTCATGTGAGTCAGCTCAAGAAATGTCACCCGGAAATGGAAGAATCTTCTTTGAAGGATACCATATCTTTGGAAGAAGTTCAACTAGAAAGTGATCTCACCTATGAAGAAAAGCCTGTCAAGATACTTGAGACCGCAGAAAGGGTCACAAGGACAAAGACTATCAAGTTTTGCAAAGTGCAATGGAGTCATCATTCCGAAGAGGAAGCAACATGGGAAAGAGAAGATGATCTTCGGAAAGACCACCCTCACCTATTTGCTAGCCAATCCGAATCTCGAGGGCGAGATTCATCTTAAGGGGGTTAGATTTGTAACATCCCTAAAATCATATTTCAAAACTCATTCATATCATCCTTGCATCTTTCATTCATTTAGGGTTTTTCTCTCAAAATCATTTAGGAGCATAAGCTTGTGCTATGATTTCATGTGAGCAAATTTAACTCAAATGGCCATCACCCTTTGAGACTTGATTGTTTAGGAACTTGTTTGCTTGCCTCCATTGTTGGAAAGTTTAGGTGTAGCAATTTAACCAAAGTTTCCAACTTAGAAATAATTTCAAAACCATTTCAAAACATTTGCAAACTAGAGGCAAAGTCTCTGTTTGTATTAAGCCCAAGCTAGACCAAGCCCTTACAAGGTAACCACATGGTTAAATAACTAGTTTTCGAAACCACAGAACCCTGCAAAGATCCCCAGATTTGTTTGAATTCAAAAGGATTTGAATTCATATCAAAACCATTCCAGAAAATAGATTTAGAACAGAAAAAGGGATAAACAAAAGAAAAGGGCCGCGCGCCACTATTTCAGCCCAGCATCGAATCGAGCCCAACAAGCCCACCCGGGGATTTTCTTTTCTTCCTTCACGCGCGAGCGCACCCAGTCAGACGCTGACAGATAGACCCCACCTCCACCTTGCGCACTTCGCTGACGAGCGGGCCTCCTCCACGTTAGCATCGTCTTCCCCCTGACTCCGTGCACGATCTCCGCCGCTGACCGTTGCCGCAGTGATGTCGAGCTTAATTGGGCATTAATCCCCGGGCGTTTCCTGTCAAGCCTCTGGCTATAAGACCCTCTCTGCCTCGCGAGCATTTTCCCCCAAACACCTCGCTCACTCCGCCACCAGGCTGCCCTCAGTCAACCCCACACCGCCACAGACAGAGCCCACTCCGGCGATCAATTCCGGTGAGCCTCGTGTTCCCCTCTGCCTCTCATTCTTGCTATCATGTTCAGTGAGTTTCTACGCACCTCCTGACCCCACTGGTTCATCCTGTACTGCCCCAGGTCGCCGTTTCCACTCGACACCACAAGCACCGACGACAACATCAACTCCGGCGAGCTCTAGTGGTAAGTCCAGACCGCCCCGAACCTTGTCATTCACGCACGCATCTTCGCCATGATCTTCTGCATCTGACCACGCCCTTTGTTTGCCTCCTAGTGATCGACAACCTCGCCAACGACGACGATTGACCGTGCCGACGTCTGTCTCTACTCCGACGAGCAATCATCGCCGTATCTGTGCGCCCCTTGACAAACCAGAGCCACCTCGAGCTTTAGCACGCCACCGCGGTCCCGGTAAGCGCCTTCTTGTTTCCTCGGGCGACCTAGAGCGCCGGCGCCACCGTAGTCAGACGCGCCGCCGCCAGTCATCGCCGCTAGCGTCGCCAGTTAGTGGCTCGGTGATTGAGTCTGTTGGATCTATATCGTAAGGCTAGGATAGATCTTAAACGAAGGGGTACGCGCACGTATGAGCCGCCAGATCTAAGTTAGATCCTACGGTCCGCATCTGTCGATCCGACCGAAGCGGTACGCGCCAGTGAGGTCGCGACGCGTGGCTAGGACGAATTCAAAAACAGAATTTAAACCAGAATTAGATCCAATTTTCAAATTCTTATAACTTTTGAATGCCACGTTAGTTTTCTGCAAACTTTATACCGTTGGATTCAGTGAAACAAGACCTTTCTGAATATCCACTGTGTTCAGCAAATAGTAACCATTAGAATGACTTTATTTGTAGAAACTTGTTTAAGGCTATTTTGAGTATAGATTTAGTTTAGTATTTTGTTTTAGGGTTGAATAAGTTTAGTTGGCAATCTTGTGACTTGTTAAGTTTATGTAAACTTGCACATGCTTGGTAGAGTTTTCAAAAAATCACCACTTAGTAGATTCTTGCATGCATGCATTCATATTATTTTTGGTTGTAATAATTGTGTGTAATTGTGTGCTAAAATTTTGTGTAGATTTTGCTAGTGATTGTGATTGTGACGAGTGCTACTCTCCCCATTACCAAGGCAAGTGATATTTTCATGAATATTCCATTCCTATATTTTATACTTGCATTAGATATTTTGCTAAGTCATGCATGCTACTTTTGTCAAATGATATGATGGGAAATCCTATGTAGATTAGAATGGTAGAGTTGCTAGGAAAATTCCCTAAGGATAAGTTGCCATGCCATGCTTAGCCTAGCTACTAGAAAACAAGGGTGGTTTATATATTCACACTATGGAAAAATATTCTAAGTCTGAGGACTTGTGTTTTATTTAACAAAACAACTAAGTTAATGAATCACCTGGGTGGAATGGGACTTGCTTGGTGGTTTTTGGTTGAGTGGTTCACAAGGCCCATGTCTATGGTTTACCTTGTGTATCTCACTTGTGGATTGCCACCCAGGAATAAAGAGATTTGAGTTGTCAAATGTTGAGAAGCTTCAAGTGCAACCACTTGGCAAAATGGGGCTCGGCCATGATCATATAGGTTGCTAGAACTTAGTCTCTTGGACAGTTGGTGGTAGAGGGAATGATAGGTTGGAACGCGACCATTTGACTAAGGAAAGGCTTCTGAAAGATCTTGTCTTGGGAAACCAAGTCTTGTGGGGAAAGTGCACCACCTCTGCAGAGTGTAAAACCTAAGTACTTAGCCATGTCCCTGGTAAAGGACAATTTGAGCATTAAGACATGGAAGCTTCAAGAATCTCATCACTCCAATTTCTAAATAAAACTTGTGGGTGAACAAGGGTGAAGGACCCCAATGTCTATTGGAGGTTCCTTGGGAAATTTTGGACTCCAATGTCTATTGGAGGTTCCTTGGGAAGTTTTGACAAAGAAAAACATAATGTTTTCTACTAATAGGAAAAACCTATTTTGAGCAAAGCAAGCCAAGCTACACCTAGCCAAAATGCATATAGTATTATAGTCCACTTAAAATAAACTAAGGTATCACTTGCGAATACTATTCCAAAGTATTGACCCTCTGTGGCTGTAACTTGTAATGTTGCAGGTTACTCCGATGATGATTAGGAGTCATGAGTCTACACTCAACATGCTTGCCTGTGGCTCATGGAGATGAAGACTTATGTTTATTTACTTATTCCTTAAACTCTTGTATTAGGCCTTTGGCCCTGAGTTGTAAAAGACTATGTTTTATCTCTGGAATGACTGTAATAAACGACCTTTGTATCTGTGTACTTCATCTTAAACTGTGGATGCTAGCATTGATCCAGGGACTAGCATTGCAATCACAGGGATCCTTTCCTTTATAAAGGAGGGGTCTTACAGTGGGAGGTTCAATATTTCCTCAGAGACTTGCAACAACTAGCCACTGCCGATCTTCTCCTTCCTGATCATTGAGCTGAGCTCCGAAGAACTCGGGGTGCGGACGCTCCAGAAGTTCCAAAAGCTGGTCCAAATCCCGCTCAAAGATGAGTCTCCTGCATTCCCCAACTGATAAAACTTGATGTACTTCACGTCCATCTATAAGAATATAGGATGAGTAAGTTAGTAGAGTGATCAAGTGTGTCAAATTTTATGTATTTTGCAAGAGTTTTTTGAGGAACATGAATTTTCATGAAAGAATCAAAGTGATAAGAATGGGAATAAGTTTTGTAAATATTTGCTTCCTTTGGTTTTGAAACTAAGTTTTTGATTCAAACTTCTAGTCTAACTAGGGTCTCCTATGGTCAGGATGGCTCTGATACCAACTTGTCAACACCCGGATTTTTAATACCAGATGCCTGTTATGCCATACATCGCAATCCTAGGATTACCATTTTTGTGAGACATAATAGATTTGTATACCACAGTACATCATCCATTACAAACCATACATAAGGTCTTACACAAATAAGGATCTCATGATCCAGTTCTTAATACAACTCAAGCAGCGGAATAACGTAATAATAAAGGTAGCGTAGGCGAAGCTCCATCTTCGGGGTTACATGCAATGTTGACGATGGGAGATGATCCTAGTTGTCGTAACCTTCCTGGGGTCCATCATCCTGGTACTCCTCTTCATAGTCTGGCCACGGGAATAGCCAGGGACAAAGCCATGGGTAGTCCTTAAGTACTCGCAAACTAATACTAACAAGTTAAGGGGGTTTTGTAGTAGGACACTAAGCTCTAGGGTTGTTTTGTAAAATCAAGGTTTACATCTACTAAGTTCAGAAGCAAAGAATACTAGTTGAAGTTTTATACACCTAAGTGGGAACTTGAATTTCATATCACAATTCTGTTGTGGTCAAGTCAAAATCTCAATTAATTTCACAAGTCATTTTTCAAACATCTGACGGGGGAATCGTATGGCCACTCCAACTGTCCATAACCGTGGACGCGGCTATTCGAATAGGTTGACACTCTGCAGAGATTGTACACTTTCACCACAACATTCGATACATCCGTCAGGAACAAATCCTGAATTCACCATACAAAGTATGCGGATAATCAACCCTAACCTTTCGATTACATGCCCTAGTATAGGCACCTCTCCTGTGAGTTTGGCCTCCCAACCATGATCAATTGTCATCTTGGGTATTGCATAGGTGGACAATCTTCACAAGGTAGCCTCAGCTCAGACCTTGGTCGTGAGGGAACCCATACTAAGGTATATAAGTTTCCAGTCAAGCCCTACCCAATTTTTGGGTATTGTGGTTGTACGGTAAAATTGGAATGGTATCGCATCCAGACAACCATCATTTTTATAAAGGGCTAAGACTCATGCCTCAACATTTTCATCATCAAATCATCGGGTGTTCAGAAACACATGTCAAAACATTTCAGTAGAATGACTCATCATTCCAAGGTTTTCATAACCATTTGCACCAAGTATTCCCATCTAAAGTTGATCACGTTTTATGCTTAGCACTAGCATCTACAAGTGGGGTAAGTACTAATGAGGGGTGGTAAACAAGTGGAGATTAATTAAGTTCAATCTCATGCCTTAGGATGAAATCAAGATTATCTAGCTTAGGCCAAATTTAATGCTCTTTATGCAACCTTAAAATATATTTCTAGTATCTACAAGTCACCTAAGTAAACTTTAAGAGAAAGCTTTGATAAATAAATAAAGTATAAAGCTTGCAAGTAAAACTAGGATTGGGTATCATCAAATGTGTCCAACCAAGCATGCTTAGTGCATTCCATAGGTTATCTAACTTTCATAATTTCAAGTGTTAGCTTGCATAGGTCAACTTGGTTAGTAAGGCTTTCCTTGTGCAGAGCAGTGGTTGAAATTCTCCTCGGCTTCTTCTTCGTAGTATCCTCCTTCCTCCTCGTATCCTTGGTCAGTACTAGCGTCTATGAATAAATACGAGGTACACAATCACCAAACATTACTAAACTATTTTCAATCATCACACAAAGGTGTTCTATAGATGATCTAGCATCATCACTTAACATTACAAGATTACGGCATTTGTCTTATTTATTTATTTTTAGAAAAGTAATTTCTTCTCATTGAAAAACTACTTAAGATTTAATATTCTCCAACTCAAACATGGGATCATGTTTACACATGTCATCACCACATATTTCAGTACATGGGAATGTGATTTAAAGTGGTGTCACAATTTAATAAGGTTTACCTTTTTATTTTAAATAATTAAAGTGATTAGAAATGCCTATGTGGCATTCTTTTATTACTTGAAAATTATTTCTCTAAGTAAACCCATATGTTTTTATATATTCTTAAAGGTATGATTAAATGCGATTTTTGAGAGTTGGAATCAACTCAAAAGATATTATGGTTGAAATTTGAAAAATGTTTGAATGCAGAAAAGCTTCTGACTTGTTATTTTTACCAATGTTGATCTATAGATCCAAATGATTTGAATCCAACGGGCTTGGATTAAGCATTTCAGTACCTTTATAACTAAATTGGTTTCATGCAATTTGGTTCACTGAATTGAGCTGGGTTGATTTTTGAAACTAGGTACAGAACTGTGTTTGAATTAAAATAGAAAAAGCTAAATTCAAACGGTTGGGCTGTGCGGGAAAGGTTAATGGGCCGGCCCAGTGTCACTCCGTAGCGCGGGGCTCAGCTGACAGGGGGGTTCCACCTGACAGTGGCTCATAACACGTGAAGTGCTACGGGGCGATGTGGTTCGTTAGATTAGAAGGGCGATCAACGGCTGAGGGTCATCATCGACGATGAACGTGTCACCGGCGAGCTCGAACCCTAGCGGCTCTGTGGGGGTCGTGGGAGGCTCACCGAGGCTCAGGCGAGATTCGGCGATGGGGGCGAATGACGAAGTCGACAACGGCGATTCTCCTGGCACCGGCAGCTTCTCCTGGAGCGGCTCCGATCGACGGCTCCCTTATTCTCCAGCAGCGGCGGGCTCTGGCCAAATTCCGGCGATGCGCTGCTCGCCTTCTGGGGAAGGGTGTGGGATGCTTCCGAGAGAGAGGGGAACGAACTGGTGTGAAGAAATCGAACGGGGGTTGCCTCCTTTTATAGGCTCGAACGGCGATACCGAGAGGGATGGGCAGGCGATGGTGGCGACACGGCTATGGGCGGCTAGAGGCATGGCTGCGGTTGTCGATCGACGTGCAGTCTCCTGGCGATGCTCTAGAACTTGAATGCGAGCTTAGGGGCAGTGGCAATTGATCGGGAACGTGCGGTGCTCTGTGAGGCAGAGGCGGCAAACTCCGTGGCGAGCGGTGGCTACGGGGTACGGGCGATGAAACGAACATGTATGGTGGTCTCCTGGGATGGTGGGGTGCATGCTGGCGGGCGGCAAGGGCTCGAGGTGGTCGGGTTGAGTGGGAACGGCGCGTGCACTGGGGTACGTGTCGGCATGGTCGACAGCAGCGCGGGCGCGGCGTTCCTGGCGGTTCTGGTCTCTGTCTTCGAGCTAGGGCTGGTCGAGAGGGGGCGGTGAGGCATGGGATACCTCCCAGACAAGGTTGGCACATCTAGTTCTTCCTCTAGCTTGCTGTCCACACTAGGGTGACATGGTGAGGCTCGGCCTGCTCACCATTGATGGCAATGGCAAGCTCAAAGTGATGCTAGAGGTTAATAACTAAGCTAGATGATCTACTAGATGTTTGCTGTGAGCTAGAGAGGGGACATGGTTGGCCAAAACACTGCTCAAATAGTGTTTGTGATTTGTTTGATTTGAATCTCCAACCCGTTTGATGAAATGGCCGCAAGAACTTGAGTTTTGAATTTTGAAAAGTTTTTTGGTGGGTGTGCTAGGCATGTGTTTTGGGTTCTGTGGGTGCTTGGCTTTTGAAAATTGAGCTTGTTTGAGTGGTTTTTGAAATAGTGGGATCTTCCCATATGAGATAGATTCAATTTTAAACTGTCATTTAAACTTAGCATTTGAATGTTTTTGGATGATCACAAAGTGGGCCTTGGTACCTTATTATGAGTACTAACAAGGGGTTCAAAGATCCACAAATGTTTCTGTTGAGTTTTGAAAACTCGAGATAGCCAAAGTAGGCATGAGAGTTAATTTGGCAAAAATGACCATTCACTTGATTTGTTTAATTTGAGTTGTTTGTCTTTGGGAAAAGTTTGGGGATTGTTTAGATGATGTTTATTTCACCTAAGAATCCTTTTACAAGCAAAGAAACACAGAACCATGGCAATTCAAAACAATCCAAATTTTGAATACACACACATATGAATGCTTTCATATTTTTAGTTGGGAAAGTTTTTGTTAACCCTAAATTTGATGATTAGAGTTTGATGATCCATGTTTTATATTTTTGGGATGTTACATCGATTATAGAGACCACCTCAAGCATCCTCTCGTCATTGCGAATCTGGTGAGCTACTCCTCTCTCGCATGCCCTTCCTGGATTCGCCATTACGCCATCACCTGAGCACCGCCGCCGCGCGCCACCGTCGCTGCGCCGCCCATCGATGGTCAATGCATTATGGACCGTAGGATGTGGATCTATTGGCTAGGAACATATCACTTAAGCGAAACAGTATGATCCAATCTATACCATGTGATGCGCTTTAAATCCTGCGGTCTATGTTAGTCAATCCAGCCGAATCGGTATCGCCCAATAGGATTGCTCCACGTGGCCTAGTCTATGTTATAAAAACCAGAAATGACCAATAAATGGTTTTTCCACTTTATAAATGACCAATAGGTGTTTTAAAATGTTTATAACCCATTAGAAACCACTTTTTCAAATAAAACAATCTTTGGCATGCTTGCATGCATTGCTTTGTTTTTATTATTCTACGTGATGAATTGCTTGAATGGTAGATTGAATTTGTGCCTTGATTGAATTGTAGTGAAATTTTAAGAGTGTGACTATTGCAAGATCAAGGAGTGAACTTATATTCTCTACCAAAAAGGCAAGTGGTGCTTCATACTTTTGTCCCATTACTTGCATGTGATATTTCTAAGTAGGACTTGCATATAATTTTCTAAGTATCAACTATGCCATGTGAAATCCTAGTAGAATTTTTCCCTAAGTTAAGATTCCTAATACCATCATGCTTAGCTTAGCTAGTAGAAAACAAGGGTGGATTATATTCATGCTATGAAATATTTCTAAGTCAAGGACTTGTGTTTTGTTTAATAAAACAACTATGTGAATGAAACACCTGGGTGGAAAGGGACTTGCATGGATGGATTTTTGTTGAGTGGTTACCAGGGCCCATTTTTCAATGGCCTACCCTCTGTATCTCACTTGTGGAATGCCACCCAGGAACAAAGAGATTTGTGATGTCAAATGTTGAGAAGCTTCAAGTGCAGCCACTTGGCATTATGGGCTCTGCCTGGATCTCATAGGTTGCAATAACTTAGCCAAATGGACAGTTGGTGGTAGGGGATGATAGGTTTGGGAACGCGTCCATTCTGGTCTAAGGGAAGGCTTCTGAAAGATCTTGTCTCGATGCATGTCGAGTCTTGTGGGGAAAGTGCACCACCTCTCTCGAGAGTAAAATCTAAGTACTTAGCCGTGTCCCCGACAATGGACAATTGGAGCATCAAGACATGGAAGATATCAAGAATATCCTCATCCCAATTTCTAAGTTAAAAACTTGTGGTTGAACAAGGTTAAAGGATCACCAATGTCTATTAGTACATGCCTTGGGTCATTTCGACAAACAAAAACTTAGTGTTTTCAAATGATAAGGAAAATATATTTTGAGCAAAGCAAGCCTAAGATCCACCTAGCCAAATGAATATAGATGATAGATACCACTATTCTACCATAATATCACTTGCCAATACAATTCAAATGTATTGACTCTTGTGGCTATAACTTATTATGTTGCAGGTTTGTTTGATGTTAGTGAAGTGTGTTGATTAGGATTACAAGTCTACAACCAACATGATTGCCTGTGACACTTTTATTCCTGGTTATAAAGTTGAATTATGACCTTTGTTTCTTGATATTACATCTTAATTTTGGATGCTAGCTATTGATCCAGGGACTAGCATTGTAAACATAGGGATCTCTACCTTATTAAAGGTTGGAACCTCTACAGTGTTGAACTAACGAAAGTTAGATAACATACTGGGCGATATATTCGTAAATTTTCAGCTCAATCCGAGTTATAGAGACTCCTCGCGATTTTTTTTGGTGGAGGATAGAAATCTATTTCGGGACAGGAACTCCCCAAATCTTACTTCTCTCTCATTAGAGGTCATTTTTGGCACAAAAAACAAACAAAAAGGATAAGGAGAGGTCATTACAGAAGTAATAACTTCCAAGACTCAAGAAAACTCTTGGCTTATCTCCCAACAAGTATGTTTCTTTAATGCCTTTAAGTTAGGCATGAAAGTTTGAGAAGATGCTCACATAAGAAATATGAGTTGGAGTAAAAGAGAGCATCAATAAGAAAATTCAAAACACATTTAAGTCTAACCCACTTCCTATGCATAGGAACCTTGTAAGAAAATAAATCAAAGATGCACAAGGTAACAAGAATGGGTAGATAAAACAAAAGCAACTTCAAAACTTTCAGCACATAGAGAGGTGTTTCAGCACCATGAAAACTTCTACAACCATACTTTCCTCTCTCATAATAATTTTTAGTAGCATCATGAATAAACTCAACAATATAGCTATCACATAAAGCATGCTTTTCATGATCTACAAACACATAATTTCTATCAAGCTCAAAAATAGTGGGATTAAAACCTTCACAGGTTTTACCCAAAGTAGATATTTCAAAAGGATCCACAGGAACATAAAATTCATCCTCCTTTGGTAAGCATGGGGGACAATCGAATAATGTAAGAGGTAAAGAGTTACTGCCATTAGAAGGTAGGCATGGGTAGATCCATTCTTCCTCATCTTGACCATCACTCTCCTCCTCTTTTTCATTTAATGAGCTTCCAGTTTTAGTAAATTATTTTTCCATAGGATCTTGCAAAGCATTAGTCTCTTCCATGTTTGGAAAGCATATATTAAAATATTCAAGAATATAGCTATTTTCTTCCTTGTAATTATCAAAGAAAAATTTAAGTATCTCAAAAACCTTAGATTCATAAGGTGCATCATCAGTATTTTCAAGCAAACTGGCAAGTTCAAATGCACCCTTGAAGGCAATAAATTCTTCAACTTCTTCCACATCATCAAAGTCATAATTTCCTTTAGCATAAGAGGATATGTTAACATTATCATTATACTCACATTGAAAAGGGAGGTGTTTATACCTCCTACAGAAACAAGCTTTATCAAAGCAATAAGTAACATTATAAGTAGAGCACACCTCTCTAGCAATAGTACTCAACTTATCAATTTGTTCCCATAAGTGTTTCCTTTTTTGTGACAAACGGTGTTCCTTATAATAATACTTTTGGTATTCCGCGAATCCACCTTGCCAATAAGAACTAGTTTCAAAGAAACCATCCATTGATAGAAAGCATGACCAAGCAAGGCAATAACAGATCAGCAACTAGAGCAGGAACTAATTTTTTCTGTTTTTGAATAAAGCAAGCATACCAAACTAGACTAATTTTTTTGGGGGTTTTTTGAAAAGAGGAAAACAAAACACAAAAAAATAAACAAAGCAAACTAAAAAAAGTAAAGAGAAATGAAGTGAAGGACTCCCCTAATGAATACGTCCTTAGCCTCCCCGGCAACAGCGCCAGAAAATCTTGATGGTTACTCCTTGATGGCTTGTGGAGTCTGTTGGGAAGCCCAAGAGAAAGGTGTGAAGCAACACAACATGAAGTTTTACCTCAGTAAGAAACCGAGGTTATCGAACTAGTAGGAGGAAGGAAACGTCACACAGGTGTTGCAAGCAATGAGGAGACCTGCACAACACAAACTCAAGACTTTGCCCCAACGAATCAGTGAGGTTGTCAAGCTTACCAGTTTGCTGTAATAAAGGATTAAACGTATGGTGTGGAAGGTAATGGTTTGCAGCAAGTAAACAAGTAACAGTGGAAGATGTATCAATGGTAAATATTGGACCGGGGTCCATAGTTCACTAGAGGTGCTCTCCTTAGATAAACAACATGGCATGAAGGGTAAACAAATTATAGCAGGGCAATTGACAGGAACTGAGCAAGGCATAATAATGCAATACTAGTCAAAAAGATCCTATGAGATTCTATTGGGCAATACAAAAATATACATAGACCGCCATCCAAATGCATCTATGACTAGAAGTTGCAAGCAATAGACAACTTCTTTAAGCAAAGTGTGTAAGGTAGACAGTCCACATGTTCCATGAACAAGAGACCATTGTTTTCTCCCTAGTGGCAACAACACATCTACAACCGAAGAGATTTCTGTCACTTCCCTTGGAAACTACAGGCATGAACCCACTAGCGAGCATAAATACCCCCTCTTGGAGTCACTGGCAACTACTCGCCCAAGATAGCTACTAACAACAGAGAGCATGCAAGATCACAAACAACACAGACATGATAGAATCATAAAGACAAAAACATTAATCAAACGAATATAATAATCTCAATATCGATCGGATCGCCGCAAACACAACATGCATGATTACAAATATATTAGATCTTGATCATGAACGGAGCTCACAAGATCTATATATGAAAGCACAAGGAGGAGATACAACCATCTAGCTACTACATGGAACCATAGTCCAAGGTGGAACTACTCATGCATCATACCGGAGAGAAGGCCTCCGGGATGATCTCCCCTCCGGCAGGGTGCCGGGAAGAACTTCAGATCCCCCCGATCTAGGGACGACGGTGGTGGCGGCTACAGAAGGTTTCATGGAATATTGATCGGGTACTTAGTATTTCTGCATCAGGGGCTTCTTATAGGCGAAGAGGCGAGGCCGGGAGGCGGCCAAGGGCCCCACACCCTACCTAGGCGCAGGGCAGGGCCCACCCGCTCCTAGGGGGGTTTGGCCACCCTGGTTCGTGTCTCTGTCTCGTCTTCTGGATTCGTTTCCTCACGGTAAAATTGACTTTGGCTTTTGTCCCGTCCAATTCCGAGAATATTGATTTTCTGCCTTTTTGGAACCAAAAACAGAAGAAAACAGGCAACTGGCATAGTGGTAACTTGTTAATAGGTTAGTTCCAGAAAAGATATAAAAACACCTCGTAGTGTAGACAAAGCAAATCAATGTAGACACTAAACATGCATGGAGCATCAAAAATTATAGATATGTTTTCGACGTATCAATATGGTTGGTTTATGTTGAATGGTTACGCAAGGCCCATGTCTATGGTTTACCTTGTGTATCACACTTGTGGATGGACACCCAGGAACAAATGGATTTGAGATGTTTAGTGTTGAGAAGCTTCTAGTGCAACCACATGGCATATGGGCTCTGCCTTGACCAAATAGGTTGCAAGAACTTAGCCAGATGGACAGTTGGTGGTAGGGTTGATAGGATGGAACGCGTCCATGGTGGTCTAAGGGAATGCTTATGAAAAGTCTCGTCTCGACGCATGTCGAGTCTTGTGGGGAAAGTGCACCACCTCTCAAGAGGGTAAAACCTAAGTACTTAGCCATGTCCCCGACAACAGACAATTTGAGCATCAAAGACATTGAAGCAATCAAGGATCTCCTCATCCCAATTTCTCTAAGTTAAAACTTGTGGTTGAACAAGGGTAAAGATTCACCAATGTCTATTGGTGGTTCCTTGGGTGTTTTTATCAAACAAAACTGAGTGTTTTCAACTGATAAGAAAAACCTTATTTTGAGCAAAGCAAGCTTCAGCTACACTTTGCCAAATTCATATATATGTTAGATACTACTATTCTACTATGGTATCACTTGCCAATACAATTCCAAATGTATTGAACCTCTATGGCTGTAACTTATGATGTTGCAGGTTACTCTGATGGTGACTAGGGTTGTGAGTTGGTCTAGGGATAAATATGGAAGCAAGCAAACATGCAACAGATCTAGATGCAAATGGTGTTTCAATGTTTAGAAACAAGGCCTAGGGATCATACTTTCACTAGTGAACACTCTCTCATATAAATATCCTCTCTTCATGATACTACTCTTAACTACTCTCCGGTTGGACACTCTAATCATCGGTAGGGCTATAACAGCACACCTCAAAGTCTTCCTTCCGCAATCTAGATAACCCCACACTCTCACCTTGAGCACTAGATGGTTCCAACAAACACCACAATTTCATAGAGACATCCAACTCCAAATATAACTCATAACAAATATTCAATCTAGCCAAAAGTGCCACACACGGTATGCACGCTATCACTTTCACACACGTGGGGAAAAGCATATATCTATTAAAGCACAAAGGGTATTTATGTAGACTCCAACCTAAGTGCCACCATGGCATGCACGCTGTCACTTTCACACACATGGGGAGATCAGAGATCTATTGAAGCGCTTGAGTATCAAGGTAGATCTACTTGATTACAAAGCTCATGACCACAAAAAGATCATGCATAGAGAGAGAGATGATCACATAGCTACCGGTATAGCCCTTAGCCCTGAGGAAGAACTACTCCCTCCTAATCATGGGAATCAGCAATGGTGATGAAGATGGCGACGGAGATAGCTCTGGGGGCACTTCCCCGTCCCGGAAGGGTGCCGGAACAGAGACTTTCTGTCCCCCGAATCTCCCCTTCGGTGGCGGTGGCGCTATGGAGGTTTTCGTGGATTTCTTCTGGATTGCCTAGGGTTTTTGGGTAGGAGGCTTCTTATAGGCGCATGAATCAAGGTCGGTGGGGGTCCAGGGGGGCCACACCCCCTGTGTGCGCCTCCAGGGCTTGCCCGCGCCTAGGGGGTGCAGACACCCTATGGACCCCCTCCGGCTCTGCTTTGTGGTTCCGTGTTGCTCCGGGAAAAATAATGACTTTGGCTTCTGTCCCGTCCAATTCCGAGAATATTGATTTTTTGCCTTTCTGGAACCAAAAACAGAAGAAAAATGCAACTGGCACTGTGGCATCTTGTTAATAGGTTAGTTCTAGAAAAGATATAAAAACGCCTCAAAGTGTGGACAAAGCAAAGCAAAGTAGATACTAAACAAGCATGGAGCATCAAAAATTATAGATACGTTTCCGACATATCAATGATCAACAAGTTGCAGCCCCAACAACTCCACTATTGTGGTGAGTAGTAAAAGACCATCACATGATTTATCTGTCTAAGTTAGACAAGCATTCATGAGTTGTCTCATACTCAACTTCTCAGAAAAACACCCAAGTGGGGTGAGTCCATCATTGAAGTTTTTCAAACACCAAAAGCAATCAGAAAACTATATAGATCCAACTAGGATCTCAGAACAACCTCATTGATCCTAGCTATCAGGCTATATCTTAAATTTCAAGAATGAATATAGCTAAGATCTGAACTTCTAGGCACATCTCTTAAACAGGAGTAGCACCTTAGAATTTCTAGATCTTATGGATCTATATAACTTAATAAGATTACAAATCATTTTTCCCAACTTTAACTCAAGAATCAGTAGATGGTATCACTACCAGAACAAATCCATGAGGAACAACAAGATAAGGACCTAGTCCCTAAACCTCAGGCCAACATCATAGGCTTTAGGGATTCAAGGAAAGAAGTTTTCACTTATCTCTGATGCCAAACTAATCTGAAGCTTAAACAAAATCAAGCCAAGTAATAGAACCTAGTATTGTGTGCCATATTAGGATGGTGTCACAAGAACAACTTCTAAACCAAGCAGATTAGGCATCTAGCTTTCACAGATACACTCACAGCCACTACAAATCATTTTCCTGATACTAATCACATGAATCATTTCCAAGAATATACATATACATAACATCACTGTAAGAGACAAATTATTCTCAAACTATATATGAATCCATAAGCTAACAAATACTGATAGAGTGACTTCATCACTCAAAAATCACTGTCAATAAACAAGTAATGACAATAGTGATCTCTCAAATCACTAGAATATCCAAGTAATGATTCTACACTGACATTATCATCTGAACCATATCAAATTAACCAATGAAATCAATCTGGTAAGCCACTAGCCTCACCAAAGCCAACTATAAGTAGTAATCCACATCAAACAATCACTCATCAGGCTTAGGGATCATCATTACTGCATCCAAATCATCATATATATAATCAACAGAGGGATATGAACCCTAATCAGAAAAAAAACCTAATTAGGATATGAAGACTAATCAGGACATGACCACTAGCCAGGAGTAGCCACCACAAACACATAGCACAGGGTGGCATAACACAGAGGACACGAGGGGAAGAAAGTATAACTTACTGAAGGTTGTCGCTGTGGGCGAGAAGAGGAAGCAGAGGGTGAAGACAAGCATGGCGGCACGGGGAACACCCCATGGGGGCGCTGCGACCCGCACCACGCTGAGGCGGCGACCACAGCCACACCTGAAGGCAAGGAACACCACCACAGCACACAAGAGCAGCGGCGGCAGTACCAGCACCACCCCAAACCCTAGGGTTCGGGACGGAACCGGTCTGGCCATAGGGGGGCCCAGGTCCAAATCGATTTGTATAGGAAGGCGGAGCAGGGTCAACAACCACCCCATGCATCACGGCAGCGGCAGAAGAGGTCCACGGCGGCGTGAATCGCCGGCAGTGGCATCGCCGACCACGGGGTTGGGGGAGGAGAAGAAGAAGAGAGATGAGAACGAGAGAGTGACGGAGAGAGTGTGGGCCGGTTGGGCCAAGACCCCTTCGGGGAGTCATTTTGTTCTTCCCAATTGGGCCAAAACGGCCCAATAAACCCAACACAGTCAGCCCAATCACCTAAAGCCAGTTCTAATAATGAAGAAAAGACCAAAATGCCCCTAAATTAAATAAATTCTAGAAAATCAAATAAAAATGCGAAAATTATAAATAAAATATTTTTGGATTCATAATAATCCAAGCTATCTAAATCAATTAAGAAATAAAATTTTAGGCATATAATTTTTATCAAGAATTTTATAATATATATATTACTTAAGGAATTTCATAAAATTAAAGAAAGATGATAAAAATAAATAAAAATCACTTTTATTATATACCAATATTTTAGTATTTTATAAAAACTAAACAAATAATTTATATATTTCGTTAATAATAATTCTTAAAGGAATTATTAAATAAGTAAAAGTTAAATAAAAGAAAAGAATATAAAGAATACAATATTCAATAAATGTTAATAATTTATAGTTATAAATTCTTTACTTAAAAAAAGAGTTTTATAATTTAAAATAATGGGGGAGAATACACACCAAACTAAATGATGCATTACATTACTTTGCATAATCATTTTGCTTCTTTAAATATTGTCCTTACCGGGCAATAATGATGTTTTGTAGACATAGAAGCTCAAGGTCCAGTGCAAGCATCCGACTTCACTACCTTGCAATCACAAGGCAAGTTCACCACTTGCTCATGTCCTTTGAAGAGTCATTATCAAAGTATTTGCAAATTGTGTGTTATCATGGATACTCCAAAGAAAGAAAATATTATTTTCTCAATTAAAGAAATCTTAGATATCATCCTAAGTGATGATATAATGGAGCAATAGAACTTAGAATTCTATTTGCAACAATGATGATCAATTAGGGACTTAATAACCCATGCCATTAGTGATTCTAGCACCGTATATCACGCGTTAGCCATGAGATTTGGAATGGGATAGAGAAGTCAGATGTATCTTCTTCCTCTCACATGTAGCCGGATATGCAGGCCGTGGTTGTTATCACTTGTAGCATGCATATTAATTGGTAATTCGTAGAGGATATGCAGCATATGGGTGGGAACCCTCAACATCCCATAATAGTTCTAGCATCTAACAGTCTGTACAAACCATTGCCGTAATTCAATATGTGGGCATGGTGTACACCAAGGAGGCATGAGAGGTTGCGAAGGGGGAAGTGATTGGCTTGGATCACCAACTGGGCCCCATATCAAGGAATTGTGGATGGGAAAGTACACCCGGTTGTGCAACAAGGAGTTGATCTCTCATGGGTAAAGTAACGCACCTCTGCAGAGTGTAAGAATTATAACTTGTTACTCCCTGTTCCGGGAAGGAGCAATGAACGCAGTAGGAAAGGAACTCCATGAAAGTTCTGGTCAACCTGTGAAGGCTCATGGTCATAGATTTTTATAATAAAATCAATCTTTGAAGAAAGATTTACAAAAAATGCATAGTGCCAAGGACTTATAGTCTGAGGTGGTAGATAGAGCATCAAACTTACCACCTTGCATATAATGGACTTGCTGGGTAACAATGTTACTCATCCTTTTCTTTGATCCCTTGTGTAGACTCTGAAGATCCCGAAGACACACCTATGTATGCAGCCGAATGCCAAGAAGATGTGTTCTACGAGGAGCCTGGCCTGTCCGGAGGTGTTGAAGGAGTGGATTACGAAATCCTCTATGGAGTAGATGGCAACGAATCAAACTAGTGCTCTAGTTAGTAGTAACCGACGGAGCCGAGCAGCATGAACCCTATAGAATAAGCTTATAAGCTCAACTCCTATTTGGAGTTGCCACTTTTGAATTCAGCTGAAACACTTTATATTTTGGTTTATAAGTTGAATCTTTTCGAAGTCTTGAACTTCTGGTATTGTAATAATAATAATGTGTGAATGTTTGTAATATGGACCCACAATGTTTCTGTTGTACCACTTTGAGGGATGTGATATTTACTAAACCGTGTTCTATGGATATCATGTCAATGACTATAGTGTACTACAGATGCAGTGGTATGCTGGGTCACCACACACACCACCACGGGAAGGTCTGTAGCGACGGTGGCAGCACCCAACCCAAACCCTAGGGTTCGGTAACGGGGCAAGCCTAGCCACATGAGGGCTGCAAAGTCAAATCGAAGAGAATGAGATGAATCAACATAGTCGACAAGCTTGCCCTGCACCACGGCAGCGGCCAAGGAGGACCACGGCGGCGAGCAGCGCATGGTGGCGGCGCCATCGACAACGGGGTCGAGGAGGAGAAGAAGAGAGGACGAGAGAGAGAGAGATAGAGTGAGTGGGACGATAGGGCCAGTACCCCTTTGGGGGAGCCCTTTTGATCATAGCCACTTGGGCCAAAACGGCCCAATAAGCCCAATAAGCTTGACAAAGCCAGCCCAGCAACCTAAAGGAAGTATTAATAATTATGAAAATACCAAAATGTCCCTGAATTTAAATAAATTCTAGAAAATCAAATAAAAATCCAAAATTTATAAATAAAGTATTTTTGGATTCACAATAATTTAATCTATCTAAAGAAACTAAGAAATAAAATTTTAAGCATATAATTTTTATCCAGAATTTTATAATATATAGATTGCTTATGGAATTTTATAAAATTAAAGAAAGATGATAAAAATAAATAAAAATCACTTTTAATATACCAATATTGTACTATTTTAGAAAAATACTAAATAAATATTTAATATAATTTTTGTATTTAAATGATAATTCTTAAAGGAATTATTAAATAAGTAAAAATCAAATAAAATAAATATAAATAAGGAATACAATATTCAATAAATATTAATAATTAATATTTATAAATTCTTTACTTAGGAAAATAATTTTCATAATTAAATAATGGGGGAATAATACACACAAAACTACATGATGCATTACATTACTTTGCATAATCATTTTGCTTCTTTAAATATTGTCCTTACCGGGCAATAATGATGTTTTGTAGACATAGAAGCTCAAGGTCCAGTGCAAGCATCCGACTTCACTACCTTGCGATCACAAGGCAAGTTCATCACTTGCTCATGTCCTTTGAAGAGTCTTTATCAAAGTATTTGCAAATTGTGTGTTATCATCTATATTCCAGAAAAAGAAAATATTATTTTCTCAAAAAAAAATCCTAGGTATCATCCTAAGTGATGATATGATGGAGCAATAGAACTTAGGTTTCTATTTGAAACAATGATGAACACTTTGGGATTAATAACCCCTCACATCAGTGAGTCTAGCGCCGTATATTAGGCGTTAACCATGAGATTTGGAATGGGATGGAGAAGTCAGTTGTATCCTTTTCCTCTCGCATGGAGGCAAGACGACCTTAACGTGACGTTGTGATTCATTGTGCAGATCCAACATATGGGTGGGAACCCTTACGCCCCACACTTTTGGTGTCTAGATTATCTATGAATGGTGTTTAGGGATATAGTCCATTTAAATGGTACTCGTCCGGGCATTACCAGGTCATAGAGTCTTCCAGAACTCATCAGGGTTTTAGCCTGCCCGAAAGGGGGATTAACGGAGGTGAGCCGGCCCCGAAGGATCGTGCAGACATATGAGGTTGCGGAGAGGGCAGTGATTGGCTTGGACCAACTACTAGGCCCCACATTATGGAATTGTTGACTGGAAAGTACGCCCGGTTGTGCAACAAGGAAGTTGATCTCTCATGGGTAAAGTAACGCACCTCTGCAGAGTGTAAGAAGTGTAACTTGTTACTCGCTGTTCCGGGAAGGATCTACGAACGCGGCCGGAAAGGAACTCCATGAAAGTTTTGGTCAACCTATGAAGGCTGATGGTCATAGATTTTCATAATAAAATCAATCTTTGAAGAAAGATTTACAAAAACTGCATAGTGCCAAGGACTGATATTCTGAGGTGGTAGTTAGAGCATCAAAATTCCTACCTTGCATATAATGGACTTGCTGGGTAACGCTGTTACTCATCCTTTCCTTTGAATCCTTGCCTAGACTCTGAGGATCCCGAAGATACTCCAATGTATGCAACTGAGAACCAAGAGGAGGTCTTCTATGAAGAGCCCAACTTGTATGGAGCCGTAGAAGGGGAGGACTACGACATCGTCTATGGAGGGGAGTACCAAGAGTTCGAATAATTACTGTAGTTCTAGGAGCCACTTGAGCCGAGCAACATGAACAATATATAGCAATAAGTTGTTGAGCTCAATTTGGAGTTTAAGTTTTCACTTTGAAACGTCCGCTGAAACACTTATATTTTGGTTTGTAAGTTGAATCTTTTGGAAGTCTTGAACTTCTGGTATTGTAATAATAATAATGTGTGTATGTTTGTAATATGGACCCACAATGTTTCTGTTGTACCACTCTGAGGGATGTGATATTTACGAAACAGTATTCTGTGGATGTCATATCAACGACTATAGTGTACTACACATGCAGTGGTATGCTGGGTCACCGCAGTTGGTATGAGAGCAAATTTCTTTGACCTTAGGTTGGAAACCTAGTAAAGGGGATTACCTATAGGAGTGTGTAGCAACAATAAAGAATTCTCTAAAAGAAATATAATGGGTATTCTAATGAGAATATCCTGTTATATGTTTTAGTGCGATAATTTTTTGTTATGATGCAATAAATTATTGGTTAATAATAAAAACATTTTTCTCATATACAGAGCTATGGCACCAAAGTTTCCAAAACAGACTTTGGTAAGGAAAGAGGAGACTCTTGATGATTATGAAGGATCATTCACATACCAACTTCGTCAACTCTTAAAGATTTTTAGTTGTACAATTAGAATTCCAAATGTATTGACCCTCTATGGCTGTAACTTATGATGTTGCAGGTTACTCAACATGTTTGCCTGTGGCACATGAAGATGAAGACTTATATTTATTTACTTATGTATGAACTCTATGTATTATCCATGGGCTATTGAGTTGTAAGAACTATGTATCTCTAGATAATACAATGTAATAAATGACCTTTGTTTCTATGTACTTCATCTTAAACTATGGATGCTAGCAATTTGATCCAGGGACTAGCATTGCAACCACAGGGATCTCTACCTTATTTGGTGAGATCTTACAGATGGTATCAGAGCACTGTGTTGCCTGTAGGATTATGACCCTAAGATGGATTAGACTAAGGAAACCACTAGGAAAAATGCAAATCTTTGGAAATTCCACACTTGTCTTTCTATTCTCGTAAACCTCTCCTAATCTTCTTTCTCATCTCTATTTGTAGATGTCCGCCATCAACGAAGCCTTCAAGAAGGGACCACTCATGACCATGACCATAGAATGTGAGACAGAGTTTCCCATGGCACTCAAAAACCTCATGGTTAGGTTGGGAATACATGGTGAAGCCGTGTACAAAGGATTTCCAGTGATGGATGAAGGAGAAGAATATTGGTGGGTACAACTCCACTTGTACAAAAACAAGGGAGACAACCACAAGGAGTCGGGATTCTGCATGGTCACCAACTCATAAATGTATATGTCATTCTTTGACTCTGCAAGAAATGTAGCTTGGAATGCTATCAAGGAGCTTGGTGAAAGACTCAAGTGTAGAATGCTCAACACTCGAAATGACATTAAAGAGGAGAAGAAGTATACCCAAGACTTAGAGACCGCTATAAAACATCTAAGGGAATATATCATAGACTTATCATATGAGTGAGAATTGTGACGTACTCCAATAGTTGGACCACCACACTTGTCGTTTTCTCACGTTAATAACTTGATCATACTAACCTATGTGGTATGGCAAGTTTTTTTCTAAGTTGTGTTTGAACCTTAGTGCTTGTGACAGATTATTGTATGCCATGACTTGTGTGTTTTGTTGTTGAATGTATGCTTTATTGGATTTTGTCTCATTATCTTATGTTTTTCTCTTTACTTGTGTTGTTTCTAATTATTTCTCTATCCTATGCAATAGATGCCTAACTTTGTTATCAGCACTGCCGAGGAGTTCAAGAGAACTCGTTTTGGTTCTCGTATAGTGGAGCTCACTAGTGTGCTCAATCTCCACCTCCCTAGCATTAAGGGACTTCAGCTTACGAAGTTCAAGAGGAAGGATCTATGGGGATTTAGAGTCGCATAGCTAGGATGCCAATCGGAGCCACCCACCGAGGAGATTGCCTTCAAGTTGATGAATGATGACAAGGAGAAGGGATTCGACGTAGTCACACAAGAGCTACTTGGATGCCTTTGTGGACGTCACTCCACCGAGCTCAAGGGCCTCTACTTCCACCCATTTAGGAGACGTGGCGAGGAGGGAGAGGCTGTAGCGTATGAAGACGCCACTAGAGAGACTAGCGAGCCAGTGCGTCTGTATCTTCAGGACCTAGAGAGCCTTGTTAGACACCTCGGCACTGATAGGAACAACGTCATGCTTAGCAATGACGAGCTATTGGTTCAGTTGAGGGAGAAGGACAAGGCCATCGCGGAGCAGGATGAGATCATCAAGGAGATGGAGGCTAGGTTCGAGAGCCAAGACAAGAGGTTCATGACAACACCCGGTTTTTTAATCCCAGATGCCTGTTATGTCACACATCGCAATCCCAGGATTACCATTTTTCCGAGACATAACAGATTAGATATCACAGTACATCATCCATTACAAACCATACATAAGGTCTTACAACAAATAAAGGATCACATGATCCAGTCCTAGTACAATCACAACAGCAGAATAATATAATATGATAGCGTGGGCGAGCTCCATCTTCATTGTCATAGGCAATGCTGACGATGGGTTATGATCCTAGTTGTCATAACCTTCCTGCGGTCCATCCTCCTGATATTCCTCTTCATAGTATGGCCACAGGAATAGCCAGGGACAAAGCCATGAGTACTCTTTAAGTACTCGCAACCTAAGACTAACAAGTAAGGGATTTGAGTAGGAATACTAAGCTCTAGGTTATTTTGCAAAAATCCAGGTTTACCTTAACTGAGTTCAGAAGCAAAGAAAACTAGGGTAAAGTTTTATAACACCTAAGTGGGAACTTAGCTTTCACTTGCACAACCCTATTGTGGTCAATTCAAAGTCATGATTCATTTCACAAGTCATTTTGAAAATATCTGACGACGGAACAGTATGGCCACTCCATCTGGCAATAACCATGGATGCGGCTATTCGAATAGTTTGACACTCTTCAGAGGTGGTACACTTTGACCATAATATTCGATACATCCATTAGGAACAAATCCTGAATTCACCATACTCAGTATGCGGATAATCAATCCTAACCTTTTAGTTACACGCCCTAGTATAGGCACCTCTCCTATGAGTTTGGCCTCCCAACCATGACCATCTGTCATCTTGGGAACTGCATAGGTGGTCAATCTTCCCGAGGTAGCCTCAGCTCAAACCTCAGCCGCAAGGGAACCCATACTAAGGTATATAAACTTCCAGTCAAGCCCTACCCAATTTCAGATATTGTGATTGTATGATAAAATTGGAATGATATCGCATCCAGACAACCATCAGTTTTATAAAGGTCTAAGGCTCATGCCTCAACATTTTCATCATCAAAATCATCTGGTGTTCAAGAACACATGTCAAAACATTTCATTAGAATGATTCTTCATTGTAAGGTTTTCATAATCATTTTCACCAAGTATTCCCATCTAAGGTGATCAAGTTTTATACTTAGCACTAGCCACTGAAGTTGGGGGTAAACACTAATGAGGGGTGATAATCAAGTGTGACCTATCTAAGTTCAATCTCATGCCTCAGGATGACATCAAGATTTATCTAACTTAGGCCGAGTTTTGTGATCTTTATGCTACTTTTGATAATCTTTCTAAAATCTACGAGTCACTAAGTAAACACAAAATAGAAAGCTTTGATAAAGAAATAAAATAACTAAGCTTGCAAGTAAAACTGGGATTTGGTATAATAAGGTGGTATAATTACATATGCCTAAGGCATCTATTTGGTATAGTTATCTTGCAAGTGTTAGATTGCATAGTTAACTTGTATTGTGAAGCTTGCCTTGTGTAGTGCAGTGGTTGAAGTTCTCCTCTGCTTCTTCCTCGTAGTATTCTCCTTCCTCTTCGTATCCTTGCTCGATACTAGCGTCTATAAATAAATACGAAGTACACAATCACCAAACAATACTTAACTACCTCTATTTAGCACAAAAAGGCTCACATTAGATGATCTAGCAACATCACTATCATCACAAAGATTAAGGCAAAAGTCCTATTTATTTTATTTTAGAAAAGTAATTTCTACTCATTGAAAAACTACTTAAGATTTAATATTCTCCAACTAAAACATGCGATCATGTTGACACATGTCATCACCACATATTTCACTACTTGGGAATGTGATTTAAAGTGGTGTCACAATTTAATAAGGTTTAACCTTTTATTTTAATTAATTAAAGTGACTAGAAATGCCTATGGGGCATTCTTTTATTGCTTGTCCTTTATTACTGCAAGTAAACCTATATATTTTTATATATTCAGAAAGGCCTTATCAAATGTGATTTTTGAGAGTTGGAATCAACTCAAAAGCTTTTATGGTTGAATTTTGAAAAATGTTTGAATACAGAAAAGTCTCTGCCTTGTTATTTTTACTTTCCAAATGATTTAAATCCAACGGGCTTGGATTACGAATTACAATACCTTCCTAGCAAAATTAGTTTCATGCAATTTGGTTTAGTGAATCTCTCTAAAATGATATTTGAATCTATAGACAGAACTAGGTTTGAAACTAAATTGAAAAACCTAAGTTTGAATTACTGGGTCGCGCGGGAGTGCTAACTGGGCCGGCCCACTGCGCACAGCGTGCGCGTGAGCGGTTTAAGTGGTTGTCCCCACCAGTTAGTGAGACAGGTGGGTGCGAATGGGTACGTGGCGATTACAACCGTAGGATTAGATCAACGATCAACGGCTGATGGTCGTCGTCCACGTCTGAATAGAACGCGACGAGCCCGAACCCTAGCGCGGCCAGTGTGGGTCTATGGTGGCTCACCGGGGCTCCGGCGATGGTCGGCGATGGGGGCGAATGACGGAGTCGATGACGGCGATCCTCCTGGCACTAGTGTCTCCTCCTAGGGTGGATCCAATCAGCGGCGCCCTTCTCCTCCAGTAGCGGCAAGCTCCGGTGAAATTCCATCGACCTGGTGCTCGCCTTGCTCCGGGGAAGAAGTGGGGTGGTTCTGAGAGAGATGGGAGTGGAATGGTGTGCTGAATTCGAACGGGGGAGGCCACTATTTATAGTGCGACGAGGGAACCGAAGGGTGCGGTTGGAGCTCGTTAGGGTCGGTGTTACAACGAGCTACGGGAAATAGCCGAAGGTAGGGGATGGTGCGCTGCCTCCTGGCAAATCTCAAAGGCTTGATGGTGAGGCGTGGGGCGGTGCGGTGTGGTTGGAACATGTCGACGCTCTGGGCTGCTCCGACGGAAGTTTTAATGGCGCACGGGGTCTATGGGTCGCGCGGTGGCGAACGGGGATGTTTGGGCGGTTCATGGGGCGGTGGTGATCACATATGTGAGCAACGAAGGCGGGGCGCGGTCTGTGCGAGATTGTCGAGCGCGGTGCTCTGGTGTTCTCTCGGCATGGTCACGGAGAAATGGTCGCGAGCGTTCTGGGTGGTCCAGGGGCTAGCAGGGCTCGAGCATTGCACTGGGGATGGCGGTGGACGGTGGAGTGCCTGCTAGACAAGGTTGGCGAGGCTGGTTAGGCTCCTATCTTGTTGTCGATGGTGGTGGTGGCAATTGTGCTCGGCCATGGTCGCCATTGATGGCATGGTCTAGTTCACAGTGAGCTAGAGCTGGTTAAACTAGTTAGATGATCTACTGAGAGTGTAGTGAGATCTAGAAAGGGAACAAGTTTGGCACAAACACTGCTCACTATAGTGTTTGTTGTTTAATTTGATTTGTGTTCAGAAGGTGTTTGATGAAATGGCCGCAAGAGATTTAAATTTGAATTTTTGGATAAAACTTGGTGGGTGCACTAGTCACATGCTAGGTAGTCTCTGGTTGCCTTGATTTGTCAAGGTGCACTGGTTTGGGTGGGTTTTGAGAAATGGTGATCTTCCCATATGATAAAGATTCAACTTTCAAATGTCATTTGAATAAGGTTGCCAAATGTTTCTGTGGGTTTGCAAGGTGGGCTTGGGTTCACTTTCACTTGGTCTAGCAAGGATTGAAAAGAAATGTATTTGTTTCTGTTTCAAATATTGGACTAGAAACACTCAAAGTGGCCTAGTGAGCAAGATTGGCAAAAATGACCATTTGCTTGTTTTGTTTGTTTTTGAATTTCTCTTGATTTGTTTCTGCTTGGATTTGATTTAGATGTTGTTTTTTTCATCTTTAAACCATCCCTTGCTATTCACAACAATCACACAAGTCCATTCATGCATTCCTACAGTCATCACATACACACATGCATTCATATGAATTTAATTAACAAAAGTTTTTGTTAACCCTAAATTTGGTGATTGGAATTGATAACCTTGATTAATATTTTTGGGATGTTACAAACCTTCCCTCCTTAAAAAAATCTCGTCCCGAGATTTGAGAAAAAGAAAAGTAGGAACTAAAGTGATCTGGAAACTCCGTCCTGATGTAGTCTTCTCGCTCCTAGGTAGCTTCTTCTTAAGTGTGGTTGCTCCACTGGATCTTGAGAAACTTGATACTCCGGGTTCCGGTGGTCCTGAAAGCTTCCTCCAGCAGGGCTTCTAGACATTTGCAAAGTAATGAGATGTGAAACACATTATGCACGGCTAACATCTCCTCTAGCAGTTCCAGTTGATATGATACTTCTCCTCGACGATTCAGAATCTTGAAAGGTCTGATATATCTGGAGGCTAACTTTCCTTTGAGCTGGAAACGTTGCATTCCCTTCAAAGGTGACACTTTGAGATACACAAAATCTCCGATTTTGAAGGCGAAGTCTCGACGTCTCTTATTGGCATAACTCTTTTGTCTGGATTGGGCGGTCTTGAGGTGCTTACGGATTTTTTTGAACTTTCTCTTCTGCTTCTTGTAGCATGTCGAGTCCAAAAATCTTACTCTCTCCCACTTCCGACCAATTCAAAGGGGTACGACACTTCCTTCCATACATGAATTCAAATGGGGCCATTTGCAAAATAGCTTGGTAACTGTTGTTGTAGGAAAATTCTGTGAAAGGCAGACAGTCTTCTCATTTTGATCCATATTCTAACACAAAGTCTCTCAACATATCTTCAAGTATTTGATTTACTCGCTCCGTTTCCCCATCTGTCTGAGGGTGATAAGCTATGCTGAAATATAGTCGAGTTCCTAATCCTTCTTGGACTTTCTTCCAAATTCTCGAGGTAAACTGGGTTCCTCGATCTGACACAATGTTCTTGGGGACTCCATGCAAATAGACGATTCTAGCAATTTACAACTGTGCTAGCTTTGAACTCTAGTAAGTGGTCTTGACAGGCAAGAAATGAGCAAATTTGGACAGTCGATCTACTATGACCCAAATAGATTCATTTCCTTTACTTGATGTCGGCAAACCGGTGATAAAATCCATTCCAACTGAATCCCATTTCCATTCCAGAATCTGCAATGGTTGCAATAGTCGTGCGGGTCTCTGATGCCCCGCCTTGACTCTCTGACAAATATCACACTTGGCTATGTAGCTTCCGATTTCTCTCTTCATCTTATGCCACAAAAATTGCTCCTTCAAATCCTGATGCATCTTCGTTCCTCCGGGGTGGATATAATAAAGAGTATCATGAGCTTCTTTCAAAATAGCTTGCTTCAATTCTGAATCTGCTGGCACACAGATACATCCTTTGTACCACAAAACTCCTTCTTCATCCTCGGTGATTCCGGGTACTTTTCCTGTACTGATGCGATGTTTGATTTCGTCGATACTAGCATTTCCTTTCTGTGCCTCCTTAATCTGACTGATCAAAGTGGGTTGAAGTTCTATGCTAGCCAAAAATCCTTCACTTACTAATTCCATCCTGAAATCTTCGAACTCCTTGTGCAAACTTGGTTTCTCCTGCAGAATCATAGAATTCAAGCGGCACGACAATCTGCTAAGGGCATCTACTACCACATTGGCTTTACCAGGGTGATAGTGAATGTCAAGATCATAGTCCTTGATTAGCTCTATCCATCTCCTTTGCCTCATATTCAGCTCCTTCTGAGTGAAAATATACTTCAGGCTCTTGTGATCTGAATAGATCTCACAACGGTTTCCCATGAGGTAATGCATCCATGTCTTCAAGGCTAGAACTACGGCTGCTAGTTCGAGGTCATGGGTAGGATAATTCTGCTCATGTTTCTTCAGTTTTCGGGATAGATAAGATATAACTTTGCCTTCTTCCATAAACACACATCCGAGACTGGTTTGGGATGCGTCACAATATACATCAAAGGGCTTCGTGATATCCGACATGATTAAGATTGGGGCTGAAATCAATCTCTTCTTGAGTTCTTGAACACTTGCTTCACATTTGTCCGTCCATTCAAACTTCTTATCCTTCTTCAACAATTGGTTCATGGGTCTTGCGATGCTCGAGAATCCTTCTACAAACTTGCGATAATATCCTGCTAATCCGAGAAATGCACGAACTTGAGTTTGAGTGGTTAGGGCTTGCCATTCTTCAACATCCTTAACCTTTGCAGGGTCAACAGCAATTCCTCCGGCCGATACGATATGTCCGGGGAATCATACTTCCTGTAACCAGAATTCACATTTGCTAAACTTGGCATACAACTGATGCTCCCTAAGGGTTCCAAGGATGGTCCTCAGGTGTAGCTCATGTTCTTCTGATTTGGAATAGATCAGAATGCCATCGATGAAAACAACGACAAACTTATCCAGGAAGTCCATAAAAATCTTATTCATGAGGTTCATGAAATAAGCGGGGGCATTGGTTTATCCAAAAGACATGATAGTATACTCATACAATCCATATCTGGTGGTAAAGTCAGTCTTTAGAATATCCTATGCGTGAATCTTGAGTTGATGATAACTAGTTCTAAGATCAATCTTAGAAAACACTTTGGCATTGGTCAACTGGTCAAATAGATCTTCTATCTTTGGCAGTGGGTACTTGTTGTTGATGGTGACATCATTCAACTTCCTATAATCCATATACAAACGGTTACCTCCATCTTTCTTGTCCATAAACAAGACATGTGATCTCCATGGCGACGCACTTGTTTGAATCAGGCCTATCTCCAGCATAGCATCCAGTTGCTTCTTCAACTCCACTAATTCAGGCGGGTTCATACTGTAGGGTCTCTGGGCTATGGGTCCGGTTCCAGGGATTAGTTCAATGATAAACTCGATATCCTGATATGGGGGCATACCCGGCAAAACATCTGGAAATACATCGGGGTATTCACAGACTACTTTGACTTGGTCAATGGTTGGTTGGGCTAGACTCTTGTTGCACTTGAATTGACGGGCAAGGTTTCACATACATGCTCTACTGATATTCCGGTTGTACTGGTCATGGTTATGGCTTTCTTGGCACAGTCGATTAATCTTTTATGTTTCGACATCCAATCCATTCCTAGTACTACTTCCAAACCTTTAGTTCCGAGTACTATTAGATTAGCATAAAAATCTATGCCATGGATTCGGATAAGTACGGCCTTGCAAATTTGTCTAGCTTTGGTGGTTGAACCAGGTATTTGAACTATCATAACATGCTTCTATTTTGTTGGTTGAATCTTACTAGTGCATGCAAATTCTTCTGTAACAAACGAGTGCGATGCTCCAGAATCAAACAACATTCTTGCAAGTACTGAGTTAACAGAAAACATACCCATCACGACATATGGCGCTTCTTGGGCTTCTTTAGCATTCATGAGAAATAGACGACCGTTGCGGTTGAGCGAATTTACTAGGGCAAATCTTCTTCCAGGATGAACACGACGCTGGTGCTGAGCTAGGGCATTCACATTGGGGGCTGTTGCAATCTTCTTGGGGCACTCATTGGAATAGTGACGCTTGGTTCCACATTCATAACAAGTCACCTGAGACTTGTCCTTTCCTGCAACAGGCACAGCATTGCTTCCAGTCCTCGGGGCAGTGTTTGTGTTGGTGGCGACATTGTTTTTGAACTTGGGCGGTGCACGGTTGAAATTATTGGAGTTGTCGGGGTTGTTGTTGTGGTTTCCTCCGGGCCTTCGGTTTCCTCCTCCACGGTTGGGATAGGTTGGGTGGTTCATCGGGGTCTATTGTTTCTTGAGGCAAATCCTGGAGATGGGTTGGGATGATACTTTGGGGTATGGTGGGTTCCTGGTTGATGCATCATTCGACGCTTGCGGTTCTCATTATCTTGATTTATCATGCCTTCCATCTAAATGGCAGAATCCACTAAGGCTTCAATGTCAGCAAATGGGATGTTAACTAACACTGTCTACATCTCATCGTGCAGACCATTCAAGAATCTCTCCCTCTTCTTGGCTTTAGTGTCAATCTCATCTGGTGCTTATCTAGCCAATAACAAAATTTTATTACGGTATTCAACTACTGTCATCCTCCCTTGCTTCAGTTCTCTGAATTCATCCCTCATACTCTTAATTAAACCCGGTGGCACATGGGTTCTACTGAAGTTGAGTTTGAATTCATCCCAAGTCATCATCCGTCCTCCATTCATGGTGCGGACGCTGTTCCACCAAGCTCTTGCATCTCCTGCTCGATAGTGGGTGGCAAACAGTACCTTCTCGTTGGCTTCCACTCCTGCAACTTCTAAGTTGTTCTCCATGGTTTGCAGCCAAGCATCTGCATCTAGGGGCTCTTCAGATTTAGTAAAGATGGGTTGATTGGTATTCTGAAAGTTCTTGAGCTTGGATCCATGGTTGTCCTGGTTTCCATGGCCTTGCTTGTTGTTGGCCATCTGAGATATGTGTTGAAGGGTGGCTAAGTTGTCTTGAAGTTCGGCTCTGCTAGATTCACGGTCCGAGACCAACATTTGCAAGATTTGCAACATTGGGTCCGGGGATGAACTGCTTCCTCCGCGAGGCTTCTAAAGATTGATATAGATCACGAGACAAGAGGGAAATTTCTAAGGTTCAAGGGTTTGTTTTTGAAAAGTTTTTGAAGTTTGACTCAGATTTTTCTAGCAACTTGATTTTCATTCATTCATAGCACACAATACAAACACACACCACAACAAGGAAAAAAGATGGTTTTAAGAACCATTATATGAAACTACGATACAGTGGGACCAGATACAACTCACTAATGCTAGTCCTCAAGTGCTACAACTCCTTGGAATCGGTGTCTTCATCATCCTCATCATCATCATCAATGAAGGCGAAGTCATCCTCATCGATGAAGAAGTCCATGGCTTGATCCTCCAGGAAGTCATCATCTTCATTGAGTTAAGAGTAGGGGTCTCCACGGATATCGTCCCCTGCATTCTCCCTCTCCTCAAGCTGCATGTCCCTCTCGTGGATGGTCTCCTCCAAGTCTGTAATCCTGTGACAAAGGAGGGCAATGATGCGCTCCTTCTTGTCAAGCTGACGGCGACGAGACTTGCGATCCTCCACCAGCATGGCGATGGTCTGGTCCTTCTTGACGACGATGGCGTAGTTGTGGTTGGCGTAGGAGCGGCATTGTCGAACTCCTTTTGCCGGTCATACATCATGAAGCTGAGATGGTCCACTTGATGCTTCAGATCTGGGTGACGTGGTACCTCCAGTGGTTGTCCCATCGCATCACGCCTTGGATAGAACTCAAAGTGGGTGCCCTTGATTTAATTGATGCTTTGCCCACATAGACGGGCAAGCGCTTCCTGCATGTCCCTAGCAAGTCCATCTTGCCAGTTGTTCTGTCTTAAGGTGAACTGAATTCCCTATGCAGTGGGGGCTTCAATCTTCCCTCTAAGACTTGCAACAATCATCCATTGCAATTCTCCTCCTTCCTGATCGTTGAGCTGGGCTCCGAAGAACATGGGGTGTGGGCGCTCCAGAAGTTCGGAGAGCTGGTCCAAGTCACGCTCAAAGATGAGATCTCCTCCGTTTCCCAACTGATAGAACTTGCTATACTTCACGTTCATCTATAAGAATGTAGGATGAGTAAGTTAGTAGAGTGATCAAGTGTGTCAAATTTTATGTATGTTTGTAAGAATTCTTGAGGAACATGAATTTTCATGAAAGAATCGCAGTGATAAGAATGAGAATAAGTTTTCAGAAATACTCACTTCCTTTGTTTCGAAACTAAGTTTTTGATTCAAACGTCCATTCTAAACTAGGGTCTCCTATGGTCAGGATGGCTCTGATACCAACTTGTCAACACTCGGTTTTTTAATCCCAGATGCCTGTTATGTCATATATCGCAATCCCATGATTAACATTTTTGTGAGACATAACATATTGGATATCACAGTACAACATCCATTACAAACCATAAATAAGGTCTTACAACAAATAAAGGATTACATGATCCAGTCTTAGTACAATTACAGCAGCGGAATAATATAATATGATAGCGTGGGCGACCTCCATCTTCATTGTCACAGGCAATGCTGACGATGGGAGATGATCCTAGTTGTCGTAATCTACCTGCGGTCCATCCTCCTGATAGTCCTCTTCATAGTTTGGCCACGGGAATAGCCAGGGACAAAGCCATGAGTAATCTTTAAGTACTCGCAAACTAAGACTAACAAGTAAGGGGTTTGAGTAGGAATACTAAGCTCTAGGTTATTTTGCAAAAATCCAGGTTTACCTTAACTGAGTTCAGAAGCAAAGAAAGCTAGGGTAAAGTTTTCTAACACCTAAGTGGGAACTTAGCTTTCACTTGCACAACCCTGTTGTGGTCAAGTCAAAGTCATGATACATTTAACAAGTCATTTTGAAAACATCTGACGATGGAACAGTGTGGACACTCCAACTTCCCATCACCGCGGGAGCTGCTATTCCATTAGTTTGACAGTCTGCAGAGGTGGTACACTTTCACCACAATATTTGATACATCCGTCAGGAACAAATCCTGAATTCACCATACATAGTATGCGGATAATCAATCCTAACCTTTCAGTTACACGCCCTAGTATAGGCACCTCTCTTATGAGTTTGGCCTCCCAACCATGACCATCTGTCATCTTGGGAACTGCATAGGTGGTCAATCTTCACGAGGTAGCCTCAGCTCAAACCTCGGCTGCAAGGGAACCCATACTAAGGTATATAAACTTCCAGTCAAGCCCTACCCAATTTCGGGTATTGTTGTTGTACGGTAAAATTGGAATGGTATTGCATTGATGACCCACAAGTATAGGGGATCGCAATAGTCTCCGTGGTTAGTATTACCCAATTTATTGATTTAACACAAGTGGAGCCAAAGAATACTTGCAAGCCTTAACAACTGAGTTGTCAGTTCAGCTGCACCTGGAAATAGTTCTTGCTCACAGAAGTTTATCAGTAGCAACAGTAAAGCAACAACAATAGCAACAGTGAAACAATAGCAATAGTAATAGTAACGGTAACAGTAGGATTCGAGTGCGGTAGGCATAGGGATGGATGGACGGGCGTTGCATGGATGAGTCTAAACATGTAACTTCAAGATCTAGGGCATTGCAGATAAATAATAACAAGCATCCAAGTACTATACAATCCTGGGCATGTGCTCCAAATATAGTCATACGTGCTCGCAATGAGAACTTGCACAACATCTTCTGTCCAGCCAGCCCGTGGTAGCGGGGCCTCTAGGGAACTACTGGCAATTAAGGTGCTCCATTTAAAAGAGCACCAGAGCAAAGCATTAACACTCCGTGAAAACATGTGATCCTCACACCACAGCCATCCCCTTCGCTTGTCCCAATTATTGTCACTTTGGGGCCTTTGGATCCGGACAATGATATGTGTACACAACTTGCAGATAAGATCACAAACAATACTATCATAATAATTCAATAATAAGTTCAGATCTGAGATCATGGCACTCGGGACCTAGTGACAAGCATTAAGCACAACAAGTTGCAACAAAGTCAAATAGCACTAATGGAGATACTAGGCACTATGCCCTAACAGATCTTATTCGATTACATGATAGAACTCATCCAATACCTACCATCCCCAAGCCTACAGTGGGGGATTACTCACTCTTGGATGAGTGAAACATTGGTGGTTGATGGAGATGCGTTGGCGATGACGATGGCGATGATCTTCATGTGGTTAAGGTGAAAGTGAGGTCCACTCTGAATCATATGCTTGACAGACCATAAACTGGAAATCCCAGGTCCCTTGAGTACGAGGGTCGCTCGGCATGCTACTCAACTTTGGTCACCCGAATGTTCTTGTCATTGTAAATACATGCACATCATCGAGAACCACCAACGGGGTACCCCTTGCACATGGTACAGGAGCTTCCCATAACCAAAATGACAAGGCAAGCAGACAATGAGCATCTCAGTAATCTTTTTATTTACCATATGCATAGCTTTTTATTGAGGATGCTTCATAGATGCTCATTATGGTGATGCTGCAAATTTCCACCGTGATTAGGCATGGCTTAGGCTAGCGGCCCAGGCGTTTCTCTAACACAATGTATAAACTCCATGAACTCATAACCTCCCCTTTTATTTCACATCGTCGACATCCGTAAACAAAAGAGCAAGGAATCAACTGGATGAGATATCCAAAAAGTGTTGAAAGCGTTCCCCGTGACAACACGGTTCTGCTGATTCCCAGCATATAATTACGAAGCATATAACTTTCATGGACTAGTCACAATGGTTCAAGATTATTAAGCGCAAGGAATAAAGTGTGCCATCAAGTTCGTGAGAGCTTTACTAACTAACTTTCTCAAAATAGACAAACATTTTATTTTGGAAGAAAACACGGCATATGGAATATGCACTGAAATAGCAAATGATGCTAATAGGTAGGTATGGTGGACACATCTGGCAATATTGGTTTTGGGGAGTTGGAAGCACAGGTAGAGCACATACTCAGTGCAAGTGAAGGCTAGCAATAGAGAGGGAGCGACAAACGAGAGTGTTGGGGATATGCTATATGGGTATCCCTATAGCATGTCTCTTATCCGGCTAACCCAGGTGGCCCACAGTTGGTAGCATGGCCTATGGCCTGCTAGGCGGCCCAGTTAGATGGATCTAGAAGGGAGGCCCATGCCGGATAAAGGAAGGCTACGGTGGAGTCACCAGCGTACCCGGAGCCTTGGAGTGCAAGATACACAAGACTAGTCATAGACGGTGTAGGACACTGTAACCTGTCCGGCTAGGACTTTTCCCTGTAACCCTAGGACCTAGCGACTATATAAGTCGGGCCTATGGGAGCCTTTAGGGCACAACTTCAGACAATCAAGTAGCGATTAGCATACACCTCGCACAACGAACCAATCCCTGTAACTCGGCGTATTGCCCTTATAGTGATTTATAGAAGGAGTAGGATTCCACCACCGTTGTGGGATCTGAACCTGGGTAAGCTGTGTTACCTCGTAGCCGTCAACCATCCGCCTTGCCCCACGTCTCTAAACACGCACTGTGAGAACCCTCCATGGTGTACTCATCGGCAATACCACGATAGTTGCCACCCACCGTGAGGCAAGAGGTGCTTCAGGCTCTTCAGCGGGCGAGGACCAAGATCTTTGCGAGAATCAGCGAAACCGTAGCCATCGGTCACGTTCTCTTCTCTGGAAACATTCCGATCGTCCCTCCTAACGAGTTCTGGATCCCGGCGAAGACGAACCCTACGTGGTGTCCGATTGTTCCTATCGGAGACATCCACCTCTTCATTGGCGAAACCGACTCGGGCACTAGTTCCCTGGGAGTCGGAGGAGCATCAAGACCCGCACGGACTGCCTACGGGCTGGATACGTTTGCGGAAGGATCGATGTCGGATCTCTCTTTGGAGTCTGCCGGCAAAGATCGGAAAGCACCGAGGCCTGCACGGACCGTGTATGGGCGGGATACGTTTGCGGAAGGATCGATGTCGGATCTCTCCTCGGAGTTTGCCGACAAAGATTGGAAAAATTCAAGGCCCACCCAAACCGCCCCTGTGTAGGATATAAAGGTGGAAGATCACTGCAAATCCGCCGGCTTCGCCCATGTGTCTGGACAACAGAGATCCAAGTTCGTTGGCGTGGTTACCATCTTCGATCTGGCACGCTGCGTTTAGAGAGAAGGCGAAAACCCCCGTGATTACCTAGCCAGGTGACTCCGTATACGAGCTGATCTAGCCCACTACCCCGATGATAACGCTTTGTATCACTTCATGGAAGGACTAGACTGTGGCACGCTTCTCCGACATTCTTTAAGACGGTAGCAGGCAATAGGACACCTTACCCTCAAGGAGATGGTGAGCACTGTCAATAGCTATGCGGAAGCCGACGCAGCAGCCCAGATGGAGCTTGCGCTCAGAGACGGAGAATCTCCAATTCAGCAGCCGCCGCCACCGCCTCCTGCCGCCATCGTCGCAGTAGCACCACCACCTCCAGTCATCGTCGAGGCCGTTGCACCTCCACCGCCCGTCATCGAGGAAGTCCGGGCACCCTTTGACTCTGTCATTGACGCGCTTTATGCTAATTTCAGTGCAGATTCAGAGGAGATAGACTTCAGTCCAGAAGAGCTAGACTCCGCTATACAGGATATGGAGGAGGAGTACTCGCGCGACGAGCAAGCCAACAATGCCGTCACGTCCCGAGGGGTGTTCGTCACCATTGGGACGGCGATGGATGAAGATCAACCCGGACGAGCTCCGTCTACAGCGCTGGAAAAGGGGAAGGGGCCACTTTTTGCGGCTGACGACGATCGCGCAAAAGTCATGCCTCCTCCGCCTAACCCAGTGCAGCAGCCGCAGGAACTCGGCACCGGCCCGAGCAACAATAACACCGCAAACTTGCCGCCTCCAGCATCTACGTCTGCAGAAACCCAAGTTACTCCAGTTGATAGAGTGATGTATGGCAATCTCCTCATCGAGCCACTAACCGTTGCTCATATCTGGAACGTGACCCAGCTTGACGAAAAATGCCAGTAGCTGCTGGAGGAAGCGCAGGCCATCGTGGAGCAAGGCGCTAAAATAGATCGAGATCTGGTCAATGCGCAGAAGTCCATAGAGAAAGCTAGAGAAATGGAGGCCGAGTACAAGACTTTGCTACAGCAGCAGAAGGCTAAGAAAGCTCCAGCTCGCGTCATCAACGATCCTGGTGTACGGCGCAACCTAGGATGGGCTCCCTCAAAGCCGGCACAGGCCAAGCCATACATTGACAGTGAAGGGAAGCAGGTGATGCCCACCCCACTCCTTAACCTCGCCGTCGCCAAGACCCTTCTGGAGCAGGATAGATCGCCTAAGGCAGTGGAACAGGTCTATGAACTAGTGGCCAAGGCGGTGAAGCAGTAGGAAAAGGCCACCTCTCAGAGGCTTGAGTCTGACCCAGCGCTCTGCCAATCTAGGCAGTACAAGCCGCCAAGGGACAAATCTCCTCTTGATGTCGGATCCCAGACGGGCTCATTAGAACGAAGACAGAGGGATGCGCGCAACAGGAAGGACGCTATCCCCATAGCCTCCGACCACAGAGAAAAGGCCCAACCTTGTCGCCCATCGCCACCGATCCCCCCAACATCACGAAGACTACAAGACTCACCATCGTGCGGATATGCCCCCACCAAAGTAGTGCGGCATCGTCATCCGCAACAACGTGGAGCAGACCCATTATGACGAAGAGCGCAACCAAGGACACAAGAGCAGGTCACGCCATGACCCTCCACGTTCGACAAGTAACCGTGACAAGCGTGAGGCGTCGCAGGAGGGTGACAACAAGAAGGCTAACCCACCACCACCTCCGCCTCCGTCACCACCAAGCAGTCACCACGGCGGACGAGGCCCGTGTCGTTCACGCAGCCCATCCCCTGTTGACAAAAATAAGAAGAACCCGGAGCCGTAAGATCCACGAGGCCCGGGAAGGACCATACCTAGGACCACGTTGCTTTGGACCTGTAATACTGTCCGCAACTTACCCCAAAGGTTTCCGGATTGACAAGACCATCAAGCCCTATGACGGAACCGCCAAGCCAGCCACATGGGTGCAGGACTACGGCAACGTGGTGGAGATTGCCGGAGGCAACCCCAACGTCGCCGTCAAGTACCTCCCATTAATGTTGGCGGGCACGACCCGTCAATGGATCGACGACTTGCCGGAGAAATCTATCTACAACTGGCTGTACATGCAAGAAGCGTTCACCAAGAACTTTGAGGGTACATACAAGCGTCCCTGCACTGTGGGTGATCTACAGTGGTGCATGCAAGAAAAAGACGAGACATCTCGCGCCTACCTCTCCCGCTGGCTGGATATGAAGAATTCCTGCGCAGGAATGCACGCTCAGACCGCCATGGCCGCCTTCATCGATGGGTTGGAAAGGGGCACGCTGCTCCGACATAAGCTGAAACGCTTGCAGGACAATCACACGCTTGACTTGAACCAGATGATTCAGTTGGCTAGTGAGTTCGCAGCGGCTGACGACTATGCTCGTGGCTCCTTGCCAGCAACGGCCGTTCCAACCCAAGCTCGGAGAAACAGCAATACAAAGAGGAAAACTGCTCTGGAAGAAAAGCAATCTACCAACATGGTCGCCATGACTTTTGCAGGACGAGGAGAAGGCGGACAACATGGACGAGGAAGGTGAGCTGGTCGTGGGCAGCAACGAGGAAGTGAAACCACCTCGGCTCCGCTCCGCGTTCCCCGAACCTACTAAGAGTACCGCGATATGCCGTGCCTCGTACACCTCGATGCCAACGGCAAGGCCACCCATACCAATCGACACTGCAAGTTCGTCAACGACCTCAAGGAAGACCCGGAGTCTGGCTACAAGCAAAGTCGGAAGAACAGACCGCAAGGCAAGGGCAAGGGGAAGAAGAAGGAGGAGTCCAAGGATTCAAGTGACATGGAAGAAGACATTGACCCCAAGCACGCCGCCAAGAGCGACGACAAGTGCAAGAACCCCTTCGCAAAGAAGGCTCCAGTCTACCACACTTTCCTTGGCACCCCCACCGTCCGACAACAGAAGACCTCTCTAAGGATCCTGATAGCCACTCTCCCCCCAGTCCCCCAGTACCTGTGCTGGTCGGAGGTTCCAATAACTTGGGACAGGACGGACCACCCAGACCTTGTTTCCATAGAGAACTAGTACGCCATGGTCATCAACCCCTTGATTGATGGCGTGGAGTTCACCAAGTGTATGGTGGATAGTGGAAGCAGCATCAACATCATGTACCTGGATACACTGCAGAAGATGAACTTGACAGAGGCAAACCTAAGGCGGACCAACACCATCTTCCACGGCGTAGTTCCTGGTTGGGAGGCTTGGTCCCTTGGGTGCATTACACTTCAGGTTGCCTTTGGCGATGTTAATAATTACCACCAAGAGCGCATGACCTTTGAGATGGTCCCCTTCAAGAGCGTGTACCACGTCATATTCGTCCGCGACATATTCCACACGTTCATGGCCAAGCCATGCTTCATCTATAACAAACTCAAGATACCCGGACCAAACGGTATCATCATCGTATCCGGAAGCTTTACCAAGGCAAGGGACTGCGAGATCAATGAAGCAGCCGTTGCAGAAGCTGTCCTCTACAGCGAAGAATTCAAAGAGATCCAGACCAAGGTCGATGACTCAGAGATGCCCGCATCGAAGAAGCAGATCTCCGACTCTGCTCCTGCGTTCAAGGCCGCCATCGAGACCAAGCCGGTGGAACTTGTGGTAGGCGATGCCTCCAAGACCGTCGCCATTGGGATGAACCTGGATCCCAAATAGGAAAGCACGCTCGTTGAGTTCCTCCATGAGAATAGGGACATCTTCGCCTGGCAACCTGCCGACATGAAAGGTGTACCTAGGGAACTTGCCAAGCACATCTTAAACGTTGATCCAAAATGTAAACCAGTGAAACAACCTCTACGATGCTTTGGAGATGAGAAGAGACGCGCCATTGGCAAAGAGATAGCTAGGTTACTTAAGGCTAGATTTATCCGAGAAGTCCTTCACACCAATGGGAGGCTAATCCTGTACTTGTCCCCAAAAAGGGAACCAATGAATTAAGAATGTGCGTTGATTACACCGGCTTAAACAAATCATGTCCCAAGGATCCGTTTGCTTTGCCTCGCATTGACCAAGTCATTGACTCGACGGCTGGCTCAGAACTTTTGTGTTTTCTCGATGCATACTCAGGATACCACCAGGTCAAGATGAGGAAGTCGGACCAATTGGCCACTTTGTTCACTACCCCGTACGACACATTTTGCTATGTCACGATGCCCTTTGGGCTGAAAAACGCAGGTGCTACGTACCAGCGGACAATGCAGCATTGCCTCCACAACCAAATTGGTCGGAACGTTCATGCTTATGTGGACGATATCGCTATGATGTCTAAAAAGTCAAATGAATTAATCTCCGACTTAAAAGAAACCTTTGATAACCTACGGAAATACAACAAGATGCTTAACCCTAAGAAGTGCGTCTTCGGGGTTCCAGCCGGCAAATTGTTGGGATTCATCGTTTCCCAACGTGGAATTGAGGTCAACCCGGAGAAAATCAAGGACATCTTAAACATAAATCGTCCGACATGCCTAAAGGACATTCAACGACTAACAGGTTGTGTTGCAGCAGTTAGTTGGTTCGTCAGCCGACTTGGAGAGAAGGCCCTGCCGCTGTACAAGTTGCTGAAGAAAGCGGACAAATTCACGTGGACGGACGAAGCAGATGCGGCATTGAAGCAGCTCAAGGAGATTCTTTCCTCAGCACCCATCCTTGCAGCACCCGAGCCTGGAGAGCCCCTGTTAATTTACATGGCGGCAACCAACCGGGTTATCAGCATCGTCGTCGTGGTAGAGCGGAAGGAACCAGGCTATGAGCACGGAGTTCAATGAACAGTTTACTATGTGAGCGAGGTCTTGACAGAGTCCAAGCAGCGTTACTCGCACTACCAAAAGATAGCTTATGGAGTATTCCTTGCTTCTCGGAAGCTGAGGCATTACTTTCAGGAGCACCCAATTACAGTGGTGAGCAAGACTCCACTGTCCGACATTATCAATAACAGTGACGCTATGGGAAGGGTCGCGAAGTGGGGCATTGAACTTGCCGCCTTCGAGATCACCTACAAGAGACGCGACACTATCAAGTCACAAGCGTTGGCGGATTTTGTTGCAGATTGGACGGAGATGCCAGATGTTACTCTATTGTCGGAACCATAGTATTGGGTGATGCACTTTGACGGATCAAAGTTGCTCAACGGCTCGGGGGCTGGTGTATTGCTACAGTCACCAAAAGGAGACAAGCTACACTACATTCTGCAAATCCACTTCGAGGCTACAAACAACATGGCGGAGTATGAAGCACTCATTCACGGATTGCGTGTAGCCAAGAATATTGCCATCAAGCGCATAGTTTGTTGTGGAGATTCTGACTTGGTTGCCCAGGAGGTGGCTGGCAACTGGAATGCGCGGAACCCTATGATGGCGGCATATTGAGACGAAGTGGACGAGATAGCCAAGAGCTTCTTGGGCTACAAAGTCAAATATGTACCTAGGGAACAAAACAAGGCGGCTGATCTGCTGTCTAAGCTTGGATCAGGGCGCAAGCGAATTCCGCGAGGAGTTTTCCTAGAGCACCTGCGCACACCATTCGTGAAGGGGGCCGACATCGACAACCCGGATAGAGCTTACTCTTTCATCAACATGGTGACTAAGGTCCCCCCGGCTTGGACAAAACCGTTCATGGAATACCTCGAACACGGAACTTTGCCCGACGACGAAGTCGAAAGACGGCAAATAGTATGAAGAGCAAAGGGTTATACCATAATCAATGGGAAACTCTACAAAAGGAGCACTACTGGTGTATACCTAAAGTGTGTTTCCCAGCTAGAAGGTATGGAAATCCTACGTGAAATCCATCTCAGAGATTGCGGGCATCACGCCGCTCCTCGATCGTTGGTAGCGAAAGCCTTCCGGCAAGGATTCTACTGGCTCACCGCGAAGGCGGACGCCGACAAGCTGGTTGAGACATGCATGGGATGCCAGTATTACGCCCGACAACCACATATTCCTGCTGAAGAACTGCGAACAATACCAATAACTTGGCCATTTGCAGTCTGGGGGCTGGACATGGTGGGACCGTTATAGATGACACCTTGTGGGTTTATGCATCTGCTTGTAGCATTTGATAAATTCACCAAATGGATAGAAGCTAAACCCATTAGAAAGCTTGATGGGGCAACTGCCCTTAGATTTGTCCGAGATCTAGTGGTGAGATTTGGTCTCCCACACAGCATTATCACTGACAACGGCAATAATTTATCACTCGGAGAAGTGGAGGCTTATTGCTGGGAGAAAGGCATCCGACTTGACCTTGCATCTGTGGCACACCCACAATCCAATGGTCAGGTTGAGCGATCCAATTGATTAATTCTGCAAGGAATGAAGCCACGTCTTGAGGCACCGCTACATTGAGCAGCTGGAGCCTAGACGGAAGAATTGCTATCTGTGCTATGGAGTTTACGAACTACACCCAACAGATCCACCGACTACACCCCTTACTTCATGGTATACGGAGCAGAAGCCATCCTACCTTCCGACATCCTCCACGATGCACCAAGAGTTGCCGCCTACGATGAGGATGACGCTGAAGAATCCAGACGCTTAGATGTGGAACTTCTTGAGGAGGAGCACGTTTTGGCATGCCAAAGATCCGCCATCTACCAGCAGAAGTTACGCAGCTACCATAGTCGCCGCGTTCAACATCGCTCGTTTAAAGAGGGGGATCTGGTGCTCCGACTTAAGGAGAAGAAGTCACACAAATTATCCCCGCCATGGGAAGGACCGTTCATCATAAGCAAGGCGCTACTCAATGGGTCGTACTACCTTGTTGACAATCGTGAACTAAAGGATAGACCCAACGAGGATCATAAGCGTAAGCGAGGTGACCCGGATGATGACTACCCGGAGCTTGATCGGCCATGGAACATAGCATAGCTATGTCCTTTTTACCCTTAGCATTTTTTATCTAATTGTGTATCTCTTATATGATCAATGAAATAAAGCTCTCTGGTTCACTCATATTTCTAAGTCTTTTACCTCCTTTAGTGCTCATTTTTGGATCATGTAAAACCTTTATGCACAAGTCTTGCGTTTGCACTTGTGAAAATTAAGCCTACGGGCGTGAGCTTAATTTTTCCGGTCTACACGTTCTTTGTCGTTTTTATGTGGATTCTGGAGTAGTGACTTTTGGCACTTATTATCGGTGATTTTGTGCATGGGTTATTGACGGTGCCATTGGGCATCATCACCTAAGCGCATGGTTCCGACAACGAGTCTTCCGACTCACGAAAAGTCAAGCATAAGAACCAAAGTAATGGATAAGCCAACACTTGCTTAAAAAATATATACATGCTGGAAACTAGTTCTTAAGCAGCGGGAAATAAACGACCATTGTTTTCCGCCTTAAGCTACATCAACAAGTTTTTTCCGCGTATACACCAAAGGTGAAACAAATAGTACAAAGTTGTTTTTCATTCCTTTGGCACAGGAGACTTGGAAGCAGCATCGTCACCAGCCGGAGAATCACCCTCAACGTCGGCACTGTGGTGGGACTCGGAGGAATCTTGGTCGCCGCTAACGATGGTGTTCATGGGAACGAAGACGTTGATGTCCACCAACTCGGCAACTCTGGTGTCATAACCCGCGAGTGACGACATGATGGCTTCGTGGTCAATCTCTTTGCCATCATCGTCGACGTCGGGGATGCCAAAGGTCACCGTGTAGATGTCGGCACCTTCCTAGTGTGCCTTCACCATTGATAGCGCCATCCTTGCACCAGCCCGTGCACATGAAGCCTTCCAGCTTGTGACACGCTCGGGGGCTCGGCGCAGAATCTCCAAGTACTTTGCCATGGAGTCCGAGGCCTTGATGTGTATCTGAGGGGCTTGGCAATCTCTTTGGCTTGGGTGATGGCGGTGTTGATGAAGTTCCCTGCAAGAACCATGCATTCCTTGTCCGAAGGAGGCGAGCGGGTTAAACCCATAGGAGCTGCAGGTTCCGACAAGGAGCACATGAGTTCAATAAATTCAAAGTATCCAGACTACAGAACTACAAGACGGAGGAAACTTACTGAAGATGCCGGCCTTAGCTTGCCAGAGGGTGTCCACCAGGGATTCTTTCTCTTGTTGGAGGAGCTTATACGACTCGCTGTGGCGGTGATTTTTCTCATCGGCAGCTTTCTTCTGATCTTTTAAGATCACAAGCTCCTCCTTCAAGCGATTGATTTCCGCGGTGGCGGAGTCCTGCAGGGCTTTCATCGAATCCTCATGCATTTTTAGCATGTCTTTCCTCTCCTCCTTAAGGATCTTGTTCTTGCTGTCCAGCTGCTGGATGTGCTTGGACTGCTCGATAATGTCCTTGGCCTTGGCAACATGTTCTGCAAAGTCAGAGAAAGCAAAGTACACAGTGAGTACTCGGAGAATGTAGGCACAAAAACAAGACGGAATGCGCAAAAAGAAAACAGACTCTTGTTTTTGATGATATGTTCCTTCAAGAAGGCAGTTTTACCCTTTTCAGCTTCAAGATCTGCACGCATCTTCTGGTACTTATCATTGGCCATGCCCCTCCGAGCATTCTCGTTCTGTGGAAAAAGGGATAAAGTTAAAACGTTGCTTAGTCTGCTTGGAGCATCTAGCCGGAAATCATCCACCTAGACGCTCGGGGGCTACAGCGAGAGTTTTTTACTTAGCAACATGCTTAGCTTTTCTTTGAGCATCTAGTCGAAACTAATTCAGTTTTCGATTAGAGGCTTGGGGGCTACAGTATAAATTTTTCAACTCAGCTATATGCTTAGCTTTCTTTAAGCATCTAGTTGGAACTAATTCAGTTACAACTAGAAGCTTGGGGGCTACAGTACTGAAATTTATAAACACTGCGTATGCTACTCTTAAAGCATCTAGTCGGAACATTCCATTCCATCTAAATGCTTGGGGGCTACAGTGAGAAGTTTTCTAGCTTAGTCACTCTTAGAGCATCTAGAAGCAAAGGCCTATGGTTTTCCGTCTACATCCTCAGGGGCTACAGTGGGATACTCATATGAAATGCAAAAAGGCAAATAAAACTTACCAGTGCAATGATCTTGAGATTGGTAGCGCTCTCGGCCAGCAGCTTGCCAAAGGAAATATTGTTTCCTTGCAAGATGTCTGCTTGTCGGAGGAGCTCCTCAAGACCGCACGTCGGAGATGTTGGTACTCCTCCAGAAACCACAGATGTGCTACTCGGTAAGTGCGGGTAGACTATCTTTGGAAACTCAAAGGGTTTATGGGGAGCAAGGGCGCCGACTTCGTAAGAAGTACCAGCTTCCACCACAGCCTTGCTGCCACCGATGGCATCCTTAGCAGGAGCTTCAGCCATTTGGTGGGTGGTACTCTCCTGCGTCGCCTGCTCGCCGACAATAGCAAGCTCAGTAGAGGTGCGAGAGTCCACTTCCATGGCGGAAGGGCCTGATGCATCCTTAGCCTGAGAGCTTGTCGAGGCAGACGAGGGCTTGACGACAGGAGTGGCAGGGGGGATGGCGGGAGAGGCGTCGCGATGCATCATATCCTTGATATTCCGAGAAGCCCCCGATGTTTTGGAGGTCTTCTTGAGGCTGGTCGTGGCTTTCTTCCTGAGACATGCAAAATGCATAAGTACAGGACCAAGACAGATGAATATACAATGTCGGAGAATGAGAAGCTTACACTAGTGGGGGTGATTTGGCAAAAATCCCGGTGGTTCTTGTCTTTTCCACCTCCAGGGTGGCGGTAGTCTTCTTGGAGGCTCCACCCTCCGTCTTCTTCTTCTTGCCTCCATCGGCAGCGTCAGAGGTGGAGCTCTTCCGCTTTCGCGCCAACGGGACCTCGTCGTTGGACACGATCGTGACTTCCTTCATCTTTGGATCGTAGATTTGGGCAGCTAGGTTGCCCTCATCTAGATCGCTAAGCTGTTAAGTGAGAAATCACCGTGTTAGATAAGATGGTATTTGCAAGACGGAAAAACTGGAGCATATGTCGTACACGGAAAATAAATACCTACCTTTGGGCACTTGCCGTCTACGAACATGTCGTAGGTGATGGTGAAGCCACGCTTCTTATCCTTCACCTTGACAATATCCTTGAGGAAGAGCTTGACGGAGTCGCTCTAGAAGTTGTCCACGGAGATGCGGAGACTATCCCTTCTGTCACTGGTATACTCGTGCATGTACTTCGTGCGGTGCTGCAGAGCTTGGATTTGCCTGATGAACCAGCACATGGCTAGGTCCAAGCCGGTCAAACCCATATCTACAAACCATTCGATCCGCCTTATAGCGCGAGAAGCGTCGAGGTCGGAGGGAAGGGAGGCTTGGGATGTCCATGTGGAAACTTCAGCGGCGGCTCCATCCACGAAGTCCGGGTACGTCACTTCTCGGCCAACCAATAGAATGTCTGGGCCATAAAAGTACGTCCGTTGCCAATTCTTGCAGGACTCGTGGCCGACGATGTCGGGGAACCGCGGGCCAGGTCGAATCTTGAAGCTTATGGTACCGCAGTTCCTAAGCTCTTCCTTGCTGTGTCCAGCTTCACGTTTGACGGTGAAGAAGTACACAAAGAGGTCTAACCTAGGCCTTATCCCTAAGTATCCCTCGCAAAGTGCCGCGTAGTTGCTAAGCACTAAGATACTATTGGGGGAAAGGTTCTGGGGCTGGACCCTATAGTGGTTTAAGACGGAGAGGAAGAAGTTGGAGATGGGCAGGGACATGCAGCGTACCAGTTGAGCTTTGAGGTATACCTTTTCTCCGGCTTGGGGAGAAGGTGTGACCTCGCCGGCCGGCGCCGCCCGCCAGGAAAGCTCCTCCGTCGCGGGGAGGTAGCCCTCGGAGACCATCTCATGGATATCGCAGTCGGTGATGTCCGAACCACGCCAGTCGCCCTTGTGCGAGTCTTGTTCCTCCTCCAGTGGCTCTAGCGTCGCCAAATTTGGGTCGCTGCCGGTGGATTCGATCATCGTCGATGCGGGGATGACCAAACCTTTTGGGGGCATGACGAAGGAGCTCGCCGGCTTCGCCACAGCTTCGCTCAACGCCGCCATTGAAGGGGAGGTGCTGCTGCTAGCCATAGATTAAAGATTGGGTGCGACTTGTGCAGATGGGAGATAGGGTTTTTTCGAGGTTTCTCGCGGAGATATCGAGGAGACGCGCGGCTGGAGGAAGAAGATGATGCGAGGAGAATGAGGCAAAAAGTGGAAATTTCCCCACGGTTACTATTTATCATCCCCGGCGTCAACATTCGTGCGGCTTGATCGAACGGCTGCCGCGTAGACGACGTGTTTGCGAACGTGCGCGGAAATTTCGCCACGTCTCCAACCGTCGCCGCCAACGGTTCGTATCGCTCGCGCGGGAAAATCGCATATGATTGTGTTCTCTACACGTGTGAGTTACGAGGCGTCGCTGATCTAAGCCTACGTCGCCCTATCTGACATAGGCAGAATGAGCCGTCACATCGAAGATTCTGGCATGGACGGATCCAATCCGACTACGGAAGAGTACGATGGAAGATTCAGCATTTTCCGGCTTACAAAGTTGAAGACGGAGAAAGCCTTGTAGGGTTCTTTGGGAGGACTACAAGATGTTGCTTGATGATTTGCCGACATCCATCTAGACGGAGCATTCCACGTGAAGAGGCAAGACGGTGCAAGATCTTGGAGTTCTCCGGGGGCTACTATTAGGGATATGCTATATGGGTATCCCTATAGCATGTCTCTTATCCGGCTAACCCGGGTGGCCCACAGTTGGTAGCATGGCCTATGTCCTGCTGGGCGGCCCAGTTAGATGGATCTAGAAGGGAGGCCCATGCCGGATAAAGGAAGGCTACGGTGGAGTCACCAGCGTACCCGGAGCCTTGGAGTGCAAGATACACAAGACTAGTGATAGACGGTGTAGGACTCTGTAACCTGTCCGGTAGGACTTTTCCCTGTAACCCTAGGACCTGGCGACTATATAAGTCGGGCCTATGGGAGCCTTTAGGGCACAACTTCAGACAATCGAGTAGCGATTAGCATACACCTCACACAGCGAACCAATCCCTATAACTCGGCGTATTTCCCTTATAGTGATTTATAGCAGGAGTAGGATTCCGCCACTGTTGTGGGATCTGAACCTGGGTAAGCTGTGTTACCTCGTACCCGTCAACCATCCGCCTTACCCCACGTCTCTAAACACGCACTATGAGTACCCCTCCATGGCGTACTCTTCGGCAATACCACGACAGAGAGAGCAATAACTGTCATAATCATGCTTGCAACAAAACAAGTCTAATTACGGCATGAAAGTGATACAAGCACTCTGAGGCAAAAGAAATCATCGAGGCTTACTGACTATTGATTAGTCATATGCATGCGTGAGCATGTGCCAAGTCAATTCACATGAACAGTCAGAGGAGGATACCACAATATCGTACCCAAATATAAATAAAACAATGCAAGCAAACATGCATATGACATGCTACAAACTATTAGCAAGATGGAGCTAATCATAGACAAGCAAGAACTACTAGGCATCCATAATGACATACACCTTACACAAACAGGCTAATCATGCTCACAATGATGAGTATATGTACAAAAATGAAACAAATAGAGTTCGTTACCAGCTTCTTACCACACCTCGAGTTGTCTTAATATTCATTATTGCCCTTCACTTGTGTGACTTGAACAATTAACATGAAACCAAAATCTACCGAAGACGACTGAACCTTGCAATGAACTCACAAAACCAAAGAAGAACAACAAATATTTTTGGTGTTTTCGATTTTTAGAAACAAGCAAACAAAGAAAAACCAAACAAAAACAAAGCAAAATCGTTTTGGATTTTTCTTTTAAGGCAAACCAAAGCAAAGAAACAAACCAAGAGAAACAACGAAAATATTTTTGGTATTTTTTGTTTTTGAGAAAGAAGCAACAAGAACCAAAAAGAAAGCGAAACAATAGATATACAAAGAACCGACCGAACATGATATATATATATGAGTGTGTTGTCGGTGTACCTCCCCCCAAGCTTAGGCTTTTGGCCTAAGTGGGGCTCAATCCCATGGTCTCCAGGTAGATGCACCTCCATAGTATGTCCAGGAAGCTCCCTCGTCCTGGTACGAGCTCGAGGACTCCCCCGTGTAGTGTACCACGGGGTCATTTGAGGGTGCTTCCTCCTGATAGCACCCATGGAAGTTAAGAGAGCACAACTTGTCATCCATCTCCGCCTTCGAGCGTGACCAAGGTCCCTGAGAAATACTGAACAAAGTGGTTTGGGGTAGAGGGATCTCTCTCTCTTCCCCGACAATAAATAGCATTCTATAAACCAAGATCTCAAGAGTAGAGCTAGTGGTGACAAAGTGGTGCGCCTTCATGGCAGCAAGATCAAGCCTCGGAGGAGCCAAAACTGTATCATGTGGATCAACAACAATGTCCAAGGTAGCAGCAATAGGAGTAGCAATAATTCCCCCATAAATGGGTCCCTTAGCAGCTAAGTGACGAGCAATGAGAGAACCAAGATAATTCCCCCATAAATGAGTGAATGTTTGGAATATGGACCCGCAATGTTTCTGTTGTACCACTTTGAGGGATGTGATATTTACCGAACGGTGTTCTATGGATATCATGTCAACGACTATAGTGTACTACACATGCAGTGGTATGCTGGGACACCGCACACACCACCAAAGGAAGGTTCGTAGCGGCGGTGGCAGCACCCAATCCAAACCCTAGGGTTCGGGAACGGGGCAAGCCTGGCCACATGAGGGCTGCGAAGTCAAATCAAAGAGAATGAGATGAATCAACATAGTAGACAACCTAGCCCTGCACCACGGCAGCGGCCAGGGAGGACCACAGCGGCGAGAAGCGCACGGTGGCGGCGCCATCGACCACGGGGTCGAGGAGGAGAAGAAGAGAGGACGAGAGAGAGAGATAGAGTGAGTGGGCCGATAGGGCCAGTACACCTTCGGGGAGCCCTTTTAATCATAGCCACTTGGGCCAAAACGGCCCAATAAGCCCAATAAGCTTGACAAAGCCTGCCCAGCGACCTAAAGGAAGTATTAATAATTATGAAAAGACCAAAATGCCCCTGAATTTAAATAAATTCTAGAAAATAAAATAAAAATACAAAATTTATAAATAAAATATTTTTGGATTCACAATAATTTAATCTATCTAAATAAATTAAGAAATAAAATTTTAAGCATATAATTTTTATCAAGAATTTTATAATATAGATTCCTTATGGAATTTTATAAAATTAAAGAAAGATGATAAAAATTAATAAAAATCACTTCTATTATACCAATATTGTAGTATTTTAGAAAAATACTAAATAAATATTAAATATCATTTTTGTATTTAAATGATAATTCTTAAAGGAATTATTAAATAAGTAAAAATCAAATAAAATAAATAAAAATAAGGAATACAATATTCAATAAATATTAATAATTAATATTTATAAATTCTTTACTTATTAAAAGAATTTTTATAATTAAATAATGGGGGAAGAATACACACAAAACTAAATGATGCATTACATTACTTTGCATAATCATTTTGCTTCTTTAAATATTGTCCTTACTGGGCAATAATGATGTTTTGTAGACATAGAAGCTCAAGGACCTGTGCAAGCATCCGACTTCACTACCTTGTGATCACAAGGCAAGTTCATCACTTGCTCATGTCCTTTGAAGAGTCTTTATCAAAGTATTTGCAAATTGTGTGTTATAATCTATATTCTAAAAAAAGAAAGTATTATTTTCTCAAAAAAAAATCCTAGGTATCATCCTAAGTGATGATATGATGGAGCGATAGAACTTAGGTTTCTATTTGCAACAATAATGAACACTTAGGGATTAATAACCCATGACATCAGTGAGTCTAGCGCTGTATATTACGTCTTAACCATGAGATTTGGAATGGGATGGAGAAGTCAGCAGTATCCTTTTCCTCTCGTATGGAGGCAAGACGACCTTAACGTGACATTGTGATTCCTTGTGCGGATCCAACAAATGGGTGGGCACCCTTACTCCCCACACTTTTGGGGTCTAGATTACCTATGAATGGTGTTTAGGGATATAGTCCATTTAAATGGTACTCGTCCAGGCATCACCAGGTCATAGAGTCTTTCGGAACTCATCAGGGTTTTAGCCTGCCCGAAAGGGGGCTTAACGGAGGTGAGCCGGCCCGACGGATCATGCAGACATATGAGGTCACGGAGAGGGAAGTGATTGGCTTGGACCAACTACTGGGCCCCACATCATGGAATTGTTGACGGGAAAGTACGCCCGGTTGTGCAACAAGGAAGTTGATCTCTCATGGGTAAAGTAATGCACCTCTGCAGAGTGTAAGAATTGTAACTTGTTACTCCCTGTTCTGTGAAGGATCTACGAACACGGCAGGAAAGGAACTCCATGAAAGTTCTGGTCAACCTGTGAAGGCTCATGGTCATAGATTTTTATAATAAAATCAATCTTTGAAGAAATATTTACAAAAACTCCATAGTGCCAAGGACTTATAGTGTGAGGTGATAGATAGAGCATCAAACTTCCCACCTTGCATATAATGTACTTGCTGGGTAACGATGTTACTCATCCTTTTCTTTGATCCCTTGTTTAGACTCTGAAGATCCCGAAGACACACCTATGTATGCAGCCGAATGCCAAGAAGATGTGTTCTACGAGGAGCCTGACCTGTCCGGAGGTGTTGAAGGAGTGGATTACGAAATCCGCTATGGAGTAGATGGCAACGAATCAAACTAGTGCTCTAGTTAGTAGCAACCGACGGAGCCGAGCAGCGTGAACCCTATAGAATAAGCTGCTCAACTCAACTCCTAGTTGGAGTTGCTACTTTTGAATTCCGCTAAAACACTTTATATTTTGGTTTGTAAGTTGAATCTTTTCGAAGTCTTGAACTTCGAGTATTGTAATGATAATAATGTGTGAATGTTTGTAATACGGACCCGCAATGTTTCTATTGTACCACTCTGAGGGATGTGATATTTACCAAACGGTGTTCTACGGATATCATGTCAACGACTATAGTGTACTACACATGCAATGGTATGCCGGGTCACGCACACACCACCACAGGAACGTCCGTAGCGGCGGTGGCAGCACCCAACCCAAACCCTAGGGTTCGGGAACGGGGCAAGCCTGGCCACATGAGGGCTCCAAAGACAAATCGAAGAGGATGAGATGAATCAACATAGTCGGCAACCTCGCCCTGCACCACGGCGGCGAGCAGCGCACGGTGGCGGCGCCATCGACCACGGGGTCGAGGAGGAGAAGAAGAGAGGACGGGAGAGAGATAGATAGAGTGAGTGGGACGATAGGGCCAGTACCCCTTCGGGGAGCCCTTTTGATCATAGCCACTTGGGCCAAAATGGCCCAATAAGCCTAATAAGCTTGACAAAGCCAGCCCAACAACCTAAAGGAAGTATTAATAATTATGAAAAGACCAAAATGCCCCTGAATTTAAATAAATTCTAGAAAATCAAATAAAAATCCAAAATTTATAAATAAAATATTTTTGGATTCACAATAATTTAATCTATCTAAATAAATTAAGAAATAAAATTTTAAGCATATCATTTTTATCAAGAATTTTATAATATTTAGATTCCTTATGGAATTTTATAAAATTAAAGAAAGATGATAAAAATAAATAAAAATGACTTTTATTATACCAAAATTGTAGTATTTTAGAAAAATACTAAATAAATATTTAATATCATTTTTGTATCTAAATGATAATTCTTAAAGGAATTATTAAATAAGTAAAAATCAAATAAAATAAATAAAAATAGGGAATACAATATTAAATAAATATTAATAATTAATATTTATAAATTCTTTACTTATGGAAAGAAATTTTATAATTAAATAATGGGGGAAGAATACACAATACTAAATGATGCATTACATTACTTTGCATAATCATTTTGCTTCTTTAAATATTGTCCTTACCAGGCAATAATGATGTTTTGTAGACATAGAAGCTCAAGGTCCAGTGCAAGCATCCGACTTCACTACCTTGCGATCACAAGACAAGTTCATCACTTGCTCATGTCCTTTGAAGAGTATTTATCAAAGTATTTGAAAATTGTGTGTTATCATCTATATTCCAGAAAAAAGAAAATATTATTTTCTCAAAAAAAAATCCTAGGTATCATCCTAAGTGATGATATGATGGAGCAATAGAACTTAGGTTTCTATTTGCAACAATGATGAAGACTTAGGGATTAATAACCCCTGACATTAGTGAGTCTAGCGTCGTATATTACGCGTTAACCATGAGATTTGGAATGGGATGGAGAAGTCAGATGTATCCTTTTCCTCTCGTATGGAGGCAAGACGACCTTAACATGACATTGTGATTCCTCGTGCGGATCCAACATATGGGTGGGCACCCTTACGCCCCACACTTTTGGTGTCTAGATTATCTATGAATGGTGTTTAGGGATATAGTCCATTTAAATGGTACTCGTCCGGACATCACCAGGTCATAGAGTCTTCCGGAACTCATCAGGGATTTAGCCTGCCCGAAAGGGGGCTTAACGGAGGTGAGCCGGCCCCGAAGGATCGTGCAGACATATGAGGTCGCGGAGAGGGCAGTGATTGGCTTGGACCAACTACCAGGCCCCACATCATGGAATTGTTGATGGGAAAGTACGCCCGGTTGTTCAACAAGGAAGTTGATCTCTCATGAGTAAAGTAATGCACCTGTACAGAGTGTAAGAACTGTAACTTGTTACTCCCTGTTCCAGGAAGGAGCTACGAACGCGGCCGGAAAGGAACTCCATGAAAGTTTTGGTCAACCTGTGAAGGCTGATGGTCATAGATTTTCATAATAAAATCAATCTATGAAGAAAGATTTACAAAAACTACATAGTGCCAAGGACTGATAGTCCAAGGTGGTAGTTAGAGCATCAAAATTCCTACCTTGCATATAATGAACTTGCTGGGTAACGCTGTTAGTCATCCTTTCCTTTGAATCCTTGCCTAGACTCTGAGGATCCCGAAGATACTCCAATGTATGCAACTGAGAACCAAGAGGAGGTCTTCTATGAAGAGCCCAACTTGTATGGAGCCGTAGAAGGGGAGGACTACGACATCGTCTACGGAGGAGAGTGCCAAGAGTCCGAATAATTACTATAGTTCTAGGAGCCACTTGAGCCGAGCAACATGAACAATATATAGCAATAAGTTGTTGAGCTCAATTTGGAGTTTAAGTTTTCACTTTGAAACTTCCGCTGAAACACTTATATTTTGGTTTGTAAGTTGAATCTTTTGGAAGTCTTGAACTTCTGGTATTGTAATAATAATAATGTGTGTATGTTTGTAATATGGACCCACAATGTTTCTGTTGTACCACTCTAAGGGATGTGATATTTACGAAATAGTGTTCTTTGGATGTCATATCAATGACTATAGTGTACTACACATGCAGTGGTATGCTGGGTCACCGCAGTTGGTATCAGAGCAAATTGCTTTGACCTTAGGTTGGATTACCTGTAGGAGTGTGTAGCAATGATAAAGTATTCTCTAAAATAAATATAATGGGTATTCGAATGATAATATTTTGTTATATGTTTTAGTGCGATAATTCTTTGTTATGATGCAATAAATTATTGGTTACTAATAAAAATATTTTTCTCATAAACAGAACTATGGCACCAAAGTTTCCAAAATAGACTTTGGTAAGGAAAGAGGAGACTCTTGATTATTATGAAGGATCATTCACATACCAACTTCGTCAACTCTTAAAGATTTTTAGTTGGCCAACTAGAATTCCAGATGTATTGACCCTCTGTGGTTGTAACTTATGATGTTGCAGGTTACTCAACATGTTTGCCTGTGGCACATGAAGATGAAGACTTATATTTATTTACTTATGTATGAACTCTATGTATTATCCATGGGCTATCGAGTTGTAAGAACTATGTATCTCTGGATATTACGATGTAATAAATGACCTTTGTTTCTTTGTACTTCATCTTAAACTATGCATTCTAGCAATTCAATCCAGGTACTAGCATTGCAATCATAGGGATCTCTACCTTATTTGGTGAGATCTTACAAATGGTATCAGAGCACTGTGTTGCCTGTAGGATTGTGACCCTAAGATGGATTAGACTAAGGAAACCACTAGGAAAAATGAAAATCTTTGCAAATTCCACACTTGTCTTTCTCTTCTCGTAAACCTCTCCTAATCTTCTTTCTCATCTCTATTTGTAGATGGCCGTCATCAACGAAGCCTTCAAGAAGGGACCACTCATGACCATGACCTTAGAATGTGAGACGGAGTTTCCCAAGGCACTCAAAAACCTCATGGTTAGGTTGGGAATACATGGTGAACCCGTGTACAAAGGATTTCCAGTGATGGATGAAGGAGAAGAATATTGGTGGGTACAACTCCACTTGTACAAAAACAAGGGAGACAACCACAAGGAGTCGGGATTCTGCATGGTCACCAACTCATAAATGTATATGTCATTCTTTGACTCTTCAAGAAATGCAGCTTGGAATGCTATCAAGGAGCTTGGTGAAAGACTCAAGTGTAGAATGCTCAACACTCGAAATGACCTTAGAGAGGAGAAGAAGTATACCCAAGACTTAGAGACCGCTATAAAACATCTAAGGGAATATATCATAGACTTAGCATATGAGTGAGAATTGTGACGTACTCCAATAGTTGGACCACCACACTTGTCGTTTTCTCACGTTAATAACTTGATCATACTAACCTATGTGGTATGGCAAGTTTTTTGCTAAGTTGTGTTTGAACCTTAGTGCTTGTGATAGATTATTGTATGCCATGACTTGTGTGTTTTATTATTGAATGTATGCTTTATTGGATTTTGTGTCATTTTCTTATGTTTTTCTCTTTACTTGTGTTGTTTCTAATTCTTTCTCTATCCTATGCAATAGATGCCTAACTTTGTTATCAGCACTGCCGAGGAGTTCAAGAGAACTCGTTTTGGTTCTTGTATAGTGGAGCTCACTAGTGTGCTCAATCTCTCCCTCCCTAGCATTAAGGGACTTCAGCTTATGAAGTTCGAGAGGAAGGATCTATGAGGATTTAGAGTCTCATAGCCAGGACGCGAGTCAGAGCCACCCACCGAGGACATTGCCTTCAAGATGATGCATGATGACAAGGAGAAGGGACTCGACGTAGTCACGTAGGACCTACTTGGAAGCCTTTCTGGACGTCACTCCATCGAGCTCAGGGGCCTCTACTTCCACCCATTTAGGAGACGTGACGACGAGGGAGAGGCTGTAGCGTATGACGATGCCACTAGAGAGACTATCGAACTAGTGCGTCTGTATCTTCAGGACCTAGAGAGCCTTGTTAGACACCTCGACACTGATAGGACCAACGTCATTCTTAGCAATGACGAGCTACAGGTGTAGTTGAGGAGAAGGACAAGGCCATCGCGGAGCAGGATAAGATCATCAAGGAGATGGAGGCTAGGTTCGAGAGCCAAGACAAGAGGTTCATGACAACACCCGGTTTTTTAATCCCAGATGCCTGTTATGTCATACATCGCAATTCCAGGATTACCATTTTTCCGAGACATAACAGATTGGATATCACAGTACATCATCCATTACAAACCATACATAAGGTCTTACAACAAATAAAGGATCACATGATCCAGTCCTTGTACAATCACAACAACAGAATAATATAATATGATAGCATGGGCGAGCTCCATCTTCATTGTCATAGGCAATGCTGGCGATGGGTGATGATCCTAGTTGTCATAACCTTCCTGCGGTCCATCCTCCTGATATTCCTCTTCATAGTCTGGCCACGGGAATAGCTAGAGACAAAGCCATGAGTACTCTTTAAGTACTCGCAACCTAAGACTACAAGTAAGGGGTTTGAGTAGGAATACTAAGCTCTAGGTTATTTTTCAAAAAGCTAGGTTTACCTTAACTGAGTTCAGAAGCAAATAAAGCTAGGGTAAAGTTTTATAACACCTAACTGGGAACTTAGCTTTCACTTGCACAACCCTATTGTGGTCAAGTCAAAGTCATGATTCATTTCACAAGTCATTTTGAAAACATCTGACGACGGAACAGTATGGCCACTCCATCTGTCCATAACCACGGATGCGGCTATTCGAATAGTTTGACACTCTACAGAGGTGGTACACTTTCACCACAATATTCGATACATCCATCAGGAACAAATCCTGAATTCACCATACACAGTATGGGGATAATAAATCCTAACCTTTCAGTTACACGCCCTAGTATAGGCACCTCTCCTATGAGTTTGGCCTCCCAACCATGACCATCTGTCATCTTGGGAACTACATAGGTGGTCAATCTTCACGAGGTAGCCTCAGCTCAAACCTCAGCCGCAAGGGAACCGATACTAAGATATATAAACTTCCATTCAAACCCTACCCAATTTCGGGTATTGTGATTGTACGGTAAAATTGGAATGATATCGCATCCAGACAACCATTAGTTTTTTAAAGGGCTAAGGCTCATGCCTCAACATTTTCATCATCAAAATCATCTGGTGTTCAAGAACACATATCCAAACATTTCATTAGAATGACTCATCATTCTAAGGTTTTCATAACCATTTTCACCAAGTATTCCCATCTAAGGTGATCAAGTTTTATACTTAGCACTAGCCACTGAAGTTGGGGGTAAACACTAATGAGGGGTGATAATCAAGTGTGACCTATCTAAGTTCAATCACATGCCTCAGGATGACATCAAGATTTATCTAACTTAGGCCCATTTTGATGATCTTTATGCTACTTTTGATAATCTTTCTAAAATCTACAAGTCAATAAGTAAACACAAAATCAAAAGCTTTGATAAAGAAATAAAATAACTAAGCTTGCAAGTAAAACTGGGATTTGGTATAATAAGGTGGTATAATCACATATGCCTAAGGCATCTATTTGGCATAGTTATCTTGCAAGTGTTAGATTGCATAGTTAACTTGTATTGTGAAGCTTGCCTTGTGCAGTGCAGTGGTTGAAGTTCTCCTCTGCTTCTTCCTCGTAGTATTCTCCTTCCTCTTCGTATCCTTGCTTGATACTAGCGTCTATAAATAAATACGAAGTGCACAATCACCAAACAATACTTAAATACCTCTATTTAGCACACAAAGGCTCACACTAGATGATCTAGCAACATCACTATCATCACAAAGATTAAGGCAAAAGTCCTATTTATTTTATTTTAGAAAAGTAATTTATACTCATTGAAAAACTACTTAAGATTTAATATTCTCCAACTAAAACATGGGATCATGTTGACACATGTCATCACCACATATTTCACTACTTGGGAATGTGATTTAAAGTGGTGTCACAATTTAATAAGGTTTAACCTTTTATTTTAATTAACTAAAGTGAGTAGAAATGCCTATGGGGCATTCTTTTATTGCTTGTCCATTATTACTGCAAGTAAACCTATATATATTTATATATTCAGAAAGGCCTTATAAAATGTGATTTTTGAGAGTTGGAATCAACTCAAAAGCTTTTATGGTTGAATTTTGAAAAATGTTTGAATGCAGAAAAGTCCCTGCCTTGTTATTTTTACTTTCCAAATGATTTAAATCCAATGGGCTTGGATTACGAATTTCAATACCTTCCTAGCAAAATTAGTTTCATGCAATTTGGTTTAGTGAATCTCTCTAAAATGATATTTGAATCTATAGACAGAACTAGGTTTGAAACTAAATTGAAAAACCTAAGTTTGAATTACTAGGTCGCGCGGGAGTGCTAACTGGGCCGGCCCACTGCGCAGAGCACGCGCGTGGGCGGTTTAAGTGGTTGTCCCCACCAATCAGTGAGACAAGTGGGTGAGAATGGGTACATGGCGATTACAACCGTAGGATTAGATCGAGGATCAACCGCTGAGGGTCGTCGTCCATGTCTGAATAGAATGCGACAAGCACGAACCCTAGCGCGGCCAGTGGGGGTCTATGGTGGCTCACCGGGGCTCCGACGATGGTCGGCGATGGGGGCGAATGACGGAGTCGACGACGACAATCCTCCTGGTACTAGTGTCTCCTCCTAGGGTGGATCCAATCAGCGGCGCCCTTCTCCTCTAGCAGCGGCAAGCTCCGGTGGAATTCCTGCGACCTGGTGCCCGCCTTGTTCCGGGGAAGAAGTGGGGTGGTTCTGAGAGAGGGGGGAGTGGAATGGTGTGCTGAATTCGAACGGGGGAGGCCTCTATTTATAGTGCAATGAGGGAACCAAAGGGTGCGGTTGGAGCTCGTCGGGGTCAGCGTTACAGCGAGCTACAGGAAATGGCTGAAGGTTGGGGACGGTGCGCTGCCTCCTGGCGAATCTCAACGGCTTGATGGTGAGGCGTGGGGCGGTGCGGTGCGGTTGGAACACGTCGACGCTCTGGGCTGCTCCGATGGAAGTTTTAATGGCGCACGGGGTCTACGGGTCGCGAGGTGGCGAACGGGGATGTCTGGGCGGTTCATGGGGCAGTGGTGATCACGTACGTGAGCAGGGAAGGCGGGGCACGGTCTATGCAAGCTTGTCGAGCGCGACGCTCTGGTGTTCTCTCGACATGGTCACGGAGAAAATGGCCGCGAGCATTCTGGGTGGTCCAGGGGCTAGCAGGGCTCGAGCATTGGATAGGGGATGGCGGTGGATAGTGGAGTGCCTGCTAGACAAGGTTGGCGAGGCTGGTTAGGCTCCTACTTTGCTGTCGACAATCGGGGTGGCAATTGTGCTCGGCCATGGTCACCGTTGATGGCATGGTCGAGTTCACAGTGAGCTAGAGCTGGTTAAACTAGTTAGATGACCTATTGAGAGTGTAGTGAGATCTAGAAAGGGAACAAGTTTGGCACAAACACTGCTCACTATAGTGTTTGTTGTTTAATTTGATTTGTGTTCAGAAGGTGTTTGATGAAATGGCCGCAAGAGATTTAAATTTGAATTTTTGGATGAAACTTGGTGGGTGTACTAGTCACATGCTAGGTAGTCTCTGGTTGCCTTGATTTGTCAAGGTGCACTGCTTTGGTTGTGTTTTGAGAAATGGTGATCTTCCCATATGATAAAGATTCAACTTTCAAATGTCATTTGAATAAGGTTGCCAAATGTTTCTGTGGGTTTGCATGGTGGGCTTGGGTTCACTTTCACTTGGTCTATCAAGGGGTGAAAAGAAATGGATTTGTTTCTGTTTCAAATCTTGGACTAGAAACACTCAAAGTGGCCTAGTGAGCAAGATTGTCAAAAATGACCATTTGCTTGTTTAGTTTGTTTTTGAATTTCTCTTGATTTGTTTCTACTTGGATTTCATTTAGATGATGTTGTTTTCATCTTTAAACCATTCCTTGCTATTCACAACAATCACACAAGTCCATTCATGCATTCCTACATTCATCACATACACACATGCATTCATATGATTTTAATTAACAAAAGTTTTTGTTAACCCTAAATTTGGTGGTTGGAATTGATAACCTTGATTAATATTTTTGAGATTTGAGAAAAAGAAAACTAGGACCTAAAGTGATCTGGAAACTCCATCCTGATGTAGTCTTCTCGCTCCCAGGTAGCTTCTTCTTAAGTGTGGTTGCTCCACTAGATCTTGAGAAACTTGATACTCCGGGTTCCAGTGGTTCTGAAAGCTTCCTCCAAAATACGGATGGGTACTTCGGGATACGTCAGGTCATCTTTGATCTCTATGGTTCGATGATCGATGTTCTTGAAAACTTCGGTCTTCTCCGTGACTTCTAGACATTTGCGAAATAATGAGATGTGAAACACATTATGCACGGCTAACATCTCCTCTAACAGTTCCAGTTGATACGATACTTCTCCTCGACGATTTAGAATCTTGAAAGGTCTAATATATCTGGGGGCTAACTTTCCTTTAAGATGGAAACGTTGCATTCCCTTCAAAGGTGACACTTTGAGATACACAAAATCTCCAATTTTGAAGGCGAGGTCTCGACGTCTCTTGTCGGCATAACTCTTTTGTCTGGATTGGGCGGTCTTGAGGTGCTTACGGATCTTTTGAACTTTCTCTTCTCCTTCTTGTAGGATGTCGATTCCAAAAATCTTACTCTCTCCCACTTCCGACCAATTCAAAGGGGTACGACACTTCCTTCCATACATGAATTCAAATGGGGCCATTTGCAAAATATCTTGGTAATTGTTGTTGTAGGAAAATTCTATGAAAGGCAGACAGTCTTCTCATTTTGATCAATATTCTAACACAAAGGCTCTCAACATATCTTAAAGTATTTGGTTTACTCGCTCCGTTTGTCCATCTGTCTGAGGGTGATAAGTTGTACTGAAATATAGTCGAGTTCCTAATCCTTCTTGGACTTTCGTCCAAATTCTCGAGGTAAACTGGGTTCCTCGATCCCACACAATGTTCTTGGGGACTCCATGCAAATTGACGATTCTAGCAATTTACAACTCTGCAAGCTTCGAACTCTGGTAAGTGGTCTTGACAGGCAAGAAATGAGTGACTTTGGACAGTCGATCTACTATGACCCAAATAGAGTAATTCCCTTTACTAGATGCAGGCAAACCGGTGATAAAATCCATTCCAACTGAATCCCATTTCCATTTCGGAATCTGCAATGGTTGCAATAGTCGTGCGGGTCTCTGATGCCCCGCCTTGACTCTCTCACAAATATCACACTTGGCTATGTAGCTTCCGATTTCTATCTTCATCTTATGCCACAAAAATTGCTCCATCAAATCCTGATACATCTTCGTTCCTCCGGGGTGGATATAATAAAGAGTATCATGAGCTTCTTTCAAATTAGCTTGCTTAAATTCTGAATCTGCTAGCACACAGATACATCCTTTGTACCACAAAACTCCTTCTTCATCCTCGGTGATTCCGGGTACTTTGCCTATACCGATGTGATGTTTGATTCCGTCGATACTAGCATTTCCTTTTTGTGCCTCCTTAATCTGACTGATCAAAGTGGGTTGAAGTTCTATGCTAGCCAAAAATCCTTCACTTACTAATTCCATTTTGAAATCTTCTAACTCCTTGTGCAAACTTGGTTGCTCCTTCAGAATCATAGAATTCAAGCGGCACGGCAATCTGCTAAGGGCGTCTGCTACCACATTGGCTTTACCAGGGTGATAGTGAATGTCAAGATCATAGTCCTTGATTATCTCTATCCATCTCCTTTGCCTCATATTCAGCTCCTTCTGAATGAAAATATACTTCAGGCTCTTGTGATCCGAATAGATCTCACAACGGTTTCCCATGAGGTAATGCATCCATGTCTTCAAGGCTAGTACTATGGCTGCTAGTTCGAGGTCATGGGTAGGATAATTCTGCTCATGTTGCTTCAGTTTTTGGGATAGATAAGATATAACTTTGCCTTCTTGCATAAGCACACATCTGAGACCGGTCTTGGATGTGTCACAATATACATCGAAGGGCTTCGTGATATCCAACATGATTAAGATTGGGGATGAAATCAATCTCTTCTTGAGTTCTTGAAAACTTGCTTTACATTTGTCCGTCCTTTCAAACTTCTTATCCTTCTTCAACAATTGCTTCATGGGTCTTGCGATGCTCGAGAATCCTTCTACAAACTTGCGATAATATCCTGCTAATCCGAGAAATGCATGAACTTGAGTTTGAGTGGTTAGGGCTTGCCATTCTTCAACATCCTTAACCTTTGCAGGGTCAACGGCAATTCCTCCGGCCAATACGATATGTCCGAGGAATCATACTTCCTCTAACCAGAATTCACATTTGCTAAACTTGGCATACAACTGATGCTCCCTAAGGGTTCCAAGGATGGTCCTCAGGTGTAGCTCATGTTCTTCTGATTTGGAATAGATCAGAATGTCATCAATGAAAACAACGACAAACTTATCCAGGAAGTCCATAAATATCTTATTCATGAGGTTCATGAAATAAGCGGGGGCATTGGTTAATCCAAAAGACATGATAGTATACTCATACAATCCATATCTGGTGGTAAAGGCAGTCTTTGGAATATCCTATGCGCGAATCTTGAGTTGATGATAACTAGTTCTAAGATCAATCTTAGAAAACACTTTGGCACCGGTCAACTAGTCAAACAGATCTTCTGTCTTTGGCAGTGGGTACTTGTTATTGATTGTGACATCATTCAACTTCCGATAATCCATATACAAATGGTTACCTCCATATTTCTTGTCCACAAACAAGACATGTGATCTCCATGGCGACGCACTTGTTTGAATCAGGCCTATCTCTAGCATAGCATCCAGTTGCTTCTTCAGCTCCACTAATTCAGACGGGTTTCATACTGTAGGGTCTCTGGGCTATGGGTCCGGTTCCAGGGATTAGTTCAATGATAAACTCGATATCCTAATATGGGGGCATACCGGGCAAAACATCTGGAAATACATCGGGGTATTCACAGACTACTTTGACTTGGTCAATGGTTGGTTGGACTAGACTCTTGTTGCACTTGAATTGACGGGGCAAGGTTTCAGATACATGCTCTACTAATATTACGGTTGTACTGGTCATGGTTATGGCTTTCTTGGCACAGTCGATTAATCCTTTATGTTCCGACATCCCATCCATTCCTAGTACTACTTCCAAACCTTTAGTTTCGAGTACTATTAGATTAGCATAAAAATCTATGCCATGGATTCCGATAGGTACGGCCTTGCAAATTTGTCTAGCTTTGGTGGTTGAACCAGGTATTTGAACTATCATAACATGCTTCAATTTTGTTGGTTGAATCTTACTAGTGCATGCAAATTCTTTTGTAACAAACGAGTGCGATGCTCCAGAATCAAACAACACTCTTGCAAGTACTGAGTTAACAGAAAACATACCCATCACGACATATGGCGCTTCTTGGGCTTCTTTAGCATTCATGAGAAATAGACGACCGTTGCGGTTGAGTGAATTTCCTATGGAAAATCTTCTTCCAGGCTAATGCTATATAGCGACTTCAAGTATTCTCCTACACCGTATGATCCTAGTGTGTGGCTTCGAAAGAATCAAGGAAACGCTAGAGACCAACTAAGATACTCTCAAATTATTGGCTCGCTTATGTACTTAGCTAGCACCACGAGGCCTGACATCCCTTTTGCTGTAGGCAAACTCAGTCGATTTTTTTCAAATCTAGGAGACGATCACTGGCATGCTCTTGAGAGAGTTATTCGCTATCTAAAAGGCACTGTGAGCTATGACATTCACTATGCCGAGTATCTGAGGATACTAGAGGGTTATAGTGATTTAAATTGGATATCTGATGTTGACGAGATAAAGGCCATGAATGGATATGTATTCACACTTGGTGGTGGCGCTGTTTCTTGGAATTCTTGCAAGCAGACCATCTTAACAAGGTCAATTATAGAAGAAGAACTCACAGCAAGACACAACTAATGTTGAAACAGAGTGGCTTCATGAACTCTTGATGAACTTACCTGTGGTTGAAAAATCAATACCCGCAATCCTTATGAACTACAATAATCAAACTATGATTTTCAAATTAAATAGTTCTAAGGATAATATGAAGTTATCAAGACATGTGAAGAGGAGACTGGAATCTGTCAGGAAAATAAGAAACTCCTGAGTTATTGCATTGGATTATATCCAAACATCTAAAAATTTGGCAGATCCCTTTATAAAGGGTCTATCACGCAACATGATAGAAAATGCATCGAAGGATATGGGTATGCGATCCACAATATGAGTTTCCATAGTTGTAAACCACTCTATGTGATCGGAGATCCCTTGAATTAGAATTGGGAGACAAACTATTGGTTAGCTAAGAGGAAAGTATCCCTACTTTAATAAACACCACTCCATAAAGATGCAATACTTTTCTATTCTGCATGGAAGGTTGATTTATTATCTTAATGTGTTCTAAGTGGCTTATCTTAAGCAGAGATATTGTCCCGCAGAACATCTTTTAAAGAACACACCTATATGAGTCTGACTGTTAAATGTCGCAGTCTATGAGAGTAGGATGCTCTTTAATCAACTCATGAAAGGCCATGGAGTATGGCGCATAAGCTCCACCCGCGGGGAAGTCCCACGGTAGCCTAGTATCAGTCAAGAATTTGTGTGAAGCTGGGTTTGCACCAAACTTGCAGTTCAAGGCATAGTCCACTGTACAAGTTGCAGCCTAGTATAACATAAAGCTCTAGGTGGAAGTTCAACTTAATAGTCTTCACTGTATTACCGATATATAAACAATGTTTTGGAACCAAAGACAAACTTCATGTGACTCTGGGATCTAGTGGAGGATTTTTGGAATTTTTGCCTAAATAGGCCCAGCCCATTTATTACAAGCCAATAAATTCCTAAAATCCTAAATCCCCACTTGGCCCATTCATACGAGGCAAGAGAGGGACAAAAAGTTTAGTCCCACATTGCTAGTTGAGTGGACGTTGGACCAGCTTATAAGGAGAGATCTTCCACCACTTGTATGAGCTTTAGAAGAGAAGACATGTACACGCGCTCCTCCTCCTCCTCCTCGCTCGCCTCGCCACGTCGCGCGCTGCAGGTGGCGGAAATCTCGCTGAGCCGAGATTTATTTTGCCACCCATGAATGGTATATGAACAGTTTACAAAAGCTGAAACGCTTTGCTCAAGTGAATTTTTAATACGAGCTAAGTGGAAATCAATGCGAACTAAGTGGAGGCTATCAAATTTTTGGCTGTCGCCTGTTCGCTTCAGCTTTCGCCTCTTTGTTTCATCTCCTGGGCAGCCTGTCTGCCTTCCATCTATGCCTATAAGAGAGAAAGGTCGTGCCTCTTCTCAGATTAACTATCGCACACCCCTTAGCGCCTCCCGTTTTAGAGCACTGTGCTACCTAGATCTTCCCCATCCCGTCTTGCAGCGTGTACTGTGAGCTGGGACAGTAGGCCTCCGAGACCCCGCTGCTTCGAGTCTTGTATGGGAGAAGGGCAATAAGGTTTTTGGGGAGCGCTATTGGTGCGACTACTGGCTTCATCATAGACTCCTTCACGGTTAGCGGCAGCGCCGACGTATTTCCCAACGACAATTTCTTCTCCGACATCAATATCCTCTTCCTCGACGACATGGCTGATGATGGTGCCAACGCTAGCACTGGTGGTTCCTCTGATGTGATATAAATTCTCTTTCTCAATCTTGTTTATCTTAGTCAAATAGTTTGTCAGTCCTTTTAGTTTGTTGTAGACCTTGTTCTGATATTATCTAAAGTTCTATGTCTTTTAACCCTCTTGGTTAGATGTCATAATCTTTATCCGCTAATTCACATGATTAGTTTAATTTCTATTATTCTATTTATGTTTTATCTAGCGTTTATCATGGTTAATTATCTCAATAAATTGCTCTTTTATTCAAAAAGAGCTCCCAATCTCTATCTAACGTCCTTAAGATTCTTACCCTACATCGTACTGGTCTATTTCCCTGACCGCAGGACCACGAGGATGAACGTACGAGGCCACCGGAGCTTCGCCAAACGTTCTTGCCTCCAACCCGGGATAGCCGCTGTTCAGGACCATGAAGATCCCCTCCGGTGACATGTACGACCCCATAGAAGCGAGAGGAACACCATTGACCACCTCGCCAAGTCGGAGGATCATCAGAACACCTTTAGAGTCCATGTCTGAGCTTGCCTTCGATGTTTTCTCGTCGTCATCGACAACCATCGCCACCGCCAGGAGCCGCACCGGGATTCTCTGATCACGCTGACAAGATCGCTGCATCGGGACGGAGCTACAGCCGTCTTTCCGGGAGCAAAACGACCATCAGAGCAACTTCGTATACAAGCTCCGTCGTCATCCTGCTGACCTCCATTAGCGCTGGTTAGTCACCGCTACCTATGTTATACATTATGTGAAGTTTTGTTTTTCTTTCTCAACTTGCACTTCCGTACTCTCTATATAAGAGTCAGAACGAGTACAACTAAAAAAAAATCAGATCGCTTGCAGCGCGTTCTTCATGTCCCAACTTTCAAATTTAATATTTTTTGACCTCTAGATTGAAAATAGATAATTTTTATTTCATTAGATTCGTAATTAAATTTCCTATCTAGTAGTACCAGTTTTACCAATTATAAAGTTTTCAGATTTGTATTCAAATATTTAAAGTTTAAATAGTGTATTAGACTATCTTTAGATCTAGAGCTCCATTTTTATTGATTCTTTTTCTGTTCGGTCCGTAATTAAAAAATATATCTATTAGTAATCTCAAATTCCTAAAATACATGTTTAGATATGTTCCTTTGAGAGATGAACCTAGCTTTATTATGACCATAATATGAAATCTACAATTTCTCTCGAAACTAATCCTTGCAAATCTGGCCACACACCCTATAGCGTAGAACAATATGAATATACTATTGTATATTACTAAATAAAAAAATCGGTGTGTTGCATGTTTTGTTTTGTTCACGAGTTGCATGTTTTGGTATTTTATTTCTTACCATGTTTTTATGTTGATTCTTTATTTGTAATGGATGCTTATTATTATAATGTATTCTATACGTTAGATTTAAACGGAGTGCGAGAGTGTTCACGAAAAAAACCATCATCAATTATACTAAGGCAAGTTACACCTTTGTTCATATCTTTGTCCCATGTTTTTATACTTTGCATGTTGTTACCTTCAAAGAGTAGTATGCATGTGTAGGGTATTTTTGGTGGAAGTACGGTAGTAATATTCTACAAGTGTTTTATAAGTGCGGTGTTGTTTTGTAGTATGCCATAAGTAGATTTATACTTAGGATTATTTCCACTCCCAATAGGAATCCCTAAAATTTTCTAAGTACAAATGTCAATGGGGGGGTCAAAGACAAAAAAAATTCTAAGTATAAAGCTCTTTTGAACGAACCTTTTTCTCTCAAAGTCTACTTCAAAATAAAACTAAGTTTTCTTCTAGGCGGATTTGTTATCGGGTCAATGAGTGGAATTTTAGTGGAGGACGGCCACCTAGGAATCAAACAAGTTTGTCATGTTTCATAATTCAGAAGCTTCCAGTGTAACTACCATACATATGTGTCTTGGCCTAGTACTTAGTGGGAAACCTCACCTAGGCACCATCACTTGGAGGTTATTTGGCATGCATGTATCCAGAAGGTAGAGGGGCTACTAAGGGAAAACCCCTCCATGGTCTTGTTTGTAAAAGGACTTGATCATGGATTTTGGATAAAGTGCACAAACTCTCGAGAGTATTGCAATCTGATCGATTAGCCGTGTTCACGAAAAAAGAACAACTTTGAGGATCTGAAGGATGGACCCTCTAAAGGATTTCCTCTCTCTTTCCAAACATAAAATTTTCTAAACCTCGGGGCGTGCGTAATACCGCTCATGGGTGGGATTTTGGGGACCTGGTGTGTCATATCCAAGTAACTTGGTGTGTAATATACAAGTGCCACTTGGTGTATCATATCCAAGTAAATTGGTGCTTAATATCCAAGTGACACTTTTTGTGTAATATACAAGTGTTAGGTTGTGGATTGGAAACTTGGTGCGTAATATCCAAGTGGCTTGGTGACTAATATCCAAGTCCTTGTTCCACTCGACCCTATATTACTTATCAAATGTATACAGAGTAGGATAAAAAAATTCTCTCTTCTTCTTGACTTAGGAAAAATTGGCTTTATGCAAATAAACCTCAAGACTTTGTCATCCTTATGCATGTAGAGATAGGCCAAGTATTTTCCTTTATTATTTAATTTGCCAATACATTCAAAGTATGACCAACTCATTTGGCTGCACGTTTCATGTGCAAAATTTGGAGATCGTTGAAAGGTGTGTTAGGATCACGGGTCTTCACTCAACTATCCTGTGGCATTGATGGGACTCTAAGTTGTATTATATCGCTTCTGTTGTAATAATGTAAACTCTAGATTATCTGATTCATGTAATAAAGACTTGTGTTTTAATTGATATTTCATCGAATGTGAGTGCCAGCTATTGATCAGGGACTAACATGTTAATCACAGGGATTTAGGATCTTTACCAGTTCTGAGGTCACTACAGATGGTATCAAAGCACATGTTGACTATAGATCATGACCCTAGCATCGGAAAAGCCTTAGGAGTAATATTTCCTAAGTTATTTTAGAAAACTTTCATACTTCTCATCATCTATCTTTGGAGTTTTAATATTCGTAAATCTCTTCATTTCAACATTAGAAATGACCACTATGCACTTCAACAAGAAACTTCTCTCAAGACTACATATACAAAGAAGACCATCTCAATGTTTTTCTCAAGTCAGGACTTGAAGACATCCACAAAAGATGTTCAAGACTGAAGCTACAAGAATTGAAGCCTTCAAAGATATAAGTACCAAAGACTTCGAAGGCCTTAAGTCGAGGTTATTAACTGAAGATATTGAAAGATTGAAAATTGTGAATACTGTCAAGATCAAAAAGACATTGAAGACTCGAAGACTCAAAGATTCCAAGTGCCCTGTTAGAAATCAAATCCGGACAGATTTAGCTACGATGTAGATGCGATGAATTGTTTGCTATCATTTTTATGGTTTTGTTACCTTAAGAAAATAAAAACCTATTTTCTAAATAAAGTTGTTTATATGAGTTATTATTCCTATTCTTATATAATCCATTTGTTCCTACTCTAAATCTCGGTCAACTCGACAGATGGTCCATACCAAAAAGGAAGACAAGGAACTCAACTTATGCAAGCGGATGAGCCACGCCGAAGCAAAGCAATGGATGCACAAGGTTGAAGAAAGAATGAAGGATGTTAACATTGAAGCCAATAGAATGGTTCATTATGCCACCCAGTTCCTAAAAGAAGACGCTGCAACTTGGTGGGAGATACAAAACACCATTGATGATCATCAAGGGATGATATCTTGGTGAATAATTTAAAGTGATTCTACTACAATCTCGTCTCGTCACTCAGAAATAAAAAGCCCATGGAGTTGAAGTCCCAAAACATTTAGCTTGCAGAATCTGTGGGGAAATAGGACACACCTCCAAGGAGCATCGTGATGAGCTCCCCTATTGTGAAGCAAGCCACCCATCTGAAGAATGCCCCACCTCTCAAGTTACATGCTGAAGGAAATATGCCCTAGAGGCAATCATAGAGATGATTATATTTCTTATGTATCCATGAGTTATTGTAATGTTCGTTGAATATCCATATCAGGCAACTTGTATTGATTGGCAATTATGTGAATTGTTTGTGAAACTCTTTACTTGTATGGTTATTTAATAGTTGTCCCTAGTCGGAGTTCATGTGAGGACACATTTGAATATTAGACTAGAACATCGATTGGTTGATGACTATGTTTTACAAGTCATATACATGGAGATGTCAAACCAATGATGTGGACACATGTTATGAACATGGGGTTAGACTGACCCAACTTGAGACTGGCAATTAGTTGCAGCTCTCTCTCTACACATCGTGTACGTTTTGTCCTTAGACCTGAGATTGTCGCATGTACTTGAGATGTGGATCGACATACTTTGGGGCTATCAGACGCTACTCCATAACTAGGTAGTTATAAAGGTAGCTTTCGGGTTTTTCCTGAAGCATGCTGCAAGGCATGGTCAATCAATATGGGATTTGCCCCTCTCTACATGAGAGAGATATCTCTGGGCCCCTCGAGTGATCGGATCCAGAAATGCATGGTCGTGCTACATATGTTTAATAGTTAACCTAGTAAAGGGATTCTGAATCACAGTATCGAGAAAGGGAGGTCAGCTTGGAGCTAGACCAAATATCGTGAGACAAAGGGAAAGACATGTACTAAACCTTGTGATGGTTCTTCCGATATGATCTTTGTATGCGTTTAGGAGTTGGCATGTCTTACTAGAGGCCGCTACCAACTATTGGCAGAATAAATGTATTCGTGTCATGTCTATACGTATATGAATCTATAGGGTCACACACTTAAGGGGCTGGAAGCCTAATGAGGATTGGATCCGAATAAGACCAGGCTTAGGCCACTAATGGGCTGCTAATGTAGAAGCCCACTAGGGACGCCTATATAAGAGAGGGTGGGGTGTGCTGACCTGGGTTAGACCATTCCACCAAGCCTCCACACCTCACGCCTGTGCTGCACGCACGGATCTAACAGTCCAGCGTCTGACGCTTCCATCCTGTACGTGTGGATACCTCGGAGGCGCTGCATCTGTAGTGCTTGGACGAGCCGCGCAAGGGGAGCTGCTCGTGGGACGAGGAAGAGGAGGAGACGTCGAACATCTACACTGCCTCGTTGCGCTTCATCAAGTTCCACAACTGCGTGTCTAGTGGTAATCCCGTGATCTATGACAACAGTAATCCTAGTTTACGCGGTAGAAAATTTTGATTTGCGCTAGTGTAACCTACCTATATCCCTTCACATGCTTCGTGTGTGAAGTAACCAACCACAACACCTCTCAATGTCACCTCTACCCAATGGTACAACAAGTGAATCAACAAGTTAGAGAAGGAATGCGCCAAGGCCTCGTGAAGCACTTAGATGACACAAAGTCTATGACAAGGGCTAGAGATGGAGTCAAAACCCTAGATACCACACCCACATTCATCACTTCATGATACTCGAAATATGAAAGGAAGGACCATCTTTCCCATATTGGCTCAAGGAATCGATCAAGGCTTCCGAATGTTGAGTTAGAGCATGAAGAACTACAAGACATGTCATCCTTACCAAAGAAGAGGAAGGATCTAAGCAAAGTCCTATGCTCCAAGTGTCACAATCCTAGGAATTATGCTATTGATTGTCCAGAACATATGATTGTGGATGGAAAGGATGAAAACAATGATGGTAATGATGGAGATCAGGAAGATCTTAGTCAAGTGCTTCATTATAAGCGTCCATCAAAGGAAGGCTATGGTAATGGTAACATCGGCAGCAGTGACAAGAAACCCAAGAAAGATCCTAGCCAGGTGATTGATACATCGTAAACGTATCTATAATTTTTTATGTTTAATGCTTGTTTAGTATCAAATTTCCTTTTCTTTGTCTACACTTTGAGGTATTTTTATACGTTTTCCAGAACAAACCTATTAACAAGATGCCACAGTGCCAGTTGCTTGTTTCTACTATTTTTGGTTCCAGAAAAGCCAAAAAATAAAAATTCTCGGAATTGGACGGGACGGAAGCCAAAGGCAATATTTTACCGAGGAGAACACGGAGCCAGAAGACGAGACGGAGGAGGGCCACGAGGGGCCCACACCCCCTGGCCTCGTGGGCCAGGACAGGCCGTGCCTGGGGGTGTGGCCATCTCGGGCACCCCCTCGGTATCCCTCTTCGCCTATATAATCCCCCCGATGCCAAAACCCTAAGTACCCGATCATATCTCCACAAAACAGTCCGTATCCGCCGCCACCATCGTCCCTAGATCGGGGGGTCTGAAGCTCTTCCCAGCACCCTGTCGGAGAGGAGAGATCATCCCGAAGGCCTTCTTCATCACCATGCCAGCCTCCGGTATGATGCGTGAGTAGTTCCACCTTGGACTATGGGTCCATACAGTAGCTAGATGGTTGTTTCTCCTCCTTGGTGCTACCATGTTTAGATATTGTGAGCTCCGTTCATGATCAAGATCATCTATTTGTAATCATGCATGTTGTGTTTGCGGGGATCCAATGGATATTGAGATTACTGTGTCAGATTGATTAATGATTCTATTTTGTTGATTCGATCATGTCTGTGTTGTTTGAGATCTTTCATGCTCTCTGTTTCTAGTAGCTATCTTGGCCAATTAGATGCTAGTGACTCCAAGAGGGAGTATTTATGCTCGATATTGGGTGCATGCCTCTATTGAATATGGGGAAGTGATAGAAATCTCTAAGGTTGTAGATGTGTTGTTCCTACTAGGGATAAAACAACAATCTCTTGTTCATGGAACAATTGTATTTTTTACTTTACACACATTGCTTAAAGCAGTTATCCGTTGCTTGCAACTTAATTCTGGAGGGGGTTTGGACGATAACCTGAAGATGGATTACTAGTCATAGATGCAGTTGGATGGTGGTGTATATATATTGTTGTAATGCCCAATCAAATCTCATAGGATCATGAATGTCTAGTATTACATTGTTATGTCTTGCTCTGTCATGTTAATTGCCCCACTGTAATTTGTTTACCCAGCATGTTATGTTATTTATCTTAAGGAGAACACCTCTAGTGAACCGTGGACCCCCGTCCAATCTTTATCATTGATACATCTTCCACTGTTACTGTTTACTTTCTGGAAGCAATCATTACCTTTCACACCATACGTTTAATCCTTCGTTTTCAGCAAACCAGTGAGATTGACAACCTCACTGTTCATTGGGGCAAAGTCTTGAGTTTGTGTTGTGTAGGATTGCAAGTTGCTAGCAACACCTTTGATTCGTTTCCTTCCTCCTACTGGTTCGAGAACCTTGGTTTCATACTAAGGGAAAACTTATTGTTGTACTCATCATACCTTCCTCTTGGGGTTTCCCAACGAAGCTCTACAGTGATCTGAGCCGCATCAAGACGTTTTCTGGTGCCGTTACCAGCGAGTTAAGAACGGCCTCACAAGGGGAGTCCTTCACAACCTTTCTCTTTACTTTGTTTTTGTTTTGCTTAGTTTCTTTTTCCTTGTTTTGTTTGCTTATTTTTATCAAAAATTACAAAAAAAATAGTTTGGTTTGGTTTGCTTTCTCTTATAAAAAACAAAAAAATAGCTCTTCCTATAGTTGTCACCTTGATCTAGCTCACCATGTTGATCCCTAAGTTCACCCTGAAAGACCTTTCAATAGGTAGTGGCTCAATAATTGGGAAAGAAAATATTGAAGAATTCTTCAATCATATTAGCAAACATGAGGATATTGAGGATAGATCCTTAGCAGAACTTGCTCATAATTATGAAATAGCTGCTGCTTCTTTAGTTCACATATTGGAGGCTAGGTTTGTTAACCTTAACCCCATGATGCAAATAATGCTTCTTAAACTTAAAGAAGTAGAGGATACTGAAAATAGAGATTTTTCTTGAAACTTTGCTAAAAGAGTTCAATGATGTTGCTAAAGAAGCCAAAAAGGTCTTTGATAATTTTAATATGCTAGTCTCATGTGTAGATGTTATGGGTACATTAGAAAAGTTGTATAAAACCAAACCCAATGGAGAGGAAATTAAAATACCCATACCTTTTAAACTTGTAGGAATGCATGAAGCCCTAGAAAAGAATTTTGATTGGATTGTTCCTGAAAACCCGTTTGATGAAAGTAGTGAACCCAAGAGTGCTGAGAGAGGATCCTCTACAAATCATTTGGATGAGATACGTTTCCTAGTTGAATAAATTTTGAGTATTGATGTTAATGCTTCTTCATTTGAAAATACTTGATTCTTGCTTCTTGTGGCTAACTTAAAGGCGTTAAAGAAAAGTACTTCTTGGGAGAGAACCCAATAGTTTTATTGATTCTTGGAAGTTATGACTTCTGGAATAACCTCTCCTTATCCTTTTTGTTTGATTTTTGTGCCAAGAATAACCTCTAATGAGAGGGAAGTAAGATTTGGGGAAGTGCTGTCTTGAAAAAGATTTTTGTGCTTCACTATAAAAATTCATGAAAAATTGCTGTAAGTCGGTTTGAGCTGTAATTTTCTGAATAAACCCCCAGGATGTTAGCTAACCTTCGTTAGTTCAACAATTTTTTTATTTGAGCAATAGAAGGTCTTCGAAAAAATCGGCTTCTACCTGTTGGTCTGTTTTGATAGATTTCTGCCATTATTTGCATTTTCCTCTTTATCAATTTCTTTTTGGGTTCTTTGTGGGAAATTGAGATTTTTGAAGAAATTTCTACAGTATCTTGTGTTTTTAATGAAATTTTGGCTGTTTTGAAACTAAACCCAAAGGTCTATTATCTTTTGAATGCACTAATGTTGCTAATGAAGATTTTGTGAAGTTTTGTATGAAGGAAAATTTCCAGGTGTAAGGAAGAATGATGTAATGAGATGAAGAATGGACAAAATCTCAAGCTTGGGGATGCCACCCGTGTCACCCCTAGAAATATTCAAGAGGTACAAGCATCAAAGCTTGGGTATGCCCAAGGCATCCCCTTCTTCATCAATAAAAATCTCAGGTCTTTCTAGACACTTCGTTTTTATTGTTTCATGCACAGTTGTGTTGTTCTTGGAGCGTCTTAGTTTTTGTTTGCTTAGTTTGGTTGAATAAAGTAGTTGTACCCCCTCTTTTGCTGTGTTGTTTAAAATAAGTTGATTGGTGTTGGAAAGGAGTAGGAAGTTCTTGCTTCAGTAGTACAAGAAGGAGCTTTCTTTGACTGTGACTTAGAATGTATCATGTCATGCTAGATGTTGTTTTGACCTTATGATTAGTGATTATTGCTGTAGCATGACTTGTTCCAAACAATTAGGATTGCTTAATGTTCCTTGAAAGAATCATGCATTGTTTTAGCATACAAAAGCATAGTATTGTGGTATTCTCCTTTAATGCTTAGTTTGGGTTGACTTGGCACATGATCACACCATGTTATGACTATGAACCAGTCACCTTAGCCTCTATGATCATTTAGTTTTTGACTTGTGGTACCACTTTATGCTTTGATTAGAAATGTTTTGTCGCTCTGCATGATTATGGTCATTATTGCTCTCTTAGTTGGTTGCTCCCAGTATTTTGCTAGCCTCCACTTGTATTGAGTAAGCTCTAATCATGCATCCAACTCCCAAGAAACCAAGTTATTCCAAAGTGTCCACTATAAATTCCTATGAATGGTGTGTTACACCATTCGAAGTATATTCTTGTTTTATCTACCTCCAAATTAAAAAGTCACTTTGTTATGTGAAAGTTAGTGATTAAATCTCTCACAAACTTGATGGAACACTTTATTTTTCTTTCCCCTAATAAACTTGAACCATTGTGTCATCTATGTTGTATATGCTTGCACTTATAAGTTGGGATTAGCAGAACCGTGCTATCATGGGGAACGCTTTCAACACCTGTAAATATCTACCCAGTTGATATCATGCTCTTTTGTTTATGGATGTCGTCGCTGTGAAATAAAAGGGGAGCTTGTAAGTCCATGGAGTTATGTATATGTGTTAGAGAAACGCCTGGGCCGCTAGCCTAAGCCATCCCTAATCATGGTGGAAACTTGCAGCATCACCATAGTGAGCAATCTATGAAGCATTCTTCTTATATAAAAAAGAGAGATAGAAATAAGAGATTGAGAGAAATAAAAAAAGAAGATGAGAAAAGAGGAAAGAGAGAAAAAAATCACCATTTTCCCATGGTAAATAAGAAGATTGCGGAGATGCTCATTGTCTGCTTGCCTTGTCATTTTGATATGGGATAGCTCTTGTATCATAGGGCAAGGGGTACCCCGTTGGTGTTTTCTCTATGATACACATGTCCTTACTATGACAAGAACTTACCGGTAACTAAAGTTAAGTAGCATGAGGAGCGGCCCTCGTACTCAAGGGACATGAGATTTCCAACTTATACGTTTTCAAGCATATACTCCATATTTTTTTCACTTTAACCTTAATCACTTAAAGATGCTTATGATAGGGGAAATGAGAGCTGAAATCTAACAAGTACCATAATTTTTGGAAGCTCTTTATGAAACTTGAAATCCTGCTTCCCTTTATGAAGGGCCTTTCTTCCACTTTTTTATTGAGTCTCCACCTTCTATCCTTAGGCACCAATTAAGAGAGCATAGTTGCCATTCTTAGTTCTATGTGCATTGTCCCAAAACTTATTGATTGATTCATATTGTTGATATTGCTTATTCTTGAACTATTTTGTATCTAGTCACCGTTATGAACTTTGAAGGTGTCCTATGCATTTATGTTTTGCTACTCCATGAGGGACAAGCTTAATGCCACTATGCTATGTTTTTATATGTGAAACAAACAAACGTCTTTCAATGCATTGTTATTCATGATCTTTGTTTTTATCCTTTCATGTTGCAGCATAGTTACTATGTCTTACTATTAGAACTTCATCTTTCATGCTCATGTTTAGAGTACTTTGATCCCATCTTTCAATGCTTGCAAATGGTTTGATCTTGATTGTGATGGTGCATGTCACCTCAAAAATTATTCTTTTTATCACTTGCCTACTCGAGGACGAGCAGGAGTTAAGCTTGGGGATGCTTGATACGTCATAAATGTATCTATAATTTTTTATGTTCCATGCTTGTTTAGTATCAACTTTGCTTTGCTTTGTCTACACTTTGAGGTATTTTTATACGTTTTCCGGAACTAACCTATTAACAAGATGCCATAGCTAGTTGCCTATTTTCTGCTATTTTTTGTTCCAAAAAAGCCAGAAAATAAATATTCTCGGAATTGGACGGGACGAAAGACAAAGTCAATATTTCACAGAGGAGAACACGGAGCTAGAAGAAGAGACACAAGAGGGCCACGAGGGGCCCACACCCCCTGGCCGCGCGGGACAGGCCATGATACATCATAAACGTATTTGCAATTTTTGATGCTCCATGATTGTTTAGAATCAACTTTGCTATGTTTTGTCTGCACTTTGAGGTATTTTATACACTTTATAGAACTAACCTATTGACAATATGCCACAGTGCCAGTTGCCTATTTTCTATTGTTTTTGGTTTCAGAAAAGCTAAAAAATGAATATTCTCGGAATTGGACGGGACAAATCGAATCTTCATATTTTCCCGGAACGATACGGAAAATCCAAGAAGAGACGGTGTAAGGCACAAGGGTGGCCACACCCTAGGGTGGCACGGGCCCACCCTGGCCGCGTCACGAGGGGTGTGGCCCTCCTGGCTGCCTCCTCGCCTTGCCCCTTCGCCTATAAGAAGCCCAAGGGAGAAAACCCTAGATCATCAATCATACATCCAGAAAAAGTTCTGCAACACCACCGCCACTGAAGGGGAGATTCGGGGGACAGAAGTATCAGTTCCGACACCCTGCCGGGATGGGGAAGTGGCCCCGAAGCCATATCCTTCGATCTCCACCACCATCTCCATCGATCTCCATCGCCATCTTCATCACCGTTGCTGATTACCATGATGAGGAGGGAGTAGTTATCCTTCGAGGATAAGGGATCTACCAGTAGCTATGTGTTCATCTCTATCTCTATGCGTGATCTTATTGAGATCATGAGCTTTGTAATCAAGTAGATCTGCTCTGCTACTCAAGTGCTTTAATAGATCTCTGCTCTCCCCACGTGTGTGAAAGTGACAGCGTGCGCACCGTGGTGGCACTTAGGCTAGAACCTACATAAATACTCAAGTGCTTCAATAGATCTCTGCTCTGCCAACGTGTGTGAAAGTGACAGCATGCACACCGTGGTGGCACTTAGGCTAGAGTTCATAAATCCTTATCATGAGTATATTTTGAGTTGGATGTCTTTATGAAATTGTGGTGTTTGTTGGAACCATCTAGCGCTCAAGGTGATAGTTTGGGGTTATCTAGATGGGGAGGCGGACTTTGAGGAGTGTTGTTATAGCACTACCATGGATTAGAGTGTCCAACCGGAGAGTAGTTCAGGGTAGAATCATGAAGAGAATATATTTATATGAGAAAGTGTTCACTAGTGAAAGTATGATCCCTAGGCCTTTTTTCTAAACATTGAAACACCGTTTACAACTAAATCTGTTGCATGTTTTCTTGCTTCCATCTTTTTGCCTTCAATCTTTTCCTCCCCGTCAGAAGCTCTTTTCTGGCACCGTTGCCACTTATAATCATCCATACCACTTGTATTTCACTATCTCTTCGCCGAACTAGTGCACCTATACACCTGACAAGTGTATTGGGTGTGTTGGGGACACAAGAGACTTCTTGTATCTTGATTGCAGGGTTGCTTGAGTGGGATACCATTGACCACTTCCTCCCTGAGTTCGATAAACCCTGGGTAATCCACTTAAGGGAAACTTGTTGTGGTTCTACAACCTCTGCAGTTGGAGGCCCAACAACTATCTACAAGAATAGAAGTGCGTAGACATCAAGCTCTTTTCTGGCGCTGTTGTCGGGGAGGTAAGGTAAAAGGTACTGATACATTGAAAACGTATCTATAATTTTTGATGTTCCATGCTTTTTTAGTATCAACTTTGCTTTGCTTTGTCTACACTTTGAGGTGTTTTTATATGCTTTCTGGTACTAACCTATTAACAAGATTCCACATTACCAGTTGCCTATTTTCTTCTGTTTTTGGTTCCAGAAAAGGGAGAAAATCAATATTCTCGGAATAGGACGGGACAAAAGACAAAGTCATTATTTGACCCGACATGACACGGAACCACGAAACAGAGATGTAGGAGGAAACCAAGGTGGCCACACCCTAGGTGGGCACGGTCCAGCCTGGTTGCGCCCACAGGGGGTGTGGGCCCCCTGGCCCTCCATCGACCTTGCCTACTTCGCCTATAAGAAGCCACTAACACAAAAACCCTAAAGAATCCAGCAAAAATCCACGGAAAGTTCCGCTGTGGCGCCGCCACTAAAGGGAAGATTCTGGGGACAGAAAGTCTCTGTTCCGGCACCCTGCCAGGATGGGGAAGTGCCCCCGGAGCTATCTCCATTGATCTCCACCAGCATCTCCATCGCCGTTGTTGATTCCCATGATGAGGAGGGAGTAGTTCTTCCTCGAGGCTAAGGGCTCTACCGGTAGCTATGTGTTCATCTCTCTCTCTCTCTTTATGCGTGATCATATTGTAATCATGAGCTTTGTAGTCAAGTAGATCTACTTTTCTACTCAAGTGCTTTAATAGATCTCTGGCTCTCCCCACATGTGAGAAAGTGATAGTGTGCACGCAGTGGTGGCACTTAGGCTAGAGTTTACATAAATACTCAAGTGCTTCAATAGATCTCTGCTCTCCCAACGTGTGTGAAAGGGATAGCATGCACATCGAGGTGGCACTTAGGCTAGAGTTCATAAATCCTTATCATGAGTATATTTTGAGTTGGATGTCTTTATGAAATTGTGGTGTTTGTTGGAACCATCTAGCGCTCAAGGTGATAGTGTGGGGTTATCTAGATGGGGAAGGCGGACTATGAGGAGTGTTGTTATAGGCCTACCATGGATTAGAGTGTCCAACCGGAGAGTAGTTCAGGGTATAATCATGAAGATAATATATTTATTTGAGAAAGTGTTCACTAGTGAAAGTATGATCCCTAGGCCTTGTTTATAAACATTGAAACACCGTTTACAACTAAATCCGTTGCATGTTTGCTTTCTTCCATCTTTTTGCCTTCAATATTTTCCTCCCCGTTAGAAGCTCTTTTCTGGCACCGTTACCACTTATAATCATCCATACCACTTGTATTTCACTATCTCGTCGCCGAACTAGTGCACCTATACACCTGACAAGTGTATTGGGTGTGTTGGGGACACAAGAGACTTCTTGTATCTTGATTGCAGGGTTGCTTGAGAGGGATACTTTTGACCACTTCCTCCCTGAGTTCGATAAACCTTGGGTAATACACTTAAGGGAAACTTATGGTTGTTCTACAAACCTCTGCACTTGGAGGCCCAACAAATGTCTACAACAATAGAAGTGCGTAGACATCAAGCTCTTTTCTGGCGCCGTTGTCGGGGAGGTAAGGTAAAAGGTACTGATACGTTGAAAACGTATCTATAATTTTTGATGTTCCATGCTTGTTCAGTATCTACTTTGCTTTGCTTTGTCTACACTTTGAGGTGTTTTTATATGCTTTCTGGTACTAACCTATTAACAAGATGCCACATTTCCAGTTGCGTCTTTTCTTCTGTATTTGGTTCCAGAAAAGGCAGAAAATCAATATTCTCGGAATTGGGCGGGACAAAAGCCAAAGTCATTATTTTACCCGGCAAGACACGGAACCACGAAGCAGAAATGGAGGAGGACACCAGGGTGGCCACACCCTTAGTGGGCACGGGCCATCCCTGGTTGCGCCCATAGGGGGTACGAGCCCCCTAGCCCTCTACCGACCTTGCCTCCTTCGCCTAAAAGAAGCCTCAACCCAAAAACCCTAAAAAATCCAGGAAAAATCCACAGAAAGTTCCGCTGTGGCGCCGCCATCGAAGGGGAGATTCGGGGGACAGAAAGTCTCTGTTCCGGCACCCTGCCAGGACGGGGAAGTGCCCCCGGAGCTATCTCTATTGATCTCCACCAGCATCTCCATCGCCGTTGTTGATTCCCATGATGAGGAGGGAGTAGTTCTTCCTCGAGGCTAAAGGCTCTACCTATAGCTATGTGTTCATCTCTCTCTCTATGCGTGATCATATTGTGATCATGATCTTTGTAATCAAGTAGATCTACTTTTCTAGTCAAGTGCTTTCATAGATCTCTGGCTCTCCCCACATGTGTGAAAGTGACAGTGTGCACGCAGTGGTGGCACTTAGGCTAGAGTTTACATAAATACCCAAGTGCTTCAATAGATCTCTGCTCTCCCAACGTGTGTGAAAGTGATAGCATGCACACCGTGGTGGCACTTAGGCTGGAGTTCATAAATCCTTATCATGAGTATATTTTGAGTTGGATGTCTTTATGAAATTTTGGTGTTTGTTGGAACCATTTAGCGCTCAAGGTGATAGTGTGGGGTTATCTAGATGGGGAAGGCAGACCTTGAGGAGTGCTGTTATAGCCCTACCATGGATTAGAATGTCCAACCGGAGAGTAGTTCTGGGTAGAATCATGAAGAGACTATATTTATATCAGAAAGTGTTCACTAGTGAAAGTATGATCCCTAGGCCTTGTTTCTAAACATTGAAACACCGTTTACAACTAAATCTGTTGCATGTTTGCTTGCTTCCATCTTTTTGCCTTCAATCGTTTCCTCCCCGTTAGAAGCTCTTTTCTAGCACCGTTACTACTTATAATCATCCATACCACTTGTATTTCACCATCTCTTCGCCGAACTAGTGCACCTATGCACCTGACAATTGTATTGGGTGTGTTGGGGACACAAGAGACTTCTTGTATCTTATTGCAGGGTTGGTTGAGAGGGATACCTTTGACCACTTCCTCCCTGAGTTCGATAAACCTTGGGTAATCCACCTAAGGGAAACTTGTTTTTTTTTCTACAAACCTCTGCACTTGGATGCCCAACAACTGTCTACAAGAATAGAACTGCGTAGACATCAAGCTCTTTTCTGGCTCTGTTGCTGATTCCCATGATGAGGAGGGAGTAGTTCTTCCACGAGGTAAGGGCTCTATCGGTAGCTATGTGTTCATCTCTCTCTCTATGCGTGATCATATTGTGATCATGAGCTTTTTAATCAAGTATATCTACTCTTCTACTCAAGTGCTTTAATAGATCTCGGGCTCTCCCCACATGTGTGAAAGTGACAGTGTGCACATAGTGGTGGCAGTTAGGCTAGAGTTTACATAAATATTAAAGTGCTTCAATAGATCTCTGCTCTCCCCACGTGTGTGAAAGTGATAGCATGCACGTTGTGGTGGCACTTAGGCTAGAGTTCATAAATATTTATCATGAGTATATTTTGAGTTGGTTGTCTCTATGAAATTGTGTTGTTTGTTGGAACCATCTAGCGCTCAAGGTGACAGTGTGGGGTTATCTAGATGGGGAAGGCGGACTTTGAGGAGTGTTGTTATAGCCCTACCATGGATTATAGTGTTCAACCGGAAAGTAGTTTAGGGTAGAATCATGAAGAGAGTATATTTAGATAAGAGTGTTCACTAGTGAAAGTATGATCTCTAGGCCTTGTTTCTAAACATTGAAACACCGTTCACAACTAGATCTGTTGAATGTTTGCTTGCTTCCATCTTTATTTCAGTTTTCCTTTAGTCTCTCCCACGTAAAAAAGTCAGAAGCTCTTTTCTGGCACTGTTACCACTTGTATTTCACTATCTCTTCGCCGAACTAGTGCACCTGTACACCTGACAAGTGTATTGGGTGTGTTGGGGACACAAGAGACTTCTTGTATCTTGATTGCAGGCTTGCTTGAGAGGGATACCTTTGACCACTTCCTCCCTGAGTTCGATAAACCTTGGGTAATCCACTTAAGGGAAACTTGCTGCCGTTCTACAAACCTCTGCACTTGGAGGCCCAACAACTGTCTACAAGAATAGAAGTGCGTAGACATCAGGTACTCACATCATCTGTTGGTGTGTGAGTGCTCGAAGTTATTTCCTTTAGATTCTTCTATTTTGTCTTTTTGTTTCCTGTTTTCACTAGTTAGGCTTAATGGAAACAACAACAAAATTAGAGAGCTTTATAGTAGTTATCTTGAGTTAGGACATGAAATGTTTGAAGAGAAAATTAAAAAACCTATGGAACTTTCTTTGCATGCTAATAACAATGTTTTTAGTATAAATTCTTTGAACACCATTATTTCTAATGCTATGGAAACGTCTAAGCTTGGGGAGGCTAGTTTTGATGATCATGATATTTTTAGTCCCCCAAGCACGGAGGAGAAAATTTACTTTGATGATACTATACCTCCAATATATGATGATTACAATGATGAATATGATATTTTCAGTCCACCTACTATTGAGGAGAAAATTTATTGTGATTACAATATGCCTCCTATATTTGATGATTATAGTGATGAGAATAACAATGATAGCTATTTTTTTGAATTTGCTCCCACTACAATTAATAAGAATGACTATGCTTATGTGGAGAGTAATAATTATTTTATGCATGCGGTTCATGATAAGAATGTTTTATGTGATAGTTATATTGTTAATTTTATTCATGATGATACTGAAAGTTATTATGAGAGAGGGAAACATGGTCTTATGTATATCAACAATATTATGTTTCCCTCTTGATGTTGAAAGTCTTGAAGTTGCACTTTTTTTGCTTTCCTATGCTTGTTGCTTTGTGCTTTCATGACTTCTATCTTTACAAGATTCCTTTGCATAGGAAGTGGGTTAGACTTAAATGTGTTTTGAATTTGCTCCTTGATGCTCTCTTTTGCTTCAATTCATATTTCTTATGTGAGCATCTTCTCAAACTATCAAGCCTAACTTAAAGGCGTTAAAGAAAAGTACTTCTTGGGAGATAACCCAATAGTTTTCATGAGTCTTGGAAGTTATTACTTCTATAATAACCTCTCCTTATCCTTTTTGTTTGAATTTTGTGCCAAGAATAACCTCTAATGCGAGGGAAGTAAGATTTGGGGAGTTTCTGTCCCGAAACAGATTTTTGCGCTTCACTGTATATCGGCTTGAGATGTAATGTTCTGAATAAATCCCCAGGTTGTTAGCTAACTTTCTTTAGTTCAAAATTTTTTTATTTGAGCAACAGAAGGTCTTCGAAAAAATCAGTTTTTACCTACTAGTCTGTTTTGATAGATTTCTGCCATTATTTGCATTTGTCTCATATCAATTTCTTTTTGGGTACTCTTTGGTAAATTGAACTTTTTGAGGGAATTCTAAAGTAGCTTGTGTTTTTAATGAAATTTTTGCTATTTTAAAACTAAACCCAAAGGTTTATTATCTTTTTAATGCACTAATTGTTAGGGATATGCTATATGGGTATCCTCATAGCATGTCTCCTATCCGGATAACCCGGGTGGCCCACAGTTGGTAGCATGGCCTATGGCCTGCTGGGCGGCCCAGTTAAATGGATCCAGAAGGGAGGCCCATGCCGGATAAAGGAAGGCTATGGTGGAGTCACCAGCGTACCCAGAGCCTTGGAGTGCAAGATACACAAGACTAGTAATTGACGGTGTAGGACTCTGTGACCTGTCCGGCTAGGACTTCTCCCTGTAACCCTAGGACCTGGCGACTATATAAGTCGGGCCTATGGGAGCCTTTATGGCACAACCTAGTATCAATTCATACAACCTCGCACAGCGAACCTATCTCTGTAACTCGGTGTATTGCCCTTATAGTGATTTATAGCAGGAGTAGGATTCGCCACCGTCGTGGGATCTGAACCTGGGTAAGCTGTGTTACCTCATACCCGTCAACCATCCGCCTTCCCTCACGTCTCTAAACACGCACTGTGAGGACCCCTCCATGGCGTACTCTTCGGCAATACCACAACAGTTGGCGCCCACCATGGGGCAAGAGGCGCTTTAGGCTCTTTAGCGGGCGAGGACCAAGGTCTTTGCGGGAATCGGCGAAACCATGGCCATCGGTCGTGTTTTCTTCTCCGGCAATGTTCTGATTGTCCCTCCTGACGAGTTCTGGATCCCGGCGAAAACGAACCCTACGCAGTGTTCGATCATTCCTATTGGAGACATCCATCTCTTCATCGGCGAAACCGACTCGGGCACTAGTACCCTGGGAGTCGGAGGAGCATCAAGGCCCGCACGGAACACCTACGGGCAGGATACATTCGTGGAAGGATCGATGTCGGATATCTCTTTGGAGTTTGCCGGCAAAGATTTGAAAAATTCAAGGCCCACCCAAACCGCCCCTATGCAGGATATAAAGGTGGAAGATCACTGCAAATCCGCCGGCTTCGCCCGTGCGTCTGGACAACAAAGATCCAAGTTCGTCGGAGTGGTTACCATCTTTGATCTAGCACGCTGCGTTCAGAGAGAAGGCGAAAACCCCCGCGATTACCTGGCCAGGTGGCTCCGTATATGAGCCGATCTGGCCCACTACCCCGATGATAACGCTTTGTATCACTTCGTGGAAGGACTGGACCGTGGCACGCTTCTCCGACATTCTTTAAGATGGCAGCAGGCAACAGGACGCCTTACCCTTGAACATATGGTGAGAACCGTCAACAACTACGCGAAAGCCCAGAAAGGACTCGCACTCATCGACGGAGAACCTCCGATTCAGCCCCCACCAGCATCGCCTCAGGCCGCCATCATCGCAGAAGCACCACCACCTCCACTCATCGTTGCTGCCGCTGCACCTCCACCGCCCGTCATCGAGGAAGTCCTGGCACCCTCCGACTCTGTCATTGACGCACTTTATGCTGACTTCAGTGCAGATTCTGAGGAGATAGATTTCAGTCCAGAAGAGCTAGACTCCGCTATGCAGGAGATGGAGGAGGAGTACTTGCGCGACGAGCAAGCCAACAACGCCGTGACGTCTCGAGGGGTGTTCGTCACCATTGGTACGGTGATGGATGAAGATCAACCCGGACAAGCTCCGCCCACAGTGCTGGAAAAGGGGAAGGGGCCTCTTATTGCTGCCGACGATGATCGCACAAAAGTCATGCCTCCTCCGCCTAACCCAGTGCAGCAGCCACAGGAACTCGGCACCAGCCTGAGCAACAACAACAACACCGCAAACTTGCCACCTCCAGCATCTACGTCTGCAGCAGCCCAAGTTACTCCAGCTGATAGAGTGATGTACGACAACCTCCTCGTCGAGCCACTGACATTGCTCATATCCGAAACGTGACCCATCTTGACGAGAAGCGCCAGCAGCTGCTGGAGGAAGCGCAGGCCATCGCGTAGCAAGGCGCTAAGCTAGATCGAGATCTGGTCAACGCGCAAAAATCCATAGAGAAATCTAGAGCAATGGAGGCCGAGTACAAGACTTTGCTGCAGCAGCAGAAGGCCAAGAAGGCTCCAGCTCGCGTCATCAACGATCCTGGTGTACGGCGCAACCTAGGATGGGCTCCCTCGAAGCCGGCGCAGGCCAAGCCATACATTGGCAGTGAAGGCAAGCAGGTGATGCCCACCCTACTCCTTAACCTCGGCGTCGCCAAGACCCTTCTGGAGCAGGATAGATCACCCGAGGTAGTGGAACATGTCTATGACCTAGTGGCCTAGGCGGTGAAGGAGCAGGAAAAGGCCACCTCTCAGAGGCTAGAGTCCGACCCAGCGCTTTGCTAGTCTAGCCAGTATAAGCCACCAAGGGACAGGTCTCCTCTTGATGTCGGGTCACAGACGGGTTCATCAGAACAAAGACGGAGGGATGCACGCAACAGGAAGGATGCCATCCCCATATCCTCCGACCACGGAGAAAAGGCCTGACCTCGTCGCCCATCGCCACTGACGCGATCCCCCCGACATCGCGAAGATTACAAGGCTCACCACCGTACAGATATGCCCCCACCAAAGCAGTGCGGCATCGTCATCCGCGACAACGCGGAGCAGACCCATCATGACGGAGAGCGCAACCAAGGCCATAGGAGCAGGTCGCACCACGACCCTCCACGTCTGACAAGCAACCGTGACAGGCGTGAGGCTCTTGCCAGGGCCATGCTGGAAGCTCTTGCCCGTATGTGTGGGCAGAGTATCAACCAGATCAAGGGTACCTGCTTTGAGTTTTGTCCAAGGCGTGATTCTATGGGACAGCCACCGGAAGCCCCATACCACCACGAGCTGAAGACTCAGTTGGACCACCTTAGCTTCATGATGTATGATCTTCAGCAGGAATTGGATAATTTCCGTGACTGCTCCAACCACAAGTCTGCCATCATCAAGACGAAGGATCAGACCATCGCCATGCTAGCGAAGGATCGCAAGTCTCGCCGCCGTCAGCTCGACAAGAAGGAGCGCATCATTTCCCGTCTTCGCCACTATTTCTCGGATTTGGAGGAGACCATCCACAAGAGAGACATGTAGTTGGAGGAAAGAGAGAATGTCGGAGAGGATCTTCGTGCAGACCCCTACTCCTATCTCAGCGATGACGATGATTTTCTGGAGGATCAGGCTAATGACTTCTTCACCGATGAGGATGATTTCGCCTTCATCGATGATGACGAGGATGGTCAGGATGACGACTACACCGACTCCGAGGAGTAGTAGCACTTGAGCACTAGCGTAGTGAGTTGTATTCGGTCCCACTGTACCGTAGTTTCCAGAATGGTTCTTAAAACCATCTGTTTTCCTTTGTTGTGATGTGTGTTGTATCGTGTGCTATGGATGAATGAATGAAAAGCAAGTTGCTAGAAAATCTGAGTCAAACTTAAAAAACTTTTCAAAGTCCCTGGACCTTAGAAATTTCCCTCTTTTCTCTTGATCTATCTCAATCTTCAGATGCCTCGCGGAGGAAGTGGTTCATCCCCGGACCCGATGTTGCAGATCCTGCAAATGTTGGTTTCTAACCGCGAAGCTGAAAGAGCCGAACATCAAGCCAACCTAGCCACCCTTCAGCAGATATCCCAGCTAGCCCACAACAATTAAGGCCAAGGAAATCAGGACAACCATGGATCTAAGCTCAAGAATTTCCAGAATACCAACCCACCTGTTTACACTAAGTCAGAAGAGCCCCTAGACGCTGATGATTGGCTGCAAACCATGGAAAACAACCTGGAAGTTAACAGAGTGGAAGCTAATGAGAAAGTTCTGTTCGCCACCTACTATCTAGCCGGAGATGCAAGAGCATGGTGGAACAGTGTTCGTGCAATGACCGGAGGACATATGATGACCTGGGAGGAATTCAAGGTCAAGTTCAGCAGAACCCATCTACCACCGGGTTTGATCAAGAGAATGAGATATGAGTTCAGAGAACTGAAGCAAGGAAGGATGACCGTAGTGGAATACCGTGACAAATTCTTGTCATTAGCTAGGTATGCCCCGGATGAGATCGACACCAAAGCCAAGAAGAAAGAAATATTCCTGAATGGTCTGCACGATGAGATGCAGACGGTATTGGTCAATATCCCCTTTGTTGATATTGAAGCTCCCGTCGACTCTGCCATCCAGATGGAAGGAAAGATCAACCAGGCCAATGAGAACCGCAAGTGTCGCATGATGCATCAGCCAGGAACCCATCAGACCCCAAAGTATCGCCCTAACCCATCTCCAGGATTTGCCCCGAGAACCAACAAACCCCCGATGAACCGTCCGACCTATCCCAACCGTGGAAACCCGAGGCCTGGAGGAAATCACAACAACCCCGAAAACTCTAGAAATTTCAACCGTGCACCACCCAAGTTCAACAACAACAATGCCGCCACCAACACCAACACTGCCCCGAGGACTGGAAGCAATGATGTGCCTGTTGCAGCAAAGGACAAGTCGCAAGTGACTTGTTATGACTATGGAAATAAAGGCCACTACTCCAATGAGTGCCCCAAGAAGAATGCCGCAGCCCCCAATGCAAATGCCCCAGCTCAGCAGCAGCGTCTTGTTCATCCCGGAAGAAGGGTTGCCCCAGGGAACTCGCTCAACCGCAACGGCCGTCTTTTTATCATGCATGCTAAAGAAGCCCAGGAAGCGCCCGATGTTGTGCTGGGTATGTTTCCTGTTAATTCAGTACTTGGTAGAGTGTTGTTTGATTCTGGTTCATCGCACTCATTTGTCACCGAAGAATTTGCATGCACTAGTAAGATTCAACCAACCAAACTGAAGCATGTTATGATTGTTCAAATCCCCGGTTCAACCACCAAAGCTAGGAAAATTTGCAAAGCCGTCCCTATCCGAATCCATGGCATAGATTTTTATGCTAATCTGATAGTACTTGGAACTAAAGGTTTGGAAGTAGTACTAGGAATGGATTGGATGTCCAAACATAAAGGATTGATTGACTGTGCCAAGAAAGCCATAACCATGACCAGTACAGCCGGAATATCAGTCGATCATGTATCTGAAACTTTACCTCGTCAATTCAAGTGCAACAAGAGTATAGCCCAACCTACCATTGACCAAGTACGGATAGTCTGTGAATACCCCGATGTGTTTCCAGATGTTTTGTCCGGTATGCCCCCAGATCGGGATATCGAGTTTATCATCGAACTAATCCCCGGAACCGGACCCATAACCCAGAGACTATATAGTATGAACCCGTCCGAACTAGCAGAACTGAAGAAGCAACTAGATGCCATGTTGGAAATTGGATTGATTCAACCAAGTGCGTCACCATGGAGATCACCTGTTTTGTTCGTGGACAAGAAAGATGGAGGTAACCGTTTGTGTACGGATTATCGGAAGTTGAATGATTTCACTATCAAGAACAAGTACCCATTGTCCAAGATAGAACATTTGTTTGATAAGTTGACCGGTGCCAAAGTGTTTTCTAAGATTGACCTTAGAACAGGATATCACCAACTCAAGATTCGCGCACAGGGTATTCCAAAGACTTCCTTTACCACCAGATATGGATTATACGAGTATACTATCATGTCTTTTGGATTAACCAATGCCCCTGCTTATTTCATGAATCTCATGAATAAGATTTTTATGGACTTCCTGGATAAGTTTGTCGTTGTTTTCATCGATGACATTCTGATTTATTCCAAATCAGAAGAAGAACATGAGCTACACCTAAGGACCATTCTTGGAACCCTTAGAGAGCATCAGTTGTATGCCAAGTTTAGCAAATGTGAATTCTGGTTACAGGAGGTAGGATTCCTCGTCCACATTGTATCAGCTGGAGGAATTGCCGTTGACCCTGCAAAAGTGAAAGATGTCGAAGATTGGCAAGCCCCAACCACTCAAACCCAAGTTTGTGCATTTCTCGAATTGGCGGGATACTACTGCAAGTTCGTAGAAGGATTCTCAAGTATCGCCAGACCCATGACCCCATTGCTGAAGAAGGACAAGAAGTTTGAATGGATAGACAAATGTGAAGCGAGTTTTCAAGAACTCAAGAGGAGATTGATTTCAGCCCCAATCTTAATCATGCCAGATATCATGAAGCCCTTTGACGTGTATTGTGATGCATCCAAGATCGGTCTCGGATTTGTGCTAATGCAAGAAGGCAAAGTTATATCTTATCTATCTCAAAAACTGAAACAACCTGAGCAGAATTACCCAACCCATGACCCCGAACTCGCAGCCGTAGTTTTATCCCTGAAGACATGGAGGCATTACCTGATGGGAAATCGTTGTGAGATATATTCGGATCACAAGAGCCTCAAGTATATATTCACTCAGAAGGAGCTGAATATGAGACAGAGAAGATGGATTAAGCTAATCAAGGATTACGATCTGGACATTCACTATCACCCAGGTAAAGCCAACGTGGTAGCATATGCCCTTAGCAGATTGCCGTGCCGCTTGAACTCCATGATTTTGAAGGAGCAACCAACTTTGCACAAAGAGATGGAAGATTTCCGAATGGAATTAGTGAGTGAAGGATTTTTGGCTAGCATGGAACTTCAACCCACTTTGATCAGCCAGATCAAAGTGGCACAGAAATGAAATGCTAGTATCGACGGAATCAAGGGTCATATCGGTACATGCTAAGTACCCGGATTTACCGAAGACGAAGAAGGAGTTCTGTGGTACAAAGGACGCCTTTGTGTACCAGTAGATTCTGAGTTGAAAGAAGTTATTCTCAAGGAAGCTCATGATACTCTTTATTTTATCCACCTCGGAGGAACGAAGATGTATCAAGATTTGAAGAAGCAATTTTGGTGGCATAAGATGAAGAGAGAAATCAGAAGCTATATCGCTAAGTGTGATATATGTCAGCGAGTCAAGGCGGGTCATCAACGACCCGCAGGATTGTTGCAACCATTGCATATTCCGGAATGGAAATGGGATTCCGTTGGAATGGACTTTATCACCGGAATGCCTACTTCTAGTAGGGGAAATGACTCTATCTGGGTCATAGTGGACAGATTGTCCAAAGTCGCCCATTTATTACTAGTCAAGACCACATATCAGAGTTTGAAGCTAGCGGAGTTATACATCGCTAGAATCGTCAGTTTGCATGGAGTCCCGAAGAACATCGTATCGGATCGAGGAACTCAGTTTACCTCAAGATTCTGGAAGAAAGTCCAAGAAGGTTTAGGAACCCGACTAGATTTTAGCACCGCGTAATACCCTCAGACCGATGGACAAACGGAGCGAGTAAATCAAATACTCGAAGATATGCTGAGAGCCTGTGTGTTAGAATATGGATCTAAGTGGGAAGACTGTCTGCCGTTTGCAGATTTTTCATAAAACAACAGTTATCAAGCCAGTTTGCAAATGGCCCCATTTGAATTCATGTATGGAAGGAAGTGTCGCACCCCTTTGAATTGGTCGGAAGTAGGAGAGAGTCAGATTTTTTGACCCGACATCCTACGAGAAGCTGAAGAGAAGGTTCACAAGATCCGTGAGAACCTCAAGACAACCCAGTCAAGGCAGAAGAGTTACACCGACAAGAGACGTCGAGACCTAGCCGTCAACATAGGAGATTTTGTGTATCTGAAAGTGTCGCCATTGAAGGGAATGGAGCGTTTCCAGCTCAAAGGAAAGTTAGCCCCCAGATATATCGGCCCCTTCAAGATACTGAACCGTCGAGGAGAAGTGTCGTATCAATTGGAACTGCCCGAAGAGATGTCAGCCATGCACAATATGTTCCATATCTCATTACTTCGCAAGTGCCTCGAAGTCCCGGAGAAGACTGAAGTGTTCAAGAATATTGATCACCAGACCATAGAAATCAATGATGACCTGACCTATCCCGAAGTACCCATCCGTATTTTGGAAGAATCCTTCAGAACTACCAGAACCCGAAGCATCAAGTTTCTCAAGATTCAGTAGAGCAACCACACAGAAGAAGAAGCTACCTGGGAGCACGAAGATCACATCAGGACGGAGTTTCCCGATCTCTTCAAATCCTAGGTAATCCTTTTCGTCCTTTTTCAAATCTCGGGACGAGATTTTGTTTAAGGGGGGAAGGTTTGTAACATCCCAAAAATACTAAACTTGGATCATCAAACTCTAATCATCAAATTTAGGGTTAACAAAAACTTTTCTAAATAAAAATATGAAAGCATTCCTATGTGTGTGTATTAAAATTTGGATTCTTTTGAATTGCCATGGTTCTGTGTTTATTTGCTTGTAAAATGATTCTTAGGTGAAATAAACATCATCTAAACAATCCCCAAACTTTTCCCAAAGACAAACAAGTCAAAACAAACAAATTAAGGGAATGGTCACTTTGGCCAAATTAACTCCCATGCCTACTTTGGCTATCCTTAACTTTCAGAACTTAACAGAAACATGTATGGATCTGTGCACCCCTTGATAGTACTCATAATAAGGTACCAAGGCCCACTTTGTGATCCTCCAAAAACATTCAAATGCTTAGTTTAAATTACAGTTTAAAATTTAATCTAATTCATATGGGAAGATCCCACCATTTCAAAAACCACTCAAACAAGCTCAATTTTCAAAACCCAAGCATCCACAGAACCCTCAACACATGCCTAGCACACCCACCAAAAATCTTTTCAAAATTCAAAACTTAAGTTCATGCGGCCATTTCATCAAACAGGTTGTAGATTCAAATCAACAAAATAAAAAACACTATGTTGAGGAGTGTTTTGGCCAACCTTGTTCCCACTCTGGTTACAACTAGCCTTAGTAGATCATCTAGCAACCTTAACTAACCTCTAGCACCACTTTAAGCTGCCCATTGTCATCAATGGTGATGTCACATCCCAAAATTTTCCAAATTTTGTAATGTGAAAAATAAATAAACAAAATAAATAATTGTTGAAATTTAGGGTGGAAAGAAACGTTTTGTTTTGAAATGAATTCATCAAAACCCATCTTGAACAAATCTTGGATAAAATTTGAATCCAACTAAATTCAAATCAAGTGAAATGCATTCTTCATTAATGCATCTTGAAATTTAAACACTTGGAAAATAAACCCTAAAACCCAAATGGAAGGAAAACATTTCCAAATTATCTCAAAGACTAAAGATTTGATCCATATAAAATTTTTGTCAACAAACATTTATAAATGATAAAGAATGACAAATTGAAATATTATAAAACCATAGAAATTGGTTTCACTTAATTTGGAGCCATATATAAAATCTTATGAATTTATTAAGATACGGAAATTGAATTTCCAAAACTAATAAAGCACCTATCTAAAAATCCATACCAAATGGTGAGAAATTAACCCTAAGGAGATTTAAAAGGATAAATAAATATTAAACAAGATTTTACAAGTTGGAATCGTCATTTTTTTTGAATCCTTAAATAAAAAGATATGGTTTTTTTATAAGCAAAGGAAGAAATAAATAAATAAGGACTATTTTAAAAGGCCAAATTTAAACTTGGCCAAGCAAATAAAATAAAATATTTTTGTTTAATAAAAAGATTAAAGGATTATTTAAATAAAATTTTGAGGATTTATTATTATCCAAATTCTTTTAAGTAAAGACTTTTTCCCATTTTAAATGAACATTAAAAACAAAATAAAGTATTTTAAATTATATTTCAAAGTGTTTTATTTTTAATAAAACCTACTGAAAAGGTTTGGTAAAAATTTAGATTTCGAATAGAGTTTTAAAACATATTAAATCCTATTTGAAATAAGAACAAATATCTATTTTTTTAATTAAATAATAGACCCTAAAAGAATAAAAGAATTATTATAAAAAGGACTTGGAATATGTTATTAAACAGTATTAAAATATATTCAAGGTTTGCAAAAGGTTTGAATTCAATTAGTGTTTGAATTATTTAAATAAAAATCAAAACAGAATAATAGAAATGGAAAAATAAAAATGAAACAGAATAAAAAAATGGAAACATACCCCCAGCCCACCAGGCCCAGTCCAGCCCAGCAACCAGCCCAATCCCTCTTTCCCCGCGAGAAAACATTTCGCACCCAGACTTCCATCTGCGCAGTCAGTGACCACTGGACCCCACCGCGTGACTTCCTCCCTTACTGATTAGCCGACCGTACCTGTCAGCTCGTCATCCCTAACCTCGCGACCATTTCCTCCCCTCTCTCCTCCAACCGTTGCTGCCATTGATTACGAGCTATAATTGGCCTTGATTCCATGAGTTAAACCCGTCGTGCCTCTGCCTACTTGAACGCCTGCTCCCCTTCTCCATTTCCCCCCAAAAACCGCCCACTCTCTGCCCCCAGGCTGTTTCCATTCTCGCTCGCACCACCACTGCCTCCGACGAGCATCCACGGCGATTCCGGCCAGCTACCATCGCCCCTCGCCCCCTCGACCACACGAGCGCATTCCCCATCACCCGGCGAACCTCTCTGTAGCCTCAACTCGCCCGCGCGCGCTCCACATCGTCGGCAACCTCGACGACAGCACGTAGCCGTCGTCTGTCACTTTTCCGTCGAGCTCTCCAGGTAAACCCGACCAAGCCTTTCCCTCTCTCTGATACTACCAGGCTCGCGACCCCCATGCGCACCTAACAGCGCCTCTGTTTTGTCTTAGCGTGCACCATAGCATTATCGCCGACACCGTCTGACCGCACCCGAGCCGAAGGCAACACCGACGAGCAATTGCCATCCACCCTGAGCGCCCCTTCGACGGTGAAGACCACCTTGAGCATCTACTCTCCACGGAGATTCTGGTGAGCTACTCCTCTACCTCCCTTGCTTCCTAAATCACCGGCTTCGCCGCAGTCTGACTGTGCCTCCACCACTCGCCGCCGCCAGCACCGCCAACTTTTGGTCAATCATTGTGAACCGTAGGATGTTGATCCAGTGGGTGCGATAGAATCTTAAACAAAGAGGTATCCTACGAACTGAGCCGTGCGATGTAACTAGATCTAACGGCCTGTATCTGTTGATCCGCGTGAACCGGTACACGCCAGTAAGAAAGCGTCGCGTGTCCAGGGTTTGTGTTAAAATAGAAATTTTGTTCTATTAGATATTCAATCTTGTAAATTGCATAACTTTAAATCTACACGTCCAAATTTTATAAATTTTATATTAATGGAATCAGCAAAACAAACCCTATCCAACCATGCACTTTGTTTAATGAATTTCTTCCGGAAAAGTTGTTGAAATTGCAGAAACATGTGTAGGTATATTTTGAATATAAAAATTATTCTAGCAATGTTTTTAGGGTAAAATCTTTGACAAATTGGTTGTTTTGAACCTACTGACCATATAAAACAACTTGTGGAATTAAAAGTATATTTGGTGAAGTTAAAAGATGAATCTTGGATTTAGAACATTTCTAGTCAAATAAAAATATTGTTATTATGTTAAAAATGCTTTTGGAGAAAAACCTTTGGAAAATGTTTTGATTTAAACTCTCTGACCCTAAACACCAAGTTTTAGGATTTAAAAATATATTTGGTTAACCCTATGAAATTATTACTTTGCTAAAAGGCCTTTTCAACAACATAAAATATTGATTTGGTATAAAAATGGTTTATAAGTAAAACCCCTTTGCAAATGGTTTTAATAATAAACACTTGACCATAAAACACTAACATTTGTGTTTAAAATGTACTTGTCAAACACTAGAAAATATTACCTTGATTTAAACCATTTCTAGCAAAACAAAAATGACTTAAAGTGACCATTTTCACTAACTTGATATCCAATGATTTTACCACTTTTATGAATGACAAAAATGTGTTTTAGAATGTTTATAACCTATTAGAAACAACTTTTCCAAATAAAACAATCTTTGGCATGTTTGCATCCATTGCTATGTTTTTATTATTCTATGTGATGATTGCTTGAATGGTAGATTGAAATTTGCTTGCTTGATTGAATTGTAGTGGAATTTGAAGAGTGTGAATATTGCAAGATCAAGGAGTGAACTTATAATTCTCTACTGAAAAGGCAAGTGATGCTTCATACTTTTTCCCTAATATTTTCACTATGCATTAGTGATATTTCTAAGCAGGACTTGCATGGAATTTTTGCTAAGTGTAAACTATGCCATGGGAAATCCTAGTAGATGAAACCTTAGTAGAATTTTCCTAAGTTAAGATTCCTACTACAATCATGCTTAGCTTAGCTAGTAGAAAACAATGGTGGATTATATTCATGCTATGGAATATTTCTAAGTCAAGGACTTGTGTTTTGTTTAATAAAACAACTAAGTGAATGAATCACCTGGGTGGAATGGAAAGAATGGTTTGTGTTGAGTGGTTACGCAAGTCCATTATGCTGGGGAAAACTTGGGCATCACCAAGTCCAGTATACTGGGGAAAAACTTGGTATCTCACTTGTGGAATGCCACCCAGGAACAAAGAGATTTGAGCTGTCAAATGTTGAGAAGCTTCAAGTGAAGCCACTTGGTGTTATGGGCTCTGCCTGGATCGTATAGGTTGCAATAACTTAGCCAAATTACAGTTGGTGGTAGGGGATGATAGGTTGGAACGCATCCATTCTGGTCTAAGGGAAGGCATCTGAAAGATCTTGTCTTGGTGAAACCAAGTCTTGTGGGGAAAGTGCACCACCTCTGCAGAGTGTAAAATCTAAGTACTTAGACATGTCCCTGGTAAAGGACAATTTGAGCATCAAGACATGGAAGCTATCAAGAATCTCCTCATCCCAATTTCTAATTTAAAAACTTGTGGTTGAACAAGGGTGGAGGTTCACCAATTTCTATTGGTGGTTCCTTGGGTGTTTTTGACAAACAAAAACTTAGTGTTTTCAAAAGATAAGGAAAATCTATTTTGAGCAAAGCAAGCCTAAGATCCACTTAGCCAAATGCATATAGATGATAGATACCACTATACTACCATAGTATCACTTGCCAATACAATTCAAATGTATTGAGCCTTGTGGCTGTAACTTATTATGTTGCAGGTTTGTTTGATGTTAGTGAAGTATGTTGATTAGGATTATAAGTCTACAACCAACATGATTACTTGTGGCACTTTGAAGATGAAGGACTCCATGCTATAGTTATTTCTGCTGCATTGTAATGAGATAGCCAAATGAGCTATGTAAGATGTAATGAGTTATTTTATTCCTGGTTATAAAGTTGTATTATGACCTTTGTTTCTTGATATTACATCTAAACTGTGGATGCTAGCTATTGATCCAGGGACCAACATTGTAAACATATGGATCTCTACCTTATTAAAGGTTGGGACCTCTACAGGTGAGCAGGCCGAGAGCACCCATGTCACCCCAGTGTGGACAACAAGCTAGGAGAAGAACTAGCCGTGCCAACCTTGTCTAGCATGCAGCCCATGCCTCACCTCCCCCTCTCGACCAGCCCTAGCTTGGAGACAGCGACCAGAACCACCAGGAAAACCGTGCCCGTGCCGCTGTCGACCATGCCGACGCGCACCGCAGAGCACGCGCCGTTCCCACGCCACCCGACCACCTCGAGCCCTCGCTACCCGCCAGCATGCACCCCAACATCCTAGGAGACCACCAGACATGTTCGTTTCACCGCCCGTACCCCGTAGCCACCGCTCGCCACGGAGTTCGCCGCCTCTGCCTCGCAGAGCACCGCGCGTTCCCGACCATTTGCCACCGCCCCTGCATGCACATTTAAGCTCTAGAGCATCTCTCAGGAGAGCACCCGTTGATCGCCAACCTCGGCCATGCCTATAGCCGCCCGTAGCCGTGTCGCCACCGTCGCCTGCTCATCCCTCTCGGTCTCGCCGTTGAGCCTATAAAAGGAGACGACCCCTGCTCGATTTCTTCACACCATCTCACTCCCCTCATCTCACTGATCATTCCAACCCTTAGCCGGAGCACGAGGAGCAGCAGTTCGCCGGAATTGCGCCGGAGCACGCCGCCTCTGGAGAAGAAGGGAGCCGTTGATTTCGACCACCCCCGGAGCTGCCGCGACCACCCCTGAGTTCGCCGTTGTTGACTTTGTCGTTTGCCCGCCTCTCCATCGTCACTGGAGCCCCGGTATGCCCCCTATGCACCCCCACTGAGCCACTAGGGTTCGAGCTCGCCGGTGACTTGTTCATCATCGACGACGACCCTCAGCCGTTGATCTCACTTCTAATCCAACGCACCACATCGCCCCGTACCGCTTCGAGTTTTATGAGCCACTGACCAGTAGACCCCCTGTCAGTTGAGCCGCGCTGCGGAGTGACACTGGGCCGGCCCAATAACCCTTCCCGCGCAGCCCACTCGTTTGAATTTAGCTTTTTCTATTTTCATTCAAACTAAGTTCTGTACCTAGTTTCAAAAATCAACCCACTTGATTCAGTGAACCAAATTGCATGAAACCAATTTTGTTAGAAAGGTGTTGAAATGCTTAATCCAAGCCCGTTGGATTCAAATCATTTGGATCTGTAGATCGACCCTGGTAAAAATAACAAGTCAGTAGATTTTCTGCATTCAAACATTTTTCAAATTTCAACCATAATAGCTTTTGAGTTGATTCCAACTCTCAAAAATCACATTTCACCATACCTTTCAGAATATATAGAAACATATGGGTTTACTTACAGAAATAATGTTCAAGTAATAAAAGAACGCCACATAGGCATTTCTAGTCATTTTATTTTATTTAAAATAAAAGGGTAAACCTTATTAAATTGTGACACCACTTTAAATCACATTATCATGTACTAAAATATGTGGTGATGACATGTGTCAACATGATCCCATGTTTGTCTTGGAGAATATTAAATCTTAAGTAGTTTTTCAATGAGTAGAAATTACTTTTATAAAAATAAATAAATAATGCAAATGCTTTATTCTTGTAAGGTTAGTGATGATGCTAGATCATCGATAGAACACCTTTGTGTGATGATTTAAAATATTTAAGTATTGTTTGGTGATTGTGTACCTCATACTTATTTATAGACGCTAGTACCGACCAAGGATACGAGGAGGAAGGAGGATACTACGAAGAAGAAGCCGAGGAGAACTTCAACCACTGCTCTGCACAAGGCAAGCCTAATACTACTAGTTGAATGTGCAAGCCAATACTTGCAATCTATTAACTTAGCAAGCCTTACTAATCAAGTTGACCTATGCAAGCTAACACTTGCAATTATGAAAGTTAGATAACCTATGCAATAAACTAAGCATGCTTGGTTAGACACATTTGATGATACCCCATCCTAGTTTTACTTGCAAACTTTATACTATATTTCTTTATCAAAGCCTTCTCTTAGAGTTTACTTAAGTGACGTGTGGATTCTAGGAATATAATTGAAGGTTGCATGAAGAGCATTAAATTTGGCCTAAGCAAGATAATCTTGATGTCACCCTAAGGCATGAGATTGAACTTAGTTAAACTCCACTTGTTTACCACCCCTCATTAGTACTCACCCCCACTTGTAGATGCTAGTGCTAAGCATAAAACTTGACCAACTTTAGATGGGAATACTTGGTGGAAAATGGTTATGAAAACCTTAGAATGATGAGTCATTCTACTGAGATGTTTTGACATGTGTTTCCGAACACAAGATGATTTGGATGATGAAAATGTTAAGGCATGAGACTTAGCCCTTTATAAAACTGATGGTTGTCTGGATGCGATGCCATTCCAATTTTACCGTACAACCACAATACCCAAAATTTGAGTAGGGCTTGACTAGAAACTGATATACCTTAGTATGGGTTCCCTCACAACCAAGGTCTGAGCTGAGGCTACCTTGTGAAGATTGTCCACCTGTGCAGTACCCAAGATGACAGTTGGTCATGGTTGGGAGGCCAAACTCACAGGAGAGGTGCTTATACTAGGGCGTGTAACTGAAAGGTTAGGATTGATTATCCGCATACTGAGTATGGTGAATTCAGGATTTTTTCTTGACGGATGTATAGAATGTTGTGGTGAAAGTGTACAATCTCTACAGAGTGTCAAACTATTCGAATAGCCGCGTCCGCGGCTATGGACAGTTGGAGTGGCCATACTATTCCCCCGTCAGATGTTTTCAAAATGACTTATGAAATGAATTGAGATTTTGACTTGACCACAACAGAGTTGTGATATGAAATACAAGTTCCCACTTAGGTGTTATGAAATTTCAACTAGCTTTTCTTGCTTCTGAACTTAGTAGAGGTAAATCTGGCTTTTTGCAAAACAACCCTACAGCTTAGTGTCCTACTACAAAAACTCCCTTCACTTGTTAGTATTAGTTTGCGAGTACTTAAAGAGTACTCATGGCTTTGTCCCTGGATATTCCCGTGGCCAGACTATGAAGAGGAGTACCAAGAGGATGGACCCCAGGAAGGTTACGACAACTAGGATCATCTCCCATCGTCAGCATTGCCTGTGACCCCGAAGATGGAGCTTCGCCTATGCCACCTTTATTATTACGTATTTCCGCTGCTTGAATTGTATTAAGAACTGGATCATGAGATCCTTATTTGTGTAAGACTTTATATACGGTTTGTAATGGATGATGTACTATGGTATCCAAATCTGTTATGTCTCGCAAAAATGGTAATCCTGGGATTGCGATGTATGGCATAACCGGCATCTGGGATTAAAAATCCGGGTGTTGACAAGCTATCAAGGATCTCCTCATCCAACCTTCTAAGTTAAAAACTTGTGGTTGAACAAGGGTTAAAGGATCACCAATTCCTATTGGTATATGCCTTGGGTGATTTTGACAAACAAAAACTTAGTATTTTCATCTGATAAGAAAAATCTCTTTTGAGCAAAGCAAGCCTAATCTACACTTAGCCAAATGCATATAGATGTTAGATACCACGATTCTACCACAATATCACTTGCCAATACAATTCAAAAGTATTGACCCTTGGGGTTGTAACTTATTATGTTATAGGTTTGTTTGATGTTAGTGAAGTGTGTTGAATAGGATTACAAGTCTACAACCAACATGATTGCCTGTGGCACTTTGAAGATAAAGGACTCCATGCTACTTAGTTATATCTGTTGCATTGTAATGAGATAGCCAAATGAGCTATGTAAGATGTAATGAATTATTTTATTCCTGGTTATAAGTTGTAATATGACCTTTGTTTCTTGATATTACATCTTAAAATGTGGATGCTAGCTATTGATCCAGGGACTAGCATTGTAAACACAGGGATCTCTACCTTATCAGGTTGGGACCTCTACAAAACAGTTGGATGCAATGATGAGAAGAAGTTACGTTATGCAACATTTCTTCTATCTGGACCTGCCACAAATTGGTGGGAAAATCAGTTAGCCATGCTCACACTAGAAGAGATATTCACTTGGGAAGAATTCAAGCAGAAGTTTCGTGAGTATCATGTTCCATAGAGCATTATGGAATTTAAAAGGAGAGAATTCAAGGACTTACGGCAAAATGATGAAACCGTGATGAAATATATTAGTAAGTTTAGTCAATTATCTCGTTATGTAGTTGATGAGGTAAATACAGAGGAGAAGCCCAAGAAAAGGTTCTTGGAAGGACTAAACCGTTATATGAATATGCAAATATGAGGGGTTTCAACACGACGTTTCCAAGAGTTGGTTGATGTAGCAATTACTTTCAAGGATGATTACAAGATTCTACTAGAAGAGAGAAAGAAATTAGCCAAGAAAAGAGCTAAAAGGGAACCGAAGAAGTTTCAATTTACTAACTCGACATAAAACTTAAGTTTTATACCTAGATTCATATCCACAAGTGGTACATCAAAGCATGAGACATCAAAAAGAAAGAAACAAATCATATGCAGTAAGTGTGGAGCATCAGGTCATATAAGGAGGGATTGTTGGAAGACCGGAAACGTGTGCTATAGGTGTGGCCTAGACGGACATAAGAGATATGAATGTCCCAATAAGTTGGTTACTCGAGGAGTAAAACCACCATCAAGGGGTGGAAACTTTGGATGGAACCACATCGATGAGGCTACGATATGTATGTTTAGTATTAGTAGTTCTTCATCAATAATGTTGTTAAAGGTCAAAAGAAATCTCATGAAGTTTCGGGAGGAAGTATAAATTAGCATTAGGCATTAACAATAACTGAATCAGGGTTGAGAGTAAACTCAAGGAGTGTCGAGTCTAATTAAAACATCACTTTGGGAAGACAAGAAACTGGGTGGAAAAAAGAAAACTCAGGACAAGACTATCGGAAACCTTCATGAACAAGAAACCACAAACTTCGGGACGAAGTTTAATTTAAGGGGGGAAGTTTGTAACATCCCAGCATTTAGGACTAGACGAAGGGTAGATTTAGGAATTTTTGCATCTGCATGCATGCATCTAAAAATTCGGGTAAATTTTTCGCCAAACTAAAAGACTAGAGTGATCAGAATTCTCACTCCAATGAATTAGGTTTAGTGTCATCCAAGGGGGAGTGAGATGACTTTTGACATGACCTCTATTGTTTTCTAGAATTATGAGGGGAGAAATTTGAATTATAAATAATTATTCACAATAAGATAAATACAAGTATTATAAACAAAAGTATAAAGATTATGTAAGACCAACATTACAATATTCTTTTACAATAAAATAATAAAGGAAAATTAAAATGAAACAAATAAGTGAATAAAGAAAATGAAAATGAATTACAACAATGAAACAAATAGAAGAACTCTTTATTAAAAGAATATATGTATATCACATTATCCTTTTACAATAAAGGAATAATAAGAAATAGATACAATTAATATTAGATAAACTAATGCATTAGAATTTCCTTACATAATTTCTTGACAGAAAAGGAAATTACAGAAATGGATAAAAAGAAAACACCTATAACTAATTCCTATCTAGTATTGATATTCATGTACTCCTTCTTGGTACCTGCAAAGTAAGACAAAAAAGAAACAAAGAATTGGGTTTAGGGTTAGTGCTCTCAGTCTAACAATGAGGTGCACTATTCATTACATCATTGAGCATATAAAAATGGGGGCAAGTTTCACCAAAAGATTATCTGTTCTTATCAGTAACTTTGCCTCAGTACAACCTCACAGGCAGAGGGGCAAGTTTCACCAATTTAGTAAAAGGTAAAAAGTTAAATAGTAATACCCAGCAAAAGATCCAATTTCACTTGATCTGATCCAATAGAGTGAATAAGCAAGTAGGCAGCACACGCACAACATGCAACTGCTGTGTTGTCAGCACCACAGCCAGCACATGAAGTATATATGAAAAGGCACCAGCTGTGGCAAGGTTGTTACCGTATCCTTTCCATAAACCCACCCAAGCAAGAACACCATCAGCCCTTCCATAGTTCTTCATTCATCCACACAAATCAAATCCACTTAAGTAAACTACCAAAAGATCACACTATCACATGGATACTTACATCAAGATATGCAACAGAAGCTAGTAGGATCAAGCTTCTGTAAAGATCAAGATCAAGATAAATATCAAGTCCATCATTTGAAAAAGTAGGCAACAACAGATCAAGGAGGATCAGTTTAAGCACTGGAATAAGAAGAGCGAGCTGATCAGGCATAAATCTTAGGAACAACATCATCAAGCTTCCATTCCAGGTAGGTATTCATCACCAAGCCAGCAGGTAGTGTATGGGAATAGGTTTCATTATATGCAGTAGTGTAACATCACACTTATATTAGATTAGAATAACAAGATCTGATTCCTTACAAGCATATGCACTAACAGCACCAAATCTTTCTAAAGCAAATATTTAAACTATGCACACTCATGTGAGGCACCACAGTTGTAAATTCATTCTAGATGAAGCACATGGGCACAAATGCAAGTAAAACTAAGCAACCATCGGATCTTAAGCCCTTGACAAGACTAGAAAATAAACCATGTCTAGAATCGAGATAATAAGTAATTATATAATCCAAAACCTTGGGATTGTGAGTTGGTTACTCTCAGTCTTGCAAATAATTGCTTTGCAAGATCATCACAAAATATTATAATCCATCAAAGATAAGTATATGTTCTTATCCTACACGAATTAAGGCCTCAATCTTTTGCATCACTAGCCAGGGACTTCCAAAATCATTATCTTCCATATAAACTACATTCACTAAATTTTTCCAATTTCATCTATTCAAAGATTGAGTGTAACAAACCAGGTTAAGCACATACCTACTGTTCCACTCTAATTAGAGGTACCACAGTGGTATATACACTGCTGGCAGCACTCTAGAAAATCCAATTAGGAAAATCATAATCATTTTCTAGTATATACTAGGAATCATATTTTTATATACTACTTGATTGATAGTTAATACATAGTTCCAAATCTCATAATTCATCAAAAGGAAAAAAACCATAATAATTGTTCTTATTATCATCTGAGCCTCAGTAAATGCATGAATCATTGGCAGCCAACTCTAAACTTCTTGCAAGGTAACCAAGCCCCATATTTAGCTACTGTGTTGTTCACCACTGTGCTCAATCCAAAAGGAAGCACCACAGTGACCAACCTCATAGTAAATGATACGTCGGAAATCTATCTATAATTTTTGATGCTCCATGCTTGTTCAGTATCTACTTTGCTTTGCTTTGTCTACACTTTGAGGTGCTTTTTACATGTTTTCTGGTACTAACCTATTACCAAGTTGTCACAGTGCCAATTGCCTGTTTTCTTCTGTTTTTGGTTCCAGAAAAGTCAGTAAAGAAATATTCTCAGAATTGGACGGGACAAACGTCAAAGTCAATTACTTTCCGTGGGGAACAAGAAGTCCAGAGGGGAGACGGAGAAGTGGGCTAGGGCACCCAGACCCCCCTAGGCGCGTCTAGGGGTGGGCCCACGCCTGGGAGGGGTGTGGCCCCTCTGGCCGCCTCCTCGGCCTCCCCCTTCGCCTATAAGAGCCCGATGCAGAAACCCTAAGCACCCGATCAAATCTCCACGAAACCTTCTGTAGCTGCCGCCACCATCGTCCCTAGATCGGGGGATCTGAAGTTCTTCCCGGCCCCTGCCAGAGGGGAGATCATCCTGGAGGCCTTCTCTTTGGTATGATGCGTGAGTAGTTCCACCTTGTACTATGGGTCCATATAGTAGATAGATGGTTGTATCTCCTCCTTTGTTCTTTCATGTATAGATCTTGTGAGCTCCGTTCATGATCAAGATCTAATCTATTTGTAATCATGCATGTTGTGCTTGCGGGGATCCGATGGATATTGAGATTATTATGTTGGTTTGATTAATGGTTTTGTCTTTATGATTCTATCATGTCTGTGTTGTTTGTGATCTTGCATGCTCTCCGTTCTTAGTAGCTATCTTGGCCAAGTAGTTGCGAGTGACTCCAAGAGGGAGTATTTATGCTCAATAGTGGGTTCATGCCTCTAGTTTCCAAGGGAAGTGACAGAAATCTCTTCGGTTGTAGATGTGCTATTGCTACTAGGGAGAAAACAAAAGTCTCTTGTTCATGGAACATGTGGACTGTTTACCTTACACACTTCGCTTACAGCGGTTGTCTGTTGCTTGCAACTTAATACTGGAGGGGGATCGGATGATAACCTGAAGGTGGACTTCTAGTCATAGATGCAGTTGGATGGCGGTCTATGTATATTGTTGTATTGCCCAATCGAATCTCATAGGATCTTTCTGACTAGTAATTGCATTGTTATGCCTTGCTCAGTTCATGTCAATTGCCCTGCTGTAATTTGTTTACCCTTCATGCCATGTTGTTTGTCTAAGGAGAGTGATGACCCAAAAGTATAGGGGTGTATCGTAGTACTTTTGATAAATAGGAGTGTTGATCCAACGAGGAGCAGAAGGTGCTGAACAGTGGTGTGGAGCAGGAAATCCCTGTGAATACATAGCAAACGGATTTTTAGTGGTTTTTTGACAAGGCAACAAAACAATGTGCAAGTAATAAAGAACAAATGGAGCAAGTGGCCCAATCCTTTCTTAGCAAAGGACAAGCCGGTGGAAATACTTATAAGGACCAAACGTTCTCGAGGACACATGGGAATTATGTCAAGTGCTTTCGCTTCAAATAGCTGAGTACTCTTCTCTGGTGTTGTAAGTGTTGTGTGGGTGAACATGTGCTAACATACCACCCTTCCTAGGACTAATACATACTTGTGATTAAGTGTTGTCTGGGTGAACGTGTGCTAACATACCGCCCTTCCTAGGACTAATACATACTTCTGATTAAACCCCCTGCAAACATCCGTAACTACAGGAAAGTAATTGTGGTGACCCAGCATACCACTGCATGATGTAGTACATTATAGTCGTTGACATAACACCAATGAAACATCGTTCACTAGTATTACATCCCTCAGGCGGTACAACAAAAACACAGCGGGTCCAATACATGGCTAAAGGTTACAACTCACTCTATACAAAAGATCCAGAGAACACTCTAGGTTTAAGAGAGAAAAAGAACTTCTTACAGAGAAGAATCAAACATAAATAATGCACCAACTATTCTACTTTTAAGACTAGAATTTTCACTAAAGGGTTGGCATTGCTGCTATTGCAACGCACTACATAAATAGGTTCTTTGGTTAGAGAGTATATTCCTATCTAATCAGTAACTTCGTCTTCAATTGAGTTGATGTATTTGTTGACTTCCTTGTCTTTGTTGAAGATCTTTAGTGTAAGATCCCTCCTTTGTAAAGGAAAGGATCCCTGTGATTGCAATGCTAGTCCCTAGATCAATGCTAGCATCCACAATTTAAGATGAAGTACACAGAAACAAAGGTCGTTATTACAAGTCATTCCAGAGACAAACATAGTATTTTACAAACTCCATGGCCACAGGCCTACTACAAGAGTTCAAAAATGTAATAAGATAAATAAGTCTCCATCTTCATGTGCCACAGGCAAGCATGTTGAGTGTAGACTCATGACTTCTAATCATCATCAGAATATCCTGCAACATCACAAGTTACAGCCACAGTGGGTCAATACATTGGAATAGTATTCGCAAGTGATACCTTAGTAGAATATTGGTGGACTAGATACTATATGCATTTTGGCTAAGTGTAGCTTAGGCTTGCTTTGCACAAAATAGGTTTTGCCTATTAGTTGAAAACACTAAGTTTTCCTTTGTCAAAATCTTTCCCAAGGAACCACCAATAGACATTGGGGTCCTTCACCCTTGTTCAACCACAAGTTTTTACTTAGAAATTTGGGATGAGGAGATTCTTGATAGCTTCCATGTCTTGATGCTCAAGTCGTCCAATACTAGGGACATGGCTAAGTACTTAGATTCTTCCATCTGCAGAGGTTGTGCACTTTCCCCACAAGACTTGATTTTCACCAAGACAGGACCTTTCAGAAGCCTTCCCTTAGACCAAATGGACGCGTTCCAATCTATCATCCCACTACCACCAACTGTCCAAATGGCTAAGTTATTGCAACCTATGTGATCCAGGGAGAGCCCATATTGCCAAGTGGCTGCACTAGAAGCTTCTTAACATTTGGCCTCTCAAATCCCTTTGTTTCTGGGTGGCTTTCCACAAGTGAGATACACAAGGTAAACCATAGAAATGGGCCTTGTGTAACCACTCAATATAAACCATTCCTTCCATTCCACCCAGGTGTTTCATTCACTTAGTTGTTTTATTAAGCAAAACACAAGTCCAAAGACTTAGAAATATTTTATCATAGCATGAATATTTAACCACCCTTGGTTGCTACTAGCTAGGATAAGCATGGCATAGATAAGCATCTTAACTTAGAAATTTCCAGAAATTCTACAACTACTAGGATTTCCCAAGTATAGCATATAGACAAAATATCCATGCAAGTCTAGCAAAATATTTCTAATGTATAAGTGAAAACATAGGAATAAATCATGAAGCACCACTTGCCTTGGTATTTTTGAGAGTAGCTACAATCCTCACAATCACAATCACTATTTGCACCAAAATCTACATATAAAATAATAGCACCAAAATCACATACAAAATAAATACAAGCAAAAATATATGGATGCATGCATAATGCCATGTGATGATTTTTTACCACAAACAAGACAAGTGCTTGGTACTGAATCATAAACAAGTTCAAAACAAGCTAAATAAACTTTATTTGAACATTAAGACATTTTTCAAATAATTAATATACACAAAATAGGCCTACACATGTTTCTGTAAAAACAACCATTTTAACAGAGGCAAAACATTAAACACATTACATAGTTGGAAAGGATTTTCTCTCCTGATTCCATTGATATAAAATTTGTCAAATTTGGATGTGGCATTCAAAAGTTATGATTTAAACAAGTTTTAACATCAAATAGATCAAATTTCTGATTTTAAACCTAACTCACAGACACACGGCGGCATCTGATTGGCTGGTACCGCTTCGCGCTGGATCGCGTCTGCGAACCGTTGGATCTAACTAAAACATGCGGCACAGATTGTTACTTACCCCTTCGGCTAGGATCTATCGCGTCCACTGGATCTAAATCGAACGGCCCTAAGCAAATGACCCACAAGTGGCGGCGCTAGCGGCAACGACAGGCGGTGGCGCGCTCTGTCAGCAGCAGAACCGGCGAACTAGGTCACGCGGCGAGGTGGAAGGATGCTCACCAGAATCTCCGTGAAGAGGAGATGCTCAACATGTGCTTGGTTGGCGAAGGGGCGTTCGGAATCGTCGCGGATTGCTCGTTGGAGAAGTCCCTGGCAACGGTTGCTTCTATTCGTCGATGTTGACGAGGATGCAGATCATGCCAAGGCAAAAGAAAGGGTGGGTCAGATGCGCAAGACGATGCTAGACACGCGGGTGGCAACGAGAGGAAAAGGGGCGGTCGGAAATTACCACTAGAGGTCGTCGGAGTTGAAGCCGAAGACGGTGGCGCTCAGTCGATGGTGTTGCCGACGCTCTGGGTCACGCGCGGGTGAGCTAGTGGTACTGGGAGATGCGCTAGGTGATGTGGAGTCTGCTCATGTGAACTAGGAGCAGAGGGGTGGTCAGGGTTCGCCGGAATTGAGGCTGCAGTTCGTCGAAGCAGCGAGGTCGCGACGAGGAATTCTCGCAGCCTGGGGGCGCTCTGTGCTTGGGGTTTGGGGGGAAATGGAGAGGGGCAGAGGGGGATTAAGTAGCAAGGACGCGGGCGAGATTTACTCGAGCATTGATTGTGAATTGAAGCCGTGAATTCAAACAGGAAACGTCCGGCGTAATTTGGGGATGAACTGGTCGCTAGGGGGTGGAGACGACGACTGCCATGTGGGCCGCGGTTGTCAGCGAGAGAAAGGAAGAGGGGATGGGTCCAGGCGGTCAGTGACTCTGTGGGTGCGGCTGCGAGTGAAAGAAAACGTTTCGCGGGGAGGTGGTTGCTGGGCTAGATTGGTCGAGCTGGGCTGGTTGGGCCAGTTTGACTGTTTGCTTATTTTTTTTCCTCTTTACTCTTTTTCTTTTCTGTTTGATTTTCTAGAAATGGTTTTCAAACTCTATTTCAAATCAGTTTGATTTCAAACCTTCTCTGGATTTTTGTACAGTGAACTTTGTACTCAAATAAGTGTTAAACACTTCTGTTTTACTCAAACATACTTGGGTCATTTGAAAAATAAAATAAAACTAAGCCTTTATGAGATATAAAAATAGGTATAGATTTGGTTTTATTTCATACTTTGTTTTGAAACTTTGCTCAATCTTTGGATAGTACTTAAGTTTGAATTCAAAACACTACTGAACAAAACAAGTACTCTTCTCATTACAAAGTAGCACTAAGGCTAGAACATGCTCACATAAAATAATGAGCAACATTGCTCCTGTTTTTGAAATGGATTTGAAAATGGAACTCTAAATGATCATGGATGCATGGATGATATGCATGAGTTTTGAAACATGATTTTAGGGATGTTACAAATCTAACCCCCTTAAGGTGAATCTCGCCCTCGAGATTCGGATTGGCTAGATAATAGGTGAGGGTGGTCTTTCCGAAGATCATCTTCTCTTTCCCATGTTGCTGCTTCTTCGGAATGATGGTTCCATTGAACCTTGCAGAATTTGATAGTCTTAGTCCGAGTAACTCTTTCTGCAGTCTGAAGAATCTTGATAGGTTTCTCTTCATAGATGAGATCACTTTCCAATTGGACCCCTTCTAAAGGTATAGTATCCTTCAAAGAAGTCTCCTCCATTTCTGGATGGCATTTCTTAAGCTGACTCACATGAACACATTATGAACAGCTGACAAAGACTTTGGCAATTCAATCTCATAAGCTACTTCTCCTTTACGACTCAGAATCTTGAATGGTCCAACATACCTTGGGGACAACTTTCCTTTGACTCCAAACCTCTTCACTCCACGAAGTGGTGACACTCTAAGATAATCTCTATCACCAACTTCATAGGTGACTTCTCTACGCTTAGGATCTACGTAGCTCTTTTGTCGGGACTGTGCTATCTTCAATCTATCCTTAACTAGCTTGACTTTCTCTTCAGCCTCTTTGATTAGTTCTGGTCCGAACAAACTTCTTTCTCCCACACCATTCCATAGCAATGGGGTGGTACACTTTCTCCCATAGAGAAACTCAAATGGTGTCATCTCAATACTGGCTTGATAGCTGTTATTATAAGAAAATTCTGCGTAAGGCAGACTTTCATCCCAACTGGATCCATAGTCTAGAGCACATGCTCTCAACATATCTTCAAGAATCTGATTAGTCCTTTCTGTCTGTCCATCAGTCTGAGGATGAAAAGCAGTGCTGAATTCTAACCTCGTTCCTAATGACTCATGTAGTTGCCTCCAAAAATGAGAAGTGAATTGAGTTCCCCTATCAGACACAATACTCTTGGGTACTCCATGTAGACATACAATTCTACTCATATAGATCTTGGCTAACTTAGAACTTGTGTAAGTTGTCTTCACGGGTATAAAATGAGCCACTTTAGTTAGGCGATCCACTACTACCCAAATAGAATCATATCCTGACCTGGTCCTTGGCAATCCGCTGATGAAATCCATACCAATCTTGTCCCATTTCCAATCAGGAATAGGTAGTGGTTGTAACAATCCTGCTGGTTTCTGATGTTCTGCTTTCACTCTACTACATACATCACACAAATCAATATGTTCGGCGATGTCCTTCTTGAGATTATTCCACCAAAATCTTTCCTTCATATCCATGTACATTTTGGTGTTACCCGGATGAATGGAATAGGGTGAGTTATGGGCTTCCTGTAAAATCAGTTTCCGAAGCTCCGGATCTTGTGGAACACAGATACATTTTCCATGCCATAAAGTACCCTGTTCGTCTTCATGGAATCCTTTGGCTTTTCCCTTGCCAATCTTTTCCTTAATCTCTTCAATTTCCTTATCTGCCTTTTGGGCTTCTTTGATCTTGTCAAACAAAGTGGGTTGAACATCCAAAGACATGAGATGTCCTTCAGGCACAATCTCCAATCTGAGATCTCTAAATTGGGCACACAGATCATCTGGCAATTCTCCCTTAGTAAGGCCATTCACAAAAACCTTACGGCTTAGAGCATCCGCTACAACATTTGCTTTACCGGGGTGGTATTGCAAACTTAAGTCATAGTCCTTGATGAGTTCTAGCCATCTTCTTTGTCTCATGTTAATTTCTTTCTGGGTGAAGATATACTTTAAACTCTTGTGATCTGTGAACACTTCACATCGCTTTCCCAAAAGATAGTGTCTCCATGTTTTAGTGCATGGACAACAGAGGCTAACTCTAAATCATGAGTAGGATAGTTTACTTCATGAGTTTTGAGTTGTCTCGAGGCATAAGCCACAACTTTCCTTTCTTGCATAAGTACTGCATCTAATCCATGATGAGATGCATCACAATATACTTGGAAATCTTTCTCCAAATCTGGCAAACATAAGACTGGTGCTGTCACTAGTCTCTTCTTCAATTCTTGGAAACTGAGTTCACAACCTTCAGACCAAGCAAATTTCTTGTCTTTCTTTAGCAATTCTGTCATTGGCTTAGCTATCTTGGAGAAATTCTCAATAAATCTTCTGTAGTATCCTGCCAAGCCAAGGAAACTACGAACCTCTTTTACCGACTTAGGAGATTCACATTCAGTTACAGCTGAAACTTTAGCAGGATCAACTGCTACACCATCTCCTGACACAACGTATCTAAGAAATCCAACTTCATTTAACCAAAATTCGCACTTGCTGAACTTGGCATACAACTTATGCTCTCTAAGCTTCTCAAGTATCAAACGTAAATGTACTTCATGCTCTTCTTTGCTCTTGGAGTAGATCAAAATGTCATCGATGAAAATGACAACAAACTTATCAAGGAATTCCATGAACACCTTGTTCATCATATTCATGAAGTATGCTGGTGCATTGGTCAAACCAAATGGCATCACGGTATACTCATACAATCCATACCTTGTGGTGAAAGCTGTCTTAGGTATGTCTTGTTCCCTTATCTTGAGCTGGAAATAACCTGACCGGAGATCAATCTTTGAGAACACACAGGTTCCTTCTAACTGGTCAAACAAGTCATTGATTCTAGGCAAAGGGTATTTGTTTTTGATAGTCACCTCATTGAGTGAACGGTAATCTATGCATAACCTTTGACTTCTATCTTTCTTTTCCACAAACAAAACTGGTGCTCCCCAAGATGAAAAACTTGGTTGGATAAAACCTTTCTGCAACTGTTCTCCAAGTTGCTTCTTGAGTTCTTTCAACTCATCAACTGACATCTTGTACGGTCTTTTTGCTATTGGTCCAGATCCTGGTAGCAAGTCAATAAGAAACTCCACATCTCTATCTGGTGGCATTCCCGGCAATTCTTCCGGAAACACATCCGGATATTCACACACAATAGGCACACTGTCCATGCTAACCCCCTTAAGAGAATTAAGCTTACTCTTTTTCGATTCAAAGTTGGTCTTGAATCTAATCCTTTTGTTTTCTGGAGTTGTGAGTGAGACAGTATGGTTGGCACAATCTATCACTCCCTTGTGCTTAGTCATCCAGTCCATTCCCAATATAACATCCAATCCTTGGGAGTTTAGGATTATCAGGTTAACGGGAAACTTATACTTCCCAAACTCTATGACTAGATCATGACATCCTGAATTCACTATCATTTCTCCGCCAGGAGAACTTACTTTTATAGGACACCCAATGGTTTCTACCGGTAGTTCATTTCTTTCAACAAATGCTCTTGATATGAATGAATGAGATGCACCAGTATCAAAGAGAACAAATGCTGGAACAGAATTGAGTTTGAACTTACCAGCAACAGCATCAGGTTCCTCATAAATTTCCTCCACATTGATGTGGTTCACTTGTCCCTTTTGAAAAGGGTTGGGCTTGTTGGGTCCTTCAACTTTCTTTTCTGGGCATTCATTTGCATAATGCCCCATCTTCTTGCACTTGAAACATTTAACCTAACTAAGATCTTTCTTGACAGGCCGGCTTCCACTGCCACTTCCACGTCCACTGTGGTGGCTCTTATATCCACCCTTGTGATTCTTGTACTTATCATTGTCATGACTATGATTGTGCTTGTTGTCATGATAACGGTTGTGGTTGTGGTGCTTATTGAACTTCCCATTCTTGTGGGATCCAGAACTCCCACTGTCATCATAATGGGAACGCTTGTGAGACGATCCCGAGTTGTGCTTGTCAAAGTGCTTTCTCTTCCTGCTTTCAACTTTTTTCATCTTGCTCTCCAAGATGGAAGCCTTGTCACAAAGGGACTGGTATGTGGGGACATAGGCCACAGCTAACTGCAGGTTAAGTTCATCATTCAACCCTTCAAGGAACTTTTCCTTCCTCTTAGCATCAGTGTCAACTTCATCCGGTGCATATCGCGCTAGATTGTTGAACTCCTCAATATATTCAGCCACGCTGTGGTGGCGCTGCTTCAATTTATGGAACTCTTTCTTCTTCAAACTCATCACTCCGGATGATATGTGAGAAGTACGGAAACCATCTTCGAAGATAGCCCATGTCACATCCTCAATGGGAGTGGTGATCTGGAAGTTATCCCACCAAGTGGCTGCTGGTCCTTCCAACAAGTGAGCTGCAAATCTGACTTTCTCTTCATCAGTACAGCCAACAGTTACCAAGTCCTTATTCACAGAGCATAGCCAATCATTGGCCACCATAGGATCACTAGTTCCTGAGAACTTTGCTGGCCTCAATCTTAAGAACCTGGTAAGCATGTCAAAACCCAGTGGGTTGTTCTGATTGTTGTTGTTGTTATTGTTGTTGTTGTTGTTGTTCTGATTCTGGATGAACGTAGTCATCATTTGCATCAGCTGAGTCTGAGCTGTCATCATTTGCTGCATCTCAGGAGTGATGTTGTTGTTGGGGTTGGGATTGGCACGTCGGGGAGGCATCCATGGTTGTTCAATAGAGGTAAGAATGAGATACCCATAGATGCTAACATGCACAATACATCACATAAACAATCACCAAACATGCATCATAAAAAGTTCAACAACATAGACAACAAGTTTGCAAAGTAAACACACCAATAGCAAGCCATCCACATGTTGGATGGTCATTGCGACTCAATAATCAAGGCATGATAAATAAATGGTATATGAGTAGTCATCACTACTCCTCTGCATCAACCTCCTCGTTGACAAGTGTAAGACCTGCATTCTCCATAGCAATCTTGTACTCCTCGACATTGGTGGTCAAGGTATCTACCTTGGCTTTGAGATCCCTCTTCTATGAACGAAGTCTCTCAATCACAGTCTGCTGATGCTCGAGCTCGAAGTCGTTGGACTCTAGTTCTGCAGTCATGTCTCGAATCCTCTTGTTCCTATCTTGGACTCGCTTCTCTTGAATCTTGAACTTTCTGTCCTGACTCTCAAACTTGGCCTCCATCTCTTTGACTATCTCTTCTTGCTCTACGAAGAGCTTGTCCTTCTCACGAAGCTGCACCTAGAGTTCGTCATTGCTAAGCATGACGTTGGTCCTATTAGTGTCTATGTGCCTAAGAAGAACCTCTAAGTCCTGGAGGTATAGGCGAATCGGCTCTGCCGTCTCTCTCGAAGTATCCTCAAAGTAAATGGCCTCACCATCATCATCATGTCTACCAAAGGTGTGGAAGTGAGTACCTCTAACCTCTCGAGAGTGTCTCCCTAGTAAACGTCCTATCAAATCCTGCATGACTACCTCAAGGCCTCTCTCCTTGTCATCATGCATGAGCTTGAAGATGATGGCCTCCGTGGCTGGCTCAGCCTGGCGTCCTGGTTGATTAACCTTGAAGCCCCAAAGGTCTTTCCTCTCAAACTTGGTGAGGGGAAGCATCATGATAGTAGGAAGAGGGAGATTGAGCAGACTAGTGAGCTCAATAATACGAGGGCCAAAACGAGTTCCCTTGAACTCTTCAGCCGTGCTGATAGTAACATTAGGAATCTATTTATAAGATAGAAAAAGTTAGGATCAACACAATTTAAGACAATTTACAAGACAAGGCATCACATGCATAACTTTGGAAATCAAAACACACAAGTCATGGCATACATAACACAAGCAACCTAGTTTCAATATAACTTGGTCAAGTTTTCGAAATGTAATGATGAGTGTGGTGGTCCAACTAATAAGGCTCAATTCTTCTTTCACTTTCTAATCTAAAGGCTAACAATGCATCCTTCTATAAAAGAAGATTAGAAAAGTTTACTAGAGGAATAAGACAAGTGTGGAAGTTTGTTGAAATTTTTTCCTTAGTGGTTTCCAATCCTAGGGTCATAATCCTACAGGCAACACAGTGCTTTGATACCATCTGTAAGATCCCTCCTTTGTAAAGGAAAGGATCCCTGTGATTGCAATGCTAGTCCTTGGATCAATGCTAGCATCCAAAGTTTAAGATGAAGTACACCGAAACAAAGGTCGTTATTACAAGTCATTCTAGAGAAAAACATAGTCTTTTACAAACTCCATGGCCACAGGCCTAGTACAAGAGTTCAAAAATGTAATAAGATAAATAAGTCTTCATCTTCATGTGCCATCATGGCCACAGCAAGCATGTTGAGTGTAGACTCATGACTCCTAATCATCATCAGAATATCCTGCAACATCACAAGTTACAGCCACAGTGGGTCAATACATTGGAATAATATTGGCAAGTGATACCTTAGTAGAATATTGGTGGACTAGATACTATATGCATTTTTGCTAAGTGTAGCTTAGGCTTGCTTTGCATAGAATAGGTTTTGCCTATTAGTTGAAAACACTAAGTTTTCCTTTGTCAAAATCTTTCCCAAGGAACCACCAATAGACATTGGGGTCCTTCACCCTTGTTTAACCACAAGTTTTTACTTAGAAATTTGGGATGAAGAGATTCTTGATAACTTCCATGTCTTGATGCTTAAGTTGTCCAATACCAGGGACATGGCTAAGTACTTAGATTCTTCCATCTGCAGAGGTTGTGCACTTCCCCCACAAGACTTGATTTCCACCAAGACAGGACCTTTCAGAAGCCTTCCCTTAGACCAAATGGACGCGTTCCAACCTATCATCCCGCTAGCACCAACTGTCCAAATGGCTAAGTTATTGCAACCTATGTGATCCAGGGAGAGCCCATATTGCCAAGTGGCTGCACTAGAAGCTTCTTAACATTTGGCCTCTCAAATCCCTTTGTTTCTGGGTGGCTTTCCACAAGTGAGATACACAAGGTAAACCATAGAAATGGGCCTTGTGTAACCACTCAACATAAACCATTCCTTCCATTCCACCCAGGTGTTTCATTCACTTAGTTGTTTCATTAAGCAAAACACAAGTCCAAAGACTTAGAAATATTTTATCATAGCATGAATATTTAACCACCCTTGGTTGCTACTAGCTAGGCTAAGCATGGCCTAGATAAGCATCTTAACTTAGAAATTTCCAAAAATTCTACAACTACTAGGATTTCCCAAGTATAGCATATAGACAAAATATCCATGCAAGTCTAGCAAAATATTTCTAATGTATAAGTGAAAACATAGGAATAAATCATGAAGCACCACTTGCCTTGTAGTTTGTAGAGTAGCTACAATCCTCACAATCGCAATCACTATTTGCACCAAAATCTACACATAAAATAATAGCACCAAAATCACATACAAAATAAATACAAGCAAAAATATATGGATGCATGCATAATGCCATGTGATGATTTTTTACCACAAACAAGACAAGTTCTTGGAACTGAATCACAAACAAGTTCAAAACAAGCTAAATAAACTTTATTTGAACATTAAGACATTTTTCAAATAATTAATATACACAAAATAGGCCTACACATGTTTCTGTAAAAACAACCATTTTAACAGAGGCAAAACATTAAACACATTGCATAGTTGGAAAGGACTTTCTCTCCTGATTCCTTTGATATAAAATTTGTCAAATTTGGACGTGGCATTCAAAAGTTATGATTTAAACAAGTTTTAATATCAAATATATCAAATTTGTGATTTTAAACCTAACTCACAGACACGCGGCGGCATATGATTGGCTGGTACCGCTTTGCGCTGGATCGCGTCTGCGAACCATTGGATCTAACTAAAACGTGTGGCACAGATCGTTACTTACCCCTTCGGCTAGGATCTATCGCGTCCACTGGATCTAAATTGAACGGCCCTAAGCAAATGACCAACAAGTGGCGGCGCTAGCGGCGGCGACGCGCTCTGTCAGCGGCGGAACCGGCGAACTAGGTCGCGCGGGGAGGTGGGAGGATGCTCACCATAATTGCCGTGATGAGGAGATGCTCAACGTGTGCTTGGTTGGCGAAGGGGCGTTCGGAATCGTCGCAGATTGATCGTCGGAGAAGTCCCTGGCGACAGTTGCTTCTGTTCGTCGACATTGACGAGGATGCAGATCATGCCAAGGCAAAATAAAGGGTGGGTCAGATGCGCAAGACGATGCTAGACACGCGGGTGGCAACGAGAGGAAAAGGGGCGGTCGGAAATTACCACTGGAGGTCATCGGAGTTGAAGCCGAAGACGGTGGCGCTCAGTCGATGGTGTTGCTGACGCTCTGGGTCACGCGCGGGCGAGCTAGTGGTACTGGGAGATGCGCAAGGTGATGTAGAGTCTGCTCGTGTGAACTAGGAGCAGAGGGGTGGTTGGGGTTGGCCGGAATTGAGGCTGCGGTTCGTCGGAGCAGCGAGGTCGCGGCGAGGAATTCTCGCAGCCTGGGGGCGCTCTGTGCTTGGGGTTTGGGGGAAAATGGAGAGGGGGCAGAGGGGGTTTAAGTAGCAAGGACGCGGGCGAGATTTACTCGAGCATTGATCGTGAATTGAAGCCGCGAATTCAAACAGGAAACACCCAGCGTAATTTGGGGATGAACTGGTCGCTGGGGGGTGGAGACGACGACTGCCATGTGGGTCGCGGTTGTCAGCGAGAGAAAGGAAGAGGGGATGGGTCCAGGCGGTCAGTGACTTTGTGGGTGCGGCTGCGAGTGAAAGAGAACGTTTCGCGGGGAAGTGGTTGCTGGGCTAGATGGGTCGAGCTGGGTTGGTTGGGCCAGTTTGACTGTTTGCTTATTTTTTTTCCTCTTTACTCTTTTTCTTTTCTAGAAATGGTTTTCAAACTCTATTTCAAATCAGTTTGATTTCAAACCTTCTCTGGATTTTTGCAGTGAACTTTGTACTCAAATAAGTGTTAAACACTTCTGTTTTACTCAAACATACTTGGGTCATTTGAAAAATAAAATAAAACTAAGCCTTTATGAGATATAAAAATAGGTATAGATTTGGTTTTATTTCATACTTTGTTTTGAAACTTTGCTCAAGCTTTGGATAGTACTTAAGTTTGAATTCAAAACACTACTGAACAAAACAAGTACTCTTCTCATTACAAAGTAGCACTAAGGCTAGAACATACTCACATAAAATAATGAGCAACATTGCTCCTGTTTTTGAAATGGTTTTGAAAATGGAACTCTAAATGATCATGGATGCATGGATGATATGCATGAGTTTTGAAACATGATTTTAGGGATGTTACATTTAGATTTGGATGATGATTCCTAGAGCATAACTTGGTGTAGACGTCGTCTTAATGGCTTCAGAATCTAGCAAGGGTTAAGAAGATACTTTGAGTACGAGCGTACTCAGCAAGTTCACTAGAAAAGGAGTGTTTGATGCACTATATCTATAGCCACAGACCGTAGGTCATAGGCAATGCAAGTTTTCATAAACATTTCTTCAAAGGTTGCTTTTATTCTGAAAATCTATGTCCGTCAGCCTTCACGGGTTTACCAGAACTTTCAGGGAGTTCCTTTCTCGCCGCGTTCGCTGCTCCTTCCCGGAACAGGGAGTAACAAGTTACAGTTATTACACTCTGCAGAGGTGCGTTACTTTACCCATGAGAGATCATCTCTTTGTTGCACAACCGGGCAGCTTATTCCCGTCCACAATTCCATGATGTGGGGCCCAGAAGATGATCCAAGCCAATCACTGCCCCCTTCGCGACCTCGCATGCCTCCTTGGTGTACACCATGCCCACATATCGAATTACGACAATTGTTTGTAAAGACCGTTAGATGTCAGAACTATCGTGGGACATTGAGGGTTCCCACCCATATGCTGCATATCCTCTACGAATTACCAATTAATATGCACGCTACGAGGATAACAGCCATGACCTGCACATCCAGCTACATGCGAGAGGAATAAGATACAACAGACTTCTCCATCCCATTCCAAATCTCATGGTTAACGCGTAATATACGACGCGAGAATCACTGGCGACATTGGTTGTTAAGTCCTAGATAATATGTTCCTTTACCACAGGAACTCTTATAGTAGGTTATTACCTCATGGTAGATAACCTATAATCATATTATTATGAAAATAGTGTTTTCTGACCTTTTTCAAATGCAGGTGATGACAACACTGGATTTGCAAAATACTTTATAGAAAATAATGAAAGGACATGATCAAGTGTGAACTTGCCTTTTGTGATTGCATGATTATGCACTCACGGTCTTCAAGATAATACCAGATCAAATATCTAAAATCAGCATCATTGGTCCGGTAAGGACTAATGTTTAAAGAAGCAAAATGCCTTTATGCATAAGTAATGTGATGCATTTTATAAACGTGAATCCTGGGGATGACGTTGTTCTAGGGTTTGGATAGTAGAAAGGATGTCTTTGAAATGTGTTGTACTTTTAGATGAGTTTTACACATGTGCTTCTTATTAGGGCTTGTGAGTGTGTGTGAAACAATATGTAGTTACAATATCATAAAACAATGAGACACACACAAATGTGAAATGCTACTCAATATTGCTTATATAAGAGTTGTTGTTTGAAGTGACAAAAAGAATAACATTTGAAGAAAAGATTTCTTTTCTAAGGTTTAAATTTTTTTATTGTTAACAGGATGTGTTCAATGTCTTTTGGTGTGTGATTAATTTGTTTGGACCTGAGATGCTTCATGTCTTAATTGGAATAGACCAAACTTAACTATAAAAACATATGTAGTTTTTTAGCTATAATGTTTATAACCCTTGAGACTAAAGTTAACTTTAAAAACATAGATGGTTTGAAAGTTTAATGCTTATGATATTTGTACCTTGTGTATCTAATAATGTTTCCTTAAGGTTACTTAAGAATGGTTATCCTTTTACTTGGTGTAGTGGTTTCTTGATTTTATAATGGAATAGTATCTTTCACCTTTTTATAAATGAGTGGTTATAGTTTATAAACAAAGAAGTAACATTACTTAACTTCTTATGGACTTACTATAGTGTTGTGAACGTTTTGTAATCTGCTGGTTGAAGTATATGGAAAAGATTAGATTTAATCACAATTATTCTTTCGGATTTTATATTGGATAAGGGTCCTTTTAGAAAATAATCTACACATTTGGTTGAAGGATAATTCAATAAAATTGTATTTATAATGTTTTGAACCATTATGCCTTCATAATATTAATATTTAAGACTAATACTATTTATTAGACTTAAATGACTAATTTTAGAAATATTAACAAATTTTATTGACCCTTATATAAATTAATGACAAAGGAAATAGGTTTAAATTCGATTTGCTAAGGTGTTTTAATTTTTTTATTTACCTCATAAGTGGATTATTATATTTTTAACATGTAGGTATTATTTTTGTGATCATTTTGGTATATTACATTTATTTTTGTGATTTACAAATAATAAGATATGATTTTTATAAGATTTATTACTTTATAAATACTTAATAAAAACAAATACTTATTTAAGTGAAATAATAATGCATGATTATAGTTTTAAAGTATTGTTTTTATTTTTCCAAGATTTTTGGTATTTTATTTATATTTTTAACATTTACCATCCTTAAGATATGAATTATCAAAGTTTTATTACTTTTAAAATCTTTATTAAATAATAATTATTTAAATTGTTAACATAATAATGTTTGATAATAGTTTTAAGTTATAGATTTTACTTTTCTACACATTTTCATATATTATACATAATTTTCTGAATTATAAATCAAAGGTTATGGATTTAATAAGATTTAATGATTTTATTTTATTTCTGGAATATTTAAATTTGGGCTTATGACATTTTATTTATTCCTCAGAGAGAAAATAGCTTTTTGTACCGAGGCTAATCTTACCCAAGGTCACTGACTGGTGGGCCAGTGGCCACATCATGAATCAGGTTAATAAACGCTCTTGTTACCGACCCTTCTTCTACTCCCAAACAATGACAGAAGGGCCCTAAGCCATGTCACTTGCGACGCGAGACAAAGACCAGGTCAAATAGTCTGGCTAGGCAGAGGGTGATGTTGGCATGAGGTCGCTATGGCTTCAGCACAACTATAACATCTCAAAAATATAAAACAATGATCATCAAACTCTAATCACTAAAATCAGGGTTAACAAAAACTTTGATTAATTAAAATCGTATGAATGCATGTGTGAATGCAATGATTTGATAAGTGCATGAATGAACTTGTGTGATTAACCTAAATAGCAAGAAATGGGTTAAAGAGGAAAATAACATCATATAAAACATTTCCATGCAGAAACAAATCAAGAGAAAATCAAATAAAGCAAATGGTCATTTTTGCCAATCGTGCTCACTAGGTCACTTTGAGTGTTTCTAGTCCAAGATTTCAAACAGAAACTTTCCCAGTTCTTTTCACCCCTTGATAGAACAAGTAAAAGTGAATCAAAGCCCATCTTTCAAACTTACAGAAACATTTGGCAACCTCATTCAAATCACATTTCAAAATTGAATCTTTATCATATGTGAAGATCACCCATTTTCAAAACCCAACTAAACCAGTGCCCCTTGACTAATCCAACTAACAAGACACTCCCTAGTATGTGCCTAGCAAACCCAGGAAGTTTGAATCCAAAATTCAAATTTCAATCTCTTGCGTCCATTTTATCAAACACCTTGTAGATACAAAATCAAACAAACATCAAACACTATAGTGTGCAGTACATTTGTCCTAACTTGGTTAAACCCTCTAGCTCACTATACACCCTCAGTAGATCATCTAACTTGGTTAACCCCTCTAGCTCACTTTAAACCATACCATGTCATTAAACAAGCATGTCGAGTCTCACCTTGCCACCCCATTATCGACAGCAAGCTAGGAGCATCACCAAGCCTAGCAAGCATGTCTAGCAGGCACTCCACCGTCCACCGCCATTCCCTGTCTTAGCCCCGAGCACTTCCATACCCGAGCACTTCCACGACAAGACCATGCCAAACCTCTCTGCGTGCAAGCCAAGAGCACGCCAGTGTGCCACCCTCGACCAACACCCGCCCGCCGTGCCGCCCTCGCCGCGTGCGTGCGTGATCACCACCGCCCCAGCAACCCCGCAGACATGCCCATTCGCTGCCACGCGGACCACGCATGCTGTGCGCCATTAAAATCGTCATCGTACCCGCCCAGAGCATCGACACGTTCCGACCAATACACACCGCCCCACGCCTCTCCACCACGCCATTGAGCTTCGCTAGGGAGCATAGCACCGCCCCCTACTGTCGCCCATGTAGGTAGCACCCTGTGCCGTCGACCACGATGAGCTCAGCCCGCGCCCGTCGGTCCCGTTCAGCCACTATAAATAGAGGCCTCCATCGCTTGTTTTATTCACACCAGTTCACTCCCCTCTCCCTCAGAACCACCCCACCTCACCCCCGGAGCAAGGCAAGCAGCGCATCACCGGAATTTGGCCGTAGCCCACCGCTGCTGGAGGAGAAGGGAGCCGTTGATTGGAGCTGCCCCAGGAGAAGCTGCCAGTACCAGGAGGATCGCCATCGTCAACTTCGTCATTCGCCCCTGTCACCGACCATCACCTAAGCCCTGGTGAGCCTCCCACGACCCCTACCTGCCGCGCTAGGGTTCTGTCTCGCCGGTGCTTCGCGACATGGACGATGAACCAGAGCCATTCGATTAGAACTAGATCCCACGGTCCACATTGCCCCCTACTGCTTCGCCCCTCACTGTCTCACTAACGCGTGGGGACAACCACTTGACCAGCCCGCGCATGCGCCGTGCATAGTGGGACGGCCCAGTAAAACCTCCCGCGCAACCCAACAATTCAAATTTAGATTTATTCATTTAATTTAAAAACATAGTTATGTACATAGATTCAAAAATCAACCCAGCTCGATTCAATGAACCAAAATGCATGAAACTAATTTTGTTAGAAAGGTACTGAAATTCTTAATCCAAGCCCTTTGGATTCAAACCATTTGGATGTATAGATCAACCATGGTAAAAATAACAAGGCAGAAGCTTTTCTGCATTCAAACATTTTTCAAAATTCAACCATAAGAGTTTTGAGTTTATTCCAACTCTCAAAAATCACATTTGATCATACCTTTCAGAATATATAAAAACATATGGGTTTACTTACAGATATAATGCTCAAGTAATAAAAGAATGCCACATAGGCATTTCTAGTCACTTTATTTAATTAAAATAAAAAGTTAAACCTTATTAAATTGTGACACCACTTTAAATCACATTCCCATGTACTGAAATATGTGGTGATGGCATGTGTCAACATGATCCCATGTTTGAGTTGGAGAATATTAAATCTTAAGTAGTTTTTCAATGAGTAGAAATTACTTTTCTCAAATTAAAATAAATAAGACAAGTGCTTTAATCCTGTAATGATAGTGATGATGCTAGATCACCTAGTGTGCACCTTTGTGTGATGATTAGAAATAGTTAAGTATTGTTTGGTGATTGTGTACCTCGTATTTATTTATAGACGCTAGTACCGAACAAGGATACGAGGAGGAAGGAGGATACTACGAGGAAGAAGCCAAGGAGAACTTCAATCACTGCTCTACACAAGGCAAGCCAATACTTGCAACCTTTCAAGCTAACACTTGCAAGATACCCTACTTATGCAAGCCTAATACTAATAGTTGAATGAGCAAGCTATTAACTTAGCAAGCTTATACCACTTGATACCCAATCCTAGTTTTATTTGCAAGCTTAATAATTTATTTCCTTAATCAAAGCTTTCTCTTAGAGTTTACATAGTGACTTGTAGATTCTATAAAGATAGCTGAAGGTAGCATAAAGAGCATAAAATTTGGCGTAAGTTAGATAATCTTGATGTCATCCTAAGGCATGAGATTGAACTTAACTAATCCCCACTTATTTATTACCCCTCATTAGTCCTTACCCCCACTTGTAGATGCTAGTGCTAAGCATAAAACTTGATCAACTTTAGATGGGAATACTTGGAGAAAATGGTTATGAAAACCTTAGAATGATGAGTCATTCTACTGAAATGTTTCCACATGTGTTCTTAAACACCAGATGATTTTGATGATGAAAATGTTGATGCATGAGCCTTAGCCCTTTATAAAACTGATGGTTGTCTGGATGCGATACCATTCCAATTTTACCGTACAACCACAATACCCGAAAATTGGGTAGGGCTTGACTGGAAATTTATATACCTTAGTATGGGTTCCCTTGCGGCCAAGGTCTGAGTTGAGGCTACCTTGTGAAGATTGTCCACCTGTGCAGTACCCAAGATGACAGTTGGTCATGGTTGGGAGGCCAAACTCACAAGAGAGGTGCCTATACTAGGGCATGTAATTGAAAGGTTAGGATTGATTATCCGCATACTAAGTATGGTGAATTCAGGATTGTTCCTGATGGATGTATCGAATGTTGTGGTGAAAGTGTACAATCTCTGCAGAATGTCGAACTATTCGAATAGCAGCGTCCGTGGTTATGGACAGTTGGAGTGGCCATACTGTGCCCCCGTCAGATGTTTTCAAAACAACTTATGAAATGATTTATGACTTTCACTTGACCACAACAGAGTTGTGACATGAAATGCAAGTTCCCACTTAGGTGTTATAAATCTGGCTTTTTGCAAAAAAACCCTAGAGCTTAGTATCCTACTACAACCCCCCCCTTAACTTGCTAGTATTAGTTTGCGACTACTTAAAGAGTACTCATGGCTTTGTCCCTGGCTATTCCCGTGGCCAGACTATGAAGAGGAGTACCAGGATGATGGACCGCAGGAAGGTTACGACAACTAGGATCATCTCCCATCGTAAGCATTGCCTGTGACCCCGAAGATGGAGCTTCACCTACGCTATCGTTATCTTTACATTATTCCGCTGCTTGAGTTGTATTAAGAAATGGATCATGAGATCTTTGTTGATGTAAGACCATATGTATGCTTTGTAATGGATGATGTACTATGATATCCAAAACTATTATGTCTCGCAAAAATGGTAATCCTGGGATTGCAATGTATGGCATAACAGGCATCCGGGATTATTCATTTAATTTCAAACACCGTTCTGTATATAGATTCAAAAATCAACCCAGCTCGATTCAATGAACCAAAATGCATGAAACTAATTTTGTTAGAAAGTGAAAGGGCATTTATTGTCATAATCACTTTTGGTGTTCGTTAACAACAAGTAGATCATTTTACTGTTTGTTATTGTCCACAGGTTGGTATTATCATTGATAAACTGCACACACACTCTTGGCAAAAGACCACACTCATTTGTCACTAATCTAGAAACTCCAGACCATAGTCTCTGGTCTGCCAAGACCGGAGTCTCCGGTGTGTTCCGGAGTTTCTGGTTCTGGCTCCGGTGGTGCTTCCCAGGACCTGGCTGGGACATTCTGACTAGGGGTCCGGAGGCTGCACCGGAGGTTACTCCGGAGACTCCGGAATTTGGTCAGTACGGAGTCTCCGGTGTTGCTGGTGCAGAATTGGTCTGGGTCAGTCAGAAGGGCAGTCCGGAGACTGGTCTAGAGATTGGCCGGAGTCTCCGGTCTTCGGACCGGAGTCTCCGGTCTGACTTTTCTACAACAGTTCAAAAACGGTTCGTGGAGGGGGATGCCTATAAAAAGGGACCCTTATCTTCTTCCTCCAGCTGCTCGAGCTGCTCAAGAACACCAACCCCATTAGAGACACCAAATCTACAAGATCTCTTCATCCAACCATCCAAAGTCATTGATCTTTGGAGAATCGAAGGAGGAGGCCTTGATTTACATCTTCACCAAGAGAGATCTTTATTTCCCCCTCATTCACTTGAGGGCCCCCAAGCTCTAGTGTTTCTTTGGAAACCCTAACTTTGATTTGGTTCTTACAAGCTTGTCTTTGATTTGTCTTGACAGCTTGCTTGTATTTGGGAGCCTCCAATTCAGTTGTGGATCTGTGCCCCGAACTTGTTGTAAAGGTGCCGGCTTCCACCTCGAAGATTGCCGATATAGTGGAAGGTGAATCGAGCCCGTTGGGGTGAGGTTCATCGGAGAACAAGGGAGGCCTCTCGTGGCGTTGGTGGTTTGAAACCACCCCCTCTCCAAACGTAGACGTACTTCCCCTCAAAAGTAAGGAACTACGGGAAACAAATCCTTGTGTCTCCGCGTCCACTCCCTTGGTTACTTCTATCATTTACCGCACTTTACTTACTTGTTCTTGCTTAGTGTTGTGTTAGTTTGTGCTTGATTGACATATAGGTAAATTTACCATAGTTGCATATTCTAGAGAATTTACCTTTCTTGTCAAACCCTAATTTAAAAAGAGTAAAATTTGAAGTAGCACCTATTCACCCCCCCTCTAGGTGCCCATACGATCCTTTCAATTGGTATCAGAGCCTCGGCTCTTTATTTTGGCTTTACCGCCTAAGAGAATATGGGTAGCCAAGAAGGGGATGGTGGTAGTGAGCTGACCCCGATGACCATGGAAGATCTCAGAAACTTGGAAACAAGATTGAGCTCTTCCTTGGTCAACGAAGTAAAGAAGATGCTTGAGCAACTTCTTAAAGACAAATATGGCTCATCACCCCCATCTCCTCAAGAGGATCTACCATCCGTTGTACCTAAAGGGAATACTTCGGTATCCCCCGAGGGTATGGTGGTAGGGGCAAACTAGACAACGCTAACTCCTCCACACAACTTGATGGGGGGAAGGGTGAGCACCGTGATTCTTGGTACTCTCCTGATCCTCCCGTCCCTCACCCTCATGTGTACAATAGAGGTGACCTACCTAAGCTAGAAGAGTCTGCTACCTTTTCTCAATGGCAATCACTAATGAGAACTCATGTGCGTAGCTCTTGCATTGAACTATGGAACATCATCGAGAATGGACTCTTTATTGGGGATCCAAACAACTTGACAAGAAGAGAGGTTGTCAATAGTCAAATCAATGCCACTGCTTTGCATATGATTCAACAAGGATTGGGAACAAAGGATTACCCACACATTGAGCACTTTAGCATTGCCAAGGAAGCTTGGGATGCTCTCACTGTGTTGTTTGTTGGAAATGAGAGTATGAGGAGGAACAGATATGATGCTCTAAGCAATGAAGCCGAAGGCTTCTACATGAAAGAAGGTGAAGATCATGAAGACATGTATCGAAGGCTCAAGACCATCGCCTTTAGAAATGTGGGTGCCTCACATGTGGATGATGCATGGATGAAAAGGAAATATGTGAGTGCACTCATGCCTTTTGAGTCCACCGACTTGAAGAGTCTACAAGGAAGACACAACTACCATATCATGACCTCAAATGAAGTTATGCAAGAGATGGCCGCGTTCAAGGTTGCCGCCAAGAATGCCAAAGATGCCCGTGCTCGTGTTCTTGGTATGAGCAATGTTGTCAATGTTGCATTAAAGGCCAAAGTTGTGGACCATGGGGATGAAGATGATAGTGATGAAGGGCCTTCCACGGACCACCCCGATGAAGTCAAGATTGCTCATAGTCAATATATGGCATTCTATGCAAAGAACTTTTGGAAGAACCCCGCCAAGGCCAAGATGGAAATGCAAAGAAAAAGCAACCCAAATGGGAAAAGAGAAAATACAACGAGATTGAGAACTTGCTTCAATTGCGGTGACCGCTATCACTTTGTAGCAAGTTGTCCCTATGAAAAGAGAGAAGATCATGGGTGTAAGCTTGTGTTGAAGAAGACTCTCAAGGCACCTTACAAGAAACCTTTCATCAAGAAGAATCCCATCAACAAGAAGTCGGGAGAAATTGTCTTGATCACTCATGAAGAATACTCCTCCGGCAATGAAGATGATGAAGATGAGGAAGAGGAAACTTCACATGGTGTGGCTGCTCTAGCCACCACCTCTACTCCAACATTCTCACTCTTTGATTCTCCAAATGAGAACTCTCCCACCAAGAACGTCACTTGCCTTATGGCAAGAGGAACGGAGGTATCCTCATCATCCCACTCTACTCCCTTAGATAATGATGAACTTGATGATGAAATGTCTCTTGATGTTAAAAAGGAATTAATTGCCTTTGATGAGTTTATGACTAACCTAAAAGGAGATGCTAAGTTACACTTTGAAAACATCCTAGATCAACTTTCACATACTCAAGAGCTTCTAGATGTTAGATGTAAACTTGGGCATGAACACATGATTGAGCTAGAGGCTTTAAACAATGCTCTAGAAGAAGAACAAGAAACTAGGTTATCACTTGAGCTAAAACTTGAAGGGCTTCATGAGGCCAATGACAATATTGTTAACAAACTCATCAAAGAGCGTGATCATGCTATTGCAAAATACAAAAGTGCTAAAAAGCACAAGATTGAGTTTGGTGTGGTTCATGAAAAACTTGCCGAGGACTTTAGGTTGCTTAACAAGGCCCACAAGGCTTTGGAGAGTGAACTCTTGTCACTCACAAAGTCCCATGAAACGCTTCAAACTCAATTGGCCAATATTCCTTCACCTAGTAACTTCATTCCATCTAGTAGTACAACTATTCTTGAAGAGAATGCTAGGTTGAAGGGGGAGCTTGCTAAGGCCACATTTCCACAAGGTAACAAGTCTATTGATGATCTTTTGAGTAAGCAAAGGCCTAGTGGTGATAAAGGGGGCATTGGATTTGTCTCCAATTCTAACAAGAAGAAGAACAACAAGAAGAAGAAAGTCAAGCCCACACAAGAAACTAACAAGGCCATTGTGGGTAGTAAGACCACAAGTGGTAAAACTATGTCTCATGATGACTTTGCGGGTAGTGCTAACCCTCACTATGCTCTAATGCGTGATTATTATGGTGATGTGTATGCACAATATGTTGGCCCATATGATGGTTATATTGCTTGGTCTATTTGGGTTCCCAAGACCCTTGTTGCTAACAAAAGAGGACCCATTGAAAAATGGGTACCTAAAAATTAGCTTGATCTTTTGTAGACTTATGCTTCCGGAGGGTCAAAGTGGGTGCTTGATAGTGGTTGCACAAGTCATATGACCGGAAGCTCGTCTATTGTCAAGGACTTAAAGCCAAATGGTGATCTAATCACTGTGACATATGCCGACAAGTCAAAGCCTAAGGTAATGGGTTTTGGCAAAGTTGTGGTTGCTCACGACATTACACTCGTGAACGTCATGCTTGTTGAGACCCTTGGGTACAATTTACTTTCAGTCTGTGCTCTTGGAAAGATGGGTTTTTCTGTCTTTATAAATAATGATCTTGTGGTCCTCATGTGGAGCAAGTCTCTCAAGGTCGCTTTCGTTGGGTATGTCGAGCATGACTTGTATGTGGTGGACTTTTCGGGGCAAGCCACTACAAGTGCGATGTGCTTATTCGGAAAGGCCGATGTGGGTTGGTTATGGCATCGCCGACTGGCCCATGTCAATATGAGAACTTTGCAAAGTCTCCACAAGGAGGGCCATATTGTTGGACTAAAAGAAAATGTTTCCTTTGCCAAAGATCGTGTTTGCAGGGCATGTGTTCTAGGGAAGATGCATGATGCTCCTCATAAGCCTAAGAACCGCATCAAGTCCACCAAGATCTTGGAGATCCTTCACGTGGACCTCTTTGGTCCTCCATCTCATGCAAGTCTTGGTGGGAAGAAATATTGCTTGGTGATTGTTGATGACTTTTCAAGATACTCTTGGGTTTATTTCTTCAAGTTGAAGAGTGAGACTCAAAAGACCTTTATCGACTTCATCAACTTGGTTCAACGGGAATACAATGTTCCTGTGTTGATCATAAGAAGTGACAACGGCACCGAGTTCAAGAACTACACCTTGAATGATTTTTGTAACATCCCTAAAATCATGTTTTCAAAGATTTCATATCATGCATGCATGCATATTATTTAGGGAACAAATTCAAAGTAGTTTTGAAAGAAAACAGGACTTGGGATCTATGATTTTATGTGATCAAGCATTAATCAAATACTACTCTCAAATGGGAGTTATTTACTTCAAAACCAAACCTTGTTACTCTCAAATTGTTTTGCTTGATTGCTAGTGCTCAAACCAAAGATTACAAAACAATTATGGATTTAAAACCATTTTCAAGATTTATTCAAATCAAGTGCTAAGTCACTGTTTATTTTGTTTTGATCAATAGAACCAAGCTAATACAGAGAGACCACATGTTTTAATGCCCAGAAATATGAGTGTTACACTCTACAAAATTCTGAAAAGGTTTGAATTCAAATGGCTTTTGAAATCATATGAAAATGTTTCCTGGAAATTCAAATAGAAAAAGAAAAGGAGTAAAGAAATAAGAAAGGCCAGCGCTGCTAATCTAGCCCAACAGTGAAACCAGCCCACTAAGCCCACCCGGGGTTTTCCCCTCTCTCTCTCACGCTCACCCACTTGACCCCGCGCTCGCTGACTGGTGGACCCAAGCGCCACGCAAGCATCGTCTCTAGCCACGCACCCCCACGACCCCGTCAACGCCGCCGTTACCTCATCACTGCCGCGATTGATGCAGGATTGATTGTCGGCGTTTCCTCGCGAGATTCTCGCCCCCACTCCAGCTATAATACCCCCTCTCCTCGCTGCTCATTTCCCCTCACTCAATTTCCTCTTCACGCCACCAGGCTGCCCGTAGTCTTGCCCACACCACCGCAGCGCCGACGATCTCCGACGAGCCATCACGGTGAGCTCCGACCGCCCCCCTATCTCTGGTTCAAACCAACGTGACCAGCGTGTCCTTGCTTGTTCACTGATGCCTTTTGTTTGCTTTCTCATGACCCAGGTTACCGTCACCGTTCGTGCCCGCAAACAACAGAACCGTCGCTCGACTCCGACGAGCGATTGAGGTAAAGCCCGACCGCCCCTCGACTTCTCCTTGATCCAGTAGTATCCGCCGTAGTCTTGCGCACCTCCTGATACCACTGGTTCATGCTAGGGTGATCCAGAGCATCGCCAACGTCTTCGTCACCGAGCATCGGACGCTACGCTCAACTCCGACGAGCTCCTACGGCCACATCAACACGCCCCTGTCCACCCAGCAGCACCTCGAGCTTCCTCGCAACTTTGCGACGCCGGTAAGCAACCCTGCTGTCCCCAACCCTCACTAGAATCGCCAATCCATCGCCGGCAGAACCGTCGCCGCCGCTAGCATCCATTGCGCCGCCCATCTGTGGTCAAAGCATCAGGGATCGTTGGATCCAGATCTAGAGGTCAGGATTAGATTAGAGGGCGAAGCGGTATGTTTTAATCTGAGCCGTGCATCGTCACTTAGATCTTGCGGCTCGCCAGCGTGATCCGCCCGAACCGGTACCAACCAATAGGAACACGCCGTGTGTCTGTTAGTTTGATTTAAAATCTGAATTTAGATCTATTAGATGTTTAAACTTGTTTAATTCATAACTTTTGATTCCCACGTCCAAATTTGACAAATTTTATATCAATGGAATCAGGAGAGAAAGCCCTTTCCATATATGCAATTTGTTTAGTGTTTTGTTTCTGTTAAAATGGTTATTTTTACAGAAACATGTGTAGGCCTATTTTGTGTATAACAAAAATTTGGGAAATGTTTTAATGTTCAAATAAAAGTTGTTTGGCATGTTTTGAGCTTGTTTATGAATCAGTATTGTGCACTTGTCTTGTTGAGTATAGAAAAATCATCACATATCATATTGCATGCATCCATATATTTTTGCTTGTATTTATTTTGTATGTGATTTGGTGCTATCATTTATGTGTAGATTTTGGTGCAAATAGTGATTGTGATTGTGAGGATTGTAGCTACTCTCCAAACTACCAAGGCAAGTGGTGCTTCATGATTTTATTCCTATGACTTTAAATATGCATTAGAAATATTTTGCTAGTCTTGCATGGATATTTTGGATCTATATGCTATGCTTGGAAAATCCTAGTAGTTGTAGAATTGCTAGAAATATTTCTAAGTCTTATCAATGCCATGCTTAGCCTAGCTAGTAGTAACCAAGGGTGGTTATATTCATGCTATGAATAAATATTTCTAAGTCTTTGGACTATGTTTTTTCTTAATAAAAACAACTAAGTGAATGAAACACCTGGTGGGATGGAAGGAATGGTTTATGTTGAGTGGTTACACAAGGCCCATTTCTATGGTTTAACTTGTGTATCTCACTTGTGGAAAGCCACCCAGGAACAAAGGGATTTGAGATGCCATATGTTAAGAAGCTTCTAGTGCAGCCACTTGGCAATATGGGCTCTGCCTGGATCATATAGGTTGCAATAACTTAGCCATTTGGAAAGTTGGCGGTAGTGGGATGATAGGTTGGAGCGCGTCCATTTGGTCTAAGGGAAGGCTTCTGAAAGGTCATGTCTTGGTGAAAATCAAGTCTTGTGGGGAAAGTGCACAACCTCTGCAGATGGAAGAATCTAAGTACTTAGCCATGTCCCTGGTATTGGACAACTTGAGCATCAAGACATGGAAGCTATCAAGAATCTCCTCATCCCAATTTCTAAGTAAAAACTTGTGGTTGAACAAGGGTGAAGGACACCAATGTCTATTGGTGGTTCCTTGGGAAAGATTTTCATCAAAGAAAACTTAGTGTTTTCAACTGATAGGCAAAACCTATTTTGAGAAAAGCAAGCCTAAGCTACACTTAGCCAAAATGCATATAGTATTTAGTCCACCAATATTCTACTAAGGTATCACTTGCCAATACTATTCCAATGTATTGACCCACTGTGGCTGTAACTTGTGATGTTGCAGGTTATTCTGATGATGATTAGGAGTCATGAGTCTACACTCAACATGCTTGCCTGTGGCACATGAAGATGAAGACTTATTTATCTTATTACATATTTAAACTCTTGTACTAGGCCTGTGGCCATGGAGTTGTAAAGACTATGTTTGTCTCTGGAATGACTTGTAATAATGACCTTTGTTTGTGTGTACTTCATCTTAAACTGTGGATGCTAGCATTGATCTAGGGACTAGCATTGCAATCACAGGGATCCTTTCCTTTACAAAGGAGGGATCTTACAATTTCCTTAGTGATGAGGGGATTAAACATCAATATTCCGTTGCATACACCCCTCAACAAAATGGGGTGGCCGAAAGGAAGAACCGGACTCTTATTGAGATGGCTAGGACCATGTTGGCGGAGTTTAAATCTCCATACAACTTTTGGGATGAAGCCATCTCCACCGCTTGCCATGCTTCAAACCGGCTCTACCTCCGCAAAGAAATCAACAAGACTCCATATGAAATACTTACCGGTAACAAGCCCAACATATCTTACTTCCGGGTATTCGGTTGTAAGTGTTTCTATCTCATAAAAGGTGTTCGTTTTTTCTAAATTCGAGTCTAAAGCATTAGAGGGTATTTTATGGTCTCGAATCTCACACTTATAAAATCTATGATAAGCTCTCCGGAGCCGTCATAGAATCTTGTAGTGTGACCTTCGAAGAATATGATGGTCCCGAAGGGGGGCGTGTTGATGCTTGTGATGCAGATGATGAAATGCCTGAGGATGCCATAGGAATAATGGGTGTGGGATATATCCGCCCCGTTGAGGAACCCGTTATGGAGGATCGAGAAGAACTATGCTCCACTCAAGTGGAGCCCTCATCTTCACAACCTCAACATGCTCCATCCACCAAAGAGGACATTGAATCAAGCCAAATACAAGATGTGGACCCTCAACATGGTGATCAAAGTGTCAACTCCAGTCAAGGGGGGCTTGGTCCATTCGACGGATTGTCAAGTGGTGCCAAGTCAGTTTGTCAAGGAAGATCCGTACAAGATGCTTTGAGACAAGCTCAAATTGACGCTAGAAGAGCACTTGATCAAGACCAATGTTAATCCTTGCCTCCCAATGTAGAGGATGATTCTAATAATGATCAAGGTCAAGATGATGGTCAAGACGAGGATCAAAATGATGAAGAGGGGCCTCCAAGAAACAGTACGGAGATCCACGCTCGACGCGAAGCTAGAAAGGAAAGAATGTTGGAAATAAGAGACCACACCCTCCAAAATGTTGTTGGAGATCTAAGGAAAGGTATCTCCACAAGAGCACAATTGAAGAGGTTCAGTGAACACCAAGCACACATCTCCATGATTGAACTAAAGAAAGTGTAGGAAGCTCTTGAAGATTCGGATCGGTTAGAAGCTATGCACAAAGAGCTCAACAACTTTGAGAGAAACAAAGTGTGGAAGTTAGTTGAGAAGCCAAAGGATTGCCGCAATGTTATTGGAACAAAGTGGATATTCAAGAACAAGCAAGATGAGCATGGAATTATAGTAAGGAACAATGCTAGATTGGTTGCACAAGGGTATTCTCCAATTGAAGGCATTGATTATGGAGAGACTTATGCACTCGTGGCTCGCCTTGAGTCCATCCGTATCCTTCTTGCTTATGCGGCACATCATAACTTTAAGTTGCAACAAATGGATGTAGAAAGTGCATTTCTTTATGGTCCTTTAAATGAATTGGTATATGTTAAGCAACCCCCTGGATTTGAGGACCCCAACTTCCCAAACCATGTCTACAAACTTGACAAGGCGCTCTATGGGCTCAAGCAAGCCCCACGCACGTGGTATGAGCACCTTAGAGAGTTATTGTTTGACCGTGGCTTTGAGGTTGGGAAAATCGATCCCACTCTTTTTACTAAGAGGGTCAATGGGGAGCTTTTTGTATGCCAAATATATGTTGATGATATTATCTTTGGCTCATCTAACAAAGCGTTTAATGATGAATTCTCAAAGCTTATGACTAGTAGGTTCCGAATGTCTTTGATGGGGGAGTTGAGAGTATTTCTTGGCTTTGAGATCAAGCAAGTTAGAGGAGGGACATTCTTCAATCAAGCCAAGTATACTCAAGATATGCTCAAGAGATTCAAAATGCAAGATTTGAATGGAGCTCCTACTCCCATGGCTACAAAGACTCATCTAGAACAAAATCCAAATGGTAAAGATGTGGATCAAAAGGTATATCGGTCTATGATAGGTTCTTTGCTTTACCTTTGTGCATCTAGACCCGATATTGTGTTGAGTGTAGGTGTGTGTGCAAGATATCAAGCGGCTCCTAAAGAAAGCCATTTAATGGCGGTCAAGAGAATCTTTCGATATTTGGTTCATACCCCATTTAATGGTCTTTGGTATCCTCAAGGCTCAACATTGGCTCTTTGTGGATAAACGGATTCGGATTGGGTAGGTGACAAGGATGATAGAAAATCAACATCCGGGGCTTTCCAATTCTTTGGTAGGTCCTCGGTATGTTGGTCTTCCAAGAAGCAAAATTGTATATCTCTCTCCACCGCCGAAGCCGAGTATGTGGCAGCTGCTAGTGCTTGCACTCAATTGCTATGGATAAGGCAAACTTTAAAGGAATACGGTGTCCATTGTGACAAAGTGCCTCTTCTATGTGACAATGAAAGTGCCATCAAGATTGCCTACAACCAGGTGGATCACACAAGGACAAAGCATATTGAGATTCGCCATCACTTCATTAGAGATCATGTTGCTCGAGGTGATATTGATCTATCATATGTATCAACCAAAGATCAACTTGCCGATATCTTCACGAAGCCACTTTATGAAGCAAGGTTTTGCTACTTGAGGAATGAACTAAATATCATAGATTCAAGGAGCTTCACTTGATATTATTGCACTCTCACCTATGTTTCATCTCATATTTGGTCTAGGTGTAGGCATGGATATAGGGGGAGTGCGGTCCTAATTGATTGGACCATCCCTCCCCCCATTATGCCCAAAGCAATCAAAATCATTCCTCTTAATATCATTTAGTGATATGTGAGATTAATGATGAGTTTTGGTAATGGACCCAAGATATATCTTCGTGGTGCCAAGCCAAGTATACTCAAATATGGTGGCCTAGGCCACCGCCCTCTCTCATTTGAGAGGTTGGCACTTACTCATGTTTTTCATTTGCTTGATTTTAGTCTCTTGGAGTTTTTCTGATTATTTTCAAACTTCTATGGCTCATTGGTTCTTCATAGTTTGATGTCTAAACCCAAGCCTTATCCCTATCTTAAAAGACCATCTATCTCTCATATATGTCCCCAAACACCTTTCCTGGAACTTTTGGTCGAGGAGGACCAAAGTCTCTGGTGTACATACACCGGAGTCTCCGGTGTAGGACGGAGTCTCTGGTGTAGGACGGAGTCTCCGGTATAGACCGGAGTCTCTGGTCTGGACGGTTTCTGTCACTTAAAGAAGGGGCACGGGGTGAACTGGAACAACAGTTCCTCATTCTTCACACCGTCCCCTACCTCCAAATCCATCGCCTCCTCCTCCAAATATCCTCCCCGGAGGTCAAGAAGCCCCCGGGATCCGCCGTGCAGCCGGCCAACCTTCCCCTCTCCTCCATTGGGTCATTCCCACCGGAGGAATTGATCCCATGGACAGATCTGGTACCTCTCCTCTCCTTTTTCCTCCTTGGGTTCATCCCTAGATGTGTTTTTGAGGATTGTTGCTGATTTGTCCATTGGAATCACTTGTTTGCGTGCACTCTAGTACTTTAGCCTTGTTGCATTGTCCGATCTACTAGATTCACCCTCACCAGCATCTCCCCATCGCATACCCGAGCCTCCTGACCGGAGATTCCGGACTGAGGTCCGGAGACTCCGGTATAAGGTGCGAAGACTCCGGTGTTGGGTGAATCAAAATAGTCTAGAAATGCATCAAAGTTCTTGTACTGTATCTTTGGGACATATATACTCATCTCCATGCTATCTCCCTCACTGCTGTTCACAGGTGATGGTTCTAGTCGTCCTCTTCGTACCAAGGCCAAGTCCCAAAGGGGCAATCCTCGCTATGATGAAGCTCAGGGTCAGTTTATCATGCTTCCGTCCAACCGGAAACAGCGGGCACGTGATGCAGCTTACATGAAGAGGGATCAGGAGTGGGCTGAATGGGAGGAACATGCAAAGAGAGCCAAGTATGACAACCTCTAGTCCCTAGCCAAGATGTCTAAAGAGGAGTACCGTGAGCTGAGAAAGACAGATTTCTATGCGCTGCCTCGTACCAGTGAGGACCCTCGTTTCTGGAGGCAAGAACAGGTTGTGTTCATGAAGGATGTGTATGGTGTACTCACCAGATCACCTGTCTGCCCTTAGAAGTTCATGAATATTGAGCAAATGCGCCAGAGCCCTTACTTCAATGATGCCCTGTGGATCTGTGAGAAGATGGGTCTCTACAACTTGATGGAGCTGCGCGAAGACTACAATGTGCACCTTGTTCAGCAGTTTTATGCCACAGTGGTGTTTGGGTCTGATCTTGACAGGACCATGGTGTGGATGACTGGCACTACTCGCTGCACGGCTACCTTTCATGACTTTGCCAATGTCATCTTTGAGACCTTTCACGGAGTATCTACTCCTGTGGGACAGCGCATGCACTCAGCAGCTTTGGGTGAGAACAAGTTGAAGCTGGCACCTCTGTATGATGGTGGTGTTGTGGGGGGCTCCAAGGGACTCAAGACCCTCTACAACCTTATGCTGAGGATTTTCCGTCACACTATTGATCGAAGTGCTGGAAATGATGATGCTATCAGGGGTGGGCTTGTCAACCTCCTGTACCATACTCACCAGACCTTCAATGCTAGACCAGAGGCTGATGCTGCACCCATTGATGTGTTGGACTTCATTTTTGAGGAGATGTTCCATGCCATTCTTTACAAGAAATCTCCTCCGTATGCACCCTTGGTTATGAGGCTCATCAACTCCCAGGAGCATGATTCTCCACATGACATACCACCACACATCACTGTGCACACTCTGGTCTCTCTGCAGTAGAAGGGGCACATGGGCCCTGCTCCAAGGCGTCGCTATGGGAATGATGATGAGGAGGAGATTGAGACGGAGAGGGCTCCCTCTCCACCTAGAGTTCGGAGGAAGAATGCCTCCAATGCCCCTATGGCTACTATGACTCGAGACTATGTGCATGAGAGGGTCAAGAAGGCCAGCTTCTGGGAGAGGACCCTCTGTTGCATGAACGTTGACATTCGCAAGCAGCAGCATGCATCCTACCAAAGAAACCGCCGCATTGAGAAGCTTCTCAAAGAGATCAAGGACCAGGGTGCTGCGGATACTGAGGAAGGTGAAGATGAATACAATGATGAGCATGGGGCTCAGCAGTCCATAGAGTCTGATCACACTCTCTCATTTGGGGCATGGAATACCCAACAGGATAGTCTGGTAGACTGGAAGACGTTTGCTGATGTCACCTCAGGGTTTGGATACCAGGGTACTTCCTCTTCTCGCCCTCACGGCAAAGGGCCTGCTATCCCTGAGGATGATGATGTTGACTATGAACAGGATGAGGGTGACCATGATGAGGATGACCAGGATGAGGATGAGGATGCCGAGGATGACGAGGATGACGATGATTTCTGATTTCTTGGGGCGCTAGTATAGGTCTTTTCCCTTTTTCGGTGTTTCGATGCCAAAGGGGGAGAAGACATTCTCATCGCTTTGCATGGGACTTGGGATTTGAGACTATATGCCTTTATTTGCCTTTTATTTGGGTATTCGAACTTGAACTTTATGTGTGTTATCTGCTGTTCTTATGTGTGTCTATGACTATGTGCTTGTGTGCAACACCTATTGTAACTCATGTGAGATCTATGTGTGCTATCGTTGATATTATTTTCCTTACATGATTTACTTCATTATCTTGCTGCACATAGTCAGGGGGAGCTACATTTATATGTTATTCCATGCAAATCACTTGTTGTCATCGAACACCAAAAAGGGGGAGATTGGAAGGGCATTTATTGTCATAATCACTTTTGGTGTTCGGTAACAACAAGTAGATCATTTTACTGTTTGTTATTGTCCATAGGGTGGTATTATCATTGATAAACTGCACACACACTCTTGGGAAAAGACCACACTCATTTGTCACTGATCTGGAAACTCTAGACCGGAGTCTCCGGTCTGCCAAGACCGGAGTCTCCGGTGTGGTCCGCAGTTTCCGGTTCTGGCTCCAGTGGTGCTTCCCAGGACCTGTCTGGGACATTCTGACTAGGGGTCCGGAGGCTGCACCGGAGGTTACTCCGGAGACTCCGGACTTTGGTCAGTCCGGAGTCTCCGGTGTTGGAAGGCCGGAGTCTCCGGTATTGCTGGTGCAGAATTGGTCTGGGTCAGTCAGAAGGGCAGTCCGGATACTGGACCGGAGATTGGCCGGAGTCTCCGGTCTGACTTTTCTACAACGGTCAGAAAACGGTTCATGGAGGGGGCTTCCTATAAAAAGGGACCCCTATCTTCTTCCTCCAGCTTCTCGAGATGCTCAAGAACACCAACCCCATTAGAGACACCAAATCTACAAGATCTCTTCATCCAACCATCCAAAGTCATTGATCTTTGGAGAATCGAAGGACGACGCCTTGATTTACATTTTCACCAAGAGATATCTTCATTTCCCCCTCATTCACTTGAGGGCCCCCAAGCTCTAGTGTTTCTTTGGAAACCCTAACTTTGATTTGGTTCTTACAAGCTTGTCTTTGATTTGTCTTAACAGCTTGCTTGTATTTGGGAGCCTCCAATTCAGTTGTGGATGTGTGCCCCGAACTTGGTGTAAAGGTGCCGGCTTCCACCTCGAAGGTTGCCGATATAGTGGAAGGTGAATCGAGCCCGTTGGGGTGAGGTTCATCGGAGAACAAGGGAGGCCTCTCGTGGCATTGGTGGTTTGAAAACACCCCCTCTCCAAACGTAGACGTACTTCCCCTCAAAAGGAAGGAACTACGGGAAACAAATCCTTGTGTCTCCGTGTCCACTACCTTGGTTACTTCTATCCTTTACCGCACTTTACTTACTTGTTCTTGCTTAGTGTTGTGTTAGTTTGTGCTTGATTAACATATAGGTAAATTCACCATAGTTGCATATTCTAGAGAATTTACCTTTCTTGTCAAACCCTAATTTGAAAAAGACTAAAATTTGAAGTAGCACCTATTCACCCCCTCTAGGTGCCCATACGATCCTTTCAGAAAGGTACTGAAATGCTTAATCCAAGCCCGTTGGATTCAAACCATTTTGATGTATAGGTCAACCTTGGTAAAAATAACAAGGCAGAAGCTTTTATGCATTCAAACATTTTTCAAAATTCAACCATAAGAGTTTTTGAGTTGATTCCAACTCTCAAAAATCACATTTGATCATACCTTTCAGAATATATAAAAACATATGGGTTTACTTGCAGAGATAAATCTCAAGTAATAAAAGAATGCCACATAGGCATTTCTAGTCACTTTATTTAATTAAAATAAAAAGGTTAAACCTTACTAAACTGTGACACCACTTTAAATCACATTCCCATGTACTGAAATATGTGGTGATGGCATGTGTCAACATGATCCCATGTTTGAGTTGGAGAATATTAAATCTGAAGTAGTTTTTCAATGAGTAGAAATTACTTTTCTCAAATTAAAATAAACAAGACAAGTGCTTTAATCTTGTAATGATAGTGATGATGCTAGATCACCTAGTGTGCACCTTTGTGTGATGATTAGAAATAGTTAAGTATTTTCTGGTGATTGTGTACCTCGTATTTATTTATAGACACTAGTACCGACCAAGGATACGAGGAGGAAGGAGGATACTACAAGGAAGAAGCCGAGGAGAACTTCAACCACTGCTCTGCACAAGGCAAGCCACCCTACTTATGCAAGCCTAATACTACTAGTTGAATGGGCAAGCTATTAACTTAGAAAGCTTACACCACTTGATACCCAATCCGGGTGTTGACAATTTGGTATCAAAGCCATCCTGACCATAGGAGACCCTAGTTAGAATGGACGTTTGAATCAAAAACTTAGTTTCAAAACCTAAGGAAGTGAGTATTTACAAAAACCTATTCTCATTCTTATCACTTGGATTCTTTCCTGAAAATTCATGTTCCTCAAAAATTCTTGCAAAGTACATAAAATTTGACACACTTGATCACTCTACTAACTTACTCATCCTATATTCTTATAGATGGACATGAAGTACAACAAGTTTTATCAGTTGGGGAATGGAGGAGACCTCATCTTTGAGCGTGACTTGGACCAGCTGTCGGAGATACTGGAGCATCCATGTAAGATCCCTCCCTTTATAAAGGTAAGGATCCCTGTGATTGCAAGGCTAGTCCCTGGATCAATGCTAGCATCCACAGTTTAAGATGAAGTACATAGAAACAAAGGTCATTATTACATATCATTCCATAGACAAACATAGTCTTTTACAAACTCCATGGCCATAGGCCTAATACAAGAGTTCAAAAATAGAATAAGATAAATAAGTCTTCATCTTCATGTGCCACAGGCAAGCATGTTGAGTGTAGACTCATAACCCCTAATCACCATCAGAATAACCTGCAACATCACAAGTTACAGCCACAGTGGGTCAATACATTGGAATAGTATTGGCAAGTGATACCTTAGTAATATATTAGCATCTAGTTACTACATGAATTTGGCTGAGTGTAGCTTAAGCTTGTTTCGCTCAAAATAGGTTTTACCTATTAGTTGAAAACACTAAGTTTTTCTTTGACAAAAACTTTCCCAAGGAATCACCCCTAGAAATTGGTGATCCTTCACCCTTGTTCAACCACAAGTTTTAACTGAGAAAATTGGGATGAGGAGATTCTTGATAGCTTCCATGTATTGATGCTCAAATTGTCCAATACCATGGACATGGCTAAGTACTTAGATTCTTCCATCTATAGAGGTTGTGCACTTTCCCCCCAAGACTTGATTTTCACCAAGACAGGACCTTTCAGAAGCCTTCCCTTAGACCAAATGGACGCGTTCCAACCTATCATCCCACTACCACCAACTGTCCAAATGGCTAAGTTATTGCAACCTATGTGATCCAGGCAGAGCCCATATTGCCATGTGGCTGCACTAGAAGCTTCCTAACATTTGGCATCTCAAATCCCTTTGTTCCTGGGTGGCTTACCACAAGTGAGATACACAAGGTAAACCATAGAAATGGGCCTTGTGTAACCACTCAACATAAACCGTTCTTTCCATTCCACCCAGGTGTTTCATTCACTTAGTTGTTTTATTAAGCAAAAAGACAAGTCCAAAGACTTGTAAATATTTCACATAGCATGAATATATAACCTCCCTTGGTTGCTACTAGCTAGGCTAAGCATGGCAATGGTAAGCATCTTAACTTAGAAATTTCTAGCAATTCTACAACTACTAGGATTTCCCAAGCATAGCATATAGAATCAAAATATTCATGCAAGTCCTATACAAAATATTTCTAGTGCATAGTTGAAAATCATAGGAATAAAATCATGAAGCACCACTTGCCTTGGTAGTTTGGGGAGTAGCAACAATCTTGACAATCGCAATCACTATTTGCACCAAAATCTACACATAAAATAATGGCACAAAGATCACATATCAAATTATACAAACAAAAATATATGAATTCATGCAAAAGCCATGTGATGATTTTTCTACACCAAACAAGACAAGCGTACAGTACTAAAACATAGACAAGTTCAAGATACTCAAAATAAACTTTATTTCATCTTTAAAACCTTTTTCAAATTATTTATATAACCAAAATAAGCCTACACAAGTTTCTGCAAAAACAACCATTTTTATAGAGGCAAAACATTAAACACATTACATAAACAGAAAGGTTTTTCTCTCCTGATTCCAATGATATAAAATTTGCAAATTTTGAACGTAGGAATCAAAAGATATGAATTTTTCAAGTTTAAACATCTAATAGATCTAAATTCTGTTTTAAAAACAAAGGACTAGCCACGCGGCGCTCTCTGATTGGTTGATACCGATTCGCGCGGATCAACTAACGTGGACCGTCAGATCTAACTTAGATCACACGGTCAGATCTATTATGTACCCCTTCGTTTAAGTGATCTATCTAACCCGTCGGATCTAGATCCAACGGTTCGCGATCAAGCGACCAAAGCCTGGCGGCGCTAGCGGCGACGAGGGGCGGCGGCGGCTCTGTCAGAGATGTTGCCGATGATCTAGGTCGCACGGGAGAGGGAGAGGTGGCTTACCGAGTTCGTCGTGTGCTGCTGATGCTCAAGGTAGGCTTCGTTGGCGAAGGGGCGCACCGTGGATGTCGCCGGAGCTCGTCAGAATTGTGCGCGGCATCGAGTGCTTGCAGACGACGACATTGCCGAGGTTCAGCGTCGCCCTAGCACGAGTCAGTGGCATTAGGGGGTGCGCAAGTCTACGGCGAACACTACTGGATCAAGGAGAATACAAGGGGCGGTCGGAATATACCTCAATTGCTCGTCGGAGTTAGACGGCGGTTCTGTCACTTGCGACCGTGAACGGAGATGGCGAGCTGGGTCACAAGAAAACAAACAGAGGGTACTAGGGAACGCGCAAGAACTTGCTGGTCACGATTGTTTGAACCAGAGAGAGGGGGGCGGTCGGAGCTCACCGGAATCGGTCACCGGAGGTCGTCGATGCTGCGGGGTTCTGAGCTCAAATGCGCGCAGCCTGGTGGCGGAGTGGTGGTGCTAGGTGAGGGGAAATGCTCGCGGTGCAGAGGGGGTTAAATAGCCAGGAGGGAGGTGGCAATTACGCGCTGCATCAGTGGGAATACCGCCGGTAGTGACTGTGGCGAGGTAACGGCGAAGCACCTCGGCCATGCGTTGATTGAGGACGATGCTGATGGGGCATGGTGGGGTCGGGCTGTCAGCGGGTGGATGCATGCTGGCGCGGTGAGGAAGGCAGAGACAGAGGTGGCCCGGGTGGGCTGTTTTGTCCGATGGGCCGAAATGGTGGCGCCTGGCCCAGTTGGGTTTTCTAATGCCTTTTCTTTTTCTTTATTGAATTTCAGGAATCATTTTCAAATGAAATCAAATGCATTTGAAATCCAAAAAATTTCTAGATTTTTGTAAAGTGTAAACCTCATAATATTGAACATGAAACCTTGCTGTTTCATTAGACTAGCTTGGTCTTTTTGAAAAAATCAAAATAAACAGTGCCTTAGTATTTGATTTGAATAGGTTTTGAAAATGGTTAAACCATATTTGTTTTGTAAATTTTGTCCAAGCCTTGCTCACAATCCAACCAATCCTATGAACTTACAATAATGGTTTTAAAACAAATATCCCCTCAATAGAGAGTGGCATTTGAGTCAAAGCTTGCTCACATAAAATCATATCACTCAAGTTTATGTTTCTTTCAAATGAGTTTGAATTTGAGCCCTAAATGAATATGCATGCATGGATGATATGCAAGACTTTGAAAACATGATTTTAGGGATGTTACAAATCTAACCCCCTTAAGGTGAATCTCGCCCTCGAGATTCGGGTTGGCTAGCAAATAGGTGAGGGTGGTCTTTCCGAAGATCATCTTCCCTTTCCCATGTTGCTTCTTCTTCGGAATGGTGGTTTCATTGAACTTTGCAGAATTTGATAGTCTTAGTCCGAGTAACTCTTTCTGCAGTCTCAAGAATCTTGATAGGTTTTTCCTCATAAGTGAGATCACTTTCCAATTGGACCTCTTCCAATGGTTTAGTATCCTTCAAAGAAGTCTCCTCCATTTCTGGATGGCATTTCTTAAGCTGACTGACATGAAACACATTGTGAACGGCAGACAATGATTCTGGAAATTCAATCTCATAAGCTACTTCTCCTTTACGACTCAGAATCTTGAATGGTCCAACATATCTTGGGGCCAATTTACCTTTGACATCAAACCTCTTCACTCCACGAAGTGGTGACACTCTAAGATAAGCTCTATCACCCACTTCATATGTGACTTCTCTACGCTTAGGATTTGCGTAGCTCTTTTGTTGGGACTGTGCTATTTTCAATCTGTCCTTAACTATCTTGACTTTCTCTTCAGCCTCTTTGATTAGTTTTGGTCCGAACAAACTTCTTTCTCCCACACCATTCCATAGCAATGGGGTGGTACACTTTCTCCCATAGAGAAACTCAAATGGCGCCATGTCAATACTGGCTTGATAGCTATTATTGTAAGAGAATTCTGCGTAAGGCAGACTTTCATCCCAACTAGCTCCAAAATCTAGAGCACATGCTCTCAACATGTCTTCAAGAATATGGTTGGTCCTTTCTGTCTGTCCATCAGTCTAAGGGTTAAAAACAATGCTGAATTCCAACCTCGTTCCTAATGACTCATGCAATTGCCTCCAAAAATGAGAAGTGAATTGAGTTCCCCTATCAGACAAAATACTCTTGGGTACTCCATGTAGACATACTATTATACTCATATAGATCTTGGCTAACTTATCACTTGTGTAGGTTGTCTTCACGGGTATAAAATGAGCCACTTTAGTTAGGCGATCCACTACTACCCAAATAGAATTATATCCTGACCTGGTCCTTGGCAATCCGGTGATGAAATCCATACCAATCTTGTCCCACTTCCAATCAGGAATAGGTAGTGGCTGTAGCAATCCTACTGGCTTCTGATGTTCTGCTTTCACTCTACTACATACATCACACAAAGCAATATGTTCGGCGATGTCTTTCTTGAGATTATTCCACCAAAATCTTTCTTTCATATCCATGTACATTTTAGTGTTACCCGGATGAATGGAATATGGTGAGCCATGTGCTTCCTGTAAAATCTGTTTCCGAAGCTCCGGATCTTGCGGAACACAGATACGTTTTCCATACCATAAAGTACCCTGTTCGTCTTCATGGAATCCTTTGGACTTTCCCTTTCCAATCTTTTCCTTAACCTCTTCAATTTCCTTATCTGTCTTTTGGGCTTCTTTGATTTTGTCCAACAAAGTGGGTTGAACATCCAATGACATGAGATGTCCTTCAGGCACAATCTCCAATCTGAGATCTCTAAATTGAGCACACAGATCTTCTGGCAATTCTCCCTTTGTAAGGCCATTCACAAAAACCTTACGGCTTAGAGCATCCGCTACAACATTTTCTTTACCGGGGTGGTATTGCAAACTCAAGCCATAGTCCTTGATGAGTTCTAGCCATCTTCTTTGTCTCATGTTAATTTCTTTCTGGGTGAAGATATACTTCAAACTTTTGTGATCTGTGAACACTTCACATCGTTTTCCCAAAAGATAGTGTCTCCATGTTTTGAGTGCATGGACAACAGAGGCTAACTCTAAATCATGAGTTGGGTAGTTTACTATAAGGTTCCCAACCTTTAATAAGGTAGACATCCATGTGTTTACAATGCTAGTCCGTGGATCAATAGCTAGCATCCATAGTTAAGATGTAATATCAAGAAACATAGGTCATAATACAACTTTATAACCAGGAATAAAATAACTTATTACATCTTACATAGCTCATTTGGCTATCTCATTACAATGCAGCAGAATATAACAATAGCATGGGGTCCTTCATCTTCAAAGTGCCACAGGCAGACATGTTGGTTGTAGACTTGTAATCCTAATCATAAAACTTCACTAATATCAATCAAACCTGCAACATAACAAGTTACAGCCACAAGGGTCAATACATTTGAATTGTATTGGCAAGTGATACTATGGTAGTATAGTGGAGTCTATCATCTATATGCATTTGGCTAAGTGGAGTTTGGGCTTGCTTTGCTCAAAATAGATTTTCCTTATCATTTGAAAACACTAAGTTTTTGCTTGACAAAATCTTTCCCAAGGCATCTCCCAATAGAAATTGGTGATCCTTTAACCCTTGTTCAACCATAAGTTTTTAACTTAGAAATTTGGATGATGAGATTCTTGATAGCTTCCATGTCTTGATGCTCAAATTGTCCTTTACCAGGGACATGGCTAAGTACTTAGATTTTACACTCTGCAGAGGTTGTGCACTTTCCCCACAAGACTTGGTTTCACCAAGACAAGATCTTTCAGAAGCCTTCCCTTAGACCAAAATGGACGCGTTCCAACCTATCATCCCCTACCACCAACTGTCCATTTGTCTAAGTTATTGCAACCTATATGATCCAGGCAGAGCCCATAATGCCAAGTGGCTGCACTTGAAGCTTCTCAGCATTTGACATCTCAAATCTCTTTGTTCCTGGGTGGCCATCCACAAGTGAGATACACAAGGTAAACCATAGAAATGGTCCTTGTGAATCACTCAACACAAACCATTCCTTCCATTCCACCCAGGTGATTCATTCACTTAGTTGTTTTATTAAACAAAACACAAGTCCTCAGACTTAGAAATTTTTCCATAGCATGAGTATATATTCCACCCTTGTTTTCTATTAGCTAAGCTAAGCATGATAGTAGTAGGAATCTTAACTTAGGAAATTTCTACTAAGGTTTCATCTACTAGGATTTCCCATGGCATAGTTTATACTTAGCAAAATTCCATGCAAGTCCTACTTAGAAATATCACTAATGCATAGTGAAAATAATGGGACAAAAGTATGAAGCATCACTTGCCTTTTTGGTAGAGAGTATAAGTTCACTCCTTGATCTTTGCAATGTTCACTCACCTCAAATCACTACAATTCAATCAAGCAAACAATATTTCAATCTACCATTCAAGCAATTCATCACATAAAATGATAGAAACAAAACAACGCATGCAAGCATGCCAAATATTGTTCTAGTTGTAAAAGTGGTTCCTAATGGTTCACAAACATTTGAAAACACCTGATGGTCATTTTATAAAGTGGCAAAATCATTTTCTTAAGATTTTACTTCATAAACCATTTTTAAATCAAGTCATTATTTTATGTGGTGAAGAAATGCTTTTAATAAGGCCAAATTCTATAGGTTTCACAAAATATGCTTTCAAACCATATAACTTTGTGTTTAGGTCAGAGAGTTTATTTCCAAAACAATTCTCAAAGGTTTTCCTCCAAAATCATTTTTAACAATTAAACCATATTTTTATTTGACTAGAAATGGTTTAAATCGAAGATTCATTCTTTTGTTTCACCAAATGCATTTTTGAAACTACAAAGTGATTCCTATGGTCAGTAGGTTCAAAACAAACCATTTGCCAAAGATTTTATCCTCAAAATCATTTTGGAATAAATTTTATAACCTAAACAAGCATACATAAGTTTCTACAAAAACAAACATTTTACCAGAAGCTTTTTACTAAAAAAAGTGCTTGGTTGGCTAGGGTTTGTTTTTCTGAATCCATTGATATAAAGTTTGCAAAATTTGGACGTGTAGATTTAAAGTTATGGAATTTACAAAATCACATATCTAATAGATCAAATCTGTTTTAAACAAAACAGCAGCGACACGTGTCCTATTCCTACTGGCGCGTACCGGTTCGTGCGGATTGCGCTCTATGGTTCGTTGGATCTAAATAACATCGTGCGGCTCTGAGCATACGATACCCCTTCGATTAGTCAATCTATCACAACGCTTGGATGTAAATCCTACGGTCCATAGCAGCTCGACCAGGAACTGGCGGCGCTGGCGGTGGCAGACGGCGGTGCGTGGTTAGACGGTGTGCTAGCGGTGGTTACAGGAAGCAAGGAAAACAGAGGAGGGTCTCACCGTGTTCGCGAGGTCGAGGTGAAGCTCAAGGTGGTCGCGAGGAGGCAAGGGGTGCTCAGGGACGGCGACAATTGCTCGCCGGAGTGAGTGCTGGCGTCAGGCGGCTCTGGAGGTCGTCGAGGGCAATGCTGTGGTTCACTCCGAGGCAAAACAAGGATACAGTTAGACGCGGGTTGAACTGCTGATGATGTGAGCATCAATAGGAGGTGTCGGGGCGGTCGAGACTTACCAGGGGCGGTTGCCGGAAAAAGAAACAGATGCGGCGGCGCTCAGTAGATGACAAAGTCGATGTTGCGGAGCGCCCGCGAGCGAATGAGTGGCACGGGGAGATGCGCCAGGAGGTGAGGAGCCAGCTAGTGTGCTTGGGAAGGCGAGGCGAGGCTGGACAGCGCCGGAATTCACTGGAGAAGCTCGTCGGAGCCGTGGCGGTGTGGGGGCGAATTGGGGCAGCCTAGAGGCAGAGGGGAGGAGCTGTCTGGGGGAAAAGAGAGAGGGGAGAGGGGCGTTTATGCATGCATGGTCGCCGGGGAAGTTAACGCAGGCAATTAAGCGTATTGATGCCGGCAGTAACGCGGCAGCAACAGCAGGGCGTGGTTTGTGGGTTGAAGACGACGGTGAGGTGGCAGTGGGACATGCCTGTCAGCGAGGAAGAGAGAGAGGGAGAGGGGGTCCATCTGTCAGTGAGGGTGCGGGTGATTTCGCTGGTGCAAAACGTTTTCTCGCGGGGAGAGAGGGACTGGGCTAACTGGGCCTCGCTGGGTTGTTGGGTTGGGTTTGGTCTGATCCATTTTTTTTATACTGAAGCTTTTTCCTTTTTCTATTTGATTTTCTGTTTTGCTTTTCAAACAAACAATTCAAACATTCAAATGGATTCAACCCTTTGCCAAACTTTGTATAGGTTTAAATATTGATTTGTATTATATTCAGAAGTCAATTTTGAAATAAAATTTTATTCTTTTTGGGGTCTTTTTTATTTATTCAAGTAAGGCCTTGTTTTAAATCAAATAGGGTTTAATAATATTTTCAAACACCATTTGAATTTCTAAATTCTTCCAAATATTTTCAGTAGGTTCTTATTCAATTATAAGGATGTCAAAATAGTTCACTTTGAATTATTTGGAATAATTTTAATATGATTTATTAATCACTTGAATTGGGAATTGTTTTTAATTCCAATGGCATTAAATATAGTTTTAATTCCCTAAAGTTTATTTGGAAGATTTATTTAATCTTAATTAAGTTGAATTAAACCACTTTTATTTCACTTGGGTAAATTCCAAAATACTATTTTCTCATGAATTAAATAATTATCCTTATTAGAGATTTTGTCTTTATTAAAATAGGGATAGAATGGTTAATGCCATTTTATTTTATTTTGGAAATTCTTTATCCTTTTATTTTATTTGGATTTGGATTCTATTCATTCCACTTGCTTATGGATTAGGCCAAGATTTGATTTGGTCTTTAAAATATTTTTCATTTTAATAATTCTTTCTTCATCCTATAAAATCCATATCTTTTTATTTAAAGATCCAAACTTGGTGATTCCCATTTGTAAAATCTTATTTAATATTTGTTTATCCTTTTAAATATCTTTAGGGTTATTTTCTCATCATTTGGTATGGATTTGTAGATAGGTTCTTTATAAGCTTTGGAAATTACTTTTCCTTATCTTGTTTAAATTCATAAGATTTTATCTATGGTTCCAAATTAAGTGAAACCAATTTCTATGGTCTTATAATATTTCTATTTGTCTTTCTTGATCCTTTGTGAATGTTTGTTGAACAATTTTTTTACATGGATCAAATCCATGGATTTGGAGATAACTTGGAAATGATTTTAGTCCATTAGGGTTTAGGGTTTTGGATTTATTTTCCAAGTGTTTAAATTTCGAGATACATTCATTGAGGAATGCAATTCACTTGATTTGGATTTTGTTTAATTCAAATTTTAATTTAAAGTTTGTTCAAGATGGAATTTTAATTTCCATTTAATAACAAAAGTTTCTTTTCCCCCTAAAATTCAACAATAATTTATTTTGTTTATTTATTTTTCACATTACAAGATTTGGAAAATCTTGGGATGTGACAGGCTACCACCCTTAAAATAAATCTCGTCCCGAGATTTGGGGAGGCTAGGGGTTACAAGTTGGCTCAAAAGCATCTAGGGTACTACCACCCTTAAAAAAATTCTAACTAAATCAGATCTTGGCTTGCTTGGGATCTTGTTGAAATTTCTCTGGGCAAACATCTGCATAGTGCCCTTTGTTTCCACACTTGAAACATGTGACAAGGCTGAGATCCTTCATAGGCTTTATCTTGTGCTTCATCTTTTCTGGACAATTGCTTGCATAATGTCCTTGGTTACCATAATTGTAACATGTGAAAAGATTGAGTTCTTCACGTATCTTCTGTGGACAAGTTGTTACATAATGGCCTAGCTCTTTGCAGTTGTTGCACCACACTTGGCTAATATCTTTCTTTTCCTTTGGTATCATTGCCTCTTGTTTGTTTCCTTGGTTCTTCTTCTTTTCTGGGCATTCATTGGCATAATGTCCCATCTCTTTGCAAGTGTAACATTATACTTGGATTTTGTCCTTCTTTTTCTTGGGTTTCTCCAAAGCTAGGAGTGCTTCTAATTCATGTTCTTCATATGTTATCTCATAGGTAGGAATGTTTACTGGTCTCCTTGACCTTCTATTGCTCTTGGGATAATACATATGTCTCCTCTTTGGTCCTTTAAATTGGGTCATATTGCTGGAAGGTACAAGCTGAGATTTTCCTTTGTATTCATCCTTCTTGGTAGACTTGGCTTTCTCATGGTAGTCTGAAATCAGTTGTTGCACTCCACCTTGTTTCCTTTGTTCAATTATGGAATAGATGGGGCATTGGATAGGGACATGATTATTTCCTTCACATAAGTAACAAGTAGCTTGGGATGTGGGGCATTGGTCAATTGGATGTTTCTCTTCACAATTGGGGCATTGATCTTCATGTTCCTTGGAAGTGTGGTCCTTGTCTCCACAAATATTGCAAGCTTGGGTTCCTTCTAAAATAACATCTTTGTCATCCTTGTTGTCATAAACTCTTTTGGAAGAGTTGTCTCCAATGTTGATCATTTGAGTGGCCATCCCTTGCAACAATTGGGCTTGAATTTTCAAAATCCTTTGTATGGCTGGGTCTAGTCCATTGTTGTTGGCTAAAAGCTGAGTTGTCACTTGGCTCAACTGGGTTTGGTTTGCTAGTAGTTGTTCTCTCATGTTGTCCTCTTGGTTGTTGTTGTCACCATCCTTGATGTTGGAGTCTCTTGGAGAAGTCATCTGTTTGGGTTGGATTGGGATTAGGATAGGAAAAATATTTCTAAGAGAATAATTCTAATCACACACATCACAATTCACACAAGCAATGTGCAAGCAATCACAAACAAACATTCCACTCAACAACAAGTTTCAAGCATATTTTTAGGCAACCGGAAATATTTTTGTTACACCACATAAGTTGGTGGGTTTGACTTAACTAAATATGGTGGTCCATCTATATGGTCCACTTGTGATTTTTCCATCTTTCTTGGTTGATTCATCTTGCATGAGATCATGGTTTCCTTGAGAAATCTCTTGGTCATAAAACTTCAAAGGTGATGATGGCTCCTTCTAGGTTGAGTTTCCTTAGTCTTCAAGTCTTGAGCAACATCTCTTGTCACACTTGTAGTCCCTAGTGATATCCAAGATTGAAGTCCTTGGTGAAAATGATGAAGATGTTGAAGTCATTAGAGTTGAAGATGTTGAAGTCATTAGAGTTGATGAAGTCCTTTGCTCATGGTGAAGTCTTTGGCCATGGGTAGGTTTTATCCATCAAGTTGAAAAATAGAGGAGATGTAGAATCAAAACAAAAAATGGTGGAGGAAAGAGTTTACAAGATTGTTTGTAAATAAGTTTTGGAACAAATACAACTCCTATTTTTCTAAGGGGTTTTGTCCAATCCTAGGGTTACAATCCTACAGGCAACACAATGCTCTGATACCATCTGTCAGGTTCCCAACCTTTAATAAGGTAGAGATCCCTATGTTTACAATGCTAGTCCCTGGATCAATAGCTAGCATCCACAGTTAAGATGTAATATCAAGAAACATAGGTCATAATACAACTTTATAACCAGGAATAAAATAACTTATTACATCTTACATAGCTCATTTGCCTATCTCATTACAATGCAGCAGAATATAACAATAGCATGGGGTCCTTCATCTTCAAAGTGCCACAGGCAGACATGTTGGTTGTAGACTTGTAATCCTAATCATAAAACTTCACTAATATCAATCAAACCTGCAACATAACAAGTTACAGCCACAAGGGTCAATACATTTGAATTGTATTGGCAAGTGATACTATGGTAGTATAGTGGAGTCTATCATCTATATGCATTTGGCTAAGTGGAGTTTGGGCTTGCTTTGATCAAAATAGATTTTCCTTATCATTTGAAAACACTAAGTTTTTGCTTGACAAAATCTTTCCCAAGGCATCTCCCAATAGAAATTGGTGATCCTTTAACCCTTGTTCAACCATAAGTTTTTAACTTACAAATTTGGATGATGAGATTCTTGATAGCTTCCATGTCTTGATGCTCAAATTGTCCTTTACTAGGGACATGGCTAAGTACTTAGATTTTACACTCTGCAGAGGTTGTGCACTTTCCCCACAAGACTTGGTTTCACCAAGACAAGATCTTTCAGAAGCCTTCCCTTAGACCAAAATGGACGCGTTCCAACCTATCATCCCCTACCACCAACTGTCCATTTGGCTAAGTTATTGCAACCTATATGATCCAGGCAGAGCCCATAATGCCAAGTGGCTGCACTTGAAGCTTCTCAACATTTGACATCACAAATCTCTTTGTTCCTGGGTGGCCATCCACAAGTGAGATACACAAGGTAAACCATATAAATGGGCCTTGTGAACCACTCAACACAAACCATTCCTTCCATTCCACCCAGGTGATTCATTCACTTAGTTGTTTTATTAAACAAAACACAAGTCCTCAGACTTAGAAATTTTTCCATAGCATGAGTATATATTCCACCCTTGTTTTCTATTAGCTAAGATAAGCATGATATTAGCAGGAATCTTAACTTAGGAAATTTCTACTAAGGTTTCATCTACTAGGATTTCCCATGGCATAGTTTATACTTAGCAAAATTCCATGCAAGTCCTACTTAGAAATATCACTAATGCATAGTGAAAATAATGGGACAAAAGTATGAAGCATCACTTGCCTTTTTGGTAGAGAGTATAAGTTCACTCCTTGATCTTTGCAATGTTCACTCACCTCAAATCACTACAATTCAATCAAGCAAACAATATTTCAATCTACCATTCAAGCAATTCATCACATAAAATGATAGAAACAAAACAATGCATGCAAGCATGCCAAAGATTGTTTTATTTGTAAAAGTGGTTCCTAATGGTTCACAAACATTTGAAAACACCTGATGGTCATTTTATAAAGTGGCAAAATCATTTGCTTAAGATTTTACTTCATAAACCATTTTTAAATCAAGTCATTATTTTATGTGGTGAAGAAATGCTTTTAATAAGGCCAAATTCTATAGGTTTCACAAAATATGTTTTCAAACCATATAACTATGTGTTTAGGTCAGAGAGTTTATTTCCAAAATAATTCTCAAAGGTTTTCCTCCAAAATCATTTTTAACAATTAAACCATATTTTTATTTGACTAGAAATGGTTTAATCGAAGATTCATTCTTTTGTTTCACCAAATACATTTTTGAAACTACAAAGTTATTCCTATGGTAAGTAGGTTCAAAACAAACCATTTTCCAAAGATTTTATCCTCAAAATCATTTTGGAAAAAAAATTATAACCTAAACAAGCATACATAAGTTTCTACAAAAACAAACATTTTACCAGAAGCTTTTTACTAAACAAAGTGCATGGTTGGCTAGGGTTTGTTTTTCTGAATCCATTGATATAAAGTTTGCAAAATTTGGACGTGTAGATTTAAAGTTATGGAATATACAAAATCACATATCTAATAGATCAAATCTGTTTTAAACAAAACAATAGCGACACGTGTCCTATTCCTACTGGCGCGTACCGGTTTGTGCGGATTGCGCTCTGTGGTTCGTTGGATCTAAATAACATCGTGCGGCTCTGAGCATACGATACCCCTTCGATTAGTCAATCTATCGCAACGCTTGGATCTAAATCCTACGGTCCATAGCAGCTCGACCAGGAACTGGCGGCGCTGGCGGTGGCAGACGGCGGCGCGTGGTCAGACGGTGTGCTAGCGGTGGTTAAAGGAAGCAAGGAAGACAGAGGAGGGTCTCACTGTGTTCGCGAGGTCGTGGTGAAGCTCAAGGTGGTCGCGAGGAGGCAAGGGGTGCTCAGGGACGGCGACAATGGCTCGCCGGAGTGAGTGGTGGCGTCAGGCGGCTCTGGAGGTCGTCGAGGGCGACGCTGCGGTTCGCTCCGAGGCAAAACAAGGATACAGTTAGACGCGGGTTGAACTGCTGATGATGTGAGCATCAATAGGAGGTGCCGAGGCGGTCGAGACTTACCAGGGGCGGTTGCCGGAAAAAGAAACAGACGCGGTGACGCTTAGTAGATGACGAAGTCGACGTTGCGGAGCGCCCGCGAGCGAATGAGTGGCACGGGGAGATGTGCCAGGAGGTGAGGAGCGAGCTCGTGTGCTTGGGAAGGCGAGGCGAGGCTGGACGGCGCCGGAATTCACTAGAGAAGCTCGTCGGAGCCGTGGCGGTGTGGGGGCGAATTGGGGCAGCCTAGAGGCAGAGGGGAGGAGCTGTCTGGGGGAAAAGAGAGAGGGAAGAGGCGAGTTTATGCATGCGTGGTCGCCGCGGAAGTTAACGCAGGCAATTAAGCGTATTGACGCCGGCAGTAACGCGGCAGCAACGGCAGGGCGTGGTTTGGGGGTTGAAGACGACGGTGAGGTGGCAGTGGGACATGCCTGTCAGCGAGGAAGAGAGAGAGGGAGAGGGGGTCCATCTGTCAGTGAGGGTGCGGGTGATTTCGCTGGTGCAAAACGTTTTCTCGCGGGGAGAGAGGGACTGGGCTAACTGGGCCTCGCTGGGTTGTTGGGTTGGGTTTGGTCTGATCCATTTTTTTTATACTAAAACTTTTTCCTTTTTCTATTTGATTTTCTGTTTTGATTTTCAAACAAACAATTCAAACATTCAAATGGATTCAACCCTTTGCTAAACTTTGTATAGGTTTAGTTATTGATTTGTATTATATTCAGAAGTCAATTTTGAAATAAAATTTTATTCTTTTTGGGGTCTTTTTTATTTATTCAAGTAAGGCCTTGTTTTAAATCAAATAGGGTTTAATAATATTTTCAAACACCATTTGAATTTCTAAATTCTTCCAAATCTTTTCAGTAGGTTCTTATTCAATTATAAGGATGTCAAAATAGTTCACTTTGAATTATTTGGAATAATTTTAATATGATTTATTAATCACTTGAATTGGGTATTTGTTTTAATTCCAATGGAATTAAATATAGTTTTAATTCCCTAAAGTTATTTGGAAGATTTATTAATCTTAATTAAGTTGAATTAAACCACTTTTATTTCACTTGGGTAAATTCCAAAATACTATTTTCTCATGAATTAAATAATTATCCTTATTAGAGAGTTTGTCTTTATTAAAATAGGGATAGAATGGTTAGTTTCATTTTATTTTATTTTGGAAATTCTTTATCCTTTTATTTTACTTGGATTTGGATTCTATTCATTCCACTTGCTTATGGATTAGGCCAAGATTTGATTTGGTCTTTAAAATATTTTTCATTTTAATAATTCTTTCTTCATCCTATAAAATCCATATCTTTTTATTTAAAGATCCAAACTTGGTGATTCCAATTTGTAAAATCTTATTTAATATTTGTTTATCCTTTTAAATATCTTTAGGGTTATTTGCTCATCATTTGGTATGGATTTGTAGATAGGTTTTTTATAAGCTTTGAAAATTACTTTTCCTTATCTTATTTAAATTCATAAGATTTTATCTATGGTTCCAAATTAAGTGAAACCAATTTCTATGGTCTTATAATATTTCTATTTGTCTTTCTTGATCCTTTGTGAATGTTTGTTGATCAATTTTTTACATGGATCAAATCCATGGATTTGGAGATAACTTGGAAATGATTTTAGTCCATTAGGGTTTAGGGTTTTGGATTTATTTTCCAAGTGTTTAAATTTCAAGATACATTCATTGAGGAATGAAATTCACTTGATTTGGATTTTGTTGAATTCAAATTTTAATTTAAAGTTTGTTCAAGATGGGATTTTAATTTCCATTTAATAACAAAAGTTTCTTTTCCCCCTAAAATTCAATAATAATTTATTTTGTTTATTTATTTTTCACATTACAAGATTTGGAAAATCTTGGGATGTGACATTTACCTCATGAGTTTTGAGTTGTCTCGAGGCATTAGCCACAACTTTCCCTTCTTGCATTAGAACTTCACCTAATCCATGATGAGATGCATCACAATACACTTGGAAATCTTTCTCTAAATCTGGTAGACACAAGACTAGCGCTGTCACTAGTCTCCTTTTTAATTCTTCGAAACTGATTTCACATCCTTCAGACCAAGCAAACTTCTTATCTTTCTTTAGTAACTCCGTCATTGGTTTAGCTACTTTGGAGAAATTCTCAATGAATCTTCTGTAGTATCCTGCCAAGCCAAGGAAACTACGAACCTCCTTTACTGACTTAGGAGATTCCCATTTAGTTACAGCTGACACTTTAGCAGGGTCAACTGCTACACCATCTCCTGACACAATGTGTCCAATAAATCAAACTTCATTTAACCAAAATTCACACTTGCTGAATTTGGCATACAGCTTATGCTCTCTAAGCTTCTCAAGTATCAAACGCAAATGACCTTCATGCTCTTCTTTGCTTTTGGAGTAGATCAAAATGTCGTCGATGAAAACGACAACAAACTTGTCAAGGAACTCCATGAACACCTTGTTCATCATATTCATAAAGTATGCTGGTGCATTGGTCAATCCAAATGGCATCACAGTATACTCATACAATCCATACCTAGTGGTGAAAGTTGTCTTAGGTATTTATTGTTCTCTTATCTTGAGCTGGAAATAACCTTATCGGAGATCAATCTTCGAGAACACACAAACTCCTTCTAACTGATCAAACAAGTCATTGATTCTAGGCAAAGGGTATTTGTTCTTGATAGTCACCTCATTGAGGGAACGGTAATCTATGCATAACCTTTGACTTCTATCCTTCTTTTCCACAAACAGAACTGGTGCTCCCCAAGATGAAGAACTTGGTTGAATAAATCCTTTCTACAACTGCTCTCCAAGTTGTTTCTTGAGTTCTTTCAACTCATCGACTGACATCTTGTATGGTCTCTTTGCTATGGGTCCTGATCCTGGTAGCAAGTCAATCAGAAACTCCACATCTCCGTCGGGTGGCATTCCCGGCAATTCTTTCGGAAACACATCCAGATATTCACTCACAATTGGCACACTGTCTATGCTAACCCCCTTAAGAGAATTTAGCTTACCTCCTTTTGATTCAAAGTTAGTCTTGAATCTAATCCTTTTTATTTTTCGGGGTGGTGAGTGTGACAATATGGTTGGCACAATATAGCACTCCCTTGTGCTTAGTCATCCAGTCCATCCCCAAAATGACATCCAATCCTTGGGAATTTAGGATTATCAGATTAACGGTAAACTTATACTTCCCAAACTCTATGACTAGATCATGACATCCTGAGTTCACTATCATTTCTCCGCCAGGAGAACTTACTTTTATAGGACACCCAATAGTTTCTACCGGTAGTTCATTTCTCTCAACAAATGCTCTTGATATGAATGAATGAGATGCACCAGTATCAAAGAGAACAAATGCTGGAACAGAATTGAGTTTGAACTTACCAGCAACAGCATCAGGTTCCTCATAGATCTCTTCCACATTGATGTGGTTCACCTGTCCTTTCTGGAAAGGGTTGGGCTTGTTGGGTCCTTCAACTTTCTTTTCTGGGCATTCATTTGCATAATGCCCCAGCTTATTGCACTTGAAGCATTCAACCTGCCTGATATCCTTCTTGACAGGCTGGCTTCCACTACCACTTCCACTTCCACTTCCATGGTGGTGGTTCTTATATCCACCCTTGTGATTCTTGTACTTATCATTATCATGACTACGGTTATGCTTGTTGTCATGATGGCGGTTATGGTTGTGGTGGCTGTTGTACTTTCCATGCTTGTGTGATCCAGAACTCCCACCATCATCATAATGGGAACGCTTGTGAGACGATCCCGAGCTGTGCTTGTCAGAGTGTTTCCTCTTCCTGCTTTCAACTTGTTTCATCTTGCTCTCCAAGATGGCAGCCTTGTCACACAGAGATTGATAAGTGGGGACATAGGCCACAGCTAACTGCAGATTCAGTTCATCGTTCGGTCCTTCGAGGAACTTCTCCTTCCTCTTGGCATTAGTGTCAACTTCATCCGGTGCATAATGCGCCAGATTGTTGAACTCCTCAATATATTCAGCCACGCTGCGGTGGCGCTGCTTCAAGTTATGGAATTCCTTCTTCTTCAAGCTCATCACTCCGGATGAGATGTGAGCTGTAGGGAAACCATCCTCAAAGATAGCCCATGTCACATCCTCAATGGGGTGGTGATCTGGAAGTTATCCCACCAAGTAGCTGTTGGTCCCTCCAACAAGTGTGCTGCAAACCTGACTTTCTCCTCATCAGTACAGCCAACAGTTACCAAATCTTTGTTCATAGAGCGTAGCCAATAATTGGCCACCATGGGATCAGTAGTTCCTGTGAACTTTGCTGGCCTCAGTCTTAAGAATCTGGTGAGCATGTCAAAACCCGGTGGATTGTTCTGATTGTTGTTGTTGTTATTGTTGTTGTTCTGATTCTGCATGAAAGTTGTCATCATTTGCATCAGTTGTGCTTGTGCTGTCATCAACTGCTGCATCTCGGGGGTGACATTGTTGTTGTTTGGGTTGGGGTTGGCACGTCGGGGAGGCATCTGTGGTTTTCATAAGGATAAGAATGAGATACCCATATATTCTTATTATGCACAATAAAACACATAGACAATCACCAATCAAGCATCAAAATAACATAAGGTTCAACGACATAAACAACAAGTTTAAAAAGTAAACACACCAATAGCAAGCCATCCACATGTTGGATGGTCATTGCGACTCAATAATCATAAGCATGGTAAATAAAAGATAAATGAGTAGTCATCACTACTCCTCCGCATCAACCTCCTCATCAACAAGTGTAAGACCTTCATTCTCCATAGCGGTCTTGTACTCCTCGACATTGGTGGTCAAGGTCTCTACCTTGGCTTTGAGAGCCCTCTTCTGTGAACGAAGTCTCTCAATGACACCCTGCTGATGCTCGAGCTCCAAGTCCTTGGTCTCAAGTTCTGCAGTCATCTCTCGAATCCTCTTGTTCCTATCTTGGACTCTCTTCTCTTGCCTCTTGAACTTTCTATCCTGACTCTCGAACCTGGTCTCCATCTCCTTGACTATCTCATCTTGCTCCGCAAAGAGCTTGTCCTTCTCACGAAGCTGCACCTGGATCTCGTCATTGCTAAGCATTACGTTGGTCCTATCAGTATCTAGGTGCCTAAGAAGAACCTCTAAGTCCTGGAGGTATAGACGAATCGGCTCTGCCATCTCTCTAGCAGTGTCCTCGAAGTCAATGGCCTCTCCATCCTCATCACGTCTACCGAAGGCGTGGAAGTGATTACCTCTAACCTGTCGAGAGTGTCTCCCTAACAGGCGCCCAAGTAAATCCTGCATGACTATCTCTAGGCCTCTCTCCCTGTCGTCATGCATCATCCTGAATATGATTGCCTCCATGGTAGGCTCAGTCTGGCGTCCTGGCTGATTAACCTTGAAGCCCCAAAGGTCTTTCCTCTCAAACTTGGTGAGGGGAAGCACCATGATGCTAGGAAGCGGAAGATTGAGCAGACTAGTGAGCTCAATAATACGAGTGCCAAAACGAGTTCCCTTGAAATCTTCAGCCGTGCTGATAGTAACATTAGGCATCTATTTATAAGATAGAAAAAATTAGAATCAACATCAACATATAAATTACAAGACAAAGCGTCACAAGCATAACATTGACAAACAAAACACACAAGTCATGGCATACATAAATCCATTACAAACATCCAAGGTTCAACTTATTTTAGACCACATTTTTGGAAAATAAAATGATAAGTGTGGTGGTCCAACTAACGAAGTACGTTACAACCCCATCTCACTTGCCAAGTTGGCTAACAAGGCATCCCTAGAGGGAATCTGTCGATCCTGATCACATGACTCCATTGCTAAGTCTATGATGTCCTTCCTTAACTGCTGGTTGGTATCCTCTAACTCTCGGGTATGCTTCTTTTCCTCCCTAAGGTAATTTTGGGTGTCAAGCATTCTGCACTTGATTCTGTCACCAAGCTCCTTGATGGCCCTCCAAGCTGCATATCTTGCAGAGTCAAAGAATGTGGTATGCACCACTGAGTTGGTGACCATACAGAATCCTGACTCCTTGTGGTTGTCTTCCTTGTTTTCGTACAAGTGAAGTTGCACCCACCAGTACTCAACTCCTTCATCCATCACGGGAAAACCTTTGTACACAGATGCACCATGTATTCCCATGGCAACCATGAGGTCTTTGAGAGCCTTGGGGAAATCTGTCTCACACTCCAAGGTCATAGTCATGAGTGGTCCTTTCCTCACAGCCTCGTTGATGGAGTTAATCTACAAATAGAGTTGAGAAAGAAGATTAGAAAAGTTTACGAGAAGAAAAGACAAGTGTGGAAATTGTTGAATTTTTTTCCTTAGTGGTTTCCAATCCTAGGGTTATAATCCTACAGGCAACACAGTGCTCTGATACCATCTGTAAGATCCCTCCCTTTATAAAGGTAAGGATCCCTATGATTGCAATGCTAGTCCCTGGATCAATGCTAGCATCCATAGTTTAAGATGAAGTACACAGAAACAAAGGTCATTATTACATATCATTCCAGAGACAAACATAGTCTTTTACAAACTCCATGGCCATAGGCCTAATACAAGAGTTCAAAAATAGAATAAGATAAATAAGTCTTCATCTTCATGTGCCACAGGCAAGCATGTTGAGTGTAGACTCATAACCCCTAATCACCATCAGAATAACCTGCAACATCACAAGTTACAGCGACAGTGGGTCAATACATTGGAATAGTATTGGCAAGTGATACCTTAGTAATATATTAGCATCTAGTTACTACATGAATTTGGCTGAGTGTAGCTTAGGCTTGCTTCGCTCAAAATAGGTTTTACCTATTAGTTGAAAACACTAAGTTTTTCTTTGACAAAAACTTTCCCAAGGAATCACCCATGGAAATTGGTGATCCTTCACCCTTGTTTAACCACAAGTTTTAACTTAGAAAATTGGGATGAGGAGATTCTTGATAGCTTCCATGTCTTGATGCTCAAGTTGTCCAATACCATGGACATGGCTAATTACTTAGATTCTTCCATCTGTAGGGGTTGTGCACTTTCCCCACAAGACTTGATTTTCACCAAGACAGGACCTTTCAGAAGCCTTCCCTTAGACCAAATGGACGCGTTCCAACCTATCATCCCACTACCACCAACTATCCAAATGGCTAAGTTATTGCAACCTATGTGATCCAGGCAGAGCCCATATTGCCATGTGGCTGCACTAGAAGCTTCCTAACATTTGGCGTCTCAAATCCCTTTGTTCCTGGGTGGCTTACCACAAGTGAGATACACAAGGTAAACCATAGAAATGGGCCTTTTGTAACCACTCAACATAAACCATAATTTCCATTCCACCCAGGTGTTTCATTCACTTAGTTGTTTTATTAAGCAAAAAGACAAGTCCAAAGACTTGGAAATATTTCACATAGCATGAATATATAACCTCCCTTGGTTGCTACTAGATAGGCTAAGCATGTCAATGGTAAGCATCTTAACTTAGAAATTTCTAGAAATTCTACAACTACTAGGATTTCCCAAGCATAGCATATAGAATCAAAATATTCATGCAAGTCCTATACAAAATATTTCTAGTGCATAGTTGAAAATCATAGGAATAAAATCATGAAGCACCACTTGCCTTGGTAGTTTTGGGAGTAGCAACAATCTTGACAATCACAATCACTATTTGCACCAAAATCAACACATAAAATAATGGCACAAATATCACATATCAAATTATACAAACAAAAATATATGAATGCATGCAAATGCCATGTGATGATTTTTCTACACCAAACAAGACAAGTGTATAGTACTAAAACATAGACAAGTTCAAGATACTCAAAATAAACTTTATTTGATCTTTAAAACCTTTTTCAAATTATTTATATAACCAAAATAAGCCTACACAAGTTTCTGCAAAAACAACCATTTTTACAGAGGCAAAACATTAAACACATTGCATAAACAGAAAGGTTTTTCTCTCCTGATTCCGATGATATAAAATTTGCAAATTTTGAACGTAGTAATCAAAAGTTATGAATCTTTCAAGTTTAAACATCTAATAGATCTAAATTCTGTTTTTAAAACAAAGGACTAGCCACGCGACGCTCTCTGATTGGTTGATACCGATTCGCGCGGATCGGTAACGTGGACCGTCAGATCTAACTTAGATCACATGGCCAGATCTGTTCTGTACCCCTTCGTTTAAGTGATCTATCTAACCCGTCGGATCTAGATCCAACGGTTCCCGATCAAGCGACTAAAGCCTGGCGGTGCTAGCGGCGGCGAGTGGCGGCGGCGGCTCGGTCAGAGATGTTGCCGACGATCTAGGTCGCGCTGGAGAGGGAGAGGTGGCTTACCGAGTTTGCCGTGTGCTGCTGATGCTCAAGGTAGGCTTCGTTGCCGAAGGGGCGCACCGTGGATGTCACTGGAGCTCGTCGGAGTTGTGCGCGGCGTCGGGTGCTTGCAGACGACGACGTTGCCAAGGTTCAGCGTCGCCCTAGCACGAGTTAGTGGCATTAGGGGGTGCGCAAGTCTACGGCGAACACTACTGGATCAAGGAAAAAAAGGGGCGGTCGGAATATACCTCAATTGCTCGTCGGAGTTAGATGGCGGTTCTATCACTTGCGGCCGTGAACGGAGACGGTGAGCTGGGTCACGAGAAAACAAACGGAGGGTATCAGGGAACGTGCAAGAACTTTGTGGTCATGATTGTTTGAACCAGAGAGAGGGGGCAGTCGGAGCTCACCGGAATCGGTCAGGGGTCGTCGGTGCTGCGGGGTTCTGAGCTCGAATGCGCGCAGCCTGGTGGCGGAGTGGTGGTGCTAGGTGAGGGGAAATGCTCGCGGTGCAGAGGGGGTTAAATAGCCAGGAGGGGGCAGCGATTACGCGCTGCATCAATGGCAATAACGCGGGCAGTAACTGCGGCGAGGTAACGGCGGAGCGCCTCGGTCGCACGTTGATTGAGGACGATGCTGACGGGGCATGGTGGGGTCAGACTGTCAGCGGGTGGTAGCACGCTGGAGGGGTGAGGAAGGCAGAGACAGAGGTGGCCCGGGTGGGCTGTTTTGTCTCATGGGCCGAAATGGTGGCGCCTGGCCCAGTTGGGTTTTCTAATGCCTTTTTTTTCTTTATTGAATTTCAGGAATCATTTTCAAATGAAATCAAATGCATTTGAAATCAAATTTTTTCTGGATTTTTGTAAAGTGTAAAACTCATAATATTGAACATAAAACCTTGTTGTTTCATTAGACTAGCTTGGTCTTTTTGAAAAAATCAAAATAAACAGTGCCTTAGTATTTGATTTGAATAGGTTTTGAAAATGGTTTAAACCATATTTTTTTGTAAATTTGTTCCAAGCCTTGCTCACAATCCAACCAATCCTATGAACTTACAATAATGGTTTTAAAACAAATATCCCCTCACTAGAGAGTGGCATTTGAGTCAAAGCTTGCTCACATAAAATCATAGCACTCAAGTTTCTTTTTCTTTCAAATCAGTTTGAATTTGAGCCCTAAATGAATATGCATGGATGACATGAAAGACTTTGAAAACATGATTTTAGGGATATTACAGTCCACATCTCGAGTTCTTCGGAGCTCAACTCAATGATCAGGAAGGAGAAGATCTACAGTGGCTCGTTGTGGCAAGTCTCAGAGGAAAAATTGAACCTCCCACGGCAGAGGGAATTCAATTCAACTTAAGAGAGAACAACTGGCTCGATGGACTTTCCAGGGCCATGCAAGAAGCTCTTGCCCGTCTGTGTGGGCAGAGTATCAATCAGATCAAGGGTACCCGTTTTGAGTTCTATCCAAGGCGTGGTGTTATGGGACTACCACTGGAAGCCCCATATCACCCCGAGCTGAAGAGTCAATTGGACCACCTCAGCTTCATGATGTAAGACCGTCAGAAGGAGTTGGACAATGCCCATTCCTATGCCAACCACAAGTATGCCATCGCCAAGAAGAAGGATCAGACCCTCGCCATGCTAGTGAAGGATCGCAAATCTCGTCGCCGTCATATCATTTCCCGTCTTCGCCATCGGATCACGGATTTGGAGGAGACCATCCTTGAGAGATATATGCAGCTGGAGGAGAGGGAGAATGCTGGGGAAGACCTTCGTGCAGACCCCTACTCCTATCTCAGTGATGATGATGACTTTCTGGAGGATCAGGCCATGGACTTCTTCACCGATGAGGATGATTTCGCCTTCATCGATGATGATGATGATGATGATGATGATGATGAGGATGATGAGGACACTGACTCCAAGGAGTAGTAGCACTTGAGCACTAGCGTTAGTGAGTTCTTAAAACCATCTGTTTTTCCTTGTTGTGGTGTGTGTTTGTACTATGTGATATGAATGAATGAAAAGCAAGTTGCTAGAAAAATCTGAGTCAAACTTCAAATTTCTTTCAAAAACCGTGAACCTTAGAAATTTCCCTCTTTTCTCATGATCTATCTCAATCTTCAGATGCCTTGCGGAGGAAGCGGTTCATCCCCGGACCCGATGTTGCAGATCTTGCAAATGTTGGTTTTTGACCTCGAAGCTGAACGAGCCGAACGTCAAGCCAACTTAGCCACCCTTCAACACATCGCCAAGATGACCAACAACAATTAACGCCATGGAAATCAGGACAACCAAGGATCTAAGCTCAAGACTTTCCAGAATACCAATCCACCTGTTTTAACTAAGACAGAAGAGCCCCTAGATGTAGATGATTGGCTGCAAACCATGGAGAACAATCTGGAGGTCGCAGGAGTGGAAGCTAACAAGAAAGTTCTTTTCGCCACTCACTATCTGGCCGGAGATGAAAGAGCATGGTGGAACAGCGTTCGTGCAATGATCGGAGGTCAGATGATGACTTGGGATGAATTCAAGGTCAAGTTCAGCAGAACCCATGTGCCACCGGGTTTAATCAAGAGGATGAGAGATGAATTCAGGGAAGTGAAGCAAGGAAGGATGACCGTAGTGGAATACCGTGACAAATTCTTGTCATTGGCTAGGTATGCACCGAATGAGATCGACACCGAAGCCAAGAAGAAGGAGAGTTTCTTGAATGGTCTGCATGATGAGATGCAGACAGTGTTAGTCAATATCCCCTTTGCTGATATTGAAGCTTTAGTTGACTCTGCCATTTAGATGGAAGGAAAGATCAACCAAGCCAATGAGAATAGCAAGCACCACATGATGCATCAACCAGGAACCCACCATACACCAAAGTATTGCCCCAACCCATCTCCAGGATTTGCCCCGAGGACCAGCAGACCCCCGCTGAACCGTCAGACCTATCCCAACCGTGGAAACCCAAGGCCCGGAGGAAACCACAAAAACCCTAGCAACTCTAGAAATTTCAAACATGCACCACCCAAGTTCAACAACAACAATGCCGCCACCAACCCCAACACTGCCCCAAGGATTGGAAGCAATGTTGTGCCTGTTCCAGCAAAGGACAAGTCGCAAGTGACTTGTTATGAATGTGGAACCAAGGGTCACTATACCAATGAGTGCCCCAAGAAGATTGCAGTAGCCCTCAATGCAAATGCTCCAGCTCAGCAGCAGCATCGTGTTCAGCCCGGAAGATGGTTTGCCCTAGGGAACTCGCTCAATCGCAACAGCCGTCTTTTTCTCATGCATGCTGAAGAAGCCCAAGAAGTGCCATATGTCGTGCTAGGTACGTTTTCTGTTAACTCAGTACTTGCAAGAGTGTTGTTTGATTCTGGAGCATCGCACTCATTTGTCACTGAAGAATTTGCATGCACTAGTAAGATTCAACCAACCAAACTGAAGCATGTTATGATTGTTCAAATACCCGGTTCAACCACCAAAGCTAGGAAAATTTGCAAAGTCGTCCCTATCCGAATCCATGGCATAGGTTTTTATGCTAATCTAATAGTACTCGGAACTAAAGGTTTGGAAGTAGTGCTAGGAATGGATTGGATGTCCAAACACAAAGGATTAATTGACTGTGCCAAGAAAGGCATAAACATGACCAGTACAACCGGAGTATCAGTCGAGCATATATCTAAAACCTTGCCTCGTCAATTAAAGTGTAACAAGAGTATAGCCTTGCCAACCATCGGCCAAGTTCAGATAGTCTGTGAATACCCCGATTTTTCCAGATGTTTTTCCTGGTATGCCCCCATATCGTGATATTGAGTTCATCATTGAACTAATCCCTGGAACCGGACCCATAGCCCAGAGACCATATAGTATGAACCCGTCTAAACTAGCAGAACGGAAGAAGCAACTGGATGCCATGCTGGAAATTGGACTGATTCAACCAAGTGTGTCACCTTGGAGATCACCTGTCTTGTTTGTCGACAAGAAATATGGAGGTAACTGTTTGTGTACAGATTATCGGAAGTTGAATGATGTCACTATCAAAAACAAGTACCCGTTGCCGAAGATAGAATATTTGTTTGACCAGTTGACCGGTGCTAAGGTGTTTTCTAAGATTGATCTTAGAACTGGCTATCATCAACTCAAGATTCACGCAGAGGACATTCCAAAGACTGCCTTTACCACCAGATATGCATTATACGAGTATATTGTCATGTCCTTTGGATTAACCAATGCCCCCTCTTATTTCATGAACCTCATGAATAAGATTTTTATGGACTTCCTGGATAAGTTTGTCATGGTTTTCATCGATGACATTCTGATTTATTCCAAATCAAAAGAAGAACATGAGCTACACCTAAGGACCATTCTTGGAACCCTTAGAGAGCACCAGCTATATGCCAAGTTTAGCAAATGTCAATTCTAGTTACAGGAGGTAGGATTCCTCGGACATATTGTATCAGCCGGAGGAATTTCCGTTGACCCTGTGAAGGTAAAGGATGTCGAAGATTGGCAAGCCCCAACCACTCAAACCCAAGTTCGTGCCTTTCTCGGATTAGCGGGATACAACCGCAAGTTCGTAGAAGGATTCTCGAGTATCGCCAGACCCATGACCCAATTGTTGAAGAAGGACAAGAAGTTTGAATGGACTGACAAATGTGAAGCGAGTTTTCAAGAATTCAAGAAGAGATTGATTTCAGCCCCAATCTTGATCATGCCGGATATCACGAAGCCCTTTGATGTGTACTATGATGCATCCAAGATCGGTCTCGGATGTGTGCTAATGCAAGAAGGCAAAGTTATTTCCTATCTATCCCGAGAGTTGAAACAGCATGAACAGAATTATCCAACCCATGACCTCGAACTCATAGTTGTAGTTCTCGCCCTAAAGACATGGAGGCATTACCTCATGGGAAACCGTTGTGAGATTTATTCGGATCACAAGAGCCTGAAATATATATTCACTCAGAAGGAGCTGAATATGAGGCCGAGAAGATGGATTGAACTAATCAAGGACTATGATCTAGACATTCACTATCACCCTGGTAAAGCCAATGTGGTAGCAGATGTCCTTAGCAGATTGCCGTGCCGCTTGAACTCCATGATTTTGAAGGAGCAACCAAGTTTGCACAAAGAGATGGAAGATTTCCGAATGTAATTAGTGAGTGAAGGATTTCTGGCTAGCATAGAACTTCAACCCACTTTGATCATCCAGATCAAAGAGGCGCAGAGAGGAAATCCTAGTATCCACGGAATCAAACGGCGCATCGGTACAGGCAAAGTACCCGGATTCACCGAAGACGAAGAAGGAGTTCTGTGGTACAAAGGACGTCTCTACGTACTAGCAGATTCGGAGTTGCAAGAAGTTATTTTGAAGGAATCCCATGATACTCTTTATTCTATCCACCCTGCAGGAACAAAGATGTATCAGGAACTGAAGGAACAATTTTGGTGGCATAAGATGAAGAGAGAAATCGGAAGCTATATCTCCAAGTGTGATATCTGTTAGAGAGTCAAGGCAGGACATCAAAGACCCGCAGGACTGTTGCAACCGCTACAGATTCTGGAATGGATATTGGATTCCATTGGAATGGACTTTATCACCGGATTGCGTACTTCTAGTAGGGGAAATGACTCTATCTCGGTCATAGTTGATAGATTGTCAAAAGTCGCCCATTTCTTACCAGTCAAGACCACATACCAGAGTTCGAAGCTAGCGGAATTTTTCATCGATAGAATCGTCAGTTTGCACGGAGTCCCCAAGAACATTGTATCGGATCGAGGAACCCAGTTTACCTCGAGATTCTGGAAGAAAGTCCAAGAAGGTTTAGGAACCCGACTAGATTTCAGCACCGCGTATCACCCTCAGACCGATGGACAAACGGAGCGAGTAAATCAAATACTCGAAGATATGTTGAGAGCATGTGTGCTAGAGTATGGATCTAAATGGGAAGACTGTCTTCCTTTCGCAGAATTTTCATACAATAACAGTTACCAAGCTAGTTTGCAAATGTCCCCATTTGAATTCATGTATGGAAGGAAATGTCTCACCCCTTTGAATTGGTCGAAACTAGGAGAGAGTCAGATTTTCGGACCCAACATCCTACGAGAAGCAGAAGAGAAAGTCCACAAGTTTCGTGAGCACCTCATGACCGCCCAGTCAAGACAGAAGAGTTACACCGACAAGAGACGTCGTGACCTCGCTTTCAATACCGGAGATTTCGTGTACCTTAAAATGTCGCCTTTGAAAGGTGTCACATCCCAAAATTTTCCAAATTTTGAAATGTGAAAAAAATAAATAAACAAAATAAATAAATGTTGAAATTTAGGGTGAAAAGAAACTTTTTGATTCCAAATGGAAACATCAAAACCCATCTTGAACTAACTTTGAATGAAAAGGGAATCAAACAAAATTTCAATCAAGTGAAAAGCATTCATCAATAAAGTATCTTGATATTTAAACAGTTGGAAAAGTTAAATCAAAACCCGGAAACCCTAATGGAATAATTCATTTCCAAGATCTCTCTAAGACTATGGATTTGATCCATACAAAAATTTGTCAACAAACATATATAAATGATCAAGAATGATAAATAAGAATATTATAAAACCATAGAAATTGGTTTCACTCAATTTGGAGTCATGGATAAATATTTATGAATTTATTAAGATAAAAGGAATTAATTTCCAAAGCTAATAAAGCCCTATCTAAAATCCATGACAAATCTTGATCAAATAAATCCTAAGGGGATTCAAAAAGATAAACAAATATTAAATAAAATTATACAAATTGGAATCACCAATTTTGAATCTTTAAATAAAAAGATATGGATTTTATAAGGCAAAGAAAGAAGGAAATAAATACGGAATATTTAAAAGCCAAATAAAATATTTGCCAAAAAAATAATATGAAAGATTATTGATTAATAAAAAGAGTAAATGATTATTTAAATAAAATCATAAGGATTTATTAATATCCAATTTTATTTAAATAAAGAAAATTCCCAATTTAAATGAACATTAAATCATATTAAAGTATTTTAAATAATAATTCAAAATGAATTATTTTGCACTAAAGAATAATAAGACCTACTGAAAAAGGTTTGGTAAAAAAATTAGAATTCAAATAGATGTTTGAAAATACTTAAAATCCTATTTAAATAATTACAAGTATCTATTTAAATAAATAATAAACCATGAAGAAATAAAATTATTTAACCTAAAATGGACTTTAAAACACATTTAAAACAGTATAGAAAACTATTGAAAAGTTTGAAGAAGGTTTGGAAATAAATATGAATTGGAATGAATATTGAATTTGAAAACAGAAAATCAAAACAGAAAAGGAAAAAGAATCAGAACAAAAAAATGAGTTGGACCTAGCCCAACTAACCCCAGGCCCAGACCAGCCCAGCGAGCCCACCTCCCACTCTCTCGCGAAACGTTTCCACCCAGCAACACACCCACTCAGTCACTAACGCTTGGCCCACTCGCGCACTCCCTCTCTCTCGCTGTCAGCGTGACCCTACCTGCCAGTTCTTCTTCTTCACCCGCGTCGACCGTTTTTCCCCACACGTTGTCGTTCCTGCCTTGATCTGCGGCGTAAATTCGAGTCAATGCACGGTTAATCCTCGCCAGGGATGAAGCCCACTTAAACGCCCACGCCCCCTCTTCATTTCCCCTAGACGCCGTCCACTCTCTGCCACCGGGCTGTCCCAATTGGCCGCTGCAAACCTTCTGCTCTAACGAGCCTTTCCGGCAAAATCCGGCGTCGTACGACCTCCCCTTGCCTCCAGTGCACACGATCCTGATCCCTATATTCTTGTGCTTCTCCCAGTACCACTCACACGCTGGCGTGCACTTCAGAACGTCCGCAAGGACCACCTCCGAACACCGCCGTCGTCTGCCACTTCTCTGGCGACCCCTCCCCATAAGCACAAGCTGCCCCCTCCTCTCTAGTTGCTAGTCACGGGTTCAGAATCCTTGCGCGCATCTAACGCCACTCTCTGTTTGTCTTAGCGCGCCCTCAAACCTCGCCTCCATCAATGACCAGACGAACCCGATGCCGACGCTAACTCCGGTGAGCAATCCCTCTAGAACCCGTGCACCCCTTGGCCAACAAAGACCACGTTGAGCACCACAAAACTCCTGCGAGTCTGGTAAGCCCCTTCTCCCTCGCCCGCACTTCCTGGTTCATCAACAACACCACCGCCAGAGCGCCGCCGCCGCCGCGCAGCCGCCGCCAGCGCCGCCCCTCTGTGGTCATCGTGATTAGAACCGTAGGATTTAGATCCAATCGTCACCATAGAAACTTAAACCAAGAGGTAAGATGGCTTATGCATTGTGTGGTTAAGTTAGATCTGACGGCCTACGTAGCACGATCCACCCGTAGCGGTATGGACCAGTAAGATTAAGACACTTGTCCAGAGATTGTTTTAAAAACAGAAATTTGATCTATTAGATGACAGGATTTCTAAAATTCATAACTTTAAATCTACATGTCCAAATTTTACAAATTTTATATCACTGGATTCAGAAAAATGTGAACTTTCAAACCATGCACTTTGTTTAGTATTTCGCTTTTGTAAAATTGGTTGTTTATGCACAAACATATTTAGGCTTATTTTGGGTATCAAATTTATTCAAAAAATGTTTTTAGGGTAAAATCTATTGTAAATGGATTGTTTTGAACCTACTGAATATAGAAACCAACTTTTAGATTTATAAATATATTTGGTGACACTTAGGAATTAAATCTTTGAATAAAAGCATTTCTAGCTAAATAAAAATATTGATTATGTTTTAAAATTGGTTTTTGACTAAAACCTTTGGGAAATGAATTGATTTAAACTCTCTGACCCTAAACACCAAGTTTTGAGATTTTAAAACATATTTGATGAACTTTAGTAAATTATTATTTTGTTAAAGGCATTTCTAACAAATAAAAATATTGTTTGATTTAAAAATGGGATTTATATGAAACCTTTTGCAAATGGGTTAATATTAAACACTTTGACCATAAACACTAACATTTGTGTTTAAAAATATATTTGACTAAAACTACAAAATATTACTTTGATATAAATCATTTTAGCAAAACAAAAATGATTTAAATGGTCATTTTCACCAACCTAAATTTACATGGTTTTACCACTTTTGTAAATGACCAATAGGAGCTTTAAAATGTTTAGAGCCTACTAGAAACCACTTTTCCAAATAAAACAATCTTTTGCATGCTTGCATGCATTGCTTTGTTTTTATCATTTCATGTGGGGGTTTGTTTGAATGTTAGTTTGAATATGTGCTTGCTTGATTGAATTGTAGTAAAATTTGAAGAGTGTGATTGTTGCAAGATCAAAGAGTGACCCAATATTCTCTACTAAAAAGGCAAGTGACACTATCAACCATGTCCTACTATTTTCACTACACTTAGTGGTATTTTTGTAGAATGCATGATAGGGCTACTAAGTTACTATGCTATGCTATGTCCTAATAGGAAACCCTTTACATCTTCCTTAGTGAAAACATTGTAGTTGTAGTATGCTTAGCCCTCCTATGGACTTGGGGTGGAATACCATATCATGATTATATGAAGTGTTGGAAAAATATATGTTTTATATAATAAAACAAGTACTCAATGAACCACCTTGGTGGAAAGAGGATACTCAATTTTTGGACAAGGTGACAACAAAGGGAACCATGTTTATATGGCTATCTTTTTGTATGTGCACTAGAAGAAAACCACCCAGGGACTTGGAGATTGAACATGTTTCTCGTATAGTGGCTTCCGTGTACAGCCACATGCTAAATGGGCTCTAGCTTAGTCAACTACATAGTGGAAGACCCTTGCATTGGCATCTTCAGGTTAACTAGAATCATGTATTGGAAATTTATCCTTACATTGGTGCCTGGTAGACAAGCTAGCATTGTGTATTGGGAGGACTTCTATGGAAAGACTTTGTCGCATTCTCGATTTGTCGGTACTCCATTTGGTGTGTACTTATCTAGAGTACACTGGTGGCATCAAGACGAGATTGTGTCATGTGGGTAAAGTGTACAACTTCTGCAGAAGATCAAATTCTAAGTACTTAGCCGTGTCCCTGGGTACGGACAACTCTGAGAAACTAAGGCCGGAAGCTATGGAAGATCTCAACATTCCAATTTCTCAAAGTAAAACTTGATTGTGTCAACAAGGGATTAGAAGCACTTGGAGTTTGCCAAGGATTTCAAAAAGATTGATTGAAAGATCAAAACTCTTTTGAAAAGATAGGATAAAACCATATTGCTTTCTGCAATAGAGCCTAAACTCTACTTAGCCAAATATGCATATATTGGTAGGATCCAACTTATTTCCACATAGTAGTGAAACTTGCCAATACAATTCAAATGTATTGACCCTTGTGGCTGTAACTTATTATGTTGCAGGTTTGTTTGATGTTAGTGAAGTGTGTTAAATAGGATTACAAGTATACAACCAACATGATTGCCTGTGGCACTTTGAAGATGAAGGACTCCATGCTATGGTTATTTCTACTGCATTGTAATGAGATAGACAAATGAGTTATGTAAGATGTAATGAATTATTTTATTCCTGGTTATAAAGTTGTATTACGACCTTTGTTTCTTAATATTACATATTAACTGTGGATGCTAGCTATTAATCCAGGGACTAGCATTGTAAACACAGGGATCTCTACCTTATTAAAGGTTGGGACCTCTACAGATGGTATCAGAGCATTGTGTTGCCTGTAGGATTGTAACCCTAAGATTGGACAAACCCCCTTATAAAAATAGGAGTTGTATTTGTTCCAAAACTTATTTACAAACAATCTTGTATACTCTTTCCTCAAACTTTTTGGTTTTGATTCTACATCTCTTCCTTTTCAACTTGATGGATAAAGCCTCCATCATGACCAAGGACTTCAACTTAGACATCACTAAGGACTATAAGTGAGAACCAAGAGAACATTAGATTGCCTACCAACTATCTAAGACATTGATATCATGTTAGTGTATGGATCATATTGACCTATGAGGTATGACTATACTAGGTTGATTGTTTCAAGAAAACTTGTTGATTCCTTCATCTCATGAGTAAGATCATAAGTTGTTAAGTGAATAGTTGCTTGTTGATTGTTTGTTTGAACTTGATTGTTTTGGGTTGTGTGTTAGAACTTCTTTAGATCTATCTATCATTACTTATCCCTATCAAACAAACATATGCCTCCCCGTCGTGCCAACCCCAACCAAAACAACAACAAAATCACTCCCGAGATGCAGCAGTTGATGACATCTCAAGCTCAAATGATGCAGATGATGGCCCAGTTTATGCAAAATCAGAATCAGAATAACAATAACAACAACAACAATCAAAATAATCCTCCAGCACTTGACATGCTCACCAGATTTCAGAAACTAAGGCCTGCAAGGTTCTCTGGAACAAATGATCCAATGGTAGCCAATGACTGGTTACGTTCGGTAAACAAAGACTTAGTGACTTTTGGCTGCACCGACGAGGAAAAAGTTAGGTTTGCAGCATATCTGCTCGAAGGACCAACAACAACATGGTGGGACAACTTTCAGATCACCACTCCCCATGAGGATGTGACTTGGGCTATTTTTGAGGATGGTTTCTGTACATCTCACATCTCATCTGGAGTGATGAACTTGAAGAAAAAGGAGTTCCACAATCTGAAACAACGTCACCTCAGTGTGGCTGAGTACATTGAGGAGTTCAACAATCTGGCACGCTACGCACCGAATGAAGTTGATACAGATGCTAAGAGGAAGGATAAATTCCTCGAAGGACTTAATGATGAGTTGAACCTCCAGCTGTCTGCTGCCTATGTGCCAACTTATCAATCACTCTGTGACAAAGCCACCATCTTCGAAAACAAGATGAATCAAGTTGAGAAAAGAAAGAGGAAGCATAAACTCAAGTATCACTCAGGATCATCACAAAAGAAGCGTTCATTCAAAAAGAGCAATGAACATTCTGGACCATATCAGCATCACCACAACAACAATGGAAGTGATAATAATGGAAACGATACTAGCAATGGAGATGACCTTTGTCAGAACCAACATGGCAATCCAAGGAAGAAAGACATTAGCCAGTTGCAGTGCTATAATTGTAAGGAACTTGGACACTATGCATCAGACTGTCCAGAGAAGAAAAAGAAAAAAGATGCTAGAAACTCCAACGAAAGCAATTCCAATGTGGCCCAGAAAGGACATGTGAACCACATTGACATGTATGGTACCCTTGAAGAATTAGATGATGTGGATGTTAGGAATTAGTTAACTCAGTTGAGTCAAATAAGAATTCCTTGTTTGGATATCAATTGTTGAACCCTTAGTCAAGTGACCCATCAATGTAACCCTATAAGACTTTCTTTTAAGGGTGGTAGTACCCTGGTTGTATTAAAGCCAACTTGTAACCTCTAGCCTTCCCAAATCTCGGGACGAGATTTCTTTTAAGGGTGGTAGCCTGTCACATCCCAAAAATTTCCAAATTTTGAAATGTGAAAATAAATAAATAAACAAAATAAATAAATGTTGAAATTTAGGGTGAAAAGAAACTTTTTGATTCCAAATGGAAACATCAAAACCCATCTTGAACAAACTTTGAATGAAAAGGGAATCAAACAAAATTTCAATCAAGTGAAAAGCATTCATCAATAAAGTATCTTGATATTTAAACACTTGGAAAAGTTAAATCAAAACCGTGAAACCCTAATGGCATAATTCATTTCAAAGATCTCTCTAAGACTATGGATTTGATCCATATAAAAATTTGTCAACAAAACATATATAAATGATCAAGAATGATAAATAAGAATATTATAAAACCATAGAAATTGGTTTCACTCAATTTGGAGTCATAGATAAAAACTTATGAATTTATTAAGATAAAAGGAATTAATTTCCAAAGCTAATAAAGCCCTATCTCAAATCCATGCCAAATCTTGAGAAAATAAATCCTAAGGGGATTCAAAAAGATAAACAAATATTAAATAAAATTATACAAATTGGAATCACCAATTTTGAATCTTTAAATAAAAATATATGGATTTTATAAGGCAAAGAAAGAAGGAAATAAATAAATAAGAAATATTTAAAAGCCAAATAAAATCTTGGCCAAAAAAATAATATGAAAGATTTTTGATTAATAAAAAGAGTAAAGGATTATTTAAATAAAATCATAAGGATTTATTAATATCCAATTTTATTTAAATAAAGACAATTCCCAATTTAAATGAACATTAAATCATATTAAAGTATTTTAAATAATAATTCAAAATGAATTATTTTGCACTAAAGAATAATAAGACCTACTGAAAAAGGTTTGGTAAAAAATTAGAATTCAAATAGAAGTTTGAAAATACTTAAAATCCTATTTAAATAATTACATGTGTCTATTTAAATAAATAATAAACCCTGAAGAAATAAAATTATTTATCCTAAAATGGAATTTAAAACACATTTAAAACAGTATAGAAAACTACTAAAAAGCTTGAAGAAGGTTTGGAAATAAATATGAATTCAAATGAATATTGAATTTGAAAACAGAAAATCAAAACATAAAAGGAAAAAGAATCAGAACAAAAAAATGAGTTGGACCCATCCCAACTAACCCCAGGCCCATACCAGCCCAGCGAGCCCACCTCCCACTCTCTCGCGAAAAGTTTCCACCCAGCAACACACCCACTCAGTCACTGACGTCTGGCCCCCTTGCACACTCCCTCTCTCTCGCTGTCAGCGTGACCCCACCTACCAGTTCTTCTTCTTCACCCGCGTCGACCGTTTTTCCCCACATGTCGTCGTTCCTGCCTTGAATCCGCGGCGTAAATTCAAGTCAATGCACGGTTAATCCTCGCTAGCAATGACACCCCCTTAAATGCCCACGCCCCCTCTTCATTTTTCCCCAGACGTCGCCACTCTCTGCCACCGGGCTGTCCCAATTGGCCGCTGCAAACCTTCTGCTCCCCATATTCTTGTGCTTCCCAGTGCACACGAGCCTGCTCCCCATATTCTTGTGCTTCTACTAGTACCACTCACACGCTCGCGCGCGCTTCAGAACATTGGCAAGGACCACCTCCGAACGCCGCCGTCGTCTGCCACTTCTCCGGCGACCCCTCCCCGTAAGCACAAGCTGCCCCCTCCTCTCTGGTTGCTAGTCACGGGTTCAGAATCCTTGCGCGCATCTAACGCCACTCTCTGTTTTTCTTAGCATGCCCTCAAACCTCGCCTCCGACAACGACCAGACAAACCCGACGCCGCCGCTAACTCCAGTGAGCAATCCCTCTAGAACCCGTGCGCCCCTTGGCCGACAAAGACCACGTTGAGTATCGCCACACTCCTGCGAGTCTGGTAAGCCCCTTCTCCCTCGCTCGCGCTTCCTGGTTCATCGACAACGCCACCGCCAGAGCGCCGCCGCCAGCGCCGCTCCTCTCTCGTCATCGTGATTAGAACCGTAGGATTTAGATCCAAGCGTCATGATAGAAACTTAAACGAAGAGGTAAGATGGCTTCTGCACCGTGCGATTAAGTTAGATCTGACGGCCTGCGTAGCACGATCCACCCGAAGAGGTATGGACCAGTAAGATTAAGACACGTGTCCAGAGATTGTTTTAAAAACAGAAATTTGATCTATTAGATGATAGGATTTGTAAAATTCATAACTTGAAATCTACACATCAAAATTCTACAAATTTTATATCACTAGATTCAGAAAAATGTGAAATTTCCAACCATGCACTTTGTTTAGTATTTTGCTTCTGTAAAATTGGTTGTTTATGCAGAAACATATTTAGGCTTATTTTGGGTATAAAATTTATTCTAAAAATGTTTTTAGGGTAAAATCTTTTGTAAATGGATTGTTTTGAACCTACTGACCATAGAAACCAACTTGTAGATTTATAAATATATTTGGTGACACTTAGGACCTAAAATCTTTGAATAAAAGCATTTCTAGCTAAATAAAAATATTGATTATGGTTTAAAAATGGTTTTTGACTAAAACCTTTGGGAAATGAATTGATTTAAACTCTCGGACCCTAAACACCAATTTTTGAGATTTGAAAACATATTTGATGAACCTTAGTAAATTATTACTTTGTTAAAGGCATTTCTAGCAAATAAAAATATTGTTTGATTTAAAAATGGGATTTAGAGGAAACCTTTTGCAAATGGGTTAATATTAAACACTTTGACCATAAACACTAACATTTGTGTTTTAAAATATATTTGACTAACACTACAAAATATTACTTTGATATAAATCATGTTAGCAAAACAAAAATGATTTAAATGGCCATTTTCACCAACCTAAATTTAAATGGTTTAACCACTTTTGTAAATGACCAATAGGAGCTTTAAAATGTTTAGAGCCTACTAGAAACCACTTTTCCAAATAAAACAATCTTTTGCATGCTTGCATGCATTGCTTTGTTTTTGTCATTTCATGTGGTGAGTTGTTTGAATGTTAGTTTGAATATGTGCTTGCTTGATTGAATTGTAGTAAAATTTGAAGAGTGTGATTGCTGCTAGATCAAGGAGTGACCCAATATTCTCTACTAAAAAGGCAAGTGACACTATCAACCATGTCCTACTATTTTCACTACACTTAGTGGTATTTTTGTAGTATGCATGATATGGCTACTAAGTTACTATGCTATGCTTTGTCCTATTAGGAAACCCTTTATGTATTCCTTAGTGAAAACATTGTAGTTGTAGTATGCTTTACCCTGCTATAGACTTGGGGTGGAATACCATATCATGATTATATGAAGTGTTGGAAAAATATATGTTTTATATAATAAAACAAGTACTCAATGAACCACCTGGGTGGAAAGAGGATATTCAATTTTTGGACAAGGTGACAACAAAGGGAACCATGTTTATATGGCTATCTTTTTGTATGTGCACTTAAAGAAAACCTCCCAGGGACTTAGAGATTGAACATGTTTCTCGTATAGTGGCTTCCGTGTACAGCCACATGCTAAATGGGCTCTGGCTTAGTTAACTACATAGTGGAAGACCCTTGCATTGGCATCTTCAGGTTAACTAGAATCATGTATTGGAAATATATCCTTACATTGGTGCCTGGTAGACAAGCTAGCATTGTGTATTGGGAGGACTTCTATGGAAAGACTTTGTCAGTACTCCATTTGGTGTGTACTTATCTAGCGGCCACTGGTGGCATCAAGGCGAGATTGTGTCATGTGGGTAAAGTATACAACCTGTGCAGAAGATCAAATTCTAAGTACTTAGCTGTCTCCCCGGTTACGGACAACTCTGAGCAACTAAGGCCTGAAGCTATGGAAGATCTCGACATTCCAATTTCTCAAAGTTAAACTTGATGGTGTCAACAAGGTATTAGAAGCACTTGGATTTTTAGAAAAGATAGGATAAAACTCTGAGCAACTAAGGAGTTACGGACAACTCTGAGCAACTAAGGAGTTCAAAAAGATTGATTAAAAGATCAAAACTATTTAGAAAAGATAGGATAAAACCATATTGCTTTCTGCAAATGAGCCTAAACTCTACTTAGCCAAATATGCATATATTGTTAGGATCCAACTTATTTCCACATAGTAGTGAAACTTTCCAATACAATTCAAATGTATTGACCCTTGTGGCTGTAACTTATATGTTGCAGGTTTGTTTGATGTTAGTGAAGTTTGTTAAATAGGATTACAAGTCTACAACCAACATGATTGCCTCTGGCACTTTGAAGATGAAGGACTCCATGCTATAGTTATTTCCGCTGCATTATAATGAGATAGCCAAATGAGCTATGTAAGATGTAATGAATTATTTTATTCCTAGTTATAAAGTTGTATTATGACCTTTGTTTCTTGATATTACATCTTAACTGTGGATGATAGCTATTGATCTAGGGACTAGCATTGTAAACACAGGGATCTCTACCTTATTAAAGGTTGGGACCTCTACAAAAGGAATGCAACGTTTCCAGCTCAAAGGAAAGTTAGTCCCCAAATATATCGGACCATTCAAGATTCTGAATCCGTGAGGAGAGGTATCATATCAATTGGAGCTGCCAGAGGAAATGTCAGCAGTGCACAATGTGTTCCATATATCGTTACTTCGCAAATGCCTTGAAGTTCTGGAGAAGACTGAAGTTTTCAAGAACATTGATCACCGGACCATAGAGATCAACAATGACCTGACCTATCCTAAAGTACCCATCCGTATTTTGGAAGAAGCTTTCAGAACCTCTAGGACCCAAAGCATCAAGTTTCTCAAGATTCAGTGGAGCAACCACACTAAAGAAGAAGCTACCTAGGAGCACGAGGATCACATCAGGATGGAGTTTCCCGATCTCTTTAAATCCTAGGTAATCTTTTTCTTCCTTTTTCAAATCTCGGGACGATATTTTGTTTAAGGTGGGAAGGTTTGTAACATCCCAAAAATATAAAACAATGATCATAAAACTCTAATCACTAAAATTAGGGTTAACAAAAACTTTGATTAATTAAAATCATATGAATGCATGTGTGAATGAGATGATTTGATAAGTGCATGAATGAACTTGTGTGATTAACCTAAATAGCAAGAAACGGGTTAAAGAGGAAAATAACATCATATAAAACATTTCCATGCAGAAACAAATCAAGAGAAAATCAAAAACAAATCAAATAAAGCAAATGGTCATTTTTGCCAATCTTGTTCACTAGGTCAGTTTGAGTGTTTCTAGTCCAAGATTTCAAACAGAAACTTTCCCAATTCTTTTCACCCCTTGCTAGAACAAGTAAAAGTGAATCAAAGCCCACCTTTCAACCTTACATAAACATTTGGCAACCTCATTCAAATCACATTTCAAAATTGAATCTTTATCATATGTGAAGATCACCCATTTTCAAAACCCAACCAAACCAGTGCCCCTTGACTAATCCAACTAACCAGACACTCCCTAGTATGTGCCTAGCAGACCCACCAAGTTTGAATCCAAAATTCAAATTTGAATCTCTTGCGGCCATTTTATCAAACACCTTGCAGATAGAAATGAAACAAACATCAAACATTATAGTGTGCAGTACTTTTGGGCTAACTTGTTCCCTATCTAGCTCACTCTACACCCTTAGTATATCATCTAACTTGTTTAACCCCTCTAGCTCACTGTAAACCAGACCATGTCATTAATGGCAAGCATGCCGAGCCTCACCTTGCCACGCCATTGTCGACAGCAAGCTAGGAGCAGCACCAAGCCTAGCAAGCATGTCTAGCAGGCACTCCACCATCCACCTCCACTCCCTGTCTGAGCCCCGAGCACTACCAGCCCTTGGACCACACGACAAGACCATGCCAAACCTCTCTACGTGCGAGCCCAGAGCGAGCCAGTGCGCCACCCTCGACCAGCACCCACAGACCGCGCGCCGCCCTCGCCGTGTGCGTGCATGATCACCACCGCCCCAGCTGACATGGATATGCCCTACGGGTACCCGATGTTAGTATACCTGGTCCAGCCCGACGGAAGGCCCACTCGGCGATCTGCCAGGATCCATGACGCCTATGACGTTTCGGCTGCTATGAAGCCCATATGGACACGGACTCTCAAGCACACAAGACAAGGAAACCTCAAGACTAGAGTTTGAATACAACTTGTAACCTACTCGTATTGGCACCCGAGACCTAGCCTCCCCATATATAAAGGCTAGGAGGGTCCAACGAGGAGGGCACGACCTACAGACGCCATAACCCCCCAATAGACTAGACCACAAAAGACTCTCGACTCATACTTTCGCACACACATCCATGCCAGATCGAATCTGCGCACCCTGTAACCTTTGGCTCCGCCGTAATCAAAGAGCAGACAAGCAGGAGTAGGGTTTTCCCTCCGAGGGCCTGAACCTGGGTAAATCTCGTGTCCCCTGGTTGCTTGTCTGTTAACCGTGCCACGATCTCCAGCATCCCCATCTTCTCCAAAACCCAAGTCCATAACAATGGCATTGACGAGATTAAACCTCGTCAATTGGCGTCGTCTGTGGGAACCGTTGTCATCATCAACTCTACGCTCGGGGGCTCCGTCGACTCTGCCTCGAGAACCGCTATTGTCTTCGGTTCCAATGACTCAGGGGCTCCCTCCGCTTTGGCGACCCGCCACGGTCTTCGACTACGGCGACCCGATACGATCTTCGACTCTAGCAACCCACTGCGGTCCTCGACATCAGTAATCCGATGCGGCTTTCGGCTGTGATGTCTCGATACATCCTTCGGATGCTGGTAATCTTCGGATGCGGAGCTCGCTACCACCATCAACTACGGAAATCCGTCGCCGCTATGACTGTGGTTCGCCGCGTCGACCACGTCCGCGCACGACCCACTACCGCATCGACTCCGTCCACTACGACTAAAGGTAAGTTCTCTACTCAGAGTAGATTTTCTTTCTTACTTTAATCGCACTTGAAACACTAAGGGGTTGCGCTCTCTTCGAGTAACCTAATGTGCCATCGGCTCCACGCACTCGAGCACCTCGAACGCGACAGCCCGAGTAGCTGATTCTGCCTGACCATCGAATCCTTGAACTCCGAGTGCCTCGGCAAGGTACTGAGACTAAGGGTAATCAGGCTAACGAAAAGGCCTAGCATACAATGCAAAAGTGTCGACTCGATCGTCACCAGAATCTTGCTATACAAGTCGAAAGACAAATATTTTTTACAAGATACAAGTACTTCACAACTTTTTATATTTTCTGCAGCTTACAAGGATGTCGACTACGTCGAGCTATTCTATCGGGTCCTCCAACAGGAGTCGACAAAACAACTGTCTACACCATAAGCTCAAGACCCGAGTCGAGTTACTCCTCGGATGGTTGCGTGTCTTGATGCTATGAAGACGCGACGTTGGCCATGTACCCGACAAACGCGACGTTGGTCGTGCACCTGACAGAAGAAACGGCGTCGACTTCATCCGCAATGTCGAGTCCTTCCGGCTAAACGCTGCACGACTTCGCCACGTCAACTCCGACTGCATCATCGATTCTTGGCTCCTTATGCATGAGACGCTGACTCGATGCACTTCCGGGTCAGTGGTTTCTCCTCGCATGAGTCTTCACTCGAGTCTGCGACTCGACTAGACACTCGGGGGCTACTCCTATCAGGAGCGCTGGTCGCACACCCGATGTATTTTCGGGTCAGCGGTACGCCCATGAGATTTCCTACTACAACTGCACGATACAAGACTTGAGTCTCTGCCCGAGTCTACGACTCCGCCAGACACTCAAGGGCTACTCCAAACTGGAGCGCTAGTCGCGCACACACAAGATCTTCGAGTCCTACGCCGAGTCTACGACTCCACTACGGACTCGGGGGCTACTCCCATAGGGAGGATTGATTCAAGCATCCGAAAAAAATTGTGTCCTACGGACCTGAAGCAAACAACGGCTGAATTAAAGTCTCTGCTCGAGTCTACGACTCGAACAGACACTCGGGGGCTACTCCCATAGGGAGCGCTGGTCGCGCACCCTATAGTCCATTGTGTTGACTACGTCCACGATGTAGATTCCTTTACAACAGCCGAACAAATTCAGCTGGCCCGATGAACTTCCGGGTGAAGTGCTTCGCACTCGACACAACTTTCGACTCCGACATCCAAATACAAGGTTCAAGACAACTAAGTCTCCACCCGAATCTACGTTTCGGATGGAGACTCGGGGGCTACTGACATGGATATGCCCTACGGGTACCCGATGTTAGTATACCTGGTCCAGCCCGACGGAAGGCCCACTCGACGATCTGCCAGGGTCCATGACGCCTATGACGTTTCGGCTGCTATGAAGCCCATATGGAGACGGACTCCCAAGCGCACAAGACAAGGAAACCTCAAGACTAGAGTTTGAATACAACTTGTAACCTACTCGTATTGGCACCCGAGACCTAGCCTCCTCATATATAAAGGCTAGGAAGGTCCAACAAGGAGGGCACGACCTACAGACGCCATAACCCCCCAATAGACTAGACCACAAAAGACTCTTGACTCATACTTTCGCACACGCATCCACGCCAGATCAAATCTGCGCACCCTGTAACCTTCGGTTCCACCGTAATCAAAGAGCAGACAAGCAGGAGTAGGGTTTTCCCTCCGGGGGCCTGAACCTGGGTAAATCTCGTGTCCCCTGGTTGCTTGTCTGTTAACCGTGCCACGATCTCCAGCATCCCCATCTTCTCCAAAACCCAAGTCCATAACAATGGGCATTGACGAGATTAAACCTCGTCACCAGCAACCCCTAGACATGCCCGTTCGCCGCCGCACGGACCATCCACGCTGTGCGCCATTAAAATCGCCGTCGGACCCGCCCAGAGCATTGACGCGTGCCGACCAATCAGCACCGCCCCATGCCTCGCCACTATGCCGTTGAGCTTCTCCAGGGAGCACAGCACCAATCCTACCGTCGCCCATGCCGGTAGCACTCTGTGCCGTCGAGCACGACGAGCTCAGCCCGCGCCCGTCGGTACCCTTCAGCCACTATAAATAGAGGCCTCCACTGCTTGTTTTCTTCACACCAGTTCACTCCCCTCTCGCTCAGAACCACCCCACCTCACCCCCGTAGCAAGGTGAGCAGCGCATTGCTAGAATTTGGCCGGAGCCCGCCGCTGCTGGATTAGAAGGGAGACGTCGATTGGAGCCGCCCAAGAGAAGCTGCCGGTAACAAGAGGATCGATGTCGTCGACTTCGTCATTCGCCCCTGTCGCCGACCATCGCCTGAGCCCTGGTGAGCCTCCCACGACCCCCACCTGCCGCGCTAGGGTTCTGTCTCGCCGGCGCTGCCCGACGTGGACGACGAACCACAGCTGTTCGATTAGAACTAGATCCCACGGTCCACATTGCCGCGTATTGCTTCGCCCCTCACCGTCTCACTGACGCATGGGGACAACCACTTAACCAGCCCGAGCATACGCTGTGCGTAGTGGGCTGGCCCAGTAAAACCTCCCGCGCGACCCAACAATTCAAATTTAGTTTTATTCATTTAATTTCAAACACAGTTCTATACATAGATTCAAAAATCAACCCAGCTCGATTCAATGAACCAAAATGCATGAAACTAATTTTGTTAGAAAGGTACTGAAATGCTTAATCCATTCCCGTTGGATTCAAACCATTTGGATGTATAGATCAACCATGCTAAAAATAACAAGGCAGAAGCTTTTCTGCATTCAAACATTTTTCAAAATTCAACCACAAGAGTTTTTGAGTTGATTCCAACGACCAAAAATCACATTTGATCATACCTTCAGAATATATAAAAACAAATGGGTTTACTTGCAGAGATAATGCTCAAGTAATAAAAGAATGCCACATAGGCATTTCTAGTCACTTTATTTAATTAAAATAAAAAGGATAAACCTTGTTAAATTGTGACACCACTTTAAATCACATTCCCATGTACTGAAATATGTGGTGATGGCATGTGTCAACATGATCCCATGTTTGAGTTGGAGAATATTAAATATTAAGTAGTTTTTCAATGAGTAAAAATTACTTTTCTCAAATTAAAATAAATAAGGCAAGTGCTTTAATCTTGTAATGATAATGATGATGCTAGATCAGCTAGTGTGCACCTTTGTGTGATGATTAGAAATAGTTAAGTATTGTTTGGTGATTGTGCACCTCGTATTTATTTATAGATGCTAGTACCGACCAAGGATATGAGGAGGAAGGAGGATACTACGAGGAAGAAGCCGAGGAGAACTTCAACCACTGCTCTGCACAAGGCAAGCCAATACTTGCAACCTTGCAAGCTAACACTTGAAAGATACCCTACTTATGCAAGCCTAATACTACTAGTTGAATGAGCAAGCTATTAACTTAGCAAGCTTACACCACTTGATACCTAATCCTAGTTTTATTTGCAAGCTTAATACTTTATTTTATTTATCAAAGCTTTCTCTTAGAGTTTATATAGTGACTTGTAGATTCTATAAAGATAACTGAAGGTAGCATAAATAGCATAAAATTTGGCCTAAGTTAGATAATCTTGATGTCATCCTAAGGCATGAGATTGAACTTAACTAATCCCCACATATTTATTACCCCTCATTAGTCCTTACCCCCACTTGTAGATGCTAGTGCTAATCATAAAACTTGATCAACTTTAGATGGGAATACTTGGAGAAAATGGTTATGAAAACCTTAGAATAATGAGTCATTCTACTAAAATGTTTTGACATGTGTTCTTGAACACCAGATGATTTTGATGATGAAAATGTTAAGAAATGAGCCTTAGCCCTTTATAAAACTGATCGTTGTTTGGATGTGATACCATTCCAATTTTACCGTACAACAACAATACCCGAAAATTGGGTAGGGCTTGACTGAAATTTATATACCTTAGTATGGGTTCCCTTGCGACCAAGGTCTGAGCTGAGGCTACCTTGTGAAGATTTTCCACCTGTGCAGTACCCAAGATGACAGTTGGTCATGGTTGGGATGCCAAACTCACAGGAGAGGTGCCCATACTAGGGCGTGTAATTGAAAGGTTAGGATTTATCATCCGCATACTGAGTATGGTGAATTCAGGATTGTTCCTGACTGATGTATCGAATGTTGTGGTGAAAGTGTACAATCTCTGCAGAGTGTCAAACTATTCGAATAGCCGCCTCCGCGGTTATGGACAGTTGGAGTGTCCATACTGTGCCCCCGTCATATGTTTTCAAAACAACTTATGAAATGATTTATGACTTTAACTTGATGTCAACACCCGGATTTTTAATTCCAGATGCCTGTTATTGCATACATTCCAATCCCAGGATTACCATTTGTGCGAGACATAACATACTTGGATATCAAAGTACATCATCCATTACAAACCATACATAAGTTCTTACACAAATAAGGATCTCATGATCCAATTCTAAATACAATACAAGAAGCGGAATAACGTAATAGTAACGATAGTGTAGGCAAAGCTCCAATTTCAGGGTCACGGGCAATGCTGACGATGGGAGATGATCCTAGTTGTCATAACCTTCCTGCGGTCCATCATCCTGATACTCCTCTTCATAGTCTGGCGACGGGAATAGCCAGGGACAAAGCCATGAGTACTCTTTAAGTACTCGCAAACTAATACTAACAAGTTATGGGGGTTTTGTAGTAGGATACTAAGATCTAAGGTTGTTTTGCAAAAATCCAGATTTACCTCTACTAAGTTCAGAAGCAAAGAAAACTAGTTGAAATTTTTATAACACCTAAGTGGGAATTTGAATTTCATATCACAACTCTGTTGTGGTCAAGTCAAAGTCTCAATTCAGTTCACAAGTCATTTTGAAAACATCTGACGGGGGAACAGTATGGCCAGTCCAACTGTCCATAACCGCGGATGTGGCTATTCGAATAGTTTGACACTCTGCAGAGATTGTACACTTTCACCACAACATTCGATACATCCGTCAGGAACAATCCTGAATTCACCATACTTAGTATGCGGATAATCAATCCTAACCTTTCAATTACATGCCCTAGTATAGGCACCTCTTATATGAGTTTGGCCACCCAACCATGACCAACTGTCATCTTGGGTAGTGCACAGGTGGACAATCTTCACAAGGTAGCCTCAGCTCAGACCTTGGCCACAAGGGAACCCATACTAAGATATATAAATTTCTAGTCAAGCCCTACCCAAATTTTGGGTATTGTGATTGTATGATAGAATTGGAATGGTATGCGCAACCAGACAACCATCAGTTTTATAAAGGGTTAAGGCTCATGCCTCAACATTTTCATCAGCAAAATCATCTGGTGTTCGGAAACATATCTCAAAACATCTCAGTAGAATGATCCATCATTCTAAGTTTTTCATAACCATTTTCACCAAGTGTTCCCATCTAAAGTTGATCAAGTTTTATACTTAGCACTAGCATCTACAAGTGGTGGTAAATACTAATGAGGGGTGATAAACAAGTGGGGATTTGCTAAGTTCAATCTCATGCCTTAGGATGACATCAAGATTATCTAACTTAGGACAAATTTTATGCTCTTTATGCTACCTTTAGTTATCTTTCTAGAATCTACAAGTCACCATGTAAACTCTAAGAGAAAGCTTTGATAAAGAAAATAAAGTATTAAGCTTGCAAGTAAAACTAGGATTGGGTTATCAAGTGGGTATGATCACACATGCTTAAGGCATATAGTTGGCATAGTACCAAGCAAGTATGGGCTTGCATAATTTGCAAGGGTTAACTTGCTAAGTTAATAGCTTGCCTTGAGCAGAGCAGTGGTTGAAGTTCTCCTCGGCTTCTTCCTCGTAGTATCCTCCTTCCTCCTCGTATCCTTTGTCGGTACTAGCGTCTATAAATAAATACGAGGTACATAATCACCAAACAATACTTAACTATTTTTACTCATCACACAAAAAGTCACACTAGATGATCTAGCATCATCACTATTATCACAAGGATTAAAGCACTTGTCTTATTTATTTTATTTGAGAAAAGTAATTTCTACTCATTGAAAAACTACTTAAGATTTAATATTCTCCAACTCAAACATGGGATCATGTTGACACATGTCATCACCACATATTTCAGTACATGGGCATGTGATTTAAAGTGGTGTCACAATTTAATAAAGTTTAACCTTTTCATTTTAATTAAATAAAGTGACTAGAAATGCCTATGTGGCATTCTTTTATTACTTGAACATTATTTTTGCAAGTAAACCCATATGTTTATATATATTATGAAAGTTATGATCAAATGTGATTTTTGAGAGTTGGAATCAACTCAAAAGCTTTTATGGTTGAATTTTGAAAAATGTTTGAATGCAGAAAACCTTCTGCCTTGTTATTTTTACCATGGTTGATCTATAAATCCAAATGGTTTGAAGCCAACGGGCTTGGATTAAGCATGTCAGTACCTTTCTAACAACATTGTTTTCATGCATTTTGGTTTAGTGAATCGATCTGGGTTGATTTTTGAATCTAGGTATAGAACTATGTTTGAAATTAAATGAATAAAGCTTAATTTGAATTGTTGGGTCATGCGGGATGTTTTACTGGGCCGGCCCAGTACACATAGCGCATACGCGGGCTGGTTAAGTGGCTGTCCCCACGCGTGAGTGAGATAGGGAGGGACGAAGCGGTACGGGGCAATGCGAACCGCATGATCTAACTCTAATCGAACGGCTACAGTTCATTGTCCATGTCGGGCAGCGCCGGCGAGACAGAACCCTAGCGCGGCAGGTGGGGGTCGTGGGAGGCTCACTGGGGCTCAGGCGAGGGTTGGCGACGGGGGCGAATGACGAAGTCGACGACGGCGATTGTCCTGGTACCGGCAGCTTCTCCTGGGGCGGCTCCAATCGACAGCTCCCTTCTTCTCCACCAACGGCGGGCACTGGCCAAATTCCGGTGATGCGCTGCTCGCCTTGCTCAGGATTGAGGTGGGGTGGTTCTGGGTGAGAGGGGAGTGAACTGGTGTGGTGAAAACGAGCGGTGGAGGCTTCTATTTATAGTGGCGGAAGGGGACCTACGGGCGCGGGCTGAGCTCGTCGTGGTCGACGGCACAGAGGGCTACTAGCATGGGCGACGGTAGGGGGCTGTGCTGTGCTCCCTAGTGAAGCTCAACGGCACGGTGGCGAGGTGTGGGGCGTTGCTGATTGGTAGGAACACGCTGATGCTCTGGGCGGGTCCAACGGCTGTTTTAATGTCACGCAACACGCTTGGTCCGCACGGCGGCGAACGGGCATGTCTAGCGGGGTGCTGGGGTGCTGGGATCATCCCTGCAAGCGGCGAGGGCGACGCGCGTTATGTGGGTGCTGGTCGAGCGGGGCGCTCTGGCACCCTCTCGGCATGGTCGCAGAGGAGTTTGGCATGGGCGTGTCGTGTGGTCTAGGGGCTGGCATTGCTCGGGGATGGGACAGTGGGTGGCGGTGGACGGTGCTGCATGTCCTAGACTAGGTTGGCGAGGCTAGTGCAGCCTCTAGCTCGCTGGCGAGAATGGGGTGGCAATGGTGCTCTCGGCATGTTTGACATTAATGTCTAGGCTTGCTCACAGTGGTGCTAAAGCTAGTTAGATTACTTTGATCATCTACTGAGAGTGTAGAGTGAGCTATAGAGGGAACAAGTTAGGCCAATTTTACTGCACACTATAGTGTTTGATGTTTGTTTGATTTGTATCTGCAAGGTGTTTGATGAAATGGCCGCAAGAACATTAAATTTGAATTTTGGATTCAAACTTGGTGAGTTTGCTAGGCACATACTAGGGAGTGTCTGGTTAGTTGGATTAGTCAAGGGGCACTGGTTTGGTTGGATTTTGAAAATGGGTGATCTTCACATATGATAAAGATTCAATTTTTAATTGTGATTTGAATGAGGTTGCCAAATGTTTCTGCAAGTTTGAAAGGTGGCTTTGATTTACATTTACTTGTTATAGAAAGGGGTGAAAAGAGTTGGAAATGTTTCTGTTTAAAATCTTGAACTAGAAACACTCAAAGTGACCTAGTGAGCAAGATTGGCAAAAATGACCATTTGCTTTATTTTATTTGTTTTTGATTTTCTCTTGTTTTGTTTCTGCATGGAAATGTTTTATATGATGTTATTTTCATATTTAAACCATTTATTGCTATTTAGGTTAATTACACAAGTTCATTCATGCATTTATCAAATCATCTCATTCACACATGCATTCATATGATTTTAAATTAATCAAAGTTTTTGTTAACCCTAATTTTAGTGATTAGATTTTGATGATCCTTGTGTTATATTTTTGGGATGTTACACTTGACCACAACAGAGTTGTGAAATGAAATGCAAGTTCCCACTTAGGTGTTATAAAACTTCCAACTGGTTTTCTTTGCTTCTGAACTTAGTAGAGGTTAATCTGGCTTTTTGCAAAACAACCCTAGAGCTTACTACCCTACTACAAAAGCCCCCCTTAACTTGTTAGTATTAGTTTGTGAGTACTTAAAGAGTACTCATGGCTTTGTCCCTGGCTATTCCCGTGGACAGACTATGAAGAGGAGTACCAGGATGATGGACCGCAGGAAGGTTACGACAACTAGGATCATCTCCCATCGTCAGCATTGCATGTGACCCCAAAGATGGGGCTTCGCCTACGCTATCGTTATCTTTACGTTATTTCGCTGCTTCAGTTGTATTAAGAAATGGATCATGAGATCTTTATTGATGTAAGACCTCATGTATGGTTTGTAATGGATGATGTACTATGATATCCAAAAATTTTATGTCTCGCAAAAATGGTTGTAACATCCCAAAAATATTAAACTAGAATCATCAAACTCTAATCATCAAATTTAGGGTTAACAAAAACTTTTCTAAAATAAAATGAGAAAGCATTCATGTGTGTATGCATCCCATTTTGAATTCTTTTGAATTGCCTTGTTTATGTGTTTATTAGCTTGTAAAATGATTCTTAGGTGAAATAAACATCATCTAAACAATCCCCACACTTTTCCCAAAGACAAATAAATCAAAACAAACAAAATAAAGGAATGGTCACTTTTGCCAAATTAACTCCCATGCCTACTTTGGTTGTCTCTAACTTTCAAAACTTAACAAAAACTTGTTTGGATCTTTGCACCCCTTGATAGTACTCATAACAAAGTATCAAGGCCCACTTTGTGATCATCCAAAAACATTTTTAAAGGACAGTTCAAAATTGAATCTATATCATATGGGAAGATCCCACTTTTTCAAAAACCACTCAAACAAGCTCAACTTTCAAAACCCAAGCATCTGCAGACTCACCAGAACCAACCTAGCACACCCACCAAAAATCTTTTCAAAATTCAAAACTTGAATTCATGCGGCCATTTCATCAAACACCTTGCAGATGCAAATCAAATAAAATCCAAAAACTATTTGGAGCAGTGATTTGAGCCTAACTTGTTCCCTCTCTGGTTGCAACTAGGCTTTAGTAGATCATCTAGCTCATTTGTAAGCGTCTAGCACCACTGTAAGCTTGGCAATGTCATCAATGGTGAACAGCCGAAGCCACCCATGCCACCCCAGTGTAGACAGCAAGCTAGGATAGGAACTAGCCGTGCCAACCTTGTTTGGGAGATCACCCATGCCTCACCGCCCCCTCTCGACCAGCCCTGCCTCGAAGACATCGACCAGAGCACCCAGGAACGCCGCGCCCGTGCCTCTATCAACCATGCCGAGCGTGCGCCAGACCGCCACCCTCGACACACGGCCACAGACCGCGCACCGCCCTCGCCGCGTGCATACACGATCACCACCGTCCCAGGAGACCGCCAGACATCCCCGTTCGCTGCCCCATGCCCCGTAGCCACCGCTCGCCGTCAAGTTCGCCGCCTCTACCTCGCAGAACATCGTGCGTTCCCGACCATTTGCCACCGCCCCTACACGCGCAATAAAGCCATAGAGCATCGCCAGGAGACAACCAATCGATCGCCACCGCCGGCCATGCCTCTAGCAGCCCATAGCCATGTCGCCACCGTCGCCTGCCCATCCCGTTCGGTCTCGTCGTCGAGACTATAAATAGAGGCCTCCCCCGCTCACACTTTTCTCACCATCTCACTCCCCTCTCCTCACTGATCGTTCCACCCTGTTCCCGGAGCAAGGCGAGCAGCGCATCGCTGGAATTTGGCCGGAGCTGTCAACACCCAGATTTTTAATCCCAGATGCCTGTTATGCCATACATCGCAATCCCAGGATTACCATTTTTGCGAGACATAACAGAATTGGATACCACAGTACATCATCCATTACAAACCATACATAAGGTCTTACACAAATAGGGATCTCATGATCCAGTTCTTAATACAACTTCAAGCAGCGGAATACGTAATAATAACGGTAGCGTAGGCGAAGCTCCATCTTCGGGGTCACAGGCAATCCTGACGATGCGAGATGATCCTAGTTGTCGTAACCTTCCTGGGGTCCATCCTCCGGGTACTCCTCTTCATATTCTGGCCACGGGAATAGCCAGGGACAAAGCCATGAGTACTCTTTAAGTACTCGCAAACTAATACTAACAAGTGAAAGGGGTTTTTGATAATAGGACACTAGGCTCTAGGGTTGTTTTGCAATAAGCCAGATTTATCTCTACTAAGTTCAGAAACAAGAGAGCTAATTGAAGTTTATAACACCTAAGTGGGAACTTGTATCTCATGTCACAACTCTGTTGTGGTCAAGTCGAAGTCTCAGTTCATTTCACAAGTCATTTTGAAAAGTCTGACGGGGGAACAGTATGGCCACTCCAACTGACCATAACCGCGGACGCGGCTATTCGAATAGTTTGACACTCTGCAGAGATTGTACACTTTCACCACAACATTCGATACATCCGTCAGGAACAAATCCTGAATTCACCATACTCAGTATGCGGATAATAAATCCTAACCTTTCAATTACACGCCCTAGTATAAGCACCTCTCCTGTGAGTTTGGCCTCCCAACCATGACCAACTGTCATCTTGGGTACTGCACAGGTGGACAATCTTCACAAGGTAGCCTCAGCTCAGGCCTTGGCCGTGAGGGCACTAATACTAAGGTATATAAGTTTCTAGTCAAGCCCTACCCAATCTTCGGGTATTGTGGTTGTACGATAAAATTGGAATGGCATCGCATCCAGACAACCATCAGTTTTAAAAAAAGGGCTAAGGCTCATGCCTCAACATTTTCATCACCAAAATCATTAGGTGTTCGGAAACATATCTCAAAACATCTCAGTAGAATGATCCATCATTCTAAGGTTTTCATAACCATTTTCACCAAGTATTCCCATCTAAAGTTGATCAAGTTTTATGCTTAGAACTAGCATCTACAAGTGGGGGTAAGCACTAATGAGGGGTGGTAAACTAATGGAGTTTCACTAAGTTTAACCTCATGCCTTAGGATGACATCAAGATTATCTAGCATAGTCCAAATTTTATGCTCTTTATGCAACCTTCAATTATCCTTCTAGTATCTACCAATTATTCCAGTAACTCTAAGAAAGAGCTTTGATAAAGAAATAAAGTAATAAGCTTGCAAGTAAAACTAGGATTGGGTATCATCAAATGTATCTAACCAAGCATGCTTAGTGCATTGCATAGGTTATTTAACTCTCATAATTGCAAATGTTAGCTTGCATAGGTATAGTATCAGCTTTCACTGGGCCACTTGGTTAGTAAAGCTTGCTAAAGTAGAGTATCTTGCAAGTGTTAGCTTGCCTTGTGCAGAGCAGTGGTTGAAATTCTCCTCGGCTTCTTCTTCGTAGAATCCTCCTTCCTCCTTGTATCCTTGGTCGGTACTAGCATCTATAAATAGATACGATGTACACAATCACCAAACAATACTCAACTACTTGCAATCATCACACAAAAGGGTCCTATAGATGATCTAGCCTCATCACTAACATTACAAGAGTAAAGCTTGGTTTAATTCCTTTTATTTTAGAAAAGTAATTTCTACTCATTGAAAAACTACTTAAGAATTAATATTCTCCAAACCAAACATGGGATCATGTTGACACATGTCATCACCACACATTTTAGTCCATGGGAATGTGATTTAAAGTGGTGTCACAATTTAATAAGGTTTTACCCTTTTATTTTAATTAAATAATGTGCCTAAAAATGCCAATGTGGCATTCTTTTATTACCTGAACTTTATTTCTGTAAGTAAACCTATATATTTTTATATATTCTGAAATGTGATTTTTGAGAGTTGGAATCAACTCAAAAGTTATTATGGTTTAAATTTGAAAAATGTTTGAATGCAGAAAAGCTTCTGCCTTGTTATTTTTACCAAGGATGATCTACAGATCCAAATGACTTGAATCCAACGGGCTTGGATTCAGCATTCCCAGACCTTTCTAACAAAATTGGTTTCATTCAATTTGGTTCATTGAATCGATCTGGGTTGATTTTTGAATCAAGGTGCAGAAGTGTGTTTGAAATAAAATGTAAAAGGTTAATTTCAAATGACTGGACTGCGCGGGAAACGATACTGGGCCGGCATGCTAAGCGCAGCGCTTACGCGGGCTGGTTAAGTGGCTGTCCCCACGCGTCAGTGAGACGAGGGGGTGCGAAGCTGTATGGGGTGATGTGGTGCGTTCGATATGGTTCTAATCCAACGGCTGAGGTTCATCATCGACGTTGGGCAACGCCGACGAGACATAAACCTAGCATGGCCAGTGGGGGTCGTTGGGGGCTCACCGGAGTTCAGGCGAGGGTCGGCGAGGCGGGCGAACGACGAAGTCGACGACGGTGAATCTCCTGGTACCAGCAGCTTCTCCTGGGGCGGCTCCAATCGCTGGCTCCCTTCTTCTCCAGCAGCGGCAGGCTCCGGTGAAATTCCGGCGAAGTGCTGCTCGCCTTGCTCCGGGAACAGGGTGGCACGATCAATGAGGAGAGGGGAGTGAGATGGTGTGCTCAATTCGGCTGGGGGTGGCCTCTATTTATAGTGGCGAGAGGGGACCGACGGGGTGCACGGTGAGCTCGTCGTGGTCGATGGTACAGACGACTATCGGCATGGGCGACGGTAGGGGGCGGTGCGGTGCTCCCTGACGATGCTCAACGACACGGTGGCGATACGTGGGGTGGTGCGGCTTGGTCGGAACGCGACGGTGCTCTGCGCGTGCCCGATAGAGAATTTAATGGCGCACAGTGCGTGTGGTCCACGCGGCGGCGAACGAGCGTGTTTGCGGGGTTGCTGGGACAGTGGTGATCACGTATGCACGCGGCGAGGGCGGCGCGCGGTCTGTGGGCGTCGGTCGAGCGTGGCATATGGGGCGTGCTCTCGGCATGGTTGCTGGCGAGGTTGGCATGGTTCGTGGGTGTGGTCCAGTGGCTGGCAACGTTCGAGCGCTAGACAGGGAGTGGCGGTGGGGTGTTGGCTTGCTCCCAGACATGCTAGCTAGGCTTGTTTCTCCTCCTAGCTTGTTGTCGACATGGCGGTGACAAGGGTGCATTCGGCCTGCTCACCATTGATGGCAATGCCAAGCTTACAGTGATGCTAAGGGTGTGTAATTGAGCTAGATGATCTACTAAAACCTAGTTGTAACCAGAGAGGGAATAAGTTAGGCTTCAATTACTGCTCACAATAGTGTTTGGATTTTGTTTGATTTGTGTCTGCCAAGTGTTTGATGAAATGGCCGCAAGAACTCAAGTTTTGAATTTTGAAAAGATTTTTGGTGGGTATGCTAGGTTGGTGCTGGTGAGTCTGCAGATGCTTGGGTTTTGAAATTTGAGCTTATTTGAGTGGTTTTTGAAAAAGTGGGATCTTCTCATATGATAAAGATTCAATTTTGAATTGCCATTTAAACTATGCATTTGAAAGTTTCTGGATGTTCACAAAGTGGGCCTTGATACTTTGTTATGATTACAATCAAGGGGTGTAAAGATCCAGAAAAGTTTCTATTAAGTTCTGAAAGTTTGAGACAGCCAAAGTAGGCATGGGAGTTAAATTGGTCAAAATGACCATTCACTCATTTAGCTTTGTTTTGATTTAGTTGTCTTTGAGAAAAGTTTGGGAATTGTTTAGATGATGTTTATTTCACCTAAGCATCCATTTACAAGCAAAGGAACACACAAACAAGTTGGTTCAAAAGAATTCCAAATGAATTGCTACACCGTGCATGCTTTCATATTTTTATTTAGAAAAGTTTTTGTTAACCCTAATTTTGATGATTAGATTTGATGATCCAAGTTTAGTATTTTTGGGATGTTACAGGAGCAGTCCGCCTCTGGAGAAGAAGGGCGCCGTCGATTTCGTCCACCCCAGGAGAAGATGCCGGTAGCAGGCGGTTCGCCGTCGTCGACTTCGTCGTTCGCCCGCCTCGCCGACCCTCGCCTAAGCCCCGGTGAGCCCCCGACGACCCCCACCTGCCGCGTTAGGTTTCTGTCTCGCCGGCGCCGCCCGACGTGGACGATGAGTAGCAGCCGTTCGATTAGACTTAGATCATGCGGATGAGATTGCCCCGTACCACTTCGCGTTTAAAGAGCCTCTTGCTAGTGGAACCCCCCTGTCAGTTGAGCCTTGCGCCGCGGAGTGACACTGGGCCGGCCCATTAGCAGTTCCCGCGCAGCCCAGTCGTTTGAATTTAACTTTTTCCATTTTAATTCCAACACAGTTCTGTACCTAGTTTAAAAAATCAACCCAACTCGATTCACTAAACCAAATTGAATGAAACCAATTTTGTTAGAAAGGTATTGAAATGCTGAATCCAAGCCCGTTGGATTTAAATCATTTGAATCTATAGATCAACCTTGTTAGAAATAACAAGGTAGAACCATTTCTACATTCAAACATTTTTCAAATTTAAACCATAAAAGCTTTTGAGTTGATTCCAACTCTCAAAAATAAAATTTGATCATACCTTTCAGAATATATAAAAACCTTTGGGTTTACTTAAATAAATATTGTTCAAGTAATGAAAGAATGCCACATAGGAATTTCTAGTCACTTTATTTAAGTAAAATAAAAGGTGAAACCTTATTAAATTGTGACACCACTTTGAATCACATTACCATGGACTAAAATATGTGATGATGACATGTGTCAACATGATCCCATGTTTGGTTTGGAGAATATTAAATCTTAAGTAGTTTTTCAATGAGTAGAAATTACTTTTCTAAAAATAAAAGAAATTAAACCAAGCCTTAATCTTGTAATGTTAGTGATGATGCTAGATCATCTATAGGACCCTTTTGTGTGATGATTGAAAGTAGTTAAGTATTGTTTGGTGATTGTGTACCTCGTATTTATTTATAGACGCTAGTACCGACCAAGGATACGAGGAGGAAGGAGGATATTATGAAGAAGAAGCCGAGGAGAACTTCAACCACTGCTCTGCACAAGGCAAGCCTTACTAACCAAGTGGACCAATTCAAGCTAACACTTGCAAGATACTTTACCTATGCAAGCCTAATACTACTAGTTGAATGTGCAAGCAAATACTTGCTTGTTACCATGCCAACTATATGCCTTAAGCATATATGATCATAACCACTTGATAAACCAATCCTAGTTTTAATTGCAAGGTTTATACTTTATTTCTTTATCAAAGCTATTACTTAGAGTTTACTTAAGTGAATTGTAGATACTAGAAAGATAATTGAAGGTTGCATAAAGAGCATAAAATTTGGCCTAAGCTAGATAATATTTATGTCATCCTAAGGCATGAGATTGAACTTAGTTAAACTCCACTAGTTTACCACCCCTCATTAATACTTACCCCCACTTGTAGATGCTAGTGCTAAGCATAAAACTTGATCAACTTTAGATGGGAATACTTGGTGGAAAAATGGTTATGAAAACCTTGGAATGATGGATCATTCTATTGAGGTGTTTTGGGACATGTGTTTCCGAACACCAGATGATTTATGGTGATGAAAATGCTGAGGCATGAGCCTTAGCCCTTTATAAAATTGATGGTTGTCTGGATGCGATACCATTCCAATTTTACCGTACAACCACAATACCCGAGAATTGGGTAGGGCTTGACTGGAAACTTATATACCCTAGTATTAGTTCCCTCACGGCCAAGGTCTGAGCTGAGGCTACCTTGTGAAGATTGTCCACCTGTGCAGTACCCAAGATGACAGTTGGTCATGGTTGGGAGGCCAAACTCAAAGGAGAGGTACTTATACTAGGGCGTGTAATTGAAAGGTTAGGATTGATTATCCGCATACTGAGTATGGTGAATTCAGGATTTGTTCCTGACGGATGTATCGAATGTTGTGGTGAAAGTGTACAATCTCTGCAGAGTGTCAAACTATTCGAAGAGCCGCGTCCGCGGTTATGGACAGTTGGAGTGGCCATACTGTTCCCCCGTCAGATGTTTTCAAACAGACTTATGAAATGAATTGAGATTTTGACTTGACCACAACTTAGGTGTTATAAAACTTCAACTAGCATTCGTTGCTTCTAAACTTAGTAGATGTAACTCTGGCTTTTTGCAAAACAACCCTAGAGCTTAATGTCCTACTACGAAAACCCCCTTCACTTGTTAGTATTAGTTTGCGAGTACTTAAAGAGTACTCATGGCTTTGTCCCTAGCTATTCCCATGGCCAGACTATGAAGAGGAGTACCTGGAGGATGGACCCCAGGAAGGTTACGACAACTAGGATCATCTCCCATCGTCAGCATTGCATGTGACCCCGAAGATGGAGCTTCGCCTACGCTACCGTTATTATTACGTATTTTCGCTGCTTGAGTTATATTAAGAACTGGATCATGAGATCCTTATTTGTGTAAGACCTTATGTATGGTTTGTAATGGATGATGTACTGTGGTATCCAATTCTGTTATGTCTCACAAAAATGGTAATCCTGGGATTGCGATGTATGGCGTAACAGGCATCTGGGATTAAAAATCCGGGTGTTAACAAGTTGGTATCAGAGCCATCCTGACCATAGGAGACCCTAGTTAGACTGGACGTTTGAATCCAAAAACTTAGTTTCAAAACCAAAGAAGGCAAATATTTACAAAAACTTATTCCCATTCTTATCACCTTGATTCTTTCATGAAAATTCATGTTCCTCAAAAACTCTTGCAAAATACCTAAAATTCGACACACTTGATCACTCTACTAACTTACTCATCTTATATTCTTTTAGATGGTCGTGAAGTACAACAAGTTTTACCAGTTGGGAAATGGAGGAGACCTTATCTTTGAGAGGGATTGGACCAGCTTTCGGAACTTTTGAAGCGTCCGCACCCCGAGTTCTTCGGAGCTCAGCTCAATGATCAAGGAGAAGAAGATCTGCAGTGGCTAATTGTTGCGAGTCTCCGAGGAAAGATTGAACCTCCCACTGCTGAGGGAATTCAGTTTACCTTAAGAGAGAACAACTGGCTCGATGGACTTGTCAGGGCCATGCAGGAAGATCTTGCCTATCTGTGTGGGCAGAGTATCAACTAGATCAAGGGTACCCGCTTTGAGTTTTTCCCAAGGCGTGATGCTAATGGACAGCCACTGGAAGCCCCATACCACCACGAGTTGAAGACCCAATTGTAGCACCTTAGCTTCATGATATACGATCGTCAGTAGGAGTTGGATAATTGTCGTGACTACTCCTACCACAAGTCCGCCATTATCAAGACGAAGGATCAGACCATCGCCATGTTAGCAAAGGATCGCAAGTCTCGCCTCCGTTAGCTCGACAAGAAGGAGCGCATCATTGCCCGTCTTAGCCACCATATCTAGTCTTTGGAGGAGACCATCCACAAGAGGGACATGCAGTTGGAAGAAAGGGAGAATGCCGAAGAGGATCTTCGTGGAGACCCTACTCCTATCTCAGCGATGATGACGATTTTCTGGAGGATCAGGCTATGGATTTCTTCACCGATGAGGAGGATTTCGCCTTCATCAATGACGACGATGATGATGAGGATGACGACTACATCGACTCCGAGGAGTAGTAGCACTTGAGCACTAGCGTAGTGAGTAGTATTCGGTCCCACTGTATCGTAGTTTCCAGAATGGTTCCTAAAAACATCTGTTTACCTTGTTGTGGTGTGTGTCTGTATCGTGTGCTATGAATGAATGAATGAAAAGCAAGTTTCTAGAAAATTTTAGTCAAACTTTAAAAACTTTTCAAAGCCCTGATCCTTAGAAATTTCCCTCTTTTCTCATGATCAATCTTTAGATGCCACGCGGAGGAAGTGGTTCATCCCCGGACCCGATGTTGCAGATCCTGCAAATGTTGGTTTCTGACCGCGAAGCTGAAAGAGCCGAACGCCAAGCCAACCTAGCGACTCTTCATTAGATAGCTCAGCTAGCCCACAACAATCAAGGCCACGGAAACTAGGACAACCATGGATCTAAGCTCAAGAATTTCCAGAACACCAACCCACCTGTTTTCACTAAGTCGGAAGAGCCCTTAGACGCTGATGATTGGCTGAAAACCATGGAAAATAACCTAGAAGTCGCCAGAGTGGAAGCCAACGAGAAAGTTCTATTCGTCACCCATTATCTAGCCGGAGATGCCAGAGCATGGTGGAACAGTGTTCGTGCCATGACCGGAGGACAGATGATGACCTGGGAGGAATTCAAAGTCAAGTTCAGCAGAACCCATGTGCCACCAGGTTTGATCAAGAGGATGAGAGATGAGTTTAGAGCACTGAAGCAAGGAAGTATGACCATAGTGGAATACCGTGACAAATTCTTGTCATTAGCTAGGTATGCCCCAGATGAGATAGACACCGAAGCCAAGAAGAAAGAAAGATTCATGAATGGTCTGCACGATGAGATGAAGACAGTGTTAGTCAATATCCCCTTTGCTGATATTGAAACCCTGGTCGACTCTGCTATCCAGATGGAAGGAAAGATCAACCAAGCCAATGAGAATCGTAAGTGTCGCATGATGCCTCAACCAGGAACCCATCAGACCCCAAAGTATCGCCCCAACCCATCTCCAGGATTTGCCCCGAGAACCAACAGACCCCCGATGAACCGTTCGACCTATCCCAACCGTGGAAACCCTAGGCCCGGAGGAAATCACAACAAACCCGACAACTCTAGCAATTTCAACCGTGCCCCACCCAAGTATAACAACAACAATGCTATCGCCGACACCAACACTGCCCCGAGGACTGGAAGCAATGTTGTGCCTGTTGCAGCAAAGGACAAGTCGCAGGTAACTTGTGATGACTGTGGAAATAAGGGTCACTACTCCAACGAGTGCCCCAACAAGAAGAATGCCGCAGCCCCCAATGCAAATGCCCCATCTCAGCAGCAGCGTCATGTTCAACCAGGAAGAAGGTTTGCCCCAGCTCAGGAAGCGCTAGACATCGTGTTGGGTATGTTTTCTGTTAATTCAGTACTTGCAAGAGTGTTGTTTGATTCTGGTGCATCGCATTCATTTGTCACCGAAGAATTTGTCTGCACTAGTAAGATTCCACCAACAAAACTGAAGCATGTTATGATTGTCCAAATTCCCGGTTCAACCACCAAAGCTAGGAAAATTTGCAAAGCAGTCCCTATCCGAATCCATGGCATAAATTTTTAAGCTAACCTGATAGTACTCGGAACTAAAGGTTTGGAAGTAGTATTAGGAATGGATTGGATGTCCAAACATAAAGGATTGATTGACTATTCCAAGAAATCTATCACCATGACCAGTACAGCCGGAATATCAGTCGAGCATATATCTGAAACCTTACCTCGTCAATTCAAGTGCAACAAGAGTATAGCCCAACCTACCATTGACCAAGTTCGGATTGTCTGTGAATACCCCGATGTATTTCCAGATGTTTTGCCCGGTATGCCCCCAGATCGGGATATTGAGTTTATCATCGAACTAATCCCCGGAACAGGACCCATATCCCTGAGACCCTATAGTATGAACTCGTCGGAACTAGCAGAACTGAAGAAGCAACTAGATTCCATGCTGGAAATTGGATTGATTCAACCAAGTGCGTCACCATGGAGATCACATGTTTTGTTTGTGGACAAGAAAGATGGAGGCAACCGTTTGTGTACGGATTATCAGAAGTTGAATGATGTCACCATCAAAAACAAGTACCCCTTGCCCAAGATAGAAGATTTGTTTGATCAGTTGACCGGTGCCAAAGTGTTTTCTAAGATTGATCTTAGGACTGGCTGTCATCAACTCAAAATTCGTGTAGAGCATATTCCAAAGACTGCCTTTACCACCAGATATGGATTATACGAGTATACCGTCATGTCTTTTGGATTAACCAATGCCCCCGCTTATTTCATGAATCTCATGAATAAGATTTTTCTGGACTTCCTGGATAAGTTTGTCGTTGTTTTCATCGATGACATTCTGATTTATTCCAAATCGGAAGAAGAACATGAGCTACACCTAAGGACCATTCTTGGAACCCTTAGAGAGCATCAGCTGTATGCCAAGTTTAGCAAATGTGAATTCTGGTTACGGGAGGTAGGATTCCTCGGAGAAATTGCCGTTGATCCTGCAAAAGTGAAAGATATCGAAGATTGGCATGCCCCAACCACTCAAACCCAAGTTCGTGCATTTCTCGGATTGGCGGGATATTACCGCAAGTTCGTAGAAGGATTCTCGAGTATCGCCAGACCCATGACCCAATTGCTGGAAAAGGACAAGAAGTTTGAATGGACCAAAAAATGTGAAGCGAATTTTCAAGAACTCAAAAGGAGATTGATTTCAGCCCCAATCTTAATCATGTCGGATATCACGAAGCCCTTCGACATGTATTGTGATGCATCCAAGATCGGTCTCGGATATGTGCTAATGCAAGAAGGCAAAGTTATATCTTATCTATCTCGACAACTGAAACAACATGAGCAAAATTACCCAACCCATGACCTCGATCTCGCAGCCATAGTTTTAGCCCTGAAGACATGGAGGCATTACCTGATGGGAAATCATTGTGAGATTTATTCCGATCACAAGAGCTTGAAGTATATATTCACTCAGAAGGAGTTGAATATGAGGCAAAGAAGATGGATTGAGTTAATCAAGGATTACGATCTGGACATTCACTATCACCCTGGTAAAGCCAACGTGGTAGCAGATGCCCTTAGCAGATTGTCATGCCGCTTTAACTCCATGATTTTGAAGGATCAACCAAGTTTGCACAAAGAGATGGAAGATTTTCAAATGGAATTAGTGAGTGAAGGATTTTTGGCTAGCATAGAACTTCAACCCACTTTGATCAGCCAGATCAAAGAGGCGCAGAAAGGAAATTCTAGTATTGACGGAATCAAGCATCGTATCGGTACAGGCAAAGTACCCGGATTCACCAAAGACGAAGAAGGAGTTCTGTGGTACAAAGGACGCCTTTGTGTACCAGCAGATTCTGAGTTAAAAGAATTTATTGTGAAGGAAGCTCATGATACTCTTTATTCTATCCACCCCGGAGGAACTAAGATGTATCAAGATTTGAAAGAGCAATTTTGGTGGCATAAGATGAAGAGAGAAATCGGAAGCTATATCACCAAGTGTGATATTTGTCAGCGAGTCAAGGCAGGACATCAAAGATTGCTGCAACCATTGCAGATTCTGGAATGGAAATGGGATTCTATTTGAATGGACTTTATCACCGGATTGCCTACTTCTAGTAGGGGAAATGACTCTATTTGGGTCATAGTAGACAGATTGTCCAAAGTCGCCCATTTCATACCCGTCAAGACCACATATCAGAGTTCGAAGCTAGCAGAGTTATACATCGCTAGAATCGTCAGTTTGCATGGAGTCCCCAAGAACATCGTATCGGATCGAGGAACTCAGTTTACCTCGAGATTATGGAAGAAAGTTCAAGAAGGTTTAGGAACCCGCCTAGATTTTAGTACCGGGTATCACCCCTAGACCGCCGGACAAACGGAGCGAGTAAATCAAATACTCGAAGATATGCTGAGAGCATGTGTGTTAGAATATGGATCTAAGTAGGAAGACTGTCTGCCGTTTGCAGAATTTTCGTACAACAATAGTTATCAAGCTAGTTTGCAAATGGCCCCATTTGAATTCATGTACGGAAGGAAGTGTCGCCATTGAAGGGAATGTAGCGTTTCCAACTCAAAGGAAAGTTAGCCCCCAGATATATCGGACCTTTCAAAATTCTGAACCGTCGAGGAGAAGTGTCATATCAATTGGAACTACCCGAAGAGATGTCAGTCGTGCACAATGTGTTCCATATCTCATTACTTCGCAAGTGTCTCGAAGTCCCGGAGAAGACTGAAGTGTTCAAGAATATTGATCACCGGACCATAGAGATCAACGATGACCTGACCTATCCCGAAGTACCCATCCGTATTTTGGAAGAAGCTTTCCGAACCACTGTCACATCCCAAGATTTTCCAAATCTTGTAATGTGAAAAATAAATAAACAAAATAAATAATTGTTGAAATTTAAGGTGAGAAGAAACTTTTTGATTCCAACTAGAAACATCAAAACCTATTTTGATCAAATAAAATCCTAAAGAGATTTAAAAAGATAAAAAATAATAAATAAAGTTATAATAGTTGGAATCACTATTTTTGGATCCTTTAATAAAAAGATATGGTTTACAAAAGCAAAGGTAGAAATATAAATAAGGACTATTTTAAAGAGCCAAATTAAATCTTGACCAAGCAAATGAAATAAAATATTTCTATTTGATAAAAAGAGTAAAATATTATTTAAATAAAATAATAAGGAATTATTATACCCAATTATATTTGAGTAAAGGCTTGTTCCATTTTAAAATAAACATTAGAAACTTATTAAAGTGTTTTAAATAAAATTTCAAAGTGTTTTATAATTTCAATTAAAACTAACTGAAAAGTTTTTGGGAAAATTTAGAAAGTCAAATAGAGTTTTAAACATATTTGAATCCTATTTTGAATTAAAGACTAAAGTCTATTTAATTATTTTAAATAAATAATAAACCCTAAAAATAATTGTTCTATTTTGGACTTTGGAATATGTTGTTAAATAGAATTAAAATTCACCCAAAGTTTGGTGGTGGTTTGAATTCATTTGGAGTTTGTAATGTTTGAATTAAAATCAAAACAGAATAAAAGAAATGGAAAAGGAAAAAAAATAGAAGAAAAAACAAACAGAGCCAGCCCAACCCAGCTAGCCCACTAAGCCTAGTCCAGCCCAGCAAGCTCCTCTCTCCCCGAACCGTTTTCTTCTACTCAGGAATGAACCCACACAGTGAATGACAACCGGACCCCACCCCCACTTTCTCTCACTTGCTGACGCCAGGCCCCACCGCCAGCTCCCTTCGTTCTCACCCGCGCGCTAACCTTCTCGGCGGTTTCTGCCGTTAAAAGCTCGCTTGATTCCTCTTTAATCGCGTGTTGATTCAGCCCCGCGATCATGCGTACATAAGCGCCTGCCCTCTCTCTCTCTCTTTTCCCTCACTCACCGCACCTCCTCCGCCCCAGGGCTGCCCGAATTCCTCTCGGCAACACCCGTTGCTCCGGCGAGCACTTCCATCGATTCCGGCCATTCTCCACCGCGCCTCGCCCCCTCGACCACACGAGCACGCTGCCCACTGTCCTGCGAACCTCCCAGTACCACTTGTTTAGCCACGCTCGCTTCAAACTCTCGGCAACAACGACGACCTCTCGCCACCGTCCACTGCCTCTACTCGGTCGAGCTCTCTAGGTAAACTCCGACCAAGTCTTTCCCTCTCACTGATGCTCCCAGACTCGCGACCCTGCGCACCTAAAAGCGCCTCTACTTTGTCTTTGCACGGTCCGAAACGTCGCCAGCGACAACAACCCAAGAGCACTGCCGCCCGCAGCAACTCCGGCGAAAGATTGAAGACGAACTCATGCGCCCCTCGCCTCCTCGCGAACACGTTGAGTATCAGCACGCCACGACGATCTCGGTGAGCATTTCGTATGTCCCTTTTGTGTCCTGTATCACCGGCTCCGCCGTAGCCAGAGCGCGCGCCGCCGTCAGCCGTCGCCAGCGCCGCTCGTTCTAGGTCAAATGCGTAGCATCCGTTGGATCTTGATCCTGTGGCGTAGACAGAACAGCTTAAACAAAAGGGTACGGTTGAACCTAAGCCGCACGATTACACTTAGATCCAATGCACCAGAGTGAGCGATCCGCAGGAACCGGTATGGGCTAATGGAAATCAGCCGCGTGGCTCAGATTTCGTTTTAAAAACAGAAACATTTCTATTAGATGTTCAATTTTGTAAAATTCATAACTTTCAAACCACATGTCCAAACTTTGCAAATTTTATATCAATGGAATCAGCAAGACAATTACTTTCCAACCATGCACTTTGTTTAGTAAATTGCTTCTGATAAATTGTTTGTTTTTGCAGAAACTTGTGTAGGCATATTTTGGATATAAAATTTGTTCTAAAATTATTTTTGTGATAAAATCCTTGGCAAATGGATTATTTTGAACCTACTGACCTTATAAACCAACTCATGGATTTGAAAATGTATTTGGTAAATCTAAAGAGTAAATCTTTGATTTAAAGCATTTCTAGTCAAATAAAAATATTGTTTATTTGTTGAAAACACTTTTTGGAGAAAAACCTTTAGAAAATGTTTTGATTTAAACTCTCTGACCCCAAGCACCAAGTTTTATGATTTAAAAATGTATTTGGTGAACCCTATAAAGATTGTTACTTTGATAAAGGCATTTTCAACCACATAAAATATTGATTTGGTATTAAAATGGTTTATGGGTAAAATCCTTTGCAAATGGTTTTGACACCTTTATAAAAATGACCAATAGGTGTTTTAGAATGTTTATAACCTATTAGAAACCACTTTTCCAAATAAAATAATCTTTAGCATGCTTGCATGCATTATTTTGTTTCTATCATTTCATGTGATGAATTGCTTGAATGGTAGATTGAATTCTTGCTTGCTTGATTGAATTGTAGTGATTTGAAGAGTGTGAATATTGCAAGATCAAGGAGTGAACTTATATTCTCTACCAAAAAGGAAAGTGATGCTTCATACTTTTGTCCCATTATTTTTCACTATGCATTAGTGATATTTCTAAGTAGGACTTGCATGGAATTTTTGCTAAGTATAAACTATGCCATGGGAAATCCTAGTAGATGAAACCTTAGTGGAAATTTCCTAAGTTAAGATTCCTACTACTATCATTCTTAGCTTAGCTAGTAGAAAACAAGGGTGGAATATATTCATACTATGGAATATTTCTAAGTCAAGGACTTGTGTTTTGTTTAATAAAACAACTAAGTGAATGAATCACCTGGGTGCAATGGAAGGAACGGTTTGTGTTGAGTGGTTACACAAGGCCCATTTCTATGGTTTACCTTGTGTATCTCACTTGTGGATGGCCACCCAGGAACAAAGAGGTTTGAGATGTCAAATGTTGAGAAGATTCAAGTGCAGCCACTTGGCATTATGGGCTCTGCCTGGATCATATAGGTTGCAATAACTTAGCCAAATGGACAGTTGGTGGTAGGGGTTGATAGGTTGGAACGCGTCCATTCTAGTCTAAGGGAAGGCTTCTGAAAGATCTTGTCTTGGTGAAACCAAGTCTTGTGGGGAAAGTGCACCACCTCTGCAGAGTGTAAAATCTAAGTACTTAGCCATGTCCCTGACAAAGGAAAATTTGAGCATCAAGACATGGAAGCAATCAAGAATCTCCTCATCTAAATTTCTAAGTTAAAACTTTGTGGTTGAACAAGGGTTAAAGGATCACCAATTTCTATTGGGAGATGCCTTGGGTGATTTTTTGACAAACAAAAACTTAGTGTTTTCAAAAGATAAGGAAAATCTATTTTGAGAAAAGCAAGTCTAAGCTCCACTTAGCCAAATTGTCGTGGGAATGACCACGGCAGATGCTGCAATTGGCAGCGAGTAGTAGAACATGGGGCAAGGGCGGCCAGCCATCTGCGGTGCGAGATGAGGGCAGAGACACAAGGATTTACCCAGGTTCGGACCCCGGAGGGTAAAGACCTACTCCTGCTAGATTGTATTATGGTGGAAGTACAACGGGACGAGCTCGGCGGCTAGGCAGCGAGTTGCTTGGGTGTATGATGGAACGTATCCTCTACGCGCCCTCTAGGGAGGTTTATATAGACTCACCCCCCTAGGGTTTACAGATCTCAACCGAATCAGATAAGGTTTCAGCAATCATTTAACCTAATCTGACTGGGCCTATCTACGCTTCTGGGCCTTCAGCTTCCAGTCGCTTGATTCCACGCCAGGTCTGGATCCAGTCGCCGTTCCGCAAGCCCACTCGCAGGCGCCCGGGCTAGTCAGAAACGTCCTGCTGGGTATACCCCGGTAGGCATATCCCCATCAGTAGTCCCCGAGGCCATCGTTGATTGGTCGCAGGTGGTCGCTGGCAGTCGGTGTATACGGCTCCAATGCGGACGCCCAGTCGAATCGGCGGCGGACTCCTGAATAAAGGAAAAAACAGTTATTCTAGTCGCACTAACGGCGACCGATTGGGTCGCAGCTCGGCGAACGGGTCGGCGAATATTCAGTCACTGTTGTAGTGATCGGGTCGGCGAATAATCAAGTCGCGCGGAGCGACGAGTCGAGTGGACGAAGTTGGACCGTCAAGTGGGGTCAAAACTAGCCATTGGGGTAATCCAACGGTAACTTTTGGCGTAATCACCATGTAGTAACGGCCCCCGAAATTGGCGGGTAACAACCGCTATATAAGGAGAATGATAGGCGAGCGGAGAAACACTCCTTCATGTTTCCTCCGATCTCTCCCATCTCTGTTTCCACTCTGCATCGCGATCCAACCGATCCAGAGAGCCCCGACCTCCACAAATCTTCCAACCAATGGCCCCCTCCACCGAACCATGGGGCCGATCCAAGTGCACCAGGGCGCTACTGGCGTCGTTCGAGGAGGCCGGGATCCTGCGCGCCGGCAGATGGCGCATCCCCGCGGTCGGAGAGGTGACTCCGGACCCGCGCGAGGGAGAATTTATTTGCTTCACCAGCCACCTGGAGCGGGGGCTGGGATTTCCCACTTCTCTCTTCTTCCGGCGCTTCTGCGCCTTCTACGGGATCCAGCCGTCGGACCTGGGCCCGCATAGCATCAGGCAGCTCGCCATTTTCGGGGCGTTCTGCGAGTGCTATCTGGGCTGCAGGCCCTACTTCCCCTTGTGGCAAGATCTATTCCATGGGAGGATTAGTCGCGAAGAATCAGGTGGCCCGATGCTGGCTGCGGGTGGCCTGACATTTCAGCTAAAGTCGAAGGCGTCGTTCTTCGACCTGATGCTGTCGGACAGGACGGCAAATGAGTGGAAGAAGTCCTGGTTCTATGTCACCAAGGCGACTCCAGATGGTGAGGTGGCGCTTCCAAGGTACTCCGCCAACCGGCCCGAACCGCGTCGGCTCCAGGTCGGCAAGCTCCCGCTGGACCAGCGGATGGTTGTCAACGAAATGTTGCAAACCATCCGCGGCCTGAAGAAGAAGGGACTCCAAACCATCAATCTTTACAACTGCTGGCTCAGGCGGTGGCTCGTTCCTTTGGCCCGCCGCGACCATTATATGTACGAGTATGCGGGCAGGGATGACCCGACGAAATCCTGCCTCGTCGAGTGGAAACTGGAAGACTACATCCTAGCTCTGAAGAAGATCACCCAGGCGGCGTACCTGGACGCGAAGGCCGGGGTCGCCCCCTATACCGCAAGGCGCCCAGCTCCGATGGTAAGTCGCCATTTTCGTCATCATTCGCAGTCGTAGATGATGCAGTCGCGGTTATGCTGACGTTGTTTCATTTTTATTGTAGCTGTTCCAAGTGGTGGAAGGATGGCTCCCACCCGCAGACGACGAAAACTCGAGATCTTCCGTTCAGGACGGGAGAGAGTCGCCACCCGCCAAAGGCGACGTCGGGAGCGACGCGGGTGATGACGACGATGATGACGAAGACAAGCCCGTGGAAGACGTCGCCCCGATGGTTCGGAAAACTCGCGGGCAACATCAGCACGAGCTCGAGGCGAGTAGGAGCCTCGAACGTCACGATGACAATGACGATGAGCTCCCCAAGCACACCTCGCGTCATGAGGCTAAGCCGTCAAAGAAGAAGAAGAAGGTGAAGGCTCCGCCAAGGAGGAAGACGAAGCCGGCGAAGCAGGCGTCTCCGCCTCGTTCTGTGACTAGTTCTGACGCCACCAGCTCGGCTAAGGGTGAAGCGGCGCATACGACAGTAGCACTGGACGCCGCCACCCTCCTGGACGAGGTACCTCTGGCCTCGCTTCCACCCCCATTCGCCCCGGTCTCTGGGTTGGGGGCTATTCCAGCCGCAGCAGCTTCGCCTCCCAGGAGAGCTCCTGCAGACGTCATCACGGAGGCTCCTGCCGCGGCCTCGTCTTCGAAGAGGCCCTCTGTATCTTGGGCACACGATGTGTTCGAGATGGGCCTCAGTCGGAAACTGGGCCTCGAGCTAGAGAAGCCGGCCAGTATCCGCACGGGACTGCAGTTCATACTAGTCGCCAAGTAAGTCTCGTTCGTCTGCTTGCCTTTCATTGTAATCGGACAATTTTGCTCAATTTTCCCTTCCGTGGCCAAGGTTCCGCCAGTCATCGCCGAAGAGGACCCCTCACAGAAGAGGAAAGCTGATGAGGTCGCTGCTCCCGCAGACAACGCTAAGAGGGCGAAGGGCGACAATGTCGTCACGGTCTCCGACGACACGACGGTTGCTCCAAGCGATCCGTCGACTATGGCAGGGGTGGCCTTGAAGACCAAGGAGGCTGTTTCCTCGCCCGGAGTGGCCAAGCCGACTCCTAGTGGCGCCGGGGCATCCGCTGCGACCTTCACCTGCTTCATGGCCAAAGCGGCCACAGCGAGTGGCGCAGCGCCGACGAGCCAAACGCCTGGGGTCGCCGAGACAGAGGTCGAGCAGCGTCGTGGACACACTCTACTTGCATCTGTGGACGCGCTATAGCTCCACGGCATGTTGGGCGCAGCCATCTAGGTATGTCCAGTCCCCGAGGATCGGGCCACTGAATTTCAGTGGTCGGATTCTTTTAGTGTTTTTTGTAGCGTCCAGTCCCCGAGTGCCTAGTCGCTGAATTTCAGCGGGTGGGCACTTAGGATTTTTGATCTCCAGTCCCCGAGTGCCTAGTCGCTGAATTTCAGTGGGTGGGCACTTAGGATTTTTGATCTCCAGTCCCCGAGTGCCTAGTCGCTGAATTTCAGCGGGTGGGCACTTAGGATTTTTGATCTCCAGTCCCCGAGTGCCTAGTCGCTGAATTTCAGCGGGTGGGCACTTAGGATTCCATTGTTGTTGACTGTTTAATTTGTGCGCAGGGCTTGCAGCGTGAATCGGCCGATCGGCTAGCTGCAAAGTGTCGCATGGAGAAGGAACTTATTGCCGTCCAAGAAATGAACAAGGGACTCCAAGCAATTGCTGCCAAGGCAGAGGAGGTCCGCCAGGGCCTTGTCCCAGCAGGTGAGCTGACGGCGGCTCAATCTGCTTTGAGTACAGCCGAGAAGCAGATCGCTGATCTGGAGCGTGAGCTCAAGGAGGCGAAGGCGGAGGCGAGCTCAGCGGATGGGCGAGCAAAGGCTATTGTGACGGCTGCCGCTGAAGAGCGAAAGGTCTCTGATGCCCTCGTCGTTGGGCTGCAGAACGACTTCTCCTCGCTTCAAAGCTTCATCACGGGCCTCTGCCGACCTTTAATTGGTAAACTTTCTGCCTCTGCCGGTGGTAGCTGCATTGTGAAGTCGTTGTTGTACTCACTTCTGACCTCTGTCCACAGGTCGGGTTATTGACAGCTCGGAGGAGGCGCAGTCGTACGACGCGTGGCAGTGTGTGATTCGAGCATATCTTCAGGAGATATCGCCCACGGAAGTGATTCCTAGCGACCTCGTAGAAGTATGGCGGTATCTAGAGAAGGTGCCGTCAGTCGTCGAGTTCATGATGCGGTCGGCGTTCTGGCACGGGGCGGCGACGTCTCTCAGCCTTGGGCTTGCCCACTTCCCGGAGGACTTCGACCTTGACGATGTGACGAGTGGGTACCCCTCGTCGACGGGCTCTGTGGAGATTGTCGAGGTGCTGAAGCTGACAGATCGGGCCGCGGTGTATTCCGATCGCGTCTAGGCGATGGGAGACCTCCTCCCCTATCAGGAGACGACTGTCGCCCCCAACGACCCTGAGCCAACGCATCGGGACTTCAAGGTTGATCAGCCGTTCCGTGCGGTGATGGCGCGTGAGTTGACGACGTACCCGTCGAACCCGTACACGCCCTTCATTCGCAACCGCAGGGGTGGCGGCGAGTCGCCGTTGAAACCTGCAGAGTAGAATCATTTGTGCCCTGGGGCGTTAGTAACAATTAGTCATTGGACGCATCTTGTATTTTGGAACGACATTGTTCTGTTATAATGAAACTTCGTATTATTTTGTGCATTGTTTCGCTATTTTGGATGCTGATTGGACGAGTCCCCGAGCGCGTCCGCCCTTTTTATGGGGTTTACCTCGTTTGTTATGTGTTTTTGGTTTTGAATGTTTTGTTAGTTGTTTTGCTATTGAGGTCGACTCGCCCGATCTCGGAGAGCCAGTCGCAGGGCGAATCCCTTGGGTGCTCTTTACTTGACCGTTTTCCCTTGCACGAACGAGGTCGGGTGGCCGAGTCCCCGAGCGTGGTACTTGGTGGTTCCAGTCGCAGCTCCAGGGTAGGTGAGGACTGGGCGCGTTAGAGTTAGCGCGTTACTCCTGCCTGATCTGAAGGATCAGTCGCGTGGCAAGTCCTGGGCACGCTCTCATACTTGGCGTTTTTGCCTAGTCGCTCGTGCTCGACTGGTCGCCAGTCCCCGAGCGTGGTACTTGGCCGTTCGAGTCGCTGTGCCGGGGACGCGGAGGTCCTTGGTCGCTGTGGGGAGCGAGGGCAGTTGTCTTGGCTCGTTAAGCCAGTCGAGCTAGGAGACTCCAATGGGGCTCCGGGTTAGCGTTTTTCGTGGATGTTACGAGTCCTGGGGTAACCCAGTGCCCTTGGAACGCACTACTTGGTCGTGCCGGTCGCTGTAACAAAGGTTGACTTCTGCGGTTAGCTTGACGCTGTTATTACGAGTGCGAGTGGCACAAGATACAGAGAGAAGACGCAATTTGCGGTAACCAATCTGTTTTATTTCATAGCAGGTGGAGAGTACATGTATGGGGTTCTAGGAGTAGAATTTCTGTAGGAGTTTTACATTCCACGGTCGCTTGACGTCGAGTTTCCCGTCTCCTCGAACGTCGGTGAGGTAATAGGCGTCGTTGCCAAGGACTCGCCCGATGGCGAATGGTCCCTCCCAAGGGGGGGAGAGCTTATGCATGCCCTTCTTGTCCTGGATGAGGCGTAGCACCAGATCGCCTTCCTGGAAGGTGCGAGTCCGTACTCGCCGGCTATGGTAGCGGCGGAGCCCTTGCTGGTAGATGGCAGTGCGGGAGCGAGCTAGGTCGCGTGCCTCGTCGAGTTGGTCGACTCCATCCTGGCGTGCGAGTTCGTTTGCGGCCTCTGTGTAGTTGACCACCCTAGGCGAGTCGTGCTCTAGGTCGGTGGGCATGACTGCTTTGGCACCATACACCATGAAGAAGGGGGTGAACCCTGTCGACCTGTTGACGGAGGTGCGGATGCCCCAGATGACGGAGGGTAAATCCTTGACCCAGCACCCGGCGGTGCGCTCGAGTGGTACTTGGAGCCGTGGATTCAAGCCATGTAGGATGCTCTGGTTGGCTTGTTCCGCCTGGTCATTGGACTCCAGGTGAGCAATTGAGGCGAGGTCAAGTCGGATGTGGTGTTCCTCGCAGAACTCGGCCATGGCTCCTTTGGCGAAGTTCGTGCCATTGTCCGTGATGATGCTGTTTGGGAACCCGTAGCGATAGATGAGCTCGCGTAGGAACTTGGTGGTGGTCTTCCTGTCGCACTTCCAGACTGGCTTGGCCTCCACCCATTTGGTGAATTTGTCGACTGCGACCAAGAGGTGGGTGAAGCCGGAGGGGGCCTTCTTGAAAGGGCCTACCATGTCCATACCCCACACGGCGAATGTCTAGGTGATGGGGATTGTCTTGAGCGCCGAGCTTGGTACGTGGGTCTGGTTGGCGTATTTCTGGCACCCGGTGCACTGCTGGACAATGTCGACGGCGTCTGCGTGTGCGGTAGGCCAGTAGAAACCGTGTCACATAGCCTTTGCAACCATAGAGCGGGCGCCGGCGTGGTGGCCGCAGTCGCCGGAGTGGATGTCGTGGAGGATTTTGCGTCCCTCAGCGGGTTGGATGCAGCGTTGGAACACGCCGGTTACGTTGCGCTTGTGGAGCTCGCCATCGATGATGACGAAAGACTTGCAGTGGCGCGCTATCATCCGGGCTTCTGTTTTGTCTACTGGCAAGGTGCCTCCCTCCAGGTAGGCGATGTACGGTGTAGTCCAGTCCTCTGGCTCGGCGATGAGTGCGACCAGGGCTTCTTCTGGTTGCAGCCGGACTCCAATGTTGATCTCCCTTGTGGGAGAGACGAAAGGCTTGGTGATGGTGTCGAGGAATACGCCGGCAGGTGGTGCGAGTCGAGCCGAGCCGATACGAGAGAGTGCATCGGCCTCCTCGTTCTTCCGCCTGTCGATCCACTCGACGGAGTAGCCTGCAAAGTGTCCGCCTAGCTTGTCCACTGCTTGGCGGTATGCCTCCATGGTGGGGGAGACGGCGTCGCAGGTGCCGGCGACTTTCCCAGCGACGAGGTCGGAGTCTCTGTAGTAGCGTAGGTGGTTGACATTCATCTCCTTGGCAGCTCGCATGCCGTGGAGTAGTGCCTCGTACTCGGCCATGTTGTAGGTGCAGGGGGTGAAGTCGAGGCAGAGGACGTAGCGCAGCTTGTCGCCCTTCGGAGAGGTTAGCACGATCCCTGCTTCTGCACCGTCTGCGTTCTTGGAACCGTCGAAGTGTAAACTCCAATAGTGGAGGTATGGCAGCTTCTCTGGCTGCTGGGCCTCCTCCTAGTCGGTGATGAAGTCCGCGAGAGCCTGCGACTTGATCGCTTTGCGCGGCTCGTACTTGATGTTGTGGACGCCGATCTGGACGGCCCACTTGATGTCCTGCAACGGTGCTGAGGAGACGACCATTATCGGGTGCTCCTGGAAGTAGTGCGGCAGTCGCCGCTGTGCTCTGAAGACCGCGTATACCAGTTTCTGGTATTGTGGGTAGCGCTGGCGCGACTCGGTGAGGACCTCGCTGATATACTACACTGGTCGCTGCACTGGGCGCTCCTTTCCCTCCTCTGGTCGCTCGACGACCATGACGGCGCTAACGACGCGCTCGGAAGCCACGACGTAGACCAGCATGGGTTCCTTGTCGACGGGGGCGGCGAGTAGCGGTGCTGCGAGTAGCACCTTCTTGAGGTCGCAGAGCGCATCGTCCGCCTCCTTGTCCCACTAGAAGGTGGGGTTCTTGCGCATCAGGCGGTATAGGGGCATCGCCTTTTCGCCCAATCGGGGGATGAAGCAACTGAGAGCCGCAACTCGCCCAGCCAGCTTCTGGACGTCACGCAGGCACTCTGGTTTGGCCGAGTCGAGCGATCGTGTCGATCTTGGTGGGATTCGCCTCGATCCCGCGCTTGGAGACGACGTATCCCAGTAGCTGTCCTGCTGGTACACCGAAGGTGCATTTGCCTGGATTTAGCTTTATCTTGTATTTCCGCAGGTTGGCGAATGTTTCCGCCAGGTCGGCGAGTAGGTGTCGCTCTGGCGAGCGGACTTCACTACCACGTCGTCGATGTAGACGTGGATATTACGGCCAATTTGGCTCGCAAGGCACTCCTGCATGCACCGCTGGTAGGTCTCCCAGGCGTTCTTGAGGCCGAAGGTCATGGCAGTGTAGTAGAAGGCTCCGAATGGCGTGATGAACGCCTTTTTCTCTTCGTCCTCAACGGCCATTTTGATCTGGTTTTACCCAGAGTAGGCGTCGAGGAAACACAGCGACTCCGAGCCTGCGGTGGAATCGATGATTTGGTCGATCCGCGGGAGGACGAATTGCTTCTTCAGGCAGGCGCTGTTTAAGTTTGTGTAATCGATAAACATCCTCCAGGTCCCATTTTTTTCTCGACCAGGACTGGGTTTGCCAGCCACTTGGAGTACTTGATTGGCCGGATGAAGCCTGCAGCGAGTAGACGCTGCACTTCCTCGGCGATTGCTCGGCGGCACTCTTCATTGAAGGGCCGCAACGACTGCTTGACGGGTCGCACTTTGGGGTCGGCGTTGAGTTTGTGCTCAGCGAGTTCCCTAGGGACACCAGGCATGTCAGAGGGCTTCCATGCGAAGATGTCCCTGTTCTCACAGAGGAACTCGATGAGCGCGCCTTCCTATGCTGGGCTCATGCCCGTCCCGATCGTCACCGTCTGGCTGGAGTCGCCTGGGACCAGCTCGACGGTGCGGGTATGCGTTGTTGCCTCGAAGGCTGAGGTGTTTCCGCCCTCCGAGTTGGGCTTCTTGAGTATAGTGGGGTCATCGTTGTTGACCCCACTCGCATATTTGGCGAGCTCGTCGGCGTGGTTGGCTTCTGCCGCGATGACGGCATTGGAGAGTTCGGCTCCTTTGGCCTCGCACTCGGGGCCATGTCGGGGTCGCCGTGGATGGTGATGACGCCACGCGGTCCGGGGAGCTTCATCGCGTTGTACGCGTAGTGGGGCCCGCCATGAACTTGGCGAACGCCTGGCGCCCCAGGACGCAGTGGTAGGGGTTGTCGAATGGCACCAGTTCGAAGACGATCCGCTTGGTGCAGTAGTTTGCCGGTGTGCCAAAGGTGACTGGCAGCGTGACCTTGCCGATCGGATACGCCTTCCGACCGGGGACTATGCCGTGGAACATGGTGTGGGTCGTCTCGACCATCGACTGCGGGAGCCGCAGTCGCCTAAAGGTGTCCAGGTACAGGATGTTGATGGAGCTGCCGCTGTCCATCAATGTATTGGGGAGCCAGTAGTCTCCCACCTTCGGCTTGACCACCAGGGCGACTCGGCCTGGGTATTTGATTCGTGGCGAGTGGTCCTGGCGGCTCCAAGTGATTGGCTGCTCCGACCAGTTGAGGAACTGGGGAACGTCCACCTGGGTCACCGCGTTGACGGCGACAGCGCGGGCGATGACCTTCTTCTCGTGCTTTGTGTTGAAGCCTGTGAAGGTGTGGAGCGAGCCGGCCACGCTGCCGAATTTTCCGCCGTTTGGCGGGTTGTTGTCGGGGTCTTCCCGCGCTCATCATGCCTTCTCGATCTCCTTGAGAGAGTGGCAATCGGTGGTCGTGTGCGTGGCGGGATTTCCTTCCCTGCTATGAAATGCACAAGGTTGGTTAAGGAGGGCCTTGGGGTCGAACCTTGGTTTTGCCTTGTAGTTGCCGCCGTCGCGGCGTTGCCCCCCGTCACGGCGGAAGCTCTTGGGCTCGCGCTGCGCGTACCTAGTGTTGGCGATGAAGTCGACTCGCCTGTCACTGCGGCGCTTGCCGGTGAGGCGAGTGTTGCTGTAGCGTAGATCGGATCGTCGTCCGTTGTCGTTGCCGCTCATGCGGCGTTGTCCTCCCGACTCGTCGTCGGTTTCTTGGTTTGGGTCTTCCTCCGCGTATCTTTTGGCGATCTCTAGGAGATCTGGTATGTTGTCGAGTGTGTGGTATGCTCGTTTGAGCTTGGCGACCAGGGGCTCGTAGCGGCATGAGGTCTTGAAGCAGTGGATTGCGGTGTCTGGGTGGATACCGACCGCGTTGTACCACAGTTCTTGCCACCGTTGGACCCAGCTGCGGGTCGACTCGCGAGGTCCCTGGACGCATCGTTCCAGGTCCTCGATGGTGGTGGCGCGGGTGTATGAACCCTCGAAGTGCCAGACGAAAGCATCGCACATCTCTTCCTAGGAGTCAATGCTATCCGTGGGGAGAGTGTTGATCCACTGCCTGCATGCCCCCTCCATCATCAGGGGGAGGTAGCGGGCGGCGAGTAGATCAGTGTGGCCGGCGATCCCCATTGCCATGAGGTAAGTATCCAGCCACACAGAGGGATCGTACGAGGGGTCGTACTTCTCTATTTCCTTTGGCGCTTTGAAGTTCACCGGGTATCTTTCTCCTCGGATCATCGGTCCGAAGCACGGAGGCCCGAGTCGGCTTAGCGACCCCCTCGGCTCGCCGTCGCGGTGGTTGGTTAGGGTATGCCGCAGGTCGTCGGGCTGGCGTGTGCGCTAGCTCTGGTTGTTGATGATGTGGGTGCGGGCGTCGACGGGCTGACCGTTGGCAGCGACGAAGTTGGTCGCTGGACGGGGGTCGTTGGTGGAGAGTGCCGCGTTCGCGGGTCGGTGTTGGAGCTGTAGTGGTTTGGGTGGCGGGCAGTTGAGGGTGTTTGCCTCCATGGGGCGGCCGCTTGAGGCTGCTCTGCTGCCCGATGAGCGCGAGTACATCTGACCGTGTGAGTCGACGCCTGCGTTTTGTTGCTCGACCGCCTTTGCGAGCAAGGCCTTGACGTACTGGATCTGTAGGGCACCGTCACCGGTGGCCGCGATGTTGTCGACTGCTGCTCGGCCCACGACGAGGTTGTCCATCGGGGTGGAGAACACTGATAGGCCATTCGCGTCTCGCTCCTGTGAGGAGACCACGATCCGCGGCTGGTCCCTGGGGGGTGCGCGGTTGGGTGGTGGTGGGGCGCCATTCGCCGTCGACCCTGGTGGGGGCCGGGCGCTTCCTCCTGGTGGCGCATTTTCGCAGATCGCGCGCTCGGCCACGTGGGCCAGGTCGCTCTCGTCGTCGAAATTCAGGGCAGGCCCCTGGACGGTGGGGTTCAGGCGCGACCTGATTCGTTGCTGGTGGTAGCGTGACAGCTCCTGCGCCGTCACCTGCTCGAGGCGAAATTTTTCGCGCTCGGCTTGTACCTTGCGGACTGCTTCCGCCAGCTTCAGGCAGAGTTCCTCGACCTCCGTTGCCGTTGCGTTGGGAGACCTGGGTGATGGAGCCAGCGGGCGACGCGGCGACGATGGATCCGGCGAGTGACGCCGGGGTCGCCGAGTCAGCGTCGTCGTTGAGGGCCGCGTCTTTCGCGGCCGCGGTGGTTTCACACACATCGCTGTGGGCTAAGTCGTACTCGGAGGCGAGGCGGTGGATCGTGCGGACCTGACTCTCAGAGAGCCGGTCGCGTGGCGGCGACACGCGGAGGCGAGCCGAGTCCTCCGAGACGATGACGTCGGTGAGTCCGACGAAGAGACTGATCGTGCCGACCGGAAGGATCATGCTATGCATGACGGGTCGCGCCGCCGGGACGTAGATGTTTGGCAAGATTTGGATCATCTCGTGAATCGCTATCATGCGGCCAGTGGCGATCGACTCGTTGATGGGCAGATTGGATCTTGCCGCAGAACACCGGCCAGACCGGCCAGGCCCCACGGTGGGCGCCACTGTCGTGGGAATGACCACGGCAGATGTTGCAATCGGCAGCGAGTAGTAGAACATGGGGCAATGGTGGCCAGCCATCTGTGGTGCGAGATGAGGGCGGAGACACAAGGATTTACCCAGGTTCGGCCCCTCGGAGGGTAAAGACCTACTCCTGCTAGATTGTATTATGGTGGAAGTACAACGGGGCGAGCTCGGCGGTTAGGCAGCGAGTCGCTTGGGTGTATGATGGAACCATGATGGTATCAGACCCCTCTAGGGAGGTTTATATAGACTCGCCCCCCCCCCCTAGGGTTTATAGATCTCAACCAAATCAGTTAAGGTTTCAGCAATCGTTTAACCTAATCCGACTGGGCCTATCTATGCTTCTGGGCCTTCAGCTTCCAGTCGCTTGATTCCACGCCAGGTCTTGATCCAGTCGCCGTTCCAGATGCCCACTCGCAGGCGCCCGGGCCAGTCGGAAACATCCTGCTGGGTATACCCCGGTAGGCATATCCCTATCACAAATGCATATAGATGATAGACTCCACTATACTACCATAGCATCACTTGCCAATACAATTCAAATGTATTGACCCTTGTGGCTGTAACTTATTATGTTGCAGGTTTGTTTGATGTTAGTGAAGTTTAATGATTAGGATTACAAGTCTACAACCAACATGACTGCATGTGGCACTTTGAAGATGAAGGACCCCATGCTATTGCTATATTCTGCTACATTGTAATGAGATAGCCAAATGAGCTATGAAAGATGTAATAAATTATTTTATTAGTTGTAATATGACCTTTGTTTCTTGATATTACATCTTAACTGTGGATGCTAGCTATTGATCTAGGGACTAGCATTGTAAACACAGGGATCTCTACCTTATTAAAGGTTGGGAACCTTACAGATCGTATCAGAGCGCTGTGTTGCCTGTGGGATTTGTAAACCTAGGTTTGGACAAAAACCCGTTAGAAAAATAGGAGTTGTATTTGTTCCAAAACTTATTTACAAACAATCTTGTAAACTCTTTCCAACCATTTTTGGTTTTGATTCTACATCTCTTCTATTTCAACTTGATGGACAAAACCTTCACCATGACCAAAGACTTCAACTATATTTTCACCAAGGACTTCAACTTTGGATATCACTAAGGACTACAAGTGAGACAAGAAATATTTCTCAAGACTTGAAGACTAAGGAAACACAACTTAGGAATCATCATCACCTTTGAAGTTTTTGTGACCAAGACACAAGAATTTTCCCAAGGAAACCATGATCTCATTCAAGAAGAACCAACTAAGAAGGATGGAATGAGCTCAAGTGAACCATATAGTTGGACCACCATATTTAGATTAAATAAAACACACCAACTTATGTGGTGTAGCAAAAATATTTTGTTGCCTAAAAATGTGCTTGAACTTTGTTGTTTGAGTGGAATGTTTGTTTGTGATTGCTTGCACATTGCTTGTGTGAATTGTGATGTGTGTGATTAGAACTATTTCCTTAGAAATCTTTTGCCTATTCTAATCCCAATCCAACACAAACAAATGACTACTCCAAGGAACTCCAACATCAAGAATGGTGACAACAACAACCAAGAGATGCACATGAGAGAACAACTACTAGCAAACCAAACCCAGTTGAACCAAGTGACCACTCAGTTTTTAGCCAACAACAATTAGTTAGACCCAACCATGCAAAAAAATGGAAATCCAATCCCAATGGTTGCAAGGGATGACCACTCAAATGATCAACATGGGAGACAACCTTTTCCAAGGAGTTTGTGATAACAAGGATGCCAAGGATGATATACTAGAAGGAACCCAAGCTTGCAATATTTGTGGAGACAAGGATCACACTTCCAAGGAGCATGAAGATCAATGCCCCAATTGTGAAGAAAAACATCCAACTGACCGATGCCCCACATCTCAAGCTACTTGTTTTCTATGTGAAGGAAATAATCATGTCCCTATCCAATGCCCCATCTATTCCATAGTTCAACAAAGGAAACAAGATGGAGTGCAACAACAGTTTGTAAACCCTCATGAAGGAACAACTTATACCAAGAAGGATGAAGGCAAAGTCAAAACTATGCATCGTAAGGTCAAATCTAAAGTGACCACAAAGTGTTGCTACTCTTGTGGAGAAGAAGGTCATATCTCTAGTAACTGCCCCAAGAGGAGAGAAAGATTTCCCACCTTTGTGGTGAAGTATGAAGAGCATGAACTAGAAGAACTCCTAGCTATGGAGAGGCCCAAAAAGAAGAACAAGGACATAAGCCAGTTGCAATGTTATAATTGCAAAGAAATGGGACACTATGCCACTGATTGCCCAGAAAAGAAGAAGAACCAAGGAAATAAACAAGAGGAAATGATACCAAAGAAGAAGAAGGATAATAGCCAAGTGATGTGTTTCAAATGCAAAGAGCTAGGCCATTATGCAGACAAATGTCCAGAGAAGCTTCATCAAAACCCCAAGCAAGCCAAGATGTAATCTAGTTGGAAACATTTTTAAGGGTGGTAGTACCCTAGTTGCTTTGAGCCAACTTGTAACCCTATCTTTCCCAAATCTCGGGACGAGATTTATTTAAGGGTGGTAGCCTGTCACATCCCAAGATTTTCCAAATCTTGTAATGTGAAAAATAAATAAACAAAATAAATAATTGTTGAAATTTAGGGTGAGAAGAAACTTTTTGATTCCAATTGGAAACATCAAAACCTATTTTTATCAAATAAAATCCTAAAGAGATTTAAAAAGATAAAAAAAATAATAAATAAAGTTATAATAGTTGGAATCACTATTTGTGGATCCTTTAATAAAAAGATATGGTTTACAAAAGCAAAGGTAGAAATATAAATAAGGACTATTTTAAAGAGCCAAATTAAATCTTGACCAAGCAAATGACATAAAATATTTCTATTTGATAAAAAGAGTAAAAGATTATTTAAATAAAATAATAAGAAATTATTATACCCAATTATATTTGAGTAAAGGCTTTTTCCATTTTAAAATAAACATTAGAAATTTATTAAAGTGTTTTAAATAAAATTTCAAAGTGTTTTATAATTTCAATTAAAACCTACTGAAAAGGTTTTGGAAAAATTTAGAAAGTCAAATAGAGTTTTAAACATATTTGAATCCTATTTTGAATTAAAGACTAAAGTCTATTTAATTATTTTAAATAAATAATAAACCCTAAAAATAATTGTTCTATTTTGGACTTTGGAATATGTTGTTAAACAGAATTAAAATTCACCCAATGTTTGGTGGTGGTTTGAATTCATTTGGAGTTTGTAATGTTTGAATTAAAATCAAAACAGAATAAAAGAAATGGAAAAGGAAAAAAAATAGAAGAAAAAACAAACAGAGCCAGCCCAACCCAGCTAGCCCACTAAGCCTAGTCCAGCCCAGCAAGCTCCTCTCTCTCCGAACCGTTTTCTTCTACTCAGGAATGAACCCACACAGTGAATGACAACCGGACCCCACCCCCACTCTCTCTCACTCGCTGACGCCAGGCCCCACCGCCAGCTCCCTTCGTTCTCACCCGCGCGCTAACCTCGCCGGCGGTTTCTGCCGTTAAAAGCTCGCTTGATTCCTCTTTAATCGCGCGTTGATTCAGCCTCGCGATCATGCGTACATAAGCGCATGCCCTCTCTCTCTTTTCCCTCACTCACCGCACCTCCTCCGCCCTAGGGCTGCCCGAATTCCTCTCAGCAACACCCACTGCTCCGGCGAGAAATTCCATCGATTCAGGACTCACTGATACGGAAAACGTGGTGTCCCATGGCAATGCGTATGGCTTTCGGTGGTTGTGGGATTTGTGGTGGCTATACAATGGAAGGAATTAGCCATGTTGTGAATGAGTCGAGCACAGCCGTTCATACTAGGCGTATCTCAGTTCCCGGTGCCCTCCCAAACCTAGAATCTTTTTAGTTGGCCTCTATACGCATGTATGATCTACTCCCTCTGTCTGGAAATATAAGATGTTTTAGGTTTATGAAAAAGATGTATCTAGACACCTTTTAATGTATAGGTTCAGTATACACTAAAAGGTGTCTAGATATAACTCATTCACAAACCTAAAACATCTTATATTTCTAAACAGAGAGAGTATATGAGAGCTCTCGTTTTCATGAGGCTCCAAAAACAATCGGTAGTGAGTGACTATCTGCCTATCGACTGCCTGGACTTATATTCATTGCACCGAGATGATGCCACCAATAGGAAAGAACACGGTGGGTGAAAATACTTATAGCTTTCGTACGTGCAGCAATGGATTCCTACACAAGTAGGTCGGACGGGTGAAAATACTTACAGCCGTCTAACCTCCAGACATAAAATACTTACAGCCGTCTAACCTCCAGACAATGCTGAAAATACTTACAGCCGTCTAACCTCCAGACTATGCGTTCAACAACGAAGCGACTAGAGAGCCTCCATTGCCAAATACAACCGATGAAGGTTGTTCCTAGGGATCTCACCGCGAAAACTGAGGCACGAAGATTGAGAGCACCACCAAGAACTAAGTTACCATGTCAACCCCACTTGCCAAGAATACGGCTGCAACACGCCGATCGTCCGCCTCATAGTCATACGGGCGGGTAAAAATACTTATAGCTTATGTGCAGCATTAGATTTCTTCACAAGTACAGACGGGCGGGTGAAAATACTTAAAGCCAGGGTTTTCACCCGGAGAAGTATAGTCTCCGGATAGTGTGCAACAACAAAACAACTAAAGAGATATTATTGTCAGGTACAACCAGTAAAGGTCAAACCTTTTAGGGATTTTACCCCGGAAACTAAGGCATGGAGCCTCAGAGCACCACCAAGAACTAAGTCACCATGTTAACCCCACTTGCCAAGAATATGGCTACAACACGCGGGTCGTCTACCTCACAGTCATCACGTCCATAGTTTAGATGTGGACATCAACACAATTAAACCGCAAGCACACAACGAGCAGTTAATCGTTTCTTCTCCCCATCCGAAGGTACCCTCGGACAGCCTTTGGCAGTAAGCGATCTCTACTCAATGCGAGCATGCGAGATGTTACCTCTTGAAACATGGCCGTCTTGATCCCCACGTCATCACCCTGGTAATCTTGGCCATGGAGGTTCCTATGCCGAAGTACACAACATGGCGACATTATGCGGTCGACGGTCGCAATCACCCAAACATGTAACCTTCAACGGTGTCGGTGATGCATCCACACCGAGGCGCACATGGTGGTAGATAAGGAGGCAGTGGAGGTGTCCCTGAGGGCACGAGCCACCGGTGACCTTATGACAACAAGTGAAAGACGTCATCCTAGGTCATGGTGTTAGACATACGAGACAGTACTTGTATTAGTTTCCTATACATTTCCTATCCAAACTCATGTACGCTGGCACCGCATAGTGCGTGTATATTAACGATAGAAAAAAGGCTCGGGAGTTATCCGAGTAGACTCATATCAATCTGCCCGATCGATCGTTGTTTTACATGGTATCAGGCCGGCCTCTTCCGCCGAGATCTTGATCGCTAAAACTCCAGCCATCCCCGTCGCCAATCCTTGCGGATCCCATGGCAATGACTTCCACTACCCCCATCATCATCAACCTTGGTGCGCCCCCCTCTGACAAATTGACGCGCACCAACTACACCAGGTGGCGAGCTCAAGTTCTCCCCCATCCGCGGCGCTCGCCTGGTCGAGCTGCTTGATGGCAGCGATGCAGCGCCCATGGAAGTACTCGAAGTTGCACCAACGGACAAGGCCGTGGACAAGGCGGCGACTGATACATCAGAAACGTATCTATAATTTTTGATGCTCCATGCTTGTTTAGTATCTACTTTGCTTTAATTTGTCTACACTTTGAGGTATTTTTATATCTTTTATGGAACTAACCTATTAACAAGTTGCCACAGTGCCAGTTGCCTGTTTTCTTCTGTTTTTGGTTCCAAAAAGGTAGAAAATCAATATTCTCAGAATTGGACGGGTCAAAGGCCGAAGTCAATATTTTACCGTGGGGGACACGAAGCCAGAAAACGAGACGGAGAGCAAACCAGGGCGGCCAGACCCCCCTAGGCGTGGGTGGGCCCATCCCGCACCTAGGTAGGGTGTGGGGCCCCTGGCCGCCTCCCAGCCTCGCCTCTTCGCCTATAAGAAGCCCGCAATGCAGAAACCCTAGGCACCTGATCAAAACTCCATGAAATCTTCTGTATCCGCCGCCATCGTCGTCCCTAGATCGGGAGGATCTGAAGTTTTTCCCGGCACCCTGCCGGAGGGGAAATCTTCCCGGAGGCCTTCTCTCCGGTATGAAGCGTGAGTAGTTCCACCTTGGACTATGGGTCCATGTAGTAGCTAGATGGTTGTATCTCCTCCTTGTGCTTTCATGTATAGATCTTGTGATCTCCATTCATGATCAAGATCTAATCTATTTGTAATCATGCATGTTGTGTTTGCTGGGATCCGATGGATATTGAGATTACTATGTCAGATTGATTAATGGTTTTGTCTTTATGATTCTATCATGTTTGTGTTGTTTGTGATCTTGCATGCGCTCCGTTGTTAGTAGCTATCTTGGCCAAGTAGTTGCTAGTGACTCCAAGAGGGGGTATTTATGCTCGATAGTGGGTTCATGCCTCTAGTTTCCAAGGGAAGTGACAAAAATCTCTTCGGTTATAGATGTGTTGTTGACACTAGGGAGAAAACAACGGTCTCTTGTTCATAGAACAAGTGGATTATTTACCTTACACACTTTGCTTAAAGCAGTTGTCTGTTGCTTCCAACTTAATACTGGAGGGGGTTCGGATGATAAACTGAAGGTGGACTTCTATGTATATTGTTGTATTGCCCAATCGAATCTCATAGGATCTTTTTGTCTGGTATTCCATTGTTATGCCTTGCTCAGTTCCTATCAATTGTCGTGCTGTAATTTGTTTACCCTTCATGCCATGTTGTTTATCTAAGGAGAGAACCTCTAGTGAACTATGGACCCTGGTCCAATCTTTACCATTGATACATCTTCCACTATTACTTGTTTACTTGTTGCAAACCATTACCTTCCACACCATATGTTTAATCCTTTGTTACAATAACCGGTGAGGTTGAAAATCTCACTATTAGTTGGGGGCAAAGTCTTGAGTTTGTGCTGTGCAAGTCTCCGCGTTGCTTGCAACACCTGTGTGACGTTTCCTTCATCCTACTGGTTCGATAACCTCGGTTTCTTACTGAGGGAAGACTTGCTGTTGTGCTGCTTCACACCTTGCTATTGGGGTTCCCAACAGGCTCCACATCAACTGAGCCATCAGCGACCACTATCCCCAACCCAGCGTACGACGCCTAGATCTCCCGAGATCAGATTGTTCTCGGCTACCTCCTCCAATCGCTCTCCTCTGAGGTACTCCCTCATGTGCAATGGATCGAGCACGCCGCCAGAGTCTGGAAGGCTATCAAGGAGATGTTCGCCTCGCAGAGCGAAGCTAAGATTACTAACCTTTGCTTTGCCTTGGCGAACACAAAGAAACTTCAGATGTTGACATCGCCGTTCCTAACTCAGATGCAAGGCATCATTGATGAGCTTGCTGCTGCAGGGTGACCATCACCACACGGGAACATGTGTCCTTTATCCTGGCAGGTATCGGTGGTGACTATGACTCCATGGTCTCTGCCCTTGGACTCCCCGGTCTCCCTCCTATCTTGCTGGCCTCCCTCTACGCCATGCTCCAAGCCCATGATCAACGTCAGGAGATGTTGCATGGATCTTCCAGCACTGACTTTGAGACGTTCGCAAACGCTGCCTTGTGCCAACGTTGCGGGCGCTACAACAACAAACCACGTGGCGATCATGGTGATAATGGTGTCCATCGCGATGAACGCCGTGATGATAGACGTGGAGATCGTCCAGATGATCGGACTTTTCGCCAAAGCCGTGGTGGTGGCCGTGCGCCTACATGAGGAGGACGTGGGCGAGGACATGGTAGACGTCGCACAACTCCATGGGTGGATGTGACGTGCCAAATTTGCTACAAATAGGGGCATCCTGCCAAGGATTGTTGGCACCATTTTGATGAGGACTTTGAAGCCTATGAGGACAAGGAGGTCAATGCGGCCTCCTATGGCATAGACATGAACTGGTACTTAGATACTGGAGAAACACATCATGTCACAGGTGAACTCAATAATTTGACTATGCGTGACACCTACAAGGTCTATGACAAGGTCAACACCGTGAGTGGTCAAGGTATGGATATTACTCATGTTGGTCATTCAATAATTCGCAACCCTGTTCAGAATTTTCATCTTCGTAATATCCTTCAGGTACCTAATGCCTCCAAAAATGTCCTCTCTGTTCATCGTTTTACATATGACAATAAGGTTTTCATAGAGTTTCATCCCTTCTATTGTTTGATTAAGGATCAGGTCACGCGGGACACAATTCATAGAGGGAGATGTGTTGGCGGTCTTTATCCCCTTATATCATCCTTGGTTACGTCACCCCGGTCTCAGAAGCATGCCTTTGTTGCCTCCAACCCTCTCAAGCAAAGTGGCATAGTCGTCTTGGTCATCCGTCATATAGTATTGTTAGTCAAATAGTTAGCAAAAATAAACTTCCCTGTGTTAGGAATCCTATCATAGAGTTAGTATGTGATTCATGTCAACGGGCTAAGAGTCATCAGCTTCCCTACCATGTGTCTACCAGTGTATCCACCACTCCTCTACAATTAGTTTTCTCTAATGTATGGGGTCATGTGCCTACTTCTGTTAGTCGCCATGACTACTATGTAAGCTTTATTGATGATTATAGTAAATTTACTTGGATATATCTTCTCAAGAAAAAATCTGATGTGTTCAATGCCTTTATTAATTTTCAAAAGCTTGTTGAGCGTAAACTTGACAAGAAACTTCTGACTATTCAGTCATATTGGGGAGGTGAATATGTTAAACTTAACAGCTTCTTCCAACAGCAGGGCATTGCACATCATGTCTCTTGTCCTTATGCGCATCAGAAAAATGGCTCCGACGAGTGCAAACATCGCCATATCGTTGAAGTGGGATTAGCTCTTCTTGCCAATGCTCACATGCCTCTAAAATTTTGGGATGAGGCTTTCCTGATGGCCACCTATCTCATTAATATGCTCCCTAGTCGAACTATCAACAATGACACCCCTGTGCATCGCCTTCTTCGCACTAAACCAGATTAATCATCTTTACGTGTCTTTGGATGTGCATGTTGGCCTAATCTTCGCCCCTACAACAAACGCAAATTAGATTTTCGCTCCATACAGTGTGTGTTTTTAGGCTATAGTACTCATCACAAGGGGTCAAATGTCTTCAAGTGTCTGATGTCTACGCACTTCTATTCTTGTAGACAGTTGTTGGGCCTCCAAGTGCAGAGGTTTGTACAACAGCAGCAAGTTTCCCTTAAGTGCATTACCCAAGGTTTATCGAACTCAGGGAGGAAGTGGTCAAAGGTATCCCTCTCAAATAACCCTATAATCAAGATACAAGAAGTCTCTTGTGCCCCCAACACACCGAATACACTTGTCAGGTGTATAGGTGCACTAGTTCGGCGAAGAGATAGTGAAATACAATTGATATGGAAGATTATAAGACAACGATGCCAGAAAAAAGCTTGACGGGAGGAAGAGACTAAAGGCAATCTGAAATAAAGATGACAACAAGAAAACATGCAACAAATCTAGATGCAAACGGTGTTTCAATGTTTAGAAACAAGGCCTAGGGATCATACTTTCACTAGTGAACGCTCTCTCATATAAATATCTTCTCTTCATGATACTACCATGAACTACTCTCCGGTTGGACACTCTAATCCACGGTAGGCCTACAAAAGCACACCTCAAAGTCCGCCTTTCCCATCTAGATAACCCCACACTGTCACCTTGAGCGCTAGATGGTTCCAACAAACACCACAATTTCATAAAGACATCCAACATCAAATATAACTCATGAATATATATGTAATCTAGCTTAAGTGCCACACACGGCGCGCATGCTGTCACTGTCACACACGTGGGGAAAAGCATAGATCTATTAAAGCGCGATGAGTATTTATGTAACCTCTAGCCTAAGTGCCACCACGGTATGCACGATGTCACTTACACACACGTGGGTAGAGCTAAAGATCTATTAAAGCACTTGAGTAGCAAGGTGGATCTACTTGATTACAAAGCTCATGATCACAATAAGATCATGCATAGATAGATATGAACACATAGCTACCGGTAGAGCCCTTAGCCTCGAGGAAGAACTACTCCCTCCTCATCATGGGAATCAGCAATGGTGATGGAGATGGTGGTGGATATCGATGGAGATGGCTCCGGGGGCACTTCCCCGTCCCGACAGGATGCCGGAACAGAGACTTTCTGTCCCCTAAATCTCCTCTTCGGTGGCGGCGGCGCTGTGGAACTTTTCGTGGCTTTCTGGTCGATTATTTAGGATTTCTGAGTCGGTCGGGGGCTTCTTATAGGCGAAGGAGGCAAGGTCGATGGAGGGCCAGGGGGCCCACACCCCCTATGGGCGTGGCTAGGGTGGGCCCACGCCCACCTAGGGTGTGGCCACCCTGGTGTCCTCCTCCGTCTCGTCTTTGATTTTCCGTATCGTTCAGGGAAAATATGAACTTTGGCTTTTGTTCCGCCCAATTTCGAGAATATTCATTTTTTAGCTTTCTGAAACCAAAAAGGCAGAAAACAGGCAACTCGGACTGTGGCATCTTGTCAATAGGTTAGTTCCATAAAGTGTATAAAAATACCTCAAAGTGTAGACAAAGCATAGCAAAGTAGATACTAAACAAGCATGGAACATCAAAAATTATAGGTACGTTTACGACGTATCAAGCATCCCCAAGCTTAACTCCTGCTCGTCCTCGAGTAGGTAAGTGATACAAAGAATAATTTTTGAGGTGACATGCACCATCACAATCCTGATCAAACCATTTTGAAAGCATTGAAAACTAGGATCAGAGTACTCTAAACATGACATTAAAGAAGAAGTTCTAACAATAAGACAAAGTAATTATGAATGCAACATGAAAGGCTACAAACAAAGATCATGAATAACATGTATTGAAAAACGTTTGTTTGTTTCACATATAGAAAACATAGCACAATGGCATTCAACTTGTCCCTCATGGAGTAGCAAATAGATGCATATGACACCTTCAAAGTTCATATGAGTGACTAGATACAAATAGTTCATGAGCAAGCAATATAAACAATATGAATCAATCAATAAGTTTTGGGACAATGCACATAAAACTAAGAATGGCAACTATGCTCTCTTAACTGGTGCCTAAGGATAGAAGGTGGAGACTCAATATAATGGTGGAAGAAAGTCCCTTCATAAAGGGAAGCAGGGATTTCAAGTTTCAAAAGGAGCTTCCAAAAATTATGGTACTTGTTAGATTTCAGCCCTCATTGCCCCTATCATAAACATCCTGAAATGATTAAGATTAAAGTGAACAAACTATGGAGTATATTCTTGACAAAGTATAAGTTGGCAATCTCGTGTCCCTTGAATACGAGGGTTGCACCTCATGCTACTCAACTTTAGTCACCTGTAAGTTCTTGTCATAGTAAGTACATGTGTATCATAGAGAACCGCCAATGGGGTACCCCTTGCATAAGATACAGGAGCTATCCCATAATCAAAATGACAAGGCAAACAGACAATGAGCATCTCAACAATCTTCTTATTTACCATGGGAAAATGGTGCTTTTTTATCTCTTTCCACTTTTCAATAAGTCTCTTTTTTTATAAGAAGAAAGCTTCGTAGATGTCATTATGGTGATGCTGCAATTTTCCACCATGATTAGGCATGGCTTAGGCTAGCGGCTCAGGCGTTTCTCTAACACACATACATAACTCCATGGACTTACAAACTTCCCTTTCATTTCACACCGATGATATCCATAGACAAAAGAGCATGATATCAACTGTGTACAAAGTACAAGTGCAATGTTGAAAGCGTTCCCCGTGACAGCACGGTTCTGCTAATTCAAACGTATAAGTGCAAGCATATACAACATAGATGACACAATAGTTCAAGTTTATTAGGGGAAAGAAATATAAAGTGTGCCATCAAGTTTGTGATAGCTTTAATCACTAAGTTTTCACATAACAAAATACTTTTTAATTGGAAGATAGATGAAAACAAGAATATACTTGGAATGGTGTAACACACCATGCATAGGAATTTACAGTGGACACTTTGGAATAACTTGGTTTCTTGGGAGTTGGATGCATGAGTAGAGCTTACTCATACAAGTGGAGACTAGCAAAAGACTGGGAGCGACCAACTAAGAGAGCAATAATAGCCATAATCATGCAGAGCGACAAAACATTACTAATCAAAGCATAAAGTGGTACTACAAGTTAAGGACTAAATAATCATAGAGGCTATGGTGACTTGTTCATAGTCATAACATGGTGTGAGCATGTGCCAAGTCAACCCAAACAAAGCATCAAAGGAGAATACCACAATATTATGCTTTTCTATGCCAAAACAACGCATGATTCTTTCAAGGCACATTAAGCAATCTCAATTGTTTGGAACAAGTCATGCTACATCAATAATCACTAAGCATAAGGTCAAAACAACATCTATCATGACATGCTAAAGTCTAAGTCACGGTCAAAGCAAGCTCCCTTTTGTACCACTATAAGCATGAAACTTTCTACTTTTTTCCAACACCAATTGACTTATTTGAAACAACTCACAAAGATAAAAATCAATAAAGATAAGTGAGCATGTCTCACAAATCCACAAAGAAGAACTAAAAAGTTCTAAGCTGAAAGCACAAGAAAACTAAGGCTAAACATAGTGCTAGCCAAAGTGAACACTCACAGAATAATAAGAGTGAAAACTAGAGTGTTCTAAGCAATGAAAATAAAGTGTGTCTCTCTCCAAAAGAAGTGTGTTGTGATCCGGCCAACTTAATGCAGCAAGCAAACCAAAATAAACTAAAAAAAAACTAAGACGCTCCAAGAACAACACAATTGTGTATGAAACAATAAAAACGAAGTGTCTAGAAAGACCTGAGATTTTTATTGATGAAGAAGGGGATGCCTTGGGCATCCCCAAGCTTTGACGCTTGTACCTCTTGAATATTTCTTGGGGTGACACGGGGTGTCATCCCCAGCTTGAGCTTTTGTCCATTCTTCATCTCATTACATTATTCTTTCTCTATACCTGAAAATTTTCCTTCATACAAAACTTCACACAATCTTCATTAGCAACATTAGTGTATTCAAAAGATAATAGACCCTTGGGTTTTAGTTTTGAAACAGCCAAACTTTCACTAAAGACACAAGCTACTGTATCAATTCCCTCAAAAAGCTCAATTTCCCAAAAAGAACCCAAAAAGGAATCAATAAGAAGCAAATGCAAATAATGGCAGAAATCTGTCAAAACAGACCAGCAGGTAGAAACCGATTTTTCGAAGATCTTCTGTTGCTCAAATCAAAAAGTGTTGAACTAACGAAAGTTAGATAACATACTGGGGGATTTATTCAGAAAATATCAGCTCAATCTGACTTACAGATATTCCTCACGATTTTTTACGGTGGAGCACAAAAATCTGTTTTGGGATAGCAACTCTCCAATCTTACTTCCCTCTCATTAGAGGTTATTCTTATCACAAAAATCATATAAAAAAGATAAGAAGAGATTGTTACAGAAGTAATAACTTCCAAGACTCAAGAAAACTCTTGGGTTATCTCCCAACAAGTACTTTTCTTTAATGCCTTTAAGTTAGGCATGATAGTTTGACAAGATGCTCACATAAGAAATATGAATGGAAGTAAAATAGGGCATCAAGAAGCAAATTCAAAACACATTTAAGTCTAACCCACTTCCTATGCATATAAATCTTGTAAAGAAACAAGTCATGAAAGCACAAAGCAACAAGCATAGGAAAGCAAAACAAGTGCAACTTCAAGATTTTCAACATAAAGAGGGGAAACTTAATATTTTTTAGATGCATAAGACCATGTTTCCCTCTCTCATAATAACTTTCAGTAGCAACATGAATAAAATTAACAATATAACTATCACATAAAACATTCTTATCATGAGCCACATGCATAAAATAATTATTATTCTCCACACAAGCATAGTCATTCTTATTAATTATAGTGGGAGCAAATTCAACAAAGTAGCTATCATTATTATTCTCATCACCATAATAATCAAATATAGGAGGCATATTGTAATCACAATTAACTTTCTCCTCAATAGTAGGTGGACTGAAAATATCATATTCATCATTGTAATCATCATATATTGGAGGTTTGGTATCATCATAAGCAATAGAATAGCTATCTTCCAAAGCTGGGGAACTAAAAAGACTAGCATCCCCAAGCTTAGACGTTTCCATAGCATTAGCAATAATGATGTTCAAAAAATTCATACTAATAACATTGCCATTAGCATGCAAATAAAGTTCCATAGGTTTTTTAATTTTCTCTTCAAACACTTCATGTCCTAACTCAAGATAAATACTATAAAGCTCTCTATTTTTTTTTGTTTTCCATTAAGCCTAACTAGTGAAAACAAGAAACAAAAAGACAAAATTACAGAATCTAAAGGAAATAACTTCGAGCACTCACACCGGAGGATGTGAGTACCTTTTACCTTACCTCCCCGGCAACGGCGCCAGAAAATAGCTTGATGTCTACGCACTTCTATTCTTGTAGACAGTTGTTGGGCCTCCAAGTGCAGGGGTTTGTAAAACAGAAGCAAGTTTCCCTTAAATGGATCACCCAAGGTTTATCAAACTCAGGGAGGAAGTGGTCAAAGGTATCCCTCTCAAACAACCATGCAATCAAGATACAAGAAGTCTCTTGTGTCCCCAACACACCCAATACACTTGTCAGGTGTATAGGTGCACTAGTTCGGCGAAGAGATAGTGAAATACAAGTGATATGAAAGATTATAAGACAACGGTGCCAGAAAAAAGCTTAACGGGAGGAAGATACTAAAGGCAATCTGAAATAAAGATGGCAACAAGCAAACATGCAACAGATCTAGATGCAAACGGTGTTTCAATGTTTAGAAACAAGGCCTAGGGATCATACTTTCACTAGTGAACACTCTTTGATATAAATATCTTCTCTTCATGATACTACCCTGAACTACTCTCCGGTTGGACACTCTAACCCACAGTAGGCCTACAAAAGCACACCTCAAAGTCCGCCTTCCCCATCTAGATAACCCCACACTGTCACCTTGAGCGCTAGATGGTTCCAACAAACATCGCAATGTCATAAACCGCAATTTCAAAAAGACATCCAACTCCAAATATAACTCATGAATATATATATATGTAATCTAGCTTAAGTTCCACACATGGCGCGCACGTTGTCACTATCACACACGTGGGGAAAATCATAGATCTATTAAAGCACGATGAGTATTTATGCAACCTCTAGCCTAAGTGCCACCATGGTATGCACGTTGTCACTTACACACATGTGGGAAGGTCTAGAGATCTATTAAAGCACTTGAGTAGCAACATAGATCTACTTGATTACAAAGCTCATGATCACAATAAGATCATGCATAGAGAGAAATGAACACATAACTACCGATAGAGCCCTTAGCCTCGAGGAAGAACTACTCCCTCCTCATCATGGGAATCATCAACGACGATGGAGATGGTGGTGTAGATCGATGGAGATGGTTCCGGGGGCACTTACCTATCCCGACAGGGTGCTGGAACAGAGACTTTCTGTCCCCCGAATCTTCCCTTCGGTGGCGGCGGCGCTGCGGAACTTTTTGTGGCTTTCTGGTCGATTCTTTAGGGTTTCTGAGTTGGGGCTTCTTATAGGTGAAGGAGGCAAGGTCGATGGAGGGCCAGGGGCCCACACCCCCTGTGGGCGTGGCTAGGGTGGGCCCGCGCCCACCTAGGGTGTGGCCACCCTGGTGTCCTCCTCTGTCTCGTCTTCGATTTTTCATCGTTTAGGGGAAATATGAACTTTGGCTTTTGTTCCTTCCAATTCCGAGAATATTCATTTTTAGCTTTCTGAAAGCAAAAACAGCAGAAAACAGGCAAGTGGCACTGTGACATCTTGTCAATAGGTTAGTTCTAGAAAGTGTATAAAAATACCTCAAACTGTAGACAAAAATAGCAAAGTAGATATTAAACAAGCATGAAACATCAAAAATTATAGATACATTTATGACGTATCAATGTCCTTTGGTTGTGTCTATATTTCTCGAGATGTAGTATTTGACGAGGCTGGTTTTTCCTTCAAATCTCTTCATCCTAATGCCGGTGTGCTTCTTCCCAAAGAAATTCTTTTGCTTCCTCCCACACTCTGTAATCCTGCACATGGGGAAGAATTTGTTAATGATCCACACATGAGTAATATCTATACTAATTCTACTTCTAGACCTGCTTGTGTTGTTTCACAGGGTACTGGCCGCTTTGTGCTGCAACATGGTGAAAATTCTGCTCAAAACGGCACTCAGCATACTGAAAACAACATCCGTGAAAATTCAGCAGAAGAGGACAACAACACAGAAAATGAAGCCGATTCCTTGCCTGCATCTGTCTCGGGATCAAGCGAGCAGTCAACGTCCTGGTAGTCCCACGCCAGTGTCTCCGACACAGTGGTTGGGTTGCATGCCCGCAACGCGCTCACGCCCAGCACGTCTCACGCGACCATGCGCATGCAGTCCCCAGGAGCCAGGGCCAGTGGAGGATCCTCTGCGCATGACCAGTCAACCGCGCGCTCCAGTGCCATGCATCCGCACACACAAGGGGCCACAGGATCATTTGTGCACGTTGGCAGTCCCAGGGCTGGTGGCGTGTCCTCTCCTGGTGGCAGCGATGCACACACCGGTTGTCTGTGTCACAACAGCCTATTAGCTCTCCTATGCAACAACAACCAGATGTTTTAGCTCGACCGAATACCCGTGCACCAGAAGGTATTGTCAAACCCAAAGAATATAAAGATGGGACTGTTCGCTGGTGTTTGTCAGCTTCCACAGATGAACCAACTAATCTTGATGACTCGAATTGGAGAGAGGCTCTGGATGCAGAATATGAGGCTCTTGTGAAGAATCGAACCTAGTATTTGGTTCCACTACGACAAGGCACTAATGTTATTGATTGTCGCTGGGTATACAAAATTAAAAGAAAGTCAGATGGCTCTATTGATAGATATAAGGCTAGACTAATAGCCAAAGGTTTTAAGCAGCGTTATGGCATCGATTATGATGATATCTTTAGTCCGGTAGTTAAAATTGCTACTGTTCGACTTTTTCTGTCAGTTGTAGTTTCCAAGGGATAGAGTTTGCGACAGTTAGATGTCGAGAATGCGTTTTTATATGATGTTCTGGAAGAGGAGGTCTACATAAGACAACCACCTAGGTATGAAAACAGACATAAGCCAAGTTATGTTTGCAAACTTGACAAAGCAATATATGGACTAAAACAAGCACCTCGAGCATGGTATTCTCGATTAAGTACTCAGTTGCTTTCTTTTGGTTTCGTTGACTCAAAATCGGATACATCACTATTTATCTACCGTAAGTCATGTGTTACTATTTTTATGCTCATATATGTGGATGATATCATAGTTGCTAGTTCCTCACAAGCTGCAACAGATGCACTTCTCAAGGATTTGAGGAAAGAGTTTGCATTGAAAGATCTTGGTGATCTTCATTATTTCCTAGTAATTGAAGTTCAGAAGGTCAATGATGGTTTGGTGTTGAGTCAAACAAAGTATGCACAAGATGTCCTTGCCCGAGTTGGTATGACAGACTGTAAAGGCTCCCCAACATCGTTGTCATCCTCAGAAAAAATCTCAGCACATAAAGGTGACTTGTTGGGTCTTGAAGATAGTACAAATACAGAAGTATGGTATGTGCTCTTCAGTATCTCACTCTCACCAGGCCTGATATTGCTTTTGTAGTCAACAAGATTTGTCAGTTTTTACATGCTCCTACTACTTTGCACTGGACTGCTGCAAAACGTGTTATGAGATATGTTAAGCATACTATTGGCATTGGACTCACATTTACCATGTCACAGTCTACACTAGTAAGTGCATTTTCTGATGTTGACTGGGCGGGGTGTGATGATCGCCGCTCTACTGGAGGCTTTGCAGTCTTCTATGGTCCTAATTTGGTTTCTTTGAGTGCTAAGAAACAATCTATAGTATCAAGGTCCAGTATAGAGGTAGAATACAAATCTGTGGCTGATGCCACAACAGAGGTGATTTGGGTACGATCCTTGCTTGAAGAACTTGGAATAAAACAGACTCAACCTCCCTGTTTGTGTGTTTGTGGTGTGATAATCTTGGAGCTACATATCTATCAACCAATCCTGTTTTTCATGCAAGAGTCAAGCATATTAAAATTGATTTTCATTTTGTCAGAGAGAAGGTGATGAACAAGTAGCTGGAAATTCGGTTTATTCCTTCAAAGGATCAACTTGCTGATGGATTCACAAAACCTCTTCCTATTCGTAGCTTTGAAGATTTTAAGTATAATCTCAACTTAAAAAAATTGTGATTAAGAAAGGATGTTAGATATAGGATATGAGGACTGGCAGTACACGACTTGTATTAGTTTCCTACATGTTTCTCCTACATGTTTCCTATCCAAACTCATGTACGCTGGCACCGCATAGTGCGTGTATATTAATGAGAGAAATAAGACTCGAGAGTTATCCTAGTAGACTCATATCAATCTACCTGATCGATCGCTGTTTTACACATGGATGCAATGCATCTGGCGGCGGCACGCACGTCAGCAGCCAGACTGGTCTGATCTGGCTGACCAGACGCCTAGCACTGGTTCATAACCAATCAGCCATGGAAACCATGCATGACAAGATGGAAAAGGGCAAGCAATCACCCGGAGGCCATTCCACGCTTCTCTCTATAAGTAATGGCCCATTATCTCATTTGTCTTTAGAGGAAGAAAATAAGTTAAACAAACATAACCCAACAACACTATGCTCCGTACAAAAGACTACCTCGAGTAAGCCAGAAACCACTTGTGTAGTTTTACGCATCGATCAGCTGGTGTGTGTGTGTGAAGGGGGGGGGGGGGCGCTTTTCCAAGTGAGTCTGCAGCAAACTAGAATCAACTATGTACTGGACGAACTCATAGTTGCCCATGGCGGTGCATATGGCATGCAGGCAATGCTGTAACCACGCGGTCAGTGAGCCGAGCAAGAGATTCTCCGCTGATGTCGCTAGGATCTAGCAATGGTCGTGTGTATGTGTATGTGTATGAGAACGAGAAAGAGAACACGAGACAGAGGATTTTTGGTTTTCTTACTTATTTATCAGGATTCAGAGATCCACGAAAATAGCTAACAAACCCCATCTAGACCCGAACTTACATGCCATGCCATCCCATGGCGTTCGTGTGAGAGATCCACTACCGCTACCCCGACCATCGTGTCATCGTGCCATCCCATGCGACTTGGTCAGAAGCGAACTAGTCTAGGCTAATCTGAAAACCAAAACAAAGTGCACAGGGTGCATACAGGCACACATGCTCGGCACTATTCAGTCAACTGAATTTAAAAGCCTAACAACTATGAGTGCAGCAGGATTACTCATCATCCGCTAGGCGGATTTCTATTCCCCGTGCCTCCCAAACCTATGAAATCATTAGTAAGTAGTCTACAAATCACCTTGAGAATCTTTTTTTGCTGACCTCTCCCTCCCTACATGTATGATGCATATGGCTATATGAGAGCTCTTATTTTCACGAGGCTAGCTCCATATACAATAGTAAGTGACCACCCAGCCAGTGGAGTGCCTGAAGACCTCAACTACTTATGTTCATGTGCAAATGGTGCGCATGCATTGCTGGCATACTCAGCCACTAAAGGCAAGACGGACGGGCCGGTGAAAGATACTTACAGCTATACTGTACTATATATGTGTTCAGCAATGCTAGACTTCAGTGTCTGGGTTTCTTTGCTCGTTGTAGCTGTTACAAAAGGTAAACGCTACAAATACATAGTCCGATCCTAGGCTAGCGATGGGCCATCTTTACAACTCATTGGATCTCAATATCCATCTGATGCCTAACAGCTGGCCTATATAACCATGTGAATCCCCACATTGCTCACAACCACAACCTAGCCATGGCCACCACAGCCACGGAGCAGAGACGAGGAGGGCGATGTCCAAAGTTGGAGCAACTCCGACCAGCGGCGAAACCCAAGGAGCAAATCTGCTGCTGTCGGTACGGTAGTGGTTCGGCATCCAGTTTATGATGTCACCACGGCTGACTCCAGCAAAAAATTTCGCCTATGGTACCAGATCTGCGACACAACATTAACTGGAGAATGGGTCTGACACATGCCTGTGCAGTTTGCATGCAGCTTGGCATAGTAAGTAAATTACCCCTTGGTGGCCACCTAAGACAGAGTTGGTTGTTGCAGTTACAAAAAAACATAAGTAAAGAGTAAGGTTCAAAGGTCCAATTCATGGTAGGATTCGTAAGTGCAAAATTGAAAATGAGAATTCTAACAGTGCACTAAAGGGAACATGAAGTTGCGAGAAGAGAAACAGATTCTAATTTAGCCAACACTAGTCTGAGGCACTTTTTTTTAACGATCTAAGGCACTTAGTAACTTCAGGATAACAAAAAGAAGGGGGTGGAAGAAAATACCCAGTCTTTTTCTCCTATTTGAAAGTTCCTCGGTAAAACAGGCAGATCAGTGTGAGCAATAATAATCTGAACAGGCCGAGAGCATTCACAATAAGGTCCTAACGTCTAATAAATGCACAGATCCTATTATTCAGGATATGACTATCACAAGCCTGTTGTTTACAATAATAAAAGTGAAGTTTTCAGTAGCAATCAGCAATAACCAACTCCTTAGTTGTAACAACCGCCTTCCGCCAACCAAATAGCTAAGGTAGTTTAATGCATTATTTCTTTTCTATTCAGAGAGAAAATAAGTTAAACAAACATAACGCACAAACATGGAACTACAAAAAAAATAGACTAGATCAAGTAAAACATGGCTCCTCTCTTACCTGATATTTGCAGGAATGATCTTGTTTCTACGGCATGCTGGTATATTTGGTGGGAGTGTGCGCAGTTTACTCATGGTGGAAAAATTCAACACCCATCAAGATCGGCACAAGCTATCATGTCATTGGCTACAAACTACTCAAGGGCAAGAAAGAAAGGCGACAACCGGATCTCTCGCCACGGTTGGTTGAAGCCAAGTGAATGTAATGTCAAACTCAATGTTGACGCTGGTTTTGATCCAGACCTGGGTATTGGAGGCACGGGCGCTATTTTGCGGGATAGCCACGGTTCTTTTATTGCTGGATGCAGTCGTTCATTACCGTATGTGGCTGATGCTCCTACCGCGGAGGCGACGGCTCTACGTGATGGCCTCCTATTGGCGGGACAAATTGGTTGCAACAGAATTATAGTCGAGTCCGATTGCACGAGGTTATTTAAATCATGAAGGATGGAGGCAATTCCATGGGACCGGCGGCGGCGATCTACGAAGAATGTTCTTTCCTTTGTCGTAATTTTTTCTTTTGTTTCTTTTAGTCATTGTCCTAGGGAAGCAAATTGTGCGGCTCATTTATTAGCTAGTAGAGCGGAGGGTCCTGAATGCACTGCGTGGCAGGAGGATTCTCCTGATTTTCTTGTTGCTGTAATCACCAACGATGTAAGCCTGTTTTGATGAGTAATAAATCCGCAGCAGGACAGAGTCCGTGCTGCTTCCCTCAAAAAAAAAAACGGCAAGTACTTCTACGCATCATCTGGTGACAGGATCACTGCCTGTCAGCTTGCGCTCTTCAACATTTCAATTTCTATCTAGCTCAGCGCAATAGGTGGCAGAACCACCACCATCCTTGTGCGGGTGCTTTCCTGGACTCACTGTCAGCAAATCACAAGAAGAGCATACGCCCTGCGGAAAACGTGGTGTCCCATGGCAGTGCATATGGCTTTCAGTGGATGTGGGATTTGTGGTTGGATGTAAAATGGAAGATTTCAGCAAGTTACAATGGAACGAGTTAGCCATGCTATCAACGAGTCGAGCACAGTCGTTCATACTAGGCGTATCTCAATTCCCGATGCCTCGCAAACCTAGAAATCGTTTTAGTTGGCCTCTATGCGCATGTATGATATATATGAGAGATCTCGTTTTCATGAGGCTCCAAAAACAGTCAGGGAGTAAAGACGGGCTGGTGAAAATTATAGCTTACGTGGCAGCATTCGATTTCTTCGCAAGTACAGACGGGCAGGTGAAAATACTTATAGTCATGGGTTTTTATGCACCTGGAGAAGTCTAATCTCCAGACAATGCGTTCAACAATCAAGCGACTAGAGAGTCGTCATTGCCAAATGCAACCGATGAAGGTCAGACCTAGGGATCTCACCGCGAAAACTGAGACACGGAGCTTGAGAGCACCACGAAGAACTAGGTCACCATGTGTCGCCACCCCCACTTGCCAAGAATACGGCTACAACATGCCGATATGGGGACATCGACACAATTAAACCGCATGCACACAACGAGGAGTTAATCATTTCTTCTCCCCATCCTCTCAAGTTACCCCCGACGACCTACGGTAGTAAGCGGTCTCTACTCAGCACGAGCATGCGAGATGTTACCTCTTCAAACATTAATCCCCACGTCATCACTTTGGTAATATTGGCCATGGAGGTGCCTATGCCGATGTACACAATGTGGCGACAATATGTGGTTGACGGTCACCGATCACCCAAACACATAACCTTCTACGATGTCGGTGATGAATCCGTACAGAGGCGCGCACGGTGGTAGATCAAGAGGCAATGGAGGTGTCCTTGAGGGCACGAGCCACCGCTGACCTTCTGACGGCAACTGAAAGTCATCATCCTAGGTCATGGGTGCAATGCATCTGGCAGCGGCACGCCACCAATCTGACGGAGGGGCATATGGCATGGATATATCGATATACTGACGCCGAGAAGGGAATGTTGTAGCCACGTGGTCAATGAGTCGGGCAAGGAGTCTCTGATAGGCCTATTTCTATTCCTCGTGCCTCCCAATCCTATGAAATCATTAGTAAGTACTCCCTCCATTCAGAAATATAGGACATTTTAGATCATCTTGAGGATATTTTTTTGTTGACCTCTCCCTCCCTACATGTATGATGCGTATGACTATATGAGAGCTCTTATTTTCACGAGGCTCCATATATAATAGTGAGTGACTACCCAGCCAGTGGAGTGCATGAAGCCCTCAACTACTTATACTCCTGTGTGCAATGCTGCACATGCATTGAAGGCATAATCAGCCAATAAAGGCAAGACGGACGGGCCGGTGAAAAATATTTATAGCTATATTGTACTATATGTTCGGCAATGCTAGACTTCAATGTCTGGGTTTCTTCGCTCGTTGTAGCTGTTACAAAAGGAGCAGAGACGAGGAGGGTGATGTTCAAAGCTGGCGCAACTCCGACCAGCGGCGAAACCCAAGGAGCAGAGCATGGCCTCCAGATTTATCTGTCAAGAACAAATCTGCTGCTGTCGGTAGTGGTTCAGTGTTGGCGTCCAGTTTATATATAATGTCACCACGGCTGACTCCAGCAAAAATTTGCGTACCGGATCTGCGACACAGTATTAACTGGAAAATGGGCCTGACACATACCTGTGCACTTTGCAGAGTAAGAGTAAGGTTCAAAGCTCGCATTCATGGTAGGATTCGTAAGTGCAAAATTGAAATAAGAATTCTAATAGTGCATTAAAGGGAACATGAAGTTGCGAGAAGAGAAACAGATTCTAATTTAGCCAACACTAATTGAGGTACTTAGTAGCTTCAGGATATCAAAAAGAAGGGGATGGTAGAAAATACCCAGTCTTTTTCTCCTCTTTGAAAGTTCCTGGGAAAAACAGGCAGATCAGTGTGACCAAAAAGAAGGGGATGAATAAAATACCCAGTCTTTTTCTCCTCTTTGAAAGTTCCTCGGCAAAACAGACATATCAGTGTGACCAATAATAATCTGAACAGGCCGAGAGCATTCGCAATAAGGTCCTAACGTCTAATAAATGCACAGATCCTATTATTCAGGATATGGCTATCACAAGCACGTTGTTTACAATAATAAAAGTGAAGTTTTCAGTAGCAACCAGCAGATCAGCATAACCTAGCATGTGAATCTGGTTGAACATACTGCAACACTCAAGTCCCTAGCTAGCAGGTACAAATGATTTTTCTTCCTTCACGAAAAAACAGGTACCATAGCTGGAAGGTAGCAAACAAGGAAGGAAGTCCTAACTAAAGTCGAGGTCTTTATATATTGTTTGTAGCTTCTCCTAAACACAATAATGCCTTATAAAACTTTACTCTAAAATAAAATATTGGATAAAAACCATATATGCATCAACAATACCATGCCATTAAGACAGATTTTGTACCTATATTGCATCAACATTTGTTGTAGAAATATACATCGGTATGGAAACCATGTATGACAAGATGCACCTGTTCATAACAAATCAGCCATGGAAACCTTGTATGACAAGATGCACTTGTGTAGTTTTATGCATCCACCAGCCATGGAATGCTGTAACCACACGGCCAGTGAGTGGAGCAAGAGAATGTCCGCTAGGCGTATTTCTATTCCTCGTGCCTCCCAAACCTACGAAATCATTCGTAAATACTCCCTCCATCCAGAAATAACTGACTTAGCTTGGTCTAGGTTCGAATATATCTAGACCCGCTTTAGTGTATAGATATATTCATATATAGACAAACTCAAGTCAGGGAGTAGTAGTCTACAAATCACCTTGAGAATATCTTTTTGTTGACCTCTCCCTCCCTACATGTATGATGCATATGACTATACGAGAGCTCTTACTTTCATGAGGCTCTATATACAATAGTGAGTGAGTACCCAACCAGTGGAGTGCCCGAAGCCCTCAACTACTTATACTCATGTGTGCAATGCTGCACTTGCGTTGCTGGCATAATCAACCACTAAAGGCAAGACGGACGGGCCGTTGAAAAATATTTACAGCTATATTGTACTATATGTTCAGCAATACTAGACTTCAATGTCTGGGTTTCTTCGCTCGTTGTAGCTTTTACAAAAGGAGCAGAGTCGAGGAGGGCGATGTTCAAAGCTGGAGCAACTCTGACCATCAGCGAAACCCAAGGAGCAAGACCTCCAGATTTATCTATCAAGAACAAATCTGCTGCTGTCGGTAGTGGTTTGGTGTCAACATCCAGTTTATAATGTCACCACGGCTGACTCCAGCAAAATTTTCTCGTATGGTACTGGATCTGCGACACAGTATTAACTGGAGAATGGGCATGACATGCCTGCGCAGTTTGCATGCAGCTTGGCATAGTAAGTAAATTACCCCTTGATGGCCACCTAAAACAGAGTTGGTTAGGGGTGGACATATAGCTCGAGGCTCGAGGCTCGGTTTTGGCTCGTCAATGCTCGGCTCGGGCTCGACTCGGCTCGGAGGTTGAACAAGCCAAGCCTAAAACCTGAAACTTAGGCTCGAGGCTCGACAAGCCCGCTCGATCAAGCTCGCAAGCCGGCTCGAAGGCTCGATGTAATTAAAAAATTCGCCATGACCTTTGCTAAAATTGTAACAATTCACAACTATGATCAACAATTCATCATGAATACATGCATAACATAGTATACCAAGATTCAGAAAGTACGAATAATGATAACAAGTGCATATGTCACAAGTTCACAACATAAACGTCCATTCCGGTATATAGATATTGTCATACATCACGAACACAAACATATAATGATAGTGGCATACATCACAAACAAAAACACATGCACTTAGTTCGACAAGTAGAACATCTGAGCCCAAAAGAATCATCATCTCGATCATTTCATCTTCCTCCATCCTTGTTGCATGTTGATTCTGCAGCACACAAACAAAATAAAATCACATTCACTCTATTTTAAGACTAGTTGGCTTCTATATAAAAAGTTTCAGGAGGAAACACAAGAAATGAAGACAAACTATTCAGTTTTTTTAGTTAACTTGATATGTACAAAAAGGTCCATCAACTAAAGTTACAAAAACTCACTATATACACATTTTTGCTTCAGTTTTAGTGCTGCCAAATGAGTTCCAGCAACTTAAAGAGACTAAAGTGGCACTAATTACTCCACTTCCATTGAACTATGCTGATGTACAAAAGAGTTCACCAAGTAAAGACTAAAAGGCACTAAAAATTGTATGTTTTGCATCAATTTTATTGCTGTACAAAACATTACAGCAACTAAAAAGACCAACATGTACTCTAAGTTTTGCTTATTAGTACTTACTAGTTGCTCCCCACCATGCTTTTTGGAAATGGAATGAACTCGACATCATCCGCATCATTTGGTTCCTAAAAGAGTGAAATGGTAATTTAGATATGCATAAGAAATATGATAGAGAATTAAATCATTAACAATAACACACATACCGGTCCCAACGAAACTTTGTTGTCATTGTGGGCACCCTTAATCCAGCTAGAAGCACACACCAACGCCTCCACCATCGTTGGCTTTAGAGAACTCCTGTAGTCATCTAGAACTCAACCCCCGGTGCTGAAAGTTGACTCCGAAGACACGGACGTGGCTGGTATGGACAAGAATTTTTTTGCCATCTTTGCTATAACAGGGTATCTATGTGCATTCATCCTCCACCACAACAGCACATCAATTTTTTTGTTCAGCAAGCTCTCATTCTCCTCATCAAGATACTTGAGAACCTCATTCTTTGATGTCTCCAAAGAAGTTTCATTTAAGTACGAGGTAAACTGGCTAGCACTTGAGGGTAGAGAGGAACTTATATCCACAGTTGAAGATGATGATGCACCTGATCTATAAGAACCAGCTTTCTCATGACGGTGATGCATATCATAAGTTTCATACAACTTTGTCAACTCGATGTCAATCAGATTATATTCAGCGAGGGCTTTGCCTTGTTCATAAATCATTCTAAACCCCCACTTAATGTACTTCAGTTTGTACCTTGGATCAAGAATGGTAGCAATTACCATGACATTATTGGGCTCTTCCCAATACTTGTTGAATTTGTCCATCATTGCCTCTCCCATAACTTTCAAAGTTGGATTCTTTGAGTCACATGCCTCTCTAAGTGCAATCTTGACATTGACAATGTGAGGATAAAATATGTTGGAAGTAGGATATGTAGAGCCAGAAAATGCAGTAGAAATCTCAGCCAAAGAAGCAAGTATTGGTGTAATGGTATTGAATAATGCCCATTCATCATTTGAGGGCTTCCATTTATAGTTTGCATCACTGTCTGAATAAGAATCTAATGCATCTCTATAGGCAATGGTTGTTCTTAACATGTGGTAGGTTGAATTCCATCTAGTGGTCACATCAAGTTTCAGCCCCTCACCTATTGTGATTGCAAGAGACCGACAAATTTCTACAAACTTGTGCAATCGAGATACCTTATCGAAGTGGCTCCTCCATTCTCCTTGTTGTAGGAGAAAAACTTTGTGCAATACTTGCATTGTGCCATAAGCACCTTGACACTTAGATCCTCTTTGGATGGCTGAGGAACCTTATCGAAGTGGTCCCATACCTTTGATTTAGACTTGCCACTTGGTTGAACATTAACCTTCGGACCAACCTTCATTCCCTTGTGTCACTTCTTCCCTCTCTGAGAATCCCCACCATCATTATCCACAGAATTCCCATCATCGGATATGTTAATATGACCATCAACAAATACATCATCTTCAGACATGTCATCGTTCTTATCAAAAGAATTTTCCTCCTCGTCGGACTCTATTGTTTGAGGTTGCACACATGAGACATTTACTAGTATCACAAACATGAAACACCAAGAATTCAAGACACATGAAACATCAATAACTACTAGTTGTGGTGGACAAGCTGATGTTGCCGGCTGCGATTATGGCGTTGTTGTCGGTTGCGAAGATCCTGGTTTAGTTGCAGCGATGCCAAGTAGAGCAGTTGTCTTGGATTGCATGGCTTTGTTGTATGCACGCCTCTTTACCTGGCCAGGACGTGCCTGCGATGCAACACTCTCTCTTCCTGGTTGCATCTTATTTCTACAACAACATGACAGGAAATAATTACTAAATGGCACCCAAATTATTTTACTAATGAAGCATGAAACCCAAAATAGTTGCTATCGGTTATAATAAGCATGACACCCAAATTCATTTAACTAATGTACTAAGAAACATTGCAGTTTGCAGGAGATAATTACACAAGCATTATTAATAGAAATTAAAACAATCCAAGCCAAGAAAAGATGAGGTCATGAGGGATTACTGGTGCTTGGTGCAGCGCTGTTAGCTGTAGCAGGCCAGCACGCAGCAGGTGAGGTCGCCCTGCTCGTGCACAGGCACAGAGGGAGGCCGGCGGGTGGAGACAGGCGGAGGCCGAAGGGCCGGCGGGCGGAGGGCCGGCGGGAGGAGGGCCGCTGCCTCTAAGCTCTAACCCTAGCCCTGCCTTGCCGAGCACCTCCTCCTCCACGCCAAACCAAGGGGAGGGCCGGAGGGGAACAGGTTCAGGTCTTCAGGAGGGGTAGAGGCAAGGGAGGAGAGCCATGGAGGATGGGGGCGAGAGGGCTGGGGCGGTCGGCGGTGGTGGGAGACGGGCGTGGCGGCGCCTGGAGATGGGGGCGAGAATGCGAGAGGCGGCTGGGGTCGGGCTCGGGGGTATCGCGAAGGCAGGACGGGGTGGAGAGTGGAGGCGGGGCCGCGGGGGTATCGGCTCGACGAGCCATACGAGCGAGCTTCGAGCCGCACCGAGCGAGCCGCGAGCCTTCTTTTTAGCAGATTTTCAACATCAAGTCGAGCTTGGGCTCGGCTCGAGTTTTACCGAGCCAGGTCGAGCCGAGCCACGAGCCGGCTCGGCTCGGCTCGATTCCACCCCTAGAGTTGGTTGTTGCAGTTACAAAAACATAAGTAAAGAGTAAGGTTCAAAGGTCGCATTTACGGTAGGATTCGTAAGTGCAAAATTGAAAATGAGAATTCTAATAGTGCACTAAAGGGGACATGAAGTTGCGAGAAGAGAAACAGATTCTAATTTAGCCAACACTAATTTGAGGCACTTAGTAACTTCACGATATCAAAAGGAAGGGGATGGAAGAAAATGTCTTTTTCTCCTCCTCGAAAGTTCCTGAGAAAAACAGGCAGATAAGTGTGACCAAAAAGAAGGAGATGGAAGAAAATACCCAGTCTTTTTCTCCTCTTTGAAAGTTCCCCGGAAAAACAGGCATATCAGTGTGACCAATAACAACCTGAACAGGCCGAGAGCATTCGCAATAAGGTCCTAACGTCTAATAAATGCACAGATCCTATTATTCAGGATATGGCTATCACAAGCCTGTTGTTAACAATAACAAAAGTGAAGTTTTTAGTAGCAATCAGCAGGTCAGCATAACCTAGCATGTGAATCTGGTTGAACATACTGCAACACTCAAGTCCCTAGCTAGCAGGTACAAATGATTTTTCTTCCTTCACGAAAAAACAGGTACCATATCTGGAAGGCAGCAAACAAGAAAGTGAGGAAGTGCTGACTAAAATCGAGGTCTTTATATATTGTTTGTAGCTTGTCCTAAACGCAATAATGCCTTATAAAACTTTACTCTAAATAAAATATTGGATAAACACCATCTATGCATCAACCATACCGTGCCAATAAGACGATTATGTACCTATATTGCATCGACATTTGTTGTAGAAATATACATCGGCATGGCGATCAGTGAACATGCAACCTCAATAGATCTGGGAGAAGCAAGCACTGTGCCTTAAACTGCATGCGATTTGCTAAAGCTAACAACTCATGCCATCATCCCTGCTATGCGATAATCTGACCTTCTGTAGTATCCAGCATAAACAAAAACTATGTGTTGTGCAAGCTCATAATTATTAGGTACCAAGTATATTCAAGCAGAAAATAGCTTTTTTGACAATACAATAAATCTATCAACCTCTTAAGCTATATCATAAGCACATTCTCTAAAGGAAGAAGCGAGTATATGAATCAAGGACACGGTAATTTTTCCCTCAAGTGCATCTCTTTCTAGAGTCTATTGCAAGGAAACCAACTTACATGATGTAATGAATCGATGGTAATCTTTTCCTGAAGTGCATCTCTTTTTAGAGTTTATTGCAAGGAAATCAACTTACCTGATGTAAATTAAGTGAACAGCTAATTTGAACTCCTTATAAACTGAGAAAAGTCTTGAGAAACTAATAAAATCTTGAGAAAAGTCCTGATGTAACATCTAAGCAAAAATGTAAAGTCACAGAGAAACTAATCAGAAGTATATGAACTACCTTATCTCAATGAGATTCATGTAATCACAAAATTTTCACATCAGGACTAGCAGAATTGTGCTATTATTACCAACATCTGAATAGTGAGAAGATGACATATACCAGATTATAATTAGTGATGGAGATGATTTTAGGAGGGCGGACACATCGAATGGACATGAGTGTACATGTACCCGCATGTACATGTACATTTCCTTTCTATGTATAATCTTAATCTAGATTCCGAAGTCCCAAATTTCCTCCTATAAACAAATGAAAGAAAAATACGCTCCGGAGCATCATATATTCCAGGCACCAGACAAAGTCATCACCGGTGAATGTTACGAATGGCTGCATTTACACTTTTACAATCAAAATCCATGATCTTCATCCAGTTCTCAAAATCTCCAATTTCCTATAAACATAAGTATGAAGTGATGTTTTAGAAATACCAAGTGACAAAAATAGTTAATTCTAAGAAGGTTGAGAAAAGGAATTTTGTGGTTTGTTCAGCACTGCACCCTTCTCAATATATTTGGTATTTAATTATCATCTCTAATACAGTGTCGCGCACTGATGATAGCTTTTGGTACCAAAAATGCCAAACATGACCAATTTAATGGCATTTCACATTTCTAGCATTACTGATCACTGATAGGTGAGATCATGGTATTATTTTTAAGTGATAGTGATCACAACATCTGCATAATATTCATACACTAATCAATTCAATGGTAGGTTTTGTTATAAAAAAAATAAGATAACTGCTCCATTTTAATGGTAAGTTTCAGTGTTGTAGTTTTTTAATATATATGCATTGCGCCATTCGCCTTCTATTTTTCCTAAAAAGAAAGTAGTGTGCGCTGACGAACTGTTTTTACTAGTATTACCTCTGTTCCTAAATGTAAGATGTTTTGATAGGCTATTTTAGCCTACTAAAACATCTTATATTTAGGAACAAAGGTAGTAGTAGTTAGTACATCACATGTTTGACAGTGCCATGCCAATGTTCTATACTTACACCACTAAAATGACTCGATGTCATGGATATGTCAAACAAAAGAATAATGCATAAGATTGTTACAAGTGAATTAGGCAAATCCATTTTTTTGCATCATAATAATAACAATAACAATAATGTAAAAAAAATCTACGGATTAAACCAGAACACAGGGTAGCAGCTGAGTATCCACACCTTTAGGACCGAATTGACCGCGTTGGTGGCAGCCAGCCACTGGTCGGTCTGCTTCCTGTACCTGACGACGATCCCCAGCAGCGCGCGGGCCTCGAGCTCGATGCGCTTCTCGTTGACGAAGAGCTCCTGCACGCCGCCGTCAACGGCTTCCACGAGGTGGCCGCCGACCCGACACGCACTCCTCACGGCATTCTTATTCGCCCTCTCTGCGGGCGCGTTGTGTGCGAGGTGCTTATTAGGGTCGCCGGCCACCTCGTGGACGCCGACAGGGGGAGATTGGGAATTTCGAAGAGATCGTCGGTTGATTGTTACCGGTTTGTTGGCGCTGGCGGAGGGATTGGTGGTGGTGTTGCTGCATGATGTGGAGGAGCACCGATTCCAGCTGCCCGCCCGCCGGCGGATCCGCCGCTGCTTTGGCTCCTTCCATCTTCTCCTCCGATCTCAGCTGTCCTTTTTCTTTTGTTCTTAGATCGATCAGAGCTATCGTCTTCATCCCCCGCCTATTTTTTTACCTGTTTCTTCATCGTTATAGGCATACGTAAAGCCCATCTCAAAAAAAGTAAGACCACATATGGTCCGGCCCACCATTTTCAGCTAGAATATTGTTTTTTACATACTTATGTTTCTGAATATAAAACGTCCTTCCCTAAAAAAAAGAATATAAAACGTTTTGCAAGTTTAATTCAAACTAATCCCTCCGTCTCGAAATAGATGCCAGAGTGTCTACATTCGTACACACGTCTATTTTACAAAAACACATCTGCACATTATCAATTGTGGGAGCCATCTGCCTCGTTGGGCGCCGCTGCCGACCGATGTCAGCAAGAAGGGCATGGCAACAACGTCGGGATTCTAGCCTCCTAGGTGGCCAACCTCTTCTCCAAGCTCCTCCACTCGTGGTACGTCGTTACGCGTGGTGGCGCAGCGCAGGCACACGACACTCCACCTCGTTGGCGTCCGCAAGGTAGTCTCTGAGGACGATGCCTTCCTCGACGGCATCGCGCGAGGCAATCTCGTCAATGCTAATAATGCGGGCTTCACGGGATCCATCTGTATCATTGGGCGCCCTTGCCGATCAATGTCAGAAAGAAGGGCGTGCCAACAACGTCGTAATCCTAGCCTCCGAGGTGGACAACCTCTTCTCCAAGCTCCTCCACATGTGGTACGTCGTTGGGTAGGTACGGTGGCACGGCTTCGGCACAAAGACAATCCACCTCGACATTGACCGCTAGGTGGTCTCCGAGGACAATTCCTTCCTCGTCAGCCTCGTGTGAGGCGATCTTGCTGACACGCTCCGCGCCACCGCCGACACCTACAGGGCGAGCTCAACCACCGGAGCATGGGTGCGCGGTGGCACACGTCGTTAAGGCTCTACAGAGAGCTTAGTTGTATTGAAAAATAACAGGAAAAATTATGTAGAATATTTTTGAAATAGTAAATAAATTTTAAGATGTGTCGTATCAATGTGAAACAAGTTAAATATGTCGAGGGGTTTGACTCCACTAAGATTTAGTTAGTTCTCAGTCCACTAAGAAATACTCGAGACTCCCATATCTAGAATCTTAAGTACCTAATTAAGTATTTAGACAAGATAGATGTACCTGAAAAAAAACATATAGACCAAATATTGGTATCTAGACAAAGTTAGACTATTAATATGGACTAGAGGGGTAATAAAAATAATGATTATACACGGTGATTTTTATTAAACACTTCATTTTTACAGAACTTCTTGGAAATATTATTTCCAAAAACCTCGTGCCCGATCTATCCATATCTGGGGTATTTATGTAAAAAAGGGTATTTGCCGAAGGCAGTAAATAGCTTTACGTCAACCTCAACCGAACACGGAACCAATTGATGATACAGTAAAGAGAGTCCTCAGGGACCAGTCGGCGAAGTCAGCATGGCCGCCGCCGGCGCCGCCGCCGCCAGCTACGACGACGAGCTTCGCAGCCGTGAGGCGCTGCGCGAGGCATTCGGAGACTCATCGGAAAGCGAATCCGATGCGCCTCGCGAGGTGGCTAGCTCCCCACCGGTTGGCGGGGCGGGCCGCGAGCGGTGGAGATGGGAGGCGGTGGCGGGGGTGAGGGGCCTGTGGCTCTGCCCTGACTTCCTCTCTTCCGATGATCAGTCGCGCCTCCTCGCTGCCATCCAACGAGGTCAGCCGCCGGCCTGTGGCCCCACTTCTTCCTCTGGCCATCTCTAACCTGCAGTTGGAACTGAGTCCTATTTTATCAGAGCCATCAAAATCTCAGACGAAATTTGGGTCTAGCTTGTTATTGCTTTAATAATGAATTCTAATTATGGATGAAATGATTCAAAGTGTGGATGTTCCCATTTGTTTCATTTTGCAGAAGGATGGTTCAGTGACGCAAACAACCAAGTAAGTTATTTTCCCCTCGATGGTTTCAGAATCAGGCACATTGCTAGCTTGTACACTATATTTTGCTTGATCCAATTTCACAAGGATTCAATCATCAAGTTCACGGACAGGTTCCCATGAGTGTTCAATTTTGTCCTGTACAAGTTCTTTGAAAGCAGCTGAAACCTGCTTTATGTCATCAAAATGCCAAGAATTTACATGTTCATCAGCTGAATTATGGAGTTTTCGTTCAAAAACTACTGTTTATTAGGCAATGAGATTTGGTGATCTCCCTCCATGGGCTGTCCAACTTTCTGCGCTTGTTCGCGAATGTATTTGCATTGGTGATGTCGATGTTGGCATCGGCCCGGGGTGGACGAACGAGGACGAAGATGCGTGTCCTTTGCCGTCAGATCTGCTGTGGAGGGAACCGCTTTTTGATCAACTGATTGCAAATAGATACAAGCCAGGTGAGGTGCGGAACTGTTCTTCTTCCAAATAAATTTGAAACCCTATGTTCAAGGTCAAGCATGCACAATAGTGCTATGATTCAAGCTACATTTATTCAATTCATATCCAGATACACAACCATACAAGTAAACTAGCCAGGTGCACTTTTTTTCATTCCAGTGATCTATTATAACAAATTGGTTTTGCAACCTAGGGTATCTGTGCTCATGTTGATCTGATGCGCTTCGACGACGGGATTGCAATAGTCTCTCTCGAGTCCGCCTGCGTGATGCGCTTCAGTCGAGAATGCGCTGCCAGCGATACGCAGAAGCATGGGGAGAATGAGCCGACCGACGTTCCTGTCTGCCTCAACCCAGGTTCGCTTGTCGTAATGTCAGGCGATGCACGGTATCACTGGAAGCATGAGATAAACCGCAAGCCGGGTGCTCAGCTCTGGAATGGGAGAGAGCTTGATCAGCATAGAAGAACCTCGGTTACTCTGAGGAAACTGAAGGCTTCTCCCAACTAAAGTTGTATAATGTTAACGTTTTGGCAATGTTACACTGATTATTTTTCTGAAGACGGACCAGCTAAATGTTCTTGGCTTGTGAATACGATGTTATTGTATTTGAAAAAAAATTGTACTCAGACTATTCTAAATTTAGTTTCAATGTGGAGGCACATGATTTTGGTTGCCTGCAGCAAAGGAAGAGATGTAGTATTGAGGAACCAGGTTGCACTACATGCATACACGAATTCTCCTAATCCTGGCATCAGTTGTTGATGTTCTTTTTTCAGTCAGCTGATCATGATATTTGCATCCACCCTAGAATGGAATGTTTTCCATTGCTGGATGGTGAACTAACTAAATCAGACAAATGATCATTCACCAACCTTAGGGCACATTCCTGTTCGTTGGGACTGCAAAAGGCGTTGGGACAGGTAATAGCAAAGTGGCGCGACTTTAGCATATTGCATCAGTAAAATCTTAATGCATGCTCATCGTCAGCAGTGTCGAGCACTCTCCATATCTGCTTGGTGATGCCTGAGTACATATACTAGGAGCTTCAGGTGGTGGTACCTAGAGATGACTGCTATATGCGCTGGCCTGGCTCGAGAGCACGTAGGAGCATGGCGGCGCTCGGGAGAAGATAAAATGAAACGACTCCACATGGACGGCGATGATGAAATGTGGGCCGAGAACGGCAGGCAATGGGTGCCGAACAAGCCAAAACCTGAATAAGATACGCGCAGACTGATTAGGATACCAAAACATGGTTTTGTATCAGACTTGTTTCTAACAGAATTAGCCGAATGCCCGTACTTTGCTACGACTTCTAAAAAGAATCACATGTCGAATGTGAAAACATAAAATGCATTCGATCTAACCCCTATGAAACACTTCACTCTTGTTCTTCTCCCCTCCATGAACATCGACTTCTCTATTGTCCCAACCCAATGCATTCCTTATTCCACTGCTTCGATGATTTGTAGTTCTCATTGAGACAAAGTATCTGCTCTTTTCGTCCAAGAATAACTGATTTGGGTTTGTTTAGATTTAAATATATCTAGACATATTTTAGGGTATAGATACATTCGAATCTAAATAAACTTAAGTTAGTTATTTCTGGACTGAGGATTAAATGTCATCGTCACCTAAGAAAAAAGCTAGCGCTGGCACGAGTACTTCCAAATAGTTGCCACCACTTGCAAAAGCTTAAGTTTTTTGTAGCAATAATTAATATGCTAAACCCCTTCTAGCAAGAATCTAGAAAACCATTCACGACTCATGAGTGAGAAAGTTGTATATGATGGACAAAAAGAATCAGCTAGAAGAGATGGTTCAGAGCTAGTACTATAGGCCTTCATGGACGTCCGCTTGTGTGCACGCATCGTTGCCGCCTCGCCGGCCATTGTTACAACGTCCATCACAAGGTTCACGGAGAGCATACGCTTGCTCCATTGTCTAAATAAAGGACCAACATAACTCATGTCCATCCCCTTCATGATGCCGGCCTCAACCTCACTCGATCCCCTTGCGCCGCCTGCAACACATTTGCTACGCCCTCGTCTCTTCGCTCGTTCCCCAGTGCCTCCGTCCTCTTTGGCTTAGCGCCTTGTGTACCATCGGACTCGAGACGAGGCATTCGCTAGCCCCGCTCGTTCTTCCCCTCGCTCGATTCCTAGCTCCCTTGCTCACTCGACGCAGCTCCAACCGGCGCCTCGACACCACCAGATTGAGCCCGCCGGCGCTCTCTCCCATGCCTCCTAGTTCCGCCGTTCTACGTCACCGTAGAGCGTCTCCTCTTCCCTAACTCCGGCTGCGAGCTCCGGATTGTCTTCTTCGCCACCTGCAACTCCAAGGCTCAACCCGGCTGCTACGAGCTTCTGTTCGACCGCGTCCACCATCACCATGCACGCCTCCACTTCTCGGAAACCAGGGCCGCACCGTTCCGTGAGAGGTGAGCGGCCCCGAGCATGCCTCCATGGCTCCACCCACAGCTGTGCTTTGCTGCCGACAATGCCGCTGGTCCAAACACCTACGCCGCGTCCGCGACCTCTCAAGGGACTAAAGTAAAAAAAAAACCAGTTTAACGTACATACGGAACAGAAGTGCGGGTTGAGTTCCAAGTTATTTAGGAGGGAAATGAAAAATGGCCCGACGAACGAAAACGGTGAAAACCACCGTAACACAAATTGTATAGTAGAGAGATTATGAGCAAAACTCGTTTTACCAAAACTCCTGCCAAAACGTGGTTAGCTAAAACTCTCTATTCAAACAACCACTAAGTCTCTTGACTTGACTTAGGTAGGAAAGCAGATATTGGGATTTTTCTCAAAAAAAAAAAAAACACAACTGTGGGTTCACAGCTCGTCACGTCGTCAAATGCAATGCGTCAGCCAACAAATTACACAAGTAGCTGCAAGTCCATCTGCCCAAAGAGGCTTAAAATTGTGAGAGTAAACAAACGATCCCGTAGGTGTGGACTTGTTCCGTGTCTGACTGGGCCGGGTACCAGAATAGTCCGTTTCTAACTAGGAGTGTAGGACTAGGTCCAAGTGCCGAGCCCCGAACCAGTTTCCTATATATGGCTAGCACCTTGCCTTGGAGGCTCAGGTCCGTCCTAAGAGTATCTTTAACACGTGCACTATATTTTGGCGCGCTAAATCTCGCTTTTGCCGCGCTGTAAATGGATAGGGCGCGCTGAAATTTGTTCTGTTGGATGCTCTATTTTGCAGCGCGCGTTGTCGCAGTAAAAGAACTCCTCCGTCGGGCGCTCCAAAATACAACGCGCGCGGCGTGGAAAACAACTTTGTACACTACTATGCATTCAACAAGATCAAACACTCACATGTAAATCATGAAACAAATGATCTACCATAGTTCAAATGGACACAAAGTGCAACACACATTACATAGTTCAAAAACGACACACAACATAACGTAGTTCAACAACAACACACAATATATGGTTCAAAGGACACAAATTGCTACACATAAATTGCATATCACAAATGCATCTCACACTTCCGCATTTTCCAAGTCACCACCTTCTTTTGTTTCTCCTTCCTCGTCATCTTGGGTTGAAGGAGGAATAGTAGAATTCATGGAGGCCACGAAGCCTCCCGGTGGTGCTCACATAGTCCCATACACACCACTCATCGAGCCTCCCGTAGTCCCTCCGAAGACTCCTCTCATGTCGGCCATGCCTCCAAAGCCTCCCATGCCGGCCATGCCTCCCATGGAGGGCATGGGCATGCTTCCCATGCCGGTCATGCCTCCCATTCCTCCTCCAAACATGGGCATGCCTCCTCCAAACATGGCGGCCGTGGGTGTGTTCATGTTGGCTATCAACAATCTCTTCTTGGCCAGCATTGAATTGTTTCGCGGCATAGTAAATCAAAATTTTCTACGGATGCGAACAGAGGAAAAGCCAAGATCTAATCTAGGAGATGCAAACAACGAGAGAGATTGGATTAGATCTTCATACCCTTGAAGATTCGCACAGCGGAACGTTCGTCGGAACGTGGGTGATGTAGTCGTACTCGCTTCTCCTCCTCGCGATCCGATCCGATCTAGCACCACAAGTGGCGGTGCCTCCATGAGATGCACACGTGCAGCACCTCGACGTCTCCTCCTTCCTCGGACCAGCAAGTATGGTGGAGAGACGGATTGGATCTACAACACGACGGCGTGGTATATATGGTGGAGAATTTCTGCAGCAGGGCTTCGCCTACAAACAGTCGGGAGGGAGAGAGGAAGGGCAGCAGGGCGGCTAGGGTTGGAGGGGAAGGTGTGGGGGGTGGTGCGCCCCAAGCCCTCTTTATATAGAGGGGTGGGCGCAGCCCTAGCCCCTCCCCCAAGCCAAACCGGCGGCCCCAAGGAGGAGGAGTGGGGGGCAAGGAAACCCCCTTCTAGAAGCTCTATCTCGAGTTTAAAACCCTCTTGGCCGGCTGGTCCCTATGGGGCCTTGTGCCCCTGGCCCAATGCGTCCAGGGCACTCCCTCATAGGCCCATGCCCCCTCCCGGAAGGTGGGGCCACGTTGGTCCCCTTCCGGAAGGTTCTAGAAGCTTCCGGTACAATACCGATTAACCCGGAACAATTTCGAACTCCAAAAACTGCACTGCCTTATATGAATCTTATTCTCCGGACCACTCCGGAACCTCTCGTGATGTCCCAGATCCCATCCGAGACTCCGAACAAAAACTCATAAACCAATTATCCAATCTATCCTAGCGTCGAGACACGTTAAGTGTGTGACCCTGCGGGTTCGAGAATATGCAGACATGATCTTCTATCAATAATCAACAGCGGGGTCTGGAAACCCATATTTACTCCCACACATTCATCGATGATCATATCGGATGAACCACGATGCCAGGATTCAATCAATCCCATATATATATTCCCTTCGTCTCGCGATATCTTACTTGCCCGAGATTTGATCGTCGGTACCGGCATACCTAGTTCAATCTCGTTCACAGCAAGTACTTTACTCGTTCCGTAATCCGATATCACTTTGTGATTAACTCCTTAACCACATGCTTGCAAGCGGTGTTGATATCGATTACCGAGTGGGCCCGAAGTATATCTCTCCGACTTGGGAGGGACAAATCCCATCTCGATACATACAACCCAACAGATACTTTCCGATCACCTGAGAGACACCTTTATGATCACCCTCTCATAGGATGACGTTTGATGACCTCAAAGCTTTCTTCCGATACCAGGGAGTTGTATTATCTCATGGTCTAAGGAATACAATATTTGACATAAGAAAAGCTTCGCAAAGACGAACACGATGACACGATCTAATTGCTTCGCTTAGTTTGGGTCTGTCCACCATATCATTCTCCCAATGATATGATCTCATTATCAATTGACAACTCATGTCTATGGTTAGGAAACCTTAACCATCATTGATCAATGAGCTAGTCCATAGAGGCGTACTAGGGACACGGTGTTGTTCACAAACCACACAAGTATTAATGTTTCCGATTAATACAATTCTAGCATGGAATATAAACATTATCATGAACAAGAATTATAATAATAACATCTTTATTATTGCCTCTAGGGCATAATTCCAACAAGCACTTCGTCGCGAGCAAGGTTGATGTACTCCTTTCGCCTCTTATCCATGTGGGAAGTATCCATCAAGAAAAGCTTCTCCTCCTTCTCCACTAGGCGTAGATGCTCCTCGCTGGCTTGCCACTTCTCCTCCAAAGCCAACTTCCTCTCCTCGTTGGCGGCAAGCCTCTCCTCCAAAGCGGCTCTCCGAGCCTCCATAGCATCCATAGCCTCTTTCTCCAAGTTTCTTGCCACCTTCCTATCTTCATTTGCTTGCAACCTTGCATTTGCAATCCTTTCCATAGCAATGGCAATGTCATCATCTCCGACCTTATTTCCCTTCATATCTTTGGCGGCCTTCCTACCAAGCACATTCCTCCGCCCATTGTTGACCGAATGAGGAGTGGAGCTTCTCTTCTTGCCTTCGTCATGATGATTGTTGCATCAACGGTTGCATTGGCCGCCATAGTTGCCGCATCCAACTTCCCGCGGGTCTTCCACTTTTCTTCATTCCCTAGCACTTCATAGCAATGATGCAAGGTGAATGGCTTGCCAAGAATCTTGTTGACTTTCTTGTTCTTCTTTCCCACATCCCTATACAATCCTTGAGCCATAGAGTTCTACAAAGCAAGCAAAAGAGAATAGATGAGCTATATGAACTACAACCGTATCCTTCACATATGAGCCATATGGTCAACATAGTAGTAGAATTGCTTACCCTATCATTCTCGTTTGTGCCACTTGGGTTAATGAATCAACGTTTGCTTGCACGCCTCCCATTTTTGGCAATCGGTGTTGATGCCGGACCAACGAGACCGAAGCGAACGCATGGTTCGCTCATTCCCACTTGTGTTGTCGGCGTCGAAGTAAGCATTCATCCTCATCCAATATGTGTCTCTTGTTTGATCGGTACCGGTTGTTGGATCCATTCCAATTGTCAACCATGTCTTGCAAAGCAACTTGTCCTCCGCTATGGTGTAGTTCACCGACCGACCAGGATGGCGAAGTTCAATCAACCCTTCTCCTTCCTTATCGATGTCCTCATATTCCTCCCATCCCTCAATGGTTTCATCATGCATAAACGAAGATCCAACATTCATTGCTTCAATGAAAGAATCATCACCGACTCTACATTCAGTGCCTCGTCCATGAAAGAATCATCATCGACGGAGGCGGCGCCCACGACTCCGTACGGGCGTTTGGACGACGACACCTTCTTCCTCGGCGGCGCCCGCGCCTTGCCAGGGGCCTGCGCGGCGGCGGCGGCTGTGTGAAGCGTCGCGCGCGGCGGGTCGAAGAGAGCACGGGCAGCGGCGATTGTGTTGTTGGTGTCGGTGCCATCGCTAGGGTTGGCGCATGGGATGGCGGCGCGACGGAGGTGGATGCAGCGGCGGCGGGTGAAACGGAGTAGGGAGGGGTCGGTGGGGTGCCGGAGGGCCCGTCCATCGCCGGGATTACGCCAGCGGCCGCGCGGAGGCGAGGGATTTGGCGGTGGGGCGGCGAGGCGCAGGGGAAGTTTCAGCGCGGGGTTTCTTCACGCGTGCGTGGAGCGATGACGCGCGCTGTAGCCGGTGCCCAAAGTTTAGCGTCTGGGATTGTGCAAAAAGCCGCGCGCCCAATTTTATTACAGCATCGCGCCGTTTGCCGCGCCTGCTGAAGAAACGATTTCATCCCTGTAAATCGACGGTTTATATAGCGCGGCCTTGGGCGCCGATTGGAGATGCTCTAGACCTCTCCCGAGCATAAAAAAAAATCCTAGCTTTGACGATTCCCCTTTGTCGACGCCGGCACCGGAGGAAGAGGATCCCCTGACGTGCCCTCTCCTGCCATTGAGTCACTGACAAGTGGGGTCGGCAAGAGATGGGACCCACATGTCAGTGACCGAAAGTCAGTGAACGGCAAGGATTGCTACGTCAGAGGAGCCACGTCCGGCACCGGAGCCGCCACCACAATGGAATCCACCTACCCTGATTGGACGGGGCTTCCGCAGGATCTGCTTGCCGCGATCTTTGTGCAGTTAGAGATCCCCGACCTCTTCCGCTCAGGCGCCGTCTGTACGTCCTGGCACTCCGCGTACTGCATCTTCCGCCGCCTCCGCCTCCCGTCTCCAAAACAGTCGCCGTGCCTTCTGTATGCCAGCGACGCCTGTGGCCCTGAAGCCGCCACGCTCTACTTTACTTCCACCGGCGCAACCTTCCGCATCCCTATGCCTGACCCCAGGCTCCGCCTCCACAGCCTGTCGCCGATCGGCTCGGGACACGGCTGGCTGGTGGTCGCCGACAAGATCAGCAACCTCCACCTCCTCAACCCCCTCACCGGAGGCCATGTCGCTCTCCCGCCCATCACCACATTCCAATTCGTCGAGGGCTCCTTGGATGACCAGGGCAACCTCGTTTACTCCTTCTCCGGGAAATCCCATGAGCCCTACAGCCTCCCAGCTGTCGAGGCGCGGGATAACATGTATGAGAGGGCGGTTCTCTCCTGCAGTCCCTCTGCTGGCAGTGCGTGCATCGTCCTGCTCATGCACATGCCGTTCCGCAAGCTCTCGTTCGCCAGGGTGGGCGACCAGAGTTGGACTCGGATCCAGGCGGGGGAAAGCACAGGCCTCCAATGGCGAAACTATCACAGTGATGCCGCGTACAGCACGGCCGACGGTCTGTTCTATGTGGTGAGATCCGATGGTTCCATGCACACATTGGACCTGAATGGGCCTAATCCGGTGGCCACCAAGATCATGCCCGGGGCGGCGAACAACTCTGATGATCCCTACAAGTACCTCGTCCAGACGCCATGGGGCGATCTGCTGCAAGCATGGAGATTCAGGGATTACTTCGAGCCCACGGAGAGCTTAGTGGTGCCAGATAATTCCAACTATGTTGATCCTCGGGTGGAGCTGAACATGACTGATCTGCAGCTTTACAAGGTCGATGTACATGGACAAAGGCTGGTGAAGGTAGATAGTGTGGGAGATCATTCTCTTTTCCTTGGTCATAATGTCTCAATGTGCCTTCCAGTCAAGGATTTTCCTGGGTTGAAGCCAAACTGTGCATACCTTACCGATGATTTTTTCGAATTTATCAATTTCTATAAATTCAACAAGCGGGAAGTCGGCATGTGGAGCATCACAGCCAGACTATGGATAGCAGCCTTGGTAGCACCTCCCCTCTCAGGGATCCCTGGTTAAATTGGCCGGTGCCCATCTGGATAACACCCTCCCTTTTCTAAGGTGATTTTGCTGCCTGATATCAAGATTGGCTAGTGTTGTGTTCTGTCAAATAGATTCTAGTTATGAACCTACATTGATTTCAGTACTTTCACTTTGTTTATGTACAGATACTTTTTTTGTAATAATTTGAATAGATATTTTGTAGTATAGTACAAAAGATGTCTGGTGTTTTAATAGTTTAGGTGGCAAGTATAAAGTTGCTTTTGTTCCTTCCGCCCACTTTCCTATAACCTTAGCTTCAGGATCAGTTCTGCCTGTTGCTGGCATGGTGTTCTCTTGAAAGAAATATCCAGATTTCAGCAGCGACTTATGAAGAGATATGCTGATTGTGCACTGAAAGTGCTGTCGAGGATGAACTAGCTGGTAACTCCTGATATTGTAGTAGTAGTTAATTCTATAGAAAATGTGTTGTTGTCTGCCTTTTGAAGTACCTAAGATTATTATCTGACTTCTTGCAAAATGTAACCCAATTGTAGTTAGATGGATTCTGGCCTTGTGTCAAATATGCTATATTTATGCAACTCAATTACAGTTTAAAAATCGCATCATTTTAAAATTACATATAGCATACTTGGATGGATAAATATTAATATTGTTTTTTTAAGATGCATTATATACATAGATCGATGACAATTCAAGCTAATGCACCATGTTTATCCCTTACTTACCTTATAAAGCTACGCGGTTTGTGCAAGAGGATCCTGACAACGCCACTATCTTTATAGACAGTTGGATCTTTGTGGTAGAGAAATGGATGGCTTAGGTCATGTTTGAGGAGATATAAGAGAAAAAGGTAAAGAATCAAACCCTGGCCTTTCTTTCCACTCACTCACCCATTGCTTCGATGAGCTCACACCATTGTCCCTCCTCTGGCCATTGATTGCTTGGAAGATCTTTCCCCTTATCTGTGCACACTGCTTAATATATCTATGGATTTGGGAGCATTTTGATCCATCTTATGTAGAATCATAAAAGTATATAGTAATTTTCTTGCTTTGATTCAGAAGTTTTTTCCCTCTGGTCAACTAACATGTCCTTAATATTGTGCTGAAGGTGGACTAGAATACAGTAGCACATTGATTGCTTGTCTTAATAACTTCACTTTATTTCTATTGGTTGTGGTCAGCAGTACCATATGCATAGTCGAAGCAAGTAGGTATTACCTGGGAATGCGGCAGTATCCCAGGAAAGTCGAGCTAGTGCGCTGAGTTCCCTCCCTTCCTGCTCTACCCCCTACATATATGCACATAAGTTTGTTTGTTTATAAAATTTATGTTAGGGAATCAAAGTTGCTGCTCGTGGCTCGTACCGAGCAAACCAGCCTGCAGTTCCCACCAGAGAAAAGGCTCCCAGGAACCAGTTAGCCACCAATTGTTTGTCCCTTACATACTACCCAAGGACTAGGAACCAATCGCTGGCGGTGTGGAGCCAAGCCCACCTGGGTTCGAATCACCCTCCACAGCGGTAACGCGCTGGGAGGAGCGGACTAAATGGGTTATTATCCACAACGGTAATGCGCTGGGAGAGTCTCATCTATCTAACAACATATATCCACGGGAGGGATCATTCCCCCGGTGGTCAAAGTTTTCTGTTCCTACAAATTTGCTACTATCGATTGGGGTAACACAAAAAGAAAAATGATGTAGGAATTCAATGTACATCTATTTGTAATTTTGGTAGGAAATTTTATAGAGGTGATTAAATCCAATTCATGCTATCACACCATTGCCATTAAGATCATTTCCCTATCGTATAGTTCAGATATATGCTTAGTCCTCTGCACTATTGACTTTTGATAGCTTTTTTTACATCCTACACATTACACAGATTTTCCCCTTGCATTAATCTTTACAGCTTCCATACAATATTTCCACTTTTTCCTAGATCTTGTGAAATCAAGACTTTTTATAGCTACAACATAAGAGAATGGAACCACCTTTTCTGTGAGGCTTTTAGCAGATATTCATAGAAGCAGATGCTTACACCGAAATATCCGCGAATTGCCATTATTCATGTAGTCTGCTAGATGCATGCATTTCTAAGTTATCTACTAACTCTAATTGGTTTTTTGAATAATTAACTCATGCAAGTCGAAATATAATATTCAAAAAGTGTTTTCATTCTGAAAACAGTTACCTAATACTGTGTATTTGGGTGGAATTATATCCAACTGTGTAATAGGAGTAAATAATGGCTACCTAATGTTTCGGCCAAATCTGGTATTCACGTCTTTCCGATTTTTTCTGGCCGTCGGATGGACCCCGGGGAGGACATGTGTCGCCATCACAGCTGAGTCCACCTTTCCTGCGAGACGGTGCCACAGCCTCCTTCCTGCGCTGCAGCCTCTCTCACCTACAGCAGATTGGCCCTAAGTCACAGATGAGTGGGACTCTCATGATTCCGGCCCCACGCATCACTGACATTGGGTTACTGCCGTCGAAACTCTCCCCGCAGGGATTTTTATCCATATGCATCGAAGGGTCGCCAGCTCAACTTCCCCGAAAAAGCGTCCTGCCATCCGCGATGCGCTCCCGCCCGCGCATTTCCGCGCCTTGCCAGCCCAGCTTTCTCCCAAAACGCGCCCGTGCAATCCGTGATGCGCCCAGCTCTCCCCAAAATTGCGCACATGCCGTCCGCGACGCACTCCCTCTGCGCGCATTCCACTTGTTAACCTGGCCGTCGGACATGGATACTCTTTTTTTTTTTGAGGGTGAGCCCCACTGCAATTTTTTCATTAATAAAGAATAAAAAATGGTGCAGAAGAAGATGGCCGTGTGATTTGCAGATTGATCTGCCATAGTTCGAGGCCATTTGTTTTAGTTGCGATTTATATAATATTTGCATGCTTTCTTTATTCTCTGGTTGTGTGGTTTGTGCGGCTGTGTGCATCTTGGTTATGCAGAGGCCGGATAACAAGAACGCCCATTTTCAAAAAAAAAATTGTGCAGAATAGGGTTACCGGGAAGGTTCTCCTTGCTCCTCTGATCAATCGTACCGGGAACATATTACAAAGATGAGTTGCACGATATGCTTTACGGGTACAGGTTTGATGACACCTATGGCCTGATGCTTCGAATGTGGTGGTGGATCCTTATGCTGGAGTGATGACACGCTAACTTTACTTTGGTTGGTAATGTTTACAGCAGAATTGGTACGTAGTAGTTGGTTCTTACTTGCTCTACATTTTTTGTTCCAATCAGCTATCTGTCGAGGAGAGTATGATGTTCTGGCGCCTGGTGGTGATTGATGGCCTCAAATGGATCAAGAGGTTTCCCCGGTGACGAGGAAACATTGTTTCTCTCGATGCTTTCTATCATTATAGCAAAAATGGTATACCAAAATCAAGATTTCTCTTGATGAATATACCGGAATCTTGGCCATATGAACTTGTGGTACAAATTTGATTCTGGGTTCTGTCGTGATGTAAAGAAAGAAGTCAATGAACGCGTGATAGAAACTGTAGCTTGCTGATTATGGGCAGTTCAGATCTTCCATGTTTATTTCACGCTCCAAAAAAAAATTCTGTGATTTTTTGTTTGTGGTTGACCCAAGAACAAGAAAACAATGCTATAAGAATGTTTAAGGCACTTTTAATAAAGGGCATGTTGAATATCAGGAATTGAATTCTATGGTTGCTCTGGTAGTGGTAGCTAACACAATTGGTGATGGGGCAAGGTAAACCTATCTGGCTCGTGCATCAAAAGGGTGTGTTCCAAACTCAATCGTTCCACAAGTCTTCATGGATTCTAGGATGGTATAAATGCCATAGTTAGTTTGTTGACTGCATTCAGGCCTGTGCGGATGTGCCCATCATGCCCGCCGTATTGCTAACTCATGCTGATGAGCTGATCCACCCTGATTATCTGTCACCTGTTAGTGTTGATAAATGTTTGTAATCTAGACTGAATTAGATGATTGGTGATTGAAAAACTTTGCTTATCATTCCAGGGATTTAGTTCCCTTTGGATTTTGAACTGATTTTTGTTATTGCGCCTCAACAAAATGCCGATGAACCTTTTCACGAGGGCTACATTCATAACAACGAATAGTGACACCAGTTTTGAAGAGAATCCAAGGCATTTTGATCAAATTTGGTTCATTTGTTCTTGTTGCATTTTTATTTTGGTATTATTAGTAGGTAAATTCCTGGAAATCATTTTCAGTCACTATTACATGCTCAGTGTTTGGATTGTGCCTGTTTTTCCTACTCTTCGGGGAAAATATATTGATACTATGCTTGACAAGTAATCTAAGTTAACCCAATGATGTTTATATTGATATGTTTCCCCCAATATCCATGTCGAGCATCTCTTTGCATCATGGTGTGAACTATAGTGAGCTTATTAGAAGAAAGTACACGCTACTAGCTAATTGAATTTGTATGATGTGGATGCAGTTTTATCTTTAGTATTAAATAAGAGTTGGTGATGGTGTGTCACCACTCGACACAAAAAGTCGTCATTTGACACATCCAGACCCTTCAATATACATCCGACCTCACACAGATTTCACAAGCAAAAATGTAACACAATTAAAGAGGTAGTACTTTCCTACTCCACCGCATGCAACCAAATATCAAAATAAATAGGACGCATGCAACACACAGGAATACCCTTTTTATTCCATGTCCTTTTTGAGAAAAAAAAACTGCACCACAATCCCAAGAATAAGGAATCAAATATATGCAATTAAATGTCCAAGAAATCATCCTTTCCTAGTAACAAATTCCACGCCATGTAACCTAATATTCGGGATTAATTAGATGGGAAATTCAATAAGCCCTATCAGAAGGGCCCCAAATGCTTTTGACACCATCGAAGTGGCGGGTATAAGGAAAATTTCATTGAGGTGTTTAGAACTGAACACTATTGGTGTTCAATCATACATCTACACAGCTGAATTATGAGAGTGCGACTACGCACAAAAAAATAAATTTTGAGATTACTATGATTTTGTAGGTTTTATTTTATTCAGCACTTGCACTACTGGTCGTCCTTGGGTACGTAGTATAAACCTGAACGGCTATCTACACGGCAGAAAAACCTCCACCCCTGATAAATAAGTGGATGGGCACCAGTCCATCTTTGATTCTGCTATTGAACAAGTGTTAAAGTGTGTGTTTCTCTTTCTAAAGAGAAAGAATCTTAGGATTCGAAGAGCAGCCCTGAGAAGATTTAAGAGCGGTTGCCAGGAAGAAAGAAGTGAATGATGGTTTAAGTCATTATTAAGATGGACAAGTATGCCAAGGTTTCCAAGAAATATGAAAAGGTACCTCGTCATCAGGCTTCTCGTGGAAAATAGAAAATTAGATACACTTAGTATGGCAACTTGTAAATACATGTATATTTCTGACATAGATTTGCACCATTGTTATTCCTTTTCATAGGCCATGGATTATATTGAGTGTGATAGTTCGTTCAGTGAGGAGGAGAAAAAGTAGTCTAAAGTGCTGAAGTTTTTTGTTTTTTATCTAAAATTTAGTTGGTTGCTGAAGTTGGAATTCGTCAACTTAAACAATCATTATGTGGCTAAAAATGCTAGATTGTAAAAATAATGAATCTTAGCTTATAGATTTCTTTAAATAATGTGTCCTATTTTTATTCATGTTGAATGACAACTGTACGAATGACAAGAAGACGGTCGATAATTTTATATTCTATGGCAATGCACGGACGTCACAGTACCGGCCCTCAGGACAATGCAATTCCCCCCGTAGGAGGGGCCCTCGACACCATCTCTGCTCTCCATTTATTGGAGATTCGTGCTGTGCGTTTTATAAAATAACCTTCCCACCTTATCTTTTAGGTCTGCTGCAGTTTTTCTATCTAACCCCTAACATTTTTTGGATATTCTAAATTTTTTGTCGCTTGTTTGTCTCCTCACAATCGATAGTCTTCTACACGTTCATGTTTCTTTTTCACCTTATTTTTTTTCTCATACAATTTCAGGAATATTCAACACTTTTATGTATATTTTTTATTCTAAAAATGAAACATGCATAATTTATTTTTTCAACAATCTCTTTTGATGATTTTTATTTTTCTACTTTTTATTTAACAATATTTAGACACTCTTACTTTGTTTTATCTTAGATTCAGAAGTTTCATACAAGATTCACATGTTTTACAAACTTGTTTCTGCCAAGAGATATTCATATACTTTTTTCACAAAATACATGCATAATGTCTGTTTTTTTACCTTATTTTTTCTCGCAAACTTTTAGGGATAATCAACAATTTTTTATGTACATAGAGAAAATATTATTTCGTCGTTGTTTGTCTCCCCACTGGTTACATAGAGAATTTTTTTTTTAATTTACCACTATCCAGGGTGTGCGGCTTAATGGTTGCTGACAGTATACAAAACTACAACTACAGGTACAGGATGAACCGTAAAACTGTAGAAATACGTTGTTCTTGACAATGGTGGGATTCTTGAAAGATTTTTAGTTACAATATATTTTTAATATATTAATTATCTGTTTTTAGTTATAATATAGTTTCATAAAAAGAAATTCACAGATATTTATTTAAAATTTATCTGTTAACATGTATAAATCTTTACAAAATATTTTCACAGATTTTTTTCAAATAGCTATACGAACATTCATATTATTTTTTCAAGGTAAATTTTATTAAGGATTTTGCAACTATAAAATTCATGGACGTTTCAATCCACTCTTATCACATATTTCTAAATTCATGCAAGAAACATGAAAAATTCATGCAAAATCCATCAAAATCTATAGGATTCAACATGGTTCCATACAATATTTTTCAACAATTTAGAAATTGATTTTCTGTAATCTGCATCAACCAAGATTAATACCAAGAACGTTTTATACAATATTCACACAAGATTCATGAGATTTCACACACTATCTAATCTGATTTTATAACAATTTTTTAACACTATCTCACTGTCACTCCTCTCATTAACAGATCTACCATGATTTTTATTTGCAACACTATCTCCCATTAACAATTTTTTAACACTATCTCCCAGAATATTGCGTACTTCCAAATTTGGGGAAAGCAATTTGGATAAAATGGAATCAGTCCAAGGTTATTTTATCAGAGAACTAAAACTCGACACCCGTATCTTCAAAGATCAAAGAAAAAATTAGTAGACAATTCCCTCATCATGGACAAAACGATTTTCTCCCTGGCGCATTCTGTAACTGTCAAATTCACATACGATTCAAACCCGTTCAAGAAACAACACGATTTCATAGAGGATTAGTACTAAAGAACATGTTTCTAATTCAATGTGTAAAGGTATATGCAAAATATGTAAATTTCATAGGATATTTATACAGTGCAGATCATACATACAAAATCCAAAAAACATCAAAGATTCATACAAGTTTCAGTAGATTATTACACACATGATTTAGTCTAGCTACAAGCAAGATCAAACATCCGTTTCATACATGTGTCACCTGTCAAGATAAAACAAGTAGTCTCATGACCTTAATCTGATATTAAGAATCATTCAAGGAATCATACAAGTTTCATTCATGAATAGAATCTGGAAATAGGAAATACACGATTTCATCCATGAACTAGATAGTTATTTTCCATACACGTTTCCAACATCATTTTTTAAAAAATTCATCCAAACAAGAAACTCAAATCAAGATCCAAGCACGAATGAAAAGAAAGGATCCAAACATGAACAAAATCCATAGAAGATCCCTGTCAAAAACTTGATAATACATACAAGATTCAATACATACCACGAAACTAATGTTTGATCGAGATTCAATAAAGGAAAAGTAGGGCCCCCAGATCTACGAATTTAAACAAAAACTTGATAATACATACCACGGATTTAATCAACATTCAATAAAGGAAAAGTAGGGGCCCCAGATCCACGAATTTAAACAAAATCCATACAAGATTCAATAAAGATTCAACCATGAATTTAATTCAAACAAAATATTCAACCACAAACTGGATCCAAACATGAAGAAAAACCAAAAGGAAAAGTAGGGGCCCCAGATCCATGGCCGCGCGACGGGGAGAGCTGTTAGGATTAGGTGGGCAGGGCGTGGCCGCGTGGGCTGCGGGTTGGGGTGGGCCGGTGGGGTGGTCATCCTCTCGTCTGGACTGCGGGTGAAATACCAAAAAGCAAGAGGGCTTAAATGTAAATGTGTGACACATGATGACTGCGTTGACCTTGCACGGATCTCCAACAAATGAACAATATAGATGGTGCCGGGGGGCCTTCCTAGGTGTGGTAAATCCGCTCTCCCGGCCCTCACAATCCATGCTCTCCCCCCCTAGAGACAAAAGCACCTTTACCTGGAACCAGATGTGCCACAGCGACTGGGTTGGGATGCCTGTGAGCCAGTTGCAGATCAGTGGCTGGGAGGAGATGAACACGTACTAGCGCGGCGTCTCTCACGGCGGCTGGCATTGCTTCGTTTTTCAACTTTCTTTTAGGGGAGCCATTTTATTTCTACAGACAACGCCGACAGCTCCCTTGCAGCATGATTTTTCCACAGCCCCAATCAACATTTATCTTCATAAAGCCTGGCGAGGGAGGCTGCCATTTAGCCACCGGCTTCGGAGTCTGAATGGCAGTGACTGCTGGCTTCTGTCCTGCCAGGTTGAGGTCTGCAATGAATCTTCCAATAAAGCTGTGCGTGGAGAGAGGGCTTTGAAACTCCGCCTCATGAATCGCACGCCGACAAGCCCACCAGATCGCCCATAGCGTCATCAGAACCTGGATGAATTTATTCTAGCTCAAAGTCTCGCACAGCGTCAGCAGCCAGAGTCTAGGATCATCCGTGTCATCAGCCAGCAAGTGTTCAATTATATATCTTCATCAGAGAGAGACCACACCGCCTTGGCCATGTTACAATCAAGCAGCGAGTGGCGCTAGGAGCCAAAAAGGCATTTTCCATATTTAGGCATAACCATTGATTCCCAATACACCCATGCAGTTTTCCGCTCTCCTTTTTTACTTCCCCACCAGAATTTCTGAATGAGAGCAGTAATATGTTGACAGAGGCCACGGGGCAGCTTGAAGAGTGCCATAGAGTATGTCGGTATAGCCTGGATTACCGATTTGATCAGGATCTCCATGCCGCCCACTAAGAGTAAACTCTCCATCCATCCTTGTAGCCGCTTCCACACACGTTCCTTGAGATATGCAAAGGTTCCGTTCTTTGATATGCCCACATCAGATGGCAAACCTAGGTACTTCTCACTTCAGGATTCATTATATATCAACTTGCAGAGTGGCCTTAATTTCCTCCAGCAAAACATTCGGAACCTTCTCCAAGACAAACTAAGAAGGTATAGGAACTTGTCAGTTGATTCGAGAAAGTGACATGCCCTTGTATATATCTTTGTGACTGGCGCCTTTTGTTGGTCAAATTGTGTGCTCTACCACACATCACAGTTGGAAACTAGGGACCACCTCTTCTCCCAATGTCCTTTGCCCGAGCCCGTTGGCAATATCTTTGCCCTGACATTATTATCCCAATGCATCTTAACCATCTAAACTATATCAATTACCTGAAATGACACATGCATAGGACTTTCTTTGTACAGTTGATCATATTGGGAGCTTAGGTTTTTTGGTTGACTACAAATGCAAACATTTTTCAGAGGAGTTCAACTAAACCTTTAGAGATACAGGTCAATTTTCAAGGAAAACCTCATATGGATGAAGTTTAGAGCAAATATTAAGAAATAGGCTTCGCTGCATGTGTTGGTAGCTTCATGCAATTTTATTTCATTTCTTTTTCATTTTAGTTTTACTTTCTATATAAAAAAATTGTATATGTGTATTTTTTTAAAAATCAATTATAATATGCAGCAAAGTCCAATTGTTTCCATCATTCTTTTTTGGATATGCAAGGATATCTTTTTTTCGGTAAATGGATAATTTTGGTCTATTGTGTATAAATCATCTTCATAGCAAGTACAATAAATCCTAGTCAGCTGGCTATTAAGGATTAAAACAGTATTTTTTGCTTAGCTGGATGAGCGTGAAGATGAGAAAGAAGAGAAGCGGACTCTTAACTAATAGCCCACTGTGCTTCTAGACATCTTATGAGTATGTGAAGTGGGCCATGTATTAATAAAATAGTACTATCTTATAGTATCTAACTATTGTATGTGTTGGCTATTAGGTTAACTCTATGTGACGTGCCAACCTCATATAGCCGACATCGGGTTTTATTATTGAACTTGCTCTCATATGCTCAAGACTGACAACGGAAGTGGTCCATAGATGTTTCAATATCAGCAAGGCACATAATGCACTGCTAGCTACGTGCATTCCGTGTAAGATAGTGATCCATGGATCTTCACTGAAATATATAGGCATACATTAAGCAACGGGGAATACCTAACATTGGCTTTGTGTTTCAAGCAGAGTTGTTAATAGTTATGTTATAGCCTATTGCAACCCCGAATGCTAGAGATGTGCTTTTGTTTTAGTATAGTGATGTGTCTTTGTTTTAGTATGCTTGTAAAATGTTATTAGCTTCTATTGGATTTTCTATGACCTGAACATGATTTGTACATTATGAATGTATCTGGTATTTTTTTCCTATTTTTAGTACTGAAATGTTATAAGTAATAGCTTCACGAGATATAGCAGTAGTTCTTATCGGACATAGATAGCAGTAGTTGCCACTATGTGTTCGACGTGATTTTGTGCTCGGCACATAAAAAATCACGTAACATCTTAGCGTGTATGCATGTATAAGTACGCGACACACAATTGTCATTAATCAGATATGAATATTATTTTCAAGCAAATGAGATCAATGCGTGGCCTAATTATCTGTCAGTACTAATTTCCTTGATTAAATGCCTACAAACTTTACATTTATGCAGGAAGCTGGCAGTATGGACTCGTTAGTATGCACATGGAACTTGTATTTTTTTTGAGAGAGGAACTTGTATGTTGTTATGGATATATTATGTGGTGCTACATATGTTGTTATTGATCTATCTACTGCAAGATATATTGTTATGAATATTGTGGTATATATTGTGTGTTCAAACCGGCAGGGATTAAACAAAAAAAGGCAAAACAAATTATGCTGGGCCTTTGTTGTGTGCTAACACATGCCAAAGACAGATGAAAAGCACACGACAAAGACAGATTAAAAGCACACGGCAAAAGAAGGTTGCACGGCAAAGCATTGTGCCAAGGGTGACCTGGTGCTTGGCAGTTTGCCATGTACCCCTCCAAGACACACGATAAAGACTGGTCGAAGACACACAGCAAAGACCGACGCATGGGCAAACTGACATGGACGGCGTCGTCAACATGGCTACCGTCGTCAAGTATTTTACTTTGCCGTGTATTTGGAAAAGCACACGGCAAAGTTATTTGCCGTGCGTTTTCTCCAAAGCACACGGCAAAGACCCTTTGCCGTGCCTTTCTTTGCCGTGCGATGTTTGTCGTGTGCGACCACACGCACGGCAAAGGCTTTTGTCGTGTGGATTTCCTATGTTGCCATGTGGATTTGCCACACGGCAAAGATCTGTTTTCCCGTAGTGCCCACTCCCGGATAAATCACATGACCATGACCTCTCAAGCTCCAACGAGCCCAAGTACACCTCTGGCGTCACGAGATCTACATCGCCAAAACCATACACCGTCTCTATATCGAGCCATACTACTACTCAGCGCTACCCAAGTCTACATCGACTCCTATACCAACACTCTTCTTCAACCTCGACCTAGCATCGGCGAGGCGAGGCCACTTCACCGACATGTCCTTCTCCGATGAAGCAATTCATTGCTTGCCGGGCACCAACGAGACGAAGGCAAGCCATCAAGTCCGACACCGACAAGGCGGACACCACCTGGCCAGGCACCGATGAGGCGAAGGTCGCCCACCTGTCTGAGCCGACGAGGCCAGACATCTTCATCATCAGACATCGACAAGCGGGGAAACACGGCTAGGCATCATCGGGGCGACGGATGTACCGCCCCATCTTCCACTTCATCATAACACCACCGGCTCGAGTGTCGCCCTCCAGCCGCGACGAAGACCCCGACTCCACTTCTTTCGAGGTGCAGCGACAACGGTTGGCGGGCAACCACACCTGCCAATGCGAGACAACGCCTCCGACACCTCTTCTCCCAAAGCTTGTGAGACGACGCTCTTGTCTAGGACGACAGCCGTGAACTCGGCGTCGGACCGAGACGAGGTGTCGACCACATTGGCTGCACCGACTTGTACGCGTACCTTGGTTTCACACCGTACGCCGGTCTCCACCAATACTCACTCCCACAAGGCATACCCTTGCACACCCCGACAAGGTTGCTGGTCGTCGAGAAGTCGTAGCTAAGCGGACCCATGCTACTCCAAATTCAACTACAATGACGCCGTCAAGACCGACGAGGCATGGCGGCAAGGGCGAGCGTAGCCGGAGCAAAGGCCACGCTACTCGCGGTGCGTGTACTGACAAGGACACGACTATTGCCGCCGCCCACACACACCACCATCACATCATGCATGGAGAACGTGGAGCGAAGACGACGAAGACGACCATTGCAGCAGCTTAATCAGAGGTGGTTTGCGATCTTTAATCGCGGACGTAGTTAATCAGGAACCGTCCGAGGCCCCGTAAACCAGAACACACATTCGCCCAAGTCATATTGGCCGCACAAGCAGGCCACGGAGCGCATATGTAAAGGGATCATGTAATTTTGTTACTCCTGAGAGATTAATAAAAATGCATGTTTCCATATGTCTTTATTTGTGTACTTAGTACACTGGTACGCCTGCATATTTATTTTTCCCCGGGCGCGTAGAGAGATAATATCCATGTCGCGTTTTTATTATTTCTCGTGTCAAACACTATGATTGGGGATGAGCTAAATGATAAATGATAAGTTTATCATTTTAGAGCTCAACGTTTGGTACAGAGTTTGGCACATGTTAACATTTGATAGAGAGTTTGGTACATGTTGTGCTCTTTGGGGATTGGGAATTAAGAGCTAAGTTTTGGTGGTTTGTGGAATATATTGTTTAGGTATACTTCTATTTTTTTTCCTGCAAATGGGGAATACTTCTATCACTGGTGGAAAAAGGGCCTCCAGTCCCGGGCCTCAATGGGCTCTAGTCCCGGTTTTGGGCCCGGGACTCTGAAAACGGGACTAGAGGCCCCCCCCTCTAGTCCCGGCTCGCAACGGCCCGCGACTGATAACAGCCACATGGCTGTTTCAGCGCCGCGGGGGGCGGAAACCCTCTAGTCCCGGGCTGTAACACCACCCGGGACTAAAAGGTTTCCTGCCGCGGCAGAGAAACGCCACATTTCTCTGCCGCGGCAGAGATTGTGTATTTCCTTTTTTTTTTGCCATTTTATTCCTTTTCCGTTTTGTGTTTCACTATAACAAACATATATTTCAGTATACATATTATACGCTACTACATACACACTACACGTCGATGCATTTATATAATTAATCGATCCCTTGCAAGCATACTTATAATCAATCATATCAAAAGGAAGAAATGTTTTGAAATTACATGGTCATTGATGAATATATATATCATATGAGCTACATGGAGATGACTAAGACAAATCGAGTTCCACGTCATCCGCATAATGCTCTCCATGTACATCAAGGACTTCCTTCATCATAAATCCCGCCAGCTCCTCTTGAATTGCTCTTATGCGCTGGTCTGGCTCTAGTTTCTCCCGCAAATCATAAATATAATGTGAGTCAACTTTTCGCTCACTGGTCAACTCTCGGATGTACTCGCAGACGTAGTATCCATATAAATGAGTTCCCGGTGGCTGCTGTAAACTCTTCGCCATTTTATAAGTTAGCTCTTCTTTGAATGGACCTGGTATTTTCTGTCTGAACCGTGTCCAACACCTGCTCGGCAAAGAAAATGAACAAAGGAGTTATTAGTTACTTGATATCAGAAAATGAATGAAAGAGGACGATATAATGCGATAATGATTGAAATTACTTATGGAGCATTGCTTTCATGTCGCTCCACTTCTCTTGGTCCCAACTTAATGAGTCATGGACTTCAACTAGGGAGTTGTCAACTTGAATGTTTACCAAGATCCAGTGGAATCTGCGGACGTTTACATAAGCATACATGCATATATAGCTCATCGAGTAAGCAAAAATAAAATATGTACAAGATATAAACACTCACTTGAAGTTGTAAGGAAATAGTATTTCCTTAACAAAATTATTCTCGGTTAAGAACCTGGACAGGTCTTCCTCCACGTCTTTGGGGTGATTATTTAACGTATATTTATCAATAATATATGGGTCAATGAACCCAACATCGTATCTTCTAGCTCTTTTGCATTAAGCATCTTCATTCTGCAGAATATAATATCATCATACAAAAGGATATATATAGTTAGGATAATATATTAAATGCAATGAACGAGCTAAAGCTACAAACTTAATTATAGAAATAAATAACTTACAGACAGTAGCAACCAATAATAGATTTGTCGAGGGCGCGCTGGTTGTATAACTGAAATAGTTTGGTCATTTGAACCTATATCGAGTATGGTTTGAAGTGATGCTCCGTTCTAACGTCCACCGGAAACCAATCTTTCTGATGTTTTTTTTGTGCTTGCGACATGTACCATTCGTGCAGATTTCGCATATGTGTGGATAGACGCGTGAGCTCCTCATTACTGACTAGAGGCGCCCCTTGGACATACTGTCGTACTATCTGACCCACTGGCGTATCTTCATAGCCTAAATATTGACCAAGAGACATATTTGCTTCGTTAGCAAGTGCTTTGGCCTGCGATACAGTGCTTCCTATAAGTGTAGCACTATTACGGGCTCTAGGGTCCATTATTTGCATGACCATATCCATTTCAGCTCTGAAGGCCTTGTCGAGGTTTGAAATGACTTTGAGCGGGGCGATCGATTGATTCTTCTGTGCTCCGAGCTGGGCAACTTGCTTCCCGCCTTTTGCACTTGTGATTTTTTTTCTTCTGTGCTTGCTTAATAATCTCCCGGTCATAGTCTGATTCCAGATTCATCGATATCTGGGATGGTTGCTCAAGAAAGGACTTAGCCCACTTTTTGGTTTTTTCGTTATATACCGGCTTTGGCTCAGGCTTTTTGGGTGCAAAATGCGCCTTAACTTGGGCAGCCACATCCTCATCGGTCTTGTCATAAGGTCTCTTTGGAAGAGCCGGCAGGATATCGACTATCTTCGGCGTTTGACCTTTCTTCGATGTGGGGCGCGGGGGACCGTCGAACTTCCGTTTCTTCGACGAGGTAGTAGTATTGCACGGAGGCGGAGGCGGAGATCGAGTTGATGTACTCCTGCTGCGGCGATCGTCAGCGGGGCAGGGTGGACTTGGAGGTTAGCGATAATCAGGTTGGGGTGGACTTGGAGGTTGGCGATAATCGGGTTGGGGTGGACTTGGAGGTTGGCGATAATCGGGTTGGGGTGGACTTGGAGGTTGACGATATTCGATGTGGGGTGGATTTGGATTCCTTGGAGTCGGTGGCCTTGGCGCCGAGCCTGGAAACTTGATGTACTTCTTATTCCATAGAATGATGTTGCGCTTGACATCTCCTAGTTTCATAAGGCCTTCAGGCGTAGCGATTTCAATCTCTAGGTCCGCAAAATCCTCCACTATGTCATCCACCGTGACACGAGCATAGCCTGGTGGAATCGGAAGTGAATGGTGGAGTGCTCCAGGTAGACAAGGTAAAGCAGTGCCGATCGCCACCTTGAAGGACAGGTTGTTCATTGGCTGATGTAGCTCACATTGTGCCATCTCTCTGACATCATCCACGGGGTAGTGAGGAGCCGGTGCATCATCCAGCAGTGCTTGATCATCAGCACGGACCTCCGTGGAAGCCACGATGCTTCTCCGTTGGCTAAGATCCAATGCAGGATCATCAGACCGCGGGTGAGTTGACGACGGCGGCCTTTGGCTAATTTCATGCATGAGGTTCTTCAGATCAGCTAGGTCCTGCTCTACCCTGGAGATCCGGTCTGCCTCCCGATCCTTCTTTCTCTGACGGCTTCTGTAACTGGCATCGTACTGAGGAAACCCTTTCTTCCACGAGACACCGGCGCCTTTGCCTCGTGTTCGTCCTCCCTTTTCAGGATTCCCTAGGGTGCGTGTCAGCTCGTTGTTCTCTCTCTCGGGACGGAACAATCCCAATTGAGCATCGTTCATTGCTTGAATAAGTTCTCGGGAGGGTTTTAGAATTTTATATGAAATAATGTCTTCCCTGTTTCTGGGTCCAAGGATCCCCCGTTCCCGTACCACCAGTGCTTTGACCTCTCGGGCCATCCATCTGTACCAGGAGTGACGCCTCGATCCCTCATTTCCTTCTCCATAGTTTCCTACTTAGGGACGGCACTCTTGTAGCCACCTGTCCCCATTTTATGATGGTATTTCTTGTTGGCAGCATTTAATGCGTTCTTTGCCGACTTTGCCTTTGCTTTATCAGATTGCTTGTACTGTACAAAATCAGGCCACTGTTCTCTCAACTTCTCGTTTACTCCTTTGAAGTTTGGAGTTTTCTTTTTCGCGACATATTTCGCGTATAAATTTTTCTTGTGGTTCCGGTACAGTTCAGCCATCTTGCTTAGTGCCCACTCCTTGACTTTCGCTCTATTTTCAAGCCCACCCGGCCTTGGGGTAATACCATCTACCTCAAATTCCTCATACTCTGGAGGTAGTATGAAATGCGCTATGAGCTTCTGCCAAAGGTCATCTTTGGCATCATCGGTGACATAGCTGTTGGATTCTTCACCGACTTTCTTTGACTTATTCCATTCTTCGATGGTGATCGGCAGGTTGTCCCTAACAAGCACCCCGCATTGATTTATAAACATCCTCCGGTGCTTCTCTGGAGCAATCGGTTCACCATCATCATCTATGTCTTCGATGGTGAACCTCTGATTACCATCCAACTTTTTGTTCGGCCCTCTTTTCGTTCGAGCTGTCGATTGGTTCAATCCGGTGGGCTAAAAGAAGAAGAGAGAGTGATTAATATATATCTAGATCAGTTAATGAATAGAGGTAACACGAGACTTTATATATATATGTACCTCGTCGGATCCTGTCGAGGGGCCATCATTATTGTTATTATTTGTTTGCCCTTCGTCCATCTGGACTTCCCCTTGGTACATTAGGTTTTCCTCTAGTCCATCATCGGATGGATTCAGATATGAGGAAATATCTTCCTCGAGAAAAATATCTTCGGCGCCGGTAGTAATGTCTTCACCTCTTATCATGCCCTGAAGAAAACCTTCACCGATGCGACCAGGATATTCGGATGGATCCATGACTTAATTATAATAATCCTAATAACTAAAACAATATAATCCTAATTATAATAATCCTAATATTATTTGTGCTAAAACAATAATCATAATAACTAAAACAAAAAATAACCCTAATAAAACAATAAATAAAACAATATAATCCTAATAAATAAAACAAAAAATAACTAAAACAATAATCCTAATCCTAATTCTAATATTTTAATTAAAACAATAATCCTAATACTAAAACAAAAAACCCTAATATAAAAAAACTATAGAAACAAACTATAACAAAAAAACCTAATAAACCTAATTATAATAATCCTAATTATAATAATCATAATACTAATCCTAATAACTAAATCTTAATTATAATAATCCTAATTATAATAAACCTAATTATCCTAATTATAAACCTAATTATAACAATCCTAATAATTTTAATTATAATCCTAATTATAATAAACATAACTATAAAAAAACTATACAAAAAACTATAACAAAAAACTATAACAAAAAACTAACAAAAAAACTATAAAAAAAACACCCGCGCGCGGCCTCACCGACGAGGGGCGGCGAGGCGGGACGGCGGCAGCAGCGAGGCGCGCACGCGCGCGGCGAGGCGGCCGGTGTCGCGCGACGGCGCGAGGATGCGTCGGCGCGGCGGCACGTCATGGCACGGCGTGGAGCGGCGGCGGCGGAGCGGAGCGGAGTGGCACGGCGGCGGCGGACAGCACCTCCCCTGCGTCGTCTTCGATGCGGGTGTGCTGGTTCGTCTTCGCTGCGTCGAGAATGCCAAGTGCTGGACAACACCTGCCCTGGCGCGCGAAATATATAATGGCCACCCCTTTAGTCCCGGACTAAGCCACGGGACGGGACTAAAGGGTCTTTAGTCCCGGGCCGTGGCTTAGCCCGCGACTAAAGACCCCACCTTTAGTCCCGGGCTAAGCCATGGCCCGGGACTAAAGGGTTTTTTTGGCCGCTTCGTTTTTGCGCGCGCACTCACCTTTAGTTCCGGGTCCAGCCACGACCCGCGACTATTTGTTTTTTTTAAATTTTCTTTTTTAATTCAAAACTAATATAAAAACTTTAAAAATCATATCTTTTATTGTAATAATCCAAATAAAACAAATAATATGTCTATTATTATCATAAAAATATAAAGAATTTTAATATAATATCCATTTATCTTTTTGCATCATTTATAAATTATTTCATTTGTAAATTTTCTTTTTTAATTCAAATCAAATACAAAAACTTTGAAAAATCATATCTTTTATTGTAATAATCCAAATAAAAATAATAATATGTCTATTATTATCAAAAAATATAAATAATTTTAATATAATATCCATTTATCTGTTTGCATCATTTATAAATTATTTCATTTGTAAATTTTCTTTTTTAATTCAAATCAAATATAAAAACTTTGAAAAATCATATCTTTTATTGTAATAATCCAAATAAAACAAAAAATATGTCTATTATTATCAGAAAAATATAACGAATCTTAATATAATATCCATTTAGTCCCGATTGTAGTCACAAACCGGGACTAAAGATATTTTCCGCCATTTCCCCTCTCCCGCCCGCCGTGAATCCGAGGCTAGAATGGCCCCTGGTATATGCCATGGATGGGCTGAGGATCCCCGGAGTGGCAGGTGACGATGACGATGATGATGACGATGACGATGAAGACACTGAAGCTGCGTACTATAGGACTAGGCATGATTATGACTAAAGGGGACGACTTTAGTCCTGAGTGTTAGCTAGTCCCCGTTTGTCCCGGGTTTTAATTTTAATAAATGTCTTGAGTGTTACCTAATAAATAGAGGGAAATGCCTATATAAAGAGAGGGTTCATCTTTAGTTCCGGTTGGAGAAACCAACCGCGACTGAAGGGATTGCGGCAGACTGGGCCAGGCAACACTAATAATAGGGGTGAGTGTCGACATTATGTCGTGCGGCTTGTACCTTGTCCCGGATGGTGTCACCAACCGGGACTAAAGATGAACCTTTAGTCCCGGTTGGAGACACCAACCGGGACTAAAGATGAGTCAGCACTAATAATAGGGGTGAGTGTCGATATTATGTCGTCAGTGTCCATATTATGCCGAGCTGCTTGTACTATAAATAGGCATCCTTGTGAGTCCAGTCCTCCAGCCAGTTTGAGGCATCTCCAAGATGGTTTTCGAGAGCAGGGACACCACTACGGCCAGTTTCAGGGAGATGCCGACGGAGCCCAGTCCTCCGGCATCTCCGAGAAACTGGTCATAGAGGCACTCCCTAATATGTGAAATTAGTTAGCTCCCAGGCGTATTTATCTAGTTAGAGAAGTTACAAGCTGCAAGATGGTTTTCGAGAGCAGGGACACCACTACGGCCAGTCTCAGGGAGATGCCGACGGAGCCCAGTCCTCCGGCATCTCCGAGAAACTGGTCATAGAGGCACTCCCTAATATGTGACATGACGCGTTTGGAGATCAGATCTTAATGGTAAGTATGAATCGGTACTAAAGGCCCTCCTTTAGTCCCGGTCCAGCCATAAAACGGGACTAACACACTCAAGATTGTTTGCAGACAACACTATAAAAATGGACACATGCATGGAACATCTTCACTCATAAAATGTTACAATTATTATATATCATTTCTTCGCGTGTGTTCCTTTCTGATCCCGTTGTATCCATGGAGCATCTTCATTCATTAACATGATGCTTGGGTCATCCTTCACCGCGAAAGGCGGAATTTCATGAAACTTATCACAATCTTCTGACATGTCTGTCTTGTCCTCCACTCCCACGATGTTTCTTTTTCCTGAAAGAACTATGTGGCGCTTTGGCTCATCGTCTGATGTATTCTTTTTCTTATTTTTTCGTTTTCTAGGTTTGGTAGACATGTTCTTCACATAGAAAACCTAGGCCACATCATTGGCTAGGACGAATGGTTCGTCTAAGTACCCAAGATTGTTGAGGTCCAACGATGTCATTCCGTATTTCTTGTCTACCTCAACCCCTCCTCCCGTCAGCTTGACCCATTTGCACCGAAACAAGGGGACCTTAAAAGTAGGTCCATAGTCAAGTTCCCATATCTCCTCTATGTAACCATAATATGTGGTCTTTGACCCATTGTTGTCTGTTGCATCAAAGCGGACACCACTGTTTTGGTTGGTGCTCTTTTTATCTTGGGCTATCGTGTAAAATGTATACCCATTTATCTCGTACCCTTGGAAAGTCGATATAGTCGAAGATGGTGACCTAGACAACAAGTATAGCTGATCTCCAAGAGTGTTGTTTTTGATGAGATGTTGCAACCAACCGCTGAAACTCTTCATGTGTTCATCTCTAATCCAAGAGTCATGCTTTCTAGGGTTGTTGGAGCGTAAGATTTTCTTGTGTTCCTCGATATATGGGGCTGCCAACATAGAATTCTGTAGAACGGTGTAATGTTCTTCGGTGTAAGAATGTCCGTCTCTACATATTATTGATTTCCTTCCTAGAGTACCCTTTCCACTAAGTCTCCCCTCATACCGCGATTGAGGAAGACCAATCGGCTTAAGGTCAGGAACAAAGTCAACACAAAATTCAATGACCTCCTCTGTTCCATAGCCCTTGGAGATGCTTTCTTCTGGCCTAGCACGATTACGAACATATTTCTTTAAGATTCCCATGAACCTCTCAAAGGGAAACATATTGTGTAGAAATACAGGACCGAGAATGGAAATCTCTTCGACTAGGTGAACCAGCAGGTGCGTCATAATATTGAAGAAGGATGGTGGGAACACCAACTCAAAACTGACAAGACATTGGACCACATCATTCTATAATCGTGGTAGATCTTCAGGATTGATTATCTTCTGAGAGATTGCATTGAGAAATGCACTTAGCTTCACAATGGGTACTCGAACATTATCTGGTAGAAGCCCCCTCAATGCAATCGGAAGCATTTGCGTCATAATCACGTGGCAGTCATGAGACTTTAGGTTTTGAAACTTTTTTCTGCCATATTTATTATCCCCTTTATATTCGACGAGAAGCCAGACGGGACCTTAATACTGCTTAGGCATTCAAAAAATATTTCCTTCTCTTGTTTGGTAAGAGCGTAGCTGGCATGACCTTGAAACCATTCTGGATGCAGGCCATCTAGGTCTTTCATACGTTGATGGTCCTTTCGTGCTTCCGGTGTATCTTTTGTCTTCCCATACACGCCCAAGAAGCCTAGCAGGTTCACGCAAAGATTCTTCGTCACATGCATCATATCGATTGCAGAGCGGACCTCTAAGAATTTCTAATATGGTAGCTCCCAAAATATAGATTTCTTCTTCCACATGGGTGCGTGTCCTTTAGCATCTTTCGGAACAGATTTTCCTCCAGGACCCTTTCCAAAGGTTACCAGTTGATCCAAATCTTTGACCATATCAAATATATCAGCACCAGTACGCTCCTTAGGCTTCGTCGGGTGACATGCCAGACCGTTGAAATGCTTGCCTTTCTTTCTTAAGGGATGCTTGGCCAAAAGAAATCGACGATGCTCATTGTATACATTCTTCTTACAATGTTTCAAATATATACTTGCAGTCTCATCTAAACAGTGTGTACATGCATTGTATCCCTTGTTTGACTGTCCTGAAAGGTTACTAAGAGCAGGCCAATCATTGATTGTTACGAAAAGCAATGCTCGGAGGTTAAATTCTTCCTGCTTGTGCTCATCCCACACGCGTATCCCGGGTTCGTGCCACAACTGTAAAAGTTCTTCCACTAATGGCCTTAGGTACACATCAATGTCGTTGCCGGGTTGCTTCGGACCTTGGATCAACACTGGCATCATAATAAACTTCCGCTTCATGCACAACCAAGGAGGAAGGTTATAGATGCATAGAGTCACGGGCCAGGTGCTGTGATTGGAGCTCTGCTCCCGAAAGGGATTCATGCCATCTGTACTTAGACCAAACCTTAAACTCCTTGCGTCATCTGCAAAGTCCGGATACTTTCTATCGATTTTTCTCCATTGCGACCCATCAGCGGGGTGTCTCAACATCCCGTCTGACTTATGTTCCTCTTTATGCCATCGCAACAACTTGGCGTGCTCTTTGTTTCTGAATAAGCATTTCAACCGTGGTATTATAGGATCATACCACATCACCTTCGCAGAAACCCTCTTCCGGGGGGGCTCGTCCTCAACGTCACCAGGGTCATCTCGTCTAATCTTATACCGAAGTGAAGTGCATACCGAGCATGCATCTAAATTCTCATACTCCTCACCGCGGTAGAGGATGCAGTCATTAGGGCATGCATGTATCTTCTGAACCTCTAAACCTAGAGGGCAGACAACCTTGTTTGCTTCATATGTACTGGCGGGCAATACATTATCTTTTGGAAGCATATTCTTCATCATTTTCAGCAACTTTTCAAATGAGGAGTCAGGTATAGCACACTCAGCCTTCCATCGCAGCAATTGCAGTGTGCTGCCCAACTTTTTCAGACCATTTTCGCAATTTGGGTACAACAACTTTTTATGATCCTCTAGCATGTGATTGAACTTTTTCCTATCCTTTTCAGTTTCACAATCTCTTCGTGCATCGGCAATGGTCTGACCAAGATCATCAGCGGGTTCATCATGTGTCTCTTCTTCATCCTCCCCTTCAGCATCCCCCATGGAAGTATCTCCGTACTCAGGGAAACCATGATAGTTGTCATCCTCCTCCTCTTCTTCATTGTCTTCCATTATAACCCCTCTCTCTCCGTGCTTGGTCCAACAATTATAACTGGACATGAAGCCGGACTTCAACAGGTGGCTGTGAAGGGTTTTTGAGTCAGAGTAATCCTTCTGATTCCTACATCCATTACATGGACAGAATACAAAATCATTGTGCTTGTTTGCATCAGCAACACGGATGAATTCATGCACGCCATTAATGAACTTGCCAGAGCGTCGGTCAGTACCCTACATCCATTCCCGGACCATCTGCATTATAGTAAAAGTATATCAAAAACCATTACACAACATGATAAAATTATTACAAGTTATATTGAGAGCTTGTAGATCATTAATTTTGAATTTTGAAAAATTTACATGCACCAATTTGTGAATTGGAGAAAACAATCAACATGATAAATGTGGAGTTTTTTATTATTGTTCTATCAGTGAAAACCTCATTCTATTCTAAGCTCTGAAACTCTAAAATTATACATTTCAATTTTTAGTAACTATGTGCCTAATCAAAATTTGTTACACATATATATCAAAATCCTTCTAGCTACTTCTAGAGCATGCATGCATTTGATCAATATCTCTATACTTCTAGAGCATTATATAGAGCTAAAGTAGCAATAAGAGATGAAAGAATGAAGTTCTAACCTTTTAAAGCTTTGGATTTAGGTGTTGCAAACTAAATCTTGACAAATCTTGAGAAAAAAAATGGCATGAACTCTCTTGCTTTCTTTGAGAAAAATGGCCACCATATGCTTTAGGGCAGCTGGCCAGGGATCTATATATATAGTGATGGACAATTAATCCTGGGCCGTGATACGACCCGGGACTAATAGTCCCCGAAAAGAGCTGTTGCCCCGCTCCAGCTTATTAGTCTCGGGCCGTATTACGGACCGGGACTAATGCTCTGGTCCGGCCCGGGACTAATGCTTATGGCCATTTCTAGCCGTTGGAGGCCTCACGGACCGGGACTAGTGCTAGCACTAGTCGCGGTTCGTGACGGTCCGGGACTGCTGGGCTTGTTCTGATCGAACCGAAGATGGTTTTTCCAGTAGTGTATATTCAGTGGCGAAGGACGATTTTTTTTTGAGGTGGGGCGAACTCTAGAGCATTAAAAAATTGATGCAACAAATTAAGATTGTCTCGAAACAATGGTATTACTATAATCACTTAGTACAATGATAATATCAACATATTTAAATCGAAGTATGAGAAGATACAAACATACCAGTAATGAAACTCTAATACCGTCTAGAAGTCCGAGTCAATAGCAAAGCTCTACCTTCTTTTTGACAATCTTTTTAAATTTCACCAAGATCTAGACTTTTTAATATCCCCGCTCGATGTAGCATACCATCAAATCATTAAGCCAACCATTAGTCATCTTGTCGCGTTAACTTGATATTGATGATCTTCATAGTCGAGAAGGAACTTTCAATGTAATAGCTATTGCCAACTCAATAAGATTGTAGACCGTAGAAGCTCACAATTCACAAATTCAAACTTGCTTCAATAGGTCAACTGAACGAAAAAAACAAAATTTAAACCTTCCCCATTTGTAGTTGCAATTTTTTTCTGTTCTTGTTCATCTCCACCGCAAATTTGCAGAGCCTAGAGGACCTTGCCTTTCCCTAGCCGGTGTGAGTGTGTGAGACCGCGTGAGAAACCCTGCTGAGAATTGAGATCAGAGAGCTTGCTGAGAATAGAGAATTGAGGATGTCCAGGGGTGGGCACCCCAATGGCGGAAGGCAGTCCTGGGGACAGGCTGGCGGGGGAGTTGCGAGACGGGGAAGGGAGCCACCGTAGCGAACCTGCCGGACGCCTCGTTCGCCAGTTTCTGTTCTATTCGATCGTGGCAAGGTAGAACTGGCAGCGAACAGGCACGTTGGGGCCTCGGGGATAGTCTCGCTTGGGATCAGCAAAGGCCCATGACGGCTGAAATGTCTCCAACGCGGCCCATTGTCACTGTTTCGTTTAGTTTTTCTTCGGAACGTACTTAATTTGCTGAAAACTGTATGTATAATAAAGAGATGCATATGTATATGCGATTTTTTGCAAAAAATTAAGGTAGGACAGCTGCCATACCTTGCCCAAAGGGAAGCTTCACCCCTGTCTATATTGGCCCCACACATCATAAGGTATCCATGAACCAGAGTCTGTATCGGAATCGGACACAATACCTGGGATATCCGGATCCATAAATAAAAATGTCATTAGAGAGAGATATAGAGCTACCTGTTCGATCTTGGCACACACGCAAGCAGTTTATAAAAGAGGATTTCTTCTGATTTAGAGACTAATGCAAAGAAGATTCAGGCCGAAAACTTGGTGAAATTTAATTGTTGAAAGTGTTATGCTTATGATGTTTCATGTTCGATATTCGTCCACAATGAAATGGTATATAACAATCTAATTAGATAGTGCTTAATTTTACCGTCGTACGGTTCCGATGGGAATCGTCGGATGTATAGAATATCTCTTACAGCCACGTACGCCCATTGCTTATACCGAACGTTATCAGGAACACATGCGTCGATCCCATTTTAGAAAGCCTTAGCTAGAATAGCCTGGATTCTGTGTATGTAAATTGCACCACGTTAAGATTTATAAGAAACACTTTCTATATGCAACTTCATGCACCATTTATGTTTGATTGAGCTTAAATCTAGCTTTTGGAGTTTGGTTTATAAGCCAAAATAGGTGCTTTTGGCTTTGACTTTTAGCTTTTAACTGAACATAGTAGTATGATGGTATAAGCCAAAAGCCAAAGTAAAAAGCACCTATTTAAATGCTTTTGTGATTTATAAGCCAAATACGAAAAAACATAAATAAGCACAACCAAACAGCCCGAGAAGCTAGCAGAGTGCCTGTTATTCATCTTGACTGTCTGGTCTACATTTTTGGCACAGAATGTTATTGGGGCATGTTATTGAGAGGCCAGCTGATTGCCTTTTAATTTCGTATGAAGTACATATATCGCATCTCCTAATAATATCTATATATACATACTACAGTGAGAACTGGTATACCTCTAACGATTTCCAACCGGATACTTTATGACGGTGAAATAAAGACGTGTCTAATTTGATTGGTGTACCATCTAATCTCGAAACAGTCTTTCGTCCCGCTATATTAATATGACGACCATACGATGCAACTACTTGACATCAACACAAATCAGTCCAAAAGGAAAAAGAGAGAAAGAGAAAAGAAAGTATAGCCCATAATGGCAGATTGACGAAATAAAGATGACCCGTAACTGTTGGATCCTCCAGAATTGTCCCACCATGCTCGTAGCACTTTGAACTGCCACGTACCAAGGAACACCTTCAAAAAGGGATGTGACGACGACAACATCGTTGTTGTCCGGACTGATCCTAAGGGTTACCCGGTACTCAAGAGGGGAGTGGGGAAGGGGTATACATAACCCGCAGGTCTCGCTGCGTCGGTGCCAGACGAGCCAACAAAGAATTCTCCCGACCTCGGAAAAACCACAACCACAGACGCTTCAAAACACTCCACCCAACTTGTCAGCCACCATCATGCGCCATCACGGTCTTATCCCCATCCTCGTCATCTCAATGTGGTCACCATCGAGAGGAATGCATAGGAAGGATTAGACACACAATGTAGGGCACTAGGTGCTGCTAGGGCATCCTGCGTTGTTCCCTTGCTTGCACTCGGGGCGGACCTAGTAGCGCCGCTCCAGCCCGGGTTGCCCGCCCGGGCTTACCGACTGATCGTTAATTCGCTAGGTCCAAACCAAAACTTAATAGAACGTCGACCTCACATTGTTTCCTGAAATGTATATGGCTTACTCGTAGAGACGAGGCGAGTAGTACAACCAATACTAAACTACTCTTCTGGAATGACATCCAGGCCAAATTAGAAGTCAAAATTAATGTATGCGAGGAATCGTGCCCAGTCAAGATGAGTAATACGTACTGATCGATCGATCCTCACAGCTGCATTGTCAACTTGTCACATGCAACGCGCAGATCTCGGTATGCAACTTGACGCAATTTACAACCATACATAGTACCAGTACATTATTTTTTAGACCATATGCAGACCTAGTTACATGATACTTCTCTCGATTTTAAAATATAAGATGTTTTAGCTTTATGAATTAATGTACTCCCTCTGTCCTAAAATAAATGTCTCAAGTTTTTTAAATGGTGCCTAGATTTATCTAAATTTTAATAAATTTGAGACATCTATTTTGGGACGGAGGAAGTTTCTAAATCTTTAGTACGTAGGTTCACTCAGGTTTAAAGTGAATCTATATAATAAAAAAAGTTTAGATACGTTTTTTTATAAATCTAAAATATCTTATATTTTAATACGAAGGAAGTAGCTATACCGCGGGTATCGTGCCGGGACTGTTCTCCGAGTGCAGCAGGGTGCGAGTCTTCGTGCAGAGACTCCATCCCTCAGAAATGCAGCAAGCCATGCAACGACCCTCAGGGCTACTGCGCCGACTGCAGGGCCGCCGCGATCGGGAGGTGCACGGCCAACTGCGGTACCGGCGGCAGCTGCGACTGCGATGCCGCCGCCGCCAACTCATGCAGCCTCGAGTGTTCCGACGGTGCGTGCAGCTACTGCGCGTACCAGCAAGAAAGGCAGTGCCGGTACGGCTGCCAAGCCCAATGCGAAGCCACCTGCGTGCCGTAGGTAGCTTGTGCTGGCTCATCGCCCGGGGGTGTATGCTGTACCGGACTTCATCATCCCTCCGGACGCCCTCCTCAGTCCTCACAGTGTTGTTGTTCCCATCTGTCACGTAGACTTGGCAGGCATATCTCTCTGAGTCAGACGACAGTATGTCACTTATTAATCCTTTTGTACGCCTAAGGTCTCCATGTTTCCATATATGCATGTCAAACTTTTTTCAGATAAAAGACATGAGTGTCTGGAGAACAGGGTAGTAGCCCTGTAAAATTACAAATATTTTAAATAGCAGGCTATGACAAATAATGGTAGCCCTCCAAAATCATATAATTGGCGCTATAATGGAGCTAGATAGAGTTTTGTAGCAACTTTTTTCAAAATGGGAATATACCCTGGCCTCTGCATTGATTGATGCATGCAACCCTTTTGTTGCATTACTATAATTTGAGTATTACAAAAAAATACATCATAGGTCACATAAGGTCTCGACATGAACCAATCATCTAAAAATAAAAGACAACATGAGGTGACTATGCATTTATTTTCCGTGAAATAATATTTCTCAGTTGTAAAGTTTGTGAGTTTAAACCAACTAGGATACCTGTTAGACTTGTAATTATGTTTGTATCCCTATTGTAACCCTTGTACAATTGTAACCGTACCCGATGAGGTACCTCTCATATATATATGTTGCCATGGCCGACCCAAGAGGTGTCGAAGCCCACAACACCCCCAAACCTTTTGTCTTTCATGGTATCAGGCGCGACTCGATCTTGACCTAGACCTAGCCGCCGCCATGTCCTCCTCGACTTCCGCTGCCTCCACGGCGGCCGCCGCTGCCGCTCCCTCTGGCGCGGCCACCGCCACTGCCCTCTCGGCGTGACCACCACTGCCGCCCTCTCCGGCGCAGCCACCGCGTCCGCCATCACCAGCGAGTCCTTGGTCGTCGTCGCCCAGGCTCCCCCTGCTTCACTCTCCGGTCCCATTGGATGATGTGCGCCCTTTGTCGCTCCGACGGTCCACGTGTCGTCGTTCCTGTCCAACCTACTTCAGGGAGGATCTGCACCTACCCCCTTGATGCCCAGATCGACGGGGGCTTTGTTCTCCGGGGCAAGCTCTTCGGGTTCCCCCGGACCCTCGGCGTTGCGGCCCAACTATGGCGCGATGGCGCCATACGCGCCGCAACCGCCGTTTGCGTACTGCGTACGACCCTGCCACTTATGGGGCCGTCCATGGTGCCCCCTACGGCGTGTCCTACGGCGCCGGTCATGGCATCCCCTATGGTGCTCCTCATGGTGCTGCCTACGGTGCTCCATACGGCTCTGGCTACACGGCATTCCCGGGCCATGCCCTCTACGGTGCGCCCCCGCCTCCTCCACCACCGACGGCTGCGTCGCAGGCTTTGGTCGTGGCGGACGTGGCCCCTACCGGTGTTGCTGCTGCGCCGCCTTACGACTTCGCCCTCGACGTCATCACGACTCCGCCGTTCTACTTCAGCAACCTTCTCCCGGTGAAACTGAAGATGGACAATTATTTGTTCTGGCGCGCACAGATCCTTCCCCTCCTTCGTAGTCACTACCTGGAGGGTTTTGTTGATGGTAATCTTCCCTGCCCCTCGCCGACCCATCACATGTACCGGACATGGATTACTCAAGATCAAGCGATCCTCTCGGCGATTCAGTCCTCTCTCATTGAGGGCGTCGCCGGCATGGTGCTCTTTGCTTCTACATCTCATGAGGTGTGGGATGTGCTGGAGTCTAGCTTCTCCGCACAATCATCATCTCAGACTATGGCTCTTTGTAATCAGCTCAATGAGACCCACAAGGAGCACCACTCTATCACTGTTTTCTTTAATAAGATCAAGCGCCTCGCTGATATGCTCGCCTCTATTGGAGAGCCTGTTCATGACACGGAGTTTAATGCGTACATCCTCAAAGGTCTTTGATGCTGAGTATGACTCTCTTGTGGAGGTGATCAAGGAATGCACAGTGCCCATCAAGCCGCAGGAGCTCTTTCAGCGCCTCCTCTTGACGGAGCAGCGCCTCGCAGGTTACCATCCGGATGGGCCCCCTCGGCCAACGCTGCCTTCCATGGAGGGAAGGGGGTGCCCGCCCTGCTGCTCCACCACCGACGCCTCCTGCAGGTGGGAAGGGTGTCGCGCTGCCTCCTGGTGCTCCCGCCCAGCCGCGCCCCACAATCGTCGTTGAGAACAGGCGCCCACGTGCTTGTTGTGCCGCTTGCGGCGTTGCTGCACCCTGCCAGTTGTGCGGTCTTGCTAGTCACATCGCATCTCACTGCCATCGGCGCTTCAAAACTGATTTCCTTGGTCTTGGCAACAACAGCTAGGGCAATGAGCGTCAAGCCAACATGACGCGTCATCAGGGGCATACTCCGTCATATACTGTTGATCCCATCTTGTACATGGACACTGGTGCTACTAATCACGTGACAAGTGAGATGGACAAGCTCGCTATGCGTGAGGCCTACCACGGGCACACCAAGGTTCAGATAGCCAACGACGCATGTATGCACATCTCTCATATTGGTCAGGCATATCTTCTTTCACATAACTCTCGGAAGTTGCATCTCAAAGACGTTCTTAGAGTCCCTGCAGTTGCACGAATTTGCTCTCCGTTCCTAAGCTTACTTATGACAATAATGTGTTTTGTGAGTTTCACCCGTTTGTTCTTTTATTAAGGACTGGGTTACGAAGGACGTACTTCTTAGAGGTCGACTCCGCCATGGACTATATGCGTTTGATGTGCCGCGACCTGTCTCCCTGGCTGTCCACCAAGTCTTTAGATGTGTTCGAGTGTCCCCATCACAGTGGCACTCTCGTCTTGGCCATCCTGCCACACCCATTATCCGCCATGTTCTTCATCGACATGAGTTACCATCTGTGTCTAGTAATAAAGATGTTTCAGTCTGTGATGCTTGTTGACGACTGTCTACGCATAGCCTATTGGGAACCCCAAGAGCAAGGTGTGAAGCAGCAAGAAGCAAGTTTTCCCTCATTTGAGACCGAGGTTATCGAACCAGAAGGAGGAAGAAAATGTCACACAGGTGTTGCAAGCAACACGGAGACCTGCACAACACAAACTCAAGACTTTGCCCCAACGAACAATGAGGTTGTCAAGCTCACTGGTTTGCTGTAACAAAGGATTAAACGTATGGTGTGGAAGGTAATGGTTTGTAGTAAGTAAACAAGTAACAGTGGAAGATGTATCAATGGTAAAGATTGGACCAGGGTCCATAGTTCACTAGAGGTGCTCTCCTTAGATAAACAACATGGCATGAAGGGTAAACAAATTACAGCAAGACAATTGACATGAACTGATCAAGGCATAACAATGCAATTACTAGTCAGAAAGATCCTATGAGATTCGATTGGGCAATACAACAAGATACATAGACCGCCATCCAACTGCATCTATGAATAGAAGTCCACCTTCAGGTTATCATCCGAACCCCCTCCAGTATTAAGTTGCAAGCAACAGACAACTGTTTTAAGCAAAGTGTGTAAGGTAAACAGTCCACATGTTCCATGAACAAGAGACCGTTGTTTTCTCCCTAGTAGCAACAACACATCTACAACCGAAGAGATTATTGTCACTACCCTTGGAAACTAGAGGCATGAACCCACTATCAAGCATAAATACCCCCTCTTGGAGTCACTAGCAACTACTTGGCCAAGATAGCTACTAACAACAGAGAGCATGCAAGATCACAAAAAACACAGACATGATAGAATCATAAAGACAAAACCATTAATTAGACCAACATAATAATCTCAATATCCATCGGATCCCTGCAAATACAACATGCATGATTATAAATAGATTTGATCTTGATCATGAACGGAGCTCACAAGATCTATACATGAAAGCACAAAGAAGGAGATACAACCATCTAGCTGCTACATGGACCCATAGTCCAAGGTGGAACTACTCACGCATCATACCGGAGAGAAGGCCTCCGGGATGATATCCCCTCTGGCAGGGTGCCGGGAAGAACTTCAGATCCCCCCGATCTAGGGACGATGGTGGCGGCGGCTACAGACGGTTTCGTCGAGATTTGATCGGGTACTTAGGGTTTCTGCATCGGGGGATTCTTATAGGAGAAGGGAGAGACCGAGGCGGCGGCCAGGGGCGCCAAACCCTAGCCAGGCGCGGGGTAGGGCCCACCCGCGCCTGGGGTGGGTCTGGCCCCTCTGGCTCTCCTATGGACTTCTTATTCCCCACGGAAAGTAATTGACTTTGACGTTTGTCCCGTCCAATTCCGAGAATATTTCTTTACTAACTTTTCTGAAACCAAAAACAACAGAAAACAGGCATCTGACACTGTTGCAACTTGTTAATAGGTTAGTACCAGAAAACATGTAAAAAGCACCCCAAAGTGTGGACAAGTAAAGAAAAGTAGATACAAAACAAGCATGGAGCATCAAAAATTATAGATACGTTTCCAACGTATCACTTGTCAGCAGGGAAAGACTCATAAGTTACCTTTTTCTGTTTCTAGTCATGTAGTCAAAACTCCTCTTGAGCTTGTGTTTTCTGATGTTTGGGGTCCTGCCCAGATGTCTGTTACTAGTCATGAGTACTATGTTAGTTTCATTAATGCTTATAGTCGGTTTACTTGGATTGTGAGTGTCTCCTGCAGCACAAAATTATTCATGTATAGTCGAATTGGGGGGGGGGGGTGGGTACCAAAATCTAAGTACCTTCTTCAAGAAACTTGGGATTTTGCATCGTGTGTCTTGTCCTCATACACATCAGCAGAATGGTTCAGCCGAACGAAAGCATCGTCATATTGTTGAGACCGATTTAACCTTGTTAGATCATGCTTCTGTTCCTTTTCGCTTTTGGAGTGACACCTTTACTACAGCCTGTTTTCTTATAAATAGGCTTCCTTCACGGCTCCTTGGTATGAAAACTCCGCTTGAACTCTTACTCCATGAGACTCCCGATTATACCTTTCTTAAAGTCTTCGGTTGTGCGTGTTGGCCGCATCTCCGTCCTTATAATAGTCGCAAGCTTGAGTTCCGTTCTAAAAAATGTGTCTTCCTTGGGTATAGTTTGATGCACAAAGGGTATAAATGTCTTAATGTCCCAAATAATCGTGTGTATATCTTGTGTGATGTTGTCTTTGATGAGCATGTTTTTCCCTTTTCCAATCTTCCAACTCCTGCCACCACATCTACATCATCTTTGCATTCATCTCCTATATTGCCTTAACAATTTGTAGATGTTGCACATTCGCCTTCTTTGTTGTCTAACCATGGTGCAGGAACTGGTAGAGGTGCTCGGCTTCTTCTCTTGGATGACCCTCCTGCTGATACTTCTACCACTTCGATGGAACATGTCGATCACGTCGCCCCTACTCCCTGCGTGGGGCATGCAGGGTCTACGCCCGCGTCTGTCTCGCGCCTGGCTTCGACAACGTCGGCCACGCCCATGTCGCCCGGCCCGTCGTCGCCTGGCCCGTCGTTGCCCGGTCCGACATCGCCTGGCCCATCGTCGTTGCTGGTCCATTGACGCCCGGCTCGTTGTCGCCACCATCTACTAGGCCACCTCCTGGTAGCCCGCCTCCGTCGCCCTTGCCTATGCGGCAGCTAGCTGCTGGCCGCATGCTGCTGCTCCCGCCACCTGCGGGCTCCCTGTCGCCCAGGCGGTCGCCTTCACTAGCTACTGATGGGCCGCCTTCGTCGCCCTCTACTGGGCTGCACACGCCTACTACGACGGCCTCCTCTGCTTCTAAGCAGAGCTCAGTGCCCCCGTCCACATCGATGGTTCCTGTGACTTCGACCTCGCCGGTTGCTCCTGTTGTTCTGCACCCTCACACTCGCAGCAAGAGTGGTATTCTTCATCCGCACGAACGCACCGATGGCACGGTTGCATGGCTCACGGATTGTGTGGCTTATTCTGAGTCTGATACTACTGCTGAACGCCATCATTATCAGGCTGCACTGGGTATGCCTCACTGGCGTTTTGCAATGGAACAAGAGTATCAGGCTTTGCTGAAAAATGATATGTGGTGTCTTGTTTCTCCGAAGACCGGTGTCAATATTATTGATTCAAAGTGGGTATTCAAAGTTAAGCGGCATGCTGATGGTTCTATTGAAAGGTATAAGGTTCGGCTTGTTGCTCGCGGATTCAAACAGAGTCATGGTCTTGATTATGAGGATACTTTCAGCCATATGGTCAAGCCTACGACTATTTTTGTTTGCTGTTGTCGCTTGCTGTGACTCGTGGATGGTCTCTTAGACAACTAGATGTTCAGAATGCCTTTCTCCATGGTGTCCTTGAGAAAGAGGTTTATATGCGCCAGCCTCCTGGTTTCGTTGATCCTACTCGTCCGCAACATTTGTGTCGCTTGGTGAAGTCTCTTTATGGTCTTAAACAAGCGCCTCGTGCCTGGCACATGCGTATTGGTACTGCCCTTCGTGTACATGGATTTGTTCCTTCGACAGCTGATACGTCTTTGTTCTTGCTCCAGCGTCCTACTATCACTATGTACATGCTAGTGTATGTAGATGACATCATACTGATCAGTTCGTCGGTATCTGCTGCGGATCGTCTTGTTTCAGCTTTGAGTGGAGATTTTGCTATTACAGATCTTGTCCGGCTTCATTATTTCCTTGGTTTGGAGGTATCTCATTCTGATGCCGGTTTGACTCTCACTCAGCAGAAGTACTCCCAGGATTTGCTTCGCCGTGCGGGTATGCTTCAGTGTAAGACTGCTACAACTCCTATGTCAGCTTCTGATAAACTGTCTGCACTTGATGGTACTCTTGTCTCTTCGGATGAGGCTACTGAGTATCGCAGTATTGTTGGTGGCTTGCAGTATTTGACAATTACTCGTCCTGATATATCCTATGCGGTTAACAGTGTATGCCAGTTCCTTCATGCTCCTCGAGATACTCACTGGACAGCCGTGAAACGCATTCTGCGCTATGTTCGGTTGACTGCTGCTCTGGGTCTGCACCTTCCGCCTGCTCCTTCTGATGTTCTCTCGGCATTTTCTGATGCAGATTGGGCTGGTAGTCCAGATGACAGGCGATCCACGGGCGGATATGCAGTGTTTTATGGTCCTAATTTGATCGCCTGCAGTGCTCGTAAACAAGCTACAATGTCTCGTAGTAGTACCGAAGCTGAATACAAAGCAGTTGCCAATGCCATCGTTGAGCTCATTTGGGTTCAGTCTTTGCTTCGAGAGTTGGGAGTCTCTCAGGATCATCCACATGTTCTTTGGTGTGACAACATCGGTGCTACATACCTTTCTTCGAATCTGGTATTTTATGCCCGAACAAAACACATCGAAGTTGACTATCACTTTGTCAGAGAACGAGTTTCACAGAAGTTGCTTCAGATCTAGTTCATCTCTTCGAAAGATCAGCTTGCTGACATCTTCAGGAAGCCATTACCACTACCTCAGTTTGAGGGTTTTCGCCGCAATCTTAATCTCCTGAATTCTTCAGAGCACGACTAAGATTGAGGGAGGGTGTTAGACTTGTAATTATGTGTGTATTCCTATCGTAACCTTTGTACAATGTAACCGTACCCGATGAGGTACCTCTCATATATATATGTTGCTGTGGCCGACCCAAGAGGTGTCGAAGCCCACAACACCCCAAAACCTTTTGTCTTTCAATACCAATACCAAATGCAATCAAGAGCTCTAGACAAATTCTTTAAAAAACATGCTAAAAAACTATCTCTACCAGTTTATAAAACGGCAAAGAAATTATTCTATAACTTACGCATGGTGAAAGACCAGAGAGCTGAGCACCGGCTCAGCTACCTTATAAACAGTAAAAAACCGTTAACACATACCTGACTCCAGCGGACCGGTCCACAGTCCACCGCTCACGGACCCACCGGCCACCGCCAATCCTCTAGAGGTATCGATCCTTCTTCTATCTCGTCTTCCTCCTGTGGCGAGAACAACCCAGCGCCCTACATGTCAAGTTTATTTTCCCTAACCGGCTCATGAACACGCATGCTTAGCTGTATCCGTCAAACCATCACTATTTCATCACTATTTCAGAAGCTTCCTTTCATGTTCAACAACAATTTTTTTATCCTAGCACTTCGAAAAATAACCTTGACTTTTGAACTTCTTCTCTTGTACGCTCTCGTTGCTATAGCAACATGTATTCCATTTACAAATGGGCTTCGCGCAAGGATATCCTGATGGAACAGAGAAGTTAAACATGATGGGGTTGGAGTAGTGCTAGGATGGATGACCGACCAGGAAGTTTGACACAAGTGTAATTTGACCTAATGAGAGGATTAACGAGTCAAACAATTCAAATGTTCAAGAAAAATTCGGAAACAAAATTTGAAAAATAAATTAAAAAAAATTGAAAAAAAATCTCTAATCCAGGCCGTATTATGACCCGGGACTAAAGGTCCACCGTCCCCGCGCTGCAAAAACGGCCATGTGATGTCCTCTAGTCCCGGGTTGTAACAAATCGGACTAAAGGCCTAACTTTAATCCCGATTTCGCAGTCCCGGATGCAAAACCGGGACTAAAGGCCCATACAACCCGAGACTATAAGCCTTTTTCCACTAGTGTGATCACTAGGTCCAAAATCCAAACTCAACATTGATCTTATTTTATGAAATACTCCCCCGGTCCAGTTGATTAGGCACGCATGTAGTTTAAAAAAAATCTTTGACCATCAATTTTGACCAAGAAAATATGTAATATATGTCCCAAAAAATAGACCATTAGAAATTACTTTTGAAGATAAATCCAATGATATAAATTTTTGTGACATGTATGTAAAATTTGTTGACCAAAATTATTGGTCAAAGTTGTTCTTAAACTACGTGCATGTGCTAATAAACCGGACCGGAGGAAGTATATTGCTTAGCAAATACAGGCGCAAGTACAAGCAATACTAAAGTACTCAGGGTGTGTTTGGATTGTGGTCAAAGTGTACCATACCAATATTTTGGTCATGATCAAAAGGTTGGCTCTTGTTTGGATTGTTGCCAATTTTTTAGCATGCCAATGCTCCACTACCAACTCTAGTTTAATTTTTTAGCCATGTTGGCCAACTTATGGGCAAGCAAAGATTCGACCAAAATTTTGGCTAGCCAAATATTTGGTGGGGCAATCTTGGGCACAAACCAAAGACACCCTCACTCTTCTCCACTTATCCAAGCCGAATTACAAGTCAAATCAACGTATGCGAAGAATCGTGCCCGGTCAAGATAAGTAATTATTATGTACTGATCGATCGATCCTCTTACCTGCAATGTCAACTTGTCCGATGCAACGCGCAGATCTCGGTTTACAACCATACATAGTACTGTATTATTCCGTACTACGGGCGGCAAGGAGTTAGCTAGTGCGGAGGGCGGCATGCAGCTGGTGCAGGCGGCAGGCGGCTGGTGCGAGAGTTGGCGAGAGGATACGAAGGCATACGAATTAACCCTACGAGCAAGTTTTATTGGGGAAATCGTAAAAAGATAGACCGCCATCGTAAACAAACTAATGGATATTATCATCCATTATCACAGAGTGATCAAAACGCTCGTGTGTGAAAAGTTCATGTCCTGTTTTTACGTTTTCACGAGTTGATGACCAAGACGCTCGTGCATGGCAAGTTGATAGACATTTTGATGTTTTCATTTTAATATTTCTATACTTATATCGTAAAAATAGGAGCACATCTTAACTTCGTCTTCGTATGATGAAGAAGTAGACAAATCGTATGTAATGACTCCTAAATATATCTGATATCCACTTACCCGAGAAAAAAATTCCGCTACTACATTTATAAACACTGGCAGTACCTCGAATTCGCCATTAACCTCGTCGTACCACTGCCACTAAACTGTAGACCTCACATTATTTTGAGAAATATGGTTCTAGGAAGACAGGCGAGTACAACCAGTACTAAAGTACCCACACTCTTCTCCACTAAGATCCAAACTAAATTAGAAGTCAACTTGCATGCAATGTCTTAAGAGGTCTTGCCTGGTCAAGATAAGTAATTATGTACTCATCGATCGCCTCTTACATGCAATGTCAACTTGTAACATGCAACGCGCAGATCTCGGTATGCAACTTGACGCAATTTACAATCATACATAGTACCAGTACATTATTTTTGTAGACCATATGCAGACCTAGTTACATGATAGCTTAGCTAGCTATATGTAGGGTTTCAGGATATGCCTATAAATAGCTTCGCCCGCTCCTAATTGGTATCTGCACCACTTAAGCCGATCTTCACATTTCATCTGGCCGTGTCTTCTTTTTCCAATGGCTTCAGCAGGTTCAGCCGGTCTCGCTCTCAAGGCGGCCGCCGTCGTTGCCGTTCTGGCCATGCTGGTTCTACCTTCTTCCGGGCGCTGCCCGTCCCTGGGACCGGCGCCACCGCCACCCGCACCGGCGCCATCGGTGCCAGAACCAGCGCTGCCGCCGCGGGTATCGTGCCGCGACTGTTCTCCGATTATAGCAGGGTGCGTGTCTTCATGCATGGACTCCATTCCTCAGAAATGCAGCAAGCCATGCAATGACCCTCAAGGCTACTGCGCCGACTGCAAGGCCGCCGTGATCGGGAGGTGCATGGCCAACTGCGGTACCGGCAGCAGCTGCGACTGCGATGGCGCCACCGCCAACTCATGCGGCCTCGACTGTTCTGACGGTGCATGCGGCCATTGCGTGTACGAGGAAGAAAGAGACTGCCCGAACGGCTGCCGAGCCCAATGCGAAGTCACCTGCGTGCCGTAGCCCGTAGGTAGTGTGTGCTGCCTTGTCGTCCGGGTTTATGTTGTACCGGACTTGCCAGATTTAAGCATATCTCCCCCACCCCCCGCGGACGCCTCCCTCGTCAGTCCTCACAGTGTTGTTGTTTCCATCTGTCACGTTGACTCGGCAGGCATATCTCTCCGAGTCAGACAGTATATCATTTATTCCAATAATTAATCTTTTTGTACGCCTAAGGGTTCCATGTTTCCATATATGCATGTCAAGCATTTTTTTAGATAAAACACACGAGTCTCCGGCTATTTTTTAAACAATGCAAAAGGCCATTTTTATTGATTAAAAAGAAGTTTTAAGAGGTCTCGCGAAGAACCAATCTTGGCCAATAGGCCAAGATCAAAAGATACACAAGGCCTTGGCCCTGGCAAGGCTCCAAATAGCCATCCCATCTTTAGTTTTTGCCTGCGCCACCGCAATCCAGACCTCTCTCTCTCTCTCTCTCTCTCTCTCTCTCTCTCTCTCTCTCTCTCTCTCTCTCTCTCCTTCTGTCGTTTCTGATTCTCGGGCTGATTACGGGGTCAACCTGGTTGACCGCCCGGCCTTGGTTTCTGCTCGGCACTAGGGTTTGAGATTGGACCATGGCGGCGGAGGGTGGGAAGGGTGAAGCTAGCGACAAAGGTGCTCAGGAGGGCATGGAAGCGACGATCGAGGAGTTGCTGAGCAGTCTGAATCTTCGGGGTGAGGACATTGCGGGGGTGTTTGTGGCGAAAGCTGAGTTTGAATCTCTCAAGGAGAGTGCGAGTTGGATGGCTGTTCTGCGCGTACTGACCTCCAAGCCTTTTAGCGCGATTTCTTTGAAGAAGACGCTGACTTTTGCTTAGGCCCCGGCGCAGGAGGTAATTTTCCGTGATCTAGAGGAGGGTCAGTTCCTGGTACAAGCAAATTGCCTTGGCGACTGGAAGCGAATTACTGAACAAGGTCCATGGCTCTTCAGAGATCAAGGGGTGGTGATTGAAAAGTACGATGGGAGCTTGCACTACAGGAAACAGGCTAGGCGCCAACGGCCAGACCCCGTCGGCGTAGCCCCTGATTGCCGTCGGCGTAGGCTACGCTGACGGTTGCCGTCGGCGTATGACCGTCGGCGTATGACCCCGTAGGCATAGCCCATTTGCCCGTCGGCGTAAAGAATGTGAGACCCACATCATACAGTTGTTTGCCCTGGCGGCAGCTACACCGACGGCATTGTCGTCAGCCTATCTTTTTTCAATTTTTTTAAATTTTCTTTTTCCAAATTTTTTTGTTTTTGTTTTAAATTATTAATCTCACAAGCATTTTTTAATTATTTGACTCATTAATCTCACAAGCTTTTTTTTAACTCTAAGTATAATTAATTTCCGGTTAAATTATACTAATGGTCAAACTTTCCCATCGGTCACCCATCCTAGCACTACTCCAGCCCCAGCATGCTTAACTTCTCTGCACCTTCCAGATAAGCTTCCAATCAGGAAACTAGACCTTACTGATAATATTACCATATCAATCCTATTAACCCTTGGAGGATGATATCACGCACCTTTATTTTTAAATTTTCAAAACATGTATTTAAGAAAACAACAATGAATAAGTAATAATAATCTTGAATTCAAATTAAAATAAAATAAATTTTATTTATTTTTCCTTTTTCCATTTAATATTGAATAATTCACAACTACAAATCCATAAATCGTAATTCGACAAATAATATATCCGAATCGATCAGAAAAATAATAGGAATCCAAATATGACATCCCTATCATATATTTAATTATGTATCGTATCTTTTTAACACTAGAACAACCAAAACTATGTTAGGAGTCATGAAACACCCTTTTTTGCACTCAGAAAAAATGGAAAATGGCTTATTGGTGGGACGAAAAAGAAAACTTGAAATGGATCTCTAATGAAATATAATATTGTGAGTCTAAAAATGATTTTTTAAAAAAATCATGAGCATCATATAATATACCTGTAGTTCAAATCTAACTCATTTCCTACCGATTCGGCAGGAATTTGTCTTTTTCACGAGGGATGGACGGGAAGGTTTGAGATACCCAGGTTGGAAAATTATCCATTAAATATGGTCTAGTATTTTTAAAAATGTGGTATTATCATTTTGAAACTTTCAGTTGGTGGTTGCTTCACAAAAACACCCCCTTTTTTGCACTTGGGAAATGAAAAATGGCTTTTCGGTGTGACAAAAAGAAAAACTTCCTCCTGTAACATTGTTCACCATCCCATGATACACATGCGTGCACAATATGGATACATTATCGCAAACTATACCGCGATTCTAGCAATAACATTGGTCATTTGACCTAAAATCCAGAAAACCTCGATTGAGATAGGTCATTTTGTGAAGGTTTTTTTGACACTCAATGAATATAGCAAGTTTGGTATTTTTCCATGCAACTATGTCACATAATATGACACCACGTGAAGGTTTTGCATTGTTTCGATCGTTTTTGAATTTTTGATGGCCATTTTAAACTATCATCAAACTTTCTAAATCGAGGGGCATGAAGATTCTTAGCTCGGGGCTAGGCCTCACTAAACTTGCATTAGATCTCTGATGAAATAGCATATTGTGAACCTAAAAATGATTTTTTTCAAAAAATCATGAGCATCATATAATGTACCTGTAGTTCAAATATAACTCATTTCCTACCGATTCGGCAGAAATTTGTCTTTTTCACGAGGGATGGACGGAAAGGTTTGAGATACCCAGGTTGGGAAATTATCCATTCAATATGGTCTAGTATTTTTTTAAAATGTGTTATTACCATTTTGAAACTTTCATTTGGTGGTTGCTTCACAAAGACACCCCGTTTTTTGCACTCGGGAAATGAAAAATGGCTTTTCGGTGCGACAAAAAGGAAAACTTCCTCATGAAACATTGTTCACCATCCCATGATACACATGCATGCACAATATGGACACATTATCGCAAACTATACCGCGATTCTAGCAATAACATTGGTCATTTGACCTGAAATCTAGAAAACCTCGATTGAGATAGGTCATTTTGTGAAGGTTTTTTTGTCACTCAATGAATATACCAAGTTTGGTATTTTTACATGCAACTATGTCACATAATATGACACCACGCGAATGTTTTGCATTGTTTCGATCGTTTTTGAATTTTTTATGCCTATTTCAAACTATCGTCAAACTTCCTAAATCGAGGGGCATGATGATTCTTAGCTCGGGGCTGAGCCTGACTAAACTTGCATTAGATCTCTGATAAAATAGCATATTTTGAACCTAAAAATGATTTTTCAAAAAATCATGAGAAATATATCATGTACCTGTAGTTCAAATCTAACTCATTTCCTACCGATTCGGCAGGAATTTGTCTTTTTCATGAGAGGTGAACGGAAAGGTTTGAGATACCTAGGTTGGGAAATTGTCCATTCAATATGGTCTGGTATTTTTAAAAAATGTGGTATTACCATTTTGAAACTTTCATTTGGTGGTTGCTTCACAAAAACACCCCGTTTTTTGCACTCGGAAAATGAAAAATGGCTTTTCGGTGCGACGAAAAGGAAAACTTCCTCCTACAACATTGTTCACCATCCCATGATACACATGCGTGCACAATATGAACACATTATCGCAAACTATACCGCGATTCTAGCAATAACATTGGTCATTTGACCTGAAATCCAGAAAACCTCGATTGAGATAGGTCATTTTGTGAAGGTTTTTTTGACACTCAATGAATATACCAAGTTTGGTATTTTTACATGTAACTATGTCATATAATATGACACCACGCGAAGGTTTTGCATTATTTCAATCGTTTTTGAATTTTTTTTCCCATTTCAAACTATCGTCAAACTTCCTAAATCGAGGGGCATGATGATTCTTAGCTCGGGGCTGAGCCTCACTAAACTTGCATTAGATCTCTGATGAAATAGCATATTGTGAACCTAAAAATGATTTTTTCAAAAAATCATGAGCAATATATCATGTACCTGTAGTTCAAATCTAACTCATTTCCTACCGATTCGGCAGGAATTTGTATTTTTTACGAGAGGTGAACGGAAAGGTTTGAGATTCCTAGGTTGGAAAATTTTCCATTCAATACGGTCTAATATTTTTAAAAAATATGGTATTATCATTTTGAAACTTTTATTTGGTGGTTGCTTCACAAAAACACCTCGTTTTTTGCACTCGGAAAATGAAAAATGGCTGTTAGGTGCGACGAAAAGGAAAACTTCCTCCTGCAACATTGTTCACCATCCCATGATACACATGTGTGCATAATATGTACACATTATCGCAAACTATATTGCGATTCTAGCAATAACAATGGTCATTTGACATGAAATCCAGAAAACCTCGATTGAGATAGGTCATTTTGTGAATGTTTTTTTGACACTCAATGAATATACTAAGTTTGGTATTTTTCCATGCAAATATGTCATATAATATGACACCACGTGAAGGTTTTGCATTGTTTTGATTGTTTTTGAATTTTTATGCCCATTTCAAACTGTCGTCAAACTTCCTAAATTGAGGGGCATGATGATTCTTCTCTCGGGGCTGAGCCTCACTAAACTTGTATTAGATCTTTGATGAAATAGCATATTGTGAACCTAAAAATTATTTTTGCAAAAACTCATGAGCAATATATCATGTACCTGTAGTTAAAATCTAACTCATTTCCTACCGATTCGGTAGGAATTTGTCTTTTTCACGAGAGGTGAACGGAAAGGTTCGATATTCCTAGGTTGGAAAATTATCCATTCAATATGGTCTAGTATTTTTGAAAAATATGGTATTATCATTTTGAAACTTTCTTTTGGTGGTTGCTTCACAAAACACCCCGTTTATTGCACTCAGAAAATGAAAAATATGTTATACGAAAGTATTTGTATTTTTTATGTAATTTTTTGAACAAAAATATATAATATTTGAGTTTATATAGATAGATCTTATTTTTATGCAAATTTTGATATATTATATGTATTTTTCCGAATTTAAATGATTTATGATTTTTCTAAGATTAATGTGGGAAAAAAAGAAAAATAGCTACGCCGACGGCTTTGCCGTCGGCATAGGTCTGCCGTCGGCGTAGACTTGACGCCGTTGCTCTGCCATTAGCCAAATGGGCTACGCCAACGGTCCTGTTTACGCCGACGGCGGCCGTCGGCCAATTTATTCTACGCCGACAGCAAAACTGGGCCGACAGCCCCGACATTTTGCCGTTGGCATATTAAAAGGCCGTCGGCCTATTTGGTTATTCCCATAGTGTTGAGGGTGTCGGCGGTTGATCTGAACCGCATTCATGTTTGGGTGCGGATCCATGACGTCCCAGAAGTATTCAGGAAGAGGGCTCTGATCACTGGGCTGGCAAAAAATATCGGGGAGCTCGTGGCAGTCAACATGAATGAATCAGGTGCTGGAGGAGGGGACTACGTCCGAGTTCGTGTCTGGCTGGACGTGAGGAAGTGCCTGACCCGTTTTGTTTCTTTCAAACCTGAGGGAGACGATCCGGTGGTGATGCGAGTTAAGTATGAAAAGATACCACGTTTTTGTGGGGTGTGTGGGCTCCTAGGCCATGAGCAAGAGGAATGTGGCTCCGGTGTTCACTCTCCGGGCAGGGTGGCTTTTGGGTCCTGGCTTTTGGCTAACACGCCATGGAACCGAGCACGCTTGGTTGGAGAAGCTGCAAACCGCCCGCAGGGACGACAGCGACCGGGGGAGAGGCAGGAGAACTCTGGTGGCCGTGGAGCAGGCCGGGGTCGTGGATTTCTAGGCCATGGGACTTTTGATGGTGGCCGTGGACGGGGAACTGGGGGTGCACGGGGTGCTTGTCTAGGACAGATGCTGGGAGATAGCAGGAAGCGTACGTCAGCGGATGCACGACTAACTGAGGGTAGTCCCCTAAAGGAGAGTGCCTCACAGGCGGGCGTATCGAATACTGCTCCTATGCTCGTCTGGAAAGAAACTGGTGTGATCAGTCTGGAGAAGGAGGTGGATGTGCAGAAACAGCTAGATTTCTCTTCGGCTGTATCGGGGGAATATGAAGTGCGCTCGGGTACCCCGCCGCCACCACCTTCAGCGAGAGAGCAGAAGCGTTCCAAGAAACAGGGTACCCCACGAAAGGAGAAGAACATGCAAAAAGCGGCGGCCTCTACGGAACACTGCCCGACACAATGAGTGTCCTAAGTGTAAACTGTCGGGTGCTGGGCAGTCCCGCGATAGTAAGAGATCTCCGCATGTTAGCGGAGCGTCATGCCCCATCCGTTATGTGTGTGTGGTGGAAACACAGCTCAATAAACTTCGGGTGGAAGGTCTAGCTTGCTCAGTAGGTTTTGATAATTGTTTTGCTGTTAGTAGTTGTGGCGGTAGCGGCGGCATTGGCATCTTTTGGAATAATTCAATAAAGATCGAGATTTTACCTTATTCCCAGTACCACCTTGACACTGTTGTTTTGGAGGAGGGGAAGGAGCCTTGGCGTCTCACTGTCGTGTATGGTGAGGCACAAGTACCGGAGAGGCCACAAGACGTGGGACATGCTCAAATATATCCGTTCGTCCACTGATCTACCATGACTCTGCATTGGGGATTTCAATGAAGTTCTCCGACGTGATGAGCATGACGGAGTGAATGAGCGGAGTTGGAGTCAGATAGCTGGCTTCCGTGAGGCCATTGATGTATGTGGTCTATGCGATCTGGGTTTCAAGGGGGTGCCTTGGACCTATGAAAAGAAAGTTGTGGGCGGTGCTTACTGTCGTACAAGACTCGACAGGGCTTTGGCCTCGGCGTCATGGTACGCAAGATTTCCAGCAGCCGAAGTGCACCATCTACCCATGTTCGCCACTTCTGATCATCTTCCGATCTTGCTTGAGTGCTCTCCGGGGCGCGAGCACAGACGACAGGAGAACCGACTTTTTAGGTATGAGGTTATGTGGGAATCTCATAATGATTTTTCTCCTATGCTTGGGCAGACTTGGAAGACAACGGAGAAGAGTACTTCAATGACCGAGCTCAGAGACAAGATGTCATCCTTGTCAACGTCTCTGGCTAATTGGGGGAGAGAGACTTTTGGCAGTGTCCGCCTCCAGATACGGGCGCTGCAGAAAGAACTAGGGGAGCTGAGGAGTCGGCCAAATAGGGATGGTCCGACACATGCAGAGCTCAAGCTTGTGGAGTGTCTAGCGGAAGCACTGCATCAGGAAGAAGTCATGTGGCGACAGAGGTCGCGAATTCAGTGTCTTTCTGAAGGTGACAAGAATACGCGGTTTTTCCATATGCGGGCTAGCCAACGCAAGAAAAAGAACCGGATAGTGGAGTTGGTAAACCCAGCGGGAGAGAGGGTTACAAAGGAGGAGGAGATGGGATGTTTGGCCAATGCTTTCTACAAGAACTTGTACACATCGGAGGGTGTGTCAGGCATGGAGGAGGTTCTCAGTTGTGTTCCTGCCAAAGTGAGTCGGGCAATGAACGAACAACTTGACAGCCCTTTTGATGGGCCAGAGATCAAGAAGGCGCTCTTTCAAATGTACCCTACGAAGGCGCCGGGCCCTGTTGGTTTTCCGGCGCATTTTTTCCAGCGAAACTGGGACACTTGCCGGGAGGAAGTGACGGCGGCTATCCTGCGTGTGCTACGAGGACAAGATAACCCGGACATTATAAACAAAATATTCATAGTTCTGATTCCAAAGGTAGCAATCCCAAAGGAGTTGGGCCAATTTCGACCTATCAGCCTTTGCAATGTGATCTACAAAATTGCTTCGAAGGTGGTGGCGAATAGACTAAAGGAAATTTTACCTGAGATCATCTCAGGGGAGCAGTCGGCTTTTGTTCCTGGAAGACTAATCACTGATAATATCATCACGGCTTATGAGTGTTTGCACTTTATGAAACAGAACAAGGCGAAAAAGAACCGTTTCTATGCTCTGAAACTGGATATGCGGAAGGCCTATGACCGTGTTGAGTGGCAGTACCTAGAGGCCATTATGGTGAAGCTGGGTTTTAGTGGAGAATGGGTGGCTTTGATTATGAGGTTAGTGTCTACTGTATCCTTCTCGGTGTTATTCAATGGATCACCACAGGAGGAGTTCAGACCTACTAGAGGGATTTGACAGGGAGACCCAATTTGCCCTTACTTGTTTTTGTTGGCAGCAGAGGGCCTTTCGTGCCTTTTAAAATCATATGATCAGTCATCAGCACTCAGCGGGATCAAGGTGGCACCTACCGCCCCGGCGATAAACCACCTATTGTTTGCAGATGACAGCCTGCTGTTTTTCAAAGCTAGTACCGAGGGTGCAATTGGAGTAAAAGATGCTTTGCTGAAGTATTGCAATGCTTCAGGACAAAGGATAAATGTGGACAAGTCTTCTATCTTCTTTAGTAAGGGCTGTCCAGCCGTGATCAAGGAGAGTATCAAAGTGGAGATTGATGTACAGAGAGAAACTCTCAATGAAAAGTATCTTGGAATGTCATCTGACGTGGGGAGGTCCAAGAGCGGTGCTTTTAAGTATCTTAAGGACAGGGTTTGGAGGAAAATCTTGGGATGGTTGGAACAACTGCTGTCAGTAGGAGGAAAGGAGATCCTAATAAAATCAGTGGCTCACGCAATTCCAACTTTTTCCATGTCTTGCTTCAAGTTACCTCGGGGTTATGTGAGCATATCACCACAATGATACGCAAGTTTTGGTGGGGCTGTAAGGATGGGAAGCGTCGTACATGCTAGGTTTCTTGGGACACGATGATCCAACCCAAGTATGCAGGGGGGACTGCATTTTCGAGATATTGAACTTTTTAACATTGCTCTTTTGGCGAAACAGGCATGGAGGCTCCTTCAGGAACCGACGTCTCTAAGTGCCAGAGTACTAAAGGTTGTCTACTACCCTACCTCAGACATCCTGACCGCGGGGCTGGGCTCGCACCCATCGCAGGTGTGGTGGCCTATTCTTGAGGGAAGAGACGCACTCCAGTTGGGGTTGATACGGAGAATTGGGGATGGCACAGCGACTGATGCGTGGCATCAGAATTGGCTTCTGAGAGATATCCATCTCAGGCCAGTAGCTGCGCAGAAGGATGACCCTCTCCGGCGAGTGAGCAACTACATCGAAGCGACCTCGGCGTCGTGGAACCGGGCGAAGCTGGAGGAATGGTTCCTACCGATGGATGTGGAAGTAATTATTAACATCCCTCTTTGTACCAGGGTCCAGGAGGTATTCACAGTTCGTTCAATGTACAAGATGTTAGTGACCACAAGAAGGACCAGGGAGGACTGGCTCGATGAACGGGCGTCCTCGTCGGGATCTGCAGATGACAGCAAGAGTTGGGCGAAGCTGTGGAAGTGCAAGGTGCCCTCCAAAATTCGTCTATTCCTTTGGCGAATTGCGCGGCACTCTCTCCCCGCGGGAGCCGTGCGTCACCGACGGAAGATGGCAACTTCAGGAGCATGCCCACTTTGTGGAGGAGAAGATACATGGCGGCATGCGCTCATTGAATGTACGATGTCACGCTGCGTCTGGGCACTTTCTGACCCAGCGATAGCGGAGCATATTAGCTTGTCAACGGAACCCTCGGCGAGGCAGTGGCTTTTCTCAATGATGGAGACAATGCCTGAGGTGGACCTAACGAGAATGATAGTAACCCTATGGGCCATTTGGCATGCGAGACGTAAAGCGATCCACGAGGAGGTGTTTCAAAGTCCTATGGCCACCTCGTCTTTTGTGGAGAGCTTTCTCCATGATCTCAGCTGTACTAAAACGGAGACGAGAGGGGCAGGCAGCAGCTACCAGCAAAACCCTGCACCACCTAGATGGATTCCACCACCAGAGGGATACTGCAAATTCAATGTTGTCGGGGCAGTGGCAAAGACAGCGAACAAAGGGGCAGTTGGAGTGGTGTGTCGTTCGGACAATGGCTTGTTCCTGGGAGCCTCGGCAGTGACTTTTTCTGGCGTTACACACCCAGGTTGCCTGGAATCAATGGCATGCCGGGAAGCTCTAGCTTTGGCGGCTGATTTAAACATAACGACAATGGTGATTGCCTCAGACTGCATGGAGCTGATTCAGGGTCTGCAACAACCAAATTTGGGTTTGTTCAGTAATATCTTACGTGAGATTTCTTTAGAAGCAAGTAGGATAGGCGGAGTCATCTTCCGTCATGAAGGTCGTGCTTCAAATTCAGAACCTCACAGACTAGCTCGATCTGCTACTAGGAGGCAGCAGGGTCGATATGTATGGTTTCTAAACCCTCCCGAAGGGTTAGATCTTCCTGTAAATGTGAACCAGAGTTAATATAGCAGGGGTGATTTCTCAAAAAAAAAATCTTTAGTTTTTGCAACCAACATGTTGCCCCTTCGTTACCAAAAGCACGAGCATTTCTCTCCTTCCAAACTTTCCAGGAGATCAACATGGCAAGGGTGGTCAAAGCTTTCCTTGTTTGCCCTCTCTTGAAAATACTTTCCATCCACCATTTTTGGACACCATTGGGAAAAATACCAGCTTAACCGGTTACAGGCCAAGGCACCAGGCCAGAAAATTTTAGGGTAACACTTTCCAAACACACTATTTCTAATAAGATTACTAGGATGAAGAGGACGTTTCCGTCGAATCCGGTAAGTATGTAAATAAATATTGCGTAGCAGCTCCAGCATCAGGTCCAAGCCTTCTAGATCCCCATTTCCGAACAGGGGTCGACAATGCTGCAAGAACATATAGGTCATAAAAGTGTAGTCATCAGGTTCTCGCGGATAAATGTTCTCAATAGCAAGTTTATTGCGAATGTGCTCACTCCCAACAGAATTAGATCATTAGATAACGTAAAACTAGACCTTGGAAGGAAATAGGAGGATAGAAGGAATCTAAAACGGAGATATAGCTTATTAGATTTTTTTTGATAAAGGGCGTTTTTATTACTTAAACAGTAACTTACACCCGGCCTCTGCATATAAATGCACATAGCCGACACCAATCCACATGGTCCAAAACATAAGAAGGGAAATACAGGCGAATTACATATCAAAATGAGAAATTGTAAAACGCCTAGGGTGTATAGGGCAAGTCAATCCGAAGATTATGCTGCCATCCATGTCTGATAAAAAAGTCCCGTGCCGTATCCTCCAGCCGCGTGCACACCTCCATGAAAAGATCGCGATATTCCGCACGATGCAAAGTCGACCAGACCCGAAGGGTATGAGTACACCTGTAGAGAACCTGCAGAAGAGAACAGTTTATATCATTAAAAACCTTATTATTTCTACACAGCCATAGCGACCAAATAATGACTATCGCTCCGACCCTAAGAAGATTTTTGTACTTGTTATCAATACCATGTAACCAATTTCCAAAAATGTTGGCAATAGAACGTGGTGGATACAAGCCTGAAGCTGCTTGGGTGATTGACCATATAGACCGGGCAAAACTACATTGGAAAAATAGGTGTTTGATTGTCTCATCATGATGACAGAACACATCCAGGATTTCCATGCCAATTTCGCTTAATAAGGTTGTCCTTTGTAAGGATAATCCCGCGACGAAGATACCAAACAAAATTTTTGTTTTTAAGAGGTATCTTCATCTTCCAAATCATCCTATTATCCACCGCCGGAATAGACGGCTGGATTAAAGCATCATACAAAGAGCTAACAGAAAAGGACCCGTTCTTAGTTAGATTCCAACGGAATTTATCTGGCTCATTCGACAGTTGTACATGTGCCAGGCGATGTAGCAACATGATCCAAGAGTCAAATCTAGAACCAATTAGATCTCTTCTAAACATTATATTAAGCGGAAACAATTCGAGCACTGTGGCAACCGTTTCCTCCTTATAACGAATAATAGAATATAACGAAGGATATTGTTCTCGAAGGGTAACATTATCTAGCCATTTATCCTCCCAGAACCTTATCTGCGTCCCATTATTAATAGAGAAAGTCCCGAAGCGTAAAAAATGTGTTTTAGACGCTATTAGACCAGCCCAAAAGTGAGAGTCACCAGGTTTCCAAACCATTTGGGACAATGCCTTTGAGCCAATATACTTCCTTTTAATAATAGTTTGCCAAATCCCTTCCTCATTTAATAATTTGAAGAGCCATTTACTAAGGAGGGTTGATAACCTAAAACTACTAGAAAACCTACCTAAAGGCCACCGGAACTCCCTCCCCATCATCGCTGGCCACCGTGGCCACCGGAGATGGGGAGGAGAGAGGCTGGATCCGGAGGGGAAGGGGACTCTCAAGGAGGTTATGACCACGAAGGGCAAGTCTAGCTTTTAGAAGAGGAAAATAAGTTGAATTCTCTGATGAAGACGATGAGGGGTGAATGGTTCGTGGCTATCCAAAAATCTAGAACTTTAATTAATTTGGAGGAGATGGAGTATAACTCATCCCGTGTTAATCTATAAATATCGATTTGAAAGAATAATCACTATTGTGTCCTTCACAAAAATGACAAGGTCTGAAAACACTTACGGCAATGATATTCATCTTGCACACTTGTTTTGGTTATGTTAAGCCATGGCAGGCTCTACTTTTCCATGAAAATTTAGGTTAAATGAAAAGGTTTATTTCTTGTCCTTCGTCCTCATATATTGTGTAATTTGAGACAACTGAAATTTGGTCTCAGATATGAGTCAAAGTAGATACCTACGATGAAGGGATAGTATACCACCTGAGGTAGTTCAGTGAGGACAAAAACTGAAAACTAAAAAGGAAAAAAAATTCCAAAGAGTATTGGAAATATGAACGTACCTTGGAAAAAACTTTAACATCCATAGAAACATAAAAAATCCTAAATATCGGAACCTCATAGTATTCCAAATTTTTTTACTGAAAAAGATGATTTTTAACTGTTCTCGGAAAATTATAAAGTGAAGAAAAAAGAATTTTGCCAAAAGAACTAGGAATTCATGGAAAAAACCAAGAATTTAGGAATATTTGGACATTACTTGTTAATTTTTCTCTATAAGTGAAGAATGGGTAGTGCTCCCATCATTTTCTAGAATAAATGTTCATGTAAAATTACAAATATTTTAAATAGCAGGCTATGACAAATAATGGAAGCCCTCCAAAATCATATAATTGGCGCTATAATGGAGCTAGATAGAGTTTTGTAGCAACTTTTTTCGAAATGGGGATATACCTTGGCCTCTGCATCGATTGATGCATGCAATCCTTTTGTTGCATTACTATAATTTTAGTATTACAAAAGATTACATCATAGGTCACATAAGGTCTCAGCATGAATCAATCATCTAAAAATAAAAGACAATATGAGGTGACTGCATTTCTTTTTCGTGAAATAACATTTCTCAGTTGTAAAGTTTGTGAGTTTAAACCAACTAGGATACCAATACCAAATGCAATCAAGACCTCTAGACAAATTCTTTAAAAAACATGCTGAAAAATTATCCATACCACTTTATAAAACGGCAAAGAAGTCAAGTTTATTTTCCCTAACCGTCTCATGACGCTTAGCTGTATCCCTGAAACCATCACTATTTCAAAAACTTCCTTTCATGTTTAACAACAATTTTTCTTTTTATCCTAGCACTTCGAAAATTAACCTTGACTTCTGAATTTCTTCTCTTGTACGCTCTCGTTGGTTTGGAAACAGTAAGAGCTATAGCAACATGCACTAGTGGAAAAAGGGCTATCCGTTCGCGACCCCTCAGAGCATTTGTCCCAGTTGCGCGACCAACCGGGACTAATGCTGGCAAGCGTCCCGGTTGGAGCGGGCACGGGGCCAGGGGGCATGCGTCCCGGTTGGTAAGGGGGAATACGTCCCGGTTGAAGCCACCAACCGGGACTAAAGGTTTGGCCACAGCCACGTGGCGTGGCACGCACCTTTAGTCCCGGTTTCTGGCTCCAACCGGGACTAAAGACCCCCTGCCCTCTATAAATGCAACGCCCCAGCCCCCTCTGCCTCCACTCTGTTTTTTCGAATGGTGGAAGGTGTGAGGGAGTGTGCTAGTTTTTTCTCATGCATGCATTGAAGGTGTTTGTTGAAATGTTTGAGTGAATAATCCCGTTGAATTTCTCATAGAACAAAAATATAGAAGGTGTCCGAGACGCACTTGAGCTTTCTCCTCTTTATTTCCATCGATCGAGGTTAGCAATCTTATCTTTTCTAGGTCATTGATACAATTCATGTGTCGGTGTGAATTGGTTATTTCACTATTTATGATGTCCTGTTTTTTGATAAACTTACTTATATGATGCAGATGAACGGTCGGGAATGGATGTACGGTGACCGGCGCGTAGCCGGGTATATCAAAGGCGTGGATAAATTTATCGATGTGGCTACGGCAAACAAAGAGAATGGATTTATACGTTGTCCATGTGTTCAATGTCGGAACAACAAGGAGTACTCTTCCTCGAAAATCATTCGCGGCCACCTGATTATGAAAGGTTTCATGCCCAACTATAATTGTTGGACCAAGCACGGGAAAAGAGGGGTTATGATGGAAGATGGTGAAGAAGAACATGATAACAACTATCATCATATGTTTCCTGAATACAGTGATACTGCAATGGAAGACAATGGAGAGGAAAGAGGTGAAGAACGGGCATCAGATGAGCCGGCTGATGAACTTGGTAGGGTCATTTCTGATGCAAAGCGAGACTGTGAAACAGAAAATGAGAAGTTGAAGTTAGAGGGCATGTTAGAAGATCACAAGAAATTGTTGTACCCAAATTGTAAAGATGGCAGCACAAAGCTCGGTACCACATTGGAATTGTTGCGATGGAAGGCAGAGTGTGGTCTAACTGACTCCTCATTTGAAAAGATGCTGAAAATAATGAAGCCGAAGTTTCCAAAACATAACGAACTTCCCGAGAGTACCTACGAAGCAAAGAAGACTCTCTGTCCTTTGGGATTAGATGTGCAAAAGATACATGCATGCATTAATGACTGCATCCTCTACCGCGGTAAGGAGTATGAGAATTTAGATAAATGCCCGGTATGCAATGCGTTGCGGTATAAGATCAGACGAGATGACCTTGATGATGTTGAGGGAGAGCCCCTCCGGAAGAGGGTTCCTGCTAAGGTTATGTGGTATGCTCCTATAATACCAAGGTTGAAACGCATGTTCAGAAACAAAGAGCATGCCAGGTTGTTGCGATGGCACAAAGAAGACCGTAAGAAAGACGGGAAGTTGAGACACCCTGCTGATGGGTCACAGTGGAGAAAAATCGAGAGAGACTTCCCAGAGTTTGCAGGTGACGCAAGGAACTTATGGTTTGGCCTAAGTACGGATGGCATGAATCCTTTTGGGGAGCAGAGTTGCAGTCATAGCACCTGGCCTGTGACTCTATGTATCTACAACCTGCCTCCTTGGTTGTGCATGAAGCGTAAGTTTATTATGATGCCAGTGCTCATCCAAGGCCCGAAGCAACCGGGCAACGACATTGATGTGTACCTTAGGCCATTAGTTGAAGAACTCTTACAGTTGTGGGGCAAACCAGGTGTACGTGTGTGGGATGAGAACAAACAGGAGCCATTTGATCTACGAGGGTTGTTATTCGTAACCATCAATGATTGGCCTGCTCTTAGTAACCTTTCAGGACAGACAAACAAGGGATATAAGGCATGCACCCACTGTTTAGATAAGACCGAAGGTACATATTTGCATAAATGCAAGAAGGTTGTGTACCTGGCGAATCGACGATTTCTTCCGACCAATCATCCCGTAAGAAAGAAAGGCAAGCATTTCAAAGGTGAGGCAGATCACCAGAAGAAGCCTGAACTCCCTGCTGGTGATGATGTATTTGGTATGGTCAAGGACATAGAAGTAATCTTTGGAAAGGGTCCCGGCGGTCAATCAGTTCCGAACGACGTTGCTACAGGACACGCACCCATGTGGAAGAAGAAATCTATATTTTGGGAGCTGCCATATTGGAAAGTCCTGCGTGTCCGCTCTTCAATCAACGTGATGCACGTGACGAAGAATCTCTGCGTGAACCTGCTAGGATTCCTAGGCGTGTATGGGAAGACAAAAGATACACCTGAAGCACGGGATGACCAACAAATTATGAAAGACCCAAAGAACATGCATACACATAACAAGACGGATAAAGGGCGTCACTTAAGTCGTGCCAGCTATGCTCTTACCAAAGCAGAGAAGGAAATCTTTTTTGAAGTCCTTTACAGTATCAAGGTGCCGTCGGGCTTCTCATCTAATATAAAGGGGATAATAAATATGGCAGAGAAAAAGTTCCAAAACCTGAAGTCTCATGACTGTCACGTGATTATGACGCAGTTGCTTCCGATTGCATTGAGGGGGCTTCTACCGGAAAATGTTCGAGTACCCATTGTGAAGCTGTGTTCATTCCTCAATGCAATATCTCAGAAGGTAATCAATCCAGATATTCTGCCAAGGTTACAGAAGGATGTGGTACAATGTCTTGTTAGTTTTGAATTGGTGTTCCCACCATCCTTCTTCAATATTATGACACATCTCCTGGTTCATCTAGTGGAAGAGATTGCCATTCTCGGTCCGGTATTTCTGCACAATATGTTCCCCTTTGATAGGTTCATGGGAGTCTTAAAGAAATATGTTCATAACCGTGCTAGACCAGAAGGAAGCATCTCCAAGGGATATGGAACAGAGGAGGTCATTGAGTTTTGTGTTGACTTTATTCCTGACCTTAAGCCGATTGGTGTTTCTGACTCGCGGCATGAGGGAAGACTAAGTGGAAAAGGCACGCTGGGAAAGAAAGCAATGATATGTAGGGACGGGGATTCTTTCACTAAAGCACACTACACAGTTCTACATAATTCCACCTTGGTAGCTCCGTATATCGAGGAACACAAGAATATTGTACGCTCCAAAAACCCGGGGAAGCCTGAATCATGGATTACAGATGAACACATGAAGTCTTTCGGTGGTTGGATGCGGACACATCTCTTGAATGACACCACTGTTGGAGATCAGCTATACTTGTTGGCCGCGTCACCATCTTCTACTGTATTGAATTTCCAAGGGTACGAAATAAATGGGAATACATTCTACACGATCGCCCAAGATAAAAAGAGCACCAACCAAAATAGTGGTGTCCGCTTTGATGCAATAGACGAGAATGGACAAAAGGACACATATTATGGTTACATAGAGGAGATATGGGAACTAGACTATGGAGTCTCTTTTAAGGTCTCTTTGTTTCGCTGCAAATGGGTCAACCTGAATGGGGAAGGGGTAAAGATAGACCAGTTGTACGGAATGACAACAGTGGATCTCAACAATCTTGGTTATAGAGATGAACCATTCGTCCTAGCCAATGATGTGTCTCGGGTTTTCTATGTGAAGGACATGTCCTCCAGACCGAAAAAAAGAAAAAATATGCAAACGAATACATCATATGATGAGCCAAAGCGTCACATAGTTATTTCAGGGAAAAGAAACATCGTGGGAATCGAGGACAAGACAGACATGTCAGAAGATTATAATAAGTTTGATGAAATTCCGCCCTTCACAGTGAAAACTGACCCAAGCATTCCGTTAAGTAAAGAAGATGCTCCATGGTTACGTCTGAAGCGGTCATAAGGAATGACATATGCCAAGAAGTTCATGCTCATATTATGTAACTCTAGTTCATGTCTTTTGCGGTTTGTGGCTTGACCGAAGGATATCTTTCGCGGTTTTGTAGTCTCAGTTTTTAATATTAATAAATGTCTTGAGTGTTAGTCCCATTTTGTGGCTGGACCGGGAGTGCCTCTATGACCAGTTTCTTGGAGATGCCGGAGGACTGGGATCCGGCGGCATCTCCCTGAAACTGGTCGTAGTGGTGTCCCTGCTCTCGAAAACCATCTTGCATCTTGTAACTTCTCTAACTAGATCAATACGCCTCGGAGCTAACTAATTTCACATATTAGGGAGTGCCTCTATGACCAGTTTCTCGGAGATGCCGGAGGACTGGGCTCCGTCGGCATCTCCCTGAAACTGGCCGCAGTGGTGTCCCTGCTCTCGAAAACCATCTTGCAGCTTGTAACTTCACTAACTAGATCAATACGCCTCGGAGCTAACTAATTTCACATATTAGGGAGTGCCTCTATGACCAATTTCTCGGAGATGCCGGAGGACTGGGCTCCGTCGGCATCTCCCTGAAACTGGCCGTAGTGGTGTCCCTGCTCTCTAAAACCATCTTGGAGATGCCTCAAACTGGCTGGAGGACTGGACTCACAAGGATGCCTATTTATAGTACAAGCAGCTCGGCATAATGTCGACACTCACGACATAATGTTGACACTCACCCCTATTATTAGTGCTGACTCATCTTTATTCCCGGTTGGTGTCTCCAACCGGGACTAAAGGTTCATCTTTAGTCCCGGTTGGTGACACCATCCGGGACAAGGTACAAGCCGCACGACATAATGTCGACACTCACCCTATTATTAGTGTTGCCTAGCCCACTCTGCCGCAATTCCTTCAGTCGCGGTTGGTTTCTCCAACCGGGACTAAAGATGAACCCTCTCTTTATATAGGCATTTCCCTCTATTTATTAGGTAACACTCAAGACATTTATTAATATTAAAAACCGGGACAAATCGGGACTAGCTAACACTCAGGACTAAAGCCGCCCCCTTTAGTCATAATCATGCCTAGTCCTATAGTACGCAGCTTCAGGGTCTTCATCGTCGTCGTCATCATCACCTGCCACTCCGGGGATCCTCAGCCCATCCATGGCATATACCAGGGGCCATTCCAGCCTCGGATTCACGACGGGCGGGAGAGGGGTCTCCTGGAAGACGATGCCGCTACCGCTGGGACAGTGTGGGGCCTGTGGCGGGTGGACTCGTGGGCACCGTAGGCGAGGATGGTCTCCCCCGGCGATGTAGCGCATCACTCCACTGATAGTACGGTTCGCCCACCACAGACGACGGCCGGCTTCGTTGTGGTTCACCGATGGCGGGCCATCACCCTCATACCTGGCGAGCTCCCTTTCCCGCCTATTAGCGAAGAAGGCATTCCAGGTGTCGTAGTTGTCGGGATCCCACTGGGGATCCATCCGCTGCTCCGGCGTGAGCTCGTGGTAGAAGTGGTTTGTGATGGCCGCCTGGCGTGCAGAACCTTGAGGGACAGGAGGGACAGGAACCCCTCCAGCGCTCAGCATCCAGCCGGCGGGCGGCCGGTAGCCCGGCGGACAAGGGTAGTTGGAGGCGCACAGTGCCTCGGTCTCCTCGAGGGTCAGAATGGCCCAGTAGGCGTTGTCCATTGTTCTAAGAGAGGAAGGTGTGGATGTGTGGATAGCCATGACACGATCACCCTAAATATAGAGGGAAAGGGCGGGAAAACTTGGCGTGAAGCTTTGGGAAATGGCGGGAAATATCTTTAGTCCCGGTTAGTGATTACATCCGGGACTAAAAGCTCTAGTAGAAAGGAAAGGGCGGGAAAACTTGGCGGGAAGAGGTGGTTACTACAGGTACATGATCTATCGCCCGTGATTTTTTGAAAAAATCATTTTTAGACTTGCAATATGTGGTTTCTTCAGATATCCAATGCAAGTTCTAACGATGCTCATCCCCTATCTTCATGCACACCGGTTCGACCATAGTTAGAAATTCAGATAATTCAAAACGGGCATAATAAATTCAAAAAAATCTGAACAATGAAAATCCTTCGCGTGGTGTCATATTTTGTTACATAGTTAAAAGGAAAAATACCAGACTTGGTATATTGATCATGTTTCGAAAAAACCTTCACAAAATGACCTATCATGTTAGAGGTTTCATGGCTTTCGGTCCAAATGACCGATGTTATGTGCTGAATCACGGCATAGTTTGTGATGTTGTGCCCATATTATGCATGTGTGTGGACATTGGTATGGAGAACAATGTTGCAGGAGGAAGTTTTCCTTTTTGTCGCACGGAAAAGCCCTTTTCCATTTTCCGAGCGCAAAAAACGGGTCGTTTTGTGAAGTAACCACCAAAATGCCGTTTCAGAATGCTACCGTCCCATTTTCCTAAAATACTAGACCACCTTACATGGACTATCTCCCAACCGGTACATCTCAAACCTTTTCGTCCATCCCGGGTAAAAAGGACAAATGTCTGCCGAATCGGCAGGAAGTGGGTCCGGTTTGTACTACAGGTACATGATCTATCGCCCGTGATTTTTTGAAAAAAATCATTTTTACACTCGTAATATGTGGTTTCTTCAGAGATCCAATGCAAGTTCTAACGATGCTCGTCCCCTATCTTCATGCACACCGGTTCGACCATAGTTAGAAATTCAGATAATTCAAAATGGGCATAATAAATTCAAAAAAAATCCGAACAATGAAAATCCTTCGCGTGGTGTCATATTTTGTTACATAGTTGAAAGGAAAAATACCAGACTTGGTATATTGATCATGTTTCCAACACTCACCCCTATTATTAGTGTTGACTCGTGTTTTGTCCCGGTTGGTGTCTCCAATCGGGACTAAAGGTTCATCTTTAGTCCCGGTTGGTGACACCATCCGGGACAAGGTACACGCCGCATGACATAATGTCGACACGTCATTTTTCCCGCCATTTTTCTTCCCGCCATTTTTTCCCGCCAGTTCTTCCCTCCAGTTCTTCCCGCCAGTTCTTCACTATATATATATATGTAGGGTTGGCCTCCATTGTCATTGCACATCTCTAGACTCATATCTGCAACCTCATCACTCTTTCCCATGGCTTCCACCGTATCACTAACTCCCAGGAAGGCGGAGGCGCTTTGCGCCTCGAACTACCCCTGCCCGCCGGGCTACTGTGTCCCCGTCGGCTGGATGCTGAGCGCCGGAGGCATGCCGGTTCCCCCTGTCCCTCTAGGTGTGGCGCGTCGGATGGCCATCACGAACCACTACTACTTCGAGCTCACGCCGGAGCAGCGGAGGAATCCCAGATGGCATCCCGACTATTTCCCGACTTGGGAAGCCTTCTTCGTGGATCGGCGTGAGAGGGCACTCGCCAGGCACGAGGAGGAGGGCCCACCTCCTCCGAACTTCAACGAGGCCGTAGGCAGGAGCATGACTGAATTATTCCAACATTGCAAAACAAGTTCGGCCGATTGTGGCTAAATCCGGCCATGTATCTTAATTTTCAGTTCTTCTATATAACTTTGTGTTAGTTGCGTTATTTACTTTAATTCCAGTTCTATCCTAATCAAATTTTCTTTCTGCCCATTATTTTCCGTCCTTTTTTTCCGCCCATTAAAAACAGAAAATGGTTTTGAATTACTTATTCAAATCCATACATTTTTTATGTTTAAAGTTTTTCTAAATTCCAAATTGATATTAAAAAAAATAAGTTAATTAATTTTAAATTGTAAATGGTTCATAATTTAAATGGTTACATTAATTATTTTTTAAAACAGAAAATGGTTTTGAATTATTTATTCAAATCCAAACACTTTTTATGTTTAAAGTTTTTCTAAATTCCAAATTAATATTCAAAAATATAAGTTAATTCATTTTAAAAGGTTACATTAATTATTTTTTAAAAATAGAAAATGGTTTTGGATTATTTATTCAAATCCATACACTTCTTATGTTTAAAGTTTTTCTAAATTCCAAATTGATATTAAAAAAATATAAGTTAATTCATTTTTAATTGTAAATGGTTCATATTTTAAATGGTTACATTAATTATTTGTTAAAACAGAAAATGGTTTTGAATTATTTATTCAAATCTAAACACTTTTTATGTTTAAAGTTTTTCTAAATTCCAAATTAATATTCAAAAATATAAGTTAATTCATTTTAAAAGGTTACATTAATTATTTTTTAAAAATAGAAAATGGTTTTGGATTATTTATTCAAATCCATACACTTCTTATGTTTAAAGTTTTTCTAAATTCTAAATTGATATTAAAAAATATAAGTTAATTCATTTTTAATTGTAAATGGTTCATATTTTAAATGGTTACATTAATTATTTTTTAAAACAGAAAATGGTTTTGAATTATTTATTCAAATCCAAACACTTTTTATGTTTAAAGTTTTTCTAAATTCCAAAATAATTATCATTTAAAAAACAATACAAATTTAAACCCCAAAATAAAAAATAAGGCGGGAATAGAGAGAAAATACCTGAAATTTTTTGAAAACAGGGGAATATGTCCCGGTTGGAACCACCAACCGAGACTAAAGACCCCCTGCGCGCCAACCCTTGGTCTGCTGAAAACATTGGAGTATACGTCCCGGTTGAAGCAGTCCCGGTTGGTGGCTCCAACCGGGACGTATAACCCTTTAGTCCCGGTTGGAGTCCTTTGGTTATAACTGCGCGCGCCTCTTCTTCTTCTTCCCTTCTCCACACTTCTCTACTTCACCGACGCGCGCACAACCGCCCCCGACGCCGGCAGGCGGCCCGAGCTCGCCGCCCCCGACGCCGGCAGGCTGCCCGAGCCCGCGCGTTCCATCCGCCAGCACCGCCGCCTCCGTCTGTGCGCGCACCAGTCGTCGCCCACGACTTCGTCTTCCTCGACCCCGACCGTGCTCGCCGGCGTCGATTCGCTCAACCTCGACCTCCCGCGCTCTCTCCGACCAACCTCACGCGCTAAGGGTGAGCAAGCGAGCCTTCTGGATGCCTCCTTCCTTCCCCTCTCGCTGTAGTTCATGCCTGCGCCGTTAGATCCCGTTCGCCGCCGTCGGCCGTCGTTGTACCACCTGCTCCAGCAACCAATAGAGGGCGGTACCGCCAATTTTGAGTCCGCCTGGATGCGCTGATTCCAGTACGCCAAGTCCCGTAGCCCCGCTTGCTCTCCTCCGCTGCCTACCATCGCCGTCTGACGTGTCTCCGGCGAGCCCAACGTGGCGTCTAGGTGGCATCCGCGTGGCCCTGGTCCCACCAGTCAGCCTCTAGGGGTAGCTCCTTCTCTGGTGACAGATGACCCTGTTTTCCCTTTGCTTGCGTGGATGCTGAGGTGGCTCCGGGCCCCACCTGTCAGCCACTATGGCTAGTTGTTACTATGGTGCAAAATGTTTAAACATTTGATTTAATAATTTCAGAAATTGAATAAAACTTGTAAATTCAATAACTTTTAATCTGTAATTCAGAAAAATACAAATAATATACCAAAATGTTCAGAAAAATGAGAACTATCTATCTATGCTATAATCATGCATTGTTCAACAACTTAAATGAAAAGTTTAATTAGAACACCCTAGTAACCCTAACAGGTGATTCCGGAGTTCCTTGAGTTAGGGTTTGCGCCCCTCGGAACCCCGATTAACTTGTCGAGCATGCTTTAGGGTTACATTCCAATGCACATTAACTTGTCGTATCATTATCATTGCTTGAGCATTGCATCGATGCCATGTGTTGATTGTTTCCCTTTCTTTCCGGTGATTTGGTTCTTCTCGGTAGAATACGATATCGAGATCGAGATCGAAGACCGAGATCAAGACCATAGAAGATCGACGAACAATATTTGACCAACTATTATCAAGTCAAGTACAAGGCTTCCGAAGATCTATTTATCTTATATCAACAAGCAAAGGTAAGCATAGCCCCACCATGATATAATTCTATGATTTCGAAAGCATTTCAATTCTTGCCATGATGCATACGATTCTACTGTGGTCTTTATCGATAGATAGAGTATCCTATCTATTGCATACTCCCTTGAGCTTATATTACCTGATCCATTGCTCCTAGCATAACTAGGTTTGGCTTGTGTACACTGCTAGAGCTTGTATCTGTGTCTTCTTAGCCATGCATAGCTGTCAGTTCTGGTCCATCCAGATGATGTATCAGATGCAGAGAATCTAGTATGACAGGAGAACGTGATGAGATGAGATCAGATGTCACATTGTCAAGCAACTTAAAAGCCCTATCTTAGATAAGGAATCATTAATACCCCTTAGGTGCATGTGGGTTCGACGATGTGCCTTCGCCAGGGCATTCCAAACCCTCTTAAATCGATTCCAATATGGTATTTTGTTAGTATCTAGTGTTACCTATCTGCTGGATAGTTTCCCTTTTGTAGCCTTATACTCATGTTCCCCTCTCATATGCATCCGAGGTTTCTCCGAACTAGGTTTTACACCCCTCGGAACTCCGGAATATTGATTTTAGTTGATTTTAGCTAGAGTTACCTATCTACTACACGGTTTCCTTTTTGTAGCTAGGTTTAGGGTTTAGGGTTTCTCTTCATTTTTATTATTATGTATGTATATATTAGGGTTTCTCCTTAACTTTCTCCTTTAGCCGCTTTGACTTATTCGTTTTTCCACCTATGCAGAAAATATGGACCCACACGTCAGAGACGAAGAAAAGGAAGAGTTGATCCAAGGTGTGATCCGTGGGGAAGATAATTTAGACGTATCAACGTTTCTGAACAACTCCGGTGAGGGTGATCCTCTTTTTACCGGAATAGACAACTTGTTTGAGGTTGAAGGTGTTGCCTTCCGCGAGGAAGAAGGCGGTGCCTTGTGTAATCGAGAAGACGACCGCTCCGGCGAGGTGCATGTAATATAAATCAATTCATTAATTAATCATCTGCTATCTATATAGAAATAGTAACGATGATCTTTCTTCTTTTAGCCCTCCGGATCGAAGGAATCTACTGAAAAGAGCAGACGAGGCCCAACCAAAAAGTTGCAAGACCATGAGAGCTTTAGGATCGAAGATGTCGCTGAAGACGGCAAACCGACAGCTCCCGAAGTTGTCGCAACCAAATTTGTGGCACAATGCGGAGTAATCGTTAGGGACTTAATCCCGATCACCATTAGAAATTGGAATAGGCCTGCTAATGCGGATGAAGAGGGAACATGTTTATTTGTCCCTAACCACGCCAAAGATTTACTGTGGAAGAGGCTCATGGTTAATTTCAAACTACCGAAGATAGAGCTGGATCTAAATGCGGAGGATCCAGTTGAGGACGCCTTACAACATGGGAGAGCCATGGAGGCTAAGGTCAGGGAGTGGGCTTTGAAGAAGATGGCCCAGTGTTTCACCAACTGGAAAAAAAGATTGCACCTTGACTATGTCGTGAAAAAGAAGACTCCCGATTTCAAGAATATTCAGTTTGAGAAGATAAAACCATTCTGGTCTGAGTTTGTGGAATACAAGAAATCAGAAAAAGCTAAGAAAATGTCTGAAACGAATAAGCTGAATGCTGCTAACAAGAAGTATCACCATACTATGGGGCAAGGTGGCTACAGGGCTGGCATTCCTAAGTGGGAGAAACTTGAGAATGAACTGCGTGCTAAAAAGATCACCCCAGAGACAGACGATTGGGTAGAACATGCAAGGAATTGGTTTTACGGGCATGGGGGCACGTTGGACTCGGAAGGGAGGTGTATATATAACATACGACATAAAGAAGACCCCTTGCCAATCGAGAGGATGAGAAAAGCAGTACAGGTTGTTAAAGATGGGGACTTCATTCCCGATAGAGAGAATGATGAGCTCACACTCGCCCTTGGAAATAAGGAACATGATGGACGAACACGAGGCACAAGAGGCTCCCAACCATGGAGGACTGGGTTTCCCGAAGAGAGGAAGAAATATCCTGATAGAAGCCGTCAGAGGAGAAAGGACAGGGTGGAAGTTGAAGCAAATAGTCAGAAAGAGCGAATGCGTTTAATTGAAGAACGATTAAAGCAACAACAAGATGAAATTAACGCACTTAAAGAGCAAAGTACTACCGGCCCATCTCAGCAGCACACTGCATTCGATGCTACCGGCCTATCGAATAATCGAAAAAGCAGTGTGGCTTCCACCGAGGTCCCGGGTGATGACAATGGCGATGACGATGATGCACCGACGATGGCTCCTGTTGGATACCCAGTGGATGATATCACAGAGATGACACACTGCGAGCTACATGTCAAAGTTGTGAACATATCAATGAAGGTGGCGGTCGGCTATGCCTTACCAATTGGACCCACACCAACTTACCATTGTCGTCCGGTTCCAGAGGGCTACGCTGTTGTCGGCGTGGATGAAATCATGCCCACCTTTGAAGTTTTGGATCTTCACTACCCTGCAGGTGAAGGGGATGTGACTGTGCTGGGAGACGCCAAAAACGTCACCATTCTATGGCCGAAGGAATGTATCGTGCTTCGAAATCACACGCCAAGGCCATCTTCGCCGCCGCCTCACCCGTCTCCAGCGAGGTCATCGCCGCCGCGGCAGCCGTCTTCGTCGCCTCACCCGGCTCCGTCGCCTCACCAATCTCCAGCGCAGCCATCGCCGCGGGAGCCATCGCCGGCGCCTAAGGGTCAAAAGCGTAAGCGTACCGCTACTGTGCCTCGTGGTAAGCGATCGCCAAAACATAAACAAGAGCCTCTTCCAAAAGTACCAAAGGTTCCTCCCAAGAGAGCTTATGACTGTACTGAAGAGGAGACTGCGGCGATCGTTGATGCGGAAACGACAGCGTTTTTCGCTAAGCTGAGGCGGCCGGAAGAGCCAGAGTTCCCCAGCACCAAAGAAGAAAAAGCCAAATTGTTGAAAATGCTAAAGACTCTTCATCAACCCGAGCCAAAGCTGTCATCAGACTATGAGCGTTCTATTCTCAAGTCACATGCGGCACAAAAAGCCTCGAAGATCAGTACTGATGCAAGCGAGAAATCTGTTGCCCAGCTCGGAGAACAAGCAAAACAGACTTGCGCCCCTCTCAAGGTGATTTCCCAAACCAATGTGGTGTCGAGCAAATATGGGGCCGAAGAGCAGTATGATCCAGAGGTAGTTGCACAATACGGAGAAGCTGCCGCTGCTCAAGGTATGAGTATTGCCCAGTACTTATCCCAGTTAGAGTTCTTCCCCGTGAGTGAAGTAGCATACAAATACCAGTACGGCAAACCTCTCGTCAAACCTGAGGAGGTAAACAATCTTTCAACAAAAATGCGAAGATTGCATAATTGGTACATGCATGCCACAAGGGCCGGGGCTAACTGGATAGTGCTGAAGGTTACAAAAAAGCATTATGGGAAAGATATGGATGACATGATATCCATTGAATTTGATAAACTATTTCAATTATTCAATCAAGACGCCTTGGACAAATCGATCATCAGTGCCTATTGTCTGTAAGTACTAATTCTGTAATTAATTTAGTCTCCAGCTATCTCACCTTGTTTATTGCATGTATATAATCATACTGTAATATGCAGAATGAAGATTCTCGAATGCAGCAGAGGACAAATCTATGACATTGGCTTCATTGACCCATATTGGGTTCATCAAGCTAATCTCAAAACAAACCCCCAGGATACTGAGGATAATATAGTACACGCCTTAAGGTTTCAAGAAACCAAAAGGGAAATACTATTTCCTTACAACTTCGAGTGAGTGTTATTGTCTTGTATACACTTTCTATTTCGCTTACTCGATGTTAAGTATATAATTGATTAGTTATGCATTTGCAGCTACCACTATATTCTGTTAATCATTCAACTTGACAAAGGGCGTGTACTAGTCATGGACTCGAAACATAAACCCCTTGAGACATGGAAGGACATGTAGATACTTATCCAGCGGTAATTCTAATCATTACGACACTATATCGACAACGTTCGTGAATTTTATGATATCAAGTACTTAATAACTTATTTTATTCGTTTTCTACGCCGGGCAGCGCTTGGAAACGGTTCACCAACAAGGCTAGGGGTGTTTGGAAAGAGGAGCTTACATTTGAAGCACTAGATGTAAGCATCACTAGCTATATCCGCGCATCTCTTTGATTCTAGTTTTGATACAGTTATTATCATGCTTGATTATTATTTTGATTGAACTCTGTTCTCGTAAAGTGCCTGACGCAGGGACCAGGTAACAATCTATATGGATACTATGTTTGCGAGTTCATCCGGCAGACATGCGATGAGAAGGGCAGAAATTTAGAGCAACTCCACGTACGTAAACAATTTCTATAGTTTTTAATTACAATCAAATTGTGTTTAGTTTCATTCATATAGGCTGACTCCTTTTTTAAATCAGATTGAACGTCTACGGGACGGTCTTCTGCCAAAGAATCGCGTACGAGCAATTCAGGAGGAATTGGCGGGATTCTTGGATGCAGAAGTCCTAGACCCAAAAGGGGAATACTACTCGGCTGTGTATAGACAATAGGAATTGTAAAAATAGCAACTTTGAAGGAATTGGCCGGTAGCGTCGAATAGCAACTTTTGTATGTAGTGCATGAACTCGATCCGTGTATTGAATATAATATTGTCATCATGATGTAATATAAGATTCCTTCATTGATAAGTGCAAATCACTAAATAAACAATAAAACAACCTAAATGAATTCTCTGCCGCGGCACAAAAAGTGGCGAAAATGCTGTCGCGGCAACAAAATGTGCCAAAATGAATTCTCTGCCGCGGCAGAGAAATAGGCCAAATCTCTGCCGCGACAGAAGGTTATTAGTCCCGGTTCGTGTTACGAACCGGGACTAATGCCCCACCCCCTCGCCCTCTGCCGCTGCCACGTGTGCACCCTTTAGTCTCGGTTGGTGGGGCAACCGGGACTAAAGGTTAGACGGGGCAATCGGGACTAAAGCCCCGTACCAACCAGGAACTATAGGGCTGTTTCCACCAGTGATGTATTCCATTTAGGTACACCATTCTCAGAACGCTGATTATAACTACTCCCTCCGGCCCATATTAATTGACTTGGATTTGTCAAATTTTGGATGAACCTATATACTAAACAGTGTCTAAATTCATCCAAATTTTGACAAATCCAAGTCAATTAATATGGGTCGGAGGGAGTAGCAAAATCGCTATTCTAATTAAATCATTTGTGATTTTTTCTCAACTTTTCAAGGGCTTCTATAGTACTTCCAATTTCCACTAAATGTCTCAGTTAACAGATATTGTAATATTGGCGTTATGTTTAATCCTTGTTTTAATGTCATTACATTGTTTATTCAAAACGTTTCTTGTATTTTGTACTATAAAATGCTTTATTACTTAAAAGGGTTAAGTATTACACTTGGTCTCTGTTCTTGTATTTGCTCGGTTATGTGTGCAAACCAATGTAGAGTACTAGTAAGTCCGTAGATGCATCCATATAGGCGCCCGGCAAGATGAGTCACACATACACTCTCCAATCTCAACTTGTAACGTGCATGGTAAGAGTAAGAGTAGACTGATTCAAACATGCACTCAAACGGAGCACGATGGACAGGGATATATTTATGCACACACTCGATCCAGTGCCAGCTTGTTAGAGTTGACATCCAATGCAAATCTAGCTACTTAAGATGATACTGGGTCTGGGTGTGCGTGCCTATAAATAGCATCGCCTGCTCCATCGGATGGGACACCATCTGCTCACTCATCTCTTCCTCCTCTCTTCAGCTAGCTTGCTTTACGACAATGTCTTCAGGTTCAGCAGCATTCAAGGCGGCCGCGGTAGCGGCTGTACTAGCCCTCCTGGTTGTACCTTCATTGGGGCGCTGCCGTCCGTCGCGGGGACCACCACCGCCGCCGCCGCCCGCGCCGGTGACACCACCACCACCGCCGCCGCCAGCGCCGGTGACACCACCACCAGCCCCCGCGCCTGCGCCAGGGCCGGCGCCACCGGTATCATGCAGCGACTGTCGCGCCCCTCTCATCCCGGCATGCGGCGCCAAGTCCAAGTGCGGCGGGGTATGCAACAGTTCCTGCGAGCCACCGCAGCCGGGCTGCGACGAGTGCCGGGCGATGTCCCGCAGCTGCACGGCCTGCTGCGACGACGGAACCTGCAGCTGCGACTGCAAAACCACCACCGACTACAACTGCCGCGGCCACTGCTACGTCTCGATACTAGGATACCAGTCCTGCCTGAACTCGCGGATGAGCCAGTGCATGGCCGACTGCCTCAGCCCCTGCAATGACACCTGCGCCAAGGATCCGTTATATAACTAGCAGGCGCTCCCTCCGAGCTAGTTAGCTATAGGCTATGCGTCTTGCTCTATGTGTGCATGTGCATGCATGTCCATGTACTATTCTACATTTCTACTCCATGATACCCAGCAATAAAAGAGTGGATTCTACTTTTATTATCCCTGGTTAGTTAACAGAAGCTGTTTTTTTGGTGCATAAAGGATGACCATATGGCCATGGAGGTCACCGGCGATCACCATCAACTGGCCATGGCCGTGAAGGTTTCAGATTGTTGGCCCAGCCCCAAACGCCGAGTGCAGTCCGGCGAAGTATTCCGGCGAGTTGCGCGCACGTATAAGAACCAGCTAACAACGATCAGCAAGCTAGCTATCTAGCCTGATCAAAAGAACTAGCTCTCTCAACTCACACGAGTACGTACCAGGAAAAACAATGTTGATGGCTACAGGGCCCTCTCGATCCTGTTGTTTGTATTAAATCTCACAGTTGTCTTAAAAGGCTACTATATGGGTGTATATATATCCGGCAAGATGCAGCGTCAATACGAATAGGTGTTGGACTACTAGTCCTACTCGGAACACACACACGCACACGACACTGTTCCATGTCCTATCGGGATTACTATTCCTAACAATCACCCCCCTAAGCACGATGTGCCCGTCTTCACAGCTTGGATGCCGATCCTTCCTCGCATCTCCGCAAACTTCACTCGTCCCAAAGATTTAGTTAGGATATCCGCAAGCTGATCATTAGTGCAAACATAGTTGATTTCAATCTTGCTCTCCTCTACACACTGTCGTATGTAGTGATACTTCGTATCAATGTGCTTACTCCTGTCATGATGCACCGGATTTTTGCACAATGAAATTGCAGACTTGTTGTCAATATTGAGCACCACTTGTTTCGCCTCCCGATTGGTGAGATCACCAAGTAGACTCCTTAGCCACACACCTTGACACGCCGCAGTTGCAGCCGCAATATACTCAGCTTCACAGGATGACTGTGCCACCACTTTTTGCTTTTGTGATAGCCAACTTACTATGCTTCTTCCCAAGAAATATGCCACGCCCGAGGTACTCTTACGGTCGTCTATATCTCCTGCCATGTCGCTATCACTGTAGCCAAGTAGCTTCACCTCCTCCTTCTCTTTCGAGTAGACAATACCAAAGTTTGTAGTACCTTTGATATACCTGAGTATATGTTTCACGGCTGTCCAATGCTCCATTGTGGGTGCTTCCATGAAGCGACTCACATAGCCAACGGAATATGCCAAGCCGGGTCTTGTGTTAATGAGATACCTCAAACTTCCGACAACGCTCCTATACTCCGTTGCATCAACTGCAGGTGCTTCACTCCTTTTCCTTAGTTTAAGATGAGGTTCCATCGGAACATGAGTTGGATTGCATTCTTCCATGCCACACTTCTCGAGTATCTTCTTTGCATATGCCTCTTGGCATAGGGTGATCTCACCCAGCTTTTGATGTACCTCGATCCCAAGGTAGTAGCTCAACAAGCCTAGATCACTCATCTTGAATAACTCCTTCATCTGTAGCTTGAACTTTGCAATCTCCTTCTCATACGCTCCTGTTATCAATAGATCATGAACATAGATGCCAACTAGTAGATGATCCCTTCCTTTACCTCGCTTATACATCGCATGCTCCAGTGGGCTCTTCTCGAATCCGAGAGAGATCAATGTACGATCAAGCTTGATGTTCCACGCCCGAGGGGCTTGCCGTAGCCCGTACAACGCCTTGTGTAGCTTCAAAACCTTGTGTTCTTCTCCCTCTTTGATGTATCTCGGTGGTTGCTTCACATAAACTTCTTCTTCTAACTCCCCATTCAAAAACACGGATTTCACATCCATGTGATGCAATTTCCAAGATTCTTGAGCTGCGAGAGCGATAAGTAATCTCACCGATTCCATCCTTGCAACGGGAGCAAACACTTCTTCGAAATCCACACCTTGCTCTTGCACATACCCCTTGGCCACTAGCCGAGCTTTGTGTTTCACCAACTTCCCTTCGGCATCCTTCTTGATCTTGTACACCCACTTGAGCCCTATGGCCTTGTGATTGTTGGGTAGATCGACAAGCTCCCATGTATCGTTGTCGCGGATCGACCCCAACTCCTCATCCATAGCCCGACGCCAACACTCCTCCGTATTAGCATCATCAAATTTCGTCGGCTCCTCGGTGAATAAACACCGACCTTGTCCTCTCCCTCGCGCACGCGCTGTACGAAGGGTCTCCGGCGGATAGAACTCCAGTACACTTCGGAATTTTTCTGGAGTAGGTGGCCGTCTCCTTTCTTCCCGTGCACTTGGAGGAGACGTGGAAGCTGACGTAGTACTTGTTTCAGCGTCTACTGAATTTCCTGCAGTTTCTGTCAGTGTACTGCATGTTGGCGACGTGACATCGTCGCCCGCGTCCACTTCTGGACTGCCGCTAGTCCCTCCTGGACGGGAGTGTGCAGCTGATGGGCCACTTGCGCCAGGGCTCTCGTCCGCGCGTGGACTGGATGGCGACGTCGAGCCTCCAGGTGCAGCGCGTGAGCTGCTGCTCGTGCCGGGACTCCCACGCGGAGATACCTCTCCAGGCGTAGCGCTGCTGCTGCTCACTTCCGGACTTCCATCTTCTAAACCAGCGCCTAAATCCGTAACACCACGGGACGCCGTTTCTTGATCATCTGCATGCGAATCACTGTAGACTACATTAAATATTTCATCAGAAATTGATTGTACCGGTTCCGCGGAGCCCCAATTCCATGATTTCTCCTCCTCGAAGACGACGTCACGTGTCACCACCAACTTTTTGTTCACTGGATTGTATGCGCGATATGCCTTCGAACCGTATTCATAGCCGATCATGACCATTGGAGTACTTCGATCCGCCAACTTGCTAGTATGCCCGGTCACCGTCTTCACATGCGCCACGCACCCGAAAGTGCGAAGATGATCAACCGAGGGCTTGCGTCCGTACCATGCTTCATACGGTGTCATACCAACTACACTCTTAGTTGGCGCCCTGTTCAGCAAATAGACAGCTGTACTAACTGCCTCACCCCAAAACCTGCCTGGCATGCCTTTGCTCTTCATCATGCTGCGTGCCATGGCCACCACGGTTTGGTTCCTTCTTTCCACAACACCATTTTGCTGTGGTGAATATGGTGCGGTGAGATACCGCCGGATCCAATGAGCTTGACAAAACGTCTTGAATTCATTGGATTTGAACTCCCCACCCTGATCGGTACGGAGGGCCTTCAACTTTGCCTCGGACTCCACCTCGGCTGCCATCTTCACAATCCTGAACGCTTGAAAAGCTTGATCCTTACTCTTTAGCAACACAACCCACATGTATCTACTGAAGTCGTCGACGATGAGCAAAAAGTACTTGTTCCCGGCGGGGGTCGCCGGCGTGATTGGTCCGCATAAGTCTCCATGCACCAACTCAAGAACCTTACTTGCTCGATATTGTCCCTCCCTTGGAAACGGGGCTCGCCTTTGCTTCCCAATGAGACAACCGTCGCATACCTGCTCAACATGATCAACACATGGTAAGCCACGTACCATCTCCTTCCGTCCAAGTTGTCGTAGAGCTTGGAAATTTAGATGTCCGTAGCGTGCATGCCACTTCCACGCCGAGTCTTCCATGCTTGTCATCAAACATACTGGATCCGTCCGATTGAGATTGAGGATGTAGAGTCTATTCTTCGACCACTTCACCTTCATGATGAGCTGCCTTTGGCGGTCATATCCTCACAGGAACTCGTCCTCCAACACGATCTTGCATCCACGCTCCGCGAGCTGACCAAGACTGATAATGTTGGTCTAAAGCTTGGGAATATAGTACACGTCAGTGAGTACCTTGTGACCTCCATCCTTCAACTCAAACAGGACAGTGCCTCGTCCTGCAATCTCCACCTTCGACCCATCGCCGAATCGAACGGAGCCTCCAACCGTGAGGTTCAACTCAGAAAACTGAGCCTTGTCGCCGGTCATGTGGTTGCTAGCGCCTGTGTCGAGGTACCAAACATCGTGAGCCGTCTGCATCCTCCGCGGGAAGACCTTCTCTTCCACGAGCGTGACGATCTCCGTAGCGGACTCCTGAGGAGTTGATTCCTTGGTGGTCATTAACTCGCAAGCTTCGAGCATGAGCATCATCGGTCCATCATCTCCTTCCTTCGCCATGAGAGCCTTCTCCTTTGAACGGTTGGGACACTCCGATTTGAAGTGCCCGAGCTGATTGCACTTATGGCAGCGAAGATTCTTCTTGTCGAATTTCTTCTTTGGCTTCTTCGTCTTGCTGTCCGACTTCTTCACCGGGACCGAACCATCACCACTGCCAGATGCTTTATCGCTCCTCTCCTTGGCGACCATTGCCTGCCACTGGGCACGTGTAAGCATGAGGTGCTCATCTTGATTCGCGTCGCCGTAGGTGATCTTCAACCGCTCGTCATGCGCCTTGAACCGTCCAACCAGGTCATCCATCGTGAGGGTGGTGAGATCAACGCATTGCTCGATTGCCGACACCACAGATATGTACCGCGGCGGCGCCACACGAAGGAAACGCATTACGACTAAGATATCTTCAAGCTTCTCACCTTGCGCGTGAATCCCATTGACAATTGTGGCTACCCTCGAGGCAAAAGCGTCCAGCGTCTCATCTCCTTCCATCTCCAGGTTCTCGTACTTCTTCTGCAAGGTTTGTAGGGTCGCCCTGCGGACGCGCTCGTGCCCAAGATTCAACGTCTTGAGTGTCTCCCATGCCGCCTTTGCAGAATCCTTCGAGATCAGGTGCTGCATCACGTCCGCCGGCACCACGGAGCCGATGGCCGTGAGTGCCTGTCGGTCCTTGCGGTACTTCGACGCGCCCTTCTTGAACTCGTCGCCGCCGGGATCGACAGCCTCCCAGATGTCGTTTCCCTCCATGGCCCACTCCATACGTTTCGCCCACGTCGTGTAGTTGCCGCGATCATACCGCGGGTACTGCGACGACACCGATGCACCCGCAGCCGCACCGGAGTACTCGCTTTGCTCCTTGCCCGTCATGACCTCCCGTTACTAGAAGATCCTCCGCGAGGCTCTGATACCAATTGTTGGCCCAGCCCCAAACGCCGAGTGCAGTCCGGCGTGACGACGGCAAAGTATTCCGGCGAGTTGCGCGCACGTATAAGAACCAGCTAACAACGATCAGCAAGCTAGCTATCTAGCCTGATCAAAAGAACTAGCTCTCTCAACTCACACGAGTACGTACCAGGAAAAACAATGTTGATGGCTACAGGGCCCTCTCGGTCCTGTTGTTTGTATTGAATCTCACAGTTGTCTTACAAAGCTACTATATGGGTGTATATATACCGGGCAAGACTCAGCGTCAATACGAATAGATGTTAGACTACTAGTCCTACTCGGAACACACGCACACGACACCGTTCCGTGTCCTATCGAGATTACTATTCATAACACAGATGCCGATCTCGATCCCACAATTTTCAAAATGCTGGGGCCAGCTAATGGGCACAAAGACTCTGGCAACGACCGTGACTTACTTACGAGTTAACCAGGGGGTTTTACGGTTGATGAAACCGAACCTAGGCTTACTGACTTTGCCGTGTGTAATTTAGCAGTGGCACACGGGAAAGACGGGCAACGTGCCGTGTGGCTTCTCAGATGCATACGGCAAAGGGGGCAACGTCCACACGGCACAGTTTAGACACATGGCAAATGAATAGACACTGAAAATGATAGAAAACACACTGCGAAGCCCACATACCCGTCATATCCACCCCAAACCGTCAAGTTCCTTTTCTCTACCGTATAGATGGACAAAACTCATGGCAAAGGCTTTGCCGTGTCTATTGCGCAAGACACACGACAAAGGCTCTTTGCCGTGGTGAATGCTGTTGTGTGCATACACGTGGCAAATGATTTTCTGTGTTCCGGACAGTCTTAAGAAGCACTATGCGGTAGTGTCCCCTTCTCGGTCTGGTGGTGGCTCGGGATCGCCAATGGCTGGTCGTGAAGACCGCTTTCCTACGCAGCCTCCGAGAGGGGGGTGGGTGGTGGTGGTGCTATACGCCACTTCGAGACGGCGCAGGCACGCGTGCCGCCTAAAGGCGCGGGGTAAGTGGGTCGGCCCACGTGACAAGATTTTCTTTTTTATTCTTACTTTTTCTGTTTCTTTTTTCTCTATTTTTATTTAAACTCTAAACATTCTCTATAATTAAGATTTAAGAACTATGGATTTTTTGAATATTGGTGAAGATTTTGTTAATATCAAGAGAAAAATTTCAAAAAAATAATAATTCAAAAATCGTGAACAAAGATTTGAAAATTATGAACCAATTCCAAAAATTATGAATCAATTTTAAAAAGTCATGAACCATTTTCGAAAATCATAAACCAATTTCAAAAAAATCATGAACCAAAAATTAAAACCATGAACAAAATTTCAAAAATCATAAACCCAATTCAAAAAAACCATGAACCAAATTTGAAAAATCATGAACCAAAATTCAGAAAAACATAATTTTTTTTCAAAAACATGAACATCATTTTTAAAAAAATAATGATGTTTCTAAGAAATTTGAAATTTTGAATGGGGGCCACTCAGCTACACTTGGGTCCACCCCTGGAATGAGAAGCGCAAGAGAGCTCCCAGCAAGGGAGTCCACCCAATTTTGTACCAATATATTTTAGATCTAGCGGACAATGCAGGATATAGAGTTGTTAGCCTGAGGGCAGCCTGAATTCCTGGCAAAAAAAATTGTGTGTTTGCCGTGTTTTTGTCCTGTCGATTGCGGAACACCCCGCGCCCCTTTGCCGAACAAAAAGAAGTGTCTCACATCCTGGTTTACGCGTTCCTACAGGCGACACAATGTGATTTCAAATATCACACTGGTAATTAAAGAGCTAATTAACTGAAGGTTCTGATGATGGGCTGAAGGAAATTTAGTTTTGGAGCTGAATGGCTAGAATGCTGGGACTAATTAAGCAGAAAAGCAGCCACGAGTTTTATTCACGTTTGGGAACAAGAGAGGCACATCAAAACACAGTCTTACACGCAGCGCATGGACTCTATAGTAAAACATGCAACACATCAGGGGTTTAACCTAACAATAACGTACTACTAGTACTAATGTTGGACTTCTCAAAAAAAGAAAGTACTAATGTTGGAAGCGGTGGCATTTTAATTAGATCGATCAGGTGGTGGCGATGTTGTGGATGGATCCCGAGTAGTCGTGATGAGCCATCGTCGCAATAATCCCTGCAGGCGAGGTGATGGACCCGCCGCTGTTGACGACGCTGCAGTTGAGCCGGATCTCCCCCTGGGTACCCGTGAGCACCTCGATGTTCCCCATCTTCACCATTGCGGCTGCGAACTTCTCCTTCCACAGCGTCTCGTTGGCGGCGAAGCTGTTGACGGACGCGTTGAGCGTGGCGTTGGTGCGCAGCTGGTTGTCGGAGAAGAAGAGGCCCAGGTTCAGGGAGAGGAGCTTGTAGTAGTTGTTGTCGAGCACCGCGGGCGTGGTCGGGTCGACCGCCGTCGTCGTGGACGCGTCCGGGGTCGACGGGCACAGCGCCTGCAGGAGCGTCGCGTACGCCGGGCTCAGCCCCGCGTCCACCTGCACGGACGGTACGGAGGGCTCATTACGAGGAGGAGGAGGATCGGATCGATAGGATAAGAGGATGACGTACGGTGGGGGTTGTGTTGCTCCAGATGCGGGGGAGGAAGGAGGAGCAGAAGGATCGGCCGACGGTGTGTGCGCCGGAGAGGATGACCATCTCCTCGGCGGTGAGGGTCTTGTTTGCGAAGCGGTCCACGAGCTGCTGCGCGGTGAAGGTGGGCGGGGGCAGGTTGTTGGTGGCGTCCACGTCGAGCGAGACGTTCCCGTCGCGGCGGCCCGAGGGCACCTGGTACGAGGCCTGCCCGGTGAGGTTGACGCTGTCGCGGGCGGCGAACGCCACGATGTCGGCGCAGGAGACGGTGCCGGCGCAGCTGCTCTCCACGGCGGCCTTGGCGGCGTCGATCACCTCGAAGCCCCGCAGGCTGGGCTTGTTCGGCGCCGCGTCCCGCTCCGCCGTGCCGTTGGCGGACACCAGCAGCACCGACGCGTCACAGCCCTGGAAACGCAAATAGCCAGCTAGCTCAGTTAATTAAAAAGAAAAAAAAAACCGGAAGGCGGGGGATGTAGGAGCCGGGCGACACGTACGTTGACGAAGCAGTCGTGGAAATGGAGGCGGATGAGGCCGGCGGCGATGCCGGAGTCGTTGGCGAAGGCGGCCGCGACGGCCTGCTGGACCAGCGTCTCGGCGTTGGGGCAGGTGGTGTTGTAGAACCCCACCTGCAGCTGCCCGCGGACGATCGCCGGCAGCACCGCCACCACCGCCAGCAGGGCAGCTACCACGACGCGACCCATCATCTCCGATTGGCCGGCCTCTCTCTGGCTAAAGCCTGCCTAGACTATTTGAGTTACAGACAATGCACATCGATCGATCACATGGATGTGGCTAGCTGTTGGAGGGGTTTTTATAGATCAAGCAGGGTATTTGTATATATATACGGCACGGTATTTGAGACGAGTCCATGAGGGCAGGTAGAGCCCCACGACACGCACCTCCTCCTCTTTGCCGAAAGCTAGCTGTCCATATTATTCATGCATGCTACCGCACAGGGTTCCATGTGTGCTTGCTTACCTGCTTCATCTTTGATTAAATGTAATTGCCAGTTTGTTTCTTTAGATTGGATTTTTGTGTAAGTAGTATTTTGTTTGCTTAAAAGCATCAGCTGCTGCAGTACCAGTACGTACTACTGGGATTCTGCATTTGGAGCTTGTATATATATGCCTCGCCGGCGCGCTTACCTGATTAGTGAAGTTGGCTAAATTTGAGCACACATTTGGTCTTCTTTGTGGCGATCGGTCATGATGCGACCAAAAGTAGCAGCCGTGTAGCACAATCAATCCATCCATCCATCCATATGGTTCCTAAAGCCAGACAAATTGTATGCTGCCCAATATCAGGATGCGTCTCTCGATCTATCTGGAATAATAAAGGTGCATGCATGCATGGATTGTTCTCTGGAGGAAATGTCATGTGCTTATATTCCTCTGTGCTTCGATCTACTCGTCGATTCAATACCCTGCTAGGGTACATGCATGCAACACCAATGATCATAGCTTTGCGTTTGTCTTGGCCGCTTGCTTTCGCATGGATAGAGATATGCATGTGTACTTCAAGTTGAGGAACTACAAAGCTACAAAGCTATATGGAACGACCAAAGCGGTCATGATGCATGACCGGACATAGAAAAAGCTAAGCCACCACGGCTAGCCAGCGTACAACACGTGGTGCAAAGCGAAGATAGATAGCCACAAAGACGAGTGTGCGGCCGGGGAACCAACTGATCCTTCTTCCCATCAGATCGACTCTCACACAAGCCACTCGCTTGACTGCTCGGTTCTCCAAGTTGAAACTGACAGAGAATGATTCTAAGACCACCTTCTCAAGACATCTCTCTCCTTTTGCAAAGCGCCTAATTCTACCACTCCTGCATCGCATGCTGCCTTCTCCTCAACTCTTCAGCACACGCTATATATATATATATATATATATATATATATATATATATATATATATATATATATATATATATATATAACATGTTTGGATATACAAGAGGCGCCTAATCCACTTTAATACTAGTATAACTACTAGTAGTATAATCCGTTGCCTTCGTACAAATGAGCATGCCGGTTGCTTGTTCTGCCAAGCAAGCATCCGATCCTTTTTTTTCTTTGAAGAAGAAGAAGAGGGTCACCCCTCCGATTTCTATTATATAAAACAAAGCATTTTTGTATACATCTGATTAGTCTCTGCTTGCTCAGTTTCTCCTGCCACATTGTCTTGTCTGCAGCCTTTGATTAGTTTTCCCTCCATTGTCTTGTCTGCAGCCTTTGATTAGTTCGCCCGGTCTTCGCTTGTGCCAACAAGCGAGCTCCTACTCGCAAGCATAAAACCGCTAATTTTGTACTAGCTAAATTTATAGAATGGTACATTTTTTTTTGGGATAGAATTTTTTTTAAAAAAAATGTTAATTAAGGACGAATTGACACCGATTCGGATTGGAGGGGCCCGTTAGCCCGGGCCAATTGCTGATGTGTGGACTGAGTCCTATATGTTAGCCCACATTAAGAATCAAAATATCCCAAAACAAATAAAAATCTCCCATCTCTTCTCTTTCCTCCTCATCTCTCTCACCACAGCGATGGTAGCACTATGGCGACCACGCGGGATGGCGGAGGAGCACACGAGTGAGTGAGGCCTGTGTACGATAATAAAAATGAATCTTGGGAAAAGTCATCAATGCACCAAACAATTCTATTATTAATGATTTAGAAGCTTCAGCGGAAGTTAGCCTTTTGACTGCACATGAGATTAAGCTTAAAAACCAATTGAATGCGGAAATTGCCAGACTTCTTCGAGAGGAAGAACTCAAATGGTACCAACGCTCTAAAGCTAAATTCATCCTTGAAGAAGATGTGAATACAAGATACTTCCATGTTATTGCCAATGGCAAGCATAAGAAGAGACTTATTCAATCTTCAGTTCAAGATGAAGGTACGATTGAAGGTCAGGAGCATCTAAAATCTTATATTACAACCTACTACAAATCCTTGTTTAGGGCATCGCCAGAAAACTCTTTTTCATTGGATGAGTCCCAGACAGAGAATATTCCCTAGGTTTTTGTTGAGAAAAACAAAATTTTGACTGCACCTTACTCTGAGGAGGAGGTCAAGAAAGCTTCAGGACCTAATGGCTTTCCAGCGGAATTTTATCAGAAATCCTTGAAGTTTATCAAGGAGGACCTGATGCACTTGTTTGAGATTTTGCAAGTTGGTCAGTTAGACCTTTTTAGACTTAATTTTGGCAACATAATTTTACTACCTAAGGTTACTAATGAAGAAAGTATACAAAGTATCGTCCAATCTGCCTTCTTAATGTCAGTTTTAATTTTTTTTACAAAAGTTGCTATGATTAGACTAAACTCTATAGCTGATCATATTGTACGTCCTTCTCAAAATACTTTCATGCAAGGGAGAAACATCCTAGATCGTGTAGTAATCCTGCATTAAACGATCCATGAATTACACTCAAAGAAATTAAATGGGGTGTTGTTCAAGATTGACTTTGAGAAGGCCTATGATAAAGTTAATTGATCTTTTCTGTAGCAAACACTCCATATGAAAGGCTTTTAGGGGGAGTGGTGTGATTTCATCTAGTATTTTGTGTCTGGAGGAAGTGTTGCCATAAATGTCAACGATGACACTGGCAAATATTTCCAGACAAAGAAAGGACAGAGACAAGGGGATTTATTATCGTCTATACTATTTAACATAGTGGCTGATATGTTGGCTATCCTTATTGAGAGAGCCAAGGCTGATGGACAAATTGATGGACTGGTTCCGCATCTGGTTGATGGTGGAATCTCTATTCTTCAATATGCTGACGATACAATCTTATTTATGGAGCATGAACTGGAGAAAGCTAAGAATCTGAAATCAATATTATCAGCATTTGAGCAACTCTTTGGATTAAAAATTAACTTTCATACGAGTGATTTGTATTGTTTTGGAGAGGCTAAAAACGATGCCCTCCTTTATGCCAAACTTTTCGATTATGGCCAGGGGCAATTTCCAATCAATTATCTAGGAATACCGATCCATTATAGACATCTCATGATTACTAAATGGAAACTCGTTGAGGAAAGACTTCAGAAAAGTCTTAATAGCTGTAAAGGTAAATTGTTATCCCTCGGTGAAAGACTTGCACTCATTAATTCAGTACTCACCAATATGGTACTATATATGATCTTGTTTTCCAGCTACCAAAAGGTAGGGGATAGTGAGAAAAAATATCGACTGGCCAGATGGAATAAGGTTTGCCGACCCAAAGAATATGGTGGACTAGGCATACATGATTTGCAAGTCAAAAACACCGCACTACTGGGTAAATGGCTTTTCAAACTTCATATAGAAGGAGTCTGGCAAATCATTCTATGGAGGAAGTATGTTGGCTCAAAATCTATGTCACAAGTTGTTTGGAAACCTGGTGATTCACATTTTTTGGCTGGACTAATGGCATCCAAAAAACATTTCTTCTGATGTGGTGCCTTCAAGATTAAGGATGGATCACACGTTAGATTCTGGGAAGATAAATATCTAGGCCAAAGCCCTCTTCGTGGATCTAAATTCGATCATTAGGCACAAAGGAGATACAATTTCCACGGTAATGGAAAATAATCCTCCTAATGTGTCTTTCAGAAGGAGTGTCATAGACCCTAGACTGGTGTCTTGGAACAATCTTTTATTAAGATTATCCATGATATAGTTGTCCGAGGGTGTGGACGAATTCAAATGGAAATTACTACAAAGTGGTAAATTTTTTGTTGATTCCATGTATAGAGCTTTGATCCAACCTAATATTCCAGTCGATGATAATAGTAAAATTTGGAAGATGAAAATACCCCTTAAAACGAAAATTTTCGCTTGGTATCTCCGTAAAGGGGTCATTTTCACAAAAGATAATCTTGTTAGGATGGATTGGCATGGAAGTATACAATGCATTTTTGTTACCATAATGAGATAATGCGCCATTTATTCTTCCAATGTAAATTTGCTCGTGTTATATGGTCAATTATCCAAATAGCATCTAGTTTATCTTTCACGTTCGGTAGCCAATGTATTTGGCAATTGGCTGAATGGGATTAGGAATAAATATGAGACTTTATTTAGGGTGGGAGTGTTTGTCATTATTTGGCCGCTTTGGCTATGTAAAAATAACATTTTTTAATAACATTGTGTCTTCTCCCTTGCAGGTTATCTATCGAGCCATGACGATTCTCCGATCATGGACCACTATTCAACGTATGGAGTTTCGCGACTTGTTTGCGAAGGGTTGTATGTGATTGAAGGACACTGGGAGGGATATCTTCTTCCGACATAGATGGCAGCGTGATTTACGGATAGATCTGCCATAGCGCGTTTGGAGGACTTCTTTTTTACCATTATTTGTAATTTGGTACTTTTGCTTTGGACTCGAGTTGTGTGCTTGATCGGCTGTGTGCATGCTAACTATGCAGAGGCCGGGTGTAAACTTACTATTAAGTAATAAAACGCTCATTTCTAAAAAAAATCTATACACAATTCCCATTGTATAGGGAGGCATCGACCGATCGGCACCAGACCGAATCGACCAGGTGTGCCCGACACGCGAATCAACCACACATATCCTCCCCTGACGCGTGCCCCTGCCTGAATAGCTTCTTCGTCAGCCACTGCAGACTGAGTGAGTGAGCGTCGGCGGGGAAGCCGGAGCGAGGCCCGCCCCACCTCCGGTGAGCTCCCCCTCAACAGACCTTCTACGGTGGCCTACGCGGTGCGAGGGAGCAAGCGGCGGTGGGGGCCAGAGCGAGAGATCGAGCACCGCAACATGGTCATTTGTTTCCTCCTCCCGGCGAGCTCTTTTATAAGTATACCGTCTTCTCCGGAGCCTTGCGAGGGAGCTGTTAGCAAAATAATCACGCTCAACATTGGTACGACGTCATGTGCTCGTATTTCCAATTGAGTCTGAGTCGTATTAGTATAAACCAGTTTTGTACCCGGGTCGGCGTCATGTTGGATGTAGAGTAGAACTAGTCTACGTACGTCGCGTTGGACGCTGAGCGTCACCGAGTCGGACAAGGTGTGGTCTCTTGGTCTAATATAAATAATATAAAGTCCATACACTGGTACCTTGTAACGTGAAAAAATCAATCAAGGAAACTAACAGGGGCGATACGCACATGTGGTGATACATTGTTTTTTTCCACCTACGTGCTCGATCGTGAGTTGTGAGGTTTGATCAGCTAGCTAGCTCAAGGCTATTTCGGACGGTTGTTTTCTACGTGCGCGACTCGCCAAAAGTCTACGTCACCGTCACGCCGGACTGCACTCGGCGTTTGGGGCTGGGCCAACAATTGGTATCAGAGCCTCGCGGAGGATCTTCTAGTAACGGGAGGTCATGACGGGCAAGGATCTAGGTGAGTACTCCGGTGCGGCTACGGGTGCATCGGTGTCGTCGCAGTACCCGCGGTATGATCGCGGCAACTACACGACATGGGCGAAACAGATGGAGTGGGCCATGGAGGGCAACGACATCTGGGAGGCTGTCGATCCTGGCAGCGACGAGTTCAAGAAGGGCGCGTCGAAGTACCGCAAGGACCGACAGGCACTCACGGCCATCGGCTCCGTGGTGCCGGCGGACGTGATGCAGCACCTGATCTCGAAGGTCTCTGCAAAGGAGGCGTGGGAGACACTCAAGACGTTGAATCTTGGGCACGAGCGCGTCCACAGGGCAACCCTACAAATCTTGCAGAAGAAGTACGAGAACTTGGAGATGGGAGGAGATGAGACGCTGGACGCTTTTGCCTCGAGCGTAGCCACAATTGTCAACAGGATTTGTACGCAAGGTGAGAAGCTTGAAGAGATCTTAGTGGTAATGTGTTTCCTACGCACAGCGCCACCACGGTACATATCTGTGGTGTCGGCAATCTAGCAATGCGTTGATCTCACCACCCTCACTATGGATGACCTGGTTGGACGGTTCAAGGCGCATGACGAGCGGATGAAAATCACCTACGGCGACGCGAATCAAGATGAGCACCTCATGCTTACGCGTGCCCAGTGACAGGAAATGGTCGCTAAGGAGAGGAGCGATAAAACATCTGGCAGTGGCGATGGTTCGGTCCTGGTGAAAAAGTCGGACAGCAAGCCGAAGAAGCCAAAGAAGAAATTCGACAAGAAGAATCTTCACTGCCATAAGTGCAATTAATTCGGGCACTTCAAATCGGAGTGTCCCAACCGTTCAAAGGAGAAGGCTCTCATGGCGAAGGAAGGAGATGATGGACCGATGATGCTCATGCTTGAAGCTTGCGAGTTAATGACCACCAAGGAATCAACTCCTCAGGAGTCCGCTACGGAGATCGTCACGCTCGTGGAAGAGAAGGTCTTCTCGCGGAGGATGCATATGGCTCACGACGTTTGGTACCTCGACACAGGCGCTAGCAACCACATGACCGGCGACAAGGCTCAGTTTTCTGAGTTGAACCTCACGGTTGGAGGCTCCATTCGATTCGGCGATGGGTCAAAGGTGGAGATTGCAGGACGAGGCACTGTCCTGTTTGAGTTGAAGGATGGAGGTCACAAGGTACTCACTGACATATACTATATTCTCAAGCTTAAGTCCAACATTATCAGTCTTGGTCAGCTCGCGGAGCATGGATGCAAGATCGTGTTGGAGGACGAGTTCCTGTGGGGATATGACCGCCAAAGGAAGCTCATCATGAAAGCGAAGAGGTCGAAGAATAGACTCTACATCCTCAATCTCAATCGAGCGGATCCAGTATGTTTGATGACAAGCATGGAAGACTCAGCGTGGAAGTGGCATGCACGCTACGGACATCTTAATTTCCAGGCTCTACGACAACTTGGACAGAAGGAGATGGTACGTGGCTTACCGTCTGTTGATCATGTTGAGCAGGTGTGCGATGGTTGTCTCGTTGGGAAGCAAAGACAAGCCTCGTTTCTAAGGGAGGGACAATATCGAGCAAGTAAGGTTTCTTGAGTTGGTGCATGGAGACTTATGCGGACCAATCACGCCGGCGACCACCGCCGGGAACAAGTAATTTTTGCTCATCGTTGACGACTTCAGTAGATACATGTGGGTTGTGTTGCCGAAGAGTAAGGATCAAGCTTTGCAAGCGTTCAGGATTGTGAAGATGGCAGCCGAGTTGGAGTACGAGGCAAAGTTGAAGGACCTCCGTATCGATCGGGGTGGGGAGTTCAAATCCAATAAATTCAAGGCGTTTTGCGAAGCTCATGGGATCCAGCGGTACCTTACCGCGCCATATTCACCACAACAAAATGGTGTTGTGGAGAGAAGGAACCAAACCGTGGTGGCCATGGCACGTAGCATGATGAAAAGCAAAGGCATGCCGGGCAGGTTTTGGGGCGAGGCGGTCACGACGAACGTCTATTTGCTGAATAGGGCGCCAACTAAGAGCGTGGTTGGTATGACACCGTACGAAGCATGGTACGGACGCAAGCCCTCGGTTGATCATCTTCGCACTTTCGGGTGCGTGGCACATGTGAAGACGGTTACCGGACATACTAGAAAGTTGGCGGATCAAAGTACTCCAATGGTCATGATAGTCTATGAAGCCGGTTCGAAGGCGTATCACGCGTACAATCCAGTGAGAAGACAGTTGGTGGTGACACGCGACGTCGTCTTCGAGGAGGAGAAATCATGGAATTGGGGCTCCGCAGAATCGGTACAATCAATTTCTGATGAAATATTTACTGTAGTCTAAAGTGATTCGCATACAGATGATCAAGAAATAGCGTCTCGTGGTGTTACGGATTTAGGCGCTGGTTCAGAAGATGGAGGTCCGGAAGCGAGAAGCAGCAGCGCTACGCCTGGAGACGTCTCTCCATGTGGGACTCCCGGCACAAGCAGCAGCTCACGCGCTGCACCTGGAGGCTCGGCATCGCCATCCAGTCCACGCGCGGACGAGAGCCCTGGCGCAAGTGGCCCATCAGCTGCACACTCCTGTCCAGGAAGGACTATCGACAGTCTAGAAGTGGACGCGGGCGACGATGTCACGTCGCCAACATGCAGTATATCGACAAAAACTGCAGGAAATTCAGTAGACGCTGAAACAAATACTACGTCAGCTTCCGCGTCTCCTCCAAGTGCGCAGGAAGAAAGGAGACGGACGCCTACTCCAGAAAAACTCTGAAGTGTACTGGAATTGTATCCGCCGGAGACCCTTCGTACAGCGCGTGCACGAGGGAGAGAACAAGTTCGATGTTTACTCACCGAGGAGCCGGCGAAATTCGAGGACGCTAATACGGAGGAGTGTTGGAATCATGCTATGGATGAGGAGTTGGGATCGATCAAAGACAACGATACATGGGAGCTTGTCGATCTACCCAACAATCACAAGGCCATAGGGCTCAAGTGGGTGTACAAGATCAAGAAGGATGCCGAAGGGAAGTTGGTGAAACACAAAGCTCGGCTAGTTGCCAAGGGTTATGTGACAAGAGCAAGGTGTGGATTTCGAAAAAGTGTTCGCTCCCGTTGAAAGGATGGAATCAGTGAGATTACTTATCGCTCTCGCGACTCAAGAATCTTGGAAATTGCATCACATGGATGTGAAATCCGCGTTTTTGAATGGGGAGTTAGAAGAAGAAGTTTATGTGAAGCAACCACCGGGATACATCAAAGAGGGAGAAGAACACAAGGTTTTGAAGCTACATAAGGCGTTGTACAGGCTACGGCAAGCCCCTCGGGCGTGGAACATCAAGCTTGATCGTACATTGATCTCTCTCGGATTCGAGAAGATCCCACTGGAGCATGCGATGTATAAGCGAGGTAAAGGAAGGGACATCTACTAGTTGGCATCTATGTTGATGATCTATTGATAACTGGAGCGGATGAGAAGGAGATTGCAAAGTTCAAGCTACAGATGAAGGATTTATTCAAGATGAGTGATCTAGACTTGTTGAGCTACTACCTTGGGATCGAGGTACATCAAAAGCTGGGTGAGATCACGCTATGCCAAGAGGCATATGCAAAGAAGATACTCGATAAGTGTGGCATGGAAGAGTGCAATCCAACTCATGTTCGATGGAACCTCGTCTTAAACTGAGCAAAAGGAGTGAGGCACCTGCGGTTGATGCGACGGAGTATAGGAGTGTGGTTGGAAGTTTGAGGTATCTCATTAACACAAGACCGGACTTGCCATATTCCGTTGACTATGTGAGTCACTTCATGGAAGCACCCACAATGGAGCATTGGACAGCCGTGAAGCATATACTCAGGTATATCAAAGGTACTACAAACTTTGGTATTGTCTACTCGAAAGAGAAAGAGTAGGTAAAGCTACTTGGCTACAGTGATAGCGACATGGCAGGCGATATTGACGACCGTAAGAGTACCTCGGGCGTGGCATATTTCTTGGAAGAAGCATAGTAAGTTGGCTATCACAAAAGCAAAAAGTGGTGGCACGGTCATCATGTGAAGCTGAGTATATTGCAGCTGCAACTGCGGCGTGTCAAGGTGTGTGGCTAAGGAGTCTACTCGGTGATCTCACAAATCGGAAGGCGGAACGAGTGGTGCTTAATATTGACAACAAGTCTACAATTTCGTTGTGCAAAAATCCGGTGCATCATGACAGAAGTAAGCACATTGATACGAAGTATCACTACATACGACAGTGTATAGATGAGAGCAAGATTGAAGTCAACTATGTTTGCACCGATGACCAGCTTGCGGATATTCTAACCAAATCTCTGGGACGAGTGAAGTTTGCGGATATGCGAGGAAGGATTGACGTCCAAGCTGTGAAGACGGGCACATCCTGCTTAGGGGTGATTGTTAGCAAAATAATCATGCTCGACGCCGGTACGGCGTCATGTGCACGTATTCCCGATTGAGTCTGAGTCGTATTAGTATAAACCGGTTTTGTATCCGGGTCGGCGTCGTGTTGGATATAGAGTAGAACTGGTCGTAACGTGTGAAAAAGTCAATCAAGGAAACTAACAGAGGCGATACACACCTGTGACGATACATCGTTTTTTTTTTCACCTACGTGCTTGTGAGGTTTGATCAGCTAGCTAGCTCAAGGCAATTTTGGCTGATTGTTTTCTACGTGCGCGACTCGCCGGAAGTCTTCATCGTCACCATTACGCCGGACTGCACTCGGCATTTGGGACTGGGCCAACAGGGGCGAGTGACAACGAAGGACAGAACGAGGGACCGACCACCACAACACGACCGTCTGTTTCTCCTCGCCAGAGAGCTCCCCCATAAGTATTTCTTCTTCTCCGGCGCGGTGCGAGGGAGCGAGCGACGACGTGGATAAGCCAGCACTGCAGCTTCTCGGATCTGCTTCCTCGTCGTCTTCACTTGTCCGCTGCTTCGTCTTCATGATCCAAGACGAGCCCAACCTTCTTCCCTAGCACAAATCGAAGCTCCTTTGTCTGAATCAAGAGCTGCTGGGGACGACATCATCTCCTCAGTTCAATCGTCCTCCATCTCCTGTTAAGAATCAATCAACAGAGATTGAAGCTAAGAAGGTGACGACGAGGTCATCTCCTTGATTCAATCGTCCTCCATCTCCTGTTAAGAATCAATCAACAGAGGCTGAAGCTAAGAAGGTGACAATGAGCTTATATGCTCGATTCCGTCGTCCTCCATATCCTCTGAAGAATCAACCAACGGAGACTGATGAAGAGAAGCGACCTTCATCGCCAGTTAGTCCTCTGCTTCAGCCTGACAGCAACAACAAGAGTTCATCTCTAAAACAAGAAGAACCTGATGGAACAAAGGTACTTGACTACTAACTTTGTCACATACGAAATGCACTGCATATTGTGTTTTGTCGTGGAAGTAGAGATATGAGATGTTAGGAGAAAAGCAACAAACAGAGAGGTACAAAGGATATTTTTCTCAAAGTATAACTTATGTAAAACTAGCACAACAAAGCTAGAAGGTAGGTACATAGAGCAGTATGGTGGTAGAAAACATGGGAGTGCAACAGAAGTATAAGTTTGTAGAAACAAGTCTAAAAACAGAAGGGGTATGTACATAGAGCAGTATGGCGGTAGAAAAAGGGCAGTGCAAGAAGTATAAGTTTTGTAGAAATGACATCGGTACAAGTCGAAAACCTGTAGGAAGAGGTGGTTGTCTAGAGCAGTATGGTGGTAAAAAACAGGGAAGTACAAAAAGAAGTATAAGTTTGTAGATGCATAGGTCAGTGAGAGTTTAGGTGGTTTCACTTACTGACAGTTGATATATTTCTCAATATGTTGTGTACAGTGGATGATTTGCCGTCAAAGAGTACTACCGGGCCACAGGAATTGCCTCTGCAGTTTCAAATTGGTGATCATATATGAAAAACACCTAAAATTCCTAGAAACTTTTTTGTTACTGTTTACTAACTAGATAACGAAGAGTTTCAATCTTCAATGTTTCCACCAGAAGATTGAGAAGAGTCAGAATCACCACCGGATCAAGCAGTACAATCAGAACAGCAGTTCCATGGAGTGAGGAAAGATGGTCCCATAGTATCAACTCATATTCAGGAATTGATCTATAAGGTGGCAGCTGCGCATAACCAACCACCATCACGTGTTGGTATGGCAAGAATGGCACCTGAGGTTGGCGCTACAACAGCAATAAGTTTTCGTCCAACAAGAACGGCACCTGAGGTTGGATCTACACAACCTCCACCAAGTTTTCTTCCTGGAGTAACAACACCTGAGGTTGGGGCAACACATCCACCAAATAAGGAGTTTTTACGGACTTCTGCGAATGCAAATAAAATGCATAAATAAGAGCCTGTAAGGAAATCTACAGGACTCCCTCCATGTGCACCTAAACAATTGACGAAGCATATGCCAGTAGCTAACAATAATGACTGGTCACAGAAAGTCAGAAGTACATAAAAAATCTTGAAGAAGACTCTTGATCCGCTTCTGCACACATCAATCGTTACGCCTCCATGCCTGATACTCCCTGAAGATGAATATACTCATGTAGAACTTCAGCTTCTCGGATCACCAACTTCAGCTTCTTTGGGCCATCTTCAAGGTTTTTTCTGGCTTGGCTGCAAGATTGCCCAAGCACTAATCATGTCGCATAGCATGCAGATAACATTTGCAGGATCTTTAGGAAATCGTCGTTTAAAGCACACATCGTTTTTAGTTTTCCAGAGAGCACTAGTTTGCGCTGACTCGGAGGGAAGGAATTTATCCAGTCTCTAGCTAGATATGATGCATTATCAGGGAATCTGACTAGACCAAATGCACAAAGAACTACCTCGCGAGCAAACTTTGGGAGGGCACAAAAGAGATGACCCGCACTTTCTTTTAGGCCACGAAAGTGACATTGATCGTTGCATGTCCAACCTATTTGTAGTAAGTTATATTTGGTTAAGATGATATTTCTTACCTTCAACCAAAATACTTTTACTTTAAGAGGAAATTTTATTTTCTAGATATGTTTGTAGGGAAAAACGCATCTGATCTCAATTGCAAATAGAAATATTTCCCTTTAAATGTTAATGTTCTGCCTATTCTCTAGCTCACCTTGTCATATTAAAGTGGGAACTCCTAGGCCTAGTTGGTTTGCTGAGATGACACTTGATTCGTAAGGTACTCCCTTCGTCTATGTGAGAGGCGATTTTCAATGCATGGTGGTAGCTACACCCTTACATTTTATCTTGTAGACATGATTTTAAAGTCATGCATTCCCATTTTATCTTTGTTTTCTTAGTAGAACACATATTTTTAGTGTAGAAAAGTGATTTTAGAATTTTGGTTTGAATTTATTTTTGTCAAAGTCAACTCATGAGTTGCCTTTTGGTTTGCCAAGTTGACTTTGGGAAAAAAGGTCAAAAGTATTCAAACTAGAAAATTGAAACCACTTTTCTACACTAGAAATGTGTGTTCTACAACAAATTTTTTGGCTAAGACGGGTTCATTTGGCATGAATCGATGGGATGTGCAAATGTGTATAGCTACCACCCATGAAACAGAGTTATTTCCAATATAAGTTGTGTTTACAACCAATTATAATATATAAGTGTTGTAATAACATCTTATATTATGGGATGAATGAGTACTTCGAAGATGAATCACATACGTGATACAGCCCAATGTCAATTTGTAACATGCATGGTAAGAGTAACATGCACTCAAACGAAGAACGGGTCGGATCATCGGAGCACGTATCGACAGGAATATTTATGTGCACTCGATCCAATGCCAACTTGTTAGTTTTTTTTTGACATGAACTTGTTAGAGTTGACTGACTACATGCAGTGTATCAAGTCTTCCCCTCATCGTGACACGGTGAAATCTACATAGATCCACCCAAAATCTAGCTATAGCAATCCAGGGATTTTTTTTTTACATGCATATATACTAGCCTACTGGGTCTGGATGCGTGCCTATAAATAGCATCGCCTGCTCCACCAAATGGGACACCAACCAAGCGTAGGCATCCATCCCCTTTGGTTTCACCTACTATCTTCGGCTAGCTAGGCTAGTAGCAAGCTCGCCGTACGACCATGTCTTCAGGTTCAGCCGCATTCAAGGCGGCCGCGGTAGCAGCAGTACTAGCCCTGCTCGTTCTACCTTCCTTCGCGCGCTGTCCCTCGCTGGGGCCGGCACCACCACCGCCATCGCCGGCGCCGGCGCCCGTGACACCACCACCACCTCCCGCGCCCGTACCGGCGCCTGCGCCAGGGCCGGCGCCGGCGGTATCATGCAGCGACTGTCGCGCGCCTCTCGTCCCGGGATGCCAGTCCAAGTGCAGCGCCTCTACGACGGAGGCATGCAGGGGTTTCTGCGAACCCAAGCAGCCGGGCTGCGACGAGTGCAGGGCGAGGATCAACACTTGTACGGCCTGCTGCAACGACGGAACCTGCAGCTGCGACTGCAAAACCGCCGGCGACTACGACTGCCGCGGCGCCTGCTACGTCCAGCTCACGGGATGCCGGGACTGCCAAAGCATGGGAATGAATCGGTGCATGGCCGACTGCCTCAGCCCCTGCAATGCCAACTGCGCGAGCTAGCGAGCTACCTAGGCTACGACATGTGTTATTTGTATCTTACATTCTTACAGTACTACTATTACTACTACTCCAACAATAAAAGAGTGGATCGTACTTTTATCCCTGGTTATCACTTGTTACTACCTACTACTCTCTCGTTCCTTCTCAAAATAGATGTCTCAAATTTTTCTAAATTAAAATGTATCTAGTCCTAAATAGTATCTACATATATTTAAATTTAGACAAATTTTCAACATCTTTTTTAAGGAGGAAGTATTTTTTTTCTTTCTACACCACACATGTACGTGTGCTTTACTCTACACTTCTCTATTTTTCTCCAACCGAATGCCACACGTCAGCCCAATATGTCCAAAATGTTATTATTTTTCATTACAAATTTGAGTAATTTTATTTTAAAAATATTAGATTATAACCTAAGTTGTACAACATTCTATTTGGTTTATAAATTTGTATTATGCTTACATAAATTTATCTTTAGTTATAGAAGTATGTGTCTTTACTAATTTTATTTTATTTATATTTTTAATTAAACTAATTATAATAATGCAAATTTACTGTTTGCGTCATAATTAATGCCAAATATAAGTTTTTACAGATTTTATGGAGAAGAGAGGATTGTAATTGTAGTTAAGTGCATTTTATTAAGGACTTCTTGATTAAATTACGTACTACTTATAATTTGCAACAAAAAATAAACCTGAATTTTGTAGTATTATATTTTAAATTACACTTCTTAACTTTTTCCCAAAACAAATATTAATCGAGTAGGGGATACAATGAATGAAATATGATTATTAAAGATTCGGCAAAAAATACATATAACTATCATTCAACTTTCTGCAACGTGGCATCCTAGTCAAGAGTCACGTTTGTTTGATATGTGCCTTAAGTTTTCATGTTAGAGAAAACTGAAGAGTGTAAACCATAGAATAAAACACAACATTCTGAAAATATAGAAAGTATTTTCAAATCAAATAAGTGTTGATACGCTAATTAAAGGGTAAAATGGAATTTACTGCATTTCATAAGTTTTTTCTTAGTTCATAAGTACATGCATGGGAGTGGCCAAGTTGAGATACATCCCTCTTGATGGGGGAGAAAGATTCAACCCCCCAAAGCTGCCAGTCAACATATATGCATGTGAGGATGAATACTATATACTCATCTTCTCGTCAACTTGTAACATAGTGCATTGGGTGATTGCTTGTATAGTTGCAAGTACATGGTAATTTTTTACTTGCAACAATATGTATTGGGTCAACACATATGCATGTCATAGTGTATTTGCACATAAATAATCCATAAATATAATTAATCGATTGCTACTATAGGATTCTCTTGTATGCTCTCTGCATTGGTTGCCTAACTGCATATAAAATAATAGATTCTTACCACCACTCCATGTGTAGTGGCGGCGCTAGGTGTATTCGGGTGTATTCATATGAATACCCATAATTTGACAAAACAGAGAAATTTTAGGCAAAACAGTAACAGATTTTGGTAAAACATTGACAAATTTTGGCAAAATGAATACCCTTGAATACCCTGTAGAAAATTCCTAACGCCACCATGTGTGCTTGTTATGCATCCATGTATTCTACTGAATGCTACCTAATAATAGAGGAGTAGATTCTGCATTTATCCTTGGTTATGACTTGTCACTACCCAGGTTTAATATTGTTCTTCTTTTACACCACATTTTTTTTTTGAACAACGGAGAGCCCCAGAAGGGGCTAGAGCCTGGCATTTATGTATAGTAATAGTACATAGAACCCCATAAAGGTAAAAAATTAAAACATGGGTCCCTGACATTTGTAGATAGGACCGTGCTAAAAGATAGCAATTACAATCAGGACCTATCTCTTCCCCACCGTGGAGCAAAGCGAGGCGAGCGCTGCAGCCGAGAACGACGACGGAGACGCAACCACTTGTCGCCGGCCCAGCGAAGCCCTCAGAGCCCGACCTCGAGAAGGGCCTCCAATGGAGGTTGATGATGTGTCGGAGCTCACCGGCTTGATGAAGATTCGCGTCCTCATGGACGGCGAGAGGATGCTCCAGGACCAATAGGCTCTTGCACTCCCAAGCCACTCTGGCGCCGCCTTGACTCCACCATCACTTTCCGTCATCCCCACCATGGGGATCGAGAGGAAGAGAGGAGACATAGCAAGAAGAGACAGAGTAGCAATGAAGGGTTTCGCAGCATAGTAAATCAAAATTTTCTACGGAAGCGAACAGAGGGAAAGCCAAGATCTAATCTAGGAGATGCAAACAACGAGAGAGATTGGATTAGATCTTCATACCCTTGAAGATTCGCACAGCGGAACGTTCGTCGGAACGTGGGTGATGTAGTCGTACTCGCTTCTCCTCCTCGCGATCCGATCCGATCTAGCACCACAAGTGGCGGTGCCTCCGTGAGATGCACACGTGCAGCACCTCGACGTCTCCTCCTTCCTCGGACCAGCAAGTATGGTGGAGAGATGGATTGGATCTACAGCACGACGGCGTGGTGTATATGGTGGAGAATTTCTGCCGCAGGGCTTCGCCTACAAACAGTCGGGAGGGAGAGTGGAAGGCAGCAGGGCTACTAGGGTTTGGAGGAAGGTGTGGATGTAGGGGAGGGGGCGCACCAGCCCTCTATATATAGAGGGGGGGTGCGGCCAGCCCTTGCCCATCCTCCAAGCCTATCTCTAGTTTAAACGATTTAAACTTATCCCTTATCTAGAAACCCTATCTCTAGTTTAAACGAGTTTAAACTTATCTAGGATCGGCTGGGCCCTATGGGGCCTTGTGCCCCTGGCCCAATGCGGCCAGGACACCCCCTCATAGGCACATGCCCCCTCCCGGAAGGTGGGACCACGTTGGCCCCCTTCCGGAAGGTTCTAGAAGCTTCCGGTACAATACCGATTAATCCGGAACAATTCCGAACTCCAAAAACTGCACTGCCTTATATGAATCTTATTCTCCGGACCATTACGGAACCTCTCGTGATGTCCCGGATGCCATCCGAGACTCCGAACAAAAAATTCATAAACCAAGTATCCAATCTATCCTAGCGTCGAGACACGTTAAGTGTGTGACCCTGCGGGTTCGAGAATATGCAGACATGATCTTCTATCAATAATCAACAGCGGGGTCTGGGCACCCATATTGACTCCCACACATTCATCGATGATCATATCGGATGAACCACGATGCCAGGATTCAATCAATCCCATATACATATTCCCTTCGTCTCTCGATATTTTACTTGCCCGAGATTCGATCGTCGGTATCGTCATACCTAGTTCAATCTCGTTCACAGCAAGTACTTTACTCGTTCCGTAATCCGATATCACTTTGTGATTAACTCCTTAACCACATGCTTGCAAGCGGTGTTGATATCGATTACCGAGTGGGCCCGAAGTATATCTCTCCGACTTGGGAGGTACAAATCCCATCTCGATACATACAACCCAACAGATACTTTCCGATCACCTGAGAGACACCTTTATGATCACCCTCTCATAGGATGACGTTTGATGACCTCAAAGCTTTCTTCCGATACCAGGGAGTTGTATTATCTCATGGTCTAAGGAATACAATATTTGACATAGGAAAAGCTTCGCAAAGATGAACACAATGACACGATCTAATTGCTTCGCTTAGTTTGGGTCTGTCCACCATATCATTCTCCCAATGATATGATCTCATTATCAATTGACAACTCATGTCTATGGTTAGGAAACCTTAACCATCATTGATCAATGAGCTAGTCCATAGAGGCGTACTAGGGACACGGTGTCGTTCACAAACCACACAAGTATTAAAGTTTCCGCTTAATACAATTCTAGCATGGAATATAAACTTTATCATGAACAAGAATTATAATAATAACATCTTTATTATTGCCTCTAGGGCATAATTCCAACAGTCTCCCACTTGCACTAGAGTCAATAATCTAGTTTACATTTGGCAACAATCTCACACCCATGGCACTGAGGTGTTGATCATGTTTTACACGTGGAAGAGGTTTAGTCAATGGATCTGCGACATTCAGATCTGTATGTACTTTGCTGATCTTCAGATCTCCATCTGCTATATAATCTCGGATTATATGAAACTTGCGGTTGATGTGCTTGGTCTTTGGATGATATCTTGGTTCCTTAGCGAGTGCTATGGCGCCAGTGTTGTCGCACAATATCTCCAGCGGGTCCAATGCACTTGGAACCACGCCAAGCTCAGTGATGAAGTTTCTGATCCAAACTCCTTCACTTGACGCTTCTGCAGCAGCCATGTATTCCGCTTCTACTGTAGATCCCGCGATCACGCTTTGCTTGCAGCTTCTCCAGCTCACAGCTCCTCCATTCAAAATATACACGTATCCTGTGTGAGATTTAGAATCATCCTTGTCAGTGTCGAAACTAGCATCGACGTAACCTTTTACGACGAGCTGTTCATCACTCCCATAGACTAAGAACATTTCTTTAGTCCTATTTAGGTACCTTAGGATGTTCTTCACGGCTGTCCAGTGTTCCACTCCTGGATCACTTTGATATCTGCTCGTCAAACTAAGAGCATTGGACACATCCGGTCTAGTACACAGCATGGCATACATGATGGAACCTATGGCCGAGGCATAAGGCACTTTGCCCATAGCTTCCCTATCATTTACCGTAGCTGGACACTGAGCCTTGCTCAATATCTTACCTGACAACATAGGCACTGAACCTTTCAATGCCTTATCCATTCTGAACCTTTTCAGAACTTTGTCTAGGTATGTACTCTGGCTTAAAGCTATCAGGCGTCTTTGTCTATCTCTATAGATTTTGATGCCCAATATATAAGCAGCTTCACCTAGGTCTTTCATTGAAAAACACTTGTTCAAATAACTCTTCACATCGTTAAGCATGTTGATATCATTTCCAATAATCAATATGTCATCCACATATAGTACCAGAAACGTCACCGAGCTCCCACTCACTTTCTTGTAGATGCAAGCTTCGTAGCAATTTGGAACAAATCCAAAGCTCTTGATCACTTGATCAAAACGAAGGTTCCAACTCCGAGATGCTTGCTTCAGTCCATAAATGGAACGCTGAAGTTTGCATACTTTATCAGCATCCTTAGGATCGACAAAACCTTCGGGTTGCATCATATACAACTCTTCATCAATGTTGCCATTGAGGAAAGCAGTCTTGACATCCATTTGCCATATTTCATAATCATGAAACGCAGCAATTGCTAATAAAATCCGAATGGACTTAAACATCGCTACGGGAGAGAAAGTCTCATCGTAGTCAACACCTTGAACTTGTCGAAAACCTTTTGCAACAAGCCGTGCTTTATAGACGGTAACATTACCATCCGCGTCCGTTTTCTTCTTGAAGATCCATTTGCACTCAACGGCCTTTCAGTCGCTAGGAGGGTCCACCAAAGTCCATACTTGGTTTTCGCTCATGGATCCCAATTCGGATTTCATGGCTTCTAGCCATTTCTCAGAGTCTGGGCTCATCATCGCTTCCTCATAGTTCGTAGGTTCGCTGTCTTCTACTAACAAGACAGTCAAGGCAGGGTTGCCATACCACTCAGGAGGGGCACGCGACCTTGTCGACCTGCGACGTTCAGTAGCAGCATCGTCCGAAGCTTCATGATCCTTGTCATTAGCTTCCTCTATTGTTGGTGCAGGCGGCACTGGAACAATTTCGGGTGCTGCGCTACTCTCCAATTCAAGAGAAGGTTAAATAACCTCGTCTAGCTCTACTTTCCTCCCACTCACTTCTTTCGAGAGAAACTCCTTCTCAAGAAAGGAACCGTTCTTTGCGACAAACACTTTGCCTTCGGTTCTGTGATAGAAGGTATACCCAATAGTTTCCTTAGGGTATCCTATGAAGACGCATTTCTCCGCTTTGGGTTCGAGCTTGTCTGGCATCAACTTCTTGACGTAAGCTTCGCATCCCCAAACTTTAAGAAACGACAACTTAGGTTTAGCACCAAACCACAGTTCATACGGTGTCGTCTCAACGGATTTAGATGGAGCCCTATTTAAAGTGAATGCAGCGGTTTCTAATGCATAACCCCAAAATGATAACGGCAAATCAGTAAGAGACATCATCGATCGGACCATATCTAATAGGGTTCGATTCCGGCGTTCAGACACACCATTGCGCTGTGGTGTTCCGGGTGGCGTGAGTTGTGAAACGATTCCACTTGCTTTGAGATGCGTGAGAAAATCATAACTCAAATATTCGCCCCCACGATCGGATCGTAGAAACTTAATCTTTCTGTTACGATGGTTCTCCACTTCATTCTGAAATTCTTTGAACTTTTCAAACGTTTCAGATTTATGTTTCATTAAATAGATATACCCATATCTACTTAAGTCATCGGTAAAAGTGAGAAAATAGCGATATCCACCGCGCGTCGAAACACTCATCGGTCCGCATACATCGGTATGTATGATTTCCAACAAGTCCGTTGCTCGCTCCATCATACCGGAGAACGGGGTTTTGATCATCTTGCCCATGAGGCATGGTTCGCATGTGTCAAATGATTCAAAATCAAGAGACTCCAAAAGTCCATCAGAATGGAGTTTCTTCATGCGCTTTACACCAATATGACCTAGACGACAGTGCCACAAATAAGTAGTATTATCACTATCTACTTTGCATCTCTTAGCCTCAATGTTATGGATGTGTGTTTCATCCCTTTCGAGATTTAGAAGAAATAAACCATTCACAAGAGGTGCATGACCATAAAAGATGTTACTCATATAAATAGAACAACCATTATTCTCCGATTTAAATGAATAACCGTCTTGCAATAAACACGATCCAGAAATAATATTCATGCTCAACGCAGGCACATAATAACATTTATTAAGGTTTAAAACTAATCCCGAAGGTAAAACTAAGGAGAGCGTGCCGACGGCCATCACATCAACTCTTGATCCGTTGCCAACGCGCATCGTCACCTCATCCCTCGCAAGCCGTCGTCTATTCCGTAGCTCCTGTTTCGAGTTACAAATATTAGCAACTGAACCAGTATCAAATACCCAGGCACTACAACGAGGGCTAGTAAGGAAAACATCAATAACATGTATATCAAATATACCTTTGATGGTGCCAGCCTTCTTGTCCGCTAAGTACTTCGGACAGTTGCGCTTCCAGTGACCCTTGTCCTTGCAATAGAAGCACTCAGTTTCCGGCTTAGGACCAGACTTGAGCTTCTTCTCAGCAGGGGCAACGCGCTTGCCGCCGCCTTTCTTGAAGGGCTTCTTTGCACCTTTACCTTTCTTAAAGGAGGGCTTGTTGACCATCAACACATGATTATCTTTCTTGATGTCCACCTCCGCAGCCTTCAGCTTTGCGAAGAGCTCGGTGATCGTATCAGTGGAACCAATCTGATTATGAGTCACTACAAAACTTTTGTAGCTGGGAGGGAGTGATTGCAGAACCCTGTCAATCTTGAGCTCTTCTGGAATCTTGCAGTCCAGTTGCTCAAGGCGTTGAGTGTAGCCCGACATCTTAATGGCGTGCTCACTAACGGAACTCCCTTCCTCCATCTTGCAGTTAAAGAACTTCTCAGAGATCTCATATCTCTCAGAACGGGCCTGAGTCTGAAACATGGTTTTCAACTCTTCGAGAATCTCAAAGGGCCCGGGATAGTTTTCAAAACGATTTTGAAGTTCCGGTTCCATAGCAAACAACATGTGCTCTTAATCACACCATAATCATCCTTGCGCGACTGATAGACAGCTTTCTCATCAGCCGGCGCAGTAGCAGCAGGGGGATTACCTAACGCTTTCTCAAGGACATAGTCCTTTTGTCCGCCAGACAGAATGATTCTTAGATTGCGGAACCAGTTGGTGAAGTTAGACCCATTGTTTCTAAGCTTTTCTTTCTGAGCAAAAACGTTGAAGTTGAAGTTGGACTTGGCCATTGGATCTACAGTATTTGCAAGTACAATTTAGACTATGTTCATGATAAATAGTTCAACTTAATCAAATTACTAGATGAACTCCCACTAAATTCAACATCCCTCAAGTTGTTTAGTGAACACGATCCAAATTCACCACACCTAATCCGATCATCACGAGAAGAGATGTGGTTTCAATGGTCGACAACGAAGTGTCGATCATATCATTCATATGACTCATGCTTAACCTTTCGGTTCTTGTGTTCCGAGGCCATGTCTGTACATGCTAGGCTCGTCAAGTTAGACCCAAGTATTTCCGCGTGTGCAAAACTGGCTTGCACCCGTTGTATGTGAGCGTAGAGTCTATAGCACCCGATCATCATGTGATACTTGGACACGACGAACTTTCGCAACGGTGCATACTTGGGGAGAACACAGTTTTTATCTTGATCTTTTAAGTGAGGAATCATCTTATAATGCTACCGTCGCGATCTAAGCATAATAAGATACATAAAAGGATAAACATCACATGCATATAACTTTATTTGACATGGTATAGCCAATCTTCGCGCAATGATCTCCATCTTGTGCGTTCCGGCATGATCTCCATCACTCCACCATGATTGCCTCCACCACGAATAGCAACTACAACTATTGCTAACTACTTAGCGATAAAGTAAAGCTATTACATGGCGTATAAGAAGTTTGACTCGCAGGTCATACACAATTATAAAGACAACCATATGGCTCCTGCCGGTTGTGTACTCATCGACATGCAAGTCGTGAAACATTACAAAACATGATCATCGCATACAATATACACATCACATCTTGGGCCATACCATATCACAGAAAACACTCCCTGCAAAAACAAGTTAGACGCCTCTACTTTGTTGTTGCATGTTTTACGTGGCTTATGGGAGTAGATGCTAAGAACGATTCTTACCTACGGAAAGCCACAACGGTGATATTATGGTTGCCAAACTCCGGTGTTAATCCCATGACAACTATAGTGAGAGAAACTGACATCCACCAGCCGCATGTGTGGTACAAGCCACACGTCAAGTGCGGAGCCGGTCTCGCGAACGACGTCGCGTAAGGTTGGCCTGGACCGCTTCAATCTCACTATCCCGCGTCATAAGAAGAACACAAACAAGAGGCTTGCAACAGAAAACATCAACGCCCGCAACAACCATGTTGCGTTCTACTCGTGAATCACATCTACGCATAGATCTAGCTCTGATACCACTAAAGGGTTTCGCAGCATAGTAAATCAAAATTTTCTACGGAAGCGAACAGAGGGAAAGCCAAGATATAATCTAGGAGATGCAAACAACGAGAGAGATTGGATTAGATCTTCATACCCTTGAAGATTCGCACAGCGGAACGTTCGTCGGAACGTGGGTGATGTAGTCGTACTCGCTTCTCCTCCTCGCGATCCGATCCGATCTAGCACCACAAGTGGCGGTGCCTCCGTGAGATGCACACGTGCAGCACCTCGACGTCTCCTCCTTCCTCGGACCAGCAAGTATGGTGGAGATATGGATTGGATCTACAGCACGACGGCGTGGTGTATATGGTGGAGAATTTCTGCCGCAGGGCTTCGCCTACAAACAGTCGGGAGGGAGAGTGGAAGGCAGCAGGGCTACTAGGGTTTGGAGGAAGGTGTGGATGTAGAGGAGGGGGCGCACCAGCCCTCTATATATAGAGGGGGGGTGCGGCCAGCCCTTGCCCATCCTCCAAGCCTATCTCTAGTTTAAACGATTTAAACCTATCCCTTATCTAGAAACCCTATCTCTAGTTTAAACGAGTTTAAACTTATCTAGGATCGGCTGGGCCCTATGGGGCCTTGTGCCCCTGGCCCAATGCGGCCAGGACACCCCCTCATAGTCCCATGCCCCCTCCCGGAAGGTGGGACCACGTTGGCCCCCTTCCGGAAGGTTCTAGAAGCTTCCGGTACAATACCGATTAATCCGGAACAATTCCGAACTCCAAAAACTGCACTGCCTTATATGAATCTTATTCTCCGGACCATTCCGGAACCTCTCGTGATGTCCCGGATGCCATCCGAGACTCCGAACAAAAAATTCATAAACCAAGTATCCAATCTATCCTAGCGTCGAGACACGTTAAGTGTGTGACCCTGCGGGTTCGAGAATATGCAGACATGATCTTCTATCAATAATCAACAGCGGGGTCTGGGCACCCATATTGACTCCCACACATTCATCGATGATCATATCGGATGAACCACGATGCTAGGATTCAATCAATCCCATATACATATTCCCTTCGTCTCTCGATATTTTACTTGCCCGAGATTCGATCGTCGGTATCGTCATACCTAGTTCAATCTCGTTCACAGCAAGTACTTTACTCGTTCCGTAATCCGATATCACTTTGTGATTAACTCCTTAACCACATGCTTGCAAGCGGTGTTGATATCGATTACCGAGTGGTCCCGAAGTATATCTCTCCGACTTGGGAGGTACAAATCCCATCTCGATACATACAACCCAACAGATACTTTCCGATCACCTGAGAGACACCTTTATGATCACCCTCTCATAGGATGACGTTTGATGACCTCAAAGCTTTCTTCCGATACCAGGGAGTTGTATTATCTCATGGTCTAAGGAATACAATATTTGACATAGGAAAAGCTTCGCAAAGATGAACACAATGACACGATCTAATTGCTTCGCTTAGTTTGGGTCTGTCCACCATATCATTCTCCCAATGATATGATCTCATTATCAATTGACAACTCATGTCTATGGTTAGGAAATCTTAACCATCATTGATCAATGAGCTAGTCCATAGAGGCGTACTAGGGACACGGTGTCGTTCACAAACCACACAAGTATTAAAGTTTCCGCTTAATACAATTCTAGCATGGAATATAAACTTTATCATGAACAAGAATTATAATAATAACATCTTTATTATTGCCTCTAGGGCATAATTCCAACAAGCAAAGGCACGCCACCATCGCAACAGGTGAAGCGGCTCACCATCAGCACCAAGGAACCTGCCACGGACCTGGGAGGCGAACGGAGAAGATGGCGATGGCGACGAACCGGGCAGAGGGTTGGATCTTATTGGAGGGGTGAGTGGTGGTCTTCTCCGCCGCAGCCTCTGACTCTCCCCATGAGAGCACCACTGCGAAGAGAAGAACGACCACATCGAGCCAGAGGAGATCCGGCGCCTCTAGCTCGAAGCACCCAGTGCAAGCCTTATTTAGAGGGATGCCCGTCTTCTGCCAACTCCTTTGAACCATCGCCTGCCACCAGCGAGATTCATCGGATAGGAGGAAGGACGAGATGCAGCAGATCTGGCTGCTGAGATCTGCTACCCGACCCTCAGATGCCACCAGGGGACAAATCACAAGAAAAAAAACACCTAGATCTAAAGCTAGAGAAGAAAGAGGCCAGCCACCAGCTCCATCTCCACGCCGGCCGCCATGGCTACCGGAGGGGAGGGAGGAGAGAGGCGGTAGAAGTGGTTGGGGGGCGACTCTCAAAGGGAGGGAGGGGACATGGCTCTCGTGTGTTCTCCGTGAGAGCTTTACACCACATATGTACATATGATTTACTCTACACTATTAGAGTATATGTCGGTTAGGCATATTAGGTAGTTTCATATTGTAATTCAATTTTATCTCCAGTAGTCTTCTTGCCTCCCAAGCCTTCTAGTACTATATAAACAGCCTAAGGGCTCAGTTTGTAATTTCCCCAATCAATATCAATACAATCTATACTTTCGCAATCTATCATGATATCAGAGCGGTTCGCTCCGCCTAGGGTTTAGCCACTGCTTCCGCCGTGCCGCCCCTGGCGAGATCGAGCTCCATGATCTCCGTCGGGGACACCAAATCTCATAGCTAGTTTTTTCTTCCAATTCCAATAGATCAGCTTCTAGTTATAGCAAATTTCGCTTTTCCCAATTAGATCTCTTTTCTTTAGCCACCAAATACCAATTTCTTCTCTCGCTAGATCAATGGACTGCCTCAAGTTGTATCAGCCGGCCGTAAGCTGCACACGGGCATCTACTTCATCGGGCAAGCACGCACCAAGCTGCACCATGGCGTATGCATACACGTGCATGTGGGCAAGGAAGGATCAGCTCTACTCAAAGCCTTTCTGCATCTCTCTTGACCAGCAACTACACTTCTACTACCGATCTACTTGGAGTCATCGGCTCCGATCTGCAGCGGCATGCTCTCACGTGCTACGCGGTGGTCGTTCAATCAACCGATCTCGCGGTACGTCCCCGAGTATGCGTCTCGGCGTCAACAAGGCCGCACCTTCAACACCCGTGGTCATCATCGCCAACAACCATCTACACCAACAACATCGTTCCGCTCGTCGCCGCCACCACCAATGGTGGTCATCGTTAACGCCAACAAGTTCTTCTTCACGAGCGACGCCGCGCTCATATAAGCAGAAAATACGGGTCTAATCCCCGAAATCGTCTACCGCAACAACTTAATCGCCATCGACAACTACCTCCATGGTCTTCGTCCACCACGACCTTGTCGCCAGAGTCGCGGTCTAATTTTTATTTGCACAAGTTTGTGCTCAATTTTCTTCTTGCAGCCACTTCGTCTACTCCGACAAGGCGGATAACTTCTACACCGACCGTTTATGGAAATTTTTGTTTGCTCCTCAATCCGGCTCTGGCACGCATGGCTCATGATGGTATCTGTCTTCACACGTCCGGTATCGGCAACACTGACGCGTGCCTTCGTCTCCGACACGCTCACGAGTCTGCCAAGCTCGGCATTGCAGGTCGAGCTACTTCTCAAACTACATCTACCTCAACCACTACGGCGAATTCTCCCGGCTCAACAACGACATCGACCACAACACAACAACATCATCAACTTCATCAACGGTGACAACTTCACCAATGGCACCATCGACCACGATTTCAACGCCTCACTCCCAGCTACATCCACATTGGCAACAAGGGCTACCACCTCACCTCCGGCTTATGCTCCAGTCAGACCGTTCGCGTCACTACCGATCTGACTGCGGGGGGGGGGGGGGGGGTATTAGAGTATATGTCGGTTAGGCATATTAGGTAGTTCCATATTGTAATCCAATTCTATCTCTAGTAGTCTTCTTGCCTCCCAAGCCTTCTAGTACTATATAAACAGCCTAAGGGCTCACGTTGTAATCACCTTAATCAATATCAATACAATCTATAATTCCGCAATCTATCATACACTTCTCCAACCAGGCAACTGAATGCCACACGTCAGGGCTCGCTGGCCTCGCTGCCTTCCATGGCTCCCCTGCCGTGCCGCCACTCCCCCACCGCCCCGCTGCTATCACCGCTCCCCCACCGACCCGCCGCCTCCGGATCTTGGCATCTCATGGCCTAACCCTGCCCGCCCTCAATTGCAGCAACAGAAGTTCTAATACTTGGGCACACACGCCCGGCATGGCTCCGGCGTGCTATGCTCGGCCGCGACCGCAGTCATCCTCTTTACTCTCTCCCGTTGAATCATCCTCACCCGCTGCCTCTAAGCCAATCTCGCCGACTGTGGTCGGCGCCTCCATATGCCACTCCTTTCTAATCTCTGTTGGCTCCTCCTCGCCTTTGCTTGGACGCTGCGACCGTGCTGCTATCTCGGCTGCCCGCGACCTTGAGCAAAATTTCTGTGATTCCCTGCGAGATGGGATAGCTCCATTGCCCTCGCCTTCCATGGGACGACATCCCCACACTCTTGTGCCTCGCATCGTCTGCGCCACTCTTAGGCGCGGGGCTTCGGTCTCTTCCTCTGAATGTGGATCTACGCCATCGCCATCCCACGTCTCGGACTATCTTCTGTCCCCGGGCGCGTTCGCCGCCGACAGGGGCTCTTCTTCAAACTCGCCTACTCACGTTGCAGAATCCGGGCTACTTTTGGGCGCATCGGAGGAGGAGCGCTGGCTTCTGCACGGCTCGAAGGCCGTCGTCGGGAATCGAAGGGCGGGGAGGTTTCTGCGTGCTTCGGTGGGACTCGCGGCGAAGGCGTTCGGGCCAGGCTTCGGCTTCATCGCCCCTTCCACGCCTGCTGACCTCTGCCGTGAGTGGCCGGCATCGGTCGCTGCCTCGCCGGGGGACATGCTGCTCCAGTTCTGCCTCGCCAATTTCTCCTCGTCGGTATGTTGCCCGATCTCTCCCACATCGCGTTTGGCTTCGCCAGTCTCGGTGTGGATCAAGGTCGTAGAGCCTCTCTCTGTTCCCCTGAGCTGCCATATTATTGCTGTAATTTTGTTTTGGTTAGTGCCTGCCGTTGAGTCGCCGTGTCTTAGAGCTTTCGGTACACGTATTTTCTCGCTAACTGTGGCTAATCCGAGTATTGCGGCCTTCCTAGTTTCCCTTGATGGTGTTCGTCATGGCGATACGGTGCTTACCTTTCACGCAGGCCCACCGGTGGGGGATGGGGTAGATCTATGTGGGTCTATTGTTCAATCGCGCATCATACGTTCTTTGACCGGGGATTCAGTATCTTTGCGCAACGTCAACTCTGATCCCGCCTATGGCTATAGATGGATACCGACAACCTTAGCCTCCTCGGTTCGCGCCGAAGGCGATCCTCTAATCGCTGGTCAGATTGCACACCATATCTCTTCCGCGGATTCTCCTGCCAGACCGTTGGCCGCTTCGCCCTGTCGCGCGCCTTGCCCCAGGCAAAGCCAAAGCATCCTTCTGCGGCGCGGAGGCAGGCGAGGGTTCTCGATCTCCTCGCTCCGGGTATCCTGCTAAACCCGATTGGACCGATGCCATGGCCCACGTACTTTTCGCGTGGTAGTTTGGATCTTTCCTCTTCCTCTCCTAATGCTACTACCAGATCCCATGCCATTGACCTAGTTCCCGTCACGGACGGTGACGGCGCGTGCATCGGAGATACAGCTCTGATCCCTGTCGCGGTTGCCATGCATGCCACTGTGTCGGACGACCAGCTCGCGACCTCATACGCTGCGGTAGCCGCATCCGCCCATCGTGGCCAAAGGCCTCCTTTTATAGCAACCTTACTCCCGAACCAGCACACAAACACACCATCTCTTCCTATCCCCTTAGACGATCTTGCTAGAAGGTGCTTCCGTTGCCTGGCGCTGGATCACCGGGTGCGCGACTGTCGTGACCCGGTCCGCTGCCGATTCTGCTGGAAGTTTGGCCACCGGGCTCGCTTCTGCGCCTCGAACAGTAATCCCTCACCCGGCTCTCTTACTGCTCCCTCGCTCACTCCTCCTGCGGTGTCTCATATCTATGCTGTCTCTTCCTTAGGGATGCCGGATTTTATCCCTATCGAAGTCCAGGCGTTCCAGGTCGCCCCCATGCAGGTCGCCGTCGACGATGTTGCTGTTGCCGAGGCTTCCGAGGAAGAGCCGGAGGAGCTTCTGTTCGACTCCGACAGTGATGCCATGGATGACTCCGCTCCATTGGCTGCCGGGGCCAGCGAGGGCGCCATGATCTCCGACGACGAAATCGAGGTGGAAGAAGACGACCTCTCTGATGACTCTGATGCCGAGGATGTCCATGTCAACATGGAGCCGCCGGCTTTCCGCCCTGCTTGCATCTCTGTCTTCATGCCTTACGTACCACTAGAGCACTTCTCCAACCTAGCTTATGCCTTTGTCGACCCACCTGCCATGTCGCCGGTCACCATCGTTCACCAGGCGCTTCGGCGTCGGGTGCACAATCCTCCCACTCCTGTTGTATCTGCCTCTCACGGGGCCGGCCTTGTTATCTTTACCTCTAATATGGAAAGAGAGCTGGCTATTGCCCATAGCCCCATCTCTGACCAACACCACAACGTCTCCTTCCTGCGCCATGATGATACGGATAATAGGTTCCTGTTAAATCACACAGACATAGCTGCCCTTGCCATCGAAGACTACCCGATGGAGCACTGGAACCCGTACCACATCTTCCATTCAGCTGTAGCCTACGCCAATCCTTGTGAAATAAACCCTACATGCCTTGCTGGAATTGACTACCAATCCGTCCTTCTCACTGTCAAAACCTGTGGCCTTACTGCCATTCCTCACTCCATTGCCATTGTAGGCTTCTCTGGCCTAGCGACCCTTGCCCCTGTAAACATCATCGGGGCCTCCCCTCTTCGTGTAGACGGACAAGATGGCACCCCAGCGCCACCTTTTGGGCCTCACTCCGAGGATGGGTCGGATGATATTCTAGCAGATTTCCCGCAGCCACCAAACTACAGCCATGCTTCCAACACTCGTACACCCACTGCTTCTTCCCAGGACATGATTGTGGAGATGCCTGGGGGCAACCTCATGTGGGGCGCTTATCGGCCTTTTGTGCAAGCCGAGCCCATCCTTGACAAACCCGCAGCCGTGGATGTCACGGTGTTCCCAGGATACTTTGAGGTCCGTGTCTCTGGGCAACGAGGGGAGAAGGGTCTCTATCGCATCCCAATGATGTGCAAAAACGACGTCGGCATGCTAGTCGCCAACTTTGTTTCGTGCTCCATTGGCCTGCTCAAGAATGTTGCCCTGGAGGGGGCTCGGGCTGATCCATCTCTTTCTGTTGATGTTCTGTGTCGCGATGAGGTTGTCGCCGAGTCTCTGGCTAATCTGGATCAATCCTCTGAAACCATCATAGGCCGTCCTAAGGCCTACCTTCCGCAGGCTTCTGTTGGTACTTCCTCTCTCCCTGGGATCCTTGCCTCTCCAAGGCGGAGCCCTAGGCTTCTAAAGCTGGAGGCCTCTAAGCATCTCACGATCCTGGGAAAGGCTGAGCTGCGCAGGCAGCAGCTCGACGAGCGCCTGGGCAGAGACTTGGGCCGCTCCAAGAAGAACAAAGGACTGCCTGAAAAGGAGCTTCTGCATCTAGCCTCTGAAGCTATTGATCCGCTGCCTATCCAGGACATTGTTGAACTGGCTAGGGCTTGCAACATTGATTCGGCCCAGTTTCACGAGGTGGATACCGAGGCTTAGATGTTGCCACGCATTCTATTTAACTATGCTACCTTATGTATCCCTAGGTCATGTACTGGGCCTTGCACGGCTATATCCTGGGTCCTTACCCCTGTATCAGCACTCTTTTTTATTTATGTCTCCTTTACATTTTATGCTAGCAGGCTTAGGCTTAGCGTTTCTTTCACTTTTTGGCTGGGTACCTCTGTTGGTCATCGCTTAAGCCTTTGTATCTCTAGAAATTCCTTTCTTGATCGATATGATCTTTGGTTGTTTAAGCTGCACGCTCCTTATTTCCTTAATGGTGTGCTCTGCTTAAGATCATGAATCGGACTTTCAATTTTTATTCCTGGAATGTTAGGGGTCTCGGTGACGACGATAAGTGTATCGACGTTAAAGCAGCCCTCTTGATCTCTTCCCCTGATATTATTTGTTTGCAAGAATCGAAATTGCAGCTGATTAACCGATTCAAGGCATCCTCCTTCCTACCCACTTCGGCCAGGTCCTTTAGCTTCCTGCCCTCAGACGGGGCTGCAGGGGGCATTATCACTGCGTGGAATGAGAACTTGTTCTCCTGCTCCTCTTCGATGCCTAGGAAGTTCTCTTTGACAAATCTGTTCGAATCTACAATTTCAGACCACTCGTTTACTATCACGAACGTCTATGGACCGTGATGCTAGCCTCAAACAAGATTTTCTTGAAGAACTAGCTGATATTGGGACGACTATCTCGGGCCCTTGGCTAATCATCGGAGACTTCAACATGTTGCTCACTCCCAACGATAGGTCAAACTCCAACTTTAACTTTGCGGAAGCTGACCGCTTCCAGGCGGTGATCGACTCCCTGAGTTTGATCGAGATTCCACTTCTCGATCGCCTATTCACCTGGTCCAACAACCGTCTTCAACCTACTCTCTGCCGCCTGGATAGAGCCTTCGTCTCCACCGATTGGAACTTAGCCTTCCCTAACACGACGTTAGGCTCTCGTACTAGATCTGTCTCGGATCATGTCCCTATTTGCCTTAGTGTTGCGTCTAACGTTCCTTGCCCGTCTGTCTTTAGACTAAATAACCATATCCTCTCGATTAACGCTTTCAAGTCTATTGTCATTAGAATTTGGTCAAGTGTTGGACCGACTCATGATAATCTAGGCCTGGCAGGGGTTTTAGCTCTACGGCTGAAACGAATTCGAGCAGCTGCAAAATCTTGGAACCGAGAGGCGCTTTCACCCCTGCAGGTTGCAAAAAACTGTGATACTGCTATTAGAGTTCTAGACAAAATTGAAGAGATGCGCCCTCTCTCTTCCCTAGAATTTAAACTGCGATTATTAACTAAAGAGGCCCTCCACAACTTGAACTCTATTAAAGCAAAATACTGGAGACAGCGAGCAAAAATAAAAAATTGCGTTCTAGGTGACGAGAACTCTGCTTTCTTTCACCTATCGGCCACGGTAAGACTACAACGGAACCAGATAAAGCTGCTACACGTAAATGGTTTTAATATAACCTCACCCTGCGCCATACATGAAGTGATGTTTGTTTTCTTCAAAAACTTGCTGGGAACGTCCAAGCCTTCTTCCTTCTCTTTTGACATCGAAGCATTAGCTGCTGCAAATCATCTGAATAAGTCTGATGCCCAATCTCTCACTGCGCCTTTCTCCATGGATGAAATTAAATCGGCACTTTGGGGTATGGACTGCTCTTCCAGCCCAGGGCCGGACGGCTTTGGGCCTTCTTTTTACAAGGCTAATTGGGATTTGATAAAGAATAGCATGCTTCTACTCCTAAACAATTACCTGTTTTCCCTAGATGACCTCAGACGTATTAATCGCTCCTACATTGTGCTTATTCCTAAGATACCTACTGTTACTTGCCCAGACCACTTTAGACCCATCTCCCTACAAAATTGCTCGATCAAATTAGGCTCTAAATGTCTTACAAATCGCCTTCAGCCGCTAATCCCAAAATTAATTAGTAATGACCAGACCGGTTTCATCAAAGGGAGGTCGATCTCTGAAAACTTTGTCTACGCAGCTGACTTAGCTCAAGCTTGCTTTAAGCGGAAAGCTCCCGCAATTATTTTAAAATTAGATTTTCACAAAGCGTTTGACTCCATAAGTTGGGAGGCGTTGGACAAAATTCTTCAAGCTAAAGGCCTACCACCAATCTGGAGACTTTGGATCAAAAATTTAAATCTATCTAGCCAATCTGCTGTTCTTCTGAATGGCAATCCTGGACGGTGGATCCAATATCGTCGAGGACTTAGACAGGGCGACCCTCTATCTCCCTACCTTTTCAACATGGTGGTCGATGTTCTTAGGCTGCTGATTCATCAAGCCTCGGCTGACGGTCTGCTTCTTCACCCCCTAGTTGACAATTTGCCCTACCCGGTGCTGCAATATGCGGACGACACAATTATCATCATGCGAGCCTCACACGATTGCATCGGAAACCTTATGGCGGTGCTGCAGGCCTTCTCAGACGCCACGGGCCTCTAGATTAATTACCACAAAAGCACCCTTGCGCCGATCCATGTTGATTCTACCACGACCCAAGCAATGGCAGATCAACTGGGATGCAACGTTGCCTCTTTCCCCCAAACTTACCTAGGCTTGCCCATCTCTACTCACAAACTAAGGTTGACGGCCTTCCGTCCTTACATACAAAAACTGAGAAATAGGCTGCCTGGTTGGATTGGAAAAGCATTGCCAATCAGTGGTAGGGCCATTCTGATTAAGGCCTCGATTAGATCCATGATCTCCCACCTGCTATCCGCTCTAATCGTTCCTGCTGGCACCATCCAGGAATTTGATAAAATCTGTAGAGCTTTCTTCTGGGCGGGAGATATTCAGGTAAATGGTGGTCGGTGCAAGGTCGCATGGGATGAGCTTTGTCAGCCGATTTCCACGGGGGGTCTTGGCTTTCGTTGCCTACGCACTCAAAACTACGCGTTAATGATGAAATTCCTAACTAAATTGCACTCCGATGGATCCCTTCCATGGGAGGTTTGGATGAGAAATCAATACGGCTGGTCCAATAGCAGAGACATGGGGGACCCTAATCGCCTGGACTCTATCGTTTGGCGTGACTTGCTTCTTTGCCTATCTAATTTCCGTAAAATTACTAAGGTCACCATTGGATCGGGAACAACCACTTCATTCTGGCATGGTCTTTGGCTATCAGACATAACTCTGGATGGTCGTTTCCCAGCTTTATACTCTCACATCATAAACAAAAATTGCACGGTTGCTTCGGTTTGCAGTTCACGCTCTCTCGCCTTCGTAACACAACCTAGGCTGTCGTTCGCCGCTCATTTGGAACTCGCTGAACTGCAAAATCTTGTAGCCCATGTTAGCCTCGATGCTAGTACCTCGGATGTTAGAGTCGCGCGACTAGACGGGAGGCTGCTAACCACTAAATCAGCATATTTGGCAGCTTTCGAACATTTGCAGGAGGTACCTTTCGCAACTACCACTTGGAAGAATTTGGCGATGAATCGGTGTCGCATTTTCCTTTGGCTGGCGGACCGTGGTAGGCTGTTCACGAATGAGCGCAGGTTCAGGAGAGGCCTTGCTTCCTCGGATGCCTGCCCATTCTGCTCTTCTACGGAGTCCACGGTGCACATGTTACTTCACTGTCCTTCGATTGCCTCGTTCTGGGAGGCGGTTCCCTCTCTTCATGACAACGTTCAGTCATGCCTCTCAATCCGAGATTTTTGGGAAGGCACTCAGAATTGCATAGTCAGAACCTCTGTGCTGATTTGTGCCTTTTGGAACATTTGGAAGAGGCGCAGCGCAAAAATCTTTAGGAATGAGGTCGAGCCAATAATTCTGACTTTTCGCAGGTGTGGGGAAGACCTGATGCTTTGGTCTCAGAGATGTAATAATCAAGCTCACAAATCCCTAGCCATTGACTGGGCTGTTATGTTCTCCCACCTAGGCCACTTTGACTAGGCCGTATATCTCCCTTTCCTCTTTTGCAAAGGGTGTTTAAATAGGGTTATCCTTTCATCAAGCTAGACTATTCTTAGGTTTATTTATTTAGTTTTCTCTTATGTTCTTTTGTTGTGTAAACTTTTGGTTACGACTCGTTGGTTAATGAAAATGGTTCAGGCCGGCCTTGTGTCCGCCGTAGCATCCCTCAAAAAAAAATGCCACACGTCAGCATATGTCACAAAAATTTGCGTCAACATAGCGGCTTCCGGGCCTCCCACACTATGTCAAAGTGCGTGGGTTGGCATGCTTCGGCCTCCCTTACAGGTATGAGCACCTAAACCTGGTTATGCTTACACGATCATCCATGGTGCGACAGATGCAGATATTAGCCCAGGGAAGGGAGGAAAAGCATTGGAGCATGCCAGATTTACACCCCACACAGGAATACAATGGATCCCAGGAAGAAGCCCCTGGGCACCTCTCTAGCCATGGTGTAGGGACCCCCTCGCACGCCTCTGCAATGCCCCGTCCATTCTCGACTACGATCGCTACCCGGGAAATGGCGACTAACACAGTTAACATCATCACTAATAGGAAAACTCTTATCTATGGCGCATGGAATTTTATATTCCGTGGCGCATATGGAAATGCGCCATTGATAGCACGCCACTAAATTGTAATTTTGTGGCGCATATTGATATGCGCAACAGAAATCTCAAAATTCTTTGACGCATATTGCCAATATGCGTCACAGAATTCTCTTCTCAAATTAAAAAAAAGGCGGGCCAGATCTTAGATTTCTGTGGCGCATATCGCCACAAAGGAAAAGGAGATCGCCGGAGGAGGACATTGCCGGAGGATGAGGAGGAGGAGGAGGAGGAGGAGGAGGAGGAGGAGGAGGTCGCCGGAGGTGGTGGTGGAGGAGGAGAGGAGATAAGAGAAGAAGGGGAGAAGTGGAGAAGGAGGAGGGAGGAGAAGGGGAGAAGGGGAGGAGGAGGGAGGAGAAAGAGAGGAGAAGTAGAGGGAGGAGAAGTGTGGAGGAGAAAAGAGAGGGAGAAGGGCGCGGAGGATTCAAATTTCAAATTTTGAATCCCGCCCAACAATTTTGTGGCGCACCCACGGAATTTTCTTCCATTTTTTTATTTTTTAGGAAAAAAACTTCTTTTTGCCATAAATTTTTACTCTTTTCAAATTTCGGGAATCTGTAAAATCCAGAATGGACATAGGCAGTTGAATTCGAGTAAGAAATTTCGGGACGGTCGTTTTGATAGGTAATTTTTTTTCCGACATCGTATACAAAAGTTATAGCCGTTTTACCGTGCCATGATTTTTTTGCAAAATACATTAAAATTTATGTTTTTCAATTTTTCTACAACTATAACGTAAAATATAACTATATCTCAAAGAATTTATTATTTTTGAAGTTTTTATTATTTTTATTTATTTTTTTACAAAACTTAAAAGGAGATCCACGGGTGTACATGCGCCACGGAATCATCACTTTCTGTGACGCATAGACATATGCGTCACAAAAAGTTGGTCACCCAAATTCTGTGGTGGAGCCCTGCTCACTTTCTGTGGCGCATATGGATATATGTATCATAAAAATATAAAGTTTTATGGCGCATATGTCCATATGCATCACAGAAAGTTGGTCGCACAACCCTGGTGGCAGGTCCCGTCTTATTTCTGTGGCGCATGGTTTTCTATATGTGTCATAGTATTCCGAAAATTCTGTGGCAACTTAGATTTGCATGCGCCACTGGACTTTAACTATGACGCATGGCATGAGATATGCGCCTTAAAAAGCGTTTCTATCTATAATTGTTTTCCTATAGTGCATTGGGTTGTAGGCATGCAGCATAGACAAGACAATACGACACTGAGACGAAGACCGAGATTCCAGAGTCAGCTGCGCAAACAACTTTGGCAGCGTGCAAGACAGCATGACGCACACGTGGCATGCCTATCCCAACGGTACTACACAAGTTTCATGATGCGGCATGCATGTCAGATTGGGCACGACAGGACAATGGTCATTCCGTCCAATCACCATCTATTACGGCTGCACCTCCCAAGGAGCGGGAGAGGCCCGCAGTGCTGCCCCTCTGTCTCGCAACACGCGGCGAGAGGCGCCTGACCCCGGAAGTCTCCTGTGTCACACATGTAGAATGGTGTTATAGTGACCCCTTGGTGTATAAAAGGGGGCACTATGTCCGTAAAGAAGGGATCGACCATTTGTCAAGCAACATTGTACTAAGTGAGACATTCTAGAATATGTAGAAGAGATGAGAGAAGCTTCTGAGATACAAGAAAGAGATTGAGGAGAGAAGGAGAAGAGAAAACAGAGAAAGAGAGGAGGAAGCCCCAGAAGCTTCCTCATTACCCTATATGAGAGTTCATTCCCCCTTTGTAATCAAGATAGTCCACCAAATAGAGAAAAAATGACGTAGGGTTGTTAGTCAAAGGACGGCCCAAACCAGGGTAAACATATGCGGCTGCCATGTTTCATCGTCACTGATCTTGAAGCACCTTGCGCCCTTACTGAACAAATAGGGGGTGTCACACACAATAGTAGAGTATATTACGATTACGTTATATTTGGTAGTTTAAATATTATAATCTAATTCTATCTCTAGTAGTCTTCTTGCCCCCAAGTCTTTTAGTACTATATAAACAGCCCAAGGGCTCACGTTGTAATCGCCTCTTGCAATATCAATACAATCTATACTTCCGCAATCTTTCATGGTATCAGAGTGGTTTGCTCCGCCTAGGTTTTAGCCACCTATTCCTCCGCGCCGCCCCTAGGGAGATCATTCTCCGCCGAGGGTCCTGCAATAGTAGATTAGATCTTACTTCGCCAAAATTTTCTCGCTGGTCGCATGACCGGCGTTTCTTCTTCTTTGCCGATCATAGATCGGATTGCATCGTCCACAGCCGCATGTCGTCACGCGCCTCTACTTCAACCTCGATGTCGACGCATCTCCGGCTATATCGTCATCAACCGCTCCAGACCGTCTTCGCCAACATCAACCGAGACGCAAGTCCCAAGTACGCGCCTCGTCGTCAACAAAGGGCTACACCTTCATCACTCGTGGTCATCATCGCTGACAATTATCTACACCAACAGCATCATCGCCACCACCAATCGTGGTCATCGTCAACGCCAACAAGTTCTTCTCCACGAGCGACGCCGCGCTCATACAAGCGGAAATTACGGGTCTAATCCCCGAAATCAACTACCGCAACAACTCAATCGCCATCGACAACTACCACCATCGTCTTCGTCCACCACGACCTTGCCGCCAGAGTCGCAGTCTAATTTTTTATTTGCACAAGTTTGTGCTCAGTTTTCTTCTTGCAGCCACTTCGTCTATTCCTACACGGCGGACAACTTCTACACCGACCGTTTACGTAAAAATTTCTTTGCTCCTCAATCCGGCTCTGGCACGCATGGCTCATGATGGTCCCTCTCTTCGCACGTCCGGTATCGGCAACACCGACGCGTGCCTTCGTCCCCGACACGCTCCGAGTCTGGCAAGCTCGGCATTGCGGGTCGAGCTACTTCTCAAACTACGTCTACCTCAATCACTACGGCGAATTCTCTAGGCTCAACGACGACATCACCACAACACAATATCATCAACGTCATCGACTTCATCAACAGTGACAACTTCACCAACGACACCATCGACCACCCCTATAGCACCTCACTTTCGGCTACATCGACACCGGCATCCACCGACATCCTCTCCAGTCAGCGACTTCGGATTATGCTCCAGTCAGATCGTCCGCAACGCTCTTTCTGTTTGCGTCACTACCGATCCGACTACGGGGGGTGTTAGAGTATATTACGGTTACGTTATATTTGGTAGTTTAAATATTGTAATCCAATTCTATCTCTAATAGTCTTCTTGCTCCCCAAGTCTTCTAGTACTATATAAATATCCCAAGAGATCACATTGTAATTACCTTTTGCAATATCAATACAATCTATACTTCTGCAATCTTTCAACATCCCCAGTGTCTTTGCATCCTGACATGCGACAAGTTGAATAAGAACTATGCATATCTCACTTATTATTTTTACCCAAAAATGGTATTTTGTGTTAAAAGGATTAAAGTTATATGCTTGTCTGTCATTTTATTTCATTTATAAGTTTGTATTCCATTTTAGTTACGAAATATGAGGTTTTTGATAATTTTATGGTATTGTATTTTGATTAGCTAAACCAACTTTATTAATATATAAAATTTACAAAATTACTATTTGCATCATAATTAATGTCAATATAAATTTTAGGAATCTTATGGAGGAGAAAGAATTATAATTGTAGTTAAGTACATACTATGAAGGATTTCTGGATTAAAACATGTGCTTGTAATTTAGAATGAAAACTAAATAAGAATGTTGTAATTTAAGACTACACTTCTGAAATTTCTTGAAAACAAATATTACTCAAAAAGGGGTTAGAATAAAAATATGATTTGGCAAAGATCATGAAAATACATATAGTTATCATTCAGTTTTTGTAACATGGCAACCTAGTCAAGTGTCACCTTTGTTCGATATATGGCTTGAGTTTTTAGGTTGGGGTAAAAATGTAAAGTGTAAATCATAGAGTAAAGAACAAGATTTGGATTATACAAATTATTTTCAAATCAAGTAATCGTCTATATGCGATAATCGAAGGGTGAGACTGAAATTTACCTCTGTTGCTAGTTTTTTCTTAGTTTCTAAGTACATGCACGAGAGTGGACAAATTGAGATCCACCCCTCTTGCCCGGGGAGGGCACGTGCTGACTTCTCCCCGTCACACGTGAGAGGGGTGTTGAAGTGTATAAGTGGATTGCACTAGCCCTTTCCATCAGTTCGGACTTTTGGTTGCGTTGGCTAGTGCATGAAGCTTGACATGGTATCAGAGCCAGTGCTCTTTTTTTGGCACGCGCAACTCGTGTCCTTTTCTCTCCGATATAGCTGCCGCCGACCGCCGTTTCTCGCCGTCGTCAGCCTCCCCGTCTTTCTCGTCCTTCACTGGCGGAGGTACGCCCGTCGACGCCCCGCTGCTGGATCGGATCGGCCAGTTCTGTCGCTGTTGTCCCGATCGGATCGTTGCTGGCCAGGAGCAGCTGGATCGCTGCTGGCTAGGAGTTGCTGGATCGCTGCTGCTGGAAAGGAGCTCCCGCCGCCAAAGCCCTCCTCTCGAATCGGGCCAGGGGCTCCCGCCGCCAGCGCCCTCCTCCCGCCGCCTCGCTGCCCGCTCGGCCCCCGAGCTGTTCCCGATCGTCCTCGCCCAGCTCGCCCGCTTTTCGGCCAGAATTGGTCGGGGTCAACTGGAATTAACCGCCGGCGGTCTTTGTTTCGCCGGAATCTGCATTGATTGGGCGAATTTCACCGGAATCTGCATCTCGATCTGATCTGTAAAAAAACATTGCTGCTCTTGTTGTCAGGCGTTTCTTTCTCTCACCCGGTGACGCCTTCCGCTGCTCCTGTCTTGCACTCGGGGCTTTCTTCGGTCCTTGGTGCTTGTCCGTCGACACCATGTACGTCGGTCTGCTGCTCTTCCTCGACCTTCGCGGCTTCTTCACGCGGTTATGACCGCCTTTTGCCGACTCCGTCTACATTGGCCTGCCGCTCTTCCTCGACCTTCGCGGCTTCTTCACGTGGTTATGACCGCCTTTCACCGACTCCATCTACGTCGGCCTGCCGTTCTTCCTCGACCTTTGTGGCTTCTTCACGTGGTTATGGCCGCGCTGTACCGACCCCGTCTACGTCGGCTCGCCGCTCTACATCGACTTTCGTGGCTTCTTCACGTGGTTATGGCCACGCTTCGCCGACCCCGTCTACGTCGGCTCGCCGCTCTACATCGACTTTCGTGGCCTCTTGATGTGGTTATGGTCGCGCTTCGCCGACCCCGTCTACGCCGGCTCGTCGCTCGACATCGACTCTTGTGGCTTCTTCGGGCGGTTGTGACTGTCTTTCGTCGATTTCGTCTTCATCGGCGTGTTGCTCTCCATTGCCACCTTTGGCGGCCTCTGTGTGTGTGGGTGACAGCTCCTCGTCGGCACCTGATTGTACCTTGACCTCTCCAGTCATGCCCCTTTCTGCGCATGAGATAGCGCAGCTCCGATGCCTGCTTGATGCTTGGGATTCTTCATCGACAGGTTCTGCTGGTTCTGCGACTGATTTTTCTGGCACTGAGCAACCACCTCCTACTTCTCCAGGTACATCCCCATGGCTTCTTAATACTAGAGCTTCTTTTCATATGATTCCTGATTCTTCCTTGTTGCATTCTGTTCGAACTGTCGACCCTCCTGTTCGTGTTCTTACTGCCGATGGTACCCCTCACTCAGTCATTAGTCGAGGCATTCTTAGTACTTCCTCGTTTCATGTTCCTTCTGTTGCGCATGTTCCTCACCTTAACATGCAACTCTTTTCTGGTAGTCAGATCGTCGACTCTCTTTGTAGCATCACTCTCGACTTTGATTCCTGTTCTGTTCAGGATCGTTGCACCGACACTATGCTTGGTGCTGGCCCCCACCGCCATGATGGCCTCTGGGAGCTTCACTGGCTTCGTCTTACTTCTGATGCCACCATCGCCAGTTCCTCGGCATCTAAAGCCGTCGCTACTAGCTCTTTTCAGCAGTGGCATCATCTGTTGGAGATATGCCCTAGAGGCAATAATAAATGTAGTTATTATTATATCTTTGTGTTTATGATAAATGTTTACATTCATGCTATAATAGTATTAACAAGGAAACTTTAATACTTGTGTGATTTGTAAACTTAAATTGAAGTCCCTAGTATAGCCTCTATACATCACTAGCTTGTTGGTTAATAAATGATTGTGGTTTCCCTATCATGAACATTGAGATGTTATTAACAACAAGATCATATCGTTAGGAGAATGATATGGTGGACATACTCCTATAGATAAGCGTAGCATAAAGATCAAGTCATTTTAATAGTTTAATTGCTATATGCTTTCTGATACATAGTAACCTAATTCCTTCGACCATGAGATCATGCATATCACCTTTACCGGATGGATGCTTTGATGACATCAAACACCACACTGTAACTGGGTGGCTATAAAGGTGGCATTGAATGTTCGGAAAGTATTGGTTGAGACACATGGATCAAGAGTGGGATTTGTCCATCCATATGACGGATAGATATACTCTGGGACCTCTCGGTGAAATGTCATCCAATTAGCTTGCAAGCATGTGACTGGCTCACAAGGGATCACATATCACGGGAACGAGAAAAGAGTACTTATCAGTAACGAGGTTGAACTAGGTATGCAGAGATACCGACGATCATAACCTCGGATAAGTAAACTATCGTGAGATAAAGGGAAATTGGTATCGTATGTAAGTGGTTCATTCGATCGCAAAGTAATCGTAGAAATATGTGGGAGCCATATGAATTTCCAGATTCCTCTATTGGTTATTGATCGGAGAAGTGTCTCGATCATGTCCGCATAATTCACGAACCGTAGGGAGACACACTTAAGGATTCGACGTTGTTTGAGTAGTTATGGAATGATGAGAAAGAGACCGAATGTTGTTCGGAGTCTCGGATGGGATCCGGGATATCACGAGGAGATACGGAATGGTCCGCAGAATAAGATTCATATAAGGAAAGTCCCGTTTCGGAGTTGGGGAATGGTTCCGGTGTTTTCATCGGGAATGTTCTAGAAGGTTCTGGAATGTCCGACACTCCGGAGGGGAAGGGTGCATGAATGTGTTATATCAAGTTGGTATGATTGCATCATGTACTCGATGTCATCGCTGAACAAAATAGAGGGTTTATTCAAATCCTAGTTTGAAAAGTCAAACGCCGAGTTTGAAAGTCAAACGGCTATTTTTGGGAAGTGGAGAGGGAGGTGGAAACCGACTTGGGGGAGGAGTTCCTCCTCCCACCGCCGGTGCACCACCAAGCCGAGTTGGGGAGGGACTCCCCTCCCCTTGGACGGCCCCCTCCACCTATATAAGGAGGGGCAGGGCTCCCCTCCTAGAAAAAAGTTCCTACACCTCTAAACCCTAGCCCCAAGCCGCCGCCGCCTCCATAGCCGCCGCCGGCCCTAGGGCAATCGCCGCCGCCGCCTAGGTGAAACCCTAGCCGCCGGCCTAGCCCCCTCCTCGGCGTGTCTAAACCCTAGATCATCGAGGGCTCTCTCATAGTCCACCATACTCGCTCCGGCTTAAGGCGAAGCCCTGCGAGATCTCCCCTCTACTTCCGGTACCACGCTGTTGTGCTGCCGGAATCGCGAGGAGAGTGCTACAACCTCCGCTGCCTGCTGGAACAAGGAAGAGGAAGGTCTTCGTCGAGTACCGAACATGTGACCGACTGCGGGAGCGCTGCCGGAACGCAGCGCCGGAAGGATCGACTACGCAATCTTGAGATCGGGAAGAGTACGACTACATCACCCACGAGAATCCGCTCTCGTTAAACACTTTGGAATCTTCGAGGGTGAGTTATTCCATCAACTCGTTGCTTCAATCTAGTAGATAGATCTTGGCTTGTTTGTTTGTATGCGATAGAAAATTTTTGTTTTTCATGCTACGAAACCCTACAGTGGTATCAGAGCCGTGTCTATATGTAGATCTGTTGCACGAGTAGAACACAATGGTCATTGTGGGCGTTGATGCTTTTATTGTCGATTGCTTCTTGTGTACTTTGCATCTTGCGGGATGTTGGGATGAAGCGGCCCGGGCTAACCTTACATGACATCGTTCATGAGACTTGCTCCACGCTTGACATGCAACTTGTATTGCATAAGTGGCTTTGCGGGTGCCTGTTTCTCCTAGCATAGTTAAGATCCAATTTACAACGGGTGATTAACAATACTAGTATCAATGTTGTGGTTCTTGTTCGTAAGTTAGGACGACACTTATTGAAAGCCCCAAACCACGTAAAACATGCAAAGAAAGTAGAGGCGTCTAACTTTGTTTTGTAGGGGTGTGCAGTGATGTGATATGGCCATGATTGTGATTATATTTGATGTATGCAATGATCCTTATTGTAAGTTGCCAACCGGAAGGAGCCATATGGTTGTCTTTAAATTCTGTTAAGACCCGCGTGTCTATTCAAAGTAGTTGTAATAGTTGAAGCCGGTGGACGACAACCATGGAGAAGCGTCATTGGCCTTGATGCAATGCCGGTGATGATGGAGATCATGTTCGTGCTTGAAGATGGAGATCGGAAGCACAAAGAAGAAAGGCCATATCATATCACATATTATGAATTGCATGTGATGTTAATCCTTTATGCATCTTGTATTGCTTAGTAGACGACGGTAGCTTTATAAGATGATCCCTCTTGCACATGAATTTCAAATCATAAAGTGTTCACCCTTAGTTAGCACCGTTGCTAAAGCTTGTTGTTTCGAAGCACCACGTGATGATCGGGTGTGTTAGATTCCGCAAGTGTATACAACGTGAGCAAGCCAGATTTGCTCATGCGTAAACTAAGGTTTGATCTTGACGAGCCTAGCATGTACAAACATGGTCTCGGAACACGGATCACCGAAAGGTAAAGCATGAATCATATAGTAGATATGATGAACATGTCGATTGTTCGCCATTGAAACTATATCAACTCTCGTGATGATCGGTGTTGATGTGGTGGATTTGGTTCGTGTGATCACTAAAACAATGTGAGGGATGTTGTTTTGAGTGGGAGTTCACCTAGATTAATTTTAATTATTAATTTGAACTAAATTTGTCATAAACTTAGTCTAAACTATTGCAAATATGTTGTAGATCAATGGCAGCCCCTACCATCAATTTTAATGCGTTCCTAGAGAAAGAAAAGTTGAAAAACAATGGAAGCAACTTTGTGGATTGGTTCCACAATTTGAGGATTGTCCTCACAGCTGGTAATTTGACCTATGTGCTGGATGCACCGCTGGGTGACCCACCTGCAGCTACTGCTACCGATGAAGTAAAGAATGTTTACCTCACTCGGAAGACTTAGTACTCCACAGTTCAGTGTGCTATCTTGTATGGTTTAGAATCGTAGCTTCAGAAAAGGTTTGAGAATTCAGACCCACATGATATTGTCCGTGATCTCAAATTGATCTTTGAGACTCATGCGGCAATTGAGAGCTATGAGGCTTCTGAAAAGTTCTTTAACTGCAAGATGGAAGAGGGCAGCTCCGTCAGTGAGCATGTGCTTAAGATGTCTGGGCACGCAAACAAACTTCAAAGCTTGGGTATAGTGATTCCTAATGCTTTGGGGATTTACCGTGTCCTCCAGTCACTACCACCAAGTTACAAGAACTTTGTGATGAACTACAACATGCAGAACATGAACAAGACATTGTCAGAACTCTTTGCCATGTTAAAATCTGCAGAAGTGGAGATCAAGAAAGAGCACCAAGTGTTGTTGGTCAATAAGACCACCAAATTCAAGAAAGGCAAGTCTAAGCAAAAGGGACACTTCAAGAAGGGTGGTAAGAAAGTTGCCACGCCGACAAAGAAGACCAAGGCTGGACCTAAGCCTGATACTGAGTGCTTTTACTGCAAGGGAGAAGGTCACTGGAAGGGGAATTGCCCAAAGTACTTGGCGGATTTGAAGAACGGCAACATCAAGAAGAAAGGTATATCTGATATACATGTTATTGATGTGTATCTCACTAGTACTCGTAGTAGTGCCTGGGTATTTGATACTGGTTCGGTTGCTCATATTTGTAACTCGAAGCAGGTGCTGCAGAATAAACGGAAGCTAGCGAAGAACGAGGTGACGATGCGCGTTGGAAATGGATCAAAGGTTGATGTGATCGCGGTCGGCACGCCACCCCTTCATCTACCATCGGGATTAGTTTTATACTTAAATAATTGTTATTTGGTGCCTGCGTTAAGCATGAACATTATATCGGGATCTTGCTTATTGCGAGACGGTTACTTGTTTAAATCCGAGAATAATGGTTGTTTGATTTATATGAGTAATATGTTTTATGCACATGCACCTTTAATAGATGGTCTATTCTTGTTGAATCTCGATAGTGGAAATACACATATTAATAACATTGAGGCTAAACGTTTGAAATCGAGTGATAACTCGACCTATATGTGGCACTGTCGTCTTGGTCATATTGGAGTGAAGCGTATGAAGAAACTCCATTCCGATGGACTTCTTGAATCACTTGATTTCGAATCACTTGAAAGATGCGAAGCATGTCTGATGGGTAAAATGACTAAGACTCCATTTTCCGGTATGATGGAGCGAGCTACGGACTTATTGGAAATCATACATACCGATGTGTGTGGTCCAATGAGTGTAGCATCGCGCGGTGGTTATCATTATGTTCTTACCTTCATGGATGACTTGAGTAGATATGGGTATATCTATTTTATGAAACATAAGTCCGAAACTTTCGAGAAGTTTAAGGAATTTCAAAGTGAGGTAGAGAATCAACGTAACAAGAAGATTAAATTTCTACGTTCTGATCGTGGAGGTGAATATCTAAGTTACGAGTTTGGCGAGCATTTGAAGAAATGCGGAATATTTTCACAATTGACACCGCCGGGAACACCACAGTGTAATGGTGTGTCCGAACGTCATAATCGAACTCTCTTAGATATGGTTCGTTCTATGATGTCACTTACAGATTTACCGCTATCATTTTGGGGTTATGCATTAGAAACAGCCGCATTCACTTTAAATAGGGCACCATCTAAATCCGTTGAAACGACACCGTATGAATTATGGTTTGGGAAGAAACCTAAATTGTCGTTCCTTAAAGTTTGGGGATGCGAAGCCTATGTAAAGAAGTTACAGCCGGACAAGCTTGAAACCAAAGCAGAAAAATGCGTCTTCATAGGATACCCGAAGGAAACTATTGGGTATACCTTCTATCATATATCCGAAGGCAAAATCTTTGTTGCCAAGAATGGATCCTTTCTAGAGAAGGAATTTCTCTCGAAAGAAGTGACTGGAAGGAAAGTAGAACTCGACGAGGTTGTTGAACCTTCTCTCGAACTTGCAAGTAGCGCAGCACCAGAAGTAGTTCCTGTGACGCATGCACCAGTAAGAGAGGAAGCTAATGATGATGATCATGAAACTTCGGTTGTAGTTGCTACAGAGCCTCGCAGGTCAACGAGAACTCGTACCACTCCAGATTGGTATGATCCCGTTATGAATGTCATGTTGGTAGATAACACCGATGACCCTGAGACATATGAGGAAGCGATGATGAGCCCAGATCCCAATAAATGGTAAGAAGCCATGAAATCCGAGATTGGATCCATGTACGAAAACCAAGTATGGACTTTGGTGGACTTACCGGATGGCCGGAAGGCCGTCGAGAATAAATGGATTTTCAAGAAGAAAACAGATATTGATGGTAATGTTACTGTCTATAAAGCTCGACTTGTCGCAAAAGGGTTTCGACAAATTCAAGGATTTGACTACGATGAGACTTTCTCACCTGTAGCGAAGCTAAAGTCTGTGAGGATTAAGTTAGCAATCGCTGCATATTATGATTATGAGATATGGCAGATGGATGTCAAAACAGCATTCCTCAATGGAGACATTGATGAAGAGTTGTATATGATGCAACCCAAAGGTTTTGTCGATCCTAAAGATGCTAACAAGGTATGCAAACTTCAACGGTCCATCTATGGATTGAAGCAAGCATCCCGAAGTTGGAATCAACGTTTTGATAAGGTAATCAAAAGTTTTGGTTTTATACAAACTTATGGAGAAGCTTGTATTTACAAGAAAGTGAGTGGGAGCTCTGTAGCATTCTTAATACTATATGTAGATGACATATTGTTGATTGGGAATGATGTAGACCTTCTTAATAGTGTCAAGGAATATTTGAATAATAGTTTTTCAATGAAGGATCTTGGCGAAGCAGCTTACATATTAGGCATAAAGATTTATAGAGATAGATCGAGACGCCTAATATCATTGTCACAAAGTACATATTTAGACAAAGTTCTAAAGAGGTTTGGAATGGAAGATAGCAAGAAAGGGTTCTTGCCCATGTTGCCCAATACGACCTTGAGTAAAACTCAAAGTCCGACAACGGCAGAAGATAGAGAAAGGATGAGTAAGACTCCCTATGCCTCAGCCATAGGATCTCTAATGTATGCCATGCTATGTACTAGACCCGACATTGCATATGCTGTTGGTTTAACTAGCAGATATCAAAGTGATCCAGGAGTGGATCATTGGACAGCGGTCAAAAACATCCTTAAGTACTTGAGAAGAACTAAGGATATGGTTCTTTCTTATGGAGGTGATGAACAGCTCGTTGTTAATGGTTACACCGATGCTAGTTGGAACACCGATCCGGATGATTCTAAATCACAATCTGGATACGTATTTATTTTGAATGGTGCAGCAGTTAGCTGGAGGAGTGCAAAGCAAAGCGTTGTGGCGAGATCTTCAACTGAATTGGAATACATGGCTGCTTCGGAGGCTTCACAAGAAGCGATATGGATGAAAGAGTTCATTACAGAGCTGGGTGTGGTTCCTAGTGCGCTGGACCCAATGTCTATCTACTGTGATAACATGGGTGCCATAGCCAATGCGCAAGAACCAAGGTCACACAAGAAGCTGAAGCATATCAAGCTACGTTTTCACGCTATTCGAGAGCATGTCCAAGATGGGGACATAAAGATTTGCAAAGTACACACAGATCTGAATGTGGCGGATCCGTTGACTAAACCTCTCCCGAGGGCAAAACATGACCAACACCAAACTGCCATGGGTGTTCGGTATATTACCATGTAATCTAGATTAGATGACTCTAGTGCAAGTGGGAGACTGTTGGAGATATGCCCTAGAGGCAATAATAAATGTAGTTATTATTATATCTTTGTGTTTATGATAAATGTTTACATTCATGCTATAATAGTATTAACAAGGAAACTTTAATACTTGTGTGATTTGTAAACTTAAATTGAAGTCCCTAGTATAGCCTCTATACATCACTAGCTTGTTGGTTAATAAATGATTGTGGTTTCCCTATCATGAACATTGAGATGTTATTAACAACAAGATCATATCGTTAGGAGAATGATATGGTGGACATACTCCTATAGATAAGCGTAGCATAAAGATCAAGTCATTTTAATAGTTCAATTGCTATATGCTTTCTGATACATAGTAACCTAATTCCTTCGACCATGAGATCATGCATATCACCTTTACCGGATGGATGCTTTGATGACATCAAACACCACACCGTAACTGGGTGGCTATAAAGGTGGCATTGAGTGTTCGGAAAGTATTGGTTGAGACACATGGATCAAGAGTGGGATTTTTCCATCCATATGACGGATAGATATACTCTGGGCCCTCTCGGTGAAATGTCATCCAATTAGCTTGCAAGCATGTGACTGGCTCACAAGGGATCACATATCACGGGAACGAGAAAAGAGTACTTATCGGTAACGAGGTTGAACTAGGTATGCAGAGATACCGACGATCATAACCTCGGATAAGTAAACTATCGTGAGACAAAGGGAAATTGGTATCGTATGTAAGTGGTTCATTCGATCGCAAAGTAATCGTAGAAATATGTGGGAGCCATATGAATTTCCAGATTCCTCTATTGGTTATTGATCGGAGAAGTGTCTCGATCATGTCCGCATAATTCACGAACCGTAGGGAGACACACTTAAGGATTCGACGTTGTTTGAGTAGTTATGGAATGATGAGAAAGAGACCGAATGTTGTTCGGAGTCTCGGATGGGATCCGGGATATCACGAGGAGATCCGAAATGGTCCGGAGAATAAGATTCATATAAGGAAAGTCCCGTTTCGGAGTTGGGGAATGGTTCCGGTGTTTTCATCGGGAATGCTCTAGAAGGTTCCGGAATGTCCGGCACTCCGGAGGGGAAGGGTGCATGAATGTGTTATGTCAAGTTGGTATGATTGCATCATGTACTCGATGTCATCGCTGAACAAAATAGAGGGTTTATTCAAATCCTAGTTTGAAAAGTCAAACGCCAAGTTTGAAAGTCAAACGGCTATTTTTGGGAAGTGAGAGGGAGGTGGAAACCGACTTGGGGGAGGAGTTCCTCCTCCCACCACCGGCGCACCACCAAGCCGAGTTGGGGAGGGACTCCCCTCCCCTTGGCCGGCCCCCTCCACCTATATAAGGAGGGGCAGGGCTCCCCTCCTAGAAAAAAGTTCCTACACCTCTAAACCCTAGCCCCAAGCCGCCTCCGCCTCCATAGCCGCCGCCGCCCCTAGGGCAATCGCCGCCACCGCCTAGATGAAACCCTAGCCGCCGGCCTAGCCCCCTCCTCGGCGTGTCTAAACCCTAGATCGTCGAGGGCTCTCTCATAGTCCACCATACTCGCTCCGGCTTAAGGCGAAGCCCTGCGAGATCTCCCCTCTACTTCCGATACCACGCCGTTGTGCTGCCGGAATCGCGAGGAGAGTGCTACAACCTCCACTGCCTGCTGGAACAAGGGAGAGGAAGGTCTTCGTCGAGTACCGAACGTGTGACCGACTGCGGGAGCGCTGCCGGAACGCAGCGCCGGAAGGATCGACTACGCGATCTTGAGATCGGGAAGAGTACGACTACATCACCCACGAGAATCCGCTCTCGTTAAACACTTTGGAATCTTCGAGGGTGAGTTATTCCATCAACTCGTTGCTACAATCTAGTAGATAGATCTTGGCTTGTTTGTTTGTATGCGATAGAAAATTTTTGTTTTCCATGCTACGAAACCCTACATCATCGTCTTGGAAATTTATGTGGTTCTCGACTCTCGTATTTAGTTCATCGTGGTGTTCTAGGGTCTATCTCCGGAAACGCTTCTTTGGATTGTCAGGGCTGTCGCCTCGGTAAGCACATTCAACTACCGTATCCTCACAGATGTGTCTGAGCGTCCTTTTGATCTTGTTCACTCTGATGTTTGGGGTCCTGCTCCCTTCCCGTCGAAAGGACGTCGAAAGGAGGTCATCGCTACTATGTTCTCTTTATAGATGATTTTTCTCGTCACACTTGGATATATTTCATGTCTTCTCGTAGTGTGGTCTTGTCTATCTATAAGAAATTTGCTGCCATGGTTCGAACCCAGTTCTCCACTCCTATTCGTGTGTTTCGTGCAGATTCTGCTGGTGAGTATATCTCTCATTCACTGCGCACTTTTCTTGCTGAGGAGGGTACTCTTTCTCAGTTTTCTTGTCCTGGTGCTCATGCTCAGAATGGTGTGGCTGAGCGCAAGCATCGTCACCTTCTTGAGACGACTCGTGCGTTGATGATTGTCGTTTCTCTTTCGCCTCACTTTTGGGCTGAGGCTGTTTCCACTGCCACCTATCTCGTCAATATTCAACCCACTGCTGCTCTGCAGGGTGGTATTCCTCTAGAGCGCCTCTCTGGTCATCCCCCTGTTTACTCGGCGCTTCGTTCGTTTGGTTGCATTTGTTATGTTCTTCTTTCCCCTCATGAACACACCAAACTGACCGCTCAGTCTGTTGAGTGTGTCTTTCTTGGATACAGTGCTGAGCATAAGGGCTATCGGTGTTGGGACCCCGTTGGTCGTCGGATGCGCATTTCCCGTGATGTCACGTTTGATGAGACGCATTCTTTCTATCCTCGCCCCACCTCCTTGACCTATCTGATGGAGGATATCTCTTTTCTACTTTTTCCTGACACACCTCCCTCTGTTCCTATTGATCCTCCTTGGGGACCTATTCTTGCTGATGTCTCACCTTCGACCCTGTTGTCCTCCTCCCCACCTAGTTCTCCTACTTCTTCTCCTAATCCTCCACCCACATCACCGTTGTCTCCTTTTCCCTTCCATTATTCTCGTTGCTCTCATGCTCCAGATCCTCCTCCTGGTGTCCCTTCTTCTTCTTCTGATATGTCTTCTTCTTCTGACGAGCTTCCCTCTCCTCTTCCGGCGACTCGTCTTCGTCGTCCACCTGACCGTTACTCTCCTAGCCAGTACGGTCTCTATGTTGCCCTCGAGCCGACTTTTTATCGGGATGCTGAGCGTCATCCTGAATGGCAGCTTGCCATGGCTGAGGAGATTGCTGCGCTTAAGCGCACTGGGACCTGGGATCTTGTCTCTCCCCCTCCCGGTGTGCGTCCCATCACGTGCAAGTGGGTCTATAAAATTAAGACCCGCTCTGATGGATCTCTTGAGCGCTATAAAGCGCTCTTGTGGCTCGTGGTTTTCAGCAGGAGCACGGCCGTGACTATGATGAGACCTTTGCCCCTGTGGCTCATATGACCACTGTGCGCACTCTTCTTGCTGTCGCTTCTGTTCGACACTGGTCTGTGTCTCAGCTTGATGTTCAGAACGCTTTCCTCAATGGAGAATTGAGTGAGGAGGTTTACATGCAACCTCCTCCTGGGTATTTTGTTCCCGATGGGATGGTTTGTCGTCTTCAACGTTCTCTTTATGGCCTGAAACAGGCCCCTCGTGCCTGTTTTGAGCGCTTTTCCTCTGTGGTGACTGCTACTGGTTTCTCTCCCAGTGCTCATGATCCAGCGTTGTTTGTTCACACTTCTCCTCGTGGACGCACTCTTCTCCTTCTCTATGTTGATGATATGATCATTACTAGTGATGATCCTGAGTATATTGCCTTTGTTAAGGCTCGTCTTCGTGATCAGTTTCTTATGACTGATCTTGGTCCTCTCCGCTATTTTCTTGGGATTGAGGTCTCCTCCACTTCTGATGGCTTTTCTATCTCTCAGGAAAAGTATATTCATGATCTTCTTGCTCGTGCTGCTCTTGGGGATGAGCGCACTGTTGAGACTCCTATGGAGCTTAATGTTAAGCTTCGTCCTACTGATGGTGATCCTCTTCCTGACCCGACGCGTTATCGTCATCTTGTTGGGAGTCTTGTTTATCTTGTTGTCACTCGTCCTGACATATCTTATCATGTTCATATTCTGAGTCAGTTTGTCTCAGCTCCTACCACTGTTCACTATAGTCATCTCCTCCGTGTTCTTCGCTATCTTCGTGGCACGATCACTCGTCGCCTTTTCTTTCCTCGTTCCAGCTCCCTCCAGCTTCAGTGCTACTCGGATGCTACGTGGGCGAGTGATCCTACGGATCGTCGTTCCCTTTATGCTTACTGTGTGTTTCTTGGTGGTTCGCTCATTGCTTGGAAGACGAAGAAACAGACAGCGGTTTCCCGTTCGAGTGTTGAGGCTGAGTTGCGAGCTATGACCTTGTTGACTGGTGAGGTGACTTGGTTACGGTGGTTGCTTGCGGATTTTGGGTTCTCTATTACGACACCCACTCCAGTTTTGTCTGACAGTACAAGTGCTATCAGTATTGCACATGATCCGGTAAAGCATGAGCTTACCAAGCATATTGGTGTTGATGCTTTTTATACACGTGCTCAGGTGCAGGCTCAGGTTATTACACTTCAGTATGTGCCTTCAGAGTTTACAGTTGGCGGACTTCTTTACAAAGGCACAGCCTAAAGCGCAGCATGATTTCTTACTCTCCAAACTCAGTGTTGTGGATCCACCATGAGTTTGAGGGGGGGGGGGGGGGTTAGATGTATATTGTAGTTTCTCCATATGTTAGGAGGCTTTCTGCATATTTGTACTTGTACCTGTACTATATATTGTGGCCTTTGGCCCCCAGATAATACAAGTTGCATCTTCCTAACAAGAGGGAGGAAGATTCATCCCCCCAAGCTACAAGTCTACATATATGCATGTCACAAAGGATGAATATTATATACTCATCTTCATGTCAACTTGTAACATGGTGCATTGGGATTGGGAGCTTGCTAATATAATTACAAGTATGTCGTAATTTGTAACATACATAGCATGGCAATTACCTGTAACATGGTGCATTTGGTCAACATATATGCATGTCACAAAGTATTTGCACATAAATAATCCATAAACAAAATTAAGTGATTGCTAATCTAGAATTCTCTTGTATGCTTCTGCATTGGGTGGTACTTTTTATTAGCTTGCATATTGTGGAGAAATACATGTGTGCTTACAGAAGTTGACACGTAGTCAGTTATGGTTGTATTGCTTGTAGTATAAGTATGATGCCATGTACCTTAAATGCATTTGTCATATGTGCATTGACTGCAAGTTTGAATTCCACCGCCCTCTTTGACAATCCACTTGTTACTTTCACTAATAATACTAATAAAAGGAGAAATAGTCAAAATAAATAATATAAACAAAGATCTACGTGGCCCTACTGCATTATGGACTATTAGAGCATATCTAGCTGACCCCTTAAAAAGGACGAATCCTTAAAATAACTATCGGTTTAAGCTTTCGGGTGAAAAAAAGTGGACAGATCGCATACCACACCGGTCTTTAAAATTTTTAAGGGGGGCATCAAAAGCGCACCCCCAGCCCTTAGATACAAGGGTTTCGATGTCGATCCGACGCTGACCCGTATCGCTAGTAACCCTTGGCGGGAGGGACATTTTAGCCCGTGACATCGCTTGTTCCCCTCCTCCCACTGCCAACTACCATGCGCCTCCGTCAATTTCGTCCACGCCGGGTCGATTCCTCCTACGTAGAAGCCCACTGCTGCCCGCCGCTACCGTTTCCCACCCGTGGTAGGCCAGAGGTCGCCACTCAACGGAGATCTCGCTCGACAATTGAGACAGCGGTAATGGATATAACAAGATACCATTTCAACTTCTCAACTCTCCATTGATCTAAATATGAAGCTATCATACATAGATAAAATGAAAGTTAAAGTCATGGACGACGTCCTCCGCGCCGCCATCCACCTCCTTCGTGTCAGAATCGATGTCGATGATGTTCGCGGTGCCCGTGCACTTCCCATAAGCAATGCCTCCCTTCGGGGTTGAGGCGGAGCTGCCATCGGTGAGCTCCGCACAGCGAAAACTCCACCTTTCCACTCCTTGAACCGCTTTGGCCAGTACACGCTCGTGGGCGAGTACCGAGCCATTGCCCTCTTCCACTCCGGCAATAGGTGGCGGCGCTCCTCGATCTGCATCGCCAATTCGTTGTCGCGCAAGAGCGTCGCCACGGGTACCCCGGCGTAGCTAAGCTCAAAGCCAGCCAGAGGCCTTGCGTGCAGCGGCGCGAGGATGTCGTAGTGGGCGAACATCATGGCCTCGTAGAAGTTTAGATTGAGCCTCTCCATAATGGCAGGGAGGAGAGAGTCTATGGGGTAGGGATGAACCGGCCGCCGGCGCGCATATACAGTGTCTCTTTTATGAATCGCAAATATGGTTGTTCTACCCCCAACCCGTGTGCATGGTAAAATTACATTTTCCTCGGCCCTTATATGCGTTTTAAAAGCTGGACTCTTAAGGGTCTGCTAGAGTTGCTCTTTGGGATAAAACGTGAACCTACTCTTGTGCCATTAGCCATTGCAGCATTCAGCATCCACAAGATTATTCTTATTTTACCTTTGAGTTTTAAGTGTCCCTTTTTTATTTCTCTAGTACTCCCTCCGTTTTAAAATATAAGGTATTTTAGGTTTGTGAAAATAACGTATCTAGACACCTTTTAGTGTGTAGATTTGAAGTGAACCTCTCCGAATCTACACACTAAAAAACGTTTAAATACATCAACTTCACAAAACTAAAATATCTTATATTATAAAACGGAGGGAGTAGATACCTGCAGCTGTATTGTCAAAAAAAAATATACCTGCAGGCCGCAGCAGTGCCCAAAATAACAAGGTGCACCCAGTCCACGCTGACATACTACCAGTGTGAACTTTTTGATGTAGAAACATGCCTATTTTCAGCTACTCAAAATCTGATGCCATCAGGGGAATTCAGGTGCACAGATCTGTTTACAGACATTAGTGTGTATGCAAAATGACCATGAACAATAGATTAGTGTGTGTGCGCGAAGAATTTGAATCACAGAGTTTCTTCGGCTGCGACGTTGGTCATCGATTTCCATCGGCTGCGACGTTGCCACTACATGTCTTCCCTTTTAGGATATGGCCAGAAGCAAAATGGGTAGTTGAACTGATCATGCCTTCACTGCAGAAGAAGTAGCCAGTTCCTCCAAGAGTTCCTTCTGCTCCAACGCAGCGCAGGACTGTAGATGTTTCAAGGGTAACCAAATTAACACAAGCTGCGGATTTTTATGTCATACGCTAGATCTTCAGTTTTTACAAATGCTTGGTGTCATGTAATTTCATATTATGACATGTGATGTACCTGAACAGCTGACTCGATGTCTCCCAAAAGGAAGCTAGACAATACGAAATTCATCTTTAACCGATGATCGGTCACTCTGTTGTCCTGTAACCAAATGTGAAATTGACTCAACTATGTTATGAACATTTCAAATGTTGACAGCACAATCATATCAGTGACAAAAGGCTGTGCATCATTTTGATGCAGAGGCCGGGGATTTCAACCTCCTTTTCGAAAAAAATGAAACCCTAAGATAGTAGACCATGACTATGAAATCATGTGCTAGTACCTTGTAATTGTACGTCCTTATCTTCTCAGAGCGAGCACCAGTACCGACCTTCAATTACTAACATTATTAGCAAATTCAACACAGAATATTCAAAAAAAAATTGCAACGAAGGGTAATCTTTTCCCATGTCCATATTAAAGAAAGTTACTTCATCCTTAATCTTGTCAATGTTTGAGTTAGTAATGCCAATAAACAAGTCTTATGCATTCAGTATCAGTCTGCCTTTTCCTATTATTCGTGCTGTTTTTCTATCAATCTTAATCCCACTTCTTAGCTTTATGGTTGTTAGCTGTAAGACTTACGCCTTCTTGCCACATTCTTCTAATGAAAATTGAGACCATCATGGTTATAGCTAATTACTTTTAGCATTGAGTCCGAACATTATTTTCTGGGAACAGATTCCGTTCTATGATGCATATGAACCTCTATGGAGAACAAACATCATACCTGCAGTAACCTCTGGGTTCTTAAGGACTCTTGTTGCTCCCTTAACTTTATCTCATATCTGTAATGTTCATGTAGAGACATATGGGAGATGAGTTAAGAGCACACAAGGATTAATTTAACTACAAACTAACTTGTCCTTTTAAATGGTAGCAAATGTACAGAGTAAATATGATCTCAAACTATTTTGAAGGTACAAATTCATGGCATTTCTTTCAAAAGCAATTCGAGATAGAAATGCAAATATAGTGCTACTATCAAAGAGCATCTTTACAAGTCAGAAAAAAGAGTAACACATATATTAAAAGGCTGCGCAAATAACAAGGATAAATCGGATGATAGAACCTTACAGCTTTGCTCTCAATAATTGGAATGCGCGTGCTTTATTTTGAAGTTGTGACCTTTCTTCTGTACAAAATATCCTTATTCCTGTAGGCTTATGGATAAGATCAATAGCCGTTTCCACCTTGTTAACATTTTGTCCTGCATTGATTAAGAGCGTACAAGAGTAAAAATCAGTTGTTCCAGATAACATACAGTCCTTCAAAAAGATAACATACATCCGAAACATTAGTGTTCTACTACAACAAGTCACAGTCCGGATGTGATATACCTCCAGCTCCACCAGATCTTGCAGCTTTAAGTTCAATATCTTTTGGATCAATAACCACATCCACTTCATCGGCCTAATGGTGCCATCAAAACACAACTAGAAAGCGTCAGAAAAAGAAACAGAAAACCCACATCTCAGAAAATTGACATCTAACACTCACCTCTGGCATAATAGCTACAGTAGCTGTTGATGTGTGAACACGGCCCATAGTCTCTGTCTGCGGCACACGCTGAACACGGTGCACACCTGACTCAAACTTCAGTTTACTGTAGACTTGTTTGCCCTTCACCTCCATTACATATGTCTTGTATCCACCCTTTTCTGCCTGAAAGGTTCGATCATGCTATCAGCATTTTGTTATTCATTAGTCAGGTTAAGGTTGAAGGTACATACATCTGAGCATGAAACTGGTTTAAACTTCCAATTGTTGAGCTCACAATATTTTTGATACATGCGTACCTGCAGGATAGAAATTACACATTCAGTTGTGGATTATGCGGATAAAGTAATAAATATGACGCTACAATATTGAGAGTATAATTTCGAAGAATATCATGAAATAAACAAAGATGAGCTTATGTTGGCAAAACTTAAAATCCCTCTTGCACGTTGAGTAACTATCACCTGTAAAACACCAAATTCTGTTCAATAAGCTCTAATATGCTATTACCTAGATTAAACAACAGCACATAAACTATCTCAATTGCTAAATGCTAAATCATACTCGATTAGCATCTACCTACAAGGTCACCAGCCCAAATTCCAGCTTCATCACCGCCAGCACCTGCTCTTACTGCAGAAATGAAGAAAACAGAGTTCTCAGTTGCAAAACTTCAACTAGGACTGAAGCAATTATAAGATCCTGGACTGAACTGAAGAAAATCAGGATAATCAAAATCCCTACTCCTAGTTAATATATAATTAATAGCTAAATTGATATTGGTAACACAATTGCATATGGTGAAAACGACTGGCTAGATAAGTTTGTAGGATCTGGTGTACACTTGAAAACCAAGATGTACCTTCAAGTAAGATGTTGCGTGAATTTAGAGGGTCGCTGGGAAGCAGAAGTACCTAACATGAAAAGGTAGGAGCAATGAGAAGTAATTGAACAAGTCTAAATTGAAAATATCTGTCATTACCCACCGTCAGCCTTTCCTCGAGCTCTGCAAGCTCGTTAGAGAGAGACTCCAGTTCTGAAGCTATCATCTCTGCCATATCAGGATCATCTCCGTTCTCCTTTTGCAAAGCTATCATGTTGGTCAATACAAAAAAACTGTGAGCATCCAGTACGTATTCCGAGGAAAGTTAATACTGATCAATCCGAAGAAAAATAAGTACCGAACCCTTCTAACCTTTTGTTTCTTCAATCTGCCTCTCACACTCCTTAAATTGCTTATATGCGGTCACAACCTGGATATTTTTCATAAAAGTGTGATGAATTTGGCAGAAGGTTTCTATGCACAAAGGTTCATAAGACCTAAGCAAATAAAATGGTACTCAAAGTATGCCAAACATACCTCCCCGAGATCAGCAACAGACTGTGCAAGTTTTTGGTATTCGCTTGGATCTGAGACAATGTCAGGGTCACCCAATCTAACCTGAAGAAGACGCTCATTCATCAGATTCCCGTATATGCTAAATCGATATTAAATGAGAACGGAACAAGAATTTTACACATTTGTATGAAAGCATTAAATTTTATGTTTCTACTGTCTGTATATCGCATTTGCCTATTGCCAATAATGAGGGGAAATAAAAGTTCACAGCTTCATTCAGTACCTTTCAACAATTTGACTTGGTCTCGGAACTATTTTAATAAGAGAATTTCATGTAGGATTACAAACTTTAAAAATTTCTGAATATGATTTGAACTAAACAGGCTCTAGATTCTAAGATGGTTGTGAAAAATCATAAGTAGGCACTGAACGAAGAAGTGAAGGACCATACCGACATTTCTTTCCATGCCTTCTCTGTAGACTCCAACTTTGAGATGAGATGGGGCTCCTGCGAGAAATCTCGGAACAGATTACGGCCCTAGCTAGCTATCTCCAAGAAAGAAGCAGCCGGCAACAATGACGCAGGGTAACGGCAGCAATGAGATTAGGGACCTTACCGCCATGCAGACCACGGACGCGGAGGAGGAGGGCTTCCTGCGGAGCGTGCCGAGGAAGAAGGGACTCGGAGGAGGATGCCGAGTTGTATGAACGGCGGGAGCTCGACGCGGCGCCCGGAAGCCGGCGAGGAAAGCCTCCATGTTTCCTTTCTGCCGAGGAAGAGGAGGACGAGAGGTGGTAACGGCGAGTTGAGGATAGAACAACTATCGGAAGGGGTGGAGAAGAGTAGAGATGGTCCTTTGCTTTGAGATGCGTGTATAAGAGACCAACCATGTTCGTGCTTGTCTATACGTCATTACTCAGGTAATGATTTTCTTTAAAAAAATAAATACATTAATTTCATGAAAATACCAATTACATTCGGTCTTGACGTCCAAGACATAAATGCACATAGGTAAGAACAAAATAAACAAGAGAGAAAAAAAGACCCATCACCGTGTACAACCACTCACAATTGAAACACTTTAAACATTACCGAATACAACGCCTATATTACAAATTAGACTCTCCAGTGACAACGCCTTCAAGAAAAAAACAATACATAAGAGTTGTCGTCTCCCGATCAAAGATTTTGGGTTTTCATCCGAAAAAGATCAAGTTTTCAAAACAATGTCATTGCCAGGTATAAACCAATGAAGGCCAGTCGTTAGGTTTTCACCCTGAAAATCATGGCTTGGTACTCGATGAGAATCACCAAAGATGCAGTCCACATGTGTTGTCATCCCCGCTTGCGAAGGCTGCTGTTGCAAGTCCCCGAGCACTCGACACACAGGGAGAACTTGTGCTGCATTGTCTTCAATAAAAACATTTCTGCCAAAAAGATCGTAGCCACCATGACTTTCTTCATGTCTGGAAGATCCGTGAAAATCTATACGAAGACATGTCCCATAGCACTAAACGGTAGGCGAAGCTTCATGCCGCGCCCCAGAAGGGTGCGCACAACCGCATCGATTCCGCTTTAGATCTCCAGTAGCATCCTGTGCTAGACTACGAAAATCTCCGAGAGGAAGACCGGAACTCGTCTACGGCCAGATCAAGGAGGCCAACATCGACGTCGCTAGTGGTCGGAAACTCCGCAGGGTTGGACCCCCTTTATTCGAAGCCTCGCCAGCAACCCCCATACTATCGGCCATCACCGGTCGTCCGTCCCACCGGAAGAGTCCGGCAGATCAGAGGCGACCTTGGCCGCCACACCTGCAAACACCGCGATGAGCCACGCAACAGCGGAGAAGAGGACAAGTCTGACGCAAGACCGTGCCCTGCCGGCGCATGGGCGCAACAGCTATGGCCCTTCCGGGCCGAATCAAACCTAGACCGTCGCACCAACGCTCTGATCCGCCACTCCACCATGGAAAAAACCCGATGCCTAGCCAGATTAGGCACGACACCAATCCACAAGCACCCATCTGCCCCACCTCTCCACGCGAAGAAGAGAAGGGGTGCGTCGTCCTCACCCTGATCCACAAGCGGTGATGGCTAGAAATGCCCCTATGCTAGGTCTCCTTCCACACAAAAAACTCATGCAATGTTGATCCTTTTTTAAAGTGAAATAAAATTTGTTGCCTCGGGTTGGACACGAAGCTGCGATGCGAGTCGATGGGTACTGCTCGCGATCAGCGGAGACAGATCAATCAAGTTCGCTAAATGAGGATAGCTAGGCGGAGTGTGTTGACATCTCTATGTTCACTTTTTATCAGGCTGAACGGGATTCTTTTGTTCTAACAAGGAATTAGTCACATGTTTGATGGGTACTGCTCGCGATCAGCGGAGACAGATCAATCAAGTTCGCTAAATGAGGATAGCGGGGTGGAGTGTGTTGACATCTCTATGTTCACTTTTTATCAGGCCGAACGGGATTTTTTTATTCTAACAAGGAATTAGTCACATGTTTCTGTTCATGGTGTTGGCATCATAAATGCGAAGTTCACTTTGAAAAAGATCATGCAACTAAGAAACATGTAGCATGTTTCTACTAAATAAGGATCTCGTTAGCAACTTCCTTTTGTGCAGAGATGGGTGTAAGATTATCTTATAATATAAGAAAATGGTTATTTCGAAACATGGACAATTTATCAATAAAAGGCTACGTGAATCTACTATGCAGAGGCAGGTAATAAATCTTCCGTTTTCTAGAAGAAACTAATTTTTACTCACCTATCTATTCAGAAAGGAGAAAACACATTTAACCAGTTGTATTCACGTCATCTAGTAAGAATGTTTATCCGATTGTATTAACCTTTTCTGACCGCAAAAGAAAATAAAAACATTATTCATCTGACTCACCGCGATGGCTTTGATTAGATCATCAGCAGCTTGATTTGTAAGTCCAGCACGGAAACGGATGTTGCCAACACATCACCATCCATGAGTTTGCACCGAACAGAAGAGAGTTCCAATGTTCCATGCACTTTCAAGGTAAGTTTTCAGAAACAAGCATATACGTATGCATTACTGGATCATACAAAGGTTTTTTACTAAGTAACATCTTCAAGCTACAATCCGCATCTAGCAAACACTCATCTCCATGATCAAAACACATGCATACCTAAGGCATGTTCGGTTCATTACCGCACTAAGGTCGTTTGGTCGCAACAAAAGGAGTAAATTTTCCAACCTAGGTGTGGCGAAGTACGGTAGCCAACCAAACACGCCTCTGACGTTTCAAAGGGAAAAAAATAGACACACTAACAATTAGTTTAGACCTCTGAAACTTAAAAGTTCTGAGGTTTTCTTGGTGTAGGTGACCTTCCATCCATTGTTTGCAGTCTTTGCTTCAGATGGAACACCTCAACCCCTGGCAAAGTAAATGTCAACAGCATTCTTGCATGGCCACAGATGCAAATGCAAGCAAAATTGGACATCGGCCTGAAAAGCCATGAAAAAATGGGAGCCACTGGCTATTTTTTTCATTAATCAGGATGAACCCAGAAGATCGACACTTTCAAAATGTACCTGGACCTGGAATGCCCTCGCTCACTCTCCTGCTAGAACTCCACAGGTCGAGTGCAGCTCCCGTGTAGGAAGAAAACCGGGTCAGTAGAACAGCGACCCGAAAACGTTAGCAGATGGAGACATCATAGGGATAGTTTCCTGCCTTCCGGTTCTCATCCATGACGGCCTTCAAAAAGGCCAGTTCAAGCTCCAGCCACACATTGTCAGCATGGACAATGTTTGAGGTTGAGGTGATCGGCAAGTTCCTTTTAGCTCGGAGGAGAGTCCTCATACATTACAGGTTCTGCATCAGGGGCAGACCGCCAGCTGAAACAATGCTCATTTTGCAGCACTACTAGGACTTCTTTGTTTTGACATTAGCACTACTAGGACTTGGATCTTCGGAAACACAACATACTTTCAATTCAGGAAGTAGCTTGGTGGGAAAAAAATTCAAGTGTTTTTTAAGAATATGAAAAAACAACAGAACTATACTTTGAAGCAGATATCAGAAATTCCCCTTGCAACAAAATAAAAAAAAATGAAGTCTAAACCTCCAAATGCTAAAGCAGGTTGTTCTTTTACTTACAAAAATAGTATTTCACCTTATCAGATGGCTATTTTTTGTTTCCTCTAAACGAAACAAGAACACTCTTATACGGAAGAACCATGCTGAAACCCTGTGTGAGTTGCATCTTCAATGGTTCAGCAACTAGAACAATGACTTGAATAACACGATTTTGAATAGGATTTGGAATAACGTTAAGGGATGGAATAAGTATTCCTGGTGTTAACCTTAACCAATCCTTACCTCTTCTACACAAAAAACAGCTTATAAAGTTAGCATGGCTCACAATTCCCTCAAAGCATGCTCCAATGTCGACCACCTTTGGAAAAACCTGCACATGTTTTCCAATCACAGCACCCATCACAGCAGGTAAACAGTAACTAGCTTTGATGAGGCAGTGCCCCGAAACGAACAAACCTATGACAGGGTGAAAAAAGACACGAGGAATGTTATACATATCTGAATGCATGCTGCTTATCTCTGGAACAATCAAGGGAACATCCCTCGAGTAAACGGCTGGACTTACTCAACAATTGCTTCGGACCAGTCACTTATGATGGCTTCTCAAGCAGACCCTGTTACTCAGGAAGGGAAAAGGAGAAAAAAGAAAAAATAGTGAATGCCATGACATAAAAAGACATTTATTTCCGGCAAACTGGGTGAGAACTGACCAGTAAACAAGATAACAAATAATTCTACGGAACATTTATTTCACTAGAAGAAAACAACAAGTGAAATTATTTGTAACATAGGGATCAATTAAGCTGCTGAACTCTCTGAATAATCAGATACAAGTTACGCACAATGTGAATTGTACGCAGAAAAATAACAGTTACTTGATGCAAACTAACATAATCAGAATAATTTACAGTATTGTAGAGAAGAAACATCTTTGGACCATTGCACCAGCCAAAGCATGCCAACTGAAACATAGCATAGGCTATAGTTTATGTCTTTTATAATGGACTTTACTTGTGTATGGATAAGTGGGCATTCCCTTGAATCTTTGATTCACACCGCAGAATCAGCTCCAACTCCTCACGAGCCTGCAACGACAAATATATGGTTGGTTTCAACCTCACTGTACCAAATCACCTTACAGTCTCCAGTGTTACATTTCAAAGTTTGCTCCGAGGAGAAAATCTTCATCAATTAAGTTTAATGAGGGGAAAATACATTTTTAGAGATCAGATGAGCACTCTGGTCAGCACTGAAGCTCTCCAAAGATCTCCATATCCTGCAAACAAAACTCCTAAATCAGAAAGACAAACACCAGTTTAGTTATGCATCCATTGGTTGAGTAGACTACTGAATGGTATGGCAGCTCAGGTAAACACTGTTGTTAACATCAGATGGCAAACTCCACTATAGCCCCATCTCCTTCAGGTCCATGTTGCCCATTAATGTCGGACACAGTAGAGCACATCTCTTCCTTGCCTTTCTGCTTCGATGAAGGTAACAGAACATCTGATGAGCATTTATCTGTAGATGTGCCGGTTTCATCAGCAAGCCGCTGTTCTTCCTGGATAACTAGATCTGCTTCTTCTGGTGAAGCATTTTGCAGCCTAACTTCAGTGTCATGCTTGATTCCTTCAGAGTCTGAACCAGCTTCTGACTGATTAAGCTTCTTATCAGGAAAGCTCTCATAAATTTCCTTTTTATCTGAAGACAAGGGATCATCAAGAGAACCACTGTATTTCCTAGCACTAGCACCCTCATCTGATTTTTTCGATTCGTGTTGTTCAGTAGCATCCTTATGGTATTTTTCCTCGGAATTCCTTGAGCTTCTATGGGACCGTGAAGATGAATGACGAGAACTTTTATCTTTAGAATGTTTTGATACATCTCTGTATTTACTGTCTTTACGAGAAGGATCATCTCTGTCATACTTCTTGCTATCTGTCTTCATCTTAGTGTTCCTACTTGTGTCATGGTTCTCAATATTATCATCATCTCCAGCCATCCCAGCACCATCCTCAATACTGTCTTCATTCTTCCTCTTATCATATTCCAAGGCCGCATCATGCCTAGATTTCTTGTGATTATCATTATCACTGTTCACCATTTCATCTTCAGATACAGATGAACTTATTTTATGAGCAACAACAGAAGCATCCACATTCTTATTTTCCACTGGGTCCTTTACAGACCTTTCACCTTTGCTACCTCTACTACCTCTGTCAGATCTTTTCTTGTCATCCTGCATCCCAGATTTTTTTACATCCTTCTTATCACTGCTACGATGCTTTCTTTCTTGTGATCTGGATCTTGAATGCCTGCTACGACGAGAAGAAGGCTGGTCACGTGTTGGTGATGATTTGATTCCTTTATGATGTTGCGGTGACCTTGAACCAGCACGACCTGACCTTCTTGATTTGGATGGGCTTAAACTCTCTTCCTTTCGCCGCTTCGGTGACCGAGAATCAGCTCTCGATGACTTCTTATACCTCGGGCTTATACTTCTACTCCTGTTCCTTGCTGAACTAGATGAATAATGATCACGAGATCGGTTACTCTCTCTTCTCCTGGACCTGCTATACTTGTCCCTATCATCCCTATATGACCGGTCACTGCCATACTTTGAGTAATGGTGAGATCTTGACGGAGATCGTGATCGGTGCCCTCGGGAATATCTGAATGGTGGAGAGTAAGAGCGGTCCCGCCTACTCCGACGGTACTTGATTGGTGATCTTGACCGAGATTTGGACCTACGAGAAGGGGGTGATGGCGATCTGTAAATTAAATAATGAACTGGTCAGGGTTCCTTCTGCAATTAAACCAACAGAGGTCATGCTGTTGTTAGTTCCTACTCTAAGATCTCTCCTATTTCATATGTTCCACAAAAACCACAGATGCGTAAATAGAAATGGTGATATATATATATACCAGATAACCAACATCATCTGAAGCTAAAGCTATCTCTTCAAAATAAAGTATGTGTTTCTATCACTTAAAAATAAAGCATGTATTGCTAATTACAAGTTCCAAATCCCTTTCACACAACCAATGCGTAAAAGAACTGTCCAAGTAAAAACAACAAACCCGATAATGACTAATATGGTGCTACGAGTTGATCGTATTGAAAGAAGTACGGCTAGCACATATTGCCTGTTATCTTATGGTGGGAATTCGATCCATGTTAATGCTGTTCAGTCCTCAATAGCAATTTACATGCTTGGAACCTTGGAGTTTCAACCTAAGCTCATAGAATACATTGAGAAAATCAGAAGAAGAGGTTTGTGGAGTAAGAAAACAGATCAGAGAGACAAGTGTGATTCTTTGGCAGCTTGGAGCATGGTTTGCAAACAAAAACAGAAAGGAGGGCTTGGGATTTTAGATATTATAAGGTTCAAAATCAGGCTCTTCTAAAATAATTGCACATGTTCTACAACAAAAAAGATATACAGTGGGTAAACATTATATGGTCATCATACTACCAAAATTCACTACCGCATGCATGGGACGCATGTGGGTTGTTCTGATGGAAATCTATTATGAAACTTTCTCCCATATACAGAGGTATTACCACATGTTCAGTGGCCTCCCGGACATCTGTTTTATTTTGTAAGGACAATTGGAACAATGGCTTGATGCTTAACAAATACCCATGTCTATCTTCTTATATAAAAAATAAAGATGTTTCTATGGCTGACTCTAGTCAGCCTGGGAATATTTTTCACTTTCCACTATCACCTGAAGCCTTTCGGGATTAGAATCAGATTCAGAATATTACCATTAACCAGATTGATCAAGAGCTGCAAAATGACAAATGGGCACACACATGGGGATCCAAGTAAACCCCACAAAAATTCTATAACTTTTGCTTCAGGCAACTATCTGCCTCCCTTGTCATACACATGGATTTGGAAATCAAAATTATGGCCAAAGTTTAAAGTCTTTGCCTGGTTACTTTGGGCTAACCGGTTGAATAAAAAAAATTGTTTTAAAAAAAGCACTATAACAGTGGCCAGGCTTTCAGCTGTGCTCTTTGTTCCACTGGGGAAGAAGAAGAAACCATTAAATTAATTTTTTTCACGTGCCCTTTCAGTCAGAGCTGCTGACAGACTTAATATTAGTTGGAGACAAGACCTGAATAGGATAGAGGCAATTATTCAAGCCAAGGATTCCTTCCAGAGACCTTTATTTTTTGAAATATTTATTATCGCAGCTTGGGGAATCTGTATGAAAAGAAACAACTTCATCTTTAAGAGAGTTAGACCATCTAGAATAGCTTGGCAAGGTAGAGTTAGAGTTGATCAGTCCTTTAGGTTTAAGGTGCCTGAAAACCAAGCGGACTATACTCTCTTGTTGACTTTATTTAAACTTTTTTATCATGTAATCTGAGGTAATTAAACTGTATTATCACAGTAGGAGCCTCTCCTACTGTTTCATTTTCCAGAACAAAACATGCTTCTAATCTCATGCCAATGTATATAAGTAGACCACAAAACAGGAACACGATCTATTCTGTTACCTATACAGGAAATACCTAAAAAGATGACAAGGACTCAAGTATTACCTTGACTTCTCTTTGACATCCTTTTCTTCCACAGTTTCCCCACCAAAGCCCTCTTCTTTCAGCTTCCTGCTTATCTCAGCAGCCCGTGCTGCTGCTGCTTCAGTGGCATTTTTCATAGTAGCTGCCAGTAAAGCAGTCTGCTGAGCTGCTATTGACGTCTGCATCATCAGTGCCTGCTGGAACTGCAACTGTTGCAACTGAACAGCTTGCTGCATCATCATAGGCAGATTGCTATTTGCCAAAGTAGCCTTCTGAGGAAGAGATTTAGCCATCTCAACATTCAACGGGCGACCACCAACATCCACATTACTGAGCGCCAACGCTGCAGTTGCTTCTTCCGGTTTGGTGTACTCCACATAAGCAGTATGTTTCGAGTCTGCGATGGTACAGTCAACAACTTTGCCGACATACCCAAACATCTGCTTAAGATGCTCCACCATAAGCAGTGGGCTCAGGTTGCTAATCTGAACAGTTCTCTTCAGAGTCTCAGCTTTCTCGGCTTCCGTCAGACCTACAAGGACGGGAGCATCATGCATGTGAGCGACATGACTAGGAAAACAATGTCCCAAGTGCATGAACCAATTCAGAAGAGCACAACATTAAGGCATTGTAATGCAGGCTTGCAACCTAACATGTCTACTCTACTGATTCCAATTCGGTAAAGATTGGCAGGCGTTGTTATTACCTGGAGCCTGCGTTGTGGCTTTGGACTCGGCTTGCATCTTAGCAGCGTGTGCCTGAAGCGCCTGGGACGCCATGATGGCCTGCGCGGCTGCCATGGCTGCGGCAGAGGGCGCCATTGGAGCGTGGCCGAGCGTACTGACAGAGGTAGTGGCAGTCATGAGGGACATGAGCAGCTGCTGCGGCGGGTGGCTGAACCTGCAGTCCGTCCCCTTTGTGCACTTCCCGTTGATGTGTTCCCGGCATATCTCGCCCAGCGAAGCCCCGACGCCCGGGAGGACGACCCCGCCGGATGCACCGGGGATGAGGCCGAGCAGGCTGGGGAAGGCGCCGGACATGGAGCTGGCGTAGTTGGGCATGGTCTGGTTGAGCATGTTGGGGTAGGCGGAGGAGGTGGTGGTGGTGGGGAAGGCTGTGGTGGTGGGGAAGGTTGTGGTGGTGACGGCGCTGAAGAAGACGGGGAAGGGGCTGCCCATGATGGGGGCGCCGTCGAGGTCGACGTGAACCATGTAGTTGCCGCGCCTGGGCACGGAGTAGCTGACGGCGTAGGAGCCGTCGCCGTTGTCCCTGACGACGGCGACAACGTCGAGGTCGGAGTCGCCGCCGGCCGCGGGGCGGACGCGGACGCGCACGAGGGCCCCACCGGAGGGGACCCGGCGCCCGTCGCGGTCCTTGCCGACGACGGTGAAGATGGCCGGCGCGGCTGCGGAGCCGCCTGCGATGCCGGGGCCTGCGGCGGAGGACTTGGAGGGATCGACGGGTCCGGGCGGGGCGCGGGGGAGGCCGTCGTCGTCGTCTTCGGAATCGGAGTTTTCGGAGCCGGCGTGGAGGGCGGGGTTGGCGAGGGAGGAGCAGGAGGGCGCGTGGTGGGGACCGGGGTCCTGGGGAGGCTGGTCGGCGTGGGCGGAGGCGGAGAGGGCCCTGAAGGTAGCGTCGAAGGCGGCCTTGGCGGCGGCGGTGGTGTCGGCCTCGGACTTGAGCTTGGCCTCCTCGGCCTGGCGCACCCAGACGGGCTTGGGCACCGCCATGGGAGGGAGGGAGGGAGGAGATCCGCGACGGCTGGTGGTGGTGCTGAGGTGAGCTAGCTAGGATTTGGCGTCGCGGGGAGAAGAAAAGGATGGAGCCGAGATTGATTTGGTTTTTTCTTATGAGATGGAAGGGAATTTCCGTTAACACACTGATGAAATATTAGGTTTCGAAAACCATGGTGTTTTAGAACTTTGGCTCTAGCTTTCAGTGATTCTGAGAAGCAAAGGCATCATTCTTGGCCCTTTATTTCACTATTTCAGATCCAGCTTACTAGATTGATCTAGATCCATAGATAAAAATTCCCTATTTAGGAAAATTGAAAAAATTCCAGCAAACTGCAAATGTTTCATTGTACATTCTAAAAAAAATCATTCCACTTAGACTACTATTTTGTGGGTAAATAGATATTTCATGAATTGAAACATAAAAAGCTATTTAATCACGAATCAATTATCTAAATGGACTAAAACTTTCTTAAAATATATAACGAAGCGCTTACAAATTATTAGGTTATTTAAAAAATAGAACACTTTTGAAATTTTTAGCTATGAACTAGGTTAATCTAGTACGTGGAATCTGTAATGGTTAGCTGACGATGGTGACTTTGTCTAAGTGACTTTGCTTCTCAACTCAAAGTCATTGAATCTGATTACGTTATTTTAAAGGCCAGTGCTAGGAGTTTCCGTCACAAAACTGAAAAATATCAACTATTGTCGGAGGCGTCGGATATACTTAAGTGAGTGAATCTTGCTTGTTCGGTCATTGCAACAAAAAAATACCTCGTGTGTAACAATTTTTTGTGTATGCAACATTAGTTTGCAACTTTTTTCTTAGTAAAAGTCGTGAAATATATTGCAAACATTTTGAATATGCTCATGTAGTAAAAATAAAAACATATTGAACAAATATTACATTCATTTGGTTTTAGCAAAACATCAAAAAGTGTGTCACCATTTGTGATACGTCGGAAACGTATCAATAATTTTTGATGTTCCATGCTTGTTTAGTATCTACTTTGCTTTGCTTTGTCTATACTTTGAGGTGTTTTATATCTTTTCTGGAACTAACCTATTAACAAGTTGCCACAGTGCCAGTTGCCTGTTTTCTTCTGTTTTTTGTTTCAGAAAGGCAGAAAATCAATATTCTCGGAATTGTACGGGACAAAAGCCAAAGTCAATATTTTACCGTGGGCGACACGAATCCGGAAGACGAGACGGAGGGGCGCCACGGGGTGGCCACACACCCCCGAGGCGCGGCCAAGCCTGGCCCGCGCCTGGGCAGGGTGTGGGCCCCCGGGCACCCTCCTGCCTCGCCTCCTCGCCTATAAGAAGGCCCGATGCAGAAACCCTAGGCACCCGATCAAAACTCCACGAAACCTTCTGTAGCCGCCGCCACAATCGTTCCTAGATCGGGGGGACCTGAAGTTCTTCCCGACACCCTATCGGAGGGGAGATCATCCCGGAGGTCTTCTTCTCCGGTATGATGCGTGAGTAGTTCCACCTTGGACTACGGGTCCATGTAGTAGCTAGATGGTTGTATCTCCTCCTTGTGCTTTCATGTATAGATCTTGTGAGCTCCATTCATGATAAAAATCTAATCTATTTGTAATCATGCATTCTGTGTTTGCGGGGATCTGATGGATATTGAGATTACTATGTCAGATTGATTAATGGTTTTGTCTATATGATTCTATCATGTCTGTGTTGTTTGTGATCTTGCATGCTCTCCGTTGTTAGTAGCTATCTTGGTCAAGTAGTTGCTAGTGACTCCAAGAGGGGGTATTTATGCTCGATAGTGGGTTCATGCCTCTAGTTTCCAAGGGAAGTGACAGAAATCTCTTCGGTTGTAGATGTGATGTTGCCACTAGGGAGAAAACAACGGTCTCTTGTTCATGGAACAAGTGGATTGTTTACCTTACACACTTTGCTTAAAGCAGTTGTCTGTTGCTTGTAACTTAATACTGGAGGGGGTTCGGATAATAACCTGAAGGTGGACTACTAGTCATAGATACAGTTGGATGGCGGTCTATGAATATTGTTGTATTGCCCAATCGAATCTCATACGATCTTTTTGTCTGGTATTGCATTGTTATGCCTTGCTCAGTTCCTATCAATTGTCCTGCTGTGATTTGTTTACCCTTCATGCCATGTTGTTTATCTAAGGAGAGCACCTCTAGTGAACTATGGACCCCAGTTCAATCTTTACCATTGGATACATCTTCCACTGTTTACTTGCTGCATACCATTCATCACCTTCCACACCATACGTTTAATCATTTGTTACAGCAAAACGGTGAGCTTGGCAACCTCACTGATTCATTGGGGCAAAGTCTTGAGTTTGTGTTGTGCAGGTTTCCACGTTGCTTGCAACACTTGTGTAACGTTTCCTTCCTCCTACTGGTTCGATAACCTCGGTTTCTTACTGAGGGAAAACTTGCTGTTGTGCTCATCACACCTTGCTCTTGGGGTTTCCAACGAAGCGCTCCTACATCAACTCAGCGCTGCATCAAGCTTTTCTAGCGCCGTTGCCGGGGAGGCTAAGGACGTCTTCACAAGGGGAGTCCTCCTCAACCTTTCTCTTTACTTTGTTTTTGGTTTTCTTAGTTTCTTTTGCTTGGTTTTGTTTGCCTCTTTTTATCAAAAACTCCAAAAAAATTAGTTTAGTTTGGTTTGCTTTCTCTTATAAAAAACACACAAAAAATAGTTCCTGCTCTTGCTGCTGCTATTTTTGGCTTGCCCACCTTTGCCAAAATGAACTCTACTAAGAACACCAAGTTGTGTGACTTCACTAGCACAAACAATAATGATTTACTTAGCACTCCTATTGCTCCACCTGCTCCTGATGCTACCTTTTATGAAATTAAGCCTGCTTTGTTGAATCTTGTGATGAGAGAGCAATTTTCTGGTGCTAGTTCTGATGATGATGTTGCCCATCTCAATAACTTTGTTGAACTTTGTGAGATGCAAAAGTATAAGGATGTAGATGGATATATTATTAAGCTCAAGCTGTTTCCTTTCTCCTAGAGAGGGAAAGCTAAACAATGGTTGCTATCCTTGCCTAGAAATAGTATTGATTTTTGGACTAAGTGTAAAGATGCTTTTATTGGAAAGTACTACCCTCCTGCTAAGATTATATCTATGAGAAGTGACATTATGAAATTTAAACAACTTGATAATGAACATGTTGCTCAAGCTTGGGAAAGAATGAAATCTTTGGTTAAGAATTGTCCCACTCATGGACTCACTGCTTGGATGATTATCCAGACTTTTTATGCAGGTTTGAACTTCTCTTCAAGAAACCTATTGGATTCAGCTGCTGGAGGTACCTTTATGGGCATCACTTTGGGTGCTACAACAAAACTCCTTGATAATATGATGGTTAATTACTCTGAATGGCACACTAAGAGAGCTCCACATGGTAAGAAGGTAAATTCTGTTAAAGAAACCTCCTCTTTGATTGATAAGATTGATGTTACTATGGCTATGCTTATTGATGGGAAAGCTCCTTTAGATCCAAACAATGTTCCCTTAGCCTCTTTGGTTGCTCAAGAAGAGCAAGTTGATGTGAACTTCATTAGAAACAACAATTTCAACAACAATGCCTATAGGAATAATTTTGGTGGTAGCAATTATAGGCCTTCTCCTCCTAATAATGGCAATACCTATGGAAACTCCTACAACAATGCTAGAAGTGCCCCCTCTGAACTTGAAGTCATGCTGAAAGACATTATTAGTAAACAAACCACTTTCAACAAGACTATAGAGGAAAAGCTTTTGAATGTTGAGAAAAATATATCCTCTTTGTCTGAAGTACAGTCCTCCTTGATTAATAAAATGGCTGCTAAACCTGAAACCATGGAAAGTACCTTTGCTGCTACTCATGCCATACAAGTTACTATTGATGAAAATGTTAGACTGTTAGCCCAACTTCATGCTAAGTGGGAAAGGGAAGCTGAAATTGATAGAAACAATAGTGTGTGCACCATTACTAGAATGGATACCACTAAACCACAAGAAGTCCCTATTCCTCCTACTATAGTGCCTAAACCTAATGAGTCTACTACTAGTGATGCTAAGTTTGATTTTGATATAGATGGTTGCAATATTTCTGAAGTGATTTTGTTCTTGCAAAAGCTTTCTAGAAGTCCTGATGCTAGTGATATGCATGTTGCTTTCACTAAACATATTGCATATGCTCTTGTTAAGATTAAGGAGGAGAAGTTAAAACACAAAGCTTCTATTCCTAGGAAAGTAGAAGATAGTTGGGAACCCATTATTAATGTGCAAGTGAATGACTTTGATCTCAAAGCTTCATGTGATCTTGGTTCTAGTGTCTCTATTATGCCTAGGAAGATTTATGAAATGCTTGATTTGCCACCTTTGGAAGATTGTTATTTGGATGTCCCACTTGATGATAATGCTAAGAAGAAACTCATGGGGAGTATTAATGATGTTCTCATTATGGTTAACAATTCTTATGTCCCTATTGATTTCTATGTTTTGGATGTTGAATACAATGCTTCTTGTCCTATTACTTTGGGAAGACCCTTTCTTAGAACTGTTGGTGCCATCATTGATATGAAAGAAGGCACCATTAAATATCAATTTCCATTCAAGAAAGGTATTGAACACTTCCCTATGAGGAGAGATAAGTTGCTTTTTGCTCCTCCTTTGAAAGCAAGGTTTGATGTTAATGCTTCCTCATTTGAAAATACTTGATTTCTTGCTTCTTGTGCCTAACTTAAAGGCGTTAAAGGAAATTACTTGTTGGGAGATAACCCAAGAGTTTCCTTAAGTCTTGGAAGTTATTACTTCAATAATGACCTCTCCTTATCCTTTTTTGTTTGCCTTTTGTGCCAAGAATGACCTCTAATGAAGGGAAGTAAGATTTGGGGAGTTGCTGTCCCGAAACAGATTTCTGTCCTCCACCAAAAAAATTCATGAGGAGTCTATGTAAGTAGTATCGAGCTCAAAATTTATGAATAAATCCCCCAGTATGTTAGATAACTTTCGTTAGTTCAACACTTTTTGATTTGAGCAACAGAAGATTTTCAAAAAAAACGGTATCTACCTGCTGGTCTGTTTTGACATATTTCTGCCATTATTTGCATTTCCTTCTTATTGATTCCTTTTTGAGTTCTCTTTTGGGGAATTGATATTTTTGAAGGAGTTGATACAGTAGCTTGTATTTTTAGTGAAAAGTTTTGTTGTTCCAAAGCTAAGCCCAAAGGTCTATTATATTTTGAATACACTAATGTTGCTAATGAAGATTGTGTAAAGTTTTGTCTGAAGGAAAAATTTCAGGTGTAGAGAGAGAATGATGTAATGAGATGAATAATGGACAAAATCTCTAGCTTGGGGATTCCACCCCAATGTCACCCCAATAAATATCCAAGAGGTACAAGCGTCAAAGCTTGGGGATGCCCAAGGCATCCCCTTCTTCATCAATAAAAAGCTCAGGTCTGGCTAGACACTTTGTTTTTATTGTTTCATGCACTATTGTGTTGTTCTTGGAGCGTCTTAGTTTTCATTTGCTTTGATTAGTTGTTTAGTTTTCTTGAATAAATTAGTTTGGACCCCCTTTCTCGCTATGTTGTTTCAAATAATTCAATTGGTGTTGGAAAGGAGTAGTAAGTTCTTGCTTGAAAGTGCAAGAGGAGTTTATATTGATTGTGACTTAGACTTTAGCATGACATGCTAGGTGTTGTTTTGACCTTATGCTTAGTGATTATTGTTATAGCATGTCTTGTTCCAAACAATTGGGATTGCTTAGTGTGGCTTGAAAGAATCATGCGTTATTTTAGCATACAAAAGCATAGTATTTTGGTATTCTCCTTTGATGCTTTGTTTGGGTTGACTTGGCACATGCTCACACCATGTTATGACTATGAACAAGTCACCATAGCCTCTATGATCATTTAGTCCTTGACTTTTAGTACCACTCTATGCTTTGGTTATTAATGTTTTGTTGCTCTGCATGATTATGGCCATTATTGCTCTCTTAGTTGGTTGCTCCTAGTCTTTTGCTAGCCTCCACTTGTATGAGTAAGTTCTACTCATGCTTCCAACTCCCAAGAAACCAAGTTATTCCAAAGTGTCCACTATAAACTCCTATGAATGGTGTGTTACACCATTCTAAGTATATTCTTGTTTTCAACTATCTTCGAATTAAAAAGTATTTTGTTATGTGAAAACTTAGTGATTAAAGCCCACACGAACTTGATGGCACACTTTATATTCTTTGCCCCTAATAAACCTGAACCATTGTGTCGTCTATGTTGTATATGCTTGCACTTATACATTGCAATTAGCAGAACCATGTTGTCATGGGGAACGTTTTCAACATTGCACTTGTACTTTGTACACAGTTGATATCATGCTCTTTTGTCTATGGATGTCACCGGTGTGAAATAGAGGGAGCTTGTAAGTCCATGGAGTTATGTATTTTGTGTTAGAGGAACGCTTGGGCTGCTAGCCTAAGCCATGCCTAATCATGGTGCAAACTTGCAGCATCACCATAATGAGCTATCTATGAAGCATCCTCAATAAAAAGCTATGCACATAGTAAATAAAAAGATCACTGAGATACTCATTGTCTGCTTGCCTTGTCATTTTGGTTATTGGATAGCTCCTGTACCATGTGCAAGGGGTACCTCGTTGGCGGTTTTCAATGATACGCATATACTTACTATGACAAGAACTTACAGGTGACTGAAGTTGAGTAGCATGAGGTGTGGCCCTCGTATTCAAGGGACTTGAGATTGCCAACTTATACTTTGTTAAGCATATACTCCATAGTTTGTTCACTTTAACCTTAATCACTTCAAGATGCTTATGATAGGGGCAATGAGGGCTGAAAGCTAACAAGTACCATAATTTTTTGAAGCTCTTTTTGAAACTTGAAATCCCTGCTTCCCTTTATGAAGGGCCTTTCTTCCACTATTATATTGAGTCTCCACCTTCTACCTTTAGGCACCATTAATATTGCATAGTTGCCATTCTGTGTGCAGTGTCCCAAAACTTATTGATTGATGCATATTGTGATATTACTTGTTCTTGTGCTACTTGTATCTAGTCACTCTCATGAACTTTGAAGGTGTCCTATGCATTTATTTGCTACTCTATGAGGGACAAGCTGTTTGCCACTATGCCATGTTTTCTGTATGTGAAACAAACAAACGTTTTTCAATCCATGTTATTCATGATCTTTGTTTGTAGCCTTTCATGCTGCATGCTTAGTTACTTTGTCTTACTATTAGAACTCCATCTTTCATGCACATGTTTAGAGTTCTTTGATCCCAGCTTTCGATGCTTGCAAATGGTTTGATCTTGGTTTTTATGGTGCAGGTCACCTCAAAATTATTCTTTTATCACTTACCTACTCGAGGACGAGCAAGAGTTAAGCTTAGGGATGCTTGATACATCAGAAACGTATCTATAATTTTTGATGTTTCATGCTTGTTTAGTATCTACTTTGCTTTGCTTTATCTACACTTTGAGGTGTTTTTATATCTTTTCTGGAACTAACCTATTAACAAGTTGCCACAGTGCGAGTTGCCCTTTTTCTTCTGTTTTTGGTTCCAGAAAGGCAGAAAATCAATATTCTCAGAATTGGACGGGACAAAAGCCAAAGTCAATATTTACCGTGGGCGACACGAATCCAGAAAACGAGACGGAGGGGCGCCACGGGGTGGCCACACCCCCCAGGCGCGGCCAAGCCTGGCCCGCGCCTAGGAAGGGTGTGGAGCCCACCGGGCACCCCCTGCCTCGCCTCTTCGCCTATAAGAAGTGTAACATCCCAAAAATACTAAACTTGGATCATCAAACTCTAATCATCAAAATTTAGAGTTAACAAAAACTTTGCTAATTAAAATTATGAATGCATGCATATGTGTATGAAATTCTTTTAAACCACCTTGTTTGATTGTTTCCTTGCTTGTAAAATGTTTCTTGGGTGAAATAAACATCATCTAAACATTTCCCAAACTTTTCCTAAAGACAAATAAGTCAAAACCAATAAAATAAAGGAATGGTTCGTTTGACCAATTTAACTCCCATGCCTACTTTGGCTGTCTCAAACTTTTAGAACCTAATGGAAAACTTTCTGGATCTTTGCACCCCTTGAATGTACTCATAACAAAGTATCAAGGCCCACTTTGTGATCATCTAGAAACTTTCAAATGCATAGTTTAAATGACAATTCAAAATTGAATCTTTATCATATGGGAAGATCCCACTTTTTCAAAAACCACTCAAACAAGCTCAACATTCAAAACCCAAGCATCCGCAGACTCACCAGCACCAATCTAGCAAACCCACCAAAAATCTTTTCAAAATTCAAAACTTGATTTCATGCGGCCATTTCATCAAACAGGTTGTAGACACAAATCAAACAAACATCAAACACTATTGTGAGCAGTGATTCTTGCCTAACTGGTTCCCCATTTAGCTCACAACCAGCTCAGTAGATCGTCTAGCAAGATTAACCAAACACTAGCACCACTGTGAGCTTGCCATTGCCGTCAATGGTGAACAGCCGAGCACACCCTTGCCACCCCATAGTCGACAGCAAGCTAGGAGCAGCAGCAAGCCTAGACAGCATGTCTGGGAGGCAGCCCACCGTCCACCGCCACTCATTGTCCCAGCCGCGAGCGTTGCCAAGCCCTGGACCACGCGCACAAACCGCGCCCAGACCAACAGAGACCATGCCAAGCGTGCGCCAGAGCGCCACCCTCGACCGGAGCCCACAGACCGCGTGTCGCTCTCGCCGCGTGCATACACAATCCCCACCGACCCAGGAGACCGTCAGACATCCTCGTTCGCCGCCTCATGACGCATAGCCACCACTCGCCGTCGAAGACGCTGCCTCTGCCGTGCAGAGCATCGTCCGTTCCAGACCAAGCCGCACCGCCCCATGCCTCGAAACCATGTCGTTGAGCATCGCCAGGAGACACCACACCGTCCCCTACCCTTGCCCATGCCAATAGCCGCCTGTAACATCGCCCCCGACGAGCTCACCGTGCGCCCCGACGGTCCCCTCGCTCGACTATAAATAGAGGCCACCCCCGCTCTACTTCTTCACACCATCTCACTCCCCTCTCCTCACTGATCGTGCCACACCATTTTTAGAGCAAGGAGAGCACCACCCCGCCGGAATTTCACCAGAGCCCGCCGCCTCTGGAGAAGAAGGGAGCCATCGATTTCGTCCACCCCAGGAGCTGCCGCGACCACCCCTGAGTTCGCCGTCGTTGACTTCGTCGTTCGCCCGCCTCGCCGACCCTCGCCTGCACCCCGGTGAGCCCCCAGCACCCCCACTGGCCGCGCTAGGTTTCGTTCTCGCCGGCGTTGTCTCGCGTCAACGATGACTCCCAGCCGTTGGATTAGAATCAGATCAAACGACCCACGTTGCCCCATACCGCTTCGCCCAGCCCCGTGTCACTGATGAGTGGGGACACCCACTTAGGCAGCCCGCGAGAGCACCGCGCTTAGCAGGCCGGCCCGTTAACTTTTCCCGCGCAGCCCAGTGATTTGAATTAAATCTTTTCTATTTTAATTCAAACACACTTCTGTACCCATTTTCAAAAATCAATCCAGGTCGATTCAGTGCACCAATTTGAATGAAACCAATTTTGTTGGAAAGGCCTGTGAATGCTGAATCCAAGCCCGTTGGATTCAAGTCATTTGGATTTGTAGATCATCCTTAGTAAAAATAACAAGGCAGAAGCTTTTCTGCATTCAAACATTTTTCAAATTTAAACCATAATAGCTTTTGAGTTGATTCCAACTCTCAAAAATCACATTTAACCATACCTTTAAGAATATATAAAAATATATAGGTTTAGTTGCAGAAATAATGTTCAAGTAATAAAAGAATGCTACATAGGCATTTCTAGCCACTTTAATTAATTAGAATAAAAGGGTAAAACCTTATTAAATTGTGACACCATTTTAAATCACATTCCCATGGACTACAATATGTGGTGATGACATGTGTCAACATGATCCCATGTTTGGTTTGGAGAATATAAAATCTTAAGTAGTTTTTCAATGAGTAGAAATTACTTTTCTAAAAATAAAAGAAATTAAATCAAGCCTTAACCTTGTAATGTTAGAGATGATGCTAGATCATATATAGGACCCTTGTGTGTGATGATTGCAAGTAGTTAAGTATTGTTTGGTGATTGTGTACCTCGTATTTATTCATAGACGCTAGTACCGACCAAGGATACGAGGAGGAAGGAGGATACTACGAAGAAGAAGCCGAGGAGAACTTCAACCACTGCTCTGCACAAGGCAAGCCTTACTAATCAAGTTGACCTATGCAAGCTAACACTTGCAATTTATCAAGCTTATACTGGTATTGTGCAAGCAAATACTTGCTTGTTACTATGCCTACTATATGCCTTAAGCATATGTGATCATACCCACTTGATAAACCAATCCTAGTTTTATTTGCAAGCTTCTTACTTTATTTCTTTATCAAAGCTTTAACTTAGAGTTGACTTAAGTGACTTTTAGATACTAGAAAGATGCTGAATGTTGCATAAAGAGCATAAAATTTGGCCTAAGTTAGAAACCTTGATATCATCCTAAGATATAAGGTTGTACTTAGTTGAAACTCCACTAGTTTACCACCCCTCATTAGTACTACCCCCACCTGTAGATGCTAGTGCTAAGCATAAAACTTGATCAACTTTAGATGGGTTGACTTGGTGGAAAAATGGTTATGAAAACCTTGGAATGATGGATCATTCTATTGAAATGTTTTGGACATGTGTTTCCGAACACTTGATGATTTTGGTGATGAAAATGTTGAGGCATGAGCCTTAGCTCTTTATAAAACCGATGGTTGTCTGGATGCGATACCATTCCAATTTTATCGTACAACCACAATACCCGAAGATTTGGGTAGGGCTTGACTGGAAACTTATATACCTTAGTGTTAGCTCCCTCACGGCCAAGGTCTGAGCTGAGGCTACCTTGTGAAGATTGTCCACCTGTGCAGTACCCAAGATGACAGTTGGTCATGGTTGGGAGGCCAAACTCACAGGAGAGGTGCTTATACTAGGGCGTGTAATTGAAAGGTTAGGATTGATTATCTGCATACTGAGTATGGTGAATTCAGGATTTGTTCCTGACGGATGTATCGAATGTTGTGGTGAAAGTGTACAATCTCTGCAGAGTGTCAAACTATTCGAATAGCCGCGTCCGCGGTTATGTACAGTTGGAGTGGCCATACAGTTCCCCCGTCATACTTTTCAAAATGACTTGTGAAATGAATTGAGACTCTGACTTGACCAGAACAGAGTTGTGACCTGAGTTACAAGATCCCACCTAGGAGTTATAAAATTGTGACTAGCTTCGGAACTTAGTAGAGATAAATCTGGCTTTTGCAAAACAACCCTAGAGCCTAGTGTCCTATTATCCAAAAACCCCTTTACCTGTTAGTATTAGCTTGCGAGTACTTAAAGAGTACTCATGGCTTTGTCCCTGGCTATTCCCATGGCCAGACTATGAAGAGGAGTACCTGGAGGATGGACCCCATGGAGGTTACGACAACTAGGATCATCTCCCATCGTCAGCATTTCCTGTGACCCCGAAGATGGAGCTTCGCCTACGCTACCGTTATTATTACGTATTCCGCTGCTTGAAGTTGTATTACGAACTGGATCATGAGATCCCTATTTGTGTAAGAACTTATGTATCGTTTGTAATGGATGATGTACTATGGTATCCAATTATGTTATGTCTCGCAAAAATGGTAATCCTGGGATTGCGATGTATGGCATAACAGGCATCTGGGATTAAAAATCCAGATGTTGACAAGTTGGTATCTGAGCCATCCTGACCATAGGAGGCCCTAGTTAGACTGGACGTTTGAACCAAAAACTTAGTTTCAAAACCAAAGAAAACAAATATTTACCAAAAACTTATTCTAATTCTTATCCCTTTTATTCTTTCATAAAAATTCATGTTCCTCAAAAACTCTTGCAAAATACATAAAATTTTGACACACTTGATCACCCTGCTAATCTACTCATCCTCTATTCTTATAGATGGACGTGAAGTACAGCAAGTTTTACCAACTGGGGAATGGAGGAGACCTTATCTTTGAGAGGGATTTGGACCAGCTTTCGAAACTTCTGGAGCGTCCGCACCTCGAGTTCTTCGGAGCTCAGCTCAATGATCAAGGAGGAGAAGATCTGCAATGGCTAATTGTTGCAAGTCTCCGAGGAAAAATTGAACCTCCCACTGTGGAGGGAATTCAGTTTACCTTGAGGGAAAACAACTGGCTCGATGGGCTTGCGAGAGCAATGCAGGAAGCTCTTTCCCGTCTGTGTGGGCAGAGCATCAATCAGATCAAGGTACTCGCTTTGAGTTTTGCCCAAGGCGTGATGCAAATGGACAACCACTGGAAGCCCCATACCACCCCGAGCTGAAGACTCAATTGGACCACCTTAGCTTCATGATGTATGATCGTCAGCATGAGTTGGACAACTGCCGTGACCACTCCAACCACAAGTTCGCCATCATCAAGACGAAGGACCAGACCATCGCCATGCTAGCAAAGGATCGCAAGTCTCGCCGCCGTCAGCTCGACAAGAAGGAGCGCATTATTGCCCGTCTTCGCCACCGCATCTCATCTTTGGAGGAGACCATCCACGAGAGAGACATGAAGTTGGAGGAAAGGGAGAATGCCAGAGAGGATCTTCGTGGAGATCCTCACTCCTATCTCAGCGATGACGATGATTTTCTGGAGGATCAGGCCATGGACTTCTTCACCGATGAGGACGATTTCGCCTTCATCGATGATGATGAAGATGATGAAGCCACAGACTCCAAGGAGTAGTAGCACTTGAGCACTAGCGTAGTGAGTAGTATTCGGTCCCACTGTATCGTAGTTCTCAGAATGGTTCTTAAAACCCTCTATTTTTCTTTGTTGTGGTGTGTGTTGTACTGTGTGCTATGAATGAATGAATGAAAAAGCAAGTTGCTAGAAAAATCTGAGTCAAACCTTTAAAACTTTTCAAAGTCCCCGAAACCTTAGAAATTTCCCTCTTTTCTCATGATCTATCAAAATCTTCAGATGCCACGTGGAGGAAGTGGTTCAGCCCCGGACTCGATGTTGCAGATCCTGCAAATGTTGACTTCTGACCGCGAAGCTAAAAGAGTGGAACGTCAAGCCAACCTAGCCACTCTGCAACAGATAGCCCAGCTAGCCCACAACAACCAAGGCCACGGAAATCAGGACAACCATGGATCTAAGCTCAAGAATTTCCAGAATACCAACCCACCTGTTTTCACTAAGTCCGAAGAGCCCCTAGACGCCGATGATTGGCTGCAAACCATGGAAAATAACCTAGAAGTAGCAGGAGTGGAAGCCAACGAGAAAGTCCTGTTCGCCACCCACTATCTAGCTGGAGATGCCCGAGCATGGTGGAACAGTGTTCGCGCAATGACCGGAGGACAGATGATGACCTGGGAGGAATTCAAGGTCAAGTTCAGCAGAACCCATGTGCCACCGGGTTTGATTAAGAGAATGAGAGACGAGTTCAGAGAGCTGAAGCAAGGAAGGATGACTGTAGTAGAATACCGTGACAAATTTTTGTCATTAGCTAGGTATGCCCCGGACGAGATAGACACGGAAGCCAAGAAGAAGGAGAGGTTCCTGAATGGTCTGCATGGCGAGATGCAGACGGTGTTAGTCAATATCCCCTTTGCTTATATTGAAGCCCTTGTCGACTCTGCCATCCAGATGAAAGGAAAGATCAACCAAGCCAATGAGAACCGCAAGCGTCGCATGATGCACCAACCAGGAACCCATCAGACCCCAAAGTATCGCCCCAACCCATCTCCAGGAATTGCCCTAAGAACCAACAGACCCCCGATGAACCGTCCGACCTATCCCAACCGTGGAAACCCTAGACCCGGAGGAAATCACAACAACCCCAGCAACTCTAGCAATTTCACCCGTGCCCCACCCAAGTTCAACACCAACAATGCTACCGCCAACACCAACACTGCCCCGAGGACTGGAAACAATGTTGTGCCTGTCACAGCCAAGGACGAGTCGCAAGTGGCTTGTTATGACTGTGGAAATAAAGGCCACTATTCCAACGAGTGCCCCAACAAGAAGAATGCTTCAACACCCAATGCCAATGCCCCAGCTCAGCAACATCGTCGTGTTCAGACAGGGAGAAGATTTGCCCCAGGGAATTCACTCAACCGCAATGGCCGTCTTTTTCTCATGCATGCTGAAGAAGCTCAGGAAGCGCCAGACGTCGTGCTGGGTATGTTTTCTGTTAATTCAGTACTTGCAAGAGTGTTGTTTGATTCTGGTGCATCGCATTCATTTGTCACCGAAGAATTTGCATGCACTAGTAAAATTCAACCAACCAAACTGAAGCATGTTATGATTGTGCAAATTCCCAGATCAACCACCAAGGCTAGGCAAATTTTCAAAGCCGTCCCTATCCGAATCCATAGCATAGATTTTTATGCTAATCTGATAGTACTCGGAACTAAAGGTTTGTAAGTAGTACTAGGAATGGATTGGATGTCCAAACATAAAGGATTGATTGACTGTGCCAAGAAAGCCATCACCATGACCAGTACCACCAGAATATCAGTCGAGCATATATCTGAAACCTTACCTCGCCAATTCAAGTGTAACAAGAGTATAGCCCAACCTACCATTGACCAAGTCCGGATAGTCTGTGAATACCCTGATGTATTTCCAGATGTTTTGCCCGGTATGCCCCTAGATCGGGATATCGAGTTCATATCGAACTAATCCCCGGAACTGGACCCATAGCCCAGAGACCCTATAGTATGAACCCGTCAGAGCTCGCAGAACTGAAGAAGCAACTGGATTCCATGTTGGAAATTGGATTGATTCAACCAAGTGCATCACCATGGAGATCACCTGTCTTGTTTGTGGACAAGAAGGATGGAGGTAACCGTTTGTGTACGGATTATCGGAAGTTCAATGATGTCACCATCAAGAACAAGTACCCCTTGCCCAAGATAGAAGATTTGTTTGATCAGTTGACCGGTGCCAAGGTGTTTTCTAAGATTGATCTTAGAACTGGCTATCATCAACTCAAAATTCGTGCAGAGGATATTCCAAAGACTGCCTTTACCACCAGATATGGATTGTATGAGTATACAGTCATGTCTTTCGGATTAACCAATGCCCCCGCTTATTTCATGAACCTCATGAATAAGATTTTTATGGACTTCTTGGATAAGTTTGTCGTTGTTTTCATCGATGACATCCTGATTTATTCCAAATCAGAAGAAGAACATGAGCTACACCTAAGGACCATTCTTGGAACCCTTAGAGAGCATCAGTTGTATGCAAAGTTTAGCAAATGTGAATTCTGGTTACAGGAGGTAGGATTCCTCGGTCACATTGTATCAGCCGGAGGAATTGCCGTTGACCCTGGCAAAGTAAAAGATGTAGAAGATTGGCAAGCCCCAGCCACTCAAACCCAAGTTCGTGCTTTTCTCGGATTGGCGGAATATTACCGCAAATTCGTAGAAGGATTCTCGAGTATCGCCAGACCCATGACCCAATTGCTGAAGAAGGACAAGAAGTTTGAATGGACCGACAAATGTGAAGCGAGTTTTCAAGAACTCAAGAGGAGATTGATTTCAGCCCCAATCTTGATCATGTCGGATATCACGAAGCCCTTCGATGTGTATTGTGACGCATCCAAGATTGGTCTCAGATGTGTGCTAATGCAAGAAGGCAAAGTTATATCTTAGCTATCTCGACAATTGAAGCAACATGAGCAAAATTACCCAACCCATGACCTCGAACTCGCAGCCGTAGTTCTAGCCCTGAAGACATGGAGGCATTACCTGATGGGAAACCGTTGTGAGATTTATTCAGATCACAAGAGCCTAAAGTATATATTCACTCAGAAGGAGCTGAATATGAGGCAGAGAAGATGGATTGAGCTAATCAAGGATTATGACCTGGACATTCACTATCACCCTGGTAAAGCCAACGTGGTAGCCGATGCCCTTAGCAGATTGCCGTGCCGCTTGAACTCCATGATTTTGAAGGAGCAACCAAGTTTGCACAAGGAGATGGAAGATTTTCGAATGGAATTAGTAAGTGAAGGATTTTTGGCTAGCATAGAACTCCAGCCCACTTTGATCAGTCAGATTAAGGAGGCGCATAAGGAAAATGCTAGTATCGATGGAATCAAGCATCGTATCGGTACATGCAAAGTACCCGGATTCACCGAGGACGAAGAAGGAGTGTTGTGGTACAAAGGACGCCTTTGTGTACCAGTAAATTCTGAATTGAAAGAAGTTATTTTGAAGGAGGCTCATGATACTCTTTATTCTATCCATCCCAGAGGAACTAAGATGTATCAAGATTTAAAAGAGCAATTTTGGTGGCATAAGATGAAGAGAGAAATCGGAAGCTATATCGCCAAATGTGATATATGTCAGCGAGTCAAGGCAGGACATCAAAGACCCGCTGGATTGTTGCAACCTTTGCAGATTCCGGAATGGAAATGGGATTCTGTAGGAATGGACTTTATCACTGGACCGCCTACTTCTAGTAGGGGAAATGACTCTATCTGGGTCATAGTGGACAGATTGTCCAAAGTCGCCCATTTCTTGCCCATCAAAACCACATATCAGAGTTCGAAACTAGCGGAGTTGTACATCGCTAGAATCGTCAGTTTGCACGGAGTCCCTAAGAACATAGTATCAGATCGAGGAACTCAGTTTACCTCGAGATTCTGGAAGAAAGTCCAAGAAGGTTTAGGAACCCGCCTAGATTTCAGTACCGCGTATCACCCTCAGACCGATGGACAAACGGAGCGAGTAAATCAAATACTCGAAGATATGCTGAGAGCCTGTGTGTTAGAATATGGATCTAAGTGGGAAGACTATCTGCCGTTTGCAGAATTTTCTTACAATAACAGTTACCAAGCCAGTTTGCAAATGGCCCCATTTGAATTCATGTACGGAAGAAAGTGTCGCACCCCTTTGAACTGGTCGGAAGTAGGAGAGAGTCAGATTTTTGGACCCGACATCCTACGAGAAGCAGAAGAGAAGGTTCACAAGATTCGTGAGCACCTCAAGACCGCCCAATCCCGACAGAAGAGTTACGCCGACAAGAGACATCGAGACCTTGCCTTCAACATAGGAGATTTTGTTTATCTGAAAGTGTCGCCATTGAAGGGAATGTAGCGTTTCCAACTCAAAGGAAAGTTAGCCCCTAGATATATCGGACCTTTCAAGATTCTGAACCGTCGAGGCGAAGTATCGTATCAATTGGAACTACCCGAAGAGATGTCATCCGTGCACAATGTGTTCCATATCTCGTTACTTCGCAAGTGTCTCGAAGTCCCCGAGAAGACCGAAGTGTTCAAGAATATAGATCATCAGACCATAGAGATCAACGATGACCTGACCTATCCCGAAGTACCCATCCAAATTTTGGAAGAAGCTTTTCGAACTACCCGAACCCGAAGCATCAAGTTTCTCAAGATTCAGTGGAGCAACCACACAGAAGAGGAAGCTACCTGGGAACGCGAAGATCATATCAGGACGGAGTTTCCCGATCTCTTCAAATCCTAGGTAATCTTTTCGTCCTTTTTCAAATCTCGGGACGAGATTTTGTTTAAGGGGGGAAGGTTTGTAACATCCCAAAAATACTAAACTTGGATCATCAAACTCTAATCATCAAAATTTAGAGTTAACAAAAACTTTGCTAATTAAAATTATGAATGCATGCATATGTGTATGCATTGATTTTGAAATTCTTTTAAACCACCTTGTTTGATTGTTTCCTTGCTTGTAAAATGTTTCTTGGGTGAAATAAACATCATCTAAACATTTCCCAAACTTTTCCTAAAGACAAATAAGTCAAAACCAATAAAATAAAGGAATGGTCCTTTTGACCAATTTAACTCCCATGCCTACTTTGGCTATCAAAAACTTTCAGAACCTAATGCAAAACTTTTTGGATCTTTGCACCCCTTGAATATACTCATAACAAAGTATCAAGGCCCACTTTATGATCATCCAGAAACTTTCAAATGCATAGTTTAAATGACAATTCAAAATTGAATCTTTATCATATGGGAAGATCCCACTTTTTCAAAAACCACTCAAACAAGCTCAAATTTCAAAACACAAGCATCTGCAGACTCACCAGCACCAATCTAGCAAACCCACCAAAAATCTTTTCAAAATTCAAAACTTGATTTCATGCGGCCATTTCATCAAACAGGTTGAAGACACAAATCAAACAAACATCAAACACTAGTGTGAGCAGTGATTCTTGCCTAACTGGTTCCCCATTTAGCTCACAACCAGCTCAGTAGATCATCTAGCAAGATTAACCAAACACTAGCACCATTGTGAGCTTGCCATTACAATCAATGGTCAACAGCCGAGCACACCCTTGCCACCCCATAGTCGACAGCAAGCTAGGAGCAGCAGCAAGTCTAGCCAGCATGTCTGGGAGGCAGCCCACCGTCCACCGCCACTCACTGTCCCAGCCGCAAGCGTTGCCAATCCCTGGACCATGCGCACGAACCACGCCCAGACCGCCAGAGACCATGTCGAGCGTGCGCCAGAGCGCCACCCTCGACCGGAGACCACAGACCGCGTGCCGCCCTCGCCGCGTGCATACACAATCCCCACCGACCCAGGAGATCGTCAGACATCCTCGTTCGCCGCCCCGTGACACATAGCCACCACTCGCCGTCGAAGATGTCGCCTCTGCCGCGCAGAGCATCGTCCGTTCCAGACCAAGCCGCACTGCCCCATGCCTCGAAACCATGTTGTTGAGCATCGCCAGGAGACACCACACCGTCCCTACCCTTGCCCATGCCAATAGCCGCCTGTAACATCGCCCCCGACGAGCTCACCGTGCACCCCGACGGTCCCCTCGCTCGACTATAAATAGAGGCCACCCCCGCTCGAATTCTTCACACCATCTCACTCCCCTCTCCTCACTGATCGTGCCACACCGTTTTCAGAGCAAGGAGAGCACCACCCCGCCGGAATTTCACCCGAGCCGCCGCCTCTAGAGAAGAAGGGAGCCATCGATTTCGTCCACCCCAGGAGCTGCCGCGACCACCCCTGAGTTCGCCGTCGTCGACTTCGTCATTCGCCCGCCTCGCCGACCCTCGCCTGCACCCCGGTGAGCCCCCAGCACCCCCACTGGCCGCGCTAGGTTTTGTTCTCGCCGGCGTTGTCTCGCGTCACCGATGACTCCCAGCTGTTGGATTAGAATCAGATCAAACGACCCATGTTGCCCCATACCGCTTCGCCCAGCCCCGTGTCACTGACGAGTGGGGACACCCACTTAGGCAGCCCGCGAGAGCACCGCGCTTAGCAGGCCGGCCCGTTAACTTTTCCCGCGCAGCCCAGTGATTTGAATTAAATCTTTTCTATTTTAATTCAAACACACTTCTGTACCCGTTTTCAAAAATCAATCCAGGTCGATTCAGTGCACCAATTTGAATGAAACCAATTTTGTTGGAAAGGTCTGTGAATGCTGAATCCAAGCCCGTTGGATTCAAGTCATTTGGATCTGTAGATCATCCTTAGTAAAAATAACAAGGCAGAATATTTTCTGCATTCAAACATTTTTCAAATTTAAACCATAATAGCTTTTGAGTTGATTCCAACTCTCAAAAATCACATTTAACCATACCTTTCAGAATATATAAAAATATATAGGTTTACTTGCAGAAATAATGTTCAAGTAATAAAAGAATGCTACATAGGCATTTCTAACCACTTTAATTAATTATAATAAAAGGGTAAAACCTTATTAAATTGTGACACCACTTTAAATCACATTCCCATGGACTACAATATGTGGTGATGACATGTGTCAACATGATCCCATGTTTGGTTTGGAGAATATAAAATCTTAAGTAGTTTTTCAATGAGTAGAAATTACTTTTCTAAAAATAAAAGAAATTAAATCAAGCCTTAACCTTGTAATGTTAGAGATGATGCTAGATCATCTATAGGACCCTTGTGTGTGATGATTGCAAGTAGTTAAGTATTGTTTGGTGATTGTGTACCTTGTATTTATTCATAGACGCTAGTACCGACCAAGGATACGAGGAGGAAGGAGGATACTACGAAGAAGAAGCCGAGGAGAACTTCAACCACTGCTCTGCACAAGGCAAGCCTTACTAATCAAGTTGACCTATGCAAGCTAACACTTGCAATTTAGCAAGCTTATACTGGTATTGTGCAAGAAAATACTTGCTTGTTACTATGCCTACTATATGCCTTAAGCATATGTGATCATACCCACTTGATAAACCAATCCTAGTTTTATTTGCAAGCTTCTTACTTTATTTCTTTATCAAAGCTTTAACTTAGAGTTGACTTAAGTGACTTGTAGATACTAGAAAGATACTGAAGGTTGCATAAAGAGCATAAAATTTGGCCTAAGTTAGAAACCTTGATATCATCCTAAGAGATAAGGTTGTACTTAGTTGAAACTCCACTAGTTTACCACCCCTCATTAGTACTACCCCCACATGTAGATGCTAGTGCTAAGCATAAAACTTGATCAACTTTAGATGGGTTTACTTGGTGGAAAAATGGTTATGAAAACCTTGGAATGATGGATCATTCTATTGAAATGTTTTGGACATGTGTTTCCGAACACTTGATGATTTTGGTGATGAAAATGTTGAGGCATGAGCCTTAGCCCTTTATAAAACCGATGGTTGTCTGGATGGATACCATTCCAATTTTATCGTACAACCACAATACCCGAATATTTGGGTAGGGCTTGACTGGAAACTTATATACCTTAGTGTTAGCTCCCTCACGGCCAAGGTCTGAGCTGAGGCTACCTTGTGAAGATTGTCCACCTGTGCAGTACCCAAGATGACAGTTGGTCATGGTTGGGAGGCCAAACTCACAGGAGAGGTGCTTATACTAGGGCGTGTAATTGAAAGGTTAGGATTGATTATCCGCATACTGAGTATGGTGAATTCAGGATTTGTTCCTGACGGATGTATCGAATGTCGTGGTGAAAGTGTACAATCTCTGCAGAGTGTCAAACTATTCGAATAGCCGCGTCCGTGGTTATGGACAGTTGGAGTGGCCATACTGTTCCCCCGTCAGACTTTTCAAAATGACTTGTGAAATGAATTCAGACTCTGACTTGACCAGAACAGAGTTGTGACCTGAGTTACAAGATCCCACCTAGGAGTTATAAAATTGTGACTAGCTTCGGAACTTAGTAGAGATAAATCTGGCTTTTGCAAAACAACCCTAGAGCCTAGTGTCCTATTATCCAAAAACCCCTTTACCTGCTAGTATTAGCTTGCGAGTACTTAAAGAGTACTCATGGCTTTGTCCCTGGCTATTCCCATGGACAGACTATGAAGAGGAGTACCTGGAGGATGGACCCCAGGGAGGTTACGACAACTAGGATCATCTCCCATCGTCAGCATTGCCTGTGACCCCGAAGATGGAGCTTCGCCTACGCTACCGTTATTATTATGTATTCCGCTGCTTGAAGTTGTATTAAGAACTGGATCATGAGATCCCTATTTGTGTAAGAACTTATATATCGTTTGTAATGGATGATGTACTATGGTATCCAATTCTGTTATGTCTCGCAAAAATGGTAATCCTGGGATTGCGATGTATGGCATAACAGGCATCTGGGATTAAAAATCCGGGTGTTGACAAGAAGCCCCCAATGCAGAAACCCTAGGAACCCGATCAAAACTCCACGAAACCTTCTGTAGCCGCCGCCACCATCGTACCTAGATCGAGGGGATCTAAAGTTCTTCCCAGCACCCTGCCAGAGGGGGGATCATCCCAGAGGTCTTCTTCTCCGGTATGATGCGTGAGTAGTTCCACCTTGGAGTACGGGTCCATGTAGTAGCTAGATGGTTGTATATCCTCCTTGTGCTTTCATGTATAGATCTTGTGAGCTCCGTTCATGATCAAGATCTAATCTATTTGTAATCATGCATGTTGTGTTTGCGGGATCCGATGGATATTGAGATTACTATGTTAGATTGATTAATGGTTTTGTCTATATGATTCTATCATGTCTGTGTTGTTTGTGATCTTGCATGCTCTCCGTTGTTAGTAGCTATCTTGGCCAAGTAGTTGCTAGTGACTCCAAGAGGGGGTATTTATGCTCGATAGTGGGTTCATGCCTCTAGTTTCTAAGGGAAGTGACAGAAATCTCTTCGGTTGTAGATGTGTTGTTGCCACTAGGGAGAAAACAATGGTCTCTTGTTCATGGAACAAGTGGATTGTTTACCTTACACACTTTTCTTAAAGAAGTTGTCTATTGCTTGCAACTTAATACTGGAGGGGGTTCAGATGATAACCTGAAGGTGGACTACTAGTCATAGATGAAGTTGGATGGCGGTATATGTATATTGTTCTATTGCCCAATCGAATCTCATACGATCTTTTTGTCTGGTATTGCATTGTTATGCCTTGCTCAGTTCCTATCAATTGCCCTGCTGTAATTTGTTTACCCTTCATGCCATGTTGTTTATCTAAGGAGAGCACCTCTAGTGAACTATGGACCCCAGTCCAATCTTTACCATTGATACATCTTCTACTATTTACTTGTTGCATACCATTCATCACCTTCCACACCATACGTTTAATCCTTTGTTACAGCAAACTGGTGAGCTTGACAACCTCACTGATTCGTTGGGGCAAATTCTTGAGTTTGTGTTGTGCAGTTTTCCATGTTGCTTGTAACACTTGTGTAATGTTTCCTTCCTCCTACTGGTTCGATAACCTCGGTTTCTTACTGAGGGAAAACTTGCTGATGTGCTCATCACACCTTGCTCTTGGTGTTCCCAATGAATCGCTCCTACATCAACTCAGCACTTCATCTATTTGCAACATGTTGAACATAACATGTAGGAAAAATAAGAACATGTGCAAGAAGTCCCCAATTTGGTTGCAGAAAATCACAAAATATGTTCGTCATTTGGAACAAAAACCAATGCATCCAACATATGTGCTCAACTCATCTAACAATACAGAAACATGTTTGCAAACATTTTGAGCAAACACTTTGTAGCATTTTAAACCTATGTGCGCAAAAAAAATAAGAAGAGTTTCCACCAAATCCCAATACTAACAAAAACTAACTTCTCCATGTCGAACATGGAGACACCAACCTCATGGCATGTGACTCGCTAGCCATGGAACCAGCTCGCTGAGGCCAACAGAGTCATCGAATCTGCATATAGAACCTCCTTAATGGAGGACTCGATGGAGAGCGGTTGATGTCGTCGGATCGGGCCTCATCGATGGAGGACCTCGTACTTGCTTTAGCGCACTCGGTCTCGAAACAGGTGTCAGGAACTCGAGTCCTAGGTGGACATAAGTGGGTGGGATAAGAGCCAGATCTCAAGTATTACCCATCGATGACTCTTCATTAGTTATATCTACTTCCAACATTTAATTAACAACTTGTAATTAAAGCCATGATCATATCCATCATTAAACTTGTGCCAACCTCCCAACAATGGTGGAGCTCAACAATAAGAAGCAACACCTGAGCAAGCATCTACGACTCGCAAGACCAACTGTTTGTTGGAGATATGCCCTAGAGGCAATAATAAAAGTGGTTATTATTATATCTTTGTGTTTATGATAAATGTTTACATTCATCCTATAATAGTATTAACCAGAAACATTAATACTTGTGTGATTTGTAAACTAATTTAGAGTCCCTGGTAAAGCCTCTTTATAATACTAGCTTGTTGATTAATAGATGATCATGATTTCTCGATCATGAACATTGAGATGTTATTAATAGCAAGATCATATTATTAGGAGAATGGTATGATGGACATACTCATATAGATAAGCGTAGCATTAAGATCAAGTCATTTCAATAGTTCGTTTGCTATAAGCTTTCTGATACATAGTTACCCAATTCCTTCGACCATGAGATCATGTTAATCGCCATCACCGGAAGGATGCTTTGATGGAATCAAACACCACACCGTAACTGGGTGGCTATAAAGGTGGCATTGAGTGTTCGGAAAGTATGGGTTGAGACACATGGATCAAGAGTGGGATTTGTCCATCCATATGACGGATAGATATACTCTGGGCCCTCTCGGTGGAATATCATCCAATTATCTTGCAAGCATGTGACTGGCTCACAAAGGATCACATATCACGGGAACAAGAAAAGAGTACTTATCGGTAACGAGGTTTAACTAGGTATGCAGAGATAACGACGATCAAAACCTTGGATAAGTAAACTATCGTGAGACAAAGAAAAATTGGTATCGTATGTAAGTCGTTCATTTGATGGCAAAGTAATCGTAGAAATATGTGGGAGCCATATGAATTTCCAGATTCCTCTATTGGTTATTGATCGGAGAAGTGTCTTGATCATGTCCGCATAATTCACGAACCGTAGGGAGACACACTTAAGGATTCAATGTTGTTTAGTAGATATGGAATGTTAGTAGGGATACCGAATGTTGTTCGGAGTCTCGAATGGGATTCGGGATATCATGAGGATATACGGAATGGTCCGGAGAATAATATTCATATAAGGAAAGTCCTATTTCGTAGTTCGGGAAAGTTTCCGATGTTTTCATCGGAGAGGTTCTAGAAGGGTCTAGAAGGTTCACCGGTCCGGAAGGAGAATGGTCCATGAATGTGTCATGGGTAAGTGGAATGGTTGGATCATATCCTAGGTCACTTGGTGTGTGCATTTGCAAGAGAGAATTAAAGCTCTAAATTGAAAGTCAAACGGGAGTTTTAAAAGTCAAACTGGAACAATGGTTTCCTAGTGGGAGAAGAAACAAGTCCTCTCAATCCAACTTGGGTTTGGGTTTGGATTCAAACCCACCCCTCCCAAGGCTGCCCCCTCTCATAAATAGAGGGGGATGGCTGCCCCAAAGCACATAAGCCCTAGCCCCTCTCCACCCGAGCCGTCGACGCGCCGCCGCGCGCCGCCGCTGGTCCGTCGCCGCCGCCCTAGCCGCCGCTGACACCTCCTCCTCCTCCCGGTCGTCTAAACCCTAGATCTACGGGAAACCCTAATCCACCATAACTCACACCGGCTTAGGCGAAGCCCTGCGGGATCTTCCCTTTACTTACGACACCACGCCGCCGTGCTACCGGAATCGCGAGGGGAGAACTACAACCTCCGCTGCCTGCTGGAACAAGGGAGAAGAAGGTCTCATCGAGTACCGAACATGTGACCAACTGCGGAAGCACTGCCGGAACGCAGAGCCAGAAGGATCGTCTACACGATCTTGAGATCAGCAAGTGTACGACTACATCACCCACGAGAATCTGCTCTCGTTAACCGCTTTGGAATCTTCAAGGGTGAGTGCTTCTATCGACTCGTTGCTACAATCTAGTAGATAGATCTTGGCTTGTTTGTGTGCATGCAGTAGATTTTTTGTGTGTTCCATGCTACGAACCCCTACAGTGGTATCAGAGCCGTGTCTATATGTAGATATGTTGCACGAGTAGAACACAATGGTCATTGTGGGCGGTGGTGCTTTTATTATCAATTGCTTTTTGTGTACTTTGCATCTTGCGGTATGATGGGATGAAGCGGCCCGGGCTAACCTTACATGACATCGTTCATGAGACTTGCTCCACGCTCAACATGCAACTTGTATTGCATAAGTGGCTTTGCGGGTGTCGGTCTCTCCCATCATAGTATAGATTCAATTTACAACGGGCACTTGATAGTTCAAACATCAACGTTGTGGTTCTTGTTCGTAAGTTAGAACGACACTTATTGAAAGCCCCAAACCAAGTAAAATATACAAAGAAAATTAGAGGCGTCTAACTTTGTTTTGCAGGGGTGTGCTGTGATCTGATATGGCCATGATTGTGATTATATATGATGTATGCAATGTTCCTTATTGTAAGTTGGCAACTGGCAGGAGCCATATGGTTGTCTTTTAAATTCCGTTAAGACCTGCGTGTCTATTCAAAGTAGTTGTAATAGTTGAAGTTGGTGGACGATAACCATGAAACGAAGCCATTGACCTTGACGCCATACCGGCGATGATGGAGATCATGTTCATTCTTGAAGATGGAGATCGGAAGCACAAGAAGAAAGGCCATATCATATCACATATTATGAATTGCATGTGATGTTAGTCGTTTATGCATCTTGTATTGCTTAGTATGCGACGGTAGCATTATAAGATGATCCCACAAGCACAAAATTTCAAGTTTTAAAGTGTTCATCCTTAGTAAGCACCGTTGCTAAAGCTCGTTGTTTTGAAGCACCATGTGATGATTGGGTGTGTTAGATTCTGCGAGTGTATACAACGTGAGCAAGCCAGATTTGCTCATGCAGAAGCTAAGGTTTGATCTTGACGAGCATGTACAGACATGGTCTCGGAACACGGATCACCGAAAGGTAAAGCATGAGTCATATAGTAGATATGATGAACATGTTGAATGTTCGCCATCGAAGCTACAACAATTCTTGTGATGATCGGTTTTTGATGTGGTGGATTTGGTTCGTGTGATCACTAAAACAATTTGAGGGATATTGTTTTGAGTGGGAGTTCACCTAGATTAATTTAACTATTAATTAGAACTCAATTTGTCATAAACTTAGTCTAAACTATTGCAAATATGTTGTAGATCAATGGCGGCCCCTACCATCAATTTTAATGCGTTTCTAGAGAAAGAAAAGTTGAAAGACAATGGAAGCAACTTTGCGGATTGGTTCCGCAATTTGAGGATTGTCCTCAATGCTGGTAATTTGACCGATGTGCTGGATGCACCGCTGGGTGACACACCTGCAACTACTGCTAACGATGAGGTGAAGAATCTTTTCCTCGCTCGGAAGAATCAGTACTCCACAGTTCAGTGTGCTATCTTGTATGGTTTGGAATCGGAGCTTCAGAAAAGGTTTGAGAACCATGACCCACATGATATTGTCCGTGAACTCAAAGTGATATTTGAGGCTCATGCGGCAGTTGAGAGTTATGAGGCTTCTGAAAAGTTCTTTAATTGCAAGATGGAAGAGGTCAGCTCCGTAAGTGAGCACGTGCTTAAGATGTCTAGGCACGCAAGTAAGCTTAAAAGCTTGGGTATAGTGATTCCTAATGCTTTGGGGATACACCGTGTCTTCCAATCACTACCACCACGTTACAAGAACTTTGTGATGAACTACAATATGCAAAACATGGACAAGTCGTTGCCAGAACTCTTCTCCATGTTGAAATCTGCAGAAGTGGAGATCAAGAAAAAGCACCAAGTGTTGTTGGTCAATAATACCACCAAATTCAAGAAGCAAGGCAAGCCTAAGAAAAAGGGAAACTTCAAGAAGGGCGGTAAGAAAGTTATAGCACCGACGAAGAAGACCAAGGCTGGGCCTAAGCCTGATACTGAGTGCTTTTACTGCAAGGGAGAAGGTCACTGGAAGCGGAATTGCCCAAAGTACTTGGCGGATTTGAAGAACGGCAACATCAAGAACAAAGATATATCCGATATACATGTTATTGATGTGTATCTCACTAGTACTCGTATTAGTGCCTGGGTATTTGATACTGGTTCGGTTGCCCATATTTGTAACTCGAAATAGGTACTGCAGAATAAACGGAAGCTATCGAAAAATGAGGTGAAGATGCGCGTTGGGAATGGATCAAAGGTTGATGTGATCGCGGTCGGCACGCTACCTCTTCATCTACCATCGGGATTGGTTTTATACTTAAATAATTGTTATTTGGTGCCAGCGTTGAGCATGAACATTATATCTGGATCATGTTTATTGCGAGACGGTTACTTGTTTAAGTCCGAGAATAATGGTTGTTCGATTTATATGAGTAATATGTTTTATGCACATGCACCTTTGATAGATGGTCTATTCTTATTGAATCTCGATTGTGGAAATACACACATTAATAACATTGAAGCTAAACGTTTGAAATTGAGCGATAACTCAACCTATATGTGGCACTGTCGTCTTGGTCATATTGGAGTGGAGCGTATGAAGAAACTCCATTTCGATGGACTTCTTGAATCACTTTATTTTGAATCACTTGAAAGATGCGAAGCATGTCTGATGGGAAAAATGACTAAGACTCCATTTTTTGGTATGATGGAGCGAGCTACGGACTTATTGGAAATCATACATACCGATGTGTGTGGCCCAATGAGTGTAGCATATCGCGGTGGTTATCGTTATGTTCGTACCTTCACGGATGACTTGAGTAGATATGGGTATATCTATTTCATGAAACATAAGTCTGAAACTTTCGAGAAGTTTAAGGAATTTCAAAGTGAGGTAGATAATAAACGTAACAAGAAGATTAAATTTCTATGATCTGATCGTGGAGGTGAGTATCTAAGTTACGAGTTTGGCGAGCATTTAAAGAAATACGGAATACTTTCACAATTGACACCACCGGGAACACCACAGCGCAATGGTGTGTCCGAACGTCGTAATGTAACTCTCTTAGATATGGTTCGTTCTATGATGTCACTTACATATTTACCGCTATCGTTTTGGGGTTATGCATTAGAAACAGCCGCATTCACTTTAAATAGGGCACCATCTAAATCCGTTGAAACGACACCGTATGAATTATGGTTTGGAAAGAAACCTAAATTGTCGTGCCTTAAAGTTTGGGGTTGTGAAGCTTATGTAAAGAAGTTACAGCCAGACAAGCTTGAACCCAAAGCGGAAAAATGCGTCTTCATAGGATACCCGAAGGAAACTATTGGGTATACCTTCTATCATAGATCCGAGGGAAAAATCTTCGTTGCCAAGAATGGATCCTTTCTAGAGAAGGAGTTTCTCTCGAAAGAAGTGACTGGAAGGAAAGTAGAACTCGAAGAGGTTGTTGAACCTTCTCTCAAACTTGCGAGTAGCGCAGCACCGGAAGTAGTTCTTGTGGCGCCTGCACCAATAAGAGAGGAAGCTAATGATGTTGATCATGAAACTTCGGTTGAAGTTACTACGAAACCTCGCAGGTCAACGAGAACTCGTACCACTCCTGATTGGTATGATCCCGTTATGAGTGTCATGTTGGTGGATAACATCAATGACCCTGCGACATATGAGGAAGCGATGATGAGCCCAGATTCCAATAAATGGAAAGAAGCCATGAAATCCGAGATTGGATCCATGTTTGAAAACCAAGTATGGACTTTGGTGGACTTACCGGATGGCCGGACGGCCGTCGAGAACAAATGGATTTTCAAGAAGAAAACATATGCTGATGGTAATATTACTGTCTATAAAGCTCGACTTGTCGCAAAAGGGTTTCGACAAATTCAAGGAGTTGACTATGATGATACTTTCTCACCAGTAGCGAAGCTAAAGTCTATGAGGATTATGTTAGCAATCGCTGAATATTATGATTATGAGATATGGCACATGGATGTCAAAACGGCGTTCCTCAATGGAGACATTGATGAAGAGTTGTATATGATGCAACCCAAAGGTTTTGTCGATCCTAAAGATGCTAACAAGGTATGCAAACTTTAACGGTCCATATATGGATTGAAGCAAGCATCCCGAAGTTGGAATCAACGTCTTGATAAGGTAATCAAAAGTTTTGGTTTTATACAAACTTATGGAGAAGCTTGTATTTACAAGAAAGTGAGTGGGAGCTCTGTAGCATTCTTAATACTATATGTAGATGACATATTGTTGATTGGGAATGATGTAAACCTTCTAAATAGTGTCAAGGATTATTTGAATAATAGTTTTTCAATGAAAGATCTTGGCAAAGCAGCTTACATATTAGGCATAAATATTTATAGAGATAGATCGAGACGCCTAATATCATTGTCACAAAGTACATATTTGGACAAAGTTCTAAAGAGGTTTGGAATGGAAGATAGCAAGAAAGGGTTCTTGCCCATGTTGCCCAATACGACCTTGAGTAAAACTCAAAGTTCCTGCAACGGCAGAAGATAGAGAAAGGATGAGTAAAACTCCCTATGCCTCAGCCATAGGATTTCTAATGTATGACATGCTATGTACTAGACCCGACATTGCATATGATGTTAGTTTGACTAGCAGATATCAAAGTGATCCAGGAGTGGATCATTGGACAGCGGTCAAAACCATCCTTAAGTACTTGAGAAGAACTAAGGATATGGTTCTTTCTTATGGAGGTGATGACCAGCTCGTTGTTAATGGTTACACCAATGCTATTTGGAACACCGATCCGGATGATTCTAAATCTCAATCTGGATACGTATTTACTTTGAATGGTGCAGCAGTTAGCTGGAGGAGTGCAAAGCAAAGCGTTGTGGCTAGATCTTCAACTGAATCGGAATACATAGCTGCTTAGGAGGCTTCACAAGAGGCGATATGGACGAAGGAGTTCATTACAGAGCTCGGTGTGGTTCCAAGTGCGCTGAACCCAATGTCTATCTACTGTGATAACATGGGCGCCATAGCCAATGTGCAAGAACCAAGGTCACACAAGAAGCTGAAGCACATCAAGCTACGTTTTCACGCTATTCGAGAGCATGTCCAAGATGGTGACATAAAGATTTGCAAAGTACACACAGATCTGAATGTGGCGGATCCGTTGACTAAACCTCTCCCGAGGGCAAAACATGACCAGCACCAAACCTCCATGGGTGTTCGGTATATTACCATGTAATCTAGATTAGTTGACTCTAGTGCAAGTGGGAGACTGTTGGAGATATGCCCTAGAGGCAATAATAAAAGTGGTTATTATTATATCTTTGTGTTTATGATAAATGTTTACATTCATGCTACAATAGTATTAATCAGAAACTTTAATACTTGTGTGATTTGTAAACTAATTTAGAGTCCCTGGTAAAGCCTCTTTATAATACTAGCTTGTTGATTAATAGATGATCGTGGTTTATTGATCATGAACATTGAGATGTTATTAATAACAAGATCATATCATTAGGAGAATGGTATGATAGACATACTCCTATAGATAAGCGTAGCATTAAGATCAAGTCATTTCAATAGTTTGTTTTCTATAAGCTTTCTGATACATAGTAACCTAATTCCTTAGACCATGAGATCATGTTAATCGCCATCACCGGAAGGATGCTTTGATGACATCAAACACCACACCGTAACTGGGTGGCTATAAAGGTGGCATTGAGTGTTCGGAAAGTATGGGTTGAGACACATGGATCAAGAGTGGGATTTGTCCATCCATATGACAGATAGATATACTCTGGGCCCTCTCGGTGGAATGTCATACAATTAGCTTGCAAGCATGTGACTGGCTCACAAGGGATCACATATCACGGGAACGAGAAAAGAGTACTTATCGGTAACGAGGTTGAACTAGGTATGCAGAGATACCGACGATCAAAACCTCGGATAAGTAAACTATCATGAGACAAAGGGAAATTGGTATCGTATGTAAGTGGTTCATTCAATCGTAAAGTAATTGTAGCAATATGTGGGAGCCATATGAATTTCCATATTCCTCTATTGGTTATTGATTGGAGAAGTGTCTTGGTCATGTCCGCATAATTCACGATCCGTAGGGAGACACACTTAAGGATTCGATGTTGTTTAGTAGATATGGAATGTTAGTAGGGATACCGAATGTTGTTAAGAGTCTCGGATGGGATCCAGGATATCACGAGGAGATCCGAAATGGTCCGGAGAATAAGATTCATATAAGGAAAGTCCTATTTCGGAGTTCGGAAAAGTTTCCGATGTTTTCATTGGAGAGGTTCTAGAAGGGTCTAGAAGGTTCACCGGTCCAGAAGGAGAATGGTCCATGAATGTGTCATGGGTAAGTGGAATGATTGGATCATATCCTAGGTCACTTGGTGTGTGCATTTGCAAGAGAGAATTAAAGCTCTAAATTGAAAGTCAAACGGGAGTTTGAAAAGTCAAACTGGAACAATGGTTTCCTAGTGGGAGAAGAAACAAGTCCTCTCAATCCAACTTGGGTTTGGGTTTGGATTCAAACCCACCCCTCCCAAGGCTGCCCCCCTCTCATAAATAGAGGGGGAGGGCTGCCCCAAAGCACACAAGCCCTAGCCCCTCTCCACCTGAGCCGCCGCCGCCGACCCGCCGCCAGCGCCGCCGCCGACCCGCCGCCAGCGCCGCCGCCGCCGCCGCCGCGCCACCGCTGGTCTGTCGCCGCCGACCTAGCCGCCGCCGACACCTCCTCTCGGTCGTCTAAACCCTAGATCTCCGAGAAACCCTAATCCACCATAACTCGCACCGGCTTAGGCGAAGCCCTGCGGGATCTTCCCTTTACTTCCGACACCACGCCGTCGTGCTACCGGAATCGCGAGGGGAGAATTATAAGCTCCGCTTCCTGCTGGAACAAGGGAGAGTAAGGTCTTCATCGAGTACCGAACGTGTGATCGACTGCGGAAGCGCTGCCGGAACGCAGCGCCAGAAGGATCGTCTACGCGATCTTGAGACCGGCAAGTGTATGACTACATCACCCACGAGAATCTGCTCTTGTTAACCACTTTGGAATCTTCGAGGGTGAGTGCTTCTATTGACTCGTTGCTACAATCTAGTAGATAGATGTTGTCTTGTTTGTGTGCATGCGGTAGAATTTTTTTGTTTTCCATGCTACGAACCCCTACACTGTCTACCAAACAACCAGTAATAGGAGGGTGTCCAAGGCAATATAGGCTGCAGGGAATATAACAGGTATGAAAACTAAAGCATCACAACACGGATAGCAATATATCAATAGGAGTAAATAAAGACTATAAATGCAAAATAGGTAGAATGGGGAGAATGCTCGACTGAGAAACATTGTCGAAAATTCATCCGGAAGACGGGGCGAAGCTCGCTTCAACTCAATAGCCTAATTCGTGAAGAAGCAAAGCAATAAAAGAAACATCGGATGGATTATTTAATACTATGGCAGAAGAGAAGGCATGATGCATGTATGATGCATGACATGGCAATGATGCGATGCAACTAGGCAATATTAAGCGAAATTGAGGTCCCGACAATTAATTAGTCGGTTCATGTTGTTTAGGTACTCTGCAATTTAAATATTGGCTTAACAAGGAAAATAGTGGCATCGGTTCGCTACACAAATTTAAATGGAGCCAATATAAGACAAGAATAGTCTGTATATGGTCTCCATATTTAATTATGAGGTGAATTGGCATAATTCTCCCAAACCAAATAATATGTATGCAAGCATGAATAATTATATGCAAAAAGTATATGTCATTTATAAAATAAGGGTCTCGAAAAAAGGGGTCACACATTGGTGGTCGAAAACGGGGGTCTCGGGGTTCGTCGGGATCGGCCTCCAGGGCGGTCTTCGGGGTTCAGTCTTCGAATCCGGGATCGAGGATCTTCGGTTCTGTGAAGAAGTTCTTGTCGATGATTCCTCGAGTGTCCCTAGCTCTGGTACGGTCTTCACTAGATACCATGTGCATACTTCAGAGATACCAAATCGACGAGAAGATATTGACCTTGCGGATATCCGAGAACCCGCGAAGGAAAAACACACCAAGGCGGGATTTGGCGTCGATCAACATAAGACACGAAGATGCGTTGGAGGCGAGCGAAGGACTTGGCTATGTCCAGGCAAGGCCTAGTTAGCGCAAGAAGGACGAGTCGCACATCATCACAGCGAGCACGACCGCAGGAAAAAGAAACTCGTCTGCTCGGGGGTGCCTTGCTGGCGGATGTGCAGGTCCCACGCTAAGGAGACAACAACGAGGGGAACCACCTTCAGGGGACACGGCGTCGTGCTTGAAAGGATATAGATGCCACCTAGAGGGGGGTGAATAGATGATAACCCACAAGTATAGGGGGTGTATCGTAGTACTTTCGATAAATAGGAGTGTCGATCCCAACGAGGAGCGGAAGGTGCTGAACAGTGGTATGGAGCAGGAAATCCCTGTGAATACTTAGCAAACAGATTTTTAGTGGTTTTCTGATAAGGCAACAAAACAAAAAGCAAGTAATGAAGAACAAACGCGGCAAGTGTCCCAATCCTTTCTTAGCAAAGGACAAGCCGGTGGAAATACTTATAAATACCAAACGTTCTCGAGGACACATGGGAATTCTGTCAAGTGCTTTCGCTTCAAATAGCAGAGTACTCTTCTTTGGTGTTGTAAGTGTTGTGTGGGTGAACCTGTGCTAATGTACTGACCGTACTTGGACTAATACATACTTGTGATTAAACCCCCTGCAAACATCCATAACTACAGGAAAGTAATTAAGATATAAATCTAACCACAACCTTAAACTCTGAGATCCTATGCTCCCTTATGCAATGGTGTCCTAACGGGGTTTCAGGTTTCTGTCACTCTGGCAACCCCACAATTAGTAGCCAAATACACAATGCATTCCCCTAGGCCCATAAATGGTGAAGTGTCATGTAGTCGACGTTCACATGACACCACTAGAAGAATAGCACCACAACTTAAATACTAACCATTGAATAATAACTCAACACAGATCTACTAATAACAACATGACTTCTCCCATGTCCTCAAGAACTAAACAAACTACTCACAAGACATCATATGGATCAAGATCAAAGATGATATGGTAATGGATAACAATCTGAACATAAACAGTAATCCAATGGTTCCACTCACAAGCAAAAACTATAGTAGTAATTAACATCGGGAAAGTTTCCCCTAAGAACTAAAGCGATATCCAACACAATTGTTACAGTGGGACGGAGTGGTGATGATGGTGCGGATGATGATGATGATCCCGATGAAGCCTAGCTTGATGACAACATTGATGGCAATGATCTCCCCTCTCCGGGAAGGATTTCCCCCCCGGCAGAAATCTGTCTGCCAGAGAGATCTTTCTCTCTCAGTGTTTTCCGCCCCCAGAGGCGGCGGAAATCTATCTGTGGTCGCCCCCTGAGGCTTAGGGTTTCGTAAGGAAGATATAGGCGAAGGGGAGGAGTCGGGAGCCAGGCAGGTGGGCCACACCTGCCCTAGGCGCGGGGTCAGGTGGGCACGTGCCTAGGAGGGGTGTGGGCCCCCTGTGGCCCCTCTTCGTCCCTCCTTTTGGCTTCCTCAATCTTCTGGAAAAATAATATTTTCCCATATTTTTTTGGTATTTTTCTAATCTTCGCGAAATTGCATCAAAACACCCTCTTTTCCATCAGAATCCAGACTCCGGCAGTCCATCCTCCAAGAATCATCCAACATGCATAAAAAGTGGAAAAGACATAAGCAATACATCATAATAAGATAAATATCAATGAATAGAGGTAAGTTATGATATAGAATGGTGATGCAAATTGGGCGTATCAACTTCCCCAAGCTTAGACCTTCGCTTATCCCCAAGCGAAAACTAAGCTCAGTAAACATATCCACAGGTTTATGGAGTGAAGTGTTGATAAAAGAATACGAACAAGAAGCATCACACTTACCATTACACAACTCATAGAAGAAAGCAACTCGCCATTATATAGCTTAGCTTGCAACCAAGTACAACAGTCACAATAGAGATGCATAAAGATAAATCATAATTGGAATTGGCAAACTCTTGTTCCTGGTCAGAGAACAGCTGACAAACAGTTTCACAAAAAGCTTTTTGTATAAGTTTTATAACAGGAGCACTCTTTGCTCAAAAAGGTTTTTCACAAGTGAAGGCTTTCAAAGTAATACTCAATAGATAAGAGTCTTGTGCAAACAAGGAAGATAGAGAACATGATTGAATAAATCAACATATGAATGCTTGAAACACAACAACTCAAATGCTTGCTGGAGATAGAGAGGAAGTAGGTTTAGTGACTCAAACTGGTAAATAGGAGAAAGGTGTAACATCCCAGCATTTAGGAACTAACGAAGGGTATATTTAGGAATTTGAAATCTTGCATGCATTCATTTGTGAAAATGTGGGTATTTTTTTGCCAAATAAAAACCTAATGTGATCAAGGTTTCTTTCATTCTTTGGGGTTAGGTATAGACTTGAAGGATGATTGTTATAGACTTTGATATGATCTTGTGGATTAGAGTGTTTTGGGAAATGAAATTTGAATTTTTAAACTTGAGTGTTTAAATTATAATTCAAAAAGATTTTGAATAATCTTTGAGTATTTAATTCAATTAAGAGTTAACCAATAATAACTCAAACTTTAAATGAAATAAGATAATTAATAAAATGAATATTCTAAACCTTCATTCAATAATGAGTTACAAAATTGTAACCTAAGTAAATAAGTGAAAGTACAAAGGAAGTCGCCTAGAGGGGGGTGAATAGGCTTTTAAAATTATTACGGTTTAGGCTCAAGTAAATGCGGAATAAAACTAACGTTTAATTTATTGAGCACAAAACCTAGTCACTAAGTTCACCTAGGTGCACCAACAACCTATGCTAAGCAATACAAGCAACAAGGTGATAGCAAGGTATAAATACTTCAAACACGATGGCTATCACAATGTAAAGTGCATAAGTAAAGGGTTCGGTTGAGAGATAACCGATGGACGCGGAGACGAAGATTTGTTTCCCGAAGTTCACTTCCAAAGAAGCTACGTCTCCGTTGGAGAGGTGCGATGGCGCAATGCTCTCCGAACGCCACAAATGGCTCACCTCAAGGTGTGGTGGCTCGATGCACACCCAACGCCACACAAGGCCTCACCCCGGATGCGGAAGCACGCAACTCACCGACGCCACAAAAGGCTCACCCTATTCTCCCAAGTGCGCACCACAAAAGGCGGGCACTTGCTCCACTATGGGACGCTTGAGGGCGGTCACCGAACCCGTACAAGATTAGGGCTAACTCCACAACTCAATTGGAGGCTCCCAACAACAAAGCCACAAAAGGCCAACAATGCCACAAAAGGCTACAAGACCACAAAAGGTCAACAAGACCATAAAAGGTCAACAATCCAACCACACAACTGTCTAGGGGTCCAAGGAACCAAAGAGAAACAAGCTCACAAGCTTGAACTCGCTGAATCTCCGAGGAGAACTCAAACCTATGCACCAATGCAAGGGCAAGTCCTTCTCCCCCAAATTCCAACAAATCTACAAAAGCTATTGGGGGAATAAGGGAGGAAGAACACAAGAGTAGAACTCAAACCTATGCACCAAATGCAAGGGCAAGTCCTTCTCTCCCAAATTCCAACAAAGCTACAAAAGCTATTGGGGGAATAAGGGAGGAAGAACACAAGAGGAGAACACAAAACTCTCCAAGATCTAGATCCCAATGATTCCTTCAAAAAGAAGGGATTTGACTTGGGGGATTGTAGATCTAGATCTCCTCTCTCAAATCCCTCAAAAAGATGCAAGAATCATAGGAGGGGAAAGGGAGAGGGAAAGCTTCTTCAAGGTTGACAATGGAGGAGAGAGAGAAAGCCAAGAACCAAGAAGAAAAGCTAGTACCCATGAAGGGGAAGAGGAGCCCCTTTTAAAGGGATCCTAGATCTGCCCGTTATGGGCATTCGCGACACCTGGCCGGAACTTCCGGTGGGAGGCCGGAAGTTCCGGCGGCACCCAGCCATCGGTCGAAAACTGCGGAGCGAGAAACTGAAAAAACGAATCATGGCCAGAACTTCCGGCTCTGGGCGGAAGTTCTGCCCAGCCTGGCTCCAACGGTCATTATACTATTGACGCCCGCTCCAGAAGCGCAACCGGAAGTTCTGGTCAAAACAGACTGGAAGTTCTGGTGAACTTCCGATGCAAGTTCCGACAAAGTTCCGGCAAATAGAACGCTTCAAAACAGAAGGTTACTGAGCGTGAGCGGAAGAAGACCCGGAACTTCCATCGGAACTTTTGGCGGCAAAGATGCCCTAGCGGAACTTCCGGTGGGAAGCCGGAACTTCCGGTCAGGGAAATTCCAGAAACAAGAAAACCAGAAACGCAATAACTTTTGCATCCGAACTCCAAACGGGATGAAACCAATTTTGTTGGAAAGATAACGATGAATAGAATCCAACAAGGTGTGGAGCCGGAAAACTCGCAAGATCAAAAACCGCAATAAGATATATATGTGATCTATCCCCCAAGGTGTGGAGCCGGAAAACTCGCAAGATCAAAAACCGCAATAAGATATGCAAGTGAAATCCTTAGATGATGAGCTAGAGCTTGTTATGATGGTGACCACAAGCTCTAGATCCTCTCATGGACAAGAACCAAATAATAACCAAGAAAGATGATGATATGAATGCAAAGGTTTGAGCTCTCTCCGAACGATGCAAACGAGACACCCGCTTGAGAGCCCCTCTTGATAGTACGGCTATCTATCCTAAACCCGGTCTCCCAACTAACAACACGAGACCGGCAAAAGAGAAGCCCTATCAACATACCTTTGCCTTGAGCGTCCCACTTGAACTTGATGTAGACCGTCTTGTTCTTCTATAGTGGGAACACCTTTCTTGTTTGCTCTTGCTCTATCTTGCTTGATGAAGACTTGCAAAATGCTCCCCCATACTCCATGGGGAAACCTCTTCTTTGAACTTGTCTTCATCATTCCATGAGCACGAGGATGGCAAGCTTCAAGCATGAGATCTTCTAGAGATGGCGCATCTTGAGCTCGTCCTTCTTCATCCTTACTTGAAGTTGATCCATCTTGATGCAACTCTTTGCACATGCCTTGATCGACCTTCAAGCTCCTTCTTTCTTCATGATTCCAATGGGCACAAAGCCCTTGGACATTTCTTCATCTTCCAACCTTGAGACTAACACATGGCCCAAGCGATGCCAATGGACAAACCTACAAGTGAAACTCAATTTACACATTAGTCCATAGAGATTATCATTAATTACCAAAACTACACATGGGGCATACATGCCCTTTCAATAAGTAACAATCTTTACAATAGTAAATAGATAAAAGAATAATATTTATTTATTGATAAAAGTACAATCTTTATTACAAAAGAATGAAAAAAAAGATTACAATTGAATCAGAGAGATATTACAAGTGACTATTCTAAAAAACCTAAACTAAAGTCTTGATCTTCAAATCTGGTACCTGCAAAATAAACATAAACAAAAGAAAGAAAGTTAAGGTTAAAATGATATTATTCTCATACTTGATAGTGAAGTGCACTGATCAAGGTTCATCATTGAGTAATCTTTTAAAAAGGGGCAAATTTCACCAGTATGAAAGAATATATCTTTCATAATTTTAAGGCATAAGTCAAATAAACAGCAAAGAGGGGCAAGTTTCACCAGCCAAGTAAATGGTAACATGGTGAAAGTAACTCCCAAGTTCAGAACATATCCACATATTGTCCAGCAGGCACACAGGAAACACACACACCAAACTGCATGGGTGTGCTGTCAGCACCACAACAACAACACAATCAAACAAAACCATCAACACAGTCGTGGGAAACCAATCCCCACACCATTCCATTGTTCTTACACAGCAAGCACAGCAGCCAGCAGCTAAACCAAGCCAAAGCCAAGCTAGATCACACCAACCAAAGCCCAGGATCACATCACCAAGATGGTGACATAAGGAGGGGGTAGATCAGGTGGATAGCAAGACGAAGATCAAGCCATCATGATTAGGAGATGAGGGGCTAGATCAAGGACAAGTTAGGAGCTAGAAATACCAGGAGATCATCAGATCAAGCTACCACAAGATCAACCACAGGAAACCCCACATCAAGTGACAGTGGTGAGTAAATAGACCATCACATGTTCTATCTGTCTAAGATTAGACAAGCATACATGATCTGTATTTTATTCAAATTCTCAGAAAACTCCCAAGTGGGATGAATCCATCACTGAACTTTGAACACTAAAAGCAATAAGAAAACTATAAAGATCCAACTTAGATCTCAGGACAACATCATTAATCTAAGCTATCAAACTATATTTCAATTCAAGAATGAATATAGCCAAGAACTAAAACTCTAGGCACATCTCTTCAACTAGAGTAGCACCTTAGGATTTAATCTTATGGATCTATATAAGTTATCAAGCTTACAACATTTTTCCCCAACTTTGATTCAAGAAACAGGAGCTGGTACCACTACTAGAACCCATCCATGTGAATCAACAAGATAAAGGCTTAATCCCTAAACCTCAGACCAACATCATGGGTCTTAGGGATTTAAGAAAGGAAAATTTCTACTTATCTTTAATGCCAAACTCATCTTAAGCTTGAACCAACCCAAACAAAGAAATAGAATCTAATCTTGTGTGCCATACAAAGATGGTGTCACAAGAACAGTTCTACATTAATCAGGTTAAGCATTCAATCTTCACAGATTCAACCAACCAACTATAAATCATTTTCCTGTCATCACAGGAATCATAATTAAGAAAATCCCTATGTATATCTTCACTGTTTGAAACCATTTGATCTCAAACTACATATGAATTCTTAAGCCAACAAGTGCTAATACAGTGACTTCATCACACAACACTTACTGTCATTAACCAAGTAATGACAATGGTGTGTTATTAAACCACTAGAATTCCAAGTATTGCTTCTAGAGAAACTTTACTATCTGACCATATCAAAATTAATCCATAGAATCATCTGATAAACCACTAGCATCACCACAACTAATCATTAGCAGTAAGCCACAACAAGTCACCACTTAATAGGATCAAGGATCATTAACACATGATCCAATTCATCAGTTACTTAATCAACAATAGGGTATGAACCCTAAGCAGAACCAAGAATACTAATCAGGACAGGACAGTAACCAGGAAGGCCACTACCAACATCTAGCATGGGAGGGCCTAGCACAGGGAGAACGAGAGGAGAGGAAGCACTCACCGAAGGTCCTCGCTGTAGAATAGAAGAGGAAGCAGAGGGGCCAACGACCATGGCGGCACGGGGAGCACCCCAAAGGGGACGCTGCGACCCATACATCGCCATAGCGGCGACCATAGCCACGCCTGGGGGCGAGGAGCATCACCACGGTGCACGACAACAGCGATGGCGTCAGGATCAACGCCAACCCCAAACCCTATGGTTCGGGACGACATCGATCTAGCCACATGAGGGCTCCAAGTCCAAATCCAATTGGACAGGAGGGAAGATCGGGGTCGACAACCTCTTCTTGCACCACGACGGCGGCCAGGGCGGTCCATGGCGGTGCGAATCGCCGACGACAACACCACTAACCACGGGGTCGAGGAAGGAGAAGGAGAGAGGTGAGCTCGAGAGAGAGAGACAGAGAGTGATGGGCTGAGTTGAGCCAGGAACCCTTAGGGGTGGTAGTTTTGACTTTGACTAATGGGCCACAAGGGCCCAATAAAACTAAGCAGAAAGCCCAAATCTTTTAGAGCCTGTTTTAATAATTGGAAAAAGACCAAATGCCCTTGAACTAAATAAATTTTAGAAAATAAAATAAACGTCCAAAAATTATAAATAAAATATTTTTGGATTCACAATAATCTAAATTATCCAAATAAATTAAGAAATAAAATTTTAAACATATAAATTTTATTAAGAATTTTGTAATTTAAATATTCCTTATGGAATTTTACAAAATTATTGAAAGATGATAAAAATAAATAAAAATCACTTTCATTATGTATTAGTATTGTAGTAATTTAGAAAAATACTAAAACAATATTTCATAACAATTTTAAATATTCAAATAATAATTATTAAATCAATAAAATACAAATAAAAGGAAATAAAATAAAAAGAGTACAATATTCAAGAAATATTAAAGGACTTAATATTTATAAATCCTTAATGGATTAAAAATGATTTTTTATATAATTTAAATAATGGGGGAGAATACATATAAAGTTAAATAATGCATTACATTACTTTTGCATAATCATTTTACTTCTTTAAATATTGTCCTTACCGGGCAATAATGATGTTTTTGTAGACATAGAAGCTCAAGGTCCAGTGTAAGCATGAGACTTCACTACCTTGCAATCACAAGGCAAGTTCATCACTTGCTCATGTCCTTTCAAGAGTCTTTATCAAAGTATTTGTGAATTGTGTGTTATCATCTATACTACAGAAAAAAGAAAACAATATTTTCTCAAGATATTAAATCTTAGATATCATCCTAAGTGATGATATGATGGAGCAATAGAACTTAGGGTTCTAATTGCACTGATGATGAACAATTAGGGATTAATAACCCATGACATCAGTGATTCTAGAGCTGTATATTACGCGTTAACCATGAGATTTGGAATGGGACGGAGAAGTCAGCTGTATCCTTTTCCTCTTGTATGGATGCAAGACGACCTTAACGTGACGTTGTGATTCCTTGTGCGTATCCAACATATGGGTGGGAACCCTTACACCCCACACTTTTGGTGTCTAGATTATCTATGAATGGTGTTTAGGGATATAGTCCATGTAAATGGTACTATTCTGGGCATCACTAGGTCATAGAGTCTTCGGGAACTCATCAGGGTTTTAGCCTGCCCGAAAGGGGGCTTAACGAAGGTGAGCTAGCCCGAAGGATCGTGCAGATGTATGAGGTCGTGGAGAGGGCAGTGATTGGCTTGGACCAACTACTGGGCCCCACATCATGGAATTGTGGACGGGAAAGTACGCCCCGTTGTGCAACAAGGAGTTGATCTCTCATGGGAAAAGTAACGCACCTCTGCAGAGTGTAAGAATTGTAACTTGTTACTCCCTGTTCCGGGAAGGAGCTACGAACGCGGCAGGAAAGGAACTCCATGAAAGTTCTGGTCAACCTGTGAAGGCTGATGGTCATAGATTTTCATAATAAAATCAACCTTTGAAGAAAGATTTATGAAAATTGCATAATGCCAAAGATGATAGTACGAGGTGGTAGATAGAGCATCAAACTTCCTACCTTGCATATAATGAATTTGCTGAGTAACGCTGTTACTCATCCTTTCCTTTGACTTCTTTCTTAGACTCTGAGAATCCCGAAGATACTCCAATGTATGCATCTGAGAGTCAAGAGGAGGTCTTCTATGAAGAGCCCAACCTGTATGGAGCCATAGAAGGGGAGGACTACGACATCGTCTACGGAGGAGAGTCCAGGAGTCCGAATAATTACTATAGTTCTAGTAGCCACTTGAGCCGAGCATCATGAACAATATATAGCAATAAGTTGCTGAGCTCAATTTGGAGTTTAAGTTTTAAATTTGAAACTTCCGCTGAAACCCTTATATTTTGGTTTGTAAGTGGAATCTTTTGGAAGTCTTGAACTTCCGGTATTGTAATAATAATGTGTGTATGTTTGTAATATGGACCCGCAATGTTTCTGTTGTACCACTCTGAGGGATGTGATATTTATGGAACGATGTTCTGTGGATGTCATGTCAACGACTATATTGTACTACACATGCAGTGGTATGCTGGGTCACCGCAATTGGTATCAGAGCAAATTGATTTGACCTTAGGTTGGAAACCTAGTAAAGGGTATTACCTGTAGGAGAGGTAGTAACGATAAAGAATTCTCTAAAAGAAATATAATGGGTATTCAAATGAGAATATTCCGTTATATGTTTTAGTGCGATAATTCTTTGTTATGATGCAATATATTATTGGTTACTAACAAAAATATTTTTCTGATATACAGAGCTATGGCACCAAAGTTTCCAAAACAAACTTTGGTAAGGAAAGAGGAGACTCTTGATGATTATCAAGGATCATTCACAGACCAACTTCGTCAACTTTTAAAGATTTTAAGTTGTCTAACTAGGCCGAATGTTATCCATGTATCGTGTGAGTATTCAACTCCCCGAGGAGCTTGGATTATATCACGATCTACCTATAGGTGAAGGTAGGAGTCACTTAGCAGCATATCATGTTGCTGTTGTGGAGGCGATTGCTAATATCCGGGAGCATAAAGCCAAGGAGTTAGAAGGTAGCACATTTTCGGTGATACCTCATGATTCTATAGATTCGGAGCCTATACCGGATCATCTTACTTTGGTTAAGAAGCATACTAAGTTAGCTTCCAAGTTTATGGATAGATACCAAACACTTGTTGCGTCTTTTTATAAGACACATCAAGTGATTGTCAAAGATAAAAATGACATGTTAGAGGACCTAACTGATCCGGAAAGGAGGAAGCAGTTAACATTCCAGTTGGAGAAGGAAGCAAGTAGTAGTGTAAAACCTATCTTTAAGGATATACCTATAGATCCTGAATCTTTTATACCATATCCTTATTCACCAAGTCCTGAACCTATACATGATCCTACTATAGATATGAGGTATGCAGTACCACAGGGTTCAGGGGATGATTCTAATTCAGAACTTCCTATTGAGAATTCTGATGGTTGGAGAAGGGGATCATATGAAGGATCTCATGAACACCAGATGTCCACAAATGAATCTGACAGAAATGTTGGACAATCTAGCTGGATGGGTGTAAGAATTAACCCTAATAACAGTAGTATAAATGCCATGTCGATAGATAATCAGTATGAAGAAGATCCTGCGGAGAGAGTGTTTGAATCATCAACATCTTCTCAAAACCCAGGGAATATACATTATCCAGTGTTTAACTATCTTGCCCAAAGGAGCACCTGGGGATCGGCAGGATCTGCGTACCCTGTTGACAACTCAAGGAATGAAGCTCGGGAGATACAGGCAGGAGATAATGTTGAATATGTTTTTGAAGACTTTTTAGCTGAGCCGGAGGGAGTCAATGCGCTCAGGTTGAGTAATGACTCAAGTCCTGACACTTTGGATACTAAGTATGTTCCTTCTAGAAGGCCATTTGTTCCACAAAATGTGCGACGAACGACACGTCATCATGGTTGGACATCAGGCATGTATGATGAGCGTAGTTACTACTAGAAGTATGTAACTATTTGGAGGTATCAAGAATTGTGTATTGTACTCCAAGAAGTAAGATAGTTAGATAAATAAGGTAGTGTTGTGATTATGCTTATATGGTATATGTTGTAATGACTTTGTATTATTATAATATTATGTATAATACGTGAAATGCATATTTGGATTTTCTTTGGATTTTCCTTGTGTTACTAGTTATGTGCGTAAAGTCGAGCTCATAACACATATGCATGATGTAATTATGAGTGTTCGCTTTATGTTGCAGGACTAGAGGGTCATGGATACGGGTGTAGAAACCGAAGCTGAACAGCAGCGGATGGAACGTGAGGCCAAGGAGAAGGCCGATGAAGATGCAGCAAATCAGGGAGCATTGCCACCACCACCAATGAGGTCGTTAATGGAGCAAAACTTTATGCAGTGTATGCAAATGATGCAAGATACCCAGAACAAGTTCATGGAGGAGTTGCTGGGACGAGCAAATCAGAGGGCACCTGAAGATGGAGGAGTGAGTCTATCTGATTTCCAGAATGCAAGGCCGTTACCTTTTGCATCAGCTCCTGAACCAATGGATGCAGAAGATTGGCTATCATATACAGAAAGAAAGTTGAAGACTATAGGTTGCAATAATGAGGAGAAATTGAGGTATGCAACTCATCTTCTGACATGACCTGCAGCATCTTGGTGGGAAAATCAGTTGGCCATGCAACAACCAGGAAGGGAGTATACCTGGGAAGAGTTTAAACAGAGATTCCGTGAATATCATGTTCCAGAGAGTGTTATGGAATTGAAGCGAAGAGAATTTGAATAGCTGCAACAGAGATATACTAGTGTTATGAAATATATCCGGGAGTTTAGTCAACTATCTCGTTATGCTGAGGAGGAAGTCAACACGGAGGAAAACAGGAAGAAGCGTTTCCTGCATGGATTAAATCCATTTGTGAGGATGCAGTTGAGGTTGGCTAATAAGCAAACTTATCAGCAGTTGATAGATGCAGCTATTACCTTCGAAGATGACCACAAGAATGTCCAAGAGGATAGAAGGAAGAGAGCTAAGAAGGAAACCAAGAGGATACAAGCAAGCAATCCCAAGCCCAATCTGGAATTCAAACCAAGGAATAAGCCCTATAACAACAACAATTCCAATCGGAGTGCAAATCCAAATGCAAAGAATATTATATGCCACAATTGCAAACTCCTAGGGCATATGAGCAGGGATTGCCCGAAACCAGTAATTGTATGTCACACTTGTGGTCAGAGAGGTCACATCAAGCCCAATTGTCTAAGCAAACCATAAGGTGGTTGGCCGGCTCGAGATGGAAGGCAATCCAGTGGAGGAAATGGACAACCCAATAAAGGAGGAAATAATGGCAAGAACAACAATGGCAAGAGGAACAAACCTACAGTGAAATTGAACTGTGCAGCCCTCGAGGAGGTGGATAATTCGGATCATGCAGTGATAGGCACGCTCAATATCCTTACCAATCTCGACAAAGTTCTATTTGATACTGGTGTAACTACTTCATTCATTTTTGAAGAATTCTGTGATAAGTTCGGGATTAGAAGGGCAACGTTAGAAAACCCTATGACCGTAGTTACGGCAAGGGTAAATGTGATTGTACGCCACATAAAACTAGATTAGGTTATCTCGATCTGTGGTTGTACATACTTTGCAGACCTTTATGTGATTCCTTTGAAGGGAATTGCAGTAGTGCTGGGTATGGACTGGATGATGGAGCATGGGGCCCAGATATATTGTGAGGAGAAAACTGTGTCAATCAAAACTCCAAGTGGAGCAAGGATAGTTTACCAAGCAGATAAGAACAGTCATATCATGGTGGATCTGCAGTTGAACTCAATGAAAGAGATCAAATTGGAAGATATTCCTGTAGTAAATGAATTTCAAGATGTTTTTCTAGCAGAGCTACCTGGAATGCCACTAGACCGGGAGATAGAGTTCACTATTGATCTAATTCCTGGTACAACACCAATAGCTCAAGCACCATATAATATGGGACCCAAAGAGTTAAAAGAACTCAAGGAGCAAATTGATGAGCTAGCCAGAAAAGGATTTATTCAGGAAAGTGTATCTCCATGGGGAACACCAGTAATCTTTGTGGATAAGAGAGATGGTGGAAGAAGGATGTGTGGAGATTATAGAAATCTGAACAACGTCACTATTAAGAATAAGTATCCTTTACCAAGGATCCAATATTTGTTTGTTCAAGTGAAAGGAGCGGGAGTATTTTCAAAGATCGACCTAAGATCTGGATACCATCAAATAAAAATCAAGCCCGAGGATGTTCCAAAAACAGCATTTGTCTCAAGATATGGACACCATGAGTATCTGGTAGTACCATTTGGTTTGACCAATGCACCAGCAATATTCATGAATCTGATGAACAAAATCTTCATGCCATATTTGGATAAGTTCGTCATAGTCTTTATTGATGATATTCTGATATATTCCAAGGATAAGGAAGAGCATGCTGATCATTTGAGAATAGCATTGCAGACTTTAAGGGAACACAAACTTTATGCTAAGTTTAGTAAGTGTGAATTTTGGCTAGATGAGGTAGAATTCCTCGGTCATGTGATCAGTAAAGATGGAACTGCTGTAAATCCATCTAAAGTTCAGTCAGTACTAGAGTGGACTGCACCAACCAATGTGAAGCAAATTCGACGTTTCTTAGGAATGGCTGGTTATTACCGGAGATTCATTGAGGGTTTCTCTAAAATAGCTGGACCAACGACCAAATTGCTAAGAAAGAATACACCATTCAATTGGGATAATAAGTGTGAAGCAAGTTTTTAGGAGTTGAAGACCAGGTTAACCACAACTCCAATCTTAGCAGTTCCTGAAACAGGGAAGGACTTCACAATATACTGTGATGCATCTAAAGAAGGACTGGGTTATGTGTTAATGCAAGATCGGAAAGTGATTGCTTATGGTTCAAGACAACTGAAACCACATGAAGTCAATTATCCAACTCATGATTTAGAGTTAGCAGTAGTAGTCTTTGGGCTGAAAGGATGGAGGCATTTTCTTTATAGAGCCAAATGTGAGTTATACACTAACCATAAAAGTCTCAAATATTTCTTTACCCAAAAGGAATTGAATAAGAGACAGAAGCGTTGGTTGGAACTAATGAAAGATTATGATTTAACAATCAACTATACTCCAGGGAAAGCAAATGTTGTAGCTGATGCTTTAAGCAGAAAGAGTGCAGATATTCAGCCTAGCAATAGGGAGCTACCAAAAGAGTTACAAATGGACTTGGAAAGATTAGAGCTTCAATTTATTAGAACAAAGGTTCTTGGAGGATTGGCTACTATGCAGGTAGTTGCAGAGCAGTACAGTGATCTTAAGCACGAAATTTTTTAGACATCAAGAAGAAGATCCTTTTATTGCTGAGGAAATTCGGAGGATATCTCAAGGGCAAAAATCAGTTTTTTTCCTTGGAGATTATGAGTCTTTATGGTTTCAAAACGTCTATGTTTTCCAGATGTGACTGAGATCCGTGAGGTCATACTCCAAGAAGCACATGAAACACCATATTCTATAAATCTAGGAAGTACTAAAATGTATATGGATTTGAAAGAACTATTCTGGTGGAATAACATGAAAAGGGATATTGCTAAATATGTATCAGAATGCCATACTTGCCAAAGGGTTAAGGCTGAACATCAAAGTCCAGCAGGACCATTACAACCTTTGGAAATTCCCGAATGGAAGTGGGAGGAAATAGGTATGGACTTCATCACAGGATTGCCCATGACACCTAAACGGAAGGATATGATATGGGTAATTGTGGACAGGCTCACTAAAAGTGCACATTTTATTCCGATAAATCATAAAGATAATGTCGAGAAGTTAGTAGACGTTTACATAAAAGAGATAGTAAGTAAGCATGGAGTACCCAAGAAGATCATAACTGATAGGGGATCAGTGTTTACTTCAGCATTTTGGAAGCAACTACATGAAGCACTTGGTTCAAAGTTAGATTTCAGCACAACCTATCATCCATAGATAGGAGGTCAAACAGAAAGAACCAATCAGATATTAGAAGACATGTTAAGAGCTTGTGCATTAGATTTTGGAGGTACATGGGAATATCATCTACCATTGGCAGAATTTTCCTACAATAATAGCTATCAGAGTAGTCTGAAGGCAGCCCCACATCAAGTTCTGTATGGAAGGAAGTGTAGATCACCAATATATTGGTATGATCCTGGTAGCAACAAAGAATTTGCACCAGACTATATCAAGGAAAGACAATATATCATTGATAAGATCAGGGATAGACTGAAAATAGCTCAGAGCAGGCAGAAAAGTTATGCTGATCAAAGTCGAAGATCTTGGCATCCATAAGTGGGAGACATGGTATACTTGAAAGTAAGTCCAATGAAAGGGGTGAAAAGGTTCGGAGTTAAAGGAAAAATTAGTCCAAGATACATTGGACCGTTCAAGATACTGAGTCAGAACAGAACTATAGCTTATGCTTTAGAGTTACCATCAAGATTGGCTCAAGTGCATAATGTTTTCCATGTGTCACAACTTCGTAAATGTTTAAAAATTCCGGATGATGCAATCACACATCAGGAGAAAGAACTACAAGCAGACTTGACCTATGTTGAAAAGCCCTGTAAAATTTTGGAAGAAAACTGGAAAAGATTGAGGAATAGAGCAATCAAATATTGCAAGGTACAGTGGGAACATCACCCTAAAAGGGAAGCCACTTGGGAGAAAGAAGAGGATTTAAGAAAAGCCTATCCAGAACTATTCAGGTACATCTCAACAAACTTCGGGACGAAGTTTAATTTAAGGGGGGAAGTCTGTAACATCCTAGCATTTAGGAACTAACGAAGGGTAGATTTAGGAATTTGAAATGTTGCATGCATTCATTTGTGAAAATGTGGGTAAATTTTTCGCCAAATAAAAACCTAAAGTGATCAAGGTTTCTTTCATGCTCTGAGGTTAGGTATAGACTTGAAGGATGATTGTTATAGACTTCGATATGATCGTATGGATTAGAGTGTTTTGGGAAATGAAATTTGAATTTTAAACTTGAGTGTTTAAATTATAATTCAAAAAGATTTTGAATAATGTTTGAGTATTTAATTCAATTAAGAGTTAACCAATAATAACTCAAAATTTAAATGAAAGAAGATAATCAATAAAATGAATATTCTAAAACTTCATTTAATAATGAGTTACAAAATTGTAACCTAAGTAAATAAGAAACAATCTTTACAATAGTAAATAGATAAAAGAATAATTTTTCTTTATTGATAAAAGTACAATCTTTATTACTCCCTCCGTTCTTGTATACAAGGCCACAAAGTCATATTCCAGGTACCAAGGCAAAACTTTAAACCGATTAATGCATTGACAAAAAACGTCGCAAACTCCTCAATTCTGATACGAGTTCCTCGATTTTCATCTAGTGATAAATGTGCATGCATGCAAAACAACCCCGCTCGCTCTCTTTTGATAAATGTGCATGCATGCAAGTCATTTCCACTTTTCAAGTTGTGCAGTGTACGAGGGAAATGACATCAATTTTACCTTGGTTAAAGATAGTGGCCCTGTATATATGAAAAAAGTCTTTTTTGTAGTGGCCTTGTATACAAGAACGGAGGGAGTACAAAAGAATGAAAAAAGATTACAATTGAATCAGAGAGATATTACAAGTGACTATTCTAAAAAACCTAAACTAAAGTCTTGATCTTCAAATCAGGTACCTGCAAAATAAACATAAACAAAAGAAAGAAAGTTAAGGTTAAAAGGATATTACTCTCAGACTTGACAGTGAAGTGCACTGATCAAGGTTCATCATTGAGTAATCTTTTAAAAAGGGGCAAATTTCACCAATATGAAAGAATATATCTTTCATAATTTTAAGCCATAAGTCAAATAAAAAGCAAGGAGGGGCACGTTTCACCAGCCAAGTAAATGGTAACATGGTGAAAGTAACTCTCAAATTCAGAACATATCCACATCTTGTGCAGCAGGCACACACGCAGCACACACACCAAACTGCATGGGTGTGCTGTCAGCACCACAACAACAACACAATCAAACAAAACCATCAACACAGCCGTGGGAAACCAATCCCCACACCATTCCATTGTTCTTACACACCAAGCACAACAGCCAGCAGCTAAACCAAGCCAAAGCCAAGCTAGATCACACCAACCAAATCCCAGGATCACATCACCAAGGTGGTGACATAAGGAGGGGGTAGATCAGGTGGATAGAAAGACCAAGATCAAGCCATCAGGATTAGGAGATGAAGGGCTAGATCAAGGACAAGTTAGGAGCTGGAAATACCAGGAGATTATCAGACCAAGCTACCACAAGATCAACCACAGGAAACCCCACATCAAGTGACAGTGGTGAGTAAATAGACCATCACATGATCTATCTGTCTAAGATTAGACAAGCATACATGATCTGTCTTTTATTCAAATTCTCAGAAAACACCCAAATGGGGTGAATCCATCACTGAACTTTAAACACTAAAAGCAATCAGAAAACTATAAAGATCCAACTTAGATCTCAGGACAACATCATTGATCTAAGCTATCAAACTATATTTCAATTCAAGAATGAATGTAGCCAAGAACTAAACCTCTAGGCACATCTCTTCAACTAGAGTAGCACCTTAGGATTTAATCTTATGGATCTATATAAGTTATCAAGCTTACAAGCATTTTCCCCCAACTTTGATTCAAGAAACAGGAGCTGGTACCACTACTAGAACCCACTTAATCCCTAAACCTCAGACCAACATCATGGGTCTTAGGGATTTAAGAAAGGAAAATTTCTACTTATCTTTAATGCCAAACTCATCTTAAGCTTGAACCAACCCAAACAAAGAAATAGAATCTAATCTTGTGTGCCATACAAAGATAGTGTCACAATAACAGTTCTACATTAATTAGGTTAAGCATTCAATCTTCACATATTCAACCAACCAACTATAAATCATTTTCCTGTCATCACAGGAATCATAATTAAGAAAATCCCTATGTATATCTTCACTGTTTGAAACCATTTGATCTCAAACTACATATGAATTCTTAAGCCAACAAGTGCTAATACAGTGACTTCATCACACAACACTTACTGTCATTAACCAAGTAATGACAATGGTGTGTTATTAAACCACTAGAATTCCAAGTATTGCTTCTAGAGCAACTTTACTATGTGACCATATCAAAATTAATCCATAGAATCATCTGATAAACCACTAGCATCACCACAGCTAATCATCAGCAGTAAGCCACATCAAGTCACCACTTAATAGGAACAAGGATCATTAACACATGATCCAATTCATCAGTTACTTAATCAACAATAGGGTATGAACCCTAAGCAGAACCAAGAATACTAATCAGGACAGGACAGTAACCAGGAAGGCCACTACCAACATCTAGCATGGGAGGGCCTAGCACCGGGAGAACGAGAGGAGAGGAAGCACTCACCGAAGGTCCTCGCTATAGAATAGAAGAGGAAGCAGAGGGGCCGACGACCATGGCGGCACGGGGAGCACCCCAAAGGGGGCGCTGCGACCCATACATCTCCACAGCGGCGACCATAGCCACGCCTGGGGGCGAGGAGCATCACCATGATGCACGACAGCAGCGACGGCGTTAGGATCAACGCCAACCCCAAACCCTAGGGTTCGGGACGACATCGATCTGGCCACAGGAGGGCTCCAAATCCAAATCCAATTGGACAATAGGGAAGAGCGGGGTCAACAACCTCTTCCTGCACCACGGCGGTGGCCAGGGCGGTCCACGGCGGCGCGAATCGCCGGCGACAGCACCACTGACCACGGGGTCGGGAAAGGAGAAGGAGAGAGGTGAGCTCGAGAGAGAGACAGAGAGTGATGGGCTGAGTTGGGCCAGGAACCCTTCGGGGTGGTAGTTTTGACTTTGCCTAATGGGCCACAAGGGCCCAATAAAACTAAGCAGAAAGCCCAAATCTTTTAGAGCCTGTTTTAATAATTGGAAAAAGACCAAAATGCCCTTGAACTTAAATAAATTTTAGAAAATAAAATAAAAGTACAAAAATTATAAATAAAATAGTTTTGGATTCACAGTAATCTAAATTATCCAAATAAATTAAGAAAAAAAAATATTAAGAATTTTGTAATTTAAATATTCCTTATGGAATTTTACAAAATTATTGAAAGATGATAAAAATAAATAAAAATCACTTTCATTATGTATTAATATTGTAGTATTTTAAAAAATACTAAACAAATATTTCATAACAATTTTTGATATTCAAATAATAATTATTAAATCAATAAAATACAAATAAAAGGAAATAAAATAAAAAGAGTATAATATTCAATAAATATTAAAGGACTTAGTATTTATAAATCTTTAATGAATTAAAAAGGATTTTTCTATAATTTAAATAATGGGAGAGAATACATATAAATTTAAATAATGCATTACATTACTTTTGCATAATCATTTTGCTTCTTTAAATATTGTCCTTACCTGGCAATAATGATGTTTTTGTAGACATAGAAGCTCAAGGTCCAACGCAAGCATCAGAATTCACTACCTTGCAATCACCAGGCAAGTTCATCACTTGCTCATGTCCTTTGAAGAGTCTTTATCAAAGTATTTGTGAATTGTGTGTTATCATCTATACTATAGAAAAAAGAAAACAATATTTTCTCAAGATATTAAATCTTAGATATCATCCTAAGTGATTATATGATGGAGCAATAGAACTTAGGGTTATAATTGCACTGATGATGAACAATTAGGGATTAATAACCCATGACATCAGTGATGCTAGCATCGTATATTACGCGTTAACCATGAGATTTGGAATGGGACGGAGAAGTCAGCTGTATCCGTTTCCTCTTGTATGGAGGCAAGACGACCTTAACATGACGTTGTGATTCCTTGTGCGGATCCAACATATGGGTGGGCACCCTTACGCCCCACACTTTTGGTGTCTAGATTATCTATGAATGGTGTTTAGGGATATAGTCCATGTAAATGGTACTATTCCGGGCATCACTAGGTCATAGCGTCTTCAGGAACTCATCAGGGTTTTAGCCTACCTGAAAGGGGGATTAATGAAGGTGAGCTAGCCCAAAGGATCATGCAGACATATGAGGTTGTAGAGAGGGCAGTGATTGGCTTGGACCAACTACTGGGCCCCACATCATGGAATTGTGGACGCGAAAGTACGCCCCGTTGTGCAACAAGGAGTTGATCTCTCATGGGAAAAGTAACACACCTCTACAGAGTGTAAGAATTGTAACTTGTTACTCCCTGTTCCGGGAAGGAGCTACGAACGCGGCAGGAAAGTAACTCCATGAAAGTTCTGGTCAACCTGTGAAGGCTAATGGTCATAGATTTTCATAATAAAATCAACCTTTGAAGAAAGATTTATGAAAATTGCATAATGCCAAAGACTGATATTCCGAGGTGGTAGATAGAGCATCAAACTTCCTACCTTGCATATAATGAATTTGCTGAGTAACGCTGTTACTCATCCTTTCCTTTGAATCCTTGCTTAGACTCTGAGAATCCCGAAGATACTCCAACGTATGCATCTAAGAGTCAAGAGGAGGTCTTCTATGAAGAGCCCAACCTGTATGGAGCTATAGAAGGGGAGGACTATGACATCGTCTACGAAGGAGAGTTCCAGGAGTCCAAATAATTACTATAGTTCTAGTAGCCACTTGAGCCGAGCATCATGAACAATATATAGCAATAAGTTGCTGAGCTCAATTTGGAGTTTAAGTTTTAAATTTGAAACTTCCGCTGAAACACTTATATTTTGGTTTGTAAGTGGAATATTTTGGAAGTCTTGAACTTTCGGTATTGTAATAATAATAATGCGTGTATGTTTGTAATATGGACCCGCAATGTTTCTGTTGTACCACTCTGAGGGATGTGATATTTACGGAACGATGCTTTGTGGATGTCATGTCAACGACTATAGTGTACTACACATGCAGTGGTATGCTGGGTCACCGCAAAAGGTCCCTTTATAGAGGGTAGTAGGAATTACAAGTCATAAAGAGCTTCCAAAAGATTATGGTACTTACTAGCTTTGAGCCCTCATTTCCCCTATCATAGGCATCTTGAGATGATTAAGGTTAAAGTGCACAAAGATGGAGTATATGCTTGACGAAATATAAGTTGGCAATCTCATGTCCCTTGAATATGAGGGCCACTCCTCATGCTACTCAACTTTGGGCCCAGGTAAGTTCTTGTCATTGTAAGTATTTGCGTATCATTGAGAACCGCCAACGGGGTACCCCTTGCACATGGTACAGGAGCTTTCCCATAACCAAAATGACACGACAAGCAGACAATGAGCATCTCGGCGATATTTTTATTTACCAAGTGCATAGCTTTTTACTGAGGATGCTTCATAGATAGCTCACTATGGTGATGTTGCAAGTTTCCACCATGATTAGGCATGGATTAGGCTAGCGGCCCAGGTGTTTCTCTAACACAAAATACAAACTCCATGGACTTACAAGTTCCCTCTTTATTTCACACCGTTGACATCCATAGACAAAAGAGCATGATATCAACTGTGTACAAAGTACATGTGCAATGTTGAAAATGTTCCCCGTGACAGCACGGTTCTGCTAATTCCAACGTATAGATGGAAGCATATACAACTTCGATGGCACAGTGGTTCAAGTCTATTAGAGGCAAGAAAATAAGGTGTGCCATCAAGTTTGTGAGAGCTTTACTAACTAGTTTTCACATAACAAAATACTTTTTTAATTCAAAAGGTAGATGATACTTGAGAATTTGCTTGTAATAGCAAAAGCTACTAGGTAGATATGGTGGACACAAATGGCAAAGGTTTTGGTTCAAAGGGATTGGAAACATGAGAAGTATGCCTTCTCAAAGCAGGTTTTTGGCTAGCAAGGCTGGGTAGCAAGCAAGAGAGTTGAAAGAAACAAGAAAACATACAAGTAATAAAGCCAAACATGCAATATTCCTTGAAGACACAAAAGATCTTAAATAAAGAATACTAAGCTTATGAGCCAACAAGAAAGAAAACAAATGATACAAAATACCTGTAAGCTTTTCTCTTTTTCTTTCAAACCTCAAAAAGTATTGCTACTGACCAGAACTCGTCTTGCCAAAACCAATTTAGATCCACTTGATGATACCGAAGTGATGCCAATACTGATCAACAAGATCCATCATATAATAGAGATTGCAAACTAAAATAAGAAGTGCAAAAAGTAAAAGATGAGACTTCTCATTAATATTCCAATAAAGGCACTCACACCAAGGGATACAAAGATAATCAAATAAAGGAGAGATACTTCCACATGCAAACCAAACTATAAGATAACCTCTCTACCAAAGATATGAAACCACTAAAAAGGTAAAATATAAAGATAATGGTGGTGATACCGTGGCACTCCCCCAAGCTTGGAATAAGCCAAGGGGATGCCAAACCTGATGACGAATTACTCCTTTGGTGGTGGTGGTGTTCTCTTTTCATCACAAAACTTCCAAGGCAAAGGTTCCCCATCCAAAAAGGATGTCCTTGTCTCCGCAATCCTGAAACTAGCAGTAGAGCTTATGCGATCAAATCTAGCCTCATACTCACAGTTTTGATTTTGTATGTCGTAGAGTTGTGCTTGTAATTGGTTGGTGGTCTGACGGAGCGAGAAGATTTCTTCTCGGAGATCAGCCACCTCCCCCTCATGTTTGGCGATGAGTTCTGAACTTATCTTGTGAATAACATCCACTTCGCGTTCCGCCATCTTCTTGTACCTGAAAACCTCCTGCTCCAATGCTTCCATCCTGTCTTCCAGACTTCCTTCTCCCTTGGGGCCTTGAACTTCTTTAATCTGGACCTTCCCATCTTTGAGAATCAACTCTCTGGGATGGATCTTCAACTCATACATGTATGGGTTGAGGACATCCGCAGAGGAATCCTCTATGGGTGATCCAGAGGAAGACAATGTAGCTCCAAAACTGAGAATTTGCCTAACAGAAACAGATTGAAACAAAAACACGACGGGAACTCGATGCAAGAACCTCGGGAAATCCGGGGGGTTATATATTATGAAGTTTCAAAGCATAAGGAAGGTTTTGACCCGGAAACGAGGCGGAGTCGGAGTTCTGGGGTGGCACACCCCCTCCAGGCGCGGCCAGGTAGGGGCCCGAGCCTGAGGTGGGTTTGTCCACCCCGGACTCCGCCTCCTCCTCTGTTCTGTCTCATAACTTCCCTTGTGTTTTAAAAACATCAAAAATATAAAAAGATTGGGGTTTCACGAACCTTCTGTTTTCACCACTTTTACCTATTCAAAGACGAACTCTGCAGACTCCTTTTCTCCTTCTCCTGGAAGTTTCCTTTCCTCACAAGGCAATACACAATATTAAATGGAAACATTAGTGTAAGCAAAACAAAAAAACTTTAGGTTCACACTTCAATTGAAATCCATCAAAACAAAGGCTTCTATAAGAGGCAAATGCAAATGATAATAGAAATCTGTCAAAACAGATCAGCAGGTAAAGATTGATTTTTTCAAAAACCTTCTGTTGCTCAAATAAAAAAGTGCAGAACTAATGAAAGTTGGGTAACAACTTGGATAACAAGCTCAGAAAAATATAGCTCCATCCAACGTACTGAGATCCCTCACGAATTTTTACGATGTAGAACAAAAATCTATCCCAGGACAGCCACTTTTCACAACTCCTCTACTTCACAAAAGCAGTTGAACTTGACACAAAAACCAAAACAAAAAGGATAAGGAGCGGTTATTATAGAGGTAATAACTTCCAAGACTCGACAAAACTCTTGGGTTATCTCCCAACAAGTACTTTTCTTTTATGCCTTTAAGTTAGGCCTGAGAGTTTCAAAGATGCTCACAAAGGAGATATAAATCTGGAGTGAAAAAGAGCATCAAAAAGCAAATAACCAACACACTTGAGTATAACCCACTTCCTATGCATGGGAGTATTATGAGAAAACGAATTGTTGAAACAAAAAGCCACTAGCATAGGAAGACAAAACAAATGCAACTTCAAAGCTTTCAACATAAAACGGGGAAACTTAACATTATTGAGATGCATACAACCATGTTTCCCTCTCTCATAATAACTTTCAGTAGCACTTTGAATAAAGTTGACAATATAACTGTCACTAGCAACAACTTTATCATCTGAGTAAGCATACTTACAGTCACCAAAAAGAGGTCCAAGGTCATAAACAGGATCAATAGAAGCAAGTTGTTCCATCCTGAAATCTTTATTAGGCAGTTCATTTTCATAAGGAGTTTTGGAAAATTTGGAAAAATTAAACTCATAAGACTCTCCATCGAACTTAGTCAAAACTTTTTACTTCCTACAATCTATAATAGCCCCACAAGTATTCAGGAAGGGTCTACCAAAGATAATAGGATAGGTTTTACTAGCTTCTTTACCAAGTACGAGAAAATCAGCAGGATATTTAATCTTACCACAAAGAACCTCCACATCTCTTACAATGCCAATGGGGCAAACTTGCTCTCTATTGGCAAGGTGAATAACCACATCAATGTATTCAAGCTCACAAGGACCAACTTCATGCATAATTTCCCTGTAAAGCTCATAAGGAATAACACTAGAACTAGCACCAATATCACATAAACCATAATAGCTATGATTACCAATTCTAACAGAAAGCACAAGGACACTAGATTTTTTAGGATGAGAAACAATATTTGTAGCGTCTTCACAGAAGACAATATGCTCATCCTCTATATTTCTAGTGACAAGATCTTTCACAATAGCTACCACAAGATCAATATCAATGAGCTCATCAGGCTCCACAGTTTTCTTTGCACTTTTGCTAACCACATTGGCTATAATAGAATGTTCCCTTACCTTAGCAGGAAAAGGGATTTTTTTCACATAAGGTTCAAGCAAAATAGGATCAACAGTACAAACCTCTATGCTGGCAGGAACATGGGTGACAATGTCTTTATAAGGAGCATGATACTTGTCCCACTCTTGGGAATTTCAGTATAAGAGGCAAAGGCATTAAAACATTTTGCAAGAACTTGAGGATCAAGACCAAACTCATCACTAATATCACGAAAGTCATCAGTTCCCATAAAAGATTTAATACATTCATAATCATAGTTTATACCTGACTTTCTTCCTTTGTCATTCTCCCAAGCTTCAGTGTTCTCTTGAATACGGTCTAGCAGATCCCATTTAGCTTCTTCCTTCATACGTGTGAATGATCCAGCACAAGAAGCATCTAGTAAATCTTTATCATGAAGAGAGAGCCTAGCATAAAAGTTATTGATAATAATATTGTTAGGGAGTTCATGAATAGGACATTTAAGCATTAGTAACTTCAATCTCCCCCAATCTTGAGCTGCACTCTCTCCATCACGAGGTCAAAAGTTATATATCAGATTTCTATCCTTATGAATCTCACTAGGAGGATAAAATTTATAATAAAAGAGAGATGCCATTTCCTCCCATTCCATGGATTGTCCATTCTTCAGCAGCTTATACCATTCTTCAGCTCTCCCTTTCAAGGATATAGAGAGTAACTTCTTCTTCACCTGTTCAGTTGTGATACCTGCACACTAAAACAACCCGCATAATTCATGGATAAAAAGCAAGTGATCACCAAGATGGACAGTTCCATCCCCAAAATAATAATTATCCATAACACGATCAACAATACTTGTAGGTATCTTAAAAGGATCTATCTCAACAGGTGGTGGTTCATCTACTATCCTAGCAGCGGTAGTAGTTTTCCCAAACAGAAAACCAAGTGGGTTATCCATATTGGAAACAAAGTAACAAGGAGTAAGAAAAAGCAATACTCACAGTATAAGTTTCCTTTACCAGTTCCACTCTTCAATAGCACTTCACTCCCAGGCAACGGCGCCAGAAAATAGTCTTGATGACCCACAAGTATAGGGGGTGTATCGTAGTACTTTCGATAAATAGGAGTGTCGATCCCAACGAGGAGCATAAGGTGATGAACAGTGGTATGGAGCAGGAAATCCCTATGAATACTTAGCAAACGGATTTTTAGTGGTTTTCTGATAAGGCAACAAAATAAAGAGCAAGTAATGAAGAACAAATGCAGCAAGTGGCCTAATCCTTTCTTAGAAAAGGACAAGCCGGTGGAAATACTTATAAAGACCAAATGTTCTCGAGGACACATGGGAATTCTATCAAGTTCTTTCGCTTCAAATAGGTGAGTACTCTTCTTTGGTGTTGTAAGTGTTGTGTGGGTGAACCTGTGCTAATGTACCGATCGTACTTGGACTAATACATACTTGTGATTAAACCCCCTGCAAACATCCGTAACTACATGAAAGTAATTAAGATATAAATCTAACCACAACCTTAAACTCTAAGATCCTATGCTCCCTTATGCAATCGTGTCCTAACAGGGTTTCAGGTATTTGTCACTCCTGCAACCCCTCAATTAGTAGCCAAATACACAATGCATTCCCTAGGCCCATAAATGGTGAAGTGTCATGTAGTCGATGTTCACATGATACCACTAGAAGAATAGCACCACAACTTAAATACTAACCATTGAATAATAACTCAACACAGATCCACTAATAACAACATGACTTCTCCCATGTCCTCAAGAACTAAACGAACTACTCACAGGACATCATATGGATCAAGATCAAAGATGATATGGTAATGGATAACAATCCGAACATAAACAATAATCCAATGGTTCCACTCACAAGCATCAACTACAATAGTAATTAACATCGGGAAAGTTTCCCCTAAGAACTAAAGCGATATCCAACACAATTATTACATCGGGACGGAGTGGTATGATGGCGCTGGTGGATATGATGGCGTGGATGATGATGATCCCGATGAAGCCTAGCTTGATGACGGTGTTGATGGCGACGATCTCCCCTCTCTGGGAAGGAATTCCCCCGGTAGAAATCTGTCTACCAGAGAGATCTTTCTCTCTCGGTGTTTTCCACCCCTAGAGGCGGCGGAAATCTATCTATGGTCGCCCCCCGAGGCTTAGGGTTCCGTAGGGAAGATATAGGCGAAGGGGCGGAGTCGGGAGCCGGGCAGGTGGGCCACACCTGTCCTAGGCGCGGGTCAGGTGGGCCCGCGCCTAGGGGGTGTGGGCCCCCTGTGGACCCTCTTTGTCCCTCCTTCTGGCTTCCTCAATCTTCTGGAAAAATAATATTTTTCCATATTTTTCTGGTATTTTTTTGATCTTCGTGAAATTGCATCAAAACGCCCTCTTTTCCATTAGAATCCAGACTCTAGCAGTCCATCCTCCAAGAATCATCCAACATGCATAAAAAGTGAAAAATACATAAGCAATACCTCATAGTAAGATAAATATCAATGAATATAGGTAAATTGTGATATAGAATGGTGATGCAAATTGAGCGTATCAATAGACGGTTTAAAACTTTTCCGAGAGTGGCTCAACAAAGGTGAAATTAAACTAGAGTTTACTTTGTCAAACACAAAACCTAGAACAACTAGGGTTCACCTATGTGCACCAACAACTTATGCTAAGCAAGACAAGCAACTATGTGATAGCAAGATATAGACTCCAAACACGATGGCTATCACAAAGTAAGGTGCATAAGTAAGAGCTCGAATATATAGATAACCGAGGCACGTGGAGACGATGATGTTTTACCGAGTTCCTCCCAACATGGAGTACGTCTCGTTTGGAGAGGGTGTGGTATCAAACCACCAACGCAACAAAAGGCATTCCTTGTTCTCCGATGAATATCACCCCAATGGGTTCGATCCACATTTCCACTATCGGTGCACTTGTGGGTGGCAATTCGGAACCTCTCACAAGGTTGGGGAACTTCTCCACAATTCAATTGGAGGCTACCAACAAACAAGCTTGGGGAAATCTCCACAACTTAATTGAAGGCCCCAAGTAATCCACAAACATGCAAAACAACCAAACCGTATAGGGTTCCAAGAACCCAAGAGTAAAAAGCTTCTCAACTTTCACCCAATCGAATCCTCACCAAGAACTCAAGCCGATGCACCAAATGCAATGGCAAGAACACAAGAAGTGCTCAAGTACTTCTATCCCAAATTCCACCAAAGCTACAAAAGGTTGTGGGGGAATAATAGAGGAAGAACAATGGAGAAAATCCACAAAAGACTCCAAGATCCAGATCCCAATATATTCCCCTCACTTAAAGGAGAGATTTATTGGTGGGGTTGTAGATCTAGACCTCCTCTTTCAAATCCCTAAAGAATATGCAAGAATCATAGGAGGGATTTAGAGGAATAAATCTCAAGAAGGTCAACAATGGAGGGGAATACTTGCAATAATGGTTAGATAACCATTGGGGAAGAAGGGCCCCTTAAATAGGTCCCTAGAAATCCAACCGTTAGGCCTAGGAATCGCCCGGCCGGAGTCTCTAGACTATGACCGGAGTCTCCGGTGTACCCAGGCCAAATGGGGAAAATCTGGAGGACATTCTGTACGTGGTCCGGAGATAGACCGGAGATTTAGTTCGGAGTCTCTGGTCTTTCAAAAACTGGAAGAAACACTAATACAAAAACAACCATAACTTCTGCATTCAGACTTCGATTTTAATGATCTTGGGCTTGTTTTAAAGAGGACAATAAGCTCTAAAAGATCATACAAAAAATATAGTCCAGCAATGGAGGACAGAACCAAATGACGAAACGTTTGACCTCTCTGAAAAAGATGAACCGGTAAATCCTCCAACATGGAAAACGCAATAGAGAATACATATGATATTCGTATTTGATGAACTTGAGTTTGTCATGGAGATTGACACAAGCTAAAAAACCTCTCATGGATAAGAACCAATAAATATGATGCCAAGTATGCAAAGGTTTGAGCTCTCACTAAGGGATACGATCAAGTTACTCACTCGAGAGCCCCTCTTTATAGTATGGTTACCTATCCTATAAACCGGTCTCCCCAACTAACACCATGAGACCGATAAGAAAGAAACCCTATCAATAACATACCTTTTCCTTGAGCATATTCCACTTGATCTTGACGATAACGATCTTGTCCACCTCAAGATGGAACACCTTTCTTGATTGCGCTAGCTTGGTGAAGTCTTGCAAATTTCTCACCCATACTCACTATGGGAGAGCCTTTATTTTAGGCATATCTTCACATATCCATGATCACCATAATTATGGCAAGCCCGAAGAATATGATCTTCTAGATATGGCACATCTTTAGCTTGCACCACATTTCTTCTAACTCCATTTGGATGATGTCTTAAAGATACACATGAGGAACTCTATCTTCTTCAAGACACCCTTGATCTTCTTATCTCTATTCTTCTTCTTCATTCCTTCTTTCTTTATTATGTTGGTGTCTTGAAGGTACACAAGGGGTATCACTCCATCTTATTCTTCAAGACACACTTGCTATAGGCTCAACTTCTACTTGACCAATCTCCGGATCATTCCTTGAATCCTTGATCAACACTTGATGTTCTTCACTTTCTTCTTCTTCATTTCTACTACCTTGAAGCCAACACATGCTCCAAGCGATGCCAATGGACAATTCCTACAAGTGCAACTTGATACAAACATTAGTCCATAAATATTGTCATTCATTACCAAAACCACACACGGGGGCCCACATGCTCTTTCAATCTCCCGCATTTTGGTAATTGATGACAATCCATTTGAGAGGGTTTATATAAGGAATTTAACGAATAAAATGGTAGCACCAATATCAAATACTACACAAGTATGTGATATTGGTACTCCCACAATATATAGAGCAAACTCCCCAACAATCTATGCATGTGTGATGAACTTAAATTTCATTGCATATATTGACAATCATTTTCATTGGTGGAGTTTCCTCTATATATACCACATGCAAAGCATCAAAAAATATGCAAGATCATGAGAGGAAAATTCTTAAAAACAAATTCAAAGAATAAACCAACTTCCCTTAAACCCTCTAAATCTTCTCCCCCATTGTCATCGATTGCCGAAATGGGTGACAAGTTCTAGAAGGACAATATAGTGATAATTCCTCCAAAGGTGTGCATTCGCACATATCCAATGATGAATACTTGGGAGGAAGTAGAACTATATTGAGAACCCGAATATTTCCAAACAAATAAAATGAAAGAAGCATCAACAAATGATGCAAGCAATCACAAGATCCGACAAACCAATTGAAAACAACAAATGAGACCAACTGGAAACAACAAGATATTATGATACGAGAAAAAGAGTGTTTTAAATGGAAATAGATAAGCTCCCCAAGATTTGTGCACACATTAGTATAGTCGGATTTGAATACAACATGCACAAATATGGAATCCTCACGCCCCCATAAATATTTAAGACACAACAAATGAGAAAAAGGCAAATAAGCATTATTAAATGAATTAGAGGAGCTCCCCAAAGATAATACACCAATTATGATAATTGCATTTGGGAACAAAGTACATAATAATGGAATCTTCACTCATCCAAATTCATTTAACAATACAAGGCATGAGAGAAAAAAATATGATAAGCACAAAGTGGTATTATAAATAAAATTAGGAAGCTCCCCAAGGTACTTGCACAAATTAGGTTTTTGTATGTGAATACAATATGCACAACATGGAATCCTCACTTCCTCTATTTTACTTACAACACAACTATGTGTAAACGGACATATACAAAGGCATAAAATTTGCAAGAAACAAATGGTTGAGCGACAAGTAAGAGACAACATAATAGTAGGCTCAACCATAAGGATGTGTGAGAGACATGACAAAGCATATTATAAGACTAGTACAAGGATGATCATTGAGTATCAATATAGTCTTCAATAAATTATATTGCTTAATATGGCCATACAACACACACAAAACAAAGAAGATATCAAAAATAGGGAAGTAACATCTCTCATGTGTATAAGTTTCTAAGTAGATAATCTGACAAATATTTTGGTACATACAAAATAGATAATAAATAAATAAAGCAAGATATACAAAATGAAGTCATGACAATACACCACTAAGATCTTTGCTTGATAGCATGGCCAAAAGGCTCAATTTTATCTTATTATATACTAGCAAACATGCTTGTGCGTTGCACCGGGTGAATAAAACACAACACACACCTTTAACCCAATAAGCGAGACTTAAGAACCCTGCACCACTCCTAAAAAAATCCATTTTATTGCGTCTTGAGGTAAATATTTCGGTCACACCACATAAAACAGATATCTATTTGAAATTTGAACTTCTGGAGATGAAAAGGTTTACTAAAGAACTTATAGACATAATTTGTAATGATGTAAAATTAACCATATGAAAAATTTGTACGTAAGTCTGAATCTCCAAACAACTTAAAAATATAGGACATTTTCTATTTTTTGAACCAAGAAAATAGAAGAGGAAAACTTTTTAACTTTGTCCTCTGTTGCGCCAAAACCAACATATTGGCCATGTAGGTCGGTCGTCCAGCCAACCAAGCTCTCCCATCCGGTTTCCTTCTAGTTATGTATTTTTCTTCCTTCTATTCATTTTGCAAATAGCCACATCTTCTTTCTTAGTTAAGTATAAACAACAATCAACAATTCCCTATTATACTTGTTCAAAAAAAAAACAATTCCCTATTATACATGTATATTATAGTGCATCACCAGTATCAATTTCAGAAGAAAAATGTATATTCTAGTTCATTAATCGGTGCCAACAATGTCTAGTCTAGTCTCTCTTTGAATCCATAGCAACGCAAATAAATCTCATTTTCTATCTTCCTCTTGCAATCAGCTAACCCACTCGATATAATTTTTCTGCACAAAATCACAGCAAAAGAGCATCACAACGCCTCAACCCCATCCGTATGTCGGTGAAAGCAAATCTACTCCCTCCCTCTTAAAATAGATATATCAAATTTGTTAAAATTTAATGAATCTCAACACTATTTAGTATATAGATTCATTTAAATTTTGAAAAACCCAAAACATCTATTTTGAGACGTAGGAAGTATATTAAATTGAATGTATAAGTGGAGATACCATTTTACATACATACTCCATAAGCTCATCTCTGAAACTGAATGAAATATAGCAGCACAACTCCTATTTCTCGAATATCATTTCGTCTGCACTAATCAAGTGGAAAAAAAACCTGGGGCATTTCACCGAGCAGCGTGTGGTCATCGCTAGCTCAGTGTGGCGTTGCCTGCGCTCCCGCTTAGCAACGACAATATTCAGCAGACTAACAGTATGCAAACTCGCGTTGATTCCCAGTAGACTCCCATCTCTCTAGCAGCATCGAGCAAGCGCAGCCCCTGTCTCTTCCACCACGTCGCCCATCATCTCTCTCCCCCATCTACCCTTATTTTTCGCCCCCCAAGCCACCTCTGTTCTCCCAAGGTGGCGCACAAGACGTGGGGCGTCCTTGAGGTGAGACGGTGTGGCCTAGACACTCGGCGTCCACACGCGACGCGCTGACCTCTTTCACCCATCCGGACGCCCTTGCATCTCTCCCCCACCAAAACTTCACCTACGCCTCCTCCATGTCCGGTATCTCTCTACCCAGTTTCCCAGTTTTCCGGTTCGGACGCACGCGCACACGTTCCGACCTTGCCCAGCACTGACACCTCCCTCCAATTCACTTCCCTCTCCGCGAGGTCGAGCTCGTCGGGGAGGTCGCCAAACAGCGCGTCGTCCACGGCCATGGCGGACTTCCCTCTCCATCCCTGTCCGCGAGGCCGAGATCGTCGAGGAGGTCGCCGAGCAGCGCCGTCGTCCACAGCCATGGCGAACCCGCGATTGGACTTGCGCACACGGTGCGACCTTGCCCAGCTCGTCGGCGCCTTCCTCCAATCTACTTCCCTCTCCCTGCCGTCTACGAGGTTGAGCTCGGCGAGGAGGTCGCTGAGAAGCACCGTGAGCAGGTCGGGTTGGCCAATGCCCGAATTTGGGGATTTTTCTGTTACTGAATCGATCGGTTTGAGTCGGGGTTTTTTCAAGGAAGAACCGTTCGGTTTGACTATGCGGTGGCAAAACATGTAGTAGTATCTTAGAAACGCTAGGGGAAAAATTGTCCAAAACGAACCAAACCAAAGAAACGCTTTTGCTTTTATTAGTAGGTATAGATTGATGAACTTCAACCACAAACATATCAAATACATCACAACTATCACTAAGGGAAGAAGAGATAGTTGGAATGTATTGCAAAAGGCAACAAGTATCACAAAGAAAGAATAAACTTTGCAAATGATCAATTTTGTACATGAGAGTACTTTTGAGGAAACGATAGGTAGTATAATTTCTTGATTTACACATTTGGGATTGGTGAATCATGAGCATAATTTTGTATAGTCCCAATCATAGGCACTCATCTCAACTTACTCACATATGCAATAGAGAGTCTTTTTTAAGGCCAAATAAAGAACTACAACAATTGCAAATGCATAAAATTCATGCCAAGATGCAACCTACCATAGGTTGGAAGAAGATATGTATGCATGAGTAAAAGATACTTGTTTCCGAGATATCACTGGTGTGATGAAGTAGATAGGAGCTCGTTGACTATCCTAGCATGTCTCTAATTTTCATTGAGTCAACACTTCTTCCTTATGAAAGAGACAAGCATCCAATGCATCTCCAATGTACCTAAAACAAAATTCAAATACAATATGGTCCCCAAACTTATTGGGTCCAAAGTATTTAGATAACTACATTACATATGAGAGACTCCACATAAATATGTGCATATTGATATGAAATTGAATTTCATGCACATCTTAGCCAATTAGAATTTGGTGGAGTCTCCCTTACATATTGGATCGAGGAATCTAATCATGTCATAATATAAACATGTAGTAAATATGCATGCACAAGGCTTTCAAGAACCAAAAAGGAGATACAATTTGAACAAAAACACCAAGTAGACCAAGATGACACACGCAAGAGTGTGACATGACAAAAGGTGTCCAAATTGTATCAAGGAACCAATTCAACACATGAAGATCACAAGTTCAACAAATGAACTAGACAAAGTCCAAAGAGCAAAAGATAGACACGAACACAAATGCTCAAGGGTTTATCTCATTCTAAAATGTCAACACACGCAATAAGGAATGAGACAAAACCAACTCCCAAAGAGAGCAAGGTTCCAACAACTAAACCAAACTCTCCACACTTTTCATGATGGCACAAAATACCAAAACAAAAAGATCAACCTTCCAAGCACACAGAACATGATATAGGACAAAACAAGAAGCACAAATATGAGTGTTCTAAATAATATAGGAGAGCTCCCCAATGGATAGTCCATTGTGTATGATTTTACTTTTGAATGCAAAATGCACACAAATGGGATCATCACTAGTACCTACAATAAATAAAACACAAGAGGATACCAATAAAATAAGAAGATCCTCAACTGGCAAGGAAATCTTGGGAGACAACACAAAAAAATTTCTTGGCAAGAGATAGTACAAGATTAAGCAAAGGCCAATGTGAATATGATCAATAAATTCTACCATAAATCTAGTACTAATTGTCCAACGACAAGAAGTATTGGGAATAATCTTTTCGAGGTAGTTCACACGAATATCCAATATCATATTCACACAAAGAAGAATATAACAAAGTATAAGAATTAAGCTTGATGCTCCGAAAAAGATTCTTGGTAGCTTCCAATAGTCGCACAATCACTAGTGATGAGAGCAACTTGAAGCTAATTGTTTCCATGAGGATATAGTGATGCAAATATGAGGAAACACATACCAAGAAACACTCTCACGCACAAGAGAGCAATAAAACATTCAAACAAATTGGAGCTTGTATGAGCAAATGTGTCACATAGGAGCTACATAATTATCAATATCAATTATAAGTGACACAACCTCGAGTTTTCACATTTTATAGTGTTGTAATATGCACTAAGTATATGACTCCCCCATAATGTTATAAACCATAAATCTCAACAAGAGGAAAAAAGATCCAAATAGAGATAATTAATGGATATTATAGAACTTAAGTTTCTCATGAGAAACATACCACATAGAGACTACATAATATTGCAATATCAATACTAGGTGGTATTCCTCATGTACACAAATGTAGTGGTCCCAACCTTTAATAAGGTAGAGATCCCTGTGTTTACAATGCTAGTCCCTGGATCAATAGCTAGCATCCACAGTTAAGATGTAATATCAGGAAACAAAGGTCATAATACAACTTTATAACCAGGAATAAAATAATTCATTACATCTTACATAGCTCATTTGGCTATCTCAATACAATGCAGCAGAAATAACTATAGAATGTAGTCCTTCATCTTCAAAGTGCCACAGGCAATCATGTTGGTTGTAGACTTGTAATCCTAATCAACACACTTCACTAATATCAAACAACCTGCAACATAATAAGTTATAGCCACAAGGGTCAATACATTTGAATTGTATTGGCAAGTGATACTATGGTAGTATAGTGGAGTCTATCATATTTATGCATTTGGCTAAGTGGAGCTTAGGCTTGCTTTGCTCAAAATAGATTTTCCTTATCATTTTGAAAACACTAAGTTTTTGTTTGGCAAAATCACCCAAGGCATCTCCCAATAGAAATTGGTGATCCTTCACCCTTGTTCATCCATAAGTTTTTAACTTAGAAAATTGGGATGAGGAGATTCTTGATAGCTTCCATGTATTGATGCTCAAATTGTCCATTATCGGGGACACGACTAAGTACTTAGATTTTACACTCTGCAGAGGTGGTGCACTTTCCTCACAAGACTTGATTTTCACCAAGACAAGACCTTTCAAAAGCCTTCCCTTAGACCAGAATGGACGCGCTCCAACCTATCAATCCCCTACCACCAACTGTCCATTTGGCTAAGTTATTGCAACTTATATGATCCAGGCAGAGCCCATAATGCCAAGTGGTTGCACTTGAAGCTTCTCAACATTTGACATATCAAATCTCTTTGTTCCTGGGTGGCATTCCACAAGTGAGATACACAAGGTAAACCATAGAAATGGGCCTTGTGTAACCACTCAACACAAACCATTCTTTCCATTCCACCCAGGTGATTCATTCACTTAGTTGCTTTATTAAACAAAACACAAGTCCTTGACTAGAAATATTCCATAGCATGAATATAATCCATCCTTGTTTTATACTAGCTAAGCTAATCATGGTAGTAGTAGGAATCTTAACTTAGGAAAATTCTACTAAGGTTTCATCTACTAGGATTTTCCATGGCATAGTTTATACTTAGCAAAAATTCCATGCAAGTCCTACTTAGAAATATCACTAATGCATAATGAAAATAATGGGACAAAAGTATGTAGCACCACTTGCCTTTTTGGTAGAGAATATAAGTTCACTCCTTGATCTTGCAATAGTCACACTCTTCAAGTTCCACTACAATTCAATCAAGCAAGCAAATATTCAATCTACCATTCAAGCAATCATCACATAAAATAATAAAAACAAAGCAATGCATGCAAGCATGCCAAAGATTGTTTTATTTGAAAAAGTGGTTTCTATTAGGTTATAAACATTTGAAAACACCCATTGGTCATTTATAAAAGTGGTAAAACCATTTGATATCAAGTTAGTGGAAAAGGCCATTTAAATCATTTTTTTGTTTTGCTAGAAATGATTTAAATCAAAGTAATAATTTATAGTGTTTGTCAAATACATTTTTAAACTCAAATGTTAGTGTCTTATGGTCAAGTGTTTAATATTAAAACCATTTGCAAAAGGTTTTACCTATAAACCATTTTTATACCAAAGCAATATTTTATGTTGTTGGAAATGCCTTTTAGCAAAGTAATAATTTTATAGGGTTCACTCAAATATATTTTTAAATCCTAAAACTTGGTGTTTAGGGTCAGAGAGTTTAAATCAAATCATTTTCCAAAGGTTTTTCTCAAGAATCATTTTTAACACATAAATAATATTTTTATCTGACTAGAAATGTTCTAATTCAAGGTTTCATTCTTTGGCTTCACAAAATATGTTTTTCAATCCAAAAGTTGGTTTATAAGGTCAGTAGGTTCAAAACAAACCATTTGCCAAAGATTTTATCCTAAAAACATTTCTAGAATAAATTTTATACACAAAATATGCCTATACAAGTTTCTGTAAAAACAACCAATTTAACAGAAGCAATTTACTAAACAAAGTACATAGTTGGAAAGTAATTGTTTTACTGATTCCATTGATATAAAATTTGCAAAATTAGGACGTGTGGATCAAAAGTTATGAATTTTATAAACTCTAACATCTAATAGAACCTTTTCTATTTTTAAAACAAAACTCAGGCCACGTGGATGCTTCTCATTGGGTGGTAACGATTCGCGCGGATGGACAGATACTGGCCGCTAGATCTAAGTTACAACGCACGACACATATGCAAACATACCGATTCGCTAAGTCGTTCTATCCTAGCCAATGGATCAAGATCCAACGCTCCTGATCGATTTGACCACAGATGGGCGACGCTGGGTCAACGGCGAGCGGCGGCGCGCTCGGGCTATAGCGTTGCGGTGGCTACGGGAAGCGAGGAAGAGGATGGTGAGGCTCACCAGGTTCACAGAGACGTGCTGAAGCTCGAGGTGGTTGTTTCAGGGACAGTGGCGCATGGGGGTGGATGCAATTCCTCGCCGAAGTTGTCGTCTGCGTCTAGCGCTTGCTGTCGATGTCGAAGGCGAGTCTACAGATCCTGCGCGAGTGAATGGCGAGCACCTGGATGTTCACAAGGCACAGGCTAACAAGTTGGTATGAGTCTCTGGTCGAGGCGCGCACTGGTAAATGCGTTAAAGCTCACTAGAGATGTTGCAGACGGTGGCGCTGCTTGGTTGTCGTCGTTGCCGACGCTGTGGGTCAAGTGCGGGCAAGTCGAGGCTACTGGGAGGTGCGCCGGAGTCTGGGGATCAGTATCGTGTGGTCGAGGGGGTGAGGGGCAATGGTGGCTGGCCGGAATTGCTCAGAGAGCTCGTCGAAGCAGAGGATGGTCTCAGGTGAATTCAGCGCAGCCTGGGGGCAGAGGGCAGGTGGCTTCTGGGGCGAAATGGAGAGGGGGAGCAGGCGATTAATCGAGCGTGGTCGCAGGCGTTAATCACTGGGCCATTACCGCGAATTGAAGCGTGCAATCAACGGAGGAAACGGTCGGGCATGGTCGTCGCGGGGTGAGGAAGAAGGGCTGACAGTGTGGGGTCGTTTCATCGGCGAGAGAGAGGGAAGAGGTGGGGTCCAGCAGTCAGTTGCTACGCGGGTTCGTTCTCTGGTGCGAAGCGTTTTCCTGCAGGGAATGGGAATTGGGCTAGCTGGGCCTGGACTGGGCTAGGTTAGCTGGGCTGGGTCTTTCCATTTTTTTTGATCTATTTCATTTTAATTTTTATGTTTCCTTTATTTTGTTTAAACATTTCAAACAACCATTTGAATTCAAAACCCTTCAAACTTTTCAGTAAGTTTTTAATATGTTTTAAACATGTATTTAATGTCCTTTTTAGGAATAATTCCTTTATTTATCTATGGTTTATATTTTTATTTAAAAAGGCACATTCCTTTATTAAATAAGATTTAATTATAATTTCAAACCCTTATGTAAATTCCAATTTTTCACAAAACCTTTTCAGTAGGTTTATTTATTCAAATGGGTGTTGAATAATTCATTTTGATTTATTTGAAATATTTTCATATGATCTATTAATCATTTAAATTGGGTAAATGTCTTTATTCCAATAGAAATAGAATTTGGTTAAGGCCATTTTATTTTATTTGAATATTATTTATCCATTTATTTCATTTGGACTTGGATTATATTTATTCCATTTTCTCATGGATTAGGCCAAGATTTAATTTGGTTTATAAACATTCCCTATTAAATAATTCTTTCTTTATCTTATAAAATCCATATCTTTTTATTTATAGACCCAAAGTTGGTGATTCCAATTTGTAAAATCTTATTTAATATTTGTTTATCCTTTTAAATCCTTTAGGATTATTTTACTCATAAATTGGTATGGATTTTTGATAGGTTCTTTATTAGCTTTGGGAATTCAATTTCCTTATCTTACTTATTTCATAAGATTTTATCCAAGGTTCCAAATTGAATGAAATCAATTCCCATGATCTTATAATGTTTTCATTTATCATACTTGATCGTTTTAAAATGTTTGTTGGCCAATTTTTATGTGGATCAAATCCATAGGCTTAGAGTAATCTTGGAAATTTTTTGCTCCCATTAGGGTTTTAGAGTTTTTGTTTATTTTCCAAGTGTTTAAATTTCAAGATGCATTCATGAAGAATGCATTTCACTTGATTTGAATTTTTGTTGGATTCAAATCTTATTCAAAGTTTGTTCAAGATGGGTTTTGATGTTTCCAATTGGAATCAAAAATTTTCTTTTCACCCTAAATTTCAACCATTATTTATTTTGTTTATTTAGTTTTCACATTACAAAATTTGGAAATTTTTGGGATGTGACAACACATTTTTAAGATTGTGGAATTCCCAAGCATAACACTCCCCCAAAAAGGGATAGTCCATTAATATCTCACAAGAGCCAAATAGGATACCAAATATAATCAAGAAAGGATCCAACTCAATAAATACACATACATGGTGTGCCACCCAACATACACAAATATACTTGATAACTAGAGATAATTACGTGGAAGGCACAACATGTACACAAGCATGCAAGGTACAAAACTAACACATGAACAAGGGGGCGAGTAACTTTCAATGTAATGAGTTGAGCACATGTTACCCAAGGAGAAACATTGGAAATGTGATAGAGGTCATATAATCCACATGACTTGGCTTGACAAATATAATAGATGAAGATCCCTCAATTCTTCATGATGTAGCCAAGACTCCAATGCTCTCCAATCATACCTATTGATCAAGTTTTGGTTTGTTGGTCCCCAACCAAGTTGGGTCCTAAGAAGTTATTAACAATAGGCTTGGCAACCCAAATGGTTCTTTTCTTGAAACCACATTTAGTACCAACAAATTTGGAAAACACATAGCCAAACTCATCCGTATGAAGAGAATAAGCATCATCTATCATGATAGGGTTGGATGAGGAGATACCAATGGTGCATGAGGAAGAAATGTGCCCTTTCTTGCGGCAAATGTAGCAAGTTCTTCTCTTTCCATCTTTATTGTTGGGTGAAGCAAAAACTTGAGGAAGACCTTGAGTCTTCTTGGGAGGAGGACCATGTCTAACAAGAGGTAGATCTTGAGGCCGTTTCCCTTGTTGCTTCTTGCCAAGGGGCTTCTTCTTCAATGGGAAATACTTGACAATATGCCCTTCTTCCTTGCACTTTAAGCAAACAATGTTGGCCGAATTCTTGACTTGATCTTGGCCATTCTTCTTGTTACCCTTGTGCTTCAACTTTATAGTGGACTTGTTCTTGATATTGGAGTTGAATCCAAGCCCATTCTTGTCATTGGGGGATTTTTGCACACTCAAGATGTTGTTGAGTGTGGCCTTCCCCCCATGACCCTTTTTCAAGTCATTCTTCAACGAAGTGACTTGAGCCTTGAGCTCTCTAATTTCATCTACATGGTTAGTATGAACAAAAGTACTAGATGAAGTAGATGCTACATTGTTAGAGCAACAAGGAACGAAATATAATTCATCAAAAGATGTAGCAATGGCAAGAGTGGATGAATTACAAGGACTAGCACATGGCAATACGACATCATTAGTAGAGATTCTGCTATTGACCACATGAGGCTCATACAATGTTACCTTTGTAGTGATGGTCTCATGAGCTAACGTTAGCCTAACATGGGATTCTAGAAGATCCTCATTAGAGCTAGAGAGATTTTCATGACTTTCTTCCAATTTCCCATACTTGCTAGTTAGCAACTCAAGTTGAGCCCTTAGATCAACATTCTCCTTCAAAATATATGCTTCATAAGAAATAGAGTTAGTAGCACAAGCATCGTAATTAATTGCAAGAGGTGAGGGCAACTTCCAAAGCTCTTTTGAGTAAGAGGCTTTAAGTTGCTCATGTGACTCGGTGAGTTTAATGAGCTCACCCTTGATGACCCTAGAGCCATTTTTTAGGTGACAAAAATCCTCAAGGAGTTTAGCATAAGCAACTTGAAGCTCAACATTTTTACTTTTGAGATCACTTGCCACCTCAAGATCTCTATCATGAGATTCCTTCACTCTAGACAACTCTAGAGCAGAAGTCCCCTCAAGAGATTCCTTAGTGGTTTGTTCCTCTTCAATAGATTCATTTAGATTTGAAATTTTATTAGTATACTCACGCTCAAGGCTACTCATTTTATCAATGGTGTTCTCATGCTCCTCAATTTGTGCTTCTAACTTATCAATATGTTCTTTGCTCTTAATATCAAAGTCCAAGATTTCAATGAAGTTAGAGAAAGCAATATTATTCTTAACAAGAGCATGATAAAAAATCTCACCCTTTTCATATAAATCATCAACATCAAGCTCTTCTTCCTCATTATCCTCATCCTCATCATCACACGAGGTTTTGGGTTCCAAAGTAGGAGTCACCTTTGAATCCCTAGCCATAAGGCATATGTGGATACCATGAGAGGATGATGATGAATTATTTGAAGCTCCATTCAAAACCTTGTCTTGGCCCATAGAATCTCTGTTTTCCTCTACATGGTTAGCAACACAAGAACTAGAGGAAATAGAAGGATTTTTATCAAGGAAACAATACAACACAAGCATATCATCATTAGATTTATTCTAGACATTTCTACATGATATGCAAGGAATACCAACACAAGCATATAAGGAGTTTTGGGTGCTACAAGTGTTGGAGTCTAACAATATATCACTACAACTAGATAGAGATGAAGGATGACTAATAGTATGCTCACTATCCATATTGAAATTTCTATCACCACTCACCATATCATTACCTTGTGAAAAATCACATGTTGGTGAAGTGGTAGAAGATGAGAACTCATCTCGATCAGTAGTGGAAGCAACACAATCATCTTAAAAAAATATTGGACATAACATATTTATCTTTAAGTTTTGTCCATAACTCATGAGCGCTCCAAAAAGGAATGATTGAAGATGTAACTACATAGCTCAAAGCATTAACAAGCACATTAGAAGCTTGAGCATCGAGATATAAGTTTTTCTCATCCTCACAAGATATATTTTCGAAATCCATAGGAGGCGAAAAACCTATATCTATAATACGCTCCAAATTTGGGTCAATCTCCCGAAAATGAATAAGCATATGAGTTTTCCATATATAATAATTTGTGCCATCGAATATGAATATGTTACTATGCACTAATCCCCTAACCGACATCTTTACTCTCAAGGCGGTGAAGCCTAAAATGAGAGACCGGGCTCTGATACCAATTGAAAGGATATAGATGTCGCCTAGAGGGGGTGAATAGGAGGTTTAAAACTTTTCTAAGAGTGGCTCAACAAAGGCAGAATTAAACTAGAGTTTACTTTGTCAAGCACAAAACCTAGAACAACTAGGATTCACCTATGTGCACCAATAACTTATGCTAAGAAAGACAAGAAACTATGTGATAGCAAGATATAGACTTGAAGCACGATGGCTATCACAAAGTAAGGTGCATAAGTAAGAGATCGAATATAGAGATAACTGAGGCATGCGGAGAAGATGATGTTTTACCGAATTCTTCCCAACATGGAGTATGATGGTGGCTCAGATCAATGTAGAGCTTCGTTGGGAGTCCCCAAGAGGAAGGTGTGATGAGCACATCAGCAAGTCTTCCCTCATTAAGAAACCAAGGTTATCGAATCGGTAGGAGGAGGGAAATGAATCAAAGGTGTTGCTATCAACTTGGAAACCCGCACAACACAAACTCAATACTTTGCCCCAACGAACAGTGAGGTTGTCAATATCACCGGTTTGCTGAAAACAAAGGATTAAATGTATGGTGTGGAAGGAAATGGTGGTTTGTAGAAAGTAAACAGTAACACTTGAAAATATATCAATGGTAAAGATTGGACCAGGGTCCATAGTTCACTAGAGGTCTTCTCCTTAACATAAACAAACATGACATGCTGGGTAAACAAATTACAACAGGGCAATTGACAGGATAGAGCAAGGCATAACAATGCAATAATAGACATTCATGATCCTATGAGATTTGATTGGGCAATACAACAAGATACATAGACCGCCATCCAACTGCATCTATGACTAGTAATCCACCTTCAGGTTATCATTCGAACCCCCTCCAGTATTAAATGCAAGCAACGGATAACTGCTTTAAGCAAAGTGTATAAGGTAAACAATCCACTTGTTCCATGAACAAGAGACCGTTGTTTTCTCCCTAGTAGCAATAGCACATATACAACCTTCAAGATTTCTGTCACTTCCCTTAGATTAAATAGAGGCATGGACCCACTATCGAGCATAAATACCCCCTCTTGGAGTCACTGCATCTACTTGGCCAAGATAGCTACTAGAAACAGAGAGCATGCAAGATCACAAACAACATAGACATGATAGAATCAATAAGAAAAAACCATTAATCAAGTTGACATAGTAATCTCAATATCCATCGGATCCCCGCAAACACAACATGCATGATTACAAATAGATGATCTTGATCATGAATGAAGCTCACAAGATCTAAACATGGTAGCACAAAGGAGGAGAGACAACCATCTAGCTACTACATGGACCCGTAGTCCAAGGTGGAACTACTCACGCTTCATACCGGAGGCTGGCATGATGATGAAGAGGGCCTCCGGGATGATCTCCCCTCCGGCAGGGTGCCGGGAAGAGCTTCAGACCCCCCCGATCTAGGGGGGGGGGGGTCTTTATAGGCGAAGAAGCGAGGCAGGGGGCACCCAGGGCAGCCGCACCCCCCAGGCGCTGGCTAGGGTTAGCCAGGGGTGTGGCCCTCTGGTGGCTCCCCTCCGTCTCGTATTATGGCTCTGTGTTCCCCACGGTAAAATATTTACTTTGGCTTTTGTCCCGTCCAATTCCGAGAATATTGATTTTCTGCCTTTTGTGGAACCAAAAACAGAAGAAAACAAGCAACTGACACCGTGGAATCTTGTTAATAGGTTAGTCCCAGAAAACATATAAAAACACCTCAAAGTGTAGACTAAGCAAAGCAAAGTAGATACTAAACAAGCATGGAACATCAAAATTATAGATACGTTTACGACGTATCAAGCATCCCCAAGCTTAACTCCTGCTCGTCCTCGAGTAGGTAAGTGATAAAAAGAATAATTTTGAGGTGACATGCACCATCAAAATCAAGATCAAACCATTTGGAAGCATTGAAAGCCGGGATCAAAGAACTCTAAACGTGAGCATGAAAGATGGAGTTCTAACAATAAGACAAAGTAACTATGCATGCAACATGAAAGTTTACAAACAAAGATAATGAATAACAGTGCATTGAAAGACGTTTGTTTGTTTCACATATAGAAAACATAGCATAGTGGCATTCAGCTTGTCCCTCATGGAGTAACAAATAGATGCATAGGACACCTTGAAGGTTCATAAGAGTGACTAGATACAAATAGTTCATGAGCAAGCAATATCAACAATATGCATCAATCAATAAGTTTTGGGACAATGCACATAAAACTAAGAATGGCAACTATTCTCTCTTAACTGGTGCCTAAGGATAGAAGGTGGAGACTCAATATAATGGTGGAAGAAAGAACCTTCATAAAAGGGGAAGAAGGGATTTAAAGTCTCAAAAAGAGCTTCCAAAAATTATGGTACTTGTTAGCTTTCATCTCTCATTGCCCCTATCATAAGCATCTTGAAGTGATTAAGGTTAAAGTGAACAAACTATGGAGTATATGCTTGACAAAGTATAAGTTGGCAATCTCATGTCCCTTGAATACGAGGGCCGCTCCTCATGCTACTCAAGTTTAGTTACCGGTAAGTTCTTGTCATAGTAAGTACATGTGTATCATAGAGAACCGCCAACGGGGTACCCCTTGCACATGATACAGGAGCTATAACATAATCAAAATGACAAGGCAAGCAGACAATGAGCATCTCAACAATCTTCTTATTTACCATGATACAATGCACATGATATAGGTAGCAATAGTAACAGGTGTAACAATGTCTTCACTAGGATTTTTGGTATTTCCTAGACTATCCATAGTAGCATCTAGAAAAGGACCTAATGAACTACTCGCATCAAGCACAGTAGAAGTAACATCATGAGTATCAAAAGCAGTTTCAGATTCAACAGTAGTAGCAGTGTGTGTAGCATGAGTATGTGGTGGTGGTGTGACAAGTTTACTTATAACAGACGGTGAATCAAGAGCAATAGAGGTGTTTAGGACTGTACCTCTTCTTGTAGTGGATGGTAAAATAGGGAACTTTCCATCACGAGACTTCCCCATGATGAAAGGAGTAGCAGTGAACAATAATAGATCCAATTAACTTACAAATAAAGCTATGCCCCCGGCAACGGCGTCAGAAAATAGTCTTGATGACCCACAAGTGTAGGGGATCGCAATAGTCTTCGCGGGTATTATTACCCAATTTATTGATTCGACACAAGGGGAGCCAAAGAATACTTGCAAGCCTTAACAACTGAGTTGTCAATTCACCTACACCTAGAAATAGTTCTTGCTCACAGAAGTTTATCAGTAGCAACAGTTCGGTAGTAGCAACAGCAAAGCAACAACAGTGGACAGTAGCAATAGCAACAGTAACAGTAGGATTCGAGTGCGGTAGGCATAGGGATGGACGTACGGGCATTGCATGGACGAGTCTAAACATGTAACTTCAAGAACTAGGGCATTGCAGATAAATAATAATAAGCATCCAAGTACTAAACAATCCTAGGCATGTGCTCCAAATATAGTCATACGTGCTTGCAATGAGAACTTGCACAACATCTTCTGTCCAGCCAGCCCGTGGCAGTGGGGCCTCTAGGGAACTACTGGAAATTAAGGTGCTCCTTTTAATAGAGCACCTGAGCATAGCATTAACACTCCGTGAACACATGTGATCCTCACACCACAGCCATCCCCTCCGGTTGTCCCAATTATTGTCACTTTGGGGCCTTTGGATCCGGACAATGATATGTGTACACAACTTGAAGATACGATCATAAACAATACTATCACAATGATTCAATAATAAGTTTAGATATGAGATCATGGCACTCAGGCCCTAGTGACAAGCATTAAGCACAACAAGTTGCAATAAAGTCAAATAGAACTAATAGAGATACTAGGCACTGTGCCCTAACAGATCTTATTCGATTACATGATAGAACTCATCCAATCCCTACCATCCCCAAGCCTATAGTGGGGGATTACTCACTCATGGATGAGGGAAACATCGGTGGTTGATGGAGATGCGTTGGTGATGACAATGGCGATGATCCTCTCCAAATTCCCCGTCCCGGCAGGGTGCCAGAACGGAGTTTCTGGATCCGAATCTTGGTTTCTGGTGGCGGCAGTGGAGCGGAACTCTTTTTGGAAAACTATCGAACCCCCCTCTATTTTTAGGTCAGAAGGCAACTTATGGGCGCGGAGGGAGGCCGAGGAGCTGCCTGGGGTGGCCAAACCTCCCCCAGGCGCGGGGTCAGTGGGCCTGCGCCTGGGGTGGGTCTGGGCCCCCCAGGCCTCCTCTCTGTCTCCTCTTTTGGCTCCGTGGATCTTCTGGTGAAATATAATTTTTGGCATATTTTACAGGATTTTTCCTGATAGTTCATTTTCTGCACAAAAACAAGACACCAAGGTAATTCTACTGAAAACAGCGTCAGTCCGTGTTAGTTGTATCCAAATCACACAAGTTTAGAGAAGAAACAATAGCAAAGTGTTAGAGAAAGTAGATACGTTTTGGACGTATCAACTCCCCCCAAGCTTAGCTTATTGCTTACTCAACCGGGGTTAGGAATAGAGGGTAGCGGCAAATCAATTATCCAGTTGTAGATACGGTATGGCTAAGCCAATTGATCTTCTCCTCGGCTCCACGAAGCGAAGGCAGGCCGGTCCTCAAGCAATTCAGTTGAAAACTGAGTGCGATAAAAAAACTTTCACGAACACTTTGCTTCATATGATGTATATATTCTCAGCACAGGAGTAGATGCTTAGACAATTCATAATAAGGAGTATGCAACTAAGTCTACTCAATAGTCATTGCAAGCTATGAAGAGAAACCAACTCAATAATAATAAGTAGCATGAAACATAATCATAAGCAACATTGCAATGCTCATAATAAGGTATGATAGAGTGGTATCTCGCTTGCCTTTGTTTGAAGAGCACAATATAAATGCTGAGGCACCTCTGAAGTTCATATGAAGACTAGAAGTAAAGATATCAGAGATACAAACATCAAAGTCATGACATAATTAACCAAGTTTTGGAACAAACACAAGAATGACAACTATGCTCTCAAGAAGGTGCTCATAGAATAAGTGGTGACTCAACAAAGTTGTGAAAACGGTTTCATGAAGGTTTGAAAGGCTTCGCAATGCTGAAAGGAAGGTACTCATTAGCTTTGAGCTCTCATTGCCCCTATCATAAGCATCTTCATGTGGTTAAGGTGAAAGTTAGGTCCACTCTGAATCATATTCTTGACAGACCATAGACTGGAAATCCCAAGTCCCTTGAGTACGAGGGTCGCTCCGCATGCTACTCAACTTTGGTCACCTGAAAGTTCTTGTCATTGTAAATACATGCATATCATCGAGAACCGCCAACGGGGTACCCCTTGCACATGGTACAGGAGCTTTCCCATAACCAAAATGACAAGGCAAGCAAACAATGAGCATCTCAGCAATCTTTTTATTTACCATATGCATAGCTTTTTATTGAGGACACTTCATAGATGCTCATGATAGTGATGTTGCAAGTTTCCACCATGATTAGGCATGGCTTAGGCTAGCGGCCCAGGCGTTTCTCTAACACAATGTATAAACTCCATGAACTAACAACTTCCCCTTTTATTTCACATCGTTGACATCCATAAACAAAAGAGCAAAGTATCAACTGGATGAGATATCCAAAAAGTGTTGAAAGCGTTCCCCATGACAGCACGGTTCTGGTAACTCCCAGTATATAATGAGCAATCATATAACTTTCATGGACTAGTCACAATGGTTCAAGATAATTAAGCGCAAAGAATAAAGTGTGCCATCAAGTTCTTGAGAGCTTTACTAACTAACCTTCTCAAAACAGACAAACATTTTATTTTGGAAGAAAACACGGCATATATAATATGCACTGAAGTAGCAAATGATGCTAATAGGTAGGTATGGTGGACACAGATGGCAATATTGGTTTTTGAAGTTGGATGCACAGGTAGAGCACATACTTAGTGCAAGTGAAGGCTAGCAATAGAGAGGGAGCGACAAACGAGAGAGCAATAACTGTCATAATCATGCTTGCAACAAAACATGACTAACTATGACATGAAAGTGATACAAGAACTCTGAGGCAAAATAAATCATCGAGGCTTACTGACTATTGATTAGTCGTATACATGCGTGAGCATGTGCCAAGTCGATTCACATGAACAGTCAGAGGAGGATACCACAATATCATACCAAAGTATGAATAAAACAATGCAAGCAAACATTCATATGACATGCTGCAAACTATTAGCAAGCTGGAGCTAATCATAGACAAGCAAGAACTACTAAGCATCCATAATGGCATAGACCTTACACAAACAGGCTAAGCATGCTCACAATGATGAGTATATGTACAAAATGAAGACAAATAGAGTTCGTTACCAGCCTCTTACCGCACCTCGAGTTGTCTTAATCTTCATTATTGCCCTTCACTTGTGTGACTTGAATAATTAACATGAAAACCAATACCACTGAGGACGGCTGAACCTGTGAAGAACTCACAAAACCAAATAAGAACAAAAGATATTTTTGGTGTTTTCGATTTTTTTAGAAACAAGCAAACAAAGAAAAACCAAACAAAAACAAAGCAAACCAATCAAAGCAAAATCTTTTTGGATTTTTCTTTTAAGGCAAACCAAAGCAAAGAAACAAAGAAACAAACCAAGAGAAACAACGAAAATATTTTTGGTATTTTTGGGTTTTTGAGAAAGAAGCAACAAGAACCAAAAAGAAAGCGAAACGATGGATATACAAAGAACCGACCGAACATGATATATAGATGAGTGTGATGTCAGTGTACCTCCCCCAAGCTTAGGCTTTTGGCCTAAGTGGGGCTCAATAACGCGGATAGTAACCCCATGCTGGTGTGTCATCATAGGAATGATCATAGTCAGGCACCTGTGATGAAGAAGAAGACGCGCCCCAATCAAATGAGGGCTGCTGGTATGAAGACTCTCCCAAGTTGGAGGGCTGAACCAAATTGTCTTCGACATCCTCTTCAACATTCTCTTCTTGCTGGGAGAGTTCCCCAACATGTGTGTCAACCTCCTCCTCCGTAAGTAATCATCCTTGCCTGTTATCAAAGTTAAACAAAGCAAGTGCAGGCAAATAAACTATTTTATCACTCCTACCTTTTCTCCGACCTTACTGGACAAAAGATAGTTCATATGGCAAACTTCTCACATTAGCCCCCAAAGAAACAAAACCATGCTGAATCATGGATTCAATATCAAGCCTCTCTATGGAAAACTGAAAATCTGAATAATGAGGCTCTAAACCATGGAAAGATAGCAACCTAGACGCAATGAGGCCTCCACAAATTCCACCCTTCTCACGGTTGGTGGTGAGACGGTGAGCTATCAAAGCACCCAAACTATAAGAACTTTTCCTATTCAAAACAGCTGCAATAAAAGCTAGATCAAAAGAAGACAACTTTTAGGAGTCTTTCTAGCAAGAACACACTTGGTAATGAAATAGGAAAAGTATCTAATAGCTAGGAGCTGGATGTTCCAAATTTTACCACTTTCCTTTGAGAAGTCAAAACCTTGGCAAATCTTAGCATACAAATCAACAAGTGACTTGGGGCTCTCCTTGATCTTCTCACAAGATCCCCACTGAGGTACTCTAATTGCTGCATAGAAATCAGCAAAAGGCAGGTTGACGGGCATATTATATATTTTGTAATGGACCATGGGATTAGAATTAAACCAAGTGAACCGGAAGTCCTGCACAAAAGCCATGGTTAGCTTAACATATTGGATTGGTTCACCTTCAACAAAGTGCTCCAACCCCGCATTTGTAACCAAAGTTTGAAAATCTTGGAGAATCCCCACAGCTCTCATAAATTCATGGCATGGATATATGGAAGGAAAAACTACCTCCTCACGATGAACCTTCATTGGCTCATGCACTATCAAGTCATATTGATTTAGTGAATAAGCACTCATCTTCCTTGCTGAAATTTTTAGACAACCATCAAACCAAGTGATTTCTAAGTTGGTAAATGATGAGCAACTACTATAGGAACTTGCTAGAGGACTACATATGCATCAAAACAAAGATTCTAATCATAGAACAAGCATGCAAGCTTAAACAACCTGTCACCTACAGTGTCAAAATACTCAAGATACAATCTACCAATCACAAATCTAATTGGACAAGTGGAGGAGGCACATACCAAGGAGCAATCCCTCCAAAAATCAGCACTTGAGATGGGTTGAACAAGAAGATCAAAAATCGCGAGCAAGAACAGCAAGAACTCGAGCTTGAGCAAGTTTTCCGGTGTTTTTTGGGAGAGAGAAAGAAGGTGGCTTTGAGGAGGCAGCCTGGAGGGGCCCAGGTGGGCCAAACCCCCCTAGGCGCCACCCCTAGGTAGGCCGCGCCTACCATGGGTGTGGGGCCTAGGGGTGGCCCCCTGGGTCATCTCAGGTGCCTCTCGGCCCCTTTTTTTGAGGAAAAATTTATTTTGAATTTTCTGGGATTTCAGGAAACTTTATTTTTGGCCAATTTTCAGGGTATGAAAATTGATTTTCTCGCAGAAACAGTTTTTTCAGAAGAAGCAAAAGCAAACCAAAAGCCAAACTACATGAGCTCTAAGAAACTCAAACAAGCAAACAACTAACAAAACTAAAGATAAAGCAAAGACTAGGAAAGAGAAAGGAAAAAGAAAGCAAGTATAACCAAAGTGGAAACATTATTTTGTTCATTAAAATCCTTTTGTTAACAAGGTTGATCAAGTCTTGTTACCAAAACAATCTTATATGAAACAAAACTTTGCATTCCACAAGGTGATTATGTTACCTCATACTTGATATCAATGGTCCCAATCATAATAGTTTCAATATTTTCTTGTGGAATGGGACAATATATTTCTCCAACCTTGATGCCTTCAATATTTTCAATAGAATTCAGGCAATAGCTCTTAACAACCTTCTTGGGGAAATAGACAGTGTGCTCTTTGTCATTAATATTGAATGTTACTTTTCCTTGATTGCAATTGATGACAGCACCTGCAGTATTAAGAAAAGGTCTCCCAAGAATAATAGACATATTATCATCTTCAGGCATTTCAAGCACAACAAAATCAGTTAAGACCATTCAATTATGAGCAACTTGAACAGGAACATCCTCACATATACCTATAGGAATAGTAGTTAACTTATCAGCCATTTGCAAAGATATATCAGTTGGTATCAACTTTTCTAGTTGGAGTCTCTTATAGAGAGAAAAAGTTATAACACTAAATCCAGCTCCCAAATCACACAAAGCGGTTCTTACATAATTGTTCTTAATAGAGCAGGGAATAGTTGATATACCTGGATCACCAAGTTTCTTTGGAACCTTACCATTGAAAGAATAATTAGCAAGTAGGGTAGAAATCTCCTCATTAGGAATCTTCCTTTTATTAGAGACAATATCCTTCATATACTTTGAATAAGGAGGCAACTTAATAGCATCAGTCAAAGGAATTTGCAAGAATAAAGGTTTCATCCACTCACAAAACTTGTTGTAGTGTTCTTCCTCCTTTGACTTGTGTTTCTTACCTGGAGAAGGCATAGGTTTCTACACCCAAGGTTCTCTCTCTTTACCATGTTTATTAGTAATAAAATCTTCCTTTGTGTACCTATTGTTCTTAGTGTGTTTCTCAGGTTCTTCCTCAACTTCCTCCTTATCAGGAGACTCATCAATATTACCACTTTCAGTTTCAGCATCAGAGACAAATATACTATTAGGATCTATAGCAGGTTCAAGTGGTTCCTCAACTTTCTTATGTTTCTTTTTCTTCCTCTTACGAGGACTACCACTATCCTCACCTTGTTGGGAATCCTGCTATATTCTTTTAGGGTGTCCTTCAGGATATAAAGGATCTTGATTAGCTGCACCACTCCTAGTCCTAATTCCATAATCATGTTTATTTCCTGGAGCATTAACTAGCATATCATTTTGTAGTTTAGCAAGTTGATCAAGTTGGGTTTGAACCATTTGAAAGTGTTTACAAAGCATTTTAATATCATTAGAAGTTCTTTCCACAATATCTTTCAACTCATGGATAGCTCTAGAGTTTTCCAATAAATGATTCTGAACTTGTTTATTAAAGTGACCTTGTTTAACAATAAAAATGTCAAGTTCCTCTAAGGATTGATCAGGAGGCTTACCATAAGGAATATCACCTTCATCAAAGTGTTGGAGAGAGTGTACCTCAATATTAGATGAGTGGGTAATTGGCTTACATAATTCTTCTATAGGAGGTAGATTCTTCACATCTTCAACTCTAATATCTTTCTCCTTTAGACACTTCTTAGCTTCCTTCATCACTTCATCATTTAATGCAATAACTCCCCTCTTCTTTGTTGTTGGTGGTGGAACTGGTTCAGGAGTAATAGGCTCAGGTGTATTCAGTTTAGTTGAAGTCCAATCATCATAATTCTTGCTTATCTTGTTCATTAATTCTTTAGCATCTGTAGGAGTCCTTTTCCTGAAAACACAATCAACAAAGCTATCTAGGTAGGTCCTAGAATCATCAGTTATAATAAATATCAAGCAACTCATTCTTAGGTAATGGACATCCGGGATATGCATGAATCAAGGAACAGAATCTTTTCCATGACTCAGGCAATTTCTCTACTTCTTCCTGTTTAAAATCAAAAAGTCTCTGCAAAGCAGCATGTCTAGCACTGGGAGGAAAATATTTATGGAAGAAAGAAGCAATCAAGCAATCAGGGCTATCAATGGAACCAAGAGGTAATCTATTAAACCAAGCCCTAGCTTCTCCTTTTAGTGAAAAAGGGAAGATCTTAGCAACAAAGTACTTGTGCATCTTAAAATCATCAGAGAACAAAGCACTCGTAGTAGAAAGCGCATTCATATGAGCCATAACACTCTCATTTTCAGTACCACAAAAAGGTTCTTTCTCAACAATATATAAATAAGATAAATCAATAGAGAAATCATAATCTTTATCTTTAATATCTATGGGAGAGCTGGCAAACTTAGGATCATAGGAGTTCTTAGGTATAATAGTATGTCTAGCAAGGATATTCTTAATATCACTAGCACTGTGTGTATTTCGGCACTCTTCAACAAATTCATCAGTGAGCTCTATGTAACCATCTTTAATATCAAAACTCTCACTAGACTCAGGGGAGCTAACAGGTGTAACAGTGTCTTCACTAGGAGTTTCGGTATTTCCTAGACTAGCCATAGTAGCATCTAGAAAAAGGACCTAATGAACCACTCGCATCAAGCACAGTAGAAGTAACATCATGAGTATCAAAAGCAGTTTCAGATTCAACAGTAGTAGCAGTGTGTGTAGCATGACTATGTGGTGGTGGTGTGACAAGCTTACTTATAACAGACGGTGAATCAAGAGCAACAGAGGTGTTTAGGACTGTACCTCTTCTTATAGTGGATGGTAAAATAGGGAACTTTCCATCACGAGACTTCCCCATGATGAAAGGAGTAGCAGTGAACAATAATAGATCCAAGTGAACATACAAATAAAGCTATGCTCCCTGGCAACGGCGCCCGAAAATAATCTGGATGACCCACAACTGTAGGGGATCGCAACAGTCTTCACAGGTAGTAATTTATTGATTCGACACAAGGGGAGCCAAAGAATACTTGCAAGCCTTAACAACTGAGTTGTCAATTTAGCTGCACCTAGAAATAGTTCTTGCTCATAGAAGTTTATCAGTAGCAACAGTTTGGTAGTAGCAACAGCAAAGCAACAATAATAGTGGACAGTAGCAATAGTAATAGTAACGGTAACAGTAGGATTCGAGTGCGGTAGGCATAGGGATGGATGGACGGGCATTGCATGGACGAGTCTAAACATGTAACTTCAAGAACTAGTGCATTGCAGATAAATAATAATAAGAATCCAAGTACTAAACAATCCTAGGCATGTGCTCCAAATATAGTCATACATGCTCGCAATGATAACTTGCACAACATCTTCTGTCAATTACTGGCATTAAGGGGCCTCTAGGAAACTACTGGCAATTAAGGTGCTCCTTTTAATAGATCACCAGAGCAAAGCATTAACACTCCGTGAACACATGTGATCCTCACACCACAGTCATCCCCTCCGGTTGTCCCAATTATTGTCACTTTGGGGCCTTTGGATCCGGACAATGATATGTGTACACAACTTGCAGATAAAATCATAAATAACACTATCACAATGATTCAATAATAAGTTTAGATCTGAGATCATGGCACTCGAGCCCTAGTGACAAGCATTAATGTAGAGGTCCCAACCTGTAATAAGGTAGAGATCTGTAAGATCCCTCCCTTTATAAAGGTAAGAATCCTTGGGATTGCAATGCTAGTCCCTGGATCAATGCTAGCATCCACAGTTTAAGATGAAGTACACAGAAACAAAGGTCATTATTATATATCATTCCAGAGACAAACATAGTCTTTTACAACTCCATGGCCATAGGCCTAATACAAGAGTTCAAATATAGAATAAGATAATTAAGTCTTCATCTTCATGTGCCACAGGCAAGCATGTTGAGTGTAGACTCATAACCCCTAATCATCATCAGAATAACCTGCAACATCACAAGTTACAGCCACAGTGGGTCAATACATTGGAATAGTATTGGCAAGTGATACCTTAGTAAAATATTGGCATCTAGATACTACATGCATTTGGCTAAGTGTAGCTTAGGCTTGCTTTGCTCAAAATAGGTATTACCTATTAGTTGAAAACACTAAGTTTTTCTTTAACAAAACCTTCCCAAGGAATCACCAATAGACATTGGTGAACCTTCACCCTTGTTCAACCACAAGTTTTTAACTTAGAAAATTGGGATGAGGAGATTCTTGATAGCTTCCATGTCTTGATGCTCAAGTTGTCCAATACCAGGGACATGGCTAAGTACTTAGATTCTTCCATCTGCAGAGGTTGTGCACTTTCCCCACAAGACTTGATTTTCACCAAGACAGGACCTTTCAGAAGCCTTCCCTTTGACCAAATGGACGCGTTCCAACCTATCATCCCACTACCACCAACTTTCCAAATGGCTAAGTTATTGCAACCTATGTGATCCAGGCAGAGCCCATATTGCCATGTGGCTGCACTAGAAGCTTCTTAACATTTGGCATCTCAAATCCCTTTGTTCCTAGGTGGCATTCCACAAGTGTGATACACCAGGGTAGTCCATTGAAATGGGACCTGAGTAACCACTCAACACAAACCATTACCACCATTCCACCCAGGTGATTCATTCACATTGTTGTTTTATTAAATAAAACACAAGTCCTTGACTTAGAAATATTCTATAGCATAAATATAATCCACCCTTGTTTGCTACTAGCTAGGCTAAGCATAATAGTAGTAGGAATCTTAACTGAGGAAATTTCTACTAAGGTTTCATCTACTAGGATTTCCCATGGTATAGTTTATACTTAGCAAAAATTCCATGCAAGTCCTACTTAGAAATATCACTAATGCATAGTGAAAATAATGGGATGAAAGTATGAAGCATCACTTGCCTTTTTGGTAGAGAATTATAAGTTCACTCCTTGATCTTGTAATATTCACACTCTTCAAATTCCACTAGAATTCAACCAAGCAAGCAATATTCAATCCACCATTCAAGCAAACATCACATAAAATAGTAGAAACAAAGCAATGCATGCAAGCATGCAAAAGATTGTTTTATTTGGAAAAGTGGTTTCTAATAGGTTATGAACATTATAAAACACTTGTTGGTCATTTATAAAAGTGGTAAGGTCATTTATAAAAGTGGCACAAACCATTTGATATCAAGTTAGTGAAAATGGCCATTTTAAGTCATTTTTGTTTTGCTAGAAAGGATTTAAATACAAAGAATGTTTCTAGTGTTTACCAAATATGTTTTTTAACACAAATGTTAGTGTTTTAAGTTCAGGTGTTTGATATCAAAACCATTTGTAAAAGGTTTCACCTATAAACCATTTTTACACTAAATCAATATTTTATGTTGTTGAAAATACCTTTAGCAAAGTAATAATTTATAAGGTTCATAAAAATACATTTTTAAATTCCAAAACTTGGTCTTTGGGGTCAGAGAGTTTAATCCAAATCATTTCCCAAAGATTTTCCTCCAAAAAGTATTTTTAACAAATAAACAACATTTTTATTTGACTAGAAATGTTCTAATTCAAGGATTTATTCTTTAACTTCACAAAATACATTTTTAAATCCATAAGTTGGTTTCTATGGTCAGTAGGTTCAAAACAATCCATTGGCAAAGGTTTTACCATAAAAATATTTCTAAAACAATTTTTATATCCAAAATATGCCTACACAAGTTTCTGCAAAAACAACCAATTTAACAGAAGCAATTTACTAAAAAAAAGTGCATGGTTGGAAAGTACTTGTCTTGATGATTACATTGATATAAAAATTGCAAAATTTGGACGTGTGGATCAAAAGTTATGAATTTTACAAACTTGAACATCTAATAGATCATTTTTGGTTTTTATTAAAACAGACTGAGCCACGTGTCTTGTTCTGATAGGCTGGTACCGCTTCAGTTGGATAGGGCTCTCTAGTGCGTTGGATTGAATTGCAATAGTGCGGCTCAGGTGGTTACATACCCCTTCGGGTTATGGTCAAACGTAACCAATGGATCAATATCCAACGGCCTAAAACAGCTAACCCTAAACTGGCGGTGCTAGCGGTGGTGGTTGGCGGCGGCGCGGTCAGACGGTGGTGGAGCCGGCGATACAAGAAGCGAGAGAGGACATGGGGTGGCTCACCGAGATCGCCGTGGCACGGGGATGCTCAACTTGCTCGCATTTGTCGAAGGGGCGCACGGGTTCGACGCGTATTGCTCGTCGGAGTTGCGTCTGACGACGGCTTCTTTGTTCGTCATCGCTGGCGAGAACTGCAGGTCACGAGAAGACGAGCGAAGAGGGTCATTAGATGCGGGAGAGTTTGGCGACCATGCGTGTGTCATCTTGAGAGAGAGGGGAGGACGGGACTTACAGGGAGAAGTCGTCGGAATAACGGCAGACGGTGGCGCTGCTCTGATGAAGATGTTGCCGAGCTTGCAGGGAGAGCGCGAGCGAGGGGAAGGTACCGGGAGGTTCGCAGGACGTTGGGGAATGTGCTCGGGTGGTCGAGGGGGCGAGGGGCGACGGTGGCTGGCCGGAATTGGAAGAAGGCCTCGTCGGAGCAGAGGTGGAGCGAGGAGGAATTCATGCAGCCTAGGGGCGTTCTGGCAGCGATGTCTGAGGTGAAAGAGAGGGGAGAGGATTCCGGTTAAGATGGCACGTTTGCGGGGAGGAATTACTGGCGTGGTTAAGTGAATTAAATCGATGTTTAAACAGGCAGAAACAACCGGAGTGAGGCAAGGTCAGCGCGGCGGGTGAGGAAGACGACCTGACCGGTGGGGTCTGGTTGACAATGAGAGAGAGAGGAAGAGTGGGTCCAGGCAGTCAGCGTCTGAGGGGGTGGGTTTCTAAGTGGAAAACGGTTCGGGGAAGGGAAAGAAATGGGCTGCGCTGCTTTGCTGGGTTGGGCCTGCTGGCTGGGCTGGGTTCTTTCCCTTTTTTTGATCTGTTTCATTTTTCTTTTTCTTGATTTCTTTTTCTGTTTTGATTTTGTTTAAATGTTTTCAAACCTTGTTCAAAAGTTCAGTATAATTCTATACTGTTTAAACATGTAATTTAAATACTATTTTAGGAATAATTCTTTTATTTTTCTTATGTTTTATTCTTTATTAAAATAAGCATATGCCATTATTCAAATGAGTTTAAATATATTTTAAAACCCTTATTTAATATTCCAATTTTTCACAAAACCTTATTAGTAGGTTTATTTATTTAATGGGGTGTTAAATAATTCACTTTGAATTATTTACAGTATTTTAATATGATTATTAATCATTTAATTTGGGCAATTGTTTTTATTCCAATAAAAATTCAAATATGGTTTTGATTCCATATAAATTTATTTAAATGATTCTTTTATTTCATTTAAGTTAATTAAATAACTTTTATTCCACCTGGGCAAATTCCAAATACTATTCTCCTATGATTTAATTAATCATTCTTATTAGGGATTTTGTCTTCATCAAGATAGGAATAGAATTTGGTTAATGACATTTTATTTTATTTGAAAACTTCTCTATCCTTTTATTTGGATTTGGATTATAACTATTCCATTTGCTTATGGATTAGGCCAAGATTTAATTTGGCCTTTAAAAATTCCTCAATTAATTATTTCTTGCTTTATCTTATAAAATCCATATCTTTTTAATCAAAGATCCAAAATTGGTGATTCCAATTTGTAAAATATTATTTAATATTTGTTTATCTTTTAAATCTCTTTTGGGTTATTTGCTCATCATTTGGTATGGATTTTTAGATAGGTACTTTATTAGCTTTGGAAATTCAATTTCCCGATCTTATTAAATTCATAAGATTTTATCTATGGCTCCAAATTAAGTGAAACCAATTTCTATGGTTTTATAATATTTCTATTTGTCTTTCTTGATCATTTATAAATGTTTGTTGACAAATTTTTATATGTATAAAAACCATGGTCTTAGAGGTATCTTGGAAATAATTTTATTCCATTATCGTTTTAGGGTTTGGGTTTATTCTCCAAGTGTTTAAATTTCAAGATGCATTTATGAAGAATGCATTTCACTTGATTTGAATTTAGTTGGATTCAAACATTACTCAAGTTTGTTCAAGATGGGATTTTAAGTTTCCATTTAGAAACAAAAAGTTTCTTCTCACCCTAAATTTTAACAATTATTTATTTTGTTTATTTATTTTTCACATTACAAAATTTGGAAAATTTTGGGATGTGACAATTAAGCACTACAAGTTGCAACAATGTCAAATAGCACTAATAGAGATACTAGGCACTATGCCCTAACAGATCTTATTCGATTACATGATAGAACTCATCCAATTCCTACCGTCCCCAAGCCTATAGCGGGGGATTACTCACTCATGGATGAGGGAAACATCGGTGGTTGATGGAGATGCGTTGGTGATGACGATGGCGATGATCCTCTCCAAATTTCCCGTCCCGGCAGGGTGCCAGAACGGAGTTTCTGGATCCGAATCTTGGTTTCTGGTGGTGGCGGCGGAGCGGAACTCTTTCTAGAAAACTATCGAACCCCCCTCTGTTTTCAGGTTAGAAGGCAACTTATAGGCGCGGAGCGAGGCCGAGGAGCTGCCTGGGGTGGCCAAACCTCCCCCAGGCGCGGGGTTAGTGGGCCCGCGCCTGGGGTGGGTCTGGGCCCCACAGGCCTCCCCTTATGGCTCCGTGGATCTTCTGGTGAAATATAATTTTTGGCATATTTTCCGTATTTTTTATGATAGTTCATTTTCTGCACAAAAACAAGATACCAAGGTAATTCTGCTGAAAACAGCGTCAGTCCGTGTTAGTTGTATCCAAATCACACAAGTTTAGAGAAGAAATAATAACAAAGTGTTCGAGAAATTAGATACGTTTTGGACGTATCAACAGCCAACGGGGTACCCCTTGCATATGGTACAGGAGCTTTCCCATAACCAAAATGACAAGGCAAGCAGACAATGAGCATCTCAGCAATCTTTTTATTTACCATATGCATAGCTTTTTATTGAGGATGCTTCCTAGATGCTTATTATAGTGATGCTGCAAGTTTCCACCATGATTAGGCATGGCTTAGGATAGCGTCCCAAGCGTTTCTCTAACACAATTTGTAAACTCCATGAACTCACAAACTCCCCTTTTATTTCACATCATCGACATCCATAAACAAAAGAGCAAAGAATCAACTGGATGAGATATCCAACATGTGTTGAAAGCATTCCTCGTGACAACACGGTTCTGCTGACTCCCAGCATATAATAAGCAAGCATATAACTTTCGTGGACTAGTCACAATGGTTCAAGATTATTAAGCGCAAGGAATAAAGTGTGCCATCAAGTTCGTGAGAGCTTTACTAACTAACTTTCTCAAAACAGACAAACATTTTATTTTGGAAGAAAACACGGCATATATAAAATATGCACTGAAGTAGCAAATGATGCTAATAGGTAGGTATGGTTGACACAGCTGGCAATATTGGTTTTGGGGAGTTGGAAGCACAGGTGGAGCAAATACTTAGTGCAAGTGAAGGCTAGAAATAGAGAGGGAGCGACAAATTAGAGAGCGATAACTGTCATAATCATGCTTGCAACAAAACATGACTAATTATGGCATGAAAGTGATACAAGAACTCTAAGGCAAAATAAATCATCGAGGCTTACTGACTATTGATTAGTCATATGCATGCGTGAACATGTGCCAAGTCGATTCACATGAACAGTCAGAGGAGGATACCACAATTTCTTACCAAAGTATGAATAAAACAATGCAAGCAAACATTCATATGACATGCTATAAACAATTAGCAAGCTGGAGCTAATCATAGACAAGCAAGAACTACTAAGCATCCATAATGACATACACCTTACACAAATAGGCTAATCATGCTCACAATGATGGGTATATGTACAAAAATGAAACAAATAGAGTTCGTTACCAGCCTATTACCACACCTCGAGTTGTCTTAATCTTCACTATTTCCCTTCACTTGTGTGACTTGAATATTAACATGAAACCAAAATCCACTGTGGAAGGCTGAACCCTACAAAGAACTCACAAAACCAAAGAAGAACAACAAATATTTTTGGTGTTTTTTGATTTTTTTTAGAGAAAGCCAAACAAAGCAAACAAAGAAAAAGCAAAATAAAACTAAAAAACAAAAACTAAGACGCTCCAAGAACAACACAACTGTGCATTAAACAATAAAAATGAAGTGTCTAGAAAGACCTGAGATTTTTATTGATGAAGAAGGGGATGCCTTGGGCACCCCAAGCTTTAATGCTTGTACCTCTTAAATATTTCTTGGGGTGACATGGGGTGCCCCCCAAGCTTGAGCTTTTTGTAGGGTTTCGTAGCATGGAAAACAAAAATTTTCTATCGCATACAAACAAACAAGCCAAGATCTATCTACTAGATTGTAGCAACGAGTCGATGGAATAACTCACCCTCGAAGATTCCAAAGTGTTTAACGAGAGCGGATTCTCGTGGGTGATGTAGTCGTACTCTTCCCGATCTCAAGATCGCGTAGACGATCCTTCCGGCGCTGTGTTCCGGCAGCGCTCCCGCAGTCGGTCACACGTTCGGTACTCGACGAAGACCTTCCTCTCCCTTGTTCCAGCAGGCAGCGGAGGTTGTAGTACTCTCCTCGCGATTCCGGCAGCACAACGGCGTGGTACCGGAAGTAGAGGGGAGATCTCGCAGGGCTTCGCCTTAAGACGGAGCGAGTATGGTGGACTATGAGAGAGCCCTCGACGATCTAGGGTTTAGACACGCCGAGGAGGGGCTAGGCCGGCGACTAGGGTTTGACCTAGGCGGCGGTGGCGAGTGCCCTAGGGCCGGCGGCGGCTATGGAGGCGGTGGCGGCTTGGGGCTAGGGTTTAGAGGTGGGAACTTGTGTGTCTAGGAGGGGAGCCCTGCCCCTCCTTATATAGGTGGAGGGAGGCGCGCCAGGGGAGGGGAGTCCCTCCCCAACTCGGACCCAAGGTGGGCCAGCGGTGGAGGTGGAGGGACTCCTCCCCAACTCGGATTCCACCTCCCCTCCACTTCCCAAAATAGCCGTTTGACTTTCAAATTGGCGTTTGACTTTTTCAAACTAGGATCTGATTAAACCCTTTATTTTGTTCAGCGATGACACCTAGTACATGATGCAATCATACCAACTTGATATAACACATTCATGTACCCTTCCCCTCCGGAGTGCCGGACATTCCGGAACCTTCTAGAACATTCCCGATGAAAACACCGGTACCATTTCCCAACTTCGAAACAGGACTTTCCTTATATGAATCTTATTCTCCCGACCATTCCGGATCTCCTCGTGATATCCCGGATCCCATACGAGACTCCGAACAACATTCGGTCTCTTTCTCATCATTCCATAACTACTCAAACAACGTCGAATCCTTAAGTGTGTCTCCCTACGGTTCGTGAATTATGCGGACATGATCGAGACACTTCTCCGAACAATAACCAATAGAGGAATCTGGAAATTCATATGGCTCCCACATATTTCTACGATTACTTTGTGATCGAATGAACCACTTGCATACGATACCAATTTCCCTTTGTCTCACGATAGTTTACTTATCCGAGGTTATGATCGTCCGTATCTCTGCATACCTAGTTCAACCTCGTTACTGATAAGTACTCTTTTCTCGTTCCCGTGATATGTGATCCCTTGTGAGCCAGTCACATGCTTGCAAGCTAATTGGATGACATTTCACCGAGAGGGCCCAGAGTATATATATCCGTCATATGGATGGACAAATCCCACTCTTGATCCATGTGTCTCAACCAATACTTTCCGAACACTCAATGCCACCTTTATAGCCACCCAGTTACGGTGTGGTGTTTGATGTCATAAAAGCATCCATCCGGTAAAGGTGATATGCATGATCTCATGGTCGAAGGAATTAGGTTACTATGTATCAGAAAGCATATAGCAATTGAACTATTAAAATGACTTGATCTTTATGCTACGCTTATCTATAGGAGTATGTCCACCATATCATTCTCCTAACGATATGATCTTGTTGTTAATAACATCTCAATGTTCATGATAGGGAAACCACAATCATTTATTAACCAACAAGCTAGTATTATAAAGAGGCTTTACTAGGGACTTCAAATTTAAGTTTACAAATCACACAAGTATTAATGTTTCCTTGTTAATATTATTATAGCATGAATGTAAACATTTATCATAAACACAAAGATATAATAATAACCATATTTATTATTGCCTCTAGGGCATATCTCCAACAGTCTCCCACTTGCACTAGAGTCATCTAATGTAGATTACATGGTAATATACCGAACACCCATGGGAGTTTGGTGTTGGTCATGTTTTGCCCTCGGGAGAGGTTTAGTCAACGGATCCGCCACATTCAGATCTGTGTGTACTTTGCAAATCTTTATGTCCCCATCTTGGACATGTTCTCGAATAGCGTGAAAACGTAGGTTGATATGCTTCAGCTTCTTGTGTGACCTTGGTTCTTGCGCATTGGCTATGGCGCCCATGTTATCACAGTAGATAGACATTGGGTCCAGCGCACTAGGAACCACACCCAGCTCTGTAATGAACTCTTTCATCCATATCGCTTCTTGTGAAGCCTCCGAAGTAGCCATGTATTCCGATTCAGTTGAAGATCTCGCCACAACGCTTTGCTTTGCACTCCTCCAGCTAACTGCTGCACCATTCAAAGTAAATACGTATCCAGATTGTGATTTAGAATCATCCGGATCGGTGTTCCAACTAGCATCGGTGTAACCATTAACAACGAGTTGTTCAACACCTCCATAAGAAAGAACCATATCCTTAGTTCTTCTCAAGTACTTAAGGATGTTTTTGACCGCTGTCCAATGATCCACTCCTGGATCACTTTGATATCTGCTAGTTAAACTAACAGCATATGCAATGTCGGGTCTAGTACATAGCATGGCATACATTAGAGATACTATGGCTGAGGCATAGGGAGTCTTACTCATCCTTTCTCTATCTTCTGCCGTTGTCGGACTTTGAGTTTTACTCAAGGTCGTATTGGGCAACATGGGCAAGAACCCTTTCTTGCTATCTTCCATTCCAAACCTCTTTAGAACTTTGTCCAAATATGTACTTCATGACAATGATATTAGGCGTCTCGATCTATCTCTATAAATCTTTATGCCTAATATGTAAGCTGCTTCGCCAAGATCCTTCATTGAAAAACTATTATTCAAATATTCCTTGACACTATTAAGGTCTACATCATTCCCAATCAACAATATGTCATCTACATATAGTATTAAGAATGCTACAGAGCTCCCACTCACTTTCTTGTAAATACAAGCTTCTCCATAAGTTTGTATAAAACCAAAACTTTTGATCACCTTATCAAAACGTTGATTCCAACTTCGGGATGCTTGCTTCAATCCATAGATGGACCGTTGAAGTTTGCATACCTTGTTAGCATCTTTAGGATCGACAAAACCTTTGGGTTGCATCATATACAACTCTTCATCAATGTCTCCATTGAGGAATGCTGTTTTGACATCCATCTGCCATATCTCATAATCATAATATGCAGCGATTGCTAACATAATCCTCACAGACTTTAGCTTCGCTACTGGTGAGAAAGTCTCATCGTAGTCAACTCCTTGAATTTGTCGAAACCCCTTTGCGACAAGTCGAGCTTTATAGACAGTAACATTACCATCAGCATCTGTTTTCTTCTTGAAAATCCATTTGTTCTCGACAGCCTTCCGGCCATCCGGTAAGTCCACCAAAGTCCATACTTGGTTTTCATACATGGATCCAATCTCGGATTTCATGGCTTCTTGCCATTTATTGGAATCTGGGCTCATCATCGCTTCCTCATATGTCACAGGGTCATCGGTGTTGTCCACCAACATGACACTCATAACAGGATCATACCAATCTGGAGTGGTACGAGTTCTCGTTGACCTGCGAGGCTCTATAGCAACTACAACCGAAGTTTCATGATCATCATCATTAGCTTCCTCTCTTATTGGTGCAGGCACCACAGGAACTTCTTCCGGTGCTGCGCTACTCGCAATTTCGAGAGAAGGTTCGATAACCTCGTCGAGTTCTACTTTCCTTCCAGTCACTTCTTTCGAGAGAAATTCCTTCTTTAGAAAGGATCCATTCTTGGCAACGAAGATTTTGCCTTCGGATCTATGATAGAAGGTATACCCAATAGTTTCCTTCGGGTATCCTATGAAGACGCATTTTTCCGCTTTGGGTTCAAGCTTGTCCGGCTGTAACTTCTTTACATAGGCTTCGCATCCCCAAACTTTAAGGAACGACAATCTAGGTTTCTTCCCAAACCATAATTCATACAGTGTCGTTTCGACGAATTTAGATGGTGCCCTATTTAAAGTGAATGCGGCAGTTTCTAATGCATAACCCCAAAATGATAGCGGTAAATCTGTAAGTGACACCATAGAACGAACCATATCTAAGAGAGTTCGATTACGACGTTCGGACACACCATTACGCTGTGGTGTTCCCGGCGGTGTCAATTGTGAAAGTATTCCGCATTTCTTCAAATGTTCGCCAAACTCGTAACTTAGATATTCACCTCCACGATCAGAACGAAGAAATTTAATCTTCTTGTTACGTTGATTCTCTACCTCACTTTGAAATTCCTTAAACTTCTCGAAAGTTTCGGACTTATGTTTCATGAAATAGATATACCCATATCTACTCAAGTCATCCGTGAAGGTAAGAACATAACGATAACCACCGCGTGATGCTACACTCATTGGACCACACACATCTGTATGTATGATTTCCAGTAAGTCCGTAGCTCGCTCCATCATACCAGAAAATGGAGTCTTAGTCATTTTACCCATCAGACATGCTTCGCATCTTTCAAGTGATTCAAAATCAAGTGATTCAAGAAGTCCATCGGAATGGAGTTTCTTCATACGCTTCACTCCAATGTGACCAAGACGACAGTGCCACATATAGGTCGAGTTATCGCTCGATTTCAAACGTTTAGCCTTAATGTTATTAATATGTGTATTTCCACTATCGAGATTCAATAAGAATAGACCATCTATCAAAGGTGCATGTGCATAAAACATATTACTCATATAAATCGAACAACCATTATTCTCGGACTTAAACAAGTAACCGTCTCGCAATAAACAAGATCCCGATATAATGTTCATGCTTAACGCAGGCACCAAATAACAATTATTTAAGTATAAAACTAATCCCGATGGTAGATGAAGGGGTAGCGTGCCGACCGCGATCACATCAACCTTTGATCCGTTTCCTACGCGCATCGTCACCTTGTTCTTCGCTAGCTTCCGTTTATTCTGCAGCACCTGTTTCGAGTTACAAATATGAGCAACCGAACCAGTATCAAATACCCAGGCACTACTACGAGTACTAGTGAGATACACATCAATAACATGTATATCGGATATACCTTTCTTCTTGATGTTGCCGTTCTTCAAATCCGCCAAGTACTTTGGGCAATTCCGCTTCCAGTGACCTTCTCCCTTGTAGTAAAAGCACCCAGTATCAGGCTTAGGTCCAGCCTTGGTCTTCTTAGTCAGTGTGGTAACTTTCTTACCACCCTTCTTGAAGTGTCCCTTTTGCTTAGACTTGCCTTTCTTGAATTTGGTGGTCTTATTGACCAACAACACTTGGTGCTCTTTCTTGATCTCCACTTCTGCAGACTTCAATATGGCAAAGAGTTCTGGCAACGTCTTGTTCATGTTCTGCATGTTGTAGTTCATCACAAAGTTCTTGTAACTTGGTGGTAGTGATTGGAGGACACGGTAAATCCCCAAAGCATTAGGAATCACTATACCCAAGCTTTGAAGTTTGTTTGCGTGCCCAGACATCTTAAGCACATGCTCACTGACGGAGCTGCCCTCTTCCATCTTGCAGTTAAAGAACTTTTTAGAAGCCTCATAGCTTTCAATTGCCGCATGAGTCTCAAAGATCAATTTGAGATCCTCGACAATATCATATGGGTCTGAATTCTCAAACCTTTTCTGAAGCTCCGATTCTAAACCATACAAGATAGCACACTGAACTGTGGAGTACTGAGTCTTCCGAGTGAGGTAAACATTCTTTACTTCATCGGTAGCATCAGATGCAGGCGGGTCACCCAGCGGTGCATCCAGCACATAGGTCAAATTACCAGCTGTGAGGACAATCCTCAAATTGTGGAACCAATCCGTGAAGTTGCTTCCATTTTTTTTTCAACTTTTCTTTCTCTAGGAATGCATTAAAATTGATGGTAGGGGTTGCCATTGATCTACAACATATTTGCAATAGTTTAGACTAAGTTTATGACAAATTGAGTTCTAATTAATAGTTAAATTAATCTAGGTGAACTCCCACTCAAAACAACATCCCTCACATTGTTTTAGTGATCACACGAACCAAATCCACCACATCAACACCGATCATCACGAGAGTTGATATAGTTTCAATGGCGAACAATCGACATGTTCATCATATCTACTATATGATTCATGCTTTACCTTTCAGTGATCTGTGTTCCGAGACCATGTATGTACATGCTAGGCTCGTCAAGATCAAACCTTAGCTTCCGCATGAGCAAATCTGGCTTGCTCACGTTGTATACACTTGCGGAATCTAACACACCCGATCATCACGTGGTGCTTCGAAACAACAAGCTTTAGCAACGGTGCTAACTAAGGGTGAACACTTTATGACTTGAAATTCATGTGCATGAGGGATCATCTTATAATGCTACCGTCGTCTACTAAGCAATACAAGATGCATAAAGGATTAACATCACATGCAATTCATAATATGTGATATGATATGGCCTTTCTTCTTTTGTGCTTCCGATCTCCATCTTCAAGCACGAACATGATCTCCATCATCACCGGCATTGCATCAAGGTCAATGACGCTTCTCCATGGTTGTCGTCCACCGGCTTCAACTATTACAACTACTTTGAATAGACACGCGGGTCTTAACATAAATTAAAGACAACCATATGGCTCCTGCCGGTTGCCAACTTACAATTAGGAACATTGCATACATCAAATATAATCACAATCATGGCCATATCACATCACTGCACACCCCTGCAAAACAAAGTTAGACGCCTCTACTTTCTTTGCATGTTTTACGTGGTTTGGGGCTTTCAATAAGTGTCATTCTAACTTACGAACAAGAACCACAACATTGATACTAGTATTGTCAATCACCCGTTGTAAATTGGATCTTAACTATGCTAGGAGAAACAGGCACCCGCAAAGCCACTTATGCAATACAAGTTGCATGTCAAGCGTGGAGCAAGTCTCATGAACGATGTCATGTAAGGTTAGCCCGGGCCGCTTCATCCCAACATCCCGCAAGATGCAAAGTACACAAGAAGAAATCGACAATAAAAGCATCAACACCCACAATGACCATTGTGTTCTACTCGTGCAACAAATCTACATATAGACACGGCTCTGATACCACTGTAGGGTTTCGTAGCATGGAAAACAAAAATTTTCTATCGCATACAAACAAACAAGCCAAGATCTATCTACTAGATTGTAGCAACGAGTCGATGGAATAACTCACCCTCGAAGATTCCAAAGTGTTTAATGAGAGCGGATTCTCGTGGGTGATGTAGTCGTACTCTTCCCGATCTCAAGATCGCGTAGACGATCCTTCCAGCGCTGCGTTCCGGCAGCGCTCCCGCAGTCGGTCACACGTTCGGTACTCGACGAAGACCTTCCTCTCCCTTGTTCTAGCAGGCAGCGGAGGTTATAGTACTCTCCTCGCGATTCCGGCAGCACAACGGCGTGGTACCGGAAGTAGAGGGGAGATCTCGCAGGGCTTCGCCTTAAGCCGGAGCGAGTATGGTGGACTATGAGAGAGCCCTCGACGATCTAGGGTTTAGACACGCCGAGGAGGGGGCTAGGCCGGCGACTAGGGTTTGACCTAGGCGGCGGTGGCGAGTGCCCTAGGGCCGGCGGCGGCTATGGAGGCGGCGGCGGCTTGGGGCTAGGGTTTAGAGGTGGGAACTTGTGTGTCTAGGAGGGGAGCCCTGCCCCTCCTTATATAGGTGGAGGGAGGCGCGCCAGGGGAGGGGAGTCCCTCGCCAACTCGGACCCAAGGTGGGCCGGCGGTGGAGGTGGAGGGACTCCTCCCCAACTCGGATTCCACCTCCCCTCCACTTCCCAAAATAGCCGTTTGACTTTCAAATTGGCGTTTGACTTTTTCAAACTAGGATTTGATTAAACCCTTTATTTTGTTCAGCGATGACACCTAGTACATGATGCAATCATACCAACTTGATATAACACATTCATGTACCCTTCCCCTCTGGGGTGCCGGACATTCTGGAACCTTCTATTACATTCCCGATGAAAACACCGGTACCATTTCCCAACTCCGAAACAGGACTTTCCTTATATGAATCTTATTCTCCGGACCATTCTGGATCTCCTCGTGATATCCTGGATCCCATCCAAGACTCCGAACAACATTCGGTCTCTTTCTAATCATTCCATAACTACTCAAACAACGTCGAATCCTTAAGTGTGTCTCCCTACGGTTCGTGAATTATGCGGACATGATCGAGACACTTCTCCGAACAATAACCAATAGAGGAATCTGGAAATTCATATGGCTCCCACATATTTCTACGATTAATTTGCGATCGAATGTACCACTTACATACGATACCAATTTCCCTTTGTCTCACGACTGTTTACTTATCCGAGGTTATGATCGTCCGTATCTCTGCATACCTAGTTCAACCTCGTTACTGATAAGTACTCTTTTCTCGTTCCCGTGATATGTGATCCCTTGTGAGCCAGTCACATGCTTGCAAGCTAATTGGATGACATTTCACCGAGAGGGCCCAGAGTATATCTATCCGTCATATGGATGGACAAATCCCACTCTTGATCCATGTGTCTCAACCAATACTTTCCGAACACTCAATTCCACCTTTATAGCCACCCAGTTACGGTGTGGTGTTTGATGTCATCAAAGCATCCATCCGGTAAAGGTGATATGCATGATCTCATGGTCGAAGGAATTAGGTTACTATGTATCAGAAAGCATATAGCAATTGAACTATTAAAATGACTTGATCTTTATGCTACGCTTATCTATAGGAGTATGTCCACCATATCATTCTCCTAATGATATGATCTTGTTGTTAATAACATCTCAATGTTCATGATAGGGAAACCACAATCATTTATTAACCAACAAGCTAGTATTATAAAGAGGCTTTACTAGGGACTTCAAATTTAAGTTTACAAATCACACAAGTATTAATGTTTCCTTCTTAATACTATTATAGCATGAATGTAAACATTTATCATAAACACAAAGATATAATAATAACCAGATTTATTATTGCCTCTAGGGCATATCTCCAACACTTTTGTCCATTTTTCATCTCATTACATCATTCTCTCTCTACACCTGAATTTTTTCCTTCATACAAAACTTCACACAATCTTTATTAGCAACATTAGTGTATTCAAAAGATAATAGACCTTCGGATTTAGCTTTGGAACAGCAAAACTTTTCACTACAACACAAGCTACTGTAGCAACTCCTTCAAAAATCTCAACTCCCCAAAGGAGAACTCAAAAAGGAATCAATAAGAAGCAAATGCAAATAATGGCAGAAATCTGTCAAAACAGACCAGCAGGTAGAAACCGATTTTTTCGAAAATTTTGCTCAAATCAAAAAGTGTTAAACTAACGAAAGTTATATAACATACTGGGGGATTCAGTCATAAAGTTTCAGCTCAATCCGACTTACAGAGAGTCCTCACGAATTTTTATGGTGGATGATAGAAATCTGTTTCGGGACAGCAACTCCCCAAATCTTACTTCCCTCTCATTAGAGGTCATTCTTGGCACAAAAAACAAACAAAAAGGATAAGTAGAGGTCATTACTGAAGTAATAACTTCCAAGACTCAAGGAAAATCTTGGGTTATCTCCCAACAAGTACTTTTCTTTAACGCATTTAAGTTAGGCATGACGAAGAGCAAAGATTGGAAAGGAGAAAAATAAAAGTGAGCAAGTATAACCACAGTGAAAGCATTATTTTGTTCACTAAAATCCTTTTGTTAACAAGGTTGATTAAGTCGTATGAAACAAATATTTGATTCCACAAAGTGATTATGTTACCTCATACTTGATAACAATGGTCCCAATCATAATAGTATCAAAAATTTCTTGTGGAATGGGATTATATATTTCTCCAACCTTGATGCTCTCAATATTTTCAATGGAATTCAGCCAATAGCTCTTAACAACCTCGTTGGGGAAATAAACAGTGTGCTCTTTGTCATCAATATTGAATGTTACTTTTCCTTGATTGCAATTGATGATAGCACCTGCAGTATTAAGAAAAGGTCTCCCAAGAATAATAGACATATTATCATCTTCAGGCATTTCAAGCACAACAAAATCAGTTAAAACCAAGCAATTATGAGCCACTTGAACAGGAACATCCTCACATATACCAACAGGAATAGTAGTTGACTTATCAGCCATTTGCAAAGATATATCAGTTGGTATCAACTTTTCTAGTTGGAGTCTCTTATAGAGAGAAAAAAGTATAACACTAAATCCAGCTCCCAAATCACACAAAGCGGTTCTTACATAATTGTTCTTAATAGAGCAAGGAATAGTTGATATACTTGGATCACCAAGTTTCTTTCGAACCTTACCATTGAAGGAATAATTAGCAAGTAGGGTAGAAATCTCCTCATTAGGAATCTTCCTTTTATTAGAAACAATATCCTTCATATACTTTGAATAAGGAGGCAACTTAATAGCATCAGTCAAAGGAATTTGCAAGAATAAAGGTTTCATCCATTCACAAAACTTGTTGTAGTGTTCTTCCTCCTTTGACTTGTGTTTCTTACCTGGAAAAGGCATAGGTTTCTGCACCCAAGGTTCTCTCTCTTTACCATGTTTATTAGCAATAAAATCTTCCTTGGTGTACCTAGTGTTCTTAGTGTGCTTCTCGGGTTCTTCCTCACCTTCCTCCTTATCAAGAGACTAATTATTATTACCACTCTTAGTTTCAGCATCAGAGACAGATATACTATTAGGATCTGCAGCAGGTTCAAGTGGTTCCTCAACTACTTTATGTTTCTTTTTCTTCCTCTTATGAGAACTACCACTATCTTCACCTTGTTAGGAATCCTTCTCTATTCTTTTAGGGTGACCTTCAGGATATAAGGGATCTTGAGTAGCTATACCACTCCTACTTCTAATTCCATAAGCATGTTTATCTCCTGAAGCATTAACTAGCATATCCTGTTATACCTTAGCAAGTTGATAAAGTTGGGTTTGAACCATTTGAAAGTGTTTACAAAGCATTTTAATATCATTAGAAGTTCTTTCCACAATATCTTTCAACTTATGGATAGCTCTAGAGTTTTCCAATAAATGATTCTGAACTTGTTTATTACAATTACCTTGTTTAACAATAAATGTGTCAAGTTCCTCTAAGAATTGATCAGGAGGCTTACAATAGGGAATATCACATTCATTAAATTGGAGAGAGTGTACCTAAATAGTAGATGAGTGGGGAATTGCCTTACATAACTCTTCTATAGGAGGTAGATTCTTCACATCTTTAGCTCTAATACCTTTCTCCTTTAGACACTTCTTATCTTCTTTCATCACTTCATCATTTAATGCAATAACTCCCCTCTTCTTTGTTGTTGGTGTTGGAATTGGTTCAGGAACAACTGGTTCAAGAGTAATAGGCTCAGGTGCATTCAGCTCAGTTGAAGTCCAATCATCATAATTCTTGCTTATCTTGGTCATTAATTCTTGAGCATCTGTAGGAATCCTTTTCCTGAAAACACAATCAGCAAAGCTATCTAGGTATGTCCTAGAATCATCAGTTAGTCCATTATAATAAATATCAAGAAGCTCATTCTTAGGTAATGCACATCTAGGATGTGCATGAATCAAGGCACAGAACCTTGTCCATGACTCAGGCAATTTCTCTTGTTCTCCCTGTTTAAAATCAAAAAGTCTCTGCAAAGCAGCATGTCTAGCACTGGGAGGAAAATATTTATGGAAGAAAGAAGCAATCAAGCAATCAGGGCTATCAATGGAACAGAAGGTAATCTATTAAACCAAGCCCTAGCTTCTCCTTTTAGTGAAAAGGGGAAGATCTTAGTAACAAAGAACTTGCGCATTTTAAAATCATCAGAGAACAAAGCACTCATAGTAGAAATCTCATTCATATGAGCCACATCACTCTCATTTTCAGTCCCACAAAAAGGTTCTTTCTCAACAATATCTAAATAAGATAAATCAAGAGAGAAATCATAGTCTTCATCGTTAATATCTATGGGAGAAGTGTCAAACTTAGGATCAAAGGACAACTTAGGCATAATAGTACGTCTAGCAAGGAGACTCTTCATAGCACTAGTACCATGTGTGTTTCGGCACTCTTCAACAAATTCATTAGTGAACTCAATGTAACCATCATTAATATCATAGCTCTCACTAGCCTCAGGTGAGCTAACATGTGTAACAGTGGCTTCACTAGGAGTTTCGGTATTTCCTAGACTAGCCATAGTAGCATCTAGAAAAGGACCTAGTGAACCACTCGCATCAAACAAAGTAGAAGTAACATCATGAGCATCAAAAGCAGTTTCAGATTCAGCAGTAGTAGCAGTGTGTGTAGCATGAGTATGTGGTGGTGGTGTGACAAGCTTCCTTATAACAGACGGTGAACAAGAGCAACAGAGGTGTTTAGGACTGTACCTCTTCTTGTAGTGGATGGTAAAATAGGGAACTTTTCATCACGAGACTTCCCCATGATGAAAGGAGTAGAAGTGAACAATAATAGATCCAAGTGAACTTACAAATAAAGCTATGCTCCCCGGCAACGACGCTAGAAAATAGTCATGATGACCCACAAGTGTAGGGGATCGCAACAGTCTTCGCGGGTAGTATTACCTAATTAATTGATTCGACACAAGGGGAGCCAAAGAATACTTGCAAGCCTTAACAACTGAGTTGTCAGTTCAGCTGCACCTGGAAATAGTTCTTGCTCATAGAAGTTTATCAGTAGCAACAGTTTGTAGTAGCAACAGCAAAGCAACAGCAAAGCAACAGCAGCAGCAACAGTAACAGTGAAACAGTAGCAATAGTAACAGTAACGGTAACAGTAGGATTCAAGTGCGGTAGGCATAGGGATGGATGGGCGGGCGTTGCATGGACGTGTCTAAACATGTAACTTCAAGATCTAGGGCATTGCAGATAAATAATAAAAAGCATCCAAGTACTAAACAATCCTAGGCATGTGCTCCAAATATAGTCATACGTGCTCGCAATGAGAACTTGCACAACATCTTCTGTCCAGCCAGCCCGTGGCAGCGGGCCTCTAGGGAACTACTGGCAATTAAGGTGCTTCTTTTAATAGAGCACCAGAGCAAAGCATTAACACTCCATGAACACATGTGATCCTCACACCACAGCCATCCCCTCCGGTTGTCCCAATTATTGTCACTTTGGGGCCTTTGGATCCGGACAATGATATGTGTACACAAGTTGCAGATAAGATCACAAACAATACTATCATAATGATTCAATAATAAGTTCAGAGCTGAGATCATGGCACTCGGGCCCTAGTGACAAGCATTAAGCACAACAAATTGCAACAAAGTCAAATAACACTAATAGAGATACTAGGCACTATGCCCTAATAAATCTTATTCGATTACATGATAGAACTCATCCAATCCCTACCATCCCCAAGCCTACAACGGGGGATTACTCACTCATGGATGAGGGAAACAGCAGTGGTTGATGGAGATGCGTTGGTGATGACGATGGCGATGATCCTCTCCAAATTCCCTGTCCCGTCAGGGTTCTAGAACGGAGTTCCTGGATCCGAATCTTGGTTTCTAATGGAGGCGGCGGAGTGGAACTCTTTCTGGAAAACTATCAACCCCCCCTCGGTTTTTAGGTCGAAAGGCAACTTATAGGCGCAGAGGGAGGTTGAGGAGCTGCCTGGGGTAGCAGCACCCCCTCCAGGCGTGGGGTTAGGTGGGCCCGCGCCTGGGGTGGGTCTGGGCCCCCCCAGACCTCCCCTCTATCTCCCTTCTAGCTCCGTGGATCTTCTGGTGAAAAATAGTTTTTGGCATATTTTCCGGGATTTTTCTTGATAGTTGATTTTCTGCACAAAAACAAGACACCAAGGTAATTCTGCTGAAAACAGCGGCAGTCTGTGTTAGTTGTATCCAAATTACCCAAGTTTAGAGAAGAAACAATAGCAAAGTGTTCGAGAAAGTAGACACGTTTTGGACGTATCATAGATCAAGGGCTCCTCCTTCGATTCTCCAAAGATCAACGACTTTGGATGGTTGAGTGAAGAGATCTTGGTGATTTGGTGGCTCAAATGAATGGGGTGTTCTTCAATGCAACGAGCACCTTGTCCCAAGGTAGGTGGAGGGGTATTTATAGCTCCCAGAGCAGATCTGCCCGTTGGGCATTAAATGCACCGGTACTACCGGTACTCAAGCGGTAGTACCGGTTGTGACCGGTACTACCGGTCAGGTAACACCGGTACTCAAGCGGTAGTACCGGTTGTGACCGGTACTACCGGTCAGGTACCGGACCAAGTACCGGTGGTGTACCACATGGTCGATCCAGCCTCAGTCACGCCCGGACTCACCTTGCGGTACAAGTGCCAAGCGGTAGTATCGATCGTGAGAAGCAGTACTACCGGTTAGGGCGGTAGTACCGGTCCCAGGTACCGGTTGGTACTGATCGAGAAAGAAAGGTCTAGCCCTCCCTCGGTGTTGCCCGGTACAGCCGAGCGGCACTACCGTGTCCAAGCGGTAGTACCGCTTGCCACAAGCGGTACTACCGGTTGGAGTGGTAGTGCCGCTCCACAGTACCGGGTGGTACTGAGGAAAATCGAGGCCTCCCCATCTCAAACATATGCAACCGGTACAAGGGAGTGGTAGTACCGGTGCCAAGCGGTAGTACCGGTTGTAACTTCTGGTACTACCGGTCAGCACGGGTGACTTTGGCAAGAGCAACTGTGGGAAATTCAATATTTGTGCCCCAACCTAGAAAACCTGAGATACACTTAGCACACGATTAAATCGATAGGTGTGTTATCATCAAACATCAAAATCTCAAGAATAGAATATGTTCTTTCAATCTCCCCCTTTTTGATGTTTGATGACAACACACGTTTGCAAGGTAATATTAGGAAGATAATCATGGCTTTTGGAAAATAGAGACGGGGCTCCCCCTAGATGAATAGGATCAAACCTTCCCCTCTATTTGACAAACCCAACACGAGTGCACACATATAGATAATAGCATTTGAACTCATACCTTTGCACAATAACTTGTGATGAGAAAAATATTGGCAATGGATAGCGCATATCATCACAAGATGGATCCGTGAAATACCCACAAGGTTTCAACATACATAGCACGAGTAGTTCCCAAACATTTAGTACATAGAGTTCACACATAATATAATGCAAATAAAGTTCACAAGCAATTAAAAAGATCAAAGCAAGAATGAGCTTGTGACTTTCCCATACAACACCCGCATGCCTAAGGTGCACCTTCTCCCCCTTTGGCATCAAGATGCCAAAAAGGGACAAGAGCCAGACTAACGCCCCGAAAGTCAATCCTCATCATCATCATCATCATCATCATAGTCCTCCTCACAGGTTGGTGGAGCACGGTACGAGGAAGAGCCATCATCATCCCAATGGATGTGCTTGGAGATCCATTGGTCTTCTGGAGTGATGTTGTTCTCGGAACCCGTGGAGGTGGGAGATTCCATCATTTCTTTCTGACGAGAATAAGCTTTCTTGGCATAGAAATGAGCCTCATACATGCGCTTTTGGTTGTCCACTTGGAAGCAAAACACCTTCTTGAGCTTGGCCTCAATCCTCTTGGCCCATGATGGTTGGGCATTCTTGCAACGGGAGACAACATAATCAGCATCACGACCACTATCAGCATCCTCAGAATCAATCTCAATCACATTACCTTCTTCATCCACCTCATCACCCTCCACATTGCGAGGCTTAGCATGCTTATTGAGCTTGAGTGCCTTGGACTTGTGCTCAATGAGAGGACGAGTGCAAAGGGTCCTGGCAATGGGAGGGCACTTGGCTAAAATGAGAGCCATGATGTAGGGAGCAAATGGGGGAACCCTTCGGGAGTGAGCCGCAACAACCATCTCATTCCATGTATAGTCCATCACATCAAGAGCTGTGCCAGAGTCGCAGTTGAGGAAGGTGTTGAGCAACAAATCAACGGAATATCCATGAATCTCATCTTTGTTGCCCGCCCGAGGAGCAACGGTCTAGCGGAAGATGCGGTGGAGAATGTCATATGTGGGGAGAAGATCCTTGATCTTGCCAACAACAACGCGGCCCTGGATATAAAGAGGTGCAAGAACATCCTTCTTGGAGAGGTGCTCACGCAAGTGGCAGCAAAAACCACAAGGAATGTCACGACCACGATCTTCATACCCCAGAATTTCAGCAAATTCAGCGAGAGTGGCCTCCTTAATTGCACCTTGAGTCATCCAAGTGATTTTCCAAGTGCGGCCAGTTGAGAAGTGAGCAGTGGCATAAAACTGAGCAATGAAAAGAGGCTCATAGTCATGTTGAAACTCCATGATGGGGAACAATCCAAGGTTAGAGAAGATTTCTTTAGCCTCAGCAAAATAATCAAGATTCTTGTTGATGTGTTCCATATCAATCCATAGCTGTGGCACAATCATTTGAATATTTATCATAAGGACTTCATGGTAGACGCGCTCTTGGAAGTCATTGTAGAACAAGTTGTCTTCCCTGCCCTCATCACGGGTGTGGCCATAGGGATTATCAACCCTCAAAGAGCGGAACTTAGAATCAGATATATCAGACAGTTTCTTTGGCCCTGATGGACTTAAGCTGCAACTCTTGGTGCGCCCCGAGGAAGGGGGACGAGGAGGGGGAGCACTGCCACGACCAGCTGACCGCTTGGTGACCCCCTCACGACCCCCACGGACACCTCGAGTAGCAGGAATCTTCATACGACGGCTAGGCTGAGGCATGACTTCCTCTTCCTCGGACTCCATCTGTTCCTCTTCAATCTCATGATTTGCCTTGGAGCACTTACGAGCGCCCCTAGAACCACCTACACCTGTGATAGAAAGAGGGAGAACAACAGGGAGGGTAAGGGCACAAAAACCAAGAACAAACAAAGAAGAATATAAGCTTTAGCAAGAGGTTGTGGTCAGTTGGGACTGGTAGTACCGCATCTGGGGACCGGTAGTACCGCTTGCGAGCGGTAGTACCAGAAAATTTTCCGGTACTACCGGTCGAGCGGTACAAGCACATCCATGGTAGGGCACGGTCCCAAATTGGCCTCAACAGATCATAAAGCATAGATTCTACTAAGTAACAAGGAATGTATGGCGGTACAACCCCAAATCTAGTTACTTTCTCCAAGAATCTAAGCAAAACCTAGATCCAATGAAGAAAACGAGAGTGAGAGGGAGGGGACGGTTGTACCAGAATCCATGGCGGTGGAGAAGGACCGGGAGCCTGCAAGGAGTCCGAATCCGAGGAGGATCCGGGGAGAGGAGGACGCGGCGAGGCTCCGGTGGAGTCAAGATCTCCGGCGGCGACGGTGGTTTGTGTGGGGAGCGGGGGGGATAATGGGGCACTGAAGGGTGCCTCCCCCGCGCGACCAATCTATACTAGAAAATGCCGACCGGTAGTACCGGTGCTGGAAGCGATAGTACCGCTCGCAAGCGGTAGTACCGGTTCAGCAACCGGTCGTACCATTTACCGGTAGTACCGGACATACAAGCGGTAGTACCGGTCCTGTAGAAGTTTCCAGGACACGTCCTAGGAACTAACCAGGTCCGATAGTACCGCTTCTAATCTGGTAGTACCGGTTCCATCTGAATCCATAGACAAGGATAATCGAGTGGTTCTTGTGCGGAATAGATGAGGGTTTGATCTAGGAGGTAGAATGGCTTGGGTTGACATAGTCAAACTGTGTGAAGCACATGCACTCTTAAATAAGAAAAAACATATGAAGAGCCAACCGAGAGTGCATGACCTTAAGAACAACAACAACGCGAAAATGACAAACATGAGTAAGCACCAACCTCTCGAATGTGAGAGGGTTGTGGCCTAGGCCACCATATTTGAGTATACTCGGCTTGGCACCATGAAGATATATTTTGGGTCCATTATCGAAACTCATCATTTAAGCTCACATATCACAAAATGATATTAAGAGAAATGATTTTGATTGCTTTGGGCATAATGGGGGAGGGATAGTCCAATCAATTAGAGCTGCACTCCCCTATATCCATGTCTGCACCTAAACCAAATAAGAGTCAAGACATATGTGAGTATGCAAGGTGATCAAGTCAAGCTCCTCGAATCTATGATATTTAGTTCATTCCTCAAATAGAAAAACTTTGCTTCATCAAGTGGCTTCGTGAAGATGTCGGCAAGTTGGTTTTTGGTTGACACATAGGATAGATCAATATCACCTCGAGCAACATGATCTCTAATGAAGTGATGTCGAATCTCAATATGCTTTGTCCTTGTGTGATCCACCGGGTTATAGGCAATCTTGATAGCACTTTCATTGTCACATAGAAGAGGCACTTTGTCACAATGGACACCGTATTCCTTTAAAGTTTTCCTCATCCATAGCAATTGGGTGCAAGCACTAGAAGCTGCCACGTACTCGGCTTTGGCGGTGGAGAGAGATATACAATTTTTCTTCTTAGAAGACCAACATACCAAGGACCTACCAAGGAATTGGCAAGCCCCGGATGTTGATTTTCTATCATCCTTATCACCTGACCAATCCGAATCCGTGTATCCATAAAGAGCAAATGTTGACCCTCGAGGATACCAAAGACCATAATGTGGGGTATGAACTAAATATCGAAAGATTCTCTTGACCGCCATCAAATGGCTTTCTTTAGGAGCCGCTTGATATCTTGCACACACACCTACACTTAACACAATCGGGTCTAGATGCACAAAGGTAAAGCAAAGAACCAATCATAGACCGGTATACCTTTTGATCCACATCGTTACCATTGGGATTTTGTTCTAGATGAGTCTTTGTAGCCATGGGAGTAGGAGCTCCATTTAAATCTTGCATATTGAATCTCTTGAGCATACCTTGAGTATACTTGTCTTGGTTGAAGAATGTCCCTCCTCCAACTTGCTTGATCTCAAAACCAAGAAATACTCTCAACTCCCCCATCATAGACATCTGGAACCTACTAGTCATAGCTTTGAGAATTCATCATTAAAAGCTTTGTTAGACGAGCCAAAGATAATATCATCAACATATTACAAAAATCTCCCCATTGACCTTCTTAGTAAAAAGAGTGGGATCGATTTTCCCAACCTCAAATCCACGGTCAAACAGCAACTCTCTAAGGTGCTCATACCATGTGCGTGGGGCTTGTTTGAGTCCATAGAGCGCCTTATCAAGTTTGTAGACATGGTTTGGGAAGTTGGGATCCTCAAATCCCGGGTGTTGCTTTACATACACCAACTCATTCAATGGACCATTAAGAAAGGCACTTTCTACGTCCATTTGTTGCAACTTAAAGTTATGATGTGCCGCATAAGCAAGAAGGAAACGGATGGACTCAAGGCGAGCCACGTGAGCATATGTATCTCCACAATCAATGCCTTCAATTTGAGAGAACCCTTGTGCAACCAATCTTGCCTTGTTTCTTACTATAATTCCATGCTCACCTTGCTTGTTCTTGAATATCCACTTGGTTCCTATAACATTGCGGCAATCCTTTGGCTTCTCAACTAATGTCTCAAAGTTGTTTAGCTCTTTGTGTATTGCTTCTAACCAATCCGAATCTTCAAGAGCTTCCCACACTTTATTTGGTTCAATCATGGAGATGTGTGCTTGGTGCTCACTAAACCTCTTCAATTGTGCTCTTGTGGAAATGCCTTTCCTTAAGTCACCAACCACATTTTGTAGAGAGTGATCTCTTAATTCCAACATCCTCTCTTTTCTAGCTTCACGACGAGTGTGGATCTCCTCGTTGTTTCTTGGAGGTCCCTCTTCATCATTTTGGTCCTTCTTGACCATTATCTTGGCCTTGATCAACATGGGAATCATTCTCTTCATTAAGAGGCAAAGATTGACCTTGGTCTTGATCAGGCACATTTCTAGTATTGAGTTGAGCTTTTCTTAGGGCACTTTGTATGGATATCTGATACGCCCAATTTGCATCACCTTTCTATACCATAATTTACCTCTATTCATTGATGCTTGTCTTATTATGAGGTATTACTTATGGCTTTTTCATCTGTTTATGCATGTTGGACGATTCTTGGAGGATGGACTGTTGGAGTCTGGATTCTAATGGAAAAGAAGGTGTTTTGGTGCAATTTAGAAAAGATCAGAAAAATACCAGAAAAATATGGAAACATATTATTTTACTAGAAGACGAAGGAAGCCAGAAGGAGGGACGAAGTGGGGCCTCAGGGGGCCCACACCCCCTAGGCGTGGGCCCACCTGACCCCGCGCCTAGGGCAGGTGTGGCCCAGCTGCCCGGCCTCCGACTCCGCCCCTTCGCCTATATCTTCCCTACGGAACCCTAATACTAGGAGAGCGACCACAGATAGATTTCTGTCGCCTCTAGGGGTAGAAAACACCGAGAGAGAAAGATCTCTCCGGCAGACAGATTTCTGCCAGGGGAATTCCTTCCTGGAGAGGGGAGACTGTCGCCATCAACACCGTCATCAAGCTAGGCTTCATGGGGATCATCATCATCATCCACACCAATATCTCTACCAATACCATCATATCCACTCCATCCCGCTATAACAATTGTGTTGGATATTGCTTTAGTTCTTAGGGGAAACTTTCCCGGTATTAATTACTATTGTAGTTGATGCTTGTGAGTGGAACCATTGGATTATTGTTTATGTCCCTATTGTTATCCATCATCATATTATCTTTGATCTTGATCCATATGATGTCTTGTGAGTAGTTCGTCTAGTTCTTGAGGACATGGGAGAAGTCATGTTGTTAGTAGTGAACCTGTGATGAGTTATTATTCAATGGTTTAGTATCTAAGTTGTGGTTCTATTCTTCTAGTGGTGTCATGTGAATGTCGACTACATGACACTTTACCATTTATGGGCCTAGGGGGATGCATTATGTATTTGGCTACTAATCGTGGGGTTGCCGGAGTGACAGAAACTTGAACCCCCGTTAGGACACCTTTGCACAAGGGAGTGTAGGATCTCAGAGTTTAAGGTTGTGGTTAGATTTATATCTTAATTACTTTCCTGTAGTTACGGATGTTTGCAGGGGGTTTAATCACAAGTATGTATTAGTCCTAGGAAGGGCGGTATGTTAGCACAGGTTCACCCACACAACACTTACAAACACCAAAGAAGAATACTCGGCTATTTGAAGCGAAAGCACTTGATAGAATTCCCATGTGTCCTCGAGAACGTTTGGTCCTTATAAGTATTTCCACCGGCTTGTCCTTTGCTAAGAAAGGATTGGGCCACTTTCTCTGTTTGTTTGTTACCTTTGTTACTTGCTCCTTGTTTTGTTGCCTTGTCAGAAAACCACTAAAAATCCGTTTGCTAAGTATTCATAGGGATTTCCTGCTCCATACCACTGTTCTGCACCTTCTGCTCCTCGTTGGGATCGACACTCCCATTTATCGAAAGTACTATGATACACCCCCTATACTTGTGGGTCATCAATCTCCCATGAGTAATTGACTTGGCACCGCTTGATATTCTGGAAATTGGAGATTCAAGATCATCCTTACTAGAGTTGTCGCCATGAACAACATGTTGGGGGTCCACATCTTTTCTTTGGCTTGGGTCATTGTCCTCCTCGGTGGATGGAGCATGTTGATGTTGTGAAGATGAGGGCTCCACTTGAATAGAGCATAGTTCTTATTGATCCGCCATAAGGGGTTCCTCAACAGGGCGTATATAACCCACACCCATTCTTCCTATGGCATCCTGAGGCATTTCATCATCTGCATCACAAACATCAACACGCCCCCCTTGGGGACCATCATATTCCTCGAAGGTCACACTACAAGATTCTATGACGGCTCTGGAGAGCTTATCATAGATTCTATAAGTGTGAGATTCAAGACCATAGCCAAAAAAATACCCTCTAATTCTTTAGCCTCGAATTTGGACAAATGAACACCTTTTATGCGATAGAAACACTTACGACCGAACACCCGGAAGTAAGATATGTTGGGCTTGTTACCGGTAAGTATTTCATATGGAGTCTTGTTGATTTCTTTGCGGAGGTAGAGCCGGTTTGATGCATGGCAAGCGGTGGAGATGGCTTCGGCCCAAAAGTTGTATGGAGATTTAAACTCCGCCAACATGGTCCTAGCCATCTCAATAAGAGTCCGGTTCTTCCTCTCGGCAACACCATTTTGTTCAGGGGTATATGCAGCGGAATATTGATGTTTTATCCCCTCATCACCAAGGAAATCATTCAAGGTGTAGTTCTTGAACTCGGTGCCATTGTCGCTTCTTATTATCAACATGGGGACATTGTATTGACGTTGAACCAAGTTGATGAAGTCGATGAAGTTCTTTTGGGTACCACTTTTCAACTTGAAGAAATATACCCATGAGTATCTTGAGAAGTCATCAACAATCACCAAACAATATTTCTTCCCACCAAGACTTGCATGAGATGGAGGACCAAAGAGAGCCACATGAAGGAGCTCAAAGATCCTTGTTGACTTGACGCGGTTCTTTGGCTTGTGAGGAGCATCATGCATCTTTCCTAGAACACAAGCCCTGCAAACACGATCTTTGGCAAAGGAAACATTTTCTTTTAGTCCAACAATATGGCCCTCCTTGTGAAGACTTTGCAAAGTTCTCATATTTACATGGGCTAGTCGGCGATGCCATAACCAACCCACATCGACCTTTTCGAATAAGCACATCGCACTTGTAGTGCTTTGCCTCGAGAAGTCTACCACATACAAGTCATGTTCGACGTACCCAACGAAAGCGACCTTGAGAGACTTGCTCCACATGAGGACCACAATATCATCATCAATAAAGACGGAAAGCCCATCTTTCCAAGAGCACGGACTGAAAGTAAATTGTAACCAAGGGTATCAGCAAGCATGACGTCCACGAGTGTAATATCGTGGGAAACCACTACCTTGCTGACACCCATTACCTTAGACTTAGACTTGTCGGCATATGTCACGGTTATTTGATCATCATTTGGATTTAAGTCCTTGACAATAGATGAGATTCCAGTCATATGACTTGTGCAACCACTATCAAGTACCCATTTTGACCCGCCGGAAGCATATGTCTACAAAAGATCAAGCTAATTTTTAGGTACCCATTTTTCAATGGGTCCTCTTTTGTTAGCAACAAGGGTCTTGGGGACCCAAATAGACCAAGCAATGTAACCATCATATGTGCCAACATATTGTGCATACACATCACCATAATAATCACGCATTAAAATATAGTGAGGGTTAGCACTTCCTGCAAAGTCATCATGAGACATAGTTTTACCACTTGTGGTCTTACTATCCACAATGGCCTTGTTTTTATCTTGTGCGGTCTTGGAATTTTTATTCTTGTTGTTTTTCTTCTTGGCTTTGGAGACAAAGACAATGCCGCCTTTCTCACCATTAGGCCTTTGCTTACTCAAAAGGTCATCAATGGACTTGTTACCTTGTGGAAATGTAGCCTTGGCTAGCTCCCCCTTCAACCTAGCATTTTCTTCAAGAATAGTTGTACTACTAGAAGGAATAAAATTACTAGGTGAAGAATATTGGTCAATTGAGTTTGAAGCGTTTCATGGGACTTTGTGAGTGACAAAGTTCACTTTCCAAAGCCTTGTGAGCCTTGTTAAGAAAACTAAAGTCCTCGGCAAGTTTTTCATGAACCACACCAAACTCAATCTTGTCCTTTTTAGCTCTCTTGTATTTAGCAATAGCATGATCACGTTCTTTGATGAGTCTATTAAAAATTATGTCATTGTCCTCCTCAAGCCCTTCAAGTTTTAGTTCAAGATACATCCTAGTCTCTTGTTCTTCTTCTAGAGCATTATTTAGGGCTTCTATTTCAACCATGTGTTCACTCCCAAGTTTACATCTTACATCAAGAAGTTCTTGTGTGTGGGAGAGTTGATCTAAGATGTTCCCAAAGTGTATGTTGGCCTCCCCTTGTAAGTTACTCACAAACTCATCAAAGGCAATTAATTCTCTTTTTACTTCAAGAGACATCTCATCATCAAATTCATCATTGGCTAAGGGCGTGGAGTGATATGATGAGGATACCTCCGTTCCTCTTGCCATAAGGCAAGTGATGTTCTTGTTGGAAGTATTCTCATTTGGAGAATCAAAGAGGGATAATGTCAGAGTAGAAGTAGTGGCTAGAGAAGCCACACCACTTGAAGTTTCCTCTTCCTCATCATCTTCATCTTCATTGTCGGAGGAGTATTCTTCATGAGTGATCAATACAATCTCGCCCTTCTTCTTATTGTTTGGATTCTTCTTGATGAAGGGCTTATTGAAAGGAGCTTTGGGATCTATCTTTGGCACGAGGTTGCCACCATGATCTTTTCTTCTCTCATAGGGACAACTGGCCAAGAAGTGATTTCGGTCGCCACGTTCTCAACTTCGGGGTATTACCTCTTTGTCCATTGGGGTTGATTTTTTGTAGCATTTCCATCTTGGCCTTGGCAGGGTTCTTCCAGAAGTTGTTTGCATAGAAGGCCATATATTGACCATGAATTGACATCATCGGGGTTGCTCATGGATAGGCCTTCATCACTATCATCTCCATCCCTATATTCCACAACTTTGGCCTTCAATGCAAGGTTGAGACATTGCTCATTCCAAGGGCCCGAGCATGGGAATCTTTAGAATTCTTGGCGGCAACCTTGAAAGAAGCCATCTCTTGCATAACTTCATTGGAGGTCATGAGGTGGTAGTTGTGTCTTCCTTGTAGGCTCTTCAAGTCGGTGGGCTCAAAGGGCATGAGTGCACTCACATATTTTTTTTATCCAAGCATCATCCACATGTGAGTCACCTACATTCCTAAAGGCGGTGGCGGTGGATTTGAGCCTAAGATACATGTCTTCATGATTTTCATATTCCTTCATATAGAATCCTTCGGCTTCATTGCTTAGTGCATCATACCAGTTCCTTTTCATGCTCTCATTCCCAATAAACAACACTGTGAGAGCATCCCAAGCTACCTTGGCGGTGTTGAGGTGCTCAATGTGTGGGTAGTCCTTTGTACCCACTCCTTGTTGAATCATGTGCAAAGCGGTGGCATTGAGTTGAATGTTGACAACTTCTATTCTTGTCAAGTTTTTTGGATCCCTAATATAGATTCCTTGTTCGATGATGGTCCATAGATCAATGCAAGAGCCGCGCACATGAGTTTTTGATTAGAGATTGCCATTGAGGAAAGTAGATGCTTATAGTTTTGGTGGGTCTCCTCTATTGTTTATATGAGGGTGAGGAATTGGAGGGTCGGGAGAGTACCATGGATGAGACTCATGGTTCTTACCCTTCCCACCATCCCTTTTTGTGGAGGAATTAGTGTTGTCTTGATTACCCCCAACCATCATACCCTCGGGAGATACCGGACCATTCCCTTTAGGTAATACTGATGGAGGATCCTCTTGAGGAGAAGGGGATGATGAGCCATCTTTGTCTTTAAGAAGTTGCTCAAGCATTTTCTTGACTTCGTTGACCACAGATGAGCTCAATCTTGTTTCCAAGTTTTTGAGATCTTCCATGGTCACCGTGGTAGGCTCACCACCACCTTCCCCATCTTCACTACCCATATTCTCTTAGGCGGTAAAGCCCGAATAAAGAGTCGAGGCTCTGATACCAATTGAAAGGCAACTTATAGGCGCAGAAGGAGGCTGAGGAGCTGCCTGGGGTGGCAGCACCCCCTCCAGGCGCGGGGTTAGGTAGGCCCGCGCCTGGGGTGGGTCTGGCCCCCCTAGACCTCCCCTCTGTCTCCCCTTCTGGCTCCGTGGATCTTCTGGTGAAAAATAGTTTTTGGCATATTTTCCGGGATTTTTCCTGATAGTTGATTTTCTGCACAAAAACAAGACACCAGGGTAATTCTGCTGAAAACAGCGTCAGTATGTGTTAGTTGTATCCAAATCACCCAAGTTTAGAGAAGAAACAATAGCAAAGTGTTCGAGAAAGTAGATACGTTTTGGACGTATCATAGATCAAGGGCTCCTCCTTCGATTCTCCAAAGATCAACGACTTTGGATGGTTGAGTGAAGAGATCTTGGTGATTTGGTGGCTCAAATGAATGGGGTGTTCTTAAATGCAACGAGCACCTTGTCCCAAGGTAGGTGGAGGGTTATTTATAGCTCCCAGAGCAGATCTACCCGTTGGGCATTAAATGCACCGGTACTACCGGTAATCAAGCGGTACTACTAGTAAGGTACCCGACCAAGTACCGGTGGTGCACCATATGGTCGAGCCAGCCTCAGTCATGCCCGGACCCACCTTGCGGTACAACCGCCAAGCGGTAGTACCGGTCGTGAGAAGCGGTACTACCGGTCAGGGCGATAGTACCGGTCCCATGTATCGGTTGGTACTGATCGAGAAAGAAAGGTCTAGCCCTCCCTCAGTGTTTCCCAGTATAGCCGAGCGGCACTACCGTGTCCAAGCGGTAGTACCGCTTGCCACAAGCGGTACTACCGGTTGGAGAGATAGTGCCGCTCCGCTGTACCGGGTGGTACTGAGGAAAATCGAGGCCTCCCCATCTCAAACATATGCAACCGGTACAAGGGAGCGGTAGTACCGGTGACAAGCGATAGTACCGGTTGTAACTTCCGGTACTACCGGTCAGCACTGGTGACTTTGGCAAGAGCAACTGTGGGAAACTCAATATTTGTGCCCCAACCTAGAAAACCTGAGATACACTTAGAGCATGATTAAATCGATAGGTGTGTTATCATCAAACATCAAAATCTCAAGAATAGGATATGTTCTTTCAATTGGGAGTGACCAACTATGAGAGCAATAATAGCCATAATCATGCAGAGCGACAAAACATTACTAATCAAAGCATCAAGTGGTACTACAAGTCAAGGACTAAATGATCATAAAGGCTATGGTGACTTGTTCATAGTCATAACATGGTGTGAGCATGTGCCAAGTCAACCCAAACAAAGCATCAAAGGATAATACCACTATACTATGATTTTGTATGCTAAAACAATGCATGATTCTTTCGAGGCACATTAAGCAATCCAAATTGTTTGGAACAAGTCATGCTACAACAATAATCACTAAGCATAAGATCAAAACAACATCTATCATGACATTATAAAGTCTAAGTCACAGTCAAAGCAAGATCCTCTTATAATATTCAAGCAAGAACTTTCTACTCCTCTCCAACACCAATCAACTTATTTGAAACAACATAGTGAGAACGGGGGTCCAAAATACTTTGTTCAAGCAAACTAATCAAACAAAAACCAATACACTCCAAAAACAACACAACAGTGCATGAAACAATAAAAACGAAGTGTCTAGAAAGACCTGAGATTTTTATTGATGAAGAAGGGGATGCCTTGGGCATCCCCAAGCTTTAACACTTGTACCTCTTGAATATTTCCTGGGGTGACATGGGGTGGCATCCCCAAGCTTTAACTTTTATCCATTCTTCATCTCATTACATCATTCTTTCTCTACATCTGAAAATTTTCCTTCATACAAAACTTCACACAATCTTCATTAGCAACATTAGTGTATTCAAAAGATAAAAGAACTTTGGGGTTTAGTTTTAAAATAGCAAAACTTTCACTAAAAACACAATATACTGTAGCAATTCCCTCAAAAATCTCAATTTCCCAAAAAGAACCTAAAAAGGAATCAAAGAAGCAAATGCAAATAATGACAGAAATCTGTCAAAATAGACCAGCAGGTAGAAAATGATTTTTTCGAAGACCTTATGTTGATCAAATCAAAAAGTGTTGAACTAACGAAAGTTATCTAACATACTGGGGGATTTATTCGGAAAATTACAGCTCAATCCGACTTACAGAGATTTTACACAAATTTGTATGGTAGAGCACAAAAATCTGTTTCGTGACAGCAACTCCCCAAATCTTACTTCCCTCTCATTAGAGGCTATTATTGGCACAAAAAGTAAATAAAAAGGATAATAAGAGGTCATTACGGAAGTAATAACTTCCAAGACTCAAGAAAACTTTTGGGTTATCTCTCAATAAGTACTTTTATTTAATGCCTTTAAGTTACGCACAAAAAGTAAGAATCAAGTATTTTCAAATGAAGAAGCATTAATATCAAACCTTGCTTTCAAAGGAGGAGGAGCAAAATCAACTTTTCTCTCCTCATAGGAAAGTGTTCAATACCTTTCTTGAATGGAAATTGATATTTAATGGTGCTTCTTTCATATCAATGATGGCACCAACAGTTCTAAGAAAAGGTCTTCCCAAAGTAATAGGACAAGAAGCATTGTATTCAACATCCAAAACATAGAAATCAACAGGGACGTAAGCATTGTTAACCATAATAAGAACATCATTAACACTCCTCATGAGTTTCTTTTTAGCATTATCATTAAGTGGGACATCCAAATAGCAATCTTTCAAAGGTGGCAAATCAAGCATTTCATAAATATTTCTAGGCATAATAGAGACACTGGAACCAAGGTCACATGAAGCTTTGAGATCAAAGTTATTCAATTGCATATTAATTATGGGTTCCTAACTATCTTCTACTTTCCTAGGAATAGAGGCTTTGTGTTTCAACTTTTCTTCCTTAATTTTAATGAGAGCATATGTAATGTGTTTGGTGAAAGCCACATTCATATCACTAGCATCAGGACTTCTAGCAAGCTTTTGTAGGAACATAATTACTTCAGAAATATTGCAACCATCAAGATCAAAATCAAACTTAGCATCACTAGTAGTAGACTCATTGGATTTAGGCATTGTGGTAGGAGGAACAGGGACTTCTTGTGGTTTAGTAGCATCCATATTGGTGGTGGTGATAGTGCACACACTATTGTTTCTAGCAATTTCAGCTTCTCTTTCCCACTTAGCATTTAGTTGGGATAAAAGTCTAACATTTTCATCAATGGTAACTTGTATGGCATGAGTAGCAACAAAGGTACTTTCCAAAGTTTCAGGTTTAGCGGCCATTTTATTAATCAAAGAGGACGGTGCTTCAGACAAAGAGGAAATATTTTTCTCAACATTCAAAAGATTTTCCTCCACGGTCTTGTTGAAAGTGGTTTGTTTACTAATAAAGTCTTTAAGCATGACTTCAAGTTCAGAGGGATCACTTCTAGTATTGTTGTAGGAGTTTCCATAGGTATTGCCATTATTAGGAGGATAAGGCCTATAATTGTTGTTACTACCAAAATTATTCCTTTAGGCATTATTGTTGAAATTGTTGTTTCTAATGAAGTTCATATTAACTTGCTCTTGTTGAGCAACCAAAGAGGCTAAAGGAACATTATTAGGATCTATAGGAGCTTTTCCATTAACAAGCATAGCCATGATAACATCAATCTTATCACTCAAAGAGGAGGTTTCTTCAATAGAATTTACCTTCTTACCTTGTGGAGCTCTCTCGGTGTGCCATTCAGAATAATTAACCATCATATTATCAAGGAGCTTTGTTGCAGCACCCAAGGTAATGGTCATAAAGGTACCTCCAGCAGCTGAATCCAACAGGTTTCTTAAAGAGAAGTTTAAACCTGCATAAAAAGTCTGGATAATCATCCAAGCAGTAAGTCCATGAGTGGGACAATTCTTAACCAAAGATTTCATTTAACGTGTTCATTATCAAGTTGTTTAAATTTCATTATTTCACTTCTCATAGATATAATCTTAGCAGGAGGATAGTAGTTTCCAATAAAAGCATCTTTGCACTTAATCCAAGAATCAATACTATTTCTAGGCAAGGATAGCAGCCATTCTTTAGCTTTTCCTCTCAAGGAGAAAGTAAACAACTTGAGCTTAATAATATCTCCATCGACATCCTTATATTTTTGCATGTCACAAAGTTCAACAAAGTTATTAAGGTGGGCAGCAGCATCATCAGAACTAGCACCAGAAAATTGCTCTCTCGTCACAAGATTCAACAAAGCAGGCTTAATTTCATAAAAGTTAGCATCAGGAGCAGGTGGAGCAATAGGTGTACTTAGGAAATCGTTGTTGTTTGTGCTAGTGAAGTCACACAACTTGGTGTTCTCGGCAGAGTTCATTTTGGCAAAAGTGGAGCAAGCCAACAGCAACAGAAACTAGAGCAGGAACTAATTTTGTGTGTGTTTTTGATAAGAGAAAGCAAACCAAACTAAACTATTTTGTTTTGGAGTTTTTGATAAAAAATATGCAAACAAAACCAAGCAAAATAAACTAAGCAAAACAAAAACAAAGTAAAGAGAAAGGTTGTGAAGGACTCCCCTTGTGAAGCCGTCCTTAGCCTCCCCGACAACGACGCCAGAAAATTTTAATGCGTGTTGTTGACGTGGGAGCTTTTTCTTCTTTAATTCCCCAGCAACGGCGCTAGAAAATCTTGATGGTGGATCAGATCAATGTAGATCTTTGTTGGGAGTCCCCAAGAGGAAGGTGTGATGAGCACAGCAGGAAGTCTTCCCTCAGTAAGAAACCAAGGTTATCGAACCAGTAGGAGGAAGGAAACGACTCAAAGGTGTTGTTAGCAATTTGGAAACCTGCACAACACAAACTCAAGACTTTGCCCCAACAAACAGTGAGGTTGTCAATCTCACCGGTTTGCTAAAAACAAAGGATTAACTGTATGGTGTGGAAGGTAATGGTGGTTTGCAGAAAGTAAACAGTAACGGTGGAAGATATATCAATGGTAAAGATTGGACCGGGGTCCATAGTTCACTAGAGGTGTTCTCCTTAAGATAAACAAACATGGCATGGGGGGTAAACAAATTACAGCAGGGCAATTGACAGGACAGAGCAAGACATAACAATGCAATACTAGACATTCATGATCCTATGAGATTTGATTGGGCAATACATCAAGATACATAGACCGCCATCCAAGTGCATTTATGACTAGTAATCTACCTTTAGGTTATCATCCGATCCCCCTCCAGTATTAAGTTGCAAGCAACGGATAACTTCTTTAAGAAAAGTGTGTAAGGTAAACAATCCACTTGTTCCATGAACAAGAGACCGTTGTTTTCTCCCTAGTAGCAACAACACATCTACAACCTTAGAGATTTCTGTCACTTACCTTAGATTAAATAGAGGCATGAACCCACTATCGAGCATAAATACTCCCTCTTGGAGTCACTAGCATCTACTTGGCCAAGATAGCTACTAGAAACGAAGAGGATGCAAGATCACAAACAACACAGACATGATAGAATCAATAAGACAAAACCATTATTCAATCTGACATAGTAATCTCAATATCCATCGGATCCCCTAAACACAACATGCATGATTACAAATAGATGATCTTGATCATGAACGGAGCTCACAAATCTAAACATGGTAGCACAAAGGAGGAGAGACAACCATCTAGCTACTACATGGACCCGTAGTCCAAGGTGGAACTACTCACGCTTCATACCGGAGGCTGGCATGATGTTGAAGAAGGCCTCCGGGATGATATCCCCTCCGGCAGGGTTCCGGGAAGAGCTTCAGATCCCCCCGATCTAGGGACGATGGTGGCGGCGACTACGGACTGTTTCATGGAAGATTGATCGGGTACTTAAGGTTTTGGTATCGGGGGGTCTTTATAGGCGAAGAGGCGAGGAAGGGGGGCACCCAGGGCGGCCGCACCCCCTAGGCACGGGCTAGGGTTAGCCGCGCGGCCAGGGGGTGTGGCCCCCTGGTGGCTCCCCTCTGTATCGTATTCTGGCTTCGTGTTCCCCACGGTAAAATATTGACTTTGGCTTTTGTCCCGTCCAATTCCGAGGATATTAATTTTCTGCCTTTTCTGGAACCAAAAATAGAAGAAAACAGACAACTGGCACTGTGGCATCTTGTTAATAGGTTAGTCCCAGAAAATATATAAAAACACATCAAAGTGTAGATAAAGCAAAGTAGATACTAAACAAGCATGGAACATAAAAAATTATAGTTACGTTTACGACGTATCAGAGTACGTCTCGTTTGGAGAGGGGGTGGTATCAAATCACCAATGCCACAAAAGGCATCCCTTGTTCTCCGGTGAATCTCACCCCAATGGGATCGATCCACACTTCCACTATCGGTGCACTTGTCGGTGGAAATCCAGAACCTCCCACAAGGTTGTGGCACTTCTCCACAACTCAATTGGAGGCTCCTGAGAAACAAGATTGGGGAAAGCTCCACAACTTAATTGAAGGCCCCAAGTAATCCACAAACATGCAAAACAAGCAAACCATCTAGGGTTCCAAGAACCCAAGAGTAAAAAGCTTCTCAGCTTTCACCCAATCGAATCATCATCGAGAACTTAAACTGATGCACCAATGCAATGGCAAGAACACAAGAAGTGATCAAGTCCTTCTCTCCCAAATTCCACCAAAGCTACAAAAGCTTGTTGGGGAATAAGAGAGGAAGAACAATGGAAGAAATCCATAAAAGACTCCAAGATCTAGATCCCAATATGTTCCCCTCACTTAGAGGAGATATTGATTGGTGGGGTGGTAGGTCTAGATCTCCTCTTTCAAATACCTCAAGAATATGCAAGAATCATAGGAGGGATTGAAGGGAAGCAATCTCAAGAAGGTAAACAATGAAGGGGAAGACTTGCAAGAATGGTTAGATAATTATTGGGGAAGAAGAGCCCCTTAAATAGGTCCCTATAAATCCAACTGTTAGGCCCAGGAATCGCCCGGTCCAGAGTCTCTGGACTGGGACCGGAGTATCTGGTGTACCCAGGCTAAACAGGGACAATCTGGAGGACAATATGTACGTGGTCCGGAGATAGACTGGAGATTTAGTCCGGAGTCTAAGATTTTGATGATCTTGGGCTCTTTTTAAAGAGGAAAATAAGCTCTACAAGATCATATAGAAAAACATCATAGTCCAGCAAGGAAGGATAGAACCAAATGATGAAAGGTTTGACCTCTCTCAGAAAGATGAACCGGTAAATCCTCCAACATGGAAAACACGATAGAGAATGCATATGATATCCGTTTTCAATGAACTTGAGCTTGTCATAGATATTAACACAAGCTAAAAAACCTCTCATGGATAAGAACCAAGAAAGATGATGCCAAGTATGTAAAGTTTTGAGCTCTCACTGAGGGATACGATCAAGTTACTCACTCGAGATCCCCTCTTGATAGTACGGTTACCTATCCTATAAACCGTTCTGCCCAACTAACATCATGAGACCGGTAAGAAAGAAACCCTATCAAGAACATACCTTTTCCTTGAGCATATTCCACTTGAGCTTGACGATAATGATCTTATCCACCTCAAGATGGAACACCTTTCTTGATTGCGCTAGCTTGGTAAAGTCTTGCAAATTTCTCCCCCATACTCACTATTGGAGAGCCTATCTTTTAGGCATATCTTCACATATCCATGATCACTATAATTATGGAAAGCTCCAAGAATATGATCTTCTAGATATGGCACATCTTTAGCTTGCACCACATTTCTTCTAACTCCATTTGGATGATGTCTTAAAGATACACATGAGGAACTCTATCTTCTTCAAGACACCCTTGATCTTCTTATCTTTATTCTTCTTCTTCATTTATTCTTTCTTTATTATGTTGGTGTTTTGAAGGTACACAAGAGGTATCACTCCATCTTATTCTTCAAGACACACTTGCTATAGGCTCAACTTATACTTGACCAATCTCCGGATCATTCCTTGAATCCTTGATCTTCTTCACTTTCTTCTTCTTCATTTCTACTACCTTGAAGCCAACACATGCTCCAAGTGATGCCAATGGACAATTCCTACAAGTGCAGCTTGATACAAACATTAGTCCATAGAGATTGTCATTAATTACCAAAACCACACATGGGGGCCCACATGCTCTTTCAGTGCTCGATGACGACGTGCGGGGCGGTGCCAGGAAACACGAGGGCGGGAGGACGACAGCGCTGGGGGACAGGACGAAGCTCCCAGGAAGAGTGCGGGGGCGATGGCGTCGCGCGGATGGTGGAGTTTGGCGAGCTTGAGGCAGCAAGGTGGCGGCCTGGCGATGGTGTCGGGTGGGGAGAGCGAGGCCGCAGAGGCGCCATGGCCGGGGCGAGGCTCGGTAGCTGGCGGTGCAGGAAGGCACGGAGGACGGGCGTCGCGAGCCGGTGGCGAGGTGATCCATGAGGAGGAGGTGGCGGCGGGCCCATGGGAGGCTCGAACGGCGGGGCTGCAGGCGACGGGGAGGCGAGGTCGATGAGCTCGGGGTCGCGACCAGGCTCGACGGAGAGACGGGGGTCGCCGTGGTGCGGGGCTGCCGGGGTGGGGGCGAGCAAGCACGACGGCGAATAGGGGAGGAGAACGCTTGGGCAGCGGAGGAGCTTGCGCAGGGAGACGGCGCGACGGTGCACATGCAGGATCGGCGCAACGAGGAGCTCAAGTGCGGGGAGAGAGGGAATCGCGGGAAAGGGAGAGCGGTCCATGGGTAGGGGCGAGAACACGGCAGTTGGGGATGGTTTCCATGCGGGCGAGGTGGAGCGAGCACTGGGACTATCGATGGGGTGGGGCCAGGTGGCGCGCCGTGCGGGGTCAGCACGGCATGCGGGCAAGACGAGCAACCGCGACGCGCACATGTTGATGTCGTTGAGTGCGTGCGGGGCCAGGGGTTGAGCAGTAGCATGGCGTGCAGACGAGTGTTGTGTGCGCGAGCGTGTGTGTGTGTGTGTGGCGGCGGTAGGTAGGGTGTGGGGTTTTAGGGTTAGATCTGGGGTAGGTAGGGGATTAGGGTTAGGGTTAGCTAGGGTTTAGTTGGGCCAGGTAGTAGGTAGTCTGGTTAGGTTAGGCCTCTGGCCTGACCGGCTAGACCGCCTACCGGTCAAAAATAGTTTTTCAAATATTTAGTTTTAAATAGGCTTTTGGTAAATAGATTTTAGACAAATAAAATATCCACCTGGGGTTTTGATTTGAAACAAAAGGGAGGGGATTAGTGTAGAAAAGAAACTAGGGCTTTTAGAAAAATAGTTTTAGCCAAATAATATGCATGCAGTCATGAGGATGCTCAAATGCAATGTGGCATGATAACATTAGCATGCCATCATGATGATGCAAAAAATAAAAACAATATGCGCTTTTCTAGTAGTGGTTTTATCTGGAGTGCTACATCTTCGAGGCCCTACCGTGACATGCTTGGGGCCGCGAGACGGTGAAGGAGCTGCTAAATGGCCTCGACGGTGAGATGGTGAAAATCTTTCCTCCGAGAGACAACTGGTGTCTATCGGTGGTTGCATGGTTGAAGGAACCTTCACATGTGCCGAAGGTCCTCTTTGTTGACTTGTCGGTGCATAAATCGATAATGGCCGGCGGCATGCTGTGGTCGCCATTTGAGAGGGCATGGCCTATGTTCAAGCATCGCGTGCTCGCGCATGTTCAATAAGTGCTCCGCAACGATACTCACAATGGCAGCAGTTATGATCTTTTGCCTAACATCTTCCCTATGTCACTCGGAAGGGTAGACGACACAGGACCTGCTCCTATTCGCAATGGTGGCCGCAACTTCTGTGGCTCAATGGGTCAATCTAGGGGTCTATAATTTCAGATAAGGCATTTGGTACTAAATATGCTCTAATGTATGCGAAATAAACAAGTTAAGTTCTGATGTGCTGACTGTGATGTGCTAGTGTACTATTATTGTGTTCAAAATTGTTAACTAAATGTGTGAATTCTTTGGCTTTTTCATAATAACAATGCCACATGTTGGTGCTAATTGTGGCATGTATTGCATTAATAGAGATCAGCAAAGGATCCATTACAAAAGACCAACACTGTAAAAGCAAACAAGCAATCGAGTATTCTTTAGATGATAACCTGCCATCAATGAGACAAACACACACAAACTGAAAAACCTACGCTTATGGCTGAATTGGCTTGCTGCTATTTATATTCACACAAGGTTAGACGAGTCTGGCGTCAGGTGCTTTGAGTTGAGTTGCTAGCTTATCATCCGTCTTGAAAGCGTGCCGGCGGGAGGTCACCTCTCAGAGACCTGTGGGCCGCCGTAACGGACGCTGCACATCTTCAGATCCCCTGGCATCTCGATCTCCTTGAGCCATGCGAGACACCGGTCTTCTTGCTCGTTGCCGACGATCTTAGTGCCCGTCACTGTCAGCACAAAGACAAATTAGTTAACCTTTGATTATTAGATTAATGTCCAATGAGCTAAGGACTTGGTTAATTAGCATAAGCATCATCGCGATGATTACCGAACAACGTTCAAGCCTGAGAGGAGCCAACTATCTTTTGGGTGAAGTGAAGCTCAATACTTTAAAAGAGACAGACGGTCCAGCGCTACCAATCCGCCCGCCTAGCGTCGATCTGGAAATATTGTTTATCTAAGAGCGGTTTCGACATTCTACGCTTCTAAAACCGACGACGGCGCAAAACCGTGTGCTTATACTTCTAGCCTTATGCACATGATGCAGATGGAGTGTCTAATAAACAAAGCCACCTGCAGGCTGAAGGTTTATATTTAACTGAAAGACCTCTTTCAAGTTTCAACGTTCAGTGGGTTGCTTACAAGGGAAACCGCTGTTTTGATTATGTAAAAGTCATAATATATGTTTCAGCTTGCAGTTGATGCCTAGGTCATCCTTCTTAATTAATTCCCTCGTGTGTTGTTGGAAAAAAAGGACACATAAAGCATCTACTGTTATCACTGAAATCAAGCCTCAGAATAGCAGAGGATATGAGCTCGTGCATTATGGCAAGTGCTAGTTTACAGCTGCATGCTATACGCACTGTAAAAATTCAGAACTAGCAGCAAGTCCATGATGTACTATCTAGCTTAGATTTCTGAGATCAAAACTGCCAACTTACTGGTATGCTCGGAGTATGGAACATCCGTGTAGTATGTGCAGTCTCGGTCCTCTTCGATGGAGTAAGGGGGGCCAAGGATGTCGAGGATCGCGCACGGTGCGATGGCCCTGAACCGGTGCATGTTGCCCCCTGCCGTCGGGTAAAGGACCGATGTGTCACACGGCGCAGTGAAATCATCGTCCACAACCAGTTCTGCCAACCTCACTGCAAGCAAATCAACCATCCGCGTTATAGCATATTTGCGTTGCATAGCATTGGACAGCAAAATCAGGCACTTTGGTGAAAATGCAGAATTGCTCAGATACTGACATCGATCCTCGTCAGGCGACGAAGCGCCACTCCCAGCCGCATCAGGATCAGCCCAGTCGTATGACTTGATGTGCATTGACCCGAGGAGAAGCTTGCTGAACACCGTCATCCCGGGGTGGTTGTGGAGAGGGATGACCGCATTCTGTGGCAAACATAAGATGACCATCTGCCAATCCAAAATAAAAAAAACATCAGCAGCCCATACTACAATTCAGCTTGAAAAACATGCTGATTTTGCCACTGCCACCTACCGAAAAGTTTTCAGACTTGTATATCGTGGTATGCGTAATTGTTGGGTTCCTTTGGGCCACATCTCTAGTCCTGAAGAACGCCATGTCCGAGCTCAGGCCGACGTCTTCAGGCCTCATCCTGTCTGCAGATAACACCAGCGGCAACTAAAATTCAGTCAATCCAGTAGCACAACATCTTGAGCATTTTTTTTTGTGTCAACGCGCAATATCATCTGAACATTTTTCATTCAGAGAGCAATGATATAGTACTACAAACATCTTGAGCAGTACAATAGTAGCCAGTAAAGATGGACCAGGCCGTGCCAAAATTGAAAATTAATTCTAACGGATCATTTAATTTCTAACGGATGATAGTATGCTAGTACAAATCCGCACAAGATAGAATTAATTGCCAAGGGATCGTTGCATGAAGCAAAATTTACCGAATTTGGACAACAAACATTTCTCTGTAATAACGGATCGTTTGGGCAAGAAAAAAAATTACTACCAGATTGAGCATGCTACAGATTGGCGCAACAAACTACTCTGTGACAGATCATTGCAAAGAACGAACGAATGCAGTAGATTTGCACATTGAACTTTCTTTTTGGTACTACTAGTGGGCAAAACTCAGCAGATTGGGCATGCTGCTGTACTAGAAGTTAGTAGCTAGCGCTCAGCTGAGGCAATGGAATGGATGCAAGCATATGTCATGTAGTAGTGGCAGTATTGGTGATGAAAGAAGCAGCAGCGGAGAGGAGAGTGCCTACCGAGGATGGCGCGGAGCAGGTGGACCTCGGCGGGCGCGGGGACTGTGCCGGGGCCCCGGAAGACGGCGCGGCAGGCCTGGAAGAGCCGCTGCAGGGGCCCCACCGGCCTCCTCGCGCGCCGCGGCCTCTTCCCCCCTGCCGCCTCCGCGGCCGGCTTCGCCGCCAACACCCGCCTCCTCTTTGCCGCCGGCGGCACCGCTACTCCCGCCACTCCCACCTCCGCCCCCATGGACCAACAGAGGGATCTTTCGGGCGAGAAACAAGAACCCAGGCCAAGAAGCAAGAAGAGAGAGAGAGGAAGGTCGTGGTGGGGGGAGAAGGGAACAGAGAGATATACGCGCGGGCAACTGTGCGAGCAGGCAGGCAGGAAGGCGGTGAGGAGGAAAACCAGGGGCTGCACCTGCGCGCTCGGTGATGCCGATGATGATCGATCGATACGATGCCAGGGGGGGTCATAGTCATACGGGCGGGGCAGAAAATCCAGTGGGTGGGGAGGGAGGGGAGAGACAGAGATGGATGTGGGGGTAGTAGCGTGGCGCCCGCCATTTCGGGCAAGCGGAAAGCAAAACCACCTGCGAGGAGGCACGACCAGAATCCACGGTTTTGTCGCGGAAACTGCTACAGGCAGAGGCACCTAGCTAGCTAGAGATGCTCTTCTTTTCTATTCACGTGCCAAGCAAGTGGCGACTAGTATGCATACCCAACCAAATTAACCTTCCGTCTCTCTCATGTTGTGAAGTGACCTGACCCGGCAGTGTCACGACGGGTGCTATGGACAGAGAGTGCGTTATCTAGAGTTGCGTTCGTGGGTCCACGTGTCAGTTGTGTCGGTCCTTAGGCTGGTTGTAATCGGTTGAAGTCTCGGAAGCATGTCTAACAGGCCCCTTATAACCCGCACATCCCGTAAAATTCCGTCGGGATACGGGGCAGGCGCGGTTGGGGCCGTCTAGCAGGCCCCGTATTCAGACCGGCCCGTTTTGGCGGAATACGGGGCCTAGGAAATCCGCACCGCCGCTTCCTACTTATAACGGGCGAAGGTGCAAGTGAGGGGTTAACCCCTCACTCGCAACCCTAGCTCCGCCGTGCGCCGTCGCCTCACCAGTTAGCTCCGGCGAGAAATCCCGCCCACCCCAGCTCCGCATTTTAACCGCCGGTCGGCATGGACGCACGCCGCCGCAGTACCGCCTCGCCGGCGAGCGGATCGAAGCGATCCCGCTCGCCGGACACCGTCGAGGAGGCGTGGCGTCTCCAATGCAAGCGTTCCGTCACCGGGAACCGCCGTGCGGCCTGCAGGTACGCCGACGCCGCGTACGTCCCGCCGAAGCTCCGTGAGTTCGCGTCGGGCGGGCTCTGGTACAAGGAGGATCCGCCGCTCAAGCCGATGAGCGGCCGCGACTTCGACAAGTGGCACGCCGAGTGGGAGCGCCACCGCCGGGCGAAGGCGGCATGGGACGCGGGCATCGGGAGCACCAGCGGCGGAGGAGCTCCGCTCGCCGGCGAGGAGGAGGAGGACCCCCTCTTCTTGAAGGCGATAGAAGAGTCCCTCAAGGACGATGCCGACAAGAAGAGGGCGGAGGAAGAAGAGATGGCGGCGGCCATCGCCGCCGTGGAGGAGGCGCAGGCGCGGGAGGCAGAGGCGGACGCGGACGCGTACATCGTCGACCTCTCTGACTAGAAGTCGCGATCCATTTAGGATCGGGCAATTCAATATGTATATATGTTGATCCGTATGTATGATCGACTATCTATGAACTATGAATATGAACAAGTTTCCCGGGGTTTTAAATTTACGAATTTACGGGGTGAAATATGGGGTCTGCTAGACGGAACGGTCTATCTAGGAGCACTTTTTTATACGGGGCGAAATACTCGCGTTTTACGGGGCAGAAAAGTAAGGGGCCTGCTAGTCATGCTCTTAGGCTGGTTGTAATCGGTTGAGTCTCGGACTACTTAGGCTGGTTGTAATCGGTTGAGTTTCGGACTACTTAAGCGTAGATTGTACTCTGAAGAAAGGTATGACTGAAATGAAAAAAGAAAACTGAACTCTGTCTCTCTCTTCTCTCTCGTGTTTTTTCTTCCTTCTCACGAAGGTCAACCAATCTCCGATCCTAGCAATCAAACTAGGTCAGAGTGGTACAATCTGTATCAGATTCAACGATTCCTGGGAGCGCCCGCGGGTTTCGACAGGTTCGGGAGGCTATCTTCATATCGCTTTCCTAGTAACATCCTCATCCCCGCGGCGGCGCGAATTCGGGCGATCTCCCAATTCACCGAGTTGTTGACCCATAAAATCCCGAGAAGCGCTTGCCTGAATCGGTTGGATCCGAACGGTGAGGAGTCACCACCGGCTCCGTCGAAGGCTGTGAAGCCGTCCACGCAGACGGCGTTGGTACTGGCGGTGATGGGTGAAGCAAAGACGGCAGCGGCGGCTTCGCTCAATGAGTGCCGCCAAGCGGTCGATCTGCTGCATGGCAGCGTCGCGGTGATGGATTCGACACAGCAAGGTCTCATTGCTCAGGTCGGGCTCATCTCGGAGGCGGTGGCGGCTGGGGCGAAGGCACAGGCGGATGCGACGATGCAACTAGCCGCGCTTCATGCCAAGTTCACGGAGACGATGGACCAGTTCGATCGTGGTGCTACGCGGTCTCTGCCTCTAGAAGAGGAGAATCTAGATCACGAGGACCAGGTGCACGCTGGCAGAAGCAGTCTCCAGCCATCCAATGAGAACTGGACAGGCGACTCGCCTAGTGCGTCCGGTTCCCATCCAGTTCAGGGCGGTGAACATTCTGGCGGCGGTGGTGTTCTCGGAGGAGTCGGTAGTGGTGTGCTTGGTGGCGCTGGCGGCGGTAGAACCGGTGGCGGTAGACAGTATACTCACCCTCAGAGCGATTCTGCAACAAGGCACAACTTCAAAATGTCCTTTCCTAGGTTTGATGGCGATCAGCCTTGCATTTGGAAGGACAAATGTCTGGATTATTTCCGATTGTTTAATGTTCATCCTTCTGTATGGCTGGTCTCGGCAATGTTGCACATGGACGGTAATGCTGCCCTTTGGCTCAAAATTTATCGTCTGCGACATGAGATTAGTTCCTAGCCAGCGCTGATGTCAGCAGTAGAGGAAAAATTTGGAGGCGATGATCATCAAAAGTTTATGAAACATTTTTTGGCTTTGAAACATAGGGGCACAGTAGAAGAATATCATGTGCAATTTGAAAAGCTGTCCTACCAGATCTCTATGCAAAATCCCCACTATGATGAGCAGTTTTTTGTCTCTCAATTTATTAAAGGATCGAAGTCTGAAATTAGAGCAGAAGTGGAAGCTTAGGTTCCTGGTACAGTGGAGCGAGCGATTCTCCTGGCCATTGTGCAACAAGAAGTAATGTCAGATGCAATACTTTGGGTTCAGAAGCACCAGTATAACACTCGAACTGATGCAGCAGTACTCAAAGCAGATAGTTCCAAAACAACAGTTAAATTGGGCAGTGGTGATCTTTGTAAGGACAAACAACTCATAGACTATCGTCGTGCCAATGGTCTTTGTTTTAAATGTGGGGACAAATTCGATCCTACTCATCAATGTGGAAAGAAAATAGTGGCTGAGTTCCATCTCGCATAGGTGACAGAAGGTCCAGAGGTTTTATGTGATGAAATTCTGAATATGATAGAGCAAAATGATTTGGCTTAGGAAGAACAAGAACAACTCAGTATTTCCATTCATGCCATGTCAGGCACTGAGGGAGTGCAGACAATCAAACTCTGTGCTATGATTGGTAATCAAGTTCTCCTTATTTTGGTGGACTCAGGGAGCAGTAGCAGTTTCATTAATGCCAATATGGTGGACAAACTCAAGTGTACAGTGTAGCAAATTCAAGCAATTGAGGTCAAGATAGCTAATGGGAAAGTAATGCATTGTGACCAGCTGGTGCCTGCCTTATCTTGGTGGTGTCAAGGGCATACATTCGCAACAGATATGCGAGTGTTGGAAAAAACACACATTGGCTTTTGCCTACAATAATTTTTTCATCAAACTGACAGGAGTGTTATCCCCAGCTACATCAACTGTCAGAGAGCTCCTTGTGGAACAATTGGTCAAATGGTATAAAGGAAATGAAATATGGGCCATGGTTGTGATCAAAGAGGATGAAGAGACATCTGGGGATCACATTCCACCCGGGGTACAAGTTGTCTTGGATGAGTTTGCACATGTGTTTGCTATACCCCTGTAGCTACCACCGGAGAGGGAATATGATCATCCTATTACTCTCAAACCTGATTCTGCACCTTTTAATGCCAGACCATATCGTTATTCTCCTGCACACAAGGATGAGATTGAGAAGCAGGTGAAACAAATGCTTGATGCAGGGATAATAGTTCCTAGCATGTCCCCTTATGCTTCTCCAGTGCTGTTGGTGCAAAATAAGGATGGCACTTGGCATTTTTGTATCGAATATCATCTGAATGAGTTGACTATTAAAAACATGTTTACTATGCCAGTGATTGACGAGCTTATGGATGAGCTAGCTGGATCTTCTATTTTTTCTAATTTGGATTTAAGGTCAAGATATCATCAGATTCGGATGTTGCCAACAGATGAGCACAAAACTGCATTTAAAACTCATCAAAGGACACTATCAGTTCAGAGCAATTCCTTTTGGTTTATGCAACGCTCCAGCTACGTTCCAATTGTCATAACCATGTTTTGAGTCCTTGTTTGTATCGATCAGTCTTGGTCTTTATGGATGATGTACTTGTCTATAGTCCATCTGTTGACTTGCATATTCACCATTTGGCAGTGGTGTTAGCTCTACTAAGGCAATACAAGTTAAATGTTAAAACTAGTAAGTATTCATTTGCTTGCTCCAGTTTGGAGGACCTCGGACACATAATCTCAGGGAGTTGCTACAGATCCAAAAAAGACTGAATCTATGATCAGTTGGCCACAACCCACCACTGTCATAGAATTGAGAGGTTTTTTAGGGTTGACAGGTTACTATCAGAAATTCGTCTGAAATTATGTTGTCATTCCTCACCCTCTCACTCTTATTTTGAAGAAAAATGCATTTTGCTAGACTGATCAGGCCACAGAAGCTTTTCAGATTTTAAAACAGCGATGACTTCCACCCTAGTACCGCAGTTACCAAATTTCAACAAGAAATTTGTAGTGGAGACTGATGCTTGTGATTCAGGAATTGGGGCAGTTCTAATGCAAGACGATAATCCTTTGGATTTTCTGAGTAAATCGCTGAGTCAAACCACAGGCAAATCTCCATTTACAAAAAGGAATTTCTCGCCTTGCTCAAGGCAGTGGATCGTTGGCGCTCGTACTTGCAGCAAGGTGAATTTGAAATCAAAATTGACCACCACAGTCTGTGATATCTAGAGGATCAGACTCTTCAGTCACCACTTCAGCGGAAGGCGATGGCTCGGCTGATGGGGCTTCGATTCCGGATAGCTACAAAGGAAGTGAAAATGAGGTTGTGGATGCTCTCTCCCGCGCCGGTCATTTGATGGCTATTCAAGCTTGCTCTGCATTCCAACCGGCTTGGATGCAGGAGATACTCAATTCCTATGCCACAGATGCTGATGCACAACGTCGTCTTATAGGATTGGCACTATCAGGACGAGACAAACAGGGCTACGAGTTGCTGGGTGGCGTGATTCGTTTCTGTGGGCGTGTATGGCTAGGGGTGAACTCTGCGCTTCAGACGAAGCTTATCTCGGCTTTCCACTCAAGTGCGATAGGGGGACACTCTGGTGTGGAGGCAACTTACAAAAGGTTGAAAAGGTTATTTGCCTGGACAGGAATGAAGTTGGTTGTAGCTGATTTTGTGAAGCAATGTCACATTTGTCAACACGTGAAACACTCAAATGAACACCCACTGGGGCTTATCCGTCCATTACCAATTCCTGCATGTGCTTGACAAGATATTACGATGGATTTTGTTGAAGGGTTGCCATTGTCGAAAGGGCCTAATGCTATTCTAGTTGTGGTGGATCGATTTACCAAGTTTGCCCATTTCATGCCCATGAAGCATCCGTTGCACCACAGGTAGCCTAGGTCTTTGTCGATTCCATCTTCAAGATACATGGCATGTCGCGATTGATTGTGTCAGACCGGGGAGCAATTTTCACCAGAAATTTTTGGCGTCAGTTGTTTGAGCGACTGGCCATCAAGATCAAATTCATAACAACATACCATTCTCAAAAAGATGGCCAAATGGAGCGTGTAAACCAGAGCTTGGAGATGTATTTGCATTGCAGCGTGCAAGAAAATCCTCGAGACTGGAAGAAGTGGCTGCCCATGGCGGAACTCTGGTACAACTCCTTGGTACACAGTGCGGCTAGCATGCCCCTGTTCAAGGCTTTATATGGTCATGAACTGAATCTGGGGGCAATGGGCCAATGGCTGGGACCTCTTCAGCTAAACCGTCCTCTCTATCAACTCTGCTCGCTGAAAGGGAGATTCAGTTGGAGCGTTTGAAGGTTCACTTGGCAGCAGCACAAAATCGAATAAAATTTAAGGCGGATAAACATCGCACTGAAAAAGAGTTCTAGGTGGGGGAAAGGTACTTCTTAAGATGCAGCGTTACATTCAGCAATCTGTGGTCAGTCGTCCATATCTTAAGCTCGCCTATAAGTACTTCAGGCCGTTCGACATTCTGGAGCGCATTGGCAAGGTGGCCTATAAACTCTTGTTGCCAGAAGAGAGCCAAATTCACAATGTATTCCATGTGTCGCAGCTCAAGGAACATTGTGCTGATTACACACTAGTGTTTAAGGTACTCTCAGTCTTACCTACACTCGACCTGCATGATCCGACTCCGGAGGCAATATTGGATCGTCGCATGGTGAAGAAAGGTGGGGCAACAATCTCTCAGGTGTTGATTAAATGGAAGGATATACCTGAAGAATAAGCGACATGGGAAGATTGGGGCGTGCTGACCACGCAATTTCCTGCAGTCCTCGCTTGGGGGAAAGCGAGTATTCCTCGGGGGGTATTATCACGACGGGTTCTGTGTGACAGAGAGTGCGTTATCTAGAGTTGTGTGCATGGGTCCACATGTCAGTTGTGTCGGGCTCGAGGCCGGTTGTAATCAGTTGAGTCTTGGACTACTTAAGCATACGTACTCTGAAGAAAGACATGACTAAAATGAGAAAAGAAAATTGAACTCTCTCTCTTCTCTCTCGTGTTCTTTCTTCCTCCTCAAGAAGGTCATCCAATCTCCAATCCTAACAATCAAACTAGGTCGGAGTGGTACTGCTATCTTTTGATCGACTCGCTAGCCTATACAGTTTAGATTATAATATCATAAGGTAAATATTATAATTTTATTACATGATTAATTCAGAATATAACTTAATATCAAACAAGTTGCATAGCATAAGGACTAGTTTCTCATAAACAAAGTTCAACGGAAGAGGAAGACTAATAAAAGATAACAGAACCTCCACTCGTTAGGCGTTCTCAGACCAAAATCCGGAGCTATTTAGCGCCGGACAGATATAGTTTTTGGCCTGGGAACTCCCAGTTTTCCACTGCGTTCCCAGGCCGAGTTCCCAGACAATCCAAACTCAGAGTGTTTCCATCTAAATTTGGCTTAAATTTGACCAGTTTTGGCATAGTTCGACATAATATGAATACAAAGCAATGTTCGGCATAGTTCTACATTAATTTAACATAGTTCGGCATAAAATTAAACACAGTTTGACATAGACTAAAAATACAACATATTTCGTCCTAGTTTGCCAATTCATGCTCAACATCTACATGTTATCCCCTACGTATCCATATGTGCTCAACCAGATCATCCTACAGCTATTGATGCACTATCGGGTCTTGGATCTTCTGACACATAGCAATGAAGGCAACCCAGGTTGGCGGCACCTGGTGATTAGGCTCTGCAAGAGGTTCCTGTCTGTAGTATGACTCGTTCTTCTCGACCAAATTCAATGGGTCCTTCCTCTCATCCTTAATGATCATGTTGTGCAAGGTCACACAATAGTTCATGACTTCCCACATCTGATCTTTCGACTAGGTCAAAACTGAAAACTAGACAACTGCAAACCTCTGTTGGAGCACGCCAAATGCCCGCTCCATGTCCTTCCTTCAAGCTTCTTGTTCCTTGGAAAACTGGACATGCTTGGGAAGCATCAAGTTTGAGATAGTCTACACAAATATTGGCCATCTTGGATAGATGTCATTTACAAAGTAGTATCAATTTCTATAGTGGTGCCCGTTAATCTCAAAATCCACAGGGGGAGCATGACCCATAACAAGCTTGGTGGCAACACCCGGATTTTTAATCTCAGATGCCTTATGCCATACATCACAATCCCAGGATTACCATTTTTGCGAGACATAACAGATTGGTACCATAATTCATCATCCATTACAAACCATAATAAAGGTCATACAAATAAATGATCTCATGATCTAGTCTTAGTACAATCAATGCAGTGGAATAATATAATAACGGTAGCGTGGGCGAGGCTCCATCTTCATGGTCACAGGCAATGCTGACAATGGGAGATGATCCTAGTTGTCGTAGACTTCCTGTTATCCATCATCCTGATAGTCCTCTTTATAGTCTGTCCACGGGAATAGCCAGAGACAAAGCCATGAGTACTCTTTAAGTACTCGCAAACTATCACTAACAAGTAAGTGGTTTGAGTAGGGATACTAAGCTCTAGGTTGTTTTGCAAAAAGCCAGGTTTATCTCTAGCTGAGTTCAGAAGTAAAGAAAACTAGTTTAATGTTTTATAACACCTAAGTGGGAACTTAGTTTTCATGTTCACAACCCTGTTATGTTCCAGTCAAAGTCATGATTCATTTCACAAGTCATTTTGAAAATATCTGACGATGGAACAGTATGGCCACTCCAACTGTCCATAACCGCGGACGCAGCTATTCGAATAGTTTGACACTCTGCAGAGGTGGTACACTTTCCCCACAATATTCGATACATCCGTCTGGAATAATCCTGAATTCACCATACTTAGTATGCGGATAATCAATACTAACCTTTCAATTATACACCCTAGTATAGGCACATCTTCTATGAGTTTGGCCTCCCAACCATGACCATCTGTCATCTTGGGAACTGCACAGGTGGTCAATCATCACGAGGTAGCCTCATCTCAAACCTCGACCGCAAGGGAACCCATACTAAGATATATACACTTCTAGTCAAGCCCTACCCAAATTCGGGTATTGTGGTTGTACAGTAAAATTGGAATGGCATCGCATCCGAACACAACCATCAGTTTTATAAAGGGCTAAGGCTCATGCCTCAACATTTTCATCATCAAAATCATCTGGTGTTCAGGAACACATGTCAAAACATTTCATTAGAATGACTCATCATTCTAAGGTTTTTATAATCATTTTCACCAAGTATTCCCATCTAAAGTGATCAAGTTTTATGCTTAGCACTAGCCACTAAAGTTGGGGGTAAACACTAATGAGGGGTGATAATCAAGTGTGACTTATCTAAGTCTAATCTCATGCCTCAGGATGACATCAAGTTCTACCTCACTTAGGCCAAGTTTTATGCTCTTTATGCTACCTCTAATATCTTTCCAAAACTTCAGAAGTCACTAAGTAAACAATAAATAAAAAGCTTTGATAAAGAAATAAAAGAATCAAGCTTGCAAGTAAAACTGGGATTTAGGATAATCAAGATTGTCTAATCAAAGCATGCCTAATGCATTGCATAAGTTCATTGGTATTGTGGGGGTTGCAAGGATTAGCTTGCATGGTTTTAGCTTAGCTTGCTAAGATAGTAGCTTGCTAAGTGTAACACCCTCAGAATCGACCCTATGCAAGTTTTAGCGAATCCTGCCAAACCCGCATAGAAACGATTCAAAGGTGCCCACCAGGCACTTGCGTGCGGGTGGAAAACGAAGTAATATCATTACACAATAGTCCACGATGGAACCCACCGAGCATATATATACAACCACGACTCCATGAGTCAAGAATACAGATTTACAATACAAAGATCCAAATCACCTTGAGAACGATACAACGTCCGAGTACGGACAAGATGCAAATTGAGCTAAGAGCCCTGAAGAATAACCAATGGCGTCCATAACCCTTCCCAGGCCAAGCCGGAAGGGTATCCCTGCTAACGGCGTCGATCTTAAAACCTGCTTAACAAAAGGGGTGCCGACAAAGGGCGAAGGAAAAAGAGAGCGGTCAGTACTAAGGCCAGTACACGGCGAGACTAGAATTCGGCGGTCCTCGCCTACATAGGTTTGGTGGACTGAAGCGGCAGCGCAACATGCACTAAACAACCTATAGAGACTTAATACAACTAGCGGCTATCAGATAGGGATAAGAAAGACCTATTCGGATCCAACCTAAAACTATCACCGAGCATACCCATCCTGGTATTTCCCCCTCAAAACCAATCGAGGAAGTCAATCGAGGAACTCACACGGTTGGCAGTTTTTATTTATTCCGTTATAGTTGCGACAATTACTAGTCAGATATAGATAGCATGAGTCATCCTGATATAATAAGCAGTGGGCAGTTTTAAATAACCATTCCGTTGTAGTTGTAGTGCTTACTAGTCAGATACATATAGCATGAGGCATCCCAAAACCCAGCAGTTGTTGGTACTTTTATTTAGCCATTCCGTTGTAGTTGCATTACTTACTAGTTAGATACAATGGTAACAGGTGACAACCCAAACAAGCAATTGTTGGCCCTTTTATTTAGCCATTCCATTATAGTGGAGCTGATTACTAGTCATTATAAAGTCAAATTTATAGCACTACTTTAGTTATAGTTGTCTATGATCGAGATACTGTGCTCCAAGTCGTCCATAACCGCGGACACGGCTTTCAGAAAGTTTTACCCTGCAGGGGCACAAATAGCAACACACGCACGATCAACCTCGGAAAAACCAAATAAAACCCAACGAGGCATCACGACAAAGAAATCGCAAGATTCATATAATATTTCAGGGGCCACCCCACCAAGCTACCCGCTACGAAGTTGGCCGGCTCCGAGACGGACCCAGAGGTTTGTGACGACGGCTGTAAACGACTAGAAACCCGAAAGTGTGACTGGGCTTGTCGATACCGCGAAAACGTGGCACGGGGTTCCAAAACAGTACAGGCGCTCCACGCGCAATCATAAATAAGCAGTAAAGCATGGCATAAGTACAAGATAGTAATAAAGCCCCAAACTACTTTGTGGCCCCAAGAAATAAGATATGACTCCAGCTCATGCTAAGGGGATTCATGGGCCCACATGCGGATAGTGCGAATATTTAAAGAACAGGTATCAAGTACTCGGGGTCCTACGGGACACAAGTGGATGGTTAAAAACCAAATAACATCTATTGTCCACCTGTGCCTCTGCATTATTTACTTACTTCAATTTTAGTTATTAAACGATAATTAAAGCCATGATCATCTCCAACATAAAAGCATAAGACATTTCTTCAACAATTGTGGTACTTGACAACACGCAACAACACTTGAGCAAGCGACTGCGACACGCAAGTCCAACTATCTAGCAAACAACAGGTAATAGGATGTGTCCAAGGCAATTTAAGGCTGCAAGGGATATCACGGGTACGAAAACTAGAGCATCGCAACACAGGTAGCAATAGATCAACTGGAGGAAATAAAGACTATAAAAGTAAGATAGGTAGAAAGAGGGGGATGCTCGCCTTGACACTCAAACGAAGCGGGTAGAATCATAACGTCCGACGAATTGAGGATGAACCTTCTGGTGCATCAACCAAACTCGTCCTCTATCGAGAAGAACCAAACACACATGGCAAATAGAAATAACACAATCAATACAAGTAGAAACACAATGCAATCAAGGATGGATGCCATGACAATCTCAAGATGCATAAGAGGTTAATTAAGTGGATATACCAATATTAAATGGCTCCTCGTGATTTATATGCAAAACAAAAGGTAAATGGGCACATACTTAGTTAGGTTTGCTTGCATAAGAATTACATAATAATGATACATGAAGGATGCATGCATGTAAATGTCATATTCTCATTCCATGAAAGAATTGGACTTACAATTGAGAAGTTATGAAAAAAATAAGTTTGTATTTACTTTCCTAACTCCAATTTAAAGTTGGTCAAATTTTATAATGAGCAAAAGGTGAGACGAGTTACAGATTGAAACTCTCATATCTTTTTCCAGGCCAACATCATTTTTTTACTTGCTTTATTTAGATTAGTAGTTCAAAAGTTACGAGAAGTGTTAATCATTTAACAAAATTATTTGTTTAATGGGCAAATTTTAGAGTGTTCCAATAGAAGATCGTGTGACAAGCCTAAAGTCCTCCCGTTATTTTGTTACCATTATATAAGTTAATTATTTAAATAGACCTGAATTGACCCGATTGAAGTTGATTCAAAACCAAAAACAGCGTATGTTATCTGGACTTTATAAAGTCGATAGCCTACAGGTTACAGGGATAAACAAAATTCAGACTAGAATGAGCGCGTACATCACTTGACCAGGACTGCCAAGCACGCAGGCAACTGAATCAAAACGTACCCAACAAAACCAGCTAGCTGAATACTTGTTCGACCAGGACAACGCTGTGCGTGTGACCGGAGGTTTGTGGGCATGTGTAACAGGTTCAGACAAACGTGTGTGCCCAGGAGCAAAAGAAGCGCCACAGCAAACTAGGACGCAAGGACGCGCGTGCAGCACGACTAAGGCAGATGTGCGCTGCTCAAGCAGATGGTGGCAATGCTATAGAGATGAACGTGATTTGAACAAGAGAGGGGTTTGGAGCGGTGCTCACCCAGGGGCTGTTGGCGAGCTGGGCAACGTCAGGGTTGACGGAGACGACGACGGCGAGGCAGGGGTGCATGGCAGTCGTCGGGAGCACGCGGCTGTCGAGGACGATCCCGCCGTCCTTGCTATTTCTCCTCCTCGCTCCTGGTGGCGGTCGACAGCAGGGTCCTCGATGGTTCTTGCACGATGGCGGCGGCTGTGGTGGAGCAGATCAAGCCGACGGCGATAGGCTCATGCTTCCGGCCATGGCAGTTGTGTGCGCGTGCGTGTAGGACGATAGGGTTTTGGTCGGGTGGTCTCGATCTGATCCAGATGGAGAGAGGGAAAGGGGAACATGTGGAGGAGGGCATGCGGCTGGTGGTGACGCGAGCAAGCTCGTGCGTGACTCTGTTTCTTGATGAAGATAAACAGGAAAGGATCTCCACTTGGCCCAGGTGGGCTGGGCGTGGAGGTGAAGGGAATTTACGGCTGGGCTGCCAGGTGCGTGTCTCCTCTCTGCTGTTTTTTTTTATTATTATTTGTTATCTGTTTGATTGTTTTACAATCTCCCATTAGCAAAATTATTCAAACACTTTTTGAATATTTTTTTTGGCAAGGTTTTGAACATAGGGATCAGACAAATTAAGGGACCAGAGGGGAATAGCAAAGAGAAAAGAGAGATGCCCCATGCATACATGTCCATTTGGGCCCATACAAGAATATAAGAATTGGAACTTTAGAATTGAATAAAATATTTGTAAAATATTGGACCCTACGCAAGTGGATCCCAACTTGTACGAAATCAAGAATAGAGAGTTTGCAAAGAGGGTCAGAGAGGTATTGGTGATAGCATTTATATAAGCAAGACAAAAACATTACAAGGTTTGATATGATGCTCAAATGCAAGGTGGTGTGATGACATGGACATGATATCATGATGATACACAAAATAAAAACAACAAGCGATTTCTACTAGTGATTTTCTCAGGGTGCTACACTAAGTTAACTTGTATTGTGAAGCTTGCCTTGTACAGTGCAGTGGTTGAAGGTCTCCTTTGCTTCCTCTTCGTAGTAGTCTCCTTCCTCTCTGTATCCTTGTTCGGTACTAGCGTCTATAAATAAATACGAAGTACACAATCACCAAACAATACTTAACTACTTCTATTTAGCACACAAGGGTTTTCACTAGATGATCTAGCATCATCCCAATCATCACAAGCATTAAGGCAATAGTTTTATTTATATTATTTTAGAAAAGTAATTTCTACTCATTAAAAAACTACTTAAGATTTAATATCTCCAATTAAAATATGGTATCATGTTGACACATGTCATCACCACATATTTCAATACTTGGGAATGTGATTTAAAGTGGTGTCACAATTTAATAAGGTTTAACCTTTTATTTTAATTAATTAAAGTGACTAGAAATGCCTATGGGGCATTATTTTATTACTTGTCCATTACTACTGCAAGTAAACCTAGATATTTTTATATATTCAGAAAGGTCTTATCAAATGTGATTTTTGAGAGTTGGAATCAACTCAAAAGCATTTATGGTTGATTTTTGAAAATGTTTGAATGCGGAAAATTCTCTGCCTTGTTATTTTTACTATAGGTGATCTATAATTCCAAATGTTTTGAATCCAACGGGCTTGGATTAAGAATTCCAATACCTTTCTAAAGAAATTGGTTTCATGCAATTTGGTTCAGTGAATCTCCCTGAATTGAATTTTGAATCTACTCCTAGAACTAGGTTTGAAACTAAATAGATAAATCTAAATTCAAACTATTGGGCCGCGCGGGAGAATTACTGGGCCGGCTCACCGCGCATAGTGCGTGCGGGCTGGTTAAGTGGTGTTCCCACACGTCAGTGAGACGGGGGTTGGCGAAGGGGTACGAGGCGATTGCGACCATAGGATTAGATCAAGGATCAACGGCTCACGTTCATCGTCCTCGTCTGAATAGTACATGACGGGCTCGAACCCTAGCACACCCAGTGGGGGTATGGGGTGGCTCACCGGGTCTCAGGTGATGGTCGGTGATGGGGGTGAATGACAAAGTCGACGACGGAGGTTCTTCTGGTATCGGTGGCTCCTCCTGGGGTGGCTCCAATCGACGGCGCCCTTCTCCTCCAGCAGTGACAGGCTCCGGCGAAATTCTGGCGAGGGAGATCTCTCCTTGCTCCGGGAAGAGGTGGTAAGGATCAGTGAGAGGTGGGGAGTGAACTGGTGTGAAGAAAACAAGCAGGGGAGGCCTCCTTTTATAGGAGAGCGAGAGAGGATGAGCGGCATGGGCAGTGCTCATCGGGGTCGGGGTTACAGCGAGCTACGAGCATGGCTGAGGCTAGTGGATGGTGCATGGTCGGTGGTTCTCAACGGCTTGATGGCGCGGCAAGGGGCGATGCGGTTCAGTTGGAACGCGCTGGTGCTCTGAGCGGCACCGATGATGTTTTTTTGACGACACGCAGGCACTCTTGGTCGCACGGCGGCGAACGGGCATGTCTAGTGGTCTCCTGGGATGGTGGTGATCAAGTAGACGGGCGGCGAAGGCGAGGCGCAGTCGGGTTGAGTGGGAACGGGGCGTGCACTGCGGTGCACGTCGGCATGGTTGACAGTGGCGCGAGCACGACGTTTCCGGCGGTTCCCTTCTGCGTCTTCGAGCTAGGGCTGGTCTAGAGGGGGCAGTGAGGCACGGGCGGCATGGTAGACAAGGTTGGCAAGGCTGGCTATGCTTCTAGCTTGCTGTCGATGGTGGGGGTGGCAAGTGTGCTCGGCCATGGTGGCCATTGATGGCATGGTCGAGTACATAGTGGGCTAGAGCTGCTTAGACAATGTTAGTGACCTACTGGGAGTGTGGTGAGAGCTAGAGAGGGAACAAGTTTGGCACAAACACTGCTCACAATAGTGTTTGTTGTTTAATTTGATTTGTGCTCAGAAGGTGTTTGATGAAATGGCCACAAGAAATTCATATTTGAATTTTTGGATGAAACTTGGTGAGTGTACTGGGCACATACTAGGGAGTATCTGGTTGATTGGATTTGTCAAGGTGAACTGGTTGTGGGGTTTTGAGAAATGGTGATCTTACCATATGAACTAGATTCAATTTTTAAATGTCATTTGAATAGGGTTGCCAAATGTTTCTGTGGGTTTGCAAGGTGGGCTTGGGTTCAATTTTACTTGGTCTATCAAGGGGTGAAAATAATTGGATTTGTTTCTGTTAGAAATCTTGGACTAGAAACACTCAAAGTGGTCTAGTGAACAAGATTGGCAAAAGTGACCATTAGCTCATGTTGTTTGTATTTGAATTTCTATTGATTTGTTTTTGCTTGGAAATGATTTATATGATGTTGTTTTCATCTTTAAACCAATCCTTGCCATTCATAACAATCACACAAATCCATACAAGCATTCATGCATTCATCACATACACACATGCATTCATATGGATTTTAATTCACAAAAGTTTTTGTTAACCCTAAATTTGGGTGATTGGAATCGATAACCTTGATTAATATTTTTGGGATGTTACATTTGGCAAAGACATTTGAGGACTGGAGGACATTTATTTCGTTGTTCGATCCTACCATGCCAAAGGATGCCAGATCCAAAGATCATGTGTAACAACGGTAAATGAATAACAAGTACTATCTCATAACACAATATTCACCATAGGAATTACATAGATAGATCCATACTCATGCAAGGCACATCATATGGACTTCAACAATGATCATACATGGAGAGATTAGATCAAGTTACCACCATAAACCCAAAGTATAGGGGGTGGACTACTCCCTCGTCATCATGGTGATGATGTTGGAGAAGGTGGAGATCCCTCCGGAGGAGGCTCCGGCAGAATTTCCCCCTCCAATATTTGCTGAATATGACTCTGTTTGATGGTGTTTTCGTCTCTGGTGTGCTCCGTGTCGAGGACTCCCTAGGGGATCCTTATATAGGGTTTTTAGGTCAAGAGAACTCTGTAGGCGAAAGAATCAAGGCGATCAGACGACTGAGGAGGGAAAGAGGGTAGGTGGCGCGCCCCCTGGGCTAGGCGTGCCACCTAGGATCGTTTGGGCCTCCTGGCCCTCCAAGTGAGGTTCTTGCGCTCCAGATGCTTCTCGTGGATAAATATTGACATCTCAAAAGCTCAGGCCCATTTGACTTCGTATAGGTCCTGAAACATCAAAAACATTGAAAACAGGGTTTTTCTGTCCTGCAGGGTTATAAACAAAATAAAGGGGATCATTGGTAAATCCCAAAAAATCAATGTCAACCATGGATATTACATTATATATGATGCAAATATGTGAATAAACATGTTCACAAACTACAAAGTTCATGTATGCATTTTACATGTATCAACATCTTAATTGTTCATGATTGCACACATACTTTGTCATTTGGGGGTATTTTGTCGAATCACCTAATAATTAAATATGGAGACTATATGCGGGATATTCTAGTCTTATATTGGCTCTATTTAAATCTATGTAGCGAATCGATGCTATATTTTTCCTTGTTAAGACAACATTTAAATTGCGGGGTACCTAAACAACATGAACCTATTAATTAATTGTCGGGACTCCGGTTTTGCCTAATATTGTCTAATTGCATCGCACCTTTGTCATGTCATACATCATACATGCATCATGCCCGATCTTTTGCCATAGTATTAAATAGTGCATACGGTATTTCTTTTAGTTCTTTGCTTTTTCACGGATTAGGCTGATGAGTTGATGCGAGCTTCGCCCCGATCTTCGGATGAAATTTCGGTAGTGTTTCCCTGGCGAGCATTCTACCCCTTTCTACCTATTTTATATTTATAGTCTTCACTTCCTCCTTTTGATCTATTGATACATGTGATGTGATACTTTAGCTCCATACCAGTTATCTTCCTTGCAGCCCTATATTTCCTTGGACACCTCCTATTACATGTTTGTGGTAGATAGTCGGCCTTGCGAGTCATAGTTGCTTGCTCAGGTGTTGGTTCAAGTTGTCGAGTACCGCAGTTGTTGGAATATGTCACATGCTTAATGGTGGATATGATCATGGCTTTAATTACAATTTGATAATTGAAATGCTGGGAATATTTATAACTATTGCAGAGGCACCGGTGGGTAGTAGATGTTATTTGGTTTTTAACCGCCCACTTGTGTCCTATAGGCCCCGAGTACTTGATACTTGTTCCTTGACTATTGCACGGTCCGCATGTGGGACCATGAATCCCCTTTGCCAGAGCTTTATTCACATCTTATTTCTTAGGGCCACAAACTAGTTTAGGGTTTTATTACTATCATGTACTTATGCCATGCTACTGCATTATAACCTATTGTTGCTCGAGGAGCATTTACTATTCTAATGTTTAGGATTGCGGAGTGTTTTCACGGTATTGACAAGCCTAGTCACACTTTTGGGTTCCCAATCGTTTACAGCCATTGACGCAAACCCTGGGTCCGTCTCGGAGCCGGCCAACTTCGTTGCAGGTAGCTTAGTGGGATGGACCCCTAAAATATTTTATAAATCTTGTGATTTATTTATCGTGATGCCTTGTTAGGTTTTTATTTTGTTTTTTCCGAGGTTGATCGTGCGTGTGTTGCTATTTGTGCACCTCTGTAAGGTAAATATTTCTAAAAACCGTGTCTGCGGTTATGGACGACTTGGATCATAGTATCTCGATCATAGACAGCTATAAATAAAGTAGTGGTATTAACCTAACTTTGACATGTCTAGTAATTAGCTTTACTACAATGAAATGAGTAAATAAAAGTGCCAACAACTGCTGGAATTGCGATGCCTCATGCTATCTGTATCTGACTAGTAAGTATTGCAATTACAACAAAATGGTTAACTAAAACTGCCCACGGCTTATGATATCAGGATGACTCATGCTATCTATATCTCCTAGTAAGTGTTGTAACTATAATGGAATGAATAAAATTGCCAAATGTGTGAGTTCACTCAGCATGACTTCCTCATTTGATCGCGAGGGGAAATACCAGGATGGGTATATTTGGTGTTAGTATCAGGTTCGATTCGAATATGTCTTTCTTATCCCTCTCTGCTATTCGACGATTGTATCGAGTCTCTATAGGTTGTTTAGTGCATGATGCGTTGCTAATCTAGTCCACCATACCTATGTAGGCGAGAGCCGCCGAATTCTAAGTCTCGCCATGTACTGGCCTTAGTACTAACCGCTCTCTTTTTCCTTTGCCCTTTATTGGCACCCCTTTTGTTTAAGCGGGTTTGAGATCAACGTTGTTAGCGGGGTTACCCTTCCGTCTTGGCCTGGGCAGGGTTATGGATGCCATTGGTTATTCTTCAGGGCTCTTAGCCCAATTTTCATCTTATCCGTAGTCGGATGTGTATCGTTTTCAAGGTGATTTGGATCTTTATACTGTATATTTGTAATCTTGACTCATGGAGCCGTGTTGTATATATCTGTTGTGTGGGTTCCATCATGGACTAACGTGTAATGGTATTACTTCGTTTTCTACTCGCACGAAAGTGCCTGGTGGGCACCTTTGAATCGTTTCTATGTGGGTTTGGCGGTAATTGCTAAGACTTGCATAGGGTAGATCCGAGGGTGTTACACAACTCCAGCAAGCCGAACGCCCTCTCGCAACTCTTTGTGAAAGGTGTCTTGGTCATCTTACCATCAGACAATATTCGCATGTTTCGAACGGCTCCAAGCCGAACGAATCAAGGAGTCCATCACCATGGATCTTCTGCATGCGTTTCCAGCTGATATGACCAAGGAGACAGTGCCATAGATAAGTAGGACTAATATCATTCGGTTTTAACCTTTTAGCATTCATGTTATAGACTGCTTTACATTCAATATCAAGCATTCATGGACAGATGCATAACCATGAAACACATTACTCAAATAAAGGAACAACCATGGTTCTTAATATTCGACTCATAACCCTGCTCCATCAAACATGAGGTGGAAATGATGTTTTGGCTTAGTACAGAAACATAATAACATTTATTTAGAGTACAAATCCTAAAGGTAACTAGAGTTGCATCGTCCCTACGACTAACGCAGCAACTCTTGCCTTGTTTTCGACCCTCATGTCATCTCCACTCTCGCCACGCTCATATGCCTTACTAGTCCCTGCATCGAGTTGCACACATGAACAACCGATCTGGTATCGTATATACCCATGTGCTGCTAGGAGTGTCGGCAAGATGAATGTCTATAACATTTACAACAAGTGTACCTGAGTCGGAAGTCATACTTCCACTCCTGGCTTTGTCTGCCTTGTACTTGTCGTAGTTCCTCTTCCAGTGTCCCTCCGCCTTACAGTAAAAGCATACTATACCCGAAGGTTTTGTCGGCTTCCCAGTCAATGAGCCAGCACGAGAACTTGGATCCAGCATGTCATCTCCCTTTGGCTTGGATTTCTTAGACCAATACTTCTTATTGATCTTGGAAGCATTCTGTACCATCAACACTTGATTGGTGTCGCCTCTCTTGATGTCGGCTTCTGCTGTCTTGAGTATCCCTTGCAGTTCTGTCAGTTTCTTAGCCATGACGTGCATATGATAGTTCGAAATGAACAGACCATAGGCACTAGGAAGAGAATTCAGGATAATGTCGGTAGAGAACTCTTCGCCCAAGGGGAAACCCAGACAATCCAAGGACTGCACATATCCAACCATCTTGATCATGTGCGGTCCCAGTGGATCTCCGTCTTTCAGCTTGCAACCAAGCAAGGCTCTAGAGACATTGTACCTCTCCGTCCTAGTCTATGTATTAAACATGCTCTTGAGGGCAATGATCATATCATATGCCTCAACATTCTCGAACTACTTCTGTAGTTTTGACTCCATGCGAGCGAGCATGAGGCAGCTGACTTTCGTCGACTCATCCTGAGCCCGACAGAAAGCAGTTCTTACAACATTAGGCTCATCACTTCCCGGCTCATCTGGAATCTGATTGTCCAGGACATGTTCTTATTTTCTTGCTTGATCTCAAGTTATGATACCGGTTAGTAAAGTTGGTTCCATTCATATTGTCCTTCTCAAAAATAGTACGCAATGCAAAGCTGGAAATCTAAACGGTGCTAGTAGGTGCCATCTACAAACGAAAGATGCAAAACACTTAAGATAACATATATGTAACAAGAGAAGGCGGATTAAACCTTTGAATCTCGCACACTCCCACTAAGACTAATATCCCTCCGATAGTCGACAGTGATTCAGGATCCTGGTCAGTTATCCGACTAGTGAGCCAATGCGTCACTGCTAGCCTGTGAACCTTCAGAGTAGGCAACACCCTGCCAATCAGATCACTATCCGATTCCTGTTGGATTTTCCAACAACCCTATTTACCTTGAAGCTCACAATTATTGTGATAGCTCTGTCTAGCTACCAAGTGCCATGCTTGAGAGAGTATGAATCTCTCACACTTTACCGGAGAGAATTGGTAGTGCCCCAACAATATGAGCCCACTAACCAAAAAGTCTGACTTGTAGTGTTGTAGCAAATGGCGGGGTAATCCGACTACACCTTCTTTGAGGGGAAAAGAATCAAATGAATACTACAAGTAAGAACCTTTTCGTCTCACAAAAGCCAACTTTTAGCTTTAACTTTTGATAGGGTACAGTTGTCCTATTCTTGTCCAACAAGAAAAGCAACTTTAGTGGGTTATCATGGACGTTAGCCACTGATGACTCCTTGATGGCGCCAAAGAACTTGGTGCTTGATGTGGAGTCTTGTTGGGAACCCCAAGAGCAAGGTGTGAAGCAGCACAGCAGCAAGTTTTCCCTCAGTAGAGACCGAGGTTATCGAACCGGAAGGAGGAAGTAAATGCCACACAGGTGTTGCAAGCAACGCGGAGACCTGCACAACACAAACTCAAGACTTTGCCCCAACGAATCAGTGAGGTTGTCAAGCTCACCGGTTTGCTGTAACAAAGGATTAAACGTATGGTGTGGAAGGTAATGGTTTGCAGCAAGTAAACAAGTAATAGTGGAAGATGTATCAATGGTAAATATTGAACCGGGGTCCATAGTTCACTATAGGTGCTCTCCTTAGATAAACAACATGGCATGAAGGGTAAACAAATTACAGCAGGGCAATTGACAGGAACTGAGCAAGGCATAACAATGCAATTACTAGTCAGAAAAATCCTATGGGATTCGATTGGGCAATACAACAAGATACATAGATCGTCATCCAACTGCATCTATGACTAGAAGTCCACCTTCAGGTTATCATCCGAACCCCCTCCAGTATTAAGTTTTAAGCAACAGACAACTGCTTTAAGCAAAGTGTGTAAGGTAAACAGTCCACATGTTCCATGAACAAGAGACCGTTTTTTTCTCCCTAGTAGCAACAACACATCTACAACCGAAGAGATTATTGTCACTTCCCTTGGAAACTAGAGGCATGAACCCACTATCGAGCATAAATACCCCCTCTTGGAGTCACTAGAAACTACTTGGCCAAGATAGCTACTAACAACGAAGAGCATGCAAGATCACAAACAACACAGACATGATAGAATCATAAAGACAAAACCATTAATCAAACCAACATAATAATCTCAATATCCATCGGATCCCCGCAAACACAACATGCATGATTACAAATAGATTAGATCTTGATCATGAATGGAGCTCACAAGATCTATACATGGAAGCACAAAGGAGGAGATACAACCATCTAGCTACTACATGGACCCATAGTCCAAGGTGGAACTACTCACGCATCATACCGGAGAAAAGGCCTCCGGGATGATCTCCTCTCTGGCAGGGTGCCAAGAAGAACTTCAGATCCCCCCCGATCTAGGGACAATGGTGGCGGCGGCTACAGACGGTTTCATGGAGATTTGATCGGGTGCTTAGGGTTTCTGCATCGGGGGCTTCTTATAGGCGAAGGGGGAGGCTAAGGAGGCGACTAGGAGGGCCAAACCCTAGCCAGGCGCAGGCCCACCCCTGGCCGCGCCTAGGGGGGTCTGGCTGCCCTGGCCCGCTTCCTCGTCTCCCCTCTGGACTTCTTGTTCCCCACGGAAAGTTATTGACTTTGACGTTTGTCCCGTCCAATTCCGAGGATATTTCTTTACTAACTTTTCTGAAAACAAAAATAGCAGAAAATAGGCATCTGGTACTGTTGCAACTTGTTAATAGGTTAGTACCAGAAAACATGTAAAAAGCACCTCAAAGTGTAGACAAGTAAAGCAAAGTAGATACTAAACAAGCATGGAGCATACAAAATTATAGATACGTTTTCGACGTATCAAGCATCCCCAAGCTTAACTCCTGCTCGTCCTCGAGTAGGTAAGTGATAAAAGAATAATTTTTGAGGTGACATGCACCCTCACAATAAAGATCCAACCATTTGCAGAATTGTAAGCTGGGATCAAAGAACTCTAAACATGTGCATGAAAGGTGGAGTTCTAACAATAGGACATAGTAACTATGCATGCAACATGAAAGGTTACAAACAAAGATCATGAATAACATGCATTGAAAAACGTTTGTTTGTTTCACATACAAAAAAAACATAGCATAGTGGCAATCAGCTTGTCCCTCATAGAGTAGCAATATAGATGCATAGGACACCTTCAAAGTTCACAAGGGTGACTAGAAACAAATAGCACAAGAATGAGTAATATCACAATATACATGAATCAATAAGCTTTGGAACACTGCACATAGAATGACAACTATGCTCTCTTAAAGGTGCCTAAAGGTAGAAGGTGGAGACTCAAATAATGGTGGAAGAAAGGCCTTTTTGCAAAGGAAGCAGGGATTACAAGTTTCAAAAAGAGCTTCCAAAAATTATGGTACTTGTTAGCTTTCAGCCCTCATTGCCCCTATCATAATCATCTTGAAGTGGTTAAGGTTAAAGTGGCAAAGATGGAGTATATGCTTGATGAAGTATAAGCTGGCAATCTCAAGTCCCTTGAATACGAGGGCCACACCTCATGCATACTCAACTTTGGGTCCAGGTAAGTTCTTGTCATTGTAAGTATTTGCATATCATTGAGAACCGCCAACGGGGTACCCCTTGCACATGGTACAGGAGCTTTCCCATAACCAAAATGACAAGGCAAGCAGACAATGAGCATATCAGCAATCTTTTTATTTACCATATGCATAGCTTTATATTGAGGATGCTTCATAGATAGCTCATTATGGTGATGCTGCAAGTTTCCACCATGATTAGGCATGGCTAGGAGCTAGCGGCCTAGGCGTTTCTCTAACACAGCATACAAACTCCATGGACTTACAAGTTCCCTCTTTATTTCACACCGGTGACATCCATAGACAAAAGAACATGATATCAAATGAGTACAAAGTACAAGTGCAATGTTGAAAACATTCCCCGTGATAACACGGTTCTGCTAATTCCAACTTATAAGTGCAAGCATATACAACAAAGTTGTCACAATGGTTCAAGTTTATTAGGGCAAAGAATATAAAGTGTGCCATCAAGTTCGTGAGGGCTTTAATCACTAAGTTTTCACATAACAAAATAGTTTTTAATTGGAATATAGTTGAAAACAAGAATATACTTGGAATGGTGTAACACACCATGAATAGGAGTTTATAGTGGACACTTTGGAATAAATTGGTTTCTTGGGAGTTGGAAGCATGAGTAGAGCTTACTCATACAAGTGGAGGCTAGCAAAAGACTGGGAGCAACCAACTAAGAGAGCAATAATGGCCATAATCATGCAGTGCTACAAAGCATACTAATCAAAGCAAAGAGTGGTACTACAAGTCAAAGACTAAATGATCATAGAGGCTAATGGTGACTTGTCATAGTCATAAGATTTTGTGAGCATGTGCCAAGTCAACCCAAGCAAAGCATCAAAGGAGAATACCACAATACTATGCTTTTGCATGCTAAAACAACACATAATTTCTTCAAGGCACACTAAGAAATCCCAATTGTTTGGAACAAGACATGCTACAACAATAATCACTAAGCATAATGCCAAAACAACACCTAGCATGTCATGCTAAAGTCTAAGTCACGGTCAATGCAAGCTCCTCTTGCACTTACAAGCAAGAACTTACTACTCCTTTCCAACGCCAAGCAACTTATTTGTAAACAACACAGAGAGAACGGGGGTCCAAACTACTCAAGAAAACTAAAGAAACTAAACAAAGCAAACGAAAACTAAGACGCTCCAAGAACAACACAGCTGTGCATGAAACAATAAAAACGAAGTGTCTAGACAGACCTGAGCTTTTTATTGATGAAGAAGGGGATGCCTTGGGCATCCCCAAGCTTTGACGCTTGTACCTCTTGGATATTTATTGGGATGACACCATGGTGGCATCCCCAAACTTGAGATTTTGTCCATTCTTCATCTCATTGCATCATTCTCTCTTTACACCTGAAAATTTTCCTTCATACAAAACTTCACACAATCTTCATTAGCAACATTAGTGTAGTCAAAAGATATTAGACCTCTAGCAAAGCTTTGGAACAGCAAGGATTTTCACTAAAAACACAAGCTACTGTAGTAACTCCTTCAAAAAGCTCAATTCACCTAAAGAGAACTCAAAAAGGAATCAATAAGAAGCAAATGCAAATAATGGCAGAAATCTATCAAAACAGACTAGCAGGTAGAAACCGAACATCTTCTGTTGCTCAAATCAAAAAGTGTTGAACTAACGATAGTTAGCTAACATACCGGGGGATTTATTCGTAAATTTTGAGCTCAATCCGAGTTACAGAGACTCCTCGCGAATTTTTTGGTGGAGGACATAAATCTGTTTCAGGACAGCATCTCCCCAAATCTTACTTCCCTCTCATTAGAGGTCATTTTTGGCACAAAAAGCAAACAAAAAGGATAAGGAGAGGTCATTACTGAAGTAATAACTTCCAAAACTCAAGGAAACTCTTGGGTTATCTCCCAACAAGTACTTTTCTTTAACGCCTTTAAGTTAGGCACAAGAAGCAAGAAGAACCAAGTATTTTCAAATGAAGAAGCATTAACATCAAACATTGCTTTCAAAGGGGGAGCAAAGAGGAACTTCTCTCTTCTCATTGGGAAGTGTTCAATACCTTTCCTGAATGGAAAATGATATTTAATGGTGCCTTCTTTCATATCAATGATGGCACCAACTATTCTAAGAAAAGGTCTTCCCAAAGTAATAGGACAAGAAGCATTGTATTCAACATCCAAAACATAGAAATCAATAGGGACATAAGCATTGTTAACCATAATGAGAACATCACTAATACTCCCCATGAGTTTCTTCTTAGCATTATCATTGAGTGGGACATCTAAATAACAATCTTCCAAAGGTGGCAAATCATGCATTTCATAAATCTTCCTAGGCATAATAGAGACACTAGAACCAAGATCACATAAAGCCTTGAGGTCAAAGTCATTCACTTGCATATTAATAATGCGTTCCCAACTATCTTATACTTTCCTAGGAATAGAAGCTTTGTGTTTTAGCTTCTGTTCCTTAATCTTAACAAGAGCATCTGTAATGTGTTTGGTAAAGGCAACATGCATATCACTAGCATCAGGACTTCTAGCAAGCTTTTTCAAGAACATAATCACTTTAGAAATGTTGCAACCATCAATATCAAACTCAAACTTAGCATCACTAGTAGTAGGCTCAATAGGCTTAGGCATAGTAGGAGGAGGAACATGGACTACTTGTGGTTTAGTGGTGATGGTGTGCACACTATTGTTTCTATCAATTTTAGCTTCCCTTTCCCACCTAGCATGGAGTTGAGCTAACAGCCTAACATTTTCATCAATAGTAACTTGTATGGCATGAGCAGTAGCAAAGGTATTTTCCATGGCTTCAGGTTTAGCAGCCATTTTATTAATCAAAGAGGACTGAGCTTTAGAAAAAGAGGATATATTTTTCTCAACAGTTAAAAGCTTTTCCTCTATAGTCTTATTGAAAGTGGTTTGTTTACTAATAAATTCTTTGAGCATGACTTCAAGTTCAGAGGGGGCACTTCTAGCATTATTGTAAGAGTTTCATAGGAATTGCCATTATTAGGAGGTTAAGGCCTATAATTGTTGTTGCTACCAAAAAATTTCCTATAGGCATTGTTGTTGAAATTGTTGTTTCTAATGAAGTTCACATCAACTTGCTCTTCTTGAGCAACCAAAGAGGCTAAGGGAACACTATTAGGATCTAAAGGAGCTTTCCCATTAACAAGCATAGCCGTAATAACATCAATTTTTTCACTCAAAGAGGAATTTCCTCAATAGAATTTACCTTCTTACCATGTGGAGCTCTCTCAACATGCCATTCAGAGTAGTTAACCATCATATTATCAAGGAGCCTTGTTGCAGCACCCAAAGTGAGGCCCATAAAGGTACCTCCAGCAGCTGAATCCAACAGATTTCTTGAGGAGAAGTTCAAACCTGCATAAAAAGTCTGGATAATCATCCTAGCAGTGAGTCCATGAGTAGGGCAATTTTTAACCAAAGATTTCATTCTTTCGCAGGCTGGAGCAACATGTTCACTATCAAGTTGTTTAAATTTCATAATATCACTTCTCATAGATATAATCTTAGCAGGAGGATAGTACTTTCCAATAAAAGCATCTTTGCACTTAGTCCAAGAATCAATACTATTTTTAGGCAAAGAAAGCAACCATTATTTAGCTTTTTCCCTCAAGGAGAAAGGAAAAAGCTTGAGCTTAATAATATCTCCATCTACATCCTTATACTTCTGCATCTCACAAAGTTCAACAAAGCTATTAAGATGGGTAGCAGGATCATCAGAACCAGCACCAAAAAATTGCTCTATCATCACAAGATTCAACAAAGCAGGCTTAATTTCATAAAAGGTAGCATCAGGAGCAGGTGGAGCAATAGGAGTGCTTAGTAAATCATTGTTGTTGGTGCTAGTGAAGTCACACAGCTTGGTGTTCTCAGTAGAGTTCATTTTGGCAAATATGGGCAAGCCAAAAACAGAAGCAACAACAGCTAGACCAGGAACTAATTTTTTTGTGTTTTTTAATAAAGCAAGCAAACTAGACTAGACTAATTTTTGGGTTTTTTTTGGAAAGAGGCAAACAAAACCAAGCAAAAAACAAAGCAAACAAAAACAAAGTAAAGAGAAAGGAAGTGAAGGACTCCCCCAGTGAAGACATCCTTAGCCTCCCCGGCAACGGCGCCAGAAAAGCTTGATGGACTGCACAGCTTATGTGAGCCTGTTGGGAACCCCAAGAGCAAGGTGTGAAGCAGCACATTAGCAAGTTTTCCCTCAGTAAGAAACCGAGGTTATCGAACCAGTAGGAGGAAGGAAACGTCACACAAGTGTTGCAAGCAACACGGAGACCTGTACAACACAAACTCAAGACTTTGCCCCAACGAATCAGTGAGGTTGTCAAGCTCACCAGTTTGCTGTAACAAAGGATTAAACGTATGGTGTGGAAGGTAATAGTTTGCAGCAAGGAAACAAGTAACGGTGGAAGATGTATCAATGGTAAATATTGGACCGGGGTCCATAGTTCACTAGAGGTGCTCTCCTTAGATAAACAACATGGCATGAAGGGTAAACAAATTACAGCAGGACAATTGACAGGAACTGAGCAAGGCATAACAATGCAATTACTAGTCAGAAAGATCCTATGAGATTCGATTGGGCAATACGACAAGATACATAGACCGCCATCCAACTGCATCTATGACTAGAAGTCCACCTTCAGGTTATCATCCGAACCCCCTCCGGTATTAAGTTGCAAGCAACAGACAACTGCTTTAAGCAAAGTGTGTAAGGTAAACAGTCCACATGTTCCATGAACAAGAGACCGTTGTTTTCTCCCTAGTGGCAACAACACATCTACAACCGAAGAGATTTTTGTCACTTCCCTTGGAAACTAGAGTCATGAACCCATTATCGAGCATAAATACCCCCTCTTGGAGTCACTAGCAACTACTTGGCCAAGATAGATACTAACAACGGAGAGCATGCAAGATCACAAACAACACAGACATGATAGAATCATAAAGACAAAACTATTAATCAAACCAACATAATAATCTCAATATCCATCGGATCCCCGCAAACACAACATGCATGATTACAAATAGATTAGATCTTGATCATGAACGGAGCTCACAAGATCTATACATGAAAGCACAAAGGAGGAGATACAACCATCTAGCTACTACATGGACCCATAGTCCAAGGTGGAACTACTCACGCATCATACCGGAGAGAAGGCCTCCGGGATGATCTCCCCTCCAGCAGGGTGCCGAGAAGAACTTCAGATCCCCCCGATCTAGGGACGATGGTGGCGGAGACTACAGACGATTTCGTGGATATTTGATCGGGTGCTTAGGGTTTTTGCATCGGGGGCTTCTTATAGGCGAAGGGGGGGCCGAGGCGGCGGCCAGAGGGGGCAAACCCTACCTAGGCACGGGGTAGGGCCCACCCACGCCTAGGGGGGTTTAGCGGCCCTGGCACGCCTCCTCGTCTCCCCTCTGGACTTCTTGTTCCCCACATAAAGTAATTGACTTTGACGTTTCTCCCGTCCTATTCCGAGAATATTTCTTTACTAATTTTTCTAAAACCAAAAACAACAGAAAACAGGCATCTGGCACTGTTGCAACTTGTTAATGGGTTAGTACCAGAAAACATGTAAAAAGCACCTCAAAGTATGGACAAGTAAAGCAAAGTAGATACTAAACAAGCATGGAGCATCAAAAATTATAGATATGTTTCCAACGTATTACCATCTAGCTACTACATGGACCCATAGTCTAAGGTGGAACTACTCACGCATCATACTGGAGAGAAGGCCTCCAGGATGATCTCCCCTCCGGCAGGGTGCCGGGAAGAACTTCAGATCCCCCCGATCTAGGGACGATGGTGGTGGCGGCTACAGACGGTTTCGTGGAGATTTGATCGGGTGCATAGGGTTTCTGCATCGGGGGCTTCTTATAGGCGAAGGGGGAGGCCGAGGAGGCGACCAGGGGGGCAAACCCTAGCCAGGCGTGGGCCCACCCCTGGTCGCGCCTGGGGGGGGGTCTGGCTGCCCTGTCCCGCTTCCTCGTCTCCCCTCTAGACTTCTTGTTCCCCACGGAAAGTTATTGACTTTGACGTTTGTCCCGTCCAATTTCGAGAATATTTCTTTACTAACTTTTCTGAAACAAAAAACAGCAGAAAACAAGCATCTAGCACTGTTGTAACTTGTTAATAGGTTAGTACTAGAAAACATATAAAAAGCACCTCAAAGTGTAGACAAGTAAAGCAAAGTAGATATTAAACAAGTATGGAGCATCAAAAATTATATATACGTTTCCGACGTATCAGCCGCGTGATCTTCCACTCAGAACTGGAATAGTTTTGACCAACTTCTTGGCCAAGACAAACCATATCTGGACATTTCCCTAGATTAAAACAGATCAAAAAGACAAAACGAAAATAGCAAGAAAGATCCAATCTTTCCCAATAGCGCATCTCATGCGCAAGAACTATGCCAAAAACCTAGAGTCGGTGCTCTGGTACCACTGATGGGCATTGCATAGAGCCATGTGAAAACAAAAACTTTTCTACTCCAGCAAGGTCTCCAGCGAGCCACCCCAAGATCCGGCCAAGGTCAAAGGCAATAGTTCGTACCTCTCGACGCGCAGGTGCGGAACATGAGGAAGCGCGTCGCGGTGGTGTTGTACGTTCCCCTCACCTCGTCCGGCTCCAGCGAACTTCTCGATCCTGGGACCACCTCGTCCCCAGTTCCCTGCTCCTCCTTCTCGCCTCTGACTTCACCGACCAACGCCGCCGACAAGCACCGCAGATGTGGTGCCTCTGCTCTCACACACATACAAGGTGGGACAACAACAAGTGAGATGCTAGTCTCGTTCTTTCCGCTGTGGGACAGGAAGGTGGAATTACCAAGTCTAGTGAAACCCTAGGAAGCAACACTGGATTGTCATATCAGTCCGCCGCCACTCACCTTCCTTTATATAAGTGAGTAGGTGCGGGCACACAACACTTGTGTACCTCGGTCCTAAACCCTAACCCTAGTCAAAGGGGTCCAACCCATTGACATGTGTCCCTGTCCAAATAAGTCTAACTTGCCGGTTTGTGATAGTCGGATCAACATCCGCCTCGTCCCACTCTATTAAGTGTGTGATCCCGCTGGCTTACGGCAAAGCCGGACACAACTCAGTAATAATTTAGTCACAGTCGTAGCTCAGTGACTTTCCCACTAGAGCTGATAGTCGGTAGCGGCCTCTAGCAAGACTTGCCGACTGCCGGTTTGCGCAAGTGTCCTCAATATGACGATCTGTCCAAGTCCCTTTTCCTCACGATATTGGTGATAAACCGCGGGGGAGATTTCTTCATCCCAATGTCGGTTTACTCTCTTCTCGTTGCAGTGATAACCGATTCCCTCTAGCTTCACTAAGTCGGACTACCTCGATCAACACTTGATCGAGTAGCGCATGGCCATGCTTCTGAATCATATCACATGAGAGGGTCCAGAGAATATCTCTCCGATATGGAGGGGGGAATTCCGTCTTGGCTGATCCACATCACACAGCTTGCTTCAAAGTTGGCCCAAGACCACCCTTATTACTCCCAGTTACGGTGAGCGTTAGATGGAGTCAAAGTCGGCTCTTCCACAACTTGAATCATGTGATTCTCTCAGGTCTAAGGATTCCATTGTGTTAGTCCGAGCGTATGACGGTGTGCTCACGTCCTACTAACCTTTGGATTGGTCTGGCTATCGTACCTCTTCTGACTAGCCAATGCAAGGCGAATAACATCGGTCTGGCTATCGTACATCTCCCGACTTACAAATTAGTACCGGAAGTGGGTTTCCCTCCCAACCTCAAACGACTAAGGATAAACTGGCTAGAGCTAGATATAAGCTTTGTTTTCATGTTGTCTCCTCTAAACGCTGCTTAGGCATCCAGTCGCGCTGGAGTAGACGACTGGGAGCGACACCCAGAAATTCTGAGTTAGGCAGGCGCCCTAGAGAAAAAAGCGTCGCCCGCTCGCCTGGGCGTCGACTGGATTGTCCGGGGCGCTCGCCCAGGTGAATCGGCGGGAAAATTGGGGGGAGGGGAATCAGGAGGAAACAGGGAAATTGGCGGGCACCTGTGAGGGCTAAGGCCAATTGAGCGGGAGAGAGAGAGGGAATCGAGCGGGATTTTGGGGGGGGGGGGGTCAGGAGGGAATCATGGGGAATTGGCACCTAACTACCAGGGGCAAAGGAAATCGAGCGGGAGGCAGAGTCAATCAACCAGAAACAGACGCGAATTGAGCGGGAGAGAGAGGGAAGCGAAGCTGCACAGCCGCCGCCCTCCACTCTTCGTCCTCTCCAAGTCCAGTAAGCCTCTTGCCCTCCTTTGCTTCTTCCTCTGCTTCTCCCCTCCGCCTCTCTTCTGTAGATCTTCTCCTCCATCTCTCGCTGCCCCTTCTGCAGTTCTTCTCCTCCATCTCCCGCTGCCCCTTATGTAGCTCTGCTAGTCTGCTACTCCCTCTCGTGTGTCCCTATGCTCCTCAATCTCAGCCTGTTTGTTGCCCTATTGTTTGTGACTTTGTGTCACCTAATTTGTATGGAAACTATGTGTTAAATTTGTGTTCCAACTTATGGACCTTCTGTCATTTTCCTGTCATATTATATATTATTTATTATTATTACACCCAACGCCGAGGCGACATGTAAACTCAACTCTTCGAGCTCGACTCGACTCAACGACTTCTAAACAAAGGATATAAGTATGTGGTTTCACACCTATAACAATTACAGTGACACATACAACTAGTTCTTAGGGTTACAAATACAAGGCGGAATGTGAGCCTCTAGAACATCATTCCTAACAATAAGGATGACTCACCTCATTAGTTTTCCCCGTCGATTCAGCTTCATCCGGTGTTCCTAGGCGACTCCCGACGTCTTGGGTTCAGCCTAGGAACGCCGAATATAATTTGGGTCAAATCCGGCGAAAACTTGTATCATCCGGTGTTCCTAGGCGACTCCCGACGGTCTTGGGTTCAGCCTAGGAACGCCGAATATAATTTGGGTCAAATCCGGCGAAAACTTGTATCCTAGGAACACGACTACATCCGGATAAAAAATTCAGCCTAAGAGAGCCCTTCGGAAAATGCGAGTGGAGATGCTCTAAGCCAAAGCCAAGGAGATGCTCTAAGCCTAACCAAACACCATCCTACCTCTTGCCACGCACTAATTGGCCACATGAGATTTTCCAGTAATTCATTGGTCCATGGGCCTAAAGCCCATGATAAAATCCAACATTTGTAGAAACAGAAGAGAGCTACCCTTCAAGACAAGTCTCAGAAACAAGCATAGCACATTATTAGATCATACATAATTGCACGGATCAATCCATTTGGGTCTTTAGAAACATTCTTGAGGTTATCACCTCTATGACTAAAACATATGGATACCTAAGGCATGTTTGGTTCATTACCGTACATGGGTCGTCACAGTAAAAGTGAATTTGACTAAGTGTGGCGAAGTACTGTAGCCAACCAAACACGCCCTTAATGTTTCGATGGACAAATAGGTATGCTAATAATTAATTTACATCAGGATGCTAGACAAAGTCATCACCATGGAACCTAGAGGAGGTTTTGAGGTTTTCTCGGTGTAGGTGACCTTCCGTCCATTGTTTGCAGCCTTTGCTTCAGATGGAACACTTCAACCTGGCAAAGTAAATGTCAACAGCAATCTTGCAGTCACAGATGCGCAAATGCAAGTAAAATTGGACATCAGCATGAAAAATCCTTATAAATGGGAACTGCCACTGGCTAAAATTTGTATTAGCCAGAAAGATCTGACACTTCCAAGTTTTACCTGGAGCTGGAACGCCCTCGCACGCTCTCCTGCTAGAACTCCACGGGTCGAGTGCAGCTCCTGTATAGGAAGAAAACATGGTCAGTACTACAGCGAAAACGCTAGCAGATGGAGAGACCATAGTGGTAGTTTCTTGCCTTCTGGTTCTCATCCATGACAGCCTTCAGAAAGGCCACTTCACGCTCCAGTCGCACATTGTCAGCATGGACAGTGTTTGAGGCACTGTTTGAATCCTCTTGTGCCAATTCTAACCCTATCACCTTCTCCTTCAGCGTCTCGACCTCCCTGTCCCTCTCAGCTAGCCTCTTCTCTAGCTCTTCCTTGCTGTCAATAACAAGAGATAGGTTCTTCTCTGCTTCGTCTTTGCTCGCCATTGCAGCTGAAAGTTTCTCTTCCAACGCCATGTTTCTCCTGACCAGGTTTGCGATTTTTGAATCATGCTGATGGTTAATGTCTGACGAACTTCTACCCAACCTCTTCGCTTTAGCATCAGCCTCTGGAGAATGGTATGTGTCGCTCCGCTGCTTCTGGTTTCCAAAGGATGGTAGCTCAGAACAGTTGTCAACATCCTTGTACTTGTCATCATCTATTGGCTTCTGCAGTTTCTGGGCCAGGCTGCATTCCTCCTCCTGACGGAACTGTCGGCGGAGTGATGAGCTTCCCATATTTGAGTTATTATGTAGCAGGGAATCAGGAAGCGATTTCCTCCCAGACGAGCTTTCCGCTGTTGTCGCGAGACTACGCCTTGCTACTGAATTAGAGTACAGAGGATCACAGTTGTTGAGGTGATCGGCAAGTTCCTTTGAGCTGGGAGGAGAGTCATCATACATTAAGGGTTCTGCATCAGGGGCAGACCGCCAACTGAAACCAAGTTCATTTTGCAGCACTACTAGGACTTCAACCTTCGGAAACAAAAAAATAATTTCAATTCTGGAATGGTAGCTGGAGAAAGAAATATTTCAAGTGCTTTTTAGGCAAAATACGAAAAACAACAGCACTATGCTTTGCGGAAAATATCAGAAATACCCCTTGCAACAAAACAAGAAATAATGAAGTCTAAAACTCTAAATGCTAAAGTAGGCTGTTCTTTCACTTAAGAAGTACTTACCTTATCAGATGGCTCCTTTTTGTTTCCTCCAAACGAAATAAGAACAATCTTATCCCTGTAGTACAGAGGAACCATGCTGAAACCCTGCATGAATTGCAGCTTCAATTGTTCAGCAACAAGAATAAATGATAGCACCGGAATAACAGGAAATTGAATAGGATTTGCTGTTGGAGAGTCTGTTGTTTCCTCTGTCATGAGCAACAGACTGAAGTTGAAGATGAATATCTACTTCAGTGTGGATTACATAAGAGTAGACTACATCAATCTTGAATTTCCTAGTAAGGGGCATTAACTCTATAAAATATCCAGCATAGTAGAATATAACTCTAAAAACAATCCAAAACTTGGGATTTCTCTAGATTTTAGGAAGGCTGAAGATGGTACAGTATCCACCTGCCAAGACCACTTGGATTCCATCAAAGATGACTTCCACTTACTTTCTTGGTAGTGATGGAGGAACTAGGAGGTACTACACAAACAGACCACTTGGATTCGAGAACATCGAATACCCAGGTTTCTGGATGACCTGAGAAAGTGAGAGAAGACTTGTTATTAGAAAAATGAGTCATGGTCCTAAATGAAGCAATTCGTCTAAGAAATGAACACACTTTTGGTTATGGCTTAGAAAGAAACTGAACTACTCATATTGCAAATTATACGACTTAATGAATGAGTACATAGCATAACAAACTTACGCCTTTTCTTGCTTCCACCCCCTGCTATAAACCATTTAGTCCCACAGAGAGCTCCGCAGCAACCGGCTCGAGGTGATGGATGATGACCATGTGTTTTCACTCTTGACCATACCATCTAAGAAGATTGGATTTTTTTTTCAGTAGGACGTTAACAAGAAAAATTAGCAGAAACCTGATCAAACTTACTGTTTCAAAGTCTAGAGCGTGAACATCATTTAGGGTCTTGGATTTTGACTGGCCTCCAAAAATCAAAAGAATTCTATCATCATAAAGTGCAGCCACATGATTCGATCTTGGAGAAGGTCCAGCACCTCTAAAACATGAACATGCAGCTATTAGCAGAACATAGCACAGCAAAGTAAGAGAACAATTCGAACATCAAAGAGCTTCAATGCATGGACTGCTAATTAAACCACATTAGATTTGCAGATACCTATAGACAGTCATTGTGGACTAACCAAGTGACCACCTGACGAAACGTCTTTGCTTAGCTTTTGTTTTTGTGTATTGACATCAAACTCCGTAGTTCTAGACAAGAATGACTTACTTATAGTTCAATGGAAGCCATGTTAAAGACTTCAGATCAAACATATGAAGGTCATGTAATTTCTTCCCTTTAGTATCCTCTCCCCCAAAAAGAATTAAAACAGCGCCTGCTCTAGTCACTGTATGGCCACTGCGAGCCACCTGAAATTAGCAATTGAGGAACAATCGCTTGTCATCTTGCAACGAACAATTCAATAATTGCGTAAATCAATGTTCGAATATGTAACTGGAATGTTGCCCTTCGCTTCCATATGCGTCCAGATCTCAGTTTCCGAATTGAATGTCCATACTGCAGTAAAATAAATGACGAAGTCCTGATTATTTCTGCTGGAAGTTTAATATTGAATCAGATAATAAAATAAAACTATCTGATTTTTCTGAGAATGAAATAGGACAATCTAACCTGATATCCGGTCAAAAGGTGGCTCGCTTTTCCCTCCGACAAGGATGACATTCTTGCCCCATGGAACCTAAGATTTAAAAAGTTACATTATTTTCTCATTCAAGTCATAGTTAAAACAAGCATTGTAAACACTGCAAGGTACCCATTCATTCAAAATAGGTTTTAGATAGAGACCTCTCCACATGCAACTTTGAACATTAATTATTTTACATGTACATCTTATTAAAATTACAAAATTATATGTTTTGAAACTGATGTCCGTTACCAGTTCCATGGTACAATCTTTTTCTAAAAAAATCTAATTTGTTCTTCTTAATTAGTTGTCAAAGATAAGAAGCTTGATTTAATGCTTTCTAGGAAGTCATGTATTTGGAACAGAGGTAACAGGATTATTGAAAGGTGAAAGCCATGACGATTGTAACAACCTAGGCCATATTTGACTCAAAGCCCAGCCCTCACCTATGACCACAGCCCACCGAAACACGTGTGTAGCACATCACTTTGGATTTCGTGTTCATTTTGCCGAAATGTGCAGTGTTAACCCCGAAATGCAACAATTGTGCAAACAGGCATTGTATGCTACTATGCTAGTGCAACCCATCATAAACTATCAATGTGGTACTAAGGGCTGCAGTTTTACAACTGAGAACAGAATGAAAAGCATGGAATGTGAATAATCATTCTTTACCAACTCTTCATTTTGAGAACGCATAACTTCCAGTAAATTTGTAAAGATAAGGTACAAGTCTAAGATAGCATGTAAGAAAACGAAGAATGGGAGCAATGAGCTCCAAGAAGCATACCAGACAATGACCTTTGCACGGTCGAAACTTCGGTGAACGTCCACCTGGTGATACACGAACTTTAGATGCCACAGAATCCCATGTAAGTTTGTCTAAGCTCAGTATCTGAATCGTATATGAAAGATGATATCACGAGGTTAGCTCATAACTGATATAAGCCTACACAACACGAAAAAAATGAGCTCCCATACAACACAACATCAATTACCTTTGTATCGTCAAGCAAATGGTGACCAGAATCACCACCAAAGACAATCATTTTGCTCCCAACCATGGCTGCTGCGTGCTGTTTGAAATGGTGAGGACACGAATGTGTTATAGTCTATAAAAGCTTCAGTATAGAAACCAAGTAATGACGAGAACATCACAACATCCTTTTACACTTGAAACAATGCTAAGATGGTTGATTACATCAAAACGCGGGCTCGGTTTATCCCCCTCTGTTGACAACACAGCCCAATTCTCCGAGTTCTCAAATGCACGGTCATTGAGATCAAAAGTATCAGACGAGCAGCGCCAAGCAAGGTCATCAGCACGGCCACTCACTGACGCAGCCACAAGCTCTTCTTCCTGAACAAACGGCAATAGGTTGTAATAACCGTTTAAATACATCCAGATACAACAGAGTCAGAGGGGGGAGAAAAACATGTGAAATGAGTCAACAAGAATAGCTCACATTGGGATGACTGGGCCGCTTGGTAGGCCGAGCAGGACTCCGGGAACCATGGAAATGATCATGAAGATGGCCCTTCAACCTACAGAAATCACAAGGCAGTGAAAAGGTAAGAGCACATTATTCATCCTTTTCTCTTGAGAAACAGGAATCCTATAAAAGAAAAAGGAAGGATGAACACGAATTCACAGAAGAGTTCGAGTTTTTTAGTATCTGCTCTTTGCTCAGGCCAAAATAATTTCTTGAGATGAACAAAGACTATTTCTCTCACTAAAATCGTCTAAATGCGCACAGGCCACACAACCAATCAAATCAGCAAACCTGACTAAAATATCTACGGAGTAGTAAGAGAAAATCCATGGAAATAAAGAACAGGACCAGTAATAACTAAGGCTTAGTAGGATAGAGAAAAATAAAAATAAACAGCGGAGCTAGATTTACAGAAGGAATGGAACCAAAATTCACCTTCCCAGCTTAATCCGGCGACGAGAGAAACCGAACATCTTGGGCATTGCGACCTCCAACTTCTTTTTCCCCCCAGAAACGGAAGGGCTAAATCCTACTAAGCCCAAACTCTGCTCGCCTGCAAACACGGAACGCTAGGGTTAGTTTGAGTTGGTTGGTTGAGGACGAAAAGTATCATCATGTGAAAAAATACGGGGGGAAAGGCAATCTTTTTTTCTTTCGAAAAAGATATTGCCGTTGGAACTCGGGAAAGAACAGCAAGACATCAAGAAATTCAGGAAAAAAAGGACAGCGACCTTGGGCGCACGGAAACCAACCAATAAACTAACTAGGTCTCCTGGGGATTGTGCCAATAAGGAAGAAACCGCCATTTGTTTGAGTTGAGCCTCTCAAGAAACAAGAACCACCATAGTGCATTGGCAGACCCAAGAAGTAGACCGGCGCATAAAAGTAAACAAAATGAAAAGATTTAGAGAGAGATTACTACTACTTCCTCTTCATACTACCTGTTCTTCTTGGAGCGGAGCCGGAGGAGAGGGCGGCAGGAGGAAGAAAGAGCTGGAGGAGTGTAAATGGAGGGAGGCCCTGTAGGCAGGCAGCTAGTACCGAGCGAGCGGCGGCGACAGTGGCATTGACCGAGAGAGACCTCTCGGGGCTTGTGAGAGCGAGAGTGGGGAAAAGGATGGGGGGGAGGGAGGGGGGAGAAGCCTCTGAACTGGGCCTGGCTCAACTGTGTGGCATGGAAAGTTTTACAGGGGTTGTGTTGTGGACCTCGTGGTTTGGTGTGGTGTGGTGTGCCATGGCAGCGCAGCAGCCATGGCAAAAGGTGATTCACTTTACTGTTACCATGCATGAGAGACGAAATTTACACTTTACAGCCTCCCTCCAAAAAAGATTTCTTCTGATTCTTGACTTCAGGTGTGGAGTCAACCCTGCTTTATTAGAGAAAAAAGATGCTGATTTTTTATAAAATGGTTACCCAACATTAGAAGAATCTGGTTTTCGAAGGCCGCATCAAAAATGTTTTTGCTTGGAACAGGGACACGTGGTGCCTGGTTAATTACCTCAGTCAGTCACTGCACACCCACGAGTGCCGTTGCTCACACTTGCTCTGCTGTGGCATGCATGCATGGGAGAAAGCCTGCGCTGCATCAGTCAATCACTGCCTCTGGCTCCCGTGGAGCGTGGACCAAATTTTGCATGGAATCAAACGGCAAAGCAAAAACATATACTACTCCATTTAAATGTGAATCCTTGACATACCAGTAGAGCTTGACCCTCTCCTGGAACACCATCTTCTCCTTCGCAAAATTCAACTCTCGCCCCACCCGAATACGTGACCGGATCAATATAGGACGGTTTGGTTGCCTTGACCCCCATTTTCGCATGAAGCGAGAATAAATAAGGGCATTTGGTTTCGCGTGGGATGAAATCTTTGCATCTTACGATTCTTAAAACGTTCCTCAGCTAGGCGAGGTCGAGATCGTGGTAAGAAACATCTAACCCTAGCTCTAGAAGCTTAGATATGTTGCCATGTTCTAGCTCACAGTTCTAAGCTGTGAGATGGTGTTTTAGATCTGGACCTGAGCATGTTGTTCTGTAAGGATTGCCATGTGACATAGGTAGGATTAGTGCTATGAGTAGAGTTTTTCCCTAAAACTGGACACATTATTATTATCCATGCTATTGTAGGAGAAGGTTGCGTCCTCTGATCTATCCGCAACCTATGTGTTGCCTCTGTGTTATGCCGATGCCTGATGCGGTGGCCATGAGGAAGCAGGCCATGTCATGGCCAGCATCTCTGTCCACCTTCGTCCTAAATCGGGTGGTCCAGCTGATCGAGAAAGGCGGTTCAGTAGTGTGGGGATTCAGACTGACGGACATGTGGTTGGTTGCAGAGGATGTCTTCAAGTTCTGTGGTCAGACAGTCACCGCGAACCAGGTGTACAACCACATGAGGCACTGGAGAGTGCGCTGGATTAGGGTGATGAAGCTCAGGAGGCTTGAGAACGTGCGGTGGGTTGAGAAGACCTCTGCCATCATGATGGACGATGAAGCTTACTATGAGCACATCAAGGTATGATATATTTGCACTTGCATCAGTTCCTGTAATGCTCACATATGAACTACATGTCATGAACTAACTGTAATTCTCATGTAGGCTCAACCATCGGACGCCGAGATGATCAACAAGCCCATTGATAACTATGCTCAGATGAAGATCATCTATGGTGCTCGTATTCCAGCTGCGCCCGTCTCTCTGACCGCAATACGACGTGCTCTTGCCCACCTGATGGAGCACAACGGACAGGAGAGCATGTATCTTGCCATGAACCCTAAGCACAGGTTGAACTGGTTCACGGCCTTCCTAAACAAGCACTATCTTTGAGCAGCTGTTCGAGGATGTGCTGGTAGTAGCGGTGATGAACTATGGGGTGACCCCTGAACTTTGGTCTATATATTTTGGGAAGTGGTATTCAGTTATAACCCCTCCGTGTGTGATGAACTAATGCTGCATCACGGGCAGTTGCTCGTTAACTCGTGTTGTAGCACACACGCCACGACTTATTATGTCGAACCTGTGTTAATATAAGCTAGTAGTTCTCTGAATTGCACTTAACTGAACTTTGTTCTCTTGCTTGATGGTGTTGGGTAAGATCACCTCACCAGCCAGGAGGTAAGGCTAGAAGGGACAATGCAGCTCTCCAAACAAGCACCATTTTTCTGAAATTCATGAATACATGAAACCAGATGACTAGGGCTTGGCTTCTCAACCCCTAGGAAAATGATAACACAAGGAACGAAACGAGTGGCCCTTTTGGCATGAGAGGTTGCATTGCCACGCGCAGCTTCCGTGGAGCCATGATCTCCAGGTGCAAGTAAAAGGCACGAGCAACCAAACACGCCCATAAACCCTCGAGGAGGCCGGCCATGGTGTTGTACAACTCACCTAAACACATCTTTGAGCAACTCTAACGGATTCCGGAAAAACACAGAAACCATAAAATAAATGTTTTTCTACGGTTTCTTGAACGAAAACCGGCCCAAGCAGACACCGTACTTTTCGACAAACTATAAAAAGATTTGCGGTGCTCCCGCGGAGCGATACTTCCCCAGTTTTCGCTAGCGAACTAAGTCCTACCTGTATTCCATCGGAGTGTTGCGCGTGAGGGACATTTCAGCTCCCGCCTTCTTCCTTCCGTGTTGCCATCCCACGTCGCCGCAACGTCCTAGCACCGCCATGGACTGTGGATGTGCAGGTGGGGAAGTCCCAACCGACCGTCCCCTCGCTCCCTCATCGACGAAGAAGCCGACAGCAAAGTCGGCCTCCGCTGCCCTACCTGGCATGGCTCCGGATAGCAACTCCCGCAACCGCGGTTTCAAGGCCGAAACCAATCGTGGTTAGGCAGAAGCGCAATCGCATGGAATCCAACGGTCGTGTCGTTCATGGCGTCACATCCACGGCCGCACTGTTGCCTCCGGTTGCGCCTCGTCTTGCCATTTGCAAGAAGGTGACAACCGCCAGGTAGGGGTGAAGCCAGGATTTAGGTATAGGGGGAGAGATGGAAATGGAGCTAAATTTTTTTCATTCCCCAAACTAACTTAGAAGTTTTATATCTAAGTACTATCAGTTTAATTTTTTCTACTACACGGAAAACAATTACGAGAGTATGTGGCATAGATAATAATGGTGAATAAATCTTTATACGATGTTGACGAGGTTGGTAATCAAGCTACTTTGTTATTTTGCATGAAGTATCTTGCCACAAAAACATATTCATATTAAAGTTCTAAGGTACATTGATGAAATTAATCATTTTAACTAAATTTTTGGATTTAGCTAGCATTTACATAGGTTTAAATGTCAAATCATTGGTTGGACCATCACTTAAATTGGGCTTCATAGCTACACGTGAACATACACAATTAAATAGGATAAATAATTAGTTAGTAGTGAGTGGCGAAGAATGTTGTGGGAATACATACCTTCAGAGAATTAAATATAGGTCATGGTTGTCCCTTCCGCAACTAAGTGAAATTAGAGGTTGAAGGAGATTAACGACAGGCGCGCAAGAAAGCCATCGCTATTTGATAGCATTTGATGGAGTTTGCTCCTTGTTCCCATGATCCATCTATCTCTATTTCTTCAGGGGTAATTCTAACTATGCGCCTACCCATGCCATAGACCGGTGAAACCTGGCGACATAAATCAATAGATAATTTGACTGAAACACGAAATGCAGTCGGAATAGCGCCCACACAGGTGTCTGTGAGAGGTGGAACTAAACGGCGACCGGAAAAAACTACACGGCGAGCGGTGGCAACATCAAACGTAGCCCTAGCAGTTGACGACGAAACAGAGGTGACAATCACATATGCAACTTCGATCCATGATGGGAACAAACTACAACCACGATGGCCTAAACCTGTACATGTACACGGGCTGGGATATTTGGGCTTCATGCTTCCATGTGAGATGGACTAATTAATCAATAATGGGCTAATCAAGTGATAATTTCCAGCCATTAGCATGTATTAAAAGAAGTTTATTACTAGTATTGTGTACTGAAAATTGTTAGGGGGGGCAACCATTGGGGGGGGTCTAGCCCCTACTAGCCCCCTTGTCTCTGCCCCTGCCGCTAGGGCCTGCAAGTCCCACCCGGACGCCTCAGCAAGTTATGAATTCCCCCTTTCCTACACGGTGATTTGTGAATTTTGGAGATTTTCGGTTGTCGATGTGTTGTTCATACTTGTAGCGTTGATTTGCAAGATGTTCCCGTTTCGTATATCGATATGCTCAATTCGAACTCGGTGGACATTAACACCGCCCCACTAGATGGGTACGAGTATGCTATTGATAACTCACATATTGATGATGACGAAAATGGAGAGGACCCGGAGGGTGAGGAAGAGGGAGAGTAAGAATAGGGCGAAGAGATCTTGTATGGCTCACAACCCACCCAACCCCAACCTAGAAGAGCTTTGAACTACATCGAGGCCAAATACATTGCATTGTGTAGGGCATGGGACTCAATGTCACTCGATGTGGTGATGGGGAACGATCAAACCGGCAAAAGGTATTGGCAACGAATTGAGGACAAGTTTTGCCATTTCCTCGTTGTTTTTACAACCCAACCATCCACACGCACAACACGGTCACTACAAGGCTGGTGGTATGTGATCAAAGCTACTTGTAGCCCTTGGAGCGCATGCTTGGAACAGGTGAGGAATGAACCTCCTAGTGGAGTTTCCATTGATGAATATGTGAGTTCCTTGTGTACATTTCTTCTTCCATTTGCGTGTACATTTGTTTATGAGATATCTTTGTTTATAGTTTATTAGCATTGCTGAATAACATGTTCCTTCATTGTATGTTTGTAGGATCTCATTGCTCAAGAAAGGTACAAGGACATGGTCGCTTCCAAGAAAAAGAGCTTCATTCTTCACCATTGTTATGCAATTCTAGAGCATAGCAACAAATGTAGACTTAGGGATCAAGAAGACCCCCCCCCCCAAGAAAGGAGCTTTCACTCAAATGGATGATGATGAAAGTGACAAGAAAAGAGGGAAGAACACGGGAAAGCCCAACGGCTTGAAGATGTCCAAGGACCATGAGAAGAGGAGGGTCGAGGATGAAAGGTTGCGTACCAAGATTGATGACATGATGAAATCAAAGGAGATCTTGTGAGGGAGAACATGCAAGAAAAATGGCCATGACCGAGAAGAAGCTCGAAGAAAAGAATGCTAGGTGGCAAGTACTCCGAAACTTTGAGGAGAGAAGAGTCAAACTAGAGGAGATGAAGGCAATTAAGGACCTCATGGCCGAGAATAACAAGATCATGATAATGGATCCAACCAAAATGGACTCGTACCAATTGAAATGGTGGAAGCTAGCAAGAATGGAGATTTTGGAGAAAAGAAAGCAATCTCTTCTACATGGTGGTGGTGAGTCTTCCATGAGCGTTGGTGGTGTCTGTTGGAATTATGCCCTAGAGGCAATAATAAAGATGTTATTATTATAATTCTTGTTCATGATAAAGTTTATATTCCATGCTAGAATTGTATTAAGCGGAAACATTAATACTTGTGTGGTTTGTGAACAACACCGTGTCCCTAGTACGCCTCTATGGACTAGCTCATTGATCAATGATGGTTAAGGTTTCCTAACCATAGACATGAGTTGTCAATTGATAATGAGATCATATCATTGGGAGAATGATATGGTGGACAGACCCAAACTAAGCAAAGCTATTAGATCGTTTCATCGTGTTCGTCTTTGCGAAGCTTTTCTCATGTCAAATATTGTATTCCTTAGACCATGAGATAATATAACTCCCTGGTATCGGAAGAAAGCTTTGAGGTCATCAAACGTCATCCTATGAGAGGGTGATCATAAAGGTGTCTCTCAGGTGATCGGAAAGTATCTGTTGGGTTGTATGTATCGAGATGGGATTTGTCCCTCCCAAGTCGGAGAGATATGCTTCGGGCCCACTCAGTAATCGATATCAACACCGCTTGCAAGCATGTGGTTAAGGAGTTAATCACAAAGTGATATCGGATTACGGAGCGAGTAAAATACTTGCTGTGAACGAGATTGAACTAGGTATGACGATACCGACGATCGAATCTCGGGCAAGTAAAATATCGCGAGACGAAGGGAATATATATATGCATCATATACAACTCTTCATCAATGTTGCCATTGAGGAAAGCAGTCTTGACATCCATCTGCCATATTTCATAATCATGAAACGCAGCAATTGCTAAAAAAATCCGAATGGACTTAAACATCGCTACAGGAGAGAAAGTCTCATCGTAGTCAATACCTTGAACTTGTCGAAAACCTTTCGCGACAAGCCGTGCTTTATAGACGGTAACATTACCATCCGCGTCCATTTTCTTCTTGAAGATCCATTTGCACTCAATGGCCTTTCGGTCGCTAGGAGGGTCCACCAAAGTCCATACTTGGTTTTCGCTCATGGATCCCAATTCGGATTTCATGGCTTCTAGCCATTTCTCAGAGTCTGGGCTCATCATTGCTTCCTCATAGTTCGTAGGTTCACTGTCCTCTACTAACAAGACAGTTAAGACAGGGTTGCCGTACCACTCAGGAGGGGCACGCGACCTTGTCGACCTGCGACGTTCAGTAGCAGCAGCGTCTGAAGCTTCATGATCCTTATCATTAGCTTCCTCTATTATTGGTGTAGGCGGCACTGGAACAATTTCAGGTGCTGCGCTACTCTCCAATTCAAGAGAAGGTTCAACAACCTTGTCTAGCTCTACTTTCCTCCCACTCACTTCTTTCGAGAGAAACTCCTTCTCAAGAAAGGAACCGTTCTTTGCGACAAACACTTTGCCTTCGGTTCTGTGATAGAAGGTATACCCAATAGTTTCCTTAGGGTATCCTATGAAGACGCATTTCTCCGCTTTGGATTCGAGCTTGTCCGGCATCAACTTCTTGACGTAAGCTTCGCATCCCCAAACCTTAAGAAGCGACAACTTAGGTTTAGCACCAAACCACAGTTCATACGGTGTCGTCTCAACGGATTTAGATGGAGCCCTATTTAAAGTGAATGCAGCGGTTTCTAATGCATAACCCCAAAATGATAACGGCAAATCAGTAAGAGACATCATCGATCGGACCATATCTAATAGAGTTCGATTCCGGCGTTCAGACACACCATTGCGCTATGGTGTTCCGGGTGGCGTGAGTTGCGAAACAATTCCGCTTGCTTTAAGATGCGTGAGAAAAGCATAACTCAAATACTCGCCCCCACGATCGGATCGTAGAAACTTAATCTTTCTGTTACGATGATTCTCCACTTCATTCTGAAATTCCTTGAATTTTTCAAATGTTTCAGATTTATGTTTCATTAAATAGATATACCCATATCTACTTAAGTCATCGGTAAAAGTGAGAAAATAGCGATATCCACCGCGCGTCGAAACACTCATCGGTCTGCATACATCGGTATGTATGATTTCCAACAAGTCCGTTGCTCGCTCCATCATTCCGGAGAATGGTGTTTTGATCATCTTGCCCATGAGGCATGGTTCGCATGTGTCAAATGATTCAAAATCAAGAGACTCCAAAAGTCCATCAGAATGGAGTTTCTTCATGCGCTTTACACCAATATGACCTAGACGATAGTGCCACAAATAAGTAGTATTATCACTATCTACTTTGCATCTCTTAGCCTCAATGTTATGGATGTGTGTTTCATCCCTTTCGAGATTTAGAAGAAATAAACCATTCACAAGAGGTGCATGACCATAAAAGATGTTACTCATATAAATAGAACAACCATTATTCTCCGATTTAAATGAGTAACCGTCTTGCAATAAACACGATCTAGAAATGATGTTCATGCTCAACGCAGGCACATAATAACATTTATTAAGGTTTAAAACTAATCCCGAAGGTAAAACTAAGGAGAGCGTGCCGACGACCATCACATCAACTCTTGATCCGTTGCCAACGCGCATCGTCACCTCATCCCTCGCAAGCCGCCGTCTATTCCGTAGCTCCTGTTTCGAGTTACAAATATTAGCAACTGAACCGGTATCAAATACCCAGGCACTACAACAAGGGCTAGTAAGGAAAACATCAATAACATGTATATCAAATATACCTTTGATGGTGCCAGCCTTCTTGTCCGCTAAGTACTTCGGACAGTTGCGCTTCCAGTGACCCTTGTCCTTGCAATAGAAGCACTCAGTGTCCGGCTTAGGACCAGACTTGAGCTTCTTCTCAGCAAGGGCAACGCGCTTGCCGCCGCCTTTCTTGAAGGGCTTCTTTGCACCCTTACCTTTCTTAAAGGAGGGCTTGTTGACCATCAACACATGATTATCCTTCTTGATGTCCACCTCCGCAACCTTCAGCTTTGCGAAGAGCTCGGTGATCGTATCAGTGGAACCAATCTGATTATGAGTCACTACAAAACTTTTGTAGCTGGGAGGGAGTGGTTGCAGAACCCTGTCAATCTTGAGCTCCTCTGAAATCTTGCAGTCCAGTTGCTCAAGGCGTTGAGTGTAGCCCGACATCTTAATGGCGTGCTCACTAAAGGAACTCCCTCCCTCCATCTTGCAGTTAAAGAACTTCTCAGAGATCTCATATCTCTCAGAACGGGCCTGAGTCTGAAACATGGTTTTCAGCTCCTCGAGAATCTCAAAGGGCCCGGGATAGTCTTCAAAACGATTTTGAAGGTCCGATTCCATAGCAAACAACATGGTGCTCTTAATCACACCATAATCATCTTTGCGCGACTGATAGACAGCTTTCTCATCAGCCGACGCAGTTGCAGCAGGGGCGTCACCTAACGCTTTCTCAAGGACATAGTCCTTTTGACCGCCAGAGAGAATGATTCTCAGATTGCGGAACCAATTGGTGAAGTTAGACCCATTGTTCTTAAGCTTTTCTTTCTCAGCAAAAACGTTGAAGTTGAAGTTGGACTTGGCCATTGGATCTACAGTATTTGCAAGTACAATTTAGACTATGTTCATGATAATTAGTTCAACTTTTAATCATATTACTAGATGACCTCCTACTAAATTCAACATCCCTCAAGTTGTTTAGTGAACACGATCCAAATTCACCACACCTAATCCGATCTTCACGAGAAGAGATGTGGTTTCAATGGTGGACAACGAAGTGTCGATCATATCATTCATATGACTCATGCTTAACCTTTCGGTTCATGTGTTCCGAGGCCATGTCTGTACATGCTAGGCCAGTATTTCCGCGTGTGCAAAAACTGGCTTGCACCCGTTGTATGTGAACGTAGAGTTTATAGCACCCGATCATCACGTGATGCTTGAACACGACGAACTTTCGCAACGGTGCATACATGGGGAGAACACAGTTTTTATCTTGATCTTTAAGTGAGGAATCATTTTATAATGCTACCGTCGCGATCTAAGCATAATAAGATACATAAAAGGATAAACATCACATGCATATAACTTTATGTGACATGGTATAGCCAATCTTCGCGCAATGATCTCTATCTTGTGCATACCAGCATGATCTCCATCACTCCACCATGATTGCCTCCACCACGAATAGCAACTACAACTATTGCTAACTACTTAGCACCACCATGATTGTACAGACATGGCCTCGGAACACATGAACCGAAAGATTAAGCATGAGTCATATGAATGATATGATCGACACTTCATTGTCCACCGTTGAAACCACATCCTTCTCGTGAAGATCAGATTAGGTGTGGTGAATTTGGATCATGTTCACTAAACAACTTGAGGGATGTTGAATTTAGTGGGAGTCATCTAGTAATTTGATTAAGTTGAACTAGTTATCATGAACATAGTCTAATTTGTACTTGCAAATATTGTAGATCAAATGGCTAAGTCCAACTTCAACTTCAACGTTTTTGCTGAGAAAGAAAAGCTTAGAAACAATGGGTCTAACTTCACCAACTCGTTCCGCAATCTGAGAATCATTCTCGCTGGCGGACAAAAGGACTATGTCCATGAGGATGCGCTAGGTGACGCCCCTGCTGTAGATGCGCCGGCTAATGAGAAAGCTATTTATCAGTCACGCAGAGATGATTATGGTGTGATTAAGAGCACCATGTTGTTTGCTATGGAATCGGACCTTCAAAATCGTTTTGAAGATTACCCCGGGCCCTTTGAGATTCTTGAGGAACTAAAAACTATGTTTCAGACTCAGGCCTGTTCTGAGAGATATGAGATCTCTGAGAAATTCTTTAACTGCAAGATGGAGGAAGGGAGTTCCGTTAGTGAGCACGCCATAAGATGTCGGGCTACACTCAACGCCTTGAGCAACTGGACTGCAAGATTCCAGAGGAGCTCAAGATTGACAGGGTTCTGCAATCACTCCCTCCTAGCTACAAAAGTTTTATAGTTACTCATAATCAGATTGGTTCCACTGATACGATCACCGAGCTCTTCGCTAAGCTGAAAGCTGCGAAGGTGGACATCAAGAAGGATAATCATGTGTTGATGGTCAACAAGCCCCCCAGCTTTAAGAAAGGTAAGGGTGCAAAGAAGCCCTTCAAGAAAGGCAGCGGCAAGCGCGTTGCCCCTGCTGAGAAGAAGCTCAAGTTTGGACCTAAGCCGGACACTGAGTGCTTCTATTCCAAGGACAAGGGTCACTTGAAGCACAACTGTCCGAAGTACTTAGCGGACGAGAAGGCTGGCACCATCAAAGGTATATTTGATATACATGTTATTGATGTTTTCCTTACTAGCCCTCGTTGTAGTGCCTGGGTATTTGATACTGGTTCAGTTGCTAATATTTGTAACTCGAAACAGGAGCTACGGAATAGACGGCGACTTGCGAGGGATGAGGTGACGATGCGCGTTGGCAACGGATCAAGAGTTGATATGATGGCCGTCGGCACGCTCTCCTTAGTTTTACCTTCGGGATTAGTTTTAAACCTTAATAAATGTTATTATGTGCCTGCGTTGAGCATGAACATCATATCTGGATCGTGTTTATTGCAAGACGGTTATTCATTTAAATCTGAGAATAATGGTTGTTCTATTTATATGAGTAACATCTTTTATGGTCATGCACCTGCTGTGAATGGTTTATTTCTTCTGAATCTCGAAAGGGATGAAACACACATCCATAACATTGAGGCTAAGAGATGCAAGGTAGATAGTGATAATACTACTTATTTATGGCATTGTCGTCTAGGTCATATTGGTGTAAAACGCATGAAGAAACTCCATTCTGATGGACTTTTGGAGTCTCTTGATTTTGAATCATTTGACACATGTGAACCATGCCTCATGGGCAAGATGATCAAAACTCCGTTCTCCGGAATGATGGAGCGAGCAACGGACTTGTTGGAAATCATACATACCGATGTATGCGGACCAATGAGTGTTTCTACGCGCGGTGGATATCGCTACTTTCTCACTTTTACTGATGACTTAAGTAGATATGGGTATATCTATTTAATGAAACATAAATCTAAAACATTTGAAAAGTTCAAAGAATTTCAGAATGAAGTGGAGAACCATCGTAACAGAAAAATTAAGTTTCTATGATCCGATCGTGGAGGTGAATATTTGAGTTATGATTTTCTAACGCATCTTAAAGCAAGCGGAATCGTTTCGCAACTCACGCCACCCGGAACACCACAACGCAATGGTGTGTCTGAACGCCGGAATCGAACTCTATTAGATATGGTCCGATCAATGATGTCTCTTACTGATTTGCCGTTATCATTTTGGGGTTATGCATTAGAAACCGCTGCATTCACTTTAAATAGGGCACCATCTAAATCCGTTGAGACGACACTGTATGAACTGCGGTTTGGTGCTAAACCTAAGTTGTCGTTTCTTAAAGTTTGGGGATGCGAAGCTTACGTCAAGAAGTTGATGCCGGACAAGCTCGAACCCAAAACGGAGAAATGCGTCTTCATAGGATACCCTAAGGAAACTATTGGGTGTACCTTCTATCATAGAAACGAAGGCAGTGTTTGTCGCAAAGAACGGATCCTTTCTTGAGAAGGAGTTTCTCTCGAAAGAAGTGAGTGGGAGGAAAGTAGAGCTAGACGAGGTTGTTGAACCTTCTCTTGAATTGGAGAGTAGAGCAGCACCTGAAATTGTTCCAGTGCCGTCTGCACCAACAATAGAGGAAGCTAATGACAAGGATCATGAAGCTTCGGACGATGCTACTACTGAACGTCGTAGGTCGACAAGGTTGCGTGCCCCTCCTGAGTGGTACGGCAACCCTGTCTTAACTGTCCTGTTAGTAGACGACAGTGAACCTGCGAACTATGAGGAAGCAGAGCCCAGACTCTGAGAAATGGCTAGAGGCCATGAAATCCGAATTGGGATCCATGAGCGAAAACCAAGTATGGACTTTGGTGGACCCTCCTAGCGACCGAAAGGCCGTTGAGTGCAAATGGATATTCAAGAAGAAAACGGACGCGGATGGTAATGTTACCGTCTATAAAGCACGACTTGTCGCGAAAGGTTTTCGACAAGTTCAAGGTGTTGACTACGATGAGACTTTCTCTCCCGTAGCGATGTTTAAGTCCATTCGGATTTTATTATCAATTGCTGCGTTTCATGATTATGAAATATGTCAGATGGATGTCAAGACTGCGTTTCTCAATGGCAACATTGATGAAGAGTTGTATATGATGCAACCCGAAGGTTTTGTCGATCCTAAGGATGCTGATAAAGTGTGCAAACTTCAGCGTCCATTTATGGACTGAAGCAAGCATCTCAGAGTTGGAACCTTCGTTTTGATCAAGTGATCAAGAGCTTTGGATTTGTTCCAAATTGCTACGAAGCTTGTATCTACAAGAAAGTGAGTGGGAGCTCAGTGACATTTCTGGTACTATATGTGGATGACATATTGATTATTGGAAATGACATTAACATGCTTAACAATGTGAAGAGTTATTTGAACAAATATTTTTCAATGAAAGACCTAGGGAAAGCTGCTTATATATTGGGCATTAAAATCTATAGAGATAGACAAAGACGCATGATAGCTTTAAGCCAGAGTACATACCTAGACAAAGCTCTGAAAAGGTTCAGAATGGATAAGGCAAAGAAAGGTTCAGTGTCTATGTTATCAGGTAAGATATTGAGCAAGGCTCAGTGTCCAGCTACGGTAAATGATTGAGAAGCTATGAGCAAAGTTCCTTATGCCTCGGCCATAGGTTCTATCATGTATGCCATACTGTGTACTAGACCGGATGTGTCCAATGCTCTTAGTTTGACGAGCAGATACCAAAGTGATCCAGGAGTGGAACACTGGACAGCCGTGAAGGACATCCTAAAGTACCTAAATAGGACTAAAGAAATGTTCTTAGTCTATGAAGGTGATGAACAGCTCGTCGTAAAGGGTTACGTCGACGCTAGTTTCGACACCGACAAGGATGATTCTAAATATCAGACAGGATACGTTTATATTTTGAATGGAGGAGCTGTGAGCTGAAGAAGCTGCAAGCAAAGCGTGATCGCGGGATCTACAGTAGAAGCGGAATACATGGCTGCTGCAGAAGCGTCAAGTGAAGGAGTTTGGATCAGGAACTTCATCACTGAGCTTGGTGTGGTTCCAAGTGCCTTGGACCCACTGGAGATATTGTGTGACAACACTGGCGCCATAGCACTAGCTAAGGAACCAAGATATCATCCAAAGACCAAGCATATCAACCGCAAGTTTCATATAATCCGATATTATATAGCAGATGGAGATCTGGAGATTAGCAAAGTACATACAGATCTGAATGTCGCAGATCCATTGACTAAACCTCTTCCACGTGCAAAACATGATTAGCACCTTAGTGCCATGAGTGTTAGATTGTTGCCAGATGTAAACTAGATTATTAACTCTAGTGCAAGTGGGAGACTATTAGAATTATGCCCTAGAGGCAATAATAAAGATGTTATTATTATAATTCTTGTTCATGATAAAGTTTATATTCCATGCTAGAATTGTATTAAGCGGAAACTTTAATACTTGTGTGGTTTGTGAACAACACCGTGTCCCTAGTATGCCTATATGGACTAGCTCATTGATTAATGATGGTTAAGGTTTCCTAACCATAGACATGAGTTGTCGATTAATAATAAGATCATATCATTGGGAGAATGATATGATGGACAGACCCAAACTAAGCGGAGCAATTATATCGTGTCATCGTGTTCATCTTTGCGAAGCTTTTCTTATGTCAAATATTGTATTCCTTAGACCATGAGATAATACAACTCCCTGGTGTCAAAAGAAAGCTTTGAGGTCATCAAACGTCATCCTATGAGAGGGTGATCATAAAGGTGTCTCTCATGTGATCGGGAAGTACCTGTTGGGTTGTATGTATCGAGATGGGATTTGTCCCTCCCAAGTCGGAGAGATATACTTCGGGCCCACTCGGTAATCGATATCAACACCGCTTGCAAGCATGTGGTTAAGGAGTTAATCACAAAGTGATATCGGATTACGGAACGAGTAAAGTACTTGCTGTGAACGAGATTGAACTAGGTATGACAGTACCAACGATCAAATCTCGGGCAAGTAAAATATCGCGAGACGAAGGGAATATATATATGGGATTGATTGAATCTTGGCATCGTGGTTCATCCGATATGATCATCGATGAATGTGTGGGAGTCAATATGGGTTTCCATACCCCGCTGTTGAGTATTGATAGAAGATCATGTCTGCATATTCTCGAACCCGAAGGGTCACACACTTAACGTGTCTCGACGCTAGGATAAATTGGACAATTGGTTTATGAGTTTTTGTTCGGAGTCTCGGATGAGATCCAGGACGTCACGAGAGGTTCCGAAATGGTCCGGAGAATAAGATTCATATAAGGCAATGCAGTTTTTGGAGTTCAGAATTGTTTCGGGTTAATCAGTATTGTACCGGAAGCTTCTAGAACCTTCCGGAGGGGGACCAAGGTGGCCCCACCTGCCGGGAGGGGGCATGAGCCTATGAGGGAGTGCCCTGGCCGCATTGGGCCAGGGGCACAAGGCCCCATAGGGCCCAGCCGGCCAAACACCTAGGAAACCCTAGGGGAGCTTCTAGAAGGGAGGGGGGAACTTGCCCCCCTCTCCTCCCTCCTTGGCCGCCGGCCTAGGGCTTGGGGGAGGGGATAGGGCTGGCCGCCCACCCCTCTATATAAAGAGGGCTGGGGGCGCACCCCTCCCCTACACCTCCTCCACAACCCTACCCGCCCTGCTGCCCCTCCTCTCTCTCTCCCTCCCGACTGCGCGTAGGCGAAGCCCTGCCGCAGAAACTCTCCACCGCTTGCACCGCGCCGTCGCGTTGTAGATCCAATCCATCTCTCCACCCCACTTGCTGGACCAAGGAAGGAGGAGACGTCGAGGTGCCGCACGTGTGCATCTCTCGGAGGCATCGCCACTTGCGGTGTTAGATCGGATCGGATCACGAGGAGGAGAAGCGAGTACGACTACATCACCCACGTTCCGTCGAACGTTCTGCTATGCAAATCTTCAAGGGTATGAGGATCTCATCTATTCCCCCTCGTTGTTTGCATCTAGATTAGATCTTGGCTTTCCCGTTCTCATCCGTAGAATTTTTTTGATTTACTATGCTGCAAAACCTTCAGTGTCATCGATGGCGGAAGTGTTGCTTGATCTGCCTCGCTAAGCTTGATTTGATGCTGTGATGGTGCAAATTTTTGGATCACTTGATGCGATGAAGATTTTCCCATATGTTTGTGTCACATTGATTGGAACAATGTGATGATCAAACTGATCAGTTTGTCTTTGTACTATCTATCGATGTTGAAATTATTGAAAATTAATCAATTTAAGGTACCAGGCTAGCGGGCTCACACCGAACAGATCCCATAAACAGGAAACGCAAAAACTTTTTTTTCGGTTCCCGTTTACGATATCTGTTTGGCACTAGCCCGTCCGGAACTGTAAACGAGTTTTTCAGCGTCTCGTATACTTGTTTTTACGATTCCTATTTTACGGGATCTGTTAGAGTTGATCTTAAGTGTTGTTTATTTTGGTATCAGAGTTACAGATCCAATCTATGCTCTGTCGCCACCAACCTTTAATGCCCTCTGATTACGAGACCTCTTCCTCCTCCGACCAGTCCAGGTCATCAACAGTCTAGCGATGGTGTCTTACTCAACCTCCAACATGTCGATCAACATCACCAATCTCATCACCATCAAGCTAACCGAGGAAATTACATGTTCTAGCGTTCTTAGGCTCTTCCACTCTTCCGGAGCAATGGCTTCATGGGATTTAACAACAATGGCATCCAAACCTGGATTTATGAGACAAGGCAAGATGTGATGCGACGATGTGCTGGCGGCCGCACTTGGGACCCCGGCCTACCCATTTGGGCATGAAGAACATGCTACGACGCCTGCCCATACCCAGCTGCCAGCTCTGCCGCCTACCCTCCTGGGTTCGGGTGGGCACGGACGCACGGTGCTCATGATGGACTGGGTACGCCTGCCACGGTGACGGGCACGACCCTGTCGCCTGCTGGAGGCGCTGACGCCGCCTCGGAGACTTTCTCGGCACCTCTGGTGGTAGCCCGCGACTCTGTTGGGCCACATGCGGCCCAGGAGGCTACTGCAACTGCCACGACTGGAGGGGGCGAGGCGCTCTTTGGGCTGCTGAGTGGGCCCATTACACCCTCTTGCCTTGCCCAGAACCTGATGACGCAGTCAATCGAGCCGGCGATCCTGCCAAGGACCACCCCACGGCGCCGCCCCTCCCACAGCAAGCGCACCCACGCCTCGGCCACCCGACGCAGCCACCGCCTCGTCAACCGCAAGCTTGCATACACGGGAGGAGGGAACCAGACCATGCGGCAGGCGCGCCAGCTCATCGTCTCCAAGCGTGGCCTGGCTCTTTCCGAGAAGGGGGATGACTTAGAGGAGGTGCCGCTGGAGCGGTACAAGGCCGCCTACAAGCGTGTCTCCGGCAAGCCACTCTCGCCGGTGCAGATAGGCGCCATCACTGCTCTGGCCAAAGGGGCTCGTGGCAAGGGGAAGACCAAGAGGGGAGCAAGGGCTGCATGAAGGCAACCTGTCAGCCTGCAGTCTCAGTTTCAGTCGTCTCAGTTTAATTCATGAATTGCAACTTTCTTATTTGGAATGTTAGGGGTCTGAACAACCCAGTCCGCAGAACTGTAGTGTGTGGAGTGGTGCAACGCCACAATGTTGTCTTAGTTTGCCTTCAAGAGTCCAAGTTACAGTTTGTTGATCTTGGTCTGATTCATCAATGTTGTGGTCAGCAATTCTCCAACTTCGTTTACTCGCCAGCTACTGGTACTAGGGGAGGCATAATTGTGGCCTGGAAAGGTGCAGAGTTCATCATGGCAAATCATCTTGTCGCTGCCAGTTTCGTCTCAGTGCAGGGACTATTGGTTCAATCTCAGACACCCATAAACATTATCAATGTTTATGGTCCGCAAGATGAGGCTGCAAAGCTGCTGTTCCTAACAGATCTGAAGAACCATGTGGAGGGTGATCTGCAACCTGCAGTCCCCCTGCTTGTTGGAGGAGATTTTAACCTAATCGCACAAGCATCGGATAAAAACAATAACCGTATAAACAGGCGCACCATGGCTGCATTCCGGTCTTTCATCAATGAGCTACAGCTGAGAGACCTGTACCTCTATGGGCGCAGATACACCTGGAGTAACGAGCAAGCAGACGCGACAATGGTCAAGTTAGACAGAGCCTTGTTCAATGATGGATGGGACGTTGCTTTCCCAAGCTGTTTTCTACGGGCACTATCGTCGGACCTGTCCGATCATTGCCCAATGTTACTCTCCTCTAATGCTTGCTTTCGTCATTCCCGGAGATTTAAATTTGAGAACCACTGGGCATCTAGAGAGGACTTCGACCAAGTCGTTCAAGCAGCCTGGGCTGCTTGTCCGATCAGAGAAAATGCATTCTGCAATCTGCATGCTAAACTGCACTCTACTGCAAAAGCTCTGAGAAGATGGAGCGCATCCTTCTCTAGTGATCTGGCCTTAAGGGCTTCGATTACTAGTGAGCTCATTCTTATGTTAGATCAGGCAATGGACAGCAGATCTCTGACGGAAGCTGAACACAGATTCAGAGCCATTCTCAAGATGAACTGCCTAGGAATTGCTGCTATGCAAAGATCAATATGGAGACAGAAATCTCGGATTGCATGGCTAAAAGATGGAGATGCTAGCACACGCTTCTTCCACGCCAAAGCTCATGCGCACAGACGGAAAAGTTACATACACCGTCTTGAGGTTGATGGGGTATCTTATACAAAACAAGAGGATAAGGAGAAGGTGTTATGGGAGTTTTTTCAGGGTCTGATAGGCACAAAGAAAGATAGGGAGCACACCCTCAACTTCACTTCATTGGGAATTAATCCCATTGACTTTGCTGAGCTTGACCTCCCAATTACTACTGAGGAAGCACGAGCAGCCCTCATGGAGATCAACTCGGACAAGGCCCCGGGGCCCGATGGCTTCACCGCCCTCTTTTTCAAGCGATCATGGAATACGATCAAGACCGATATTATGAGGGCTATCAGGGCAGTTGAAAACTGCAGAGACGACCAGCTAGATATCCTTAACGAGGCCACCCTAATCCTGCTCCCAAAGCACCCTGCGGCTGCACATCCCAAGGATTTTAGGCCAATAAGCCTCGTGAGTTTCTTTGCAAAGCTTGTGACCAAGATCTTGGCAATCAGGTTGGGGCCAAGGATGAATGAAATCATTAACCCGTGTCAGAGTGCATTCATCAAGTCTAGAGCCATCCATGATAATTTCATATATGTACAGAGTCAGGCAAAATATTTTAGGCAAACTAAAACACCTGCCCTATTGCTAAAGCTTGATGTTGAGAAGGCCTTCGACTCTGTATCTTGGGAATTTCTTCTTGAGATCCTTGCTGCCAGGGGGTTTAGTCAGATATGGCTCAACCAGATCTCCATCTTGCTATCCTCTGCCTCAACGAAGATCTTGATCAATGGATGGCTTACCGGCGCGATCCTTCACCGTCGGGGGTTGCGTCAGGGAGACCCGCTTTCGCCTCTCCTCTTTGATATTGTCATGGAATCCCTTGCCGCCATCTTCACAACAGCTGATAACATGGGGCTACTGCAGCAGATTGGGCGACGGCCAATGCAGCATAGACTATCCTTGTACGCTGATGACGTGGCTCTTTTCCTCAGGCCGTCGCTCCTCGACATCAGCACAGTTTCCGACCTGTTGGAGATCTTCGGCACAGCCACTGGACTTTTTGCTAACCTGAATAAGAGCAGCGTCACGCCCATACAATGTGCTGCGTACGATGTGGAGGAGGTGGCAGCTGCGCTTAGATGTACAGAGACTGCCTTCCCCTTTCGGTACCTTGGCATGCCTCTATCAGATAGCCGTCTTCGAAAAAATGACCTCGAACCGGCACTGGACAAATTGGGAGGGAAAGTAAAAGGCTGGATTCTTGGGAGCTTCTCGATAGATGCAAGACTAGTCCTAATCAAGCATGTCCTCGCTGCAATGCCAATATTTCAGATGCTTGCGATTGCCCCGCCTATATGGTTGTCCAAAGCTATGGACAAGCTTGCTAGAGGGTTTCTATGGGCCAAACAAGAGACTGCAACATGGGGAAAATGCCTCGTCAAGTGGAAATCCGTTTGTCGGCCGGCTCTCTTTGGTGGACTTGGGATCCCAGATATTCAAGCCACCAGTATTGCCCTGCGAGCGCGATGGTTATGGCAATCCTGGACGCAGCCCAATAAACCACGGCAGGGATTGCCGCTGCCCGTGGATGCAAAGATCAAAGCACTCTTTGACGCCTCTGTCAAGTATCAACTTGGCGACGGACGGCGGCTGCTGTTCTGGACTGACGCTTGGTTGGGGGACATAGCTTTGTGTTTCACGGCACCAAACCTATTCCAGGCGTGCACCAGAAAGAGGCTGACGGTGGCACAGGCGACACATGACCACCGCTGGACTAGACATCTGCAAGCCGACCTATCCACTCAAGCGCTGGCGGAGGCGATGGTGCTATGGGAACAACTGCGGTCTATCGTGCTGAGCCCCGGTACGCCTGACTCCGTAGCTTGGCGGCTCACTCCTGATGGAAACTATTCGGCTGCGAGTGCTTATGCGCTGCAATTCGAGGGGGCAACCCGCACCACCTACTGCATGGACATTTGGTACAACGACGGATGCACTTTCTGCCATGAACATAATGAAACAGCAGTCCATCTCCTCGCTAATTGCCCTCTGACTGTTCAGCTATGGTGTGAATTGCTGCCCATCGCGCGATTGCCCTCAAGCTTTCTGCCACCTGAGGGGGCCCTATTGATCGACTGGCTGACGAACACCAGGCTAATGCTGCCCAGGTGCAAGAGAAGAAACTGGAACTCTCTCGTCCAGCTAGTGTGGTGGACCCTGTGGAAGGAAAGAAACACGCGGATTTTCCAGGAAAGGGCCGTTCAGATGACAGATATCAAGGCGACCATATTTCTTGATGCCTCTAATTGGTGGTTGGCTGGACGCAACGGAGCAAGTGACATGCTGCATCGGCCGAGAGAGCCTGACTAGCTGCCTCTTTAGTCTAGCTTAGCCTACTTTAGTGTAGATCTCTTTCTTTTCAGTTTTGCCTTAAGTTTTTTTTTTTTCAGCTTTTTCTTGGTTCTGGGTACTACGTACCTTTTCCTCTATGATCAATGAAATGCAGCTGCGATCTGCCTTTCCGTCAAAAAAAAATACAGGTCAGCTTACTAACGAAGACCATGAAGCCTACTCTAAAAAAGAAAATTGCAAAAAACTAACACAATTTAGGGTAGGGCTTTAAAAGAACTATCAGTTTCTCGTCTAATTGTTTCAAAAAACTTACACATCCGTGTAATTATCGTGTTAGAGCATCTCCACTCGTTGGGCGAACCTAGTCCGAAATCCGGACCAAACTTTGGCTGGACGGCGCAAATTTTCGGTCTGGGTACGCCCAGTTCCCCGCTCGCGTACCAGGCCGAGTTCCTGGGACGCCCGCATCCGCTAAAATTCGGCTCAAATTCGGCTCAAGTTCGTCCAGATTTCGGCATAATTCGTCATACAATGAATACATAACATTTTAAGACCAAAGTTTGGCGAACTTTTAAACACAGTTCGGCGTAAATGTAAACATAGTTCGGCCTAGTTCACGCTCGACATCTACGACGTGTTGCCCCTGCGTATCCATAGGTGCTCAACAAGATCATCCTGCAGCTGTTGATGCATCACCGGATCTCGGATCTCCTGACGCATTGCGAGTACCTCATCGTCTTCGGAGTCCATGGCCGAATCCCGCCAAATGCCGAACACTTGGCGGGCGTGGTGGTGCGAGCACGTAGCGAAGCAGTGCTACGGCGAGGCTAGGTCGGTGAGAGCGGCGGCGTAGAAGGCGTCGTGGTGGGCGGCAACTACGGCGAGCGCATCTAGAGGCGTGAGCATGTCTCGGCGCGGTGGAGCTCCGTCGGCGAAGTCATGGCGACAGGGGGCGCTGGGAGCTCTTCGCGCAGTCTGGGCGAGTGGAGTGGGTGGGAATGAGACTGTCCCGCCGATAGAGCTGGTCCACGCCCTTTTTTGCGACGTTCGGCATCCCCAGGGCGTATCCGGGAACCTGGGTTCGGCCTGGGTAAGCCGGACCAAAACACGTCGAAATCCGGACCAAAACAGATCCTTGGATACGCGACTGGACCAATTTTCGTATCCGGATCGAAATTCGACGTCTGAATCAGCCTCTTGGGTAGACTAGTGAAGATGCTCTTAGCCTCGGTTGATCGTGTTTTCAATAGGGATGACCCACCGTGAGACTGACATGGTATGTATATTTTGCAAAAAGTCCTTTGAAACATTATAGTTTTAAACCTGTAGCCACTCATTTTACTTATTTTTTCTTTCCTTTCTATCCTTTCTTTTTCCAAAAAAATTATTTTCCCCACCTGGAACCGGTTTGACCAAATCCAGAGGGAGTGAGGTCTTCGTCTCCACCAGCACTCGCTGCTCCAGCCCGCCGGCCACATCCACAGCCACTCCCCGCCTCACGCCGCCGCTACTGCTCCATCGCCGCTCCCCGCCTACAGCCGCCGCTGCTTCGTCCGCCTCCACCCGCCAGTGTGATGGCCTCGTCGGAGGATGCGGAGGCGAGAAGGACGGCGCCCGCGGAAGCTGCGGTCTCCGGGGAGCAGGACGTGGACACGGCCCGCGTTTGGCGGCTGCTCAAGCACGGTGCGACCGGCCGGAAGCGCCCAAGGAATCTGTGATCTCCGGGGAGCACGATGGGGACACCGACGCGTGTCTGGCGGGCGGCGGGTGTGGGAAGGCCGGCGAGCGGCCAGCGCGGGGCGGCGGGGGACGAACGCAGGGCGGCGAGCGTCGGGCACTGGGCGGGGCACAGGGCACGGAAGGGCAGGTGCGAGGCGGCGGACGCGAGACAGGGCGGCGGCCGAACACCGGCAAGCGGCCAGCGCGGGGCAGCGGGAGACAGACGCAGGACAGGGCGGCAGCTCGAGCTTCTTCACCGGCCAGAACCGGAAATAAGAAATTTGACTTTTCACAGGGACCGTTACCTCTCACGTAAACACTCAGGCCTACACACATGCTCCCTCTCTTTTAAAATATAAAATATTTTAGATTTATAAAAAAATGTATCTAAATATTTTTTAATGTGTAGATTCATCCTAAACATAAACATAGGTAAACATAAATACTAAAAAAAATCCAGATACATTTAATTCATAAAGTTAAAATATTTTATATTTTAAAATAAAGAAAGTATATACTCCCTTCGTCCTAAAAAGGATGTCTTAAGAGCATCTCTAAGAGAGCCCCGCGAGTTGCAGGCCACTGAACTATGAATTTGCAGTTCGCGAGGGCATGGCGTAGATCAGAGCCTGAACTAGGACGAATTACAATTTTTTTTGAAAATTTCCAGAAAATGAGATACGCACGTTCATCATGGATCACCGTTGTTCATAGTTAATACATAATACTAGAAGGACCCTGCGCGCATTGTAGCGCCGTCTTCTGCTTTTGGTGGTTCTTTTTCTTTCCTATGATGTATTAGCATTGAGCTTCACCTTGGCTTTTCAATGGGAGGTGCTATACGGACTTCTCTTTTAACTTCTCTTTCAATGAACAATTTTAGGAGCTAGCGTGTTCAATTGTCTCGCTTTCCAGACATGCATTGATCTTAAAAGTTAAATTATCTGAAGCACATGAACCTTATCTCACAACCGGAAGATACTGAGCTGAATCTTAAAAGTTAAACATAGCAACTTCCAAATCGATCTAGACTGAACCGTGACATCTCTATATAATGACATGTTGAGTTCCATTTGCTCGACATGGTCATGAAACTGACTGAACATCACAATCATGTCTTAGAGCATAAATTGATGTAGCTTGTCAACACCATATGTTGAAAGCTTTCTCTCACAATTCAAAGTAAACTGAGATCTGACACTAATGATGACACACTGAAAGAAAAACTGTGGTTAAGTTTTAGTAGGAATATCAGTAAGTCCCATTTTAGTGATCTGGTATCTAGCATTAATAAGATGTCACGTGCTGCCAGTAAGTAATTGTACAATTAACTAACTGGAATTTCATCTAAATAGATACTGGTTTTAGTAGGCGGGGGGTGATGTTTAGTAGGTGAGAAAGCAATATAGCCCATCTGAAGTAATTGGAAGCAAGAACACGGAAATGCAGTACCGATAGACCATAGTTTGAAGGAAATAAGTTAATGCAACGACAGTTAATAAAACAAAGTATAATTGGATAATCTGAATATATTGACAAACTGATTTTCATAGAAGCTGTTTCTCCATAGAATTTGGAGCTTAACTTGTTTGTACAGAAGAGTAAGCATGGGCTTAAAAACATGGTTCAGTTCATATGCTTTGTGCTTTTGTACAGAAGATAGTAAATGCATATGAAAAGTTCCATTGGATTAGCATTAGTATTAGCTGCAAGTTGGCAGACTGAGATATATTCAGAGATATGCACACGACTGTTTAGAACATACCTAACGGTCAGTCGGTCAATAAAGAGAAGCCCCAATTCGTAAAATCTTCTACTCTCCATTTCTATTTTCCTAGATTGTTGCAGGTGTTATCTGTAGATATCTCAAATTAACTCTCTCTGAGCATCACCTTGGTCCTCGAATTAGCCCTAGAGTAGTCAGGTCCATGGTTTTAACGAATCTCCAGAGATAAATAATAGAATGTCTTCTCGGGATGGAATCTGTAACCAAAACCAAATGAACAAAAGCTGGTAAAAAGGCTCAAGTGAGTAGATAATCAAAAGAATTGAGATGGAACATGCATCCTATCACAAACTGAATAAAACAAAGCAAATCACCTGAATTTGAGCAAAACTCACTAGAACTATTTCTGAAACCATCTGAACATCTGAATCTTGTAATCCAGGATAACAAACTCAAAATCAACTATTTATGTGTTGTGAAGATTTTAAAGTTGCAGTACAACAAATTATGCATGTATGTTAGTTAAGCGAACGCATACAATCAAGCCTACATACCGGTGATTGTTGAAAGGTGGATTTCATGCCCCTCCAAACCAATGATGAATCAGTAGAATGCTCCTGACTGTTCACTCTCACACTCAAGATGCTGTTGTACAAATCCTTTCCATGTGTCTCTTTTCTCCCACGAATGCCAAGTCCATGTATAAACTGGACATAACATACACCAAATCAGCAACTCAAAAGCTCAAACTTGCAACCATATCCCCCGCTGCTTGCTTGTGTTTTGCTAAAACTTGATTTACATAGAGCTGAGAGTCACTTAACATGCAGGCCAAGAGGACATCCCACAGAGTTTCTTGAAAAGAGTCCCTTGACCTGCTGCACGCCATGGTCGCATTGTCGCAGAGCACTCTGGAGCAGCTCACCTCGACTTGCGCCTATTGCAGCATCTGATTGGCGTTTCCCTGCTCCCGCTCGGCCGCTCGACCAGCTCCCTGAACCTCCTGAAACGATGTAAAAAGCATATTATGCTCTCCACCACGGGGATTAGAGAAGAAAAGTGAAGAAAAAATGCAGTGCTTGTACAACCGGAGGCTTATCTCTCCACCATGGATGCACGCTCCCCGCGTGCTCCAAGCGCTGATGGATGATCGGACGCCGTCGCTCGCCGTGGAGTCCGGGAACGCGCTGGCGACCGACGGGCGGAACACACTGGTAGACTCCACTCACATGGATTCGAGGAACCGACCGTGGACATTGAGCTCCGGTGTGTTCCCGTATTTGTATCCTCGCCGCCGCAGATTGTTGAGGGAGAAATTGGGTATGAGAGAGATAGAGAGAATGAGAGAGGGGAGCTCAGGCGGCCTACCTGCACGATGATGGAGGCTCCCGCTCCTTTTCCACCGCGACGCGGCCGTCCCCGTCCTTGCCGCGGGCGCCGCTGCTACAGAAAAAGGAGGTGAGACGCAGGATGGAGGAAAGACTTGAATCAACAAAGAGTAGGAGGGACGGAGGACGGAAGGTTGAACCGGCAACGTGAAATCAATTTAGAAGAGCGAGACGGGGCTTTGGCAATGAACGGCGGCTAGAATAGGAGGCGGATACACAAGAATCGCCGGCGGTGGTAATTTTTGGGAGAGGAGAGAGTCGGGGCGAGATGGGAGTGAGCAGTGTCGGTTGGGCGACGAGAAAAGTGTGGAAGAGTGGAAGACCGATCACACGGTCAAAAGCTGGAGCGAACGGACCAAGCTTTGTGCGTACACGTGTGGTGGATGAACACTCTAGGCCTCCAGCGGGCAGAACAATTCGAGCAGCCAACACCCACATGTATCTCACAAGTTTAAAAAAACAAGACGGTGACATGCTCATAGGTACTCCCTCCGTTTGGAAATATAAGATGTTTTAGATTTGTGAATGAGATGTATTCAGACATATTTTAATGTCTAGATTCATTTGAACCTATACACTAAAATGTGTCTAGATACATCTTTTTTACAAACCTAAAATGTTTTATATTTCTAAACGGAGGGAGTAGGACAGAACCATCAATCAACCACAACTCCCTAATTCCACCATCAATCAACCACAACTCCCTAATTCCAGGGAACTTAGGCTGTGTTTGTTTGGGCTGCAGTTGTGAGAAAGCAGCTGTGGGGAATCATCCGTGGAAAATCAGCTGTAGGAAGGTGCTGCTGAAGCAGAGATTTGGTGTTTGACAGTAGTGCTTTTGATGGCTTTTGTTACTAGTTTTATGACTGAAATGTCTAAAATGCTCATAAGCGTAGAATGTGACAGATGTTGTATAAGCTTGATCTGAAATGAATCTGACTGCTTTTATTTGAGTATCATACTTAAATACTACCTCCGATCTATATTAGTATTTTCAATTTTGTCTAGATATAAATGCATCTAGTCTAAATATTTAACTAGATACATATGAATCTAGCCAAAGTTGAGAGGGAGTAGCTGAATTATCTCAATTTATCATTTTTACAAAAATATATACATTTCACCAGCTGAATTATTGTTGACAAATGTATAAATTTATGTCCAAAATATTGGGTATTATCTTCTAGTCAAATAAAAATTAGGACGGACACCACCACGAACACGCAGTGGCCTCTGGAGCGGAGGAGCTTGGGACAGCGAGGCTGGGGTGTTGCCGCCGGCCATCTTTTACGGCGAGGAGGGGTAGGTGAGGCCGCCAGTGGCAGTGCTTGAGGGAAAGAGCCGTGGAGACCATGGAATGGACAGGGAGGATGGGTAAACGGCGGGGAACGGCGACGTTGGCGACAGGAAGGTCGCACGATGGCCGCTGGGAGCTCGTGGGTGCCTGCTGTTGGAATTTGGTGAGTTTTGGGCTGTTGGCCCATTAGACAAATTCTAAAATTCTCTTTGGCCCACTTGTATATGGCAGCATATGGTTTTGCTAGTGGTGCTAAAGTTTAGTCCCACATTGCTAGTTGAAGGGGAGTTGGACCACCTTACATAGTAGAGTGTTGCACCACTCACTAAGGTGTGACAAGAAGAGTAGCCCTCGCGCACTCCTCCTTCGACGACGCCCGCCTCGCCTCGTCACGACGCGCGCGCGCCGCGGGTTGCGGGAATCTCGCCGAGCCGAGCTTTATTTTGCTTGTTGGGAAAACTGTGTTACTGACTCGGACGTGGGACTAAAGCTCGAGGCAAAGTTTGGGGTCTCGGACGCTGGAACTGAGCTGTATGTCATGGAGCAATTCTATGACTACAGGATGGTTGATGAGCGCTCCGTCGTTGAGCAAGCTCATGAGATACAATCACTTGCCAAAGAACTTGAGCAGTTCAAGTGTTCCTTACCGGACAAATTTGTGGCTGGTGGCATTATTGCCAAGCTTCCTCCTTCGTGGAGGAACTTTGCTTCTTCTCTGAAACATAAGAGACAAGAGTTTTCCGTTACGGATCTCATTGGATCTCTTCATGTGGAAGAGAAGGCGAGAGCAAAGGACAAAACTGCTCGAGGACTTGAGGGAGATTCTACTGCCAATTTAGTGCAGAGGAAAAACTTCCAATCCCACAAGTTCAAAAATAAGAACAAAACTGAAGGAAAGAGAAAGTTCGATGGCAAGAACAAGGCCACACACTCAACCAACTTCAAGAAGAAAAATGATAAGAGGAAAGGCTCTTGCGACGTCTGTGGTGATCCTGATCATTGGGCTCCTAGCTGTCCTAATCGCTTTGACAAGCGTCAATATGGGAACAGCGGCAAGACCACGAATGTTGTTATTAGCGATACTGAGATGAAGGATGCTGGGTACGGTATTTTACCTACTATCCTTTCAGTATGTCATTCTCCTGATTGGTGGATAGACACGGGTGCTAATACATATGTATGTTCTGATATTTCCATCTTCTCCTCTTATCAGGTCTCAAGGACTTCTTCCGTGATGATGAGAAACGGCTCACGTGCTTCTGTTCATGGTGTTGGTACGGTAGATCTGAAGTTTACTTCGGGGAAGACCGTACAGCTGAAGAACATGCAGCATGTTCCCTCCATCAATAAGAATCTCGTCAGCGGATCGCTTTTATGTCGAGATGGCCTTAAGTTGGTTTTTGAGTCCAATAAAGTTGTAATTTCTAAGTATGTACAATTTGTTGGAAAGGGTTATGAGTGCGGAGGTCTGTTCCGCTTGTCTCTGTCAGACTCATGTACTAAAGTTATCAATCATGTTTGCAATGATAATGAGTCCAATGTTTGGCATTCACGACTCTGTCATATTAATTTTGGTTGCATGACGCGGCTAGCCAATATGAGTTTAATTCCGAAATTTACCACTGTCAAAGGTTCTAAGTGCCAAGTTTGTGTGCAAGCAAAGCAACCCCGCAAGTCTCATACGACTGCGGAACCGAGAAACTTAGCACCGCTAGAACTTATACATTCAGATCTTTGTGAGATGAATGATGTGTTAACAAAAGGTGGAAAAAGATACTTTATGACGTTGATTGATGACTCCACTAGATACTGCTATGTTTATCTTCTGAAATCTAAAGATGAAGCTTTGAACTACTTCAAAATCTATAAAGCTGAGGCAGAAAACCAACTTGATCTTAAAATCAAGCGGCTAAGGTCGGATCGTGGTGGAGAGTACTTTTCAAACGAATTTGATTTATTCTGTATGGAACACGGTATTATACATGAGAGGACGCCTCCCTACTCACCTCAGTCAAATGGGGTGGCCGAAAGAAAGAACCGCACTCTAACTGATTTGGTTAACGCCATGTTAGATACATCGGGTCTTTCCAAGGAATGGTGGGGAGAGGCGCTAATGACTGCGTGTCATGTCCTAAACCGTGTTCCTGTAAAGGATAAAACCATGACTCCATTTGAGGAATGGGAAAAGAAAAGGCTTAAACTCTCTTACTTACGAACTTGGTGTTATTTGGCGAAAGTCAATATTCCAATACCCAAGAAGCGAAAGCTTGGACCAAAAACCGTTGATTGTGTTTTTCTGGGATATGCTTTTCATAGCATTGGCTATAGATTTTTGATAGTAAAATCTGAGGTATCCGACATGCATGTTGGTACAATTATGGAGTCGAATGATGCGACTTTATTTGAGGATATCTTTCCTATGAAAGGTATGTCTAGCTCATCAAATCAGGAGATGACTAGTTCATCTAGTCAGGAATTTTCTATAATTCCTGAACCCACTATGCCGATAGAACACTCTGATCATCCTGTGGAGGATGACAATGAAGATCCCAAAAGGAGCAAGAGACAAAGGACTGCAAAGTCATTTGGTGATGATTTCATTGTGTACCTTGTGGATGATACTCCCACTTCTATTTCAGAAGCCTATGCATCTCAAGATGCTGACTACTGGAAGGAAGCTGTCCGAAGCGAGATGGACTCCATCTTAGCTAATGGTACTTGGGAAATCACTGATCGTCCTTATGGGTGCAAACCTGTAGGATGTAAGTGGGTGTTCAAGAAAAGCTTAGACCTGATGGTACTATTGAAAAGTACAAGGCACGTCTTGTGGCTAAGGGTTATACCCAAAAGGAAGGTGAAGACTTCTTCGATACCTACTCACCTGTAGCCAGATTGACCACTATTCGAGTACTACTTTCCTTGGCTGCCTCACATGGTCTTCTCGTTCATCAAACGGATGTTAAGACAGCTTTTCTAAATGGAGAACTAGATGAGGAAATTTATATGGAGCAGCCTGACGGATTTGTGGTAGATGGTCAAGAAGGAAAGGTGTGTAAGTTAGTGAAGTCTTTATATGGTCTTAAGCAAGCTCCTAAGCAGTGGCACAAGAAGTTTGAAAAAACTTTAACTGCTGAAGGATTTGTTGTAAACGAAGCTGACAAATATGTGTATTATCGCCATGGTGGGGGCGAGGGAGTTATTATGTGTCTCTACGTTGATGACATATTGATATTCGGGACCAACCTCGCTGTTATCGAGGAGGTCAAAGAGTTCCTATCTCGCTGCTTTGAGATGAAGGACTTGGGAGTGGCTGATGTAATCTTAAACATCAAGCTACTAAAGGATGAGAATGGTGGGATTACATTGCTTCAGTCTCACTATGTGGAAAAGATATTGAGTCGCTTCGGGTATAGCGACTGCAATTCTTCTCCAACGCCTTATGATCCGAGTGTGCTACTTCGAAAGAATCGAAGGACTGCTAAAGATCAATTGAGATATTCTCAAATTATTGGCTCGCTCATGTATTTAGCCAGTGCTACTATACCTGACATCTCCTTTGCTGTAAGCAAACTGAGTCGATTTGTGTCAAATCCTAGAGATGATCATTGGCATGCTCTTGAAAGAGTTTTGTGCTATTTGAAAGGCACTGCGAGTTATGGTATTCACTATACTGGGTATCCTCGGGTACTTGAGGGTTATAGTGATTCAAATTGGATATCTGATGCCGATGAGATTAAGGCCACAAGTGGTTATTTGTTTACACTTGGTGGTGGCGCTGTTTCCTGGAAGTCTTGCAAGCAGACCATCTTAACGAGGTCAACAATGGAAGCAGAACTCACAACATTAGACACAGCCACTGTTGAAGCAGAGTGGCTTCGTGAGCTCTTGATGGACTTACCTGTGGTTGAAAAACCAATACCCGCTATCCCGATGAACTGTGATAATCAAACTGTGATCATCAAAGTAAACAGTTCTAAGGATAATATGAAGTCATCAAGGCATGTGAAGAGGAGATTGAAATCTGTCAAGAAATTGAGAAACTCCGGAGTTATTGCATTGGATTATATCTAAACATCTAAAAACCTGGCAGATCCCTTCACAAAGGGTTTATCACGCAATGTGATAGATAATGCATCGAGGGAGATGGGTTTGAGACCCACGCTATGAGTTGATCCCAGTGGCAACCCACTCTATGTGATCGGAGATCCCGTGAATTAGAGCTGGGAGACAAGCTGTTGGTCAGCTGAGAGGAGAGTATTCCCATATTATATTTACATCTCCATAAAGATGCAATACTCTCTTATTCTGCATGGCAGGTTGATATTTATCTTAATGTGCTCCAAGTGGCTTTTTATAAGCGGAGATGTTGCCCTGCAGAACATCTCTTGAGGAACACACCTATATGAGTCTGACTATCAAACGTCGCAGTCCGTGAGAGTTGAGTGCTCTCTAATAAACTCATGAAAGGCCCTGGAGTATGACACATAAGCTCCAAACCGCGGGGAAGCCGACGGTAGCCCTGTACCGGTCTAGATTTTGTGTGAAACTAGCGCGCAGAAAACTTGTAGTTCAAGGCATAGTCCACTATTCAAGTTGCTAGCTAGTGTAGCATGAAGTTTAACGTGGAAGTTCAACTTAATAGTCTCCACTACACACCGGTATATAAAACAATATTCTGGAAAGAAAAGTGATGTGATGTGCCAATGAGACTTTGTGGGGGATTGTTGGAATTTGGTGAGTTTTGGGCTGTTGGCCCATTAGACAAATTCTTAAATTCTCTTTGGCCCATTTGTATATGGCAGCATATGGCTGTGCTAGTGGTGCTAAAGTTTAGTCCTACATTGCTAGTTGAAGGGGAGTTGGACAACCTTATATAGTAGAGTGTTGCACCACTCACTAAGGTGTGACAAGAAGAGTAGCCCTCGCGCACTCCTCCTCCGACATCGCCCGCCTCGCCTCGTCACGACGCGCGCGCGCCGCGGGTTGCGGGAATCTCGCCGAGCCGAGCTTTATTTTGCTTGTGGGAAAACTGATTATGAGTCATTAACGGACGCGTTAATTACAGCCGTTTCCAGTTTTTATGGACGTGGCTGTTACCGACTCGGACGTGGGCTGAGCCCGCGATCCTCCTAACCTGCACTATATAAGCATCCAGGCTAAACCTAATCGGCACCCGTATCAATCCACACACGCGCCTACCCTCCAGAACCTTGCGCCGCCTCTTTCGTCTTCTCCATCCCGGCTTGCGGCGTGCACCGCAGATCGGGACAGTAGGCCTCCGGAACCCCGCCTCTCGTGAACCTGTACGGGTGAGGGGCGATCAGGTTTTTGGGGAGCGCTCAAGCGCGACTACTGGCAACCACGACGTCGTCCGACGACGAGTTCCCTGACGACGACTTCTTCCCGGACGTCACCAATCTCTTCGACAACCTCAACATGGGCGACGCTGCTGCAACCGCTGTGGCTGCTATTCAGCCTATATCGTATGTGATCTCGATTTCTCTCTTTCGGATTATGCTAAAGTTCTTTGTTCTAGCGTTTGATGTAGATGAGATAGGTTTATCTTGTATAGATGTAATCTGTTTATCTACTTTGTTGATCTGCATGATTGGTTTTACTACTATATGTATGATCATGATTTATAAGTTTATTATTCGGATTAAATCATATGGATTATTGCTTATATTTCCAACACCTGCATCGCTCCGTGAAGGAGCTCTCGGACGACCGGCGGCGGGGACAGCGACCAACAGCAGGGATGGCGACCGGCGGCGGGGAAAACGGCCGGCGGCGAGGATGGCGACCGACTTTGGGGATGGCTACCGGGCAGGGATGGCGACCGGCGGATGTGAAGGGAGGCGGCGGAGATCCTGGCGACCAGAGAGGATGGTTGAGGACGAACGGGTGGGAGTTTGTGGTCGATGTGGTCTCGGTGGCAGGTTTCCCGTAATTATCTCGAGCTCTAGAGGACAATTCCGTCTGCTGCAAATCAGGAAGCTGCGGAAGCGCCCCTCGCCCCGCTTTGGCCGACCGCGCTCGCGTAGTGTATTTCTTGTCCCGCTTTTGTGTAGCGCTGTGGAAAATTTAGCTGTTTGTTTTGGGTACAGATTCTAGACCGCAAAAGCTCCAAAAGCTAAAGCTACAACGGAAACAAACAGAGCCTTAGAGCTCTAGAGGATATACAATGCAAAAGCGCACATATGTGCAAAATAAAAACCCTAATACTAGTGGATTAGTAGGGACGAGCTAGGCGGGGCCACGACGCGGCGGCACGGCCCCGATCTGTGCAAAATGGAGCTCGCCGGACGGTGGCGCGACGGCCTAGTCGTCGAGGAAGACGACGTCGACGTCCATGGCGTTCTCGTCCGCCTTCGCCACGACGGCCTCCTGGCGCTCGCGCGCGCGCACGGCCGCAAGGGCCATCGCCGCCTCCGGTCGCTCGCGTCGGAGCTCCTCCGCGAGCGCATCCTCCGAGGCGCGGATGGCAGCCGCCAGGTAGGCGTGCTCCTCCCCGTCGTTGCAGGCGTAGATGAGCCCGCTGTTGGGGCAGGCCGGCGGGGACGTGGCCGACGAGGAGCCGCGGGAGCTCCCCTCCCTGGCGGCGTAGTCGAGGCGCGGCCGGCGGAACCACGCCGGCGCGTACACGTGGAGGCTCGGCGGCGGCGACTCGTCGTGGTTGCACCACCTGAGCGCCGCGCGCTTCTTCGTGCCGACGGACCACTTCTGCTTCTTCTCCGCCTCCATCGTGACGAGCTTGCGGCAGCGCTCCTCGTCGCGGTCGCGGCCGCCCCGCCGCCTCCGACGCGCCCGCCGCCGAGCCCGAAGTGGCCCCGGCCGCCGCAAGTGCAAGACATGGCGGAGGAGTGCGGATCTGCGGCACGGAGGCTAGTAATTGCTCGCCGGATTTGGGGACTCGGCGCGACGGCTAGGGTTAGGTCACGGCGGAGGAGTGCGGTTTGAGACCCTCACTCACCCCGCCGGCCGCTATAAGTAGGGGGCGGTGCCGGGCCTTCGCGGGTTTTAGGACAGCGCGGTACTATTTTGCATACATATATTTTCGTCATTTGACTGACTCTCTGCCTGTTAGTACTAACCTTGTACGCAGCACCTTCATCAAACAGCACTTTACACTTTATGTCACACTTCTAGCAGCTTCTCAGGCCGAGACTTCACCGTCTTGGAAGATCTCTCCTTCAAAAACCTCCTCAGGTCAATACGGTACCGTACGGCTACGTTTTAAATGCATTTTCTCTCTCTATCGCTAACTTCTTTCCAGGACTTCATCGTAAACTCGTTATCCTGACACATTTGAGACACATAACTTAGACCCGCGAACAGATTTATCATTGCAATGTTCATCTCCATTGTTCTCAGCAGACAAGCACTAAATTCTCTATCACACGTCTCTTATGATTTATCGTGATAATGAATAACGTGTAATTTATCATTGCAAAGCTCACTGAATCAACCACTCCATGCAGCTCCTGCATTCACTTCAACGCTGGTCATATGGGAGTTCCTACTCCGAAGGCTTGAATACCTGACAACTCTAAAGCATGCATGCTCATGCTTCATGATTAGTCTAACGTCGCCACAGACAAACAAGATAGTGAAATTCACTCGTGCTAAAACTCAAAGATCAGGGCGGTGCATCTTACCAAGTCGCTCGTATGCCCATGCACGATCATATTCCCGGGGTAAAGACGTACGGTCTCAGTTGTTCTTACGCAACACCACCGGTCACTAAAATCGGAGGCCTAAGAAACCTCGGGAATAGGCACCGGACGTCCCTAATGATAACCCGGAGAGTCTTTGGTTGAACACATGCCTAGCGTCACTAAAGTATTCACTGCATGGGCACGGGCTAAGGGAGGTCTGCGACCAGAACACCCAGATCTCCTGGAAAACGTTGCAGTGGGTCACCGGCGGAAAGCTTCCTAACGAGCAGGAGTACTTGTTGGGGCTAGCCAAAACTGGCACTCATCTTAAACATGCCTACAATTGCATGAGCGCCATGAGAGGATTATCACCATACACCCCGTCACAAACATAGTCTTCCTCGCACGGATTTCTCTAAGTCAAGCTCCCTATAGACGATTGCACGGATTTCTCTAAACCGAGCTCGCTATAGCTCACACGGATTTCTCTAAGCCGGTCTTTCTATAGCTCGCACGGATTTCTTAAAGTTGAGCTCCCTATTGCTCGCATGGATTTCTCTAAGACAAAGTCATCCTTTAGAAATCTCGGCCGCTTTGATGCAAATATGCGAAATTAAATTCTCTCTAGGTCTATAAGAGTTTTATCAGGTATTAACGGTTGGATCTCTCTGGCTGACTTAAATACTAAAGACCTGTCAGAGCCCTGCGCAAATTCTGCTAAATTGGTTATCTTAACCAATATGGACCTTTTTTTCTCATCAATGGATGACCCAATACTCGGGGGCTCGTGTTGCAGGCATTAAAGTCAGACCTCTCTTTGCTCCCGTGGATTTCTCATAGTCGATCTCTCCTGCTCACATGGATTTTCAAAGTTGAGCTTTGTAACGCCCCGGCCTTTTTTGACCAGAGGCTGTCACTCCCGACAGCTTAAAAGGATCTATAGACTAACTTCATAGATCAACACTAGTCTTTTCTACGCACTTTATTCCCACTCGTGCGCACCCGGTGCCCATTTACCAGTCGTTTAACCAACCTCAAATTGCTCTAGGCCAACCATGCTTAATCTCAGAGTTTTTTTTAGACGAGCTTCCGGAAAAGAAGTTGCAACTTGTTAGTATGGGTATACTATCAATCCTAAGCCATGCGCCATGGTTTCACATACACCCACCCTTAGAAAATCGACGCCCTCGTCGATCAATCACAAGCCAAGAACGTCTCCTCTTGGCACACGTCTGTGCGTCTAGTGTCGACACATGTGCCATGCCGTGTACACTCTTGGACACACACGTCATGCGCCACATGTACGCCACTGACGTGCGCACGCCGGTGTAACCGTGAGGATCGGCTTTGATACCACTTGTAATACCCCGGCCTCTCCGGACCAGCGGCTGTCACTCTTGGCAGCTCAATAGGATCTCTAGACTAACCCCACATATCAACACTAGCCTTTTCTGCGTACTTTTTTTCACTCGTACGCATCCGGTACCCACTTCTCGATCCGTCACCTATCCTTAAATTTGTTTAGGCCAAGCACGTTTAACCTAAGAGTTATTCTCAGATGATTTTCCGGAAAAGAAATTGCAACTGGATATTACTATCAATCCTATTAACCCATGCATCAGGTCTCACAAACTCTCTATAGGTCACATGAATTTTTTAAACGTGGGCTCCCTATAGCCCGCCCAGATTTCTGAAAATTAAGCTCTTTATAATTCACACGGGATTTCTTATAAGTGGATTTCTTACACTCATCATAGGTTCGCTAAAAGTCAAAGAACTTCATCATCATATTGTGGCATCTATTCTGGGTGTAATTACTGTCAGGTCTCCTCAAACAATAGCATCGACAGGGATATCTTCTAATGATCACCACCCATAATTCACGTCACATGTTACAGATTCTCTTATGGCGCGACCTCTCAGCCGAGAACGTCGAATGAGGTATCACATAAAGATTCTTCAAGGTCTACTCGGAGCTTCGATTTCATTGACAACTCAAAGAAGACTGGACATGTCATATTAAATAAATGTTAAACATAAATTTGCATTGAGATTCTACACACCAATAAATTTCACGGAACCATGACTAATACATAATACCATGTATTATAGATATAGTATCATATGCATGATACTACTATACGATACTTTCTCTGATCCATATTACTTGTCATAAAAATAAATATATCTATACATGTTTTAATGATAAACACATCTAATCTAGTAATCATTAGTATGAATCAAAGGGAGTACTAACCATCGTGACTAGTCATAGAGATGCCTTTATTCACCGGAGCATATTATTGGGCATATGCAGGAGGCATTCCAAAAAAAATTAAAAATAGAAAATGCGTGCATAAAGTACATGGTATATCGCCGTTTGTCACGGTTAAAATTGGGCTCTGCATTTTCTGAGCCTCCTTTTTTTTGACGGAACAAAATAGTACTACTGCTTCGCCTAACGAGAGTGATGAGATCTTGGAGCGTAGCCCGAACACTGATGGCAGAGAGCAAGTAGCCGACAACCGTACTGAATCCCGTCGGACCATGCACCGAGTCAGGGGCTGCACCATGTCCATGATCATGTACACCTAAATGATCTTCTGCGCATGTGGTCAGCCAGGGGCTAGCTAGCCGTGTACAATAGGCAGATGTGTACTCCGATGATAGTACTAGTAGAAGAAAAAAAATGCCTTTTCCCACCTCTGCAGCATTGGCAGATTATCGTGCATGGGGTCTAGTGTATTTTTTTGCCCAATCTAAAAATTTCAATCGAATCTGGTGTCCTATCGAAACTAATTCGGAATCTGATTCTTAGAGTCGGCGCCGGTTAAAATAGCGCCAAAGTTGTACATGTCGGCTCCCACACATCAGGAAACCGAACCGGAGGAGGTTGGCTCCGTTTAAAACGGCGTCGACGTCGGCTCCGTGTAAAAGGCGCCGACCTCCCTAGTTTGCTTCCAGCTGCTTCATCTTGGCGCCGACCTGTACAATTTCGGCGTTATTTTAAATGGCGTCGACTCCAGGGGTCAGATTCCGAATTAGTTTGGGAAAAGTGTAAGATTTGGTTAAACTTTCTAGATTTGGGCAAATTTGGCAAAAAATACCAGTCTAGTGGTTTCGGCATTTTTACACACACGATTATTTTACAAACAGACACTTTTTTCAACGAGGCCATGCGCGATTATCCCTGCCTCCTGCGGCCGCGCCTACCACCACCCCGTCACAGTGGCGCCGATCAAGATCCGATCCGCTCGGCCACGGAGCAAGGCAGGCAAGCCCCACAGGCCGGCGATGGAGGCAATGGCGGCGGCTGTCCGTCTGTTTGACCCGGAAAAAAATATTCCGGCCGTTCTAAAATAGAGTCTTAAATTTCTTAAAATTTGGATGTATCTATATACTAAATAGTGTCTAGATTTATTCAAATTTTGACAAAACTGAGAGGACGGAGCGAGTAGATAAGCAATTGACTGGAAAAAAAAAGTAAATTTTAGGGATAATTCTGCAAATGAAACACACCTAAAGGCTGCCAGAGAGTCCCGTCTCACCCCGTCATCAAATACATCGCTACGTCGCGAGGCGGTGACCACAAGTGACAATCGTTAACCATAAACTCGTATTCTTGTACAATTTTCACTAAGAACACTTCTATAAAAGAACACTTTTTCCAAAGCTTGCACAAACTAAGGGCCTTATGATTGAAACAGGTAACCTCACATGTTTGCACGTGCAAAACAGAGAACTGTAAAACACTATTGTAAAATACAGTACTATAGAAAGAGTCGTTTAGATGAGCTGCAGGAAAAAACATAAGAAACATGTCTCGATCGGTCATGAAAAAGAGGTTGGCCCCTACTTCGTTGGGACAATTGAACCAGCAGTGCCATTGATGAGATTTCAGACTCAACTCATCGGACGGATCGCTAGTGTTTATTGTAGTAGCTGTGAGAACTGAATGCAGCTTAGTTGATTCTTAGTGTGATTTGGTCACTAAAATCACATGTGACCTAGCTAGTACAGTATTAGCTTCTTAGTGTGATTTGGTCACGGGAATCAAATATGACCTAGCTAGTACCTAGTATTAGCTTAGTTGATTCTTAGTCTAAATTGGTCACTGAGACCAATGGCTTGGGGGAGTAGCTGTTCTTGATGTAACTGAATTGTTATTATTAATGGAAGATTTTATTTAGAGTAAATTCCAGATTTTACCCCTTACTTTAACATTTTTGAGACTAATTACCCCATTTAACAACATTTCATCTGCATTACCCCATTTAGCAAAAGTTTTGCTAGTTTTTACCCTTATTAAGATTTTGCACATGATCTTTCATATACTAGTTCCAAGTCTCACAGCTTCCCTCGTGTTTTTTGCCACACATGAAGATAACTTTATAAACCCAAAAATTATGTACACCATCTCGTGGGAAATAATCACAAAAAATTTGTATGTAGTGTGTCCAAGTTGTGTTAGATTCCATTCTCGAATAGAATTATATGTCTTGGCTTTGCCATGTAAGAATATAATCACATGTACCGGTCACATCCGAAAGAAATACAAAGTAACTGGTCCGAATGAAATACAAAGTAAGTGGCACACATAAGTTACATGTGCCTAGCAGATCAATTTTCATTTGTCTCCCATGGGCTGCCTGCTAGATTTCAAATGATACAGCAGCTCTGTACGTGATATTGTCATCGGCCAAATGCACCGGCTGAATTAACAAAGGAAGCCACTTAGTGTGATCGCTGCGTCCGTCTAAGATCGATAGCGATTACCTCGACGATTACCCTACCATTATGGATTGCAGCCTTAAAGCAGTGGTACATACACCTAACACCATGAGTCAAAAATTGAATGCAACTCAGCCATTAGACTGATTTGGGTGTGGAAAAAACGGAAGAGCGACATCACACACTACGGCAGCCAGGATTCAAATGGTAGATTGCTCCCAATTTTTCAAAGGGGTAAAAATTGTTAAAACTTACGCTAAATGGGGTAATATAGATGAAAAATTATCAAATGGGGTAATTAGTGTCAAAAATACCAAATTAGGGGGTAAAAACTGGAATTTACTATTTTATTTAATTATGACCATTCTTCTTTCTTCAGCATCGGGCAGTGATTGTCTTCCAATTAAATCCATCAATTACTGATTGTGTTAACTAATGGAGATCGTAGGCACTTGCTCCTGGATCCAGATATTCTTGTATCAGCCAGTCCGGTAACCCTTAACGAAACATCTGAATTTTCTGAAGAAGTGGTTCCTAATGATGATACAGTTGGTGACGTTGAAAATGAAAAGAGTAAATTGATTGACTTGCTAGTGGAACGGCCAAAACTACTTTGGCATGCATGGGAAATCCATGATCATCACACAAGAAATGATTTTAATACTTCATTCAGTAACTTTGATTGTGCGGGTTGGTGTCTTCAGTAACTTTGATAATACTGGGTTACTGTCTGCAATTTTAAGAGCTACCGGTTGAAATCCCCTCAAGCAAGTTCTGAGATTGCTTCCACCCCCTGTCGGCCTGGTCTGTATCAATGTAGATGCGGCCGTCTTCTCCTCGTCAAGCTCGACAGCAGGCATGCTGCTCTGCTACCATACAGGATGGGATGGTGTCTGACACCGGCGTTGCTCCAATCCGATTGCTTGTCATAAAGTTGAGGATAGGTGCCATAAAGTTGTGCTCCAATCCGATTGCTTGTCACTGGTTCTGAAACTCAACTCGAAGGAACGAGGACAGGTCTCAGGTGAGCGCAGTTGTAACAGGTATTAAGACTTTATGTAAGTGTTTTATTTACTGTGTGCTTGTTCATGTTAAACGTAGCCCAAATGAAGAAACTCATATCTTGGCTATATCAGGTGAGTTTTATGCTTGTTTGATCTATCGCCATTGTGTTCCTGGCTGTATTCAGGATGTTGTCACAAAAGTGAAGCCTGCCTACATCCACCAGGTGAAGAATTTGACATTTTAGGAACGGATCAGATCATTTGTACAGTTCTTCTCAAGTGATGAAAACTTCCCTTGGAGCCTGATGCCTAGTATCAAGTGGACTTCCATTGAAGGGATGTAACATGTGTGACTTAGAAGCAATGAACCAGATACAACTGAAATTCCTTACCATAAAAGGATAATTGGTGTGCCTCGAGTACCTGTCAACCGAGCAGCCCTGTTCAAGAGGGTTATCAGACGATACCCTGTTTCCTACCTTGTGATGGTCAGGATTGTTATGCAGGTGCTTTCCTATTGTCTGCAGAATAAGACGACTAGAGAGATTTGGCTCATCCAGACCCTCTTCATCTTGTTTGCAACGATCCACTTGCCGTTTCTTGTATTTCTTGACTAACGGTATTGTCCTGTCAGAATTAGGACCAGATGGAACAGAACAGGGGAAATGAAGCTACGACTGTTTTTGAAAATAGTTGAGGTTATTCATGGCATTGTACATGCTCTGTACATGGCATGGCATAATTTGACCAAATATTATGCTCTTTCTACTTAATATAATATAGTGCATAGGAGACCGAGAGGATCGGGCTGAACGAGGCATCGTTCTGTAATTGGATTTGTTCCAACATTTCCTGGATTGACATTTAGACGCACCATATGCGAATAGGAGAGCAGGAACACTGTGGGGGGTAATTAATAAATCCATTTATGAGCGAGAAGGCCTCATTTAATGTTTGCAATCAGATACTACTAAGTTGGATCGTACTTGAAATCTACCTTTCAAGATAGTTTTTTGGTATTTTGAAATATTAATGTACAGTGCACAGATGGTTATATTCATATTAGCTAATTCAGTATATAAACCATTTGACATGTTTTATGGATTCCAACATGAAGCAGCTTCAAGAGGCTCTGGTTGACATTAAAACAGGCGTAGAACTTCTTCTGGCAAGGCATCAGGTTTGCATATGCTTCTGGCTTGCCTTATTCATGTTAGATGTTTCAGTATTTATCTGCTTTTATTTCGTCCTATGTATGATCAGGTAGTGGATAACGATATGATGAGGAATTCTAACACGGAGGGCCTTAAAGAGTCAGGCCAACTAAAACTAGCGTGTCATCTCCATTTGAGATCATAATGAAAGAGATGGAAGAAACCTCTGGCAAACAGCTAGTAAAGGAGATATGCCCAACTAGAGGAAACCATGACCCCAATGATCATACCTGGCTAACATTTCCAGCGTCTGATACTTTTGCTCGTGTTCCATTTCATGTAGTGCACATAGTTCTGGACAAATGTACCTTCTTGGATCTTGATCCATGCATCCAAACACATCTGAATTTACCACTGAAGCTGGTTCGGTGTATATTTGGCGCACTGCCCGTACCAACTATTTTAATATTCCTATGGATCGTGCTTTAAATTTTGTACACATGCGTTTCTTAATCTTCCGGAGGTTTAAAATAATTTATTGTATTTTGCTGAGTTACCTTTGCACCAACAATTACCTCGAGTACAACCAACTTCGAGGCCTCGTTTACTTCTCTGGGATTTCCTGGGTTCAGAGAGTTTTTTCTTGACCCACTTGTTCACCCCCGAATTACTCCACTAGGCTATTTACTTCTGATGTATTTCCGAGTGTTATCCCAGCCCATCCCCGAAAGTTCCCCAACCATACCCGAGTTAGCATGTTAATCCTACACATGACCCAGACCTTGCGTTTCGCCGGGGAAGAAAGCTAGCGACGGAGGCGACGACGCGGATGCCGACTTGGAGATGCTGCCGACGGACACCACCTTTGGCGTTCGGAAATGCCTTCTCTCTGGTGAGTTCTTGCGCCTTGTTCCCTCTCCTCCCCTTGTTGCTAGGTTTTCTTGGTTGTCGCCACCATCCGCCTCCCGTCCACCGGTCGTCCTCCGCTATGGTTCTTTGGTGAGGCCGTTAGATCCCATGAGCACGGCAGAGAGGAGCACAGAGGAGCACATAAGTCCGCCACGGGGATCACCATATGATTCACCGTACACTCCTGCAGCCAAATAAGACCTTCTTCCTTTCTACAAAGTAGAATGCCAAGCCATAGATCATTTCGTCTCAAGGTTGATGGGATCTAGATGTCAGTGCCGCTCTGTACGTCTCAGCTTTCTTTCTTTGCTTACAGGACGTAGGAGGTGCCTCACAAGTTCGAGCTACAACAGGTTTGGTTGCATGTTGAGGGGGTTCCTCATATTTTACGCTCTTTTCTGGTATGTGGGTTGTTGGTGGTCTCATGGGAAATACCCTAGATGTTGGTATGTTCAGTTTGCGGAGGCGCGGGTTAGTTCATATTCTTGTGGATATGTTTGATACTAAGGTCTTCCTGAAGCGGGCATGATTCTTTGGGTCACTATATTACGTCGGATGCTGTAGTTAAGCATAGGGCCTATGAGTTTCGTTTCAGGTTGGAGCGTGAAGGTTATATTTCGGAACCTAAGTTTGTTCCTTACTTGTGGAGGAAAGGGGATGATGACGCATATGATGATGTTAATGGGAAGTCTGTGGAGGATGCTATGGTTATTTCTGATATAGCTACCGCCACTCAGGTGGCGGGTTATGGTTCTTCCTCTGCCGTGCCTGTACAGGATACCTCGGCACCTTCATCTTCTAGTCAGGGGGTGCAGAGGGTGTTTGCGGTCACTCCTTTTAATGCGAATCCGGTTACTCCTCGAGGACGAGAACTTCTGGATGCATTATATATGGATTCCCTCCTTCATGGAAGGGGTTCTTCGTCAGCCACTCGTGTTTCTCCAACTCAACTATAGGAGGCTCTTCACTATGCTTCTGTGGCTGTTCAGCGGGCTCACTCTGCTTCGTCGGCAAGGTCCAGGACGCATGTTATGGGTAGATCCATTTCGGTTGATTGTACTCGACCGGTCCTTGAGGAGGTCGTTCCATTGGAGTGCTCGCGGAAGCTGACCCAGGAGGGGTCGGCTGACTGCGTCGTTCGTGATCAGGTCGAGGTCGATGTTCTTGTGGGGATGACCCAGGAGGGGTTGGCCGACCGCGAAGTTGTGGATGACCGCGTGGCTTTGGTCAGGGAGGACCGCGTGGCTCTGGTCAGGGAGGACCTGGAGCTGCATCGGGACGGGTGGCCTTCCTTGGAGGGTCATGATACCCCGTTGGATGACGAGGGTGCCCGGACCTAGGAGGGGTCAGGGCTGCCTCTGTCTCCAATGCAGGTTTCTTCTCCTGGTGTTGCTACACCGGTTGCTGCGCAGGGGAGTGGTACTCCATTCAGGCGGAGCTCGCGCCATGGAGTGGATGCCTCTGGGACGTCGACTACTAATGAGGATTCGATGGTCAAGGCCATGCGTCGTAAGGATAAGAAGAATTTAGATTCGCCAGGTATAATGAGTTCTTCGAAATCCTTTTTGTCTTTTTCTACTCCTATTATTTCTTCTAAAATAGCCAATGTCGGCATTAGTTTGGGTAGTTTTGTACATGATGTTTTTTTTTCTTCTAATGTTTTGTGACACGTGGAGGTTGACCGTCTAACGGTTACTCCTAAGGTCGCTGTTGTTCCTGATGCTTCACTAACCGAGGAGGAGGGTTTGCATGCCACAGTAGATGGTCAACTCCTTTCTCACTTTTTTTACATTATGACAGTAGGATCCCAGTGGGACCTACTGCCTCTCGATCTATATTAATAAAGCCCCATTGAAGGGGCAGAAGGAATTTACAACAGTTTACAGGTGTAATCTAGTATCAGCAGCCATAGACAGGTAAAAGAAGGTAGATTACAAAGAGGCTAAAACAGCAGAGATGACAGGATGTAAAGAGTCCTTTATTCTATATATCAGTAGCCCAAAGTTAGTTTTGAACCTATTCTTTCAGGAGATAACTTCAGGTATAATACCATTGAAATAGAGATTATTTCTTTCTTTCCAAATACTCCATGCTGCATACATAAAAATTTCCAAGAACATTGGTCTATTATCTCTTTTTTTAGATTCAGCAATAATGTCCAAACGATCCCCAAGCTGATCCCATGTAACATTTAGCAATGACCAGCAAATCCTACTGAAACTGCAGTGAAAGAAAAGATGTTCCACTGTTTCCTCCATATTGTCCTGGCAGAGTATACAGTTATATCCCGAGTTAAGAATTTGTTGTTTCCTTTTCAGCATGTTTCTAGTGTTTAATCTGTCAGAAAACAACAGCCAGCAAAAGAATTTGATCTTTGGAATGGATCTTGATTTCCATATCCATTTAACTCCTTCATGCACCACAATGTTCCTGAAACAGAAGTTATAGTAGATCTTAGCTTTGTACTCTTTACCCCAAGTGTAGTTCCATGTATCAGTTCTGCGATTCCCAAAATCCAGATCAGAAGCAAGCTGCTGTAGATCTCTGACCTCTTGTTTAGCCTCTAGGGAAATAGGTAAGTGAAAGCTTTGTGACAGGTGTGTGGCATGTAGAAATTCTTGCACAGACACATCCTCCTTAAAAAAAAGAAAACGCTTTGGGGAACATTGTTGAAGCTGACTCATTAAGCCAGTTGTCTTTCCAAAATAGCACAGTAGTACCATTGCCAATCTCACATCGAGTAATTCGTCTATAAATCAGAGAAAGCTTACATACATCCTTCCACCAAAAAGATCCGCAGGGATCCACTGCATGTGGGATTTTGTTCAGATAATAAGCATTCCACACAAGACCAACCTAGGGTGTATCCTCCTTATTATAGAACTTGTGTAAATTTTTTAAGAGAAGTGCCTCATTCTGAATTTTTAAATTCAATACCCCAACACCACCTTTATCTTTTGGTCTACAAACTTTATCCCAAGCAATCAGAGAACTGCATTTTTCTCCTTCCTCAGTTTTCTTGTTCCAAAGACAGTGTTTCTGATTTTTTTCTATATGTTTCATTATCTTGGATGGAATATGCATAGAGCACATAGAGAACATAGCAATGGAGGATAATAAGAAATTTATAACAGTTACCCTTCCACTATAAGTCATAATTAAGAAAGAGTCAGACATTTTCCTTTCTATTCTGTCCACAAGAGGCATCAGTTCCATAATAGTAGGTTTGGTTGTACCTACATGTAGCCCCAGATAAGTGAATGGCATTTTCCCCACAGAACATCCAAAAGAATTAGCTAATCTCTGAACAGATTCATTTTTAAATTAATAGGGATCATCACCACTTAGGAGGAAGTTGGGAAAGTGTAGGAGGTGGACTTTGATGAGATTGGGATTGCCTCTATGTATGAGTTAAAAGCTTTTGGTCGAAAATCAAAGAGCCAGAGGTCGCGCAAGAGATCTCGTGTATCCAAATTTGCTATAGTTTCTCAATGAATGGAATGTTTGCAAATAGCAGAGGTCTTAGGGACTTGGCTAAACATTTATTCTTTGCTGATTGTGTGTGAGACCATATAAGTTGGATTTTCTAGGTATTTCTGAGACTGGTAGACGAATTTTTTTGAAGCCCTACTCAATCACCTTCCTGGTGGAGTGGACTTTACGTGGATATCACATCCGCCGTATGGTCGATCTGGGAAGATCCTGTTAGGTGTTCGAGATGAGAGTATGGAAGTTTTAGCTAGTTCGGTTGGAGATTTTTTTATAAAACTCCATATCCGTAACAAGGCTGGAAATTTCACATGGTCTCTAGTCACTGTTTATGGGGCCGTCCAAGATGTTTATAAAGCTGACTTTTTACGTGAGCTAGTGAATCTGGCAAAGGATAATCCATACCCTATTCTTATAGGAGGGGATTTTAATTTGCTTAGATTTGAAGGGAATATGCCCGAGAGGCAATAATAAAGTGGTTATTATCTTATTCATTATTTATTATAAATGTTTATTTTGCATGCTATAATTGCATTAATACGTAAACGTTAATACATGTGTGTTTAATAAACAAAAAGAAAGTTCCTAGTTATGCCTCTCTTATAAACTAGCTCGTTGATTAACAAGATGATCAAAGGTTTTCTGATCATGGACATTGGGTGTTGTTAATAACGAGGCCACAACATTGTTGGAATAATGTGATGAATATTTATCCGAAGTATAGCATTATGTTGAAGGTCATTATGTTTATATTGCTATAACATCATACGAAGTAATTTTAATCCTTATACCATGAGATCATGTCAATCACTAACACCGGAAGAGTATCTTGATAACATCAAACGTCACACCGTAACAGGGTAACTATAAAGATGGGTTCAGTGCTATGAAGGTTTTATGTTGAGGATCATGGATCAAGAGTAGAATTTGTCCATCCCGATGACGGATAGATATACTTTGGACTCTCTCGGTGATATCACATTAGTTAGCTTGCAAGCAAGTGATTTGATCACTATAATGTTATATCACGGGAACGAGAAAACAGTACATGTTGGCAACGGGATCAAACTAGGTATGGAGATACCGATGATCGAATCTTAGACATGTAATATATCGCGAGATAAAGGGATTGAGTTACATGCGTATAAGGTTCACACGATCATAGAAGTCATTATTGAATGTGTGGGAGTCAGTATGGATCACCAGGTCCCGCTGCTGATTATTGATAGGAGAGGGTCTCAATCATGTCTCCATTATTCACGAACCATAGGTGACACACTTAAGGGATATCGACACCATTTGGAGCAAATAAAATGCCAGAGAAAGAAAAAGAAAAGCGCAGGAATTTATTTCACTAGACACCGGAACTGTTTCGGTTGAAATTGTTGAAACTAGTTTTGCATGTGAAATTGAAATGTTGTAAGGGGTTTTATGTGAATGTTTGTTATTTAAAGTAATTAATAAAATTCTAAATAAATAAATAAAAGAGTTTTATTTAAATGAGAGCTTGCATTAAATTTGGTGGAAATTTAATGCATGTGAGTGGATTTTTGAGTGGAGGCATGTTTATGTGAGTGGAGGCTTTTCATTTTGAGTGGGAGATCCACCCACATGAATGTGGAAGAGGTGGGGGCAGCCACCATGGCTGTGCGCCATGCCCCTTGGGTGCCCCACTCTCTCTATAAAAGTCCTCCCTCTCCTGCTCCACTCTCACACCTCCTCGTGAAGGATCTCTCTCCCCCTTTAGAATTTCCCCATGGTCTCGGATCAGCGAGATACATGTTCCCGGTGGCTTTTTCTGGAAGGATTTGTTGCTTACGCTGCTTCGCTGGAGCAAGGGCGCGAAGGTTGTCGGGGTACCCGGACGTGTGTGCGATCACGGATGCACCACTGCTTTGCGGTGCTGGACTTGATGGTGCCGGACCGGCTGGACCAGATGGACTTCATCACGATCTTGAGATCGGCAAGCGTTCGACTACATCATCCACGAGTACAACCTTGTTAACGCTATTTTGTCTTCGAGGGTATGTATTCTATGGATGTATATCCACCGTTGCTTGTACCTAGTAGATTGATCTTGATACATAGTTGTTCCCACCGTAGGATTTTGTTTTGTTTTCTATGCTGCAAACCCTACAGTGGTATCAGAGCCAGATCTATACGTAGATGCTTTGCATGGCTAGTACACATATGAATATGTGGGTGCTGATGGTCATGTTATTACTTCTTCCTTGTACTTTGGATATTGGTGGCATAGTGGGATGAAGCGGCCCGGACAAATTTTACATGTCGTCGCACATGAGTCTTGTTCCACGCTTGACATGCAACTAGTTTTGCATAAGTGGCTAGCGGGTGTCTGTCTCTCCTACTATAGTCAATATCTAATTTACAGCAAGTTGTCAATAATTTGGTTATCTTCGTTGTGGTTCATGTTTGTAGGTAAGAACGGTTCTATCTTCGAAAGCCCTAAGCCACGTAAAACTTGCAATGGATAAATTAGAAGCGTCTAGTTTATATTGTTGTTGGGCTAGTGTCATGATATGGTGATGTTTTAAGTAAAAGTATAAGTCGATACTCTTACAACACACATAACGTGTAAGTTCCATAGACCTTGGCCTTACACATAAAGGAATGATGAGGATCATACCATGATGCACATGATAACGATCAAGTGCAAGGACCATATCATTTCACTTTTTCACATGAGATGTTTGTTGCATCTTATATTGCTTGTCTGGCGTTTTATTAGCATAATAAGATGATCCCTCATTTAAATATCAAGATAAAAATGTGTTCTTCCTAAAGTATGCACCGACAATGTTTCGTCGCTTCAAGACATCACGTGATGATCGGGTGTACTTCAATCCACGAGCATATCTCGGGTGTAAGACAGTTTTATACACGCGAATACTAAGGTTCTTACTTGACGAGACTAGCATGTGCAGACATGGCCTCGGAACATGGACCGAAAGGTTAATCATGAGTCATATGTTTTGATATGATGACCATATGGATGCTCGCCTTTAAAGCTACACCGACTCACGTGATGATCGGACTTGGTGTAGTGGACCTGGTTCATGTAATCACCAAAAAGACACAAGAGAAGTCGTTTTTGAGTGGGAGTTCATTTCTAATTTGGATTAATAGAACTCAATTTATCATAAATTAAATCAAGGTGAATTTGTATAATTTGTTGTATTCATTAGCATTCATTCACCACCTTATGCTTAGTTGTAATTGAGATAATAGAACTATAAAATTCTGGATATTTACTTTACGAACTGGTATCGTATTGTGTTGAGTGTCAATCTAAAGTTTGAAGTCCTATTGAAAACTTTTAGGAAACTCTGTTTACTCCGTAAAGTTTAATAATTGGTATTAAATCAAGAGTAACAATTCCAGTGTTAGTATCTTAAGTATCATGTTTGCCTCCATGATTCTTAATTTAAATATCGAGATTATCTAGGAGCTGGAGGAATTGTTTCAGAAACCATCATGTGTGGCAGATATAACGATATCTGAAACAACGTTTTGGTTGCAATATGATAGAGTATAATATATGTTCTCATATTGGATGAGAATTTGCAAAGGTTGGAGATGCTAGACATCCTAATCATCCAAAAGGGTTTTGGAAAGTAATGTTATACTCACAGTTCGCCTTTATAAGCTACATTAGCTTGATCATGAAAGTCGTCATGATAAGTATGAATAGAAGATGTATGTAAAGTGTTTACTACACTAAAAGATTACGAAAGAATGGATTTTGAAAGAACGCCAATCATTTAATGATGGTGATCTACTTCAAAGTGCAAGTCCAAAGGTATTAGTATTTAAATATACACGCTTTGGACTATGTGTCATGTATATGGCGCCACTTTTGATGTTGATAGATTATTTTAAAAGGAAAGGAAATGTTGAAAGAGAATCTATAAAATATATTTGGCAGAAAAGAAAAGACTGGAAATATCCAATTTAGATATATAGATGATATACATGTTATGGTTGTATTCTTTGCTTGACTAAACAATGTGGTTCTTGGGTATTGAATACCGAATTGGTTGGTATGAAATTTCATACAGAACAACGCAATTCATGAACCACAATGGCCTAAGTAACTAGCAAGAGAATATATGATGATGTTCATCAAAAACAAACAAGCTGCTGTTTGTATTCCTTGTTGACATCAAAGCCTGCCTTCAAGATCTCTTTTAATCAGGTATTATGAGAACAAAGATTTTTCAATTAATTACCATATTCCAGATAAGATGGATGATTTACAAATCTTTTTAGAGAAATCACATCCATAAAACTAATGCTAAAATGTCGCAAGACAAATGATTGGAAGATCACTTACGAAGTGACATCGCCGTTTAAATTATATTGGAAAGAAAACATGAAGAAACTCCATTTTTATGGATTTTTAGAGTCTTTGATTTGATCAACTGACGCCGGTGAGACTTTCCTCGGGATAATTAAAACTTTGTTCAAAGGCCAAAGAAGAACGATCGACTAAATTATTGGAATTTATACATATCGATGTATGTAGTCCATTATCTATAGTCGTAAGCGATGGATTTCAACTTCATATGCTTTCTCCGGAAATTTGAGTGAATATTCACTTAATGTGAAAGAAGTATGAAATATTTGAAAACGTTCAAAGACTTTCAAGATAAAGTGGAAAATCATTGTAACAAGAAAATAAATAATTTATGATTTTATCATAAAGGGATTTATTTGAGTTGCAAGTTTAGAAAAACACCTAGAGTTGCATCTCCCGAAACATCATAGGAATATGGAGTGTTTGAGATTTGTAATGAAACCTTGTTTGACATGGTTGGATCAATGGTGTTATTTATAAAACTTCCATTATGTTTTAAAAGATTAAAGATTTAGAGACTACCGCTTTTGCACTGAAAAGAGCTCCATCTTGATCCGTTGAAATGACACCATGTAAGTTATGGTTTGGGATAAAACCCAAGTTATCCTTTCTTAAATTTTGGTATGCTAAGCATAAGTAAGATGTTTACAACCAAAGTCGAATGAGCCTGTCTTTGTAGGTTATTTCGAATAATCATTGGGCATTCCTCCATAACACCGAAGACAAAAGCGTTTGTCGCTTAGAACGTCAATTTTCTTCAAAAAGGAATTTTTCGTAAAAGTTAAGTGGGAGGACAATAGAACTTTGATAAGGTTAACGAACCTTAGCTATATGTGCTGAGTTGCGTAGCACCGGAAAACGTTCCGGAGTAGAAACAATGCACATGGCTCACGTGCCTCAAATGTTGCAGTCACGGAGGTCTAAGTTCCTATTGAACCAAGTAGGTCGGATAAACAATCAAATGCTGAGATTTGAGAGTAAATCATTGTTGTTTGACAATGATGAATGATGATCCACAAGTATAGGGGATCGCAACAGTCTTTGCGGGTAGTATTACCCAATTTATTGATTTGACACAAGGGGAGCTAAAGAATACTTGCAAGCCTTAACAACTGAGTTGTCAATTCAGCTGCACCTGGAAATAGTTCTTGCTCACAGAAGTTTATCAGTAGCAACAGTTTGTAATAGCAACAAAAAAGCAACAACAACATTGAAACAGGAGCAATAGTAACAATAGCAGCACACAGTAGGATATGAGCGCAGTAGGCATAGGGATGGATGGGCGGGCGTTGCATGGACGAGTCTAAATATGTAACTTCAAGATATAGGGTATTGCAGATAAATAAGAACAAGCATCCAAGTACTAAAAAAGCCTAGGCATGTGCTCCATATATAGTCATGCGTGCTCGCAATGAGAACTTGCACAACATCTTTTGTCCTGCCAGCCCGTGGCAGCGGGGCCTCTAGGGAATTATTGGCAATTAAGGTGCTCCTTTTAATAGAGCACGGGAGCAAAGCACTAACACTATGTGAACACATGTGATCCTCACACCATATCCATCCCCTCCGGTTGTCCCAATTTCTGTCACTTCGAGGCCTTTGGATCCGGACAATGATATGTAGACACAACTTGCAGATAAGATCACAAACAATACTATCATAATGATTCAATCATAAGTTCATATCCTAGATCATGGCACTCGGGCCCTAGTGACAAGCATTAAGCACAACAAGTTGCAACAAAGTCAAATAGAACTAATAGAGATACTAGGCACTATGCCCTAACTATCTTATTCGATTACATGATAGAACTCATCCAATCCCTACAATTCCCATAGCCTACAGCGGGGGATTACTCACTCATGGATGATAGAAACATTGATGGTTGATAGAGAGGCGTTGGTGATGACGATGGCGATGATCCTCCCCAAATTCCCTGTCCCAGCAGGGTGCCAGAATGGAGTTTTTGGATCCGAATCGCGGCTTCTGGTGGTGGCGACGGAGCGGAACTCTTTTCTGAAAAACGTCGCCCCCCAGTTTTTAGGTCAAGGGGTAACTTATAGGCGAAGAGGGAGCCCGAGGGGGTGCCTGGGGTGGCCGCCCCCCTAGGCGCGGGCTGGGCCCACCCGCGCTTGGCAGGGGTGTGGGCCCCCCAGGCCTCCACTCCGTCTCGTCTTCTGGTAGAAAGTGCAAGCATATACAACATAGAAGACACAATGGTTCAAGTTTATTAGGGGAAAAGAATATAAAGTGTGCCATCAAGTTCGTGAGGGCTTTAATCACTAAGTTTTCACATAACAAAATACTTTTTAATTGGAAGATAGCTGAAAACAAGAATATACTTGGAATGGTGTAACACACCATGCATAGGAGTTTATAGTGGACACTTTGGAATAACTTGGTTTCTTGGGAGTTGGAAGCATGAGTAGAACTTACTCATACAAGTGGAGGCTAGCAAAAGACTGGGAGCAACCAACTAAGAGAGCAATAATGGCCATAATCATGCAGAGCGCCAAAACAATACTAATCAAAGCATAGATTGGTACTACAAGTCAAGGAATAAATGATCATAGAGGCTATGGTGACTTGTTCATAGTCATAACATGGTGTGAGCATGTGCCAAGTCGACCCAAACTAAACATCAAAGGAAAATACCACAATACTATGCTTTTGTATGCTAAAACAACGCATGATTCTTTCAAGGCACACTAAGCAATCCCAATTGATTGGAACAAGACATGCTGCAACAATAATCACTAAGCATAAGGTCAAAACAACACCTAGCATGTCATGCTAAAGTCTAAGTCACAGTCAATGCAAGCTCCTCTTGCACTTTTAAGCAAGAACTTACTACTCCTTTCCAACACCAATTGACTTATTTGAAACAACACAGCGAGAACGGGGGTCCAAACTACTTTATTCAAGCAAACTAAACAAACTAATCAAACCAACAAAAACTAAGACGCTCCTAGAACAGCACAACAGTGCATGAAACAATAAAAACGAAGTGTCTAGACATACTAGAGCTTTTTATTGATGAAGAAGGGGATGCCTTAGGCATCCCCAAGCTTTGACGCTTGTACCTCTTGGATATTTCTTGGGGTGACACCGGTGTGGCATCCCCAAGCTTGAGCTTTTTTCCATTCTTCATCTCATTACATCATTCTCTCTCTTCACCTAATTTTTTTCTTCATATAAAACTTCACACAATCTTCATTATCAACATTAGTGTATTCAAAAGATAATAGACCTTTGTGTTTAGCTTTGGAACAGCAAATTTTTTCACTAAAAACACAAGATACTGTAGCAAATCCTTCAAAAATCTCAATTCCCCAAAAAAGAACTCAAAAAGGAATCAACAAGAAGCAAATGCAAATAATAGCAGAAATCTGTCAAAACAGACCAGCAGGTAGAAACCGATTTTTTTTCGAAAATCTTCTATTGCTCAAATAAAAAAGTTTTGAACTAACGAAAGTTAGCTAACATACTGGGGGATTTGTTCGTAAATTTTCAGATCAATTCGACATACAGAGACTCCTCACGATTTTTTATGGTGGAGGACAAAAATCTGTTTTGGGACAGCAACTCCCCAAATCTTACTTCCCTCTCATTAGAGGTCATTCTTGGAACAAAAAGCAAACAAAAAGGATAAGGAGAGGTTATTACATAGGTAATAACTTCCAAGACTCAAGTAAACTCTTGGGTTATCTCCCAACAAGTACTTTTCTTTAACGCCTTTAAGTTCGGCACAAGAAGCAAGAAATCAAGTATTTTCAAATGAAGAAGCAACTCTCTTGTTCTTTCCTTTCTTACCTTTCTTCTTCTCTTTAGGGAAAATATGATTGCTTACTGGAGGAGAAAAATGCATAATACCTTTTTCCACATCTATTATTTCTCCAAGGTGTTTCAGTAGGGATCTTCCAAGTGTGATCTGTCCTTTGCCTACACATGCAATAACAAGATAATCAGTAGACACCATTTTCCCTGAGATTTTTGTAAACACACCTTCAGCTATTCCAGTGGGTAATAAAGTGGCATTATTAATAAGAGAGATTTCCTCTCCTCCTTTAGAAATCCCCCAAAGACTCAAAGACTCATAAATATCTTTAGGCATAAGGCAAAATTCAGACATGATATCACAACGAGCATCAAAAGTTGCACTATTTATAGTGACTTTGATTATGGGAAACCACTTTGAAGGCTCATAATTTATTGGAACATAATTATGGTACTGCCTAAGTGTGTGATAGAAACTATTCAAAGCAGCAGTACTGGACTCAAGAGTGTCCAACCTAGCAAAAATATTTATGAAAGAGGAATCGGACTTGTGAGGTGTATTATAAATTATAATAAATTTCTTTATGGCATCAAAAGGTTCATCCTCAGTACATTGAAAAATATCTTTCCTAGACACAACATCTAAAGCATATCTATAACAAAGAGCAACACAACGGTAGAAACTATTGATAACCAAGCTAAGACTCATCTTAGGCTCAGTTTCCCTTTGCAAAGCAGAGATTCTAGACCAAGCTTCTTTAAAACTCTCTTCACATTTTTGCTTGAAAGCAAAGATCTCTTCCATAGGTGTCAGAGAGATAGGACCAAAACCAGACATGGTAGCAACTAGGGTAGGAACTAAATTTTTGTGTTTTTAATAAGAGAAAGCAAACCAAACTAAATTATTTTTTTTTGGAGTTTTTTGATAAAAAGAGGCAAACAAAACCAAGCAAAATAAACTAAGCAAACTAAAAACCAAGTAAAGAGAAAGGTTGAGGACTCCCCTTGTGAAGACGTCCTTAGCCTCCCAGCAACAGCGCCAGAAAACTTGTTGATGCCTCAGTTGATGTGGAGCCTGTTGGGAACCCCAAGAGCAAGGTGTGAAGCAGCACATCAGCAAGGGCGCCAAAAATCTTTGATGAATGCACCCAGTGTTGACGTGGGACACTTCGTTGGAAACCCCAAGAGCAAGGTGTGATGAGCACAACATCAAGTTTCCCTCAGTAGAGACCGAGGTTATCGAACCATAAGGAGGAAGGAAACATCTCAAAGGTGTTGCAAGCAAAGTGGAAACCTGCACAACACAAACTCAAGACTTTGCCCCAACGAATTAGTGAGATTGTCAAGCTCACCGGTTTGCTGTAAGAAAGGATTAACTGTATGGTGTGGAAGGTGATGAATGGTTTGGAACAAGTAAATCGAGGAAGATGTATCAATGGTAAAAATTGGACCGGGGTCCATAGTTCACTAGAGGTGCTCTCCTTAGATAAACAACATGGCATGAAGGGTAAACAAATTACAACAGGGCAATTGACAGGAACTGAGCAAGGCATAACAATGCAATACTAGACAAAAAGATCCTATGAGATTCGATTGGGCAATACAACAATATACATTGACCGCCATCCAACTGCATCTATGACTAGTAGTCCACCTCAGGTTATCATCCGAACCCCCTCTAGTATTAAGTTGCAAGCAACATACAACTGTTTTAAGCAAAGTGTGTAAGGTAAACAGTCCACTTGTTCCATGAACAAGAGACCGTTGTTTTATCCCTAGTGGCAATAACACATCTACAACCGAAGAGATTTCTGTCACTTCCCTTGGAAACTAGATGCATGAACCCACTATCGAGCATAAATACCCCCTCTTGGAGTCACTAGCAACTACTTGGCCAAGATAGCTACTAAAAACGGAGAGCATGCAAGATCACAAATAACACAGACATGATAGAATCAAATAGACAAAACCATTAATCAATCTGACATAGTAATCTCAATATCCATCGGATCCCCGCAAACACAACATGCATGATTACAAATAGATTAGATCTTGATCATGAACGGAGCTCACAAGATCTATACATGAAAGCACAAGGAGAAGATACAACCATCTAACTACTACATGGACCCGTAGTCCAAGGTGGAACTACTCACGCTTCATACCGGAGAAGAAGGCCTCCGGGATGATCTCCCCTCCGGCAGGGTGCCAGGAAGAACTTCAGTGTAACACCCTCAGAATCGGACCTATGCAAGTTTTAGCGAAACCCGCCAAACCCGCATAGAAACGATTCAAAGGTGCCCACCAGGCACTTTCGTGCGGGTGGAAAACGAAGTAATAACATTACACAATAGTCCTCGATGGGACCCACAAAACATATATATATAACAGCGACTCAATGAGTCAAGAATACAGATATACAGAACAAAGATTCCAATTCACCTTGAAAATGATAGAGCGTCCGACTACGGACAAGATGCAAATGGGGCTAAGAGCCCTGAAGAATAACCAATGGCGTCCATAACCCTGCCCAGGCCAAGCCGGAAGGGTAACCCTGCTAACGACGTCGATCTCAAAACCTGCTTAAACAAAAGGGGCGCCGACAAAGGGCAAAGGAAAAAGAGAGAGCGGTCAGTACCGAGGCCAGTACACGGCGAGACTAGAATTCGGCGGTCCTCGCCTACATAGGTATGGTGGACTGAAGCGGCAGCGCAGCATGCACTAAACAACCTATAGAGACTCGAAACAACTGGCGGCTATCAGAGAGGGATAAGAAAGATCTATTTGGAACCAACCTGATGCTACCACCAAACAAACCCATCCTGGTATTTCCCCCTCGAGACCAAACGAGGAAGTCAACCGAGGAACTCACACAGTTGGCAGTTTTATTTATTCCGTTGTAGTTGCGGCAATTACTAGTCAAATATAGATAGTCATCCTGATAAAATAAGCAGTGGGCAGTTTTAGTTAACCATTCCAATTGTAGTTGCAACACTTACTAGTCAGATACAATTAGCATGAGATAACCCAAAACCCAGCAGTTGTTGGTACTTTTATTTAGCCATTCCGTTATAGTTGCAATACTTACTAGACAGATACAATTAGCAAGCGTCAACCCAAACAAGCAATTGTTGGCAGTTTTATTGAGCCATTCCATTGTAGTGAAGATGATTACTAGTCATTATAAAGTCAAATTTATAGCACTACTTTAGTTATAGTTGTCTATGATCGAGATACTGTGCTCCAAGTTGTCCATAACCGCGGACATGACTTTCAGAAAGTTTTACCCGGCCGGGGTGCACCAATAGCAACACACACTCGATCAACCTCGGAAAAACCAAATCAAAACCGAACGAGGCTTTCACGACAAAGCAATCACAGGATTCAAAAATATTTCAGGGGGCCACCCCATTAAGCTACCCGCAACGAAGTTAGATGACTCCAAGATGGACTCAAGGTTTGCGCCAATGGCTGTGAACGACTGGGAACCCAAAACTGGGCTTGTCGACACCGCGAAAACACTCCGCTTTCCTAAACAGTACAGTGTGCTATCTGTCGCACAATTTAAATAAAGCAGTAAAGCATGGCATAAGTACAGGATAGTAAATAAAACCTCAAACTAGTTTGTGGCCCCAAGAAATAAGAATGAATCAAGCTCTGGCTCAGGGGGGTCCCATACACCTCCCGGATGTGGATAGCGCGAATATTCAAGGAACAGGTATCAAGTACTCGGGGTCCTACGGGACACAAGTGGACGGTTAACAACCAAATAACATCTATTGCCCACCTGTGCCTATGCTTACCTACTTCAATTTTTAGTTATTAAACAGTAATTAAAGTTAACGATAAATAAAGCCAAGATCATCTCCAACATCGAACATGCGGCAATACTCCAACAACTGTGGTACTTGACGACACGCAACAGCACTTGAGCAAGCGACTACGACGTGCAGGTCCAACTATCTACCAAACAGCAGGTAATAGGAGGTGTCCAAGGCAATATAAGGCTGCAAGGGATATCACGGGTACGAAAACTAGAGCATCGCAACACAGATAGCAATAGATCAACAGGAGGGAATAAATACTATAAAAGTAAGATAGGTAGAAAGGGGGAGATGCTCGCCTGAACACATTGCCGAAGGTTCATCCAAGATCGGGTCGACACTCGCATCAACTCAACGGCCTTATCCGCGAAGAAGCAAAACACTAGAATAAACACCGGATGCAATATTTAATACTACGGCAAAAGATCGGGCATGATGCATGTATGATGTATGACATAGCAAAGATGCGATGCAATTAGGCAATATTAAGCGGAACCGGGGTCCCGACAATTAATTAAATGGTTCCTGTTGTTTAGCTACCCCACAATTTAAATGTTGTTTGAACATGGCAAAACATAGCACCGGTTCGCTACACCAATTTAAATGAGGCTAATATGAGACTAGATTTGCCCGCATATGGGCCCCATATTTAATTATAAGGTGAATCGGCATAAGGCCCCCAAACCACATGACAATATGCATGCATGAACATTTAATATGCAACAATTTGATATTACATTTATAAAATAGGGCTCGAGAAAGGGGTCACACATTAGGGTTCGAAGATCTTGGTCCGGGGTTCGGGGTCGGTCTCAGGGTTCGGATCTGGGGTTCAGTCTCGGCGGGAGCGTTCTCGGTTACAGAGTGGATCTTGGCATATCCGGAAAGCAGGACTTGGTTGGCGTCGGGGGCGCATCGGTCTCGCCCTGGTCGGTGTCGAACTTGTCGCATTCGTGGTCTTCGGGTCCGCGTAGACGGTCATGGCGTTCAAAGTGGAGAACTGGGCGTTCCGGGATGAAGAACTTGTCGTTCCATGGCGAAGGTCTTGGTGGTTCTGACTTCACTTGTCGGTGCCAGACTCGGTTGTGGTAGGTCTTGGCCATGTCGAAGATCTTGCCGGGGTTCGTCGGGTGTCACCGGTTCGGTACGGTCTTCGCCTTCTATGATGAAGTCCCTGCGGGTTCGCGGCCTCGGACAAATGCTCCGTGTTGAAGGCCTTGGAGTCCGGCTTCCGGTGGTCGATGACGTTCTTGTCGACTCCCAGAGGCTTGCAATAACCTTCTGCCCGGGACACAACACAAACGCACCCAGGCGGACATACACGGGACGGGACGGGCACGGGTCCAGGGCGACGGGGAGGCGCTCGAGGGCACGAGGTCGGAAGAGGAGACAGGGGCACGCGGGGCATGCTGCTGCATAGGGACGAGGCCGAGCGGACGGTGGCGGGGCACGAGCGGCAGCAGCTCACGGAGGGAGGGGCGCCGGCGACGAGGAGCTCGTGGTGGCGCCCGGCGCGGCGACGGGCGGAGCTGGCGAGGAAGGGGCGAGGCGAGCTTGCGCCGACGGCCGGAGCAGGGCGGCTGCGGAGGGGCGTGACCGCAGACGTCGGTGGTGGCCGCGGCGCCGGAGCTCGGTTGGAGGCAGAGGCGGGCGCAGCTCAGCGGTGGCGGGGCGAGAGGAGGAGGGAGACGGGGCCGGCCGGAGGTGGTCGCGCGGAGGGAGGCGGCTCGCGGAGGTGCGGGGCGCGGCCGACGGCGGCGATGGAGCCCGAGAGCGGCGGCGCTCCGGGGCGGGGCGGTGAGCAGAGGCGGAAGCGGCCGGCGGGCGGCGGCGTCCGTCGGGCAGAGGCGAGGAGGAGGAGGCGGGAGACGCGCCGGCGGCGGGCTCTGGCCGGAGAGCAGAGCGGCGGCGAGAGGGGGGCGCGGCCGGAGAGGAGGGAGGGCGCGGCGACGGGGGCCCGGGGCCCTCTGGCGGCGGTGGCGGCTCGTGGGCCGGAGGGGAGGAAGGTGGGGAAGGAGGGAGACGAGGGAGAAAGGAAGGAGAGAGGGGTCGGGGAAAGGAGAGACGGGGCCGCGCGTGAGACGTGGGTCGGGGTACGCGTGGGGGACGCGGGGCGCTGAGGTGGGGTCGGGGCGTGGGGACGGGCCCAGGGTCAGCGTGAGTGGGCTGGGTGCGGCTGTGTCCAGGGAGGAAGTGGAGCAGTGGGGAGAGTGGTGAGAGGTGGGGCTGACGGGTGGGGTTGATCCAGGAGGTGGGGCCGGGGTGTAAGGGAGAGGGGGTAGGAGAGGGGAGTGTGAGAGAGGGAGTGGGTTGCTGCAGGGTGGATTGATGAGGTGGCAAGGTGGGTGGGGATTGGGGGAGAGGGTGAGATGGCAAGCTGTGATTGGTGGGTAGATTAGGATTAGGTAGCTTAGGGATTTTGGGGTGGACCGTTTAATTCTGGGGGTGGTCGACTGGGTCGGATCGGCCCGTTCGACTGCCCCCCTGAAAATAGTTAAATATTTTATTTATTTCAAACAGGACTTTTGCAAACCGATAGCAGACAAAACAAAATAATCCGAAGACCCGGGTTTTGGGTTTTGAATTAAAGACGGGGCGTTTAGAAAACAAAATTAGGTTTTTCCCGAAAAATAGTTTTATGCAAGAAAATGCAAGATGACGACGATGCTCCAATGCAATGTGGCATGGTGACATGAGCATGCGGTCATGATGATGCAATGCACAAAACAACGCGATTTTCTAGTAGTGGTTTTGCGGGATGCCACATTCAGATCCCCCGATCTAGGGACAATGGTGGCGGCGGCTACAGAAGGTTTCGTGGAGTTTTGATCTGGTTCCTAGGGTTTCTGCATCGGGGGATTCTTATAGGCGAAGGGGCGAACTAGGAGGGCCACCAGGGGGGCCACACCCAACCCAGGTGCAGGGTGGGCCCACCCGCGCCTAGGGGGTCTGGCCGCCCTATGGCGCCCCTCCGTCTCGTCTTCTGGCTTCGTGCCGCCCACAATAAAATATTGACTTTGGCTTTTGTCCCGTCCAATTCTGAGAATATTGATTTTCTGCCTTCCTGGAACAAAAAATAGAAGAAAGCATGCAACTGGCACTGTGGCAACTTGTTAATAGGTTAGTTCCCGAAAAGATATAAAAATACCTCAAAGTGTAGATAAAGTAAAAAAATTAGATACTAAACAAGCATGGAGCATCAAATATTATAGATACGTTTCCGACGTATCAGACATCGCTGGCTATGCCACCCCAGATTCCCACTCCCAATGTCTCGTCAGCGCGAAGGATATTCCGTCTCCACACGCTAAAGATACCGAGGCTCGTGTTGAAGAGCCGGTGGCTACTACTTCACAACCCTACAAGGGTCAGGATCCCATGGTTGACTCTTTAAAAGAAAAGCTAATGAAAGTTCCTGGCTCCACTGAACCCGAAATCACAAGGAAGAAGGCGGCAGGAATTCTGAAGATGTCCTAATCCTGCCAGGAGTCTAGTCCTGTATCAAAGGATAAGGCGAGCTAGGAATCTGAAGATGTGATGTTGGAGATCATACTGTAGTATATCCATCTAAAGGATCAAAGGCTAAGTGCTGGAGAAATTCCGTCTCCAGAAGTGCAACCAATTTCGCTAGCTGAGAAGATGTTTCTTTAGACAAAAGTCGGATTTGAGAGGCTGCATATGGAGCATAATGTAAGTACTTTTCCGACTTCCTTATATAGTCTTTGTATCTTATCCTACAACCCCCAAGCATTAGGTCGGATGGGAATCAGTAGTGCGGAATCCGAGTTGATGCTTCTAGGATGCTAAAGAACGAAGTAGTGTAGCCCTCGAGGACTGTGATGAAATTTAACTTAGTGTAAATAACAACCCGAGTCTCGCTAGCCTTCTGACTCTGATTATTATTCTGATTTATAGACAATTATATGTGAAAACCAGGAACTTTTGAAAAATATATTCAACAAGCGCAAAGAAATCAGGGATCTTCGGTTTGAGAATGCCAAGTTGAAGGTGGAAAATGACGAGGCAGAAGGTAAACATTTCTAACTCTCCACTTTGCATGTTGGTTCTTACCGAATTTTCATTCGACTGTTTTGGCTATTTCAAACTTGTTGAATTGATATTGCAAGATTGTGGAGGAGGTGGAGAATTTCAAAGTCTTGGAGATGGAAAACGCTGGACTTCTCCAAGCGCTTGAGAAACTCAAGAAAGATCACAAGGTAAGCGTGAAAAATCTCCTGGAGTCCAACAATCATGCCACCGAGAAGCTTGAAAAGACCATGGCTCTCCGAGATAAAGAAAATGAAGATCTCAAGTCAGAATTGAGTAGGCAAGGCGACATCACCGAGGCTCTTCGGGGTGAACTCCTAAGTTTGAGAGAGGAGAAGAATCAGTTGGATCGATCCATCTTTGGTAATTTGCCAATGCCTTAGTTTTCCTTTGTATATTTTTTCACTTTTCGTTAGATTTTTTACTTTTTATTTTCATAGAGGCTCTGAACCTTACGGATGAATCCACTTCCGTGTCTCGTATAGATCGCATTGTCTCAGTCGGAGATTTAATTCATGACTTCCGCTAGATTCATGATGAAGCTAGCGAAGCTGTTAATCTATATGATTTGAACAAGATGCCTGCCTTCAAGCTAAGGGACAAGGCCAAGCAAATTCTGAAGCTGATTGGCCACTGAAAGATGTCCTATGCCTGGACAAGCAGATTCTAAAACTGATTGGCCACTGAAAGATGTCCTATGCCGGGACAGCTAGGAAAAATACCCTTCCCATGGTGATGAGTCACCGTGGTAACATGCAGATCTGACAGGTGACCAAAGGCATTTCAACCATTGATGAATATGGAAAAACAAGATATTAAAGCCATTTTGGAATCTTGTGTTGGATATGCCTGTCGCGTGGCGGAGATGATGAATTAAAAGAATCCATTATTCCAATCCATCGTTGTGCCATCTAGTCTTGAAGACGAGTTTGAAGAAAAAACCGAAGACCAAGATGAATATGAAGAGCAATCCGAGTCTGGCATCATCGATTCTCTAGAGAAAGATCAGGATGGCACAGGAACAACAATGTCTCTATCTCCACCACATGCAGCATAGAGTGAAAAACTATGCATTATTTTGAACAAGTGATGTAACAAAAACAATTATCCGATCGTGTTATACTGTAAGAACTATGCTTTTACTCTACCAGTTGTTTGATTTTATGGTGCTCGAAAATTTATTAAGCACTTCTCGTTTATACTTTTTGTTTATCTGTTTTTTTCACTTCGTTCATATCATGAGCCGGCCAACTTTTACCATGGAAACACTACTGAGCAACCGGGCTCAATTGCTAAACATGTTTAACCCGAAAATAGAGCGAGCTTCTAGTACCAACAATTCACTACTTAGAAAATTCCTGCGTCCAAGCTATGAGACAAAGAACCAAAGTCTAAACAGAAAATGAGACTTACACCCGAAGATATCATTTTTATAGATTCAAAAATCTAATCAGAACGAGCATGAGCATAAAGTACTTTTAAGCATTCTGGATTTTTCGAGTTTGACATGACCATTCGGAAATATGATGGTATAAAAAAACTTCTTAGTAAAATAAAATTGAGGTAACCAAAACTTTATTTCACTTGAATATGTACATTTATATGATTACAAGAAAAATAACTCAAGAATAGAAGGGACGTAGTTATGCGATGTTCCATGGATGATCTAGTTCATCAGGATCTTTACTACCACCAGCTATTTTTTCTCTTCAGAGTATCTGGTCTTTCCTTGACTGGTCTTATATCATTTAAATAATATGACATATTATGCAACACTCTGCTAACTATAAAAGGTCCTTCCCAAAATGGGGAAAGTCTGTTTTTTCTTTTTTCCACTAGTTGGAGAACTAGGCCACCTTTCCCAAAAGAGTGATTTTTTACTTTTTTTTCTCTGACTCTGATACTTGCGTAACTTCTGCTGATAGGTTCTAGATCTCTTTTCAACATCAATACATACTTTCTCAAGTATATCGAAGTCATCTTGTCGAGAAACTTCAGCATCCTCTTCAATCTACGCAACAAATCGGGAAGAAATATGGATCAGGTCACTTAGAAGTATTGCTTCTGGGTCGTAGACCAAGAAGAAAGATGTGCATCCGGTTTACCTGTTTGGAGTGGTTCGTAAACTCTAGATAAAAACGATAGTTCTTCCGTCCAAGCTCCCACAACACGATGTAGTGGTGCTTTGAGACGAGGTCGAAGACCCTACAAGATGAGGCCATTTTCCCTTTAACTTATCCATTGGCTTGTGGATGTGCGATCGATGCAATGTCAAGTCAGATTTCTTGTTCTTCACAAAATTTGATAAGTTCTCCCATTGAAAAGTTACTCCCGTTGTCCGTTATAATGCTACGTGGATAGCTGAATCAGATGATAATGTCCTCGACGAACTTTGTGGCTATGACCCCATCTCAACTCGTTAAGGGTTTGTCCTCAATCCATTTTTTGAACTTATCTACCATCACTAAGAGATGGGTAAATCCACACTTTGTTGTTTTAAACGGTCCTACCATGTCAAGCCCCCAAGCCGCAAAGATCCATGTAATCGTAATCGTTAACAGCTGATCAACCAGAACATGAGCTTGATGAGCATACTTATGGCAGTCTTTGCACGTTTTAACCAGCTTTCGGCATCTACCTTAGTTGTTAGCTAAAATAATCCGCATCTAAAAGCTTTTACCACTAAAGACTGGCGGTGACGTGATTGCCGCATTCGCCTCTGTTGACTTTTCGTAGGATTTCCACTCCTTTTCTCGGAGAAAACGCAGTGCTGAAAAACCCGAGAAACACTCCACTTATAGAGCCCACCATTGATTATTGTATACACTTTTGCTCGTCGTATAATCTGCTGGCTCATAACTTCGTCTTCGGGTAACTTTCCGTCTACCAAGAAATCAAGGTAGGGTTAACTAGCACTACTATGACAGGCGAGGAGGATTTTTTCAGATACTTCTCATCAACTTTTGTGATAGAGAGAACTTTTAGGTACTCCAGGAAAGCACCATCCGAAACTTGTTAGCGCACGGAGGCTATTCTTGATAATGCATCCGCTTTCTCATTTTCTGCTCTAGGGATGTGTTGAACCTTAAACCCTTCGAACAATTTAGAAAGTTCATCCACGACAGCTCGATATGCTTCCATGTGTTTATTTTCCCTACAGTGGTCAGATACTTATTGTGCAACTAAATCCGAGTCTTCGTATTACATGCGTCGACTTACGCCTATGAATTTGGCAATGTGAATTCCATGCAACAACTCTTCGTATTCTGCAATAATATTGGTTGCCGTGAAGTGCTAGCCCTGATCCCCCGAGAGCTTTCGACCTGTCGAATTGAAGGGTCCAGTATTCCGACTCTAGGGTATTGGTATTTTCTGTCGTCTCTGTCTAATCAGCGACAAATACAACAAGGATTTGGGACTTAATATCTATTCTTGGTTTGTACTCAATCTGCTAGCTCAATTTCCCACTTTGCGACGCGTCATGTGGCATCGTGATTGTTGATTATAACTCTCAGGAGAGCTGTGCTCACCATTGTGATCTTTTGCTCTTGAAAATAATGCCTTAACTTTATGGCAGCAAAGAATACATAATATGCTAGCTTTTGATAGTGTGAATATCATTGTTTAGATTTTTTCAGAACTTCACAGAGGTAGTAAGTCGGATGTTGCACCAACTGCAAGAATAGGAGCGGATGAGAGTACATCTTTTAGGTTTTGGAGGGAAGCTTCAGCTTCTTCAATCCATACAAACTTCTCATTTTTTTTCAAGACCTTGTATAATGGTGCGGCTCTTTTACCAAGCCGACTAACGAACCGACTCACTACTGCCAAACAGCCAGTAAGACTCTATACATCCTTCAGGAGAGTAGGCCTGGTTATATTGAGTATAGATTTTATCTTGTCCCGGTTCACCTCTATGGCTCTCTAAGACAAAATGAAACCTAACAATTTTTCTGAATAGGATTTAGAAGAAACACGTTTTCGGGTTAACCATCATGTTATGTTTTTGAAGATTAGCAAACGTTTACTCCAAGTCAGAAATTAGTATTCCCTTCTTTTTGGATATTTCCGCTATGTCATCCACATACGCATGTACGTTGCATCTGATTTGATCATGGAGACAACACTGCATTTTGTGCTGATATGTATCTCCTATGTTTTTGAGGTTGAACGACATTGTTATGTAGCAGAAGGTTTCAAACAGGGTGATGAACGAAGTCTTCAATTGATCCAACTCCTTCGTATGTATTTGGTGATAACCGAAATATGCATTGAGAATGCAAAGGAGTTCCGAGCCTGCTGTTGATTCGATAACTTGATCGATTCTAGGAAAAAAGAATGTATCTTTGAGACAAGTCTTGTTCAATGCCGTATAATCAATACCCATACAAAAATTAGTGGTGTCCTTTTTAGGGACCATTACAGGGTTAGCCACCCACTCAGTGTGGATGACTTCTTGAAGAAATCCAGCTAATTTTAGTCGGGCTATTTTCTTGGCTATAGTTTTACGCTTTTCATCATCGAAACATCGTAAGGACTATTTGATGGGTCTAGCGTCAGCGTATACATTGAGTGAGTTCTCGGCAAGTTCATGTCATAAGGTTGCCATGCGAAGATATCTTTATTAGTTTTGAGGAACTCGACAAGTGCGCTTTCCTATGCGATATCTAAGCCTATGCCTATGTTTGTCACCTTAGAGGGATCATCTTCCTTCAGCGGCGTTGCCTTCATATCTTTTGATGCCTTTGCAGAGTCATCTTCAACACCTCCTTCTTTGTAGCCGGCATCTCAGACAGATCGATTTTCTTCTTGATTTAATGGTACTCCTTGGCGTGCAACACGACTTCAGTGAAGGCAGCATGCCCTTCTTCGCAATCTTGCGTTTTTTTGGATTTCCCCAGATTGTGATGACCCCGTTAGGACCCAGAAGTTTCATCATGTTATAGATGTAGCAAGGGCGATCCATGAACTACCAGTAGGTCGGATGCTCGAAGATGGAGTGATATGCACTCTTGAATGGTACCACTTCGAAAGGCAGTGGCTCAGCTTGGTAGTTATCCGGTGCACCGAAGGTAACGTCAAGAGTGATCTCACCCGGAGAGTTTGCCTATCTCCCTGGGACAATGTTGTGGAAAACCATGTTGTTGTGATTCAACTGGCTTTCCGTATCCTCATGCGGTGTAGTGTCTCGACGTAGAGGATGTTGGTACTACTGCCACCGTCCATGAGTGTCCTTGAAAAACTCGTAGCCATCAATGAGTGGATTGACAACTAGAGCGTACTTTCCTCGCATGTGAGTCTTTTGCGGATGATCGCTTTTGTCAAAAGTAATTTCTACTTCCGACTAGTCCAGGTATTGCGGGACAGCCGGAGCAGTAGCATTGAGCTCATGGAGAGCCGTTTTTTCCGACCTTAGCCAACTAGGATCCAAGGAAGCAGACGTAAGGGTCTTTCTTGGCTGGGTAAGCATTTTTACCATCCAACTCGGGGTGAGAAGCATCTGCTTCTTTCATGTCGAAATCTTATTTGGTCTTCTTATTATCTTTATCAGAATTTTTCTTTTGTTTTCTTCGCTTGGCTCTGTAGCCAGCGGCTTTGTCTTTATTGATGTCGTCTTTCTTGATCACATAACCATACCATTCCGCAAGCAGCTCACCTATGATTTCCAACTGTTCTACTTGTTCTAGTCCTCCGATGATTAGTCATATTGTGCCTTTTTATTTTATTGGATGATATATTTAGATTTGATCAGCTGTGTGCATACCCGTTATGCATAGGATGGATGTAATGCTTAAATTTTAAGTAATAAAACGCCTTTTATCTATAAAAATACATGTAAGAGACAATATATTTCATCCTATTATTAATGCATTGTCAAATATGTCTACTCTACTACCTGTTTTTTTCACAGGCATATGCATAAGTTACCCCCATGATTTTGTTATACGATTACTTCTAGGGGTACATACGTATATACACTCGTACACAAGGAGGATCGGAATTGGTAGAAATAAGTACTTTTTTGTTTCAAAATAAATGACTTGAATTTATCTAGATTCGTATATATTTACACACTAAACATTTCTGAGTGCATGTGAATTTAGAAAAACTCAAGTCATTTATCTCGGGACGAAAGGAGTATCATTGTATATAGTTCACTCGATTAACCAGAGTACGTAGTTTCAAATATCGTCACTGAGATTCCGAAAATCATGGATCCATCAAACATACCGATTCTTTAATTCGCTATTGCATTGCAGTAATATTCTCTTACGGAATATCAATATCTTTTTAATTCTTTTGTATGCGAACAAGTGGTGGAGCTTGACAAACATTGTTGAGGAAACAAAAAACACTAAACATGTTTAAACTTTGAATGATCTTTAAAAATTTATTATAAATATTAGAGATATATTAAAGAATATCTGGGGTAGAAATGACATAGCTCCCCTTGACCATGATTCAGGGAAATCCTTAACAAGAACACATAAATATTCGCTAGCAGTCGGAACAGGATATTAAAAAACCTGGCCTTCTACATATATAGTTTCGTCTACCTTCTTTTACATAGCTCTGTTATATCGTACTGCGATCGCAAAAGCTAGCATTGCATTGTTGGCATGCAAGCGTTCTTCTCTTTCACTAGAGCCAGAGCGCGCCGGCGTTCTTGAGCATGGGCACGAGCTCTCCGGCCAGATGCAGCGCCATGACTCGATTGGTACCGCCGACGAGGCTGCCGCCGATGAACACCGCGGGCACCACCGGCGCGCCGCGTCCAAGCCTCCTGGCGAGCTCTCTCTCCATCTCTCTGCCCCGCTGTTCCTTGTCCAGCTCGTACACGGCCACGTTGACGCCGAGGTTGCCGAGGAGGGACGTCACGGAGTGGCACATGCAGCACCTGCTCGACGTGAACACCACCACCGCCCGCTCCGACGCCAGCTTCGTCACTTGATCCATCAGGATGTTGATCACAAGGTTGTAGCTTGCCTGCCTTGTTGGATGAGATTATCTGATAGCTCTATAGGTTGCTGTGGTTTGGTATGCTGCTGGGGTGGCTTGCCTTTTATAGGAAAAAAAAAGAGGATTATTTTGCTTTAGCAATTATAAGTGTTTCTAGGTTCTGAAATTATTTATTTATTTATTTATGGAATATCGATAGATTTTGTTCTTCTGTGAAAGAACATGTTGTTAATTGAAGTCCAGCAGCACATGCAAAAGATTGGATGGATGGATGGTTTGGATAAGAAAATTAAGATGCCGTTGGTGTCCGAGAGGGACCATAGAACATTGGAATCTTTGCTCATCAGTTGACCTTTTACAAAATCGAGTATGGAAGTCTTTCTATACGATTTTCTAAATAAAAATGGGCAAATCTAATCTCAGACCGGTTGGTGGTTGTCCAAACTGTTACAATCGCGACAAGAAGATAACAAAGAACGAAAACGAAAAACACAGCAAGGAGACACAGATTTAACGTGGAAAACCTCTCCAACAAAGAGAGGAAAAAACCACGGGCGCCAGCCAGCGAAACTTCACTATATCGAGGAGTGTTTACAAACGCCGGGGATTTCACAGATGCAACTCTCCCAACCGGCGGCTTACAAGGGGTTTATATATCGGTGGAAACCTAGGTCTTCGACGATCCGTACCGTACCGCGGGGGGCTGTCGCCCCCCGCACCCCCCACAGGCGTCCCCGTTGGGCGACGGGCCTCGCTCCACTCGTCAGAAGTTGGCCTATACTTTGTAGAATTTGGATCAACATATAACACAAACCTAGCGGGAGGTGTGAACATGCGCTATGGGACAGCTTAGGATTAAATCAAAAATTTAAAATGTCTTATAGATCAAACCGTTTGTCCGATTTAAGAGCATCTCCACTCGTTGGCCGAACCCGGGCCGAAATACGGACCAAACTTCGGCCGAACGGCGCAAGTTTTCGGCCTGGGTACGCCCAGTTTCCCACTCGCGTATCCAGGCCGAGTTCCCGGTCGCCCGTTTTCGCTAGAATTCGGCTCAAATTCGGCTAAACTTCGTCCAAATTTCGGCATAGTTCGTTATACGATGAATACAGAACACTTTAAGACCAAAATTCGGCGAAATTTTTAAACAGAGTTCGGCGTACTGTAAACATAGTTCGGCTTGCAATAAAATTACAACATATTTCGGCCAAGTTCGGCCAGTTCATGCTCAGCATCTACGTCGTGTTGCCCCTGCGTGTCCATAGGTGCTCGACAAGATCATCCTGCAGCTGTTGATGCATCGCCGGATCTCGGATCTCCTGACGCATTGCGATGAATGCAACTCATGTTGGAGGCACCTGATGATCAGGCTCGGCAACAGGACCCCGTAGATGGTATGGCTCGTCCTCCTCGAGCAAACTCATTGGATCCTTCTTCTCATTCTCAATGATCATGTTGTGCAAGGTCACACAACAGTTCATCACTTCCCACATCTGATCTTTCGACCAGGTCATAGCAGGGAACTGGACAACTGCAAACCTCTGCTAGAGCACACCAAATGCCCGCTCCACGTCCTTCCTGCAAGCTTCCTGTTCCTTGGCAAAGTGAGAATGCTTGGGGAGCATTGGGCCTGAGATAGTCTTCACAAATGTTGGCCATCTTTGATAGATGCCATCTGCTAGATAGTATCCCTTATTGTAGTGATGCCCGTTGATCTCAAATTTCACAGGGGGAGCATGACCCTCAACAATCTTGGAAAAGACAGTTGAGGAGTTGAGGACGTTGATGTCGTTGTTCGATCCTGTCATGCCAAAGAAGGAGTGCCAGATCCAAAGATCATGTGTAGCAACTGCCTCAAGTATCACAGTGCATCCTCCTTTGTGGCCTTTGTACATTCCTTGCCATTCAAATGGACAGTTCTTCCACTCCTAATGCATGCAATCTATGCTTCCAAGCATACCAGGAAATCCTCTACGTTCATTGACTGCGAGGATCCGAACAGTGTCTTCAGCAGTGGGTGATCTCAAGTACTGTTTCCCGAACACTGCAATGACTGCCCTGCAGAACCTGTACAAGCAATCAAGGGCGGTGGACTCGGCGATGCGGGGATAGTCATCGGCAGCATCAGCCGGCGCTCCATATGCAAGCAACCTCATCGCCACGGTGCACTTCTAAAGCGACGAAAACCCAACCAAACCGGTGCAGTCCTTCTTGCAAAGGAAATATGGGTCGAACTCCTGGATGGCATGCACGATCTTGAGGAAGAGCTTCCGGCTCATCCTGAAATGGCGGCGAAACACGTCCTCTCCATGGAGTGGCTGGTCGGCGAAGTAGTCGGCGTACAACATGCAATAGCCCTCTATCCTCTGTCTCGCCTTGCACTTCATGCGACCTGGCGCCGAACCACCGCGCTTCGGCTTCGCCATCTGCATGTATAGCTGGACGAGCGATGCGAGAATCTGCAAGTGCTCTTCACTTTCGGCGACCTCGGCGCTCTCCTCCTCCAGGAGTTCGGCGAGCAACTCCTCGTCGTCGGAATCCATGGCGAGTATCTCGCCCTCGTCCGAGTCAGTGGACAGTACCTCGTCGCCGTCGGAGTCCATGGCCGAATCCGGCCAAATGTCGAACACCCGGCGGGCGTGGTGGTGGGAGCACCGAGCCGAAGCACAGCTACAACAAGGGTAGGTCAGCGAAAGCGGCGCCGGCGGAGGCGTGGAGCTGGGCGGCAACGATGGCGAGCGTAGCTAGAGGCGTGGACATGTCTCGGCGCGAGGGAGCTCCGCCGGCGAAGTCATGGCGACAGAGCTCTCGTGGCAGTCTGGGCGAGTGGAGTGGGTGGAAATGGGACTGTCTCGCCGACAGAGCTGGCCCACGCCCTTTTTTGCGGCGTCCGGCGCCCCCAGGGCGTACTCGAGAACCTGGGTTCGGCCTGGGTAGGCCGGACCAAAACACGCCTAAATCCGGACGAAAACAGGTCCTGGGTACGCGACTGGGCCGATTTTCGGCGTCCGGACTGAATTTCGGTGTTCGGACCGGCGCCCTGGGTAGGCGAGTGGAGATGCTCTAAGGTCCGTTTTCACCGTTGGACTAGCCGCGACGAGATCTTCAAAACTAGCCATGTTGATATGTTTCGATGAAATTGTTTTGGACTAAAAGGTTATCCACTCCTAAGACGTGAGTTATCCATGTCATAATATGTAAGTTATCCACCCTGTAACACATAAGTTACCTACCATATAAACGTGTTGGATAGAAGTTTTCTTACATACATGCTGAGAAAGTTTTATTAGAATATGGTACCCTAGGTGTTATGCTATCGAGACTTTATCATCGTCGATGCATTATCCTAACATCCTTCGAGGCTTCATCATCCTATGCCACGATAGCGACGAAGGACGATGAACCCGAGCTATTAGACTACTGGTTAAACGTTATGTTTGTTCACTACGACTTAAAATGGTGAGTGGTAGGGTATAAGACCCAAATATCGTATGCAAAAAAAATATTAGATTTAATTTCTTAAAAAATATATTTAATGTTTGACGTGATAGTATTTTGAGGTTGAGTAGCACGTACACCGCGAGAGCGACGATGGACGACAAAGCCGAACTACTAGATAATTTTTATATCCTATATGTGAATAAATTTTTATAGTGATGGATAACTTACATGTTATTTGGTGGGTAACTTCTACGCTGAAGTCTGGATAGCCTGGATAACTCTCATATTACTAGTGAGTTAGTTTTGGAGCAAATAAGAATCGTGTTACCCACCCCTAACACGTGACTTATCTATGTCATAGTAGTTAAGTTTTCCATCCTGATACATATAAGTTACCCATCATATAAATAGGTTTAGAGACGTTATCGCATTCTCATGTGGATAATTTTTGTATTATATAAAACTTTATTGCCCATGTATATTTAATTTAGTTAATTAAATATGAGCTATAATCTAGTTTAATTAAGACATTGCTACTTAGGTGTTAGGATATCGAGATTTCGTCGTCGTCGATGCGTTAACGGTGATGGGTGATGAAGCCGAGTCGTTAGACTACAACTTAGGATGGTGGGTGGTAGGGTATAACACCACATTTATTATGTCGACTCGACGAAAACGGATCCCAAATTGGAAGAGTTCATATTTGTGTTTTTCGCGTATAAAAAACTCAAACACATTACCCGTTCGTAGGATGGATAACTTATGTGTTAACTGGTGGATAACTTATATAGTATCGTCTGGATAACTTAGGTATTGCATGTGAATAACCTTTTGGTCTGAATTTTTTTCTTCTCGAAACCTATCGACGTGAGATCTAGTTTTGAAGATCTCGTCGAGACTAGCCCAACGATGAAAACAGATCATCAATCGGATAAGCATATTGAACTATAAAATATTTTAAATTTTTAAATATTTGCATTAAACGCGACAGACATTAGCAGTTTTGGTTTTATTTGCATGCATAGAAATCTGTCTATTTTGCCCACCAAAATTTTTCATTTGAAGACCGGTTTCTGAACTTTTGAAAATGGTAATCTAAAGTTCCATAAAATCCAAAAAAAATAATTCGTAAATACGTACTAATGCCTGTATATTTGTGCTAAGTTTCTGTAAATCGAGTTATATTTTGGGCTATACAAGAAGACAAATTTGTGGCTATACAAAGTACTCTCTTCGACTCATATTAGTTGACTTGGATTTGTCTAAATTCGAATGTATCTAGATATATTTTAGTGTTAGATACATTCGAATTTAATTTTTTTTAAATCAACTAATATGGGTCAGAGGGAGTAAAAAAAAATCATATTTCATCCTAAAATTTGTCTTTTTATGTAGCCTAAACTACAATGCCCTTTTTAATGAAACTTGTCTGTACATACTATATATGTAAATGTAATTGCATATATTCTTGTCAGTATTTATTGGTACCCAGAAATGATGTTTCCCAATTTTTGTAAAAAAGAACGAGAGCACAAGTGCTCATGTGCAACTAGCAGTTTTCGCAGTCATGCATGTGTAAAAACATTCTTTAGCCATTTATGGTAATTTTAAGAATTAAGGCAAATCTTTTACCTTTTCCTAAAAAAAAGTATAGCAAATTACATGCATGCCTGAAACTTTTTTGCCAAACACGAAAATCCGTGACCACATTAATTACAATTTTATGCTGCACTTTGCGGACTGTCACACTTACTAGTTGTAATTATCACCAATTTCGTGTTTACAATAAACACGAATCTGATGCCATATTTTTCTGAAACTCTGAGCTCTCTAAAATTTTCCACCGCTTACTGTACAACATTTTTAGCTTACTTTTGCCGCACCGTCCTTATCGGGAACAAATACACATATCTAGCTGGCCATTGATCCTGAAGCTCGCGCGGTCGATCTTCTTCAGCCTAATATTGTGTCGCCATCCTCTTCAGGGTTCTTCTGTCGACCAACCCTGCCGCATCAGATTCGGATTTGTGTGGCCGTTAGAGCAAGAACAGTAATACAACTGGTTGCCACATCATCTAAAGCCTTCATAAACATTTGCCCATACAATAAGTTAGCTATTAGATTACAGGGGAAAACAGTCCTCCTATAGTGACCCTTCTTTGTAGAAGAAGTACTAACATCACCAATATAGCACCAGAAGTCCAGTTTCTCCAATAGTGTCTTCAAGAAGTAAATAGTGCACAAACATCGTCGTTGCCCAATCATAGATCATATGATTTTACCCTGAAGAAAGTCCACGTTCATAAAAAAATGTCTTCAACAAGTTCATTGCCAGACACAACCAATTAAAATCAGATCTTGGACTTTTACCATGCAATGTAGGACTTTGAACTTCTCCTGTGTTATTGCCCCAACTTGCTGATGCTGCTTCTACGATTCATGAATCACCAAGTCAGATCCTTATCGCCACAAAGACTCAAAGCACCACTGCTAGATCTCAAATCTCGATTTTCATGGCCTTCCCGTCCCTGACTTCACCATGGATCGAAAGACGTGTTTCATGATGGTAACAGACAGCAGAGCTTCGCAATGTTTCCTCTGAAATCAAACGGCCAGTAAAATATGGGTGCATATGACCAAATCCCAGCTGATCCAGCGAGTTCCAGTCATGAGGCACCCATGGGAGTTCGCCGATAAAGACTTCCGGAATTTGACACTTCCGCTCGATCAACGAAGGTGGGGATCAACCAAATATTTGTCTTGGAGCGAGAGGAACCCAAAGACCGCCTCCATTATTCATGCTGAGCCATTAGCCCCCACGCCACAAGCTGGTTGCAGCCACCACAAGCAGCCTGTAGCGCTCAGCGAGCACGACCAACAGCACCCTCACCTCACGGAGAAGAAGAATGGGCCGCTGCCACCTGCCACCGACCGAACAAAGGACACCGCCAACACTATAGTTGACACGAGCACCAAATAGCCAACAACTACAAACGCGAGCACCTAGGACCGGCCACCATACTAGGTCATTGTCAGACAGAACCAATTAAGATCAATCCAAAGTCGACGCACAACCAATTAAGCCAATCCAAAGTCAACACTCACAATTAAGCCAATCCAAACTCAGGCACACTTAATTGTCAGACACAACCAATTAAGCCAATTCAATGTCAACGCTCACAAAACAATGTATTCAATAAGGCCATTGTCAGGCACAACCAATTAAGGTCAGATCTTGGACTTTCACCCTGTAAGATAGGACTTTGAACTTCTCCTATATTGTTTTCCCCACCTACTGAAACTGCTGCTAAGAGTCAAACCACCTCTGCTAGACTTATGATCTTGACTTTTATGACATTCCCGCCTATAACTTCACCATGGACCGAAAGATGTGTCCCATGATGGTAACAAATAGCAGAGCTTCGCAACGTTCCCTCTAAAATCAAATGATCAGTAAAAAACATGGGAGCACACGACTGAATCCCAACCGATCCAGCAAACTCCTGTCATGAGACACACATGGGAGTTCGCTGTTGGAGACTTCTGAAACTCAACACTTCAGCCTGATCAACGAAGGCAGACATCACTAGTAGAAAACCGACCTTTCGTTTAGAGCCCTCCGGAGCATTATTCCCGAATGTGTTTGGAATCCGGACTAATGCTCACATTAGTTTCGGTTCCAACAGCTAGGACGCCGACAACCTATAGTCCTGGTTCGAATGGTCCCTCTAGTCCCGGTTGGACTAAAGGGGTGGAGGCGGGTGCAGGCGCGGGCAACACCCTTTAGTCCCGGTTGGTGTCTCCAACCGGGACTAAAGATACACCTTTAGTACCGATTTAAGGCATCAACCAGACTAAAATAACTGGGCCAAAAAATTTGGCGGGTTCTACCACGGCAGTAAATGGGCAAAAATCCTACCGTGATAAGATATTTTTGTACACCCCACACCCCCGTGGCAGGAGATTGTGTTTTTAGTTTCAGAAGCATGCCACAAAATTATACAAAGTTCCAAAAATAAAATCTTTCAAACTGTAGATATATTAAGTCATTTAGTTGTTACGAAAATTAACAAACATGAATTTCGACATATATTGCCAAAAAATATCATGAAAACTTCAAATGGCAATAACTTTTGCTTACGATGTCAGAGAAATGTACAACCTATCAAAACATGCGGAAAACAATTCTAGTTTGATTTCAACCCTCTTGTCTTTTTGGATTCTTTTAGATTTTTAAAATTAGAAAAGGAAAAAATTATTTCAAAAATTATTTTTTTAGCAAATTGTTTTATGTCATATTTGGATTCCTCACATTTTTTTGATAATAATGGATATATTATTTATCAAATTTCGATTTATAAATTTAAAGATACTATTTATGCCATATTAAATGAATAAATGCCAAAAATGAATAAAATATTATTTTAGTTAGTTTTTTATTTTCATTGGAATAAAATATTATTATTACTTATTTATTGTTGTTTACTTAAATAGTTGTTTGTAGTTTCGAAAAATAAAGACATGCGATATATTGATATGAGTTAATATGATTGATATGATAGTTTTGATAACAAGGTACAATGTCTTTCGCGTAAGGATATCCTGATGGAACGGATAAATTAAGCGTGCTAGAGATAAGTAGTGCTAGTACCGGCGCTGCGCTGCGGCCGATCGATGCCGCGCGGGCGCGGTAACGTCGTCGATCGCGAATAACGCATCTGCAGTAGTACTGTACCAGCTACAACGACGACGATGATCCAGCAGAAGCGATAGGATATATATATGGATGCTGCTGATGGGGAGAAAGCAGATACACGCAAAGCCAGAGTTGACATGAATGACGCTAGCTAGCTGCAGGGCATCCGCATCTTTTGGAGGGGGTAAACGTGCATGCGCGCACGCGTTGACCTTGGCGTAATTTGCACAGGGGATCGATGCCGCGCGCGTGCTACGGTGGCCGGCCCGGCGAGGTGATGTGATTCGATCCTCGCCTTTTCAAGGGCTTTGCACGTGGCTGACAAGCCTGAAAACTATTGTGGTATTACAGATGCAATATTATAGATGCTGATGATGGGGTATTCAAAGTTGAAAGGACGCAGGCATCATCGCATCTTTCCAAGGAGATATACACATGTGTACCCATGCGCCATTTGGCTAGCTAGCAATGGATATATGATTTGTTCGATCGATCGCAAGTCGCAATTCCCCTGCCTTCTCAGGTCGCCAAAGGGTTTTGCATCTTGTCTGCGTAAGCTCTTTTTGAGATCCATTATGTTTTGGAATCTCCCAAGTAGATCTATCCGCCCAATACATGCATGCACTCACATTAGAATTTATATTCTATAAAGTTTTTCATTCATTCATATATTTTGGATTAAGGAACCATGTAATCAAATTCTTATTAGTTAGTTTTCCATGCCTTTGGTCCTTATGAATTGTAATGGAAGCAATTCAAACTTATCATTTACACTTATTCACGTAGGATCAATACATTATATTTTTATCTTGTGTATTAATACAAACAACTATTCATGTATATTTATACATTTCACAAAGCAATTTTGGTGTCAAAATCTTATAGTTTGGTTTCGTTCCCGAGTTCCTGGACCATAAGACTTAGCACAAACAAAATAATTTGTCAATCCTCCTCACGGCATCGATCTTCCTCAGCCAAATATAGTTGACATGTTTCTTTTTCCCTGTCGACCAACGGGACAAGATTCCTTGATGATGTGGAACATCTCAACGGATATGTGTGCATGATTCATTCTAGATTTAGGAGGTTGGAAATTGACCGGCTTGCAGTTTGGCTCTTGGCCTTCCCATGGGGCATTTATTGTGCCTTACCAGTTTGTAAAGTTTTTTCGATATTGTTCGAGTTGTATTCCTATCAGACAGTCATACATATGCTGATATGCTACAAATCGGAAAATATCATACATGACATATCATGATGTGGATGGCATGTCACTAGCTCTTTTTAGATTCATTGTGTTTTGGAATCTCTTAGCCTATCCATACATGATGGCGGTATGGCACAAAGACTAAGAAGGATTACACCCCATGTAACATACAAGAAGGGACATGTTTTTTTCGAGAAAACACAAAATCTTTGTGTTTCGGTACAAGCTTAGAGAGGAATCACCCGGGTACAACAACACTAAACACACTACTAGGTCGGGGGGGGGGGGAGTGAGCGTGGCTAAACTAAAGCCCCGGCTGTCGTCCCCAGCCTTGTTTCCGCCTTTATCGTGTCAAGCAAGTCATCAGGATCAGGCCGAGCGCCGTGATAGATGGTTGTGTTACGCCGCTTCCATAACCACCAAGTTGTGAGCATAATGATCGAGGAAATGCTCTTTCGTGCTGCCGCTGGGGAAGTATGGATGGTCACATCCCGTCAATCCACAAACTTAATCCCAAGGACATGAGTTAAGATTTTTTTTTATTTTTTCACTCGTTGAGATTTTCGAAAGTCTCACTTCGATATCTAAAGGGTGTAGCTTCAATCTAATGAAATTGTCCACCAAAATGGACCAGGACGTAGATGACTACAATGCAAATGCTCTAGTAGCGTCGTTGCTCTCAATTCGGTTGCTCAACAATATCGATGGCAATCGCATGATATACACGGGATTGTCGGTACTTTGTAGGTAAACATCTGGAAGTAAATGTGAAGATGGTGCATGTAGCTCTCTCTGATCTCCACCTCGAAAAGGAAAGACACCGTTCTGGCAAATTAATGGGGAGTTGTAGGAAGGGCACATATTAGGGATGAAAACAGGGGCGAAAACGGACACAACTGACTGGTGTCACTTTGTTTTCATATTTTCTGCAGAAACATAAAAGAGTATAGAAACCTTGAAAACAAATACGGAAGCATATATTGTCTGAAACAAACATCAATATGGTACGGACACAGATGAAAATTGGATGATTGTTAGAACCACGAGACCCTTGAATGAAGCATAAAATCTCAACAAATGGATATTTTTTCCTAACCCTAGAATGACTGCTCAGTGTGATGAGGAGTAGAGGATGGATTGCATAGGTAGTTCAGTTTTACAATGTCACATATTGGGACGACTAGATTGGCCTTGCAAACAGCCCATATTAGGAGGAAACGGGAATTCTGTTTCCGTGCCTGGTCTGCCGAAAAACATCGTTCCAATTCTACTTCTGCAAAAAAAAACCGTTTCTGATTCACAAAGTTATGTTTCCATATCCGCTCCGTAAGATTTTTTTTATCGCGGAAAAGTCGAAATGTTTCCGCTCCATTTTTTTTAAGGAAATGTTTTCGCTTCATTTTCATTCCTAGTACAGATTATAAGTACTACTAGCCCATGTTACGGATGACATGTGTGGCAAGGTCCACAAGTGGCATAGCATATAGTATTTTCACGTTCAATGATATTGCCATCTATAATAAAATTAAAATAGGTGACGGGATGCTATTTCTCAATCCAGTAAATATAAAAAATATCGTTACTAATTCTTGCTCCAACAGCGATCTTACTCTATTGTAATGTTGTCTGAATGATCCTTCTAGTTTTGTATCTAGTGAGGTTGCCACACACGTCCAGTAAGAATAATATCACCCTCCTTATCACCTTCAAAATGTGGTTTTTCAAAACTAAGTTCCGGATTAGTAGATGTTGAAAAAAGAGTGAGGCATCAATATGAAAAAAGAGTTTTTCAAACTAAGCTTCCCAAAGGAGTGAGGCATCAATATGAAAAAAAAAGAGTTGACCCACATAAGCAGAGAGAGTCTAACAAAGCTCTTGCATGCACTTGCACATTGTCGTTAATTCATGAATATAATTTATGAAAGACGTGTTATCCGATACATCTTCATCGAAAAGAATTAATAGAAGGAGAACTGGACAATGCAAAGGTCTTCTTCGGCTGTAGAAGAAAAAAAATCTTTAGTAGGACACTTTTGCTTCGGTGTCCACCCCTTATTTTCAAACTTTGACAATAAAAACTCAGTACCCATTTGTTTCTAAGGCCGTATGAATCCATCCAAACCCTTTATGGTCCTCTTATACGTATATTCACCGTACGCGTATACTCACATATCTGCGGGAGGCAGAAATCGGAAGATATATAGCACGGACAACAAAATTTTAAAACATGGCATGTAAAAACGTAGATCATGATAACAGGAGATGCGATCAGTCGCTAAGAACGTGGAGTATATCCAGCTTAACCGAGTATACTTATACGAAGATATAAGTATCCTATATATGGATTTCGATAGGTAAAAAAACTTGTGTATGCAAACTTAAGTTTGAGAGGGGGAAGGGGACACCGAAGCACACCTCATAGTGAGAAGAAGATTACCATTGAGAAGAACATTGTTGACCGAGATCGACCGAGAAGAAGAAGATTGTGGAGAAGTTAAACTGGCAAAGAAAGGGAGCAGATAGACATTTTTTTTGCGAATCAATTGATAGACATGGTAGATCATCCATGTATAGATGATCCAGGGGCTACAATAAAAGGTGCCAAACGACAGTTGCATGCGTTCTTGCGTAGCAAATGCAACACAAGAAACGGAACCCAGACTGGGGCTAAACCTTAAGTATAACAAGAACATCACTACTAGCATAATTTCTTCTTCTTGCCATGCAGCCGGCACAGGATACTAAAAGACCTGGCCTGCAACTAGAATAATTCCTCTTCGATCTTGAGCAGTATGCACGTCGTCTTGTTTCACTAGAGCCAGAGCGCGCCGGCGTTCTTGAGCATGGGCACGAGCTCGCCGGCGAGGTGCAGCGCCATGACCCTGTTGGTGCCGCCGACGAGGCTCCCCCCGATGAACACCGCTGGCACCACCGGCGGGCCTCGGCCGAGCCTCCTGGCGAGCTCTCTCTCCATCTCCCTGCCCCTCTGTTCCTTGTCCAGCTCGTACACGGCGGCATGGACGCCGAGGTCGCGCAGGAGGAACTTCACGGAGTCGCACATGGAGCATCTGCTCGACGTGAACACCACCACGGCCCGCTCCGACGCCAGCTTCGTCACCTGGTCCATCGATTTGTGATCGATCGGGAGGTTTTAGCGAGGCTTGTACAGCTCTGACTCGCAATCTATGTTCCCGAAGGTGGTAGGCTGGTGGCTCTTGGTGTGCTGCTAGCGGCCGGGTGCGGTGCCTTTTATAGGTTTAAAAATGGTTCTGGTGATTTTGGCATACATGGATAATTAGCAATTGGTATCATGTGCTCAACTTGATACAATGGAACCTTGCTAGATTGCTTCCTCTATAAAAGAACACATTTTAAACCCAGCATATATAGGCTAAAGGTTGGTTGGTTTTGGATAAGAAAATGTGGTATCCATGGAACTTTGGAATCTCTTTCCTCATCTCAGTCGATCTCTTTGCAAGAATATTATATGGTAGATTAGACTTGTACAGATCTTTCTGAGGATTTCCTAGCAGTAGAAAAGCATTCCTTGGTTGTGTCTCGAAAGCATCAAAATGCATGTCTGAACTTGAACATACATATATATGCTCTAGATCTAAAGTGAGTGTTGAAACGTACCAAGCTCATAAGCTGTGAACACTTTACAATTTTCTCTTGCACTTTACAGCCTGAGACTAGCTAGTACCGGTCACGTAACATCTCTAGTGGAATATGCACATTTCCTCGGGTTCTTACTGTGCCGCTTCATTTCACCTGAAAGTTCAACTCTGCGACATTCCCTGCAAATACAGAATGCGCAAGTATCGACACCGCCACACCCTGTCAGAGGGAAGTACGGCACAAGCTAAGAAGAGAGGTGCTTTGTATAGGAGAAATGAGCACCCCTTCAGGTTCAGAATAGCATCTTCATTCCAGCAGAGAGGGCTTCCCGTCTCATTCAGTCCATCACTCTCTCTTCTGACCTTATCTGCATGTGGAATCTGTGCCATTTGCAACTTTAATTTGTGCCTTCTCTCAAGATTTTCATCGTCAGCCTGGTTTATGTCTTTACCAAGATATGAAGGCATTCGTCGTGCCATGATCCATTGGTGCAATCTTCAGCACATGCAGTGTAGGGATGCTGTAGAACAGTAGCCAGTTGATATTTCAATGCAGAATATTTGGAATCTGACCTTATCCTGAATTTATCTCCACCGATGCTGGTGCTACTGTTCTCACTGCCATCATCGCCGCCGCTGTGATACCCTTTTTCCAAAAATGAATAAAATATTATTTTAGTTAGTTTTTTATTTTCATTGGAATAAAATATTATTATTACTTATTTATTGTTGTTTACTTAAATAGTTGTTTGTAGTTTCGAAAAATAAAGACATGCGATATATTGATATGAGTTAATATGATTGATATGATAGTTTTGATAACAAGGTACAATGTCTTTCGCGTAAGGATATCCTGATGGAACGGATAAATTAAGCGTGCTAGAGATAAGTAGTGCTAGTACCGGCGCTGCGCTGCGGCCGATCGATGCCGCGCGGGCGCGGTAACGTCGTCGATCGCGAATAACGCATCTGCAGTAGTACTGTACCAGCTACAACGACGACGATGATCCAGCAGAAGCGATAGGATATATATGGATGCTGCTGATGGGGAGAAAGATACACGCAAAGCCAGAGTTGACATGAATGACGCTAGCTAGCTGCAGGGCATCCGCATCTTTTGGAGGGGGTACACGTGCATGCGCGCACGCGTTGACCTTGGCGTAATTTGCACAGGGGATCGATGCCGCGCGCGTGCTACGGTGGCCGGCCCGGCGAGGTGATGTGATTCGATCCTCGCCTTTTCAAGGGCTTTGCACGTGGCTGACAAGCCTGAAAACTATTGTGGTATTACAGATGCAATATTATAGATGCTGATGATGGGGTATTCAAAGTTGAAAGGACGCAGGCATCATCGCATCTTTCCAAGGAGATATACACATGTGTACCCATGCGCCATTTGGCTAGCTAGCAATGGATATATGATTTGTTCGATCGATCGCAAGTCGCAATTCCCCTGCCTTCTCAGGTCGCCAAAGGGTTTTGCATCTTGTCTGCGTACGTAAGCTCACATTAGACTTTATGTTCTATAAAGTTTTTTATTCATTCATATATTTTGGATTAAGGAACCATGTAATCAAATTCTTACTATTAGTTAGTTTTCCATGCCTTTGGTCCTTATGAATTGTAATGGAAGCAATTCAAACTTATCATTTACACTTATTCACGTAGGATCAAGACAATATATTTTTTTCTTGTGTATTAATACAAACAACTATTCATGTATATTTATACATTTCACAATGCAATTTTGGTGTCAAAATCTTATAGTTTGGTTTCGTTCCCCGAGTTCCTGGACCATAAGACTTAGCACAAACAGATAATTTGTCGATCCTCCTCACGGCATCGATCTTCCTCAGCCGAATAAAGTTAACATGTTTCTTTTTCCATGTCGACGGACGGGGCAAGATTCCTTGATGATATGGCACATCATGCCTTACCAGTTTGTAAAGTTTTTTCGATATTGTTTGAGTTGTATTCTTACCGGACATTCGTATATATGCTACAAATCGGAGAATAATATACATGACATATCATGATGTGTATGGCATGTCACTAGCTCTTTTTAGATTCATTGTGTTTTAGAATATTTTAGCCTATCCATGCATGATGGCGGTAGAGCACAAAGACTAAGAAGGATTACACCCCATGTAACAAACACGAAGGGACATGATTACACCCCGGCCTTGTTTCCGCCTTTCTCGTGTCGAGCAAGCCATCGGGATCAGGCCGAGCACCACCAAAGATGATTGTGCTACGCCGCTTCCATAACCACCAAGCTATGAGCGAGCATAATGACCGAGGAAATGCCCTTTCTCGCGCTTTCACCGGGGATGTATGGATGGTCTCATCCCATCAATCCACAAACTTAATCCCAGCAACATGTGTTAGGATTCTTTTCCTAATTACTTGTTGAGATTTCCTCAAGTCTCACTTCGATATCTAAAGAGTGTAGCTTCAGTCTAATGAACTTCTCCATAAAAATGGACCAGGACGTACATGACTACAATGCAAAGTCTCTGGTAGCGTCGTTGCTCTCCAATTCGGTTGCTCAACAATATTAATCGCAATCGCATGATATTGATCATGTACGTAGGATCAAGACATTATATTTTTTCTTGTATTAATAAAAAAATATTCATGTATATTTATACGTTTGAAAATGCAATGTTGCTGCCAAAATCTTATAGTTTGGTTTCGTTCTCGAGTTCATGGACCATAAGCCTTAGCACAAACAAATAATTTGTCGATCCTCCTCACGGCATCGATCTTCCTCATCCGAATATAGTTGACATGTTTCTTTTTCCCTGTCGACCAACAGGGCAAGATTCCTCGATCATATGGCACATCTTGATGGAGATGTGTGCATGATTCATTATGGATTTCGGAAGTTGGAAATTGACCAGCTTGTAGTTTGGCTCCTGGCCTTCCCATGGGGCATTTATTGTGCCTTACCAGTTTGTAAAGTTTTTTCGATATTGTCGAGTTGTATTCTTACCGGCCATTCATACATATGCTGATATGCTACAAATCGGAGAATAACATACATGACATATCATGATGTGGATGGCATGTGACTATCTCTGTCTAGATTCATTGTGTTTTGGAATCTTTTAGCCGATCCATGTATGATGGCGATACGGCACAAAGACTAACAAGGATTACACCCCATGTAACAAACAAGAAGGGACATGTTTTTTTCGAGAAAACACAAAATCTTTGTGTTTCGGTACAAGTTTAGAGAGGAAACACCCGGGTACAACAACACTCTACGCACTAGGTCGGGGGGGGGGGGGCTTGTTTCCGCCTTTATCATGCCAAGCAAGACATCGGGATCAGGCCGAGCACCATCAAAGATGACTGTGTTACGCCGCTTCCATAACCACCAAGCTATGAGCATAATGACCAATAAAATGCCCTTTCGCGCTTCCATTGGGGATGTATGGATGGTCACATCCCATCAATCCGCAAAATTAATCCCAACAACATGAGTTAGGATTCTTTTCCTAATTTTCACTTGTTGTGATTTCCGTTCAATATCTAAAGAGTGTAGCTTCAGTCTAATGAACTTCTCCACCAAAATGGATCGGGACGTAGATGACTGCAATGCAAAGGCTCTGGTAGCGCCGTTGCTTGCCAATTCGGTTGCTCAACAATATTGATGGCAATCGCATGATATACACGGAATTGTTGGTACTACTGTTGAATAGAATGGTGGAATTTCGCAAAAAATATTCTTGAAGTAAATGTGAAGATGGTGCAGGTAGCTCTCGAATATCCACCTCAAAAGGGAAAGACACCGTTCAGGAAATTCAATGGGGAGTTGTAGGAAGGGATCATCCCAATTTTTTACCATAAATTAGCGTTCCTTAGCATTCAAACATACCGTGAATGGGCACATATTAGGGATGAAAACAGGGGTGAAAACGGAGACAACTGACTGGTGCCACTTTTATTTTCATATTTTTCTGCCCAAACATAAACGAGTATAGAAACAAATGGATATTTTTCCTCCACGAATCAAGCTTGCGCTCCTCTATATTAATATAGCAACGACCACCACGATACAACCAAGATAGTCTCGAAACAAAGAAAAAATTGGGGCAGCAGCAAACACACGCCCAAAGGAACAAAAAAAGAAACAAAATGGAAACATAGGCGGATCAACTAAACAGAGGAAACCCGCAACCGCTGCGCCATCCGGAGGAGTACTACCATGCTCCCAACATAGAACAGTCAAGTACCAAGCAACACCTTCAAGAAGGGAAGCATGAAGCTGCCGCCCGGATCATAGAATGGTCCTAGGGTTTCCCCCGACATATAGAGGGAATTGGATGACAGGTAGCCACGACGCCCTCCAGGAAGGAATGATGCCGCCCTCGGACGGTATCGCGTCGGTGTTGGCCGAGCCGAAAAGGATTTCTCCTGGAAACCCAATCCACACACCCCGAGCGATCCCATGCAAAGGACACCCACGAGGTCGAGGCCTCGACACCACCAAACTTGCCACCCATGAGCATGCACCACTACGGTCACGAAGCCGCCATCGTCGTTTCACCGAGGTTGCCGTCACGAGGCCTACAAGGCGGACACGAGGTCGAGGCGAGAAGTAGCTTGAATCAGGGCCAGTAGGACTGCGGCCTAATAGGATGGAACAACCTCTACCGCCAAATACGATAGTCGATTGGACGCGACAACATGCACACTAGTCCCCGTTGGGTCCGGCCAGGCCCAGCATGCCCATAAAGCCCCCATGGGAGGCACACCAGTCCCAATAGGGTCTAGCCAGGCCCGGATCAGGACCGCAAAGCCCGCCGCCACATTGCAATTCAACAAGCTAGTTTCCATCACCGCTAGCACCCGACCGATCTACCTCGCCGCCGCCTGCAGGACGAGCAGCGCACAGGGCATGCCCGCCTGCCCCTGACCCAGATGGGGCCCTATGGGCCTAGATCTGGGCCATAGGGGGCTGGTCGATGCCGCCCCACCATTGCCTGCCACGTTCGCCCCCGCAGCCCTATAGGAAGCCTTTCGCGCCGCCGTGCCGTTGCCTCGGTAGCAGGATCTGGATCGTCACTGCCCTAGAGAGCACCACCGCCATGGGGATTGGGCCCCGACCACAACACTGAGCCACGGGGAGAGGAGCACCCCCTCCCCCCCCGCCACCCGGGAGGAGCCCGGTGGCCTCTGCCAGCGGTGGTGGGGGAGGAAGCTAGGGGAGGGCTGGAGGAGGGTGGGTGGCGGGATCGCCCCCGTCGCCCGTCGGGGAGGGGGGAGTGACGAGAGAGCCTTTTTTATTTTTTCCTAACCCTAGAATGATTGTTCAATGTGATGAGGAGTAGAGGATGGGTTGCGTAGGTAGTTCAGTTTTACAACGTCACGAGACTAGACTCGCCTTGCAAACAGCCCATATTAGGCAAAAACAGAAATTCCGTTTTTGAGCCAGGTTCGCTAAAACACGTTGTTCAATTCCGCTTCTGAAAAAAAGTTTCCGATTTGCAAAGTTATGTTTTCATATCTGTCGTGGGAATGGTCACGGCAGATGCTACAATCGGCAGCGAGTAGTAGAACAAAGGGCAAGGGCGGCCAGCCATCTGCGGTGCGAGATGAGGGCGGAGACATAAGGTTTTACCCAGGTTCGGCCCCCCGGAGGGTAAAGACCTACTCCTGCTAGATTGTATTATGGTGGAGGTACAATGGGCGAGCTCGACGGCTAGGCGGCGAGTCGCTTGGGTGTATGATGGAACGTGTCTCTACACGCCCCGTAGGGAGGTTTATATAGAGTCACCTCCCCCTAGGGTTTACATATCTTAACCGAATCAGTTAAGGCTTCGGTACTTGATTAACCTAATCCGACTGGGCCTATCTACTCGCCTGGGCCTTCAGCTTCCAGTCGCTTGGATTCACGCCAGGGCTTGATCCAGTCGCTGTCTTGCAGGCCCACTCGCCAGTTCCTGGGCCAGTCGGAAACGTCCTGCTGGGTATACCCCGGTAGGCATATCCCCATCAGTATTCCCCGAGGCCATCGTCGATTGGGCGTAGGTGGTTGCTGGCAGTCAGAGCATACGGCTTCAAAGCAGACATCCAGTCGAATCGGCGGCGGGCTCCTGAATAAAGGAGAAAACTAGTCATTCTGGTCGCAGCTTTGGCGAGTCGAGTCGGCGAAATACTCAATCACTGTTGTAGCGTTCGGGTCAGCGAGCCGAGTGGCTGAAGTTGGACCGTCAAACGCAGTCAAAACTAGCCGTTGGGGTAATCCAACGGTAACCTTTGGCGTAATCACCGCGTAGTAACGGCTTCCTGATTTGGCGGGTAACAACCGCTATATAAGGGGAATGGTAGGCGATCAGAGAACCACCCCCTCGTCATTTCCTTCGATTGCGCGCACTTCGTTCTCCTCCGCATCGCGATCCAGCCGATCCCAAATCCTCCGACCTCCCCAAACCTTTTCGCCAATGGCCCCCTCCACCGAACCATGGGGTAGGTCCAAGTGTACGAGAGCGCTCCTGGCGTCCTTCGAGGAAGCCGGGATCCTGCGCGCCGGTAGGTGGTGCATCCCCGCGGCCGGAGAGGTGACTCCGGACCCGCGTGAGGGAGAGTTCGTCTGCTTCACCAGCCACCTGGACCGGGGGCTGGGATTCCCCACATCCCATTTCTTCCGGCGGTTCCGCGCCTTCTACGGGATCCAGCCGTCGGACCTGGGTCCGCACAGCATCGAGCAGCTCGCCATCTTCGTGGCGTTCTGCGAGTGCTACCTGGGCTGCAGGCCTTACTTCCCCCTGTGGCAAGATATGTTCCACGGGAGGATCAGTCGTGAAGAAGCGGGCGGCCCAATGCTTGCCGCGGGCGGCCTGACGTTTTAACTGAAGTCGAAGGCTTCATTTTTAGATTTGATGCTGCCGGCCAAGGCGGCGAGCGAGTGGAAGAAGTCTTGGTTTTACGTCACCGAGGCGACTCCCGAGGGCGAGGTGGCGATCCCAAGATACTCCGCCGACCGACCCGAACCGCGCCGACTCCAAGTCGGCAAACTCCCAACAGACCAGCGGATGGTCGTGGATGAGATGCTCCAAACCATCCGCGGCCTGAAGAAGAAGGGTCTGCAGACCATCAACTTATACAACTGCTGGCTCGGGCGGCGACTCGTTCCCCTGGCCCGACGTGACCACTACATGTACGAGTACATGGGCCGGGAGGACTCAACGAAATCCTGCCTCGCCGAGTGGAAGCTCGAAGATTATATTCCGGCGCTGAAGAAAATCACCCAGGCGGTGTACCTGGACGCGAAGGCCGGGGTCGCCCCCTACACCACGAAGCATCCAGTCCCAACGGTAAGTCAGTTTACATCATTCGCAGTCGCAGTTAATGCAGTCACGACCATTCTAACACTGTCTCATGCTCATTGCAGCTATTCCAAGTGGTGGAAGGATGGCTTCCGCCCGCAGACGACGAGAACTCGAGTTCGTCCGTCCGGGACGGGGGCGAGTCGCCTCTCGCCAAAGGCGGCATCGAGAGCGACAGGAGCGACGACGACGACGAGTCCGAGGAAGAGGTCGCCCCGCTGGTCCGCAAAACTCGCGGGCAGCGTCAGCGTGAGCTCGAGGCGAGCAGAAGCCTCGAGCGTCATGATGATGGCAACGGCGAACTTACTGAAACCACCTCGCGTCGCCAAGCCACCCCGTCGAAGAAGAAGAAGAAGAAGGAGATGAAGGCCCCTGTGAAGAGGAAGGCAAAACCAGCGAGACAGGTATCTCCGCCTCGCTCGGCGAGCAGCTCCGACACCACCAGTCTGGCCAAGGATGAGGCGCTACAAACGATGGCAGCGGCGGACGTCGCCGTCCTGAGTGAGGCGCCCCTGGCCTCGATGCCTCCCTCATTCGCCCCAGTCTCTGGGTCGGGGGTTGCTCCGGTCGCAGCGGCATCACCTCCCAGGGAGGCTCCCGCCGAAAATGTTTCGGAGGCTCCTATCGCGGCCTCGACAACGAAGAAGCCGTCTGTGTCTTGGGCGCACGACGTCCTGGAGATGGGCCTCAGTCGTAAACTGGGCCCTGAACTGGAGAAGCCGGCCGACATCCGCACGGGGCTGCGATTTCTACCAGTCGCTAAGTGAGTTCCATTCGTCTGTCTTTGTTTTTTATTGTACTCAGACCACTTTACTCATGTGATCAATTTGCAGGACTGGAACTAAGAAGATAAGCCACCCGTCCGTAGCCAAGGTGCCGCCAGTCGTTGCCGAGGAGGACCCCTCTCGGAAGAGGAAGGCTGACGAAGTCGTTGCCCCCACAGATAGTGCCAAGAAGGCCAAGGGCGACGATATCGTCACGGTGTCTGACGACACGACGGTTGCTCCGAGTGACCCTGTGGCGGATGCGGCCTTGACGATCAAGGAAGGTGCTCCCTCATCTGGGGCAGCCGAGCCGGCCTCTTTTGGTGCCGACGCATCCATCGCAACCTTCCTGCGCTTCATGGCCAGGGCGGCTACAGCGAGTGGTACCTCGCCCTCGAGCCGTGCACCTGGGGTCGCCGATACGGAGGTCGAGCAGCGTCGCGGGCACACGTCGGCTCTTCTCGCATCCGTGGATGCGATACAGCTTCATGGTATGCTTGGCGCAGCCATCCAGGTATGTCCAGTCCCCGAGGATCGGGCCGCTGAATTGCAACGGTCGGATTCTTTTAGTGTCTTCTTTTTATTTCTTGCGTCTAGTCCCCGAGTGCACACTCGCTGAATTTAAGCGGGTGGGCACTTAGGATTTTTGTTTGCCAGTCCTCGAGTGCGCACTCGCTGAATTTCAGCGGGTGGGCACTTAGGGTTTTCGATTGCCAGTCCCCGAGTGCGCACTCGCTGAATTTCAGCGGGTGGGCACTTAGGATTTTCACTATTGTTAACTGTATGATTTACGTACAGGGTTTGCAGCTTGAGTCAGCCGACCGGCTTGCTGCGAAACGTCTGGCGAAGAAGGAACTGGCCGCCGTCCAAGAGGCGAACAAGGGACTCCAGGTGATTGCCGCGAAGGCAGAGGAGGTCCGCCAGGGCCTTGTCCCAGCGAGTGAACTGATGGCAGCTCAATCAGCGTTGAGCTCGGCTAAAAAGCGGATCGCTGAGCTTGAGCGCGAGCTGAAGGAAGCGAAGGAGGAGGCGAGTTCGGCGGATGGTCGAGCCAAGGCCGCTGTCACAGCCGCCGCTGAGGAGCGTAAGGTTTCTGACGCCCTTGTTGCTGGGCTTCAGGATGACTACACCTCTCTTCAGAGCTTCATCACGGATCTCTCCCGTCCCTTGATTGGTGAGTGTGCCTGCTTCTGCTTGTAACATATTCATTGTGTAATTTTTGATGTATTCACTGTCAACTTATGCCCGCAGGTCGGATCATTGATAGCGCGGAAGAGGCGAACTCGTTTGACGCACGGCAATGTGTAGCCACGCTGGTCGACTCGGCCACGCTGTCGGCGACATGTATACGGGCGTATCTTCAGGAGATGTCGCCACAGAGGTGATTCCCAGCGACCTCGTCAAGGTGTGGCAATACTTGGAGAAGGCGCCGTCGGTCATCGAGTTCATGAGGCGGTCGGCGTTCCGGCGTGGGGCGGCAACAGCGCTTAGCCTTGGACTCGCCCACTTCCCAGAGGACTTCGACCTGGACGACATGACGAGTGGCTACCCGTCGTCGACGGGCTCGGTGGAGATCGCCGAGGTGCTGAAGCTGACGGACCGCGCCGCGATATATTCTGAGCGCGTCTGGGCGATGGGCGATCTCCTTCCTTATCAGGAGACGATCGTCGCGTCCAACGACCCCGAGCCGCAACACCGGGACTTCAAGATCGAGCAGCCCTTCCGTGCAGCGATGGCGGGTGAGCTGACGACGTACCCGTCAAATCCGTATACTCCCTTCATTCACAACCGCAGGGGTGGCGGCGAGTCGACATCGAAGCTTGCGGAGTAAAACTTTGTGCCCTGGGGCGTTAGTAGCAGTTCTGCCGTTGGACATATTTTGTATTTGTGACAATTGTGATCTGCTATAATGAGATGTCATGGTATTTTGTGAATTGTTGTGTGTTTGTGATTGAGGGTTGAACGAGTCCCCGAGCGCGTCCGCCCCCTTTTTTATGGGGTTTACCTCGTTTAGTATGTGTTTGTGATTTTGAATGTTTTGTTATTGACGTCGACTCGCCCGGACTAGGAAAGCCAGTCGCGAGGCGACTCCCATGAGTGCTCTGTACTTCACCGTTTTCCCTTGTGCGAACGAGGTCGGGTAGCCGAGTCCCCGAGCGTGGTACTTGGTTGTTCTAGGCGCAACCCTAGGGTGGGTGAGGACTTGGCGCGTTAGGATAAGCGCATCACTCCTGCCTGGCCCGTTGGGTCAGTCGCATGGCGAGTCCTGGGCATGCTCTCATACTTGGCGTTTTCCCTAGCCGCTCGCGCTGAACTGGTCGTCAGTCCCCGAGCGTGGTACTTGGCCGTTCGAGTCGCTATGTCGAGGATACGGAGGATCATGGTTGCTGTGAGAAGAGAAAGCAGTTGTCTTGGCTCGTCGAGCCAGTCGGGCTAGGCGACTCTAATGGGGCTCTGGGTAGGCGTTTTTCGTGGACGTTACAAGACCTGGGGTGACCCAGTGCCCATGTAGCGCACTACTTGGCCGTGCCGATTGCTGTACCAGAGGTTGACTTCTGCAGTTAGCTTGATGCTGTTACTACGAGTGCGAGTGGCACCAGACACGGAGAGTAGACGCAATTTGCGGTATCCAATTCTTTTTATTTCATAGCGAGGATACATATGTGGGGTTCTAGGAGTAGAACTTCCGTAGGGGGTTTACATTCCATGGTCGCTTGACGTCGAGCTTGCCGTCCCCACGGACGTCGATGAGGTAGTAGGCATCGTTGCGGAGTACTCGCCCGATGGCGAATGGTCCCTCCCATGGGGGGGGGGAAGCTTGTGCATGCCCTTCTTGTCCTAGATGAGGCGCAGCACCAGGTCGCCTTCTTGGAAGGTGCGAGTTTTCACCCGCCGACTATGGTAGCGGCGGAGTCCTTGCTGGTAGATGGCGGTGCGTGAGCGAGCTAGGTCGCGTGCCTCATCGAGTTGGTCGACTCCATCCTGTCGTGCGAGTTCGTTCGCAGCCTCCGTGTAGTGGACGACCCTTGGCAAGTCGTGCTCGAGGTCGGTGGGCATGACTGCCTCGGCGCCGTACACCATGAAGAAGGGGGTGAACCCTGTCGACCTGTTGACCGAGGTACGGATGCCCCAGATGACGGAGGGTAGCTCCTCGACCCAGCACCTGGCGGTGCGCTCAAGTGGTACTTGTAGCCGCGGCTTCAGGCCGTGGAGGATGCTCTGGTTGGCCCATTGTAACACCCTCAGAATCGGTCCTATGCAAGTTTTAGCGATTCCCGCCAAACCCGCATAGAAACGATTCAAAGGTGCCCACCAGGCACTTGCGTGCGGGTGGAAAACGAAGTAATAACATTACACAACAGTCCTCGATGGGACCCACAGAACAGATATATATACAACACGACTCCATGAGTCAAGAATACAGATATACAGAACAGATCCAAATCACCTTGAAAATGATAGAGCGTCCGAGTACGGACAAGATGCAAATGGGGCTAAGAGCCATGAAGAATAACCAATGGCGTCCATAACCCTGCCCAGGCCAAGCCGGAAGGGTAACCCTGCTAACGACGTCGATCTCAAAACCTGCTTAAACAAAAGGGGTGCCGACAAAGGGCAAAAGAAAAAGAGAGAGCGGTCAGTACTGAGGCCAGTACACGGCGAGGCTAGAATTCGGCGGTCCTCGCCTACATAGGTATGGTGGTCTGCAGCGGCAGCGCGGCATGCACTAAACAACCTATAGAGACTCGATATAACTGTCGGCTATCAGAGAGGGATAAGAGGGACCTATTCGGAACCAATCTGATTCTACCACCAAACATACCCATCCTGGTATTTCCCCCTCGAGACCAAACGAGGAAGTCAACCGAGGAACTCACACAGTTGGCAGTTTTATTCATTCAGTTATCGTTACAGCGATTACTAGTCAGGTATAGATAGCATGAGTCATCCTGATATAATAAGCAGTGGGCACTTTTAGTTAACCATTCCGTTGTAGTTGTAGTACTTACTAGTCAGATACATATAGCATGAGGCATCCCAAAACCCAGCAGTTGTTGATACTTTTATTTAGCCATTCCGTTATAGTTGCAATACTTACTAGTCAGATACAATAGTAGCAAGCGACAACCCAAACAAGCAATTGTTGGCAGTTTTATTTAGCCATCCATTATAGTGAAGCTGATTACTAATCATTATAAAGTCAAATTTATAGCACTACTTTAGTTATAGTTGTCTATGATAGAGATACTGTGCTCCAAGTCGTCCATAACCGCGGACACGGCTTTCAGAAAGTTTTACCCTGCAGGGGTGCACAAATAGCAACACACACTCGATCAACCTCGGAAAAACCAAATCAAAACCCAACGAGGCCTTCACGACAAAGCAATCACAAGATTCAGAAATATTTCAGGGGGCCACCCCATTAAGCTACCCGCAACGAAGCTGGCCGGCTCCGAGACGGACTCAAGGTTTGCGCCAATGGCTGTAAACGACTGGGAACCCGAAAGTGTGACTGGGCTTGTCGATACCGCGAAAACACTCCGCAATCCTAAATAGTACACGTGCAGTACATCGCACAATTTAAATAAAGCAGTAAAGCATGGCATAAGTACAGGATAGTAAATAAAACCTCAAACTAGTTTGTGGCCCCAAGAAATAAGAATGAATCAAGCTCTGGCTCAGGGGGGTCCCATAATCCTCCCGGATGTGGATAGCGCGAATATTCAAGGAACAGGTATCAAGTACTCGGGGTCCTACGGGACACAAGTGGACGGGTAAAAACCAAATAACATCTATTGCCCACCTGTGCCTCTGCATTTACCTACTTCAATTTTAGTTATTAAACAGTAATTAAAGTCATGATCAACTCCAACCTTAAACATGCGGCAATACTCCAACAACTGTGGTACTTGACAACACGCAACAGCACTTGAGCAAGCGACTACGACACGCAAGTCCAACTATCTACCAAACAACAGGTAATAGGATGTGTCAAGGCAATATAAGGCTGCAAGGGATATCACGGGTACGAAAACTAGAGCATCGCAACACAGATAGCAATAGATCAACATGAGGGAATAAATACTATAAAAGTAAGATAGGTAGAAAGGGGGAGATGCTCGCCTGAAAACATTGCCGAAGGTTCAACCGAAGATCGGGTCGACACTCGCATCCACTCAACGGCCTTATCCGCGAAGAACCAAAACACTAGCATAAACATCGGATGCACTATTTAATACCACGGCAGAAGATCGAGCATGATGCATGTATGATGTATGGCATGGCAAGGATGTGATGCAATTAGGCCATATTAAGCGGAACCGGGGTCCCGACATTTAATTAAACGGTTCAAGTTATTTATCTACCCCGCAAATGAAATGTTGTATTAATAAGGCGAAACATGGCATCGGTTCGCTACACAAATTTAAATGGGGCCAATATAAGACTAGATTTGCCCGCTTATGGATCCCATATTTAATTATGAGGTGAAACGGCATAAGGCCCCCAAACCACACAAATATGTATGCAACATGTATGATTTAATGCAACAAGTATATATCATTATAAAAATAGGGGCTTAGGGTCACACATGGGGTTCGGCGAACTTGGGCTCCGAGGAGTTCGGGGTTGGTCTCAGGGTTCGGATCTGGGGTTCGGTCTCGGCGGGATCTGTCTCGGATAACGGAAGTAGATCTTGTCGCATCCGAGAAGCAGAACTTGGTTCGGCGTCGGGGCGCATCGGATCCGGCTTGGTCGGTGCCGATCTTGTCGTCGCGAAGATCTTGTCGTGTCCTCGTATTGGGTCGGTCTTGGCGTTCGGGAAGAAGTGCTTGGCGTCCTCGAGGAAGTACTTGGCGTATCCGAGTCGACGACCTGGGCGTCCGGTTCCTCGGGCATCAGATCCGGGAAGAAGTACTTGTCGCATCTGCGGTCTTCGGGTTCAGGTAGAAGAGCTCGTCGTCCGGGGATTCTCTGGGTCCGTGATCTGCGGTAGCTAGTCTTGGCGTTCCGTGAAGACGACCTCGTCGCTCCAGGATAAGATCTTGGGGTTCCGCATCGAAGGCCCTCGGGTACGGGGTCTCGGCGAACTTGGCGTGTCGAGGTTCGGTTTTCGGGTCCGGCGCCGTGGTTTTGCATAGTTCCCCGGATCTCGACTCGTGTCGGTCTTGTCGTCTTCATGTCCGGTGCCGGGGTTCTTTGAGCTCACGAAGAAGTACTCGAAGTTCTGTGATGAAGATCTTGGGAGGGACATCACACCAACGTCACATGGTTGGTCCATCGAGCACCCACGGTTCATGCTGGCCGAGGTGTAGGGTCACGCGAGGTGGTAGCCGGCAAAGAGAAGGGGCGCCGCGGTGGCTTCCCGCGATGTCGAGAGGCGGCCATGGCGTCGTCGCTGGCGAGCTAGCTGCAGCGGCAGATACGGAGGCACATGAGGGCAACCCCTGAACACGGCGGCAACCGAGGTGGAGGGCGGCGCAAGGAGGCGCCAAGGCGGACGGAGGAGCTCAGTTCGGCGGTGACGCCGGCCTGCGAGCGAGGATGTAAGGGAGGGCGGCCTGAGCGGCCAGGCGCGGATGGGCGACTGAGTGGCTCGGGCGACCTCGGGCGCTGTCGGCCGAAGGAGGTTGCACGAAGGGCGGAGCGGGACCGACGGCATCAGTTGCCGTCGGGGACATCGACGCGCTGCAGGGGACAGCAACCGGAGACGAAGAAACAGGCAAACTCGTGCGGTCTAGGGACGAAGCAGAGGAGGGCGGCCGCACGAGCGGCACTAGCAGCAGCGAGCTCGTCGAGGCGAGGAGGCGGGGACCCGAGGCAGCGGGTGGCTCTTGCAGGCGGCGGGGAGAATCGAGGTGGCGGGCGACGGGCGGTGACGAGAGGTGCTCGCGGTAGGGTCCCATGCCGGCGGCGGGAAAGAGGAGGACGACTGGGAAGTGGGCTGCACGCGGGGAGCTGCTGGCGGCGGCGCCGCGCGAGGTCGAGGGGATAGAGGTTGGGGACGGGAGAGCGGGGCGCAGGGTCGCGGTTGGTGTGGTAGGGTGGGGATCCCGACGCGTACGGGGCAGGAGGGTGTGGGGCTGAGCAGGAGTGGGGTCAACAGGTGGTGGGGTCTGGCGGTAGTTGGTGCTAGGGATTGGGTGGAGGGTGACCAGGTGGTGGGTGGCTGGCTAGGGTGAGGTGGCATGCACAGATTGGGTGGGGTCTGGCCAGGGGTGATGTGGCGAGCACTGATTGGATGGGGTGAGGTGGCTGAAGGGTGGGTAGAATAGGACTGGTTAGGAAAAGATTTAGGTGGTCCGATTTTGTTCTAGGGGTGGCCGACTGGGTCGGATCGGACCGGTACGGCTGCCCCCCTAAAAATAAAATAAATATTTTATTTATTTAAAACGGGGCGTTTGAAATCCATTGGTAGACGAAACAAAATAATCCGGAGACCCGGGTTTTAATTTGAATAAAGACGGGAGTATTTAGAAAACAAAACTAGGCGTTTCAAAAATAGTTTAGACAAAAACCATGCATGATGATGACGATGCTCAAATGCAATGTGGCATGATGACATGAGCATGCGGTCATGATGATGCAATGCACAAAAACAACGCGATTTTCTAGTAGTGGTTTTGCGGGGCGCCACAATTCGACACCACTAACAATGGATCTCGCCCTCGAGATCCGCCTCATGGTACCGGGAAGAAGGGCGGCGACGTGAATCTTCTCGCATCGTGTAGATCCTCGCGACACCACTAACAAGAGGTCGTTGTCCGTGATCGTCGAGAGAACACTCCGAGAACAAAAGGTCGAAGGTAGAGGTATCAACAAATACAGCCACCTCTAGCTTCGATAGAAAGAGGGAACCGATGCATTCTCATCCACTTCAATGTACAAAAGCGAATAGAAGGGGTAGTCGGCATGGGGGCCAATCCATCACGCACCCAAACTATTACTCTGCACCATCAGTAGAAAAGCGTGCACCCATTCTCGGAATCAGACTGAAGATCTCGACAATCGAGGTTCGGAAACAAAGGAGTGATGCAGACTCTGCATCGGATCTGGCGTAGATGATGTCGTCGCGTCGGAAAACACTGGAAGGCACGAGAAGGAACAAAGAGAAGTCCATCAGACAAAGGATTCCTCGGATAGCATGAAGACCAGATGTAGCAACACCGTTACCAAAAGAGGAAGCGAAACCCTGAAGGTACGACGAAAACCCAACCACGAGAATTCCTGGACTCGAAGAAAGAGAAGAGAGCGGATTCAAAACACGTAGAGGTAAAAGGAGAATAGCAGAGGGGTAAGGAGTAAAATCAGACCTAATCAGAACTAGCCAACCGATTTTGCAAAATAGTTTTGACACTCTACTTCGGCCGTTAGCTAGGTTATCCTACAGGCTGGACTTGTGGGGTATCGCAACTGCTGAGCTCTGATACCACTCTGTAACACCCTCAGAATCGGCCCTATGCAAGTTTTAGCGATTCCCGCCAAACCCGCATATAAACGATTCAAAGGTGCCCACCAGGCACTTGCGTGCGGGTGGAAAACGAAGTAATAACATTACACAACAGTCCTCGATGGGACCCACAGAATAGATATATATACAACACGACTCCATGAGTCAAGAATACAGATATACAGAACAGATCCAAATCACCTTGAAAATGATAGAGCGTCCGAGTACGGACAAGATGCAAATGGGGCTAAGAGCCCTGAAGAATAACCAATGGCGTCCATAACCCTGCCCAGGCCAAGCAAGAAGGGTAACCCTGCTAACGACGTCGATCTCAAAACCTGCTTAAACAAAAGGGGTGCCGACAAAGGGCAAAAGAAAAAGAGAGAGCGGTCAGTACTGAGGCCAGTACACGGCGAGGCTAGAATTCGGCGGTCCTCGCCTACATAGGTATGGTGGTCTGCAGCGGCAGCGCGGCATGCACTAAACAACCTATAGAGACTCGATATAACTGTCGGCTATCAGAGAGGGATAAGAGGGACCTATTCGGAACCAATCTGATTCTACCACCAAACATACTCATCCTGGTATTTCCCCCTCGAGACCAAACGAGGAAGGCAACCGAGGAACTCACACAGTTGGCAGTTTTATTCATTCAGTTATCGTTACAGCGATTACTAGTCAGATATAGATAGCATGAGTCATCCTGATATAATAAGCAGTGGGCACTTTTAGTTAACCATTCCGTTGTAGTTGTAGTACTTACTAGTCAGATACATATAGCATGAGGCATCCCAAAACCCAGCAGTTGTTGATACTTTTATTTAGCCATTCCGTTATAGTTGCAATACTTACTAGTCAGATACAATAGTAGCAAGCGACAACCCAAACAAGCAATTGTTGGCAGTTTTATTTAGCCATTCCATTATAGTGAAGCTGATTACTAATCATTATAAAGTCAAATTTATAGCACTACTTTAGTTATAGTTGTCTATGATCGAGATATTGTGCTCCAAGTCGTCCATAACCGCGGACACGGCTTTCAGAAAGTTTTACCCTGCAGGGGTGCACAAATAGCAACACACACTCGATCAACCTCGGAAAAACCAAATCAAAACCCAACGAGGCCTTCACGACAAAGCAATCACAAGATTCAGAAATATTTCAGGGGGCCACCCCATTAAGCTACCCGCAACGAAGCTGGCCGGCTCCGAGACGGACTCAAGGTTTGCGCCAATGGCTGTAAACGACTGGGAACCCGAAAGTGTGACTGGGCTTGTCGATACCGCGAAAACACTCCGCAATCCTAAATAGTACACGTGCAGTACATCGCACAATTTAAATAAAGCAGTAAAGCATGGCATAAGTACAGGATAGTAAATAAAACCTCAAACTAGTTTGTGGCCCCAAGAAATAAGAATGAATCAAGCTCTGGCTCAGCGGGGTCCCATAATCCTCCCGGATGTGGATAGCGCGAATATTCAAGGAACATGTATCAAGTACTCGGGGTCCTACGGGACACAAGTGGACGGGTAAAAACCAAATAACATCTATTGCCCACCTGTGCCTCTGCATTTACCTACTTCAATTTTAGTTATTAAACAGTAATTAAAGCCATGATCAACTCCAACCTTAAACATGCGGCAATACTCCAACAACTGTGGTACTTGACAACACGCAACAGCACTTGAGCAAGCGACTACGACACGCAAGTCCAACTATCTACCAAACAATAGGTAATAGGATGTGTCCAAGGCAATATAAGACTGCAAGGGATATCACGGGTACGAAAACTAGAGCATCGCAACACAGATAGCAATAGATCAACAGGAGGGAATAAATACTATAAAAGTAAGATAGGTAGAAAGGGGGAGATGCTCGCCTGAAAACATTGCCGAAGGTTCAACCGAAGATCGGGTCGACACTCGCATCCACTCAACGGCCTTATCCGTGAAGAACCAAAACACTAGCATAAACACCGGATGCACTATTTAATACCACGACAGAAGATCGAGCATGATGCATGTATGATGTATGGCATGGCAAGGATGCGATGCAATTAGGCCATATTAAGCGGAACCGGGGTCCCGACATTTAATTAAACGGTTCAAGTTATTTATCTACCCCGCAAATTAAATGTTGTATTAATAAGGCGAAACATGGCATCGGTTCGCTACACAAATTTAAATGGGGCCAATATAAGACTAGATTTGCCCGCTTATGGATCCCATATTTAATTATGAGGTGAAACGGCATAAGGCCCCCAAACCACACAAATATGTATGCAACATGTATGATTTAATGCAACAAGTATATATCATTATAAAAATAGGGGCTTAGGGTCACACATGGGGTTCGGCGAACTTGGGCTCCGAGGGGTTCGGGGTTGGTCTCAGGGTTCGGATCTGGGGTTCGGTCTCGACGGGATCGGTCTCGGATAACGGAAGTAGATCTTGTCGCATCCGAGAAGAAGAACTTGGTTCGGCGTCGGGGCGCATCGGATCCGCCTTGGTCGGTGCCGATCTTGTCGTCGCGAAGATCTTGTCGTGTCCTCGTATCGGGTCGGTCTTGGCGTTCGGGAAGAAGTGCTTGGCGTCCTCGAGGAAGTACTTGGCGTATCCGAGTCGACGACCTGGGCGTCCGGTTCCTCGGGCATCAGATCCGGGAAGAAGTACTTGTCGCATCTGCGGTCTTTGGGTTCAGGTAGAAGAGCTCATCGTTCGGGGATTCTCTGGGTCCGTGATCTGCGGTAGCTAGTCTTGGCGTTCCGTGAAGACGACCTCGTCGCTCCAGGAGAAGATCTTGGGGTTCCGCATCGAAGGCCCTCGGGTACGGGGTCTCGGCGAACTTGGCGTGTCGAGGTTCGGTTTTCGGGTCCGGTGCCGTGGTTTTGCATAGTTCCCCGGATCTCGACTCGTGTCGGTCTTGTCGTCTTCATGTCCGGTGCCGGGGTTCTTTGAGCTCACGAAGAAGTACTCGAAGTTCTGTGATGAAGATCTTGGGAGGGACATCACACCAACGTCACATGGTTGGTCCATCGAGCACCCACGGTTCATGCTGGCCGAGGTGTAGGGTCATGCGAGGTGGTAGCCGGCAAAGAGAAGGGGCGCCGCGGTGGCTTCCCGCGATGTCGAGAGGCGGCCATGGCGTCGTCGCTGGCGAGCTAGCTGCAGCGGCAGATACGGAGGCACATGAGGGCAACCCCTGAACACGGCGGCAACCGAGGTGGAGGGCGGCGCAAGGAGGCGCCAAGGCGGACGGAGGAGCTCAGTTCGGCGGTGACGCCGGCCTGCGAGCGAGGACGTAAGGGAGGGCGGCCTGAGCGGCCAGGCGCGGATGGGCGACTAAGTGGCTCGGGCGACCTCGGGCGCTGTCGGCCGAAGGAGGTTGCACGAAGGGCGGAGCGGGACCGGCGGCATCAGTTGCCGTTGGGGACATCGACGCGCTGCAGGGGACAGCAACCGGAGACGAAGAAACGGGCAAACTCGTGCGGTCTAGGGACGAAGCAGAGGAGGGCGGCCGCACGAGCAGCACTAGCAGCAGCGAGCTCGTCGAGGCGAGGAGGCGGGGACCCGAGGCAGCGGGTGGCTCCTGCAGGCGGCGGGGAGAAGCGAGGTGGCGGGCGACGGGCAGCGACGAGAGGTGCTCGCGGCAGGGTCCCATGCCGGCGGCGGGAAAGAGGAGGACGACTGGGAAGTGGGCTGCACGCGGGGAGCTGCTGGCGGCGGCGCCACGCGAGGTCGAGGGGATAGAGGTTGGGGACGGGAGAGCGGGGCGCAGGGTCGCGGTAGGTGGGGTAGGGTGGGGATCCCGACGCGTACGGGGCAGGAGGGTGTGGGGCTGAGCAGGAGTGGGGTCAACAGGTGGTGGGGCCTGGCGGTAGTTGGTGCTAGGGATTGGGTGGAGGGTGACCAGGTGGTGGGTGGCTGGCTAGGGTGAGGTGGCATGCACAGATTGGGTGGGGTTTGGCGAGGGGTGATGTGGCGAGCACTGATTGGATGGGATGAGGTGGCTGAAGGGTGGGTAGAATAGGACTGGTTAGGAAAAGATTTAGGTGGTCCGATTTTGTTCTGGGGGTGGCCGACTGGGTCGGATCGGCCCGGTACGGCTTCCCCCCCTAAAAATAAAATAAATATTTTATTTATTTAAAACGGGGCGTTTGAAATCCATTGGTAGACGAAACAAAATAATCCGGAGACCCGGGTTTTAATTTGAATAAAGACGGGAGTATTTAGAAAACAAAACTAGGCGTTTCGAAAATAGTTTAGACAAAAACCATGCATGATGATGATGATGCTCAAATGCAATGGCATGATGACATGAGCATGCGACCATGATGATGCAATGCACAAAAACAACGCGATTTTCTAGTAGTGGTTTTGCGGGGCGCCACACCCGTTCTGCCTGGCCGTTGGATTCCGGGTGGGCGACTGACGCGAGGTCGAGCCGGATGTGGTGTTCCTCGCAGAACTCGGCCATGGCTCCTTTGGCGAAGTTGGTGCCGTTATCCGTGATGATGCTATTCGGAAACCCGTAGCTATATATGAGCTCGCGTAGGAATTTGGTGGCGGTCTTCCCGTCGCATTTCTGGACTGGCTTGGCCTCCACCCACTTTGTGAATTTGTCGACCGCGACCAGGAGGTGGGTGAAGCCTGAGGGGGCCTTTTTGAAGGGGCCTACCATGTCCATACCCCACACGGCGAATGGCCAGGTGATGGGGATTGTTTTGAGCGCTGAGCTCGGCACGTGTGTCTGGTTGGCGTACTTCTGGCAGCCAGCGCACCGCTGGACGATGTCGACGGTGTCGGCGTGTGCGGTGGGCCAGTAGAAGCCGTTCCACATGGCCTTTGCGACCAGAGAGCGGGCTCCGGCGTGGTGGCCGCAGTCGCCGGAGTGGATGTCGTGGAAGATCTTGCGTCCTTCGGCAGGTTGGACTCAGCGTTGGAACACGCCGGTCACGCTGCGCTTGTGGAGTTCGCCGTCGATGATGGTGAAGGATTTGCACCGACGTGCAACCATCCTGGCGTCGGTCTCGTCTGCCGGCAAGGTGCCAGCCTCCAGGTAGGCGATGTACGGCTTGGTCCAGTCGTCTGGCTCGGCGATGAGTGCGACCAGGGCTACCTCTGGTTGCAGCGGGACTCCGATGTCGATCTCCCTTGGGGGAGAGACTGATGGCTTGGTGATCGTGTCGAGGAAGACGCCGGCAGGTGGTGCGAGTCGAGCCGACCCGATGCGAGAGAGTGCGTCGGCCTCCTCGTTCTTCCGCCTGTCGATCCACTCGACGGAGTAGCCTGCGAAGTGTCCTCCCAGCTTGTCTACTACTTGGAGGTAAGCCGCCATGGTGGGGGAGACGGCATCGCAAGTACCAGCGACTTGCCCAGCGACGAGGTCGGAGTCTCCGTAGCAACGTAGGCGGTTGACGTTCATTTCCTTGGCAGCTCGCATGCCGTGGAGTAGGGCCTCGTACTCGGCCATGTTATTGGTGCAAGGGGTGAAGTCGAGGCAGAAGACATAGCGGAGCTTGTCGCCCTTCGGGGAAGTCACCACGATCCCTGCTCCTGCGTCGTCCGCGTTCTTGGAGCCGTCGAAGTGTAGGCTCCAGTAGTGGAGGTATGGCAGCTTTTCTGGCTGCTGGGCCTCTTCCCAGTCGGCGATGAAGTCCGCGAGGGCCTGCGACTTGATTGCTTTTCGTGGCTCATACTTGATGTTGTGGATGCTGATTTCGACGGCCCACTTGGCGACTCGCCCGGTCGCCTCACGGTGGCGGATGATGTCCTGCAACGGTGCGGAGGAGACGATCGTGATAGGGTGCTCCTGAAAGTAGTGCGGCAGGCGCCGCTGTGCTCTGAAGACCGCGTATACCAGTTTCTGGTATTGCGGGTATCGCTGGCGCGACTCAGTGAGGACCTCGCTGATGTAGTACACCGGTCGCTGTACCGGGCGCTCCTTTCCTTCCTCCGACCGCTCGACGACCATGACGGCGCTGACGACGCGCTCGGAAGCCGCGACATAGACCAGCATGGGTTCTTTGTCGACGGGGGTGGCGAGTAGTGGTGCGGCGAGTAGCACCTTCTTGAGGTCGCGGAGTGCGTCGTCCGCCTCCTTGTCCCACTGGAAGGTGGGGTTCTTTCGCATCAGGCGGTATAGGGGCATCGCCTTTTCGCCCAGTCGGGGGATGAAGTGGCTGAGAGCCGCGACTTGCCTGGCCAGCTTCTGGACGTCGCGTAGGCACTCGGGTTTGCCGAGTCGGGCGATCGTGTCGATGTAGACGTTGATATTGCGGCCAATTTGGCCCGCGAGGCACTCCTGCATGCACCGCTGGTAGGTTGCCCCGGCGTTCTTGAGGCCGAAGGTCATGGAGGTGTAGCAGAAGGCTCCGAATGGCGTGATGAACGCCGTCTTCTCCTCGTCCTCAACAACCATTTTGATCTGGTTGTACCCAGAGTAGGCGTCGAGTAAACACAGCGACTCCGAGCCCGTTGTGGAGTCGATTATTTGGTCGATCCGCGGGAGGACGAACTGCTCCTTTGGGCAGGCGCTGTTTAAGTTTGTGTAGTCGATACACATCCTCCAGGTCCCGTTCTTCTTCTCGACTAGGACTGGGTTTGCCAGACACTTGGAGTACTTGATTGGCTGGATGAAGCCTGCAGCGAGTAGACGCTGTAACTCCTCGACGATAGCTCGGCGGCGCTCTTCATTGAAGGGCCGCAGCGACTGCTTAACGGGTCGCACTTTGGGGTCGACGTTTAGTTTGTGCTCAGCGAGTTCCCTAGGGACACCAGGCATGTCAGAGGGCTTCCATGCGAAGATGTCCCTGTTCTCACGGAGGAACTCGATGAGCGCGCCTTCCTAGGCTGGGCTCATTCCCGTCCCGATCGTCACCGTCTGGCTGGAGTCGCCTGGGACCAGCTCGGCGGTGCGGGTGTGCGTCGTTGCCTCGAAGGCTGAGGTGTTGGTGCCCTCCGAATTGGGCTTCTTGAGTATGGTGGGGTCGTCGTTGTTGACCCCGCTCGCGTACTTGGCGAGCTCGTCGGCGTGGTTGGCCTCTGCCGCGATGACATCGTCGGCGAGTTCGGCTCCTTTGGCCTCGCACTCGGCGGCCATGTCGGGGTCGCCGTTGATGGTGATGACGCCGCACGGCCCGGGGAGCTTCATCGCGTTATACGCGTTGTGGGGCGCTGCCATGAACTTGGCGAACGCCTGGCGCCCCAGGACGCAGTGGTAGGGACTGTCAAAGGGTACCAGCTCGAAGACGATCCTCTCGGTGCGGAAGTTTGCTAGTGTGCCGAAGGTGACTGGCAGCGTGACCTTGCCGATCGGGTACGCCTTCCGACTGGGGACGATACCGTGGAACGTGGTGTAGGTCGTCTCGACCATCGACTGCGGGAGCCGCAGTCGCCTGAAGGTGTCCAGATACAGGATGTTGATGGAGCTGCCGCCGTCCATCAATGTCTTGGGGAGCCAATAGTCGCCCACCTTAGGCTTTACCACCAGGGCGACTCGGCCTGGGTACTCGATGCGTGGCAAGTGGTCCTGGCGACTCCAGGTGATGGGCTGCTCTGACCAGTTGAGGAACTGGGGAACGTCCACCTGGGCCACCGCGTTGACGGCGACGGCACGGGCGATGACCTTCTTCTCGCGCTTCGTGTTGAAGCCTGTGAAGGTATGGACCGAGCCGGCCACATTGCCGAATTTTCCGCCGTTTGGCGGGTTGTTGTCGGGGTCCTCCCGCACTCGCTGCGCCTTCTCAATCTCCCTGAGAGTGTGGCAGTCGGGGGTTGTGTGCGTGGCGGGCTTCCCTTCCCTGCTGTGAAACGCACAAGGTTGGTTAAGGAGGACCGCGGGGTCGAACCTTGGTTTCGCCTTGTAGTTGCCGCCGTCGCGACGTTGTCCTCCGTCGCGGTGGAAGCTCTTGGGCTCGCACTGTGCGTGCCCGGCGTTGGCGACGAAGTCGACTCGCCCGTCACTGCGGCGCTTGCCAGTGAGGCGAGTGTTGCTGTAGCGTAGGTCGGACCGTCGTCCGTTGTCGTTGCCGCTCGTGCGGCGTTGGCCTCCCGACTCGTCGTCGGTTTCCTGGTTTGGATCTTCCTCCGTGTACTGTTTGGCGATCTCGAGGAGGTCCGGTATGTTGTCGAGCGTGCGAGAATGTCGCTTGAGCTTGGCGACCAAGGGCTTGTAGCGGCACGAGGTCTTGAAGCAATGGATCGCGGTGTCCGGGTGGATGCCGACCGTGTTGTACCATAGCTCTTGCCACCGCTGGACCAAGTTGCGGGTCGACTCGCGGGGTCCCTGGACGCATCGCTCTAGGTCCTCGATGGTGGTGGCGTGTAACACCCTCAGAATCGGCCCTATGCAAGTTTTAGCGATTCCCGCCAAACCCGCATAGAAACGATTCAAAGGTGCCCACCAGGCACTTGCGTGCGGGTGGAAAACGAAGTAATATCATTACACAATAGTCCACGATGGAACCCACAGAACAGATATATACAACAACGACTCCATGAGTCAAGAATACAGATATGCAAGACAAAGATCCAAATCACCTTGAAAACGATATATCGTCCGAGTACGGACAAGATGCAAATGGGGCTAAGAGCCCTGAAGAATAACCAATGGCGTCCATAACCCTGCCCAGGCCAAGCCGGAAGGGTAACCCTGCTAACGACGTCGATCTCAAAACCTGCTTAAACAAAAGGGGTGCCGACAAAGGGCAAAGGAAAAAGAGAGAGCGGTCAGTACTGAGGCCAGTACACGGCGAGGCTAGAATTCGGCGGTCCTCGCCTACATAGGTATGGTGGACTGAGCGGCAGCGCGGCATGCAATAAACAACCTATAGAGACTCGATAAAACTGGCGGCTAGCAGACAGGGACGAGAAAGACCTATTCGGATCCAACCTGATTCTAACACCAAACAAACCCATCCTGGTATTCCCCCTCGATACCAACCGAGAAAGTCAACTGAGGAACTCACACAGTTGGCAGTTTTATTTATTCCGTTATAGTTGTGGCAATTACTAGTCAAATATAGATAGACATCCTGATAAAATAAGCAGTGGGCAGTTTTATTTAACCATTCCGTTGTAGTTGCGACACTTACTAGTCAAATACATTTAGCATGAGATATCCCTAACCCAGCAGTTGTTGGTACTTTTATTTAGCCATTCCGTTGCAGTGAAGCTGATTACTAGTCATTTCGGATACAAATCAATTATAACAGTAAACTTTAGTTATAGTTGTCTATGATCGAGAACTGTGCTCCAAGTCGTCCATAACCGCGGACATGGCTTTTCGAAAAGATTTAACCCTGTAGGGGTGCACCAAAGTATCCACACGCACTTCGACCCTTTTTGCCAGATCAATTAACATACACCCATCGGTATGTCGGCGGGGCCTAAGTCATGACGTTTCCCAGACCCAAAGTAAGTACATGGGGGCCACCCCACTAAGGCTACCCGCAACGAAGTCGCCCGGGCTCCGAGACGGACTCAGGGTTTGTGGAGCCTGCTGTAAACGACTGGGAACCCGAAAGTGTGACTGGGCTTGTCGATACAACGAAAACGGGTCACGATCCTAAACAGTACAGGTGCAGTACATCGCACAATTTAAAATAAGCAGTAAAGCATGGCATAAGTACAGAATAGTAATAAAGCCCCAAACTACTTGTGGCCCCCAGTACAATACTTGGAATCGGGTACTAAATCGATGGGGTGCCCACACATCCCACATGTGGTTAGCGCGCTCGATCTCGGAACAGGTGCCAAGAACTCGGGGTCATACGGGACACAAGTGGACGGTTAACAACCAAATAACATCTATTGCCCACCTGTGCCTCTGCATTTACCTAATTCAATTTTAGTTATTAAATAGTAATTAAAGTCTTGATCAACTCCAACCTTAAACATGCGGCAATACTCCAACAACTGTGGTACTTGACGACACGCAACAGCACTTGAGCAAGCGACTACGACGCAAGTCCAACTATCTACCAATCAACAGGTAATAGGATGTGTCCAAGGCAATATGAGGCTACAAGGGATATCACGGGTACGAAAACTAGAAAATCGCAACACAGATAGCAATAGATCAACAGGAGGGAATAAATACTATAAAAGTAAGATAGGTAGAAAGGGGGAGATGCTCGCCTGAAAACATTGCCGAAGGTTTATCCGAAGATCGGATCGACACTCGCATCATCTCAACGGCCTTATCCGCGAAGAAGCAAAGCACTAGAAGAAACACCGGATGGACTATTTAATACTACGGCAAAAGATCGGGCATGATGCATGTATGATGCATGACATGGCAAAGGATGCGATGCAAATAGGCCATATTAAGCGGAACCGGGGTCCCGACAATTAGTTAGATGGTTCATGTTGTTTAGATACCCCGCAATTTAAATGTTGTATTAGCATGGCAATATAAGTTACCGGTTCGCTACAAAAATTTGAATGGGACCAATATACGACTAGATTTGCCCGCATATGGTCCCATATTTAATTTAGGTGAATCGACATAAGGCCCCCAAACCACACAAATATGTATGCAAACATGTATGATTTAATGCAACAAGTATATATCATTATAAAAAATAGGGGCTTAGGGTCACACATGGGGTTCGGCGAACTTGGGCTCCGAGGGGTTCGGGGTTGGTCTCAGGGTCCGGATCTGGGGTTCGGTCTCGGCGGGATCGGTCTCGGATAACGGAAGTCGGTCTTGTCGCATCCGAGAAGAAGAATTTGGTTGGCGTCGGGGGCACATCGGATCCGCCCTGGTCGGTGCCGATCTTGTCGTTGCGAAGATCTTGTCGGGTCCGCGCCATCGAGTCGGTCTTGGCATTCAGGGTGAAGAACTTGGCGTCCTCGAGGAAGTACTTGGCGTATCCGTGTCGACGACCTTGGCGTCCGGGAAGAAGTACTTGTCGCACCGGGGTCTTCGGGTCCGTGTAGACGGTCTTGTGGTGCCATCTTGGTTTGCCAGTGTCGGCGTGCGTAGGGATCCAACTTCGGGTGTTGATGATGGTCTTGAGTTAGCATCAGTCGCTCATCGGGTTCCTCTTCACTTGTCAATCCTCGCGAGGCGGAACTTGTCTTTGGGTGAGCCCCGAACGAGCAGTTCACTTGGCTATGCGTTGAACACAAGGGATGTGTTACACAGCGGCAGGAAGGGGAGAGGCGCTGCACGCGGCCAGAGGAGCTTGAGCGTCGGCGCGTCGTCGCCTGGCAGAGGCGTGACACGGGCGAGATCGGCCGCAGGCAGGGCCGGGAAGAGACGAGGCAGGCGGGACGGCGGGTTGGAGAGGACGCGCGACCGACGACGAGGCTTGAGAAGGCGCGACGCGAAGGTCGAGGTGACCTACGGCAGAGGAGGAAGCAACGGCGGCGGCCTGCGCTGGGGACGACGGCGGCCTGCGCTACAGGGGGAACAGGGACTGGGGAGGCGGCTGCTCGCCGGGGCATGGGCTCCTGGCGGCGCTCGGAGGCGGGGACCATGGCCGGAGAGGGAGGGGCCTGGTGGGGGAGGCTCGATGCAGGGGAGGTGGGAGCGGGGTCGCGTGGGCATGGTGGGGCCAGGGGATCGAGATCGGGGAGGTGGTTTGGGGTGCGGCAGAGGATGGTGGGGGTTGGGCCAGGTGACGGCGGGGGCATGCGGTGTGGGCGGCCAGGGTGGGGCATGTGTGGGTTGCGTGTGTGGGGCTGCTGGGTGGGGCCACACGGGGTTGGCTGCTGCGCGCTGTGTGCGTGTAGAGCCAGGGGTGGCGGCGGGGTGGGTGAGGTGTTCGGTGGGGAGTGGGGGAGTTGGGGTGAGGTGGCAGCGGTTGGTTGGCTGGAGGAGGGATGAGAGGTGAGGTGGCGTGCACCGATTGGTGCAGGTGAGGTGGAGGGGGCTGGGTAGGAAAATAGGGTAGGGTTTTTGGTAGAAAAGGTTTGGGTGTTTCTGGGGTAGGTAGGGTTTTATCTGGAGGTGGCCGGCTAGGCTTTCGGGCCTGGCTGACTGCCTCCCAAAAATAATTTAACTATTTTATTTATTTAAAATGAGGCTTTTGCAAACCGTTGGTAGACGAAACAAAATATTCCGGAGACCCGGGTTTTAATTTGAATAAAGACGGGAGTATTTAGAAAACAAAACTAGGCGTTTCGAAAATAGTTTAGACAAAAATCATGCATGATGATGACGATGCTCAAATACAATGTGGCATGATGACATGAGCATGCGGTCATGATGATGCCATGCGCAAAAACAACGCGATTTTCTAGTAGTGGTTTTTGCGGGGCGCCACAATTCGACACCACTAACAATGGATCTCGCCCTCGAGATCCGCCTCATGGTACCGGAAGGAAGGTCGGCGATCTGCGTCTTCTCGCTTCGTGTAGAACTTCGCGACACCACTAACAAGAGGTCGTTGTCCGTGATCATCGAGGGAACACTCCGGGAACAAAAGGTCGAAGGTAGAGGTATCAACAAATAAAGCCACCTCTAACTCCGATAGAAAAAGAGAACCGATGCATTCTCATCCACTTCAATGTACACAAGCAAATAGAGTGAGTAGTCGGCATGGGGGCCAATCCATCACGCACCCAAACTATTACTCTGCACAATCAGTAGAAAAGCGTGCAACCATTCTCAGAATCAGACTGAAGATCTCGTCAATCGAGGTTCGGAACAAGGAGTGATGCAGACTCTGCATCGGATCTGGCGTAGAGGATGTCGTCGTTTCGGAAAACACCGGAAGGCACAACAAGGAACAGAGAGAAATCCAACAGACGAAGGATTCCTCGGATAGCATGAAGACCAGATGTAGGCACACCGTTACCAAAAGAGGAAGCGAAACCCTGAAGGTACGATGGAACCCAACCACGAGAAATCCTGGACTCGAAGAGAGAGAAGAGAGCGGATTCAAACACGCAGAGGTGAGAGGAGAGCAGCAGAGGGGTAAGGAGTAAAATCAGACCTAATCAGAACTATCCAACCGATTTTTGCAAAAATAGTTTTGACACTCTACTTCGGCCGTTAGCTAGGTTATCCTACAGGCTGGACTCGTGGGGTATCGCAACTGCTGAGCTCTGATACCACTCTGTAACACCCTCAGAATCGGCCCTATGCAAGTTTTAGCGATTCCCGCCAAACCCGCATAGAAACGATTCAAAGGTGCCCACCAGGCACTTGCGTGCGGGTGGAAAACGAAGTAATATCATTACACAATAGTCGACGATGGAACCCACAGAACAGATATATACAACAACGACTCCATGAGTCAAGAATACAGATATGCAAGACAAAGATCCAAATCACCTTGAAAACGATATATCGTCCGAGTACGGACAAGATGCAAATGGGGCTAAGAGCCCTGAAGAATAACCAGTGGCGTCCATAACCCTGCCCAGGCCAAGCCGGAAGGGTAACCCTACTAACGACGTCGATCTCAAAACCTGCTTAAACAAAAGGGGTGCCGACAAAGGGCAAAGGAAAAAGAGAGAGCGGTCAGTACTGAGGCCAGTACACGGCGAGGCTAGAATTCGGCGGTCCTCGCCTACATAGGTATGGTGGACTGAGCGGCAGCGCGGCATGCACTAAACAACCTATAGAGACTCGATAAAACTGGCGGCTAGCAGACAGGGACGAGAAAGACCTATTCGGATCCAACCTGATTCTAACACCAAAGAAACCCATCCTGGTATTCCCCCTCGATACCAACCGAGAAAGTCAACCGAGGAACTGACACAGTTGGCAGTTTTATTTATTCCGTTATAGTTGCGGCAATTACTAGTCAAATATAGATAGACATCCTGATAAAATAAGCAGTGGACAGTTTTATTTAACCATTCCATTGTAGTTGCGACACTTACTAGTCAAATACATTTAGCATGAGATATCCCGAACCCAGCAGTTGTTGGTACTTTTATTTAGCCATTCCGTTGCAGTGAAGCTGATTACTAGTCATTTCGGATACAAATCAATTATAACAGTAAACTTTAGTTATAGTTGTCTATGATCGAGAACTGTGCTCCAAGTCGTCCATAACCGCGGACACGGCTTTTTGAAAAGATTTAACCCTGCAGGGGTGCACCAAAGTATCCACACGCACTTCGACCCTTTTTGCCAGATCAATTAACATACACCCATCGGTATGTCGGCGGGGCCTAAGTCATGACGTTTCCCAGACCCAAAGTAAGTACATGGGGGCCACCCCACTAAGTCTACCCGCAACGAAGTCGGCCGGGCTCCGAGACGGACTCAGGGTTTGTGGAGCCGGTTGTAAACGACTGGGAACCCAAAAGTGTGACTGGGCTTGTCGATACAGCGAAAACGGGTCACGATCCTAAACAGTACAGGTGCAGTACATCGCACAATTTAAAATAAGTAGTAAAGCATGACATAAGTACAGAATAGTAATAAAGCCCCAAACTACTTGTGGCCCCCAGTACAATACTTGGAATCAGGTACTAAATCGATGGGGTGCCCACACATCCCACATGTGGTTAGCGCGCTCGATCTCGGAACAGGTGTCAAGAACTCGGGGTCCTACGGGACACAAGTGGACGGTTAACAACCAAATAACATCTATTGCCCACCTGTGCCTCTGCATTACCTACTTCAATTTTAGTTATTAAACAGTAATTAAAGTCTTGATCAACTCCAACCTTAAACATGCGGCAATACTCCAACAACTGTGGTACTTGACGACACGCAACAGCACTTGAGCAAGCGACTACGACGCGCAAGTCCAGCTATCTACCAATCAACAGGTAATAGGATGTGTCCAAGGCAATATGAGGCTGCAAGGGATATCACGGGTACGAAAACTAGAGCATCGCAACACAGATAGCAATAGATCAACAGGAGGGAATAAATACTATAAAAGTAAGATAGGTAGAAAGGGGGAGATGCTCGCCTGAAAACATTGCCGAAGGTTTACCGAAGATCGGATCGACACTCGCATCATCTCAACGGCCTTATCCGCGAAGAAGCAAAGCACTAGAAGAAACACCGGATGGACTATTTAATACTACGGCAAAAGATCGGGCATGATGCATGTATGATGCATGACATGGCAAAGGATGCGATGCAAATAGGCCATATTAAGCGGAACCGGGGTCCCGACAATTAGTTAGATGGTTCATGTTGTTTAGATACCCCGCAATTTAAATGTTGTATTAGCATGGCAAGATAAGTTACCGGTTCGCTACACAAATTTGAATGGGACCAATATACGACTAGATTTGCCCGCATATGGTCCCATATTTAATTTAGGTGAATCGACATAAGGCCCCCAAACCACACAAATATGTATGCAAACATGTATGATTTAATGCAACAAGTATATATCATTATAAAAAATAGGGGCTTACGGTCACACATGGGGTTCGGCGAACTTGGGCTCCGAGGGGTTCGGGGTTGGTCTCAGGGTCCAGATCTGGGGTTCGGTCTCGGCGGGATCGGTCTCGGATAACGGAAGTCGGTCTTGTCGCATCAGAGAAGAAGAACTTGGTTGGCGTCGGGGGCACATCGGATCCGCCCTGGTCGGTGCCGATCTTGTCGTTGCGAAGATCTTGTCGGGTCCGCGCCATCGAGTCGGTCTTGGCATTCAGGGTGAAGAACTTGGCGTCCTCGAGGAAGTACTTGGCGTATCCGTGTCGACGACCTTGGCGTCCGGGAAGAAGTACTTGTCGCACCGGGGTCTTCGGGTCCGTGTAGACGGTCTTGTGGTGCCATCTTGGTTTGCCAGTGTCGGCGTGCGTAGGGATCCAACTTCGGGTGTTGATGATGGTATTGAGTTAGCATCAGTCGCTCATCGGGTTCCTCTTCACTTGTCAATCCTCGCGAGGCGGAACTTGTCTTTGGGTGAGCCCCGAACGAGCAGTTCACTTGGCTATGCGTTGAACACAAGGGATGTGTTGCACAGCGGCAGGAAGGGGAGAGGCGCTGCACGCGGCCAGAGGAGCTTGAGCGTCGGGGCGTCGTCTCCTGGCAGAGGCGTGACACGGGCGAGATCGGCCGCAGGCGGGGCCGGGAAGAGACGAGGCAGGCGGGACGGCGGGTTGGAGAGGACGCGCGACCGACGACGAGGCTTGAGAAGGCGCGGCGCGGAGGTCGAGGTGACCTACGGCAGAGGAGGAAGCAACGGCGGCGGCCTGCGCTGGGGACAACGGCGGCCTGCGCTACAGGGGGAACAGGGACCGGGGAGGCGGCTGCTCGCAGGGGCATGGGCTCCTGGCGGCGCTTGGAGGAGGGGACCGTGGCCGGAGAGGGAGGGGCCTGGTGGGGGAGGCTCGATGTGGGGGAGGTGGGAGCGGGGTCGCGTGGGCGTGGTGGGGCCAAGGGATCGAGATCGGGGAGGTGGTTTGGGGTGCGGCAGAGGATGGTGGGGGTTGGGCCAGGTGACGGCGGGGGCATGCGGTGTGGGCGGCCAGGGTGGGGCATGTGTGGGTTGCGTGTGTGGGGCTGCTGGGTGGGGCCACACGGGGTTGGCTGCTGTAACACCCTCAGAATCGGCCCTATGCAAGTTTCAACGATTCCCGCCAAACCCGCATAGAAACGATTCAAAGGTGCCCACCAGGCACTTGCGTGCGGGTGGAAAACGAAGTAATAACATTACACAACAGTCCTCGATGGGACCCACAGAACAGATATATATACAACACGACTCCATGAGTCAAGAATACAGGTATACAGAACAAAGATCCAAATCACCTTGAAAACGATAGAGCGTCCAACTACGGACAAGATGCAAATGGGGCTAAGAGCCCTGAAGAATAACCAATGGCGTCCATAACCCTGCTAACGACGTCGATCTCAAAACCTGCTTAAACAAAAGGGGTGCCGACAAAGGGCAAAGGAAAAAGAGAGAGCGGTCAGTACTGAGGCCAGTACACGGCGAGGCTAGAATTCGGCGGTCCTCGCCTACATAGGTATGGTGGACTAAAGCGGCAGCGCAGCATGCACTAAACAACCTATAGAGACTCGATATAACTGTCGGCTATCAGAGAGGGATAAGAAAGACCTATTCGGAACCAACCTGATACTACCACCTAACACACCCATCCTCGTATTTCCCCCTCGAGACCAAACGAGGAAGTCAACCGAGGAACTCACACAGTTGGCAGTTTTATTTATTCAGTTATCGTTGCAGCAATTACTAGTCAGGTATAGATAGTCATCCTGATATGAAAAGCAGTGGGCAGTTTTATTTAACCATTCCGTTGTAGTTGCAACACTTACTAGTCAGATACAATTAGCATGAGATATCCCAAAACCCAGCAGTTGTTGGTACTTTTATTTAGCCATTCAGTGATAGTTGCAATACTTACTAGTCAGATACAATGGTAGCAAGCGACAACCCAAACAAGCAATTGTTGGCAGTTTTATTCAGCCATTCCATTATAGTGAAGCGGATTACTAGTCATTATAAAGTCATATTTATAGCACTACTTTAGTTATAGTTGTCTATGATCGAGATACTGTGCTCCAAGTCGTCCATAACCGCGGACACGGCTTTCAGAAAGTTTTACCCTGCAGGGGTGCACAAATAGCAACACACACTCGATCAACCTCGGAAAAACCAAATCAAAACCCAACGAGGCCTTCACGACAAAGCAATCACCAGATTCAGAAATATTTCAGGGGGCCACCCCATTAAGCTACCCGCAACGAAGTTAGCTGACTTCAAGACGGACTCAAGGTTTGCGTCAGTGGCTGTAAACGACTGGGAAACCGAAAATGTGACTGGGCTTGTCGATACCGCGAAAACACTCCGCTTCCCTAAACAGTACAGGTGCAGTACCTCGCACAATTTAAATAAAGCAGTAAAGCATGGCATAAGTACAGGATAGTAAATAAAACCTCAAACTAGTTTGTGGCCCCAAGAAATAAGAATGAATCAAGCTCTGGCTCAGGGGGGTCCCATAATCCTCCCGGATGTGGATAGCGCGAATATTCAAGGAACAGGTATCAAGTACTCGGGGTCCTACGGGACACAAGTGGACGGTTAAAAACCAAATAACATCTATTGCCCACCTGTGCCTCTGCATTACCTACTTCAATTTTAGTTATTAAACAATAATGAAAGTCTTGATCATCTCCAACATTAAACATGCGGCAATACTCCAACAACTGTGGTACTTGACGACACGCAACAGCACTTGAGCAAGCGACTACGACGCGCAAGTCCAACTATCTACCAAACAACAGGTAATAGGATGTGTCCAAGGCAATATAAGGCTGCAAGGGATATCACGGGTACGAAAACTATAGCATCGCAACACAGATAGCAATAGATCAACAGGAGGGAATGAAGACTGTAAAAGTAAGATAGGTAGAAAGGGGGAGATGCTCGCCTGAAAACATTGCCGAAGGTTCATCCGAAGATCGGGGCAAATCTCACATCAACTCAACAGCCTTATCCGCGAAGAAGCAAAACACTAGAATAAACACCGGATGCACCATTTAATACTACGACAAAAGATCGGACATGATGCAGGTATGATGTATGACATGGCAAAGCTGCGATGCAATTAGGCCATATTAAGCGGAACCGGGGTCCCGACATATAATTAAACGGTTCAAGTTATTTATCTAACCCGCAAATTAAATGTTGTATTAACAGGCAACACATGTGACCGGTTCGCTACACAATTTTAAATGGGGCCAATATAAGACTAGATTTTCCCGCATATGGGCCCCATATTTAATTATGAGGTGAATCGGCATAAGACCCCCAAACCACACAAATATGTATGCGATATGAATGATTTAATGCAACAAGTTTATATCATATATTATAAAAATACGGGGCTTGGAAAGGGCATCACACATTGGGGTTCGACGATCATGGCTCCGGGGGTTTGGTTCGGTCTCAACGCCGGGATCGGTCTTCGGATCGGAGCATCGGGGTTTGGATCCGTGGATCGAGGGTCTTCATGTCCACGAGGAGAGCTTGGTTTCCATGAAGGGGAGCTTCGGACTCCGACTTTGTGGTCGATGGCGAACTCGGATGGGCACCCGGGGTTCATCGAATCTGCTCGGTACCATTGTCAAGTGTATCGCCCGCACAACAACATCTCCACGTGCACTGATCTCCACAGGGTTACCGCTGTAGCGACACACCACAACTTCACATCAGAGGAAACAAGAGGTATCAACACATAGGTAGAATCTGAAGCTCAACACAACAAATCCACCACATTGTTTGCTGCTGGGCAACAACCAACGAGCAGGGTGAGGCCAGGCTACCAGGACCTTGGAGGAGCGTACGGAGGCAGCCAACATCGGGATATACGGGAGGAGGACGCCTTGGGCATCAAAGCCAGCCGCTGGGGTGCGGGCTCAGGCGGCGCGACAGGAAGAAGGCCTCGCGAGATATCTTGAAGACGACGGTGGTGAGCGCGCGCGGCGTGCGGGGACCCCTGGGTGATGGCTGCCGTCCGACTCGCAGGAGGAACGAGGCGCGAAGGAGGGGGCGGCCGACAGGGTCAAGCCCAGGAGGAGGCGAGCTCAGGCGGCTGGACCGAGGTAGGGGGACCCGGGCAACGCTCGCGACAGCGCCATGGAGAGGTGCTGCCGGCGGCAGAGCTCGCAGGTGAGAGGAGCGACTTCGGCGAGGTTGTAGACCAGTGGCCGGGCTAGCGAGGAGAGGACGGAGGAGCTCCAAGGGACGGCGATCGGAGTACTGGGAGCGACGGTGCTGAGAGGCGGAAAGGCCGATGCAGGAAGAGGAAGGCGCGGCCGACACGGGGTAGAGAGCAGGGGAGCGGGCCCGACGGGGTCCCTAGCGGCGGATGAGGAAGCTCGATGGCGGGGGCGACTCAGAGGCAGAGGGGAGGGACTGGTGGCGGGATCGCCTGGTGTTAAGCGGCGCAGAGGAGGCCAGGCGGCGGCGGCAAACCGGGGATGGGGTCAGGGGCATGAGGTGTCGCGATGCTGGAGCGGGTCGCGGGATGGACGCGGGTTGCAAGCGAGAGTGGTGGGCCAAGGTGGGTCCAGGGGAGAGAGACGTGGGAAGGTTGGTCGGTTGGTCCATGTGGGGGGTGCGGGTTGGGTCAGGTGGGTGCGGGCGGGGCACACGGCTAGCTGCGCGCGCGTGTTGTGAGTGGGGGCGGGGCCAGGGCGTGGGGTGGTGGTGTGTTGTGTGTGTGTTGGGTGAGGGAGTGGGGCTGTGGGCCAGGGGGTGAGGTGGCTGCTGGGTGGAGGGAGAGAGGGTGGAGGGATGAGGTGGAGGGAGGGGATAGGATAGGGGGAAGGGAGTGATGAGGTGGCGGCAGGCTATTGGGTGGGGTGAGGTGGAGGCAGAGTGGGTAGAATAGGATTGGGTGGAAAAAGGTTTAGAGTTGTCTGGTTTTGTACTGGGGGTGGCCGACTGGGTCGGATCGGCCCGGTTCGGCTGTCCCCTAAAAAAATAATATAAATTTTTATTTAATTTAAAATAACTTTTGTAAATAGTTTTTAGACAAATAAAAGACCCGGAAAAGCCCGGCGCTTTAATTTGAAATTGAGACGGGGAATATTTAGAAAACAAAATTAGGCTTTTTTGAAAATAGTTTAGACAAAAACCATGCATGATGATGACGATGCTCAAATGCAAGGTGGCATGATGACATGAGCATGTGGTCATGATAATGCAATGCACAAAAACAACGCGATTTTCTAGTAGTGGTTTTGCGGGGCGCCACAGCTGCTGCGCGCTGTGTGCGTGTAGAGCCAGGGGTGGCGGCGGGGTGGGTGAGGTGTTCGGTGGGGAGTGGGGGAGTTGGGGTGAGGTGGCAGCGATTGGTTGGCTGGAGGAGGGATGAGAGGTGAGGTGGCGTGCACCGATTGGTGCAGGTGAGGTGGAGGGGGCTGGGTAGGAAAATAGGGTAGGGTTTTTGGTAGAAAAGGTTTGGGTGTTTCTGGGGTAGGTAGGGTTTTATCTGGAGGTGGCCGGCTAGGCTTTCGGGCCTGGCTGACTGCCTCCCAAAAATAATTTAACTATTTTATTTATTTAAAATGAGGCTTTTGCAAACCGTTGGTAGACGAAACAAAATATTCCGGAGATCCGGGTTTTAATTTGAATAAAGACGGAAGTATTTAGAAAACAAAACTAGGCGTTTCGAAAATAGTTTAGACAAAAATCATGCATGATGATGACGATGCTCAAATACAATGTGGCATGATGACATGAGCATGCGGTCATGATGATGCCATGCGCAAAAACAACGCGATTTTCTAGTAGTGGTTTTTGCGGGGCGCCACATGACGCGGGTGTAGGAGCACTCGAAGTGCCTGACAAAGGCGTCGCGCATCTCCTCCCAGGAGTCGATGCTATCCTAGGGGAGGGTGTTGATCCACTACCTGCACGTCCCCTCCATCATCAAGGGGAGGTAACACGCGGCTAGCAGGTCGGTATGACCAGCAATCCCCATCGCCATGAGGTATGTGTCCAGCCACACGGATGGGTCGTACGAAGGGTCGTACTTCTCTATTTCCTTCGGCGCTTTGAAGTTCGCCGGGTATTTTTTGCCTCGGATCATCGGTCCGAAGCACCTGGGCCCAAGTCGACTTAGCGACCCCATCGGCTCGCCGTCGCGGCGATTGGTTAGGGTGTGTCGCAAGTCGTCGGGCTGGCGTGCGCGCCAGCTTTGGTTGTTGATGATATGGATACAGGCGTCGACGGGCTGACCGTTGGCGGCGACGAAGTTGGTCGCTGGCCTGGGGTCGTTGGTGGAGAGCGCCGCGTTCGCGGGTCGATGTTGGAGCTGCAGTGGCGGGCAGTTGAGGGTGTTTGCCGCCAACGGGCGGCCGCTTGAGGCCGCTCTGGTTCCCGAAGAACGCGAGTACACTCGACCCTGCGAGTCGGTGCCTGTGTTTTGCTGCTCGACGGTCTTTGCGAGCAGGGCCCTGACGTACTGGATCTGCAGGGCGCCGTCGCCGGTGGCCGTGATGTTGTCAGCCGCTGCTCGGCCCGCCACGAGGTTGTCCATCGGGGTGGAGAACAGTGGTAGGCCGTTCGCGTCTCGCTCCCGTGAGGAGACTACTATTCGCGGCTGATCCCTGGGGGTGTGCGGTTGGGTGGAGGTGGGGCGCCCATCGCCGTCGATCCTGGTGGGGGCCGGGCGCTTCCCCCTGGTGGTGCGTTCTCGCAGATCGCGCGCTCGGCCACGCGGGCCGGGTCGTTCTCGTCGTCGAAGTTCAGTGCGTGCCCTTGGACGGTAGGGTTCAAGCGCGTCCTGATTCGCTGCGCGTGGTAACGCGACAGCTCCTGTGCCGTCACCTGCTCGAGGCGATTTTTTTCGCGCTCGGCTTGCTCCTTGCGGACTGCCTCCGCTAGCTTCAGGCGGAGTTCCTCGACCTCCGTTGCCGTGGCGTTAGGAGGGATCGGGGTGGAGAAGGGATCCTCCGGCGGATCGGTGCCAGTCGCCATGTAGGTCGCGGCATGACGACCGGTCCCGTCGCGGAGATCGGCGGAGTTTTCCGACCCGGAGTCGAAGTCGAAGATCCCAAGGATGGAGGGATCCTCGAAGTCTCCCACGTTGGAGACCTGGGTGATGGATCCCGCGGGTGAAGCCGCGGTGATGGATCCGGCGAGTGATGCCGGGGTCGCCGAGTCGGCGTCGTCATTGAGGGCCGCGTCTTCAGCGGCCGCGGAGTTTTCGGCCACGTCACTATGGGCCGAGTTGTACTCGGAGCCGAGGCGATGGATCGTGCGGACCTGGCTCTCGGAGAGCCGGTCGCGTGGCGGCGACTCGCGGATGCGAGCCGAGTCCTCCGAGACGATGACGTCGGTAAGGCCGACGAAGAGGCTGATCGTGCCAACCGGCAGGATCATGCTGTGCCTGATGGGTCGCGCCGCCGGGACGTAGCTGCTCGGCAAGATCTAGAGCATCTCGCCAATCGCTATCATGCGGCCGGTGGCGACCGACTCGTTGATGGGCAGATTGGATCTCGCCGCAGAACACCGGCCAGACCGGCCAGGCCCCACGGTGGGCGCCACTGTCGTGGGAATGGTCACGGCAGATGCTGCAATTGGCAGCGAGTAGTAGAACGAAGGGCAAGGGCGGCCAGCCATCTGCGGTGCGAGATGAGGGCGGAGACACGGGGTTTTACCCAGGTTCGGCCCCCCGGAGGGTAAAGACCTACTCCTGCTAGATTGTATTATGGTGGAGGTACAATGGGCGAGCTCGACGGCTAGGTGGCGAGTCGCTTGGGTGTATGATGGAACGTGTCTCTACACGCCCTGTAGGGAGGTTTATATAGTCACCTCCCCCTAGGGTTTACATATCTTAACCGAATCAGTTAAGGCTTCGGTACTCGTTTAACCTAATCCGACTGGGCCTATCTACTCTCCTAGGACTTCAGCTTCCAGTCGCTTGGATTCACGCCAGGGCTTGATCCAGTCGCCGTCTTGTAGGCCCACTCGCCAGTTTCTGGGCCAGTCGGAAACGTCCTGCTGGGTATACCCCGGTAGTCATATCCCCATCAATATCCACTCCGTAAGATTTTGTTTTTGTTTTCCCGCGGAAAAGTAGAAATGCTTTCGGTCCATTTTCTTTTGAAGGAAATGTTTGTGCTCCATTTTCATCCCTAGTACAGATTATAAGTACCACCAGCCGATGTTAAGGATGACATGTGTGGCGAGGGCCACAAGTAAGTGACATAGCATATAGTATTTTCACGTTCAATGATATTGTCAATAAAATTAAAATAGGTGAGGGAATGCTATTTCTCAATCCAGAAAATATAAAAAATATCGTCACTAATTATTGCTCCATCTTACTCTATTGCGATGTCTGAATGATCCTTCTAGTTTTGTATCTAGTGAGGTTGCCACACACACTTCCAGTAAGAATAATATTTACCCTCCTTATCTCCGCCTTCAGAAGTGTACCTTTTCAATCTAAGTTCCGGATTAGTAGATGTTTTCCAAAGGAGTGAGGCATCAATATGAAAAAAAAGTTGACCCACATAAGCAGAGAGTCTAACAAAGCTCTTGCATGCACTTGCACATTGTCGTTAATTCATGAATATAATTTATGCAAGAGTGTATCCGTACATCTTCATCGGAAAAGAATCAATAGAAAGAGAACCGGACAATGCAAAGATCTTCTTCAGCCGCTGTAGAAGAAAAAAATCTTTAGTGGGAAGAAGATTACCATTGAGAAGAACATCGTTGACCAAGATTGACCGAGAAGAAGAAGATTGTGGGGAAGTTAAACTGGCAAAGAAAGGGAGTGGATAGATAATTTTTTGCGAATCAATTGATGGACATGGTAGATCATGCATAAATGATCCAGGGGCTACAAAAGGTAACCCAGACTGGGGGCTAAACCTTAAGTATATCAAGAACATCACAACTAGGTTAATTTCTTCTTCTTGCCATGCAGCCGGCACAGGATACTAAAAGACCTGGCCTGCAACTAGATTAATTCCTCTTCTTGAGCAGTATGCACGTCGTCTTGTTTCACTAGAGCCAGAGCGCGCCGGCGTTCTTGAGCATGGGCACGAGCTCGCCGGTGAGGTGCAGCGCCATGACCCTGTTGGTGCCGCCGACGAGGCTCCCCCCGATGAACACTGCTGGCACCACCGGCGGGCCTCGGCCGAGCCTCCTGGCGAGCTCTCTCTCCATCTCCCTGCCCCTCTGCTCCTTGTCCAGCTCGTACACGGCGGCATGGACGCCGAGGTCGCGCAGGAGGAACTTCACGGAGTCGCACATGGAGCATCTGCTCGACGTGAACACCACCACGGCCCGCTCCGACGCCAGCTTCGTCACCTGGTCCATCGATTTGTGATCGATCGGGAGGTTTTAGCGAGGCTTGTACAGCTCTGACTCGCAATCTATGTTCCCGAAGGTGGTGGGCTGGTGGCTCTTGGTGTGCTGCTAGCGGCCGGGTGCGGTGCCTTTTATAGGTTTAAAAATGGTTCTGGTGATTTTGGCATACATGGATAATTAGCAATTGGTATCATGTGCTCAACTTGATACAATGGAACCTTGCTAGATTGCTTCCTCTATAAAAGAACACATTTTAAACCTAGCATATATAGGCTAAAGGTTAGTTGGTTTTGGATAAGAAAATGTGGTATCCATGGAACTTTGGAATCTCTTTCCTCATCTCAGTCGATCTCTTTGCAAGAATATTATATATCCAAACCTACCACACGGCATACATGGTAGATTAGACTTGTACAGATCTTTCTGAGGATTTCCTAGCAGTAGAAAAGCATTCCTTGGTTGTGTCTCGAAAGCATCAAAATGCATGTCTGAACTTGAACATACATATATATGCTCTAGATCTAAGTGAGTGTTGAAACGTACCAAGCTCATAAGCTGTGAACACTTTACAATTTGTTTGCAAATACAGAATACAGAATGCGCAAATATCAACACCGCCACAATCTGTCACAGGGCAGTACGGCACAAGGGATCTAATTCCACCGGCTAAGAAGAGGTGCTTTGTATAGGAGAAATGAGCTCCTCTTCAGGTTCAGAATAGCATCTTCCAGCAGAGAGGGCTTCCCATCTCATTCTGTCCATCACTCTCTCTTCTGACCTTATCCGCATGTGGAATCTGTGCCATTTGCAACTTTGTGCCGTCTCTGAAGATTTTCATCGTCAGCCTGGTTTATGTCCTTACCAAGATATGCAGGCAATAGGCATTCGTCGTGCCATGATCCATTGGTGCCATCTGGCTCAGCGTATCTTCAGCACATGCAGTGTAGGGATGCTGTAGAACAGTAGCCAGTTGATATGTTGCAATGCATCTTCTCATCTATTGCGCAACATATTTCAATGCAGAATATTTGGAATCTGACCTTATCCTGAATTTATCTCCACCGATGTCGGCGCTGCTGTTCTCACTGCCATCATCGCCGCCGCTGTGATACCCTTTTTCCATGACGTGTATCCCATGTTTGGTTGTAATTCCTCCTAATTTTATGTTGGTTAAAACCATGCTTGAGTAATTCTGAAATGAGGCATTCTTGGGTTCGCCCGCTCTCCAAAACTCAAAAGGGTAATATTGTCTAAACTAGCATGGTGGCCCTTGCAATTGCGAGGGAAGCTCTTTATACTATTATTGTAGTGAGTAAGATATTTTTCTATAGTTTTACTTTTTTTAGGATCCTTTAGTCATCCAAATGTTATTGTAAATAAAATATTCTATTATGGAACAAATTTTACTTTTGTGATAGAATTAGTAGTATACATTATTACTAACCATATATGTTATTTGTTACATGATGTTAAATCATTTCACATATTTAAAATTCCGAAGGTAGCTGATATTTCTATTGCTTTCTTGAATAGTTATATGATTTTATCAGTCATTTGCATTATAATTCAAGGTCTGCCTGGGCAATAGCACGATGATATTTAGAATAGTAAAATATTTTTTCTCAATAAAGTAACTTACCGTTGTTAACCCCTAGACCAACTAAAGATTAAAATTTAATTTATTTTCTGTACATCATTCTATTTCCACTTGGTTAATTCGTGGTCCTAAAATATATGGTATTCTTCTTGTCTTGTTAAAGTTTTTTTTTGAGAGGAAAATTAGAATTCCATTAAACAGAGTACTCAGCAGATTCGCTAGACAACATGTCTGAAATAAAAGAGGGGGCAACATCTGCCCAACCCACACATTCGTCCTCTGCCCTGAGACCAAATTGAGCCACCTCATGCGCTACCTTATTACAAATACGCGGGCAGAAACGAAATTGAAACATCTCAAAAGAACTAATGCAGCTGCTTCTTGCTTCTCTCAGTAGGATTCCAACCTCTGACAGTTCATGGGTGCTAGAGTTCAGTGCCTGAACAAGAGTCAGACAGTCAGATTCAAAAACAACTCTGTGAAGACCCAAAGCCGCCGCACCCTCAATCGCCGCGACGCACGCTTCAGCTTCAGCTTGCAGAGAATTTCGCAGGTGTCTCAGTTTGCCTGCTGCTGCTGCCACAAAATCTCCCGTGTCCGATCTCGCCACAAAACCCCAAGCTCCCGATCTAGTAGAATGACCACAAAATCTCCCTTGTCTTGTTAAAGTTGACTGTCTAAACACGTTAAATTCCCAAGGTGCAATTTTGACCATTATTTACCCCTCTAATCAACATGTAACCTAGGAATTCCAACTCTAAATTTCTCCATAATAGTTTGTTGGTAAACATTTATAATAAAATATACTCAATAAGTTGAACAAAAGAAACATTTACATATCGATTGTCAAGGTTAGAGAGATTGGATTGGAAGTTCTCTACAACCCTTTTTTATTTCCAAATTGGTCATTATAGTTTTTCCCTCTATAGGTGCTATAATCTAGACTTAAATTGACGTTTTCTTGCTCTCACTTACATTCAATTTTCGTGTCTTGTAAAATGAATGTGTTGTCATGGACGGTACAGTATTGACTCATGAGTAATTTATCTTAATAAATATGATCAAATTAAAAAATATTATAGACCATGGGAAGTGACACGGTTGGGTGTTTGATAACATCCTAGTTAGGAATAGTAACTCAACAACCATAGGTATTTTTTCCAAAAGGTTAGACCCGAAGAAACTTTTGTTCGAAACTCTGTGGCGATCTACAAATGGAGTTCCCAAAATTATTAAATTCTTTTGAGGTAAGGTTGAAAATTTGTGTTACGAATAATCAAAAGGAAATTATGTACTAACTTCTTATAGAAATCATGTTTCTTGGTACTCATATTTCTATAGGTAGAAATTCATATTCGCATGATTAGAAATCATAGAGGGTAGAAAAATGCAGATGTATTGCCATCTTCTCTTAAATCTTAATATTTGAATCTAAGCTTACAATCATATGGCCGATGATTTTTTTTTGAAAGGAATGCGATAGGGGAAGCCCCTACAGCGAGTTTATTTTTGAAATAATAAGAATCCAAATATGCATCCGTGAGGACTTGAACCTGGATGGCTAGGTTGTACATCCACTTCCCGAACCAAGTGAGCTAAGATCACTTTTTGATTACCTTCATGCTCTAGATTTGTAGTTAAATATACTCCCATAAATTATTTCATACTATTATTTAATGATATAGTAGGTGCTAATATTTTTTTGATAAAATTGGTCAAATTTTACATATTTTACCTCAAAAAAATTTACATAATTAAACTTTTGACAAAATTTCCACGCCTTATTTATTTTTGAACAGATGGATTTCTAATAAGTAAAATCATTTTTATATGAATAAATCAGTTAACACTACCTATACTCTCATTTTTCTTTTGCAAAATGTCCTTAAGCCATATTTACTTGCCTTTTAGTTTCTGTTGCAAACGGTCCCTGAATCACACAATTCATTACTTGGACATGCGGGCGAACATGTACGTACTAAATGTAGACTCTATATGTCTTTTTTTAAACACATCGTATATTTAGAAAGGGCTTGCTCTCCTGATTCCAACGGTATAAAATTTGTCAAATTCTAACGTGGGAATCAAAAGTTATAGCCAAATCAAATTCAAACAATAATCAGATTCAAATTCTGTTTTAAATCTAACTCACTGCCACGCGTCTGTTTCTAATTGGCCCGTACCGGTTCGGGCGGATCGATCTCTGCGAGCCGTAGGATTTAAGTCAGATCTAGTGGCTCAGATGCGCTCATACCCCTTCGTTTAAGTTCTAATCTTAGTCATAGGATCTACATCTAACGTTCCTGAATGTTTTGACCAGAGATGAGCGGCGCTAGCGGCGGCGACTGGCGGCGGCGCGTTCTGACAGTGGCGGTGCCGGCGTTCTAGGTCGCGCGGGAGAGGGAGAAGGGGCTTACCGAGCTCGCCGTGCGATGCTGATGCTCAAGGTGGCGATGGTTGGTCAAGGGGCGCGCTGTAGTGGCCGAGGGAGCTCGTCGGAGTTGCTGGCGGCGTCAGATGCTTGCTGTTGAAGTCGTTGCCGAGGTTCTGTGTCGCCCTAGCACGAGCCAGATGGTTTAGGATATGCGCAAGACAGTGGCGAACAACCTCACATGAGTCAGAGGTGAAGGGGAACAAGGGACTCACCGAATTTGGTCGCCGTAGTTGAGGGTGTCGTCAGAAGCTTGCAGCGTTGGATGAAGTCGACGACCTGGGCCAGTACAGGACGAACTAGAGGTGTCAGTAGGAGCGCAAGGAGGTTGCGAAGCTGTTCGTATGAACCAGAGAGGAAGGGGCGCACGAATTTTACCAGGATTGGTCGCCGGAGTTGGTTCTGTCTGCGGCGGTGCAAGGGCGAATACTGGCAGCCTGGTGGCGCTTCTGTCTGGCTTTGTTGGGGGAAATGGCCGCGAGGGGGAGAGGTTTATGTAGCCGGAGCTGGGCGTGGAGTTACTCGCGGAATCAATGGGAATCAACGCGGCAGTGACTGCGGCGAGTAACGGCGGAGTGAGCGTCGCATGCGCGCGTGATTGACGAAGACGACGACATGGTCACGGGTCCACTTGTCAGTGAAATAAACAGAGAGGGGGTGGGGTCCTGGCGTCAACGACTCTGTGGGTGCGTCTGCGAGTGAAAGAGAGAGAGGGGGAACCCGGGTGGGCTAACTGGGCTGGATTCGTTGTTGGGCTAGAATCCTGGCGCTGACCCTTTTCTATTTCCTTTCTCTTTTTCTTTTTCTGTTTTGATTTTCTAGAATGATTTTCAAATGATTTCAAGTTCCATTTGAATTCAAATCTTTTCAGGATTTTTGTAGTGTGCAACAGTCACAAATCTGGGCATACAACCAAGTGGTCACTTTGAATTGGCTTGGTCATTTGGAATAAAATATAATAAACAGTGACATAGCACTTGTTTTATATTGGTTTTGAAATTGGTTTTCAACTTGTATTTGCTTTGAAATCTTGGTTTAAAACCTTAGCAATCTAGCAAAACAACCTGAGAGCAATAAGACAACAAGTTTGGTTTCATGAACAACAATCTCTTATTAGAGAGTAGCACTTGTTTCAAATGCTAATCACATAAAATAATGAGCTCATATGCTCCTGTTTTTGAGTTGATTTGTTTGAAATGAACTCTATATGATCATGGATGCATGTATGATATGCATGAGTTTGAAACATGATTTTAGGGATGTTACAGCTTACATTATTTGATTGTCCCCTATGCTTACCAAAGGAGGTTGAATGTTATGTTCTTGTGGATCCTTTTGAAATATCTACTTTGGATAAAACCTGTGGAGGTTTTAATCCCACTGTTTTTTGATCTTGATAGAAATTATGTGTTTGTAGATCATGAAAATCATGCTTTATGTGATAGCTATATTGTTGAGTTTATTCATGATGCTACTAAAAATTATTATGAGAGAGGAAAGTATGGTTGTAGAAATTTTCATGGTACTAAAACACCTCTCTATGTGCTGAAAGTTTTGAAGTTGCTCTTGTTTCATGTTCCTATGCCTGTCACTTTGTTCTTTGTGAATTTATTTGCATACAAGATTCCTATGCATAAGAAGTGGGTTAGACTGAAATGTGTTTTGAATGTGCTTCTTGATGCTCTCTTTGACTTCAATTCATAATTCTTATGTAAGCATCTTCTCAAGCTATCAGGCCCAACTTAAAGGCGTTAAAGAAAAGTACTTGTTGGGAGATAACCCAAGAGTTTCCTTGAGTCTTGGAAGTTATTACTTCAGTAATTACCTCTACTTATCCTTTTTGTTTGCTTTTTGTGCCAAGAATGACCTCTAATGAGAGGGAAGTAAGATTTGGGGAGTTGCTGTCCCGAAACAGATTTCTATTCTCCACCAAAAACAATCATGAGGAGTCTCTGTAACTCGGATTGAGATGAAAATTTATGAATAAATCCCCCAGTATGTTAGCTAACTTTCGTTATATCAACACTTTTTGATTTAAGCAACATAAGATGTTTGAAAAAATCGGTTTCTACCTGCTGGTCTGTTTTGACAGATTTCTGCCATTATTTGCATTTGGTTCTTATTGATTCCTTTTTGAGTTATCTTTAGGTGAATTGAGATTTTTGAAGGAGTTGCTACAGTATCTTGTGTTTTTAGTGAAAAGTTTTTCTGTTCCAAAGCTTTTCCTAAATGTCTATTATCTTTTGAATACACTAATGTTGCTAATGAAGATTGTGTCAAGTTTTGTATGAAGGAAAATTTTCATGTGTAGAGAGAGAATGATGTAATGAGATGAAGAATGGACAAAAGCTCAAGCTTGGGGATGCCACGCCGGTGTCACCTCAAGAAATATCTAGGAGGTACAAGCGTCAAAGCTTGGGGATGCCCAAGGCATCCCCTTCTTCATCAATAATAAGCTCAGGTCTGTCTAGACACTTTGTTTTTATTGTTTCATGCACAAGTTGTGTTGTTCTTGGAGCGTCTTAGTTTTCATTTGGTTTGCATAGTTTGTTTAGTTTGCTTGAATAAAGTAGTTTGGACCCCAGTTCTCGCTGTGTTATTTGCAAATAAGTTGCTTGGTGTTGGAAAGGAGTAGGAAGTTCTTGCTTGATAAGTGCAAGAGGAGCTTGCATTGACTGTGACTTAGATCTTAGCATGACATGCTAGGTATTGTTTTGACCTTATGCTTAGTGATTATTGCTGTAGCATGTCTTGTTCCAAAAAATTGGGATTGGTTAGTTTGCTTTGAAAAAATTATGCATTGTTTTAGCATGCAAAAGTATAGTATTGTGGTATTCTCCTTTGATGCTTTGCTTGGGTTGACTTGGCACATGCTCACACCATGGTATGACTATGAACAAGTCACCATAGCCTCTATGATCATTTAGTCCTTGACTTGTAGTACCACTCTATGCTTTGATTAGTAATGTTTTGTTGCTCTGCATGATTATGGCCATTATTGCTCTCTTAGTTGGTTGCTCCCAGTCTTTTGCTAGACTCCACTTGTATGAGTAATCTCTACTCATGCTTCCAACTCCCAAGAAACCAATTTATTCCAAAGTGTCCACTACAAATTCCTATGCATGGTGTGTTACACCATTCCAAGTATATTCTTGTTTTCATCTATCTTCCAATTAAAAACTTATCTTCCAATTAAAAACTATTTTGTTATGTGAAAACTTTGTGATTAAATCCCTCACAAACTTGATGGCACACTTTATATTCTTTGCCCCTAATAAACTTGAACCGTTGTGTCATCTATGTTGTATATGCTTGCACTTATACGTTGGAATTAGCAGAACCGTGCTATCACGGGGAACATTTTCAACATTGCACTTGTACTTTGTACTCAGTTGATATCATGCTCTTTTGTCTATGGATGTCACCGGTGTGAAATAAAGAGGGAACTTATAAGTCCATGGAGTTTGTATTTTGTGTTAGAAAAACACCTGGGCCGCTAGCCTAAGACATGCCTAATCATGGTGGAAACTTGTAGCATCACCATAGTGAGCTATCTATGAAGCATCCTCAATAAAAAGCTATACATATAGTAAAAAAAGATCGCTAAGATGCTTATTGTCTGCTTGCCTTGTCAATTTGGTTATGGGATAGCTCATGTTCCATGTGCAAGGGGTACCCCATTGGCGGTTCTATATGATACGCATGTACTTACAATGACAAGAACTTGCAAGTGACTGAAGTTGAGTAGCATGAGGTGTGGCCCTCGTATTCAATGGACTTGAGATTGCCAACTTATACTTTGTCAAGTATATACTCCATATTTGTTCACTTTAACCTTAACCACTTCAAGATGCTTATGATAGGGGCAATGAGCGCTGAAAGCTAACAAGTACCATAATTTTTGGAAGCTCTTTTTGAAACTTGAAATACCTTCTTCCTTTATGAAGGTCCTTTCTTCCACCATTATTTGAGTCTCCACCTTCTACCTTTAGGCACCATTAAGAGAGCATAGTTGCCATTATGTGTGCAGTGTCCCAAAACATATTGATTGATGCATATTGTGATATTACTTGTTCTTGTGCTACTTGTTTCTAGTCACCCTTGTGAACTTTGAAGGTGTCCTATGCATTTATTTGCTACTCTATGAGGGACAAGCTAAATGCCACTATGCCATGTTTTCTGTATGTGAAACAAACAAACGTTTATCAAGCATGTTATTCATGATCTTTGTTTGTAGCCTTTCATGTTGCATGCATAGTTACTATGTCTTATTGTTAGAACTCCATCTTTCATGCACATGTTTAGAGTTCTTTGATCCTAGCTTTCAATGCTTGAAAATGGTTTGATCTTGGTTTTGACGGTGCATGTCACCTCAAAAATTATTCTTTTTATCACTTACCAACTCGAGGACGAGCAGGAGTTTATCTTGGGGATGCTTGATACGTCGGAAATGTATCTATAATTTTTTATGCTCCATGCTTGTTTAGTATCTACTTTGCTTTGCTTTGTCTACACTTTGAGGTGTTTTTATATATTATCTGGAACTAACCTATTAACAAGTTTCCACAGTGCTAGTTGCATGTTTTCTTCTATTTTTGGTTCCAGAAAGGCAGAAAATCAATATTCTCGGAATTGGACGGGACAAAAGCCGAAGTCAATATTTTACCGTGGGGGACACGAATCCAGAAGACGAGACGAAGAGGTGCCAGAGGGCCATCACACCCCCCAGGCGTGGGCTAGGGTGGACCCGCGCCTAGGCAGGGTGTGGCCCCCTGGTCATCTCCCGGCCTCGCCTCTTCGCCTATAAGAAGCCCCCGATGCAGAAACCCTAGGCACCCGATCAAAACTCCACGAAACCTTCTGTATCCGCCACCACCGTCGTCCCTAGATCGGGGGGGGGGGTCTGAAGTTCTTCCCGGCACCCTACCGGAGGGGAAATCATCCCGGAGGCCTTCTCTCCGGTATGAAGCGTGAGTAGTTCCACCTTGGACTATGGGTCCATGTAGTAGCTAGATGGTTGTTTCTCCTCCTTGTGCTTTCATGTATAGATCTTGTGAGCTCCGTTCATGATCAAGATCTAATTTATTTGTAATCATGCATGTTGTGTTTGCGGGGATCCGATGGATATTGAGATTACTATGTCATATTGATTAATGGTTTTGTCTATTTGATACTATCATGTCTGTGTTGTTTGTGATCTTGCATGCTCTCCGTTGTTAGTAGATATCTTGGCCGAGTAGTTGATAGTGACTCCAAGAGGGGGTATTTATGCTCGATAGTGGGTTCATGCCTCTAGTTTCCAAGGAAAGTGACAGAAATCTCTTCGGTTGTAGATGTGTTGTTGCTACTAGGGAGAAAACAACGGTCTCTTGTTCATGGAACAAGTGGATTGTTTACCTTACACACTTTGCTTAAAGCAGTTGTCTATTGCTTGCAACTTAATACTGGAGGGGGTTCGGATGATAACCTGAAGGTGGACTTCTAGTCATAGATACAGTTGGATGGACGTCTCTGTATATTGTTGTATTGCCCAATCGAATCTCATAGGATATTTTTATCTAGTATTGCATTGTTATGCCTTGCTCAGTTCCTATCAATTGCCCTGCTGTAATTTGTTTACCCTTCATGCCATGTTGTTTATCTAAGGAGAACACCTCTAGTGAACTATGGACCCCGGTCCAATCTTTACCATTGATGCATCTACCACTGTTACTTGTTTACTTGCTGCAAACCATTACCTTCCACACCATACGTTTAATCCTTTGTTACAGCAAACCAGTGAGGTTGACAACCTCACTGATTCGTTGGGGCAAAGTCTTGAGTTTGTGTTGTGCAGGTCTCCGCGTTGCTTGCAACACATGTGTGACGTTTCCTTCCTCCTACTGGTTCGATAACCTCGGTTTCTTACAGAGGGAAAACTTGCTGTTGTGCTGCTTCACACCCTGCTCTTGGGGTTCCCAACAGGCTTCATGTTAGCCATCACCCTGCAAACACAACATGCATGATTACAAATAGATGAGATCTTGATCATGAACGGAGCTCACAAGATCTTGACATGAAAGAACAAAGGAGGAGATACAACCATCTAGCTACTACTTGGACCCGTAGTCCAAGGTGGAACTACTCACGCTTCATACCGGAGGTTGGCATGATGATGAAGAAGGCCTCCGGGATGATCTACCCTCCGGCAGGGTGCCGAGAAGAGCTTCCGATCCCCCCCGATCTAGGGACGATGGTGGCGGCGGCTACAGACGGTTTCGTGGAATATTTATCGGGTACTTAGGGTTTAGGCATCAGGGGCTGATACGTTGGAAACGTATCTATAATTTTTGATGCTCCATACTTGTTTAGTATCTACTTTGCTTTACTTGTCCACACTTTGAGGTGCTTTTTACATGTTTTCTAGTACTAACCTATTAACAAGTTGCAACAGTGCCAGATGCCTGTTTTCTGTTGTTTTTCATTTCAGAAAAGTTAGTAAAGAAATAATCTCGGAATTGGACGGGACGAAGGACAAAGTCAATAACTTTCTGTGGGGAACAAGAAGTCCATAGGAGAGACGAGGAGGCGTGCCAGGGCGGCTAAACCCCCCTAGGCGCGGGTGGGCCCTACCCCGCACCTGGGTAGGGTTTACCCTCTCTGGCCGCCGCCTCGGTCTCCCCCTTCGCCTATAAGAAGCCCCCGATGCAGAAACCCTGAGTACCCGATCAGAAATCCACGAAACCGTCTGTACCCGCCGCCACCATTGTTCCTAGATCGGGGGGATCTGAAGTTCTTCTCGGCACCCTGCCGGAGGGGAGATCATCCCGGAGGCCTTCTCTCTGGTATGATTCGTGAGTAGTTCCACCTTGGACTATGGGTCCATGTAGTATCTAGATGGTTGTATCTCCTCCTTTGTGCTTTCATGTATAGATCTTGTGAGCTCCGTTCATGATCAAGATCTAATCTATTTGTAATCATGCATGTTGTGTTTGCGGGGATCTAATGGATATTAAGATTATTATGTTGGTTTGATTAATGGTTTTATCTTTATGATTCTATCATGTCTATGTTGTTTGTGATCTTGCATGCTCTCCGCTGCTAGTGCTTATCTTGGCCAAGTAGTTGCTAGTGACTCCAAGAGGGAGTATTTATGCTTGATAGTGGGTTCATTCCTCTAGTTTCCAAGGGAAGTGACAATAATCTCTTCGGTTGTAGATGTGTTGTTGCTACTAGGGAGAAAACAACGGTCTCTTGTTCATGGAACATGTGGACTGTTTACCTTATACACTTTGCTTAAAGCAGTTGTCTGTTGCTTGCAACTTAATACTGGAGGGGGTTCGGATGATAACCTAAAGGTGGACTTCTAGTCATAGATACAGTTGGATGACGGTCTATGTATATTGTTGTATTGCCCAATCAACCTTATAGGATCTTTCTGGCTAGTAATTGCATTGGTATACCTTGCTCAATTCATTTCAATTGCCCCGTTGTAATTTGTTTACCCTTCATGCCATGTTATTATCTAAGGAGAGCACCTCTAGTGAACTATGGACCCCGGTCCAATCTTTACCATTGATACATCTTCCATTGTTACGCGTTTACTTGCTGCAAACCATTATCTTCCACACCATATGTTTAATCCTTTATTACAGCAAACCGGTGAGCTTGACAACCTCACTGATTCGTTGGGGCAAAGTCTTGAGTTTATGTTGTGCAGGTCTCCGCATTGCTTACAACACCTGTGTGACGTTTCCTTCCTCCTACTAGTTCGATAACCTCAGTTTCTTACTGAGGGAAAACTTGTTGATGTGCTGCTTCACACCTTGCTCTTGGGGTTCCCAACGAAGCGCTCCTACATCAACCCAGTGCTGCATCAAGCTTTTCTGGTGCCGTTGTCGAGGAGGCTAAGGACGTCTTCACTAGGGGAGTCCTTCACTTACTTTCTCTTTACTTTGTTTTTAGTTTGCTTTGTTTCTTTTGCTTGGTTTTGTTTGCCTCTTTGCAAAAAAAACCCAAAAAAATTAGTCTAGATTGGTTTGCTTGCCTTATTCAAAGACACAAAAAATTAGTTCCTGCTCTAGCTGTTGCTGCTGTTTTTGGCTTGCCCACCTTTGCCAAAATGAACTCTGCTGAGAACACCAAGTTGTGTGACTTCACTAGCACCAACAACAATGATTTCCTAAGCACACCTATTGCTCCACCTACTCATGATGCTATATTTTATGAAATTAAGCCTACTTTGTTGAATCTTGTGGTGAGAGAGCAATTTTCTGGTGCTGGTTCTGATGATCCTGCTGCCCATCTTAATAGCTTCATTGAACTTTGTGAGATGCAAAAGTATAAGGATGTAGATGGAGATATTATTAAGCTCAGCATTTTTTCCTTTCTCCTTGAGGGGAAAAGCTAAAGAATGGTTGCTATCTTTGCCTAAAAATAGTATTGATTCTTGGACTAAGTGCAAAGATGCTTTTATTGGAAAGTACTATACTCCTGCTAAGATTATTGCTATGAGAAGTGACATTATGAAATTTAAACAGCTTGATAGTGAACATGTTGCTCCTGCTTGAGAAAGAATGAAATCTTTGGTTAAAATTTGCCCTACTCATGGACTCACTGCTTGGATGATTATCCAGACTTTTTATGCAGGTTTGAACTTCTCCTCAAGAAACATGTTGGATTCTGCTGCTGGAGGTACCTTCATGGGCCTCACCTTGGGTGTTGCAACAAGGCTCCTTGATAATATGATGGTTAACTACTTTTAATGGCATGTTGAGAGAGATCCACATGGTAAGAAGGTAATTCTGTTGAGGAAACTTCCTCTTTGAGTGAAAAGATTGATGTTATTATGGTTATGCTTGTTAATGGGAAAGCTCCTCTAGATCCTAATAGTGTTCCCTTAGCCTCTTTGGTTTCTCAAGAAGAGCAAGTTGATGTGAAATTCATTAGAAACAACAATTTCAACAACAATGCCTATAGGAACAATTTTGGTAGCAACAACAATTATAGGCCTTATCCTCCTAATAATGGCAATTCCTATGGAAGCTCTTACAATAATGCTAGAAGTGCCCCCTCTGAACTTGAAGTAATGCTCAAGGATTTTATTAGTAAACAAACCACTCTCAATAAGACTATAGAGGAAAAGCTTTTAACTGTTGAGAAAAATATATCCTCTTTATTTGAAGCTCAAACTTCCTTGGTTAATAAAATGGCTGCTAAACCTGAAACTATGGAAAAAATACCTTTGCTACTGCTAATGCCATACAGGTTACTATTGAAGAAAATGTTAGGCTGTTAGCTCAACTTCATGCTAGGTGGGAAAGGGAAGCTGAAATTGATAGAAACAATAGTGTGTGCACTATCACCACTAAACCACAAGTAGCCCCTATTCCTCCTCCTACTATGCCTAAGCCTAGTGAGCCTACTACTAGTGATGCTAAGTTTGACTTTGATATTGATGGTTGCAATATTTCTGAAGTGATTATGTTCCTGCAAAAGCTTGCTAGAAGTCCCGATGCTAGTGATATGCATGTTGCCTTTACCAAACATATTACAGATGCTCTTGTTAAGATTAAGGAAGAGAAGCTAAAACACAAAGCTTCTATTCCTAGGAAAATAGAAGATAGTTGGGAACCCATTATTAATATGCAAGTGAATGACTTTGATCTCAAAGCTTCACGTGATCTTGGTTCTAGTGTCTCTATTATGCCTAGGAAGATTTATGAAATGCTTGATTTGCCACCATTAGAAGATTATTATTTGGATGTATCACTCAATGATAATGCTAACAAGAAACTCATGGGGAGTATTAATGATGTTCTCATCATGGTTAACAATGCTTATGTAGCTGTTGATTTCTATGTTTTAGATGTTGAATACAATGCTTCTTGTCCTATTACTTTGGGAAGACCTTTTCTTAGAACAGTTGGTGCCATCATTGATATGAAAGAAGGCACCATCAAATACCATTTTCCATTCAAGAAAGGCATTGAACACTTTCCTATGAGAAGAGAGAATTTGCTTTTTTCTCCTCCTTTGAAATCAAGGTTTGATGTTAATGCTTCCTCATTTGAAAATACTTGATTCTTCTTGCTTCTTGTGCCTAACTTAAAGGCGTTAAAGAAAAGTACTTATTGGGAGATAACCCAAGAGTTTCCTTGAGTCTTGGAAGTTATTACTTCTATAATGACCTCTCCTTATCCTTTTTGTTTGCTTTTTGTGCCAAGAATGATCTCTAATGAGAGGAAAGTAAGATTTGGGGAGTTGTTGTCTCGAAACAGATTTCTGTCCTCCACCAAAAAAATCGTGAGGAGGATCTATAACTAGGATTGAGCTCAAAATTTACGAATAAATCCCCCAGTATGTTGGCTAACTTTCGTTAGTTCAACACTTTTTGATTTCAGCAGCAGAAGATGTTCGAAAAAATTCATTTCTACCTGTTGGTTTGTTTTGACAGATTTCTGCCATTATTTGCATTTGCTTCTTATTGATTCCTTTTTGAGCTCTGTTCAGGTAAATTGAGTTTCTTTGAAGGAGTTAATACAGTAGCTTGTGTTTTTAGTGAAAAGCCTTGCTGTTCCAAAGCTTTGCCAGTGGTCTAGTATCTTTTGAATAAGCTAATGTTGCTAATGAAGATTGTGTGAAGTTTTGTATGAAGGAAAATTTTCAAGTGTAGAGAGAGAATGATGCAATGAGATGAAGAATGGACAAAATCTCAAGCTTTGGGATGCCACCATGGTGTCACCCCAAGAAATATCCAAGAGGTACAAGCGTTAAAGCTTGGGGATGCCCAAGGCATCCCCTTCTTCATCAATAAAAAGCTCAGGTCATTCTAGACACTTCATTTTTATTGTTTCATGCACAGTTGTGTTGTTCTTGGAGCGTCTTAGTTTTCATTTGCTTTTCTTAGTTTGTTTAGTTTGATTTAGTAGTTTGGACCCCCGCTCTCTCTGTGTTGTTTTGCAAATAAGTTTGCTTGGTGTTTGGAAAGGAGTAGTAAGTTCTTGCTTGAAGTGCAGGAGGAGCTTGCATTGACCGTGACTTAGATTTTAGCATGACATGCTAGGTGTTGTTTTAACATTATGCTTAGTGATTATTGTTGTATCATGTCTTGTTCCAAACAATTGGGATTGCTTAGTGTGCCTTGAAGAAATTATGTGTTGTTTTAGCATGCAAAAGCATAGTATTGTGGTATTCTCCTTTGATGTCTTGCTTGGGTTGACTTGACACATGCTCACACCATGTTATGACTATGACAAGTCACCATTAGTCTTTATGATCATTTAGTCCTTGACTTGTAGTACCACTCTTTGCTTTGATTAGTTTGCTTTGTTGCATTGCATAATTATGGCCATTATTACTCTCTTAGTTGGTTGCTCCCAGTCTTTTGCTAGCCTCCACTTGTATGAGTAAGTTCTACTCATACTTCCAACTCCCAAGAAACCAAGTTATTCCAAAGTGTCCACTATAAACTCCTATGCATGGTGTGTTACACCATTCCAAAGTATATTCTTGTTTTCATCTATCTTCCAATTAAAAACTATTTATTTATGAGAAAACTTAGTGATTAAAGCCCTCACGAACTTGATGGCACACTTTATTCTTTGCCCCTAATAAACTTTGTGACAACTTTGTTGTATATGCTTGCACTTATAAGTTGGAATTAGTAGAACCATGTTGTCATGGAGAACATTTTCAACATTGCACTTGTACCTTGTTGTACTCAGTTGATATCATGTTATTTTGTCTATGGATGTCACCGGTGTGAAATAAAGAGCGAACTTGTAAGTCCATGAGGTGTGTATCCTGTGTTAGAGAAACGCCTGGGCCGCTAGCCTAAGCCATGCCTAATCATGGTGGAAACTTGCAGCATCACCATAGTGACATCTATGAAACATTCTTCTTATAAAAAAAGAGACACATTGAGAAAAGAGGAAAGACAGAAAAAAGCACCATATTCCCATGGTACATAATAAGAATTGCTGAGATGCTCATTGTCTCCTTGCCTTGTCATTTTGGTTATGGGAAAGCTCCTGTACCATGTTTAAGGGGTACCCCGTTGGCGGTTCTCAATGATATGCAAATACTTACAGTGAAAAGAACTTACCTGGACCCAAAGTTGAGTATGCATGAGGTGTGGCCCTCGTATTCAAGGGGCATGAGATTGCCAACTTATACTTCATCAAGCATATACTATAGCTTTGCCACTTTAACCTTAACCACTTCAAGATGCTTATGATAGGGGCAATGAGGGCTGAAAGCTAACTAGTACCATAATTTTTCGAAGCTCTTTTTGAAACTTGTAATCCCTGCTTACTTTTCAAAAAGGCCTTTCTTCCACCATTATTGAGTCTCCACATTCTACCTTTAGGCAGCATTAAGAGAGCATAGTTGTCATTCTGTGTGCAGTGTTCCAAAGCTTATTAATTGATGCATATTGTGTTATTACTTGCTCTTGTGCTATCTATTTCTAGTCACCCTTGTGAACTTTGGCGTCCTATGCATTATATTGCTACTCTATGAGGGACAAGCTGATAGCCACTATGCTATGTTTTCTGCATGTGAAACAAACAAACATTTTTCAATGCATATTATTCATGATCTTTGTTTGTAGCTTGCAAAGTTGCATGCATAGTTACTATGTCATATTGTTAGAACTCCATCTTTCATGCACATGTTTATAGTTCTTTGATTCTAGATTCCAATGCTTACAAATGGTTGGATCTTTATTGTGAGGGTCCATGTCACCTCAAAAATTATTCTTTTATCACTTACCTACTCGAGGACGAGCAGGAGTTAAGCTTGGGGATGCTGATATGTTGGAAACGTATCTATAATTTTTGATGCTCCATGCTTGTTTAGTATCTATTTTTCTTTACTTGTCCACACTTTGAGGTGCTTTTTACATGTTTTCTGGCACTAACCTATTAGCAAGTTGCAACAGTGCTAGATGCCTGTTTTCTGCTGTTTTTTGTTTCAAAAAAGTTAGTAAAGAAATATTCTCGAAATTGGACGGGACGAAGGACAAAGTCAATAACTTTCTGTGGGGAACAAGAAGTCCAGAGGAGAGACGAGGAGGCGTGCCAGGGCCGCTAAACCCTCCTAGGTGCGGGTGGGCCCTACCTCGCACCTGGGTAGGGTTTGCCCCCTCTGGCCGCCGCATCGGTCTCCCCCTTCGCCTATAAGAAGCCCCGATGCAGAAACCCTAAGTACCCGATCAGAAATCCACGAAACCATCTGTAGCCCCCGCCACCATCGTCCCTAGATCGGGGGGAGGGGTCTGAAGTTCTTCCCAGCACCCTGTCGGAGGGGAGATCATCCTGGAGGCCTTCTCTCCGGTATGATTCATGAGTAGTTCCACCTTGGACTATGGGTCCATGTAGTAGCTAGATGGTTGTATCTCGTCCTTTGTGCTTTCATGTATAGATCTTGTGAGCTCCGTTCATGATCAAGATCTAATCTATTTGTAATCATGCATGTTGTGTTTGCGGGGATCTAATGGATATTAAGATTATTATGTTGGTTTGATTAATGGTTTTATATTTATGATTCTATCATGTCTATGTTGTTTGTGACCTTGCATGCTCTCCGTTGCTAGTGCTTATCTTGGCCAAGTAGTTGCTAGTGACTCCAAGAGGGAGTATTTATGCTTGATAGTGGGTTCATGCCTCTAGTTTCCAAGGGAAGTGACAATAATCTTTTCGGTTGTAGATGTGTTGTTGCTACTAGGGAGAAAACAACGGTCTCTTGTTCATGGAACATGTGGACTGTTTACCTTACACACTTTGCTTAAAGCAGTTGTCTGTTGCTTGCAACTTAATACTGGAGGGGGTTCGGATGATAACCTGAAGGTGGACTTCTAGTCATAGATACAGTTGGATGACGGTCTATGTATATTGTTGTATTGCCCAATCAACCTTATAGGATCTTTCTGGCTAGTAATTGCATTGGTATACCTTGCTCAATTCATTTCAATTGCCCCGTTGTAATTTGTTTACCCTTCATGCCATGTTATTATCTAAGGAGAGCACCTCTAGTGAACTATGGACCCCGGTCCAATCTTTACCATTGATACATCTTCCACCGTTACGCGTTTACTTGCTGCAAACCATTATCTTCCACACCATACGTTTAATCCTTTGTTACAGCAAACCGGTGAGCTTGAAAACCTCACTGATTCGTTGGGGTAAAGTCTTGAGTTTGTGTTGTGCAGGTCTCCGCGTTTCTTGCAACACCTGTGTGACGTTTCCTTCCTCCTACTGGTTTGATAACCTCGGTTTCTTACTAAGGGAAAACTTGTTGTTGTGCTGCTTCACACCTTGCTCTTGGGGTTCCCAACAAAGCGCTCCTACATCAACCCAGCGCTGCATCAGGGGCTTCTTATAGGCGAAGAGGCGAGGCAGAAGGGCGGCCAGGGGACCCACACACTGCCTAGGCGAGTCCTAGGGTGGGCCCACACCTGGGGTGCGGCCGCCCTGTGGCTCCCCTCCGTCTCTCCTCTGGACTTCGTGTTCTCCTCGGTGAAATATTAACTTTGCCTTTTGTCCCGTACAATTTCGAGAATATTGATTTTTTGCCTTTCTAGAACCAAAAACAGAAGAAAACAGGCAACTGGCACTGTGGCATCTTGTTAATAGGTTAGTACCAGAAAAAACAGCTCAAAATGTAGAAAAAGCAAAGCAAAGTAGATACTAAATAAGCATGGAACATAAAAAATTATAGATATGTTTCCGACGTATCAGCCGCTCACTGCTACACCTGCACCGTCAAAGAGAAGACCTTCTCATCATATTGTCAGCACATCGCTAGGACCCCTTCTTGCTTGTCGTGCCCATGTCGTGAGCCATGTCCTGCCCGCAGAGCCACCAAGACTAGGCCACGAAGTAGATGGTCTCGTCGGAGCACTAGGAAAAGCATGCCGCTGCCGCCTCTTCCTCTGCCACTAGTGATGCATCCACTACCATGTAGCAGTTCCCCGCGTGTTCGATGGCAGCAACGTACATGTGGAGGACATGCAATGCAACACTAGGCGGCTTGAGATTTTGGTTGCTGTTGCTCGTGCCGGCCAGCACTTAGGGTGTGGAACCTCTTGCCACCAACAAGGACAGAGCCACCATGATAAGCATGAGGGCCCCACTAGGGCATACATATTTCATACGATATGTGCAACTGCGGTGACCTAGCACACCAATGCATGTTGTAGCTCGCAAGTCATTGACAATACCCACGAAGAACCATTTTGCAAATATTACATCCATCAGAGTGGTACAACAGAAACATTGTGAGTCGGTAACCTTTTACTTATTCATAATTATGAACCCAAAATGTACAAAACTTTGATATTCTCATTGGTCTAATGAGGATTCACGGGATATGACAATTCAGGCTAGCTATATTGGAGATTAATGGTACCACTAAGCTTAGTATCATTTGAGTTCAACAACTTATTTAAGGTAATTCTACGTTGCTCTGCTCATTTATTCTATTTAATCTATCTTTTTTGAAATGGGGAGTACCCAGCCTCTTCATCAATTGATGCACACAGCCTTTTATTGTGCAGTTCAGAAATATCAAGGTTTGCAACTCATGGGTCAGAAAGCATTGATACAAATACCAACAAAAGAAAAATAAGCAAGATGCTATCTAAACATGTTGGATCCTATTAATTGGACGCCATGTAGCCTAGTAGAAAAAATCATGAGTGACCATCAGAAGTCGGTTGCATACAGAAACTATGCATTCTCGTTGATCTTGCGGAAGCATGAAGCACCATAGTTGTATCCAGTGAATAACCATGTGAATAACCTGCAAAAAGTTGGTAGAATTTTTCTTGTTAAACACAATGTCGTTCCTACAATTCCATATTGACCAGACCAAAGAGATACCCTAATGTGAATCCTAGCTTTAGTATTTTGTCAATTTCATTCAACCAATTTTCAAACATATTTGTTATATTGGTTGGTGGTGATACATTATATGTAGAATGAACAATTCTCACGATTAACCTGGCAACAAGACAAGAGAGAGAGAAAAAAGAAGTTCCACTATTTCTTCTGCATCACATAAACAACATTTCTTACTTCCATTCCAGTTTCTCTTAGCTAGATTGTCTTTAGTTAATAAAACTTTTTTATTAAGAAACCACAAGAAAAAAATATCTTTAGTGGGATTTTCAACTTTCATAAATATTTGCGAAGAAACCTTATATGTCCATTAATAAAATTGGCATACATACGTTTAAACTATAAATTGTTTAGAGGGTGTTAATTTCCAAACAAAAATAGCTTGTTCATTATTTATAGATATCCCCATCAATCTCTGGCACAAATGTAACCATCTATTCCATATGTTGCCCATCAGTGACCTCCTAAAACCAATGTTTAACGGTGTCACTATAATACATTTGCAACAGTTACCTAACCAAGTATCTACCCAATATTAGATAATGAGAGATACCGTTGAGCTAGTGGCGTTAAATCTAACCAAGTATCTTTCCAAAATCTTACTTTAGTGCCATCACCAATTCTAAAAAGTCCCCCGTTAAAAAACTCTTATTTAATCGGAGTAAATAATAGCGTTAGAATGTTTCAACCCAAACTGCTATCCATGTCGTCCCGATTTTTCCTTAAGATCCAACATATCAATAATAGCTAGTAACCTTTATTTTTTTATATACTTTCCACTTAAATTCTTGGCACATGAATCCTTATATGAAACGTAGAATATGTCCAATTTTATTTTTCCACATCTTAATTGGCGTATCACCATGCGTGACCGCTTCCCCACTCGTCTTTCACCATCTCTTACAAAAATCTTTCACCATCTCATAAAAAATTTCTGGTCTCAACCAAGATAATTTAAAAGAGAAATTAAGAAACAGTATAACTCAACCATCTATGCCCGTCCACAGCGATTTGGCACTCTCGGCCGTTAGATCCAACTGTCCAACGCACTAGATCTTCCCAAATCACCAAAGCGTCACTGCATCCAATTCCCATGTCAATTCCTGTCAAAGGTCTGCCAAACGTTATACGGGCTGCTGCTCCACGAGCCGAACTGGCCGTCCTGTGATTAACCGAGCCGAATATTCCGTCAAATGGGTCGACTGTTCACCACCTGATCCAGTCTAGGCCTTGCCGATCTATGTGCGCGGCGAAGCATCTTGCGGCTGCAGAGATGTGCCACGGCCCACGGTCGATTGAAACCGCCATTGAGCGCCATTGAGCGATTAGTGCAGACACGTTACTATCTCGTTAGCCTACTACTAATGGGAGCCCCTACTAATGTGCCTTTGTTGCCTCAAGTGGTGAACCGAAGTGAATCTCCTCCTCCTAATCGTTTGACACCTCTCTCTCTCTCTCTCTCTCTCTCTCTCTCTCTCTCTCTCTCTCAGCCATAGGCACAGAGGAAACAGCCATAGGCTGCTCAACTTTCTTTGTTTTTGTGTCCTGGTTCTCTTCCTAATTCGCCCCTCTTATGGTTACAAAAAGTGTCCTCCTGTATGGTTTGTTTCGTCTAGAAATTTTTAAAATTTTAGTTTTGACGGGAGTTCAACAGACTATGACCATCGAGTTATCATGGAGTTGATTTGTTCCTCTTGTAATTGCCACAATATTGTCATCGATTATTATTATATACAATTCTACATGGTATCAGACTTCCGATCCTAGGGTATGGCACACCCGCCAACCCCGTCGTCGCCCGGCTACTTCGAGCGGCCCGCCGCCATCGTCGCCGCCAAGGTCGCCGTGGCCACGGCCCCCTCCACCTCTACCTTTACTTTAGCTCTACCTTCACCAATAGCCTCTTCAATCTCCTTCACCGACACCATATCCGATATTAGCCCATATATACCCATAACCCTAGACTTCGCTGCTCACAACTACTACCATTGGCGTCACCTCTTCAACGTCCACCTCGGGTTTTGCTACCTTCGCTCTCACGTCGCCGACGACGCTCACCCTCAACCTCACGATCTGCAATGGTTCAAGGATGATCTCGCCATTATTCAATGGATCTACATGCGAGTCTCCACAGTGATGAGGTCCGATCTCGTCAATGCCCATTATTATGGACTTGGATTTTGGAGAAGATGGGGATGCTAGAAGTCACGGAATGGTTAACAGACAAGCAACACAGGGACACGGGATTTACCCAGGTTCAGGCCCCCGGAGGGAAAATCCTACTCCTGCTTGTCTGCTCTTGATTACGGCGGAACCAAAAGTTACAAGGGTGCGCAGATGCAATCTGGCGTGAGGTGCATATGAGGTGAGTTGAGATATAGATTTGTAGATCTGTTGTGGTCTAGTCTATTGTATCGTGTCCTCCTCGTTGGACCCTTCTAGCCTTTATATATAGGGAGGCTAGGTCTCGGGTACCGATACGAGTTGGTTACAAGTTGTATTTGAACTCTAGTCTTGAGATTTCCTTGTCTTGTGCGCTTGGGAGTCCGTCCATATGGGCTTCATAGCACCCGAAACATCATATGCGTCATGGACCCTGGCAGGTCGTCGAGTGGGTCTTCCGTCAGGCTGGACCAGGTAGGCTAACATCGGGCACCCGTAGGGCATACCCATGTCACAAAGAAATCTTCAATCTCGTACGCCGTGATGGTGCCTCCGCCGCCGATTTGTGGGCAGCCCTTTGTCAGCTCTTCCAGGACAATGTCGACACTCGCGCCAACAATCTCCACACCGATCTTCGGAACACGGTGCAAGGTGATGCACCCGTCGACGTCTACTGCCAACGCCTTAAGGCGATCACGGGTGAACTCTGCAAACTCGGTGATCCGATTGACGATCGACAGCTCATCAATGTCCTCCTCGTTGGCCTCGGCGAGTGGTTCGAGAAACAAGCCTCCTTCATCCCTATGATGCGTCCATGCCCCTCCTTAGCCGACGTTTGCTCGATGTTGCAATGGGCCGATCGTGCCCAAACCAACAAGGACTCCCGTCCTCAGGTCTTCACTGCTGCTCCTCGACCGCCTGCACCACCGCCTCCACCGCCACCTCCTCCAATGGCTCCTCCTCAACCATCGGGCTGGCGTCCAAGTCCCAACTATAGGGGTCAAAACCCTAAACCTTCACAGTTTCGTACGACGCCTTCTCCTCCTCCTCCCTCGGCTCTGGCTCCATCGTCGCACCACCGACCGCATCACTGTCGCCCCCCAGCTGGCATCCTTCTCCTAATCCATGGACCGGGCTAGTCCAGGAGTGGCTTATGCCCTGGTCCGCCCCGACGCCCTATGGTGCCCCGCCTGCCTACACTGGTGGCTGGTAGCCCGGTGCCTGCCCTCACACCGGCACTCCCGTCCTTGCGCCGCGACAGCCGACGGCCGCGTACCATGCCTCCCCCGCCTACGCGCCAACAATCTACAACGCTGCTCCTTATGATTCATATGGCGCTACAACCTCACCCTACATGCCGCAGTACAATATGTCGCAGTACAATGATGGTGGCTCTATCTATACGCCGATGTCGGCCCTACTGCCGACGCCGCCACGCCCGCTAGCTCCCATGTCTACACCGGCCTCTACTTCGACTCCGAGCTGGGACCAAGCTTCTTTTCTACAAGCCATGAACAACTTTGCTACACAAGAAAAATCAGGTACGGATTAGATCTTCGATTCTGGTGCTTCTAGTCATATGTCTGCATCAAGTAATTTTGTTGTATTCTTGCACACCGTCACTTTTTCCATCTATTACTCTTGGTGACGGATCATCTATTCCTATTTACTGTGTCGGTCAAGCCCAAATCCAATCCCCAATCAAACCTTTACTTCTTCGCAATGTTCTTGTAGCTCCTGCACGGATTCTCATAATTCTTCTATTTGTCAATCGTGTCAATTAGGCAAACATGTTCATCTCCCCTTTAGCTCCTCTCTATCCTCTAGTACTTTTCCTTTTGAGTTACTTCATTGTGATATATGGACGTCACCAATAGAAAGTGTTTCTGGTTTTAAGTATTATCTTGTTATTCTTGATGATTTTATACACTATGTTTGGACCTTTCCCTTACCAATAAATCCGACGTTCACAATATTTTTCTTAATTTTTAGTGCTATGTCTCGTTCCACTTTTTCCTTCCTATAAGATTTATTCAATGCGATAATGGTCGTGAATTTGACAACTTTAAAAAACGAAATTTCTTTCTCCAATATGAAATTCTTCTACGTTTTTCCTGTCCCTATACCTCTCCTCAAAACGGCAAGGCCGAGCGTTCTCTTCGCACTCTTAATGACATCACTCGCACCCTTCTTATTCAATCTTCTATGCCTCCGAAGTTCTGGGCTGAAGCTCTCCACACGGCCACATATCTACTTAACATTCGACCATCTAAAGTTAATCCTCAAACCACACCCTATTTCTCTTTATTTCTTTCTCACCCAAACTACTCTGACTTTCGTGTCTTCGGTTGTCTTTATTTTCCTAACACCTACTCTACTTATCCTAACAAACTTTCACCCCGTTCTATCTCGTGCATCCATCTAGGTTTTTCCGACGAACACAAAGGATATCGTTGTCTAGATCTTGTTAGTGGCCGCGTCCATGTGTCTTGTCATGTAACTTTTGCTGAAAATATATTTTCCTTTTCTGAGCGTCAATCTCTCGATCCTAAAACATCCGCACCATTTACTAGTCCCCCTCGTCCAAATAATTTTCCCTTCTTTCATCAGCCACCTCGTGCCGTCGCTCCTGCCGCGGCAGCAAAAGCGCCTGAATTCTCTACCGTGGCAGTCGATCCTACCGCGTCTTCTCCTGCCGCCACCTCTGTCGCGGCTGCCGAAAACTCTGGCGCGGCAGACTTCCTGCCGCCGCCGTCTCCACCCCGATCTCCCGCGTCCGCTTCTTCCGCTGCTCCAAGCGTGTCTTCCACATCATCATCCGTACCTCGTTCTCATGCTATTATCGTCCCAGCTCCCATTAATGGTCATACCATTCACACACGTGGCAAATACGGTTTTTGTTTACCCGCTAAAGATCGTCTAAATCTCAATGCATCTCTATCTTCTTGCTCTGTTCCCAAATCTTACAAATCAGCTCTCCTAGATCCTAATTGGGCCGCAACCATGAAAGATGAATATGATTCTCTCATTCAAAATAATACATGGCAATTAGTTCCTCGTCCATCAAACACTAATATAGTTTCCGGCAAATGGGTTTTTCGACACAAATTTAATTCTGATGGAAGTCTTGCATGTTATAAAGCTCGATGGATATGTCGTGGTTACTCTCAGCAACACGGCATCGATTATGATAAGACTTTCTCTCCAGTTGTCAAATCTAGCACTATTCGTACTGTTCTTAGCATCGCCGTTTCTTCTTCTTGGCCCATCCATCAACTCGATGTCAAAAGTGCTTTTTTCCTTGGCTCTCTTTAAAAATCAGTTTACTGTCAACAACCTCTTGGGTTCAATAATTCCTCTTATCCTAATCATGTTTGTCTTCTTCAAAAATCTCTCTATGGTCTAAAACAAGCACCACGGGCTTGGTTTCAACGTTTTTCTACTTATGCTCAAACAATTGGCTTTACTCCTTCTCGTTATGACACTTCTCTCTCCACCTTTCATCATAATATCGATACCGCTTATCTACTTCTCTATGTTGATGATATTATTCTCATAGCTTCCTCACAACACTTTTTTATATCATATTATCTCTCTTCTTCGTAAAGAATTTTCTATGTCCGATCTAGGTATTCTTCATCACTTCTTAGGTATTGCTGTCATCCATGACTCATCTAGTCTTTTCTTATCTTAACGTCAGTACACCCTAGATCTTCTTTCTCGTGCTGGTATGCTTGATTGTCAACCGTCTCGTACTCCCTGCTGATATAGGTTCAAAACTTTCTGCCGATGGTGATCCCTTTTCCAATCCTTCTCTTTATCGTAGTCTTACCGGCACCCTCCAATATCTTAGTCTTACTCGTCCTGAAATTTCTTTTTCTGTCCAACAAGCTTGCCTTTACATGCATGATCCTCGTGTTCCTCACTTCAATCATGTCAAATGTATTCTTCGGTATCTCAAAGGCACATTAGATTTAGGTCTTCATATAAACAAATCATCTCCCACCTCGTTGACAGCTTAATCTGATGCAGCCTGGGCTAGTTGCCTCGATACTCGACAGTCCACATCCAGATTTTGTGTTTTTCTTGGTAACAATTTGGTTTCTCTTGGTCTTCAAAAAGGCAGATTACGGTTTCTCGCTCGTCAGCCGAAGCTGAGTATCGCGTTGTGGCTCATGCGGTTGCTGATACGGTTTGGTTGCGCCAGTTGCTGTCGGAGCTGCATCGCCCTATTGAGCAAGCTAGTATTGTTTACTGTGATAATATTTTAGCTGTTTACATGTCAGGAAATCTGGTTCAACACCGTTGTACCAAGCATATAGAGATCTACATTCATTTTTTCCAAGAGAAGGTGGTTCTCGGTCAAGTTCGTGTTCTACATGGTGCCTACTTTAGCTCAGTTCGCTGATATCTTTACCAAAGGCCTGGCGACTACTCTGTTTTAAGACATTCGTTTCAGCCTCAATGTCGTCGAGCCTGTCAAGCTTCATGCACTAGCCAACGCAACTAAAAGTCCGAGCTGATGGAAAGGGCAAGTGCAATCCACTTATACATTTCAACACCCCCTCTCACGTGTGACAGGGAGAAGTCAGCACGTGCAATCGAAAGAGAGCGACGACGCGTGAAACTCACGTATGACTCAAGAGGCCTATACGTGGACACAGATGGGCCAACAGCAATTTTAGAATAAATTGCGAATGCTAGGACTCGAACTCGAGACCTTAGGCTCTCATACCATGTCAAGCTTCATGCACTAGCCAACACAACCAAAAATCCAAACTGATGAAAATGACAAGTGCAATCTACTTATACACTTCAACAGAGCCTACCATTGACACTGCGGGATGTTAGAATATAACTCTTGTTAGGTTTAATATTCCTAGTCGGTTTGTTATAGGGCTAGGCCAGTGCACGTAGACTCTCATATATACCTCTTATAATTGCTATAATATTATCATTGATTATTATTTTATACAATTCTACACAGCCGACACAGGATATTAAAAGACCTGGCCTCGAGCATTGCATACTGAGCATGCACGTCCTCTACACTAGAGCCAAAGCGCGCCAGCGTTCTTGAGCATAGGGACGAGCTTGCCGGCGAGGTGCAGCGCCATGACCCTGTTGGTGCCACCGACGAGGTTCCCGCCGATGAACACCGCTGGCACCACTGGCAGGCCTCGGCCGAGCCTCCTGGCGAGCTCTCTCTCCATCTCCCTGCCCCGCTGCTCCTTGTCCAGCTCGTACACGGCGGCGTTGACGCCGAGGTTGCCGAGGAGGAACGTCACGGAGTCGCACATGGAGCATCTGCTCGACGTGAACACCACCACCGCCCGCTCCGACGCCAGCTTCGTCACCTGATCCATTATCAGCTTCTAGAGCTCTGACTCTCGCTGTCTGCTATGCGTAGATGAGATGTTCCCGAAGGTGGTGGCTGTGGTTTGTTGCTACCGGCCAGGTGCCTTGCCTTTTATAGACTCATCAAAATGGTTGTGGTGACTTTTCCATATATGGATAATGAGAAATTGGAATCATGTGCTCAACTAGCTTGTTACCATGGAACCTAAATTTGTTCTTGTACTATAAAAGAACACATTTTTCTAATCCAGCATAGGCTAGGTTGGATGGCTTTGGATAAGAATCTCTTTCCTGATCTCAGCCGACCTCTTGCAAAATCTTATATACCTAAACCTACCACATGGTATACATGCATGGGAAATTACACTTATACAGATACTTTTGACGATTTTTTTTAGATGAAAAGGGATCGCTCCCTCGGCCTCATTTTATTAAAAAACGAGACCACACCAAGTACCAGTACACACCCAGGGAAAGCAAAAAAACTACAGAGTCTTAACACCATGCATACTGACAAAGGAAAACACTAAAACCTTCTTACAATCCGAGCCGGAGAGAAACAAGCTCAAAACAGCGATCAACCCAAGAACTTTTGACGATTTTCTTAGTGATAGAAAAGCATTCCTCGGTTAAGTGTCTGAACTTCAATATATGCTTTGGATTTAAGCGAGTGTGGAAAAATAGCAAGCTCAACACTTCAGATTGTGAGACTATTAGTAACTGTCACTACAAACTTCTGGTACAGTATGCACGTTTCCTCAGCAACATTCCCTGCACATTACTGCTTCTGACTTCAGACATTAAAATGGCCCTAACGTCGACACCACCACACTCTGTCACATGACAGTACGGCACATGGATCTGATTCCACCGGCACTTTGCATAAGCCGGTGGGATCAGCTCCCGTTCAGGTTCCGAACAGCATCCTCCAGCAGCAGAGAGGCCTTCCAGTCTCATTCCGTCCATCACTCTCTCTCTCTTCTGACCTTATCTGCAGCTTAGAATCTGTGCCATTTGCAACTTTGTGCCGCCTCTGCATATTTTTATCGTCAGCCTGTTTTATGTCCTTATCAAGATATGCAAGCATTCGATGCGTCATTGATCCACCGACGCAATCTTGTTCTGCATATCTGCAGCACTTGCCGTGTATATGATGCCGTGGAACAGTAGCAGCTGATAATGTTGCAGTGCATCTTCTCATCTATGGTGCAACCCTACAGGGCAAGCAGATGGCAATGGTGAATAATTGGCATATATCATTATCCTCGGTTTCTTGATGCCGACCACATGTAGAGCTTTGCATCTAGGGATTCCTGGCTCCAGCCTGACTTTGATCAGTTCTTGGCTCCTCAGTTCTTCAAAGAGCAACAATATCTTTGGACCTCAATTGCATGTCTGACGCAAAGGCACCTGGATATTGGAGATGAAACGCGGAGAGAAAATCTGGAAATATTTGTGTCAATAGGAATGAAGAATCGCATTATGCAAGATTGTAAGAAAAACAGGATACCATCAAAACACTTCCATTATTTGACCCGTGATATTGTTATGTACATCAGTGATGGTTTGTCTGCAATGTTCATGGAGCTTCTTCAACCTTGTCATCATCATCGTCCCATTCTGGTTCCTTCTCTTCCCTTCCTGCAGTCACAGCGGGAGTGTTGGGGATGCAAGTGACAATACGGATGCCGTTGACTAGAGTTCTTGAGTTGTTGTAGACGTATTTTTGATATCGATGTCGAGATAGCCACTTTGCGTTGATATTGATGTCGACAACATCATGAGAGTCAAATCAATATATAACAAATATTAGGGATTCTATATTTTCTACAGCATGGACACTTTGCCTTGATTTTCTTAGGAGAGTAGGCAAGCGGTTATGCTTCATGAGAAGGGCGTGAAACTGAATCACAACATCAAAGGTTTCTGATAGTAATTCATTTCTACGAGAGACGTGATCGATCTGGGTCTGAAATCTTCCAGATGGACACAAAAACCAGTGCACATGTTTAGATAGATGACCTTTTCTGTAAGCTGTCCTTATCAGGAATATCATCCTTCTCGCTCCGTCGATCTTCCTCAGACGAATACTTTCGTGCTTTTGCGTGTGCCGATCGATAACGGCGCCGAACTGCGGCCGATCTTCCTCAGACCAACACGGCGCCGAGCTGCGGCCGCGCGGTAACGTCGATCGCGAATAACGCATCTGCAGGACTGCTACAACGATGATCCAGCCGAGGCTGCTGCTGATGGTGAGAAAGATACGCAAAGTTGACACGAATGACGCTAGCTAGCTGCAGGCATCCGCATCTTTTGCATCAGATCAGGTGGCAACAATTTCAGCTTGCAAGTTGCAAGGCTGACAATCCGGGAAAAAATTGTGGTTTTATCAAGACATGCATCAGGGAAACTTTTATTCTAGCTCCACCCCTGGTTTTATCGGGTCTTTGATTACATGCTTATTTCAATTAGCAAACACGAGACAATGTTTTTTTTCATGCTTTCCGTCTTATAGATTGCGTAATACTCACTCCGATTCAGTTTATAAGTCACCTGCGTATATCTAAATTATCAATTTGACTTATATAATTTAAATTATATAATATAAAAATATATTATTAAAAAATTATATGAGTAAACCTTAAAGAAGTAAAAGTACCTTTCTAAAGGTCGGCAGTTCCTAACCGAACCCCTAAACTTTGAGGAGTAAAACTCCATTTCTCTCTAGCATTCCACATATGCATTCATACATCTTACATAGAGTTCGTAAAAACAATTTAAACATACGGACAATTCAAACACAAGCAACGCAACACTTAAACCACATACATAGGCATAGTTCATCGAATCGAACACATCGAAATAAAACATGCACAAAGTTCAATCAAAAATAGACTCTATCACCACCATCGATCAAGGTCTCCTAAAAAGAAGTTATTGACCTTGTTTGATCCAAAAGAAACCACCAACATATCACCTCATATGTTGTGGACCCTAAGTTATTGACGGTGTTGTTGTAGTAGTTCTCGATACGAGCCCAAAACTTGTCCTTCGATTGGTCGGTGCCAACCGATGCATCGAGTAACACATTCATCCAAGCATAGCACAATGCAACGTCTTGCTGTTCGGTGGTGACCTCAACATCTTCCTCCACCAATTGTGGAACAATTGGAGCCACCGACACAATTTTAGCTATAGTTGGTGGCTCTTGTCTTCTTTGTGCTTCCTTGTGTCTCCTCCACCTCTTGTTGTTCGGCGGTGACCTCAACATCTTCCTCCTCCACCTCTCCTTTCTCAGTGGTAGCCTCAACATCATCATCGTCGAAGTGGAGGTCATCGATCCAGCGGCATGGTTACGCTCCAATTGTGCCATGAAGCCGGCCACCTCCTCCTCCGCCGCATATCATCAAAATAACATCACCGTGTGTCTACAAATCGCCAACCATGAGAGGCGAGGCGAAAAATAATTTTTCTACCTTGTCGACGATCCATCGAACAACTCGTGCTCACCAATGTTGACAACGGCCGCCCGCGGTGTCCGCCTAGAGGAGGGTTCGCTGGCGAGGCCTTATGCGTCAAAGGGGCCGGTGTAGCCTTCGGAAGTGCTGCCGCGGCCTTTTTTTTTCTCTTCTTCTTGGCCGCCCCCTCCGCGAGCGCCACTTTTCTCTGCCGCCGGCCGGCCATGGGAGCAATGGGAGGACGCGGCGCCACCTCGAGAGGCTCCACGTGCTTGCCGCCGGCATTTTCGAAGGCCTTGACGGTCGTGATGGCCGGCCGGACCACGTTGTTGGCCCCCAACCTTTTCTGACCGCGGTCACGGTGGAGATCTCTGATTGTGGCAGCGTCGGAAACGCCGGGGATGGTCGGAGAAGGTCCGTCGGAGAGCTGCGCGTCGATTTCGGGTGGAGTCCGGCTGGAAAGAACGATGGAGGGCGGGAGTTTTTCTCGAAAGTGGTGGCCGAGGAGTAAATTTAGGAGTCGGCTGTTCGGTTTATTCCTCCGATGAGTAAAATATACTCCTATAACCGTTTTGAGAATCGATTAGGTGCCACACTTTCCGATTTTTACTCCTCCGACCAATTTTAATGAATTGGTTAGAGATGCCCTAAACCGAACCGGCTTCACTCTGCCATGTCCGCGGTGCGTCAGCAGGATTAACTGCTTTGGCCACGTACCATCGTGGCAGGCATATGCAGTACAGTCGTGCATAGGCATAGGCAGATGCTGATGATGGGGTATTCAAAGTTAACACGACGCAGGCATCAGCATCTTCGGAAGGTGGTATATGTACACGTAACACGTATAAACATGCGCCATTTGGTTAGCTAGCAATTGATAATTCTTCGCGAGTCGCAACTCCCCTGCCTTCTCAAGTACTCAAAGGGTCGTGCATCTTGTCTGCCATAAGCTCTTTCTGAGATCCATTGGGTTTTGGAATCTCCCAAGTCTATCCGTCCAATATATATTCTGAAGTTTTTAATTAATATATTTTGTATTAAGGAACCGTGTAATCAAATCCTTATTGGTTAGTTTTCCATGCCTTGGGTCTTTATGAATTTTAATGAAGATTCAGAATTATCATTTATAGTTAGGATCAAGACATTATAGTTTTTCTTGTATTAATACAAACAAATTTCCATGTGATAAATTTCAAAATGCAATGTTGCTGCCAAAATCTTATAGTTTGGTTTCACTCTCGAGTTCCTAGACAATAAGACTTAGCACAAACAAATAATTTGTCGATCCTCCTCATCGCATCGATCTTCCTCAACCGAATATAGTCGTCATGTTTCTTTTTCCCTGTCGACCAACGGGGCAGGATTCATTGATGATATGGCACATCTTGATGGAGATGTGTGTGCATGATTCATTCTAGATTTCGGAGGTTGGAAATTGACCAGCTTGTAGTTTGGCTCATGGCCTTCCCATGGGGCATTTGTTGTGCCTTACCAGTTTGTAAAGTTTCTTCGATATTGTTCGAGTTGTATCCCTACCGGCCATTCGTATATATGCTACAAATCGGAAAATAACATACATGACATATCATGATGTGGATGGCATGGCACTAGCTCTTTTAGATTCATTGTGTTTTGGAACCTTTTAGCCTATCCATTCATGATGGCAGTAGAGCACCAAGACTAAGAAGGATTACACCCCATGTAACAAACACAAAGGGACACGATTTTTTCGAGAAAACACAAAATCTTTGCGTTTCGGCACAAGCTTTATGCACTAGGTTGGGGGGGGGGGGGCAGCGTGGCTAAACTAAAGCCTCGGTTGTCGTCCCCGGCCTTGTTTCCGCCTTTATCGTGTAGCAAATCATCAGGATCAGGCCGAGCGCCGTGAAAGATGGCTGTGTTACGCCGCTTCCATAACCACCAAGTTGTGATCATAATGACCGAGGAAATGCCCTTTCGTGCTGCCGTTGGGGAAGTATGGATGGTCGCATCCCGTCAATCCACAAACTTAATCCCAAGGACATGAGTTAAGATTTTTTCCTAATTTTTCACTCGTTGATATTTTCGCAAGTCTCACTTCGGTATCTAAAGAGTGTAGCTTCAATCTAATGAACTTTTCCACCAAAATGGACCAGGACGTAGATGACTGCAATGCAAAGGCTCCGGTAGGGCCATTGCTGTCAATTCGGTTACTCGACAATATCGATGGCAATCGCATGATATACATGCGATTGTTGGTACTTTGTAGGTATACATCTCGAAGTAAATGTGAAGATGGTGCAGGTAGCTCTCTCCGATCTCCACCTCAAAAAGGAAAGACACCGTTCAGGCAAATCAATGTGGAGTTGTAGGAAGGGCACAGATTAGGGATAAAAAAAGGAGCGAAAACGCACAGAACTGACTGATGCCACTTTGTTTTCATATATATATTTTTCTGCAGAAACATAAACGAGTATAGAAACCTTGAAAACAAATACGGAAGCATATATTGTCTGAAACAAATACCAATACTGAGATGACTAGATCAACCGAGAAGAAGATTGTGGAGAAGTTAAACGGGCAAAGAAAGGGAGTGGATAGACAATTTTTTTTATTTTGCGAATCAATTGATAGACATGGTAGATCATCTATGTATAGATGATCCAGGGGCTACAAAAGATGCCAAACGACAGTTGCATGCTTGCGTAGCAAAAAAAAAAACGGAACACAGACTGGGGCTAAACCTTATGAGACATATATCACCACGTGTGCAAAGGGCTAGAGCCCGCAGGGTGTCGATCGGTAAACGAAACTCAGTAGTACATACACGCGCGACATGCGTAGCAGAACTTTAAGCAATTGTGCATCCCCCGTCGACGCAGATGACTTGGCCGGTGATGTACACTACTGGAAAACACCTTTTCAGTTCAATCTCAATTATAAACTGGGACTAGTGCTAACGTTTTCAACAGCTAGTAATCGGGATAATCAATAGTTTCGGACTGTACTGGATCTCTAGTCCCGGTCCGTAATACGGTTCGAAACTAATGACTTCGAGCCAGCCAGCTGCACTGTCTGAGGACTATTAGTCTCGGTCGTATCATGGTCCGAGACTAGTTCGTCCTCTATATAATACAATTTCGTGTCCATGGCCCCGTCCATGATGGCTATTTTACTCAAAGAAGCAAGCCGAATTTATTCTTTTTTTCTCAAGATTTGTCAAGATTTAGTTTGCAATTCCTAAATCCAAGATTTTAAAAGGTTAGAACATCATCCTTTCATCTCTTATTGTTACTTTAGCTCAATGTGATAGAAGTAGAGATATGGATTTGCATGCATGCTCTAGAAGTAGAGGATTTTTAAATGTGTAACAAATTTTGATTAGGCACAAAGTTACTGAAAATTGAAATGTGTAATTTTAGAGTTTTAGAGCTTAGAATGGAATAAGGTTTTCACTGATAGAACAATAATCAAAAACTCCAGATTTATCATGTTAATTGTTTTCTCCAATTCACAAACTGGTGCATGTAATTTTTTCAAAATTCAAAATAATGCTCTAGAAGCTCTCATTATAACTTATATTAAATTGGTCACTGATCTCTATTTATGATGTTGTGTAATGGTTTTTGATATACTTTTAATATAATGCAGATGGTCCGGGAATGGATGTACGGTACCGACTGACACTCTGGTGAGTTCATTAATGACGTGCATGAATTCATCTGTGTTGCTGATGCAAACAAGCGGAATGGTTTTGTATTCTGTCCATGTAGTGGATGTAGGAATCAGAAGGATTACTCTGACTCAAAAAAACTTCACAGCCACCTGTTGAAGTCTGGTTTCATGCCTAGTTATAATTGTTGGACCAAGCACGAAGAGAGAGGGGTTATAATGAAAGACAATGAAGAAGAGGAGGAGGATGAAACTATCATGGTTTTCCTGTGTACGGAGATACTTCCATGGGGGAAGCTGAAGGGGATGCTGAAGAAGAGATACATGATGAGACCGCTGATGATCTTGGTTGAACCATTGCCGATGCACGAAGAGACTGTGAAAATGAAAAGGAGAGAGAGAAGTTCAATCACATGTTAGAGGATCACAAAAAATTATTGTACCCAAATTGCGAAAATGGTCTAAAAAAGCTGGGCAGCACACTGAAATTGCTGCGATGGAAGGCAGAGTATGCTATACCTAACTCCTCATTTAAAAAATTACTAAAAATGATGAAGAATATACTTCCAAAAGATAATGTATTGCCTGCCAGTACATACGAAGCAAAGAAGGTTGTCTGCCCTCTAGGTTTAGAGGTTCAGAAGATATATGCGTGCCCTAATGGTTGCATGCTCTACCACAGTAAGGAGTACGAGAATTTGGATGCATGCCCAGTTTGCACTGCACTGCGGTATAAGATCAGACGAGATGACCCTGGTGACGTTGAGGGCGAGCCCCCTCCCCCCCCCCCGAAAGAGGGTTCCTGCTAAGGTGATATGGTATGCTCCTATAATACCACGGTTGAAATGTTTATTCAGAAACAAAGAGCATGCCAAGTTGTTGCGATGGCAGAAAGAGGAACGTAAGTCATACGGGATGTTGAGACACCCCGATAATGGGTCGCAATGGAGAAAAATCGATAGAAAGTACCCGGACTTTGCAGATGACGCAAGAAGTTTAAGGTTTGGTCTAAGTACAGATAGCATGAATCCTTTTGGGGAGCAGAGCTCCATTCACAGTACCTGACCCGTGACTCTATGCATCTATAACCTTCCTCCTTGGTTGTGCATGAAGCGGAAGTTCATTATGATGCCAGTGCTGATCCAAGGTCCGAAGCAACCAGGAAAAAACATTGATGCGTACCTAAGGCCATTAGTTAAAGAACTTTTATAGTTGTGGCACGAATCGGGCATACGTGTGTGGGATGAGCACAAGCAGGAAGAATTTGACCTCCGAGCGTTGCTTTTCGTAACAATAAATGATTGGCCTGCTCTTAGTAACCTTTCAGGACAGTCAAACAAGGGATACAATGCATGCACACACTGTTTAGATGAGACTGAAATTATATATTTAGAATATTGTAAAAAGAATGTGTAAAATGTGCATCGTCGATTTCTTTTGGCCAAGCATCCCTTAAGAAAGAAAGGCAATCATTTCAAATGTCAGGCATGTCACCAAACGAAGCCTAAGGAACGTACTGGTGCCGATGTATTTGATATGGTCAAAGATTTGGATCAAATAGTAACCTTTGGAAAGGATCCTGGCGGAAAATCTGCTCCGAAGGACGGTGACAGACACGCACCCATGTGGAAGAAGAAATCTATATTTTGGGAGCTACCATATTAGAAATTCCTAGAGTTCCGCTCTACAATCAACGTGATGCATGTGACAAAGAATCTTTGCGTAAACCTGCTAGGCTTCTTGGGCGTGTATGGGAAGACAAAAGATACACCGAAAGCACGGAAGGACCATCAACATATGAAAGACCCAAATGGCTTGCATCCAGAATGGTTTCAAGGTCATGCCATCTACGCTCTTACCAAACAAGAGAAGGAAATCTTTTTTGAATGCCTGGGCAGTATTAAGGTCCCGTCTGGCTTCTCGTCAAATATAAAGGGAATAATAAATATGGCAGAAAAAAGTTCCAAAACCTAAAGTCTTACGACTGCCACGTGATTATGACGCAAATGATTTTGACTGCATTGAGGGGGCTTCTACCGGATAATGTTCGAGTACCCATTGTGAAGCTATGTGCATTTCTCAATGCATTCTCTCAGTAGATAATCAATCCTAAAGATCTACCACGGTTACAGAATGATGTGGTCCAATGTCTTGTCAGTTTCGAGTTGGTGTTCCCACCATCCTTCTTCAATATTATGACGCACCTACTAATTCACCTAGTTGAAGAGATTTCCATTCTCGGTCCTATATTTCTACACAATATTTTTCCCTTTGAGAGGTTCATGGGAATCTTAAAAAAATATGTTCGTAACCGTTCTAGGCCAGAAGGAAGCATCTCCAAGGGATATGCAACAGAGGAGGTCATTGAGTTTTGTGTTTACTTTGTTCATGACCTTAGGCCGATTGGTCTTCCTCAATAGCGGCATGAGGGGAGACTGAGTGTAAAGGGTACTCTAGGAAGGAAATCAATCATATGTAGGGATGCTCATTCTTGCACTGAAGCACATTACATAGTTCTACAGAATTCCATCTTGGCGGCCCCGTATATCGAGGAACACAAGAAAATTTGACGCTCCAACAATCCTGGAAAGCATAACTCCTGGATTAGAGATGAACCCATGAAGACTTTCGACGGTTGGTTGCAACATCTCATCAAAAACAACACTCTAGGAGATCGGCTATACTTATTTTCTAGGTCACCATCTTCGACTATATCGACTTTCCAAGGGTACGCGGTAAATGGGTTTACATTTTGCATGATCGCCCAAGATAAAAATTGTCTATAGCCGCCGCCACCATCGTACCTAGATCGGGGGGATCTGACGCTCTTCCCGACACCCTGCCGAAAGGGGAGATCATCCCGGAGGCCTTCTTCTTCATCATGCCAGCCTCTGGTATGAAGTGTGAGTAGTTCCACCTTGGACTACGGGTCCATGTAGTAGCTAGATGGTTGTATCTCCTCCTTTGTGATATCATGTTTAGATCTTGTTAGCTCCGTTCATGATCAAGATCATCTATTTGTAATCACGCATGTTGTGTTTATGAGGATCCGATGGATATTGAGATTACTATGTCAGATTGATTAATGGTTTTGTCTATTTGATTCTATCATGTCTATGTTGTTTGTGATCTTGCATGCTCTCCGTTTCTGGTAGCTATCTTGGCCAAGTAGATGCTAGTGACTCCAAGAGGGGGTATTTATGCTAGATAGTGGGTTCATGCGTCTATTTAATCTAAGGTTAGTGACAGAAATCTCTAAGGTTGTAGATGTGATGTTGCCACTAGGGAGAAAACAACAGTCTCTTGTTCATGGAACAAGTGGATTGTTTACCTTACACACTTTGCTTAAAACAGTTATCTGTTGCTTGCAACTTAATACTGGAGGGGGTTCAGATGATAACCTGAAGGTGGATTTCTAGTCATAGATGCAGTTGGATGGCGGTCTATGTATCTTGTTGTATTGCCCAATCGAATCTCATAGGATCATGAATGTCTAGTATTGCATTGTTATGCCTTACTCAGTCCTGTCAATTGCCCCGCTGTAATTTGTTTACCCAGCATGCCATGTTTGTTTATCTTAAGGAGAACACCTTTAGTGAACTATGGACCCCGGTCCAATCTTTACCATTGATTCATCTTCCACTGTTACTGTTTAATTGCTGCAAACCACCTTTACCTTCCACTCCATATAGTTAACCTTTGTTATAGCAAACCGGTGAGATTGACAACCTCACTATTCGTTGGGGCAAAGTCTTGAGTTTGTGTTGTGCAGGTCTCCAAGTTGCTAGCAACACCTTTGAGTCGTTTCCTTCCTCCTACTGGTTTGATAACCTCTGTTTCTTACTGAGGGAAAACTTGCTACTGTGATCATCACACCTTGCTCTTGGGGTCTCCCAACAAGGCGTCAATAACATGCCAACAAGCTTTTTCTGGCGCTGTTCCCGGGGAGGCTAAGAACGTCTTCACAAGGGGAGTCATTCACAACCTTTCTCTTTACTTTTGTTTTGTTTTGCTTAGTTTCTTTTGCTTGCTTTTGTTTGCCTCTTTTTATCAAAAACTCCAAAAAAAATAGTTTAGTTTGATTTTCTTTCTCTTATCAAAAACACAAAAAAATTAGTTGCTACTCTAGTTGCTGGTCTGTTATTGCCTTGCTTGGTCATGTTTTCTATCAATGGATGGTTTCTTTGAAACTAGTTCTTATTGGCAAGGTGGGTTCACGGAAGAACAAAAGTATTATTATAAGAAACACCGTTTGTCACAAAAAGGGAAACACTTATGGGAACAAATTGATAAGTTGAGTACTATTGCTAGAGACGTGTGCTCTACTTATAATGTTACTTATTGCCTTGATAAATCTTGGTGCTATAGGAGGTATAAACACTTTCCTTTTCAATGTGAGTATAATTATAATGTTACCATATCTTCTTATGTTAAGGGAAATTATGACTTTTATGATGTGGAATAAATTGAAGAATTTATTGCTTTCAAGGGTGCATTTGAACTTGCTAGTTTGCTTGAAAATACTGATGATGCACCTTATGAATATGAGGTTGATGAGATACTTAAATTTTTCTTTGATAATTACAAGGAAGCAAATGGATATATTCTTGAATATTTTAATAGATGCTTTCCACACACAGAAGAGACTAATGCTTTGCAGGAGCCTATGGAAAAAGAAATTGCTGAAACTAGAAGCTCATTAGATGAAAAAGAGGAGGAGAGTTATGAACAAAGTAAGGAAGAATGGATCTACCCATGTCTACCTTCTAATGAGAGTAACTCTTTACCTCTTACATTATTTGATTCTCCCCCATGCTTACCAAAAGAGGATGAATGTTATGTTATTGTGGATTCTTTTGAAATATCTGGTATGGGTAAAATTTGTGATAATAGTTATGCTCCTGTTATCTATGTTAATCATTTATTTGTGCCTAACTTCGAAATGCATGGTACTAAAGAGTTTTTCTTAGAAAATGTTTATGATAAAGCTCTAGATGATGGTCCTATATTGAATGATCAGTCTTCTTATTATAAAATTGTTAAAAGTGGGTTTGAAGGTTTTAATCCCACTATTATTGAGCTTGATAGAAATTATGTGTTTGTAGATCATGAAAAGCATGTTTTATGTGATAGTTATATTGTTGAGCTTATTCATGAGGCTACTGAAAATTATTATGAGAGAGGAAATTATGGTTGTAGAAGTTTTGATGGTATTGAAACACCTCTCAATATGCTGAAAGTTTTGAAGTTACTCTTGTCTTATCTTCCAATGCCTGTCACTTTGTTCTTCATGAGTTTATTTGTGTACGAGATTCCTATGCATAGGAAGTGGGTTAGACTTAAATGTGTTTTGAATTTGCTTATTGATGCTCTCTTTTACTTCAATTCATATTTCTTATGTGAGCATCTTTTCAAACTATCATGCCTAACTTAAAGGCGTTAAAGAAAAGTACTTGTTGGGAGATAACCCAAGAGTTTTCTTGAGTCTTGGAAGTTATTACTTTAGTAATGAACTCTCCTTATCCTTTTTGTTTGCTTCTTGTGCCAAGAATAACCTCTAATGAGAGGGAAGTGAGATTTGGGGAGTTGCTGTCCCGAAACAGATTTTTGTGCTCCACCGTAAAAATTCGTGAGGAATCTCTGTAAGTCGGATTGAGCTGATATTTTGCGAATAAATCTCCCAGTATATTATATAACTTTAGTTAGTTCAACAAATTTTGATTTGAGCAACAGAAGGTCTTCGAAAAAATCAGTTTCTACATGCTGGTCTGTTTTGACAGATTTCTGCCATTATTTGCATTTGCTTCTTATTGATTCTTTTTTGGGTTCTTTTTGGAAAATTGAACTTTTTGAGGGAATTGATACAGTAGCTTGTGTTATTTAGTGAAATTTTTGTTGTTCTAAAGCTAAACTCAAAGGTCTATTATCTTTTGAATACACTAATGTTGCTAATGAAGATTGTGTGAAGTTTTGTATGAAGGAAAATTTTCAGGTGTAAGGAGAGAATGATGCAATAAGATGAAGAATGAAAAAAAGCTCAAACTTGGGGATGCCACCCCGTGTCACCCCAAGAAATATTTAAGAGGTACAAGCATCAAAGCTTAGGGATGCGCAAGGCATGCCTTTCTTCATAGGGATGCCCAAGGCATGCCTTTCTTCATAAATAAAAAGCTTAGGTCTTTCTAGACACTTCATTTTTACTGTTTCATGCACAGTTGTGTTGTTCTTGGAGCGTCTTAGTTTTCATTTTAGTTTTCTTAGTTTGCTTGAATAAAGTAGTTTGGACCACCGTTCTCGCTGTGTTGTTTCAAATACGTTGATTGGTGTTGGAGAGGAGTAGTATGTTCTGGCTTAAATAGTGCAAGAGGAGCTTGCTTTGACTGTGACTTAGACTTTAGCATTTCATGCTAGGTGTTGTTTTGACCTTATGCTTAGTGATTGTTGTTGTAGCATTACTTGTTCCAAACAATTAGGATTTCTTAGTGTGCCTTGAAGGAATCATGCGTTGTTTTAGCATACAAAAGCATAGTATTGTGGTATTTTCCTTTGATGCTTTGTTTGGGTTGACTTGGCACATGCTCACACCATGTTATGACTATGAACAAGTCACCATAGCCTCTATGATCATTTAGTCCTTGACTTGTAGTACCACTTTATGCTTTGATTAGTAATATTTTGTCGCTCTGCATGATTATGGCCATTATTGCTCTCTTAGTTGGTCGCTCCCAGTATTTTGCTAGCCTCTACTTGTATGAATAAGCTCTACTCATGCATCCAACTCCCAAGAAACCAAGTTATTCCAAAGTGTCCACTATAAATTCCTATACATGGTGTGTTACACCATTCCAAGTACATTCTTGTTTTCATATATCTTCCAATTTAAAAGTATTTTGTTATATGAAAACTTAGTGATTAAAGCTCTCACAAATTTGATGGCACACTTTATTTTTCATGCCCCTAATAAATTTGAACCATTGTGTCATCCATGTTGTATATGCTTGCACTTATACGTTGGAATTAGCAGAACCGTGCTATCACGGGAAACACTTTCAACATTGCACTTGTACTTTGTACACTATTGATATCATGCTATTTTGTCCATGGATGTCGTTGGTGTGAAATAAAAGGGGAGCTTGTAAGTCCATGGAGTTATGTATGTGTGTTAGAGAAATGCCTAGGCGGCTAGCCTAAGCCATGCCTAATCATGGTGGAAACTTGCAGTGTCACATAATGACATATATGAAGCATTCTTCTTATAAAAAAAGAGATAGAAAAAAGAGATTGTGAAAAAGGAAAAAAATGAGAAAAGAGGAAAGAGAGAAAAAAGCACCATATTCCCATGGAAAATAAGAAGATTGCTGAGATGCTCATTGTCTGCTTGCCTTGTCATTTTGATTATGGGATAGCTCCTGTATCATGTGCAAGGGTTACCCCCATTGGCGGTTCTCTATGATACACATATACTTACTATGACAACAACTTAAAGGTGACTAAAGTTGAGTAGCATGAGGAGCGGCCCTCGTATTCAAGGGACATGATATTGCCAACTTATACTTTTTCAAGCATATACTCCATAGTTTGTTCACTTTAACCTTAATCATTTTAGGATGCTTATGATAGGGGCAATGAGATCTGAAAGCTAACGAGTACCATAATTTTTGGAAGCTCCTTTTGAAACTTGAAATCCCTGCTTCCCTTATGAAGGGCCTTTCTTCCACTATTATATTGAGTCTCCACCTTCTAATTTTAGGCACCAGATAAGAGAGCATAGTTGCCATTCTTAGTTCTATGTGCATTGTCCCAAAACTTATTGATTTATGCATATTGTTGATATTACTTGTTCTTGTGCTATTTGTATCTAGTCACTCTTATGAACTATGAAGGTGTCCTATGCATCTATTTGTATCTAGTCACTCTTATGGACTATGAACTTAGTGACTGAATGCCACTATGCCATGTTTTCTGTATGTGAAACAAACAAACGTTTTTCAATGCATGTTATTCATGATCTTTGTTTGTAACCTTTCATGTTGCATGCATAGTTACTTTGTCTTACTGTTAGAACTCCATCTTTCATGCTCATGTTTAGAGTTCTTTGATCCCAGTTTTCAATGCTTGCAAATGGTTTGATCTTGATTTTGATGGTGCATGTCACCTCAAAAATTATTCTTTTTATCACTAACCTACTCGAGGACGAGCAGGAGTTAAGAATGGGGATGCTTGATACGTCGGAAACGTATCTATAATTTTTGATGTTCCATGTTTGTTTAGTATCTACTTTGCTTTGCTTTGTCCACACTTTGAGGTGTTTTTATATGTTTTATGGTACTAACCTATTAACAAGATGCCATAGTGCCAGTTGCCTATTTTCTTCTGTTTTTGGTTCCAGAAAGGCAGAAAAACAATATTCTCAGAATTGGATGGGACAAAAGCCAAAGTCAATATTTTACCGTGGGGAACACGAAGCCAGAGTACAAGACGGAGGAGAGCCACTAGGGGCCACACCCACTGGCCACACGGGTGGGACCACCCCACGCCTGGGTGGGTGCGGACGCCCTGGTGGCCTCCCTCCCTCGCCTCTTCGACTATAAAGACCCCCCGATGCAGAAACCCTAAGTACCCGCTAAATATTCCACGAAACCGTCTATAGCCGCCGCCACCATCGTCCCCAGATCGGGGGGATCTGAAGCTCTTTCCGGCACCCTGCCAGAGGGGAGATCATCCTGGAGGCCTTCTTCTTCATCATGCCAGCCTCCGGTATGAAGTGTGAGTAGTTCCACCTTGGACTACGGGTCCATGTAGTAGCTAGATGGTTGTATCTCCTCCTTTTTGATATCATGTTTAGATCTTGTGAGCTCCGTTCATGATCAAGATCATCTATTTGTAATCATGCATGTTGTGTTTGCGGGGATCCGATGGATATTGAGATTACTATGTCAGATTGATATGAATGGTTTTGTCTATTTGATTCTATCATGTCTGTGTTGTTTGTGATCTTGCATGCTCTCCGTTTCTGGTAGCTATCTTGGCCAAGTAGATGCTAGTCACTCCAAGAGGGGGTATTTATGCTAGATAGTGGGTTCATGACTCTATTTAATCTAAGTGAAGTGACATAAATCTCTAAGGTTGTAGATGTGATGTTGCCACTAGGGAGAAAACAACGGTCTGTTGTTCATGGAACAAGTGGATTATTTACCTTACACACTTTGCTTAAAGTAGTTATCCAATCTTTACCATTGATTCATCTTCCACTATTATTGTTTACTTGCTACAAACCACCTTTACCTTCTACACCATACAATTAATCCTTTGTTACAGCAAACCAGTGAGATTGACAACCTCACTGTTCGTTGGGGCAAAGTCTTGAGTTTGTGTTGTACATGTATCCAAGTTGCTAGCAACACCTTTGAGTCGTTTCCTTCCTCCTACTGGTTCGATAACCTCGGTTTCTTACTGAGAGAAAACTTGTTGATGTGCTCATCACACCTTGCTCTTGGGGTCTCCCAACAAGGCATCAATAACACGCCAACCGTGTCCGCTTTGATGAAACAAACAACAATGGGTCAAAGACCACATATTATGGTTACATAGAGGAGATATAGGAACTTGACTATGAACCTACTTTTAAGGTCCCCTTGTTTCGGTGCAAATGGGTCAAGCTGACAGGAGGAGGGGTTGAGGTAGACAAGAAGTACGGAATGACATGAGTGGATCTCAACAATCTTGGGTACTTAGACGAACCATTCGTCCTAGGCAATGATGTGGCTCAGGTTTTCTATGTGAAGGATATGTCTACCAAACCTAGAAAAAGAAAAAATAAGCAAAATAATACATCTGACGATGAGCCAAAGCTCCACATAGTTCTTTCAGGGAAAAGGAACATCATGGGAGTGGAGGACAAGACAGACATGTCAGAAGATTGTGATAAGTTTCATGAAATTCCTCCCTTTGCTGTGAAGGATGACCCAAGCATCATGTTAATGAATGAAGATGCTGCATGGTTACAAAGCAATCAGAAAGGGAAACACGTGAAGAAATGATGTGTAATAATGTGCATAACATTTTATGTAATTGTGTTATATAACTATGGGATGGTAGCATTCTCTAACAGCATTTTGGTGGCTGCTTCACAAAACGACCCATTTTTGCGCTCAGAAAACGGAAAATGGCTTTTCCGTGTGACAAAATGGTAAACTTCCTCATGCAACATTGTTTGCCATCCCAAGATCCACATGCATGCACAATATGGACAGATTATCACAAACTATGCCGCGATTCTACACATAACATCGATCACTTGGACCGAAAGCCATGAAACCTCGAACATGATAGGTCAATTTGTGAAGGTTTTTTCAAGACATAATCAATATACCAAGTTTGGTATTTTTCCTTGCAACTGTCACATAATATGACACCACGCAAAGGATTTACCTTGTTCGGACCTTTTTTGAATTTCTTATGCCCGTTTTGAATTTTTCCCGTTTCGAACTAAGGTCAAAACGGCATGCGTGAAGATAGGGGACGAGCCTCGTTAGAACTTGCATTGGATCTCTGAAGAAACAACATATTGTGTCTAAACATGATTTTTTTCAAAAAATCACGGGCGTTAAATCATGTACCTATAGTTCAAACCGGACCCACTTCCTACTGTTTTGGTAGACATTCATCTTTTTCACCCGGGAAGGAAGGACAGGTTTGATATATCCCGGTTGGGAGATCTTCCATGTAAGGTGGTATAGTATTTTATAAAAATGGGATGGTAGCATTCTGTAACAACATTTTGGGGGCTGCTTCACAAAACGACCCTTTTTTGCGCTCGGAAAATGGAAAATGGCTTTTCCGTACGACAAAAAGGAAAAATTCCTCCTGCAACATTGTTTGCCATCCCAAAATCCATATGTATGCACCATATGGGCACAGTATCACAAACTATGCCGCAATTCTGCATATAACATCGGTCACTTAGACCAAAAGCCATGAAACCTCGAACATGATATGTCATTTTGTGAAGGTTTTTTTAAGACATAACCGATATACCAAATTTGGTATTTTTTCCTTGAAACTATGTCACATAATATGACACCACGCGAAGGATTTACATTGTTCGGACCTTTTTTGAATTTCTTATGCCCGTTTCGAATTTTCCCCGTTTTGAACTAAGGTCAAAACGGCGTGCATGAAGATAGGGGACGAGCCTCATTAGAACTTGCAATGGTTCTCTGAAGAAACAACATATTGTGAGTCTAAAAATGATTTTTTTCAAAAAATCACGGGCATTAGATCATGTACCTGTAGTTCAAACCGGGCCCACTTCCTGCCGATTCGGTAGACATTTGTCTTTTTCACCCGGGAAGGACGGAAAGGTTTAAGATATCTCGGTTGGGAGGTCGTCCATGTAAGGTGGTCTAGTATTTTATAAAATTGGGATGGTGGCATTCTGAAACAGCATTTTGGTGGTTGCTTTACAAAATGACCCATTTTTTGCGCTCGGAAAATATAAAATGGCTTTTCCGTGCGATGAAAAGGAAAATTTCCTCCTGCAACATTGTTCGCCATCCCAAGATCCACATGAATTCACAATATGGGCATAGTATCACAAACTATGCCGCAATTCTACACATAACATCGGTTACTTGGACCGAAAGCCATGAAACCTTGAACATGATAGGTCATTTTGTGAAGGGTTTTTTGAGACATAATCAATATACCAAATTTGGTTATTTTCCTTGCAACTATGTCACATAATATGACACCACGCGAAATATTTACATTGTTTGGACATTTTTTGAATTTCTTATGCCCGTCTCGAATTTTTCCCATTTTGAACTAAGGTCAAAACGGCGTGCATGAAGATAGGGGACGAGCCTCATTAGACCTTGCATTGAATCTCTGAAGAAACAACATATTGTGAGTCTAAAAATGATTTTTTCAAAAAATCACGGGCGTTAGATCATGTACATCTAGTTCAAACTGGACCCACTTCCTCCCGATTCGGTAGAAATTTGTCTTTTTCACCCAGGAAGGACGGAAAGGTTTGTGATATCCCGATTGGGAGATCGTTTATGTAAGGTGGTCTAGTATTTTATAAAAATGGGAAGGTAGCATTCTGAAATAGCATTTTTGTGGCTGCTTCACAAATCAGCATTCTGAAACAAACCGGGACTGAAGGGATTACGGCAGGCTGGGGCAGGAAGCACTAATGATAGGGGTGAGTGTCGACATTATGTTTCGAGTGTCGACACTATGCCGTGCTTCTTGTACCTTGTCCCAAATGGTATCACCAACGGGAACTAAAGATGAACCTTTAGTCCCGGTTGTAGACACCAATCGGGACAAAACATGAGTCCCGGGTGAGTGTCGACATTATGTCGTGAGTGTCAATGATATGTCGTAAACGTATCTATAATTTTTTGATGTTCCATGCTTGTTCAGTATCTACTTTGCTTTGATTTGTCTACACTTTGAGGTATTTTTATATATTTTCTGGTACTAACCTATTAACAAGACGCCACAGTGTCAGTTGTCTGTTTTGTTTTGTTTTTGGTTCCAGAAAAGGGAGAAAATCAATATGCTTAGAAATTGGACGGGACAAAAGTCAAAGTCAATATTTTACCGTGGGGAACACGGAGCCAGAAGACGAGACGAAGGGGAGCCACCAGGGGGCCACACCCCTGGCCGCGCGGCCAGGCCTGGCCCGCACCTGGGGGGATGCGTCCACCCCGGGTGCCCCCTGCGCCGCCTCTTCGCCTATAAGAATCCCTCGATATCAAAACCCTAAGGACTCGATCAATCTTCCATGAAATAGTATATAGCCGCCGCCACCATCGTCCCTAGATCGGGGGTCTGAAGCTCTTCCCGGCACCCTGCCGGAGGGGAGATCATCCCGGAGGCCTTCTTCATCACCATGCCAGCCTTCGGTATGAAGCGTGAGTAGCTCCACCTTGGACTACGGGTCCATGTAGTAGCTAGATGGTTGCTTCTCATCCTTTGTGCTACCATGTTTAGATCTTGTGAGGCTCGTTCATGATCAAGATCATCTATTTGTAATCATGCATGTTTTTGCGGGGATCCGATGGATACTGAGATTACTATGTCAGATTGGTTAATGATTCTATATTATTGATTATATCATGTCTGTGTTGTTTGTGATCTTGAATGCTCTCTGTTTCTAGTACCTATCTTGGCCAAGTAGATGCTAGTGACTCCAAGAGGGAGTATTTATGCTCGATAGTGGGTTCATGCCTCTATTTAATCTGGGGAAGTGACAGAAATATCTAAGGTTGTAGATGTGATGTTTCTAGTAGGTAGAAAACAACGATCTCTTGTTCATGGAACAAGTGAAATTTTTACCTTACACACTTTTCTTAAAGTCCGTTTCTTGCAACTTAATACTAGAGGGGGGTCGTTTGATAACCTGAAGGTTGGATTACTAGTCATAGATGCAGTTGGATGGCGGTCTATGTATCTTGTTGTATTTCCCAATCAAATCTCATAGGATCATGAATGTCTAGTATTGCATTGTTATGCCTTGCTCTGTCTTGCAATTGCCCTGCTGTAATTTGTTTACCCAGCATGCCATGTTGTTTATCTTAAGGTGAACACCTCTAGTGAACTATGGACCCCGGTACAATCTTTACCATTGATACATCTTCCACTGTTTACTTTATGCAAACCACCATTATCTTCCACACCATACGGTTAATCCTTTGTTTATAGCAAACACGTGAGATTGACAACCTCACTGTTCGTTGGGGCAAAGTCTTGAGTTTTTGTTGTGCATGTTTCCAGTTGCTAGCAACACCTTTGAGTCGTTTCCTTCCTCCTACTGGTTCGATAACCTTGGTTTCTTACTGAGGGAAAAACTTTCTGCTGTACTCATCATACCTTCCTCTTGGGGTCTCCCAACGAAGCTCTACAGTGATCTGAGCCGCATTAAGCCTTTTTCTAGCGCCGTTGCCGGGGAGGCTAAGGACGGCTTCATAAGGGGAGTCCTTAACAACCTTTCTCTTTACTTTGTTTTTGTTTTGCTTAGTTTCTTTTGCTTGGTTTTGTTTGCCTCTTTTTATCAAAAACTCCAAAAAATATAGTTTCGTTTGGTTTGCTTTCTCTTATCAAAAACACAAAAAAATATAGTTCCTACTCTAGTTGCTGCTGCTGCTGTTGGTTTGCTCCACTTTTGCAAAAATGAACTCTGCTGAGAATACCAAGTTGTGTGACTTCACTAGCACAAACAACAATGATTTCCTAAGTACACCTATTGCTCCACCTGCTCCTGATGCTACTTTTTATGAAATTAAGCCTGCTTTGTTGAATCTTGTGTTGAAAGAGCAATTTTCTAGTGCTAGTTCTGATGATGCTGCTGCCCACCTCAATAACTTTGTTAAACTTTGTGAGATGCAAAAATATAAGGATGTATATGGAGATATTATTAAGATCAATTTGTTTCCTTTCTCCTTGAGAGGAAAAGCTAAAGAATGGTTGCTATCCTTGTCTAGAAATAGTATTGATTCTTGGATTAAGTGCAAAGTTGCTTTTATTCGAAAATACTATCCTCCTACTAACATCATATCTATGAGAAGTGAAATAATGAAATTTAAACAACTTGAATGAACATGTTGCTCAAGCTTGGGAAAGAATGAAATCTTTGGTTAAGAATTGTCCCATTCATGGACTGACTGCTTGGATGATCATCCAAACTTTTTATGCAGGTTTAAACTTCTCTTCAAGAAACCTGTTGGATTCAGCTGCTGGAGGTACCTGTATGACCATTACCTTGGGTGCTGCAACAAAGCTCCTTGATAATATGATGGTTAACTATTCTGAATGGCACACTGAGAGAGCTCCACATGGCAAGAAGGTAAATTCTGTTGAAGAAACCTCCTCTTTAAGTGATAAGATTGATGTTATCATAGCTATGATTCTTAATGGAAAAGCTCATATAGATCCAAATAATGTTCACTTAGCCTCTTTGGTTGCTCAAGAATAGCAAATTGATGTGAACTTCATTAGAAACAACAATTTCAACAATAATGCCTATAGGAATAATTTTGGTAGTAACAATAATTATAGGCCTTATCCTCCTAATAATGGCAATACTTATGGAAACTCCTACAACAACAATACTAGAAGTGCTCCCTCCGAACTTTAAGTCACGCTTAAAGAATTTATTAGTAAACAAACCATTTTCAACAAAACTGTGGAGGAAAAGCTCATGAATATTGAGAAAAATATTTCCTCTTTGTCTGAAACATAGTCCTCCTTGATTAATAAAATGACCGCTAAACCCGAAACCTTGGAAAGTACCTTTGTTGCTACCCATGTCATACAAGTTACTATTGATGAAAATGTTAGACTGTTAGCCCAACTACATGCTAAGTGGAAAAAAGAAGCTGGAATTGCTAGAAACAATAGTGTGTGCACTATTACCACCACTAATATGGATGCCACCAAACCACAAGAAGTCCCTATTCCTCCTACCACAATGCCTAAACCCAATGAGTCTACTACCAGTGATGCTAAGTTTGATTTTGAACTTGATGGTTGCAATATTTCTGAAGTGATTATGTTCCTATAAAAGCTTGCCAGAAGTCCAGATGCTAGTGATATGGATGTGGCTTTCACCAAACACATTACAGATGCTCTCACTAAAATTAAGGAAGAAAAATTGAAACACAAAGCCTCTATTCCTAGGAAAGTAGAAGATAGTTGGGAACCCATTATTAATATGCAAGTGAATTACTTTGATCTAAAAGCTTCATGTGACCTTGGTTCTAGTGTCTCTATTATGCCTAGAAAGATTTATGAAATGCTTGTTTTTCCACCTTTGGAAGATTGCTATTTGGGTGTCCCACTTGATGATAATGCTAAAAAGAAACTCATGGGGAGTGTTAATGATATTCTTATTATGGTTAACAATTCCTATGTCCCTGTTGATTTCTATGTTTTGGATGTTGAATACAATGCTTCTTGTCCTATTACTTTGGGAAGACCTTTTCTTAGAACTGTTAGTGCCATCATTGATATGAAACAAGACACCATTAAATATCAATTCCCATTCAAGAAAGGTATTGAACACTTCCCTATGAGGAGAGAGAAGTTGCCTTTTGCTCCTCCTTTGAAAGTAAGGTTTGATGTTAATGCTTCTTCATTTGAAAATACTTGATTCTTGCTTCTTGTGCTAACTTAAAGGCATTAAAGAAAAGTACTTCTTGGGAGATAACCCAATAGTTTTATTGAGTCTTCGAAGTTATTACTTCTGTAATGACCTCTCCTTATCCTTTTTATTTGCTTTTTGTGCCAAGAATAACCTCTAATGAGAGGGAAGTAAGATTTGGGGAGTTGTTGTCCGAAAACAGATTTTTGTGCTCCACTGTAAAAATTCGTGTAAAATATATGTAAGTCGGATTGATCTGTAATTTTCTGCATAAATCCCCCATATTGTTAGATAACTTTCGTTAGTTCAATACTTTTTGATTTGAGCAGCAGCAGGTCTTCGAAAAAATCGGTTTCTACCTGTTGGTCTGTTTTGACAGATTTCTGCCATTATTTGCATTTGCTTCTTACTAATTCCTTTTGCGTTCTTTTTGGGAAATTGAGATTTTTGAGGGAATTTATACAGTATATTGTGTCTTTATTGAAAGTCTTTCTGTTTTAAAAATAAATTCCAAGGTCTATTATCTTTTGAATACACTAATGTTGCTAATGAAGATTGTGTGAACTTTTGTATAAAGGAAAATTTTCAGGTGTAAGGAAAGAATGATGTAATGAGATGAAGAATGGACAAAATCTCAAGCTTGGGGATTCCACCCCGTGTCACCCAAGAAATATTCAAGAGGTACAAGCGTTAAAGCTTGGGGATGTCCAAGGCATCCCCTTCTTCATCAATAAAAATCTCAGGTCTTTCTAGACACTTTGTTTTTATTGTTTCATGCATAGTTGTGTTGTTCTTGGAGCATCTTAGTTTTCATTTTTGGTTTTTGTTTGCTTAGTTTGCTTGAATAAAGTAGTTTGGACCCCCGTTGTCGCTGTGTTGTTTCAAATAAGTTGATTGGTGTTGGAGAGGAGTAGGAAGTTCTTGCTTTACTAGTACAAGAGGAGCTTGCTTTGACTGTGACTTAGAATTTATCATGCCATCCTAGATGTTGTTTTGACCTTATGCTTAGTGATTATTGCCGTAGCATGAATTGTTCCAAACAATTAGGATTTCTTAATGTGCCTTGAAAGAATCATGCGTTGTTTTAGCATACAAAAGCATAGTATTGTGGTATTCTCCTTTGATGCTTTGTTTGGGTTGACTTGGCACATCTCACACCATGTTATGACTATGAACAAGTCACCTTAGCCTCTATGATTATTTAGTTTTTGACTTGTAGTACCACTTTATGCTTTGGTTAGTAATGTTTTGTCGCTCTGCATGATTATGGCCATTATTGCTCTCTTAGTTGGTGGCTCCCAGTCTTTTGCTAGCCTCCACTTGTATGAGTAAGCTCTACTCATGCATCCAACTCCCAAGAAACCAAGTTATTCCAAAGTGTCGACTATAAATTCCTATGGATGGTGTGTTATAACATTCCAAGTATATTCTTGTTTTATCTACCTTCCAATTAAAAATTCACTTTGTTATGTGAGAACTTAGTGATTAAAGCTCTCACAAACTTGATGGCACACTTTATTTTTCTTGCCCCTATATAAACTTGAACCATTGTGTCATCTATGTTGTATATGCTTGAACTTATACATTGGAATTAGAAGAACCATGATGTCATGGGGAACGCTTTCAACATATCACTTGTACATTGTACCCAGTTGATATCATGCTCTTTTGTTTATGGATTTCATCGGTGTGAAATGAAAGGGGACCTTGTAAGTCCATGGACTTATGTATGTGTTTTAGAGAAACGCCTGGGCCGCTATCCTAAGCCATGCCTAATCATGGTGGAAACTTTTAGCATCACCATAGTGACCAATATATCAAGCTTTCTTCTTATAAAAAAGAGACATATTGAAAAGAGGAAAGAGAGAAAAAAGAACCATTTTCCCATGGTAAATAAGAAGATTGATGAGATGCTCATTGTATGGTTGCCTTGTCATTTTGATTATGGGATAGCTCATGTATCATGTGCAAGGGGTACCTCGTTGGCGGTTCTCTATGATACACATGTACTTACTATGAAAAGAACTTACATGTGAGTAAAGTTGAGTAGAATGAGGAGTAGCCCTTGTACTCTAGGGACATGAGATTGCCAACTTATACTTTGTCAAGTATATACTCCATAGTTTGTTCACTTTAACCTTAATCACTTCAAGATGCTTATGATAGGGGCAATGAGAGCTGAAAGCTAACAAGTACATAACTTTTGGAAGCTCTTTATGAGACTTGAAATCCCTGCTTCTTTTTTATGAAGGGCCTTTCTTCCACTATTATATTGAGTCTCCACCTTCTATCCTTAGGCACCAATTAAGAGAGCATAGTTTCCATTCTTGGTTCTATGTGCATTGTCCCAAAACTTATTGATTGATTCATATTGTTGATATTGCTTGCTCTTGAACTATCTGTATCTAGTAACTCTTATGAACTTTGAAGGTGTCCTATGCATTTATTTGCTACTCCATGAGGGACAAGCTGAATGCCACTATGCTATGTTTTCTATATGTGAAACAAACAAACGTCCTTAAATGCATTGTTATTCATGATCTTTGTTTGTAAACTTTCATGTTGCATGCATAGTTACTTTGTCTTTTTGTTAGAACTTCTTATTTCATGCTCATGTTTAGAGTTCTTTGATCCCAGCTTTCAATGCTTGCAAATGGTTTGATCTTGATTTTTATGGTGCATGTCACCTAAAAAATTATTCTTTTTATTCACTTACCTACTCGAGGACGAGCAGGAGTTAAGCTTGGGGATTCTTGATAGGTCGTAAACGTATCTATAATTTTTGATGTTCCATGCTTGTTTAGTATCTACTTTGCTTTGCTTTGTCTACACTTTGAGGTATTTTTATATGTTTTCTGGTACTAACCTATTAGCAAGATGCCATAGTGCCAGTTGCCTATTTTCTTCTGTTTTTGGTTCCAGAAAAGGCATAAAATCAATATTCTCGGAATTGGACGGGACAAAAGCCAAAGTCAATATTTTATTGTGGGGAACACGAAGCCAGAAGACGAGACGGAGGGGATCCATCAGGGGGCCACACCCCTCGGCTGCGCGTCCAGGCCTGGCCGTGCCTGGGGGGTGCGGCCACCCCGGGTGCCGCCTGCCTCGCCTCTTCGCCTATAAGAAGCCCCCGATACCAAAACACTAAGGACCCGATCAATCTTCCACGAAACAATCCATAGCCGCCGCCACCATCGTCCCTAGATTGGGGGGATCTGAAGCTCTTCCCGGCACCCTGCCGGAGGGGAGATCATCCCGGAGACCTTCTTCATCAGCATGCTAGTCTCCGGTATGAAGCGTGAGTAGTTCCACCTTGGACTACGGGTCCATGTAGTAGCTAGATGGTTGCTTCTCCTCCTTTTTGCTACCATGTTTAGATCTTGTGAGCCCCGTTCATAATCAAGATCATCTATTTGTAATCATGCATGTTGTGTTTGCGGGGATCCAATGGATATTGAGATTACTATGTCAGATTGGTTAATGATTCTATCTTATTGATTCTAAGGTTGTAGATGTGCTGTTTCTACTAGGGAGAAAACAACGATCTCTTGTTCATGCAACAAGTGAATTGTTTAACTTACACACTTTGCTTAAAGCCATTATCCGTTGCTTGCAACTTAATACTGGAGGGGGTTCGGATGATAACCTAAAGGTGGATTACTAGTCATAGATGGAGTTGGATGGCGGTCTATGTATCTTGATGTATTGCCCAATCAAATCTCATCGGATCATGAATGTCTAGTAATGCATTGTTATGCCTTGCTATGTCCTGTCAATTGTCCTGCTGTAATTTGTTTACCCAGCATGCCATGTTGTTTATCTTAAGCAGAACACGTCTAGTGAACTATGTACCCCGGTCCAATCTTTACCATTGATACATCTTCCACTGTTTACTTTCTAGAAACCACCATTACCTTCCACACCATATGGTTAATCCTTTGTTTACAGCAAACAGGTGAGATTGACAACCTCACTGTTCATTGGGGCAAAGTCTTGAGTTTGTGTTGTGCAAGTTTCCAGTTGCTAGCAACACCTTTGAGCTGTTTACTTCCTCATACTGGTTCGATAACCTTGGTTTCTTACTGAGGGAAAAAAATCATACCTTCCTCTTGGGGTCTCCCAATGAATCTCTACGGTGATCTGAGCCGCATCTGTAACACTATGTCATGCTTCCTGTACTATAAATATACATCCTTGTGAGTCCTCAGGCATCTCCAAGATGGTTTGCGAGAGTAGGGACACCACTACGGCCAGTTTGAGGGAGATGCCGGAGGAGCCTAGTCCTCTGGCTTCTCCAACAAACTGGCCATAGATGCACTCCCTAATATGTGAAATTAGTTAGCTCCCAGGCATATTGATCTAGTTAGAGAAGTTACAAGCTGCAAGATTGTCGTGGGAATGGCCACGGCAGATGCTGCAATCGACAGCGAGTAGTAGAACATGGGGCAAGGGCGGCCTGCCATCTGCGGTGCGAGATGAGGGCGGAGACACAAGGGTTTACCCAGGTTCGCCCCCCCGGAGGGTAAAGACCTACTCCTGCTAGATTGTATTATGGAGAGAGTACAAGGGAGAGCTCGATGACTAGGCGGCAAGTCGCTGTGGTGTATGATGGAACGTGTCCTCTATGCTTACCCTAGGGAGGTTTATATAGCTTCACCTCGCTAGGGTTTACAGATCTACAACCAAATTGGATAAGGATTCGAAGGGTCTTTGACCTAGTCCGACTGGGCCTTGCTACACTTCTAGGCCTCCAGCTTCCAGTCGCCTGGGTCCTCACCAAGTCTTGATCCAGTCGCCGTCCTGCGGGCCCACTCGCTGGCATCTTGGGCCAATAGAAAACGTCCTGCTGGGCAATACCCCGGTAGGCATATCCCCATCAGTAGTCCCCGAGGCCGTCGTTGATTCGTCGAAGGTGTTTGTTGGCAGTCAGAGTATGCGGGTCCAATTCATACGCCCAGTCGAATTGGCGGTGGACTCCTAAACAAAGAAAGAACTAGTCATTTGAATCGGATCGCAGCGGGGCGAACGGGTCGGCGAATAATTAAGTCACTGTTATAGTGAACTGGTCGGCGAATCGTTGAGTCACTGAAGACAACGAGTTGAGTGGATGAAGTTGGACCGTCATCTTGGTCAAACTAGCCGTTGGGTAATCCAACTGTAATATCGGCGTAATTACCGCGTGGTAACGGCTCCCCAAAAATGGCGGGTAACAACCACTATATAAGGAGAGTGACGGGTGAGGGGAAAACACTTCCCTCACTTCCTCTGAACTCGTGCATTCTCAATCCTTCATTCTACGCAGCGATCAGAGCGACCCAGAGCGATTCGCAACCCTAGATCCCCCAATCGATGGCCCCTCCTGCAGAACCATGGGGCAGATCCAAGTGCACGAAGGCGCTGCTTAGATCGCTCGAGGAGGCAGGGATCCTCCGCGCCGGGAGATGGCGCATCCCCGCGGCTGGAGAAGTGATCCCAGATCCGCGCGAGGGGGAATTCGTTTGTTTCACCAGCCATCTGGAGCGGGGGCTCGGATTTCCCACCTCCCTCTTCTTTCGCCACTTCTGCGCCTACTAGGATATCCAACCGTCAGACCTGGGACCGCACAGTATCGAGCAGCTCACCATCTTCGTGGCGTTCTGCGAGTGCTACCTGGGCTGTCGGCCATACTTTCCCCTATGGAAAGACCTGTTCCATGGGAGGATCAACCGCGAAGAGGCAGGCAGCCCGATGCTAGCTGCGGGCGGCCTAACTTTCCAGCTGAAGTCGAAGGAGTCGTTCTTCAATCTGATGTTGCCGGCTAAAGCAGCGAACAAGTGGAAGAAAAGCTAGTTCTACATGACCGAATCGACGTCGGGCAACGAGGTGGCGCTTTCAAGGTACTCCGCCGACCGGCCCGAGCCGCGTCGGCTCCAAGTCACCAAGCTTCCGCTGGACCAGCGGATGGTCGTCGACGTCATGTTGCAAACCATTCGCAACTTGAAGAAGAAGGGCCTCCAAACCATCAACCTCTACAATTGCTGGCTCGGGCGACGGCTCGTGCCTCTGGCCAGCCATGCTCACTATATGTACGAGTATACGGGAAAGGACGACCCGACGAAGTCCTGTCATGCCGAGTGGAGACTCAATGACTACACCCTGGCCCTGAAGAAGATCACTCAGGCGGTGTATCTTGATGCAAAAGCCGGGGTCGCGCCTTATACCGCGAAGCACCAAGCTCCAATGGTGAGTTTTTATTTCAATGCACTCGCAGTCGTAGTTTGTGCATTCGCGATCGTGCTAACGTTACTTAGTTGTTGCAGCTATTCCAAGTGGTGGAAGGTTGGCTTCCACCCACAGATGACGAGAACTCGAACTCGTCCACCAAAGACGAGAGCGAGTCGTCGCCTGATAAGGGCGACGTCAGAAGTGACGGGGGAGGCGGTGATGACGATGACGATGATGGAGACGAAGCCGTGGAGGTCGCCGCCCCCACGGTCTGCAAGACTCGTGGGCAACACCAGCGCGAGCTCGAGGCCAGCAAAAGCCTCGAGGCCCATGACAACGATGATGATGAGATCCCCGAGCATGCCTCGCAGCGTGAAGCCACACCATCAAAGAAGAAGAAGCCGCTGCCACCCAAGAAGAAGACGAAGCCGGCTAAGCCAGCGTCTCCGCCTCGGTCCGCAAGTAGCTCTGATGCTACCAGCATAGCCAAAGAAACAGCGGCACACGTGGCCACAGCGACTGGTGCGACCGTCGTGGAAGACGAGGCACCGCTGGCATCACTGCCGCTGCCATTCGCCCCAGTTACCGGGCTGGTGGCCGCTCCAGCCACAGGGTCCTCGCCGCCGAGAAGAGCTTCTGCGGAGATTGTGACTGAACCTCCAGCCGTGGCCTCATCCTCGAAGAATCCTTTGGTGTGTTGGGCGCAAAGCGTCTTCGAGACGGGCCTCGGTCGGAAACTGGGGCCAGAATTGGAGAAGCCAACCAGTATTTGTACTGGCCTACGATTTATCCCAGTCGCCAAGTGAGTATTCCTCAATCTTTCATTTGTTTGCTTGATTCATGTTTGATTGGCGAGTGTTATTGACGGAGTTGTTTCGCAGGACTGGAGTGAAGAAGATAGGTCACCCTTCGGTGGCCAAGGTTCCATCGGTCGCCGCGGAGGCGTCGGATGATCTCTCGAAGAAGAGGAAGGGCGACGAGGTTGAGGCTCTCGCTGAAGGCACCAAGAGGACAAAAGGCGACGAGGTCGTCACGATCTCGGATGAGCCAGCGGCTACTCCGAGCGAAACCCCGATTGCGGTGGACGTGGCTCTGAAGGCCATGGAGGACGCGGAGTCGCAACAGGCAGGCCCCACGGCCTCGATTGAGGCGACTAGGCCACCTTCGGGTGGCGCAGGGGCCGTGGTGGCGATGTTCCCTCGCTTTGTAGCGAGGGCCGCCACGGTGAGTGCCTCGTTGCCATCGAGCCAACAGCCTGGGGCCACCGGCACAGAAGTCGAGCAGCATCGCGGGCATACTCCACTCGTGTTGTGGGAATGGTCACGGCAGATGCTGCAATCGGCAGCGAGTAGTAGAACGAGGGGCAAGGGCGGCCAGCCATCTGCGGTGCGAGATGAGGGCGGAGACACAAGGTTTTACCCAGGTTCGGCCCCCGGAGGGTAAAGACCTACTCCTGCTAGATTGTATTATGGTGGTGGTACAATGGGCGAGCTCGGCGGCTAAGCGGCGAGTCGCTTGGGTGTATGATGGAACGTCCCTCTACACACCCTGTAGGGAGGTTTATATAGGCTCACCTCCCCTAGGGTTTACATATCTCAACCGAATTAGTCAAGGTTTCGGTTCCTGTTTAACCTAATCTGACTGGGCCTATCTACTCGCCTGGGCCTTCAGCTTCCAGTAGCTTGGATCCACACCGGGCCTTGATCCAGTCGCCGTCTTACAGGCCCATTCACCAGTTCCTGGGCCAGTCGGAAACGTCCTGCTTGGTATACCCCGGTAGGCATATCCCCATCAGTAGTCCCCGAGGCCGTCGTTGATTGGGCGCAGGTGGTTGCTGGCAGTCGGAGTATACGGCTTCAAAGTAAGCATCCAGTCGAATCGTCGGCGGGCTCCTAAATAAAGGAGAAAACTAATTATTCCGATCGCAGCTTTGGCGAGTCGAGTCGACGAAATTCTTAGTCACTGTCGCAGTGATCGGGTCGGCGAGCCGAGTGGCTGAAGTTGGACTGTTAAACATGGTCAAAATAGCCGTTGGGGTAATCCAATGGTAACCTTTGGCGTAATCACCGCGTAGTAACGGCTCCCTGATTTGGCGGGTAATAACCGCTATATAAGGGGAATGGTAGGCGATCGGAGAACCACTTCTCCACTATTTCCTCCGATTGCGCACTCCTTCGTTCTCCTCCGTGTCGCGATCCAGTCGAACCGAAATCCTCCGATCTCCCCAAACCTTCTCACGAATGGCCCCCTCCACCGAACCATGGGGCAGGTCCAAGTGTACGAGGGCGCTCCTGGCTTCCTTCGAGGAGGCAGGGATCCTACGCGCCGGTAGGTGGCGCATCCCCGCGGCCGGAGAGGTGACTCCGGACCCGCGCGAGGGAGAGTTCATCTGCTTCACCAGCCACCTAGAACGGGGGCTGGGATTCCCTACATCCTTGTTCTTCCGGCGTTTCTGTGCCTTCTACGGGATCCAACCGTCGTACTTGGGCCCGCACAGCATCGAGCAGCTCGCCATCTTCGTGGCGTTCTGCGAGTGCTACCTGGGCTGCCGGCCCTACTTCCCTCTGTGGCAAGATCTGTTCCACGGACGGATTAGTCGTGAGGAAGCGGGTGGCCCAAATCTTGCCGCGGGCGGCCTGACGTTCCAGCTGAAGTCGAAGGCCTCGTTCTTCGACTTGATGCTGCCTGCCAATGCAGCGAGCGAGTGGAAGAAGTCCTGGTTCTACGTCACCGAGGCGACTCCGGAGGGCGAGGTGGCAATCCCACGATACTTCGCCGACCGGCCCGAACCGCGCCGACTCCAAGTCGGCAAGCTCCCCACTGACCAGCGGATGGTCGTGGACGAAATGCTTTAAACCATCCGTGGTCTAAAGAAGAAGGGCCTCCAAACAATCAACTTGTACAACTGCTGGCTCGGGCAGCGGCTCGTCCCCCTGGCTCAACGCGACCACTACATGTACCAATACACGGGCCGGGAGGACTCGACGAAGTCCTGCCTCGCCGAGTGGAGGCTCGAGGATTACATCCCAGCCCTGAAGAAGATCACCCAGGCGGTGTACCTGGACGCTAAGGCCGGGGTCGCCCCCTACACCGCGAAGCATCCAGCCCCAACGGTAAGTCACTTTACATCATTCGTAGTCGCAGTTTATGTAGTCGCGGTCATTCTAATTTCATCTTGTGTTCATTGCAGCTATTCCAAGTGGTGGAAGGGTGGCTCCCGCCTTCAGACGGCGAGAACTCGAGCTCGTCCGTCCGGGACATGGGCGAGTCGCCTCCCGCCAAGGGCGACACCGAGAGCGACGGCAACGACGAATCCGAGGAGGAGGTCGCCCCGCTGGTTCGCAAGACCCGCGGGCAGCGTCAACGCGAGCTTGAGGCGAGTAAAAGCCTCGAGCGTCATGATGATGATGACGATGAACTTCCGGAGATCACCTCGTGCCGCCAGGCCACTCCGTCGAAGAAGAAGAAGAAGAAGAAGAAGAAGGAGAAGGAGGTGAAGGCCCCTCCGAAGAAGAAGACGAAGCCGGTGAGACCGGCGTCCCCGCCGCACTCGGCGAGCACTTCCGACGCCACCAGCCTAGCCAAAGACGGGGCACCGCTGACGGTAGCCGTGCTGGACACGGCCACTGTCCTGAGCGAAGCGCCACTGGCGTCACTGCCTCCGCCGTTCACCCCAGTCTTTGGGTTTGGGGTCGCTCCGGTCGCGGCGGCTTCACCTCGCAGGGAAGCTCCCGCTGAAGATGCCTCAGAGGCTCCCGTTGCGGCCTCGACGACGAAAAAGCCATCCGTGTCTTGGTCACACGATGTCTTGGAAATGGGACTCAGCCGCCGACTGGGCCCCGAACTGGATAAGCCAGCCGGCATCCGCACGGGGCTACGCTTCCTTCCAGTCGCCAAGTGAGTTTTGCTCACCTACTTTTCTCCTTCATTATACTCGCAATATTCTGCTCACGTGATCGATTTGTAGGACCGGAGCTAAGAAGATTGGCCATACGACCGTGGCCAAGGTGCCACCCGTCATCGACGAGGAGGATCCCTCCCGAAAAAGGAAGGCGGACGATGTCGACGTCCCCATGGACAGCGCTAAGAAGGCCAAGGGCGACGATGTCGTCACCTTGTCTGACGACACGGCGATCGCGCCGAGTGAACCCATAGCGGAGGCGACACTGCCAACCAAGGAGGGTGATCCTTCACCTGGGGCGGTCGAGCCGGCCTCCTTTAGCGCCAGAGCATCCATCGCGACGTTCCCGCGCTTCATGGCTAAAGCGGCTACAGCGAGTGGGACCTCGCCCTCGAGCCGCATGCCTGGGGTCGCCGGTACGGAGGTCGAGCAACGTCGTGGGCACACGCCGGCACTCCTCGCGTCCGTGGACGCGATACAACTTCATGGCATGCTTGGCGCAGCCATCCATGTATGTCCAGTCCCCGAGGATCAGGCCGGTGTGTTGCAGCGGTCTGATTCTTTTAGCGTCTTGTTTTATTTTTCGCGGCCAGTCCCCGAGTGTGCACTCGCTGAATTTCAGCGGGTGGGCACTTTAGGGTTTTTTGATTGCCAGTCCCCGAGTGCGTGCTCGTTGAATTTCAGCGGGTGAGAACTTTAGGGTTTTTTGATTGCCAGTCCCCGAGTGCGTGCTCGCTGAATTTCAGCGGGTGAGCACTTTAGGATCTCGCTGTTGTTAATTCTTCTGAGTATGTGTGCAGGGCTTGCAGCATGAGTCGGCTGACCGGCTTGACGCGAAGCGTCGCGCGGAAAAGCAGCTGGCCAGCGTCTTAGAGGCGAACAGGGAGCTCCAGGCGATCGCTGCGAAGGCAGAAGAATCCCGCCAGGGACTTGTCCCAGCGAGTGAGTTGGAGACAACTCGTTCGGCGTTGGGCCTGGCTGAGAAGCGTATCGCCGACCTCAAACGCGAACTGAAGGAGGCGAAGGAGGAAGCGAGTTCGGTGGATGGGCGAGCCAAGGCCGCTGTTACGGCCGCCGCAGAAGAACGTAAAGTTTCTGACGCCCTTGTCGCTGGGCTTCAGGACGACTATACTTCTCTTCAAAGCTTCATCACGGACCTCTCCTGCCCCTTGATTGGTAAGTGTGCCTGCTCCTGCCTGTTGCATATGCATTGTATATTGTTTGATGTACTCACTTGAAGGGTTTCGTGGCATAGTAAATCAAAATTTTCTACGGATGCGAACAGAGGGAAAGCCAAGATCTAATCTAGGAGATGCAAACAACGAGAGAGATTGGATTAGATCTTCATACCCTTGAAGATTCGCACAGCGGAACGTTCGTCGGAACGTGGGTGATGTAGTCGTACTCGCTTCTCCTCCTCGCGATCCGATCCGATCTAGCACCACAAGTGGCGGTGCCTCCGTGAGATGCACACGTGCAGCACCTCGACGTCTCCTCCTTCCTCGGACCAGCAAGTATGGTGGAGAGATAGATTGGATCTATAACACGACAGCGTGGTGTATATGGTGGAGAATTTCTGCCACAGTCGGGAGGGAGAGAGGAAGGTAGCAAGGCAGCTAGGGCTTGGAGGAAGGTGTGTGTGGGGAGGGGGCGCACCAGCCCTCTATATATAGAGGGGGGGCGGCCAGCCCTTGCCCCTCCTCCAAGCCTATCTCTAGTTTAAACGATTTAAACTCTCCCTTCTAGAAACCCTATCTCTAGTTTAAACGATTTAAACTCTCCCCTCTTCTAGAAATTCTATCCCGAGATTTAAACGAGTTAAATCTCTCTAGAATCGGCTGGGCCCTATGGGGCCTTGTGCCCCTGGACCAATGCGGCCAGGACACTCCCTCATAGGCCCATGCCCCCTCCCGGAAGGTGGGGCCACGTTGGTCCCCTTCCGGAAGGTTCTAGAAGCTTCCGGTACAATACCGATTAATCCGGAACAATTCCGAAGTCCAAAAACTGCATTGCCTTATATGAATCTTATTCTCCAGACCATTCCGGAACCTCTCGTGATATCCCGGATCCCATCCGAGACTCCGAACAAAAATTCATAAACCAATTATCCAATCTATCCTAGCGTCGAGACACGTTAAGTGTGTGACCCTGCGGGTTCGAGAATATGCAGACATGATCTTCTATCAATAATCAACAGCGGGGTCTGGGCACCCATATTGACTCCCACACATTCATCGATGATCATATCGGATGAACCACGATGTCAGGATTCAATCAATCCCATATATATATTCCCTTCGTCTCGCGATATTTTACTTGCCCGAGATTCGATCGTTGGTATCGTCATACCTAGTTCAATCTCGTTCACAGCAAGTACTTTACTCGTTCCGTAATCCGATATCACTTTGTGATTAACTCCTTAACCACATGCTTGCAAGCGGTGTTGATATCGATTACCGAGTGGGCCCGAAGTATATCTCTCCGACTTGGGAGGGACAAATTCCATCTCGATACATACAACCCAACAGATACTTTCCGATCACCTGAGAGACACCTTTATGATCACCCTCTCATAGGATGACGTTTGATGACCTCAAAGCTTTCTTCCGATACCAGGGAGTTGTATTATCTCATGGTCTAAGGAATACAATATTTGACATAAGAAAAGCTTCGCAAAGACGAACACGATGACACGATCTAATTGCTCTGCTTTGTTTGGGTCTATCCATCATATCATTCTCCCAATGATATGATCTCATTATCAATTGACAACTCATGTCTATGGTTAGGAAACCTTAACCATCATTGATCAATGAGCTAGTCCATAGAGGCGTACTAGGGACACGGTGTTGTTCACAAACCACACAAGTATTAAAGTTTCCGCTTAATACAATTCTAGCATGGAATATAAACTTTATCATGAACAAGAATTATAATAATAACATCTTTATTATTGCCTCTAGGGCATAATTCCAACAGTCTCCCACTTGCACTAGAGTCAATAATCTAGTTTACATTTGGCAACAATCTCACACCCATGGCACTGAGGTGTTGATCATGTTTTACACGTGGAAGAGGTTTAGTCAATGGATCTGCGACATTCAGATCCGTATGTACTTTGCTAATCTTCAGATCTCCATCTGCTATATAATCTCGGATTATAGGAAACTTGCGGTTGATATGCTTGGTCTTTGGATGATATCTTGGTTCCTTAGCGAGTGCTATGGCGCCAGTGTTGTCACACAATATCTCTAGTGGGTCCAAGGCACTTGGCACCACTCCAAGCTCAGTGATGAAGTTTCTGATCCAAACTCCTTCACTTGACGCTTCTGCAGCAGCCATGTATTCCGCTTCTACTGTAGATCCCGCGATCACGCTTTGCTTGCAGCTTCTCCAGCTCACAGCTCCTCCATTCAAAATATACACGTATCCTATCTGAGATTTAGAATCATCCTTGTCGGTGTCAAAACTAGCGTCGACGTAACCTTTTACGACAAGCTGTTCATCACCCCCATAGACTAAGAACATTTCTTTAGTCCTATTTAGGTACTTTAGGATGTTCTTCACGGCTGTCCAGTGTTCCACTCCTGGATCACTTTGATATCTGCTCGTCAAACTAAGAGCATTGGACACATCCGGTCTAGTACACAGCATGGCATACATGATGGAACCTATGGCCGAGGCATAAGGCACTTTGCTCATAGCTTCCCTATCATTTACTGTAGCTGGACACTAAGCCTTGCTCAATATCTTACCTGACAACATAGGCACTGAACCTTTCTTTGCCTTATCCATTCTGAACCTTTTCAGAACTTTGTCTAGGTATGTACTCTGGCTTAAAGCTATTAGACGTCTTTGTCTATCTCTATAGATTTTGATGCCCAATATATAAGCAGCTTCACCTAGGTCTTTCATTGAAAAACACTTGTTCAAATAACTCTTCACATCGTTAAGCATGTTGATGTCATTTCCAATAATCAATATGTCATCCACATATAGTACCAGAAACGTCACCGAGCTCCCACTCACTTTCTTGTAGATGCAAGCTTCGTAGCAATTTGGAAAAAAATCCAAAGCTCTTGATTACTTGATCAAAACGAAGGTTCCAACTCCGAGATGCTTGCTTCAGTCCATAAATGGAACGCTGAAGTTTGCATACTTTATCAGCATCCTTAGGATCGACAAAACCTTCGGGTTGCATCATATACAACTCTTCATCAATGTTGCCATTGAGGAACGAAGTCTTGACATCCATCTGCCATATTTCATAATCATGAAACGCAGCAATTGCTAATAAAATCCGAATGGACTTAAACATCGCTACGGGAGAGAAAGTCTCGTCGTAGTCAACACCTTGAACTTGCCGAAAACCTTTTGCGACAAGCCGTGCTTTATAGACGGTAACATTACCATCTGCGTCCGTTTTCTTCTTGAAGATCCATTTGCACTCAACGGCCTTTCGGTCGCTAGGAGGGTCCACCAAAGTCCATACTTGGTTTTCGCTCATGGATCCCAATTCGGATTTCATGGCTTCTAGCCATTTCTCAGAGTCTGGGCTCATCATCGCTTCCTCATAGTTCGTAGGTTCACTGTCTTCTGCTAATAAGACAGTCAAGACAGGGTTGCCGTACCACTCAGGAGGGGCACGCGACCTTGTCGACCTGCGACGTTCAGTAGCAGCATCGTCCGAAGCTTCATGATCCTTGTCATTAGCTTCCTCTATTGTTGGTGCAGGCGGCACTGGAACAATTTCAGGTGCTGCGCTACTCTCCAATTCAAGAGAAGTTTCAATAACCTCGTCTAGCTCTACTTTCCTCCCACTCACTTCTTTCGAGAGAAACTCCTTCTCAAGAAAGGAACCATTCTTTGCGACAAACACTTTGCCTTCGGTTCTGTGATAGAAGGTATACCCAATAGTTTCCTTAGGGTATCCTATGAAGACACATTTCTCTGCTTTGGGTTCGAGCTTGTCCGGCATCAACTTCTTGACGTAAGCTTCGCATCCCCAAACTTTAAGAAACGACAACTTAGGTTTAGCACCAAACCACAGTTCATACGGTGTCGTCTCAACGGATTTAGATGGAGCCCTATTTAAAGTGAATGCAGCGGTTTCTAATGCATAACCCCAAAATGATAACGGCAAATCAGTAAGAGACCTCATCGATCAGACCATATCTAATAGGGTTCGATTCCGGCGTTCAGACACACCATTGCGCTGTGGTGTTCCGGGTGGCGTGAGTTGTGAAACGATTCCACTTGCTTTAAGATGCGTGAGAAAATCATAACTCAAATATTCACCTCCACGATCGGATCGTAGAAATTTAATCTTTCTGTTACGATGGTTCTCCACTTCATTCTGAAATTCTTTGAACTTTTCAAACGTTTCAGATTTATGTTTCATTAAATAGATATACCCATATCTACTTAAGTCATCGGTAAAAGTGAGAAAATAGCGATATCCACCGCGCGTCGAAACACTCATCGGTCCGCATACATCGGTATGTATGATTTCCAACAAGTCCGTTGCTCGCTCCATCATACCGGAGAACGGGGTTTTGATCATCTTGCCCATGAGGCACGGTTCGCATGTGTCAAATGATTCAAAATCAAGAGACTCCAAAAGTCCATCAGAATGGAGTTTCTTCATGCGCTTTACACCAATATGACCTAGACGACAGTGCCACAAATAAGTAGTATTATCACTATCTACTTTGCATCTCTTAGCCTCAATGTTATGGATGTGTGTTTCATCCCTTTCGAGATTTAGAAGAAATAAACCATTCACAAGAGGTGCATGACCATAAAAGATGTTACTCATATAAATAGAACAACCATTATTCTCCGATTTAAATGAATAACCGTCTTGCAATAAACACGATCCAGAAATAATTTTCATGCTCAACGCAGGCACATAATAACATTTATTAAGGTTTAAAACTAATCCCGAAGGTAAAACTAAGGAGAGCGTGCCGACGGCCATCACATCAACTCTTGATCCGTTGCCAACGCGCATCGTCACCTCATCCCTCGCAAGCCGCCGTCTATTCCGTAGCTCCTGTTTCGAGTTACAAATATTAGCAACTGAACCGGTATCAAATACCCAGGCACTACAACGAGGGCTAGTAAGGAAAACATCAATAACATGTATATCAAATATACCTTTGATGGTGCCAGCCTTCTTATCCGCTAAGTACTTCGGACAGTTGCGCTTCCAGTGACCCTTGTCCTTGCAATAGAAGCACTCAGTGTCCGGCTTGGGACCAGACCTGAGATTCTTCTCAGCAGGGGCATTGCGGTTGCCGCCGCCCTTCTTGAAGGGCTTCTTTGCTCCCTTACCTTTATTAAAGGTGGGCTTGTTGACCATCAACACATGATTATCCTTTTTGATGTCCACTTCCGCGGCCTTCAGCTTTGCGAAGAGCTCGGTGATCGTATCAGTGGAACCAATCTGATTATGAGTCACTACAAAACTTTTGTAGCTGGGAGGGAGTGATTGCAGAACCCTGTCAATCTTGAGCTCCTCTGGAATCGTGCATTCCAGTTGCTCAAGGCGTTGAGTGTAGCCCGTCATCTTAATGGCGTGCTCACTAACGGAACTCCCTTCCTCCATCTTGCAGTTAAAGAACTTCTCAGAGATCTCATATCTCTCAGAACGGGCCTGAGTCTGAAACATGGTTTTCAACTCTTCGAGAATCTCAAAGGGCCCGGGATAGTCTTCAAAACGATTTTGAAGTTCCGGTTCCATAGCAAACAACATGGTGCTCTTAATCACACCATAATCATCTTTACGCGACTGATAGACAGCTTTCTCATCAGCCGGCGCAGTTGCAGCAGGAGGGTCACCTAACGCTTTCCCAAGGACATAGTCCTTTTGTCCGCCAGATAGAATGATTCTTAGATTGCGGAACCAATTGGTGAAGTTAGACCCATTGTTTCTAAGCTTTTCCTTCTCAGCAAAAACGTTGAAGTTGAAGTTGGACTTGGCCATGTGATCTACAGTATTTGCAAGTACAATTTAGACTATGTTCATCATAAATAGTTCAACTTAATAAAATTACTAGATGAACTCCCACTAAATTCAACATCCCTCAAGTTGTTTAGTGAACACGATCCAAATTCACCACACCTAATTCGATCATCACGAGAAGAGATGTGGTTTCAATGGTGGACAACAAAGTGTCGATCATATCATTCATATGACTCATGCTTAACCTTTCGGTTCTTGTGTTCCGAGGCCATGTCTGTACATGCTAGGCTCGTCAAGTTAGACCCAAGTATTTCCGCGTGTGCAAAAACTGGCTTGCACCCGTTGTATGTGAGCGTAGAGTCTATAGCACCCGATCATCACGTGATGCTTGGACACGACAAACTTTCGCAACGGTGCATACTTGGGGAGAACACAGTTTTATCTTGATCTTTAAGTGAGGAATCATCTTATAATGCTACCGTCGCGATCTTAGCATAATAAGATACATAAAAGGATAAACATCACATGCATATAACTTTATGTGACATGGTATAGCCAATCTTCTCGCAATGATCTCCATCTTGTGCGTTCCGGCATGATCTCCATCACTCCACCATGATTGCCTCCACCACGAATAGCAACTACAACTATTGCTAACTACTTAGCGATAAAGTAAAGCTATTACATGGCGTATAAGAAGTTGACTCGTAGGTCATACACAATTATAAAGACAACCATATGGCTCCTGCCGGTTGTGTACTCATCGACATGCAAGTCGTGAAACATTACAAAACATGATCATCGCATACATTATACACATCACATCTTGGGCCATACCATATCACAGAAAACACTCCCTGCAAAAACAAGTTAGACGCCTCTACTTTGTTGTTGCATGTTTTACGTGGCTCATGGGAGTAGATGGAAAGAACGATTCTTACCTACGGAAAGCCACAACGGTGATATTATGGTTGCCAAACTCCGGTGTTAATCCCATGACAACTATAGTGAGAGAAACGGACATTCACCAGCCGCATGTGTGGTACAAGCCACACGTCAAGTGCGGAGCCGGTCTCGCGAACGACGTCGCGTAAGGTTGGCCTGGACCGCTTCAATCTCACTATCCCGCGTCATAATAAGAACACAAACAAGAGGCTTGCAACAGAAAACATCAACGCCCGCAACAACCATGTTGCGTTCTACTCGTGAATCACATCTATGCATAGATCTAGCTCTGATACCACTGAAGGGTTTCGCGACATAGTAAATCAAAATTTTCTACGGATGCGAACAGAGGGAAAGCCAAGATCTAATCTAGGAGATGCAAACAACGAGAGAGATTGGATTAGATCTTCATACCCTTGAATATTCGCACAGCGGAACGTTCGTCGGAACGTGGGTGATGTAGTCGTACTCGCTTCTCCTCCTCGCGATCCGATCCGATCTAGCACCACAAGTGGCGGTGCCTCTGTGAGATGCACACGTGCAGCACCTCGACGTCTCCTCCTTCCTCGGACCAGCAAGTATGGTGGAGAGATAGATTGGATCTACAACACGACGGCGTGGTGTATATGGTGGAGAATTTCTGCAGCAGGGCTTCGCCTACAAACAGTCGGGAGGGAGAGAGGAAGGCAACAGGGCTACTAGGGTTTGGAGGAAGGTGTGTGGGAGGGGGCGCCCCAGCCCTCTTTATATAGAGGGGGGGCGGCCAGCCCTAGCCCCTCCTCCAAGCCCAAAACCGGCGGCCAAGGGATAAGGAGTGGGGGGCATGGACTCTCCCCCTTCTAGAAATTCTATCCCGAGATTTAAACGAGTTAAATCTCTCTAGAATCGGCTGGAGGGCTTGGAGGAAGGTGTGTGTGGGGAGGGGGTGCACCAGCCCTCTATATATAGAGGGGGGGGGGCGGCCAGCCCTTGCCCCTCCTCCAAGCCTATCTCTAGTTTAAACGATTTAAACTCTCCCTTCTAGAAACCCTATCTCTAGTTTAAACGATTTAAACTCTCCCCTCTTCTAGAAATTCCATCTCGAGATTTAAACGAGTTAAATCTCTCTAGAATCGGCTGGGCCCTATGGGGCCTTGTGCCCCTGGCCCAATGCGGCCAGGACACTCCCTCATAGGCCCATGCCCCCTCCCGGAAGGTGGGGCCACGTTGGTCCCCTTCCGGAAGGTTCTAGAAGCTTCCGGTACAATACCGATTAATCCGGAACAATTCCGAACTCCAAAAACTGCACTGCCTTATATGAATCTTATTCTCCGGACCATTCCGGAACCTCTCGTGATATCGCGGATCCCATCCGAGACTCCGAACAAAAATTCATAAACCAATTATCCAATCTATCCTAGTGTCGAGACACGTTAAGTGTGTGACCCTGCGGGTTCGAGAATATGCAGACATGATCTTCTATCAATAATCAACAGCGGGGTCTGGGCACCCATATTGACTCCCACACATTCATCGATGATCATATCGGATGAACCACGATGTCAGGATTCAATCAATCCCATATATATATTCCCTTCGTCTCGCGATATTTTACTTGCCCGAGATTCGATCGTCGATATCGTCATACCTAGTTCAATCTCGTTCACAGCAAGTACTTTACTCGTTCCGTAATCCGATATCACTTTGTGATTAACTCCTTAACCACATGATTGCAAGCGGTGTTGATATCGATTACCGAGTGGGCCCGAAGTATATCTCTCCGACTTGGGAGGGACAAATTTCATCTCGATACATACAACCCAACAGATACTTTCCGATCACCCGAGAGACACCTTTATGATCACCCTCTCATAGGATGACGTTTGATGACCTCAAAGCTTTCTTCCGATACCAGGGAGTTGTATTATCTCATGGTCTAAGGAATACAATATTTGACATAAGAAAAGCTTCACAAAGACGAACACGATGACACGATCTAATTGCTCTGCTTTGTTTGGGTCTATCCATCATATCATTCTCCCAATGATATGATCTCATTATCAATTGACAACTCATGTCTATGGTTAGGAAACCTTAACCATCATTGATCAATGAGCTAGTCCATAGAGGCGTACTAGGGACACGGTGTTGTTCACAAACCACACAAGTATTAAAGTTTCCGCTTAATACAATTCTAGCATGGAATATAAACTTTATCATGAACAAGAATTATAATAATAACAACTTTATTATTGCCTCTAGGGCATAATTCCAACATCACTGTCATCTTTCGTTCGCAGGTCGGATCCTCGATAGCACGGAAGAGGCGAACACATTCGATGCACGGCAGTGTGTAGCCACACTGGTCGATTTGGCGACGTTGTCGGCGACGTGCATTCGAGCATACCTTCAGGAGATGTCGCCCACAGATGTAATTCCCAGCGACCTCGTCGAGCTGTGGAAGTACTTGGAGAAGGCGCCGTCGGTCGTAGAGTTCATGACGCGATCGGCGTTCTGGCGCGGAGCGGCGACGATGCTTAGCCTTGGGCTTGCTCACTTCCCGGAGGACTTCGATCTGGATGACGTGACGAGTGGCTACCCGTCGTCGACTGGCGCGGTGGAGATCTCCGAGGTGCTCAAGTTGATGGACCGCACCGCGGTATACTCCGAGCGCGTCTGGGCGATGGGCGACCTCCTTCCTTACCAGGAGACGGTCGTTGCACCCAACGACCCCGAGCCGCAGAACCGGGACTTCAAGGTCGAGCAGCCCTTTCGTGCGGTGATGGCGGGTGAGCTGACGACGTATCCGTCGAACCCGTACACGCCCTTCATCCGCAACCGCAAGGGTGCTGGCGAGTCGTCGTCGAAGCCTGCGGAGTAGAGTAGTTTGCCCTGGGGCGTTAGTAGCAGTTCTGCCGTTGGGCATACTTTGTATTTTGTGACGATTGCGACATGCTATTAATGAGATATCATGTTATTTTGTGAATTTTTGTTTGTTTTTGATTGAGGGTTGAACGAGTCCCCGAGCGCGTCCGCCCTTTTTATGGGGTTTACCTCGTTTGTTATGTGTTTGCGGTTTTGAATGTTTTGTTATTGAGGTCGAATCGCCCGAACTCGGAGAGCCAGTCGCAAGGCGACTCCCATGAGTGCTCTGTACTTCACCGTTTTCCCTTGCGCGAACAAGGTCGGGTGGCCGAGTCCCCGAGCGTGGTACTTGGTTGTTCTAGGCGCGACTCGAGGGGGGTGAGGACTTGGCGCGTTTGTTTGAGCGCATCACTCCTTCCTGGCCCGTTGGGTCAGTCGCATGGCGAGTCCTGGGCATGCTCTCATACTTGGTGTTTTCCCTAGCCGCTTGCGCTGAACTGGTCGTCAGTCCCCGAGCGTGGTACTTGGCCGTTCGAGTAGCTATGTCGAGGATGCGGAGGATCATAGTCGACGGCAGTTGTCTTGGCTCGTTGAGCCAGTCGAGCTAGGCGACTCCAGTGGGGCTCCGGGTAGGCATTTTTCGTGGACGTTACAAGACCTAGGGTACCCAGTGCCCTTGTAGCGCACTACTTGGCCGTGCCGATCGCTATGCCAGAGGTTGACTTCTGCAGTTAGCTTGACGCTGTTATTACGAGTGCGAGTGGCACAAGACACGGAGAGTAGACGCAATTTGCGTTAACTAACATTTTTATTTCATAGCGACTGGAGGATACATGTGTGGAGTTCTAGGAGTAGAACTTCCGTAGGAGGTTTACATTCCATGGTCGCTTGACGTCGAGTTTGCCGTCCCCGCGGACATCGATGAGGTAGTAGGCGTCGTTGCCGAGTAATCGCCCTATGGAGAATGGTCCCTCCCATGGGGGGGATAGCTTGTGCATGCCCTTCTTGTCCTGGACGAGGCGCAGCACCAGGTCGCCTTCTTGGAAGGTGCGAGTTTTCACCCGCCGGCTGTGGTAGCGGCGGAGTCCTTGCTGGTAGATGGCGGTGCATGAGCGAGCTAGGTCGCGTGCTTCGTCAAGTTGGTCGACTCCATCCCGTCGTGCGAGTTTGTTCGCAACCTCCGTGTAGTGGACGACCCTTGGCGAGTCGTGCTCGAGGTCGGTGGGCATGACTGCCTCGGCGCCGTACACCATGAAGAAGGGGGTGAACCCTCTCGACCTGTTGACTGAGGTGCGGATGCCCCAGATAACAGAGGGTAGCTCCTCGACCCAGCACCCGGCGATGCGCTCGAGTGGTACTTGGAGCCGCGGCTTCAGGCCGTGGAGGATGCTCTGGTTGGCCCGTTCGGCTTGTCCGTTGGACTCCGGGTGGGCGACTGACGCCAGGTCGAGCCGGATGTGGTGTTCCTCGCAGAACTCGGCCATGGCTCCTTTGGCAAAGTTGGTGCCGTTGTCCGTGATGATGCTGTTTGGGAACCCGTAGCGATATATGAGCTCACGTAAGAACTTGGTGGCGGTCTTCCCGTCGCATTTCCGGACTGGCTTGGCCTCCACCCACTTTGTGAATTTGTCGACCGCGACCAGAAGGTGGGTGTAGCCAGAGGGGGCCTACCATATCCATACCCCACACGGCGAACGGCCAGGTGATGGGGATTGTCTTGAGTGCTGAGCTCGGCACGTGTGTCTGGTTGGCGTACTTCTGGCACCCGGCGCACCGTTGGACGATGTCGACGGCATCGGCATGTGCGGTGGGCCAATAGAAGCCGTGCCGCATGGCCTTGGCGACCAGAGAGCGGGCGCCGGCGTGGTGGCCGCAGTCGCCGGAGTGGATGTCGTGGAGGATCTTGCGTCCTTCGGCGGGTTGGACGCAGCGTTGGAACACGCCGGTCACGCCGCGCTTGTGGAGCTCGCCGTCAATGATGGTGAAGGATTTGCATCGGCGTGCAATCATCCGAGCGTCCGTCTCGTCTGCCGGCAAGGTGCCAACCTCCAGGTAGGCGATGTAGGGCCTGGTCCAGTCGTCTGGCTCGGTGACGAGTGCGACCAGGGCCGCCTCCGGCTGCAGCGGGACTCTGATGTTGATCTCCCTTGGGGGTGAGACTGACGGCTTGGTGATCGTGTCGAGGAAGACGCCGGCGGGTGGCGCGAGTCGAGCTGACCCGATGCGAGAGAGTGCGTCGGCCTCCTTGTTCTTCTGCCTGTCGATCCATTCGACGGAGTAGCCTGCGAAGTGTCCCCCCAGCTTGTCTATTGCTTGGCGGTATGCCTCCATTGTAGGGGAGACGGCGTCGCAAGTGCCGGCGACTTGCCCCGCGACGAGGTCGGAGTCTCCGTAGCAGCGTAGGCGGTGGACGTTCATCTCCTTGGCGGCTCGCATGCCGTGGAGGAGTGCCTCGTACTCGGCCATGTTGTTGGTGCAGGGGGTGAAGTCGAGGCAGAGGACGTAGCGGAGCTTGTCGCCCTTTGGTGAAGTCAGTACGATCCCTGCTCCTGCGCCGTCCGCGTTCTTGGAGCCGTCGAAGTGCAGGCTCCAGTAGTGGAGGTATGGCAGCTTTTCTGGCTGCTGGTCCTCTTCCCAGTCGGCGATGAAGTCCGCTAGAGCCTGCGACTTGATCGCTTTTCGTGGCTCGTACTTGATGTTATGGACGCCGATTTCGACGGCCCACTTAGCGACTCGCCCAGTCGCCTCGCGGTTGCGGATGATGTCCTGCAACGGTGCTGAGGAGACGACCGTGATCGGGTGCTCCTAGAAGTAGTGCGGCAGGCGCCTCTGTGCTCTGAAGACCGCGTATACCAGTTTCTGGTACTGCGGGTATCGCTGGCGCGACTCGGTGAGGACCTCGCTGATGTAGTACACCGGTCACTGTACCGGGCGCTCCTTTCCTTCCTCCGGTCGCTCGACGACCATGATGGCACTGACGACTCGCTCGGAAGCCGCGACGTAGACCAGCATGGGTTCTTTGTCGACGGGGCGGCGAGTAATGGTGCCGCGAGTAGCACCTTCTTGAGGCTGCGGAGTGCGTCGTCCGCCTCCTTGTCCCACTGGAAGGTGGGGTTCTTGCGCATCAGGCGGTATAGGGGCATCGCCTTTTCGCCCAGGCGGGGGATGAAGCGACTGAGAGCCGCTACTCGCCCGGCAAGCTTCTAGACGTCGCGCAAGCACTCGGGTTTGCCGAGACGGGCGATCGTGTCGATCTTTGTGGGGTTCGCCTCGATCCCGCGCTTGGAGACGGTATAGGGGCATCGCCTTTTCGCCCAGGCGGGGGATGAAACGTCCTGCGTTGATTTTGTGCTCAGCGAGTTCCCTAGGGACACCAGGCATGTCAGAGGGCTTCCATGCGAAGATGTCCCTGTTCTCACGGAGGAACTCGATGAGCTCGCCTTCCTATGCTGGGCTCATGCATGTCCCGATCGTCACCATCTGGCTGGAGTCGTGGGGACTAGCTCGACGGTACGGGTGTGCGTCGTTGCCTCGAAGGCTGAGGTGTTGACGCCCTCCGAACTAGGCTTCTTGAGTATGGTGGGGTCGTGGTTGTTGACCCTGCTCGCGTACTTGGCGAGCTCGTCGGTGTGGTTGGCCTCTGCCGTGATGACGGCGTCGGCGAGTTTGGCTCCTTTGGCCTCGCACTCGGCGGCCATGTCGGGGTCGCCGTTGATGGTGATGATGCCGCGTGGCCCGGGGAGCTTCATCGCGTTGTACGTGTAGTGGGGCGCTGCCATGAACTTGGCGAACACCTTGCGCCCCAGGACGCAGTGGTAGGGGCTGTCGAAGGGTACCAGCTCGAAGACGATCCGCTCAGTGCGGAAATTTGATGGTGTGCCGAAGGTGACTGGCAGCGTGACCTTGCCGATCGGGTACGCCTTCCGACCGGGGACGATGCCGTGGAACGTGGTGTGGGTCGTCTCGATCATCGACTGCGGGAGCCACAACCGCCTGAAGGTGTCCAGGTACAGGATGTTGATGCAGTTGCCGCCGTCCATCAATGTCTTGGGGAGCCAGTAGTCGCCCACCTTTGGATTGACCACCAGGGCGACTCGGCCTGGGTACTCGATGCGCGGCGAGTTGTCCTGGCGGCTCCAGGTGATGGGCTGCTCCGACCAGTTGAGGAACTGGGGAACGTCCACCTAGGCCACCGTGTTTACGGCGACGGCGCGGGTGATGACCTTCTTCTCGCGCTTCGTGTTGAAGCCTGTGAAGGTGTGGAGCGAGCCGGCCACACTGCCGAACTTTCCGCCGTTTGGCGGGTTGTTGTCGGGGTCCTCCCGCGCTCGCCGTGCCTTCTCGATCTCCTTGAGAGAGTGGCAGTCGGCGGTCGTGTGCATGGCGGGCTTCCCTTCCCTGCTGTGAAACGCACAAGGTTGGTTAAGGAGGGCCGCGGGGTCGAACCTTGGTTTTGCCTTGTAGTTGCCGCCGTCGCGGCGTTGCCCCCCATCCGGCAAAAGCTCTTGGGCTCGCGCTGCGCGTGCCTAGCGTTGGCGACAAAGTCGACTCTCCCCTCACTGCGGCGCTTGCCGGTGAGGCGAGTGTTGCTGTAGCGTAGGTCGGACCGTCGTCCGTTGTCGTTGCCATTTGTGCGGCGTTGACCACCCGACTCGTCGTCGGTTTCCTGATTTGGGTCTTCCTCCGCGTACCTTTTGGCGATCTCAAGGAGGTCCGGTATGTTGTCGAGTGTGCGGTATGCTCGTTTGATATTGGCGACCAAGGGCTCGTAGCGGCACGAGGTCTTGAAGCAGTGGATCGCGGTGTCCGGGTGGATACCGGCCATGTTGTACCATAGTTCTTGCCACCGTTGGACCCAGCTTCGGGTCGACTCGCGGGGTCCCTGGACGCATCGCTCCAGGTCCTCGATGGTGGTGGCGCGGGTGTAGGAACCCTCGAAGTTCCTGACGAAGGCGTCGCGCATCTCTTCCCAGGAATCAATGCTATCCGGGGGGAGAGTGTTAATCCACTGCCTGCATGCTCCCTCCATCATCAGGAGGAGATAGCGGGCGGCTAGCAGGTCGGTGTGGCCAGCGATCCCCATTGCCATGAGGTAGGTGTCCAGCCACACGGAAGGGTCGTACGAAGGGTCGTACTTCTCTATTTCCTTCGGCGCTTTGAAGTTCGTCGGGTATTTTTCGCCTCGGATCATCGGTCCGAAGCACCGGGGCCCGAGCCGGCTTAGCGACCCCATCGGCTCGCTGTCGTGGCGATTGGTTAGGGTGTGTCGCAGGTCGTCGGGCTGGCGTGCGTGCCAGCTTTGGTTGTTGATGATGTGGGTGCGGGCGTCGACGGGCTGACCGTTGGCGGCGACGAAGTTAGTCGCTGGCCTGGGGTCATTAGTGGAGAGTGCCGCGTTCGCGGGTCGGTGTTGGAGCTGCAGTGGTTCGGGTGGCGGGCAGTTGAGGGTGTTTGCCGCCAATGGACGGCCGCTTGAAGCCGCTCTGCTTCCCGACGAACGCGAGTACATCCGACCCTGTGAGTCGACGCCTGCGTTTTGTTGCTCGACCGCCTTTGCGAGCAGGGCCTTGATGTACTGGATCTGTAGGGCGCCGTCACCGGTGGCCATGATGTTGTCGGGCGCTGCTCGGCCCGCCACGAAGTCGTCCATAGGGGTGGAGAACAGTGGTAGGCCGTTCGCGTCTCGCTCCCGTGAGGAGAGCACGATCCGCGGCTGGTCCCTGGGGGTGCGCGGTTGGGTGGAGGTGGGGCGCCATTCGCCGTCGACCCTGGAAGGGGTCGGGCGCTTCCTCCGAGTGGTGCGTTCTCGCAGATCGCGCGCTCGGCCACGCGGGCCGGGTCGTTCTCGTCGTCGAAGTTCAGGGCGCGCCCCTAGACGATGGGGTTCAAGCGCGACCTGATTCGCTGCGCGTGGTAACGTGACAGCTCCTGCGCCGTCACCTGCTCGAGGCGAAATTTTTCGCGCTCGTCTTGCTCCTTGTGGACTGCCTCCGCCAGCTTTAGGCGGAGTTCCTTGACCTCCGTTGCCGTGGTGTTAGGGGGATCAGGGTGGAGAAGGGATCCTCCGGCGGATCGGTGTCGGTCGCCATGTAGGTCGCGACGTGGCGAGTGGTCCCGTCACGGAGATCGGCGGAGTTTTCCGACCCGGAGTCGAAGTCGAAGATCCCAAGGATGGAGGGATCCTCTAAGTCTCCCATGTTGGAGACATGGGTGATGGAGCCCGCGGGCGAAGCCGCGGTGATGGATCCGGCGAGTGACGCCGGAGTCGCCGAGTCGGCGTCGTCGTTGAGGGCCACGTCTTCCGCGGCCACGGTGTTTTCGGCCACATTGTTGTGGGCCGAGTTGTACTCGGAGGCGAGGCGATGGATCGTGCGGACCTGGCTCTCGGAGAGCCGGTCGCGTGGTGGAGACTTGCGGATGCGAGCCGAGTCCTCCGAGACAATGACGTTGGTGAGGCCGACGAAGTGGCTGATCATGCCGACCGGCAGGATCATGCTGTGCGTGACGGGTCACGCCGCCGAGACGTAGCTGCTCGGCAAGATTTGGAGCATCTCGCCGATCGCTATAATGCGGCTGGTGGCGACCGACTTGTTGATGGGCAGATTGGATCTCGCTGCAGAACACCGGCCAGACCGGCCAGGCCTCACGGTGGGCGCCACTGTCGTGGGAATGACCATGGCAGACGCTGCAATCGGCAGCGAGTAGTAGAACGAAGGGCAAGGGCGGCCAGCCATCTGCGGTGCAAGATGAGGGCGGAGACACAGGGTTTTACCCAGGTTCGGCCCCCCGGAGGGTAAATACCTACTCCTGCTAGATTGTATTATGATGTAAGTACAATGGGGCGAGCTCGACGGCTAGGCGGTGAGTCGCCTGGGTGGATGATGGAATGTATCCTCTACACGCCCTGTAGGGAGGTTTATATAGACTCACCCCCCTAGGGTTTACATATCTTAACCGAATTAGTTAAGGTTTCGGCACTCATTTAACCTAATCCGACTGGGCCTATCTACTCTCCTGGGCCTTCAGCTTCCAGTCGCTTAGATCCACGCCAGGCCTTGATCCAGTCGCCGTCCTGTAGTCCCACTCGCCAGTTCCTGGGCCAGTCTGAAACGTCCTGCTGGGTGTACCCCGGTAGGCATATCCCCATCAGGTCGCCGAGTCCCCGAGCTTGGTACTTGGCCGTTATAGTCGCATGCCCGAGGTAGGTGAGGACTAGGCGCGTTGTGTTAGGCGCGTCACTCCGCCTGATCCGTAAGACCAGTCGCATGGCGAGTCCAGGGTGCGCTCTCTTACTTGGCGTTTTTCCATAGCCACTCTTCCTTGGGCTGGTGTCAGTCCCCGAGCGTGGTACTTTGCCGTTTGAGTCGCTGCACCGAGGATGTGGAGGACTGGGTCGCTGTGGGAAGTGAATGCAGTCGTCTTGGCTTGGGAAGCCAGTCGAGCGGGGCGACTCCAATGGGGCTCCGGGTTGGCTTTTTTCATGGACGGTATGAGGCCTGAATTTTTCCAGTGCCCTCGTACCGCACTACTTGGCCGAGCCGATCGCGTCACCAATGGTTGACTTCTGCAAATAGCATAACGCTGTTACTACGAGTGCGAGTGGCACAAGGTATGGAGAGTGGACGCAATTTGTGCGAATCGATCTGCTTTATTTCATAGCGGGTAGGGGTACATGTCTGGAGTTCTAAGTGTAGAACTTCCGTAGGAGGTTTACATTCCATGGCCGCTTGACGTCGAGTTTTCCGTTGCCTCGGACGTCGGTGAGGTAGTAGGCGTCGTTGCCCAGGAATCGCCTGATGGCAAATGGTCCCTCCCAAGGGAGGGAGAGCTTGTGCATGCCCTTCTTGTCTTGGATCAGATGCAGTATGAGGTCACCTTCCTGGAAGGTGCGAGTCTGTACTCGCCGGTTGTGGTAGCGGCAAAGCCCTTGCTGGTAGATGGCAGAGAAGGAGCGAGCTAGATCGTGCGCTTCGTCGAGCTGATCGACTCCGTCCTGGCGTGCGAGCTCGCTGTCAGCCTCCGTGTAGTTGACCACCCATGGCGAATCATGCTCGAGGTCGGTTGGCATGACGTCCTCGGCACCGTACACCATGAAGAAAAGAGTGAATCCTGTCGACCTGTTGACAGAGGTGCGGATGCCCCAGATGATAGAGGGGAATTCTTCGACCCAGCACCCGGGGGTTCGCTCTAGTGGAACTTGCAGTCGCGGCTTCAGGCCATGGAGGATGCTCTGATTGGCGTGTTCCGCCTGTCCATTGGACTCCGGGTGGGCAGCTAAGGCGAGGTCGAGTCGTATATTATGCTCCTCGCAGAATTCTGCCATGGCTCCTTTGGCGAAGTTTGTGCTGTTGTCCATGATGATGTTGTGCGGGAATCCGTAGCGATAGATGAGCTTGCATAGGAATTTGGTGGCAGTCTTCCCGTCGCACTTGCGGACTGGCTTGGCCTCCACCCATTTTGTGAACTTATCGACTGCGACTAGGAGGTGGGTGAAGCCAGAGGGGGCCTTCTTGAACAGGCCCACCATGTCCATGCCCCATACGGCAAATGGCCAGGTGATGGGGATGGTCTTGAGTGCCGAGCTCGGCACGTGAGTCTGGTTGGTGTACTTCTGGCACCCGACGCATCGTTGGACGATGTTGACAGCGTCGGCGTGCGCGGTGAGCCAGTAGAAGCCATGTCGCATGGCCTTGGCGACCAGGGAGCGGGCGCCGGCGTGGTGGCTGCAGTCGCCAGCGTGGATGTCTTGGAGGATCTTTCATCCTTCTGCGGGTTGGACATGGCGTTGGAACACGCCAGTGACGCTCCGCTTGTGGAGCTCGCCGTTGATGATGATGAAGGATTTGCAGTGGCATGCTATCATCCGGGCCTCCGTCTCGTCGGCGGGTAGGGTGCCTCCCTCCAGGTAAGCAACGTATGGCGCGGTCCAGTCGCTGGGCTCGGCGATCAGTGCGACTAGGGCTGCGTCTGGTTGTAGCGGAATTCCGACATCAATATCCCTTGGGGGAGAGACGGAAGGCTTGGTGATGGTGTCGAGGAAGACGCCAGCAGGTGGTGCGAGTCGAGCCGAGCCGATGCAGGAGAGTGCGTCGGCCTCCTCATTCTTCCTCCTGTCGATCCACTCGACGGAGTAGCCCGCGACGTGGCCTCCAAGCTGGTCCACTAGTTGATGGTACGCCACCATGGTGGGGGAGACTTCGTCGCAGGTGCCGGCGACTTGCCCAGCGACGAGGTCGGAGTCGCCATAGCAGCGCAAGTGATTGATGTTCATCTCCTTGTCTGCCCGCATGCCATGGAGTAGCGCCTCGTACTCGGCCATGTTGTTGGTGTAGGGGGTGAAGTCGAGGTAGAGGACATAGGTCATCTTGTCGCCCTTCGGAGATGTGAGCACGATCCCTGCCCCTGCGCCATCTGCGTTATTGGAGCCATCGAAGTGTAGGCTTCAGTAATGGAGGTATGGCAGTTTATCTGGCTGCTGGGCCTCCTCCTAGTCGGCAAGAAAGTCTGCGAGAGCATGTGACTTGATTGCCTTGCACGGCTCGTACCTGATGTTGTGGACGCCGATCTCGACGACCCACTTGGCGACTCGCCCAGTCGCTTCACGGTTGTGGATGATGTCTTGCAATGGTGCTGAAGAGGCGACCATTATTGGGTGCTCCTGGAAGTAGTGCGATAGTCGCCGATGTGCTCTGAAGACCGCATATACCAATTCTGGGTACTGTGGGTAGGGCTGGCGAGACTCAGTGAGGACTTCGCTGATGTAGTATACAGGTCGCTGCACCGGGCGTTCCTTGCCCTCCTCTGGTCGTTCGACGACCATGGCGGCGCTGACGACGCGCTCAGAAGCCACGACATAGACGAGCATGGGCTCCTTATCGACTGGGGCGGCGAGTAGTGGTGCCGCGAGTAGCACCTCCTTGAGGGCGTGGAGCGCATCATCTGCCTCCTTGTCCCACTGGAAAGTGGGGTTCTTGCGCATTAGGCGGTAGAGGGGCATCGCCTTCTTGCCTAGCCGGGGGATGAAGCGACTGAGAGCCGCGACTCGCCCGGCCAACTTCTGGATGTCGCGCAGGCACTCGGGTCTGCCGAGTCGGGCGATCGTGTTGATCTTGGCAGGGTTCGCCTCGATCCCACGCTTGGAGACGACGTATCCCAGCAGTTGTCTAGTAGGTACACCGAAGGTGTACTTTCCTAGGTTTAGCTTTATCTTGTACCTCTGAAGGTTGGCGAAGGTTTCCGCCCGGTCGGCGAGTAGATCGCCCTGGCGAGTGGATTTTACCAGCACGTCGTTGATGTAGACATGAATGTTGCGGCCAATTTGGCTCGCAAGGCACTCCTGCATGCACCTCTGGTAGGTCGCCCCGGTGTTCTTGAGGCCGAAAGTCATGGCGGTGTAGAAGAAGGCTCCGAATGGCGTGATGAACACCGTCTTCTCTTCGTCCTCGACTGCCATTTTGATCTGGTTGTACCCAGAGTAGGCGTCGAGGAAGCATAGCAACTCCGAACCCGCGGTTGAGTCGATGATTTGGTCGATCCGCGGGAGGACGAATTGCTCCTTCGGGTAGGCGCTATTGAGGTTTGTGTAGTCAATACACATTCTCCAGGTCTCGTTTTTCTTCTCGACTAGGACTGGGTTTGCCAGCCACTTGGCGTATTTGATTGGCCGAATGAAGCCTGTAGCGAGTAAACGCTAAACTTCCTCGGTGGCACTCTTCATTGAAGGGTCGCAGCGACTTCTTGACGGGTCGTGCTTTGGGGTCGGTGTTGAGTTTGTGCTCAGCGAGTTCCCTCGGGACACCAGGCATGTCGGATGGCTTCCATGCAAAGATGCCGCAATTCTCACGTAGGAACTCGATGAGCGCGCCTTCCTATGATGGGCTCATGCCCTCCCCAATCATCACCGTCTGGCTGGAGTCACCTGGGACCAGTTTGATGGTGCGAGTGTGCATCATTGCCTCTAAGGCGGTGGAGCTTCCACCCTCCGAGTTTGGCTTCTTGAGTATGGTGGGGTCGTTATTGTTGACCCTGCTCGTGTACTTGGAGAGCTCAGCGTGGTTGGCCTCTCCTGCGATTTCGGCGCCTTTGGCCTCGCATTCTGCAACCATATCGGGATCGCCATGGACAGTGATGATGCCACACGTCCTAGGGAGCTTCATCATGTTGTATGCATAGTGGGGCGCTACCATGAATTTGGCGAACGCCTGGCGCCCTAGGACGTTGTGGTAGGGGCTGTTGAATAGCACCAGCTCGAAAACGATCCGCTCGGTGCGGAAGTTTGCTGGTGTGCCGAAGGTGACTGGTAGCGTCACCTTGCCGATTGGGTACGCCTTCCGACCGGGTATGATGCCGTGGAAGGTGGTGTAGGTCGTCTCGATCATCGACTGCGGGAGCCGTAGTCGCCTGAATGTGTCCAAGTATAGAATGTTGATGGAGCTGCCGCCGTCCATCAGTGTCTTGGGGAGCCAATAGTCCCCCACCTTGGGCTTGACCACCAAGGCGACTCGGCCCGGATATTTGATCTGTGGCGAGTGGTCCTCGCGGATCCAAGTGATTTGTTGCTCGGACCAGTTAAGGAACTGGGGGATGTCGATCTGTGACACCGCATTGACGGCGACGGCACGGGCGATGACCTTCTTCTCGTGCTTCGTGTTGAAGCCCGTGAAGGTGTGGAGCGAGCTGACGACGCTGCCGAATTTTTCGCCATTTGGCGGGTTATTGTCGGGGTCTTCCCGTGCGCATCGTGCCTTCTCAATCTCCTTTAGGGAGTGGCAGTCGGCGGACGTGTGCGTAGCGGTCTTCCCTTCCCATCTGTGAAACACACAGGGTTGGTTAAGGAGAGCCGTGGGGTCGAACCTCGGATTTGCCTTGTAGTTGCCGCCATCGGGGCGTTCGCCACCATCACGGCGGAAGCTCTTGGGTTCGCGCGGCGCGTATACGACGTTGGCGACGAAGTCAACTCTCCCATCACCGCGGCGCTTGCCGGTGAGGTGAGTGTTGCTATAGCGTAGCTCGGGTCGCCTCCCGTTGTCGTGGCCGCTCATGCGGCGATTCCCTCTCGACTCGTCGTCGGTTTCTTGGTTTGGGTCCTCTTCCGTGTACCGCTTGGCGATCTCCAGGAGGTCCGGTATGTTGTCGAGTGTTTTGTACACCCGGTTGAGCTTGGCGACCAGGGGCTTGTAGCGGCACGAGGTCTTGAAATAGTGGACCGCGGTGTCCGGGTAGATTTCGGCCACGTTATACCACAGGTCTTGCCACCGTTGGACCCAAATGCGGGTCGATTCGCGGGGTCCCTGGACGCATCGCTCCAGGTTCTCGATGGTGGTGGCGCAGGTGTAGGAACTCTCGAAGTGCCTGACGAAGGCGTCGCGCATTTCCTCCCAGGAGACGATGCTATCCGCGGGGAGGGTGTTGATCCATTGCCTACACGCTCCCTCCATCATCAGGGGAAGGTAGCGAGCGGCGAGTAGATTGGTATGGCCGGTGATTCCCATTGCCATGACATAGGTATCTAGCCACACGGATGGGTCGTACGAGGGGTTGTACTTCTCGATTTCCTTCGGCGCCTTGAAGTTCACCGGGTATCTTTCGCCTCGGATCATTGGTTCAAAGCACTCGGGTCCGACTCGACTTAGCGACCCCCTTGGTTCACTGTCGCGGCGGTTGGTGAGGGTATGCCTCAAGTCGTCAGGCTAGCGTGCGCGCCAGCTCTGGTTGTTGATGATGTGGGTGTGCGCGTCGACTGGATGCCCGTTGGCAGCGACGAAGTTGTTCGCCGGTCGCGGGTCATTGGTGGAGAGTGCCGCGTGCGCGGGTCGAAGTTGGAGCTGCAGGGGCTCGGGTGGTGGGCAGTTAAGGGTGTTCACCACCATTCGGCGGCCGCTCGAGGCTTCCCTGCTGCCTGACGAACGCGAGTACATGCGACCCTGTGAGTCGGCACCCGCATTTTGTTTCTCGACTGCCTTGGCAAGTAGAGCCTTGGCATACTGAATCTGCAGGGTGCCTTCCCCGGTTACGATTATGTTGTCGACCGCTGCTCGACTCGTGACGACATTGTCCATCGGAGTGGAAAACGGTGGGAGGTCGTTTGCGTCTCGCTCCCGCGAGGATACCATGATTCTTGGTTGGTCCCTGGGGGGTGCGCAGCTGGGTGGTGGTGGTGCGCCGTTGGCCGTCGCGCCTGGTTGTGGCTAGGAGCTCCCTCCTGGCGGCGCGTTCCCGCAGATCACGCGTTCGGCCGCACGAGCCGGGTCGTTCTCATCGTCGAAGTTCAGGGCGCGTCCCTGAATGGTGGGGTTGAGGCGCGACCTGATTCGGAGTTGGTGGTAACGCGAGAGTTCCTACGGCGTCACCTGCTCGGATTTGGTGGTAACGTGAGAGTTCCTGTGTCGTCACCTGTGCGAGAGCAGGAACACCACTACGGCCAGCTTTAGGGATATGCCGCCGGATCCCAGTCCTCTGGCATGTCCCTAAAGTTGGTCATAGAGGCACTCCCTAATATGTGACCACCATCCTCCGGTCATAGAGGCACTCCCTAATATCAGATCTTCATGGTCAGTACGAATTTGGACACCATCTTCATATTTCAGGAAAGTCATAGTATGAATAGGAACTAAAGGCCCCCTATAGTCCCGGTCCAGCCACAAATCGGGACTAACACTCAAGACATTTATTAATATTGAAATACTGAGAATACGAAATTAGGACTAAAGCCCCCCTTTATTCCCGGTCCAGCCACGAACCAGGACTAACACTCAAGACATTTATTAATATTAAAAAATTGAGACTAAGGAATCGGGACTAACCCCCCCCCCCCCCTTAGTCATGCTCATATATATCCCTATAGTACATAGCTTCAGGGTCGTTTTCATCTTCGTCTTTGTCATCGTCGTCCTTTCTGGGCGCATGCGGTTGGATCCTTAGCCCAGCCATGACATATTCCGGGAGCACCTGCCACTCCGGCCTAGGATTCACGGCGCGTGGGGGAGAGGGCTCCAGGATGATGATGTCTCTACACCTACGGCCTTATTATGGCTCTATTGTGACTGCGGCCATCGCAGGTGAGGATGATCTCACTGCATGATGTAGCGCATATAAACGACGATAGTCCGGTTCGCCCACCACAGGCAGTGGACGGCTTCGTTGTGGTTCACCGGGGGATGATCGTTGATGACCCACAAGTATAGGGGATCGCAACAGTCTTCGATGGTAGTATTATCCAATTTATTGATTTGACACAAGGGGAGCCAAAGAATACTTGCAAGCCTTAACAACTGAGTTGTCAATTCAGCCGCACTTGGAAATAGTTCTTGCTCACAGAAGTTTATCGGTAGCAACAGTTTTATAGTACCAATAGCAAAGTAACAGAAGCAGCACATCAAGAGCAATAGTAATAGTAGTAGAAAACAGTAGGATATGAGTGCGGTAGACATAGGGATGGATGGACAGGAGTTGCATGGACGAGTATAAACATGTAACTTCAAGATCTATGGCAATTGCAGATAAATAAGATAAAGCATCCAAGTCCTAAACAATCATAGGCATGTGCTCCATATATAGTCATGCGTGCTCGCACTAATAACTTGCACAACATCTTATGTCCTGCCACCCCGTTGTAGCGGGGCCTCAAGGGAACTACTCGCAATTAAGGTGCTCCTTTTAATAGAGCACCGGAGCAAAGCATTAACACTCCGTGAACAAATGTGATCCTCATATCACAGCCATCCCCTCATGTTATCCCAATTTCTTTCACTTTGGGGCCTTTGCATCTGGACAATGATATGTGTACACAACTTGCAGATAAGATCACAAACAATACTATCATCATGAATCAATAATAAGTTCATATCTGAGATCATGGCACTCGGGCCCTCGTGACAAGCATTAATCACAAAAAGTTGCAACAAAGTCAAATAACACTAATAGAGATACTAGGCACCATGCCCTAACAATCTTATTCGATTACATGATAGAACTCATCCAATACCTACCATTCCCATAGCCTACAGCAGGGGATTAATCACTCATGGATGAGGGAAAGATGGATGGTTGATGGAGAGGCGTTGTTGATGATGATAGCAATGATCCTCTCCAAATTCCCCATCCCGGAAGGGTGCCAGAACGCAGTTGCTGGTTCCAAATCGCGGTTTCTGGGGGTGGCGGCACAGCGGAACTCTTTCTGGAAAAATGTCGAAAACCCCTGAGTTTTTAGGTCAAGAGGCAACTTATAGGCGAAGAGGGAGGCCGAGGGGGTGCCTGAGGCGGCTGCACCCCCCAGGCGCAGGGTGGGCCCACCCGCACGGCAGGGTGTGTGGGCCCCTCAGCCCTCCACTCCGTCTCGTACTCTGGCTCCGTGGATCTTCTGGTGAAATAGGATTTTTGGCATATTTTCCTGGATTTTTTCCGATAGTTGATTTCCTGCACAAAAACTAGACACCAAGGTAATTATGCTGAAAACAGCGTCAGTTCATGTTAGTTGTATCGAAATCACACAAGTTTAGAGGAGAAACAATAGCAAAAGTGTTCGGGAAAGTAGATAAGTTTTGTACGTATCAACCGTCACCCTCATACATGGTGAGCTCCCTTTCCTACTGGTTAGCGAAGAAGGCATTCCAGGTGTCATATTTTCTGGGATCCCAATGGAGATCCATCCGCTGCTCCACCATTAGCTCGAGGTATAAGTGGATCGTGATGGCCGCCTGGCGTGCGGAACCTTGAGGCATGGGAGGGACATGAACCCCTCCAGGGCTCAGAATCCATTCGGCAGGCAGCTGGTAGCTCGACAGACATGGGTAGCTGGAGGCGAACAGCGCCTCGGTCTCCTCGAGGGTCAGAATTGCCCAATATGCGTTGTCCATTATTGTGAGAGACGAAGGTGTGGATGTGTGGATAGCCATGGCGTGGTCGGCCTAGATATAGAGGGAAAGGGTGGGAAAACTTGGCGGGAAGCGGTAGGAAATGGCGGGAAATATCTTTAGTCCTGGTTAGTGACTACAACCAGGACTAAAAGTTCTGGTCAGAGGGAAAGGGCGGGAAATCTTGGCGGGAAGCTATGGGAAATGGCAGGAAATATCTTTAGTCCCGGTTAGTGACTACAACCGAGACTAAAAGCTCTGGTCAGAGGGAAAGAGCGGGAAAAATTCGCGGGAAATGGTGGGAAATATCTTTAGTCTCAGTTAGTGACTATATATTATTTGGATTTTTACAATAGTACATATGATTTTCGAAAGTTTTATATTTGATTTGAAAAAAAATGAAAATTTACAAAATGCATAATTTATACATGATGCAAACAGATGTATGGATATTATATTAAGATTCTTTATTTTTTCTGATAATAATAGACATATTATTTGTAATATTTGGATTTTTACAATAGTAGATATGATTTTCAAAAGTTTTATATTTGATTTGAATAAAAAAATGAAAATTTACAAGATGACACAATTTATACATGATGCAAATAGATGTATGGATATTATATTAAGATTTTTATATTTTTCTAATAATAATAGACATATTATTTATATTATTTGGATTTGTACAATATGAGATATGATTTTCCGAAGTTTTATATTGGATTTGAATAAAAAAATGAAAATTTACAAATGACACAATTTATACATGATGCAAACAGATGTATGCATATTATATTAAGATTCTTTATATATTTTTGATAATAATAGACATATTATTTGTATTATTTGGATTTTTACAATAGTAGATATGATTTTTCAAAGTTTTATATTTGATTTGAATAAAAAAATGAAAATTCGCAAATGATGCAATTTAGACATGATGCAAACAGATGTACGGATATTATATTAAGATTCTTTATATTTTTATGATAATAATGGAAATAGTATTTGGATTTTTATAATAGGAGATATGATTTTCCAAAGTTTTCTATTTGATTTGAATAAAAAAAGAAAATTTACAAATGGCACAATTTATACATGATGCAAACACATGTATGGATATTATATTCAGATAGCTTATATTTTTCTGATAATAAGAGACATATTATTTGTTTTATTTAGATTTTTACAATAGGAGATATGATTTTCCAAAGTTTTCTATTTGATTTGAATAAAAAAAATTTACAAACAAAACACTAGTCCCGGGCGATGGATTAACCCGGGACTAAAGGTTTGTCCCTTTATATACTCTTGCCCGCCCTGGCCGCGCCCCACCCGCACTTAGCAAATTCTACGACGAAGACGAAGACGAGAAGGCGCCGACGCAGAGAAACGCAGGGGAGGTGCTACCCTCGTCTCCAGCCGCCCCAACGTGTCGCAATGCCACCTAGCCGTGCCGCCACGCGCCGTACGTGCTGCCGCGCCGTGCCGTGCCACCCCGTCTCACCGCGCCGCTCGACTCCTCCAGCCGCCCACCTCACCGGAGGTGGCTATTAATATTATTAGTAGTAATTTAGTTTGTTATTTGTTTATATTTATTATTTGTTTAGAGATTGTTAGTATTATTTGTTTAGGGTTTGTTAGTATTATTTGTTTAGTGTTATTAGTATTATTGGTAGTAATTTAGTTTGTTATTTTTTTATATTTATTATTTGTTTAGGGTTTGTTAGTATTATTTGTTTATGGTTTGTTAGTATTATTTGTTTAGGGCTTGTTAGTACTATTTGTTTAGGTTTTATTAGTATTATTTGTTTAGGGTGCTTAGTATTATTAGTATTATTATCATTATTATTTAGTATATTATTAGGAAATGTTAGTAGTATATTATTAATATTATTAGTATATATTATTATAATTATTATATTGTTAGGAAATACTCCCTCTGTTTGGGATTATAAGTCCCGCGTGGATAACTAGGTTGCCAATTTGAACAACAAAATATAAATAGTATAGCATAAAAATTATACCATTAGAAACTTTAGAGGTTATATTTTCTAATGGTATAACTTTTGTGATATATAAGTTATATTTTGTTGGTCAAATTAACAACCTATATATGCGTGTAGGACCTATAATCCCGAACAGAGGGAGTATTATTTTGTAGTAATATTTATTATTATTAGTATTAATATTTATGGTTTTGTATAAATGCTATAAATATATTAATGCATTATTATTATAATTAGTAATATTTAGGGTTTTGTATAAATCCTATTTTTAGTATTATTATAATTAATATTTAGTATATTATTAGGAAATGTTAGTAGTATATTATTAATATTATTAGTGTATATTATTAGAAAATGTTTATATAATATTTTTTTCTAACTTGTTTAACTCTCTTTCTGTTGTAGTTAAGTCATGGATCATGATCCCAGTGGTGAAGATCTTCTTCATGGCATGATAAGAGGTGAAATTCCTCTTATTACTATCGGTGAAGATATCGAGTTCGAGGAAGAGATATCCTCATATGTGAATCCATCTGCTGATGGACTAGAGGAAGACCTAATGTACGAAGGGCAAGACCGGATGGACGAAGGGCAAACAAATAATAACAATGATGGCCCCTCGACAGGATCCGATGAGGTATATATATATTAAGCCTCGTGTGACCTCTATGCATTAATTTATCTGGATATATCTATATATATTAATTACTCTCTCTTATTCTTTTAGCCCACCGGATGGAAGAAATCAATAGCTCGAATGAAACGAGGGCCGAACAGAAAGTTGGATGGTAATCAAAGGTTCACCATCGAATAAATAGATGATAATGGACAACCGATTGCTCTAGAAAAGCACCGGGGATGTTTACAAATCAATGCGGGGTGATTTTTAGGGACAACCTCCTGATCACCATTCAAGAATGGAATAAGTCAAAGAAACCAGGTGAAGAATCCAACATTTATGTCACCGATGATGCCAATGATGACCTTTGGAGAAGCTCATAGCGCATTTCATACTACCTCCAGTGTATGAAGAATTTTAGGCAGATGGTATTACCCCAAGGCTGGGTGGGCTTGAAAGAAGAGTGAAAGTAAAGGGGTGGGATCTAATGAAGATGGCTGAATTGTACCGGAACCACAATAACAATGTATACATGAAGTATGTCGCGAAAAAGAAAACTGTAGACTTCTTAGGAGCAAACGAGAAGTTGAGAGAATAGTGGACCGAGTTTGTAACATACAAGCAATCTGCTATAGCAAAGGAAAAGTCGGAAAAGAATGTGTTAAATGTTGCCAAAAAGAAATACAATCATACAATAGGGACAGGTGGCTACAAGAGTGTCGTGCCTAAGTGGGAAACTATGGAGCAGGACATGAGGGCTAAACGAATCACTCCTGGTACAGATGGATGGCCCGAGAGGTCAAAGCACTAGTGGTACGGGCACGAGGGATCGTTGGACCCAGAAACAGGGAAGACATTATTTCATGAAAAAATTCTAGAACCCTCCAAAGAACTTGTTAAAGCAATGAATGAAGCTCAATTAGGATTGTTACGTCCCGAGAGAGAGAGAACGATGAGCTGACACGCGCCCTCAGGAATCCTGAAAAAGGTGGACGGACACGAGGCAAAGATGCCAGTGTTACATGGAAGAAAGGGTTTTCCCAGTACGATGACAGTTACAGAAGCCGTTAGGGAAAGAAGGACTAGGAGGCAGACCAGATCGGGAAGGTAGAACAAGACCTAGCTAATATGAAGAAGCTGATGGAAGCAATTAGCCAAAGGTCGTCAACTCAGCCGCAGGATGATGATCCTATATTGGATCTTAGCCAGCGGAGAAGCAGTGTGGCTTCCATGGAGGTCTAGGCTGATGATCAAGCACTGCTGGATGATGCACCGGCTCCTCGCTACCTCGTGGATGATGTCAGAGAGATGACACAATGTGAGCTACATCATCCAATGAATAACCTGTCCTTCAAGGTGGCGATAGGCACTGCTTTACCTTGTCTACCTGCAGCACTCCACCATTCACTTCCGATTCTACCTGGTTATGCTCGTGTCACGGTGGACGACATAGTAGAGGATTTTGTGGACCTAGAGAATGATATCGCTACGCATGAAGGCCTTAGGAAACTAGGAGATGTCAAGCACAACATCATTCTATGGAAGGAGAAGTACATCAAGTTTCCAGGCTCGGCGCCCAGGCCACCGACTTCGAGGAATCCAAGTCCACCCCGCCCCGATGATCGTCAACCTCCAAGTTCACCCCGCCTCGATTATCGTCAACCTACAAGTCCACCCTGCCCCAATGTCGATCGCCGCAACAGGAGTACATCAACTCGATCTCCGCCTCCATTCAATACTCAATCTCCGCCTCCGCCTCCGTGCAATACTACCTCGTCAAAGAAACGGAAGGTCGCCGCTCCCCCACGCCCCACATCAAAGAAAGGTAAAACGGCGAAGATAGTCGACATCCTTCCGGCTCTTATAAAGAGACCTTATGACAAGACCGACGAGGAAAATGCCGTGGATGTGGATGCCCAAGTTAAGGCGCATTTTGCACCCAAAAAGCCTGAGCCAAAGCCAGTATTTGATAAAAAAACAAAAAGTGGGCTAGGTCCTTTCTTGAGAAACCATCCCAGATATCGATGAATCTGGAATGAGACTATGACCGGGAAATTCTTAAGTAAGCAAAACAGAAAAAAATAACAAGTTGAAAATGTGGAAAACAAGTTACCCAGCTTGGACAACAAAAGATTCAATAGGTCCCTCTCCTTAAAGTGATTTCAGGTATCGATAAGACCTTCTGAGCCGAAATGGATAAGGACATGCAAATAATAGACCCTTGAGCCAGTACTGCTGCTGTACTACTGGGCATCACTGTATCGGAGGCCAAAGCATGTGTTGCCAACACAAATATTTATCTTGGTCAATTTTTAGGTTATGAAGTTACGCCAGTGTGTCAGATAGTACGACAGTATGTCCAAGGGGATCCTCTAGTCAGTCATGAGGATCTCACGTGCCACACATATGCGAAATCTGCACACATGGTACATGTTGCAAACAGAAAAAAGCACCAGAAAGATTGGTTTTTGGTGGATGTTAGAAAGGAGCATCACTTCAAACCATGCTCGATACAGATTCAAATAACCGAACTGTTTCAGTTATACAATCAGTACGCCCTCGACAAATCTATCATTGGTTGCTACTGTATGTAAGTGATTTATTTCTGTAATTAAGTCTCTAGCTCATCTCGTTCATTGCATGTAATATATTATCCTAACTATATATCCTTTTGTACGATATTATATTCTACAGAATGAAGATGCTTGAATGCGAAAGAGCTAGAAAATATGACGTTGGGTTTATTGACCCAATATCGTTAATGAATATACGTTAAAGAACCACCCCAAGGACGTGGAGGAAGACATGTGCATGTTTTTAACCAAGAATAATTTTGTTAAGAAAATACTATTTCCTTACAACTTCAATTGAGTGTTTCTGTCTTGTACATATTCTTTTTTTGCTTACTCGATATTAAGTATAATTGATGACCTATGCATGTATGCTTATGTAAAAGTCTGCAGATTCCACTGGATCTTGCTAAACATTCAAGTTGACAAGTCCCTAGTTAAGTCCATGACTCATTGAGTTGGGACCAGGAGAAGTGGAGCGACATAAAAGCAATGCTCCATAAGTAATTTTAATCATTATCGCATTATATCGGCCTCTTTTGTTCATTTCCTGATATCAAGTAACTAATAACTCCTTTGTTCATTTTCTTTGCCGAGCAGGTGTAGGACACGGTTCAGACAGAAAATACCAGGTCCATTAAAAGATGAGCTAACTTATAAAACGGTGAAGAGTTTATAGCAGCCACCGGGGACTCATTTATGTAGATTCTTCGTCTGCGAGTATATTCGCGAGTTGACCAGTGAGCGGAAAGTTGATTCACATTATATTCACGATTTGCGGGAGAATCTAGAGCCAGAACAGCGCGTATAAGCAATTTAAAAGGAACTGGCGGGATTTCTAATGAAGGAGGTCCTTGATGTACATGGATAACATTATGTGGAGGACGCGAAACTCGATATGCCTTAGTGATCTCCATGTAGTTAATATGATATATCATCAATGACCATGTAATTTCAAAACATTCTTCCTTTTGATATGATTGAATATATGTATGCTTGCAAGGGATTGAATATTAATTATATATATATGCATCTACTATGTATGTAGTAGCGCAGAATAAGTGTACGGAAACATGTTTGAAATTATAGTGAAACACAAAAAAATGAACAAAATGGCAAAAAAATGAAAACACACAATCTCCGCCGCGATAGAGAAAGACATGATTTCTCTGCCGCGACAGTAACCCTTATAGTCCCGGGTGGTGTTATGACCCGGGACTAGAGGGGTTTCGTCCCCCGCCTCGCGGGAACTGCCACGTGGTGGACTCTAGTCCCGGGCCGTAGCGAACCGGGACTAGAGATAGAGGCCTCTAGTCCCGATTTGACAGTCCCGGGTCCAAAACCGGGACTAGAGCCTGTTACGGCCCGGGACAAGAGGCCCGTTTTCCATGACTTTGCCGTGTTCGGTAATGTAGGTTGCCTTGCGTTAGCCATGGAATTTTCTATTTCTCTTGTTTGACTTTGAGTTGGCGACTCACCACCATTCCATTTGTCGATTTTTGTTTTGACATGTTTGTATGGGGATCTCCTTCACTTTGTATCTGTTTGGTCATTCAAATTTATTTATAAAACATGATAAAAACCTATTTCGAGTAGAAACAACTCAATAGTATGAAGTCACAAACAACGGCAAGTACAACAACCTAAATATCTGAAAGACCATACCTAAATAAATTTGATCTTCCAACACCATCATTGACGCGAAGAAGAAACTCATGTCGTCAATCTAAGGGCCAAAAAACAATTATTGAAGAGAAACAAGCCAACAGTGTGAAGTCCCAAACAACCGCAAGAACAACAACCAGAATACGTGTCCCGTATAAAACATATCATACACTGTTGGATTCATATGAATTCATCTGTGTTGCTCTGGCGAGTTCATTAATGCGCTGTTGGATTTAGATTATGATTCCATGAACGATTTGAGGCTTAGATCATTCAAACCATTGTTTCTCTTAATTCTTTATAGGATTCGAAGTATATTTGAAGCCAAAACTAAAGGTCTTTTTTTGTGACTCTTGCAGAAGTGGAATTGTTAATATGGCTTTCTATGAACATATTGTGGGTATCATTCCTATCACCTTATGCATTCGAACCAATGAAAGGGTTATTGTTTAGATACCAAGTACCCACTTGTTGGGAAGTCGGATTCAACTAATCATTGAGAGTGCAATGAAACACCAATCGGGTGTTCCTTACTAAATTTTGACAAAGTTTTAGTTTCAGGATTTAGCTTGGTCCAATATTTGTACTGCCCAACTTGATGTCCACCTTTCTTTTCATGTCGTGTCGTTCCACCTTTTTGGTGGAGTTTGTTGCCGAATGAATCTTGGTGGTTTATAAAACCATTGTTTCTCTCACCTCCACGACTGCCATATCTTTTCACATTATGGAGATCTTATGAGAATACCTTTGCTCATGTAAGGGTAGTACCTGAAGCATAAAATAGAATATTTTCGAATGTCTTCTGAAGATTTTTATCACACTCGGCGTTTGGTCTCATCAGTTCCAAATACAAACACGATTTGAGAGGTGCTACCAAAAAAGTGTGCACAAACTATTCATTCTTTTTGCTGCCTTCCGAGGCCCGTAATTTGCGCGCTAGAAGCTTAAATCATATGGTGAGTAGGCTATTATTATGCTACTGGAACTGGTAGTTTATATTATTGAACAATATCGTCGAGTGACTATACATTCACACGCTTCTAATTACGTGCATGTCCACATACTCGATTACTAGTAAACTATGAAGTCCTAAACAACTGCAAAACACTACTGGAATGGCGTTGTGTGCCGCCGGCCGGCCGCTACACCGATGACCAAAGGTCGGGGCCGTCGGCATAGCACCGGGCCAGACCAGCCCAGCTTCCGATCCCTCGGCGTAGCGGAAGGTACGCCGAGGGTGACCGTCGGCGTAAGCGTAGCCGTCGGCGTACGGGGTGGCCGCGTGGCACTAGACAGGCCAGGCCGGGACGGGCCCTAACGGCGCCAGCATTACGCCGAGAGCCGCCGTCGGCATAGGCTACGCCGACGGTCACCCTCGGCGTACGTCCCTCCTACGCCGACGATGACCCTCGGCGTACAGATGCACATTTTTTTCCTTACCAAATTATTTGTATTTATTTATTAGTATCAATTATTTACGTTCTATTTTATCAATTGGATGCATTCGTAGCCTTCGAATAATAGTCTTCACGCCCACATGAAATGTCGAATCTTCTCACAAGTTGAGAAATTTGCATGTTTGTGTGTTATTATCACATGTGCGTGAAATTTATATGTCACAAATTTGTGTGAAGTTGTTCAAAGATTCAATCACATGTGCGCAGGGACGTAGCTAAAAAATATGCCAATGGGGTCAGCTTTATAACCTCTAAATTACATTAGGGTCATCTTCTATAAATATATATATCTTAGTACAAATTAGTGAGGATTTTGCTAGTTTTCATTGGGGTCAGCTGACCCCAATGCCCATAAGGCAGCTCCGTCCCTGCATGTGCGTGTCCCCCCTCGCATGCATGCGGAAGCGAAGGTTCCGGACCCGTATAAGGGGTAATCTCCCTGTTTAGGTGAAACCGGTTAGGATAGTGCCCCAACTTGTGAACCAACATGGTTTTACATCACCCTATGACCTAAATAAACACAAAACAAGAGAGAGCTATGCCGGGCTACCCCTGTCAGAGGAACGTCTAGGGGGATAGACGATCCGACTGTGCACAGATCAGGGTTTCGCCGGAGGAAGACCACGAGAACATCGGAATCAGATGAAAACTTGCATCTGTCCCTAGCATATGTGTGTGACTGTGGTGAGATGTTGGTATAGGTTCTTGCTTGTGTCCCCACTCGCATGCATGCGCTCTAACCTAGAAGCGAAGGTTCCGGACCCGTATAAGGGGGAATCTCCCCGTTTAGGTGAAACCGGGTAGGATAGTGCCCCAACTTGTGAACCAACATGGTTTTACATCACCCTATGACCTAAACAAACACAAAACAAGAGAGAGCTACGCCGGGCTACCCCTGTCAGAGGAACGTCTATGGGGGGTAGACGATCCGAGTGTGCACATATCAGGGTTTCGCCGGAGGAAGACCACGAGAACATCAGAATCAGATGAAAACTTGCATGTATCCCTAGCATATGTGTGTGAGTGTGGCGAGAGGTTGGTATAGGTGCTTGCATGTGTCCCCCCTTGCATGCATGCGCTCTAACCTACAAGCGAAGGTTCCGGACCCGTATAAGGGGGAATCTCCCCGTTTAGGTGAAACCGGGTAGGATAGTGCCCCAACTTGTGAACCAACATAGTTTTACATCACCCTATGACCTAAACAAACACAAAACAAGAGAGAGCTACGTCGGGCTACCCCTGACAGAGGAACGTCTAGGGGGGTAGACGATCCGAGTGTGCACAGATCAGGGTTTCGCCGGAGGAAGACCACGAGAACATCGGAATCAGATGAAAACTTGCATGTGTCCCTAGCATATGTGTGTGAGTGTGGTGAGAGGTTGGTATAGGTGCTTGCATGTGTCCCCCCTCGCATGCATGCGCTCTAACCTAGAAGCGAACGTTCCGAACCCGTATAAGGGGGAATCTCCCTGTTTAGGTGAAACCGGGTAGGATAGTGCCCCAACTTGTGAACCAACATGGTTTTACATCACCCTATTACCTAAACAAACACAAAACAAGAAAGAGCTACACCGGGCTACCCCTGTCAGAGGAACGTCTAGGGGGGTAGATGATCCGAGTGTGCACAAATCAGGGTTTCGCCGGAGGAAGACCACGAGAACATCAGAATCAGATGACAACTTGCATGTGTCCCTAGCATATGTGTGTGAGTGTGGTGAGAGGTTGGTATAGGTGCTTGCATGTGTCCCCCCTCGCATGCATGCGCTCTAACCTAGAAGCGAAGGTTCCGGACCCGTAAAAGGGGGAATCTCCCCGTTTAGGTGAAACCGGGTAGGATAGTGCACCAACTTGTGAACCAACATGGTTTTACATCACCCTATGACCTAAACAAACAGAAAACAAGAGAGAGCTACACCGGACTACCCCTGTCAGAGGAACGTCTAGGGGGGTAGACGATCCGAGTGTGCACAGATCAGGGTTTCGCCTGAGGAAGACCACGAGAACATCGGAATCAGATGAAAACTTGCATGTGTCCCTAGCATATGTGTGTGAGTGTGGTGAGAGGTTGGTATAGGTGCTTGAATGTGTCCCCCCTCGCGTGCATGCGCTCTAACCTAGAAGCAAAGGTTCCGGACCCGTATAGAGGGGAATCTCCCTGTTTAGGTGAAACCGGGTAGGATAGTGCCCCAACTTGTGAACCAACATGGTTTTACATCACCCTATGACCTAAACAAACAAAAAACAAGAGAGAGATACTGTCAACACCCGGATTTTTAATCCCAGATGCCTGTTATGCCATACATCGCAATCCGAGGATTACCATTTTTGCGAGACATAATAGAATTGGATACCACAGTACTTCATCCATTACAAACCATATATAAGGTCTTACACAAATAAAGATCTCGTGATCCAGACCTTAATACAACTTCAAGCAGCGGAATACGTAATAATAATGGTAGCGTAGGCGAAGCTCCATATTCGGGGTCACAGGCAATGCTGACGATGGGAGATGATCCTAGTTGTCGTAACTTTCCTGTGGTCTATCCTCCAGGTACTCCTCTTCATAGTATGGCCACGGAATAGCCAGGGACAAAGCCATGAGTACTCTTTAAGTACTCGCAAACTAATACTAGCAGGTAAAGGGGTTTTTGGATAATAGGACACTAGGCTCTAGGGTTGTTTTGCAAAAAGCCATATTTACCTCTACTCCGTTCCAAAACTAGTCACAAGTTTATAACTCCTAAGTGGGATCTTGCAAATCAGGTCACAACTCTGTTGTGGTCAAGTCAAAGTATCAATTCATTTCACGAGTCATTTTGAAATGTCTGACGGGGGAACAATATGGCCACTCCAACTGTCCATAATCGCAGATGCGGCTATTCGAATAGTTTGACACTCTGTAGAGATTGTACACTTTCACCACAACATTCGATGCATCCATGAGGAATAAATCCTGAATTCACCATACTCAGTATGCGGATAATCAATCCTAACCTTTCAATTACACGACCTAGTATAAGCACCTCTCCTATGAGTTTGGCCTCCCAACCATGACGAACTGTCATCTTGGGTACTGCACAGGTGGACAATGATGGGGATGTACCTACCGGGGTATACCCAGCAGGACATTTCCGACTGGCCCAAAGAACTGGCGAGTGGGCCTACGAGACTGCGACTGGATCAAAGCCCGGCGTGGATCCAAGCGAATGGAAGCTGAAGGCCCAGGCGAGTAGTTAGGCCTAGTCGGATTAGGTTAAACAAGAACCGAAACCTTAACTGATTCGGTTGAGATATGTAAACCCTAGGGGAGGTGAGCCTATATAAACCTCCCTGCGGGGCGTGTAGAGAGACGTTCCATCATACACCCAAGCGACTCGCCGCCTAGCCGTCAAGCTCGCCCATTGTACCACCTTCATAATACAATCTAGCAGGAGTAGGTCTTTACCCTCCGGGGGCCAAACCTGGGTAAACCCTGTGTCTCCGCCCTCATCTCGCACCGCAGATGGCTGGCCACCCTTGCCCCTCGTTCTACTACTCGCTGCCGATTGCAGCGTCTGCCGTGACCATTCCCACGATAGTGGCGCCCACCGTGGGGCCTGGCCGGTCTGGCCGGTGTTCTGCCGCGAGATCCAATCTGCCCATCAACGAGTCGGTCGCCACCGGCCGCATGATAGCGATTGGCGAGATGCTCCAGATCTTGCCAAGCAGCTACGTCCCGGCGGCGCGACCCGTCACACACAGCATGATCCTACCAGTGGGCACGATCAGCCTCTTCGTCGGCCTCACCGACATCATCGTCTCGGAGGACTTGGCTCGCATCCGCGAGTCGCCGCCACGCGATCGGCTCTCCGAGAGCCAGGTCCGCACCATCCATCGCCTCGCCTCCGAGTATAACTCGGCCCACAGCGACGTGGCCGAAAACTCCGCGGCCGTGGGAGACGCGTCCCTCAACGAGGACGCCGACTCGGCGACCCCGGCGTCACTCGCCGGATCCATCACCGCGTCTTCGCCCGCGGGCTCCATCACCCAGGTCTCCAACGCGGGAGACTTCGAGGACCCCTCCATCCTTGGGATCTTCGACTTCGACTCCGGGTCAGAAAACTCCGCCGATATCCGCGACGGGACCGGTCGTCACGCCGCAACCTATATGGCGACTGGAACCGATCCGCCGGAAGACCCGTTCTCCACACCGATCCCTCCCAACGCCGCAGCAACGGAGGTCGAGGAACTCCGCCTGAAGCTGGCGGAGGCCGTCCGCAAAGAGCAGGCTGAGCGCGAAAAATTTCGCCTCGAGCAGGTGACGGCGCAGGAGCTGTCGCGTTACCACGCGCAACGGATCAGGACGCGCCTGAACCCTACCGTTCAGGGGCGCGCCCTGAACTTCGACGACGAGAACGACCCGGCCCGCGCGGCCGAGCGCGCGATCTGCGAAAACGCGCCACCAGGAGGAAGCGCCCGACCACCTCCAGGGTCGACGGCGATGGGCACCCCACCTCCACCCAACCGCACACCCCCCAGGGACCAGCCGCGGATAGTAGTCTCCTCACGGGAGCGAGACGCAAACGGCCTCCCACTGTTCTCCATCCCGATGGACAACCTCGTGGCAGTCCGAGCAGCAGCCGACAACATCATGGCCACCGGCGACGGCGCCCTATAGATCCAGTACGTCAGGGCCCTGCTCGCAAAAGCCGTCAAGCAACAAAACACAGGCGCCGACTCGCAGGGTCGAGTGTACTCGCGTTCTTCGGGAAGCAGAGCGGCCTCTAGCGGCCGCCCAATGGCGGCAAACACCCTCAACTGCCCGCCACCAGAGCCACTGCAGCTCCAACACCGACCCGCGAACGCGGCACTCTCCACCAACGACCCCAGGCCAGCGACCAACTTCATCGCCGCCAACGGTCAACCCATCGACGCCCGCACCCACATCATCAACAACCAAAGCTGGCGCGCACGCCAACCCGACGACCTGCGACACACCATAATCAATCGCCGCAACGGCGAGCCAATGGGGTCGCTCAGTCGACTCAGACCCAAGTGCTTCGGACCAATGATCCGAGGCGAGAAGTACCCGCCAAACTTCAAGGCGCCGAACGAGATAGAAAAGTACGACCCCTCGTACGACCCCGCCGTCTGGCTCGACACATACCTCATGGTGATGGGGATCGCGGGCCACACTGACCTGCTAGCCGCCCGCTACCTCCCCCTAATGATGGAGGGGACGTGCAGGCAGTGGATCAACACCCTCCCACAGGATAGCATCGACTCCTGGGAGGAGATGCGCGACGCCTTCGTCAGGCACTTCGAGTGCTCCTACACCCGCGCCACCACCATCGAGGACCTGGAGCGATGCGTCTAGGGACCCCGCGAGTCGACCCGCAACTGGGTCCAACGGTGGCAGGAACTTTGGTACAACGCGGTCGGCATCCACCCGGACACCGCGATCCATTGCTTCAAGACCTCGTGCCGCTACGAGCCGCTGGTCGCCAAGCTCAAGCGACACTCTCGCACCCTCGACAACATACCGGACCTCCTCGAGATCGCCAAACAATACGCGGAGGAAGATCCAAACCAGGAAACCGACAACGAGTCGGGGGGTCAACGCCGCACGAGCGGCAACGACAGCGGACGACGGTCCGACCTACGCTACAGCAACACTCGCCTCACCGGCAAGCGCCATAGTGACGGGCGAGTCGACTTCGTCGCCAATGCCGGGCACGTACAACGCGAGCCCAAGAGCTTCCGCCGCGACGGAGGACAACGCCGCGATGGTGGCAACTACAAGGCCAAGCCAAGGTTCGATCCTGCGGCCCTTCTTAACCAACCTTGCGCGTTTCATAGCAGGGAAGGAAAGCCCGCAACGCACACAACCACCGACTGCCACACCCTCAGGGAGATCGAGAAGGCACGGCGAGCAAGGGAGGACCCCGACAACAACCCGCCAAACGGCGGAAAGTTCAGCAACATGGCCGGGTCGCTCCATACCTTCACCGGCTTCAACACGAAGCGCGAGAAGAAGGTCATCACCCGCGCCGTTGCCGTCAACGTGGTGGCCCAGGTGGACGTTCCCCAGTTCCTCAACTGGTCGGAGCAGCCCATCACCTGGAGCCGCCAGGACCACTCGCCACGCATCGAGTATCCAGGACGAGTCGCCTTGGTGGTCAAGCCAAAGGTGGGCGACTACTGGCTCCCCAAGACATTGATGGACGGCGGCAGCTCCATCAACATCCTGTACCTGGACACCTTCAGGCGGCTGCGGCTCCCGCAGTCGATGATCGAGACAACCCACACCATGTTCCACGGCATCATCCCTGGTCAGAAGGCGTACCCGATCGGCAAGGTCACGCTGCCAGTCACCTTCGGCACCCCAGCAAACTTCCGCACCGAGCGGATCGTCTTCGAGCTGGTGCCCTTCGACAGCCCCTACCACTGCGTCCTGGGGCGCCAGGCGTTCGCCAAGTTCATGGCAGCGCCACACTACGCGTACAACGCGATGAAGATCCCTGGGCCGTGCGGCATCATCACCATCAACGGCGACCCCGACATGGCCGCCGAGTGCAAGGCCAAAGGAGCCGAGCTCGCCGACGCTGTCATCGCGGCAGAGGCCAACCACGCTGACGAGCTCGCAAAGTACGCGAGCGGGGTGAACAATGACGACCCCACCATACTCAAGAAGCCCAACTCGGAGGATGCAAACACCTCAGCCTTCGAGGCAACGACGCACACTCGCACCGTCGAGCTGGTCCCAAGCGACTCCAGCCAGACGGTGACGATCGGAACAGGGATGAGCCCCGCCTAGGAAGGCGTGCTCATCGAGTTCCTCCGTGAGAACAGGGATATCTTTGCATGGAAGCCCTCCGACATGCCTGGTGTCCCTAGGGAGCTCGCTGAGCACAAGCTAAACGCCGACCCCAAAGTGCGACTCGTCAAGCAGTCGTTGCGGCCCTTCAATGAAGAGCGCCGCCGAGCCATTGCCGAGGAAGTGCAGCGTCTACTCGCTGCAGGCATCATCCGGCCAATCAAGTACTCCAAGTGGCTGGCAAACCCAGTCCTGGTCGAGAAGAAGAACGGCACTTGGAGGATGTGTATCGATTACACAAACTTGAACAGCGCCTGCCCAAAGGAGCAGTTCGTCCTCCCGCGGATCGACCAAATAATCGACTCCACCGTGGGCTCGGAGTCGCTATGTTTCCTCGACGCCTACTCTGGATATAACCAGATCAAGATGGCTGTCGAGGACGAGGAGAAGACGGCGTTCATCACGCCATTCGGAGCCTTCTGCTATACCGCCATGACCTTCGGCCTCAAAAACGCCGGGGCGACCTATCAGCGGTGCATGCAGGAGTGCCTAGCGAGCCAAATTGGCCGCAACATCCACGTCTATATCGACGACGTGGTCGTAAAGTCCGCTCGCCAGGATGATTTACTCGTCGACCTGGTGGAAACGTTCGCCAACTTGCGAAGATACAAGATAAAGCTTAACCCAGGCAAATGCACCTTCGGGGTACCAGCAGGGCAACTACTGGGTTACGTCGTCTCCAAGCGCGGGATCGAGGCGAACCCCACCAAGATCGACACGATCGCCCGACTCGGCAAACCCGAGTGCCTGCGCGACATCCAGAAGCTGGCCGGGCGAGTAGCGGCTCTCAGCCGCTTCATCCCCTGCCTGGGGGAAAAGGCGATGCCCCTATACCGCCTGATGCGCAAGAACCCCACATTCCAGTGGGACAAAGAGGCGGACGACGCGCTGCGCGACCTCAAGAAGGTGCTACTCGCCGCACCGCTACTCGCCGCCCCCGCCGACAAAGAACCCATGCTGGTTTACGTCGCGGCTTCCGAGCGCGTCGTCAGCGCCGTCATGGTCGTCGAACGACCGGAGGAAGGCAAGGAGCGCCCAGTACAGCGACCGGTGTACTACATCAGCGAGGTCCTCACCGAGTCGCGCCAGTGATACCCGCAGTACCAGAAGCTGGTATACGCGGTCTTCAGAGCTCAGCGGCGCCTGCCGCACTACTTCCAGGAGCACCCGATCACGGTCGTCTCCTCAGCACCATTGCAGGACATTATCCGCAACCGCGAGGCGACCGGGCGGGTCGCCAAGTGGGCCGTCGATATCGGCGTCCACAACATCAAATACGAGCCAAGAAAAGTGATCAAGTCGCAAGCCCTAGCGGACTTCATCGCCGACTGGGAAGAGGCCCAGCAGCCAGAGAAGCTGCCATACCTCCATTACTGGAGCCTGCACTTCGACGGCTCCAAGAACGCGGACGGTGCAGGCGCAGGGATCATGCTAACTTCACCGAAGGGCGACAAGCTCCGCTACGTCCTCTGCCTCGACTTCACACCCTGCACCAACAACATGGACGAGTACGAGGCCTTACTCCACGGCATGCGAGCTGCCAGGGAGATGAACGTCAACCGCCTACGCTGCTACGGAGACTCCGACCTCATCGCCGGGCAAGTCGCTGGTACCTGCGACGCCGTCTCCCCCACCATGGCGGATTACTGCCAAGCAGTGGACAAGCTGGGCGGACACTTCGCAGGCTACTCCGTCGAGTGGATCGACAGGCGGAAGAACGAGGAGGCTGACGCACTCTCTCGCATTGGGTCGGCTCGACTCGCACCACCCGCTGGTGTCTTCCTCGACACGATCACCAGGCCATCAGTCTCTCCCCCAAGGGAGATCGACATCGGAGTCCCGCTGCAGCCAGAGGCAGCCCTGGTCGCACTCGTCACCGAGCCAGACGACTGGACCAAGCCCTACATCGCCTACCTGGAGGCTGGCACCATGCCGGCAGACGAGACGGACGCTCGGATGATCGCACGCCGATGCAAATCGTTCACCATCATCGACGGCGAGCTCCACAAGTGAAGCGTCACCGGCGTGTTCCAACGCTGCGTCCAACCGGCCGAAGGGCGCAAGATTCTCCACGACGTCCACTCTGGCGACTGTGGCCACCAAGCCGGTGCTTGCTCCCTGGTCGCCAAGGCTATGCGGCACGGCTTTTACTGGCCCACCGCACACGCCGACACGGTCGACATCGTCCAGCGGTGCGCCGGGTGCCAGAAGTACGCCAACCAGACGCACGTGCCGAGTTCGGCGCTGAAGACAATCCCCATCACCTGGCCATTCGCCGTATGGGGCATGGACATGGTGGGCCCCTTCAAGAAGGCTCCCTCCGGCTACACCCACCTCCTGGTTGCGGTCGACAAATTCACAAAGTGGGTGGAGGCCAAGCCAGTCCGGAAATGCGACGGGAAGACCGCCACTAAATTCCTACGCGAGCTCATATATCGCTACGGGTTCCCCAACAGCATCATCACGGACAACGGCACCAACTTCGCCAAAGGAGCCATGGCCGAATTTTGCGAGGAACACCACATCCGGCTTGATCTCGCATCAGTCGCCCACCCGGAATCCAACGGCCAGGCGGAACGGGCCAATCAAAGCATCCTCCACGTCCTGAAGCCGCGACTCCAAGTACCACTCGAGCGCACCGCCAGGTGCTGGGTCGAGGAGCTACCCTCCGTCATCTGGGGCATCCGCACCTCGGTCAACAGGTCGACAGGATTCACCCCCTTCTTCATGGTGTACGGCGCCGAGGCAGTCATGCCTACCGACCTTGAGCACGACTCGTCAAGGGTCGTACACTACACGGAAGCTGCGAACGAACTCGCACGACAGGATGGAGTCGATCAACTCGACGAGGCACGCGACCTAGCTTGCTCGCGCACCGCCATCTACCAACAAGGACTCCGCCGCTACCATAGCCGGCGGGTGAAAACTCGCACCTTCCAAGAAGGCAGCCTGGTGCTGCGCCTCATCCAGGACAAGAAGGGCATGCACAAGCTTTCCCCTCCATGGGAGGGACCATTCGCCATCGGGCGTGTACTCGTCAACGACGCCTACTACCGCATCGACGTCCGCGGGGACGGCAAACTCGACGTCAAGCGACCATGGAACGTAAACCTCCTACGGAAGTTCTATTCCTAGAACGCCATATATGTACTCTCCAGTCGCTATGAAATAAAAAGAATTGGTTACCGCAAATTGCGCTTACTCTCCGTGTCTTGTGCCACTCGCACTCGTAATAACAGCGTCAAGCTAACCGTAGAAGTCAACCTTTGGGAAAGCGATCGGCACGGCCAAGTAGTGCGATGCAAAAGCACTGAGTCACTTCAGATTTTGCATCGTCCACGAAAAACGCCTACCCGGAGCCCCACTGGAGTCGCCTAGCCCAACTGGCTCTACGAGCCAAGACAACTGCCTTCGCTTCTCATAGCGACCATGATCCTCCGCATCCTCGACATAGCGACTCGAACGGCCAAGTACCACGCTCGGGGACTGACAACCAGTTCAGCACGAGCGGCTTGGGAAAACGCTAAGTATGAGAGTGTGTCCAGGACTCGCCACGCGACTGACCCAACGGGCCAGGCTGGAGCGATGCGAAAAAACCAACACGCCAAGTCCTCACCCACCCTCGAGCCGCGACTAGAACAACCAAGTACCACGCTCGGGGACTCGGCCACCCGACCTCGTTCGCGCAAGGGAAAATGGTGAAGTACAGAGCGTTGAAGGGAGTCGCCTGGCGACTGGCTCTTCGAGTCCGGGCGAGTCGACTACAATAATAAAACATTCAAAAACCACAAACAAATCACACACGAGGTAAACCCCACAAAAGGGCGGACGCGCTCGGGGACTCGTTCAAACCTCAATCACATAACACATGTCAAATCCCAAAACAGACACGACGTCTCATTCAATAGCATGTAGCATTGTCTCAAATTACAAAATATGCCTAAACGGCAAACCTGCTACTAACGCCCCAGGGAAAAAAATCCTATTCTGCAGGCTTCGACGATGACTCGCCAGCACCCCGGCGATTGCGGATGAATGGCGTGTACGGGTTTGACGGGTACGTCGTCAGTTCACCCGCCATCACCGCCCCGGAAGGGCTGCTCGACCTTGAAGTCCCGATGCTGCGGCTCGGGGTCGTTGGGCGCGACGACCGTCTCCTGGTACGGAAGGAGGTCACCCATCGCCCAGACACGCTCGGAGTACATCGCGGCGCGGTCCGTCAACTTGAGCACCTCGGACAGATCCACTGTGCCAGTCGACGACGGGTAGCCACTCGTCACGTCGTCGATGTCAAAATCCTCCGGGAAGTGAGCAAGTCCCAGGCTAAGCGTCGTCGCTGCTCCGCGCCGAAACGCCGATCACGTCATGAACTCAACGACCGAGGGCGCCTTCTCCAAGTACTTCCACACCTCGACGAGGTCGCTCGGAATTACTTCCGTGGGAGATATCTCCTGGAGGTAGGCTCGGATACACCTCGCCGACAACGTCGCCGAGTCCACGAGCATGGACACACACTGCCGCGCGTCGAACGAGCTCGCCTCTTCCGCGCTATCAAGGATGCGACCTGCGAATGGAAGAACACAATGAGTACATCGGGTACCACAATAGTACACATGTTATTGGCAGAGGCAGATACACTCACCAATCAAGGGGCGGGAGAGATCCGTGATGAAGCATTGAAGCGCAGTATAGTCGTCCTGAAGCCTAGCAACAAGGGCGTCGGACACTTTACGATCCTCTGCGGCGGCGGTAATAGCGGCCTTGGCTCGCCCATCCGCCGAGTTCGCTTCCTCCTTCGCCTCCTTCAGCTCGCGCTCTAGTTTGGCGATTCGCTTTTCAGCTGAGCCCAATGCTGATTGAGCTGCCGCCAACTCACCCGCTGGGACAAGCCCCTGGCGGGCTTCCTCCGCCTTCGCGGCAACCGCCTGAAGCCCCTTGTTAGCCTCCTGGACGGTGGCCAGCTCCTTCTCCGTGCGGCGCTTCGCGGCCAACCGGTCAGCCGATTCACGTTACAGACCCTGCACGTCATTCAAACAGTTAGTCAAAGCACATCCTAAGTGCCCACCCGCTGAAATTCAGCGAGTGCGCACTCGGGGACTGGCAATCAAAAAACTCCTAAGTGCCCACCCACTGAAATTCAGCGCGTGCGCACTCGGGTACTGGCAATCAAAAAACTCCTAAGTGCCCACCCGCTGAAATTCAGCGCGTGCGCACTCGGGGACTGGACGCGAAAAGTAACGACTATACACTAAAAGAATCAGACCGCTGCACCACACCGACCTGATCCTCGGGGACTGGACATACCTGGATGGCTGCGCCAAGCATGCCATGAAGCTGTATCGCGTCCACGGACGGGAGGAGAGCTGGCGTGTGCCCACGGAGCCGCTCGACTTCCACGTCGGCGACCCCAGGTGCACGGCTCGATGGCGAAGTCCCACTCGCTGTGGCCTCTTTGGCCATGAAGCGCGGGAACGTCGCGATGGAAGCACCCGCACCAAAGAAGGTCGGCTCGGCTGCACTAGGCAGGGGAGCGCCCTCCTTCGTGGATGCAGCCGCCTCTGGTGCGGGTTCGGTCGGCGCGACTGCCGTGTCGTCGGAGATCGTAACGACTTCATCGCCCTTGGCCTTCTTGCCACCATCCGTAGGGACGACGACTTCGTCCGCCTTTCGCTTACGGGAAGGATCCTCCTCGCAGACGACGGAGGGCACCTTAGCCACGGTCGGGTGACCCATCTTCTTCACTCCGGTCCTGCAAATCAATCACGTAAGCAAGATAATTCAAATTGCTATGAAAGACAAAGGAAGGTGAGCAAACTCACTTGGCGACTGGAATGAAGCGCAGCCCCGTGCGGAGGCCAGCCGGCTTCTCCAGTTCAGGGCCCAGTCGGCGGCTGAGCCCCATCTCCAGGACGTCGCGTGCCCAAGACACGGACGGCTTCTTCGTCGTCGAAGCCGCAACAGGAGCCTCTAGGACTTCTTCGGTAGGAGCTTCCCTGCGAGGTGAAGCTGCTGCAGCCGGAGCGTCCCCCAGCCCAGAGACTGGGGCGAATGGCGGGGGCATCGAAGCCAGTGGCACCTCGACGGTGGCCGTGTCCAGCACGGTTGCCATCGGTGGCGCCTCGTCCTTGGCCGGGCTGGGGGCGTCGGAGCTGCTTGCCGAGTGTGGTGGCGAGGCCGGCCTCATCGGCTTCGTCTTCCTTTTTGGAGGGGCCTTCGCCTCCTTCTCTTTCTTCTTCTTCTTCGACGGAGTAGCCTGGCGGCGCGAGGTGGTCTCCGGAAGCTCTTCTTCGTCATCATGACGCTCGAGGCTTTTGCTCGCCTCGAGCTCGCGTTGACGTTGCCCGCGGGTCTTGCGGACCAGCGGGGCGACCTCCTCCTCGGACTCATTGTCGTTGTTGCTCTCATCGCTCTCGGCGTCGCCCTTGGCGAGAGGCGACTCGCCCATGTCCTGGACGGACGATCTCGAATTCTCATCGTCCGAGGGCGGGAGCCACCCTTCCACCACTTGGAACAGCTGCAATGAAGGCAAGATGAAATTAGAATGACCGCGACTGCAAAAAAAACTGCGACTGCGAATGATACGAGGTGATTACCGTTGGGGCTGGACGCTTCGTGGTGTAGGGGGCGACCCCAGCCTGTGCGTCCAGGTACACCGCCTGGGTGATCTTCTTCATTGCAGCGGTGTAGTCCTCGAGCTTCCACTCGGCTAGGCTGGCCTTCGTCGACTCCTCCCGGCCCATGTATTAGTACATGTAGTGGTCGCGCCGGGCCAGAGGGACGAGCCGCCGCCCGAGCCAGCAGTTGTATAGATTGATCGTTTGGAGGCCCTTTTTCTTCAAGCCGCGGATGGTTTGGAGCATCTTGTCCACGACCATCCGCTGGTCGCTGGGGAGCTTGCCGACTTGAAGACGGCGCGGTTCGGACCGGTTGGCGGAGTACCGGGGGATCGCTGTCTCGCCCTCCGGGGTCGCCTCGGAGACGTAGAACCACGACTTCTTCCAGTCGCTCGCTGCCTTGGCGGGCAACATCAAGTCAAAGAATGAGGACTTCGACTTCAGCTGGAAGGTTAGGCCGCCCGCGGCGAGCATTGGGCCGCCTGCTTCCTCGCGGCTGATCCGTCCGTGGAACAGATCTTGCCACAGAGGGAAGTAGGGCCGGCAGCCCAAGTAGCACTCGCAGAACGCCACGAAGATGGCGAGCTGTTCGATGCTGTGGGGACCCAGATCTGACGGCTGGATCCCGTAGTAGGCACAGAAGCGCCGGAAGAACAAGGACGTGGGGAATCCCAATCCCCGTTCCAGGTGGCTGGTGAAGCAGATGAATTCCCCGTCACGCGGGTTCGGGGTCACCTCTCCGGCCGCGGGGATGCGCCAACAGCCGGCGCGCAGGATCCCGGCCTCCTCGAAGGACGCCAGTTGGGCCCTCGTGCATTTAGATCTCCCCCAAGGATCGGTGGAGAGGGCCATGGCAGAAGGCTTTGCGGGGGGTCGGAGGATTTCGGGTCGGCTGGATCGCAATGCGAAGGAAGGCGAGAATGTGTGCAGTCGGAGGGAATGGTGAGAAGATGGCTCTCTCATCGACTGTCATTCCCCTTATATAGCGGTTGTCACCCGCCAAAAAAGGAGGCCGTTACTACACGGTGATTACGCCAAAAGTTACCGTTGGATTACTGCAACGGCTAGTTTGACCACGCTTAACGGTCCAACTTCAGCCACTCGGCTCGCCGACCTGATCGCTACGACAGTGATTCGCCGACTCGACTCGCCAAAGCTGCGATCAGAATGACTAGTTTTTTCCTTTATACAGGAGCCCGCCGATGATTCGACTGGATGTTTACTATGAAGCCGTATACTCCGACTGCCAGCAGCCACCTACGCCCAATCGACGATGGCCTCGGGGACTACTGATGGGGATGTACCTACCGGGGTATACCCAGCAGGACGTTTCCGACTGGCCCAAAGAACTGGCGAGTGGGCCTGCGAGACGGCGACTGGATCAAAGCCCGGCGTGGATCCAAGCGACTGGAAGCTGAAGGCCCATGCGAGTAGTTAGGCCCAGTCGGATTAGGTTAAACAAGAACCGAAACCTTAACTGATTCGGTTGAGATATGTAAACCCTAGGGGAGGTGAGCCTATATAAACCTCCCTGCGGGGCGTGTAGAGAGACGTTCCATCATACACCCAAGCGACTCGCCGCCTAGTCGTCGAGCTCGCCCAATGTACCACCTTCATAATACAATCTAGCAGGAGTAGGTCTTTACCCTCCGGGGGGCCGAACCTGGGTAAACCCTGTGTCTCCGCCCTCATCTCGCATCGCAGATGGCTGGCCGCCCTTGCCCCTCGTTCTACTACTCGCTGCCGATTGCAGCGTCTGCCGTGACCATTCCCACGACAGACAATCTTCACAAGGTAGCCTCAGCTCAGACCTTGGCCATGAGGGAACTAATACTAAGGTATATAAGTTTCCAGTCAAGCCCTACCCAATCTTCGGGTATTGTGGTTGTACGATAAAATTGGAATGGTATCGCATCGAGACAACCATCAGTTTTATAAAAGGGCTAAGTCTCATGCCTCAACATTTTCATCACCAAAATCATCAGGTGTTTGGAAACACATGTCCAAAACATTTCAATAGAATGATCCATCATTCCAAGGTTTTCATAACCATTTTCACCAAGTATTCCCATCTACAGTTGATCAAGTTTTATGCTTAGCACTAGCATCTATAGGTGGGGATAAGCACTAATGAGGGGTGGTAAACTAGTGGAGTTTCAACTAAGTACAACCTTATATCTTAGGATGATATCAAGGTTTCTAACTTAGGCCAAATTTTATGCTCTTTATGCAACCTTCAGACTAACTTTCTAGTATCTACCAAACTCTTAGGTAAACTCTAAGTAGGCTTTGATAAAGAACTAAAGTAGGAAGCTTGCCATTAAAACTAGGATTGGTTTATCAAGTGGGTATGATCACATATGCTTTAGGCATATAGTAGGCATAGTAGCAGTGTTGGCTTGCACAATATCAGTATAAGCTTGCAAGTGTTAGCTTGCACATTCACTAGTAGTATTAGGCTTGCATCAGTGTCAATATAAGCTTGCCTTGTGCAGAGCAGTGGTTGAAGTTCTCCTCGGCTTCTTCTTCGTAGTATCTTCCTTCCTCCTCGTATCCTTGGTCGGTACTAGCGTCTATGAATAAATATGAGGTACACAATCACCAAACAATACTTAACTACTTGCAATCATCACACAAAAGGGTCCTATAGATGATCTAACATCATCTCTGCATTACAAGATTAAGGCTTGGTTTAATTCCTTTTATTTTTAGAAAAGTAATTTCTACTCATTGAAAAACTACTTAAGATTTAATATTCTCCAAACCAAACATGGGATCATGTTGACACATGTCATCACCACATATTTTAGTCCATGGAAAGTGATTTAAAGTGGTGTCACAATTTAATAAGGTTTTACCCTTTTATTTTAATTAAATAAAGTGTCTAGAAATGCCTATGGGGCATTCTTTTGTTACTTGAACATTATTTCTGCAAGTAAACCTATATATTTTTATATATTCTGAAAGGTATAGTTAAATGTGATTTTTGAGAGTTGGAATCAACTCAAAATCAATTATGGTTTTAATTTGAAAAATGTTTGAATGCAGAAAAGCTTCTCCCTTGTTATTTTTACCAAGGATGATCTACAGATCCAAATGACTTGAATCCAACGGGCTTGGATTCAGCATTCACAGAACTTTCCAACAAAATTGGTTTCAATCAAATTGGTGCACTTAATCGACCTGGGTTGATTTTTTAAAATAGGTACAGAAGTGTGTTTGAAATAAAAAGAAAAAGATTTAATTCAAACAAATGGGCTGCGCGGGAAAAGTTACTGGGCCGGCCTGCTAAGCGCAGTGCTCCCGCGGGCTGCTTAAGTGGGTGTCCCCACTCGTCAGTGACATGGGGAGGGGCGAAGCGATACGGGGCAACGTGGGTCGTTCGATCTGATTCTAATCCAACGACTGGGAGTCATCGTCGATGCAAGACAACGCCAGCGAGAATGAAACCTAGCGCGGCCAGTGGGGGTCGTTGGGGGCTCACCGAGGTGTTGGCGAGGGTTGGCGAGGCGGGCGAACAACAAAGTCGACGACGGCGAACTCAGGGGTGGTCGCGACAGCTCCTGGGGCGGACGAAATCGATGGCTCCCTTCTTCTCCAGAGGCGGCGGGCTCCGGCGAAATTCCGACGAGGTGGTGCTCGCCTTGCTCTGAGAACGGTGTGGCACGATTAGTGAGGAGAGGGGAGTGAGATGGTGTGAAGAAATCGAGCGGGAGTGGCCTCTATTTATAGTCGAGCGAGGGGACCGTCGGGGCGCACGGTAAGCTCGTTGGGGGCGATGTTACAGGCGGCTATTGGCACGGGCAAGGATAGGGGACGGTGCGGTGTTTCCTGGCGATGCTCAACGACATGGTTTAGAGCGTGGGGCGGTGCGGCTTGGTCTGGAACATGCAACGCTCTGCGCAGAAGAGGCGGCGTCTTCGACGGCGAGCGGTGGCTGTGTGTCACGGGGCGGCGAACGGGGATGTCTGGCGGTCTCCTGGGCCGGTGGGGATTGTGTATGCACGCGGCGAGGGCGGCGCGCGGTCTGTGGGCTTCGATCGAGGGTGGTGCTCTGGCGCACGCTCGGCATGGTCTCTGGCGGTCTGGGCGCGGTCTGTGCATGTGGTCCAGGGCTTGGTAATGCTCGTGGCTTGGACAGTGAGTGGCGGTGGACGGTGGGCTGCCTCCCAGACATGCTGGCTAGGCTTGCTGCTGCTCCTAGCTTGCTGTCGACTATGGGGTGGCAAGGGTGTGCTCGGCTGTTCACCATTGATGGCAATGCCAAGCTCACAGTGGTGATAGTGCTTGGTTAATCTTGCTAGATGATCTACTGAGCTGGTTGTGAGCTAACTAGGGAACAAGTTAGGACAATTTTACTGCACACTATAGTGTTTGATGTTTGTGTGATTTGTGTCTGCAACCTGTTTGATGAAATGGCCGCATGAAATCAAGTTTTGAATTTTGAAAAGATTTTTGGTGGGTTCGCTAGATTGGTGCTGGTGAGTCTGCAGATGCTTGGGTTTTGAAAGTTGAGCTTGTTCGAGTGGTTTTTGAAAAAGTGGGATCTTCCCATATGAGAAAGATTCAATTTTGAATTGTAATTTAAACTGTGCATTTGAAATTTCTGGATGATCACAAGGTGGGCCTTGATACTTTGTTAGGAGTACATTCGAGGGGTGCAAAGATCCAGAAAAGTTTCTGTTAGGTTCTAAAAGTTTGAGGCAGCCAAAGTAGGCATGGGAGTTAAATTGGTCAAAATGACCATTCCCTTAATATATTTGTTTTGATTTACTTGTATTTAGGAAAAGTGTGGGAAATGTTTTAGATGATGTTTATTTCACCTAAGGAACATTTTACAAGCAATGAAACAATCAAACAAGGTGGTTTAAAAGAATTTCAAAATCCATGCATACACATATGCATGCCTTCAAAATTTTACTTAGCAAAGTTTTTGTTAACCCTAAATGTTGATGACTAGTGTCTGATGATCCAGGCTTAGTATTTTTGGGATGTTACAGCTACGCCGGTCTACCCCTGTCAGAGGAACGTCTAGGGGGGTAGACGATCCGAGTGTGCACAGATCAGGGTTTCGCCGGAGGAAGACCACGAGAACATCGGAATCAGATGAAAACTTGCATGTGTCCCTAGCATATGTGTGTGAGTGTGGTGAGAGGTTGGTATAAGTGCTTGCATGTGTCCCCCCTCGCATGTGTGCGCTCTAACCTAGAAGCGAAGGTTCCGGACCCGTATAAGGGGGAATCTCCCTGTTTAGGTGAAACCGGGTAGGATAGTGCCCCAACTTGTGAACCAACATGGTTTTACATCACCCTATGACCTAAACAAACACAAAACAAGAGAGAGCTATGCCGGGCTACCCCTGTCAGAGGAACGTCTAGGGGGTAGACGATCCGAGTGTGCACAGATCAAGGTTTCGCCGGAGGAAGACCACGAGAACATCGGAATCAGATGAAAACTTGCATGTGTCCCTAGCATATGTGTGTGTGTGTGTGGTGAGAGGTTGGTATAGGTGCTTGCATGTGTCCCTCCTCGCATGCATGCGCTCTAACCTAGAAGCGAAGGTTCCTGACCCGTATAAGGGGGAATCTCCCTGTTTAGGTGAAACCGGGTAGGATAGTGCCCCAACTTGTGAACCAGCATGGTTTTACATCACCCTATAACCTAAACAAACACAAAACAAGAGAGAGATATGTCGGGCTACCCCTGTCAGAGGAACGTCTAGGGGGTAGACGATCCGAGTGTGCACGTATCAGGGTTTCGCCGGAGGAAGACCACGAGAACATCGGAATCAGATGAAAACTTGCATGTGTCCCTAGCATATGTGTGTGAGTGTGGTGAGAGGTTGGTATAGGTGCTTGCATGTGTCCCCCCTCACATGCATGCGCTCTAACCTAGAAGCGCAGGTTCCGGACCCGTATAAGGGGGAATCTCCCTGTTTAGGTGAAACCGGGTAGGATAGTGCCCCAAATTATGAACCAACATGGTTTTACATCACCCTATGACCTAAACAAACACAAAACAAGAGAGAGATATGCCGGGCTACCCCTGTCAGAGGAACGTCTAGGGGGGTAGATGATCCGAGTGTGCATAGATCAGGGTTTCGCCGGAGGAAGACCACGAGAACATCGGAATCAGATGAAAACTTTCATGTGTCCCTAGGATATGTGTGTGAGTGTGGTTAGAGGTTGGTATAGGTGCTTGCATGTGTCCCCCCTCATGTGCATGCGCTCTAACCTAGAAGCGAAGGTTCCAGACCCGTATAAGGGGGAATCTCCCCGTTTAGGTGAAACCGGGTTGGATAGTGCCCCAACTTGTGAACCAACATGGTTTTACATCACCCTATGACCTAAATAAACACAAAACAAGAGAGAGCTACGTCGGGCTACCCCTGTCAGAGGAACGTCTAGGGGGTAGACGATCCGAGTGTGCACAGATCGGGGTTTCGCCAGAGGAAGACCACGAGAACATCGGAATCAGATGAAAACTTTCATGTGTCCCTAGCATATGTGTGTGAGTGTGGTGAGAGGTTGGTATAGGTGTTTGCATGTGTCCCCCCTTGTGTGCATGCGCTCTAACCTAGAAGCAAAGGTTCCAGACCCGTATAAGGGGGCATCTCGCCGTTTAGGTGAAACCGGGTAGGATAGTGCCCCAACTTGTGAACCAACATGGTTTTACATCACCCTATGACCTAAACAAACACAAAACAAGAGAGAGCTACGTCGGGCTACCCCTGTCAGAGGAACGTCTAGGGGGTAGACGATCCGAGTGTGCACAGATCAGGGTTTCGCCAGAGGAAGACCACGAGAACATCGGAATCAGATGAAAACTTTCATGTGTCCCTAGGATATGTGTGTGAGTGTGGTTAGAGGTTGGTATAGGTGCTTGCATGTGTCCCCCCTTGCATGCATGCGCTCTAACCTAGAAGCGAAGGTTCCGGACCCGTATAAGGTGGAATCTCCCCGTTTAGGTGAAACCGGGTAGGATAGTGCCCCAACTTGTGAACCAACATGGTTTTACATCACCCTATGAGCTAAACAAACACAAAAAAAGAGAGAGCTACGCCGGGCTACCCCTGTCAGAGGAACGTCTAGGGGGGTAGATGATCCGAGTGTGCACAGATCAGGGTTTCGCCGGAGGAAGACCACGAGAACATCGGAATCAGATGAAAACTTGCATGTGTCCCTAGCATATGTGTGTGAGTGTGGTGAGAGGTTGGTATAGGTGCTTGCATGTGTCCCCCCTCGCAAGTATATATAGTATAAGCGAAGGTTCTGGACTTGTCTAGGGTTTGCTTGGAAAACGAGCACAAGACGAAATAAAAAAAGTATATATAGTAATAATATATTATAGTTTCTTCTATAATAATAGACACAAAATAATATATTATGATTTGTTATATTACTAGACACCAAATAAAGTTTCTTGTATAATTTGTTATTAATAAGAAACATAAAAAAAATCGCCCTAGCTACACCGACGGCTGCCCTCGGCGTATGCCTGGCCGTCGGCGTAGCCTCACCCGTTTTTTTGACCCGCGGGCCACCCTAGGCCACTCGTTTCCCATCCTCTATCTATCCCCAACCCCCTTCCCACCTCCCGCCTCCCAACCCCCTCCCCACCCCCCGACTCGCCGCCACCCGCCGCCGGTCCCCGAGCTCGAGGCCGCCGCCGCCAGCCCCCTCTCTCCCTCCCGCGAGCCCTCCCCCACTTCCCCACCCCCACCACCCCGCCGCCTCCCCCAGTACCACCGCCACCACCCCCACTGCCCCGCTGCCACCACCACCCCGCCGCCACCCGTACTGCCCCGCTCCACCCCCTTCGGCACTGCCACACCCCTTCAGCACTGCTCCACCCCTCCCCCACTGCCCCGCTCCTCCACCGAGCACACCCTCCCTCCATTGGTTAGTTTTTTTTAAAAAAATTGTTCTTGTTTTTATTTTAGTTTGTAGTTTTAGTTTTAGTTGTACTAATTGTAGTTTGTGGTTTTAGTTTGTAGTAGTAGTTTGTAGTAGTAGTTTGTAGTTTGTAGTATGTAGTTTTTCTTATGTACTAGTAGTTTGTAGTAGTAGGTTGTAGTATCTAGAGGTAGTTTGTAGTTTGTACTATGCAAAACAATAGTTCATGTTTAGTAAAATAGATGAAATTTGCTAAATATATGTTGTATATGGTATGTTGTTTGCAGTTACCGGAGGGTGAGCGGGGGGAGTGTTTCGACGACGGGTCCCGGATCATCTTCTACGATTTGATCACGCTTCGAGGGTGAGAATATGTTCGCCTCTCTTGTACCTAGGTTTTATTTTTGTGTCTAGATCACCAAGTCTGTCGTGTCACCTAGGCGTCATCCCGACCGTAAGCGTTACACGACTTAATATGCATTAGTGGTCTCGCATATTTTAAACCGTAACGCTTACGGCTTTTATCGGGTAGTCGGCGGATTCGTAGTTGGGTATGGTTCTCCCTGGCTCTACCTCGATTCGAGATAGGATTTCGGTGGCACCTCCTTGTTGTTCTCCGGATGCACATGCTCTTGGCTTTTGTCGAGACGTGTATCAGGAGACCAACGGGGAGGTGCTGCCGAAATTCTGCTCGGATCGGGGTAGAAATAGGGAGAACTTACCCAATCTACGGATCCGGCGGCAAGTTAGGACCCTCTTTTCCTATTAGACATGTAGGTTGATGAATGCGTAAAAATATGAAGCATTTAATCTCCTGTTTGATATAAAATGTTATATTTGTTGTTTGTCTCCCAACAAAGAAGAAGAGGATGGCTGATAATGGGTGGATGTACAGTGGCCGTATTAGTGCAACTAATAAAACAGACGATTGGGTACGGAACACTCATTTGTTAGTGAATGAGTTAGCGCTTGGTTCGAAGGCAATGGTTCGGGCACTTTGTCCCTACGTTCATTGCACTAAGCGTCATCGTCAGGGAAAGGATGACATGTATAAACATCTTCTACAATATGGGTACATATCTAACTATGTCACGCAAGTCGACTTTGCTCGGTATGAACGTGACAGAGGTGAGGTGATGCGTCAGCGGATCAATGGCAATGAGCACGATGGGATTAGAAACATGCTAGATGATCTCATCGATGCCGACCAGCCGAATTCGCCACCTCCACGGGAGGAATCACCAGAACCGGAGGAACCGCTAGAACCGGAGGAATCGGAGCCAACCGTGAAGGCCTTCCTTGATATGATGGCCGCGGCTAAGAGGCCTCTGTACGAGGGTGCAAAGATTTCTCAGCTCGATGCCATCTCTCAGTGTCTAGCCGACAAGTGAAAGTACTCCGCCACCCATTCTCACTTTGAAGATAATTTGAGAACATGTGGTAACATGTTGCCCGAAGGGCACTGTCTGCCTAAAACCTTTCACAAAACAAAGAAACTCATGAAGGAGCTCAACATGGATTATGAAAAGATAGATTGTTGTCCAAAAGGCTGCCTTTTGATTTGGAAATAGTTTGAGGGTGACAAGTACTGCTCCCTTTGTAAGGCCTCTAGATATGAAGAGATAAAGGGGAAGGATGGTCAGGTGAGGCAGTCGAAGGTCGCTAAGAAGATACTTCAGTATCTCCCATTCATAAAAAGAATCCAACGGCTTTACTTGAGCGAGGAGACTGCCAAACAGATGACGTGGCACAAGAAGGGGAAAAGATACGAGGACGAGCACGGACGGAAGAAGATGGGACATACATCTGATGGTAAGGCATGGAAGAACTTCGATGACAAATACCCCTGGTGGGCAGAAGTGGCTCGGAATGTTAGAATTGCGATAGCAACAGATGGCTTCAACCCATATGGTATGTCAACGGCCTCGTATAGTTGCTGGCCGGTGTATGTTATTCCGCTCAATCTCCCTCCCGGAGTATTAATGCAACGGAAGACCATGTTTTTGTCGCTGATAATTCCAGGACCTGAGTATCCGGGGAAGAACTTGAGTGTCTACATGCAGCCGATTGTGGATGATTTGAACCATATACACGGGATGTTGACATATGACCGAGCATCAAAGAGAAACTTTTTGATGAAAGTTTGGTTACAGTATACTATGCATGACATGCCCGGGTACGCCCTAACGTGCGGATGGTGTACAGCTGGTAAGTGGCCATGCACAGTGTACAGGCACCGACTTGAGTTCCTTTGGCTAAAGTCGGGTCGCAAATATGTTGCGTTTGACACGAATCGACAATACCTCAAAAAAAATCATTCATTTAGAGAAGATAGAAAGAACTTCAAGAAGGGCAAAGTTGTGCATGAAGTAAAAGAGGTACCAAAGTTCGAGGGTGCAGCTGTTGATGCCGAGCTACGTGCTCTCATGCCCACGGCGCCGAGAACTGGCCATCAGTTTGCGGGATATGGTGTAACGCATAATTGGACTCACGTGGCAGCCTTAACGAATCTCGTGTATTACAAGGACCTCAAACTTCTCCATAACATCGATGTGATGCACACCGAAAAGAATGTCGGGGAGTCCCTTTTTCACATAGTCCTGAACATTTCTGGGAATTCAAAGGATAATGTCAAGGCTAGAGTCGATGTTGAGAAGCTTTGTGATAGGAAGAGATTACACATGTAGCCTCCTACTGTCCGTCGAAAGAATTGGTTCAAGCCGCATGCCTACTACTGCCTTGATAATGTCCAAAAGAAGGAGTCATTTAGGTGGCTCAAATACGCCGTGATGTTCCCTGACGGTTATTGTTCGAATATAAGTAAGGGAGTCAACCTTTCGATGGGACAAGTCACCGGGCTCAAGAGTCACGACTATCATATATGGATTGAGCGGCTGATGCCGGTGATGGTTCGAGGGTATCTCCCCGAGAAAATATGGCGAGTGCTTGCGGAGTTGAGCCATTTCTTCCGCACCCTCTGTGCTAAGCAGATATGTCCTCTGGTTATTGAGAAGCTGCAAGTTCAGGTGCCGGAGTTGTTATGCAATTTGGAGATGATCTTTCCACCAGGCTTCTTTACTCCGATGACACATATCATTGTGCACCTCGCGAACGAGGCACTCTTGGGGGGCGGTGCAATTTCGTTGGCAATTTTGTCTTGAGAGAGAGAGTTTAAGTATATTCGAAAGATAACTGGAAACAAAGCCAAGATTGAAGCATGCATAGTTGAAGCAACATTCCTTCGGGAGATGGTAGACACCGCGACAACCTACTGACCCGATGATGTTCCCACTATGCATAACCCGGTATCTCGTTACAATGTCGACCTGCCCAATAATGACCCCAAGCTCGAACTATTCCAATTTCCCGGTGGCAAGGCTGTTAAAGGACTAAAATATAGGTTGCCGAAGGAAGAGAAGGATTGCATAATGCTCTATTTGCTTATGAACATGAAGGAAGTGATCGATTTCATTAGGTAAAATGGTGAACACCCTATTTCTCTATGCATAATGCTCTATGCAGCTAGTAACTCGGTCTCCGTCTAATGCTTATTTTCTCCTTCTTAGCGATTTCAGGATGAACAGTGGTCGGGACCGACGGATCCCTCTCCCATGGAGTTGGACACTCTACTGAAAGAGGGTGCTCCCGGAAATAAAAAAACTATGTGTCCTGGTTTATGGAAAAAGTAATTTCTAACCTATCCCTCTTACCTTGCAATATGTAACTTGTCCCTCTTATTCCACGTAACTACTGAACGCAACAAATTTGAACTGTACCTGTAGGGAGCTGATCCCAATGTTGAGATGTTAGATGAGCTAAAATGTGTTTCCCAAGGTTGTAACAGTGTCGTCATGAAGTATGATAAGTATGATGTGAATGGGTTTCGCTTCCATACAAAGACGCACCAGAAAGGGCGACCGAATGCAAAAACGGTAAATACTGGGGTGTTCACCAGAGGAGCCGATTCCCTTGATTACTACGGAAGGTTAGAGAATGTATACGAGCTGACCTTCAATCGTACGAATGTCAAACTCAATCTCGCTGTGTTCAAGTGCCACTGGTTTGACCCAAGGGGTGGACGGAGAAGTACCCCTTCCATTGGGTTAGTTGAAGTTAGGCCTTCAACCACCTATAGCGGAGCCGACGTCTTTGTTGTTGCTCACCAAGCCAACCAAGTTTATTATTTGTCCTACCCATGCCATAAAGCGGAACTCCAGGGCTGGGAAGTCGTGTTCCAGGTATCGCCACATGGTAACCTACCGATTCCCTTCGAGGACGATTACAACAACATTAACCCTGTAACGTACGAGGGAATTTTCTATCAAGAGCAAGAGGACTTCGGACACTTTGATTTAGAACCGGTTGATCTTGAGGACCTTGGGAACGATGTAGAAACTCGGGGTGAGTCAGTGGTGAATCTACATGACATAAGTATGCTCGAGAATCTCCATACCGAGAATGACAACGATGATGAGCCTACACCCTTCGATGAGAATCCAGATTTCTACTCAAAAGATAGTGATAGTGAGAATGAGAATGAGAATGGGAATGAGAATGAGAATGAAAATGATAGTGAGTATTTATTTTTTAATGCATTTTATTTTGTCTTTGTGCTTAACTGTTTTCTTAATTGCATTATGCCTTTATTCTTTGTGTATACATTTTATTATGTCTTTGTGCTTAACTGTTTTCTCTTACTTAATGCAGGTGATTGAATAATATGAGCAGCGGCAAGGCAACCAGTTTGTCCTTACTTAATGCGTTGAAGCAGCGCAAGAAAATAGCTACACGGAGTGGGAGACAGCCAAATCCCAATCCGCGTTACCCCGATCTTGCTCCTGCTGGCGGAGGATGGGGTCGAGGCCGAGGTCGAGGAGGACGAGGACGAGGTGTCACGGGAGGAGGCGTGGACTTTGATCTACCACCCTCTGCTTCTGGCGACGTGGCTCCTGAGTTGTTCCTGACAGAGCAGCCTTTCAGGTCCGAGAGGGAGGCAGAGTCCGAGAGGGAGGTAGAGTCTGAGAGGGAGGCGAGAACCGAGAGGGAGGCGGGGACCGATACGGAGGCGGACACTAGACGCGAGTTGGTGGGGCCGAAGAAATTGCGGAATCGGGGGGAATCGGGAGTCCCTAAGGAGAAGTTTGAGCCTAGGACTCAGGAGGCGAAAGCCCTTATTATTCCAGATGGCCTTGAGTAAGTGTACTAATTTGGAAATTTAAAACATTTTATTTCATGTTGGTCATAAATAATTTGGCATGTGTACTAATGTTTATTATTGTGCAGCAATTGGACATTTTCTCCGGGGACCAAGGCCCGCCTTCCTAACAGCCTCATTGGAGCTCTGATTAGGAAGTTCTGGCCAGGCTATCACATTACCCACGAGGGTGATAGGAAGCTAGCTACTACTTGGGCGGACTACCAGACTACCCGTGTCCCGGGCTTTCCGACAGCTGTTGATGCTGTCATCACCAAGTTTTGGGTAAGCCATATTTCTCGAGTTATGTTCATACTTGATGAACCCACCGTGCTAACTCATGACTCTTATGCATGATTGAAGTGCTTTTACCGTGTGGCTGAGGAGGACCAGGAGAAGGCGGAGAGGACTTTGCTTGGGGCTTGTGTGAAGTTGACCCCCCAGGTGTGGTACAACCAGAAGGTCACGGCCGCTAGCCACTTCTGGGCTGACAGGGGCGTGAGGGTCAGGAAGGAAGACATTATCGATAGGAACCCTAATCCTGAGTACTCAACGACGCCAGAAGAGTACATGTCGGTGAGTAAAATGTCAATGAGATTCTACATTGCTGCTAAGTTTCCATTGCATTGTCTGGAGTTGAGTATTGCATTTTCAGGTTATCCCCGATTGGGCCGAGCCGCATCGACTCGCATGGGAGGAGCTGGTTAGGACGAGGTGGCTCAGAGAAGACGAGGAGTTTGCAGCCTTGTCGAGGCGGAACGCGGATAACCGAGGCGATGGTGGAACACACTGCGCGGGAAACCGCAACTTTGACCGCTTCAAGGGGAAGGTGGTACGTATATACATGGAACGACCTGCGTGTATTTCTCGTCATGTTTTTACTTTATATGCATAATATTTATTTTCGCGATGCAGGTGGCCAAGGCACAACCCGGGGAGGTGATTCATGTCGTCGCCGTGTATGAGATGATGCGGCGAAAGAAGCCCAATTACTCGGAGCCTCAACCCATTGCCCGTGTACTTCGGCACTGCCCAGAACGACTTGGGGAACTACAGCACGATGGTGAAGGCTCGTCACCCCCATGTGGATGACCCCATTCACGCGGAGATCGACGAGGAGTCGTTGGTCCTGCCGGGGCACGGATTGCAGCATGGACGCCTCAAGATTCTAAATAAGAAGGTCAAGCCTACCCTCACCACGATCTTCAGCCGTCTCAAGGCTACCTACCCCGCTGACGGGCCCCCTATCCCGCCTCGTGGCCAGCCTCATCGATCCAGAGATGATGTAAGTGTTTCTCGTTTTCATCATATTTATGACTTTTGTTCCTGCATGGCTAACCGGTAACGAGATTCCTTGTATTTGAAATTGTAGCATGAGTTAGACGCAGTCTACGATGCCGCTCATGAGGAATATCAGGTGGCCTTTCGGCAGCATCAGGAGGCGAATGCGATCTACATGCAATACATAAATGTAAGTCCGAACCTTTATTTTTGCAAAAGATACAAGTCCCACTTCCTCCCGTTTGTTGTACTACGGCCTGACATCTAAACTATCTTGTAGGCCATGTTGGTGAATATTCAAACTGGACAGAATAGAGATTTAGGGCCCGTGCCTCCCATGCCAGGGCCGGCGCCATTTTTTGCCATCGAAGGACAGCTTCGCTAGGACCTACTACGCATCGACACCAGTAAGTTCTTTGCTAACCCACTGGTTATCGCTTTACTTTGCCTCGCAAGTTGCTAACATGTAGGGAACGAGAGCTTCTGGGAACCGGCACTTTGGCCACGCCTCGCCGGATGGGCGTCAGATCACACCGCTTCATGACAATGGTCCATCTCCTGGCCATTCTGCAGGTGGTTCTCCCGAGCTTCACACTTCTCCTACTCCCTCGCCAGGTGGCTCTTCTGCTACTTCTACTGGACGCAACCCTCGCCAGAGATCGCCACTTTTCACCAGGGGAGATCTCGGGTACACCCCGTCTCCTCCAGAGTTGTAGGCATGTGTGATGATGTCGATGATCTTGTATGACTGATGTATGGATGATCTTGTATGACTGATGTATGGATAATGTTGATACATGTATGGCATATGTGATCTTGTTTCAATTGGTGTGGAATATATATTGCATTGAAATTTGTTGTTAGTGTTGCTGTGAGTGTGCTGCTGTGAAAAATTCAAAAAAAAAACTGTGCATGTGATACGCCGACGGCAATGCCCTCGGCGTAGCCCTCTGCCATGTGCCATATGGTCAGGGCTGCCCTCGGCGTAGCACCTACCCCTACGCCGAGAGCATGCCGTCAGCCTAGCGTCAGCCTGAGAGGCCCAGGCGGTGGACACGTGTCCACTTACGCCGAGGGTGCGGCCGTCGGCGTAGCCCCCTCCTGGAGAGGCCTAGCGCCAGTGGCGGAGCCACCTCCCGGCGGGCTGGGGCAGCTGCCCGGGCTCAGCCAAAATATTCAACGGTAAGTGCAGCAAAGCTTCAGCGCCTTGATGCTAGTTTTCATGGGCAAAAGCTAGTTAGCTTGGGTGTCTTTACATATTGCCCAGGCTCTACAACCGGGCTGGCTCCGCCACTGCCTAGCGCGAGCCACGTGGCGCCCCTACGCCGAGGGTACGGCCGTCAGCGTATCCGGTGCGTCGTTAGAGGCCGTGTAACGGCAGCGCCGCCATTCGCCGACGGCCATTACGCCGACGGGCAGGCTACGGCCGTCGGCAAAGGCCTACGCCGACGGCCAGACCGTACGCCGACGGTTGTTCTTGCTCCGCCGAGGGAGAGCTCCGCCGAGAAGGCTAGGCCGACGGTAAAACTGGTTACGCCGAGGGCTTTTTGCCATCGGCCTAGCTGTCGCGTCCTGTGGTGAGAACAACCAGAATATCTGACCAGTACAAAACATATCATACACGCTTCACCTTCAGATATCGATATAATCACGATACGTACACGTAAGCTGATACGGAGCGAGGAAAACAAGACATATATCACCACGTGTGGAAAGGGTGTCGATCGTAAACAAACTCACTAGTAGTACATACATGCGACACATGCGTATCACCGAAGCAGTTAAGCAATTGTGCATCCCCCGTCGACGGAGATGACTTGGCCGGTGATGTAGGAGGCCGCCGGCATGCAGAGGAAGGCTACCACCGAAGCCACCTCCGCCGTCTCGCCCAGCCGCCCCATCGGCACCCGCGCCGCCTGCCTCTTCACCATCTCCGGCTCACTCGTCTCCTGCTCCATCCACGCAACAAAATTCATCAAAAAAAAAATGAAGAACTTGATAAAATCTAGCTCCATTTGTTGAGAGATTATCCTTAATTAGTTAGTTACCACGTCTTTGCAGATGTCGGTGTGATGCCGCCCGGGGCGACGCAGTTGACGCGTATGCCGTCGCCGGCCCACTCGGCGGCGAGGCTGCGGGTAAGCTGGTTCATGGCTCCTTTCGTCATGGAGTAGACGGCGAGGCCCGGGAACCCGACGAACCCGGCGACGGAGGAGATGTGGACGACGCTGCCTCCGGCGGAGAGGAGGAGGAGCGGGTGCGCGAGCTGGGCGAGGTGGAAGCACGACTCCAGGTTGGTGGCCATCACCCGCGCGTAGTCCTCGCCGGTGCACTCCGTCGCCGCCTTCACCATCGACTGCCCGGCGTTGTTCACCAGGACGTCCAGCTTTCCGCCTAAGGCTCTCTTCGCCGTGTCCATGAGCTTCTCCCTCTCGGCGCGCACGGAGACGTCGCAGACGGAGACGGTGACGTGGAGGTTCTGCTCCTCCCACCGCCGGCGGCACTCCTCCAGCTCCTCCGCGTTCCGGGAGCACGTGTGCACCCTCGCGCCGTGCCGTGCCAGCTCCTCCACAATCGCATGACTGTCGATCGATACCACCATGAAAGCACACATGCACATTAATACTACGTTATAGACCCACCTCTCATCCAATATGTAATGTCGATGGTTGCTTGCTCAGAGAACGTACCCGATCCCTTTGCTGCCGCCGGTGACGAGCGCCGTGGTGCCGGCGAGGCCCCACCTCTCCTCCATGCTCCGGCGTGAGGCGGCGGCGGCCATTAACTCTCTCGCTCCTTGCCGGCCGGCCTAGTAGGTCGATATCTGCTATACTGATACGAGTTTCAGATATCTCCATGCTAGGTTATTTATACTGCTAGCGTGATGGATGATGGAGAGGAGGTACGTGATCTCTGACGACCGGATACGCAGAGATATGCAGCACTACACAAGACGCCCGGCGACTGCCTGCCTGCAACCGGCCGCCCAGCCAACGACCTTCGGTTTATTCCAAGCATGGAGTGGCCACGCATGGAAGAACATACTCCTTCCATATCCCAAATAAATGTGCTATTGGATATAGTATGTTGTAATAAGTCAAACTTGTAAAGCTTTGACTGCAATTTTAAATATCTGGATTGGTCAGTACTAAACCCTATTGTTTATTTTAGAAAAGTATATTCACATAGTTTTGAAATATTTCATATATATATATTTAAATTAGTGGTCAAGGTGAATCCTGAAGATTGCATCTATGTCCAAAACGACATCTTTTTGTGATATGCAGAGCATAAACAATTAAACATTTGCTATTCTTTAGTTGTTTCACAAAAAATTTGAGCTTGAGACGATTTTTTTGGACAAAGCAAGATGTGCCAACCACGTTTACAACTACAAGAGGCCATGCATGGAAGAACATACTCCTTCCATGCATATCACAAATCAATGTGCTATGGGATAGCTTGTTGCGAGTCAAACTTGTTAAAGTTTGTCTATAATTTTAAATATTTAGATTGGTCGGTTGTAAATCCTATTGTTTAGGTTAGAAAAGTATATTCATATATAATAGTTTTATAATGTTTACACATTTATTATATAGAAAAAAGTAATGGTCAAAGGTAAATCTTGAATATTTTATGAATGTCCAAATCAACATCTTTTTCTAAGATGGAGAGAGAGAGAGTAAATAATTTAACATTTTTGCTATTCTTTAGTTGTTTGGAAAAACCCGAGCTTGAGACAATTTTTGGATAAACGCATACAACAACCACGTGGAGTGGTTGCGTCGGTGGCAGAGACGAGATTGGAAGGGCCATAAGGCAACATCATCTGGGAAGAGGAAGAGGGGAAGGACGAGCATGATATTATAGGATGTTGGATGGACACCCGAAGGTTCGAAAATCAAATAATTGAAAGGAAAAATAGATATCCAGTAAGAAAATAAGTCACGGAACATAACGGATAAGTCAAGTGGGATTTAACGAGTTCTATTGCATGATAGAAAACAAAAGATGTTGAAACAATAATAAAATAAATAATTCTATGTTGAAAAAGGCACAAATTTTGAAGTGAACATGATAGCTAAACCTAATCGGCTGAGACTTGAGAAAATCTCAGATTGGTTGTGGGTGCACCAAATCCAAAAGAGTAATTTCTTTACCCCGTTCCCTTGAAATTTGTTGACTTTGATATTGTCTTTGTCAAAGTTGAGCATTATTTTCATTGCAAAATTTATTGCGGAAGTTATTTTTTAAGACAAAATTCTTGAAATATCTAATCTAACACATGTAGACATACACTCAAACTTGTAACCACTACTACAAAAAATGCACATAGCATACGCCACATCTCTAGCAAGTGGATCATGAGCCATCCGGTAATAACTAATGTAAGGAGTCAGGCATGCATAAGAGTGAAATGATGATAGAGTCCTTGTTGATTGTTTTCTAGTGGAACGTGATCAACGTAAATATAGTATTTTGGCAAATATCCAAGTAATGTATGGTTTGGTAAGTACAAATGGAATAACTGTGATCAACAACATGAACATCGAACACATCACATGGCTTGTGGTTATATCGATGTACTCCCTCCGTTTTAAAATATAAGATGTTTTAGGTTTGTGAAGAAAATGAATCTAGACTTGTTTTAGTATGTAGGTTCACTCAACTTTAGGATGAATCTATACACTAAAAGAAGTCTAGATTCATTTTTTTCACAAACCTAAAACATCTTATATTTTGAAACGGAGGGAGTACATCCCTTCTCCTTAGCCATGCACAAAGCGGAAGTATAATCACCATATTATCCTAATTGAAGGGCCGAAGCAACCAAAAAACGATCTTCATGTATATCACCAACTTTTGACGATGAAATAGAGGTACTTTGGGAACTAGAGACCTAGGTTTGGGACACATTCAAATATGATTACTTACCTATGAAGGGTATTTTGGTCACACCCATCAATTATTATCGTGTGTATGGATACAATTCCCATCAAACTACCCATGGGTAGAATGCATGGTTTACCTGCCAAGAGAACATGACAAGTGTTTACTTGAAAGGATAAAAATTAATCATGTACATGGTTCATCGAAGGTGGCTTCTACTCGATCTCCCATGGAGGACATACAATAAAAACTTTAGCAGGGAAGCTGAGAGTCGCTTGAGTCCGGTGGAGAAGACTGGAGAACGAGTATTTGTAGACAATCATAGGTTCTACCATGTGGAGATGCGAATTTGTATTCCAGGTCTTCTGTTTAATGAAAATGTCATGGACTCATTATTTTATATATTTCATGCATGTTGTGAAAGATGAGTTTGATAGCTTGCTTGGTCTCTTGATCAACACTCCATACAAGATAAAAAATGGATCGATGGCAAGGCTTCAACTGAAACATGCATGCATAATACATGCATAAGGCATGAGCATTGGGCAAAACAGACAATTGCAAAAGATAATGACAAATACTACATTGGTCCTATCTTGTTACACTTTAAAAACATGAGAGAATGTATAGTTTAGATGAGTGTCTATTTGGTGTCAAAGTGTCTGCCCGTAGCTCGGCAAACATAAAATAATGTTGTGAAGGCTCACAAACTAATTAGCACGAGGCTTCATGATTTCAGTTAATGATCATACATATCCTACCTACTGCAATCATATGTCTTCGTGAGCCAGGAGTCCACAGGGCTATCACCAAACTCCACATGTGTTTAACATGATCGCACATAAGTCAATCACATTGGTTGTTCCATGAAATTAAAGCATCAGATCAGCATCATAATATGCGAATTGGAGATATATTTCCCTCCATAATTCTTTGGTATCATGGTTCATCTCATCATATTGTCCTAGAGATAATTGCTCGGAGCTAATGAAACTTGCATTTTCTTTATGATCGATATTTGTGTGTCTAATATGTGTTGTGAAAATATGCATATTCAAAAAATGACAAAGTTAGGTAAACTTTAGAGTTGTGAAAATATGCATATTCAGATCAACACTTTTATCATTTTTTGTAGCCCAGAATACAAAGTATTTCAAATCTATATTTTGCATGTTTGTGAGATACTTCGTTGGCTATATCCAAAAAATTTCTCGTGCTTTTTTGGAGCTCGGAAAATTGATTTTAATTTTTTTAAATAGATGGATCATTGGAGCTCGGGAGCCAAAAATCACCAATCATAACTTTACTGTTATAGTCCTAGTAGAGGGAAGAGCATGAACATATGTGCCCTCATCTCAGTTTGATGACTTCGACAATTTTTTCCCAATGAAAACGTCCATGAGTTTCATGACAGAACAAGAAAAATATATAGTTTGTGAACTACAAGTATTATTCTACATGTATCATGTATATAAACACATTATAAAAGATAGCACATTATGTGGATGAGAATATTTTAGGAAGTGATCCCATCTCAACTAGTTGGGAGAGTGGATGTACAAATCCAACATTTGAGTTTAAATCCTAACAGACGATGGATTGAGGTTCCTATTTATAATTACGGACCAGACTATCCTGATACTCATGCCATTTATCCTTGGAAACCGATCTGGTCTTTAACCAAGATTTAAAAAATTGGTACTCATGCTTAATGGTTGTGTGCACCCCGAGTTGGTGTAGGGTCTGGGGAAGTGAAATCTTCCCCCAACTTTAGGTGAAAGCTCACGCGACCCCTCCCGTGTGGGCGTTTCAGTCTACACAAGAGGGCCATGACCGCCTCCTTATAGACGCCCCTCCACGTCCTCCTATCCCGTCGTTGTCGAAGTCATCAGAGGGAAAAACATGTGTGTCATGAAGGTGGCGTCGCCCACACCGGTATCATCATCGGTGGTGTTGTAGCCTGGCAGCGGCCAGCGGGGCTTGGCGGATCGCGGTGGCAGGTGGAGGACGGAAGGTGGCGATGGCCCGGTGGACTCTGATCTGGATTTGGGCTGTGATGGCTGCACCTGCTCCATCTGGGATTCTCCGTACATGGTACATGACACTCCTGGTGCTAGGCTCATATCACGAGGATGTCTAGGGCATCATCCCTGGGCATGGTAGTGGTGGCCTCCTCCTCCGCTGGAGTTTAGTTGACCGGCCGGTTGTGGTGGATCCTTGATCCCACATATGGTCTGGTAGTGAGTTGAGGAGACGAGATTGCCGGTGAAAACTGAGCTCCGGCTTCGATCACGGCATGCGATGGCGACATCTATGCGTCGTGACCTTGTTGAAGGCATCATTGTTGCAGCCATAGTGTACTCACTCATGATGCTCCGGGGGGGATCCAGATCTAGGTATACTGGATCGGAATATGGCGGCGCTTTGGTGTCATTCTCCATCATGAGGGTATTGTTTTTGGAGCAGTTATTGGACAGAAGAGGCAAGGTGTAGAGCGCTATTGCAGCTACACATCAACATCAGCAAGTCTCACCTATGTGGCATGGCGGGGTCTCTGCGACGGACATACATAGAGGTGACACGGTCTAGCATCGTGGTGGCGTTGACGACAGGCCAGACAAGGTCATTACTTTGATCCATGTCCTGAATATGGGTCGGCGGAAGATGGTGACGACTTCTTGAGCACGTGCACTAGCATGTGTTGAGAGTCTTCTAGACCAATTTGTGTTCCCGGCTCGCTGCTGAGCGGTTTGGTGTAGCATCGTGTTTTTAATGATGTGCGCTAGGTGTGAGGTCGGGATCATGGCCCCGGCATGACCACCCATTTCAACAAGATTTTACATTGAGGTTGTAGGTGTTGCAACGGCTTTCGTTAGTGAGGTGGCTTCATGTTGATCTCTCTATTTTTCCTTTTAAGACTATGTTGAATCATAAATAGAAAGGATGTGTGTATACCGTTTTGATGCGGAGACCGGAGGTATCACCTTCATTTCAGAAAAAAAAATCGGACGAGTACATCACTCATGAAAGTTAGACCAGTTTAATGTTAGTTTAGTTTTTACATTTTAGGAGAGTTTCATTTAAACCAAAAGTTCACGAACCTCGAGACCAATCGTGCCAAATGTACAAACTAGCAGCTGATACATCAACCCAAACTAGACAGCTACAAATTTCAGAGAAATTAAACCTTTTATTAGGAAAGAAAATTAGGCAACATCTTTCTATTTTAGATAGGAGATTATATATTTAATTTCAACGCTCTGACTTGGTTAGAGGAATAAATACTTCACTACTTAAGCATGGAACTTGCATGTACTGTAGACCAAACTGCGTTAGTCAAACCGAGAGGGCAATCATAAGAAAACCCACGGACCTAGTAAATATTGAATTGAACCGACAGATTTGCTAGGCCGTCCTTATCATTACAAATGCTTTTTCTAGGGGCGCAGGCGCTGACATGATCTTTTTAGGACGTGGAGAATCTGATTAACTAAGAAATGAATCTGGTCAAATATTATTTTAGTTTTCATATGGTGGTGTTGCAGCGGGTGACGGCCGGTGATCCTTGGCCAGATAGCGGCAGACGGCGATGGGGATTTGAGCTTAGCCACGATCTGTCCCGTCCGTTGCCCTCGACGCCGGCGCCCAGGCTACCCGGGCCTTGTCCGCGACACTAGGGCGCTTGGGGCATCTGCCCCCAGCATGGTGGTGGTGTCCTCCTTCTCCGTCGGAATGGTCGTCTGTGTGGTCTTGCCGTCTTGCGGCGGATCCTGCTAGTTTTCGACGGGTGGCGTGGGGGCTGCTGGCTCGGTTTCAATAAAAGAGGTGGTCTTGGATCCCTCTTAAGCCAAGACGAAGATCTGCCGAATGTTGGTCTCCATTGATCTAGTTTCTGTGTCGTGTTCCGGAAGTCTCCGCCGGCGAACTCCATAAGTGTACTCATGCCGTGAGTTTGCTGGAAGGATTGAATTCGGTCGTATCGTACCCATGTTTTACTCTGACCATTTGATTTCAGAGGGTGTGCTTCGAAGCTTTGTTGGTTGTTATTATCATGGGGCATGTTCTCGTTTCATGGTGCTGACGGAGAAAGTCATGGAGACCGAGATCTAAGGACTGACAATGGTGGTTCGAGTCTGGGTGGTGGTGAGGAATTGGCTAGGCGACTTGTGAATTGGAGCAGTGGCATGCAAGTGGGGACGACTGCACATGAGATGTTCATGGTCCTACCTCTCAGGGTAAAAACTCAGGGTCTGGCCTTAATTGGTTGTGCCTAGCAATGGCCTTGTTGAAGGTATTGTTTTAAGAACGTGGACTTTTTTCAGGATGAAAACCTATATCTTTGATCGGGCGATGACGGTGTTTGTGCATTGTTTCCTTCTTGAAGGCGTCGTTTTTTGGAGATGCTGGACTTCTGGTGCTGTCTTGGTGGTGGTAGTACTGTTGTTTCAATGAATGAGTCACTGTAGCAGGACTTTTCATTTTTGTAATTCTTCTTTCTTTTTATGGCTATGTGCATCCGTGTGGCCGCTAGGACAATGCGTTGTTGCAGAAGCTGGGTGTAATTGGTATCCTCTGATATTAATATATGCTCCTTTCAAAAAAAATAGTTCGGTTCACGAGTAAAAATATTCATGGACAATGGAGCAAATAGAAAAATAATTTGACTTTGAAATAAATGCAATGAGCTGCCAACCACTAAGTAATCTCTCGTGGCAACAAGCGAAGGATGAAGAGGAAAAAAAAACAATCTAATCACGATGCATATTCACAAGTAAAAAACTCCCAAAACTACTGGTGGTAGTAGAAATTCTTGGAGAAACTCTAGATACATGTATTAACCGACTCGGCAAAAGTTGAGATGTTAAGTTCGAGCCTTCTTATCCTGCGACTAAAATGTTTGAGCCTTCTAATATTCCCTATTATAGGATTTCTCAGGATTTCCTCAGGATTTATATAGGATTCGGACCCTGTGGAATTTTTCCTCTCTGAGCCGTTTGATTCACGTGATTGCATCATCTAAGATTAGTTCCCATAGAAAATCTGTAGTTCATTTTTGTAGAAAACTTTGCATGAGGTCAGATCTCATGGTAAAAATCCTTTGCAACAATCAAACAACCATGTGTGAGATTTCTTATGTTCATAGGATCCAATTGGGCAGGGCATTCCAATCCTTTGTATTTCCTATTCCTTTAAATTTCCGACCCTATGAATCATAGTAGTCCGGTGGAGGAAAGAAAAGGTTGCACTTAATTAAGAGATGATCTCTTATCAACAATCTATTACCACATATTTTGGAATGCCTGATTTTTAGAGATAAGACTAATAAATAACTCATTATACATCATGTTTTATTGTTATAAATAGATTCATGGCAGGACTAAAATAAAATATTTTTATCAACCATTGTACATGCCCTAACATAGCTAATAAATCCCTAGAAAATGCGCCCTTTAACCAAGAACAAGAAGGTTTCGATTCGGATAGACAGAGCTATAGTAATCAATCCCAGACAGGCATGCTATCACATCATGCATGAAGTAAGCAAGTGTACTACTACATAATACCTTTAAATTAATCTTTTAGTTTACCAATGTCCTGTTGGTCGTAAAAGTTTGTTGGGTCCTCAAGTAATGATCTCATATGTGGGTTCTAAAAGTGGATCGATACACTTTGTCATTGAACTGTCAATACATGCAGCATATTGTGTATGTTCAATTTATTTCTCGAAATGGTTTTGACTGGCCAAAATGGTTCGACCAACATGTGGCGCCTACATATATGCCACATTCTTCATGTACCAACCATGACACAAAATTGTTTTGTATGACAAATAAACCGATATTATTCGTACATGCCCAACTCATTTTTCTCTCAAAAAATGAGGATAATCCCCAGCCTCTGCAATCATAGTTTCAAATGCTAGTGGCAAATTTATGAGTAATAAAGAAGGTTGTGTGCATCTATTGATGCAGAGGCTGGGGCTTCGTTCCTCATTTTGAAAAAAAAAATCCAAAATTACAGTTTTCATCTACTTTATATATGTCCAAGTGATATATATCAACATGTAAACCAAGAAGCTCATGCGTTGTTGTCTCTACATCACCGAACCACCTTGTACACAAAAAATATGAGAAGAAAATCAGAGAGAAGAATCTGATCGAGTACATGCATTGCATGGAGGGATCATTTCAAGGCTCAGGTTCAGGTGTTGATAATTCGCATCTGACCTAAGAGACAAAACTATAGTAGTACTAGTAAATTGGGAAGTTGACTTAAAACAATTGACTTAAGCCGGCCGGCCGTTGATCTCAATTAGCTAGAGTCGTGCACATATATCCTACCAATCAATTTATTATACTCTACATATGATTGCATAGTTGACATATGAATGTATGTCGGCAAGACGAAATTTAAACTACTTCTTCTGTTTAGAAATATAAGACATTTTATGTTTGTGAACTAAATGTATCTATATCATTTTTAGTGTATAGGTTCACTCACACTAAAAGATGTTTAAATGCATTCGATTCACAAGACTAAAACGTCTTATATTTCTAAACGAAAGGAGTACTATACAACATGTAACAGCTGATTTGAGAAACATGGCATAGAGATTTGCTAGGCCGCCCTCATCTTTAGGTGCATTCATCTCTGTACTTTCTATAGTGGAAGTATACGCACAGGTGTATATACTAGTGTATATATGGATACGCAATCTGTCTCTTTAGGCAGCGCGCATAGATGTGCAACAGCATCAATGGTGGTCGATCTGGACAGGTTATTTTGCACGAAGTTTACTTAAAAGTCAAAGGTTGATGAGAACAAAGATGGGTGATGACTACTCACTAGTGACACCTAGTGCATAGTCAACTCCATTTCCTTTTGTCATGTCAGTATCTCACATGTCTGATATCGTGGTGATACGTTGCGGTTGTTTTTTCTTCGTCTACTGGTATATTTTACCACACAATGGTACAAATCTTTTCATGGCACACCGGTGGAAAAAAGTCATATAGTCCCGGGCTGTAATGGGCTCTAGTCCCGGTTTTGGGCCCGGGACCGCCAAATCAGGACTAGAGGCCCCGCTCCCTCTCTAGTCCCGGCTCTCTATGGCCCGCGACAGAAGACAGCCATGTGACTGTTTTAGCGAGACGGGGTGGGGTGGGGACGAAAACCCTCTAGTCCCGGGTCGTAACACCACCCGGGACTATAAGGCTTCCTACCGCGGCAGAGAATTCGTGTGTTTCTCTGCCGCAGAAGAGATTGTGTGTTTTTTTTTGCCATTTCGTTCCTTTTTCGTTTTGTGTTTCACTATAATTTCAAACATATATTTCAGTACACATATTCCACGCTACTACATACACAGTACACGTTGATGCATCTATATAATTAATCGATCCCTTGCAAGCATACATATAATCAATCATATCAAAATGAAGAAATGTTTTGAAATTACATGGTCATTGATGATATATATATCATATCAACTACATGGAGATCACTAAGGCATATAGAGTTACGCATCATCCGCATAATGTTCTCCATGTACATCAAGGACTTCCTTAATCAGAAATCCTGCCAGCTCCTCTTGAATTGCTCGTATGCGCTGTTCTGGCTCTAGTTTCTCCCGCAAATCGTAAATATAATGTGAATCAACTTTCCGCTCATCGGTGAACTCGCGGATGTACTCACAGACGTAGTATCCACATAAATGAGTTCCCGGTGGCTGCTGTAAACTCTTCACTATTTTATAAGTTAGCTCCTCTTTGAATGGACCTGATATTTTCTGTCTGAACCGTGTCAAACACCTGCTCAGCAAAGAAAATGAACAAAGAAGTTATTAGTTACTTGATATCAGAAAATGAATGAAAGAGGCCGATATAATGCGATAATGATTGAAATTACTTATGGAGCATTGCTTTCATGTCGCACCACTGCTCTTGGTCCCAACTTAATGAGTTGTGGACTTCAACTAGGGACTTGTCAACTTGAATGTTTAGCAAGATCCAGTGAAATCTGCGAACGTTTACATAAGCATACATGCATAGCTCATCAATTACACTTAACATCGAGTAAGCAAAAATAAAATGTGTACAAGATAGAAACTCTCACTTGAAGTTGTAAGGAAATAGTATTTCCTTAACAAAATTATTCTCGGTTAAGAACCTGCACAGGTCTTTCTCCACGTCTTTGGGGTGATTCTTTAACGTATATTCATTAACGATATATGGATCAATGAACCCAACATTATATCTTCTAGCTCTTTTGCATTCAAGCATCTTCATTCTGCAGAATATAATATCATACAAAAGGATATATAGTTAGGATAATATATTAAATGCAATGAACGAGCTGAGCTACAAACTTAATTATAGAAATAAATCACTTACAGACAGTAGCAACCAATGATAGATTTGTCGGGGGCGCGCTGATTGTATAACTGAAACAGTTCGGTTATTTGAACCTGTATCGAGTATGGTTTGAAGTGATGCTCCTTTCTAACGTCCACCGCAAACCAATCTTTCTGATGCTTTTTTTCTGTTTCCAACAGGTACCATGTGTGCAGATTTCGCATATGTGTAGATAGACGCGTGAGATCCTCATGACTGACTAGAGGCTCCCCTTGGACATACTTCCGTACTATCTGACCCACTGGTGTATCTTCATAGCCTAAATATTGACCAAGAGACGCATTTGCTTCGGTAGCAAGTGCTTTGGCCTCCGTTACAGTGATGCCCATTAGTGCAACATTAGTACTGGCTCTAGGGTCCATTATTTGCATGTCCATATCTATTTCAGCTCTGAAGGCCTTGTCGAGGTCTGAAATCACTTTGAGCGGGGGGAGGGGGGGCGATTGAATCTTCTGTTGTTCGTGCTGGGCAACTTGCTTCCCGCTTTTTGCACTTGTGCTTTTTTTTTCTTCTTTGCTTACTTAATAATCTCCCGGTCATAGTCCGATTCCAGATTCATCGATATCTGGGATGGTTGCTCAAGAAAGGACTTAGCCCACTTTTTGGTTTTTTCATCATATACCGGCTTTGGCTCAGGCTTTTTGGGTGCAAAATGCGCCTTAAATTGGGCAGCCATATCCGCGGCATTTTCCTCATCGGTCTTGTCATAAGGTCTCTTTGAAAGAGCCGACGAGATGTCGACTATCTTCGCTGTTTGACCTTTCTTCGATGTGGGGCGCGGGGGAGCAGCGACCTTCCGTTTCTTTGACGAGGTAGTATTGCACGGAGGGGGAGGCGAAGATCGAGTATTGCGCGGAGGCGGAGATCGAGTTGATATACTCCTGCTGCGGCGATCAACATCGGGGCAGGGTGGACTTGGAGGTTGACGATAATCGGGGCAGGGTGGACTTGGAGATTGAACTGACCAAAAAAAGTGTCTTACTCCAATGAATGGACATCGTCAACTTTGTGGATGCAAAAGCAAAGCTCATCTAGGCGTCTGTTGGTTTGACAGAAGGTGAAAGGAACAATGATTGCGATGAAGGCTCAACTTGTGATTATTCCGTTAAGTTGGCGTTTATGATGGAAGGTAAAAGGACCAACAATGACGACATGAGCTCAGCTTTTGATAATAAGTTTTATATTTTGGTTTTCTTAGGAGGAGTATCCACAATCATAAAATCATTGGGATCTCGGTGGTATTTGTATTGCTGTCCTCAATTTTCATATCTCGGTTTCTCTGGTCATCATTGTTCAATTCCTTATCAAATGGTAGTCAGAATTAGCTTTTGAACAAATAATAATATACTCTTTCCGTTCCATAATATAAGCCTTTTCAACAAGTTGTTTTAGTTTACTAAAAAGACTTGTATTATGGAACAGAGGTAGTAATATATAACACATGACAAGCGAAACATACCCTCTCAAAGATGTGAGACGAAAGTACAAGTTTAACATCCATGAACCATACGCTGACATGAAGATTATAGATATTGATGGTAGATTTTTTAACATATTCGATCAAAAGCATCATTAGTAATCTAAAAAAACAAAATCATTAGAAAAAACTTAATACTCCGTATGTCCCAAAATAAATGACTTCACTTTTCCTAGATATGCATATATTTAGATGTGTTTTAGTGTTTAGATACATGCATATCCAGATAAAATAAAATCAGTTAATTTTGGAGAGGGAGTACAAGGCTCATTTTTAAAATAATACGATTTTTATTAAATTCCATGAATAATACACAATTTTGACAAATTTCAAATCTAGCGCGGCCTCGAGGTTTGAACTCCCGACAAGGACCTTTCGGGAGTTTTCAGGAGTTTAACTCCCGACCAGTTGGTCAGAGGCAAGCGCAGGGTGATGCATGGCGAGTGCTTGTCGGTGGTTCAACTACCGACGTGTGCTGGTCGGTGTTTAAGACCCCGAGGCCGCGCTATTTTTCAAAATTCCTAATTTTGAATATTATTCGTAGTATTGATTAAATAATTCGTATTATTTTTAAAAATAGAGTATAAGTGTTTCGATCTCGGCAACATAAAAAATTATAGAGTAGCCTACAAAGAAAAAAAATAGACAAGCCCTCCCATTCTCTTCCTGCGACAGGCAACTCTGCCCATGCCTCCATGTCACTGGCCTCGACGACTTCCCACTCCCGTTGCTGCCGCTAATTACCTCCCGAAGGCTGTCATGGGAGCGAGAACCTTGACCGCGCCCTCCTCTGGTTCATGTACACCGGCGCCTGGACCGCGCCCTCCTCTGTTTCTCCTCCACCAGCTCCAGGATCGCGGCCTCTCCTGCGTCCCCGTGCCTTCCTCGAGGTCCGACCCTACCCTGCCTCCCCGCCACTGCCGCAACGACCGGCCCTCCCCTGCCTCGCCGTGGCTTTCTCGTGGCAGGCCAAGTGGAAATGCGCTAGGCGCCGAAGCAGGCATCGACCTCATCTCCACCAGCCGCGCGCGCGTTGGAGGGATTCACAGCACCGGCTTCCTCCTCTCGGTTCCCTAAGGACAACTGACACCGGCGAGGTAGCCCCGCTCCTGTAGGTTGGTTGTGTGGCGAACCGCCCTAAGCGGCCGCATGCTTCGTCTGACGCCCTTCTCCACCTCGCTCAACTGGTAATTCGTCGTACCCCTCATCTCGATTCAGTTTGATAGCAATGCAGTAAGTGAATCGGCACATTGTGATCTCTTCATCAGTGATGAATACCCTATTTGACAGGTTGACACGGAATTTCTACTCAATGATGCAAACAAGATTCAACAATTTTATAATCACTACTGTGATAATTTAAGCAGAACTTTCCAAAGAAGAAACTTGTAAGGAATGATATACTGATAATAAATTTCTTCTCCGATGAACTACCTTAATCACCTTCTTCTTATGGTTAAGTCAGTGAGTAATTGGGTAGATACATGCACATTGCATCTGCTCTTTATGAACTATTAAGAGATGTTACAAATAACAAAGTTGATTCCGAGGTACTCCATTGTAGATTATTGCTTAATAAGTTATTGGTCACATGTTCCCTTTGTGGGATTATTCATCACTGTCTTCTATATTTTATATTTTGTAGGTGATGAAGCGTGCTAAAGTGGTAGAGGAAAAGAGTGGCCATTTCAGGAGTTACAAGTACAACGTAGTCCCCCTCAACGTTCCTGGTTCTTTTGAAGCAGTTTTGGAACTCCTGGAGGTTAGTTATATCTCCGATTGTTTCTACTCTTTATGAAAATTCGGAGGTTAGTTATATTTTGTTATATTCCCTTGGTGGGCTTCTTCATCACTGTCTGCAGTCTGTTCTTAATACACTCTTCCCTTTAATATGTTGTGACATTTAGATCCTTCGACTTTTCAGATCAATGTATTTATGTCTTTAATTCTTGTTAGGTTGGAGTTATGATTAGTGTATACATTGGATGATAAATGTCATGAACAATAATAACATCTAATAGCACGAAGGAATCTAATTAGTGCAGTACCAAAGAACATAAATTCCCTTCTCTCTGTACCTGCATCTCTCCTTGTCTCACTCACAAACCCAACTATGTCTCTAAATTTCTGTGTAATCAACATGCAACAACACTATCAAGCGCACTCTCAAGCACACAAGCAGCATATCAGTCATTCTCGAACATTTTTCTTTCAGCATATTAGTGATCGTGCTATTATTGTTTTGGTGTTGATGATATTCTTGGACATTTTTCTTTTAGTCAGGTATTGAGTGAACATCCCCTGAATAGGAAATCTGAAGCTATACATGTAGGCCGCAAGTAGAAACTGGAAGTGGAATCAATACCATCAAATGTTTAGGCTACCCAGTCTATACTAATGACATTGGTGCGGGACATAATTAAATGTATATTGCTAGTCGGTTCCAATTAAAATTACTTCTTTAGTTCATAGTTTGTCCAGACAACCAGGATTTACAGTTGCTTATAATTATCCCAATTGCAGCCCTATGCCACAAGTACTCCAAGAAAAAGAGCTCAGTGAGATCATCCGGTGAAAGTGTATAAAAACAATGATAATTGGATGTGGCTTGGGGTTCTGTCAGTAGGTAATCTCTTTAATGTTTTCAGTCACTTCTGTATAAAAACAATGATACGACGTACCATCATGAGGTTGATCTGTATGAACATGTGTCTCATTAATCACCGAATATCATCTTTATGTCATGCATAATATTATTTGTCCCTCTGCCTTTTCAATTCTTTAGGGCATGTGTAAATACATTCCATTATTTAGCACTGTAGCAACAATAATGTTCATTATACCTGAAAAAACAATAACACTCAGTAGGCACTGGTTGTTTTGATAGTTACCCAAGGGGATGGTGTTGCTTATATCCTGAAATGGGGTGCGCGCCCCCATGCGGTTGGAGATGACATACCAATAGCTTCTTCCTCTGGCAGGTACTTAAAAATTCAGTCAGTTTGCTGCATATCGTCCTGTAGCCTACAAATAATAAACTTATTTGGATGCAATCCAATTTTAGTGAAGGCAAGTGGATAGTGTGAAATATAAATATGAACACGACCAACAATACCAAGATAACTTGAATTAGTGATAATATTTGAAGTTGTCTGATGCATGCAGTCAATTACCCTTTGTTTTCTATTTAACTAAATAGTTCAATATGAGATACTCCTGGCACAATTTGCTAGCCTTTTCAGGACATGGAAAAGATGTAGTACAGTTTATCATACCCGGGGGCTCATGGGACACGCATATCAAGGATTATGTGAAAGACATGTACTATCTAGTATATAACAACAATTTCATAGTTGTGTGCCGCTTCAAGGATAATGGACATAACAATTAAAATTGCCATTGTCATTATTATAAAATAAATTATGTTGACACCCCGGGAATTTTGCTAGGCAGACTGATACTTGAAAGATCGATTATTGGAATAATATTTGCAGCAGTGACTGGTCTCAGATTTGTTACGGGATGGCGACAATGTTGTGGCAGTGAGGACAGCAAAGCGAGCGACGGCCGGCCGGTAGACGAAGGTCGCGGCGAGGGCGCCATACATGAACACGGCGAGGACTTGGCCAGGGCGTCATCCAAGGTCGCATCTAGTGAGGCCGGTAATCAGGGTGAGGAGATCGTGGGGGGCGTGATCAGTTTCCTTTTTTCGTGTGTTGAGCGGTCGTAGGGGCTGAGGACGCGGGGCGTGTGTTTCCTCCCTGGCCGGGATAAGTGCGTCCGACACTGAAAATTGCTAAATGCACACAAAGTCCAGACTCACTACGAAAATGTAAAATTTGCAGCAACTGGCCCAAACAATGAAGCCATTATGTGCTCTGATTTCAGTTTTTTTTATCCATTTTATTTTCAGGACGAATGCGGTCTGAGATGAAGAGTATACAAAAGAGAGAAACACACGTTTCTAGAATGGTCAGAGCGCACCGACGACCTGATCAACTTTTTCTTTTTTTTTGCGGGTAACTTGATCAACTTTGTCTGTCCGAAGTTCCTCAACCTGGGTTTTAGTTCCAAAAGAGAGAGAAATACACGTCTGGATTTGGTGCAGCAATTTTCAAGAGTAGGAAACTGCACAAGCGGCCACCATTGACGAATATACCTTATCTGCATGCGACACGACGGGCACGGCAGCTCGTTTTGCTTGGCGAACCCCAGGCTCTTCCTTTATAACGTTCCAGGACATCGGCTCTATTTACAAATTGGACTCAACTTGCTGTAGAACAAATGGCCAAGTCCCAAGAAAGCATGCTGTATCTTGAATTTTGTGGAATTTCAACGACCATTATTTCTCAACAACGGAAGATGTTGATCTTCCAGCGCAAAATGGCCTAGCTTCAGGCTTCGATCACAAACTGCCAGCTTGCTTTTCCACTAAGGATTGTTCGAATCTTACGAATTTCCTAGGAAAATCAAACTTGGATCGTTCGGACAACACCAACCATATAGGAGTCCCCACAACTTCGGTGTAGCTAGCTACTCCCCATTATCGGATGTCTCAAATTAATTAGAACAAAACTATAACCCTTCAAAAAAAACAAGAGAAGTGCTCGGTGTTGTCTAGATAGAGAAATTTCCAAATCCGTAGCAAAGTCCAGACTCACTACGAAAATGTAATTTGTTCTCCGTTCAACCTATAATACCAAAGCCTCTGTACTTGAGTGTAGTTATATATATCCTTGAATTAAAAATGGTTCTATTTACCCTGATACTACTTGGAGGATACATGGCGTTTTTTCAAAGAAAAAAAAAGTCTGTTGGACGTGTTTCAGGTAACTAAGTATTCTGAGGTGTAAACTGCAAAAGGACCCGAGTCTCTATCAAACTGTCTCACAGTTTCGCGAAACACCCACTCATAATAATAAATCCTTAATTTTCCGGCTGCTTTCCCGTTCTGTTTCCTGCCCTTCCTCCGTCTCCGTTAGGTGCTGCACAGAGAGAGAGAAGAGAGAGAGAGGGAGACGTCGGCGATGGCGCCGCTGAGGCGGGCGGCGGTGCTGCTGATCCTCGCGGGGATTCTTCTGCTCGTGCTATCTCCCGCGGAGGGAGCAGCGGCATCGGCGGCGGAAGGAGGAGGTGACGATCTCTTGACTTTTCTTCCCCCCAGTCCCATCCACCGCTTCTTCCCTAGTACTTCCGTAGATGATACGCTTCGTCGCTACGGGTACCTGGTGCCGCGGCTCCAGCGCGCAACTGCTGATGGCTCCGTCTGATTCCTAGTTGGGGTTAAGGAAAAAATCTAGAGAAATCACGCGAGCTAGCTCCACGGCCTGTGCTGGGAGCAATGCGAGTTCTGGAGAACATAGAAGCGAGTTAGAGCAATTTGAAATCAATTAGGAAGAAATTGATGAACGGAAGGTTAAAAATTTAGTCTAGTGTCTACCGGGACAGCGGATTTCCATGTAATCCGTGCGACATTTTGTTGGGGACAGCAACATTGGCAACTTTTGGAGTCAGGCTTAATGCCATTCTCAAGTTCAGATGTTCCGCAAAGCAGCTAGAACCGTATGCTTGGCACATTGTACTTGCTTACTGTTGTGTTTCGCCGCCAAGTGATACCGTGATATTTGTTGGTCGTGCCTACCTGTCCTATACTGTGATATTGGAAGCAATGTGTCACTTGACATATGTCAAATATGTAGATTCCTTCAATTGCTATTCCGCCGAATAAACTTGAAGACCTTCGTTGTGCGGTGTAATAGTTGTTTACACTTTTCTTTGCGCAATGCAGAGCTCAGGATGAAGCACTCTGATGGTGGTGGTTATTCTTACAATAGTACTCTTTCTCATATTCTTGTTGAGTATGCATCTGCTGTAAGTTCTTCTTTGAACCACATATGCTTGCACGTAGTTTTTTTTTTTATTAAGAACAACTCAAATTGTTTCGCAAAACCAAACTTTCTGTTCTCCTACCTGGAGCAGTGTTTTGTAGTGGGAATACCTGTTTGTGTGATTCTCAAAAAAATCTGTCTATGACTTCGCTTGCCTAACTGAATTTTCAGGTGTACACTTCTGACCTTACCTCACTTTTGACATGGACTTGTCCAAGGTGTGAAGGCCACACAAAGGTACACAACATGAGACGAAAACTAGACTGGGCTGCTCTTGCTGCTTCTACAAAATGGTCCTAAGTTCTTTCTTTGTTTTCATTATTAATGCAGGGTTTTGAGATGATAGAGATCATTGTAGATGTCGAGAGATGTTTACAGGTTCTTTTTTTTCGTGTTCTCGGCTTCTCATGATCTTCTTCCACGCAGTTTTAAATGAAAGTTATGCTCATATGTCAAAATAAAACACTATTGTGCAGGCATTTGTTGGAGTGGCCCCTGATCCACGATCCATAATCATTGCTTTTAGAGGTACCCAAGAACACAGGTATGAAAACTTGCTGCTTATGTTAAATATAGCTTACTGCTGACCAAAATTGTGCAATCTGTGCCTACTAGCTAGTTCTACCAAATAGTTTACAGAATTCATAGTGTTTAATTATTTAGAACCTGTGATACATAATATGTTGCTCATGACCATTCTTTCCTACATCAAATTTTGCTTGTAAAGCGCCTCGAATTGGATTGAAGATCTCTTCTGGAAGCAGCTAGATGTAACTTATCCTGGCATGCCAGATGCAATGGTACATCAATCAGTCAATTTTGAATTGTTTCCTAAGGAAATATTATTGAATTTGAAATCAGTCTTGTTCACCATCTGTTTTATATATCATGTTGCAGGTCCACCATGGATTTTATTCTGCGTATTATAATACAACTTTGCGGCATGAGATACTGAAATCCGTTAAGTGGGCATGGAAGACATATGGAAAACTGCCCATAAATGTTGTAGGTCACTCGATGGGAGGGGCTTTAGCTTCATTCTGTGCCCTTGATCTCTCTGTAAGCACCTTTGAGCAGGCTGTATCTTCGTGTGTTACTTTACTTGGACATGCAGGATTATTTTTTTGTGGGTTGTCATGTAAGCACATGCTGGATTAGTTTTCAGTTTAAACCAAACCATGTCATAAATAGCTGAAATCATATTCTGATCTATGTTATTTTATGTATGTTCAATGAAGATTCTGTGATCTATGCTTTACAAAAGCAAGGACAGAACTATGCTTTTTCATAATAGACCTATGTATATCATTATATTATCTCATATATAGGTTTAATAGATATAGTTAACTGATTTCTTGCCTTCCATTTTCCAGGTTAAATACGGGTCAGATGAAGTTCAGCTCATAACTTTTGGACAGCCTCGTGTAGGCAATCCCGCGTTTGCTGCATACTTCAATGATCAGGTTCCAAGAACCACCCGTGTGACCCATGAGAATGATATTGTTCCACACTTGCCACCATATTTTTCTTACCTGGGTGAATGGACATATCATCACTTCGCCAGAGAGGTCAGTACTTGTTTGTTACTCTGAAAGAATTTACAAAATGCACACAGTAAACTCAATCTCTAAGTCAAAACGTCTGTTCTGCCTTTATTCATCTTCAGGTTTGGCTTCACGAGACCGTTGTAGGAAACGTAGTTACTAAGAATGAGACAGTCTGCAACTGTTCTGGCGAGGACCCAACCTGCAGCAGGTATCTACACGCCTCTGACATTTCTTGTACACTTATGCTCCTCGTGGTGTGCTTATTCTTTGCTCTTGCTTGAATAGATCGGTCTACGGCAGAAGCGTGTCAGATCATCTTGAGTACTACGGTGTTAGCTTACATGCTGATTCAAGAGGAACCTGTCAATTTGTGATTGGCCCATCCAACTCAGCATATGGTGGCATCCGTCAAGTTGATGGAACTATCATCTTATCAAGATATCCACAAGAAGAGCATTTTGTGGATTCTATATGACCCTTTAGCCTAGGGTAAACTGTACAGTATATTATTTTGTGCATAGATTTCATGTAATGTAGAAACACAGGGTACTCTAGGAGCTCTCCTGAGAATAAGGAAGGTTTCGCCTTTAGAATGTGCCCCCTTTACTCAAGTGAGAATTGTATATGAAGAAGCTCCACATGAACATTGCAGACACACCATCACTGATGTACATAACAATATCATCACGGGTCAAATAAAGGAAGTGTTTTGATGGTATCCTGTTTTCTTACAGTCTTGCATAGTGTGATTCTTCCTTCCTATTGACAGAAGTATTTCCAGTTTTTCTCTCTGCATTTCGTCTCCCCTGTCCAGGTGCCTTTGCGTCAGATATGCAATTGAGGTCCAAAGATATTGTTGGTCTTTGAAGAACCGAGGAGCCAAGAACTGATCAAAGTCAGGCTGGAGCCAGGAATCCCTAGATGCAAAGCTCTACATGTGGTCGGCACTGCCAATTATTCACCATTGCCATCTGCTTGCCCTGTAGGGTTGCACCATAGGTGAGAAGATGCACTGCAACATTATCAACTTCTACTGTTCCACGGCATCATCTACACAGCAAGTGCTGCAGATATGCAGAACAAGATTGCGTCGGTGGATCAATGGCGCGTCGAATGCTTGCATATCTTGATAAGGACATAAAACAGGGTGACGATGAAAATGTTCAGAGACGGCACAAAGTTGCAAATGGCACAGATTCCGGGTTGCGGATAAGGTCAGAAGAGAGAGAGAGAGTGATGGAGCGAATGAGACTGGAAGGCCTCTCTGCTGCTGGAGGATGCTGTTCGGAACCTGAACGGGAGCTGATCCCACAGGCCTATACAAAGCACCTCTGCTTAGCCGGTGGAATCTGATCCATGTGACGTACTGTCATGTGACAAGAGTGTGGTGGTGTCGATGTTAGGGCCATTTTGCGTTTGTTCTGAGCTTTTCTGAATTTTTACAGTGTAATGTCTGAAGTCAGAAGCAGTAATGTGCAGGGAATGTTGCTGAGTTAAAACTTTCAGACAAAACGAAGCAGGACCAGAGGAAACGGCGTGCATATTGTACTTCCTCCGTACTAAAAAGGATGTCTCAAGTTTATTTAAATTTGGATGTATCTATAATAGATACATCCAAGTTTAGATAAACTTGAGACATCCTTTTTAGGATGGAGGGAGTACCACCGTTACTAATAGTCTCACAATCTGAAGTGTTGAGCTTGGTATTTTTCCACACTCGCTTAAATCCAAAGCATATATTGAAGTTCAGACATGCATGTACGTACGTGTATGTATAACCCAAAGAATGCTTTTCTATCACTAAGAAAATCCTCCAAATATCTGTACAAGTGTAATTTCCCATGTATACCATGTGGTAGGTTTAGGTATATAAGATTTTGAAAGAGGTCGGCTGAGATCAGGAAAGAGATTCTTATCCAAAGCCATCCAACGTAGCCTATGCTGGATTAGAAAAATGTGTTCTTTTATAGTACAAGAACAAATTTAGGTTCCATGGTAACAAGTTGAGCACATGATTCCAATTTCTCATTATCCATATATGGAAAAGTCACCACAACCATTTTGATGAGTCTATAAAAGGCAAGGCACCTGGCCGGTAGCAACAAACCACAGCCACCACCTAAGCATAGACAGCGAGTTAGAGCTCCTTCGGTAACATCTCATCTAAGCATAGACAGCGAGTCAAGAGCTCTAGTAGAAGCCTCTACATCTCATCTACGCATAGCAGACAGCGAGAGTCAGAGCTCTAGAAGCTGATAATGGATCATGTGACGAAGCTGGCGTCAGAGCGGGCGGTGGTGGTGTTCACGTCGAGCAGATGCTCCATGTGCGACTCCGTGACGTTCCTCCTCAGCAACCTCGGCGTCAACGCCGCCGTGTACGAGCTGGACAAGGAGCAGCGGGGCAGGGAGATGGAGAGAGAGCTCGCCAGGAGGCTCGGCCGAGGCCTGCCAGTGGTGCCAGCGGTCTTCATCGGCGGGAACCTCGTCGGCGGCACCAACAGGGTCATGGCGCTGCACCTTGCCGGCGAGCTCGTCCCCATGCTCAAGAACGCTGGCGCGCTCTGGCTCTAGCTAGTGAGGAAGACGTGCATGCTCAGTATGCAATGCTAGCCTTTTGACAGTACTAGTGAAATATAACAGATCTAATAACGGGTGTAATCGCTGTAGGAGGCCAGGTCTTTTAATATCCTGTGTCGGCTGCATGGCAAGAGGAAGAATCAAGAGAGTAATCGTGATGTTTTTGTTACTCACTAGTAAAAGTATGGTTTAGCCCCCCGTTCTGAGTTCCTTTCCTTTTGCTGCTCTTTCTTACACACCCATGCAACGTCTTTTTTTTTAAAAACTAAGTACAATCGTAGACACTCATAACATGTACATACACCCACCCTTATGAACGCACACATCCTACCATTATGAGTATCTTCGAGAGACTGAGGTGGTGGATCGGGTCTTGAGATTGACGAAATCATTATAGACGTCTCGCTGTTGACAGAAACGTCGCCTTCGATCCCACTAAAAAAATATTCCGTCTTTTATGCAACACACGGTGTCAAACCTGAGGGTTCAAACTCAGCCCATATAACCATCCTCCTAGCCACCCAACCACAGGTTGGTTTGCGCATGCAACCGTCTTTTGGAATCAATATCACTCAACTTTTGTAGACCATTTGACCTTTTGTTTTTAATACAATTATTGAGAGTCTTAATTTAAGAGAAACTATTCTCTCGGGTAAGCAATTCATTTGGACAAATCAAAGAGAAAATCCAATGTTTAAAAAATTAGATCGAATTTTGATGAGTGTCGAATGGGAATAGAAATTTCCCATGGTAATGATGGTCAGAGCTCTGGTCGAGGCAAGACTCAGGCAATATACCACTATTAATTTATTCTAGGAACCATATCCACTTAGGTAATAAATCACAATTCTCTTTTAAATTATCTTGGTTGAGACCAGAAATTTTTTGTGAGATGGCGAAAGAAAAGTGGGAAGCGGTCACGCATGGTGATACGCCAATTGCGATGTGGAAAAATAAAATTGAACATATTCTACGTTTCCTAAAAGGATGCATGGGCAAAGAATTTAAGTGTGGAGGTGATGCTTCGCTCGCTAGCGCACGCTCTCCTCCCACCTCCCCTTCCCTTTCCCCAACCTCCAGCTGGCCCAGCCGCCATCGCTGCCCCGAGCTCTCGCAACACCTGCCGGGTGGTGGTTTCGGGCGCTGCCTCTCCTAGGCCCTTTCCTTTCTCCTTGGCACAGATCTGGCCAGATTTTCAGTGCTCGAGAGAGGAGAAGTGCTCGTTGAGAGAGGAAGTGGATCTGATGCAGACGCTAGCCATGCCGGAGCGGGAAGGGGCGGAGGCCCTGATGGTGCTTGTGGAGGTGATACCAGGCGAAGGAAGAGGAGCCGCAGGGCGATTTTTCTAGAATATGACTTCGGAAGTGGTCCGCGCGATGCAGCAGCCTCTGCATCAGAGGATGATCGCCTTGGAGGAGATCTCAGAGAGGTGCAAGGTTCGGGGTTGGCTGCTTTTGGTACATAAGGATTCGGATGGGCGTGCGTTGCAGTCTCTGGCGGTCAGAGCGGGTGTGGTGGCAGCAATGCGTCAAGCTGCATCGATCGGCTCGCCGCCGGTGGAGCGTTCTGTGATGGTTATGGTCAGGGATCCTCGCACCTCGAAGCAGCATCTCGTGGCCATGGATCATCAGAGTTCGGCTCCCCTAGTGGACTCCAATCATGCCCAACGAGCATCCTCGAGGTTGAGCAGGGAGGAACTCGACGCCTTTCGTCTATAGTTCATTCAGGAGATTTGAGTCTACGAGGATTCGACTGGAATAATTGTCTCAGCACCCGTCCTGAATCCAATATCTGTTTTGTTGGCAACTAATGTGGGGCTTGATCTGGGAGGAGGATCTGCGACTGATTCAGATAAATCATGGCCAGATTCCCCTCCATCGATGCCGACTATAGGGATGAAGAGCCTCTGGATTCTCCCTCCACAATCTGAACAAGGGATGCTTGCCTGAGTTGATTTTGCGGAGTCTGGTGGATTTGTACTGAAGGGATTTGACACTCCACTTCTTGCCAGGTTTGATGGGGGACCGATGAAGGCTGTTAGCTCTGATGATGCTGGCAGAAACGATGTTCCCGCTTACCCGGGAGGGGACCTGGGTCTAAATTTTCGAACAGAGCATGCCAGGCAGCAAAGCGTATTTCCTGGGGCCGTGTCCGGCTCTTTGGAGGTAGTTTGTCCTGAAGTGGAAGCAGAATACGCCTTCCACAGGCAGCTCTGGCTCTCCCCATCCGCTTCTAGGGTTCCTCCCCCGCACCGCTTGGTGTGGATCCATAAATATTTGATGTCAGCTCTTTCGTTCTCTGTAGAAAACTGCTTCCCTCCTTGCTCTCGAGAACCATGGACTGTTCCTGTGTCCCTAAGTCTTTCTACCACCGATTGGAGTTCAGGTGAGAAGCGAAGCGTGTTTCAGATTCAGGAAAAGATCTTTATGGCGGATAGAGCTCGCGGCAAAGGGCGTGGAAATTCCTATGGGAGAGGGAGTAACCAGTAGTTGCCACAACAGATGCCTCGGGATCCCCAGCAACAATATGGTTTTCCTCCACCTTCTGCTTATGGTTACTAAGGTCCTCCGTGGACTGTGTTTCCACAACAATTTCCTGGCGCCCCCTTCCCTCAATTTCCACCATGAAATCAGTGGCAAACCCCTGGTGTCTGGTCGGGCCCTCCTCCGTAGATGATGACGGCCCCACAGATGATGCAACAAGGTCAGCAGTTTTAGCAACAGAATCAGCAACAAGGCCCAGGGCTAGGAACAAATCTCAACAACGGGTTGCAGCTGCTAATTCTAGCTCTGGTCTCTTGGGGGATGGTAGGAATCCTACTTATGATAATTCTGTCTGCTATAATTGTGGAGAGCCAGGTCACAGTGTTGGTAATTGCCTCCTGCCTAAGTCCTGCTTTATCTGTAAGAAAGTGAATCATGAGGTGGAAAATTTCCTAGTGAAGATACAAGGGCACTCCACTGCTAGGTATGTAGGAAGTGCTGCATCTGGCTTGGGTTTTTATCATATTGAGCTGCCTGCAAAAAATTCTATGAGCAACATGATAAAAGATGTCGGGCTGGTGTTAGTGGAATATGGTGAAGTTACTAACGAGGAGCTATCTAGTGAGTTTGCTTTGATCTACATAACTAACTGTCCTTGGCAAATTAGACAGTTGGACACTTGGAACTTCTTAGTCAAATTCCCTTTGCACATTGATGTAGCTCTTTGGATTGGTCAAGGAAGGTGTTAATGTGAAGGTGGAAGTGTGGAAGGGAGATTTGGACATGTTTGCTGAGATGCAACAGGTTTGGGTTCAACTGAGAGGTTTGCTGCCAGATTGGTGTGAATGGGAAGTCTTAGACCAATTTACTTCTGTGTTTGGTATCTTGCAGGATGTGGACTGAAAGGGTAACTGTCACAATATTAGTGAAGTGGTTAGAGTTAAAGTTAAATGTAGGGATTTCTCCAAAATACCCAACAGTAGGCTGTTTGGTCTAGAAGGTGTTCTCTATCAAGTTGGGATTATAGTTGAGGTCCCAAATGGCTTGGGTACTACTGAGACTAGTGAGATTGATATGGGAAATGGTAATGGGGACAATGATCAAGATAAAGGGCATGAGACTAACAATGCAGATCATGGGGGTTGCTTCTCCCCCTCCAACAACTCCACCTTCCTCCCAGCCTCCTGCTAAAAATGGTTCTTCGAATGGTGCCTCTGGTAGAGTGGGGCAAAGGACTGTCAGTGATGTGTCTTGTGATGAGAAAGAGGATATCTCCCCTATCAGTTTACTGAAGAGAAAGTTAGATGACCAGCTTTTAGGTATCAACAATGACATCCTAGCCTGGGTACAGAATGAAGATTTGGACCAACAAAAATGCTTTGCTCTGCTGCAAGATATGGAGGTTGCTGATGAATCTAGCCACTTTGAGGAGGAGATCTTGTCTGGTGACTTTTCCCATTCAGAGTTTTCGGGAATGCATGTCCTTGCTGCATATGTAGATTCCTCCATGCCTGATAAGCAGGTAGACATATCATATTTGCAAGTGGCTCAGATGTATCTAGATGGAGGCGATGGTAAGAAGAGGATTCCTGATATGGAGGTGGACAATAAGGTTCAGAAGAAAGCTAAATAGTGGGGGCTCACCTTTTTGGGAAAAGGCAAAGTGCTAGGTTTTATGCTAGAGGTAAAACTATGCTAGAGCTAGCTCAGGAGAATAAGAAGAAGCATAACCTGGAGGTACCTAAAACCAATCCTACTAATCAAGGTAAATCTTTTTTCCTTTGCTCCCATGATAGAACCCGATTTCATTTCATTAGCTAAGTCTGTTGGCATACATGTTGATTCAAAAATTCTTTATTTTAGTGATCTTCCTTTAGATTCATGTGACATTGATCCTGTTTTAGCACAGGACACTAGTCAGCACTGTTCCCCTTGCACTCCTAGCCACCTATAGGATGATCCTGAGGAGAGCATGAACAATGATGAGCATTGGACTAGAATCTGTAAAATAGGATGTGGCAAGCACCCTAATAAAAAACTTTTTAGATGAATTTTGAAATTTGGAATATTAGAGGTATTCATGCAGAGGGTAGGAAAGAATGCATTTCAGACAATTTTGCTAAAACTAAACCAACTATTATTGAACAACAGGCAATAAGAGGCGATGGAGTCTCCCCCACCACCGTAGACCCTCTCGGCTGGCTATCTCCTTGACGACGGGCCTACTCCCACTTTGGTGCTGATCATCTCTCTTGGCGTCCTCGCCTCTACAAGGTGATCCTCTTTTCAACCTAGGTTTTCTCCTGCCCTCCCCTTGGCATCATGCTCCCTCCTTCGGGTCAATGGAAGGCCACCTACTCCACCTCTCAGGACCAGGATCATGGTCGCCCCAAGGTTTATGATGGATCTGTCCATGTTTGGACCAAGGAGGGTCATGGCTGGTTGGTTCTTATGAATGCCAAGGGTGCTCCCATTGTTGGACAATATATGAAGCATGGTGATGTTGTTTGTCCTAGTGCTGAGATTCTCTTCTAGGGCCATAAGGCCAATGTTGGCATCTGCTTGGATGGATTGGACTCCTTCTTGGTGAATAACCAAGGATTTGTGATTGGAAATCCTGGATCGTCTACCCTAGCTTCTGCATGTGTTGATGGATCTGGTTTTTCATAGTCTAAATCTGAATAGGATGGCTCTCTAGAGTATGAGGATATGGCGGTCTTTCAATCTCTGCAGTTGGGTCTAGATTTCTCTCATGGTATTGGTTTTCGTAGGAGATTGAAATAAGTTTGGTTCTATACTTCATCCTGTTGGCAAGGCTAATCATTTTCTTCTGATAGTATCTTTTGGACGTGCAAAGTTCAAACTCATTGAGGACTCTGTCAGTATGGCCCTTGAACGCTTGCATTGGGGGCTTATGTGATGATTTGGTGGTACAATACCTTAATGATAGAGTTTTTAGATTCTCTGTATGCTCCAGGCAAGTGGGTTTTGACATTATGGCTCTTCGTTCCTTCTCTTGTGAGCAATTTATGTGTTATTTTCATACTTGGGGCCATGGTGGTCCAAACTGGAGAAAGGAATTCTCAGACTGGTAGCGTTCGTCGCGGGAAGAATGGGTTCTAGTTAGCCCCAACAAAAAACACACTAACTCTGCCCTTCGTTCTCTACATTCTAGACCAGCTAAAGCTATCCTCCAGAAGAAGAATATGCTGTCGAATTCTCAAAATGTGCAGAAAGTTTAGAAGCGTCTGTCCTTTGCGAATGTTTTGTCCTATGATACGCAGGATGGTTATTCGGCTCCGACTGGATGTTCTGAACCCCTGTTAGTTTTTGGCTCATTTGATGCTTCTAGGCAGTTGGATCAAGGTTCCGCCGTATCGCGGGCACCAATTAATTTTTCAAATCAGAATCGGTCCGCTTCGGATCCGCAGGGGTCCAATTCTGTTTTGGGCTGCAGTGCATTAAATACTCCCGCCGCAACTGCTGGGCCAAGTCATGGGCCGATTTTGTCGAAGAAAGATTCAGCTAAAGATCTCTTTGGCCGGGAGGAAGTCATTAACGATATTGCTTATCGTTTTTGGGATTGTGGTAGGTGTCTAAAATGGGACATCATAAAGATGTGTGCACTTAAAAGATCAGGTGCCGTGGTTGTTTTCGGTCCGGGCACATTGAAAAAGAATGTTTTATTCTGAAAAGAGGGGGTCCCTAAACATGGCAGTTCTGGATAGTGTCCCCTCGATAACCGCACCATTACCAAAACTTTGGACTTGGTCGTTCCATCTTCTGAAGAAGCAACTTCTTCTCCGCCGCACTCCCCTGTTTCCCCTGTTTCAAGCGCTCCGCCTCCCCTATTTCCGTCCAACAGGCTACTGCCGACAATGGCGAACTTCGCTCTTGATCATGCGAGGTGGGTGCCACAGGGTCATCAGATCATTGATAGGGGTCTACATGGCTGCCGCGCACCTTATACTCTCCATCGGTAGCGCCGCCTATGCACAATGAGAGAATCTGCACTGCCACCATGATGCCTCCGCCGCCTGAAGAAGATGAACCAATGTAGAGGGAATAGGTTCGCAACTTTATTGTCCAACATCTTCATAGGGCGGTGGACGATGTGCAGCCATGTTTGTTTGGGCTAGGCTTCTACAGGCTCCATAGTCAGGCTGCTCGTGTTGCTCTTATAAATCATGCCCTGTTTCAGATTCAACAAGGGGTGTTTGTCCGTTTTGTGCCGCATGGTAATAGATAAAACCACAGGGCTGAAGTGGGTTATCGCAATGGCTGGCTGATGTTCCTTGGAATCCCTCTAGATTACAGGAATGAATATGACATTACCAATGCTATTGCTGGTTTTGGAAAGTTCCTGCATTGGCACCAGGATGAGGAGGTTCTAGAGAGAACCATGGTTTATGCTTCCTTCAGGTCCACTGCTTTAGTTCCTAGAGATGTGGTGTTTGGGAACTACTCTAACCTGGGTGCTATTAGAGAGTCTTAGACAACTACCTATTATATTTTAACTGCTGACTTTGCTGATGTGCTGCCTGATGATGAAGACCCAATGCCTTTGGATGGGAACCCTCACCCTCTACATGGACACTTGGCCCCACAAAACAATAACTTCGTGTTGCTTGCTTTCCCTAAACTTGGGATGATGCTCCAGGGCATCAGTTCAATAATGTTCAACAACAGCCCCAGGATGCTCCACCCTTTCATCCCTAGGAAGGTGATCAAGCTTAGGCCCAGGGTTTTTTTTCCAGCCAGTGAGGATGTTCATGTGTAGCTTGGCTAGGAGGAGGAAGAAATTCAGGAGGAACCTGTGGAATTACAGGTGAACAGCTCCATTGTTCTTTAGTATGATTCATACAACTCTGGGGATTCAGTTAATTTTGGGCAGCAACCTGGGAATTTGGTGATCAACCGGGTGCTGCTCTAGTGGGGCAATGAGGCACTATGCTTGAGTGGAAATGGGTTGGATATTATGCAAAAGTATGCCCCTTCTTCTTCCGATCAAAAGAGCTTTGGCCCTATTTTACCTCCCCACATGTCGATGGAAAAGTTCTTTCAAAATACCATGCCAAACCTCATTGCTTCTTAGATTTAGCCTACTATCTCCAGGGAGGGAGTATTTTCTAATCTTATTCTTACTAAGAGAAGCTGGGAGGAGGATTTTGATAATGTGGTTCCCTCTCTGGCTTGGGGATTGGAAACATGTACTCTGACAGCAAGACCTGAGAGAATCTCCATGCATAAGGAGGATGAGTGTGAGGATCATTTGGATAGCCAAGCTGAAACTCTGATGGACACTGTCTTCAGTGCAGCATCAACACCTGTGCTGAAGAAGAAGGGTAGAACTTCTCGAAAGAATGACACACCCTTGAATGAGCGTGGACTCCATCGTAGTACTAGAAGCAGCACTCAAAGGGATGGACATCGGCATGTTGCTCTGCAGGAAACCAGAGCAGCTACAAGGAAGAGGCGCAAGACTTTGCAGAAAACAACAACAATCAATCCTATTGCAGAGGATCACAAGGCCCCTGAGGACCCTGGGGAATGCAGCTTTCCACCGACGCCTCTTCTGGTCATGCAAAGGGTTGGAGCTTTCCTGGGCATTGAAGCAGCAGAACTCACCAGGGAGAAGCTTTTAGTTGATCCAGCTGATACTCCTGAGACTAGTATCCCCAATGACAAGTAATCATCTTATGTCTGCAGTGGGTGGGATGGTGCCTCTTCTAACCATCAGTACTTGGTGTGTTTTCCTAGTTTGTGTTGTCCCTGTGATAATGGGCATTTCCAGTCTTAGTAACTTTTTGTATGAGTATTGTTTGAGAGCTGAACCTGGATGTTGGGCTCTTTATTTGTCTTTCTATCTGGTCTGTAATGGATAATATATCTACTATAAAGTTGTGTGTGCTTGATCTTAATGTGAGAGGTCTGAATTCTGAAAGTATACAATTGGATGTGCATGCTAAAATTGAGGAAAGCCATTGTTCTTTCGTCTGTCTTCAGGAAACTAAAATGCAATACTTTGATCATAGAATCATTCGCAAGTTCTGTCCTAACCGTTTTGATAATTTTGCTTATTCTCCCTCTGAGGGGGCTTATGGTGGGATTATTGTGCTGTGGAGTTCTGCTGTGTCTAGTGGCTTTTTGATTGAAATTCAGAGATTTTATGTTGTGGTGAACTTTGTGTAAGTACATAAGTCTGACAGTTGGACACTAGTTTCTGTTTATGGTCCTTGTGATGGAAATGAGAGGGATAATTTTATCACCTGACTTTATAACCTCTCAATACCTGTTGATACACTCTGGCTAATCCTGGGCGACTTCAACTTCATTCGATCCAATGACGATATGAATAGGCCAGGATGAGACATTAATGATATGTTTACTTTTAATGATATCATTGGACACCCGGGTCTGATTGAGCTTCCTATTAAGGGGAGACAGTACACTTGGTATAATATGCAAGCTGACCCCCTCCTTGAGCAACTTGATTGGTTCTTCACCACCCCATCTTGGACCACACAGTTCCCCAACACTGTGGTTCTTACCATGGCTAAGTCTGATTCAGATCATACCCCCTGCATGTTACAATTGACACTGTCATCCCCAAAGCTAGGATTTTCAGATTTGAAAACTTTTGGGTGGATCATCTTACCTTCCTGCAATGGGTCCTGAACTCCTAGAACATAACATCTCATAAATCTAATAGTGCTATAGCCTTGGTCCATAAACTCAAATGCTTAAGGTATGATCTCAAGAAATGGTGTACAAGCTTGTCCACTATCAAAGTGCTCATTGAAAACTGCATTAAGGTCATCCTTTTTATTGACACAGTGAAGGAACATAGATGTTTGACTAGGTCTAAATTCAACTTCAGAAACATTGTAAAGATTCAGCTCAATAAGCTTCTCTCTGCACAGTGCAAGTATTGGAGGAAAAGGTGCTCCATTAGGTGGATTAAAGTGGGGGAAGATAATACTAAATTTTTCCATGCAATGGCTAGTCAGAGATTTAGAAGAAATAAGCATTGCAGGCTAGAAGATTGAGAGTGGTGTGGTTGTCTCTGACCATCAACAAATGGCTGGTATTATTCTTAATAATTTTAAAGAGAAATGGGGCAATCCAAGGGATTTAATTTAAGTCTGCTTCTTGCTTCTCTTATCAAGCCTGTGGAGGAACTTAGTGTTTTAACTAGGCCATTTGAAAAGGAGGAGATGGATTCCATTGTCAAGTTTATGCCTGCTGATAAGGCTCCTGGACCTGATGGTTTTAATGGCCTTTTCCTAAAAAATATTGGCATATTATTGCTGGTGATTTCTATAAGCTTGCCCATGACTTCCATTCTGGTCTTGTCTCCTTAGAAAGCTTGAATACATCATATATCACTTTTGTGCCAAAAGTTGCTGCCCCAGAAGGAGTTAATGACTACAGGCCTATTTCCCTGACTAGTGTCTGCCTGAAATTTCTCACCAAGTTAGCTGCCAACAGACTGCATGAGCATATTCTTAGATGTGTCCATAAGAACCGGTATGGATTTATAAGATCAAGGACAATTCATGATTGCTTAGCTTGGTATCTTGAATATTTATTCCAATGCCATTCCTCCAAGAAGCCTATTATCATCCTGAAATTAGACTTTGAGAAAGCTTTTGATTCCATAGAGCATGAAGCCTTATTAATAATTCTCAAGCATAAAGGTTTTTCTAAGGAATGGATTAGATGGGCAAAATATTTCATCACCTCTGGTGTCTCTTTAGTACTGTTGAATGGGGTTCCAGGTAAAAAGTTCCCCTGTAGGAGAGGTGTGAGACAAGGAGATACTCTCCCCCTTACTATATGTGCTTGGTGGTGATCTTCTTCAATCTACAGTTAATGATATTTACAAAATAGGTGTTCTTAAGATTCCTATCCCCAATGGAAATGTTGACTTTCCAATTATTCAATATGATGATGACACTTTTCTAATTCTTCCTGCTAATCTCCCACAACTTGCATTGAAGAATGTTCTCAAGGCTTTCTCTGAAACTATTGGCCTAGAGATCAATTACCACAAATCCTCTATGATGGGTATTAATGTTGATGATGTCTTGATGTTTGAGCTGGCTTTGGGATTTGGGTGTCAGATTGGAACCTTACCTTTTACCTATCTTGGCTTGTCAGTGGGTACTAACAGGCCAATAATTCAAGATTTATCTCTTGTAGTTCATAGGCTGGAAAGAAGATTGACTATCAGCTCTAGCTTTCTTTCTCAGGGGGCAAGATTACAACTGATTGTTTCGGCCTTGTCTTCAATACCACTGCATATGATGAGTACAATCCACCTTCCTGTTGGCATTAATAATCATCTAAATAGTATTATTCGACAATGCCTTTGGAGGGATAATACTGACACACCTAAACAGTCTCTGGCGTCCTGGGACATGATATGCAAGCCAAAGATGAAGGGGACTTGGTATTGTGGATTTCTAGAATAAAAATGATGCTCCGCTTCTCAAATTCCTCCACAAGTTCTATAATATTGACTTCTCTATACCTTGGGTCAAGTTGATCTGGGAAACATACTATGAGGAGGATGTGCCTCATGCCACTGAGCCTTGTGGTTCATACTGGTGGAAGGAAGTGTTCAAGCTAATAGACAAGTATACAAGTGTGTCTTAGCCAACTGTCAAATGTGGGGATACTGTGCTATTTTGGTCTGATAATTGGGAACTTGGCAATTCAAGAGTGCCTTTGAAGCACAAATTCTCAAGGATTTTTTCTTATGCAAAAGACATGTTTATCTCGGCCAGGGACATGGTCAGTATGACAGATAGAACAGTGGAGTTTCATCTGCCATTATCTGAAGGTGCCTACCAGGATCTGTTAACTCTGGACGGGTGGATTCCTCATATTGAGCTTAGAGAGGATTTGCATGATGTCTGGAACTGCACATGGGGGGATTACACAGCCCGTAAGTTTTACATGTCACTATATGACAGTATACAGGTCTTTCCTACTTATCAGTGGATTTGGAGGAGTAAGTGCATAATGAAAATCAAAATGTTTGCTTGGATGCTTTTAAGTGACAGACTTGGACTGTCACATACATCTTCACTTGTGTCCTCTGCCCTGGGGCGCACCATGAGGACAGAGATCACCTATTTTTTAACTGTAACTTCAGCTGCAGAGTATGGAACTACCTTCAAATAATTTGGACTTCTGGTACTGATTTAAGACAAATTTCTAAAGAGGCCAAAAAATAGTTTAATCAACCTTTCTTCACCGAGGTGGTGTTTCTTGCTTGCTGGAATATTTGGAAAGTCAGAAATGCATGCATCTTTGAACAGGTTCAGCCTAGATTTGCTGCATGGAAGGGTGCTTTTGTGCATGATATCTCCTTACAGGTGTACAGAATGAAGCCAACACACAAAGCTAGATTGCAACAATGGATTGCTTCTCTGTTGTAATTATATAGTCTGTAGTTGGTGTAGCCTCTTTTACCCCATCCTATTTCAATAGGTAGGTAGATAGTTTCCCCCCTCCTCCCCTCTTTTGGCTGAACTTTTTGTTTTTTGTGTGGTTATTTTTTTAATAAAGTGAGGATGTGGGGCTTTTGCCCTACAGTAAAGTTTCAAAAAAAGATTATCTCTGATTCTTATCTTAAGTCAATTGTAGGAGGCCGTATGTTTGAGTGGAGGATTGTGCCTACAAAAGGTACTGTAGGTGGACTTCTCTTAGGGGTGGATTTAGAGATTTTTTAGCCCATTAGTTGGATGATCAAAGATTTCTCTATTTCTTGTACTGTTAGAGTTAAAAGCAGTGGTGTTATTTTAGAGAAGTTAATGTCTATGGCTCTCCTTATGAGGAAGAAAAGGAGTTGTTTCTTTCTGAACTCCATAGTCTTTTCTAGATTGCTCCACCATGACTATTATTGAAGGATATTTTAATTTGGTTAGATTCTTGATACGTCGGAAACATATCTATAATTTTTGATGTTACATGCTTGTTTAGTATCTACTTTGCTTTGCTTTGTCTACACTTTCAGGTGTTTTTATTTGTTTTGTGGAACTAACCTATTAACAAGTTGCCACAGTGCCAGTTGCATGTTTTCTTCTGTTTTTGGTTTCAGAAAGGCAGAAAATCAATATTCTCAGAATTGGACGGGACAAAAGCCAATGTTAATATTTTACAGTGGGCAACATGAAGCCAGAAGACGAGACGGAGCAAGGCCTCGAGGGGGATACACCCCCTGGCCGCGCGGGTGGGCCCACCCCGCGCCTGGGGGGGAGGGGGTGCAGCCGCCTCGGGCACCCCCTCGGCCTCCCTCTTCGCCTATAAGAATCCCCCAATGCATAAAACCTAGGCATCCGATCAAAAACTCCACGAACCGTCTGTAGCCACCGCCACAATCGTCCCTAGATCGGGGGATCTGAAGTTCTTCCCAGCACCCTGCCGGAGGGGAGATCATCCCGGAGGCCTTCTTCTCCAGTATGAAGCGTGAGTAGTTCCACCTTGGACTACGAGTCCATGTAGTAGCTAGATGGTTGTATATCCTCCTTTGTGCTTTCATGTATAGATCTTGTGAGCTCCATTCATGATCAAGATCTAATCTATTTGTAATCATGCATGTTGTGTTTGCGGGGATTCGATAGATATTGAGATTACTATGTCAGATTGATTAATGGTTTTGTCTTATTGATTCTATCATGTCTGTGTTGTTTGTGATCTTGCATGCTCTCCGTTGTTAGTAGCTATCTTGGCCAAGTAGTTGCTAGTGACTCCAAGAGGGGGTATTTATGCTCGATAGTGGGTTAATGCCTCTAGTTTCCAAGGGAAGTGACATATATCTCTTCGGTTGTAGATGTGCTGTTGCCACTAGGGAGAAAAAATGGTCCCTTGTTCATGGAGCAAGTGAAGGGATACGGGTAGGCTACACTAGCGCAAATCAAAAAAATTCTACCGCGTATACCAGGATTACTGTTGTCATAGATCACGTGATTACCACTAGACGCACAGTTGCGAAATTGATGAAGCGTGTCGAGGCAGTGCAGACGTTCCACGTCTCCTCCTTGACCTCGTCCCACGAGAAGCTCCCCGTGCGCGGCTCATCCAAACGCTACAGATGCAGTGCCTCCGAGATATCCACACGTACAGGGTGGAAGCATCAGACGCCGGACTGCTAGGTCCGCGCGTGCAACACAGGCGTGTGGAGTGGCGGCTGGGAATGATCTGAGGTCTTTTTTGGTCAGCTCGCCCCACCCTCTCTTATATAGGCATCCCTAGTGGGATTCTACATTAGCAACCCATTAGCAGCCTAAGCCAGGTCTATTTCGGATCCAATCCTTATTAGGCTTCCAGCCCCTTAAGTGTGTGACCCTATAGGTTCATATGCGTATAGACATGACACGAATACACTTATTCTATCAATAGTTGGTACCGGCCTCTAGCAAGACGTGCCAACTCCTAAACGCATACAAAGATCATATCGGACAAACCATCACAAGGTTTAGTACATGTCTTTCCCTTTGCCTCACGATATTTGGTCTAGCTCCAAGATGACCTCCCTTTCTCGATACTGCGATTCCGAATCCCTTTATTAGGTTAACTCTTAACCTTATGTAGCACGGCCATGCATTTCTGGATCCGATCACTCGAGGGGCCCAGAGATATCTCTCTCAAGTAGAGAGGGCAAATCCCATCTTGATTGACCATGCCTTGCAGCATGCTTCAGGACAAACCCGAACGCTACCTTTATAACTACCCAGTTACAATGCAGCGTTTGATAGCCCCAAAGTAGGTCGATCCACATCTCAAGTACATGCGACAATCTCAGGTCTAAGGACAAAACGTACACGATGTGTAGAGAGAGAGCTGCAACTAATTGCCAGTCTCAGGTTGGGTCAGTCCAACCCCATGTTCATAACATGTGTCCACATCATTGGTTTGACATCTCCATGTCTATGACTTGCGAAACATAGTCATCAACCAATTGATGTGCTAGTCTAATATTCATGCGTGTCCTCACATGAACTTCGACTAGGGACAACTCTTAAATAACCATACAAGTAAAGAGTTTCACAAACAATTCACATAATTGCCAATCAATACAAGTTGCCTGATATGGATATTCAAGGAACATTGCAATAACTCATGGATACATATGAAATATAATCATCTCTATGATTGCCTCTAGGGCATATTTCCTTCAGTCTCCCACTTGCACTAGAGTCAATCTAAAATGTATCTAATACCAATTGCTCTTGTGTGTGATTCATGCGCGGGCTGCGGGAGAGGCTTAGTCAAGGGATCAGCAACATTTTAGTCCGTATGTATTTTGCATATCATGACACTACCATCCTCAAAGAACTCTCGAATCTGATGGTAACGCATGCGAATATGTTTGTTCTTCTGGTGCTGTCTAGGTTCCTTGGCTTGTGCAATAGCACCATTGTTGTCACAATAAACATCCAAGGGATTGGACGCACCCTGAACCACACCAAGAGCGATCAGGAAATTCCTAATCCAAACAGCTTCCTTTACGGCCTCCGAGGCAGCAATATATTCAGCTTCTGTTGAAGAGGAGGTCACCGTATCTTGCTTGGAACTTTTCCAGCTCACAGCACCACCATTCATGACAAACACATAACCTGATTGCAATTTCGAATCATCTGAGTCATTAAGGTAACTCGCATCTGTGTAACCCTTTACACTGAGTTCATCCTCACCTCCATAAACTAGGAACACATCCTTAGTCCTTTTCAAGTACTTAAGGATGTTCTTTACCGCTGTCCAGTGACCTTCACCTGGATCAGCCTGGTATCTGCTCGTAACACTTAGAGCATAGGAAACATCTGGGCGAGTACATATCATTGCATACATGATGGATCCAATAGATGAAGCATATGGAACCCTACTCATGCGCTCACGCTCATCAGTAGTCGAAGGACACTGAGTCTTGCTGAGTTTTATGCCATGAGACATGGGAAAGAACCCCTTCTTAGCCTCTTCCATGCTGAACCGTTTCAACACTTTGTCAATGTATGTACTCTGGCTTAATCCAATTAGCCTCCTTGATCTATCTCTATAGATATTGATGCCCAGAATATATGCCGCTTCTCCCAAGTCCTTCACCGAAAAACTATTTTTCAACGAGGTCTTAATAGACTCGAGCATAGGGATGTCATTTCCAATCAGCAATATGTCATCACATATAAGATTAGAAATACCAGCGCTCTCCCACTTTCCTTCTTGTAAACACAAGGTTCTTGTTCGTTTTTGATGAAGCCAAACTCCTTTACAACTTCATCAAATCGAATATTCCAACTCCGAGATGCTTGCTTCAGCCCATAAATGGACTTCAGAAGTTTGCATACCTTTCTAGCATTGTTTGGATCGACAAAACCTTCGGGCTGCATCATATACACGTCCTCATTTAGGAAAGCCATCTTGACATCCATCTGCCATATTTCATAGTCGAAATGTGCAGCAATGGCTAGAATTATCCGTATAGATTTAAGCATCGCTACAGGCGAGAAAGTCTCGTCGTAGTCAACTCCTTGAACTTGTCGAAAAACTTTTGCAACAAGTCGAGCTTTATGGATGTGAACATTTCCATCCATATCAATCTTCTTCTTATAGATCCATTTGCACTCGATGGCTTTAAAACCATCAGGCGGGTCAACCAAGTTCCAAACTTGATTGTCCCCCATGGACTCTATCTCGGATCTCATGGCGATCAGCCATTTCTCAGAGTTTGGGTTCACCATCGCTTCTGCATAAGTCGCAGACTCATCATTGTCTAACAATAATAATTCATGCGCTTCGCGGAGCCATACCGACCTTCGTGGTTGTGGTGCTTCTCTTGCCACAGGTTCCTCAACTTGTTCTGCTACAATAGCATCACTTGTAGAAGCATCCCCAACTAGCTCATCTTGAACTTTGTAACACCCTCAGAATCGGACCTATGCAAGTTTTAGCAAAACCCGCCAAACCTGCATAGAAACGATTCAAAGGTGCCCACCAGGCACTTTCGTGCGGGTGGAAAACGAAGTAATAACATTACACAACAGTCCTCGATGGGACCCACAGAACAGATATATAGAACAGCGACTCAATGAGTCAAGAATACAGATATACAGAACAAAGATTCAAATCACCTTGAAAATGATAGAGCGTCCGACTACGGACAAGATGCAAATGGGGCTAAGAGCCCTGAAGAATAACCAATGGCGTCCATAACCCTGCCCAGGCCAAGCCGGAAGGGTAACCCTGCTAACGACGTCGATCTCAAACCTGCTTTAACAAAAGGGGTGCCGACAAAGGGCAAGGAAAAAGAGAGAGCGGTCAGTACTGAGGCCAGTACACGGCAAGACTAGAATTCGGCGGTCCTCGCCTACATAGGTATGGTGGACTGAAGCGGCAGCGGCAGCATGCACTAAACAACCTATAGAGACTCGATACAACTGTCGGCTATCAGAGAGGGGAAAGAAAGACCTATTCGGAACCAACCTGGTAATAACACCAAACAAACCCATCCTGGTGTTTCCCCCTCGAGACCAAATGAGGAAGTCAACCGAGGAACTCACACAGTTGGCAGTTTTATTTATTCAGTTATCGTTGCGGCAATTACTAGTCAGGTATAGATAGTCATCCTGATAAAATAAGCAGTGGGCACTTTTAGTTAACCATTCCGTTATAGTTGCAACAATTACTAATCAGGTACATATAGCATGAGATAAACCCGAAACCCAACAGTTGTTGATACTTTTATTTAGCCATTCCGTTGTAGTTGCAATATTTACTAGTCAGGTACAGTGGTCGCAAACGACAACCCAAGCAAGCAATTGTTGGCAGTTTTAATTAGCCATTCCATTATAGTGGAGCTGATTACTAGTCATTATAAAGTCAAGTTTATAGTACTACTTTAGTTGTAGTTGTCTATGATCGAGATACTGTGCTCCAAGTCGTCCATAACCGCGGACACGGCTTTCAGAAAGTTTTACCCGGCCGGGGTGCACCAATAGCAACACACACTCGATCAACCTCGGAAAAACCAAATCAAAACCCAACGAGGCTTTCACGACAAAGCAATCACAGGATTCAGAAATATTTCAGGGGGCCACCCCATTGAGTAGACCCGCAACGGAGCTAGCTGACTCCGAGACGGCTCAAGGTTTGGGTAGACGGCTGTGAACGACTGGGAACCCAAAACTGGGCTTGTCGACACCGCGGAATCGTGTCCCGATCCTAAACAGTACATGTGCTATCTGTCGCACAATTTAATTAAAGCAGTAAAGCATGGCATAAGTACAGGATAGTAAATAAAACCTCAAACTAGTTTGTGGCCCCAAGAAATAAGAATGAATCAAGCTCTGGCTCAGGGGGGTCCCATATACCTCCCGGATGTGGATAGCGCGAATATTCAAGGAACAGGTATCAAGTACTCGGGGTCCTACGGGACACAAGTGGACGGTTAACAACCAAATAACATCTATTGCCCACATGTGCCTCTGCTTACCTACTTCAATTTTAGTTATTAAACAGTAATTAAAGTTAACGATAAATAAAGCCAAGATCATCTCCAACATCGAACAGGCGGCAATACTCCAACAACTGGGGTACTTGACGACACGCAACAACACTTGAGCAAGCGACTACGACGTGCAGGTCCAACTATCTACCAAACAACAGGTAATAGGAGGTGTCCAAGGCAATATAAGGCTGCAAGGGATATCACGGGTACGAAAACTAGAGCATCGCAACACAGATAGCAATAGATCAACAGGAAGGGAATAAAGACTATAAATGTAAGATAGGTAGAAAGGGGGAGATGCTCGCCTGAAAACATTGCCGAAGGTTCAACCGAAGATCGGGTCGACACTCGCATCAACTCAACGGCCTTATCCGCGAAGAAGCAAAACACTAGAATAAACACCGGGTGCAATATTTAATACTACGGCAAAAGATCGGGCATGATGCATGTATGATGTATGACATGGCAAAGGTGCAATGCAATAAGGCAATATTAAGCGGAACCGGGGTCCCGACAATTAATTAAACGGTTCAAGTTATTTATCTACCCCGCAAATTAAATGTCGTTTTAACAGGGCGAAACATGGCATCGGTTTGCTACACAAATTTAAATGAGGCCAATATAAGGCTAGATTTGCCCGCATATGGGCCCCATATTTAATTATAAGGTGAATCGGCATAAGGCCCCCAAACCATATGACAATATGCATGAAAGTATGACAATTTAATATGCATCAATTTGTTATTACATTTATAAAATAGGGCTCGAGAAAAGGGGTCACACATTAGGGTTCGACGAGCTTGGGGTTCCGGGGTTCGGGGTTCGGTCTCAGGGTCCGGATCTGGGGTTCGGTCTCGGCGGGATCGTTCTCGGATAACTGAGGTCGATCTTGTCGCGTCCGGGAAGCAGGACTTGGGTCGGTGTCGGGGAGCATCGGATTCTTCCGGGTCGGTGCCGATCTTGCCGTCGCCGTGGTCTTCGGGTCCGTGCCATCGATTCGGTCTTGGCATTCGGGCGAGGTACTTGGCGTATCCGCGTCGGCGATCTTGGCGTTCTTCAGGTTCGGACTTCGCCTCTAGGAACGGGTCCTCAGGGTCTCGACGAACTTGGTGTTCTGGCCTCTCTGAGCCGTGGTTCTTGTCGGGGTTCTCGGCTTCGGGCGCCGGGATCGGTCTTCGGGGTCGGCCTTCGGATCCTTGAGGGAGAGATCGGGGTCTTCAGATTCCGTGTAGACGGCCTTGATGTCCCGGCTTTGATGTCCATGAAGGAGATCATGTCGTCCCAAGATCGGTCTTCGGGCACCGCGAAGGAGAGCTTGGGGTTTCGAGGCTTCAAAAGTGTGAAAAACTACCGCACATGCATCGCGCGAAGGACAGACCAAACTAGATGAAAAAGGGAGGTGAAACAACCGGTGCTTGAAACAGCCAGACATGGCCAGGTGCACGCAGGCCTAGGCGTCGCTGGGCAAGAATATGGCACAGCGGAAGCAGCAGAGGACGGGAGGGGCCGTCGAGCTCGACATGGAGGAGGTCTGGAGTCGGAGCTGCAACCAGACGAGGCGATGCTGCTGGCCGGCAGGAAGGCGAGGCGCAGGCCAGGCCGAGACCATGCAGCGGCGGCGGCGGGCTCGAGGAGGCGCGCCGGAGGACGACGCACAGGAGGAGGGAGGGCGGTGCTGGAGGATGGCGGCGGGACCGGGCGGAGGCAGGGAGGTTGGTCGGGGACGCGAGGCCGCATGGCGGAGACGAGGGGACGGGGCCGACGGGGGAGGGATCCGGCGAGGTGGGGGAGGAGAGGGACAGAGGCGGGGGAGAGCAGAGAGGAGGGCGGTGGCTGCAGCGGGAGGAGGAAGGCGCGGCGAGGGAGAGAGCGGGGGTGCGGGAGGCTGGGCGACGAAGAGGAGGTCGGCTCGGGGCTGCTGCGGGGTCGGGGCGGCACGTCGGTGTGTTGGGGAGCGTGCGTGAGGTGGGTCCCGGGGCAGGCCAGGGGGGGTTGTCGGCAGGGGCTGGTGGGGCGTTGGCCATGTGGAGAGGGGGTGGACCGGGTCCAAGGGCTGAGTGGAGAGAGGAGGGAGTTGGGGGGGTGAGGTGGCAGGTGGGGGTTGGCTGGAGGGAAGGAAGAGGTGAGGTGGCAGCCAGGGATTGGTGGGGGTGAGGTGGAGGTGGGGTGGGTAGATTAGGACTAGGTAGTTTAGGGATTTTTGGGTGGACCGATTTGTTCTGGGGGTGGTCGTCCAGGTCGAATCGGCCCGTTCGACTGCCCCCCTAAAAATAATTAAATATTTTATTATTTACAAACGGGATTTTGCAAATCGTTGACCGACAAAACAAATTAATCCAGAGGCCCGGGTTTTGCGTTTGAAACAAAGACGGGGCGTTTAGAAAATAAAGACAGATCTTTCCGCAAATAGTTTTATGCAAGCAATTGCAAGATGATGACGATGCTCAGATGCAATGTGGCATGACGACATGAGCATGCGGTCATGATGATGCAATGCACAAAAACAATGCGATTTTCTAGTAGTGGTTTTGCGGGATGCCACAAACTTTTTCAAGTCGCACCGACCTTCCACTTATTCCCTTTGTGAGAAACTCTTTCTCTAGGAAAACACCGCTACGAGCGACAAACACTTTGCCCTCCTCTCGGTTGTAGAAGTAATACCCTAAGGTTTCCCTCGGATATCCCATGAAAATGCATTTATCCGATTTGAGTGTTAGCTTGTCCAACTGAAGTCGCTTGACAAATGCATCACAACCCCAAATCTTTAGAAAAGACAAACTGAGATTCTTTCCAGTCCACATCTCATATGGTGTCTTAACTACGGATTTAGATGGTACCCTATTAAGTGTGAAAGCTGTCGTTTCTAGAGCGTAACCCCAAAATGATAATGGTAAATCCGACTGGCTCATCATAGATCGAACCATGTCCAACAAAGTTCGATTACGCTGTTCGGAGACCCCGTTTCTTTGAGGCGTTCCGGGCGGCGTAAGTTGTGGAACAATTCCGTAACTCTTAAGATGATCGCTAAATTCGTGACTCAAATATTCACCTCCACGATCAGATCGCAAGGCCTTTATTTTCTTGCCATGTTGATTCTCTACTTCACTCTGAAACTCCTTGAACTTTTCAAAAAATTTAGACTTATGCCTCATCAAGTAGACATAACCATATCTACTGAAATCATCAGTGAAAGTAATGAAGTAGTGATATCCTCCTCTGGCTGTCGTGCTCATTGGCCCACATACATTAGTATGTATGAGTTCCAACAAGTCTGTCACTCTCTCGTGTAAACCCGAAAAAGGTGACTTGGTCATCTTTCCAAGTAAACAAGCCTGACATGTCTCGTATGATTCAAAATCAAACGAAGTTAGAAGAACATCACCATGGAGCTTCTTCATGCGCTTTTCACTTATATGCCCCAAATGACAATGCCATAAATAGGTAGGATTCAAATCATTAGGCCGAAGACTTTTAGCACTAACATTGTAAACAGATGCATCATCAAGATTTAAAATAAATAACCCATTCACAATGGGAGCATTAGCCATAAACATATCATTCTTAGAGATTAAACAACCATTGTTTGCACTCGTGAATGAATAACCATCCCTCATCAAACATGAAGGTGATAAAATGTTTCGACCCATACTTGGAATGTAATAACAATTATTCAACTCCATAATAAATCCTGACGGAAGGTGAAGTTGCATGACGCCGACGAACAATGCATCAACCCTTGCTTTATTTCTGACGTGAAAATCCACTTCGCCTTTCTTCACTTCTCTAGTCCTTATTAGCCCCTACATCGAATTGCAAATATGAGCAACCGATCCGGTATCAAATACCCAAGAGTTAACATAGGAATTAGCGAGAAGAATGTCCACAACATTTACAACAAGCGTACCTGAGTGGGAAGTACTCTTACTTCCACTCTTCTTCAAAGAAGCCTGGTACTTGCTGCAGTTTCTCTTCTAGTGGCCATGTTCATGACAAAAGAAGCACTCAGTGTCTTCTACAGGTCCAGCCTTTTTCTTGGGTGCAGACTTAGGGATCGTATCCTTAGCCTTGCCCTTCTTATTCTTCCAAGAAGTACCCTTTTTCTTGAAGCTAGGCTTGTTCTGCACAGCCATCACATGGCTATGCCCTGCACACTTTCATGTCACTTTCTGCTGTTTTAAGCATCCCACATAATTCATTAAGGCCCTTCTCCACCCCATGCATATGGTAGTTCGAAATGAACTGCCCATAGCTGGATGGAAGAGACGCCAAAATAAAGTCAGTGGCCAACTCTTGGCCTAGTGGAAAACCAAGCTTTTCCAATGTCTGACTGTAACCAACCATTTTGATCACATTGGGGCCTATAGCTGCTCCCTCTGCCAGCTTGCATTTGACAAAGGACTTGGCAACATTGTACCTCTCAGTCCTTGCCTGATCTTGGAACATTTCCTTAAGCGCGACGATCATATCGTATGCTTCCCGATCCTCAAACTTCTTTTGGAGTTCAGGTTCCATGCATGCAAGCATAAGACAACTAACGTCAAGAGAATCATCACATGCTCTCTTGTAGGCGTTCTTTAGGGCAGCAGATGCATTATCAGTAGGTTCATCGGGGATTGGGGTATCCAGAACCGTTTCCTTTTTATCAGAACTAAGAACAATTCTCAGGTTATGGACCCAGTCCGAATAGTTTGTTCCATTTAGTTTATCTTTGTCAAGAATCGAACGCAAAGAGAAAGGTGATGTAGTGTTCGGTGCCATTGATCTACAACAGAAAACATGCAAAATACTAAGCCATGTAACCATGAAAGAGTAAAACATATTAAACAAATTAATAACATATACTCCCACTTAAATCAATATCCCTCTATTGATACTAAGTGATTCAAGATCCACAATTAACAAGTCGACTAGCGAGCTTTAGCATCACTGCTAGAAGACAAGGTAAATCGGTAAGCAACACCTGCTAATCATATCACATATGACTCTTGTTGTTGGGTGATATCTCTATGTCAAAACTAGGCGCCCAACCTTTATGCCCCAAGGTCCTTAACTGTTAAGATGACCTTGTCAAGTTCACCAACCCTTATGCGTGTAGGTATCCGATACAAACCCATCCAACCAAGGAAAACCGCGGCACCCTAATTTCATAGGCCCACCAACGATTGTACAGGGCATATGATGGTGCAATGTTTGGTTGGGAGGGCATGGTTTAACTTAAACTTTGTGAGGGATCGTTCTACTTCTATCACTTAAGCATGCATAGTAGTAAAACGCATAAGAATAACATTCACATAGATGTGACACAGTATGGCCCATTTTCTCATGGTGATCTCCATCGCCATAGAACCTGTCCACCATGATGATCTCCATGTGAGCCATCCTCCAAGTGATGAGTGTAGGGGTTCGTAGCATGGAAAACAAAAAATTTCTATCGCATGCAAACAAACAAGCCAAGATCTATCTACTAGATTGTAGCAACGAGTCGATAGGGGAACTCACCCTCGAAGATTCCAAAGCGGTTAACGAGAGCAGATTCTCGTGGGTGATGTAGTCGTACACTTGCCGATCTCAAGATCGCGTAGACGATCCTTCCGGCGCTGCGTTCCGGCAGCGCTTCCGCAGTCGGTCACACGTTCGGTACTCGACGAAGACCTTCCTCTCCCTTGTTCCAGCAGGCAGCGGAGGTTGTAGCACTCTCCTCGCGATTCCGGCAGCACAACGCCGTGGTACCGGAAGTAGAGGGGAGATCTCGCAGGGCTTCGCCTTAAGCCGGAGCGAGTATGGTGGAGTATGAGAGAGCAATTAGTGGTCTCGGGATTAGACACACCAATTAGAAGGCTCTAAACCGAAGGCTAGGGCAATTAGAAGCTCTAAACCAAAACGGCTCTAAACCGGAGGCTTTGGCTAGGGTTTAGATTAGAGGATAGGAACTTGTGTCTCTAGGAGGGAGCCCTGCCCCTCCTTATATAGGTGGAGGGGCTGGCCGCGCCATGGGGAGGGAGTGGAGTCCCTCCCCAACTCGGCTTGGAGGTGGCCGCCGGTTGGAGGAGGTCTCCCTCCCCAACTCGGTTTCATACTCCTCCTCTTTTCCTCTTTCCAAAAATTGTCGTTTGACTTTCAAACTAGCCGTTTGACTTTTCAAACTAGGATTTGAATAAACCCTTTATTTCGGACAGCGAATACACTTAGTACATGATGCAATCATTCCAACATGCAATGACACATTCATGTACCCCTTCCCCTCCGGAGTGCCGGACATTCCGGAACATTCTAGAACATTCCCGATGAAAACACCGGAACCATTCCCCAACTCCGAAATGGGACTTTCCTTATATGAATCTTATTCTCCGGACCATTCCGGATCTCCTCGTGATATCCCGGATCCCATCCGAGACTCCGAACAACATTCGGTCTCTTACTCATCATTCCATAACTACTCAACAACATCGAATCCTTAAGTGTGTCTCCCTACGGTTCGTGAATTATGCGGACATGATCGAGACACTTCTCCGATCAATAACCAATAGAGGAATCTGGAAATTCATATGGCTCCCACATATTTCTACGATTACTTTGCGATCGAATGAACCACTTACATACGATACCAATTTCCCTTTGTCTCACGATAGTTTACTTATCCGAGGTTATGATCGTCGGTATCTCTGCATACCTAGTTCAACCTCGTTACCGATAAGTACTCTTTTCTCGTTCCCGTGATATGTGATCCCTTGTGAGCCAGTCACATGCTTGCAAGCTAATTGGATGACATTCCACCGAGAGGGCCCAGAGTATATCTATCCGTCATATGGATGGACAAATCCCACTCTTGATCCATGTGTCTCAACCAATACTTTCTGAACACTCAATGCCACCTTTATAGCCACCCAGTTACGGTGTGGTGTTTGATGTCATCAAAGCATCCATCCGGTAAAGGTGATAAGCATGATCTCATGGTCGAAGGAATTAGGTTACTATGTATCAGAAAGCTTATAGCAAATGAACTATATTAAATGACTTGATCTTTATGCTACGCTTAACTATAGGACTATGTCCATCACATCATTCTCCTAATGATATGACCCTGTTGTTAATAACATCTCTATGTTCATGATCAGGAAACCATGATCATATATTAACCAACAAGCTAGTTTAACAAGAGGCTTTACTAGGGACTCTTTTATGTTTACAAATCACACAAGTATTAATGTTTCCGGTTAATACAATTATAGCATGGTATGTAAAAATTTATCATAAGTATGAAGATATGATAATAACCTACTTTATTATTGCCTCTTGGGCATATCTCCAACAGTCTCCCACTTGCACTAGAGTCAATAATCTAGTTTCAAACCTTTGTGTATACAACACCTATGGCTTTCCGGTGTTTGTATGTACACGATTGCTAGTGGTCAACTGATCTCCGGATCTGACACTTCCAAGTCCGTGTGTAATTGCATGTCTTTGCGTCCCTACGCATCACTCATTCCCTAATGAGATGGCTTCGTACAAATTTGGTCCTTTGGTGTGACCTTTAGTTCTTTGGGGTTAAAACATGTTGATAATATTGTCGTACAATATATCTTCATAGTACTATCCCACTGTGAACTACACCTAGTTTGATAACAAACTACTTGACACAAATGCCCTCTTTTGCTGCTATAATAGCAGTCATATACTTAGCCTTTTGTTGTAGTATCTGTCACAATGTCTTAACTTTGGAACTCATCCAAATCCATTATGGAACTTACTTTCCATTATATTGTGCCACCCTTAGTTTAGATTGAGATAAACTTAATTTGTACTCTGTGACAAAACTAGTATCAATGTAGTACTTTTACAATGAACTAACCATCTATTTGTCACTTCTACAAATAATATACTCTTAGTTCTTCCAAAAGATCATAAGAATATCCTTACTATCATCCAATGATCATCTTATGAATCATTCTGGTATATGCTCATAACATTTAGAGCATAGGACATATCTGGATTTGTACATATCACAGTATGATTGATATAAATACTCTTTGTGATTTCATACATCAAGTATCAATCTATACTTGAATCTTTGTTTCACTTACCAAGTGTCAATACACTTGAATATATTATCAATATTGAACTCATTCAATCCTTTCTGTGCGACCAGAACCTTTCTTGTAGTTTCTATATTGAACTCATTCAATATATCATCTATGTACTTTCGGCACAACCATATTAGCGTCTATTGATGCCAAATATTTGGGTTTTGCCTAAGTCTTTCATCAGGATGAAATTCTTAATATGTGTTAATAAAATATACATCTTTTCCAATCAACAATATGTCCTCCACATAATGTATTAGAAATATGTCTTAGCGCTCCCACTTAATTTCTTGCAAATGCAAGCATCTTCATTGTCTCTGATGAAATTAAACTCTTTTAACAGTTTCATCATAGTGAAGATTCAAACTCCGCTATGCTTACTTCAACCATTGAAGTTTGCATATACATTTAGCATCCTTTGAATTAACAAAACCTTATGGACCGTGTCATGCACACGTCCTAGGTAACAATTCTATTAGAAGAACTTGCTTTGTTTATTCAACTACCACATAACAAAATTATATGTAGTGGTTGCTACATTAATCCGTCTAGACTAAATATCGCTATGAAAGATCAGATCTTGTCATAGTCAACCTTTGAACACTGTTGTGAACTCTTTCCCAACATGTCGACTATTTCATAGATGTCAAACATCCATGTCTACTTCTTTATAGATCCAAACACAACTGTAAGGTCTTACACCTTTCTCGAGGGTCCTTCAAGTTCAAAACTTGATTTCTCGTGTATGGAACTATCACGGATTTTATGGCTTCAAGCCATTTGACGGAGTCAGGGCTCATCATCGCTTCTTTGCATGTAGTCGGATCATTATTGTCAAATAATGATTTAACTCTCAAATCTTGGTATTCAATTGTTCATCCGACCTTCTTGTTTCAATAGGAACTTGGATCTCCGTAACCACATCCTTTGAGGTACGTGAGCCATGAGCATTGTTGCTGCGTCCGGAACACTTTTCGGTGCTGCGCAACTCTGCACATATAGCTAAGGTTCTTTTAACCTTATCAAAGTTCTATTGTCCTCCCACTTAAATTTTCACGAAAAATTCCTTCTCAAAGAAACTTGACGTTCTAAGCGACAAACACTTTTGTCTCCGGTGTTTTATGGAGGAATACTTAACAATTATACAAAGACAGGTTCATCCGACTTTGGTTGCACACATCTTTCTTATGCATAGCATACCAATGTTTTAAGAAAGGACTACTTGGGTTTTATCCCAAACCATAACTTTATATGGTGTCATTTCAACGGATTATGATGGAGCTCTTTTCAGTGGAAAAAACGGTAATCTCTAAAGCTTTTAATCTTTAAAATACAATGGCAGTTTTATGAATTATACCTTCGATCTTACCATGTCAAACAAGGTTCAATTACATATCTCGAACGCTCCATACTCTTATGGTGTTTCGGGAAAATGCAAATCCACGAAATGATTCCTTAAATCTTAGGTATTATGCTAAACTTGTAACTCAAATATCTTCCTTTATGATCTTATCATAAACTATTTATATTCTTGTTACAATGATTTTGCACTTCATATTGAAAATCTTTGAACTTTTCAAATATTTCACACCTCATCCTTATTAAGTAAATATTCATATATTCACTCAAATTTTCGGAGAAAGCATATGAAGTTGAAATCCATCGCTCTTGACTACATATAATGGATTTCATACAACAATATGTACAAGTTCCAATAAGCCAGTCATTCGTTCCCTTTTGGCCTATGAACGAAGTTTTAATTATCTCTAGGAAAGTTTCACAAGCGTCATGTGATCAAAAATCAAAAGACTCCAAAATTCCATCCACATGGAGTTTCTTCATGTTTTCTTTCCAATATAATTTAAACGGCGATGTCACTTCCTAAGTGATCTTTCAATCAATTTGTCTTTCGACATTTTAGCACTAGTTTTATGGATGTGATTTCTCCAACGAGATTTGTGAATCATCCATCTTTTATGGATTACGACAATTATTTGAACAACCCTTTTGTTCTCATAATACCTGATAAAACAAATCTTGAAGGCAAGATTTGATGTTTAACGAACAACACAATAACCCTTTATTTGTTCTCGATGAACATCATCACATATTCTTTTGCTAGTTACTTAGGCCATTGTAGTTCATGAATTGTGTTGTTTCGTATGACGATTCACACCAACAAATTCAGTATCAAATACTTAAGAACCACATTGTTTAATAATCAAAGAATATAGCCATAACATGTATATCATCTATACACTTAAACTGAACAATTCTAGTCTTTTCTTTCTGCCATATATTTATGAGATTCTCTTTCAGTATTTCCTTTTCTGTTTGAAAGAATCTATCAACATCAATAGTGGAGTCATACATATGACACATAGTCCAAAGCGTGTATAGTTAAATACCAATGTCTTTGAACTTGCACTTTGAAGTAGATCACCATTATCAAATGTTTGGTGTTCTTTCAAATTCCTTTCTTTAGTAATCTCTTGGTGTAGTAAACATTTTACCTACATCAAATATTCACCCTCATCATGGATTTATCCATGATCAAGCTACTTTTAGCTTAAAATGGTGAATCACGAGTATAATGTTGCTCTCCAAAACCTTTTGGAGGATTAGGACAACTAGTGTCTCCAACCTTTTGCAAATTCTCATCAAACATGAGAACATGACTTTTGCCATATTATACTCTATCATGTTGCAAGCAAAACTTCGTTTCAGATATCTCAATATCTTCCACACATCATGGTTTCTGAAACAACTCTTTCAGATCCTAGATTACCTTGATATTAAGAAAATTCTTTGAATATCAAGAATCATGGAGATAAACATGATACTTATATACTAACACTGGAATTATTACTCTTGATTTAATACCAACTATTAAACTTCATGGAGTACCCGGAACTTACTGAAAGTTTGCAATAGGACTTTTAAACTTTAGATTAACACTTCAAAAACAATACGATACCAGTTCGTAAAGTAACTAACCAGAATTCTATAGTTCTATTATCTCAATTATAACTAAGCGCAAGGTGGTAAACGGATGCCAATGACTACAACAACTATGCAAATTCACTTTGATTTAATTTATGATAAATTGAGTTCTAATTAATAATTAAATTAATCTAGGTGAACTCCCACTCAAAACAACATCCCTCACATTGTTTTAGTGATCACACGAACCAAATCCACCATATCAAAACCGATCATCACGAGAGTTGATACAACTTCAATGGCGAACAATCAACATGTTCATCATATCTACTATATGACTCATGCTTTACCTTTCGGTGATCCGTGTTCCGAGACCATGTCTGTACATGCTAGGCTCGTCAAGATCAACCTTAGCTTCCGCATAAGCAAATCTGGCTTGCTTACGTTGTATACACTCGCAGAATCTAACACACCCGATCATCACGTGGTGCTTCGAAACAACGAGCTTTAGCAACGGTGCTTACTAAGGATGAACACTTTAAACTTGAAATTGTGTGCTTGAGGGATCATCTTATAATGCTACCGTCGTCTACTAAGCAATACAAGATGCATAAAGGATTAACATCACATGCAATTCATAATATGTGATATGATATGGCCTTTCTTCTTTGTGCTTCCGATCTCCATCTTCTAGCACGAACATGATCCCCATCATCACCGGCATTGCATCAAGGTCAATGACGCTTCTCCATGGTTGTCTTCCACCGGCTTCAACTATTACAACTACTTTGAATAGACACGCGGGTCTTAACAGAATTTAAAGACAACCATATGGCTCCTGCCGGTTGCCAACTTACAATAAGGAACATTGCATACATCATATATAATCACAATCATGGCCATATCACATCACTGCACACCCCTGCAAAACAAAGTTAGACGCCTCTACTTTCTTTGCATATTTTACGTGGTTTGGGGCTTTCAATAAGTGTCGTTCTAACTTACGAACAAGAACCACAACATTGATACTAGTATTGTTAATCACCCGTTGTAAATTGGATCTTAACTATGCTAGGAGAAACAGGCACCCGCAAAGCCACTTATGCAATACAAGTTGCATGTCAAGCGTGGAGCAAGTCTCATGAACGATGTCATGTAAGGTTAGCCCGGGCCGCTTCATCCCAACATACCGCAAGATGCAAAGTACACAAGAAGCAATCGACAATAAAAGCATCAACGCCCACAATGACCATTGTGTTCTACTCGTGCAAACAGATCTACATATAGACACGGCTCTGATACCACTGTAGTGGTTCGTAGCATGGAAAACAAAAATTTTCTATCGCATGCAAACAAACAAGCCAAGATATATCTACTAGATTGTAGCAACGAGTCGATAGGGGAACTCACCCTCGAAGATTCCAAAGCGGTTAACGAGAGCAGATTCTCGTGGGTGATGTAGTCGTACACTTGCCGATCTCAAGATCGCGTAGACGATCCTTCCGGCGCTGCGTTCCGGCAGCGCTTCCGCAGTCGGTCACACGTTTGGTACTCGACGAAGACCTTCCTCTCCCTTGTTCCAGCAGGCAGCGGAGGTTGTAGCACTCTCCTCGCGATTCCGGCAGCACAACGGCGTGGTACCGGAAGTAGAGGGGAGATCTCGCAGGGCTTCGCCTTAAGCCGGAGCGAGTATGGTGGAGTATGAGAGAGCAATTAGTGGTCTAGGGATTAGACACACCAATTAGAAGGCTCTAAACCGAAGGCTAGGGCAATTAGAAGCTCTAAACCAAAACGGCTCTAAACCGGAGGCTTTGGCTAGGGTTTAGATTAGAGGATAGGAACTTGTGTCTCTAGGAGGGAGCCCTGCCCCTCCTTATATAGGTGGAGGGGCTGGCCGCGCCATGGGGAGGGAGTGGAGTCCCTCCCCAACTCGGCTTGAAGGTGGCCGCCGGTTGGAGGAGGTCTCCCTCCCCAACTCGGTTTCATACTCCTCCTCTTTTCCTCTTTCCAAAAATTGCCGTTTGACTTTCAAACTAGCCGTTTGACTTTTCAAACTAGGATTTGAATAAACCCTTTATTTCGGACAGCGAATACACTTAGTACATGATGCAATCATTCCAACATGCAATGACACATTCATGTACCCCTTCCCCTCCGGAGTGCCGGACATTCCGGAACATTCTAGAACATTCCCGATGAAAACACCGGAACCATTCCCCAACTCCGAAATGGGACTTTCCTTATATGAATCTTATTCTCCGGACCATTCCGGATCTCCTCGTGATATCCCGGATCCCATCCGAGACTCCGAACAACATTCGGTCTCTTACTCATCATTCCATAACTACTCAAAAACATCGAATCCTTAAGTGTGTCTCCCTACGGTTCGTGAATTATGCGGACATGATCGAGACACTTCTCCGATCAATAACCAATAGAGGAATCTGGAAATTCATATGGCTCCCACATATTTCTACGATTACTTTGCGATCGAATGAACCACTTACATACGATACCAATTTCCCTTTGTCTCACGATAGTTTACTTATCCGAGGTTATGATCGTCGGTATCTCTGCATACCTAGTTCAACCTTGTTACCGATAAGTACTCTTTTCTCGTTCCCGTGATATGTGATCCCTTGTGAGCCAGTCACATGCTTGCAAGCTAATTGGATGAAATTCCACCGAGAGGGCCTAGAGTATATCTATCCGTCATATGGATGGACAAATCCCACTCTTGATCCATGTGTCTCAACCAATACTTTCTGAACACTCAATGCCACCTTTATAGCCACCCAGTTACGGTGTGGTGTTTGATGTCATCAAAGCATCCATCCGGTAAAGGTGATAAGCATGATCTCATGGTCGAAGGAATTAGGTTACTATGTATCAGAAAGCTTATAGCAAATGAACTATATTAAATGACTTGATCTTTATGCTACGCTTAACTATAGGAGTATGTCCATCACATCATTCTCCTAATGATATGACCCTGTTGTTAATAACATCTCTATGTTCATGATCAGGAAACCATGATCATATATTAACCAACAAGCTAGTTTAACAAGAGGCTTTACTAGGGACTCTTTTATGTTTACAAATCACACAAGTATTAATGTTTCCGGTTAATATAATTATAGCATGGTTTGTAAAAATTTATCATAAGTATGAAGATATGATAATAACCTACTTTATTATTGCCTCTTGGGCATATCTCCAACAGTCTCCCACTTGCACTAGAGTCAATAATCTAGTTTCAAACCTTTGTGTATACAACACCTATGGCTTTCCGGTGTTTGTATGTACACGATTGCTAGTGGTCAACTGATTTCCGGTGCAGACGTTCCACGTCTCCTCCTTGTCCTCGTCCCACGAGAAGCTCCCCTTGCGCGGCTCGTCCAAATGCTACAGATGCAGCGCCTCCGAGGTATCCACACGTACAGGGTGGAAGCGTCAGACGCCGGACTGCTAGGTCCACGCGTGCAACACAGGCGTGAGGAGTGGCTGTTGGGAATGATCTGAGGTCTTTTTTGGTCAGCTCGCCCCACCCTCTCTTATATAGGCGTCCCTAGTGGGCTTCTACATTAGCAACCCATTAGCAGCCTAAGCCTGGTCTAATTCGGATCCAATCCTCATTAGGCTTCCAGCCCCTTAAGTGTGTGACCCTATAGGTTCATATGCGTATAGACATGACACGAATACACTTATTCTGTCAATAGTTGGTAGCGGCCTCTAGCAAGACGTGCCAACTCCTAAACGCATACAAAGATCATATCGGACAAACCATCACAAGGTTTAGTACATGTCTTTCCCTTTGCCTCACGATATTTGGTCTATCTCCAAGCTGACCTCCCTTTCTCGATACTGCGATTCGTAATCCCTTTACTAGGTTAACTCTTAACCTTATGTAGCATGGCCATGCATTTCTGGATCCGATCACTCGAGGGGCCCAGAGATATCTGTCTCAAGTAGAGAGGGGCAAATCCCATCTTGATTGACCATGCCTTGCAGCATGCTTCAGGACAAACCCGAAAGCTACCTTTATAACTACCCAGTTACGGTGCAGCGTTTGATAGCCCCAAAGTAGGTCGATCCACATCTCAAGTACATGCGACAATCTCAGGTCTAAGGACAAAACGTACACGATGTGTAGAGAGAGAGCTGCAACTAATTGCCAGTCTCAGGTTGTGTCAGTCCAACCCCATGTTCATAACATGTGTCCACATCATTGGTTTGACATCTCCATATCTATGACTTGCGAAACATAGTCATCAACCAATCGATGTGCTAGTCTAATATTCACGTGTCTCCTCACATGAACTTCGACTAGGGACAACTCTTAAATAACCATACAAGTAAAGAGTTTCACAAACAATTCACATAATTGCCAATCAATACAAGTTGCCTGATATGGATATTCAAGGAACATTACAATAACGCATGGATACATATGAAATATAATCATCTCTATGATTGCCTCTAGGGCATATTTCCTTCAGCAAGTGGATTGTTTACCTTACACACTTTGCTTAAAGCAGTTGTCTGTTGCTTGCAACTTAATACTGGAGGGGGTTCGAATGATAACCGGAAGGTGGACTTCTAGTCATAGATGCAGTTGGATGGCGGTCTATGTATATTGTTGTATTACCCAATCGAATCTCATAGGATCTTTTTGTCTAGTATTGCATTGTTATGCCTTGCTTAGTTCCTGTCAATTGCCCTACTGTAATTTGTTTACCCTTCATGCCATGTTGTTTATCTATGGAGAGCACCTCTAGTGACCTATGGACCCCGGTCCAATCTTTACCATTGATACATCTTCCGCTGTTTACTTGCTACAAACCACTCATCACCTTCCACACCATATAGTTAATCCTTTGTTATAGCAACCGGTGAGATTGACAACCTCAATGTTCGTTGGGACAAACTCTTGAGTTTATGTTGTGCAGGTTTCCATGTTTCTTGCAACACTTGTGTGACGTTTCCTTCCTCCTACTGGTTCGATAACCTCGGTTTCTTACTAAGGGAAGACTTTCTGCTGTGCTGCTTCACACCTTGCTCTTGGGGTTTCCCGACGAAGCGCTCCTACATCAACAAAGCGTCATCAAGTTTTCTAGCGCTGTTGCCGGGGAGGCTAAGGACGTCTTCACAAGGGTAGTCCTTCTCAAACTTTCTCTTTACTTTGTTTTTAGTTTGCTTAGTTTCTTTTTCTTAGTTTTGTTTGCCTCTTTTTATCAAAAACTCAAAAAAATAGTTTAATTTGGTTTGCTTTCTCTATTCAAAAACACAAAAAATTAGTTCCTATCCTAGTTGCTACCATGTATGGTTTTGTTCCAATCTCTGTGACACCTATGGAAGAGATATTCACTTTTAAGCAAAAAAGTGAAGAGAGTTTTAAAGAAGCTTGGTCTAGAATCTCTGCTTTACAAAGGGAAACTGAGCCTAAGATGAGTCTTAGCTTGGTTGTTAATAGTTTCTACCACGGTATTGCTCTTTGTTATAGATATGCTTTGGATGTTGTGGCTGAGAAAGATATTTTTCTATGTACCGAGGATGAAGCTTTTGATGCCATAAAGAAATTTATTATAATTTATAATACGGTTGGCAAGTCTAATTCCTCTTTCATAGATATTTTTGCTAGGTTGAACACTCTTGAGTCCAGTACTGCTGCTTTGAACAGTTGCTATCACACACTTAGGGCGTACCATGATTATGTTCCAATATATTCTGAGCCTTCAAAGTGGTTTCCCACAATCAAAGTCTCTATAAATACCATAATTTTTGATGCTCGCTGTGATATCATGTCTGATTTTTGCCTTATGCCTAAAGACATTTATGAGTCTTTGAGTCTTTGGGGACTTTTTAAAGGAGGAGAAGAAATATCTCTTACCAATAATGAAACTTTATTACCCATTGGAATAGCTGAAGGTGTGTTTACAATTTTTTTAGGGAAAATGGTGTCTACTGATTATCTTGTTATTGAATGTGTAGGCAAAGGACATATTACACTTGGAAGATCCCTACTAAAACACCTTGGAACAATAATAGATGTGGGAAAAGGCATTATGCATTTTGCTCCTCTAGTAAGAAATCATAGTTTCCCTAAAGAGAAGAAGAAAGGTAAGAAAGGAAAGAACAAGAGAGTTAATTCTTTATTTGAAAATACTTGATTTCTTGCTTCTTGTGCCTATCTTAAATGCGTTAAAGAAAAGTACTTGTTGGGAGATAACCCAAGAGTTTTGTTGAGTCTTGGAAGTTATTACTTCAGTAATGACCTCTCCATATCCTTTTTGTTTGGTTTCTGTGCCAAGAATGACCTCTAATAAGAGGGAAGTAAGATTTGGGGAGTTGCAGTCCTGAAACAGATTTCTGTCCTCCACCATAAAAATTAGTGAGGAGTCTCTGTAAGTCCGATTGAGCTGCAAATTTACAAATAAATCCTGCAGTATGTTATCTAACTTTCATTAGTTCAACACGTTTTGATTTGAGCAACAGAAGATTTTTGAAAAAATCGGTTTCTACCCGCTGGTCTGTTTTGACAGATTTCTGCCATTATTTGCATTTGCTTCTTATTGATTCCTTTTTGAGTTCTCTTTTGGGGAATTGAGATTTTTGAAGGAGTTGCTACAGCAGCTTGTGTTTTTAGTGAAAAGTCTTGCTGTTCTAAATCTAAGCCTAAAGGTCTATTATCTTTTGAATACACTAATGTTGCTAATGAAGATTGTGTGAAGTTTTGTATGAAGGAAAAATTTTAGGTGTAGAGAGAGAATGATGTAATGAGATGAAGAATGGACAAAAGCTCAATCTTGGTGATGCCACCCCGGTTTCACCCCAAGAAATATCCAAGATGTACAAGCATCAAAGCTTGGGGATGCCCAAGGCATCCCCTTCTTCATCAATAAAAAGCTTAGGTCTGTCTAGACACTTCGTTTTTATTGTTTCATACACTTTTGGTTGTTCTTGGAGCGTCTTAGTTTTCGTTTGCTTTGCTAAGTTTGTTCATTTTGCTTGAATAAAGTAGTTTGGACCCCGTTCTCAATGTGTTGTTTCAAATAAGTTGATTGGTGCTAGAAAGGAGTAGAAAGTTCTTGCTTGGAAGTGCAAGAGGAGCTTGCATTAACTGTGACTTAGACTTTAGCATGACATGCTAGGTGTTGTTTTTACCTTATGCTTAGTGATTATTGCTGTAGCATGTCTTGTTCCAAACAATTGGGATTGCTTAGTGTGCCTTGAAAGAATCGTGCGTTGTTTTAGCATACAAAAGCATAGTATTGTGGTTTTCTCCTTTGATGCTTTGTTTGGGTTGACTTGGCACATGCTCACACCATGTTATGACTATGACAAATCACCATAGCCTCTATGATAATTTAGTCCTTGACTTGTAGTACCACTCTATGCTTTGATTAGAAATGTTTTGTCGCTCTGCATGATTATGGCCATTATTGCGCTCTTAGTTGGTTGCTCCCAGTCTTTTGCTAGCCTCCACTTGTATGAGTAAGCTCTACTCATGCTTCCAACTCCCAAGAAACCCAGTTATTCCAAAGTGTCCACTATAAAGTCCTATGCATGGTGTGTTACACCATTCCAAGTATATTCTTATTTTCAGCTATCTTCCAATTAAAAAGTATTTTGTTATGTGAAAACTTAGTGATTAAAGCCCTCACAAACTTGATGGCACAATCTATATTATTTTCCCCTAATAAACTTGAACCATTGTGTCGTCTATGTTGTATATGCTTGCACTTATACATTGGAATTAGCAGAACCATGCTGTCATGGGGAACGTTTTCAACATTGCACTTGTACTTTGTACACAGTTGATATCATGCTCTTTTGTCTATGGATGTCACCGGTGTGAAATAAAGAGGGAGCTTATAAGTCCATGGAGTTATGTATTTTGTGTTAGAGAAATGCCTGGGCTGCTAGCCTAAGCCATGCCTAATCATGGTGGAAACTTGCAGCACCACCATAATGAGCTATCTGTGAAGCATCCTCAATAAAAAGCTATGCACATAGTAAATAAAAAGATCGCCGAGATGCTCATTGTCTGCTTGCCTTGTCATTTTGGTTATGGGATAGCTCCTATACCATGTGCAAGGGGTACCCCGTTGGCGTTTCTCTATGATACGCATGTACTTACTATGACAAGAACTTACATGTGATTGAAGTTGAGTAGCATGAGGTGTGGCCCTCGTATTCAAGGGACATGATATTGCCAACTTATACTTTGTCAAGCATATACTCCATAGTTTGTTCACTTTAACCTTAATCACTTCAAGATGCTTATGATAGGGGCAATGAGGGCTGAAAGCTAACAAGTACCATAATTTTTGGAAGCTCCTTTTGAAACTTGAAATCCCTGCTTTCCTTATAAAGGACCTTTCTTCCACTATTACATTGAGTATCCGCCTTCTACCATTAGGCACCATTGAGAGAGCATAGTTGCCATTCTTAGTTCTATGTGCAGTGTCCCAAAACTTATTGGTTGATGCATCTTGTGATATTACTTGTTCTTGTGCTATTTGTATCTAGTCACTCTTATGAACTTTGAAGGTGTCCTATGCATCTATTGGCTACTCTATGAGGGACAAGCTGATTGCCACTATGCCATGTTTTCTATATGTGAAACAAACAAACGTTTTTTAATGCATGCTATTCATGATCTTTGTTTGTAGCCTTTCATGTTGCATGCATAGTTACTTTGTCTTATTGTTAGAACTCCATCTTTCATGCACATGTTTAGAGTTCTTTGATCCTAGCTTTCAATGCTTGCAAATGGTTTGATCTTGGTTTTGATGGTGCATGTCACCTCAAAAATTATTCTTTTATCACTTACCTACTCGAGGACGAGCAAGATTTAAGCTTGGGGATGCTTGATACGTCGAAAACGTATCTATAATTTTTGATGTTCCATGCTTGTCTAGTATCTATTTTACCGTGGGCAACACGAAGCCAGAAGACAAGACGGAGGAGGGCATCAAGGGGGACACACTCCTGGCCACGCGGGTGGGCCCACCCCGCGCCTGGGGGAGTGCAGCTGCCTCGGGCACCCCCTCGGCCTCCCTCTTCGCCTATAAGAAGCCCCCGATGCAGAAACCCTAGGCACCCGATCAAAAACTCCATGAAACCGTCTGTATCCGCCGCCACCATCGTCCCTAGATCAGGGGGATCTGAAGTTCTTCCCGACACTCTGCCGGAGGGGAGATCATCCCGGAGGACTTCTTCTCCGGTATGAAGCGTGAGTAGTTCCACCTTGGACTATGGGTCCATGTAGTAGCTAGACGGTTGTATCTCCTTCTTTGTGCTTTCATGTATAGATTTTATGAGCTCTGTTCATGATCAAGATCTAATCTATTTGTAATCATGCATGTTGTGTTTGCAGGGATCCGATGGATATTGAGATTACTATGCCAGATTGATTAATGGTTTTGTCTTATTAATTCTATCATGTATATGTTGTTTATGATCTTGCATGATCTCCGTTGTTAGTAGCTATCTTGGCCAAGTAGTTGCTAGTGACTCCAAGAGGGGGTATTTATGCTCGATAGTGGGTTCATGCCTCTAGTTTCCAAGGGAAGTGATAGAAATCTCTTCGGTTGTAGATGTGTTGCTGCCACTAGGGAGAAAACAACGGTCTCTTGTTCATGGAGCAAGTGGATTGTTTACCTTACACACTTTTCTTAAAGGAGTCATCTGTTGCTTGCAACTTAATACTGGAGGGGGTTCGGATGATAACCCGAAGGTGGACTTCTAGTCATAGATGCAGTTGGATGGCGGTCTATGTATATTGTTGTATTGCCCAATCGAATCTCATAGGATCTTTTTGTCTAGTATTGCATTGTTATGCCTTGCTCAGTTCCTGTCAATTGCCTTGCTGTAATTTGTTTACCCTTCATAGCATGTTGTTTATCTAAGGAGAGCACCTCTAGTGAACTATGGACCCCGGTCCAATCTTTACCATTGATATATATTCCACTGTTTACTTGCTCCAAACCACTCATCACCTTCCACACCATATAGTTAATACTTTGTTACATCAACCGGTGAGATTGACAACCTCACTGTTCGTTGGGGCAAAGGCTTGAGTTTGTGTTGTGTAGGTTTCCACGTTGCTTGCAACACTTGTGTGACATTTCCTTCCTCCTACTGGTTCGATAACCTCGGTTTCTTACCGAGGGAAGACTTGCTGTTGTGCTGCTTCACACCTTGCTCTTGGGGTTTCCCGACAAAGCGCTCCTACATCAACAAAGCGCCATCAATTCTCCTCAGACAAAAGTAATGGAAACATTAATCATAATTAGTGTGATAAATTTAATGCTTGGATTGATATTTGGAGCTTGTTAGAGATAAAAATTGGTAATATGCAATTCACTTGGGCTAATAACCAAGTGGACCCTATTTTAACTACTTTAGATAGATTTTTCCGTACTACTAATTTAGATCAAATTTCCCCCTTAGTTATTGTTCAGGAATTCCCTAGGTTGGGCAGTGACCACACTCCAGTTATTTGGGTTGCTGGTGTTGGCCAGATTCCAAAGTCTACTAGCTATAAATTAGAGAAATGTTGGCTTCTGAGAGCAGATTTTGCTGCCTTAGTAGAGAAAAATTGGAAGATGCCTAATAAATGTATTTCTGCTATTGATATTTGGCAAGAAAAAGTTAGGATATTTAGGAAATCCACCAAAGGGTGGAACATCAATGTAGAAGATGAACTTAGGAAAATCAAAAAATATATGATGCTAGAGTATGATTTCCTAGATATTAAATCTGAAACAGAAGAGCTCTCTTTGGAGGAAGCTACCAGGTTAAAAAACATCTTTGCTGAAATGAATATATAGAATCTGGCTTAAATAAGAAATTAAGGCTAGGCAAAGACCTAGAGATAGGGATATTAAAGAGGGTAATAAGAATACTTATTACTTTCAAACTGTAGCTAATGAAAGGAGAAGGAAGACCCTGATTCATTCTCCGAATGGACCTGATGGGCCCATTACTGATCATGATAAAATGTTGGAGGTAGCTGTTAACTTTTATAAGGACCTATTTAGTAAGGAGGATATGTAGGGATTTAAATTATCAGAGGGTTTCTTCCCTGATAATAACTTAGTTACTTCTGAAAAGAATGATATGTTGGAAGCTGCTTTCTTTGAAAAAGAGGTTAAATCTTCTCTATTTAATTCTTATGCTGATGGAGCCCCTGGCCCTGATGGAATTCCTTTCTTTTTTTACCAGAAATTATGGAATCTAGTTAAGAATGACATTGTGAATATGTTTTCTGATTTCCATGCTAGTAGAATGGATCTCTTTAGCTAAATTTTTCTATGTTGTCTCTCATCCCAAAAGAGGCTAATGCCACTCATATTAAAAAGTTTAGGCCCATAAGTTTGCTTAGCTGCATTTTTAAGCTGTTTACCAAGGTGATTACTATTAGGCTAAGCTCTCTTCATAGGTTAATTTCCTTGAATCAGTCAACTTTTCCTAAGGGTAGATATATCTTGGAAAGTGTGGTTACAACCTGCGGTGACCCAGCATACCACTGCATGTGTAGTACACTATAGTCATTGACATGACATCCACAAAACACCGTTCTGTAAATATCACATTCCTCAGAGTGGTACAACAGAAACATTGCGGGTCCATATTACAAACATACACACATTATTATTACAATACCAGAAGATCAAGACTTCGAAAAGATTCAACTTATAAACCAAAATATAAAGTGTTTGAGCGGAATTTAAAAGTAACAACTCCAACTAAGAGTTGAGCTCAGCAGCTTATTCTATATCGTTCATGCTGCTCGGCTCCATTGGTTACTATTTGTTGGAGATATGCCCTAGAGGCAATAATAAAAGTGGTTATTATTATATCTTTGTGTTTATGATAAATGTTTACATTCATGCTATAATAGTATTAAACGGAAACATTAATACTTGTGTGATTTGTAAACTAAATTAGAGTCCCTAGTAAAGCCTCTTTATAATACTAGCTTGTTGATTAATAGATGATCGTGGTTTCTCGATCATGAACATTGAGATGTTATTAATAACAAGATAATATCATTAGGAGAATGGTATGATGGACATACTCCTATAGATAAGCGTAGCATAAAGATCAAGTCATTTTAATAGTTCGTTTGCTATAAGCTTTCTGATACATAGTAACCTAATTCCTTCGACCATGAGATCATGCCAATCACCATCACCGGAAGGATGCTTTGATGACATCAAACACCACACCATAACTGGGTGGCTATAAAGGTGGCATTGAGTGTTCGGAAAGTATGGGTTGAGGCACATGGATCAAGAGTGGGATTTGTCCATCCATATGACGGATAGATATACTCTGGGCCCTCTCGGTGGAATGTCATCCAATTGGCTTGCAAGCATGTGACTGGCTCACAAGGGATCACATATCATGGGAACAAGAAAAGAGTACTTATCGATAACGAGGTTGAACTAGGTAAGTAGAGATACCGAAGATCAAAACCTCGGATAAGTAAACTATCATGAGACAAAGGGAAATTGGTATCGTATGTAAGTGGTTCATTCGATCGCAAAGTAATCGTAGAAATATGTGGGAGCCATATGAATTTCCAGATTCCTCTATTGGTTATTGATCGGAGAAGTGTCTCGATCATGTCTGCATAATTCATGAACCGTAGGGAGACACACTTAAGGATTCAATGTTGTTTAGTAGATATGGAATGTTAATAGGGATGCCGAATGTTGTTCAGAGTCTCGGATGGGATCCGGGATATCACAAGGAGATCCGGAATGGTCCAGATAATAAGATTCATATAAGGAAAGTCCGATTCCGGAGTTCGGGAAAGTTTCCGATGTTTTCTTGTCATTCTGCTGCATACATAGGAGTATCTTCAGGATCTTTAGAGTCTAAGAAAGGGATCAAAGGAAAGGGTGAGTAACAGCGTTACCCAACAAGTTTATTATATGCAAGGTGGGAAGTTTGATGCTCTATCTACCACCTTGGACTATAAGTCCTTGGCACTATGCAGTTTTTGTAAATCTTTCTTCAAAGATTGATTTTATTATAAAAATCCATGACCATCAGCCTTCACAGGTTGACCAGAACTTTCATGGAATACCTTTCCTGCCGTGTTCGTAGCTCCTTCCCGGAACAGGCAGTAACAAGTTACAATTATTACACTCTGTAGAGGTGCGTTACTTTACCCATGAGAGATCAACTCCTTGTTGCACAACCGAGATACTTTCCCATCCACAATTCCATGATGTGGGGCCCATTAGGTGATCCAAGCCAATCACTGCTCCCTTCACGAGCTCGCATGCCTCCTTGGTGTACACCATGCCCACCCATTGAATTACGGCAATGATCTGTACAGACCGTTAGATGCCAGAACTATCGTGGGACGATGAGGGTTCCCACCCATATGCTGCATATCCTCTATGAATTACCAATTAATATGCATGCTACAAGTGATAACAGCCACGACCTGCACATTCGGCTACATGCGAGAGGAAGAAGATACAGCTGACTTCTCTGTCCCATTCCAAATCTCATGGTTAACACGTGATATACGGCGCTAGAATCACTGATGTCATGGGTTGTTAAGTCCCTAATTGATCATCATTGTTGCAAATAGAACCTAAGTTCTATTGCTCCATTATATCATCACTTAGGATGATACCTATGATTTATTTATTTGATAAAATAATATTTTCTTTCTCTGGAACATAGATGATAACACACAATTTGCAAATACTTTGATAAAGACTCTTCAAAGGACATGAGCAAGTGGTGAACTTGCCTTGTGATTTCAAGGTAGTGAAGTTGGATGCTTGCACTTGACCTTGAGCTTCTATGTCTAGAAAACATCATTATTGCCCGGTAAGGACAATATTTAAAGAGGCAAAATGATTATGCAAAGTAATGTAATGCATTATTTATTTTTGTGTGTTCTACCCATTATTTTGGTTACAAATATTCCTTTAAGTAGTAAAGCATTTATAAATATTAATTATTAATATATATTGAATATTATATTTTTATTTTTATTTATTTAATAATTCTTTTAAGGATTAACATTTAAATAAAAGAACTCATTTTTATGATAGTAAACATTTATTTAGTATTTTTCTAAAATACTACAATATTAATATATAATAAAAGTGATTTTTATTTATTTTTATCTTCTTTCTTTAATCTTATAAAATTCCATAAGTAATACATATATTATAAAATTCTTGATCAAAAATTATATGCATAAAAATTTATTTTTTAATTTATTTAGATACATTGGATTATTGTGAATCCAAAAATATTTTATTTATAATTTTTAGGTTTTAATTGTATTTTTTAGAAATTATTTAAATTTAGGGGTATTTTGGTCTTTTCTTAATTATTAAAACTTCTTTTAAGTTTTTGGGCTGGCTTTGTTGGGCTTATTGGGCCATTTTGGCCCAAGTTACCATGACCAAAAGGCTCCCCGAAGAGCTGGCCCTCTCATCCCACTCTCCCTGTCCTTCTCTCTCATCCTCATCTTCTCTCCCCCTCGACCCCGTGGGGTGCTGGCGCCGCCGCCGGGCGATGCTATCCGCCGTGGCCCTCCCTGGCTGCTGCCGTGGTGCGGGGCAAGGTTGTCGACTACGCTGGTTCATCTCCTCCACCTCGATTTGACTTTGGAGCTCTCCTATGGCTATGCTAGCCCGGTTCCCAAACCCTAGGGTTTGGGAATGGTGCTACTATTATTGCTGATGACCCTCCTGTGGTGGTGTGCGGTGTTCGTGTGCTGCTGTGGCCGCCGTCGTGGCTGGTATGGGTTGCAACACCCTCTGGGTGCTCCCTGTGCTGCCGCAAGCACATCGGCCCTTCTGCTTCCTCTTCAATTCATCAGCGAGGACCCCGGGTGAGTTGTGCCTCTGTGGATTCTAGTTCAGCTTGTTACCTCAAGTCCCTCTGTGTGTATCTAGTGGCCAATCTTTATTCTGTGCTTGTATTGCTACTAGGGTTCATCTCTGATACTTGTAAGATTATGCTATGGTATGGTCATGATGCTTAGTGATAATTTGTGTGCTCTGCACTTCAGTGCTTGTGGTCATCGTTTGATTAAGTGGTGTTGTTGTTGGTCTGAGGCTAATGTTGGATCAGATGCTAGTGTTTCATAGTGTTGCCTCTGGTTGATACTATGATGGCTTAGTGTGTTCATCTGTTGTTAGTATCTTGATACTGACAGTAACCCCGTCAGTGATGATACACTGAATTAATGTTTATTGACTTGCGTGTTTATCCTTAGTCTGAACCTTTCAATAGAATCTGATGATTCTATGAAAATGAATGGATATATGTTGTTTGATCTCTGAGCATGGTCTCAAAGAAATGATTTGCTAGTGGATTTATAAAAACTGGTCTATCTGGTTATCTTAGTAGTAAGATCAATGGTTATGAAACCTTCTTAGAATGGTACATAAGTAGATCTTGTTGCTGGCTTTACTTATGGTCATTTCTGGAATTTGATAGATATTTATAAATAAGTTGGAAAGCTTATTGTTTGATTAGGCCCATGATGCTGGTCTGAGGCTCTAGGATCTAAAGTACTAGTTGGTTAAGTGAATGGTTTGTTTGTAACTTATAAGATCAGAGGTGCTACTTCCTCTGGAAGATGTGCCCTGATCTGGTAAGAACAAGTGATAGTTTATTTAAGTTGCATGTGTTAACACCAAATCTGTGAGGCTGGTCTGAGAAATTAGCGTTTTTGGCTAGGTTTGATTTCTGATCTTTATACTCAAAATCTCTAGGATAGATTCACCTCACCAGGGTGATTATTGAGAGGCTGTTTCATGAAACAACACATGTTTCTATCTAGATAATATGAATAGATCATGTGATGGTTTTATGACACTCACCACAAAACTGATGATTGTTGTGGTTGGTGGTGATGTTGATGTTGCTGATTGGATCATGTCCTTCACCTCTGATGTTGTTCTTGTTTCCCTTGAGTTCCTATGCTTGGCCTTGATCTAGCCTACTCCTCCTAGCTCCTGTGGCTTGGCCTTGCTGTCCACCTGATTCTTCCCCCTCCTTTTGCCACCATCTGGTGATGTTTGGTTGATTTGTGGTGGTGCTTTGGTTTGGCTAGTTTGATTAGCTTGGCTCTGGCTAAGCTGCTGGTTCTGATGTGGTATGAGCATAGAAATGGTGCACTTGTGCTTGCCCACGACTGTGTTGAGATCTTTTGCTTGTGTAGGCAGCTGTGGTTGTGTCGACAACACATCCATGCATTTAGATGTGTGAGCTGCTTGTGTGTCTGCTGCACTCTTGTGGATATGCTCAGGGAAATGTTCTACCTTTTTATCTGGTTACCATTTATCTTCCTGGTGAAACTTGCCCCTCTTACCGATTGGAATCATTTGACTTGTGGCTTATTTATTATGAAAGATTTAATTCTTTCATATTGGTGAAACTTGCCCCTAAAGATTTACTCAATGATGTAAAATGGAACAGTGCATCTCACTGTTCTCTACTGAGAGTAAAAATTAATAACTTAACCTTTATTTTTATTTTTGTTTGTTCTTTGTTTTGCAGGTACAAGATTTGAAGATTCAAGAGTAGTGTAGATTTCTTTTAGACAGATATAGATCTTGTAATGTTTATTTTATTCTTTTGTAAGGAATATTGTAATAATTCTCAGTATGTAAATATTCCTCCTTTTGTAATTTCACTATTGTAAGAATTCTTTATTGTCTTAATATATTACTCTTTTGTAACTTATTAATGAAATGAATATATGGAATAAATAATCATTTGTTTGATTACAATTCTTATTTAGAGTTTCTGTTTATTATTTATTGTTTCTTGATTAAATATTATTATTAAATGTTAATTCTAAGTTTAAAAAATATAAACTCACATTTCAAATTTGAATTCAAATTCTCCCCAAAACACATTGTTTCATAAAGGTCATGTCAAAATTTATAACGATCACTCTCCAGAGCTATTCCTATACCTAGAGAGTGAAAGAAACTTTGATCCCTTTAAGTTTTTATTTGGCGAAAAATTTACCCACAATTTTGCAGATGAATTCATGCATATGCACAAATTTCTAAATCTACCCTTCGTTAGTTCCTAAATGCTGGGATGTTATAGACTTCCCCCTTAAATTAAACTTCGTCCCGAAGTTTGCTGGAGTGTACCTAAATAGTTCTGGATAGGATTTTCTTAAATTATCTTCTTTCTCCCATGTGGCTTCTCTCTCGGGATGATGTTCGCACTGTACCTTGCAGTTCTTGATTGCCCTATTCCTCAACATTTTCCAGTTTTCTTCCAAAATTTTATAGGGTTTGTCAACATAGGTCAGGTCTGCTTGTAATTCTATCTCTTGATGTGTGATTGCATCATCAGGAACTTTAAGACATTTCCGGAGTTGTGACACATGGAAAACATTATGAACTTGAGCCAATCTTGAGGGTAACTCTAAAGCATAAGCTATGGTCCTGTTCTGACTCAGTATCTTGAATGGTCCAATATATCTTGGACTTAGTTTTCCTTTAACTCCGAACCTTTTAACTCCTTTGATTGGACCTACTTTGTGATATACCATGTCTCCTACTTTAGGATGCCATGATCTTCGACTTTGATCATCATAACTATTCTGCCTACTTTGAGCTATCTTCAATCTATCCTTGATTATATCAATGATATCTTGCCCTTTTTTGATATAATCGGGCGCAAATACTTTGCTACTTCCAGGCTCATACCAACATATTGGTAATCTACATTTCCTTCCATAGAGTACTTGATATGGAGCTTCCTTCAGACTACTCTAATAACTGTTATTGTGGGAAAATTCTGCCAATGGTAAATGGTCTTCCCACGAACCTCCAAAATCTAATGCACAAGCCCTTAGCATGTATTCTAGTATTTGATTGGTTCTTTCCGTTTGACCCCCAGTTTCTGGATGATAGGCTTGTAGGGGTTCGTAGCATGGAAAACAAAAAATTTCTACCGCATGCAAACAAACAAGCCAAGATCTATCTACTAGATTGTAGCAACGAGTCGATAGAGGAACTCACCCTCGAAGATTCCAAAGCGGTTAACGAGAGCAGATTCTCGTGGGTGATGTAGTCGTACACTTCCGATCTCAAGATCGCATAGACGATCCTTCCGGCGCTGCGTTCCGGCAGCGCTTCCGCAGTCGGTCACACGTTCGGTACTCGACGAAGACCTTCCTCTCCCTTGTTCCAGCAGGCAGCGGAGGTTGTAGCACTCTCCTCGCGATTCCGGCAGCACGACGGCGTGGTACCGGAAGTAGAGGGGAGATCTCGCAGGGCTTCGCCTTAAGCCGGAGCGAGTATGGTGGAGTATGAGAGAGGCCTTGGTGATCTACGGTTTACAGGGCACCAAGGGGAGGGCTTGGTCGGCGGCTAGGGTTTGGGGAAACCCTAACTCGCCGAGTTAGAGGAGGCCCTAGGCGGCGGCTTGGAGGTGGCCGACGACTTAGAGGCTAGGGTTTGGGTGTGTGAGAGGTGTGTCTAGGAGGGGAGCCCTGCCCTCCTTATATAGGTGGAGGGAGGCGCGCCAGGGGAGGGGAGTCCCTCCCCAACTCGGCCAAGGAGGGCCGGCGGTGGGGGGGAGGAACTCCTCCCCCAACTCGGTTTCAAACCTCTTTCTCCTCTTTTCCAAAACTAGCCGTTTGACTTTCAAACTAGCCGTTTGACTTTTCAAACTAGGATTTGAATAAACCCTCTATTTGGAACAGCGATGACACCAAGTACATAATCATACCAACTTGATATAACACATTCATGTACCCTTCCCCTCCGGAGTGTCGGACATTCCGGAACCTTCTAGAACATTCCCGATGAAAACACTGGAATCATTCTCCAACCCCGAAACAGGACTTTCCTTATATGAATCTTATTCTCCGGACCATTCCGGATCTCCTCGTGATATCTCGGATCCCATCCGAGACTCCGAACAACATTCGGTCTCTTACTCATCATTCCATAACTACTCAACAACATCGAATCCTTAAGTGTGTCTCCCTACGGTTCGTGAATTATGCGGACATGATCGAGACATTTCTTCGATCAATAACCAATAGAGGAATCTGGAAATTCATATGGCTCCCACATATTTCTACGATTACTTTGCGATCGAATGAACCACTTACATACGATACCAACTTCCCTTTGTCTCACGATAGTTTACTTATCCGAGGTTATGATCGTTGGTATCTCTGCATACCTAGTTCAACCTCGTTACTGATAAGTACTCTTTTCTCGTTCCCGTGGTATGTGATCCCTTGTGAGCCAGTCACATGCTTGCAAGCTAATTGGATGACATTTCACCGAGAGGGCCCAGAGTATATCTATCCGTCATATGGATGGACAAATCCCACTCTTGATCCATGTGTCTCAACCAATACTTTCCGAACACTCAATGCCACCTTTATAGCCACCCTGTTACGGTGTGGTGTTTGATGTCATCAAAGCATCCTTCTGGTAAAGGTGATATGCATGATCTCATGGTCGAAGGAATTAGGTTACTATGTATCAGAAAGCTTATAGCAAATGAACTATATTAAATGACTTGATCTTTATGCTACGCTTAACTATAGGAGTATGTCCATCACATCATTCTCCTAATGATATGACCCTGTTGTGAATAACATCTCTATGTTCATGATCAGGAAACCATGATCATATATTAACCAGCAAGCTAGTTTAACAAGAGGCTTTACTAGGGACTCTTTTATGTTTACAAATCACACAAGTATTAATGTTTCCGGTTAATACAATTAGCATGGTATGTAAACATTTATCATAAGTATGAAGATATGATAATAACCACTTTATTATTGCCTCTTGGGCATATCTCCAACAGTCTCCCACTTGCACTAGAGTCAATAATCTAGTTTCAAACCTTTGTGTATTCAACACCTATGGCTTTACGGTGTTGTATGTACACGATTGCTAATGGTCAACCGATCTCCGGATCTGACACTTCTAGGTCCGTGTGTAATTGCATGTCTTTGCGTCCCTACGCATCACTCATTCTCTAATGAGATGGCTTTGTATAATTTTGGTCCTTTGGTGAGACCTTTAGTTCTTTGGGGTTAAAACATGTTGATAATATTGTCGTACAATATATCTTCATAGTATTATCCCGCTGTGAACTACACCTAGTTTGATAACAAACTACTTGACACAAATGCCCTCTTTAACTGCTATAGTAGCAGTCATATACTTAGCCTTTTGTTGTAGTATCTGTCACAATGTCTTAACTTTGGAACTCATCCAAATCCATTATGGAACTTACTTTCCATCACATTGTGCCACCCTTAGTTTAGATTGAGATAAACTTAATTTGCACTTCGTGACAAAACTAGTATCAATGTAGTACTTTTACAATGAACTAACCATCTATTTGTCACTTCTACAAAACAATATATTCTTAGTTCTTCCAAAAGATCATAAGAATATCCTTACTATCGTCCAATGATCATCTTATGAATCATTCTGGTATATGTTCACATCATTTAGAGCATAGGACATATCTGGATTTGTACATATCACAACATGATTGATATAAATACTCTTTGTGATTTCATACATCAAGTATCAATCTATACTTGAATCTTTGTTTGACTTATCAAGTGTCAATACACTAGAATATATCATCAATATTGAACTCATTCAATCCTTTCTGTGCGACAAGAACCTTTCTTGTAGTTTCTATATTGAACTCATTCAATATATCATTTATGTACTTTCGGCACAACCATATCAGCGTCTATTGATGCCAAATATTTGGGTTTTGCCTAAGTCTTTCATCGGGATGAAATTCTTAATATGTGTTAATAAAAGATAGATCATTTCTAATCAACAATATGTCTTCCACATAATGTATTAGAAACATGTCTTAGCACTCCCACTTAATTTCTTGCAAATGCAAGCATCTTCATTATCTCTGATGAAATTAAACTCTTTCAATAGTTTCATCATATTGAAGATTCCAACTCCACGATACTCACTTCAACCATTGAAGTTTGCATATGCATTTAGCATCCTTTGAATTAACAAAACCCTATGGACCGTGTTACGCACATGTCCTAGGTAACAATTCTATTAGAAGAACTTGTTTTGTTTATTCAACTACCACATAACAAATTTATATGTAGTGGTTGCTACATTAATCCGTCTAGACTAAATATCGCTTAATGAAAGATCAGATCTTTTCATAGTCAACTCTTTGAACATTGTCGTGAACTCTTTCCTGACATGTCGATAATTTCATAGATGTGAAACATCTATGTATATTTCTTTATAGATCAAATACGACTGTAAGGTCTTGTACCTTTCTAGAGGGTCTTTCAAGTTCAAAGCTTGATCTCTCGTATATGGAACTATCACGGATTTTATGGATTCAAGCCATTTGACGGAGTCAGGGCCCATCATCGCTTCTTTGCATGTAGTCGGATCATTATTGTCAAATAATGATTTAACTCTCAAATCTTGGTATTTGATTGTTTACCCGACCTACTTGTTTGAATAGGAACTTAGATCTCCGTAACCACAACCTTTGAGGCACGTGAGCCATGAGCATTGTTGCTGCCTCCGAAACACTTTTCGGTGCTGCGCAACTCTGCACATATAGCTAAGGTTCTTTTAACCTTATCAAAGTTCTATTGTCCTCCCACTTAACTTTTCATGAAAAATTCCTTCTTAAAGAAACTTGACGTTCTAAGCGACAAACATTTTTGTCTCCGATGTTATGGAGGAACAGTTATTCGAAATAACATACAAAGATAGGTTCATCCGACTTTGGTTGCAAACATCTTTCTTATGCATAGCATACCAATGTTTAAGAAAAGACAACTTGGGTTTAATCCCAAACCATAACCTTATATGGTGTCAATTCAACGGATTATGATGGAGCTCTTTTCAGTGGAAAAACGGTAGTCTCTAAAGCTTTTAATCCTTAAAATATAATGACAGTTTTATAAATTACACCTTTGATCTTACCATGTCAAACAAGGTTTGACTACATATATCGAACACTCCATACTCTTATCGTGTTTCGAGAAATGCAAATCCACGGAACGATTCCTTAAATCTTAGGTATTATGCTAAACTTGTAACTCAAATATCTTCCTTTATGATCTTATCATAAACTATTCATATTCTTGTTACAATGATTTTGCACTTCATCTTGAAAATCTTTGAACTTTTCAAATGTTTCATACTTCATCCTTATTAAGTAAATATTCATATATTCACTCAAATTTTCGGAGGAAGCATATGAAGTTGAAATCCATCGCTCTTGACTACACATAATGGACTTCATACAACAATATGTACAAGTTCCAATAAGCTAGTCATTCGTTCCCTTTTGGCCTATGAACGAAGTTTTAATTATCTCTAGGAAAGTTTCACAAGCGTCATTTGATCAAAATCAAAAGGACTCCAAAATTCCATCCACATGGAGTTTCTTCATGTTTTCTTTCCAATATAATTTTAAACGGCGATGTCACTTCCTAAGTGATCTTTCAATCAATTTGCCTTTCGACATTTTTAGCACTAGTTTTATGGATGTGATTTCTTCAACGAGATTTGTGAATCATCCATCTTTTATGGATTACGGCAATTAATTTGAACAACCCTTTTGTTCTTATAATACCTGATAAAACAAATCTTGAAGGCAAGCTTTGATGTTTAACGAGCAACACAATAACCCTTTATTTGTTCTCGATGAACATCATCACATATTCTTTTGCTAGTTACTTAGGCCATTGTAGTTCATGAATTGTGTTGTTTCGTATGACGATTCACACCAACAAATTCAGTATCAAATACTTAAGAACCACATTGTTTAATAAGCAAAGAATATATCCACAACATGTATATCATCTATATACTTAAGCTGAACAATTCTAGTCTTTTCTTTTCTGCCATATACTTATGAGATTCTCTTTCAGTATTTCCTTTTCTGTTTGAAAGAATCTATCAACATCAAGAGTGGATCCATATACATGACACATAGTCCAAAACATGTATATTAAAATACCAATGTCTTTGGACTTGCACTTTGAAGTAGATCACCATCATCAAATGTTTGGTGTTCTTTCAAATCCCTTTCTTTAGTAATCTCTTGGTGTAGTAAACATTTTACCTACATCAAATATTCACCCTTATCATGGAATCATCCATGATCAAGCTACTTTTAGCTTATAACGGTGAATCACGAGTATAATGTTGCTTTCCAAAACCTTTTGGAGGATTAGGACAACTAGTGTATCCAACCTTTTGCGAATTCTCATCAAATATGAGAACATGACTTTTGCCATATTATACTCTATCATGTTGTAACCAAAACTTCGTTTTAGATATCACAATATCTTCCACACATCATGGTTTCTGAAACAACTCTTTCAGATCCTAGATAATCTTGATATTAAGACAATTCTTTGAATATCAAGAATCAAGTAGACAAACATGATACTCATACACTAACTCTTGGAATTGTCACTCTCAATTTTAATACCAATTATTAAACTTCATGGAGTAACCGGAACTTACTGAAAGTTTGCAATAGGACTTTTAAACTTTAGATTAACACTTCAAAACAATACGATACCAGTTCGTAAAGTAACCAACCAGAATTCTATAGTTCTATCATCTCAATCATAACTAAGCGCAAGGTGGTAAACGGATGCCAATGACTACAACAACTATGCAAATTCACTTTGATTTAATTTATGATAAATAGTGTTCAACTTTTAATCAAATTGCTGTTGAACTCCCACTCAAAACAATATCCCTCACATTGTTTTAGTGATCACACGAACCAAATCCACCACATCAAAACCGATCATCACGAGAGTTGATGTAGCTTCAATGGCGAACAATCAACATGTTCATCATATCTACTATATGACTCATGCTTTACCTTTCGGTGATCTGTGTTCCGAGACCATGTCTGTACATGCTAGGCTCGTCAAGATCAAACCTTAGCTTCCGCATGAGCAAATCTGGCTTGCTCACGTTGTATACACTTGCAGAATCTAACACACCCGATCATCACGTGGTGCTTCGAAACAACAAGCTTTAGCAACGGTGCTAACTAAGGGTGAACACTTTATGATTTGAAATTGTATGCTTGAGGGATCATCTTATAATGCTACCGTCGTGAACTAAGCAATACAAGATGCATAAAAGGATTAACATCACATGCAATTCATAATATGTGATATGATATGTCCTTTCTTCTTTGTGCTTTCGATCTCCATCTTTAAGCACGGACATGATCTCCATCATCACCGGCTTTGCATCAAGGTCAATGACGCTGCTCCATGGTTGTCGTCCACCGGCTTCAACTATTACAACTACTTTGAATAGACACGCGGGTCTTAACAGAATTTGAAGACAACCATATGGCTCCTGCCGGTTGCCAACTTACAATAAGGAACATTGCATACATCAAATATAATCACAATCATGGCCATATCACATCACAGCACACCCCTGCAAAACAAAGTTAGACGCCTCTAATTTTCTTTGCATGTTTTACGTGGTTTGGGGCTTTCAATAAGTATCGTTCTAACTTACGAACAAGAACCACAACATTGATACTAGTATTGTCAATCACCCGTTGTAAATTGAATCTTAACTATGTTGGGAGAAACAGGCACCCGCAAAGCCACTTATGCAATACAAGTTGCATGTCAAGCGTGGAGCAAGTCTCATGAACGATGTCATGTAAGGTTAGCCCGGGCCGCTTCATCCCACCATCCCGCAAGATGCAAAGTACACAAGAAGCAATCGACAACAAAAAAACATCAACGCCCACAATGACCATTGTGTTCTACTCGTGCAACAGATCTACATATAGACACGGCTCTGATACCACTGTAGGGGTTCGTAGCATGGAAAACAAAAATTTTCTACCGCATGCAAACAAACAAGCCAAGATCTATCTACTAGATTGTAGCAACGAGTCGATAGAGGAACTCACCCTCGAAGATTCCAAAGCGGTTAACGAGAGCAGATTCTCGTGGGTGATGTAGTCGTACACTTCCGATCTCAAGATCGCGTAGACGATCCTTCCGGCGCTGCGTTCCGGCAGCGCTTCCGCAGTCGGTCACACGTTCGGTACTCGACGAAGACCTTCCTCTCCCTTGTTCCAACAGGCAGCGGAGGTTGTAGCACTCTCCTCGCTATTCCGGCAGCACGACGGCGTGGTACCGGAAGTAGAGGGGAGATCTCGCAGGGCTTCGCCTTAAGCCGGAGCGAGTATGGTGGAGTATGAGAGAGGCCTTGGCGATCTACGGTTTAGAGGGAACCAAGGGGAGGGCTTGGTAGGCGGCTAGGGTTTGGGGAAACCCTAACTCGCCGAGTTAGAGGAGGCCCTAGGCGGCGGCGGCTTGGAGGTGGCCGGCGACTTAGAGGCTAGGGTTTGGGTGTGTGAGAGGTGTGTCTAGGAGGGGAGCCCTGCCCCTCCTTATATAGGTGGAGGGAGGCGCTCCAGGGGAGGGGAGTCCCTCCCCAACTCGGCCAAGGAGGGCCGGCGGTGGGGGGAGGAACTCCTCCCCCAACTCGGTTTCAAACCTCCTTCTCCTCTTTTCCAAAACTAGCCGTTTGACTTTCAAACTAGCCGTTTGACTTTTCAAACTAGGATTTGAATAAACCCTCTATTTGGAACAGTGATGACACCAAGTACATAATGCAATCATACCAACTTGATATAATACATTCATGTACCCTTCCCCTCCGGAGTGCTGGACATTCCGGAACCTTCTAGAACATTCCCGATGAAAACACCGGAATCATTCTCCAACCCCGAAACAGGACTTTCCTTATATGAATCTTATTCTCCGGACCATTCCGGATCTCCTCGTGATATCTCGGATCCCATCCGAGACTCCGAACAACATTCGGTCTCTTACTCATCATTCCATAACTACTCAACAACATCGAATCCTTAAGTGTGTCTCCCTACGGTTCGTGAATTATGCGGACATGATCGAGACACTTCTTCGATCAATAACCAATAGAGGAATCTGGAAATTCATATGGCTCCCACATATTTCTACGATTACTTTGCGATCGAATGAACCACTTACATACGATACCAACTTCCCTTTGTCTCACGATAGTTTACTTATCCGAGGTTATGATCGTTGGTATCTCTGCATACCTAGTTCAACCTCATTACTGATAAGTACTCTTTTCTCGTTCCCGTGGTATGTGATCCCTTGTGAGCCAGTCACATGCTTTCAAGCTAATTGGATGACATTTCACCGAGAGGGCCCAGAGTATATCTATCCGTCATATGGATGGACAAATCCCACTCTTGATCCATGTGTCTCAACCAATACTTTCCGAACACTCAATGCCACCTTTATAGCCACCCTGTTACGGTGTGGTGTTTGATGTCATCAAAGCATCCTTCCGGTAAAGGTGATATGCATGATCTCATGGTCGAAGGAATTAGGTTACTATGTATCAGAAAGCTTATAGCAAATGAACTATATTAAATGACTTGATCTTTATGCTACGGTTAACTATAGGAGTATGTCCATCACATCATTCTCCTAATGATATGACCCTGTTGTTAATAACATCTCTATGTTCATGATCAGGAAACCATGATCATATATTAACCAACAAGCTAGTTTAACAAGAGGCTTTACTAGAGACTCTTTTATGTTTACAAATCACACAAGTATTAATGTTTCCGGTTAATACAATTATAGCATGGTATGTAAACATTTATCATAAGTATGAAGATATGATAATAACCACTTTATTAAGCTTGGACACATCATATTTTGCTTGAAGCTTGGTCCATATATCATGAGCATTCCGGAAAGGCATGATTGAGGAAAGAACTACAAAGCTCACAACATTAACAAGCACATTAGATGCTTGAGCTTCGAGATAAGAGTTTGTCTTCTCCTCCAAAGATAGATTTTGGGGATCCTTAGGAGGAGACAAGCCCATATCTAGAATGCGCTCAATGTTTGGGTCAATGGCCCGGAAATGACTAAGCAAGCGAGTACGCCAAACATCATAATGTGTGCCATCAAAAGTAAATGTGTGAGAGTGCACTAAACCCCTAGGAGACATCTTTACTCTCGAGGCGGTGAAGCCTAAAAGCGAGAGACCTTGCTCTGATACCAATTGAAAGTACAAAGGAAGTCTCCTAGAGGGGGGGTGAATAGGCTTTTAAAATTATTACGGTTTAGGCTCAAGTAAATGTGGAATAAAACTAACGTTTAATTTATTGAGCACAAAACCTAGCCACTAAGTTCACCTAGGTGCACCAACAACCTATGCTAAGCAATACAAGCAACAAGGTGATAGCAAGGTATGAATACTTCAAGCACGATGGATATCACAATGTAAAGTGCATAAGTAAAGGGTTCGGTTTAGAGATAACCGATGGACGCGGAGACGAAGATTTGTTTCCCGAAGTTCACTTCCAAAGAAGCTACGTCTCCGTTGGAGAGGTGCGATGGTGCAATGCTCTCCGAACGCCACAAATGGCTCACCTCGAGGTGTGGTGGCTCGATGCTCACCCAACGCAACACAAGGCCTCACCCCGGATGCGGAAGCACGCAACTCACCGACGCCACAAAAGGCTCACCCTATTCTCCCAAGTGCGCACCACAAAAGGCGGGCACTTGCTCCACTATGGGACGCTTGAGGGCGGTCACCGAACCCGTACAAGATTGGGGCTAACTCCACAACTCAATTGGAGGCTCCCAACAACAAAGCCACACCAGGCCAACAATGCCACAAAAGGCCAACAACGCCACAAAAGGCTACAAGACCACAAAAGGTCAACAAGACCACAAAAGGTCAACTATCCAACCACACAACCGTCTAGGGTTCCAAGGAACCCAAGAGAAACAAGCTCACAAGCTTGAACTCGCCGAATCTCCGAGGAGAACTCAAACCTATGCACCAAATGCAAGGGCAAGTCCTTCTCTCCCAAATTCCAACAAAGCTACAAAAGCTATTGGGGGAATAGGGGAGGAAGAACACAAGAGTAGAACTCAAACCTATTCACCAAATGCAAGGGAAAGTCCTTCTCTCCCAAATTCCAACAAAGCTACAAAAGCTATTGGGGGAATAAGGGAGGAAGAACACAAGAGGAGAACACAAAACTCTCCAAGATCTAGATCCCAATGATTCCTTCACAAAGAAGGGATTTGACTTGGGGGGATTGTAGATCTAGATCTCCTCTCTCAAATCCCTCAAAAAGATGCAAGAATCATAGGAGGGGAAAGGGAGAGGGAAAGCTTCTTCAAGGTTGACAATGGAGGAGAGATAGAAAGCCAAGAACCAAGAAGAAAAGCTAGTGCCCACGAAGGGGAAGAGGAGCCCCTTTTAAAGGGCTCCCAGATCTGCCCGTTATGGGCATTCGCGACACCAGACCGGAAGTTCCGGTATAAGGCCGGAAGTTCCGCCTGAGCCCGGCTTCAACGGTCATAAGACCGTTGACGCACGCTCCAGAAGGGCTACCGAAAGTTCCGGTCAGAACAGACCGGAAGTTCCGGTGACCTTCCGATCAAGTTCCGGCTAATTAGCACAATACACCCAGAAGGTTACTGAACCGTCACCGGAACTTGGGCGGAACTTGGGCGGTACTTGAGGCGGAACTTTGGGTCGCGAGCCAGACCGGAAGTTCCGGCCTCAGGCGGAAGTTCCACTCAAGAACTTTGGCGGGGCTAGCTCAGATGTAAGTTCCGGCCAGGTTCCGGCCAAGTTCCGGCTAAGTTCCGGCTAAATAGCATATTTCGCCCAGAGGGTTACTGAACCCCCACCGGAACTTGGGCGGAACTTGGGTGGAACTTGAGGCGACAAAGATGCCCTAGCGGAACTTCCGGTGGGAAGCCAGAACTTCCGGTCAGGGAAATTCCAGAAACCAGAAAACCAGAAACGCAATAACTTTTGCATCCGAACTCCAAACGGGATGAAACCAATTTTGTTGGAAAGATAATGACGAATAGAATCCAACAAAAAGTCGAAATATTGGACAAGAACCAAATAACAACCAAGAAATATGATGCTATGAATGCAAAGGTTTGAGCTCTCTCGGAACGATGCAGACGAGACACCCGCTTGAGAGCCCCTCTTGATAGCACGGCTATCTATCCTAAACCCGGTCTCCCAACTAACAATACGAGACCGGCAAAAGAAAAGCCCTATCAAGAACATACCTTTGCCTTGAGCATCCCACTTGAACTAGATGTAGACGGTCTTATTCTTCTATAGAGGGAACACCTTTCTTGGATGCTCTTGCTTGATGAAGATGAAGACTTGCAAATTGCTCCCCCATACACCATGGGGAAACCTCTTCTTTGAACTTGTCTTCATCATTCCATGAGGATGGCAAGCTTCAAGCATGAGATCTTCTAGAGATGGCGCATCTTGAGCTCGCCCTTCTTCATCCCTACTTGAGGTTGATCCATCTTGATGCAATTCTTTGCACATGCCTCGATCGACCTTCAAGCTCCTTCTTTCTTCATGATTCCAATGGGCACGAAGCCCTTGGACATTTCTTCATCTTCCAACCTTGAGACCAACACATGGCCCAAGCGATGCCAATGGACAAACCTACAAGTGAAACTCAATTTACACATTAGTCCATAGAGATTGTCATTAATTACCAAAACCACACATGGGGGCATACATGCCCTTTCAACTTACATACGATACCAACTTCCCTTTGTCTCACGATAGTTTACTTATCCGAGGTTATGATCGTCGGTATCTCTGCATACCTAGTTCAACCTCGTTACTGATAAGTACTATTTTCTCGTTCCCGTGGTATGTGATCCCTTGTGAGCCAGTCACATGCTTGCAAGCTAATTGGATGACATTTCACCGAGAGGGCCCAGAGTATATCTATCCGTCATATGGATGGACAAATCCCACTCTTGATCCATGTGTCTCAACCAATACTTTCCGAACACTCAATGCCACCTTTATAGCCACCCTGTTACGGTGTGGTGTTTGATGTCATCAAAGCATCCTTCCGGTAAAGGTGATATGCATGATCTCATGTTCGAAGGAATTAGGTTACTATGTATCAGAAAGCTTATAGCAAATGAACTATATTAAATGACTTGATCTTTATGCTACGCTTAACTATAGGAGTATGTCCATCATATCATTCTCCTAATGATATGACCCTGTTGTTAATAACATCTCTATGTTCATGATCAGGAAACCATGATCATATATTAACCAACAAGCTAGTTTAACAAGAGGCTTTACTAGGGACTCTTTTATGTTTACAAATCACACAAGTATTAATGTTTCCGGTTAATACAATTATAGCATGGTATGTAAACATTTATCATAAGTATGAATATATGATAATAACCACTTTATTATTGCCTCTTGGGCATATCTCCAACAAGGCTGTGCTAAATTCTAACTTTGAACCAAGTGCTTCATGTAATTGCTTCCAAAATGCTGAAGTAAACACTGACCCCCTATCAGTTACGATATTCTTGGGCACTCCATGCTTACTTACTATTTCCTTGATGTAAACTTCCACTAACTCTTCAGCATTGTCCTTCTTATTTACCGGAATAAAATGTGCACTTTTAGTGAGTCTATCAACAATTACCCATATCATATCCTTCCGTTTAGGTGTCATGGGCAATACTATGATGAAGTCCATACCAATTTCCTCCCATTTCCATTCGGGAATTTCCAAAGGTTGCAATGGTCCTTCTGGACTTTGATGTTCAGCCTTCACCCTTTGGCAGGTATGGCATTCTGACACATATTTTGCAATGTCCCTTTTCATGTTATTCCACCAGAATAATTCTTTCAGATCCATGTACATCTTAGTACTTCCAGGATGAATGGAATATGGTGTCTCATGTGCTTCTCGGAATATTACTTTACAAATCTCAGGCACATCTGGAACACAAAGACGATCTTGGAACCATAAAGACTCATAATCTCCTAAGCGAAAAACGGATGTTTGTCCTTGAGATATCCTCCGAATTTCCTCAACAATAAAAGGATCTTCTGCTTGGTGTCTAAAAATTTTGTGCTTAAGATCACTATTCTGCTCTGCAACTACCTGCATAGTAGCTAATCCTCCAAGAGTCTTTTTTCTAATAAATTGAAGCTCTAATATTTCCAAGTCCATATGTAACTCTTTTGGTAGCTCCCGATTGCTAGGCTGAATATCTGCACTTTTACGACTTAAAGCATCTGCTACAACATTTGCTAGAAATATTGGGTATCACCTTGGGAGAAAATATCATGAATATATTTGAGAGATATTCCCCAAGGTGTGGAGCCGGAAAACTCGCAAGATCAAAAACCGCAATAAGATATGCAAGTGAAATCCTTAGATGATGAGCTAGAGCTTGTTATGATGGTGACCACAAGCTCTAGATCCCCTCATGGACAAGAACCAAATAACAACCAAGAAATATGATGCTATGAATGCAAAGGTTTGAGCTCTCTCGGAACGATGCAGACGAGACACCCGCTTGAGATCCCCTCTTGATAGCACGGCTATCTATCCTAAACCCGGTCTCCCAACTAACAATACGAGACCGGCAAAAGAAAAGCCCTATCAAGAACATACCTTTGCCTTGAGCATCCCACTTGAACTAGATGTAGACGGTCTTGTTCTTCTATAGAGGGAACACCTTTCTTGGATGCTCTTGCTTGATGAAGATGAAGACTTGCAAATTTCTCCCCCATACACCATGGGGAAACCTCTTCTTTGAACTTGTCTTCATCATTCCATGAGGATGGCAAGCTTCAAGCATGAGATCTTCTAGAGATGGCGCATCTTGAGCTCGCCCTTCTTCATCCCTACTTGAGGTTGATCCATCTTGATGCAATTCTTTGCACATGCCTTGATCGACCTTCAAGCTCCTTCTTTCTTCATGATTCCAATGGGCACGAAGCCCTTGGACATTTCTTCATCTTCCAACCTTGAGACCAACACATGGCCCAAGCGATGCCAATGGACAAACCTACAAGTGAAACTCAATTTACACATTATTCCATAGAGATTGTCATTAATTACCAAAACCACACATGGGGGCATACATGCCCTTTCAATCTCCCCCATTTTGGTAATTGATGACAATCCCTTAGCGAGGGTTTAAATATGACAATTAACGACCAAAGCTGTTGCCCCAACATCAAATACTACACAGGTATGTGATGTTGGTACAACCACAATATATAGAGCAAACTCCCCCACAATCTATGCATGTGTGATGAACTTGAATTTCATTGCATAGATTGCCAACCGTTACCGTTGGTTGAGTTTCCTCTATATATTCAACATGCAAAGCAAACACAAAGATGCAAGAGCACGAGAGGCAAATGCTTAAGAACACACTCAAAGCAAAGGCCAACTTCCCTTAAACCCTCCAAAACATCTCCCCCATTGGCATCGATTGCCAAAATGGGTGAAAAGTTCTAGACGGCCAACATAGTGAGAATTCCTCCAAAGGTGTGCATATGCACAAGGCAAATGATGAGAACTAGGGAGGAAGTAAAACTATATTGAGGAACCAAAGAAGGCAAAAAGAAAAGAAAGAAAAGAAATGGGCTTCAACAAATGAAGCGAGCAATCAAAAGATCCAAAACACCATCGAATGATGTCAAAAGGAAATAACAACCAAAAGAGTGTTTAAATAAAAATAGAGAAGCTCCCCAAACTTGTGCAAAGATTAGAATACTTGTATTGAATACAATATGCACAAATATGGAATCCTTGCTCCCCCATAAGATTTGAACTTCAAGAAACGAGAAAGAAGGAACATGTGCATTATTAAATGAATTATAGAAGCTCCCCAAAGATTGTGCACAAATTATAGTAATTATATTTGGAAACAATATGCACAACCATGGAATCCTCACTCCTTCAAAACCATTTAGCAATGCACACAAAAAAAACAATAATTTGGAAACCACCGAAGAATCAAAATGAAGTAAGAGGTGATTTCCAAGAAATGCAAAAACAACCAAATATTGATCTTCTCTTGTGTGTATAAATTTTTAGGTGAAAAATATCACAAAGACATATAACCACAAAGAAACATGCACACACAAAATAGATACTCAATAAAACACATGAAGACCCAAAAAGAAGTCATAGAATATACCAATAAGATGTTTTGCTTGAAAGCATGCCCAAGGGCTCAAATATATCTTATTGTACATCAATGAGCTTAAAACACCAACATACCCCATACAACACAACTATTCTCAAGGGAAGAAGAGGATAGAAGGAAAATATGGAGAAAGGCAACAGGTATCACAAGATAGAAATCAACTTGGCAAAAATACTCACTATTGCACATGGGAGATATTGAGGAAACGATATGCAACAAAATTGCTAGATTGACATATTTGGGATTAGTGAATCATGGGCATGATTTAGTATAGTCCCCATTATATGAACTCATCTCAACATACACACATTTGCAATAGAGAGAACTCTTCAAAGCCAAAACAAGAAATCCTACATATGGAAGAACACAAATTCATGCCAACAAGCAACCTACACAAGGTTGGGAACAAGATATGTATGCATGAGAGAGAGATACTTGTTACCGAGATATAATTGGTAGGATGAAGAAGACATGAATTCGTTGATCATCCTAGCTTGCATCCAACTAACATGTAGACGTCACTTCTTCCTTATTCAAGATACAAGCACCCAATATATATCTCCAATGTACCTAAAACACAATTAAGTACACTATGGTCCCCAAACAAATTGGGTCCAAAGTAGTTAGTGAAACTACAATACATAGGAGAGCCCCCACACAAATATATGCATATTATTATGAAATTGAATTTCATGCACATCTTAGCCCATTAGGATTTGGTGGAGTTTCCCCTATATATTGGATCAAAGAAAGCAAGCATGCCATAATATATACAAGAAGTAAATATGCATGCATAGACTTTCAAGAACCAAAAGGAGATACATTTGAACAAAAACACCAAGTAGACCAATAAGACACACACAAAAGTGTGACTCGACAAAAGGTGTCCAAAATGTATCGAAGAGCCAAATCAACACATGAAATAACACAAGTTCAACAAATGAACTCGAAAGAGCCAAAGAAAAAGGATAACAAAAAAAATACCAAGACTCAAGGATTTATCTCATCCTAGAAGAGCAAAACAAGAGTAATGGAATGAGATAAATCCAACTCCCAACGAGAGCAAGGAAATAATAACCAAAACAAAATCTTCACACTTTTCATGATGGCACACAAAGTATCAACACAAAAAGGATCGAGCTTCCAAGCAAGAAGGATCAAAACAAGAAGCATAAAACAATGTTCTAGATAATATAGGAGAGCTCCCCCATAAGTAGAGCATTATATATAATTTTGCCTTTGAATGCCAAATGCCCACAAATGAGATCATCACTACTATATACACTAAATAAAACACAAGGGGAAATAAATAAAATAAGAAGATCCACAAGAGGCAAGGAAAGCTTGGGAGCAAATAGAAAAACATTTTATTGGCCAAAGATAATATAAATAATAAAAGGCCAAAACGAATATGATCAAAGAATCCTACCATATATTAAATACTAATTGTCCAAGGACAAAAAGTAATAGGGATAATATTCCCGAGGTAGTTTGCAAGGATATCCAAGATCAATTCACACAAAGAAGCATATAACAAGATAGGAATTAAGCTTGATGCTTCGAAAGAGATTCTTGATTGCTTCAAATAGTCACACAATCACTAGTGATTGGATTAAATAGAAGCAAGTGGTTCCCATGAGGATATGTAGATCCAAATATGAGGAAACACATACCAACAATCACTATCACGAACAAGATCCAAAAGATGAGCAATAAAAACCTTTAAGCAAATTGGAACTTGTATGAGCAAATGTGCCACATAGGAACTAGATAATTCTCAATATCAAATCTAAGTGGCACTACCTAAAATGTCCACATTTTCTAGGTTTGTAATATGCACAAAGCATATGACTCCCCCATAATGTGATAAACCAAGAAATCTCAACAAGAGGTAAAAAGATCAAACTAGAGGTATTAATGGACATTATGGAAACTTGAGTTTCTCATGAGAGAGACAAACCACATAGAGAGTAGATAAACATGTAATAAAACTACTAAGTGGTTTTCCTCATGTACACACATTTTAGGATTGTGGAATGCCCAAGCATGACACTCCCCCAAAACGGAATAGTCCATTAATCCCTCATAAGAGCCAAATAGGATACCTACTAGAAACAATAAAGGCTCCAAACCAAAACGCAAATACATGGTGTGCTAACCAACATAAACAAATGTACATCATAGATCAATATAGGTAAGTGGGAAGCACAACATGTACAAACACATGCAAGGTACAAAACCAACACATGCACAAGGGAGCAAGTAACTATAAATGTAAAGGAGTTAAGCACAAGTTACCGGAAGGAGGAACATTGGATATATAATAGATGCATGATAACCCAAATAACTTGACTTGCATAAGAAGGAATAGATGAAGATCCCTCAAATCTTCATAAGGTTGTCAAGTCTTCAATGCCCTCCAAAAACACCTATTGATCAAGTTTTAGCTTGTTGGTCCCCAACCAAGTTGGGTCCTAAGAAGTTAGTCACAATAGGTTTGGCAACCCAAATGGTTCTTCTCTTGACACCACTTTGGGCACCAACAAATTTGGCAAACACATTGCCCATCTCATCCTTACGAAGAAAATAAGCATCATCAATCAAGAAAGGATGAGATGAGGAGATACCCATGGTGCATGAGGAAGAAAGGTGCCCCTTCTCACGGCAAATGTAGCAAGTTCTTCTCTTGCCATCTTTCTTCTTAGGAGGAGCTGCACCATGAAGAAGAGCTTGAGGCTTCTTGGGAAGTGGCCCATCTCGAGCTTGTGGAGGAGCTTGAGGCCGCTTCCCTCGTTGCTTCCCATTAAGAGGCTTCTTCTTCAATGGGCAATCCCTCACATGATGCCCTTCTTCCTTGCACTTGAAGCACACGATGTTGGCCGGATTCTTCACTTGTCCTAGGTCCTTCTTCTTGTTGCCCTTGTGCTTCAGCGAGATAGTGGACTTGCTCTTGGTGTTGGAGTTGAATCCAAGCCCACTCTTGTCACTTGGGGGTTGTCGCACACTCAACATATTTTTGAGCGTGGTCTTCCCTTCATGACACCTTTTCAAGTCATTCTTCAAAGAAGTGACTTGAGCCTTGAGCTCTTTGACTTCCTCTACATGGTTAGTGTCAACACCAATACTAGAGGAAGTAGAAGCTTCATTGTTAGAGCAACAAGGCAAATGATGCAATTCATCACAAGATTTAGCATGGTTGTGAGAGGATGAATTACAAGGACTAGCACATGGCAATGTAACATTTGGAGTAGATACAGTGCTAATGTCCACATGAGGCCCACTAGATGTTACCTTTGACACAATGGCCTCATGAGCTAACTCTAGCCTACCATGGGAGAGTAGAAGATCCTCATGAGAGCTTGAGAGCTTGGCATGACTTTCTTCTAATCTCCCATAGTTGCTTGTTAGCAAAGCAAGTTGAGCCTTTAGCTCAACATTCTCCTTCAAGATAGATGCTTCACATGAAATAGAGTTAGTAGCACAAGCATCATCAATTAAAGTAAGAGGTGAGGGCAACTTGGAAAGCTCTTTAGAATATGAAGCTTTAAGTTGCTCATGTAACTCGGTGAGTTTGATGAGCTCACCCTTGATGACCCTAGAGCCATTGTTGAGGTGCTCAAAATCCTCAAGCAGTTTAGCATAGGCAACTTCAAGTTCATCATTTTTAATTTGAAGAGCACTTGCCACCTCAAACTCTCTATCATGAGATTTCCTTACTCTAGATAGCTCTAGAGCAAAGGCCTCCTCAAGAGATTCCTTAGTGGTTTGTTCCTCTTCAAGAGCTTCATTTAGGTTGGCAATTTCATTAGCATACTCACGCTCAAGACTACTTATTTTATCTATTTTCTCCTCATGCTCATATATTAGTTGCCTACTTTCAATAGCACAAGTCAAGATTTCAATGAAAGTAGAGCAAGCATTTTTATTAGGATGAAGAGCACGAAGGACTAGCCCCCCCTTATCTTTGAGAGAAGAAACATCATTATCTACTTCTACATGATCAACATTCACATCATCATGAGATATATTGGAGTCCAAAGGAGAGGTTACCTTTGAACCCTTAGCCATGAGGCACAAGTGAACATTGGAAGAGGATGATGATGAGGGAACACATGAAGCTCTAATGACAACTTTTCCTTGGCCCACACATTCTTCACTTTCCTCTACATGGTTAGCAACACAAGAACTAGAGGAAATGGAAGCACATTTATCATGGCAACAAGGCAAAGCAAGCATATCATCATGAGATATATCCAATTTATTTCTACAAGATATGCAAGGGCAATCAACACTAGGATGTAAATCACATTTGGTCCTACAAGTGTTCATGCCCAAGGATACAACATTGCAATGAGATAGAGACAAAGAATCATGAACGGAAATCTCACTATCTACATTGCAAGTTCTATCACCACTCACCATATCATTACCTTGTGACAACTCACATGTTGGTGTAGTGGAAGAAGATGAGAACTCATCGTGGCCGGAGGTGGATGGAACACAATCATCCTCATTAAGCTTGGATACATCATATTTTGCTTGAAGCTTGGTCCATATATCATGAGCATTCCGGAAAGGCATGATTGAGGAAAGAACTACAAAGCTCACAACATTAACAAGCACATTAGATGCTTGAGCTTCGAGATAAGAGTTTGTCTTCTCCTCCAAAGATAGATTTTGGGGATCCTTAGGAGGAGACAAGCCCATATCTAGAATGCGCTCAATGTTTGGGTCAATGGCCCGGAAATGACTAAGCAAGCGAGTACGCCAAACATCATAATGTGTGCCATCAAAAGTAAATGTGTGAGAGTGCACTAAACCCCTAGGAGACATCTTTACTCTCGAGGCGGTGAAGCCTAAAAGCGAGAGACCTTGCTCTGATACCAATTGAAAGTACAAAGGAAGTCACCTAGAGGGGGGGGGTGAATAGGCTTTTAAAATTATTACGGTTTAGGCTCAAGTAAATGCGGAATAAAACTAACGTTTAATTTATTGAGCACAAAACCTAGCCACTAAGTTCACCTAGGTGCACCAACAACCTATGCTAAGCAATACAAGCAACAAGGTGATAGCAAGGTATGAATACTTCAAGCACGATGGCTATCACAATGTAAAGTGCATAAGTAAAGGGTTCGGTTTAGAGATAACCGATGGACGCGGAGACAAAGATTTGTTTCCCGAAGTTCACTTCCAAAGAAGCTACGTCTCCGTTGGAGAGGTGCGATGGCGCAATGCTCTCCGAACGCCACAAATGGCTCACCTCGAGGTGTGGTGGCTCGATGCTCACCCAACGCCACACAAGGCCTCACCCCGGATGCGGAAGCACGCAACTCACCGACGCCACAAAAGGCTCACCCTATTCTCCCAAGTGCGCACCACAAAAGGCGGGCACTTGCTCCACTATGGGACGCTTGAGGGCGGTCACCGAACCCGTACAAGATTGGGGCTAACTCCACAACTCAATTGGAGGCTCCCAACAAGAAAGCCACAATAGGCCAACAATGCCACAAAAGGCCAACAATGCCACAAAAGGCTACAAGACCACAAAAGGTCAACAAGACCACAAAAGATCAACTATCCAACCACACAACCGTCTAGGGTTCCAAGGAACCCAAGAGAAACAAGCTCACAAGCTTGAACTCGCCGAATCTCCGAGGAGAACTCAAACCTATGCACCAAATGCAAGGGCAAGTCCTTCTCTCCCAAATTCCAACAAAGCTACAAAAGCTATTGGGGGAATAGGGGAGGAAGAACACAAGAGTAGAACTCAAACCTATGCACCAAATGCAAGGGAAAGTCCTTCTCTCCCAAATTCCAACAAAGCTACAAAAGCTATTGGGGGAATAAGGGAGGAAGAACACAAGAGGAGAACACAAAACTCTCCAAGATCTAGATCCCAATGATTCCTTCACAAAGAAGGGATTTGACTTGGGGGGATTGTAGATCTAGATCTCCTCTCTCAAATCCCTCAAAAAGATGCAAGAATCATAGGAGGGGAAAGGGAGAGGGAAAGCTTCTTCAAGGTTGACAATGGAGGAGAGAGAGAAAGCCAAGAACCAAGAAGAAAAGCTAGTGCCCACGAAGGGGAAGAGGAGCCCCTTTTAAAGGGCTCCCAGATCTGCCCGTTATGGGCATTCGCGACACCAGACCGGAAGTTCCGGTATAAGGCCGGAAGTTCCGCCTTAGCCCGGCTTCAACGGTCATAAGACCGTTGACGCACGCTCCAGAAGGGCTACCGGAATGTGGCATCCCGCAAAAACCACTACTAGAAAATCGCGTTGATTTTGTGCATTGCATCATCATGACCGCATGCTCATGTCATCATGCCACATTGCATTTGAGCATCGTCATCATCTTGCATTTGCTTGCATAAAACTAATTGCGGAAAAACCCAATTTGTTTTCTAAACGCCCCATCTTTATTCAAACATTCAAAACCCGGGTCTCCGGATTTATTTTGTCTTGTCTGCTATCGGTTTGCAGAAGCTTTGTTTTAAACAAATAAAACATTAAATTATTTTAGTGGGGGCAGTCGGACGGGCCGATTCGACCCGAACGACCACCCCCGGAAATTAAAACGGTCCACCTAAAACCCTTTCCTACCAATCCTATCCTACCCAACCCCCCTCCACCTCACCCCACCCAATAACTAGTCGCCACCTCACCTCTCCTCTCTCCCTTACCCAACCCCAGCCCGCCACCTCAGCTGGCCCCATCCCTCTTACCCCACACCCCTGCCTGCCACACACACACCACACCCCGCACGCACCCAACCCCAGACCCACCCGCGCCTGCTCTCTGACCCAACCCACCCGGGCGGGCCCCGCCTGACCCCACCTCTCTCTGAGCCCCGCCCCGTCTCTCCCCTGGCAGCCCCGCGGCCCCAACCTCCCTCCCCGACCCGACCGCGCGCAGCACCCCACGCCTCCTTCCCCGCCGCCGGCGACCACGCTCCCCTCCGGCACCCCTCATCTCCACCGCCGTTCACCGCTCCTCCCCGCCGCCGGCGTGCCCCGTTGGTCGCGCTCGCCCCCGCCTCCGCGACGGCCGGCCGACCTCGCCTCGCTTCCCCCCTCCTCCGTGCGGGCCCGCGCACGCCACCGCCGGCGAGCACGCGTCGGCCTCGCTCGCGCCCCGGCCCTCCTTCCTCGCCAAGCCGCCAGCGTCCTCCCGCACGTCGCCGTCCGCCATCTCCCTCGCCACCAACCGCCCGCGGGCCGCCGCCGCCGGTCCGTCTCAGAGCGCCGCCGTCCGCCTCCGCCACCATGACCCCGACCTCCTCCTCCCGCGTCCGCGAGCGCCGCCAAGCCCACCCTCCTCCAGCAAGCCGGCCAACCGCCTGCTTCGCCGCCCTTCCCGGAGGCCGCCAGGGACCTCCTCTTCCTCGCTGCGTCCGCTGCGCCCTCGTGGTCTATCCCGCTGGTGCTCCTCTGACCCCCGCTAGCGCCGCCTCGACGCCTGGCCATCTTCCTCCGCTGCCCTGGGGCCAGTCTTTGGTTCCCAGGAACCCTTGCTGGCCGCGCGTGCATGCCTCTCTGTTGCGCCTGCGGCCAACCATGGACGCTGGGTTCAGCAGCTTATCATCCTAAGTGACGTTCAGTTAATGCCTCGTTTACAATCTTGTGTGGTGATGCGAGTGCCGTGCTCCCTAAGACAAGAGCTGCATCGACCCGAAATAAACCCGAAGAACCATCGACGCCGCACCCGAGTCCGGCACTGACACCCGAGCACTCCAATAAATGATGCAAGCCCTCCATCATGGAATCCGGAAGACCCCGGTGTCGACCCCAAGTTCGCCTCCGATGATCCGGATGGTACCCCAAGATCTCCATCGCATGTGTCGAGTCCAACACCAAGCGATGACAAGATCTACCGATGGCCGGGAACCCGGCACGCCTAGTTCTTCCTCTCGGATCCCAGATCGCCACCAAAATGACAAGCACTTCACCACGGATACGCCAAGAACTTCCTCGGGAATGCCAAGACAGATGCGATGGCGCGGACCCGACAAGATCCTCGCAACGACAAGAACGACATCGACCAGGGGAAATCCAACGCGCCCCGACACCGAACCAAGTACTCCTTTCCAGACGCCGAGTCCGCCCCGGAACGCCAAGATCTACTCCCGGAGTCCGAGAACGAGCCCGTCGAACCCCGAACCCTGGGACCGAACCCCGAACCACATCGAACCCCAAGATCGCCGAACCCTAATGTGTGACCCCCTTTCCTCGATACCCTATTTTTATAAATGATATCAACTTGTTGGATTAAATCATTCATGTCGCATACATAATCATGTGGTTGGGGGCCTTTTGCCGATTCACCTTATAATTAAATATGGGGCCATATGCGGACAAATATAGTCTTATAATGGCCTCATTTAAATTGTGTAGCGAACCGGTACTATCCTCTGCCATGTTAAGACCACATTTAATTTGCGGGGTAGATAAATAACTTGAACCGATTAATTAAATGTCGGGACCCCGGTTCCGCTTAATATTGCCTTATTGCATCGCACCTTTGCCATGCCATGCATCATACATGCATCATGCTTGATCTTTTGCCGTAGTATTAAATATTGCATCCGGTGTTTATTCTAGTGTTCTGCTTCTTCGCGGATAAGGCCGTTGAGTTGATGCGAGTGTCGACCTGATCTTCGGTTGAACCTTCAGCAATGTTTTTCAGGTGAGCATCTCCCCCTTTCTACCTATCTTACTTTTATAGTATTTATTCCCTCCTGTTGATCTATTGCTATCTGTGTTGCGATGCTCAAGTTTTCGTACCCGTGATATCCCTTGCAGCCTTATATTGCCTTGGACACCTCCTATTACCTGTTGTTTGGTAGATAGTTGGACTTGCGCGTCGTAGTCGCTTGCTCAAGTGCTGTTGCGTGTCGTCAAGTACCACAGTTGTTGGAGTATTGCCGCCTGTCCGATGCTGGAGACGATCTTGGCTTTATTTATCGTTAACTTTAATTACTGTTTAATAACTAAAATTGAAGTAGGTAAGCAGAGGCACAGGTGGGCAATATATGTTATTTGGTTGTTAACCGTCCACTTGTGTCCCGTAGGACCCCGAGTACTTGATACCTGTTCCTTGAATATTCGCGCTATCCACATCCGGGAGGTATATGGGACCCCCCTTAGCCAGAGCTTGATTCATTCTTATTTCTTGGGGCCACAAACTAGTTTGAGGTTTTATTTACTATCCTCTACTTATGCCATGTTTTACTGCTTTATTTAAATTGTGCGATGGATATCACACTGTACTGTTTAGGTAAGCGGAGTGTTTTCGCGGTGTCGACAAGCCCAGTTTTGGGTTCCCAGTCGTTCACAGCCATTGTCGCAAACCTTGAGTCCGCCTCGGAGTCAGCTAACTTCGTTGCGGGTCTACTCAATGGGGTGGCCCCCTGAAATATTTCTGAATCCTGTGATTGCTTTGTCGTGAAAGCCTCGTTGGGTTTTGATTTGGTTTTTCCGAGGTTGATCGAGTGTGTGTTGCTATTTGTGCACCCCGGCCGGGTTAAAACTTTCTGAAAGCCGTGTCCGCGGTTATGGATGACTTGGAGCACAGTATCTCGATCATAGACAACTATAACTAAAGTAGTGCTATAAATTTGACTTTATAATGACTAGTAACCAGCTTCACTATAATGGAATGGCTAAATAAAACTGCCAACAATTGCTTGCTTGGGTTGTCGTTTGCGACCATTGTACCTGACTAGTAAGTATTGCAACTACAACGGAATGGCTCAATAAAAGTACCAACAACTGCTGGGTTTTGGGTTTATCTCATGCTATCTGTATCTGATTAGTAAGTGTTGCAACTATAACGGAATGGTTAACTAAAACGGCCCACTGCTTATTTTATCAGGACGATTATCTATACCTGACTAGTAATTGCCGCAACGATAACTGAATAAATAAAACTGCCAACTACGTGAGTTCCTCGGTTGACTTCCTCGTTTGGTCTCGAGGGGGAAACACCAGGATGGGATTGTTTGGTGTTAGTATCAGGTTGGTTCCGAATAGGTCTTTCTTATCCCTCTCTGATAACCGATAGTTGTATCGAGTCTCTATAGGTTGTTTAGTGCATGCTGCGCTGCCGCTTCAGTCCACCATACCTATGTAGGCGAGGACCGCCGAATTCTAGTCTCGCCGTGTACTGGCCTCAGTACTGACCGCTCTCTCTTTTTCCTTGCCCTTTGTCGGCGCCCCTTTTGTTTGAGCAGGTTTTGAGATCGACGTCGTTAGCAGGGTTACCCTTCCGGCTTGGCCTGGGCAGGGTTATGGACGCCATTGGTTAATCTTCAGGACTCTTAGCCCCATTTGCATCTTGTCCGTAGTCGGACGCTCTATCATTTTCAAGGTGATTTGGATCTTTGTATATTATATATGTATTCTTGACTCATTGAGTCGCTGTTATATATATATATCTGTTCTGTGGGTCCCATCGAGGACTGTTGTGTAATGTTATTACTTCGTTTTCCACCCGCACGAAAGTGCCTGGTGGGCACCTTTGAATCGTTTCTATGCGGGTTTGGCGGGTTTCGCTAAAACTTGCATAGGTCCGATTCTGAGGGTGTTACAGAGTGGTATCAGAGCTCAGCAGTTGCGATACCCCACAAGTCCAGCCTGTAGGATAACCTAGCTAACGGCCGAAGTAGAGTGTCAAACTATTTTTTGCAAAATCGGTTGGATAGCTCTGATTAGGTCTGATTTTACTCCTTACCCCTCTTCTATTCTCCTCTACCTCTGCGTGTTTTGAATCCGCTCTCTTCTCTTTCTTCGAGTCCAGGATTTCTCGTGGTTGGGTTCCGTCGTACCTTTAGGGTTTCGCTTCCTCTTTTGGTAACGGTGTTTCCGACGCGACGACATCATCTACGCCGGATCCGATGCAGAGTCTGCATCACTCCTTTTGTTCCGAACCTCGCGTGTCGAGATCTTCAGTCTGCTTCCGAGAATGGTTGCACGCTTTTCTACTGATTGTGCAGAGTAATAGTTTGGGTGCGTGATGGATTGGCCCCCATGCCGACTACCCCTTCTATTCGCTCTTGTACATTGAAGTGGAGGAGAATGCATCGGTTCCCTCTTTCCATTGAAGCTAGAGGTGGCTTTATTTGTTGATACCTCTACCTTCGTCCTTTGTTTCCGGAGTGTTCTCACGACGATCACGGACAACGACCTCTTGTTAGTGGTGTCGCGAGGATCTACACGAAGCGAGAAGACGCATATCGCCGACCTTTTTTTTCCGGTACCATGAGGCGGATCTCGAGGGCGAGATCCATTGTTAGTGGTGTCGAATTGTGGCATCCCGCAAAAACCACTACTAGAAAATCGCGTTGATTTTGTGCATTGCATCATCATGACCGCATGCTCATGTCATCATGCCACATTGCATTTGAGCATCGTCATCATCTTGCATTTGCTTGCATAAAACTAATTGCGGAAAAACCCAATTTGTTTTCTAAACGCCCCATCTTTATTCAAACATTCAAAACCCGGGTCTCCGGATTTATTTTGTCTTGTCTGCTATCGGTTTGCAGAAGCTTTTTTTTAAACAAATAAAACATTAAATTATTTTAGTGGGGGCAGTCGGACGGGCCGATTCGACCCGAACGACCACCCCTAGAAATTAAAACGGTCCACCTAAAACCCTTTCCTACCAATCCTATCCTACCCAACCCCCCTCCACCTCACCCCACCCAATAGCTAGTCGCCACCTCACCTCTCCTCTCTCCCTTACCCAACCCCAGCCCGCCACCTCAGCTGGCCCCATCCCTCTTACCCCACACCCCTGCCTGCCACACACACACCACACCCCGCATGCACCCAACCCCAGACCCACCCGCGCCTGCTCTCTGACCCAACCCACCCGGGCGGGCCCCGCCTGACCCCACCTCTCTCTGAGCCCCGCCCCGTCTCTCCCCTGGCAGCCCCGCGGCCCCAACCTCCCTCCCCGACCCGACCGCGCGCAGCACCCCACGCCTCCTCCGGCGCGCCCCCGCTCGTCCCCCTCGCCTCGACAGCAACCCACCGCCTCCACCCGCGAGCAAGGTCGCCGCCGGTCCCGCGCCTCCTTCCCCGCCGCCGGTGACCACGCTCCCCTCCGGCACCCCTCATCTCCACCGCCGTTCACCGCTCCTCCCCGCCGCCGGCGTGCCCCGTTGGTCGCGCTCGCCCCCCGCCTCCGCGACGGCCGGCCGACCTCGCCTCGCTTCCCCCCTCCTCCGTGCGGGCCCGCGCACGCCACCGCCGGCGAGCACGCGTCGGCCTCGCTCGCGCCCCGGCCCTCCTTCCTCGCCAAGCCGCCAGCGTCCTCCCGCACGTCGCCGTCCGCCATCTCCCTCGCCACCAACCGCCCGCGGGCCGCCGCCGCCGGTCCGTCTCAGAGCGCCGCCGTCCGCCTCCACCACCATGACCCCGACCTCCTCCTCCCGCGTCCGCGAGCGCCGCCAAGCCCACCCTCCTCCAGCAAGCCGGCCAACCGCCTGCTTCGCCGCCCTTCCCGGAGGCCGCCAGGGACCTCCTCTTCCTCGCTGCGTCCGCTGCGCCCTCGTGGTCTATCCCGCTGGTGCTCCTCTGACCCCCGCTGGCGCCGCCTCGACGCCTGGCCATCTTCCTCCGCTGCCCTGGGGCCAGTCTTTGGTTCCCAGGAACCCTTGCTGGCCGCGCGTGCATGCCTCTCTGTTGCGCCTGCGGCCAACCATGGACGCTGGGTTCAGCAGCTTATCATCCTAAGTGACGTTCAGTTAATGCCTCGTTTACAATCTTGTGTGGTGATGCGAGTGCCGTGCTCCCTAAGACAAGAGCTGCATCGACCCGAAATAAACCCGAAGAACCATCGACGCCGCACCCGAGTCCGGCACTGACACCCGAGCACTCCAATAAATGATGCAAGCCCTCCATCATGGAATCCGGAAGACCCCGGTGTCGACCCCAAGTTCGCCTCCGATGATCCGGATGGTACCCCAAGATCTCCATCGCATGTGTCGAGTCCAACACCAAGCGATGACAAGATCTACCGATGGCCGGGAACCCGGCACGCCTAGTTCTTCCTCTCGGATCCAAGATCGCCACCGAAACGACAATCACTTCACCACGGATACGCCAAGAACTTCCTCGGGAACGCCAAGACCGATGCGATGGCGCGGACCCGACAAGATCCTCGCAACGACAAGAACGACATCGACCAGGGGAAATCCAACGCGCCCCGACACCGAACCAAGTACTCCTTTCCGGACGCCGAGTCCGCCGAACCCCCGGAACGCCAAGATCTACTCCCGGAGTCCGAGAACGAGCCCGTCGAACCCCGAACCCTGGGACCGAACCCCGAACCACATCGAACCCCAAGATCGCCGAACCCTAATGTGTGACCCCCTTTCCTCGATACCCTATTTTTATAAATGATATCAACTTGTTGCATTAAGTCATTCATGTCGCATACATAATCATGTGGTTGGGGGCCTTTTGCCGATTCACCTTATAATTAAATATGGGGCCATATGCGGACAAATATAGTCTTATAATGGCCTCATTTAAATTGTGTAGCGAACCGGTACTATCCTCTGCCATGTTAAGACCACATTTAATTTGCGGGGTAGATAAATAACTTGAACCGATTAATTAAATGTCGGGACCCCGGTTCCGCTTAATATTGCCTTATTGCATCGCACCTTTGCCATGCCATGCATCATACATGCATCATGCTTGATCTTTTGCCGTAGTATTAAATATTGCATCCGGTGTTTATTCTAGTGTTCTGCTTCTTCGCGGATAAGGCCGTTGAGTTGATGCGAGTGTCGACCCGATCTTCGGTTGAACCTTCAGCAATGTTTTTCAGGCGAGCATCTCCCCCTTTCTAGCTATCTTACTTTTATAGTATTTATTCCCTCCTGTTGATCTATTGCTATCTGTGTTGCGATGCTCTAGTTTTCGTACCCGTGATATCCCTTGCAGCCTTATATTGCCTTGGACACCTCCTATTACCTGTTGTTTGGTAGATAGTTGGACTTGCGCGTCGTAGTCGCTTGCTCAAGTGCTGTTGCGTGTCGTCAAGTACCACAGTTGTTGGAGTATTGCCGCATGTTCGATGCTGGAGACGATCTTGGCTTTATTTATCGTTAACTTTAATTACTGTTTAATAACTAAAATTGAAGTAGGTAAGCAGAGGCACAGGTGGGCAATAGATGTTATTTGGTTGTTAACCGTCCACTTGTGTCCCGTAGGACCCCGAGTACTTGATACCTGTTCCTTGAATATTCGCGCTATCCACATCCGAGAGGTATATGGGACCCCCCTTAGCCAGAGCTTGATTCATTCTTATTTTTTGGGGCCACAAACTAGTTTGAGGTTTTATTTACTATCCTGTACTTATGCCATGTTTTACTGCTTTATTTAAATTGTGCGATGGATAGCACACTGTACTGTTTAGGTAAGCGGAGTGTTTTCGCGGTGTCGACAAGCCCAGTTTTGGGTTCCCAGTCGTTCACAGCCATTGTCGCAAATCTTGAGTCCGCCTCGGAGTCAGCTAACTTCGTTGCGGGTCTACTCAATGGGGTGGCCCCCTGAAATATTTCTGAATCCTGTGATTGCTTTGTCGTGAAAGCCTCGTTGGGTTTTGATTTGGTTTTTCCGAGGTTGATCGAGTGTGTGTTGCTATTTGTGCACCCCGGCCGGGTTAAAACTTTCTGAAAGCCGTGTCCGCGGTTATGGACGACTTGGAGCACAGTATCTCGATCATAGACAACTATAACTAAAGTAGTGCTATAAATTTGACTTTATAATGACTAGTAATCAGCTTCACTATAATGGAATGGCTAAATAAAACTGCCAACAATTGCTTGCTTGGGTTGTCGTTTGCGACCATTGTACCTGACTAGTAAGTATTGCAACTACAACGAAATGGCTCAATAAAAGTACCAACAACTGCTGGGTTTTGGGTTTATCTCATGCTATCTGTATCTGATTAGTAAGTGTTGCAACTATAACGGAATGGTTAACTAAAACGGCCCACTGCTTATTTTATCAGGACGATTATCTATACCTGACTAGTAATTGCCGCAACGATAACTGAATAAATAAAACTGCCAACTGCGTGAGTTCCTCGGTTGACTTCCTCGTTTGGTCTCGAGGGGGAAACACCAGGATGGGATTGTTTGGTGTTAGTATCAGGTTGGTTCCGAATAGGTCTTTCTTATCCCTCTCTGATAACCGATAGTTGTATCGAGTCTCTATAGGTTGTTTAGTGCATGCTGCGCTGCCGCTTCAGTCCACCATACCTATGTAGGCGAGGACCGCCGAATTCTAGTCTCGCCGTGTACTGGCCTCAGTACTGACCGCTCTCTCTTTTTTCCTTGCCCTTTGTCGGCGCCCCTTTTGTTTGAGCAGGTTTTGAGATCGACGTCGTTAGCAGGGTTACCCTTCCGGCTTGGCCTGGGCAGGGTTATGGACGCCATTGGTTAATCTTCAGGGCTCTTAGCCCCATTTGCATCTTGTCCGTAGTCGGACGCTCTATCATTTTCAAGGTGATTTGGATCTTTGTATATTATATCTGTATTCTTGACTCATTGAGTCGCTGTTATATATATCTGTTTTGTGGGTCCCATCGAGGACTGTTGTGTAATGTTATTACTTCGTTTTCCACCCGCACGAAAGTGCCTGGTGGCACCTTTGAATCGTTTCTATGCGGGTTTGGCGGGTTTCGCTAAAACTTGCATAGGTCCGATTCTGAGGGTGTTACACGGAAGTTCCGGTCAGAACAGACCGGAAGTTCCGGTGACCTTCCGATCAAGTTCCGGCTAATTAGCACAATACACCCAGAAGGTTACTGAACCGTCACCGGAACTTGGGCGGAACTTGGGCGGTACTTGAGGCGGAACTTTGGGTCGCGAGCCAGACCGGAAGTTCCGGCCTCAGGCGGAAGTTCCACTCAAGAACTTTGGCGGGGCTAGCTCAGATGTAAGTTCCGGCCAGGTTCCGGCCAAGTTCCGGCTAAGTTCCGGCTAAATAGCATATTTCGCCCAGAGGGTTACTGAACCCCCACCGGAACTTGGGCGGAACTTGGGTGGAACTTGAGGCGACAAAGATGCCCTAGCGGAACTTCCGATGGGAAGCCAGAACTTCCGGTCAGGGAAATTCCAGAAACCAGAAAACCAGAAACGCAATAACTTTTGCATCCAAACTCCAAACGGGATGAAACCAATTTTGTTGGAAAGATAATGACGAATACAATCCAACAAAAAGTCGAAATATTGGACAAGAACCAAATAACAACCAAGAAATATGATGCTATGAATGCAAAGGTTTGAGCTCTCTCGGAACGATGCAGACGAGACACCCGCTTGAGAGCCCCTCTTGATAGCACGGCTATCTATCCTAAACCCGGTCTCCCAACTAACAATACGAGACCGGCAAAAGAAAAGCCCTATCAAGAACATACCTTTGCCTTGGGCATCCCACTTGAACTAGATGTAGACAGTCTTGTTCTTCTATAGAGGGAACACCTTTCTTGGATGCTCTTGCTTGATGAAGATGAAGACTTGCAAATTTCTCCCCCATACACCATGGGGAAACCTCTTCTTTGAACTTGTCTTCATCATTCCATGAGGATGGCAAGCTTCAAGCATGAGATCTTCTAGAGATGGCGCATCTTGAGCTCGCCCTTCTTCATCCCTACTTGAGGTTGATCCATCTTGATGAAATTCTTTGCACATGCCTTGATCGACCTTCAAGCTCCTTCTTTCTTCATGATTCCAATGGGCACGAAGCCCTTGGACATTTCTTCATCTTCCAACCTTGAGACCAACACATGGCCCAAGCGATGCCAATGGACAAACCTACAAGTGAAACTCAATTTACACATTAGTCCATAGAGATTGTCATTAATTACCAAAACCACACATGGGGGCATACATTCCCTTTCAACTTACATACGATACCAACTTCCCTTTGTCTCACGATAGTTTACTTATCCGAGGTTATGATCGTCGGTATCTCTACATACCTAGTTCAACCTCGTTACTGATAAGTACTCTTTTCTCGTTCCCGTGGTATGTGATCCCTTGTGAGCCAGTCACATGCTTGCAAGCTAATTGGATGACATTTCACCGAGAGGGCCCAGAGTATATCTATCCGTCATATGGATGGACAAATCCCACTCTTGATCCATGTGTCTCAACCAATACTTTCCGAACACTCAATGCCACCTTTATAGCCACCCTGTTACGGTGTGGTGTTTGATGTCATCAAAGCATCCTTCCGGTAAAGGTGATATGCATGATCTCATGTTCGAAGGAATTAGGTTACTATGTATCAGAAAGCTTATAGCAAATGAACTATATTAAATGACTTGATCTTTATGCTACGCTTAACTATAGGAGTATGTCCATCACATCATTCTCCTAATGATATGACCCTGTTGTTAATAACATCTCTATGTTCATGATCAGGAAACCATGATCATATATTAACCGACAAGCTAGTTTAACAAGAGGCTTTACTAGGGACTCTTTTATGTTTACAAATCACACAAGTATTAATGTTTCCGGTTAATACAATTATAGCATGGTATGTAAACATTTATCATAAGTATGAATATATGATAATAACCACTTTATTATTGCCTCTTGGGCATATCTCCAACAAGGCTGTGCGAAAATCTAACTTTGAACCAAGTGCTTCATGTAATTGCTTCCAAAATGCTGAAGTAAACACTGACCCCCTATCAGTTACGATATTCTTGGGCACTCCATGCTTACTTACTATTTCCTTGATGTAAACTTCCACTAACTCTTCAGCATTATCCTTCTTATTTACCGGAATAAAATGTGCACTTTTAGTGAGTCTATCAACAATTACCCATATCATATCCTTCCGTTTAGGTGTCATGGGCAATACTATGATGAAGTCCATACCAATTTCCTCCCATTTCCATTCGGGAATTTCCAAAGGTTGCAATGGTCCTGCTGGACTTTGATGTTCAGCCTTCACCCTTTGGCAGGTATGGCATTCTGACACATATTTTGCAATGTCCCTTTTCATGTTATTCCACCAGAATAATTCTTTCAGATCCATGTACATCTTAGTACTTCCAGGATGAATGGAATATGTTGTCTCATGTGCTTCTCGGAATATTACTTTAAAAATCTCAGGCACATCTGGAACACAAAGACGATCTTGGAACCATAAAGACTCATAATCTCCTAAGCGAAAAACGGATGTTTGTCCTTGAGATATCCTCCGAATTTCCTCAACAATAAAAGGATCTTCTGCTTGGTGTCTAAAATTTTTGTGCTTAAGATCACTATTCTGCTCTGCAACTACCTGCATAGTAGCTAATCCTCCAAGAGTCTTTTTTTCTAATAAATTGAAGCTCTAATCTTTCCAAGTCCATCTGTAACTCTTTTGGTAGCCCCCGATTGCTAGGCTGAATATCTGCACTTTTACGACTTAAAGCATCTGCTACAACATTTGCTTTTCCTGGGGTATAGTTGATTGTTAAATCATAATCTTTGATTAGTTCCAACCAACGCTTTTGTCTCATATTCAATTCCTCTTGGGTGAAGAAATATTTGAGACTTTTGTGGTCAGTGTATAACTCACATCTGGCTCCATAAAGAAAATGCCTCCATCCTTTCAGAGCAAAGACTACTGCTGCTAATTCCAAATCATGAGTTGGATAATTGACTTCATGTGGTTTCAGTTGTCTTGATCCATAAGAAATTACTTTCCAATCTTGCATTAACACACAACCCAAACCTTCTTTAGATGCATCACAATATACTGTAAAGTCCTTCCCTGTTTCTAGAACTGCTAGGATTGGAGCGGTAGTTAACCTGGTCTTTAACTCCTGAAAACTTGCTTCACACTTTTCATCCCAGATGAATGGTGTATTCTTCCTTAACAATTTGGTCATTGGTCCAGCTATTTTGGAGAAACCTTCAATGAATCTCCGATAATAACCAGCCATTCCCAAGAAACCTCGAATTTGTTTCACATTGGTTGGTGCAGTCCATTCTAATACTGATTGAACTTTGGATGGATTTACAGTAATTCCATCTTTACTAATCACGTGACCGAGGAATTCTACCTTATCTAACCAGAATTCACAATTACTGAACTTACCATAAAGCTTATGTTCTCTTTGGATCTGCAATGCTATTCTCAAATGATCAGCATGCTCTTCCTTATCCTTGGAATATATCAAAATATCATCAATGAAGACTATGACAAATTTGTCCAAATATGGCATGAAGATTTTGTTCAGCGGGTTCATGAATATTGCCGGTGCATTGGTCAAACCAAATGGTACGACAAGATACTCATGATGTCCATACCTTGAGACAAATGCTGTCTTTGGAACATCTTCTGGTTTGATTTTTATTTGATGGTATCCAGATCTTAGATCGATCTTTGAAAATACTCCAGCTCCTTTAACTTGATCAAACAGATCTTGAATTCTTGGTAAAGGATACTTATTCTTTATGGTAACATTGTTCAAATTTCTGTAGTCCCCACACATCCTTCTTCCACCATCTCTTTTATCCACAAAGATCACTGGTGTTCCCCATGGGGATACACTTTCCTGAATGAATCCTTTTCTGTATAACTCATCAATTTTCTCTTTGAGTTCTTTTAATTCTTTTGGACCCATATTGTATGGTTCTTGAGCTATTGGTGTCGTACCCGGAATTAGATCAATAATGAACTCTATTTCCCGATTTGGTGGCATTCCTGGTAGCTCTGCTAGAAAAACATCTTGAAACTCATTTACTACAGGAATATGTTCCAACTTGACCTCCCTCATTGAGTTCAACTGAAGATCCACCACAATATTATTGTGCTCCACTTGGAGTTTTGATTGAGACAGTTTTATCCTCACAATTAATCTGAGCCCCATGTTCAGTCATCCAGTCCATACCCAGCACTACTGCAATTCCATTCAAAGGAATCACATAAAGGTCTGCAAAGTATGTACAACCACAAATTGAGATAAACTGATCTTGTTTAATGTGGCATACAATCACATTTCCCCCTGCCGTAACTACGGTCACAGGGTTTTCTAACGTTGCCCTTCTAATCCTGAATTTATCACATAATTCTTCAGAAATGAATGAAGTAGTTGCACCAGTATCAAATAGAACTTTTTTAGGATTGGTAAGGATGTTGAGCGTACCTAAAACGGCATGCTCGGAGTTGTCCACCTCCTCCAAGGTTGCACAATTCAGCTTCCCTATGGGTCTGTTCCTCTTGCCATTGTTGTGTTTGACATTATTTCCTCCTCGATTGGGCTGTCCATTCCCTCCACTGGCTTGTCCTCCACCCTTGGTAGGCCAACCACCTGGTGGTTTGCTCGGATAGTCAGGCTTGATATGGCCCTTCTGGCCACAACCGTAACAGATAACTACTAGCTTTTTGCATTCTCTCTTGAAATGCCCTGGAATTCCACAATTGTTACAGATAAAATTCCTACTGGGATTGGACTGATTTCCACCATTGCCCTTGTTCTTGTTATTGTTGTTGTAGGATTTGTTCCGGGTTTTCAACTCCAGTTTGGGTTTAGGTTTACTTGCCTGAATCCTCTTTGTTTACTTCTTAGCTCTCTTCCTCCTATCCTCTTGGACATTCTTGTAGTCACCTTCGAAAGTGATAGCTGCATCCAACAACTGCTAATAAGTTTGCTTATTATACAACCTTAACTGCATCCTCACAAATGGATTTAACCCTCACAGGAAACGCTTCTTCCTCTTTTCTTCAGTATTGACTTCTTCCTTAGCATAACGAGACAGTTGGCTAAACTCCCAAATATACTTCATGACACTAGTATATCCCTGCTGAAGCTCCTCAAATTCTCCCCGCTTCAACTCCATAACACTCTCCGGAACATGATATTCACGGAACCTCTGCTTGAACTCTTCCCAAGTGTACTCTCTTCTTGGCTGTTGCATGGCTAACTGATTTTCCCACCATGATGCTGCAGGTCCTGTTAGAAGATGAGTTGCATACCTCAGTTTTTCCTCATCATTACAACCTACAGTCTTCAACTTTCTTTCTGTATCTACTAGCCAACCTTATGCATCGATTGGTTCAGGAGCTGATGCAAAAGGTAACGGCCTTGCATTCTGGAAGTCAGAAAGACTCACTCCTCCACCTTTAGGTGCTCTCTGATTCCCAGCTCGTCCCAACAGATCTTCCATGAACTTGTTTTGGTTTTCTTGCATCATTTGCATATACTGCATAAAGTTCTGCTCCATTAATGGCCTCATTGGTGGTGGTGGTAAAGTTCCTTGATTTGCCATATCGGCATCTTCCTTCTCCTTGGCCTCATGTTTCATATGCTGCTGCTTAGACTCAATCTCTACACCCATGTCCATGACCCTCTAGTCCTGCAACATAAAGCAAATACTCATAATTACATCATGCACATGTGTTCTAATCTCAACTTTACGCATAGAACTAGTCACACAATAAAAATCCAAATAAAATCCAAATATGCATTTCACATATTATACAGTACAAGCCTCATAACAAAGTACAAAGTCATCATCATACCCATGTCCTACAAATGCCCTAGTATAATAGGCATACTTCCTCACTTATTTATCTACATCACTCTCTCGGATTACAATACACAATACCCGATACTTCCTAATAAGCCACCTGCTTTTAGTATCCACGACGCTCATCATACATGCCCGAAGTCCAACCGTGATGACGTGACATTCGTCGCAAAGTTTGTGGAACAAATGGCCTTCCAGAAGGAATATACTCAGTATCTGAAGTGTCAGGACTTGAGTCATAACTCAACCTGAGCGCATTAACTCCCTCCAGCTCGGCTAAAAAGTCTTCAGAAATATGTACAACATTATCACCCACTTGCATCACCTGAGTTTCATACCTTGAGTTGTCAACACAATACGCAGATTCTGCTGCTCCCCAGGTGCTCTATTGGGTACGATAGTTAAACACCGGATAATGTATATTCCCTGGGTTTTGAGAAGATGTAGATGATTCAAACACTCTCTCCTCAGGATCTTCTTCTTCATCCTGATCATCTACGAATATGGTATTTCTACTACTGTTACTAGGATTGTTTCTTGCACCCATCCAACTAGATTGTCCAACATTTCTGTCAGAACCATCTATGGACATCTGGTTTCCTTGGGATCCCTCAAATGATCCCATTCTCCAACCATCAGAATTCTCAATAGGAAGTTCTCAATCAGAACCTTCCTCAGAACCCTGTGGTATTGCATACCTCGTATCTAAAGTCGGATCATATATAGGTTCAGGCCTTGGTGAATAAGGATATGGTGTAAAAGATTCGGGATCTATGGGTATATCCTTAAAGATTAGTTTAGTACTACTACTTGCTTCCTTATCCAACTGGAATGCTAACTGCTTCCTTCTTTCCGGACCAGTTAGATCCTCTAACATGTCATTTTTATCTTCAACAATAACTTGATGTGTCTTATAAAAAGACGAAACAAGTGTTCGATATTGATCCATAAACTTGGAAGCTAACTTAGGATGCTTCTTAACCAAAGTAAGATGATCCGGTACAGGCTCCGAGTCTATAGAATCATGAGGAATCATAGAAAATGTGCTACCTTCTAACTCCTTGGCTTTATGCTCCCGGATATTGGCTATCGCCTCCACAACAACAACATGATATGCTGCTAAGTGACTCCTACCTTCACCTATAGGTAGATCGTGATATAATCCAAGCTCCTCTGGGAGTTGAATACTCACACGATACTTAGATAACATTCGACCATCATAATAGGTTATGGTATTCACCGGAATTCTTGTTGGACAACTAAAAATCTTTAAGAGTTGACGAAGCTGGTTCGTGAATGATCCTTGGTAGTCATCGAGAGTCTCGTCTTTCCTTACCAAAGTCTGTTTTGGAAACTTTGGTGCCATAACTCTGTATGTCAAAAATATTTTTATTAGTAACCAATAATATATTGCATCATAACAAAGAATTATCGCACTAAAACATATAACAGAATATTCTCATTTGAATACCCATTATATTTTTTTAGAGAATTATTTATCGTTGCTATACACTCCTATAGGTAATACCCTTTACTAGGTTTCCAACCTAAGGTCAAAGCAATTTGCTCTGATACCAACTGCGGTGACCCAGCATACCACTGCATGTGTAGTACACTATAGTCGTTGACATGACATCCACAGAACACCGTTTCGTAAATATCACATCCCTCAGACTGGTACAACAGAAACATTGTGGGTCCATATTACAAACATACACACATTATTATTATCACAATACCAAAAGTTCAAAACTTCAAAAAGATTCAACTTACAAACCAAAATATAAAGTGTTTCAGCGTAATTTAAAAGTAACAACTCCAACTAAGAGTTGAGCTCAACAGCTTATTCTATATCGTTCATGCTGCTCGGCTCCTTTGGTTACTATTAATTAGGGAAACTAGGTTGACTCGTTGCCATCTACTCCATAGCGGATTTCGTAATCCAAACCCTTAACGCCCCCTGACAGGTCAGGCTCCTCGTAGAACACATCTTCTTATCATTCTGCTGCATACATAGGAGTATCTTCAGGATCTTCAGAGTCTAAGAAAGGGATCAAAGGAAAGGGTGAGTAACAGCGTTACCCAGCAAGTTCATTATATGCAAGGTGGGAAGTTTGTTGCTCTATCTACCACCTTGGACTATAAGTCCTTGGCACTATGCAGTTTTTGTAAATCTTTCTTCAAAGATTGATTTTATTATAAAAATCTATGACCATCAGCCTTTATAGGTTGACCAGAACTTTCATGGAGTTCCTTTCCTGCCACGTTCGTAGCTCCTTCCCAGAACAGGGAGTAACAAGTTACAATTCTTACACTCTGCAGAGGTGCATTACTTTACCCATGAGAGATCAACTCCTTGTTGCACAACCGGGCGTACTTTCCTGTCCACAATTCCATGATGTGGGGCCCAGTAGGTGATCCAAGCCAATCACTGCCCCCTTCGCGACCTCGGATGCCTCCTTGGTGTACACCATGCCCACCCATTGAATTATGACAATGGTTTATACAGACCGTTAGATGCCAGAACTATCGTGGGACAATGAGGGTTCCCACCCATATGATGCATATCCTCTACAAATTACCAATTAATATGCACGCTACGGGTGATAACAGCCACGACCTACACATCCGGCTACATGCGAGAGGAAGAAGATACAACTGACTTCTCTGTCCCATTTCAAATCTCATGGTTAACACGTGATATACGGCGCTAGAATTACTGATGTCATGGGTTGTTAAGTCCCTAATTGATCATTATTGTTGCAAATAGAACCTAAGTTCTATTTCTCCATTATATCATGTAGCACCCCGGTAAAACCACTACTAGAAAATCGCTTATTGTTTTTATTTTGTGCATCAATATGATCACATGCTTATGTTAGCATGCCACATTGCGTTTGAGCATCATCATCATGCATATGTCTGCCAAAAACTACTTTTAGAAGTCTATATTTGTTTTCTAAATACCCCCCCCTCTTTGTTTTATCTCTATTTTTGTTTTCAACCCGAGGATACCCACTTGCTTGGGTTCCAATATTTTCAAATGATTGTATTCCATTTCATCAAACCATAATACGCTTAATCTTGTAAATGCCCAATTTGAACTATATGGGGGCAACATCTCTTCATTTATTCTTGTTCCCTCTTGCCTCACCTTGTGTTCAAAATCTTCTATTCAATATATCTACAAAATTTCAAACAGAGTCAAAGTCATTAGCTTATTTGAATTCAGAACAAACAAAAGAAATAAAAACATATAAATAGATAAAGGGAGAAAGAAACCTACCTGGACCACCTCCTGCCGCAGCCCAGCTCCATCCCTCGCCGGCCCACCTTCCTCCTCCCTCTGGCCCATACCCCTTCACTTACCTCGTCTGTCGTCTTCCTCGACAGATAGGGTGCACGTAGGAGGCGTGAATCCTCTGCTTTTCAACCACCGCGCCACCACGACACCAGGCACTCCCCTCCTTTTAATCCACACCCGAGGCCCGTCCAAACCCTACCTATCTTCCCTATCGCCGTCGTCGCCTCTTTTTGTTTCCCCACCTCTTTTCTTCTCAGCCATAGGGAGCGCCCGAGAGGAAGTGCGAGAGAGGGAGTACTGAGACCATGCCAGGGACGGAATCGAGAGCAACTGAGTGGGGGAATCGATCGGCTGTGTCATCCTCTTCCTCCTTGTCTAGAACACCAAGCCGGATCCGCTCCAGGACGACATCGCCGAACTCGCCTTCGTCTACCTCAACGACCGTGTTGTCGCCTCTGCTTGTATGCAACCAGTACGACTTCAACCACCCCTAGGTGAGCTCCTCTCTTTGTTTCCATGCCCCTCCGTCCTGCCTGCATCTCGCTGATGTCGCCACGCTGCCGCCACACTTCACGATCCGCTCGCATAGACACAGCAATAGCATCATCGATGTGCACCGCAACCTCTGAATCGGGCCATCTTACCGGCGCGCCAGCTCGTCTTCGGCAAAAGCCTACACATCATGGCAAAGAGGACACTTCACCCTCTTCATCGCATCCAACCACGCCCAAAATGGAGCTCCACATACCTCGGAATCATCCGCGGAACTTCTCTATTCTTCTCTGTCGAACCCGACAGTTTTTGTCAGTTAAAACAGTTGTTTTCACCCTCTGTTCCCACCAACGTACTGTGCTACATAGTTGTTATCCGGCAAAGCTTCCTTGATGAAACGTGTACCCCTATGTCCCTTCTATCCCCCAGTTCAAACCAAGATCCAAATAAACCTGTAGATCTCTCGCAATCTTCTCCCAAGTCTAGCTCTTTTCGCTGAAAAACCTGTCTTGAAATTCAGTTAACACCAACCTCCCGGAACTTTTTGCAGAAAGGCCCCTAATTGTTTCCCTCTTAACCCGCGGCCCAACCGTGCCCCACCTGTCAGGCCTTCACGAAGCTAACTCAGTCCTTGCCCCGTCAGCCACCCGGCCCCAGCGTCAGTCTCTCTGGCTACAACCCTCTCGGTATAAAAAGTTCCGGAAACCTTTTCTAGAAACTAAAATTCCAGAAATATTTTGATATGCTTTTAAATCAAGGAAATCATAACTTTTACTTGGTAATTCCAAATGTAACAACTAATATATGTTTTCTTATGAGAAAAATGTAAGAATTAATAATATGCCATCCAAAATAATTTTGGGGCAAATAAAATTTCGAGATATTAAAATACCATAGATTGCCTTTTCTTAATAAATTCATAACTCATAAACCGTATTTCCGAATTCGACAAATGATATGTCTAAATCGATCAGCGCGACGAGACCTCTCCAACCATGATATCCATGTAATCATTTGCATCATACATTAAGATCAGTTTTATAATCAGTATTATTTATGCAAGGAAAACATGATAAGTAAAATTGATAACTAATTGTTTCTTATTAATAATGCCTCATGAATGTTATATCATCAATGTGCTATGCCTCTAATACCTTTCCGACATAGTTGCATCATTAACTTGCCATGTTATGCATCATATCATGATCATGCCGATTCTTCCGCATTAGTTGTAATTGCTGCATCACTTGTTTCTTTTAGTGTTTTGCTTCTTTCCGGATAGGACGATGAGATGTTGTGAGATTCGACAAGTTCTTTGGTTATGAATCTTCGACAATGTTTTTCAGGTGAGCATTCTACCTCTTTCTACCAATCTTAGTTTTATAGTCTTTATTTCCTCCTGTTGATCTATTGCTACCTGTGATGCGATGCTCTAGTTTTTGTACCCGTGATATCCCTTGCAGTCATTAAATTGTCTTGGACACATCCTATTACCTGTTGTTTGGTAGATAGTCAGCCTTGCGAGTTGTAGTTGCTTGCGCAGGTGTTGCGTCGCGCCGTCGATGTTCCACAGTTGATGGAGTAATGCCTCATGTTTAATGTTGGAGATGATTATGAATTTAATTACCATTAATAACTAAAATTGAATTAGGTAAATAATACAGAGGCACATATGGGCAATAGATGTTATTTGGTTTTTAACCATCCACTTGTGTCCCGTAGGACCCCGAGTACTTGATACCTGTTCGTTGAATATTCGCACTATCCGCATGTGGGACCATGAATCCCCCTAGCGAGAGCTTTTGTCATATATTATTTCTTGGGGCCACAAATTAGTTTGGAGTTTTATTACTATCCGGTACTTATGCCATGCTTTACTGCTTTATTTATGATTGCGCGTGGAGCGCCTGTACTGTTTTGGATCGCGACACGATTACGCGGTATCGACAAGTCTAGTCACACTTTCGGGTTCCCAGTCGTTTACAGCCGTTCTCGCAAACCTCTGGGTCCGTCTCGGAGCCGGCCAACTTCGTAGCGGGTAGCTTGGTGGGGTGGCCTCCTGAAATATTATATGAATCTTGCAATTGCTCTGTTTTCATGCCTCGTTGGGTTTTCATTTGGTTTTTCTCGAGATTGATCGTGCGTGTGTTGCTATTTGTGCCCCCTTGCAGGGTAAAACTTTCTGAAAGCCATGTCCGCGGTTATGGACGACTTGGAGCACAGTATCTCGATCATAGACAACTATAACTAAAGTAGTGCTATAAATTTGTCTTTATAATGACTAGTAATCAGCTTCACTATAATGGAATGGCTAAATAAAAGTGCCAACAACTGCTGGATTTGGGTTGTCACCTGTTACCATTGTATCTGACTAGTAAGTATGGCAACTACAACGGAATGGTTAACTAAAACTACCCACTGTTTATAATATCAGGATGACTCATGCTATCTATATCTGATTAGTAATTGCTGCAACTTTAACGGAATGAATAAAACTGTCAACTGTGTGAGTTCCTCAGTTGACTTCCTCGTTTGGTCTCGAGGGGGAAATACCAGGATGGGTATGCTTGGTGATAGTTTCAGGTTGGATCCGAATAGGTCTTTCTTATCCCTATCTGATAGTCGCCACTTGTATTGAGTCTCTATAGGTTGTTTAGTGCATGTTGCACTGCCGCCTCAGTCCACCATACCTATGTAGGCGAGGACCGCCGAATTCTAGTCTCGTCGTGTAGTGGTCTCAGTACTGACCGCTCTCTTTTCCTTGCCCTTTGTCGGCACCCCTTTTGTTTAAGCACGTTTTCAGATCGACATCGTTAGCAGGGTTACCCTTCCGGCTTGGCCTGGGCAGGGTTATGTGCGCCATTGGTTATTCTTCAGGGCTCTTAGCTCAATTTGCATCTTGTCCGTACTCGGACGCTATATCGTTTTCAAGGTGATTTGAATCTTTGTACTGAATATCTGTATTTTTGACTCTTTGAGTCGTTGTTATATATATATCTGTTCTGTGGGTTCCATCGTGGACTATTGTGTAATGGTATTACTTTGTTTTCCACCCGCACGAAAGTGCCTAGTGGGCACCTTTGAATCGTATCTATGCGGGATTGGCGGAATCGCTGAAACTTACATAGGTCCGATTCTGAGGATGTTACATATCATCACTTAGGATGATACCTATGATTTATTTATTTGAGAAAATAATATTTTCTTTCTCTAGAACATAGATGATAACACACAGTTTGCAAATACTTTGATAAAGACTCTTCAAAGGACATGAGCAAGTGATGAACTTGCCTTGTGATTGCAAGGTAGTGAAGTCGGATGCTTGCACTGGACCTTGAGCTTCTATGTCTACAAAACATTATTATTGCCCGGTAAGGACAATATTTAAAGAGGCAGAATGATTATGCAAAATAATGTAATGCATTATTTATTTTTGTGTGCTCTACCCATTATTTTAGTTACATAAATTCCTTTAAGTAGTAAAGGATTTATAAATATTAATTATTAATATTTATTGAATATTATATTTTTATTTATTTAATAATTCTTTTAAGGATTAACATTTAAATAAAAGAATTTCTTTTTATGATACTAAACATTTATTTAGTATTTTTATAAAATACTACAATATTAATATATAATAAAAGTTATTTTTATCTTCTTTATTTAATTTTATAAAATTCCATAAAGAATACATATATTATAAAATTCTTGATCAAAAATTATTTGCATAAAATTTTATTTATTAATTTATTTAGATAGATTGGATTATTATGAATCCAAAAATATTTTATTTATAATTTTTATATTTTTATTTTATTTTCTAGAATTTATTAAATTTAGGGGTATTTTGGTATTTTCTTAATTATTAAAACTTCTTTTAAGTTTTTGGGCTCGCTCTATTGGGCTTATTGGGCCGTTTTGGCCCAAATGACCATGACCAAAAGGCTCCCCAAACGGCTGGCCCTCTCAGCCCACTCTCCCTATCCTTCTCTCTCGTCCCCATCTTCTCTCCCCCTCGACCCCATGGGGTGCTGGCACCGTCGCCGAGCGATGCTCGCCGCCGTGGCCCTCCTTGGCCGCTGTCATGGTGTAGGGCGAGGTTGTCGATTACGCTAGTTCATATCCTCCGCCTAGATTTGACTTTGGAGCTCTCCTATGGCTATGCAAGCCCCGTTCCTAAACACTAGGGTTTGGGAATGGTGCTGCTACTGCCGCTGCTGACCCTCCTGTGGTGGTGTCGATGTTCGTATGCTGTTGTGGCCGCCACCATGGCTGGTGTGGGTTGCAGCGCCCTCTGGGTGCTCCCCGTGCCGCCGCGAGCACGTCGTCCCTTCTACTTCCTCTTTAATTCGTCAGCGAGGACCCCGGGTGAGTTGTGCCTCTCTGGATTCTAGTTCAACTTGTTACCTCGATTCCCTCTATGTATCTAGTGGCCAATCTTTATTCTGTGCTTGTATTGCTACTAGGGTTCATCTCTGATACTTGTAAGATGATGCTATGGTATGGTCATGCTGCTTAGTGAGAATTTGTGTGCTCTGCACTTTAGTGCTTGTGGTCATCCTTTGATTAAGTGGTGCTATTGTTGGTCTAAGGCTAATGTTGGATCAGATGCTAGTGTTTCATAGTGTTGCCTCTGGTTGATACTATGGTGGCTTACTGTGTTCATCTGTTGTCAGTATCTTGATACTGACAGTAACCCTGTCAGTGATGATTCACTGAATTAATGTTTATTGACTTGCATGTTTATCCTTAGTCTGAACCTTTCAATATAATCTGATGATTCTATGAAAATGAATGGATATATGTTGTCTGATCTCTAAGCATGGTCTCAAAGAAATGATTTGCTAGTGGATTTATAAAAACTGGTCTATCTGGTTGTCTTAGTAGTAAGATTAATGCTTATGAAACCTTCTTAGAATGGTACATAAGTAGATCTTGTTGCTAGCTTTTCTTATGGTCATTTCTGGAATTTGATAGATGCTTATAAATAAGTTGGAAAGCTTATTGTTTGATTAGGCCCATGATGCTGGTTTGAGGCTCTAGGATCTAAAGTCCTAGTTGGTTAAGTGAATGGTTTGTTTGTAACTCATAAGATCAGAGGTGCTACTTCCTCTAGAAGATGTGCCCTGATCTGGTAAGAACAAGTGATATATTATTTAAGTTGCATGTGTTAACACCAAATCTGTGAGGTTGGTCTGAGAAATTGGTGTTTTTGGCTAGGTTTGATTTCTGATCTTTATACTCAAAATCTCTAGGATAGGTTCACCTCACTAGGGTGATTATTGAGAGGCTGTTTCATGAAACAACACATGTTTCTGTCTAGATAATATGAATAGATCATGTGATGGTTTTATGACACTCACCACAAAGATGATTGTTGTGGTTGGTGGTGATGTTGATGTTGCTGATTGGATCCTGTCCTTCACCTATGATGTTGTTCTTGTTTCCCTTGAGATCCTGTGCTTGGCCTTGATCTAGCATGCTCCTCCTAGCTCCTGTGTCTTGGCCTTGCTGTCCACCTGATTCTTCCCCCTCCTTATGTCACCATCTGGTGATGTTTGGTTGATCTGTGGTGGTGCTTTGGCTTGCCTGGTTTGATTAGCTTGGCTCTGGGTAATCTGCTGGTTCTGATGTGGTATGAGCATAGAAATGGTGCACTTGTGCTTGCCCACGGCCGTGTTGAGATCTTTTGCTTGTGTAGGCAGCTGTGGCTGTGTCGACAGCACATCCATGCATTTAGTTGTGTGAGATTCTTGTGTGTCTGCTGCACTCTTGTCGATATGCTCAGGGAAATGTTTTACCTTTTTATCTAGTTACCATTTATCTGCCTGGTGAAACTTGCCCCTCTTACTGATTGGAATCATTTGACTTGTGGCTTATTTATTATGAAAGATTTAATTCTTTCATATTGGTGAAACTTGCCCCTAAAGATTTACTCAATGATGTAAAATGGAACAGTGCATCTCACTGTTCTCTACTGAGAGTAAAAATTAATAACTTAACCTTTATTTTTCTTTTTGTTTGTTCTTTGTTTTGCAGGTACAAGATTTGAAGATTCAAGAGTAGTGTAGATTTCTTTTAGACAAATAAGATCTTTTAATGTTTATTTTCTTCTTTTGTAAGGAATATTGTAATAATTCTCAGTATGTAAATATTCCTCCTTTTGTAATTTCACTATTGTAAGAATTCTTTATTGTCTTAATATATTACTGTTTTGTAACTTATTAAGGAAATGAATATATGGAATAAATAATCATTTGTTTGATTACAATTCTTATTTAGAGTTTCTGTTTATTATTTATTGTTTCTTGATTAAATATTATTATTAAATGTTAATTCTAAGTTTTAAAAATATAAACTCACATTTCAAATTTGAATTCAAATTCTCCCCAAAACACATTGTTTTATCAAGGTCATGTCAAAATTTATAATGATCACTCTCCAGAGCTCTTCCTATACCTAGAGAGTGAAAGAAACTTTGATCCCTTTAAGTTTTTATTTGGCGAAAAATTTACCCACAATTTTGCAGATGAATGCATGCATATGCACAAATTTCTGAATCTACCCTTCGTTAGTTCCTAAATGCTGGGATGTTACACAACCCATGAGGTTATTCATTCTGTTCACAAGTATAAAGATAAAGGCATTGCGCTCAAACTAGACTATGAGAAAGCCTTTGATAAAGTTAACTTTGACTTTCTCTTTGAGCTTCTAGAAAGGAGAGGTTTTGGTCAACATTTTATCAAACTAATCAAGTTAGCTGTTTTGGGGGGTTCTATAGGTGTCAAGCTAAATAACTTGGAAAGCAATTTTTCCTTACTAGAAAAGTCTTGAGATAGGGGGATCCCCTTTCTCCCATTTTATTCAATCACATTGTTGACACTCCCACTAGAATTATATTTAAAGCTTCAGAGTCTAACCTCATTAAGGGCCTTTACCCTGATCTTTATCCTGGAGGTGTCATCAGCCTCTAATATGCTGATGATATTATCCTGTTTTTTGCTAATGATCCTATCTTGGCTAAAAATCTTAGAGTCACTCTTACCTGTTTTGAACAGGTGTCTGGTATGATAATAAACTTTGGTAAAAGTGAGATCATACCTATTAATATGGATGCCGAGGAATCTGCCATCTTTGTGGATATATTTGGTTGTGCCCTAGGGGAGTTTCCCATTAAATAATTAGGCATTCCCCTCCACTTTGAGAAGCTGAGAAGAGAGGATATTCAACTTCTTATTGATAAGATTCTCAAACGCATTGTAGGGTGGAGAGGGAAACTTCTATCATATGCTGCTAGATTAGTGCTGATTAAGTCCTGCCTTGCAAGCATCTGCATCTACTTGTTCTCTTTCTTCAAGTTCTCTAAATGGTCTTTAGACATGATTAATACTCAGATGGCCAACTGCATCTGGAATGATTTTGAAGGACATAGGAAAATCCATTTGGAAAATTGGCCCCTAGTTTGTATGCATAAGTACTTTGGTCGCCAAGGCATACCAAATATTAGAGATTTAAACATTTGTTTGCTAGGTTCCTGGATTAAGATACACTCTCGTGATGATCAGAAACTATGAAAATAGATTGTAGTTTAAAAGTACTCTTCCTCTTCCCCTAATATCTTTTGTAGTGAGCATACCAATACATCTACTTTTTGGAAATGTGTGATGTGAGATGCCCAAGATGTGAAGTTTGGGTATAGGTGGACTGTAGGTGATGGGAATAAAATCAGATTTTGGGAGGACACTTGGTTTGGTACTTCTCCCTTAGCCATCCAGTTTTGGGCTCTCTACTCTATCTGTAATGAATAATGTAGTACCATTTCTCAAGTTTGGGATGGATCTATATTGAAGCTAACTTTTAGGAGAAATTTCCCCTTGCTTATGGAGCTATGGTACAGCCTGGAGTCTATCATTCGAGATGTTAGTCTGTCTTCAGACACTGATGCTCTAGTGTGGGCATATAATAGTTCTGGATCTTATTCTGCTAGTTCCTTGTATGTTGTCATTAACTTTAGAGGGCTCAATCATATTTTCATACCTTCTATTTGGAAATTGGTCATCCCTCCTAGGATACATATCTTATGGATGGTTATGCATAATAATATTATTACTAGAGATATTCTACAAAAAAGGAATCTAAATAAGCCTCTAGAATGTGTGTTTTGTTCTAGTCATGAAACAGTCTACCATCTGTTTGTTGATTGTATATTAGCTAAATTTTTTTTGGGAGAAGTTAGTGCTTTCTTTGGCAGGCCTTTAGGGTGTGTTTGGTAGATCGGGCCACTTTGAATTCACTCTCCCACTTGAGATATCTGACCTTATACAAGCTGGACTAAGATTTTTTGTGTGTTTGGTAAGACCAGATGGGTTGAGAAAATATGCACTGGTGCTCTGTTTGGTAGCTCGTATGAGCTGAGATTGACTAAAAACCGAGAAATTACAGAACCGTCCAAACTTTTACACACAGGCCCCTAAACAGAAACAAAAAAAGCAATCAGGCCTCTTCTCCACCACACCATGTGCTGAGAGATGTTCATCGCCGGTCAAGAGCGATGGGGCGCCGGGGTGGGTGCCGAGCGGCGGGGTGACGCGGTGGCAGGCGGTTGACGCGGCGGTCGGCAGCGGCGCGACCTGCTACTGCTACCTATGCGGGCAGAGGGCAGCCAGCGCATCAGGACGGAGAGCGGCCAGCGCGTCAGGGAGGAGGGTGGCCAACGCGGAGGGTGCGGAGGGGCAGTCTGCATGTCGGGGCGGAGGGCAGAGGGCGGCCAGCGCGTCAGGGCAGAGGGCGTCCAACACGGAGGGCGCGGTCTGCGCGTCGTGTGAACGGGGGAATGAGGAGGGAAGAGGGGTTGGGGGTCGGGTGGAGTTGGGGGGCCCGCAGGAGCTATAGTACATTGCGGGATGGACTCAGACTGGGCGAGTTGAGAAGCTCGATTTGAGCTTCTCTCCCCAGCCTGGCTGAGAGCCCTTTTCGGGGTGAGGTGGGCACTGCTGAGATGACCCGACCCGGGCTAACAAACAACAAAAAGGCCTCTTAGCTAGGTTGGGAAGAGAATATCTGGGCTTACCCGGTCTATCAAACACACCCTTAGGTGCTAATCTAGCTTCTATTTCCCATTTTTGGATTGCTAACAACAAACATGCTTCTATGAATTCCATATGTGTTGTTGTGTTATGGTCCATTTGGAGACTCAGGTATGATTTGATCTTCAATGGACTAACATGGCTTAGTATGGAAAAATTTTGGTTGGTCATTTTAAGAACTATCAGAAGATGGCGGCTCCTTTTCAAGGATTCAATGATGGAATTGGTGGAAAGCTTCCGCCAGCACATCCACCGAAGTGTTCTTCTCCAGCATCTCTGCCTGTCATGGGGATCACTGGGATGAATGCGACTGCTCCGCCCTGGCACCCACAAGACCTCTCCAAGACTGCGCCTAGAGCTGAGAATGAAAAGCTCCTTCGCCCTCATCAGCTGCCACCTTCGGTCTTCGCTAGTCCTAAGTCTACTCTATAAGGTGAGCTTTGGGCATCCCCGATCGTGAGGCTAGGGGTCTTGGACCCTGAAGAAGTTTTTGTATGATGTTGTCGAGTGGCCTCTTTATTTTCTTCTTCGTTCTGGGCATGAGTGCTCTTAGAGTTATTTTCCCTTGTTATCTCGGGAAGTTTCTTTAGACTGTCTTTTCCTTTTCATTTGTTACCTGAACCCCTATACTCATTGGTTGTTTGGTTTCTTAAATGGGACAAGGAGGATCCCTCCTATTTTTCTAAATAAATAATTTAAGTGGAAAGTATATAAAAAATAAAGGTTACTAGCTATTATTGATATGTTAGACCTTAAGCCAGAATCGGGACGACATGAATAGCAGTTTGGGCTGAAACATTCTAACACTATTATTTACTCCGATTAAATAAGACTTCTTTAACAAGGGACTTTTTAGAATTGGTGATGGCACTAAAGTAAGATTTTGGGAAGATACTTGGTTAGATTTAACGCCACTAGCTCAACAATATCTCTCATTATCTGATATTGGAAAGATACTTGGTTAGGTTACTGTTGCAAATGTATTGTCAATGACACCGTTAAACATTGGTTTTAGGATTCCACTGATGGGAAACAAATGGAATAGATGGTTACATTTGTGCCAAAGATTGATCGGGGTATCTTTAAATAATGAACCAGATGTTTTTGTTTGGGAATTAACACCCTCTGCAAAATTTACAATTAAATGTAAGTATACCGATTTTATTAATGGACATACAAAGTTTCTTTGCAAATATTTATGGAAGTTAAAAATCCCACTAAAGATAGTATTTTTCTTATGGTTCCTTAAGAAAAAAGTTTTATTAATTAAAGACAATCTGGATAATAGAAACTGGAAAGGGACTAAGAAATGTTGTTTCTCTAATACTGAAGAAATAGTGGAACATCTTTTTTCTCTCTCTTGTCCTTTTGCCAGGTTAATCTAGAGAATTGTTCATTCTACATATAACATACCACCACCAACCAATATAACAAATATGTTTAGAAATTGGTTGAGTGGAATTGACAAAGATACTAAAGCTTGGATTCACATTAGGGTATCGCTTTGGTTTGGTCAATATGGAATTGTAGGAACGACATTGTGTTTAACAAGAAAATTCTAGCAACTTTTTGCAGGTTATTCACATGGTTATTCACTGGACACAACTATGGTGCTTCATGCTTCCGCAAGATCAACGAGAATGCATGGTTTCTGTATGCAACCGACTTCTTATGGTCGCTCATGATTTTCTACCAGGCTGCATGGCGTCCAATTAATAGGATCCAACATGTTTAGATAGAATCTTGCTTATTTTTCTTTTGTTGATCTTTGTATCAATGCTTTTTGACCCATGAGTTGCAAACCTTGATATTTCTAAACTGCACAATAAAAGGTTGTGTGCATCAATTGATGAAGAGGCCGGGTACTCCCCATTTCAAAAAAATATAGATTAAAAAGAATAAATGAGAAGAGCAACGTAGAATTACCTTAAATAAGTTGTTGAACTCAAATGATACTAAGCTTAGTGGTACCATTAATCTCCAATATAGCTAGCCTGAATTGTCATATCCCGTGAATCCTCATTGGACCAATGAGGATATCGAAGTTTTGTACATTTTGGGTTGATAATTATGAATAAGTAAAAGGTTACCGACCCACAATGTTTCTGTTGTACCACTCCGAGAGATGTAATATTTGCAAAATGGTTATTCGTGGGTATTATGTCAATGACTTGCGCACTACAACATGCATTGGTGTGCTAGATCACCGTAGTTGCACATATCGTATGAAATATGTACGTCCTAGTGGGGCACTCGTGCTTATCACTGGCATTCATGGTGGCTCCGTCCTTGTTGGTGGAAAGCGGTTCTGCACCCTAAGTGCCGGCAACACCCAAAGTCTCAAGCTGCCTAGTGTTGCATTGCATGTCCTCCACATGTACGTTGCTGCCATCGAACGCGCGGGGCACTGCTATATGGCGGTGGATGCATCACTAGTGGCAGAGGAAGAGGCGGCAGTGGCATGCTTTTCCCAGTGCTCCGACGAGCCCATCTACTTCGGGGCCTAGTCCAGGCGGCTCTGCGGGCAGGACATGGCTCACGACATGGGCACGACAAGCAGGAAGGGGTCCTAGCGACATGCTGACAAGATGATGAGAAAATCTTCTCTTTGGCGGCGCAGGTGTAGCAGCGAGAAGAACGGTGACAACATAGTTGATTAGGGAGTTCGGCGATTTGAGTTTTGGGAGGAGACGAGAAAATCTCGATTAAACGATGCTTTGAGATGATTGGGGAGCCTTTTTTTTCTTTTGGCCTCTACATAAAAATGATGTATACAACATTTTATTATTATTCAACAAACCCTTGCATAGAAAGTACATAGATCAATCCAAATCCACATCACTAACGATAGTTATCGCAATACCTACAACTTTGATGAAAGGGCTGGCAATGTCAAGACCATGCGCCCTGACCACTCACTGCAACCTTGATTTTGGATAGTTAATGAGATTTTCTTTTCGGGGAACACATACGAGATCTTTGGGAAGGCGGTGTCAGCATCACATGTTACTATTTCGTAGGTACACGTTTCAGTACATGTGTAGCTTACAAATTGGGCTTGGATCTGGATACTGTGGGCTAACGAATTTTAGTTTTATTTTTGCGGGTGGCTAACGAATTTTAGTTGGGGATTAAAATCTTTTTTTTTGCGAAAACGTAAAAGCCTTGCGTTTCGATTCATTGATAGAAAAAGAAGTTTGTACAAATATATACAAGGCTCGGAAGAGCCGTCAACCCATACAACACAACCCACTAGACCTATGAAACCACGTGGATCAAGGCGTGGTGGCCAATCGCACCGGCAGCCCCCAGGAGCGTGCGTCGGTTTGAATGGTGGTGAGAAGGCGACCCATGTCAGGCGACACATGGTCGAACACGACCGCATTGCGATGCTTCCAGATCCACCACGCCGTCAACATGATCAGCGAAGATGTCCCCTTGCTCATGGCGCCGGGGGTAGAAAGCACATCGTGTTGCCACCAGTCCACGAAGTCGTCTTCTCCATCCGGGGGCAGGGTCGTGGATCGTATCCAAGATAGGACCTCATGCAAAAGCGCTCGAGAGAAGGGGCAGCCAACCAGGAGGTGAGACATTGTCTCAACCTCCTGGTCACACACGGGACAGCTTGGCGGATGCGCGAGCCCTCTTCGCGCGAGCCGCTCAGCCGTCCAACAGCGATCCTGACAGACGAGCCAAATGAAGAATTTCACCCGTGAGGGTGCCCAAGTGTGCCAGTTAAGTTTTCAAGATCTCGAACTAATCGATCCCTCGAATAGGAATTCGTAGCAAGACTTGGAAGAATACTGCGCGTCCGGCGTCCACCTCCAAAGGATGGTGTCAGTCGACTCGGCAAGATGGACATCACGCACTAGGATCCACAACTGGACGTACCGCCAGAGGGCAAGCGGGCTCATCGCGCCTCGGATGTCAGCTATCCAGCGGCGCTCCACAAGCGCCTCTCTCACTGTGCGGCGCTTCCTAGCGCGGCCGGGAATCAGCGCGAAAAACTCCGGCGCTATCTCTCCAATGGTCTTTCCGTCTAACCATCGGTCCATCCAAAAGAGGGCCGTGGCTCCGTCACCTAACACCATCGTGGTAGAGGCGTCGAAATCCTGTAGCTCTGCCTTAGAGAAGTGCATGTCTAGACCTCTCCAAGGTCGCAACGGATCCGTACGCATTCTCCAAATCCAGCGCATCCGAAGGCTGATCGCCAAGCGGGAGAGGTTGGGGATTAAAATCTAATTACTGTAACAAGACAATATTACCCTTTTGAGTTTTGGGGAGCGGGTGAACCGAAGAAGGCCTCATTTCAGAATTACTCAAGCATGGTGTTAACCAACATAAAATTAGGAGGAATTACAACCAAACATGGGATACATGTCGTGGAAAAAGGGTATCACAGTGGCGGCGATGATGGCAGTGAGCGCCGACATCGGTGGAGATAAATTCAGGATAAGATCAGATGCGAAATATTCTGCATTGAATTATGTTGCATTACAACATATCAACTGGCTACTGTTCTACAGCATCCCTACACTGCATGTGCTGAAGAGTGAAGATACGCTGAGCCAGATTGCACCAATGGATCATGGCATGACGGATGCCTGCATATCTGGTAAGGACATAAACCAGGCTGACGATGAAAATCTTGAGAGACGGCACAAAGTTGCAATTGGCACAGATTCCCATGCGGATAAGGTCAGAAGAGAGAGTGATGGACTGAATGAGACGGGAAGCCCTCTCTGCTGGAATGAAGGTGCTATTCTGAACCTGAAGGGGTGCTCATTTCTCCTATACAAAGCACCTCTCTTCTTAGCCGGTGGAATTAGATCCCTTGTGCCGTACTGCCCTGTGACAGGGTGTGGCGGTGTCAATATTTGCGCATGTTCTAAACTTCTGTATTTTGCAGTGTAATGTAAGGAGTTAGAAGCCATGTGCAGGGAATGTCACAGAGTTGAACTTTAAGGGTGAAATGAAGCGGAACAGTAAGAACCCGAGGAAATGTGCATATTCCACTAGAGACCGGTACTAGCTAGTCTCAGGCTGTAAAGTTCAAGAATAAATTGTAATGTGTGTTCACAGCTTTTGAGCTTGGTATGTTTCAACACTCACTTTAGATCTAGAGCATATATATGTGTAAGTTCAGACATCCATTTGATGCTTTCAAGACACAACCGAGGAATGTTTTTTTACTCCTAAGAAATCCTCGGAAAGATCTGTACAAGTCTAATCCACCATGTATGTGGTGTGGTAGGTTTATTGGATATATAAGATTCTTGCAAGAGATCGACTGAGATGAGGAAAGAGATTCCAAAGTTCCATGCATGGATACCACATTTTCTTATCCAAAACCAACCAACCTTTAGCCTATATATGCTGGGTTTAAAATGTGTTCTTTTATAGAGGAAGCAATCTAGCAAGGTTCCATTGTATCAAGTTGAGCACATGATACCAATTGCTAATTATCCATGTATGCCACCAGAACTATTTTTGAACCTATAAAAGGCACCGCACCCGGCCGCTAGCAGCGCACCAAGAGCCACCAGCCTACCACCTTCGGGAACATAGATTGCGAGTCAGAGCTGTACAAGCCTCGCTAAAACCTCCCGATCGATCACAAATCGATGGACCAGGTGACGAAGCTGGAGTCGGAGCGGGCCGTGGTGGTGTTCACGTCGAGCAGATGCTCCATGTGCGACTCTGTGAAGTTCCTCCTGCGCGACCTCGGCGTCCATGCCGCCGTGTACGAGCTGGACAAGGAACAGAGGGGCAGGGAGATGGAGAGAGAGCTCGCCAGGAGGCTCGGCCGCGGTGCGCCGGTGGTGCCAGCGGTGTTCATCGGCGGCAGCCTCGTCGGTGGCACCAACAGGGTCATGGCGCTGCACCTTGCCGGCGAGCTCGTCCCCATGCTCAAGAACGCTGGCGCGCTCTGGCTCTAGTGAGGAAGACGTGCATGCTCATTATGCAATGCTAGCTTTTTTGACAGTACTATGAAATAAGAGATCTAACGGTTGTAATCGCTGTAGGTGGCCAGGTCTTTTAATATCCTGTGTCGGCTGCATGGCAAGAGGAAGAATCAAGAGAGTAATCGTGATGTTTTTGTTACTTACTAGTAAAAGTATGGTTTAGCCCCCCGTCCTGAGTTCCTTTCCTTTTGCTGCTCTTTCTTACACACACGCGCATGCAACCGTCTTTTTTTTAAAACACAGTACAATCGTAAACACTCATAACATGTACATGCACTTACTTATATGAACATGCACCCTATTATTATGAGTATCTTCAAGAGACTGAGCTGGCGGATCGGGTCTTGAGATTGACGAAGTCATCATAGACGCCTCGCTGTCGATAGAAACGCCGTCTTCTACTGAAAAAATATTCCGCCTTTTATGCAACACACAGTGTTAAACCTGAGGATTTGAACTCTAGTGGACCAAGGATACAACCACCCTTCTAGCCATCCAACCACAGATTGGTTTGTGCATGCATGCAACCGTCTTTTGGAATCAATATCACTCAACTTTTGTAGCCATTGGACCATTTGGCCTTTTGTTTTTAATGCAATAATTGAGAGTCTTAATTTAACAGAATTTGTTCTCTCGGGTAAGCAATTCATTTGGGCAAATCGAAGAGAAAATTCAACGTTCAAAAAATTAGATTGATTTTTGACAGAGTGTCGAGTGGGAACAGAAATTTCTCATGGTAATGATGGTCAGAGCTCTGACGAGGTCAGGTTTAGGCCATATACCACTATTAATTGATTCTAGGAACTGTAGGGATTCGTAGCATGGGAAACAAAAAATTTCTACCGCATGCACATAAACAAGCCAAGATCTATCTACTAGATTGTAGCAACGAGTCGATTAGAGTACTCACCCTCGAAGATTCCAAAGCAGTTAACGAGAGCATATTCTCGTGGATGACGTAGTCTTACACTTGCCGATCTCAATATCGCGTAGACGATCCTTTCGGCGCTGCATTCCGGCAGCGCTTCCGCAGTCGGTCACACGTTCAGTACTCGATGAAGACCTTCCTCTCCCTTGTTCCAGCAGGCAGCAGAGGTTGTAGTTCCCCCCTCGTGATTCCGGCAGCACGACGGCGTGGTGTCGGAAGTAGAGAGAAGATCCCGCAGGACTTCGCCTAAGCCGGTGCGGGCTATGGTGGATCTAGGGTTTCCGGGGATCTAGGTTTAGAAGGCCGGAGAGGAGGAGGAGGTGTCGGCGGCGGCTAGGGCGACGGCGACAGACCGGCGGCTGGTGGCGGCGGCGCGGCTTGGAGGTGGGGAGGGCTGATTGTAGTTCTTTGGGGCAGCCCCTCCCCTCTATTTATGAGAGGAAGGGCAACTTGGGAGAGGGGAGTTTGAATCCTTCCCCAAACCTAAGTTGGAGAGAAGGAAGGACTCGTTCTTATTCCACTAGGAAAATATTGTTCCAGTTTGACTTTTCAAACCTACCTTTTAACTTTCAATTTAGAGCTTTATTTCTCTCTCGCAAATGCCTAATCAAATGACCAAGGACATGATCCAATCATTCCACTTAACCATGACACATTCATGAATCATTCCACTTCCGGTCCGGTGAACCTTCTAGACCCTTCTAGAACCTCTCCGATGAAAACATCGAAATTATTCCCGAACTCCGGAATCGGACTTTCCTTATATGAATCTTATTCACTGGACCATTCCGGACCTCCTCGTGATATCCCGGATCCCATCCGAGACTCTGAACAACATTCGTTCTCCCTACTTACATTCCATATCTACTAAACAACATTGAATCCTTAAGTATGTCTACCTACGGTTCGTGAATTATGCGGACATGACCGAGACACTTCTCCGATCAATAACCAACAGAGGAATCTGGAAATTCATATGGCTCCCACATATTTCTACGATTACTTTGTGATCGAATGAACCACTTACATATGATACCAATTTCCCTTTATCTCGCGATAGTTTTCTTATCCGAGGTTTGATCATCGGTATCTCTGCATACCTAGTTCAACCTCGTTACCGATAAGTATTCTTTTCTCGTTCCCGTGATATGTGATCCCTTGTGAGCCAGTCACATGCTTGCAAGCTAATTGGATGACATTCCACCGAGAGGGCCCAGAGTATATCTATCCGTCACATGGATGGACAAATCCCACTCTTGATCCATGTGCCTCAACACATACTTTTCGAACACTCAATGCCACCTTTATAGCCACCCAGTTACGGCGTGGGTGTTTTATGTCATCAAAGTATCCTTCCGTTGATGGTGATTAGCATGATCTCATGGTTGAAGGAAATAGGTTACTATGTATCAAAAAGCTTATAACAAACGAACTATTGAACTGACTTGATCTTTATGCTACGCTTATCTATAGGAGTATGTGCATCATACCATTCTCCTAATGATATGATCTTGTTGTTAATAACATCTCAATGTTCATGATTAGGAAACCACGATCATCTTATTAACCAACAAGCTAGTATTACAAAGAGGCTTTACCAGGGACTTTAATTTAGTTTACAAATCACACAAGTATTAATGTTTCCGATTAATACTATTATAGCATGAATGTAAACATTTATCATAAACACAAAGATATAATAATAACCACTTTTATTATTGCCTCTAGGGCATATCTCCAACAGTCTGCCACTTGCACTAGAGTCAACTAATCTAGATTACATGGTAATATACCGAACACCCATGAAGGTTTGGTGCTGGTCATGTTTTGCCCTCGGGAGAGGTTTAGTCAACGGATCCGCCACATTTAGATCTGTGTGTACTTTGCAAATCTTTATGTCACCATCTTGGACATGCTCTCTAATAGCGTGAAAACGCGGCTTGATATGCTTCAGCTTTTTGTGTGACCTTGGTTCTTGCGCATTGGCTATAGCGCCCATGTTATCACAGTAGATAGACATTGGGTCCAGCGCACTTGGAACAACACCGAGTTATGTAATGAACCCCTTCATCCATATCGCCTCTTGTGAAGCCTCTGAAGCAGCTATGTATTCCGATTCAGTTGAAGATCTCGCCACAACGCTTTGCTTTGCACTCCTCCAGCTAACTGATGCAACATTCAAAGTAAATACTTATCCAGATTGAGACTTAGAATCATCTGGATCGGTGTTCCAACTAGCATCGGTGTAACCATTAACAATGATTTGTTCATTACCTCCATAAGAAAGAACCATATCCTTAGTCCTTCTCAAGTACTTAAGGATGTTTTTGACCGCTGTCCAATGATCCACTCCTGGATCACTTCGATATCTGCTAGTTAAACTAATAGCATATGCAATGTCGGGTCTAGTACATAGCATGGCATACATGAGAGATCATATGGCTGACGCATAGCGAGTCTTACTCATCCTTTCTCTATCTTCTGTCGTTGCAAGACTTTGAGTTTTACTCAAGGTCGTATTGGGCAACATGGGCAAGAACCCTTTCTTGCTATCTTCCATTCCAAACCTCTTTACAACTTTGTCCAAATATGTACTCTGTGACAATGATATTAGGCGTCTTGATCTATCTCTATAAATATTTATGCCTAATATGTAAGCTGCTTTGCCAAGATCTTTCATTGAAAAACTATTATTCAAATAATCCTTGACACTATTAAGAAGGTCTACATCATTCCCAATCAACAATATGTCATCTACATATAGTATTAGGAATGCTACAGAGCTCCCACTCACTTTCTTGTAAATACAAGCTGCTCCATAAGTTTGTATAAAACCAAAGCTTTTGATTACCTTATCAAAACGTTGATTCCAACTTTGGGATGCTTGCTTCAATCCATAAATGGACCGTTGAAGTTTGCATACCTTGTTAGCATCTTTCAGATCGACAAAACCTTTGGGTTGTACCATATACAACTCTTCATCAATGTCTCCATTGAGGAACGCCGTTTTGACATCCATTTGTCATATCTCATAATCATAATATGCAGCGATTGTTAACAAAATCCTCACATACTTTAGCTTCGCTACCGGTGAGAAAGTCTCATCGTAGTCAACTCCTTGAATTTGTCGAAACCCTTTTGCGACAAGTCGAGCTTTATAGACAGTAACATTACCATCAACATTTGTTTTCTTCTTAAAATCCATTTATTCTCGACAGCCTTCCGGCCATCCGGTAAGTCCACCGAAGTCCATTCTTGGTTTTCGTACATGGATCCAATCTCGGATTTCATGGCTTCTTGCCATTTTTTTGGAATCTGGGCTCATCATTGCTTCCTGATATGTCGCGGGGTCGTCGGTGTTGTCCACCAACATGACACTCATAACGAGATCATACCAATCATGAGTGGTACGAGTTCTCGTTGACCTGCGAGGTTCCGTAGTAACTTCAATCGAAGTTTCATGATCAGCATCATTAGCTTCCTCTCTTATTGGTGTAGGCGCCACAGGAACCACTTACGGTGCTGCGCTACTGTCAAGTCCGAGAGAAGGTTCGACAACCTCATCGAGTTCTACTTTTCTTCCAGTCACTTCTTTTGAGAGAAACTCCTTCTCTAGAAAGGATACATTCTTGGCAACGAAGATTTTGCCCTCGGATCTATGATAGAAGGTACACCCAATAGTTTCCTTCGGGTATCCTATGAAGACGCATTTTTCCGCTTTGGGTTCGAGCTTGTCGGGATGTAACTTCTTTACATAAGCTTCGCAACCCAAACTTTAAGGAACGACAATTTAGGTTTCTTCCCAAACCATAATTCATACGGTATCGTTTCAACGGATTTAGATGGCGCCCTATTTAAAGTGAATGCGGTTGTTTCTAATGCATAACCCTAAAACGATAGCGGTAAATCTGTAAGTGAAATCATAGAACGAACCATATCTAAGAGAGTTCGATTATGACGTTCGGACACACCATTACGTTGTGGTGTTCCCGGCAGTGTCAATTGAGAAAGTATTCCGCATTTCTTCAAATGCTCGCCAAACTCGTAACTTAGATATTCACCTCCACGATCAGATCATAGAAACTTGATCTTCTTGTTATGTTGATTCTCTACTTCACTTTGAAATTTCTTAAACATCTCAAAAGTTTTGGACTTATTTTTCATGAAATAGATATACCCATATCTACTCAAGTCATCCGTGAAGGTAAGAACATAACGATAACCACCACGCGATGCTACACTCATTGGGTCACACATCGGTATGTATGATTTCCAATAAGTCCGTAGCTCGCTCCATCATACCAGAAAATGGAGTCTTAGTCATTTTACCCATCAGACATACTTCGCATCTTTCATGTGATTCAAAATCAAGTGATTCAAGAAGCCCATCGGAATGTAGTTTCTTCATACGCTTCACTCCAATGTGACCAAGACGATAGTGCCACATATAGGTCGAGTTATCGCTCAATTTCAAACGTTTAGCTTCAATGTTATTAATATGTGTATTACTACAATCGAGATTTAATAAGAATAGACCATCTATCAAAGGTGCATGTGCATAAAACATATTACTCATATAAATCGAACAACCATTATTCTCGGACTTAAACAAGTAACCGTCTCGCAATAAACATGATCCGTATATAATGTTCATGTTCAACGCAGGCACCAAATAACAATTATTAAAGTATAAAACTAATCCCGATGGTAGATGAAGAGGTAGAGTGCCGACCGCGATCACATCAACCTTTGATCCATTTCCAACACGCATCGTCACCTTGTTCTTCTCTAGTTTCCGTCTATTCTACAACACCTGTTTTGAGTTACAAATATGAGCAACCGAACCAGTATCAAATACCCAGGCACTACTACGACTACTAGTGAGATACACATCAATAACATGTATATCGGATATACCTTTCTTCTTGATGTTGCCGTTCTTCAAATCTGCCAAGTACTTAGGGAAATTCCGCTTCCAGTGACCTTCTCACTTGCAGTAAAAGCACTCAGTATCAGGCTTAGGCCCAGCCTTGGTCTTCTTCGCCGGCGCGGTAACTTTCTTACCACCCTTATTGAAGTTTCCCTTTTTCTTAGACTTGCCTTGCTTCTTGAATTTGGTGGTCTTATTGACCTTCAACACTTGGTGCTCTTTCTTGATCTCCACTTCCGCAGACTTTAACATGGAGAAGAGTTCGGGCAACGACTTGTCCATGTTTTGCATATTGTAGTTCATCACAAAGTTCTTGTAACTTGGTGGTAGTGATTGGAGGACACGGTGAATCCCCAAAGCATTAGGAATCACTATACCCAAGCTTTGAAGCTTGCTTGCGTGCCCAGACATCTTAAGCACGTGCTCACTGACGGAGCTGCCCTCTTCCATCTTGCAGTTAAAGAACTTTTCTGAAGCCTCATAACTCTCAACTGCCGCGTGAGCCTCAAATATCATTTTGAGTTGACGGACAATATCATGTGGTTCATGGTTCTCAAACCTTTTCTGAAGCTCTGATTCCAAACCATACAAGATAGCACACTGAACTATGGAGTATTGATACTTCCGAGTGAGGATTGTCCTCAATGCTGGTTATTTGACCCATGTGCTGAAGCACCGCTGGGTGACCCACCTGCAGCTGATTCTTCCGAGTGAGGAAAACATTCTTCACCTCATTGGTAGCATCAGCTGCAAGTGGGTCACCCAGTGGCGCATCCAGCACATAGGTCAAACTACCAGCATCGAGGACAATCCTCAAGTTGCGGAGCCAATCCGCGAAGCTCCTTCCATTGTTTTTCAACTTTTCTTTCTCTAGGAACGCATTAAAATTGATGGTAGGGGCCGCCATAGATCTACAACATATTTGCAATAGTTTAGACTAAGTTTATGACAAATTGAGTTCTAATTAATAGTTAAATTAATCTAGGTGAACTCCCTCTCAAAACAATATCCCTGACATTGTTTTAGTGATCACACGAACCAAATCCACCAAATCAAAAACCAATTATCACGAGAGATGATGTAGCTTCAATGGCGAACAATCAACATGTTCATCATATCTACTATATGACTCATGCTTTACCTTTCGGTAATCCGTGTTCCAAGACCATGTCTGTACATGCTAGGCTCGTCAAGATCAAACCTTAGCTTCCGCATGAGAAAATCTGGCTTGCTCCCGTTGTATACACTCGCAGAATTTAACACACCCGGTCATCACGTGGTGCTTCGAAACAACGAGCTTTAGCAACGGTGCTTATTAAGTATGAACACTTTATAACTTGATATTTTGTGAGAGGGATCATCTTATAATGCTACTGTCGCGAACTAAGCAATACAAGATGCATAAAAGGATTAACATCACATGCAATTCATAATATGTGATATGATATGGACTTTCTTCTTGTGCTTCCGATCTCCATCATTAAGCACGAACACGATCTCCATCATCACCGGCATTGCGTCAAGGTAAATGGCGCCGCTCTATGGTTGTGATCCACCAGCATCAACTATTACAACTACTTCGAATAATATACACGTAGGTCTTAACGGAATTAAAAGACAACCATATTGCTCCTGCCGGTTGCCGAATTATAATAAGTAACATTGTATACATCACATATAATCACAATCGTGGCCATATCACATCACAGCACACCCCTACAAAACAAAGTTAGACTCCTCTAATTTTCTTTGCATATTTTACGTGGTTTGGGGCTTTCAATAAGTGTCGTTCTAACTTACAAACAAGAACCACAACGTTGATGCTTGAACTATCAAGTGCCTGTTATAAATTAAATCTATACTATGATGGGAGAGACAGACACCCGCAAAACCACTTATGCAATACAAGTTGCATGTTAAGCGTGGAGCAAGTCTCATGAACGATGTCATGTAAGGTTAGTCCGGGCCGCTTCATCCCATCATACCGCAAGATGCAAAGTACACAAAAAGCAATTGATAATAAAAGCACCACCGCCCACAATGACCATTGTGTTCAACTCTTGCAACAGATCCACATATAGACACGGCTCTGATACCACTGTAGGGGTTCGTAGCATGGAAAACAAAATTTTCTACCGCATGCACACAAACAAGCCAAGATTTATCTACTAGATTGTAGCAACGAGTCGATTAGAGTACTCATCCTCAAATATTCCAAAGCGGTTAACGAGAGCAGATTCTCGTGGGTGATGTAGTCGTACACTTGCCGATCTCAAGATCGCGTAGACGATCCTTCCGGCGCTGTGTTCCGACAGCGCTTCTGCAGTCGGTCACATATTTGATACTCAATGAAGACCTTCCTCTCCCTTGTTCCAGCAGGCAGCAGAGGTTGTAGTTCTCCCCTCGCGATTCCGGCAGCACGACGGCGTGGTGTCGGAAGTAGAGAGAAGATCCTGCAGGGTTTCTCCTAAGCCGGTGCGGGTTATGGTGGATCTAGGGTTTCCGGTGATCTAGGTTTATAAGGCCGGAGAGGAGGAGGAGGTGTCGACGGTGGCTAGGGCGACGGCGACCACACGGTGGCGGCGCGGCGGCTGGCGGCGATGGCGCGGCTTGGAGGTGGGGAGGGCTGATTGTGGTTCTTTGGGGCAGCCCCTCCCCTCTATTTATGAGAGGGAGGGAAGCTTTGGAGAGGGGAGTTTGAATCCTTCCCCAAACCCTTGTTGGAGAGAAGGAAGGACTCTTTCCTTATTCCACTAGGAAAATATTGCTCCAGTTTGACTTTTCAAACCTCCCTTTTGACTTTCAATTTAGAGCTTTATTTCTCTCTCGCAAATGCCTAATCAAATGACCAAGGACATGATCCAATCATTCCACTTAACCATGACACATTCATGAATCATTCCACTTCCGGTCTGGTGAACCATCTAGACCCTTCTAAAACCTCTCCGATGAAAACATCGAAATCATTCCCGAACTCCGGAATCGGACTTCCCTTATATGAATCTTATTCTCCGGACCATTCCGGATCTCCTCCTGATATCACGGATCCCATCCGAGACTTCGAACAACATTCGTTCTCCCTACTTACATTCCATATCTACTAAACAACATCGAATCCTTAAGTGTGTCTCCCTATGGTTCGTGAATTATGCGGACATGACCGAGACACTTCTCCGATCAATAACCAACAGAGGAATCTGGAAATTCATATGGCTCCCACATATTTCTACGATTACTTTGCGATCGAATGAACCACTTACATACGATACCAATTTCCCTTTATCTCGCGATAGTTTACTTATCCGAGGTTTGATCGTCGGTATCTCTACATACCTAGTTCAACCTCGTTACCAATAAGTATTCTTTTCTCATTCCCGTGATATGTGATCCCTTGTGATCCAGTCACATGCTTGCAAGCTAATTGGATGATATTCCACCGAGAGGGTCCATAGTATATCTATCCGTCATACGGATGGACAAATCCCACTCTTGATCCATGTGCCTCAAAACATACTTTCCGAACACTCAATGCCACCTTTATAGCCACCCATTTACGGCGTGGGTGTTTGATGTCATCAAAGTATCCTTCCGGTGATGGTGATTAGCATGATCTCATGGTCGAAGGAATTAGGTTACTATGTATCAAAAAGCTTATAGCAAACGAACTATTGAACTAACTTGATCTTTATGCTATGCTTATCTATAGGAGTATGTCCATCATACCATTCTCCTAATGATATGATCTTGTTGTTAATACATCTCAATGTTCATGATCGGGAAACCACGATCATCTTATTAACCAACAAGCTAGTATTACAAAGAGGCTTTACTAGGGACTTTAATTTAGTTTACAAATCATACAAGTATTAATGTTTCCGATTAATACTATTATAGCATGAATGTAAACATTTATCATAAACACAAAGATATAATAATAACCACTTTTATTATTGCCTCTAGGGCATATCTCCAACAGTCTCCCACTTGCACTAGAGTCAACTAATCTAGATTACATGGTAATATACCGAACACCCATGGAGGTTTGGTGCTGGTCATGTTTTGCCCTCGGGAGAGGTTTAGTCAACGGATCCGCCACATTTAGATCTGTGTGTACTTTGCAAATCTTTATGTCACCATCTTGGACATGCTCTCAAATAGCATGAAAACGCGGCTTGATATGCTTCATCTTGTGTGACCTTGGTTCTTGCGCATTGGCTATAGCGCCCATGTTATCATAGTAGATAGGGTCCAGCGCACTTGGAACAACACCGAGCTCTATAGTGAACTCCTTCATCCATATCGCCTCTTGTGAAGCCTCTGAAGCAGCTATGTATTCCGATTCAGTTGAAGATATCGCCACAACGCTTTTCTTTGCACTCCTCCAGCTAACTGCTGCACCATTCAAAGTAAATATGTATCCAGATTGAGACATAGAATCATCCGGATCGGTGTTCCAACTAGCATCGGTGTAACCATTAACAACGATCTGTTCATCACCTCCATAAGAAAGAACCATATCCTTAGTCCTTCTCAAGTACTTAAGGATGTTTTTGACCGCTGTCCAATGATCCACTCCTGGATCACTTTGATATCTGCTAGTTAAACTAATAACATATGCAATGTCGGGTCTACTACATAGCATGGCATACATGAGAGATCCTATGGCTGAGGCATAGGGAGTCTTACTCATCCTTTCTCTATCTTCTGCCATTGCAGGACTTTGAGTTTTACTCAAGGTCGTATTGGGCAACATGGGCAAGAACCCTTTCTTGCTATCTTGCATTCCAAACCTCTTTACAACTTTGTCCAAATATGTACTCTATGACAATGATATTAGGCATCTTGATCTATCTCTATAAATATTTATGCCTAATATGTAAGCTGCTTCGCCAAGATCTTTCATTGAAAAACTATTATTCAAATAATCCTTGACACTATTAAGAGGTCTACATCATTCCCAATCAACAATATGTCATCTACATATAGTATTAGGAATGCTACAGAGCTCCCACTCACTTTCTTGTAAATACAAGCTTCTCCATAAGTTTGTGTAAAACCAAAGCTTTTGATTACCTTATCAAAACGTTGATTCCAACTTCGGAATGCTTGATTCAATCCATAAATGGATCGTTGAAGTTTGCATACCTTGTTAGCATCTTTCAGATCGACAAAACCTTTGGGTTGTACCATATACAACTCTTCATCAATGTCTCCATTGAGGAACGCCGTTTTGACATCCATCCGCCATATCTCATAATCATAATATGCAGCGATTGTTAACAAAATCCTCACAGACTTTAGCTTTGCTACCGGTGATAAAGTCTCATCATAGTCAACTCCTTGAATTTGTCGAAACCTTTTTGCGACAAGTCGAGCTTTACAGACAGTAACATTACCATCAGCATCTGTTTTCTTCTTAAAATCCATTTGTTCTCGACAGCCTTCCGGCCATCCGGTAAGTCCACCAAAGTCCATACTTGGTTTTCGTACATGGATCCAATCTCGGATTTCATGGATTCTTTCCATTTATTGGAATCTGGGCTCATCATTGCTTCCTCATATGTCGCAGGGTCATCGGTGTTGTCCACCAACATGACACTCATAACGAGATCATACCAATCAGGAGTGGTACGAGTTCTCGTTGACCTTTGAGGTTCCGTAGTAACTTCAATCAAAGTTTCATGATAATCATCATTAGCTTCCTCTCTTATTGGTGTAGGCGCCACAGGAACCACTTACGGTGTTGCGCTACTCTCATGTCCGAGAGAAGGTTCGACAACCTCATCGAGTTCTACTTTTATTCCAGTCACTTCTTTCGAGAGAAACTCCTTCTCTAGAAAGGATCCATTCTTGGCAACGAAGATTTTTCCCTCGGATCTATGATAGAAGGTATACCCAATAGTTTCCTTCGGGTATCCTATGAAGACACATTTTTCCGCTTTGGGTTCGAGCTTGTCGGGCTGTAACTTCTTTACATAAGCTTCGCAAGCCCAGACTTTAAGGAACGACAATTTAGGTTTCTTCCCAAACCATAATTCATACGGTGTCGTTTCAATGGATTTAGATGGTGCCCTATTTAAAGTGAATGCGGTTGTTTCTAATGCATAACCCTAAAACGATAGCGGTAAATTTGTAAGTGACATCAAGAACGAACCATATCTAAGAGAGTTCGATTACGACATTCGGACACACCATTACTTTGTGGTGTTCCCGACATTGTCAATTGAGAAAGTATTCCGCATTTCTTAAAATGCTCGCCAAACTCGTAACTTAGATATCACCTCCACGATCAGATCATAGAAACTTGATCTTCTTGTTACATTGATTCTCTACTTCACTTTGAAATTCCTTAAACTTCTCAAAAGTTTCGGACTTATGTTTCATGAAAAAGATATACCCATATCTACTCAAGTCATCCGTGAAGGTAAGAACATAACGATAACCACCACGCTGCTACACTCATTGGGCCACACATCGGTATGTATGATTTCCAATAAGTCCGTAGCTCGCTCCATCATATCAGAAAATGGAGTCTTAGTCATTTTACCCATCAGACATACTTCGCATCTTTTAAGTGATTCAAGAAGTCCATCAGAATGGAGTTTCTTCATACGCTTCACTCCAATGTGACCAAGATGATAGTGCCACATATAGGTCGAGTTATCGCTCAATTTCAAATGTTTAGCTTCAATGTTATTAATATGTGTATTACTACAATCGAGATTTAACAAGAATAGACCATCTATCAAAGGTGCATGTGCATAAAACATATTACTCATATAAATCGAACAACCATTATTCTCGGACTTAAACAAGTAACCGTCTCGCAATAAACATGATCCGGATATAATGTTCATGCTCAACGCAGGCACCAAATAACAATTATTTAAGTATAAAACTAATCCCGATGGTAGATGAAGAGGTAGAGTGCCGACCGCGATCACATCAACCTTTGATCCATTTGCAAAACGCATCGTCACCTCGTTCTTCGCTAGTTTCCGTCTATTCTACAGCACCTGTTTCGAGTTACAAATATGAGCAACCGAACCAGTATCAAATACACAGGCACTACTACGACTACTAGTGAGATACACATCAATAACATGTATATCGGATATACCTTTCTTCTTGATGTTTCCGTTCTTCAAATCCGCTAAGTACTTAGGGCAATTCCGCTTCCAGTGACCTTCTCCCTTGCAGTAAAAGCACCCAGTATCAGGCTTAGGCCCAGTCTTGGTCTTCTTCGCCGGCGCGGTAACTTTCTTACCACCCTTCTTGAAGTTTCCCTTTTTCTTAGACTTGCCTTGCTTCTTGAATTTGGTGGTCTTATTGACCATCAACACTTGGTGCTCTTTCTTGATCTCCACTTACGCAGACTTTAACATGGAGAAGAGTTCGGGAAACGACTTGTCCATGTTTTGCATATTGTAGTTCATCACAAAGTTCTTGTAACTTGGTGGTAGTGATTGGAGGACACGGTGAATCCCCAGAGCATTAGGAATCACAATACCCAAACTTTGAAGCTTGCTTGCGTGCCCAGACATCTTAAGCACATGCTCACTGACGGAGCTGCCCTCTTCCATCTTGTAGTTAAAGAACTTTTCCGAAGCCTCATAACTCTCAATTGCCGCGTGAGCCTCAAATATCATTTTGAGTTCACGGACAATATCATGTGGTTCATGGTTCTCAAACCTTTTCTGAAGCTCCGATTCCAAACCATACAAGATAGCACACTGAACTGTGGAGTATTGATTCTTCCGAGTGAGGATTGTCCTCAATGCTGGTAATTTGACCTATGTGCTGGATGCACCGCTGGGTGACCCACCTGCAGCTGATTCTTCTGAGTGAGGAAAACATTCTTCACCTCATCGGTAGCATCAGCTGCAGGTGGGTCACCCAGCGGCGCATCCAACACATAGGTCAAACTACGAGCATTGAGGACAATCCTCAAGTTGCGGAGCCAATCCACGAAGTTGCTTCCATTGTTTTTCAACTTTTCTTTCTCTAGGAACGCATTAAAATTGATGGTAGGGGCCGCCATAGATCTACAACATATTTGCAATAGTTTAGACTAAGTTTATGACAAATTGATTTATAATTAATAGTTAAATTAATATAGGTGAACTCCCACTCAAAACAATATCCCTCACATTGTTTTAGTGATCACACGAACCAAATCCACCACATCAAAACCGATCATCACGAGAGATGATGTAGCTTCAATGGCGAACAATCAACATGTTCATCATATCTACTATATGACTCATGCTTTACCTTTCGGTGATCCGTGTTCCAAGACCAAATCTGTACATGCTAGGCTCGTCAAGATCAAACCTTAGATTCCGCATGAGAAAATCTGGCTTGCTCCCGTTGTATACACTCGCAGAATCTAACACACTCGATCATCACGTGGTGCTTCGAAATAACGAGCTTTAGCAACGGTGCTTACTAAGTATGAACACTTTATAACTTGATATTTTGTGAGAGGGATCATCTTATAATGCTACCGTCACGAACTAAGCAATACAAGATGCATAAAAGGATTAACATCACATGCAATTCATAATATGTGATATGATATGGACTTTCTTCTTGTGCTTCCGATCTCCATATTTAAGCATGAACATGATCTCCATCATCACCGGCATTGCGTCAAGGTCAATGGTGCCTCTCCATCATTGTGATCCACCAGCATCAACTATTACAACTACTTTGAATAATAGACATGCAGGTCTTAACGGAATTAAAAGACAACCATATGGCTCCTGCCGGTTGCCGAATTACAATAAGGAACATTGCATACATCACATATAATCACAATCATGGCCATATCACATCACAGCACACCCCTACAAAACAAAGTTAGACTTCTCTAATTTTCTTTGCATATTTTACGTGGTTTGAGGCTTTCAATAAGTGTCGTTCTAACTTACGAACAAGAACCACAACGTTGATGCTTGAACTATCAAGTGCCCGTTATAAATTAAATCTATACTATGATGGGAGATACAAACTGTTGGAATTATGCCCTAGAGGCAATAATAAAGATGTTATTATTATAATTCTTGTTCATGATAATGTTTATATTCCATGCTAGAATTGTATTAAGCGGAAACATTAATACTTGTGTGGTTTGTAAACAACACCGTGTCCCTAGTACGCCTCTATGGACTAGCTCATTGATTAATGATGGTTAAGATTTCCTAACCATGGACATGAGTTGTCGATTAATAATGAGATCATATCATTGGGAGAATGATATGGTGGACAGACCCAAACTAAGCGAAGCAATTGGATCGTGTCATCGTGTTCATCTTTGCGAAGCTTTACTTATGTCAAATATTGTATTCCTTAGACCATGAGATAATACAACTCCCTGGTATCGGAAGAAAGCTTTGAGGTCATCAAACGTCATCCTATGAGAGGGTGATCATAAAGGTGTCTCTCAGGTGATCGGAAAGTATTTGTTGGGTTGTATCTATCGAGATGGGATTTGTCCCTCCCAAGTCGGAGAGATATACTTCGGGCCCACTCGGTAATAGATATCAACACCGCTTGCAAGCATGTGGTTAAGGAGTTAATCACAAAGTGATATCGGATTACGGAACGAGTAAAGTACTTGCTGTGAACGAGATTGAACTAGGTATGATGGTACCGACGATCGAATCTCGGGCAAGTAAAATATCGCGAGACGAAGGGAATATATATATGGGATTGATTGAATCCTGGCATCGTGGTTCATCCGATATGATCATCGATGAATGTGTGGGAGTCAATATGGGTTACTAGACCCCGCTGTTGATTATTGATAGAAGATCATGTCTGCATATTCTCGAACCCGCAGGGTCACACACTTAACGTGTCTCGACGCTAGGATAGATTGGATAATTGGTTTATGAGTTTTTGTTCGGAGTCTCGGATGGGATCTGGGACATCACGAGAGGTTCCGTAGTGGTCCGGAGAATAAGATTCATATAAGGCAGTGCAGTTTTTGGAGTTCGGAATTGTTCTGGTTTAATCGGTATTGTACCAGAAGCTTCTAGAACCTTCCGGAAGGGGACCAACGTGGCCCCACCTTCCGGGAGGGGGCATGGGCCTATGAGGGAGTGCCCTGTCCGCATTTGGCCACGAGCACAAGGCCCCATAGGGCCCAGCCGGCCAAGAGGGTTTTCTTGCCCCCCACTCCTTCTCCTTGGGGCCGCCGGTTTGGCTTGGGGGATGGGGCTAGGGTTGCAGCCGCCCACCCCTCTATATAAAGAGGGCTGGGGGCGCACCACCCCCCCCCCCCCACACACCTTCCCCTCCAACCCTAGCCGCCCTGCTGCCCTCCTCTCTCCCTCCCGACTGCTTGTAGGCGAAGCCCTGCTGCAGAAATTCTCCACCAATTGCACTGCGCCGTCGCGTTGTAGATCCAACCCATCTCTCCACCATACTTGTTGGACCAAGGAAGGAGGAGACGTCGAGGTGCCGCACGTGTGCATCTCACGGAGGCATCGCCACTTGTGGTGCTAGATCGGATCGGATCGCGAGGAGGAGAAGCGGGTACGACTACATCACCCACGTTCCGACGAACGTTCCGCTGTGCGAATCTTCAAGGGTATGAAGATCTAATCCAATCTCTCTCGTTGTTTGCATCTCCTAGATTAGATCTTGGCTTCCCTCTGTTCGCATCCGTAGAAAATTTTGATTTACTATGCCGCGAAACCCTTCAGTGGTATCAGAGCTAGATCTATGCGTAGATGTGATTCACGAGTAGAACGCAACATGGTTGTTGCGAGCGTTGATGTTTTCTGTTGCAAGCCTCTTGTTTGTGTTCTTCTTATGACGCGGGATAGTGAGATTGAAGCGGTCCAGGCCAACCTTACGCGAAGTCATTCGCGAGACCGGCTCCGCACTTGACGTGTGGCTTGTTCCACACATGCGGCTGGTGGATGCCTGTTTCTCTCACTATAGTTGTCATGAGTTTAACACCGGAGTTTGGCAACCATAATATCACCGTTGTGGCTTTCCGTAGGTAAGAATCGTTCTTAGCATCTACTCCCATAAGCCACATAAAACATGCAACAACAAAGTAGAGGCGTCTAACTTGTTTTTGCAGGGAGTGTTTTCTGTGATATGGTATGGCCCAAGATGTGATGTGTATAATGTATGCGATGATCATGTTTTGTAATGTTTCACGACTTGCATGTCTACTAGATTGTAGCAACGAGTCGATTAGAGTACTCATCCTCAAATATTCCAAAGCGGTTAACGAGAGCAGATTCTCGTGGGTGATGTAGTCGTACACTTGCCGATCTCAAGATCGCGTAGACGATCCTTCCGGTGCTGCGTTCCGACAGTGCTTCCGCAGTCGGTCACACGTTTGGTACTCAATGAAGACCTTCCTCTCCCTTGTTCCAGCAGGCAACGGAGGTTGTAGTTCTCCCCTCACTATTCCGGCAGCACGACAACGTGGTGTCAGAAGTAGAGAGAAGATCTCGTAGGGTTTCTCCTAAGCCGGTGCGGGTTATGGTGGATCTAGGGTTTCCGGCGATCTAGGTTTAGAAGGCCGGAGAGGAGGAGGAGGTGTCAGCCGCGGCTAGGGCGACGACGACGGACCGGCGGCGGCAAGCGGTGGCTGGCGGTGGCGGTGGCGGCGGCGGCGCGACGGTGGCACGACTTGGAGGTGGGGAGGGCTGGTTGTGGTTCTTTGGGGAAGCCCCTCCCCTCTATTTATGAGAGGGATGGAAGCTTGGGAGAGGGGAGTTTGAATCCTTCCCCAAACCCAAGTTGGAGAGAAGGAATGACTCTTTTCTTATTCCACTAGGAAACTATTGTTCCAGTTTGACTTTTTAAACCTTCCTTTTAACTTTCAATTTAGAGCTTTATTTCTCTCTCGCAAATTCCCAACCAAATGACCAAGGGAATGATCCAATCATTCCACTTAACCATGACACATTCATGAATCATTCCCCTTCCGGTCCGGTGAAACTTCTAGACCCTTCTAGAACCTCTCTGATGAAAATATCAAAATCATTCCTGAACTCCGGAATCGGACTTTCCTTATATGAATCTTATTATCCGGACCATTCCGGATCTTCTCGTGATATCCCGGATCCCATCCGAGACTCCAAACAACATTCGGTCTCCCTACTTACATTCCATATCCACTAAACAACATTGAATCCTTAAGTGTGTGTTCCTATGGTTCATGAATTATGCGGACATGACCGAGACACTTCTCCGATCAATAACCAACAAAGGAATCTGGAAATTTTTATGGCTCCCACATATTTCTACGATTACTTTGCGATCGAATGAACCACTTACATACGATACCAATTTCCCTTTGTCTCGTGATAGTTTACTTATCCGAGGTTTGATCGTCGGTATCTCTGCATACCTAGTTCAACCTCGTTACCGATAAGTACTATTTTCTCGTTCCCGTGATATGTGATCTCTTGTGAGCCAGTCACATGCTTGCAAGCTAATTGGATGACATTTCACCGAGAGGGCCCAGAGTATATCTATCCGTCATATGGATGGACAAATCCCACTCTTGATCCATGTGCCTCAACACATACTTTCCAAACACTCAATGCCACCTTTATATCCACCGAGTTATGGTGTGGTGTTTGATGTCATCAAAGTATCCTTCCGGTGATGGTGATTAGCATGATCTCATGGTCGAAGGAATTAGGTTACTATATATCAGAAAGCTTATAGCAAACAAACTATTGAAATGACTTGATCTTTATGCTACGCTTATCTATAGAAGTATGTCCATCATACCATTCTCCTAATGATATGATCTTGTTGTTAATAACATCTCAATGTTCATGATCGGGAAACCACGATCATCTTATTAGCCAACAAGCTAGTATTACAAAGAGGCTTTACCAGGGACTCTATTTTAGTTTACAAATCAGACAAGTATTAATGTTTTTGATTAATACTATTATAGCATGAATGTAAACATTTATCATAAACACAAAGATATAATAATAACCACTTTTATTATTGCCTCTAGGGCATATCTCCAATAGGAACCATGCCCGCTTAGGTAATAAATCACAATTCTCTTTTGAATTATCTTGGTTGAGACTAGAATTTTTTTGTGAGATGGTGAAAGACGAGTGGGAAGCGGTCATGCATGGTGATACGCCAATTGAGATGTGGAAAAATAAAATTGGACGTATTCTATGTTTCCTAAAAATTGCATGGGCCAAGAATTTAAGTGGAAAGTATATAAAAAATAAAGGTTACTACCTACTATTGATATGTTGGACCTTAAGGTAGAATCGGGACGACATGGATATCAGTTTAGGCTGAAACATTCTAACGCTATTATTTACTCTGATTAAATAAGAGTTCTTTAATAGGGGACTTTTTAGAATTGGTGATGGCACTAAAGTAATATTTTACTTGGTTAGGTTTAACGTCACTAGCTCAACAATATCTCTCATTATCTAATATTGGGAAGATACTTGGTTAGGTTACAGTTGCAAATGTATTGTCAGTGACACTGTTAAACATTGGGTTTAGGAGGTCACTGATGGGCAACAAATGGAATAGATGGTTACATTTTTGCCAAAGATAGATGGGGGGTATCTTTAAATAATGAACCAGATGTTTTTGTTTGGAAATTAACACCCTCTGAAAAATTTACAGTTAAATGTATTTATGCCGATTTTATTAATGGAAATACAAGGTTTCTTCGCAAATATTTATGGAATTTGAAAATCCCATTAAAGATATTTTTTTCTTGTGGCTGCTTAATAAAAAAATTATTAACTAAAGAAAATCTAGCTAAGAGAAACTAGAATGGGAGTAAGAAATGTTGTTTCTGTGATGCGTAAGAAGTAGTGGAACATCTTTTTTCTCTCTTATCCTTTTGCTAGGTTAATCCGGAGAATTGTTCATTCTACATATAACATATCACCACCAACTAATATAACAAATATATGTTTGGAAATTGGTTGAATGAAATTGATAAAGATACTAAAGCTAGGATTCACATTAGGGTATCGCTTTGGTTTGGTCAATATGGAATTGTAGGAACGACATTGTGTTGAACAATTCTACCAACTTTTTGTAGGTTATTCACATGGATATTCACTGGATACAACTATGGCGCTTCATGCTTCCGCAAGATCAACGAGAATGCATCGTTTCTGTATGCAACCGACTTCTGATGGTCACTCATGATTTTTTCTACCAGGATAAATGGCGTCAAATTAATAGGATCCAACATGTTTAGATAGCATCTTGCTTATTTTTCTTTTTTTGATATTTGTATCAATGCTTTCTGACCCATGATTTGCAAACCTTGATATTTCTGAACTGCACAATAAAAGGTTGTGTGCATCAATTGATGAAGAGGCTGGGTACTCCCCATTTCGAAAAAAGATAGATTAAATAGAATAAATGAGCAGAGCAATGTAGAATTACCTTAAATAAGTTGTTGAACTCGAATTATACTAAGCTTAGTGGTACCATTAATCTCCAATATAGCTAGCCTGAATTGTCATATCCCGTGAATCCTCATTGGACCAATGAGGATATCGAAGTTTTGTACATTTTGGGTTGATAATTATGAATAAGTAAAAGGTTATCGACCCACAATGTTACCACTTAGAGGGATGTAATATTTGCAAAATGGTTCTTTGTGGGTATTATATCAATGACTTGCGCATTACAACATGCATTGGTGTGCTTGGTCACGGCAGTTGCACATATCGTATGAAATATGTACGCCCTAGTGGGGCACTCGTGCTTATCACAGACGTTCATGGTGGATCCGTCCTTGTTGGTGGCAAGCGGTTCCACACCCTAAGTGCTGGCCGGCACGAGCGGCAACACCTAAAGTTTCAAGCCGCCTAGTGTTGCACTGCATGTCCTCCACATGTACGTTGCTGCCACCGAACGCGCGGGGCACTGCTATATGGCGGTGGATGCATCACTAGTGGCAGAGGAAGAGGCGGCAGCGGCATGCTTCTCCCAGTGCTCCGATGAGCCCACCTACTTCGTGGCCTAGGTGGCTCTGCAGGTAGGACATGGCTCACGACATGGGCACGACAAGCAGGAAGGGGTCCTAGCGACGTGCTGCCAAGATGATGAGAAGATCTTCTCTTTGGCGGCGCAGGTGTAGCAGTGAGCGGCATATGCGAGAAGAATGGTGACAACATAATTGATCAGGGAGTTCGGCGATTTGAGTTTTGGGAGAAGATGAAAAAATCTAGATTAAACGATGGTTTGAGATGATTGGGGAGCCTTTTGTTTCTTTTGGCCTCCGTATCAAAATGACGTACACAACATTTTTATCATTATTCAGCAAACCCTTGCATAGAAAGTACATAGATCAATCCAAATCCACATCACTAACGATAGTTATCGCAATACCTACAACCTTGATGAAAGGGCTGGCCATGTTAAGACCATGCTCCCTGACCACTCACCTGCAACCTTGATTTTGGATAATTAATAAGATTTCTTTTCAGGAAACCCATATGAGATCTTTGGGAAGGCGGTTTCAGCATCACACGTTACTACTTCGTAGGTACACGTTCCAGTACTTGTGTAGCTTACAACTTGGGCTTGGATCTGGATACTGTGGGCTAATGAATTTTAGTTTTTTTTTTTGGGTGGCTAACGAATTTTAGTTGGGGATTAAAATCTAATTAAGGTAACAAGACAATATTACCCTTTTGAGTTTTGGGGGAGAGGGTGAACCGAAGAAGGCCTCATTTCAATATTAGGAGGAATTACAACCAAACGTGGGATACACGTCGTGGAAAAAGGGTATCACAGCGGCGGCGATGATGGCAGTGAGAACAGTAGCACCAGCATCGGTGGAGATAAATTCAGGATAAGGTCAGATTCCAAATATTCTGCATTGAAATATCAACTGGCTACTGTTCTACAGCATCCCTACACTGCATGTGCTGAAGATTGCACCAATGGATCATGGCACGACGAATGCCTTCATATCTTGGTAAAGACATAAACCAGGCTGACGATGAAAATCTTGAGAGAAGGCACAAATTAAAGTTGCAAATGGCACAGATTCCACATGCAGATAAGGTCAGAAGAGAGAGTGATGGACTGAATGAGACGGGAAGCCCTCTCTGCTGGAATGAAGATGCTATTCTGAACCTGAAGGGGTGCTCATTTCTCCTATACAAAGCACCTCTCTTCTTAGCTTGTGCCGTACTTCCCTCTGACAGGGTGTGGCGGTGTCGATACTTGCGCATTCTGTATTTGCAGGGAATGTCGCAGAGTTGAACTTTCAGGTGAAATGAAGCGGCACAGTAAGAACCCGAGGAAATGTGCATATTCCACTAGAGATGTTACGTGACCGGTACTAGCTAGTCTCAGGCTGTAAAGTGCAAGAGAAAATTGTAAAGTGTTCACAGCTTATGAGCTTGGTACGTTTCAACACTCACTTTAGATCTAGAGCATATATATGTATGTTCAAGTTCAGACATGCATTTTGATGCTTTCGAGACACAACCAAGGAATGCTTTTCTACTGCTAGGAAATCCTCAGAAAGATCTGTACAAGTCTAATCTACCATATAATATTCTTGCAAAGAGATCGACTGAGATGAGGAAAGAGATTCCAAAGTTCCATGGATACCACATTTTCTTATCCAAAACCAACCAACCTTTAGCCTATATATGCTGGGTTTAAAATGTGTTCTTTTATAGAGGAAGCAATCTAGCAAGGTTCCATTGTATCAAGTTGAGCACATGATACCAATTGCTAATTATCCATGTATGCCAAAATCACCAGAACCATTTTTAAACCTATAAAAGGCACCGCACCCGGCCGCTAGCAGCACACCAAGAGCCACCAGCCTACCACCTTCGGGAACATAGATTGCGAGTCAGAGCTGTACAAGCCTCGCTAAAACCTCCCGATCGATCACAAATCGATGGACCAGGTGACGAAGCTGGCGTCGGAGCGGGCCGTGGTGGTGTTCACGTCGAGCAGATGCTCCATGTGCGACTCCGTGAAGTTCCTCCTGCGCGACCTCGGCGTCCATGCCGCCGTGTACGAGCTGGACAAGGAACAGAGGGGCAGGGAGATGGAGAGAGAGCTCGCCAGGAGGCTCGGCCGAGGCCCGCCGGTGGTGCCAGCGGTGTTCATCGGGGGGAGCCTCGTCGGCGGCACCAACAGGGTCATGGCGCTGCACCTCGCCGGCGAGCTCGTGCCCATGCTCAAGAACGCCGGCGCGCTCTGGCTCTAGTGAAACAAGACGACGTGCATACTGCTCAAGATCGAAGAGGAATTATTCTAGTTGCAGGCCAGGTCTTTTAGTATCCTGTGCCGGCTGCATGGCAAGAAGAAGAAATTATGCTAGTAGTGATGTTCTTGTTATACTTAAGGTTTAGCCCCAGTCTGGGTTCCGTTTCTTGTGTTGCATTTGCTACGCAAGAACGCATGCAACTGTCGTTTGGCACCTTTTATTGTAGCCCCTGGATCATCTATACATGGATGATCTACCATGTCTATCAATTGATTCGCAAAAAAAATGTCTATCTGCTCCCTTTCTTTGCCAGTTTAACTTCTCCACAATCTTCTTCTTCTCGGTCGATCTCGGTCAACAATGTTCTTCTCAATGGTAATCTTCTTCTCACTATGAGGTGTGCTTCGGTGTCCCCTTCCCCCTCTCAAACTTAAGTTTGCATACACAAGTTTTTTTACCTATCGAAATCCATATATAGGATACTTATATCTTCGTATAAGTATACTCGGTTAAGCTGGATATACTCCACGTTCTTAGCGACTGATCGCATCTCCTGTTATCATGATCTACGTTTTTACATGCCATGTTTTAAAATTTTGTTGTCCGTGCTATATATCTTCCGATTTCTGCCTCCCGCAGATATGTGAGTATACGCGTACGGTGAATATACGTATAAGAGGACCATAAAGGGTTTGGATGGATTCATACGGCCTTAGAAACAAATGGGTACTGAGTTTTTATTGTCAAAGTTTGAAAATAAGGGGTGGACACCGAAGCAAAAGTGTCCTACTAAAGATTTTTTTTCTTCTACAGCCGAAGAAGACCTTTGCATTGTCCAGTTCTCCTTCTATTAATTCTTTTCGATGAAGATGTATCGGATAACACGTCTTTCATAAATTATATTCATGAATTAACGACAATGTGCAAGTGCATGCAAGAGCTTTGTTAGACTCTCTCTGCTTATGTGGGTCAACTCTTTTTTTTTCATATTGATGCCTCACTCCTTTGGGAAGCTTAGTTTGAAAAACTCTTTTTTCATATTGATGCCTCACTCTTTTTTCAACATCTACTAATCCGGAACTTAGTTTTGAAAAACCACATTTTGAAGGTGATAAGGAGGGTGATATTATTCTTACTGGACGTGTGTGGCAACCTCACTAGATACAAAACTAGAAGGATCATTCAGACAACATTACAATAGAGTAAGATCGCTGTTGGAGCAAGAATTAGTAACGATATTTTTTATATTTACTGGATTGAGAAATAGCATCCCGTCACCTATTTTAATTTTATTATAGATGGCAATATCATTGAACGTGAAAATACTATATGCTATGCCACTTGTGGACCTTGCCACACATGTCATCCGTAACATGGGCTAGTAGTACTTATAATCTGTACTAGGAATGAAAATGAAGCGAAAACATTTCCTTAAAAAAAATGGAGCGGAAACATTTCGACTTTTCCGCGATAAAAAAAATCTTACGGAGCGGATATGGAAACATAACTTTGTGAATCAGAAACGGTTTTTTTTTGCAGAAGTAGAATTGGAACGATGTTTTTCGGCAGACCAGGCACGGAAACAGAATTCCCGTTTCCTCCTAATATGGGCTGTTTGCAAGGCCAATCTAGTCGTCCCAATATGTGACATTGTAAAACTGAACTACCTATGCAATCCATCCTCTACTCCTCATCACACTGAGCAGTCATTCTAGGGTTAGGAAAAAATATCCATTTGTTGAGATTTTATGCTTCATTCAAGGGTCTCGTGGTTCTAACAATCATCCAATTTTCATCTGTGTCCGTACCATATTGATGTTTGTTTCAGACAATATATGCTTCCGTATTTGTTTTCAAGGTTTCTATACTCTTTTATGTTTCTGCAGAAAATATGAAAACAAAGTGACACCAGTCAGTTGTGTCCGTTTTCGCCCCTGTTTTCATCCCTAATATGTGCCCTTCCTACAACTCCCCATTAATTTGCCAGAACGGTGTCTTTCCTTTTCGAGGTGGAGATCAGAGAGAGCTACATGCACCATCTTCACATTTACTTCCAGATGTTTACCTACAAAGTACCGACAATCCCGTGTATATCATGCGATTGCCATCGATATTGTTGAGCAACCGAATTGAGAGCAACGACGCTACTAGAGCATTTGCATTGTAGTCATCTACGTCCTGGTCCATTTTGGTGGACAATTTCATTAGATTGAAGCTACACCCTTTAGATATCGAAGTGAGACTTTCGAAAATCTCAACGAGTGAAAAAATAAAAAAAAATCTTAACTCATGTCCTTGGGATTAAGTTTGTGGATTGACGGGATGTGACCATCCATACTTCCCCAGCGGCAGCACGAAAGAGCATTTCCTCGATCATTATGCTCACAACTTGGTGGTTATGGAAGCGGCGTAACACAACCATCTATCACGGCGCTCGGCCTGATCCTGATGACTTGCTTGACACGATAAAGGCGGAAACAAGGCTGGGGACGACAGCCGGGGCTTTAGTTTAGCCACGCTCACTCCCCCCCCCCCCGACCTAGTAGTGTGTTTAGTGTTGTTGTACCCGGGTGATTCCTCTCTAAGCTTGTACCGAAACACAAAGATTTTGTGTTTTCTCGAAAAAAACATGTCCCTTCTTGTATGTTACATGGGGTGTAATCCTTCTTAGTCTTTGTGCCATACCGCCATCATGTATGGATAGGCTAAGAGATTCCAAAACACAATGAATCTAAAAAGAGCTAGTGACATGCCATCCACATCATGATATGTCATGTATGATATTTTCCGATTTGTAGCATATCAGCATATGTATGACTGTCTGATAGGAATACAACTCGAACAATATCGAAAAAACTTTACAAACTGGTAAGGCACAATAAATGCCCCATGGGAAGGCCAAGAGCCAAACTGCAAGCCGGTCAATTTCCAACCTCCTAAATCTAGAATGAATCATGCACACATATCCGTTGAGATGTTCCACATCATCAAGGAATCTTGTCCCGTTGGTCGACAGGGAAAAAGAAACATGTCAACTATATTTGGCTGAGGAAGATCGATGCCGTGAGGAGGATTGACAAATTATTTTGTTTGTGCTAAGTCTTATGGTCCAGGAACTCGGGAACGAAACCAAACTATAAGATTTTGACACCAAAATTGCTTTGTGAAATGTATAAATATACATGAATAGTTGTTTGTATTAATACACAAGATAAAAATATAATGTATTGATCCTACGTGAATAAGTGTAAATGATAAGTTTGAATTGCTTCCATTACAATTCATAAGGACCAAAGGCATGGAAAACTAACTAATAAGAATTTGATTACATGGTTCCTTAATCCAAAATATATGAATGAATGAAAAACTTTATAGAATATAAATTCTAATGTGAGTGCATGCATGTATTGGGCGGATAGATCTACTTGGGAGATTCCAAAACATAATGGATCTCAAAAAGAGCTTACGCAGACAAGATGCAAAACCCTTTGGCGACCTGAGAAGGCAGGGGAATTGCGACTTGCGATCGATCGAACAAATCATATATCCATTGCTAGCTAGCCAAATGGCGCATGGGTACACATGTGTATATCTCCTTGGAAAGATGCGATGATGCCTGCGTCCTTTCAACTTTGAATACCCCATCATCAGCATCTATAATATTGCATCTGTAATACCACAATAGTTTTCAGGCTTGTCAGCCACGTGCAAAGCCCTTGAAAAGGCGAGGATCGAATCACATCACCTCGCCGGGCCGGCCACCGTAGCACGCGCGCGGCATCGATCCCCTGTGCAAATTACGCCAAGGTCAACGCGTGCGCGCATGCACGTGTACCCCCTCCAAAAGATGCGGATGCCCTGCAGCTAGCTAGCGTCATTCATGTCAACTCTGGCTTTGCGTGTATCTTTCTCCCCATCAGCAGCATCCATATATATCCTATCGCTTCTGCTGGATCATCGTCGTCGTTGTAGCTGGTACAGTACTACTGCAGATGCGTTATTCGCGATCGACGACGTTACTGCGCCCGCGCGGCATCGATCGGCCGCAGCGCAGCGCCGGTACTTACTGGGTGCCTGGCGCGGCGCGCGTTGGTCGGCACGAAAATATTCGGCTGACGAAGATCAACGCGCGCGGCGAGAACGATGATATTCCTGATAAGGACGGCAATATATGCAGCTAGCACAGGTGTGTGCACTGGTTTTTCTTTCCAGCTGGAAGAAACCGAATACTCCATCTGCCCAAAAAGATGTCTCGGTTGGTATCTCAATGTATTTAGATGCGTTTTAGTGTATAGATATATATTTTTTTTTCAAAATAGAGAGCGGAGCTCGGGCCTCTGCATCAATTGATGCACAATGCACAATTTCTTTTATTGCGTAGTTCAACGAAAAAGAAGTTTTACAATTCATGGATCAGCTAAGGTTGAGACATGTATCAACTATCTGAAAAAGAGAAGTAACAAAATCCTATACATTCTTAATTCTACTAACGTGCCACCAGCCCCCAGAGGTAGAAGTCCTAAGCGACCATAAGGAGCTGGGTACATCCAGAAACCATGGGTTCTCACCGATCCTCCGGTAAAAGATGTGGTCATAGTTGAATCCAATGTGTCGCTAGTCGAATAACCTGCATAAAATTGGTACCAGTCTGTTTGTTAAAGACAATGTTATTTCTGAACGTCTAAATAGACCAACATAAAGCCGATACACCAATGCGTAATCTTCTTATCAACCCCATTCAACCAATTTCCAAACAAATTTGTAATATTGGCAAGTGAAGGCATGTCATATGCAAAATAAACCATACACCAAATGATACGAGCAAAAGGGCATGAAATGAAAAGATGTTCCACAAATTCCAATGAATCATAGAAACAACAGTTTTGACATCCCTCGCATTTTCTTTTGGCTAGATTATCTTTTGTCAATAAGACTTTATTCTTAAGAAACCACATGAATATCTTTATTTTTAGAGCAATTTTCAACTTCTACAAGTATGTTTGTAAAAATCTAGTGTGCCCATTCATTTGGTCAAGATACATAGATTTTACTGTAAATTTAACTGAGGAAGTAAGCTTCCAAGTAAACTGATCGGTAGTATCATTTAGCTGAACCGTCATCAACCGCTGACATAAGTTTAACCATTGTGTCCATTTATTACCAGTTAAAGACCTTCTAAAACAAATATTTAGAGGTGATTGGCCAAGGACATCTACCACCGAAACATTCTTCAGTTGCACAATACTATATAATGACGGATATTGATGAGTCAATGAAGTTTGGCCTAACCATATATCTTCCCAAAAGCGAGCACATTGGCCATCTCTAATTTTTAAAAAGCCATTGGTAAAGAAAAGTTCTTTCACACGCATAAGACCCTTCCAAAAGGGGGAATCATTAGTTTTGGCCTCTACTTGAGACAACGTTTTACCTTGCAAGTATTTATTTTTAAGTATTTTTTGCCACACGCCTTCTTCAGTGAGAAATTTAAAAAGCCACTTGCTAAGTAAACATTTATTTTTTTTATCTTAAGTACCTCAATCCCTAGACCTCCCTGATCTTTCGAGAGGCAAACTATATTCCATTTAGAGAGTCAATATTTCTTCTTGGTGTCATCACTTTGCAAAAAAAGTCTAGATCTAAAAAAATCCAGACGTTTGCTAACCCCTTAGGAATTTCAAGAAAAAATAACATGAACATTGGTAAACTGGTCAGCACCGAATTAATCAAGACTAGTCGATCTCCATAAGAGAGTAGTTTTCCTTGCCAACATCCTAGCTTAGAAACAAAACGATTTTCCACAGGGTTCCATTCGGAATTCCCGTAATTTTCTATAATGGATAGGTACCCCAAGATACCGAAAGGGGGGGGGGACTAGACTCGCAGCCTAATACCTGCTTTATACTCATATTCCAACTCCTTTGCATTCCCAAAACAGAAAATTTCGCTCTTATGAAAATAATCTTTAGACCCGATAATTGTTCAAAGATGCAGAGTATGAGTTTCATATTTATAGCCTTTTCAAAATCATGTTTCCTAAACAATATGGTATCATCCGCATAATATAAGATAGAGAAGCCCCCATCAACAAGATAAGGAACCAAGATACCGACTTGGCCATCCGCCTTAGAACGAGCGATAAGAATAGACAACATGTCAGCAATGATATTTAAAAGTATTGGAGACGAAGGATCACCCTGTCTCAAACCTTAATTTCCTGTTAGGGTTCGGTGCAGAAAATCAAATTTTTTACTACAACTGATTGCCCCGATGCCCAAGATCTATCTACAAGTAATGCAGTAACGGCCGAGAGGTGAATACATACCTTTGTAGTCCGAAAGCGGTTAACATTTTGAGGGGAACATGGTTGATGTAGTCGTGCTCGTAGCCGACCTCAAGGTCGCTGTGCTCCTCGCAGGTCACCCCTTGATCCATCACCATCCAGCAGCCTGACTTACGACATCACAGTGCCCCAAGTGTTGCACCTCGTAGGTTTATAAACATATGGTGTACGATGAGAACTTCCATCTCCCCGATCATGCTGGGAGTACGTTGCGGAAGTAGATCTCTAGCTATGGAATCCCTGCAGCGTAATAGCGTGTTGCAGACGCGTCGTCTCTTGCGCGAACAACCCTGGCTCGTACCAACGCGTGGAGACAACTAGAGAGAGATATTGGAGAGGAGGAGGAGTTCCCAACTCATGGGATCTGTATATTGGTGTGTCCTCCAAAGGGGAGAAGGGGCCTCTCCCTTCCGGTTTCCCTCATGGGCCCTTTTTCCCTAGGAAATTTGGTCCATTAGTGGAATAAGCTTTCAAATGAGATTTTAATATTATATTTAATATTAATTACATTAGTTAATATGTAAAGGCATATTACCAAATCAGATTCAACCCGAAACACCTTTCGGTACCCCTTATATATATCCTCCGAATAGCTTCGGAACATCCTGGGACAATTTCGGTCCTCTCACCGGAACTTTTCCGGTTTCCTTTCTTTCTCCGAACAACTTCGGATATTTCTCCATGGAACAATTCCGGCTTTCTCTTTATCATCTATGATTCCAAATTACGGATGATCGCAAGCTCGTCGCACCCTTAAGTGGACCCCCTCATGGCTCAGGAACAGCTACATACATAACCTAGACTCTCTTGCGTCAATGATCCACATCGGGACCGTAATGCCCATAATGATCCCTTTGCATTCCAGATTGACGATGTAATTTGAACCGTAAACGTTGTGTCCAATTCTCTTTGTTTCTTCAATACTACTTGTATGAGATCCGATCGTTAAGGTATCACCATACCTTGTTCAATCTCATTACCGATAAGTACTGTTTACTTGTTACCGCGATATTACATCCCCATGACATAGTCACATGTTGCAACATTTATGGATGTAATCTCACCAAGTCGGCCTAACTGTATCTTACCCGTCATTGGATGAACAAATCCCGCTCTTGACACAATCTCTTCAACCTGTTCCTCCGGATATCCAACGTACACATTTATAATCACCATTGTACTGAGTGACGCTTGATGCAGTCAAAGCATCCTCGGGAGACATTGATTATGATATGGTCTCACGGTCTAAGGAGAAGGAGACTTCATTTCTAACTATTGCAACAATGAACTTTGTGACTTGATTGTGTCACAATCTTTGAGGGATGTCCATCACATCATTCACCAATGATATGACCTCGTTGTAAACCAGCGCTATCACTTCATGATCAGGAAACCTTGATCATCATGTTACCCAACGAAATAGTAATAGAGGTTACTAGGGACTTTATGTTTCATATCACACCTGTACTAATGTTTCCACTTGATTTTGAGACAAGATTTTAAAAAATGGCATACCAGTCTAGCTCAGCTCAAGAAGTTAATAGTAAACTGCAACAAAGTGATATTTGCGCTGGATACGATCGAAGAGCAGAATTCAATTTTAGGAAAATCGTCAAGCTGCATCTTGATGGTCTCCTTCGAGCAGAGTGTAATTATTGGCGGAAACGATGCACGATCAGATGGATCAAACATGGTGAGGACAATTCAAAAAAAAATCATGCAATGGCAACCGAACGGTTTAGGAGAAATTGTGTAGCCATGCTTAGATATGCTGATGGCAATGAGGTCTCTGATCATGATCTTATGGCTAGGTTACTCTGGAATAATTATCGAAAGAGGATGGGGACAACAGAAAAAATTGGGATGCAGTTTGACCTGGCCCGTTTGTTAACAAGGGTATATGGGCTTGATGATTTAACAAGGCCTTTTGAGAAAAAGGAAATGGACGAGGTAGTCAAGGCAATTCCATCGGATAGGGCCCCTGGGCCGGACGGATTCAATGGCATGTTTATAAAGAAATGCTGGCCCATAATTCAAATGGAATTTTACCGCCTAGTTGCTGATTTTCATTCTGGAAATCTGAATTTACAGAATATTAATACTTCGTATATCACGCTTGTTCCTAAGGTGGCGGTGCCTATTGAAGTTAATAACTACCGACCTATTTCACTTACGAATGTCTGTCTCAAGTTACTAACAAAGCTAGCTGCTAATCGTCTCCAGGGGAAGATTCTAGAATGTGTACATAAGAACCAATATGGGTTCTTGAGAAATAGGTCGATTCAGGACTGCTTGGCTTGGTCGTTTGAGTATCTTTTCCTCTGTCACAAGTCCAGAAAGCCGATCATAATTTTGAAACTGGATTTCGCAAAGGCGTTTGATACGATTGAGCATGATGTTATCATTGAGGTGATGAGGCACAAAGGTTTTAATGACTTATGGCTTAGTTGGGCAAGATCTCTGCTATCCTCTGGTACTTCTTCGATTCTCTTGAATGGCATCCCGGGGAAACAATTTTGGTGCAAGCGTGGGGTTCGTCAGGGAGATCCTTTATCCCTGCAGTATTATTTATTTGGATCTGACTTACTCCAATTAGTGGTTAATGACTTAATGCAGCAAGGTTTGATTAGTAGGCCTATTGACACTCATGATTTGGATTTTCCTATCATCCAGTACGCGGATGACACGTTACTAATCATGCCTGCTGATGTTGGACAATTGAGAGAACTTAAATTGGCTCTATACAAATACAGTTTATCAACTGGCTTGAAAATCAATTTCAACAAATCCCAAATGATCCCTATCAATGTCCCAGATGACCTCACCCAGCAACTTGCTTTAGAATTTAATTGTCAAGTTGGATCCATGCCGTTCACATACTTGGGACTGCCCCTTGGCACCACCAAGCCAACTATTCGAGATCTTATGCCTCTTGTGTGTCGACTTGAAAGGAAACTATTTTCCAGCTCAAGTTTCCTCTCGCAAGGTGCAAGACTTCAGCTCATTACCTCAGCCTTAGCATCAATGTCACTACATTTCCTATGTACATTGCAGTTATATTCGGGCTTGACACACCAGCTGGACAGGGTGCTTAGGCAGTGTCTGTGGAGAGACGATAAAGACACCCCAAAACAGTCACTGGCAGCGTGGGAAATGATATGCAAGCCTAAGTATGCTGGTGGTCTTGGCATTGTGGATTTTCAAAAGAAGAATGAAATGTTGTTGATTAATTTCTTGGACAAATTCTATAATCGCAGAGATCTTCCGTGGGTTGAGTTAGTTTGGACCTCATACTATAACAACAATGTGCCGCATGCCGAGAAACTGTGTGGATCGTTCTGGTGGCACGATGTGATTCAGTTGGTGGACAACTTTCGAGGTGTGGCCAAGGTGTCTATTGGCTGTGGCGATACGTTCCTATTTTGGTATGATAACTGGTCATTAGCTGCTTCTTGTCGGACTCTTAAGGACAGATTCCCAAGGCTTTTTTCCTTTGCGTTGGATGAGAACATCTCGGTTGCTTCTGTGTATTCCACAGAGGATATCACTAATATTTTTCATCTACCACTGTCCAGAGCTGTCTATGATGAATTGGGACAGGTTCAACAACTGATGAGTGACCATCCTGTTTCGAACAAAAGTATTGTTGGACGTTGAAAGGGTAATTGCCCCTATGTGTGGTTTTGGTGATTAATGACAATCCGACTAATGTTTTCACTGAGTTTTATATGAAGGTATATTCCATAGGTCATGCTTGTAGTCCATGTGTTGGATTCAAGTATGGATGCCATGAAGATAAAGATATACCTTGAGTATTGGCATCAAAATCATCGAGTTGAAGAGAAGAATATGATATGATCAAGATCTTGAGAGTGTGATCTCAATAGAATAATTCAAGATATGGCTCTAAGTCGGTGTCATGATAGCCTCATTAGTTGAGATATGGTTGACTAAGATTTAGAGCATGTAATCAAATGAATATTTCCTTATGTACCTCGATATATTAAGATGGAGCACGAGAAGATACTTGGTTGACCAATAACAAAGAGTGAAGATTGATTTCAAGTTAGTCAACACATGAAGCATAAAAGAATGTACCACATGGTCTTGTGGTATGGTAAGCCTTATCAATTATGCATCATGAACTAACCCATTATATATTTGCCTTTGTGTTTTCTATATGGGACAGGTATCTTCCCATGGGCATGCTTCAAAATGAAGACTTTATATAGACCATGAGAGGATGACATCAAGTGGTGATCGTCATCAAGGTTGAGAAGGGCAAGTTCAAGATAAGCATCTCAAGAAGATCATTTCCTTGAAGCTTGACGTCCATATTGGTGATAATGGACATGTGAAGACATTTATTAATGAAGCTATCCCATAGTTGTGTATGGGGGAGCAAATTAGGAGTCTTCACGAAGCAACAATGATCAAGTTTTGCATTCCGGCTTGGGTGGACCTTGAAGCGTTGTCATCAAGATCAAGCGATATGCGCAAGGCAAAGGTATGGCCTTGCTAGGTTTTGCTTTTACCGGTCTCAAGGTGGTTGTTGGGAGACCGGGTTATAGGATAGATAGCCGCACTATCAAGAGGGGCTTTCGGTTGTGTAACTTGATCACATCGTCATAGGGAGCTCAATCCTTTGCATACTTTGCATCTTCCTATTTTGTTGCTTCTTGGTGTTTACCGATGTGATGTTCTTGAGCTTGTTGCTAGCTCTTCAACAAGCCCAAGTTCATCAAAAAGGAATTCGTATGCATCTTCTATGGCGTTTTCGAGTTTGACGGTTTTAGCGGTTCTTATTTAGGGAGGCTTATTACCTTTCTTCATTTGGTTCTATCCTCCTTTGTTGGGCTATGATGTTTCTCTGCAAAATCTTTTAGATCTTGTTGTCCTCGTCAAAACAAGCCCAAGATCATCGAAATCGGAGTCCGGATGCAAAAGTTATTGCGTTTTTCGTGAAGCCTATTTCATCCCGATTGTGAGTTCGGTTCAACCGGCTCCTAGACCGGGTGGTCCGGTGCCAGGACCGGAAAACCGAATCTGAAACCGGGATTTTCGGTTTTGCTATACCGAGTCTATCCGAGACTGTGTACTGACCCTAATTCCGGTTTTAAGTTCGGTTTTCCGGTCCAGGAACCGGACCGTCTGGTTTTGGAGCCGGTCCAACCGAACTTTCAACCGAGTTCGTACAGATTTCTTCCAACGGCCATATTTGCTTTCCACTATAAAAAGGGGTTCTTCCCCCAACGTTTTAGGGTGTTCTTGACCAAGAAATTAACCTCCATTGTTGAACCTCTTGAGCTTGCTTCCTCCCCCTTCCCTCCTATGATTCTTGCATCTTTTTGAGGGCTTTGGAAGAGGAGATCTAGATCTATAATCCCCACCAATCAATTCCTCCTCTAAGTGAGGGGATCCCATTGGATCTAGATCTTGGAGTCATTGGTTGACTTCCACCATTGTTCTTCCTCTCTAATTCCTCCCTAGCACTTGTTGCTTTGGTGGGATTTGAGAGTGAAGGATTTGAGCACCCTTGGTGGTCTTGCTTTGCATTCTTACATAAGTGTTGAGCTTTCCATTACGATTTGTTCGAGTGAGAGACCGTGAGCTTGTTACTCTTGGAGGGTGACCTCCTAGTTGGCTTGGCGGTTGGTACCGCGGTGTTCTCTTCGTGGAAGATTGTGAAGAGACCCGGGATTCTCCTTCGTGGAGCTTGTGAAGTGGTTGTGGAGCTTGCCATCTCCGGAGTGGAGGAAAAGCTAGCCATAAGGAAAGGGCCTATTCCTTCGTGGGATAGACTCGGAGAAGAAGGTGAGCCTTTGTGGCGCGTGAGGAATCCTTCATGGAACCTCACACCTCTCCAACGTGACATAGCCCCCTTCCCAAAGGTGGTGAACACGGGAATACATCTTCGTCTCCGCGTGCGTCGGTTATCTCTATATCCGAGCTTACTTTCCTTGTGATAGCCATCGAGTTTGAAGTACTTATATCTTGCTTATCACTTGTGGTATATTTATCTTGTGCTATCTTGCTTAGCTTAATTTGTTGTTGGTGCACTTAGTTGAGCCTAGTGTATTTAGGTTTTGTGCTTGTAAAATAAACGTTAGTTTAATTTCGCATTCTATCAAGCCAAAACCGTAATAGTTTTAAAATTGCCTATTCACCCCCCCTCTAGGCGACATCTCTATCCTTTCAGACGTATAGCTGGGGAGAAAAATACACGTCTGCTAATTTCTATGCCAAAATTCATGCTCATATTATAGTGCCCAAGGTTTTTCATTGGATCTGGAAATCAGGGTGCATTATGAAAACTAAGATGTTTGCATGGTTGCTACTCTCTGATAGACTGAATACACGAGACCTCTTAATTCGGCGTAACTGGAAAGTAACTGATGACAAACATTGTGTAATATGCCCTTTGCGTGCCTATGAGGACAGAATTCACCTATTTTTTGAATGCAACTTCAGTCAGCGAATCTGGAATTACCTTCAGATAGATTGGGGAGGAGGAATCGGTGATATCCAATCTACAGTGACATCAGCCAAGCAGAGTTTCAATAAGCCTTTTTTTATGGAGGTGATGATCATGGCATGTTGGCATATATGGCTATTAAGGAATGCAAAAATATTTCGGCAAGAGGACCCAACTTTTGCTCGTTGGAGGGCAAGCTTTTTTCATGATATGGCTTTATTGAAACATAGAGTTAAAGCAAAGCATAGGGAGGGTCTTATGACCTGGTTGAACTTCTTGTTCGTGTAATTTGTACATTTTTCTTAGTGTGTAATTAGGTAGGTAGCCCCCCTCTCTCATCCTCTTTCCTCCATATGTACATAAGATTTTTTGGTTTTTATTAAATTTTGCTGTGGTGCTGTTGCCTCACAGTTCCGGGTCAAAAAAAAATGTTTTCACTTGATAAAGTTATAGCATAACATGAAACTATTACGAACTTATTGGGATATGACAATAATAAACCTTTTATTTTTTTTTCTCTAGGGCATATTCCCTTCATTTTCGTGTCTGGAAATAATGAACAATGTCATCATTTACTCTTATTCCAACACTCCCACCTTGCACATATGGCTTAATCTAGTCACACCATTTTGAATCAAAGCCCTTCATGCGCAAAACTTGTTGTAGAAAAGGACATTTTACTCAATTTTGAAAAGCACTCTATCTAGGTTTTTACGTTGCAGCTCATGGATGGTTTCGTGCAAGATGACAACCCCTTCAAGGATATGCCGTCTCGGCATAAAGGCGGTCTGTGTTGGACTAATCACCTTATGGGCCAATTCCATAATGCGATTAGTCGCCACCTTAGTAAATATTTTGAAGCTAACATTGAGAAGACATATAGGTCTATATTGTTGGATTTGAACTGCATTCTCTTTCTTAGGTAATAGAGTAATCATCCCAAAATTCAACTTAAAAGGGATAATTCTCCATCATGCAACTTCCTAAAAGGGCCATGAGTTCATTTTTAATGACACCCAAAACGTTTGGTAAAACTCCGCCGTAAAACCATCCGGACCAGGAGCTTTAATATGTTCCATCTGGGAAATCGCTTCAAACACTTCTTTCTCAGAAAAATCAGCTATGAGGATAGCATTCTCCTCAACTGAAATTTGTGGGATGTCAGTCAAGAGATCTTCTCGCAACAAGAAATTAGTATAAGTCGGCTCACCAAAAAGCCGCTTATAGTAATCCGTAATATAAAATTTTAGATTGTTCTCTCCAACAATAGTACCTTCATATTGCTCTAATTGAAATATTTTTTCTTTCTATGTTTGCCATTGGCAATAAGACGAAAATATTTGGTGTTGTTTTCTCCTTCTTGCACGTGTTTTACCTTAGCCTGCTGAGCCCATTTGGTGTCCTCATCACATCTAAGTTGATTTACGCGCTCATTTGCCTCTCTTAATTTATGTTTCTCCACTTCACTGAGAGGAAACGTCTCTGCTTTAATATTCAAATCATCAATTATGGATAACAATTTTTCTTTATCTTGCTTATATTTACCGCTGAGATTCTTAGCCCAGCCCTTCAAGAATCGCCGTAAGTTTCTAATCTTAGCTTGCCAAGTTTGAATTACGGTTTTACCATTTGGTACCGATTCCCACTCCATTTTGATCATCTCATAGAACCCATCCCGACGCAACCAGGATAGTTCAAAAGAGAATCGAGCTTTATTACCTATATAAGCGTGATGACCATAGTCAATTAAAAGTGGCGTATGATCAGAACCGACCGTGTCAACACCTTTACCGAAACTAAAGGGATTTTTTTCTCCCAGTCGACACTTGCAAGTATCCGATCCAACTTCTCAAAAGTTGGTTGATCCCTGCGATCTGTCCATGTAAACTTTCTACCAGAAAGAGCAATTTCTCTAAGGTCCAAACTCTTGATGATAGCGTTAAACATAAATGGCCATCGAGGATTAAAATTATTATTGTTTTTGTTTTCTTGTCTACGCATAATATTAAAATCATCACCTACCAACATAGGTAAGGGTTCCATCTCGCACATGCGCACCAGTTCAGATAAAAATTCAGGTTTACGTGAGTCTTGCGCAGCCCCATACACGACCCATTCAAAACCATCATTTTTACACCTCATATGAAGCTTAATAGAAAAGTCATCGGTCTCAACATTTTTTACTTGCAATGTTTCATTATTAATGCCCACTAAAATCCCACCTAACTTTCCACGTGGATACATGTGAATTTCGACAAGTCTGTGACATTCCTTTTGATTCTGAGGAGGGAGTGCTAGCGGAAAGATTTCATATGGGGCAGCATGCCGTATGTATAATCTTCCTCTCTCCAATTCCCTTTATTGCCTGAGTTCTTTCCTTTGCCGAGTTTAGGATTCCCTAGCTAGAAATCTGGTTGTAAGTTCTAGTTGTATGCACCAGGCCTAACGATTGTTCTAGTGGAGAGGCTCAGGGCAAACCCTAGACGCCGCCACCACTCCCAATCCACCTCAGCCCATCCCCGCCACTACCGGACGACGGAGGCAATGGGATCTCATCTCTTCACGCGGTGGGCATTCGCAGTGGCCTCCTCTCCTCGCACGGCGGGAGATCCTAGCTGGTGCGACGCGACAGCCCTAGATGGCAAGCTGTGACCAGAGGAGACACTAGTGGAAACGAGGCCTTTGGTTGAGCCTGGAAATGGGCTACGAACCGGTGTTAAAGGGGGGCCCGTACCAGCATGGACCGTGCAGCAAAAAGGAGCCCCCCTTTAACACCGGTTCGTGGCACGAACCGGTGTTAAAGGCCCCTGCACCAGTGGCCAGCGCAGCCCCCCTTTAACACCGGTTCTTGAACCGGTGTTAAAGGGGGAGGCTATATAAGACACCGCAGCCCACACCCCACTCTTCCATTTTTTCACTGTCTCATTTTGGAGCCTAGCAAGAGGGTGTGAAGTGTGCTAGTTTGTGTTTTTTTCATATGCACAAGAGGTGTTCGGTGAAATGCCCGAGAGCTCAAAATAAGTTTTCTCGTTGCTCTTTCCTTCTCGGTCGAGGTCGGCAACTATCCTTTCATGTGTCATTGATATACTATATATATAAATGGTCATCTCCCTATTAATTTTTGATATATACTATATATTAATGCAGATGAACCGGCAATGGATGTACGGTGACCGCTGCACTTCCGAGTACATTACGGGCCTCCAAAATTTCATCGTTGTGGCTAATGCAAACCGTGGTCACAATGGTTTTATGTGTTGTCCGTGTGTTCACTGTCAGAACAAGAAATACTACTCAAATACCAGAACCATTCACGCCCACCTGCTTCGATCCGGTTTTATGCCCAGCTATAATTGTTGGACCAAGCACGGAGAAAAAGGGGTTGTGATGGAAGACAACGAAGAAGAAGAGGATGATGACAACTATCATAATATGTATCCTGAATATGATGATACTGCAACGGGGGTAGATAATGAAGATCAAGAGGCAGCAGATGGGCCCGCTGATGACGATCTTGGTCGGGCCATTACTGATGCAAAGGAAGAATGTGAAACTGAAAAGGAGAAGGAGAAGCTGGAGCAGATGTTAAAGGATCACAAAAAATTGTTGTACCCAACTTGCGAAGATGGCCACAAAAAGCTAGGTACCACACTGGATTTGCTGCAATGGAAGGCAGAGAGCGGTGTGACTGACAGCGCATTTTCAAAGTTGTTGGTAAAAATGAAGAATCTTCTTCCAAGAAATAATGAGTTGCCCGACAGTACATACCAAGCAAAGAAGGTTGTTTGTCCTCTAGGATTAGACGTGCAGAAGATACATGCCTGCATTAATGACTGTATCCTCTACCGCGGTGAGAAGTACGAGAATTTAGATGCATGCCCGGTATGCACTGCACTGCGGTATAAGATCAGACGAGATGATCCTGGCGATGTTGAGGGCGAGGCCCCTAGGAAGAAGGTTCCTGCCAAGGTTATGTGGTATGCTCCTATAATACCACGGTTAAAACGTCTCTTCAGAAATAAAGAGCATGCCAAGTTGTTGCGATGGCACATGAAAGACCGTAAGAAAGACGCGATGTTGAGACACCCCGCTGATGGGTCACAGTGGAGAAAAGTCGAGCGAGAGTACCCGGACTTCGCACGTGACGCTAGGAACTTAAGGTTTGGTCTAAGTACAGATGGCATGAATCCTTTTGGTGAGTAGAGCTGCAGTCACAGCACCTGGCCTGTGACTCTATGTATCTATAACCTTCCTCATTGATTGTGTATGAAGAGGAAGTTCATTATGATGCCAGTGCTCATCCAAGGCCCGAGGCAACCCGGCAACGACATTGATGTGTACCTAAGGCCATTAGTTGAAGAACTTTTACAGCTGTGGGCCAAAACAGGTGTACGTATGTGGGATGAGCACAAAGGGTAGCCATTTGACCTACGAGCATTGCTTTTCGTAACCATCAATGATTGGTCTGCTCTTAGTAACATTTCAGGGCAGACAAACAAGGGATACAATGCATGCACACACTGTTTAGATGAGACTGAAAGTGTATATTTGAATAAATGTAAGAAGGTTGTGTACCTAGGGTATCGTCGATTTCTTCCGAACCTACATCCAGTAAGAAAGAAAGGCAAGCATTTCAAACGTCTGGCAGAACCCCGGAGGAAGTCTGTCCTCCGTACCGGTGAGGAGGTATTTGGTATGGTCAAGGACCTAGAAGTAATCTTTGGAAAAGGTCCTGGCAGTCTATCTGTTCCGAATGACGATGCCGGACACGCGCCCATGTGGAAGAAGCAATCTATATTTTGGGACCTACCCTATTGGAAAGTCTTAGAGGTCTGCTCTTCAATCGACGTGATGCACGTGACGAAGAATGTTTGCGTGAACCTGCTAGGCTTCCTAGGAGTGTATGGGAAGACAAAAGATACACTGGAAGCACGGCAGGACCAGCAACGTCTGAAAGACCCTGAAGAGCCTATGCATCCTGAGAACGAGAAGGGTAAACGATGCCACTTAACTCCTGCCAGCTACGCTCTTACCAAAGAAGAGAAGAAAATCTTTTTTGAATGCCTGAGCCATATCAAGGTCTCGTCTGGATTCTCATCGAATATAAAGGGAATAATAAGTACGGCAGAGAAAAAATTCCAAAACCTGAAGTCTCATGGCTGCCACGTGATTATGACACAATTGCTTCCGATTGCATTGAGGGGGCTTCTACCTAAAAATGTTCGAGTACCCATTGTGAAGCTATGTGCATTCCTCAATGCAATATCTCAGAAGGTAATCGATCCAGAAAGCCTACCAGGGTTACAGACATATGTGGCCTAATGTCTTGTCAGCTTTGAGTTGGTGTTCCCACCATCCTTCTTCAATATTATGACGCATCTCCTGGTTCACCTAGTAGAAGAGATTGCCATTCTCGGTCCTATATTTCTACACAATATGTTCCCCTTTGAGAGGTACATGGGAGTCTTAAAGAAATATGTTCATAACCGTGCTACGCCAGAAGGAAGCATCTCCAAGGGCTATGTAACAGAGGAGGTCATTGAGTTCCGTGTTGATTTTATTCCTGACCTTAAGGCGATTGGTGTTCCAGAATCACGACATGAGGGGAGACTGCATGGAAAAGGCACCCTAGGATGTAAAACAATGATATGTAGGGACGGGCATTCTCTCAATCAAGCACACTACACGGTTTTACAAAGATCTATCTTGGTTACCCCTTATATCAATGTACACAAGAATTTAATACGCCTCAAACACCCGGGACAGTCTGATGAATGGATTATAAGTGAACACATGGCGAGTTTTGGCGGTTGGCGGCAAAGACTTCTCACGAATAACATCACTGTTGGGGATCAGCTGTACTTGTTGGACAAGACACCATCTTCGACTGTATGTACTTTCCAAGGGTACGAGATAAATGAGAATACATTTTACACGATAGGCCAAGATAAAAAGAGCACCAACCAAAATAGTGGTGTCCGCTTCGATGCAGCAGAAGACAATGGGCAAAAGACCACGTATTATGGGTTCATAGAGGAGATATGGGAACTTGACTATGGACCTAATTTTAAGGTCCCCTTGTTTCGATGCAAATGGGTCAAGCTAACAGGAGGAGGGGTTGAGGTAGACAAGAAGTACGGAATGACAACAGTGGATCTCAACAATCTTATGAAGGTAGACAAGAACTTAGACGAACCATTCGTCTTAGCCAATGATGTGGCTCAGGTTTTCTGTGTGAAGGACATGTCTACCAAACCGAAAAAAAGAAAAAATAAGCAAACAGATACATCACACGATGAGCCAAAGCGTCACATAGTTATTTCAGGGAAAAGAAACATCGTGGGAGTGGAGGACAAGACAGACATGTCAGGAGATTATAATAAGTTTGATGAAATTCCGCCCTTCAGAGTGAAGACTGGCCCAACCATCCTGTTAAACGGTGTTGATACTCCATGGTTACGGCCGACGCGATCATAAGATTGACTATATGTATTAATTGAGCCATTTTTGGCACACATATGTATCACAACATGGAAATCAATGTCATATTTCTTCTGTTAACAGTATATGTATTAAATGAGCCATTTTTCTTCCTTCTATTTCTTCCCTCCATTTTTCTTCCCGCCATTTTTCCCGCCATTTTTCTTCCCACCATTTTTTCCCGCCAGTTCTTCCCGCCAGTTCTTCCCTCCAGTTCTTCCCGCCAGTTCTTCACTATATATATGTAGGGTTGGCCTCCATTGTCATTGCACATCTCTAGACTCATATCTGCAACCTCATCACTCTTTCCCATGGCTTCCACCGTAGCACTAACCCCCAGGGAGGCGGAGGCGCTTTGCGCCTCGAACTACCCCTGCCCGCCGGGCTACTGTGTCCCCGTCGGCTGGATGCTGAGTGCCGAAGGTGTGTCGGTTCCTCCTATCCCTTTAGGTGTGGCGCGCCGGATGGCCATCACGAACCACTACTACTTCAAGATCACGCCAGAGAAGCGGAGGAATCCCAGATGGCATCCCAACTATTTCCCTACTTGGGAAGCCTTCTTCGTGGATCGGCGTGAGAGGGCGCTCGCCAGGCATGAGGAGGACGGCCCACCTCCTCCGAACTTCAACGAGGTCGGCCGTCAGCTGTGGTGGCACGGTCGGACTCTCCAGAGCGTCATGGCCTATGACACTGCCGCCGACTCTAACCCCCGTCTACGCTACCCTCAAGTACAGCCCACACATACTCAGGCTTCAAGGTTCAATTACGGCGACCCCGACGATGACAGCGATGACAGCGGCGACGAGTACGACGACTACAGTGGCGAGTATTACAGGTGTAGGCAGGAGCATGACTGAATCACTCCAACATTCCAAAACAAGTTCGGCCGATTGTTACTTAATCTGGCCATGTATCTTAATTTTCAGTTCTTTTATGTATCTTAATTTTCAGTCGTGCTTTATGTAACTTACTATTAGTTGCATTCTGTATTTTAATTCCAGTTCTATCTCCTTCACAAAATGACCTATCTCATTCGAGGTTTCTTGGCCATATCAAGGCATAGTTTGTGATAATATGGCCATATCAAGGCATAGTTTGTGATAATATGGCCATATTGTGTATACATGTGCCTCATGGCATGGCAAACAATGTTGCAAGAGGAAGTTTTCCTTTTATCGCACCAAAAAGGCATTTTCCATTTTTCGAGCATAAAAAACGGACGGTTTTGTGAAGCAACCATCAAATGGCTAATTCAAAAAACCACCAACGCATTTTACAAAAATACTAGACCACCTTATATGGACAATGTACCAACAGGGGGATCTGAAACCTTTCCGTCCACCTCTGGTGAAAAAGACAAATTCCTGCCGAATCGGCAGGAAGTGGGTCAGATATGAACTACAGGTACATGATACGATGCTCATGATTTTTTTACAAAAATCATTTTTAGGTTCACAATATGCTATTTTATCAAAAATCCAATGCAAGTTGAGCGAGGCTTGGCCCCGAGCTAAGAATCTTCATGCTCGTTGTTCGACAAAGTTTGACGATAGTTTAAAAGGGGGATAAAAAAATAAAAAAAGATCGAAACAGTGCGAAACCTTCGCATGGTGTTATATTATATGACATAGTTAGAAGGAAAAATATCAAACTGGGTATATTGATTATGTCTCAAAGAAACCTTCACAAAATGACCTATCTCATTCGAGGTTTCTTGGCTTTCGGGTCAAATGACCAATGTTATGGCTAGAATCAAGGCATAGTTTGTGATAATATGGCCATATTGTGCATACATGTGCATCATGGCATGGCAAAGAATATTGCAAGAGGAAGTTTTCCTTTTTATCGCACCAAAAGGGCATTTTCCATTTTCCGAGCATAAAAAACGGACGGTTTTGTGTAGCAACCACCAAATGGCTAATTCAAAAAACCACCAACACATTATACAAAAATACTAGACCACCTTATATGGACAATGTACCAACAAGGGGATCTGAAACCTTTCCGTCCACCTCTGGTGAAAAAGACAAATTTCTGCCGAATCGGCAGGAAGTGGGTCAGATATGAACTACAGGTACATGATACGGTGCTCGTGATTATTTACAAAAATCATTTTTAGGTTCAAAATATGCTATTTTATCAAAAATCCAATGCAAGTTGAGCGAGGCTTGGCCCCGAGCTAAGAATCTTTATGCCCGTTGTTCGACAAAGTTTGACGATAGTTTAAAACAGGGATAAAAAAATAAAAAAAGATCGAAACAGTGTGAAACCTTCGCGTGGTGTTATATTATATGACATAGTTAGAAGGAAAAATATCAAACTGGGTATATTGATTATGTCTCAAAGAAACCTTCACAAAATGACCTATCTCATTCGAGGTTTCTTGGCTTTCGGGTCAAATGACCAATGTTATGGCTAGAATCAAGGCATAGTTGTGATAATATGGCCATATTGTGCATACATGTGCATCATGGCGTGTCAAACAATGTTGCAAGAGGAAGTTTTCCTTTTTATCGCACCAAAAAGGCATTTTCTATTTTCCGAGCATAAAAAATGGACGGTTTTGTGAAGCAACCACAGAATGGCTAATTCAAAAAACCACCAACACATTTTACAAAAATACTAGACCACCTTATATGGACAATGTACCAACAGGGGGATCTGAAACCTTTCCATCCACCTCTGGTGAAAAAGACAAATTCCTGCCGAATCGGCAGGAAGTGGGTCAGATATGAACTACAGGTACATGATACGATGCTCATGATTTTTTACAAAAATCATTTTTAGGTTCACAATATTCTATTTTATCAAAAATCCAATGCAAGTTGAGCGAGGCTTTGTCAGATTCAAGTGTATACAAAAGATGCGGCATTTAAATATCTAAACAATTCAAAAATGTTAATACAAAATAAAATATGATTTTCTCTAATAAAATAGGGTTAGATTCCTTTTTATATGCTTAATATTTCTTATGTTCAAAGTTTTAGGATTTGACAATTTATTTTTGTTTGAATTGAATAATCAAACTTTATATGTAAGTGTTTTAATCATTTTGAAAATTTTCATCTAAAGTAAATATAAAATGTTTTTACATGAATGGATAGATATTATTTTTCTGAAAATTATGATATATTATTCATATTTTTCTGAGTTGAAATGAATAAGATATGAATTTTCTAAATTCTTATCCTATTTTTTGAATTATAAATGCCCCACCCCTTTAATGCATGAAATAAATGCCCCCCCTTTAACACCGGTTCCAGCCATGAACCGGTGTTAAAGGGGGGGCGCATTTATTTCGTTTCGCACACGCACACCCCCCCCTTTAACACCGGTTCGTGGCTGGAACCGGTGTTAGGGGGGGGCGAAACGAATTCCCCCTTTTAACACCGGTTCCTGGCTGGAACTGGTGTTAAAGGGGGGTATAAATGCGGGCGCGTTCCTCTTCCTCCCCCCAGCCAGATTGATCGAGCGCAGAGAGCAGAGCCGCGGCGGAGGAGCAGAGCAGAGCCGCCCGCCACCGCGACCTTCTTCATCCGCCGCCGCCACCGCCGCCCGCCACCGCGTCTGTGTCGTCCTCCACCTCGAAGCACACGAGCCGGGACGACCTCCTCTGGCCGGAATCGAGCAAGAACCACCGTCGGCCGCCACCGTTGTCACCATCGATTCATCACCGTCCGACATCGCCTTGCCTCCCCGTCACCACCGACGCGTTCGCGGTGATCTTGCGGTCCCCCTAGACCTCCCCATCGTCTCCCTCCCTCTCTGGTTCCAGCTGCCGCCATGCGTCTGCAGCCGCCGTCGTTGTTTGTCATCGCCGGCCATGCTCTGGTGGTCAATCCACAGCGGCGCCGCCACTTTTTGGCTCCCCGCACTCGTCCGCTTCCAGCGTGCTACTCCTCGTCGCCCCGTGATCCCTGGATCAGGGATCGATCGATGATCTGCAAGGTTGCCATGGATGACATCAGCATGACGTCATGCATGTGCAATATTCTTTTCCTTTTCTGTTTATCAATTCTATAAATGAATTCTGTAATTATTTTTTGTAAATAGAAAATCCCTGACATGTGGGCCATACCTGTAAGAGTTTTAATATTTTCTGTAAATATTTTCTAAAATTAATAAAAGTCAGACATGTCCTCGCCCTGTGCCGCCACTCCCCGCCGACCCCATCGGCCGACCCCGGTAGTTAATTAGTTATTATATTAGTATTTATTAGTTAATTAGTAGTTTACTGTTAGTATTAGTTTAGGGTTTATTTAGTTTAGGGTTATTAGGGTTTATTTAGTTTAGGGTTATTAGTTTAGGGTTATTCAGTTTAGGGTTATTTATTTAGTTTAGGGTTATTTAGTGTATTTTATAGTTAGTATTAGTTTAGGGTCGTCACCTCGCTGCTCTGCGAACGCCGCCGCTGGCCGTTGTCGTTAACGTCGCTCCGGTGACCCCTAGGTAGTGGCACTGCCCGTTTTAGGTAGGCCGCATCATGCTGAGGCGAACCCGCTACCTCGCGCGCCCTGCGTCGCTCTCCAGCGCCGCCAGCCGCCGCTGTCTGGAGCATCCTCCGGTGAGCCACGGTCCCACACGTCAGACACTGTGGCTAGTCCCTCTCATATGCATCCGGGATTTCCCCGAATTAGGGTTTGGACCCCTCGGAACTCGTTTAAAATGATCAAGCATTTGTGTATTTATTTGTGTATTTTTGTATGAACAATATGTATATTTGTGTATGAATCCAAGTCCACTTGAATGTTTACTCTCTTACTCTAGATAATATTATGCCATCGACCCTGACCTTCTCTGTCCTCGTCGATCCCACATCGTGCTGGTTCGAACGCACACCCCCACGCATCCCGGCCCCGCTCTCGCCCTAGCGCCGCCACCTCTCGTTGTCAATATAGCATTATAATAACCATGCTATGTTAATCAAATTTCATGACAAGTTAATTAGAAGAAGTAAATGTACCCTCTCATATGAATCGGGGGTTTCTCCGAATTAGGGTTTGGAATGACCAAGCATGTATTAGGGTTACATTTCAATATTTTTAACCTGTCATATCATCATCTTTGCTTGAGCATTTCAATAGATGTATTACTGATATTTGTGTGATCATATTATTGTTTTAGAAACTATGGATCCACTTAGTAGAAACCTGGAAGATGAAGAAATAATGGAGAACATGATCCACGAGGACACCTCACAATATCTGAACTTGGAGGGACATGGTGACAGCTCAAGTAGTCATGGAGAAGATGACGACTCCGGTAAACGCACTTTAGTGATTACAAAGTCTGTGGAGGTATATGCATGGATTAAGCCTCTGCTGACTTGCACCGATTGATTTGTATATATGTAAATGTATTAATTAACGCTTCTTTCTTCTTTTAGCCCTCTGGATCGACCAGCCAGCAACAATCTTCTTCTACGAAAAAGAGCAAGCAAGGCGCGAGCCATCGGTTGAAAGATCGTGCAAAAATCACGATCGAAGCAGTCCGTATTGATGGCAGGCCGATGGAGCCCAAGAAGGCCGCAGACAAATTTGTACGTCAGGCTGGAGTTCTTGTTAGGGACCAAATCCCAATCATAATTGAATATTGGAATAAGCCAAAGAAGGGCGACGGTACCTTTGTCGATGAAAGATCCAAAGAAACGCTTTGGAATTCGTTGTTGGTAAATTTCACCCTTCCGCCAGAGGAGGATGAAAACAAACCGGTTATAAAGGAAAAGGTCAAAGAGTGCACTCTAACGAAGATGGCTGACGCTTTCCGCAACTGGAAGACAAAATTGAACAAATTTATCAAAGCTCGCGAGACTCCAGATTTCGAAGACGCATATTATGCGAATATAAGACCTCACTGGCCCGAATTTGTGGCATATAAAAAAGGTGCTATAGCTAAAAAGAGGTCAGAAACCAATACGCTAAATGACTAGAAGAAGGAATATCACCAGAAGACGGGGTCAGGTGGCTACATATCTCAGAGGCCTAAGTGGGAGGAAGCTGAGAAGGCCCTGCGCGCTAGAGGGATCACACCCCAGACAGATGGGTGGGACCTACGTGCAAAGACTTGGTTCTACGGAATCGGGGCAAGGTTGGACCCAGAAACAGGATTGTGTATCTTCCCAACCCTCCTTGCCAAACCCGTCACTGAACTCATCACGGCATACGAGGAAACAGCCGCCAGGACCTTCCATCCCGACAGAGAGAATGACCAGCTCACACGCGCCATCGGTAAAAAAGAACACCCTGGACATGCACGAGGCACAGGAGGTATGACGTGGAAGGATGGGTTTGCCGAGTGGGGCGACTCTTACAGATGGCGTGGCAGAAAAGAAAAAGAGCGTACAGAGCGGATGAAACAGATAGAACATGCACTTGTGGCGCTGCAGGCGCAAGTGAATGCACAACAGAGCCATCAAGCTACCGGCCCATCTCAGCGGCACGAAGAGCCTGCATTGGAAGCTGCCGGCGGCGTAGACTCTGTGCGGAAAAGCAGCGTGGCTTCCACGGAGAACGTGCAGCCCACACTTGAAATGGCGGGTCCTCGATACCCCGTGGATGAGTTCACGGAGAGCGTACACGCTGAGCTGCATGTGAGATTAATGGGCTTATCCATTAAGGTGGCTGTCGGCTATGCCTTACCTCCTATAGCTGGTGGAACTTACCACTGCCGACCGATTCCAGATGGCTATGCTATTGTCGGGGTGGATGAGGTTGTGAAGGAATATGAGGAAGCACTGCTTGACCATGCTACAGGTGAAGGGGAAACTCAACTCAAATTTGCAGTGAAAACAACCATTCTTTGGAAGAAGGAACACATCGTGCTTCCAAATTGGAGGCCACTGGCACCCCCGCTGTCTCCGCAGCGTCAGCAGTCTGAGCCGCTTCAGCCATCTCCTGCGTGGCAGCCATTTCCAGCGCTTCAGCCATCTCCTGCATGGCAGCCATCTCCGGCACGCCAGCCATCTCCTGCCCGTCAGCCATCTCCGGCGCTTCAGCCATCTCCTCAGCGTAAGCGGAAGAGCACTGCCACGAAGGGAATCACTAGCACTGCCACAAAGAAATCCGCAGGAAACCGTACGCCAAAGAGTTCAAAAAACTATGTCTCGCAGCCTTCCGCCAAGCCATTGCCGGTTTTACCGTGGAATCGCAGCGACGAGGAGACCAATAGGATCTCGGAAGAAGAGGTCAAGAAATTCTTTGCACCTAGACGGGCCGAGCCAAAGGAGAAAATAGATCCGGCGATGGTGGAGAAGTTTTACAAAAATCTTTTGAAACCTGAAACCCCACTTGTGCCGGACTACGAGCGCCAGATTTTGAAGGGGGGTGCAAGGGGCCGTAGGGAGACTGAAAGTAGCAGTCGTGCGGCACCCTAGAAAACAGTTCCCATGCTCGGAGAGCAGGAAAACTAATCATGCGCCCCGCTCCAAGTGTTCGACACACGGGACGCACCTCCCGTAAATGATTACGAGGCAGAGCTACAAAGAAAGGCCAATGATATGGGGATGACTTACATTGCATACTTGAACATCATGGGAGACAACTTGCCCAAAGGCGATGCCAACCCCATATAGCCATGGAAGTATGGAAAGAATCTCATCAAGAAAGAGGAGCTCAAGAATCTACCAACAAAGATGCGAAGATTGCACAAGTGGTACCTTGATTTCTGCAAGACGAGAAAGGAAGAATGGATCACGGAGCATATAAGAGATCAGATTTTCTTGTGCGGAGACGACGAGATCGACTTCAACATTCAAGACTTGCATTTTCTATTCAATCAGAAGGAACTCGACAAAGCTGCCATCAGCCTTTATTGTGTGTAAGTACTATTTCTGTAATTTCTATCTCATCTCATTCACTTCATTAATTGCATGTATATATATGCTCACCATATATGTATATACTATTATGCAGGAAAAAGGTTATGGAATGCATGAAAGGAGGACCTTTTGACATTGAGTTCGTTGACCCAAATAGAGTTCATGAAGAAGTGGTAAGAAGCAAACCCGGGCAAACAGAAGATTACTTGCTAAGGTCTTTACTGAGACAACAAACCAAAAGGGAAATACTATTGCCTTACAACTTCTCGTGAGTACTGTTACCCTCTCTTGTACACATTCTGTTTCGGCTTACTCGATGCTAAGTGTAACTGATGTTGAGTTATGCGTGTATAGGTTCCACTTTATTCTGCTAGTCATTCAACCTGACTCAGGAAAAGTCCTTGTCATGGACTCGTTACGAAAAGAAAAAGAGCTATGGGCAGACTTTAGAGAGATGCTCCAGAGGTAATTTCAATCATATTATCGCACTAGATCGGCAACTTTCGTGACAACAAGTAATTAATTACTCCTTTATCCATTTTCTTTGCCGGACAGGGTTTGGAAAAGGTTCACGGGCAGGACCGTGGATGAATGGTCAGAAGAACTAAAATTTGTAGACTAAAATGTAAGTAATACTAGCTAGCTAGGTCTGCGTATCTCTTTGATTCTGCTTCCAATTCCATTATATCATGCTTTATTGATTATTATTTTGATTGAACTCTCTATTCTCGTAAAGTGCGCGCATCAGGGACACAGCAATAACTTATGTGGGTACTATGTTTGCGAGTTCATTCGCAACACGATATGTGCGATGGGCCAAGCCGCACTAGAACAACTTAGAGTAAGTAAACAAAGTACACAACATTATTTTATTACCATCAATTGTGTTGAGTTTTATTCTTATATATATATATTGACCCCATTCTTCATATATATTCAGATCGAACGGATGCGGGACCAACTCCTACCATTTGACCGCATACAAGCCATTCAAGAGGAATTGGCGGGGTTCATACTTGATGAGGTCGTCACGCCTGGCGGAAAACTCTTTAGATATCCAAAAACTCTTTAGATGCTTGAACGTGTTTGTCTTGTACTTGATGGTTCAACGTTTACGGAGAATACCACACAATGGCGATGTTTGTGTATAATTATAGTTGCTTAATTATTCATGTACTCGTATGTACCGACGACGATGTATGTGTATATACCGCTCCCGATCGATTCCCCCCTCCCCTCCTCCCCGTCCCCGCCGCGTCGCAGAAATATGCCCAAAACGGGGCGGCGGCAGAACTCTGCCGCGGCAGAGATTTAGGCCGTTTTCCTGCCGCGGCAGAGATTTAGGCCGTTTTCCTGCTGCGGCAGAGAACCTTTAACACCGGTTCGTGTTACGAACCAGTGTTAAAGGGGAGGGCTGAGCGCTGTGGCAGCCCCACGTGCGCCACCCTAAGAACCGCTGTTAAAGGGGGGGCTCTAACACCGAACCCCCAACAGCGGTTCTGGAACCGCTGTTAGAGGCCTCTACGAATCGGTGTTAGAGGCCTCATTTCCACTAGTGAGAAAGTAGCCAGGGCGGTGGCCCAAGGATCTTGGCGGAGATAGACGTCGGGCGGCGGCCCTAGGATCCTGTGGCTCCGGTGGCTACGAAGGCGGCATGGTGGTCGGTCCTAGTTGCTCGCGCTTGTAGCTGTCGGCTACTTGGTGCCCGCGTCAACTGTGGTGTTGGCTGCGTTCGTGGTCCGGTCGGTGTCAGGTGGCCACGACACGTTCTTCTTCTCCGCGAGGTGCGGGTGGTGTTGGCGGTGAGAGCCGAGCTCTATGGGCTGCTTGTGGTAGCTGCAGTCGTCTTGTGGCATGGGCCCTACTGGCTCGACATGAATAATGGAGGCGGTCCTTAGATTCCTATCGCGCCAAGACGAAAATTTGGTCGATGCCTGCATTCGTTAATCAGGCAAAAGTGTCGAGTTCCGAAAGTCTCCGTGCGCCAGCGAACTCGATGGTTGCCTCATTACTAGAGTTTGCTGGCTCGGCTAGGATTCGGTCATACGCTCCCATGTTTTTTACTAACCGTTTGATTTCAGAGGGAACGTTGTGAAGCTCTGTTGTCTGCTACCATCATGGGACACGTCTTTCGGTCCATGGTGAAGTCAGAGGCGGGAATGTTATGAAAGTCGAGATCTGAGGTCTAGCAGTGGTGGTTCGAGTCTTTATGGCGATGAGAACCTGACTTGGTGATTCGTGACTCGCTCGTAGTAGCGGCATCAGCAAGTGGGGGCAACAACATAGGAGAAGTTCAAACTCCTACCTTGCATGATAAAAATCTAAGGTCTGACTTTAATTGGTTGTGACTGTCAATGACCTTGTTGAAGATATTATTTTGTGAGCATGGACTTTTTTCAGGATAAAAACCTACGATTACTTATTACGGAAGATAGGATATTTTTTCTCTGTTGTACGATGTCGTAATTGTAGCAGCATGTGAATGTTAATTATCATAAACAATTTCAAAACCATAATCCATTGCATAACAAATTTTGTATTTTCTATACAACATGTAATACGTAAGATAAGACTATATACCTTGTCTATCACAGTAATCAACCACGCTTTAGCTCCATCTACCCGTAATGCAACCGCTTGACGGAGAAACGAGAAATCTGTTGTATTAGGCAAGATCAGTAACCGAATTAATCACATGGGATATTGATGATAATACTCCCATAACGTGCATAACCACATGTGTGTCACAGTTGCTTATCTCATCATCAGTACATCTGTAATGTACTGCAGGTGCACATCAATGCTGATGAATGGTCGCGGCCAAAAATCGTTAATCACGCTTTAGAACCCGGCATTAGGGTACTACCTTAGCCTCTAATTTAGCCTAGTTCAAATAAATGAACAACTAGTAGTTTTCTTAAATAGTGATGTTTTGCGAAAATTTGGTTTATTTTTTGTACCAAGTAGGTAAAGGTCGCAGCCTGGCGCTAACGGCCACACAAATCCGAATCTGATGCGGCAGGGTTGGTCGACACAAGAACCCTGAAGAGGATGGCGACACATTATTAGGCTGAGGAAGATCGACCGCGCGAGCTTCAGGATCAATGGCCAGCTAGATATGTGTATTTGTTCCCGATAAGGACGGTGCGGCAAAAGTAAGCTAAAAATGTTGTACAGTAAGCGGTGGAACATTTTAGAGAGCTCAGAGCTTCAGAAAAATATGGCATCAGATTCGTGTTTATTGTAAACACGAAATCTGTGATAATTACAACTAGTAAGTGTGACAGTCCGCAAAGTGCAGCATAAAATTGTAATTAATGTGGTCACGGATTTTCGTGTTTGGCAAAAAAGTTTCAGGCATGCATGTAATTTGCTATACTTTTTTTAGGAAAAGGTAAAAGATTTGCCTTAATTCTTAAAATTACCATAAATGGCTAAAGAATGTTTTTACACATGCATGACTGCGAAAACTGCTAGTTGCACATGAGCACTTGTGCTCTCGTTCTTTTTTACAAAAATTGGGAAACATCATTTCTGTGTACCAATAAATACTGACAAGAATATATGCAATTACATTTACATATATAGTGTGTATACACAAGTTTCATTAAAAAGGGCATTGTACTTTAGGCTACATAAAAAGACAAATTTCAGGATGAAATATGTTTTTTTTATTACTCCCTTCGACCCATATTAGTTCATTCAAAAAAATTTAAATTCGAATGTATCTAACACTAAAATATGTATTGTTCCCAATAAGGACAGTGCGGCAAAAGTAAGCTAAAAATGTTGTACAGTAAGCGGTGGAACATTTTAGAGAGCTCAGACTTTCAGAAAAATATGGCATGATCGAATTGCATGACATAGCCTGTATATAGGTGATAATTATAACTAAGTGTGATACTCCGCAAAGTGCAGCATAAAACTGTAATTAATGTGGTCATGGATTTCGTGTTTAGCAAAAAAGTTTCAGGCATGCATGTAATTTCCTATACTTTTTTTAGTAAAAAGGTAAAATATTTACCTTAATAATCATGAAAAATACCATATAAGACTAAAGAATGTTTTTTCACATGCATGACTGCGAAAACTGCTAGTTGCACATGAGCACTTGTGCTCTCGTTCTTTTTATAAAAATTGGGGAACATCATTCACCACCGAACACATGTTCTTTGCCGTGTGGGCATATCCACACGGCAAAGGCCACTCGAAACACGGCAACGGCTTTGCTGTGTATAAACACACGGAAAATACCTCACGACAACGATCGCCACAGCAAAGGCCTGTTTGTTTAGGCACCCGCAACACGACAAAGACTTTGTCGTGTGTCTTATAGGGCTAAGAAAAGCTATTTGACGGTCCGTCAGGTTGACGGTGCAAGCGGACCTTTGTCATGGGTGTTAGAGTATATCACGGTTTGGACATATTAGGTAGTTTTATATTATAATCCAATTCTATCTCTAGTAGTCTTCTTGCCTCCCAAGTCTTCTAGTACAATATAAACAGCTCAAAGGCTCACGTTGTAATCACCACAAGCAATATCAATACAGATAATATTCCGCAATTCTACACCGCTCTGCCTAGGGTTTAGCCACCGCTTCCGCCGCGCCGCCCCCGGGGACATCCTTATCCGCCGGGGGCCACACAATAGTAGATTAGATCTTACTTCGCCAAATTTTTTTTACCGGCCGCTTGACCGACGCTTCTTCTTCTTTCGCCGATCATAGATCGGATTGCGTCGTTCACAACCACATGTCGTCATCACGCGCCTCTACTTCAACCTTGGCGTCGACTCATCTCCGGCAAATCGTCGTCAACGATCGTGCCAAGGAGGCTCCGCGCGGCGCCCCAAGGGACGCCTTCATGCGCTGCGTCGGCTTCTCCGTCCTCACGTCGTCATCACGCCGGCCCGTCTTCGCCATCATCGATCGGGACGCACATCCCTGAGTATGTGCCTCGCCATCAACAAAGGGCTTCACCTTCATCACCCGTGGTCATCATCGCCGACAACCATCTACACCAACAACATCGTCACATCGTCGCCGCCACCACCAATCGTGGTCATCGTCAATGCCAACAAGTTCATCTACACGAGCGACGCCACGCTCATACAAGCGAAAAATACGGGTCTAATCCACGAAATCAACTACCGCAACAATTCAATCGTCATCAACATCTACCTCGTCGTCTTCGTCCACCACGACCTCGCCGCCAGAGTCGCAGTCTAATTTTTATTTTGCACTAAATTTATTTTCTTCTTGCAACCACTTCATCTACTCCGACACGGCGGACAACTTCTACACCGACCATTTATGGAAATTTTCTTTGCTCCTCAATCCGGCTCTGGCACGCATGGCTCATGATGGTCCCTGTCTTCGCACGTTCGGTATCGGCAACACCGACGCGTGCCTTCGTCCCCCACACGCTCCCGAGTCTGGCAAGCTCGGCATTGCGGGTCGATCTACTTCAACTCAAACTACGTCTACCTAAACTACTACGGCGAATTCTCAAGGCTGAACGACGACATCGACCACAACACAACAACATCATCAACTTCATCAACGGCGACAACTTCACCAACGGCACCATCGACCACGACTACAACGCCCTACTTCCGGCTACATCGACATCGACATCCTCTCCCATCTCCGCCTTCGGATTATGCTCCAGTCAGATTGTTCGCGTGACTACCGATCTGACTGCGGGGGAGTGTTAGAGTATATCACGGTTTGGACATATTAGGTAGTTTCATATTGTAATCCAATTCTATCTCTAGTAGTCTTCTTGCCCCCCAAGTCTTCTAGTATAATATAAACAGCTCAAAGGCTCATGTTGTAATCACCACAAGCAATATCAATACAGATAATATTCCGCAATTCTACAATGGGCCCTCTTTTCCGTGTGTCTCCCCATCTTTATCGTGTGCCAATACTTTGCCGTGTACCGAAACGATGTCGTGTGTGTTTCCTTTGTTGTGTTCCCCGTGTATGCCGTGTATGTTGGATTTGCCGTGTGCCGAGCATATGTCGTGTATATTGGCTTTTCCATGTGCCACTGGGAGGCTCCACATGGCAACGATTTCCCCTTTGTCATGTGCCTATGCGTGGGAGCACATGGAAAACGCTCTGCACAGAGAGCAGCTGGCGCAGGCTGCAGCCACGTCGGAAAAGGACCCCATTTTTAAAAAAAAATCTGTTTTCTCTCATTTTCTGCAATTCAAAACACATAATACATAATATCATCATAAACACTACCAAATATCATATCATCACCACACAAGCAATAAACTTCACAAGTATAACAATTCAATCACCAAGTGCATAACCAACAAGTGCACAAGCCCTAAACTACACAAATATTACAAGTTTATTCTTCCAACCCACAAGACCATCACCGCCGAGTGCTCCAAAAGCTCATGCTCCGAATCCATCGCAAGATCCTACAAGTTCAAGACAAGTACGTCAATATGACAAGTAAAATCATGAATATGTACAAGTTTCTAGGCAAGTTGATGGCAATGGAAATTACATGGGATTTTGACGAGTCTCATGGAAAAGTACATCAATATGACAATTAAAATCACGAATATCTACAAGTCTCATGGCAAGTTAATGAAAATGGCAATTACATGTGATTTTGACAAGTCTCATGGCAACTTGATAAAAATTACAAGTAAATTTTGACAATGGCATAGAATTATCTACGGGTGTCATGGAATGAATAAATTTTCTATAAGTGTCATGACAAGGCTAAATTTTCTACAAGTGTCATGGAATGGCTAAATTTTCTATAAGTGTCATTGCAAGGCTAAATTTTCTATAAGTGTCATGGCATGAATAAATTATCTACAAGTGTCATGACAAGGCTAAATTTTCTACAAGTGTCATAGTATGGCTAAAATTTCTACAAGTGTGATGGCATGACTAAATTTGACAAGTATAAGAGAACTAACCTTGATGCACACATGATGGCCACAACTTCGAAGCCCTCCTACAAGGTCAGAAGCACAATCATGAGACCCTCACATGTGATTTCCAAGTGTACCAAGTACCAACATCGAGTGATGAACAAGGTCAAGTGTAGGAGAACTAACCTGGAGGACTCTGATCCAGCCTCCAGACGACCGATGGATTGTTGACGGTAAAATATGGCGGCGCCTGGTTGTTCGATCCACCTATGGACCCACCAAGCGACATCACATTGCCCATATACAACATGGGAAATTGTGATCATTAGACAATAAGGCAAGATTCAAAATTGCGAGCATTGGACAATAAGACACTTGATCACTTATCCACGGGAAGGCGAAAGGAAGAGTAGGAAGAGTCCCTGGTTGAGAATTCATGAGCATTTGCTGTGTCATCCACTCCATCATTTGCCCCTGTTGCTCCAGCATCCCCTGCTGATTGGCCATCTGCTGCTCCAGTTGTTGCTGCCGCTGCTCGGCCGCCTCTCTGCATGCCCTATTAGTGGAAAACTCCACCTATGTCGTGTCGCCATGATGTGATGAACATTGCAACACAAAACATATATTAAAACATAGATGACCGAGGAAGAACATGCCTGTAACTGGTAGAGTGCTACAACCAAAGGCCGTGGGAGGCTCTATACAGCAGGGTGGTCGCTCGTCCTACCATGCTGGACCTGGCACATAGATGGAACAGTACTAGGGTCGACGGACCCGCCATCAATCCATAGGTGACCATTCCTATGGCCTTATCCCGCCAGCACGACAACCTCGTGGTCGAAGGAGGCGGTCTCAGGGTTGGAATCTTTGTCGTGCACCTCCTTGTAGTTATCAGGGTACTTTGCACCCCGGAGCTTGGCTCCCTCGTTGATCCATAGGCTCCTATTCACAGGCTCGTCCAACGTGTGTGTCTTCTTCCAAATGGAAAACACGGACGACTCCTCAGTTGTCTTTACTTTCTGCACAAGTGAGCACGAAGATAAGTGAAGGGGGACTCCCTTGCGGAGTAAAGAATAACATTACAATCAATAACAAATAAAGCATTACTCACCTCTTTTTGCCTGAGAAGGGTGAGGGGGATGTTGCCTTGGCGGTATGATCCACCCCCATTTCCTCTTGCCGCTTCTTTGCGTCTGCGTGTTTCTTGAGGTACTCGACGTGTGTCCACCATGCTACCATCGCCGTGAAGCACCGCGTGTCATTACCCACGAACTGAGGAGGGTTCTACATCCACAAGCTACACATATTAGTACAACAGAAAATAGAATGAGATCAAGAAATCAATAAAACAGAAATGCAACTACTTGCAGGTAGTGCCACGGCTCGAAGTGAATGTCCCGGGCTTGGCTTTTGTTCGTCTAAATCTTGCGATCACCAAACCAGTTGCGGATGCAGTTTACGCGTGCCTCGTAGTGCATGTATTGCACCTTCCTCTTGGCAAGCTCATCAAGAATCGCCAAGCACTCCCTTTTGTTGTCCATGTCCATGTCCATGTCAAAGAACTTCTACAAGTATGCACATAGGAAAAATGGGGTCAAAGCCACAAGTGCAAGTATTTTCAACCTCGAGGTGATTGAATTATGACAAGCGATACAAACTTACCCATAATAGAATTTGAATCTTCTCCGCCATGTTTCTGTACTTTCCATCCGGATCCTTGGCAAATTGGTAATGCTTTCAAGTCCAAGCCACATCCTGGAAACCATTTGGGAGAGTGGAAATCCTAGGAAAATACGCTCTAACCAGGGCTCCAAGGATGCTTGAGTAGCCACGATACGGCTTCATTCCATCCTAATATACAAAGGACCTGCACAACGAAAAGTCAAAATCAGTGTGTGATGAAAATTCTAATGTATGGTTAGTGGGTCAAATCATGTACCTCTTCCCAGTGGACACGAGAACACGATTTGCATAGGCATAAGGTAGCTCGGGGAGTCTCGAAACTCCACGCCGATACGGAGCCCTGGACCGTGGCGTCAGGCTCAGGTCCAAGGCCACGTACATCTCAAGGTACGACGTCTCATCCTCTAGAGGCTCCTACCTCAAGGACATGTCAAGCTCGTAGGTTAAATACCCCAACCCATCATCCTCCTCTTCCTGCAAGTGCTCCTCCTTCTCCTCATCGTCATCATCCAAGTGTGTCTCCTCGTCCTCCTAACGAACTGGCTCCTCCTCCCGCTCCTCCTCCTGCTCGTCCTCCTCTACGAACACCAGAGGGGGACTAGGAGTACTCGCATGCCTCCCATGCCCCCGCCGCTATGAAGTGCGCGGTGGAGCAATATCACTAGCAGGATCTTTCCCCCTGGCCTCTTTTGAACCACCAGTCACAAGTTTAGCCAAGCTTTTCATCTTTTTTTGTAACACCCTTTCCCCTGGAATCTTTCAATCACCTGCAAAACAGAATGAAAAGAGTAGTTTATTAGTACACATCAATGACACAAGATTGATAACAGTACAATTTAATTCACGCTATCTAATCTATTCGTATCAGCAAAGACGAAAGAAGAGAAATACTTCCACGATCCATATAGCATGGGCATGAGAGGCAGCAAGCCAAGGAAAGGATTCGGTCTCCATGGAAATGACTCCTCGAAAGGAATCGTTGTCATGGATCGAGAATCCTTTCCTGGGCTTACCACCGACACATCCCCATGCTATATGAATCTCGAAAATACTTGCCCTCTCTTGACTTTGGGGCTACGAGATGAAGCCTTCCTTGTGTTTCTTCAAAGATGAAAGGGAAGAAACCATTCCATGATTTATATAACAATGTCGCCCATGCTATACGAATAGTGAAGTAATGTCTTTCCTTTCGACTTTAGGGCTATCTAATCTATTTCATTTAATTCACGCTATCTAATCTATTCATATCAGCAAAGACAAAAGAAGAGAAATACTTCCACGATTCGTATCAGCAAAGAAGAAAGAGAAATACTCGCTGCGGGTGCACCTATGGGTCCGTGGGTCCCATGCCGTTGCCGTGAACTATCCTTTGCCGTGTGTCCTTAGGGCTTTTGCCGTGTTGTTTTTCTTTGTCGTGTGCCTCGGTTTGTCTATTGTCGTGTTCGTTTCTTTGCCGTGTGTTTTTGCAGGAATCCGCTGTGTACATTTTTTTGTCGCGTGCTTATGAATGTCCATACGGCAGAGATCATCTTTGCCATGTTCTGGGCCTATTGGCACACGGCAAAGGACAGGGGCGACGGCAGGGAGCATTTTCCCCGTAGTGATTTCTGGGTACCAATAAATGCTGAAAAGAATATATGCAATTACATTTACATATATAGTAGGTAAACACAAGTTTCATTAAAAAGGACATTGTATTTTAGGCTCCATAAAAGACAAATTTCAGGATAAAATATGATTTTTTTATTACTTTGTATAGTCACAAATTTGTCTTCTTCCACAGCCCAAAATATAACTCGATTTACAGAAATTTAATTAGCACAAATATACAGGGCATGTGTATGTATTCACGGTTTTGTTTTTGGATTTTTTGGAACTTTAGATTACCATTTTAAAAAATTCAGAAACCGGGCTTGCTGGACCCTTTGGAGCCAGGAGCAAGGAGTATTTTTATTTAGAAAACGTATAGAAAGACTTCCATACTCGATATTGTAAAAGGTCAACTGCTGAGCAAAGATTCCAATGTTCTATGGTCCCTCTCGGACACCAACGGCATCTTAATTTTCTTATCCAAACCATCCATCCAATCTGTTGCATGTGCCGCTGGACTTCAATTAACAACATGTTCTTTCACAGAAGAACAAAATCTATCAATATTATTCCATAAATAAATAAATAAGTTCAGAACCTTGAAACACTTATAATTGCTAAAGCAAAATAGCAAATCCTCATTTTTCTTATAAAAGGCAAGCCACCCCACAGCAGCATACCAAACTACAGCAACCTACAGAGCTATCAGATAATCTCTCATTTAAGCATAGACAACAACCTTGTGGCTTGTGATCACCATCCTCATCATGGACCAAGTGACGAAGCTGGCGTCGGAGCGGGCGGTGGTGGTGTTCACGTCGAGCAGGTGCTGCATGTGCCACTCCGTGACGTCCCTCCTCGGCAACCTCGGCGTCAACGTGGCCGTGTACGAGCTGGACAAGGAACAGCGGGGCAGAGAGATGGAGAGAGAGCTCGCCAGGAGGCTTGGCCGCGGTGCGCCGGTGGTGCCTGCGGTGTTCATCGGCGGCAGCCTCGTCGGCGGTACCAACCGAGTCATGGCTCTGCACCTTGCCGGCGAGCTCGTCCCCATGCTCAAGAACGCCGGCGCGCTCTGGCTCTAGCTAGTGAAAGAAGAACACACGTGCATGCCAACAATGCAATGAGAGCTTTTGCGATCGCAGTACGAAATAAGAGAGCTATATGTAAGAGAAGGTAGACCAAACTACGTAGAAGGCCAGGTTTTTTTTATATCCTGTTCCGACTGCCTAGCGAACATTTATGTGTTCTTGTTAAGGATTTTCCTGAATCATGGCCAAGGAAAATTTTAAATATTATTCAAAGTTTTAACATGATTAGTATTCTTGGGTCTCTAAAAAATGTTTTTGAAGCTCTCTCACTTGTTCACGCAGAAAAGAATTACAAAATATTAGTATTTCGCGAGAGAAATATAACTGCAGTAGAATAGCCAATTAGATAATCATTACATTTGGCAGATCCATGGTCTTTAAAATCTCTGTAAGACATTTGAAACTGCTTATTTCTATTGATCGAGTAAACTATATACAATGAAACTTAGTTCTACTTGCTCCTTGTGTACACGTGTATATACATATGTATCTCTCGAAGTAATCGCATAACAAAATCATGGGGGTAACTAATGCATATGCATGTGCAAAAAAACAGGTAGAAGAGTAGACATATTTGGACTGCATTAATAATAGAGTGAATTCCACTTTTTACTCTCTATTTGTGTATTTGTGACACTAATTACACTGTGTAGTGAAAATTCATCTAAATTACCATATTTGGAAACTTTAAACCCTTATTTTCTGATGCATATCTATTGGGAAAGGTGTGAGTTAACGATTGAACTTTGAAATTATCAAGATGGCAACAAAGAATAGAACATTTGGTGCATAGAAGGGTAGATATGATCGACGACGACGTCCTTCAATCTTGACATATTTTGTGGCGGCACATCGTCCTAACATGTCAGTCTTATCCTAGAACACATGTTGAATGCTTAAACGGGACAAAATCATGCTTAGAATTTTCGTAAATAGGACATTCAAGTACAACTTCTACTAAATGGGGTAATTAGTGTCACAAATGCACAAATAGAGGATAAAAAGTGGAATTCACTCTTAATAATATGATGAAATATACTTTTTTCAAACCTATATGATGGGTATTAGACATGTAATATATCAGGGTGTATACGATATGCTGTAGTATACCAATCGTATACATACCAAACTTGTATTGCCACATGAGGGGCTGTTTCTCACCAATATAACACATAACCCGTCCCCTCGGAAGAGGTCAAACCGTTATACCCTACGATTTCTACATGGTATCAAGAGTCTCTTCTCTTCCCTCTAGTTAGGATCAGCAGGTTGTAAGCATCCTTGTTAACTCCCTCTCCGAGGATGTTAACAGTCGGGACTAATGGCCGGGACAAAAGGGTCGTTTTCTACTAGTGAGCCACCGCCGGAGATTCTCTTCATGCAACCGCCGAAGATTCTCTTCATGCCACCGCCAGGAACTTGATCGCAGGCAACGATCGACAGGATCAGGACCTTCCTCATCGACGGGGGATTCAATTTCCCGCCTTGTTTCTCCCAAAAACCCTCCAACACCCCTTCTCAAGAATCTGATCTAAGTCACGGTTTCAGGACCTGATCTTGCTCGACAAACACTATGACCCCCTTTTACCCTTCCCTCCCGACAGGATCGATGGCGACCTCCTCGTCATCTGCGACGCCAGGTGTCATTGGTGCACCACCCGCCATCAAACTCACTCGGGAAAACTTCCTCTACTGGCAAGCTCTTGTGCTGCCCACCCTGCGTGTTGCTCGCATCATGGGTCTCCTTGAGGGGACCGACCGAGCACCCCCTGAGAGACTTGAAGCGCAAGATGAGAACAAGAAGAAGGTGTCAATCCCTAATCCAGAGTACGACACCTGGGCCACTAAGGATCAGCAGGTTGTAAGCTTCCTTGCTAACTCCCTCTCTGAGGATGTGCTGCCACATGTTTTTGGCCTTCATAATGCTGCTGTATGGAGCGCTCTACATGCTATGTACTCCACTCAGTTCAAGTCTCGGGTTTCCACCCTCCGTGGTGCTCTCACAAATACAAAAAAAACTCGACATGACTGCTCAATAGTATATTACCAAGATGAAAGGCTACGCCTCTGAACTTGCTGATGCTGGAAAGATGGTGACGATGATGAGCTCAAGGATTACATCCTGAATAGCCTCGATGGGACATACAACTCTCTTGTTGCTGCCATCAATGTTGTCCCCACCACGAGTCTCAATGATATGTGCTCTCAATTGCTCTCCTATGAGAATTGTGATTCTATGCTCCTCTCTACTGGCCAAGCTCCTAGGGGTTTTACATCCTCGGTCAATGCCGCTACTCGCAACCATCCTCCAAATTATATAGCCATACCTCCACGTCATACCACCCCACAGCCTTACATGCTGCCAACATATCCCTAGCCGCCTTCCCATGCACCTCTCACACCCACATATCACCGGCCACCATCCTATGCACCTCCCACACCCACATATCATTAGCCATACATGCCGCCTTCCTATCCACCGCAGCCCAGTATTTCATGCCCATGCCATACTCTTCACCCTACATGCCCCATGTGCCCGGATCCTCTATGCCACCACACATGTGTCATCCTCCCCCACCACCTATCCCGCGTCCTCAACCTTCCCCCACTCGGGGGCCGCCCAAACCTAATCAGCAGCGTCGGCCTAAAGGGGGGCGAGGAAAGAAGGATCTTGGTTGCGTGGACACACCCTGGCAAGAAGGTTTCATCTGTCAGATATGCAAAAAATAAGGACATCCTGCTGGAGATTGCTGGTGGCATTATGGGGATGATGATGATGGCAATCCCACTGATACCAAGGGTGCCTATGGAGTAGATTCAAACCGAATCATGGATACTGGTGCAACATATCATACAACAGGACAACTCAACAAGCTTCAGGCTAATGAAATCTATCCTGGACGTGATCAAGTTCACAATGCTAGTGGACAAGGGTTCATGCATATGCCACTACTCTATGTTACTATCTCCATAGTGTATAGAACCTTAGTCGTAGTAACTTAGAATGACTCATTTATTATCTCATAAACTCATCTTGTATTGGGATGTGCAATGTTATGGTAACATAGCTAGTTACCACGAATCCCTCTTTCTTTATTAATTGACCCGCTATTTTATCAAAGTGCCTAGTTGGCATTACATGTGGGATCATGTTACCATCTAATTTTCTCCCATTATGAGTAGCCTTATGGTTGGTTGGTCCATTAGCATCGTTTTCTTTATTTCCTTTTCTCCTTTTTCTATTTTATGTTTTATGTATTATTTTTTACTTTACTTTTGATGATTCTATAAAAAATTATTCTGAACAATATGTAGGTTTTAAAAATTCTCAAATTTGAGAATGTTCATATTTTAAAATTATTTGAATTTTAAAAATATTCAAATTTTGAAAAATGTTCAGATTCAAAAAAATAGATTTCAAAATTGTTCACATTTGAATAAAGTAGGTCTGAAAATATTCCTATTTTCGAAAAATCATATTTTGAATAGCACAAAAAACTGAAAATTGTAGAATATAAAAAATTGTACCTTTTGTTGGGCCACATTCAGAGTGCCCCATAAAGGAAAGCGCGTGCGCTATTAATGCCCGCATGGAGCGGGATAGCCGTGTTCCTAAAAGAACTAGCACTCCCTCCAATCCATATTAATATTTTTAAGTTTATCTAGATTCGTACACTACTAGGAAAACCTTTATCTGTGGCGCATGAGTTTGGCCCTTCTATGACGCATATCAGGTGCACCACTGATATGTCGCCACTAAACTAAACTTCTGTGGCACATATCGATATGCGCCACAGAAGTCTCCCACTTCTGTGGCGCATCCTGAGCCATGCGCCACAGGGCTAATTTCAGTGACGCGTTTCTTCATATGCGCCACAGGAAACTATTTCCATGTGCCACATGTGTATTACTCAGGTATTTAAAAAAAGTAGTACCGGTCTAGAATCAAGTATTATACAGGATTTATATAGGTATTATACATGATTTATAGACATAGCAGTAGAAACAGTACATTTCACTTAGTATATGAAAACAAACATAATACAAACACAAATAGTGTTATCACACTACTTAGATCCCGGTCGAGATACACAAGTGTTCATCATCTCACATTACAACTAACAAGTGGCGAATTATTACACAAGGGTTGATACAAAGTTCATCATCTTACATTACAAATGAAGTGGTCACCGCCTACACTAGAATCAAATAGAATACAACTGTGATGACGGTGAGTAAGAGCAAGAGCACGCGCAATATCTTCATCCGGTTCTCCTTCCACCGGTGGTTCCTCCACCTGGCTACCTGATGACTGCAAGTGCACAGATCGGTTGTAGACAGTTTCGAAATAAAGATATCAATCCCACAGGGAGCAGGACAGTATGAAGTCTAGGAATTTTTGAAATAAATACTGAAAATGGAATTTTTAAATAAAGTTCTAAGTAACAAGATAAAATACTAATATTGCGTAAAAATGTGTTTTGGGGGTTTTTGGTATAAGAGAACAATGAGTAAAGTAAACAAAACTGAATAAAGAAAATAAGTATCGCGTATATAAAAGAGATTTAAAACTTTAGTGGGAAAAAGCGTTCTCAGGGATTAGCGGATACACCACTAGCATTATAAAGGACTAAGGTAAAGATTATTATCATAAACATTCTCAACTATGTATGTGTGGGAGGAACTCCGTATTTGGACAAAGAGGCAGCAACCACTACTCAAATCATCCTCATAACCATAGTAGACAGCAATCAACGTCAATTGAATTACTGCACTATTAAGGGATATAATCTCGCAGGACGTATCCCATGGCATGGATAGTGTTTTGTGAGTTTTATCGATTCCCATGTTGATACGTAAAGAGTACCAACAGCTTTATAGTCACTGTAAGTGCTAACATCCCTCCGTCTAACAACAAGTAGTTATCTCCATCAAGTCTCCACAAGAGGCAAATATTGAGAGGTCAACTTCTCCTAACATCAAGATGAAGACAATCTAACACATGGACACAGCAATGAATATCATAATAAACTTTATCTTATTTCAATCTCATGCTAGGGTTTCTCCATCTCCCCAAGAACTAATGATCTACTCAGACATGGAGGCAAACAACATCATGGCAATGATAATGGAAACGATTATCGATGAATATTACTTATATAAATCCACAGCTAGTGCAAGAATTACAACAAGATCTAGATGGGATGGATGGAGGTGATGGCGGTGATGAAGATGCAGCGGTTGATGAAGATGGAGATGATGTCTTGGCCTCCCAGATCTTCTTAGGGCGAAGATGTATCCCTAGGGCAAGTTCCCCCTCCATATGCCTTCCGGAGGTGAGGTTTCGGCGATTTCTAGGTGTTCTGTATGTCGTCTCTCTGATCCAGTTGCACGGGGTGAAACTATTAGAGGAGGCGGTGTCGGCGCCAACTATACGGTGGGAACTATATGGCCAGAATATTTCCTCCCGCCGTATAGTTGGTCATCAACTCTTTTGTATCCTCCAATTGCTTCGGGTTTTCTTCTGGTGTTATTAATATTTCCCAAATAAGTAATTTACGTAGTTTTTGGATCCTTTTCACTCCAATATAACTGGTTCAAGAATTATGTCCATTGGATCTATCATCTGATCTGATCCTAGTGAAAATAAATATAAAAAGTGCGTACGAACATCGTAAAATACCAAGATCCTACTACTACAATGCAAAATAATAATCTAAAATATGGTGCAAATATGCACTCATCAACTTCCCCAAGTTTAGACTCTTGCTCGTCCCGATCAAGTTTTAATGGATGTGATCCTCATATTCATGAAGCTGAGTCGATAAAATAATGAGGCAGCTGCAACATGTGTTTATCATAAAGGATATATATAAATAAGTTCATGAATAGTACCTTACTCGAACCATTCGAATAATATTAGCAGGCTTCTAGGCCTTAGCAATTAACAATTCACAAAATATTATTCTCAACATGATGTAAAAGTATTCGGTTCAACCGAATGAGTTAGTGAGGTTTTCCCAAGTGTTTTTAGGATTAACATATTCACTTGGGATGCAAAATCTCAAACGTATTTTTTATCTTACTACAATATAGTGGTATATGCCTACTTGATCTTTGCACATTCTCTCTTTTTCTTCATCTTTCCTTTTCTTCTTTTTCTATATATATTTATGCTCACACTTTTGTTTAAGTGTTGTGCAAAGAAGCTAGCCATATATTTCTCTTCATGTAGGAATTTCAAAGTTTAACGTTCTCAAGTACCAAATTCCAAATATATATGTAGCATCTTTATAACTTAAGTATTCTACCTCAACTTGTTCTCACTCTATTTGATAGCACTTATAATTTCTCCTTTATTCAAGGTTTTTCCTTTTCATCTTAATTAGTTACATAATCTCTCCTTTTTGTAAATCAAAGAATTGACCTACAACATATTGATCAAATTACCTTTATATGTTCCATTAATACCAATGGTGTGGAAGACTACTATTGCTATCATCAAGTGCAAGTAAAATCATACTCAAACCATTCATATATCCAATAATACAAACTAAAAATCAATAATGATCCATATATTATAATAAAACTCAGAATTTCATAAGAGGGATCAACTATTCCTGAAGGGAATTCTAATGATGCAAACTTTATTTATGAGCTCGAACTAATGCAAAACTAGAATAGAAATAAAAACTCGTAAGATAGATTACAAGGTCTTAAAGATCTCCCCAAGCTTGGAATCAAGCTAGGCGGGATCAAATAATCCCTCGCAATTATTTGATACCGTGTTTTATCGAAGGTCACTATGGTGCCATGGCATGTAGAACCCCGGTGCGTAGTTTCTTGTTGGTATCCTCAAGAGAGGTGATGTGGCTGTAGAACCTGCACAAATTAGATTGCAGAGTATCCACCCTATCTGCGAGCTTAGCCACCATTGGGAGAAGATCATCCTTCTTCTCTATCTTATTGAGGAGGCGACGGACTTCAACGCGATGGAGTAGCTCTTGCTTCTGATATACTTCTAGTGCCCGCACGCGATCCTTTGTCCTGGTGACAACTTCTTCTTTCTTATCCATTATTGATGGATCGGGGAAGTAGAAGCTGCTCATCCACTCCTCTTGATGCTTCACCCTCATACGAGTGCCAGTGGTAGGCCTCGAGTGGGGAAACGCCGATCCCTTTCTAGCAACTGCATCAATGTTAGGTTTTTCCTTACGCTTGTGTGGCCTCGGATCTGTAGTGATGAACTTGACCATATCCACACGCCCTTTTTCGTGTGGCTTGTGGCCTTCTCTCTCTTCTTGAGTCCTTTTCATTTCCGCCCAATCGATTCCCGAGGGATCTTAGACGTCACAGAAGATGTAAACGTTGCTCCATCCTTCATCGGAGTCGCTGTTGTAGAAGCTTGGCTCGGCGTACTATTTGTACCCCGGGCTAAACCTCTCCACCTCCTCATCGTCGTCCTCCATCGATGGGCTGCTAGAAAGATCCCTAGTAGCAATGAGCCCCATAGGTTTTCTATGGTCTGGGACAGGATAGCACATAGCTGGATTTGTTCCTGATGATTTGTGATTAGAGAGAGGCACAATGGCAGTATATAAGAGGGGTCAGAGGTCGGTAAAACTCGCGAGAAATACTAAATTCACGCCCAAGAAAAGAATCCAAACCGACTAGGAAAATAAATCGCGGATTTGGAGGAGTTCTACTCCATAACGACCAACTATACGGTCGCGACCCGTATAGTTCCGGTCGTATATTTGGTTCCGGGCAGATACTTCTAGGTATCTCGAGTCCAGGTCGGTTAAATTATCGACTAGGAACCGACAAAGTGTTTTTTTAATATTATAAAAAAGAAAACGGGTCGATGATGTTGAAGCTTTAAGGACCAACTATACGTCGGGAGAATATTCTCGGGCCGTATAGTTGCGCCTGTAGAGATACAACACCCAGAAAATTATTTTGCAAGGGGGTACAGAACGTTTAATGACCAACTATATGGCCGGAGACTTTTCTTTGGCCGTATAGTTGTGCCCATATAGTTACAGCACCCAGAAAATTATTTCGTGAGGGGTATACAGAACGTTTCACGACCAACTATACGGCGGTAGATTTTTCTCCGGCCGTATAGTTGTGCCCGTATAATTATAGAAATCGCTTAAAAACTTCAGAAAAACAAAAGGAATTTAAAGGAAAAAAATTAGAAGTAGAAACTTTGAAAACAAAGCACTTATTAGAGTTAGAAAACTTAAATTCCCCTTACCATTTATTTAGTCGGGATCGACAAGCTCTTCTAACAATAGGGACTTCTTCTTCATGGGAAGATTTGACCTTAGGTCATATAATAATTCTTGAAAACAAAAATCACCGGGACTAAAGCTCCTCTCAATAATATTGATGTCTTGCTGGGTAAATATAGATGATGCATCTACTACCTTTGCTTCTTGTCTCTGCATAATCAGCAACTCAAATTCTTGGAGTAAAAGGATCCAACAGATCAGTCTTGGCTTATGAATCTTCCTCTCGAGGAGTTCTTTTAAACCATCATGATCCATATGAACTCTCACTTTTGAATCAACAATATAAGAACGAAACTTATCACAAGAGAAAAATATAGCAAAGAGCTCTCTTTCTTCCTTGGGATAATTCTTTTGGGCACTATTGAGAGTTCTACTAGCATGATGTATAATATTAAATCTGCGACCTATGTGTTGTCCCAGAGTTACTCCTACAGCATCATCACTAGCTTCACATATTAAATAAAACTTCATATCCCATATAGGCGGTTTAATGATGGGAGCACGAGATAAAGCATATTTAAGTTTATCAAAGGCAATAAGGCACTTATCATCAAAATTGAATCTTACTCCCTTTTGCAACAGATTAGTCAAAGGTTTAGAAATTCCAGAAAAAATCCTAATAAACCTTCTATAAAATCCTACATGACCAAGAAAACTTCTTATAAATTTCATGTCCCTTGGTTGTGGCATTCTCTCAATTCTTCTACTTTAGCCCTATCTACTTCAATACTCTTACCTGATACTTTGTGTCCAAGGAATATGCCATCTTTGACCATAAACTGGCACTTCTCCCAGTTTATAACAATATTGGTCTCTTCGCAGCACTGCAAAATTCTATTGAGATTATCCAAGCAACTAGTAAACGAAGTTCCATAGACAGAAAAATCATCCATAAATACTTCCATTATCAGTTCTATAAAATCTGCAAATATAGCAGTCATGCATCTTTGAAAAGTAGCTGGAGCATTACATAAACCAAAAGTCATGCGTTGGTAAGCATGTATACCATAAGGACTAATGAAAGTTGTTTTAAGTTGGTCATCAGGATGAATAGCTATTTGGGAAAAACCAGAGTATCCATCCAAGTAGCAAAAATGAGTGTGGTTTGCTAACCTCTCTAAAGTTTGATCTATGAACGGTAAAGGATAGTGATCTTTCCTTGTTTCCTTATTCAATTTCCTAAAATCTATGCACATCCTATGTCCAACAATAGTTCTAGTAGGTATCAATTCATTGTTTTCATTAGGAAGAACATTAAAGCCGCCTTTCCTAGGAACACAATGAACAGGATGATGGCACTGCGTCAACATGCAGTGCTTCGTCGGTAAACCCCAAGAGCAAGGTGTGATGCAGCACAGCAGCAAGTTTTCCCTTAGTAAGAAACCGAGGTTATCGAACCAGTAGGAGGAAGGAAACGTCACACGGGTGTTGCAAGAAACGTGGAAACCTACACAACACAAACTCAGGACTTTGCCCCAATGAATTAGTGAGGCTGTCAAGCTCACCGGTTTGCTGTAACAAAGGATTAAACGTATGGTGTGGAAGGTGATGATGGTTTGCATAAAGTAAACAAGTAACAGTGGAAGATGTATTAATGGTAAAGATCGGACCGGGGTCCATAGTTCACTAGAGGTGCTCTCCTTAGATAAACAACATGGCATGAAGGGTAAACAAATTACAGCAGGGCACTTGACAGGAACTAAGCAAGGCATCACAATGCAATACCAGACAAAAAGATCATATGAGATTCGATTGGGCAATACAACAATATACATAGACCGCCATCCAACTTCATCTATGACTAGAAGTCCACCTTCAGGTTATCATCCGAACCCCCTCCAGTATTAAGTTGCAAGCAACAAATAACTTCTTTAAGCAAAGTGTGTAAGTTAAACAATCCACTTGTTCTATGAACAAGAGACCGTTTCTTTCTCCCTAGTAGCAACAACACATCTAAAACCGAAGATATTTCTGTCACTTCCCTTGGAAACTAGAGGCATGCACCCACTATTGAGCATAAATACCCCCTCTTGGAGTCAGTAGCAACTACTTGGCCAAGATAGCTACTAACAACGGAGAGCATGCAAGATCACAAACAACACAGACATGATAGTATCAAATAGATAAAACCATTAATCAATCTAACATAGTAATCTCAATATCCATCGGATCCCCGGGAACACAACATGCATGATTACAAATAGATTAGATCTTGATCATGAACGAAGCTCACAAGATCTATACATGAAAGCACAAGGAGGATATACAACCATCTAGCAACTACATGGACCCGTAGTCCAAGGTGGAACTACTCACGCTTCATACCGGAGGCTGGCATGGTGAAGAAGAAGGCCTCCGTGATGATCTCTCCTCCGGCAGGGTGCCGGGAAGAACTTCAGATACCCTCCGATCTAGAGACGATGGTGGTGGCGGATACATAAGGTTTTGTGGAGTTTTGATCGGGTGCCTAGGGCTTCTGCATTGGGGTATTCTTATAGGCGAAGAGGCGAGGCTAGGAGGCGTCCGGAGGGCCCACACCCTACCCAGGCGCGGGGTGGGCCCACCCGCACCTAGGGGGTGTGTTGGCCCTGGCTCGTCTCTCCGTGTCTCCTCTGGACTTTGTGACGCCCACGGTAAAATATTGACTTTGGCTTCTGTCCCTTCCAATTCCGAGAATATTGATTTTTTGCCTTTCTGGAACAAAAACGGAAGAAAATATGCAACTGGCACTGTGGCAACTTGTTAATAGGTTAGTTCCAGAAAAGATATAAAACACCTCAAAGTGTATACAAAGCAAAACAAAGTAGATACTAAACAAGCATGGAACATCAAAAATTATAGATATGTTTCCAACGTATCAAGCATCCCCAAGCTTAACTCCTGCTCGACCTCGAGTAGGTAAGTGATAAAAGAATAATTTTTGAGGTGACATGCACCGTCAAAACCAAGATCAAACCATTTGCAAGCATTGAAAGATGGGATCAAAGAACTCTAAACATGTGCTTGAAAGATGGAGTTCTAACAATAGGACATAGTAACTATGCATTCAACATGAAAGGATAAAAACAAAGATCATGAATAACATGCATTGAAAAACGTTTATTTTTTTCACATACCGAAAATTTGGCCTAGTGGCATTCAACGTGTCCCTCATAGAGTAGCAAATAGATGCATAGGACACGTTCAAAGTTTATAAGAGTGACTAGATACAAGTAGCACAAGAACAAGTAATATCACAATATACATCAATCAATAAGTTTTAGGACACTGCACACAGAATGGAAACTATGCTCTCTTAATGGTGCCTAAAGGTAGAAGGTGGAGACTCAAATAATGGTGGAAGAAAGGCCTTTCATAAAGGAAGCAGGGATTTCAACTTTCAAAAGAGCTTCCAAAAATTATGGTACTTGTTAGCTTTCAGCCCTCATTGCACCTATCATAAGCATCTTGAAGTGATTAAGGTTAAAGTGAACAAAGATGGAGTATATGCTTTACAAAGTATAAGTTGGCAATCTCAAGTCCCTTAAATACGAGGTCCACACCTCATGCTACTCAACTTGAGTCACCTGTAAGTTCTTATCATAGTAAGTACATGCGTATCATAGAGAACCGCCAATGGGGTACCCCTTGCACATGGTACATGAGTTATCCCATAACCAAAATGACAAGGCAAGCAGACAATGAGCATCTCAGTGATCTTTTTATTTACTATATGCATATCCTTTTATTGGGGATGCTTCATAGATAGCTCATTATGGTGATGCTGCAAGTTTCCACCATGATTAGGCATGGCTTAGGCTAGCGGTCCAGGCGTTTCACTAACACAAAATACATAACTCCATGGACTTACAATCTCCCTCTTTATTTCACACCGGTGACATACATAGACAAAAGAGGATGATATCAACTGTGTACAAAGTACAAGTGCAATGTTGAAAACGTTCCCCGTGACAACACGGTTCTGCTAATTCCAACATATAAGTGCAAGCATATACAACATAGATGACACAATGGTTTAATTTTATTAGGGGCAAAGAATATAAAGTGTGACATCAAGTTTGCGAGGGCTTTAATCACTAAGTTTTCACATAACAAAATATCTTTTTAATTGGAAGATAGCTGAAAACAAGAATATACTTGGAATGGTGTAACACACCATGAATAGGAGTTTATAGTGGACACTTTGGAATAACTTGGTTTCTTGGGAGTTGGAAGCATGAGTAGAGCTTACTCATACAAGTGGAGGCTAGCAAAAGACTGGGAGCAACCAACTAAGATAGCAATAATGGTCATAATCATGCAGAGCAACAAAACATTACTAATCAAAGCATCGAGTGGTACTACAAGTCAAGGACTAAATGATCATAGAGGCTATGGTTACTTGTTCATAGTCATAACATGGTGTGAGAATGTGCCAAGTCAACCCAAACAAAGCATCAAAGGAGAATACCGCAATACTATGCTTTTGCATGCTAAAACAACGCATAATTCTTTCAAGGCACACTAAGAAATCCCAATTGTTTGGAACAAGACATGCTACAGAAATAATCACTAAGCATATCAAAACAACACCTAGCATGTCATGCTAAAGTATAAGTCACAGTCAATGCAAGTTCCTCTTGCACTTATCAAGAAAGAACTTTCTACTCCTTTCCAACACCAAGCAACTTATTTGAAAACAACACAGCGAGAATGGGGGTCCAAACTAATTTATTCAAGCAAACTAAACAAAATAAACAAACCAAACAAAAACTAAGACGCTCCAAGAACAACACAACAGAGCATGAAACAATAAAAATGAAGTGTCTAGACAGACCTGAGCTTTTTATTGATGAAGAAGGGGATGTCTTGGGCATCCCCAAGCTTTCACGCTTGTACCTCTTGGATATTTCTTGGGGTGACACCAGGGTGGAATCCCCAATCTTGATATTTTTTCCATTCTTCATCTCATTACATCATTCTCTCTCTGCACCTAAAATTTTTCCTTCATACAATACTTCACACAATCTTCATTAGCAACATTAGTGTATTCAAAAGATATTAGACCTTTGGGTTTAGCTTTGGAAAAGAAAATCTTTTCACTAAAAACACATGCTACTTTAGCAACTCCATCAAAAATCTCAATTACCAAAAGAGAACTAAAAAGGAATCAATAAGAAGCAAATGCAAATAATGGTAAAAATCTGTCAAAACAGACCAGCAGGTAGAAACCGATTTTTTAGAAAATATTCTATTGCTCAAATAAAAAAGTGTTAAACTAACCAAATGTAGCTAACATGCTGGGTGATTTATTCGTAAATTATCAGCTTAATCCGACTAACAGAGACTCCTCACGAATGTTTATGGTGGAGGACAGAAATCTGTTTCGGGACAGCAACTCCTCAAATCTTACTTCCCTCTCATTAGAGGTCATTGTTGTCACAAAAAGCAAACAAAAAGGATAAGGAGAGGTCACTACTGAAGTAATAACTTCCAAGACTCAAGTAAACTCTTGGGTTATCTCCCAACAAGTACTTTTCTTTAACGCCTTTAAGTTAGGGTTGATAGCTTGAGAAGATGCTAACATAAGAAATATGAATTGAAGTAAAAGAGAGCATCAATAAGCAAATTCAAAGAACATTTAAGTCTAACCCACTTCCTATGCATATGAATCTTGTATGCAAATAAATTCACAAAGAACAAAGTGACATGCATAGGAAAATAAAACAAGAGTAACTTCAAACTTTCAGCACATAGAGAGGTGTTTCAGTACCATGAAAACTTCTACAACCATGTTTTCCTCTCTCATAATAATTTTCAGTAGCCTCATGAATAAATTCAACAATATAACTGTCACATAAAGCATGCTTTTCATGATCTACAAACACATAATTTCTATCAAGCTCAAAAATAGTGGGATTAAAACCTTCACAAGTTTTACCCAAAGTAGATATTTCAAAAGGATCCACAGAAACATAATATTCATCCTCCTTTGGTAAGCATGGGGTATAATAAAATAATGTAAGGGATAAAGAGTTACACTCATTAGAAGGTTGGCATGGGTAGATAATCCATTCTTCCTCCTTTTGTTCATCACTCTCCTCCTCTTTTTCATCTAATGAGCTCCGAGTTTCAACAATTTATTCTTCCATAGGATCCTACAAGGCATTAGTCTCTTCCATTTGTGGAAAGCATCTATTAAAATATTCAAGAATATAGCCATTTTCTTCCTTGTAATTATCAAAGCAAAATTTTAGTATCTCATAAACCCCATATTCATAAGGTGCATCATCAGTATTTTCAAGCAAACTGGCAAGTTCAAATGCACCCTTGAAGGCAAAAATTCTTCAATTTGTTCCACATCATAAAAGTCATAATTTCCTTTAACATAAGAGGATATGGTAACATTATCATTATACTCACATTGAAAAGGGAGGTGTTTATACCTCCTACAACAAGCTGTATCAAAGAAATAAGTAACATTATAAGTAGAGCACACCTCTCTAGCAATAGTATTCAATTTATCAATTTGTTCCCATAGGTGTTTCCCTTTTTGTGACAAACGGTGTTCCTTATAATAATACTTTTGTTCTTCGTGAACCCACCTTTCCAATAAGAACTAGTTTCAAAGAAACCATCCATTGATAGAAAGCATGACCAAGCAAGGCAATAACAGGCCAGCAACTAGAGCAGGAACTAATTTTTTTTGTGTTTTTGATAAGAGAAAGCAAACCAAACTAAACTAATTTTCTTAGAGTTTTGGTAAAAAGAGGCAAACAAAACCAAGTAAAAGAAACTAAGCAAACTAAAAACAAAGTAAAGAGAAAGTTTGAGGGGGACTCCCCTTGTGAAGACGTCCTTAGCCTCCCCGGCAACGGCGCGAGAAAGAGCTTGATGGCACCGCGTCAACATACAGTGTTTCATCGGGAAACCCCAAGAGCAAGGTGTGATGCAGCACAGAAGCAAGTTTTCCCTCAGTAAGAAACTGAGGTTATCGAACTAGTAGGAGGAAGGAAACGTCACACAGGTGTTGCAAGCAACGTGGAAACCCGCACAACACAAACTCAAGACTTTGCCCCAACGAATCAGTGAGGTTGTCAAGCTCACCGGTTTGCTGTAAAAAAGGACTAAACGTATGGTGTGGAAGGTGATGATGGTTTGTAGCAAGTAAACAAGTAATAGTGGAAGATGTATCAATGGTAAAGATTGGACCGGGGTCCATAGTTCACTAGAGGTTCTCTCCTTAGATAAACAACATGGCATGAAGGTTAAACAAATTACAGCATGGCAATTGACAGGAACTGAGCAAGGCATAAAAATGCAATACCAGACAAAAAGATCCTATGAGATTTGATTGGGCAATACAACAATATATATAGACCGCCATCCAACTACATCTATGACTAGAAGTCCACCTTCAGGTTATCATCCGAACCCCCTCTAGTATTAAGTTGCAAGCAACAGACAACTGCTTTAAGAAAAGTGTGTAAGGTAAACAATACCCTTGTTCTATGAACAAGAGACCGTTGTTTTCTCCCTAGTAGCAACAACACATCTACAACCGAAGAGATTTCTGTCACTTCCCTTGGAAACTAGAGGCATGAACCCACTATCGAGCATAAATACCCCCTCTTGGAGTCACTAGCAACTACTTGGCCAAGATAGCTACTAACAAGGAAAGCATGCAAGATCACAAACAACATAGACATTATAGTATCAAATAGACAAAACCATTAATCAATCTGACATAGTAATCTCAATATCCATCGGATACCGCAAACACAACATGCATGATTACAAATAGATTAGATCTTGACCATGAACGGAGCTCATAAGATCTATACATGAAAGCCCAAGGAGGACATACAACCATCTAGCTACTACATGGACCCGTAGTCCAAGGTGAAACTACTCACGCTTCATATCGGATGCTGGCATCATGAAGAAGAAGGCCTCCGGGATGATCTCCCCTCCGGCAGGGTGCCGAGAAGAACTTCAGATCCCCCGATCTAGGGACGATGGTGGCAGAGGCTATAGAAGGTTTCGTGGAGTGTTGATTGGGTCTATAGGATTTCCGCATCAGGGGCTTCTTATAGGCAAAGAGGCGAGGCTGGGAGGCGGCCAGAGGGCCCACACCCTACCCAGGCGCGGGGTGGGCCCACCCGCGCCTAGGGGGATGTGGTGGCCCTGGCTCGCCTCTCCGTCTCTCCTCTGGACTTTGTGACACCGACGGTAAAATATTGACTTTGGCTTTTGTCCCGTCCAATTCCGAAAATATTGATTTTCTGCCTTTCTGGAACCAAAAACAGAAGAAAACAGGCAACTGGCACTGTGGCAACTTGTTAATAGGTTAGTTCCAGAAAAGATATAAAAACACCTCAAAGTGTAGACAAAGCAAAGCAAAGTAGATACTAAATAAGCATGGAGCATAAAAAATTATAGATACGTTTCCGACGTATCACAGGACTTACCCATTCACTTTCTTTTACAGGATAAATTATACTGCATCCAGTAGGCGTACTATTTCTTTTATTACCACTTCATTCATTTCATGTTTTAGTCTTCTATTAAATTCTACAACTGGTTTAGCACCTTCCTCCATGAATATCCGATGGACGGCTATCATGGGACTAATACCCTTCAAGTCATCCATTGGGTACCCAAAGGCCTTGCGGTGTTACTTTAGTACCTTCATGAGTTCTTATTCTTCTTCTCCTGAAAGTTTAGCACTAATAATAACCGGGAATTTATTAGTATCATCTAAGAATCTATACTTAATATTATATGGTAGAGTTTTAATTCTGGGGGTGGTAATTCTTCATCCCCTCTCTTTTCTGGCTCTTCAAAAGCCTCATCAGTTGGAGGTTCTAAAATGGGAAATGAATCAAATTCACTTTCTAGTTCTTCTAAAGTTCTGTCCTCCATAATTATTTGTTCACAATCTGTGTCTTCATTTATCTCTTCTTCTTGATTACTTAAGAAAAGAGCTGCCATCTCCTCAATAGTTTTTTGTTTCTCTTCTTCTTGTATGCATAGAGGTTGAAAGAACATGTGTGCCCCCATGTGTGGTTTTGGTAATTAATGACAATGTTTTATGGACTTATGTTTGCATTGAGTTTTACTTTTAGGATTTGTCCATAGACAATGCTTGAACCATATGGTGGCTTCAAGGTTGGAATAAGAATAAAGTGAAGAAGATCAAGTGTTGATCAAGGTTTCAAGGAATGATCTGGAGATTGGTCAAGTAGAAGTTGAGCCTATAATATGCCTAAAAGAGAGGCTCTTCCATAGTGGAGTATGGGGAGCAAATTCCAAGTCTTCACCAAGCTAGTGCAATCAAGAAAGGTGCTCCATCCTGAGGTGTGGAATATACAAGGAAAAGGTTTGATATTGATAGGGTTTCTTTCTTACCGGTCTCGTGGTGTTAGTTGGGGAGACCAGTTTATAGGATAGATAACCGTACTATCAAGAGGGGCTGTCGAGTGAGTAACTTGATCATATCCCTCGGTGAGAGCTCAAACCTTTGCATAGTTCGCATCCTCTTTCTTGGTTCTTATTTGGTTCTTATCCATGAGAGGATTTAGATCTTTTTTCAATCTCTATAACAAGCTCAAGTTCATCGAAAACGGATTTCATATGCATTCTCTATTGTGTTTTCGATATTGGAGGTTTTACCGGTTTGTCTTGTATAGATAGGTTAAACCTTTCATCATTTGGTTCTATCCTCCCTTGCTGGACTATGATGGTTCCCTGCATGATCTTGTAGAGCTCGTTACTATCTTCGAAAGGAGCCCAAGATCATCAAAATCGGAGTCTGAATGCAAAAGTTACGATGGTTTTCAGTTTTGCTGTTCCTGCTAGTTTTCAGGGGGGCAGATTATCCGGCCATGGGGGCGGATTATCTGGACCAATTTTTGGAAAACGGCTAAGTACTTTGAGGCGTAGATCCAAGTAATGGGGGTGGATTATCCACCCCAAATATCCGCCCCTATACTGAGGGACGCGCCGCGAAGTCCTTAGCCATTTTTTGGCCTGGGGAACCCGGAATATCCGGGGGAGGGGCAGATTATCTATCCTGGGAGGTCCCAAACGGTCATATTTCATTGGGGAGGGGTATAAATAGACCCCTTCTTCCTCCTTAGGCTGCTTGCTTGCATTCTCTCTTTCCTCCATTGTTTTGACCTTCAAGAGCTTGCAAATACTCTTAATCCCTCCCATATTTCTTGAATCTTTTTGGGGGATTTGAAAGGGGAGATCTAGATCTACAACTCCACCAATCCATCTCTCCTCTATGTGAGGAGAACGTATTGGGATCTATATTTTGGGGTTTCTTTTGTGGATTTCCTCTTGTGTTCTTCCTCTCTTATTCTCCCACTAGGTTTTGTAGCTTTGGTGGAATTTGGGAGAGAAGGACTTGAGCACTTCTTGTGTTCTTGCCATTGCATTTGGTGCATCGGTTTGAGTTCTCGTTGAGGATTCAATTGGGTGAAAGGTGAGAAGCTTTTTACTCTTGGGTTCTTGGAACCCTAGACGGTTTAGTTGTTTTACAGGTTTGTGGATTACTTGGGGCCTCCAATTAAGTTGTGGAGATTTCCCCGAGCTTGTTTGTTGGGAGCCTCCAATTGAGTTGTGGACAAGTTCCCCAATCTTTGTGAGAGGTTACAGATTGCCACCGACAAGTGCACCGATAGTGAAGAAGTGAACCAGGCCTCTTGTGGCGAGGTTCACATGAGAATAGGGTGAGGCCTTTTGTGGCATGGTGGTCTTAGTACCGCCCACCCCTCCAACGAGATGTACTCTCTTTATGGGAGGAACTCGGTAATAAATCATCGTATCCGCGTGCCTCGGTTATCTCTATACCCGAGCTATTTACTTATGCACTTTACTTTGTGATAGCCTTCGTGCTTGAATTCTTATATCTAGCTATCACATAGTTGCTTGTTTTTCTTAGCATAAGTTGTTGGTGCACATAGGTGAACCGTAGTTTATATAGGTTTTGTTCTTGACAAAGTAAACGCTAGTTTTTTTCCGCCTTTGTTAAGTGCATCTCGTAAAAGTTTTAAACCGCCTATTCACCCCCCTCTAGGCGGCATCTGTATCCTTTTCAATTGGTATCGGATCCTGGTCTCTCTTTTTGGGCTTCACCGCCTTGAGAGTAAAGATGTCGGCTAGGGGGTTAGTGCACGATGACATTTTCATATTCAATGACACATGTTATGAGATTTGGAAAATTTGCATGCTTAATTATTTTTGGGCCATGGAACCAAATTTGGAGCGAATTGTAGATATAGGTTTTTATCCTCCAATGGATTTCCTTAATCTATCTTGTGAGGATGAGAAAAACTTATATCTCGATGCTCAAGCTTCTAATGTGCTTGTTAATGCTTTGATCCATGTAGTTACTTCTTCAGTCATACCTTTTTGGAGCGCTCATGAGTTATGGACAAAACTTCAAGATAAATATGTTGTGTCCAATATTTTTGAGGATGATTGTGTTGCTTCCACTTCCGGTCGATATGAGTTCTCATCTTCTACCACTTCACCAATATGTATTTTTTCACAAGGTAATGATATGGTAAGTGGTGATAGAAATTGCAATATGGATAGTGTGCTTACTATTTCTTATCCCTCATCTCTATCTAGTTACAATGATCTATCTTTGGACTTTAACACTTCTAGCACTACAAACTCCTTACATGCTTGTGTTGATAGTCCTTGCATATCAGTTAGAAATGGCTTGAATAAACTTATGATGATATGCTTGTGTTGTCTTGTTGCCATGATAAAAATGCTTCTATTTCCTCTAGTGCTTGTGTTGCTAACCATGTAGAGGAAACCGAAGATTCTATGGGCCAAGACAAGATTTTGAATGGAGATACAAATGCGATCGCATCTTTATCTTCTTCCGGTACCCACCTATGCCTTATGGCTAGGGATTCAAAGGCAACTCCTACTTTGGAACCCAATACCTCTTGTGATGATGAGGATGAGGATAATGAGAAAGAAGAGTTTGGTGTTGATGCTTTATATGAAAAGGATGAGATTGTTTATCATGTCCTTGTTAAGAATAATATTGCTTTCTCTAACTTTGTTGAAATCTTGGACTTTGCTATTAAGAGCAAAGAACATATTGATAAGTTAGAAGCACAAATTGAGGAGCATGAGAACATCATTGATAATATGAGTTGCCATGAGCGTGAGTATGCTAATGAAATTGGTAATCTAAATGAAGCTCTCTAAGAGGAACAAACCACTAAGGAATCTATTGAGGAGGCGTTTAATCTAGAAGTTTCTAAAGTAAAGGAAACCCGTGATAAATCTCTTGAGGTGGCAATTTATCTCAAAAGAAAATATAATGAGCTTACTAAATTGTCTTCTTCTATTGCTAATTATAATGATGCTTGTGCTACTAACTCTATTTCTTGTGAAGCATCTATTTTTAAGGATAATGTTGAGTTAAAACCTCAACTTGCTTTGCTAACTAGAAATTATGTGAAATTAGAAGAACATCATGTTATGCTATCAAGCTCTCATTAGGATCTTCTAGCCTCCCATGATAGGCTAAATTTTGCTCATGAGGCTATTGTGTCGAAGGTAACATCTAGTGAGACTCATGTGGACATTAGCACTATATCCAGTACAAATGTCATACTTCCATGTGCTAATCCTAGTAATTCATCTTCTCATATTATTGCTTCATCTTATAATGAATTACATCCCATGCCTTGTCGCTCTAAAATGAAGCTTCTACTTCCTCTAGTATTTGTGTTGATACTAACCATGTAGAGGAAATTAAAGAGCTCAAGGCCCAAGTCTCATCTTTGAAGAGGTACTTGAAAAAGGGTCATCAAGGGAGGGCCACACTCAACAAGATCTTGAGTGTGCAAAAATTCCCAAATTACAAGAGTGGGCTTGGATTCAAATCCAATGTCAAGAACAAGTCCACTAACAAGAATAAGTTCAACAGCAATAAGAAGAAGGGTCAAGAACAAGTCAAAAATTCAGCAAAAATTGTTTGCTTCAAGTGAAAAATTGAAGGGCACCATGTTAGATCTTGCCCATTGAAGAATAAGACTCTTAGTGAGAAGAAAAAAGTGAAGAGCCCTCAATTTCAAGGTCACGTTCTACCACAAGTTGAAGAAAGGCCACTTACATAGAAGAATGAAGATAATACTCCTATGGTGAAGAAATCAAGTGTGAAGAAATGGAAGAAAAGAACTTCGTGAGAAAGGTCACCTCTCTTCTTCATGCACCATTGGTAACTCCTCATCCAAACCTATCATGATTGATGATGTTTATTCTCTTTGTAAGGATGAGGTTGGCAATGTGTTTGCTAAATATATTGGTGCCCAATGTGGTGTCAAGAAAAGACCAATTTGGGTTGCCAAGCCTATTGTTACTAACTTCTTAGGACCCAACTTGGTTGGGGACCATCTAGCTAAAACTTGATCAATAGGTTTGGTTGGAGGGCATTGGAGACTTGGCTACATCATGAAGAATTAAGGGAACTTCATCAATTATATTTTCTCAAGCCAAGTCATTTGGATTATCATATCTCTATCATATATCCATTGCTCCTCCTTGCGGTAACATGTTCTCAACACATTTACATTGAAAGTTACTCGCCCCTTGTGCATTTGTTGGTTTTGTACCTTGCATTTGTTTGTATATGTTGTGCTTACCACTTACCTATCTTGAGTTATAAAGTCTATGTGTGTATGTTGGATTGCACACCATGTACATGTTTTGTTGTGTTGAGCTGTTATTGAATGTATTTGTTATCTTATTTGGCTCTTGTGAGAAATTAATGGACTATCCCATTTTTGGAGAGTGGTGTGTTTTGGGCATTGATACGTCCAATTTGCATCACCATTCTATATCATAATTTGCCTCTATTCATTGATATATGTCTTATTATGAGGTATTACTTATGTCTTTTCCTCTGTTTTTGCATGTTGGATGATTCTTGAAGGATGAACTGCCGGAGCCAGGTTTCTGATGGAAAAAGAGGTGTTTTGATGCAATTTCGCGAAGATTAGAAAAATAACAGAAAATTATCGGAAAATTATATTTTCCCATAAGACGAAGGAAGCCAAAAGGGGAGGCATAGCCGGGCCACAGGGGGGCCACACCCCCCTAGGCGCGGGCCCACCTTGCCTCGCACCTAGGGCAGGTGTGGCCCACCTGGCCGGCTCCCGACTCCGCCCTCTCTCCTATATCTTCACGCGGAACCCTCACACTAGGGGGGCGACCACAGAAATATTTCCGCCGCCTCTATGTGGCGGAAAACACCGAGAGAGAAAGAGATCTCCGGCAGACAGATTTCTTCCGGGGAAATCCCTTCCCGGAGAGGGGAGATTATCGCCATCAACACCGTCATCAAGCTAGGCTTTATCGGGATCATCATCACCATCAACACCATCATCTCCACCAACACCATCGTCACCACTACGTCCTGCTGTAACAATCGCGTTGGATCTTGCTTTAGTTCTTAGGGAAACTTTCCCGATGTTGATTACTATTGTAGTTGATGCTTGTGAGTGGAACCATTGGATTATTGTTTATGTTCAGATTGTTATCCATCACCATATCATCTTTGATCTTTATCCATAAGATGTCTTGTGAGTAGTTCGTCTAGTTCTTGAGGACATGGGAGAAGTCATGTTGTTAGTAGTGGATTTGTGTTGAGTTATTATTCAATGGTTTAGTATTTAAGTTGTGGTGTTATTCTTATAGTGGTGTCATGTGAACGTCGACTACATGATACTTTACCATTTATGGGCCTAGGGGAATGCATTGTGTATTTAGCTACTAATTGCGGGGTTGCCGGCGTGACAGAAACCTGAACCCCCGTTAGGACACCATTGCATAAGGGAGCGTAGGATCTCAGAGTTTAAGGCTATGGTTAGGTTTATATCTTAATTACTTTCCTGTAGTTTCGGATGCTTGTAGGGGGTTTAATCACAAGTATGTATTAGTCAAAGTAAGGTCGGTGCATTAGCATAGGTTCACCCACACAACAGTTACAACACCAAAGAAGAGTACTCAGCTATTTGAAGCAAAAGCACTTGACTGAATTCCCATGTGTCCTCGAGAACATTTGGTCCTTATAAGTATTTCCACCAGCTTGTCCTTTGCTAAGAAAGGATTGGGCCACTTGCTACAGTTGTTCGTTGTCTTTATTACTTGCACTTTGTTTGTTGCTTTATCAGAAAATCCCTAAAAATCTGTTTGCTAAGTATTTACAGAGATTTCCTGCTCCATACCACTAGTCAACACCTTCTGCTCCTCGTTGGGATCAACACTCCTATTTATCGAAAGTACTGCGATACACCCCCTATACTTGTGGGTCATCAAGACTATTTTTCTGGCACCGTTGCCAGGGAGTGAAGCGCTATTGAAGAGTGGAACTGGTAAAGGAAACTTCTACCATGAGTATTTCTTTTTGTTTCTGTTTGTTACGTTGCTTCCATTATGGATAACCCAATTGGTTTTCTGTTTGGGAGAACTACTACCACTGTTAGGGTAGTAGATTAACCACCACTTGTTGAGATAGATCCTTTTAAGTTACCTACAAGTATTGTTGATCGTGTTATGGATAATTATTATTTTGGGGATGGAACTATCCATCCTGGTGATCACTTGCTTTTTATCCATGAATTATGCGGGTTGTTTAAGTGTGCAGGTATCACAACTGAACAGGTGAAGAATAAGTTACTCTCTATATCCTTGAAAGGGAGAGCTGAAGAATGGTATAGGCTGCTGAAGAATGGACAATCCATGAAATGGGAGGAAATGGCATCTCTCTTTTATTCTAAATTCTATCCTCCCAGTGAGATTCATAAGGATAGAAATCTGATATATATCTTTCGGCCTCGTGATGGAGAGAGTACAGCTCAAGCTTAGGGGAGATTGAAGTAACTAATGCTTAAATATCCTATTCATGAACTCCCTAACAATATCATTATCAATAACTTTTATGCTAGGCTTTCTCTTCATGATAAAGATTTACTAGATGCTTCTTGTGCTGGATCATTCACATGTATGAAGGAAGAATCTAAATGGAATCTCCTAGACCTTATTCAAGAGAACACTGAAGCTTGGGAGAATGACAAAGGAAGAAAGTCAGGTATAAACTATGATTATGAATGCATTAAATCTTCTATGTTGATAAAATCCCTTTTACTACTAAGGTAAAGGAGCATTCTATCGTAGCTAATGTGGTTAGCAAAAGTGCTAAGAAAACTGTGGAACCCGATGAGCAAATTAGTATTGACCCTATGGTAGCTATTGTGAAAGACCTTGTCACTAGAAATATAGAGGATGAGCATATTGTCTTCTGTGAAGATGCTTCTAATATTGTCTCTCATCCTAGAAAAGTTAGAAAAAACTAGTGTTCATGTGCTTTCTGTTAAGATTAGTGATCATTGCTATTATTGTTTATGTGATATTGGTGCTAGTTCTAGTGCTATTCCTTATGACCTTTACAGGGAAATTATGCATGAAATTGGTCCTTGTGAGCTTGAGGACATTGGTGTGGGTATTCACCTTGCTAATAGAGAGACAGTCTGTCCCATTGGCATTGTAAGAGATGTGGAGGTTCTTTGTGGTAAGATTAAATATCATGCTGATTTTCTAGTACTTGGTTCTGAAGCTAGTAAAACCTATCCTATTATCTTTGGTAGACCTTTCTTGAATACTTGTGGGGCTATCATAGATTGTAGGAAGGAAAAAGTTTTGACTAAGTTTGATGGAGAGTCTTACGAGTTTAATTTTTCTAGTTTTGCTAAAACTCCTTATGAAAATGAATTGCCTAATGAGGATTGCAAGGTTGAACAACTTTCCACTATTTCTCTTGCTCCTAACAATGCCTTGCATCAATTTATGGAAGATCATGAAAGCGATGTCTTCATGAAGGAAAGAAATGAGATTGACGAGGTTTTCCTTCGTCAGCCTGAGCAACTTAAGCATAATCTACATGTGGAAGATTTGGGTACCACATTACCACCAAAAGGGGACCCTATTTTCGAATTAAAACCTTTACCTGATGATCTTAAATATGATTATCTTGATGATAAGAAAGTATATCCTGTTATTATTAGTTCTAAACTTTCAGGAAAGGAAGAAGATAGGTTACTGGAAATACTAAAGAAACACCGAGGAGCTATGGGTTATACTCTTGATGATTTAAAAGGAATTTCTCCCACTATATGCCAGCATGCTATTAATATAGAACCTGATGCAAAACCAGTTGTTGAGCACCAACGCTGTCTAAATCCTAGGATGAAGGATGTGGTAAGAAACGAGGTATTAAAACTCCTTGATGCTGGTATTATTTACCCTATTGCTGATAGTCAATGGGTTAGCCCTGTTCATTGTGTTCCCAAGAAAGGGGGATAAATGTTGTGCCTAATGAAAATAATGAGCTTATACCCCAAAGAGTAGTGGTTGGGTGTAGTATGTGCATTGATTTTAGAAAGGTCAATAAAGTTACTAAGAAAGATCATTATCCTCTGCCCTTTATTTATGAAATGCTTGAGAGGTTATCCAAAAAGACTCACTTTTGTTTTCTTGATGGTTATTCTGGTTTCTCTCAAATTGCTGTGAAAGCACAAGATCAAGAGAAAACCACTTTCACTTGTCCTTATGGTACTTATGCTTATAGGTGTATGACTTTTGGTTTATGTAATGCTCCTTCTACCTTTTAGAGATGTATGTCTGCTATCTTTCATGGGTTTTGTGATGAAATTGTGGATGTTTTCATGGATGATTTCTCCATCTATGGAACTTCTTTTGATAACTGTTTGCACAACCTTGATAAAGTTTTGCAGAGATGTGAAGAAACCAACCTTGTTCTTAATTGGGAGAAATGTCATTTCATTGTTAATGAAGGGATTATTCTTGGACACAAAATTTCTGAAAGAGGTATTGAAGTTGACAGAGCCAAAATTGAAGCAATTGAGAAGATGCCTTGCCCTAGAGATATAAAAGGTATTCGTAGTATCCTTGGTCATGCTAGTTTCTATAGGAGGTTTATTAAAGATTTCTCCAAAATTTCAAAGCCCCTTACTAATCTTCTTCAAAAAGATGTACCTTTTGTTTTTAATGATGATTGTAAGGAAGCTTTTGAAACTTTGAAGAAAGCTTTTACTACTACTATTGTTCAACCACCTGATTGGAGTTTACCTTTTGAAATTATGTGTGATGCTAGTGATTTTGCTGTGGGTGCTGTCCTTGGGCACCGTGTTGATAAGAAGTTGAACGTTATTCATTATGCTAGTAAGACTCAAGATGCTGATCAAAAGAATTATGCTACTACTGAAAAAGAGTTCTTAGCTGTAATCTTTGCCTGTGATAAGTTTAGACCCTACATTGTTGATTCAAAGGTCACTATTCATACTGATCATGCTGCTATTAAGTACCTTATGACAAAGAAGGATGCTAAGCCTAGGATTAATAGATGGGTGTTGCTTTTACAAGAGTTTGATCTGCATATTGTAGACAGAAAAGGTGCTGAAAATCCTGTTGCTGACGATTTATCTCGTTTAGAAAACATTTCTTTTGACCCTTTGCCTATTAATGATAGTTTTCAAATGAGCAGTTGGCTGCAATAAGGGTAAGTGCGCATGAGAGTCCTTGGTATGATGATTATGCTAACTTTATTGTTTCCAAGTATTTGCCTCCAACCTTTACAGCTCAGCAAAGGAGAATTTTTTTATTATCTAAGGCATTACTTTTGGGATGACCCACACTTATATAAAGAAGGAGTGGATGGTATTATGCGAAGGTGTGTTCCAGAATTTGAACAACAAGAGATACTAAGAAAATGTCACGGCAGTGCTTATGGAGGACATCATGCTGGGGATAGGACTGCACAAAAGGTTTTACAATCTGGATTTTATTGGCCTACCCTCTTCAAGGATGCAAGGAAGTTTGTCTTATCATGTGATGAATGTCAACGAGTTGGTAAAATTTCTAGACGCAATGAAATGCCTATGAATTATTCTCTTGTTATTGAACTTTTTTATTGTTGGGGATTTGACTTTATGGGTCCTTTTTCTCCTTCAAAAGGGTATACTCATATTCTTGTTGTTGTTGACTATGTTACAGAGTGGGTAGAAGCCATACCTATGAACAACGCTGATTTTTCCTAGGTTTGGTGTGCCTAGATATCTCATGACTGATGGAGGCTCTCATTTTATTCATGGGGGTTTTAGAAAAACTCTCGCTAAGTATCATGTAAACCATAGAATTGCTTCAGCTTATCACCCCCAAACCAGTAGGCAAGTAGAACTTTCCAATAGGGAAATTAAATCTATCTTGCAAAAGACTGTGAATAGATCTAGGAAAAATTGGTCTAAGAAGTTGAATGATGCTTTATGAGCTTATAGAACTTCTTATAAAAATCCTATGGGGATGTATCCTTACAAAATGGTCTATGGGAAAGCTTGTCACTTGCCTTTAGAATTAGAACACAAAGCTTATTGGGCAGTGAAAGAGTTGAATAGAGATTTTAAACTTGCTGGTGAGAAATGATTGCTTGACATGAGTACTTAGATGAGTGGAGAAGTGAAGCTTATGAAAATGCTAGAGTCTTTAAGGAAAAGGTAAAAAGATGGCATGATAGGAGGATTCTAAAAAGGGAATTCCATGTTGGTGAGAAAGTTCTCTTGTATAGGTCTCGCCTCAGATTTTTTGCAGGGAAACTACTCTCAAAATGGGAAGGACCTTTTGTTATTGAGGAAGTATATCGTTCAGGTGTTATCAAAATATCTTCTTTGAAGGATGACACAACACAAGTGGTGAATGGTTAAAGACTAAAACACTATATTTCTGGAGACTCTTATAATGAAGATGTTGATATTATTCAAATGGTGACTCTAGAAGAATTTATTAGAAACCAAACACCAGAAACTACAGAGTTCAACCTCGAATAGGTAAAAGAGGTGAAAACAGAAGGTTCGTGAAAGCCTAATCTTTATATATTTTTGATGTTTTTATTACATAAGTAAAGTTACGAGATGGAACAGAGGAGGAACCGGAGGCAGGGGTGCCTAGACCCACCGCAGGCGCGGGCCCACCTTGCCCCGCGCCTGGAGGGGGTGTGAGCACCCCGAGCTCCGACTCCGCCTTGTTTTCGTACCTGTACCTTCCTTATGCATTGAAACTTCGTAATATATAATCCCCCGGATCCCCCGAGGTTCTTGTATCTAGTTCTCATCGTGTTTTTGTTTCGATATGTTTCTGTCAGGCAAATTCTCAGTTTTGGAGCTTCAATGTCTTCCTCTGGATCACCCATGGACGATTCCTCTGCGGATGTCCTTAACCCGTACATGTATGAGTTGAGGATCTATCCCAAGGAGTTGATTCTCAAAGATGGGAAGGTATAGATGAAAGAAGTTCAAGTCCCTAAAGGAGAAGGGGCAGTCTGAAAGACAGGATGGAAGCATTGGAGCAGGAAGTTTTCAGGTACAAGAAGATGGCAGAACGTGAAGTGGATGTTATTCACAAGATAAGTTCAGAACTCATCGCCAAGCACGAGGAGGAGGTTGCTGAGATCCAAGAATAAGTCTTCTTGCTCCGTCAGACCACCAACCAGTTACAAGCACAACTCTACAACATACAAAATCAAAATTGTGAGTATGAGGCTAGATTTGATCGCATAAGCTCTACTGCTAGTTTCAGGATTGCGGAAACCAGGACGTCCTTTTTGGATGGGGAACCTTTGCCTTAGAAGTTTTATGATTACAAGAGAACACCACCACCACCGAAGGAGTAATTAGCCATTAGGTTTGGCATCCCCTTGGCTTGTTCCAAGCTTGGGGGGGTGCCGCGGTATCACAACCATTATCTTTTATCTTTTACCTTTCTAATGGATTCATACCTTTGGTAGAGGTGTTATCTTATAGTTTGGTTTGTATGTGGAATTATCTCTCCTTTAGTTGATTATCTATGTATCCCTTGGTGTGAGTGCCTTTATGGAATATTAATGAGAAATTTCATCTTTTACTTTTTGCACTCCTTATTTTAGTTTGCAATCTCTATTATATGATGGATCTTGTTGATCAGTATTGGCATCACTTTGGGACCATCAACTAAATCTAAATTGGTTTTGGCAAACCAAGTTCTAGTCAGTAGCAACACTTTTTGAGGTTTGAAAGAAAGATAAAAACCTTACAGGTATTTTGTATCATTTATTTTCTTTCTTGTTGGCTCATAAGCTTAGTATTCTTTATTTAAGATCTTTTGTGTCTTCAAGGAAGATTGCATGTTTGGCTTTATCACTTGTAGGTTTTCTTGTTTCTTTCAACTCTTTTGCTTGCTACCCAGCCTTGCTAACCAAAAACCTGTTTTGAGAAGGCATACTTCTCATGTTTACAATGCCTTTGAACCAAAACCTTTACCATTTGTGTCCACCATATCTACCTATTAGCAATTGCTATTCCAAGAAAATTCTCAAGCTTCATCTATATTTCAAATTAAAAACTATTTTGTTATGTTAAAACTAGTTAGTAAAGCTCTCACGAACTTGATGGCACACCTTATTTTCTGGCCCTTAATAGACTTGAACCATTGTGTCATCGAAGTTGTATATTCTTGCATCTATACGTTGGAATTAGCAGAACCGTGCTGTCATGGGGAACGCTTTAAAGATTGCACATGTACGTTGTACATAGTTAATATCATGCTCTTTTGTTTGCGGATGTTGACGGTGTGAAATAAAGAGGGAACTTGTAAGTCCATGGAGTGATGTATGTGTGTTAGAGAAATGTCTGGGCCGCTAGCCTAAGCCATGCCTAATCATGGTGGAAACTTGCACCATCACCATAATGAGCATCCTGTGAAGCATCCTCAATAAAAATCTATGCACATAGTAAATAAAAAGATCGTTGAGATGCTCATTGTCTGCTTGCCTTGTCATTTTGGTTATGGGATAACTCCTGTACCATGTGCAAGGGGTTCCCCGTTGGCGGTTCTTTATGATACACATGTGCTTACAATCACAAGAACTTACCGGTGACTAAAGTTGAGTAGCATGAGGAGCGGCCCTCGTACTCAAGGGACATGAGATTGCCAACTTATATTTAGTCAAGCATATACTCCATCTTTGTGCACTTTAACCTTAGTCATCTCAAGATGCCTATGATAGGGGCAATGAGGGCTCAAATCTGGTAAGTATAATCTTTTGGAAGCTCTTTATGACTTGCTACCCTCTATGAAGGGATCTTTCTTCTATTTTCTAAGTTGAGTCAGTAAACCTACTTCCTCTCTATCTCTAGCAAGCATTTGAGTTGTTGTGTTTTAAGCATTCGTATGGTGATTTATTCAATCATGTTCTTTATCTTCCTTGTTTGCACAAGACTCTTATCTATTGAGTATTACTTTGAAAGCCTTCATTGTGAAAAACCTTTTTTAGCAAAGAGTGCTCCTGTTATAAAACTTTTACAAAAAAGCTTTTTGTGAAACTGTTTGCCAAGCTATTCTCTGACCAAGAACAAAGTTTGCCATTTCCAATTATGATTTATCTTTATGCATCTCTATTATGACTCCTGTACTTGTTGCAAGCTAAGTTATATAATGGTGAGTTGCTTTCTTCTATGAGTTGTGTAATGGTAAGTGTGATGCTTCTTGTCCATATTCTTTTATCGACACTTCACTCCATAAACCTATGGACATGTTTATTGAGATCATTTTTCGCTTGGGGACAAGCGAAGGTCTAAGCTTGGGGGGAGTTGATACGTCCAATTTGCATCACCATTCTATATCATAATTTGCCTTTATTCATTGATATATGTCTTATTATGAGGTATTACTTATGTCTTTTCCTATGTTTTGCATGTTGGATGATTCTTGAAGGATGAACTGCCGGAGCCAGGTTTCTGATGGAGAAAGAGGCGTTTTGATGCAATTTCGTGAAGATCAGAAAATACCAGAAAAATATCGGAAAATTATATTTTCCTAGAAGACGGAGGAAGCCACAAGGGGAGGCGTAGCCGGGCCACAGGGGGACGACACCCCCTAGGCACGGGCCCACCTTGCCCCGTGCCTAGGGCAGGTGTGGCCCACCTATCCGGCTCCCGACTCCGCCCTCTCGCCTATATCTTCCTCACGGAACCCTAACACCAGGGGGACGACCACAGAAAGATTTTTGTGGCCTCTACAGGGCAGAAAACACTGAGAGAGAAAGAGCTCTCCGGCAGACAGATTTTTGCAGGGGAAATCCCTTCCTGGAGAGGGGAGATCGTCGCCATCAACACCGTCATCAAGCTAGGCTTCATCGGGATCATCATCATCATCCACACCATCATATCCACCAGCACCATCATCACCACTCCGTCCTGCTGTAACAATCGTGTTGGATCTTGCTTTAGTTCTTAGGGGGAACTTTCCCAGTGTTAATTACTATTGTAGTTGATGCTTGTGAGTGGAACCATTGGATTATTTTTTATGTTCAGATTGTTATCCATCACCATATCATCTTTGATCTTGATCCATATGATGTCTTGTGAGTAGTTCGTCTAGTCCTTGAGGACATGGGAGAAGTCATGTTGTTAGTAGTGGATTTGTGTTGAGTTATTATTCAATGGTTTAGTATTTATAGTGGTGTCATGTGAACATCTACTACATGATACTTCACCATTTATAGGCCTAGGGGAATGCATTGTGTATTTGTCTACTAATTGCGGGGTTGCCGGAGTGACAGAAACCTGAACCCCCATTAGGACACCATTGCATAAGGGAGCGTAGGATCTTAGAGTTTAAGGCTGTGGTTAGCTTTATATCTTAATTACTTTCCTATAGTTGCGGATGCTAGCAGGGGGTTTAATCACAAGATGTATTAGTCCAAGTAAGGTCGGTACATTAGCACATGTTCACCCACACAACACTTACAACACCAAAGAAGAGTACTCAGCTATTTGAAGCGAAAGCACTTGAGAGAATTCCCATGTGTCCTCGAGAACGTTTGGTCCTTATAAGTATTTACACCGGCTTGTCCTTTGCTAAGAAAGGATTGGGACACTTGCACTTTGTTTTGTTGCTTTATCAGAAAACCCCTAAAAATCCGTTTACTAAGTATTTATAGAGATTCCCTACTCCATACCACTAGTCAACTCCTTCTGCTCCTCGTTGGGATCGACACTCCTATTTATCTAAAGTACTGCGATACACCCCCTATACATGTGGGTCATCAGGAATTCAACTATCCTAAAATGTGTGTACATGAGGAATGCCACTTAGTATTGATATTGCAAGATTTCTAGTATCTATGTGGTATTCCATACTCATGAGAAATTCAAATTCTATAATGTCCATTGGTTGTCTCATGTTGGATGTTTTTGCCTCTTTTCGTGAATATGATCTTGGATATATTTGCAAACTACCACCCGTAAATAATTGCATATCCCTTATCCTTGGACATTCGGTACTATAATAGGTGGTAGGTATTTTTGATCATTTTCAATCTGTCTTTTATTTATGTTTGCCCTATCGTTTGCCAAGAAAATTCTTTGTGTTGACTATCATGTCTTCCTTGCCTCTTATGGATATTTATTTAACTTGAAATTGTTTAGTTCTCTATTTTTTTATGTAGGTAGAGATGATGATCATGTGTGTGTGAATTTTGTATTCAAATGCAAAATCTTAAATAATGCACTAATCATGGGGGAGTTCTCCTATATCATTTAGAACACTCCTTTTATGCCTCTTCACAACATGTTTTGATCCATACCGTGTTTTGTGTCTTTGGAAGATTTTTGTGGGGTACTTTGTGCCATCTTGAAAAGTTCTAAGAGTTTGGTGTGGTTGTTTAAACCTTGCTCTTTTGGGGAGTTGTATTTGTCTCATTCCTTTTTTATTATTTTTACCTTTTTAGAATGAGATAAACCCTTGAGAAATTATGTTTTTGTCCATCTCTCTCTTTGGTTTTTATCTAGTTCATTTGTTGGACTTGTGTGGTCTACAATGTGTTGATTTGGTTTTTGATATAGTTTGAACAACCTTTTGTCATGTCACACTTTGGTGTGCCTTCTTGGTTTACTTGGTGTTTTGTTCATATTGTATCTCCTTTGGTTCTTGAAAGTCGTGTGCATGCATATTTACTATATATATATATATTATGGCATGCTTGCTTTACTTGATCCAATATGTAGGGGAAACTCCACCAAATCCTAATTGGCTAAGATGTGCATGGAATTCAATTGCATATCAATATGCACATATTTATGTGGAGTCTCTCCTATGTATTGTAGTTGCATAACTACTTTGGACCCGATAAGTTTGGGGACCATATTGTACTTGAATTTTGTTTTAGGTACATTGGAGATGCATTTGATGCTTGTATCTTTCATAATGAAGAGGTGTTCACTAAATGAAAATTATAGACAAGCTAGGATGATCAACGAGCAACTATCTACTTCATCACACCAATGATATCTCGGTAACAAGTATCTCTTACTCATGCATACATATCATCTTCCAACATATGGTAGGTTGCATCTTGGCATGAATTTTATGTATTTGATATGTTTGTGGTTGAAGTTCATCAATATACAATAAGATAAAATTGAGCCTTTTGTCCATGCTATCAAGCAAAGATCTTAGTGTTGTATTGTCATGACTTTGTTTTGGATATCTTGATCTATTTATTTTAGTATCTAATTTGTGTGTACATGTTTATTTGTGGATCAATATCTTTGTGAGATTGTCTACTTAGAAACTTATATACATGAGAATTGTTACAACTCTATTTTTAATGTCTTGTTTTTCATGTGTGTTGTATGGTCATACTAAGCAATATCATTCATTGAGGACTATGTTGATACGCAATGATCATCCTTGTACTAGTCTTATAATATTCTTTGTCATGCCTCTCACACATCCTTGTGATTGAGCCTACTATTATGTTGTCTCTTACTTGTTTCTCAACCATTTGTTTATTGCTAGTTTTATGCCTTGGTATATTCTCTGTTGTACATAGTTGTGTTTTAAATAATATCAAGGGAGTGGGCATGGCATGTTTGTCCATATTGTATTCAAATGAAAATTATAATTTGTGCACAAACCTTGGGGAGCCTCCTCATATTATTTAGAACAATCTATTTTTGATCTTATCATAATATAAATATTTCATTTGCTATGTTCCTTTTGTCAAGTGGTTTTCTGGATCTTTTGATTGCTTTCATCATTTGTTGATGCTTCTTCATCTTGTTATTTTTTTGCAATTTTTTGATCCTCAATATAGTTTGACCTCCTCCTAGTATTCATCATTGTATATGTGTAAATGTTTTATCATAATAAATTTGTTTCAAATGCACACCTTTGGAGGAATTCTCACTATATTGGTCGTTTAGAACTATTCACCCATTTTGGCAATCGATGCCAATGGGGGAGAAGTTTTGGAGGGTTTAAGGGAATTTGGTCTTATGCCGTGAGTTTGTTCTTAAGCATTTGCCTCTCATGCTCTTGCATCTTTGTTGTTGCTTTGCATCTTGAATATATAGAGGAAACTCCACCAACAGTAATGGTTCATCACACGTGCATATATTATGGGGGAGCTTGCTCTATATATTATGGGTGTACCAACATCACACACTTGTGTAGTATTTGATGTTTGAGAAACCATTTTTATTCGTTAAGTTGATTATATAAACCCTCTCAAAGGATTGTCATCAATTACCAAAATGGGGGAGATTGAAAGAACATGTGTGCCCCCATGTGTGGTTTTGGTAATTAGTGATAATTTTTATGGACTTATGTTTGCATTGAGTTTGACTTGTAGGATTTGTCCATAGACAATGCTTGAACCATATGGTGGCTTCAAGGTTGGAATAAGAATAAAGTGAAGAATATCAAGTGTTGATCAAGGTTTCAAGGAATAATCTAGAGATTGGTCAAGTAGAAGTTGAGCCTATGATATGCCTAAAAGAGAGGCTCTTCCATAGTGGAGTATGGGGGAGCAAATTCCAAGTCTTCACCAAGCTAGTGCAATCAAGAAAGGTGATCCATCCTGAGGTGTGGAATATACAAGGTAAAGGTTTGATATTGATAGGGTTTCTTTCTTACCGGTCTCGTGGTGTTAGTTGGGTAGACCAATTTATAGGATATATAACCGTAGAGGGGCTCTCGAGTGAGTAACTTGATCATATCCCTCGATGAGAGCTCAAACCTTTGCATAATTGGCATCCTCTTTCTTGGTTCTTATTTGGTTCTTATCGATGAGAGGATTTAGATCTTGTGTCAATCTCTATAACAAGCTCAAGTTCATCAAAAACGGATTTCATATGCATTCTCTATTGTGTTTTCGATATTGGAGGTTTTACCAGTTTGTCTTTTATAGATAGGTTAAACCTTTCATCATTTAATTCTATCCTCCCTTGCTGTACTATGATGGTTCCCTGCATGATATTGTAGAGCTCGTTACTATCTTCGAAAGGAGCCCAAGATCATCAAAATCGGAGTCTGAATGCAAAAGTTATGATGGTTCCAGTTTTGCTGTTCCTGCCAGTTTTCAGGGGGGACGGATTATCCGGCCATGGGGGCGGATTATCCGGACCAATTTTTGGAAAACGGCTAAGGACTTTGAGGCATGGATCCCAGTAATGGTGGCGGATTATCCGCCCCTTATATTGAGCACTTCTTGTGTTCTTGCCATTGCATTTGGTGCATAGGTTTGAGTTCTCGTTGAGGATTCGATTGGGTGAAAGGTGAGAAGCTTTTTACTCTTGGGTTCTTGGAACCCTAGACGGTTTAGTTGTTTTACAGGTTTGTGGATTACTTGGGGCCTCCAATTAAGTTGTGGATCTTTCCTCGAGCTTGTTTGTTGGGAGCCTCCAATTGAGTTATGGAGAAGTGCCCCAATCTTTGTGAGAGGTTACGGATTGCCACCGACAAGTGCACCGATAGTGAAGAAGTGAACTAGGCCTCTTGTGGAGAGGTTCACAGGAGAATAGGGTGAGGCCTTTTGTGGCGTGGTGGTCTTAGTACCGTCCACCCCTCCAAAGAGACGTACTCTCTTTATGGGAGGAACTCGGTAATAAATCGTCGTCTCCGCGTGCCTCGGTTGTCTCTATACCCGATCTATTTACTTATGCACTTTACTTTGTGATAGCCTTCGTTCTTGAATTCTTATATCTAGCTATCACATAGTTGCTTGTTTTTCTTAGCATAAGTTGTTGGTGCACATAGGTGAACCGTATTTTATATATGTTTTTTTGTTGACAAAGTAAACGCTAGTTTTATTCAGCCTTTGTTAAGCCCATCTCATAAAATTTTTAAACCGCCTATTCACCCCCCCTCTAGGCGGCATCTGTATCCTTTTTAGAGTTCTGTATTTAAATTTGTAAAAGTGGAATTCTTTTTCCACTTTCCCAAGCTTAAGGGATACAACCTCTTTTTTGAAGTCGACCGTGGAACCTATATCACTCAAAAAGTTTCTTTCAAATATGATTGGGCAAAGAGTGTTAGCTGGCATATCAACAACTACAAAATCAATAGGGAAATTTATATTGTCAATTGTGAAATTTGCACCTTCAACTACTCCCATTGGAATTCTAAGATTTTTATTAGCTAACATAATTGTCATATCAGTATTTGCTATTGTAACTGGTGCTATCTCCTCTTTTATTTCTAAATAGCAATCATAAGATATTACATTAACTTCGGTGCCAAGATCACATAAACCGTAATGTGAGGTTTCTTTAAATATGCAGGGAAGAATAGGCTTACCCACATCTTTGTAACATCCCTAAAATCATTTGTCAAACTCATGCATATCATCCATGCATCCATGATCATGTAAGATTCCATTTTCAAAAATCATTTCAAAACAGGAGCATATATGCTTATTATTTTATGTAGGTATACTCTAGCCTTAGTACTATTTTCCAATGAGAAGAGTACTTGTTTTGTTCAGTAAGGTTTGAATTCAAAATTAGGCACTTTCCAAAGCTTGAGCAAAGTTTTCAAAACAAAATGTGTGAATAAAACCAATATTATGCCTATGGTATATATCACATAAAGGCATGGTTTTATTTTCATTTTCAATTGATCAAATTGTTTTGAGTAAACATTAGTGTTTGACACACATTTGAGTGCAAGGTTTACAGTATAAAAACCTAGAGAATATTTGAATTCAAACTCATTTGATTTAGAGTTGAAAATCATTTCTAGAAAAATCAAACAAAAAAAGAAAAGGTTAAAAGAGAAAAAAATAAGCCAAACAGCCTATCAGGCCCAACCAGCCCAACTCGACCCAACCTAGCCCAGCTACCCTCCCGCGAACCGTTTTCTTCTACCCGCGGACACACCCCCAGAGTCGCTGACGCAAGGACCCCACTCCCTCTCTCTTTCTCTCGCTGACAACCGCGGCCCACACGGCGTCATCGTCTCCACCCCCGCGAACAGCTCAATCCCCAAATTACGCCGGCCGTTCTCTGTATTGATTCGCGGCATCAATTCACGTTGAATGTCAGAGTAAATCACGCTCGCGACCATGCTACTTAAACCCCCTCTTCCCCCTCTCCATTTCCTCCCAGACTTCGAGCACAGAGCGCCCCCAAGCTGCCCGCAATCGCCCTTGCACCGCCGCAGGCAGAACCAACTCCGGCGGCCAATCCCGGTGAGCTCCGTGCGCCCCTTCCCCTTTGGTTCATGCAGACCATTTCACAACGTCCTTGCGCTTCTTCTGATGCCTTTGGTTCATCCTATACTGCCCCAGGTCATCGTCTTCATCAAGCACTGCAAGCTTCCGACGATGTCTCCAACTCCAGCGACTAAATTCGGTGAGCCCCGTGTTCCCCTTTGTTTCTGACTCACACGAACGTGTTCGCCGTAGCCTTGCGCACCCCTTGATACCATTTATTCGTGCTAGGGTGACCTGGAGCGCCGCCAACGTCTTCGTCAACGAACACCTGACGCTGTCAACAACTCCGGCGAGCTCGTGCTGCCGTGTCCGTGCGCCCCTTGTCAAGCCATCGCCACGTTGAGCTTCAGTGCATCGCCACGAATCTGGTAAGCGCCTCCGAAGACCCCAGAACCCCCTGTAGCGCCACGCCGCCGTAGACAGAGCACGCCGCCACCAGCTGCCACTGCCAGCGCCGCCCATCCATGGTCGCTTGATCGATGGCTGTTGGATCTAGATCCAGCGCGTAGAAATAGATCACTTAACAAAACGGTATGAATAGATCTGGACCGTGCAGATTAAGTTAGATCTAACGTCTTGTGTGCGTGATCCTGAGCGAACCGGTACGCACCAATCAGAACATGGCGCGTGGCTAGAGTTTAGGTTTAAAATCAGGATTTGAATATATTAGTTGTTTGAATTTGTTTTAGCCATAACTTTTGATTCCCACGTCCAAATTTGATGAATTTTATATCAATGGAATCAGGAGAGCAAGCCCTTTCCAAATATGCAATGTGTTTAATGTTTTTCTTCTGTTAAAATAGTTTTATATACAGAAACATGTGTAGGCCTATTTTTGAGTATGTGAATTATTTGAGAAATGTTTTAGTGTTTAAATAAATGTTGTTTGGCAAGTTTTGAACTTGTTTATAAACCAGTACTATGCACTTGTCTTGTTAGTTTAGAAAATCATTACATATCATGTTGCATGCATCCATATATTTTTGCTTGTATTTATTTTGTATGTGATTTGTGGCTATGATTTTATGTGTAGATTTTGGTGCCAATAGTGATTGTGATTGTGAGGAGTGTAGCTACTCTCCAAACTACCAAGGCAAGTGGTGCTTCATGATTTTTATCCCTAAGTTTTCTTACTAAGCATTAGAAATATTTTGCTAGTCTTGCATGATTATATTTTGCTTATATGCTAAGTTGGGAAATCCTAGTAGTTGTAGAATTGCTAGAAATTCCTAAGTTAAGATGTTTATCTATGCCATGCTTAGCCCAGCTAGTAGAAACCAAGGGTGGTGAAATATTCATGCTATGTTAAAATATTTCTAAGTCCTTTTGGACTTGTGTTTTGCATAATAAAACAACTAAGTGAATGAAACACCTGAGTGGAATGGAAGGAATGGTTTATGTTGAGTGGTTACACAAGGCCCATTTCTATGGTTTACCTTGTGTATCTCACTTGTGGAAAGCCACCTAGGAACAAAGAGATTTTAGAGGCCAAATGTTAAAGAAGCTTCTAGTGCAGCCACTTGGCAATATGGGCTCTGCCTGGATCATATAGGTTGCAATAACTTAGCCATTTGGACAGTTGGTGGTAGTGGGATGATAGGTTGGAGCACGTCCATTTGGTCTAAGGGAAGGCTTCTGAAAGGTCCTGTCTTGGTGAAAATCATGTCTGGTGGGGAAAGTGCACAACCTCTGCAGATGGAAGAATCTAAGTACTTAGCCATGTCCCTGGTATTGGACAATTTGAGCATCAAGACATGGAAGCTATCAAGAATCTCCTCATCCCAATTTCTAAGTAAAACTTGTGGTTGAACAAGGGTGAAGGACCTCAATGTCTATTGGTGGTTCCTTGGGGAAAAGTTTTGACAAAGAAAAACATAGTGATTTCAACTAATAGGCAAAACCTATTTTGAGCAAAGCAAGCCTAAGCTACACTTAGCCAAATTGCATATAGTGTTTAGTCGACCAATATTATACTAAGGTATCACTTGCCAATACTATTCCAATGTATTGACCCACTGTGGCTGTAACTTGTGATGTTGCAGGTTATTATGATGAGGATTAGGAGTCATAAGTCTACACTCAACATGTTTGCCTATGGCACATGAAGATGAAGACTTTTATCTATTTACTTATTTAAGCTCTTGTACTAGGCCTGTGGCCATGGAGTTGTAAAGACTATGTTTGTCTCTGGAATGACTGTAATAATGACCTTTGTTTCTGTGTACTTCATCTTAAACTGTGGATGCTAGCATTGATCCAGGGACTAGCATTGCAGTCACAGGGATCCTTTTCCTTTATAAGTAAAGCCCAAGCTTTAGTTATGGGTAAATCCATAAAAGCTCCTCTCGCACAAGAGTCTAGTTCAATTTTATTGGGTTCAAAAAATATGCAATAAATACCATTCAGGAAAATCATGGTGAGGACATTGACTAAGTAAATCTTTAAATCTTATATTATCTCTTACTAGTCCTTCATTGGGACGGTTCCTCCAAGTCATTATAAGACGCCTGATTCCTAAAGATTTTGATAATGGATAATATTTGGACAGAAATTCGCAAGCTAAATTGTCCCAATTAGTAGTGGCTTTTGAGGGTAGAGATCTATACCATGAGAGAGTTCTACTTGTCAAAGTTTGACTAAAAATGCGAATATTGATAAAAAGGTGTTTTTGGGTTTTTGGTATAAGAGAACAATGAGTAAAGTAAACAAAATTGAATACAGAAAATAAGTATCGCGTATGTAAAAGAGATTTGAAACTTTAGTGGGAAAAAGCATTATCAGGGATTAGCGGATACACCACTAGCATTATAAAGGACTAAGGTAAAGATTATTATCATGAACATTCTCAACTATGTATGTGTGGGAGGAACTCCGTATTTGGACAAAGAGGCAGCAACCACTGCTCAAATCATCCTCATAACCACAGCAGATAGCAATCAACATCAATTGAATTATTGCTCTATTAAGGGACATAATCCCACAGGATGTATACCATGGCATGTATAGTGTTTTGTGAGTTTCCTCGATTCCCAAGTTGATACGTAAGGAGTGCTAACAGCTTTATAGTCAATGTAAGTGCTAACATCCCTCCGTCTACCACCAAGTAGTTCCCTCCATCAAGTCCCCACAAGAGGCAAATATTGAGAGGTTGACTTCTCCCAACATGTAACATCCCTAAAATCATGTTTCAAACTCATGCATATCATCCATGCATCCATGATCATTTAGGGTTTCATTTCAAAATCATTTCAAAAATAGGAGCATATATTGCTCATTATTTTATGTATGAACACTCTAGCCTTTGGGCTACTTGCTATTGAGTGAGGTGCAAATATTCATTCAGTAGTGTTTTGAATTCAAATATAAGTGGTTGCAAAAGCTTGAATAAAGTTTCCAAACAAAGTATGAAATAAAACCAAGATTATGCCAATTATTATATATCTCTTAATGGCTTGGTTTTATTCTAATTTTCAAATGACCCAAGTTGGTTTTTGTAAAGAGAAAGGTTTGACACTTATTTGAGTACAAGATTTATTGTACAAAAGTCCAGAGAAGATTTGAAGTCAAACGGATTTGAAATGGAGTTTGAAAATCCTTTGTAGAAAATCAAACAGAAAAAGAAAAGGATTAAAAGAGAAAAAAATAAGCAAACAGTCAAATCTGGCCCAACCAGCCCAACTAGCCCAGCAACCCCTCCCGCGAACCGTTTTTCTTTACTCGCAAACGAACCAACCAAGTGACTGACCGCCTGTCCCCACCTCCCCTCTATTTCTCTCACTGACAATGCATCCCGCGCAACGGTCTTCTTCTCCACCCCGACGACGAGTTCTTCCCCCAAATCACTTGGTCGTTTCTGGATTGATTTGCGGCTTCAATTCACGATCAATGCTCGAGGGAATCACGCTCGCGACCTTGCTACTTAAACCCCCTCTGCCCCCTCTCCATTTTCCCCCAGACCCCAAGCACAGAGCGCCCCCAGGCTGCCCGTATTCGCCCTTACACCGCCGTAGACAGAACCCGCTCCGGCGACCAATCCCGGTGAGTTCCGTGCGCGCCTTCCTCTCTGGTTCACGCACAACCTCCTTGCGCTTCTTCTGATATCTTTGGTTCGTCCTGTACTGCCCTAGGTCGTCGACTCCATCGAACACCGCAAGTTCCTGACGTCGTCCCCAACTTCGGCGATTAAATTAGGTGAGCCTCGTGTTCCCCTCTGGTTCTGATTCACACGAGCATGTTCGCCTGCATCTAGCGCATCTGCTGACACTCTTTGTTTGGATCCTCGTGCCCCAGAACGTCACCTTCGACTCCGACAGAGAGCATCTGACGCCGCCAGCATCTTCGACGAGCTCCCACGGCCACTGCAGCGCGCCCCTTGTCAAGCCACCGCCACCTTGAGCATCAGCAGCACACGGCGAGCTTGGTAAGCCCCTTCTCCCTCTCCCGCGCGACCTAGAACACCGGTAGCAGCTCTGACAGAGACGCCGCCGCCAGTCGCCGCCGCTAGAGCCGCCCGTTTGTGGTCAGTTAGATTAGGGCCATAGGATTTAGATCTAACGAGTAAGATTAGATCTGTGTCGAAGAGGTACGCGTTAGATCTGGCCGTGCATCTTCATTTAGATCGTGTGGCTCTCGCTGATCGATCCGCCCGAACCGGTACCAGCCAATAGGAACACGCCGCGTGTCTGCTAATTAGATTTAAAATCAGAATTTGAATCTATTAGATGTTTGATTTTGTTTTAATCAGAACTTTTGATTCCCACGTTCAATTTTGACAAATTTTATATCAATGGAATCAGGAGATAAATCCCTTTCCAAATATGCAATGTGTTTAATGTTTTGCTTCTGTTAAAATGGTTTTATTTACAGAAACATGTGTAGGCTTATTTTGTGTATATTAATTATTTGAGAATTGTTTTTAGTGTTCAAATAAAGATTGTTTGGCAATTTTTGAACTTGTTTATGAACCAGTATGGTGCACTTGTCTTGTTGAGTTTAGAAAATGATCACATATCATATTGCATGCATCCATATATTTTTGCTTGTATTTATTTTGTATGTGATTTGTTGCTATGATTTTATGTGTAGATTTTGGTGCAAATAGTGATTGTGATTGTGAGGAGTGTAGCTACTCCAAACTACCAAGGCAAGTGGTGCTTCATGATTTTTACCCCTATGTTTTTCTACTATGCATTAGAAATATTTTGCTAGTCTTGCATGGTTATATTTTGCTTATATACTATGCTTGGGAAATCCTAGTAGTGTAGAATTGCTAGAAATTTCTAAGTTAAGATGCTTATCTATGCCATGCTTAGCCTAGCTAGTAGAAACCAAGGGTGGTGAAATATTCATGCTATGATAAAATATTTCTAAGTCTTTGGACTTGTGTTTTGCTTAATAAAACAACTAAGTGAATGAAACACCTGGGTGGAATGGAAGGAATGGTTTATGTTGAGTGGTTACACAAGGCCCATTTCTATGGTTTACCTTGTGTATCTCACTTGTGGAAAGCCACCCAGGAACAAAGGGATTTGAGAGGCCAAATGTTAAGAAGCTTCTAGTGCAGCCACTTGGCAATATGGGCTCTGCCTGGATCATATAGGTTGCAATAACTTAGCCATTTGGACAGTTGGTGGTAGTGTGATGATAGGTTGGAGCGCGTCCATTTGGTCTAAGGGAAGGCTTCTGAAAGGTCCTGTCTTGGTGAAAATCAAGTCTTGTGGGGAAAGTGCACAACCTCTGCAGATGGAAGAATCTAAGTACTTAGCCATGTCCCTGGTATTGGACAGTTTGAGCATCAAGACATGGAAGCTATCAATAATCTCCTCATCCCAATTTCTAAGTAAAACTTGTGGTTGAACAAGGGTGAAGGACCCCAATGTCTATTGGTGGCTCCTTGGGAAAAGTTTTTGACAAGGAAAAACTTAGTGATTTCAACTACTAGGCAAAACCTATTTTGAGAAAAGCAAGCCTAAGCTACACTTAGCCAAATTGCATATAGTATTTAGTCCACCAATATTATACTAAGGTATCACTTGCCAATAATATTCCAATGTATTGACCCACTATGGTTGTAACTTGTGATGTTGCAGGTTATTCTGATGATGATTAGGAGTCATGAGTCTACACTCAACATCTTTGCCTGTGGCACATGAAGATGAAGACTTTTTATCTATTTACTTATTTAAACTCTTGTACTAGGCCTATGGCCATGGAGTTGTAAAGACTATGTTTATCTCTGGAATGACTGTAATAATGACCTTTGTTTCTGTGTACTTCATCTTAAACTGTGGATGCTAGCATTGATCCAGGGACTAGCATTGCAATCACAGGGATCCTTTTCCTTTATAAAGGAGGGATCTTACACAACATCAAGATGAAGACAATCTAACACATGGGCATAGTGATGAATATCATAATAAACTTTATCTTATTTAAATATCATGCTAGGGTTTATCCATCTCTCCAAGAATGATCTACTCATACATGGAGGAAAACAGCATCATGGTAATGATAATGGAAACGATTATCGATGAATAGTACTTGTATAAATCCACAGCTAGTGCAAGAATTACAACAAGATCTAGATGAGATGGATGGAGGTGATGGCGGTGATGAAGATGCAATGGTTGATGAATATGGAGATTGATGCCTTGGCCTCCCAGAGCTGCTTAGGGCGAAGATGGATCCCTAGGGCAAGGTCCCCCTCTAGATGCCTTTCGGAGGTGAGGTTTCGGCGATTCTGGGTATTCTGTATGTCGTCTCTCTGATCCAGTTGCACGGGGTGAAACTATTTGAGGAGGCGGTGTCGGCACCAACTATACGACGGGAACTATAGTGTCACATTTCAAAATTTCACATCCCAAAATTTTCCAAATTTTGAAATGTGAAAAATAAATAATTGTTGAAATTTAGGGTGAAAAGAAACTTTTTGATTCCAAATGGAAACATCAAAACCCATCTTGAACAAACTTTGAATGAAAAAGAATCAAACAAAATTTCAATCAAGTGAAATGCATTCATCAATGAATATATCTTGAAATTTAAACACTTGGAAAAGTTAAACCAAAACCCTAAAACCCTAATGGAAGAAAATCATTTCCAAGATCTCTCTAAGACTATGAATTTGATCCATATAAAAATTCAGCAACAATCATTTTAAAATGATAAAAAATGAGAAACAAAAATATTATAAGATCATAGAAATTGTTTCATTTAATTTGGATCCATAGATAAAAACTTATGAATTTAATAAGATAAAAGGAAATAATTTTCAAAGCTAATAAAGCTCCTAACTAAAATCCATAAAAAAATCTTGAGCAAAATAATCCTAAAGGATTTAAAAAGATAAAAAATATTAAATAAAATTATACAAATTAGAATCACCAATTTTGGATCTATAAATAAAAAGATATGGATTTTATACGGCAAAGAAAGAAAGAAATAAATAAGGAATATTTAAAACCCAAATTAAATCTTGGCTAAATCCATAAGCAAATGGGATAAAGATAATCCAAATAAAATAAAGGGATAAAGAATATTCAAATAAAAGTATATGGGATTAAACCATATTCTAATTATATTTAAATGGGGACAAAATCCCTAAGATAAATGATTAATTAAATCATGGGAAAAATAATGGAAATTGCCAAGATGATTAAAAAGTTATCTAATTGACTTAAAAAGAAAAAAAGAATTATTTGAATAAATAATATGGATTGGAACCATATTTAAATCTTATTTAAAATAAATACAAATGTCTATTTTAAATAAATAATAAACCATAATAGAATAAAAAGAAATATTCTAAAATAGACTTTAGAATATATTAATAAATAGTATTAAAAACATACTGAAAGTTGGAAAAAGTTTAAAATCAAATTAGAGTTTGAAATCATTTGAATAAAATGAAAACAGAAAATCAAAATAGAAAAGGAAAAAAGAAATCAGGAAAAAAAATGAAAAGGACCAGACCCACTAACCTGGCCCAATTTGGCCCAGCAAGCCCACTCTCTCCCCCTCCCCATGAACCGTTTTTCATCACGCGCACACCCTCTCTATCACTAACAAAACGACCCCGCGCGTAACCTCTCACCTTGCTGACCGCTAGACCCCACCAAATACATCATCGTGTTCAACCCCGCGACCAGCTCTCCCCATTCATCGCTGTCGTTTCTGCCGTGAATGATTCTCGTAAATTCGCGTGAATGCATGATCAATCCTCGCCGGTGACCACGCCCACGTACCCTCTTCTCTTCCCCCCAAACGCCATCTCCTCTCCGCCACCAGGCTGTCGCAATTGCGAGCTCGCACCCCTACTGTCCCGACGAACTCCGGCCACAATTCCGGTCAGCCCTCACTGTCCCACTACCCCTAGCCTCCACGAGCGTGTTCCCCATCGTCTCACTCTTCTGCCCATACCTTCATCTCGCCCGCGCGCGCCCCAAAGGCTCGGCAACCTCGACGACAGAGCGCCATCGCCGTCTTCCCCCTCTCCGACGAGCTACCCCGGTAAACTCTGACCGCCCCTCTCCATATCATTGATGATCCAGTACTCAACTCCTCTATGCGCATATAACACAACCTTTTTCGTGTCCTAGAGCGCCTTGTAGCCTCGTCATCAACGATGCTAGATCAGGCCCGTCATCAGCAACCACTTCGGTGAGAGATTGTTGTCCCGTTCGAGCGCCCCTCGATCTGCAACGACAACGACGAGCATCCCTACATCACGACGAACGCTGTAAGCCTCTTCCCCCTATCTCTAGCTTCCTGGAATAGCCGGAACAACCACGAACAGAGCGCGCCGCCGCTCGTCGTTGCCTAGCGCCGCCAGTCCATGGTCAGGTTGTTGTGGTTCGTTGGATCTTGATCGAAGGATTAGGATTAGAACTTAACCGAAGGGGTACGATTTCAACTGAGCCGCATAGATCTCTTTAGATCCAATGGCTGTAGATGCGCAATCCACACGAACCGGTACACGCCAGTAAGAATGAGACACGTGGCCCAGACTCCGTTTTAAAAACAGAAACATTTCTATTAGATGTTTAGATTTGAAAAATTCATAACTTTTAATCCACACATCCAAATTTTGCAAATTTATATCATTGGAATCAGGAAAAAGAAAAATTTGCAACCATGCCCTTTGTTTAGTGTTTTGCTTCTGTAAAAGTAGTTATTTTTGCAAAAACATTTCTAGGCCTATTTATGTTATAAAATTTATTCTAAAAATGATTTTTGAGTAAAATATTTTGCAAATTATTTGTTTTGAACCTACTGACCATAAGAACAAACTTTTGGGTTTAGAAATATATTTTGATAAACACAAGGAATTATTCCTTCAATAAAGACATTTCTAGTAAAAATATATTTGGCTAACACTACAAAATATTACTTTAATTTAAATCATTCTAACAAAACAAAGATGATTTAAAGTGGCCATTTTTCACCAACTTAATTTTAAATGTTTTTGCCACTTTTATAAATGACCAATATGTGTTTTAAAATGTTTATAGCTTATTAGAAACCACTTTTGCAAATAAAACAATCTTTTGCATGCTTGCATGCATTGTTTTGTTTTCTTTATTTTATATGGTGAATGGTTTGAATGCTAGTTTGAGTATGTTCTTGCTTGATTGAATTGTAGTGAACTTTAAAGAGTGTGACTATTGCAAAGATCAAGGAGTAAATCTAATTTCTCTACCAAAAAGGCAAGTCGCATTATCATCCATGTACTACTATTTTCATTACACTTAGTGGAATTTTTGTAGTATGCATGATAGGGCTACTATGTTACTATGCTATGCTATGTCCTATTAGAATATCCTTTATATCTTCCTTAGTGAAAATATCATAGTTGTAGTATGCTTATCCCTGCTATAGACTTGGGGTGGAATACTATGTTATGATTATATGAAGTGTTTGAAAAATATATGTTTTATATAATAAAACAAGTACTCAATGAATCACATGGGTGGAATGTGGATACTCAATTGTGGATAAGGTGGAAACTGTAACACCCCGGTTCTGAAAATACCGTGGCCTCTATGTGACATGCCAATCCCTGGATCGGTTCATTGGCCCACAATAGAGTAAGATAGATAACATAGCAAAATATCCGTGTATCATGAATAACGTAGATCCAGAGTACCATTATTACAATAAAAGCTTAGCATAAAGCTAGCTCAAATTATTTAGGTAGCAACATAAATAAATCGAATTCTCCATTCTTCAAATTGCCCACAAGTGAACAAGTGCCGAGTGGAGTACCGTGGCCTATAACGATCAATCAGAATCGAAATAACCTGCAGCATAAAACGCAACAGCCCCGAAGGGTCAATACATGGAATGTATGGCAAGTAGAGCTAGTAGAGGAGACAATAGTACTAACATCTACATGCATATCTGGCAAGTGGAGCTGTGTCTGGCTTGCATTTGCAAATAACTTTGTCCTACTTTCATAAACGGTTTTGAATTTTCTTTGAAAAGATCCCAATTAAGTTAACCCAACAATATTAAAACAATTATGAAATTATAATGAGCGAGAAACATGTCATGGAATCAATATCTAGCAACTCAGTTGTCCATAACCGGGGACACGGCTAATCGATTAGATTATACACTCTGCAGAGGTTAGTACACTTTACCCATATGACTTGGCCAGCCCAGCTCGTACCATCACTCTCATTTTGAGTGGTGACAGGGAGAAGTCCAAGTTGAGACTGTTCGGGAAGTAGCTCCTCAATCCCGACGCGCACCGGTCCAACCTACCAAAATTCTACATCTCTGGATACGCGGGTTCGAGTTACCACAACCTACTAAGTCCAACCAACCGCCCATTTTATTATTGGCACATGGTTGTACACGTAAGCTACACAATAAAGAAGCCAATCATTCTCTCTTGATACCTGGGTGCCTTTCCGCAATGAAACCACCAAAACTTATCAATACCATCACACCCAGGGGATTCATTGATTAAGTTGTTTTAGTTTTCACAAACCAATACGTTGAGAAAACAAGTATCAATGATGTAACCCAGCCCTCGTTCAACATAGCATGGCTAAGCACATCTACAACGGTGGTTCATCTACAAGGAAAACCCTACCACATAATAGGTCATAGCATAGCGATAGTATCATCCTACACATGCAACTACAAAATACACGACAATGCATTGAAAATAGTAGGACGATATCATGAACAAAGTAGCATATACTTGCCTTGATTGAAGCGGTCGGAGGAACAATCCAAAAACGAGCAAGGGTTGCACCCACACAATCTACACGACACAATTGCATTCATAAACAAAACAATTCACAACCATATGCAACAAAGATGATGCATGAATGCAAGAACAGCAAGTGAATTGGTTCTACAGCTGCACCACATAATACTAATCCATATTACTACCGAATACATGCATGGAAAATAGATTTGGCGCAAGGAAAACTATTAACCAAAAGTAGTGATCACTACTAGAGCCAGAACTTAAATAATTTGCTACCGGTAGTAGACAGGTTGTAAAATCTTGGAAAAATTCTACCGCATAGGCATCGCTGATAAGAAACAGTACCAATTGGAATTACTCAAAAAGGAGTTATAAAACCTCCCGAGTAATTAAAACACTGCAGAAGGCCATTAGACAATTACTGCAGTAGTTTTTACTGTAAGCCTATCTTTTTAAATCACGATGAGATTCCCCTCGTTTATACGAGTTGAGGGACATATCACACGCGATTTTTGGAGCTACGAATCTTTTACTACGAATTTATTACTCCGAAAAGGCCACTAACTAGTTTGATTAAACTGTACTAAACCTGATAGTAAAAGTCTGAACCAAAGCTACAGCGAGATTCTACACGACTCACTGAACTCGTGCATATTTTATTTGCAATTTTTGGCCAAGCGGTTAAATTTCTACGCAATTTACAAGATTCTACCGAAATCTGCCAACTAATAGGATTAACGAAATTGACCCAGTCAACTGTGTCTGTTTGACTGGTCAACTCGTCTGATGACTGGGCGCTGACTGGGCGTCTGACTAGTCAACGCCTGGGATGCTGACCAGTCCACGAATGATCTAAGCCGCTGATCTGAGATCTGACGGTGGCTGCTGTCTTACCGGAAACGGATGGCGATTCGAACTCCGGCGAGCTTCGGACGGCGGCAACGAACGGTTCCGGCGTCGAGACTTTTCCTGCACGGGTACGTACACACGTTAACTACGGTTCCGGAATAATAAACGCGCGCGCGAGGCGACGCGTACGTGCATGCATCCGCGCATGAAATAACGCGCGTGCGGCATCACATGCGATGACGCGCGTACGCGTGCGCGTACGTGGCGACGGAGCAGCGCACTGCGGCGGCGGCGAGGCGGCGCTGGCGCGCGCGTGCGGCGCGGCGGTCGCGGCGGCGAGGCGGCGCAGGCGCTGCGTGGCGGCGGGGCGAGCGGCGGGCGCTGGCGGCTCGCGCAGCTGCTGCGGCGGCGTGCGGGATGCGGGCTCGCGGCGGCGGGGCTGCAGGGTCCGCGGGCGGCAGAGGGCGGCGGTGGCGGCGCTGGGCGGCGGCCGCTGCGGGGGAAAGCGGGCGGCGGCGCGGCGAGCTTGGCGGCGCGGCGGCGGGCTCGCGGCGGCGCAGCGAGGTCGGCGGCGGCGGCGGTTGCGGCTCGCGGCGGCGGGGATTGGAACGGGGTGGGGCGGCGGACCTGGGGGCGGCGACGCGGCGGAGGGGCGGCGGCGACGGCGACCGAGAGGCGACGGCAGTGTGGCCTCGGGAGGTGCGCTGGCGGCGGCGGAAACGAGGGCAGGGGCGGCGGTGTCGGGCGCGTGGGGTAGGAGGCGGCACGGGAATCGAGGCCCAGGTGGGGCCCTGCTTTAAATAGTACCGCGCGCGGAAAACTGAAACAGAAACGGTCCAGAATTGGACTACAACTCGGAAATCTGTCCGGATTTTCGGACAGTTTTCCGGCGGTTTACTAAAACGTCCGAGTCTTTTGCATACGAACTCCGATTGGAGCGATTTTCGCGCCTATGGGTTCGTATCGTCGAGAGGAACAACCTTCAGTCGAAGTTTGAGCGAAAGCTCGAACCTACAGGGGTGGTTGTTGCAAGTCCCTCTAAATCTCCCCGCAGGAACCTCGAAGCGAAGTAGAGTAAGGGTTTTGCAAATAGTGTTTCGCCGAACCTTTCTACTTGACGGTAATGCATGGAAAGATATGATGCAATGCCATGAATGATATGCAAGACCAAATCTAAAATTTGGGATGTGACAAGACTAACCCCCTTAAGATGAATCTCGTCCTCGAGATTCGGCGCGGCTAGCAAATAGGTGTGGGTAGTCCTCTCGGATGTCATCCTCACGCTCCCAAGTGGCTTCCTCTTCAGTGTGGTGGCTCCACTGTACTTTGCAAAACTTGATTGTCTTGGTACGGGTAGTCCTTTCTGCTGTCCCCAGAATCTTGACCGGTTTCTCCTCATAGGTCAAATCATTCTCAAGCTGAACCTCCTCGAGCGGTATAGTGTCCCTCAATGGTGTATCCACCATCTCGGATGGCACTTCTTCAGCTGGGACACGTGAAACACATTGTGAACAGCAGACAGAGCCTCTGGCAACTCCAATTGGTAAGCAACCTCTCCTTTGCGTGCTAAGACTCGATACGGTCCAATAAATCGAGGTGCCAGCTTACCCTTAATTCCAAATCTCTTGATTCCACGAAGCGGCGATACTCTGAGGTATGCTCTATCACCTATCTCATACACCACTTCCTTGCGCTTAGCGTCAGCGTAGCTCTTCTGCCTAGATTGTGCTACCTTCAGTCTGTCTCTAATCAAGGCGACCCTCTCTTCAGCGTCCTTGATCAAATCAGGTCCAAACAACTGACGTTCTCCTACTCCATCCCATAGCAATGGTGTTCGGCACTGTTTCCCATATAGCACATCGAACGGTGACGTCTTGATGCTGGTTTGATAGCTGTTGTTGTAGGAAAACTCAGCATACGGCAAATTCTCATCCCAACTTGAACCATGAGCCAAGGCGCAAGCTCTTAGCATGTCCTCCAAAATCTGATTCACCCTCTCGGTCTGTCCATCAGTATGTGGGTGAAATGCTGTGCTAAACTCCAATCTAGTACCAAGTGACTCGTGCAGCTGGCGCTAGAAGTGTGAGGTAAATTGGGTGCCTCTATCAGATACGATACTCTTGGGAACTCCATGTAGGCACACAATCTTGTCCATGTAAATCTTGGCCAACTTTGCACTCGTATAGGTCATCTTCACTGGTATAAAGTGGGCTACCTTTGTCAAATGATCGAACCACTACCCAAATAGAGTCATATCCTGACCTGGTCCTGGGCAATCCTGTGATAAAGTCCATTCCCACTCTATCCCATTTCCAATCCGGCACGGGCAATGGCTGTAGCAGTCCTGCTGGCTTCTGGTGTTCTGCCTTCACTCGGCTACATACATCACATAGGGCGATATGCTCTGCGATGTCTCCCTTCATGTTGTTCCACCAGAATCTGTTCTTTAGGTCCATATACATCTTCGTATTGCCCGGATGTATGGAATACGGCGAGTCATGAGCTTCCTGCATAATCAACTTCCTTAACTCCGGATCGTTGGGCACACACAAACGATCTCCATACCACAAGGTACCTTGCTCATCCTCGCGGAATTCCCTTGCTCGACCTTCCTTCATCTTTTCCTTAACTTCATCTATCTCTTTGTCTCCCACTTGAGCCTTCCTGATTCTGTCCTGTAGTGTTGGTTGGACTTCCATTGTTGCCAAGTATCCCTCAGACACAACCTCCAGTCTAAGATCCTTGAATTGCTTGCACAAATCCTCAGGCAATTCACCAATTGTCAATCCATTGGCATAAACCTTCCGGCTCAGAGCATCTGCTACTACATTGGCCTTTCTTGGGTGGTATTGCAGATTCATATCATAGTCCTTGATAAGTTCCAACCATCTCCTTTGTCTCATGTCCAGTTCCTTCTGTGTGAATATGTACTTCAGGCTCTTGTGGTCGGTGTACACATCACAGTGTTTTCCCATTAAGTAATGTCTCCATACCTTGAGCGCATGAACCACTGACGCTAACTCCAAGTCGTGTGTGGGGTAATTCCGCTCATGGTGCTTGAGTTGTCGCGAGGCATAAGACACTACTCTCCCATCTTGCATCAGCACACTCCCAAGTCCCTGTCGAGAAGCATCACAGTACACTTGGAAATCCTTTTGAAGGTCTGGTAAGCACAGAACAGGTGCAGTCACTAGTCGGCGCTTTAGCTCCTGAAAGCTGGCTTCACATACATCTGACCACTCAAACTTTCTCTCCTTCTTCAGAAGTTCAGTCATCGGCTTTGCAATCTTGGAAAAGTTTTCAATGAACCTCCTATAATATCCAGCAAGTCCCAAAAAGCTTCGAATCTCTCCTGCATTCTTGGGTGCTTCCCACTCAGTTACTGCAGTCACTTTGCTTGGATCAACATCGACTCCTTCTCCTGACACTACGTGTCCAAGAAACCCAACGGTGTTAAGCTAGAATTCACACTTGCTGAATTTGGCATACAACTGGTGTTCCCTCAGTTTCTCCATAATCAGTCGCAGATGTTTCTCATGCTTAGCATCATCCTTGGAATATATCAGTATGTCATCAATAAACACCACCACGAACTTGTCCAAGTACTCCATAAATACCTTGTTCATCATGGTCATGAAATATGCCGGGGCATTCGTTAGTCCAAATGACATAACCGTATACTCATATAAACCATACCTAGTGGTGAAGGCGGTTTTTGGTACATCCTCCTTCTGGATCTTCAGTTGAAAGTAGCCAGATCGCAGATCAATCTTGCTGAACACCTTTGCTCCTTCCAGTTGATCAAACAAATCATTTATATTCGGCAGAGGGTACTTGTTCTTGATGGTTACCTCATTCAGCGAGCGATAGTCCACCACTAATCTCTTGGTGCTGTCTTTCTTCTCCACAAACAGAACAGGTGCACCCCATGACGACGCACTAGGCTGAATGAATCCCTTTTCCAGCTGCTCCTTCAACTGTTTCTTCAATTCCTTCAGCTCATCCACATCCATCTTATATGGTTTCTTTGCTATTGGTCCTGTTCCCGGCATCAAGTCAATAAGAAACTCTACTTCTCTGTCAGGTGGCATCCCTGGCAGTTCTTCCGGAAACACGTCGGGGTAATCCCTTATCACTGGCACAGTATCCATGCTAACCCCCTTAAGAGAATTCAGCTTACACCTTCCTGGTCGTGCGGCTGACTTGAATCTAATCCTCTTACCATCCTGGGTTTTGAGTGAAACAGCTCGCTGTGCACAATCTATGTGTCCCCCATGCATAGACATCCAATCCATACCCAGAATAACGTCTAATCCCTGTGAATCCAACACTACCAAATGTGCAATGAAATTGTGTGTTCCAATCCTCACAGTTAAATTGCGGCATCCCGCACTAGCTATCATATCTCCTCTAGGTGAACTCACTCTAAAAGACCTCTTCATAGACTCAGTAGGTAACTTATACTTATCCACAAATGCCCTTGATATGAATGAATGCGATGCACCAGTATCGAAAAGTATAAGTGCAGGGTGAGTGTTGATTGGAAACTTACCAATCACAAGGTCAGGCTCGTCTGGAATCTCCTCCACATTCATGTGGTTCACTCTGGCCTTCTCATTGTTGGTTGGCTTCAGTCCTTTCCTCTCCGGACAGTTGTCAGCATAGTGTCCCTTTTGTTTACACTTGAAGCACGTCACCTCACTCAGATCCTTCTTCACAAAATTGCGATCACGGTTGCGGTCATGTCCACCGTGTCCTCCAGAGTGGTGAGAGTGTCCTCCCTTGTGGCTGTGGTGACTGCTCCTATGGTTGTCATGACGATGTCCATCGCCTCCATGGTGGTGGCGGTCATGGCTCCCATGGTCACTTCCTCCATGCTTGGAGTATCCATCATATGAAGTGCGAGATTGGTGTGAACCAGAGTGGTGATTGTTGTTCTTTCTCTTGCGGCTTTCCACTTGCTTGTGCTTCCCTTCCAAGATCCTGGCCTTGTCCATAAGCTCCTGGAAAGTGGGGCAATAAACCACCAGTAGCTGCACTGAAAGCTCATCACTGAGGCCATCCAGAAATCTCTCCCTCCTTTTTGCATCAGTGTCAACATCCTCAGGTGCATAACGGGACAGGTTGTTGAACTCCTCAATGTACTCGGCCACGGTGCGATTGGTTTGGCGCAAGTTGCGGAACTCCTTCCTCTTCAGGCTCAGAACTCCTGAAGACACGTGGTTGGTCCTGAAAACTTCTTGGAACATAGCCCATGTCACAGTATCCAGCGGGTGGGTGATCTGAAAAGTGTCCCACCAAGAAGCGGCTGGTCCCTCCAGTAGGTGAGCGGCAAACCTCACCTTCTCAGCATCAGTGCATCCAACAGTTACTAAATCCTTGTTGACTGAACGCAACCAGTCGAGAGCAACCATTGGTTCCGTTGCAGTAGAAAACTTAGCTGGCTTTAACCTCAGAAATCTGGTGAGAGCATCTCCCTGAGGCTGATTGTTTCCATTGTTGTTGTTCTGATTCGCCATGAACTGGGTCATCACTTGGGTCAGCTGTGCCTGAGCTGCCATGAGCTGCTCCAACTCAGTGGGTTGACGGCGGGGAGGCATCTGCGGTTCAGCACAGGTAAGTTTAGAAAGAATCAACTACGGTAATAGGATTCTACCCATGCATATGGTCAAACAACAACAAACAATAGCAGACAATCACAAGCAAGCAACACATCATCAAACAAGCGGTCCAGCAACATCCCAGGTGTTATCCTAGCAGTATATACCTACTGAAATAGTTTTGCAAGAGTTGGCAATGGTTAACTAAACAATTGAGCATCGAAACGACAAAACAGCAATTCTGACAGAACAGTTCTGCTGTGTTCGCGAATTTTTCCGCCTGACTTAAACTCGTCATAAAATTAAGCCAATTTTTGTGCATATGGTACAGGAAGTTCCGCATCAGCCCAATTTGTTTCAGATTTTTCCGAGTCACCAGAAAAATATGAAAAATCGCGCAGTACTGCTGTATCAGCAGAAAAACTGCAGCGAAAACAACACAGATAGTAACCAAATTGCCATAACTCTTTCATATAGTTTTGCACAAATAATTCCTGGGATATTGGAGTACACAAATAAGCATCTAAACACTCTTAAACTAACAGGAACTAAGTTTCACAACGATCGAGAATAATCCTAACGATTTCGCCTAACGAGGACTAATTGGTGGACTTCTATCCATTGCTTGAAGAGGTTGAGGTAGGTCCTTGCGGTCATGCGTTGGCGCTTCGGCTCGCGGTACAACCATGGCGGCGGAGTGTACACCTCTCCTGAACCATCACTTGAAACGTCAAACTCCACCTCTTCTGGATCCTCCTCTTCTTCTTCATCCTCAGCTGCAACTGCAACAGCTTCATCTCCTCCACCATCATCGTCTCCATCATCATCATCCTCGTCCTCATCATCATCTCCACTGTCATCATCATCCCCATTGTTTCCATCATCTCCATTGTCGTCATCAGAGGGTGGATTCAGCTGTGCTTGGAGAGCGGCAATCTGGGCTGTCATAGCTTCAATAGTTTGATCCCTTTCCTGGACTGTCCCTTGCAATTCCTGTATGTTCTGGGTGTTCTCCTGCACAGTACCATGAAGATGTGCTATGGTTGCATCTCTGGCTATCAGGGCATTCTCCAGAACTCCCACAGCTTCATGCAAAGTGTCAATCTCCTGTCCTTGGACCACCATACCATTGCTAGTAAAATCTACAATCTCCTTTATCATCCTCACCTTCTCTGCCAGAGCTCTATTCTCCCTTTCCATGTCCTCTATGTGCCTTCGACGGGGCGGCATGTTGTTCCTGTCGCCCGGGGTAACCACAATGTTCCCATCTTCATCACGCCTTCCATAGTCACGGTAGGGTGAATCTGCCGGTAGTAGGTGTCGGACATAATGGCACTGGCGAGACAGGGCTTCATGTATGGCCAAGTTGATTCCAAGTCCCCAGTTGCAGTATGTCTTGGTGTAGATCAAATGCACTGGGTTTGGCAAGGCGGCATCTCTGAATATGAAGGTAGTGATCTCCCATGCATCCTCTCCATATCCATAGGTGTACAACCTTCTTCCCTTGAACATGGGCAGTGGCAATCCCAATGACTGCGAGAGCTGAGCTAACTGCCTTGCAAAGGGCCTTGGTGACTCCATGGTGACATACTCAGTCCTGACGTCTCCCATCTATCAAGTAAAAGAGGGAAGTGTGAGAATAGCATATGGTAAGAATTTACGAGGGTGAAAGGCATAAGATGAAAGACAGAGTTAATATAGGCTTTAATAAATCTATGGCTTCCTAATCCAATCCTAGGTCACGATCCTACAGTCGACACACGGGCTCTGATACCATCCTGTAACACCCCGGTTCTGAAAAAACCGTGGCCTCTATGTGACATGCCAATCCCTGGATCGGTTCATTGGCCCACAATAGAGTAAGATAGATAACATAGCAAAATATCCGTGTATCATGAATAACGTAGATCCAGAGTACCATTATTACAATAAAAGCTTAGCATAAAGCTAGCTCAAATTATTCAGGTAGCAACATAAATAAATCGAATTCTCCATTCTTCAAATTGCCCACAAGTGAACAAGTGCCGAGTGGAGTACCGTGGCCTATAACGATCAATCAGAATCGGAATAACCTGCAGCATAAAACGCAACAGCCCCGAAGGGTCAATACATGGAATGTATGGCAAGTAGAGCTAGTAGAGGAGACAATAGTACTAACATCTACATGCATATCTGGCAAGTGGAGCTGTGTCTGGCTTGCATTTGCAAATAGCTTTGTCCTACTTTCATAAACGGTTTTGAATTTTCTTTGAAAAGATCCCAATTAAGTTAACCCAACAATATTAAAACAATTATGAAATTAGAATGAGCGAGAAACATGTCATGGAATCAATATCTAGCAACTCAGTTGTCCATAACCGGGGACACGGCTAATCGATTAGATTATACACTCTGCAGAGGTTAGTACACTTTACCCATATGACTTGGCCAGCCTAGCTCGTACCATCACTCTCATTTTGAGTGGTGACAGGGATAAGTCCAAGTTGAGACTGTTCGGGAAGTAGCTCCTCAATCCCGACGCGCACCGGTCCAACCTACCAAAATTCTACATCTCTGGATACGCGGGTTCGAGTTACCACAACCTACTAAGTCCAACCAACCGCCCATTTCATTATTGGCACATGGTTGTACACGTAAGCTACACAATAAAGAAGCCAATCATTCTCTCTTGATACCTGGGTGCCTTTCCGCAATGAAACCACCAAAACTTATCAATACCATCACGCCTAGGGGATTCATTGATTAAGTTGTTTTAGTTTTCACAAACCAATACTTTGAGAAAACAAGTATCAATGATGTAACCCAGCCCTCGTTCAACATAGCATGGCTAAGCACATCTACAACGGTGGTTCATCTACAAGGAAAACCCTACCACATAATAGGTCATAGCATAGCGATAGTATCATCCTACACATGCAACTACAAAATACACGACAATGCATTGAAAATAGTAGGACGATATCATGAACAAAGTAGCATATACTTGCCTTGATTGAAGCGGTCGGAGGAACAATCCAAAAACGAGCAAGGGTTGCACCCACACAATCTACACGACACAATTGCATTCATAAACAAAACAATTCACAACCATATGCAACAAAGATGATGCATGAATGCAAGAACAGCAAGTGAATTGGTGCTACAGCTGCACCACATAATACTAATCCATATTACTACCGAATACATGCATGGAAAATAGATTTGGCGCAAGGAAAACTATTAACCAAAAGTAGTGATCACTACTAGAGCCAGAACTTAAATAATTCGCTACCGGTAGTAGACAGGTTGTAAAATCTTGGAAAAATTCTACCGCATAGGCATCGCTGATAAGAAACAGTACCAATTGGAATTACTCAAAAAGGAGTTATAAAACCTCCCGAGTAATTAAAACACTGTAGAAGGCCATTAGACAATTACTGCAGTAGTTTTTACTGTAAGCCTATCTTTTTAAATCACGATGAGATTCCCCTCGTTTATACGAGTTGAGGGACATATCACACGCGATTTTTGGAGCTACGAATCTTTTACTACGAATTTATTACTCTGAAAAGGCCACTGACTAGTTTGATTAAACTGTACTAAACCTGATAGTAAAAGTCTGAACCAAAGCTACAGCGAGATTCTACACGACTCACTGAACTCGTGCATATTTTATTTGCAATTTTTGGCCAAGCGGTTAAATTTCTACGCAATTTACAAGATTCTACCGAAATCTGCCAACTAATAGGATTAACGAAATTGACCCAGTCAACTGTGTCTGTTTGACTGGTCAACTCGTCTGATGACTGGGCGCTGACTGGGATGCTGACCAGTCAACAAATGATCTAAGCCGCTGATCTAAGATCTGACGGTGGCTGCTGTCTTACCGGAAACGGATGGCGATTCGAACTCCGGCGAGCTCCGGACGGCGGCAACGAACGGTTCCGGCGTCGAGACTTTTCCTGCACGGGTACGTACATACGTCAACTACGGTTTCGGAATAATAAACACGCGCGCGAGGCGACGCGTACGTGCATGCATCCGCGCATGAAATAACGCGCGTGCGGCATCACATGCGATGACGCGCGTACGCGTGCGCGTACGTGGCGATGGCGCAGCGCACTGCGGCGCGGCGGCGAGGCGGCGCAGGCGCTGCGAGGCGGCGGGGCGAGCGGCGGGCGCTGGCGGCGCGCGCAGCTGCTGCGGCGGCGGCGGCGTGCGGGATGCGGGCTCGCGGCGGCGGGGCTGCGGGGTCCGCGGGCGGCGGAGGGCGGCGGTGGCGGCGCTGGGCGGCGGCCGCTGCGGGGGAAAGCGGGCGGCGGCGCGGCGAGCTTGGCGGCGCGGTGGCGGGCGCGCGGCGGCGCAGCGAGGTCGGCGGCGGCGGGGATTGGAACGGGGAGGGGCGGCGGACCTGGGGGCGGCGACGCGGCGGAGGGGCGGTGGCGGCGGTGCGGCCTCGGGAGGCGCGCTGGCGGCGGCAGAAACGAGGGCAGGGGCGGCGGCGTCGGGCGCGTGGGGTAGGAGGCGGCACGGGAATCGAGGCCCAGGTGGGTCCCTGCTTTAAATAGTACCGCGCGCGGAAAACTGAAACAGAAACGGTCCAGAATTGGACTACAACTCGGAAACCGGTCCGGATTTTCGGACCGTTTTCCGGCGGTTTACTAAAACGTCCGAGTCTTTTGCATACAAACTCCGATTGGAGCGATTTTCGCGCCTACGGGTTCGTATCGTCGAGAGGAACAACCTTCAGTTGAAGTTTGAGCGAAAGCTCGAACCTACAGGGGTGGTTGTTGCAAGTCCCTCTAAAGCTCCCCGTAGGAACCTCGAAGCGAAGTAGAGTAAGGGTTTTGCAAATAGTGTTTCGCCGAACCTTTCTACTCGACGGTAATGCATGGAAAGATATGATGCAATGCCATGAATGATATGCAAGACCAAATCTAAAATTTGGGATGTGACAGAAACAAAGGGAACCATGTATATGGGGCTATCTTTTTCGTGTGCACACTAGAAGAAAACCACCCAGGGACTTAGATATTGAACATGTTTCTCGTACAGTGGCTTCCATGTACAGCCACATGCTAAATGGGCTCTGGCTTAGCCAATTACATAGTGGAAGACCCTTGCATTGGCACCTATTCAGTTTAACTAGAATTATGTATTGGAAACATATCCTTACATTGGTGCTTGGTAGACGTGCTAGCATTATGTATTGGGAGGACTTTTATGGAAAGACTTTGTCATATTCTCGATCTGTCGGTACTCCATTTGGTGTGTACTTATCCAGCGGCCACTGGTGGCATCAAGACGAGATTGTGTCATGTGGGTAAAGTGTACAACTTCTGCAGAAGATCAAATTCTAAGTACTTAGCCGTGTCCCCAGTTACGGACAACTCTGATCAACTAAGGCCTGAAGCTATGGAAGATCTCGACATTCCAATTTCTCAAAGTAAAACTTGATGGTGTCAACAAGGGTTAGAAGCACTTAGAGTTTGCCAAGGAGTTCAAAATTTTTGTTAAAAGATCAAAACTATTTTGAAAAGATAGGATAAAACCATATTTCTTTCTGCAAATGAGCCTAAACCCTACTAAGCCAAATATGCATATATTGATAGGTTCCAACTTATTTCCACATAGTAGTGAAACTTGCCAACACAATTCAAATGTATTGACACTTGTGGCTATAACTTCTTATGTTGAAGGTTTGTTTGATGTTAGTGAAGTGTGTTGAATAGGATTACAAGTCTAAAACCAACATGTTTGCCTGTGTCATTTTGAAGATAAAGGACTCCATGCTATATAGCTATTTCTGCTACATTGTGATAAGATAGCCAAATGAGCTATTAAATATGTAATGAATTATTTTATTCCTCGTTATAAAGTTGTATTATGACCTTTGTTTCTTGATATTACATCTTAAACTGTGGATGCTAGCTATTGATCCAGGGACTAGCATTGTAAACACAGGGATCTCTACCTTATCAGGTTGGGACCTCTACATATAGGGCCGTAATATTTCCTCCCACCATATAGTTCATCGTCAACTCTTCTATATCCTCCAATTGCTTTGTGTTTTCTTCTAGTGTTATTAATATTTCCCAAATAAGCAATTTACGTAGTTTTTGGCTCCTTTTCACTCCAATATAACTGGTCCAAGAATTGTGTCCATTGGATCCATCATCTGATGTGATCCTGGTGAAAATAAACATAAAAAAGTGCGTGTGAATGCCGTAAAATACCAATATCCTACTACTACAATGCAAAATAATAATCTAAAACATGATGCAAATATGCACTCATCATTACCGCCTCCTCTCGAGTCGTGTATCCTTTGTAGCTGTTGTCGCTGAACTTCTTCACCTATTTCTGACAGTCCTCCCACTCATCGTAGACTCCTGGAACCCAACCCTTGTACACCATGTACCACTTTGTTATCTCTATAGATAAGACATTAGTAAATCATGCAACGGAAAGAACTAAATAGGTTCACATGCATATATATTCACATAAATTAAAACAAAAGATTCGTAAATATAAAATATAACATATCAATCACAATCATAGAAGTTCGACGACAATGACAATAACAGTAAAGTTTATGACACAACACTACATGCATCCATCTATGCACACAGTCGATAATGCTACGCGCACACATCGATCATTGGGAATTATTACCGCTTGGCTTTGGGAATTGTTGATAGCCATCCTTCGTCATTCACATCATGATGTCACCCTGCTTACGGAGAATATCTTTGATCTCCCTCTTAGTCAACCCTCAGTTGTGTTTTAGGACCCCTTCCCTTGTGTTGAGATCTTCCACGATGATTTCCGACAACTTAACCTGGATACGACGGAAGTATTCTCTAAGATCATCATCATCGTATTGCGCCAAATTTTCGGCCCATGCTCGGAGATTAGATGACAGTGTTAGGTTCTAGCAATCATGAAAAAACCCTTTAAGGTGATGCATGACGTAGAAGGCCTCCTTGGCGCTGACACTAGTAGTCAGCTCCTTGACATATCGAAACTCGATAACGTGCTTGAAAACGTGTTTGCCACCGTTGAAACATTCCCCCTTCTTGGTGAAGGGGCATCGCTTTTTGACGTAGACCTCGAGAGCCTCATTCAGAACACTCCTTATTCTGGTGTAGTCTTTCGTCTTCTTCTTACTCGCCGAGTCGAAATACGTTGGTAGTGAGTACTTCGTGGAAATGACGATGAGTGTGCAATATTTTTCTCTACACAACACGATTGAAACGGGATGTTGGAAAAGGTGAAAGGAAAAAAGCTATAAGAAATCCTAAGTTTCGACGACTAGAGGGTGTGTGTACTTACTTAGGAAAGAAAGGCAAAATAAGCGTGTCCATCCTCTTGTTGTCCACCATGAAATTTTGGAGGTACACCATCGCCATGGTCCGCGTCTCCGATCCTTCCGCCAATAGTCTATCACGCATGTAGTAGGGATCCACTATCGCGATGTACGGGGTTTACGCTCTTTTGATCTTCATTGCCATATTAAGCGCAAATAGGCAGACCAGGTTATAGTCCAGCGTTTTGAGAGAAACAGCTTGAATACGTTGTTGGAGATATGCCCAAGAGGTAATAATAAAGTGATTATTATCATATCTTTAAATTTATGATAAATATTTACATCTCATGCTATAATTGTATTAACCGGAAAAATTAATACTTGTGTGATTTGTAAACATAAAAGAGTCCCTAGTAAAGCCTCTTGTTAGCTTGTTGATTAATAGATGATCATGGTTTCCTGGTCATAAACATTGGATGTTATTAATAACAAGGTCATATCATTAGAAGAATGATGTGATGGACACACTCCTATAGTTAAGCATAGCATAAGATACAGTCATTTAAATAGTTCACTTGCTATAAGCTTTCAAATAGATAGTAACCTAAATCCTTTGACCATGAGATCATGTTAATCACCATCACCGGATGGATTCTTTGATGACATCAAACACCACTTCATAACTGGATGGTTATAAAGATGCCATTGAGTGTTCGAAAAGTATGTGTTGAGGCACATGGATCAAGAGTGGGATTTGTCCATCCATATGACTAATAGATATACTCTGGCCCTCTCGGTGGAATGTCATCCAATTGGCTTGCAAGCATGTGACTAGATCACAAGGGATCACATATCCCAGGAACGAGTAAAGAGTACTTATCGGTAACGAGGTTGAACTAGGTATGCAGAGATATCAACGATCAAACCTCGGATAAGTAAAGTATCGCAAGACAAAGGGAAATTGGTATCGTATGTAAATGGTTCATTCGATCATGAAGTAATCATAGAAATATGTGGGATCCATATGAATTTCCAGATTCCTCTATTGGTTATTAATCGGAGAAGAGTATCGATCATGTCTGCATAATTCACGAACCGTAGGGAGACACACTTGAGGATTCGATGTTGTTTAGTAGATATGGAATGTGAGTAAGAGACCGAATGTTGTCCGGAGTATCGGATTGGATCCGGGATATCATGAGGAGATCCGGAATGGTCCGGAGAATAAGATTCATATAAGGAAAGTCCAATTCCGGAGTTCGGGAATGATTTTGGTGTTTTCACCGAAATGATCTAGAAGGGTCTAGAAGGTACACCAATCCAGAGTGGGAAGGGTACATGTATGTTTCATGACAAAGTGGAATGGTTGCATTATGTCCTAGGTAACTTGGCTGAGCAATGGTAAGAGAGAAATCAAACTCTAGTTTGAAAGTCAAACGCCAATTTGAAAAGGTCAAATCCCAACATGGTTGCTTACTGGAGGAGGGAAGGAATCCTACCTCCCCTTGCCGCCGGCCTAGTAGAGGAGTTGGGGAAGGACTGCCCTCCCCCCAAACCACCTCTCCCACCTATATAAGGAGGGGTAGGGCGCCCCCTACCCCTCACACCTAAACCCTAGCCGGCTGCCGCCCCCTCTCTAGTTGCCGCCTAGGGCTCCTCCAAGTCGCCGCCTAGGGCTTGCCCTAGCTGCCTGCTGCCACCATCTCTCCTCGGACCTCTAAACCCTAGATCGTCGAGGCCCTCTTCTACTCCACCATACCCATTCCGTCTTAGGCGAAGCCCTGCAGGATTTCCCCTCTACTTCCATCACCACTTCATCGTGCTGCTGGAATCGCGAGGAGAGATCTACAACCTCTGCTGCCTGCTGGAACAAGGGAGAGGAAGGTATTCATCGAGTACTGAACATGTGACCGACTATGGGAGCGCTGCCGGAACGCGGCGCCGGAAGGATCGTCTACACGATCTTGAGATCGGCAAGTGAACGACTACATCACCCACGAGAATCCGATCTTGTTAACCACTTTGGATCTTCGAGGGTTAGTACTCTATCAACTTGTTGCACCGATCTAGTAGATTAGATCTTTCCTTGTGTGTGTTCATGCGATAGAATTTTTTTGTTTTCCATGCTAGAAACCCCTATAATGGTATCAGAGACGTGTTTATGCGTAGATCTGTTGCACGAGTAGAAAACAATGGTTGTTATGGGCGTTGATGTTTCTGTTGTCGATTGCTTTTTGTATACTTTGCATCTTGTGGGATGGTGGGATGAAGCGGCCGGGCTAACCTTACAACACATCATTCATGAGACTTGCTCCACGCTCAATATGCAACTTGTATTGCATAAGTGGCTTTGCGGGTGTCTGTCTCTCCCACCATAGTGAAGATTCAATTTACAATGAGCGATTGAAAATACTAGTACCAATGTTGTGGTTCATGTTCATAAGTTAGAATGGTTCTTATGCGAAATCCCCAGCCACGTAAAACATTCAAAGAAAGATTAGAGGCTTCTAACTTTTTTTGCAGGGCTTGTGTTGTGATGTGATATGGCCATTATTGTGATTACATATGATGTATGCAATGATCCTTATTGTAAGTTGGCAACTGGTAGGAGAATTATGGTTGTCTTTTAATTTTGTTAAGACCTGCGTGTCTATTATTCAAAGTAGTTGTAATAGTTGATGCTGGTGGATGACAACCATGGAGTGGTGCCATTGACCTTGACGCCACGCTTGTGATGATGGAGATCATGTTCATGCTTGGAGATGGAGATCGAAGGCACAAGAAGAAAGGCCATATCATATCACATATTATGAATTGCATGTGATGTTAATCCTTTTTATGCATCTTGTATTGCTTAGATCACGATGGTATAATTATAAAGATGATCCCTCTCACTAAATATCAAGTAATGAAGTGTTCGTCCTTAGTAGGCACTGTTGCTAAGACTCGTCGTTTCGAAGCATCACGTGATGATCGAGTGTGATAGATTCTATATGTGCATACAATGGGTGCAAGCCAAATTTTCACATGAAGATACTAAGGTTAACCTTTACGAGCCTAGCATGTACATATGATGACCCACAAGTATAGGGGATCGCAACAGTATTCGAGGGTAGTATTACCCAATTTATTGATTTGACACAAGGGGAGCCAAAGAATACTTGCAAGCCTTAACAACTGAGTTGTCAATTCAGCTGCACCTAGAAATAGTTCTTGCTCATAGAAGTTTATCAGTAGCAACAGTTTTGAGTAGCAACAGCAGCAGTAAAACATGAGCAATAGTAACAGTAGTAGCAAGAAGTATGATATGAGCACGGTAGGCATAGGGATGGATGGACGGGCGTTGCATGTACGAGTCTAAACATGTAACTTCAAGATCTAGGGCAATTGTGCCCTCAAAAAAATATCTAGGGCAATTGCAGATAAATAAGAATAAGCACTCAATTACTAAACAATCATAGGCATGTGATCCATATATAGTCATGTGTTCTCGTAATGAGAACTTGCACAACATCTTTTGTCCTGCGAGCCCGTGGCAGCGGGGCCTCAAGGGAACTGCTGGCAATTAAGGTGCTCCTTTTAATAGGGCACCGGAGCAAAGCATTAACACTCCATGAACACATGTGATCCTCACATCACAGCCATCCCCTCCGGTTGTCCCAATTTCTGTCACTTCGGGGCCTTTGAATCCGGACGATGATATGTGTACTCAACTTGCAGATAAGATCACAAACAATACTATCATAATGATTCAATAATAAGTTCAGATCTGAGATCATGGCACTCGGGCCCTAGTGACAAGCATTAAGCACAACAAGTTGCAAGAAAGTCAAATGGCACTAATAGAGATACTAGGCACCATGCCCTAACAATCTTATTCGATTACATGATAGAACTCATCCAATCCCTACCATCCCCATAGCCTACAACGGGGGATTACTCACTCATGGATGAGGGAAACATTGATGGTTGATGGAGAGGCATTGGTGATGACTATGACGATGATCCTCCCCAAATTCCCCGTCTCGGCAGGGTGCCAGAACAACGTTTCTGGTTCCGAATCGTGCTTTCTGGTGGTGGCGGTGCAGCGGAACTCTTTCTGGAAAAACGTCGAACCCCCTGAGTTTTTAGGTCAGAAGGCATCTTATAGGCGAAGAGAGAGGCCGAGGGGGTGCCTGGGCTAGCCACACGCCTCCCAGGCGCGGGCTGGGCCCACTAGCACGGTAGGGGGGTGTGGGCCACCCAGGGACCCCCTCCGTCTCGTATTCTGGCTCCATGGATCTTCTGGTGAAATAGGATTTTGGCATATTTTCCGGGATTTTTTCTGGTAGTTGATTTTATGCATAAAAACTAGACACCAAGGTAATTCTGCTGAAAACAACATCAGTCTGTGTTAGTTGTATCCAAATCACACAAGTTTAGAGGAGAAAAAGTAGAAAAAGTGTTTGGGAAAGTAGATACGTTTTGGACGTATCAACTCCCCCCAATCTTAGCTTATTGCTTGTCCTCAAGCAATTTAGTTGAAAACTGAGTGCGATAAAAGAACTTTCACGAACACATTTGCTTCATATGATATATATATTCTCAGCACAGGAGTAGATACTTAAACCATTCATAATAAGAAGTATGCAACTAAGCATACTCAATAGTCATTGCAAGCTATGAAGAGAAACCAACTCAATAATAATAAGTAGCATGAAAAATAAACATAAGCAACATTGCAATGATCATAATAAGGTATGATAGAGTGGTATCTCGCTTGCCTTTGTTTGTAGAGAACAATATGAATGGCAAGGCACCGCTGAAGTTCAAGTGAAGACTAGAAGTAAAGATATCAAAGATACAAGCATCAAAGTCATGACATAATTAACCAAGTTTTGAGACAAACACAAGAATGACAATTATGCTCTTAAGAGGGTGCTCATAGAATAAGTGGTGACTCAACAAGGAAGTGAAAGAGTTTTGAAAAGTTTGAAAGGCTTCCAAATGCTGAAAGTAAGGTACTCGTTAGCTTTGAGATCTCATTGCCCCTATCATAGGCATCTTTATATGGTTAAGGTGAAAGGGAGGTCCAATATGAGTTATATGCTTGACAGACCATAAAATGGAAATCCCAAGTCCCTTGAGTATGAGGGCCGCTCCTCATGCTACTCAACTTTAGTTACCTGTAAGTTCTTGTCATTCTAAATGCATACATATCATAGAGAACCGCCAACGGGGTACCCCTTGCACATGATACAGGAGGTATCCCGTGATCAAAATGACAAGGCAAGCAAACAATGGGAATCTCAGCGATATTTTTATTTGCTATTTGCATAGGTTTTTATTGAGGATGCTTCATAGATTGCTCATTATGGTGATGTTGCAAGTTTCCACCATGATTAGGCATGGCTTAGGCTAGCATCCTAGGCGTTTCTCTAACACATATATATAACTCCATGAACTCATGAGCTCCCCTTTTATTTCACACTAATGACATCCGCAAACAAAAGAGCAATGGTATCAACTGGATATATATCCATGAGTGTTAAAATCGTTCCCCGTGACAGCATGGTTCTGCTAACTCCTAGCCTATAATTTGCAAGCATATAACTTTCATGGATAGTCACAATGGTTCAGGTTTATTAAGTGCAAGGAATAAAGTGTGCCATCAAGTTCGTGAGAGCTTTACTAACTTTCTCAAAACAGCCAAACATTTTATTTGGAAGAAAACAAGGCATAATAAATATGCACGGAAATAGCAAATGATGCTAATAGGTAGGTATGGTGGACATTGTTGGCAATAATAGTGTTGGGGAGTTGGATGCACAAGTAGAGCTCATACTCAGTGCAAGTGAATGCTAGCAATATAGAGGGAGCGACAAACAAGAGAGCAATAACTGTCAAAATCATGCTTGCAACAAAACAAGACTAATTATGGCATGAAAGTGATACGAGAACTCTGAGGAAAAATAAATCATCGAGGATTACTAACTATTGTTTAGTCATATGCATGTGTGAGCATGTGCCAAGCCGATTCACATGAAACATTCAAAGGAGGATACCACAATATCATACCAAGTTATGAATAAAACAATGCAAGCAAACATTCATATGACATGCTACAAACTATTAGCAAGTTGGAGCTAATCACAAGAAAGCAAGAACTACTAAGCATCCATCAATAACATACACCTTACATGAACAGACTAAGCATGCTCACAATGATGAATATATGTACAAAAATGAAAACAAATAGAGTTTGTTACCAGCCTCTTACCACACCTCAAGTTGTCTTAATCTTCATTATTGCCCTTCACTTGTGTGACTTGAATAATAACATGAAACCAAACTCCACTGAGGACGGCTGAACCCTGCAAAGAACTCACAAAACTAAAGAAGAACAACAAATATTTTAGGTGTTTTCGATTTTTTTAAGGCAAGCAAAACAAAGCAAAAACAAACAAAGCAAAAACAAACAAAGCAAAACAAACAAAGCAAAATCTTTTTGGATTTTTTATTTAAGGCAAACCAAAGCTAAAAAGCAAAGAAAGAAACAAAGAGAAACAACAAAAATATTTTTGGTATTTTTGTGTTTTGGGAAAGCAGAAACAAAAGCCAAAAATAAAGCAAACCAATGGATATACAAAGAACCGACGAACATGATATATAGATGAGTGTGATGTTGGTATACCTCCCCAAGCTTAGGCTTTTGGCCTAAGTGGGGCTCAACTCCATGGTGACCAAGAAGGTGCACCTCCGTAGTACGACGAGGAGGCCCCTTCGTCCTGGTATGAGCTCGAGGCCTCCCCTGTGTAGTGTACAGAGGGGTCGTATGAGGGCGCGTCCCACTGATAGTTGCCATGCAAACAAAGAATGCGCAGCTTCTCATCCATCTCCTCCTTGGAGCGTGACAAAGGTCCCTGGGAGATACTGAACAAAGTGGTTTGCGGGAGAGGTATCTCTCTCTGTTCCCCATCAGTAAACAACATTCTATAAACCAGGCTCTCAAGAGTAGATCCAGTAGTAACAAAGTGATGCGCTTTCACAGCAGCAAGATCAAGCCTCCGAGGAGCCAAACCTGTATCATTTGGATCAATAGCAATGTCTAAAGCAGCAACAACACGTGCAACAATAATTCCCCCATAAATGGGTCCCTTAGCATCTAAGCGACGAGCAATAAGAGAACCAAGATTGTACTTGGTCTCATTGTTGAGTGCCGCAGCTAGGAAGGCCAAATGATAGTTGGAAATATTGCTAGTGTTCTCCCTACCAAGAACACTTGTGGTAAGATAGTAAGCAAAGTACCTGATAGCTGCAAGTTGAATATTTCTTATCTTTCCCTGCTGGGCTCTAAGGTTATCATCATTAGTTATCCCGCGGTAGAGCTCCAACAAATCAGTGGGTTGAGATGGAATCTTCTTCATCGTCCCAGCTATACCAATACCCAGGATCTCACAAAATTTCTTCAATGTCATAGTGTAAGGCCTGCCATAAATTTTGAAAGACACATATGGCTTGAACAAGCTGTTAGAAAAAGATAAGCTCTCTACAAAGTTTTTAGTGAGCGTAGCATACTGCACGCTCTCATCCTGCATATAACTCATTAATCCAACCCTCTGAACCAAGGTTAGGAAATCATTGAGAAGCCCAGCAGCCCGCAAAAAGGATGGACAAGGAAAGGTGGAAGGGTGTGCATCCCCCTCATCTCCCTCGTCGCCAAATCACGGTGTAATGAGATCCTCATTGTATGAGGGCCTAGCTTGGGAGGATGATCTTTAAGGCCTTGCCCTCCTAGGTGCATCACTCTCAAATATTTCACCAAAGGTGTGGTTGTCCATGACCTCTTTTTCTGAAATTTTTAGACAAACATCAAACCAAGTGATTTCCAAGTTGATAAATGATGATAAACTACTATAGGAACTTGCTAGAGGGCTACACATGCATCAAAATGTAATCTCTATGCATAGAACAAGCATGTAAGCTCACACAAACTGACACCTATAGCAGCAAAATACTCAAGATACAATCAATCAATCACAAATCTAATTGTACAAGCGGAGGAGGCACTACCAAGGAGCAATCCCTCAAAAAATCAGCAGCAAAGATGGGCTGAGCAAGGATATCAAAATTTGGGAGCAAGAACAACAGGAACTTGAGCTTGAGAAAGTTTTCCGGTGTTTTTCGGGAGAGAGAAAGAAGATGGCTAGGAGGAGGCATCTTGGAGGGCCACAGGTGGGCCACACCCTAGCCAGGCGCCACCTGGGGGCTGGGCGCACCACCCAGGGGTTTGCTGGCCTAGGGGGGGGGCTGGGGCACTCCACGTGTCCCTCTGCCCCTTTTTTCGAGGAAAAATTTATTTCGACTTTTTCTAGAATTTTTTGGGAAACTTTATTTTTGGCCAATTTTCAGGGTATGAAAATTGATTTTCTCGCAGAAAAGAATTTTTAGAAGAATAAAAAGCAAACAAAAACCAAAACTACAGAAGTTCTAAGACACTCTAATAAGCAAACAACTAGCAAAACCAAATCTAACAAGAGAAAAAGCAAAGACTAGGAAGGAGAAAAGTAAAAGTGAGAAAGACTAACCACAGTGAAAGCATTATTCTGTTCATTAAAATCCTTTTGTTAACAAGGTTGATCAAGTCTTGTTACCAAAACAATCTTATTTGAAAAAAAACTTTGCATTCCACAAAGTGATTATGTTACCTCAAACTTGATAGCAATGGTCCCAATCATAATAGTTTCAAAATTTTCTTATGGAATGGGACAATATATTTCTCCAACCTTGATGCTATCAATATTTTCAATGGAATTTAGGCAATATCTCTTAGAAACCTTCTTGGGGAAATAGACAGTATGCTCTTTGTCATTAATATTAAAAGTTACTTGTCCTTGATTACAATTGATGGCACCACCTGCAGTATTAAGAAAAGGTCTCCCAAGAATAATAGACATATTATCATCTTCAGGCATTTCAAGCACAACAAAATCAGTCAAAACCAAGCAATTATGAGCCACTTTAAGAGAACATCCTCACATATACCAACAGGGATAGTAGTTTACTTATCACCCATTTGCAATTATATATCAGTTGGTATCAACTTTTCTAGCTGGAGTCTCTTGTAGATAGAAAAAGGCATAACACTAACTCCAGCTCCCAAATCACATAAAGCAGTTCTAACATAATTATTCTTAATATAGCAAGGAATAGTTGGTATACCTGGATCACCAAGTTTCTTTGGAACCTTACCATTGAAGGAATAATTAGCAAGCAGAGTAGAAATTTCCTCATTAGGAATCTTCCTTTTATTAGAGAAAATATCATTCATATACTTTGAATAAGGAGGCAACTTAATATCATCAGTCAAAGGAATTTGCAAAAATAAAGGTTTCATCCATTCACAAAAATTGTTGTAGTGTTCTTCCTCCTTTGACTTGTGTTTCTTATTTGGAAAAGGCATAAGTTTCTACACCCAAAGTTCTCTCTCTTTACCTTGTTTATTACCAATAAAATCTTCCTTGGTGTACCTAGTGTTCTTAGTGTGCTTCTCAGATTCTTCCTCAACTTCCTCCTTATCAGCATCATCATGTTTATCATTACCACTCTCAGTTTCAGCATCAGAGACAAATATACTATTAGGATCTACAGCAGGTTCAAGTGGTTCCTCAACTATCTTATGTTTCTTTTTCTTTCTCTTACAAGGACTACCACTACTTTCACCTTGTTGAGAATCCTGCTCAATTCTTTTAGGGTGTCCTTCAGGATATAAAGGATCTTGGTAGCTATAACACTCCTAGTTATAATTCCATAAGCATGTTTATCTCCTGAGGCATTAACTAGCATATATTTTTGTACCTTAGCAAGTTGATCAATTTGGGTTTGAACCATTTGAAAGTGTTTATAAAGAATTTTAATATCATTTGCAGTTCTTTCCTCAATATATTTCAACTCATTAATAGCTCTAGAGTTTTCCAATAAATGATTCTGAACTTGTTTATTAAAATTACCTTGTTTAACAATAAATGTGTCAAGTTCCTCTAAGCATTGATCAGGAGGCTTACCATAAGGAATATCACCTTCATCAAAGTGGAGAGAGTGTACCTCAATAGTATATGAGTGGGGAATTGGCTTACATAATTCTTCTATAAGAGGTATATTCTTCACATCTTCAGCTCTAATACCTTTATCCTTTAGACATTTCTTAGCTTCTTTCATCACTTCATCATTTAATGCAATTACTCATCTCTTCTTTGGTGTTGGTATTGGAACTGGTTCAAGCACAACTGGTTCAGGAGTAATAGGCTCATGTGTATTTAGCTTAGTTGAAGTCCAATCATCATAATTCTTGCTTATTTTAGCCATTAATTCTTCAGCATCTTTAGGAGTTCTTTTCCTGAAAACACAACAAGCAAAGCCATCTAGGTATGTCCTAGAATCATCAGTTAGTCCATTATAATAAATATCAAGAAGCTCATTTTTAGGTAATGGACATCCAGGATGTGCATGAATCAAGGCACAGAACCTTGTCCATGACTCAGGCAACTTCTCTTATTCTGCCTGTTTAGAATCAAAAATTCTCTTCAAAGCAGCATGTCTAGCACTGGGAGGAAAATATTTCTGGAAGAAAGAAGCAATAAAGCAATAAGGGCTATCAATGGAACTAGGAGGTAATCTTTTAAACCAAGCCTTAGCTTCTGTGGTGACCCAGCATACCACTGCATGTGTAGTACACTATAGTCGTTGACATGACATCCACAGAACACCGTTCCATCAATATCACATCCCTTAGAGTGGTACAACAGAAACATTGTGGGTCCATATTACAAACATACACACGTTATTATTATTAAAATACCGGAAGTTCAAGACTTCCAAAAGATTCAACTTACAAACCAAAATATAAGTGTTTCAGTGGAAGTTTGAAATTTAAAACTTAAACTCCAAATTGAGCGCAGCAACTTATTGCTATATATTGTTCATGATGCTCGGCTCAAGTGGTTACTAGAACTATAGTAATTATTCGGACTCCTAGAGCTCTCCTCCGTAGATGATGTCGTAGTCCTCCCCTTCTACAGCTCCATACAAGTTGGGCTCTTCATAGAAGACCTCTTGACTCTCGAATGCATACATTGGAGTATCTTCAGGGTTCTCAGAGTCTAAGCAAGGATTCAAAGGAAAGGATGAGTAACAGCGTTACTCAGCAAATTCATTATATGCAAGGTAGGAAGTTTGATGATCTATCTACCACCTCGGACTATCAGTCGTTGGTACTATGAAATTTTTGTAAATCTTTCTTCAAAGGTTGATTTTTATTATTAAAATCTATGACCACCACCCTTCACAGGTGGACCAGAACTTTCATGGAGTTCCTTTCCTGTCGTGTTCGTAGCTCCTTCCCGGAATAGGGAGTAATAAGTTACAGTTCTTTCACTCTGCAGAGGTGCGTTACTTTTCCCATGAGAGATCAACTCCTTGTTGCACAACCGGGCGTACTTTCCCGTCCACAATTCCGTGATGTGGGGCCCAGTAGTTGGTCCAAGCCAATCACTGCCCTGTCCGTGACCTCATATGTCTGCATGATCCTTCGGGCTAGCTCACCTTCGTTAAGCCCCCTTTCAGGCAGGCTAAAACCCTGATGAGTTCCCGAAGACTCTATGACCTAGTGATTCCCGGATTAGTACCATTTACATGGACTATCTCCCTAAACACCATTCATAGATAATCTAGACACCAAAAGTGTGGGGCGTAATAAATATCAAGAAGCTCATTTTTAGGTAATGGACATCCAGGATGTGCATGAATCAAGGCACAGAACATTGTCCATGACTCAGGCAACTTCTCTTCTTCTCCCTGTTTAGAATCAAAAAGTCTCTGCAAAGCAGCATGTCTAGCACTGGGAGGAAAATATTTCTGGAAGAAAGAAGCAATCAAGCAATCAGGGCTATCAATGGAACTAGGAGGTAATCTTTTAAACCAATCCTTAGCTTCTGTGGTGACCCAGCATACCACTGCATGGGTAGTACACTATACTCGTTGACATGACATCCACAGAATACCGTTCCGTAAATATCACATCCCTCACAGTGGTACAACAGAAACATTGAGGGTCCATATTACAAACATACACACGTTATTATTATCACAATACCGGAACTTAAAGACTTTCAAAAGATTCAACTTACATACCAAAATATAAGTGTTTCAGCGGAAGTTTCAAATTTAAAACTTAAACTCCAAATTGAGCACAGCAACTTATTGCTATATATTGTTCATGATGCTCGGCTCAAGTGGTTACTAGAACTATAGTAATTATTCGGACTCCTGGAGCTCTCCTCCATAGATGATGTCGTAGTCCTCCCCTTCTACGGCTCCATACAAGTTGGGCTCTTCATAGAAGACCTCTTGACTCTCGAATGCATACATTGGAGTATATTCGGAGTTCTCAGAGTCTAAGCAAGGATTCAAAGGAAAGGATGAGTAACAGCGTTACTCAGCAAATTCATTATATGCAAGGTAGGAAGTTTGATGATCTATCTATCACCTCGAACTATCAGTCGTTGGTACTATGCAATTTTTGTAAATCTTTCTTCAAAGGTTGATTTTATTATTAAAATCTATGACCACCAGCCTTCACAGGTTGACCAGAAATTTCATGGAGTTCCTTTCCTGCCGCATTTGTAGCTCCTTCCCGGAACAGGGAGTAACAAGTTACAGTTCTTACACTCTGCAGAGGTGCGTTACTTTTCCCATGAGAGATCAACTTCTTGTTGCACAACCGGGCGTACTTTCCCGTCCACAATTCCATGATGTGGGGCCCAGTAGTTGGTCCAAGCCAATCACTGCCCTCTCCGCGACCTCATATGTCTGCATGATCCTTCGGGCTAGCTCACCTTCGTTAAGCCCCCTTTCAGGCAGGCTAAAGCCCTGATGAGTTCCCGAAGACTCTATGACCTAGTGATGCCCTGATTAGTACCATTTACATGGACTATCACCCTAAACACCATTCATAGATAATCTAGACACCAAAAGTGTGGGGCGTAAGGGTGCCCACCCATATGTTGGATCCGCACAAGGAATTACAATGTCACGTTAAGGTCGTCTTACCTCCATACAAGAGGAAAAGGATACAACTGACTTCTCTGTCCCATTCCAAATCTCATGGTTAACGCGTAATATACGGCGCTAGAATCACTGATGTCATGGTTATTAATTCCTAATTGTTCATCATTAGTGCAAGTAGAACTCTAAGTTCTATTGCTCCATCATATCATCACTTAGGATGATATCTAAGATTTAGTATCTTGAGAAAATAGTGTTTTCTTTTTCTATAGTATAGATGATAACACACAATTTTCAAATACTTTGATAAAGACTCTTCAAAGGACATGAGCAAGTGATGGACTTGCCTTGTGATTGCAAGGTAGTGAAGTCTGATACTTACACTGGACCTTGGGCTTCTATGTCTATAAAAACATCATTATTGCCCGGTAAGGACAATATTTAAAGAAGCAAAATGATTATGCAAAGTAATGTAATGCATCATTTAACTTGATATGCATTCTCCCCATTATTAATAAAATTATTTTTTAATAATACAGGAGTTATAAATCTTAATTTTTAATATATATAATAGAATATTGTATTCTTTTATTTTATTTTACTTTTATTTGACTTTTATTGATTTAATAATTATTTTAAGAATTATCACTTAAATATCAAAAATTGTTATTAAATATTTGTTTAGTATTTTTCTAGAATACTACAATATTAATATATAATGAAAGTGATTTTTATTTATTTTTATCATCTTTCAATAATTTTGTAAAATTCCATAAGGAATATATAAATTACAAAATTCTTAATAAAATTTATATGTTTAAAATTTTATTTCTTAATTTATTTGGATAGTTTGGATTATTGTGAATCAAAAAATATTTTATTTATAATTTTTGGGCTTTTATTTTATTTTCTAGAATTTAATTAAGTTCAGGGGCATTTTGGTCTTTTCCTATTTATTAAAATAGGCCTTAAAGGTTTTTTTGGGTTGGCTTATTCTTATTGGGCCCATGTGGCCCATTAGGCATAGTCAAAAAATCCACCCCGAAGGGTTCTGGCCCAACTCATCCCACTCACTCGCTGTCTCTCACCCTCGTGCTCACTCCTCTCCTCCTCCATCCCCGACCCCGTGGTCGGTGGTGTCGCCACCGATGATTCCCGCTGTTGGACCGTTCTGGCCGCCGCTGTGGTGCAGGAGGAGGTTGTCGACTATGCTCTTCCTGTAACATCCCAAAAATCAAGATTTCAAAGTTTTCACATCATTCATGCATTCATAATCATATTTAGGATCATTTCTTAAAAAAACAAAAACTTTGTGATCTATTATTTTATGTAAGCAAGGCAAAGGCCATATTGCTACTTTCTCATAAGAAAATACTTATTTTAATCAGTAAGGATTTTATCATGAACTTGAGTGATGTTTATAAAGTTGGACAAGGTTTTCAAAAACAAATTATGAATTAGAAACCATTCATATACTATTTATAAACATTTAATAAGGGCTTGGTTTAAATTTCATTTTCAAACCCAATTTGCATTTGAGTGTAAATAAGTGTTCTACACACCCCAGGATACAAGAATCACAATACAAAAGTTTGGAGAAAATTTCAATTGAAACAGATTTGAAATGAGCATTTGAATTCAAACCAGAAAAACAAATTAGAAATGGAAAAAGATAAAAGAAAAGAAAACGGGCCGGCGCCACCCTTTCGGCCCAGGAGCTAAAGCAGCCCACCCGGGGCTTCCCCTTCTCCCTCTGTTTCTCACTGAAACCATGCGCACCCACTCACTGACGCTCTGACCCCACCCTCCACCTAGCATCGTCATCAATCACGCGCCGGAGGAACTTCTCGCCCGCGGCCGTTTCTCCGATTTGATTCCGCGCTTGATTGCGAGTAAACGCCAGCGTGATTTCCTCTCTCGCCCCGGCTATTTAACCTCCTCCTCCTTCTGCTCATTTCCCCTCAAGCCACAACCACAGAGAGCCACCAGGCTGCCCGCAATCGAGCTCACTTCGCCGTTGTACTAACGAACTCCGGTAGCGAATTCCGGTGAGGACTCCCCGCCCCTTGCCTCCTGGTCTTGCTAGCGCATTCCCTGCATCCTTCCGCATTGTTTAACACCTTTGCTGTGTGCTAGGACAACCCCGAATGTCGGCAACGTCGACGACTGCGCGAGCCCGAGGAAGCACCCAACTCCGGCGAACTGTTCTGGTTAGTCCCGAGTGCGCCTTGCCCTCTCTTTGATACTCGCATGACCAGCACCGCTCCCCGCATCTAACGCACTGCTTGTTTCACTCTGGCATGATCTACACCCTCGGCAACATTGATGAACAGCCGTACCCGATGCCTTCACGAACTCCGGCGAGCAATCCCTGACGACTTCGAGCGCCCCTTCGCCAACCAAGCACACCTTGAGCATTAGCAACGCACGGCGAACTCGGTGAGATATTCCTCCCTCTCTCGCGCATCCTGTATCGTCGGCACCGTCCTCGTCTGACTGCGCTGCCGCCAGCCACCGTCGCGCGCCGCCCATCTTTAGCCAAACGACTGTGCACGGTTAGATCTAGATCCAACGCATCTGATAGATAACTTAAGTGAAGCGGTATGTTTATATCTGAGCCATGCGATGAACTTCTAATCTAATGATCCAGAGGGCATGATCCACGCGAACCGGTACCGTCCAATCAGGAGCTGCCGCGTGGCCTGTGTTTTGATTTAAAATCAGAAATTAGATCTATTAGTTGTTCGAACTTGCAAAATTCATAACTTTTGATCCACACGTTCAAATTTCGTAAATTTTATATCATTGGAATCAGGATAAAGAAATCTATCCAATTATGCACTTTGTTTAATAAATTTTATCTGTAAAATGGGATGTTTTTGCAGAGACATTTATAAGCTTATTTTGTATATAAAAAATTATATAGGAAATGTTTTAAGGGCCAAATTGATTTCATTTAGTGTGAAAATGTTTTGTTTATGATTTAGTACTATTCCACTTGTCTTGTTTGATTTAGAAAAGTCATCACATGGCATTTTGCATGCATTCATATATTCTTGTTTGTTTATTTTGATATGTGAATTTGGTGCTATCATTTTATGTGTAGATTTTGGTGCTAGTGGTGATTGTGATTGTGAGGATTGTTGCTACTCCCCCAACTACCAAGGCAAGTGGTGCTTCATATTTTTATCTTGTTATTTTGACTATACATTAGAAATATTTTGTATAGGGCTTGCATGAATATTTTGTTAAGTATCTATATGCTATGCTTGGGAAATCCTAGTAGTTGTAGAATTGTTAGAATTTTATCTAAGTTAAGATACTTTCTATTGCCATGCTTAGCCTAGATAGTAGCAACCAAGGGTGGATTATATACATGCTATGGAAAAATATTGGTAAGTCTTTGACTTATTTTTTTGCTTAATAAAACAACTAAGTGAATGAAACGTGGATTGGTAATTGCTTGGTGGTTTTTGGTTGAGTGGTTACACAAGGCCCATTTCTATGGTTTACCTTGTGTATCTCACTTGTGGATTGCCACCTAGGAATAAAGGGATTTGACATGCCAAATGTTAAGAAGCTTCTAGTGCAGCCACATGGCATTATGGGCTCTGCCTGGATCATATAGGTTGCAATAACTTAGCCAAATGGACAGTTGGTGGTAGGGGAATGATAGGTTTGGAGCGCATCCATTTTGGTCTAAGGGAAGGCTTCTGAAAGGTCCTATCTTGGTGAAAATCAAGTCTTGTGGGGAAAGTGCACAACCTCTGCAGATGGAAGAAACTAAGTACTTAGCCATGTCCCTGGTATTGGACAATTTGAGCATCAAGACATGGAAGCTATCAAGAATCTCCTCATCCCAATTTTCTAAGTTAAAACTTGTGGTTGAACAAGGGAGAAGGTTCACCAATTTCTATTGGTGGTTCCTTGGGAAAAAATTTACCAAACAAAAACTTAGTGTTATTCAACTGATAGGTAAAACCTATTTTGAGCAAAGCAAGTGAAAGTACAAAGGAAGTCGCCTAGAGGGGGGTGAATAGGCTTTTAAAAATATTACGGTTTAGGCTCAAGTAAATGCGGAATAAAACTAACATTTAATTTATTGAGCACAAAACCTATCCACTAAGTTCACCTAGGTGCACCAACAACCTATGCTAAGCAATACAAGCAACAAGGTGATAGCAAGGTATGAATACTTCAAGAACGATGGCTATCACAATGTAAAGTGCATAAGTAAAGGGTTCGGTTGAGAGATAACCGATGGACGCGGAGACGAAGATTTGTTTCCCGAAGTTCACTTCCAAAGAAGCTACGTCTCCGGTGGAGAGGTGCGATGGCGCAATGCTCTCCGAACGCCACAAATGGCTCACCTCGAGGTGTGGTGGCTCGATGCTCACCCAACGCCACACAAGGCCTCACCCCGGATGCGGAAGCACGCAACTCACCGACGCCACAAAAGGCTCACCCTATTCTCCCAAGTGCGCACCACAAAAGGCGGGCACTTGCTCCACTATGGGACGCTTGAGGGCGGTCACCGAACCGGTACAAGATTGGGGCTAACTCCACAACTCAATTGGAGGCTCCCAACAACAAAGCCAAAAAAGGCCAACAATGCCACAAAAGGCCAACAATGCCACAAAAGGCTACAAGACCACAAAAGGTCAACAAGGCCACAAAAGGTCAACAATCCAACCACACAACCGTCTAGGGTTCCAAGGAACCCAAGAGAAACAAGCTCACAAGCTTGAACTCGCCGAATCTCCGAGGAGAACTCAAACCTATGCACCAAATGCAAGGGCAAGTCCTTCTCCCCCAAATTCCAACAAAACTACAAAAGCTATTGGGGGAATAAGGGAGGAAGAACACAAGAGTAGAACTCAAACCTATGCACCAAATGCAAGGCCAAGTCCTTCTCTCCCAAATTCCAACAAAGCTACAAAAGCTATTGGGGGAATAAGGGAGGAAGAACACAAGAGGAGAACACAAAACTCTCCAAGATCTAGATCCCAATGATTCCTTCACAAAGAAGGGATTTGACTTGGGGGGATTGTAGATCTAGATCTCCTCTCTAAAATCCCTCAAAAAGATGCAAGAATCATAGGAGGGGAAAGGGAGAGGGAAAGCTTCTTCAAGGTTGACAATGGAGGAGAGAGAGAAAGCCAAGAACCAAGAAGAAAAGCTAGTTCCCACGAAGGGGAAGAGGAGCCCCTTTTAAAGGGCTCCCAGATCTGCCCGTTATGGGCATTCGCGACACCAGGCCGGAACTTCCGGTGGGAGGCCGGAAGTTCCGGTGGTACCCAGCCAACGGTCGAAAACTGCGGAGCAAGAAACTAAGAAAACGAATCATGGCCGGAACTTCCAGCTCTAGGCAGAAGTTCCGCCCAGCCTGGTTCCACACGCCCGCTCCAGAAGCACGACCGGAAGTTCCGGTCAAAACAGACCGGAAGTTCCGGTGAACTTCCGATCAAGTTCCGATCAAGTTCCGGCTAATTAGCACATTTCACCCAGAAGGTTACTGAACCGCCACCGGAACTTGGGCGGAACTTGGGCGGAACTTGAGGCAGCAAAGATTCCCTAGCGGAACTTCTGGTGGGAATCCGGAACTTCCGGTCAGGGAAATTCCAGAAACCCGAAAACCAGAAACGCAATAACTTTTGCATCCGAACTCCAAACGGGATGAAACCAATTTTGTTGGAAAGATAACGACGAAATATTGGGTATCACCTTGGGAGAAAATATCATGAATATATTTGAGATCTATCCCCCAAGGTGTGGAGCCGGAAAACTCGCAAGATCAAAAACCGCAATAAGATATGCAAGTGAAATCCTTAGATGATGAGCTAGAGCTTGTTATGATGGTGACCACAAGCTCTAGATCCCCTCATGGACAAGAACCAAATAACAACCAAGAAAGATGATGCTATGAATGCAAAGGTTTGAGCTCTCTCGGAACGATGCAGACGAGACACCCGCTTGAGAGCCCCTCTTGATAGCACGGCTATCTATCCTAAACCCGGTCTCCCAACTAACAATACGAGACCGGCAAAAGAAAATCCCTATCAAGAACATACCTTTGCCTTGAGCATCCCACTTGAACTAGATGTAGACGGTCTTGTTCTTCTATAGAGGGAACACCTTTCTTGGATGCTCTTGCTTGATGAAGATGAAGACTTGCAAATTGCTCCCCCATACACCATGGGGAAACCTCTTTTTTGAACTTGTCTTCATCATTCCATGAGGATGGCAAGCTTCAAGCATGAGATCTTCTAGAGATGGCGCATCTTGAGCTCGCCCTTCTTCATCCCTACTTGAGGTTGATCCATCTTGATGCAATTCTTTGCGCATGCCTTGATCGACCTTCAAGCTCCTTCTTTCTTCATGATTCCAATGGGCACGAAGCCCTTGGACATTTCTTCATCTTCCAACCTTGAGACCAACACATGGCCCAAGCGATGCCAATGGACAAACCTACAAGTGAATACTCAATTTACACATTAGTCCATAGAGATTGTCATTAATTACCAAAACCACACATGGGGGCATACATGCCCTTTCAGCAAGCCTAACCTACACTTAGCCAAATTCATGTAGTAACTAGATACTAATATTCTACTAAGGTATCACTTGACAATACTATTCCAATGTATTGACCCACTGTGGTTGTAACTTGTGATGTTACAGGTTACTCTGATGATGATTACGGGTTATGAGTCTACACTCAACATGCTTGCCTGTGGCACATGAAGATGAATACTTTATTTATATTGATTATTAAGCCTGTGGCTATGGAGTTGTAAAAGACTATGTTATCTCTGGAATGGCGATGTAATAATGACCTTTGTTTCTGTGTACTTCATCTTAAACTGTGGATGCTAGCATCTGTGGATGCTAGCATTTGATCCAGGGACTAGCATTGCAATCACAGGGATCTTTACCTTTATAAAGGTGGGATCTTACGCTTCCCTCCTGTCCAACGGGATTTGGGCATGGAGCTCTCTTGCGACAGATCAATGTCGTCCCAAACCCTAGGGTTTGGGGTTGGCGTGGATCCTGGCGCCGCCGCTGCTGTCGTGCGTCGTGGTGATTCACCTCACCTCTAGGCGTGGCTATGGTCGCCGCCATGGCGTTGTATGGGTCACAGCGCCCCCTAGGGGTGCTCCCCATGCAGCTATGGTCGTCGGCCACCTCTGCTTCTTCTTCTAGTCTCCCGCGAGGACCTTTGGTGAGTTTTTTCCCTCTCCCCTCGTGCTCTCTGTGCTAACTCATCCTATGCTAGATGTTGGTAGTGACCTCTCTGGTTACTGTCTTGTCCTGATTAAGATGATTTGTTCCATTTAGGGTTCATATCTGTTTGTTGATTATATACTGGATGAATTAAATCATGTGTTGATGGTCTCTAAGCATGCTAAATGATTGTTAGCTGAGGCTTGCTGCTTAAGATGAACTATGGTGGTACTGGTGGTTTATCAGATGATTTTATGCTTAAATTTCATATGATTTAGATGATACAGTTGCTCTGAAATCAATACTTGGTAAAGTTAGTGGTTTTGATAACTTACCACTGTCATTACTTGGTTAATGATAGTGAGTATGGTGTGATGAAATCACTGTATTAACACTTGTTGGCTTAAGAATTTAGATGTAGTTTGAGATCAAATGGTTTCAAACAGTGAATATATACATAGGAATTTCTTAATTATGATTCCTGTGATGACAGGAAAATGATTTGTAGTTGATTGATTGAATCTATGAAGATTGAATGCTTATCCTGATTCATGTAGAACTGTTCTTGTGACACCATCTTTGTATGGCACACAAGATTAGATTCTATTTTCTTGATTTGGTTTGGTGCAAGCTTAAGATGAGTTTGGCATTAAATAGAAATGTTCCTTTCTTAAATCCCTAAGACCAATGATGTTGGTATGAGGCTTAGGGATTTAAGCTTTATCTAGTTGATTCATATGGGTGGTTCTGGTAGTGGTACCAGCTACTGTTTCTTGAATCAAAGCTTGGAAAAATTTATGGTAGGCTTGATCATTTGTATAGATCCAAAAGATTAAATTCTAAGGTGCTACTCTTATCTTAGAGATGTGCCTAGAAGTTAAATCTTATCTATATTTATTCTTGAATTGAAATATAGCTTGATAGCCAAATCAATGATGTTGTTCTGAGATTTGGTTGGATCCTTGTACTTTGCTGTTTGCTTTTAAAGTTTAAAACCTCAATGATGGATTCACCCCACTTGGGTGCTTTCTGAGAGTTTGAATAAGTGACATATCATGTATGCTTGTCTAATCTTAGACAAATAGATCATTTGATGGTCTATTTACCTACCGACTTCCTAGTCGAGTTATTGAGTCTCAAACACCCATAGAATGTCTCTTTGGGAATAAAGGGGATTACTCTTTGTTACGGATTTTTGGATGCACATGTTGGCCTAATCTCCGTCCATACAATAATCATAAGTTGCAATTTCGCTCTAAACAATGTGCTTTTATCGGCTATAGTAATCTTCATAAGGGATACAAATGTCTTGATATCTCTACTGGCTGCGTGTATATTTCTCGTGACATGGTTTTTGATGAAGCAGTGTTTCCTTTTGCTGCTCTTCATTCTACTGCCGGAGAATGTTTGCGTGAAGAAATTAATCTTCTTCCTCTCAATTTGCAACCACTTAATTTGCATGATCATGAGGGGCACGTTTTACCAGCTGACCATGATGCTAATCCTACTAACCATGCTCCAGCTGTGTCTTTTGAACAGGAATCAGGTGATTCCAGCGATTTTTCTGTGCCCGGCACGGTAATCGGAGTAGATACTTCTCCCAGACAGGACCAATCATTGGCTCCTGATGCTATAGAATCATCCTCGGGATCGGACGTGTGATCCTCCTCGGGGCAGTCCCGGTCGGTACCGGTCGGGTCCCCTCCGCACATGTCTGGCAGGACGGGCCGGTTCCTTCACCCGCGGGTGCGCGTGGGATCCCTACATGTGCGGCACCACGCGATGACGTGGTTTCTTTGACAGCGTCGGGATCTTCTGTGGCAGCGCCCTTGTCCTCTGCTCGGGCCACAGGATCTGATGCGACGTCCTCGGCTGACGCACTCGGCAATTCTGACTCGACAACAGTTTCTGAACCTGATCGGCCGGTTACGCGCTCTCAGCGCGGTGTTTTTCGGCCCAAAATTGTCACAGATGGCACTATTCATTATGATCGTCTTTGTTACAGTAATTTTTGAAGTATCGATGAACCATCCACTGTTCATGAAGCTCTCTCTGATCCGAAGTGGAAGGCTGCAATAGATGAGGAATTTTCAGCCTTGTTGACAAACAACACATGGCATTTGGTACCAGCTGATTCCAGTAAAAATATAATTGATTGTAAGTGGGTTTACAATGTTAAGAGAAAGGCAGATGGTACAATTGATCGTTATAAAGCAAGATTAGTTGCTAAAGGTTTTCGTCCGAGATATGGCATAGATTATAAGGACACTTTTAGTCATGTTGTGAAGGCGGCTACTATATGTTTGGTTTTGTCTCTTGTTGTGTCTCAAGGGTGGCATCTTCGTCAGTTAGATGTGAAAAATGCGTTTTTACATGGCATTTTGGAAGAAGAGGTCTTTATGAGGCAGCTTCGTGGATATGAGGAGCCCTCTCGGATGGGACATGTCTGTAAATTGGATAACGCTCTGTATGGGTTGAAGCAAGCTCCAAGGGCGTGGTACTCTCGTGTTAGCACTAAACTTCAGTCTCTTGGTTTCTCTTCATCCAAGGCTGATACTTCTCTGTTCTTCTACAACAAAGGGGGAGTGACTATCTTTATGCTCATTTATGTTGATGATATTGTTGTTGCTAGTTCGTCAGAGAAGGCTGTTGGTGCATTACTTCATGATCTCGGGATGGACTCTGCGTTGAAGGATCTAGGTGAACTGCATTATTTTCTTGGCATTGAGGTGAAGAAGGTATTTGATGATATTATTCTTACTCAAGAGAAATATGCAAATGACCTGCTTACTCGGGTAAACATGAAGATGTGCAAAATAGTTGATACTCCTCTTTCGGTGTCTGAAAAGTTGTCAGTAACTGATGGTGATCCTCTGAGTAGTGAAGACTCTACTCGTTATCGGAGCATTGTTGGAGCTCTACAGTATATTACATTGACAAGACCAGATATATCTTTTTCTGTTAACAAAGTCTGTCAATTTCTTCATGCCCCCACGACTGTTCATTGGACAGAGGTGAAGAGAATTTTGAGGTATTTGAGAGGGACTATCTCTCTTGGGCTAAGATTGAGTAAATCTACCTCTACTTTGGTCAGTGCATTTTCTGACGCTGATTAGGCTGGTTGTCCTGATAATAGAAGGTCCACAGGTGGCTTTGGTGTATTCTTGGGATCCAATTTGATTTCTTGGAGTGCCCGAAAACAAACCACGGTTTCTCGATCGAGTACAAAGGCTGAGTACAAATCTCTAGCTAATGCTACGGCTGAAATTATATGGGTGCAGACTTTGCTGACAGAGTTGGGAGTACCGCAGTCGAGAGCTGCATGTTTGTGGTGTGATAATATTGGACCTACATATCTTTCTGCTAATCCAGTGTTTCATGCTAGGACTAAGCATATAGAAGTGGATTATCACTTTGTTCGTGAAAGAGTTGCGAGTAGACTCTTGGATATACGGTTTATACCCTTAGGAGACCAGGTGGCTGATGGATTCACTAAGTCACTGTCTGTAAGACAGTTAGAAGCTTTTGGATGCAATCTTAACTTAGATAAGTTATGATTGAGAGGGAGTGTTAAACATAGTTGTACATGTATAGGTCTCTTGTGTACCGGTATTGTATACCGTATGTATTGTAACTCCTGAGCATATATAAACACACCAGGCGGCCCGTGTTAGGGTAACGCGTCCCATATTGTTTTGATAGTAGTGATCACACCCATCTTTGTTCTTATCAACCATTTGACTTTTAAGTAAACTTGGTCCAAAATAACCAAACTTTGGCCAGATCGACCACCATTGATGCTGTTGCACATCTATGCGCGCTGCCTAAGGAAACAGATTGCGTATCCATATATACACTAGTATGCACCTGTGCGTATATTTCCACTGTGGAAAGTACAGAGATGATGAATGCACCTAAAGATGAGGGCGGCCTAGCAAATCTCCATGCCATGTTCCTGAAATCACTTGTTACATGTTGTATTCTAGTTCGAATTTCGTCTTGCCGACATACATTCATATGTTAACTATGCAATCATATGTAGAGTATAATAAATTGATCCGTAGGAGATATGTGCACGACTCTAGCTAATTGACATTACCGGCCAGATCAACAGCCGGCCGGCTTAAGTCAATGGTTTTAAGTCAACTTCCAAATTTACTAAGTATATAGTTTTGTCTCTTATGTTGTCAGATGCGAATTATCAGCACCTGAACCTGAGCCTTGAAATGATCCCTATGCATGCAACGCATGTACTCGATCAGATTCTTCTCTCTGATTTTCTTCTCATATTTTTTGTGTACAAGGTGGTTCGGTGATGTGGGGACAACAACGCATGAGCTTCTTGGTTTACATGTTGACATCACTTGGACATATGTAAAGCAGATGAAAACTGTACTCTTGGATGAGCGTAGGTTTTCGTCCCTCGTTTCTAAAAGCAGTTACTAGCTTTACCCTTCAACACTTTTAAATACTCTAGCCAACCCATATTAGTTGATTTAACTTTGTATAGATTCATATGTATCTAGTTAAGTATCTAGTCTGGATTCATTCGTATCTAGACAAAGTTGAGTCAACTAATATGGATCGAAGAAAGTACTATAATGTCTCCTTCCAAAAGTACAAGTCCTTTAATATTCGAAAGTATGATTGCATAGACGGGGCTTATCCTCCTTTTTGAGAGAAAAATGAGTTGGGCAGGTACGAATAATATTGGTCTATTTGTCATGCAAAAAACTTTTGTGTTGTTGATACATGAAGAATGTGGCATATATGTAGGCGCCACATGTTGGTGGAACCATTTTAGCCAGTTAAAACCATTTCGAGAAACGAATTGAACGTACACCATGTGTTAACTGTTCAACGACAAGTGTATCCGCTTTTAGAACCCACATATGAGATCATTACTTGAGGAACCAATAAACTTTTTGCGATCAAAGCGTGACATTGGTAAACTGAAAGATTAGTTTAAAGGTATTATGTAGTACACTTGCTTACTTCATGCATGATGTGATAGCATGCCTGTCTGGGATTGATCACCAGCTCTGTCTATCTGAATCGAAACCTGCTTGTTCTTGGTTAAAGGGTGTATTTTCTAGGGATTTATAATTTGTTTTAGGGCATGTATAATGGTTGATAAGACCATTTTATTTTAGTCCCGCCATGAATCTACTTATAACAATAAAACATGATGTACAGTGAATTATTTGTTAGTCTTATATCTAAAAATCTGGCTTTCCTAAATATGTGGTAATAGATTGTTGATAAGAGATCATCTCTTAATTAAGTGCAACCTTTTCTTTCCTCCACCTCAGGACTACTATGATTCATAGGGTAGGAAATTTAAAGAAATAGGAAATACAAAGGATTGGAATGCCCTGCCCAATTGGATCCTATGGACATATGAAATCTCACACATGGTTGTTTGATTATTGCAGAGAATTTTTACCGTGAGGTATGACCTGATGCAAAGTTTTCTATGAAAATGAACTAGAGAGTTCCTATGGAAACTAATCTTATAGCTAGGATGCAATCCCGTGAATCAAACGGCTCGGAGAAGAAAAATTCCGCAGGGTCCGAAACCTACATAATCCTGAGGAAATCCCGAGAATCAAAGGATGCATCCGTGTTTGTTCAACTTGGCACACTCCTAAGATATCACCATTGTACATGTTAATTAAATCTTCTCAAATACTCTTAAAAAACAATAAAATGCACACTTAATAAATTAGGGAAAATTAGAAGGCTCAAACTTTTTAGTTGTGGGATTAGAAGGCTCGAACTTAACATCTCAACTCACTACAGGAATTGTCAGATGCGCCGACGGCCGCTTGCTACGCCGACGGCCAAACGTCGGGGCCGTCGGCGTAGGACCGGACCAGGCCAGCCCAAGTCGCCAACCCTCGGCGTAGCCAAGCCATCGGCGTAGTATACTCTACGCCGACGGTCACCCTCGGCGTAGTGGAGGCCCTCGGCGTAGCCAGGGGACGCGTGGCACATACCGGCCAGCACGAACGGCGCGCTAACGATGCCGTCCGTTAGACCGACGGCGACCCTCGGCATACCCTACGCCGACGGCGACCCTCGGCGTACCCGCCACGTACGCCGACGGTCACCCTCGGCGTAGCCTTCTGCATTTTTCCTTTCTACTTGCACACTTATTTTATATTTGTATCAATTATTTATGTTCTTTTTTTATTAATTGGATGATTCCGTACCCTCTGAATAGCAGTCTTCACGCCCACATGAAATGTCGTTGCGAATCTTCTCACACCCCGAGAAATTTCTATATGTTTGTAAGTGTTATTATCGCATGTGGTTCTGAATAGCACTCACCACGCCCACATGAAGTGTGTGTGAATTTTATGTATCACACATTTTGGAGAAGTTGTTGAAAGATAGAATGCTTTTATCGCAAGTGGTTCTGTCAACCCTAATGAGGAGCAGACGTTAGTTTCTCTTGTAGATATAGCATGTTTCGGACCCGTATAAGGGGGAATCTCCCCGTCGAGGTGAAACCGGGTAGGATAGTGCCCCAACTTGTGAATCAACATGGTTTTACATCACCCTATGACCTAAACAAACACAAAACAAGAGAGAGCTACGCCGGTCTACCCCTGTGAGAGGAACGTCTAGGGGGATAGACGATCCGAGTGTGCATAGATCAGGGTTTCGCCGGAGGAAGACCACGAGAACATCGGAATCAGATGAAAACTTGCATGTGTCCCTAGCATATGTGTGTGAGTGTGGTGAGAGGTTGTTATAGGTGCTTGCATGTGTCCCCCCTCGCATGTATGCGCTCTAACCTAGAAGCGAAGGTTCCGGACCCGTATAAGTGGGAATCTCCCCGTCGAGGTGAAACCGGGTAGGATAGTGCCCCAACTTGTGAACCAATATGGTTTTACATCACCCTATGACCTAAACAAAAACAAAACAAGAGAGAGCTACGCCGGGCTACCCCTGTGAGAGGAACATCTAGGGGGGGTAGACGATCCGAGTGTGCACAGATCAGGGTTTCGCCGGAGGAAGACCACGAGAACATCGAAATCAGATGAAAACTTGCATGTGTCCCTAGCATATGTGTGTGAGTGTGGTGAGAGGTTGGTATAGGTTCTTGCATGTGTCCCCCCTTGCATGCATGCGCTCTAACCTAGAAGCGAAGGTTCCGGACCCGTATAAGGGGGAATCTCCCCGTCGAGGTGAAACCGGGTAGGATGGTGCCCCAACTTGTGAACCAAAATGGTTTTACATCACCCTATGACCTAAACAAACACAAAATAAGAGAGAGCTACGCTGGGCTACCCCTGTCAGAGGAACGTCTAGGGGGTAGACGATCCGAGTGTACACAGATCAGGGTTTCGCCGGAGGAAGACCACGAGAACATCGGAATCAGATGAAAACTTGCATGTGTCCCTAGCATATGCGTGTGATTGTGGTGAGAGGTTGGTATAGGTGCTTGCATGTGTCCCCCCTCACATGCATGCGCTCTAACCTAGAAGCGAAGTTTACGGACCCGTATAAGGGGGAATCTCCCCGTCGAGGTGAAACCGGGTAGGATAGTGCCCCAACTTGTGAACCAACATGGTTTTACATCACCCTATGACCTAAACAAACACAAAACAAGAGAGAGCTACGCCGGTCTACCCCTGTGAGAGGAACGTCTAGGGGGGGTAGACGATTCGAGTATGCACAGATCAGGGTTTCGCCAGAGGAAGACCACGAGAACATCGGAATCAGATGAAAACTTGCATGTGTCCCTAGCATATGTGTGTGAGTGTGGTGAGAGGTTGGTATAGGTGCTTGCATGTGTCCCCCCTCGCATGCATGCGCTCTAACCTAGAAGCGAAGGTTCCGGACCCGTATAAGGGGGAATCTCCCCGTCGAGGTGAAACCAGGTAGGATAGTGCCCCAACTTGTGAACCAACATGGTTTTACATCACCCTATGACCTAAACAAACACAAAACAAGAGAGAACTACGGCGGGCTACCCCTGTCAGAGGAACGTCTAGGGGGTAGACGATCCGAGTGCACAGATCAGGGTTTCGCCGGAGGAAGACCACAAGAACATCGGAATCAGATGAAAACTTGCATGTGTCCCTAGCATATGTGTGTGAGTGTGGTGAGAGGTTGGTATAGGTGCTTGCATGTGTCTCCACTCGCATGCATGCGCTCTAACCTAGAAGCGAAGGTTCCGGACCCGTATAAGGGGGAATCTCCCCGTCGAGGTGAAACCGGGTAGGATAGTGCCCCAACTTGTGAATCAACATGGTTTTACATCACCCTATGACCTAAACAAACACAAAAGAAGAGAGAGCTACGCCGGGCTACCCCTGTGAGAGGAACGTCTAGGGGGATAGACGATCCGAGTGTGCATAGATCAGGGTTTCACCGGAGGAAGACCACGAGAACATCGGAATCAGATGAAAACTTGCATGTGTCCCTAGCATATGTGTGTGAGTGTGGTGAGAGGTTGGTATAGGTGCTTGCATGTGTCCCCCCTCGCATGTATGCGCTCTAACCTAGAAGCGAAGGTTCTGGACCCGTATAAGTGGGAATCTCCCCGTCGAGGTGAAACCGGGTAGGATAGTGCCCCAACTTGTGAACCAACATGGTTTTACATCACCCTATGACCTAAACAAACACAAAACAAGAGAGAGCTACGCCGGGCTACCCCTGTGAGAGGAACGTCTAGGGGGGTAGACGATCTGAATGTGCACAGATCAGGGTTTCGCCGGAGGAAGACCACGAGAACATCAGAATCAGATGAAAACTTGCATGTGTCCCTAGCATATGTGTGTGAGTGTGGTGAGAGGTTGTTATAGGTGCTTGCATGTGTCCTCCCTCGCATGCATGCGCTCTAACCTAGAAGCGAAGGTTCCGGACCCGTATAAGGGGGAATCTCACCGTCGAGGTGAAACCGGGTAGGATGGTGCCCCAACTTGTGAACCAACATGGTTTTACATCACCCTATGACCTAAACAAACACAAAACAAGAGAGAGCTACGCCGGGCTACCCCTATCAGAGGAACGTCTAGGGGGGTAGACGATCCGAGTGTGCACAGATCAGGGTTTCGCCGGAGGAAGACCACAAGAACATCGGAATCAGATGAAAACTTGCATGTGTCCCTAGCATATGTGTGTGAGTGTGGTGAGAGGTTGGTATAGGTGCTTGCATGTGTACCCCCTCGCATGCATGCGCTCTAACCTAGAAGCGAAGGTTACGAACCCGTATAAGGGGGAATCTCCCCGTCGAGGTGAAACCGGGTAGGATAGTGCCCCAACTTGTGAACCAACATGGTTTTCCATCACCCTATGACCTAAACAAACACAAAACAAGAGAGAGCTACGCCGGGCTACCCCTGTGAGAGGAACGTCTAGGGGGGTAGACGATCCGAGTGTGCACAGATCAGGGTTTCGCCGGAGGAAGACCACGAGAACATCGGAATCAAATGAAAACCTGCATGTGTCCCTAGCATATGTGTGTGAGTGTGGTGAGAGGTTGGTATAGGTGCTTGCATGTGTCCCCCCTCGCATGCATGCGCTCTAACCTAGAAGCAAAGGTTCCGGACCCGTATAAGGGGAATCTCCCTGTCGAGGTGAAACCGGGTAGGATAGTGCCCCAACTTGTGAACCAACATGGTTTTACATCACCCTACGACCTAAACAAACACAAAACAAGAGAGAACTACGTCGGGCTACCCTTGTCAGAGGAACGTCTAGGGGGTAGACGATCCGAGTGTGCACAGATCAGGGTTTCTTTGGAGGAAGACCACGAGAACATCGGAATCAGATGAAACCTTGCATGTGTCCCTAGCATATGTGTGTGAGTGTGGTGATAGGTTGGTATAGGTGCTTGCATGTGTCCCCACTCGCATGCATGCGCTCTAACCTAGAAGCGAAGGTTCCGGACCCGTATAAGGGGGAATCTCCCCATCGAGGTGAAACCGGGTAGGATAGTGCCCCAACTTGTGATCCAACATGGTTTTACATCACCCTATGACCTAAACAAACACAAAACAAGAGAGAGCTACGCCGGGCTACCCCTGTGAGAGGAACGTCTAGGGGGGTAGACGATCCAAGTGTGCACAGATCAGGGTTTCGTCGGAGGAAGACCACGAGAACATCGGAATCAGATGAAAACTTGCATGTGTCCCTAGCATATGTGTGTGAGTGTGGTGAGAGGTTGGTATAGGTGCTTGCATGTGTCCCCACTCGCATGCATGCGCTCTAACCTAGAAGCGAAGGTTCCGGACCCGTATAAGGGGGAATCTCCCCGTCGAGGTGAAACCGGGTAGGATAGTGCCCCAACTTGTGAACCAACATGGTTTTACATCACCCTATGACCTAAACAAACACAAAACAAGAGAGAGCTACGCCAGGCTACCCCTGTGAGAGGAACGTCTAGGGGGGTAGATGATCCAAGTGTGCACAGATCAGGGTTTCGCCGCAGGAAGACCACGAGAACATCGGAATAAGATGAAAACTTGCATGTGTCCCTAGCATATGTGTGTGAGTGTGGTGAGAGGTTGGTATAGGTGCTTGCATGTGTCCCCCCTCGCATGCATGCGCTCTAACCTAGAGGCGAAGGTTCCGGACCCGTATAAGGGGGAATCTCCCCGTCGAGGTGAAACCGGATAGGATAGTTTCCCAATTTTTGAACCAACATGGTTTTACATCACCCTATGACCTAAACAAACACAAAACAAGATAGAGCTACGCCGGACTACCCCTGTCAGAGGAACGTCTAGGGGGGTAGACGATCCGATTGTGCACAGATCAGGGTTTCGCCAGAGGAAGACCACGAGAACATCGGAGTCAGATGAAAACTTGCATGTGTACCTAGCATATGTGTGTGAGTGTGGTGAGAGGTTGGTATAGGTGCTTGCATGTGTCCCCCCTCGCATGCATGCGCTCTAACCTAGAAGCGAAGGTTCCGGACCCGTATAAGGGGGAATCTCCCCATCGAGGTGAAACCGGGTAGGATAGTGCCCCAACTTGTGAACCAACATGGTTTTACATCACCCTATGACCTAAACAAACACAAAAAAAGAGAGAACTACGTCGGGCTACCCCTGTTAGAGGAACGTCTAGGGGGTAGATGATCCGAGTGTGCACAGATCAGGGTTTCGCCGGAGGAAGACCACGAGAACTTCGGAATCAGATGAAAACTTGCATGTGTCCCTAGCATATGTGTGTGAGTGTGGTGAGAGGTTGGTATAGGTGCTTGCATGTGTCCCCACTCGCATGCATGCGCTCTAACCTAGAAGCGAAGTTTCCGCACCCGTATAAGGGGGAATCTCCACGTCGAGGTGAAACCGGGTAGGATAGTGCCCCAACTTGTGAACCAACATGGTTTTACATCACCCTATGACCTAAACAAACACAAAACAAGAGAGAGCTATGCCGGGCTACCCCTGTGAGAGGAACGTCTAGGGGGGTAGACGATCCAAGTGTGCACAGATCAGGGTTTCGCCGGAGGAAGACCACGAGAACATCGGAATCAGATGAAACCTTGCATGTGTCCCTAGCATATGTGTGTGAGTGTGGTGAGAGGTTGGTATAGGTGCTTGCATGTGTCCCCCCTCGCATGCATGTGCTCTAACCTAGAAGCGAAGGTTCCGGACCCGTATAAGGGGGAATCTCCCCGTCGAGGTGAAACCGGGTAGGATAGTGCCCCAACTTTTGAACCAACATGGTTTTACATCACCCTATGACCTAAACAAACACAAAACAAGAGAGAGCTACGCCGGGCTACCCCTGTCAGAGGAACGTCTAGAGGGGTAGACGATCCGATTGTGCACAGATCAGGGTTTCGCCAGAGGAAGACCACGAGAACATCGGAATCAGATGAAAACTTGCATGTGTACCTAGCATATGTTTGTGAGTGTGGTGAGAGGTTGGTATAGGTGCTTGCATGTGTCCCCCCTCGCATGCATGCGCTCTAACCTAGAAGCGAAGGTGCCGGACCCGTATAAGTGGGAATCTCCCTGTCGAGGTGAAACCGGGTAGGATCGTGCCCCAACTTGTGAACCAACATGGTTTTACATCACCCTATGACCTAAACAAACACAAAACAAGAGAGAGCTACGCCGGGCTACCCCTGTGAGAGGAACGTCTAGGGGGTAGACGATCCGAGTGTGCACAGATCAGGGTTTCGCCGGAGGAAGACCACGAGAACATCGGAATCAGATGAAAACTTGCATGTGTCCCTAGCATATGTGTGTGAGTGTGGTGAGAGGTTTGTATAGGTGCTTGCATTTGTCCCCCCTTGCATGCATGCGCTCTAACCTAGAAGCGAAGGTTCCGGACCCGTATAAGGGGGAATCTCCCCGTCGAGGTGAAACCGGGTAGGATGGTGCCCCAACTTGTGAACCAACATGGTTTTACATCACCCTATGACCTAAACAAACACAAAACAAGAGAGAGCTATGCCGGGCTACCCCTGTCAGAGGAACGTCTAGGGGGGTAGACGATCCGAGTGTGCACAGATCAGGGTTTCGCCGGAGGAAGACCACGAGAACATTGGAATCAGATGAAAACTTGCATGTGTCCCTAGCATATGTGTGTGAGTGTGGTGAGAGGTTGGTATAGGTGCTTGCATGTGTCCCCCCTCGCATGCATGCGCTCGAACCTAGAAGCAAAGGTTTCGGACCCGTATAAGGGGGAATCTCCCCGTCGAGGTGAAACCGGGTAGGATAGTGCCCCCACTTGTGAACCAACATGGTTTTACATCACCCTATGACCTAAACAAACACAAAACAAGAGAGAGCTACGCCGGGCTACCCCTGTGAGAGGAACGTCTAGGGGAGTAGACGATCCGAGTGTGCACAGATCAGGGTTTCGCCGGAGGAAGACCACGAGAACATCGGAATCAGATGAAAACTTGCATGTGTCCCTAGCATATGTGTGTGAGTGTGGTGATAGGTTGGTATAGGTGCTTGCATGTGTCCCCCCTCGCATGCATGCATGCATTCAAACCTAGAAGCGAAGGTTCCAGACCCGTATAAGGGGGAATCTCCCCGTCGAGGTGAAACCGGCTTGGATAGTGCCCCAACTTGTGAACCAACATGGTTTTACATCACCCTATGACCTAAACAAACACAAAACAAGAGAGAACTACGCCGGGCTACCCCTGTCAGAGGAACGTCTAGGGGTAGACGATCTGAGTGTGCACAGATCAGGGTTTCGCCGGAGGAAGACCACGAGAACATCGGAATCAGATGAAAACTTGCATGTGTCCCTAGCATATGTGTGTGAGTGTGGTGAGAGGTTGGTATAGGTGCTTGCATGTGTCCCCACTCGCATGCATGCGCTCTAACCTAGAAGCGAAGGTTCCGGACCCGTATAAGGGGGAATCTCCCCGTCGAGGTGAAACCGGGTAGGATAGTGCCCCAACTTGTGATCCAACATGGTTTTACATCACCCTATGACCTAAACAAACACAAAACAAGATAGAGCTACGCCGGGCTACCCCTGTGAGAGGAACGTCTAGGGGGTAGACGATCCAAGTGTGCACAGATCAGGGTTTCGTCGGAGGAAGACCACGAGAACATCGGAATCAGATGAAAACTTGCATGTGTCCCTAGCATATGTGTGTGAGTGTGGTGAGAGGTTCGTATAGGTGCTTGCATGTGTCCCCCCTCGCATGCATGCGCTCTAACCTAGAAGCGAAGGTTCCGGACCCGTATAAGGGGGAATCTCCCCGTCGAGGTGAAACCGGGTAGGATAGTGCCCCAACTTGTGAACCAACATGGTTTTACATCACCCTATGACCTAAACAAACACAAAACAAGAGAGAGCTACGCCGGGCTACCCCTGTGAGAGGAACGTCTAGGGGGGTAGACGATCCGATTGTGCACAGATCAGGGTTTCGCCAGAGGAAGACCACGAGAACATCGGAATCAGATGAAAACTTGCATGTGTACCTAGCATGTGTGTGTGAGTGTGGTGAGAGGTTGGTATAGGTGCTTGCATGTGTCCCCCCTCGCATGCATGCGCTCTAACCTAGAAGCGAAGGTTCCGGACCCGTATAAGGGGGAATCTCCCCGTCGAGGTGAAACCGGGTAGGATTGTGCCCAACTTATGAACCAGCATGGTTTTACATCACCCTATGACCTAAATAAACACAAAACAATAGAAAGCTACGCCGGGCTACCCCTGTCAGAGGAACGTCTAGGGGGGTAGACGATCCGAGTGTGCACAGATCAGGGTTTCGCCGGAGGAAGACCACGACAACATCGGAATCAGATGAAAACTTGCATGTGTCCCTATCATATGTGTGTGAGTGTGGTGAGAGGTTGGTATAGGTGCTTGCATGTGTCCCCACTCGCATGCATGCGCTCTAACCTAGAAGCGAAGGTTCCGGACCCGTATAAGGGGGAATCTCCCCGTCGAGGTGAAACCGGGTAGGATAGTGCCCCAACTTGTGAACCAACATGGTTTTACATCACCCTATGACCTAAACAAACACAAAACAAGAGAGAACTACAGCGGGCTACCCCTGTCAGAGGAACGTCTAGGGGGTAGACGATCTGAGTGTGCACAGATCAGGGTTTCGCTGGAGGAAGACCACGAGAACATCGGAATCAGATGAAAACTTGCATGTGTCCCTAGAATATGTGTGTGAGTGTGGTGAGAGGTTGGTATAGGTGCTTGCATGTGTCACCACTTGCATGCATGGGCTCTAACCTAGAAGCGAAGGTTCCGGACCCGTATAAGGGGGAATCTCCCCGTCGAGGTGAAACCGGGTAGGATAGTGCCCCAACTTGTGAACCAACATGGTTTTACATCACCCTATGACCTAAACAAACACAAAACAAGAGAGAGCTACGCTGGGCTACCCCTGTGAGAGGAACGTCTAGGGGGGTAGACGATCCAAGTGTGCACAGATCAGGGTTTCGCCGGAGGAAGACCACAAGAACATCGGAATCAGATGAAAACTTGCATGTGTCCCTAGCATATGTGTGTGAGTGTGGTGAGAGGTTCGTATAGGTGCTTGCATGTGTCCCCCCTCGCATGCATGCGCTCTAACCTAGAAGCGAAGGTTCCGGACCCGTATAAGGGGGAATCTCCCCGTCGAGGTAAAACCGGGTAGGATAGTGCCCCAACTTGTGAACCAACATGGTTTTACATCACCCTATGACCTAAACAAACACAAAACAAGAGAGAGCTACGCCGGGCTACCCCTGTGAGAGGAACGTCTAGGGGGGTAGACGATCCGATTGTGCACAGATCAGGGTTTCGCCGGAGGAAGACCACGAGAACATCGGAATCAGATGAAAGCTTGCATGTGTACCTAGCATATGTGTGTGAGTGTGGTGAGAGGTTGGTATAGGTGCTTGCATGTGTCCCCCCTCGCATGCATGCGCTCTAACCTAGAAGCGAAGGTTTCGGACCCGTATAAGGGGGAATCTCCCCGTCGAGGTGAAACCGGGTAGGATAGTGCCCCAACTTGTGAACCAACATGGTTTTAAATCACCCTATGACCTAAACAAACACAAAAAAAGAGAGAACTACGTCGGGCTACCCCTGTTAGAGGAACGTCTAGGGGGTAGACGATCCGAGTGTGCACAGATCAGGGTTTCGCCGGAGGAAGACCACGAGAACATCGAAATCAGATGAAAACTTGCATGTGCCCCTAGCATATGTGTGTGAGTGTGGTGAGAGGTTGGTATAGGTGCTTGCATGTGTCCCCACTCGCATGCATGCGCTCTAACCTAGAAGCGAAGGTTCCGGACCCGTATAAGGGGGAATCTCCCCGTCGAGGTGAAACCGGGTAGGATAGTGCCCCAACTTGTGATCCAACATGGTTTTACATCACCCTATGACCTAAACAAACACAAAACAAGAGAGAGCTACGCCGGGCTACCCCTGTGAGAGGAACGTCTAGGGGGTAGACGATCCAAGTGTGCACAGATCAGGGTTTCGTCGGAGGAAGACCACGAGAACATCGGAATCAGATGAAAACTTGCATGTGTCCCTAGCATATGTGTGTGAGTGTGGTGAGAGGTTGGTATAGGTGCTTGCATGTGTTCCCCCTCGCATGCATGCGCTCTAACCTAGAAGCGAAGGTTCCGGACCCGTATAAGGGGGAATCTCCCCGTCGAGGTGAAACCGGGTAGGATAGTGCCCCAACTTGTGAACCAACATGGTTTTACATCACCCTATGACCTAAACAAACACAAAACAAGAGAGAGCTACGCCGGGCTACCCCTGTGAGAGGAACGTCTAGGGGGGTAGACGATCCGATTGTGCACAGATCAGGGTTTCGCCAGAGGAAGACCACGAGAAAATCGGAATCAGATGAAAACTTGCATGTGTACCTAGCATATGTGTGTGAGTGTGGTGAGAGGTTGGTATAGGTGCTTGCATGTGTCCCCCCTCGCATGCATGCGCTCTAACCTAGAAGCGAAGGTTCCGGACCCGTATAAGGGGGAATCTCCCCGTCGAGGTGAAACCGGGTAGGATTGTGCCCAACTTATGAACCAACATGGTTTTACATCACCCTATGACCTAAATAAACACAAAACAAGAGAAAGCTACGCCGGGCTACCCCTGTCAGAGGAACGTCTAGGGGGGTAGACGATCCGAGTGTGCACAGATCAGGGTTTCGCCGGAGGAAGACCACGAGAACATCGGAATCAGATGAAAACTTGCATGTGTCCCTATCATATGTGTGTGAGTGTGGTGAGAGGTTGGTATAGGTGCTTGCATGTGTCCCCACTCGCATGCATGCGCTCTAACCTAGAAGCGAAGGTTCCGGACCCGTATAAGGGGGAATCTCCCCGTCGAGGTGAAACCGGGTAGGATAGTGCCCCAACTTGTGAACCAACATGGTTTTACATCACCCTATGACCTAAACAAACACAAAACAAGAGAGAACTACAGCGGGCTACCCCTGTCAGAGGAACGTCTAGGGGGTAGACGATCTGAGTGTGCACAGATCAGGGTTTCGCTGGAGGAAGACCACGAGAACATCGGAATCAGATGAAAACTTGCATGTGTCCCTAGAATATGTGTGTGAGTGTGGTGAGAGGTTGGTATAGGTGCTTGCATGTGTCACCACTCGCATGCATGGGCTCTAACCTAGAAGCGAAGGTTCCAGACCCGTATAAGGGGGAATCTCCCCGTCGAGGTGAAACCGGGTAGGATAGTGCCCCAACTTGTGAACCAACATGGTTTTACATCACCCTATGACCTAAACAAACACAAAACAAGAGAGAGATACGCCGGGCTACCCCTGTGAGAGGAACGTCTAGGGGGGTAGACCATCCAAGTGTGCACAGATCAGGGTTTCGCCGGAGGAAGACCACAAGAACATCGGAATCAGATGAAAACTTGCATGTGTCCCTAGCATATGTGTGTGAGTGTGGTGAGAGGTTCGTATAGGTGCTTGCATGTGTCCCCCCTCGCATGCATGCGCTCTAACCTAGAAGCGAAGGTTCCGGACCCGTATAAGGGGGAATCTCCCCGTCGAGGTAAAACCGGGTAGGATAGTGCCCCAACTTGTGAACCAACATGGTTTTACATCACCCTATGACCTAAACAAACACAAAACAAGAGAGAGCTACGCCGGGCTACCCCTGTGAGAGGAACGTCTAGGGGGGTAGACGATCCGATTGTGCACAGATCAGGGTTTCGCCAGAGGAAGACCACGAGAACATCGGAATCAGATGAAAGCTTGCATGTGTACCTAGCATATGTGTGTGAGTGTGGTGAGAGGTTGGTATAGGTGCTTGCATGTGTCCCCCCTCGCATGCATGCGCTCTAACCTAGAAGCGAAGGTTTCGGACCCGTATAAGGGGGAATCTCCCCGTCGAGGTGAAACCGGGTAGGATAGTGCCCCAACTTGTGAACCAACATGGTTTTACATCACCCTATGACCTAAACAAACACAAAAAAAGAGAGAACTACGTCGGGCTACCCCTTTTAGAGGAACGTCTAGGGGGTAGACGATCCGAGTGTGCACAGATCAGGGTTTCGCCGGAGGAAGACCACGAGAACATCGGAATCAAATGAAAACTTGCATGTGTCCCTAGCATATGTGTGTGAGTGTGGTGAGAGGTTGGTATAGGTGCTTGCATGTGTCCCCACTCGCATGCATGCGCTCTAACCTAGAAGCGAAGGTTCCGGACCCGTATAAGGGGGAATCTCCCCGTCGAGGTGAAACCGGGTAGGATAGTGCCCCAACTTGTGATCCAACATGGTTTTACATCACCCTATGACCTAAACAAACACAAAACAAGAGAGAGCTACGCCGAGCTACCCCTGTGAGAGGAACGTCTAGGGGGTAGACGATCCAAGTGTGCACAGATCAGGGTTTCGTCGGAGGAAGACCACGAGAACATCGGAATCAGATGAAAACTTGCATGTGTCCCTAGCATATGTGTGTGAGTGTGGTGAGAGGTTGGTATAGGTGCTTGCATGTGTCCCCCTCGCATGCATGCGCTCTAACCTAGAAGCGAAGGTTCCGAACCCGTATAAGGGGGAATCTCCCCGTCGAGGTGAAACCGGGTAGGATAGTGCCCCAACTTGTGAACCAACATGGTTTTACATCACCCTATGACCTAAACAAACACAAAACAAGAGAGAGCTATGTCGGGCTACCCCTGTGAGAGGAACGTCTAGGGGGGTAGACGATCCGATTGTGCACAGATCAGGGTTTCGCCAGAGGAAGACCACGAGAACATCGGAATCAGATGAAAACTTGCATGTGTCCCTATCATATGTGTGTGAGTGTGGTGAGATGTTGGTATAGGTGCTTGCATGTGTCCCCACTCGCATGCATGCGCTCTAACCTAGAAGCGAAGGTTCCGGACCCGTATAAGGGGGAATCTCCCCGTCGAGGTGAAACCGGGTAGGATAGTGCCCCAACTTGTGAACCAACATGGTTTTACATCACCCTATGACCTAAACAAACACAAAACAAGAGAGAACTACGGCGGGCTACCCCTGTCAGAGGAACGTCTAGGGGGTAGACGATCTGAGTGTGCACAGATCAGGGTTTCGCTGGAGGAAGACCACGAGAACATCGGAATCAGATGAAAACTTGCATGTGTCCCTAGAATATGTGTGTGAGTGTGGTGAGAGGTTGGTATAGGTGCTTGCAATTGTCACCACTCGCATGCATGGGCTCTAACCTAGAAGCGAAGGTTCCGGACCCGTATAAGGGGGAATCTCCCCGTCGAGGTGAAACCGGGTAGGATAGTGCCCCAACTTGTGAACCAACATGGTTTTACATCACCCTATGACCTAAACAAATACAAAACAAGAGAGAGCTACGCCGGGCTACCCCTGTGAGAGGAACGTCTAGGGGGGTAGACGATCCAAGTGTGCACAGATCAGGGTTTCGCCGGAGGAAGACCACAAGAACATCGGAATCAGATGAAAACTTGCATGTGTCCCTAGCATATGTGTGTGAGTGTGGTGAGAGGTTCGTATAGGTGCTTGCATATGTCCCCCCTCGCATGCATGCGCTCTAACCTAGAAGCGAAGGTTCCGGACCCGTATAAGGGGGAATCTCCCCGTCGAGGTGAAACCGGGTAGGATAGTGCCCCAACTTGTGAACCAACATGGTTTTACATCACCCTATGACCTAAACAAACACAAAACAAGAGAGAGCTACGCCGGGCTACCCCTGTGAGAGGAACGTCTAGGGGGGTAGACGATCCGATTGTGCACAGATCAGGGTTTCGCCAGAGGAAGACCACGAGAACATCGGAATCAGATGAAAGCTTGCATGTGTACCTAGCATATGTGTGTGAGTGTGGTGAGAGGTTGGTATAGGTGCTTGCATGTGTCCCCCCTCGCATGCATGCGCTCTAACCTAGAAGCGAAGGTTTCGGACCCGTATAAGGGGGAATCTCCCCGTCGAGGTGAAACCGGGTAGGATAGTGCCCCAACTTGTGAACCAACATGGTTTTACATCACCCTATGACCTAAACAAACACAAAACAAGAGAGAGCTACGCCAGGCTACCCCTGTGAGAGGAACGTCTAGGGGGGTAGATGATCCAAGTGTGCACAGATCAGGGTTTCGCCGCAGGAAGACCACGAGAACATCGAAATCAGATGAAAACTTGCATGTGTCCCTAGAATATGTGTGTGAGTGTGGTGAGAGGTTGGTATAGGTGCTTGCATGTGTCCCCCCTCGCATGCATGCGCTCTAACCTATAAGCGAAGGTTTCGGACCCGTATAAGGGGGAATCTCCCCGTCGAGGTGAAACCGGATAGGATAGTTTCCCAATTTTTGAACCAACATGGTTTTACATCACCCTATGACCTAAACAAATACAAAACAAGATAGAGCTACGCCAGACTACCCCTGTCAGAGGAACGTCTAGGGGGGTAGACGATCCGATTGTGCACAGATCAGGGTTTCGCCAGAGGAAGACCACGAGAACATCGGAATCAGATGAAAACTTGAATGTGTACCTAGCATATGTGTGTGAGTGTGGTGAGAGGTTGGTATAGGTGCTTGCATGTGTCCCCCCTCACATGCATGCGCTCTAACCTAGAAGCGAAGGTTCCGGACCCGTATAAGGGGGAATCTCCCCATCGAGGTGAAACCGGGTAGGATAGTGCCCCAACTTGTGAACCAACATGGTTTTACATCACCCTATGACCTAAACAAAGACAAAAAAAGAGAGAACTACGTCGGGCTACCCCTGTTAGAGGAACGTCTAGGGGGTCGACGATCCGAGTGTGCACAGATCAGGGTTTCGCCGGAGGAAGACCACGAGAACATCGGAGTCAGATGAAAACTTGCATGTGTCCCTAGCATATGTGTGTGAGTGTGGTGAAAGGTTGGTATAGGTGCTTGCAAGTGTCCCCACTCGCATGCATGGGCTCTATCCTAGAAGCGAAGGTTCCGGACCCGTATAAGGGGGAATCTCCCCGTCGAGGTGAAACCGGGTAGGATAGTGCCCCAACTTGTGAACCAACATGGTTTTACATCACCCTATGACCTAAACAAACACAAAACAAGAGAGAGCTACGCCGGGCTACCCCTGTCAGAGGAACGTCTACGGGGGTAGACGATCCAAGTGTGCACAGATCAGGGTTTCACCGGAGGAAGACCACGAGAACATCGGAATCAGATGAAAACTTGCATGTGTCCCTAGCATATGTGTGTGAGTGTGGTGAGAGGTTGGTATAGGTGCATGCATGTGTCCCCACTCGCATGCATGCGCTCTAACCTATAAGCGAAGGTTCCGGACCCGTATAAGGGGGAATCTCCCCGTCGAGGTGAAACCGGGTAGGATAGTGCCCCAACTTGTGAACAAACATGGTTTTACATCACCCTATGACCTAAACAAACACAAAACAAGAGAGAACTACGGCGGGCTACCCTTGTCAGAGGAACGTCTAGGGGGGTAGACGATCCGAGTGTGCACAGATCAGGGTTTCGCCGGAGGAAGACCACGAGAACATCGGAATCAGATGAAAACTTGCATGTGTACCTAGCATATGTGTGTGAGTGTGGTGAGAGGTTGGTATAGGTGCTTTCATGTGTCCCCCCTCGCATGCATGGGCTCTAACCTAGAAGCGAAGGTTCCGGACCCGTATAGGTGGGAATCTCCCCGTCGAGGTGAAACCGGGTAGGATCGTGCCCCAACTTGTGAACCAACATGGTTTTACATCACCCTATGACCTAAACAAACACAAAACAAGAGAGAGCTACGCCGGGCTACCCCTGTGAGAGGAACGTCTAGGGGGTAGACGATCCGAGTGTGCACAGATCAGGGTTTCGCCGGAGGAAGACCACGAGAACATCGGAATCAGATGACAACTTGCATGTGTCCCTAGCATATGTGTGTGAGTGTGGTGAGAGGTTTGTATAGGTGCTTGCATTTGTCCCCCCTCGCATGCATGCGCTCTAACCTAGAAGCGAAGGTTCCGGACCCGTATAAGGGGGAATCTCCCCGTCGAGGTGAAACCGGGTAGGATGGTGCCCCAACTTGTGAACCAACATGGTTTTACATCACCCTATGACCTAAACAAACACAAAACAAGAGAGAGCTACGCCGGGCTACCCCTGTCAGAGGAACGTCTAGGGGGGTAGACGATCCGAGTGTGCACAGATCAGGGTTTCGCCGGAGGAAGACCACGAGAACATCGGAATCAGATGAAAACTTGCATGTGTACCTAGCATATGTGTGTGAGTGTGGTGAGAGGTTGGTATAGGTGCTTGCATGTGTCCCCCCTCGCATGCATGCGCTCTAACCTAGAAGCGAAGGTTCCGGACCCGTATAAGGGGGAATCTCCCCGTCGAGGTGAAACCGGGTAGGATAGTGCCCCAACTTGTGAACCAGCATGGTTTTACATCACCCTATGACCTAAACAAACACAAAACAAGAGAAAGCTACGCCGGGCTACCCCTGTCAGAGGAACGTCTAGGGGGGTAGACGATCCGAGTGTGCACAGATCAGGGTTTCGCCGGAGGAAGACCACGAGAACATCGGAATCAGATGAAAACTTGCATGTGTCCCTAGCATATGTGTGTGAGTGTGGTGATAGGTTGGTATAGGTGCTTGCATGTGTCCCCCCTCGCATGCATGCACTCAAACCTAGAAGCGAAGGTTCCAGACCCGTATAAGGGGGAATCTCCCCGTCGAGGTGAAACCGGGTAGGATAGTGCCCCAACTTGTGAACCAACATGGTTTTACATCACCCTATGACCTAAACAAACACAAAGCAAGAGAGAACTACGCCGGGCTACCCCTGTCAGAGGAACGTCTAGGGGTAGACGATCCGAGTGTGCACAGATCAGGGTTTCGCCGGAGGAAGACCACGAGAACATCGGAATCAGATGAAAACTTGCATGTGTCCCTAACATATGTGTGTGAGTGTGGTGAGAGGTTGGTATAGGTGCTTGCATGTGTCCCCACTCGCATGCATGCGCTCTAACCTAGAAGCGAAGGTTCCGGACCCGTATAAGGGGGAATCTCCCCGTCGAGGTGAAACCGGGTAGGATAGTGCCCCAACTTGTGAACCAACATGGTTTTACATCACCCTATGACCTAAACAAACACAAAACAAGAGAGAGCTACGCCGGGCTACCCCTGTGAGAGGAACGTCTAGGGGGTAGACGATCCAAGTGTGCACAGATCAGGGTTTCGCTGGAGGAAGACCACGAGAACATCGGAATCAGATGAAAACTTGCATGTGTCCCTAGCATATGTGTGTGAGTGTGGTGAGAGGTTGGTATAGGTTCTTGCATGTGTCCCCCCTCGCATGCATGCGCTCTAACCTAGAAGCGAAGGTTTCGGACCCGTATAAGGGGGAATCTCCCCGTCGAGGTGAAACCGGGTAGGATAGTGCCCCAACTTGTGAACCAACATGGTTTTACATCACCCTATGACCTAAACAAACACAAAACAAGAGAGAGCTACGCCGGGCTACCCCTGTGAGAGGAACGTCTAGGGGGTAGACGATCCGATTGTGCACAGATCAGGGTTTCGCCAGAGGAAGACCACGAGAACATCGGAATCAGATGAAAACTTGCATGTGTACCTAGCATATGTGTGTGAGTGTGGTGAGAGGTTGGTATAGGTGCTTGCATGTGTCCCCCCTCGCATGCATGCGCTCTAACCTAGAAGCGAAGGTTTCGGACCCGTATAAGGGGGAATCTCCCCGTCGAGGTGAAACCGGATAGGATAGTTTCCCAATTTTTGAACCAACATGGTTTTACATCACCCTATGACCTAAACAAATACAAAACAAGATAGAGCTACGCCAGACTACCCCTGTCAGAGGAACGTCTAGGGGGGTAGACGATCCGATTGTGCACAGATCAGGGTTTCGCCAGAGGAAGACCACGAGAACATCGGAATCAGATGAAAACTTGCATGTGTACCTAGCATATGTGTGTGAGTGTGGTGAGAGGTTGGTATAGGTGCTTGCATGTGTCCCCCCTCGCATGCATGCGCTCTAACCTAGAAGCGAAGGTTCCGGACCCGTATAAGGGGGAATCTCCCCATCGAGGTGAAACCGGGTAGGATAGTGCCCGAACTTGTGAACCAACATGGTTTTACATCACCCTATGACCTAAACAAACACAAAAAAAGAGAGAACTACGTCGGGCTACCCCTGTTAGAGGAACGTCTAGGGGGTAGACGATCCGAGTGTGCACAGATCAGGGTTTCGCCGGTGGAAGACCGCGAGAACATCGGAATCAGATGAAAACTTGCATGTGTCCCTAGCATATGTGTGTGAGTGTGGTGAGAGGTTGGTATAGGTGCTTGCATGTGTCCCCACTCGCATGCATGCGCTCTAACCTAGAAGCGAAGGTTCCGGACCCGTATAAGGGGGAATCTCCCCGTCGAGGTGAAACCGGGTAGGATAGTGCCCCAACTTGTGAACCAACATGGTTTTACATCACCCTATGACCTAAACAAACACAAAACAAGAGAGAGCTATGCCGGGCTACCCCTGTGAGAGGAACGTCTAGGGGGGTAGACGATCCAAGTGTGCACAGATCAGGGTTTCGCCGGAGGAAGACCACGAGAACATCGGAATCAGATGAAAACTTGCATGTGTCCCTAGCATATGTGTGTGAGTGTGGTGAGAGGTTGGTATAGGTGCTTGCATGTGTCCCCCCTCGCATGCATGCGCTCTAACCTAGAAGCGAAGGTTCCGGACCCGTATAAGGGGGAATCTCCCCGTCGAGGTGAAACCGGGTAGGATAGTGCCCCAACTTTTGAACCAACATGGTTTTACATCACCCTATGACCTAAACAAACACAAAACAAGAGAGAGCTACGCCGGGCTACCCCTGTCAGAGGAACGTCTAGGGGGGTAGACGATCCGATTGTGCACAGATCAGGGTTTCGCCAGAGGAAGACCACGAGAACATCGGAATCAGATGAAAACTTGCATGTGTACCTAGCATATGTGTGTGAGTGTGGTGAGAGGTTGGTATAGGGGCTTCCATGTGTCCCCCCTCGCATGCATGCGCTCTAACCTAGAAGCGAAGGTTCCGGACCCGTATAGGTGGGAATCTCCCCGTCGAGGTGAAACCGGGTAGGATCGTGCCCCAACTTGTGAACCAACATGGTTTTACATCACCCTATGACCTAAACAAACACAAAACAAGAGAGAGCTACGCCGGGCTACCCCTGTGAGAGGAACGTCTAGGGGGTAGACGATCCGAGTGTGCACAGATCAGGGTTTCGCCGGAGGAAGACCACGAGAACATAGGAATCAGATGACAACTTGCATGTGTCCCTAGCATATGTGTGTGAGTGTGGTGAGAGGTTTGTATAGGTGCTTGCATTTGTCCCCCCTCGCATGCATGCGCTCTAACCTAGAAGCGAAGGTTCCGGACCCGTATAAGGGGGAATCTCCCCGTCGAGGTGAAACCGGGTAGGATGGTGCCCCAACTTGTGAACCAACATGGTTTTACATCACCCTATGACCTAAACAAACACAAAACAAGAGAGAGCTACGCCGGGCTACCCCTGTCAGAGGAACGTCTAGGGGGGTAGACGATCCGAGTGTGCACAGATCAGGGTTTCGCCGGAGGAAGACCACGAGAACATCGGAATCAGATGAAAACTGGCATGTGTACCTAGCATATGTGTGTGAGTGTGGTGAGAGGTTGGTATAGGTGCTTGCATGTGTCCCCCCTCGCATGCATGCGCTCTAACCTAGAAGCGAAGGTTCCGGACCCGTATAAGGGGGAATCTCCCCGTCGAGGTGAAACCGGGTAGGATAGTGCCCCAACTTGTGAACCAGCATGGTTTTACATCACCCTATGACCTAAACAAACACAAAACAAGAGAAAGCTACGCCGGGCTACCCCTGTCAGAGGAACGTCTAGGGGGGTAGACGATCCGAGTGTGCACAGATCAGGGTTTCGCCGGAGGAAGACCACGAGAACATCGGAATCAGATGAAAACTTGCATGTGTCCCTAGCATATGTGTGTGAGTGTGGTGATAGGTTGGTATAGGTGCTTGCATGTGTCCCCCCTCGCATGCATGCACTCAAACCTAGAAGCGAAGGTTCCAGACCCGTATAAGGGGGAATCTCCCCGTCGAGGTGAAACCGGGTAGGTTAGTGCCCCAACTTGTGAACCAACATGGTTTTACATCACCCTATGACCTAAACAAACACAAAGCAAGAGAGAACTACGCCGGGCTACCCCTGTCAGAGGAACGTCTAGGGGTAGACGATCCGAGTGTGCACAGATCAGGGTTTCGCCGGAGGAAGACCACGAGAACATCGGAATCAGATGAAAACTTGCATGTGTCCCTAGCATATGTGTGTGAGTGTGGTGAGAGGTTGGTATAGGTGCTTGCATGTGTCCCCACTCGCATGCATGCGCTCTAACCTAGAAGCGAAGGTTTCGGACCCGTATAAGGGGGAATCTCCCCGTCGAGGTGAAACCGGGTAGGATAGTGCCCCAACTTGTGAACCAACATGGTTTTACATCACCCTATGACCTAAACAAACACAAAACAAGAGAGAGCTACGCCGGGCTACCCCTGTGAGAGGAACGTCTAGGGGGTAGACGATCCGATTGTGCACAGATCAGGGTTTCGCCAGAGGAAGACCACGAGAACATCGGAATCAGATGAAAACTTGCATGTGTACCTAGCATATGTGTGTGAGTGTGGTGAGAGGTTGGTATAGGTGCTTGCATGTGTCCCCCCTCGCATGCATGCGCTCTAACCTAGAAGCGAAGGTTCCGGACCCGTATAAGGGGGAATCTCCCCGTCGAGGTGAAACCGGGTAGGATTGTGCCCAACTTGTGAACCAGCATGGTTTTACATCACCCTATGACCTAAACAAACACAAAACAAGAGAAAGCTACGCCGGGCTACCCCTGTCAGAGGAACGTCTAGGGGGGTAGACGATCCGAGTGTGCACAGATCAGGGTTTCGCCGCAGGAAGACCACGAGAACATCGGAATCAGATGAAAACTTGCATGTGTCCCTAGCATATGTGTGTGAGTGTGGTGAGAGGTTGCTATAGGTGCTTGCATGTGTCCCCACTCGCATGCATGCGCTCTAACCTAGAAGCGAAGGTTCCGGACCCGTATAAGGGGGAATCTCCCCGTCGAGGTGAAACCGGGTAGGATAGTGCCCCAACTTGTGAACCAACATGGTTTTACATCACCCTATGACCTAAACAAACACAAAACAAGAGAAAGCTACGCCGGGCTACCCCTGTCAGAGGAACGTCTAGGGGGGTAGACGATCCGAGTGTGCACAGATCAGGGTTTCGCCGGAGGAAGACCACGAGAACATCGGAATCAGATGAAAACTTGCATGTGTCCCTAGCATATGTGTGTGAGTGTGGTGAGAGGTTGCTATAGGTGCTTGCATGTGTCCCCACTCGCATGCATGCGCTCTAACCTAGAAGCGAAGGTTCCGGACCCGTATAAGGGGGAATCTCCCCGTCGAGGTGAAACCGGGTAGGATAGTGCCCCAACTTGTGATCCAACATGGTTTTACATCACCCTATGACCTAAACAAACACAAAACAAGAGAGAGCTACGCCGGGCTACCCCTGTGAGAGGAACGTCTAGGGGGTAGACGATCCAAGTGTGCACAGATCAGGGTTTCGCTGGAGGAAGACCACGAGAACATCGGAATCAGATGAAAACTTGCATGTGTCCCTAGCATATGTGTGTGAGTGTGGTGAGAGGTTGGTATAGGTTCTTGCATGTGTCCCCCCTCGCATGCATGCGCTCTAACCTAGAAGCGAAGGTTTCGGACCCGTATAAGGGGGAATCTCCCCGTCGAGGTGAAACCGGGTAGGATAGTGCCCCAACTTGTGAACAGACATGGTTTTACATCACCCTATGACCTAAACAAACACAAAACAAGAGAGAGCTACGCCGGGCTACCCCTGTGAGAGGAACGTCTAGGGGGGTAGACGATCCGATTGTGCACAGATCAGGGTTTCGCCAGAGGAAGACCACGAGAACATCAGAATCAGATGAAAACTTGCATGTGTACCTAGCATATGTGTGTGAGTGTGGTGAGAGGTTGGTATAGGTGCTTGCATGTGTCCCCCCTCGCATGCATGCGCTCTAACCTAGAAGCGAAGGTTTCGGACCCGTATAAGGGGGAATCTCCCCGTCGAGGTGAAACCGGGTAGGATTGTGCCCAACTTGTGAACCAGCATGGTTTTACATCACCCTATGACCTAAACAAACACAAAACAAGAGAAAGCTACGCCGGGCTACCCCTGTCAGAGGAACGTCTAGGGGGGTAGACGATCCGAGTGTGCACAGATCAGGGTTTCGCCGGAGGAAGACCACGAGAACATCGGAATCAGATGAAAACTTGCATGTGTCCCTAGCATATGTGTGTGAGTGTGGTGAAAGGTTGCTATAGGTGCTTGCATGTGTCCCCACTCGCATGCATGCGCTCTAACCTAGAAGCGAAGGTTCCGGACCCGTATAAGGGGGAATCTCCCCGTCGAGGTGAAACCGGGTAGGATAGTGCCCCAACTTGTGAACCAACATGGTTTTACATCACCCTATGACCTAAACAAACACAAAACAAGAGAGAACTACGGCAGGCTACCCCTGTCAGAGGAACGTCTAGGGGGTAGATGATCCGAGTGTGCACAGATCAGGGTTTCGCTGGAGGAAGACCACGAGAACATCGGAATCAGATGAAAACTTGCATGTGTCCCTAGCATATGTGTGTGAGTGTGGTGAGAGGTCGGTATAGGTTCTTGCATGTGTCCCCACTCGCATGCATGGGCTCTAACCTAGAAGCGAAGGTTCCGGACCCGTATAAGGGGGAATCTCCCCGTCGAGGTGAAACCGGGTAGGATAGTACCCCAACTTGTGAACCAACATGGTTTTACATCACCCTATGACCTAAACAAACACAAAACAAGAGAGAGCTACGCCGGGCTACCCCTGTGAGAGGAACGTCTAGGGGGTAGACGATCCCAGTGTGCACAGATCAGGGTTTCGCCGGAGGAAGACCACGAGAACATCGGAATCAGATGAAAACTTGCATGTGTCCCTAGCATATGTGTGTGAGTGTGGTGAGAGGTTGGTATAGGTGCTTGCATGTGTCCCCACTCGCATGCATGGGCTCTAACCTAGAAGCGAAGGTTCCGGACCCGTATAAGGGGGAATCTCCCCGTCGAGGTGAAACCGGGTAGGATAGTGCCCCAACTTGTGAACCAACATGGTTTTACATCACCCTATGACCTAAACAAACACAAAACAAGAGAGAGCTACGCCGGGCTACCCCTGTGAAAGGAACGTCTAGGGGGTAGACGATCCAAGTGTGCACAGATCAGGGTTTCGCCGGAGGAAGACCACGAGAACATCGGAATCAGATGAAAGCGTGCATGTGTACCTAGCATATGTGTGTGAGTGTGGTGAGAGGTTGGTATAGGTGCTTTCATGTGTCCCCCCTCGCATGCATGCGCTCTAACCTAGAAGCGAAGGTTTCGGACCCGTATAAGGGGGAATCTCCCCGTCGAGGTGAAACCGGGTAGGATAGTGCCCCAACTTGTGAACCAACATGGTTTTACATCACCCTATGACCTAAACAAACACAAAACAAGAGAGAGCTACGCCAGGCTACCCCTGTGAGAGGAACGTCTAGGGGGGTAGATGATCCAAGTGTGCACAGATCAGGGTTTCGCCGCAGGAAGACCACGAGAACATCGGAATCAGAAGAAAACTTGCATGTGTCCCTAGCATATGTGTGTGAGTGTGGTGAGAGGTTGGTATAGGTGCTTGCATGTGTCCCCCCTCGCATGCATGCGCTCTAACCTAGAAGCGAAGGTTCCGGACCCGTATAAGGGGGAATCTCCCCGTCGAGGTGAAACCGGATAGGATAGTTTCCCAATTTTTGAACCAACATGGTTTTACATCACCCTATGACCTAAACAAACACAAAACAAGATAGAGCTACGCCGGACTACCCCTGTCAGAGGAACGTCTCGGGGGGTAGGCGATCCGATTGTGCACAGATCAAGGTTTCGCCAGAGGAAGACCACGAGAACATGGGAATCAGATGAAAACTTGCATGTGTACCTAGCATATGTGTGTGAGTGTGGTGAGAGGTTGCTATAGGTGCTTGCATGTGTCCCCACTCGCATGCATGCGCTCTAACCTAGAAGCGAAGGTTCCGGACCCGTATAAGGGGGAATCTCCCCGTCGAGGTGAAACCGGGTAGGATTGTGCCCAACTTGTGAACCGGCATGGTTTTACATCACCCTATGACATAAACAAACACAAAACAAGAGAAAGCTACGCCGGGCTACCCCTGTCAGAGGAACGTCTAGGGGGGTAGACGATCCGAGTGTGCACAGATCAGGGTTTCGCCGGAGGAAGACCACGAGAACATCGGAATCAGATGAAAACTTGCATGTGTCCCTAGCATATGTGTGTGAGTGTGGTGAGAGGTTGCTATAGGTGCTTGCATGTGTCCCCACTCGCATGCATGCGCTCTAACCTAGAAGCGAAGGTTCCGGACCCGTATAAGGGGGAATCTCCCCGTCCAGGTGAAACCGGGTAGGATAGTGCCCCAACTTGTGAACCATTATGGTTTTACATCACCCTATGACCTAAACAAACACAAAACAAGAGAGAACTACGGCGGGCTACCCCTGTCAGAGGAACGTCTAGGGGGTAGACGATCCGAGTGTGCACAGATCAGGGTTTCGCTGGAGGAACACCACAAGAACATCGGAATCAAATGAAAACTTGCATGTGTCCCTAGCATATGTGTGTGAGTGTGGTGAGAGGTTGGTGTAGGTGCTTGCATGTGTCCCCCCTCGCATGCATGCGCTCTAACCTAGAAGCGAAGGTTCCGGACCCGTATAAGGGGGAATCTCCCCGTCGAGGTGAAACCGGGTAGGATAGTGCCCCAACTTGTGAACCAAAATGGTTTTACATCACCCTATGACCTAAACAAACACAAAACAAGAGAGAGCTACGCCGGTATACCCCTGTGAGAGGAACGTCTAGGGGGGTAGACGATCCGATTGTGCACAGATCAGGGTTTCGCCAGAGGAAGACCACGAGAACATCGGAATCAGATGAAAGCTTGCATGTGTACCTAGCATATGTGTGTGAGTGTGGTGAGAGATTGGTATAGGTGCTTTCATGTGTCCCCCCTCGCATGCATGCGCTCTAACCTAGAAGCGAAGGTTTCGGACCCGTATAAGGGGGAATCTCCCCGTCGAGGTGAAACCGGGTAGGATAGTGCCCCAACTTGTGAACCAACATGGTTTTACATCACCCTATGACCTAAACAAACACAAAACAAGAGAGAGCTACGCCAGGCTACCCCTGTGAGAGGAACGTCTAGGGGGGTAGATGATCCAAGTGTGCACAGATCAGGGTTTCGCCGCAGGAAGACCACGAGAACATCGGAATCAGATGAAAACTTGCATGTGTCCCTAGCATATGTGTGTGAGTGTGGTGATAGGTTGGTATAGGTGCTTGCATGTGTCCCCCCTCGCATGCATGCGCTCTAACCTAGAAGCGAAGGTTCCGGACCCGTATAAGGGGGAATCTCCCCGTCGAGGTGAAACCGGATAGGATAGTTTCCCAATTTTTGAACCAACATGGTTTTACATCACCCTATGACCTAAACAAACACAAAACAAGATAGAGCTACGCCGGACTACCCCTGTCAGAGGAACGTCTCGGGGGGTAGGCGATCCGATTGTGCACAGATCAGGGTTTCGCCAGAGGAAGACCACGAGAACATCGGAATCAGATGAAAACTTGCATGTGTACCTAGCATATGTGTGTGAGTGTGGTGAGAGGTTGGTATAGGTGCTTGCATGTGTCCCCCCTCGCATGCATGCGCTCTAACCTAGAAGCGAAGGTTCCAGACCCGTATAAGGGGGAATCTCCCCATCGAGGTGAAACCGGGTAGGATAGTGCCCCAACTTGTGAACCAACATGGTTTTACATCACCCTATGACCTAAACAAACACAAAAAAAGAGAGAACTACGTCGGGCTACCCCTATTAGAGGAACGTCTAGGGGGTAGACGATCCGAGTGTGCACAGATCAGGGTTTCGCCGGAGGAAGACCACGAGAACATCGGAATCAGATGAAAACTTGCATGTGTCCCTAGCATATGTGTGTGAGTGTGGTGAGAGGTTGGTATAGGTGCTTGCATGTGTCCCCACTTGCATGCATGGGCTCTAACCTAGAAGCGAAGGTTCCGGACCCGTATAAGGGGGAATCTCCCCGTCGAGGTGAAACCGGGTAGGATAGTGCCCCAACTTGTGAACCAACATGGTTTTACATCACCCTATGACCTAAACAAACACAAAACAAGAGAGAGCTACGCCGGGCTACCCCTGTGAGAGGAACGTCTAGGGGGTAGACGATCCGAGTGTGCAGAGATCAGGGTTTCGCCGGAGGAAGACCACGAGAACATCGGAATCAGATGAAAACTTGCATGTGTCCCTAGAATATGTGTGTGAGTGTGGTGAGAGGTTTGTATAGGTGCTTGCATGTGTCCCCCCTCGCATGCATGCGCTCTAACCTAGAAGCGAAGGTTCCAGACCCGTATAAGGGGGAATCTCCCCGTCGAGGTGAAACCGGGTAGGATGGTGCCCCAACTTGTGAACCAACATGGTTTTACATCACCCTATGACCTAAACAAACACAAAACAAGAGAGAGCTACGCCGGGCTACCCCTGTCAGAGGAACGTCTAGGGGGGTAGACGATCCGAGTGTGCACAGATCAGGGTTTCGCCGGAGGAAGACCACGAGAACATCGGAATCAGATGAAAACTTGCATGTGTCCCTAGCATATGTGTGTGAGTGTGGTGAGAGGTTGGTATAGGTGCTTGCATGTGTCCCCCCTCGCATGCATGCGCTCTAACCTAGAAGCGAAGGTTACGGACCCGTATAAGGGGGAATCTCCCCGTCGAGGTGAAACCGGGTAGGATAGTGCCCCAACTTGTGAACCAACATGGTTTTACATCACCCTATGACCTGAACAAACATAAAAAAAGAGAGAGCTACGCCGGGCTACCCCTGTGAGAGGAACGTCTAGGGGAGTAGACGATCCGAGTGTGCACAGATCAGGGTTTCGCCGGAGGAAGACCACGAGAACATCGGAATCAGATGAAAACTTGCATGTGCCCCTAGCATATGTGTGTGAGTGTGGTGATGGGTTGGTATAGGTGCTTTCATGTGTCCCCCCTCGCATGCATGCGCTCAAACCTAGAAGCGAAGGTTCCAGACCCGTATAAGGGGGAATCTCCCCGTCGAGGTGAAACCGGGTAGGATAGTGCCCCAACTTGTGATCCAACATAGTTTTACATCACTCTATGACCTAAACAAACTCAAAACAAGAGAGAGCCACGCCGGGCTACCTCTGTGAGAGGAACGTCTAGGGGGGTAGACGATCCGATTGTGCACAGATCAGGGTTTCGCCAGAGGAAGACCACGAGAACATCGGAATCAGATGAAAACTTTCATGTGTACCTAGCATATGTGTGTGAGTGTGGTGAGAGGTTGGTATAGGTGCTTGCATGTGTCCCCCCTCGCATGCATACGCTCTAACCTAGAAGCGAAGGTTCTGGAACCGTATAAGTGGGAATCTCCCCGTCGAGGTGAAACCGGGTAGGATCGTGCCCCAACTTGTGAACCAACATGGTTTTACATCACCCTATGACCTAAACAAACACAAAGCAAGAGATAGCTACGCCGGGCTACCCCTGTGAGAGGAACGTCTAGGGGGTAGACGATCCGAGTGTGCACAGATCAGGGTTTCGCCGGAGGAAGACCACGAGAACATCGGAATCAGATGAAAACTTGCATGTGTCCCTAGCATATGTGTGTGAGTGTGGTGAGAGGTTTGTATAGGTGCTTGCATTTGTCCCCCCTCGCATGCATGCGCTCTAACCTAGAAGCGAAGGTTCCGGACCCGTATAAGGGGGAATCTCCCCGTCGAGGTGAAACCGGGTAGGATGGTGCCCCAACTTGTGAACCAACATGGTTTTACATCACCCTATGACCTAAACAAACACAAAACAAGAGAGAGCTACGCCGGGCTACCCCTGTCAGAGGAACGTCTAGGGGGGTAGACGATCCGAGTGTGCACAGATCAGGGTTTCACCGGAGGAAGACCAAGAGAACATCGGAATCAGATGAAAACTTGCATGTGTCCCTAGCATATGTGTGTGAGTGTGGTGAGAGGTTGGTATAGGTGCTTGCATGTGTCCCTCTCGCATGCATGCGCTCTAACCTAGAAGCGAAGGTTACGGACCCGTATAAGGGGGAATCTCCCCGTCGAGGTGAAACCGGGTAGGATAGTGCCCCAACTTGTGAACCAACATGGTTTTACATCACCCTGTGACCTAAACAAACACAAAACACGAGAGAGCTACGCCGGGCTACCCCTGTGAGAGGAACGTCTAGGGGAGTAGACGATCCGAGTGTGCACAGATCAGGGTTTCGCCGGAGGAAGACCACGAGAACATCGGAATCAGATGAAAACTTGCATGTGTCCCTAGCATATGTGTGTGAGTGTGGTGATAGGTTGGTATAGGTGCTTGCATGTGTCCCCCCTCGCATGCATGCACTCAAACCTAGAAGCGAAGGTTCCAGACCCGTATAAGGGGGAATCTCCCCGTCGAGGTGAAACCGGGTAGGATAGTGCCCCAACTTGTGAACCAACATGGTTTTACATCACCCTATGACCTAAACAAACACAAAACAAGAGAGAGCTACGCCTGGCTACCCCTGTGAGCGGAACGTCTAGGGGGGTAGACGATCCAAGTGTGCACAGATCAGGGTTTCGCCGGAGGAAGACCACAAGAACATCGGAATCAGATGAAAGCTTGCATGTGTCCCTAGCATATGTGTGTGAGGGTGGTGAGAGGTTGGTATAGGTGCTTGCATGTGTCCCCCCTCGCATGCCTGCGCTCTAACCTAGAAGCGAAGGTTCTGGACCCGTATAAGGGGGAATCTCCCTGTCGAGGTGAAACCGGGTAGGATAGTGCCCCAACTTTTGAACCAACATGGTTTTACATCACCCTATGACCTAAACAAACACAAAACAGGAGAGAGCTACGCCGGGCTACCCCTGTCAGAGGAACGTCTAGGGGGGTAGACGATCCGATTGTGCACAGATCAGGGTTTCGCCAGAGGAAGACCACGAGAACATCGGAATCAGATGAAAACTTGCATGTGTACCTAGCATATGTGTGTGAGTGTGGTGAGAGGTTGGTATAGGTGCTTGCATGTGTCCCCCCTCGCATGCATGCGCTCTAACCTAGAAGCGAAGGTTCCGGAACCGTATAAGTGGGAATCTCCCCGTCGAGGTGAAACCGGGTAGGATAGTGCCCCAACTTGTGAACCAACATGGTTTTACATCACCCTATGACCTAAACAAACACAAAACAAGAGAGAGGTACGCCGGGCTACCCCTGTGCGAGGAACGTCTAGGGGGGTAGACGATCCAAGTGTGCACAGATCAGGGTTTCGCCGGAGGAAGACCACGAGAACATCGGAATCAGATGAAAACTTGCATGTGTCCCTAGCATATGTGTGTGAGTGTGGTGAGAGGTTGGTATAGGTGCTTGCATGTATCCTCCCTCGCATGCATGCGCTCTAACCTAGAAGCGAAGGTTCCGGACCCGTATCAGGGGGAATCTCCCCGTCGAGGTGAAACCGCCTAGGATAGTTTCCCAATTTTTGAACCAACATGGTTTTACATCACCCTATGACCTAAACAAACACAAAACAAGATAGAGCTACGTCGGACTACCCCTGTCAGAGGAACGTCTCGGGGGGTAGACGATCCGAGTGTGCACAGATCAGGGTTTCGCCAGAGGAAGACCACGAGAACATCGGAATCAGATGAAAACTTGCATGTGTACCTAGCATATGTGTGTGAGTGTGGTGAGAGGTTGGTATAGGTGCTTGCATGTGTCCCCCCTCGCATGCATGCGCTCTAACCTAGAAGCGAAGGTTCCGGACCCGTATAAGGGGGAATCTCCCCGTCGAGGTTAAACCGGGTAGGATAGTGCCCCAACTTGTGAACCAACATGGTTTTACATCACCCTATGACCTAAAAAAACACAAAACAAGAGAGAACTACGTCGGGCTACCCCTGTTAGAGGAACGTCTAGGGGGTAGACGATCCGAGTGTGCACAGATCAGGGTTTCGCCGAAGGAAGACCACGAGAACATCGGAATCAGATGAAAACTTGCATGTGTCCCTAGCATATGTGTGTGAGTGTGGTGAGAGGTTGGTAGAGGTGCTTGGATGTGTCCCCACTCGCATGCATGCGCTCTAACCTAGAAGCGAAGGTTCCGGACCCGTATAAGGGGGAATCTCCCCGTCGAGGTGAAACCGGGTAGGATAGTGCCCCAACTTTTGAACCAACATGGTTTTACATCACCCTATGACCTAAACAAACACAAAACAGGAGAGAGCTACGCCGGGCTACCCCTGTCAGAGGAACGTCTAGGGGGGTAGACGATCCGATTGTGCACAGATCAGGGTTTCGCCAGAGGAAGACCACGAGAACATCGGAATCAGATGAAAACTTGCATGTGTACCTAGCATATGTGTGTGAGTGTGGTGAGAGGTTGGTATAGGTGCTTGCATGTGTCCCCCCTCGCATGCATGCGCTCTAACCTAGAAGCGAAGGTTCCGGAACCGTATAAGTGGGAATCTCCCCGCCGAGGTGAAACCGGGTAGGATCGTGCCCCAACTTGTGAACCAACATGGTTTTACATCACCCTATGACCTAAACAAACACAAAGCAAGAGATAGCTACGCCGGGCTACCCCTGTGAGAGGAACGTCTAGGGGGTAGACGATCCGAGTGTGCACAGATCAGGGTTTCGCCGGAGGAAGACCACGAGAACATCGGAATCAGATGAAAACTTGCATGTGTCCCTAGCATATGTGTGTGAGTGTGGTGAGAGGTTTGTATAGGTGCTTGCATTTGTCCCCCCTCGCATGCATGCGCTCTAACCTAGAAGCGAAGGTTCCGGACCCGTATAAAGGGGAATCTCCCCGTCGAGGTGAAACCGGGTAGGATGGTGCCCCAACTTGTGAACCAACATGGTTTTACATCACCCTATGACCTAAACAAACACAAAACAAGAGAGAGCTACGCCGGGCTACCCCTGTCAGAGGAACGTCTAGGGGGGTAGACGATCCGAGTGTGCACAGATCAGGGTTTCACCGGAGGAAGACCACGAGAACATCGGAATCAGATGAAAACTTGCATGTGTCCCTAGCATATGTGTGTGAGTGTGGTGAGAGGTTGGTATAGGTTCTTGCATGTGTCCCCCTCGCATGCATGCGCTCTAACCTAGAAGCGAAGGTTACGGACCCGTATAAGGGGGAATCTCCCCGTCGAGGTGAAACCGGGTAGGATAGTGCCCCAACTTGTGAACCAACATGGTTTTACATCACCCTATGACCTAAACAAACACAAAACAAGAGAGAGCTACGCCGGGCTACCCCTGTGAGAGGAACGTCTAGGGGAGTAGACGATCCGAGTGTGCACAGATCAGGGTTTCGCCGGAGGAAGACCACGAGAACATCGGAATCAGATGAAAACTTGCATGTGTCCCTAGCATATGTGTGTGAGTGTGGTGATAGGTTGGTATAGGTGCTTGCATGTGTCCCCCCTCGCATGCATGCACTCAAACCTAGAAGCGAAGGTTCCAGACCCGTATAAGGGGGAATCTCCCCGTCGAGGTGAAACCGGGTAGGATATTGCACGAACTTGTGAACCAACATGGTTTTACATCACCCTATGACCTAAACAAACACAAAACAAGAGAGAGCTACGCCGGGCTACCCCTGTGAGCGGAACGTCTAGGGGGGTAGACGATCCAAGTGTGCACAGATCAGGGTTTCGCCGGAGGAAGACCACGAGAACATCGGAATCAGATGAAAACTTGCATGTGTCCCTAGCATATGTGTGTGAGGGTGGTGAGAGGTTGGTATAGGTGCTTGCATGTGTCCCCCCTCGCATGCCTGCGATCTAACCTAGAAGCGAAGGTTCCGGACCCGTATAAGGGGGAATCTCCCCGTCGAGGTGAAACCGGGTAGGATAGTGCCCCAACTTTTGAACCAACATGGTTTTACATCACCCTATGACCTAAACAAACACAAAACAGGAGAGAGCTACGCCGGGCTACCCCTGTCAGAGGAACGTCTAGGGGGGTAGACGATCCGATTGTGCACAGATCAGGGTTTCGCCAGAGGAAGACCACGAGAACATCGGAATCAGATGAAAACTTGCATGTGTACCTAGCATATGTGTGTGAGTGTGGTGAGAGGTTGGTATAGGTGCTTGCATGTGTCCCCCCTCGCATGCATGCGCTCTAACCTAGAAGCGAAGGTTCCGGAACCGTATAAGTGGGAATCTCCCCGTCGAGGTGAAACCGGGTAGGATCGTGCCCCAACTTGTGAACCAACATGGTTTTACATCACCCTATGACCTAAACAAACACAAAGCAAGAGATAGCTACGCCGGGCTACCCCTGTGAGAGGAACGTCTAGGGGGTAGACGATCCGAGTGTGCACAGATCAGGGTTTCGCCGGAGGAAGACCACGAGAACATCGGAATCAGATGAAAACTTGCATGTGTCCCTAGCATATGTGTGTGAGTGTGGTGAGAGGTTTGTATAGGTGCTTGCATTTGTCCCCCCTCGCATGCATGCGCTCTAACCTAGAAGCGAAGGTTCCGGACCCGTATAAAGGGGAATCTCCCCGTCGAGGTGAAACCGGGTAGGATGGTGCCCCAACTTGTGAACCAACATGGTTTTACATCACCCTATGACCTAAACAAACACAAAACAAGAGAGAGCTACGCCGGGCTACCCCTGTCAGAGGAACGTCTAGGGGGGTAGACGATCCGAGTGTGCACAGATCAGGGTTTCACCGGAGGAAGACCACGAGAACATCGGAATCAGATGAAAACTTGCATGTGTCCCTAGCATATGTGTGTGAGTGTGGTGAGAGGTTGGTATAGGTGCTTGCATGTGTCCCCCTCGCATGCATGCGCTCTAACCTAGAAGCGAAGGTTACGGACCCGTATAAGGGGGAATCTCCCCGTCGAGGTGAAACCGGGTAGGATAGTGCCCCAACTTGTGAACCAACATGGTTTTACATCACCCTATGACCTAAACAAACACAAAACAAGAGAGAGCTACGCCGGGCTACCCCTGTGAGAGGAACGTCTAGGGGAGTAGACGATCCGAGTGTGCACAGATCAGGGTTTCGCCGGAGGAAGACCACGAGAACGTCGGAATCAGATGAAAACTTGCATGTGTCCCTAGCATATGTGTGTGAGTGTGGTGATAGGTTGGTATAGGTGCTTGCATGTGTCCCCCCTCGCATGCATGCACTCAAACCTAGAAACGAAGGTTCCAGACCCGTATAAGGGGGAATCTCCCCGTCGAGGTGAAACCGGGTAGGATAGTGCCCGAACTTGTGAACCAACATGGTTTTACATCACCCTATGACCTAAACAAACACAAAACAAGAGAGAGCTACGCCGGGCTACGCCTGTGAGCGGAACGTCTAGGGGGGTAGACGATCCAAGTGTGCACAGATCAGGGTTTCGCCGGAGGAAGACCATGAGAACATCGAAATCAGATGAAAACTTGCATGTGTCCCTAGATTATGTGTGTGAGGGTGGTGAGAGGTTGGTATAGGTGCTTGCATGTGTCCCCCCTCGCATGCCTGCGCTCTAACCTAGAAGCGAAGGTTCCGGACCCGTATAAGGGGGAATCTCCCCGTCGAGGTGAAACCGGGTAGGATAGTGCCCCAACTTTTGAACCAACATGGTTTTACATCACCCTATGACCTAAACAAACACAAAACAGGAGAGAGCTACGCCGGGCTACCCCTGTCAGAGGAACGTCTAGGGGGGTAGATGATCCGATTGTGCACAGATCAGGGTTTCGCCAGAGGAAGACCACGAGAACATCGGAATCAGATGAAAACTTGCATGTGTACCTAGCATATGTGTGTGAGTGTGGTGAGAGGTTGGTATAGGTGCTTGCATGTGTCCCCCCTCGCATGCATGCGCTCTAACCTAGAAGCGAAGGTTCCAGAACCGTATAAGTGGGAATCTCCCCGTCGAGGTGAAACCGGGTAGGATCGTGCCCCAACTTGTGAACCAACATGGTTTTACATCACCCTATGACCTAAACAAACACAAAGCAAGAGATAGCTACGCCGGGCTACCCCTGTGAGAGGAACGTCTAGGGGGTAGACGATCCGAGTGTGCACAGATCAGGGTTTCGCCGGAGGAAGACCACGAGAACATCGGAATCAGATGAAAACTTGCATGTGTCCCTAGCATATGTGTGTGAGTGTGGTGAGAGGTTTGTATAGGTGCTTGCATTTGTCCCCCCTCGCATGCATGCGCTCTAACCTAGAAGCGAAGGTTCCGGACCCGTATAAGGGGGAATCTCCCCGTCGAGGTGAAACCGGGTAGGATGGTGCCCCAACTTGTGAACCAACATGGTTTTACATCACCCTATGACCTAAACAAACACAAAACAAGAGAGAGCTACGCCGGGCTACCCCTGTCAGAGGAACGTCTAGGGGGGTAGACGATCCGAGTGTGCACAGATCAGGGTTTCACCGGAGGAAGACCACGAGAACATCGGAATCAGATGAAAACTTGCATGTGTCCCTAGCATATGTGTGTGAGTGTGGTGAGAGGTTGGTATAGGTGCTTGCATGTGTCCCCCTCGCATGCATGCGCTCTAACCTAGAAGGGAAGGTTACGGACCCGTATAAGAGGGAATCTCCCCGTCGAGGTGAAACCGGGTAGGATAGTGCCCCAACTTGTGAACCAACATGGTTTTACATCACCCTATGACCTAAACAAACACAAAACAGGAGAGAGCTACGCCGGGCTACCCCTGTCAGAGGAACGTCTAGGGGGGTAGACGATCCGATTGTGCACAGATCAGGGTTTCGCCAGAGGAAGACCACGAGAACATCGGAATCAGATGAAAACTTGCATGTGTACCTAGCATATGTGTGTGAGTGTGGTGAGAGGTTGGTATAGGTGCTTGCATGTGTCCCCCCTCGCATGCATGCGCTCTAACCTAGAAGCGAAGGTTCCGGAACCGTATAAGTGGGAATCTCCCCGTCGAGGTGAAACCGGGTAGGATCGTGCCCCAACTTGTGAACCAACATGGTTTTACATCACCCTATGACCTAAACAAACACAAAGCAAGAGATAGCTACGCCGGGCTACCCCTGTGAGAGGAACGTCTAGGGGGTAGACGATCCGAGTGTGCACAGATCAGGGTTTCGCCGGAGGAAGACCACGAGAACATCGGAATCAGATGAAAACTTGCATGTGTCCCTAGCATATGTGTGTGAGTGTGGTGAGAGGTTTGTATAGGTGCTTGCATTTGTCCCCCCTCGCATGCATGCGCTCTAACCTAGAAGCGAAGGTTCCGGACCCGTATAAAGGGGAATCTCCCCGTCGAGGTGAAACCGGGTAGGATGGTGCCCCAACTTGTGAACCAACATGGTTTTACATCACCCTATGACCTAAACAAACACAAAACAAGAGAGAGCTACGCCGGGCTACCCCTGTCAGAGGAACGTCTAGGGGGGTAGACGATCCGAGTGTGCACAGATCAGGGTTTCACCGGAGGAAGACCACGAGAACATCGGAATCAGATGAAAACTTGCATGTGTCCCTAGCATATGTGTGTGAGTGTGGTGAGAGGTTGGTATAGGTTCTTGCATGTGTCCCCCTCGCATGCATGCGCTCTAACCTAGAAGCGAAGGTTACGGACCCGTATAAGGGGGAATCTCCCCGTCGAGGTGAAACCGGGTAGGATAGTGCCCCAACTTGTGAACCAACATGGTTTTACATCACCCTATGACCTAAACAAACACAAAACAAGAGAGAGCTACGCCGGGCTACCCCTGTGAGAGGAACGTCTAGGGGAGTAGACGATCCGAGTGTGCACAGATCAGGGTTTCGCCGGAGGAAGACCACGAGAACATCGGAATCAGATGAAAACTTGCATGTGTCCCTAGCATATGTGTGTGAGTGTGGTGATAGGTTGGTATAGGTGCTTGCATGTGTCCCCCCTCGCATGCATGCACTCAAACCTAGAAGCGAAGGTTCCAGACCCGTATAAGGGGGAAGCTCCCCGTCGAGGTGAAACCGGGTAGGATATTGCCCGAACTTGTGAACCAACATGGTTTTACATCACCCTATGACCTAAACAAACACAAAACAAGAGAGAGCTACGCCGGGCTACCCCTGTGAGCGGAACGTCTAGGGGGGTAGACGATCCAAGTGTGCACAGATCAGGGTTTCGCCGGAGGAAGACCACGAGAACATCGGAATCAGATGAAAACTTGCATGTGTCCCTAGCATATGTGTGTGAGGGTGGTGAGAGGTTGGTATAGGTGCTTGCATGTGTCCCCCCTCGCATGCCTGCGATCTAACCTAGAAGCGAAGGTTCCGGACCCGTATAAGGGGGAATCTCCCCGTCGAGGTGAAACCGGGTAGGATAGTGCCCCAACTTTTGAACCAACATGGTTTTACATCACCCTATGACCTAAACAAACACAAAACAGGAGAGAGCTACGCCGGGCTACCCCTGTCAGAGGAACGTCTAGGGGGGTAGACGATCCGATTGTGCACAGATCAGGGTTTCGCCAGAGGAAGACCACGAGAACATCAGAATCAGATGAAAACTTGCATGTGTACCTAGCATATGTGTGTGAGTGTGGTGAGAGGTTGGTATAGGTGCTTGCATGTGTCCCCCCTCGCATGCATGCGCTCTAACCTAGAAGCGAAGGTTCCGGAACCGTATAAGTGGGAATCTCCCCGTCGAGGTGAAACCGGGTAGGATCGTGCCCCAACTTGTGAACCAACATGGTTTTACATCACCCTATGACCTAAACAAACACAAAGCAAGAGATAGCTACGCCGGGCTACCCCTGTGAGAGGAACGTCTAGGGGGTAGACGATCCGAGTGTGCACAGATCAGGGTTTCGCCGGAGGAAGACCACGAGAACATCGGAATCAGATGAAAACTTGCATGTGTCCCTAGCATATGTGTGTGAGTGTGGTGAGAGGTTTGTATAGGTGCTTGCATTTGTCCCCCCTCGCATGCATGCGCTCTAACCTAGAAGCGAAGGTTCCGGACCCGTATAAAGGGGAATCTCCCCGTCGAGGTGAAACCGGGTAGGATGGTGCCCCAACTTGTGAACCAACATGGTTTTACATCACCCTATGACCTAAACAAACACAAAACAAGAGAGAGCTACGCCGGGCTACCCCTGTCAGAGGAACGTCTAGGGGGGTAGACGATCCGAGTGTGCACAGATCAGGGTTTCACCGGAGGAAGACCACGAGAACATCGGAATCAGATGAAAACTTGCATGTGTCCCTAGCATATGTGTGTGAGTGTGGTGAGAGGTTGGTATAGGTGCTTGCATGTGTCCCCCTCGCATGCATGCGCTCTAACCTAGAAGCGAAGGTTACAGACCCGTATAAGGGGGAATCTCCCCGTCGAGGTGAAACCGGGTAGGATAGTGCCCCAACTTGTGAACCAACATGGTTTTACATCACCCTATGACCTAAACAAACACAAAACAAGAGAGAGCTACGCCGGGCTACCCCTGTGAGAGGAACGTCTAGGGGAGTAGACGATCCGAGTGTGCACAGATCAGGGTTTTGCCGGAGGAAGACCACGAGAACGTCGGAATCAGATGAAAACTTGCATGTGTCCCTAGCATATGTGTGTGAGTGTGGTGATAGGTTGGTATAGGTGCTTGCATGTGTCCCCCCTCGCATGCATGCACTCAAACCTAGAAGCGAAGGTTCCAGACCCGTATAAGGGGGAATCTCCCCGTCGAGGTGAAACCGGGTAGGATAGTGCCCGAACTTGTGAACCAACATGGTTTTACATCACCCTATGACCTAAACAAACACAAAACAAGAGAGAGCTACGCTGGGCTACGCCTGTGAGCGGAACGTCTAGGGGGGTAGACGATCCAAGTGTGCACAGATCAGGGTTTCGCCGGAGGAAGACCACGAGAACATCGGAATCAGATGAAAACTTGCATGTGTCCCTAGCATATGTGTGTGAGGGTGGTGAGAGGTTGGTATAGGTGCTTGCATGTGTCCCCCCTCGCATGCCTGCGCTCTAACCTAGAAGCGAAGGTTCCGGACCCGTATAAGGGGGAATCTCCCCGTCGAGGTGAAACCGGGTAGGATAGTGCCCCAACTTTTGAACCAACATGGTTTTACATCACCCTATGACCTAAACAAACACAAAACAGGAGAGAGCTACGCCGGGCTACCCCTGTCAGAGGAACGTCTAGGGGGGTAGATGATCCGATTGTGCACAGATCAGGGTTTCGCCAGAGGAAGACCACGAGAACATCGGAATCAGATGAAAACTTGCATGTGTACCTAGCATATGTGTGTGAGTGTGGTGAGAGGTTGGTATAGGTGCTTGCATGTGTCCCCCCTCGCATGCATGCGCTCTAACCTAGAAGCGAAGGTTCCGGAACCGTATAAGTGGGAATCTCCCCGTCGAGGTGAAACCGGGTAGGATCGTGCCCCAACTTGTGAACCAACATGGTTTTACATCACCCTATGACCTAAACAAACACAAAGCAAGAGATAGCTACGCCGGGCTACCCCTGTGAGAGGAACGTCTAGGGGGTAGACGATCCGAGTGTGCACAGATCAGGGTTTCGCCGGAGGAAGACCACGAGAACATCGGAATCAGATGAAAACTTGCATGTGTCCCTAGCATATGTGTGTGAGTGTGGTGAGAGGTTTGTATAGGTGCTTGCATTTGTCCCCCCTCGCATGCATGCGCTCTAACCTAGAAGCGAAGGTTCCGGACCCGTATAAGGGGGAATCTCCCCGTCGAGGTGAAACCGGGTAGGATGGTGCCCCAACTTGTGAACCAACATGGTTTTACATCACCCTATGACCTAAACAAACACAAAACAAGAGAGAGCTACGCCGGGCTACCCCTGTCAGAGGAACGTCTAGGGGGGTAGACGATCCGAGTGTGCACAGATCAGGGTTTCACCGGAGGAAGACCACGAGAACATCGGAATCAGATGAAAACTTGCATGTGTACCTAGCATATGTGTGTGAGTGTGGTGAGAGGTTGGTATAGGTGCTTGCATGTGTCCCCCTCGCATGCATGCGCTCTAACCTAGAAGGGAAGGTTACGGACCCGTATAAGAGGGAATCTCCCCGTCGAGGTGAAACCGGGTAGGATAGTGCCCCAACTTGTGAACCAACATGGTTTTACATCACCCTATGACCTAAACAAACACAAAACAAGAGAGAGCTACGCCGGGCTACCCCTGTGAGAGGAACGTCTAGGGGAGTAGACGATCCGAGTGTGCACAGATCAGGGTTTCGCCGGAGGAAGACCACGAGAACATCGGAATCAGATGAAAACTTGCATGTGTCCCTAGCATATGTGTGTGAGTGTGGTGATATGTTGGTATAGGTGCTTGCATGTGTCCCCCCTCGCATGCATGCACTCAAACCTAGAAGCGAAGGTTCCAGACCCGTATAAGGGGGAATCTCCCCGTCGAGGTGAAACCGGGTAGGATAGTGCCCCAACTTGTGAACCAACATGGTTTTACATCACCCTATGACCTAAACAAACACAAAACAAGAGAGAACTACGCTGGGCTACCCCTGTCAGAGGAACGTCTAGGGGTAGACGATCCGAGTGTGCACAGATCAGGGTTTCGCCGGAGGAAGACCACGAGAACATCAGAATCAGATGAAAACTTGCATGTGTCCCTAGCATATGTGTGTGAGTGTGGTGAGAGGTTGGTATAGGTGCTTGGATGTGTCCCCACTCGCATGCATGCGCTCTAACCTAGAAGCGAAGGTTCCGAACCCGTATAAGGGGGAATCTCCCCATCGAGGTGAAACCGGGTAGGATAGTGCCCCAACTTGTGATCCAACATGGTTTTACATCACCCTATGACCTAAACAAACACAAAACAAGAGAGAGCTACGCCGGGGTACCCCTATGAGAGGAACGTTTAGGGGGGTAGACGATCCAAGTGTGCACAGATCAGGGTTTCGTCGGAGGAAGACCACGAGAACATCGGAATCAGATGAAAACTTGCATGTGTCCCTAGCATATGTGTGTGTGTGGTGAGAGGTTGGTATAGGTGCTTGCATGTGTCCCCCCTTGCATGCATGCGCTCTAACCTAGAAGCGAAGGTTCCGGACCCGTATTAGGGGGAATCTCCCCGTCGAGGTGAAACCGGGTAGGATAGTGCCCCAACTTGTGAACCAACATGGTTTTACATCACCCTATGACCTAAACAAACACAAAACAAGAGAGAGCTACGCCGGGCTACCCCTGTGAGAGGAACGTCTAGGGGGTAGACGATCCGATTGTGCACAGATCAGGGTTTCACCAGAGGAAGACCACGAGAACATCGGAATCAGATAAAAACTTGCATGTGTACCTAGCATATGTGTGTGAGTGTGGTGAGAGGTTGGTATAGGTGCTTGCATGTGTCCCCCCTCGCATGCATGCGCTCTAACCTAGAAGCGAAGGTTCCGGACCCGTATAAGGGGGAATCTCCCCGTCGAGGTGAAACCGGGTAGGATTGTGCCCAACTTGTGAACCAGCATGGTTTTACATCACCCTATGACCTAAACAAACACAAAACAAGAGAAAGCTACGCCGGGCTACCCCTGTCAGAGGAACGTCTAGGGGGGTAGACGATCCGACTGTGCACAGATCAGGGTTTCGCCGGAGGAAGACCACGAGAACATCGGAATCAGATGAAAACTTGCATGTGTCCCTAGCATATGTGTGTGAGTGTGGTGAGAGGTTGGTATAGGTGCATGCATGTGTCCCCACTCGCATGCATGCGCTCTAACCTATAAGCGAAGGTTCCGGACCCGTATAAGGGGGAATCTCCCCGTCGAGGTGAAACCGGGTAGGATAGTGCCCCAACTTGTGAACCAACATGGTTTTACATCACCCTATGACCTAAACAAACACAAAACAAGAGAGAACTACGGCGGGCTACCCTTGTCAGAGGAACGTCTAGGGGGTAGACGATCCGAGTGTGCACAGATCAGGGTTTCGCTGGAGGAAGACCACGAGAACATCAGAATCAGATGAAAACTTGCATGTGTCCCTAGCATATGTGTGTGAGTGTGGTGAGAGGTTGGTATAGGTGCTTGCATGTGTCCCCACTCGCATGCATGGGCTCTAAACTAGAAGCGAAGGTTCCGGACCCGTATAAGGGGGAATCTCCCCGTCGAGGTGAAACCGGGTAGGATAGTGCCCCAACTTGTGAACCAACATGGTTTTACATCACCCTATGACCTAAACAAACACAAAACAAGAGAGAGCTACGCCGGGCTACCCCTGTGAGAGGAACGTCTAGGGGGGTAGATGATCCAAGTGTGCACAGATCAGGGTTTCGCCGGAGGAAGACCACAAGAACATCGGAATTAGATGAAAACTTGCATGTGTCCCTAGCATATGTGTGTGAGTGTGGTGAGAGGTTGGTATAGGTGCTTGCATGTGTCCCCCCTCGCATGCATGCGCTCTAACCTAGAAGCGAAGGTTCCGGACCCGTATAAGGGGGAATCTCCCCGTCGAGGTGAAACCGGGTAGGATAGTGCCCCAACTTGTGAACCAACATGGTTTTACATCACCCTATGACCTAAACAAACACAAAACAAGAGAGAGCTACGCCGGGCTTCCCCTGTGAGAGGAACGTCTAGGGGGGTAGACGATCCGATTGTGCACAGATCAGGGTTTCACCAGAGGAAGACCACGAGAACATCGGAATCAGATGAAAACTTGCATGTGTACCTAGCATATGTGTGTGAGTGTGGTGAGAGGTTGGTATAGGTGCTTGCATGTGTCCCCCCCTCGCATGCATGCGCTCTAACCTAGAAGCGAAGGTTCCGGACCCGTATAAGGGGGAATCTCCCCGTCGAGGTGAAACCGGGTAGGATCGTGCCCAACTTGTGAACCAGCATGGTTTTACATCACCCTATGACCTAAACAAACACAAAACAAGACAGAGCTACGCCGGGCTACCCCTGTCAGAGGAACGTCTAGGGGGGTAGACTATCCGAGTGTGCACAGATCAGGGTTTCGCCGGAGGAAGACCACGAGAACATCGGAATCAGATGAAAACTTGCATGTGTCCCTAGCATATGTGTGTGAGTGTGGTGAGAGGTTGGTATAGGTGCTTGCATGTGTCCCCACTCGCATGCATGCGCTCTAACCTAGAAGAGAAGGTTCCGGACCCGTATAAGGGGGAATCTCCCCGTCGAGGTGAAACCGGGTAGGATAGTGCCCCAACTTGTGAACCAACATGGTTTTACATCACCCTATGACCTAAACAAACACAAAACAAGAGAGAGCTACGCCGGGGTACCCCTGTCAGAGGAACGTCTAGGGGGTAGACGATCCGAGTGTGCACAGATCAGGGTTTCGCTGGAGGAAGATCACGAGAACATCGGAATCAGATGAAAACTTGCATGTGTACCTAGCATATGTGTGTGAGTGTGGTGAGAGGTTGGTATAGGTGCTTGCATGTGTCCCCACTCGCATGCATGGGCTCTAACGTAGAAGCGAAGGTTCCGGACCCGTATAAGGGGGAATCTCCCCGTCGAGGTGAAACCGGGTAGGATAGTGCCCCAACTTGTGAACCAACATGGTTTTACATGACCCTATGACCTAAACAAACACAAAACAAGAGAGAGCTACGCCGGGCTACCCCTGTGAGAGGAACGTCTAGGGGGCTGAACGATCTAAGTGTGCACAGATCAGGGTTTCGCCGGAGGAAGACCACAAGAACATCGGAATCAGATGAAAACTTGCATGTGTCCCTAGCATATCTGTGTGAGTGTGGTGAGAGGTTGGTATAGGTGCTTGCATGTGTCCCCCCTCGCATGCATGCGCTCTAACCTAGAAGCGAAGGTTCCGGACCCGTATAAGGGGGAATCTCCCCGTCGAGGTGAAACCGGGTAGGATAGTGCCCCAACTTGTGAACCAACATGATTTTACATCACCCTATGACCTAAACAAACACAAAACAAGAGAGAGCTACGCCGGGCTACCCCTGTCAGAGGAACGTCTAGGGGGGTAGACGATCCGATTGTGCACAGATCAGGGTTTCGCCAGAGGAAGACCACGAGAACATCGGAATCAGATGAAAACTTGCATGTGTACCTAGCATATGTGTGTGAGTGTGGTGAGAGGTTGGTATAGGTGCTTGCATGTGTCCCCACTCGCATGCATGCGCTCTAACCTAGAAGCGAAGGTTCCGGACCCGTATAAGGGGGAATCTCCCCGTCGAGGTGAAACCGGGTAGGATAGTGCCCCAACTTGTGAACCAACATGGTTTTACATCACCCTATGACCTAAACAAACACAAAACAAGAGAGAGCTACGCCGGGCTACCCCTGTGAGCGGAACGTCTAGGTGGGTAGACGATCCAAGTGTGCACAGATCAGGGATTCGCCGGAGGAAGACCACGAGAACATCGGAATCAGATGAAAACTTGCATGTGTCCCTAGCATATGTGTGTGAGTGTGGTGAGAGGTTGGTATAGGTGCTTGCATGTGTCCCCACTCGCATGCATGCGCTCTAACCTAGAAGCGAAGGTTCCGGACCCGTATAAGGGGGAATCTCCCCGTCGAGGTGAAACCGGGTAGGATAGTGCCCCAACTTGTGATCCAACATGGTTTTACATCACCCAATGACCTAAACAAACACAAAACAAGATAGAGCTACGCCGGGCTACCCCTGTGAGAGGAACGTCTAGGGGGTAGACGATCCAAGTGTGCACAGATCAGGGTTTCGTCGGAGGAAGACCACGAGAACATCGGAATCAGATGAAAACTTGCATGTGTCCCTAGCATATGTGTGTGAGTGTGGTGAGAGGTTCGTATAGGTGCTTGCATGTGTCCCCCCTCGCATGCATGCGCTCTAACCTAGAAGCGAAGGTTCCGGACCCGTATAAGGGGGAATCTCCCTGTCGAGGTGAAACCGGATAGGATAGTGCCCCAACTTGTGAACCAACATGGTTTTACATCACCCTATGACCTAAACAAACACAAAACAAGAGAGAGCTACGCCGGGCTACCCCTGTGAGAGGAACGTCTAGGGGGGTAGACGATCCGATTGTGCACAGATCAGGGTTTCGCCAGAGGAAGACCACGAGAACATCGGAATCGGATGAAAACTTGCATGTGTACCTAGCATATGTGTGTGAGTGTGGTGAGAGGTTGGTATAGGTGCTTGCATGTGTCCCCCCTCGCATGCATGCGCTCTAACCTAGAAGCGAAGGTTCCGGACCCGTATAAGGGGGAATCTCCCCGTCGAGGTGAAACCGGGTAGGATAGTGCCCCAACTTGTGAACCAACATGGTTTTACATCACCCTATGACCTAAACAAACACAAAACAAGAGAGAACTACGTCGGGCTACCCCTGTCAGAGGAACGTCTAGGGGGTAGACGATCCGAGTGTGCACAGATCAGGGTTTCGCCGGAGGAAGACCACAAGAACATCGGAATCAGATGAAAACTTGCATGTGTCCCTAGAATATGTGTGTGAGTGTGGTGAGAGGTTGGTATAGGTGCTTGCATGTGTCCCCACTCGCATGCATGCGCTCTAACCTAGAAGCGAAGGTTCCGGACCCGTATAAGGGGGAATCTCCCCGTCGAGGTGAAACCGGGTAGGATAGTGCCCCAACTTGTGAACCAACATGGTTTTAAATCACCCTATGACCTAAACAAACACAAAACAAGAGAGAGCTACGCCGGGCTACCCCTGTGAGAGGAACGTCTAGGGGGATAGACGATCGAAGTGTGCACAGATCAGGGTTTCGCCGGAGGAAGACGACGAGAACATCGGAATCAGATGAAAACTTGCATGTGTACCTAGCATATGTGTGTGAGTGTGGTGAGAGGTTGGTATAGGTGCATGCATGTGTCCCCCCTCGCATGCATGCGCTCTAACCTAGAAGCGAAGGTTCCGGACCCGTATAAGGGGGAATCTCCCCGTCGAGGTGAAACCGGGTAGGATAGTGCCCCAACTTTTGAACCAACATGGTTTTACATCACCCTATGACCTAAACAAACACAAAACAAGAGAGAGCTACGCCGGGCCACCCCTGTCAGAGGAACGTCTAGGGGGGTAGACGATCCGATTGTCCACAGATCAGGGTTTCGCTAGAGGAAGACCACGAGAACATCGGAATCAGATGAAAACTTGCATGTGTACCTAGCATATGTGTGTGAGTGTGGTGAGAGGTTGGTATAGGTGCTTGCATGTGTCCCCCCTCGCATGCATGCGCTCTAACCTAAAAGCGAAGGTTCCGGACCCGTATAAGTGGGAATCTTCCCGTCGAGGTGAAACCGGGTAGGATCGTGCCCCAACTTGTGAACCAACATGGTTTTACATCACCCTATGACCTAAACAAACACAAAACAAGAGAGAGCTACGCCGGGCTACCCCTGTGAGAGGAACGTCTAGGGGGTAGACGATCCGAGTGTGCACAGATCACGGTTTCGCCGGAGGAAGACCACGAGAACATCGGAATCAGATGAAAACTTGCATGTGTCCCTAGCATATGTGTGTGAGTGTAGTGATAGGTTGGTATAGGTTCTTGCATTTGTCCCCCCTCGCATGCATGCACTCTAACCTAGAAGCGAAGGTTCCGAACCCGTATAAGGGGGAATCTCCCCGTCGAGGTGAAACCGGGTAGGATGGTGCCCCAACTTGTGAACCAACATGGTTTTACATCACCCTATGACCTAAACAAACACAAAACAAGAGAGAGCTACGCCGGGATACCCCTGTCAGAGGAACGTCTAGGGGGGTAGACGATCCGAGTGTGCACAGATCAGGGTTTCGCCGGAGGAAGACCACGAGAACATCGGAATTAGATGAAAACTTGCATGTGTCCCTAGCATATGTGTGTGAGTGTGGTGAGAGGTTGGTATAGGTGCTTGCATGTGTCCCCACTCGCATGCATGCGCTCTAACCTAGAAGCGAAGGTTCCGGACCCGTATAAGGGGGAATCTCCCCGTCGAGGTGAAGCCGGGTAGGATCGTGCCCAACTTGTGAACCAGCATGGTTTTACATCACCCTATGACCTAAACAAACACAAAACAAGACAGAGCTACGCCGGGCTACCCCTGTCAGAGGAACGTCTAGGGGGGTAGACTATCCGAGTGTGCACAGATCAGGGTTTCGCCGGAGGAAGACCACGAGAACATCGGAATCAGATGAAAACTTGCATGTGTCCCTATCATATGTGTGTGAGTGTGGTGAGAGGTTGGTATAGGTGCTTGCATGTGTCCCCCCTCGCATGCATGCGCTCTAACCTAGAAGCGAAGGTTACGGACCCGTATAAGGGGGAATCTCCCCGTCGAGGTGAAACCGGGTAGGATAGTGCCCCAACTTGTGAACCAACATGGTTTTACATCACCCTATGACCTAAACAAACACAAAACAAGAGAGAGCTACGCTGGGCTACCCCTGTGAGAGGAACGTCTAGGGGGGTAGACGATCCGAGTGTGCACAGATCAGGGTTTCGCCGGAGGAAGACCACGAGAACATCGGAATCAGATGAAAACCTGCATGTGTCCCTAGCATATGTGTGTGAGTGTGGTGATAGGTTAGTATAGGTGCTTGCATGTGTCCCCCCTCGCATGCATGCACTCTAACCTAGAAGCGAAGGTTCCAGACCCGTATAAGGGGGAATCTCCCCGTCGAGGTGAAACCGGGTAGGATAGTGCCCCAACTTGTGAACCAACATGGTTTTACATCACCCTATGACCTAAACAAACACAAAACAAGAGAGAACTACGCCGGGCTACCCCTGTCAGAGGAACGTCTAGGGGGTAGACGATCCGAGTGTGCACAGATCAGGGTTTCGCCGGAGGAAGACCACGAGAACATGGGAATCAGATGAAAACTTGCATGTGTCCCTAGCATATGTGTGTTAGTGTGGTGAGAGGTTGGTATAGGTGCTTGCATGTGTCCCCACTCGCATGCATGCGCTCTAACCTAGAAGCGAAGGTTCCGTACCCGTATAAGGGGGAATCTCCCCGTCGAGGTGAAACCGGGTAGGATAGTGCCCCAAGTTGTGATCCAACATGGTTTTACATCACCCTATGACCTAAACAAACACAAAACAAGAGAGAGCTACGCCGGGCTACCCCTGTGAGAGGAACGTCTAGGGGGGTAGACGATCCAAGTGTGCACAGATCAGGGTTTCGTCGGAGGAAGACCACGAGAACATCGGAATCAGATGAAAACTTGCATGTGTCCCTAGCATATGTGTGTGAGTGTGGTGAGAGGTTGGTATAGGTGCTTGCATGTGTCCCCCTCGCATGCATGCGCTCTAACCTAGAAGCGAAGGTTCCGGACCCGTATAAGGGGGAATCTCCTCGTCGAGGTGAAACCGGGTAGGATAGTGCCCCAACTTGTGAACCAACATGGTTTTACATCACCCTATGACCTAAACAAACACAAAACAAGAGAAAGCTACGCCGGGCTACCCCTGTCAGAGGAACGTCTAGGGGGGTAGACGATCTGATTGTGCACAGATCAGGGTTTCGCCACAGGAAGACCACGAGAACATCGGAATCAGATGAAAACTTGCATGTGTACCTAGCATATGTGTGTGAGTGTGGTGAGAGGTTGGTATAGGTGCTTGCATGTGTCCCCACTCGCATGCATGCGCTCTAACCTAGAAGCGAAGGTTCCGGACCCGTATAAGGGGGAATCTCCCCGTCGAGGTGAAACCGGGTAGGATAGTGCCCCAACTTTCGAACCAACATGGTTTTACATCACCCTATGACCTAAACAAACACAAAACAAGAGAGAGCTACGCCGGGCTACCCCTGTGAGAGGAACGTCTAGGGGGGTAGACGATCCGAGTGTGCACAGATCAGGGTTTCGCCGCAGGAAGACCACGAGAACATCGGAATCAGATGAAAACTTGCATGTGTCCCTAGCATATGTGTGTGAGTGTGGTGAGAGGTTGGTATAGGTGCTTGCATGTGTCCCCCCTCGCATGCATGCGCTCTAACCTAGAAGCGAAGGTTCCGGACCCGTATAAAGGGGAATCTCCCCGTCGAGGTGAAACCGGGTAGGATAGTGCCCCAACTTTTGAACCAACATGGTTTTACATCAACCTATGACCTAAACAAACACAAAACAAGAGAGAGCTACGCCGGGATACCCCTGTCAGAGGAACGTCTAGGGGGGTAGACGATCCGATTGTGCACAGATCAGGGTTTCGCTAGAGGAAGACCACGAGAACATCGGAATCAGATGAAAACTTGCATGTGTCCCTAGCATATGTGTGTGAGTGTGGTGAGAGGTTGGTATAGGTGCTTGCATGTGTCCCCCCTCGCATGCATGCGCTCTAACCTAGAAGCGAAGGTTACGGACCCGTATAAGGGGGAATCTCCCCGTCGAGGTGAAACCGGGTAGGATAGTGCCCCAACTTGTGCACCAACATGGTTTTACATCACCCTATGACCTAAACAAACACAAAACAAGAGAGAGATACACCGGGCTACCCCTGTGAGAGGAACGTCTAGGGGGGTAGACGATCCGAGTGTGCACAGATCAGGGTTTCGCCGGAGGAAGACCACGAGAACATCTGAATCAGATGAAAACTTGCATGTGTCCCTAACATATGTGTGTGAGTGTGGTGAGAGGTTGGTATAGGTGCTTGCATGTGTCCCCCTCGCATGCATGCGCTCTAACCTAGAAGCGAAGGTTACGGACCCGTATAAGGGGGAATCTCCCCGTCGAGGTGAAACCGGGTAGGATAGTGCCCCAACTTGTGAACCAACATGGTTTTACATCACCCTATGACCTAAACAAACACAAAACAAGAGAGAGCTACGCCGGGCTACCCCTGTGAGAGGAACGTCTAGGGGGGTAGACGATCCGAGTGTGCACAGATCAGGGTTTCGCCGGAGGAAGACCACGAGAACATCGGAATCAGATGAAAACTTGCATGTGTCCCTAACATATGTGTGTTAGTGTGGTGAGAGGTTGGTATAGGTGCTTGCATGTGTCCCCCCTCGCATGCATGCACTCTAACCTAGAAGCGAAGGTTCCGGACCCGTATAAGGGGGAATCTCCCCGTCGAGGTGAAACCGGGTAGAATAGTGCCCCAACTTGTGAACCAACATGGTTTTACATAACCCTATGACCTAAACAAACACAAAACAAGAGAGAGCTACGCCGGGCTACCCCTGTGAGAGGAACGTCTAGGGGGGTAGACGATCCAAGTGTGCACAGATCAGGGTTTCGCCGGAGGAAGACCACGAGAACATCGGAATCAGATGAAAACTTGCATGTGTCCCTAGCATATGTGTGTGAGTGTGGTGAGAGGTTGGTATAGGTGCTTGCATGTATCCCCCCTCGCATGCATGCGCTCTAACCTAGAAGCGAAGGTTCCGGACCCGTATAAGGGGGAATCTCCCCGTCGAGGTGAAACCGGGTAGGATCGTGCCCCAACTTGTGAACCAACATGGTTTTACATCACCCTATGACCTAAACAAACACAAAACAAGAGAGAGCTACGCCGGGCTACCCCTGTGAGAGGAACGTCTAGGGGGGTAGACAATCCGAGTGTGCACAGATCAGGGTTTCGCCGGAGGAAGACCACGAGAACATCGAAATCAGATGAAAACTGGCATGTGTACCTAGCATATGTGTGTGAGTGTGGTGAGAGGTTGGTATAGGTGCTTGCATGTGTCCCCCCTCGCATGCATGCGCACTATCCTAGAAGCGAAGGTTCTAGACCCGTATAAGGGGGAATCTCCCCGTCGAGGTGAAACCGGGTAGGATTGTGCCCAACTTGTGAACCAGCATGGTTTTACATCACCCTATGACCTAAACAAACACAAAACAAGAGAAAGCTACGCCGGGCTACCCCTGTCAGAGGAACGTCTAGGGGGGTAGACGATCCGAGTGTGCACAGATCAGGGTTTCGCCGGAGGAAGACCACGAGAACATCGGAATCAGATGAAAACTTGCATGTGTCCCTAGCATATGTGTGTGAGTGTGGTGAGAGGTTGCTATAGGTGCTTGCGTGTGTCCCCACTCGCATGCATGCGCTCTAACCTAGAAGCGAAGGTTCCGGACCCGTATAAGGGGGAATCTCCCCGTCGAGGTGAAACCGGGTAGGATAGTGCCCCAACTTGTGAACCAACATGGTTTTACATCACCCTATGACCTAAACAAACACAAAACAAGAGAGAACTACGGCGGGCTACCCCTGTCAGAGGAACGTCTAGGGGGTAGACGATCCGAGTGTGCACAGATCAGGGTTTCGCTGGAGGAAGACCACGAGAACATCAGAATCAGATGAAAACTTGCATGTGTCCCTAGCATATGTGTGTGAGTGTGGTGAGAGGTTGGTATAGGTGCTTGCATGTGTCCCCACTCGCATGCATGGGCTCTAACCTAGAAGCGAAGGTTCCGGACCCGTATAAGGGGGAATCTCCCCGTCGAGGTGAAACCGGGTAGGATAGTGCCCCAACTTGTGAACCAACATGGTTTTACATCACCCTATGACCTAAACAAACACAAAACAAGAGAGAGCTACGCCGGGCTACCCCTGTGAGAGGAACGTCTAGGGGGTAGACGATCCAAGTGTGCACAGATCAGGGTTTCGCTGGAGGAAGACCACAAGAACATCGGAATCGGATGAAAACTTGCATGTGTCCCTAGCATATGTGTGTGAGTGTGGTGAGAGGTTGGTATAGGTGCTTGCATGTGTCCCCCCTCGCATGCATGCGCTCTAACCTAGAAGCGAAGGTTCCGGACCCGTATAAGGGGGAATCTCCCCGTCGAGGTGAAACCGAGTAGGATAGTGCCCCAACTTGTGAACCAACATGGTTTTACATCACCCTATGACCTAAACAAACACAAAACAAGAGAGAGCTACGCCGGTCTACCCCTGTGAGAGGAACGTCTAGGGGGGTAGACGATCCGATTGTGCACAGATCAGGGTTTCGCCAGAGGAAGACCACGAGAACATCGGAATCAGATGAAAGCTTGCATGTGTACCTATCATATGTGTGTGAGTGTGGTGAGAGGTTGGTATAGGTGCTTGCATGTGTCCCCCCTCGCATGCATGCGCTCTAACCTAGAAGCGAAGGTTTCGGACCCGTATAAGGGGGAATCTCCCCGTCGAGGTGAAACCGGGTAGGATAGTGCCCCAACTTGTGAACCAACATGGTTTTACATCACCCTATGACCTAAACAAACACAAAACAAGAGAGAGCTACGCCAGGCTACCCCTGTGAGAGGAACGTCTAGGGGGGTAGATGATCCAAGTGTGCACAGATCAGGGTTTCGCCGCAGGAAGACCACGAGAACATCGGAATCAGATGAAAACTTGCATGTGTCCCTAGCATATGTGTGTGAGTGTGGTGAGAGGTTGGTATAGGTGCTTGCATGTGTCCCCCCTCGCATGCATGCGCTCTAACCTAGAAGCGAAGGTTCCGGACCCGTATAAGGGGGAATCTCCCTGTTGAGGTGAAACCGGATAGGATAGTTTCCCAATTTTTGAACCAACATGGTTTTACATCACCCTATGACCTAAACAAACACAAAACAAGATAGAGCTACGCCAGACTACCCCTGTCAGAGGAACGTCTAGGGGGGTAGACGATCCGATTGTGCACAGATCAGGGTTTCGCCAGAGGAAGACCACGAGAACATCGGAATCAGATGAAAACTTGCATGTGTACCTAGCATATGTGTGTGAGTGTGGTGAGAGGTTGGTATAGGTGCTTGCATGTGTCCCCCCTCGCATGCATGCGCTCTAACCTAGAAGCGAAGGTTCCGGACCCGTATAAGGGGGAATCTCCCCATCGAGGTGAAACCGGGTAGGATAGTGCCCCAACTTGTGAACCAACATGGTTTTACATCACCCTATGACCTAAACAAACACAAAAAAATAGAGAATACGTCGGGCTACCCCTGTTAGAGGAACGTCTAGGGGGTAGACGATCCGAGTGTGCACAGATCAGGGTTTCGCCGGAGGAAGACCACGAGAACATCGGAATCAGATGAAAACTTGCATGTGTCCCTAGCACATGTGTGTGAGTGTGGTGAGAGGTTGGTATAGGTGCTTGCATGTGTGCCCACTCGCATGCATGCGCTCTAACCTAGAAGCGAAGGTTCCGGACCCGTATAAGGGGGAATCTCCCCCTCGAGGTGAAACCGGGTAGGATAGTGCCCCAACTTGTGAACCAACATGGTTTTACATCACTCTATGACCTAAACAAACACAAAACAAGAGAGAGCTATGCCGGGCTACCCCTGTGAGAGGAACGTCTAGGGGGGTAGACGATCCAAGTGTGCACAGATCAGGGTTTCGCCGGAGGAAGACCACGAGAACATCGGAATCAGATGAAAACTTGCATGTGTCCCTAGAATATGTGTGTGAGTGTGGTTAGAGGTTGGTATAGGTGCTTGCATGTGTCCCCCCTCGCATGCATGCGCTCTAACCTAGAAGCGAAGGTTCCGGACCCGTATAAGGGGGAATCTCCCCGTCGAGGTGAAACCGGGTAGGATAGTGCCCCAACTTTTGAACCAACATGGTTTTACATCACCCTATGACCTAAACAAACACAAAACAAGAGAGAGCTACGTCGGGCTACCCCTGTCAGAGGAACGTCTAGGGGGGTAGACGATCCGATTGTGCACAGATCAGGGTTTCGCCAGAGGAAGACCAGGAGAACATCGGAATCAGATGAAAACTTGCATGTGTACCTAGAATATGTGTGTGAGTGTGGTGAGAGGTTGGTATAGGTGCTTGCATGTGTCCCCCCTCGCATGCATGCGCTCTAACGTAGAAGCGAAGGTTCCGGACCCGTATAAGTGGGAATCTCCCCGTCGAGGTGAAACCGGGTAGGATCGTGCCCCAACTTGTGAACCAACATGGTTTTACATCACCCTATGACCTAAACAAACACAAAACAAGAGAGAGCTACGCCGGGCTACCCCTGTGAGAGGAACGTCTAGGGGGTAGACGATCCGAGTGTGCACAGATCAGGGTTTCGCCGGAGGAAGACCACGAGAACATCGGAATCAGATGAAAACTTGCATGTGTCCCTAGCATATGTGTGTGAGTGTGGTGAGAGGTTTGTATAGGTGCTTGCATTTGTCCCCCCTCGCATGCATGCGCTCTAACCTAGAAGCGAAGGTTCCGGACCCGTATAAGGGGGAATCTCCCCGTCGAGGTGAAACCGGGTAGGATGGTGCCCCAACTTGTGAACCAACATGGTTTTACATCACCCTATGACCTAAACAAACACAAAACAAGAGAGAGCTACGCCAGGCTACCCCTGTCAGAGGAACGTCTAGGGGGGTAGACGATCTGAGTGTGCACAGATCAGGGTTTCGCCGGAGGAAGACCACGAGAACATCAGAATCAGATGAAAACTTGCATGTGTCCCTAGCATATGTGTGTGAGTGTGGTGAGAGGTTGGTATAGGTGCTTGCATGTGTCCCCCCTCGCATGCATGCGCTCTAACCTAGAAGCGAAGGTTACAGACCCGTATAAGGGGGAATCTCCCCGTCGAGGTGAAACCGGGTAGGATAGTGCCCCAACTTGTGAACCAACATGGTTTTACATCACCCTATGACCCAAACAAACATAAAACAAGAGAGATCTACGCCGGGCTACCCCTGTGAGAGGAACGTCTAGGGGAGTAGACGATCCGAGTGTGCACAGATCAGGGTTTCGCTGGAGGAAGACCACGAGAACATCGGAATCAGATGAAAACTTGCATGTGTCCCTAGCATATGTGTATGACTGTGGTGAGAGGTTGGTATAGGTGCTTGCATGTGTCCCCCTCGCATGCATGCGCTCTAACCTAGAAGCGAAGGTTTCGGACCCGTATAAGGGGGAATCTCCCCGTCGAGGTGAAACCGGGTAGGATAGGGCCCCAACTTGTGAACCAACATGGTTTTACATCACCCTATGACCTAAACAAACACAAAACAAGAGAGAACTACGCCGGGCTACCCCTGTGAGAGGAATGTCTAGGGGGGTAGACGATCCGATTGTGCACAGATCAGGGTTTCGCCAGAGGAAGACCACGAGAACATCGGAATCAGATGAAAACTTGCATGTGTACCTAGCATATGTGTGTGAGTGTGGTGAGAGGTTGGTATAGGTGCTTGCATGTGTCCCCACTCGCATGCATGCGCTCTAACCTAGAAGCGAAGGTTCGGACCCGTATAAGGGGGAATCTCCCCGTCGAGGTGAAACCGGGTAGGATAGTGCCCCAACTTGTGAACCAACATGGTTTTACATCACCCTATGACCTAAACAAACACAAAACAAGAGAGAACTACGGAGGGCTACCCCTGTCAGAGGAACGTCTAGGGGGTAGACGATCCGAGTGTGCACAGATCAGGGTTTCGCTGGAGGAAGACCACGAGAACATCGGAATCAGATGAAAACTTGCATGTGTCCCTAGCATATGTGTGTGAGTGTGGTGAGAGGTTGGTATAGGTTCTTGCATGTGTGCCCACTCGCATGCATGGGCTCTAACCTAGAAGCGAAGGTTCCGGACCCGTATAAATGGGAATCTCCCCGTCGAGGTGAAACCGGGTAGGATAGTGCCCCAACTTGTGAACCAACATGGTTTTACATCACCCTATTACCTAAACAAACACAAAACAAGAGAGAACTACGGCGGGCTACCCCTGTCAGAGGAACGTCTAGGGGGTAGACGATCCGAGTGTGCACAGATCAGGGTTTCGCCGGAGGAAGACCACGAGAACATCGGAATCAGATGAAAACTTGCATGTGTCCCTAGCATATGTGTGTGAGTGTGGTGAGAGGTTTGTATAGGTGCTTGCATTTGTCCCCCCTCGCATGCATGCGCTCTAACCTAGAAGCGAAGGTTCCGGACCCGTATAAGGGGGAATCTCCCCGTCGAGGTGAAACCGGGTAGGATGGTGCCCCAACTTGTGAACCAACATGGTTTTACATCACCCTATGACCTAAACAAACACAAAACAAGAGAGAGCTACGCCAGGCTACCCCTGTCAGAGGAACGTCTAGGGGGGTAGACGATCCGAGTGTGCACAGATCAGGGTTTCGCCGGAGGAAGACCACGAGAACATCGGAATCAGATGAAAACATGCATGTGTCCCTAGCATATGTGTGTGAGTGTGGTGAGAGGTTGGTATAGGTGCTTGCATGTGTCCCCCCTCGCATGCATGCGCTCTAACCTAGAAGCGAAGGTTACAGACCCGTATAAGGGGGAATCTCCCTGTCGAGGTGAAACCGGGTAGGATAGTGCCCCAACTTGTGAACCAACATGGTTTTACATCACCCTATGACCTAAACAAACATAAAACTAGAGAGAGCTACGCCGGGCTACCCCTGTGAGAGGAACGTCTAGGGGAGTAGACGATCCGAGTGTGCACAGATCAGGGTTTCGCTGGAGGAAGACCACGAGAACATCGGAATCAGATGAAAACTTGCATGTCTCCCTAGCATATGTGTGTGAGTGTGGTGAGAGGTTGATATAGGTGCTTGCATGTGTCCCCCTCACATGCATGCGCTCTAACCTAGAAGCGAAGGTTTCGGACCCGTATAAGGGGGAATCTCCCCGTCGAGGTGAAACCGGGTAGGATAGGGCCCCAACTTGTGAACCAACATGGTTTTACATCACCCTATGACCTAAACAAACACAAAACAAGAGAGAACTACGTCGGGCTACCCCTGTGAGAGGAACGTCTAGGGGGGGTAGACGATCCGATTGTGCACAGATCAGGGTTTCGCCAGAGGAAGACCACGAGAACATCGGAATCAGATGAAAACTTGCATGTGTACCTAGCATATGTGTGTGAGTGTGGTGAGAGGTTGGTATAGGTGCTTGCATGTGTCCCCACTCGCATGCATGCGCTCTAACCTAGAAGCGAAGGTTCCGGACCCGTATAAGGGGGAATCTCCCCGTCGAGGTGAAACCGGGTAGGATAGTGCCCCAACTTGTGAACCAACATGGTTTTACATCACCCTATGACCTAAACAAACACAAAACAAGAGAGAACTATGGCGGGCTACCCCTGTCAGAGGAACGTCTAGGGGGTAGACGATCCGAGTGTGCACAGATCAGGGTTTCGCTGGAGGAAGACCACGAGAACATCGGAATCAGATGAAAACTTGCATGTGTCCCTAGCATATGTGTGTGAGTGTGGTGAGAGGTTGGTATAGGTGCTTGCATGTGTCCCCACTCGCATGCATGGGCTCTAACCTAGAAGCGAAGGTTCCGGGCCCGTATAAGGGGGAATCTCCCCATCGAGGCGAAACCGGGTAGGATAGTGCCCCAACTTGTGAACCAACATGGTTTTACATCACCCTATGACCTAAACAAACACAAAACAAGAGAGAGCTACGCCGGGCTACCCCTGTGAGAGGAACGTCTAGGGGGGTAGACGATCTGAGTGTGCACAGATCAGGGTTTCGCCGGAGGAAGACCACGAGAACATCAGAATCAGATGAAAACTTGCATGTGTCCCTAGCATATGTGTGTGAGTGTGGTGAGAGGTTGGTATAGGTGCTTGCATGTGTCCCCCCTCGCATGCATGCGCTCTAACCTAGAAGCGAAGGTTACAGACCCGTATAAGGGGGAATCTCCCCGTCGAGGTGAAACCGGGTAGGATAGTGCCCCAACTTGTGAACCAACATGGTTTTACATCACCCTATGACCCAAACAAACATAAAACAAGAGAGATCTACGCCGGGCTACCCCTGTGAGAGGAACGTCTAGGGGAGTAGACGATCCGAGTGTGCACAGATCAGGGTTTCGCTGGAGGAAGACCACGAGAACATCGGAATCAGATGAAAACTTGCATGTGTCCCTAGCATATGTGTATGACTGTGGTGAGAGGTTGGTATAGGTGCTTGCATGTGTCCCCCTCGCATGCATGCGCTCTAACCTAGAAGCGAAGGTTTCGGACCCGTATAAGGGGGAATCTCCCCGTCGAGGTGAAACCGGGTAGGATAGGGCCCCAACTTGTGAACCAACATGGTTTTACATCACCCTATGACCTAAACAAACACAAAACAAGAGAGAACTACGCCGGGCTACCCCTGTGAGAGGAATGTCTAGGGGGGTAGACGATCCGATTGTGCACAGATCAGGGTTTCGCCAGAGGAAGACCACGAGAACATCGGAATCAGATGAAAACTTGCATGTGTACCTAGCATATGTGTGTGAGTGTGGTGAGAGGTTGGTATAGGTGCTTGCATGTGTCCCCACTCGCATGCATGCGCTCTAACCTAGAAGCGAAGGTTCGGACCCGTATAAGGGGGAATCTCCCCGTCGAGGTGAAACCGGGTAGGATAGTGCCCCAACTTGTGAACCAACATGGTTTTACATCACCCTATGACCTAAACAAACACAAAACAAGAGAGAACTACGGAGGGCTACCCCTGTCAGAGGAACGTCTAGGGGGTAGACGATCCGAGTGTGCACAGATCAGGGTTTCGCTGGAGGAAGACCACGAGAACATCGGAATCAGATGAAAACTTGCATGTGTCCCTAGCATATGTGTGTGAGTGTGGTGAGAGGTTGGTATAGGTTCTTGCATGTGTGCCCACTCGCATGCATGGGCTCTAACCTAGAAGCGAAGGTTCCGGACCCGTATAAATGGGAATCTCCCCGTCGAGGTGAAACCGGGTAGGATAGTGCCCCAACTTGTGAACCAACATGGTTTTACATCACCCTATTACCTAAACAAACACAAAACAAGAGAGAACTACGGCGGGCTACCCCTGTCAGAGGAACGTCTAGGGGGTAGACGATCCGAGTGTGCACAGATCAGGGTTTCGCCGGAGGAAGACCACGAGAACATCGGAATCAGATGAAAACTTGCATGTGTCCATAGCATATGTGTGTGAGTGTGGTGAGAGGTTTGTATAGGTGCTTGCATTTGTCCCCCCTCGCATGCATGCGCTCTAACCTAGAAGCGAAGGTTCCGGACCCGTATAAGGGGGAATCTCCCTGTCGAGGTGAAACCGGGTAGGATGGTGCCCCAACTTGTGAACCAACATGGTTTTACATCACCCTATGACCTAAACAAACACAAAACAAGAGAGAGCTACGCCAGGCTACCCCTGTCAGAGGAACGTCTAGGGGGGTAGACGATCCGAGTGTGCGCAGATCAGGGTTTCGCCGGAGGAAGACCACGAGAACATCGGAATCAGATGAAAACATGCATGTGTCCCTAGCATATGTGTGTGAGTGTGGTGAGAGGTTGGTATAGGTGCTTGCATGTGTCCCCCCTCGCATGCATGCGCTCTAACCTAGAAGCGAAGGTTACAGACCCGTATAAGGGGGAATCTCCCTGTCGAGGTGAAACCGGGTAGGATAGTGCCCCAACTTGTGAACCAACATGGTTTTACATCACCCTATGACCTAAACAAACATAAAACTAGAGAGAGCTACGCCGGGCTACCCCTGTGAGAGGAACGTCTAGGGGAGTAGACGATCCGAGTGTGCACAGATCAGGGTTTCGCTGGAGGAAGACCACGAGAACATCGGAATCAGATGAAAACTTGCATGTCTCCCTAGCATATGTGTGTGAGTGTGGTGAGAGGTTGATATAGGTGCTTGCATGTGTCCCCCTCACATGCATGCGCTCTAACCTAGAAGCGAAGGTTTCAGACCCGTATAAGGGGGAATCTCCCCGTCGAGGTGAAACCGGGTAGGATAGGGCCCCAACTTGTGAACCAACATGGTTTTACATCACCCTATGACCTAAACAAACACAAAACAAGAGAGAACTACGTCGGGCTACCCCTGTGAGAGGAACGTCTAGGGGGGGTAGACGATCCGATTGTGCACAGATCAGGGTTTCGCCAGAGGAAGACCACGAGAACATCGGAATCAGATGAAAACTTGCATGTGTACCTAGCATATGTGTGTGAGTGTGGTGAGAGGTTGGTATAGGTGCTTGCATGTGTCCCCACTCGCATGCATGCGCTCTAACCTAGAAGCGAAGGTTCCGGACCCGTATAAGGGGGAAGCTCCCCGTCGAGGTGAAACCGGGTAGGATAGTGCCCCAACTTGTGAACCAACATGGTTTTACATCACCCTATGACCTAAACAAACACAAAACAAGAGAGAACTATGGCGGGCTACCCCTGTCAGAGGAACGTCTAGGGGGTAGACGATCCGAGTGTGCACAGATCAGGGTTTCGCTGGAGGAAGACCACGAGAACATCGGAATCAGATGAAAACTTGCATGTGTCCCTAGCATATGTGTGTGAGTGTGGTGAGAGGTTGGTATAGGTGCTTGCATGTGTCCCCACTCGCATGCATGGGCTCTAACCTAGAAGCGAAGGTTCCGGGCCCGTATAAGGGGGAATCTCCCCATCGAGGTGAAACCGGGTAGGATAGTGACCCAACTTGTGAACCAACATGGTTTTACATCACCCTATGACCTAAACAAACACAAAACAAGAGAGAGCTACGCCGGGCTACCCCTGTGAGAGGAACGTCTAGGGGGTAGACGATCCAAGTGTGCACAGATCAGGGTTTCGCCGGAGGAAGACCACAAGAACATCAGAATCAGATGAAAACTTGCATGTGTCCCTAGCATATGTGTGTGAGTGTGGTGAGAGGTTGGTATAGGTGCTTGCATGTGTCCCCCCTCGCATGCATGCGCTCTAACCTAGAAGCGAAGGTTCCGGACCCGTATAAGGGGGAATCTCCCCGTCGAGGTGAAACCGGGTAGGATAGTGCCCCAACTTGTGAACCAACATGGTTTTCCATCACCCTATGACCTAAACAAACACAAAACAAGAGAGAGCTACGCCGGGCTACCCCTGTGAGAGGAACGTCTAGGGGGGTAGACGATCCGATTGTGCATAGATCAGGGTTTCGCCAGAGGAAGACCACGAGAACATCGGAATCAGATGAAATCTTGCATGTGTACCTAGCATATGTGTGTGAGTGTGGTGAGAGGTTGGTATAGGTGCTTGCATGTGTCCCCCCTCGCATGCATGCGCTCTAACCTAGAAGCGAAGGTTTCGGACCGGTATAAGGGGGAATCTCCCCGTCGAGGTGAAACCGGGTAGGATCGTCCCCAACTTGTGAACCAGCATGTATTTACATCACCCTATGACCTAAACAAACACAAAACAAGAGAGAGCTACGCCGGGCTACCCCTATCAGAGGAACGTCTAGGGGGGTAGACGATCCGAGTGTGCACAGATCAGGGTTTCGCCGGAGGAAGACCACGAGAACATCAGAATCAGATGAAAACTTGCATGTGTCCCTAGCATATGTGTGTGAGTGTGGTGAGAGGTTGGTATAGGAGCTTGCATGTGTCCCCACTCGCATGCATGCGCTCTAACCTAGAAGCGAAGGTTCCGGACCCGTATAAGGGGGAATCTCCCCGTCGAGGTGAAACCTGGTAGGATAGTGCCCCAACTTGTGAACCAACATGGTTTTACATCACCCTATGACCTAAACAAACACAAAACAAGAGAGAACTACGGCGGGCTACCCCTGTCAGAGGAACGTCTAGGGGGTAGACGATCCGAGTGTGCACAGATCAGGGTTTCGCTGGAGGAAGACCACGAGAACATCGGAATCAGATGAAAACTTGCATGTGTCCCTAGCATATGTGTGTGAGTGTGGTGAGAGGTTGGTATAGGTGCTTGCATGTGTCCCCACTCGCATGCATGGGCTCTAACCTAGAAGCGAAGGTTCCGGACCCGTATAAGGGGGAATCTCCCCGTCGAGGTGAAACCGGGTAGGATAGTGCCCCAACTTGTGAACCAACATGGTTTTACATCACCCTATGACCTAAAAAAACACAAAACAAGAGAGAGCTACGCCGGGCTACCCCTGTGAGAGGAACGTCTAGGGGGGTAGACGATCCAAGTGTGCACAGATCAGGGTTTCGTCGGAGGAAGACCACGAGAACATGGGAATCAGATGAAAACTTGCATGTGTCCCTAGCATATGTGTGTGAGTGTGGTGAGAGGTTGGTATAGGTGCTTGCATGTGTCCCCCCTCGCATGCATGCGCTCTAACCTAGAAGCGAAGGTTCCGGACCCGTATAAGGGGGAATCTCCCCGTCGAGGTGAAACCGGGTAGGATAGTGACCCAACTTGTGAACCAACATGGTTTTACATCACCCTATGACCTAAACAAACACAAAACAAGAGAGAGCTACGCCGGGCTACCCCTGTGAGAGGAACGTCTAGGGGGTAGACGATCCGATTGTGCACAGATCAGGGTTTCGCCAGAGGAAGACCACGAGAACATCGGAATCAGATGAAAACTTGCATGTGTACCTAGCATATGTGTGTGAGTGTGGTGAGAGGTTGGTATAGGTGCTTGCATGTGTACCCCCTCACATGCATGCGCTCTAACCTAGAAGCGAAGGTTCCGGACCCGTATAAGGGGGAATCTCCCCGTCGAGGTGAAACCGGGTAGGATCGTGCCCAACTTGTGAGCCAGCATGGTTTTTCATCACCCTATGACCTAAACAAACACAAAACAGGAGAGAGCTACGCCGGGCTACCCCTGTCAGAGGAACGTCTAGGGGGGTAGACGATCCGAGTGTGCACAGATCAGGGTTTCGCCGGAGGAAGACCACGAGAACATCGGAATCAGATGAAAACTTGCATGTGTCCCTAGCATATGTGTGTGAGTGTGGTGAGAGGTTGGTATAGGTGCTTGCATGTGTCCCCACTCGCATGCATGCGCTCTAACCTAGAAGCGAAGGTTCCGGACCCGTATAAGGGGGAATCTCCCCGTCGAGGTGAAACCGGGTAGGATAGTGCCCCAACTTGTGAACCAACATGGTTTTACATCACCCTATGACCTAAACAAACACAAAACAAGAGAGAACTACGGCGGGCTACCCCTGTCAGAGGAACGTCTAGGGGGTAGACGATCCGAGTGTGCACAGATCAGGGTTTCGCTGGAGGAAGACCACGAGAACATCGGAATCAGATGAAAACTTGCATGTGTCCCTAGCATATGTGTGTGAGTGTGGTGAGAGGTTGGTATAGGTGCTTGCATGTGTCCCCACTCGCATGCATGGGCTCTAACCTAGAAGCGAAGGTTCCGGACCCGTATAAGGGGGAATCTCCCCGTCGAGGTGAAACCGGGTAGGATAGTGCCCCAACTTGTGAACCAACATGGTTTTACATCACCCTATGACCTAAAAAAACACAAAACAAGAGAGAGCTACGCCGGGCTACCCCTGTGAGAGGAACGTCTAGGGGGGTAGACGATCCAAGTGTGCACAGATCAGGGTTTCGTCGGAGGAAGACCACGAGAACATGGGAATCAGATGAAAACTTGCATGTGTCCCGAGCATATGTGTGTGAGTGTGGTGAGAGGTTGGTATAGGTGCTTGCATGTGTCCCCCCTCGCATGCATGCGCTCTAACCTAGAAGCGAAGGTTCCGGACCCGTATAAGGGGGAATCTCCCCGTCGAGGTGAAACCGGGTAGGATAGTGACCCAACTTGTGAACCAACATGGTTTTACATCACCCTATGACCTAAACAAACACAAAACAAGAGAGAGCTACGCCGGGCTACCCCTATGAGAGGAACGTCTAGGGGGGTAGACGATCCGATTGTGCACAGATCAGGGTTTCGCCAGAGGAAGACCACGAGAACATCGGAATCAGATGAAAACTTGCATGTGTACCTAGCATATGTGTGTGAGTGTGGTGAGAGGTTGGTATAGGTGCTTGCATGTGTACCCCCTCGCATGCATGCGCTCTAACCTAGAAGCGAAGGTTCCGGACCCGTATAAGGGGGAATCTCCCCGTCGAGGTGAAACCGGGTAGGATCGTGCCCAACTTGTGAACCAGCATGGTTTTTCATCACCCTATGACCTAAACAAACACAAAACAGGAGAGAGCTACGCCGGGCTACCCCTGTCAGAGGAACGTCTAGGGGGGTAGACGATCCGAGTGTGCACAGATCAGGGTTTCGCCGGAGGAAGACCACGAGAACATCGGAATCAGATGAAAACTTGCATGTGTCCCTAGAATATGTGTGTGAGTGTGGTGAGAGGTTGGTATAGGTGCTTGCATGTGTCCCCACTCGCATGCATGCGCTCTAACCTAGAAGCGAAGGTTCCGGACCCGTATAAGGGGGAATCTCCCCGTCGAGGTGAAACCGGGTAGGATAGTGCCCCAACTTGTGAACCAACATGGTTTTACATCACCCTATGACCTAAACAAACACAAAACAAGAGAGAACTACGGCGGGCTACCCCTGTCAGAGGAACGTCTAGGGGGTAGACGATCCGAGTGTGCACAGATCAGGGTTTCGCTGGAGGAAGACCACGAGAACATCGGAATCAGATGAAAACTTGCATGTGTCCCTAGCATATGTGTGTGAGTGTGGTGAGAGGTTGGTATAGGTGCTTGCATGTGTCCCCACTCGCATGCATGGGCTCTAACCTAGAAGCGAATGTTCCGGACCCGTATAAGGGGGAATCTCCCCGTCGAGGTGAAACCGGGTAGGATAGTGCCCCAACTTGTGAACCAACATGGTTTTACATCACCCTATGACCTAAAAAAACACAAAACAAGAGAGAGCTACGCCGGGCTACCCCTGTGAGAGGAACGTCTAGGGGGGTAGACGATCCAAGTGTGCACAGATCAGGGTTTCGTCGGAGGAAGATCACGAGAACATGGGAATCAGATGAAAACTTGCATGTGTCCCTAGCATATGTGTGTGAGTGTGGTGAGAGGTTGGTATAGGTGCTTGCATGTGTCCCCCCTCGCATGCATGCGCTCTAACCTAGAAGCGAAGGTTCCGGACCCGTATAAGGGGGAATCTCCCTGTCGAGGTGAAACCGGGTAGGATAGTGACCCAACTTGTGAACCAACATGGTTTTACATCACCCTATGACCTAAACAAACACAAAACAAGAGAGAGCTACGCCGGGCTACCCCTGTGAGAGGAACGTCTAGGGGGGTAGACGATCCGATTGTGCACAGATCAGGGTTTCGCCAGAGGAAGACCACGAGAACATCGGAATCAGATGAAAACTTGCATGTGTACCGAGCATATGTGTGTGAGTGTGGTGAGAGGTTGGTATAGGTGCTTGCATGTGTACCCCCTCGCATGCATGCGCTCTAACCTAGAAGCGAAGGTTCCGGACCCGTATAAGGGGGAATCTCCCCGTCGAGGTGAAACCGGGTAGGATCGTGCCCAACTTGTGAACCAGCATGGTTTTTCATCACCCTATGACCTAAACAAACACAAAACAGGAGAGAGCTACGCCGGGCTACCCCTGTCAGAGGAACGTCTAGGGGGGTAGACGATCCGAGTGTGCACAGATCAGGGTTTCGCCGGAGGAAGACCACGAGAACATCGGAATCAGATGAAAACTTGCATGTGTCCCTAGCATATGTGTGTGAGTGTGGTGAGAGGTTGGTATAGGTGCTTGCATGTGTCCCCACTCGCATGCATGCGCTCTAACCTAGAAGCGAAGGTTCCGGACCCGTATAAGGGGGAATCTCCCCGTCGAGGTGAAACCGGGTAGGATAGTGCCCCAACTTGTGAACCAACATGGTTTTACATCACCCTATGACCTAAACAAACACAAAACAAGAGAGAACTACGGCGGGCTACCCCTGTCAGAGGAACGTCTAGGGGGTAGACGATCCGAGTGTGCACAGATCAGGGTTTCGCTGGAGGAAGACCACGAGAACATCGGAATCAGATGAAAACTTGCATGTGTCCCTAGCATATGTGTGTGAGTGTGGTGAGAGGTTGGTATAGGTGCTTGCATGTGTCCCCACTCGCATGCATGGGCTCTAACCTAGAAGCGAAGGTTCCGGACCCGTATAAGGGGGAATCTCCCCGTCGAGGTGAAACCGGGTAGGATAGTGCCCCAACTTGTGAACCAACATGGTTTTACATCACCCTATGACCTAAAAAAACACAAAACAAGAGAGAGCTACGCCGGGCTACCCGTGTGAGAGGAACGTCTAGGGGGGTAGACGATCCAAGTGTGCACAGATCAGGGTTTCGTCGGAGGAAGACCACGAGAACATGGGAATCAGATGAAAAGTTGCATGTGTCCCTAGCATATGTGTGTGAGTGTGGTGAGAGGTTGGTATAGGTGCTTGCATGTGTCCCCCCTTGCATGCATGCGCTCTAACCTAGAAGCGAAGGTTCCGGACCCGTATAAGGGGGAATCTCCCCGTCGAGGTGAAACCGGGTAGGATAGTGACCCAACTTGTGAACCAACATGGTTTTACATCACCCTATGACCTAAACAAACACAAAACAAGAGAGAGCTACGGCGGGCTACCCCTGTGAGAGGAACGTCTAGGGGGGTAGACGATCCGATTGTGCACAGATCAGGGTTTCGCCAGAGGAAGACCACGAGAACATGGGAATCAGATGAAAACTTGCATGTGTACCTAGCATATGTGTGTGAGTGTGGTGAGAGGTTGGTATAGGTGCTTGCATGTGTACCCCCTCGCATGCATGCGCTCTAACCTAGAAGCGAAGGTTTCGGACCCGTATAAGGGGGAATCTCCCCGTCGAGGTGAAACCGGGTAGGATAGTGCCCCAACTTGTGAACCAACATGGTTTTACATCACCCTATGACCTAAACAAACACAAAACAAGAGAGAGCTACGCCGGGCTACCCCTGTGAGAGGAACGTCTAGGGGGGTAGACGATCCAAGTGTGCACAGATCAGGGTTTCGTCGGAGGAAGACCACAAGAACATCGGAATCAGATGAAAACTTGAATGTGTCCCTAGCATATGTGTGTGAGTGTGGTGAGAGGTTGGTATAGGTGCTTGCATGTGTCCCCCCTCGCATGCATGCGCTCTAACCTAGAAGCGAAGGTTCCGGACCCGTATAAGGGGGAATCTCCCTGTCGAGGTGAAACCGGGTAGGATAGTGCCCCAACTTTTGAACCAACATGGTTTTACATAACCCTATGACCTAAACAAACACAAAACAAGAGAGAGCTACGCCGGGCTACCCCTGTCAGAGGAACGTCTAGGGGGGTAGACGATCCGATTGTGCATAGATCAGGGTTTCGCCAGATGAAGACCACGAGAACATCGGAATCAGATGAAAACTTGCATCTGTACCTAGCATATGTGTGTGAGTGTGGTGAGAGGTTGGTATAGGTGCTTGCATGTGTCCCCACTCGCATGCATGCGCTCTAACCTAGAAGCGAAGGTTCCGGACCCATATAAGGGGGAATCTCCCCGTCGAGGTGAAACCGGGTAGGATAGTGCCCCAACTTGTGAACCAACATGGTTTTACATCACCCTATGACCTAAACAAACACAAAACAAGAGAGAGCTACGCCGGGCTACCCCTGTGAGAGGAACGTCTAGGGGGGTAGACGAGCCAAGTGTGCACAGATCAGGGTTTCGCTGGAGGAAGACCACGAGAACATCGGAATCAGATGAAAACTTGCATGTGTCCCTAGCATATGTGTGTGAGTGTGGTGAGAGGTTGGTATAGGTGCTTGCATGTGTCCCCACTCGCATGCATGGGCTCTAACCTAGAAGCGAAGGTTCTGGACCCGTATAAGGGGGAATCTCCCCGTCGAGGTGAAACCGGGTAGGATAGTGCCCCAACTTGTGAACCAACATGGTTTTACATCACCCTATGACCTAAAAAAACACAAAACAAGAGAGAGCTACGCCGGGCTACCCCTGTGAGAGGAACGTCTAGGGGGGTAGACGATCCAAGTGTGCACAGATCAGGGTTTCGTCGGAGGAAGACCACGAGAACATGGGAATCAGATGAAAATTTGCATGTGTCCCTAGCATATGTGTGTGAGTGTGGTGAGAGGTTGGTATAGGTGCTTGCATGTGTCCCCCCTCGCATGCATGCGCTCTAACCTAGAAGCAAAGGTTCCGGACCCGTATAAGGGGGAACCTCCCCGTCGAGGTGAAACCGGGTAGGATAGTGACCCAACTTGTGAACCAACATGGTTTTACATCACCCTATGACCTAAACAAACACAAAACAAGAGAGAGCTACGCCGGGCTACCCCTGTGAGAGGAACGTCTAGGGGGGTAGACGATCCGATTGTGCATAGATCAGGGTTTCGCCAGAGGAAGACCACGAGAACATCGGAATCAGATGAAAACTTGCATGTGTCCCTAGCATATGTGTGTGAGTGTGGTGAGAGGTTGGTATAGGTGCTTGCATGTGTCCCCACTCGCATGCATGCGCTCTAACCTAGAAGCGAAGGTTCCAGACCCGTATAAGGGGGAATCTCCCCGTCGAGGTGAAACCGGGTAGGATCGTGCCCAACTTGTGAACCAGCATGGTTTTACATCACCCTATGACCTAAACAAACACAAAACAAGAGAGAGCTACGCCGGGCTACCCCTGTGAGAGGAACGTCTAGGGGGGTAGACGAGCCAAGTGTGCACAGATCAGGGTTTCGCCGGAGGAAGACCACGAGAATATCGGAATCAGATGAAAACTTGCATGTGTCCCTAGCATATGTGTGTGAGTGTGGTGAGAGGTTGGTATAGGTGCTTGCATGTGTCCCCCCTCGCATGCATGCGCTCTAACCTAGAAGCGAAGGTTCCGGACCCGTATAAGGGTGAATCTCCCCGTCGAGGTGAAACCGGGTAGGATAGTGCCCCAACTTTTGAACCAACATGGTTTTACATCACCCTATGACCTAAACAAACACAAAACAAGAGAGAGCTACGCCGGGCTACCCCTGTCAGAGGAACGTCTAGGGGGGTAGACGATCCGATTATGCACAGATCAGGGTTTCGCTAGAGGAAGACCACGAGAACATCGGAATCAGATGAAAACTTGCATGTGTACCTAGCATATGTGTGTGAGTGTGGTGAGAGGTTGGTATAGGTGCTTTCATGTGTCCCCACTCGCATGCATGCGCTTTAACCTAAAAGCGAAGGTTCCGGACCCGTATAAGTGGGAATCTCCCCATCGAGGTGAAACCGGGTTGGATCGTGCCCCAACTTGTGAACCAACATGGTTTTACATCACCCTATGACCTAAACAAACACAAAACAAGAGAGATCTACGCCGGGCTACCCCTGTGAGAGGAACGTCTAGGGGGTAGACGATCCGAGTGTGCACAGATCAGGGTTTCGCCGGAGGAAGACCACGAGAACATCGGCATCAGATGAAAACTTGCATGTGTCCCTAGCATATGTGTGTGAGTGTGGTGATAGGTTGGTATAGGTTCTTGCATTTGTCCCCCCTCGCATGCATGCGCTCTAACCTAGAAGCGAAGGTTCCGGACCCGTATAAGGGGGAATCTCACCGTCGAGGTGAAACCGGGTAGGATGGTGCCCCAACTTGTGAACCAACATGGTTTTACATCACCCTATGACCTAAACAAACACAAAACAATAGAGAGCTACGCCGGGCTACCCCTGTCAGAGGAACGTCTAGGGGGGTAGACGATCCGAGTGTGCACAGATCAGGGTTTCGCCGGAGGAAGACCACAAGAACATCGGAATCAGATGAAAACTTGCATGTGTCCCTAGCATATGTGTGTGAGTGTGGTGAGAGGTTGGTATAGGTGCTTGCATGTGTCCCCCCTCGCATGCATGCGCTCTAACCTAGAAGCGAAGGTTACGAACCCGTATAAGGGGGAATCTCCCCGTCGAGGTGAAACCGGGTAGGATAGTGCCCCAACTTGTGAACCAACATGGTTTTACATCACCCTATGACCTAAACAAAAACAAAACAAGAGAGAGCTACGCCGGGCTACCCCTGTGAGAGGAACGTCTAGGGGGTAGACGATCCGAGTGTGCACAGATCAGGGTTTCGCCGGAGGAAGACCACGAGAACATCGGAATCAGATGAAAACTTGCATGTGTCCCTAGCATATGTGTGTGAGTGTGGTGAGAGGTTGGTATAGGTGCTTGCATGTGTCCCCCCTCGCATGCATGCGCTCTAACCTAGAAGCGAAGGTTCCGGACCCGTATAAGGTGGAATCTCCCCGTCGAGGTGAAACCAGGTAGGATAGTGCCCCAACTTGTGAACCAACATGGTTTTACATCACCCTATGACCTAAACAAACACAAAACAAGAGAGAACTACGTCGGGCTACCCCTGTCAGAGGAACGTCTATGGGGTAGACGATCCGAGTGTGCACAGATCAGGGTTTCTCTGGAGGAAGACCACGAGAACATCGGAATCAGATGAAACCTTGCATGTGTCCCTAGCATATGTGTGTGAGTGTGGTGAGTGGTTGGTATAGGTGCTTGCATGTGTCCCCACTCGCATGCATGCGCTCTAACCTAGAAGCGAAGGTTCCGGACCCGTATAAGGGGGAATCTCCCCGTCGAGGTGAAATCGGGTAGGATAGTGCCCCAACTTGTGAACCAACATGGTTTTACATCACCCTATGACCTAAACAAACACAAAACAAGAGAGAGCTACGCCGGGCTACCCCTGTGAGAGGAACGTCTAGGGGGGTAGATGATCCAAGTGTGCACAGATTAGGGTTTCGCCGTAGGAAGACCACGAGAACATCGGAATCAGATGAAAACTTGCATGTGTCCCTAGCATATGTGTGTGAGTGTGGTGAGAGGTTGGTATAGGTGCTTGCATGTGTCCCCCCTCGCATGCATGCGCTCTAACCTAGAAGCGAAGGTTCCGGACCCGTATCAGGGGGAATCTCCCCGTCGAGGTGAAACCGCCTAGGATAGTATCCCAATTTTTGAACCAACATGGTTTTACATCACCCTATGACCTAAACAAACACAAAAAAAGATAGAGCTACGCCGGGCTACCCCTGTCAGAGGAACGTCTAGGGGGGTAGACGATCCGATTGTGCACAGATCAGGGTTTCGCCAGAGGAAGACCACGAGAACATCGGAATCAGATGAAAACTTGCATGTGTACCTAGCATATGTGTGTGAGTGTGGTGAGAGGTTGGTATAGGTGCTTGCATGTGTCCCCCCTCGCATGCATGCGCTCTAACCTAGAAGCGAAGGTTCCGGACCCGTATAAGGGGGAATCTCCCCGTCAAGGTTAAACCGGGTAGGATAGTGCCCCAACTTGTGAACCAACATGGTTTTACATCACAATATGACCTAAACAAACACAAAACAAGAGAGAACTACGTCGGGCTACCCCTGTTAGAGGAACGTCTAGGGGGTAGACGATCCGAGTGTGCACAGATCAGGGTTTCGCCGGAGGAAGACCACGAGAACATCGGAATCAGATGAAAACTTGCATGTGTCCCTAGCATATGTGTGTGAGTGTGGTGAGAGGTTGGTATAGGTGCTTGGATGTGTCCCCACTCGCATGCATGCGCTCTAACCTAGAAGCGAAGGTTCCGGACCCGTATAAGGGGGAATCTCCCCGTCGAGGTAAAACCGGGTAGGATAGTGCCCCAACTTGTGAACCAACATGGTTTTACATCACCCTATGACCTAAACAAACACAAAACAAGAGAGAGCTTCGCCGGGCTACCCCTGTGAGCGGAACGTCTAGGGGGGTAGACGATCCAAGTGTGCACAGATCAGGGTTTCGCCGGAGGAAGATCACGAGAACATCGGAATCAGATGAAAACTTGCATGTGTCCCTAGCATATGTGTGTGAGGGTGGTGAGAGGTTGGTATAGGTGCTTGCATGTGTCCCCCCTCGCATGCCTGCGCTCTAACCTAGAAGCGAAGGTTCCGGACCCGTATAAGGGGGAATCTCCCCGTCGAGGTGAAACCGGGTAGGATAGTGCACCAACTTTTGAACCAACATGGTTTTACATCACCCTATGACCTAAACAAACACAAAACAGGAGAGAGATACGCCGGGCTACCCCTGTCAGAGGAACGTCTAGGGGGGTAGACGATCCGATTGTGCACAGATCAGGGTTTCACCAGAGGAAGACCACGAGAACATCGGAATCAGATGAAAACTTGCATGTGTACCTAGCATATGTGTGTGAGTGTGGTGAGAGGTTGGTATAGGTGCTTGCATGTGTCCCCCCTCGCATGCATGCGCTCTAACCTAGAAGCGAAGGTTCCGGACCCGTATAAGGGGGAATCTCCCCGTCGAGGTTAAACCGGGTAGGATAGTGCCCCAACTTGTGAACCAACATGGTTTTACATCACAATATGACCTAAACAAACACAAAACAAGAGAGAACTACGTCGGGCTACCCCTGTTAGAGGAACGTCTAGGGGGTAGACGATCCGAGTGTGCACAGATCAGGGTTTCGCCGGAGGAAGACCACGAGAACATCGGAATCAGATGAAAACTTGCATGTGTCCCTAGCATATGTGTGTGAGTGTGGTGAGAGGTTGGTATAGGTGCTTGGATGTGTCCCCACTCGCATGCATGCGCTCTAACCTAGAAGCGAAGGTTCCGGACCCGTATAAGGGGGAATCTCCCCGTCGAGGTAAAACCGGGTAGGATAGTGCCCCAACTTGTGAACCAACATGGTTTTACATCACCCTATGACCTAAACAAACACAAAACAAGAGAGAGCTTCGCCGGGCTACCCCTGTGAGCGGAACGTCTAGGGGGGTAGACGATCCAAGTGTGCACAGATCAGGGTTTCGCCGGAGGAAGATCACGAGAACATCGGAATCAGATGAAAACTTGCATGTGTCCCTAGCATATGTGTGTGAGGGTGGTGAGAGGTTGGTATAGGTGCTTGCATGTGTCCCCCCTCGCATGCCTGCGCTCTAACCTAGAAGCGAAGGTTCCGGACCCGTATAAGGGGGAATCTCCCCGTCGAGGTGAAACCGGGTAGGATAGTGCCCCAACTTTTGAACCAACATGGTTTTACATCACCCTATGACCTAAACAAACACAAAACAGGAGAGAGATACGCCGGGCTACCCCTGTCAGAGGAACGTCTAGGGGGGTAGACGATCCGATTGTGCACAGATCAGGGTTTCACCAGAGGAAGACCACGAGAACATCGGAATCAGATGAAAACTTGCATGTGTACCTAGCATATGTGTGTGAGTGTGGTGAGAGGTTGGTATAGGTGCTTGCATGTGTCCCCCCTCGCATGCATGCGCTCTAACCTAGAAGCGAAGGTTCCGGAACCGTATAAGTGGGAATCTCCCCGTCGAGGTGAAACCGGGTAGGATCGTGCCCCAACTTGTGAACCAACATGGTTTTACATCACCCTATGACCTAAACAAACACAAAACAAGAGATAGCTACGTCGGGCTACCCCTGTGAGAGGAACGTCTAGGGGGTAGACGATCCGAGTGTGCACAGATCAGGGTTTCGCCGGAGGAAGACCACGAGAACATCGGAATCAGATGAAAACTTGCATGTGTCCCTAGCATATGTGTGTGAGTGTGGTGAGAGGTTTGTATAGGTGCTTGCATTTGTCCCCCCTCGCATGCATGCGCTCTAACCTAGAAGCGAAGGTTCCGGACCCGTATAAGGGGGAATCTCCCCGTCGAGGTGAAACCGGGTAGGATGGTGCCCCAACTTGTGAACCAACATGGTTTTACATCACCCTATGACCTAAACAAACACAAAACAAGAGAGAGCTACGCCAGGCTACCCCTGTCAGAGGAACGTCTAGGGGGGTAGACGATCCGAGTGTGCACAGATCAGGGTTTCACCGGAGGAAGACCACGAGAACATCGGAATCAGATGAAAACTTGCATGTGTCCCTAGCATATGTGTGTGAGTGTGGTGAGAGGTTGGTATAGGTGCTTGCATGTGTCCCCCCTCGCATGCATGCGCTCTAACCTAGAAGCGAAGGTTACGGACCCGTATAAGGGGGAATCTCCGCGTCGAGGTGAAACCGGGTAGGATAGTGCCCCAACTTGTGAACCAACATGGTTTTACATCACCCTATGACCTAAACAAACAGAAAACAAGAGAGAGCTACGCCGGGCTACCCCTGTGAGAGGAACGTCTAGGGGAGTAGACGATCCGAGTGTACACAGATCAGGGTTTCGCCGGAGGAAGACCACGAGAACATCGGAATCAGATGAAAACTTGCATGTGTCCCTAGCATATGTGTGTGAGTGTGGTGATAGGTTGGTATAGGTGCTTGCATGTGTCCCCCCTCGCATGCATGCACTCAAACCTAGAGGCGAAGGTTCCAGACCCGTATAAGGGGGAATCTCCCCGTCGAGGTGAAACCGGGTAGGATAGTGCCCCAACTTGTGAACCAACATGGTTTTACATCACCCTATGACCTAAACAAACACAAAACAAGAGAGAACTACACCGGGCTACCCCTGTCAGAGGAACGTCTAGGGGTAGACGATCCGAGTGTGCACAGATCAGGGTTTCGCCGGAGGAAGACCACGAGAACATCAGAATCAGATGAAAACTTGCATGTGTCCCTAGCATATGTGTGTGAGTGTGGTGAGAGGTTGGTATAGGTGCTTGCATGTGTCCCCACTCGCATGCATGCGCTCTAACCTAGAAGCGAAGGTTCCGGACCCGTATAAGGGGGAATCGCCCCATCGAGGTGAAACCGGGTAGGATAGTGCCCCAACTTGTGATCCAACATGGTTTTACATCACCCTATGACCTAAACAAACACAAAACAAGAGAGAGCTACACCGGGCTACCCCTGTGAGAGGAACGTCTAGGGGGGTAGACGATCCAAGTGTGCACAGATCAGGGTTTCGTCGGAGGAAGACCACGAGAACATCGGAATCAGATGAAAACTTGCATGTGTCCCTAGCATATGTGTGTGAGTGTGGTGAGAGGTTGGTATAGGTGCTTGCATGTGTCCCCCCTCGCATGCATGCGCTCTAACCTAGAAGCGAAGGTTCCGGACCCGTATAAGGGGGAATCTCCCCGTCGAGGTGAAACCGGGTAGGATAGTGCCCCAACTTGTGAACCAACATGGTTTTACATCACCCTATGACCTAAACAAACACAAAACAAGAGAGAGCTACGCCGGGCTACCCCTGTGAGAGGAACGTCTAGGGGGGTAGACGATCCGATTGTGCACAGATCAGGGTTTCGCCAGAGGAAGACCACGAGAACATCGGAATCAGATGAAAACTTGCATGTGTACCTAGCATATGTGTGTGAGTGTGGTGAGAGGTTGGTATAGGTGCTTGCATGTGTCCCCCTTCGCATGCATGCGCTCTAACCTAGAAGCGAAGGTTCCGGACCCGTATAAGGGGGAATCTCCCCGTCGAGGTGAAACCGGGTAGGATAGTGCCCCAACTTGTGAACCAACATGGTTTTACATCACCCTATGACCTAAACAAACACAAAACAAGAGAGAGCTACGCCGGGCTACCCCTGTGAGAGGAACGTCTAGGGGGGTAGACGATCCGATTGTGCACAGATCAGGGTTTCGCCAGAGGAAGACCATGAGAACATCGGAATCAGATGAAAGCTTGCATGTGTACCTAGCATATGTGTGTGAGTGTGGTGAGAGGTTGGTATAGGTGCTTGCATGTGTCCCCCCTCGCATGCATGCGCTCTAACCTAGAAGCGAAGGTTCCGGACCCGGGGGGAATCTCCCCGTCGAGGTGAAACCGGGTAGGATCGTGCCCAACTTGTGAACCAGCATGGTTTTACATCACCCTATGACCTAAACAAACACAAAACAAGAGAGAGCTACGCCAGGCTACCCCTGTCAGAGGAACGTCTAGGGGGGTAGACTATCCGAGTGTGCACAGATAGGGGTTTCGCCGGAGGAAGACCACGAGAACATCGGAATCAGATGAAAACTTGCATGTGTCCCTAGCATATGTTTGTGAGTGTGGTGAGAGGTTGGTATAGGTGCTTGCATGTGTCCCCACTCGCATGCATGCGCTCTAACCTAGAAGCGAAGGTTCCGGACCCGTATAAGGGTGAATCTCCCCGTCGAGGTGAAACCGGGTAGGATAGTGCCCCAACTTGTGAACCAACATGGTTTTACATCACCCTATGACCTAAACAAACACAAAACAAGAGAGAACTACGGCGGGCTACCCCTGTCAGAGGAACGTCTAGGGGGTAGACGATCCGAGTGTGCACAGATCAGGGTTTCGCTGGAGGAAGACCACGAGAACATCGGAATCAGATGAAAACTTGCATGTGTCCCTAGCATATGTGTGTGAGTGTGGTGAGAGGTTGGTATAGGTGCTTGCATGTGTCCCCACTCGCATGCATGGGCTCTATCCTAGAAGCGACGGTTCCGGACCCGTATAAGGGGGAATCTCCCCGTCGAGGTGAAACCGGGTAGGATAGTGCCCCAACGTGTGAACCAACATGGTTTTACATCACCCTATGACCTAAACAAACACAAAACAAGAGATAGCTACGCCGGGCTACCCCTGTGAGAGGAACGTCTAGGGGGTAGATGATCCAAGTGTGCACAGATCAGGGTTTCGTCGGAGGAAGACCACGAGAACATCGGAATCAGATGAAAACTTGCATGTGTCCCTAGAATATGTGTGTGAGTGTGGTGAGAGGTTGGTATAGGTGCTTGCATGTGTCGCCCCTCGCATGCATGCGCTCTAACCTAGAAGCGAAGGTTCTGGACCCGTATAAGGGGGAATCTCCCCGTCGAGGTGAAACCGGGTAGGGTAGTGCCCCAACTTGTGAACCAACATGGTTTTACATCACCCTATGACCTAAACAAACACAAAACAAGAGAGAGCTACGCCGGGCTACCCCTGTGAGAGGAACGTCTAGGGGGGTAGACGATCCGATTGTGCACAGATCAGGGTTTCGCCAGAGGAAGACCATGAGAACATCGGAATCAGATGAAAACTTGCATGTGTACCTAGCATATGTGTGTAAGTGTGGTGAGAGGTTGGTATAGGTGCTTGCATGTGTCCCCCCTCGCATGCATGCGCTCTAACCTAGAAGCGAAGGTTCCGGACCCGTATAAGGGGGAATCTCCCCGTCGAGGTGAAACCGGGTAGGATCGTGCCCAACTTGTGAACCAGCATGGTTTTTCATCACCCTATGACCTAAACAAACACAAAACAAGAGAGAGCTACGCCGGGCTACCCCTGTCAGAGGAACGTCTAGGGGGGTAGACGATCCGAGTGTGCACAGATCAGGGTTTCGCCGGAGGAAGACCACGAGAACATCGGAATCAGATGAAAACTTGCATGTGTCCCTAGCATATGTGTGTGAGTGTGGTGAGAGGTTGGTATAGGTGCTTGCATGTGTCCCCACTCACATGCATGCGCTCTAACCTAGAAGCGAAGGTTCCGGACCCGTATAAGGGGGAATCTCCCCGTCGAGGTGAAACCGGGTAGGATAGTGCCCCAACTTGTGAACCAACATGGTTTTACATCACCCTATGACCTAAACAAACACAAAACAAGAGAGAGCTACGCCAGGCTACCCCTGTGAGAGGAACGTCTAGGGGGGTAGATGATCCAAGTGTGCACAGATCAGGGTTTCGGCGCAGGAAGACCACGAGAACATCGAAATCAGATGAAAACTTGCATGTGTCCCTAGCATATGTGTGTGAGTGTGGTGAGAGGTTGGTATAGGTGCTTGCATGTGTCCCCACACGCATGCATGCGCTCTAACCTAGAAGCGAAGGTTCCGGACCCGTATGAGGGGGAATCTCCCCGTCGAGGTGAAACCGGGTAGGATAGTGCCCCAACTTGTGATCCAACATGGTTTTACATCACCCTATGACCTAAACAAACACAAAACAAGAGAGAGCTACGCCGGGCTACCCCTGTGAGAGGAACGTCTAGGGGGTAGACGATCCAAGTGTGCACAGATCAGGGTTTCGTCGGAGGAAGACCACGAGAACATCGGAATCAGATGAAAACTTGCATGTGTCCCTAGCATATGTGTGTGAGTGTGGTGAGAGGTTGGTATAGGTGCTTGCATGTGTCCCCCTCGCATGCATGCGCTCTAACCTAGAAGCGAAGGTTCCGGACCCGTATAAGGGGGAATCTCCCCGTCGAGGTGAAACCGGGTAGGATAGTGCCCCAACTTGTGAACCAACATGGTTTTACATCACCCTATGACCTAAACAAACACAAAACAAGAGAGAGCTACGCCGGGCTACCCCTGTGAGAGGAACGTCTAGGGGGGTAGACGATCCAAGTGTGCACAGATCAGGGTTTCGCCGGAGGAAGACCACAAGAACATCGGAATCAGATGAAAACTTGCATGTGTCCCTAGCATATATGTGTGAGTGTGGTGAGAGGTTGGTATAGGTGCTTGCATGTGTCCCCCCTCGCATGCATGCGCTCTAACCTAGAAGCGAAGGTTCCGGACCCGTATAAGGGGGAATCTCCCCGTCGAGGTGAAACCGGGTAGGATAGTGCCCCAACTTTTGAACCAACATGGTTTTACATCACCCTATGACCTAAACAAACACAAAACAAGAGAGAGCTACGCCGGGCTACCCCTGTCAGAGGAACGTCTAGGGGGTAGACGATCCGATTGTGCATAGATCAGGGTTTCGCCAGAGGAAGACCACGAGAACATCGGAATCAGATGAAAACTTGCATGTGTACCTAGCATATGTGTGTGAGTGTGGTGAGAGGTTGGTATAGGTGCTTGCATGTGTCCCCACTCGCATGCATGCGCTCTAACCTAGAAGCGAAGGTTCCGGACCCGTATAAGGGGGAATCTCCTCGTCGAGGTGAAACCGGGTAGGATAGTGCCCCAACTTGTGAACCAACATGGTTTTACATCACCCTATGACCTAAACAAACACAAAACAAGAGAGAGCTACGCCGGGCTACCCCTGTGAGAGGAACGTCTAGGGGGGTAGACGATCCAAGTGTGCATAGATCAGGGTTTCGCCAGAGGAAGACCACGAGAACATCAGAATCAGATGAAAACTTGCATGTGTCCCTAGCATATGTGTGTGAGTGTGGTGAGAGGTTGGTATAGGTGCTTGCATGTGTCCCCCCTCGCATGCATGGGCTCTAACCTAGAAGCGAAGGTTCCGGACCCGTATAAGGGGGAATCTCCCCGTCGAGGTGAAACCGGATAGGATAGTTTCCCAACTTTTGAACCAACATGGTTTTACATCACCCTATGACCTAAACAAACACAAAACAAGATAGAGCTACGCCGGGCTACCCCTGTCAGAGGAACGTCTAGGGGGGTAGACGATCCGATTGTGCACAGATCAGGGTTTCGCCAGAGGAAGACCACGAGAACATCGGAATCAGATGAAAACTTGCATGTGTACCTAGCATATGTGTGTGAGTGTGGTGATAGGTTGGTATAGGTGCTTGCATGTGTCACCCCTCGCATGCATGTGCTCTAACCTAGAAGCGAAGGTTCCGGACCCGTATAAGGGGGAATCTCCCCGTCGAGGTGAAACCGGGTAGGATAGTGCCCCAACTTGTGAACCAACATGGTTTTACATCACCCTATGACCTAAACAAACACAAAACAAGAGAGAACTACGTCGGGCTACCCCTGTCAGAGGAACGTCTACGGGGTAGACGATCCGAGTGTGCACAGATCAGGGTTTTGCCGGAGGAAGACCACGAGAACATCGGAATCAGATGAAAACTTGCATGTGTCCCTAGCATATGTGTGTGAGTGTGGTGAGAGGTTGGTATAGGTGCTTGCATGTGTCCCCACTCGCATGCATGCGCTCTAACCTAGAAGCGAAGGTTCCGGACCCGTATAAGGGGGAATCTCCCCGTCGAGGTGAAACCGGGTAGGATAGTGCCCCAACTTGTGAACCAACATGGTTTTAAATCACCCTATGACCTAAAAAAACACAAAACAAGAGAGAGCTACGCCGGGCTACCCCTGTGAGAGGAACGTCTAGGGGGGTAGACGATCCAAGTGTGCACAGATCAGGGTTTCGCCGGAGGAAGACCACGAGAACATCGGAATCAGATGAAAACTTGCATGTGTCCCTAGCATATGTGTGTGAGTGTGGTGAGATGTTGGTATAGGTGCATGCATGTGTCCCCCCTCGCATGCATGCGCTCTAACCTAGAAGCGAAGGTTCCGGACCCGTATAAGGGGGAATCTCCCCGTCGAGGTGAAACCGGGTAGGATTGTGCCCAACTTGTGAACCAGCATGGTTTTACATCACCCTATGACCTAAACAAACACAAAACAAGAGAGAGCTACGCCGGGATACCCCTGTCAGAGGAACGTCTAGGGGGGTAGACGATCCGAGTGTGCACAGATCAGGGTTTCGCCGGAGGAAGACCACGAGAACATCGGAATCAGATGAAAACTTGCATGTGTCCCTAGCATATGTGTGTGAGTGTGGTGAGAGGTTGGTATAGGTGCTTGCATGTGTCCCCCCTCGCATGCATGCGCTCTAACCTAGAATCGAAGGTTACGGACCCGTATAAGGGGGAATCTCCCCGTCGAGGTGAAACCGGGTAGGATAGTGCCCCAACTTGTGAACCAACATGGTTTTACATCACCCTATGACCTAAACAAACACAAAACAAGAGAGAGCTACGCCGGGCTACCCCTGTGAGAGGAACGTCTAGGGGGGTAGACGATCCGAGTGTGCACAGATCAGGGTTTCGCCGGAGGAAGACCACGAGAACATCGGAATCAGATGAAAACTTGCATGTGTCCCTAACATATGTGTGTTAGTGTGGTGAGAGGTTGGTATAGGTGCTTGCATGTGTCCCCCCTCGCATGCATGCACTCTAACCTAGAAGCGAAGGTTCCAGACCCGTATAAGGGGGAATCTCCCCGTCGAGGTGAAACCGGGTTGGATAGTGCCCCAACTTGTGAACCAACATGGTTTTACATCACCCTATGACCTAAACAAACACAAAACAAGAGAGAACTACGCCGGGCTACCCCTGTCAGAGGAACGTCTAGGGGGTAGACGATCCGAGTGTGCACAGATCAGGGTTTCGCCGGAGGAAGACCACGAGAACATCGGAATCAGATGAAAACTTGCATGTCTCCCTAGAGTATGTGTGTGAGTGTGGTGAGAGGTTGGTATAGGTGCTTGCATGTGTCCCCACTCGCATGCATGCTCTCTAACCTAGAAGCGAAGGTTCCGGACCCGTATAAGGGGGAATCTCCCCGTCGAGGTGAAACCGGGTAGGATAGTGCCCCAACTTGTGATCCAACATGGATTTACATCACCCTATGACCTGAACAAACACAAAACAAGAGAGAGCTACGTCGGGCTACCCCTGTGAGAGGAACGTCTAGGGGGGTAGACGATCCAAGTGTGCACAGATCAGGGTTTCGTCGGAGGAAGACCACGAGAACATCGGAATCAGATGAAAACTTGCATGTGTCCCTAGCATATGTGTGTGAGTGTGGTGAGAGGTTGGTATAGGTGCTTGCATGTGTCCCCCTCGCATGCATGCGCTCTAACCTAGAAGCGAAGGTTCCGGACCCGTATAAGGGGGAATCTCCTCGTCATGGTGAAACCGGGTAGGATAGTGCCCCAACTTGTGAACCAACATGGTTTTACATCACCCTATGACCTAAACAAACACAAAACAAGAGAGAGCTACGCCGGGCTACCCCTGTCAGAGGAACGTCTAGGGGGGTAGACGATCTGATTGTGCACAGATCAGGGTTTCGCCACAGGAAGACCACGAGAACATCAGAATCAGATGAAAACTTGCATGTGTACCTAGCATATGTGTGTGAGTGTGGTGAGAGGTTGGTATAGGTGCTTGCATGTGTCCCCACTCGCATGCATGCGCTCTAACCTAGAAGCGAAGGTTCCGGACCCGTATAAGGGGGAATCTCCCCGTCGAGGTGAAACCGGGTAGGATAGTGCCCCAACTTTCGAACCAACATGGTTTTACATCACCCTATAACCTAAACAAACACAAAACAAGAGAGAGCTACGCCGTGCTACCCCTGTGAGAGGAACGTCTAGGGGGGTAGACGATCCGTGTGTGCACAGATCAGGGTTTCGCCGCAGGAAGACCACGAGAACATCGGAATCAGATGAAAACTTGCATGTGTCCCTAGCATATGTGTGTGAGTGTGGTGAGAGGTTGGTATAGGTGCTTGCATGTGTCCCCCCTCGCATGCATGCGCTCTAACCTAGAAGCGAAGGTTCCGGACCCGTATAAGGGGGAATCTCCCCGTCGAGGTGAAACCGGGTAGGATAGTGCCCCAACTTTTGAACCAACATGGTTTTACATCAACCTATGACCTAAACAAACCCAAACAAGAGAGAGCTACGCCGGGCTACCCCTGTCAGAGGAACGTCTAGGGGGGTAGACGATCCGATTGTGCACAGATCAGGGTTTCGCTAGAGGAAGACCACGAGAACATCGGAATCAGATGAAAACTTGCATGTGTACCTAGCATATGTGTGTGAGTGTGGTTATAGGTTGGTATAGGTCCTTGCATGTGTCCCCCCTCGCTTGCATGCGCTCTAACCTAGAAGCGAAGGTTCCGGACCCGTATAAGTGGGAATCTCCCCGTCGAGGTGAAACCGGGTAGGATCGTGCCCCAACTTGTGAACCAACATGGTTTTACATAACCCCATGACCTAAAAAAACACAAAACAAGAGAGAGCTACATCGGGCTACCCCTGTGAGAGGAACGTCTAGGGGGTAGACGATCCGAGTGTGCACAGATCAGGGTTTCGCCGGAGGAAGACCACGAGAACATCGGAATCAGATGAAAACTTGCATGTGTCCCTAGCATATGTGTGTGAGTGTGGTGAGAGGTTGGTATAGGTGCTTGCATGTGTCCCCCTCGCATGCATGCGCTCTAACCTAGAAGCGAAGGTTCCGGACCCGTATAAGGGGGAATCTCCCCGTCGAGGTGAAACCGGGTAGGATCGTGCCCCAACTTGTGAACCAACATGGTTTTACATAACCCCATGACCTAAAAAAACACAAAACAAGAGAGAGCTACGCCGGGCTACCCCTGTGAGAGGAACGTCTAGGGGGGTAGACGATCCAAGTGTGCACAGATCAGGGTTTCGCCGGAGGAAGACCACGAGAACATCGGAATCAGATGAAAACTTGCTTGTGTCCTTAGCATATGTGTGTGAGTGTGGTGAGAGGTTGGTATAGGTGCTTGCATGTGTCCCCCCTCGCATGCATGCGCTCTAACCTAGAAGCAAAGGTTCCGGACCCGTATAAGGGGGAATCTCCCTGTCGAGGTGAAACCGGGTAGGATAGTGCCCCAACTTTTGAACCAACATGGTTTTACATCACCCTATGACCTAAACAAACACAAAACAAGAGAGAGCTACGCCGGGCTACCCCTGTCAGAGGAACGTCTAGGGCGGTAGACGATCCGATTGTGCATAGATCAGGGTTTCGCCAGAGGAAGACCACGAGAACATCGGAATCAGATGAAAACTTGCATGTGTACCTAGCATATGTGTGTGAGTGTGGTGAGAGGTTGGTATAGGTACTTGCATGTGTCCCCCCTCGCATGCATGCACTCTAACCTAGAAGCGAAGGTTCCGGACCCGTATAAGGGGGAATCTCCCCGTCGAGGTGAAACCGGGTAGAATAGTGCCCCAACTTGTGAACCAACATGGTTTTACATCACCCTATGACCTAAACAAACACAAAACAAGAGAGAGCTACGCCGGGCTACCCCTGTGAGAGGAACGTCTAGGGGGGTAGACGATCCAAGTGTGCACAGATCAGGGTTTCGCCGGAGGAAGACCACGAGAACATCGGAATCAGATGAAAACTTGCTTGTGTCCTTAGCATATGTGTGTGAGTGTGGTGAGAGGTTGGTATAGGTGCTTGCATGTGTCCCCACTCGCATGCATGCGCTCTAACCTAGAAGCGAAGGTTCCGGACCCGTATAAGGGGGAATCTCCCTGTCGAGGTGAAACCGGGTAGGATAGTGCCCCAACTTGTGAACCAACATGGTTTTACATCACCCTATGACCTAAACAAACACAAAACAAGAGAGAGCTACGCCGGGCTACCCCTGTGAGAGGAACGTCTAGGGGGGTAGACGATCCAAGTGTGCACAGATCAGGGTTTCGCCGGAGGAAGACCACGAGAACATCGGAATCAGATGAAAACTTGCATGTGTACCTAGCATATGTGTGTGAGTGTGGTGAGAGGTTGGTATAGGTGCTTGCATGTGTCCCCACTCGCATGCATGCGCTCTAACCTAGAAGCGAAGGTTCCGGACCCGTATAAGGGGGAATCTCCCCGTCGAGGTGAAACCGGGTAGGATAGTGCCCCAACTTTCGAACCAACATGGTTTTACATCACCCTATGACCTAAACAAACACAAAACAAGAGAGAGCTACGCCGTGCTACCCCTGTGAGAGGAACGTCTAGGGGGGTAGACGATCCGAGTGTGCACAGATCAGGGTTTCGCCGCAGGAAGACCACGAGAACATCGGAATCAGATGAAAACTTGCATGTGTCCCTAGCATATGTGTGTGAGTGTGGTGAGAGGTTGGTATAGGTGCTTGCATGTGTCCCCCCTCGCATGCATGCGCTCTAACCTAGAAGCGAAGGTTCCGGACCCGTATAAGGGGGAATCTCCCCGTCGAGGTGAAACCGGGTAGGATAGTGCCCCAACTTTTGAACCAACATGGTTTTACATCAACCTATGACCTAAACAAACCCAAACAAGAGAGAGCTACGCCGGGCTACCCCTGTCAGAGGAACGTCTAGGGGGGTAGACGATCCGATTGTGCACAGATCAGGGTTTCGCTAGAGGAAGACCACGAGAACATCGGAATCAGATGAAAACTTGCATGTGTACCTAGCATATGTGTGTGAGTGTGGTTAGAGGTTGGTATAGGTCCTTGCATGTGTCCCCCCTCGCATGCATGCGCTCTAACCTAGAAGCGAAGGTTCCGGACCCGTATAAGTGGGAATCTCCCCGTCGAGGTGAAACCGGGTAGGATCGTGCCCCAACTTGTGAACCAACATGGTTTTACATAACCCCATGACCTAAAAAAACACAAAACAAGAGAGAGCTACATCGGGCTACCCCTGTGAGAGGAACGTCTAGGGGGGTAGACGATCCGAGTGTGCACAGATCAGGGTTTCGCCGGAGGAAGACCACGAGAACATGGAATCAGATGAAAACTTGCATGTGTCCCTAGCATATGTGTGTGAGTGTGGTGAGAGGTTGGTATATGTGCTTGCATGTGTCCCCCCTCGCATGCATGCGCTCTAACCTAGAAGCGAAGGTTCCAGACCCGTATAAGGGGGAATCTCCCCGTCGAGGTGAAACCGGGTAGGATGGTGCCCCAACTTGTGAACCAACATGGTTTTACATCACCCTATGACCTAAACAAACACAAAACAAGAGAGAGCTACGCCGGGCTACCCCTGTCAGAGGAACGTCTAGGGGGGTAGACGATCCGAGTGTGCACAGATCAGGGTTTCGCCGGAGGAAGACCACGAGAACATCGGAATCAGATGAAAACTTGCATGTGTCCCTAGCATATGTGTGTGAGTGTGGTGAGAGGTTGGTATAGGTGCTTGCATGTGTCCCCCCTCGCATGCATGCGCTCTAACCTAGAAGCAAAGGTTCCGGACCCGTATAAGGGGGAATCTCCCCGTCGAGGTGAAACCGGGTAGGATAGTGCCCCAACTTTTGAACCAACATGGTTTTACATCACCCTATGACCTAAACAAACACAAAACAAGAGAGAGCTACGCCGGGCTACCCCTGTCAGAGGAACGTCTAGGGCGGTAGACGATCCGATTGTGCATAGATCAGGGTTTCGCCAGAGGAAGACCACGAGAACATCGGAATCAGATGAAAACTTGCATGTGTACCTAGCATATGTGTGTGAGTGTGGTGAGAGGTTGGTATAGGTACTTGCATGTGTCCCCCCTCGCATGCATGCACTCTAACCTAGAAGCGAAGGTTCCGGACCCGTATAAGGGGGAATCTCCCCGTCGAGGTGAAACCGGGTAGAATAGTGCCCCAACTTGTGAACCAACATGGTTTTACATCACCCTATGACCTAAACAAACACAAAACAAGAGAGAGCTACGCCGGGCTACCCCTGTGAGAGGAACGTCTAGGGGGGTAGACGATCCAAGTGTGCACAGATCAGGGTTTCGCCGGAGGAAGACCACGAGAACATCGGAATCAGATGAAAACTTGCTTGTGTCCCTAGCATATGTGTGTGAGTGTGGTGAGAGGTTGCTATAGGTGCTTGCATGTGTCCCCCCTCGCATGCATGCGCTCTAACCTAGAAGCGAAGGTTCCGGACCCGTATAAGGGGGAATCTCCCTGTCGAGGTGAAACCGGGTAGGATAGTGCCCCAACTTGTGAACCAACATGGTTTTACATCACCCTATGACCTAAACAAACACAAAACAAGAGAGAGCTACGCCGGGCTACCCCTGTCAGAGGAACGTCTAGGGGGGTAGACGATCCGATTGTGCACAGATCAGGGTTTCGCCAGAGGAAGACCACGAGAACATCGGAATCAGATGAAAACTTGCATGTGTACCTAGTATATGTGTGTGAGTGTGGTGAGAGGTTGCTATAGGTGCTTGCATGTGTCCCCCCTCGCATGCATGCGCTCTAACCTAGAAGCGAAGGTTCCGGACCCGTATAAGGGTGAATCTCCCCGTCGAGGTGAAACCGGGTAGGATCGTGCCCCAACTTGTGAACCAACATGGTTTTACATCACCCTATGACCTAAACAAACACAAAACAAGAGAGAGCTATGCCGGGCTACCCCTGTGAGAGGAACGTCTAGGGGGGTAGACGATCCGAGTGTGCACAGATCAGGGTTTCGCCGGAGGAAGACCACGAGAACATCGGAATCAGATGAAAACTTGCATGTGTCCCTAGTATATGTGTGTGAATGTGGTGAGAGGTTGGTATAGGTGCTTTCATGTGTCCCCCTCGCATGCATGCGCTCTAACCTAGAAGCGAAGGTTCCGGACCCGTATAAGGGGGAATCTCTCCGTCGAGGTGAAACCGGGTAGGATAGTGCCCCAAGTTGTGAACCAACATGGTTTTACATCACCCTATGACCTAAACAAACACAAAACAAGAGAGAGCTACGCCGGGCTACCCCTGTCAGAGGAACTTCTAGGGGGGTAGACGATCCGAGTGTGCACAGATCAGGGTTTCGCTGGAGGAAGACCACGAGAACATCGGAATCATATGAAAACTTACATGTGTCCCTAGCATATGTGTGTGAGTGTGGAGAGAGGTTGGTATAGGTGCTTGCATGTTTTCCACCTCGCATGCATGCGCTCTAACCTAAAAGCGAAGGTTCCGGACCCGTATAAGGGGGAATCTCCCCGTCGAGGTTCTCCAGGAGTTATAGCACTTGGAAAATCTGTGAGATCATCTTATCTATACTTAAGGTGGAAAGATTGAATTATACAATTGCATCATAGAATATAACTACATCTCGCAAGATGGCCATTAGACTCTTAGTGAGGAGCTATAGGGGTAGCCCACGTCTAGGGTTATAGGGTAGCCCACATCTAGGGTTTGCTTGGAAAATGAGCACAAGATGAAATAAAAAATTATATACTAATAATATATAGTTTCTTCTATAATAGTAGACACTAAATAAAGTATCTTGTAAAATTTGATATTAAACAAAAAAAACCCTTCTTTCAATAAAAACATGTCTACTCTGGAAAAAAAAACCCTAGCTACGCCGACGGCTGCCCTCGGCGTATGCCTGGCCGTCGGCGTAGCCCTATCCTATTAGGGCTGCCCACGCGCCTACCCGAGCCACTCTTTGCTCCTCTCCAATCCTGTGGCCACGCCCGCCCCCGACCCCGACCCCGACCCCGACCCTGCCGCCAGCAGCCGCCATTCCCGCCGCCAGCTCCTCCCCCATTCCCGCCGCCAGCCCTCCCTCCCCCGAGCCTCCACCGCCTCCTCCCCCCCCTTAGCCAACGCCGCCACCCCCTCCCTCCCTCCCCCGCGCGAGCAACCGCCGCCACCACCCCCGCCGCCTCCCGTGCCTCGCAGGTTCCGACCCCGCCGCCACCAGCCGCCATTCCCGTCGCCACCAGCCCTCCCTCCCCCATTCCCGCCTCCACCGCCCCCTTCCCTCCCTCCCCCGCCGCTAAGCGCCACCGCCCCCTTCCCTCCCCCCGTAGCCGCCACCCCCTCCCTCCCCCGCCGCTGAGCGCCGCCGTCTGCCTCCCGCCTGCCTCCCGTGCCTAGCACCGCCGCCCCGAGCTCGTCGTCCCCGCAAGTACCTCCTGTAACCTCCTGTAGAAATAGAAATAAAACTAGGTAAAAATAAAATAGGTAGAAATAGAAATAAAATAGGTAGAAAATTATTTAGAAATAGAATAGGTAGAAATAGCATAGGTAGAAATTTATTTAGAAAATAGAATAGGTAAAAAATTATTTAGTAATAGAATAGGTAGAAATAGAAATAAAACTAGATGCAAAAATTATTTAGAAATATAATAGGTAGAAATAGAAATAAAACTAGATGCACAAAGTAGAATATTTTTTGAATGAGCCTAATTATACGTGTTGTGACTAAGGTGTTGTCTTTATGTCAATGTACAAACTTTGTAGTGTTTCGGGAGTGACTGTCGTTGCGGGAGATGGTGTAGGTGACACCTCGATTCCGTCTCCGAGTTCTGTCGCCGACCTCGACACTCGGTTGATCGACTACTTTCTTTACCGCCGAGGATGAGAATCTGTTCGCCTCTCTTGTACCTAGGTTTTATTTTTGTGTCTAGATCAACAAGTCTGTCGCGTCACCTAGGCGTCATCCTGACCGTAAGCGTTACGCGACTTAATATGCATTAGTGGTCTCGCATATTTTGGACCGTAACGCTTATGGCTTTTATCGGGCAGTCGGCGGATTCGTAGTTGGGTTTGGTTCTCCCTAGCTCTACCTCGATTCAAGACAGGATTTCGGTGGCGCCTCCTCGTTGTTCTCCGGATGCATATCCTCTTGGCTTTTTGTCGAGACGTGTATCAGGAGAGTAGCCGGGAGGTGCTGCCGAAATTCTGCTTGGATCGGGGTAGAACCAGGGAGAACTTACCCAATCTACGGATCCGGCGGCTGGTTAGGACCCTCTTTTCCTATTGGACATGTAGGTTGATGAATGCGTAAAAATATGAAGCATTTAATCTCCTGTTTGATATAAAATGTTATATTTGTTGTTTGTCTCCCAACAAAGCAGAAGAGGATGGCTAATAATGGGTGGATGTACAGTGGCCGTATTAGTGCGACTAATAAAACAGACAATTGGGTACGGAACACTCATTTGTTAGTGAATGAGTTAGCAAGTGGTTCGAAGGCAATGGTTCGGGCACTTTGTCCCTGCGCTCATTGCACTAAGCGTCATCGTCAGGGAAAGGATGACATGTACAAACACCTTCTGCAATATGGGTACATGTCTAACTATGTCACGCAAGTCGACTTTGCTCGGTACGAACGTGATAGAGGTGAGGTGATGCGTCAGCGGCTCAATGGCAATGAGCACGATGGGATTAGAAACATGCTAGATGATCTTATCGATGCCGACCAGACGAATTCGCCACCTCCACGGGAGGAATCACCAGAACCGGAGGAACTGCTAGAACCGGAGGAACCGGAGCCAACCGCGAAGGCCTTCCTTGATATGATGGCCGCGACTAAGAGGCCTCTGTACGAGGGTGCAAAGATTTCTCAGCTCGATGCCATCTCTCAGTGTCTAGCCGACAAGTGCCAGTATTCCGCCACCCGTTCTCACTTTGAAGCTAATCTGAGAACATGTGGTAACATGTTGCCCGAAGGGCATTGTCTACCTAAAACCTTTCACGAAACAAAGAAACTCATGAAGGAGCTGAACATGGATTATGAAAAGATAGATTGCTGTCCAAAAGGCTGCCTTTTGTTTTGGAAACAGTTTGAGGGTGACAAGTACTCCTCCATTTGTAAGGCCTCTAGATATGAAGAGATAAAGGGGAAGGATGGTCAGGTGAGGCAGTCAAAGGTCGCTAAGAAGATACTTCGGTATCTCCCATTCATAAAAAGAATCCAGCGGCTTTACTTGAGCGAGGAGACTGCCAAACAGATGACGTGGCACAAGAAGGGGAAAATATACGAGGACGAGCACGGACGGAAGAAGATGGTACATCCATCTGATGGTAAGGCATGGAACAACTTCGATGACAAATACCCCCGGTGGGCAGAAGAGGCTCGGAATGTTAGAATTGCGATAGCAACAGATGGCTTCAACCCATATGGTATGTCGACGGCCTCGTACAGTTGCTGGCCGGTGTATGTTATTCCGCTCAATCTCCCTCCCGGAGTATTAATGCAACGGAAGACCATGTTTTTGTCGCTGATAATTCCAGGACCTGAGTATCCGAGGAAGAACTTGAGTGTCTACATACAGCCGATTGTGGATGATTTGAACCACTCTTGGATACACGGGACGTTGACATACGACCGAGCATCAAAGAGAAACTTTTTGATGAAAGTTTGGTTGCAGTATACTATGCATGACATGCCCGGGTACGCCCTAAGGTGCGGATGGTGTACAGCTGGTAAGTGGCCATGCCTAGTGTGCAGACACCGACTTGAGTTCCTTTGGCTAAAGTCGGGTCGCAAATATGTTGCGTTTGACACGAATCGATAGTACCTCAAAAGAAATCATTCATTCAGAGAAGATAGAAAGAACTTCAAGAAGGGCAAAGCTATGCATGAAGTAAAAGAGGTACCAAAGTTCGAGGGTGCAGCTGTTGATGCCGAGATACGTGCTCTCGTGCCCGCGGCGCCGGGAACTGGCCATCAATTTGCGGGATATGGTGTAACGCATAATTGGACTCACATGGCAGCCTTAACGAATCTCGTGTATTACAAGGACCTCGAACTTCCCCATAACATCGATGTGATGCACACCGAAAAGAATGTCGGGGAGTCCCTGTTTCACACAGTCCTGAACATTCCTGGGAAGTCAAAGGATAATGTCAAGGCTAGAGTCGATGTTGAGAAGCTTTGTGATAGGAAGAGATTACACATGCAACCTCCTACTGTCCGTCGAAAGAATTGGTTCAAGCCGCATGCCTACTACTGCCTTGATAATGTCCAAAAGAAGGAGTCATTTAGGTGGCTCAAATACGTCGTGATGTTCCCTGATGGTTATTGTTCGAATATAAGTAAGGGAGTCAATCTTTTGACGGGACAAGTCAACGGGCTCAAGAGTCACGACTATCATATATAGATTGAGCGGCTGATGCCGGTGATGGTTCGAGGGTATCTCCCCGAGATAGTATGGCGCCTGGTTTATGGAAAAAGTAATTTCTAACCTCTCCCTCTTACCTTGCAATATGTGACTTGTCCCTCTTATTCCACGTAACTACTGAACACAACAAATTTGAACTGTACCTGTAGGGAGCTGATCCGAACATTGAGATGTCAGATGAGCTGAAATGTGTTTCCCAAGGTTGTAACAGTGTCGTCATGAAGTATGAGAAGTATGATATGAATGGGTTTCGCTTCCATACAGAGACGCACCAGAAAGGGTGACCGAATGCAAAAACGGTAAATACTGGGGTGTTCACCAAAGGAGCCGATTCCCTTGATTACTACGGAAGGTTAGAGAATGTATACGAGCTGACCTTCAATCGTACGAATGTCGAACTCAATCTTGTTGTGTTCAAGTGCCACTGGTTTGACCCAAGGGGTGGACTGAGAAGTACCCCTTCCATTGGGTTAGTTGAAGTTAGGCCTTCAACCACCTATAGCGGAGCCGACGTCTTTTTTGTTGCTCACCAAGCTAACCAAGTTTATTATTTGCCCTACCCATGCCAGAAAGCGGAACTCCAGGGCTGGGAAGTCGTGTTCCAGGTATATCCACATGGTAAACTACCGATTCCCTCCGAGGACGATTACAACAACATTAACCCTGTAACGTACGAGGGAATTTTCTATCAAGAGCAAGACTTCTGACACTTTGATTTAGAACCGGTTGATCTTGAGGATCTTGGGAACGATGTAGAAACTCGGGGTTAGTCAGTGGTGAATCTACATGACATAAGTATGCTCGAGAAGCTCCATACCGAGAATGACAACGATGATGAGCCTACACCTTTCGATGAGAATCCAGATTTCTACTCAAAAGATAGTGATAGTGAGAATGAGAATGAGAATGAAAATGAAAATGATAGTGAGTAATTATTGTTTGTCTTTGTGCTTAACTGTTTTCTTAATTGCATTATGCCTTTATTCTTTGTGTATACATTTTATTATGTCTTTGTGCTTAACTGTTTTCTCTTAATTAATGCAGGGGATTGAACAATATGAGCAGCAGCAAGGCAACCAGTTCGTCCTTGCTTAATGCGCTGAAGCAGCGCAAGAAAAGAGCTACACGGAGTGGGAGACAACCAAATCCCAATCCGCGTTACCCCGATCTTGCTCCTGCTGGCGGAGGACGGGGTCGAGGCCGAGGTCGAGGAGGACGAGGATGAGGTTCCACGGGAGGAGGCGTGGACTTTGACCCACCACCCTCTGCTTCTGGCGACGTGGCTCCTGAGTTGTTCCTGACAGAGTAGCCTTTCAGGGCCGAGAGGGAGGCATAGTCCGAGAGGGAGGCAGAGTCTGAGAGGGAGGCGAGGACCGAGAGGGAGGCGGGGACCGATACGGAGGCGGACACTAGCCGCGAGTTGGTGGGGCCGAAGAAATTGCGGAACCATGGGGAATCTGGAGTCCCCGAGGAGAAGTTTGAGCCTAGGACTCAGGAGGCGAAAGCCCTTATTATTCCAGATGTCCTTGAGTAAGTGTACTAATTTGGCAATTTAAAACATTTTATTTCATGTTGGTCATAAATAATTATTGTGTACTAATGTTTATTATTGTGCAGCAATTGGACATTTCCTCTGGAGACCAAGGCTCGCCTTCCTAACAGCCTCGTTGGATCTCTGATTAGGAAGTTCTGGCCGGGTTATCACATTACCCACGAGGGTGATAGGAAGCTAGCTACTACTTGGGCGGACTACCAGACTACCCGTGTCCCGGGCTTTCCGACAGCTGCTGATGTTGTCATCACCAAGTTTTGGGTAAGGCATATTTCTCGAGTTATGTTCATACTTGATGACCCCACCGTGCTAACTCATGACTCTTATGCATGATTGAAGTGCTCTTACCGTGTGGCCGAGGAGGACCAGGAGAAGGCGCAGAGGACTTTGCTTGGGGATTGTGTGAAGTTGACCTCCCAGGTGTGGTACAACCAGAAGGTCATGGCCGCTAGCCGCTTCTGGGCTAACAGGGGCGTGAGGGTCAGGAAGGAAGACATTGTCGGTAGGAACCCTAATCCTGAGTACTCGATGACGCCAGAAGAGTACATGTCGGTGAGTAAAATGTCAATGAGATTCTACATTGCTGCTAAGTTGCCATTGCATTGTCTGGAGTTGAGTATTGCATTTTCAGGTTATCCCCGATTGGGCCGAGCCGCATCGACTCGCATGGGAGGAGCTGGTTAGGACGAGGTGGCTCAGAGAAGACGAGGAGTTTGCAGCCTTGTCGAGGCGGAACGCGGATAACCGAGGCGATGGTGGAACGCACTGCGCGGGAAACCGCAACTTTGACCGCTTCAAGGGGAAGGTGGTACGTATATACATGGAACGACCTGCGTGTATTTCTCGTCATGTTTATACTTCATATGCATAATATTTCTTTTCGCGATACAGGTGGCCGAGGCACAACCCGGGGAGGTGATTCATGACGTCGCCGTCTATGAGATGATGCGGCGAAAGAAGCCCAATTACTCGGAGCCTCAACCCTCGTTGCACGTGTACTTCGGCACTGCCTAGAACGACTTGGGGAACTACAGCACGATGGTGAAGGCTCGTCACCCCCGTGTGGATGACACCATTCATGCGGAGATCGACGAGGAGTCGTTGGTCCTGTCGGGGCACGGATTGCAGCATGGACGCCTCAAGATTCGGAATAAGAAGGTCAAGCCTACCCTCAGCACGAGCTTCAGCCGTCTCAAGGCTACCCACCCCGCCGACGGCCCCCCTATCCCGCCTCATGGCCAGCCTCGTCGATCCAGAGATGATGTAAGTTTTTCTCGTTTTCATCATCTTTATGACTTTTGTTCCTGCATGGCTAACCGCTGACAAGATTCCTTGTATTTGAAATTGTAGCCTGAGTTAGACGCGGCCTACGATGTCGCTCATGAGGAATATCAGGTGGCCTTTCGGCAGCATCAGGAGGCGAATGCGATCTACATGCAATACATAAATGTAAGTCCGAACTTTTATTTTTGCAAAAGATACAAGTCCCACTTCCCCCTGTTTGTTGTACTACGGCCTGACATCTAAACTATCTTGCAGGCCATGTTGGTGAATATTCAAACTGGCCAGAATAGAGATTTAGGGCCCGTTCCTCCCATGCAAGGACGGCGCCATTTTTGCCATCGAAGGACAGCTTCGCTAGGACCTACTATGCATCGACACCGGTAAGTTCTTTGCTAACCCACTGGTTATCGCTTTACTTTGCCTCGGAAGTTGCTAACATGTAGGCAACATGTAGGGAACGGGAGCTTCTGGGAACCGGCACTTTGGCCACGCCTCGCCGGATGGGCGTCAGATCACACTGCTTCATGACAATGGTCCATCTCCTGGCCATTCTGCAGGTGGTTCTCCCGAGCTTCACACTTCTACTCCCTCGCCAGGTGGCTCTTCTGCTGCTTCTACTGGACGCAACCCTCGGCAGAGGTCGCCACTTTTCACCAAGGGAGATCTCGGGTACACCCCGTCTCCTCCAGAGTTGTAGGGATGTGTGATGATGTATCAACGATGTATGGATGATGTATGAACAATGTGTGATATGACCATGTGTGATATGAAAAATGTTTAATATGAGCATGTGTGATATGAACAATGTGAGATATGAGCATGTGTGAAATAAAGGTGACCATTGCTGTGAGCTGTGAGCTGGGAAAAAAACTGGGGCTGGTCCTACGCCAACGGCCTTGCCCTCGGCGTAGAAGGTACGCGTGACCAAATGGCCACGGCTACGCTGACGGCAAGGCCGTCGGCATAGGGCCAGCCCGCTGCTGCCAGGCCGCTCCGCTGCTTACACGTGGCAGCCGTACGCCGAGGGGGAGGCCGACGGCGTAGGAGTTGCGCCAGGCCGCTCCGCTGCCTCCACGTGGCGGGCTTACGCCGAGGGGGAGGCCGTCGGCGTAGGATCTGAGCCAGGCCGCTCCGCTGCCTCCACGTGGCGAGCATACGCCGAGGGGGAGGCCGTCGGCGTTGCCGACGCGCCGTTAACTCGCCATGTGACGGCGCTGTTGAGTTCGCCGACGGTCTCTACGCCGACGGGCTCCGTCAGGCCGTCGGCGTTGACCTGCGCCGACGGTCTTGTCCTACGCCGACGGCCGCACCTGCTCCGCTGAGGGAGAGGTCTGCCGAGGACGGTACGCTGAGGGCAGCCGTCGGCGTAGCGTACGCCGAGGGTTTTCCTAACTACGCCGACGGCAATAAGCCCTCGGCATACCAAGCTTCTCCTGTAGTGACTTTGGCCAAGTCGGTTAATACATGTATCTAGAGTTTCTTAAAGAATTTCTATTACCACGAGTAGTTTTGAGAGTTTTTTACATGTGAGTATGCATCGTGATTAGATTGGTTTTTCTTTCTCTTCGTCCTTCGCTTGTTGCGACGAGAGATGACTTAGTGGTTGGCAGCTCATTGCATTTATTTCAAAGTCAATTTATTTTTCTATTTGCTCCATTGTCCATGAATATTTTTACTCCTGAACCGAACCATATGAAAACTAAAATAGTATTTGACCAGATTCATTTCTTAGTCAATCAGATTCTCCACGTCCTAAAAAGATCATGCCAGTGCCTGCGCCCCCAGAAAAAGCATTTGTAATGATAAGGACGGCCTAGCAAATCTCTCGGTTCAATTCAATATTTACTTGGGTTTCATTTCTTAAATTTCCTTGCTTGACTAACGCAGTTCGGTCTACATGCAAGTTCCATGCTTAACTAGTGAAGTATTTATTCCTCTAACCAAGTCAGAGCGTTGAAAGATGTTGCCTGATTTTCTTGCTTAATAAAATGTTTAATTTCTCTGAAATTTCTAGCTGTCTAGTTTGGGTTGCTGTATCAGCTGCTAGTTTGTACGTTTCAGATGTAAAGAATGGCGCGATTGGTCTCGAAAGTTTGTGAACTTTTGGTTTAAATGAAACTCTCCTAAAATATAAAAAACTAAAACTAACATTAAACTGGTCTAACATTCATGAGTGATGTACTCGTCATGTTCTTTTTCCGAAACAGAGGTGATACCGCTGGTCTCCGCATCAAAACGATACACACAGCCTTTTTATTTATGATTCAACAGTCTTAAAAGGAAAAATAGAGAGATCAACCTGAAACCACCTCACTAACGAAAGTCGTCGCAACACCTACAACCTTGATGTACAATCTTGGTGAAGGGGATGGTCATGTCAGGGCCATCATCCCGATCTCACACCTACGCACATCATCATAAAACTCGATGCCACACCAGACCGCTCAACAGCGAGCCGGGAGCACAAACTAGTCTAGCAGACTAGTGTGCACGCGCTCAAGAAGTCGCCGCCATCTTCCGCTGATCCATTTTCAGGACATGGATCAAAGTAATGAACTTGTTTGTCCTGCCGTCGACGCCACCACAACTCCAGACCGCGTCACCTCTATGTGTGTCCGTCGCCGAGACCCCGTCATGCACATAGGTGAGACTGCTTGCTGATGTTGATGTGGGTAGCTGCAATACTACTCCACCTCTTGCCTCCTCCATCCAACGACTACTCCAAAAACAATACCCTCATGATGGAGAATGACACCAAAGCGCCGCCGTCATGAGATCCAGTATAACCAAATCTGTTTTTTCCCTCGGAGCATCACAAGTGAGTAGACTATGGCTGCAACAATGATGCCTTTAACAAGGTAACGACACATAGACGCTGCTATCGCTCACTGTGAACGAATCCGGAGCTCGGTTTTCACCGGCAGCCTCGTCTCCCCAACTCTCTGCTAGGCCGGATGTGGGATGAAGGATCCACCACAACCAGCCGGTCAACTAACTCCGGTGGAGGAGGAGGCCATCATCGCCATGCCCGGGGCTGATGCCCTGGACATCCTCGTCATATGAGCCTAGCACCAAGAGTGTCGCTTACCACCGACGGAGAAGCCTAGATGGAGCAGATGCAACCACTACGGCCCAAACCTAGATCAGACTCCGCCAGGCCGTCGCCACCTTTCGTCCTCCACCTGCCACCACGATCCGCCAAGCCCAGATGGTCGCCGCCAGGCTACGACACCGCCATGACGGGACCAATGCGGGCACCATCACTGCCGCGCCACACATGCGTTTCCCTCCATTGACCTCAACAACAATGGGATAAGAGGAGGTGGAGCGGGTGTCTATAAGGGGGCGGTCAGTGCCCTCCGGTGCATACTAACGCGTCCACACGGGAGGGTTCGTGTAAGCTTTCACCTAAAGTTGGGGGAAGATTTCACTTCCCTAACCCCTACACTAACTCGGGATGCACAAAACAATTAACAATGAATACCTAGTACCTAGGATAAATGGCACGAGTGCCAGGATAGTGTGATCCTGAATTATAAATAGGAACCTCGGTCCATCGACAGTTAGGATTTAAACTCAGATGCTAAATTTGTACATCCACTCTCCCAACTAGTTGAGCTAGGATCACATCCTAAAATATTCCCATCCACATAATATGGTATATTTTATGATGCGTTTTTATACATGATATACTTCGCGTAGCATAATACTTCTAATTCACGAACAATATATTTTTCTTGTCCTGACGTGGAGACTTTATGTGTTTAATTCATGGACATTTTGATTGGGAATTTTTTTCAAAGTCATCAAACTGAGATGATGGCACATATGTTCATTCTCTTCCCTCTACTAGGACTATAACAATAAAGTTATGAAATGGAGATGTTCGGCTCCCGAGCTCAAATGATCCAGCTATTTTTAAAAAATCAATATCAAATATCTTAGTTAAAAAAACATGAGAAAAAATCGGATGTAGCCAAGATGTATCTCACAAACATGCAAAAATATAGATTTATTTGAAATACTTTGTATTCTAGGCTACATAAAATGATAAAAAGTGTTGATCTGAATATGCATATTTTCACAACTCTAAAGTTTATCAAACTTTGTCATTTTGTTGTAGCCGACAATACAAAGAATTTCGGGTTGTGATTTCACATGCTCAGGATACAACATTGACTATGTTCAAAATTGTTTTCAGTTTTTTTAAAACTTGTAATGTTTTTTATAAATAAAGGGAGTACTAGTGTTAGGAGTGGAAGTCACTTTCCGTGAAGTTACTATATACTACTATGGTAAACATGTTAATTCACTTGTACAACAGAATAGAGCTAACTCATGCATGGTGTCGTGTATGCTTATGCTCTTCACTCTAGCTACTAGGACTTGCACACACTGCGGAAGTCACCACCGATTGGCTGGTGGTGTCTGCTGCTCGATGGTTACTTAGGCTAGTCATAGTGGGAGTAACTTGGGTAGTAACATAATGGTTACTTAGGCTAGTCATAGTGGAAGTAACTTGGGTAGTAACATAGTCCTACATGTATTGCCAACTAAGCATTTAGATGACATGACATATAATTAAATGATAAGAGAGAGACTTGTGGTAACTAGCTATGTTACCATAACATCACACATTTCTAGACAAATGAGTCTATATTGTAATAAATGAGACTTTATATGATACCATACCTATGTTATTTTGCACTATAAAGATAGTAACTTAGACTAGTAACATACACATGTTACTACTCTAAGTTACTTCCCACTATGACCAGCCTTACACCGTGCACCTTGCTGGTGGGGCCAAAACTGTCGGCAGGTCCTAAAAAATCCTTCTAGTTTTTTTTCCATACAATCCCCCAGAAAGAGGGATCGGGTTCCATTATCATCAGATAACGGAACAACAACCACACACCAACAACGTAGTACTGACCCACCTAGGGGGTCAAAAGAGATTCAGTTTACACACCAAACAAACTAAGCAGAAAGTAAAGAAAGGAGGTTGGAGACGCAAGAACACCGCCCTCAGGCTAGTGGAAAACAGTACATATCGGAAACACATCCAAGGAACCAACACACAAGATGCCAACACCATCTTCTCGCAGTCCAGTCCATTCCTCAGGTCCTCCTTTTCTCCCGTCCCCTTTCCAGTTCCGGAGCTTCATGAGCACGATCTCCAGGAATTGCAGGCAGCCCCAGGAAAGGAACAGGGGCTACATCCATAGCTACTGCATCGGCCAACGCATTCTGTTGTAAAGTGTCTGCTCCAGCTTGCAGCACCGCCCGGTCATCCTCTCCATGCAACCCTGCCCAATAACGAACGAACACACAAGCATATATAATCAAATCAACAGGCGAGTTAATGAGTTTTTTTTCAAAACAAGCCCTATTCCTGAGCTTCCAAATAGCCCAGCAGATTGTCGTCACCACCGTAATCTGCACATTCCTACTAACCCCCCCATACTGAGACGCCCACCAAAAGTATTGGGATAAAGATCCCGGTCTATTCGCGGCACCAACAGCTCTGGCAACTACCCCCCCAAACATATCTAGCTGCCACACACGAAAAGAACAAGTGCCCAGTGCTCTCATCCTCATTACAAAACCTGCAAGTAAAATCTCCAACCCAATTCTTCCTCCTCATGTTGTCTTTGGTGAGAATAGCATTGTGCCAAATGAGCCATAGCCAGATTTTAATCTTCAGGGGAATTTTAGCTTTCCATAGATGCTTAAAACTTCTATCAATCCCAACATTCGACAGATGTGTGTACATTGACTTAACAGAGAACTTGCCAGATTTATTCCACATCCAAACCGGCCTGTCTTTTTCCTGATTCAGACTCACCCCAGACAGCAACTGTCTCATTTGTTCCTGATGATATAATCCATCAGTATCCAGCCATCTCCTAAAAGACAGACTCCATCCTTTTTTTGCCATGTCTGCCATCGAGATCATTTGGTTCTGACAAACATCAAATAAATCAGGAAACCTATCTTTCAAGGGTGTGTCTAAACACCAAGCATCATGCCAGAAATCAGACAACTCCCCATTGCCAATCCTCATTATCCTACCAGCCAAATAGAAATTCCTAATCTTAATCAAATCATGCCAACATGGAGAATCACTCTATCTGTGTTTCACATTACTAATTCCACCTTTCTTCAAATACTTTTTCCTCACAAAAACTTGCCAAGGACCTTCCTCAGCTTGGAGATGCCACCACCACTTACACAACAAGCAAATGTTAAAAAGCCTAATGTTCTTAATCCCCAGTCCACCTTTTTTCCTGAGCCTACATACATATTTCCATTTAACCAGATGATATTTCTTCTTCTCCACCTTCCCATACCAAAAGAAAGCTCTAGTCTGTTTCTCAATTTCTTCCACATTTGACTTATGTAAAAGAAACATAGTCATGGGGTAAACAGCCACACTAGAAACACAAGCAGTGATTTTAACATGTCTCCCTCCCAGGGATAAGGCCCCCCCCATCCATCCATCTAACTTTTTCTTCAACCTATCACCAATAAATCTCATCTCAGCCACTGTGCATCTCCTGCTACAAACCGGCAACCCCAGATATTTAATTGGCCAACTACCTTTCTGACAGTTGAACATCTCAGCATAATTAGACAGTTTCTCATCATCCTCTAACACCATCATTACCTCACTCTTCTCAAAGTTAATCTTGAGGCCAAACATGGATTCAAACAAATACAGTAACAGTTTCAAGTTTCTGGCCCCCTGAGGATCATCCTTAATGAACAGAATGGTATCATCAGCATATTGTAAAATGGCAATCCCTTTATCAAACAAATTATCCACCAACCCTGTAAACAACCCACCATCCTGTGCATTAAGCACCATCTTAGTCAAACATTCCCCTGCCAAGTTGAACAAAAAAGGAGAAAAAGGGTCTCCTTGCCTAACCCCTTTAAAGCTGCCAAAGTAAGGACCAGTTTCCCCATTGACCTTAAACGGAGAGTACCCTAAGTCACAGCACTTTTTAACCAAATCATCCAATCTTCACTAAAACCCTTCTGCCTACAACAGTAAAACAGAAAATCCCAGTTAACCTTGTCATAAGCTTTCTCAAAGTCAATTTTTAAAACCACACCCTGCTGCTTCTGACTTTTCGACTCTTTCAAGATCTCATGTAACAGAGTCACCCCATCAGCAATAAACCTCCCCTTAATAAAAGCAGTCTGGCAAGTATCAATTAGTTTTCCCATCACAGGCTCAGTTCTAACTGTCAGAGTTTTAGTAAAAATCTTAAACAGCACCTGGAGCAGACAAATAGGTCTATACTTCTGTATCCTATCAGCATCATCACCTTTTGGCAGCAGAGTAATCACACCATAATTGATACTCCTCAAATCAATCTTATGAGCAAAAAAATCATCAAACACAGCCATAACATCTGCTTTTATGATTGCCCAACAATGTTGATAGAATTCAATAGGAATCCCATCAGGACCAGCAGCTTTATTCTTCTCCATCTGATCAATAACCTCTTTAACCTCTTTCTCCGTAAAAGGTACTCCCATCTTTTCCCTATCCTCATCATTAAGCTTCTCCCAGTCCTGCCAGTTATCATCTGCAAGCCTAATAGAAAACCCACCAGCAGGTCCAAACAAAGATTTATAGTAACTAGTAGCATGCTGAAGGAGATCACGAGTCCCCTAAATCTCATTTACCCCATCTTTCATTGAAAAAATCATTTTCTTTCTCCTCACCCCATTAGCAATCCTATGGAAATATTCAGTATTGTTATCACCTCTAAGCAACCAATTGTCCCTCGATCTCTGTTGCCAAAATCTCTCCTCAGTTTCATACACCTCTAGCAACTCTCTCTGAATAACTGCTTTCTTTTTAAGCTGTTCAACAGAAAGTAAAATTAGTTCCTCAATATTTTCAAGCTCCTGTAGCTCCTCCAACAACCTCTTCTTCCTTTTCTTATCCTCACCTCTTACATGAGCACCCCAACCTTTCAAGTCATTTCTGACATTCTTAAGTTTTTTCTGCAGCCTATCAAGACTGTTCCTGCCATTCACACGTTTTTCCAAACTTTTTCCACCCTGGTCAAAAAATCATCACACTGTAACCAACTTTTTTCAAATCTGAATTCCCTGCCACCTGATTCCTGCCCTTCCATAGTATCCAGAATCAGAGGACTATGATCAGAAACTTCTCTAGATAACTTGTGCACTGTAGTAAGAGGAAACAACTTCTCCCATTCTTTACCAACTAAAATTCTATCCAATTTCTCCAAGGTTGGATTTTTCTGGTTGTTGGACCAAGTAAACTGCCCTCCAGACATGATGATCTCTCTTAAACCATGAGCATTAATAATCGAATTAAACATATCCCCCACTTATTCAAAACATGACCTTTATTTTTCTCAGAAGCACACCTGATCACATTAAAATCACCACCCACCAACAAAGGAATAGTTTGATCCTGACAAACCTCAGCTAACTCAACCAAAAACTCCTCTTTATTCTCCTCTTGAGCAGCCCATAAACTATCACCAAATGCCATTGAATCTGTTTCAAAACATCAAACACTTTCAACTTAACATGAAAATTGCCCACAGAGACACCAACTTGAGTCAATTTAGAGGAACGTAGGCCCCCCAAAATGCCTCCCGACCTTCCCACAGAAGGCAACCAACTCCAAGAGAATTGATTCATAGGATCAATTCTCCTGAAAAAAGCCTCAGAATAGTCTTTCTTAATAGTTTCCTGTAAACCAATAAAATACACCCTCTCCTGTCTCAACAGATTATTCAAATAAGCACCTGCACCTTTCTTCCCAACACCTCTAATATTCAAAATAGCACCTATCATAATACAGATTTTCTCTCTCTTGTTCCAGTCACAATACCACTCATAGGGTGATAGTTGTGAACCTTCACAGCAGCAGCCTTTAACTTTCTCTCCCTCATAACAGAACCAGTTCTCAACTTTTTCTTTTGTTTCCTAGAAACCACAGGAGTAAAGTCTTCCTCATCATTACTAGCATCCTTCCAATCCAGAAACAAAACCTCCTCATTCAGATCAGCATCACATTCATTCACTACCTGTCTCCTATCCTGTAAACTATGTCTAGCAATTTCTAACTCTTTTAAAGAATTAATATGTTCTAAAGATAAAGAGGAGGCGTCTATTCCCATTTCCAACGCTCTATGCATAATAATATCATCATCCAGAGTAGCAAAAGAATTATGCAAATTTAAATTTGTACCTGATAAATCTCTAGGAGGTTGCTGAGCCAAATGCCTTTCAGCCATGTTTCTACCACCACCTTGTTCAGCCACCCTTGAGCTCCTTCTGATACCTTGTTCTTCCACACCAGCCACCTGTTCAGATTGAGATCCCACACTTTCCTGAGTAGAACCATCAGGTTGAGACAAACCAACAGCCACCACTTCCTGATCTTGATTGACAACTTCCATGTCCTGAGCACCCTCCATCCCAGACCCCCCAACAATCCTTTCTTTCCCACTATCAGATGAAGAACCAAAAGAGGTATCAGTAGATGCACTATCATTTTTTACCTGGGCATCCTCATCTTGCTCATCCTCCTCTTCCAACAAATGACCATACTGTTTCATAAGCTCAAAATGTTTGTCACTGCTCTTATCTTTCAACAGACCCTTGATAAAATCATCAAACCTCTGAGGACCAGCAGCAATCTCAGTACTGATCTCTTTAACCACAGAAGAGGATAGGTTCTGTAAAACTTCCATGTGAACACTACCCAACCCATTACCATCAGAAACATTTTCCTGAGTATCAACTTGCATTCCCACATCAGCTGTTCTGGTTTGAGTACCTGTCCCACCACCACCACCAGAAAGACCTACTACATTTTCTCTAATCACAATTCCCCTTGAATGACCAACACCTTCAGAGCTAGCCCAGATGTTAGCCATTTTCGTCCCAAAAGATATACCCCCAGAATCCTCCTGCTCCACCATAGCCTGTTTTCCTTTGTCCAGCCCAGCTTCACCAGTACCAGTACCACCATGTTGACGACCCCCAACACCCTCACCACTACCTGCACCAGGAACAATTCTTTGTCCACTATCAGCATCAGGTCTCCTATGCTCAGCTTCACCCTCATTCTCCTTATCCACCCTATCATCACCCTCCTGTCCATCAATCCCCATAGCAGAAGGCAGGGTGGACACAGCATCTGGAGCAAAAATCTCCCTGGTGTATTTGAATTCATAAATCCCACCTTGCATCTCCCCCCTTCTGGTATTAGGAACCAAAGAAACATCCAGACAAGCAATCTTCACCCTTACATAAGCCAAATTCCTTAAGCTATTTCTGTCCAGGGCCACAGGCTTGCCCACCAAAGAGGCAACATAGAAGACAGTTGATTTCTCCCTGTACTTCATAGGAATGCCAACAATTCTAAACCATGCTTCCTCCAACTAGTCAACAGGTTGAAAATCCCCATTCCACTTAGATAATTGTATAACAGCATCAGGAATTGTTTTCATGAAGACCTTCCCAAAATGGAAGTCATCAATGGATCTGGCAGAAGGGAACCTCATCAAAAATTCTACATCATTAATAGACCTGGCATTAAACCTCCATCCAGAACCCACAGCATCGGCCCATATTTGGAATTCCTTCTCCAAATCCTTTCCAGTAACATCACCCCTCACCACACTTATATGAGCATAATGCAACTGTTCCATAGACTGAACATCTGACTCACCACAGGGATGGAATGAAAACCTTGCTCAAAATCAGTACTGCCAAAGAAAAGAGGAACATACTCCCAAGGCCTCCTCTCTTGACAGACCAAAATGCTATGATCCTTCCCACAATTATCACATACAACCTCTTCCTGAATCACATCTAGAATCTGCACATCCCCAGAACCTCCAGCCACAGCACCATCCCTCGGCATACTCACTACTGGTGGTGGTACAGAGGACCCCACCAGAGTAGTAGCAACAACATCAGACTGAGTAACTGATAAAATTGGAGATAAATTCACAGGGCGAGCCCCCCCAACAGGCACATTAACAGAAGTAGATGCCGATGTGTTCAACCCAGAAGCAGATCGAGTTACAGGTATAGAAGTGTTCATCATAACCCTAGGAGCATTAACCTGTTCAACTGTACGCGCAAAAACCGGCTCCCCCCTTCTAGGGTTCGAATCAGAGTTACCTGATCTTCCTGGGAAAGACGAAGCAGTAGCATCAGATCCAGAGCCTTGCTGCATCTCCGGACGGTGACTCCACCGACCCCGATTACGAGCCTGCTCCGCTTCACGACGACGAGCCTCCGACAGCGCCCTCTCTCGTGCCAAAGCCTCCCTGTGTTGATCCTCCATCCTGGCCTCAATCTCCGCCTGCCTCAATTCATCTCTATGTCTCGCATCCCGCCGCCGAGCATCCTGCTCCTCGCGGCGCCGCTCCTGCTCGCGGATCCAGCCACTCTCCCTATGATCTCCCTCCAAACCTCTACGATCGACTGGGAAATGACCCTGTCCATACCCAGATCCGAATCTGCTCGCATAGGGACCAGATCGGACTGGAGGACGAGAAGGGGAACCACGCCCACCGCGAAACCTCCGATCCATATCAGATTCCGCAGCCACCACCTGAGCAAACGATCTACAATCCCCCGAAGCAACTCCGCTCCACTTCACCGGAGAAACAGCCCGCGGCGACGAAGGATGGAGAATTGGAGGCTCCCGGACAAACACCACACCACACACACCGCGAGAACTGGAAATGGCGAGAGGGGAAACGGCGGCCGATCTAGGGTTGGAGAAGACACGATGTGGAGGCGAAACAGACTGGGGATCGTGCTCCGTCGTATTAGTACCCCGTGCCTCACCTGGCGGGTGGCCCTCCTCCAGCGAAGCCCCACCATCAGCGCCCGCAGCTCTCCCACAACCACCAAGCCGTATCACCCGGCACGTACGCACGTAGGGCGACGCACCGGCGACACCACGGGGAACCGCCCCCTGCACCACCACCGGTGGACCCACGAGAACGTGCCAGCCTTCATGTACCAGACGCGCCCCGTACGAAAAATCCACCAACGCGCACCAACTCGCCAGGATCTGCCCCGAGGCATCACGCAACGACACCTGTCCCAATCTCTCCCTCGAGATCAGGCCTCGTCGGCAAGGACTGATCGACGCTCCAGCTACCTCTCTGATAATGGCCCTCCAACTCCCGAGCAACCCACGACGATCACCGGGAACCACCACCGTGGAAGTAGGCAGAGGAGGAGAGGAGGAGGAGAGAGAAGCCATCCTGAGAAGGTCACTCACATGAACTCATATCAAAAAAAAATCCTTCTAGTAAGGTAGCCCTATCAGTGTTGCCTCTCAGTAGCCCTAGCTACCGGGAAGCACACATACGTACCAACACATATATATCATATATGCATTTTACACACATATTAGACACACATATCATAAATAAAACGCAAGTTTCATTAACTCCGAGCAAGTATCTCTAGGACAATATGAATTATCAGATGAACCATGATACCAAAGAATTATGGAGGAAAATATGTTTCCAATTCGCATATTATGATGATATTCTCATGCTTTAGTTTCATGGAACGACCAATGTGATTGACTTCTGTGTGATCATGTTAAACACGTGCGAAGTTTGGTGATAGTCTTGTGGACTCCTGGCCCACGAAGACATATGATTGCAATAGGTAGGATATGTATGATCATTAACTGAAATCATGAAGCCTCATGCTAATTAGTTTGTGAGCCTTCACAACATTATTTTATGTTTGTCGAGATGCAGGAAGACACTCTGGCACCAAACAGACACTCGCGTAAACTATACATTCTCTCATGTTTTAAAAGTGTAACAAGATAGGACCAAGGTAGTCTTTGTCATTATATTTTGCCATTGTCTAATTTTCCCCAATGCTCATGCCTTATGCATGTATTATGCATGCATGTTTCAGTTGAAGCCTTGCCATCAATCCATTTTTTATCTTGTATGGAGGGTTGATCAAGAGACCACGCAAGCTATCGCACTCATCTTTCACAACATGCATGAAATATATACAATGATGAGTCCATGGCATTTTCATTAACGGAAGACCCGGAATACAAATTTTCATCTCCACATGGTAGCACCTATGATTGCCTACAAATATTCGTTCTCCAGTCTTCTCCACCGGACTCAAGCGACCTGCTAAAGTTTTTCTTGTATGTCCTCCATGGGTGATCGAGTAGAAGCCACCTTCTATGACCCATGTACATGATTATTTTTTATCCTTTTAAGTAAACACTTGTCATGTTCTCTTGGCAGGTAAACCATGCATTCTACCCATGGGTAGTCTGATGAGAATTGTATCCATACAAACGATAATAACTGATGGTTGTGACCAAAATATCTTTCATAGGTAAGTAATATTATTTGAATGTGTCCCAAACCTAGGTCTCTAGTTCCCAAAGTACCTATATTTCATTGTCTAAAGTTGGTGATATACGCGAAGATCGTTTTCTGGTTGCTTCGGCCCTTGAATTACGATAATATGGTTTATATACTTCCGCTTCATGCATAACTAAGGAGAAGGGATGTACATCGATACAACCACAAGCCATGTGATGTGTCTGATGCTCATGTTATCGATCACGGTTATTCCATTTGTACTTATACCAAACCATACATTACTTGGATATTTGCGAAAATACTATATTTATGTTGATCACGGTCCACTGGAAAACAATCAACAAGGGCTCTATCATAATTTCGCTCTTCTATATGCCTAACTTCTTACATTAGTTATTACCGGATGGATCATGTTCCACCGGCTAGTGATGTGGCATATGCTATGTGCATTTTTGTAGTAGTGGTTTCAAGTTTGAGTGTATATATGTGTTGGATTAGATACTTCAAGAATTTGTCTTAAAAAATAACTTCCGCAATAAATTTTTCAATGAAAATAATGCTCAACTTTGACAAAGACAATATCAAAGTCAACAACTTTCAAGGGAACGAGGTAAAGAAATTACTCTTTTGGATTTGGTGCACCCACAACCAATCTGATATTTTCTCAAGTCCTAGCCGATTAGGTTTAGCTATCGGGTTCGCTTCGAAATTTGTGCTTTTTTCATCATAGAATTATTTATTTTATTATTTTTTCAACATCTTTTGCTTTCTATCATGCAATATATCTCGTTAAATCCCACTTGACTTGTCTGGTATGTTTTGTGACTTACTTTCTTATTGGATATCTATTTTTCCTTTCAATTATTTGATTTTCGAACCTTCGGGTGTCCATCCAACATCCTATAATATACTGCTCGTCATTCCCCTCTTCCTCTTCCCAGATGATGTTGCCTTATGGCCCTTCCAATCTCGTCTCTGCCACCTACGCAACCACTCCGCATGGTTGTTGTATGCGTTTGTCCAAAAATTGTGTCAAGCTCGGGTTTTCCAAACAACTAAAGAATAGCAAAAAAGTTGAATTATTTACTCTCTCTCTCCATCTTAGAAAAAGATGTTGATTTGGACATTCATACAATCTTCAAGATTTACCTTTGACCATTAATTTTTTCTATATAATAAATGTTTAAACATTATAAAACTATTATGAATATACTTTTCTAAACTAAACAATAGGATTTACAACTAACCAATCTAGATATTTAAAATTATAGACAAAATTTTACAAGTTTGACTCACAACATACTATCCCATAGCACATTTATTTGTGATATGGAAGGAGTATGTTCTTCCATGCAGGGCCTCTTGTAGGTTTAAACGTGGTTGTCACATCTTGCTTTGTCCAAAAAAAATCGTCTCAAGCACAACTTTTTTGTGGAACAACTAAAGAATTGCAATTGTTTAATTGTTAGGCCCCGTTTGGTATCAAAGTATTTTTAAAGTATTGACGAAATACTTTGGTTTCTGAAAAAACTGAAGTATTAAATACTTTGAGGTGTTTGATCCAATAAATAATATGGTTTTAAAATTGAAATATTCTCCAAAACTATGGTTGTTTTGAACTATTTGAGAAAGAGGTCACACCGTTTTTTTCTAAAACTAAAGTATTGCTTTTCTAGGCACCAAAATACTATGGTATTGATATACTTCAGTTTTAGAAAAACTGTGTTGTCAAACTAGGCCTTATTCTCTCCATATCACAAAAAGATGTCGCTTTGGACATAGATACAACCTTCAAGATTTACCTTTGACCACTAATTTTAATATATATAAAATATTTCAAAACTATTATGAATATACTTTTCTAATTTAAGCAATAGGGTTTAGAACTGACCAATCTAAATATTTAAAATTGGAGCCAAAGCTTTACAAGTTTGACTTACAACATACTATACAATAGCATGGAAGTGTTAGGAATAGGCAACATGTATTCCTCTGGGGGGCCAAAGGCCATAATATATAATACAGGTACAGGTGTGAATATATAGAAAGTCCCCCTAACATATGGAGAAAATACAATACAAATATATACATCTAACACCCCCCTCAAACTCATGGTGGATCCACAACACTGAGTTTGGAGAGTAAGAAATCATGCTGCGCTCTAGTCTGTGCCTTCATGAAGAAATCCACCAACTGTAAATCTGAAGGCACATACTGAAGCGCAACAACCTGAGCCTGCACCTGAGCACGTGTATAGAAAGCATCAACACCAATATGCTTGGTAAGCTCATGCTTGACCGGATCACGTGCAACACTAATAGCACCTGTACTGTCAGACAAAACCAGAGTGGGTGTGGTACTAGAGACCCCAAAATCCGCAAGTAACCACCATAACCAGGTCACCTCAGCAGTCAACAAGACCATAGCATGCAACTCAGCCTCAACACTTGAACGAGAAACCGCTGTCTGTTTCTTCGTCTTCCAAGCAATGAGCGATCCACCAAGAAACACACAGTAAGCAGAAAGTGAACGACGATCCGGAGGATCACTCACCCACGTAGCGTTCGAATAGCATTGGAGCTGGAGGGAGGAAAGAAAAGACGACGAGTGATCGTACCACGAAGATAACGAAGAACACGGAGAAGATGACTATAGTGAACAGTGGTAGGAGCAGAAACAAACTGACTCAGAATATGAACAGGATAAGAGATATCATAATGAGTGACAGCAAGATAAACAAGACTCCCAACAAGATGACAATAACGCGTCGGATCAGAAAGAGGATCACCATCATTAGGTTGAAGCTTAACATTAAGCTCCATAGGGGTTTCAACAGTGCGCTCATCCCCAAGAGCAGCACGAGCAAGAAGATCCTGAATATACTTTTCCTTAGAGATGTAAAAGCCATCAGAAGTGGAGGAAACCTCAATCCCAAGAAAGTATCGAAGAGGACCAAGATCATTCATAAGAAACTGATCACGAAGACGAGCCTTAACAAAGGCGATATACTCAGAATCATCACCAGTAATGATCATATCATCAACATAGAGAATAAGAAGAGTGTGACCATGAGGAGAAGTGTGAACAAACGGCGCTGGATCATGAGCACTAGGGGAGAAACCAGCAGCAGTCACTGCAGAAGCAAAGCGCTCAAACCAGGCACGAGGGGCCTGTTTAAGGCCATACAGAGAACGTCGAAGACGACAAATTATCCCCTCGGGAATAGAATACCCAGGAGGAGGCTGCATATAAACCTCCTCACTCAACTCACCATTGAGAAAGGCGTTCTGAACATCAAGGTGAGACACAGACCAGTGACGAACAGAAGCAACAGCAAGAAGAGTACGCATAGTGGTCATATGAGCCACAGGAGCAAAGGTCTCATCATAGTCACGACCATGCTCCTGCTGAAAACCACGAGCCACAAGACGCGTTTTATAGCACTCAAGAGATCCATCAGAGCGGGTCTTAATCTTATAGACCCATTTACACGTGATAGGACGAACACCGGGAGGGGGAGAAACAAGATCCCAGGTGTCAGTGCGCTCAAGCGCAGCAATCTCCTCAGCCATGGCCAGCTGCCATTTAGGATGATGCTCAGCATCCCGATAAGAAGTCGGCTCGGAGGCAACAGAAAGACCATACTGACTAGGATAGTAACGGTTGGGTGCACGACGCTGACGAACAGGACGAGTAGAGGGAAGCTCATCAGAGGAAGACGATGCAAGAGACGACGAGGAAGAAGAAGGAATAGCAGAGGAAGACTCCGGAGAACGAGGAGAACTAGGAGAACTAGACGGAGCAGAGGAGGACGGTGTAGAAGAAGAGACATCAGGGGGAGGAGATCCTAAAGAAGACACAATAGGAGTAGAAGGAAGTGTGTCAAGAAAGAGAAGAAAAGAGATATCTTCCACCGGGTAGGTACCAGCGGTGGGACGAGTATAGAAAGGACGCGTCTCATCAAAAGTAACATCACGAGAGATACGCATCCGACGACCAACGGGGTCCCAATAGCAATAGCCATTATGCTCATCACTGTATCCAAGGAAGACACACTCAACAGACTGAGCGGTCAGTTTGGTGCGTTCGCGAGGAGCAAGGAGAACATAGCAAACACAACCAAACAAGCGAAGCATGGAGTAGTCTGGAGACTGTCCAGATAGGCGCTCAAGAGGGATGCCACCCTGCAGAGCGGCAGAAGGCTGAATATTGATGAGGTAAGCCGACGTAGCGGCAGCCTCAGCCCAGAAATGCGGCGGAAGAGAAGAAGCAATCATCATAGCACGAGTGGTCTCAAGAAGATGGCGATGCTTACGCTCAGCAACGCCATTCTGGGCATGTGCGCCAGGACAGGAGAACTGAGCAAGGGTGCCCTGCTCAGCAAGAACACCTCGCAACATCTAGGAGACATACTCACCAGCAGAATCAGCACGAAACACACGAATAGGGGTAGAATATTGAGTACGGACCATGGCCGCAAAACGCTGATATATGGAGAGCACTTCACTACGAGAGCGCATAAAATACAACCAAGTATACCGAGAAAAATCATCGATAAATAAAATATAGTAGCGATGGCCCCCTTTCGAAGCGAAAGGAGCCGGACCCCAAACATCGGAATGAACTAAATCAAAAGGTCGCTGAGATACAGACGCGCTAGTAGGATAGGGAAGCTGAATCTGTTTACCCAACATATAGCCCTGACAATGTAAAGACCCATCTTCTGAGACAGACCCTAGAAGACCACGATGAACTAATGACGACAGGCGAGAGTCACAAATGTGACTAAGACGATGATACCAATGCTGAAAGGAGCTGGTAGCAGAGGCGACGACCGGAGAAGAACTGCCAGATGAAGTGGTAGCGGAAGGAACACGAAGCCAGTCTAACTCCCAAAGTCCTGAAGAGTCACGGCTGCGAGGGCCAGCTCTAACCAGGGCATGTGTGCGACGGTTCTGGACAACACAAGAATCAGCATCAAGAATGACGCGACAACCAGAGTCAGTAAGCTGGCTAGAAGAGAACGGATTCATCTTAAGAAGAGGGACATGAGAAATATCAGGAACAAAAAAAAGAAGTAGAAAGGGTGCCCCGACTAGAAACAGGAAGAGAGGTACCATCAGCCGTGAAAACACGGACATGGGAAGGGAGAGAACGAAGAGCGGACAGAAAAGAAGACTCAGAGGTCATATGAAAGGAAGCTCCAGAATCCAGATACCATGGGGACGTACCTGACTGTGTAGAAGATGGTGGTCGTGCAGTGCCGAAAGAATCAGTCATAGAACCAACAGTGCCCGTCGAAGAAGAGTCTGTAGCAGCAAGCAGACCGCGAAGACTCCTGATAATATCCTGATCAGAGAGAGCAGCTGCTGAAGACTTAGAAGAAGCCGACTGCCCACGAGCCTGGTGCTACTGACGTAAACAGGGATCCTGTGTATAACAGGTGGCCCAAGTGTGGCCATCCCTGTTGCAATAAGAGCAGTGACGATGAGAACCACGGCGACCCTGACCACGAGCCTGCTGGTGCTAACTCTGACCCGGAGGCTGCTGGTGCTGACTCGGACGCTGAGACTGCTGGTGCTGACTCTGACCCTGACCTGAAGGAGTGGGTAGTATCGGCGGCGGCACAGAGGACCGTGGCTGAGTCGAGGGAACAGACGTCATAGGAGGACCACGAGTAGCAAGCACAGACGAAACCGCAAGAAGACCAGCACCACGGAGACGGGTCTCCTCATTCTGAAGCTCAGTCAACACCTTAGAGAGCGGAACACGACCACGAGCATTCAGCTGAGCACGCCGGGGCTCAAACTCCTGGCGGAGCCGAGACAGAAACTCATAGATGCGGTAAAACTCCAAATCCGAGCGCACACTCTGGCAGCACGAGCATGTGCCACAAACAGCAGTACGGAGAGAATCAAGCTGACGCCGGATAGCAGCACTCTAAGTATAGAACTCATCAATAGTGGAATCACCCTGCTGAAGAGCATACTCCTGGCGAACCACATATAGGTAAAGAGCATCCCCAGACGGCTGATAGCGCTGACGAAGATGTGCCCACTGAGCGGCAATAGTAGGAAGACTCATGAACTCAGCAGCATACTGGGACAGAACACTAGAGGTGAGAACAGCAGCAGCACGAGCATCCTCATCGACCCACTGAGTGTAGGCAGTCAGAGCGTGGCGATAGGACTCGATATCAGCAGGGTACTACTTGAACTTCAGGTCATAAGCAGCAATAGCACTATCATAAGAACTCTGAGCAGCATCCTTGGCCTCCTGAGAGGCATCAGCGCCAAGAACAATCGGCGTCGGCCGAAGAGGAGCCACTGGAGCAGGGGGCACGGGGGACAGGGGACCTCGCCGGAGAGCACACCCCAAAGACGGAGACCGCGCATGTGAACGCGCATAAAGGCAGCGAAATCAGGATAATTTGCGCCATCGAAGATCACCGGGCAGCGAGGAATTGCAACATAGCCCGATGCAGAAGACATCTCTCTTTTTTTGTTTTTTTACTAGATCTGACTGGAAGTCAACGCTCGCAAATCAGCAATCTCCGGCCAATTCCGCCTAGAACAGGGCACCATTGATGATCTGAGCACTGGAACAAAGTAGATCGGGGCGGCACGAACCTATTCCGGGGAAAATTGAGACCAGAAAAGAAGACGGCTCGGATGGGCCCGCCGGCGGCCAGCACGCTCGGCGAGAAGCAGCACGAGCGACAGGGAGGCAGAGGCGGCGTCGAGCAGACGCGCGCGGATCCCGCATGGGCAGGCGACGGTCCCGCGTGGGCAGGTGGGTCCCACGTGGGCATGCGACGGGACAGGCAGGGAGCAGCCTGGTCCCGTCGATTCCGTCGATACCAGGGAGCAGCAGGGTCCCGCGTGGGTAGGCAGGCCCGTCGATCTAGCAGCGTGAATCGATCCAGGGAATCGGGTTGTGACGGCGGCAGCAGGGCATCGGGTCGCAGGGAATCAATCCAGGAAATCTGAGACCTTAGCTGCAGCAGGGAATCGATCCAGGGAGTGGTGTCCTGATCGGTCGGGGAGGCAGCTTGGAACGACTTGGAACGGGAATCGATCCGGATCTGAAAACGGGGCAAAACAGGCGGCAACCGGCAGCGACAACGACGGCAAGGCCAGCGACGACAGGGACGGTGGCGGCCGACGAAGTTGCGAGAAAGAGGACGGAGCTAACGTGACTCGGATACCATGTTAAGAATACGAGAGAGTTAATGGCCGCCACCGCCTCACGCCGGAGCATGGAGGAGAGGTGGGGCCTCGCCGGCACCATGGCGCTCGTCACCGGCGGCAGCAAAGGGATCGGGTACGATCATATATGCTTTCATGGTGTTACATATTGGGCCGCTGGTATACGGTATTAATGTGCATTTGCTTTCATGGTGGTATCAGGCATTCGATTGTGGAGGAGCTGGCGCGGCACGGCGCGAGGGTGCAATGTGCTCCCGGAACGCGGAGGAGCTGGAGGAGTGCCGCCGGCGGTGGGAGGAGCAGAACCTCCACGTCACCGTGTCCGTCTGCGACGTCTCCGTGCGCGCCGAGAGGGAGAAGCTCATGGACACGGCGAAGCGAGCCTTGGGCTGCAAGCTGGACGTCCTGGTGAACAACGCGGGGCAGTCGATGGTGAAGGTGGCGACGGAGTGCACCGGCGAGGACTACGCGCGGGTGATGGCCACCAACCTGGAGTCGTGCTTCCACCTCGCCCAGCTCGCGCACCCGCTCCTCCTCCTCTTCGTCGGAGGCAGCGTCGTCCACATCTCCTCCGTTGCCGGGTTCGTCGGGTTCCCGGGCCTCGCCGTCTACTCCATGACGAAAGGAGCCATGAACCAGCTTACCCGCAGCCTCGCCGCCGAGTGGGCCGGCGACGGCATACGCGTCAACTGCGTCGCCCCGGGCGGCATCAACACCGACATCTGCAAAGACGTGGTAACTAATTAATTAAGGATAATCTCTCAACAAATAATGGAGCTTAATTTTTAACCTTTTATCAAGTTCTTATAGTATTTTTTTTTGATGAATTTTGTTGCGTGGATGGATGGATGGAGCAGGAGACGAGTGAGCCGGAGATGGTGAAGAGGCAGGCGGCGCGGGTGGCGATGGGGCGGCTGGGCGAGACGGCGGAGGTGGCTTCGGTGGTAGCCTTCCTCTGCATGCCGGCGGCCTCCTACATCACCGGCCAAGTCATCTCCGTCGACGGGGGATGCACAATTGCTTAATTAAGTGCCTCCTGCTACGCATGTGTCGCGTGTATGTGTACTAGTGAGTTTCGTTTACGATCGACACGTCTCAAGGTGAAGCGTGTATATGATATGTTTTGTGCGGATCAGATATGGAGGGCGCTGAGCGTCCCCCGGGGGATCGGAACCCCGGATCCCCCGGCTTCCGCACCATACGATGCAGATAGTTTGAACCGTTTGATCACCCAATCGTCACCTACCCCACGCTGGCTAAAACTACAGAGAGAAAAAATCAAGTGTCTTCCCTGTCTCTCCCGCATGGCTCAGAGAAGAAACTGGACGCCGGCCGCAGCTCCACGACGACCGACGAGGCCGCTGCAGGTCCGCCACAAACCGCCACCACAAATCCTCCATTACGCCACCACCATTGAGGTTACACCAGGGGCTCGTTGTCGGAGAAGGTGCGTCCCAGCGTGGACGTAAATTTGCAGCAACGCGAGAACTCGTTCGTACCCAATTTAAGGTTCTGTACCGACCTCGCGCCCCATAGTCCCATCAACCTCCATAGATCCTCCATTGTGGCAGCGACGTCTCTTAGAACTGGAAGCCTGGTAGCAGCGCTGACTGACGCATGTAGCAGCACCCGTCGTCCGCCATCGGTAGCAATCCGGTATACCCGTGGTAGCAACGTGCTCCGCCAGCACACCCGTGGTAGCAAAGCTCCAGGTTGTCAGGTAGCAACCCGGTGTACCCGTGGTAGCAACGCATCACACCCATGGTAGCAAAGACCCATGTTGTCGGTAGCAACTCGGTGGTACCCGAGGTAACAACGCGCTCTGCCGTCGGCAGCAAAACCTCCGGCCGTCCGTAGCATCGCCATCAACCCTTGGTAGCAACGGGCGTCGCCGTCGTTAGCAACGCCAGCCCAGGTAGGAAGCAAGTCCACCCGCCGCTGGCAAAACCGCCGGCCGTCCGTAGCATCCCCATCCACCCTTGGTAGCAACGCGCGCCGCCGTCATTAGCAACGCCAGCCCAGGTAGGAAGCAAGTTCACCCGCCTCTGGCAACACCTTCGGCCGGCGATGGTAGCGACGCCGTCATCTCCCATAGAAGCACCTCCGCCGTTGGGGCGCGGTGACAGGGTTGAGACGAGCACCTCCGCAGGCTCTTCGTCGGTGGGTGCCGATTCGCAGCACGAGAGGCGCCGCCCCGAAGCACCGGTCCTCGCCGGAGGTAACAGAGAGGAGGACATATGGTGGGTTGGGAATGGGATAGAGCCGGCGGCGCGTGGTCTGGGAGGCGGTGCATAGGCTGGGCATCAGCGATGCCAACACGGGGAAGAAGGTGGACGAGGAACAGTGGACGAAAATGAAAAGGCAGAGGAAGAAGATAAGATGGAGAGAGGAACCGTAAGTAGGGCCCTAGGTGCATGCAGCTCCGTTCACACGAGGCTTTCACCACAGTACGGGACGCGTGGCACGCGCTGGAAGGGGAGGATGGAAATCGCGCAATCACCCGGGTGATTGGAATCATTTTCCATCAGATATTCAGGTTGTTGTTCCTGTGGTTGTTTGGGACTTCATAGCTCATATTGTTAGTTTGTTTTTTCTTTAGAACAGTTTTTCGCTTCGCTTTATAAATAAAGTTGAATGGCCAACAGATACAAAGCAAAAAGAGAGATCCTCATACAAGTAGATCAAAATGAAAATCGACAAACGGAATGCCGGCGAGCCACCAACTCAAAGTCAAACAAGAAAAACACAATATGCCATGGGTAATGCAAGGCGACCTAGACTACCAAACATGTCAAAGTCAATGAAGCTTGACGCCAAGACGATCGATGACTCCACGAGCTCGACTCGGCCGGATGAAACCTGGCCAAAGAAGAAGCGCTTGGTGGACGAGCGCCCACATATGTTCCTTAACTCTATATATCTGCCCTTTTTTATATCAACATTCCGAATTAAGCTCTACTACCGGAGCCTTTCGATAGGAAGGAATGGAATCTTATCTTACACGAGAGGCCTCTTTCCAAGCCCTCCGTGCAATCTGAATAGGATTTGGAGTCTCCTGTACTGCCTTCATTCACTGCCAAGCTCTAGTAAATATCTGAGTGAGTAAGTTATGGATCGTGGGCTTTTCCATCTCTTGCTTACGGCAATATCTGCTTCTTTTTAGCTGAAGGCAAGGGCCCCTCCTAGAAGGTATTTTTTTGTTGGTGGGAGCGCTTTGGAGCTCCTGGCGATGCCGCCGCCGAGCCCGCGATGGGCTAGAGTTTTCACACAGAACCGAGTCACGGAGGGTATACATAAAACAACGCCCCCAAGAGCGTAGTGACACCCGCATGCATCACCTTCATCGACACCAAAGCAAGGAGCTTTCCCTCAGATCCACCCCGTGCCATTGAAGAAACCAAGGGACAAACCAACCCGAGGGAAGGACCACCTAGCCAGCATGATGCCTCCAGATCTTGATCAGAAAGTGATCTCGAATCCATGGAGTAGAAAGGCAGTGGCATCATAGCTACCCGAAGGAGACCTTCTTCCACCCCCGGAAGTGGTTACAGATTGGATGCTGAAGCAGGGCTACACTAGCCTAGATAGCCCCACTAGTGGGAACATCCCCATGTGTCCCGGTTGGTAAGGGGCTTTAGTCCCGGTTCCCCAACCGGGACAGGGCAATCGGGACTAAAGCCCCAACCTTTAGTCCCGGTTGCCCCACCAACCGGGACAAAAGGGCGTACACGTGGCCGCGGCAGAGGGCAAGGGGAGGGGGGAGAAACCTTCCCGGTTCGTAACACGAACCGGGACAAATAACTCTCTGCCACGGCAGAGATTTGAAACATTTCTCTGCCGCGACAGAGAATTCATTTTGACAACTTTTGTTGCCGCGGCAGCATTTTGGCCACTTTTTGTGCCGCGGCAGAGAATTCATTTATGTTGTTTTATTGTTTATTTAGTGTTTTTGCACTCATCAATGAAGGAGCCATTATATTACACAAGATCATCATGACAATATAGATCCAAGTGTCGAACATACACGGATCGAGTTCATGCACTACATACAAAATAAGCTCTTTGTACAATCTCTATTGTTTATACACCTGAATAGTATTCCCTTTTTGGGTTTAGGACTTCTGCATTCAAGAATCCCGCCAATTCCTCCTGAATTGCTCGTACGCGATCCTTTGGCAGAAGACCGTCCCATAGACGTTTGATCTGATTTAAAAAAAGAGTCAGCCTATATGAATGAAACTAAACACAATTTGATGGTAATTAAAAACTATAGAAATTGTTTACGTACGTGGAGTTGCTCTAAATTTTTGCCCTTTTCACAGCACGTCTGCCGGATGAACTCGCAAACATAGTATCCACATAAATTATTCCCTGGTCCCTGCGTCAGGCACTTTACGAGAACATAGTTCAATCAAAATAATAATCAAGCATGATAATAACGGTATCAAAACTAGAATCAAAGAGATGCGCGGATATAGCTAGTGGTGCTTATATCTAGTGCTTGAAATGTAAGCTCCTCTTTCCAAACACCCCTAGCCTTGTTGGTGAACAGTTTCCAAGCGCTGTCCGACGAAGAAAACGAATAAAAGAAGTTATTAATTACTTGATATCATAAAATTCACGAACGTTGCCGATATAGTGTTGTAGTGATTAGAATTACCGCTAGAGAAGCATCTGCATGTCCTTCCACTGCTCAAGGGGTTTATGTTTCGAGTCCATGACTAGTACACGTCCTTTGTCAAGTTGAATGATTAACAGAATATAGTGGAAGATGCGCATGCATAACTAATCAATTATATACATAACATCGAGTAAGAGAAATAGAAAGTGTATACAAGACAATAACACTCACTCGAAGTTTTAAGGAAATAGTATTTCCCTTCTGGTTTCTTGAAACCTTAACGCGTGTACGATATTATCCTCCGTATCCTGGGGGCTTGTTTTGAGATTAGCTTGATGAACCCAATATGGATCAATGAAGCCAATGTCATAGATTTGTCCTCTGCTGCATTCGAGAATCTTCATTCTACATATTATAGTATGATTATATACATGCAATAAAAGAGGTGAGATAGCTAGAGACTAAATTAATTACAGAATTAGTACTTATAGACAATAGGCACTGATGATCGATTTGTCCAAGGCGTCTTGATTGAATAATTGAAATAGTTCATCAAATTCAATGGATATCATGTCATCTATTTCTTTCCCATAATGCTTTTTTGTTACCCTCAGCACTATCCAGTTAGCCCCGGCCTTTGTGGCATGCATGTATCAGTTATGCAATTTTCGCATTTTTGTTGGAAGATTATTTACCTCCTCAGGTTTGACGAGAGGTTTTCCGTACTGGTATTTGTATGCTACTTCACTCACGGGGAAGTACTCTAACTGGGATAAGTACTAGGCAATACTCATACCTTGAGCAGCGGCAGCTTCTCCGTATTGTGCAACTACCTCTGGATCATACTGCTCTTTGGCCCCATATTTGCTCGACCCCACATTGGTATGGGAAATCACCTTGAGAGGGGCTCAAGACTGTTTTGTTTGTTCTCCGAGCTGGGCAACAGATTTCTCACTTGCATCAGTACTGCTTTTCGAGGCTTGTTGTGCCGCATGTGACTTGAGAATAGAACGCTCATAGTCTGATGACATCTTTGGCTCGGGTTGATGAAGAGTCTTTAGCATTTTGAACACTCTGCCTTTTTCTTCTTTGATGCTGGGGAACTCTGGCTCTTTCGACCGCCTCAGGTTAGCGAAAAACGCTATCGTTTCCGCATCAACGATAGCCGTAGTCTCCACTTCAGTACAGTCATAAGATCTCTTGGGAGGAACCTTTGGTACTTTTGGAAGAGGCTCTTGTTTATGTTTCGGCGATCGCTTAGCACGACGCAAAGTAGTGGTACGCCTTTTTATCCAGAGGCGCCGGCGATGGCTGCCGCGGCGATGGCTGCGCCGGAGATTGGTGAGGCGACGGAGCCGGGTGAGGCGACGAAGACGGCTGTCGCGGCGGCGACGTCCTCGCTGGAGACGGGTGAGGCGGCGGCGAAGATGGCCTTGGCGTGTGATTTCGAAGCATGATACATTCCTTTGGCCATAGAATGGTGACGTTTGTTGCATCTCCCAGTTCAGTCACATCCCCTTCACCTGCAAGGTAGTCAAGCTTCAAAACTTCAAAGGTGGGCATGATTTCATCCACCCCGACAACAACGTAGCCCTGTGGAACCGGACGACAGTGGTAAGTTGGTGTGGGTCCAATTGGTAAGGCATAGCCGACTGCCACCTTCATTGATATGTTCACAACTTTGACATGTAGCCCACAGTATGTCATCTGTGTGATATCATCCACTGGGTAGCCAACAGGAGCCATCGTCGGTGCACCATCGTCATCGTCATTGTCATCACCCGGGACCTCGGTGGAAGCCACACTGCTTTTTCGATTATTCGATAGGGCGTAGCACCGAATGCAGTGTGCTGCTGAGATGGCCCGGTAGTACTTTGCTCTTTAAGTGTGTTAATTTCATCTTGTTGTTGCTTTATTCGTTCTTCAATTATACGCATTCGCTCTTTCTAAATATCTGCTTCAACTTCCGCCTTCTCCTTTCTCCTTTGACGTCTTCTATCAGGATATTTCTTCCTCTCTTCAGGAAACCCAGTCCTCCATGGTTTGGAGCCTATTGTGCCTCGTGTTCGTCCATCATGTTCCTTATTTCCAAGGGCGAGTGTGAGCTCATCATTCTCTCTATCAGGAATGAAGTCCCCATCTTTAACAGCCTTTACTGCTTTTCTCATCTTCTCGATTGGCAAGGGGTCTTCTTTATGTCGTATGTTATATATACACTTCCCTTCCGAGTCCAACTTGCCCCCATGCCCGTAAAACCAACTCCTTGCACGTTCGATCCAATCGTCTGTCTCTGGGATGATCTTTTTAGCACGCAGTTCCTGCTCAAGTTTCTCCCACTTAGGAATGCCAGCCCTGTAGCCACCTTGCCCCATACTATGGTGATACTTCTTGTTAGCAGCATTCAGCTTATTCGTTGCAGACATTTTCTTAGCTTTTGCTGATGTCTTGTAATTCACAAACTCAGCCCAGAATGGTTTTATCTTCTCAAACTGAATCTTCTTGAAATCCGGAGTCTTCTCTTTCATGACATAGTCAAGGTGCAATCTTTTCTTCCCGTTGGTGAAACACTGGCCCATCTTCTTCAAAGCCCACTCCCTGACCTTAGCCTCCATGGCTCTCCCATGTTCTAAGGCGTCCTCAACTGGATCCTCCGCATTTGGATCCATCTCTATCTTCGGTAGTTTTAAATTAAGGATGAGCCTATTCCACAGTAAATCTTTGGCCTTGTTAGGGACAAATAAACATGTTCCCTCTTCTTCCACATCAGCAGTCCTATTCCAATTTCGAATGGTGATCGGGATTAAGTCCCTAACGATTACTCCGCATTGTGCCACAAATTTGTTTGCGACAACTTCGGGAGCCGTCGGTTTGCCGTCTTCACTGATATCTTTGATCCTGAACCTCTCATGGTCTTCCAACATTTTGGTTGGGCCTCGTCTGCTCTTTTCAGTAGATTTCTTCGATCCGTAGGGCTAAAAGAAGAAAAATCGTTGTTACTATTTCTATATAGATAGTAGATGATTAATTAATGAATTAATTATATTACATGCACCTCGCCGGAGCGGTCGTCTTCTTGATCACACAAGGCATCGCCTTATCCCTCGCGGAAGGCATCACCTTCAACCTCAAACAAGTCGTCTCTTCCGGCAAAAAGAGGATCACCCTCACCAGAGTTGTTCAGAAACGTCGATACATCTAAATTTTCTTCCCCGCGGATCACACCTTGGATCAACTCTTCCTTTTCTTCGTCTCTGTCGTGTGGGTCCATATTTTCTGCATAGGTGGAAAAATGGATAAGTCAAAGCGGCTAAGGGAGAATGTTAGGTACGGTGTTGAGAGATATAAACCCTAATTCCGAGAAACCCTAATATATACATACACAATAATAAAAATGAATTTACAATATAAGAAACCCTAATTCGGAGAAACCCTCGGGCTCGGATCCTATCACGAAGAACCAATACCGGAAATAAAGGCGGCAATCAATACATGTATGACATATCAGATTTAGAGATCCTACACTAACCCTAGGTGCAACATCGATTTAAAAGGGTTCGGGATGCCCTAGCAAGTACACACCGGCAAACCCACATGTACATAAGGGGTGTCGATGTTTCTTTAACTAAACTAGGGTTTAAAGTTGCTTGACAATGTATTATGATTTCTTAGACACATAGCTCTCAATTTTCTAAACATTTTGATATATTATTTATATTTTTCTGACTTATAAATCATTAGTTATTGAATTTACAAGTTTATATCAATTTTTGAAAATATTAAACCATTTTAAAACAGTTACTGTGTCACTTTACATCAGCACAGGGGGTAGTTTTTCATCGGGTCTGGGGCTACCCACAGTGACTGACCAGTGGGGCCGAAGACTAATAATACCTAACTAATTAATAAACCTAATAATACCTAACTAATAATAAACCTAATAATCCAAACTAATAAACCTAATATGCTAGGAGCAGTGGATCAGGTAATATAAGCTCAAAGGGAGTAATGTAACAAATAGGACACTCTATCTATCGATAAAAGACCACAGTAGAATTGTATGCATCATGGCAAGAATTGAAATGCTTTCGAAATCATAGGATTATATCATGATGGGGCTATGCTTGACTTTGCCTGTTGATAGCCGAAAGCAGAGCTTCAGGATCCTTGTACTTGACTTGATTACAGTTGGTCAAGTATTTGTCTTCGAGCTTTGACGGTGTTGATCTCTGGCTTCGATCTCGATCTCGATATCATATTCTACCGGGAAGAATCAAACACCGGAAAGAAAGGGAAACAATCAACACATGGCATCGATGCAATGATCAAGCAAGTATGATGATATGACAAGTTGAATTGCATTGAAATGTAACCCTAAAGCATGCTCTACAATTAATCGGGGTTCCGAGGAGTGAAAACCCTAACTCGGAGAAACTCCAGAACACATGAGAGGGGTGGATTTGTTCTTATAATTAAACTTTTCATTTAAGTTGTTGAACAATGCATGATTATAGCTTAGATAGCTAGGTTTAACTTTTCTGAATATTTTGATATATTATTCATATTTTTCTGACTTATAGATTAAAAGTTATTGAATTTATAAGATTATAATTATTTCTGAAATTATTAAAAGCTCGTTAAACTTTTTACACCGCAGGCATACCTAGCCACAGTGACTGATAGAGGGGCCCGGAGCCACCTCAGCAGCCACACAAGCAAAAGTGGTTCAGGGGCATTTTTCACTTGAGCTGGGGCTAGCTAGAGAGGCCGACCTGTGGGCTAGAGGCCACATAGGCAAGCCACGCAGGCAAAGTGGGTCCCTGGCTGGGTTTGACCGGGTCTGCGCGCGCTGACGCACGGGTGACGTCAGGATGACATCACGCCGGCGGTGGCTTTGCAGGAAGGTGATGGGGAACGATGTTAGGGGGCGATCTAGGGAGCGTGCGTGCGCGCGTTAGAGAGAGGAGGTTGAGGCGAGCCAAAGAGTAGCGGCGCCGCCTCGAAAAGGTCACCGAAGAGGGGAGCACGACGATGGTGAGCAACAGTGGTGGCAGGTGGTCGACGGTGAGGAGGAACCAGAGCGAGAGGAGGCGAGAGAGAGGGTCCACGAGGACCAGCAGCTCACCAGGTGTGCGGTGGTGGTGTCGGGGAGGCGAGGCGAGGTCGGGAGCCGGCGAATCGACGGCGGCGGTCGTCGGGCTCGACGGAGACAGATTCATTGGCGACGATTGGGAGAGCGGGGACAATTCCTTCAGGGAGAAGCCTAGGGCGACGAGGCGAAGCTTCCTGCACGCTTGGCTAGGCGAGGGGCGGCCGGTAGGGTGTGCAGGGCGGCGGGGCAGCCTGACGGTGTCGTGCGCGAGAAGAGATTGTGAGATGGGGAAGAAGAAGAGGAGGGGTACCTAGTTATAACCAAAGGACCTTTTTTCCCGGTTGTTGGCTCCAACCGGGACTAAAGGGTCATACGTCCCTCTTGGAGACACCAACCGGGACGTATACTCCACTTTTTTCAGCAGACCAAGGGGCACGCGCAGGGGTCTTTAGTCCCGGTTGGTGGCTCCAACCGGGACATATGACCCTGTTTTCAAAAAAATTCAGGAATTTTCTCTCTGTTCCCGACTTATTTTTTATTTTGGGATTTAAATTTGTAATGTTTTTTAAATGATAATTACTTTGGAATTTAGAAAAACTTTAAACATAAAAAGTGTTTGAATTTGAATAACTAATTCAAAACCATTTTCTGTTTTAAAAATAACTAATGTAACCATTTAAACTATGAACCATTTAAAATTAAAAATGAATTAACTTATATTTTTTGAATATTAATTTGGAATTTAGAAAAACTTTAAACATAAAAAGTGTTTGGATTTGAATAACTAATTCAAAACCATTTTTTATTTTTAAAAATAATTAATGCAACCATTTAAAATTAAAAATGAATTAACTTATATTTTTTGAATATTAATTCAGAATTTAGATAAACTTTAAACATAAAAGTGTTTGGATTTGAATAACTAATTCAAAACCATTTTATGTTTTTAAAAAATAATTAATGTAACCATTTTAAATATGAACCATTTAAAATTAAAAATGAATTAACTTATATTTTTTGAATATTAATTTGGAATTTAGAAAAACTTTAAACATAAAAAGTGTTTGGATTTGAATAACTAATTCAAAACCATTTTCGATTTTTAAAAATAATTAATGCAACCATTTAAAATTAAAAATGAATTAACTTATATTTTTTGAATATTAATTTGGAATTTAGAAAAACTTTTAACATAAAAAGTGTTTGGATTTGAATAACTAATTCAAAACCATTTTCGGTTTTTAATTTGGATTTGAATTAACTTATATTTTTTATATATTAATGGGCGGGAAAAAAAGGATAGGAAATAATGGGCAGAAAGAAAATTTTATTAGGATAGAATTGGAATTAAATTACATAACGCAACTAAAACAAAGTTACATAGAAGAACTGAAAATTAAGATACATGGCCAGATTAAGCCACAATCGGCCGAACTTGTTTTGCAATGTTGGAGTGATTCAGTCATGCTCCTGCCTACACCTGTAATACTCGCCACTATAGTCATCGTACTCGCCGCGGCCGTCATCGCTGTCGTCGTCGGGGTCGCCGTAGTTGAACCTTGAAGGCTGAGTACGAGTGGGCTGGACTTGAGGGTAGCGCAGGCGGGGGTTAGAGTCGGCGGCCGTGTCGTAGGCCATGACGCTCTGGAGAGTCTGGCCGTGCCACCACAGCCGACGGCCGGCCTCGTTGAAGTTCGAAGGAGGTGGGTCGTCCTCCTCGTGTTTGGCGAGCGCCCTCTCACGCCGATCCACGAAGAATGCTTCCCAAGTCGGGAAATAGTCGGGATGCCATCTGGGATTCCTCCGCTGCTCCGGCGTGAGCTCGAAGTAGTAGTGGTTTGTGATGGCCATCCGGCGCGCCACACCTAGAGGGACAGGAGGAACCGGCACGCCTCTGGCACTCAGCATCCAGCCGACGGGGACACAGTAGCCTGGCGGGCAGGGGTAGTTCGAGGCGCAAAGCGCCTCCGCCTCCCTGGGGGTTAGTGCTACGATGGAAGTCATGGGAAAGAGTGATGAGGTTGCAGATATGAGTCTAGAGATGTGCAATTGTAGCGTTCGCAGCATAGAAAACAAAAATTTTCCTACGATGGGAACAACTAAGTATCAAGATCTATCTACTAGACACAAGCAACGGGTGGATATACATCCATAGAATACATACCCTCGAAGACCGAATAGCGTTAACGAGGTTGTACTCGTGGATGATGTAGACGAACGCTTGCCGATCTCAAGATCGTGATGAAGTCCATCTGGTCCAGCCGGTCCAGCACGATCAAGTCTAGCACCTCAAAGCAGTGGTGCATCCGTGATCGCACACACGTACGGGTACCCCGACAACCTCCGCGCCCTCGCTCCAGCGAAGCAGCGGAAGCAACAAATCCTTCCAGAAAAAGCCACCGGGAACATGTATCTCGCTGATCCGAGACCATGGGGAAATTCTAAAGGGGGGAGAGAGATCCTTCGCGAGGAGGTGTGCTTTGAGAGGAGGAGAGGGGGGCCTTTTATAGGAGAGAGGGGGGCACCCAAGGGGCATGGCGCCCAGCCATGGGGGCTTCCCCCACCTCTTCCACATTCATGTGGGTGGAGCTCCCACTCAAAATGAAAAGCCTCCACTCCCATTAAAAAGCCTCCACTCAAAAATCCACTCACATGCATTAAATTTCCACCAAATTTAATGCAAGCTCTCATTTAAATAAAACTCTTTTATTTATTTATTCAGAATTTTATTAATTACTTTAATTAACAAACATTCACATAAAACCCCTTGCTAGTATTCCATTTCACATGCAGAACCAGTTTCAGCAATTTCAACCGAAACAGTTCCGGTGTCTAGTGAAATAAATTCCTACGCTTTCCTTTTCTTTTTCTGGCATATCATTTGCTCCGAATGGTGTCGGTATCACTTAAGTGTGTCACCCTACGGTTCGCGAATAATGCGGACACGATCGAGACCCTTCTCCGATCAATAATTAGTAGTGGGACCTGGAGATCCATACTGACTCCCACACATTCAACGATGACTTCTGTGATCGTGTGAACCTTTTACGCTAGTATCTTAATCCCTTTGTTTCATGATATATTACATGTCCGAGATTCGATCATCGGTATCTCCATACCTAGTTTGATCTCGTTACCGACATGCACTCTTTTCTTGTTCCCGTGATATAACATTCTAGTGATCAAATCACTTGCTTACAAGCTAATCAATGTGATATCACCGAGAGGGCCCAGAGCATATCTATCCGTCATCGGGATGAACAAATTCCACTCTCGATCCATGGGTCTCAACATAACACTTTAGTAGTTCTGAAGCCATCTTTATAATCACCCAGTTACGGTGTGACATTTGATGTCATCGAGAAACTCTTCCGGTGTTAGTGATTGACATGATCTCATGGTCTAAGGATTAGGATCACTTCGTAAGTTGTTATAGCAATATAAACTCAATGACTTTGATCGTAATGATATACTTCGGATGAATGTTCATCACATCATTACACTAATGTTGTGACCTCGTTATTAACAACATCCAATGTCCATGATCAGGAAACTTTGATCATCATGTTAATCAACGAGCTAGTTTATAAGAGAGGCATAACTAGGAACTTCCTTTTTTTGTTTATTAAACACACATGTATTAACGTTTCCGTATTAATACAATTATAGCATGTAAAATAAACATTTATCATAAATAAGGAATACGATAATAACCACTTTATTATTGCCTCTCGGGCATATTCCCTTCAGTCTCCCACTTGCACTAGAGACAATAATCTAGTTTGAAAACTTTGCGTATTGAACACCTATGGCTTTCTGGTGTTCCATATACGAAACTGCAAGTGGTTAACATAATCTACGGATCTGATGCTTTCAGGTCCGTGTGTATTTGCATGTCTTTGCGTCTCCACGCATCACTCATTCTCCAATGAGATGGCATTGTATAAATTTGGTCTTTTGGTGAGACTTTTAGTTCCTTGGGGCTAAAAACACGTCGATACTATTGTCATACAATATATCTTTAGTGTTAGCCCGTTGCGAACCACACCTTAGTTTGCTAACAAACTACTTGACACAAATTCCCTCCTTTGCTGCTACTATAGCAGTCATATACTTAGCCTTTTGTTGTAGTATTCGTCACAATGTATTAACTTTGGAATACATCCAAATCCATCATGAAAACTCCTTTCCATTTCATTGTGCCACTCATAGTTTAAATTGAGATAAACTTAATTTGTATCTTGTGACAAAACTAGTATCAATGTAACTCTTTACAATGAACTATTTGTAATTGTTTGTCACCTCTACACAAATATATTCTTAGTTCTTCCAAAAGATCATAAGAATATCCTTACTATCGTCCAATGATCATTTTATGATTCATTCTGGTATATGCTCATAACACTTAGAGCATAGGACATATCTGGATGTGTACATATCATGGTATGATTGATCAAAACATTCTCGTGATTTCACTCATCAAGTGTCAAATCACTTGAATCTTGTTTCACTTATCAAGTGTCGATACACTTGAATCTTGATTCAATTCCTTTCCATGCGACAAGAACCGTTTCTTGTCGTTTCTATATTGAACTCCTTCAATATCTCATATATGTACATTTGGCACAACCATATTAGCGTCACAGTCTATCCACTATAGACATTCATGCTAAATATTCGGGTTTTGCCTAAGTTTTTCATCGAAATGAAATTCTTAACCTTTGTCAATAAAAGATACATCATTTCTAATCAACAAGATGTCCTCCACAAAATGTATTAGAAATATGTCTTAGCGCTCCCACGTAATTTCTTGTAAATGCAAGCATCTTCATCGTCTCCTGATGAAAAACTCCTTTTTCATCATGGTGAAGATTCCAACTCCGCGATGCTTACTTCAACCATTGAAGTTTGCATGCCCTTTTTAGCATCCTTTGAATTAACAAAACCCTTTGGATCGTGTCATGTACACGTCCTAGGTAACCATTCTATTAGAAGAACTTTGTTTTGTTTATTCATCTACCATATAACAAATTATATGTAGTGGTTGCTACTTTAATCCGTCCAGACTAAATATCGCTATGAAAGATCAAATCTTGTCATAGTCAACTCCTTGAACATTGTCGTAAAATACTTTACGACATGTCGACTATTTCATAGATGTGAAACATCCATGTCTGTTTCTTTATAGATCCAAATACGACCGATAGGTTTTTACACCTTTCTGGAGGGTCTTCCAAGTCCAAAACTTGATTTCTCGTGTATGGAACTTTCACGGATTTTATGGCTTCAAGCCATTTGACGGAGTTAGGGCCCATCATCGCTTCTTTGCATATAGTCGGTCCATCATTGTCAAACAATAATGATTTACTCTCAAATCTTAGTATTTGATTGTTTATTCAACCGACTTGGTTCAATAAGAACTTAGATCTCCATGACCACAACCTTTGAGGCACATAATCTATGAGCATTATGGCAGCCTCCGGAACGATTTCCGGCGCTGCGCAACTCAGCACATTTAGCTAAGGTTCGTTAACCTTATCAAAGTTCTATTGTCCTCCCACTTAACTTTTGCGAAAAATTCCTTCTTCAAGAAACTTCACGTTTCAAGCGACAAACCCTTTTGTCCTTGGTGTTATGGAGGAATACCCAATTGTTATTCGAAATAACCTACAAATACATGCTTATCCGACTTTGGTTGTAAACAACTTACTTGTGTTTAGCATACCAAAATTTAAGAAATGACAACTTGGGTTTTACCCCAAACCATAACTCATATGGTGTCATTTCAACGGATCAAGATGGAGCTCTTTACAGTGTAAAAGCGGTAGTCTCTAAAGCTTTAATCCTTTTAAAACATAATGGCAGTTTTATAAATAACACCTTTGATCCAACCATGTCAAACAAGGTTTTATTACAAATCTCAAACACTCCATATTCCTATGGTGTTTCGGGATATGTAAATCTAGGTGTTTTGCTAAACTTGCAACTCAAATAAATCCCTTTATGATAAAATCATAATTCATTTATTTTCTTGTTACACTTGTAACTCAAACAAATCCCTTATGATAAAATCATAAACCATTTATTTTCTTGTCACAATGATTTTCACTTCACCTTGAAAGTCTTTGAACATTTTCAAATATTTCACACTTCTTTCTCATTAAGTGAATATTCACTCAAATTTCCGGAGAAAGTATATGAAGTTGAAACCCATCGCTTACGACTATACTTAATGGACTACATACATCGATATGTATAAATTCCAATAATTTAGCCGTTCGTTCTTCTTTGGCCTTTGAACGAAGTTTTAATTATCCCGAGGAAAGTCTCACAAGCGTCACTTGATCAAATCAAAGACTCCAAAAATCCATGAAAATGGAGATTCTTCATGTTTTTCTTTCCAATATAATTTAAACGGCAATGTCACTTCGTAAGTGATCATTCAATCATTTGGCTTGCGACATTTTAGCATTAGGTTTTATGGATGTGATTTCTCCAACTAGATTTGTAAATCATCCATCTTATATGGAATACGGTAATTATTTGAACAACATTTGTTCTCATAATACCTGATTCAACTAACAATTATTAAAAAAAATCTTGAAGTCAAGCCTTGATGTCAACGACAAATACAAACAACGGTTTGTTTTCGATGAACATCATCACATATTCTCTTGCTAGTTACTTAGGCCATTGTGGTTCTTGAATTGCGTCGTTCTGTATGAAATTTCATACCAACCAATTCGGTATCCAATACCCAAGAACCACATTGTTTAACAAGCAAAGAATACAACCATAACATGTATATCATATATATACCTAAATTGGATATTTCCAATCTTTTCTTTTTTGCCAAATATATTCTTATAGATTCTCTTTCAGCATTTCCTTTTACTTTTTAAAAGAATCTATCAACATTAAAAGTGGCGCCATATACATGACACATAGTCCAAAGCGTGTATATTCAAATGATAATACCTTTGGACTTGCACTTTGAAGTAGATCACCATCATCAAAATGATCGGTATTCTTTCAAAATCCATTCTTTAGTAATATTTTAGTGTAGTAAACACTTTACATACATCTTCTATTCATCCTTATCATGACGACTCTCATGATCAAGCTACTGTAGCTTATAAAGGCGAATCTTGAGTATAACATTACTTTCCAAAACCCTTTTGGATGATTAGGATGTCTAGCATCTCCAACCTTTGCCAATTCTCATCCAATATGAGAACATATATTATACTCTATCATACTGCAACCAAAACATTGTTTTCAGATATCATTATATCTGCCACACATGATGGTTTCTGAAACAATTCTTTCAGCTCCTAGATAAACTTGATTAAAACAATCAAGAATCATGGAGGCAAACATGATACTTAAGATCTAACACTGGAATTGTTACTCTCGATTTAATACTAACTATTAAATTTCACGGAGTAAATAGAGTTTGCTGAAAGTTTGCAATAGGACTTTAAACTTTAGATTGACACTCAACACAATACGATACCAGTTCGTAAACTATATATCCAGAATTCTATAGTTCTATTATCTCAATTACAACTATGCATAAGATGGTGAACGAATGCCAATGACTACAGCAAATTATGCAAATTCACTTTGATTTAATTTATGATAAATTGAGTTCTACTAATCCAAATTAGAAATGAACTCCCACTCAAAAACGTCATCCCTCGTGTCTTTTTGGTGATTACATGAACCAAATCCACTACACCAAGTCCGATCATCACGTGAGTCGGTGTAGCTTCAAAGGCGAGCATCAAATGGGCATCATATCTACTATATGACTCATGCTTAACCTTTCGGTCCGTGTTCCGAGGCCATGTCTGTACATGCTAGGCTCGCCAAGTAAGAACCTTAGTATTCGCGTGTGTAACTGTCTTACACCCGAAATATGGTCGTGGATCCAAGAACACCCGATCATCACGTGATGTCTTGGAGCGACAAAAACATAATCGGTGCATACTAAAGGAAGAACACATTCTTATCTTGATATTTAAATGAGGGATCATCTTATTATGCTAATAAAACGCTAAAATAGCACTATAAGATGCAATCAAACATCTCATGTTAATAAGTGAAATGATATGGTTCCCGCATATGATCTCCATCATGTGCACCGTGGTATGATCTCTATCATACCTTTATGTGTAAGGCCAAGGTCTATGGAACTTACACGCTACGTGTGTTGTAAGAGTATAATCTCATACTCCTACTTACAACATCACCATATCATAACACTAGCCCAGCAACAATCTAAACTAGACGCCTCTAATTTGTCCATTGCAAGTTTTACGTGGCTTAGGGCTTTCGAAGATAGAACCATTCTTACCTACGAACATGAACCACAACGAGGATAACCAAATTGTTGTCAACTTGTTGCAAATTAGATATTGACTATAGTAGGAGAGACAGACACCCGCTAGCCACTTATGCAAACTAGTTGCATGTCAAGCGTGGAACAGGTCTCATGTGCGAGGACATGTAAAGTTTGTCCGGGCCGCTTCATCCCACTATGCCACCAATATCCAAAGTACAACTAAGAAGCAATAAAATGATCATCATCGCCCACATACTCATATGTGTACTACCCGTGCAAAGCATCTACGCATAGATCCGTCTCTGATACCACTGTAGGGTTCGCAGCATAGAAAACAAAAAATTTCCTACGATGGGAACAACTAAGTACCAAGATCTATCTACTAGACACAAGCAACGGGTGGATATACATCCATAGAATACATACCCTCGAAGACCGAATAGCGTTAACGAGGTTGTACTCGTGGATGATGTAGACGAATGCTTACCGATCTCAAGATCATGATGAAGTCCATCTGGTCCAGCCGGTCCAGCACGATCAAGTCCAGCACCTCAAAGCAGTGGTGCATTCGTGATCGCACACACGTACGGGTACCCCGACAACCTCCGCGCCCTCGCTCCAGCGAAGCAGCGGAAGCAACAAATCCTTCCAGAAAAAGCCACCGGGAACATGTATCTCGCTGATCCGAGACTATGGGGAAATTCTAAAGGGGGAGAGAGATCCTTCGCGATGAGGTGTGCTTTGAGAGGAGGAGAGGGGGGCCTTTTATAGGAGAGAGGGGGGCACCCAAGGGTCATGGCGCCCAGCCAGGGGGCTGCCCCCACCTCTTCCACATTCATGTGGGTGGAGCTCCCACTCAAAATGAAAAGCCTCCACTCCCATTAAAAAGCCTCCACTCAAAAATCCACTCACATGCATTAAATTTCCACCAAATTTAGTGCAAGCTCTCATTTAAATAAAACTCTTTTATTTATTTATTCAGAATTTTGTTAATTACTTTAATTAACAAACATTCACATAAAACCCTTGCTAGTATTACATTTCACATGCAGAACCAGTTTCAGCAATTTCAACCGAAATAGTTCCGGTGTCTAGTGAAATAAATTCCTGCGCTTTCCTTTTCTTTTTCTGGCATATCATTTGCTCCTAATGGTGTCGGTATCCCTTAAGTGTGTCACCCTACAGTTCGCGAATAATGCGGACATGATCGAGACCCTTCTCCGATCAATAATCAGTAGCGGGACCTGGAGATCCATACTGACTCCCACACATTCAACGATGACTTCTGTGATCGTGTGAACCTTTTACGCTAGTATCTTAATCCCTTTGTTTCATGATATATTACATGTCCGAGATTCGATCATCGGTATCTCCATACCTAGTTTGATCTCGTTACCGACATGCACTCTTTTCTCGTTCCCGTGATATAACATTCTAGTGATCAAATCACTTGCTTGCAAGCTAATCAATGTGATATCACCGAGAGGGCCCAGAGCATATCTATCCGTCATCGGGATGAACAAATTCCACTCTCGATCCATGGGTCTCAACATAACACTTTAGTAGTTCTGAAGCCATCTTTATAATCACCCAGTTACGGTGTGACGTTTGATGTCATCGAGAAACTCTTCCGGTGTCAGTGATTGACATGATCTCATGGTCTAAGGATTAGGATCACTTCGTAAGTTGTTATAGCAATATAAACTCAATGACTTTGATCGTAATGCTATACTTCGGATGAATGTTCATCACATCATTACACTAATGTTGTGACCTCGTTATTAACAACATCCAATGTCCATGATCAGGAAACTTTGATCATCATGTTAATCAACGAGCTAGTTTATAAGAGAGGCATAACTAGGAACTTCCTTTTTTTGTTTATTAAACACACATGTATTAACGTTTCCGTATTAATACAATTATAGCATGTAAAATAAACATTTATCATAAATAAGGAATACGATAATAACCACTTTATTATTGCCTCTCGGGCATATTCCCTTCAGCAATGACAATGGAGGCCAACCCTACATATATATATATAGCGATAAATGGCAGGAAGATAACTGGAGGGAAGAACTGGCAGGAAAAACAGGCGGGAAGAAATGGCGGGAAGAACTAGCGGGAAAAAATGGCGGGAAGAAAAATGGCGGGAAGAAATGGCGGGAAGAAAAATGGCTTATTTAGAACTTACATTGGATATCTAAAGAAACCACATATTGCGAGTCTAAAAATTATTTTTTCAAAAATCACGGGCGTACCTGTAGTACAAACCGGACCCACTTCCTACCGATTCGGCAGACATTTGTCCTTTTTACCCAGGATGGACGAAAAGGTTTGAGATGTCCCGGTTTGGAGATAGTCCATGTAAGGTGGTCTATTATTTTAGGAAAATGGGACGGTAGCATTCTGAAACAGCATTTCGGTGGTTACTTCACAAAACGACCGATTTTTTGCGCTCGGAAAACGGAAAAGGGCTTTTCCGTGCGACGAAAAGGAAAACTTCCTCCTACAACATTGTTCTCCATACCAATGTCCACATTGATGCATAATATGGGCACAACATCACAAACTATGTCATGATTCGGCACATAACATCGGTCATTTGGACCGAAAGCCTTGAAACCTCGAACATGATATGTCATTTTGTGAAGGTTTTTCCAAGACATGATCAATATACCAAGTCTAGTATTTTTCCTTTCAACTATGTCACATAATATGACACCACGCGAAGGATTTTCATTGTTCGGATTTTTTTTGAATTTCTTATGCCCGTTTTAAATTTTTTGAATTTCTAACTATGGTCGAACCGGCGTGCATGAAGATAGGGGACGAGCATCGTTAGAACTTGCATTGGATCTCTGAAGAAACCACATATTGCGAGTCTAAAAATGATTTTTTTCAAAAAATCACGGGCGTTAGATCATGTACCTGTAGTACAAATCGGAGACACTTCCTACCGATTCGGCAGACATTTGTCCTTTTTACCCGGAATGGACGAAAAGGTTTGAGATGTCCCGGTTGGAGGATAGTCCATGTAAGGTGGTCTAGTATTTTAGTAAAATGGGATGGTAGCATTCTGAAACAGCATTTTGGTGGTTCCTTCACAAAACGACCCGCTTTTTGCGCTCGGAAAATGGAAAAGGGCTTTTCCATGCGACGAAAAGGGAAACCTCCTCCTGCAACATTGTTCTCCATACCAATATCCACATTCATGCATAATATGGGCATAGCATCACAAACTATGCCGTGATTCAGCACATAACATCGGTCATTTGGACTGAAAGCCATGAAACCTCGAACATGATAGGTCATTTTGTGAAGGTTTTTTCGAGACATGATCAATATACCAAGTCTGGTACTTTTCCTTTCAACTATGTCACATAATATGACACCACGCGAAGGATTTTCATTGTTCGGATTTTTTTTGAATTTCTTATGCCTGTTTTGAATTTTTTGAATTTCTAACTATGGTCGAACCGGCGTGCATGAAGATAGGGGACGAGCATCGTTAGAACTTGCATTGGATCTCTGAAGAAACCACATATTGCGAGTCTAAAAATGATTTTTTCAAAAAATCACGGGCGTTAGATCATGTACCTGTAGTACAAACCGGACCCACTTCCTACCGATTCGGCAGACATTTGTCCTTTTCACCCAGGATGGACGAAAAGGTTTGAGATGTCCCGGTTGGGAGATAGTCCATGTAAGGTGGTATAATATTTTATTAAAATGGGACGGTAGCATTCTGAAACAACATTTTGGTGGTTACTTCACAAAACGACCCGTTTTTTGCGCTCGGAAAATGGAAAAGGGCTTTTCCGTGCGACGAAAAGGAAAACTTCCTCCTGCAACATTATTCTCCATACCAATTTCCACATGCATGCATAATTGGGCATAGCATCACAAACTATGCCATGATTTAGCACATAACATCGGTCATTTGGACCGAAAGCCATGAAACCTCGAACATGATAGGTCATTTTGTGAAGGTATTTTCGAGACATGATCAATATACCAAGTCTGGTATTTTTCCTTTCAACTATGTCACATAATATGACACCACGCGAAGGATTTTCATTGTTCAGATTTTCAATATACTAAAGGTTCATCTTTAGTCCCGGTTGGAGGGATTTCGGCAGGCTTGGGCCAGGCAGCACTAATGATAGGGGTGAGTGTCGAAATTATGTCTGCGGCGTGTACCTTATCCCGGATGGTGTCACCAACCGGGACTAAAGATGAACCTTTAGTACCGGTTGGAGACACCAACCGGGAAAAAACACGAGTCAGCACTAATAATAGGGGTGAGTGTCGACATTATGTCGTAAGTGTCGACACTATGCCGAGCTGCTTGTACTATAAATAGGCATCCTTGTGAGTCCAGTCCTCCAGCCAGATTGAGGCATCTCCAATATTGTTTTCGAGAGCAGGGACACCACTATGACTAGTTTCAGGGAGATGCCGCCGGATCCCAGTCCTCCGGCATCTCCAAGAAACTGGTCATAGAGGCACTCCCTAATATGTGAAATTAGTTAGCTCCCAGGTGTATTGATCTAGTTAGAGAAGTTACAAGCTGCAAGATGGTTTTCGAGAGCAGGGACACCAGTACGACCAGTTTCAGGGAGATGCCGCCGGATCCCAGTCCTCCGGCATCTCCAAGAAACTGGTCATAGAGGCACTCCCTAATATGTGAAATTAGTTAGCTCCCAGGTGTATTGATCTAGTTAGAGAAGTTACAAGCGGCAAGATGGTGTGCGAGAGCAGGGACACCACTACGACCAGTTTCAGGGAGATGCTGTCGGATCCCAGTCCTCCGGTATCTCCATGAAACTGGTCATAGAGGCACTCCCCAATATGTGACCACGCGCGTTTGGAGATCAGATCTTAATGGTAAGTATGAATCGGGACAACTGCTTCATAGTCCCGGTCCAGCCACAAAATGGGACTAACACTCAAGACATTTATTAATATTAAAAACTGAGACTACAAAACCGGGACTAAAGGCCCTCCTATATATAGTCCCGGTCAAGCCACAAACCGCGAAAGATATCCCGGCCATACATGAACTAGAGTTACATAATATGAGTATGAACTTCTATAACCAAGATTGTTGAGATCCACTGTTGTCATTCCGTACAACTGGTCTATCTTTACCCCTTCCCCATTTAGGTTGACCCATTTGCAGCGAAACAAAGGGACCTTAAAAGACACTCCATAGTCTAGTTCCCATATCTCCTCTATGTAACCATAGTATGTGTCCTTTTGTCCATTCTCTTCTATTGCATCAAAGGGGACACCACTATTTTGGTTGGTGCTCTTTTTATCTTGGGCAATCGTGTAGAATGTATTCCCATTTATTTCGTACCCTTGGAAATTCAATATAGTAGAAGATGGTGACGCGGCCAACAAGTATAGCTGATCTCCAACAGTGGTGTCATTCAAGAGATGTGTCCGCATCCAACCACCGAAAGACTTCATGTGTTCATCTGTAATCCATGATTCAGGCTTCCCCGGGTTTTTGGAGCGTACAATATTCTTGTGGTCCTCGATATACGGAGCTGCCAAGCTGGAATTATGTAGAACTGTGTAGTGTGCTTTAGTGAAATAATCCCCGTCCCTACATATCATTGCTTTCTTTCCCAGCGTGCCTTTTCCACTTAGTCTTCCCTCATGTCGCGAGTTAGAAACACCAATCGGCTTAAGGTCAGGAATAAAGTCAACACAAAACTCAATGACCTCCTCTGTTCCATATCCCTTGGAGATGCTTCCTTCTGGTCTAGCACGGTTATGAACATATTTTTTTAAGACTCCCATGAACCTCCCAAAGGGGAACATATTGTGCAGAAATACCCGACCGAGAATGGCAATCTCTTCCACTAGGTGAACCAGGAGATGCGTCATAATATTGAAGAAGGATGGTGGGAACACCAACTCAAAACTAACAAGACATTGTACCACATCCTTCTGTAACCTTGGTAGAATATCTGGATTGATTACCTTCTGAGATATTGCATTGAGGAATGCACACAGCTTCACAATGGGTACTCGAACATTTTTTGGTAGAAGCCCCCTCAATGCAAACGGAAGCAACTGCGTCATAATCACGTGACAGTCATGAGACTTCAGGTTTTGGAACTTTTTCTCTGCCATATTTATTATCCCCTTTATATTAGATGAGAAGCCAGACGGCACCTTGATACTGTAAAGGACTTCAAAAAAGATTTCTTTCTCTGCTTTGGTAAGAGCATAGCTGGCACGACTTAAGTGACGTCATTTATCCGTCTTGTTGTGTGTATGCATGTTCTTTGGGTCTTTCATAATTTGTTGGTCCTCCCGTGCTTCTGGTGTATCTTTTGTCTTCCCATACACGCCTTGGAATCCTAGCAGGTTCACGCAAAGATTCTTTGTCACGTGCATCACGTCGATTGAAGAGTGTACACGTAGGACTTTCCAATATGGTAGCTTCCAAAATATAGATTTCTTCTTCCACATTGGTGCGTGTCTTGTAGCGACGTCGTTCGGAACTGATTGACCGCCGGGATCCTTTCCAAAGATTACTTCTATGTCCTTGACCATACCAAATACATCATCACCGGCAGGGAGTTCAGGCTTCTTCCGGTGATCTGACTCACCTTTGAAATGCTTGCCTTTCTTTCTTACGAGATGATTGGTCGGAAGAAATTGTCGATTTGCCAGGTACACAACCTTCTTGCATTTATGCAAATATGTACCTTCAGTCTTATCTAAACAGTGTGTGCATGCCTTATATCCCTTGTTTGTCTTTCCTGAAAGGTTACTAAGAGCAGGCCAATCATTGATGGTTACGAAAAGCAACCCTCGTAGATCAAATGGCTCCTGTTTATTCTCATCCCACGCACGTACACCTGGTTTTCCCCACAGCTGTAAGAGTTCTTCAACTAATGGCCTAATGTACACATCAATGTCGTTGCCCGGTTTCTTCGGGCCTTGGATGAGCACTGGCATCATAATGAACTTACGCTTCATGCACAACCAAGGAGGCAGGTTGTAGATACATAGAGTCACGGGCCAGGTGTTGTGACTGTAGCTCTGCTCCCCAAAAGGATTCATGCCATCCGTACTTAGACCAAAGTATAAGTCACTTGCGTCACCTGCAAAGTCTGGGAAGTCTCTCTCGATTTTTCTCCACTGTGACCCATCAGCAGGGTGTCTCAACTTCCCGTCTTTCTTACGGTCTTCTCGGGAAGTTCATTATGTTTTGGAAACTTTGGCTTCATTATTTTCAGCATGTTTTCAAATGAGGAGTCAGTTAGACCACACTATGCCTTACATCGCAACAATTCCAGTGTGGTACCGAGCTTTGTGCTGCCATCTTCACGATTTGGGTACAACAATTTCTTGTGATCCTCTAACATGCCCTCTAACTTTAACTTCTCATTTTCTGTTTCACAGTCTCGCTTTGCATCAGAAATGACCCTACAAAGTTCATCAGCCGGCTCATCTGATGCCCGTTCTTCACCTCCTTCCTCTTCATTGTCTTCCATTGCAGTATCATTGTATTCAGGAAACATATGATGATAGTTGTTATCATCATCTTCTTCTTCACCATCTTCCATCATAACCCCTCTTTCCCCGTGCTTGGTACAGCAATTATAGTTGGGCATGAAACCTTTCATAATAAGGTGGCCGCGAATGATTTTCGAGGAAGATTACTCCTTGTTGTTCCGACATTGAACACATGGACAACGTATAAAACCATTCTCTTTGTTTGCCGTAGCCACATCGATAAATTTATCCACACATTTCATATACCCGGGTACACGCCGGTCACCGTATATCCATTCCCGACCGTTCATCTGTATCATATAAGTAAGTTTATCAAAAACAGGACATCATAAATAGTGAAATGACCAATTCACATCGACACATGCATTGTATCAATGTCAGAGAAAAGATAAGATTGCTAACCTCGATCGAGGGAAATAAAGAGGAAAGAAAGCTCAAGTGCGTCTCGGACACCTTCTATATTTTTGTTCTATGAGAAATTGAACGGGATCATTCACTCAAACATTTCAGCAAACACCTTGAATGCATGCATAGGAAAAAAACTAGCACACCTTCCATCAAGAAAAAACAGAGGGGGGCAGAGGGCTGGGGCGTCGTATTTATAGAGGACGGGATCATGCGTCCCGGTTTGTAACACAAACCGGGACTAAAGGTGTGTGCCATGCCACATGGCTAACGCCCAACCTTTAGTCCTGGTTTGTGTTACAAACCGGGACGCATGCCCCCTACCAACCGGGACGCATGCCTCCAGCCCCCGTGCCCACTCGAACCGGGACGCATGCCAGCATTAGTCCCGGTTTATGGCGAAACCGGGACTAATGCTGTTAGGAGGCACGAACGGATAGCCTTTTTTCTACTAGTGCTCAGTCGGGCCGAGATCAGGCCTGCAAAGACCCCACCTCCACGCTGCAGCAGGTCCGTTAACGTCACCCACTCCTGCTCGCGTGGACCTCACCACCACCACCACCTCGAGACCGCCGCTGTCGTGCTCCTTTGTCGTCACCAAACCGAGGCGCCACCACTCAAGGCCGCACCGCCACCAAGTCGTACCCTGCCTAGGTCCCTAGCACGTGGGTAGGGAAGGGTCGCTGCCGCCCAAGCTTTGCCCAATAGTACTTGCCGGTGGTGACGGGGAGGAGGAGGGGATCTGGGAGACACTCCCGTCGCCTGCTAGGGGAGAGGAACTTTTTTTCTGTTTTTGTTTATTAATGCGCTTTTCTTGTTGCCTTGTTTCCGGTAGAGCTCCTGCTCCGAAATCTCCTATTGGAACCAACAAGCCCGGTCAAACACCCACAGTGACAAAAGAACAGCACAACCAAAGATGCTAATTACGGGAGGGCGTGCGCTGGGCCCTGGCTTGCGCCCAAGGGTGACTACAGAAAAAAATTAGAGAGCAATTGTCATCCACCGCAAGCTTAAAAATCCGACGGCTGCAAATGTGTTCGCTCGGCATAACTAAAATTCTCACATATGTCCCTTATTGTTTGGGAAGATTTTTCGTGGTTCCTCTTCCAAAAATTACTTAGGGCCCTGTCCCTAGTTCAATTGCTCTAAATTTTAATTTCGTTTATAGTACATTGGTTCAAGAAATATTTATGTGAGCTGAATTCTGCATATATGATGAACCGTATCTCATATCATTGAAGGAACCTTCTGTATACGTAATACATCGAACTATATATTTTTTAAACCATGGATGTTATAAGATTAAAAGAAAACACTACATGGATCATTAAATTTTGTGCCTTTCTTTTAGTAAGTAGGCTTTGCAACCCAACTTTTTCAAAGTCTAGGTAAACTCTAAAGCATGTCATAATGCAATTATCATTTAGCATGATGTAACACTATTGTTACAGAAGAAAGAGAAGATACTATCCTGATAAGATACCACAATAAAAAGTAAAACTAATGGTAAATAGATTTTACAAAGAGGTGAGCTGCAACTCACTACAAGGAATGTGTCAAACTATGACATTTTGGTAGTGACCGTGAATGAAATCGTCATAAATTTATGAAGATTCTACACTAGATGGTCGTAAGCTATTTGGGAGGGCCAAATCCTTATTAAACTATGACGATTTTGTGAAAAAACATCGTAATTTCTATGTAAAAAATCGTCATAATTTCTAGACAGATCGAGATATAAGAGAAGGTCAATATCAACCGTAGGATGTAAACATAATAAACGGATAGGATGGTGAAGTGTGGAAACTTATTGTGGATCGATGACCTGGCATCCAGCATGGCGAATATTTGCATCCATCGTGCGCACACGCGACGAATATTTTGGCACACACACCAAATCCCCCGCCCCCATGACCCCTCCATCCTCTAATTCTAACCCTTATCTCTCCCCCGCCACCACACCACGCCCATCTCCGGTCGCCCCTTCTCCTTCCATGGCGGGTGCGCTTTTCCCTGTCCATTTACAGCGGCGCCCTGATCCCCTCCATCCTCACCGTATCTCCTCCGCCCTCCCAACAAACTACCATCGGTCGGGCCGGGGGGCTGGGTGGCCATGGAGGGCGATGAGAGGCATCCCCTGTCCTCAAACGTCGGCGACCTCTGCCTCTCCCTATTCCTCAAGGTACTCAACCCCGGCGAGACTCCTCCTCCGGCATCTGCAAGGCGTGGAGCTAGCTCATCCTCAGCGCTCGCGTGTTCCCCAACATCTACATTGGTTTGCCGTTGTGCTTCCTCGTTGATTGCCTATTTCTACCTTCGCTTTTCCCCATTTTCTAACTCTACTTACTCGTCGGTATCTAGGGAGCCAGGCCAGAGTAGATGTGAGCAAGGAAGCGATCTTCCACGTCCTGTATCCAGGGAACCTGGTCAGATCCGAGGCCATCGATGACTCGATCTTCTTCCTCCGGCATCCAGGGATGGCCACCACTCCACGCTTCTACATCAAGCGGGCTTGTTGTTGTAGCTGCAGGTTCCCCTGCTGGTCGTGCTAAGAACATCACGTGAGTATTTCTACCTTGTTAAATTAGATGCATGCATGAATGTATGATTGTGTCAATTAATACCCGATGGAAAACATTACATACGTAGTGGTTATTTTGATAGATTAGATCCATATCAGGATCCCTGATGGACAGATCTATATGGATGCTTCACAAATTCAGTTTATATGAGTGTGTATTGTAGGTTAATTTGTCCAACGATTTAGTTAACTAATTAAATCGTGCACATATTTCTCAGTTTTTCAAGAATGAAAGAGGCATTTGATGGATCAAAAAGACATAATACTGATCAAGGTTCGCGCTGACACCAAAAATCTCCGCTTACAGTGTTTGAGCTGCACTCTCTCCATCACAACACTTGATCGATCTGGATGGTAACCTACGGCTTCAACATTTGCCTGTTATTATAGCTTACCAAGAGTATTTTTCTGTACTTTATTAAATTATTTGATGATGTGCGTGGGCATAATTATTTTTACTATGAATCATATCGTGTTTTACATCTATTTCTTCACATATTAAGTGATAAATTTTCTATAATATTATTATATACATTCATGAATTGGATTCTGTAGAGTATGTTAAACAAGGCTTTATCAGGTTACTCTACCTTATAGATATACCTTCGGTTTTTATATCTTGTCAGTGAAAAGTATGTAGGGGCGACATTATGATGGAGTTGTTTTTGCGTTGCTTCATATATGGAAGAAGAAAGATCAATATGTTGGTCCGCTGAAATAATAAATTATTTTGCTGCTATTCTGTAGACAGAGAGTTAATGTTTTTTCATATACTTCTATGATTCTATCTTGTCGTCATGTGAACTATGTGTTGAACTGTACTACCAAAGTCTTATGTGTGATGTTGTGACATGTTACAGTCATTCTATACTGAAATCTTGATGCTTGCATTTGCCTTTCATCAAAAAGCTACCATATGCATGCGTGTAGTTATAGCTGGCTACTTGATGTTGTACTGATTGACTCAGGGATGGGAAACTCGTGGGTCTGCTATACCCGATGGGTGATGGGGACGGGAAAATTTAGTTCCCCGGGTAGGGAATGGGGACAGGGATAGGGGAACTTTGATTGCACGAGGATGGGGAAGAAACTGAAGTCCCTGAGGGGGGTAGACCTGTTGCCATTCCTATCCATGGCACCGGCTTCTCTAGCTCTCTGGATTAGATAAGTCTTTAGTCTATCCTGTTATCTTTATTACTTGTTTGATTTGTTTGTTGCGCCACTGTTTCTTCTTCATGATGCATGCTAACCATGTTTTAATTGACTTGTTTACTACAGAAGGTTCATCTTGGAGGTCCCCTATATTCTCTCTTGTAGGAAATTCATGACATACTTGTTTTAGTTTCTCATCCCTATGTATTTAACCAGTCTTTGCTGTTTATGAGCCTTTGCTTGAGTTACATTCCATTTGGAGTCTCTGTTGCAAGTGTTAATGATTTCCGTGTAAAGTTCTAGTTATTGGAAATGTGCGATGTTACAGATCATGTGCTAGTTAACTAGTTAAAATAATTTGTTCATTTGTACTGAGATGCTAAGAATATTTATTGTTTGCATGATGATATCCAATGATCAATTTTTTGACTATTATTTTTCATGTTGTAGATGCATAAATAGGATGGTGGATTATATATATGTCGTTGGAGGTGGATTGTAATCCTATTGCAAGTCAAACCTTAGTCCCAAGGTATTTTTCTTAGCTTATGGAGGAGAATTTATTATGCATCCCATTGACTGGGGTGTTGCTGATGTAAAATCTAGTAGGAGAGTAATGTTTTCTTTTGAGCACCTCGATTGCATAATTCTTGTTTGTTTGTACCAGTCAACTGTTATGTTCACACAATTTCTTGTGCATATAAAACTTATATGTTGTGATTATTGTTTTTTCTGTCTAGATGTCCCATTTATTTTGTTCACTCCATTCTTCCCACACTCATCATTTAGACATGTCATATTTTCTGAATCCGAGTGGCTTCAATTGAATGTATGGAAATCTAACGCTAGATGGATCCTCAAACACTTAATATTCTCATGCAAGTATCTCTTATCCAGAATAAATGCATGGCATCCTTATGTCTCTTTGATTGTTACCCCTAAAAGTTGTGCTAGCTCTCTAACTCTAATTTTTTCCGTATCCCGGATAATGCCAGAAGCATCGCAAGGGTGTTGTTTGATGACAACAGGGCAGCATGCCTGAAACTGGAACATGTGGCCGGACCAGATTTAGAACTAGATCACACAGGAATGTTTACTGGAGAAACATGGTATGTGTTTATTTCCTGTCGAGCTATTTTTTTTATTTTTAGAAGATATTGTTGTATTTCCAACAAACAGGCATTACCATATTTTCCTTTCTTTTACAGAAGCTCCAAGATGAAGGTGCATAGTCAGCAATCAGTTGATGGTCTTAGTTTTTGTGGCTAGTTGTATCTTCCTAGGAGTTGATAAGTCATATTTTTTCTGGCAAGTTGTATGTCTAGGAGTTGATATCTATGTGCTATTGATACCTTGATTTTTATGAATTGCTGGATGTTCTTTGTTTATGGCACACTCTTGTACTGCTAGCTTTACCTGATATTTGATGCTTGTGCTACTGTTAACTTGTATTCATGTTGGTTGGTCTCGGAGACCCGATGGAGTGCTCAACTGGAGGAACACTGTCTTCTACAAATTAGATTAGTGTTCGATCTATCCCATTCTACTCTTTGTTACTTGGTTGATGAATCATGATGCCATGCGCTATTTTGAGTAAAGTCCCTATGTGGTAAGGAACCTATTGTCTGATTAGCTTTGTACTAGGATCTGGCCGAGTCTATGATGTGAATTTGGTTACCGTTGTATGTTTTTCTTCCGAGTCATGGTGTAAGTGGTAAGTGATAATGATATGTATAGGAAAACCATGCAATCTAATTTTTAATAAATGCTAGGCATTGCTCATGATACTACCGGCCATTTTTCTTTCTTAATGCAACTAGTTCCTTTATGTTTTTCATATCAGGTGCAAATATGCATTGGTTGTGTTTCAAATATAAGTTACATGATCTGTTGTACATGTTCTCAACTTGCCTAGTTCTTGGTAGTAATATTGTTTTGTCAGCTTTTTCTGTTATCAAATATGTGGTAGATCATCTGTTCATATACAGATGATTGTGTCAGCTAAGTTTTTAGAGGTGATTCTATCCTATAGTAATATAAGAACTGAGTGAAATCTATGTGAATGTAATCTTTTGCTAATGCTACTTTTCTGTTTGAAATGCAGAAGGAAGAGAATCCCAAGCCCATGTAGACCGTTAAAATCGTCTTTACAAGAGCTACATGCTGATGAAGTTCTGGAGTAGCTAGCTTTAGTACTTACTGAGAGTTCAGTTTTTATATTCCAGGGTATGAAAGATTTCATGTCTGAATTCGTTGTGATGTAATCATTGTAATATGTGTTCTAACTGTTCCGATATTGTAACAAAGCGATTTTGGCTGTTATTTATATATTTTCATGTGTTTTCATTCTCCTTTCTGATTAGTATATTGGTTAATAATTTGATGTGAAAAAAATTCAAATCTCACAAACGAGAACTGACAATTGGGATCCATTATCCGGGACAACCTGACAATTGGGATCCATCTCACAAAAAAGGCAAAAATTGGAAATTAAATGGATTGTAAAAAGGCCAAGACATAAAACAAATAGGCAAAAATGTTGAATTTGGCCCATTTAGCTGAGATCGGAATTAATAAGAATAAATTGACTGAATTGTTGGGCTTGGCCCATAGGGTGAAGTGGACCGGGCTGAATTCTTGCCACGTAGGATCTGCCATGTAGGATCTGACGTGGCCAGGCTAGATGTCTCGTGACGATATTAGATCATCATAGAGGTTATGACGTTATGAGATCGTCATAGACGGTTATGACGATTCGCAAAAATCATCGTTATAGTTCATTTGCGACCCTCACCTTTCGACGATCTCAAAATCGTCATAGAATCGTCATAAACGGACTATTGTGATGATTCTGTGACGAAATTAGAGGGTCATATATAGCCAGATTCCTTGTGACTCTTTAAGCTGAATTTTGGTATTATTACCTTGTTACCTAAAAAGGACAATGTCATGCAAATTCAACAATATAGACCGATATGTTTGTTGAATGTTAGCTTTAAAGTATTTACCAAGGCAGGGACTAATAGAATCACAGAGATTACATCTAAAGTTATTAAGCCTGCGCAAACTGCATTTATGCTAGGACAACACATCTTAGAAGGGGTAGTCGTCCTTCTTGAGACCATCCATGAGCTTCACCGTAAGAAATTGGACAAGGTTGTATTCAAGATAGACTTCAACAAGGCCTATGATAAATTCAAATGGTCCTTCTTACAGAAAACTTTGCGAATGAAAGGCTTCTCTCAGAAATGGTGTGATTTAGTTAGACATTTCGTCCAAGGGGGTCAGTAGGAGTAAAGGTCAATAACGATATTGGTCATTACTTTCAAACTAGAAAAGGTCTTCGACAAGGGTACCCCTTATCACCATTGCTATTTAATATTATCGCAGACATGTTGGCCATTGTCATTGAACAAGCAGAAGAGGATGGTCAAGTTGGTGGTTTGATTGCTCACCTAGTAGAGGGTGGGTATCAATCGTTCAATTTGTTGGTGAGATAATCTTTTTCATGGAGTATTGTAGGGTTTCGTAGCATGGAAAACAAAAAATTTCTATCGCATACAAACAAACAAGCCAAGATCTATCTACTAGATTGTAGCAACGAGTCGATGGAATAACTCACCCTCGAAGATTCCAAAGCGTTTAACGAGAGCAGATTCTCGTGGGTGATGTAGTCGTACTCTCCCCGATCTCAAGATCGCGTAGATGATCCTTCCGGCGCTGCGTTCCGGCAGCGCTCCCGCAGTCGGTCACACGTTCGGTACTCGACGAAGACCTTCCTCTCCCTTGTTCCAGCAGGCAGCGGAGGTTGTAGCACTCTCCTCGCAATTCCGGCAGCACAACGGCGTGGTACCGGAAGTAGAGGGGAGATCTCGCAGGGCTTCGCCTTAAGCCGGAGCGAGTATGGTGGAATATGAGAGAGCTCCTCGGCGATCTAGGATTTAGACACACCAAGGAGAGAGAGCAAGGCCGGCGGCTAGGGCAAGAGGGGTGCCCCAACTCGGCGGCTTGGCAAACCCTAGGAGGTGGCGGCAACAATGGTGGTGGCCGGCGGCTAGGGTTTGGGTTTAGAGGGCAAGGTGTGTCTTGGAGGGGCAGCCCTGCCCCTCCCTTTATAGGTGGGAGGTGCGGCCAAGGGGAGGGGAGTCCCTCCCCAAGTCGGCCTTGGGAGGTGCGCCGGCTTGGGGAGGAGGACTTCCTCCCCAACTCGGTTTTGGTCTCCTCCTCTATTTCTTCTTTCCGAAAACTTGCAGTTTGACTTTCAAACTGGCCGTTTGACTTTTCAATTTAGGATTTGAATAAACCCTTTATTTTGGACAGCGAAAGTACCTAGTACATGATGCAATCATTCCAACTTGCAATGACACATTCATGTACCCCTTCCCCTCCGGAGTGCCGGACATTCCGGAACCTTCTAGAACATTCCCGATGAAAACATCGGAACCATTCTCCAACTCCGAAACGGGACTTTCCTTATATGAATCTTATTCTCCGGACCATTCCGGATCTCCTCGTGATATCCCGGATCCCATCCGTGACTCCGAACAACATTCGGTCTCTTTCTCATAATACCATAACTACTCAAACAACGTCGAATCCTTAAGTGTGTCTCCCTACGGTTCGTGAATTATGCGGACATGATCGAGACACTTCTCCGAACAATAACCAATAGAGGAATCTGGAAATTCATATGGCTCCCACATATTTCTACGATTACTTTGCGATCGAATGAACCACTTACATACGATATCAATTTCCCTTTGTCTCACGATATGTTACTTATCCGAGGTTATGATCGTCGGTATCTCTGCATACCTAGTTCAACCTCGTTACCGATAAGTACTCTTTTCTTGTTCCCGTGATATGTGATCCCTTGTGAACCAGTCACATGCTTGCAAGCTAATTGGATGACATTTCACCGAGAGGGCCCAGAGTATATCTATCCGTCATATGGATGGACAAATCCCACTCTTGATCCATGTGTTTCAACCAATACTTTCCGAACACTCAATGCCACCTTTATAGCCACCCAGTTACGGTGTGGTGTTTGATGTCATCAAAGCATCCATCCGGTAAAGGTGATATGCATGATCTCATGGTCGAAGGAATTAGATAACTATGCATCAGAAAGCATATAGCAATTGAACTATTAAAATTGACTTGATCTTTATGCTACGCTTATCTATAGGAGTATGTCCATCATATCATTCTCCTAACGATATGATCTTGTTGTTAATAACATCTCAATGTTCATGATGGGGAAACCACAATCATCTATTAACCAACAAGCTAGTATTACATAGAGGCTTTTACTAGGGACTTCAAATTGAGTTTACAAATCACACAAGTATTAATGTCTCCTTGTTAATACTATTATAGAATGAATGTAAACATTTATCATAAACACAAAGATATAATAATAACTACATTTATTATTGCCTCTAGGGCATATCTCCAACAAGTATGACCTAGAGAAGGCGGTCAATATAAAATTGATTCTTTGTATCTTTGAGCAACTTTACAGGTTGAAGATTAATTTCCATAATAACTAAATAATCTTCTTTGGGAAGGCAAAGGAAATGGAATACCAATACAAGGCCATCTTTGGTTGTGATGTTGGCTCTATACTATTTACTTATCTCGGCATTCCAATGCATAATCAGAGACTTTTAAACAAGGAGTGGAAGCCCGCTTCAAACGAAACCTTGGATGCTGGCAGAGCAAGCTGCTCTCATAGAGAGACATGCATGTCCTAATTATTTATATCCTAATTATTTATATTCTAACAAGCCTTGCGATGTTCATGTTATCCTTTCTGGAGCTACCCAAAGGGATACAGAAAAGGTTAGACTTCTTTCGTTCCCGTTTCTTCTGGCAAAATTATCAACTTAAACGTAAGTATCGCCTGATAAAATGGAACATCTTGTGTAGACCCAAAGATCAAGGTGGTTTAGGCATCGAGGTGCTCGAACTTAAAAATAGATGTGTACTAAGCAAGTGGCTTTATAAACTTCTAACAGAATAAGGGTTCTGTCAAGATATATTGAAAAACAAATATCTTCATAAAAAAACTTTAGCTCAGGTGTCGGCTAATCCTATCAATTCTCCTTTTTAGAAAGGCTTAATGGGGATTAAAGATGATTTCTTTAAAAATAGTTATTTCAAAATTGGAGATGGTAAGAAGACCCTCTTTTGGAAGGACACTTGGTTAGGGGAAATCGTCCCTTGCTACTCAGTATCCCTCTTTATATTATATTATTAGCCGAAGAAATGTCTTAGTGGCGAACATCCTAACAGGGGATCCTTTAAATATCGAGTTTAGGAGGTCTCTGGCCGAGGACAAGTGGGTCAGATACCTGCACCTAGTATAACACCTTATGAGTGTGCATTTAAATGAAGACTCAGATCTTTTCGTGTGGAAGCTTGATGCTTCAGGAGAATTTACGGTCAAATCTATGTATACGAATTATATGAATGGTCATACGATTTTTCTACGAAAGTATATTTGGAAGATCAGAGTGCCACTGCAAATTAAGATTTTTATGTTGTTCCTTTTTAAAAAGCCATTATTACTAAAGAAACCTCGCTAAAAGAAATTGGAATTGTTGTAAGAAGTGTGCTTTCTGTGATTCACCTGAGTCAATTGAGCATCTGTTATTCAATTGTCACTTGGATAGATTGATTTGGAGGGTAGTTCATTTTACTTTCTGCATTTCACCTCCAACTAATGTAACGAATATGTTCGGAATTGGTTAAATGGGATGGATAGATCTTAGAAAGGATTAGAATTGGCATTTGTGCTTTTGTTTGGGCTATATGGAACTATCACAATGATGTTAACTTTAACAAAAGCACAAATACCCTTTTTCTACATGTCATTCATATGGTGTCTCATTGGATCCAAGACGGGTCTTTCCTTCTTTCGGAGGTGCAACGGGAGCCTATGTGTGTTGGATGCAGCCGTTTGGAGGCGGTTGCACGGGCTGTATACAACCAGGCGGGCTGGTGGCATCCTAATAGATTACAAGATGCTTAGATGAATTCTTGTTTTATTTTGGTGGTTGATCTTTGTGTCCACCTTATGTGATCCATGAATTGTAAGTTCTGGCTATTAAATTCTTTGAGAAATTCTGTGCAATAAAATGTTGTGTGCATCAGTCGATGCAGATGCCACGGCGCATCACCCCTTTTCGAAAAAATAGACTTTACAAATAAATAAATGTGGCACTATGATACTACAAAAATTATAAGGTAGTAAATTAAATAGTATCATCGACTTTGATATCAGACTATGATTGTGTCCACTGTGGGAGGCTTAAGTCTGTTGGGAGCACCAACAATATCATGTACGTATAACTAATCATAAAATCCAAATTTCACCTCTATTTTTTATACCAAACCAAAATTATATTAAGTAATCAACGATAAAGGAACTACGAGGCCTTATGTCCCAGCCATGACTCACCGCCTAGATCTAGAGAGCGTGCCTTATGCACATGTTGCGGAAGTCGCTCACACCATCTTCGTGGAACCATCTCTAGGGCTTATATTGAAGCGAGGAACCTCGCAAGGCCAGCCGTCGACACCAACATGGTGCCAAGCAACACTAATGTCCTACGAACGTGCATCTCGTCACTAGGACACCGCGGCTCCACAGTGCTAGGCCCCATCGGCCGACCCAGCAAGACGACGTCGCTCCTCCTTGGCCACTGCGCGAATGGTGGAAAACTAGCACCACTGCCATGATTGTCCCTCTAGACGATGAAGCTCCAAAACAATGCCCCACAAAGGAAACATAATAATGATGTTTCCATCGTCCTCTCTAGATCTAGGATTTCTCCTGTAGTGTCTATGGTAGGAAAACAAAAACTACATCAACGACGTCTCTAGCAAGAAAGTAGCACCCACTGAAGGAGTTAGGGGGGCTTATTTTTGTCTTCTATGAGGACTTCTCCCAGAAGCTACCCTCTCTCAGCCAAAATTTGTTAAAACTTCTAAATTAACATTGAGAATACTAATTTAGAAGTTTAAACAAATGTAGGAGACGACCTTCTATGAGAAGCTGAGAGAGGATATCTTCGGGGAGAAGCCCTCCTAGAAGCCGAAAAAGAAGTCCCCCTGACCTAGAGGTAATAGTAATTGATTGTTTACAAACTCCAAGTTCATCATTAATATTTATTCTTTATGCTATAACTCATATATGTCTTGAATATGAGATTCCAAGGAAATCTCATTAGCACGTGTAGAGAAGTAAACACCAAATTGTTCCTAGTCCCGCGTCTAGGACTAGGTCGTGTGTTGAAACATGATATTGTTTCCTCGTCATGGGTATTATTATTCATAATAAGGATACCAACAACAATGAAGTTCACATTGTTAGAAGAACAATTCTGCTAAACCGATCGAATTATGTAATTAACTTATCACGTTAATATTAAATAGCTATATACTAGAAGGTATGCTTTGATTGTTAACACCATCCGTGGAAGGATGGTTATTAAAGATGGCTTTCGGGTATATTGATAAAGTATGACTAGAAATTTGGATAGTTTAAGAATTGGATCTTGCTTCTCCTGGTGATGGAGCGATACTCTCTGGATCATCTCGATATTACGATGTCAACTATCATCTGCGATACAATTTATGATAATAAACATAAAGATATCATTAAAATATGTAAACGAATAAAGAGAATGAAACCAGAACGAGAATAATGTGTGGTGCGTATTCTTGGAGCCGCATGTGTGGCGGCGGTCACTCGGGCCTGTAATATCATGTTGCGTTCCGTGGGTGGCCTCTGTTTAATCAACAGGATAACTGCATTATCGGGCTATGTACGTACCTACCTCTGACATACAACTGAAGCCAGAACGAGCTAGCTAGAGAGATATCGATGGCGGCCGACGGCGGGATCAGCAGGGGGAGAGGTGGAGCCACTAGTGCAGAACGGCCCATGTGTCCCGGTTGGTAAGGGGTTTTAGTCCCGGTTCCCCAACCGAGACGGTGCAATCGGGACTAAAGCCCCAACCTTTAGTCTCGGTTGCCCCACCAACCGGGACAAAAGGGCATACACGTGGTCGCGTCAGAGGGCGAGGGGGGAAGTAACCGTCCCGGTTCGTAACACGAATCGGTACAAATAACCCTCTGTCGAGATTTGACATATTTCTCTGCCGCGGCAGAAAATTCATTTTGGCAATTTTTATTGCCGCGACAGAGAATTCATTTATGTTGTTTTATTGTTTATTTAGTGTTTTACACTCATCAATTAAGGAACCATTATATTACACAAGATCATCATGACAATATAGATCCAAGTGTCAAACATGTTACATTCGATACACGGATCGAGTTCATGCACTACATACAAAATAAGCTCTTTGTACAATCCTTATTGTTTATACAGACCCGAATAGTATTCCCCTTTTGGGTTTAGGACTTCTGCATCCAAGAATCTCATCAATTCCTCCTGAATTGCTCGTACGCGATCCTTTGGCAGAAGACCGTCCTGTAGACGTTCGATCTGATTAAAAAAGGAGTCAGCCTATATGAATGAAACTAAACATAATTTGATGGTAATTAAAAACTATAAAAATTGTTTACGTACGTGGAGTTGCTCTAAATTTCTGCCCTTTTCACAGCACGTCTGACGGATGAACTTGCAAACATAGTATCCACATAAATTGTTCTCTGGTCCCTGCGTCAGGCACTTTACGAGAAGATAGTTCAATCAAAATAATAATCAAGCATGATAATAACGGTATCAAAACTAGAATCAAAGAGATGCGTGGATATAGCTAGTGGTGCCTACATCTAGTGCTTAAAATGTAAGCTCCTGTTTTCAAACACCCCTAGCCTTGTTGGTGAACCGTTTCCAAATGCTGCCCGGCGAAGAAAACGAATAAAAAAAGTTATTAATTACTTGATATCATAAAATTCACGAACGTTGCCGATATAGTGTCGTAATGATTAGAATTACCGCTGGAGAAGCATCTGCATGTCCTTCCACTACTCAAGGAGTTTATGTTTCGAGTCCATGACTAGTACATGCCCTTTGTCAAGTTGAATGATTAACAGAATATAGTGGAAGCTGCGCATGCATAACTAATCAATTATATACTTAACATCGAGTAAGCGGAATAGAAAGTGTAAACAAGACAATAACACTCGCTCGAAAATGTAAGAAAATAGTATTTCTCTTCTGGTTTCTTGAAACCTTAACGCATGTACGATATTATCCTCTGTATCCTGGGGGTTTGTTTTGAGATTAGCTTGATGAACCCAATATGGGTCAATGAACCCAATATCATAGATTTGTCCTCTGATGCATTCGAGAATCTTCATTCTACATACTATAGTATGATTATATACATGCAATAAACAAGGTGAGATAGCTGGAGACTGAATTAATTACAGAATTAGTACTTACAGACAATAGGCACTGATGATCGATTTGTCCAAGGCGTCTTGATTGAATAATTGAAATAGTTCATCAAATTCAATGGATATCATGTCATCTATTTATTTCCCATAATGATTTTTTGTAACCCTCAGCACTATCCAGTTAGCCCCGGCCTTTGTGGCATGCATGTACCAGTTATGCAATCTTCGCATTTTTGTTGGAAGATTATTTACCTCCTCAGGTTTGACGAGAGGTTTGCCGTACTGGTATTTGTATGCTACTTCACACACGGGGAGGTACTCTAACTGAGATAAGTACTAGGCAATACTCATACCTTGAGCAGCGGTAGCTTCTCCGTATTGGGAAACTACCTCTGGATCATACTGCTCTTCGGACACATATTTGCTCGACCCCACATTGCTATGGGAAATCACCTTGAGAGGGGCGCAAGACTATTTTGCTTGTTCTCCGAGCTGGGCAACAGATTTCTCGCTTGCATAAGTACTGCTCTTCGAGGCTTATTGTGCGCATGTGACTTGAGAATAGAACGCTCATAGTCTGAGGACAGCTTTGGCTTGGGTTGATGAAGAGTCTTTAGCATTTTAAACACTCTGGCTTTTTCTTCTTTGGTACTGGGGAACTCTGGCTCTTTCGGCCGCCTCTGCTTAGAGAAAAACGTTGTCGTTTCCGCATCAACAATAGCCATAGTCTCCTCTTCAGTACAGTCATAAGCTCTCCTGGGAGGAACCTTTGGTACTTTTGGAAGAGGCTCTTGTTTACGTTTCGGTGATCGCTTACCACGACGCAGAGTAGCGGTGGTACGCTTACGCTTTTTATCCAGAGGCGCCGGCGATGGCTGCCGCGGCGATGGCTGTGCCGGAGATTGGTGAGGCGACGGAGCTGGGTGAGGCGACGAAGACGGCTGCCGCGGCGGCGACGACCTCGCTGGAGACGGGTGAGGCGGTGGCGAAGATGTCCTTGGCGTGTGATTTCGAAGCACGATACATTCCTTTGGCCATAGAATGTTGACGTGTGTTGCGTCCCCCAGTTCAGTCACATCCCCTTCACCTACAGGGTAGTCAAGCTTCAAAACTTCAAAGGCGGGCATGATTTCATCCACCCCGACAACAGCGTAGTCCTGTGGAACTGGACGACAGTGGTAAGTTGGTGTGGGTCCAATTGGTAAGGCATAGCAGTGTGTCATGTAGCTCGCAGTGTGTCATCTGTGTGATATCATCCACTGGGTAGCCAACAGGATCCATCGTCGGTGCACCATCGTCATCGTCATTGTCATCACCCGGGACCTCGGTGGAAGCCACACTGCTTTTTCGAGTATTCGATAGGCCGGTAGCATCGAATGCAGTGTGCTGCTGAGATGGCCCGGTAGTACTTTGCTCTTTAAGTGCGTTAATTTCATCTTGTTGTTGCTTTATTCGTTCTTCAATTATACGCATTCGCTCTTTCTAAATATCTGCTTCAACTTCCGCCTTGTCCTTTCTCCTCTAACGGCTTCTATTAGGATATTTCTTCCTCTCTTCGGGAAACCCAGTCCTCCATGGTTTGGGGCCTATTGTGCCTCGTGTTCGTCCATCATGTTCCTTATTTCCAAGGGCGAGTGTGAGCTCATCATTCTCTCTATCGTGAATGAAGTCCCCATCTTTAACAGCCTTTACTGCTTTTCTCATCTTCTCGATTGGCAAGGGGTCTTCTTTATGTCGTATGTTATATATACACTTCCCTTCCGAGTCCAACTTGCCCCCATGCCCATAAAACCAATTCCTTGCACGTTCGATCCAATCGTCTGTCTATGGGATGATATTTTTAGCATGCAGTTCATTCTTAAGTTTCTCCCACTTAGGAATGCCAGCCCTGTAGCCACCTTGCCCCATAGTATGGTGATACTTCTTGTTAGCAACATTCAGCTTATTCGTTGCAGACATTTTCTTAGCTTTTTGTGATGTCTTGTAATTCACAAACTTAGCCCAGAATGGTTGTATCTTCTCAAACTGAATCTTCTTGAAATCCGGAGTCTTCTATTTCACGACATAGTCAAGGTGCAATCGTTTGTTCTAGTTGGTGAAACACTGGCCCATCTTCTTCATAGCCCATTCCCTGACCTTAGCCTCCATGGCTCTCCCATGTTCTAAGGCGTCCTCAACTGGATCCTCCGCATTTGGATCCAGCTCTATCTTCAGTAGTTTGAAATTAACCATGAGCCTCTTCCATAGTAAATCTTTGGCCTTGTTAGGGACAAATAAGCATGTTCCCTCTTCTTCCGCATCAGCAGGCCTATTCCAATTTTGAATGGTGATCGGGATTAAGTCCCTAACGATTACTCCGCATTATGCCACAAATTTGTTTGCGACAACTTCGGGAGCCGTCGGTTTGCCGTCTTCACCGATATCTTCGATCCTGAACCTCTCATGGTCTTCCAACTTTTTGGTTGGGCCTCGTCTGCTCTTTTCAGTAGATTTCTTCGATCCGGAGGGCTAAAAGAAGAAAGATCGTTGTTACTATTACTATATAGATAGAAGATGATTAGTTAATGAATTAATTATATTACATGCACCTCACCGGAGTGGTCGTCTTCTCGATCACACAGGGCATCGCCTTCTCCCTCGCGGAAGGCATCACCTTCAACCTCAAACAAGTCGTCTCTTCCGGCAAAAAGAGGATCACCCTCACCGGAGTTGTTCAGAAATGTCGATACATCTAAATTTTCTTCCCCACGGATCACACTTTGGATCAACTCTTCCTTTTCTTCGTCTCTGTCGTGTGGGTCCATATTTTCTGCATAGGTGGAAAAACGGATAAGTCAAAGCGGCTAAGGGAGAATGTTAGGTATGGTGTTGAGAGATATAAAACCTAATTCGGAGAAGCCCTAATATATACATACACAATAATAAAAATGAATTTACAATATCAGAAACCCTAATTCGGAGAAACCATCGGGCTTGGATCCTATCGCGAAGAACGAATACCGGAAAGAAAGGCGGCAATCAATCAACCCTCGTGTTTGGGATGCCCTGGCGAGGACACACCAGCTAACCCTAGGTGCAACAACGAGAAGGGAATCGAACGCCGGAAAGAGAGGGGAAAAATTAACCCATGGCATCGATGCAATGATCAAACAAAGATGATGATATGACAAGTTAATTTGTATTGAAAAGTAACCCTAAAGCATGCTCGACAAATTAAACGGGGTTCCGAGGGGCGCAAACCCTAACTCGGGGAAACTCCGGAATCACCTATGAGGGGTTACTATGTTCTTGTAATCAAACTTGTAATTTAAGTTGCTTAACAATGCATGATTATAGCTTAAAGAGGTAGGTTTCATTTTTCTGAACATTTTGGTATATTATACATATTTTTCTGACTTATAAATAATAAGTTATTGATTTTACAATATTAAATCATTTTTTGGAATTTATTTAATTAATTTTGAAACATTTATGACCTCGGATGACGTCACCACATGCTGGGAAACATTTCTCACTCGATTTGGGGCTACTCACAGTCACTGATGTCTGGGCCCCATGGGTTATTATTATTATTTTCAAAAAATAATTACATGAATGATTTTAATAAAAAGAAAAGAGGATATATTGCCTCATGCTGATGTCAGCATGACATCAGCAATGGGGATCCTCGGGTTGGGCTCGAATCCATCGATTTGCTGCACGCGCGGGCTAGTGGGTAGCCTAGTTGGAAAGAGGAGATCGAGGTGGACCTAGTGGTGGCAGCGCCGCCCACTTGTGGTCATGGGAACAGTGGTCACGATGGCGGCGAGCGGTGGAGCCTGCTGGACACGACGCGCGGCGGCTACAACAAGCAAGCAGGCAAACGAAGCTCGCCTTGAGCTTCAGAAACTCACCAGGAGCTCGAAAAACTTAACGTCGGGGTTCGGGGTGGCCGGAATCAGCGGTGGAGGCGGTGGCCGGAGTCGGCGAGGCTCGGAGCGCTGGGGAGGAGCACGTGGAGGCGCGACAGCGGGGCAGCGCGTGGAGTCCGACGACGGGGCGGTGCGTGGAGGCCGACAGCGGGGCGCTGGTTGGGCAGCCTGACGGCGTCCGAGCGCTTGTCCTCGCGGCGGCGGCAATCTGTTGCGGGTGAGTGAAGAGGAACAGGGAAGAAGGAGAAGGATAAGGGGCGTCGTGTATAAAAGGGAGGGAGAATACGTCCCGGTTGATGCCAACAACCGGGAATAAGGGTCATACGTCCCGGTTGGTGGCACGCGCAGGGGGTCTTTAGTCCCGGTTGGTGGCTCCAACAGGACGTATGACCCTGTTTTTAAAAAAATTCAGAAATTTTCTCTCTATTCCCGCCTTATTTTTTATTTTGGGATTGAAATTTGTAATGTTTTTTAAACGATAATTACTTTGGAATTTAGAAAAACTTTAAACATAAAAAGTATTTGAATTTGAATACCTAATTCACAACCATTTTCTGTTTTTAAAAATAATTAATGTAACCATTTAAACTATGAACCATTTAAAATTAAAAATGAATTAACTTATATTTTTTGAATATTAATTTGGAATTTAGAAAAACTTTAAACATAAAAAGTGTTTGGATTTGAATAACTAATTCAAAACCATTTTCTATTTTTAAAAATAATTAATGTAACCATTTAAAATTAAAAATGAATTAACTTATATTTTTTGAATATTAATTTGGAATTTAGAAAACTTTAAACATAAAAAGTGTTTGAATTTGAATAAATAATTCAAAACCATTTTCTGTTTTTAAAAATAATTAATGTAACCATTTAAACTATGAACCATTTAAAATTAAAAATGAATTAACTTATATTTTTTGAATATTAATTTGGAATTTAGAAAAACTTTAAACATAAAAAGTGTTTGGATTTGAATAACTAATTCAAAACCATTTTCTGTTTTTAATTTGGATTTGAATTAACTTATATTTTTATATATTAATGGGCGGGAAAAAAAGACGGGAAATAATGGGCGGGAAGAAAAATTTATTAGGATAGAACTGGAATTAAAGTACATAACGCAACTAACACTAAGTTACATAGAAGAACTGAAAAATAAGATACATGGCCAGATTAAGCCACAATCGGCCGAACTTGTTTGACAATGTCGGAGTGATTCTGTCATGCTCCTTCCTACACCTGTAATACTCGCCACTGTAGTCGTCGTACTCGCTACGGCCATCGTCGTTGTCGTTGTCGGGGTCGCCGTAGTTGAACCTTGAAGGCTGAGTATGTGTAGGCTAGACTTGAGGGTAGCGCAGGCGGGGTTAGAGTCGGCGGCCGTGTCGTAGGCCATGACGCTCTGGAGAGTCCGGCCGCGCCACCACAGCCGACGGCCGGCCTCGTTGATGTTCGGAGGAGGTGGGCCGTCCTCCTCGTGCCTGGAAAGCGCCCTCTCACGCCGATCCACGAAGAAGGCTTCCCAAGTCGGGAAATAGTCGGGATGCCATCTGGGATTCCTCCGCTGCTCCAGCGTGATCTTAAAGTAGTAGTGGTTCGTGATGGCCATCTGGCGCGCCACACCTAGAGGGATAGGAGGAACCGTCACGCCTCTGGCGCTCAGCATCCAGCCGACGGGGACATAGTAGCCCGCGGGCAGGGGTAGTTCGAGGCGCAAAGCGCCTCCGCCTCCCTGGGGGCTAGTGCTACGGTGGAAGTCATGGGAAAGAGTGATGAGGTTGCAGATATTAGTCTAGAGATGTGCAATGACAATGGAGGCCAACCCTACATATATATATATAGTGAGAAATGGCAGGAAGATAACTGGAGGGAAGAACTGGCGGAAAGAACTAGCTGGAAAAACTGGCGGGAAGAAATGGCAGGAAAAAATGGCGGGAAGAAAAATGGCGGGAAAAAACGGCGGGAATAAAAATGGCTCATTTAGAAATTGCATTGGATCTATGAAGAAACCACATATTGCGAGTCTAAAAATGATTTTTTCAAAATATCACGGGCGTTAGATCATGTACCTGTAGTACAAACCAGACCCACTTCCTGCCGATTCGGCAGACATTTGTCCCTTTTACCTAGGATGGACGAAAAGGTTTGAGATATCCCAGTTGGGATATAGTCCATGTAAGGTGGTCTAGTATTTTAGAAAAATGGGATGGTAGCATTCTGAAACAGCATTTTGGTGGTTACTTCACAAAACGACCCGTTTTTTGCGCTCGAAAAATGGAAAAGGGCTTTTCCATGCGACGAAAAGGAAAACTTCCTCCTGTAACATTGTTCTCCATACCAATGTCCACATGCATGCATAATATGGGCACAGCATCACAAACTATGTCGTGATTCAGCACATAACATCGGTCATTTAGACCGAAAGCCATGAAACCTCGAACATGATAGGTCACTTTGTGAAGGTTTTTTCGAGACATGATCAATATACCAAGTCTGGTATTTTTCCTTTCAACTATGTCACATAATATGACACCACGCGAAGAGATGTTTCCGCATCCAACCACCGAAAGACTTCATGTGTTCATCTGTAATCCATGATTCAGGCTTCCCCGGGGTTTTGGAGCGTACAATATTCTTGTGTTCCTCGATATACGGAGCTAACAAGGTGGAATTATGTAGAATTGTGTAGTGTGCTTTAGTGAAAGAATCCTCATCCCTACATATCATTGCTTTCTTTCCTAGCGTGCCTTTTCCACTTAGTCTTCCCTCATGCCGCGAGTCAGAAACACCAATCGGCTTAAGGTCAGGAATAAAGTCAACACAAAAATCCATGATCTCCTCTGTTCCATATCCCTTGGAGATTCTTCTTTCTGGTCTTGCACAGTTATGAACATATTTCTTTAAGACTCCCATGAACCTCTCAAAGGGGGACATATTGTGCAGAAATACCGGACCGAGAATGGCAATATCTTCCAGTAGTTGAACCAGGAGATGCGTCATAATATTGAAGAAGGATGGTGGGAACACCAACTCAAAACTAACAAGACATTGTACCACATCCTTATGTAACCTTGGCAGAATATCTGGATTGATTACCTTCTGAGATATTGCATTGAGGAATGCACACAGCTTCACAATGGGTACTCGACCATTTTCCAGTAGAAGCCCCCTCAATGCAATCGGAAGCAACTGCGTCATAATCACGTGACAGTCATGAGACTTCAGGTTTTGGAACTTTTTCTCTGCCATATTTAGTATCCCCTTTATATTAGATGAGAATCCAGACGACACCTTGATACTGTAAGGACTTCAAAAAAGATTTCCTTTTTTGCTTTGGTAAGAGCATAGCTGGCACGACTTAAGTGACGCCCTTTATCTGTCTTGTTCTGTGTATGCATGTTCTTTGGGTCTTTCATAATTTGTTGGTCCTCCCATGATTTTGGTGTATCTTTTGTCTTCTCATACACGCCTAGGAATCCTAGCAGGTTCACGCAAAGATTCTTCATCACGTGCATCACTTTGATTGAAGAGCGGACACGTAGGACTTTCCAATATGGCAGCTCCCAAAATATAGATTTCTTCTTCCACATGGGTGCGTGTCCTGTAGCGACGTCGTTCGGAACTGATTGACCGTCGGGACCCTTTCCAAAGATTACTTCTATGTCCTTGACCATACCAAATACATCATCACTAGCAGGGAGTTTAGGCTTCTTCCGGTGATCTGCCTCACCTTTGAAATGCTTGCCTTTCTTTCTTACGGGATGATTGGTCGGAAGAAATCGTCGATTCGTCAGGTACACAACCTTCTTGCATTTATGCAAATATGTACCTCCAGTCTTATCTAAACAGTGCGTGCATGCCTTATATCCCTTGTTTGTCTGTCCTGAAAGGTTACTAAGAGCAGGCCAATCATTGATGGTTACGAAAAGCAGCCCTTGTAGGTCAAATGGCTCCTGTTTGTTCTCATCCCACGCATGTACACCTGGTTTGCCCCACAGCTGTAGGAGTTCTTCAACTAATGGCCTAAGGTACACATAAATGTCGTTGCCCGGTTGCTTCGGGCCTTGGATGAGCACTGGCATCATAATGAACTTACGCTTCATGCACAACCAAGGAGGAAGGTTGTAGATACATAGAGTCACGGGCCAGGTGTTGTGACTACAGCTCTGCTCCCCAAAAGGATTCATGCTATCCGTACTTAGACCAAACTATAAGTTCCTTGCGTCATCTGCAAAGTCCGGGAAGTCTCTCTCAATTTTTCTCCACTGTGACCCATCAGCAGGGTGTCTCAACTTCCCGTCTTTCTTACGGTCTTCTTTGTGCCATCGCAACAACTTGATATGCTCTTTGTTTCTGAACATGTGTTTCAACCTTGGTATTATAAGAGCATACCACATAACCTTAGCAGGAACCCTCTTCCGGAGGGGCTCTCCCTCAACATCACCAGGGTCATCTTGTCTGATCTTTTACCGCAATGCATTGCATACCGAGAACTTATCTAAATTCTCATACTCCTTACCGCGGTAGAGGATGCAGTCATTAATGCATGCATGTATCTTTTGCACATATAATCCTAGAGGACAGAGAGTCTTTTTTGCTTCGTAGGTACTCTCGGGAAGTTCGTTATGTTTTGGAAACTTTGGCTTCATTATTTTCAGCATCTTTTCAAATGAGGAGTCAGTTAGACCACACTCTGCCTTCCATCGCAGCAATTCCAGTGTGATACAGAGCTTTGTGCTGCCATCTTTACAATTTGGGTACAACAATTTCTTGTGATCTTCTAACATGCCCTCTAACTTCAACTTCTCATTTTCTGTTTCACGGTCTCGCTTTGCATCATAAATGACCCTACCAAGTTCATCAGCGGGCTCATCTGATGCCCGTTCTTCACCTCCTTCCTCTTCATTGTCTTCCATTGCAGTATCACTGTATTCAGGAAACATATGATGATAGTTGTTATCATCATCTTCTTCTTCACCGTCTTCCATCATAACCCCTCTTTCCCCGTGCTTGGTCCAGCAATTATAGTTGGGCATGAAACCTTTCATAATCAGGTGGCCGCGAATGATTTTCGAGGAAGAGTACTCCTTGTTGTTCCGACATTGAACACATGGACAACGTATAAAACCATTCTCTTTGTTTGTTGTAGCCACATCGATAAATTTATCCACGCCTTTCATATACCCGGGTACACGCCGGTCACCGTACATCCATTCCCGACCGTTCATCTACATCATATAAGTAAGTTTATCAAAAACAAGACATCATAAATAGTGAAATGACCAATTCACATCGACACATGCATTGTATCAATGACAGAAAAAAGATAAGATTGCTAACCTCGATCGAGGGAAATAAAGAGGAGAAAGCTCAAGTGCGTCTCGGACACCTTCTATATTTTTGTTCTGTGAGAAATTGAATGGGATCATTCACTCAAACATTTCATCAAACACCTTGAATGCATGCATAGGAAAAAAATAAACTAGAACACCTCTCACACCTTTCACCAAGAAAAAACAGAGGGAAGGCAGAGGGCTGGGGTGTCGTATTTATAGAGGACGAGATCATATGTCCCGGTTTGTAACACAAACCGGGACTAAAGGTGTGTGCCAGGCCCACGTGGCTGGCGCCCAACCTTTAGTCCCGGTTTGTGTTACAAACCGGGATGCAAGCCCCCCTAACAACCGGGACGCATGTCTCCGGCCCCCGTGCCCGCTCGAACCGGGACGCGTGCCAGCATTAGTCCCGGTTCGTGGAGGAACCGGGACTAATGTTGTTAGGAGGCACAAATGGATAGCCTGTTTTCTACTAGTGAGCCTGGCCGGCACGGCGGCGCTTGTCACCGGCGGCAGCAAAGGGATCGGGTACGCATGCAGGCATATACTTAGCTAATGTATAGATGTGTGATGCACTCGATCGCAGGCACGCGATCGTGGAGGATATGGCCGGGTTCGGGGCGAGGGTGCACACATGCTCCCGGAACGAGGCGGAGCTGGACGAGTGCCGCCAGCGGTGGGAAGAGAAAGGGCTCCCGGTGACCATGTCCGTCTGCGACGTCTCCGTGTGCATAGAGAGGGAGAAGCTCATGGAGACGGTGAAGCAAACCTTCGACGGCAAGCTCGACATACTGGTAAGCTAATCTTAATTGATTTCTTAGGCAGCCACGTACGCTAATTGGTTTTAAGAAATTCTTGCTCCATATATCGGTACTATGTTTTGAACCACTTATTGGGACGCGACTACATCCAGGTCGACCTGGATTTAAGCTACTCCTAGGTCGCTGCGACAAACCGATTCCGGAAAGTTCACCTCACCCCGGTTTTCCCTTTTTCGTGCGCGGGAAGCGCTAGTCACGAGGGGAACCGCCCCGAAACCCACCTGGTCGCGCCGCCACCTCCTACTTCCCCCCTTTACGGGATCCCAGATCCCAATTTCTTATAGCCCCACCTCCATTGCTTCCATCGCCACCTCCATTGCTTCCATTGCCATCGCCATTGCTTTCCCCCTTTCATCGATAGAGACTCCACCTAATACCATCCCCAGAATCCCAATCCCCCTGTATCTTCCATCCAAGAAAGTTCACCTCGCCCAAAATCCCAATTACTTCTCCCTTGTATCTTCCATCCAAGGAAATCATCGACAGAGACACCTGCAAAAAATCCCTCATGTATGTTCTCTCTTCTCCCCCACCCCATCTCCTGGTAAAAAAGGAAGTTATAGCCCAAAAAGGAAGTTATACCAGTAAAATGAAAAAAAGAACATTAAGCAGATGGAAGACCATCATATAACTTCCATGTAGAAGAAAATCAGATGGAAGACCATCATATAACTTCTAGTAGAAGAAATCAGATGGAAGAGCATCATATAAAACTTTCCATTAACTTCCAGTAGTTAAAAAGGAACAGCACCCAGATCCAGTAGTTAAAAAGGGACAGCAATCACAGAAGATTAACAAAAAACACAAAACACAGAAAACATGCTAGATTATATAGATGCAACAAAATATTCCATCAGTGGAAAGTTTCTGAAGATGGAACATCAAATGCTAGTAGTTCTTGTTGTCGTTTGTACATGAACTTGTCCCTCCCTTTTTTTGCTTGACTGTCACACCACTCCTTTTTCCCTGTTAAGAACAGAAACACAAATGTTGATGTCATTATAGTTTAAGAACTAAATGAAAAAGAAATAACTTGTTGATGTAATTTGTGTTTTTTGCCATACGCAGGTGTTTTGCTTAAAATGCCTAAAGGTTTTGCTTACTGGTTTGGGGAGCTAGACCTAAACCAGCCAGTGGGAGACAGTTATGTGCATGACGAGGAAGGTAGTCTGCGTGGTTTCCGCGATGATGGTGCTGGAACTTCTACAGGACCATCTGGGGTGGAACTTCTATAGGGATGCCATCAGGAGATTTAGAGTTGAAAACTCATTCAGGTGTTGGACCTTCTACATATGGACCTTCAGGGCATGCACGGCACACTCACTCGGGTGCGCGAACAGGTGTTACATTGTCTAGTGAGGACAGTGGTAGTGATGGTGAGGTCCAGTCTACGCCAGAGGGGTATGTTCCTAAAACACCGCATGTTGGGATGAAATTTGACTCCGATGAGGCAGCGCTTGCACATTACAAACGTTATGCAAAACATGTTGGTTTTTCGGTTAGGATTGATTCGTCTAGGAGATCTGCAAAAGATGGGGAGAGAGACAAATGTGTATATGTGTGCAACAAAATAGGAAAAAATGTTGAGGAGGAACCTACACCAATAAAACAGCACAACTGTACTATCACCAAGCTCACAGATTGCAAGGCAAAAATGCGCGTCAAAAGGAATGGTGCTAGATGGGAAGTGACCCAGTTTATTGAAGAGCACACACATGATGTTATCCAGAAATTTGCTCTCAAGAAGTACCTCAGATCTCACAATAAGATTTCTAGGGAAGAAAAGAGATTTATTGACTTGCTTCATGAGGTGAATCTCAGTGCTGGGAGAATTATGGAGATCATGGGTGAGGTTTATGGCAGCAAGAAAAATGTGCCTTACAACACTAAATCAGTGATCAACTACATGGCTACTATTGGTGATCCGCAACAAGTGAAGGACATCCCTAACTTGTTGGCCTATTTAAAAGAAATCCAGAAACAAGACCCCAAATTCTACTACACTTTTCGTCTTGATGAAGAGGACAGGGTTGAGAACCTATTTTGGGTAGATGGTGCTGCAAGAGAAGTGTAAAATTTCTATAATGATTGTATTTCATTCGATACCACATTCATGACAAACAAGTACAACATGCCATGTGCACCGTTCATTGGGATCAACAGATATGGGCAGTCTATTCAGTTGGGTTGTGGTTTTATTAGGCATGAGAGAATTGCAAACTTTGTGTGGTTGTTTGTGGCGTTCCTAGACGCTATGGATGGATTGCATCCCCTAAACATCATCACTGATCAGTATGCTGGCATGAGAAGTGCTATCCTTGCGGTGTTGGTGTATAGTGTTTACAGAAATTGTAGATGGCACATTATGCAAAAGGTGCAGGAGAAATTAGGTCCTTTTGTTGCACAACATGAAGATTTGAGGATTGAGTTCAATGATGTGATTGATCATAGTGTCACTATTGAAGAATTTGAGTTAAGGTGGACATAAATGATTCAGAGACATGGGGTTGCAGATCACCCACATTTCCTTGATCTTTATGACTTGAGGACTTTCTTTGTTCCAGCTTATTTCCAGGACAGATTCTTCCCATTCTTGCAAACTACTGCAAGAAGTGAGGGATTTAATGCAGTTCTCAAAAAATATATTGATCCGCATTCCAACCTTCTTCGTTTCTTTAAGCAATACATGAAATTGCAAGAGAAGATAGAAGTTGCTGAAGATGCGCATGAGTTTGTAGGCAAGGAGAAGACAGTGAGAGTGTGGTCTGATTTTCCAATGGAGAAACAGATGTTAAAGACTTACACTCTACCTATCTACAACATTTTCCAGCTAGAGCTTCGCAAGATAACATCCAACAATGCTCGGGCTTGTAACGATAATCCTAACAGGTTTGAAGTTTTCCCAGTTCAGGGTTCTGTGTTTGGGTATGGGAGGAGAAGTTACTTTGTTGATGTTGATCCCGAAATGAAACGTATAATTGTCAGTGCTGCAAATTCAATAGAGATGGGATTCTATGCTGCCATGTGATGAAAGTGATGAGCTACCTAGGAACAGCCATTGAAATTCCAAAACGCTACATCCTAGCTAGGTGGTCGATGCCACCTCCTAATATAGTTGTACCAGATGTAGAGACACAGGTGAAGCCTGTTGATTGCAAGCTTTTTAGGAAAGATATGCGGTTGCTGCGCTATGGCAACCTCTGCAATAATTTTGCCAAGCTAGTTGTAGGTCTAGCATCTTCAGAGAAGACAATTGAGATTGCTGAAAAGCACATGAAGGCGATGGAGAAAGAAATGGCTGAACTGAAAAGAAATGTTGCAGAAGCTGCAAAGAGAAAGAAGAGAAGTAAAGCTGTAGCAAGTCCTGACACAGAAACTGTTGAAGAAAACCGTAATTCTGCTCATGATGAAATTGCAAGAGACCCCCCTATGGTTATAACTAAAGGGAGAACAAGTTTTAAAAGGAAGAAAAGTGGGCTGCAATTGAAGAAACCTCGCCCTACAAAATGCAGTGCATGAAATAAGACGGATCACGATGCACGCAACTATCCTGTTAGGATGGCAAATCCTGAGAAATTTCCTCTCCTAGGTCTATTTCAGTAGTTATTTTGTTTTTGGAAAAATATGAACGTGTAATTTCCTGGTACTATATATATGTTGTCTGTTTTTTAGTTACTTGAAGAAATAAAGTGTGTTATCTGTTACTACAGAAAGTTTGGTATCTTGTGCGAAGAATGGAACTTATAAGCTATAAAGAAACTACTTAACACATAAAAATTGAGCATGTATGGTTTTGTTCTCTAAAAAATATACCTGCAGAAGATCTGCTTAAACAAATAGTGACCATGACGCTTTGTTGTCCATAAAGCGAATCAACCGATCTGTGAATAGTATTCTAATCTTGGTTAGATATTTCTGCGTGAAAGATGTGGTCGTCCTTCCTTGTTTCTCTTCCAGATTTTGGACAGTGAAGAATCCACAGTCATACATTCGATGAAGAAAACAAAGATGATAAATGCCTATGCAAATAAAGCAAAATGAACAGGAGAGATATGTATGTAGAAAGGTAAGAGGAGAACTCACCCATTGGTTTGCTTAGGGCTATCAATTATTCCAGTTGGCCAATCAGCAATATCAACTTTTGAATCTACATACTCCTTGCCCCACATAACTTTTATATTTGCAATAAGTAAGTGGCAAGACTCCATCAATAGTGTGCGGCCTCTGCTTGCGAGGGAATCGATGACCTCAAACCTTTCTGCCTTTATGTTTAGGACAACCAACCAATAGTGTCCAGATGAATCATTCGGTAACCGAGGGAACTTCTCTAAGGTGGGGAAACAAATTTGCATTTGATGTGGCAAAAAAAGGATAGTGAACAATCAAAAAAATGCTACTTTACAAACCTAAAAATGGAAAAAAAAAGGTACAAGAAATTTAAATAGTCTTTGTGCATTTGCTTGTTATACACTGGAAAAAGTAAAAAAAAAAGGAACTCACTATTTCCTTGTGGTCGAGCCTATTTCCAGGGGTTCTTTGGAAGCATCTTTTGACATCTTTTAAATGGTACCAGCAATCGATTAGGTACTTCTGAGAAAAACAAGAATGGAAGATGTCAGAAAGTTAGAACTACATGTTCTTCCAATGTGAATTAAAAAGATAAATAAAAAGAGAGGAACCTACCGCTACGCGTAGCGGCATGATGTACTTTTTTGGGTTTTCATTCTCCATTGCGATTATATGGATTCCTACCTCAGCAATTGTATTTATCAGTTTGTGGCCTGGTTTCACTAAATCTGCCAGGTGTCCAAGATATGCGAATAGAATTCCATCATCGAAAATAATGCCTTCATTTTCTATGAACCCAGTCCCCGAACCATGTTGAATCACCATATTGTACAACTCTTCTTGTGATTTTGTGATGTTGTAGTTCTTCTGTGTTTCGAAGTTTACAAATGGTGACCTTGCAAATATCCCCTTCTTCAAAATCCTCTTGTCAAGCTCAAGTGGCACAGGTCTAATGCTTCCAGCTGCCTCATATCTTCTATTATTGTCAGTGTTCACTTGATTGTTTTGTAGCTGTCCCATATCTTATGCTTCCTCTTGCTGGTTATCCTCTTCTTGTGTTTCCAGGTCAAATGAAGGGGGGTCAGGGGCTCGTTTCAATGCTTGTTCAAACCTCTGTCTCTGCATGTCCGACTCTGTGCTGCTGTCAAAGTTCAATTTCCTGTTCATCGAGTCTTCTCTTGCAGATCTAGGCACTTTGGTTGACAGTATGGTTGTTGCATACCCTTCAATGTTCAGCCTTGTTGAAATTCTTTGAGCAGAAGGTATTATCCTTGGCGACTGTACTTGAACTATGGGCTTGGTTGAATTTTCAAGTTCTCCCCACGCAACAGATCTTGTTCTGTATCTGCTTGGTGAAGGTGAGGCGTTTTCCTAGATTTTTAATCCAGATGGTTGATGATCTGCAAAAGTTACGGTCTTCCTTTTTAATGACAACATTTTTGGTGTTACAAACTCTGAAATTATGCTCTTCAATTCCTGCCTTGCACTCCCTTCATCCTTCTTTGATAAGACATCTTCAATAGGTTCTTGCTTCATCATTTGTAGATTTCTGTTGATGGATTCTGACTCTTCTTGCGCACCTTTGTGGTATTCAAAGTTGAAGAATTCAGGTGTTTCGAATACTGGATGTTGCATCCTTGATGTCTTTTCTCATGAAGTTCAGGAACTTCTTCCCATGAATATCCCAATCTTTAGATTTATAGCTATCCTGACTTTGGCCATCAGCAAGATCTCCAAGTTTGACCGAATTCTCAGTTGGGATCTGATAAGTTTGGCACAAGGTGGCTAGCCCATCTGGAAGTGTTTCAGTCTGGTGTGCTTGAACTTCTTGAGGTTCCTGTTGTGTACCATGAACTAGGAGAACAACCATTGTTGATGTGGATTTTTTGTGACTGAAACAATTTTCTGCATTGGTACAATTAGACAGGTCTTGCAACACTTGGTTACTTCTGTCTCTGTGTCACCATCCAATGAACCTTTAGGCTATTCAACAACCTCATGTTTAACAACCTCATTTTCAACAACCTCATGTTCAGCAACATCTCTTGGGTCCAGCAATTTACATTCTGTCTCTGTATCACCATCCAATGTACCTTTGTTCCTTTCATCCTCTTTCTCCTGTTGTCGTGCTGGTAAGCTCAGCTGCACTAAATCATCTTCTAGTGACACACTAATATCCTTCTGCTCTTCCTCTTCGTCCACCTTGCAATCATCATCTGGTCTGTTGTATTCCCCAAATGGTTCTTGATTTTGGCTAGCTATTGGTGTCTCTTTGTTTCTCCTTCCCTTATTACACCTTTGCTTCCTTCTCTTTGCATACTTCCTTGGTCTGAATGAAAGCTGCTTCACAAGCATCTGCAAGCTTGATTCAAAATCATGGCAAGCTTTCTGGACTGCTTCTTTGTATCTTGCTCTTTCCTGTGATGTAATATGTGAAAGGATGCCCAGAATTTTGTTTGTAAGTAAATTTATTTGCAACCTGGGCATGCAATGAAAAAAATTGGTTATTGTAATGGACAAAACCCACCTTTGATGTACATCCTGGAGGTGTATTTGCTAGGATGAACATGTCAAATTTTTCTTCGTCAGCAAAGAGGATGCTACTTTCCATTTCTTCTTCACAAGTTTCTCCATGTGGTTCATCATCTGCTTGTTCACAATCTTTATTGCTACTAATTCCTTCTTCTCTTCTAAATGGAACATCTTCTTCATCTTCTTCGTGTGTTTGTTCGGATGATTCCTCATTCGAAATGGAAGGTGCTACGTCTGAATTTGTGAATTCAGGTTTGAGCTAAAAACACAAAAAAAGTGAAAACAAAACAAAGAAAAGATAAGTTATATAATCTAGTGTTTTTTCTATGTAGTTGCAAGAGGGAAAAGTAAAAAAAAGTAGAGAAAAATACCTTTTCTGCACCGAACGTTCCATCTCTCTTTTGGTCCTGCTTAATAGCCTTTATCACCATTGCATTGGTCCATGCCGTTACTCTTGTTCCTTCGCTGGGCACATCTATGCCTTTTAACTCTAATAAGTCTAGGTATTTTACCTGCGGGAAACACGTTGGTGTGAGTGATTAACTAAATTGGTTAATGTAAAAAACATGGATGGTAGTAGGGGGATGTACCATTAAGTAGAGCATGCATGATTTCAGTATTGCTTTTTCTGCCTTTGATTTAGTTGCTTTCACAAGCATCAGTATAACAAACCTGCACATATTTAGCCGATGTGCATATTTAATTTTTACCAAGGATGGGTACAGCCTAGGGCTAATGTGAACACCGGTTGTTGGCGCAAGAATGGAACTCATGGCATAAGCAATGTACAGCCTGAGATAATTCAGGTCTGCATCCTCCATTTCTGCAATTGTGTTCTTTAGTGATGATATGGTTGGTTGCCTCTTGCCCTTTATTCCCAACTTTTCTGTCATAAACTTTATTGCTGCTGCATCCATCACATACTAAACTTCTTTGTCACCATTAGGCACACATATTACCTCCTTGACAGATTCTTCTGTGACGCTGATGGAACCTCTTCCAGGGAATACCATCTTGCATGTTGATGGATCAAAACTCTCCATGAGGAATTTGCATAGATCGGGCTGCATTTTTGAACACTTTATGTTGACAAAACCTTTGTAATCCCAGTCCTCAATTAATTTTTCTGTTTCGGTGACATGCTCGGAGACAAACTCACAAGTTTCATTGGTGATGCGCGCTGAAACGGCTTGTCTTTTTTACTATGAATGCAAAAAATTAAAATAGGTCAGTGAAAAAATAAATTATGGGATTCAAAAACCTTAGACATGTGTGTGTATATTAAAAAGGTAAAAAGAAACTAACATTTCTGGTTGCTGCGTGGTCTTTCATGGGTGCTGCTTCAATGTCTACTGGAGAACTCCTTGATGATGTTCTTGGGGATATCCGAGGATGCGGAGTAAGCTTTGCACGAAGCATTTTGAGTTTCCTGGCTGACTGCCCCTTCTTGTTACTATTTGACTTCGTCATTTTTGAGCTAACATCGGAAACAATAGGAAAAATCTACCGTTACTGCTAAAAACTGAACTTAACATCCAGGTCGATAGACACATTACTGAAAGATAACTGAACTTAACATCCTATTAACATCCAAAAAAATCTACTGCAGTTCCTTGATATGATTCAGAAAGATACTGCAGCTCCTTGATATGATTCAAATATATGAACTTAACATGCAAAGATAACTGAACTTAACATCCTATGTACATCCAAAAATCTAATGCAGTTCCTTGATATGATTCAGAAAGCTACTGCAGTTGCTTGATATGATTCAAAGATAACTGAACTTAACATCCAAAGATAACTGAACTTAACATCCTATTAACATCCAAAGATAACTGAACTTAACATCCAAAAAAGCATAAAAAAGCTACTGTAGTTCCTTGATATGATTCAGAAATATACTATCGTAAACAGCAAAAATCTACTATCTAAACTATATCATCAGAATAGGAAAAAAGAACTACCATCATAGTAGGAAGGAACTACCCATCATACAAAGCTACCATCCTCCATCAGAAGGATATGCTATCAGAAAGACTACCATCCCCTATCTAAAAAACTACCATCCTCCATCAGAAGCATATGCTATCCATGGGGGTGAAAAAAGAACTACCATTCCCTAAAAACTGCCATCATCCATCAGAAGGATATGCTATCAGAAAAGACTACCATCCCCTATCTAAAAAACTACCATCCTCCATCAGAAGCATATGCTATACTTGGGCATGCAAAAAAGGAACTACCATTACCTAAAAACTGCCATCCTCCATCAGAAGCATATGCTATCCATGGCATGCAAGAAACTACCATTCCCCTATCAAAAAACTACCATCCCTATCAAAAATCTACCATCCTCTTCCAGTGGATCTACTAGCCCACAGTGGGGGATCTACCATCTCACAAAAGCAACCAGCTCAACGGGGAAAAGGACTACCATTCTACCACAACCGATGGAGTCCCCCCCCTGGATCATCTACCACATACGATGAGCTAACATCCGCCAAAAAACCTGTCGAAATTCGGAACTAACATCTGTCAAAAAACGAGCCGGGAGGGGGGGCGTAGATACTCATCGGAGTCAGGGGATCTGCGCGCGATGCTGTTCGCCGGAGCACCGAAATAGCAAGCCGCGGGGTTGGTGCAGTGGACGACGCGGCGAGCGGTGGTCTCCGCAGGTGGACGGCGCGGCGAGCGGTGGTATCCGCAGGTGGAAGGCGCAACGAGCGGTGGTATCCGCAGGTGGACGGCGCGGCCACCTCGCGCGAGCAAAATCGCTGCGCTCGCCGGCGTTGTCGAGGTGGTCGGTAGAGGAATGGGGAACGGACACCGCACCGCCCGGATGCGTGTCTCAATCGACACGGTAACCGAAGTTTGAAAATGCCCTGCTACGCATACCCCGTAAAACGTACACACGAGAAACACTGCGGGGGTGTAGGCTCGTCAGAGACGTCCGATCGCGATTGCACGGCTCCAAAGCGTGAACCGACGGTAGTGCTCGTTCAGGTCGAGTGATAGTTAGATTTCCCGCACTTCTTGGTGTAGGTGAACAATGCGGGGCAAATGCCATTAAAGGCGGCCGTGGAGTGCACGGCGGATGAGTACACTCAACTGCTGACCACTAATCTGGAGTCGTGCTTCCACCTGAGCCAGCTCGCGCACCCCCTCCTCCTCCGTGCCTCCATCGCCAGAGGAAGCGGCATCGTCAACATCTCCTCCATTTCAGGCTCAATCAGGGGCGGAGCCAGAACAACCCAAAGGGTGGTGCTAATCCTTGCTAAATGGGCTTGTTACTTAGAATTTTTATATACATAGTCTTGAAATTAAGATATGCTTAAGGCAGTGCAGCTGCTAGACCGGTGCTAGAGAACGGGCAGCACCGGGCCTGGCTCCGCCCCTGGGCTCAATTGCCTACCCAGGGGTCGCACTCTACGCCATGTCAAAAGCTACACACGATTCGATCATCTGGACTGGACTGGACGGGGAGATATCAAAGCCCATATGGAGTTTGTGTGTACCATCCTAACCAAAACATTAGCAATGGCACGCAGGAGGAATGAACCAGCTCACGAGAAGCCTCGCTACAGAGTGGGCCCTAACAACATTCGCGTGAATGCCATCGCCCCGGGCTTTATCACCACTGATATGACAAGAACTGTATGTACCAACACCACATGGACACGATTATATATATAGCCCATATGTGTGCTATTGTCATGCTATAATTTCTTAATTAGCCAGCATTAAATATTAACAAAAAGTTATTATCCACATATAAACTGTGAACTCATTAGCAACTAAGGCCTGAAGCTATGGAAGATCTCGACATTACAATTTCTCAAAGTAAAACTTGATGGTGTCAACAAGGGATTATAAGCACTTGAAGTTTGCAAGGAGTTTAGAAAGATTGTTGAAATATCAAAACTATTTTGAAAATATAGGATAAAACCATATTGCTTTCTTCAAATGAGCCTAAACTCTACTTAGCGAAATATGCATGTATTGTTAGACTCCAACTTATTTCCACATAGTAGTGACACTTGCCAATACAATTCAAATATATTGACACTTGTGGATGTAACTTATTATGTTGAAGGATTACTTGATGATAGTGATGTTTGATGAGTAGGGGTTACGAGTTTGCACCCAACATGTTTGCCTGTGGCACATGAAGATGAAGGACTCCATGCTTTACTTTTATTCCGCTGCTTTGTAATAAGATAGCCTATGGCTATGAGATTGTAATAAGTATTTATATTCTGGATCATGCGATGTAAAATGATCTTTGTATCTTGATATTACATCTTAAACTGTGGGTGCTAGCTATTCGATCCAGGGACTAGCGCTTTAATCACAGGGATTTCGAACCAAGCCGGGTTCGGGTCCGGTACAGAATAACATTCCTCTATCCCTTCGTATGACAATACTTGTTACTAATACAAGCTCTTTTTCTTTCTTCCTCCATTTATGCAGATCATTAGTGTCTTGAACTTGTTGAAATTGATGATCGGTTATTCATGTAATTTTCGTCGGTGTGACCTTTTGAACACAAAGTACTATTTATCTTGTAAAATCTTGTATTTTCTCATTTATCGACTCCGCCACACCTCAAATTTATTCCTGCCTCCGCCACTGTCCACGAGTACAACCTCGTTAACGCTTTTCGTTCTTCGAGGGTATGTATTCTATGTATATCCACCTGTTTCTTGTATCTAGTAGATATATTTTGGTACTTAGTTGTTCCTATTGTAGGAAATTTTTTGTTTTCTATGCTGCGAACCCTACACTTATGATGCGATCGCCACAAACCCTATATGCAATCACGGAGAAGCGGCGTTGGGTGGAACGAGCCGCTAGACTCAAGACCGAACAGACAGGAACAACTGAATGAAACCCTGGAGAGAAACGTATAGGAAGGACCGGAGTCCGATCAAATCTCACGGAGGCGACAAGGCCGCCGCCAGAGCACACAAACCCTAACGTATAGAGGTAATAGTAATTGATTGTTTACAAACTCCAAGTTCATCATTAATATTTATTCTTTATGCTATAACTCATATATGTCTTGAATATGAGATTCGAAGGAAATCTTATTAGCATGTGTAGAGAAGTAAACACCAAATTGCTCCTAGTCCCGCATCTAGGACTAGGTCGTGTGTTGAAACATGATACTGTTTTCTCATCATGGGTATTATTATTCATAATAAGGATACCAACAACAATGAAGTTCACATTGTTAGAAGAACAATACCAGCAAGAATGGGATCTTGCTCTCCATGATACTCTCTGGACCATCTCGATATTACAATGTCAACTATCATCTGCGATACAATTTATGATAATAAACATAAAGATATCATCGAAATATGTAAACGAGTAAAGCTATGTGCATCAACCGATACATAGGACGGGGTTTTACCCCTTTTAAAGAAAATGTAAACGAGTAAAGAGAATAAAACCGGAACGAGAATAATGTATGGCGCGTGCTCTTGGAGCCGTATGTGTGGCGGAGGTCAGTGGGACCTGTATGATCTTGTTGCGTTCTGTGCGTGGCCTCTGTTTAATCAACAGGATAACTGCATTATCGGGCTACGTACGTACCTACCTCTGACATACAACTGAGGCCAGAACGAGCTAGCTAGAGAGATATCGATGGCGGCCGACGGCGGGATCAGCAGGGGGGAGAGGTGGAGCCTGGCCGGCACGGCGGCGCTCGTCACCGGCGGCAGCAAAGGGATCGGGTACGCATGCAGGCATCTACGATCGGGCTGTTGTATCGTATGCATGCGTAGGCGCGCTTCTCATGTATAGATGCGTGATGCACTCGACCTCAGGCACGCGATCGTGGAGGAGCTGGTGGGGTTCGGGGCGAGGGTGCACACATGCTCCCGGAACGCGGCGGAGCTGGAGGAGTGCCGCCGGCGGTGGGAAGAGTTGAAGCTCCCGGTCACCGTGTCCATCTGCGACGTCTCCGTGCGCGCCGAGAGGGAGAAGCTCATGGAGACGGTGAAGCAAACCTTCGACGGCAAGCTCGACATACTGGTGAGCTTAATTGATTTCTTAAGCAGCCACGCTAATTGGGTACTTATTAAGAATTTCATGCTCCTACTTACGCAAGGTAAGGTGTAAACATTACTATGATATGAGTAATAAAACGCCTATTTTCAAAACAAACAAAAAATCTTGCTCCATCTGTACTATATATGTTCCGAACCACTTCTTGGTGTGTAGGTGAACAATACGGGGCAAATGCCGTTGAAGGCGGCCATGGAGTGCACGGCGGATGAGTACACTCAACTGCTGACCACTAATCTGGAGTCGTGCTTCCACCTGAGCCAGCTCGCGCACCCCCTCCTCCTCCGTGCCTCCATCGCCAGAGGAAGCGGCATCTCAACATCTCCTCCATTTCAGGCTCAATCAGGGGCGGAGCCAGAACGACCCAAAGGATGGTGCTAATCCTTGCTAAATGGGCTTGTTACTTAGAATTTTTATATACATAGTCTTAAAATTAAGATATGCTTAAGACAGTGCAGCTGCTAGACCGGTGCTAGAGAACGGGCAGCACCGGGCCTGGCTCCGCCCCTGGGCTCAATTGCCTACCCAGGGGTCGCACTCTACGCCATGTCAAAAGCTACACACGATTCGATCATCTGGATTGGACTGGACGGGGAGATATCAAAGCCCATATGGAGTTTGTGTGTACCATCCTAACCAAAACATTAGCAATGGCACGCAGGAGGAATGAACCAGCTCACGAGAAGCCTCGCTACAGAGTGGGCCCTAACAACATTCGCGTGAATGCCATCGCCCGGGGCTTTATCACCACTGATATGACAAGAACTGTATGTACCAACACCACATGGACACGATTATATATATAGCCCATATGTGTGCTATTGTCATGCTATAATTTCTTAATTAGCCAGCATTAAATATTAACAAAAAGTTATTATCCACATATAAACTGTGAACTCATTAGCAAATTGATAGTGCCACCAGCAAAAATACAAATGACTGCATTATTATTTGAAAATTTGTTTTACTATTATCTGACGGGTATAATGAGTTATTATTGTGAACGAAACAGATAGATCAACATATCCTAGAGCAAGAGTACTCCAAGACTCCAATGCGGCGGAGCGGCGGAGCGGCGAACCGGCGGAGGTTGCATCAGCAGTCATGTTTCTTTGTATGCCAGCGGCCTCCTTTGTCACCGGCCAGGTCATATTCATCGACGACGGTCGTACCATTAGTGGTTAAGGGCACATACGACTTGCTTTATTCATAAGTTTTACAAAAAATTACGTAATGTGCCGCACATATATCAACCATCCAAAGAAAAGAGATAACATAAAACGAGTATGCATCAATATGTTAACCGAAGATCAAAACACCAGCTGCAGTGGCTGTAAAAGTTCGGAGCAAATGTATCCAAATGAATTTACCAAGTATCCAAAATCTGTCGCTTGTACATTGATTGTAGATAAAATAACATATGGATCGAATGGATGGTATGATTTATCAGGTTTCCCTGATTCGTTATCCTAGACGCATTGCAGATATGGCCCATAAGGCCCATACAGAATAAGAAGTCTAGGAAGCATCCGACGTAAGGAAGACTAACTTGGCGTTGAAGATAAAAGTACGAACCGACATAGTTCTAGTATTGGAATCACAACTTGTAACCTATCCGTGTACGGCTCAATAACCCAACCACTCATATAAAGGCTGGGAGGAGCTAACGGAGAGGCACCTTAGATTTTCCAGCAATCTGCAGTCCGTCGTGAGCTAGATCGTAACTAGCGAACCGGTGATTTTGTAATCATATTCTCCACACTAATCAGACGACATTGACTCCCTTGCTTGTCTAATTAGCCGACGAAATCACTAGCGCTCGCTTTTCCATGAATCCCTAAGTCCATAACAATGTGCATTGTCGAGGTTACCCCTCATGAGTTGGCACAATCTATGGGAAACCTGAGCACTGGGGCCATGAATTCGGCGTCTCCCTCTTCACCAAGCAACAATCCGCCAATTGAGGTCGGTGAGATCCTCTACGATCTCGTCAATCCACGTCCACCCACACCCCTCTCCCGACCTCCGTCGACTTCGACCGGGAGACCGATCTGATGATCGGGTTCTTCCACTTCCGCGTGGGGGAACCCAAAAATCTCTTCCTTTCGGTCCCAATCTACTCAGGTCCGTCGTTCATAACTGCAGCGCCCACGGCTACACCTGCATCTTCTGTCGGCTCAACTGGAAAAAACGAACCTCGGCCTACGAACGTTAAAGAAAGCCATGAAAAATCCATGGATCTGGGGTATTTGGCCGATCTATACGAGGGTCTCTCCTTCGGGGCGAATTCTTAATCAATGTCGTCACACGTCCCAAGCCCATAAAACGTCGATCTCTCGAAGAATCTAAAAAAGGTGTTGACTCCAGAATCAGGAAGCTGAATCATACCCAGAACAGGACCCATGGGATTTCACTGGATTCCAAGACAGTGTCTCCTACGGATATGACAGTGACGACATCAGCTTAGACATGACGCAACACCAAGTGTGCGTGATCATCGGAGAGGAGAGACCTTCAACACCTCAAGACTCCAACGGTATCTCAATCCTTATTCCCAATGATATTTTATCGGATAACGATGCAGGACATCATGAGAAAAGGGAGGAACCCCATAAAATAACTGTATTGTGCAAGGAAGGGAAGGAGCACACAACGGGAGAGGCTAACACTTCTCATGCCACCCGAAACATGGCAAAAGACAAAAGACGTTGTTTTTGGTGTAGTAAAGACGAAGGCAGATTCTATGTGCGATGAGTTGATGGACTATCAGTATCTTCTCCACCATAAAAGAATGGATCTACTCAGGATGTAGAGGCAACTCGATGAAAGGAATATGCTAGCCGATGAATCTAGTCTTGGTCGGGCATAGCTAAGTTCCACCCACGGTTCTGGCAGCGTCACTATGGGATCACAAACAAGGAGAAGCACCTCACGGATGCAGCGCATACCCGAGGCCTCGTTTTCGCACAGTACCTTCCTTATGTAGTGAAACTTCGTAATATATAACCCCCCATATCCCCCGAGCTTCGTATATCGTGCTCTCGTCGTGTTTTTGTTTCGTTCTGTTTCTGTCAGGAAATACTCTCAAGTTTAGAGACACCATAGTCTCGGCCAATGACAAAGGCAAGAAGCCCTTGGAAGATGATCCTCAAAACCCCAATGAGGAGGAGATCTTGGTTGCGGATGAAGAAGACGTGAAGGAGGACGAGCATCCGGACACCCGCACTACCGTTGCAAGCATTGGAGTGGTGGAAAACCCTACCAAGCTTATGAGGACAGCACGGATGTCTACAGGAGGGAAAACTCCGCGTCATATCCTCGCTCCACGGTCACTTCCTTCATGCACCAAGAACCCCTTCTATACTCTCATACATGAGCAGCAATACCAAAAGATGCCCAAAGGAAGGTTGCCCTCTATTTGGGATCTGTCGTGTTCTAACCATGCAGGGAAGGAACACTTTAAGAAGGAAGAGTGGGGAAAGAATAACAAGGACTGGGATTCTCGGTCCGACATGATCATGAACCGTATTGATCATAACTCGGAGATGATTCATACTCTAGCCTTTGGGATTGAAGATTTGAGGGAAATGATTGAATGGCTTATCAAGAGAACACCACCACCACCGAAGGAGTAATTCGTCATCAGGTTTGGCATCCCCTTGGCTTGTTCCAAGCTTGGGAGAGTGCCACGGTATCACATCATTATCGTTTATCTTTTTACCTTTTTAGTAGGTTCATATCTTGGGTAGAGAAGTTATCTTATAGGTTGGTTTGCATTATGGAAGTATCTCTCCTTTAGTTGGTTATCTATTTATCTCTTGGTGTGAGTGCCTTTATGGAATATTAATGAGAAGTCTTATATTTTACTTTTTGCACTTCTTATTTTAGTTTGCAATCTCTATTATATGATTGATTTTGTTGACCAGTATTGGTATCACTTTGGGAGAATCAAGTAGATCCAAATTGGTTTTGTCAAACCGAGCTCTGGTCAGTAGCAACACTTTTTGAGGTTTGAAAGAAAAAAGAGAAAAGCACTTACATGTATTTTGTATCATCTATTTTCTTTCTTGTTTGGCTCATAAGCTTAGTATTCTTTATTTAAGATCTTTTGTGTCTTCAAGGAAGATTGCATGTTTGGCTTTATCACTTGTAGGTTTGCTTGTTTCCCTCAACTCTTTTGCTTGCTACCCAGCATTGCTAGCCAAAAACCTGTACTGAGAGGGAATACTTTGCATGCATCCAATCCTTTAAACCAAAAACCCGTGCCATTTGTGTCCACCATATCTACCTATTAGCATCATTGCTATTCCAAGTAAATTCTCAAGCTTCATCTATCTTTCAAATTAAAAATTATTTTGTTATGTAAAAACTAGTTAGTAAAGCTCTCACGAACTTGATGGCACACCTTGTTTTTCTTGCCCCTAATAAAATTGAACCATTGTGTCATTTAAGTTGTATATACTTTCACCTATACGTTGGGATTAGCATAACTGTGCTGTCACGGGGAACGCTTTCAACATTGCACATGTACACTTTACACAGTTGATATCATGCTCTTTTGTTTGCGGATGTCGTCGGTGTGAAAAAAAGGGGAGCTTGTAAGTCCATGGAGTTATGTATGTATGTTAGAGAAACTTCTGGGCCGCTAGCCTAAGCCATGCCTAATCATGGTGGGAACTTGCTGCATCACCATAATGAGAAATCTATGAAGCTTTCTTCTTATATAAAAAAAGAGACATATTGAAAAGAGGAAAGAGAGAAAAAACACCATTTTCCCATGGTAAATAAGAGATTGCTGAGATGCTCATTGTCTGCTTGCCTTGTCATTTTGATTATGGGATAGCTCCTGTATCATGTGCAAGGGGTACCCCGTTGGCGGTTCTCTATGATACGCATGTACTTACTATGACAAGAACTTACCGGTAACTAAAGTTGAGTAGCATGAGGAGCGGCCCTCGTACTCAAGGGACATGAGATTGCCAACTTATATTTCGTCAAGCATATACTCCATCTTTGTTCACTTTAACCTTAATCACCTCAAGGTGCTTATAATAGGGGCAATGAGAGCTCAAAGCTAGTAAGTACCATAATCTTTTGAAAAATCTTTATGAACTTGAAATCCCTTCTTCCCTCTATGAAGGACCTTTCTTCTACTTCTAAGTTGAGTCAGTAAACCTATTCCTCTCTATCTCCAGCAAGCATTTGAGTTGTTGTGTTTCAAGCATTCATATGATGATTTATTCAATCATGTTCTTTATCTGTTTGCCAACCATTCTCTGACCAAGAACAAAGTTTGCCAATCCCAATTATGATATATCTTTATGCATCTTTATTGTGATTTCCATACTTGTTGCAAGCTAAGTTATATAATTGTGAGTTGCTTTCTAGTAAGTGTGATGCTTCTTGTCCGTATTATTTTTATCAACACTTCACTCCATAAACTTGTCGACATGTTTACTGAGATCAGTTTTCGCTTGGAAACAAGCGAGGTCTAATCTTGGGGGAGTTGATACGTCCAATTTGCATCACCATTCTATATCATAATTTTCCTCTATTCATTGATATATTTCATATTAAGAGGTGTTACTTATGTCTTTTCATCTATTTTTGTATGTTAGATGATTCTTGGAGGATGAACTGTCGGAGTTAGGATTCTGATGAAAAAAACGGTGTTTTGATGCAATTTAGCGAAGATCAAAAAATACAGAAAATTATATTTTCCTAGAAGACGAAGGATGCCAGAAGGGGAGGCGGAGTTGGGCCACAGGGGGCCCACACCCCTAGGCGCGGGCCACCCTGGGTCGTGCCTACAGGGGGTGTGTCCACCCTGGCCCACCTCTGAGTCCGTCCTCTCGCCTATATCTTCTTATCGAAACCCTAATCCACGGGGAGAGACCATAGAAAGATTTCGCCGCCTCTGCGGGGCGAAAACACCGAGAGAGAAAGAGCTTTCCGGCAGACAGATTTCTGCCGAGGAAATTCCTTCCCAGAGAGGGGAGATCATCGCCATCAACACCATCATCAAGCTATACTTCATCGGGATCATCATCATCATCCACACCATCATCTCCACCAGCACCATCATCACCACTCCATCCCGCTGTAATAATTGTGTTGAATCTTGCATAGTTTTTAACTTTCCTAGTGTTGATTACTATTGTAGTTGATGCTTGTGAGTGGAACCATTGAATTATTGTTTATGTTCAGATTGTTATCCATCACCATATCATCTCTGATCTTGATCCATATGATGTCTCGTGAGTAGTTCGTTTAGTTCTTGAGAACATGGGAGAAGTCATGTTGTTAGTAGTAGATTTGTGTTGAGGTATTATTCAATGGTTTAATATTTAAGTTGTGGTGCTATTCTTCTAGTAGTGTTATGTGAACGTCGACTATATGATACTTCACCATTTATGGGCCTAGGGGAAAGCATTGTGTATTTGGATACTAATTATGGGGTTGCCGGAGTGACAGAAACCTGAACCTCGTTAGGAAACCTTTGCACAAGGGAGTATAGGATCTCAGAGTTTAAGGCCGTGGTTAGGTTTTTATCTTAATTGTTTTCTTATAGTTGCGAATGCTTGCAAGGGGTTTAATTACAAGTATGTATTAGTCCAAGTAAGGTCTGTACATTAGCACAGGTTCACTCACACAACACTTATAAAACCAAACAAGGTTAATTGGCTATATGAAATGAAAACACTTGACAGTATTCCCATGTGTCCTCGAGAACGTTTGGTCCTTATTAGTATTTTCACCGGCTTGTCCTTTGCTAAGAAAGGATTGGGTCACTGCTGCAATTGTTTGTCGTCTTTATTTACTTGCACTTTATTTTCTTGCTTTATCAGAAAACCCCTAAAACTTCGTTTGCTAAGTATTTACGGAGATTTCTTGTTCCATACCACTAGTCAACACCTTCCACTCCTCGTTGGGATCGACACTCCTATTTATCGAAAGTATTACGATACACCCCCTATACTTGTGGGTCATCAGACGTATGTGGGTATATCCTGAGCAATTGCTTTAATAAGGATTTCTCTTGCACTTTGAGCTAGAATTCCATCAATTTACTTAGCCGAGACAACAAACTTTGAAACCTTCCTCTATGCATTCGCCCATATGGTGTAAGTAAACCCAAATATTTGACATCAAACATTTGTTGCTCCACATTCAGAATATTCTGAATCAGCAATTGATTATCCTCTTGACATGAGGAACTAAACATGATCGAGCACTTGGATGGGTTGATTAATTGCCCAATACCAACCTCGAAAGCATTGATGACCTCTTTCACCCGAGCAGCTTGAGCTTCGGTTGCCCTAAAGAACAATAAAGTATCATCCGCGAATAATAAGTGTGAGATACTAGGAGCATTACGACACACTCACAGAGTGATTCCATTGTTTTCCACCTCCTTTTGTAACCAAAGCTGATAAGCCATCTGCAACAAACAGGAACAAGAAAGGGGACAGTGGATCCCCTTGTAGAAGGCCTCGACTAGGAGAGAATGCTTCCAAAAGGGTTCCATTGAATTTCAAAGAATACCTCACCGTGGTCACGCACACCATTATTCATTGCACCCACTGATGAGAAAACCCCAGTTTATGCATAGTATTCTCCAGAAAAGACCAATCCACCCTGTCATATGCTTTTGACAAATCCACCTTATAAGAACAAAATTCAGAATTCACACTAGTACCATGTTCCATATAATGTAAACACTCAAAGGCCAGGAGAGCGTGATCATACGCCCAAGAACAAATGCACTTTGATTTTCAGAAATAACCTCGCCAAGTAGAGGTCTTAATCTATTAACCAAGCATTTAGAGACAATCTTATATAGGACATTGCATAAACCAATAGGACTGTAATCCTTAAGATCCACGGGACTATCAATTTTTGGAATAAGAACGATAGAGGTGTCGTTCTTACATTCTAGCATATGCCCGGTATCAAAGAAGTGTCTCACAGCAGAAATAATTCCAGATTTTAACACATCCTCTGATAAAATCTCGCAAGAAAGCCATCCAGCCCAGGGGCTTTAATCGGCTCTATTTGGAACAAGGCATCAGAAATGTCCTTGTCTCAGGTTTTAGATCATGACTTCCTTATAAGTCCTATAGATTAATAAAACCACTATTACTCGCAAAAAAAATCCAAACGCGTATTTCTCTCTCTTTTGGATCTAAAACCCAGATTGAGGAACTCATACAGACGACATGTACCGTGCTCACAAAACAGTTGATCAGGTTACCCGCAAAAAAGAAAAAAAAAGTTGATCAGGTCGTCGGTGTGCTCTGACCATTCTAGAAACGTGTATTTCTCTCTTTTGTATACTCTTCATCTCAGACCACATTCGTCCTGAAAATGAAATGGATAAAATAAATTAAAATCACATCACATAATGACTTCATTGTTTGAGCTAGTTGCTGCAAAATTTAAAACTTACAAGGTCACACAGGACACAGCCATGATAAAGGAATGGCTTCATTACTTGGACCAGTTATTGCGAGGACCGGTACTGAACATAGCAGGCAGCTAGGGCAGTTTACAGAACAAAGCAGTGTCCACTTACATAACAAAACCCAAATCCAGAGAATACAGGTAATTACTGAACCAACCCCACATACATACAGAGAAACCGGAAAAAAACCGACACCGTGGCACGGGCAGAGGAATTCAACTTCACAAGTTCAGAGAAACATGACACTGAAAGAGGATGCATGGCCAGAATTTCCTTCAGGTGCATCTTTGCTGCCGACGGAGAGCACTTCACTGGACGCACACTCAAGGAGTTGAGGCAGCAGCAGCCACTGCTCCAGCCTCTTGACGTTGATGCTGTCCATTGTGCTTGAACTCAGGGTGGTTGGGATGCTCTTTGATTGCTTCCCTCGCCATATCTGGGTTACAGTCACCATTCAGCTCCAGCTTCTTCAACCTGGGAAGGTGTCCGACTCCTGAAACATAATCCATCTTGGCAAAAGACCAGACAATCGTCTCGAGCTTAGCACCCGCTCCAGCATCAAACGTAATGGTCGTGATGTCGCTTCCCTCGACAACAAGTGACATGAGACTCTGGAACTCTGCTTCCTTGAAGATGAGATCGCTTCCCGTGTATGACTTGTGCCGCAGCTTGAGGCAGTGCAGGATTCTAAGCCTCCCAAGCATGCGCAGAGCAGCTTCGCTCAGGTAAGTCTCGCTCAATGATATCTTGGCAAGCTGATCGAGCTTTGCTATCCAGAGAGGAAGCCCACTTGTGATGCCGCTGATGTTTAGGCTCTGAAGAAGTTTTGGAGGTGAGGCTAATTCAACTGCCTCCTCTGCATCAGGAGTAGGCTCATTTCTGTCCAGTTGGTTCACTCGGATTGACAAGGAGCGCAGGCAAGCATGCAACTTATCGACCTGTTCAAGGACAAGACCCAAGCAGCCTTTGTTACCATGGAGAACCACACCCAATTTCCTCAGTTGTAGTAGCTGCCCGACGTCAACTAAATCATCAACATTGTGGGAAATTTCAACATGGGATAACACCTCCAGTTTCATCATTCTTCGGATGCCGCTAGGAAGGCGTACTGTCGCAAATGACTCCTTAAACCTATCGGTGCTGTTTCTTGGAGAGTCTGACCGGCCAGCAAACAGATGCTTCAGCATTGGAAGCATGATAGACTTTGTGGAGAATGACCTTACCGCTGTTTGCCTGATGTCCAGAGTCTCCAAGCACCGCAAATTCTCGATTTTCTTCGGCACTTGGCTCACATCTGTGTTCCTGAGGCTCAAGTATTTGAGCAGCAATATCTTACAGATGCTCTTCCAATGATGCTTCTTCAAGCCTTTGCAGCCTTCCAGATCAAGCATTCTCAATAGCTGCCACTGAGACGACTTGGCCAAATATGGAACAAGTGCTACGATGCCACTGTCACCAGTTTCCACAGGATGACTGCAGTGAGAAGCCTGCAGTCCTATTCCATGGTGAACAGGAAGGTGTCGAGCCAAATCCGGCGGCAGGTCCGCATCTGCAAAGTTTAGATCTCTAGCGATCCTGGTGATGACTTCATGAACCACATCATGTATTATGTAGCTCTTGATCTTGCCTGTGCCACTGATTTCCCCTGGACTAACAAGTCCCCAGGAGACCAGCGCATCAAAACAGCGATCAGCTTCATCTTCTGAGCGATTCTCTCTTGTAGCTATAAGGCCTTCAGCTATCCATCTTCTAGATACAGTTGTTCTCCTAATGTAGTCATTCTCCCAGGAGATAGTTATGTACAACAAGCAGCTCCTGTACTTGGTAGGCAAGTCATTGTAGCAGAATCTTACCATTTGCTTCGCAGCTGTTTTGCACGACCCACAGTCTGATAATTTTTTCACAAAGTCGCCTAATTGTGTCCTACTCCTATTCGGGTTGACATACAGAAGATGCAGGAATATTTTCATTGCAAAGACCTCAGGGTAACATGACCCTAAAATACGTCCTACATTCGCCATAGTTTCATTATGTCTTCCACCAGTAAGCTCCCTTGCTTTATCATAGAAAGCAAAAAATAGACTCTGAGGTCTGAAGATCTTGTACGGGAACGATGAGTTTGCCACATCATCGGACCATGTGGTGATGACTATTCCGCTAACCGGACAGCAATCATCACCAGTATGAGATAAAGAAGATCTTATTCTATCCCATGGTAGTCCCCTCGAGACTTTCTCAAGAACAATGAAGAACTTTTTACCTTTCAGATAACACTGAAGCTTCTTGGTGAGTTGTGTGGCCTCACTACCAACTACTGTTTCTGCACTTTGCTCGGCTTCAGTGTTGATCATGTTTTCCTCTCCAGCTAGAATTGGTAGGGGCGGTAATTCGGCAAGTATTTCCCGCAATACATCGCATAGATCACTGCTCCCTTTGACACGTACCCAGGCCTTGCAATAGTCCCCCATGGAGGGATGTCTGTACACCCCTTGAGCAACATGAACTGCCAATGTTTCTTCTTCCTTTGGATTGTGCGAATTCCATAGGATAGGGATGATCCTTGGCTGCGGTTCACACCCTCCAGGAGCAGCAGGTGCTTCCTCAGTCAACCACTCGATAATCCGATCAACGCTGCTGTTTACAAGAGTCTCTCCATCTGGCAGTTCAACATCTGTTGCAAGTAGAGCGTGTCTATGAACATTTTCCTCTTCACCTTCCACCAGTGGAGGCAAGAAGTTTTCGATAAATATCGTATCATCTTGGTTAGCAACCGGTGGTACGATGACCCCGTACCTCATCCGCCTGTCACCCACATCACGTGCTCGGACCTTGAGCTCCCGAATCCTTGTTGCGACCCGGCGCCGAGCCGGGACAGTTCGCACAAATTGCAGGATCCGTTGCAGGTAGCCCAGTAGTCCTGTGGTTTGGTGGCCACCACCTGCAACATACTGGATATAGAGCTCAACGTTGCCATCGCAGTCTCGGGTGAGGCCAATGACTTGCTTCATCCATGCCCGCACCTGGTGGTCGTGGTGGTTGGCCTCGGCAAGGTGTAGGAGTAGGCCATTCATGCTCTCCATCTCATCCTTGATGAACTCGACATCACCCCGGATGCCACCAAGCAGCTGTGCCTCATTGAAAAGGACAGTGGTGAGGCGTCCCAGAAGTGAGTTGAGGGATCTCTGGGCATCCATCTTGTGTGATCTCTATTGTGGCAAAGATCGAGAATGCACCATGCATATCATGGAAAATAAGACGTTGGATGAAATGTGGTTGGGAGTTGGGACCTGCAGGAGGCATATGCTAGTATTTCAACTACCAATCGCACATCAAGAGAAGAAACGGGGAAATGAAAATTGCAATATGGCTAGTATTCGGTGGTTGCTCCGTCTGTTCTGTGTAGTTTGAGTTTGACTAAGATTTGTTGAGCTCTATGGATAACTCCCAGGTATATTATTCCTTTTAGCGTTGGCTGATCCATCTTTGTAAGCCAAAGTTTTTTTTCTTTGTTTAAAAGGAAAAAAGAAAGCCACAATGAATCATTGAAGAAGGAGGCGAACATACGACAGCCCTGTCCAAAGGCTATTGTTATCTCTATATAATCCCTGTTGATTAGAAGATGATGATGATTAATCAATAGGTGGACGCGTGAGGTTCTTATTCACGCGCATCCACCTTGCATTTGTTGTATCTCCAGTTGTCTTAAGCTAAGCTTCTGCTGACTTTATTCCTATTTGAGGCAAAAAAAAAGAAGAGGAAATTATGTGTCTGACTTTGAGATTAGACTAATTTAGTGTGCTAAATTCAGAAAAACAGGCCAACAAGGATAAATCCTTGGAATATTTTTTCCTGAACATGAATCTATTAGCTGTCACAATTCAGAAACAGGCACGCAAGGGGGAAAAGGGTACTCACAGTTATTCAGGTTTGCAGTCTTATAGTGCCCAAGCCAGTAAGCACTAGAAACCACAAAGATTTTCTTCCTCCGTTCCAACTGTTGTATCATCAAATGTATGATGGATGCCCTGATTATTCTAAACACAGGTATGTGCTGGATCCCCCAACTTGTATACTAGTTGTATTCTGCCCAGTTATTATACAACAAAGAAATGGTGACACCAAGTCAAAAAAGAAAAGAGATGGTGACACTTCTATTGAATTGCCAGTTGCCACCTGCAACTAAGAAATCTAGACTAAATTTCATATACTCCCTCCGACCCATATTAGTTGATTTGGATTTGTCAAATTTTGGATGAACCTATATACTAAATAGTGTCTAGATTCATCTAAATCTAGACAAACTTGAGTCAATTAATATGGGTCGGAGGGAGTACTAGTAGTAGAACTTTTTAGTTGAGCCTTCACCCACCATGCACCAAAATAATATCCCCAACTTCAATCCATTACAGCAAGAATATCTTTATTCTGGAATTCACACAGAAGTTCAAAACTGGCAATAGGGCGAGGTGTATTTCCACGAGCCGGAGAGAAGTAAAGCTCAGGAAGACGAACCAAGCTGCAAACAACTTACAGGTGGCCGTGTCTGCAGCAACTGGTGTCCGCCACGCTGCCACTGCAAGGGCACTCCGGTCGTTCCCGCCGATCTCAAGACCAGTAAAGCTCGCTCTTCCCTGTGCGGGCCAATCCGCCGACGACGACGACCGGGCAGTCGCCGGGCGATGGAGCCCTCTGAGACGGCGAGTTCTCGGCCACACAATCTGTGGTCGACTGAAGCCTAAAATCGCAAGGTCCAATTAGGCACAACACATTCTGGCCCTCCTGATTCTAGATTTTGCTAGGACTACGGCCCAAAATTGTACAGACAAAAGCTAGGCCCAATCACTTCCGGCCTCCCTGAGGCCAGAAATAACTATCCCAACATGAGAAAAGGCAGTATATCTAGGTGGTTTGTTAAATGCTCAAAAAAAAAACTAGGTGGTTTGTTTTGTGCAAAAAAAGTGGTCTGCACCCCTAGAAAAAAAATCTAGGTGGATGCAATGCAGGGGAGAAGAACCGGAGCGACACGTTGATAGGGAGATCATCTGATATTTGTGTGCATTAGACCACCCACAGCGTGTGTGAAAAGTGATTCTTAGCCTTCTCTCACCTCCTATTGAACCGGTTTCATACATCGCCCAACATCGGTTCCTAGAATCTAAAATGAGAAGCGGTTCAAGATTTCGATTCGCTTTTTTGTTGCAGCCATGGGGCCTAGTAGAAGAATTGTGAGGCAAAAGCAGCATGCATGCAGATGATGTAAATGGTGGATCCAACTATCGATTCCATACACTACAACACTCTCACATCGGTTTCTAAATTTGACATAAATTTTATTAAACCGACGCAGTAGTGTGCCTGGTCTTATGTTTGTGCAACATGTATGATGAGATGGCAAACACACTGGCAATAAGATAGTAGAATATTATTAAGCAGTTGATAGATGGACGCATAGTAAGTCTTTGCTTCAATAAAATAAAAATGCAAAATGAAATAAATTTTCAACTGCATCTAAATTATGATATTTTATTTATTTTTTGAAATTTATTGCATGGTACATGTATGTTATGTTGTACCGATCAATATGCTTTAGAATTTTAACGCCTTTGAGAGGTGGTCGAACTCGGTTTCTAGTAACACATAATATAGACAACCACACAAAATGCCAAAGTATAAATTTAGCATATTCCAGCCGAGTTCATGGTCTATGATGGCCTGAATTTGCTAACTCATGCACGGAACCTAACATGTGCTGAATGAGTTCGAACTCAACAACGGCCCCGTGACCTAGGGATGGTGAAACATGCAACGAAAAGGTATCAAACTTGTCTAGTTTTCAAGAACACCCCTTAACACGTTCAGTGGCATGAAACTCGAGCCAAGGACGTAGTGTCATTACTCTGTTCGTGCTCCTTCACTCCACATCAACTATATATTGTTTGAGTATGAGTTGTGGATTATATTTCAGACGGATGCATCATCCAATTGGATTATATTTCAGTCTGATGCATGGAGACCACGGGTAGATTTCAGAATATGAATGACCATGTATAATGCCCATGTGGATCCCCAAGCAAGATAACAATGACAAAAATAGAACATACAAACACCATCAAATTAATGAACAAACACTTGCCTAAGTTGGTTCAACACACACACAAAGACAAGACTTAATCGTGTAGCAACAAAAAATCTCAGTAATAACTATACATACTTGTCATATTAGACAGACCCCACATTTTTATAAGTGCATAGTATATTCTATTTTTTTTCTAGATATCCATGAAGCAAGATTTATTTATGTGTCAAGCCATCAAATATGCAGGTATTCGTTAATAAGATCATTTTGGCAAGAACGACATCTATACCCATGTTTCATATGCGTACTATCTACAAATGCTCGGATTAATATATAAAGTTGTTACTCTTACCCATGTTGTGCATATAGATGCTTGTGTTTCATGTATATGTTCTAGTACTAAATTACATGTGGAATACGTGACTAAGGTAGCTCTTCTAGAAACATCAATTGCCGCCCTTGGTGCTAGATTTTCTTGAGTGTCCTTGCTCTAGCTTTTTTTAACAGGAGAAGGCCCGAAGGGCCTGGAAACTGCACTAATTAATAGGCAGATATAAAATTACATTGAGGACCCTAAAAACATCTACAACAAACCTAAACCTAGAATTTGAAGATAAGGCCTCGACATAAGCAACAGGACCCTGGAACAGAAATCTAAAAAGAAATCCAGTCCCTGGTCCACTCCGCCACTAAGAGAATTCCAGGCACCGGAGCCAGCCGCCAACGGGGAACAAGCCACTTGGGGCGACGCCAGCCATGGATCCCGTGGCGAGGTCGATGGAAATCTTCCATGTTGGCTCTTGCGCGCATCCTTCATTGGCATGGCCATGAAGAAGAACAAGGAGCTCGGACTCTACCAAGCGTGGACTGGCCTCTCCGGCCAAACATAGCTATGGCATCGATGCCTTTGCTTGGGAGCTCCACAAAGTACGGTTTCTATAGCTTGTGGCCGAGCACAAACTCCAACACCCCGAGGAAGAGCATGCATTCTTCTCGACCTCCCATCAGCATTTGCTGCTGAGATTCTTTCCCTCGCTACCACGACATCCCAAGAGCGCTAGAAGAAGCAGGGCATGGCCGATGAAGAGGCCAGAGTTCTTACTTAGGAAGCTTGCTGCAAGGACCCTAGTCATCGTCTTCCTCCTTGGAAACAATGGTGCAATTCCACATCACTGATGTTGGTGCTGTATCAACGTGAAAGCGCTTCGTCGGGAAATACCAAGAGCAAGGTATGATGCAGCACAACAGCAAGTTTTCCCTCAGTAAGAAACCGAGGTTATCGTACCAGTAGGAGGAAGGAAACGTCTCAAAGGTGTTGCAAGCAACTTGGAAACCTACACAACACAAACTCAAGACTTTGACCCAACGAACAGTAAGGTTTTCAATCTCACCGGTTATTGTAACAAAGGATTAACTGTATGGTGTGAAAGGTAATAGTGGTTTACAGAAAGTAAACAGTAATAGTGGAGGATGTATCAATGGTAAAGATTGGACCGAGGTCCATAGTTCACTAGAGGTGTTCTCCTTAGATAAACAAATATGGCATGCAGGGTAAACAAATTATAGCAGGGCAATTGACATGACTGAGCAAGGCATAACAATTCAATACTAGACATCAAGATCATATGAGATTCGATCGGGCAATACAACAAGATACATAGACCGCCATCCAACTGCATCTATGACTAGAAGTCCATCTTTGGGTTATCATCCGAACCCCCTCCAGTATTAAGTTGCAAGAAACAGACAACAGTTTTAAGCAAAGTGTGTAAGGTAAACAATCCACTTGTTCCATGAACAAGAGACCGTTGTTTTCTTCCTATTAGCAACAGCACATCTACAGCCTTAGAGATTTTCGTCACTTCCCTTAGATTATATAGAGGCATGAACCCACTATCGAGCATAAATACCCCCTCTTGGAGTCACTAGCAACTACTTGGCCAAGATAGCTACTAACAACGGAGAGCATGCAAGATCATAAACAACACAAACATGATAGAATCAATAAGACAAAACCATTAATCAATCTGACATAGTAATCTCGATATCCATCGGATCCCCGCAAACACAACATGCATGATTACAAATAGATGAGATCTTGATAATGAACGTAGCTCACAAGATCTAGACATGAAAGAACAAAGGAGGAGATACAACCATCTAGCTACTACATGGACCCATAGTCCAAGATGGAACTACTCACGCTTCATACCGGAGAAGAAGGCCTCCGGGATGATCTCCTCTCCGACAGGGTGCCGAGAAGAGCTTCAGACCACCCCCCCCCCAATCTAGGGACGATGGTGGCGGCGTCTACAGAAGGTTTCATGGAGTTCTCGATGCCTCCCAGCCTCGTCTCTTCGCCTATAAGAAGCCCCCGATGCAAAAACCCTAGGCACCCGATCAAAACTCCATGAAACCTTCTGTAGACGCCGCAACCATCGTCCCTAGATCGGGGGGGTCTGAAGCTCTTACCGGTACCCTGTCGGAGGGGAGATCATCCCGGAGGCCTTCTTCTCCGGTATGAAGCGTGAGTAGTTCCACCTTGGACTACGGGTCCATGTAGTAGATAGATGGTTGTATCTCCTCCTTGTGCTTTCATGTATAGATCTTGTGCGCTCCGTTCATGATCAAGATCTAATCTATTTGTAATCATACATGTTGTGTTTGCGGGGATCCGATGGATATTGAGATTACTATGTCAGATTGATTAATGGTTTTGTCTATTTGATACTATCATGTTTGTGTTGTTTGTGATCTTGCATGCTCTCCGTTGTTAGTAGCTATCTTGGCCAAGTAGTTGCTAGTGACTCCAAGAGGGGGTATTTATGCTCGATAGTGGGTTCATTCCTCTTGTTTCCAAGGGAAGTGACAGAAATCTCTTCGGTTGTAGATGTGCTCTTGCTACTAGGGAGAAAACAACGGTCTCTTGTTCATATACCAAGTGGATTGTTTACCTTACACACTTTGCTTAAAGTAGTTGTCTGTTGCTTGCAACTTAATACTGGAGGGGGTTCAGATGATAACCTGAAGGTGGAATTCTAGTCATAGATGCAGTTGGATGGCGGTCTATGTATATTGTTGTATTTCCCAATCAAATCTCATAGGATCTTTTTGTCTGGTATTGCATTGTTATGCCTTGCTCAGTTCCTGTCAATTGCCCTGCTGTAATTTTTTTACCCTTCATGCCATGTTGTTTATCTAAGGAGAGCACCTCTAGTGAACTATGGACCCCGGTCCAATTTTTACCATTGATACATCTTCCACTGTTACTTGTTTACTTACTGCAAACCTTTACCTTCCACACCATACGTTTAATCCTTTGTTACAGCAAACCGATGAGCTTGACAACCTCACTGATTCGTTGGGGCAAAGTCTTGAGTTTGTATTATGCAGGTTTCCACGTTGCTTGCAACACCTGTATGATGTTTCCTTCCTCCTACTGGTTCGATAACCTCACTTTCTTACTGAGGGAAAACTTGCTGCTGTGCTGCTTCACACCTTGCTCTTGGGGTTTCCCGACGAAGAACTGCAAGTTGATGCAGTGCCATCAAGCTCTTTCTGGCGCCATTGCCGGGGAGGCTAAGGACGTCTTCGCAAGGGGAGTCCTCCTCAACCTTTCTCTTTACTTTGTTTTTAGTTTGCTTAGTTTCTTTTTCTTAGTTTCTTTTGCTTGGTTTTGTTTGCCTCTTTTAATCAAAAACTCCAAAAAAATAGTCTAGTTTCGTTTGCTTTCTTTATTCAAAAACACACAAAAAATAGTTCCTGCTCTAGTTGCTGGTCTGTTATTGCCTTGCTTGGTCATGCTTTCTATCAATGGATGGTTTCTTTGAAACTAGTTCTTATTGTCAAGGTGGGTTCACAGAAGAAGAAAAGTATTATTATAAGGAACACTGTTTGTCACAAAAATGGAAACACTTATGGGAATAAATTGATCAGTTGAATACTATTGCTAGAGAGGTGTGTTCTACTTATAATGTTACTTATTGCTTTGATAAAGCTTGTTGCTGACGAGGTTCGATCTCGTCAATGCCCATTGTTATGGACTTGGGTTTTGGAGAAGATGGGGATGCTGGAGATTGCGGAACGGTTAGCAAACAAGCAACACGAGACACGAGGTTTACCCAGGTTCAGGCCCCCGGAGGGAAAACCCTACTCCTTCTTGTCTTCTCTTGATTACGGCGGAACCGGTGATTATAAGGTGCGCAGATGCGATCTGGCATGGAGGTGTGTATGCGAAAGTATGAGAGAGAGAGAGATCTAGGTCGTGCCCTCCTAGCCTTTATATAGACTCAGGCAGGTCCCGGGCATAGACCTAGTCGGTTACAGGTTCTAGGGTTTTCCCCCTTTGAATTTCCTATCTACTCTAGTCTTGATCTCCAAGGATCCGAAGGCGTCATGGGCCTTGGCCACCCGAAAATCTTCATGGGCCGGCATACATTTGCCGTGGGCCTTCCTTGGGCTGGACCAGGTATGCTGAGATCATGTACCCGTAGGGTATAACCATGCCAGTAGCCCCCGAGTGATCAGTCGAATCGTAGATTCGGCTGAGGACTCTTCAATCCTTCGGGTGCAACTATGTATTTCAATAGTTCATGTGTAGGGATTGTTGATGCGTGTGCCTGACTCACCCGACGGATCAGGGTCAGTTAACTGTCTTAGGACAAAACAACACGATCTTCTTCAGGTTCGAGTCCCTCAACTCGGACCTGGAACATATGCTGGCGTAATTCGACTCGGTCCGCGGAGGACTTACATGAGTGGAATTTCAGTGAATTTAATTGATGTACCCAACGCGTCCGTCGTGATTTTTCATCGCGCCTTTGGCACGGGTTTTTACTACCAGAGCGCAGTCGTGTGCATTGCCAGGCCATCAGACGATATCTGTAGATCTTATCTTTGTGTCGCAGACACAACATCCGAATGTTTATCACCGCGGAGGTGTTTGGGTGGCCAAGGAGAACGTTGCTCACTTAGCGTTTAGTTGGGGCAGAGTTGCCGAAAAGTTTTTGCATGTTGATCCGAAGGATCGCAGTCGAAGAATTCATAGGGTGCGCGACCAGCGCTCCCTATGGGAGTAGCCCCCGAGTGTTTGTTCGAGTCGTAGACTCGAACGGAGACTTTAATTCAGACGTTGTTCAGTGTTAAGTCCGTAGGACACAAAAAATTCAGATTCTTAAATCCATCCTCCCTATGGGATTAGCCCTCGAGTCCGTAGTGGGGTCGTAGACTTGACGTAGGACTCGAAGAAATAGTTTGCCTCTATTCATCTTTCGGGTGCGCGGCCAGCGCTCCTGATAGGAGTAGCCCCCGAGTAGTTAGTCGAATCGTAGATTCGAGTGAGTACTCTTAGCTTTGAAGCCGAAGAAATTGTAGCTGCTGCTAGTATAGCTTTTGATGACGTCAGTGCTGATGATCGATGACCTCAAGCGGCTGCTGCGCCAGAGATGACTTGACTGGACGAACGTGGGTCCCACTTTCTGACCTTGAATTGACCGGTCATGCGCGGCGTGGAGATAATTACGGCGTCGCCTCGATTTCCGTGCGTAGTGGACGGCGTGCTAACGACGGTTCGTTGCGATGCTGACACGTGTATGGCCAGATCCTGCCGTTGGCGTTAGGTCTTCTTGATGGACGGTTGCCGTGCGTCGTCTTCGTCTTTATAATCATTGGGGAAAACTTCAGTTTGTTTTCACCGCAGCTATTCTCGTTTTCACTGCTTCCTTGCGCTCTGAGAGTTCTTGCTGCGCGCTGGAATATCCCTTCACATTTCCTTCTTCCATCTTACGCTCTCGCTGCCGGCACCGCCGTACCGCGATGGGGAAGCCGAAGAAGTCTTCATCTGCGGTTGGTACCAGCGCCGCTGGAGGGAAGAAGAGTGCCGCCGCTACCCGTGTCACCGACGGTGGCTGGAGGCGATCGGAGACGCGGGAGAGTGATCTCCGCAAGCTTCGCGAGCGGGGTCTAATCCCGCAGGATAGGGAGGCCGTCAAACTCCCAGGCAATGAGGTAATCCCCCGTCCCCCTGCTGGGTATGGGGTTATGTTCCTCGCCTTCGTTATTCGCGGATTTTCCTTCCCAGTCCACGACTTCCTTCGTGGGTTGCTCTTTCTTTACGGCATCCAACTGCATCATCTTTCCCCCAATTCTCTCCTTCACATTGCTTGTTTTATCACTTTCTGCGAGTGCTGGCTCGGTATCGAGCCGCACTTTGGACTCTTCCGGAAACCCTATTCCGTGAAGAGGCAATCTGGTTCGGATGGTGTATATCCCATTGGGGGTTGCATCATCTCCCTCAAGCCCAATCTGCTTTTCTTTTCTTTTTCCATCTCCGAATCTGTCCAGTACTGGCGGAGGCGATGGTTTTACATTCACGACTCCACAGTGGCTGGGCAGCATTTTGGTCTTTCTCCTTTTGACTCGTCCCAAATAATCGAGCCGAAGAGGTCCTGGAAAAACCAGATCTTGGATGGCGAGGTAGCAGAGATAGAGGTTCTCTACCGTCGAGTGGAGGATCTCCAGTTGATTCCGGAGAAGGAATTGAACGGTATGGACATCATCCGCACGTTTCTTGAGCGTCGGGTGCAGCCCCTCCAGGTTAGGGTGCACCCAATGTTTCTTTATGCTGGGCGCCGCGATCCGACGAGGGTTTCGGCCGAGAAACTCTCCCAGGGAGATCTCGACAGGGCCCTTCGTGCGCTGCTGAAGTACAAGGCTGGAGAGGATATCCCGGGAAAGTCGCTGACTCCTCCGTTTTCTTCTATGCTTGCCGTTCCACAGGTGTAGATTCGTGCGCGTAGCGCTATTTTCGACTGCATTTGTATTTCCCTTTGTTTGCTAACAAATTTTCTTCTTTTGTGCAGAGCTTCAAAGTGCCGGGTATGGCGCCTCCATTACCCGAAATATTTTCGGATGCGCCGGATAATGATGTGGTGGATTCCATGTCCGAGCTACTGTCGGCGCGATCTCCGGCTGAAGAGGCCAACGAGTCGAGCAAGGACCACACTCGCAAACGATCACGAAGCTCCAGCGAGTCTTCGGATGCCTCGACTCCTCCGACTCCTAGGAAGCCGCTGTGTATGGAGCGTCATAGTGATGGGCATGGAGGCACTTCCTCTCCAATTCCTGCCCTTCCCGTGTGGGTTGTAGCGCCGCACCCGCCGGCGAAGCGGAAGAAGGAAGAAAAGAAGGAAGAGAAGAAGGAAGAGAAGAAAGAGGAGAAGAGAGTCCGAAGGAACCCTCCTGTCTTCAACCTGAGCTCGATGGACTCGTAAGTTTCCTCTGTACTACTTTTTATTTGTTGTTTACTTTGTACTTGTGCTAATTTGTCCTTATGCAGGAACTCTTCCAACGACTCCTTCAGCGATGGTGCTCGGGAGATGATGGGGGAGTCGAAAGTTGCGTCTCCTCCTCAGACGGTGGCTACCTCTGCAGGCGCTGCTCCGGGCCCTTCTCCGCAGGAGGTTCAGGTGGTTGCGCCTCAGAAGCCTGTGAGCGGGCCTCCGGAGTCGCCATCGGATCATGTAAGTAGTTCTGTCTCCTGCCACGGGGGGAGCCCCCGAGCATCTGTAAAAGAGTTTTGTTGTTTGTTTTTCTTTCGAGTCTCAGGGGGAGCCCCCGAGCGTTTTCGCGTGTGTAGTTTGCTTCTGCTTTTTCTTTTGGGCGCAGCCCCCCGAGTCCTTTTCCTGATTAGTAGGTCTTTTTTCTGCAGCCTTTTGTGCAGGATGCCAGACGACTAGTGCAGGAGCACCTGGTGCTGGAGGCCAGCCTCCAACAGCTTCGAGGTACTTTTATGCCTTGATGTTTCTTTCTTCTTATATTCTTGTCCTGTTATCTGACGCTTGTATTATTTGAATGCAGAGGATCATAACACCTCCCTTCGTGAGATTGATGCTCTCAAAAAGAGCCTCGGTCAAGCGGAGAAGAAGGCCGAGGTCGCCACTGGTGCGAAAGAGCGCCTCGAGCTGGAGCTAGCCACTGTGGCCGAGGCTAAGGAGCGCCTGCAGCAGGAGGCCACGGACCGCGAGGAGCAGCTTGCCACTGATGCGACTGTGCATGAAAGAGAGGTGGCTGGCAATCTCATGGCGGCTGCCAAGGCTGTTTCGGGTGAGTACCTTCACTTGCATCTTTTTTGGTTTTCTTGTTTTTCTTCTGCGGTGCTTGTTCATTCCTTCTCTTTATTGTCTCAGATGCTGCGGGCATCGATTTTGACCGTGGTGCTCTGGAGCACGGGAGTGCTCTGGATGATGCTACTGTAGTGGTCGAAGATCGCTGCAGCACTGTCGTCATCTCGCTCGCCAAGGCCAAGGAGGTCCTTGGGCGCTTCTACAAGGTGCTTGTCCCCAAGGGCACGACCCTTGATGATGTTGACGCCCTGGCGGAGGCACTATCAGCCGAAGCACTTGCGGCGTACAAGCGCAAGCAGAAGGGCATCGGCGCATCTGTCGGGCTAGCGATGGCTTTGGCGGCTAGAGCAAAGCTGGACCTTCCCCAGATCACCTCCCGGATGCCGACGACTGCGGATGGATCCGAGGTAGCCTTCGCTACCTATTCTGCTCGTTGTAAGCGATATGGGCCAAAGCTGATTGATCTGCTGGCCGAGTACGCGCTACGGCAGTAGGGGGAAGCCAAGGCGAGGCAATCCGGCTCCGAGGCTACTCAGGGTGCCGCATCTTAGGCGTTGTAGCTGTAGGATAGTTGTAGTCTCCTTTTGTTGTAATTATGTTGATGAACAGATCCTTGTGCCACGTAGTGGCTTTTTATGCACTTAATGAATTTGTTGAGTTGTGTTGTTCTCCGTCTGAGTGTTCATGTCTTTTGCCTTTCTGCTGCACTAGGGTCCTTCGGGTGCTGATCCCGTTGACACCTCGCCTGCCGCGCGGCTGCGGCCGTCATTGGATGATTCATTGCAGCTTGCTTTTCTTCGAGACCGTGTTTGTAGTCTCGAGAAGGAGTTGCTTGGGGTGCGTGACCATGCCGACGTTTGGAAGTCCAAGGCGGATCGCGGTACGGACAGAGAGGAGTACTTGATGGCAGAATTGCTTCGACTGTCTGAGCAGCTTCAGTGTAAGTTTTTTTCGAGTTGCTGCTCATTTCTTTGGATGCGCCTGCTGGCCTTGCATCTTACTTTGTGCGAGTATTGCAGGTGCTAACCTTGCTCCAAAGGAAGAGAAGGAGCGTGTTGTTGTTCGGGTCAATTGCTTGACTCAACAGGACATGGAAGCCGGCGGGTTCTTCTGGATGGATCGTGACCGTGCCATGGCTCTGGCAACAGTGCAGGATAGCGTTCACCAAGTATCGCGGGTGATTCGTCAAGTGCAGACTTCACTCGCGTCGGTTCTGCATGTGATGTTTCCACTGGATGCTACACCAATAACCCTGTCTGGTCTTCTGTCGAAGTTTCGGAACGTGAATCGTGTTTAGGATTTGGTGAGGCAGCAGCTCATCGCAGGGGTAAAGGCTGCACTATCCCATGTTAGGCTGCATCGCCCTGATGTAGATCTGTCTGCTGTAACGGCTGGGCCACCCCCTCGACCAGATGGTGGTGTGTGGGATATGCGTCCGCATTACGCGGCTATAAGGCAGTATGCCGAAGAGATTGTAGATCTATTTGAGCAGCGCGCTCAGGTTTTTCTTGAAAATAGGTAGTACCTGTAAAAGAGATAGATGTAAACTTTGTATATGTTTGACTGGGCGTGTTTTGCCCTTTGTTATAAAGATGTGGTTGTTGTTTGAGCACGCAGTGCTTTGTTTGCATACGTGTCATTTTCGTTAGCCTGACGTGCTCAGCTACTCAGGTGTACATGTGTTATCCTCAGTCGATGAAATCGTGAGGTGGGGGGAGCCCCCGAGTGCGTTTGGAGCATGAAGTAAAGGTGCGAATAGCAAAACAAAATTTTGGGGCGAGACACTTAGCTTTATTTATATCGTAATGGAGGAAGTACATTGTTCGACTGAGTAGCCTTGACTGAATAGCCTTATTGAAAGTAAAGGGGTAGGTAGCTAGGGGTAGAATCGTCGCAAGTGTGCGATGTTCCATGGGTTGGAGTATGCGACTCCAGACTCCACGTGCTTGAGGCGATAGGCGCCACCTGGGATAACTTCGGTGATGATGTAGGGTCCTTCCCATGGTGACTCGAATTTCTTCGGTCGCTCTTGCTTGAGTCACAAGACGAGGTCTCCTTCGACGAAGGACCTTGGGCGCAGCTGTCGGCTGTGGTAGTTGCGGAGACTCTGCTGGTACACCGCTGATCGAGCTGCTGCTATGTCTCTTGCCTTGTCGAGTGTGTCGACGGCATCTTCGAGTGCAGCCGTGGATTCGGCTTCACTGTAAGCGACGACCCGGGGGGACTGGTGGCATACTTCGGCTGGTAGCACGGCTTTGGCTCCATGCACCATGAAGAACGGCGTGTAGCCGGTGGAGCTGTTTGGCGTGGTGCGCAAGCTCCATAGGACGGATGGTAGCTCTTCCGTCCAGGTTCCGACCTTTCGCTCGAGTGGGCTCATGAGGCGCTTCTTGATGCCAGCGCCAATTAGGCCATTGGACTTTTCCACCTGCCCATTCGTTTGCGAGTGAGCCACTGAGGTGTATGTGATGTTGATCCCGAGGCCTTCGCAGAAGTCTTGGAATTCTTTGGAGAAAAAGTTTGATCCATTGTTGGTGATGATGGTATGCGATACGCCAAACCTGTAGACAATGGATTTAAAGAACTTGACGGCGGTCTTGCCCTTTTGGTTAGTGACCGGCATGGCTTCGATCCACTTGGTGAATTTGTCGACTACGACCAGGAGGTAGACGTGCCCTCCTTTCGAGGATTTTGGCAGTTTGCCGATCATGTCGAGGCCCCATTGAGCAAAGGGCCAAGATATAGGTATGGGCCTGAGCTCTGACCCGGGTGCGTGTGGTTTGTCGGCGAACCTTTGGCACCCCTTGCATTTTTGCACGATGTCCTTTGCATCGCTCATGGCCGTTGGCCAGTAGAATCCAGCTCGTAGAGCTTTGGCGACAAGGGAGCGGCTGCCTGCGTGATGGCCGCAGATGCCCTCGTGGATGTCTTGGAGGATGGTTTTCCCGTCACTGATAGTGATGCACCTTTGTAGTAAACCCGTGATACTGCGCTTGTATAGCTCGCCACTGATGATGGTGAAAGCTTTTGACCGGCGAGATATGCGCCGGGCATCCGTCGGGCTGTCAGGCAGTTCTCCATTTATCAAGAACTGGAGGTACGGTCGCGTCCAGGTTTCTTTGACTGCCATGACCTGCATCAGGTTGACCATAGCGACCTCTGTGTCCAGTTTCTCGGGTCCTTCATGACCTTCGGGTAGCGTAGCCCCCGAGTGTTCTGCTTCTTCGGGTGATCCCTTGGGGAATTTCCGCTTGATGGATGGCACGTAGATCTGTTCGAGGAACACACCTGGTGGTACCTTGGCGCAGGTGGAGCCGATGTTGGCGAGTCTGTAGGCCTCCTCGTTGCTTTCTCTTCCAACGTGCCGAAGCTCGCAGCCGTCGAATTCTCCTTCGAGTGCGTTGTAGAGCGCGCGGTACGCGATCATGTTTTTGGCGTGTGCGTCGCACTCATTCATCGTTTGTTGGACGACGAGGTTGGAGTCACCATAGATGACCAGGCGCGTTGCGCCGCAGATCTTTGCCATCCTCATGCCGTGGATGAGGGCTTCGTATTCGGCCTCGTTGTTGTAAGCTTGGAATTTCATCCGAAGGATGTACTTCATATTGTCGCCCTGCGGGGAGGTCAGTATGACCCCGGCTCCTGCTCTAGCTTCACGCTTGGAGCCGTCGAAGTGCATCGTCCAGGACTGCGACATGTCTAGGGTGTCTGGTAGCTGCAGCTCCATCCAGTGTACAAGGAAGTCCGGTAGGACATGAGACTTGATTGCGAGTCGTTTCTCGTAGACGGTGTCTAGGGGTGACAGCTCGATACCCCATAGGGCCATGCGTCCTGTGGCCTCTGGGTTATTCAGGATACTGTTCAGGGGTGCCTTGTTGACGACCATCACCTGGTGCTCCTGGAAGTAATGGCTCAACCGACGAGCCGTCATGAACACGTCGTAGGCGAGTTTTTGGTAGTGAGGGTACCTCTGTTTTGTTAGCGTCAATACCTCACTGAGGTAGTAAATTGGGCGTTGGACCCCATGGGTCTTGCCTTCTTCGGGTCGTTCGATCACTAGCACGGTGCTGACCACCTGGTGTGTGGCTGCTATGTACAACAGCAGAGGCTCGTGCTCCTTTGGCGTGACCAAAACGGGCGAGGTGGAGAGCAGTCGCTTGAGACTTTCGAATGCGTCGTCGGCCTCGGCGTCCACTCGAATTTATCTGCCTTGCGTAGTAGCTGGTAGAATGGCAGGGCCTTCTCGCCCATGCGGCTGATGAACCTGCTCAATGCCGCTATTCGCCCTGCGAGCTGCTGGACACCCTTGAGATTCTTTGGCTTCTCCATTGCCATGATGGCCCGGATTTTCTTCGGGTTTGCCTCGATCCCTCGCTGGGAGATGAAGTAGCCAAGGAGTTGTCCTGATGGGATGCCTAAGGCGCACTTTTCGGGATTGAGCTTGATCCTGTAGCGGTCGAGATTATCGAACGTCTCGCGGAGATCGTCGATGAGCATTTTCGCCTCCCTGGTTTTGATGACTATGTCGTCGACATAGACTTGGACGTTGCGACCGATCTGGTCCTTCAGGCATGCCTGCATGCATCGCTGGTACGTGGCACCTGCGTTCTTTAGCCCGAAGGGCATTGTGTTGTAGCAGAACACTCCGAACGGTGTGATAAACGCCGTTTTATCTTGATCTTCGACCTTGAGTTGAATATGGTTGTAGCCTGAGTAGGCGTCAAGGAAGGAGAGTTTCTCGCATCCTGCAGTCGAATCGATGATCTGGTCGATCCGAGGAAGAGGGAAGTGGTCCTTTGGGCAGTGCTTGTTCAGCGACGTGAAATCCACGCACATCCGTAGGATGTCCATGTCCTTCTTCGGGACCATCACAGTATTTGCGAGCCACTCGCTTTCTTTGATCTCCCTGATGAAGTCTGCCGCGAGTAGTCTGTTGATTTCCACCCCGATGGCTTCAGCCCGTGGCTCGGACAGTCTCCGTATGGACTGCTTGACGGGCTTGGTGTCTGGAAAGACGTTGAGTGCGTGCTCGGCGAATTCCCTGGGAACTCCTGGCATGTCCGCAGGACACCAGGCGAAGATTTCCCAGCACTCACGGAGGAATTCGATGAGCGTGCTTTCCTATGCGGGGCTGAGGTCGTTGGCGATCAGCGCCGTCTTGGAGGCATCCGTCGGGTGGACCTACACCTTCTTTGTGTTGAGGGTGGAGTCGAAGGACATGTCGGGTGCGTTTTGTCGTGCGACTGGGGGTGCCCCATTGTCCGTCACCTCGCAGAGCCTTACGAGCTCGTCCTACATGCCGAATGACGGGGAGATTCTTTTGAAGTCCCTGTCGCATTGGTCCGATCGGGTGAAGCTCCCATGGACTGTGATGACGCCCCTGGGTCCTGGCATCTTGAGTAGCAGGTATGCGTAATGTGGGACAGCCAAGAACCTTGCGAATGCTACACGCCCAAGGATGGCGTGATATTGTGATGGCCAGTCCACCACTTCGAATTCGAGCCGCTCGAGTCGGAAGTTGTCCGGCTTGCCAAAGATGACGTCGAGCCATATTTTGCCCAGGGGGAATATGCCCTTTCCTGGGACGATGTCGTGGAACGTTGTGTCTGACTGTTCCAGGCTGCACTGTGGGATCCGCATTGCTGCTAGATTACTTGCGAACATCAGGTTGATGCCGCTGCCGCCGTCCATGAAGACGCGGCTCATCTCGAAACCTTTGATCTGCGCCTCCAGCACCAGGGCAGCGTGATCTGGGCGAGGGATCTGGCAAGGGTGATCTGAACGACTGAACGTGATGTAGGACTCCAATCCGCTGAGGTACTCAGGGATGGCGGGTGGAGTTGCCACAGCCATGTTGATCTGACGGGTGATTTTCTTCTGCACCCTATTCGTGGGGCGCCCCTTCTAGATCATCAGTGCTCCTTTCGGCGGGGGATACCCGTTCCCAGCATTGTTCTGTGCTGGTGCGACTGGTTGGTTCGGGCCTCCTACAGGTGGCGGTGGAGGAGATCCATGCGCTATCTCACCTGGCGCAGGTGCGTTCCCGAATCCAGGAAGTGGAGCTTGCTGCCTCATCTGGACCATGCTTTCGCTGAGCTTCTGGAACTCGCGGCAGTCGTGAGCATGTGGCTTGCCTTCTTCTTGCCATCCTACTTGTCGATGTAGAAGTGGATGGTGCATGGACCCGAAAGTTTTTCGTATGCCGAGGGTCCGTTATCACAATCGCGGCGTTGCCACGACTGTGTTGGGCGCCCTCCATCGCGGAAGTTTCCTCCGCGGTATCCTCCGCTGTTAAGGTTGGCGTCGTTGCGGCGGTCGGCGTAGCCGGCCGCGACCATGTCGGGTCCATCGCGATCGTCGTAGACGCGCGATCTCCTCTTGCCACGGCGCTCTCGTCGTCGGCCGTAGTCGTCCTCTTCCTCCGAGTGTGCCCAGTGGACGGAATCTTTGTCGTCAGCCCACCTGTTGGCGATGTCCATGAGGTCGTCTAGTGTCTTGGGCTTGACGCGCCCAAGTTCCTCCTTGAAATCCTGGCGTTTGACGCTGTCCTTGAAGGCGTCGATGGCCCTCTCTTCGGAGATGTGCGCTATGGAGTTCTTGGTGTTGGACCAGCGTAGTATGTACAAGCGAATGGATTCGCCTGTTCGTTGAGTGCAGGCCCGCAACTCTTCAATTGAGGCGGGCCTCTTGCTGGTACCATTAAAGTTTCGGATGAAGCTGTAAGCTAGCTCCTCCCAGCTTCGGATGGACCCTAAAGATAGGCTGCTAAGCCATATCCGGGCTGCGCCTGTCAGCTGTAGCTGAAGGCATTGCATGGCGGTTTCCTTGTTTCCGCCATGCAATTTGACGGATGACAGGTGGTCGCTGAGCCACGCCTTTGGATCTTGTGTGCCGTCGAACTTTGGAGTATCCGAAGGAAGTTTGAAATTTCACGGCATCTTTGTTCGTCGAACAGATCTGCTGAAGCATCGGTCCCCGCAGAGTTCTCCTTCGTCTTCATCCATCTCGGATTCAGACGAGCATGCGCGCTTGGCTCGCGCTTTGTCGATTTTGCGCTGTGTTAGCGCGTCCCTGGCGTCGTAATCGCGGTTGCGATGGCGCGAACTCTTGTTCCTTCGAGGAAGGTCATGGTCCTCTTCTTCGGATGAAGGGGCGGGGCTGCGGTCGAACCTGACCGGAGCTTTCTTCTTCGGCTCCGTAGGAGCATCCTGGCGGAGCGCGGCTCCGACGAGTCCGAGTCTAGTAAGTGCAAACTTGTGCATGGCTCTTTTCGGGTCCCCCTCCAGAGGTGTGTGAGCCGCGAGGTACGCAATGGCTTCCATGATCGCAGCCTGCGGCGTTTTCGGGATGACATTGCCGTCGGCGTCCATCTCCATGAAGGATGTGTGGAGGGTTCGGGTCACCTCACGGCGCTCCTTGGGATCCATGTTCTCCATCCGAGAGCGGTGCTTGTTGCCTTGGTTACCGTTCATGCTGGAGCCGATGCCCATGGCGGAGAGCGCAGCTCGTCACGCGCTGGACTCTGAGGCTGCTTGCTTGCGTTTGTCAAGCACCTCTTGCATCTTGACCTGTTTCTTGTGCTCCTCGATGAGGAGTAAGTGGTATGCCATCAGCAGGTCCCGTGAGGCGTCTGCAGGAAGGACCGTGCTGCCTGCCACGGCGGCGCGTGCCTGTGCCCATCCTTCTTTGTTGAGGCAGATGACGTGGCCGTTGTTCTCCCCTTCGGGTGGGGGGACTGGCTTCTTCTGTTCCCGCCGTTTCTGTCCTACGGGTTAGGTGGCGGGTTTGGCGGTTGCTGATCCATGTCGCTCTGGATGACTACGGCGCATTTGTAGCGCTCGTAGATTGGTCCGCTGCTACCGCAGCTTTCGGATCCGGAACCGTAGGTCCCTTCATCCGATGGTGGATCGCACAGATCGGAGTTGCAGCTGCTGCTGTCGTAGGACTCATCTGTTGATGGTGATGTGCGTAGCACAGGGTGTAGGGCCCACGAAGCGAGCCTGATTGATGGTAGGGGCACCCGCTCAGGGAGGCGGAGGGTGCCAGTCTGCCCCACCTGGAAGCAGAATCTCCCAAATAGGATCTCGAGTCCGTCGCCTACGGGCTCGAAGTCCTTCATGGTGGCCGGTGAGTGGGCAGTGAAGTCGAAAGCACCGAAGAGGAGGTGACTCTCCGTCGCTGCAGAGTTGTAGATCGTTTGGGTTGGGACCGTCACGATCGCACAATCAGCGTCCCCAGTTCCCACAAACGGCGCCAATTGACGAGGTTCGATCTCGTCAATGCCCATTGTTATGGACTTGGGTTTTGGAGAAGATGGGGATGCTGGAGATCGCGGAACGGTTAGCAAACAAGCAACACGGGACACGAGGTTTACCCAGGTTCAGGCCCCTGGAGGGAAAACCCTACTCCTGCTTGTCTGCTCTTGATTACGGCGGAACCGGTGATTACAAGGTGCGCAGATGCGATCTGGCGTGGAGGTGTGTATGCGAAAGTATGAGAGAGAGAGAGATCTAGGTCGTGCCCTCCTAACCTTTATATAGACTCAGGCAGGTCCCGGGCATAGACCTAGTCGGTTACAGGTTCTAGGGTTTTCCCCCTTTGAATTTCCTATCTACTCTAGTCTTGCTCTCCAAGGATCCGAAGGCGTCATGGGCCTTGGCCACCCAAAAATCTTCATGGGCCGGCATACATTTTCCGTGGGCCTTCCGTGGGCTGGACCAGGTATGCTGAAATCATGTACCCGTAGGGTATAACCATGTCAGTTGCTATAGGAGGTATAAACACCTCCCTTTTTAATGTGAGTATAATAATAATGTTACCATATCCTCTTATGTTAAAGGAAATTATGACTTTTATGATGTGGAACAAATTGAAGAATCTATTTCCTTCAAGGGTGCATTTGAACTTGCCAGTTTGCTTGAAAATACTGATGATGCACCTTATGAATATGAGGTTTATGAGATACTTTAATTTTGCTTTGATAATTACAAGGAATAAAATGGCTATATTCTTGAATATTTTAATTGATGCTTTCCACAAATGGAAGAGACTAATGCCTTGTAGGAGCCTATGGAAGAAGAAATTGTTGAAACTGGAAGCTCAATAGATGAAAAAGAGGAGGAGAGGGATGAACAAAAGGAGGAAGAATGGATTATCTACCCATGCTTACCTTCTAATGAGAGTAACTCTTTATCCCTTACATTATTTTATTGACCCCATGCTTACCAAAGGAGGATGAATGTTATGTTCCTGTGGATCCTTTTGAAATATCTACTTTGGGTAAAACCTGTGAAGGTTTTAATCCCACTATTTTTGAGCTTGATAGAAATTATGTGTTTGTAGATCATGAAAAGCATGCTTTATGTGATAGTTATATTGTTGAGTTTATTCATGAGGCTACTGAAAATTATTATGAGAGAGGAAAATATGTTTGTAGAAGTTTTCATGGTACTGAAACACCTCTCTATGTGCTGAAAGTTTTGAAGTTGCTCTTGTTTTATCTACCCATCCTTATTACAATGTGCTTCTTTGATTCATTTTCTTACAATATTACTATGCATAGAAAGTGGGTTAGACTCAGATGTGTTCTGAATTTGCTTCTTGATGCTCTCTATTACTTCAACTCATAGTTCTTATGTGAGCATCTTCTCAAATTATCCATGCCTAACTTAAAGGCGTTAAAGAAAATTACTTGTTGGGAGATAACACAAGAGTTTCCTTGAGTCTTGGAAGTCATTACATCAGTAATGACCTCTCCTTATCCTTTTTGTTTGCTTTTTATGCCAAGAATGAACTCTAATGAGAGGGAAGTAAGATTTGGGGAGTTGCTGTCCCGAAACAGATTTATATCCTCCACCATTAAAATTCGTGAGGACTCTCTGTAAGTCGGATTGAGTTGCAAATTTACAAATAAATCCACCAGTATGTTCTCTATCTTTCGTTAGTTCAACACTTTTTTGATTTGAGCAACAGAAGATTTTTGAAAAAATCGGTTTTTACCTGCTAGTCTGTTTTGACAGATTTCTGCCATTATTTGCATTTGCTTCTTATTGATTCCTTTTTGAGTTCTCTTGATGTGGACATTCCATCTATTGATACAACCGTTGTACCTACATCTACACACATACAAGGACCTGTTGGAATTATGCCCTAGAGGCAATAATAAAGATGTTATTATTATAATTCTTGTTCATGATAAAGTTTATATTCCATGCTAGAATTGTATAAAGCGGAAACTTTAATACTTGTGTGGTTTGTGAACAACACCGTGTCCCTAGTATGCCTCTATGGACTAGCTCATTGATTAATGATGGTTAAGGTTTCCTAACCATAGACATGAGCTGTCGATTAATAATGAGATCATATCATTGGGAGAATGATATGATGGACATACCCAAACTAAGCGAAGCAATTAGATCGTGTCATCGTGTTCATCTTTGCGAAGCTTTTCTTATGTCAAATATTGTATTCCTTAGACCATGAGATAATACAACTCCCTGGTATCAGATGAAAGCTTTGAGGTCATCAAACGTCATCCTATGAGAGGGTGATCATAAAGGTGTCTCTCAGGTGATCGGAAAGTACCTGTTGGGTTGTATGTATCGAGATGGGATTTGTCCCTCCCAAGTCGGAGAGATATACTTCGGGCCCACTCGGTAATCGATATCAACACCGCTTGCAAGCATGTGGTTAAGGAGTTAATCAAAAAGTGATATCGGATTACGGAACGACTAAAGTACTTGTTGTGAATGAGATTGAACTAGGTATGACGGTACCGACGATCGAATCTCGGGCAAGTAAAATATCGCGAGACGAAGGGAATATATATATGGGATTGATTGAATCCTGGCATCGTGGTTCATCCGATATGATCATCGATGAATGTGTGGGAGTCAATATGGGTTTCCAGACCCCCGCTGTTGATTATTGATAGAAGATCATGTCCGCATATTCTCGAACCCGAAGGGTCACACACTTAACTTGTCTTGACGCTAGGATAGATTGGATATTTGGTTTATGAGTTTTTGTTCGGAGTCTCGGATGGGATCCGGGACATCACGAGAGGTTCCGGAATGGTCCGGAGAATAAGATTCATATAAGGCAGAGCAGTTTTTGGAGTTCGGAATTGTTCGGGTTAATCGGTATTGTACCGGAAGCTTCTAGAACCTTCCGTAGGGGGACCAACGTGGCCCCACCTGTCGGGAGGGGGCATGGGCCTATGAGGGAGTGCCCTGGCCGCATTGGGCCAGGGGCACAAGGCCCCATAGGGCCCAACCGGCCAGCAAGGGTAAAACCCTAGTTGGAGCTTCTAGAAGGGGGGGGGTTTCCTTGCCCCCCACTCCTCCCTCCTTTGGCCGCCGGCCTAGGGCTTGGGGGAGGGGTTAGGGCAGGCGCCCACCCCTCTATATATAGAGGGCTGGGGCGCACCACCCCCCCACACCTCCTCCTCAACCCTAGCCTCCCTGCTGCCCTCCTCTCTCTCTCCCTCCCGACTGCGTGTAGGCGTAGCCCTGCTGCAGAAACTCTCCACCAATTGCACCGCGCCATCGCGTTGTAGATCCAACGCATCTCTCCACCATACTTGCTGGACCAAGGAAGGAGGAGACGTCGAGGTGCTGCACGTGTGCATCTCACGGAGGCATCGCCACTTGTGGTGCTAGATCGGATCGGATCGCGAGGAGGAGAAGCGAGTACGACTACATCACCCACGTTCCGACGAACGTTCCGCTGTGCGAATCTTCAAGGGTATGAATATCTAATCCAATCTCTCTCGTTGTTTGCATCTCCGAGATTAGATCTTGGCTTCCCTCTGTTCACATCCGTAGAAAATTTTGATTTACTATGCGGCGAACCCCTTTAGTGGTATCAGAGCTAGATCTATGCGTAGATGTGATTCACGAGTAGAACGCAACATGGTTGTTGTGGGCGTTGATGTTTTCTGTTGCAAGCCTCTTGTTTGTGTTCTTCTTATGACGCGGGATAGTGAGATTGAAGCGGTCCAGGCCAACCTTACGCGATGTCGTTCGCGAGACCGGCTCCGCACTTGACGTGTGGCTTGTTCCACACATGCGGCTGGTGGATGCCTGTTTCTCTCACTATAGTTGTCATGGGTTTAACACCGGAGTTTGGCAACCATAATATCACCGTTGTGGCTTTCCGTAGGTAAGAATCGTTCTTAGCATGCTACTCCCATAAGCCACGTAAAACATGCAACAACAAAGTAGAGGCGTCTAACTTGTTTTTGCAGGGAGTGTTTTCTGTGATATTGTGGCATCCCGCGAAACCACTACTAGAAAATCGCGTTGTTTTTGTGCATTGCATCATCATGACCGCATGCTCATGTCATCATGCCACATTGCATTTGAGCATCGTCATCATCTTGCATCTGTTCGCATAAAACTATTTTTGAAAAGCCTGGTTTTGTTTTCTAAACGTCCCGTCTTTAATTCAAAACCAAAACCGGGTCTCCGGAATATTTTGTTTTGACTAACCACGGTTTGCAAACGGTCCATTCAAAACGAATAAAATATTAAATTATTTTAGTGGGGGCAGTCGAACGGGCCGATTCGACCCGAACGACCACCCCCAGGAATAAAATCGGTCCACCTAAATCCCTAGTCTACCCAGACCTATTCTACCCAGCCCCCTTCCACATCACCCTGGCCAATGCCCTCCCGCCACCTCACCTCTCATCCCTCCTCCAGCCAACCCACCTCTGCCACCTCACCCCACACAGCCAACCGGCCCCACTCTCCCTGTCCCAACCCCACTCCACACCACACGCCGACGCACACACGCCAGCCCCCCACCAACCCTGGCCTGCCCCACCTCAAGCCCCACAGCCGACCTGCCCCGCGGGACCCACCCCAGGTCCCACACCCGCAGCAGCCCGACCCACCTACTCAGCCCGCTCCCTCCCCGCGTCTCCCATCCCCGCCTCCTCCTCGGCCCTCTCGTCCTCCCCCGACCTTTGCCGCTCTGCCGTTGCCCGCCTCCACCGGCGCGAGCTCCGCCGCCGGGGTGGACAACATCGCCGTCCGCGCGCCGTGGCCCGGCCAGGCCCCGCCTCCCTCGACCCCGCGCGGGCCGCCATCGCCTTCCGCCGCCAGGGAGCCGTCCGCCTCCGCCACCTCCATCCACACCTCCGTCACTGCCCGTCCCCGGCCTGGCTCGCGCCCTCCCCACCGGCAGCGCGACCCCGCCGCACCGCCGTGCCCTTCCTCCGGTTCCGCCTCCGGCCGCCATGGATCCCCTCTGTCCGCGGTGCCCCATCTACGGCCGCTCCAGCGCAGCGTCGCCGCCCTGGCTACGCTCCTCCGTGCCGCCCTCCTGCTCCTCGTTGGCTAGGCCATGTCGTCGACGTCGCTTGGGCAGACCCTGTCGTCGACCCGCGCGTGCCGCAGACCACTAGCGCCATCTGAGAGGATGCCTTCATGTCGTTCTGTGCTAAGCTGTCGACTTCGTCTTCTATACCCCGTGGGTTTGTTGCTCGCGCTTCGGTGAACACCCGCCGCCAAGTTCGGATCGAAGATCGCGTGCCGACAAGATCTTCCTGGCCATTTGAGAGACCAAGGCCGACACGAGATGAGAACCCGAAGACCGACAAAACCCTCGCCAAGATCTTCATCGAAACCCCGAGAACTCCGCCGCGGTACCCGGGAATCTCCTACATGGAACCATCGGGCCACGTAAGACCATCGACGCCACACCCGAGTCTGACACCGACAACTGAAACCGTGGAACCGACAAGATCGACCTCACCGACGCCATGATCTCCCTCACGGAATCTGAAGACCGTTCCGATTCCTCGAACCCCTCCGAGCCGCCAAGATCGCCATGGAACGACAAGTACTTCGCCTCGGACATCGAGACCCTGAACGACAAGTACTCCTTCCCGGATGCGATGCTCGAGAACACGGACGGTAAGGACGCCGACGCCGAACGCCAAGTTCTTCGCCCCGAACGCCAAGACCGACAACATGACCCGAAGACCCCGGATGCGCCAAGATCTACTCCCGGAGTCCGAGAACGAGCCCGTCGAACCCCGAACCCTGGGACCGAACCCCGAACCACATCGAACCCCAAGATCGCCGAACCCTAATGTGTGACCCCCTTTCCTCGATACCCTATTTTTATAAATGATATCAACTTGTTGCATTAAATCATTCATGTCGCATACATAATCATGTGGTTGGGGGCCTTTTGCCGATTCACCTTATAATTAAATATGGGGCCCATATGCGGGCAAATCTAGCCTTATATTGGCCTCATTTAAATTTGTGTAGCGAACTGGTGATATATTTTGCCATGCTAATACAACATTTAAATTGCGGGGGTTCTAAATAACTTGAACCATATGTTTAATTGTCGGGGCCCCGGTTCCGCTTAATATGACCTAATTGCATCGCACCTTTGCCATGCCATGCATCATACATGCATCATGCCCGATCTTTTGCCGTAGTATTAAATATTGCATCCGGTGTTTATTCTAGTGTTTTGCTTCTTCGCGGATAAGGCCGTTGAGTTGATGTGAGCTTCGCCCGATCTTCGGTTGAACCTTCGGCAATGTTTTCAGGCGAGCATCTCCCCCTTTCTACCTATCTTACTTTTATAGTATTTATTCCCTCCTGTTGATCTATTGCTATCTATGTTGCGATGCTCTAGTTTTCATACCCGTGATATTCCCTTGCAGCCCTATATTGCCGTGGACACATCCTATTACCTGTTGTTTGGTAGATAGTTGGACTTGCGCGTCGTAGTCGCTTGCTCAAGTGCTGTTGCGTGTCGTCAAGTACCACAGTTGTTGGAGTATTGCCGCCTGTTCGATGTTGGAGATGATCTTGGTTTTATTTATCGTTAACTTTAATTACTGTTTAATAACTAAAATTGAAGTAGGTAAGCAGAGGCACAGGTGGGCAATAGATGTTATTTGGTTGTTAACCGTTCACTTATGTCCCGTAGGACCCCGAGTACTTGATACCTGTTCCTTGAATATTCGCGCTATCCACATCCGGGAGGTATATGGGACCCCCCTGAGCCAGAGCTTGATTCATTCTTATTTCTTGGGGCCACAAACTAGTTTGAGGATTTATTTACTATCCAGTACCTATGCCATGCTTTACTGCTTTAATTAAATTGTGCGACAGATAGCACCTGTACTGTTTAGGATCGGGACACGATTCCGCGGTGTCGACAAGCCCAGTTTTGGGTTCCCAGTCGTTCACAGCCGTCTACCCAAACCTTGAGTCCGTCTCGGAGTCAGCTGGCTTCGTTGCGGGTCTACTCAATGGGGTGGCCCCCTGAAATATTTTTGAATCCTGTGATTGCTTTGTCGTGAAAGCCTCGTTGGGTTTTGATTTGGTTTTTCCGAGGTTGATCGAGTGTGTGTTGCTATTTGTGCACCCCGGCCGGGTTAAAACTTTCTGAAAGCCGTGTCCGCGGTTATGGACGACTTGGAGCACAGTATCTCGATCATAGACAACAATAACTAAAGTAGTGCTATAAATTTGACTTTATAATGACTAGTAATCAGCTCCACTATAATGGAATGGCTAAATAAAACTGCCAACAAGTGTTTGTTTGGGTTGTCGCTGGCGGCCATTGTACCTGACTAGTAAGTATTGCAACTACAACGGAATGGCTAAATAAAAGTACCAACAACTGCTGGGTTTTGGGATATCTCACGCTAATTGTGTCTGACTAGTAAGTGTTGCAACTACAATGGAATGGTTAAATAAAAGTGCCCACTGCTTATTTTTATCAGGATGACTATCTATACCTGACTAGTAATTGCTGCAATGATAACCGAATAAATAAAACTGCCAACGGTGTGAGTTCCTCGGTTGACTTCCTCGATTGGTCTTGAGGGGGAAATACCAGGATGGGTTTGTTTGATCGTAGAATCAGGTTGGATCCGAATAGGTTTTTCTTATCCCTCTCTGATAGCCGCCAGTTGTATCGAGTCTCTATAGGTTGTTTAGTGCATGCTGCCGCTGCCGCTTCAGTCCACCATACCTATGTAGGCGAGGACCGCCGAATTCTAGCCTCGCCGTGTACTGGCCTCAGTACTGACCGCTCTCTCTTTTTCCTTTGCCCTTTGTCGGCACCCCTTTTGTTTAAGCAGGTTTTAAGATCGACGTCGTTAGCAGGGTTACCCTTCCGGCTTGGCCTGGGCAGGGTTATGGACGCCATTGGTTATTCTTCAGGGCTCTTAGCCCCATTTGCATCTTGTCCGTAGTCGGACGCCCTATTGTTTTCAAGGTGATTTGGATCTTTGTTCTGTATATCTGTATTCTTGACTCATGGAGTCGTGCTGTATATATATATATTTGTTCTGTGGGTCCCATCGAGGACTGTTGTGTAATGTTATTACTTCGTTTTCCACCCGCACGAAAGTGCCTGGTGGGCACCTTTGAATCGGTTCTATGCGGGTTTGGCGGGTTTCGCTAAAACTTGCATAGGGTCAATTCTGAGGGTGTTACAGAGTGGTATCAGAGCTCAGCAGTTGCGATACCCCACAAGTCCAGCCTATAGGATAACCTAGCTAACGGCCGAAGTAGAGTGTCAAAACTATTTTTGAAAAATCGGTTGGATAGTTCTGAATAGGTCTGATTTTACTCCTTGCCCCTCTGCTATTCTTCTCTTACCTCTGCGTGTTTTGGAATCCGCTCTCTTCTCTTTCTTCGAGTCCAGGATTTCTCGTGGTTGGGTTCCGTCGTACCTTTAGGGTTTCGCTTCCTCTTTTGGTAACGGCGTTTTCCGACGCGACGACATCACCTACGCCAGATCCGATGCAGAGTCTGCATCACTCCTTTGTTCTGAACCTCGCTTGTCGAGATCTTCAGTCTAATTCCGAGAATGGTTGCACTCTTTTCTACTGATTGTGCAGAGTAATAGTTTGGGTGCGTGATGGATTGGCCCCCATGCCGACTACCCCTTCTATTCGCTTTTGTACATTGAAGTGGATGAGAATGCATCGGTTCTCTCTTCCTATCGAAGCTAGAGGTGGCTTTATTTGTGGATACCTCTACCTTCGTCCTTTGTTTCCGGAGTGTTCTCACGACGATCACGGACAACGACCTCTTGTTAGTGGTGTCGCGAGGATCTACACGAAGCGAGAAGATTCAGATCGCCGACCTTCCTTCCGGTACCATGAGGCGGATCTCGAGGGCGAGATCCATAGTTAGTGGTGTCAAATTGTGGCATCCCGCGAAACCACTACTAGAAAATCGCGTTGTTTTTGTGCATTGCATCATCATGACCGCATGCTCATGTCATCATGCCACATTGCATTTGAGCATCGTCATCATCTTGCATCTGTTCGCATAAAACTATTTTTGAAAAGCCTGGTTTTGTTTTCTAAACGTCCCGTCTTTAATTCAAAACCAAAACCGGGTCTCCGGAATATTTTGTTTTGACTAACCACGGTTTGCAAACGGTCCGTTTAAAACGAATAAAATATTAAATTATTTTAGTGGGGGCAGTCGAACGGGCCGATTCGACCCGAACGACCACCCCCAGGAATAAAATCGGTCCACCTAAATCCCTAGTCTACCCAGACCTATTCTACCCAGCCCCCTTCCACATCACCCTGGCCAATGCCCTCCCGCCACCTCACCTCTCATCCCTCCTCCAGCCAACCCACCTCTGCCACCTCACCCCACACAGCCAACCGGCCCCACTCTCCCTATCCCAACCCCACTCCACACCACACGCCGACGCACACACGCCAGCCCCCCACCAACCCTGGCCTGCCCCACCTCAAGCCCCACAGCCGACCTGCCCCGCAGGACCCACCCCAGGTCCCACACCCGTAGCAGCCCGACCCACCTGCTCAGCTCGCTCCCTCCCCGCGTCTCCCATCCCCGCCTCCTCCTCGGCCCTCTCGTCCTCCCCCGACCTTTGCCGCTCTGCCGTTGCCCGCCTCCACCGGCGCGAGCTCCGCTGCCGGGGTGGACAACATCGCCGTCCGCGCGCCGTGGCCCGGCCAGGCCCCGCCTCCCTCGACCCCGCGCGGGCCGCCATCGCCTTCCGTCGCCAGGGAGCCGTCCGCCTCCGCCGCCTCCATCCACACCTCCGTCACCGCCCGTCCCCGGCCTGGCTCGCGCCCTCCCCACCGGCAGCGCGACCCCGCCGCACCGTCGTGCCCTTCCTCCGGTTCCGCCTCCGGCCGCCATGGATCCCCTCTGTCCGCGGTGCCCCATCTCCGGCCGCTCCAGCGCAGCGTCGCCGCCCTGGCTACGCTCCTCCGTGCCGCCCTCCTGCTCCTCGTTGGCTAGGCCATGTTGTCGACGTCGCTTGGGCAGACCCTGTCATCGACCCGCGCGTGCCGCAGACCACTAGCGCCATCTGAGAGGATGCCTTCATGTGGTTCTGTGCTAAGCTGTCGACTTCGTCTTCTATACCCCGTGGGTTTGTTGCTCGCGCTTCGGTGAACACCCGCCGCCAAGTTCGGATCAAAGATCGCGTGCCGACAAGATCTTCCTGGCCATTTGAGAGACCAAGGCCGACACGAGATGAGAACCCGAAGACCGACAAAACCCTCGCCAAGATCTTCATCGAAACCCCGAGAACTCCGCCGCGGTACCCGGGAATCTCCTACATGGAACCATCGGGCCACGTAAGACCATCGACACCACACCCGAGTCCGACACCGACAACTGAAACCGTGGAACCGACAAGATCGACCTCACCGACGCCATGATCTCCCTCACGGAATCTGAAGACCGTTCCGATTCCTCGAACCCCTCCGAGCCGCCAAGATCGCCATGGAACGACAAGTACTTCGCCTCGGACATCGAGACCCTGAACGACAAGTACTCCTTCCCGGATGCGATGCTCGAGAACACGGACGGTAAGGACGCCGACGCCGAACGCCAAGTTCTTCGCCCCGAACGCCAAGACCGACAACATGACCCGAAGACCCCGGATGCGCCAAGATCTACTCCCGGAGTCCGAGAACGAGCCCGTCGAACCCCGAACCCTGGGACCGAACCCCGAACCACATCGAACCCCAAGATCGCCGAACCCTAATGTGTGACCCCCTTCCCTCGATACCCTATTTTTATAAATGATATCAACTTGTTGCATTAAATCATTCATGTCGCATACATAATCATGTGGTTGGGGCCTTTTGCCGATTCACCTTATAATTAAATATGGGGCCCATATGCGGGCAAATCTAGCCTTATATTGGCCTCATTTAAATTTGTGTAGCGAACCGGTGATATATTTTGCCATGCTAATACAACATTTAAATTGCGGGGGTTCTAAATAACTTGAACCATATGTTTAATTGTCGGGGCCCCGGTTCCGCTTAATATGACCTAATTGCATCGCACCTTTGCCATGCCATGCATCATACATGCATCATGCCCGATCTTTTGCCGTAGTATTAAATATTGCATCCGGTGTTTATTCTAGTGTTTTGCTTCTTCGCGGATAAGGCCGTTGAGTTGATGTGAGCTTCGCCCGATCTTCGGTTGAACCTTCGGCAATGTTTTCAGGCGAGCATCTCCCCCTTTCTACCTATCTTACTTTTATAGTATTTATTCCCTCCTGTTGATCTATTGCTATGTATGTTGCGATGCTCTAGTTTTCGTACCCGTGATATTCCCTTGCAGCCCTATATTGCCGTGGACACATCCTATTACCTGTTGTTTGGTAGATAGTTGGACTTGCGCGTCGTAGTCGCTTGCTCAAGTGCTGTTGTGTGTCGTCAAGTACCACAGTTGTTGGAGTATTGCCGCCTGTTCGATGTTGGAGATGATCTTGGTTTTATTTATCGTTAACTTTAATTACTGTTTAATAACTAAAATTGAAGTAGGTAAGCAGAGGCACAGGTGGGCAATAGATGTTATTTGGTTGTTAACCGTCCACTTGTGTCCCGTAGGACCCCGAGTACTTGATATCTGTTCCTTGAATATTCGCGCTATCCACATCCGGGAGGTATATGGGACCCCCCTGAGCCAGAGCTTGATTCATTCTTATTTCTTGGGGCCACAAACTAGTTTGAGGATTTATTTACTATCCTGTACCTATGCCATGCTTTACTGCTTTAATTAAATTGTGCGACAGATAGCACCTGTACTGTTTAGGATCGGGACACGATTCCGCGGTGTCGACAAGCCCAGTTTTGGGTTCCCAGTCGTTCACAGCCGTCTACCCAAACCTTGAGTCCGTCTCGGAGTCAGCTGGCTTCGTTGCGGGTCTACTCAATGGGGTGGCCCCCTGAAATATTTTTGAATCCTGTGATTGCTTTGTCGTGAAAGCCTCGTTGGGTTTTGATTTGGTTTTTCCGAGGTTGATCGAGTGTGTGTTGCTATTTGTGCACCCCGGCCGGGTTAAAACTTTCTGAAAGCCGTGTCCGCGGTTATGGACGACTTGGAGCACAGTATCTCGATCATAGACAACAATAACTAAAGTAGTGCTATAAATTTGACTTTATAATGACTAGTAATCAGCTCCACTATAATGGAATGGCTAAATAAAACTGCCAACAAGTGTTTGTTTGGGTTGTCGCTGGCGGCCATTGTACCTGACTAGTAAGTATTGCAACTACAACGGAATGGCTAAATAAAAGTACCAACAACTGCTGGGTTTTGGGATATCTCACGCTAATTGTGTCTGACTAGTAAGTGTTGCAACTACAATGGAATGGTTAAATAAAAGTGCCCACTGCTTATTTTTATCAGGATGACTATCTATACCTGACTAGTAATTGCTGCAATGATAACCGAATAAATAAAACTGCCAACGGTGTGAGTTCCTCGGTTGACTTCCTCGATTGGTCTTGAGGGGGAAATACCAGGATGGGTTTGTTTGATCGTAGAATCAGGTTGGATCCGAATAGGTTTTTCTTATCCCTCTCTGATAGCCGCCAGTTGTATCGAGTCTCTATAGGTTGTTTAGTGCATGCTGCCGCTGCCGCTTCAGTCCACCATACCTATGTAGGCGAGGACCGCCGAATTCTAGCCTCGCCGTGTACTGGCCTCAGTACTGACCGCTCTCTCTTTTTCCTTTGCCCTTTGTCGGCACCCCTTTTGTTTAAGCAGGTTTTAAGATCGACGTCGTTAGCAGGGTTACCCTTCCGGCTTGGCCTGGGCAGGGTTATGGACGCCATTGGTTATTCTTCAGGGCTCTTAGCCCCATTTGCATCTTGTCCGTAGTCGGACGCCCTATTGTTTTCAAGGTGATTTGGATCTTTGTTCTGTATATCTGTATTCTTGACTCATGGAGTCGTGCTGTATATATATATATTTGTTCTGTGGGTCCCATCGAGGACTGTTGTGTAATGTTATTACTTCGTTTTCCACCCGCACGAAAGTGCCTGGTGGGCACCTTTGAATCGTTTCTATGCGGGTTTGGCGGGTTTCGCTAAAACTTGCATAGGGTCGATTCTGAGGGTGTTACAGATATGGTATGGCCCAAGATGTGATGTGTGTATTGTATGCGATGATCATGTTTTGTAATGTTTCACGACTTGCATGTTGATGAGTACACAACCGGCAGGAGCCATATGGTTGTCTTTATAATTGTGTATGACCTGCGAGTCAACTTCTTATACGCCGTGTAATAGATTTACTTTATCGCTAAGTAGTTAGCAATAGTTGTAGTTGCTATTCGTGGTGGAGGCAATCATGGTGGAGTGATGGAGATCATACCGACACACACAAGATGGAGATCATTGCGCGAAGATTGGCTATACCATGTCACATAAAGTTATATGCATGTGATGTTTATCCTTTTATGTATCTTATTATGCTTAGATCGCGACGGTAGCATTATAAGATGATTCCTCACTTAAAGATCAAGATAAAACTGTGTTCTCCCCATGTATGCACCATTGCGAAAGTTCGTCGTGTCCAAGCATCACATGATGATCGGGTGCTATAGACTCTACGCTCACATACAACGGGTGCAAGCCAGTTTTGCACACGCGGAAATACTTGGTTCTAACTTGACGAGCCTAGCATGTACAGACATGGACTCGGAACACATGAACCGAAAGGTTAAGCATGAGTCATATGAATGATATGATCGACACTTCATTGTCCACCATTGAAACCACATCTCTTCTCGTGAAGATCGGATTAGGTATGGTGAATTTGGATCGTGTTCACTAAACAACTTGAGGGCTGTTGAATTTAGTGGGAGTTCATCTAGTAATTTGATTAAAAGTTGAACTAGTTATCATGAACATAGTCTAATTTGTACTTGCAAATATTGTAGATCACATGGCTAAGTCCAACTTTAACTTCAACGTTTTTGCTGAGAAAGAAAAGCTTAAGAACAATGGGTCTAACTTCACCAACTGGTTCCGCAATCTGAGAATCATTCTCTCTGGCGGTCAAAAGGACTATGTCCTTGAGAAAGCGTTAGGTAACCCCCCTGCTGCAACTGCGCCGGCTGATGAGAAAGCTGTCTATCAGTCGCGCAAAGATGATTATGGTGTGATTAAGAGCACCATGTTGTTTGCTATGGAATCGGACCTTCAAATTTGTTTTGAAGGCTATCCCGGGCCCTTTGAGATTCTTGAGGAACTGAAAACCATGTTTCAGACTCAGGCCCGTTCTGAGAGATATGAGATCTCTGAGATATTCTTTAACTACAAGATGGAGGAAGGGAGTTCCGTTAGTGAGCACGCCATAAAGATGTCGGGCTACACTCAACGCCTTGAGCAACTGGACTGCAAGATTACAGAGGAGCTCAAGATTGACAGAGTTCTGCAATCACTCCCTCCCAGCTACAAAAGTTTTGTAGTGACTCACAATCAGATTGGTTCCACTGATACGATCACCGAGCTCTTCGCAAAGCTGAAGGCTGCGGAGGTGGACATCAAAAAGGATAATCATGTGTTGATGGTCAACAAGCCCTCCTTTAAGAAAGGTAAGGGTGCAAAGAATCCCTTCAAGAAAGGCGGCGGCAAGCGCGTTGCCCCTGCTGAGAAGAAGCTCAGGTCTGGTCCTAAGCCGGACACTGAGTGCTTCTATTGCAAGGACATGGGTCACTGGAAGCGCAACTGTCCGAAGTACTTAGCGGACAAGAAGGCTGGCACCATCAAAGGTATATTTGATATACATGTTATTGATGTTTTCCTTACTAGCCCTCATTGTAGTGCCTGGGTATTTGATACTGGTTCAGTTGCTAATATTTGTAACTCGAAACAGGAGCTACAAAATAGACGGCGGCTTGCGAGGGATGAGGTGACGATGCGCGTTGGCAACGGATCAAGAGTTGATGTGATGGCCGTCGGCACGCTCTCCTTAGTTTTACCTTCGGGATTAGTTTTAAACCTTAATAAATGTTATTATGTGCCTGCGTTGAGCATGAAAATTATTTCTAGATCTTGTTTATTGCAAGACGGTTATTCATTTAAATCGAAGAATAATGGTTGTTCTATTTATATGAGTAACATATTTTATGGTCATGCACCTATTGTGAATGGTTTATTTCTTCTAAATCTCGAAAGGGATGAAACACACATCCATAACATTGAGGCTAAGAGATGCAAAGTAGATAGTGATAATACTACTTATTTGTGGCACTGTCGTCTAGGTCATATTGGTGTAAAGCGCATGAAGAAACTCCATTCTGATGGACTTTTGGAGTCTCTTGATTTTGAACCATTTGACACATGCGAACCATGCCTCATGGGCAAGATGATCAAAACCCCGTTCTCCGGAATGATGGAGCGAGCAACGGACTTGTTGGAAATCATACATACCGATGAGTGTTTCGACGCGCGGTGGATATCGCTATTTTCTCACTTTTACCGATGACTTAAGTAGATATGGGTATATCTATTTAATGAAACATAAATCTAAAACATTTGAAAAACTCAAGGAATTTTAGAATGAAGTGGAGAACCATCGTAACAGAAAGATTAAATTTCTACGATCCGATCGTGGGGGTGAATATTTGAGTTATGATTTTCTCACGCATCTTAAAGCAAGCGGAATTGTTTCGCAACTCACGCCACCCGGAACACCACAGCGCAATGGTGTGTCTGAACGCCGGAATCGAACTCTATTAGATATGGTCCGATCGATGATGTCTCTTACTGATTTGCCGTTATCATTTTGGGGTTATGCATTAGAAACCGCTGCATTCACTTTAAATAGGTCACCATCTAAATCCGTTGAGACGACACCGTATGAACTGTGGTTTGGTGCTAAACCTAAGTTGTCGTTTCTTAAAGTTTGGGGATGCGAAGCTTACGTCAAGAAGTTGATGCCAGACAAGCTCGAACCCAAAGCGGAGAAATGCGTCTTCATAGGATACCCTAAGGAAACTATTGGGTATACCTTCTATCACATAACCGAAGGCAAAGTGTTTGTCGCAAAGAATGGTTCCTTTCTTGAGAAGGAGTTTCTCTCAAAAGAAGTGAGTGGGAGGAAAGTAGAGCTAGACGAGGTTATTGAACCTTCTCTTGAATTGGAGAGTAGCGCAGCACCTGAAATTGTTCTAGTGCCGCCTGCACCAATAATAGAGGAAGCTAATGATAAGGATCATGAAGCTTCGGACGATGCTGCTACTGAACGTCGCAGGTCGACAAGGTCGCGTGCCCCTCCTGAGTGGTATGGCAACCCTGTCTTAACTGTCTTGTTAGTAGATGCCAGTGAGCCTGCCAACTATGAGGAAGCAATGATGAGCCCAGACTCTGAGAAATGGCTAGAGGCCATGAAATCCGAATTGGGATCCATAAGCGAAAACCAAGTATGGACTTTGGTGGACCCTCCTAGCGACCGAAAGGCCGTTGAGTGCAAATGGATTTTCAAGAAGAAAATGGACGCGGATGGTAATGTTACCGTCTATAAAGCACGGCTTGTCGCGAAAGGTTTTTGACAAGTTCAAGGTGTTGACTACGATGAGACTTTCTCTCCCGTAGCGATGTTTAAGTCCATTCAGATTTTATTAGCAATTGCTGCGTTTCATGATTATGAAATTTGGCAGATGGATGTCAAGACTGCATTCCTCAATGGCAACATTGATGAAGAGTTGTATATGATGCAACCCGAAGGTTTTGTCGATCCTAAGGATGTTGATAAAGTATGCAAGCTTGAGCGTTCCATTTATGGACTGAAGCAAGCATCTCGGAGTTGGAACCTTCATTTTGATCAAGTGATCAAGAGCTTTGGATTTGTTCCAAATAGCTACGAAGCTTGTATCTACAAGAAAGTGAGTGGGAGCTCGGTGACATTTCTGGTATTATATGTGGATGACATATTGATTATTGGAAATGACATTAACATGCTTAACGATGTGAAGAGTTATTTGAACAAGTGTTTTTCAATGAAAGACCTAGGTGAAGCTGCTTATATATTGGGCATCAAAATCTATAGAGATATACAAAGACGCCTGATAGCTTTAAGCCAGAGTACATACCTAGACAAAGTTCTGAAAAGGTTCAGAATGGATAAGGCAAAGAAAGGTTCAGTGCCTATGTTGTCAGGTAAGATATTGAGCAAGGCTCAGTGTCCAGCTACGGTAAATGATAGGGAAGCTATGAGCAAAGTGCCTTATGCCTCGGCCATAGGTTCTATCATGTATGCCATGCTGTGTACTAGACCGGATGTGTCCAATGCTCTTAGTTTGACAAGCAGATATCAAAGTGATCCAGGAGTGGAACACTGGACAGCCGTGAAGAACATCCTAAAGTACCTAAATAGGACTAAAGAAATGTTCTTAGTCTATGGGGGTGATGAACAGCTTGTCGTAAAAGGTTATGTCGACGCTAGTTTCGACACCGACAAGGATGATTCTAAATCTCAGACAGGATACGTGTATATTTTGAATGGAGGAGCTGTGAGCTGGAGAAGCTGCAAGCAAAGCGTGATCGCAGGATCTACAGTAGAAGCGGAATATATGGCTGCTGCAGAAGCGTCAAGTGAAGGAGTTTGGATCAGGAACTTCATCACTGAGCTTGGCGTGGTTCCAAGTGCATTGGACCCACTGGAGATATTGTGTGACAACACTGGCGCAATAGCACTCGCTAAGGAACCAAGATATCATCCAAAGACCAAGCATATCAACCGCAAGTTTCATATAATCCGAGATTATATAGCAGATGGAGATCTGAAGATTAGCAAAGTACATACAGATCTGAATGTCGCAGATCCATTGACTAAACCTCTTCCACGTGTAAAACATGATCAACACCTCAGTGCCATGGGTATGAGATTGTTGCCAAATGTAAACTAGATTGTTGACTCTAGTGCAAGTGGGAGACTGTTGGAATTATGCCCTAGAGGCAATAATAAAGATGTTATTATTATAATTCCTTTTCATGATAAAGTTTATATTCCATGCTAGAATTGTATTAAGCGGAAACTTTAAAACTTGTGTGGTTTGTGAACAACACTGTGTCCCTAGTATGCCTCTATGGACTAGCTCATTGATTAATGATGGTTAAGGTTTCCTAACCATAGACATGAGTTGTCGATTAATAATGAGATCATATCATTGGGAGAATGATATGATGGACAGACCCAAACTAAGCAAAGCAATTAGATCGTGTCATCGTGTTCATCTTTGTGAAGCTTTTCTTATGTCAAATATTGTATTCCTTAGACCATGAGATAATACAACTCCCTGGTATCGGATGAAAGCTTTGAGGTCATCACACGTCATCCTATGAGAGGGTGATCATAAAGGTGTCTCTCAGGTGATCGGAAAATACCTGTTGGGTTGTATGTATCGAGATGGGATTTGTCCCTCCCAAGTCGGAGAGATATACTTCGGGCCCACTCGGTAATCGATATCAACACCGCTTGCAAGCATGTGGTTAAGGAGTTAATCACAAAGTGATATCGGATTACGGAACGAGTAAAGTACTTGCTGTGAACGAGATTGAACTAGGTATGACGGTACCGACGATCGAATCTCGGGCAAGTAAAATATCGCGAGACGAAGGGAATATATATATGGGATTGATTGAATCCTGGCATCGTGGTTCATCCGATATGATCATCGATGAATGTGTGGGAGTCAATATGGGTTTCCAGACCCCCGCTGTTGATTATTGATAGAAGATCATGTCCGCATATTCTCGAACCCGAAGGGTCACACACTTAACGTGTCTTGATGCTAGGATAGATTGGATATTTGGTTTATGAGTTTTTGTTCGGAGTCTCGGATGGGATCCGGGACATCACGAGAGGTTCCGGAATGGTCCGAAGAATAAGATTCATATAAGGCAGTGCAGTTTTTGGAGTTCGGAATTGTTCGGGTTAATCGGTATTGTACCGGAAGCTTCTAGAACCTTCCGTAGGGGGACCAACGTGGCCCCACCTGTCGGGAGGGGGCATGGGCCTATGAGGGAGTGCCCTGGCCGCATTGGGCCAGGGGCACAGGGCCCCATAGGGCCCAACCGGCCAGCAAGGGTAAAACCCTAGTTGGAGCTTCTAGAAGGGGGGGGGTTCCTTGCCCCCCACTCCTCCCTCCTTTGGCCGCCGGCCTAGGGCTTGGGGGAGGGGTTAGGGCAGGCGCCCACCCCTCTATATATAGAGGGCTGGGGCGCACCACCACCCCCCACACCTCCTCCTCAACCCTAGCCGCCCTGCTACCCTCCTCTCTCTCTCCCTCCCGACTGCGTGTAGGCGTAGCCCTGCTGCAGAAACTCCCCACCAATTGCACCGCGCCGTCGCGTTGTAGATCCAACCCATCTCTCCACCATACTTGTTGGACCAAGGAAGGAGGAGACGTCGAGGTGTTGCACGTGTGCATCTCACGGAGGCATCGCCACTTGTGGTGCTAGATCGGATCGGATCGTGAGGAGGAGAAGCGAGTACGACTACATCACCCACATTCCGACGAACGTTCCGCTGTGCGAATCTTGAAGGGTATGAAGATCTAATCCAACTCTCTCGTTGTTTGCATCGCCTAGATTAGATCTTGGCTTCCCTCTATTCGTATCCGTAGAAAATTTTGATTTACTATGCCGCGAACCCCTTCAAGACCTATCACTCGATCTCGTGCCAAACAACTTAACTATCAGGTACTTTCGTTTCTTGGAACTATTCCTCACATACATGAGAATATGATGCTGCCTAAATCAGATGTATTTCTTACTCTTAGGAATGATGGACCAAGCATGGATGAGAGGGACAAGCATTGGAGCATGGTCATGCATGGAGATGGCAGCAAGCATGTGATGATTCAAGAGAAGTCCACGGATGAAGATTTCAGAACTTTGAGGCCACCATAATGAAGAAAGAAGGCTTGGACGAAATATTCAAGATTAATACTTCACAAATTCGTCCATATCTTAATATGGTGCTGCGACACCTTTATTTTGGGCCAGGCCCATGTAATTTTCGCAGGATTTTAAATAGCCACTTTTTAGAGTCCGTATTTGAGGGGAAAAGGACTTCTAGGGTTGGATTTGGCCACCACTTCTATGGCTGGCCAAAACCCTACATTTTCCTCCTTAAATACTCCCCTTAGACGTCACCATAGACTCGGATTTTGTTTAGACATTAAGTTAGCCATCATAGCAACTTCGCCAAGGCTCGAGCATCACAGAGGCCTCTTGTACTTCGCACCTATACAGGATCCCACCTTTTCAATAAAGCTTTCATCTTAATCCGCAATATCTTAATTGCAATATTAGTTCTTACTTGTTCTCGATTTTAGGTAGAAATTAAGACCCTCGCTGGTCAGGCTGATCATGTTCCCGCAGGATCGGTAACCTCCAAGAGATCGGCCTAACGATTGCATTGGTGCTCATGCTCGCACGTGTAGTCGGATCGTCAAGCCCGAACTCCACCAAATCGACTATCACCATCTCATCGAAAGATCAGACACCTTTGCCCTATCAAGTGGTATCAGATTTCAGGTTGCTCAGTGAGATTTTACTGTTTTCATAGATTAGATCTGTTTTACCTATAACCCACGAAAAAGCCAAAAACACAGTTAGAGTTTAGATCCATCCCATCACCAATCTATGCCTTGCATTATCTTTTCAGTTTTGCATTGTTGAATTTGTGTCTGCATCGTCGCGTCGAGTTGCTAGTCTTAGTGTCTCGTCCCTTAGAGTTTCAAGTTCTGATCACAGTAGTCACCGCCACACTCGCAGATCACCGCCACCATATTCCGTCACCATATTCCGCTGCCATACACCCAGCCACCATAAACCCTAAAACTTCACCACCGCCTTCCTACCGTGACACGGATCCGATCACCTTTCCTGCCGCGGCACGAGTCCGAGTTGAGTTATTGTTTCCTAGTTTTTCTTTTTTTACTCTCCTTCCTTGTTGTTTCCGTGTTGAGCTAAAGTCCGTGTCGAGCTAAAAGTTCAGTCGTAAGTCCAAAAGGAGAGCAAAAAAAAGTTTGGAACCGCCTCCGAAAAAAAATTCTGGCTATACTGATTTTTTTGCTCTGGGGATCACTTTTCTCCATCGGCTGTTATAGCGATATTTTTTTGGTGCCTATGCGCTTTCCGGAGCATAATACAAAAATTTCGAGATTTTTTTTTGGGGCTAACCTGTTTCTAGACCCCGTCGATCAGTTCTAGACACTCGCCATCATAGTGATTTTCGACATTTCGGTTCGCTTTTCAGGATGCCATATCATCATACATTGCTTGTTGTGTCGCCTCGTGACATCGTTGGTGATCTAGGATCGCGTCTCTAGTACGGTCCAGCCTAGGACCATCATAGTACCGTCGTTGAGCATTCTTTCAACATTTGCATTGCTGTTTTGATAATTGCTAACCCCTTTGCTAAGCCTTCCCAGAGCTCCACAGATTTCTCTACGTGCGGTGTCTTGACTCCTGGTAATCGCTCGGTTCAATCTCTGGACCCACTGCTCCTCGCGGTTGCACATCGCCTTTTCCTGGTGTTTGGTAAGAACTTGTAAGAGCTTCGTATATTGCTTGACGGATTATGCGTGCCTTCCACCATATTTCTGTAGTTATAGGCATATATACCTGTGCTGTTTAAAGGACTAACCATGACAGATACTTCTCGTAACCCTGCCACAATGACGAACCAAGAACTACATGCCCACTTCTCCGAGATATTGGTCGGTCGCGCTGAAGATGTGGATGCACGACTAGAGGAGTCTGACACCAAGCTCACCAATGCCATGGACAAGATCGACGGACTCGAGAAATCCTTCAATGACAAGCTTGACGCTCGGTTCAAGGAGGTTTTGGACAGATTGCCGGCACCCGCACCCGCCCCATTGGCACCTCGGCATGGCGCACGGCGCATTCCGATCACGGGTCATACTGCTGGTTCAGCTACCGCCGCACCTCAGGCGGCTACCACTGCAGCTGAGGCACCACAGGCTTCCACCGCGGCTGCTGCTGCGACATTGGGGGCAGACAACGGGTACTACTACGACCTTGACGACGACGATCTGTTTGATGAGGAGGTTGAACAACCTCCACACCCTGCTGGCCGACCATGACATTACCACCGCAACGCTCGACCACCGGTACGTGATGATGATCATATTGCAAAGCTTAAATTAAACATTCCATCTTTTGAGGGTAAATATAATCCTGATGCATATCTTACATGTGATATGGAAGTAGAACAACTTTTTGCATGTTTAAAATATACTGAGAATATGCATGTTAGTGCTGCTACATGTGAATTTACTAAATTTGCTTCCCTTTGGTGGTCTGAGTATTGTCGTTTAAATCCTACTACTATTCCTCGTACTTGGACTTCTTTAAAAACTGCTACGCGTATTCGTTTTGCGCCTCCCACTTATCAACGCGATTTACTAAAAAAACTGACACGTTTGGAACAAGGGAAAAATTGCAAACGGGGATGGTTCGGTGTGGTCTTGTTGAATCTACTGAACAAATGCTTGCACGTTTCTTTGGTGGATTAAACAAGCACATTCAACACATATTAGACTATAAGGAATATAATTTCATCACTCGTTTGTTTCATCTTTCTTGCAAAGCTGAACGTGAAGTGCAGGATCGCCAAACACCATGGAGGAGGACTAATAATTATGCAGGTCGCACATCCACTTGGACATCCCGACAATCAGCACCTTCTTCTCATGATTCTCCACTAGCTACTACCACATCCATGGCCACCATAAGATTTCCATCAGCTGCACCTCTACCGTCATCCAATGCTCCTGCTCATAGTGCCTCTTCTATGGCTTCCACGGGTAGATCCAACCCATCTCTCCACCATACTTGCTGGACCAAGGAAGGAGGAGACGTCGAGGTGTTGCACGTGTGCATCTCACGGAGGCATCGCCACTTGTGGTTCTAGATCGGATCGGATCGCGAGGAGGAGAAGCGAGTACGACTACATCACCCACGTTCCGACGAACGTTCCGCTGTGCGAATCTTCAAGGGTATGAAGATCTAATCCAACTCTCTCGTTGTTTGCATCTCCTAGATTAGATCTTGGCTTCCCTCTGTTCGCATCCGTAGAAAATTTTGATTTACTATGCCGTGAACCCCTTCAGGACCTATCACTCGATCTCGTGCCAAACAACTTAACTATCAGGTACTTTCGTTTCTTGGAACTATTCCTCACATACATGAGAATATGATGCTGCCTAAATCAGATGTATTTCTTACTCTTAGGAATGATGGACCAAGCATGGATGAGAGGGACAAGCATTGGAGCATGGTCATGCATGGAGATGGCAGCAAGCATGTGATGATTCAAGAGAAGTCCACTGATGAAGATTTCAGAACTTTGAGGCCACCATAATGAAGAAAGAAGGCTTGGACGAAATATTCAAGATTAATACTTCACAAATTCGTCCATATCTTAATATAGTGCTGCGACACCTTTATTTTGGGCCAGGCCCATGTAATTTTCACAGGATTTTAAATAGCCACTTTTTAGAGTCCGTATTTGAGGGGAAAAGGACTCCTAGGGTTGGATTTGGCCACCACTTCTATGGCTGGCCGAAACCCTACCTTTTCCTCCTTAAATACTCCCCTTAGCCGTCACCATATACTCGGATTTTGTTTAGACATTAAGTTAGCCATCATAGCAACTTCGCCAAGGCTCGAGCGTCACAGAGGCCTCTTGTACTTCGCACCTATACAGGATCCCACCTTTTCAATAAAGCTTTCATCTTAGTCCGCAATATCTTGATTGCAATATTAGTTCTTACTTGTTCTCGATTTTAGGTAGGAATTAAGACCCTCGCTGGTCAGGCTGATCGTGTTCCCGTAGGATCGGTGAAAGGGCATTTACTGTCATAATCACTTTTGGTGTTTGGTAACAACAAGTAGATCATTTTACAGTTTGTCACTGTCCACAGGTTGATATTATGATAAGTTAAAAGCACCCTCACACTTGGGAAAAGTCCACACTCATTTTACACATTTTTGGAAACTCCAGACCGGAGTCTCCGGTCTGCCTAGACCGGAGTCTCCGGTGTGGTCCGGAGTTTCCAGACTTGTCTCCGGTGGGGTCTCCAGGATCTGGGCTGGGACATTCTGACTAGGGGTCCGAAGCCTGCACCGGAGGATACTCCGGAGTCTCCGGACCTTGTTGAGTCCGGAGTCTCCGGTGTTGGAAGACTGGAGTCTCCGGTGTTGCTGGGCCAAGATTGTCCTGGGTCATTCAGATGGGCGGTCTGGAGGCTGGTCCAGAGATTTGCCGGAGTCTTCGGTGTAGACCAGAGTCTCCGGTCTACAGACCGGAGTCTCCAGTCTAACTCTGCTACAACGGTCAGAAAACGGTTCGTGGAGGGGGCTGCCTATAAAAAGGGACCCTTATCTTCTTCCTCCAGCTGCTCGAGCTGCTCAAGAACACCAACCCCATTAGAGCCACCAAATCTACAAGATCTCTTCATCCAACCATCCAAAGTCATTGACCTTTGGAGATTCGAAGGAGAAGGCCTTGATCTACATCTTCACCAAGAGAGACCTTCATTTCCCCCTCATTCACTTGAGGGCCCCAAGCTCTAGTGTTTCATTGGAAACCCTAACTTTGATTTGGTTCTTACAAGCTTGTCTTTGATTTGTATTGACAGCTTGCTTGCATTTGGGAGCCTCCAATTAAGTTGTGGATGTGTGCCCCGAACTTGTTGTAAAGGTGTCGGCTTCCACCTCGAAGGTTGCCGATATAGTGGAAGGTGGATCGAGCCCGTTGGGGTGAGGTTCATCGGAGAACAAGGGAGGCCTCTCGTGGCGTTGGTGGTTTGAAACCACCCCCTCTCCAAACGTAGACATACTTCCCCTCAAAAGGAAGGAACTACGGGAAACAAATCCTTGTGTCTCCGCGTCCACTCTTTTGGTTACTTCTATCCTTTACCGCACTTTACTTACTTGTTCTTGCTTAGTGTTGTGTTAGCTTGTGCTTAATTGACATATAGGTAAATTCACCATAGTTGCATATTCTAGAGAATTTACCTTTCTTGTCAAACCCTAATTTGAAAAAGAATAAAATTTGAAGTAGCACCTATTCACCCCCCCTCTAGGTGCCCATACGATCCTTTCAATTGGTATCAGAGCCTCGGATATTTATTTGGGCTTTACCGCCTAAGAGAATATGGGTAGCCACGATGGGGATGGTGGTGGTGAGCCGACCACGGTGACCATGGAAGATCTCAAAAACTTGGAAACAAGATTGAGCTCTTCCTTGGTCAACGAAGTCAAGAAGATGCTTGAGCAACTTCTTAAAGACAAAGAAGGCTCATCACCCCATCTCCTCAAGAGGTTCCACGATCCGTTTTACCTAAAGGGAATACGTCGGTATCCCCCAGGGTGTGATGGTGGGGGCTAAACAAGACAATGCTAATTCCTCCACACAACTTGATGGGGGGAAGGGTGAGCACCGTGATTCTTGGTACTCTCCCGATCCTCCCATCCCTCACCCTCATGTGTACAATAGAGATGATCCACCTAAGCTTGAAGAGTCTGCTACTTTTGCTCAATGGCAATCACTAATGAGAACTCATGTGCGCAACTCTTGCATTGAACTATGGAACATCATCGAGCATGGACTCTTTATTGGGGATCCATCCAACTTGACTAGAAGAGAGATTGTAAACAGTCAACTCAATGCCACTGCTTTGCACATGATTCAACAAGGATTGGGTACAAAGAATTACCCACACATTGAGCACTTTAGCATTGCCAAAGAAGCTTGGGATGCCCTCACGGTATTGTTTATTGGAAATGAGAGTATGAGGAGGAATCGGTATGATGCACTAAGCAATGAAGCTGAAGGCTTCTACATGATGGAAGGAGAAGATCATGAAGACATGTACCGAAGGATAAAGACCACCGCCACCGCTTTTAGAAATGTGGGTGCCTCTCATGTGGATGATGCATGGATAAAAAGGAAATATGTGAGTGCACTCATGCCCTTTGATCCCACGGACTTGAAGAGCTTACAAGGTAGACACAACTACCATCTCATGACCTCCAATGAAGTTATGCAAGAGATGGCCGCTTTCAAGGTTGCCGCCAAGAATGCCAAATACGCCCGTGCTCGTGCCCTTGGTATGAGCAATGTTGTCAATATTGCTTTGAAAGCCAAAGTTGTAGATCATGGGGATGAACATGATAGTGATGAAGGACTGTCCATGGACCATCCCGATGAAGTCAAGGTTGCTCATAGTCAATACATGGCCTGCTATGCAAAGAACTTTTGGAAGAACCCCGCCAAGGCCAAGATGGAAATGCAACGAAGAAGCAACTCAAATGGGAAAAGAGAAAATACTACTAGATTGAGAACTTGCTTCAATTGTGGTGACCGCTATCACTTTGTGGCAAGTTGTCCCTATGAGAAGAGAGAAGATCATGGGGGTAAGCTTGTGTTGAAGAAGACTCTCAAAGCACCTTACAAGAAACCCTTCATTAAGAAGAATCCCATCAACAAAAAGTAGGGAGAAATTGTCTTGATCACTCATGAAGAATACTCCTCCGACAATGATGATGATGAGGAGGAAGAGGAAACTTCTAATGGTGTGGCAGCTCTAGCCACTACTTCTACTCCGACATTCTCACTCTTCGATTCTCCAAATGAGAACCCTCCCATCAAGAACGTCACTTGCCTTATGGAAAGAGGAAGGGAGGTATCCTCATCATCTCACTCTACTCCCTTAGACAATGATGAAATTGATGATGAGATGTCTCTTGTTGTTAAAAAGGAATTAATTGCCTTTGATGAGTTTATGACTAACCTACAAGGAGATGCTAAGATACATTTTGGAAACATCTTAGATCAACTTTCCCATACACAAGAACTTCTAGATGTAAGATGTAAACTTGGGCATGAACACATGATTGAGCTAAAGGCTTTAAACAATGCTCTAGAAGAAGAACAAGAAACTAGGTTGTCTCTTGAATTAAAACTTGAAGGGCTTGATGAGGCCAATGACACTATTGTTAACAAACTCATCAAAGAGCGTGATCATGCTATTGCTAAATACAAAAGGGCTAAAAAGGACAAGATTGAGTTTGGTGTGGTTCATGAAAAACTTGCCGAGGACTTTAGTTTGCTTAACAAGGCCCACAAGTCCTTGGAGAGTGAACTCTTGTCACTCACAAAATCCCATGAAACGCTTCAAACTCAATTGGACAATATTCCTTCACCTAGTAACTTCATTCCATCTAGTAGTACAACTATTCTTGAAGAGAATGCTAGGTTGAAGGGGGATCTTGCTAAGGCCACATTTCCAAAAGGCAACAAGTCCATTGATGATCTTTTGAGCAAGCAAAGGCCTAGTGGTGATAAAGGGGGCATTGGTTTTGTCTCTAATACTAAGAAGAAGAAGAACAACAACAACAACAAGAAGAAGGCCAAGCACACACAAGAGACTAACAAGGCCATTGTGGAGAGTAAGTCCACAAGTGGTAAAACTATGTCTCATGATGACTTTGTGGGAAGTGCTAACCCTCACTATGTTCTAATGCATGATTATTATGGTGATGTGTATGCACAATATGTTGGCCCATATGATGGTTATATTGCTTGGTCTATTTGGGTTCCCAAGACCCTTGTTGCTAACAAAAGAGGACCCATTGAAAAATGGGTACCTAAAAAATTAGCTTGATCTTTTGTAGACATATGCTTCCGGGGGTTCAAAGTGGGTGCTTGATAGTGGTTGCACAAGTCATATGACCGGAAGCTCGTCTATTGTCAAGGAATTAAAGCCAAATGATGATCAAATCACCGTGACATACGCCGGCAAATCAAAGTCTAAGGTAATGGGTTTCGGCAAGGTTGTGGTTGCTCACGACATTACACTCGTGAACGTCATGCTTGTTGAGACCCTTGGATACAATTTACTTTCAGTCCTTGCTCTTGGAAAGATGGGCTTTGCCGTCTTTATTGATGTTGATATTGTGGTCCTCTTGTGGAGCAAGTCCCTCAAGGTCGCTTTCGTTGGGTATGTCGAACATGACTTGTATGTGGTGGACTTTTCGGAGCAAACCACTACAGGTCCGATGTGCTTATTCGGGAAGGACGACGTGGGTTGGCTATGGCATCGCCGACTAGCCCATGTCAATATGAGAACTTTGCAAAGTCTCCATAAAGAGGGACATATTGTTGGACTAAAAGAAAATGTTTCCTTTGCCAAAGATCGTGTTTGCAGGGCATGTGTTCTAGGTGTTCGTGTAGCCCAGTTCCTAGCCAGTGTTCAGTTATTTTCTCAGAGCAGTCCTCCAGTGCGCCATATGTACTGAAATTGTTCGGGAGACATGGTCAAAGCCCGGAGAAAGAGCAAGAAAGCGTTAGCGCATTGTCCTTTCTTCCCCTATTCATTCTATCAAAGACCGGATTCGTCGGCGCAAGAGTGCTCGGGTCCATAACCAGTTCTAGGGAATATGCATGACGCTCCTCACAAGCCTAAGAACCAAATCAAGTCTACCAAGATCTTGGAACTCCTCCATGTGGATCTATTTGGTCCTCCATCTCATGCAAGCCTTGGTGGGAAGAAATATTGTTTAGTGATTGTAGATGACTTTTCAAGATACTCATGGGTATACTTCTTCAAGTTGAAGAGTGAGACCCAAAAGACCTTCATCGACTTCATCAACATGGTCCAACGACAATACAATCTTCCCGTGTTGATCATAAGAAGTGACAACGGCACCGAGTTCAAGAACTACACCTTGAATGATTTTCTTAGTGATGAGGGGATAAAACATTAATATTCCGCTGCATACACCCCTCAACAAAATGGTGTGGCCGAAAGGAAGAACCGGACTCTTATTGAGATGGCTAGGACCATGTTGGCGGAGTTTAAATCTCCATACAACTTTTGGGCCGAAGCCATCTCCACCGCTTGCCATGCTTCAAACCGGCTCTACCTCCGCAAAGAAATCAACAAGACTCCATATGAAATTCTTACTGGTAACAAACCCAACATATCTTACTTTCGGGTGTTTGGTTGTAAGTGTTTATATCTCATAAAAGGTGTTCGTTTGTATAAATTCGAGTCTAAAGCATTAGAGGGTATTTTTGTTGGCTATGGTCTCGAATCTCACACTTATAGAATCTATGATAAGCTCTCTGGAGCCGTCATAGAATCTTGTAGTGTGACCTTCGAAGAATATGATGGTCCCCAAGGGGGGCGTGTTGATGCTTGTGATGCAGATGATGAAATGCCTCAGGATGCCATAGGAAGAATGGGTGTGGGATATATCCGCCCCGTTGAGGAACCCCTTATGGAGGATCGAGAAGAACTATGCTCCACTCAAGTGGAGCCCTCATCTTCACAACCTCAACATGCTCCATCCACCAATGTGACACAAGCCAAAGACAAGAAGTGGACCCTCAACATGGTGATAAAAGTGACAACTCTAGTCAAGGGGAGCTTGATTCTTTTGCCAGGGTGTCAAGTGGCGCCAAGTCAATCGCTCAAGGAAGATCCATACAAACTTCTTTGAGACAAGCTCAAATTGATGCTAGAAGGGCACTTGATCAAGACCAAGGTCAATCTTTGCCTCCCAATGAAGAGGATGATTCTAACGATGATCAAGATAAAGATGATGGTCAAGACGAGGATCAAAATGATGAAGAGGGTCCTCCAAGAAACAACTCGGAGATCCACGCTCGTCGCAAAGCTAGAAAGGAAAGAATGTTGGAATTAAGAGACCACTCCCTCCAAAATGTAGTTGGTGATCTAAGGAAAGGTATCTCCACAAGAGCACAATTAAAGAGGTTCGGTGAACACCAAGCACACATCTCCATGATTGAACCAAAGAAAGTGTGGGAAGCTCTTGAAGATTCGGATTGGTTAGAAGCTATGCACAAAGAACTCAACAACTTTGAGAGAAACAAAGTATGGAAGTTAGTAGAGAAGCCAAAGGATTGCCGCAATGTTATTGGAACAAAGTGGATATTCAAGAACAAGCAAGATGAGCATGGAATCATAGTAAGAAAAAAGGCTAGATTGCTTGTACAAGGGTTCTCTCAAATTGAAGGCATTGACTATGGAGAGACATATGCACCCGTGGCTCGCCTTGAGTCCATCCGTATCCTTCTTGCTTATGCGGCACATCATAACGTTAAGTTGCAACAAATGGATGTAGAAAGTGCATTTCTTTATGGTCCATTAAATGAATTGGTATATGTTAAGCAACCCCCGGGATTTGAGGACCCCAACTTCCCAAACCATGTCTACAAACTTGATAAGGCGCTCTATGGGCTCAAGCAAGCCCCACGCATGTGGTATGAGCACCTTAGAGAGTTATTGTTTGACCGTCGCTTTGAGGTTGGGAAAATCGATCCCACTCTTTTTACTAAGAAAGTCAATGGGGAGCTTTTTGTATGTCAAATATATGTTGATGATATCATCTTTGACTCATCTAACAAAGCTTTTAATGATGAATTCTCAAAGCTTATGACTAGTAGGTTCCGGATGTCTTTGATGGGGGAGTTGAGAGTATTTCTTGGTTTTGAGATCAAGCAAGTTAGAGGAGGGACATTATTAAATCAATCCAAGTATACTCAAGATATGCTCAAGAGATTCAATATGCAAGATTTAAATGGAGCTCCTACTCCCATGGCTACAAAGACTCATCTAGAACAAAATCCAAATGGTAAAGATGTGGATCAAAAGGTATACCGGTCTATGATTGGTTCTTTGCTTTACCTTTGTGCATCTAGACCCGATATTGTGTTGAGTGTAGGTGTATGTGCAAGATATCAAGCGGTTCCTAAGGAAAGCCATTTAATGGCGGTCAAGAGAATCTTTCGATATTTAGTTCATACCCCATTTTATGGTCTTTGGTATCCTCGAGGCTCAACATTTGCTCTTTGTGGATACATAGATTCGGATTGGGCGGGGGACAAGGATGATAGAAATCAACATCCGGGGCTTTCCAATTCCTTGGTAGGTCCTTGGTATGTTGGTATTCCAATAAGCAAAATTGTATATCTCTCTCCACCGTCGAAGCCGAGTATGTGGCAGCTGCTAGTGCTTGCACCCAATTGCTATGGATGAGGCAAACTTTAAAGGAATACGGTGTCCATTGTGACAAAGTTCCTCTTTTATGTGACAATGAAAGTGCCATCAAGATTGCCTATAACCCGGTGGATCACACAAGGACAAAGCATATTAAGATTTGCCATCACTTCATTAGAGATCATGTTACTCGAGGTGATATTGATCTATCATATGTGTTAACCAAAGATCAACTTGTCGATATCTTCACAAAGCCACTTGATGAAGCAAGGTTTTGCTACTTGAGGAATGAACTAAATGTCATAGATTCAAGGAGCTTGACTTGATTTTCTTGCATTCTCACCTATGGCTCCACTCATATTTGATTTAGGTGTAGGCATGGATATAGGGGGAGTGCGGTCCTAATTGATTGGACCATCCCTCCCCCATTATGCCCAAAGCAATCAAAATCATTCCTCTTAATATCATTTAGTGATATGTGAGCTTAATGATGAGTTTTGGTAATGGACCCAAGATATATCTTCGTGGTGCCAAGCCAAGTATACTCAAATATGGTGGCCTAGGCCACCGCCCTCTCTCATTCGAGAGGTTGGTACTTACTCATGATTGTCATTTGCTTGATTCTAGTCTCTTGGAGCTTTTTTGAATATTTTTGTGAATTCCTATGGCTCTTGTTGGCTCTTCATAGTTTGATGTCTCAACCCAAGCTTTATCCCTATCTTAAAAACTGTCTATCTCTCATATATGTCCCCAAACACTTTTCCTGGAACTTTTGGTCGAGGAGGACCGGAGTCTCCGGTGTACACACACCGGAGTCTCCGGTGTAGACCGGAGTCTCCGGTCCGGACGGTTTCTGTCACTTAAAGAAGGGGCACGGGGTGAACTGGTACAGCAGTTCCTCATTCTTCACCCCGTCCCCTACCTCCAAACCCGTCGCCTCCTCTTCCAAAACTCCTCCCCGGAGGTCAAGAAGTCCCCGGGATCCGCCGTGCCGCCGGCCAACCTTCCCCTCTCTTCCATTGGGTCATTCCCACCGGAGGAATTGATCCCATGGACAGATCTGGTACCTCTCCTCTATTTTTTTTCTCCTAGGGTTCATCTCTAGATGTGTTTTTGAGGATGGTTGCTGATTTGTCTATTGGAATCACTTGTTTGCGTGCACTCTAATACTTTAGCCTTGTTGCATTGCCCGATCTACTAGATTCACCCTCACCAGCATCTTCCCATCTCATACCCGAGCCTCCCAACCGGAGATTCCGGACTTACGTCCGGAGACTCCGGTCCCCAGGACCGGAGACTCCGGTCTGAGCTGAAGACTCCGGTATAAGGTGCGGAGACTCCGGTGTTGGTTGAATCAAAATAGTCCAGAAATGCATCAAAGCTCTTGTACTACATTATTGGGACATATATACTCATCTCCATGCTATCTCCCTCACTGATGTTCACAGGTGATGGTTCTAGTCGTCCTCGTCGTACCAAGGCCAAGTCCCAAAGGGGAAATCCTCGCTATTATGAAACTCAAGGTCAGTTTATCGTGCCTCCGTCCAACCGGAAACAACGGGCACGTGATGCAGCTTACATGAAGAGGGGTCAGGAGAGGGCTGAACGGGAGGACCGTGCCAAGAGGGCCAAGTATGACAACCTGCAGTCCTTAGCCAAAATGTCTAAAGAGGAGTACCGTGAGATGAGAAAGACAGATTTCTATGCGCTGCCTCGTACCAGTGAGGATCCTCGTTACTGGAGGAAAGAACAAGCTGTGTTCATGAAGGATGTGTATGGTGTACTCACCAAATCACCTGTCTGCCCTCAGAAGTTCATGAGTGTTGAGAAGATGCGCCAGAGCCCTTACTTCAATGATGCCCTGTGGATCTGTGAGAAGCTAGGTCTCTACAACTTGATGGAGCTGCGTGAAGACTAGAATGTCCATCTTGTCCAGCAGTTCTATGCCACAGTTGTGTTTGGGTCTGATCTTGACCGAACCATGGTGTGGATGTCTGGCACCACTCGCTGCACGGCTACATTTCATGACTTTGCCAATGTCATCTTTGAGACCTTTCATGGAGTATCCACTCCTGTGGGGCTACGCATGCACTCAACAGCTTTGGGTGAGAACAAGTTGAAGCTGGCACCTCTGTATAATGATGGTGTTGTGGGGGGGGGGTCCAAGGGACTCAAGACCCTCTACAACCTTATGCTGAGGATCTTCTGTCACACTATTGCACCAAGTGCTGGAAATGATGATGCAATTAGGGGTGGGCTTGTCAACCTCTTGTACCATACTCACCGGACCTTCCATGCTGGACCTGAGGCTGATGCTGCACCTATTGATGTGATGGACTTTATTTTCGAGGAGATGTTCCATGCCATTCTGTACAAGAAATCTCCTCCATATGCACCCTTGGTTATGAGGATCATCAACTCCCAGGATCATGATTCTCCACTTGGCATACCACCACACCTCACTGAGCACACTCTGGTCTCGCTGCAGCAGAAGGGGCGTATGGGGCCTGCTCCAAGGCGTCGCTATGGGGATGATGATGAGGATATTGAGACGGAGGGGGCTCCCTCCCCACCTAGAGTTCGGAGGAAGAATGCCTCCAATGCTCCTATGCCTACTATGACTCCAGACTATGTGCATGAGCGGGTCAAGAAGGCCAGCTTTTGGGAGAGGACCCTTTGTTGCATGAACGTCGACATCCGTAGGCAGCAACATGCATCCTACCAAAGAAACCGCCGCATTGAGAAGCTCCTCAAAGAGATCAAGGAACAGGGTGCCAAGGAAGGTGAGGATGAATACAATGATGAGCATGGGGCTCAATAGTCCACAGAGTCTGATCATACCCTCTCATTTGGGGCATGGAATGCCCAACATGATAGTCTGGTGGACTGGAAGACGTTTGTTGATGTCACCTCTGGGTTCGGGTACCAGGGTACTTCCTCTTCTCGCCCTCACGACAAAGGGCCTGCTGTCCCTGAAGACGATGATGATGACTATGATCAAGATGATGATGACCAGGAGGAGGATGAGGATGTCGAGGATGACGAGGATGACGATGACTACTGAGTTGTTGAGGCGCTAGTGTAGGTCTTTTCCCTTTTTCGTCGTTTAGATGCCAAAGGGGGAGAAGACATTCTCATCGGTTTGCATGGGCTTGGGATTTGGGATTTGCGACTATCTGCCTTTATTTGCCTTTTATTTGCCATATTCGAACTTGAACTTTATGTGTGTTATCTGCTGTTCATGTGTGTGACTATGACTATGTGCTTGTGTGCATCATCTATTGTAACTCATGTGAGATTTATGTGTGCTATCGTTGATACTATCGACCTTACATGAGTTACTTAATTATCTTGCTGCACATAGTCAGGGGGAGCCACATTTATATGTTATTCTATGCAAATCACTTGTTGTCATCGAACACCAAAAAGGGGGAGATTGAAAGGGCATTTACTGTCATAATCACTTTTGGTGTTCAGTAACAACAAGTAGATCATTTTACAGTTTGTCACTGTCCACAGGTTGATATTATGATAAGTCAAAAGCACCCTCACACTTGGGAAAAGTCCACACTCATTTGACACATTTCTGGAAACTCCAGACTAGAGTCTCCGGTCTGCCAAGACCGGAGTCTCCGGTGTGGTCTGGAGTTTCCGGACTTGTCTCCGGTGGAGTCTCCAGGATCTGGGCTGGGACATTCTGACTAGGGGTCCGAAGCCTGCACCAGAGGATACTCCGGAGTCTCCGGACCTTGTTCAGTCTGGAGTCTCCGGTGTTGGAAGACCGGAGTCTCCGGTGTTGCTGGGCCAAGATTGTCCTGGGTCATTCAGATGGGCGATCCGGAGATTGGCCGGAGTCTCCGGTGTAAACCGGAGTATCCGGTCTACAAACCGGAGTCTCCGGTCTGACTCTGCTACAACGGTTAGAAAATGGTTCGTGGAGGGGGCTGCCTATAAAAAGGGACCCTTATCTTCTTCCTCCAGCTGCTCGATCTGCTCAAGAACACCAACCCCATTAGAGCCACCAAATCTACAAGATCTCTTCATCCAACCATCCAAAGTCATTGATCTTTGGAGATTCGAAGGAGAAGGCCTTGATCTACATCTTCACCAAGAGAGATCTTCATTTCCCCCTCATTCACTTGAGGGCCCCCAAGCTCTAGTGTTTCATTGGAAACCCTAACTTCGATTTGGTTCTTACAAGCTTGTCTTTGATTTGTCTTGATAGCTTGCTTGCATTTGGGAGCCTCCAATTAAGTTGTGGACGTGTGCCCCGAACTTGTTGTAAAGGTGTCGGCTTCCACCTCGAAGGTTGCCGATATAGTGGAAGGTGGATCGAGCCCGTTGGGGTGAGGTTCATCGGAGAACAAGGGAGGCCTTTCGTGGCGTTGGTGGTTTGAAACCACCCCCTCTCCAAACGTAGACATACTTCCCCTCAAAAGGAAGGAACTACAGGAAACAAATCCTTGTGTCTACGCGTCCACTCTTTTGGTTACTTCTATCCTTTAATGCACTTTACTTACTTGTTCTTGCTTAGTGTTATGTTAGCTTGTGCTTAGTTGACATATAGGTAAATTCACCATAGTTGCATATTATAGAGAATTTACCTTTCTTGTCAAACCCTAATTTGAAAAAGAATAAAATTTGAAGTAGCACCTATTCACCCCCTCTAGGTGCCCATATGATCCTTTCAATCGGTAACCTCCAGGAGATTGGCCTAGCGATTGCATTGGCGCTCGTGCTCGCACGTGTAGTAGGATCGTCAAGCCCGAACTCCACCAAATTGACTATCACCATCTCATCGAAAGATCGGACACCTTTGCCCTATCATCTCTTTAAGTGAAATTGAGCTTTTTGAAGGAGTTGCTATAGTAGCTTGTGTTTTTAGTGAAAAGTTTTGTTGTTCCAAAGCTAAACCCAAAGGTCTATTATCTTTTGAATACACTAATGTTGCTAATGAAGATTGTGTGAAGTTTTGTATGAAGGAAATTTTTTAGGTGTAGAGAGAGAATGATGTAATGAGACGAAGAATGGATAAAAGCTCAAGCTTGGGGATGCCACCCCAGTGTCACCCCAAGAAATATCCAAGAGGTACAAGTGTCAAATCTTGGGGATGCCCAAGGCATCCCCTTCTTCATCAATAAAAAGCTCAGGTCTGTATAGACACTTTGTTTTTATTGTTTCATGCTCTGGTGTGTTTTTGGAGCGTCTTAGTTTTTGTTTGGTTTGCTTAGTTTGTTTAGTTTGCTTGAATAAAGTAGTTTGAACCCCCGTTCTCGATGTGTTGTTTTCAAATAAGTTGCTTGGTGTTGAAAAGGAGTAGGAAGTTCCTCCTTGAAAGTGCAAGAGGAGCTTGCATTGACTGTGACTTAGACTTTAGCATGACATGCTAGGTGTTGTTTTGACCTTATGCTTAGTGATTATTGTTGTAGCATGTCTTGCTCCAAAAAATTGGGATTGCTTAGTGTGCCTTGAAAGAATTATGCGTTGTTTTAGCATGCAAAAGCATAGTATTGTGGTATTCTCCTTTGATGCTTTGTTTGGGTTGACTTGGCACATGCTCACACCATGTTATGACTATGAACAAGTCACCATAGCCTCTATGATCATTTAGTCCTTGACTTGTAGTACCACTCTATGCTTTGATTAGTAATGTTTTGTTGTTCTGCATGATTATGACCATTATTGCTCTCTTAGTTGGTTGCTCCCAGTCTTTTGCTAGCCTCCACTTGTATGAGTAAGCTCTACTCATGCTTCCAACTCCCAAGAAACCAAGTTATTCCAAAGTGTCCACTATAAACTTCTATGCATGGTGTGTTACATCATTCCAAGTATATTCTTGTTTTCAGCTATCTTCCAGTTAAAAAGTCTCTTTGTTATGTGAAAACTTAGTGATTAAAGCCCTCACAAACTTGATGGCACACTTAATATTCTTTGCCCCTAATAAACTTGAACCATCGTGTCAGCTATGTTGTATATGCTTTGCACTTATACATTGGAATTAGCAGAACCAAGCAACAGGTTATGGCGACTCTCTCTCCCACCCACCCACCCACCCATGGCGACTCCTTGGCGATCTAGGGTTTTCACTCCCTCTCCAAGGCAATGGAAACTCTACTCCATTGGGACTTCTCTCCTGGCCAGGCATTGGCTAATCAGGTGCGTCGACGTTTTGGATCTATGGTGCACTTTCTCCCTTCCTTGACTTCCAATGAGTTCTTCTTGGTGGTGTCCTTCTCCTCGGCCTCTTTTCCCCTGAATGTTGAATCTGTGGGTCTTGCTCTTCAATGTTGCATTGGTGGAATTGCGGCTAGATTCAAGGTTTTTCAATTAAGTGATCGAAGATTTCGGTTCTCTGTTGCTTCAAATAAAGTGGGGCACTTCATCTATAGTTTGAGAGATAGAGTCTGGCCTGATTTTGTGTGCCATTTCAGTTTGTTTCGAGGTTTATCATCCTCATATCTCTGGCTTCACACATGATCACTTGTGCTCTGGTTTGCCCTCTGATAATTCTGTGAAGAATTCTCCATCTAATCCTGTTCGCTTTAAGCCAAACTTGGACTTCCTAAAGAAAAGTGTTGCACAAGATCTTCATTCGGATTCATCACATGAATTGGCAAAATTTGGTTTTCATCAACAAGGATCTCCTGGGTTTTCTTCGGATGGATCTGATCTGGCTAAACATCTATTTTTTGGAAGTTTCTCTGATCCTATTTTGGTGGATCATGAACGTGATCTTAAGGATGTTTTTACTGGTTCAAAGTTTGTACGTCAGTATTGCATGCAATTGCCTTCTGTCACGTTAGAGAAGATTGACGATATGAGGCAAGCTCTATATTCTGATCAGGACATCATGCATGCTTTGGACTTAAAATTTGTCCCTACCAAAGCTATGGTTTTTGAAATTCTGGGACGTTGCTCAAATTGTGGAGATCATGATCATCTTGTGGATTCTTGCCAGAAAGGTTGTGAATGTATTTTTTCTCTGGGTCATAAATGTTTCAAATGCCGCTCTATGCGCAGCAAATGGTGTGTTAAATGTTTAATTTCTGGGCACCTGGCGAGTAAATGTGTCTTGGGCTGGCGGTGTCGGAGTTGTCATTTATTGGGCCATTGGGCCAGGAGCTGCCCAAAGAAGATACGAAGAGTTTGGCAAAAAAAGAAAACAGCATTAAACAATCAGGCCGATATTTTTGGTCGGAATATATGGGTAGTTAAGAAGCAGCAAGTTTTTTCACCTGGAGTTTCACCCCCTCTCTCTCCTGCCGCTTCATCTCCTTCTCCGCCGACCGCTGAAGTTTCTCTCTCCACCTCGACAATGGCCAACTTTCCTGTGAATCCTCTAGATTTTCTCCCCAATGGCTTGACTATTGATCCAGGGCCAGTTGATCGATTGATGAGGTCACACATGGTGGTTCCTACTGAGGCTCCTCTGCAGCATGACAGAAAGGTAATTGCTGAGACCAACAGATTTATTCCGATTCAGCTTAGAGAAGACTATAGGATTCAGGTGATGAATCTTCTCAATGAGTCACAGTTGTTTGTCAGTCGCTTTGAGGATCATCCATTAGGACTTGGTATTTTTACTATGACAGAAACCCTGATTGCGGATGCTACAGTTGGAACTACCTTTGAGATTGATGAGATTACCACTGTTACATTTGTGAAACACAATGAAGCCAGGAACATGCGTCTTACTGCTTTTGGCAGGGAAACTTGGATACAATTTTTAGCTTTTCCCCTTGACTACCAGACTAGCCATTATATTCATAGTGTTGTTCAAGAGTTTGGGCTGTTATCCATGTGGCATAACCCAAGAGGGGATGATAAAACTGTTTTGGTCAAGGTGTGGATTGTTCATCCTATGTTTGTGCCCAAAAGTTTGGTTATTCACCAGCTTGGGGGGGCTAGGCACTCCTGGACTGTCCCTGTTATTTTACTCAGGTGTGCTGACTGGAATGCTCATCTGCCTGAAATTCTGCCACCTCCTGAAGACCCAGAACCTGATGATGGCAATCCTCATCCCATGCATGGTGAAGGTTTTTCTGCTGAACAGCTATACCAACAGCAGCTTAACAATTGGAATTTGCAGAATCAGATGCCTGGAGGGGGACATGCTCAAGGAGGAAATGCTGGAGGAATTAACCATGATGCTCTGTTTCAGCAACCTGGAAATTTTGTCCCTGCTCAGGTCATTGCTGCACTTTTTGATAATAATGTTGCACAAGTTGAAAATATTGTTGCACCTGTTGTGGAGGATGCTGTAGTTGCTCCCAACCCTTCATTGATCAACTTTCAGCAAATCCTAGCTGCACAGGGGGTTTCTTTTCAGGATGGTGTGCCACCCCCTTCCACCAATGTCCAGGACAGTCCTATGCAAGCTTGGCATGAGAGTATTTCTGATGCTTCTGATGAAAATTCCTCTGGTTCAGATTTGATGCAGGTTGACACCACTTTATCTATCAACTTTGCTCTGGTTGATGATCATCTCTTGGATGTCAGTTCTGAACTCTGGATGGCAAGGAACTTTGCTATTTATGCTTTTAAGGGGTTTTGCTTCCCTAACTTTGCTCTGGATAATGCCAAGATCCTTTCTTTCACCCTTCCTATGCCAAAGTTTCTGCAGTTTGAGTTGGTAGATGAATGGGAGCTATTGCTTCATTCAAGGAAGAAGCAGGAAATGATCTATAACAGAACTTTGGGGCATCCTGATTTTACTCAAGCTGGTGTCAAAAGGAAGATTCCTGAGTTGGATGATACTGATGTGGTTTTCTTGGGGACACCTATCTCTACTAATCAAGTTAGAAGAAGCTCAAGGTCTACTAGATACAAGGGATTTAAGCCTAAAATCATTTGTGACTCCAAGACCACTAAATCTAAAGTGAAGCAAAGGAAGATTCCTGAGGTTAAGGCTGTTGAAGTCACTGATGAACTTGCTCAGATAAATCCTGATCAGGGTGGCATGATCTCTGATAGGACTCTCCTTGCAACACCAATCTCTGTCCTCCAGTCTATTGGAATATCTCTCTGTGGGGTGCCTCAGGAAGATCTCACTCCTCTGAAGCTTATGGAAGGCTGGCAGGAGAAGGAAAATGCTGACAGTGCCTAGTGCCTGTCTATTTTTTACTTTGGTCTCTTTACTTTCGAGTTGTAATAATGCCACTTAAACAATGGGTTATTTTGTGCTGGAATATCAGAGGGCTTAATGCTAGAGAAAAACAATTAGCCTTAATGAATGCTATTAAAGTTAGTGGATGTTCAGTTATTAGCCTGCAAGAAACTAAGAAGGAGGATTTTGATCTGCAGTTTATTAAATCTTGTTGCCCAGCAAATTTTGATGAGTTTGTCTTTGTGCCTTCTATGGGGGCTTCTGGTGGCCTTATTATTATATGGAATAGTTCAATATTCTCTGGAATGGTCATGCATTGTGAAAAATTTGCTCTCTCTGTTCATTTCACTTCCTCACATTCTGGCCAGTCTTGGACCTTAATTAACATTTATGGCCCTTGTAATGGTGAATTGAGGGAAAAATTTATTGAGTGGATGTTTGAAGTGCATATTCCTGATGATGAAGATTGGATCCTAATGGGGGACTTTAATTTTATTAGGTCCCCTGCAAATAGGAATAAACTTGGGGGGAATGTTAATGACATGCTCATCTTTAATGATTTCATTAGAGAACAACATCTCACTGAATTGCCAATTAAAGGAAGAAAATATACATGGAGTAATATGCAACAAGATCCTCTGTTGGAGCAACTTGATTGGTTTTTCACCTCCATTCACTGGACAACTAGTTTTCCTAACACAGTTGTTTCTACACAAGGCAAACCAACCTCTGATCACACTCCCTGTGTTGTTTCTATTCAGACTAAGATCCCTGGTAGTAGGATTTTTAGATTTGAAAACTTTTGGGTTGCTCATCCTGGATTTCTGGAAGTGGTTGCAAAATGCTGGAGTAAGCCAACTCACAAAACCAACAGTGCTGCAAATCTTAATGCAAAGCTAAAAAAGCTGACATATGACTTGAAATTTTGGAGCAAATCAATCTCAAAGTTGTCCACTTGTATTGCAAATACCAATAAAGTCCTCTCTGAACTTGATAACCTGGAGGACAAAAGGCCTTTATTCTGTCAGGAAGCAAATTTCAGGAGAATTCTAAAAGCTCACCTTGTAAGACTTTTACAATACCAGAATGCTTATTGGAAGAAAAGATGCACAGTTAGATGGACAAAGTTTGGAGACGAAAACACAAAATTCTTTCATAATTTTGCTACTGAAAGATATAGAAAGAATAATATTGCCTCACTCAAACTCTCAGATGGTTCTTTTGTTATTGAGCATGCTGATAAAGAAAATGCTATTTATCAAGCTTATAAAGAAAGACTGGGCACATCTACACAGCCTGAGATGCTTTTTAATCTTCAACATCTCATTACTCCAACTGAGGGTCTTGAGGTTTTATCTTTACCATTTACTAGAGAGGAAATTGACAAGGTGGTGAAGGAGATGCCAAGTGATAAAGCCCCAGGTCCAGATGGTTTTAATGGTATATTCCTAAAAACATGTTGGCACATCATCAAGGAAGACATCTATTCATTATGTTTCCAATTCTATGAAGGAGATCTGAACCTAGAAAGTATAAATATGGGTCATATTACACTCATTCCAAAGATAGGATCACCTGAATCTATCAATGATTTCAGGCCAATAACCCTGCTTAATTGTGTTCTGAAGCTTATAACAAAGATCTTGGCTAATAGGCTACAGAAGGTTATATTGAAGATTATTCGTAGAAATCAATATGGTTTTTTAAAAGGCAGAAACATTCAGGATTGCCTTGCTTGGGCATTTGAATTTTTATATCAATGTGAAGCTTCTAAGAAAGAGATTATTTTACTCAAGTTGGACTTTGCCAAAGCTTTTGATACCATTGATCATATGGCTATGATGAAAATTATGAAACAGATGGGTTTTGATGATAAATGGTTGAAATGGATTGAAACTATTTTTGGTACTGGAATGTCTGCTGTTTTGCTCAATGGAGTACCTGGGAGGCAATTTCATTGCAAAAGAGGAGTTATACAAGGAGACCCTCTGTCCCCCCTTATTTTTGTGCTGGTTGCTGATTTACTACAATCTGCAATCAATAAGGCATTCAGAGAAAACATACTCAAGGCCCCTTTCTCCCCTAATTTTGGACAGGATTTCCGAGTGGTTCAATATGCAGATGACACTTTGATTATAATGCAAGCAGACAAAGATCAAATACAGATAATGAAAGGGATTCTTCAGAACTATGCTGTTTCTACTGGTTTACAAATTAATTTTCATAAGTCACACCTAATACCAATAAATTTGGCTGATAACTTCTCTCAGGAAATTGCAGATTTATTGGGATGTGCAATTGCCAAAATGCCTTTCACTTATTTGGGGCTTCCTCTTGGCACCACTAAACCCACTGTTTATGATCTTATGCCACTGATTGACAGAGTTGAAAGAAAGGTTTCTGCTTCATTCATGATGATGTCTTATAGTGGGAGAGTTACTGTGATTAATTCTTTACTGGCTTCAATTGCAACTTTCACAATGTGTGCAATCAAACTGCCAGACAAGATTGTGGGGCATATAGAAAAAATTCAGAGACACTGTTTATGGAACAAGAAAACTGAAGTGGGGGAAAAATGTAATTCTTTAGCTGCTTGGGATATGATTTGTAGGCCAAAAGGTAGAGGAGGTGTTGGCATTCTCAACCTTAAAATTCAGAATGAAGGTCTGTTGCTTAAATTCCTGCATAAGTTCTATAATAAGGATGACACACCTTGGGTATCCCTAGTATGGAATGCATATTACAACAACATTGTTCCTCATGCTTCTGGACCTTGTGGCTCCTTCTGGTGGAGAGATGTTTCTAGGCTTTCACATCTATTCAGAGGAATAGCTAAAAGCTCTATTGGTAATGGGGCTACCACACTGTTTTGGAAGGATCAATGGTCTGCAACTATCCTAGAAGAGAGTCACCCAACCATTTACTCCTATGTTAGGAAGGAAGATATCTCTGCACAGGAGTTTCTCACAGCTGATAGTTTGACACAACTTCTCTATCTCCCTTTATCACCTGAAGCACTAGCTGAATTGAGAGACATTCAGAACAGCTGTAGAGAAATTGAACTAAGAGAACATTCACATGACACTTGGAGCTATGTTTGGGGAGACAAAAAATTCACTTCAAGCAAATATTATCAATACAATTTCAGAAATATAAACCCACACATATCCTTTAAATGGCTGTGGAAATCGAAGTGCACTGCAAAAGTGAAGTTCTTTGGGTGGTTGATTCTGTCTGACAGATTGAATACAAGAAACATGTTAAGAAGAAGACATTATGCATTGGGGACTGGATATAACTGTTTTATGTGTAATCACAATACTGAGGAAACAATTGAACACTTGTTTTTTCATTGCCCATTTAGCCAAGACTGCTGGAGTTCAATTAACATCTCTTGGGCTATGACTAACTCTAGACTCCAGATCATTGAGCAAGGAAAAAAGAGCTGGAATAAAAAACTGTTTATGGAAATCACCTTACTGGGTTCTTGGAACATCTGGAAAGAGAGAAACAATCTCTGGTTTAATAACATACAACCCTCAGTTCAGGCTTGGAAGTCAAGATTAGCTGCTGATCTGTCATTGCTGATTCATAGGACTAAAGAGGAGCTACATCCACTTATCAAGAGCATTATTCATAGTTTGTAAACCTTCTTGTATTTCCTAGATTTATTTCTTCTGACTTTTTAGAGACTCTCCCCCCTACTCTGTCTCTGTGTAAATATGTAACTTTATAGAGTCTGACCCATTATTAATGAAAATGAGGCAGTAGGAGCCTTTCCTACTGTTATTATCCTCAAAAAAAAAAGAATTAGCAGAACCGTGTTGTCACGGGGAACGTTTCAACATTGCACTTGTACTTTGTACACAGTTGAATTCATGCTCTTTTGTCTATGGATGTCACCGGTGTTAAATAAAGAGGGAGCTTGTAACTCCATGGAGTTATGTATTTTGTGTTAGAGAAACGCCTGGGCCGCTAGCCTAAGCCATGCCTAATCATGGTGGAAACTTGCAGCATCACCATAATGAGCTATATGTGAAGCATCCTCAATAAAAAGCTATGCACATAGTAAATAAAAAGATCGCTGAGATGCTCATTGTCTGCTTGCCTTGTCATTTTGGTTATGGGATAGCTCCTGTACCATGTGCAAGGGGTACCCCATTGGCGGTTCTCTATGATATGCATGTACTTACTATGACAAGAACTTACAAGTGACTAAAGTTGAGTAGCATGAGGTGTGGCCCTCGTATTCAAGGGACTTGAGATTGCCAACTTATATTTTGTCAAGCATATACTCCATATTTGTTCACTTTAACCTTAATCACTTCAAGATGCTTATGATAGGGGCAATGAGGGCTGAAAGCTAACAAGTACCATAATTTTTGGAAGATCTTTTTGAAACTTGAAATACCTTCTTCCTTTATGAAAGGCCTTTCTTCCACTATTGTATTGAGTCTCCACCTTCTACCTTTAGGCACCATTAAGAGAGCATAGTTGCCATTCTGTGTGCAGTGTCCCAAAACTTATTGATTGATGCATATTGTGATATTACTTGTTCTTGTGCTACTTGTATCTAGTCACTCTTATGAACTTTGAAGGTGTCCTATGCATCTATTTGCTACTCTATGAGGGACAAGCTAAATTCCACTATGCCATGTTTTCTGTATGTGAAACAAACAAACATTTTTCAATGCATGTTATTCATGATCTTTGTTTGTAGCATTTCATGTTGCATGCATAGTTACTTTGTCTTATTGTTAGAACTCCATTTTTCATACACATGTTTAGAGTTCTTTGATCCCAGCTTTCAACAAATGGTTTGATCTTGGTTTTGACGGTGCATGTCACCTCAAAAATTATTATTTTTATCACTTACCTACTCGAGGACGAGCATGAGTTAAGCTTTGGGATGCTTAATACGTCGGAAACGTATCTATAATTTTTGATGCTCCATGCTTGTTTAGTATCTACTTTGTTTTGCTTTGTCTACACTTTGAGGTGTTTTTATATCTTTTCTGGAACTAACCTATTAACAAGTTGCCATAGTGCCAGTTGTGTTTTTTTTTCTGTTTTTGGTTCCAGAAAGGCAGAAAATCAATATTCTTGGAATTACACGGGACAAAAGCCAAAGTCAATATTTTACCATGGGCGTCACGAAGTCCAGAGGAGAGACGGAGGGGTGAGCCAGGGCCACCACACCCCCTAGGTGCGGGTGGGCCCACCCTGCGCCTGGGTAGGATTTGGGCCCTCCGGCCGCCTCCTAGCCTCGTCTCTTCGCCTATAAGAATCCCCCGATGCAGAAACCCTAGGCACCTGATCAAAACTCCTCAAAACCTTTTGTAGCCGCTGCCACCACCATCGTCCCTAGATTGGGGGTATCTGAAGCTCTTCCCGGCACCCTGCCGAAGGGGAGATCATACCGGTGGCCTTCTTCTCTAGTATGAAGCGTGAGTAGTTCCACCTTGGACTACGGGTCCATGTAGTAGCTATATGGTTGTATCTCCTCCTTGTGCTTTCATGTATAGATCTTGCGAGCTCCGTTCATGATAAATATCTAATCTATTTGTAATCATGCATGTGGTGTTTGTGGGGATCCGATGGATATTGAGATTACTATGTCAGATTGATTAATGGTTTTGTCTATTTGATACTATCATGTCTGTGTTGTTTATGATCTTGCATGCTCTCTGTTTTAGTAGCTATCTTGGCCATTTAGTTACTAGTGACTCCAAGAGGGGCTATTTATGCTCGATAGTGGGTTCATGCCTCTAGTTTCCAAGGGAAGTGACCGAAATCTCTTCGGTTGTAGATGTGCTGTTGCTACTAGGGAGAAAACAACGGTCTCTTGTTCATAGAACAAGTGGATTGTTTAGCTTACACACTTTGCTTAAAGCAGTTCTCTGTTACTTGCAACTTAATACTGGAGGGGGTTCGGATGATAACCTGAAGGTGGACTTCTAGTCATAGATGTAGTTGGATGGCGCTATATGTATATTGTTGTATTGCCCAATCAAATCTCATAGGATCTTTTTGTATGGTATTGCATTGTTATGCCTTGCTCAGTTCCTGTCAATTGCCCTGATGTAATTTGTTTACCCTTCATGCCATGTTGTTTATCTAAGGAGAGCACCTCTAGTGAACGATGGACCTCGGTCCAATCTTTACCATTGATACATATTCCACTGTTACTTGTTTACTTATTGCAAACCTTTATGTTCCACACTAGACATTTAATACTTTGTTACAGCAAACCGGTGAGATTGACAACCTCACTGATTCATTGGGTCAAAGTCTTGAGTTTGTGTTGTGCAGGTTTCCACGTTGCTTGCAACACCTATGTGACATTTCCTTCCTCCTACTGGTTCGATAACCTCGGTTTCTTACTGAGGGAAAACTTGTTGATGTGCTGCTTCACACCTTGCTCTTGGGGTTTCCCGACAAATCACTGCAAGTTGATGCAGTGCCATCAGTTTTTGATAAGAGAAAGCAAACCAAACTAAACTAATTTTTTTTGGAGTTTTTGATAAAAAGAGGCAAACAAAGCCAAGCAAAATAAAGTAAGCAAACCAAAAACAAAGTAAAGAGAAAGGTTGTGAAGGACTCCCCTTGTGAAGACGTCCTTAGCCTCCCCGGCAACGGCGCCAGAAAGAGCTTGATGTTGGCGCTGTATCAACGTGAAAGCGCTTCGTCGGGAACCCCCAAGAGCAAGGTATGATGCATCACAGCAGCAAGTTTTCCCTCAGTAAGAAACCGAGGTTATCGAACCAGTAGGAGGAAGGAAACCTCTCAAAGGTGTTGCAAGCAACTTGGAAACCTGCACAACACAAACTCAAGACTTTGCCCAACGAACAGTGAGGTTGTAAATCTCACCGGTTGCTGTAATAAAGGATTAACTGTATGGTGTGGAAGGTAATAGTGGTTTGCATAAAGTAAACAGTAACAGTGGAGGATGTATCAATGGTAAAGATTGGACCGGGGTCCATAGTTCACTAGAGGTGTTCTCCTTAGATAAACAAACATGGCATTCAGGGTAAACAAATTACAGCAAGGCAATTGAAAGGACTGAGCAAGGCATAACAATGCAATACTAGACATCAAGATCCTATGAGATTCGATTGGGCAATACAACAAGATACATAGACCGCCATCCAAGTGCATCTATGACTAGAAGTCCACCTTTGGGTTATCATCCGAACCCCCTCTAGTATTAAGTTGCAAGCAACAGACAACTTTTTTAAGCAAAGTGTGTAAGGTAAACAACCCACTTGTTCCATGAACAAGAGAGCGTTGTTTTCTCCTAGTAGCAACAACACATCTACAACCTTAGAGATTTCTCTCACTTCCCTTAGATTAAATAGAGGCATGAACCCACTATCGAGCATAAATACCCCCTCTTGGAGTCACTAGCAACTACTTGGCCAAGATAGCTACTAACAACCGAGAGCATGCAAGATCACAAACAACACAGACATGATAGAATCAATAAGACAAAACCATTAATCAATCTAACATAGTAATCTCAATATCCATCGGATCCTCGCAAACATAACATGCATGATTACAAATATATGAGATCTTGATCATGAAAGGAGCTCACAAGATCTAGACATGAAAGCACAAAGGAGGAGATACAACCATATAGGTACTACATGGACCCGTAGTCCAAGATCGAACTACTCACGCTTCATACCGGAGGCTGGCATGATGAAGAAGAAGGCCTCCAGGATGATCTCCCCTCCGGCAGGGTGTCGGGAAGAGCTTTAGATCCCCCCGATCTAGGGATGATGGTGGCGGCGGCTATAGACGGTTTCGTGGAATATTGATCGGGTACTTAGGATTTAGGCATCGGGGGATTCTTATAGGCAAAGAGGCGAGGAAGGAGGGCGGTCAGGGGGCCCACACCCTGCCCAGGCGCGACCTAGGGTGGGCCCACGCCTGGGGGTGCGACCGCCCTATGGCTCCCCTCTGTCTCTCCTCTGGATTCTGTGTTCTCCTCGGTGAACTATTGACTTTGGCTTTTGTCCCGTCCAATTCCGAGAATATTTTCTTACTAGCTTTTCTGGACCAAAAACAGCAGAAAGCAGGCAACTGACACTTTGGCAACTTGTTAATAGGTTAGTACCAGAAAACGTATAAAAACACCTCAAAGTGTGGACAAAGCAAAGCAAAGTAGATACTAAACAAGCATGAAACATCAAAAATTATAGATACATTTCCGACGTATCAATCACCTAGCCAGCATCTCGCCCAGACGCCAACATAGAGAAGCTCCAGAGCCAGACTTGTTGTCGGAGATCCCTGACGCCCTCTTCACCGGCTACACCACCTCCTGCCACCGGAGGAGTGTAGTAGCAATGAAGAGCTCGAGAACGCACCAGATCTAGCTGGATAGACCCGGTTTCCTACTCCAACATGCCCATATGGGACAACCCTACTAATATTGCCACCTACACCTACTCCAGTGCTTCTCCTCCGCCATTGCTAGCCGGCAACGCTGCCCCGAATAGCTCTTGATCGGCCCAGCTTCACACATACGACTCTCAAAGAGGAAGGGTGGAAGGAGAGAATCTCCGGACCCTCCTCGCTCCATCTTGATGCCGCATAAAGCAGGTCCCCTCCCGATGTACTTGGACTAAGCCAAACACCATATTTGTAAGTTTTTACTTTTCTCTATTTAATTGACCTTTTTACTTTTTTGTATTTGTATATATTATTTATTTTATTCATTGTGTTTGGAATAAGTATATTTTTGTTTTCATATACCTTTCATTGTAAATACATGGATATTGTTTCCAAGACACAATGACTAGTTCTTTCAAAAATTATGAACATATGATTTTAATTACTACATCAACATTTTTTCAAAATAAATGAGTTATTCTTTGGAGTATGCCAACATTTCTATTGATACATACGAACATTTTGAAATTGGTATACACATATTTTTATGTATCACACACATTAAATAAATATTTGTTGACAAACTATTTTTGTTATTCTTTGGAGAATTATACATTAGTGTAGCATGATTATTTTATTTAATGCACATAGACATTTATATGAACAGATTTTAAAATATTGAAACATATATATATATATATAATTTATGACAACAAAATTATAATTTTTAATACTATGAAACATGCATATTATCATAAGAATAAAAATCTTGTGTATCAATAGGCCGCCTAAGTGGTTGGTCCATTAACACTGCGCTTCAGGCGGCCCTCCCGGATTCACCATACACAGGAGCCCAACAGCGCTGCGACAAGAAGAAGTCTACACTAAAATCGAATGGAGCCTATTAAGGGAGCATAAGGGAAATGCGTATCTCCCGACCTTTGGGTGGTTCCTACCGCACAACTGATGTAGGTGCTTATGGTTTCTTGATCCATTAGCATTATTTTATTTTTTTTCTTTTTCTACATTTTTATTTTCTCCTTTTTTATGTTTTATGTTTTCTTTTTTACTTTAATTTTTTATGATTCTAAAAAAATAGATTTTAAAAAATATGTAGATTTTTTTTTAAATATCAGATTTGAGAATGTTGATTTGAAAAATATTCAAATTTGGAAATTGTTCAGATTTCAAAAAATAGATTGCAAAATTCTTCACATTTTCAATAAAAATAGGTTTGAAAATATTCCTATTTTTTAAATATCATATTTTAAATAGCACAAAAAACAGAAAATTAAAGAATATAAAAGATTGTACCTTTTGTTTGGCCACATTCGGAGTGCCCTGTGAAGGAAAGCGCGTGCCCTATTAGTGCCCGCATGGAGCGGGATGCACGTGCTCCTGAAAGAAGTAGTACTCCCTCCGTTTGGAAATATAAGATGTTTTAGATTTGTGAATGAGATGTATCTAGACACCTTTTAATGTCTAGATTCATTTGAACCTATACACTAAAAGATGTCTAGATACATCTCCTTCACAAACCTAAAACATCTTATATTTATAAACGGAGGGAGTACTTACTATTTGTTGGTCCATTTCCATGTATGCTGATCATGGATTTGATTAGGCTGGCCGCTGGAGGTTATAGGTCATTCTGACGTTTACTTTCATCCATTTCAAATTAATTGACATGGATATATCTATATGCATGTCTAGACTTGTTTTTAGGTGTAGGGTATCTACACAAAGCAGCGTCTATTAATTTCGGATGAGGAGTACATTATTCTCTGAATTGGTTTTTCATCTTGCTAATTGCCATGGAAAGGTTTGTGCCAGTGTGTGGTAAAATATAGACGAAGAAAAAACAACTGTACCACGATATCACAGATGTGAGATAGTGACATGACAAAAAGAAATGAAGTTGACTATGCATGATGTCACTAGTGACTATTAGAGGTATACGATTGTAGTCATCACACCCATCTTTGTTCTCATCAACCGTTTGACTTTTAAGTAAACTTGGTTCAAAATAACCAAACTTTGGCCAGATCGACCACCATTGATGCTGTTGCACATCTATGCGCGCTGCCTCAAGAAACAGATTGCGTATCCATATAAACACTAGTAGTATGCACCTGTGCGTATATTTCCACTGTAGAAAGTACAGAGATGAATGCACCTAAAGATGAGGGTGGCCTGTTCAAATCTCCATGCCATGTTCCTGAAATCACTTGTTACATGTTATATAGTTCGAATTCGTGTTGCCGACATACATTCATATGTCAACTATGCAATCATATGCATACTAAATTGACCAGTAGGATATATGTGCACGACTCTAGCTAATTGACATTACCGGCCAGATGAACAGCCGGCCCGCTTTAGTCAATGGTTTTAAGTCAACTCCCCAATTTACTAAGTATATAGTTTTGTCTCTTATGTCAGATGCGAATTATCAGCACCTGCACCTGAGCCTTGCTCCCTCCATGCAACGCATGTACTCGATCAGATTCTTCTCTCTGATTTCTTCTCATATTTTTTTGTGTACAAGGTGGTTCGGTGATGTAGACACAACAACGCATGAGCTTCTTGGTTTACATATTTGACATCACTTGTACATATATAAAGCAGATGAAAACCGTACTTTTGGATACTTTTTTTTAAAATGGGGAACGAAATCCCGGCCTCTCTGTATCAATAAATACATATAACCCTTTTTATTACTTATAAAAACCTTTTTTATTACTTATAATATTCGAAACTATGATTGCAGAGGCCGGGGCTTATCCTCCTTTTTTGAGAGAAAAATGAGTTGGGCATGTACGAATAATATCGATTTATTTGTCATGCAAAATACTTTTGTGTCATGGTTGATACATGGAGAATGTGGCATATATGTAGGCGCCACATGTTGGCCGAACCATTTTGGCCAGTCAAAACCATTTCGAGAAATGAATTGAACGTACACAATATGCTGCATGTATTGACATTTCAACGGCAAAGTGTATCGATCCGCTTTTAGAACCCACAAATGAGATCATTACTTGAGGAACCAACAAACTTTTACCCGCTTTGGTAAACCAAAAGGTTAATTTAAAGGTATTATGCAGTACACTTGCTTCACTTTTGCTTCGTCCCCCTCCCGCCCTTTCTTTCAAACTTTGAAAAACAAAAACTCGATATCGATCGTTTCGAGGACCGTACGAACCCACTCAAAGTCTGTATGGTCATCTTAGACTTATACTCACTATATACGTATACTCATGGGCATGCGGTACTTCATGCATGATGTGATAGCATGCATGTCTGGGATTGATCACTATAGCTCTGTCTATCTGAATCGAAACCTGCTTGTTCTTGGTCAAAGGGTTCATTTTCTAGGGATTTATTAGTTGTGTTAGGGCACGTACAATGGTTGATAAGGCCATTTTATTTTAGTCCCTCCATGAAACTAGTTATAAAAACAAAACATGATGTATAATGAGTTATTTGTTAGTCTTATCTCTAAAAACCAGGCATTCCTAAATATGCACGTGGTAATAGATTGTTGATAAGAGATCGTCTCTTAATTAAGTGCAACCTTTTCTTTCCTCCACCACGGGACTATTATGATTCATAGGGTAAGAAATTTAAAGGAATAGAAAATACAGAGGATTGGAATGCCCTGTCCAATTGGATCCTATGAACATAAGAAATCTCACACATGGTTGTTTGATTGCTGCAAAGGATTTTTACCATGAGATCTGACCTCATGCAAAGTTTTCTACAAAAAATGAACTACAAAAGTTCCACATGGTCCGGATCTTATATAGGATGCAATCCCGTGAATCAAACGGCTCGGAGAGGAAAAGTTCCACAGGGTCTGAATCCTATATAAATCCCGAGGAAATCCTGAGAATCAAAGGATGCCTCCTTGTTTGTTCAACTTGGCACTCCTAAGATATCGCCATTGTACTTGCCCTTAATTAAAGCTTCTCAAATACTCTTGGAAACCAATAAAATGCACACTTAATAAAATAGAGAAAATTAGAAGGCTCAGACTTTTTAGTTGCGGGATTAGAAGGCTCGAACTTAACATCTCAACTTTTGCCGAGTCGGTTAATACATGTATCTGGAGTTTTTCCAAGAATTTCTATTACCACCAGTAGTTTTGGGAGTTTTTTACTTGTGAATCTGCATCGTGATTATATTGGTTTTTCTTTCTCTTCGTCCTTCGCTTGTTGCGACGAGAGTTGACTTAGTGGTTTGCAGCTCATTGCATTTTTTCAAAGTCAAATTATTTTTCTATTTGCTCCATTGTCCATGAATAATTTACTCATGAACCGAATCATATGAAAACTAAAATAATATTTGACCAGATTCATTTCTTAGTTAATCAGATTCCCCACGTCCTAAAAAGATCATGCCAGTGCCTGCGCCCCCAGAAAAAGCATTTGTAATGATAAGGACGGCCTAGCAAATCTCTCGGTTCAATTCAATATTTACTTGGGTTTTCTTATGATTGCCCCTCTCGGTTTGCGTATAGTTTCATTTCTTAAATTTCCTTGCTTGACTAACGCAGTTCGGTCTACATGCAAGTTCCATTCTTAACTAGTGAAGTATTTATTCCTCTAACCAAGTCAGAGCGTTGAAAGATGTTGCCTGATTTTCTTGCTTAATAAAAGGTTTAATTTCTCTGAAATTTCTAGCTGTCTAGTTTGGGTTGCTGTATCAGCTGCTAGTTTGTACGTTTCAGATGTAAAGAATGGTGCGATTGGTCTCGAAAGTTTGTGAACTTTTGGTTTAAATGAAACTCTCCTAAAATGTAAAAACTAAACTAACATTAAACTGGTCTAACATTCATGAGTGATGTACTCGTCCTGTTTTTTTTTCGAAACGGAGGTGATACCGCTGGTCTCCGCATCAAAACGATACCCACAGCCTTTTTATTTATGATTCAACAGTCTTAAAAGAAAAAATAAAGAGATCAACCTGAAACCACCTCACTAACGAAAGCCGTCGCAACACCTACAACCTTGATGTACAATCTTGGTGAAGGAGGTGGTCATGTCAGGGCCATCATCCCGACCTCACACCTATGCACATCATCATAAAACTCGATGCCACACCAGACTGCTCAACAGCGAGCCGGGAGCACAAACTAGTCTAGCAGACTAGCGTGCACGCGCTCAAGAAGTCCCCGCCATTTTCCGCTGATCCATTTTCAGGACATGGATCAAAGTAATGAACTTGTTTGTCCTGCCGTCGACGCCACCACAACGTCAGACCACGTCACCTCTATGTGTGTCCATCGCCAAGACCCCGTCGTGCACATAGGTGAGACTGCTTGCTGATGTTGATGTGGGTAGCTACAATACTACTCCACCTCTTGCCTCCTCCATCCAACAACTACTCCAAAAATAATACCCTCATGATGAAGAATGACACCAAAGCGCTGCGTCGTGAGATCTAGTATAACCAAATCTGGTTTTTTCCTCAGAGCATCACGAGTGAGTAGACCATGGCTGCAACAATGATGCCTTTAACAAGATAACAATACATAGACGCTGCTATTGCTCACCGTGAACGAATCCGGAGCTTGGTTTTCACCGGTAGCCTCGTCTCCCCAACTCGCTGCTAGGCCAGATGTGGGATGAAGGATCCACCACAACCAGCCGGTCAACTAACTAGATCAGACTCTGCCAGGCCGTCGACCTTTCGTCCTCCACCTGCCACCACGATCTGCCAAGCCCAGATGGTCGCCGCCAGGCTACGACACCGCCGATGACGGGACCAGTGCGAGCGCCGTCACACGCCACACAGGTGTTTCCCTTCATTGACCTCAACAACAATGGGATAAGAGGAGGTGGAGCGGGTGTCTATAAGGGGGCGGTCAGGGCCCTCTGGTGCATACTAACGCGTCCACACGGGATGGCTCGTGTAAGCTTTCACCTAAAGTTGGGGGAAGATTTCAGTTCCCTATCCCCTACACTAACTCGGGATGCACAAAACAATTAACAATGAATACCAATTTTTTTAATCTTGGTTAAAGACCATACCTAGTACCCAGGATAAATGGCACGAATACCAGGATAGTGTGATCCTCAATTATAAATAGGAACCTCGGTCCATCGACAGTTAGGATTTAAACTCATATGCTAAATTTGTACATCCACTCTCCCAACTAGTTGAGCTAGGATCACATCCTAAAATATTCCCATCCACATAATATGGTATATTTTATGATGGGTTTTTATACATGATATACTTCGCGTAGCACAATACTTCTAGTTCACGAACAATATATTTTTCTTGTCCTGTCATGGAGACTTTATGTGTTTAATTCATGGACATTTTGATTGGGAATTTTTTCAAAGTCATCAAACTGAGATGAGGGCACATATGTTCATTCTCTTCCCTCTACTAGGACTATAACAATAAAGTTATGAAATTGAGATGTTCTGCTCGCGAGCTCAAATGATCCAGCTATTTTAAAAAATTCAAAATTCAAATATCTTAGTTTCAAAAAAAACATGAGAAAAAAATCGGATGTAGCCAAGATGTATCTCACAAACATGCAAAATATAGATTTATTTGAAATACTTTGTATTCTAGGCTACATAAAATGATAAAAAGTGTTGATCTGAATATGCATATTTTCACAACTCTAAAGTTTATCAAACTTTGTCATTTTGTTGTAGCCGACAATACAAAGAATTTCGGGTTGTGATTTCACATGCTTAGGATACAACATTGACTATGTTCAAAATTGTTTTCAGTTTTTTTAAAACTTGTAATATTTTTTTAAATAAAGGAAGTACTAGTTCCTTCCGTTTCAAAATATAAGATGTTTTAGCTTTGTGAATGAAATTTATCTAGACTTCTTTTAGTGTATAGGTTCACTCAAGTTTAGAATAAACCTATTACTAAAAAAAGTCTAGATATATTTTATTCATAGATATAAAACATCTTATATTTTGAAACATAGGGAGTACTACGGTGAACATGTTAGTTCGCTTGCACAAGAGAATATCTAACTCATGCATGGTGTCGTGTATACTTGTGTTCTTCAATCTACTAGGACTTGCACACACTGCGGAAGTCACCACCGATTGGCTGGTGGTGTCTGCTGCTCGATGCCAAAACTGTCGGCAGGCCCTGAAAAATCCTTCTAGTAAGGTAGCCCTAGGAGTGTGCCTCTCAGTAGCCCTAGATACCGGGAAGCACAAATATCGTACACTAGTTGAAACAGGCCCATGTGTCCCGGTTGGTAAGAGGCTTTAGTCCCGGTTACTCAACCGGGACGGGGCAATCGGGACTAAAGCCCCAACCTTTAGTCCTCGGGACTAAAGTTCCAGCCTTTAGTTTCGGTTGTCCCACCAACCGGGACAAAAGGGCATACACGTGACCACGGTAGAGGGAGGGGGCAACCATTCCGGTTCGTAACACGAACCGGGACAAATAACCATTTGCCGTGGTAGAGAATTTATTTTGGCAAATTTTTTGCCGCGGCAGTATTTTTGCCACTTTTTGTGCCGCGGTAGAGAATTCATTTATGTTGTTTTATTATTTATTTAGTGTTTTACACTCATCAATGAAGGAACCATTATATTACACAAGATCATCATGACAATATAGATCCAAATGTCGAACATATTATATTCGATACACGGATCGAGTTCATGCACTACATACAAAATAAGCTCTTTGTACAATCCCTATTGTTTATACACACCCGAATAGTATTCCCCTTTCGGGTTTAGGACTTCTGCATCCAAGAATCCCGCCAATTCCTCCTGAATTGCTCGTACGCGATCCTTTGGCTTAAGACCGTCCCGTAGACGTTTGATCTGATTTAAAAAAAGGAGTCATCCTATATGAATGAAACTAAACAAAATTTGATGGTAATTAAAAAATATAGAAATTGTTTAAGTACGTGGAGTTGCTCTAAATTTTAGCCCTTCTCACAGCACGTCTGACGGATGAACTCGCAAACATAGTATCCACATAAATTGTTCCCTGGTCCCTGCGTCAGGCACTATACGAGAACAAAGTTCAATCAAAAAAATAATCAAGCATGATAATAATGATATGAAAACTAGAATCAAAGAGATGCACGGATATAGCTAGTGATGCTTACATCTAGTGGTTAAAATGTAAGCTCCTCTTTCCAAACACCCCTAGCCTTGTTGGTGAACCATTTTCAAGCGCTTCCCAGCGAAGAAAACGAATAAAAGAAGTTATTAATTACTTGATATCATAAAATTCACGAACGTTGCCGATATAGTGTCGTAATGATTAGAATTACCACTGAAGAAGCATCTGCATGTCCTTCCACTGCTTAAGGGGTTTATGTTTCGATTCCATGACTAGTACACTCCCTTTGTCAAGTTGAATGATTAACAGAATATAGTGGAAGCTGCGTATGCATAACTAATCAATTATATACTTAACATCGAGTAAGCAAAATAGAAAGTGTATACAAGACAATAACACTCACTTGAAGTTGTAAGGAAATAGTATTTCCCTTCTGGTTTCTTGAAACCTTAACGCGTGTACGATATTATCCTCCGTATCCTGGGGGTTTGTTTTGAGATTAGCTTGATGAACCCAATATGGGTCAATGAACCCAATGTCATAGATTTGTCCTCTGCTGCATTCGAGAATCTTCATTCTGCATATTATAATATGATTATATACATGCCATAAACAAGGTGAGATAGCTAGAGACTAAATTAATTACAGAATTAGTACTTACAGACAATAGGCACTGATGATCGATTTGTCCAAGTCGTCTTGATTGAATAATTGAAATAGTTCATCAAATTCAATGGATATCATGTCATCTATTTATTTCCCATAATACTTTTTTGTAACCCTCGGCACTATCCAGTTAGCCCCGGCCTTTGTGGCATGCATGTACCAGTTATGCAATCTTCGCATTTTTGTTGGAAGATTATTTACCTTCTCAGGTTTGACGAGAGGTTTGCCGTACTGGTATTTGTATGCTACTTCACACACGGGGAAGTACTCTAACTGGGATAAGTACTGAGCAATACTCATACCTTGAGTAGCGGCAGCTTCTCCGTATTGTGCAACTACCTCTGGATCATACTGCTCTTGGGCCGCATATTTGCTCGACCCCACATTGGTATGGGAAATCACCTTGAGAGGGGTGCAAGACTGTTTTGCTTGTTCTCCGAGCTGGGCAACAGATTTCTCGCTTGCATCAGTACTTCTCTTCGAGGCTTGTTGTGCTGCATGTGACTTGAGAATAGAACGCTCATAGTCTGATGACAGCTTTGGCTCGGGTTGATGAAGAGTCTTTAGCATTTTGAACACTCTGGCTTTTTCTTCTTTGGTGCTGGGGAACTCTGGCTCTTTCGGCCGCCTCAGCTTAGCGAAAAACGCTGTCGTTTCCGCATCAAAGATAGCCGTAGTCTCCTCTTCAGTACAGTCATAAGCTCTCTTGGGAGGAACCTTTGGTACTTTTGGAAGAGGCTCTTGTTTACGTTTCGGCGATCACTTACCACGACGCAGAGTAGCGTTTGTACTCTTAAGCTTTTTATCCTGAGGCGCCGGCGATGGCTGCGCCAGAGATTGGTGAGGCGACGGAGATGGGTGAGGCGACGGAGCCGGGTGAGGCGACGAAGACGGCTGCCGCGGCGGCGGCGACCTTGCTGGAGACGGGTGAGGCGGCGACAAAGATGGCCTTGGCGTGTGATTTCGAAGCACGATACATTCCTTTGGCCATAGAATGGTGACGTTTGTTGCGTCTCCCAGTTCAGTCACATCCCCTTCACCTGCAGGGTAGTCAAGCTTCAAAACTTCAAAGGTGGGCATGATTTCATCCACCCCGACAACAGCGTAGCCTTGTGGAACCGGACGACAGTGGTAAGTTGGTGTGGGTCCAATTGGTAAGGCATAGCCGACCGCCACCTTCATTCATATGTTCACAACTTTGACATGTAGCTCGCAGTGTGTCATCTGTGTGATATCATCCACTGGGTAGCCAACATGAGCCATCGTCGGTGCACCATCGTCATCGTCATTGTCATCACCCGGGACCTCGGTGGAAGCCACACTGCTTTTTCCATTATTCGATAGACCGGTAGCATCGAATGCAGGTTCTACCACCATGTGCTGCTGAGATGGGCCGGTAGTACTTTGCTCTTTAAGTGCGTTAATTTCATCTTGTTGTTGCTTTATTCGTTCTTCAATTATACGCATTCGCTCTTTCTAAATATCTGCTTCAACTTCCGCCTTGTCCTTTCTCCTCTGACGGCTTCTATCAGGATATTTCTTCCTCTCTTCGGGAAACCCAGTCCTCCATGGTTTGGAGCCGCTTGTGCCTCGTGTTCGTCCATCATGTTCCTTATTTCTAAGGGTGAGTGTGAGCTCATCATTATCTCTATCGGGAATGAAGTCCCCATCTTTAACAGCCTTTACTGCTTTTCTCATCTTCTGGATTGGCAAGGGGTCTTCTTTATGTCGTATGTTATATATACACATCCCTTTCGAGTCCAACGTGCCCCCATGCCCGTAAAACCAATTCCTTGCACGTTCGATCCAATCGTCTGTCTCTAGGATAATCTTTTTAGCACGCAGTTCCTTCTCAAGTTTCTCCCACTTAGGAATTCCAGCCCTGTAGCCCCCTTGCCCCATAGTATGGTCATACTTCTTGTTAGCAGCATTCAGCTTATTCGTTGCAGACATTTTCTTAGCTTTTTCTGATGTCTTGTAATTCACAAACTCAGCCCAGAATGGTTCTATCTTCTGAAACTGAATCTTCTTGAAATCCGGAGTCTTCTCTTTCACGACATAGTCAAGGTGCAATCTTTTATTCCAGTTGGTGAAACACTGGGCCATCTTCTTCATAGCCCACTCCCTGACCTTAGCCTCCATGGCTCGCACATGTTCTAAGGCGTCCTCAACTGGATCCTCCGCATTTGGATCCAGCTCTATCTTCGGTAGTTTGGAATTAACCATGAGCCTCTTCCACAGTAAATATTTGGCCACGGTAGGGAGAGGACGTTCCCTCTTCTTCTGCATCAGCAGGCCTATTCCAATTTCGAACGGTGATCGGGATGAAATCCCTAACGATTACTCCGCATTGTGCCACAAATTTGTTTGCGACAACTTCGGGAGCAATCGGTTTGCCGTCTTCACCGATATCTTCGATCCTGAACCTCTCATGGTCTTCCAACTTTTTGGTTGGGCCTCGTCCGCTCTTTTTAGTAGATTTCTTCGATCCGGAGGGCTAAAAGAAGAAAGATCGTCATTACTATTTCTATATAGATAGCAAATGATTAATTAATGAATTAATTATATTACATGCACCTCGCCGGAGCGGTCGTCTTTTCGATCACACAAGGCATCGCCTTCTCCCTCACGGAAGGCATCACCTTCAACCTCAAACAAGTCATCTCTTCCGGCAAAAAGAGGATCACCCTCACCAGAGTTGTTCAGAAACGTCGATACATCTAAATTTTCTTCCCTGCAGATCACACCTTGGATCAACTCTTCCTTTTCTTCATCTCTGTCGTGTGGGTCCATATTTTATGCATAGGTGGAAAAACGGATAAGTCAAAGCGGCTAAGGGAGAATGTTAGGTACGGTGTTGAGAGATATAAACCCTAATTCGGAGAAACCCTAATATATACATACACAATAATAAAAATGAATTTACAATATCAGAAACCCTAATTCGGAGAAACCCTCGGGCTTGGATCCTATCGCGAAGAACCAATACTGAAAAGAAAGGCGGCAATCAATCAACCCTCGGGTTCGGGATACCCTGGCGAGGACACACCGGCTAACCCTAGGTGCAACATCGATTCAACTGGGGTCTATGACAACTAATATCATGGCTAAGCATCTACAATACGATGGCTATCAAGAAATCTTCAATCTTCGATGGTGTTGACCTTGGTCTTTGATCTCGATCTCACATTCTACCGCGAAGAACCGAACACCAGAAAGAGAGGGGAACAATCAATACATGGCATCGATGCAATGATCAAACAAGGATGATGATATGACAAGTTAATTTGTATTGAAAAGTGTAACATCCCAAAAAATACTAAACTTGGATCATCAATTTCTAATCATCAAACTTAGGGTTAACAAAAACTTTTCTAAATAAATTTATGAATGCATGCATATGTGTTTGCATTGATTTTGAAATTCTTTTAAACCACCTTGTTTGTGTGATCCATTGCTTGTAAAATGTTTCTTAGGTGAAATAAACATCATCTAAAACATTTCCCACACTTTTCCTAAAGGCAAGTAAATCAAAACACATATATGAAATGAATGGTCATTTTGGCCAATTTAACTCCCATGCCTACTTTGGCTGTCTCAAACTTTCAGAACCTAACAGAAACTTTTCTGGATCTTTGCACCCCTTGAATGTACTCATAAAAAAGTATCAAGGCCCACTTTGTGATCATCCAGAAACTTTCAAATGCATAGTTTAAATGACAATTCAAAATTGAATCTTTATCATATGGGAAGATCCCACTTTTTCAAAAACTACTCAAACAAGCTCAACTTTCAAAACCCAAGCATCTGCAGACTCACCAGCACCAATCTAGCAAACCCACCAAAAATCATTTCAAAATTCAAAACTTGATTTCATGCGGCCATTTCATCAAACAGGTTGCAGACACAAATCAAACAAACATCAAACACTATTGTGAGCAGTGATTCTTGCCTAACTGGTTCCCCATTTAGCTCACACACAACTCAGTAGATCATCTAGGAAGATTAGCCAAGCACTAGCACCACTGTGAGCTTGCCATTGTCATCAATGGTGAATAGCCGAGCACCCCCTTGCCACCCCATAGTCGACAGCAAGTTAGGAGCAGCAGCAAGCCTAGCCAGCATGTCTGGGAGGCATCCCACCGTCCATCGCCACTACCTGTCCCAGCCGCGAGCGTTGCAAAGCCCTGGACCACGCGCACGAACCGCGCCCAGACCCTGCCGAGCGTGCGTCAGAGCGCCACCCTCGACCATCACCCACAGATCGCGCGCCGCCCTCGCCACGTGCATACACAATCCCCACCGACCCAGGACCCACCAGACATCCCCGTTTGCCGCCCCGTGCCACGCAGCCACCGCCCGCCGTCGAAGACGCTGCCTCTGCCACGCAGATCACCGCCTGTTCCAGACCAAACCACACCGCCCCATGCCTCGAGACCATGTCGTGGAGCATCGCCAGGAGACACCACACCGTCCCCTACCCTTGCCCATTCCTTTAGCCGCCTGTAACCTCGCCCCCGACGAACTCACCGTGCGCCCCGACAGTCCCCTCGCTCGACTATAAATAGAGGCCACCCCGCACGATTTATTCACACCATCTCACTCCCCTCTCCACACTGATCGTGCCACACTATTCTCAGAGCAAGGCGAGCACTGCCTTGCCGGAATTTCACAGAGCCTGCCGCTGCCGGAGAAGAAGGGATCCAGCGATTGGAGCCGCCCCAGGAGCTGCCGTGACCACCCATGAGTTCGCCGTCGTCGACTTCGTCGTTCGCCCGCCTCGCCGACCCACTCCAGCACCCCGGTGAGCCCCCAGCACCCCTCACTGGCCGCGCTAGGTTTTGTTCTCGCCGGCGTTGTCTCTCCTCGACGATGACTCTCAGCCGTTGGATTAGAACTAGATCGAACGATCCACGTCGCCCCATACCGCTTCGCCCAGCCCCGTGTCACTGACGAGTGGGGACACCCACTTAAGCAGCCCGTGGGAGCACTGCGCTTAGCAGACCGGCCCAGTAACTTTTCCCGCGCAGCCCAGTTATTCAAATTAAACTTTTTTCTATTTCAATTCAAACACACTTCTGTACCCAACTTTAAAAATCAATCCAGATCGATTCAGTGCACCAAATTGAATGAAACCAATTTTGTTGGAAAGGTCTGTGAATGCTGAATCCAAGCCCGTTGGATTCAAGTCATTTGGATCTATAGATCACCCATGGTAAAAATAACAAGGCAGAAGCTTTTCTGCGTTCAAACATTTTTCAAATTTAAACCCTAATAGCTTTTGAGTTGATTCCAACTCTCAAAAATCACGTTTAACCATACCTTTCAGAATATATAAAAATATATAGGTTTACTTGCAGAAATAATGTTCAAGTAATAAAAGAATGCTACATAAGCATTTCTAGCCACTTTAATTAATTAAAATAAAAGGGTAAAACCTTATTAAATTGTGACACCACTTTAAATCACATTCCCATGAACTAAAATATGTGGTGATGACATGTGTCAACATGATCCCATGTTTGGTTTGGAGAATATTAAATCTTAAGTAGTTTTTCAATGAGTAGAAATTACTTTTCTAAAAATAAAAGGAATTAAATCAAGCCTTAACCTTGTAATTTTAGAGATGATGCTAGATCATCTATAGGATCCTTGTGTGTGATGATTGCAAGTAGTTAAGTATTGTTTGGTGATTGTGTACCTCATATTTATTCATAGACGCTAGTACCGACCAAGGATACGAGGAGGAAGGAGGATACTACGAAGAAGAAGCCGAGGAGAACTTCAACCACTGCTCTGCACAAGGCAAGCTAGTAACCTTGCAAGCTAACACTTGCAATTTAACAAGATTATACTGATATTGATGCAAGCTGATACTATACCTATGCAAGCTAACCCTTGCAAGATACCCTACTGATGCAACAAACCCATACTTGTTCTATGACTACTATATGCCTTAAGCATATGTGATCATACCCACTTGATAAACCAATCCTAGTTTTACTTACAAGCTTCTTATTTTTTTCTTTATCAAAGCTTACTGAGAGTTTTACTTAAGTGACCTTTAGATACTAGAAAGATATTTGAAGGTTGCATAAAGAGCATAAAATTTGGCCTAAGTTAGAAACCTGGATATCAGCCTGAGACATAAGGTTATACTTAATTGAAACTCCACTAGTTACCACCCCTCATCAGTACTACCCCCACCTGTAGATGCTAGTGCTAAGCATAAAACTTGATCAACTTTAGATGGGAATACTTGGTGGAAAAATGGTTATGAAAACGTTGGAATGATGGATCATTCTATTGAAATGTTTTGGACATGTGTTTCCAAACACTTGATGATTTTGGTGATGAAAATGTTGAGGCATGAGCCTTAGCCCTTTTTAAAACTGATGGTTGTCTGGATGCGATACCATTCCAATTTTATCGTACAACCACAATACCCGAATATTGGGTAGAGCTTGACTGGAAACTTATATTCCTTAGTATTAGTTCCCTCACGGCCAAGGTCTGAGCTGAGGCTACCTTGTGAAGATTGTCCACCTGTGCAGTACCCAAGATGACAGTTGGTCATGGTTGGGAGGCCAAACTCACAGGAGAGGTGCTTATACTAGGGCGTGTAATTGAAAGGTTAGGATTGATTATCCGCATACTGACTATGGTGAATTCAGGATTTGTTCCTGACGGATGTATCGAATGTTGTGGTGAAAGTGTACAATCTCTGCAGAGTGTCAAACTATTCGAATAGCCGCGTCCGCGGTTATGGACAGTTGGAGTGGCCATACTGTTCCCCTGTCAGACTTTTCAAAATGACCTGTGAAATGAATCAAGATTTTGACTTGACCACAACAGAGTTGTGATATGAAATACAAGTTCCCACTTAGGACTTATAAAATTGTGACTAGCTTTGGAACCTAGTAGAGATAAATCTGGCTTTTGCAAAACAACCCTAGAGCCTAGTGTCCTATTATCCAAAAACCCCCTTCTACCTGTTAGTATTAGTTTGCGAGTACTTAAAGAGTACTCATGGCTTTGTCCCTGGCTATTCCCATGGCCAGACTATGAAGAGGAGTACCTGGAAGATGGACCCCAGGAAGGTTACGACAACTAGGATCATCTCCCATCGTCAACATTGCCTGTGACCCCGAAGATGGAGCTTCGCCTACGCTACCGTTACTATTACGTATTCTGCTGCTTGATGTTGTACTAAGAACTAGATCATGAGATCCCTATTTGTGTAAGAACTTATGTACGGTTGTAATGGATGATGTGCTATGGTATCCAATTCTATTATGTCTCGCAAAAATGGTAATCCTGGGATTGCGATGTATGGCATAACAGGCATCTAGGATTGAAAAATCCGGGTGTTAACAAGTTGGTATCAGAGCCATCCTGACCATAGGAGACCCTAGTTAGAGTGGACGTTTGAACCAAAAACTTAGTTTCAAAACCAAAGAAAACAAATATTTACAAAAACTTATTCTCATCCTTATCTCTTTGATTCTTTCATAAAAATTCATGTTCCTCAAAAACTCTTGCAAAATACATAAAATTTTGACACACTTGATCACTCTGCTAATCTACTCATCCTCTATTTTTATAGATGGACGTGAAGTACAACAAGTTTTACCAACTTGGGAATGGAGGAGACCTTATCTTTGAGAGGATCTGGATCAGCTTTCAGAACTTCTGGAGCGTCCACACCCCGAGTTCTTCGGAGCTCAGCTCAATGATCAAGGAGGAGAAGATCTGCAGTGGCTAATTGTTGCAAGTCTCCGAGGAAAGATTGGACCTCCCACTGCGGAGGGAATTTAGTTTACCTTGAGGGAAAACAACTGGCTCGATGGACTTGCCAGAGCAATGCAGGAAGCTCTTTCCCGTCTATGTGGGCAGAGCATCAATCAGATCAAGGGTACTCGCTTTGAGTTTTTCCCAAGGCGTGATGCAAATGGACAACCACTGGAAGCCCCATACCACCCCGAGCTGAAGACTCAATTGGACCACCTTAGCTTCATGATGTATGATCGTCAGCAGGAGTTGGACAACTGCCGTGACTATTGCAACCACAAGTCTGCCATCATCAAGACGAAGGATCAGACCATAGCCATGCTAGCAAAGGATCGCAAGTCTCGCCGCCTTCAGCTTGACAAGAAGGAGCGCATTATTGCCCGTCTTCACCACCGCATCTCATCTCTGGAGGAGACCATCCACGAGAGAGACATGCAGTTGGAGGAAAGGGAGAATGCCGGAGAGGATCTTCGTGGAGACCCTTACTCCTATCTCAGCGATGACGATGATTTTCTGGAGGATTAGGCCATGGACTTCTTCACCGATGAGGATGATTTCGCCTTCATCGATGATGATGAAGATGATGAAGCCACAGACTCCGAGGAGTAGTAGCACTGAGCACTAGCGTAGTGAGTAGTAGTCGGTCCCACTGTATCGTAGATTCCAGAATGGTTCTTAAAACCATCTGTTTTTCCTTGCTGTGGTGTGCGTTGTATCGAGTGAATGAATGAATAAAAATCAAGTTGCTAGAAAAATCTGAGTCAAACATTTAAAACTTTTCAAAGACCCAAAACCTTAGAAATTTCCCTCTTTTCTCATGATCTATATCAATCTTCAGATGCCACATGGAGGAAGTGGTTCAGCCCCGGACCCGATGTTGCAGATACTGCAAATGTTGACTTCTGACCGCGAAGCTGAAAGAGCAGAACGTCAAGCCAACCTAGCCACTCTGCAACAGATAGCCCAGCTAGCCCACAACAACCAAGGCCACGGAAATCAGGACAACCATGGATCTAAACTCAAGAATTTCTAGAATACCAACCCACCCGTTTTCACCAAGTCAGAAGAACCCCTAGACGCCGATGATTGGCTGCAAACCATGGAAAACAACCTAGAAGTCGTCGGAGTGGAAGCCAACGAGAAAGTCATGTTCGCCACTCATTATCTAGCCAGAGATGCCAGGGCATGGTGGAACAGTGTTCGTGCAATGACCGTAGGCCAGATGATGACATGGGAAGGATTCAAGGTCAAGTTTAGCAGAACCCATGTGCCACCAGGTTTGATCAAGAGAATGAGAGACGAGTTCAGAGAGCTGAAGCAAGGAAGGATGACTGTAGTGGAATACCGTGACAAATTTTTGTCATTAGCTAGGTATGCCCCGGACGAGATAGACACCGAAGCCAAGAAGAAAGAAAGATTCCTGAATGGTCTACATGACGAGATGCAGACGGTGTTAGTCAATGTCCCCTTTGCTGATATTGAAGCCCTTGTCGACTCTGCTATCCAGATGGAAGGAAAGATCAACCAAGCCAATGAGAACCGCAAGCGTCGTATTATGCATCAACTAGGAACCCATCAGACCCCAAAGTATCGCCCCAACCCATCTCCAGGATTTTCCCCAAGAACCAACAGACCCCCTATGACCCGTCCGACCTACCCCAACCATGGAAACCCTAGACCCGGAGGAAATCACAACAACCCCGGCCACTCTAGCAATTTCACCCGTGCCCCACCCAAGTTCAACACCAACAATGCTACCGCCAACACCAACACTTCCCCGAGGACTGGAAGCAATGCTGTGCCTGTCGCAGCCAAGGACAAGTCACAAGTGACCTGTTATGACTGTGGGAATAAAGGCCACTATTCCAACGAGTGCCTCAACAAGAAGAATGCTACATCCCCCAATACCAATGTCCCAGCTCAACAACAGCGTCGTGTTCAGCCAGGGAGAAGATTTGCCCAGGTAACTCACTCAACCGCAATGGCTGTCTTTTTCTCATGCATGCTGAAGAAGCTCAGGAAGCGCCAGACGTCGTGCTGGGTATGTTTTCTGTTAATTCAGTACTTGCAAGAGTGTTGTTTGACTCTGGTGCCTCGCATTCATTTGTCACCGAAGAATTTGCCTGCACTAGTAAAATTCAACCAACCAAACTGAAGCATGTTATGATTGTGCAAATTCCCGGATCAACCACCAAGGCTAGGCAAATTTGCAAAGCCGTCCCTATCCGAAATCCATGGCATAGATTTTTATGCTAATCTAATAGTACTCGGAACTAAAGGTTTGGAAGTAGTACTAGGAATGGATTGGATGTCCAAACATAAGGGATTGATTGACTGTGCTAAGAAAGCCATCACCATGACCAGTACCGCCAGAATATCAGTCGAGCATATATCTGAAACCTTACCTTGCCAATTCAAGTGTAACAAGAGTCTAGCCCAACCTACCATTGACCAAGTCCGGATAGTGTGTGAATACCCCGATGTATTTCCAGATGTTTTGCCCGGTATGCCCCAGATAGGGATATCGAGTTTATCATCGAACTAATCCCCGGAACAGGACCCATAGCCCAGAGACCCTATAGTATGAACCCGTCAGAGCTAGAAGAACTGAAGAAGCAACTGGATTCCATGCTAGAAATTGGATTGATTCAACCAAGTGCGTCACCATGGAGATCACCTGTCTTATTTGTGGACAATAAAGATGGAGGTAACCGTTTGTGTACGGATTATCAGAAGTTAAATGATGTCACCATCAAGAACAAGTACCCCTTGCCCAAGATAGAAGATTTGTTTGATCAGTTGACCGGTGCCCAGGTGTTTTCTAAGATTGATCTTAGAACTGGCTACCATCAACTCAAAATTCGTGCAGAGGATATTCCAAAGACTGCCTTTACCACCAGATATGGATTGTATGAGTATACAGTCATGTCTTTTGGATTAACCAATGCCCCCGCTTATTTCATGAACCTCATGAATAAGATTTTTATGGACTTCCTGGATAAGTTTGTCGTTGTTTTCATCGATGACATTCTGATTTATTCCAAATCATAAGAAGAACATGAGCTACACCTAAGGACCATTCTTGGAACCCTTAGAGAGCATCAGCTGTATGAAAAGTTTAGCAAATGTGAATTCTGGTTACAGGAGGTAGGATTCCTTGGTCACATTGTATCAGCCGGAGGAATTGCCGTTGACCCTGCCAAAGTGAAAGATGTAGAAGATTGGCAAGCCCCAACCACTCAAACCCAAGTTCGTGCATTTCTCGGATTGGCGGGATATTACCGAAAGTTCGTAGAAGGATTCTCGAGTATAGTCCGACCCATGACCCAATTGCTAAAGAAGGACAAGAAGTTTGAATGGACCGACAAATGTGAAGCGAGTTTTCAAGAACTCAAGAGGAGATTGATTTCAGCCCCAATCTTGATCATGCCGGATATCACGAAGCCCTTCGATGTGTATTGTGACGCATCCAAGATTGGTCTCGGATGTGTGCTAATGCAAGAAGGCAAAGTTATATCTTATCTATCTCGACAATTGAAGCAACATGAGCAAAACTACCCAACCCATGACCTCGAACTCGCAGCAGTAGTTCTAGCCCTGAAGACTTGGAGACATTACCTAATGGGAAACCGTTGTGAGATTTATTCGGATCACAAGAGCCTAAAGTATATATTCACTCAGAATGAGTTGAATATGAGGCAAATAAGATGGATTGAGCTAATCAAGGATTACGACCTGGACATTCACTATCACCCTGGTAAAGCCAACGTGGTAGCCGATGCCCTTAGCAGATTGTCGTGCCGCTTGAACTCCATGATTTTGAAGGAGAAACCAAGTTTGCACAAGGAGATGGAAGATTTTCGAATGGAATTAGTAAGTGAAGGATTTTTGGCTAGCATAGAACTTTAGCCCACTTTTATCAGTCAGATTAAAGAGGCGCAGAAGGGAAATGCCAGCATCGACGGAATCAAGCGTCGTATCGGTACAGGCAAAGTACCCGGATTCACCGAGGACGAAGAAGGAGTTCTGTGGTACAAAGGACGCCTTTGTATACCAGCAGATTCAGAGTTGAAAGAAGTTATCTTGAAGGAGGCTCATGATACTCTTTATTCTATCCATCCCGGAGGAACTAATATGTATCAAGATTTGAAAGAGCAATTTTGGTGGCATAAGATGAAGAGAGAAATAGGAAGCTATATCGCCAAGTGTGATATATGTCAGCGAGTCAAGGCAAGACATCAAAGACCCGCTGGATTGTTGCAACCTTTGCAGATTCCGGAATGGAAATGGGATTCTATAGGAATGGACTTTACCACTGGACTACCTACTTCTAGTAGAGGAAATGACTCTATTTGGGTCATAGTGGATAGATTGTCCAAAGTCGCCCATTTCTTGCCTGTCAAAACCACATATCAGAGTTCGAAGCTAGCGGAGTTGTACATCGCTAGAATCGTTAGTTTGCACGGAGTCCCCAAGAACATAGTATAGGATCGAGGAACTCAGTTTACCTCGAGATTCTGGAAGAAAGTCCAAGAAGGTTTAGGAACCCGCCTAGATTTCAGTACCGCGTATCACCCTCAGACCGATGGACAAACGGAGCGAGTAAATCAAATACTCGAAGATATGCTGAGAGCATGTGTGCTAGAATATGGATCCAAGTGGGAAGACTGTCTGCCGTTCGCAGAATTTTCCTATAATAACAGTTATCAAGCCAGTTTGCAAATGGCCCCATTTGAATTCATGTACGGAAGAAAGTGTCGCACCCCTTTGAACTGGTCGGAAGTAGGAGAGAGTCAGATTTTCGGACCCGACATCCTCCGAGAAGCAGAAGAGAAGGTTCACAAGATTCGTGAGCACCTCAAGACCGCCCAATCCCGACAGAAGAGTTATGCCGACAAGAGACGTAGAGACCTCGCCTTCAACATAGGAGATTTTGTTTATCTGAAAGTGTCGCCATTGAAGGGAATGCAGCGTTTCCAACTCAAAGGAAAGTTAGCCCCCAGATATATCGGACCTTTCAAGATCCTGAACCATTGAGGAGAAGTATCATATCAATTGGAGCTATCTAAAGAGATGTCAGCCGTGCATAATGTGTTCCATATCTCGCTACTTCGCAAGTGTCTCGAAGTCCCCGAGAAGACCGAAGTACTCAAGAATATCGACCACCAGACCATAGAGATCAACGATGACCTGACCTATCCTGAAGTACCCATCCGTATTTTGGAAGAAGCTTTTCGAACTACCCGAACCCGAAGCATCAAGTTTCTCAAAGTTCAGTGGAGCAACAACACAGAAGAGGAAGCTACCTGGGAACGCGAAGATCACATCAGGACGGAGTTTCCCGATCTCTTCACATCCTAGGTAATCTTTTCGTCCTTTTTCAAATCTCGGGACGAGATTTTGTTTAAGGGGGGAAGGTTTGTAACATCCCAAAAATACTAAACTTGGATCATCAATTTCTAATCATCAAACTTAGGGTTAACATAAACTTTTCAAAATAAATTTATGAATGCATGCATATGTGTATGCATTGATTTTGAAATTCTTTTAAACCACCTTGTTTGTGTGATCCATTGCTTGTAAAATGTTTCTTAGGTGAAATAAACATCATCTAAAACATTTCCCACACTTTTCCTAAAGGCAAGTAAATCAAAACACATATATGAAATGAATGGTCATTTTGGCCAATTTAACTCCCATGCCTACTTTGGCTGTCTCAAACTTTCAGAACCTAACAGAAACTTTTATGGATCTTTGCACCCCTTGAATGTACTCATAACAAAGTATCAAGGCCCACTTTGTGATCATCCAGAAACTTTCAAATGCATAGTTTAAATGACAATTCAAAATTGAATCTTTATCATATGGGAAGATCCCACTTTTTCAAAAACTACTCAAAAAAGCTCAACTTTCAAAACCCAAGCATCTGTAGACTCACCAGCACCAATCTAGCAAACCCACCAAAAATCATTTCAAAATTCAAAACTTGATTTCATGCGGCCATTTCATCAAACAGGTTGCAGACACAAATCAAACAAACATGGTTCCCCATTTAGCTCACACACAACTCAGTAGATCATCTAGGAAGATTAGCCAAGCACTAGCACCACTGTGAGCTTGCCATTGTCATCAATGGTGAATAGCCGAGCACCCCCTTGCCACCCCATAGTCGATAGCAAGTTAGGAGCAGCAGCAAGCCTAGCCAGCATGTCTGGGAGGCAGCCCACCGTCCACCGCCACTACCTGTCCCAGCCGCGAGCGTTGCCAAGCCCTGGACCACGCGCACGAACCGCGCCCAGACCCTGCCGAGCGCGCGTCAGAGCGCCACCCTCGACCATCACCCACAGATCGCGCGCCGCCCTCGCCACATGCATACACAATCCCCACCGACCCAGGAGACCGCCAGACATCCCCGTTTGCCGCCCCGTGCCGCACAGCCACCGCCCGCCGTCAAAGACGCCGCCTCTGCCACGCAGAGCACCGCCCGTTCCAGACCAAACCACACCGCCCCATGCCTCGAGACCATGTCGTTGAGCATCGCCAGGAGACACCGCACCGTCCCCTACCCTTGCCCATGCCTTTAGCCGCCTATAACCTCGCCCCCGACGAACTCACCGTGCGCCCCGACGGTCCCCTCGCTCGACTATAAATAGAGGCCACCCCCGCACGATTTATTCACACCATCTCACTCCCCTCTCCACACTGATCGTGCCACACTATTCTCAGAGCAAGGAGAGCACTACCTCGCCGGAATTTCACTGAGCCTGCCGCTGCCGGAGAAGAAGGGATCCAGCGATTGGAGCCGCCCCAGGAGCTGCCGTGACCACCCCTGAGTTCGCCGTCGTCGACTTCGTCGTTCGCCCGCCTCGCCAACCCACGCCAGCACCCCGGTGAGCCCCCAGCACCCCTCACTGGCCACGCTAGGTTTTGTTCTCGCCGGCGTTGTCTCGCGTCGACGATGACTCCCAGCCATTGGATTAGAACTAGATTGAACGATCCACGTCGCCCCATACTGCTTCGCCCAGCCCCGTGTCACTGACGAGTGGGGACACCCACTTAAGCAACCCGCGGGAGCACTGCGCTTAGCAGGCCGACCTAGTAACTTTTCCCGCGCAGCCCAGTTATTCAAATTAAACCTTTTTCTAGTTCAATTCAAACACACTTTTGTACCCAACTTCAAAAATCAATCCAGATCGATTCAGTGCACCAAATTGAATGAAACCAATTTTGTTGGAAAGGTCTGTGAATGCTGAATCCAAGCCCGTTGGATTCAAGTTATTTGGATCTATAGATCACCCATGGTAAAAATAACAAGGCAGAAGCTTTTCTGCATTCAAACATTTATCAAATATAAACCCTAATAGCTTTTGAGTGGATTCCAACTCTCAAAAATCACATTTAACCATACCTTTCAGAATATATAAAAATATATAGGTTTACTTGTAGAAATAATGTTCAAGTAATAAAAGAATGCTACATAAGCATTTCTAGCCACTTTAATTAATTACAATAAAAGGGTAAAACCTTATTAAATTGTGACACCACTTTAAATCACATTCCCATGAACTATAATATGTGGTGATGACATGTGTCAACATGATCCCATGTTTGGTTTGGAGAATATTAAATCTTAAGTAGTTTTTCAATGAGTAGAAATTACTTTTCTAAAAATAAAAGGAATTAAATCAAGCCTTAACCTTGTAATGTTAGAGATGATGCTAGATCATCTATAGGATCCTTGTGTGTGATGATTGCAAGTAGTTAAGTATTGTTTGGTGATTATGTACCTCGTATTTATTCATAGACGCTAGTACCGACCAAGGATACGAGGAGGAAGGAGGATACTACGAAGAAGAAGCCGAGGAGAACTTCAACCACTGCTCTGCACAAGGCAAGCTAGTAACCTTGCAAGCTAACACTTGCAATTTAACAAGATTATAATGATATTGATGCAAGCTGATACTATACCTATGCAAGCTAACCCTTGCAAGATACCCTACTGATGCAACAAACCCATACTTGTTCTATGACTACTATATGCCTTAAGCATATGTGATCATACCCACTTGATAAACCAATCCTAGTTTTACTTACAAGCTTCTTATTTTTTTCTTTATCAAAGCTTACTGAGAGTTTTACTTAAGTGACCTTTAGATACTAGAAAGATATTTGAAGGTTGCATAAAGAGCATAAAATTTGGCCTAAGTTAGAAACTTGGATATCAGCCTGAGACATAAGGTTATACTTAGTTGAAACTCCACTAGTTACCACCCCTCATCAGTACTACCCCCACCTGTAGATGCTAGTGCTAAGCATAAAACTTGATCAACTTTAGATGGGAATACATTGTGGAAAAATGGTTATGAAACCTTGGAATGATAGATCATTCTATTGAAATGTTTTGGACATTTGTTTCCAAACACTTGATGATTTTGGTGATGAAAATGTTGAGGCATGAGCCTTAGCCCTTTTTAAAACTGATGGTTGTCTAGATGTGATACCATTCCAATTTTATCGTACAACCACAATACCCGAATATTGGGTAGGACTTGACTGGAAACTTATATTCCTTAGTATTAGTTCCCTCATGGCCAAGGTCTGAGCTGAGTCTACCTTGTGAAGATTGTCCACCTGTGCAGTACCCAAGATGACAGTTGGTCATGGTTAGGAGGCCAAACTCACAGGAGAGGTGCTTATACTAGGGCGTGTAATTGAAAGGTCAGGATTGATTATCCGCATACCGAGTATGGTGAATTCAGGATTTGTTCCTGATGGATGTATCGAATGTTGTGGTGAAAGTGTACAATCTCTGCAGTGTGTCAAACTATTCGAATAGCCGCGTCCGCGGTTATGGACAGTTGGAGTGGCCATACTGTTCCCCTGTCAGACTTTTCAAAATGACCTATGAAATGAATCAAGATTTTGACTTGACCACAACAGAGTTGTGATATGAAATACAAGTTCCCACTTAGGACTTATAAAATTGTGACTAGCTTTGGAACCTAGTAGAGATAAATCTGGCTTTTGCAAAACAACCCTAGAGCCTAGTGTCCTATTATCCAAAAAAACCCTTCTACTGTTAGTATTAGTTTGCGAGTACTTAAAGAGTACTCATGGCTTTGTCCTTGGCTATTCCCATGGCCAGACTATGAAGAGGAGTACCTGGAAGATGGACCCCAGGAAGGTTACGACAACTAGGATCATCTCCCATCGTCAACATTGCCAGTGACCCCGAAGATGGAGCTTCGCCTACGCTACCGTTACTATTACGTATTTCGCTGCTTGATGTTGTACTAAGAACTGGATCATGAGATCCCTATTTGTGTAAGAAATTCTGTACGGTTGTAATGGATGATGTACTATGGTATCCAATTCTGTTATGTCTCGCAAAAATGGTAATCCTGGGATTGCGATGTATGGCATAACAGGCATCTAGGATTGAAAAATCCGGGTGTTGACAAAAAGTAACCCTAAGACATGCTCGGCAATTTAAACAGGGTTCCGAGGGGGTGAAAACCCTAACTCGGCGAAACTCCAGAGTATATGAGAGGGGTTGATTTTGTTCTCTAATTAAACTTGTCCTGAAAGTTGTTGAACAATGCATGATTATAGGTTAAATAGTTAGATCCCATTTTTCTGAACATTTTGATATATTATTTGTATTTTTCTGAGTTATAAATAATTAATTATTGAATTTACAATATTATATCAATTTCTGGATTTAATTAAACCATTTCTGAATTTAAACAAAACAGAATACATTTTTACACCGATGCCACTTCTAGCCACAGTGGCTGACAGAGGGGTCTGTGGCCACCTCAGCCTCCACGCAGGCAGGTGGGACCTGGACCATGCAACTGCTAACCTGCACCGCAGAGGCACCAAACCCACAGTGACTGACCAGTGGGGCCGAAGACACATAGGCATGCCACACCACCGGGGTCCGTGGACACGTCAGGACGACGCCAGCGTGACGTCATCACAACGGCCACCGTCGGATGGTCACTGGCGACGGTGAAGGAGGGCGTGTGGGGCGACGAGATATATCCTACTCGAACGAGGCGACCAAGGCAAGCCTACTGGTGGCAGCACCGCTAGGTTTTGGTCGCCGGAGCAAGGAGAACGACGGCGCACGGCGGCAGAACGTACGGGTCGACGGCGAGCAACGACTACAGAGGGAGAGGGGGTCGAGGGAGAGGTCCTAGGGATCCAGAAGCTCACCGCGGATCGGACGAAGGGCTCGGGGAGGCCGCGTGATGTCTAGATCGAAGGCGATGTCGACGGCGGCGGTCGTCGGTGACGAGGAAGATGGCATCGATGGAGACGATTGCAGATGCCCCTCTTCGATTCCTTTTGCGGAGAGATAGAGGGCAACGAGGCAGAGCTCTTGGCAGGGTCAGCAAGGCGGTGGAGCTCGGGCAGCCTGCCGGCGTCGGGGGCGGTTCCTGTGCGCGCATCGGTGAGAGGCAGAGAAGTGAGATGGGGAAGAAGAAGAGGAGGCAAGCCAGTTATAAACGAAGGGCCTTTAGTCCCGATTGGAGCCTCCAACCTGGACTAAAGTGGCTCCAACCTGGACTAAAGGGTCATACGTCCCGGTTGGAGCCACCAACCGGGACGTATGCTCCACCTTTTTTTCATCGGCCCAAGGGGCGCGCGTAGGGGTCTTTAGTCCCGGTTGGTGGCTCCAACCGGGACGTATGGCCCTGTTTTCAAAAAAATTCAGAAATTTTCTCTCTGTTCCCGTGTTATTTTTTATTTTGGGGTTTAAATTTATAATATTTTTTAAATGATAATTACTTTGGAATTTAGAAAAACTTTAAACATAAAAAGTGTTTGAATTTGAATAACCAATTCAAAACCATTTTCTATTTTTAAAAATAATTAATGTAACCATTTAAACTATGAACCATTTAAAATTAAAAATGAATTAACTTATATTTTTTGAATATTAATTTGGAATTTAGAAAAACTTTAAACATAAAAAGTGTTTGGATTTGAATAACTAATTCAAAACCATTTTCTGTTTTTAAAAATAATTAACGTAACCATTTAAAATTAAAAATGAATTAACTTATATTTTTTGAATATTAATTTGGAATTTAGAAAAACTTTAAACATAAAAAGTGTTTGGATTTGAATTAACTTATATTTTTTATAGATTAATGGGCGGGAAAAAATAACGGGAAATAATGGGCGACTTAAGTGACGCCCTTTATCCGTCTTGTTCTGTGTATGCATGTTCTTTGGGTCTTTCATAATTTGTTGGTCCTCCAGTGCTTCTGGTGTATCTTTTGTCTTCCCATACAAGCCTAGGAATTCTAGCAGGTTCATGCAAAAATTCTTCGTCATGTGTATCACGTCGATTGAAGAGCGGACACGTAGTACTTTCCAATATGGCAGCTCCTAAAATATAGATTTCTTCTTCCACATGGGTGCGTGTCCTGTAGCGACGTCGTTCGGAACTGATTGACCGCCGGGACCCTTTCCAAAGATTACTTCTATATCCTTGACCATACCAAATACATCATCACCAGCAGGGAGTTCAGGCTTCTTCCGGTGATCTGCCTCACCTTTGAAATGCTTGCCTTTCTTTCTTACGGGATAATTGGTCGGAAGAAATCGTCGATTCGCCTGGTACATAACCTTCTTGCATTTATGCAAATATGTACCTTCAGTCTTATCTAAACAGCGTGTGCATGACTTATATCCCTTATTTGTCTGTCCTAAAAGGTTACTAAGAGCAGGACAATCATTGATGGTTACGAAAAGCAACCCTCGTAGATCAAATGGCTCCTGTTTGTTCTCATCCCATGCACGTACACCTGGTTTGCCCCACAGCTGTAAGAGTTCTTTAACAAATGTCCTAAGGTACACATCAATGTTGTTGCCCGGTTGCTTCAGGCCTTGGATAAGCACTGGCATCATAATGAACTTACGCTTCATGCACAACCAAGGAGGAAGGTTGTAGATACATAGAGTCACGGGTCAGGTGCTGTGACTATAGCTCTGCTCCCCAAAAGGATCCATGCCATCCGTACTTAGACCAAACCATAAGTTCCTTGCGTCACCTGCAAAGTCTGGGAAGTCTCTCTCAATTTTTCTCCACTGTGACCCATCAGTAGGGTGTCTCAACTTTCCGTCTTTCTTATGATCTTCTTTGTGCCATCGCAACAACCTGGCATGCTCTTTGTTTCTGAACATGCGTTTCAACCTTGGTATTATAGGAGAATACCACATAACCTTAGCAGGAACCCTCTTCTGGAGGGGCTCTCCCTCAACATCACCAAGCTCATCTCATCTGATGTTATACCGCAATGCATTGCATACCGGGAATTTATCTAAATTCTCATACTCCTTACCGCGGTAGAGGATGCAGTCATTAATGCATGCATGTATCTTTTGCACATCTAATCCTAGAGGACAGAGAGTCTTCTTTGCTTCGTAGGTACTCTCAGGAAGTTCGTTATGTTTTGAAAACTTCGGCTTCATTATTTTCAGCATCTTTTCAAATGAGGAGTCAATTAGACCACACTCTGCCTTCCATCGCAGCAATTCCAGTGTGGTACCGAGCTTTATGCTGTCATCTTTACAATTTGGGTACAATAATTTCTTGTGATATTCTAACATGCCCTCTAACTTTAACTTCTCATTTTATGTTTCACAGTCTTGCTTTGCATCAGAAATAACCCTACCAAGTTCATCAGCCAGCTCATCTGATGCCTGTTCTTCACCTCCTTCCTCTTCATTGTCTTCCATTGCAGTATCACTATATTCAGGAAACATATGATGATAGTTGTTATCATCATATTCTTCTTCACCGTCTTCCATCATAACCCCTCTTTCCCCGTGCTTGGTCCAGCAATTATAGTTGGGCATGAAACCTTTCATAATCAGGTGGCCGCGAATGATTTTCGAGGAAGAGTACTCCTTGTTGTTCCGATATTGAACACATGGATAACGTATAAAACCATTCTCTTTGTCTGCCGTAGCCACATCGATAAATTTATCCACGCCTTTCATATACCCGGGTACACGCCGGTCACCGTACATCCATTCCTGACCGTTCATCTGCATCATATAATTAAGTTTATCAAAAACAGGACATCATAAATAGTGAAATGACCAATTCACATTGACACATGCATTGTATCAATGACAGAAAAGATAAGATTGCTAACCTCGATCGAGGGAAATAAAGAGGAGAGAAAGCTCAAGTGCGTCTCAGACACCTTCTATATTTTTGTTCTATGAGAAATTGAACGGGATCATTCACTCAAACATTTCATTAAACACCTTGAATGCATGCATAGGGAAAAAACTAGCACACCCCTCACACCTTCCACCAAGAAAATACAGAGTCGAAGCAGAGGGCTGGGGCGTTGAATTTATAGAGGGCGGGATCATACGTCCCGGTTTGTAACACAAACCGGGACTAAAGGTGTGTGTGCCATGCCACGTGGCTGACGCCCAACCTTTAGTCCCGGTTTGTGTTACAGACCGGGACGTATGCCCCCCTACCAACCAGGAAGCATGCCTCCGGCCCCGTGCCCGTTTGAACCGGGACGCGTGCCAGCATTAGTCCCGGTTCATGGCGGAACCGGGACTAATGTTGTTAGGAGGCACGAGCGGATAGCCTGTTTTCTACTAGTGGTACCAACACATATATATCATATATGCATTTTAGACACAAATATCATAAATAAAACGCAAGTTTCATTAACTCCGAGCAAGTATCTCTAGGACAATATGAATTATGAGATGAACCATGATACCAAAGAATTATGGAGGAAAATATGTTTCCAGTTCGCATATTATGATGATATTCTCATGCTTTAGTTTCATGGAACGACCAATGTAATTGACTTATGTGCGATCATGTTAAACAGTGCGAAGTTTGGTGATAGTCTTGTGGACTCCTGGCCCTCGAAGACATATGATTGCAATAGGTATGATATGTATGATCATTAACTGAAATCATGAAGCCTCGTGCTAATTAGTTTGTGAGCCCTCACAATATTATTTTATGTTTTCCGAGCTGCAGGAAGACACTCGGACACGAAACAGACACTCGCGTAAACTATACATTCTCTCATGTTTTTAAAGTGTAACAAGATAGGACCAAGGTAGTCTTTGTCATTATCTTTTGCCATTGTCTGTCTGTTTTCCCCAATGCTCATGCCTTATGCATGTATTATGCATGCATGTTTCAGTTGAAGCCTTGCCATCGATCCATTTTTTATCTTGTACGGAGGGTTGAGCAAGAGACCACGCAAGCTATCACACTCATCTTTCACAACATGCATGAAATCTATACAATGATGAGTCCATGGCATTTTCATTAACGGAAGACCCGGAATACAAATTTGCATCTCCACACGGTAGCACCTATGATTGTCTACAAATATTCTTTCTCCAGTTTTCTCCGCCGGACTCAAGCGACTCTTAGCTTCCCTGCTAAAGTTTTTCTTGTATGTCCTCCATGGGTGATCGAGTAGAAGCCACCTTCGATGACCCATGTAAATGATTATTTTTTATCCTATTAAGTAAACACTTGTCATGTTCTCTTGGCAGGTAAACCATGCATTCTACCCATGGGTAGTCTGATGGGAATTGTATCCATACACACAATAATAATTGATGGTTGTGACCAAAATATCTTTCATAGGTAAGTAATATTATTTGAATGTGTCCCAAACCTAGGTCTATAGTTCCTAAAGTACCTCTATTTCATTGTCAAAAGTTGGTGATATACGTGAAGATCGTTTTCTGGTTGCTTCGGCCCTTGAATTACGATAATATAGTCTATATACTTCCGCTTCATGCATAACTAAGGAGAAGGGATGTACATCGATATAACCACAAGCCATGTGATGTGTCTGTTGCTCATGTGGTCGATCACAGTTATTCCATTTATACTTATACCAAACCATAAATTACTTGGATATTTGCCAAAATACTATATTTACGTTGATCACGGTCCACTGTAAAACAATCAACAAGGGCTCTATCATAATTTCGCTCTTCTGCATGCCTAACTCCTTACATTAGTTATTACCGGATGGATCATGTTCCACCGGCTAGTGATGTGGCGTATGATATGTGCATTTTTGTAGTAGTGGTTACAAGTTTGAGTGTATATATGTGTTGGATTAGATACTTCAAGAATTTTGTCTTAAAAAGAACTTCCGCAATAAACTTTGCAATGAAAATAATGCTCAACTTTGACAAAGACAATATCAAAGCCAACAACTTTCAAGGGAAGGAGGTAAAGAAATTACTCTTTTGGATTTGCTGCACCCACAACCAATCTGAGATTTTCTCAAGTCCTAGCCGATTAGGTTTAGCTATCGGGTTCACTTCAAAATTTGTGCTTTCTTTCATCATATAATTATTTATTTTATTATCGTTTCAACATATTTTGCTTTCTATCATGCAATAGATCTCGTTAAATCCCACTTGACTTATCTGGTATGTTCCGTGACTTATTTTCTTATTGAATATCTATTTTTACTTTCAATTATTTGATTTTCAAACCTTCGGGTGTCCATCCAACATCCTATAATATCGTGCTCGTCCTTCCCCTCTTCCTCTTCCCAGATGATGTTTCCTTATGGCCCTTTCAATCTCGTCTCTGTGATACGTCGAAAACGTATCTATAATTTTTGATGCTTCATGCTTGTTTTCTATCTACTTTGCTTTGCTTTGGCTATATTTTGAGGTGTTTTTATATCTTTTATGGAACTAAACTATTAACAAGTTGCTACAGTGTCAATTGCCTGTTTTCTTCTGTTTTTGGTTCCAGAAAGACAGAAAATCAATATTCTCAGAATTGGACGGGACAAAAGCCAAAGTTATTATTTTCCTGGAGCAACACGGAACCACGAAGCAAAGCCGGAGGGGGGGCCACAGGGTGGCCGCACCCCCCTAGGCGCGGGTAAGCCCTGGGGACGCACACAGGGGGTATGGCCCCCCTGGACCCCCACCGACCTTGCCTCCTGCGCCTATAAGAAGCTCCCGACTCAGAAACCCTAAAACATCTGGCGGAAATCCACGAAAACCTCCACAGCGCCGCCGCCACCGCAGGGGAGATTCGGGGGACAGAAAGTCTTTGTTCCGGCACCCTGCCGGGACGGGGAAGTGCCCCCGGATCCATCTCCATCGATCTCCATCGCCATCTTTATCACCGTTGTTGATTCCCATGATAAGGAGGGAGTAGTTCTTCCTCAAGGCTAAGGGATCTACCGGTAGCTATGTGTTCATCTCTCTCTCTATGCATGATCTTGTGGTCATGAGCTTTGTAATCAAGTAGATCTACCTTGCTACTCAAGTGCTTCAATAGTTCTCTTCTCTCCTCATGTGTGTGAAAGTGACAGCGTGCACGCCATGGTGGCACTTAGGCTTGAGTCTACATAAATACTCTTTGTGATTTAATAGATCTATGCTTTTCCCCACGTGTGTGAAAGTGACAGCGTGCATACCATATGTGGCACTTTGGCTAGATTGAATATTTGTTATGAGTTATATTTGGAGTTGGTTGTCTCTATGAAATTGTGGTGTTTGTTGGAACCATCTAGCGCTCAAGGTGACATTGTGGGGTTATCTAGATTGGGGAAGGCGGACTTTGCAGAGTGATGTTATAGCCCTACCGATGATTAGAGTGTCCAACCGGAGAGTAGTTAAGAGTAGTATCATGAAGAAAGGATATTTATATGAGAGAGTGTTCACTAGTGAAAGTATGATTCCTAGGCCTTGTTTCTAAGCATTGAAACACCGTTTGCTACTAGATCTGTTGCATGTTTGCTTGCTTCCATCTTTGTTCCGTTTGCCGGGGAGGTTTTGGGCTTTTACCTTTCCTCCACGCCATCAACTCTTTTCTGGCACCGTTACCCCACGTCAACAATAAGTCAGAAGCTCTTTTCTGGAACCGTTACCACTTGTATTTCACTATCTCTTCGCCGAACTAGTGCACCTATACACCTGACAAGTGTATTGGGTGTGTTGGGGACATAAGAGACTTCTTGTATCTTGATTGCAGGGTTTCTTGAGAGGGAATACCTTTGACCACTTCCTCCCTGAGTTCGATAAACCTTGGGTAATCCACTTAAGGGAAACTTGCTGCTGTTCTACAAACCTCTGCACTTGAAGGCCCAACAACTGTCTACAAGAATAGAAGTGCGTAGACATCACTCTGCCACCTGCGCAACCACTCCGCATGGTTGTTGTATGCGTTTGTCCAAAAGTTGTCTCAAGCTCGGGTTTTCCAAACAACTAAAGAATAGCAAAAAAGTTGAATTATTTACTCTCTCTCCATCTTAGAAAAATATGTTGATTTGGACATTCATACAATCTTCAAGATTTACCTTTGACCATTACTTTTTTCTATATAATAAATGTGTAAACATTATAAAACTATTATGAATATATTTCTAAACTAAACAATAGGATTTACAACTAACCAATCTAGATATTTAAAATTATAGACAAAATTTTACAAGTTTGACTCACAACATACTATCCCAAAGCACATTTATTTGTGATATGGAAGGAGTATGTTCTTCCATGCAGGGCCTCTTGTAGGTTTAAACGTGGTTGTCACATCTTGCTTTGTCCAAAAATAAATCGTCTCAAGCACAACTTTTTTGTGAGACAACTAAAGAATTGCAATTGTTTAATTGTTAGGCCCCGTTTGGTATCAAAATATTTCTAAAGTATTGACGAAATACTTCGGTTTCTGAAAAAACTGAAGTATTAAATACTTTGAGGTGTTTGGATCCAATAAATAATATGGTTTTAAAATTGAAATATTCTCCAAAACTATGGTTGTTTTGAACTATTTGAGAAAGAGGTCAGACCATTTTTTTCTAAAACTGAAGTATTGCTTTGCTAGGCACCAAAATACTATGGTATTAATAATACTTCAATTTTAGGAAAACTGTGTTGCCAAACTAGGCCTTATGCTCATATATCACAAAAAGATGTCGCTTTGGACATAGATACAACCTTCAAGATTTATCTTTGGCCACTAATTTTAATATATATAAAATATTTCAAAACTATTATGAATATACTTTTTCTAATTTAAACAATAGGGTTTAGAACTGACCAATCTAAATTTAAAATTGCAGCCAAAGCTTTACAAGTTTGACTTACAACATACTCCCTCCGTTTCAAAATATAAGATGTTTTAGCTTTGTGAAGCAAACGTATCTAAACTACTTTTAGCACATAGGTTCACTCATGTTTGGATTGAATCTAGACACTAAAAGAAGTCTAGATTCATTTTCTTCACCAATCTAAAACATCTTATATTTTAAAACAGAGGGAGTACTATACAATAGCAATAGCATGGAAGGAGTATGTTCTTCCATGCATGCGTGGCCACTCCATGCTGGCCGGCGATGTGGATCGCTTGGAATAAACCGAAGGTCGTTGGCTGGGCGGCCGGCATGCGTGCAGGCGCAGTCGCCGGGCGTCTTGTGTAGTGCTGCATATCTCTGCGTATCGGGTCGTCAGAGACGATCACGAACAGCTACTAGGTCTTAGTTAATTATCAGCGACGCTCGTACCTCCTCTCCATCATCCATCACGCTCCTCCCGCTATACCTAGTAGCAGTATAAATAACCTAGCATGGAGATGTCTCAACTCGTATGATCAGTAGCAGCTGTAGGCCGGAGATATCGACCGATCGACTAGGCCGGCCGGCAAGGAGAGAGAGAGAGAGTTCATGGCCGCCGCCTCACGCCGGAGCATGGAGGAGAGGTGGGGCCTCGCCGGCACCACGGCGCTCGTCACCGGCGGCAGCAAAGGGATCGGGTACGTACATATACTCTATATGCTTTCATGGTGTGTTACATATTGGGCCGCTGTTATACGGTATTAATGTGCATTTGTGCTTTCATGGTGGTATCAGGCATGCGATTGTGGAGGAGCTGGCCCGGCATGGCGCGAGGGTGCACACGTGCTCCCGGAACGCGGAGGAGCTGGAGGAGTGCCGCCGGCGGTGGGAGGAGCAGGACCTCCACGTCACCGTCTCCGTCTGTGACGTCTCCGTGCGCGGCGAGAGGGAGAAGCTCGTGGACACGGCGAAGCGAGCCTTGGGCGGCAAGCTGGACGTCCTGGTGAACAACGCGGGGCAGTCGATGGTGAAGGCGGCGACGGAGTGCACCGGCGAGGACTACGCGCGGGTGATGGCCGCCAACCTGGAGCCGTGCTTCCACCTCGCTCAGCTCGCCCACCCGCTCCTCCTCCTCTCCGCCGGAGGCAGCGTCGTCCACATCTCCTCCATCGCCGGGTTCGTCGGGTTCCCGGGCCTCGCCGTCTACTCCATGACGAAAGGAGCCATGAACCAGCTTACACGCAGCCTCGCCGCCGAGTGGGCCGGCGACGGCATACGCGTCAACTGCGTCGCCCCGGGCGGCATCAACACCGACATCTGCAAAGACGTGGTAACTAATTAATTAATTAAGGATAATCTCTCAACAAATGGAGCTAGATTATTGTCAACTATACCATGAATTTTTCACCGTCTTGTAACCTTTAATTATCAAGTTCTTATTTTTTTTTGATGAATTTTGTTGCGCGGATCGAGCAGGAGCTGAGTGACCCGGAGATGGTGAAGAGCCAGGCGGTGCGGGTGCCGATGGGGCGGCTGGGGAAGACGGCGGAGGTGGCTTCGGTGGTAGCCTTCCTCTGCATGCCGGTGGCCTCCTACATCACCGGCCAAGTCATCTGCGTCGACGGGGGATGCACAATTGCTTAAAGTTCTGCTACGCATGTCGCGCGTGTATGTACTACTGAGTTTCGTTTACCGATCGACACCCTGCGGGCTAGCTAAGCCCTTTGCACACACGTGGTGGTATATGTCTTGTTTTCCCCTCCGTATCAGCTTACGTATCGTGATTACACCGATATCTGAAGGTGAAGCGTGTATATGATATGTTTTGTGCGGATTAGATATGGGAAATGATACATAACCTGCGGGGATAACTGCTTCGCGATCTCCCGGCTGGACCACGCGCACACGTTTCCTTTTTCTTAACTGTGCATAACTAAGCGAGTTTGTGTCTTTTTTTCCCCACACGAACTTATACAGCCGCCGCCGCTGCTGTTCACATGCGATCGCCGCCGCCAAAGACTGCACGCGCCGCCGCGTCTAGAGACCCACGTGCTCTCACCGGAGGTTCGTGCCCACACGCCCGTGCCCGTTTCTGCACGTGCGACTGTCGCCGGAGGCTGCACGCGCCGCTTCTGCACGTGCGACTGTCGCCGGAGGCTGCACGCGCCGCTGCCGCCGCATGTTCCTGTCACTGAGACTACACGCGTGCTGCCGCTGCCGGAGTTCTGTGCCCATGCGCCCGTCAGCAGAGGTTGCGCACACTGCTGCCGCCCCATCTCCGCACGTGCACCATGGATGAGAGCTTCCCTGCGTGGTGCTGCCGCCTCTCGGTGGTATCCATCTCCGCACGCGCTCCATGGATGAGAGCTTCCCCGTGTGGTGCTGCTGCCTCCCGCGCCGGTGGTCTCCATCTCTGCCCGCGTGCACTGCCTTTGTCCTCGGTGGAGTTGCTCAGCTAGGACGACGGTGTCCGTCATTGTTACTAGCATTTTGCTATCTTAGCATATTATTTTTGCTATATATTTATATATTTTTTGCTACTTTTGTATTTTTTTCTACGACCAATCTCTACGGTTTTGCTATGAGGTCTTCGGTTGGAGTCCTCTTTTGCTATATTAGAAAAAATATTTTGCTACACTAGCCTAAAGTTTTTGCTACACGGTCTCCGGCGAGGTCTCCGGTGGAAGTCTCCGGCGAGTCTCTGGTGAGATCAGATTTGCTACATTAGAACAACGTTTTTGCTACACGGTCGCCGGCAAGGTCTCCAGCGAGGTCCATGTTAGCTTAATCTTGGTAAGAGAGTCCGAGTGGTACTAGTCTATGTCCGAGTAGCACTAGGACTATGTGTGTCCGTGGTATGTGTGGTGTGTACGTGTCTTAGTCTAGGGAGGTTTCCTAGTTAGGCAAGTGTATGTGTGAGTCCTAGTACTAATAGTATCCGTACGTGTGTACGTGATAGTTTAGATTTAGTATTAGTCAGGTCTAGCTTGCATATATAAGCAAGGGTAGATCGTGAGTCTTATAACACATTGTGTGAGTTGAGAAGAAAATAAAGAAAAAGAACGAGAACGACACGTGCCCATGGCCATAAGATTTTTCGAACGTGTTTGTTTGCCTACACTAGTAGAAAACAGGCCATCCGTTCGCGCCCCCTCAGAGCATTAGTCCCGGTTGCGCCACAAACCGGGACTAATGCTGGCACGCGCCCCGGTTCGAGCGGGCACGGGACCCGGAGGCATGCGTCCCGGTTGGTAAGGGGGCATACCTCCCGGTTTGTAACACAAACCGGGACTAAAGGTTGGGCGTTAGCCACGTGGCTTGGCACACACCTTTAGTCCCGGTTTGTGTTACAAACCGGGACGTATGCTCTCGTCCTCTATAAATGCAATGCCCCAGCCCTCTGCCTTCACTCTGTTTTTTTTTGTGGAAGGTGTGAGGGGTGTGCTAGTTTTTTTCCCCCTATACATGCATTCAAGGTGTTTGATGAAATGTTTGAGTGAATGATCCCGTTCAATTTCTCATAAAACAAAAATATAGAAGGTGTTCGAGATGCACTTGAGCTTTCTCCTCTTTATTTTCCTCGATCGAGGTTAGCAATCTTATCTTTTCTCTGTCATTGATACAATGCATGTGTCGATGTGAATCGGTCATTTCACTATTTATGATGTCCTGTTTTTTGATAAACTTACTTATATGATGCAGATGAACGGTCGGGAATGGATGTACGGTGACCGGCGCGTAGCTGGGTATATGAAAGGCGTGGATAAATTTATCGATGTGGCTACGGCAAACAAAGAGAATGGTTTTATACGTTGTCCATGTGTTCAATGTCGGAACAACAAGGAGTACTCTTCCTCGAAAATCATTCGCGGCCACCTGATTATGAAAGGTTTCATGCCCAACTATAATTGCTGGACCAAGCACGGGAAAAGAGGGGTGATGATGGAAGATGGTGAAGAAGAAGATGATGATAACAACTATCATCATATGTTTCCTGAATACAGTGATACTGTAATGGAAGACAATAGAGAGGAAGGAGGTGAAGAACGGGCATCAGATGAGCCGGCTGATGAACTTGGTAGGGTCATTTCTGATGCAAAGCGAGACTGTGAAACAGAAAATGAGAAGTTGAAGTTAGAGGGCATGTTAGAAGATCACAAGAAATTGTTGTACCCAAATTATGAAGATGGCAGCACAAAGCTCGGTACCACACTGGAATTGTTGCGATGGAAGGAAGAGTGTGGTCTAACTGACTCCTCATTTGAAAAGATGCTGAAAATAATGAAGCCGAAGTTTCTAAAACATAACAAACTTCCCGAGAGTACCTACGAAGCAAAGAAGACTCTTTGTTCTCTAGGATTAGATGTGCAAAAGATACATGCATGCATTAATGACTGCATCCTCTACCGCGGTAAGGAGTATGAGAATTTAGATAAATCCTCGGTATGCAATGCATTGCGGTATAAAATCAGACGAGATGACCCTGGTGATGTTGAGGGAGAGCCCCTCCGGAAGAGGGTTCCTGCTAAGGTTATGTGGTATGCTCCTATAATACCAAGGTTGAAACGCATGTTCAGAAACAAAGAGCATGCCAGGTTGTTGCGATGGCACAAAGAAGACCGTAAGAAAGACGGGAAGTTGAGACACCCTGCTGATGGGTCACAGTGGAGAAAAATCGAGAGAGACTTCCCAGACTTTGCAGGTGACGCAAGGAACTTATGGTTTGGTCTAAGTACGGATGGCATGAATCCTTTTGGGGAGCAGAGCTGCAGTCACAGTACCTGGCCCGTGACTCTATGTATCTACAACCTGCCTCCTTGGTTGTGCATGAAGCGTAAGTTCATTATGATGCCAGTGCTCATCCAAGGCTCGAAGCAACCGGGAAACGACATTGATGTGTATCTTAGGCCATTACTTAAAGAACTCTTACAGTTGTGGGGCAAACCAGGTGTACGTGCGTGGGATGAGAATAAACAGGAGCCATTTGATCTACGGGGGTTGTTATTTGTAACCATCAATGATTGTCCTGCTCTTAGTAACCTTTTAGGACAGACAAACAAGGGATATAAGGCATGCACACACTGTTTAGATAAGACTAAAGGTACATATTTTCATAAATGCAAGAAGGTTGTGTACCTGGCGAATCGACGATTTCTTCCGACCAATCATCCCGTAAGAAAGAAAGGCAAGCATTTCAAAGGTGAGGCAGATCACCGAAAGAAGCCTGAACTCCCTGCTGGTGATGATGTATTTGGTATGGTCAAGGACATAGAAGTAATCTTTAGAAAGGGTCCCGGCGGTCAATCAGTTCCGAACGACGTCGCTATAGGACACGCACCCATGTGGAAGAAGAAATCTATATTCTGGGAGCTGCCATATTGGAAAGTCCTGCGTGTCCGCTCTTCAATCTACGTGATGCACGTGACGAAGAATCTTTGCGTGAACCTGCTAGGATTCCTAGGCGTGTATGGGAAGACAAAAGATACACCAGAAGCACAGGAGGACCAACAAATTATGAAAGACCCAAAGAACATGCATACACAGAACAAGACGGATAAAGGGCATCACTTAAGTCATACTAGCTATGCTCTTACCAAAGCAGAGAAGGAAATCTTTTTTGAAGTCCTTTATAGTATCAAGGTGTCGTCGGGCTTCTCATCTAATATAAAGGGGATAATAAATATGGCAGGGAAAAAGTTCCAAAACCTGAAGTCTCATAACTGTCACGTGATTATGACGCAGTTGCTTCCGATTGCATTGAGGGGGCTTCTACCGGAAAATGTTCGAGTACCCATTGTGAAGTTGTGTGCATTCCTCAATGCAATATCTCAGAAGGTAATCAATCCAGATATTCTGCCAAGGTTACAGAAGGATGTGGTACAATGTCTTGTTAGTTTTGAATTGGTGTTCCCACCATCCTTCTTTAATATTATGACGCATCTCCTGGTTCACCTAGTGGAAGAGATTGCCATTCTCGGTCCGGTATTTCTGCACAATATGTTCCCCTTTGAGAGGATCATGGGAGTCTTAAAGAAATATGTTCATAACCGTGCTAGACCAGAAGGAAGCATCTCCAAGGGATATGGAACAGAGGAGGTCAATGAGTTTTGTGTTGAATTTATTCCTGACCTTAAGCCGATTGGTGTTTCTGACTCGCGGCATGAGGGAAGACTAAGTGGAAAAGGCACGCTGGGAAAGAAAGCAATGATATGTAGGGACGGGGATTCTTTCACTAAAGCAGACTACACAGTTCTACATAATTCCACCTTGGCAGCTCCGTATATCGAGGAACACAAGAATATTGTACGCTCCAAAAACCCGGGGAAGCCTGAATCATGGATTACAGATGAACACATGAAGTCTTTCTGTGGTTGGATACAGACACATCTCTTGAATGACACCACTGTTAGCTATACTTGTTGGCCGCGTCACCATCTTCTACTGTATTGAATTTCCAAGGGTACGAAATAAATGGGAATACATTCTACACGATCGCCCAAGATAAAAAGAGCACCAACCAAAATAGTGGTGTCCGCTTTGATGCAATAGACGAGAATGGACAAAAGGACACATACTATGGTTACATAGAGGAGATATGGGAACTAGACTATGGAGTCTCTTTTAAGGTCCCTTTGTTTCGCTGCAAATGGGTCAACCTGAATGGGGAAGGGGTAAAGATAGACCAGTTGTACGGAATGACAACAGTGGATCTCAACAATCTTGGTTATAGAGATGAACCATTCGTCCTAGACAATGATGTGTCTCAGGTTTTCTATGTGAAGGACATGTCCTCCAGACCAAAAAAAAGAAAAAATATGCAAACAAATACATCATATGATGAGCCAAAGCGTCACATAGTTCTTTCAGGAAAAAGAAACATCGTGGGAATCGAGGACAAGACAGACATGTCAGAAGATTATAATAAGTTTGATAAAATTCCGCCCTTCACAGTGAAAACTGACCCAAGAATTCCGTTAAGTAAAGAAGAAGCTCCATGGTTATGTCTGAAGCGATCATAAGGAAGGACATATGCCAAGAAGTTCATGCTCATATTATGTAACTCTAGTTCATGTCTTTCGCGGTTTGTGGCTTCACCGAAGGATATCTTTCGTGGTTTGTGGCTTGATCGGGACTATATATAGGGGGGCCTTTAGTCCCGGTTTTGTAGTCTCAGTTTTTAATATTAATAAATGTCTTGAGTGTTAGTCCCGTTTTGTGGCTGGACCGGGACTATGAAGAAGTTGTACCGATTCGTACTTACCATTAAGATCTAATCTCCAAACGTGCGCGGTCACATATTAGGGAGTACCTCTATGACCAGTTTCTTGGAGATGCCGGAGGACTGGGATCCGGAAGCATCTCCCTGAAACTGGTCGTAGTGGTGTCCCTGCTCTCAAAAACCATCTTGCAGCTTGTAACTTCTCTAACTAGATCAATACACCTGGGAGCTAACTAATTTCACATATTAGGGAGTGCCTTTATGACCAGTTTCTCGGAGATGCTGGAGGACTGGGCTCTGTCGGCATCTCCCTGAAACTGGCCGTAGTGGTGTCCCTGCTCTCGAAAACCATCTTGCAGCTTGTAACTTCTCTAACTAGATCAATACGCCTGGGAGCTAACTAATTCCACATATTAGGGAGTGCCTCTATGACCAGTTTCTCGGAGATGCCGGAGGACTGGGCTCCGTCGGCATCTCCCTGAAACTGGCCGTAGTGGTGTCCCTGCTCTCGAAAACCATCTTGGAGATGGCTCAAACTAGCTGGAGGACTGGACTCGCAAGGATGCCTATTTATAGTACAAGCAGCTCGGCATAGTGTCGACACTTACGAAATAATGTCGACACTCACCCCTATTATTAGTGCTGACTCGTGTTTTGTCCCTGTTGGTGTCTCCGACCGGGACTAAAGGTTCATCTTTAGTCCCGGTTGGTGACACCATCTGGGATAAGGTACACGTCGCACGACATAATGTCGACACTCACCCCTATCATATTATGTTGACAAAAAATCCGACCAATGAAAATCCTTCGTGTGGTGTCATATTATGTGACATAGTTGAAAGGAAAAATACCAGACTTGGTATATTGATCATGTTTCGAAAAAACCTTCACAAAATGACCTATCATGTTCGAGGTTTCATGGCTTTCGGTCCAAATGACCGATGTTATGTGCTGAATCACGGCATAGTTTGTGATGTTGTGCCCATACTATGCATGCGTGTGGACATTGGTATGTAGAACAATGTTGCAGGAGGAAGTTTTCCTTTTTGTCGCACGGAAAAGCCCTTTTCCATTTTCCGAGCGCAAAAAACGGGTCGTTTTGTGAAGTAACCACCAAAATTCCGTTTCAGAATGCTACCGTCACATTTTCCTAAAATACTATACCACCTTACAGGGACTATCTCCCAACCGGGACATCTCAAACCTTTTCGTCCATCCTGGATAAAAAGGACAAATGTCTGTCGAATCGGTAGGAAGTGGGTCCGGTTTGTACTACAAGTACATGATCTATCGCCCGTGATTTTTTGAAAAAATCATTTTTAAACTCGCAATATGTGGTTTCTTTAGAGATCCAATGCAAGTTCTAACGATGCTCGTCCCCTATCTCCATGCACACCGGTTCGACCATAGTTAGAAATTCAGATAATTCAAAACGGGCATAATAAATTCAAAAAAATCCGAACAATGAAAATCCTTCGCGTGGTGTCATATTATGTGACATAGTTCGAAAAAACCTTCATAAAATGACCTATCATGTTCGAGGTTTCATGGCTCTCGGTCCAAATGACCGATGTTACGTGCTGAATCACGACATAGTTTGTGATGTTGTGACCATATTATGCATGCGTGTGGACATTGGATGGAGAAAAATGTTGCAGGAGGAAGTTTTCCTTTTTGTCCCACGGAAAAGCCCTTTTCCATTTTCCGAGCGCAAAAAACGGGTCGTTTTGTGAAGTAACCACCAAAATGCCGTTTCAGAATGCTACCGTCCCATTTTCCTAAAATATTACACCACCTTATATGGACTATCTCCCAATAGGGACATCTCAAACCTTTTCGTCCATCCCGGGTAAAAAGGACAATTGTCTGCCGAATCGGTAGGAAGTGTGTCCGGTTTGTACTACAGGTACATGATCTATCGCCCGTGATTTTTTGAAAAATCATTTTTAGACTCGCAATATGTGGTTTCTTTAGAGATCCAATACAAGTTCTAATGATGCTCGTCCCCTATCTTCATGCACACCGGTTCGACCATAGTTAGAAATTCACATAATTCAAAACGAGCATAATAAATTCAAAAAAATCCGAACAATGAAAATCCTTCGCGTGGTGTCATATTATGTGACATAGTTGAAAGGCAAATACCAGACTTGGTATATTGATCATGTTTCGAAAAAATCTTCACAAAATGACCTATCATGTTCGAGGTTTCATGGCTTTCGGTCCAAATGACTGATGTTATGTGCTGAATCACGGCATAGTTTGTGATGTTGTGCCTATATTATGCATGCGTGTGCACATTGGTATGTAGAATAATGTTGCAGGAGGAAGTTTTCCTTTTTGTCGCACGGAAAAGCCCTTTTCCATTTTCCGAGCGCAAAACACGGGTCGTTTTGTGAAGTAACCACCAAAATGCCGTTTCAGAATGCTACCGTCCCATTTTCCTAAAATACTGTACCACCTTGCATGGACTATCTCCCAACCGGGACATCTCAAACCTTTTCGTCCATCCCGGGTAAAATGGACAAATGTCTGCCGAATCGTAGGAAGTGGCTCCGGTTTGTACTACAGGTACATGATCTATCGCCCGTGATTTTTTTAAAAATAATTTTTAGACTCGCAATATGTGGTTTCTTCGGAGATCCAATGCAAGTTCTAACGATGCTCGTTCCCTATCTTCATGCACACCGGTTCGACCATAGTTAGAAATTCAGATAATTCAAAACGGGCATAATAAATTTAAAAAAATCCGAACAATGAAAATCCTTTGCGTGGTGTCATATTATGTGACATAGTTGAAAGGAAAAATACCACACTTGGTATATTGATCATGTTTCAAAAAAAACTTCACAAAATGTCCTATCATGTTCGAGGTTTCATGGCTTTCAGTCCAAATGACCGATGTTACGTGCTGAATCACGGCATAGTTTGTGATGTTGTGACCATATTATGCATGCGTGTGGACATTGGATGGAGAACAATGTTGCAGGAGGAAGTTTTCCTTTTTGTCGCACGGAAAAGCCCTTTTCCATTTTCCGAGCGCAAAAAAACGGGTCGTTTTGTGAAGTAACCACCAAAATGCCGTTTCAGAATGCTACCGTCTCATTTTCCTAAAATACTAGACCACCTTACATGGACTATCTCCCAACAGGGACATCTCAAACCTTTTCGTCCATTCCGGGTAAAAAGGACAAATGTCTGCCGAATCGGTAGGAAGTGTGTCCGGTTTGTACTACAGGTACATGATCTATCGCCCGTGATTTTTTGAAAAAATCATTTTTAGACTCGCAATATGTGGTTTCTTCATAGATCCAATGCAAGTTCTAACGATGCTCGTCCCCTATCTTCATGCACACCGGTTCGACCATAGTTAAAAATTCAGATAATTCAAAACGGGCATAATAAATTCAAAAAAAATCCGAACAATGAAAATCCTTCGCGTGATGTCATATTATGTGACATAGTTGAAAGGAAAAATACCAGACTTGGTATATTGATCATGTTTCGAAAAAACCTTCACAAAATGACCTATCATGTTCGAGGTTTCATGGCTTTCGGTCCAAATGACCGATGTTATGTGCTGAATCACGACATAGTTTGTGATGTTGTGCCTATATTATGCATGCGTATGGACATTGGTATGGAGAACAATGTTGCAGGAGGAAGTTTTCCTTTTTATCGCACGGAAAAGCCCTTTTCCATTTCTCGAGCGCAAAAAACGGGTTGTTTTGTGAAGTAACCACCAAAATGACGTTTCAGAATGCTACCGTCTCATTTTCCTAAAATACTGTACCACCTTACATGGAGTATCTCCCAACCGGGACATCTCAAACCTTTTCGTCCATCCCGGGTAAAAAGGACAAATGTCTGCCGAATCGTAGGAAGTGGGTCCGGTTTGTACTACAGGTACATGATCTATCACCCGTGATTTTTTGAAAAAATCATTTTTAGACTCGCAATATGTGGTTTCTTTAGAGATCCAATGCAAGTTCTAAATGAGCCATTTGTCTTCCCGTCATTTTTCTTCCTGCTATTTTTTCCCGGCATTTCTCCCGCCAGTTTTTCCGCTAGTTCTTCCCGCCAGTTCTTTCCTCCAGTTATCTTACTGCCATTTATCACTATATACATGTACGGTTGGCCTCCATTGTCATTTCACATCTCTAGACTTATATCTGCAACCTCATCACTCTTTCCCCTGACTTCCACAGTAGCACTAACTCCCAGGGAGGCGGAGGCGCTTTGCGCTTCGAACTACCCCTGCCCGCCGGGCTACTGTGTCCCCGTCGGCTGGATGCTGAGCGCCGGAGGCGTGCCGGTTCCTGCTGTCCCTCTAGTTGTGGCGCGTCGAATGGCCATCACGAACCACTACTACTTCGATCTCACGCCGAAGCAGCGGAGGAATCCCATATGGCATCCTGACTGTTTCCCGACTTGGGAAGCCTTCTTCGTGGATCGGCGTGAGAGGGCGCTCGCCAGGCATGAGGAGGATGGCCCACTTCCTCCGAACTTCAACAAGGCCTGCCGTCGGTTGTGGTGGCGCGGTCGGACTCTCCTGAGCGTCATGGCCTACGACACGGCCGCCGATTCTAGCCCCCACCTGCGCTACCCTCAAGTCCAGCCCACTCGTACTCAGCCTTCAAGGTTCAACTACGGCGACCCCGACGACGACAGCGACGACGGTCGTGACGAGTACGACGATTACAGTGGCGAGTATTACAGGTGTAGGCAGGAGCATGACTGAATCACTCCAACATTGCAAAACAAGTTCGGCCGATTGTGGCTTAATCTGGCCATGTATCTTAATTTTCAGTTCTTCTATGTAACTTTGTGTTAGTTGTGTTATGTACTTTAATTCCAGTTCTATCCTAATAAAATTTTCTTTCCGACCATTATTTCCCGACCTTTTTTCTCGCCCATTAATATATAAAAAATATAAGTTAATTCAAATCCAAATTAAAACACAGAAAATGGTTTTGAATTATTTAAAAATAGAAAATGGTTTTGAATTATTTATTCAAACAAGACACTTTTTATGTTTAAAGTTTTTCTAAATTCCAAATTAATATTCAAAAAATATAAGTTAATTCATTATTAATTTTAAATGGTTCATAGTTTAAATGGTTACATTAATTATTTTTAAAAACAGAAAATGGTTTTGAATTAGTTATTCAAATTCAAACACTTTTTATGTTTAAAGTTTTTCTAAATTCCAAATTAATATTCAAAAAATATAAGTTAATTCATTTTTAATTTTAAATGGTTCATATTTTAAATGGTTACATTAATTATTTTTTAAAAATAGAATATGGTTTTGAATTAGTTATTCAAATTCAAACACTTTTTATGTTTAAAGTTTTTCTAAATTCCAAATTAATATTCAAAAAATATAAGTTAATTCATTTTTAATTTTAAATGGTTCATAGTTTAAATGGTTGCATTAATTATTTTTAAAAACAGAAAATGGTTTCGAATTAGTTATTCAAATTCAAACACTTTTTATGTTTAAAGTTTTTCTAAATTCCAACATAATTATCATTTAGAAAACATTACAAATTTAAACCCCAAAATAAAAAATAAGGCGGGAACAGAGAGAAAATTTCTAAAAAAATTTGAAAACAGGGTCATATGTCCCGGTTGGAGCCACCAACCGGGACTAAAGACCCCTGCACGCCAACCCTTGGTCTGCTAAAAAAATTGGAGTATACGTCCCGGTTGGAGCCACCAACCGGGACATATTCTCCCTCCTCTTTATACACGACGCGCCCGTTCCTCTTCTTCACTTCTCCATTCTCTGCGCCCGCACACAACACAGGGAGACGTCGTCGCCCCGCCGTCGCCTCCGTCCTTGAGCGCTCGTCGTCGCCTCCGTCCTTGACAGCTCGTCGTCGTCATCGTCCCCGACCAGTAGCGCGTCCGCCGCCACCTCCAACCGCCGCCATGCGTCGTCGTCCCCCGCCAGCAGCTCCACCGCCACCGCGCGTCGTCGCTGCCAGAAGGTGCGTCCCCCTCTCTAGCCTGCCTCCATCCCCCTCCTCCCTCTCCTCCTGCCGCCGCCGGCAGGCACCGACAGGATTTCTCCCGCGTGGCGTGGTGCGGCGGGGCAAGGTGCTGCTGGCCGGACTCGGCCGGCGGGTGTCGTGGCGTGGCAGCGGAGGGTGCTGGCGTGGCGGCAGGTGTTGAAGGAGGGTGCGGAGGGTGCTGGCTAGTGTGGCGTGGCGTGGACCAGGCCCACCCGTCAGTGGTAGTGTGTAAGCCCTGCACTGGTGAAAAACACCCAACGGCCCTCTTTGTCCCACTTTGCTCACGTGGCTGCCTATGTGGCACAGGGCCCATCTGTCAGTTGCTGTGTATAGTTTGCCTGGGTGTAAAAAATAATTCCAGACTTATTTATTTTCAGAAATTGTTTTGAATATTGAAAATTCAATAAATTTTAATCTATAAGTCAGAAAAATACAAATAATATATCAAAATGTTCAGAAAAATGAAACCTAGCTATCTAAGCTATCATCATGCATTGTTCAACAACTTTCAAGACAAGTTTAATTAGAAGAACATAGTAACCCTCATAGGTGATTCCGGAGTTTTGCCGAGTTAGGGTTTTCACCCCTTGGAACCCCGATTAATTTGTCGAGAATGCTTTAGGGTTTCAATTCAATGCAAATTAACTTGTCATATCATCATCCCTGCTTGAGCATGCTTTAGGATTTCAATTCAATACACGACGCCGTCGCAATCATCTGCATGCGTCGCCGTCGGCCGTCGTCGTACGGCCTGCTCCAGCGACCTCTACCTAGCGGCGCTGCCCTAGTTAGGTTCGTGGTGACGCCCTGATTCGATTAGGCCTACCCATGCGTCTTCGTTCGCCCCATAGCGTCGCCAGACGCCGCCGTCTGGCCGTTCTCTGGCGAGGTCCACGTGGCTTGCTTGCGTGGCCAGGTCCCACCAGTCAGCCCCTCTGGCTAGATCCAGCCCCGGTGAGAAACGCCCTGACCCCCCCCCCCCACTTTGCGTGTGGGGCTGCTGATGTGGCTCCGACCCCACCAGTCAGTCCCTATGGGTAGGTTCAGTCGTGGTAACAAAAGCCCTGGGTTGTTTATGACGTCAGCCTGATGTAATAAATTGTTTTATAATTCCAGAAAATGATTAAATATTGTAATATTCATATCGTATTATTTATAAGTCAGAAAAATGAGTTCTACCTTTTAAAGCTATAATCATGCATTGCTAATAAACTTTAATGACAAGTTTAATTAGAGAACTAAATCAACCCCTCTCATGTGTTTCCGGAGTTTCCCGAGTTAGGATTTTCAACCCTCGGAACCCCGTTTAAATTGCCGACCAAGTTTTAGGGTTTCATTTCAATGCAATTCAACTTGTCATATCATCATCCTTGTTTGAGCATTCCGCCTATCCCTCCTCCCCGACTGCCATAGCGCCTCCGTCTTCGTCCATCGCCACGCGCTCCAGCCGCCCCTTCCCTTTTAGTGTGTATGTATATATTGTGTATGTATATATAGTGTGTATGTATATATTTTTATTATTGTGTATGTATATATTAGAGTTTCTCTGAATTAGGGTTTATTCGTTTTGACTTATCCGTTTTTCCACCTATGCAGAAAATATGGACCCACACGGCAGAGACGAAGAAAAGGAAGAGTTGATCCAAGGTGTGATCCGCGGGGAAGAAAATTTAGATGTATCGACGTTTCTGAACAACTCCGGTGAGGGTGATCCTCTTTTTGCTGGAATAGACAACTTGTTTGAGGTTGAAGGTGTTGCCTTCCGCGAGGAAGAAGGCGATGCCTTGTATAATCGAGAAGACGACCGCTCTGGCGAGGTGCATGTAATATAATTAATTCATTAATTAATCATCTGCTATCTATATAGAAATAGTAACGACGATCTTTCTTCTTTTAGCCCTCCGGATCGAAGAAATCTACTAAAAAGAGCAGCCGAGGCCCAACCAAAAAGTTGCAAGACCATGAGAGGTTCAGGATCGAAGATGTCGCTGAAGACGGCAAACTGACGGCTCCCGAAGTTGTCACAAACAAATTTGTGGAACAATGCAGAGTAATCGTTAGGGACTTAATCCCGATCACCATTCGAAATTGGAATAGGCCTGCTGATGCGGAAGAAGAGGGAACATGTTTATTTGTCCCTAACCACGCCAAAGATTTACTGTGGAAGAGGCTCATGGTTAATTTCAAACTACCGAAGATAGAGTTGGATCCAAGTGCGGAGGATCCAGTTGAGGACGCCTTAGAACATGGGAGAGCCATGGAGGCTAAGTTCAGGGAGTGGGCTTTGAAGAAGATGGCCCAGTGTTTCACCAACCGGAAGAAAAGATTGCACCTTGACTATGTCGTGAAAGAGAAGACTCCCGATTTCAAGAATATTCAGTTTGAGAAGATAAAACCATTCTGGGCTAAGTTTGTGAATTACAAGACACCAGAAAAAGCTAAGAAAATGTCTGCAATAAATAAGCTGAATGCTGCTAACAAGAAGTATCACCATACTATTGGGCAAGGTGGCTACAGGGCTGGCATTCCTAAGTGGGAGAAACTTGAGAATGAACTGCGTGCTAAAAAGATCACCCCAGAAACTTGGGAGAAACTTGAGAATGAGCTCATCATTCCTAAGTGGGTAGAACGTGCAAGGAATTGGTTTTACGGGCATGGGGGCACGTTGAACTCGGAAGGGAGGTGTATATATAACATACGACATAAAGAAGACCCCTTGCCAATCGAGAATATGAGAAAAGCAGTAAAGGCTGTTAAAGATGGGGACTTCATTCCCGATAGAGAGAATGATGAGCTCACACTCGCCCTTGGAAATAAGGAACATGATGGACGAACACGAGGCACAAGCGGCTCCAAACCATAGAGGAGTGGGTTTCCCAAAGAGAGGAAGAAATATCCTGATAGAAGCCGTCAGAGGAGAAAGGACAGGGCGGAAGTTGAAGCAGATATTCAGAAAGAGCGAATGCGTATAATTGAAGAACGAATAAAGCAACAACAAGATGAAATTAACGCACTTAAAGAGCAAAGTACTACCGGCCCATCTCAGCAGCACACTGCATTCGATGCTACCGGCCTATCGAATAATCAAAAAAGCAGTGTGGCTTCCACCGAGGTCCCGGGTGATGACAATGGCGATGACGATGGTGCACCGACGATGGCTCCTGTTGGCTACCTAGTGGATGATATCACAGAGATGACATACTGCGAGCTACATGTCAAAGTTGTGAACATATCAATGAAGGTGGTGGTCGGCTATGCCTTACCAATTGGACCCACGCCAACATACCAATGTCGTCCGGTTCCAGAGGGCTACGCTGTTGTCGGGGTGAATGAAATCATGCCCACCTTTGAAGTTTTGGATATTCACTACCCTGTAGGTGAAGGGGATGTCACTATACTGGGAGACACAACAAACGTCACCATTCTATGGCCAAAGGAATGTATCGTGCTTCGAAATCACACGCCAAGGCCATCTTCGCCGCCGTCTCACCCGTCTCCAGCGAGGTCGTCGCCGCCGCGGCACCCGGCTCCGTCGCCTCACCCGGCTCCATCTCCTCACCCGTCTTCGGCGTAGCCATCACCGCGGGAGCCATCACCGCCGCCTCAGGATAAAAAGCGTAAGCGTACCGCTCCTCTGCGTCGTGGTAAGCGATCGCCGAAACGTAAACAAGAGCCTCTTCCAAAAGTACCAAATGTTCCTCCCAAGAGAGCTTATGACTGTATTGAAGAGGATACTACGGCTATCGTTGATGCGGAAACAACAGCGTTTTTCGCTAAGCTGAGGCGGCCGAAAGAGCCAGAGTTCCCCAGCACCAAAGAAGAAAAAGCCAGAGTGTTCAAAATGCTAAAGAATCTTCATCAACCCGAGCCAAAGCTGTCATCAGACTATGAGCGTTCTATTCTCAAGTCACATGCAGCACAACAAGCCTCGAAGAGCAGTACTGATGCAAGCGAGAAATCTGTTGCCCAGCTCGGAGAACAAGCAAAATAGTCTTGCGCCCCTCTCAAGGTGATTTCCCATACCAATGTGGGGTCGAGCAAATATGGGGCCGAAGAGCAGTATGATCCAGAGGTAGTTGCACAATACGGAGAAGCTGCCGCTGCTCAAGGTATGAGTATTGCCCAGTACTTATCCCAGTTAGAGTACTTCCCCGTGAGTGAAGTAGCATACAAATACCAGTACGGCAAACCTCTCGTCAAACCTGAGGAGGTAAATAATCTTCCAACAAAAATACGAAGATTGCATAACTGGTACATGCATGCCACAAAGGCCGGGGCTAACTGGATAGTGCTGAAGGTTACAAAAAAGCATTATGGGAAAGATATAGATGACATGATATCCATTGAATTTGATGAACTATTTCAATTATTCAATCAAGACGCCTTGGACAAATCGATCATCAGTGCCTATTCTCTGTAAGTACCAATTCTGTAATTAATTTAGTCTCCAGCTATCTCACCTTGTTTATTGCATGTATATAATCATACTGTAATATGCAGAATGAAGATTCTCGAATGCAGCAGAGGACAAATCTATGACATTGGCTTCATTGACCCATATTGGGTTCATCAAGCTAATCTCAAAACAAGCCCCCAGGATACGGAGGATAATATAGTACACGCGTTAAGGTTTTAAGAAACCAGAAGGGAAATACTTTTTCCTTACAACTTCGAGTGAGTGTTATTGTCTTGTATACACTTTATATTTCGTTTACTCGATGTTAAGTATATAATTGATTAGTTATGCATTCGCAGCTTCCACTATATTCTTTTAATCATTCAACTTGACAAAGGGCGTGTACTAGTCATGGACTCGAAACATAAACCCCTTAAGCAGTGGAAGGACATGCAGATGCTTCTCTAGCGGTAATTCTAATCATTACGACACTATATCGGCAACGTTCGTGAATTATGATATCAAGTAATTAATAACTTATTTTATTCATTTTCTTCGCCGGGCAGCGCTTGGAAACGATTCACCAACAAGGCTAGGGGTGTTTGGAAAGCGGAGCTTACATTTGAAGCACTAGATGTAAGCACCACTAGCTATATCCGCGCATCTCTTTGATTCTAGTTTTGATACAGTTATTATCATGCTTGATTATTATTTTGATTGAACTATGTTCTCGTAAAGTGCTTGACGCAGGACCAGGTAACAATCTATGTGGATACTATGTTTACGAGTTCATCCGGCAGACGTGCGATGAGAAGGGCGGAAATTTAGAGCAACTCCACGTACGTAAACAATTTCTATAGTTTTTAATTACAATCAAATTGTGTTTAGTTTCATTCATATAGGCTGACTCCTTTTTAAAATCAGATCGAACGTCTACGGGACGGTATTCTGCCAAAAGATCGCGTACGAGCAATTCAGGAGGAATTGGCGGGATTCTTGGATGCAGAAGTCCTAGACCCAAAAGGGGAATACTATTCGGCTGTGTATAGACAATAGGGATTGTCAAAAGAGCAACTTTTGTATGTAGTGCATGAACTCGATCCGTGTATCGAATGTAATATTGTCATGATGATCTTGTGTAATATAATGGTTCCTTCATTGATGAATGCAAAACACTAAATAAACAATAAAAAACCTAAATGAATTCTCTGCCGCGGCACAAAAATTGGCAAAAATGCTGCCGCGGCAACAAAAGTTGCCAAAATGAATTCTCAGCCGCGGCAGAGAAATATGCCAAATCTCTGCCACGGCAGAAGGTTATTTGTCCCGGTTCGTGTTACGAACCGGGACGGTTGCTCCACCCCCCTCGCCCTCTGACGCCGCCACGTGTACCCCCATTTGTCCCGGTTGGTGGGGCAACCGAGACTAAAGGTTGGGGCTTTAGTCCCGATTGCCCCGTCCCGGTTGGCTAACCGGGACTAATGCCCCTTACCAACCGGGACCAATGGGGCGTTTTCTACTAGTGCTAGTTTGATGTAGTCGATCTGTGGGAGAATTCTAACAATTGGTATTAGAGCGAGGTCAAAGATTTGAAGCCACGCTTTCCCCGGGGAGGCGACCCGACTAGCGCCTCAGGGCAGGCGACCAGGTGGAGGCGGCAAACATGCCGTCATCGGTGAGGCAGCGGGTGATCGTCGTTTGGAGGAGTGACAAGGAAGAAGAAGGCAGGCGAGGCATCGTCGGCAAGGTGGTGGATGGGGATGATCGTTGATAAGGGCGGTGGTACCGGGGTGCGGTGCTGGAGAATCTTGTCAAGATCGTCGTCCGGGAGAGTATGAGTCAAGGAGTCATGGTCGTGTGGGTTAGCACATTAAGTCGGCGTCGTGTTTGTGAGTCGCTGTCGTGTCCAAGTGCTTATCTCTGTGAGGATCCGTTGCAGTTGAAGCGAATGAAGGTTGAGGGATTGTTCATCGTATGGACGAAGACGCAATTTTCGTGCCTCAATCAGGTCGTCTATGTGTCTCGACGAGATGATCAAGTTCAAGTGTGAAGGGGGCGGTAAACCAGTGAAGGTGAGTCTCTTCAATGAGGCCATGTCTCTACATGAGGCTAAAGTGGATGGTCTAGTCCACGCCAGGAGGTCGGCATGTATTGCGCTAGGGTGGACGGTGTGTTCCACGGGTGGTGCGATTCCACAAGGTTGCTAGCATGGCTGGGTAGTCCGAATCATGCTTGAGTTGTTCCGTAAATTCGCCAAGTCGAAATTGGGGAGAGCCAATTAAACTTGTCATGGTGCGAGACTAGACAAGACGCAGATCTACAAGGATTCAAGATCAGGAGAAGCATGGAAGACGAAGAGTAGTCAATCAAGATTAGAGAGAGATTGTTAGCTTAATCTTGGTAAGAGAGTCCGAGTGGTACTAGTCTATGTCCGAGTAGCACTAGGACTATGTGTGTCCGTGGTATGTGTGGTGTGTACGTGTCTTAGTCTAGGGAGGTTTCCTAGTTAGTCAAGTGTATGAGTGAGTCCTAGTACTAGTAGTATCCGTACGTGTGTACGTGATGGTTTAGGTTTAGTATTAGTCAGGTCTAGCTTGCATATATAAGCAAGAGTAGACCGTGAGTCTTATAACACATTGTGTGAGTTGAGAAGAAAATAAAGAAAAAAGAACGGGCACGACACATGCCCTTGGCCATAAGATTTTTCGACCGTGTTTGTTTGTCTAGTTTGATGTAGTCGATCTGTCGACGAATTCCAACAGTCCAGTCTGTTTTTCTATTTTCTAGATCAAACCGTTTTCTTCTACATGTAGCAAAAACAGAATATTTTGTAGCAAATCGGGCTAATTTGTAGCAAAAGCGGAAATAAGGACTTATGTCACGCAGAGGACCCAGGGGATCGGGGAGAGTTATCCACCAGGGAACGCGTAGTGCTCCCCATCAGATATTCGGGTTGTTCTTGCGGTTGTTTGGGACTTCATAGCTCATACTGTTGGTTTGTTTTTCTTCAGAACAGTTTTTCGTTCCGCTTTATAAATAAAGTCGAATGGCCAACCGCATACAATGCAAAAGGGAGATCCTCATACAAGTAGGTCAAAATGAAAATCGACAAAACGAAATGCCGGCGAGACACAACTCATAGTCAAACAAGAAAAACACAAGATGCCATGGGTAACGCAAGGCAACCTAGATTACCAAACATGTGAAAGTCAAAGAAGTTTGACGCCAAGACGATCGATGACTCCACGAGTTGCACTCGGCCGGATGGAACCTGTGCTTTTAGCAATGCCGCTGCCGAGCCCGCGATGGTCTAGAGTTTTCACCCAGAACCGAGTCATGGAGGGTATACATAAAACAACGCCCCCAAGAGCGTAGTGACACCCGCATGCATCACCTTCATCGACACCAAAGCAAGGAGCTTTCGCTCAGATCCACCCCGTGCCATTGAAGAAACCAAGGGACAAACCAACCCGAGGGAAGGACCACCTTGCCAGCACGATGCCTGTAGATCTTGACCAGTCAGTCGGGTTAGGCTAGCTCAAGATCAAAGCTTGATGGCTCGAATCCATGGAGTAGAAAGGCAGCGACATCATAGCTACCCGAAGGAGACCTTCCTCCACCCCCGGAAGTGGTTGCAGATTGGATGCTGAAGCAGGGCTACACTAGGCCTAGATAGCCCGGTCAGGCTGAGATCAGGCCTGCAAAGACCCCACCTCCACGCTGCAGAAGGGCCGTCGCCGCCACCCACTCCTGCTCGCACGCACCTCACCACCACCGCCAACCTCGAGACCGCCGCTGTCGTGCTCCTATGCCATCACCAGACTGAGGCGCCACCACTCAAGGCCGCATCGCCACCAAGTCATGCCCTGTCTAGGTCCCTAGCACGTGGGTAGAGAAGGGTCGCTGCCGCCCAAGCTTTGCTCAACAGCACTTGCCGGCGGTGACAGGGAGGAGGAGGGTTGAAGAGGGGGGGGGGGGGGGAGGGGGAGGGGCTCGCGCCGGGGATCTTGGAGACACCCCCATCACCCGCCGGGGGAGATGACCATGGTTTTTTGTTTTGTTTTTGTTTATTAATTAATGCACTTCTTGTTGCCTTGTTTCCCGGAGAGCTCATGCTCTGAAATCTCCTATTGGAACCAACAATCCCAGTCAAACACCCACAGCTCTCAGAATCGGTGACAAAAGGAACAGAACAACCCAGGATGCTAATCACGGGAGGGCGTGCGCTGGGCCTCTGGCTTGCGCCCAAGGGCGACTACAAAAAAATTTGTCAAAGAGGAATTGTCATCCACCGCAAGCTTAAAAATCTGACGGCTGCAAATGTGTTCGCTTGGCATAACTAAAATTCTCACATCTGTCCCTTATTATTTGGGAAGATTTTTCGTGGTTCCTCTTCCAAAAATTACTTAGGGCCCTGTCCCTAGTTCAATTGCTCTAAATTTTAATTTCGTTTATAGTACATTGGTTCAAGAAAATATTTATGTGAGCAAATTCTGCATATATGATGAACCGTATCTCATATCATTGAAGGAACCTTCTGTATACGTAATACATCGAACTATATATTTTTTAATCCATGGATGTTATAAGATTAAAAGAAAACACTACATGGATCATTAAATTTTGTGCCTTTCTTTTAGTAAGTAGGCTTTGCAACCCAGCTTTTTCGAAGTCTAGGTAAACTCTAAAGCATATCATAATGCAATTATCATTTAGCATGATGTAACACTATTGTTACAGAAGAAAGAGAAGATACTATCCTGATAAGATACCACAATAAAAAGTAAAACTAATGGTAAATAGATTTTACAAAGAGGTGAGCTGCAACTCACTACAAGGAGTGTGTCAAACTATGACATTTTGGTAGTGACCGTGAATGAAATCATCATAAATTTATGACGATTCTATACTAGATGGTCGTAAGCTATTTGGGAGGGCTAAATCCTTATTAAACTATGACGATTTTGTGAAAAAACGTCGTAATTTCTATGGACAAAATCGTCATAATTTCTAGACAGATTGAGATATAAGAGAAGGTCAATATCAACCATAGGATGTAAACATAAGAAACAGATAGGATGGTGAAGTGTGGAAACTTGTTGTGGATCGATGACCTGGCATCCATCACGGCGAATATTTGCATCCATCGCGCACACACGCGGCGAATATTTTGGCACACACACCAACTCCCCCGCCCCTAGGACCCCTCCATCCTCTAATCCTAACCCTTATCTCTCCCCAGCCGCCACACCACGCCCATCTCCGGTAGCCCCTTCTCCTTCCTTGGCGGTGCGCTTTTCCCTGTCCATTTACAGTGGCGCCCTGATCCCCTCCATACTCACCGGATCTCCTCTGCCCTCCCAACAAACTACCATCGGTCGGGCCGGGGGGGAGGGGGGCTGGGTGGCCATGTAGGGCGACGAGAGGCCTCCCCTGTCCTCAACACCGGCGACCTCCGCCTCTTCCTATTCCTCAAGGTACTCAACCCCGGCGTGACTCCTCCTCCGACGTCTGCAAGGCGTGGAGCCAGCTCATCCTCAGCGCCCGCGTGTTCTCCAACATCTACATTGGTTTGTTGTTGTGCTTCCTCGTTGATTATTGCCTATTTCTACCTCCGCTTTTCCCCATTTTCTACCTCTACTTACTCGTTGGTATCTAGGGAGCCAGGCCGGAGTAGATGCGAGCAAGGAAGCGATCTTCCACGTCCTGCATCCAAGGAACCTGGTCAGATTCGAGGTCATCGACGACTCGGTCTTCTTCCTCCGGCATCCAGGGACGGCTACCACTCCACGCTTCTACATCAAGCGGGCTTGTTGTTGTAGCTGCTGCAGGTTCCCCTACTGGTCGTGCTAAGAACATCACGTGAGTATTGCTACCTTGTTAAATTAGATGCATGCATGAATGTATGATTGTGTCAATTAATACCTTATGGAAAACATTACATACATAGTGGTTATTTTGATAGATTAGATCCATATCAGGATCCCTGATGGACAGATCTATATGGATGCTTCACAAATTCAGTTTATATGAGTGTGTATTGTAGGTTAATTTGTCCAACGATTTAGTTAACTAATTAAATCATGCACATATTTCTCAGTTTTTCAAGAATGAAAGAGACATTTGATGGAGTAAAAAGACATAATATTGATCAAGGTTCGTGCTGACACCAAAAATCTCCTCTTATAGTGTTTGAGCTACACTCTCTCCATCACAACACTTGATGGATCTGGATGGTAACCTACGGCTTCAACATTTGCCTGTTATTATAACTTACCAAGAGTATTTTTCCGTACTTTATTAAATGATTTGATGATGTGCGTGGGCATAATTATTTTTACTATGAATCATCTCGTGTTTTACATCTATTTCTTCACATATTAAGTGATAAATTTTATATAATATTATTATATACATGCATGAATTGGATTATGTAGAGTATGATAAACAGGGCTTTATCAGGTTACTCTACCTTATAGATATACCTTCAGTTTTTATATCTTGTCAGTGAAAAGTATGTAGGGGCGACACTATGATGGAGTTGTTTTTGCGTTGCTTCATATATGGAAGAAGAAAGATCAATATGCTGGTCCGCTGAAATAATAAATTATTTTGCTGCTATTCTGTAGACTGAGAGTTGATGTTTTTTTCATATACTTCTATGATTCTATCTTGTCGTCATGTGAACTATATGTTGAACTGTACTACCCAAGTCTTATGTGTGATGTTGTGACATGTTACGGTCATTCTATACTGAAATCTTGATGCTTGCATTTGCCTTTCATCAAAAAGCTACCATATGCATGCGTGTAGTTATAGGTGGCTACTTGCTGCTGTACTGATTGACTCAGGGATGGGAAACCCGTGGGTCTGCTATACCCGATGGGTGATGGGGACAGAAAAATTTAGTTTCCCAGGTGGGGAATGGGGACGGGGATAGGGGAACTTTGATTGCACGAGGACGGGGCAGAAACGGAAGTCCCTGAGGGGGGCAGACCTATTGCCATTCCTATCCATGGCACCGGCTTCTCGATCTCTCCGGATTAGATAAGTCTTTAGTCTATCTTGTTATCTTTATTACTTGTTTGATTTGCTTGCTGCGCCACTGTTTCTTCTTCATGATACATGCTAACCATGTTTTAATTGACTTGTTTACTACAGAAGGTTCATCTTGGAGGTCCCCTATATTCTCTCTTGTAGGAAATTCATGAAATACTTGTTTTAGTTTCTCATCCCTATGTATTTAACCAGTGTTTACTATTTATGAGACTTTGCATGAGTTACATTCCATTTGGAGTCTCTCTTGCAAGTGTTAACGATTTCCGTGTAAAGTTCTAGTTATTGGAAATGTGCGAAGTTATGGATCATGTGCTAGTTAACTAGTTAAAATAATTTGTTCATTTGTACTGAGATGCTAAGAATATTTATTGTTTGCATGATGATATCCAATGATCAATTTTTTGACTATTATTTTTCATGTTGTAGATGCATAAATAGATGGTGGATTATATATATATATATATGTCGTTGGAAGTGGATTGTAAGCCTATTGCAAGTCAAACCTCAGTCCCAAGGTATTTTTCTTAGCTTATGGAGGAGAATTTATTATGCATCCCATTGACCGGGGTGTTGCTGATGTAAAATCTAGTAGGAGAGTAATGTTTTCTTTTGAGAACCTCGATTACATAATTCTTATTTGTTTGTACCAGTCAACTGTTATTTTCACACAATTACTTGTGTATATAAAACTTATATGTTGTGATTATTGTTTTTTCTGCCTAGATGTCCCATGTATGTCGTTCACTCCATTCTTCCCACACTCATCATTTAGACCTGTCATATTTTCGTAATCCGAGTGGCTTCAATTGAATGTATGGAAATCCAACGCTAGATGGATCCTCAAACACTTAATATTCTCATGCAAGTATCTCTTATCCAGAATAAATGCATGGCATCCTTATGTCTCTCTGATTGTTATGCCTGAAAGTTGTGCTAGCTTTCTAACTCTGATTTTTTTTGTATCCCAAATAATGCCAGAAGCATCGCAAGGGTGTTGTTTGATGAAAAGAGGGCAGCATGCGTAAAATTGGAACATGTGGCCGGACCAAATTTAGAACTAGATCACACGGGAATATTTACTGGAGAAATATAGTATGTGTTTATTTTCTTTCCAGCTAATTTTTGTTATTTTTAGAAGATATTGCTATATTTCCAACTAACAGCCATTACCATATTTTCCTTTCTTTTACAGGAGCTCTAGGATGAATGTGGAAGAAGCTAAAGCTTTATAGTCAGCAATCAGTTGATGGTCTTAGTTTTTGTGGCTAGTTGTATCTTCCTAGGAGTTGATAAGTCATATTTTTTCTGGCAAGTTGTATGTCTAGGAGTTGATATCTATGTGCTACTGATACCTTGATTTTTATGAATTGCTAGATGTTCTCTGTTTATAGCACACTCTTGTACTGCTAGCTTTACCTGACATTTGATGCTTGTGCTACCGTTAACTTCTATTCATGCCGGTTGGTTGATAGGTACAATTTTAATCACCATTCTATATCATAATTTTCTTCTATTCATTGATATATGTCTTATTATGAGATATTACTTATATCTTTTCTATTGTTTTTTGCATGTTGGATGATTCTTGGAGGATGGACCGCTGGAGTCTGGATTCTGATGGAAAAAGAGGTGTTTTGATGCAATTTCGCGAAGATAAGAAAAATACCAGAAAAATATGGGAAAATTATATTTTCCCGGAAGACAGATGAAGCCAGAAGGGGAGGCGAAGAAGGGCCACACGGGGCCCACAACCCCTAGGCGCGGGTCCCTCCTAGGCGGCGCCTAGGGCAGGTGTGGCCCACCTGCTCGGCTCCCGACTCCGCCCTCTCGTCTATATCTTCCTTACGAAACCCTAACACCAGGGCAGCGACCACAAATAGATTTTCGCCGCCTCTGCGGGGCGGAAAACACCAAGAGAGAAAGATCTCTCCGACAGACAGATTTTTGCCGGGGAAACTCCTTCCCGGAGAGGGGAGATCATCGCCATCAACGCCGTCATCAAGCTAGGCTTCATCGGGATCATCATCATCATCCACACCATCATCTCCACCAGCACCATCATCACCACTCCATCCCACTGTAACAATTGTGTTGGATATTGCTTTAGTTCTTAGGGGAAACTTTCCCGGTGTTAATTACTATTGTAGTTGATGCTTGTGAGTGGAACCATTGGATTATTGTTTATGTTTAGATTGTTATCCATCACCATATCATCTTTGATCTTGATCCATATGATGTCTTGTGAGTAGTTCATCTAGTTCTTGAGGACATGGGAGAAGTCATGTTGTTAGTAGTGGATTTGTGTTGAGTTATTATTCAATGGTTTAGTATTTAAGTTGCGGTGCTATTCTTATAGTGGTGTCATGTGAACATCGACTACATGATACTTCACCATTTATGGGCCTAGGGGAATACATTATGTATTTGGATACTAATCGCGGGGTTGCCGGAGTGACAGAAACCTAAACCCCCGTTAGGCCACCTTTGCACAAGGGAGTGTAGGATCTCAGAGTTTAAGGCTGTGGTTAGGTTTATATCTTAATTACTTTCATGTAGTTGCGGATGCTTCTAGGGGTTTAATCACAAGTATGTATTAGTCCAAGTAAGGTCGGTACACTAGCACAGGTTCACCCACACGACACTTAAAACACCAAAGAAGAGTACTCTGCTATTTGAAGCGAAAGCACTTAACAGAATTCCCATGTGTCCTCGAGAACATTTGGTCCTTATAAGTATTTCCACCGACTTGTCCTTTGATAAGAAAGTATTGGGACACTTGATGAGTTTGTTCTTTGTCTTTATTACTTGCACTTTGTTTTGTTGCCTTATCAGAAAACCACTAAAAATCTGTTTGCTAAGTATTTACAGAGATTTCCTGCTCCATACCACTAGTCAACACCTTCTGCTCCTCATTGGAATCGACACTCCTATTTATCGAAAGTACTACGATACATCCCCTATACTTGTGGGTCATCAAGACTATTTTATGGCGCCGTTGCCAGGGAGTGAAGCGCTATTGAAGAGTGGAACTGGTAAAGAAAACTTCTATTGTGAGTATTTCTTTTTGTTACTGCTTGTTACTCTGTTTCTAATATGGATAACCCACTTGGTTTTTTGTTTGGGAAAACTACTACCACTGTTAGGGTAGTAGATGAACCACCACCTATTGAGATAGATCCTTTTAAGATACCTAAAAGTATTGTTGATCATGTTATGGATAATTATTATTTTGGGGATGGAACTGTCCATCCTGGTGATCATTTGCTTTTCATCCATCAATTATGCGGGTTGTTTAAGTGTGCAGGTATCACAACTGAACAGGTGAAGAAGAAGTTACTCTCTATATCCTTGAAAGGGAGAGCTGAAGAATGGTATAAGCTGCTGAAGAATTGACAATTCATGGAATGGGAGGAAATGGCATCTCTCTTTTATTCTAAATTCTATCCTCCTAGTGAAATTCATAAGGATAGAAATCTGATATATAACTTTTGGCCTCGTGATGGAGAGAGCACAGCTCAAGCTTGGAGGAGATTGAAGTTACTAATGCTTAAATGTCATATTCATGAACTCCCTAACAATATTATTATTAATAACTTTTATGCTAGGCTTTCTCTTCATGATAAAGATTTACTAGATGCTTCTTCTGCTGGATCATTCACACGTATGAAGGAAGAAGCTAAATGGGATCTACTATACCGTATTCAAGAGAACACTGAAGCTTGGGAGAATGACAAAGGAAGAAAGTCAGGTATAAACTATGATTATGAATGCATAAAATCTTTTATGGGAACTGATGACTTCTGTGATATTACTACTGAGTATGGTCTTGATCCTCAAGTTCTTGCAAAAAATTTAATGATTGTGCCTCTTATATTGAAATTCCCAAGAAAGAGTGGGACAAGTACCATGCTCCTTATAAAGACATTGTTACCCATGTTCCTGCTAACATAGAGGTTTGTACTGTTGAATCTATTTTGCCTGAACCTTATGTTGAGAAAATCCCTGTTCCTGCTAAGGTAAGGGAACATTCCATTATAGCTAATGTGGTTAGCAAAAGCGCAAAGAAAACTGTGGAGCCTGATGAGCTTATTGATATTGATCCCATGGTAGCTATTGTGAAAGATCTTGTCACTAGAAATATAGAAGATGAGCACATTGTCTTCTGTGAAGACGCTACTAATATTGTTTTTCATCCTAAAAAAGCTAGAAAAGCTAGTGTCTCTGTGCTTTCTATTAGAATTGGTAAGCATATCTATTATTGTTTATGTGATATTGGTGCTAGTTCTAGTGCTATTCCTTATGAGCTTTACAGGGAAATTATGCATGAAATTGGTCCTTGTGAGCTTGAGGACATTTATGTGGTTATTCACCTTGCTAATAGAGAGAAAGTTTGCCCCATTGGCATTGTAAGAGATGTGGAGGTCCTTTGTGGTAAGATTAAATATCCTGCTGATTTTCTAGTACTTGGTAAAGAAGCTAGTAAAACCTATCCTATTATCTTTGGTAGACCCTTCTTGAATACTTGTGGGGCTATCATAGATTGCAGGAAGGAAAAAGTTTTTACTAAGTTTGATGGAGAGCCTTATGAAAATGAACTGCCTGATGAGGATTTCAGGGTTGAATAACTTTCTTCCATTTCTCTTGCTCCTAACAATGCCTTGCAACAGTTTATGGAAGATCATGAGAGCAATGTCTTCATGAAAGAAAGAAATGAGATTGACGAGGTTTTTCTTAGTCAGCCTGAGCAACTTAAGCATAACCTACCTGTGGAAGATTTGGGTACCACACTACCACCTAAAGGGGACCCTGTTTTCGAACTAAAACATTTACCTAATGATCTTAAATATGCTTATCTTGATGATAAGAAATTATATCCTGTTATTATTAGTTCTAAACTTTCAGGAAAGGAAGAAGAAAGGTTATTGGAAATACTGAAGAAACACCGAGGAGCTATGGGCTATACTCTTGATGATCTAAAAGGGATTTCCCCTACTATATGTCAGCATGCTATTAATATAGAACCTGATGCAAAACCAGTTGTTGAGCACCAACGCCGTCCAAATCCTAAAATGAAGGATGTGGTAAGAAATAAGGTATTAAAACTCCTTGATGTTGGTATTATTTACCCTATTGCTGATAGTCAATGGGTTAGCCCTATTCATTGTGTTCCCAAGAAAGGGGGAATTACTGTTGTGCCTAATGAAAATAATGAGCTTATACCCCAGAGAGTAGTTGTTGGGTATAGGATGTGCATTGATTTTAGAAAGGTTAATAAAATTACTAAGAAAGATCATTATCCTTTGCCCTTTATTGATCAAATGCTTGAGAGGTTGTCAAAAAGACCCACTTTTGTTTCCTTGATGGTTATTCTGGGTTCTCTCAAATTGCTGTGAAAGCACAAGATCAAGAGAAAACCACTTTCACTTGTCCTTATGGTACTTATGCTTACAGGTGTATGCCTTTTGGTTTATGTAATGCTCCTGCTACCTTTCAGCGATGCATGTCTGCTATCTTTCATGGTTTTGTGAAGAAATTGTGAAGGTTTTCATGGACGATTTCTCCATCTATGGAACTTCTTTTGATAACTATTTGCACAACCTTGATAAAGTTTTGCAGAGATGTGAAGAAACCAGCCTTGTTATTAATTGGGAGAAATGCCATTTCATGGTTAATGAAGGGATTGTTCTTGGACACAAAATTTCTGAAAGAGGTATTGAAGTTGACAGAGCCAAAATTGAAGCAATTGAGAAAATGCCTTGCCCTAGATATATAAAAGGTATTCGTAGTATCCTTGGTCATGCTGGTTTCTATAGGAGGTTTATTAAAGATTTCTCCAAAATTTCAAAGCCCCTTACTAATCTTCTTCAAAAATATGTGCCTTTTGTTTTTGATGATGATTGTAAGGAAGCTTTTGAAACTTTGAAGAAAGCTTTGACTACTGCTCCTATTGTTCAACCACCTGATTGGAGTTTACCTTTTGAAATTATGTGTGATGCTAGTGATTTTGCTATTGGTGCTGTTCTTAGGAAGCGTGTTGATAAGAAGTTGAACGTTATTCATTATGCTAGCAAGACTCTAGATGCTGCTCAAAAGAATTATGCTACTACTGAAAAGGAGTTCTTAGTTGTAATCTTTGCTTGTGATAAGTTTAGACCCTACATTGTTGATTCAAAGGTCACTATTCATACTGATCATGCTGATATTAAGTACCTTATGACAAAGAAGGACGCTAAGCCTAGGCTTATTAGATGGGTGTTGCTTTTACAAAAAAATTATCTGCATATTGTAGATGGGAAAGGTGCCGAAAATCCTGTTGCTGACAATTTATCTCGTTTGGAAAATATTTCTTTTGACCCTCTTCCTGTTAATGATATTTTTCCAAATGAGAAGTTGGCTGCAATAAGGGTAAGTCCGCATGAAAGTCCTTGGTATGCTGATTATGCTAATTTTATTGTTTCCAAGTATTTGCCTCCCACTTTTACAGCCCAACAAAGAAGGAAATTATTTTATGATCTAAGGCATTACTTTTGGGATGACCCATATCTATATAAATAAGGATTAGATGGCATTATGCGAATATGTGTTCCAGAATTTGAACAATAAGAGATATTGATAAAATGTCACGGCAGTGCTTATGGAGGACATCATGCTGGGGATAGGACTACACAAAAGGTTTTACAGTCTGGATTTTATTGGCCTACCCTTTTCAAGGACACAAGGAAGTTTGTCCTATCATGTGATGAATGTCAAGGAGTTGGTAACATTTCTAGACGCAATGAAATGCCTATGAACTATTCTCTTGTTATTCAACCTTTTGATTGTTGGGGGTTTGACTTTATGGGTCCTTTTCCTCCTTCAAAAGGGTATACTCATATTCTTGTTGCTGTAGACTATGTTACAAAGTGGGTAGAAGCCATACCTACAAATAGCGCTGATGGTAAGACCTCTTTGAAAATGCTTAAGGATGTTATTTTTCCTAGGTTTGGTGTGCCTAGATATCTCATGACTAATGGAGGCTCTCATTTTATTCATGGGGTTTTTAGAAAAACTCTCGCTAAGTATGATGTAAACCATAGAATTGCTTCAGCTTATCACCACTAAACTAGTGGGCAGGTAGAACTCTCCAATAGGGAAATTAAATCTATCTTGCAAGAGATTGTCAATAGATCTAGGAAAAACTGGGCTAAGAAGTTGAATGACACTTTATGGGCTTATAGAACTTCTTATAAAAATCCTATGGGGATGTCTCCTTTCAAAATGGTCTATGGGAAAGCTTGTCACTTGCCTTTAGAAGTAGAACACAAAGCTTATTGCGCAGTGAAAGAGTTGAATAGAGATTTTAAACTTGTTGGTGATAAAATACTGCTTGACATGAGTACCCTAGATGAGTGGAGAAGTGAAGCTTATGAAAATGCTAGACTCTTTAAGGAAAAAGTAAAAAGACGGCATGATAGGAGAATTCTCAAAAGGGAGTTCCATGTTGGTGAGAAAGTTCTTTTGTATAGGCCTCGTCTCAGATTTTTTGCAGGGAAACTACTCTAAAAATGGGAAGGACCTTTTGTTATTGAGGAAGTATATCATTCAGGTGCTATCAAAATATCTTCTTTGAAGGATGACACAACACAGGTGGTGAATGGTCAAAGACTAAAACATTATATTTCTGGAGATTCTTATAATGAAGATGTTGATGTTATTCAAATGGTGACTCTGGAAGAATTTATTAGAAACCACACACCAGAAACTGCAGAGTTTGTCTTTGAATAGGTAAAAGAGGTGAAAACAGAAGGTTCGTGAAATCCTAATCTTTTTATATTTTGATGTTTTTATTACATAAGGTAAGCTACGAGACAGAACAAAGGAGGAAACAGAGGCTGGGGTGGCCAAACCCACCCCAGGCGCGGGCCCACCTTGCCCCGCTCCTGGAGGGGGTGTGCCTCCCCCAAGCTCCGTCTCCGCCTTGTTTTCGTATCAAAACCTTCCTTATGCTTTGAAACTTCGTAATATATAAACCCCCTGGATCCCCCGAGGTTCTTGTATCGAGTTCTGACCGTGTTTTTTTATCTGTTTCTGTCAGGCAAATTCTTAGTTTTGGAGCTATAATGTCTTCCTCTGGATCACCCATGGAGGATTCCTCTGCGGATGTCCTCAACCCATACATGTATGAGTTGAGGATCCATCCCAAAGAGTTGATTCTCAAATATGGGAAGGTACAGATGAAAGAAGTTCAAGGCCCCAAAGGAGAAGGCATGCTGGAAGAAAGGATGGAAGCATTGGAGCAGGAGGTTTTCAGGTACAAGAAGATGGCAGAACGCGAAGTGGATGTTATTCACAAGATAAGTTCAGAACTTATCGTCAAGCGCGAGGAGGAGGTGGCTCAGCTCTAAGAAGAAATCTTCTCGCTCCGTCAGACCACCAACCAATTACAAGCACAACTCTACGACATACAAAATCAAAACTGTGAATATGAGGCTAGATTTGATCACATAAGTTTTGATGCTAGTTTTAGTATTGCAGAGACAAGGACATCCTTTTTGGATGGAGAACCTTTTTCTTGGAAGTTTTATGATGACAACAGAACACCACCACCACCAAAGGAGTAATTCGTCATCAGGTTTGGCATCCCCTTGGCTTGTTCCAAGCTTGGGGGGAGTCCCGCGATATCACCATCATTATCTTTCATCTTTTACCTTTTTAGTGGATTCATATATTTGGTAGAGAGGTTATCTTATAGTCTAGTTTGCATGTGGAAGTATGCCTCCTTTAGTTGATTATCTATGTATCCCTTGGTGTGAGTGCCTTTATGGAATATTAATGAGAAGTTTCATCTTTTACTTTTTCCACTTCTTATTTTAGTTTGCGATCTCTATTATATGATGGATCTTGTTGATCAGTATTGGCATCACTTTGGGATCATCAAGTGGATCTAAATTGGTTTTGGCAAACCGAGCTCTGGTCAGTAGCAATACTTTTTGAGGTTTGAAAGAAAAAGAGAAAAGCTTACAGGTATTTTGTATCATTTATTTTCTTTCTTGTTGGCTCATAAGCTTAGTATTCTTTATTTAAGATGTTTTGTGTCTTCAAGGAAGATTGCATGTTTGGCTTTATTCTAGGTTCTCTCAAATTGCTGTGAAAGCACAAGATCAAGAGAAAACCACTTTCACTTGTCCTTATGGTACTTATGCTTATAGGTGTATGCCTTTTGGTTTATGTAATGCTCCTGCTACCTTTCAGAGATGCATGTCTGCTATCTTTCATGGTTTTTTGAAGAAATTGTGAAGGTTTTCATGGACGATTTCTCCGTCTATGGAAATTCTTTTGATAACTATTTGCACAACCTTGATAAAGTTTTGCAGAGATGTGAAGAACCCAACTTTGTTCTTAATTGGGAGAAATGCCATTTCATGGTTAATGAAGGGATTGTTCTTAGACACAAAATTTCTGAAAGAGGTATTGAAGTTAACAGGGCCAAAATTGAAGCAATTGAGAAAATGCCTTGCCCTAGAGATATAAAAGGTATTCGTAGTATCCTTGGTCATGCTGGTTTCTACAGGAGGTTTATTAAAGATTTCTCCAAAATTTCAAATCCCCTTACTAATCTTCTTCAAAAATATGTGCCTTTTGTTTTTGATGATGATTGTAAGGAAGCTTTTGAAACTTCCTTACAATCATCATCAAAAAATGGGTGAAGTGGACCGGGCTGAATTCTTGTCACGTAGGATCTTCCATGTAGGATCTGACGTGGCCAGGCTAGATGTCTCGTGACGATATTAGATCATCATAGAGCTTATGACGTTATGATATCGTCATAGACAGTTATGACAATTCGCAAAAATTGTCGTTATAGTTAATTTGCGACGCCCAGCTTTCGATGATCTCAAAATCGTCACAGAATCGTCATAAACGGAATATTTTGATGATTCTGTGATGAAATTAGAGGGTCATATATAGCCAGATTTCTTGTTGTGACTCTTTAAGCTGAATTTTGGTATTATTACCTTGTTACCTAAAAAGGAGAATGTCGTGCAAATTCAATAATACATACCGATCTATTTGTTGAATGTTAGTTTTAAAGTCTTTACCAAGGCAGGGACTAATAGAATCACAGAGATTGCACGTAAAGTTATTAAGCCTGTGCAAACTGCATTTATGCCAGGACAACACATCTTAGAAGGGGTAGTCGCCCTTCGTATGACCATCCATGAGCTTCACCGTAAGAAATTCGACATGGTTGTATTCAAGATAGACTTCGATAAGGCCTATGATAAATTCAAATGGTCCTTCTTACAGAAAACTTTGCGAATGAAAGGCTTCTCTCAGTAATGGTGTGATTTAGTTAGACATTTCGTCCAAGGGGGTCAGTAGAAGTAAAGGTTAATAACGATATTGGTCATTACTTTCAAACTAGAAAAGGTCTTCGACAAGGGGACCCCTTATCACCATTGCTATTTAATATTATCACAGACATGTTGGCCATTCTCATTGAACGAGCAGAAGAGGATGGTCAAGTTGGTGGTTTGATTCCTCACCTAGTAGAGGGTGGGTATCAATCATTCAATTTGTTGATGATATAATCCTTTCATGGAGTATGACCTAGAGAAGGCGATCAACATAAAATTGATTCTTTGTATCTATGAGCAACTTTACAGGTTGAAGATTAATTTCCATAAGAGCTAAATAATATACTTTGGGAAGGCAAAGGAAATGGAATACCAATACAAGGCCATCTTTGGTTGTGCTGCTGGCTCTCTACTATTTACTTATCTCGTCATTCCAATGCATAAACAGAGACTTTTAAACAAGGAGTGGAAGCCCGCTTCGAACGGAAGCTTGGATGCTGCCAGAGCAAGCCGCTCTCATACAGAGACATGCATGTACTAATTATTTCTATTCTAACAAGCCTGATGGGTTTCGCAGCATAGTAAATCAAAAAAATTCTACGGATGCGAACGGGAAAGCCAAGATCTAATCTAGGAGATGCAAACAATGAGGGGGGATAGATGAGATCTTCATACCCTTGAAGATTCGCACAGCGGAACGTTCGACGGAACGTGGGTGATGTAGTCGTACTCGCTTCTCCTCCTCGCGATCTGATCCGATCTAACACCGCAAGTGGCGATGCCTCCGAGAGATGCACACGTGCGGCACCTCGACATCTCCTCCTTCCTCGGTCCAGAAAGTAGGGTGGAGAGATGGATTGGATCTACAACGCGACGGCGCGGTGCAAGCGGTGGAGAGTTTCTGCGGCAGGGCTTCGCCTACGCGCAGTCGGGAGGGAGAGAGAGAGAGAGAGGAGGGGCAGCAGGGCGTCTAGGGTTGAGGAGGAGGTGTGGGAGGGGTGCTCCCCTAGCCCTCTTTATATATAGGGGTGGGCGTCTAGACCTTGCCCCTCCCCCAGGCCCTAGGCCGGCGGCCAAGGAGGGAGGAGTGGGGGGCAAGTTCCCCCCTCCCCTTCTCGAAGCTCCCCTAGGGTTTCCCTAGGTGCTTGGCCGGCTGGGCCCTATGGGGCTTGTGCCCTTGGCCCAATGCGGCCAGGGCACTCCCTCATAGGCCCACGCCCCCTCCCGAAAAGTGGGGCCACGTTGGTCCCACTCCGGAAGGTTCTAGAAGCTTCCGGTACAATACCGAATAACCCGAAACAATTCCGAACTCCAAAAACTGCATTGCCTTATATGAATCTTATTCTCCGGACCATTCCGGAACCTCTCGTGATGTCCCGGATCCCATCCAAGACTCCGAACAAAAACTCATAAACCAATTATCCAATCTATCCTAGCGTCGAGACACGTTAAGTGTGTGACCCTTCGGGTTCGAGAATATGCAGACATGATCTTCTATCAATAATCAACAGCGGGGTCTGGTAACCCATATTGACTCCCACACATTCATCGATGATCATATCGGATGAACCACGATGCCAGGATTCAATCAATCCCATATATATTCCCTTCGTCTCGCGATATTTTACTTGCCCGAGATTTGATCGTCGGTACCGTCATACCTAGTTCAATCTCGTTCACAACAAGTACTTTACTCGTTCCGTAATCCGATATCACTTTGTGATTAACTCCTTAACCACATGCTTGCAAGCGGTGTTGATATCGATTACCGAGTGGGCCCGAAGTATATCTCTCCGACTTGGGAGGGACAAATCCCATCTCGATACATACAACCCAACAGGTACTTTCCGATCACCTGAGAGACACCTTTATGATCACCCTCTCATAGGATGACGTTTGATGACCTCAAAGCTTTCTTCCGATACCAGGGAGTTGCATTATCTCATGGTCTAAGGAATACAATATTTGACATAATAAAAGCTTCGCAAAGATGAACACGATGACACGATCTAATTGCTCCGCTTAGTTTGGATCTGTCCATCATATCATTCTCCCAATGATATGATCTCATTATTAATTGACAACTCATGTCTATGGTTAGGAAACCTTAACCATCATTAATCAATGAGCTAGTTCATAGAGGCATACTAGGGACACGGTGTTGTTCACAAACCACACAAGTATTAAAGTTTCCGCTTAATACAATTCTAGCATGGAATATAAACTTTATCATGAATAAGAATTATAATAAAGCATCTTTATTATTGCCTCTAGGGCATAATTCCAACAAAGCCTCGCGATGTTCATGTTATCCTTTCTGGAGCTACCCAAAGGGCTACAGAAAAGGTTAGACTTCTTTCGTTATCGTTTCTTCTAGCAAAATGATTAACTTAAACGTAAGTATCGCCTGACAAAATGGAACATCTTGTGTAGACGCAAAGATCAAGGTGGTTTAGGCATCGAGGTGCTCGACCTTAAAAATAGATGTGTACTAAGCAAGTGGCTTTATAAACTTCTAACATAATAAGGGTTCTGGCGAGATATATTGCAAAAAAAAATCTTTATAAAAAAACTTTAGCTCAGGTGTCGGCTAATCCTATCGATTCTCCTTTTTAGAAAGGCTTAATGGGGATTAATGATGATTTCTTTAAAAATGATTATTTCAAAATTGGAGATGGTAAGAAGACCCGCTTTTGGGAGGACACTTGGTTAGGGGAAACGTCCCTTGCTACTCAGTATCCCTCTTTATATTATACTATCCGCCAAAGAAATGTCTTAGTGGCGAATGTCCTAACAGGGGCTCCTTTAAATATCGAGTTTAGGAGGTCTCTGGATGGGGACAAGTGGGTCATATGGTTGCACCTCGTACAACACCTTATGAGTGTGCATTTAAATGAAGACTCGGATCTTTTCGTGTGGAAGCTTGATGCTTCAGGAGCGTTTACGGTCAAATCTATGTACACGAATTATATGAATGGTCATACGATTTTTCTACGAAAGTATATTTGTAAGATCAGAGTGCCACTGCAAATTAAGATTTTTATGTTGTTCCTTTTTAAAAAGCCATTATTACTAAAGAAACCTCGCTAAAAGAAATTGGAATTGTTGTAAGAAGTGTGCTTTCTATGATTCACCTGAGTCAATTGAGCATCTTATTCAATTGTCACTTGGATAGATTGATTTGGAGGGTAGTTCATTTTACTTTCAGCATTTCACCTCCAACTAATGTAACGAATATGTTCGGAATCGGTTAAATGGGGTGGATAGGTCTTAGAAAGAAAGGATTAGAATTGGCATTTGTGCTCTTGTTTGGGCTATATGGAACTATCGCAATGAAGTTAACAAAAGCACAAATACCCTTTTTCTACATGTCATTCATATGGTGTCTCATTGGATCCAAGACGGGACTTTCCTTCTTCCGGAGACGCAACGGGAGCCTATGTGTGTTGGATGCAGCCATTTGGAGGCGGTTGCACGGGCTATATACAACCAGGCGGGCTGGTGGCATCCTAATAGATTACAAGATGTTTAGATGAATTCTTATTTTATTTTGCTGGCTGATCTTTGTGTCCACCTTATGTGATCCATGAATTGTAAGTTCTGGCTATTAAATTCTTTGAGAAATTCTGTGCAATAAAATGTTGTGTGCATCAGTCGATGCAGATGCCAGGGCGCTGCACCCCTTTTCGAAAAAATAGACTTTACAAATAAATAAATGTGGCACTATGATACTACAAAAATTATAAGATAGTAAATTAAATAGTATCATCGACTTTGATACCAGGCTATGATTGTGTCCACTGTGGGAGGCTTAAGTTTGTTGGGAGCACCAACAATGTCATGTACGTATAACTAATCATAAAATCCAAATTTCACCTCTATTTTTATACCAAACCAAAATTATATTAAGTAATCAACGATAAAGGAACTACGAGGCCTTATGTCCCAGCCATAACCTTCACTGACTCACCGGCTAGATCTAGAGAGAGCGCCTTATGCACATGCTCCGGATGTCGCTCACACCATCTTCATGGAACCATCTCTAAGGATTATATTGAAGCGAGGAACCTCGCAAGGCCAGCCGTCGACACCAACATGGTGCCAAGCAACACCAATGTCCTACGAACGTGCATCTACGCATGCGCGTTCGTCACTAGGACACCACGGCTCCACGGTGCTAGGCCCCATCGGCCGACCCAGCAAGACGACGTCGCTCCTTCTTGGCCACTATGCGAATGGTGGAAAACTAGCACCGCTGCCATGATTGTCCCTCTAGACGATGATGCTCCAAAACAATGCCCCACAAAGGAAACACCATAATGATGTTTCCATTGTCCGCTCTAGATCTAGGATTTCTCCTGGAGTGTCTATGGTAGGAAAACAAAAACTGCATCAACGACGCCTCTAGCAAGAAAGTAGCACCCGCTGAAGGAGTTAGGGGGGGCTTATTTTTGTCTTCTATGAGGACTTCTCCCAGAAGCTACCCTCTCTCAGCCAAAATTTGTTAAAATTTTCTAAATTAACATTGGGAATACTAATTTAGAAGTTTAAACAAATGCAGGAGACGAGCTTCTGTGAGAAGCTGAGAGAGGATAGCTTCGGGGAGAAGCCCTCCTAGAAGCCGAAAAAGAAGTCCCACTGACCTAGAGGTAATAGTAATTGATTGTTTACAAACTCCAAGTTCATCATTAATATTTATTCTTTATGCTATAACTCATATATGTCTTGAATATGAGATTCCAAGGAAATCTCATTAGCACAGGTAGAGAAGTAAACACCAAATTGTTCCTAGTCCCGCGTCTAGGACTAGGTCTGTGTGTTCAAACATGATACTATTTCCTCATCATGGGTATTATTATTCATAATAAGGATACCAACAACAATAAAGTTCACATTGTTAGAAGAACAATGCTGCTGAACCGATCGAATTATGTAATTAACTTAGTGACCATGTCGTCATAAGTCATTAGTTTATCACGTGAATATTAAATAGCTATATACTAGAAGGTATGCTTTGATTGTTAAGACCATCCGTGGAAGGATGGTTATTAAAGATGGCTTTCGGGTATATTGAGAAAGTATGACTAGAAATTTGGATAGTTTAAGAATTTGATCTTGCTTCTCCTGGTGATGGAGTGATACTCTCTGGACCATCTCGATATTACGATGTCAACTATCATCTGCGATACAATTTATAATAATAAACATAAAGATATCATTGAAATATGTAAACGAGTAAAGAGAATGAAACCAGAACGAGAATAATGTATGGCGCGTGTTCTTGGAGCCGCATGTGTGGCGGCGGTCACTCGGGCCTGTAATATCTCGTTGCGTTTGTTCGTGACCTCTGCTTAATCTACAGGATAACTGCCTTATCGGGCTACGTACACGTACCTACCTCTGACATACAACTGAACTGAAGCTAGAGAGATATCGATGGCGGCCGACGGCGGGATCAGCAGGGGAGAGAGGTGGAGCCTGGCCGGCACGGCGGCGCTCGTCACCGGCGGCAGCAAAGGGATAGGGTACGCATCTACGATCGGGATGTCGTTGTATGCATGCGTAGGCGCGCTTCTCATGTATAGATGCGTGATGCACTCGACCTCAGGCACGCGATCGTGGAGGAGCTGGCGGGGTTCGGGGCGAGGGTGCACACATGCTCCCGGAACGCGGCGGAGCTGGACGACTGCCGACGGCGGTGGGAAGAGTTGAAGCTCCCGGTGACCGTCTCCGTCTGCGACGTCTCCGTGCGTGCCGAGAGGGAGAAGCTCATGGAAATGGTGAACCAAACCTTCGACGGCAAGCTCGACATACTGGTGAGCTTAATTGATTTCTTAAGAAGCCATGCTAATTGGGTACTTTCTTCATTTCAAAATATAAGGTGTTTTAAGTTTGTGAAGAAAATATATTTAAACTTGTTTTAGTGTGTAGGTTCACTCATATTTAGAATAAACCTATACACTAATACAAGTCTAGATATTTTTTTTTTACAAACCTAAAACATCTTATATTTTCAAACGGAGGGAGCACGTATTAAGAATTTGTTGCTCCATCCATCGGTACCATGTTCGTCTGAACCACTTCTTGGTGTGTAGGTGAACAATGCGGGGCAAATGCCGTTAAAGGCGGCCGTGGAGTGCACGGGGGATGACTACACTCAACTGCTGACGACCAATCTGGAGTCGTGCTTCCACCTGAGCCAGCTCGCGCACCCCCTCCTCCTCCGTGCCTCCGTCGCCGGAGGAGGCAGCATCGTCAACATCTCCTCCATTTCAGGCTCAATTGCATACCGAGGGGTCGCACTCTACGCCATCTCAAAAGGTACGAATTTGTGTGTATCATCCTAAGTTCTAATCAAAACATAGCTCTTGTGGTTGTGTTTTGGGGTTTCCTAAGTATTTGCTTGGCCTGTAATATTTTTTGGCAATGGCATATATACAGGAGGAATGAACCAGCTCACGAGAAGCCTCGCTACAGAGTGGGCCCCTAACAACATTCGCGTGAATGCCATCTCCCCGGGCTTTATCACCACTGATATGACAAGAAAGGTATGCACCAACACCACATGTGCTAATGTCATGTGTTATAATTTCTTAATTAGCCAGCATTCAAAATCAACAAAAAGTTATTATCCGCACATAAACCGTAAACTCATTACCAAATTAATAGTGCAGGTAAAAATACAAATGACTACATTATTATTTGAAATAATAATAATAACTAACGAGTTATTATTGTGAACAAAACAGATAGATCCAAATATACTAGAGCAAGAGTACTCGAAGACACCAATGCGGCGGAGTGGCGAACCAGCGGAGATTGCATCAGCGGTCACGTTTCTTTGTATGCCGGCGGCCTCCTTTGTCACCGGCCAGGTCATATTCGTCGACGGCGGTCGTACCATTAGTGGTTAAAGGCACATACGACTTGCTGATTTCAGACCTTTCCTTAGCCGAGCAAGGTAGGGTGATTGCTCGTATGATACAGAGAGCCAATAAAAGTTGTTTTCTTATTTTAGTTAGGGCATGATCTGTTGGAGGGAAGAATAATAGATTTCTCTCCCTTGCACCAGATGCCATCTTTTCATCAAACTTAAATTTGTTAATTAATCCATAATCATGGCATATGGTAGTAATGTACGGGCATTAATCCAATGTGATGACTGACTCTTTTTTTTTCGAGATGGAGACGTTGCCCTTGTCTCTACATTGACAAATGACATCCCTCTTTATTGCTTTATTCAGAAGTTTTACAAAAAAATATGTCATGTGCCGCACATGGTTGATATATGTATATCAACCATCCAAACAAAAGCGATAACATAAAACGAGTATGCATCAATATGTGAACCGAAGATCAAAACTCCAGTTATAGTGGCCGTAAAAGTTCGGAGAAAACGTATCCAAATGGATTCACCAAGTATCCAAAACCTGTCGCTTGTACATTGATTGTAGATAAAACAACATATGGATCTAATGGATGGTGACACGCGTATGATTTATCGGGTTTCCCTGATTTGTTATCCTAGACGCATTGCAGATTGGCCCATAAGGCCCATACAGAACAAGAAGTCCAGAAAGCATCCGACGGAATGAAGACTAACTTGGGGTTCAAGATAAAAGTACAAACCGACATAGTTCTAGTACTGAAATCACAACTTGTAACCTATCCATATACGGCTCAATAACCCAACCACTCATATAAAGGCTGGGAGGAGCCGTCGGAGAGGCACCTTAGTTTTTCCAGCAATCTGCAGTCCGCCGTGAGCTAGACCGTAACTAGCAAACCGGCGACTTTGTAATCATATTCTCCACACTAATCAGACGACATTGACTCCCTTGTTTGTCTGGTCAGCCAACGAAATCACTAGCGCTCTCTTTTCCACGAATTCCTATGTCCATAATAATGGGCATTGTCGAGGTTACCCTTCATCAGTTGGCACCGTCTATGGGAAACCTGAGCACTGGAGCCATGAATTCGGTGTCTCCCTCTTCACCATGCAACAATCCAACATGTGCTAATTAATGTCATGTTATAATTTCTTAATTAGCCAGCATTCAAAATCAACAAAAAGTTATTATCCGCACATAAACCGTAAACTCATTAGCAAATTAATAGTGCGGGTAAAAATACAAATGACTACATTATTGTTTGAAATAATAATAATAATAATAATAATAATAGATAGTTGTATTGGTATTATTTGGCATAAGGATAAAGAGTTATTATTGTGAACCAAACAGATAGATCAAAATATACTAGAGCTAGAGTACTCGAAGACCCCAATGCGGCGGAGCGGCGAACCAGCGGAGGTTGCATCAGCGATCACGTTTCTTTGTATGTCAGCGGCCTCCTTTGTCACCGTTCAAGTCATATTCGTCGATGGTGGTCGTACCATTAGTGGTTAGGGCACATACGACTTGCTGATTTCAGACCTTTTCTTAGCCGAGCAAGGTAGTGTGATTGCTCGTATATATGATACAGAGAGCCAATAAAAGTTGTTTTCTTGTTTTAGTTAGGGCATGATCTCTTGGAGGGAAGAATAAGAGATTTCTCTCCCTTGCACCAGATGCCATCTTTTCATCAAACTTAAATTTCTTAATTAATCTGTAATCATGGCGATATACTATGGACCGTAACTGGTAACTCCTCCTCCCGCACCCCTCCTCCTTCCACACTCGCACGGCGGCGCCATGCCACGCCGGGCGGCCTCCCCTCCCCGCCATCGAGCCCTTCCTCTCGTATCCTCTTCTACCCGCCGCCGCCGCCGCCCGGATCGTCGCCAGGCAAAGACCTGGGGACGTGGCGGCTGAGTCGGCGTCCTCTCGGCTGGTTTGGCGGTGGTGTTGCGGCGAGCGGCGGCCGATGATCCTCGGCCCAGATGGTGGCAGGCGGCGGCGGGGATCTGGGCCTAGCCGCGATCTGTCCCGTCCGTTGGCCTCGGCGCCGGCGCCCAGGCGTCCCAAGTCTTATCCGTGACACTAGGGCGCTTGGGGCATCTGCCCCCGGCATGGTGGTGGTGGCCTCCTTATCCGTCGGAATGGTCGGCCGGGTGGTCTTTCCGTCTTGTGGCAGATCCTGCTAGTTTCCGGTGGGTGGCGTGAGGACTGCTGGCTCGGTTTCAATAAAGAAGGTGGTCCTGGATCCCTCTGAAGCCAAGACGATGATCTGCAGGATGTTGGTCTCCATTGATATGGTTTCTGTGTCGTGTTCTGGAAGGCTCCTCCGGCGAACTCATAAGTGCTATCATGCCGTGAGTTTGCTGAAAGGATTAAATCCGGTCGTTCGCACCGATATTTTACTCTGACCGTTTGGTTTCAGAGGGTGTGTTTCGAAGCTCTGTTGGTTGTTATTATCATGGGGCATGTTCTCGTTTCATGGTGCTGACGGAGAAAGTCATGGAGACCGAGAACTGAGGACAGACAATGGTGGTTCGAGTCTGGATGATGATGAGGAATTGGCTAGGTGACTTGTGAATTGGAGCAGTGACATCCAATTGGGGGCGACTGCACATGAGAGGTTCATGGTCCTACCTCTCAAGGTGAAAACCCAGGGTCTGTTCTTAATTGGTTGTGCCTGATAATGGCCTTGTTGAAGGTTTTGTTTTGAGAGCGTGAACTTTCTTCAGGGTGAAAACCTAGATCTTTGATCGGGCGATAACAGTGTTTGTGCACTGTTTTCTTCTTGGAGGCATCATGTTTGGAGAAGCTGAATTTCTGGTGCTGTCTTAGTGGTGGTAGTACTGCTGTTTCAATGAATGAGTCACTGTAGCGGGATTTTTATTCTTCTTTCTTTTTTGGCTGTGTGCATCCGTGTGTCCGTTAGGACAATGCGTCATTGCAGAGGCTGGATGTAATTGGTATCCTCTAATATTAACATATGCTCCTAAAAAAATCTGTAATCATGGCATATGGCGGTACGTGCGGGCATTAATCCGATGTGATGACTGACTCTTTTTTTTCGAGATGGAGATGTTGACCTTGTCTCTACATCGACAAATGCATACATCCCTCTTTATTGCTTTATTCAAAAGTTTTTCAAAACATTACGTCATGTGCCACACATGGTTGATATATGTATATCAACCATCCAAACAAAAGAGATAACATAAAACGAGTATGCATCAATATGTTAACCGAAGATCAAAACACCAGTTGCAGTGGCTGTAAAAGTTCGGAGCAAACGTATCCAAATAGATTCACCAAGTATCCAAAACCTGTCGCTTGTACATGGATTGTAGATAAAACAACATATGGATCGAATGGATGGTGACATGTGTATGATTTATCGGGTTTTCCTGATTCATTACCCTAGAGGCATTGCAGATATGGCCCATAAGGCTCATACAGAATAAGAAGTCCAGGAAGCATCCGACGGAAGGAAGACTAACTTGGCGTTCAAGATAAAAGTACGAACCGACATAGTTCTATTATTGGAATCACAACTTGTAACCTATCCGTATACGGCTCAATAACCCATCCACTCATATAAAGGATAGGAGGAGCCGACGGAGAGGCACCTTAGATTTTCCAGCAATCTGCAGTCCGCCGTGAGCTAGATCGTAACTAGCGAAACAACGACTTTGTAATCATATTCTCCACACTAATCAGACGATGTTGACTCCCTTGTTTGTTTGATCAGCCGACGAAATCACTAGCGCTCTCTTTTCCATGAATCCCTAAATCCATAACAATGGCATTGTCCAGGTTACCCCTCGTCAGTTGGCACCATCTATGGGAAACCTGAGCACTGGAGCCATGAATTCGGCGTCTCCCTCTTCACCAAGCAACAATCTGACAATTGAGGTCGGTGAGATCCGCTACGATCTCGTCGATCCACGTCCACCCACCCCTCTCCCGACCTTCATCGACTTCGACTAGGAGACCAATCTGATGATCAGGTTCATCCACTTCCGTGTGGGGGGACCAAAGATCTCTTCCTTTCGCCCCCGATCTACTCATGTCCATCAGTCATTACTGCAGCGCCCATGGCTACACCTGCATCTTCTGTCAGCTCAACTGGAAAAACCGAACCTTAGCCGACGAACGTCAAAGAAAGCCACGAAAACTCCATGGATCTGGGGGATTTGGACGATCTATACGAGGGTCTCTCCTTCGGGGCAGATTCTTAATCAATGTCGTCACGCAGCCCAAGCCCATCAAGCGTCGCTCTCGACGAATCTGAAAAATGTGTTGACTCCGGAATCAGGAAGATGAATCATACCGAGAACAGGACCCGTGGGATTTCAGTGGCTTCCAAGACAGTGTTTCCTACGGATATGACAGTGATGAGATCAGCTTAGATATGATGTGGCACCAAGTGTGCATGATCATTGTAGAGGAGAGACCTTCAACACCTCGAGACTCCAACGGTATCTCAATCCTTGATCCCAATGATATTCTATCGGATAACGATGCAGGACATCGCGAGAACAGGGAGGAACCCCCATAAAATAACTGTATCGTGAAAGGAAGGGAAGGAGCACACAACGGTGAGAGACGAACACTTCTCCTGCCACCCGAAACATGGCAAAAGGAAAAAGACGTTGTTTCTGGTGCAATACCGACGAAGGCAGATTCTATGTGCGAAGAGTTGATGGCCTATTAGTATCTTCTCCACCATAAAAGAAGGGATCTACTCAGGATGCAGAGGCAACTCAAAGAAAGGAATAGGCTAGCCGATGAATCCAGTCTTCGTCGGGCACATCTAAGTTCCACCCATGGTTCGGGCAGCATCACTAGGGGACCACAACCAAGGAGAAGCACCTCGCGGATGTAGCGCATATCTGAGGCCGAAAGACACGATCTGGACCGAGATCTGGACCTGTCATTCATATCGGTGGATTCAACGCGTAACATCAAGGCAAAAATAGCACAAGCATCCCTCGTCACTGCCCAAACCTACCTCTTCATAACTCAGCTAGCAGAAGACAATCTACGGGCAGACATCCATCGGTCCGCTCTCATGGGCCTCGTCATGGTAGGAGCGCCCCTCGCGCAAGGAGAACAAGGAGCTGTCCAGCAACCTGACAAATCACCACGTCGTCGCAGCAGCCCTTGGCATACGGGAAACACCCAAAGGTCTAGCTTGCCACATCATGTGCGTTTCACGCAATCCTCATGTGGGGACAATGCCAAAAACGAGATTACACAACACAGGGTTGATAGATCGAGGGAAGAGCGTAGCAGCCAATGATATTCCGATGGTGAAATCAAGGATGAGTGCGGACCATGCGGGGCCAGTTGTTTTACCTGTCGGGTTCGCGAAAATTGGGTACCCAAGGATTTAAAACTCCCCCACGATCGCAAGAAGTACTATGGTCTCCAGGAGTCTCATACGTCGTAAACACATCTATAATTTTTGATGGCTTTATGCTAATATTATGCTTTTGACACTTGTTTCTATATAATTTTTTTTGATTTATTTGGACTAACCTACTAATAGTTGCAAAAGTGCACAATGTTCTTGTTTTACACTTTGATGTGTAGGAGTTACCAAGAATACAAGAGGAAACCTTGTTGGAGTCAAATCGAGATTTTCCAGAAATCTGTTCTACAACCTTTTTCGAAGATGGTCACGTTACGGGTTGAACACGGCGTCAAACGGAAAACTCCCCAACTACAAAGTTGTTGGAAATTTCGTGCGAAATGTTCTAGACATAAAATTTAACTGATTCCAAGTTTGAACGGCAGAGATAAGCCCGATTCACTACAACCCTAGATTGGTGATGAAAATCCGAGAAGCTATATAAAGGGAGGAAACCTAACTCGGGTGAGACTCCTCCACCCACGAATTGCAGCGGCAAAAGCCACGTTTTTGCCTCCCCCATGGATCCAATCTCAATGGGGAGGGCTCCCAAGAATCCATGAAGTAAGGGGGCTAAGGGGCGGCGCTCCCCATGATGCCGGCGGCAGGGAAGGAGCTCCCCGCGTCGCCCCGGAGCCGCCGCCGCCCTGCACCTCTCGCTGCCCCTTCATCGTCATATCCATCACCAACTCCTGCTTGTATATAGTGGTTCATCCTCCCACACACCTCTGTACCCTCCTCTGTAAACATGGTGTTCGATGCTAGAAGTTATAATCCTATGATCTCTGTCATGTTTGTGTAGTTTAATTGTCTTTTAATTGCTTGGTTAAATGTATTTGGTTTATTAGAGTTGTATGTTGATATGGTACAGTCCTCCGGTGTCCATTATATTTATGCGCGCATGGATTAAATATCATAAGGTTTGTAGTATGTGTAAGAGAAAGGGGAAAGTTCTGCCGGAGTGACAGAAACCCGAGGACGCGAACTGGAACGTTGCACGTTTGGGAGTAGGAGAACCATTCACTTAAGGCTATGGTTGGGGAAACCTTAATGCATTGTTAGTATTTGCGGATGCTTTCTAACAATCCAATCATATAGTACTTGTAATTCCAAGTAGTAAAGTGCATGTATATTTAGCCTCCCCATATAGAAAACTGCATCGAAGATAATGAATCTGATTTATTCGCTAATTAAACTTGGACAAAGCCACCACAACTACCACCACTTTTACACACTCATGGTACTGTTAGTTTATGGTTACTTAGTATTTTTTATTGCTGCAGCACTAACAATTACTTTCTTGTATTTATTATCTTGCAAAGCTATCTCTCATACCCATATTGTTGCTCTAGTTTTATTTCCTAAATAATACAAATGTTTAGTGTGCGTAGAGTTGTATCAGTGATTGATAGAACTTGAGAGAACATCTTATCCTACCTTTAGCTTCTCGTTGGGTTTGATATTCTTACTTATCGAAAAGTATACACACGATTCCCTATACTTGTGGGATATCAAAACCTTTTCTGGCACCGTTGCCGGGGAGCAATAGCGTGTGGGTGAGTATTCTTGTGTGCACTTATTTGATTTATCCCTAAGTAGTTTTTACATCCATTTTAAAGTTATTCTATATCTTAGTATAGATAGGGAATGCGAATTACAAAAAAAATTAGTTGTACTTGTTACCTAAAAACGTTTTCAAAAAGGAAAATGATTGGAAAGATGAGTAATGGTTAAGTGGGGATCGACCTTGAACACTTGTGTTCATGCCTATGAAACCAAAACAAATATTTTCATGAAAGCTTTTCAGTTAAAAACTTGTACATATTATGTATATTGTATATATTGTACATATTCCTCTGTAACATAAAAGTAAAGCGATATCTGTAGTTTCTAGTTACTTGGAAGTTGATAGTTTTGCTTTGCTATCCAGAAGCAGATTTTCTATGATTCATCGTATAAAATGTTTAAAATATATGCTTATTATATTTATTTCATTAGATTATCTTTTCCTGATTTGAGTTACGTAGCTGTGTCAAAAAAATCGATCTTCACCGACTGTTCAGTTTAGACAGATTTTTATGCTTCACTGTAAAAAATCATGATAAATCTCAGAGTAGAATTTTGATCTAAATTTTTTTGTGAATAAACCTAAGATTATGATCTGTCTTTAGTTAGTTTTGAGTTTTTTGATTTGAGCTACCTAAATATCTCGTTGAGTGTCATCTTTACAGATTGTTCAATTTTGACAGATTTCTTAGTTTATTCGATGTTGTACTTGATGTTATTAGTTTCATTAGTTTTTTGACGGACAACGGAAATCATGAATACCTTAGTATATACAGTGGCTAATGCTGAGTAAATATTATGAAACTTGTCAATGCTTGAACATTAGTGGATTTTATTTAAGGGATTTTTATTTTTGTGTCCCTGGTTCGTTAGCTGTAATCACTTTTCCCTAACCGCTTAGTTTTTCCTTACTTTTGTCCAGATCCTTGTCCAAAACTCTCACATCGGTCTGAAGCTCGCTCTCCGTCGGGTCCCGTTAGTGGACCCTCGCCGTTATGTGCTGACAAGTGGGGCCGTATTCAGGTGGGTCCCGTAGTGGACCCTCGCCGTTACGTGCTGACAAGTAGGACCCCCCATTACGTGATGCAAGATGGAGCCATGTTCAGTTGGGTCCCGTAGTAGGACCCTCCATGGTATGGGGGCGGCTTGTTAGGAACGCGTTTTTGGGAATGTGCTGTGGGACCATGTGGGGCGGGTATGGTAGACGTGCGCCCTGTCGCCTAAATTGGAAGATTTCTTTTTTGTTATTATTATGATTGGCCTTTTTAAAAGCGTCTTTTCCCCTTTATGTCGCTAACAGTTGTTATTTTTGCCCAAAAAGGCAGTGAATCTAGAGCAGCTTCTCTCTTTATTCATGGTTTCTTTTGGCCCTAGTATTTTCCTAATCTGACAACAAATCTAACCAGCACCATAAATATGTAGATGAACAGAGCAGATGTAGATAAAGCAGCTAATAAAGAATTATAGAGTACGATACTTAAATCAGGTTCGACAATTAGGCGGCTCAGCAGCAGCAACCTACAAGTTCAACATAGACAACAAAACAAAAGAAGCTACTTTATAGCAGCAGCATCAACACAAGATCAGTGGCCCCTCATGGCCTCCGCTAGGAGGGCCTCCGCCTCCTCCCTGTGGCGCTTCCTCCACTTCCTGCTGCCTAGTTCCTTGACCTTGGGCGCCTTGGGCTTGATCGGGGGCATGCGATCCTCCTCGATGGCCACCTTCTGGAGGTTGCGAAGGTGAAAAGCGAGCGCCTTGTGCTGGGCTCTGAAGGCGTTGGAGTTCTTTGACGGGCCGCAGGTCTTCATGTTCTCGGCATGCATCACGAGGGAGTTTAAGTCGGTGGCGAGGCTCCTGGTGCAGCAGGGGCACCTATAGACGTCACCGGCGAAGAAGCCATTGAACTAGCCGAACTTCAGCTTCCTCAGCACCTGACGAGTCTTGGTGTCTATGGACTCATCGTCGCTGCAGACGTCGCTGCTATCCACCTATTACAAAAAGCAGTAGCGTGCAATAAGGACATGATTGAGATACCATGATTATCGGGATTTATTACTTGCATAAATTAACCGATTGAGATACCCTGATTATTCCCCAATCCCCAAATCTCAAACCAAATCGAATACTGATCCCAACTACATATCGGTGGTAGTACTGATCCCAACTACAGATCGGTTCTAGTACGGATCCTAACTACACATCGGTGCTAGTACTGATCCCAACTAGGGGCATTCATCCAAATACAAGATCTAACACAAGAGGATTAGCTACTGTAAAAATACCTAGCATCCACCGATTGAAAATACAAATAGACGAGCCCTAATAACACACGATCTAGCATCCAACGATGGGAATGGGGGAAGAACAAAGGAAGGGAGAAAACCCTACTTACCACCGACCATGGGTCAGCTAAGCTAGTGTCGAAGGGGTTCTCCGGCCTGATGTAATCATTGCCCCCATAGGGGTCCCAACCGTGCGGGATCTGCAGGATAACGGCAGGGCCTTTACGGGGACGGGGCCTCCTCGCCGGCGGCTACGGCGGAAGCAAGAACGGGGGTCTAGACAGGGATGGCGGCTTCCTTCAATGCCTCGACGGGGGTCTGTACTGGGACGGGGGCCTCCTTGTCGGCCACCTTGGAGGCGACGATGGCCACCGCGCCGTTCTTCTCCATCGCCGGCGTGGTTGGGGTTTTCTTGGGGGTTTGCAGAAGGTGATGGGACAGTGGAGATGGTTGCATGAGTGAGTGAGCGAGTGAGTGATGAGTGAGAGTGAGGAGGCCTCTATAAAGGTGAATGGAGGAGATGTTTCGTTGCACCACCGTGCACTTCGTAACCGCGTGTGCCACTGCACCATACACGTCCACATGCGTCCGCTACCGCCCCGTGCACCGCGACACGCATACCGTGCGTCATGTTTCCCCCTCTGTTCTAACCTTGGCCACTTAGTTGTGCTCTGTTATACCCTCGAGTGTAGCACTGACAGTTTGGCTGTACTCAGTTTTTCCCTCTAGTACTAACACTTTCGTGAGCAATATACTCACTTTTACCCTTCGGTAGCTGGTCAACAGAGAGTCAACGAATGGATTTTAGCTAGCTAATTGAGTCATTTTATGCACAACAAATTCAAAAAGATCAAAACATAGTAGCATCTACCCAGGGAGTCTTATTATGTGACCTGCCACCATAACAAACTCAAAAATATCAAGTTTTAACCTAAATCACCACTTCACAAATCACCTACTATCTATGAAGGTTGATGGCTTTCTACTCAAGCCTCTCCCCAAAACATAATTTGTCTGAATGAGGCAATAATTGTCAAACTAATATATATTTGAATTGCAAATAGTTTTATGTATGACAATATGTATTTTATTGTATAAAAGAAGCATTTTCCATTTTTTTGAATCTCTTTTTGTTTTCTATTTAAACCCCCTTGTCAGTTTTTCCCTTGGTTTTAAAGTTCTACTCAGTTTTGGCCTCGGTTTTTAAGTTCTACTCAGTTTTCCCCTCCCTCTTAGTGACAAACTCTCACACATATGATCATCTTGGCTGCTACACTCTGATTGGTCGAGACAGTTGTCACGCGGATCGTACACACCAATCGTTGATCCTCTGTGATCTAGTAGACAAGATAACCCCTGTATCTGTCGGGGGGAACCCTCTATCCATGCAAAATAACGAGTTTGCCACCGATGCTTTAACTCCATAAACAAATGATTTTGAATATAGTTTGAAGGGAAAGTGTTCAAAGGTGTATAATTTTTGCATTATATTTCACTCCATGTCCTAAGTGCGATTTCAAAGTGTTCAAAGGTGTATAATTTTTGCCATATGCAAGTTTATGCATTACATCCCTACATCCTATGAAAATGATAATCTCTCAAGATTTTCTTAGCACATCATTATCACGTATTAAGTGCGATTTCACAGTGTTCAAAGGTTTATAATTTTCGTATACGCAAGTTTAGGGATCACTTTGCACACTATAAAAATGGTAAACACCCTTTTCCTTTACATTAAGAGTTATATAATTTTTCAATTTGAAAGTGTTCAAGAGTAGTGTCAATTATAAACACTCTTTTACATTAAGAATTGTATATTTTTTAATTTGAAAGTGTTCAAGAGTAGTGTCAATTATGAACACTCTTTGACATTAAGAGTTGTATATTTTTTTAATTTGAAAGTGTTCAAGAGTAGTGTTAATTATAAACACTCTTTTACATTAAGAGTTGTATGATTTTTTCAATTTGAAAGTGTTCAAGAGTTGTGTCAATTATAAACACTCCTTTACAATAACAGTTGTATGATTTTTTTAATTTGAAAGTGTTCAAGAGTAGTGTCAATTATAAACACTCTTTTACATTAAGAGTTGTATGATTGTTCTCATTTGAAAGTGTTCAAGAGTAGTGTCAATTATAAACACTCACATTAAGTGTTGTATGATTTTTTTCAATTTGAAAGTGTTCAAGAGTTGTGTCAATTATAAACACTCTTTTACATTAAGAGTTGTATGATTTTATAATTTGAAAGTGTTCAAGAGTAGGTCAATTAGAAACACTCTTTTACATTAAGAGTTGTATGATTTTTTTAATTTGAAAGTTTTCAAGAGTAGTGTCAATTATAAACACTCTATTACATTAAGAGTTGTATGATATTTTCAATTTGAAAGTGTTCAAGAGTTGTGTCAATTATAAACACTCTTTTACATTAAAATTTGTATGATTTTTTTAATTTGAATGTGTTCAAGAGTTGTGTCAATTATAAACACTCTTTTACCTTAAGAGTTGTATAATTTTTTTAAATTTGAAAGTGTTCAAGAGTTGTGTCAATTATAAACACTCTTTTACATTAAGAGTTGTATAATTTTTTTAATTTGAAAGTGTTCAAGAGTTAGTTGAAACCACCGCTGGGAAGTAAAATCCAGAGAGATATTGTTCACAACCACGAATTACACCAGCACTGGATCAATCCTATTCGAAAAGCAAGGCAGTTAGTTGAGCACTAGCGATTCGCGTTCAAATACTTCCAATAATCAACCCACAAAAGGGAAACGATGCTTACCCAGATAGAATCCATGTGTTATATCCCTGCGATTCCCCCCAATCTTCTCCGTGCTCGACGGGGATGGACGGTGCACCATCCGGCATTGCATACTGTTCCACGAAAGGGTTAGATCTAGCAGGGGCGGGAGTAGAGTCGGAGGTGGAGTGGGCTCCATGGCTAGGGGGAGGGGGAGGCTCTTGGTCCGAGGAAGACATAAGGTAGGAGGGCACGACGGTGGGGCAGCGGAGCGGCAGTGTGGGAGCTGTTTCAGGCTAGGGAGAAGTGAATGCTTTGGGTGAGCGAGAATGGCCGGTCCGACGTGTCTCCATGCGGCTCCACTCTTCACCACGTATAGAAGACCCGTCCCAACGTGGCCCCACCCTGCACCACGTATGCAGGACCCGTCCCAACGCGGACGCTCCGGTCGAGGCCTCATAACGTAATGCTCAACGCCCGACCCGCCCCAACGCGGTCCCACCAGTCAGCATGTAACGGTCAAGCCTTTGACCTGATGGCATCCCTCCGTCTGAGCGCCCGCGAGGGTTTCTTAACATGGCGAGGGGAAAAGTAAGGAAAAGTTAAGCGCCTGGGGAAAAGTGAGTACAACTAACGTACCAAGGACACGAAAATAGAAATCCCTTTATTTAATGAGTAATAATCCTACTAATGAGTTTTGTGAAGTTTTATGTGGATGTAGCTTATAAGTTCTAATCAATATGATAATATGAGATAAACAATAAGACGCAAGAGCTCAAGCTTGGGGATGTTTAGGTGCATCCCAAAAACATATTCAAGAAGATACAATCATCTAAGCTTGGGGATGCCCGAGTCATCCCCTATTCATCAACTAACATGAGGTTGTCTCCTTCATACTCTATATTATCCATCCACATGATATGTATTGTGTTAACTTGTATTATAGTTTGTAACACCCTCGCCTGATAAGGCTGAGTTCATGTGTATAGGGTCAATCCCTGGATCGGTTCACTGGCACACACAGTACAAAATGATACCAAATATAAATGTGCATCATAAATACAACGAATATGATCCAGAATTTACATTATTTATTCAAGTACACAGCGGAAAACGAATACAAGGTAGATCTCCATCCTCCAAATGTGCCACAGGCGAACAATTGTTGAGTGGAGTCTCGCGACCTATGAACGATCACTCAGATATGATATAACCTGCAACATGAAACATTGCAGCCACGAATGGTCAATACATTAAATGTATGGCAAGTAGGCTAAAGTGGTTAAAAACATATCTATCAAGTACATGCTTATTTGGCCAAGTGGAGTTCAGGCTCATTTGCATAAAGCAACAGTTTTATCCTAACATTTGTAACAAAGTAGTTTTCCAATACGATAAATAGGACACTCTGGTTCACTCCCAGGTGCTCCTACCCAATTATGTTCACCCAACAAGTTTTAAGTAATTAAGAAATAAGGATGAGTGAGAAATATCATAGCATCAGTATCAGGTCGCTCAAATTGTCCATAACGGGGACACGGCTAAGTACTTAGTTTAGACACCCTGCATGGGTTAGTACACTTTACCCATGTGACTTGGCCATCCCAGCTCGTACCACCACTCTCATATTGGGTGATGATAGGGAGAAGTCCAAGAAGGAACCGTTCGGGAAGTAGCTCCCCAAACCCGACACGCACCGGTCCAACCTACACTATCTACATCTCTGGATACGTGGGTTCGAGTTACCACAACCTACTGAGTCCAACCAACCGCCCATTTCATTATTGGCACATGGTTGCACATGAAAGCTACCAAACAAAGAAACCAATCCTTTCTCAGTGTTCTGGGCGGCATTTCCCACCATAAATCCACACTCGATGACCCAATCAATGCCATTCCGCCCAGGTGGTTCATTAAAACATATTGGTTTGTCATTTAGCAAAACATAAGCCTTTCAAAACATATAACCTTTCATGATGGGATTCCCTTCCTTGTCTAAATAGCATAGCTAAGCAATCTACCAATACGATGGCTCATAAACAAGGAATACTAGGGAATAATATCGGATATAGCATAGCATATACACATCAATTCCTACAGATGCAATTCTACAAAAACATCTATAATGCATAGGAAAACAGTAGATCATTTATGACCAAGATAACACCACTTGCCTTTGTTGTAGATGTAGTCGATTAGATAATCCTCACAATCCTCATAGATATAATGGTTGCACTCGTCATAACCATAATACTTGAAATCATAGTAGTTGCAATCACACACGTTGCACTCCTCGCAATCTATCGATCAAACAATTGCATACAACATAAACAATAGCACATAGAGATCAAACAAATACAACAAATGCATGTATGACAATTTAATAAGTCACAATGGTTGTTATTTTAGTTCTCTAAACAATACTGAAGTATATGATGCAAGAAAGAGACCAATTAATGCAATGGAGTACTTGTTATTAATAATTACTTGACAATATAGGGGTTTTAATAGTTCTGTTGTAACGCCTATTCTAACTGTCGAATTAAATTTGTTTCTTGGTCTTACTGTATAGAGGACGTTAATACGAACCAGTAGGCGTTGGATTCACCCTAATCAGAGTTATAGAACTTTTTGTATGATTTAAATAGTGTTTAATGGGTTTAAAATGATCCATATAGTTTCTATTGCCTAAAATCAAACTAAAATTATATCTGTAATCTCCACAGAATTCTGATTCCAGGGACATTTTATTTGTAATTTTCTGAGCATTATTTGTTTTCTTAGGAATTTATTACTCCAAAAGAGTCATTAATCTATTTAAATCTTCACGGAAAAACCTTATAGTCAAAGCCTGAAATAATTGCATAATGATGATCTACATGGAATCATCTTTCCATCGGTATATTATTTATATTTTTGTGACAAGAAATTAAAATTAGATTCGGGCATGTGTAGATTCGGGATTTCGAGAAGGGAAACTCGTACAGCTGTGGCTCCACGAGTTTATATGGAGATTTAGGATGGTGTAGAGATAGGTCTTGGAGTAGGGAACAAGTATAAACAAACGGAAGTCGATTCGGAGTTGTAGATAGAAAGTTATAAGAGTTTGAATAGAGATAGGTTTGACAAAAACTGGTTTGCACGCTTTTTAAAGCGATCCCATGGGATCGATCCCTCTCCTGTATGTGCGTCCTGCCTGGTTCGGTCCGGTGGGCCGGCCCGTTAGTTTTTTTTTCTATTTACTTGTTTCCCTCATATCTTTTGCATATGAACTCCAAATGACACGATTCTTGTTTCTAAAATCGAATAGATCATTGTAGGATCATATTTGTAATCTTTTTACTAGTTTGCAAGTAGTGGGTTTATAAATCCTTGTATATTCCATTTTATTTATATCTTTATTTGTTTGTATTTATTCCATAACTTTTTCATAATAGCTCCAAATGAGCTCAATTTTGTTTCTAAAATTTTGTAATATTAATTGGATCTCTTTAGGCTATAATTATCAATAGTTTATGCCTTAGCAACAGTGGGTTTTATAAAGTCAATTTAATTACCTTTAGGAACATTTGAGCGAATCAATTATAGGATTTAGATACCAGGATTTGAATTCAGTTTGTGAGGACTATGCATGGATGTAATGAAATGCTTATGAATGCTTCATGATTTTCATTTTGAAATCTTGCACACCAATTCTACAATCCATAATCAATCCATGCCCTTTTTCCTATATGGCTACTTAGGTCATAACAAAAGAATATAAAATTCTGAATTCAAGGTTGAGAGGATTTTCTATTCAAAAAGTTTCTTCTCTTTGAGAATTTTCAACATAGTAAAACAAGCAATCAGACTTATTTATTTATTTCACATTCCAAAATTAGGAGAATTTTGGGATGTGACATAGTTTCTTTTATATGTCTTGGTTTTATCTTCTTTAGTTTTATTAGGCTCTTTATTTCGTTCTTATTGCTTCTTTACTTTCACTTATAATTTGAAAACAACAAAAATAGTTTCTTTTGTTTTGCTTCTTTGTTTGGTTCTCTATTGCCTAGCTGAAAGACGTTAAAGAAAAGCACTCTTGGGAGATAACCCAATTTTTTATTTCAATAAGTTTTTATTTTTTTGAGTCTTTGTCAACACCCAGATTTTTAATCCCAGATGCCTGTCATGCCATACATCGCAATCCCAGGATTACCATTTTTGCGAGACATAACAGATTGGTACCATAGTTCATCATCCATTACAAACGATAATAAATGTCTTACAAATAAATGATCTCATGATCCAATCTTAATAGAATCAACACAGCGGAATAGTATAATAATGGTAGCATGGGCGAAGCTCCATCTTCATGGTCACAGGCAATGCTGACGATGGGAGATGATCCTAGTTGTGGTAACCTTCCTGCGGTCCATCATCCTAGTAGTCCTCCTCATAGTCTGGCCATAGGAATAGCCAGGGACAAAGCCATGAGTACTCTTTAAGTACGCGCAAACTATCACTAATAATTAAAGTGGTTTCAAGTAGGAATCCTAAGCTCTAGCTTGTTTTACAAAAAAGCCAGGTTTACCTTAACTGAGTTTAGAAGCAAAGAAAACTAGTTTAATATTTTATAACACCTAAGTGGGAACTTAGTTTTCATGCTCACAACCTTGTTGTGGTCAATTCAAAGTCATGATTCATTTCACAAGTCATTTTAAAAACATCTGACGACGGAACAGTATGGCCACTCCAACTGTCCATAACCGCGGACGCGGCTATTCGAATAGTTTGACACTCTGCATAGGTGGTACACTTTCACCACAATATTTGATACATCCGCCAGGAACAATCCTGAATTCACCATACTCAGTATGCATATAATCAATCCTAATCTTTCAATTACACACCCTAGTATAGGCACCTCTCCTATGAGTTTCGCCTCCCAACCATGACCATCTGTCATCTTGGGAACTGCACAGGTGGTCAATCATCACGAGGTAGCCTCAGCTCAAACCTCGGCCGCAAGGGAACCCATACTAAGGTATATAAACTTCCAATCAAACCCTACCCAATTTCGGGTATTGTGGTTGTACGGTAAAATTGGAATGGTATCGCATCTAGACACAACCATCAGTTTTATAAAAGGGCTAAGGCTCATGCCTCAACATTTTCATCATCAAAAATCATCTGGTGCTCATAGCACATGTCAAAACATCTCATTAGAATGACTCATCATTCTAAGGTTTTCATAATCCTTTTCACCAAGTATTCCCATCTAAAGTGATCCAGTTTTAAGCTTAACACTAGCCACTAAAGTTGGGGGTAAACACTAATGATGGGTGGTAATCAACTGTGACTTATCTAAGTTCAATCTCATGCCTCGGGATGACATCAAGTTATACCTAACTTAGGTCAAGTTTTATGCTCTTTATGCTACCTTTAATATCTTTCCAAAATCTACAAGTCACTAAGTAAGCACAAATAGACAGCTTTGATAAAGAAATAAAATAGTAAAGCTTGCAACTAAAACTGGGATTTACATACTCAAGATGGTCTAATTAAAGCATGCCTAATGCATTGCATAGGTTATCTAGCTTTTACAGTTGCAAGTGTTAGCTTGCAAAGTTAACTAGTATTGTGAAGCTTGCGTTGTGCAGTGCATTGGTTGAAGTTCTCCTCTACTTCTTCCTCGTAGTAGTCTCCTTCCTCTTCGTATCCTTGCTTGGTACTAGCGTCTATAAATAAATACGAAGTACACAATCACCAAACAATACTTAACTACCTCTATTCAGCACACAAAGGTTCACACTAGATGATCTAGCATCATCACAATCATCACAAGAATTAAGGCAATAGTTTTATTTATTTCCTCTCAGAAAAGTAATTTCTACTCATTGAAAATCTACTTAAGATTTAATATTATCCAATTAAAACATGGGATCATGTTGACACATGTTATCACCACATATTTTAATACTTGCGAATATGATTTGAAGTGGTGTCACAATTTAATAATGTTTAACCTTATTATTTTAATTAATTAAAGTGACTAGAAATGCCTATGGGGAATTCTTTTATTACTTGTCCATTATTACTGAAAGTAAATCTAGATATTTTTATATATTCAGAAAGGTCTTATCAAATGTGTCCATTATTACTCAAAAGCATTTAGGGTTGAATTTTGAAAAAAAATAAAGTGCAGAAAAGTCTCTGCCTTGTTATTTTTACTATAGGTGATCTATAAATCCAAATGGTTTGAATCCAATGGGCTTGGATTAAGAATTTCCATAACTTTCTAACAAAAATGGTTTTATGCAATTTGGTTTAGTAAAACTCTCTGAATTGAATTTTGAATCTATTGCTAGAATTGGGTTTGAAACTAAATAGATAAATCTAAATTCAAACTAACTGGGTCGCGCGAGAATTCTAACTGGGTCGGCCCACTGACGCACAGCATGCACTAATGTCTACACACTTCTATTATTATAGACAGTTGTTGGGCCTCCAAGTGCAAAGGTTTGTAGAACAGCAGCAAGTTTTCCTTAAGTGGATTACCCAAGGTTTATCGAACTCAGGGAGGAAGTGGTAAAAGGTATTCCCTCTCAAGCAATCCTGCAATCAAGATACAAGAAGTCTCTTGTGTCCCCAACACACCCAATACACTTTTTAGGTGTATAGGTGCACTAGTTCGGCGAAGATATAGTGAAATACAAGTGGTAACGGTGCCAGAAAATAGCCTAACGGTGAGGTAAAGACTAAAGCAAGCAAACATACAACAGATCTAGATGCAAACGGTGTTTCAATGTTTAGAAACAAGGCCTAGGGATCATACTTTCACTAGTGAACACTCTCTCATATAAATATCCTCTCTTCATGATACTACTCTTAACTACTCTTCGGTTGGACACTCTAATCATCGGTAGGGCTATAACAACACTCCTCAAAGTTCGCCTTCCCCAATCTAGATAACCCCACACTATCACCTTGAGCGCTAGATGGTTCCAACAAACACCACAATTTCATAGAGACATCCAACTCCAAATATAACTCATAACAAATATTTAATCTAGCCAAAGTGCCACACACGGTATGCACGCTATCACTTTCACACACGTGGGGAAAAGCATAGATCTATTAAAGCACAAAGAGTATTTAGGTAGACTCAAACCTAAGTGCAACCATGGCGTGCACACTGTCACTTTCACACATATGGGGAGAGCAGAGATCTATTGAAGCACTTGAGTAGCAAGGTAGATCTACTTGATTAAAAAGCTCATGACCACAACAAGATCATGCATAGAGAGAGAGAGATGAACACATAGCTACCGGTAGAACCCTTAGCCTCGAGGAAGAACTACTCCCTCTTCATCATGGGAATCAGCAACGGTAATGGAGATGGTGGTGGAGATCGATGGAGATGCCTCTGAGGGCACTTCCCCGTCCCAGCAGGGTGCCGGAACAGAGACTTTCTGTCCTCCAAATCTCCCCTTCGGTGGCAGCGGTGCAACGGAACTTTTTATGGAAGTATGATGGATTACTTAGGGTTTTCTCCTCGGGGGCTTTTTATAGGCACAAGAGGCAAGGTCGGTGGAGGGCCAGGGGCCCACACCCCCTATAGGCGCCACCAGGGCTTTCCCGTGCCTGGGGGGGGTGCGGCCACCCTGGTTCCCTACTCCGTCTCTGCTTCGTGGTTTCATGTTGGTCCGGGAAAATAATGACTTTGGATTTTGTCCCGTCCGATTCCGAGAATATTGATTTTCTACCTTTCTGGAACCAAAAACAGAAGAAAACAGGCAACTGGCACTATGGCGTCTTGTTAATAGGTTAGTACCAGAAAGTGTATAAAAATACCTCAAAGTGTAGACAAAACATAGGAAAGTGGATACTAAACAAGCATGGAGCATCAAAAATTATAGATACTTTTCCGACGTATCAAGCATCCCCAAGCTTAACTCCTGCTTGTCCTCGAGTAGGTAAATGATAAAAAGAATATTTTTTTAGGTGACATGCACCATCAAAATCAAGATCAAACCATTTGCAAGAATTGAAAGCTGGGATCAAAGAACTCTAAACAGGAGCATGAAATATGGAGTTCTAAAAGTAAGACAAAGTAACTATGCATGCAACATGAAAGGCTACAAACAAACATCATGAATAACATGCATTGAAAAACGTTAGTTTGTTTCACATACAGAAAACATGGCATAGTGGCATTCATCTTGTCCCTCATGGAGTAGCAACACATAAATGTAGAGGACACCTTCAAAGTTCATAAGGGTGACTAGATACAAATAGTTCATGAGCAAGTAATATAAACAATATGCATAAATCAATAAGTTTTGGGACCATGCACATAGAAATAAGAATGGGAACTATGCTCTCTTAACTGGTGCCTAAGGATAGAAGGTGAAGACTCAATATAGAAGTGGAAGAAAGGCCCTTCATAAAGGGAAGCATGGATTTCAAGTCCCAAAAAGAGCTCCCAAAAATTATGGTACTTGTTAGCTTCCAGCCCTCATTTCCCCTATCATAAGCATCTTGAAGTGATTAAGGTTAAAGTGAACAAACTATGGAGTATATGCTTGACAAAGTATAAGTTGGCAATCTCAAGTCCCTTGAATACGAGGGCCACACCTCATGCTACTCAACTTTAGTTACTTGTAAGTTCTTGTAATTGTAAGTACATGCGTATCATAGAGAACCGCCAACAGGGTACCCCTTGCACATGGTACATGAGCTATCCCATAACCAAAATGACAAGGCAAGCAGACAATGAGCATCTCAGCGATCTTTTTATTTACTATATGCATAGCTTTTTATTGAGGATGCTTCATAGATAGCTCACTATGGTGATGTTGCAAGTTTCCACCATGATTAGGCATGGATTAGGCTAGCGGCCTATGCATTTCTCTAACACAAAATACATAACTACATGAACTTACAACATCCCTCTTTATTTCACACCGGTGACATCTATAGACAAAAGAGAATGATATCAACTGAGTACAAAGTACAAGTGCAATGTTGAAAACATTCCCCGTGACAACACAGTTATGCTAATTCCAACGTATAAGTGCAAGCATATACAACATAGACAACACAATGATTCAAGTTTATTAGGGGCAAAGAATATAAAGTGTGCCATCAAGTTTGTGAGGGCTTTAATCACTAAGTTTTCACATAACAAAATAGTTTTTAATTGGAAGATAGCTGAAAACAAGAATATACTTGGAATGGTGTAACACACCATGCATAGAAGTTTATAGTGGACACTTCGGAATAACTTGGTTTCTTGGGAGTTGGAAGCATGAGTAGAACTTACTCATACAAGTGGAGGCTAGCAAAAGACTGGGAGCAACGAACTAAGAGAGCAATAATGGCCATAATCATGTAGAGCGACAAAACATTACAAATAAAAGCATAAAATGGTACGAAAAGTCAAGGACTAAATGACCATAGAGGCTATGGTGACTTGTTCAGAGTCATAACATGGTGTGAGCATGTGCCAAGTCAACCCAAACAAAGCATCAAAGAAGAATACCACAATACTATGCTTTTGTATGGTAAAACAACGCATGATTCTTTCTAGGCACATTAAGAAATCCTAATTGTTTAGAACAAGTCATGCTACAACAATAATCACTAAGAATAAGGTCAAAGCAACACCTAGCATGACATGATAAAGTCTAAGTCACAATCAAAACAAGCTCCCTTTTGTACCACTTAAGCATGAAGCTTTCTACTCTTTCCAACACCAAACAACTTATTTGAAACAACTCATAAAGATAATAATCAATAAAGATCAGTGAGATTGTCTCACAAATCCACAAAGAAGAACTAAAAAGTTCTAATCTGAAAGCACAAGAAAACTAAGGCTAAACACAGTGCTAGCAAAAGAGAACACTCACAAGACAATAAGAGTGAAAACTAGAGTGTCCTAGACAATGAAAATAGAGTGTGTCTCTCTCCAAAAGAAGTGTGCTGGGATCAACCAACTTTATTCAAGCAAACTAAGCAAACTAAGCAAACCAAGCAAAGAAAACGAAAACTAAGACACTCCAATAACAACACAACAATGCATGAAACAATAAAACCGAAGTGTCTAGAAAGACTTGAGCTTTTTATTGATGAAGAAGGGGATGCCTTGGGCATCCCCAAGCTTTGATGCTTGTAACTCTTGGATATTTCTTGGGGTGAAACCGGGGTGGTATCCCCAAGCTTGAGATTTTGTCCATCCTTCATCTCATTACATCATTCTTCCTCTACACCTACAAATTTTCCTTCATACAAAACTTCACACAATCTTCATTAGCAACATTAGTGTATTCAAAAGATAATAGACCTTTGGGTTTAGTTTCAAAACAGAAAAACTTTCACCAAAGACACAAGCTACTGTATCAACTCCTTCAAAAAGCTCAATTTTCCAAAAAGGAATCAATAAGAAGCAAATGCAAATAATGGCAAAAATCTATCAAAACAGACCATTAGGTAGAAACCGATTTTTACGAAGACCTTATGTCGCTCAAATAAAAAGGTGTTGAACTAACGAAAGTTATCTAACATACTGGGGGATTTATTCGTAAATTTTCAGCTCAATACGACTAATAGAGACTCCTCATGAATTTTTATGGTGGCGGAGAGAAATCTGTTTCAGGACAACAACTCCCCAAATCTTACTTCCCTCTCATTAGAGGTTATTATTGGCACAAAAATCAAACAAAAAGGATAAGGAGAGGTTATTACAGAAGTAATAACTTCCAAGACTCAAGAAAACTCTTGGGTTATCTCCCAACAAGTACTTTTCTTTAACGCCTTTAAGTTAGGCTTGATAGTTTGAGAAGATGCTCTCATAAGAAATATGAATTGAATTAAAAGAGAGCATCAAAAAGAAAATTCAAAACACATTTAAGTCTAACCCACTTCCTATGCATAGGAATCTTGTAAAGAAACAAGTCATAAAAGCACAAAGCAACACGCATAGGAAAGCAAAACAAGTGCAACTTCAAGATTTTCAACAAGAAGAGGGGAAACTTAATATTGTTGAGATACATAAAACCATGTTTTCCTCTCTCATAATAACTTTCAGTAGCATCATGAATAAAATTAACAAAATAACTATCACATAAAACATTATTATCATGATCCACATGCATAAAATTATTATTACTCACCACATAAGAATAGTCATTCTTATTATTTGTAGTGGGAGCAAATTCAACAAAATAGCTATCATTATCGTTCTCATCACCATAGTCATCAAATATAGGAGGCATATTGTAATCACAATTAACTTTCTCCTCAATAGTAGGTGGACTGAAAATATCATATTCATCATTGTTATCATCATATATTGGAGGTTTGGTATCATTATAAGCAATAGAATAGCTATCTTCCAAAGATGGGGGACTAAAAAGATCATTTTCATCAAAACTAGTTTCCCCAAGCTTAGACTTTTCCATAGCATTAGCAATAATGGTGTTCAAAGCACTCATACTAATAACATTGCTATTAGCATGCAAATAAAGCTCCATGGGTTTTTTAAGTTTCTCTTCAAACACTTCATGTCCTAACTCAAGATAAATACTATAAAGCTCTCTAATTTTGTTGTTGTTTTCCATTAAGCCTAACTAGTGAAAGCAAGAAACAAAAAGACAAAACTGCAGAATCTAAAGGAAATAACTTCGAGAACTCACACTAGAGGATGTGAGTACCTTTTACCTTACCTCCCCGACAACGGCGCCAGAAAATAGATTGATGTCTATGCACTTCTGTTCTTGTAGACAGTTGTTGGGCCTCCAAGTGCAGAGGTTTGTAGAACAGCAGCAAGTTTCTCTTAAGTGTATTACCCAAGGTTTATCAAACTCAGGGAGGAAGTGGTCAAAGGTATTCCCTCTCAAGCAGTCCTGCAATCAAGATACAAGAAGTCTCTTGTGTCCCCAACACACCCAATACACTTGTCAGGTGTATAGGTGCACTAGTTCGGCGAAGAGATAGTGAAATACAAGTGGTAACGATGCCAGAAAATATCTTGTCGGTGAGGTAAAGACTAAAGCGAGCAAACATGCAACAAATGTAGAAGCAAACAATGTTTCAATCTTTAGAAACAAGGCCTAGGGATCATACTTTCACTAGTGAACATTCTCTCATATAAATATCCTCTCTTCATGATAATACTCTTAAATACTCTCCGGTTGGACACTCTAATCATCGGTAGGGCTATAACGACACTCCTCAAAGTCTGCCTTCCCCAATCTAGATAACCCCACACTATCACCTTGAGCGCTAGATGGTTCCAACAAACACCACAATTTCATAGAGACATCCAACTCCAAATATAACTCATAACAAATATTCAATCTAGCCAAAGTTCCACACACCGTATGCACGCTGTCACTTTCACACACATGGGGAAAAGCATAGATCTATTAAAGCACAAAGAGTATTTATGTAGACTCAAACCTAAGTGTAACCATGGCGTGCACGCTGTCACTTTCACACACATGGGGAGAGCAGAGATCTATTGAAGCACTTGAGTAGAAAGGTAGATCTACTTGATTACAAAGCTCATGACCACAACAAGATCATGCATAGAGAGAGATGAACACATAGCTACCGGTAGAACCCTTAGCCTCGAGGAAGAACTACTCCCTCCTCATCATGGGAATCAACAACGGTGATGGAGATGGTGGTGGAGATCGATGGAGACGCCTCCGAGGGCACTTCCCCGTCTCGGTAGGGTGCCGGATGTAACATCCCAGGATTAGTACCTAGAAATAAAGAGGACACAGGGTTGTGCATTGCATTCATGCATAAGAAAATCCGGGGAATTTTCACGCAAAACTACAGGAGGCTATAGAGGGATTGAGATCTTCCTTGTTCTGATGGAAACACCAGGACAGGTGCGATGGAATTCGACATGACCTTTATTGTACTTTTGTATTTTAGGGTAAGACAATTTAAATCTGAATATTTACTTGATAGATTTGAATATTAAAAGAATTTGAAATAGAATAATAAATGAATTCCTACAATATAGAGATAATGGAATTCTTAATTATAAATAAAATATAAATATCTACAAGTTCTAGTTATATTAAGGAAGAATGTGTTTACTTTGTTATCATCATATACATAATCTTACAAGAATAAGCTACAAATACTACTTATAAATATTACCCTAAGCATATTCTATAACATTTATTGAACACTAATATGAGTAAAGAATGAAACTTTACTTTAACAAAAAGAATACCCTTATACAAAAATAGCATTACTCAATATTATGATATTTTTACACTTTTGAATACAATGAAATCATACAATAATAACCCAGACATATATACATATAGATTGTTGTTCTTTTAGAATAAAAAATGAAAGCATATTACAGGAGACAAATAAATTAAAAAAGGAATTTCTTAAGTGAAATAATATTTATTACAAGGATATATATATACAATGTCCTTTACAGATGATAAAGTAAATTACAAAAGAAGTAAGTTAAAATCTAAAACTAAACTAATCTTCACTTTCCCCACCTTTTGAATCATTTATATTTCTGATCTTACACCTGCAATTAAGAAAAAGAAGAATAACAAAGAGAAAAATAAGAAATGGATTAGTGGTTAACTTTTGCTCTCAGTCTGATAGTGAAATGCACTGTTGGACACATCATTGAGCTTTTAAATTGAAGGGGCAAGTTTCACCAATGTGTGAATCTGATCTTATCATAAAAGGAGGCTTCAGGCTTAGCATCATAAGATAGGGGGGCATGTTTCACCATGATTTCATATAGTAACAGATAAGAAGTAAAAAACCATCCAGAAATATCAAGGAAGTACTTGATCTGATCCATGAGTCAGATCAAGCAAGCAAACTGCTCACACAACCATGCATATGGGTGTGCTGTCAACACAGCAGCAGCCCAGGAAGGAGACAAGAAAGCCAGCTTGTGTACAAAAAGGGAGTGAACCATCCGTAGAAGCAAGCTACCATTTCCCCTCCACACTGCAAAGCACATTCCCCATTCCATACTATCATCATCAAACCAAGAATGCTTAGATCATCCCCCCAAATCCACCACTTAATCATTAAATGGTTGCTTACTTAAGCCTTCCAAGAAAAGATCAAGTGAGCACAAGGAGGAGTAGATCAAGATCAATAGCATCACAAGGAGTAGTAGATCAAGATCAGCAGCCTCACAAGAAGGAGTTGATCAAGATCAGCAGCATCACAAGTAGTAGTAGACCATTATCCCCAATAGGCCACCAACAACAGGTACCAGTCCAAAAATAGCACTTAGATCATGCAGCACTTGTTCTTATTAGCTTGCATCATCTGATTCAAAAGAAATAATGGCTAGGATACAAATCATACAAATCCATCTACCCTTCAACTAGAGATTGTCTAGGAGGATTAGAAGGAGACTTCTCTCAATCTTCATAGGGTTGCTATGCATGGCTCATCACAGAGAAGTGTAGAAAACCAAAAAGAAAACCATAGTATCTGTTCTTAATAAATTTCCACCTCAGACTGAGCATCATAGGTCAGGGGCAAATTCCTCTAAAACTTTAAGGGCATCTAGATGAATGACACTATGTTCAGGGCATTCCACAGTAGTAACTCAACAAGTAGTAGATCATAGTAGGTTACTGGAATAGCAAAAGAAGAAATCATCTGCTAACAAGCAGAATACGTGTCCATATCATTTCCCTAGACACAGAATCTAAAAAACCATCTATTAGATCACCTTATTTATACACATCAATAGGTGTATTTAAGCCTCAGCCTTTTGCATCACTATCTAGGGAATTTTAGATCATTAGCCACATATAAATTCATCTCAAATCAGTGGTTCCATTTCCATTTATACAAGTACTGGAAATGCATCAGATTATTCTAGTTATAAAACCACTAGGCACACTCAAATCAGAGGTACCACAGTGACATCTATACCAACATAAGCCACCACTGGATCTTTCCACATCATTTTCCTAACAGATGTTCTTGGAATCAGGTGTGTAAATTATTGCATTATAGAGAAATTCTATAAAACAAATTCTTTCTTAAAATCTCCAGCAAGAATTCCTTCATCATTTGCTTCTACAAAACTTAAGCCTCAACTTAAGATATCATGGACTAGGGAGGGTCCAAACTTCTAACCAACAATGTTGTAGCATGGTTGTATATATAATCTAGTTCATGTGCATCCTCCAAGGAGGTACCACATCAGCCAGAACAATTGCTTAAAGCCAAGTATGGCATATATGCAATAGCCAGGAAACCAAAGAGGCACCACTAGCCCAGATGGCAACAAGTCATACTACAACAAGTGTCTTATTCCAAGTCCATCTACAGCAAGCTAGCTGATACATAACATCTATACCTGGATTACAGCAATAAACCCAAATCAACCCAGGCTGATTTACAAGTTAATCAACCACCACATAGCTAAAAAAATAATGCTAATGTGTCATCAGCCAGTAGCAAGCCGAGGTCAACATATAAATGACAAATCCAGAAGTCATTTAGCTTAAATCAAACTAACCAAATACCCACAGATAATTTCAGCAGTAAAATTGACCCTAGAACAGAGTCTCAGCACTAATATGGATAGTCGTATCACCACTAATAGAGATCTAGGTATAAACCAAGAAGGGAAGAAGCAGTATGACTTACAGATGGTCCTTGCTAGATACTAGAAGAGGAAGCAGAGGTTAGCCAGCGATGAAACAACCTGCGGCACGGGGAGCACCCGAGGGTGCTGCAACCCGCGCCAAGCCGTGGTCGCGGTGGCCATAGAAGAAGAAAGCAGCAACATCACCAGTGTCGCACCACCATCAGTACCATCACCATGGGAAAGATGAGCAAGCCAAGTCGAGAAGAAGCACCGAATGGTGAGGCCGTTGGAGAGGGGCTCACGTTCTTCCACGAGCCTCAACCGAAGGCGATGGCGCGAGAGCCGCATCGTGACCTTGAGCCATGGCGGCTAGGGTTCGGCCAGAAGCGCACATAGTCTCGATTGAACCCAATCGACGGAGAAAAAGGGGAAGAGGGGACGGCGGCAAAGAAAGAGGGAGGTCGTCGAGGCGGAGTTTGGCCGACGTGTGGCTGCGAAGGAGGCGGCCAACGGCGGTCGTAGTGGCGGCGGCATCGCACGGGAACAAGGGGGAGAGGATAAGGTCTGTGTTTATGTGCGTGTGTAGAGTGGGGGTGGGCCGGGGGTGAGGGGGTCTGGCCGGGTCCATTTGGGCCAGGCCAGCCCACATATCCAACCAAACGGCCCAAGTTAATTAGGTTTAGAAATAAAATAAAAAATGAATTATTAAAATAAACTCCAAACATTTATAGATATAGAAAATTATAAAAAAATCCTAAAAATACATATGATATATCAAAATGACCACAAAAATAATATCTACCTAATAAAAATATAATTCTAAGTGTCTAAAATAAATTTAAAGTAAAATAATTATTAACACCATTAAATCTTGAATGAAATTTTATAAAATAAAACAAAAACTCCAAAAATATATAAAAAATCATTTTGTGTATCAAAATAACTTTACTATTTCATAAAAAATACTAATTTAGAGTTTTACAAATAAAACATAAAGCAAATATTTAAAAGACACATAATTCTTTGATGAATTTTATAAAAATAAAGATAATACTTAAAAATAAATAAAATTCATTTTTAAGGTCTTGAATAAATATATTACAACAAAAAATTTATTAAATATATTATTAGAAAAATCTTTAATATTTTAAATAATAAATCCTTATCCATTATATATTTTTGAAAATTCTTTAAGAACATTTTTTTAAGTAAGAAAAAAATTATATTTCTTCAAGAAATATTAATACCCTAAAAAAATCAAATTACCAAAGTTCTTAACCGGATCTAAGATATATAATAAAACTTAAGTGTAAATTATTAACTGATTAATATATTTTGAAACCTTAAATAAAGATTTAAAACCACAACCTTCACAATAACTTTATAAGCATTCACTTAAATATAAAGTGAATAATTCCACACCTTAGATATACCTATTATAAATCTAAAACTTGGGAATAATTAAAATATATTACATCTTAAGTTTACTTAACCTTTTAAAGTTAACTTTAACCTCAAAGCTTATAAAAATCATGTCTAATACACTACTTATGTTTTTATAGTTAACTTTGGTCTATTTCAATTAAGACATAATGCATCTCAAGCCCAAACTAATCAATCAAATACCAGAAGGCATTGATCATGTTTTATTAACAATGATGATTGCTTAAACATTATAAAGGGAATCTTTTCTTCAAATGTTATTCTTTTTTGCCACTTCAAATAACAATCTTATAATAAGTTCTTCAACTCTTAACAACTCCATCCCAAAGACTTTTATCATAGTCACCACATGACAATTCACCATAATCACATCATCCTATACTTTACTTACATGTTTTGGATGGTTAAACACTTAGGTTCCTTATAAAGATCATTACTTATAAAGTAAAATTTGAAGATAAACGAACTCTTAAAAGAATCACTTGAATTCACTTCACTCAAAGTATTGGATATTCAATTTGGGAGTTTTACAAAAGTGCATAGCATTACTTATGCATAACTGTATATTGCTTCTTTAAACATTAGTCCTTACCGGACCAATGATGCAGATTTCAGATATTGGATCTTATATTGTCTTCAAGACCGTGAGTGCATAATCTTGCAACCACAAAAGGAAAGTTCACGCTTGCTCATGTCCTTTGATTATTTTATGTAAAGTATTTTGTAAATCTAGTGTTGTCATCACCTGCATTTGAAAAAGGACAGAAAATACTATTTTCATCATAATATGATTATAGGTTATTTACCATGAGGTAATAACCTACTATTAGAGTTCCGGTGGTAAAGGAACATATTATCTAGGACTTAACAACCAATGTCGCCAGTGATTCTTGCGCCTTATATTACGCGTTAACCATGAGATTTGGAATGGACAGAGAAGTTAGTTGTATCTTCTTCCTCTTGCATGTAGCCGGATGTGCAGGTTGTGGCTGTTATCACTCGTAGCATGCATATTAATTGGTAATTCGTAGAGGATATGCAGCATATGGGTGGGAACCCTCAACGTCCCACGATAGTTCTGGCATCTAACGGTCTGTACAAACCATTGCCGTAATTCAATATGTGGGCATGGTGTACACCAAGGAGGCATGCAGGGTCGCGAAGGGGGCAGCGATTGGCTTGGATCTTAGAGTGGGCCCTGTACCAAGGAAGTATGGACAAGGTCATGACTTGGTTGTGCAACAAGGCTAAGGTCTCTCATGGGTAAAGTAATGCACCTCTACAGAGTGTAAGAACTGTAACTTGTTCCTCCCTGTTCCGGGAAGGAGCTGCGAACGCGGCGGGAAAGGAACTCCATGAAAGTTTTGGTAAACCCGTGAAGGCTGATGGACATAGCTTTTCAGAATAAAAGCAACCTTTGAAGAAATGTTTACGAAAACCTGCATTGCCTACGACCTATGGTCTGTGGTTGTAGATATAGTGCATCAAACACTCCTTTTCTAGTGGACTTGCTGAGTACGCTCGTACTCAAAGTATCTTCTTAACCCTTGCTAGGTTCTAAAGCCAGTACAGACGATGACTACATCAAGCCATGCTCCAGGAATCATCATAAAAAGCTAAAGCTCTTCAATGAAGTCAAGAAAGTCAACATATACATCAGCTCAAATGAAGACGAAGTTGCTGATTAGATAAGAATAGAATCTCTAGCCATAGAACCTATTTCTGTATTGTATTGCAATAGCAGCAATGCCAGACCATTAGTTAAGATAATAGTCTTAATAATATTATAACTTTGGAGTTTTTATGCCTAATTATTCTTTGTAAGAAGTTTCTTTCTCTCTCTTTAACCTAGAGTGTTCTCTGAATTTTGTGTAAAGAGTTGAGTTGTAACCTATAGTCATGTCTTGGACCTGCTGTGTTTCTGTTGTACCACTCTGAGGGATGTAATACTAGTGAACGGTGTTTCATTGGTGTTATACCAATGACTATGGTGTACCACATCATGCAGTGGTATGCTGGGTCACCGCACCGGAATAGAGACTTTCTGTCCTCCAAATCTCCCCTTCGGTGGCAGCGGCGCAGCGGAACTTTTTATGGAAGTATGATGGATTACTTAGGGTTTTCTCCCCCGGGGCTTTTTATTGGCGCAGGAGGCAAGGTCGGTGGAGGGCCAGGGGCCCACACCCCCTATAGGTGCCACCAGGGCTTTTCCGCGGTTGGGGGGTGAGGCCACCCTGGTTCCCTACTCCGTCTCTGCTTCGTGGTTTCGTGTTGGTCCGGGAAAATAATGACTTTGGCTTTTGTCCCGTCTAATTCTGAGAATATTGATTTTCTGCCTTTCTGGAACCAAAAACAGAAGAAAGCAGGCAAATGGCACTATGGCATCTTGTTAATAGGTTAGTACCAGAAAGTGTATAAAAATACCTCAAAGTGTAGAGAAAACATAACAAAGTGGATACTAAACAAGCATGGAGCATAAAAAATTATAGATACGTTTCTGACGTATCACACACGCGGGCTGGTTAAGTGGTTGTCCCCACGCGTCAGTGGGACAGGGGTGCGAAGGGGTACGGGCTAACTACGACCGTAGGATTAGAATAAGGATCAACGGCTCACGGCCATCATCCTCGTCGAACAGAACACGACAGGCTCGAACCCTAGCGTGGCCAGTGGGGGCCTATGGCGGCTTACCGGGGCTCAGGCGATGGTCGACGATGGGGGCGAATGACGAAGTCGACGACGACGGTTCTCCTGGTACTTGTGGCTCTACCTGGGGTGGATCCAATCGACGGCGCCCTTCTCCTCCAGCAGTGGCAGGCTCCGGCGAAATTCCGGCGATTCTATGCTTGCCTTCCTCCGGGAACAAGTGGGAAGGATCAATGAGAGGTGGGCAGTGTAATGGTTTGAAGAAAACGAACGGGGAAGGCCTTCTTTTATAGACGAGTGAGAGAGGCAGAGCGACATGGGCAGTGCTCGTCGGGGTCGGGGTCGGGTTTACAACGAGCTACGGGCATGGATGATGGTAGGGGACGGTGCGCGGTCTCCTGGCGGTACTCAATGGCTTGATGGCACGGCAAGGGGCGGTGCGGTTCAGTCGGAACGCGTTGGTGCTCTGAGCGGAACGGACGGCGGTTTTGATGATGCACAGTGGCTACGGGTCATGCGGCAGCGAACGAGGATGTCTGGGAGGTTCCTGGGACGATGGTGATCACAGGCACGGGCGGCTGAAACGATGCGCGGTCTGTGCGAGCGTGTCGAGCGCGGCGAGCTGGCGCGCTCTAGACATGGTAGAGACAAACTGGGTGTGTGCGTTCTCGGTGGTCCACTACTTGGCAAGGCTCCAGGGCTAGACAGGGGGTGGCGTGCTTCCTTGACATGGTGGCTAGGCGCGTCGCTTGCTCCTGCTAGCTAGCCATGGTCGGCTGGCCGGGGTTGGCTCGAGCATGCACGACATGGTGCATTGGGTAGGGGATAGGTTGGTTCAATGCGATGGTTGTCACTGGGGAGACCGGGGTGATCAATGGTGAACAATGTTTGGGATGATCACTGCTCAAAACAGTGAAGTTTGGCCAATTTGATTTTCTGTCTCCAAGTGTTTGATGAAATGGCCGAAAGAATTTCATATTTGAATTTTTGGTTGAAACTTGGTGGATGTAATGGTCACATACTAGGTAGTCTCTGGTTGATTGGATTTGTCAAGGTGCACTGGTTTGGTTGGGTTTTGAGAAATGGTGATCTTACCATATGAACTAGATTCAATTTTCAAATGTCATTTGAATAGGGTTGTGTTTATGTGGGTTTGCAAGGTGGGCTTGGGTTCATTTTTACTTGGTTTATAAACGGGTGAAAATAATTGGATTTGTTTCTGTTTGAAATCTTGGACTAGAAACACTCAAAGTGGTCTAGTGAACAAGATTGGCAAAAATGATCATTTGCTTATCTGGTTTGTTTTTGAATTTCTATTGATTTGATTCAGCTTGGAATTGATTTAGATGATTTTGTTTTCATATTTAAACCAATCCTTGCCATTCAAAATAATCACACAAGACCATTCAAGCATTCATGCATTCAACACATACACACATGCATTCATAATGATTTTAATTAACAAAAGTTTTTGTTAACCCTAAATTTGAGTGATTGGAATTTGATAACCTTGCTTAATATTTTTGGGATGTTACAGTCTTGGAAGTTATTGCCTCTGTAATAACCTCTCCTTATCCTTTTTGTGTGGTTTTTGTGCCAAGAATAGCCTCTAATGAGAGGGAAGTAAGATTTGGGGAAGTTGCTTGTGACACCCCGGTTCTGAAAAGACTGTGGCCTCTATGTGACATGCCAATCCCTGGATCGGTTCATTGGCCCACAATAGAGTAAGATAGATAACATAGCAAAATATCCGTGTATCATGAATAACGAAGATCCAGAGTACCATTATTACAATAAAAGCTTAGCCCAAAGCTAGCTCAAATTATTTAGGTAGCAACATAAACAAAATAAATCCTCCATTCTTCAAATTGCCCACAAGTGAACAAGTGCCGAGTGGAGTACCGTGGCCTATAACGATCAATCAGAATCGGAATAACCTGCAACATGAAACATAGCAGCCCCGAAGGGTCAATACATGGAATGTATGGCAAGTAGAGCTAGTAAATGGAGACAATAGTACTAACATCTACATGCATATTTGGCAAGTGGAGCTGTGTCTGGCTTGCATTTGCAAATACATTTGTCCTACTTTCATAAACAGTTTTCGATTTTCTTTGAAAAGATCCCAATTAAGTTAACCCAACAATATTAAAACAATTATGAAATTAGAATGAGTGAGAAACGTGTCATGGAATCCATATCAAGCAACTCAGTTGTCCATAACCGGGGACACGGCTAATCGATTAGATTATACACTCTGCAGAGGTTAGTACACTTTACCCATGTGACTTGGCCAGACCAGCTCGTACCACCACTCTCATTTAGGGTGATGATAGTGAGAAGACCAAGAAGAGACGGTTCGGGAAGTAGCTCCTCAATCCCGACGCGCACCGGTCCAACCTATCAAAATTCTACATCTCTGGATACGCGGGTTCGAGTTACCACAACCTACTAAGTCCAACCAACCGCCCATTTCATTATTGGCACATGGTTGTACACGTACGCTACACAATAAAGAAGCCAATCATTCTCTCTTGATACCTGGGTGCCTTTCCGCAATGCAACCACCAAAATTTATAAATACCATCACACCCAGGAGGTTCATTGATTAAGTTGTTTTAGTTTTCACAAACCAATACTTTTAGAAACAACTTTCAGTGATGTAACCCAGCCCTCGTTCATCATATCATGGCTAAGCACATCTACCAACGGTGGTTCATCTACAAGGAAAGCCCTACCACATAATAGGACATAGCATAGCGATAGTATCTTCCTACACATGCATCTACAAAATACACGACAATGCATTAAAAATAGTAGGACGATATCATGAACAAAGTAGCATCTACTTGCCTTGGTTGTAGCGGTCGGAAGAACAATCCACACACGAGCAAGCGTTGCACTCGTCACAATCTACACGATACAATTGCATTCATAAACAAACAATCCACAACATATGCAACAAATATGATGCATGAATGCAAGAGCGGCAAGTGAATTGGTGATACAGCTGCACCACATAATACTAATCCATAATACTACCGAATACATGCATGGAAAAATAGATTTGGCGCTAGGAAAACAATTAGGTAAAAGTAGCGCCCGAAACTAGAGCTAGAACTCAAATAATTCACTACCGGTAGTATACTGTTTGTAAAAACTTGGAAAATTTCTACCGCATAGGAATTGCTGATAAGAAACAGTACCAACTGGAATTACTCAAAAAGGAATTATAAAACTCCCGGAGTAATTAAAACACTGCAGAAAGCCATTAGACAAATACTACAGAAGTTTTTACTGTAAGCCTATCTTTTTAATTCACGATGAGATTCCCCTCGTTCATACGAGTTCAGGGACATATCACACGCGATTTTTGGAGCTACGGATCTTTTTCTACGAATTTATTACTCCGAAAAGGCCACTAACTAGTTTGATTAAACTGTACTAAACCTGACACTTAAAGTCTGAACCAAAGGTACATCGAGATTCTACACGACACACTGAACTCTTGCATATTTTATTTGCAATTTTTGGCCAAGCGGTTTAATTTCTACGCAATTTACAAGATTCTACCGAAATCTGCCAACTAAAAGGATTAACTGACCCAGTCAACTGTGTCTGTTTGACTGGTCAACTCGTCTGCTGGCTGGACGCTGACTGGGCGTCTGACTAGTCAACACCTGGGATGCTGACCAGTCAATGAACGATCTAAGCCGCTGATTTGAGATCTGACGGTGGCTGCTGTCTTACCGGAAACGGACGGCGAAACGGACTCCGGCGAGCTCCGGAGGGCGGCGACGATCTCTTCTGGCGACGAGGTTTTTCCTGCGCGTACACACACGGTCAAAGGACGGTCCGGAAAAATAACACCGCGCGCAACAACGGCGCGCGTACGCGCATGTATGCGGGCATGCACGCATGCGATAATGCGCGCGGGCGAGCGCACGCGGCGAGCGCGCGCAGCGGCACGCAGCGGCAGCGGCTAGGCAGCAGTGCAGCAGCGGCGCGCGGCAGGCGGCGGCGATGCGGGCGGGTGGCGGCGCTGCGGAGGCATGCAGATGGCGGCGGCGACGGCGACCATCGGCGGCGCGGCGACCGGGAACGGGAAGAGGGCGGCGAGAGGGAGGCGGCGCACCTGGCGACGACGGCGGCGGTGGCCGGCGGCGATCTGCCTCGGGGCGCGCGCGCGGTAGGAGGAGTGGCGGCGGGGTCGAGGGCTGGGGTCGCGGGCCCGGAAAACGAGATCCTGTGGGCCCTCTTTAAAAAGTCCAGCGCGCGGAAATCCTAAACAGAAACGGTCCGCAGTTTGACTACAACTCGGAAATCGGTCCGGATTTTCGGACCGTTTTCCGGCGGTTTACTAAAACGTCCGAGTCTTTTGCATACGAACTCCGATTGGAGCGATTCTCGTGCCTACGGGTTCGTATGGTCGAGGGGAACAACTTTTCGTCAAGGTTTGCGCGAAAACTCGAACCTACAGGGGTGGTTGTCGCAAGTCCTTCTAAAGCCTCCCGCAGGAAACTCGTAGCAAAATAAAATAGGGTTTTGAAGATAGCGTTTCGCCGAACCTTTTCACTCGACGGTTTTGCATGGAAAAGCATGATGCAATGATATGAATGATATGCAAGACCAAATCTAAAATTTGAGATGTGACAAGACTAACCCCCTTAAGATGAATCTTGTTCTCGAGATTCGGCGCGGCTAGCAAATAGGTGTGGGTAGTCCTCTCGGATGTCATCCTCACGCTCCCAGGTGGCTTCCTCTTCGGTGTGGTGGCTCCACTATACCTTGCAAAACTTGATTGTCTTGGTACGGGTAGTCCTTTCTGCTGTTTCCAGAATCTTGACCGGTTTCTCCTCATAGGTCAGGTCGTTCTCAAGCTGAACCTCCTCTAGCGGTACAGTGTCTCTCAATGGTGTATCCACCATCTCCGGATGGCACTTCTTCAGCTGGGATACGTGGAACACATTGTGAACAGCGGACAGAGCCTCTGGCAACTCCAACTGATAAGCAACTTCTCCTTTGCGTGCTAAGACCCGATACGGTCCAATAAATCGAGGTGCCAGCTTACCCTTAATTCCAAATCTCTTAATTCCACGAAGTGGCGATACTCTGAGGTATGCTCTATCACCTATCTCATACACCACTTCCTTGCGCTTGGCGTCAGCGTAGCTCTTCTGCCTTGATTGTGCTACCTTCAGCCTGTCCCTAATCAAGGCGACCTTCTCCTCAGCGTCCTTGAACAAATCAGGTCCAAACAACTGGCGTTCTCCTACTCCATCCCATAGCAATGGCGTTCGACACTGTTTCCCATACAGCACATCGAACGGTGACGTCTTGATGCTGGTTTGATAGCTGTTTTTGTAGGAAAACTCAGCATAAGGTAAATTCTCATCCCAACTAGAACCATGAGCCAAGGCGCAAGCTCTCAGCATGTCTTCTAAAATCTGATTCACCCTCTCGGTCTGTCCATCAGCCTGTGGGTGAAACGCTGTGCTAAACTCCAATCTAGTACCAAGTTACTCGTGCAGCTGGCGCCAGAAGTGTGAGGTAAATTGGGTGCCTCTGTCAGATACGATACTCTTGGGAACTCCATGTAGGCACACAATCTTTTCCATGTAAATCTTGGCCAACTTTGCACTCGTATAGGTCGTCTTCACAGGTATAAAGTGGGCTACCTTGGTCAAATGGTCGACCACTACCCAAATAGAGTCATATCCTGACCTGGTCCTGGGCAGTCCTGTGATAAAATCCATTCCCACTCTATCCCATTTCCAATCCGGCACGGGCAATGGCTGTAGCAGTCCTGCTGGTTTCTGGTGTTCCGCCTTCACTCGGCTACATACATCACATAGGGCAATATGCTTGGCGATATCTCCCTTCATGTTGTTCCACCAAAATCTGCTCTTCAAATCCATATACATCTTTGTGTTGCCCGGATGTATGGAGTATGGCGAGTTATGAGCCTCCTGCAGACTCAACTCCCTTATCTCCGGGTCGTCGGGAACGCACAGACGATCTCCATACCACAAGGTACCTTGCTCATCCTCGCGGAATTCCCTTGCTCGACCCTCCTTCATCTTTTCTTTAATTTCATCTATCTCTTTGTTTACCACTTGAGCCTTCCTGATTCTGTCCTGTAGCGTCGGTTGGACTTCCATTGTAGCCAAGTATCCTTCAGACACTACCTCCAGTCTAAGGTCCTTGAATTGCTTGCATAAATCTTCGGGCAATTCCCCAATCGTCAATCCATTAGCATAAACCTTCCGGCTAAGAGCATCTGCTACTACATTGGCCTTTCCTGGGTGGTATTGTAGATTCATATCATAATCCTTGATAAGCTCCAACCATCTCCTTTGTCTCATATTCAGTTCCTTCTGCGTGAATATGTACTTCAGGCTCTTGTGGTCGGTGTACACATCACAGTGTTTTCCCATTAAGTAATGCCTCCATACCTTGAGCGCATGAACCACTGACGCTAACTCCAGGTCGTGTGTGGGGTAATTCCGCTCATGGTGCTTGAGTTGTCGCGAGGCATAAGACACTACTCTCCCATCTTGCATCAGCACACTCCCAAGTCCCTGTCGAGAAGCATCGCAGTACACTTGGAAATCCTTCTGAAGATCTGGTAAACATAGGACAGGTGCGGTCACTAGTCAACGCTTCAGTTCCTGAAAGCTAGCTTCACACACATCTGTCCATTCAAACTTCCTCTCCTTCTTCAGAAGTTCAGTCATCGGCTTAGCAATCTTGCAAAAGTTTTCAATGAACCTTCTGTAATATCCAGCAAGTCCCAAAAAGCTTCGAATCTCTCCCGCATTCTTGGGTGCTTCCCACTCAGTTACTGCAGTCACCTTGCTTGGATCAACAGCGACTCCTTCTCCTGACACTACGTGTCCAAGAAATCCAATGGTGTTAAGCCAGAATTCACACTTGCTGAATTTGGCATACAACTGGTGTTCCCTCAGCTTCTCCATAATCAGTCGCAGATGTTTCTCATGCTCAGCATCATCCTTGGAATATATCAGTATGTGATCAATAAACACCACCACGAACTTGTCCAAGTACTCCATAAATACCTTGTTCATCATGGTCATGAAATATGCCGGGGCATTCGTTAGTCCAAAAGACATAACTGTATACTCATATAAACCATACCTAGTGGTGAAGGCGGTTTTTGGTACATCCTCCTTCCGGATCTTCAATTGAAAGTAGCCAGATCGCAGATCAATCTTGTTGAACACCTTTGCTCCTTCCAGTTGATCAAACAAATCATTTATGTTCGGCAGAGGGTACTTGTTTTTGATAGTTACTTCATTCAGCGAGCGATAGTCCACCACTAATCTCTTGGTGCTGTCTTTCTTCTCCACAAAAAGATCAGGTGCACCCCATGACGACGCACTAGGCTGAATGAATCCCTTTTCCAGCTGTTCCTTCAACTGTTTCTTCAATTCTTTCAGCTCATCCACATCCATCTTATATGGTTTCTTTGCTATTGGTCCTGTTCCCGGCATCAGGTCGATAAGAAACTCTACTTCTCTGTCAGGTGGCATTCCTGGCAGTTCTTCCGGAAACACGTCAGGGTAATCCCTAATCACTGGCACAGTATCCATGCTAACCCCCTTAAGAGAATTCAACTTACACCTTCCTGGTCGTGCAGCTGACTTGAATCTAATCCTCTTACCATCCAGGGTTTTGAGTGAAACAGCTCGCTGTGCACAATCTATGTGTCCCCCATGCATAGACATCCAATCCATACCCAGAATAACGTCTAATCCCTGTGAATCCAACTCTACCAAATGTGCAATGAAGTTGTGTGTTCCAATCCTCACAGTTAAATTGCGGCATCCCGCACTAGCTATCATATCTCCTCCAGGTGAACTCACTCTAAAAGACCTCTTCATAGACTCAGTAGGTAACTTATACTTATCCACAAATGCCCTTGATATGAATGAATGCGATGCACCAGTATCGAAAAGTATAAGTGCAGGGTAAGTGTTGATTGGGAACTTACCAATCACAAGGTCAGGCTCGTCTGGAATCTCCTCCACATTCATGTGGTTCACTGTGGCCTTCTCATTGTTGGTTGGCTTCAGTCCTTTCCTCTCCGGACAGTTGTCATCATAGTGTCCCTTCTGTTTACACTTGAAGCACGTCACCTCACTCAGATCCTTCTTCACAAAGTTGCGATCACGGTTGCGGTCATGTCCACCGTGTCCTCCAGAGTGGTGAGAGTGTCCTCCCTTGTGGCTGTGGTGATTGCTCCTATGGTTGTCATGACGATGTCCATCGCCTCCATGGTGGTGGCGGTCATGGTTCCCATGGTCACTCCCTCCATGCTTGGAGTATCCATCATATGAGGTGCGAGACTTGTGGTGTGAGCCAGAGTGGTGATTGTTGTTCTTTCTCTTGCGGCTTTCCACCTGCTTGTGCTTCCCCTCCAAGATCCTAGCCTTGTCCATAAGCTCCTGGAAAGTGGGGCAATAAACCACCAGTAGCTGCACTGAAAGTTCATCACTGAGGCCATCCAGGAATCTCTCCCTCCTTTTTGCATCAGTGTCAACATCCTCAGGTGCATAACGGGACAGGTTGTTGAACTCCTCAATGTACTCGGCCACGGAGCGATTGGTTTGGCGCAAGTTGCGGAACTCCTTCCTCTTCAGGCTCAGAACTCCTGAAGACACGTGGTTGGTCCTGAAACCTTCCTCAAACATTGCCCAAGTCACAGTATCCAGCGGGTGGGTGATCTGAAATGTGTCCCACCAAGAAGCGGCTGGTCCCTCCAGTAGGTGAGCGGCAAACCTCACCTTCTCTGCATCAGTGCATCCAACAGTTACTAGATCCTTGTTAACTGAACGCAACCAGTCGAGAGCAACCATCGGTTCAGTTGCAGTAGAGAACTTAGCTGGCCTTAACCTCAGAAATCTGGTGAGAGCATCTCCCTGAGGCTGATTGTTTCCATTGTTGTTGTTCTAATTTGCCATGAACTGAGGCATCACTTGGGTCAGCTGTACCTGAGCTTCCATGAGCTGCTCCAACTCAGTGGGTTGACGGCGGGGAGGCATCTGCGGTTCAGCACAGGTAAGTTTAGAAAGAATCAACTACGACAATAGGATTCTACCCATGCATATGATCAAACAACAACAAACAATAGCAAACAATCACAAGCAAGCAACACATCAACAAACAAGCGGTCCAGCAACATCCCAGGTGTTATCCTAGCAGTATATAACTACTGAAATAGTTTTGCAAGAGTTGGCAATGGTTAACTAAACAATAGATCAACTACACAACCAAAACAGCAATCTGCCGGAACAGTCCAGCAGCGTTCACGAATTTTTCCGCCTGACTTAAGCTCGTCAGAAAATTTAGCTGATTTTTGTGCATATATTACAGATAGTTTCGCATCAGCCCAATTTTTTTCAGATATTTCCGAGTTACCAGAAAAATATTAAAAATCGCGCAGTACTGCTGTATCAGCAGAAAAACTGCAGCGAAAATAACACAGATAGTAACCAAATTGCCATAACTCTTTCATTAAAGTTCGCACAAATAATTCTTGTGATATTGGAGTACACAATTAAGCAACTAATCACTCTTAAACTAACACGAACTAAGCTTCACATCGATCGAGACTAATCCTAACGAATTCGCCTAACGTGGACTAATTGGTGGACTTCTATCTATTGCTTGAAGAGGTTGCGGTAGGTCCTTGCTGTCATGCGTTGGCGCTTCGGCTCGCGGTACAACCATGGCGGCGGAGTGTACACTTCTCCTTAACCATCACTTGAAACGTCAAACTCCACCTCCTCTGGATCCTCCTCTTCTTCTTCATCCTCAGCTGCAACTGCAACAGCTTCATCTCCTCCACCATCATCGTCTCCATCATCATCATCCTCGTCCTCATCATCATCATCTCCACTGTCATCATCATCCCCATTGTTGCCATCATCTCCATTGTCATCATCAGAGGGTGGATTCAGTTGTGCTTGGAGAGCGGCAATCTGGGCTGTCATAGCTTCAATAGTTTGATCCCTTTCCTGGACTGTCCCTTGCAATTGCTGTATGTTCTGGGTGTTCTCCTGCACAGTACCATGAAGATGTGCTATGGTTGCATCTCTGGCTATCAGGTAATTCTCCAGAACTCCCACAGCTTCATGCAAAGTGTCAATCTCCTGTCCTTGGACCACCATACCATTGCTAGTAAAATCTGCAATCTCCTTTATCATCCTCACCTTCTCTGCTAGAGCTCCATTCTCCCTTTCCATGTCCTCTATGTGCCTCCGACGGGGTGGCATGTTGTTCCTGTCGCCCGGGGTAACCACAATGTTCCCATCTTCATCACGCCTTCCATAGTCACGGTAGGGTGAATCTGCTGGTAGTAGGTGTCGGACTTGATGGCACTGGCGAGACAGGGCTTCATGTATGGCCAAGTTAATTCCAAGTCCCCAGTTGCAGTATGTCTTGGTGTAGATCAAGTGCACGGGGTTTGGCAAGGCGGCATCTCTGAATATGAAGGTAGTGATCTCCCATGCATCCTCTCCATATCCATAGGTGTACAGCCTTCTTCCCTTGAACATGGGCAGTGGCAATCCCAATGACTGCGAGAGCTGAGCTAACTGCCTTGCAAAGGGCCTTGGTGACTCCATGGTGGCATACTCAGTCCTGACTTCTCCCATCTATCAAGTAAAAGAGGAAAGTGTGAGAATAGCATATGCTAAGAATTTACGAGGGTGAAAGGCATAAGATGAAAGACAGAGTTAATATAGGCTTTAGTAAATCTACGGCTTCCTAATCCAATCCTAGGTCACGATCCTACAGTCGACACACGGGCTCTGATACCATCCTGTGACACCCCGGTTCTGAAAAGACCGTGGCCTCTATGTGACATGTCAATCCCTGGATCGGTTCATTGGCCCACAATAGAGTAAGATAGATAACATAGCAAAATATCCGTGTATCATGAATAACGAAGATCCAGAGTACCATTATTACAATAAAAGCTTAGCCCAAAGCTAGCTCAAATTATTCAGGTAGCAACATAAACAAAATAAATCCTCCATTCTTCAAATTGCCCACAAGTGAACAAGTGCCGAGTGGAGTACCGTGGCCTATAACGATCAATCAGAATCGGAATAACCTGTAACATGAAACGTAGCAGCCCCGAAGGGTCAATACATGGAATGTATGGCAAGTAGAGCTAGTAAATGGAGACAATAGTACTAACATCTACATGCATATTTGGCAAGTGGAGCTGTGTCTGGCTTGCATTTGCAAATACATTTGTCCTACTTTCATAAACAGTTTTCGATTTTCTTTGAAAAGATCCCAATTAAGTTAACCCAACAATATTAAAACAATTATGAAATTAGAATGAGTGAGAAACGTGTCATGGAATCCATATCAAGCAACTCAGTTGTCGATAACCGGGGACACGGCTAATCGATTAGATTATACACTCTGCAGAGGTTAGTACACTTTACCCATGTGACTTGGCCAGCCCAGCTCGTACCACCACTCTCATTTAGGGTGATGATAGGGAGAAGACCAAGAAGAGACGGTTCGGGAAGTAGCTCCTCAATCCCGACATGCACCGGTCCAACCTACCAAAATTCTACATCTCTGGATACGCGGGTTCGAGTTACCACAACCTACTAAGTCCAACCAACCGCCCATTTCATTATTGGCACATGGTTGTACACGTAAGCTACACAATAAAGAAGCCAATCATTCTCTCTTGATACCTGGATGCCTTTCCGCAATGCAACCACCAAAATTTATCAATACCATCACACCCAGGAGGTTCATTGATTAAGTTGTTTTAGTTTTCACAAACCAATACTTTTAGAAACAACTTTCAGTGATATAACCCAGCCCTCGTTCATCATATCATGGCTAAGCACATCTACCAACGGTGGTTCATCTACAAGGAAAGCCCTACCACATAATAGGACATAGCATAGCGATAGTATCTTCCTACACATGCATCTACAAAATACACGACAATGCATTGAAAATAGTAGGACGATATCATGAACAAAGTAGCATCTACTTGCCTTGGTTGTAGCGGTCGGAAGAACAATCCACACACGAGCAAGCGTTGCACTCGTCACAATCTACACGATACAATTGCATTCATAAACAAACAATCCACAACATATGCAACAAATATGATGCATGAATGCAAGAGCGGCAAGTGAATTGGTGCTACAGCTGCACCACATAATACTAATCCATAATACTACCGAATACATGCATGGAAAAATAGATTTGGCGCTAGGAAAACTATTAGGTAAAAGTAGCGCCCGAAACTAGAGCTAGAACTCAAATAATTTACTACCGGTAGTATACTGTTTGTAAAATCTTGGAAAAATTTTACCGCATAGGCATCGCTGATAAGAAACAGTACCAACTGGAATTACTCAAAAAGGAATTATAAAACTCCCAGGGTAATTAAAACACTGCAGAAAGCCATTAGACAAATACTGCAGAAGTTTTTACTGTAAGCCTATCTTTTTAATTCACGGTGAGATTCCCCTCGTTCATACAAGTTCAGGGACATATCACACGTGATTTTTGGAGCTACGGATCTTTTTCTACGAATTTATTACTCCGAAAAGGCCACTAACTAGTTTGATTAAACTGTACTAAACCTGACACTAAAAGTCTGAACAAAAGGTACAGCGAGATTCTACACGACACACTGAACTCTTGAATATTTTTTTTGCAATTTTTGGCCAAGCGGTTTAATTTATACGCAATTTACAAGATTCTACCGAAATCTGCCAACTAAAAGGATTAACGAAATTGACCCAGTCAACTGTGTCTGTTTGACTGGTCAACTCGTCTGCTGACTGGGCGCTGACTGGGCGTCTGACTAGTCAACGCCTGGGATGCTGACCAGTCAATGAACGATCTAAGCCGCTGATCTGAGATCTGACGGTGGCTGCTGTCTTACCGGAAACGAACGGCGAAACGGACTCCGGCGAGCTCCGGACGGCGGCGACGATCTCTTCCGGCGACGAGGTTTTTCCTACGCGTACACACACGGTCAAAGGACGGTCCAGAAAAATAACACCGCGCGCAAGAACGGCGCGCGTACGCGCATGTATGCGGGCATGCACGCATGCGATAATGCGCGCGGGCGAGCGCACGCGGCGAGCGCGCGCAGCGGCAGGCAGCGGCAGCGGCTAGGCAGCAGTGCAGCAGCGGCACGCGGCAGGCGGCGGCGATGCGGGCGGGTGGCGGCGTTGTGGAGGCATGCAGATGGCGGCGGCGACGGCGACCATCGGCGGCGCGGCGACCGAGAACGGGAAGAGGGCGGCGAGGGGGAGGCGGTGCACCTGGCGGCGACGGCGGCGGAGGCGGAAGGCGACGGCGGCGATCTGGCTCGGGGCGCGCGCGCGGTAGGAGGAGGTGGCGGCGGGGTCGAGGGCTGGGGTCGCGGCCATGGAAAACGAGATCCTATGGGCCCTCTTTAAAAAGTCCAGCGCGCGGAAATCCTAAACAGAAATGGTCCGCAGTTTGACTACAACTCGGAAATCGGTCCGGATTTTCGGACCGTTTTCCGGCGGTTTACTAAAACGTCCGAGTCTTTTGCATACGAACTCCGATTGGAGCGATTCTCGCGCCTACGGGTTCGTATGGTCAAGGGGAACAACCTTTCGTCAAGGTTTGCGCGAAAACTCGAACCTACAGGGGTGGTTGTCGCAAGTCCTTCTAAAGCCTCCCACAGGAAACTCGTAGCAAAATAAAATAGGGTTTTGAAGATAGTGTTTCGCCGAACCTTTTCACTCGACGGTTTTGCATGGAAAAGCATGATGCAATGATATGAATGATATGCAAGACCAAATCTAAAATTTGGGATGTGACATTGCTGTCCCAAAACAGATTTCTATGCTTTTTGTAAAAAATCGTGAAAAATCCCAGTACGGCGGATTGAGGTGAATTTTTTGTGTGCATGCCCATGTTATTTACCCAACTTTTGTTAGTTTTGCACTTTTAGATTTGAGAAACAGAAGATTTTCGAAAAAATCGGTCTTTACCTATTGGTCTGTCTTGACAGATTTCTGCCATTATTTGCATTTGCCATCTAATCGGCTCTTTTTGAGTTCTATTTGATCACTTGAGCTTCTAAAAGGAGTTTCTAAAGTATCCTATGTATTAATGGATGATTTACTTGAGTGGAAACTGAATCCCAATGGTTTATTATCTTGCATACACTAATGTTGCTAATGAAGATTGTGTGAAGTTTTGTATGAAGGAAATTTTCAAGTGTAGGGGAAGAATGATGTGATGAGATGAAGTATGGAAAAAATCTCAATCTTGGGGATGCCACCCGTGTCACCCAAAGAAATATTCAAGAGGTACAAGCGTCAAATCTTGGGGATGCCCAAGGCATCCCCTTCTTCATCAATAAAATCTCAGGTCTTCTTTCAAGACACTTCATTTTTATTGCTTCATGCGCTATGTGTTGTTCTTGGAGCGTATTTGTTTTTGTTTTTAGTTTTCTTTTGCTGAAATAAGTTGGTTGGACCCCAACACACCTATCTCAGGTCTTCTTTCAAGTCACACCTAGTTATTCATTGGCTAGAACACTCTAGTTTTCACTCTTATTGTTCTATGAGTGTTCTCTTTTGCTAGCACTGCGTTTAGCTTTAGTTATCTTATTATTTTTTCTTAGAACTTTTTAATTCTTCTTTGTAGTTAGGTGAGACATGCTCTCTAATATTTATTGATTATTATCCTTGTGAGTTATTTCAAATAAGTTGATTGGAGTTGGAGGAGAGTAGAAAGTTTCATGCTTATAGTGGTACAAAAAGGAGCTTGTTTTGACTATGACTTAGCCTTTATCATGTCATATTGGATGTTTCTTTGACCATATGCTTAGTAATTATTGTTGTAGAATGACTTGTTTCAAACAATTGAGATTTCTTAATGTGTCTTGAAAGAATCATGCGTTGTTTTAGCATACAAAAGCATAATATTATGGTATTCTCCTTTGATGCTTTATTTGGGTTGACTTGGCACATGCTTACACCATGTTAAGACTATGAACTAGTCGCCTTAGCCTATATGATCATTTAGTTTTTGACTTGTGATATCACTTTATGCTTTGATTAATAATATTTTTTCGCTCTGCATGATTATGGAAACTATTGCTCTCTTAGTTGGTCGCTCCTAGTCTTTTGCTAGCTTCCACCTATACTGAGTATGAGCTCTACTCGTGCATCCAACTCCCAAAAACCAAGTTATTCCAAAGAGTCCACTAGAAATTCCTATGCATGGTGTGTTACACCATTCCAAGTATATTCATGTTTTTATCTATCTTCCAAATTAAACTTTTGTTATGTGAAAATTAGTGATTAAAGCTCTCAATGAACTTGATGACACACTTTATTTTCTTGCACTTAATAAACTTGAACCATTGTACCCATCTATGTTGCTTATATTCTTGCAAATTATAAGTTGGAAGTTAGCAGAACCATGATGTCATGGGGAACGCTTTCAACACTGTACATATCTCTCTAGTTGATATCATGTTCTTTTGTTTATGGATGTCGGCGGTGTAAAATAAAAGGGGAACTTGTAAGTCCATGTTTTGTATATCTATTAGAGAAATGCCTGGGCGGCTAGCCTAAGCCATGCCTAATCATGGTGGAAAATTGAAGCATAACCATAATGAGCATTCTATGAAGCATCTTTAGAAAAAAATAAAAAAAGAAGAAAAAAGAGAAAAAAAGCACCATGCTCATGGTAAATAAAAAGATCGTTGAGATGCTCATTTTCTGTTGCCTTGTCATTTTGATATGGGATAGATCCAATGTCATGGGGCAAGGGGTAACCCATTGACGGTTCTCTATGATACACATATACTTACTATGACAAGAACTTGCTTGTGACTAAAGTTGAGTAGCATAAGGAACGGCCCATCGTACTCAAGGGGCATGAGATTTTCAACTTGTGATTTGTCAAGCATATAACTCATATTTGTCTCACTTTAACCTTAATAACTTCAAGATTCTTATGATAGGGTCAATGAGAACTCAAAGCTAGTAAGTACCATAATTTTTGGAAGCTCTTTATGAAACTTGAAATCCCTACTTCCCTCTGCGAAGGGCCTTCCTTCTTACTTTTTGTTAAGTCTCCATGTTATATATTTGTGCACCAATTAAGAGAGCATAGTTGTCATTCTTAGTTCAATGTGAATTGTCCCAAAACTTGTTGATTGATTCATAGTTATGGTATTGCTTGTTCTTAAATTAGTTGTATCTAGTCACCCTAATAAACCTTGAAGGTGTCCTATGCATTTATGTTTTGCTACTCCATGAAGGACAAGCTGATTACCACTCTTGCTATGTTTTCTATATGTGAAACAAACAAATGTATTTCAATGTATTGTTATTCATGATATTTTGTTCTGTTGCCTTTCATGTTGCAACATAGTTGCTATGTCTTATTGTTAGAAATATATCTTTCATGCTTATGTTAGAGTACTTTGATCTCAGCTACCAATGCTTTAAAATACCTTGATCAAGATTGTGATGGTGCATGTCACCTTAAAAGTTATTATTTTTATCAGTTACCTACTCGAGGACGAGCAGGAGCTAAGCTTGGGGATGCTTGATACGTCGTAAACGTATCTATAATTTTTATGGCTTTATGCTAATATTATGCTTTTGACACTTGTTTTTATATAAAGTTTATGATTTATTTGTACTAACCTACTAATAGTTGCAAAAGTGCATAATGTTCTCGTTTTACACTTTGATGTGTAGGAATTACCAAGAATACAAGAGAAAACCTTATTGGAGTCAAATTGGGACTTTCCAGAAATTTGTCCCAGAACCTTTTTCGAAGATGGTCACTTTACGGGTCGACGATGGCGTCAACCAGAAAACTCCCCAACTACAAAGTTGTTGGAAATTTCGCGAGGAATGTTCTATATATAAAATTTAACTGATTCTGAGTATGGAAGGCCGAGATAAGCCCGATTCACTACAACCCTAGATTGGGTGACGGAAATTCGATAAGCTATATAAAGGGAGGAAACCTAACTCGTGGGGGACTCCTCAACCCACGAATTGCAGCTGCTAAAAGCCACGTTTTTGCCTCTCCCATGGATCCCATCTCCATGGGGGAGGGCTCCCAAGAAGCCATGAAGGAAGGGGGATAAGGGGTGACGCTCCCCCATGATGTCGGCGGCAGGGAAGGATCTCCCCGCACCGCCGGCCTGCACCTCTTGCTGCCCCCTTCATCATCTTCACCTCCATATCCATCACCAACTCCTTCTTCTATACAGTCGTTCATCCTCCCACACACCCCTGTACCTTCCTATATAAATATGGTGTTCGATGCTATAAGTTATAATCCTATGATCTATGTCATGTTTGTGTAGTTTTTTTGTCTTTTGATTTCTTGGTTGAATGTCTTTGGTTCATTAGAGTTGTATGTTGATATGGTATAGTCCTTTGGTGTACATTATATGTGTGCGTGTATGGATTAAATATCATAGGGTTTGTAGTATGTGTAAGAGGAAGGGGAAAGTTCTGCCGGAGTGACAGAAACCCGAGGACGTGAACCGAAACGTTGCACGTATGGGAGTAAGAGGACCATAAACTTAAGGCTATGGTTGAGGAAACCTTAATGCATTATTAGTATTGGCGGATGCTTGCTAACAATCCAATCATATAGTACTTGTAATACCATGTAGTGAAGTGCACGTATATTTATGCCCCGCCACATAGAAAACTGCATCGAAGACAATGAACCCGATTTATTTGCTAATTAAACTTGAACAAAGCCACCACAATTACCACCACTTCTCCACACTCATGGTACTGTTAGTTTATGGTTAGTTAGTATATTTTATTGCTGCATCACTAACAATTATTTTCTTGTATTTATTATCTTACAAAGCTATCTCTCATATCCATACTGTTGCTCTAGTTTTATTTCCTAGATAATGCAAACGTTTAGTGTGCGTAGAGTTATATCAGCGGTTGATAGAACTTGATAGAACATTTTATCCTACCTTTAGCTCCTCGTTGGGTTTGACACTCTTACTTATCGAAAAGGCTACACACGATCCCCTATATTTGTGGGATAACATTGCCCGATGCATGGTTGGCATGATTGTGCTTAGCATCCACACTACCAGCACTAAGGGAATAAACATAGACGTCGAGGGGGATCTCAACGCCGAGGGGAAAATGTTGGGGCCCTCGGCATAGCTCGCGCAATTCTCATGGTCGAAAAAAACCCGTCGGCATAGCCAAACCGTCGACATAGATGAGAAACACTGAGGGGGACCGTTTGCGTAGGAAAACCCTCGGCATAGATAGAGCAACACCAAGGGCCACCGTCGACACATGCTAATCATGCATCACATTTAAGCAGTAGATGGCGTAGGGCAATGCCGAGGGATTTACCATCGGCACAGCTCCATGTAGACATAGTTAACTACACATAGCAAAGCCAAAGGGGTGACCAACGGCGTTGCCATGAGCATGCACCCGTTAACATAACAGTACCTATGCTGAGGGGAATCCCCTCAGCATTGCTCCAGCTACGCCGAGGATACTCCCCTCGGCATTTTGCACCTACGCCGAGGGTATTCACCCTGGCATTATTCCTTTCCCATTATTTTAGACCTTTGATTTTATGTATATATGCATGTGAATTAAATATGTTTGCATTTGATTTTCTGTTCCCATTATTCCTTTTAGTTTCTAGTAATATATCACATGTATAGATTGATCTACATGGGATAGACTGCCGGGGCCCACAGACTGGTGTTTTGGTGGAGAAATACCGTCGAAATCCCACAAAACCTTGCATGTGGACCTAGCACATGTTTGCAAGTGTGGTGGAAGTCCCAATAATGAAATACATAGCTCTCCGGGGATAAATGTGGGAGGTCCATATATGCATTCCTAGATCTCGACTGTGAGCATGTTCATGTGCATGTGATAATGCTTAGAAAAGTGTTAGACGTGTAGGAGGAAACTCCCGCTAGGGATCAAACAGAGGAAACCTCGATTGGGATATTATCCATGGAAGGTGTTCTAGTATTTTTAAAAAATGGGGTGGTATCATTTTGAAACTTTCAATTGGTGGTTGCATAACAAAACACCCTATTTTTCACACTCGGAAAATGAAAAATGGTTTTTTGTGCGACGAAAAAGAAAAATACCTCCGGCAATATTGTTCGCCTTCCAAGATGCACATGTGTGCACAATATGGACATATTATCACAAACTTTGCCATGATTATGGACATAACATTGGTGGTTTGGCCTAAAAGATTTTGCAAGTTACGAAGAGGAAGGAGGATACTATGAGGAAGAAGCAGAGGAGAACTTCAACCACTGCACTGCACAAGGCAAGATATCTAAGCAAGCTACCCCTTGCATGTTACCAATGCAAGCTAGCCCTTGCAACTGTGAAAACTATATAATCTGTGCAATGCATTAGGAATGCCTTGATTATACTACTTGATGATCCCAAATCCCAGTTTTACTTGCAAGCTTAGTATTTTATTTCTTTATCAAACCTTTCTATTAGTGTTTACTTAGTGGGTTGTAGATTTTATAAAGATTATTAAAGGTAGCATAAAGAGCATAAAACTTGGGACTAAGTTAGATAAATCTTGATGTCATCCTAAGGCATGAGATTGAACTTAGATAAGTCACACTTCATTATCACCCCTCATTAGTGTTTAGCCCCCCACTTGTAGTTGCCAGTGCTAAGCATAAAACTTGATCACTTTAGATGGGAATACTTGGTGAAAATGATTAGGAAAACCTTAAAATGATGAGTCATTCTAATGAAATGTTTTGACATGTGTTCTTGAACACCAGATGATTTTGATGATGAAAATGTTGAGGCATGAGTCTTAGCCCTTTATAAAACTGATGTTTGTCTGGATGTGATACCATTCCAATTTTATCGTACAACCACAATACCCGAAATTGGGTAGGGATTGACCGGAAGTTTATATACCTTAGTATGGGTTCCCTTGCGGCCTGATACGTTGGAAACGTATCTATAATTTTCGATGCTCCATGATTGTTTAGTATCTACTTTGCTTTGATTTGTCTACACTTTAAGGTGTTTTTATATCTTTTTTGGAACTAACCTATTAACAAGTTGCCACAGTGCTAGTTGCCTATTTTCTTCTGTTTTTGGTTCCAAAAAGGCAGAAAATCAATATTCTCGGAATTGGATGGGACAAAAGCCGAAGTCAATATTTTACCGTGGGGACATGAAGCCAGAAGACGAGACGGAGAAGAGAACCAGGGAGGCCATACCCTCCCCTAGGCGCAGGTGGGCCCACCCCGCGCCTGGGTAGGGTGTGGGGGCGCTGGCCGCCTCCCAGCCTCGCCTCTTCGCCTATAAGAAGCCCCTGATGCAGAAACCCTAGGCACTCGATCAAAACTCCACAAAACCTTCTATAGCCGCCACCACCGTTGTCCCTAGATCGGGGGATCTGAAGTTCTTCCGGGCACCCTGCCGGAGGGGAAATCATCTTGGAGGCCTTCTCTCCGGTATGAAGCGTGAATAGTTACACCTTGGACTATGGGTCCATGTAGTAGCTAGATGGTTGTATCTCCTCCTTGTGCTTTCATGTATAGGTCTTGTGAGCTCCGTTCATGATCAAGATCTAATCTATTTGTAATCATGCATGTTGTGTTTGCAGGGATTCGATGGATATTGAGATTACTATGTCAGATTGATTAATGGTTTTGTCTATTTGATACTATCATGTCTGTGTTGTTTGTGATCTTGCATGCTCTCCGTTGTTAGTAGCTATCTTGGCTGAGTAGTTGCTAGTGACTCCAAGAGGGAGTATTTATGCTCGATAGTGGGTTCATGCCTCTAGTTTCCAAGGGAAGTGACAGAAATATCTTCGGTTATAGATGTGCTGTTGCTACTAGGGAGAAAACAACGGTCTCTTGTTCATGGAACAAGTGGATTGTTTACCTTACACACTTTTCTTAAAGTAGTTGTCTGTTGCTTGCAACTTAATACTAGAGGGGATTCGGATGATAACCCGAAGGTGGAATTCTAGTCATAGATGCAGTTGGATGGAGGTCTATGTATATTTTTGTATTGCCCAATAGAATCTCATAGGATCTTTTTGTCTGGTATTGCATTGTTATGCCTTGCTCAGTTCCTGTCAATTGCCCTGCTATAATTTGTTTACCCTTCATGCCATGTTGTTTATCTAAGGAGAGCACCTCTAGTGAACTATGGGCCCCGGTCCAATCTTTACCATTGATACATCTTCCACTGTTACTTGTTTACTTGCTCTAGACCACCATTACCTTCCACACCATACATTTAATCCTTTGTTATAGCAAACCGGTAAGCTTTACAACCTCACTGATTCGTTGGGGAAAAGTCTTGAGTTTGTGTTGTGCAGGTCTCCGCGTTGCTTGCAACACCTATGTGACGTTTCCTTCCTCCTACTGGTTCGATAACTGTCGTCGGATTATCGACAAGTACGCCATAGGGGGTCCTAGTGGCGTTGGGAAGAAGGGGTTTGAGACGTCGGATGTTCCAGGAGCGGTGAGCACAAGTTTACCCAGGTTCAGATCCTACTCCTGCTAGCAACCCAGTAATATATCGGCGTAAGACGGATGTTACAACGGATTACAAGAGAGGTTCGCCTGTGCGAGTTGGTTGTGGTTGTCTATCGAGTTTTGTTATGCCCTAAAGGCTCCCATAGGGCTGGTTTATATAGTCACCGGGGCCTAGGGTTACAGGGAGAGACATACCTGGCTAAGTTATAGAGTCGGTAACTACATACAGCTTGGACTACAAGTAATACTACATGCCTAAGTCGGTAACTCTTCTGGGCCTTGTCGTAGCCGAAACTGGCTCCTCCTCTTTCTCTGACTGGGCCGGCCGTGAAGCAAAGCTCTAACCCATTGGTGGGCCACCCTGGTCAGCGAGTCCTGTGGGTATACCCGGAAAGTATATCCCCAACAGTAGCACCCGACATTCTCCAAGATCTGAAGTCGGATAAATCGTCTAGCTTGATGTTTTCTTCGTCTTGAGAATCTTGAAGGGTTCCCGAAAAACTTCTTTCATTGATGTAGGATTCCGAGTCAGTTGAGTCAGATATATTCTGCTTTGACCTTGATTTTTCTATTGCTTGATTTGAAACATAAGCCGGATTTAACAGCGGCGTGCTGACTAACAACTTTATAGGTCAGGTCCCATCACTGACAGGATTTCCATCAGCACGATCGTTGGTGGGTCCGTTCCTTATGAAACAGAACGCCATTTCAATGCCTGCGCGAAAATCGAGGGGGCGGAAGAGTCGCGAGGAAGCTAACTCCCCCTCTCCTATACGCGTGGCGATAATCGTGCGTCTCACCGCAGGAATCTTGGCGCAGAGGCAAATAAGAGGAGAGAAAACCCTTCTTCTCAGATTCACTTCTCCATCGATTCACTCATTGCTTCCTCGTACTCCTCGAGCTCTCTGCACCAGCTCCCATCTGCCCTTTGTTTGAGAAAAAATCTCTCCTTCCCCCACCAGCCCATCTTCCTTCAAGAACTATGGCATCTCCCTCGTCCTCTGGAATGACGGCGACGGGTTCGTCGGGGGCGGACGATAAAAAGATGCGGGGTCTGTGGATCTCTAGCGCCATGGACACTGCGGAACTCCAAGTCATGGAGGATGAGGGGTTCATCGCTGCCGGCATGTGGCGGAGCGCTGCTGGACACGCCATCCCCGCGCCGAAGGACGGCGAGAGGGTGCTGTTCAGCACTCACGTCGACCTCGGCCTTAGTCTACCACCGTCGGACTTCTTCATCGATGTCCTCAACTACTATGGTGTGCAACTCCACAATCTTCCTCCCAACTCTCTGCTTGAGCTTAGTGCTCACGCAGCTCCGTGTGAGGGGTTTCTTGGCATTAGTCCAAGTCTCACCCTTTTTCGGTACTATTATGGTACCTAGAAGAATACCATCAGTGCCGGTGTGCCTTATGTCACCGGCACTCTTAGCTTAGTCCTCAGGAGGAATCGAATCTATCCTAGGATTAATGCTAGTGAGTCCGTTAAACGTTGGGCCAGAACTTTCTTTTATCACAAGGATATTCCTACTCCGGGTAAGGTGGGAGGTCTTATGGCGTTCGCCAATGGTGACGCTCCCCACCAGGATTCATGGGATGCGGAGGCACTAGAGCTGTCGGATATTTTGATCCTTGCCAAGAGGCGGATCGAATTTCTGATGAAGCATGAGGGGCTTCGTGGATCTGACTTGATCCGCTACTGTCTGGAGCGCCGGATTCAGCCTCTCCAGCACCACAGATACCGCCTCATGCACCAAATCACCGGTGACAAAAAGGACAACATGAAGGTTAGCCCGAAACGGCTTTCGCCGAAGGAATACAAGACCCTCATGCAATATTTGGTCAAGGAAAGAGTGGAATAAAAAGTTCCAGAAGTTTCCATGAAGATGTATACATCCAGTCGTCCTCTGACTCCGGTAAAAATTTCGACTCTGCTTTCGCGTTTCATCGTTTTCTTTGGTTCTTTCTCCGACTCTATTTTCATCGATGCTTTTCCGATTCTGTTAGCTCGAGAAACTATCCGAGTCCTAGCTACACTACTAGGAAAACAACTATAGGTAATCAGCACATCCGTGGCTCACATGGTTGAAGTGCCCCACGGCTCAAACAGGCGTGGCTCACCTATGGGCAGTGCCCTACTAGTAACTAGAACAACCGTGACACACATGGCCATAGTGCGCCACAGATATGTGTGGGCCAGGGCCCTGTTGGCCGCATGCCGCATACCCGTAGCGCACATAGGGGTGGTGCGCTACGGTTGTTGGGGATAGCCGTAGAGCACATGAGGCAAGTGCGCTATGCCTATGTGAAGCCCCCTCTGCTCCTTAAACGGGCATAAACATCCGTGGCGCACTCTGGCCATGTGCGCCACGGATGTGATTTTTCCTGTGGCGCACTGGGGCCATGTGCGCCACGGATGTGTCGACCTGCACAAACATATGTTATCATGTGATCATCTCCACCACCCCACACTTCACTTTCCCCTTCTTCTTCCTCCTTAGATCTAGTCGGGATCCTTCTCCTTCCCACCTCAATTTCTCCACCCATTCACCATTTTTAGCATGTAGAACTTGCCTTGGATGTTACATAAGTAATAGAGGAAGCTCTCCTCTCTCATCTCCTTCTCCGGTCTCGCGCGCACCTCTCCTTTCCATCTTCTCGCGATTGGTCTCTCATGTCAGTAAGTTGTCCATGTAAGGATGTGTTCATGTGTATATGGATGATATGGTCATATGTATGTAGATGATCGATGCTCATGATGTGTGTATGGAGAGGATCGATATGGTCATATGTGTGTATATATGGAGAGTATCGATGATGCTCATGCATGTGTGTATGGAGAGGATAATGATATGTTCATGTGTGTATGGATCTCGGTCTCTCTCTCTTGTGTTTGTATGTGAACAAGTTGCCATTTGTTTTGCCAAAATGTTGATTCATTTCCATTTTGGCAAGACTTTGGCATTTCGCAAAGGTCCTAATTTTAGGATAGGTCATGCCGAAATTTTCTATCGACCATTGCATGCATGCATTCATTATGTGGTTCTAATAGACTTCTAATTATACCGTGTACACCGTGCAGGCAAAAATGGTCCGCATAATGAGTGATGGCATTGTGGCTAGATTTTTGAAATGTGCGACGGCCGACATGATACGAAATAACAAGACGGATATAAGATGTCCGTGCAGAAGATGCAAACTCAACTGGGTGATCGACCTAGATTTCGGGAATCTGCAGGCGCACCTGCTCCGCCATGGTTTCATGGATGGATACACTCGTTGGATAAGCAATGACGAAGATGATGGAGACGGTGAAGGTGGCCAACATGACGATGGTCATCATCACAGCGAGAACGGGCGAGATGATGAAGAGTCTCCTGGAGATGGTGAAGGTGCGGAAGCAGACCGGGATGATGATGATCTAGATGCCGGAGGAGAAGACGACGATGGAACAACGTCAGGCTGGGTGCGGGACCCTTATGTGCAAGAGCTGCTTCTCAAGCAGACGAGTAACGCCAGGGCTGCCGCTAGAGAGAAAGCCAAGCTTGCGCAACTTGAGAAAGACGTGGTTACTCCATTGTACGAAGGATGCAGGCCCGATGATACCCGGTTGAATGTAACGCTCAAGGCTATGGAGATGAAGGCAAAACACAAATTTGCGACGCAAGCTTCGACGATATGATGGCATTCTGGCACGATCGTCTCCCAGAGGGGAACACATGTCCAACTAGTATCGAGGACGCCAAGAAAATCGTTTGTCCTCTCGATCTACCGCACGTTAGCTATCACGTATGCATCAACGATTGCATCATTTATCGGGGCGAGGATGCGGAGAAAACCACATGTCCGGTGTGCGGCGTGAGTCGATACAAGAAAGGGAAGAAAGCACCTCGAAAAGTGGTATGGTACTTTCCTATCACTCCTCGCCTGCAGCGCTATTTCGCGGACCCTAAGAAAGAAAAGCTCATGCGATGGCATGCGGAAAGGAAGAATCCAGGAGATGAGGATGATGACCCCGAAAAGGATGAGCTGCTGACGCACCCTTCAGATGCTATCCAATGGAAAGCATTGGACCTCAAATTCCCAGAATTCGGTGGAGATTCGAGGAACATTAGGCTTGGTGCGAGCACCAATGGACTCAATCCGTTCGGTAGCCAGAGCAGCACGCACAACACTTGGCCCATGTTTGTATGGATGTACAACCTCCCTCCATGGTTGTGCATGAAGAAGAAGTACATACAAATGAGTATGCTAATTCAAGGGCCGAAACAACCTGGTACCAACATCAATCTGTATCTCGGTCTATTGAAAGAGGAGCTAGCCACGTTATGGGAATCTGGAGCCAATACTTACGACGTCGTCGCACAAGATTATTTCACTATGAGATCCGCGTTGGTCACTACGGTGCAAGACTATCCTGGTTGTGGGTATATCTCGGGGCAGGTTATCCAAGGATTATGTGCATGCGTTAGTTGCATGGATAACACAAGCTATCTCCAACTAGAGAAAGATCCAGGGTCATCGAAAACCGTGTTCATGCCGCACTGGAGGTGGCTCGGCAAGAATGATCCATGGAGAAAACGTGGAGACCTGTTCAATGGAAAATCCAAGACCCGAGGAATCCCAGAGCGTAGGAGCAGCGAAGAAGTGGAAGAGTTGCTGAAAAACTGGAAAGATTGTCCTAAGCCTGGAAAGAAGCAAAAGAGGCAGCAACAAGACAAGCCGCTGATGAAGGTATGGAAAACAAGGTCTGTTTTCTGGGAGTTGCCATACTGAAAGTTTCTCCGCACGCCTCATAGCCTCGACATCATGCATATCACGAAAAACGTGTGCGAAGTCTGGTCGCCACCATAATCAACATGCCAGATAGGATGAAAGATGGTCTGAAAGCAAGGCACGACCTGATATGCTTGGGTATCCGGAAGGAGCTTCACGGAGGACGCACTACTCCTGATGATCAGGAAGATGACGATGATCATGATTCGGAGACGACACAAGGTCGTCGGAAGGGTAAAAAGTTTAAGAAGAACGAATATTACTTCCCTCCTTCTTGCTTCACTCTAAGCCAGGATGAGATCAAAAAGTTTTTCAAGTGCCTTCTAGGAGTCAAATTTCCTTACGACTACGCGGGCAAGATAAGCAGATACCTAGACGAGGTGAAGCAGAGGTTCAGTGGCATGAAGTCTCACGACTGTGCCGTGCTAATGACGCAGGTACTTCCGGTCGTACTAAGAGGGATAATGGACGAGCACGTCCGTGAAACGTTATTTGGCCTCTGCAAGTTTTTCGACATCATCTCTCGGAAGTCGAGTGGCGTGAATCAGCTCAGGAGGCTACAGGAGGAGATTATGGTGATACTATGTGAGCTTGAGGTCTACTTCCCACCCGCATTCTTCGACATTATGGTGCATCTGCTGGTCCATGTCGTGGAGGACATCGTACAACTCAGGCCGATGTTCCTCCGCAGCATGATGGCGTCCGAAAGGATGAACGGACACATCAAAGGATACGTTCGCAACAGGTCCCGTCCAGATGGAAGCATAGCCAAGGGCTTTCTGGCCGAAGAGTGCATCTCTTTCTGCATGAATTATCTAGACATCGAGAACCCTGTCGGTCTTCCCGTCAACAGGCACCTTGGCAAGCTTGACGGATCTGGTCACCGAGAGGGTCGTCGCATACTGCATGCAGACTTCGATTTTCGACGCGCAGACTTTGATCGAGCAAACCTCGTCGTGCTACAGCATTTAGAACTGGTCGATCCTTGGGTACAGAAGCACAAAAGGTTAATCGAGAAGAAGTACAGTGACCGAGGCATATAGAGGATGCAGGGAGAAATAATCAAAGAGCACAACTCAGATTTCACGCGTTGGTTTAGGAAGACGCTCCTTGATTATTCCCCTCCGATCGCATTCTCCTGACACAGAAAAGATCATATTCACCTTGTCGTAGGGACCGATGCAAAACCTGGTGACCTATCAGGCGTATGATATCAACGGCTACACATTCTACACGGAGGAAAAGGACAAGTGTGATTATCAGAACTCAGGCGTAACATCGGAATTCTACACCGATGACAACGTGAAGGAAAGATTCTACGAAAGAATCGAGGAGATCTGGGAGCTCGACTACTGTGGAGAAAACGTGCCGATGTTCCGTGTCAGATGGGCAAAGAGCGTCGAAAGAGAAGACCGGTATTTCACAACCATGGTTATACCCGAAGCAGCCAAATCCAAGGCCGCCGGTGCGAACGTGGTAGCGAAAAATGAACCGTGGGTACTGGCTACCAAAGTGGACCAATGTTTTTTCATTACCGACCCGACAAAGCCTAGCCGTGTTGTCATGAGGAGAGGAAAAAGAAACATCATCGGAATGGATGGAGTCGCCAATGAGCAAGACTTCTACCAGTATGGCAATCCAAAGATTGAAGATGATGACGACAATGATGCAGCAACATACATCACAAGAAGAAAAAGGACAACCCTACCCAAAAAAGGTAGCCCGTTCGAAAGAATAAACATTAAAGTGTCGGGGCTAAATTATTCAACCGCGACAAAAAAGGGAAAAAAGATTGTAAAACGCTAGCTCAAAAAATATTGTAAAACGCGTGGTCGAAAAAGATTGTAAAGTGTGGGTGTGGTCGAGTAGGGCCGTTCCCAATTCATATTATTATGGACAAATTATTTTGAAATTTAGTTATACTTTGAATCATATTATTTGTACCACTTTTATGACATATATTATCACTTTTGGGCATTTTTGGAACATTTAAAAGTATTTATAAAATAAAAACAAAACAAATATGGCATATATTACCACTTTTGGGCATTTTTGGAACATTTAAAAGTATTTTTAGAATAAAAATAATAAAAGAGCGCACCAGGATTCGAACCTGGGTGCTCAAAATTTTAGAATAGAGCAGTAGGCAGAACCAGTGGGATATGGTAGTGAATCTGTTAGATAGTGGACGGCTTTTTTCTTATACAGTTGCTAGAGGCAAAGATAGGCATAGCGCACTCTGGCATAGTGCGCTACGGATATCTGTAGCGCACTATGACAGAGTGCGCTACGCCTATCTTTGCCTTATCCACATGTACACGCACAGGCACGTCCCTCAGATCCGCCGCCTCGCCAGACCTGCCAGCCGCCGCCACTCGAGGAGGAGACCGTGGAGGAGGAGGCCCGCGCCGCTGCCAATCCGTGGAGGAGGAGGTCGCCGTTGCTGCCGAGGAGGAGGAGGCCACCGTCGCTGCCGAGGAGGAGGAGGCCACCGCCGCTCGAGGAGGAGGAGGCCACCGCCGTCGAGGAGGAGGAGGCCACCGCCACTCGAGGCTGAGGAGGAGGCCGCCGCCTCGCCCGCGCGCTCGTCGTCTTCCTCGTCTCAGAGGTGAGCCTTCTCCCCTCTCTCCCCTCTCCACTTCTCGGTTGATTTAGGTTTAGATTTAGGCATAGGCTTAGGCTTAGGCATTGATTCATTGTAGGTTTAGGTTGATTTAGGTTTAGATTTAGGTGGACAGGCCGGAAATTTAGTTCAGTACTAAATTTTTTAGGTTTAGGTTGATTTGATGATGTTTAAATTCCATTCAGTCATGGATATGATGGTACAGGTGCTGCTGCTGCTTCTGTTACCAGTGTCCAGGTAGTAGTAGCTTTGCTAGAAATGGATGGTGTGTTATTGGTAGTAGTAGCCTCTGACAGTGATCAAAGTATGCCTCTGATAGTGATTCATTTTAGCAATGTACTAGATGGTTAGGTTTTGACAGTGAGCAAATTATGCCTCTGACAGTGATTCATTTTAGCAATGTACTAGATGGTTAGGGTTTGACAGTGAGCAAATTATGTTCTTGTGCACTATGGTTAGGGTTTGACAGTGAGCAATGTACTAGATGGCCATACTGTTATCTTTATTGTGACTTATATGCAGATGTCATACTGTTATCTATCACAAGAAGTCAGTGCTACTTATTTATATAAATGATTATACAAGATAAAATCATCTCATGGACAATCTATGTACAAGAAGATAGCTAGGGTTCACCCCCTAGCATCTGGTTTTGCACTCCTGGGTGCACGCCCTAGCTTCCCCCTGCCTAGCAGCAACAACAAGTTCTGTAGTGGCTGATACAAGTTCTGTAGTGGATGATACAAGTTCTTCCTAGCATCTGGTTTTGCACTCCTGGGTTTGTTTAGCTTGATTCATTGTAGTGGATGTAGTAGCTTGTAGTGAGCTTGTAGTTGCTGTAGTAGGTTAGTGTTAGCAAATTTAATTGTAGTTGCTGTAGTAGTTGCCTAGCATATGGTTTTGCACTCCTGGATTTTAGTGTTGTTTGTGGCTAGGAGATATATGATCCTAGTTATGCTGATGATGATCCTAGTTTGTGGCTGATCCTAGTTTAGTGCTCATCTAAAATGCTCCTGGTGATGGTCTAGTAGTGCTGAAATTGTGACCATATAATCTGACCATATTTGCTAGTGCTGATCTAAAATGCTCCTGGTTTAAAATGCTCCTGGTTTGAAAATACATGGTGAAAACTTGCTGTCATATAATCTGACCATATTTGTTGTCATATTTGCTGTCATATAAGTTATTTGTTGTCATATAAGTTACTTGTTGTCGTATAAACTTGTTGTCATATAAACTTGTATTTGCTTGCTGTCATATAATGACAGGTGCTATAATCTGCATGTATTTGCTTGCTATCATCAATGTCAGGTGATATAATCTGTGGTTATATAATTATAGCACTTGAAATTGTGCTTGTGCTTGTGCTTGTATGAGGCACTTTATTATGTCGTGTATGCAGGTTCTTGTATGAAATGAGTCCCGATTTTTTCCGGAATGTTGATTAACTTCCGTTTCGGCAGAAATCGGGCACTCCTAGTTTAAGAAAATTAGCAAAGGTCATGCCGGATTTTTCCGTGCATTTAACCAATTATTTGTTTTTATTAGTGCAAAGATGTGTGACAACGACGAGGCTGGATGTTCTAAGCGCATCAGCGCTGAAGGACAACTCATACCTCCGAATAAACAATTGACATTCTGGGATGCGGCCCAGCGGCTAGAAGACGATGAAGAATACCATCCTTCGGAGAGCGAGGATGATGAGATGGAAGACGTGGAGGAAGAAGCCGAAGGAACGGAGGATGATGAAACCACTGATGGCGGCGAGGGCATAGGGAGTGGTAGCAATCCTCCTAAGAAGAAGAAGAAGAAGCCGAAGGAACGGCGCCCGAACACGGTCGGCACCGTCTGGGAGGAAATTACCGAAGTGAGCCCATCAGGGGTTCCTTTGGAGCCCTCCATTGTCGTCAAAGGGTACGGTGGTCAAGTGGCAGCGATCACCCGGACAACCATCTCGATCAACACCGAGAATCTCCGGCATAAAGATAATGGCCACTTGCGCGCACTCCTCTTCGAGAAGCTGCACGCAAGATACAAGTTCCCCGCTAAGTATCAGAACACAAATTATCATGGGAACAAAGTAAACAAATCCGCCCTCACAAAGATGAGCACCGCCCTGGCCAGCTGGAGAACCCGGATAAAGAAGAAGATCTATAAAGAAGGCAAAAGTCTCGAGGAGATCCAGAATATTGACCCACAGATCACCGAAGATCAGTTCCGGGAGTTCAAGGAGAGGTGTGAATCCGAAAGTGCCCTGGCCAATAGTAATCGGGGAAAGGTGCTGCAGGCGATGAATATAGGTCATCACCATCTTGGATCTGGTGGATACAGAACCGCGGAGGCCAAATGGAATAAGGAGGACGAAGATTATAGATCCAAGGGGATAGAAAACCCCTTTGTGAAATTCGAACCCGGGCAGGTTCGAAACTTCATCAGGGCCCGTTACCATGTGGACCCAAAAACCAAACAACTCACCGCGGATCCTGCGGTGAAGGAATTTGAGGAAATTGTGGTAAGTAATCTAATTACCGCGGATCAACTCGATTGCAATCTAATCGATGATCTAAACGATTCACTGTTACTTCTTCTCCAGGAGGAGGAAATTGTTGCTAGTCATGGATCCCAGGGTTCCTCATCCCAGGGGTCGACGGCGTCCACCCAGTGGGATAACCCTTTTAACAGGGCGATGAACCGGGCCAAGAATAGAGCCGGTTACGAAGAAGCCGTCATCGGCTGGCCGTCTGGCCGGCCTCAGGGGTAAGAATTGGGTGGATCATTTTGGTCCACCACCGAGGACACATGTGGGGCCGTCGGGAAGGAGCGAGGAGGAAAACCGCGAGGTTCAAGAACTTAAGGAACAAGTGGTGCGGATCCCGCAGATCGTCCAAGACAACCTGACAATCACCCTCACGTCCTTCCTGCCTACCTTGGTGGAGTCAATAGCGAACTGGAGTGCGGGTGGTCGAGTAGGGCCGTGCCCGATTCCAAGCATGGTCAGCATCCACTCGAACAACACGACGCCGACGAATTAGGCGAACTACGTGTTCGTGACTCCGCCCGCTAGCACCGCGGCGCCGCAAGTGTTGGTGACTCCCCCTGCCATCACCGCGGCGCCGGAGTACATGTTGGTGCCCCCCTACCGTCGTCGCGGCGGCAGCGGAGCTCCAAGCACCCGTCGGTAGGGAGAATACACCGGCGGCCAGCACCGCGCCATCAAGCAGCCCTTCCGTCTCTTGCACACCCATCGTCGTATGCGGTGCGTCGACATTAGCCGATCTCGACGCCATCACGGTAAACAAATTGCTTTACCGCCTTTCACGCCATCTATTACTCTTATGGCATCTCTGACGACGCCGTACATGTTTTCCGCAGAAGGATGTTCTTTGCACTCTCTTATGCTAGGCGAACAACGAGCTGAGGGATGTTGCCAAGGGTACCATCGTTCAACCCTTGCAGCGCATGTTCCACTCAAGGCCGATGCCAGATAGCGTGCACAGGGTTAAAATTAGTCGGGTGCCAAGGGGCTGCGACGACCTGGAACCTCCCATTCAACCCCAGGAGCGGATGAAGACGAGCCGGCTGTCCTCAGAACTTGCTTCGGCTTATTCTTGCAATGGACAAAGAGCGTGATCCGTTTGGGGACGGCGGGGGCCATCACGCCACAGACAACAACACCGCCTGTCGTGCCAGCGACAAGCGGTGGCAAGGCCCCCTTACCGCCCTCGCCGTCACCTCCATGCGGTGGGTCGGATGATCATGTTGATGATATGCACATGGCGCAGGATCCGGCCGAGGACGACGAAGACTGGAATGATCACTTCTTCAACACTCAGTTTAGCAATGAAGACCTAGCTGGTGGCCCCACAGAGAAAGCCACTATCACCAAGCGTCTGTTTGGTTCTCAGGAGACGCCTCCAGCTTGCGCCTTTACAGAGCCAGCTGATACAACCAACCGGCCCTTTATTCTAAGCCCTGACACACTACATAGGGCGGCCGGTGCTCAGATTGCGGTGCCTGCCCGCTCTCCAAAAGGAAAAAAGGGCAGGAAAAGAAAATCTAGCAGCTCGAGCGAGCCGGTGGCGTCAACAACTGCAAATCCGATCAGGTTTCGGGACGGGCCACCAAGACCCGTGGGTATTATGTGGAGGATTCATGTGGCGGGTGAGCCCATGCTACCTAAGAATTTGCGGAAGCTCGCCAGTTCGGAACTACAGAGTGTGCATGACGGCGTGCTAACGATAGAGAGACGCCTTCTATCGGAGAAAGATCCCTCACACCCGGTATTCGTGGTTAAGGTGCCACCAGGCTTGGGCTTCATCGACAATGCCCCTACGGATCTGTTCTTCCTGCGGTTCGACGATATCTTCAATATGTTCCACCTATACCCGCTGCACTATACCATGGTTTGTCTGTTTTCTCTCAGCCTGGCCATGCAGATCATTAGAGAGAACACACCGGGCATCGCTATAGTGGACCCCTACTACATGCATGACGGCTGCTTGGGTTCCCCCGCCGAACGACGTATCGTGGACTCGTACCTAAAAAGAATCCTCATGGCGAACAAGACAAAGGAATACATTCTTGTGCCTTACTTTCCCGAGTAAGTCATTATTCACTCGCCACCGTCGATTGGCTTTATTAGATTAGCATCATTCTTTTTCCAACACATTCCATTTGAATTTTTTGCGCAGAGATGAACACTACATGCTCATCTCCTTATCGCCGAAGCATTCCCACGCCACGTATTTCGACTCGGGGAGTCTAGAAAAGAAGAAAAACTACGACAAGATCAAGGAAGTTCTAGATGATGCTCTCACTGGCTTTGCCTCGACGGAAGGCACCACCTTCGTGCGTACGAAGGTAAAGTTTGGCAGGCACGTCTTCAACCACGTAACGGAGTTCCCCTGCGTGAAGCAGCCAGAAAACAGTAAGAAGGAAGCCTACTACGCACTCCATCACATGAGGGCGTTCCTACTTGACCAGCAGAATTCTACGCTGCCAGATCATCTCAAACTATGGGCCGAAGCAAAGGCCAAGATCACTGATTCAGATATTAGACAAGAGATGTATCGCATCCAGCAGCAGTTTGGGGCAATCATCTTTCGTGATGTCATGGCTTCAGGGGGATCTTCTACGGAGGAAATATCCCGAATAACTGTGACATAGAAGATCGCCTAGAGATGCAGGGTGACTATAGGAAGTTCATGACGAGACAAGGCGTCCTCCCGTTCCCTAAGTCGAGCCAGAAGGCTTGATGTTGGCCTAGTTGTAGTTACAAACTATAGATGACCTTTGTGTGTGTGTGGACAAGTGTACATGCTACTATACTTATCTTATTAGGTTTATGAATCATCGCTTACTTCTTTTGCTTATTATTATATATCAATCAATGCTTGGTTTTTTTGCTTACTCTTTGGTCCTTTGCTCACTTTGGTCCTTCTTTTTTTCCTTACTCTTTTTTCGGGAATAATGCCGATGATTGAAATGTCGTGGCACACTATATATGTGAATGTGCTACGATGAGATTGTGAGCCTTGTGATATGCACAAGTCTAGGTCTTGTGCATCCTACTTGGCTCACGGTTCCATCGTAGCATATTCCTGTGTCCAACGACCTATGTATATATATGAGGCATTCTTTTCGAGTTATTTTTGTCTTTTTCGAGAATAATGTCGATGATTGAAATGTCGTGGCACAATATATATGTGAATGTGCTACGACGGGATAGTTAGCCTTGTGATATGCACAAGTCCAGGAATTATGCATCCTACTTGGCTAACCGTTCCGTCGTAGCATATTCCTGTGTACAACGACCTAGCTAGTTATATATGAGGCATTCTTTTCGAGTTACTTTGGTCTTTTTCGAGAATAATGCCGATGATTGAAATGTCTTGTCACAATATATATGTTAATGTGCTACGACGGGATTGTGAGCCTTGTGATATGCACAAGTCCAGGTCTTGCACATCCTACTTGGCTCACAGTTCCATCGTAGCATATTCCTGTGTCGAACAACCTAGTTATATATGAGGCATGCTTTTTGAGTTTGGTCTTTTTGATTTAGGAGTACTTTCTATAAGTGTATCTTCATATGCGACTTTAATTATATATGTTTTTTTTCAATCATCGGTTAATTATTATTGTCAACTTATAGATGACGTGATACGTCGTGTATAAGGGACGGGTTCCCGGAGTCTACGATGATTGGGAAGACTGCCGGAGACAGGTGCACCATTTCAGCGGCAATAGCTACAAAGGGTACAACACTATGGCAGAGGCGGAAGCTAGATACACGCGCTATCTAGCGGGAGTTAGGACAAGGAACCGGATGAAGACCTACACCTTCGTCGCGGCGGTGATCATGCTTGTCTTCTTTGGTTGTTTATCCCGCGTTTGTGTCTAGCTAGTTTAGATGTCTAGGCGAGCTTCCGAGCTCTAACTTGTTCGATCGACACATGTATTCGCATGTCACCAACTACTTTGTAACTTGATCGAAACAATGTAACTTATACTATGTATTCATGTATGAGACTTATCTATATGTATTTGTTTCAATCTTGTTTTTCAAATTGTGTATTTATATATATAATTGTATATCTTGTATTTGTGTGTGTATATCTGCTTGTAATATTGTATATAATCTGTATTGTATATAATCTGGCTCGGAAATTAAAAAAAAAAACAAAAAACACCTGTGGCGCACATGACCTAGCTTTTGTGGCGCACTACGTCTAAAGCGCACCTCAGAAGCTTAGTGGCGCACTGGGAAGTGCGCCACAGAAGATCCTATGCGTAGCGCACCTGTCCACATAGCCGTGGCGCACTAGCAGGTGCGCTATGCCTATCTCGACATAACCGTGGCGCACCAGGCAGTGCGCCATGACTAGGAGATAGCCGTAGCGCAAGGCCCGTGGCGCACCCCTAGTGCGCCACAGATGATGTTTACAGGTGCGCCATAGACGACCGTTTTCCTAGTAGTGCTAGCTCCACTAGAGGGCTATGCTTCAGATGACCCGGAGGCGACAGAGGATGATGAGGTGCAAGAAGTTGCCGCCTCCGCCTCCAAGAAGCGTAAGGCGATGAAGTTGTCGCTGCTGGTAGCCAAGTGCTGCCAGTAGTTAAAAAGTAAGTATCTCACCTTTCGTTTTTTCAGTACTCTTGTACCTTTGTTATATTTCCAGAGCACACCTAATACCTATGATTTCTATGTTCCAGAGTTAAATCATCGTTGAAGAGCAAGATCAAGCCGGAAAGCAATCCATGCAAGCAGCTGTGTTAGGAGAAGCTTGTTGTTTCTCCAGTTGTGCCACCATCGACCCCATCCACTGCTCCATCAGCACAGGGAGCTTCTGCATCCCCTGATGCTGGTAAAACCTCGAAAGACCTGTCAACTGACAAGGGTGAACCCAAAAAGGGTAATGATCCCATGGTAATGACCACAGGTACCGTGACTAAAGTGGTCGACTCAGCTGTTCATCACCTCAAGAGGAAGGAAAAAGAAGAGATCCTCAAACTGGCTCAGTCCAGTCTTGAGAAACAAATCTTGACCCCAGAAGCATCAAGTCAAGAGGCGGAGGACGTCAAGCTGGTCAGCCTCCTAGACCAGATTTTGGTCCGAGACACTAAAGTCGCATCTGGCAAACTTCCAGCGATGGATGTTCCGTCCCTCACCCTTACCGAGAAGGTGTTTCACAGCACCAAGCTTGGATTCGAAAAATTGCACCTGGAACACAATGTAAGTTTCTGATTCTTATTTGCATTTATTATCATATCCTCTATCCCCCAAGCATAAAGTCGGATAAACATCATTAGATCCGTATTGATGCTTTTAGGTTGCAAAAGAACGATGTAGTGTAGCCCCCAAGGCCTCGTGCTGTAATTTTACTTAGTTAAATTTGCAGCCCGAGTCTTAGTAGCCGTCTGAGGATATTTCGTCTCTAAACTTCCAGAAAAATGCATCTTCCAACCAGGAATTGCTCAAGAATATTTCCAACAAGCTCAAAGAAATCAAAGCTTTGCGCTTTGAAAATTCAAAGTTAAAAGTTGAAAAAGATGAAGCAGAAGGTAAACTTTTTCGGCTTCCTCTTTGTCAATTAAATGTTTTTGTCATAGTCGGATTTTGCATTATCCGACTGATATTTTTGTCTTTGTAGAATTGTTGTGCCAATCCAGCAAGATGGTGGAGCAGGCCGAAAACTTCAAGGTCTTGGAGGCAGAGAACACTGAACTCCGGGCTAAGCTTGAGACCCTGACTGTGGAGTCGGAGAAATCCGTAGCTGTAGTCTTGGAATCAAGCAACCATGAGACCATGAGGCTCTAGAGGCTCCTAGCCCTCTAAGATAAAGAACTTGCTGATCTCAAGAAGGAGTTTGATATCCAGAAAGATCTTGCCCAGGCCTCTGTAAGTGAACTAGACAGCCTCCGCAAGGAGCATGCTGAATGGAATCACTCTGTTCTTGGTAAGATTTCCGAATCTTTTTTCTTTATGTTGTTTTATTTTTTGACTTTCGTTTTAGTCCGAATTTTGACTTTTTGGTTCTTTCCCAGCCCCCCTGAATCTTTCCGACTCATCCACTTCCGAACCTCACCTCGAGTGCATCAAGCTTGTCGGAGATGTCTTGTTCGACTTCCGCAAAACTCTAGAAGAGGCTGGCGAAGCCGTCAAGATTTCCGATTTGCACAAAATGTTAGTGCACGAGGTGAGGGACAAAGTGAAGGAGATTCTTAAGATGATTGAGGACTGGAAGATCTCCTATGCTCGGACTGCTGCGCAAACATCTCTAACCATGGTGATGAGCCACCATAGAGAAATGGAAATCTATCACGTCAGCAAGGGCATTGCCGAGGAGAATGATGAGGGTGACCCGCAAGATATCAAGGCCATCCAAGAATCTTGTGCAGGTTATGCTTGTCGGGTGGCGGAGATGACCAACTATACGACGCCATTCTTCGAATCCGTCGCCGCACCCCCTGCCTCAAGAGCCAAAGATCAGTAATGCTTCCGAGTCTAAGGACGAGGGCGACATTGCTGATGACTCCAGTATTCCACCTGCTTCATCACATCGCCTGTAGCATAAACTTTTGCTATACGTGATCTGAAACTTATGGCAATGTAATGAGGGCTATAATATTTTATTTTGTGTTGGTCTATAAAAACTGATGCTTTTACTATCTTAGCACTTTTTGCTTATATATTTTTATACTTTGTGCTTAAAAAAAATTTGAAGCACTCTTTTTTTATATATGCCTATACTTATCGGTTTATCTGGCTCTCTGCATCGTCCCTTTCATGGGTCGGCCAACCTTTAGAATGGAAACTTTGCCGAGCAACGAAGCGCAATTGCTAAACCAGTTTAAACTCGGAAACAAAGCCGGCCTCCAGTACTAACAACTCATTACTCGGAAAATACCCGCGTCTAAGAAATCAGATAAAGAATCAAAGTATAGGTAATAATTTAAACTTTGTACCCAAAGGTAACATTTTTTAGATTGTTCAAAAATCATAACCAGAACAAACATGAGCATAAAGTACTTTCAAGTATTCTGGGATTTTTGAGAAAATTACATGCTCTTTTGGAAATTACATGGCAAAAACGTCTCAAAAATAACAATATGAGGGAACCAATACTTTATTTCACTTTGAACATGTACATATATGATTACAAGGAAATATAACTAAGAATAGAAGGGACGTAGCTGTGCAATATTACATGGACGGTCTATTTCATCCGGGTATGTGCTGCCACCAGCTCTCTTCCTTTTCCGAGTATCAGGTATTTCCTTAACTGATCTCATGTCGGTTAAATAATATGACCCATTATGCAGAACTCTGCTAACCATAAAAGTTCCTTCCCAAATTGTGGAAATTTTGTGCTTTATCTTTTGCACAAGTCGGAGAACTAAATTGCCTTTTCTGAAAGAATGGTTTTGCACTCTCTGACTATGATACTTGTGTAACTTCTGCTGATAGGCTATAGATCTCTGTTCAGAAACGACGTGTACTTCTTCGATTATATCGAGATCATATTGCCGAGAAACTTCTGCATCTTCTTCGATATGCGCTTTGACTCGTGAAGCTTGATTGATTAGATCACTTGGAAGAACTGCTTCTGCGTCATAAACCAAGAAGAAAGGAGTATAGCCGGTTGATCTGCTAGGAGTTGTACGTAAGCTCCAAATCACAAACGGTAATTCTTCCGCCCAAGCCCCTACGGCCCGACGAAGTGGTGCCTCGAGACGAGGTCGGATTCCTTGTAGGGCCATTAGTTCTTTCGACTTGCCCATTGGCTTGTGGATGTGCGACTGATGCAATATCGAGTCGGATCCCTTGTTCTTCGCAGAATTCAGAAAGTTACCCCATAAAAAATTGCTCCCGTTGTTAGTAATTATACTGTGCAGATATCCAAATCTGATGATTACATCCTCGACGAATCTTCTGGCTGTGGCTGCATCGCAACTTGTTACGGGTTTAGCCTCAATCCATTTTGTGAATTTGTCCACCATCACTTGTAGGTGAGTGAATCCACATTTTGCCGTGCGAAACGGCCCTACCATATCAAGCCCCCATACCGCGAACGGCCATGTAATAGGGATTGTTCGCAGCTGCCCAGCCGAAACGTGTGCCTGATGAGCGTACTTTTGGTAGCCCTTGCACGTTTTGACCAGTTTATCGGCGTCTGCCTTAGCTGTAAGCCAAAAGAATCCGTGTCGAAAAGCTTTTGCCACTAAAGATCTAGCTGCAGCATGGTGACCACACTCGCCTTCGTGGATTTCTCTTAAGATTTCCACTCCTTCTTTCGAAGAAACATGCCAGAAACACTCCACTTATAGAGCTCACCATTAATTATGGTGTATGCTTTTGCTCGTCAGACAATCTATCGGCTCAAAACTTCGTCTTCGGGAAGTTTTCCGTCTATCAGGAAATTCAGATAGGATTTTGTCCAGCTAGGAATTACAGCCAGAACTGCCATTAAAGGTGAGTCGGATTTCATCGGATAGTCCTCATCGGCTCCGGCTATGGAGGGGAACCTTAAATGCTCTAGAAAAGCTCCATCCGGTACTTTTTTCCACGCAGAGCCTATTCTTGATAGGGCATCTGCTTCCTCATTTCCTGCTTGAGGGATGTGTTGAACCTCAAAACCCTCGAACGATTTAGATAATTCATCCACGACAGCTTTATATGCTGCCATGTGCTTTTTTGCGTTGCAAATGTCGGATACTTGTTGAGAAACTAAATCCGAGCCTCCGTAACACATGAGTCTTGATATGCCAATGTTTTTGGCCATGGTATTCCATGTAGCAGTTCTTCGTATTCGGAAATATTATTGGTTGCCGTGAAGTGTATTTGCAACACATAGAATAGCTTATCTCCTTGGGTTGATTTGAGCACCACACCAGCCCCCGAGCCTCCTCGTGATTTTGATCTGTCAAAGTGAAGGGTCTAAAATTCCGAGTCTGGAGGGCCTGTATTTTCTGCCGTTTCTGTCAAATCAACAACAAAGTCGGCAAGAATTTGGGACTTGATCGCTGTACATGGTTTGTACTCAATGTCGAAAGCTGCAAGCTCTATTCCCCACTTTGCGACACGTCCTGTAGCGTCGCGGTTGTTGATTATATCTCGCAGAGGAGCTGTGCTCACTACTGTCATCTTGTGCTCTTGAAAATAGTGGCATAGCTTTCTGGATGCAAAGAACACTCCATAAGCTAGCTTTTGATGATGTGGATACCGTTGTTTTGATTTTGTGAGGACCTCACTTAGATAATAAGTTGGACGTTGCAACTTATGCTCGTGGCCCTCTTCCTCACGCTCAACTACTATTACCACGCTTATGACCTTGTTGGTCGCTGCGATGTAGAGTAACTTAGGTTCCTGAGGTTCTGGCGCTACGAGAACTGGTGGATTTGAAAGCAAATCTTTCAAACTTTGCAGTGCAGTTTCAGCTTCTGGGGTCTAGACAAATTTGTCGGTTTTCTTCAAGAGTTTATATAGAGGTGCGGCTCTTTCACCAATCCGGCTGATGAACCAACTCACTGCTGCAATGCTATCAGTTAGACGTTGTATGTCCTTCAGGTGAGTCATCCTAGTAATGTTTAAGATAGCCTTGATTTTGTCCCGGTTCACCTCGATGCCTCGTTCAGAGACGATGAAACCTAACAATTTTCCGGCTAGAATTCCAAAAAAACACTTCTTCGGATTTAGCATCATGTTGAATTTTCGTAGACTAGCAAACGATCCAAGTCGGAAATTAAAGTTTCCCTCTTTTTGGACATAACTGCTATGTCATATATGTATACGTGGACGTTGCATCCGATTTGGTCATTGAGACAACATTGCATGGTACATTGATATGTTTCTCCTGCGTTCTTTAAGCCAAAAGGCATAGTTTTGTAGCAGAAGGTTCTGAAAGAAGTGACGAAAGACGTCTTAATTTGATCCGACTTTTTCATTGATATTTGGTGATATCCAGAATATGTGTCGAGAAAACAGAGTAATTCCAACCCTGCTGTTGAGTAGATAACTTGATTGATTCTTGGCAAAGGAAACGAATCTTTTGGGCATGCCTTGTTCAAAGCGGTATAATCAACACACATCCTTAAATCAATGGTGTCCTTTTTAGGGACGAGTACAGGATTTGCCACCCAATCTGTATGGATGACCTCTATTATGAAATCCGCTAGCTCTAAGCGGGCTAATTTCTTAGCTATTGCTTTGCGCTTTTCATCACCAAACCGTCGTAAGGACAGTTTGACGGGTTTAGCGTCTGGGTACACATTAAGAGATTGCTCGGCAAGTTCCCTAGGTACTCCGGTCATGTTAGATGGCTGTCATGCGAAGATATCACTATTAGCTTTGAGGAACTCGACGAGCGCGCTTTCCTATGTGTGGCCTAAGCCTACCCCTATGTTCGTCGTCTTGGAGAGATCGTCTTCCTTCAGTGATGTCTTCTTCGTCTCTTCTGACGCCTTGATTTGCAAACTTGGCTTCAGCACCTCGTTTTTCGTAGCGGGCATCTCAGACGGATTAATGATCTTCTTGATCTCCTGGTACTCCTGGGCGTGCAGCACGGCTTCGGCGAAGGCAGCAGATCCTTCGTTGCACTGTCGCGCCTTCCTCGGATTTCCTCGTATGGTGATTATGCCCTTTGTACCTGGAAGTTTAATCATATTCTAGATATAACAGGGACGGGCCATGAACGCCCAGTAAGCCGGACGCTCGAAGATGGCGTGGTAAGCACTTTTGAACGGTACCACCTCGAAGGAGAGTGGATCGGTCCGGTAATTTTCTCGGGTTCCGAATGTTGCGTCTAGAGTAATCTCATCCATAGAATTTGCATGTCTCCCTGGTACAATGCCATGGAAAGTTACACTGATGTAACTCAATTGGCTCTCGTGTAGCTTCATGCGGTGGAGTGTCTCGACGTAGATAATGTTGATACTGCTCCCACCGTCATGAGTGTTTTTGAGAAATCATAGCCATCAATAAGAGGATTGATGACCAGAGGATACTTGCCCCAACGATGTGTTTTCCTCAGGTGATCTGAACGATCAAAGGTGATAGTCACTTCTGACCAATCCAGGAATTGGGGGACAGCCGGAACCGTGGCATTGAGCTCACGAATAACCGCATTTTGTCCTTAGCTGGTTGGGATCCAAGGAAGCAGACGTATACGTCTTTCTTAGTCGGAAAAGTCTTATTTCCATCCGACTTGGATTCTGTGGTAGCTTTCGCCTCTTCCATGTCGGAACCTTCCTTGGGCTCCTTTCCTTTCTCGGAGTTTTTCTTTCCTTTTCGTTGCTTGGCTCTGTAGCCAGTGGATTCGTATTTCTTGATGTCATCATTGAAACGACACTCGGCATTTGTATGGTAGATCCTCCGTTACTATCCAAGTGGTGGACACAGGGATTATTGGCAATGTCGGCCCAGGTGTAGGTTCTTCCGGGTTGCTGGTCTCCTCTGCCCTGGATTCGGGAAGTTCCTCGACCTCTACCACGGCCGCCTCCGCGCCCTCCTCGTCCTCCAGATCCGATCGTTGCATTGACAGCTGCGTTGTCCGGAGCCGGCTTTTCGTCCGAGGTGTTCTTGCGCTTCTGAGTTTGCTTTGGCTGTTTGGTCGCATTAGGATTGGCCATAATATTTAGAAGCCCTTCTGAATCATCATCGGCGTCAGCATATTTGCTTGCAGTCTCTATCATTTCTCCCAAATCTATGACGTGGTCACGCTTCATCCTGTGACGTAAAAGTCCGACTGGAAGTCCTGCAATAAAAGATTATATCGCAGTTTGCTCATTTAACCCTTCGCAGGAGTTCTTCGTATCGATCTATTGTCCGAGGTAATCCCAGCAAGTTTCTCCGGGTCTTTGGGTGCAACGCTGTAAGTCTCCGACTGTGCAGGGCCTCCTGTATGTTCCCTCAAAGTTTGAAAAGAACGCACTTTGCATATCATACTAGTTGTGAATTGAATTATCTGGCATCTCATTGAGCCATGATCGAGCCGTCTTTCTCAACATTAGTGGGAGATATCGGACTGCAACCAGGTTGTTTCCTCCTTTGGCGATGCAGCAAGCCTGGAAAAATCTTGGAGCCAAGTATCTGGCTGAGCTGTGCCGTCATAGGGCTGAATGTGTTTGGCAATGCCAAAGTCAACCGGAAATTTTGTCTGACGGATACGTGGACCAAAGCACTTGGGTCCCACATACACATCTTCTTCCTCGTACCTCCGCGCTTCTATGCTTGATTCGATGCCATGGAGAGCATCATTTGGTGAGAGTGATCTGCGCCTTGGAGGCTCGCGGCTTCTGCGCAGTGGAGTCAGATTTCTGCTTCTTCTCTCACCATTGCCACCTCCGCCCCTGCGGCTTCTGTGGCTACGACGTGATCCCTCATGGTCACTGATAGGAGGCGATGGTGGCCCTAGGGGATTATTCCCGGCTGGGTTTCTAGGTGGTGGTGGTGGAGCCTCATTATCCTGACTCCGATGCCTGTTTCTTCGGGCATCGTCCCTACTAGATTCAGGATGATCCGGATCATCTCTCTGTCCGGCGTTGCCAGCCGGACGGCTCGGTGTGGCATCCTTAACGGATCTTGTTCCTCTTGCTGGCGGTGTGTTTTCGGGTCTTCTCTATAGCGATTATTTTGCCGACGATGGTCCTGATGAGGAACCATTTCCCTTATGGCGTCTTCAGCCGCAGCCGGAATAACTCTTGTCTAGTCACGCGCCAGCAGGCGAGAGTGGCTGTTGGAGCCGGTCCTGGAATTATCTTCTTCTCCACGGGGACGGTAGCGCTGAGCCGGATCCCTGCGGTGCCTTACGTCAGCGTTTGGTCAGCTCCAATGTGGCAAAACTCGGATTTTGAAGCCAGCTTGCCACTGAATGACGCGGCCGTCTTCTGCTGCTTTAATCCTTTATCCAGCAACGCGGCGCACTGCTAGACCTGCTGTGGATACAGATTGTTAGAAAGGATGGCTCGAGCTGCAACATCATTTTCCACCGGCGTGCTGTAGACTCGGATCTTCTCTCCATCTTTTCCATCGAATATATCTTTGTGGATATCCGGATTCTTGTTTGCAAGAAACAGACCTCCCCTTGTTTTGTTTGGATGTTGCTTGAAATGTGACTGATATCTGGCAGGATCACTGTCTAACTGCTATCTTATCTCAACGAGGCGCGCGGCCTCTTCAAGTAGAAACAAGCGGTGCTTTTCTAGGTCCTCAGCCCTTTTCTCCAGCGCCTCCGGTGTAAGATCCGAAGCCGTTGGGATTGGAATTGTGAGAGCATCTCCATAGATTTTGCGTGTTCCCTTGGTGACAACGTGTCCATCCACATGAGGGTCGATTGGGGTGGGATTAATCGGATATCCGTCCTGATTCTCCATCTCGATCTCTTCATCAACTTTTTCTTTGTTGGTTTCCTCGATGTCCGGCTCTGCCGGAGTCAGATTCTTGTTCTTCTTCTTTGACCGCCCAGTAGCTTTGACGTGTGTACCGGTGGCAAAGACGGCTTTTGTTACGGTACCGGGGGATAAACTTCCGTCGGTACTTTCCGTCATGGTTGGCTTATAGACCTTGGAGGAATCTCCGGTGTCCATGTCATCCTGCGAGGTGTAGCTTTCATCCATGCTATCATATGGACTAGGAGGAGTTTCCGGCTCACCTGGCGTTTGTCTCGAGACATGATGCTGCTCGTACTCTCTATCTCCTTGTCGAAGTCTCGAAGTTCCCGCGACGTGATTGACTCCATTGGGGAGCCAGGTAAGTCAGTGTTTTCTTTGATTGCGTCTAGGACCGAGTCGCTACCAGCCCCAGCATTGACAGATTCATATCCAGTGCTTATGTGGTACACGAAACACTTCTTCTTGTTCATGTTCTTGAAGTAGTGCCACAGCTGGTTTCCGCCTCCTCCATCTCAAAGTTATCCATGATGTCGGGGATTGCTTCGTAATCGATGTAGGGGCGCTTCATCATCTCTTTCTTCCTATGCTTCAAGGGTAGTTTTTCTGCTACGACATCCGGTATGGCAGAGCCGTAGCAGATATATTCTTAATCCGTGTATCCAATCTCATCTGGGAGATCGGATCCGGATTTTACTTCCACCTCTTCTTCCACTACAGGAGTGGGCTGGGTGGGTTCGATTTTCTCCCGGACCTTGAACTCTTCTGCCTCTACAGACAAAGTAGATCTAGATTGTACTTCCGCCAGGGTCATCACCTCAAGGGTGGGTTGGGCGGGTTCAGCGAAACCGAGATAAATATCGATCTTGCCGATTGACATGATTATGTAGGTCGTCACGGGCCTGGAAGCCGGAATCCAAGTCTCATCTAGGAGGATGAGAGGTACATTACTGGCGTAGACCACACGACCCATGGCGATTGTTTTACCGATTCCTGCACGTGCAGATTCTTCCTGGAACGATGCTGCAAAGGTCACCTGTCCCATGGTGGGCGCCAACTATTGTCGGATTGTCGACAAGTACGCCATAGGGGGTCCTAGTGGCATTCGAAAGAAGGGGTGTGAGGCGTCGGATGTTCCAGGAGCGGTGAGCACAAGTTTACCCAGGTTCAGATCCGACTGCGGTGATCAGATGCTACTCCTGCTAGCAACCCAGTAATATATCGGCGTAAGCCGGATGTTACAACGGATTACAAGAGAGGTTTGCCTGTGCGAGTTGGTTGTGGTTGTCTATCGAGTTGTGTTATGCCCTAAAGGATCCAATAGGGACGGTTTATATAGTCACCGGGGCCTAGGGTTACAGGGAGAGACATACCCGACTATGTTACATAGTCGATAACGACATACATCTTGGACTACTAGTAATATTACAGGCCTAAGTCGGTAACTCTTGTGGGCCTTGTCGTAGCCAGAACTGGTCTTCTTTCTCTGACTGGGCCACCCATGAAGGAAAGCTCCAACCCGTTGGTGCGCCAACCTGGTCAGCGAGTCCTGTGGGTATACCCGGAAAGTTTATCCCCAACAATAACCTCGGTTTATTACTGAGGGAAAACTTGTTGTTGTGCTGCTTCACACCTTTCTCTTGGGGTTCCCAATGAAGCGCTCCTACATCAACTCAGCGCTGCATCATGCTTTTATGGCGTCGTTGCCGGGGAGGCTAAGGATGTCTTCACAACGAGAGTCCTCCACTTCCTTTCTCTCTACTTTGTTTTTAGTTTGCTTGGTTTTGTTTGCCTCTTTTCAAAACCTCAAAAAAAATTAGTTTAGTTTGGTTTTCTTTCTTTATTCAAAAACACAAAAAAATTAGTCCCTGCTCTAGTTGCTGGTCTATTCTTGCCTTGCTTGGTAATGCTTTCTATCAATGGTTGGTTTCTTTGAAACTAGTTCTTATTGGCAAGGTGGGTTCATGGAGGAACAAAAGTATTATTATAAGGAACACCGTTTGTCACAAAAAGGGAAACACTTATGGGAACAAATTGATAAGTTGAATACTATTGCTAGAGATGTGTGTTCTACTCATAATGTTACTTATTTCTTTGATAAATCTTGTTGCTGTAGGAAGTATAAACACCTCCCTTTTAAATGTGAGTATAATGATAATGTTACCATATCCTCTTATGTTAAAATAAATTATGACTTTGATGATATGGAACAAATTGAAGAATTTATTGCCTTAAAGGGTGCATTTGAACTTTCCAGTTTGCTTGAAAATACTGATGATGCACCTTATGAATATGAGGTTTATGAGATGTAACATACCACCCTTTTGTGTATATAAACAAGATATGTTTGAGCATTGCATGCATGCATAACATTTGCACTTTGATTCAACCAAAGAAGAACAAACAAAAAAAACCTAATAGTTTTTCCTCTCTCTCTTCGAATCAATTCAAATGGTTCCCATATTTTGAAAATTCTCAAAATGCATGGAGCTCAAATAGTTTTAAGTGCCTTAGTGTTTTCTGATATTTATGCAAAGTTTTTGTGATTTGAAATTATTCAAAAACAAGTTTGAATTCAAAGTACAAAAGAGGAAATAGAAAACAGAATTAGAAAAGGTTTTCCTGGAAAAAAAATCTAACCTAACTCTCTCTGGGACGAGCCTATCTCCCCCTCCCCTCTTTCTGCCGCTAGCAGCGCCCGCAGCTAGCCCACCCGGGGCCCAAGCCGGCCCAGCCAGGCCCGCGTACCCCTTCGCCCTGTCCCTCGTCGTCTACCTGCAGACAGGCAGGCAGCTGCCTGTCGCCAGCGCCCCGTCCGCCGTTGCAGCCGCGCCAAGATGCGCGCCGCCTCCCCCGAGTGCCTATAAGGACCCAGCCCCGCCGCCGAGAAGCCTTGGCCTTATCCCTTCCCCGCAACCCCTCTCTCTCACTCGTTTTTCCCTTTTCCTGAACCCTAACTGTGCAGGTGCTGCGTCGCCACGCTATCTCCGGCCACCTCACGGCCATCCGAGGTCGCCGTTTGAACCGCCTCATCGCGAAGATCATCTTCACCAGAGGAATCGGCCCCGCGTGCTTCGCACCGTCGCCTTCGACTCCATCTTCTCCACCTCTGACCGCCGCTCGTCGTCGACATCGCTGGTGACCTCGACCTCTCCTAGCCTCACCGTCACCACCAGCGTGCTCAGGGTGAGCTTGTGGTGCTCAAGCACCCCTCCGTTCCCCTTCTCCTCTGTAGCCTCTTCCCTGTGCGTGCCCGATGCCCCCGCCGCTGGAGCTCGTCGGAGTCGGTGCTCCGGTGGTCAGTCTGCAGCGACGCCGCCACTTCTTGGCTCCCCGCATTCGCCCGCGTCCAACGCACTACTCACCATCGCCTCACGAGCTCTTGATCAATTGATCCATCAAGGATCTGCAAGCAATGGCGTCGATGATGTCAGCATGACATCATCATGGTGTCATATTTCTTTTATTTCTTTTAATGTTTTCTGTAAATAGAAAAAAATATGACAGGTGGGCCATACTTGTCAGGATTTTATTAATTTCTGTAAATGTTTTCTGAAATGATTAAAAGTCTGACATGTGGGCCCAAGTTTGGAAATTAATTTAAATATTCCAAAAATGTTTAAAATGAATTAAAATTTGGGAAATTCATAACTAATTCATTTTAAATCAGAAAAATATAAATAATATACCAAAATGTTCATAAAAATGTAACCTATCCAACTAAGCTATAACCATACATTGTTAATCAACTTTGATAGCAAGTTTAATTAGAAGAACCAATTGAACCCCATAGGTGATTCCGATGATCCCCCTGTTTTAGGGTTTGGACTTTCGAAACCCCTTTTACAGTGATCAAGCATGTTTTAGGGTTCAATTCAACACTATTTAATTGTCCTATCATCCATACTGTATGAGCATTGCACATGCCATGTGTTGAGTGTTGCTTTCTCTTTTTTGGTGATTGGTTCTCGCGAATAGTAACCAAACCCGAAGCTGAAGTCAACGCCACCGAAGAGCAGTACCAGTCCAACAACGGACAAGGCAAGCGAAGCCCCACTCATATATATGAATCCTATGATTACAAAGTATTTCAATCTCGTCATATGCATTTGGTTCAAACAGTCTTTTATCAGTAGACAGAGTAATCCTATCTGATGCATGTTATCCTTTGTGAACTATATTACCTGATCCACCGCTCCTAGCATAACTAGGGTTTGTCTTATGAGCGTCGCTAGTGCCATAGTTCAGTCAAGCTTAGCCATGCTTAGTGCTCTGATGCTGGTTATTCAGGTGATGCACCGGAGGTGTGAATGAATCTAGTATGGTAGGTTGTGGTAATGTGATCAAATATGAATGATAAACATGCTAAGGCTCGTATGGGAGGCCACGTGGGTTTTGGTTTTTGTAGTCCCATACTTGTCACCCCTAGGACCCGATGTTCTTGCCTCTTGAACCAAGACGAGCGTACAACCACATGGGGGCCTGGAAACCCCCTCGACCTACTAACTTTCCTAGTAGATTCCATGAGTCACATAGTTTGAGCTTTCCATTCGACATACGCATATTGGTTGTTCTTGGATGGAGGTGAAGGAGGTGCACTCATACAGGTAGGTAAGCGTGGCAGGGAATGGGAGATGCCCGACATCCGTAATCTCAAACCCCGTTCACATTGCTAGGGACCGACTTCGGGACTCGACCCGTTACGGCGCCATCTCCTTAGTGTGTGACTCGTGGTGTCGGCGAAAACAAGGTAAAGGTCATGGTCAACCACTCTCTGCCGGCCTTCAATGGAAGAGGGCTAATATATTGGCACTAAGAATCGGTTGGTACGTGTGGGTAAAGTTGTGCACCCCTGCAGGGTTATTAATCTTTTCGAAAAGCCGTGTCCACGATTATGGACGACTTGGGAACGGACGTGAAGATCATAGAGAACTATAACCGAATGTTAGAACTTGCCAACTAAAGTGAGATCCGGAATACTTCCTCGAGGTTGTTGAGGGGGTAATCTGGGAAGAGTGGTTCAGTTGATGATGATTCTTGGTGGATATCAAAGATGAATTTAAGAGCTAGAGTTGAAGTCTTCTTATCCCCATTTGAAAATGATCTGACTAGATGAGTTTCTTCTCTCTCTTGTTTTGAAAACAAAAGATAGCTTTGTGCAAAGTAACTCCACTAGCTACAAGTCTTGCAGAGTACACCCTGTACTCAGCCTTGCTTCGTTGATGTTTTTCTACAGATGACGCTACCCCAACTGAAGGTGGTTTCTACGTCGAGGTCGACGAGTAGTCGGGGTTCCCGGGCAGCATCCTAGGATCTATGGAAGGGTCGTTACTTTTGTTATGGCCTCTTAGTCCCTTTGCTAAGTTTGTTGTTTAGAACAACTTGTTTGCTTCCGTTGTTTGATGTAATGATGGGTCTGTGACCCTTGGCTTGTATGATTGGTTTGTAACTCTCTTAAGAGTTTACCTTATTAATGTATGGTTTGTATGTTTTGTAATGTTATCGATCTTTCCCTCCGCATTTCGGAATCTAGGTTAGGCTTATATCAGATGAGGATCTGGTATTTTTCTAGCCCTGATCCCGGGTCATGACATGAGATACTTAAATTTTGCTTTGATAATTACAAGGAATAAAATAGCTATATTCTTGAATATTTTAATAGATGCTTTCCACAAATGGACGAGACTAATGCCTTGCAGGAGCCTATGGAAGAACAAATTGTTGAAATTGGAATCTCATTAGATGAAAAAGAGGAGGAGAGTGATGAACAAAAGGAGGAAGAATGGATTATCTACCCATGTCTACCTTCTAATGAGAGTAACTCTTTATCCCTTACATTATTTGATTTCCCCCCATGCTTACCAAAGGAGGATGAATGTTATGTTCCCGTGGATCCTTTTGAAATATCTAATTTGGGTAAAACCTGTGAAGGTTTTAATCCCACTATTTTTGAGCTTGATAGAAATTATATGTTTATAGATCATGAAAATCATGCTTTATGTGATAGCTGTATTGTTGAGTTTATTCATGATGCTACGGAAAATTATTATGAGAGAGGAAAATATGGTTGTAGAAGTTTTCATGGTACTGAAACACCTCTCTATGTGCTAAAAGTTTTGAAGTTAGTCTTATTTCATCTTCCTATGCTTGTCACTTTGTTCTTTGTGAATTTATTTGTGTACAAGATTCCGATACATAGGAAGTGGGTTAGACTTAAATGTTTTTTGAATTTGCTTCTTGATGCTCTCTTTTACTTCAATTCATATTTCTTATGAGAGCATATTCTCCAAATATTGTGCCTAACTTAAAGGCGTTAAAGAAAAGTACTTGTTGGGAGATAATCCAAGATTTTCCTTGAGTGACCTCTAATGAGAGGGAAGTAAGATTTGGGGAGTTGCTGTCCCGAAACAGATTTCTGTCCTCCACCATAAAAATTTGTGAGGAGTATATATAACTCGGATTGAGCTGAAAATTTATGAATAAATCCCCCAGTATGTTAGATAACTTTCGTTAGTTCAACACTTTTTGACTTGAGCAACAGAAGATGTTCAAAAAAATCGGTTTCTACCTGCTGGTCTGTTTTGACAGATTTCTGCCATTATTTGCATTTGCTTCTTATTGATTCCTTTTTGAGTCCTCTTTAGGTGAATTGAGATTTTTTAAGGGGTTGATACAGTAGCTTGTGTTTTTAGTGAAAAGTTTTGCTGTTCCAAAGCTTTACCTAAGGGTATATTATATTTTGAATACAATAATGTTGCTAATGAAGATTGTGTGAAGTTTTGTATGAAGAAAAAAAATTCAGGTGTAGAGAGAGAATGATGTAATGAGATGAAGAATGGACAAATTTCAAGCTTGGGGATGCCACCACGGTGTCACCCCAAGAAATATCCAAGAGGTACAAGCGTCAAAGCTTGGGGATGCCCAAGGCATCCCCTTCTTCATCAATAAAAAGCTTAGGTCTGTCTAGAAACTTTGTTTTTATTGTTTCATGCACAGTTGTGTTTTTGTTGGAGCATCTTAGTTTTCGTTTGGTTTGCTTAGTTGTTTAGTTTGCTTGAATAAATTAGTTTGGACCCCCGTTCTCGTTGTGTTGTTTAAAATAAGTTGCTTAGTGTTGGAAAGGAGTAGAAAGTTCTTGCTTGTTAAGTGCAAGAGGATCTTGCATTGACTGCTACTTAGACTTTAGCATGACATGCTAGGTGTTGCTTTGACCTTATTGAAAGTACTATATATTATCATGATATCTTTTTTTTGGTGTTAATGATAATCGCAAATGTGCTTTAATTGTGCGCTTGAGTTTCAGGGGAAACGTTGTTGATGTCTCCTTCTATAGTGGTGGATGCTCTCTTGGGATCTCATGAAGACAGTGGCTTTTTAGTCTTCTCCTAGTTTCTCTCCGGTTATTGTTTTTAGGTCACCGTACTATTAAGAGGGGGTCCATCTTGGAAGACTGTGGGAAATCACTTGTTCTTGCACAAACCTATATGCACCGCCACAGCCATCCCATTATCCCGTGAGAGAGCGTGTTCCTGTTCTGTTGTAGCCTTTTGTGTCTCACCGGAACTTCCGGTCATAGGCTGGAAGTTCCGCTCAAAATTTTTCTGCGGGCGGTTCTACACTTTGTTCCGATGCTAGTTCCGCCCCAAGTTCTGATAGTGAACCAGTAACCTTCTGTTCGAAGTGTTCTATTTGCCGGAACTTGGGCTGGAACTTGCATCGAAACTTGTCCTGCCAAAAGTTCTTGAGCGGAACTTCCGCCTGAAGCCGGAACTTCCGGTCAGATTCGCTTCGCGACCCAAAAGTTCCGCCCCTTGTTCCGCCCCAAGTTCCGGTAGCGACTCAGTAACCTTCTGTTTTGAAGCGTGCTATTTGCCGGAACTTGGTCGGAACTTGCATCGGAAGTTCACCGGAACTTCCGGTCTGTTTTGACCGAAACTTCCGGTTGCGCTTCTGGAGCGGGCGTCAACGGTATGATGACCGTTGGAGCCAGGCTGGGCGGAACTTCCGGCCTCTCACCGAAACTTCCGGTGAGGTTGCGGGGGCTGTAACGGTTCAGCGCGAGGGGGCCTATTTAAGGCACCCCTCTTCTTCCTCCCACTCTCTCTCGAATTTTTCTCTCTCCTCCATTAATGCTTGAGCTTCACCTCACTAGATCTCTTCCTCTAGCCACTCAAATGACTTGATCTTTTGAGAGGTGAGGGAGGTGACCTAGATCTACACTTCCACCAAAAAAGATTTGATTTCCCCACCCATCCTTTGTGGATCTTGTTGCTCTTGGGTTTCTTGGAACCCTAGACGGTGTAGGGCATCCTCGGAGCTAAGGCATGCGTTGTAAAGCTTCGAGGTGTCGTTGAGGGCCTCCAATTGAGTTGTGGAGCCTCCCCCTCAACCTTGGTGTAAAGGTTTCGGTTGGTGCCTTCAAGGTCACTGGTTAGTGGATTGTGAGGCCTCCTTTGTGGGGGAGCTCACCGGAGAAGAAGGTGAGGCCTTTGTGGCGCTCGGGTGACCTTGTGTGGCCCCGACACCTATCCAACATAGACGTAGCTCCTTGGGAGTGAACTACGGGAATTACATCTCCGTGTCCCCTCTCCGGTTACTTCGTTCCCCTCCTTTACTCCTTGCTATTTACTGTTTTTGTTGTTGGTGTTTGTTTTCTTGCATTTAGGTTGTTCACTTAGTTGCATCTCTAGATAACTTCCTTTCTCGTTGAGCCTAAAAGTGAGAAACAAATTAAAATTGGGTAGACGCCTAATCACCCCCCCTCTAGTCGTATCAAGTCGGTACTTTCACTTATGCTTAGTGATTATTGCTGTAGAATGTCTTGTTCCAAACAATTGGGATTTCTTAGTGTGCCTTGATGAAATTATGCGTTGTTTTAGCATGCAAAAGCATAGTATTGTGGTATTCTCCTTTGATGCTTTGTTTGGGTTGACTTCGCACATGCTCACACCATGTTATGAATATGAACAAGTAACCATAGCCTCTATGATCATTTAGTCCTTGAATTGTAGTACCACTCTAGGCTTTGATTAGTAATGTTTTGTTGCTCTTCATGATTATGGCCATTATTGCTCTCTTAGTTGGTTGCTCCCAGTCGTTTGCTAGCCTCCACTTGTATGAGTAAGTTCTACTCATGCTTCCAACTCCCAAGAAACCAAGTTATTCCAAAGTGTCCACTATAAATTCCTATGCATGGTGTGTTACACACGCATGTTCCCCTCTACCATGATCTTTTGATATGGTTTTGCCATCCTTTGTTGTAACCTTTTGGTGAATCCATTCTCATGGTTTCTGTTTTCTCCTTAGGATGTCAGCTGGTACTCGTGGTTTTGTTGGCCGTCGAGGAAACAACGACGCTGATCAGGAACTTCCGCCACCTCTCACAATGGCCGAGGTTCTCAACAACATTGAGACCAACCGTCTGCGGAATGAACGCCTTCTGGAGCGTGTGGCGCAGAACACTGAACGTCGTCCTGACGACTATGTCACACTTGGAGATTTCATCCGCTCTTTTCCTCCAATCTTCACCCACTCCAAGGAGCCCCTTGAAGCTGATGATTGGCTCCGCACCATAGAGCGCAAGTTCAGTGCTCTTCGTGTCCGTCCTGTTGACCGTGTCAACTTCGCCACCTATCAACTGGAAGGTGAGGCTGGTGTTTGGTGGGAAGGTTTTTAGAATCTGCAAGCTCAGGGACATGTCGTTACCTGGGAGGAGTTTGTTGCAGCATTTCGTGTCTCATATATCCCTAAGCCCGTCATGGATCTCAAAAGAAGGGAGTTTCTGGATCTGACTCAGGGGCGCAAGGATATTGAAACCTATGGAAGTGAGTTTACTCGCCTGGCTCGTTATGCAACCAGGGATGTGACCAATGATGAGGATAAGCAAGAGCTGTTCCGTAAGGGACTTAACTCCGCACTTCGCTATGAGTTGCTTCCCTTCAAGTTCCAGTCTTTCCAGGACTTGCACAATCAGGCTCTTACCTTAGAGCATGGAAGGAAGGATATGGAAGTCTCTCAGAAGCATGAAGAAGGAAATTCTCGTGCTTCTTCCTCTGGTAACAAGAAGCGCCGTGTCTTTGTTCCATACAGTGATGTTCCTCGTAGTCCTTATGCACCTAAGTCTTCTGGCAATAACTCTCGTCAGCCACAACAAACACTGGTGGATCAAACTATCATCCTCCTGCTGGATCTCACATTGGGGTTACCTGTTACTCGTGTGGTTAGCCTGGTCACTACTCAAGGGAGTGTTCTCAAAGGGCTACCAGACGCAATGATCAGCAGGCAAAGAAGAATGATAAATCTGAAGGTGCTAGACGTGGTCGTCTTACCCATGTCACTGTTGAGGAAGCTCAGGAGGATCGACGCGTCATTGTGGGTACGCTCCGTGTCAATTCAATTCTCGCAGAAGTCTTGTTTGATTCTGGAGCATCGCATACATTCATGTCAAATATGTTTGCTCAAGAGCATGTGATAAATTTTAAACCCTTGTCCACCCCTTTGACCATCCAATCCCCGGGTTCTAGCTGGTTCACCACTATGATTAGTCATGGGAATGAGATTGACATAGCCTATCAGAAGTTTCCCACTTCTTTCATTGCACTCAAGTCATGTGACATTGATGTTATTTTGGGCATGGACTGGTTAACCAAGTATCAAGCCATCATTGACTGTGCACTCAGAACAGTTTCTGTGACCTCTCCTGCTGGCATAACTGTCAAGTATTGGACTGATGGTTCAAAGTCTCCGTCAGCAGTCTTAAACCTTTCTCGGAGTTGTATGACATGGATGTCCTACCTGCTCTCGAGGTCCAACATGTCCATGTAGTCTGTTATTTCCCGGATGTCTTTCCTGAAGAGTAGCCTGGCATGCCACCTGATCGAAGTGTGGAGTTTGTCATTGAGCTAGTTCTTGGAACTGCTCCTATCTCCAAAAGACCTTACCGCATGCCTCCTCATGAGTTGGTTGAGTTGAAGAAGCAAATTGAAGAGTTAGAGGGTCTAGGATACATCCAACCTAGTACATCCTCTTGGGGTTGCCCTACCATCTTTGTCAAGAAGCGGGATACAAATATTCCAAGATTGGTGGTTGATTACCGTCCACTCAACGCGGTGACAATCAAGAATGAGTACCCACTTCCTCAGATAAATGACCTCTTTGATCAATTAAGTGGTGCCACTGTCTTCTCCAAAATGGACTTAAGATCAGGGTATCATCAAATCAAGATCAGAAAGGAAGATATTCCAAAGACAGCATTCACAACTCGTTATGGTCTTTACGAGTATACAGTGATGTCCTTCGGGTTAACCAATGCCCCTGCCACATTTATGAGGCTCATGAACTTCGTCTTCATGGAGTATCTCGACAAGTTCGTCGTGGTATACATTGATGACATCCTAATATATTCCAAGACCGAAGAAGACCATGCCGAACATCTATGTTTGGTATTGACTAAACTTCGTGAACACGGTCTCTACGCCAAGTTTTCCAAATGTGAGTTCTGGTTACAAGAGCTCGTCTTCCTTGGTCATGTTGTGTCTGCAAGTGGTGTCGCTGTCATACCGGTTAAGGTTCAGACCATTCTAGAATGGAAGTCACCTAATTTAGTCAAGGAAGTCCGAAGTTTTCTCGGAATGGCAGGATATTACCGCCGATTCATCCAGAACTTCTCCAAGATAGCCAAGCCTATGACTGATCTTCTTAAGAAAGATAAGAAATTTGAATGGTCATAAAAGGCAGAAGAAAGCTTCCAAGCTTTGAAAACTAAGCTAACCACCGCACCTGTGCTTGTCCTTCCGGATACAAGCAAGGACTTCATCATCTATTGTGATGCTTCTCTCTAAGGGCTCGGTTGTGTGTTGATGCAAGATGGTCATGTAGTGGCCTATGCTTATCGGCAGTTGAAGCCACATGAGAACAATTATCCAACCCATGATCTCGAGTTAGCTGCTGTCATCCATGCTCTTAAGCAATGGCGACATTACCTCATCGGTAACCGTTGCGAACTTTACTCGGATCATCAAAGCCTAAAGTACCTCTTCACCCAGCCAGATCTGAATCTCAGGCAAAGACGATGGTTGGAAATCATCAAAGATTATGATTTGGGTATCAACTACCAACCCGGCAAAGCCAATGTCATAGCTGATGCGCTAAGTCGAAAGCCTTATTGCAACAATCTAATGATTTCACAAGCCCAACCTGTTCTCTACGAGGAAATCAAGCGTCTTAACCTTGAAGTGGTTCCTTGTGGATTCCTTGCTAACCTTGAAATAAAATCTTCTCTAGAGGATCAAATCAAGGAAGCTCAAAAGCAAGATGATGAAGTTACCAAGATCAAAGAGCGTGTTGCAAGCGATGAAGCTAAATGCTTCTCTGTCAATGATCAAGGTATTTTATACTTCAGTAACCGGCTAGTGGTTCCAAACAATCGGAAAATCAAAGATCTAATTCTTTTGGAAGCTCATGAATCCCCTCTATCTATCCATCCTGGTGGTACCAAAATGTACCGAGATCTCCTTCAAATATTCTGGTGGAGTGGAATGAAACCAGAAATCGCTCGCTTTGTTGCAGAGTGCGACGTTTGTCGTCGTGTGAAGGCCGAACAACAAAGGCCTGCTGGACTTTTGCAACCGTTGAAAATTCCTGAGTGGAAATGGGATGAAATTGGTATGGACTTTATCACTGGACTCCCAAGGATACAAGCAGGAAATGATGCCATATGGGTAATAGTTGATTAGTTATCTAAATTCGCTCATTTCCTTCCAGTTCGTGAAACTATCCGTGCTAGTCAATTGGCTGACCTATACATCTCTTGGATCGTTGTTCTTCATGGTGTTCCCAAGAAGATCATCTCTGATCGTGGAAGTTTGTTTACTTCCAAATTCTGGCAAAGTATGCAAGAAGCAATGGGAACTCATGTCTCCTTCAGCACAGCCTATCATCCTAAAACCGGTGGTCAAACTGAAAGAGTGAATCAAATTCTTGAAGACATGCTCAAAGCGTATGTCATATCCTTCGGAAAGAACTGGGATAAATGTCTTCCTTTCGCAGAGTTCTCTTATAACAATAGTTTTCAATCTAGTTTGGGCATGGAAGCTTTCCAATTCCTGTATGGGAGAACATGTCGAACACCGCTGAACTGGACAGAAACCGGCGAAAGACAATTCTTTGGTCCGAACATGATCCAAGAAGCAGAGGATCAAGTTCGCATAATTTGAGAGCGTCTGAAGGCCCCTCAATCCCGTCAGAAGACTAACTATGATCGTCATCATCTTGATGTTCATTATGAAGTTGGTGATCAAGTCTATCTCCGGGTCACTCCTCTGAAGGGTGTCCATCGATTCGGTATCAAAGTCAAATTGGAACCTCGCTACGTTGGTCCCTTTCACATTCTCTCCAAGCGGTGTGAGCTTTCCTACCAATTGGATCTACCTTCAACTTTTCCAGATGTTTTCCATGTGTCACAACTCAAGCGCTGCTCCAAAGATCCCATTCGTGGTGCGGACCATGAAACTTTGGATCTCCAAAATGATCTAACCTACCGAGAATACCCTGTTCATATTCTTGATGAAACCGAGCGCAGGACTCGTCGCCAAACCATCAAGTTCCTAAAAGTTCAATGGTCGCATCACTCTGAGTCAGAAGCAACCTGGGAACGCGAAGATCGTCTTCGATCTAAGTACCCTGCCTTATTTTCTAAAACCTAGGAATCTCGGGTCGAGATTCTTGTAAGTGGGGTAGAGCTGTAACATACCACCCTTTTGTGTAATATAAACAAGATATGTTTGAGCATTGCATGCATGCATAACATTTGCACTTTGATTCAACCAAAGAAGAACAAACAACAAAACCCTAATAGTTTTTCCTCTCTCTTCGAATCAATTCAAATGGTTCCCATATTTTGAAAATTCTCAAAATGAATGGAGATCAAATAGTTTTAAGTGCCTTAGTGTTTTCTGATATTTATGCAAAGTTTCCGTGATTTGAAATTATTCAAAAACAAGTTTGAATTCAAAGTACAAAAGAGGAAATAGAAAACAGAATTAGAAAAGGTTTTACTGGAAAAAAAATCTAACCTAACTCTCTTTGGGCCGAGCCCATCTCCCCCTCCCCTCTTTCTGCCGCCAGCAGCGCCCGCAGCTAGCCCACCCGGGGCCCAAGACGGCCCAGCCAGGCCCGCGTACCCCTTCGCCCTGTCCCTCGTCGTCTACCTGCAGACAGACAAGTAGCTGCCTGTCGCCAGCGCCGCCATCCGCCGTTGCAGCCGCGCCAAGATGCGCGCCGCTGCCCCCGAGTGCCTATAAGGACCCAGCCCCGCCGCCGAGAAGCCCTGGCCTTATCCCTTCCCCGCAACCCCTCTCTCTCCCTCGTTTTCCCCTTTGCGCGAACCCTAACTGTGCAGGTGCTACGTCGCCCCGCTGTCTTCGGCCACCTCACGGATAGCCGAGGGAGCCGTTGGAACCGGCTCATCGCGAAGATCATCTTCACCAGAGGAATCGGCCCCGCCTGCTTCAAATCGTCGCCTTCGACTCCATCTTCTCCGCCTCTGACCGCCGCTCGTCGTCGACATCGCCGGCGACCTCGACCTCTCCCGGCCTCACCGTCACCACCAGCATGCTCAGGGTGAGCTTGTGGTGCTCAAGCACCCCTCCGTTCCCCCCTTCTCCTCTATATCCTCTTCCCTGTGCGTGCCCGACGCCGCCGCCGCTGGAGCTCGTCGGAGTCGACGCTCCGGTGGTCATTCCGTAGCGGCGCCGCCACTTCTTGGCTCCCCGCACTCGCCCGCGTCCAATGCGCTAATCCCCATCGCCTCGCGAGCTCTGGATCGATCGATCCATCAAGGATCTGCAAGCAATGGCGTCGATGATGTCAGCATGACATCATCATGATGTCATATTTCTTTTATTTCTTTAATGTTTTCTGTAATAGAAAAAATATGACAGGTGGGCCATACTTGTCAGTATTTTATTAATTTCTTAAATGTTTTCTGAAATGATTAAAAGTCTGACATGTGGGCCCAATTTTGGAAATTAATTTAAATATTCCAAAAAAGTTTAAAATGAATTAAAATTTGGGAAATTCATAACTAATTCATTTTAAATCAGAAAAATATAAATAATATACCAAAATGTTCAGAAAAATGAAACCTATCCATCTAAGCTATAACATTACATTGTTAATCAACTTTGATAGAAAGTTTAATTAGAAGAACCAATTGAACCCCACAGGTGATTCCGATGATCCCCATGTTTTAGGGTTTGGACTTTCGGAACCCCCTTTAAAGTGATCAAGCATGTTTTAGGGTTCAATTCAACACTATTTAATTTTCATATCATCCATATTGTATGAGAATTGCACATGCCATGTGTTGAGTGTTGCTTTCTCTTTTCCGGTGATTGGTTCTAGCGAATAGGAACCGAACCCGAAGCTGAAGTCAACGCCACCGAAGAGCAGTACCAGTCCAACAACGGACAAGGCAAGCGAAGCCCCACTCATACATATGAATCCTATGATTACAAAGTATTTCAATCTCGTCATATGCATTCGGTTCAAACAGTCTTTATCAGTAGACAGAGTAATCCTATCTGATGCATGTTATCCTTTGTGAACTATATTACCTGATCCACCGCTCCTAGCATAACTAGGGTTTGGCTTATGAGCGTTGCTAGTGCCATAGTTCAGTCAAGCTTAGCCATGCTTAGTGGTCCGATGCTGGTTATTCAGGTGATGCACCGGAGCTGTGAATGAATCTAGTATGGTAGGTTGTGGTAATGTGATCAAACATGAATGATAAACATGCTAAGGATCGTATGGGAGGCCACGTGGGTTGTGGTTTTTGTAGTCCCATACTTGTCACCCCTAGGACCCGATGTTCTTGCCTCTTGAACCAAGACGAGCATACAACCACACGGGGGCCTGGAAACCCCCTCGACCAACTAGCTTGCCTAGTAGATTCCATGAGTCACATAGTTTGAGCTTTCCATTCGACATACGCATATTGGTTGTTCTTTAATGGAGGTGAAGGAGGTGCACTCATACAGGTAGGTAAGCGTGACAGGGAATGGGAGATGCCCGGAATCCGTAATCTCAAACCCCGTTCACATCGCTAGGGACCGACTTCGGGAATCGACCCGTTATGGCGGCATCTCCTTAGTGCGTGACTCATGGTGACGGCGAAAACAAGGTAAAGGTCGTGGTCAACCACTCTCTGCCGGCCTTCCATGGAAGAGGGCTAATATATTGGCACTAAGTATCGGTTGGTACGTGTGGGTAAAGTTGTGCACCCATGCAGGGTTATTAATCTTTTTGAAAAGTCGTGTCCATGGTTATGGACGAATTGGGAACGGACGTGAAGATCATAGAGAACTATAACCGAATGTTAGAACTTGCAAACTAAAGTGAGATCCGGAATACTTCCTCGGGGTTGTTGAGGGGGTAGTCTGGGAAGAGTGGTTCAGTTAATGATGATTCTTGGTGGATATTAAAGATGAATTTAAGAGCTAGAGCTGAAGTCTTCTTATCCCCATTTGAAAATGATCTGACTAGACGAGTTTCTTCTCTCTCTTGTTTTGAAAACAAAAGATAGCTTTGTGCAAAGTAACTCCACTAGCCACAATTCTTGCAGAGTACACCCTATACTCAGCCTTGCTTCGTTGATGTTTTTCTACAGATGGCGCTACCCCAACTGAAGGTGGTTTCTTCGTCGAGGTCGACGAGTAGTCGGGGTTCCCGGGAAGCAGCCTAGGATCTATGGAAGGGTCGCTACTTTTGTTATGTCCTCTTAGGCCCTTTGCTAAGTTTGTTGTTTAGAACAACTTGTTTGCTTCCGTTGTTTGATGTAATGATGGGTCTGTGACCCTTGGCTTGTATGATTGGTTTGTAACTCTCTTAAGAGTTTACCTTATTAATGTATGGTTTGTATGTTTTGTAATGTTATCGATCTTTCCCTCCGCGTTTCGGAATCTAGGTTAGGCTTATATCAGATGAGGATCTGGTATTTTTCTAGCCCTGATCCCGGGTCATGACATGAGATACTTAAATTTTGCTTTGATAATTACAAGGAATAAAATAGCTATATTCTTGAATATTTTAATAGATGCTTTCCACAAATGGACGAGACTAATGCCTTGCAGGAGCCTATGGAAGAACAAATTGTTGAAATTGGAATCTCATTAGATGAAAAAGAGGAGGAGAGTGATGAACAAAAGGAGGAAGAATGGATTATCTACCCATGTCTACCTTCTAATGAGAGTAACTCTTTATCCCTTACATTATTTGATTTCCCCCCATGCTTACCAAAGGAGGATGAATGTTATGTTCCCGTGGATCCTTTTGAAATATCTAATTTGGGTAAAACCTGTGAAGGTTTTAATCCCACTATTTTTGAGCTTGATAGAAATTATATGTTTATAGATCATGAAAATCATGCTTTATGTGATAGCTGTATTGTTGAGTTTATTCATGATGCTACGGAAAATTATTATGAGAGAGGAAAATATGGTTGTAGAAGTTTTCATGGTACTGAAACACCTCTCTATGTGCTAAAAGTTTTGAAGTTAGTCTTATTTCATCTTCCTATGCTTGTCACTTTGTTCTTTGTGAATTTATTTGTGTACAAGATTCCGATGCATAGGAAGTGGGTTAGACTTAAATGTTTTTTGAATTTGCTTCTTGATGCTCTCTTTTACTTCAATTCATATTTCTTATGAGAGCATATTCTCCAAATATTGTGCCTAACTTAAAGGCGTTAAATAAAAGTACTTGTTGGGAGATAATCCAAGATTTTCCTTGAGTGACCTCTAATGAGAGGGAAGTAAGATTTGGGGAGTTGCTGTCCCGAAACAGATTTCTGTCCTCCACCATAAAAATTTGTGAGGAGTATATATAACTCGGATTGAGCTGAAAATTTATGAATAAATCCCCCAGTATGTTAGATAACTTTCGTTAGTTCAACACTTTTTGACTTGAGCAACAGAAGATGTTCAAAAAAATCGGTTTCTACCTGCTGGTCTGTTTTGACAGATTTCTGCCATTATTTGCATTTGCTTCTTATTGATTCCTTTTTGAGTCCTCTTTAGGTGAATTGAGATTTTTTAAGGGGTTGATACAGTAGCTTGTGTTTTTAGTGAAAAGTTTTGCTGTTCCAAAGCTTTACCTAAGGGTATATTATATTTTGAATACAATAATGTTGCTAATGAAGATTGTGTGAAGTTTTGTATGAAGAAAAAAAATTCAGGTGTAGAGAGAGAATGATGTAATGAGATGAAGAATGGACAAAATATCAAGCTTGGGGATGCCACCACGGTTTCACCCCAAGAAATATCCAAGAGGTACAAGCGTCAAAGCTTGGGGATGCCCAAGGCATCCCCTTCTTCATCAATAAAAAGCTTAGGTCTGTCTAGAAACTTTGTTTTTATTGTTTCATGCACAGTTGTGTTTTTGTTGGAGCATCTTAGTTTTCGTTTGGTTTGCTTAGTTGTTTAGTTTGCTTGAATAAATTAGTTTGGACCCCCGTTCTCGTTGTGTTGTTTAAAATAAGTTGCTTAGTGTTGGAAAGGAGTAGAAAGTTCTTGCATGTTAAGTGCAAGAGGATCTTGCATTGACTGTTACTTAGACTTTAGCATGACATGCTAGGTGTTGCTTTGACCTTATTGAAAGTACTATATATTATCATGATATCTTTTTTTTGGTGTTAATGATAATCGCAAATGTGCTTTAATTGTGCGCTTGAGTTTCAGGGGAAACGTTGTTGATGTCTCCTTCTATAGTGGTGGATGCTCTCTTGGGATCTCATGAAGACGATGGCTTTTTAGTCTTCTCCTAGTTTCTCTCCGGTTATTGTTTTTAGGTCACCGTACTATTAAGAGGGGGTCCATCTTGGAAGACTGTGGGAAATCACTTGTTCTTGGACAAACCTATATGCACCGCCACAGCCATCCTATTATCTCGTGAGAGAGCGTGTTCCTATTCTGTTGTAGCCTTTTGTGTCTCACCGGAACTTCCGGTCATAGGCTGGAAGTTCCGCTCAAACTTTTTCTGCGGGCGGTTCTACACTTTGTTCCGATGCTAGTTCCGCCCCAAGTTATGATAGTGAACCAGTAACCTTCTGTTCGAGGTGTTCTATTTGCCGGAACTTGGGCTGGAACTTGCATCGAAACTTGTCCTGCCAAAAGTTCTTGAGCGGAACTTCCGCCTGAAGCCGGAACTTCCGGTCAGATTCGCTTCGTGACCCAAAAGTTCCGCCCCTTGTTCCGTCCCAAGTTCCGGTAGCGGCTCAGTAACCTTCTGTTTTGAAGCGTGCTATTTGCCGGAACTTGGTCGGAACTTGCATCGGAAGTTCACCGGAACTTCCGGTCTGTTTTGACCGGAACTTCCGGTTGCGCTTCTGGAGCGGGCGTCAACGGTATGATGACCGTTGGAGCCAGGCTGGGCGGAACTTCCGGCCTCTCACCGGAACTTCCGTTGAGGTCGCGGGGGCTGTAACGGTTCAGCGCGAGGGGGCCTATTTAAGGCACCCCTCTTCTTCCTCCCACTCTCTCTCGAATTTTTCTCTCTCCTCCATTAATGCTTGAGCTTCACCTCACTAGATCTCTTCCTCTAGCCACTCAAATGACTTGATATTTTGAGAGGTGAGGGAGGTGACCTAGATCTACACTTCCACCAAAGAAGATTTGATTTCCCCACCCATCCTTTGTGGATCTTGTTGCTCTTGGGTTTCTTGGAACCCTAGACGGTGTAGGGCATCCTCGGAGCTAAGGCATGCGTTGTAAAGCTTCGATGTGTCGTTGAGGGCCTCCAATTGAGTTGTGGAGCCTCCCCCTCAACCTTGGTGTAAAGGTTTCGGTTGGTGCCTTCAAGGTCACCGGTTAGTGGATTGTGAGGCCTCCTTTGTGGGGGAGCTCACCGGAGAAGAAGGTGAGGCCTTTGTGGCGCTCGGGTGACCTTGTGTGGCCCCGACACCTATCCAACATAGACGTAGCTCCTTGGGAGTGAACTACAGGAATTACATCTCCGTGTCCCCTCTCCGGTTACTTCGTTCCCCTCCTTTACTCCTTGCTATTTACTGTTTTTGTTGTTGGTGTTTGTTTTCTTGCATTTAGGTTGTTCACTTAGTTGCATCTCTAGATAACTTCCTTTCTCGTTGAGCCTAAAAGTGAGAAACAAATTAAAATTGGGTAGACGCCTAATCACCCCCCCCCCCTCTAGTCGTATCAAGTCGGTACTTTCACTTATGCTTAGTGATTATTGTTGTAGAATGTCTTGTTCCAAACAATTGGGATTTCTTAGTGTGCCTTGATGAAATTATACGTTGTTTTAGCATGCAAAAGCATAGTATTGTGGTATTCTCCTTTGATGCTTTGTTTGGGTTGACTTCACACATGCTCACACCATGTTATGAATATGAACAAGTAACCATAGCCTCTATGATCATTTAGTCCTTGAATTGTAGTACCACTCTAGGCTTTGATTAGTAATGTTTTGATGCTCTTCATGATTATGGCCATTATTGCTCTCTTAGTTGGTTGCTCCCAGTCGTTTGCTAGCCTCCACTTGTATGAGTAAGTTCTACTCATGCTTCCAACTCCCAAGAAACCAAGTTATTCCAAAGTGTCCACTATAAATTCCTATGCATGGTGTGTTACACCATTCCAAGTATATTCTTGTTTTCAGGTATCTTCCAATTAAAAACTATTTTGTTATGTGAAAACTTAATGATGAAAGCCCTCACAAACTTGTAGCCACACTTTATATTCTTTGCCCCTAATAAAATTGAACCATTGTGTCATCTATGTTGTATATGCTTGCACTTATACGTTGGAATTAGCAGAACCGTGCTGTCACGGGGAATGTTTTCAACATTGCACTTGTACTTTGTACTCAGTTGATATCATGATCTTTTGGTTATGGATGTCACCAGTGTGAAATAAAGAGGGAACTTGTAAGTCCATGGAGTATGTATTTTGTGTTAGAGAAACGCCTGGGCCGCTAGCCTAAGCCATGCCTAATCATGGTGGAAACTTGCAGCATCACCATGGTGGGGTATCTATGAAGCATCCTCAATAAAAATCTATACACATAGTAAATAAAAAGATCGTTGAGATGATCATTGTCTGCTTGCCTTGTCATTTTGGTTATGGGATAGCTCCCGTACCATGTGCAAGGGGTACCCCGTTAGCGGTTCACTATGATATGCATATACTTACAATGACAAGAACTTGCAGGTGACTGAAGTTGAGTAGCATCAGGTGTGGCCCTTGTATTCAAGGGACTTGAGATTGCTAACTTATACTTTGTCAGGCATACAATCCATCTTTGTTCACTTTAACCTTAACCACTTCAAGATGCTTATGATAGGGGCAATGAGGGCTGAAAGCTAACAAGTACCATAACTTTTGGACGATCTTTTTGAAACTTGAAATCCCTGATTCGTTTATGAAAGGCTTTTCTTCCACCATTATTTGAGTCTCCACCTTCTACTTTTAGGCACCATTAAGAGAGCATAGATGTAATTATGTGTGTAGTTTCCCAAAACATATTGATTGACGCATATTGTGATATTACTTGTTCATGTGCTACTTGTTTCTAGTCACCCTTGTGAACTTTGAAGGTGTCCTATGCATCTATTTGCTATTCTATGAGGGACAAGCTGAATGCCACTATGCCATGTTTTGTGTATGTGAAAAAAAACGTTTCTCAATGCATGTTATTCATGATCTTTGTTTGTAGCCTTTCATGTTGCATGCATAGTTACTATGTCCTACTGTTAGAACTCCATCTTTCATGCACATGTTTAGAGTTCTTTGTTCTCAGCTTTCAATACTTGCAAATGGTTTGATCTTGGTTTTGATGGTGCATGTCACCTCAAAAATTATTCTTTTTATCACTTACCTACTCGCGGATGAGCAGGAGTTAAGCTTGGGGATGCTTGATACGTCGGAAACGTATCTATAATTTTTGATACTCCATGCTTGTTTAGTATCTACTTTGCTTTGCTTTGTCTACACTTTGAGGTGTTTTTATATCTTTTCTGGAACTAACCTATTAACAAGTTGCCACAGTGCCAGTTGAATGTTTTCTTTTGTTTTTGGTTCCAGAAAGGCAGAAAATCAATATTCTCGGAATTAGATGGGACAAAAGCTGAAGTAAATAGTTTACCGTGGGGGACACGAAGCCAGAATATGAGACTAAGAAGCGAACCAAGAAGGCTAGACCCCCTAGGCGCGGGTGGGCCCACGCCGCGCCTGGGTTGGGTGTGGGGGCCCTGGCCACCTCCCCGCCTAGCCTCTTCGCCTATAAGAAGCCCTCGATGCAGAAACCCTAGGCACCCGATCAAAACTCCAAGAAACCTTCTGTAGCCACCGCCACCGTCGTCCCTAGATCAGGGAGGGGGATCTAAAGTTCTTCCCGGCACCCTGCCGGAGGGGAAATCATCCCAGAGGCCTTCTCTCTGGTATGAAGCGTGAGTAGTTCCACCTTGGACTATGGGTTCATGTAGTAGCTAGATGGTTGTATATCCTCCTTGTGCTTTCATGTATAGATCTTGTGAGCTCCGTTCATGATACGTCGGAAACGTATCTATAATTTTTTATGCTCCATGCTTGTTTTGTATCTACTTTGCTTTGCTTTCTCTACACTTTGAGGTGTTTTTATATATTTTCTGGAACTAACCTATTAACAAGATGCCACAATGCCAGTTGTCGGTTTTCTTCCGTTTTTGGTTCCAGAAAGGCAGAAAATCAATATTCTCGGAATTGGACGGGATAAAAGCCAAAGTTATTATTTTTCTCGGAGCAACACGGAACCACGAAGCAGAGCCGAAGGGGGACCACAGGGTGGCCAAACCCCCTAGGCGCGGGCAAGCCCTGGAGGCGCCTGGAGGGGTGTGGGTCATGAGCTTTGTAATCAAGTAGATCTACCTTGCTACTCAAATGCTTCAATAGATCTCTGGTCTCCCCATGTGTGTGAAAGTGACAGCGTTTACTCCATGGTGGCACTTAGGCTTGAGTCTACATAAATACTCTTTGTGCTTTAATAGATCTATGCTTTTCCCCACGTGTGTGAAAGTGACAGCATGCATACTGTGTGTGGCACTTTGGCTAGATTGAATATTTGTTATGAGTTATATTTGGAGTTGGATGTCTCTATGAAATTGTGGTGTTTGTTGGAACCATCTAGCTCTCAAGGTGACAGTGTGGGGTTATCTATATTGGGGAAGGCAGAATTTGAGGAGTGTTGTTATAGCCCTACCGATGATTAGAGTGTCCAACCGGAGAGTAGTTAAGAGTAGTATCATGAAGAGAGTATATTTATATGAGAGAGTGTTCACTAGTGAAAGTATGATCCCTAGGCCTTGTTTCTAAGCATTTAAACACCGTTTGATACTAGATTTGTTGCATGCTTGCTTGCTTCCATCTTTGTTCTGTTTGCCGGGGAGGTTTTGGGATTTTACCGTTCCTACGCGCCATCAGCTCTTTTCTGGCACCGTTACCCCACATCAACAACAAGTCATAAGCTATTTTCTGGCACCGTTACCACTTGTACTTCACTATCTCTTCGCCGAACTAGTGCACCTATATTGGGTGTGTTGGGGACACAAGAGACTTCTTGTATCTTGATTGCAGGGTTGCTTGAGAGGGAATACCTTTGACCACTTCCTCCCTGAGTTCGATAAGCCTTGGGTAATCCACTTAAGGGAAACTTGCTGCTGTTCTACAAACCTCTACACTTGGAGGCCCAACAACTTCTACAAGAATAGAAGTGCGTAGACATCAAGCTCTTTTCTGGTGTCGTTGCCGAGGAGGTAAGGTAAAAGGTACTCACATCCTCCGGTGTGAGTGCTCGAAGTTATTTCCTTTAGATTCTGTAATTTTGTCTTTTTGTTTCTTATTTTCACTAGTTAGGTAGAGCTTTATAGTGTTTATCTTGAGTTAGGACATGAAGTGTTTGAAGAGAAAATTAAAAAACCTATGGAGTTTTATTTGCATGCTAATAGCAATTTTATTAGTATGAATTCTTTGGATACCATTATTGCTAATTCTATGGAAAAGTATAAGCTTGGGGAAGCTAGTTTTGATGAAAATAATCTTTTTAGTCCCCCAGCTTTGGAAGATAGCTCTCCTATTTCTTATGATGATACCAAACCTCCTTTTATGATGATTACAATATTTTCAGTACACCTACGATTGAGGAGGAAATTAATTATGATTATAATATGCCTCCTATATTTGATGATTATGGTGATGAGAATAATAGTGATAGCTATTTTGTTGAATTTTCTCCCACTACAGTTAATAAGAATGACTATGCTTATGTGGAGAGTAATAATCATTTTATGCATGTGGCTCATGATAAGAATGTTTTATGTGATAGTTATATTGTTAATTTTGTTCATGTTGCTACTGAAAGTTATTATGAGAGAGGGAAACATGGTTTTATGCATCTCAATAATATTAAGTTTCCCCTCTTTATGTTGAAAGTCTTGATGTTGTACTTGTTTTGCTCTCCTATGCTTGGTGCTTTGTGCTTTCATGAATTGTTTCTTTACAAAATTCCTATGCATAGGAAGTGGGTTAGACTTAAATGTGTTTTGAATTTTCTTCTTGATGCTCTCTTTTACTTCGATTCATATTTTTTATGTGAGCATCTTCTCAAAGTATCAAGCCTAACTTAAAGGCATTAAAGAAAAGTACTTGTTGGGAGATAACCCAAGAGTTTTATTGAGTCTTGGAAGTTATTACTTCTGTAATGACCTCTTCTTATCCTTTTTGTTTTATTTTTGTGCCAAGAATGACCTCTAATGAGAGGGAAGTAAGATTTGGGGAGTTGTTGTCCCGAAACAGATTTATTTCCTCCACACAAAAAATCGTGAGGAGTCTCTGTAACTTGGATTGAGCGGAAAATTGACGAATAAATCCCCCAGTATGTTAGCTAACTTTCGTTAGTTCAACACTTTTTGATTTGAGCAACATAAAATGTTCGAAAAAATCGGTTTCTACCTGCTGGTCTATTTTGACAGATTTCTACCATTATTTGCATTTGCTTCTTATTGATTCCTTTTTGAGTTCTCTTTAGGTAAATTGAGCTTTTTTTAGGAGTTACTACAGTAGCTTGTGTTTTTAGTGAAAATACTTGCTGTTCCAAAGCTTTGCCAGAGGTCTAATATCTTTTGAATACACTAATATTGTTAATGAAGATTGTGCGAAGTTTTGTATGAAGGAAAAATTTCAGGTGTAGAGAGACAATGATGCAATGGGATGAAGAATGGACGAAAGATCAAGTTTGGGGATGCCACCATGGTGTCACCCCAAGAAATATCCAAGAGGTACAAGCGTCAAAGCTTGGGTATGCCCAAGGCACCCCCTTCTTCATCAATAAAAAGCTCGGGTCTTTCTAGACACTTCGTTTTTATTGTTTCATGCATAGTTGTGTTGTTCTTAGAGCGTCTTAGTTTTCGTTTTTGGTTTTTGTTTGTGTAGTTTGCTTGAATAAAGTTGGTTGGTTACACCACACTTATTTTGGTGAGAGACACACTCTGTTTTCATTGCCTAGAACACTCTAGTTTTCACTCTTATTGTTCTTTGAGTGTTCTCTTTTGCTAGCACTCTGTTTAGCCTTAGTTTTCTTGAGCTTTCGGCTTACAACTTTTTAGTTCTTCTTTGTGGATTTGTGAGACAAGCTCACTAATATTTATTGATTATTATCTTTGTGAGTTGTTTCAAATAAGTTGTTTGGTGTTGTAAAAGAGTAGGAAGCTTCATGCTTAAGTGGTACAAAAGAGGAGCTTGCATTGACTGTGACTTAGACTTTAGCATGACATGCTAGGTGTTGTTTTGACCTTATGCTTAGTGATTATTGCTGTAGCATGTCTTGTTCCAAACAATTGGGATTGCTTAATGTGCCTTGAAGAAATTATGCGTTGTTTTAGCATGCAAAAGCATAGTATTGTGGTATTCTCCTTTGATGCTTTGCTTGGGTTGACTTGGCACATTCTCACACCATGTTTTGACTATGACAAGTCACCATTAGCCTCTATGATCATTTAGTCTTTGACTTCTAGTACCACTCTTTGCTTTGATTAGTAATGCTTTGTTGCACTGCATGATTATGGCCACTATTGCTCTCTTAGTTGGTTGCTCCCAGTCTTTTGCTAGCCTCCATTTGTATGAGTAAGTTCTACTCATGCTTCCAACTCCCAAGAAACCAAGTTTTTCCAAAGTGTCCACTATAAACTCCTATGCATGGTGTGTTACACCATTCCAAGTATATTCTTGTTTTCAGCTATATTCCAATTAAAAACTATTTTGTTATGTGAAAACTTAGTGATTAAAGACCTCACAAACTTGATGGCACACTTTATATTCTTTGCCCCTAATAAACTTGAACCATTGTGACAACTTTGTTGTATATGCTTGCACTTATAAGTTGGAATTAGCAGAACCGTGCTGTTACGGGGAACATTTTCAACATTGCACTTGTACTTTGTACTCAGTTGATATCATGCTCTTTTGTCTATGGATGTCAACAGTGTGAATAAAGAGGGAACTTGTAAGTCCATGGAGTTTGTATTCTGTGTTAGAGAAACGCCTGGGCCGCTAGCCTAATCCATGCCTAATCATGGTGGAAACTTGCAGCATCACCATAGTGAGATATCTATGAAGCATCCTCAATAAAATCTATGCATATGGTAAATAAAAAGATTGCTGAGATTCTCATTGTACGTTTGCCTTGTCATTTTGGTTATGGGAAAGCTCCTGTACCATATGCAAGGGGTACCCCGTTGGCGGTTCTCAACGTTATGCAAATACTTACAATGACAAGAACTTACCTAGACCCAAAGTTGAGTATGCATGAGGTGTGGCCCTCGTATTCAAGGGAATTAATATTGCCAACTTATACTTCGTCAAGCATATACTCTATCTTTGTTCACTTTAAACTTAATCACTTCAAGATTCTTATGATAGGGGCAATGAGGGCTGAAAGATAACAAGTACCATAATTTTTGGAAGCTCTTTTTGAAACTTGTAATCCATGCTTCCTTTACAAAAAAGTCCTTTCTTCCACCACTATTGAGTCTCCACCTTCTACCTTTAGGCACCATTAAGAGAGCATAGTTGTCATTCTGTGTGCAGTGTTCCAAAACTTATTAATTGATGCATATTGTGTTATTACTTGCTCTTGTGCTACTTGTTTCTAGTCACCCTTGTGAACTTTGCAGGTGTCCTATGCATTATATTGCTACTCTATAAGGGACAAGTTGATTGCCACTATGCTATGTTTTCTGCATGTGAAACAAACAAACGTTTTTCAATTCATGTTATTCATGATATTTGTTTGTAGCTTGTCATGTTGCATGCATAGTTACTATGTCCTATTGTTAGAACTCCATCTTTCATGCACATGTTTAGAGTTCTTTGATCCCAGCTTTCAATGCTTGCAAATGGTTAGATCTTCATTGTGAGGGTGCATGTCACCTCAAAAATTATTATTTTTATCACTTACCTACTCGAGGACGAGCAGGAGATAAGCTTGGGGATGCTTGATACATCAGAAACGTATCTATAATTTTTGATGCTCCATGCTTGTTTTGTATCTAATTTTCTTTGCTTTGTCTACACTTTGAGGTGGTTTTATATCTTTTATGGAACTAACCTATTAACAAGATGACACAGTGCCAGTTGCCGGTTTTCTTCTGTTTTTGGTTCCAGAAAGGTAAAAAATCAATATTCTTAGAATTGGACGGGACGAAAGCCAAAGTTATTATTTTTCCCGGTGCAACACAGAACCACGAAGCAGAGCCGGAGGGGGTCCATAGGGTGGCCAAACCCCCCTAGGCGCGGGCAAGCCCTGGAGGCGCCTGGAGGGGGTGTGGGCCCCCTAGACCCCCACCGACCATGATTCCTGCGCCTATAAGAATCCTCCGATGGGAAAACCCTAAAGAATCCAGAAGAAATCCACTAAAACCTGTGTAGCGCCGTCGCCACCGGAGGGGAGATTTAGGGGGACAGAAAGTATATGTTCCGGCATCCTGCCGGGACAGGGAAGTGCCACTGGAGCCATCTCCATCGATCTCCATTGCCATCTTCATCATCATTGCTGGTTCCCATGATGAGGAGGGAGTAGTTCTTCCTCGAGTCTAAGGGCTCTACCGGTAGCTATGTGTTCATCTCTCTCTCTATGCATGATCTTGTTGTGGTCATGAGCTTTGTAATCAAGTAGATCTACCTTGCTAGTCAAGTGCTTCAAAATATCCTCCGCGCCATCAGCTCTTTTCTGGCACCATTACCCCACGTCAACAACAAGTCAGAAGCTATTTTCTGGCACTGTTACCACTTGTATTTCACTGTCTCTTTGCCGAACTAGTGCACCTCACCTGACAAGTGTATTAGGTGTGTTGGGGACACAAGAGACTTCTTGTATCTTGATTGTAGGATTTCTTTAGAGGGAATACCTTTGACCACTTCCTCCCTGAGTTTGATAAACGTTGGGTAATCCACTTAAGGGAAACTTGTTGTTGTTCTACAAACCTCTGCACTTGGAGGCCAAACAACTGTCTACAAGAATAGAAGTGCATAAACATCAGTTCATGATCAAGATCTAATCTATTTGTAATCATGCATGTTGTGTTTGCGGGGATCCGACAGATATTGAGATTACTATGTCAGATTGATTAATGGTTTTGTCTATTTGATACTATCATGTCTGTGTTGTTTGTGATCTTGCATGCTTTCCGTTGTTAGTAGATATCTTGGCCGAGTAGTTGCTAGTGACTCCAAGAGGAGGTATTTATGCTCGATAGTGGGTTTATGCCTCTAGTTTCCAAGGGAATTGACAGAAATCTCTTCGGTTGTAGATGTGATGTTGCTAATAGGGAGAAAACAACGGTCTCTTGTTCATGGAACAAGTGGATTGTTTACCTTACACACTTTGCTTAAAGCAGTTGTATGTTGCTTGCAACTTAATACTTGAGGGGGTTCGGATGATAACCCGAAGGTGGACTTCTAGTCATAGATGCAGTTGGATGGCGGTCTATGTATATTGTTGTATTGCCCAATCGAATCTCATAGGATCTTTTTGTCTGATATTACATTGTTATGCCTTTCTCAGTTCCTGTCAATTGCCCTGTTGTAATTTGTTTATCCTTCATGCCATGTTGTTTATCTAAGGAGAGCACCTCTAGTGAACTATGAACCCCGGTCCAATCTTTACCATTGATACATATTCCACTATTACTTGCTGCAAACCACCATTACCTTCCACACCATACGTTTAATCCTTTTTTACAGCAAATCGGTGAGCTTGACAACCTCACTGATTCGTTGGGGCAAAGTATTGAGTTTGTGTTGTGCAGGTCTCCGCGTTGCTTGCAACACCTGTGTGACGTTTCCTTCCTCCTACATGTTCGATAACCTCGGTTTCTTACTGAGGGAAAACTTACTATTGTGCTGCTTCACACCTTGCTCTTGAGGTTCCCAACAAAGCACTCCTACATCAACTCAGCGCTACATCACGACCAAGGTTTGAGCTGAGGCTACCTTGTGAAGATTGACCACCTATGTAGTTACCAAGATGACAGATGGTCATGGTTGGGAGGCCAAACTCATAGGAGAGGTGCCTATACTAGGGCATGTAAATGAAAGGTTATGATTGATTATCCGCATACTGAGTATGGTGAATTCAAGATTGTTCCTAATGGATGTATCGAATATTGTGGTGAAAGTGTACCACCTCTGCAGAGTGTCAAACTGTTTGAATAGCCGCGTCCGCGGTTATGGACAGTTGGAGTGGCCATACTGTTCCATCGTCAGATGTTTTCAAAATGACTTGTGAAATGAATCAAGACTTTGATTTGACCACAACAGGGTTGTGATATGAAAACTCAAGTTCCCACTTAGGTGTTATAAAACTTTGAATTAAATTTCTTTGCTTCTGAACTCAGTTAAGGTAAATCTGGATTTTTGCAAAACAACCTAGAACTTAGTATTCCTACTCAAAACCACTTGACTTCTTGGTCTTAGTTTGCGAGTACTTAAAGAGTACTCATGGCTTTATCCCTGGATATTCCCGTGGCCATACTATGAGGAGGATGGATCGCAGGAAGGTTACGACAACTAGGATCATCTCCCATCTTCAGCATTTCCTATGACCTTAAAGATGGAGTCTCACCCACGCTACCGTTATCATTACGTTATTCCGCTGCTATGATTGTATTAATACTGGATCATGTGATCCTTTATTTGTTGTAAGACCTTATGTATGGTTTGTAATGGATGATGTACTGTGATATCCAATCTGTTATGTCTCACAAAAATGGTAATCCTGGGATTGCGATGTATGGCATAATAGGCATCTAGGATTAAAAATCTGCGTGTTTACAATTTGGTATCGGAGCCATCCTGACCATAGGAGACCCTAGTTTAGAATGGACGTTTGAATCAAAAACTTAGTTTCAAAATCAAGGAAGTGAGTATTTATGAAAACTTATTCTCATTCTTATCACTTATATTCTTTCATGAAAAATCATGTTCCTCCAAAAATTCTTGCAAACGTACATAAAATTTGACACACTTGATCACTCTACTAACTTACTCATCCTACATTCTTATAGATGGATGTGAAGTATAGCAAGTTCTATCAGTTGGGAAATGGAGGAGATCTCATCTTAGCGTGACTTGGACCATCTTTCGGAACTTCTGGAGCGCCCGCACCCCGAGTTCTTTAGAGCCCAGCTCAATGATCAGGAAGGAGAGGAATTGCAATGGCTGATTGTTGCAAGTCTCCGAGGAAATATTGAAGCCCCCACCTCAGAGGGAATTTAGTTCACCTTGAGAGAGAACAACTAGCTAGATGGACTTGCCAGGGCCATGCAGGAAGCTCTTGCCCGCCTTGTGGACAGAGTATCAATCAGATCAAGGGTACCCACTTTGAGTTCTGCCCAAGGCGTGATGTTATGGGACAGACACTGGAGGCACCATATCACCCCGAGCTGAAGAATCAAGTGGACCACCTCAGCTTCATGATGTATGACCGGTAGAAGGAGTTGGACAACGCCTGTTCCTATCCCAACCACAACTCTTCCATCGCCGTCAAGAAGGATCAGACCATCGCCATGCTGGTGAAGGATCGCTAGTCTCGTCGCCGTCAGCTCGACAAGAAGGAGCGCATCATTGCCCGTCTCTGCCACAGGATCACAGACTTGGAGGAGACCATCCACGAGAGGGATATGCAGCTTGAGGAGAGGGAGAATGCAGGGGAGGATATCCGTGGAGACCCCTACTCCTATCTCAGTGATGATGATGACTTTCTGGAGGATCAAGCCATGGACTTCTTCACCGATGAGGATGACTTCGCCTTCATTGATGATGATGAGGATGATGAGGACACCGATTCCGAGGAGTAGTAGCACTTGAGCACTAGCGTTAGTGAGTTGTATCCGGTCACACTATATTGCAGCTTCATAGAATAGTTCTTAAAACCATCTATTTTCCTTGTTGTGGTGTGTGTTTGTATGGTGTGTTATGAATGAATGAAAAGCAGGTTGCTAGAAAAATCTAAGTCAAACTTAAAAAACTTTTCCAAAAACAAACCCCTGAACCTTAGAAATTTCCCTCTTGTCTCATGATCTATCTCAATATTCAGATGCCTCGCGGAGGAAGCACTTAGTCCCCGGACCCAATGTTGCAGATCTTGCAAATGTTGGTTTCTGACCGTGAAGCTGAAAGAGCCGAACGTCAAGCCAACTTAGCCACCCTTCAACAGATAGCTCAGATGGCCAACAACAATCAAGGCCATGGAAACCAGGACGACCATGGATCAAAGCTCAAGAACTTTCAGAACACCAATACACCCATCTTTACCAAATCTGAAGAGCCCCTAGATGCAGATGACTGGTTGCAGACCATGGAGAACAACTTAGAAGTTGCAGGAGTGGAAGCCAACGAGAAGGTACTGTTTGCCACCCACTATCTGGCCGGAGATGCAAGAGCATGGTGGAACAGTGTTCGCACCATGAATGGAGGACAAATGATGACTTGGGATGAATTCAAAATCAAGTTTAGCAGAACCCATGTGCCACCGGGTTTGATCAAGAGGATGAGAGATGAATTCAGGGAACTGAAGCAAGGAAGGATGACAGTAGTTGAGTACCGTGACAAATTTTTGTCATTTTCTAGGTATGCACCAGATGATATTGACACTGAAGCCAAGAAGAAGGAGAGTTTCTTAAATGGTCTGCATGATGAGATGCAGACGGTATTGGTCAACATCCCATTTGCTGACATTGAAGCCTTAGTGGATTCTTCCATTCAGATGGAAGGCAAGATCAACCAAGCCAATGAGAACCGCAAGCGTAGAATGATGCATCAACCAGGAACCCACCATACCCCAAAGTATCGCCCCAACCCGTCTCCAGGATTTTCCCCAAGAAACAATAGACCCCCGATGAACCGTCCAACCTATCCCAACCGTGGAGGAGGAAACCCAAGGCTCGGAGGAAACCACAATAACAATTCCGGCAACCCCAGCAATTTCAATCGTGCACCTCCAAAGTTCAACAACAACAATGCCGCCGCCAACACCAATACTGCCCCAAGAACTGGAAGCAATGATGTGCCTGTTGCAGCAAAGGACAAGTCCCAAGTGACTTGTTATGAATGTGGAACCAAGGGTCACTATTCCAATGACTGCCTCAAGAAGATTGTAGCAGCTCCCAATGCGAATGCCCCAGCTCAGCAGCAGCATCGTGTTCAGCCTAGAAGAAGATTTTCCCTAGGAAATTCGCTCAACCGCAACGGCCGTCTGTTTCTCATGAATGCCGAAGAATCCCAAGAAGCACCAGATGTCGTGTTGGGTATGTTTTCTGTTAACTTAGTACTTGCAAGAGTGTTGTTTGATTCTGGAGCATTTCACTCGTTTGTTACCGAAGAATTTGCATGCACTAGTAAGATTCAACCAACAAAATTGAAGCATGTTATGATAGTTCAAATTCCTGGTTCAACCACCAAAGCTAGACAAATTTGCAAGGTCGTACCTATCTGAATTCATGGCATAGATGTTTATGCTAATATAGTAGTACTCAGAACTAAAGGTTTGGAAGTAGTACTAGGAATGGATTGGATGTTGAAACATAAGGGATTAATCGACTGTGCCAAGAAAGCCATAACCATGATCAGTACAACCGGAATATCAGTAGAGCATGTATCTGAAATCTTGCCCCGTCAATTCAAGTGCAACAAGAGTCTAGCCCAACCAACCATTGACCAAGTGAGAGTAGTCTGTGAATACCCCAATGTATTTCCAGATGTTCTGCCCGGTATGCCCCCAGACTGGGATATCGAGTTTATCATTGAACTAATCCCTGGAACCGGACCCATAGCCCAGAGATCGTATAGTATGAACCCGTCGGAATTAGTGGAGCTGAAGAAGCAACTGGATGCTATGCTGGAGATAGGACTGATTCAACCGAGTGCTTCGCCATGGAGATCACCTGTTTTATTTGTGGACAAGAAAGATGAAGGTAACCGTTTGTGTACGGATTATCGGAAGCTGAATGATGTCACCATCAAGAACAAGTACCCAATGCCGAAGATAGAAGACTTGTTTGACCAGTTGACCGGTGCCAAAGTGTTTTCTAAGATTGATATTAGAACTGGTTATCATCAACTCAAGATTCACGCAGAGGATATTCCAAAGACTGTGCCTTTACCACCAAATATGGATTATATGAGTACATTGTCATGTCTTTTGGATTAACCAATGCCCCCGCTTATTTCATGAACCTCATGAATAAGATTTTTATGGACTCCTGGATAAGTTTGTCATTGTGTTCATCGATGACATTCTGATATATTCCAAATCAGAAGAAGAACATGAGCTACACCTAAGGACCATCCTTGGAACCATTAGGGAGCATGAGTTGTATGTCAAGTTTAGCAAATGTGAATTCTGGTTATAGGAAGTAGGATTCCTCAGACATATTGTATCAGCCGGAGGAATCCGTTGACCCTGCAAAGGTGAAGGATGTTGAAGAATGGCAATTCCCAACCACTCAAACCCAAGTTCGTGCATTTCTCCAATTAGCAGGATATTACCGCAAGTTCGTAGAAGGATTCTCGAGCATCACAAGACCCATGACCAAATTGTTGAAGAAAGATAAGAAGTTTGAATGGACGGACAAATGTGAAGCGAGTTTTCAAGAACTCAAGAAGAGATTGATTTCAGCCCCAATCTTGATCATGCCGGATATCACGAAGCCCTTTGATGTGTATTATGACGCATCCAAGATCGGTCTTGGATGTGTGTTGATGCAAGAAGGCAAAGTAATATCTTATCTATCCCGACAACTGAAGCAGCATGAGAAGAACTATCCTACCCATGACCTTGAACTAGCAGCCGTAGTTCTAGCCCTGAAGACATGGAGGCATTACGTTATGGGAAACCGTTGTGAGATTTATTCGGATCACAAGATCCTGAAGTATATTTTCACTCAGAAGGAGCTGAATATGAGACAAAGGAGATGGATAGAGCTAATCAAGGACTATGATCTGGACATTCACTATCACCCCGGTAAATCCAATGTGGTAGCAGATGCCCTTAGCAGATTGTTGTGTCGCTTCTACTCCATGATTCTGAAGGAGAAACGAAGTTTTCACAAGGAGTTGGAAGATTTCAGGATGGAGCTGTAAGTGAAGGATTTTTGGCAAGCATAGAACTTCAACCCATGTTGATCAGTCAGATTAAGGAGGCGCAGAAAGGAAATTCTAGTATCGACGGAATCAAACGTCGCATCGGTACAAGCAAAGTACCCGGATTCACCGAAGTCGAAGAAGGAGTTTTGTGGTACAAAGGACGTCTCTGTGTGCCAGCAGATTCGGAATTGAAGCAAGCTATTTTGAAAGAAGCTTATGATACTCTTTATTTTATCCACCCTAGACGAACGAAGATGTATCAGGATCTGAAGGAGCAATTTTGGTGTCATAAGATGAAGAGAGAAATCAGAAGCTACATAGCCAAGTGTGATATTTGTCAGAGAGTTAAGGCGGGACATCAGAGACCCGCAGGACTGTTGCAACCATTGCATATTCTGGAATGGAAATGGGGTTCCGTAGGAATGGATTTTATCACTGGTTTTCCTACTTCTAGTAGGGGAAATGACTTTATCTGGGTCATAGTTGATATACTGTCCAAAGTCGCCCATTTCTTACCTATCAAAACCACCTATCAGAGTTCGAAGATAGCGGAGTTATATATCGCTAGAATCGTCAGTTTGCATGGAGTCCCAAGAACATCATGTCGGATCGAGGAACTCATTTTACCTTGAGATTTTGGAAGAAAGTCCAAGAAGGATTAGGAACAAGACTAGATTTTAGCACAGCTTATCACCCTCATACAGATGGACAAACGGAGCGAGTATATCAAATACTCGAAGATATGCTGAGAGCCTGTGTGTTGGAATATGGATCTAAATGGGAAGACTATCTGCCTTTCACAGAATTTTCATACAACAACGGTTATCAAGCCAGTTAGCAAATGTCCCCATTTGAATTCATGTATGGAAGGAAGTGTTGTACCCCTTTGAATTGGTTGGAAGTAGGAGTGAGTTAGATTTTCGGACCCGACATCCTAAGAGAAGCAGAAGAGAAATTTCACAAGATCCGTGAGCACCTCAAGACCGCCCAATCTAGACCGAAGAGTTACGCCGAAAAGAGACGTCGAGACCTTGCTTTCAATATCGGAGATTTCGTATATCTATAAGAGTCAACTTTGAAGGGAATGCAACGTTTCCATCTCAAAGGAAAGTTAGCCCCCAGATATATCGGACCCTTCAAGATTCTGAATCATTGAGGATAAGTATCATATCAATTGGAACTACCGGAGGAGATGATAGCCATGCATAATGTGTTCCATATATCGTTACTTCGCAAATGCCTAGAAGTCCCGGAGAAGACTGAAGTTTTCAAGAACATTGATCACCGAACCATAGAGATCAACGATGACCTGACGTATCCCGAAGTACCCATCCATATTTTGGAGGAAGCTTTCAGAACCACCAGGACCCAGAGTATCAAGTTTCTCAAGATCCAGTGGAGCAACCACACTGAAGAAGAAGCTACCTGGGAGCGAGAATACTACATTAGGACAGAATTTCCAGATCTCTTTAAATCCTAGTTTTCTTTTTCTTATTTCTCAAATCTCAGGACGAGATTTTGTTTAAGGAGGGAAGGTGTGTAACATCCCAAAAATATTGATCAAGGTTATCAAATTCGAATCACCAAAATTAGGGTTAACAAAAACTTTTGTTAATTAAAATCAATATGAATGCATGTGTGTATGTGATGATTGTATGAATGCATGAATGGACTTGTGTGCTATTGTGAATAGCAAGGAATGGTTTAAATATGAAAACAACATCATATAAATCAAATCCAAGCAGAAACAAATCAAGAGAAATTCAAAAACAATCAAAATGAGCTAATGGTCATTTTTGCCAATCTTGCTCACTAGACCACTTTGAGTGTTTCTAGTCGAAGATTTCAAACAGAAACAATTCCATTTCTTTTCACCCCTTGCTAGACCAAGTAAAAGTAAACCCAAGCCCACCTTGCAAACTCACAGAAACATTTGGCAACTTGATTCAAATGACAATTCAAAATTGAATCTATATCATATGTGAAGATCACCATTTCTCAAAACCCAACCAAACCAGTGCACCTTGACCATTCCAAGCAACCAAAGACTACTTAGTATGTGACTAGTACACCCACCAAGTTTCATCCAAAAATTCAAATTCAAATCTCTTGCGGCCATTCCATGAAACACCTTGTAAACACAAATCAAATAAAACATCAAACACTATAGTGAGCAGTGTTGTGCCTACCTTGTCTCCTCTCTAGCTCACAACACACTCTCAGTAGATGATCTAACTCATTTAACAAGCTCTAGCTCGCTATAAACTGGACAAGATAATCAATGGTGACCATTGCCGAGCCTAACTTTCCATCCCATTGTCGACATCAAGATAAGAGCCTCACCAAGCCTAGCCACCGTGTCTGGGACGCAAGCCACCGTCCACCGCCACCCCCTGTCCAGTGCCCAAGCCTTGACAGCCCCTGGACCACCTAGAACGAGCGCGCCCAGCTTCTCCACAAGCATGCCGAGAGTGTGCCAGAGCGCCATGCTCGACACGCGAGCACAGACCGTGCCCCGCCTTCGCTGCCCTCGTGCTTGATCACCACCGCCCCAGGAACCGCCCGGACATGCTCGTTCGTCGTCGCGCGACCAGGAGAGCCTGTGCGCCATTAAATTTCCTGTCGGACCCGCCCAGAGCGTCGCATCGTTCCGACCAATTTGCATCGCCCCATGCCTCACCAGCATGCCGTTGAGCTTCACCAGGAGACAGTGCACCGTCCCCTACCCCCAGCCGTGCCGTTAGCTCGCTGTGCAGACGACCACGACGAGCTCCACCCGCACCCTTCGGTCCCCTCTTGGCACTATAAATATAGGCCTTCCCCGTTCAATTTCAACACACCATATCACTCCACACCTCTCACTGATCACACCCACTCATCCCCGGAGCAAGGAGAGCACCAGGTGGCTGGAATTTTTCCGGAGTCTGCCGCCGAGGAGGAGAAGAGGAGCCTTCGATTGGAGCCGCCCCAGGAGGAGCCATCAGTACCAGGAGGATTGTCGTCGTAGAATTGATCGTTCGCCCCCATCATCGACCATCGCCAGAGCCACGGTGATCCCCCATAGACCCCTAATGGCCGTGTTAGGGTTCATTCTCGCCGGTGCTGCCCGACGGAGACGACAAGCCCTAGCCGTTAGATTAGATGTTAATCGCATGGTCCAGATTGCCCCGTACCCCTTCGCACCCCCTGTCTTGCTGACTGGTGGGGACAGCCACTTAAACCCACCCTGCGCGCGTGCTGTGCGCAGTGGGCCGACCCAGTTACACTCCCGCACGACCCAGTAATTCGAACTTAAGTTTTTCCAATTTAGTTCAAAACCTAGTACTGCCTGTTGATTCAAAATTCAATCTAGAGAGTTTCACTGAACCAAATTTCATGAAACTAATTTTTCTAGAAAGCTAATGAAATTATTAATCCAAGACCATTGGATTCAAATCATTTGGAGTTATAGATCACCTATAGGAAAAATAACAAGGCATAGGCTTTTCTGCATTCAAACATTTTTTCAAAATTCAACCATAAAAGCTTTTGAGTTGATTCCAACTCTCAAAAATCACATTTAACAATACCTTTCTGAATATATAAAAATATCTAGGTTTACTTGCAGAAATAATGGACAAGTAATAAAAGAATGCCCTATAGGAATTTCTAGTCACTTTAATTAATTAAAATAAAAATGTTAAACCTTATTAAATTGTGACACCACTTTAAATCACATTCCCAAGTACTGAAATATGTGGTGATGACATGTGTCAACATGATCCCATGTTTTAGTTGGATAATATTAAATCTTAAGTAGTTTTTCAATGAGTAGAAATTACTTTTATAAAATAAAAGAAATAAAACTATTGCCTTAATATTTGTGATGTTTGTGATGATGCTAGATCATCTAGTGAAAACCTTGGTGTAATAAATAGAATTAGATAAGTATTGTTTGGTGATTGTGTACCCCGTGTTTATTTATAGATGCTAGTATCAACCAAGGTTACGAAGAGGAATGAGGATACTACGAGGAAGAAGTAGAGGATAACTTCAATCACTGCACTGCACAAGGCAAGCTATCTAAGCAAGCTACCCCTTGCATGTTACCAATGCAAGCTAACCCTTGCAACTGTGAAAACTATATAATCTATGTAATGCATTAGGCATGCCTTGATTATACTACTTGATGATCCCAAATCCCAGTTTTACTTGCAAGCTTAGTATTTTATTTCTTTATCAAAGCTTTCTATTAGTGTTTACTTAGTGAATTGTAGTTTTTAGAAAGATTATTAAAGGTAGCATAAAGAGCATAAAACTTGGCCTAAGTTAGATAAATCTTAATGTCATCGTGAGGCATGAGATTGAACTTAGATAAGTCACACTTGATTATCACCCCTCATTAGTGTTTAACCCCCCACTTGTAGTTGCTAGTGCTAAGCATAAAATTTGATCACTTTAGATGGGAATACTTGGTGAAAATGATTAGGAAAACCTTAGAATGATGAGTCATTCTAATGAAATATTTTGACATGTGTTCTTGAACACCAGATGATTTTGATGATGAAAATGTTGAGGCATGAGCCTTAGCCCTTTATAAAATTAATGTTTGTCTAGATGCGATACCATTCCAATTTTACCGTACAACCATAATACCCGAAATTGGGTAGGGCTTGACCGGAAGTTTATATACCTTAGTATGGGTTCCCTTGCGGCCGAGGTTTGAGCTGAGGCTAACTTGTGAAGATTGACCACCTATGCAGTTCCCAAGATGACAGATGGTCATGGTTGGGAGGCCAAACTCATAGGAGAGGTGCCTATACTAGGGCGTGTAATTTAAAGGTTAGGATTGATTATCCGCATACTGAGTATGGTGAATTTAGGATTGTTCCTGATGGATGTATTGAATATTATGGTGAAAGTGTACCACCTATGTAGAGTGTCAAACTATTCGAATAGCCATGTCCGCGGTTATGGACAGTTGGAGTGGTCATACTATTCCGTCGCAGATGTTTTCAAAATGACTTGTGAAATGAATCAGGACTTTTATTTGACCATAACAGGGTTGTGATATGAAAACTCAAGTTCCCACTTAGGTGTTATAAAAATTTGAATTAGCTTTCTTTTCTTCTGAACTCAGTTAAGGTAAATCTATCTTTTTACAAAACAACCTAGAACTTAGTATTCCTACCCAAAACCACTTCACTTGTTAGTCTTAGTTTGCGAGTACTTAAAGATTACTCATGGCTTTGTCCCTGGCTATTCCCGTGGCCAGACTATGAGGAGGACTATCCGAAGGATGGACCGCAGGAAGGTTACGACAACTAGGATCATCTCCCATCGTCAGCATTGCCTATGACCTTGAAGATGGAGTCTCGCACATGCTACCATTATGATTACATTATTCCGCTTCTATGATTGTATTAAGACTGGATCATGTGATCCTTTATTTGTTGTAAGACCTTATGTATGGTTTGTAATGGATGATGTACTGTGATATCCAATCTGTTATGTGATACGCCCAATTTGCATCACCATTCTATATCATAATTTACCTCTATTCATTGATGTTTATCTTATTAGGAGGTATTACTTATGGCTTTTTCATATGTTTATGCATGTTGGATGATTCTTGGAGGATGGACTGCCGGAGTCTGGATTTTGATGGAAAAGAAGGCGTTTCAGTGCAATTTCTAAAAGATCAGAAAAATACCAGAAAAATATGGAAACATATTATTTCTCCAGAAGAATGAGGGAGCCAGAAGGAGGGACGAAGAAGGGCCTCAGGAGGCCCACACCCTCCCTAGGCGCGGGCCCACCTAACCCCGTGCCTAGGGCAGGTGTGGCCCACCTGCCCGGCCTCCGACTCCGCCCCTTCACCTATATCTTCCCTACGGAACCCTAAGCCTCGAGGGGCGACCACAGATAGATTTCCGCCGCCTCTGTGGGGCGGAAAACACCGAGAGAGAAAGATCTCTCCGGCAGACAGATTTCTGCTAGGGGAATTCCTTCCCGGAGAGGGGAGACCGTCGCCATCAACACCATCATCAATCTAGGCTTCATCGGGATCATCATCATCCACACCATCATCTCCACCAGCACCATCATCACCACTCCGTCCCACTGTAACAATTGTGTTGGATATTGCTTTAGTTCTTAGGGGAAACTTTCTCGGTGTTGATTACTATTGTAGTTGATGCTTGTGAGTGGAACCATTGGATTATTGTTTATGTTCAGATTGTTATCCATTATCATATCATCTTTGATCTTGATCCATATGATGTCTTGTGAGTAGTTCATCTAGTTCTTGAGGACATGGGAGAAGTCATGTTGTTATTAGTGGATCTATGTTGAGTTATTATTCAATGGTTTAGTATTTAATTTGTCGTGTTATTCTTATAGTGGTGTCATGTGAACGTCGACTACATGAAACTTCACCATTTATGGGCCTAGGGGAATGAATTGTGTATTTGGCTAATAATTGTGGGGTTGTCGGAGTGACAGAAACCTGAACCCCCGTTAGGACACCTTTGCACAAGGGAGCGTAGGATCTCAGAGTTTAAGGCTGTGGTTAGATTTACATCTTAATTACTTTCCTGTAGTTACGGATGTTTGCAGGGGGTTTAATCACATGTATGCATTAGTCCAAGTACGGTCGGTACATTAGCACGGGTTCACCCACACAACACTTACAACACCAGAGAAGAGTACTCAGCTATTTGAAGCACTTAACAGAATTCCCATGTGTCCTCGAGAACGTTTGGTCCTTATAAGTATTTCCACCGGCTTGTCCTTTGCTAAGAAAGGATTGGGCCACTTGCTCCGTTTGTTTGTTACCTTTGTTACTTGCTCCTTGTTTTTTTATCTTGTCAAATAACCACTAAAAATCCGTTTGCTAAGTATTCACAGGGATTTCCTGCTCCATACCACTGTTCAGCACCTTCTGATCCTCGTTGGGATCGACACTCCTATTTATAGAAAGTACTATGATACACCCCCCTATACTTGTGGGTCATCAAGACTATTTTCTGGCGTCATTACCAGGGAGTGAAGCGCTATTTAAGAGTGGAACTGGTAAGGGAAACTTTTACTGTGAGTATTGTTGTTGTTACTGCTTGTTACTTTGTTTCCAATATGGATAACCCACTTGGTTTTCTGTTTGAGAAAACTACTACAACTGCTAGGGTAGTAGATGAACCACCACCTGTTGAGATAGATCCTTTTAAGATACCTACAAGTATTGTTAATTGTGTTATGGATAATTATTATTTTGGGGATGGAAATGTCCATCCCGGTGATCACTTGCTTTTTATCCATGAATTATGCGGGTTGTTTAAGTGTGCAGGTATCATAACTGAACAGGTGAAGAAGAAGTTACTCTCCATATCCTTGAAAGGGAGAGCTGAAGAATGGTATAAGCTGCTGAAGAATGGACAATTGAAAGTGTACAGGTATCACAATTGAAAGGGAGGTTTTCGTGGATTTCTTCTGGATCTTAGGGTTTCTGCATCGGGGGCTTCTTATAGGCGAAGGGGGAGGCCGAGGCGGTGGCCAGGGGCCCCACACCCCTCCCAGGCGTGGGGTAGGGCCCACCCATGCCTAGGGTGGGTATGGCCCCCCTAGCCGGCCTCTACGAATCCCCTCTGGACTTCTTGTTCACCATGGAAAGTAATTGACTTTGACGTTTGTCCCGTCCAATTCCGAGAATATTTCTTTACTAACTTTTCTAAAACCAAAAACAGCAGAAAACAGGCATCTAGCACTTTTGCAACTTGTTAGTAGGTTAGTACCGAAAAACATATAAAAAGCAACTCAAAATGTAGACAAGCAAAGCAAAGTAGATACTAAACAAGGATGGAGCATAAAAAATTATATATACGTTTCCAACGTATCAACATACCCAAGCTTAACTCCTTCTCGTCCTCGAGTAGGTAAGTGATAAAAGAATAATTTTTGAGGTGACATGCACCCTCACAATAAAGATCCAACCATTTGCAAGCATTGAAAGCTGGGATCAAAGAACTCTAAACATGTGCATGAAAGATGGAGTTATAACAATAGGACATAGTAACTATGCATGCAACATGACAAGCTACAAACAAAGATCATGAATAACATGCATTGAAAAACGTTTGTTTGTTTCACATACAGAAAACATAGCATAGTGGTAATCAGCTTGTCCCTCATAGAGTAGCAATATAGATGCATGGGACACCTTCAAAGTTCACAAGGGTGACTAGAAACAAATATCACAAGAACAAGTAATATCACAATATGCATCAATTAATAAGCTTTGGAACACTGCACACAGAATGACAACTATGCTCTCTTAATGGTGCCTAAAGGTAGAAGGTGGAGACTCAATAATGGTGGAAGAAAGGCCTTTTTGTAAAGGGATCAGGGATTGCAAGTTTCAAAAAGATCTTCCAAAAATTATGGTACTTGTTAGCTTTCAGCCCTCATTGCCCCTATCATAAGCATCTTGAAGTGGTTAAGGTTAAAGTGGCAAAGATGGAGTATATGCTTGACAAAGTATAAGTTGGCAATCTCAAGTCCCTTGAATACGAGGGCCACACCTCATGCATACTCAACTTTGGGTCCAGGTAAGTTCTTGTCATTATAAGTATTTGCATATCATTGAGAACCGCCAATGGGGTACCCCTTGCACATGGTACAGGAGCTTTCCCATAACTAAAATGACAAGTCAAGCAGACAATGAGCATCTCAACAATCTTTTTATTTACCATATGCATAGCTTTTTATTGAGGATGCTTCATAGATAGCTCATTATTGTGATGCTGCAAGTTTCCACCATGATTAGGCATGGCCTAGGCTAGCGGCCCGGGCATTTCTCTAACACAGGATACAAACTCCATCGACTTACAAGTTCCCTCTTTATTTCACACTAGTGGCATCCATAGACAAAATAGCATGATATCAACTAAGTACAAAGTACAAGTGCAATGTTGAAAATGTTCCCCGTGGCAGCACGGTTCTGCTAATTCCAACGTATAAGTGCAAGCATATAAAACGTAGATGACACAATGGTTCAAGTTTATTAGGGGCAAAGAATATAAAGTGTGTCATCAAGTTTGTGAGGGCTTTAATCACTAAGTTTTCACATAACAAAATAGTTTTTAATTGGAAGATAGCTAAAAACAAGAATATACTTTGGAATGGTGTAACACACCATGCATAAGAGTTTATAGTGGACACTTTGGAATAACTTGGTTTCTTGGAAGTTGGAAGCATGATTAGAGCTTACTCACACAAGTGGAGGCTAGCAAAGGACTGAGAGCAACCAACTAAGAGAGCAATAATGGCCATAATCATGCAGAGGAACAAAACATTACTAATCAAAGCATAGAGTGGTACTACAAGTCAAGGACTAAATGATCATAGAGGCTATGGTGATTTGTTCATAGTCATAACATGATGTGAGCATGTGCCAAGTCAACCCAAACAAAGCATCAAAGGAGAATACCGCAATACTATGCTTTTGTATGCTAAAACAATGCATGATTCCTTCAAGGCACATTAAGCAATCCCAATTGTTTGGAACAAGACATGATATATCAATAATCACTAATAATAAGGTCAAAACAGCACCTAGCATGTCATGCTAAAGTCCAAGTCACAGTCAATGCAAGCTCCTCTTGTACTTCTATAAGCATGAAACTTTCTACTCTTTTCCAACACCAAACACTTATTTGAAACAACTCACAAAGATAATAATCAATAAATATCAGTGAGCTTGTCTCACAAATTGTGGCATCCCGCAAAACCACTACTAGAAAATCGCGTTGTTTTTGTGCATTGCATCATCATGACCGCATGCTCATGTCATCATGCCACATTGCATTTGAGCATCGTCATCATCTTGCATTTTCTTGCATAAAACTATTTGCGGAAAAACCTGTTTTTGTTTTCTAAACGCCCCATCTTTATTCAAAACCAAAACCGGGTATCCGGAATATTTTGTTTTGACTAACCACGGTTTGCAAACGGTCCGTTTAAAACAAATAAAATATTGAATTATTTTAGTGGGGCATTCGAACGGGCCGAATAGACCCGAATGACCACCCCCAGTTCCAAAACGGTCCAACCTAAAAACCTTTTCTACCAGTCCTATTCTACCCACACCCCCTCCACCTCACCCCAGCCTATCCTCTCTCGCCACCTCACCTCTCTCCCTCTCCCCTCCAATCGGCTGCTGTCACCTAGACCAACCCTCTCCCCACCACCCACACAACACACACCACACCAGCACACAGCTCCCCCTGGACACACCCTCCCCACCTCACACGCCACCCCCACCCACGCGCCATCCTCCCTGGCCGCTGGGCCCGACCCCGCGTCAGGTCCCACCACCGGCCCCACCCCTGGCCCCGTCGTCCCCATCCTCCCTCCTCCCGCACGCCTCCCGCAACCCCTGCCCCGTCTCCCTCCTCTCCCTCTCGCTCTCTGCACCGCCTCCGCCGCCCCTCTCTCGCACGCGGCTCCGGCCTCCTCCTCCAACCTTGCCCTCCCTCCTCCGCTCGCCCGCCGGTGTCGCCATCTCCCTCCCCCTCGAGCTCGCCCTGCGCCGCCGCGGCCCTCCTCGTCTCCGGCCGCCTCACCCGACCCCGTCCGCCGACCTCCCGCGTGCCGCCGCCCTCCCTCCTTCCGCCGCCGCGCCGCTGGGCCGTCCGCATCCTCCGCCTGTGCCTCCGTCCGCGAGCTAGCGCCCCTGGGTCCTTCCCGAGCCCAGCGCTCAGGCAGCGGCCGCCGCGCCCCGACCTCCCCGCCTGGAGCCCTCCGTTCCGTCGCCGATGCGTGCCCGGCCACCGGTCCCGCCTCTTCTGCAAGCCACGGGCGCACCTCCTTGCCGCCCGGCTCGCCCGGCAACCCGCCGCCAACGCGCCCTCCTCCTCGCCGGAGACCGTCTTCCTCCTTGCCATGGCCGTCCCTGGCGCAGTCCTGAACCTATCCTCGCCAGCCCGAGCTGTCTCCTCTTCTCGTTCGGCCCCGACCAGCACCCTCTGTCGCCATCTCCATCGCGTGTGACCTGCTGCAGAGCCGGCCACTACATCTTCGGTGCTATTACACTCCTGCCCGTATGGATGTGCTGATGCCCGATGATGTAATAGCCCCTTTGTGGTGTTCGATGCCCAAGTACCGAGCTCTCCAACACGGACTTGCCACTCCCGAAGAAGTCGTCGACAGGAAACCTCAAGGACTCCTTCCCGGAGTCCGAAGAACGCCGACAGGGATGCGAAGACCAAGCCTCGACACCCCGAACCCGGTGCCGCGCCAAGATCTCCGAAAAACCCCGGTGCCGAACAAGTTCGCCATCGACAATTGAAGCCGGCACCCTTCAAGATCTTCTCCCCGATACGGCAAGCCCTCCACCCCGGTTACGCCAAGTTCGTCGAGAACCCGGACGCCAAGGTCGTCGATGCGAATACGACAAGTGCTTCATCCCGAACGCCATGACCGTCGACATGACCCGAAGACCGCGGATGCGCCAAGGTCTACTCTGTAACCGAGAACGTTCCCACCGAGACCGACCCCGTCGAACCCTGAACCCTGAGACCGAACCTCGAACCTCCGGACAAGATCGCCGAACCCTAATGTGTGAACCTTTTCCCGAACCCTATTTTTATAAATGCCATCTATATGAATTGTTGCATATTAAATTGTCATACTTGCATGCATCCTTGTCTGTGGTTTGGGGGCCTTATGCCGATTCACCTCATAATTAAATATGGGGCCCATATGCGGGCAAATCTAGTCTCATATTGGCCTCATTTAACTTGTGTAGCGAACCGGTATCATCTTTTGCCATGTCCAAAAAACACTTAATTTGCGGGGTAGATAAATAACTCGAACCTAATAATAATTGTCGGGACCCCGGTTCCGCTTAAACTTACCTAATTGCATCGCACCTTTGCCATGCCATACATCATACCTGCATCATGCCCGATCTTCTGCCGTAGTATTAAATATTGCATCCGGTGTTTATTCTAGTGTTTTGCTTCTTCGCGGATAAGGCCGTTGAGTTGATGTGAGCTTCGCCCCGTTCCTCGGATGAACCTTCGACGATGTTTTCAGGCGAGCATCTCCCTCTTTCTACCTATCTTACTTTTATAGTATTTATTCCCTCCTGATGATCTATTGCTATCTGTGTTGCGATGCTCTAGTTTTCGTACCCGTGATATCCCTCGCAGCCTTATATTGCCTTGGACACACCCTATTACCTGTTGTTTGGTAGATAGTTGGACTTGCGCGTCGTAGTCGCTTGCTCAAGTGTTGTTGCGAGTCAGCAAGTTCCACAGTTGTTGGAGTATTGCCGCATGTTTGACGTTGGAGATGATCCTGGTTTTACTTATCGATCACTTTAATTACTGTTTAATAACTAAAATTGAAGTAGGTAAGCAGAGGCACAGGTGGGCAATAGATGTTATTTGGTTGTTAACCGTCCACTTGTGTCCCGTAGGACCCCGAGTACTTGATACCTGTTCCTTGAATATTCGCGCTATCCACATCCGGGAGGTATATGGGACCCCCCTGAGCCAGAGCTTGATTCATTCTTATTTCTTGGGGCCACAAACTAGTTTGAGGTTTTATTTACTATTCTGTACTTATGCCATGCTTTACTGCTTTAATTAAATTGTGCGACAGATAGCACACTGTACTGTTTAGGATCGGGACACGTTTTCGCGGTGTCGACAAGCCCAGTTTTGGGTTCCCAGTCGTTCACAGCCGTCCACCCAAACCTTGGGTCCGTCTCGGAGTCAGCTAACTTCGTTGCGGGTTAGACTTCAAGGGGTGGCCCCCTGAAATATTTCTGAATCCTGTGATTGCTTTGTCGTGAAAGCCTCGTTGGGTTTTGATTTGGTTTTTCCGAGGTTGATCGAGTGTGTGTTGCTATTTGTGCACCCCGGCCGGGTTAAAACTTTCTGAAAGCCGTGTCCGCGGTTATGGACGACTTGGAGCACAGTATCTCGATCATAGACAACTATAACTAAAGTAGTGCTATAAATTTGACTCTATAATGACTAGTAATCAGCTTCACTACAACGGAATGGCTAAGTAAAACTGCCAACAAATGATTGTTTGGGTGTCGCTTGCGACCATTGTACCTGACTAGTAAGTATTGCAACTACAACGGAATGGCTAACTAAAAGTACCAACAACTGCTGGGTTTTGGGTTTATCTCATGCTATCTGTATCTGATTAGTAAGTGTTGCAACTATAACGGAATGGTCAACTAAAAGTGCCCACTGCTTATTTTGTCAGGATGACTATCTATACCTGACTAGTAATTGCTGCAACGATAACTGAATAAATAAAACTGCCAACTGTGTGAGTTCCTCGGTTGACTTCCTCGTTTGGTCTCGAGGGGGAAACACCAGGATGGGTTTGTTTGGTGTTAGCATCAGGTTGGTTCCGAATAGGTCTTTCTTTCCCCTCTCTGATAGCCGCTAGTTGTATCGAGTCTCTATAGGTTGTTTAGTGCATGCTGCGCTGCCGCTTCAGTCCACCATACCTATGTAGGCGAGGACCGCCGAATTCTAGTCTCGCCGTGTACTGGCCTCAGTACTGACCGATCTCTCTTTTTCCTTTGCCCTTTGTCGGCACCCCTTTTGTTAAGCAGGTTTTGAGATCGACGTCGTTAGCAGGGTTACCCTTCCGGCTTGGCCTGGGCAGGGTTATGGACGCCATTGGTTATTCTTCAGGGCTCTTAGCCCCATTTGCATCTTGTCCATAGTCGGACGCCCTATTGTTTTCAAGGTGATTTGAATCTTTATTTTTTATATCTGTATTCTTGACTCATTGAGTCGCTGTTATATATATCTGTTCTGTGGGTCCCATCGAGGACTATTGTGTACTGTTATTACTTCGTTTTCCACCCGCACGAAAGTGCCTGGTGGGCACCTTTGAATCATTTCTATGCGGGTTTGGCGGGTTTCGCTAAAACTTGCATAGGTCCGATTCTGAGGGTGTTACAGAGTGGTATCAGAGCTCAGCAGTTGCGATACCCCACAAGTCCAGCCTGTAGGATAACCTAGCTAATGGCCGAAGTAGAGTGTCAAAACTATTTTTGCAAAATCGGTTGGATAGCTCTGATTAGGTCTGATTTTACTCCTTACCCCTCTACTATTCTCCTCTTACCTCTGCGTGTTTTGAATCCACCTCTTATCTTTTCTTCGAGTCCAGGATTTCTCGTGGTTGGGTTCCGTCGTACCTTTAGGGTTTCGCTTCCTCTTTTGGTAACGGTGTTTCCGACGCGACGACATCATCTACACCAGATCCGATGCAGAGTCTGCATCACTCCTTTGTTCCGAACCTCGATTGTCGAGATCTTCAGTCTGATTCCGAGAGTTGGTTGCATAATTCGCCTATTCGTGTGCAGAGTAATGGTTTGGGTGCGCGATGGACTGATCACCATCCGACTACTCTTATCATTCGCTCTTGTACATCGAATCAGTGGATCCAGCAATTTTACTCCATCCACGGAAGTTAGGGGTGGCTTCATTTGTTGATGCCTCTACCTTCGACCTTTTGTTCCGGAGGGTTCTCTCGACGATCACGGACAACGACCTCTTGTTAGTGGTGTCGCGAGGATCTACACGAAGCGCGAGAAGATGCAGATCGCCGACCTTCCTTCCGGTACCATGAGGCGGATCTCGAGGGCGAGATCCATTGTTAGTGGTGTCGAATTGTGGCATCCCGCAAAACCACTACTAGAAAATCGCGTTGTTTTTGTGCATTGCATCATCATGACCGCATGCTCATGTCATCATGCCACATTGCATTTGAGCATCGTCATCGTCTTGCATTTGCTTGCATAAAACTATTTGCGGAAAAACCTGTTTTTGTTTTCTAAACGCCCCATCTTTATTCAAAACCAAAACCAGGTATCCGGAATATTTTGTTTTGACTAACCACGGTTTTCAAACGGTCGGTTTAAAACAAATAAAATATTGAATTATTTTAGTGGGGCAGTCGAACGGGCCGAATAGACCCGAACGACCACCCCCAGTTCCAAAACGGTCCAAGCTAAAAACCTTTTCTACCAGTCCTATTCTACCCACACCCCCTCCACCTCACCCCAGCCTATCCTCTCTCGCCACCTCACCTCTCTCCCTCTCCCCTCCAATCGGCTGCTGCCACCTAGACCAACCCTCTCCCCACCACCCACACAACACACACCACACCAGCACACAGCTCCCCCTGGACACACCCTCCCCACCTCACACGCCACCCCCACCCACGCGCCATCCTCCCTGGCCGCTGGGCCCGACCCCGCGTCAGGTCCCACCACCGGCCCCACCCCTGGCCCCGTCGTCCCCATCCTCCCTCCTCCCGCACGCCTCCCGCAACCCCTGCCCCGTCTCCCTCCTCTCCCTCTCGCTCTCTGCACCGCCTCCGCCGCCCCTCTCTCGCACGCGGCTCCGGCCTCCTCCTCCAACCTTGCCCTCCCTCCTCCGCTCGCCCGCCGGTGTCGCCATCTCCCTCCCCCTCGAGCTCGCCCTGCGCTGCCGCGGCCCTCCTCGTCTCCGGCTGCCTCACCCGACCCCGTCCGCCGACCTCCCGCGTGCCGCCGCCCTCCCTCCTTCCGCCGCCGCGCTGCCGGGCCGTCCGCATCCTCCGCCTGCGCCTCCGTCCGCGAGCTAGCGCCCCTGGGCCCTTCCCAAGCCCAGCGCTCAGGCAGCGGCCGCCGCGCCCCGACCTCCCCGCCTAGAGCCCTCCGTTCCGTCGCCGCTGCGCGCCCGGCCGCCGGTCCCGCCTCTTCTGCAAGCCACGGGCGCACCTCCTTGCCGCCCGGCTCGCCCGGCAACCCGCCGCCAACGCGCCCTCCTCCTCGCCGGAGACCGTCTTCCTCCTTGCCATGGCCGTCCCTGGCGCAGTCCTGGACCTATCATCGCCAGCCCGAGCTGTCTCCTCTTCTCGTTCGGCCCCGACCAGCACCCTCTGTCGCCATCTCCATCGCGTGTGACCTGCTGCAGAGCCGGCCACTACATCTTCGGTGCTATTACACTCCTGCCCGTATGGATGTGCTGATGCCCGATGATGTAATAGCCCCTTTGTGGTGTTCGATGCCCAAGTACCGAGCTCTCCAACACGGACTTGCCACTCCCGAAGAAGTCGTCGACAGGAAACCTCAAGGACTCCTTCCCGGAGTCCGAAGAACGCCGACAGGGATGCGAAGACCAAGCCTCGACACCCCGAACTCGGTGCCGCGCCAAGATCTCCGAAAAACCCCGGTGCCGAACAAGTTCGCCATCGACAATTGAAGCCGGCACCCTTCAAGATCTTCTCCCCGATACGGCAAGCCCTCCACCCCGGTTACGCCAAGTTCGTCGAGAACCCGGACGCCAAGGTCGTCGATGCGAATACGACAAGTGCTTCATCCCGAACGCCATGACCGTCGACATGACCCGAAGACCGCGGATGCGCCAAGGTCTACTCTGTAACCGAGAACGTTCCCACTGAGACCGACCCCGTCGAACCCTGAACCCTGAGACCGAACCCCGAACCCCCGGACAAGATCGCCGAACCCTAATGTGTGAACCTTTTCCCGAACCCTATTTTTATAAATGCCATCTATATGAATTGTTGCATATTAAATTGTCATACTTGCATGCATCCTTGTCTGTGGTTTGGGGGCCTTATGCCGATTCACCTCATAATTAAATATGGGGCCCATATGCGGGCAAATCTAGTCTCATATTGGCCTCATTTAAATTGTGTAGCGAACCGGTGTCATCTTTTGCCATGTCCAAAAAACACTTAATTTGCGGGGTAGATAAATAACTCGAACCTAATAATAATTGTCGGGACCCCGGTTCCGCTTAAACTTACCTAATTGCATCGCACCTTTGCCATGCCATACATCATACATGCATCATGCCTGATCTTCTGCCGTAGTATTAAATATTGCATCCGGTGTTTATTCTAGTGTTTTGCTTCTTCGCGGATAAGGCCGTTGAGTTGATGTGAGCTTCACCCCGTTCCTCAGATGAACCTTTGACGATGTTTTCAGGCGAGCATCTCCCTCTTTCTACCTATCTTACTTTTATAGTATTTATTCCCTCCTGATGATCTATTGCTATCTGTGTTGCGATGCTCTAGTTTTCGTACCCGTGATATCCCTCGCAGCCTTATATTGCCTTGGACACACCCTATTACCTGTTGTTTGGTAGATAGTTGGACTTGCGCGTCGTAGTCGCTTGCTCAAGTGTTGTTGCGAGTCAGCAAGTTCCACAGTTGTTGGAGTATTGCCGCATGTTTGACGTTGGAGATGATCCTGGTTTTACTTATCGATCACTTTAATTACTGTTTAATAACTAAAATTGAAGTAGGTAAGCAGAGGCACAGGTGGGCAATAGATGTTATTTGGTTGTTAACCGTCCACTTGTGTCCCGTAGGACCCCGAGTACTTGATACCTGTTCCTTGAATATTCGCGCTATCCACATCCGGGAGGTATATGGGACCCCCCTGAGCCAGAGCTTGATTCATTCTTATTTCTTGGGGCCACAAACTAGTTTGAGGTTTTATTTACTATTCTGTACTTATGCCATGCTTTACTGCTTTAATTAAATTGTGCGACAGATAGCACACTGTACTGTTTAGGATCGGGACACGTTTTCGCGGTGTCGACAAGCCCAGTTTTGGGTTCCCAGTCGTTCACAGCCGTCCACCCAAACCTTGGGTCCGTCTCGGAGTCAGCTAACTTCGTTGCGGGTTAGACTTCAAGGGGTGGCCCCCTGAAATTTTCTGAATCCTGTGATTGCTTTGTCGTGAAAGCCTCGTTGGGTTTTGATTTGGTTTTTCCGAGGATGATCGAGTGTGTGTTGCTATTTGTGCACCCCGGCCGGGTTAAAACTTTCTGAAAGCCGTGTCCGCGGTTATGGACGACTTGGAGCACAGTATCTCGATCATAGACAACTATAACTAAAGTAGTGCTATAAATTTGACTCTATAATGACTAGTAATCAGCTTCACTACAACGGAATGGCTAAGTAAAACTGCCAACAAATGCTTGTTTGGGTGTCGCTTGCGACCATTGTACCTGACTAGTAAGTATTGCAACTACAACGGAATGGCTAACTAAAAGTACCAACAACTGCTGGGTTTTGGGTTTATCTCATGCTATCTGTATCTGATTAGTAAGTGTTGCAACTATAACGGAATGGTCAACTAAAAGTGTCCACTGCTTATTTTGTCAGGATGACTATCTATACCTGACTAGTAATTGCTGCAACGATAACTGAATAAATAAAACTGCCAACTGTGTGAGTTCCTCGGTTGACTTCCTCGTTTGGTCTCGAGGGGGAAACACCAGGATGGGTTTGTTTGGTGTTAGCATCAGGTTGGTTCCGAATAGGTCTTTCTTTCCCCTCTCTGATAGCCGCTAGTTGTATCGAGTCTCTATAGGTTGTTTAGTGCATGCTGCGCTGCCGCTTCAGTCCACCATACCTATGTAGGCGAGGACCGCCGAATTCTAGTCTCGCCATGTACTGGCCTCAGTACTGACCGATCTCTCTTTTTTCCTTTGCCCTTTGTCGGCACCCCTTTTGTTAAGCAGGTTTTGAGATCGATGTCGTTAGCAGGGTTACCCTTCCGGCTTGGCCTGGGCAGGGTTATGGACGCCATTGGTTATTCTTCAGGGCTCTTAGCCCCATTTGCATCTTGTCCGTAGTCGGACGCCCTATTGTTTTCAAGGTGATTTGAATCTTTATTCTGTATATCTGTATTCTTGACTCATTGAGTCGCTGTTATATATATCTGTTCTGTGGGTCCCATCGAGGACTGTTGTGTACTGTTATTACTTCATTTTCCACCCGCACGAAAGTGCCTGGTGGGCACCTTTGAATCGTTTCTATGCGGGTTTGGCGGGTTTCGCTAAAACTTGCATAGGTCCGATTCTGAGGGTGTTACACAAATCCACAAATAAGAACTAAAAAGTTCTAAGCTGAAAGCATAAGAAAACTAAGGCTAAACATAGTGCTAGCAAAAGTGAACACTCATAGAACAATAAGAGTGAAAACTAGAGTGTTCTAGGCAATGAAAACAGAGTGTGTGTCTCTCAAAAATAAGTGTGTTGGGATCAACCAACTTACTCAAGCAAACTAAGCAAAAAAACCAGAAACAAAAACTAAGATGCTCCAAGAACAACACAACTGTGCATGAAACAATAAAAACGAAGTGTCTAGAAAGACCTTGAGATTTTTATTGATGAAGAAGGGGATGCCTTGGGCATCCCCAAGCTTTGACGCTTGTACCTCTTGGATATTTCTTGGGGTGACACCGGGGTGGCATCCCCAAGCTTGAGCTTTTGTCCATTCTTCATCTCATTACATCATTCTCTCTCTATACCTGAAATTTTTTCCTTCATACAAAACTTCACACAATCTTCATTAGCAACATTAATGTAGTCAAAAGATAATAAACCTTTGGGTTTTAGTTTTAGAACAGCAAAACTTTCACTAAAAACACAATATACTGTAGCAATTACCTAAAAAGTTCAATTTACCAAAAAGAACCCAAAAAGGAATGAATAAGAAGCAAATGCAAATAATAATCTATCAAAACAGACCAACAGGTAGAAACCGATTTTTTCGAAGACCTTATGTTGCTCAAATAAAACATTGTTGAACTAACGAAAGTTAGCTAACATTTTGGGGGATTTATTCGTAAATTTTCAGCTTAATCAGACTTACAGAGACTCACGAATTTTTATGGTGGAGGACAGAAATCTGTTTCGGGATAGCAACTCCCCAAATCTTACTTCCCTCACATTAGAGGTCATTCTTGGCACAAAAATCAAATAAAAAGGATAGGGAGAGGTCATTATAGAAGTAATAACTTCCAAGACTCAAGAAAACTCTTGGGTTATCTCCCAACAAGTACTTTTCTTTAATGCCTTTAAGTTAGGCATGATAGTTTCAAAGATGCTCACATAGGAAATATGAATTGATTTAAAAGAGAGCATCAAGAAGCAAATTCAAAACACATTTAAGTCTAACCCACTTCCTGTGCATAGGAATCTTGTAAAGAAAAATGTCATGAATGCACAAAGCAACAAGAATAGGAAAGCAAAACAAATGCAACTTTAAAATTTTGAACAAAAAGAGGGGAAACTTAATATTTTTGAGATGCATAAGACCATGTTTCCCTCTCTCATAATAACTTTCAGTAGCATCATGCATAAAATTAACAATATACCTATGACATAAAACATTCTGATCATGATCCACATACATAAAATAATTATTACTCTCCACATAAGCATAATCACTTTTATTAATTGTAGTGGGAGAAAATTCAACAAAATAGCTATCATTATTATTCTCATCACCATAATCATCAAATATAGGAGGCATATTGTAATCACAACTAATTTCCTCCTCAATAGTAGGTGGACTGAAAATATCATATTCATCATTGTAATCATCATATATTGGAGGTTTGGTATCATCATAAGCAATAGAATAGCTATCTTCCAAAGCTGGGGGACTAAAAAGATCATATTCATAAAAACTAGCTTCCCCAAGCTTAGACGTTTCCATACCATTAGTAACAATGGTGTTCAAAAAATTCATACTAATAACATTGCTATTAGCATGCAAATAAAGTTCCATAGGTTTTTTAATTTTCTCTTCAAACACTTCATGTCCTAACTCAAGATAGATACTATAAAGCTCTCTAATATTTTGTTGTTCTACATTAATCCTAACTAGTGAAAACAAGAAACAAAAAGACAAGATTGTAGAATCTAAAGGAAATAACTTCGAGAACTCACACCAGATGATGTGAGTACCTTTTACCTTACCTCCCTAGCAACGGCGCCAGAAAAGAGCTTTGATGTCTACGCACTTCTATTCTTGTAGACAATTGTTGGGCCTCCAAGTGTAGAGGTTTGTAGAATAGCAGCAAGTTTCCCTTAAGTGGATTACCCACGGTTTATCGAACTCAGGGAGGAAGTGGTCAAAGGTATTCCCTCTCAAGCAACCTTGAAATCAAGATACAAGAAGTCTCTTGTGTCCCCAACACACCCAATATAGGTGCACTAGTTCGGCGAAGAGATATTGCAATACAAGTGGTAACGGTGCCAGAAAATAGCTTGACGGTGAGGAAAAGACTAAAGCAAGCAAACATGCAACAGAATTAGTAGCAAACGGTGTTTCAATGTTTAGAAACAAGGACTAGGGATCATACTTTCACTAGTGAACACTCTCTCATATAAATATCCTCTCTTCATGATAATACTCTTAACTACTCTCCGGTTAGACACTCTAATACATGGTAGGGCCTTCCCCAATCTAGATAACCCCACACTGTCACCTTGAGCGCTAGATGGTTCAAAAAACACCACAATTTCATAGAGACATCCAACTCAGAATTTAAGGCTGTGGTTAGGTTTATACCTTAATTGCTTTCTTGTAGTTGCGGATGCTTGCAACGGGTTTAATCACAAGTATGTATTAGTCCAAGTAAGGTCGGTAAAGTAGCACAGGTTCACCCACACAACACTTACAAAACCAAAGAAGACTACTCGGCTATTTGAAGCGAAAGCACTTGACAGAATTCCTATGTGTCCTCGAGAACGTTTGGTCCTTATACGTATTTTCACCGGCTTGTCCTTTGCTAAGAAAGGATTGGGCCACTTGCTACAATTGCTTGATGTCTTTATTGCGTGAACTTTATTTCCTTTCTTATTTAGAAAACCCCTAAAATCCGTTTGCTAAGTATTTATAGAGACTTCCTGCTCCATACCACTAGTCAACACCTTCTGCTCCTCATTGGGATCGACACTTCTATTTATCGAAAGTACTACGATACACCCTATACTTGTGGGTCATCACAAAATCAAAGAAAATCAGAGAAAACCCTAGATCCTAAAAGTATAGAGCATCGTTCCTCTCAATCCCTATGCGCATTGGCAAACCGAGGCATAGGGAAGAAGAACATAACCCCTTGCGGGAAAAAGAAAAGAAAAGGCCCCGTTTTCCCATAGTTCCTCCCTGAATTGAAACAGAGAAAAACGCCTTGAATCGAAACACAAAGAAAAGCCCTAAAAAGAAAATCGACTCCGGCCACCGCCGGCAAAAGGGCGCCGCAACCTGAGCCGCTTGGCAGCGGTGCACCCACCCTCGGGTGGATGCGCGCGTCGGCAAGGGGGCCAGGGTAGGCGACGGCCAATGGGTTTTGGGGTGGAGTGGGTACAGAAAGAGGGAGACATGATAGAGTGGAGGGGAGGGGCTCGATGCGTCCAAGTGCCGGCGGAGCCGCTCCTCGCCGGGGCCTAGGCGCCACCAGGTCACTGGAGACAACGCCGTCCCTGTGCACCCGCCGCCAGAGAGCGAGCGGTAGTCGTTGGGGAGGAGATAAATGAGGAGGCTAGGGTTAGGGTAGGGGTCGCGTCCGTTTTATCGAAGTGAGTACCATGGCAGGCCGTCGGATGAGAATGGATGGCCTCGATGGAGAGGTGCGCTGCTGGCGGGCCGTGGGTCGGGCGCCGTCGTTGGGCCAGGGTGCGTAATGCGCGCACGCGCGCGGTACAAATGGTAGTGCTGCGCGGCTGGCAACGGCAAGGGGCGTGGGCCGATGCGGGCCAAGATGGCTGTTTTCGCGCCGCACGCTGCCTTTTGGGTCATTTTTTGTTGCACAGCGATGCACGGTTCTGTTTTATTTTACAGAGGCTTTTAAAGACTAGTTTTATTCAGTATTTTGATAGTTTTTTGCACAGTTTTTTCTATACAAAATTATCCACCGAAATTTTGTCTAGAAAATAACAAAGTAACAGTAAAGTTTCTGTAAAAATGTAAAGTTAATGAATTTTTTAATTCATGTCTTCCGCTACAAATAGTAAAAGGGCTCTTTTAAAATTTAATAAAGACAAAAGAGATTATTAAATTTTTGACAGCAAGTTAAAGTGATATTCTGATCATGTTCATGTTATGTTTCTAACCAATGTTGTAAATACCATGATTTTGATTAGTGTGTTATTTCAAAGTAATTAAAGTCATGTGCTTTTGATTCTATTTTCTGCCCAATGGTGATGTAGAATTATTTGCATAGATATTTGTATGTCTTAATTTTGACCAACGTTGTATTAATACATGCAATTGTTACTGTTCTCTCTTATTTATGGTTTTCAGGAGGGTATTACTTAATGAGTTGCATCAAGAATATCCCCACACTTAGAGGCGACAATTACTCCGAGTGGAGAAATAAGGTGGATTTGGCCTTCATATGTGCTGAGGTGGATTGGGTCCTTGAGACCAAGCCTCCTTCCAAGCCAACAGAGCCAGTCCGAGAGGCTGAAGATGATGATGCGGCATGGGAAAGAAACAAAAGGGACTATGCTCCGCTGGATCTATCCTACACATTAGAGAACAGAAAGTGGCAGAATGCCACAAAACATGCATGGCATTTGTAAAGAAGACGATCGAGCAAGCCATTGTTGGCTCCATCGTAGACTGTATTTCCATTGCAGAGTACTTGAAAAAGAAAAAGAGTTAGTTCACTAGCTCTTTAAAGAGATATAAAACCTAGCTTCTGAAGCATCTTGTGATAGAAAAGTACACCGGTGGTGGACATGGCATTTGTCAACACCCGGATTTTTAATCCCAGATGCCTGTTATGCCATACATCGCAATCCCAGGATTACCATTTTTGCGAGACATAACAGATTTGGATACCACAATACATCATCCATTACAAACCATACATAAGGTCTTACACAAATAAGGATCTCACGATCCAGTCTTAATACAATTCAAGCAGCGGAAATACGTAATAATAAAGGTAGCGTAGGCGAAGATCCATATTCGGGGTCACAGGCAATGCTGACGATGGGAGATGATCCTAGATGTCGTAACCTTCCTGCAGTCCTTCATCCCGGTACTCCTCTTCATAGTCTGGCCACGGGAATAGCCAGGGACAAAGCCATGAGCACTCTTTAAGTACTCGCAAACTAACGCTAACAAGTTAAGGGGGTTTTTGTAGTAGGATACTAAGCTCTAGGGTTGTTTTGCAAAAAGCCAGATTTACCTCTACTAAGTTCAAAAGCAAAGAAAGCTAGTTGAAATTTTATAACACCTAAATGGGAACTTGAATTTCATATCACAACTCTATTGTGGTCAAGTCAAAGTCTCAATTCATTTCACAAGTCATTTTGAAAACATCTGACGGGGGAACAGTATGGCCACTCCAACTGTCCATAACCGCGGACACGGCTATTCGAATAGTTTGACACTCTGCAGAGATTGTACACTTTCACCACAACATAAGATACATCCGTCAGGAACAAATCCTGAATTCACCGTACTTAGTATGTGGATAATAAATCCTAACCTTTCAGTTACACACCCTAGTATAAGAACCTCTCCTATGAGTTTGGGCTCCCAACCATGACCAACTGTCATCTTGGGTACTGCATAGGTGGACAATCTTCACAAGGTAGCCTCAGCTCAAACCTTGGCCATGAGGGAACCCATAGTAAGGTATATATGTTTCCAGTCAAGCCCTACCCAATTTTCGGGTATTGTGGTTATACGGTAAAATTGGAATGGTATCGCATCCAGACAACCATCAGTTTTGTAAAGGGCTAAGGCTCATGCCTCAACATTTTCATCATCAAAATCATATGGTGTTCGGAAACACATGTCAAAACATCTCAGTAGAATGACTCGTCATTCTAAGGTTTTCATAACCATTTTCCACCAAGTACTCCCATCTAAAGTTGATCAAGTTTTATGCTTAGCACTAGCATCTACAAGTGGAGGTAAGTACTAAATGAGGGATGGTAAACAAGTGGGGTTTAACTAAGTTCAATCTCATGCCTTGGGATGACATCAAGATGACCTAGCTTAGGCCAAATTTAATGCTCTTTATGCAACCTTCAATTATCCTCCTAGAATCTACAAATCACTTAAGTAAACTCTAAGAAATAGCTTTGATAAAGGAATAAAGTAAAAAGCTTGCAAGTAAAACTAGGATTGGGTTATCAAGTGGGTATGATCACATATGCTTAAGGCATATAGTTGGCATGGTAACAAGCATGTATTAGCTTGCATAAGTATCGGTATAAGCTTGCTAAGTTAATAGCTTGCAAGTATTGTCTTGCATAGGTCAACTTGGTTAGTAAGGCTTGCCTTGTGCAGAGCAGTGGTGGAAGTTCTCCTCGGCTTCTTCCTCGTAGTATCCTCCTTCCTCCTCGTATCCTTGGTCGGTACTAGCGTCTATGAATAAATACGAGGTACACAATCACCAAACAATACTTAGCTATTTTCAATCATCACACAAAGGGGTACTATAGATGATCTAGCATCATCACTAACATTACCATATTAAAGCCTTTGCCTTATTTATTTTATTTTTAGAAAAGTAATTTCTACTCATTGAAAAACTACTTAAGATTTAATATTCTCCAAACCAAACATGGGATCATGTCGACACATGTCATCACCACATATTTCAGTACATGGGAATGTGATTTAAAGTGGTGTCACAATTTAATAAGGTTTAACCTTTTTAATTTAAATCATTAAAGTGGCTAGAAATGCCTATATGGCATTCTTTTATTACTTGAACATTATTTCTATAAGTAAACCCATATGTTTTTATATATTCTGAAAGGTATGATCAAATGTAATTTTTGAGAGTTGGAATCAACTCAAAAGCTATTATGGTTGAAATTTGAATAATGTTTGAATGCAGAAAAGCTTCTAACTTGTTATTTTTACCAAGGTTGATCTACAGATTGAAATGATTTGAATCCAATGGTCTTGGATTAAGCATTTCAGTACCTTTCTAATAAAATTGGTTTCATGCAATTTGGTTCACTAAATCGATCTGGGTTGATTTTTGAAACTAGGTATAGAACTGAGTTTGAATTAAAATAGAAAAATCTAAATTCAAACGCTTGGGCTGCGCGGGAGATGCTAATGGGCCGGCCCAGTGTCACTCCGCAGCGCGGGGCTCAGCTGACCGGGGGATTCCACCTGTCAGTGGCTCATAACATGCGAAGCGGTACAGGGGGAATTTGGTGCGTTGGATTAGAAGTGAGATCAACGGCTGAGGGTCGTCGTCGACGATGAACAGGTCACCGGCGAGCTTGAACCCTAGCGGCTTAGTGGGGCTCGTGGGAGGCTCACCGAGGCTCAAGCGAGGGTCGGCGATGCGGGCGAATGACGAAGTCGACGACGACGATCCTCCTGGTACCGGCAGCTCTTCCTGGGGTGGCTCCAATCGATGGCTCTTCTCCTCCTTGGCAGTGGCGAGCTCCGGCCAAATTCCGGTGATGCGTTGCTCGCCTTGCTCCGCGAAGAAGTGGGAAGTCTCAGTGAGAGGTGGGGAGTGAGGTGGTGTAAAGAAATCGAGCGGGGGAGGCCTCTATTTATAGTGGCGAGAGGGGACCGACGGGCGCGGGCTAAGCTCGTCGTGGTCGACGGCACGGAGGGCTACTGGCATGGGCGATGGTAGGGGACGGTGCGGTGCTCCCTGGCAAAGCTCAACGACATGGTGGCGTGGTGTGGGGCGGTGCTGATCGGTCGGAATGCTTCGACGCTCTGAGCGGGTCCGACGGGGTTTTTGATGGTGCACAGCGCGTGTGGTCCGCGCGGCGGCGAACGAGCATGTCTGCGGGGTTGCTGGGGTGGTGGTGATCACGCTTGCATGCGGCGAGGGCGGCGCGCGGTCTGTGGGCGTGTGTCGAGGGTGGCGCTCTGGCGTGCTCTTGGCATGCTCTCAGCGAATCTTGGCATGGCTTGGGCGTGTGGTCCAGTGGCTGGCAGGGTTCAAGCACTGGACAGGGGGTGGCGATGGACGGTGGCCTGCGTCCTAGACATGGTGTTTAGGCTTGGTGCTTGCTCTGGCTAGCTAGCCATGGTCGGCTGGCAAGGGTTCCTTCGTGTTGGCATGGCATGGTGCAAAGGGTAGGGTCTAGGGTTGGTCAAGGCACTGGTTGGCACTGGGGGAGACAGGTGTGATCAATGGTGAACAATGCTTAGCCAAATTACTGCTCAAAACAGTGCAGTTTGGCCAAATTGATTTGTTGTCTCCAAGTGTTTGATGAAATGGCCGCAAGAACTTGAGTTTTGAATTTTGAAAAGATTTTTGGTGGGTGTGCTAGGCATGTGTTGAGGATTCTGTGGATGCTTGGGTTTTGAAAATTGAGCTTGTTTGAATGGTTTTTGAAAAAGTGGGATCTTCCCATATGAAATAGATTCAATTTTTAACTGCCATTTAAACTAAGCATTTGAATGTTTTTGGATGATCACAAAGTGGGCCTTCGTACCTTATTATGAGTACTATCAAGGATTGCAAAGATCCATACAAGTTTCTATTAAGTTCTGAATGTTAGGGATAGTCAAAGTAGGCATGGGAGTTAATTTGGCCAAAGTGACCATTCACTTAGTTTATTTGTTTTGACTTGTTTGTCTTTGGAAAAAGTGTGGGGATTGTTTAGATGATGTTTATTTCACCTAAGAATCATTTTACAAGCAAATAAACACAAAACCATGGCAATTCAAAAGAATCCAAATTTTGAATACACACACATATGAATGCTTTCATACCTTTAGTTGGAAAAGTTTTTGTTAACCCTAATTTTGATGATTAGAGTTTGATGATCCAAGTTTAATATTTTTGGGATGTTACAAACCTTCCCCCCTTAAACAAAATCTCATCCCGAGATTTGAAAAAGGACGAAAAAGATTACCTAGGATTTGAAGAGAACGGGAAACTCCGTCCTGATGTGATATTCGCGCTCCCAGGTAGCTTCCTCTTCTGTGTGGTTGCTCCATTGAATCTTGAAAAACTTGATGCTTCGGGTTCTGGTAGTTCTGAAAGATTCTTCCAAAATACGGATGGGTACTTGGGGATAGGTCAGGTCATCGTTGATCTCTATGGTCCGGTGATCAATGTTCTTGAACACTTCAGTCTTCTCTGGAACTTCGAGGCACTTGCGAAGTAATGAGATATGGAACACATTATGCACGGCTGACATATCTTTGGCTAGTTCCAATTGATACGACACTTCTCCTTGATGGTTCAGAATCTTGAAGGGGTCGATATATCTGGGGGCTAACTTTCCTTTCAGCTGGAAACGCTGCATTCCCTTCAATGGCGACACTTTCAGATACACAAAATCTCCGATGTTGAAAGAGAGGTCTCGACATCTCTTGTCGTTGTAACTCTTTTGTCTTGACTGAGCTATCTTGAGATGCTCGCGAATCTTGTGAACCTTCTCTTCCGCTTATCGTAGGATGTCGGGTCCGAAAATCTGACTCTCTCCTACTTCCGACCAGTTCAAAGGGGTGCGACACTTCCTTCCATACATGAATTCAAATGGGGCCATTTGCAAACTAGCTTGATAACTGTTGTTGTACGAAAATTTTGCAAACGGCAGACAGTCTTCCCATTTAGATCCATACTCTAACACACATGCTCTCAACATGTCTTCAAGTATTTGATTTACTCGCTCTATTTGTCCGTCGGTCTGAGGGTGATAAGCGGTGCTGAAATCTAGGCGGGTTCCTAAACCTTCTTGGACTTTCTTCCAGAATCTCGAGGTAAACTGAGTTCCTCGATCCGATACGATGTTCTTGGGGACTCCGTGCAAACTGACGATTCTAACGATGTATAACTCCGCTAGCTTTGAACTCTGATATGTGGTCTTGACTGGTAAGAAATGGGCGACTTTGGACAATCTGTCCACTATGACCTAGATAGAGTCATTTCCCCTACTAGAAGTAGGCAATCCGGTGATAAAGTCCATTTCAACAGAATCCCATTTCCATTCCGGAATCTGCAATGGTTGCAACAATCCAGCCGCCTGGACTCGCTGACATATATCACACTTGGCGATATAGCTTCCGATTTCTCTCTTCATCTTATGCCACCAAAATTGCTCTTTCAAATCCTGGTACATCTTCGTTCCTCCGGGGTGGATAGAATAAAGGGTATCATGAGCTTCCTTCAGAATAACTTCTTTCAACTCAGAATCTGCTGGTACACAAAGGTGTCCTTTGTACCATAGAACTCCTTCTTCGTCTTCCGTGAATCCGGGTACTTTGCCTGTACCGATATGATGCTTGATTCCGTCGATACTAGCATTTCCTTTCTGCGCCTCCTTGATCTGGCTGATCAAAGTGGGTTGAAGTTCTATGCTAGCCAAAAATCCTTCACTCACTAATTCCATTCGGAAATCTTCCATCTCCTTGTGCAGACTTGGTTGCTCCTTCAAAAACATGGAGTTCAAGTGGCACGGCAATCTGCTAAGGGCATCTGCTATCACGTTGGCTTTACCGGGGTGGTAGTGAATGTCCAGATCGTAATCCTTGATTAACTCAATCCATCTTCTCTGTCTCATATTCAGCTCCTTCTGAGTGAATATATACTTTAGGCTCTTGTGATCCGAATAAATCTCGCAACGATTTCCCATCAGGTAATGCCTCCATGTCTTCAGGGCTAGAACTACGGCTGCGAGTTCGAGATCATGGGTTGGGTAATTTTTCTCATGTTGTTTCAGTTGTCTAGATAGATAAGATATAACTTTGCCTTCTTGCATTAGCACACATCCGAGACCGATCTTGGATGCATCACAATACATGTCAAAGGGCTTTGTGATATCCGGCATGATTAAGATTGGGGCTGAAATCAATCTTCTCTTGAGTTCTTGAAAACTCGCTTCACATTTGTCCGTCCATTCAAACTTCTTGTCCTTCTTCAGCAATTGGGTCATGGGTCTGGCAATACTCGAGAATCCTTCTACGAACTTGCGGTAGTATCCCGCCAATACGAGAAATGCACAAACTTGGATTTGAGTGGTTGGGGCTTTCCAATTTTCGACATCTTTCACCTTTGCAGGGTCAACAGCAATTCCTCCGGCTGACACAATGTGGCCGAGGAATCCTACCTCCTGTAACCAGAATTCACATTTACTAAACTTGGCATACAACTGATGCTCTCTAAGGGTTCCAAGAATGGTCCTTAGGTGTAGCTCATGTTCTTCTTCTTATTTGGAATAAATCAGTATGTCATCGATGAAAACAACGACTGAAAGAACATGTGGGCCCCCACGTGTGGTTTTTGTAATTAATGACAATCTTTATGGACTAATGTGTGTATTAAGTTATACTTGTAGGAATTGTCCATTGGCATCGCTTGGAGCTTGTGTCGTCTTCAAGGTCGATGAAATGAGAAGAAGATATGTTGTGCAAGCTCAAAATGCGCAATCTTTAGAAGATCTCATGTTTGATGCTTTCCATCCTCGGTGATCATGGATCGATGATGAGGAATCAAGAAAGGCGTTCCATATTGAGAAGGGAAAGATCGTCTACATCGAGCTCAAGTGGAATGCTCAAGGCAAAGGTATAATCTTGATAGGTTTTCCCTTTTGCCGGTCTTATATTGTTAGTGGAAGACCGGGTTTAGGATAGATAACCGTACTATCAAGAGGGGCTCTCGAATGAGTAAATCGATCACATCGTTCGGAGAGAGCTCAAACCTTTACATACTTGCATCATCGTATTTGGTTGTTATTTGGTCTTATCCATGTGAGTATATAGAGCTTGTGGTAATCTCCATAAGAAACTCTTGTTCATCAAAATCAGATCCCTCTTTTATATCTTATTGCGATTTTGATCTATGTGGTTTTTCGGTTTCTCACCAAGTGAGGTATCTCACATTATTATACTTGATACATTTTCACTTGGTGATAACCAATATTTTCACCTTTTATAGGGAAGTTCATGTCGTCCTCTTTCCAACGCAATTGAAATCGGGTCGATCGGAGTTACCAATCAAAAGTTATAGCCGTTTGAATATCTGCTGGTCTCCTAGGTACCAAAATGAGGTAGTACCGCATTTTAGTACCTAGCGAAGCAGATGGTTTTGTAAAGTTTCCAAAATCCACTGCCAGGCTAGGTACCAAAAAGCGGTAGTACCGCATGTTAGTACCTAGCGAGGCAGAAGGTTTTTTACTTCGTCATTTGGATCTATCCTACCTTGCTATACTATGATGTTTCTTTGCATGATCTTGTAGAGGTTGTTATCCTCTTCAAAACGAGCCCAAGATCATCGAAATCGGAGTTCGTATGCAAAAGTTATGGCTGTTTTCGTTCTGTGATGACCGGTAGTACAGGACCAGGATCCGGTAGTACCGCATTTTGGTACCGAGGAGCGCAGAGAAAAAATGCGTTTGGAGCCCCAGGAACCCCAGGAAATGTCCGGTAGTGCCGGGAAAGTCTGGTAGTACCGGGAAAAAGTCCAGTAGTACCGGGAATCGCGTTTTTGGGCTGCAACGGTTGGATTTTGGAGGGACCTATATAAGGGGCCTTCTTCCCCATGGTTCCTTAACCTTTCTTGCAAGTGTTCCCCTCCATTGTTGACCTTCTTGAGCTTGCTTTCTCTCAATCCCTCCGATGATTCTTGCATATTCTTGAGGGATTTGAAAGAGGAGATCTAGATCTACAATCCCACCAATCAATCTCTCCTCTAAGTGAGGGGAACATATTGGGATCTAGATCTTGGAGTCTTTTGTGGATTTCCTCCATTGTTCTTCCTCTATTATTCCCCCATAAGCTTTTGTAGCTTTGGTGGAATTTGGGAGATAAGGATTTGAACACCTTTGTGGTGTTCTTGCCATTTGCATTTGGTGCATCGGTTTGAGTTCTCCTCGGAGGATTTGGTTTGTGTGACTCTTTGGAGCTTGTCCCTCTTGGGTTCTTGGAACCCTAGACGGTTTTGTGGCCTTGATGGCATTGTGGCCTTTTGTGCCATTTGTTGGGAGCCTCCAATTAAGTTGTGGAGAAGTGCCCCAACCTTGTGAGAGGTTCCGGTTGCCACCGACAAGTGCACCGATAGTGGAAGCGTGGAGCGATCCCGTTGGGGTAAGATTCACCGGAGAATAAGGGAGGCCTTTTGTGGCGTTGGTGGTTTGATACCACCCCTCTCCAAACGAGACGTACTCCATGTTCGGAGGAACTCGGCAAAATATCGGTGTCCCCGCGTGCCTCAGTTATCTCTATACCGGAGCTCTTTACTTATGCATTTTACATTGTGATAGCCTTCGTGCTTGAAGTAATATATATCTTGCTATCACTTTGTTGCTTGTATTGCTTAGCATAAGTTGTTGGTGCACATAGGTGAACCTTAGTTGTTCTAGGTTGTGCTTAACAAAGTAAACACTAATTTTATTCCGCCTTTGTTGAGCCACTCTAGGAAAAGTTTTAATCGCCTATTCACCCCCCCTCTAGGCGACATCCGTATCCTTTCAATTGGTATCAGAGCCCGGTCTCTCATTTTAGGCTTCACCGCCTTGAGAGTAAAGATGTCGGCTAGAGGATTAGTGCACAATGACATATTCACATTCGATGGCACAAATTATGATATATGGAAAAATTGCATGCTCATTCATTTTTGGGACATGGACCCAAATTTGGAGCGTATTGTAGATATAGGTTTTTCTCCTCCAATACATTTCAAAAATCTATCTAATGAGGATGAGCAAAACTTATATCTCGATGCTCAAGCTTCTATTGTGCTTGTTAATGCTTTGAGCTATGTAGTTACCTCTTCAATCATTCCTTTTTGGAGCGCTCATGAGTTATTTACAAAACTTCAAGATAAATATGTTGTGTCCAACATTATTGAGGATGATTGTGTTGCTTCCACTTCCGATCGAGATGAGTTCTCATCCTCTACCACTTCACCAACATGTGACTTTTCACAAGGTAATGATATGGTGAGTGCTGATAGAAATTGCAATATGGATAGTGTGTTCACTATTTATAATCCCTCATATCTATCTAGTTGCAATGATCTATCTTTGGACCTTAACACTTCTAGCACTCAAAACTCCTTACATGCTTGTGTTAATAGTGCTTGCATATCATGTAGAAATGACTTGAATAAATCTCATGATGATATGCTCATGTTGTCTTGTTGCCATGATAAAAATGCTTCTATTTCCTCTAGTGCTTGTGTTGCTAACCATGTAGAGGAAAATCAAGATTCTATGGGCCAAGACAAGGTTTTGAATAGAGCTACAAGTGCAATCTCATCATCACCTTCCTCCGGTTCTCACATATGCCTTATGGCTAAGGGAACAAAGGTAACCTCTTTGGATCCCATTGTATCTCATGATGATTATGATGATGAGGTTGAGAATGATAATGATGATTATCGAGGTAAGTATGATATTACCTCTATTAAGAAAATGGGAGAGGTTGTCTATAGTGCTCTCTACAAAAATAAAATTGCTTCCTCCAACCTTCTTGAAATCTTGAATTATGCTATAGAAGGCAATGATCTTATTGAGGAGCAAGAAAACATAATTGATGAAAAGTTTGCACTTGAGTGTGAGTATGCTAATGAACTTGCTCAAGTAAAGGACTCCCTTGAAGAAGAACAAACCACCAAAGGATCTCTTGAGGAGACTTTTACTCTAGAATTATCTAGAGTAAAGGAATACCATGATAGAGAACTTGCGGTGGCTAACTCCTTCAAGATTAAAAATGATGATCTTGAAGTTGCTTATGCTAAACTTGTTGAGGATTTTAAGCACCTCGAAAATGGCTCTCGGGTCGTTAAGAGGGAGCTCATCAAACTCACTGAGTCACATGAGCAACTTAAAGCTTCATATTTAAAAGAGCTTGACAAGTTGCCCTCACCTCTTGCTAATAATGATGATGCTTGTGCTACTAACTCTATTTCTTGTGAAGCATCTATTTTGAAGGAGAATGTTGAGCTAAAGGCTCAACTTGCTTTGCTAACTAGCAACTATGGGAAATTAGAAGAAAGTCATGTTAAGCTCTCGAGATCGCATGAGGATCTTCTACTCTCCCATGGTAGGGTAAAGTTAGCTCATGAGGCCATCGTGTCAAAGGTAACATCTAGTGGACCTCATGTGGACATTAGCACTACATCCACTCCAAATGTTATATTGCCATGTGCTAGTCCTTGTAGTTCATCCTCCCACAACCATGATATATATCGTCATGAATTACATTCCTTGCCTTGTTGCTCTAACAATGTAGCATATACTTCCTCTAGTGTTTTTTGTTGAAACTAACCATGTAGAGGAAATCAAAAGGCGCAAGGCTCAAGTCATTTCTTTGAAGAATGACTTGAAAAAGGGTCATCAAGGGAAGGTCACACTCAACAAAATCTTGAGTGTGCAAAAATCCCCCAATGACAAGAGTGGGCTTGGATTCAACTCCAATATCAAGAACAAGTCCACTATCAAGTTGAAGCACAAGGACAACAAGAAGAATGGCCAAGATCAAGTCAAGAATCCGGCCAACATTGTTTGCTTCAAGTGCAAGGAAGAAGGGCACCATGTTAGATCTTGCCCATTGAATAAAAAGCCTCTTAGTGTGAAGCAACAAGGGAAGCGGCCTCAAGCTCCACCTCAAGTCATTAATGGGCCTCTTCCTAAGAGGACTACTCGAGCTCTTCCTCGAGTTGTGGCTTCACCTAAGAAGAAAGATGGCAAGAGTAGAACTTGTTACATATGTCATGAGAAGGGGCATATTTCTTCCTCATGCACTATTGGTATCTCCTCATCCAACCCTATCATTATTGATGATGCTTATTATCTTTGTAAGGATGAGGTTGGCAATGTGTTTGCCAAATTTGTTGGTGCCCAACTTGGTGTCAAAAAAGATCCATTTGGGTTGCCAAGCCTATTGTGACTAACTTCTTAGGACCCAACTTGGTTGGGGACCAACAAGCCAAAACTTGATCAATAGGTGTGTTTTGGAGGGCATTGGAGTATTGGCTACATTATGAAGAATTGAGGGATCTTCATCAATTATTATTGTCAAGCCAAGCCATTTGGATTATCATGATTATATTATATTTCCAATGTTCCTCCTTGCGGTAACATATGGTAAACTCTTTACATTGAAAGTTACTCGCCCCCTTGTGCATGTGTTGGTTTTGTATCTTCCATGCTTTTGTACATGTTGTGCTATCCACTTAATTATCTTGAGGTATCAAGCATATTTGTGTATGATTAGGTGGCACACCATGTATGTGTGTTTCTTATGTTTGAGCCTTGCTTGGTTATATTTGGTATCTTATTTGGCTCTTGTGAGAAATTAATGGATTATCCCATTTTGGGGGAGTGTTATGCTTGGGAATTCCACAATCCTAAAATTGTGTGTACATGAGGAATACCACCTAGTATTTATATTGGATTATTGTCTAGTCTCTATGTGGTATAATTCTCATGAGAAATTTAAATTTTATAATGTCCATTAATTATCTCTATTTGTATCTTTTTGCCTCGTGTTGGTTTTATGGTAGTATCACATTATGGGGGAGTCATATGCTTAGTGCATATTACAAATCCTAGAAAATGTGAATATTCGAGGTTGTGTCACTTAGAATTGATATTGATTATTATCTAGATCCTATGTGACACATTTGCTCATACAAGTTCCAATTTGCTTGAATGCCTTTATTGATCTTATTTTGGATCTTGTATATGAGAATTTTTCTTGGTATGTGTTTCCTCATATTTAGATATATATATCCTCATGGAAACCATTTGCTTCAAGTTACTCTAATCACTAGTGATTGTGTGACTATTGGAAGCTATCAAGAATATTGTTCGAAGTATCATGCTTAATTTCCTATATTTAGTTATATGCTTCTTGTTGTGACTATGATCTTGGATATCCATGCAAGCTACCTTGGGAAAATTATTCCCAATACTTCTTGTCCTTGGACAATGAGTACTCAAGTGAAGGTAGAATGTATTGATCATATCCACTTTGGCATTTGCTTAATCTTATCCTATATTTGGCCAAGTAAATATTTTGTGTGCTCCCATTCCTTCCTTGCCTCTTATGAATATTCTTATTTTATCGGTATCCTCGTGTGTTTTATTTAATGTAAGTAGAAGTGATGATCTCATTTGTGTGCATTTTGCATTCAAAAGCAAAATTATATATAATGTACTACTTATGGGTGAGCTCTCCTATATTATCTAGAACAATTCTTTTATGCTTCCTTGTTTGATCCATATCGGGTTTTATGTGCTTGGAACCTCAATCTTTTCGTTTTGGTATTTGTGCCATCATGAGAAGTTTAGGGAGTTTGGTTTCTTGTTGGAACCTTTCTATTTTTGGGAGTTGGTTTTGTCTCATTCCTTGTTTCTTGATTTGACCATTTTAGAATGAGATAAATCCTTGATCATTTTTATTTCTATCTATTTTTGCTCTTTTGGCCTTAGCCTAGTTCATTTGTTGAACTTGTGATCTTTCATGTGTTGAATTGGGTCTTTGATACAATTTGGACACCGCTTGTCTTGTCACACTCTTGTGTGTGCCATCTCGGTTTACTTGGTGTTTTTGTTCAAATTGTATCTCATTTTTGGTTCTTGAAAGCCTTGTGCATGCATATTTACTACATATCTATATTATGGCATGCTTGCTTTATTTGATCCAATATATAAGGGAAACTCCACCAATTCCCTTCGGCTAAGTTGTGTATGAAATTCAATTTCATATTAATATGAACATATTTATGTGGAGTCTCTCCTATGTATTGTAGTTGCACTAACTACTTTGGACCCAATAAGGTTGGGGACCATTTTGTACTTAAATGTGTTTAGGTACATTGGAGATATATTGGATGCTTGTCTCTCAAATCTTGAAGAAGTGGTGCATTAATGAAAATTGGAGGTAAGTTATAGGATGATCAATGAATTCATATCCTCTACATCCTACCAATTATATCTCGGTAACAAGTATCTCTTTCTCATGCATATTTATCTTGATTCCAACCTTTTGTAGGTTGCATCTTGGCATGAATTGTTGTAGTTGTATTTGTGTGGTTCTAGCCTTGGTTTTAAGAGAACTCTCTATTGTAAATGTGTATAAGTTGAGATGAGTGTATTCATTTTGGGACTATACAAAATCATGCATATGATCCACCAATCCCAAATATGTCAATCTATCAATTTTATTGCCCATCCTTTCCTCAACTTCTCTCATGTGCAATAGTGAGATTTTGCTAGTTTTAGTGATACTTGTTGCCTTTCTCCATATATTCCAACTTTCTCCTTTTCCCTTGGTGATAGTTGTAATATATGTAGTGTGTTAGTGTTTGAATCTCATTAATCTACAATAAGATATATTTGAGCCTTTGGTCGTGCTTTGAAGCAAAAATCTTATTGGTATATGTTATGACTTCATTTTTGCTTCCATGTGCTTCTTGTATATCTTCTTTATGTGTGCATATTTCTTTGTTGGCATATGTCTTTGTGATGTTTTCAACTTAGAGACATATACACATATGAGAAGATAATTTTAGTTGATCTTTAATCCTTGGAGACCACCTTTCTATTCCTTTTTATTCTTCGGTGGCTTCCAAATTTAATTGCCTATGAGTGCTTGTTCCTCTTGTTTGCACATTTTGACATTCATATTTGTTCTCTCATGCCTTGTATTGTTAAATGAACTTGGATGAGTGAGGAATCCATGATTATGCACCTTGTTCCCAAATACAATTATCATAATTGGTGCATTATCTTTGGGGAGCTCATCTAATTCATTTAATAATGCTCATTTGTCTTATTTCTCATTTATTGTGCCTTAAATGTTTATGGAGAAGTGAGGATTGTGAGGATTCCATATTTGTGCATTTTTGTATTGAAATACAACGATTCTAAAGTGTGCACAAATCTTGGGGAACTTCTCTATTTTATTTAAGCATTTATTTGATCTTTCATTTGTTGTGTTTTAAATGTTTATGGAGGAGTGAGGATTCCATATTTGTGCATTTTTTGTATTGAAATATACCGATTTTAAAGTATTCATAAATCTTGGGGAGCTTCTCTATTTTCTATTTCAAACACTCTTTTGCTCATATCAAAACATCTTGTTGTTTCCATTTGGACTCATTTGTTGTTTTCAATTGGTTGTCGGACCTTGTAATTTCTTGCATCATTTGGCTTTATTTTGGCAATCTTCGGGTCCTCGATATAGTCCTACTCCCTCCCAAGTATTCATCATTGGATATGTGCGAAGGCACACCTTTGGAGGAATTATTACTATATTTGCCTTCTAGAACTTGTCACCCATTTCAGCAATCGATGCCAATGGGGGAGAAGTTTTAGAGGGTTTAAGGGAAGTTGGTTGATGCATTGAGTTTGTTCTTAAGCATTTTCCTTTCATGCTCTTGCATATTTATTGTTGCTTAGCATGTGTTATATATAGAGGAAACTCCACCAATGATAATGATTGGCAATATACGCAATGAAATTCAAGTTCATCACACATGCATATATTATGGGAGAGTTTGCTCTATATATGGTGGTGGTACCAATATCACATACTTTTGTAGTATTTGATATTGGTATTACCATCTTATTCTTTAAAATTCCTTATATAAACCCTCTTAAAGGGATTGTCATCAATTACCAAAATGGGGGAGATTGAAAGAACATGTGGGCCCCCATGTGTGGTTTTGGTAATTAATGATAATATTTATGGACTAATGTGTGTATTAAGTTATACTTGTAGGAATTGTCCATTGGCATCGCTTGGAGCTTGTGTCGTCTTCAAGGTCGATGAAATGAGAACAAGATATGTTTTGCAAGCTCAAAATGCCCAATCTTTAGAAGATCTCATGTTTGATGCTTGCCATCCTCGGTGATCATGGATCGATGATGAGGAATCAAGAAAGGCGTTCCATCTTGAGAAGGGAAATATCGTCTACATCGAGCTCAAGTGGAATGATCAAGGCAAAGGTATAATCTTGATAGGTTTTCCCTTTTGCTGGTCTTATATTGTTACTGGAAGACCGGGTTTAGGATAGATAACCGTACTATCAAGAGGGGCTCTCGAATGAGTAACTCGATCACATCGTTCGGAGAGAGCTCAAACCTTTGCATACTTGCATCATCGTATTTGGATGTTATTTGGTATTATCCATGTGAGGATATAGAGCTTGTGGTAATCTCCATAACAAGCTCTTGTTCATCAAAATCAGATCCCTCTTTTATATCTTATTGCGATTTTGATCTATGCGGTTTTTTGGTTTCTCACCAAGTGAGGTATCTCACATTATTATACTTGATACATTCTCACTTGGTGATAACCAATATTTTCACCTTTTATAGGGAAGCTCATGTCGTCCTCTTTCCAACGCAATTGGAATCGGGTCGATCGGAGTTACCAATCAAAAGTTATAGCCATTTGAATATCTGCTGGTCTCCCGCATTTTAGTACCTAGCAAGGCAGAAGGTTTTGTAAAGTTTCCAAAATCCACTGCCAGGCTAGGTACCAAAAAGCGGTAGTACCGCATTTTAGTACCTAGCACGGCAGAAGGTTTTTTACTTCGTCATTTGGATCTATCCTCCCTTGCTGGACTATGATGTTTCTTTGCATGATCTTGTAGAGGTTGTTATCCTCTTCGAAACGAGCCCAAGATCATCGAAATAGGAGTCCGGATGCAAAAGTTATGGCTGTTTTTGTTCTGTGATGACCGGTAGTACCGGACCAGGATCCGGTAGTACCGCATTTTGGTACCGAGGAGCGCAGAGAAAAAATGTGTTTGGAGCCCCAGGAACCCCAGGAAATGTCCGGTAGTGCCGGGAAAGTCTGGTAGTACCGGGAAAAAGTCCGGTAGTACCGGGAATCGCGTTTTTGGGCTGCAACGGTTGGATTTTGGAGGGACCTATATAAGGGGCCTTCTTCCCCATGGTTCCTTAACCTTTCTTGCAAGTTTTCCCCTCCATTGTTGACCTTCTTGAGCTTGCTTTCTCTCAATCCCTCCGATGATTCTTGCATATTCTTGAGGGATTTGAAAGAGGAGATCTAGATCTACAATCCCACCAATCAATCTCTCCTCTAAGTGAGGGGAACATATTGGGATCTAGATCTTGGAGTCTTTTGTGGATTTCCTCCATTGTTCTTCCTCTCTTATTCCCCCATAAGCTTTTGTAGCTTTGGTGGAATTTGGGAGATAAGGATTTGAACACCTTTGTGGTGTTCTTGCCATTTGCATTTGGTGCATCGATTTGAGTTCTCCTCGGAGGATTTGGTTTGTGTGACTCTTTGGATCTTGTCCCTCTTGGGTTCTTGGAACCCTAGACGGTGTTGTGGCCTTGATGGCATTGTGGCCTTTTGTGCCATTTGTTGGGAGCCTCCAATTAAGTTGTGGAGAAGTGCCCCAACCTTGTGAGAGGTTCCGGTTGCCACCGACAAGTGCACCGATAGTGGAAGCGTGGAGCGATCCCGTTGGGGTAAGATTCACCGGAGAATAAGGGAGGCCTTTTGTGGCGTTGGTGGTTTGATACCACCCCCTCTCCAAACGAGACGTACTCCATGTTCGGAGGAACTCGGTAAAATATCGGTGTCCCCGCGTGCCTCGGTTATCTCTATACCCGAGCTTTTTACTTATGCATTTTACATTGTGATAGCCTTCGTTCTTGAATTAATATATATCTTGCTATCACTTTGTTGCTTGTATTGCTTAGCATAAGTTGTTGGTGCACATAGGTGAACCTTAGTTGTTCTAGGTTGTGCTTAACAAAGTAAACATTAGTTTTATTCCGCCTTTGTTGAGCCACTCTAGGAAAAGTTTTAATCGCCTATTCACCCCTCCCCCTCTAGGCGACATCCGTATCCTTTCAACGACAAACTTATCCAGGAAGTCCATAGAAATCTTATTCATGAGATTCATGAAATAAGCGAGGGCATTGGTTAATCCAAAATACATGACGGTATACTCGTATAATCCATATCTGGTGGTAAAGGCAGTCTTTGGAATATCCTCTGCGCGGATTTTGAGTTGATGATAGCCAGTTCTAAGATCAATCTTAGAAAACACTTTGGCACCGGTCAACTGATCAAAGAAATCTTCTATCTTGGGCAGTGGGTACTTGTTTTTGATAGTGACATCATTCAACTTCCGATAATCCGTACACAAACGGTTACCTCCATCTTTCTTGTCCATAAACAAAACAGGTGATCTCCATGGTGACGCACTTGGTTGAATCAGTCCAATTTCCAACATGGCATCCAGTTGCTTCTTCAGTTCTGCTAGTTCAGACGGGTTCATACTATATGGTCTCTGGGCTATGGGTCCTGTTCCGGGGATTAGTTCAATGATAAACTCGATATCCCGATCTAGGGGCATACCGGGCAAAACATCTGGAAATACATCGGGGTATTCACAGACTATCCGGACTTGGTCAATGGTAGGTTGGGCTATACTCTTGTTGCACTTGAATTGACGAGGTAAGGTTTCAGATATATGCTCGACTGATATTCCGGCTGTACTGGTCATGGTTATGGCTTTCTTGGCATAGTCAATCAATCCTTTATGTTTGGACATCCAATCCATTCCTAGTACTACTTCCAAACCTTTAGTTCCGAGTACTATCAGATTAGCATAAAAATCTATGCCATGGATTCGGATAGGGACGGCTTTGCAAATTTGCCTAGCTTTGGTGGTTGAACCAGGGATTTGAACAATCATAACATGCTTCAGTTTGGTGGGTTGAATCTTAATAGTGCATGCAAATTCTTCGGTGACAAATGAATGCAACGCACCAGAATCAAACAACACTCTAGAAAGTACTGAATTAACAGAAAACATACCCAGCACGATGTCTGGCGCTTCCTGGGCTTCTTCATCATGCATGAGAAAAAGACAGCCATTGCGGTTGAGCGAGTTCCCTGGGGCAAACCTTCTTCCGGGGTGAACACGACGCTGCTGCTGAGCTGGGGCATTTGCATTAGGGGCTGCGGTATTCTTCTTGGGGCACTCATTGGAGTAGTGACCCTTATTTCCACAATCATAACAAGTCACTTGCGACTTGTACTTTGCTTCCATAGGACAACATTGCTTCCAGTCCTCGGGACAGTGTTGGTGTTGGCGGCATCATTGTTGTTGTTGAACTCGGGTGGTGCACGGTTGAAATTTCCAGAGTTGTCGGGGTTGTTGTGATTTCCTCCAGGCCTTGGGTTTCCATGGTTGGGATAGGTCGGATGGTTCATCGGGGGTATGTTGGTTCTCGGGGCAAATCCCGGAGATAGGTTAGGGCGGTACTTTGGGGTATGATGGGTTCCTGGATGATGCATCATGCGACGCTTGCAGTTCTCATTGGCTTGGTTGATCTTTCCTTCCATCTGAATGGCAGAGTTGACAAGGGCTTCAATATCATCAAAGGGGATATTGACCAACATCGTCTGCATCTCATCATGCAAACCATTCAGGAATCTCTCTTTCTTCTTGGTTTCAGTGTCGATCTCATCCGGGGCATACCTAGCTAATGACAAGAATTTGTCACGGTATTCCACTACGGTCATCCTTCCTTGCTCCAGTTCTCTGAACTCATCTCTCATTCTCTTGATCAAACCCGGTGGCACATGGGTTCTGCTGAACTTAACTTTGAATTCCTCCCAGGTCATCATCTGTCCTCCGGTCATTGCACGAACACTGTTCCACCATCTCTGGCTAGATAGTGGGTGGCGAATAGAACTTTCTCGTTAGCTTCCACTCCGGCGACTTCCAGGTTGTTTTCTATGGTCTGCAGGGAATCATCTGCATGTAAGGGCTCTTCCGACTTAGTGAAAACAGGTGGGTTGGTGTTCTAGAAATTCTTGAGCTTAGATCCATGGTTGTCCTGATTTCGTTGGCCTTGATTTTTGTGGGCCAGCTGAGCTATCTGCTGAAGGGTGGCTAAGTTAGCTTGACGTTCTGCTATTTCGCCTTCACGGTCAGAAACCAACATTTGCAGGATCTGCAACATCGGGTCCGGGGATGAACCACTTCCTCCGCGAGGCATCTGAAGATTGAGATAGATCATGAGGAAAGAGGGAAATTTCTAAGGTTCAGGGACTTTGAAGAGTTTTTAAAGTCTGACTCAGATTTTCTAGCAACTTGCTTTTCATTCATTCAGTCATAGCACACGATACAACACACACCACAAAGGTAAACAGATGGTTTTAAGAACCATTCTGGAGTCTGCGATACAGTGGGACCTGAATAAAGCTCACTAATGCTAGTGCTCAGGTGCTACTACTCCTTGGAGTCGGTGTAGTCGTCATCCTCATCATCCTCATCGTCATCGATGAAGGCAAAATCCTCCTCATCGGTGAAGAAGTCCATGGTCTGATCCTCCAGAAAATCATCATCATCGCTGAGATAGGAGTAGGGGTCTCCACGAAGATCTTCTCCGTCATTCTCCCTTTCCTCCAACTGCATGTCTCTCTCGTGGATGGTCTCCTCCAAATCCGAGATACGGTGGCGAAGACGGGAAATGATGCGTCCCTTCTTGTCAAGCTGACGGCGATGATACTTGCGATCCTTTGCTATCATGGCGATGGTCTGATCCTTTGTCCTGATGATGGCGGACTTGTGGTTGGAGTAGTCACGGCAATTGTCCAATTCCTGCTGGCGATCATACATCATGAAGCTAAGGTGGTCCAACTAAGTCTTCAGCTCGTGGTGGTATGGGGCTTCTAGTGGCTGTCCCATAGCATCACGCCTTGGGCAAAACTCAAAGCGGGTACCCTTGATCTGGTTGATACTCTACCCACACAGACGGGCAAGAGCTTCCTGCATGGCCCTGGCAAGTCCATCAAGCCAGTTGTTCTCTCTTAAGGTGAACTGAATTCCCTCGGTAGTGGGAGGTTCGATCTTTCCTCAGAGACATGCAAAAACTAGCCATTGCCGATCTTCTCCTTACTGATCATTGAGCTGAGCTCCGAAGAACTCAGGGTGCGGACGCTCCAGAAGTTTCGAAAGCTGGTCCAAATCCCGCTCAAAGATGAGGTCTCCTCCATTCCCCACCTGATAAAACTTGTTGTACTTCACGTCCATCTATAAGAATATAGGATGAGTAAGTTAGGAGAGTGATCAAGTGTGTCAAATTTTATGTATTTTGCAAGATAATTTGAGGAACATGAATTTTTATGAAAGAATCAAGGTGATAAGAATGGGAATAAGTTTTTGTAAATATTTGCTTCCTTTGGTTTTGAAACTAAGTTTTTGAATCAAACGTACAGTCTAACTAGGGTCTCCTATGGTCAGGATGGCTCTCATACCAACTTGTCAACACCCGGATTTTTAATCCCAGATGCCTGTTAGCCATACATCGCAATCCCAGGATTACCATTTTTGCGAGACATAACAGATTTGGATACCACAGTACATCATCCATTACAAACCATACATAAGGTCTTACAAAAATAAGGATCTCATGATCTAGTCTTAATACAATTCAAGCAGCGGAAATATGTAATAATAAAGGTAGCGTAGGCGAAGCTCCATCTTCGGGGTCATAGGCAATGCTGACGATGGGAGATGATCCTAGTTGTCGTAACCTTCCTGCAGTCCTTCATCCTGGTACTCCTCTTCATAGTCTGGCCACGGGAATAGCCAGGGACAAAGCCATGAGTACTCTTTAAGTACTCGCAAACTAATGCTAACAATTTAAGGGGTTTTTTGTAGTAGGATACTAAGCTCTAGGGTTTTTTGCAAAAATCCAGATTTACCTCTACTAAGTTCAAAATCAAAGAAAGCTAGTTGAAATTTTATAACACCTAAATGGGAACTTGAATTTCATATCACAACTCTGTTGTGGTCAAGTCAAAGTCTCAATTCATTTCACAAGTCATTTTGAAAACATCTGACGGGGGAACAGTATGGCAAATCCAACTGTCCATAACCGCGGACACGGCTATTCGAATAGTTTGACACTCTGCAGAGATTGTACACTTTCACCACAACATTCGATACATCCGTCAGGAACAAATCCTGAATTCACCATACTCAGTATGCGGATAATAAATCCTAACCTTTCAGTTACACACCCTAGTATAAGAACCTCTCCTGTGAGTTTGGGCTCCCAACCATGACCAACTGTCATCTTGGGTACTGCACAGGTGGAAAATCTTCACAAGGTAGCCTCAGCTCAGACCTTGGCCGTGAGGGAACCCATACTAAGGTATATAAGTTTCCAGTCAATCCCTACCCAATTTTCGGGTATTGTGGTTGTACGGTAAAATTGGAATGGTATCGCATCCATACAACCATCAGTTTTATAAAGGGCTAAGGCTCATGCCTCAACATTTTCATCATCAAAATCATATGGTGTTCGGAAACACATGTCAAAACATCTCAGTAGAATGACTCGTCATTCTAAGGTTTTCATAACCATTTTCCACCAAGTACTCCCATCTAAAGTTGATCAAGTTTTATGCTTAGCACTAGCATCTACAAGTGGAGGTAAGTACTAAATGAGGGATGGTAAACAAGTGGGGTTTAACTAAGTTCAATCTCATGCCTTGGGATGACATCAAGATGACCTAGCTTAGGCCAAATTTAATGCTCTTTATGCAACCTTCAATTATCCTCCTAGAATCTACAAATCACTTAAGTAAACTCTAAGAAATAGCTTTGATAAAGGAATAAAGTAAAAAGCTTGCAAGTAAAACTAGGATTGGGTTATCAAGTGGGTATGATCACATATGCTTAAGGCATATAGTTGGCATGGTAACAAGCATGTATTAGCTTGCATAAGTATCGGTATAAGCTTGCTAAGTTAATAGCTTGCAAGTATTGTCTTGCATAGGTCAACTTGGTTAGTAAGGCTTGCCTTGTGCAGAGCAGTGGTTGAAATTCTCCTCGGCTTCTTCCTCATAGTATCCTCCTTCCTCCTCGTATCCTTGGTCGGTACTAGCGTCTATGAATAAATACGAGGTACATAATCACCAAACAATACTTAGCTATTTTCAATCATCACACAAAGGGGTACTATAGATGATCTAGCATCATCACTAACATTACCATATTAAAGCCTTTGCCTTATTTATTTTATTTTTAGAAAAGTAATTTCTACTCATTGAAAAACTACTTAAGATTTAATATTCTCCAAACCAAACATGGGATCATGTCGACACATGTCATCACCACATATTTCAGTACATGGGAATGTGATTTAAAGTGGTGTCACAATTTAATAAGGTTTAACCTTTTTATTTTAAATCATTAAAGTGGCTAGAATGCCTATATGGCATTCTTTTATCACATGAACATTATTTCTGTAAGTAAACCCATATGTTTTTATATATTCTGAAAGGTATGATCAAATGTGATTTTTGAGAGTTGGAATCAACTAAAAAGCTATTATGGTTGACATTTGAAAAATGTTTGAATGCATAAAAGCTCCTGACTTGTTATTTTTACCAAGGTTGATCTACAGATCGAAATGATTTGAATCCAACGGTCTTGGATTAAGCATTTCAGTACCTTTCTAATAAAATTGGTTTCATGCAATTTGGTTCACTGAATCGATCTAGGTTGATTTTTGAAACTAGGTACAGAACTGAGTTTGAATTGAAATAGAAAAATCTAAATTCAAACGCTTGGGCTGCGCGGGAGATGCTAATGGGCCGGCCCAGTGTCACTCCGCAGCGCGGGGCTCAGCTGACAGGGGGGTTCCACCCGTCAGTGGCTCATAACACGCAAAGCAGTACAGGGGAATTTGGTGCGTTGGATTAGAAGTGAGATCAACGGCTGAGGGTCGTCGTCGACGATGAACAGGTCACCGGCGAGCTCGAACCCTAGCGGCTCAGTGGGGGTCGTGGGAGGCTCACCGGGGCTCAGGAAAGGGTCGGCGATGCGGGCGAACGACAAAGTCGACAACGGCGATCCTCCTGGTACCGGCATCTCCTCCTGGGGCAGCTCCAATCGATGGCTCTTCTCCTCCTTGGCAGCGGCGAGCTCCGCCCAAATTCCGCGATGCGCTGCTCGCCTTGCTCCGGGAAGAAGTGGGAAGTCTCAGTGAGAGGTGGGGAGTGAGGTGGTGTGAAGAAATCGAGCGGGGGAGGCCTCTAGTTATAGTGGCGAGAGGGGACCGACGGGCGCGGGCTGAGCTCGTCGTGGTCGACGGCACAGAGGGCTACTGGCATGGGCGACGGTAGGGGACGGTGCGGTGCTCCCTGGCAAAGCTCAACGACATGGTGGCGTGGTGTGGGCGGTGCTGATCGGTCGGAATGCTTCGACGCTCTGAGCGGGTCCAACGGGGTTTTTGATGGTGCACAGCGCGCGTGGTCCGCGCGGCGGCGGACGAGCGTGTCTGCGGGGTTACTGGGGTGGTGGTGATCACGCGTGCACGCGGTAAGGGCGGTGCGCGGTCTGTGGGCGTGTGTCGAGGTTGGCACTCTGGCGCGCTCTCGGCATGCTCTCAGTGAAGCTTGGCAGGGTTCGAGCGATGGACAGGGGGTGGCTGTGGACGGTGGCCTGCGTCCTAGACATGGTATTTAGGCTTGGTGCTTTCTCTGGCTAGCTAGCCATGGTCGGCTGGCAAGGGTTCCTTCGGGTTGGCATGGCATGGTGCAAAGGGTAGGGTCTAGGGTTGGTCAAGGCACTGGTTGGCACTGGGGGAGACATGTGTGATCAATGGTGAACAATGCTTAGCCAAATTACTGCTCAAAACAGTGAAGTTTGGCCAAATTGATTTGTTGTCTCCAAGTGTTTGATGAAATGGCCGCAAGAACTTGAGTTTTGAGTTTTGAAAATATTTTTGATGGGTGTGCTAGGCATGTGTTCAGGATTCTGTGGATGCTTGGGTTTTGAAAATTGAGCTTGTTTGAGTGGTTTTTGAAAAAGTGGGATCTTCCCATATGAAATAGATTCAATTTTTAACTGTCATTTAAACTAAGCATTTGAATGTTTTTGGATGATCACAAAGTGGGCCTTGGTACCTTATTATGAGTACTATCAAAGGGTGCAAATATCCATACAAGTTTCTGTTAAGTTCCGAAAGTTAGGGATAGCCAAAGTAGGCATGGGAGTTAATTTGGCCAGAGTGACCATTCACTTAGTTTATTTGTTTTGACTTGTTTGTCTTTGGGAAAAGTGTGGGGATTGTTTAGATGATGTTTCTTTCACCTAAGAATCATTTTACAAGCAAAGAAACACAAAACCATGGCAATACAAAAGAATCCAAATTTTGAATACACACACATATGAATGCTTTCATACCTTTAGTTGGAAAAGTTTTTGTTAACCCTAATTTTGATTATTAGAGTTTGATGATCCAAGTTTAATATTTTTGGGATGTTACAGCATTAGTGAGAATATCCTCCGGATGAGCAACATGGCTGCCAAACTGAAGCCCATGGATGCTGATCTGGAGCTAAAGCCTGCTCTGCTTGTTCACTTGGTCATGGCATCACTGCCTTAACAGTTTGACAACTTCGTTCTCAATTACAACATGGCCCCTGAAGAGTGGAACATAGAAAAGACCATCGCCATCTGTTCCCAAGAAGAGGCTCAAATCCCAGAATGGTGGTTCATTGAACCTAGTGAAGGACAAAAAGAAAAGGACATTCACTCAAAGCAACCATGACTCCCCTTCTAAGACACGTGGTAAAGCTCCCATGTAATAATAGCCTCAGCATAGGCCTGCCCTCCTAGTGAACAGAGATACTTGTCTTTATTGCGGCAAGAAAGGGAACTTTAAGAAATATTGCTTTGTTTTTATAAAGGAGCTAATGGAAAGGAAAGGGATTCCATTTGACGAGGACTATGAAAATAAACAAAGGATGCGTTGAAGTCGCAAATGGAGTCCAAGCAGACGTTGAGGTCGTTGGTGATATCTCCTTGGAGCTTGCTGATGGATCAATGGTCTTGCTTATGGATGTTCTCTATGTTACTTCTTTGCATACAAATTTAATAAGTGTGCCGTGTTTGGACAAAGTAAACTATTATTGTCATTTTGTACATGGCCAGTGTGCCATTTATTATAATAAAGATTGTGTGGGTGTTTCTTTCCTTCACAATGAGCTTTATTTATTATTCACTCGCAAAAAGTTAATTCTATGTGTAAAATGAAAGAGCATGTTTCCTCGTCGGATAAAGATCCAATGAAAAGAAAGAGAACTCAAGACTCGTCGAAATTATGGCACTGTCATTTAGGCCATATTTCGAGTGGGGAATAGAAAGACTAGTTAAAAATGATATTCTTGCTCCATTAGAGTTCTCCGACATAGATCAATGCATTGATTGCATTAAAGGAAAGTATGTAAAGCAAATCAAAAAGGGTGCAAATCGAAGTGCCGAAAAACTAGAAATTATTCACACTAACATTGGTGGACCGTTTCTAGTGAAAAGTGTGGATGTCTATGACTCGTTCATAACATTCACAGATGATTACTCCCGCTATGGTTATATTTATCCCATTCAAAAAAGATCGGAAGCATTGTATAAATTTATATATTCAAAGCTGAAGTTGAGAATCAACACAGCAAAACAATAAATATAGTAAGGTCCGACCGTGGAGGGGAGTACTATGGTCTACACACTCCATATGGTCAAGTCCATGGACCTTTTACGAGGTTCTTACAGGAGACTGACATAGTGGCCCAGTATTCGATGTCGGGCGAGCCTCAACAAAATGGAGTAGCTGAAAGGATCAACATTGCCATTGGGATTGTGGATGGAGGCGTTAAAAACATCCATTCATTATCTCAATAGAGTACCAAGCAAGTCGGTGCCCAAAACACCGTATGAGCTATGTACAAGAAGAGTTCCCTCGCTATAACACCTAAGGGTGTGGGGGAGCCCTGCTAAGGCTAAAGTGTTCAATCCAAATATTGCAAAGCTTGACCCCAAAACAATCAGTTGCCATTTTATTGGCTATCTTGAAAAGTCAAAACATTATCGTTTCTACTGTCCAGACAGATACCCAAAGTTTGTAGAAACTAAACATGATGTGTTCTTAGAGGACGAAATGATGAGGGGGAGCAAGGTAGCTCGGAAAATTTATCTTGAGGAGAAGAGGGTGCATGCACCCAGTCCGATGATTCAGGAGAAATTCTTCTTGCTACCTGATGTTCCTGCATCGACAACCCAGAGGTTGTGGTGCAAGCACCTGTTGCGACTCCACCCATGACAACAATGAATGAGGATCCAGAACCTGTCCGTCAGGAGCTGACCGAACCCACTATTGAGCATGAAAGGGAACAACAATAGCCACCTCTAGAACATACGCCAAATGTTGAGACACGTGATGAGCTAGCTCATGAGTCCCCTAGAATGTCTCAAAGAGTTAAAAAGTTAGCGATTTCTAAAGATTACAAAGTTTATAACACAGAAAGAGTTGGACTTGGGGAAGCTTTACATGTATTGGGCATAGAAATTCACCGAGATAAAACAAATGGGGTTCTAGGTTTGTCGCAAAAGGCATACCTAGAAAAGATTCTAAAGAAATATAGTATGCATGCGTGCAATACCACACCTGCTCTTATAGTCAAGGGCGACAGTTTTGGAAATGTCCCAAAATTCAATATGAGATCGATCAAATGAAGTCAGTATCATATGCTTTGGCCGTTGGAAGCTTATAGTATGCACAAGTGTGCACTCTCCCTGACTTAGCTTTTATCACTAGGGTACTCGGTAGATATCAAGAGAATCCAGGCATAGAGCACTAGAAAATGGTAAAGAAAGATTTGTGTTATGCGCAAGGCTCAAAAGACCTCATGCTCACATATAGAAGGTCTGATTCTCTAGAGATAAGAGGGTATTCAGATGCTGATTTTGCGGGAGACAAAGAGGACCGAAAGTCCACGACATGATACGTATTCACTCTCGCGGGAGGGGCTATTTCGTGGAGAAGCTCCAAACAGTCAATAGTTGCATCATCCACGATGTATGCAGAATTTATAGCATGCTATGAGGCCACGGGGCAGGCGATATGGTTAAATAAATTTATACCCGACTTGAAAGTGGTAGATTGTATTAGCAAACCACTAAAGATGTATTGTGACAACGAGCCCACAATAGTTTATGCTCACAACAACAAGTTGAATACTGCTTCCAAACCAATAGAGATAAAGATAACATCCAGGATCACACTATAAGACTTGAGCATTTAAGGAAAAATAAAATGCTTGTGGATCCGCTAACGAAAGGCTTACCACCCAATGTGTTCAAGGAGCACTTAGCCGGCATGGGTTTAACGGAAAGCCTATGATTCCTGGATCATAAGAGGCCCAAAAGTAAAGAGTTTCTTGTTTCAAAACAAGATATATATTGTAGCTGTCTGATTCTATCAGCAATTGAGCTATGAAGATAAAACATGCTCTATGTATCAAACAGTGATGAAATGAGTAAAGTATAAAGTAAAAAGTAAAGTTGACATCAAGGGGGAGACTGTTAGATTGATCTCACGGCCGCGGCCCAACGGCCCGATCAACCCCTTTTGATTGCGCCCTGATCGAGGGCGCCCAACCCTCTTATGGTTGGTGGGCCCCTATCAACGTTGCTATATAAAGAGGTGGGGCGGCTGCACACGGTACGAGGTTCACCTGTGTGCCGCCAACCCCACCGACACCTCCCACCGATCTAGGGTTAGCGTCGGCTCGACGGGAAGCTCCACCACAGCCTAGTACACCTAAACACCTCGCCCTCGCCGTCGCCATCCCCATGGCCACGCCTCGGGACCGTCCACCGCTAGAGATGGTTCGGACCTTCTCTCCCCTCTCTCTCACTATCAAGATCTAGTAAATAGTTTATCCTCTACCGAACCGATATGGAGCTGTAAGATATAACACTAAAAGCCATGGGCCTATGGCTGGACCTCCGTGGCTCTGTCAGGTCCTTCCTTGCGAATAATGTGTCATGAATTTGGTACAAGATTGGTCGATGATCTTTTTTAAAGGAAACTACAGCATGAACCAATTTCACTAATTTTCGAACCAAGATACAAAGAAAACGGCTACAAATGTAACACACCACACAAACACAAGAAAGGTACGGGAGAAAAAACGAACAAAACACCGGATACCAGATATGACCTAGACAGAACCAGCAAGCCTTGAACTTAGCACCTAGGACCACAGAAAGAAAAGGTAGGATGGTTGTTGGCTCCGTCAAAGGGCATACTATAGTCGATACAATGCAAAAGCCATCGTATGCTTGCCCAACAGGCACTCTTCACCTTTGAGATCTAGGAATGTCACAGATCGTTTAAGGGGATCACACCAGCGAGGTACATCGCAGCAACAAAAGCCGGCGATGCTGACTCTTCTACAGCACCTCCTCTTGGCCTAAAACTTGACATCCATCAACGAATGAGCAACCCTAAGCACAAAGTAACAAAACGATAACACAAAAAGGCACCAAAGGACATCGAGAAACCGAGACCTCACCGCTAACATGGACATTAAGGCTTAACTGACATTCTTGTGAGGCCGACCATCGGGTGAGGTGGATCAAGGAACTTTGCTTGGCACATGCATCATTCAAAAGTGTGGACAATCAAGAAGAGCACTCGTTTCCTCTGTCATTCTTATCTCGTGGGGAACTAGAACTTGCATAACGTGAGGCTCTTCTGCAACCATGCTCCCCTCCAATAATTGTTGTTAGGAAAATAAAAGAGAGAACGTGATTTGGTCCTTAGTCTTTGCTAAGCATTTGAGTATTGCTAATGTTGTGAGAATGAGTATGTGCGCTACGTGATTCTAAACATTTTTTATGAAATTGGAAAACCTTTTGCATTGTTTAATAATATCAATGATGTCACCTAAAGTGCATGATGTCATAAGCAATACAAACTTTAGATTATATTATTTCTGGAACAAGGCTAAGGACTTGTCATTCTCATTAGTTAAGAAGAGTAGAAATTGTCTAGTAAATTGATACTATATCCATTCCAAAAACAAGGCATACAATGTTTCTGAGAAATAAAACAATGTTGAGTTTGACCAAGATTATTGAAAATGTATTAATATTTATGATGTTAAATCTATACCATTAGATACATTATGATATATATTTTCACATGTATATGCATAGTCAATGGTGGGCCTAGGATTTACTGAGTGTGTACTCAAAATTACAAAAGGCACATTTTTTCTTTTATAGTCTAAACTCTAGTTTTGGGATATGTAATTGATTATGTCATCATATAGTTTTAACTGCATGTTATATGGAAAAAAAGACCAATATGAGAGGACAAAAATAGAAAATGGTAGCAAAGCTTACAAGGTACAAGATAGCTTGGGAGCTTGAAAACTACTATAGTGATGATGTCCTCGTTCTTAACTTCTAATGCACAGTCCAAAAATTCAGCACATATAAAAAACTAAGATCTTCTGAATTCCTACTAACTCTATAAGAATTGAAGATGCTCGGAATATCTACTATGCCTTGATTGTGTATCGCAACAAAACAAACCACCTACTGCGAGTAACATTTTTTCGAAAAACAATGGCCACCTTTCTCAACAGTGCTAACGAGGATTATGCCACATGTTTACTATTGTTAGACCGACGCGAAAAATGGCAACGACTATTAGAAATTATCAATATACTAGATGTGTTCCCACATCTAAGCGACGCATATCCTTTCCCCCTCTCGTTTCCTTCTTCCTCATCGGTTCACACAAGTGAGGATGGTGAAAAGCGCTCTGTTGGAGGGGCCGCGTCTAGGACAATATGTGGTGCCCAGAGTAGCATGATGCAGCTATAGGAGATGAAAATCCTGGGGGTTGCATGGGAGTTGCGGCAGCAGAGACTACCTGTTGTTGGGGTAGGGAGCCATCATAGGTCGAGCCTAGCGGGACGATGGTGAGGTAGACGAGCGCGAGGAACATGGCTAGAGGTATGGTAGGCGGTGAGTGCGGAAAACATGGTTGGCAGTAGAGAGAGGGGCATAGAGAAAACATGGCCAGTGGGGGACTTGTCCAAAGGGAGGGCACAGTCAGAAAAATAATGGTCACCATACTATCACAGCCTTGTTCTAACGCCGACCTCTATCATCTTCATGGCTGTCGTGCGAGCCGCCAACGAGAACAAACTCAAAAACCTATCCCTCTGAACCGGAACCAACTCCGACATAATGCCCCCAAGACGGATCACCGACAACCTAGAAGTACCAAGAATTAGGATTCTCATGGTGAATACAGGAAGAAAGGTTAAAACTTCACAACCACGACGTCGTTGGCATTTAATGATGCCCACAGAAGCCTCCGTTGTTGGCCTTAACCAAAGTCAAACCCAAACTTACCGCGGTGGATGGATAAGTCAGCCATCCACCATAGTTTTAACAGCCTCGCCAACAGAGTCCAACTAGCCATGTCAGCCGGGGTCCATATTGCTAGATACAAAGGCAAAGCATGGGCTTGATCGGATTTGCGAAATCAACCTGCGTGTCTTTGGGAGATGGTCGGCGGGTAGCCTAAACGCAAATCCCACACCGTAGGAAACAAGAAGCCACACCGACAGATGTGAAGTATATTGTCACAACCGCTATACCTAGTCCCCTCTGTAAGGCACTGAGGCACCGTCACCGCTACAACAACCACACACTTAACCGCCAAGAGGTTGCACTCGTTTTAACTAGCCCCTACCAATAGGGGAATCAAATTTTGGAACCTACGGGGAAAACATGCCAAGAGGATCCTAGCTATGGCACGGTCTTAGAGCATCTCCATCGGTGGCTCCCAACCCAGCCTCCAACCGAGTTGGGGTGAAGGCCAAAATTTGGCACTCACCGGCAGCCTCCAACCGGTGTCAGCAATTTGTGCCGCACACTAAACTGTCCGGCATCCCCTTGCCGCCCTCGGCAATCAGGGGAAGGGATGGAGCAGCGGATCTTGGTTCAAGACAGCATGGGGACGTCCCCCGGCCGACGTTCCTTGCTATGTAAAGCAGACATGTTCATTGACTCACAAAGTCTCGTTGATGGTAGTATTTTTTTTGGATTTGGCAATGGTGGAGGCTCGGTGTCTCTTTCGACGTGCGCCTCGGCAGCACTGGAGTTGGGCGGCGGCCGCTTGCTTATGCGGTTACAAGAAACCCTAGGTATCGTTTTGTATTTCTCGATCTCTTGGATTTTATCCGCAAAGTTTTCAAGATAATCGGTTTATCTTGGTCTATCTTTTTTTTAGTTTGCATGTGTGTTGCTTATTGTAATTTGATTTTTTATTGATGAAATTGAAATATGTGGTTGGTCTATAAAAAACACTATTCTACATGCCCTAAAACCAGGTCTATCTGTCGCGTCTTAACAAAGATTGGAGAAAATCCAGGAGAGGATCGTTCGTGCGTGTGTTCCAAGAATCGGAGACGGACTCTTCGAATCGACCTACATATACGGAACGAGTATTAAAAAGAGAGAGACACGCTCGTACAAAATCAAACCAGTACGATTGCATCTACATCTGCATCATCATGCAAGTCTCCCGCAAGGCGAAGGTCGCCGACGCTGACGGCGGCGGCGGCGCTGGCCGCGACCGTCTGAGCCAGCTGCCTGACTGCCTTCTCCACATCATCCTGTCAGAGCTTAAGGCCCGGCAGGTCGTTCAGACGTGCGTGCTGTCGCGGCGGTGGCAGAAACTCTGGCTCACGTCCCTGTGCCTCGACGTCGACGGCAGCGAGTTTCCCCAACACGGCGCTGATCTGCCTCCGATCCCATGCCAACACGCCGCTCTGCACCCCGCCGCCTTCATGCACCCAGGAGGATCTGAATATTACGCGCCTCCGTACGAGTTCGAGGATTTCGTGGACTGCCTACTCGTCCATCGGAGCGCCGGCGGCAGGCCACCGCTGGACACCCTGCGGCTGAGTATCCCGCCATGGTGGACGTTCGCATCGCGGTTTCTCATCAGCGGCGTCTCCAACGAGACCAAGCACACCGCTTGGGTCCGTCGTGGCCTCAGGTGCTCCCCGGCGGCGCTTGACGTCAGCGCCTACGTGAAGCTTCCCGCTCTGTCCTCCCCCGGCACCGACCGTCTGAGGAAGCTGCGGCTGGACCGGGTGATCCTCCACCCTCACTTCGCGGAACATCTCAGCTCCGGGCTCCCCGTTCTGGAAGACCTGGAGATTAGCGGCACCGATCTGTCCGGGCTCTCGACGATCGCCTCTGGCACGCTCAAGCACCTCGCCATCGACTCCACCTGCGAGATCACGGCGAACGAATGCGGGATCCTCGCGTTCCGCGTCGCGGCCCCACGCCTAGTGTCTCTGCACCTGGCCGTCCGGTTCCATCGCCTCGGCCTGTTCGGCGTCCTCATCGAGGAGGCGCCTCGCCTTGTCCGAGCGTCCATCCGCCTGGTGGACAAGCCTGGGCTCTGGCTGGCGAAATCTCTGCGCCACCTCCTCGGCTCCGTGTCCCATGTCCGCACCTTGGAGCTCTATGGATTCCATGACATGGTGGTTAAGTTTCTCTGCTCTTTAATTATAAATTTCAACTCGATTCCAAATTAATTAACTCTTTGCCTGTGCAACACAATGTAGACGCTAGTCCGGCAACCTCGAGTAGGTGGGTGGATGCTGCCCCAGAATTTTCTCCAGCCACATATGCATATGCCTTTTATTCCCCCTCCTCCTGGTCCTCCTCATCCGTGGTTTGGCGGCCACCCTGCTCAGAATTATCAGCAGGAGGAGTATGGTCTATGGGTGACTGCGCACCAGCACCAGCAGCAGCAGGCCTTGATGATGCCGCGCCCAATGTTACAGGCAATACTCGATATGGGATTGCCGGTGTTCCACGGCCTCACATCCTTGGTCCTCGATGAGTGCGACACAGGCCAAGAGGTTCACACGCTCTGGCGTTTTCTCAATAAAGTTCCTCTGCTAGAGAAGCTAACTCTAAAAAATTGTCAGGTACGACATGCTGCTTAATTAGCTTTATTTGCTTGATTGATATAGCCACCACTCAAGTATCTAATTACCTCGCTCGCTCGCTCCTAATTTGTTCTATTTTCCAATGTTTCTAGTTCCAGATGTTTCCGGATGTTCCAGAGATGATGGAGACTATCTTGGAAAAGGCCACTGTATCCTCTAATCTAAAGTCGGTCCACATTATCTACAGCGATAGAGATGGCCATCATCAGGGTGGAGGAGGCCTATACAACATGCCAATCAACGAGGCGTCATCGTCCGTGATAGAGTGGAACCTGCCCACGACTACCACCATCCGAGTTACCAAACTGCCAAAAGATTGAACTTCATTTTTGCACCCCTGTTTTGTTTGGTTGATTTGATTCTGAGATGGCCTCTTGTCTTGCACTGAATTTACTCAGTTTTGGGGACTAGAACAGTCAAGTTTCACAACATTCTAGTACTCATATTCTCTTTCCGTATTATGGTACACACTACAGGAAAGAATTGATACGCCGACGGCCGGCTGCCGTCGGCACATCGCCAAATTGTTGTCGGCACAGGCTGTGCCGACGGTGGCCGTCGGCGTAGCCCCCTCGGCGTACGTCCTCGTCGGCACAGCGTCTTTCAGCGGGCCCCGCGTGTCAAACAACGGCCGTCTCCGATAACGGCCCAGCCTGGAGCTACGCCGACGGCCAAGCCGTCGGCATAGGAATGGAGCTACGCCGACGGCCTAGCCGTCGGCATAGCCTAAAATTTTGTTTTTGAATTTTTAAAAAAAAAATAATTTTTTTATTTTTTTTGTCTTTGAATTGTTTGACTGGTTAATCTCTCGCTTTGATCATTTTTAGCACTATTTATAGTTAATAATTGATTAAATTGCAGTCTTAGTCAAAGTTCCAAGTCGGTCACCCATCCTAGCACTACTCCATCTCTAGCACGCTTAACTTCCTCATTCCTTCAAAATCTCTTTCCGCAAAGCAATTTACACATTGTTGTCATTACTATGATATCAATCCTATTAACTCTTATATCATCATGTCACATGGTTGTATTTTTTAAAATTACAAGCAATTATTTAAGTAAACAACAATGAATAAGTAAAAATATTATTCAATTCAAATAAAAATATAATAAATTTATTTTATTTTGTATTTTTTATTTAATATGTAATAATTAATATCTTTAAATCTATAAATCAGAATTTGGCAAATAATATGTCTAAATTGATTAAAAAATGAGAGGAATCCGAATATGATATCAATATCAACTTATCACAAACTATGTTGTGATGCTTATCATAATTTCATTTGCCCATTTAAAACGGCACGCATAAAGATTCTTAGCTCGGGGATGAGACTCGCTAAACTTGAAGTGAATCTATGATGAAACAACATATTTTGAACCTAAAAATGATTTTAGTAAAAAATCATGAGCATCCGATCATGTACCTATAGTTCATATCTGACTCACTTCCTTCCGATTCGACAGCAATTTGTCTTTTTCAACAGGGATAGACAGAAATGTTTGAGATCCTCCTGTTATGACATTATCCATGTAAAGTGGTCTATTATTTTTGAAAAATGTGAGGGTAGCATTTTGAATTAGCCATTTGGTGGTTGCTTCACAAAACCATCCGTTTTTTGCACTCGGAAAATAGAAAACGGCTTTTTGGTGCGACGAAAAGGAAAACTTCCTCCTGAAACATTGTTCGCCATCCCATGATTCACACTTATGCACAATATGGACACATTATCACAAACTATGCCTTCATTCTATCCATAACATTGGTCATTTGACCCGAAAGCCAAGAAACCTCGAATGGGATAGGTCATTTTGTGAAGGTTTTTTTGATACATAATCAATATACCAAGTTTGATATTTTTACTTATAACTATGTCACATAATATGACACCACGCGAAGGTTTCACATTGTTTGGATTGGTTTTGAATCTATAATGCCCATTTTAAACCATCGTTAAACTTTGTCGAAGGGCGGGCATGAAGATTCTTAGCTCGGGGCTGAGACTCTCTAAACTTGAAGTCGATCTATGATGAAACAACATATTTTGAACCTAAAAATGATTTTTGTAAAAAATCATGAGCATCCGATCATGTACTTGTAGTTCATATCTGACCCACTTCCTACCGATTCCGCAGGAATTTGTCTTTTCACCAGGAATAGATGGAAATGTTTGAGATCACCTGTTATGACATTATCCATGTAAGGTGGTCTAGTATTTTTGAAAAATGTGACGGTAGCATTTTGAATTAGTCATTTGGTGGTTGCTTCACAAAACCATCCGTTTTTTGCACTCGAAAAATGGAAAACGGCTTTTTGGTGCGACGAAAAGGAAAACTTTGTCCTGAAACATTATTCGCCATCACATGATACACAGTTATGCATAATATGGACACATTGTTACAAACTATGCCTTCATTCTAGCCATAACATTGGTCATTTGACCCAAAAGCCAAGAAACCTCGAACGAGATAGGTCATTTTATGAAGGTTTTTTAAGACATAATCAATATATCAAGTTTGATATTTTTCCTTCTATGTCACATAATATGACACCAAGCGAAGGTTTCGCATTGTTTGGATTGTTTTTAAATTTATAATGCCCGTTTTAAACTATATATAATGTTTTATATTTCACTTAATTTTTGTTCATAAATGTGTAATATTTGAGTGTAGATAGATAGATATTATTTTTATGCAAATTTTCATATATTATTTGTATTTTTCTGAATTAGAATGATTTAGTTATGATTTTTCAAAAAATAATAAAAAAGGAAAAAACCTGGAGGCCTATGCCGACGGCTTAGCCGTCGGCACAGACCAAACAAAATTTTCCAAAGAGTTGTGCTGACGGCGAGGCGATCGGCACAGCTTGGCTGTCTAACGCCCTTTCCGTCACCGTGTCTGAACTAGGGCTATGCCGAGGGCTATAGGGCTACCGTCGGCACAGACCTCGCTACTACGCCGACGGCCACGCTACGCCGAGGGTTACCCTTGGCACCGTCATCTACGCCGACGGCCGAGCTAGTCGGCTGGCCAGGGAAGGCAACTACACCGACGGCCCCGACATTTGGCCATCGGCGTAGCCGGACGGCCGTCGGCGCCTTAGTTCTTTCCTGTAGCGACACTTGCGCAGTGACTATTTACCAAGTCATTTCTAGGTTCAGCTAATCAGGGTATGTACTCTAGTTTGTTTTTTATTGAAAATGCACTGCACCAGTGCTTTTTCATTCATCAACAGAGTGTTACAGTGAGACACGACAAACCGAGGTTTGCAAAGGAAAAACGAGAAATCTACATTGACACCACTCGCCGGATGTTAAATTCTGGCGGGCTAGTTACGACGAGATCTTCAAAAGTAGATCCCATATTGATATGTTCTGAGAAAAAAATTAAACCAAAAAGTTACGCATCCCTAACACGTGAGTTATCCATGATATAATATGTAACTTATCTACCCTATAATACATAAGTATTCTAGAGGTTCTTGCATACGTGTTGAGCAAGTTTCATTGGAACGCGGTAGGCTAGGTGTTAGGATGCCGATACTTCGTCGCATAGACGAGCGATGAAGGCTTGGTACCCTAACACCCTTCAAGACTTCGTCACCCATACGACGCACAAACGACAACAGACGATCAAGCCGAACCTCTAGACTACTAGTTATGTGTTATGTTTATTCACTACAACTTAGGTTTGTGGATGGATGGTGAAAGGATCGTATGGACACCTAGAGGGGGTGAATAGGTGCTACTTCAAATTTTCTTCTTTTTCAAATTTAGGTTTGACAATAAGGTAAATTATCTAGATCATACAACTATGGTGAATTTACCTATATGACAATTATGCAAGAGCTACCACAACACAAAGTAGTAACGAGCAAGTAAGGTGCGGTAAAGGATAGAAGTAACCGAAGAGTGGACGCGGAGACATAAGGATTTGTTTCCCGTAGTTCCTTCCTTTTGAGGGGAAGTACGTCTATGTTTGGAGAGGGGGTGGTTTCAAACCACCAACACCACGAAAGGCCTCCCTTGTTCTCCAACGAATCTCACCCCAACGGGATCGATTCACCTTTCACTATATCGGCAACCTTCAAGGTGGAAGCAGGCACCGTTACAAGTTTGGGGCACACATCCACAACTTAATCGGAGGCTCCCAAATACAAGCAAGCTATCAAAGTAATCAAATACAAGATTGTAAGAACCAAAACAAGAACTAGGGTTTCCAAGAAAACACTAGAGCAAAGGGGACCTCAATGAAATGAGGGGGAAATGAAAATCTCTTTTGGTGAAGTAGTAGATCGGGGCATCCTCCTTCGATTCTCCAAAGATCAAGGACTTTGGATGGTGGAAAGGGGAGATCTTGAAGATTTGAGTGGCTCCAATGGTGGTCTTGACTTTAATGTGTTTGAGCAACTTGTCCCAAGGTAGGTGGAGGGGTATTTATACCCCTCCACAGAATCTGGCTGTTGGAGCATTTATTGAAGCGGTAGTACCGGAAGTTCAAGCAGTACTACCAGATAACTCTGGTACTACCGGACCTGGTAACGAACCACTCCTTTTTCAAACTTCATCAAATCCTGCCCACAGCGGTACTACTATTGCTTCTACCGGAAAGCGGTAGTACCGCCAGTGGCAACCGGTACTACCGGTCATGGAGCAATCAGCATTTTCCAGACGAAAAAACTCTCTGTCACGCCAGGTAGTAAAATGCGGTACTACCGCATTTTGCTATCGGCGCAGACAGAAGCTTTTTGCAACGTACAAAAATTCTCTGTCATGCCAGGTAGTAAAATGCGGTACTACCGCATTTTGCTACCGGCGCAGACAGAGGCTTTTTGCAACGTACAAAAAGTCTCTGTCACGCCTGGTAGTAAAATGCGGTACTACCGCATTTTGCTACCGGCGCAGACAGAGGCTTTTTGCAACGTACAAAAAGTCTCTGTCACGCCAGTTAGTAAAATGCGGTACTACCGCATTTTGCTACCGGCGCAGACATAAGCTTTTTGCAATGTACAAAAAGTCTCTGTCCCGAGCGGTACTAAAATGCGGTACTGCCGCATTTTAGTACCGGAGCAGGCAGAATATTTTAACAAGCTGTCAAAAAGCTTCTGTCGCGCTAGGTACTAAAATGCGGCAGTACCGCTTTTTAGTACCTGGCGCGGAAGAGAATTTTTGACAGTTAGTCACAGGCTTCTGTCTGGTCCGGTAGCAAGGTACCGCGCCAGGCAGACAGTTTTTGAATGTTTGCAGATCTTTTTAATGTACCTGCGACACACTTAGCAAATCATTAGACCGATATGTGAGTTGTTATCAAACACCAAAATCACTGGGGATAGCAAATGCTCTTTCAATCTCCCCCTTTTTGGTGTTTGATGACAACACACATTTTGCACGGAAATCTAGTGATGACAAGATGTAGATGGGGCTCCCCCTAGATATGTAGAAACAAGCCCCATACACTCTAACAAGCTACCTAGGAGTAGAAGTCGCACATACCTTTGCTAAATAACATGTGATGACCAATATTGATTAGAAATGGGGAAGGTCGTCACATAGGATGGATCAAAATAAGAATAGCCATATTACATACAAGATCGATCCATACGATAACCACATAGTCTTACCGCATAACCACATAGTTCACACATAATAAGTCACACATAATAAGAGGCACACAAATAAAGTTCACAAGCGATTAAAAACAATGGCAAGAACGAGCTTGTGACTTTTTTCCTCGCAAATCCTGCATACCTAATGTGCAACTTCTCCCCCTTTGGCATCAAGACGCCAAAAAGGGACAAGAGCAACACTAACGCCCCGGAGATCACTCGTCATCATCATCATCAACCTAGTCTTCCCATGCATCATCATGAGGTGGCGGGGCACGGAAGGAGGAGGTGGCATAATCTTCCCAGTTGCTGTGCTTGTAGATCCATTGGTCTTCTGGGGTAATGTTGTTCTCGGAGCCCTTGGAAATGGTCAAGCCTTGAGCCTCCATCATTTCCTTCTAATGAACAACAGATTTCTTGGCATAGACATGGGCCTCGTACATGCGTTTCTGATTGTCCACTTGGAGGCAGAATATCTTCTTGAGTTTGGCCTCAAACCTCTTAGCCCAAGATGGCTGTGCGGACTGACGACGTGAGACCACAAATGCAGCAACCTGCTGCTCATCAGCTGCATCACCTGACTCCCCCTCAACCGGGTTCCCATCCTCATCAACAATCTGACCGTCTGCATTGCGTGGTTTGAGATGGGTCTTGATCAACAGATTCCTGTGGCGGTGAGTGGCAAGGCGAAGAGAAGGCAAGTCACGGGAAATCACAGGGCACTTGCTAATGATGAGAGCCATGATGTATGGAGCAAAAGGAGGCACCCTCCTCTGAAAAGTGGCGCAGACCATTTCATTCCAAATAACATCCATCACATCCATAGGTAGGCCAGAGTCACGGTGGTGATGGGTGGCCATCATAATATCGACCATGAAAGCATGTATCTCATCAACATTCCCAGCACGAGGGGCGACAGTCTCGCGAAAGATGCGGTGCAAGATGTCATAAGTAGGGAGGAGACCCTTGATCTTTCCAGGGATTCCGCGCCCCCGGATGTACAGTGGGGCAAGCACATCTTTCTTCATGGGACGATCATTGGCGTGGCACCGAAAGCCAACGGGAATGTCCTTGCCACGGTCTTCGTACCCGAGGATAGTCCCAAACTCAGCCAACGTTTCTTGCTTGACATCACCCTCGGTCATCCAAGTGAGAGTCTGAGTATCATTCTTGGCAAAGTGAACGGTTGCATAGAACTGAGCAATGAGCATTGGATCATAGTTGCACCGGAACTCCATAATGGGAAGCAAGCCAATTGTGGTGCAAATGTCAAGGGCCTCACCAAAGTAGTTCAGATTCTTTCTCACATGATTCATCTCGATCCATTTTTGAGGAACCACAATTTTGTCATCTTTCATGAGAATCTCGTGGTACACCTGCTCCTAGAAATCTGTAAAGAAGAGGTTATTTTCACGAGCATAAGAGCGAGCTGTCCCATATGGGCTGACCACCCGCAGGGCATGAAATTCAGTCTCAGACAGATCAGACAACAGTTTTGGCCCAGATGGCCCGGAACATTGACTCTTGCGAGGACCAGAAGAAGGAGGAGGTGGAGGAGCTTTACCACGACCGGCACTTTGCTTGACCCCCCCCACCCCTACGACCACGACCACGAGTTGTTGGCAGTTTCAGACAGGCACTAGGTTGAGGCATGACCTCCTCTTCTGACTCAGTCTCAGATTCTGACTCATAGTCCTCGATCTCATAGTGAGATTTGGAGCGCTTGCGCGATCCCCGAGAACCCCCTGCACCTGTGAAAGAACGAGGGAGATAGCATAGGGGTAAGGGCACAAGAACCTGAGGCAAACAGAGGATGGAGTTGGTGTTTTTAAAAAAAAATTGCTGCCAGTACTGGGCGGTAGTACCGGACCTGCACTAGCGGTAGTACCGCCAAGCGGTAGTACCGGAAAAAGATTCCCAGTACTACCAGCCCGCGACTATAGTGCAGATCTGAACTAGAGATCCAAGTAAGGGCAATAAATTTGTTGTAAAAACACGATTTCCATCGGACCAAGTGATAGATCTGGTAAATAACACACGATACAACCTCAAGAATGCGAGTTTTAACCAAGAATCAAAGTTTCCCTAGATTCAATGGAGAAAACAAGTGAGAGGATGAGGAGGGAGGTAGTACCGGTGTCCATGACGGTGGGGAAGAGAGAGGAGCCCGCAGGGAGACCGGATCCGGTGTGAATCCGGGAGAAGGAGGGAAGGGCGGGGCTCCTCCGGTGTCCTCTTGCTCTAGTGGTGGCGCTGGTGAGGAGTGAAGACGAGGGATGAATGAGGCACTGAGGGGTGCCTCTCCCCTGTCTTCAGTCTTAACCGACGCGCACAAGCGGTAGTACCGGGTCCATGAGCGGTAGTACCGCTAGGCGGTAGTACCGGAGGTACCGACCGGTAGTACCGCACCTGGGAAGTTTTCAGGCAGGAACCTGGAAACAAAACCAGAGGCGGTAGTACCGCTGGTAACTTCCGGTAGTACTGTTTGGCGGTAGTACCGCATATGAGATCCGGTAGTACCATAACCATCAGGACAAAGAGCCAAGATACATAAAAATGGAAGGTTCTTGTGCAGAGTAGATGGGTTTTGTTGAGGGATACGAATGGTATGGGTTTAGAGAGTCACACTGATATGGGCCAATGCACTCAAAAATTACAAAAGGAACGTATGAAGAGCCAAATGTGAGTGCACGACCAAGGAAACAAAACCAACTAAAGGATGACAAACATGAGTAAGAACCAATTCAAATAGATGACAAACACGAGTAAGCACCTCAACCTCTCGATTGAGAGGGGGCGGTGGCCTAGGCCACCATATTTGAGTATACTCGGCTTGGCACCACGAAGATATATCTTGGGTCCATTACCGAAACTCATCATTGAGCTCACATATCACAAAATGATATTAAGAGGAATGATTTTGTTTACTTTGCGCATAATGGGGGGAGGGATAGTCCAATCAATTAGGACCGCACTCCCCCTATGTCCATGCCTACACCTAAACCAAACATGGGTCGAGTATTAGGTGAGAGTGCAAGATAATCAAGTCAAACTCCTAGAATCCACGATATTTAGTTCATTCCTCAAGTAGCAAAACCTTGCTTCATCAAGTGGCTTCGTGAAGATATCGGCAAGTTGATCTTTGGTTGATACATAGGATAGATCAATATCACCTCTAGCAACATGATCTCTAATGAAGTGATGTCGAATCTCAATATGCTTTGTCCTTGTGTGATCCACCGGGTTGTATGCAGTCTTGATGGCACTTTCATTGTCACATAGAAGAGGCACTTTGTCACAATGGACACCGTATTCCTTTAAAGTTTGCCTCATCCATAGCAATTGGGTGCAAGCACTAGCAGCAGCAACATACTCGGCTTCGGCGGTGGAGAGAGATATACAATTTTGCTTCTTAGAAGACCAACATACCAAGGACCTACCAAGGAATTGGCAAGCCCCGGATGTTGATTTTCTATCATCCTTGTCTCCCGCCCAATCCGAATCCGTGTATCCACAAAGAGCAAATGTTGAGCCTTGAGGGTACCAAAGACCATAAAATGGGGTATGAACTAAATATCGAAAGATTCTCTTGACCGCCATTAAATGGCTTTCCTTAGGAGCCGCTTGATATCTTGCACACACACCTACACTCAACACAATATCGGGTCTAGATGCACAAAGGTAAAGCAAAGAACCAATCATAGACCGGTATACCTTTTGATCCACATCTTTACCATTTGGATTTTGTTCTAGACGAGTCTTTGTTGCCATGGGAGTTGGAGCTCCATTCAAATCTTGCATTTTGAATCTCTTGAGCATATCTTGACTATACTTGGCTTGATTGAAGAATGTTCCTCCTCTAACTTGCTTGATTTCAAAGCCAAGAAATACTTTCAACTCCCCCATCAAGGACATCCGGAACCTACTAGTCATAAGCTTTGAGAATTCATCATTAAAAGCTTTGTTAGATGAGCCAAAGATAATATCATCAACATATATTTGGCATACAAAAAGCTCCCCATTGACCCTCTTAGTAAAAAGAGTGGGATCGATTTTCCCAACCTCAAAGTCACGTTCAAACAATAACTCTCTAAGGTGCTCATACCACGTGCGTGGGGCTTGCTTGAGCCCATAGAGAGCCTTATCAAGTTTGTAGACATGGTTTGGGAAGTTGGGGTCCTCAAATCCCGGGGTTTGCTTAACATATACCAATTCATTTAAGGGACCATAAAGGAATGCACTTTCTACATCCATTTGTTGCAACTTAAAGTTATGATGAGCCGCATAAGCAAGAAGGATACGGATGGACTCAAGGCGAGCCACGGGTGCATAAGTCTCTCCATAATCAATGCCTTCAATTTGAGAATACCCTTGTGCAACCAATCTAGCCTTATTCCTTACAATAATCCCATGCTCATCTTGCTTGTTCTTGAATATCCACTTTGTTCCAATAACATTGCGGCAAACTTTTGGCTTCTCAACTAACTTCCACACTTTGTTTCTCTCAAATTTGTTGAGCTCTTTGTGCATAGCTTCTAACCAATCCGAATCTTCAAGAGCTTCCCACACTTTCTTTGGTTCAATCATGGAGATGTGTGCTTGATGTTCATTGAACCTCTTCAATTGTGCTCTTGTGGAAATTCCTTTCCTTAGATCTCCAACAACATTTTGGAGGGTGTGGTCTCTTATTTCCAACATTCTTTCTTTTCTAGCTTCACGACGAGCGTGGATCTCCTCATTGTTTCTTGGAGGACCCTCTTCATCATTTTGATCCTCGTCTTGACCATCAACTTGACCTTGATCATCATTGGATTCATCCTCTACATTGGGAGGCAAGGATTGACCTTGGTCTTGATCAAGTGCTCTTCTAGCATCAATTTGAGCTTGTCTCAACACAGTCTGGATGGATCTTCCTTGACAAATTTACTTGATACCACTTGACAACCCATCGAATGGACCAAGCTCCCTTTGATTAGAGTTCACACATTGATCACTATGTTGAGGGTCCACATCTTGTCTTTGGCTTGAGTCAATGTCCTCTTCGGTAGATGGAGCATGTTGAGGTTGTCAAGATGAGGGCTCCACTCGAGTGAGCATAGTTCTTCTCGATCCGCCATAAGGGGTTCCTCAATAGGGTGGATATAACCAACACCCATTCTTCCTATGGCATCCTGAGGCATTTCATCATCTGCATCACAAGCATCAACACGCCCCCCTTGGGGACCATCATATTCTTCGAAGGTCACACTACAAGATTCTATGATGGCTCCGGAGAGCTTGTCATAGACTCTATAAGTGTGAGATTCGAGACCATAGCCAACGAAAATACCCTCTAATGCTTTAGACTCGAATTTAGACAAACGAACACCTTTGATGAGATAGAAACACTTACAACCGAACACCCGGAAATAAGATATGTTGGGCTTGTTACCGGTAAGTATCTCATATGGAGTCTTGTTGATTTTCTTGCGGAGGTAGAGTCGGTTTGAAGCATGGCAAGCGGTGGAGACGGCTTCGGCCCAGAAGTTGTACGGAGATTTAAACTCTGCCAACATGGTCCTAGCCATCTCAATAAGAGTCCGGTTCTTCCTTTTGGCCACACAATTTTGTTGAGGGGTGTATGCAGCGGAATATTGATGTTTAATCCCCTCATCACTAAGGAAATCATTCAAGGTGTAGTTCTTGAACTCGGTGCCGTTGTCACTTCTTATAATCAACACGGGAACATTGTGTTGCCGTTGAACCAAGTTGATAAAGTCGATAAAAGTCCTTTGAGTTTCACTCTTCAACTTGAAGAAATAAACCCAAGAGTATCTTGAAAAGTCATCAACAATCACCAAACAATATTTCTTCCCTCCAAGACTTGCATGAGATGGAGGACCAAATAGGTCCACATGGAGGAGTTCCAAGATCTTGTTAGACTTGATTTGGTTCGTGGGCTTGTGAGGAGCGTCATGCATTTTCCCTAGAACACATGCCCTGCAAACACGATCTTTGGCAAAGGAAACATTTTCTTTTAGTCGAACAATATGGCCCTCTTTATGGAGACTTTGCAAAGTTCTCATATTGACGTGGGCTAGTCGGCGGTGCCATAGCCAACCCACATCGGCCTTTCCGTATAAGCCCATCGGACCTGCAGTGGCTTGCCCCGAAAAGTCCACCACATACAAGTCGTTTTCGACGTACCCAACGAAAGCGACCTTGAGAGACTTGCTCCACATGAGGACCACAATATCATCATCAATAAAGACGGCAAAGCCCATCTTTCCAAGAGCACGGACAGAAAGTAAATTGTATCCAAGGGTTTCAACAAGCATGACGTTCACGAGTGTAATGTCGTGAGCCACCACTACCTTGCTGAAACCCATTACCTTAGACTTTGACTTGTCGGTATATGTGACGGTGATTTGATCTTAATTTGACACCAAGTCCTTGACCATAGACGAGCTTCCGGTCATATGATTTGTGCAACCACTATCGATCACCCATTTTGACCCTCCGGAAGCATAAGTCTACAAAAGATCAAGCTAGTTTTTTAGGTACCCATTTTTCAATGGGTCCTCTTTTGTTAGCAACAAGGGTCTTGGGAACCCAAATAGACCAAGCAATATAACCATCATAAGGGACAACATATTGTGCATACACATCACCATAGTAATCACGCATTAGAACATAGTGAGGGTTAGCACTTCCCGCAAAATCATCATGAGACATAGTTTTACCATTTGTGGTCTTACTCTCCACAATGGTCTTGTTGGTCTCTTGTGCGGGCTTGTCCTTCTTCTTCTTGTTGTTCTTCTTCTTTGTTTTGGAGACAAAACCAATGCCCCCTTTATCACCACTACGCCTTTGCTTGCTCAAAAGATCATCAATAGACTTGTTGCCTTGTGGAAATGTGGCCTTAGCAAGCCCCCCTTTAACCTAGCATTCTCTTCAAGAATAGTCGTGCTACTAGATGGAATGAAGTTACTAGGTGAAGGTATATTGGCCAATTGAGTTTGAAGCGTTTCATGGGACTTTGTGAGAGACAAGAGTTCACCCTCCAAGGCCTTGTGAGACTTGTTGGGCAAACTAAAGTCCTCGACAAGTTTTTCATGAACCACACCAAACTCAATCTTGTCCTTTTTAGCCCTTTTGTATTTAGCAATAGGATGATCACGCTCTTTGATGAGTTTGTTAACAATGATGTCATTGGCCTCATCAAGCCCTTCAAGTTTTGACTCAAGGGACAACCTAGTCTCTTGTTCTTCTTCTAGAGCATTGCTTAAAGCCTCTAGTTCAATCATATGTTCATGCCCAAGTTTACATCTAGCATCTAGAAGCTCTTGAGTATGGGAGAGTTGATCTAAGATGTTCCCAAAATGTAGTTTAGCATCGCTTTCTAGGTTAGTCATGAACTCATCAAAAGCAATTAACTCCTTTTTAACATCAAGAGACATTTCATCATCAATCTCATCATTATCTAATTGAGTAGTGTGGGATGATGAGGATACCTCCGTTCCTCTTGCCATAAGGCAAGTGACGTTCTTGGTGGAAGAGTTCTCATTTGGAGAATCGAAGAGTGAGAGTGTCGGAGTAGAGGTGGTAGCTAGAGCAGCCACACCATGTGAAGTTTCTTCTTCCTCATCTTCATCATCTTCATTGTCGGAGGAGTATTCTTCATGAGTGATCAAGACAATTTCTCCCGACTTCTTGTTGACGGGATTCTTTTTGATGAAGGGTTTCTTGTAAGGTGCCTTGAGAGTCTTCTTCAACACAAGCTTACCACCATTATCTTCTCTCTTCTCATAGGGGCAGCTTGCCACAAAGTGATAGCGGTCACCACAATTGAAGCAAGTTCTCAACCTAGTGGTATTCTTTCTTTTCCCATTTGGATTGCTTCTTCGTTGCATTTCCATCTTGGCCTTGGCGGGGTTCTTCCAAAAGTTCTTTCCATAGAAAGCCATATATTGACCATGAGCAATCTTGACTTCATAGGGATGGTCCAAGGAGAGACCTTCATCACTATCATCTTCATCTTCAAGGTCCACAACTTTGGCCTTCAACGCAACATTGACCACATTGGTCATACCGAGGGCACGATCACGGGCATCTTTGGCATTCTTGGCGGCGACCTTGAAAGCGGCCATCTCTTGCATAACTTCATTTGAGGTCATGAGATGGTAGTTGTGTCTTCCTTGTAAGCTCTTCAAGTCGGTGGGCTCAAAAGGCATGAGTGCACTCACATATTTCCTTTTTATCCATGCATCAGCCACATGCGAGGCACCCACATTTCTAAAAGCAGTGGCAGTGGTCTTGAGCCTTCGATACATGTCTTCGTGGTCTTCACCTTCTTTCATGTAGAAGCCTTCGGCCTCATTGCTTAGAGCATCAAATCGGTTCCTCCTCATACTCTCATTTCCAATAAACAACACAGTGAGAGCATCCCAAGATTCCTTGGCAATGCTAAAGTGCTCAATGTGTGGATAATCCTTTGTCCCCAAACCTTGTTGAATCATGTGCAAAGCAGTGCATTGAGTTGACTATTGACAATCTCTCTTCTTGTCAAGTTGGTTGGATCCCCAATAAGGAGTCCATGCTCGATGATGTTCCATGGTTCAATGCAAGAGCTACGCACATGAGTTCTCATTAGTGATTGCCATTGAGCAAAAGTAGAAGACTCTGAAAGCTTAGGTGGGTCACCCCTATTGTTCACATGGGGGTGTGGGATGGGAGGATCGGGAGGGTACCAAGAATCACGGTGCTCACCCTTCCCCCCATCATGTTGTGTGGAGGAATTGGCGTGGTCTTGTTTACCCCCCACCATCATACCATCGGGGGATACCGACGTATTCCCTTTAGGTAGAATGGATGGTTGATCCTCTTGAGGAGGTGGAGGTGGTGAGCCTTCTTTGTCTTTAAGAAGTTGCTCGAGCATCTTCTTTACTTCGTTGACCAAGGAAGAGCTCAATCTTGTTTCCAAGTTTTTGAGATCTTCCATGGTCACCGGTGTTGGCTCACTACCACCATCCCCATCGTCGCTACCCATATTCTCTTAGGCGGTAAAGCCCGAATAAAGAGCCGAGGCTCTGATACCAATTGAAAGGATCGTATGGGCACCTAGAGGGGGGGTGAATAGGTGCTACTTCAAATTTTCTTCTTTTTCAAATTTAGGTTTGACAATAAGGTAAATTCTCTAGATCATGCAACTATGGTGAATTTACCTATATGACAATTATGCAAGAGCTACCACAACACAAAGTAGTAACGAGCAAGTAAGGTGCGGTAAAGGATAGAAGTAACCGAAGAGTGGACGCGGAGACACAAGGATTTGTTTCCCGTAGTTCCTTCCTTTTGAGGGGAAGTACGTCTACGTTTGAAGAGGGGGTGGTTTCAAACCACCAACGCCACGAAAGGCCTCCCTTGTTCTCCGATGAATCTCACCCCAACGGGATCGATTCACCTTCCACTATATCAGCAACCTTCAAGGTGGAAGCCGGCACCGTTACAAGTTTGGGGCACACATCCACAACTTAATCGGAGGCTCCCAAATACAAGCAAGCTGTCAAAGCAATCAAAGACAAGCTTGTAAGAACCAAAACAAGAACTAGGGTTTCCAAGAAAACACTAGAGCAAAGGGGCCCTCAATGAAATGAGGGGGAAATGAAAATCTCTTTTGGTGAAGTAGTAGATCGGGGCCTCCTCCTTCGATTCTCCAAAGATCAAGGACTTTGGATGGTGGAAAGAGGAGATCTTGAAGATTTGAGTGGCTCCAATGGTGGTCTTGACTTTAATGTGTTTGAGAAACTTGTCCCAAGGTAGGTGAAGGGGTATTTATACCCCTCCACAGAATCTGGCCGTTGGAGCATTTATTGAAGCGGTAGTACCGGAAGTTCAAGCGGTACTACCGGAGAACTCCGGTACTACCGGACCTGGTACCGGACCACTCCTTTTTCAAACTTCATCAAATCCTGCCCACAGCGGTACTACTATTGCTGCTACCGGAAAGCGGTAGTACCGGCAGTGGCAACCGGTACTACCGGTCATGGAGAAATCAGCATTTTCCAGACAAAAAAAGTCTCTGTCACGCCAGGTAGTAAAATGCGGTACTGCCGCATTTTTCTATCGACGCAGACAGAAGCTTTTTGCAACGTACAAAAAGTCTCTGTCACGCCAGGTAGTAAAATGCGGTACTACCGCATTTTGCTACCGGCGCAGACAGAGGCTTTTTGCAACGTACAAAAAGTCTCTGTCACACCTGGTAGTAAAATGCAGTACTACCGCATTTTGCTACCGGCGCAGACAGAGGCTTTTTGCAACGTACAAAAAGTCTCTGTCACGCTAGGTAGTAAAATGCGGTACTACCGCATTTTGCTACCGGCGCAGACAGAAGCTTTTTGCAACATACAAAAAATCTCTGTCCCGAGCGATACTAAAATGCAGTACTACTGCATTTTAGTACCGGAGCAGGCAAATGCTTTTGACAAGCTGTCAAAAAGCTTCTGTCGCGCTAGGTACTAAAATGCGGTAGTACCGCTTTTTAGTACCTGGCGCGGCAGAGACTTTTTGACAGTTAGTCACAGGCTTCTGTCTGGTCCGGTAGCAAAAAACGGTACTACCGCTTTTTCGTACCGCGCCAGGCAGACAGTTTTTGAATGTTTGCAGATCTTTTTAATGTACCTGCGACACACTTAGCAAATCATTAGTCCGATATATGAGTTGTTATCAAACACCAAAATCAATGGGGATAGCAAATGCTCTTTCAGATGGGACATAAGACCTTATTTATTATCGGGAATTCTATTTAGACCCGGTCGCTGGTTTGCAAAACCCGGAAGAAAGTGTAAATACGTGCTGTCATCTAGCTTAGATCATATCGAAAATTCAAAATGTCTTACAGATCAAACCGCTTGTCTGATTTAAGATCCGTTTTGACCGTTGAACTAGTCGCGACGAGATCTTCAAAATTAGACCCCATATTAATATGTTTCGATAAAAAAAATTTAGACCGAAATGTTATCCCTCCCAAACATGTGATGTATTCATATCATAATATGTAAGTTATCCATCCAATAATACATAAGTTATCCACCATATAACCATATTGGGTAGAAGCATTCTCGCATACGTATTGAACATGTTTAATTGGAACATAGCCTAGTTGTTAGGATACTGAAACTTTATTTCCATCAATGTGTTAGCGTCGACGAGCGATGAAGTCTCGGTACCCTAAAATCCTTTTAGGCTTAGTCACCCGTATGCCTCGTTAGCGACGAAGGATGACGAAGTCGAGCCGCTAGACTAATGGTTGAGCATCACGTTGTTCACTATGGCTTATTGTGGTGGATGGTTGGGGCAATAGACCCCATTTATTTATATTGTATGCAAAAAATCTTAAATTTAGTTCCTTTAATGAAATTATGTTTGATATTTCACGCGGTGGCCTTTCAAGATTGAGTAGTCCGTACACTACGAGAGCGGCGATGATCGACAAGGCCAGGCCGTTAGAATAACATTTTATATTTTGTCCGTAGGTAAATTTTTATAATGGTGGATAACTTATATGTTATTAGGTGTATAACTTACATGCTGAAGCCTAGATAACTCTCGCGTTACTGATGGGTAACTTATGTATAAATAAAAAAGTTACCCATCCATAACACGTGACTGTGGGTAAATTTTATAATAATGGATAACTTACATATTATTGGGTGGATAACTTACATGCTGAAGCCCGGATAACTCGCGTGTTATGGGTGGATAACTTTTGGTCCAAAACAAAAGTTGTCAAAACATACCAACATGGGATATAGTTTCGAAGATCTCGTCACGACTAGCCTAACGGTGAAAACGGATCTTAATTCGGACAAACTATTTGACCCAGAAAGCATTTCAAATTTTCGTTTTGAATTCAGCTGGCTAATCGATTTTTATCGTGTAGTGCTGGTTTACTAATTACGTTTTCTAGCTAAGCCCACGACGGAGAACTCGTGTGAAGGAAATTGGCAAGATCTCGTCGTGTCGGAATATCTGCCCGATTTTGAAATTTATAGGGCGGTCGCCAGGTAGTAAAGTCGAAGGAAAAAAGCCCCACCAGAAGAAAAGAAAGCAAAACAAAAAGGAGACTAATCTATGCTAAACTGAAACTAGGCCCTTTCTTCGGATGCTGGTCTCCGGTGCGATTGAGGGGCCATAAGAACGGGAGGGGGTGGTGGCAGCCACGGGGCTACTACTCGTCCATGTCCATGGTCAGGAGGAGTGAAGAATTTGCTGCTGACGGGCGAGACAAGGAGGACGACACCGTATCGGTCTGTATTTGGTGCGTGAATGTGCTGGCCCCGGCATGCGGACCATTTGCGGTGCCTATTGAGATCTGGTTCTTGGCCATGTTGTTCGCGGCCACTATTCGAATGGCCTGAAAAAGGTTGTCACAATAGCTATTCCCTCCCTAAGAGCATATCCACTTGGGTTCCCTAAAGACCCCCTAAAAATTTATGGGGTGCCAAAGTTTAAACTCGCGTCCACCCCCCACTTCCCCAAATCTTTTTTTCGTGGGGCCTATTTAATTATCCGGTGCCCCTGGGCTGAACCCTACACATAGGGGCAAGAGTGGGCACATGATGGAGCTAAAAATGACACTATCTAGCCCTAGCAGTATACTCGGGCATGATTTAGGCTAGGACAGGCTTGGGCCTCACAAAGCCTGCCCGCAAATCCCTGGCCTGAGCCCGTCCCGCTGTTGTGCAAGTTTCTTCGGGCCGTTGGGCCGCGGGATGGGCCTCCCCTTATTTGCGCATTTCTTTTAGCCCAAGCCTGGCCCGTGCGCCCATCGGGCCGCAAATCCCAAGCCTAGGCCTGACCCACAGGCCTTAAAAGCCCGACTTGTCGGGCTTTTTTCGGGCCGGGTTGCCCATGCCTAGGTGTACCTGAGAGTGAGATAGGTGCCTCCATCTTCCCGCCCTTTTCCCGTCTATATGTCGGGGCCCCTCCCTCCCTTGCCCCCCTCCCGCCGTCGCCACGGAGAGGCCCAAACTCAATTTCTACGAGGTCGTGATGTTCGCCCACTATGACATCCTCGAGTTGTCGCTCGCGAGGCTTCTGATCGACTTTGATCTTAGCTACGCTGGTATTTTCGTGGCGACGCCCTTGCTTGGCGCCGAGTTGGCGATGCAGATAGGGGAGCGCCGCCACGAGCTGCCGGAGAAGAAGAGGGTGATGGACAAGTACGCGCCCGCGAGCGCATACTGGCCGAAGTAGTTCAAGAAGGACCGGGCGAAGGAGATCACACTATGCCGAGCTCACCAGCGGCAGCTCCACCTAGATCTTTGCAACCCCAAAGGGTGGGAGTGCTTCTTGGCAGTGCGTGGGCGTACGATCTACACCACTATCGATGAGGCGCGTCGTCAAGCCGAGGCGGAGCGCCATGATAAATTCATGAGGGCGGAGGCCCCCAGGATCATCGACCTCGATTCCTACACGGAGAGGGAGGAGGGCGATACGGAGTACATCATCGATGGCGAAGACAGCGACAGCGCGGGTGAAAACGCCATAGTTGATTAGGATAGCACAAAGTTGGTGATGCAGAATCACCCTTCATTTTTATCTATGTATGTGAATAGTTGAAATAAAATGAATACAGAAACCGGAGAGAGCATGAATGGGAACACTCCCCCTTAAATCGAGAAAATAGCCACCGCCCCATATGGGCTAAATATTGCTGCCACTGGAGCCCATATTGGGGGGCCAAGAGGAGAGCATCTCCAGTCGTCCCCACAATACGATTTGGGGGCGGTGGATCCTAGCTGAGCCCCCCATACAAAAAATTGAACAAGTTTGTTTATCAAATCAACAAGTTTGTATATCAAATCAACAAGTACAATATGGAAAATAAATAATTCAACATACAAAATTATTATAAGTTCATGAAATTAAGAAAACAATTCAAAAAGTTCAATATAGCAAATGAAGACAAACAAATCAACAAACTAGATGGCTCCTTTGAGCCTCCACAAATGCTTCAACAAATCATCTTGCAGTTAACTATGAGTATTCGTGTCTCGAAATTCTTGCTGCCTAGCGAGAAACGAAGAAAACACAGGTGAAACTTGGTGATCAATATTTGCATGTGGACCTTAGCAATAATACGGTTCAGTCTCAAACACTAGAGTATCCCGCTCGTTCTCAATGATCATGTTGTGCAAGATCACACAATCAGTCATGGCCTCCCACATCTGATCTTTCGACCAGGTAAGGGAAGGGTACCTGATAATGGAAAATCGATCTTGCAACACACTGAATACCGTCTCCACATCCTTCCTGCAAACCTCCTGTTGTGTGGCAAACCAAGCTTTCTTTCCTCCAGACATAGGGTTTGAGATTGTCTTCACAAACGTTGACCATTTTGGGTAGATGTCATCTGCCAAGTAGTAGTCCTTGTCATACTGGTGGCCATTGATCTCGAACTTCACTGTAGGAGCTCTGACTTCAACAAGATTTGTGAACACATTTGAACACTACAACACGTTGATGTCATTGTGTGATCCTGCCATACTGAAAAAAGCATGCCAAATCCACAGATCCTGATCTGCCACAGTCTCAAGCACCACAGTGTGTGATCCTTTGCGATCTCTATACATGCTTTGGTACGCGAATGGCAATTCTTCCATGCATACAGTTAATGCTTCCAAGATCCGGAAAACCCCTTGATGCATTTTGTTCCAAGATCCGGGCTGTGTCTTCTGCATTAGGTGTTTTTAGGTAATTCTTCCCATACGCTGCCATAATTGCCCTGGTTGGTACTAGCGTCTATAAATAAACACGAGGTACACAATCAACAAATAATACTTAAATAATTCTATTTATTACACCAAGGTTTTCACTAGATGATCTAGCATCATCACAAAGATTAAGGCAATAGTTTTATTTCTTTTATTTTAGAAAAGTAATTTCTACTCACTGAAAAACTACTTAAGATTTAATATTCTCCAACTAAAACATGGGATCATGTTGACACATGTCATCACCACATATTTCAGTACTTGGGAATGTGATTTAAAGTGGTGTCACGATTTAATAAGGTTTAACCTTTTTATTTTAATTAATTAAAGTGATTATAAATGTCTATAGGGCATTCTTTTATTACTTGTCCATTATTTCTGCAAGTAAACCTAGATATTTTTATATATTCAGAAAGGTCTTGTTAAATGTGATTTTTGAGAGTTGGAGTCAACTCAAAAGCTTTTATGGTTAAATTTTGAAAAATGTTTGAATGTAGAAAAGCATCTGCCTTGTTATTTTTACTATAGGTGATCTCTAATTCCAAATGATTTGAATCCAACGGGTTTGGATTAAGAATTTCAGTACCTTTCTAGTAAAATTAGTTTTATGCAATTTGGTTTAGTGAAACTCTCTGGATTGAATTTTGAATCAACAGGCAGTACTAGGTGTTGAACTAAATTGAAAAAATTAAGTTTGAATTACTGGGTCACGTGGAAGTGTAACTAGGCCGGCCCACTGCGCACAACGCGCACGGGGGTGGGTTTAAGTGGCTGTCCCCACCAGTCAGCGAGACACGGGGGTGCGAAGGGGTACGGGGCAATCTGGACCGTGCGATTAACATCTAATCTAACGGCTGGGGCTTGTCTTCTCCGTCGAGCAACGCCGGCGAGACTGAACCCTAATACGTCCAGTGGGGGTCTGTGGGGGCTCATCGTGGCTCAGGCGATGGTCGGTGATGGGGGCGAATGACGAAGTCGACGACGGCGATCCTCTTGGTACCGATGGCTCCTCCTGGGGAAGCTCCAATCGACGGCTCCTCTTCTCCTCCTCCGCGGCAGACTCCGGTGAAATTCCGGCCACCTGGTGCTCGCCTTGCTCCGGGGATGAGTGGGTGTGATCAGTGAGAGGTGGGGAGTGAGATGGTGTGTTGAAATTGAACGGGGAAGGCCTCTATTTATAGTGCCAAGAGGGGACCGAAGGGTGCGGGTGGAGCTCGTCGTGGTCGTCTGCACAGAGAGCTAACGGCATGGCTGGGGGTAGGGGAAGGTGCACTATCTTCTGGCGAAGCTCAACGGCATGGTGGCGAGGCATGGGGCAGTGCAAATTGGTCGGAACGCTGCGACGCTCTAGGCGGGTCCGACGGGAAATTTAATAGCGCACAGGCTCTCCTGGTCGCGCGACGACGAACAGGCATGTCCGGGCGGTTCCTGGGGCGGTGGTGATCACGCACGAGGACGGCTAAGGCGGAGCACGGTCTGTGCTCGCGTGTCGAGCGCGGCGCTCTGGCACGCTCTCGGCATGCTTGCAGAGAGGCTGGGTGCGCTCGTTCTGCGTGGTTCAGGGGTTGGCAAGGCTTGGGCACTAGACATGGGGTGGCGATGGACAGTGGCTTGCGTCCCAGATAAGGTGGCTAGGCTTGGTGAGGCTCCTAGCTTGCTGTCGACAATGGGGTGGCAAGTTAGGCTCGGCAATGGTCGCCATTGATGATCTTGTCCAGTTTACAGTGAGCTAGAGCTTGTTAAATGAGTTAGATCATCTACTGAGAGTGTGTTGTGAGCTAGAGAGGATACAAGTTAGGCACAACACTGCTCACTATAGTTTTTGATATTTTATTTGGTTTGTGTTTACAAGGTGTTTGATGAAATGACCGCAAGAGATTTGAATTTGAATTTTTGGATGAAACTTGGTGGGTGTACTAGTCACATACTAAGTAGTATGTGGTTGCTTGGAATGGTCAAGATGCACTGGTTTGGTTAGGTTTTGAGAAATGGTGATCTTTACATATGATATAGATTCAATTTTAAATTGTCATTTGAATCAAGTTGCCAAATGTTTCTGTGAGTTTGCAAGGGGCTTGGGTTCACTTTTACTTGGTCTAGCAAGGGGTGAAAAGAAATGGAATTATTTCTGTTTGAAATCTTGGACTAGAAACAATCAAAGTGGTCTAGTGAGCAAGATTGGCAATAATGACCATTAGCTCATTTTGTTTGTTTTTAAATTTCTTTTGATTTTTTTCTACTTGGATTTGATTTAGATGATATTGTTTTCATCTTCAAACCATTCCTTGCTATTCACAACAAGCATACAAGTCCATTCATGCATTCATACAATCATCACATACACACATGCATTCATATTGATTTTAGTTAACAAAAGTTTTTGTTAACCCTAATTTTGGTTATTGGAATTTGATAACCTTGATCAATATTTTTGGGATGTTATAGTGGTTGCGCGGTCGAGGATTTTTTTCTTTTCACCAAACAGATCATTGTACGGTGGCATGCCTTGTAAAATCTTCAAAGAGTCATGGGCAAAATCGTCCAATAAAATTCGGATGGAAAATCTGATAGGACTAACCTACCTCAAGAGAAATTAGTAGATAGATAGATAGATAGATAAGTGTTAATAGCTAAACTGTAATTTAACTTGTCAATAGTTTATTATAGTAGCAAGCAAGATCATTTTTATGCTGATTATCTCAACCTTAGATGAAAATCCACGGTAGGTTTGAGCTAATAGCTCTCAAATCATTAATCCAACAATATATTTCTATTTGCACAAAAAGAAACTTCAACTCTATTTAGCGTTAAATTAATATTTTATCACGTGCTATTGTTAATACTAGTAAATAGTAAAACGTGAGGGAACCTCATCAACCATACTTACACATCTAAAATTGCCATAATTCTCAAAGAAACAAAATGAGAACAACATCTAGTGACCACGTACAATGTGCATTTCTATACAAACGGAGAAGCATCGGCATGTGGCTCCATATCTAGTTTAGCTTGTCACTGTAGAACAAGAGAAGAATTAAGCTATGATGCAGAGCTAAAGGCCTATAGCTATCGTGCCGCAGTTACCAAACAAAACCTGCAAAAATTATTATGCACATAATTAACGGATGGTTTTCATTGTTATTTCTTAATACAGACCGCAACAATGGTGCAAAAAATATAATTGGTTTTTGCATTAAGTAGATGTCTTTCCATTTAACTTACGGAAACTAAATTATCTTCCTTACTGTCAGCATGCATTTTTGAATACCACATGCATTTATTTTTGCAAGTAGGACCCTAGCATTTGAAAGAAACATGGAACAGTACAAAACACCTCAAGAAAAACAAAAAATACAACGAGATCCTTCAGAAGCCGTTCATCTTCAACCTATAGACCGTGTCGACGGCGCGCCGTCGCTGCCGCTCTACCCCGAGTCGCCCTGATGTTGTTGGTTGCGGACGGAAAGTCACCGAATGGGTTAAGAAGACCACAAAGTCATCTCAAAGATAAAGAAGAAGGATGAACTGATGATGAATCTCCTTGATGATCCAAAGATCCCCACAGCTAAAAGAAACCCTTGAAGACCACACCATTTCCACAAGTTTCTCGTTCTTACCAATGAGATAGGGCTAAAGCCAAGAAGACCGTATTGAAAGAGACACCACCGCCACCACTTGAGTGTTGTCCCACCAAAGTTGAACCATGAAAATAGAAAAAACGGACCCTTCCTGCCACGGGGGCCACAGAGGCGAGGTGGATCTAGACCCCCCGGCGGGCCATGGACGCGAGGTGGATCTAGATCCCTGCCGGCAGGAGGGATCCGTTTTTCCTATTTATAGAGGCAAGGTAAATCAGCAGCGGCACTGACAGGAGGCGACGAGCCTAGCCGCCCATGTGTGTGTGTGGGAGGAGGGGAACGGTTCGGTTCCGTGTCAAAAAGGAAAGTGTGTGGAATGCCACATGCATTAACATATGCTAGAAATAACAAGGTAATGTCTATGTAACATATGATAGGCGGAAAACAATAGAAATCATATGATAGTAAATTCATTTATACCTCGAATTTCAAGAGCTGGAACTATCTTCCAAATACATTTTGGTGCAGGCCATGGATTTCTAATTCCAACTACAAGTTACCTCTTGGTGAAATGTACTAACACACACATGAGAACTCAACACTACAGGACAAATGAATGCATACCTTGAGTGGAGCAGACTAACGGTTCTGCCCATGGAGGAAAGCATGACGATAGGCGCCATTATGGATTTGAGATTCCTACTTGTTTTTGTTATAACTTTCGTGCTAATTTGGATTGTCTTTTATAAATTCAGTTAATAATATCCTGACAATGGAAGACGGCAGCAATCTGCAATTAGTTTACCTGCATATTTTCTATTCCAATTACTCCGAATTTAGATCCTGACAAGAAACTTTAACCAAAAAGAATAGAACAGAAACTCTTACTTAACCATGATGGTTGAAAACTTTTATTTTGCGTCTGTTTAACCAATGTTGAAAAACAGGAAAGGTACACATGTTCTCCAATTTAAAGGAACATGGTTCTCCCACCCTAACAGAACAATAAAACTTTGTAGAATGTTCCAAATTTTCCTTCCAGATCAATGATAAAAATGCCCATTCCCCATGGATAATAAGATACATTGACGCCATCATATGTGATTGAAATAGTTGGTGGAAGCGAACCATCACCACGTGACAGCGCTAAGATTTCCTCTTTCTCCGTTTCATTCAGCTCCTAACATGGCTCCACGAAGCAGTTTGAGCATTACGACCATCAAAAATGACATTCACCTCCAGAATGCATCTTCAAGCTATCATTTTGAAAGAGAGAATAATGAAACGAGTGTTTTACTAAATTACTACCAATGCAGTCCTAAAAATTCAGCACGGACGAGAATTTGGTTTCGTTCGAGTTTTTAGCGCGGGGTTGATTTTTTCCTGCGGCGTGGAATACTACCGTTCTCGCTTTAATATTAAATATACATCGGATCAAGCTTATGCATGAAAATTCCAATAGCACAAGAACTACCAAATACTTCATGGACATGATAATGATAACTTCAAAAGCTCCTCTCACTACTAGAAAAACCATCTTCGGTTCGATATGAACAAGGCCAGCAGTCCCGACCTGGCACAACCCGCGACTAGTGGGAGCACTAGTCCCGGGCCGTGAGGCCTCTAACGGCTAGAAACGGCCATAGTCACTAGTCCCGGGCCGGACCAGGTCATTAGTCTCGGTCCGTAATACGGTACGGGACTAATAACCTGGAGCAGGCCACGTTACTGGAAAAACCATCTTCGGTTCGATGTGAACAAGGCCAGCAGTCCCGGCCTAGCATAGCTCGCGACTAGTGGGAGCACTAGTCCCGGGCCGTGAGGCCTCTAACGGCTAGAAACGGCCGTAGTGACTAGTTTCGGGACGGAGCAGGTCATTAGTCCCGGTCCGTAATACGGCCTGGGACTAATAACCTGGAGCAGGCCAGCTGGTCCTTTCGTGTACTATTAGTCCCGGGTCGTATCACGGTCCGGGACTAGTTGTCCACCACTATATATTCTGCCTCCTGTCCTGCTGCCCTAAAGCATATGGTGGCCATTTTTCTCAAAGAAGCAAGAGAGTTCATGCCATTTTTTTTGTCAAGATTTAGTTTGCAACACCTAAATCCAAAACTTTAAAAGGTCAGAACTTCATTCTTTCATCTCTTATTGCTACTTTAGCTCTATAATGCTCTAGAAGTATAGAGATATGGATCAAATGCATGCATGCTCTAGAAGTAGCTAGAAGGATTTTGATATATATGTGTAACAAATTTTGATTAGACACATAGTTACTGAAAATTAAAATGTGTAATTTTAGAGTTTCAGATCTTAGAATGGAATGAGCTTAGAATGGAATGAGGTCCGTAATACAGATATGTCAATAACAGGATAATCTTATCTTATTCGTATTTGAAGTGGTTAGCTGGACGATGTGTCAAAATTCGTATTGCACCTCCAATTTTTTCAATAGACAATGTCCTTCAAATAACAATAAACCTGGATAACATATGTTCATTTAGGCGAGAACTAAGTGCTATGTTCAGCAAGTATTACATGACCTTAACGAGCAGGGGCATCGAGGCAAAAAACTATGGACCTTCTGCAAGGTCAATCAAACTATTGAGCAAGTACCAATCGAGAATTGGGACAAACAAAGCACTTAGCCTCTAAAAAATACATAAACAAGAAAAGAAACAAGCAAAACTATGACAGCCACAGTTCATGGTTGCGTACATCCGATGGATGTGCCCTCCGATGTTCGATCATGGAGGCGTTGGCCACGATAGCGAATTAACCCTTCCCGTCCAGGCCTTGCAACGAGAAGTTCAATCTTGGAGGGCATCAGCTTCTACGACACTGGCAGACATGGGAACTGCGGTATGGGCACTAGTGGAAACGAGGCCTTTGGTTGAGGTCGAAAATGGGCTTTAACACCGGTTCTTCTACGAACCAGTGTTAAAGGGGGTGCCCGTACCAGCATGGTCCATAGATCAAAAAGGAGCACCCCCTTTAACACCGGTTCGTGCCTGCACCAGTGGCCCGCACAGCCCCCCCTTTAACACTGGTTCGTGGCTTGAACCGGTGTTAAAGGGGGGGCTATATAACACATCGCAGCCCACACCCCTCTCTTCCATTTTTTCACTCTCTCATTTTGGAGCATAGCAAGAGGGTGAGAGGTGTGCTAGTTTGTGCTTTTTTCTATGCACAAGAGGTGTTCGGTGAAATGCCCGAGAGCTCGAAATAAGTTTTCTCGTTGCTCTTTCCTTCTCGGTCGAGGTCGGCAACTTTATCCTTTCATGTGTCATTGATGTACTATATATATAAATGGTCATCTCCCTATTAATTTTTGATGTACTATATATTAATGCAGATGAACCGGCAATGAATGTACGGTGACCGACGCACTTCCGATTACATTACGGGCCTCCAAAATTTCATCGTTGTGGTTAATGCAAACCATGGTCACAATGGTTTTATGTGATGTCCGTGTGTTCATTGTTAGAACAAGAAAACCTACTCAAATACCAGAACCATTCACGCCCACTTGCTTTGATCCGGTTTCATGCCCAGCTATAATTGTTGGACCAAGCACGGAGAAAAAGGGGTTGTGATGGAAGACAACAAAGAAGAAGAGGATGATGACAACTATCATAATATGTATCCTGAATATGATGATACTGCAACGGGGGTAGATAATGAAGATCAAGAGGCAGCAGATGGGCCCGCTGATGACGATCTTGGTCGGGCCATTACTGATGCAAAGGAAGAATGTGAAACTGAAAAGGAGAAGGAGAAGATGGAGCAGATGTTAAAGGATCAGAAAACATTGTTGTACCCAACTTGCGAAGATGGCCACAAAAAGCTAGGTACCACACTGGATTTGCTGCAATGGAAGACAGAGAACGGTGTGACTGACAGCGCATTTTCAAATTTGTTGGTAAAAATGAAGAATCTGCTTTCAAGAAATAATGAGTTGCCCGACAGTACATACCAAGCAAAGAAGGTTGTCTGCCCTCTAGGATTAGACGTGCAGAAGATACATGCCTGCATTAATGACTGCATCCTCTATCACGATGAGAAGTACGAGAATTTGGATGCATGCCCGGTATGTACTACACTGCGGTATAAGATCAGACGAGACGATCCTGGCGATGTTGAGGGCGAGGCCCCTAGGAAGAAGGTTCCTACAAGGTTATGTGGTATGCTCCTATAATACCACGGTTAAAACGTCTCTTCAGAAATAAAGAGCATGCCAAGTTGTTGCGATGGCACATGGAAGACCGTAAGAAAGACGCGATGTTGAGACACCCTGCTGATGGGTCACAGTGGAGAAAAGTCGAGCGAGAGTACCCGGACTTCGCACGTGACACAAGTAACTTAAGGTTTGGTCTAAGTACAGATGGCATGAATCCTTTTGGTGAACAGAGCTGCAGTCACAACAGCTGGCCTGTGACTCTATGTATCTATAACCTTCCTCCTTGGTTGTGCATAAAGAGGAAGTTCATTATGATGGCAGTGCTCATCCAAGGCCCAAGGTAACCCGGCAATGAGATTGATGTGTACCTAAGGCCATTAGTTGAAGAACTTTTTATAGCTGTGGGCCAAACCAGGTGTACGTATGTGGGATGAGCACAAAGGGGAGCCATTTGACCTACGAGCGTTGCTTTTCATAACCATCAATGACTGACCTGCTTTTAGTAACATTTCAGGACAGACAAACAAGGGATACAATACATGCACACACTGTTTAGATGAGACTGAAAGTGTATATTTGGATAAATGTAAGAAGGTTGTGTACCTAGGGTATCATCGATTTCTTCCGAACCTGCATCCAGTAAGAAAGAAAGGCAAGCATTTCAAACGTCTGGCAAAACCCCGGAGGAAGCTTGTCCTCCGTACCGGTGAGGAGGTATTTGGTATGGTCAAGGACCTAGAAGTAATCTTTAGAAAAGGTCCTGGTAGTCTATCTATTCTGAATGACGATGCCGGACACGCGCCCATGTGGAAGAAGCAATCTATATTTTGGGACCTACCCTATTGGAAAGTCTTAGAGGTCCGCTCTTCAATCGACGTGATGCACGTGACGAAGAATGTTTGCGTGAACCTGCTAGGCTTCCTAGGAGTATATGGGAAGACAAAAGATACATCGGAAGCACGGCAGGACCAGCAACGTATGAAAGACCCTGAATAGCCTATGCATCCTGAGAACGATAAGGGTAAACGATTCCACTTAACTCCTGCCAGCTATGCTCTTACCAAAGCAGAGAAGGAAATATTTTTTGAATGCCTGAGCAGTATCAAGGTCACGTCTGGCTTCTCGTCGAATATAAAGGGAATAATAAATATGACAGAGAAAAAATTCCAAAACTTAAAGTCTCATGACTGCCACGTGATTATGACGTAATTGCTTCCGATTGCATTGAGGGGGCTTCTATCTGAAAATGTTCGAGTACCCATTGTGAAGCTATGTGCATTCCTCAATGCAATATCTCAGAAGGTAATCGATCTAGAAAGCCTACCAGGGTTACAGACAGATGTGGCCCAATGTCTTGTCAGCTTTGAGTTGGTGTTCCCACCATCCTTCTTCAATATTATGACGCATCTCCTGGTTCACCTAGTAGAAGAGATTGCCATTCTCGGTCCTGTATTTCTACATAATATGTTCCCTTTTGAGAGGTACATGGGAGTCTTAAAGAAATATTTTTATAACCGTGCTAGGCCAGAAGGAAGCATCTCCAAGGGCTATGTAACAGAGGAGGTCATTGAGTTCTGTGTTAATTTTATTCCTGACCTTAAGGCGATTGGTGTTCCAAAATCACGACATGAGGGGAGACTGCGTGAAAAAGGCACCCTAGGATGTAAAACAATGATATGTAGGGACGGGCATTCTCTCAATCAAGCACACTACACGGTTTTACAAAGATCTATCTTGGTTGCCCCGTATATCAATGAACACAAGAATTTTATACGCCTCAAACACCCGGGACAGTCTGATGAATGGATTATAACTGAACACATGGCGAGTTTTGGCGGCTGGCTGCAAAAACTTCTCACGAATAACACCACTGTTGGAGATCAGCTGTACTTGTTGGCCAGGACACCATCTTCGACTGTATGTACTTTCCAAGGGTACGAGATAAATGGGAATACATTTTACACGATAGACCAAGATAAAAAGAGCACCAACCAAAACAGTGGTGTCCGCTTTTATGCAGCAGAAGACAATGGACAAAATACCACATATTATGGGTTCATAGAGGAGATATGGGAACTTGACTATGGACCTAATTTTAAGGTCCCCTTGTTTTGGTGCAAATGGGTCAAGCTAACAGGAGGAGGGGTTGAGGTAGACAAGAAGTACGGAATGACAACAGTGGATCTCTACAATCTTATGAAGGTAGACAAGAACTTAGACGAACCATTCGTCTTAGCCAATGATGTGGCTCAGGTTTTCTATGTGAAGGACATGTCTACCAAACCGAAAAAAAAGCAAACAGATACATCACACGATGAGCCAAAGAGTCACATAGTTCTTTCAGGGAAAAGAAACATCGTGGGAGTGGAGGACAAGACAGACATGTCAGAAGATTATAATAAGTTTGATAAAATTCCGCCCTTCAGAGTGAAGACTGACCCAACCATCCTGTTAAACGGTGCTAATACTCCATGGTTACGGCCAACGCGATCATAAGATTGACTATATGTATTAATTGAGCCATTTTTGGCACACATATGTATCTCAACATGGAAATCAATGTCATATTTCTTCTGTTAACACTATATGTATTAAATGGGCCATTTTTCTTCCTGCCATTTCTTCCCGCCATTTTTATTCCCGCCATTTTTCCCGCCAGTTCTTCCCGCAATTTCTTCCCGCCAGTTCTTCCTGCCATTTCTTCCCGCCATTTTTTCTTCCCGCCATTTTTCTTCACGCCATTTTTTCCCGCCGGTTCTTCCCGCTATTTCTTTCCGCCGGATTTTCCCGTCAGTTCTTCCCTCCAGTTATCTTCCTGCCATTTCTCACTATATATATATATGTAGGGTTGGCCTCCATTGTCATTGCACATCTCTAGACTCATATCTGCAACCTCATCACTCTTTCCCATGGCTTCCACCGTACCACTAACCCCGAGGGAGGCGGAGGCACTTTGCGCCTCGAACTACCCCTGCCCGTCGGGCTACTACGTCCCCGTCGGCTGGATGATGAGCGTCGGAGGCGTGCCGGTTTCTCCTATCCCTCTAGGTGTGGCGTGCCGGATGGCCATCACGAACCACTACTACTTCGAGCTCACGCCAGAGCAGCAGAAGAATCCCAGATGGCATCCCGACTATTTCCTGACTTGGGAAGCCTTCTTCGGGGATCGGCGTGAGAGGGTGCTCGCCAGGCATGAGGAGGACGGCCTACCTCCTCCGAACTTCAACGAGGCCGGCCGTCGGCTGTGGTGGCGCGGTCGGACTCTTCAGAGCGTCATGGCCTACGACACTTCTGCCGACTCTAACCCCCGTCTGCGCTACCCTCAAGTCCAGCCCACGCGTACTCAGCCTTCAAGGTTCAATTACGGCGACCCCGACGATGACAGCGACGACGGCCGCGGCGAGTACGACGACTATAGTGGCGAGTATTACAGGTGTAGGCAGGAGCATGACTGAATCGCTCCAACATTCCAAAACAAGTTCGGCCAATTGTGACTTAATCTGGCCATGTATCTTAATTTTCAGTTCTTTTATGTATCTTAATTTTCAGTCGTGCTTTATGTAACTTACTGTTAGTTGCATTATATACTTTAATTCCAGTTCTATCGTAATAAAAATATCAAACTTGGTATATTGATTATGTCTCAAAAAACCTTCACAAAATGACCTATCTCATTCGAGGTTTCTTGGCTTTCGGGTCAAATGACCAATGTTATGGCTAGAATCAAGTCATAATTTGTGATAATATGGCCATATTGTGCATACATGTGTATCATGGGATGTCAAACAATGTTGCAAGAGGAAGTTTTCCTTTTTGTCATACCAAACAATTCAAAAATGTTAATACAAAATAAAATATGATTTGCTCTAATAAAATAGGGTTAGTTTCCTTTTTAGATGCTTAATATTTCTTATGTTTAAAGTTTTAGGGTTTGACTATTTTATTTTTGTTTTAATTGAATAATCAAAATTTATATGTAAGTGTTTTAATCATTTTGAAAATTTTCATCTACAGTAACTATAAAATGTTTTTATATGAATGGATAGATCTTATTTTTCCAAAAATTATGATATATTATTCATATTTTTCTGAGTTGAAATGAAAAAGATATAAATTTTCTAAATTCTATCCTATTTTTTTTGAATAAAAAAAGCCCCCACCGCTTTAATGTACGAAATAAATGTCCCCACCCTTTAACACCGGTTCCAGCCACGAACCGGTGTTAAAGGGGGGCATTTATTTGTTTCGCGCGTGCACCCCTCCTTTAACACCGGTTCCAGCCACGAACCAATGTTAAAGGGGGACATTTATTTCGTTTCGCGTGCGCACCCCCTCCTTTAACACCGGTTCGTGGCTGGAACTGGTGTTAAAGGGGGGGGTGCGGGCGCGAAACGACTTCCCCCCTTTAACACCGGTTTGTGGGGTGTTATAACGCAACACGCCTTCCTCTTCCTCTTCCCCTAGCCAGATCGATCAAACAGAGGAAGAAGCAGAGGAGCTCGCGCCTGTCCACTCGCCGTTGCCGCCCTGCCGTCCGCCGCCGCGTCCGTCCACGCCGCTGCGTCTGCCCTCACCGTCAGCCGCCGCTTCCGTCCACGCCGCGGCGTCTGTCCTGCCGTCCGCCGCCGCGTCCGTCCATGCCTGGCCACTCGCCGTCGCCGCCCTGCCGTCCTCCGCCGCGTCCTCCCTCACCGCCTCACTGTCCTCGCCGTCCTCGTGCCTCCCCGACCGCGCTCGATCGCCACTTCTCTCCAGCGACCCCACCTCGGTATACTCGATCATTCACGACACAAAATTCTGCCCACTTGTTCATCATTGTTCTTAGAAGTCTTCTCATAAAAACTCAATGTTTCGATTTGTGATACAAAGGAATATCTTTATTATACTTAAATTTTGAAATGATTTTTTTGGATAATTTATATAAATTAATTTATGGAACATTTCGATGTTAGATGTGGTACTCTCTCTGGTCCACTAAAATTTGTTGCATTTATTGTCAAGAAATCTGTAAATAGATACATATTGTAAGTGTACTGTCTGAGGTAAATACAAATACATACTTAAAATCATGATATTTTTTCCATATGATTTATTTTATTGCACGTTTTGTACCACCACATTTTTAAATAGAATTTAAAAAATCTAGAGACATTTGCATATCCAAATATGGATTAATGTTATTCGATCCACCCAATAAACATATTTTATGCTTTATAAAACAAGTAATATGAGGTTGGTAGTTTCTCTGAGTTTCCTTTTATATGTGTTATCTTTGGATCGTATGAGTTTCATATAGTTTTTTAGGGCTCGAATACTCCAAGAATTATCATATAATTTTTGCATCTACAAGTTTTGGTAATCTCATAAAACAGTTAACATATAACTCCTTAATGTATGATGATAGAAGTTTCTCTATGTTGTGTAGGACCTCTTTGCATTGTCAGATTTTGGTATAAATTTATCGTGACCCAATGCTCGATAAGTTATTTTAGGAATGACACTAACAAATTTCATGGATTGAATTCCTATGTTCCAAATTCCATACAGAATTTGGAATTGTAGGGTTTGGCCCTAGCGTCGCCAGCCGCACGCATCCCCGCACACCCCCACGCATCCCCACTCTTGCCCTAGCGCCGCCAGACGCCGTAATTAGAAGAACTAAATGTACCCTCTCATATGAATCCGGGGTTTCTCCGAATTAGAGTTTGGAATGACCAAGCATTTATTAGGGTTACATTTCAATACTTTTAACCTGTCATGTCATCATCCTTGCTCGAGCATTTTAATAGATGTATTACTGATATTTGTGTGATAATATTATTATTTTAGAAACTATGGATCCACTCAGTAGAAACCTTGAAGAGGAAGAAATAATGGAGAACATGATCCATGAGGACACCTCACAATATCTGAACTTGGAGGGACATGATGACAACTCAAGTAGTCATGAAGAAGATGACGACTCAGGTGAACGCACTTTAGTAATTACAAAGTCTGTCAAGGTATATGCATGGATTAAGCGTCTGCTGACTTGCACCGATTGATTTGTATATATATATGTACATATATTAATTAATGCTTCTTTCTTCTTTTAGCCCTCCGGATCGACCAGCCAGCAACAATCTTCTTCTACGAAAAAGAGAAAGCGAGGCGCGAGCCATCGGTTGAAAGATCGTGCAAAGTTCACGATAGAAGCAGTCCATGTTGATGGCAGGCCGATAGAGCCCAAGAAGGCCGCAGACAAATTTATACGTCAGGCTGGAGTTCTTGTTAGGGACCAAATTCCAATCATAATTGAATATTGGAATAAGCCAAAGAAGGGAAACGGTACCTTTGTCGATGAAAGATCCAAAGAAACGCTTTGGAATTCGTTGTTGGTAAATTTTACCCTTCCGCTAAAGGAGGATGAAAATAAACCGGTTATAAAGAAAAAGGTCAAAGAGTGGACTCTAAAGAAGATGGCTGACGCTTTCCGCAACTGGAAGACAAAATTGAATAAATTTGTCAAAGCTCGCGAGACTCCAGATTTCGAACGTTGTATATATGCTTGAACGTGTTTGTCTTGTACTTGATGCTTCAACGTTTACGGAGAATACGCCCAGAACGGGGCGGCGGCAGAACTCTGCCGCGACAGAGATTTATGCCATTTTCCTGCCGCGACAGAACTCTGTTGCGGCAGAGATTTATGTCTTTTTCCTGCCACAGCAGAGAACCTTTAACATCGGTTCGTGTTAAAGGGGGGACTGGGCGTTGCGGCAGCCCCACGTGCGCCACCCTTTAACAGCGGTTCGTATAAGAACCGTTGTTAAAGGAGGGGGGGCTTTAACACTGAACCCCCAACGGCGGTTCTGGAATCGCTGTTAAAGGCCTCTACGAACCGGTGTTAGAGGCCTCGTTTCCACTAGTGGGGGTGCGGACCGATCAGATCGGGAAGCACATAAACGCAAAATAAAAAAACAATTTCAGTCTTAATGTTTACACCTCTTCCATACCGCCAGCACCACCACGGACGGGTCTTGCGCACGAGGCAGGCGGTGGCGCCGCCGGCTGGGCGAAAACAGTTTCTTGCGTGGGTCGGCTCCTCGCTGTTTATTTTTTCTCTAGTTCGCAGCTTCTTCTGGTTTCTTGAATTTTGGTGTTGTTTGTTTCTCCCCGAATCGCACTAGGCATGAGCGGGATCTTAAATTTGGACGCAACAAGCATATTCTGTTCCGTAACTTTAGCATCCAGTGGTTATTAGTTAAGATGGATTAGCTAGTTGTTGTGAAGAGCAACGGGAAGAGTAGTGGCATGCGCGTAAATTCAGCAATTTTGAATTTTTCAAGATAAGATAAAGTTTGTTAGTTAGTTATCCGTGCATGTTTTTTTTAATGCGTACATGTTTTCTTTAGATGCATATACATGGGTTGTAGGTCCCCGCAATTGTTCGTGCTTTGCATGTAGGTCGTCACATTGCTATTCTGCAGGGCAGCCGAGGAAGGACTGCTATCACCGAGTGGGAATTGCTCTCAGCTACAGCGGATCTCGATCTATGCGGACTTTGTTAAGCCCACGGCTCACGACTTAGCTTTTGTCCGAGTTTTACTTTCGATTTTTGGAGACGCATCCGGGTTGCACGTGAACTATGCCAAGACGTCAGCAACTGTTATCAGAGGAAGGGGACAGGAAGAGGAGAACTTGGTCTCCAACATTCTCAATTGCACCATCGCCAAGTTTCCGATCAGGTACCTTGGGCTGCAGCTTGCCCTTCGGCCTCTCACCAAGGCGCAGTGGCAGCCCATGTTGGACACAGTGGTGCAGATCTTACCGGCATGGCAAATGGGAATGATTGCTAGGCCCGGGAGACTTGAATTGGTTAAGTCGGTGATGGCAGCTCGGCCAATACATCACCTGATCGTTGCGGAGGCCCATTTTTTTGAGGTTAAAAGGCAGTCGTTCTGCCATCCGATTAGATTAGAAAGAGATTGTTATGTACAGAAGGTTCCAAGAACCGGAACCAAAACACAAGGAACCTGCCACAACCAGAAACAAAATGGTTCAAGTCGTCCCAAAAATTGCCTACCCTGCTGCAACCATGTCTCCGGGGTCCTGGGTGTGGGCGTGCGCCCTCTGCGCGATGTCCTCACGGACCAGCGTCGCCACGACATCCGAGAGAAGGGCCGTGTTGGGAAAGACACGCCTATTTCTCTCCTTCCAAACTCCCCACATGGCGTAGATGAATGCGCCACTCGCCTCCCTTCTCTTAGCCTTTGGCAACAAAGCAATAGTTTCCTCCCACCATAGATTAAGGCTTCGTCCCACCGGCGGTGTAGCCACACCGAACGTGCCATTCCAAGCAAAAATTTGCTCCCTCACGGCAGAAGAGAAGGAGCAATCGAGAAGCAGGTGTTGGATCGTCTCAGGATGAATCATGCAAAGCTTGCAGATTGGATCGTGAGGCCAACCTCTAATCGCCAAGTTGTCCGCGGTGAGGATCTTTCCATGTAGCACAAGCCAAGCAAAAAATCGACACTTTGGCTCCACATCAGCCCTCCAATCCTTGCAAGCTTTGAAAGACTCACAAGAGCCGGAGAATTGGCACCGGTATGCCGACGCCGATGAGTAGATCCTGGAGGATGTACATCGCCATGCAATCAAGTCTGGACCGTGCTGAAGGGTCACATCCTGCAAAAGACTCCAAATCTTGAGGAACTGGGACAAGTGCGTCGGAGATGAGATGTGTACCAAAGACCGCATCCAATTCCCATTTGTTAGCTCCTTTTGCACTGTCCTTCCTTTTCGTGTTGCGATTGCGAAAAGGTCTGGAGCCTGAAGCTTTAGGGCCCCTCCTGGGAGCCAACGGTCATGCCAGAATAGACATCGAGCCCCGTCTCGTACGTCGACATCGGTGGAGGCTCTGAACAACTTTGTATCAGCAGTGTCACATGGGAGAGATGATCCATGCCATGGCCTGGAAGAATCGGTCCAAGAGAACCAAAGCCATCGAAGCCTCAAAGCCCTCCCAAACTTTTCAATGTCAAAAATTCCCAAACCACCTAATTTCTTTGGGCGGCAGACCGTCCTCCAGTTAACTAGAGGGTGCGGGTGAGACCCTGGAGTCGCTCCCGGCTTCATCCAAAGGAAAGATCTCTGGATCCTCTCAATCCTTTGGATTATCCACTTGGGCAGCTTGAAGACCGCAAGATGGTATAAAACCATGGAGGAAAGGACGGAGCGGCACAGGAGCACCCATCCCGCACGAGTGAAGTGCCTTCCGAACCATCCTGCAAGTCGCGCGCCAAGCTTGTCGAGGAGTGGCTGGAAATGGATAGCTCTGAGGCGAGCAAAGTGCAGAGGAAGGCTGAGGTACGTGCATGGGAAGGATCCTCTCCTTGCCGGGAAGATTGCCAAGGCTGCCGCGACTTGTTCCTCGGAGCACGCGATCGGAAAGGCCTCAGACTTAGCCAAGTTGGTGCGAAGCCCACTGGCGCCTCCAAAGGCCGCAAGAATGCGGCAAACCGCAGTCATGTCCTCACTCGAAGGCCCCAAAAAAATGCCCGTATCATCAGCATAGAGGGAAACCACAAAGCGAACCGGCCTGTTCCGAATAGGCCGGAGCACTCCCTCTTCAGAGGCCACGCAGAAAAGGTGGTGCAGAGGGTCGATTGCGATGATGAAGAGCATCGGCGAGAGAGGGTCTCCCTGCCTGAGACCCCTAGCATGCGCAATAGAAGGCCCCGGTTTGCCATTTAGAAGCACCTTTGAAGAGGACGTCGACATAAGCAAGCAAATCCACCGCCGCCATCTTGGCCCGAAGCCCAGAACCTCTAACACTTCAATTAAATACGGCCAGCTGATAGTGTCAAACGCTTTCGTGATGTCCAACTTTAGAAAGAAAGCGGCAGACTTCTCTTTGTGTAACTCCTTTAACAACCCTTGCACATAAAGGAAATTATCATGAATGCATCTCTTCTTTATAAAGGCTGACTGAGAAGGAGACACAAGCTCGGGAAGGAGGGGTGCCAGACGCAAGGCCAAGATCTTGGAGAAGATCTTGGAGACACCGTGAATGAGGCTTATCGGCCTATAGTCTGCGATTCCTCCGGCATCCACCTTCTTTGGCACTAACACGATGCTTGCCTTATTTAGGATACCGAAGTTTGCACCTCCTTGCTCGGTGAGTGCAATGATGGCCGCGTGTAAATCCTCACAAATTATGCCCCAACATTTCCGGAAGAATAAACCAATGAAACCGTCTGGCCCCGGAGCCTTCTCCGCCGGTAGTGCAAAGACTGCCACCCGAAGCTCATCAAGGCTGAAAGGCTCGTCCAGCAGGCTAAGGTCTCTCTGAGCATATCCAAGGGCGGCCCAATTCAGGGAAGCCGATCGAGGCTGCGCCTGTTGGAAATTGGCCCAATATGCGACGCCGTTCGTCGAGTACTTTCCGACGACAGCCGACGCGTAGCAGTAGCGGCAACTCTGATCAACTTCCGACAAGATCGTACACAAGGACAAGTCGCCGAGATACACGTACGTACTAATAAGCTGCCCTTAACTAGAATCGATAAACTAGTAGAGCTGGCTCACGAAACACACGCACGCACACGGAAACGATCGGTTATTGCCACATGAGCATATCGCTCCTGTCTCTAGTATTTTTATTGCTTCTGTCTCTCACGGGTTGTTTTTACACGGGCCTTACACACGTATATATAGCAGATTTTGTATAGCTAACCTAGTAGGATTAGGACATCTAATTCCTACTCTATTCGGCTACCCTTGTCTACTCGGATACGTACGCCCGTACCGCACACGGTGCCGCTTCGGTGTCCGTCGTGCTTATTCCCAACAATCACCCCCTAAGCACGACATGCACTTCACCTCGACCTGGATCCCAAATACGCCAGCTACTCCCCGCGGGCGTTATCCTCGGCATTGCTTTCGCCGCTCCAGGCGTCCTCTTCGACATTGCTTTCGTCGTCTCTTGTGTTACCCATATCGCCGTCTTTGCTCTTGTCGGCTTCTCCATGGCTTCACGCCGACAGTCCTTTTTGTCCGCGCCCTTCTCCATGCCTTCATGCCGACTATCCTTTTTGTCCACGCCTTGAGACATTATACTTGGTTTGATGAAGTACTTTCTCATCGATGCCTCACATATTTGATCTACTACTTGCCGGTGCTCTTGGATGCAATAGAACAAATAAGTAGGAGGTAACTCAAATTGGTTTTCTTCTAGCTTCTCTATACCATGTGAAAAGCCTTTTGATGGATCTGCACCCCCTATTGTTGGGTCTCCTCCATCTATCTGGCCACCAGTCCACACTCTTGGACCATCGCCTTCTGGCCTTGCTGGCATGTTTGCTGGGCTCACTTCAGCTCCCCCTCCTCCTCTAATTTTTGGGCAAACAAGTGCAGGTATCGCTGCGCATGCATCTGTACACCCTTCCAGTTCCGTATCTTCTGGCCACAGACTAGCCTTTTCTTCAAACTCTTTGTCTTCTGGGAGAATCCCTAGTGCTTATGGCCTGGTGTCCACGCTTGGAGCTGCCCCTAGGCCTTCAATGTCTTCTGGGCCCGAACTTGCTGACAAGGATAAGCTCGATTGATCCATATTTTCTTCATACTCAAGATCCCACGTGACGTGAAAAGTTGAATATTCCGGTTCGTTATAGCCCCAATTCCATGACTTGTCTTCCTCAAAGATTACGTCTCCCTTGAAAACCACCTTATTGGTATAAGGATTGCACAAGCGGTATGTCTTTGAGCCTTCATAGCCTGTCATGATCATTGGAATACGTTGCTCCGCCAAATCCGCTTTTACATGCGCCACACATCCAAAAGTACGAAGATGATCAACTGAGGGCTTCCATCCGTACCATGCTTCGTACGGTGTTGTACCAACTCCACTCTCAGTAGATTCCATGTTCAGCAAATACACAGCCGTATTGACTGCCTCACCCCAGAATTTTCCTGGCAAGCCTTTACTCTTCATCATGCTCCGTGCCATGGTCAACACAGTTTGATGCAGCTCACCCCCCTCATCAATGCGTAGGGCTCTTTGCCTCCACCTTGAACTCTTCGGCTTCCTTGATCTTCTCGAATGCTTGTTGAGCTTGATCCTTACTTTTCAACAACACAATCCACATGTATTTACTATGATCATCCACCACAAGCATGAAGAACTTATTGCCAGACGGAGTTGCGGGTGAGATTCCAACGCATAGATCGCCATGAACAAGTTCCGAGGCTTCACTTGCCTCAAACTTGGCTTCACATGGGAACGCGGCACTCTGTTCCTCATGATGCACACACGGTAGATCGTGATCTACTTGCGCCACAATCTTCGCAGCCGGTGATGGAGGATCCTCCTCATCCTTCAACTCAGTTACTTCGAGCATCAGCATCATCGGTCCATCATCTCCTTCCTGGGCGATGAGAGCCCTCTCCTTTTCCTTTGGTGCTTTCCGGCAATCAGCCTTGAAGTGACCGAGCTCGCCGCAGTTATGACACCTTACTTTCTTTATGTCAAACTTCCTCCGCGGCGGGGCGTCATCTTCATCCTCCTGCCCCGCGATATACTTTTTCGCTGGGCGTTGTTTCTCCTTGCCGCTCGTGGAGCCTCCTTGCTTTTCTTTTGAAAGAGTCATCCATTGCTGCTTTGTGAGCATCAGGTGCTCAACCTGTTCTGGATCACCGAAGCTGATCCGGATTCTCTCATCGTGTGCCTTGAATCTTCCGACGAGATCCTCAACCGTCAATGTATTAAGGTCGAGACATTGTTCGATCGATGTAACGATCTGCATGTAGCGCGCCGGCGCCGCACGCAGGAACCTTCTGACGTTCTTGATCTCATCCATTTTCTCGCCATATCCCCTAATTGTGTTGACAAGGGTAACGAAACGGGCGGCAAACTGATCAACCGTCTCGCTCTCCTCCATCTTCAGATCTTCATAGCTTTTTGTCAAAGTTTGAAGATGCGCTTCCTTCACGCGGGCATGACCTTGGTGCAAGATCTTGATCGTCTCCCATGCATCCTTCGCCGATTTCTTTCCGACGAGGTGCTGCATCACGTCCTTCGGCACGACGGAATAGAGCGCCGTTAACGCTTGGCGATCCTTCCGGTACTTCGCGCCTCCCTTGACGTACTCGTCGCCTCCTGGATCGACGGCCTCCCAAACCTCCTGAGCCTCCATGGCCACCTTCATGTTGAGTGCCCATAGCCCGTAGTCCTTGCGATCGAGGCGCGGATACAAAGCCGCCCCCACCGTCTCTGTCACCGGTGCCGATGCCGAGTTGTCGCCAAACTTCACCATCGCCATGACCTCCTAGTACTTTCAGCAGATCACGAACGACGACCTTGGCTCTGATACCAATTGTTGGAAATTGGCCCAATATGCGACGCCGTTCGTCGAGTACTTTCCGACGACAGCCGACGCGTAGCAGTAGCGGCAACTCTGATCAACTTCCGGCAAGATCATACACAAGGACAAGTCGCCGAGATACACGTACGTACTAATAAGCTGCCCTTAACTAGAATCGATCAACTAGTAGAGCTGGCTCACGAAACACACGCACGCACACGGAAACGATCGGTTATTTCCACAGGAGCATATCGCTCCTGTCTCTAGTATTTTTATTGCTTCTGTCTCTCACGGGTTGTTTTTACACGGGCCTTACACACGTATATATAGCAGATTTTGTATAGCTAACCTAGTAGGATTAGGACATCTAATTCCTACTCTATTCGGCTACCTTTGTCTACTCGGATACGTACGCCCGTACCGCACACGGTGCCGCTTCGGTGTCCGTCGTGCTTATTCCCAACAGCGCCGAGCCCAAGAATGCCTGAAAATGCTCCTTCAGGGCCTCCTCCTTCTCGGCATGAGAGACCGCAAGCCCTCCTGGCGACGAGAGAACCTGGATAAAAATTTTCCGCCTTCTACCGTTAGCACGTAGATGAAACAGTCTGGAGTTAGTGTCTCCGAGCCGAATCGAAGACAACCGAGCCCGCTGACGGATTTTTATCTTGTTAATCACTGCCAGACCACGAATTTTATCGCGCAGACTCACACGCAGGCCTCTCTCGGCCGACGAGAGCATTCTAACTTCCTGGGCCGCATCTAGCCGGCCAATCACCTCCCTTGTGATGGCCAGCTGCAAGCGCAGATTACCAAAGAATTTCCTATGCCAACGTTTCAGGCTCCTTGCTGCGCGCTCAAGCTTTACATGCAACCGCCGAATAGGATCAGGTGAGGCCACGTCCTGCTCCCAAGCAAGCTGCACCACCTCCTGGAAGCCCTCCATACGCACCCAAAAGGACCCAAATCTGAATGGTCTATGTCGCGGGAAATCAGCTGCACCGAGGAGCAGAAGAGGCGCATGGTCCGAAAGGGAAGAAGGCAGCGACTGCAGGATGGCCGATGGGAAGGACATGTCCCAGTCCTCCGAGCAGAAAAATCTGTCGATGCGCGTCATTGTTGGACTCCGCTGCTCACTGGACCAGGTGAATTCTCTTCCCAAAAGGCGCAGCTCCCGCAAGCGCATGGCATCGAGTGCGGCTTTAAATTTTCTCATGAGGCGCCTGTTCAAATTTCCATTATTTTTGTCCGCGGCCATATAAATGAGGTTGAAATCCCCGAAGATCAGCCAACGCGCAGGCCTCGCCGCGGCGAGGGAGCGCAATTCGTCCATGAAAGCAACCTTCTGTGTTTCGCCAAGCGGCCCATAGACACCCGTGGCCGTCCAAACGAATCCGTCTTCATTGTTTGTTATGGTTGCAGAAATCATATTGTCCGATGTGCTAGCGTTTGAAAGAGAGAAAACTCTGCTGGAAGCAGCAAGGATGATTCCACCTCTCGTTCCGTCGGCCGGCAAGAAGGAGAAATTATCCATAAAATCTCCACCCAGAGTTTCCAGGATGCACCGCCTATCCACATTCTGCAATTTTGTCTCCTGAAGACAAACCAGCGTAGCCTTTGTATCTCTCACCAGATCACGAACAGCGTCATGCCTGTCCGAGCTGTTGAGACCGCGCACATTGCTGCTTAGCAGCCTGAGTTTACTAGCTTCCTCCATCTTCCACCAACAAGCAACAAGCAGCAAACACGTAACAAACACAGCTAAACTCGAGACTTAGGAACTAACAGGAACAAACAGCCGCTGCAACACTACCACTGAAGCCTCGGCAACAGACTGCCGCTCCAACACACAGACAACAGCCACACACACACACACGGAACGACACAGCCCCAAACCACAGCTTTGACCCAGGCAACCAGCTCCCACTACGAACTGATCCAAGAGCAGCGACTACACAGCCACAGGCAGATTAGTCTGCCCGTCCAACTGTCCTGCCACCGGCAGGGTCTTCTTCCTCGACTTGATGGCCAAAACAAGCTCCTCAATCGCCTGCACGGCCAGCTCAGACAGCGGACCCTCGAAGAGGGCCAGGTAGGCCTGCAACAACCTGTCCGCAAAAGGCGTCTCTGGCGGCAGCGAGCCAAGCCTCCTGGCGACCACCTCTTTTGCCAGCATCTCAATTGATGCCCCGGAAGCAGGCCTCTTGGCGATTCTTGCGCTCCTGCGCACAGAAGGAGCAGCTGAAACTCCCTCGCGTTGCTTCGCCGGCGTCGCACCCAGCACCGTCTCCTGCAGCCGAGCCGTGATCCTTGAGATGAAAGAACCAAGAGGGTCAGCCTCCCCCCCCCCCCGCTCCCCGCATCCATGGCCCTCTCCTCCTGCACGACCACGTCATCCTCAGCGCTCCCCGCCTCCACTCCCGTCTTGTCTCTTGTCGCTGCATCAAATTCTGCCTCCTCCGCAGACAAGGCCAACGAGCCTCCGTCCGCCACCACCTCATTGCCCTGTTCGGAGACGACAGAGGCCTCGCTGCCGCACAACCCGGCACAGGTCAGCTGTGGCCCCAGCTCCTTGTTTGCAGCAGCAGACCCCATCCCATCATCCTCAAGGAAGGTTGCCACGACCTCAGCCGAAGAAACCAACATCAGTGTTGACGCACCACCCGAGGTCGGCGAGGGCGGCGTTCCCTGGCGAGCGAAGGCAGGGGAGCAGGAGGGCGCCGCCCGGGAAGCCCGCGCCGGCGCACGCGACGAGTGCCCAGGCCGCACAAGGCGGCGGATGGGGCCTCCAGCCCTACGCCGCCCATCGTATCGCGGGCGCTCCGTGCTGCGGCCCGCCGGATACGGCTCAGCATGCTCCCTGGCAGGCTCCCTCCTGTGGCCACCGCTCCTTCCACCCTGCCCATCTCTATCGCCATCGCGATCCTTGTCGTGGCCAGACGAAAGGCGCCCATCCTTGCAGTTGGTCGGCGTGGAAGACGCGGCTCGACGAGGCAGCTCCTGCTCTGGCTTCCCAGAGTCCTCTCTGCCCAACTCCCAGTCATAGCCCTGAATAGAGCGGTGACCTCCCCGCCCCAGGGCCATCAGGTCCTCGACAACATAAATGTGGACGGTCACCACCGAACGGCGCCCCTCCAAAGCCGAGCGAGGGGAGTCGCGGTGGAATACCGGAAGGTGCTGCGCCGCCCCACCAAGGTCGATGTCCATCGTCGGGTTCATGAGGTTGAACCCGAGGCGCCGAGGGATCCGCGTCGGGTCGCGTGTCCAGACCCAGACGTTGTACAGGTTTTTTCTGGGCCGGCAAAGATCGTGCAAATGATGGTCAATGCTTGGTTGCATGGGATCAAGTCTGCAACCCGACGGAGTTTGGTGGTCTAGGAGTCAAAAACCTCAGAAATCAAGGATTAGCTCTTCGGATTCGCTGGGAATGATTACGGAGGACGGACCAGCAGAGCCCATGGCAGGGCCTTCCAATGCCAAGGGATGATGAGGCCAGGAGCGTGTTTGATAGTCTGGTACACATCCGAGTTGGCGAGATCGATGGATAGCAGGCAAATCAGCCTCCGATTTTGCGCCAGGCCTGATTTTAACTGTCAGTACGAGGGCGCAAAACTTGAGAATGGTTGAGCAAGCACTGACGGGCAACCGATGGATCACTTATATCTCGGGCTCGCTGGCCCCTCGGGGAGCGAGGGAATGTCTGGCTCTATGGATAGCTATCAATGGAGTGAAGCGGGATGTGCACAGCCCTGATGAGTTTTCTTGGCCATGGTCGACCACTGGGACCTACTCGGCCAAGTCTACATACAGTATGCTCTCGCAGGGGCAGGTCCGTCATCCGCTTGCGGAGGCAATCTGGAGAAGCAAGGCCACCCCCAAGAGCAGGCTTTTTGTATGGTTGGCAGCCCAACATAGGATTTGGACTTCGGACAGACGTTTTGCCCATGGATTGCAGAGCCAAACGACACACTGTTTTGTATGCTTACAGGAGGAGGACACGGCTGAACACATTCTCCTTCAATGTGTCTTTGCTAGGGAGGTGTGGTACCGGTGTGGCCAGGCTCTACGTGTGACGTTAGCGCCTCCCACGACAAAGGACGTCCTCCAAGAATGGTGGCTACGACAGAGGAGTGGCATTGAAGAGAAGGAAAGAAGGTGGTTCGATGGCCTGGTCTGCACGGCGGCACATGCTCCGTGGAAAAACAGAAACGCCTGGATGTATAACAATGTAAGCAAGCAATTGTCGGCCAGCTCCCTGACATGCAACATCTTGGAGGAGCTGACCCTGCTTAGGTCGGCCCTTTCGAGCGATGGGAGAGTCGGAGTAGGAGTTCACCCTAGGGAGAGAGAGTAGTCTTTTTTCTTCTTTCTTGGAGCGCTGAGGTCCGGTTGTTCGCATCTGAGACCCCTTTCTTGTAACATACATTCTGTCTTCTATAAAATTAAGGTTTCGCGTACTCTCGAAAAAAAAGGTCCTTACCGGATGGCAATTTCTTGTAATATTAGTGAAGTGTGTCACCGTGTGACACCATCGTTTTTCTTTTAATAGTAAAGACATATCATGTGTTCAATCATTCTATCCCTGTTTGTTCACGGTTTTCTCTTTGGTTCATTACCTTTTTTTTTCAATTGTAGCCACCGTGACTTCCCGGTTCCATTTTCAGAAACGAAACCTTTACAGAGTCCCAAAACCAAGCCTGAAACAAAACTGATGGTCAGAAGTGGAAAATCCATACCTGAAACAAAACTTCAATGATATATTTTGAATAGAAAATAGTTAAATGACACTTGAGCATACGGGCAAAATCTGTTATATATGGATTTTGCTGATCAGAGCGAAAATCAGATGAGCCAACCCCCGCGTCACCCTAACCCTAGGCCCCTAGGCAGCACGGGGGCAACAACGCTACTGCCCCTCCCCAACCTTCCTCTCCCCTTGCCGCTGCCCAGAGTCATGGCAGGGCAAAGCCCGTGCCTTTCTCGCTGGGCAGGCTCACCAATCCCCGACTGCGGAGGTGAAGGCTTCGTAAGACGGCGGCGGCACAGTGCCACGATTTTCCTTGCGACGATCTCAGTGTCTCAATGCAGGTGGGAATCCATCTTGGAGGTTGTGCCCCCATGACCATGCCCTTTGGATCCCGATTAGCCCCATGGGCAGGTCCGTGGGTCTAGGTCAACGGAGGTGGAGGTGGGCGGCATGGCGGCGCCTGGCTGCGTGCTTGGCGTGGCACTGTGGTGGTTCTACCGACGGTGGGCTAGGCGGGTGTGAGCCTCGGGCGGCGGGCCTGGTGGATCTGGAGACCGTGCGGTGCGGTGCCGACGTTCCGAGTTAAGGAGGTTCGGCCATGCTATTCTTCGAGTGCCACGACGTCGATCTACTTCAATTCTACCTCCTTGATTGGGCCGCCTTCGAGTTATGGTGGTCCTCTTGGATCTTTTTGCAGTTTGGTACAAGATGCTACTGGATATCGAGAGTGGAATTAGTGCAGTCGTGCACACCCTTTTTGGGTGAGGTGCGAAGCCTCGTCTTCAAGTTGGTACCATGGGACATTCTTCATATAGATTTCCATGAAATTGATAGAGATGGAGGAAATCATGGTTGCTACAATTGGAGGTTGGCTTTTGTAGAGAGAGGGTTTTGGTTGATGAAGACAATGCGGCACAGGTTCTCCGTGTGTCTCAGGTGTTTGGCGACTTATATCAGCATCTTTGGTAAGTGGAAGTGGCAACACAGGTGGACTGCTTTTGGTGGTGCTCCTTGGATACGGAGTGCATCCTGATGTCTTTAAACATCTTGTTGGTGTAGAGTCGGAGTGTAATTGGTATTTTCGGGATCTTAATATATTCCCTTTGTCAAAAAAAAAAGGATTTTGTTTAAATAGTTTTCATAGACCCAGCCATTCATGGGATCCCATCCATGACTGTGTGGTGGCACTCGTTGGTGTCCGGACTAAGACTGATCTTGCACCAAACATGCATGTATAAGAGCGGCGAATTACTGTGCTTGTATGGAAAGCAGTTCAACCAAAGAGTAACGGTTAGATGAATGAAGGACATAAAGCGACCTGTGAATTTTCGCAAAGGAAGTTTGAAAATGACTCTTGCTTCGGTATCACCCCTAGACAGAGAAATTCAGCACTACCGGGTTTCGGGTTCATGCTCCGGGTGAAGACCGGGTAAAGATGAAAACCGTACTGGCTATGTATACGGCAGCGACATACGTGATCGAGCGGGATTGTAATTGATCGGTTGCAAGGAGGGCATACGAGGAGGTCAGGGTCGATTGCGAGCGTACGTGACCGCGCAGATCATGACGGCCGCCATCGCTGTGCAGAGAGCAGATCGTGCCGCACTCTCGCTCGCCGCCCTCGCGTAGTTCTTCCACCTCCCCTCGATCCTCCTCCATGACGGCCGTCCACACCTACATCCACCCGAACCTACATCCACGACCGTCCTGAGTGGTCACATGCACCTCGTGGCCGCCTCTGGTTTGGCCTCTCCAAGGTGTTGCGCCGCACTCCGCCGGACAGCATGCTGGCACCGTAGTGGTACGCCATGGAGGATCGCAAGGGCGAGCACGGCAACATGGAGGTGATGGTCACCGTGTGGTATGGCACCTAGGCTGACGAGGCATGGCATTCCAAGTCCGCGGGCGTCCAGGGCCACGAGCCCTGGGCTCCATCAAGTCCAAGGTGTACGTCGCGACGAAGCTGTGTGTCCGTCATTGAGGGGCAGGACTTGCTTCCCATGGACAAGGGGCTCATGGGGATGGGCCGCTACCGAGAGCTGTTCCAGCGTGCGCAGATTGGGAGCCATATGTTGCATAGAATGGGCAGCTGCAGTCAGAGGTGCTAGTGTTGGGCGTGGAGGTTGTGAAAGAGGAGCTGGGCGTGGTGCTAGTGCTGGACGTGGAGGACGATGGACAACACAATGGTGGATACGTAGGTCCAGGTGGATGTAGGTGTGAAAGGCCGTGTGGAGGAAGAGCGAGGGGAGGTGGAGGAACTGCGCGAGGGCGGTGAGCGAGAGTGTGGCGGCGATATGCTCTCTTTCCAGTGATGGCGATCTGCTCTCTGTCCCCTCTCTGTCCAACGATCTACTCTCTGTGCGGCGGCGATCTGCTCTCTGTCCAGCGATGTCCAGCGATCTACGCTCCACCCGGTCACGTATGCTCGCAACCGATCCCGACCTCCTCGTGTGCCCTCCTCGCAAATGATCAATTATAATCCCGCCCGATCATGTATGCAGCCGTCGTATACGTAATCAGTAAGGTCTCCATCTCCACCCAGTTTTCACCCGGAGCATAAACCCGAAATCCGGTAACGCTGGATTTCTTTGTCTAGGGGATCAAAGCTCTTTGAAAATTTACATGAGACAATGTCAAGTCATTAAATATCTACGATGTACCTGATCAGAGCGAGCCCTTCACGTTCCATTCTACGTACAGTATTAGCCATGCATGCTTGTCGACCACGACTGTCCACGAGCTTGCGATCACAGTGAGTCTCTGTAGGTGACGGTGATGTATCTCCATACGATCCAAGCAAACCGGCGGGGACAAGGGGGATGGCCTGCATCAGGCGCATGTTTTTCTCGTCTGAATTTAAGTGTGGAGGACGCCGCTCCAACGAAAAAAATAGCACGCTATTTTGACGCTATAGCGCCGCTATAGCATATTCAGGAGTCAGACGCTACGTTATGCATAAAATGCTCGTTATAACGCTATTTACGTTTTTAGCGGCGCTAAACATGCTATACGTTATATCGTTATAGCAGCGCTACAAAATCTTGAAATTATCTGGCCCATTCAGCGTGCACCACTTAACAAATCTAGCTAAACCAACTCCCAGCCCACGTCGCATCCTATTCCCGACCACGCGATGGTGATGGCGGCTGTTGGCTCCTCCATATCCTCCATCTCCGGCCGATCGGCCGCCTCCATTCGACACATCCCTGACCAAAAGGAGTGCAACTAGCAACACTACGACCAAGGACCTCCTACAACAGCTGAAATCCTTAGTAAACAGACTATATCTATCAAAAAAATTATTGTTTTCCCAAACGCTATTTTGAAAAATAGCACGCTATTAGCGCGCTATAACTTGCGTAGCGTCTGGAGAGAGGCGGCACTAAAATAAATAACGCGCTATTTTTTTTCTTGCAATTTTCTGAATGTACATCCACCAAACGATGGACAGGCATGCGATCGTGGAGGAACTCGTCGGGTTGGGAGCACGGGTGCACACGTGCTCCGAGAACGCGGCCGGGCTGGAGGAGTGCCGCCGGCGGTGGGAGGAGCTGAAGCTCCCGGTGACCGTGTCCGTCTGTGACGTCTCCGTGCGAGCAGAGAGGGACAAGCTGATGGAGACGGTGAAGCAGACTTTCCACGGCAAGCTCGACATACTGGTAAGCCTAGTTTAGACAGAGTCGATTCATCTTTATTACGTATTAAAACATCTTATATTTTGAAACGGAGAGAGTACTACTCTAGTGTTTTCCAAGAATCTAAGCAAACCTTGGACGGGTTCGAACCGTATATAGGTGAACAACGCGGGGCGGGTTCTTGAAAAGGCCGCCGTGGAATGGACGGCGGAGGAGTACTCGCATCTCATGGCGACCAACCTAGACTCGTGCTTCCACCTCAGCCAGCTCGCGCACCCTCTTCTGCTCAACGCCTCCATCGCAGGAGGAGGCAGCATCGTCAACATCTCCTCTGTTGCAAGCTCACTTGGATATCCCACCCTCGCTGTTTACTGCATCTCAAAAGGTAACTACACATAGTCTACATGTACACCAAAGTTTTGTCTCTTGCAATTTTTAAATACCAAAATGAAATCATAAATACTTCACATAATGGCCTGTTAAGGCGCAAAGATGATATTCTTCTTTTCCACCATGCAGGAGGAATTAACCAGCTTACGAGGAGCCTTGCTACCGAATGGGCTCGGGACAAGATCCGTGTGAACGCCGTCGCCCCCGGCGGGATCAACACTGACATGTCAAAAAGTGTAGGCACATAAAAGACAGACACCAAATTAAAGGCATCCAAGACATGCACAACCTAAATACTTTATCTAGTTATAATAACTTAATAACTATTTACACCCCCCTCCGGTTTATATTAATATATTAATTTTATCTAGATTTGTATGTATCTGGTTAAGAATTTAGATAGATGCATACGAATATAGAAGTTAAAGCCAATAATATGGACTGGATGGAATATATGCTGCTCCCTGCTTCAATTTTATCAAATAAAGAAGTTTTTTACCTAGTTATAATATTGCTATTTCGACCGACAAAATGTTGATGACGACAAGTGGTTGTTGTGGCAGGTGCTACCGGAGATCGTAGAGAATGAGTTGTCGAGGGCTCCGATGCATCGGCTAGGTCAGCCACAGGAGGTTGCATCGGTGGTGTCATTCCTATGCATGGCAGAAGCTTTATTCGTCACTGGCCAGGTCATCTACGTCGATGGCGGCCGAACTATTTCTGGCTAGCATAGCATGCTCGCTCTCCCCGCTATATAAAAATGTAAAATTTCAGACATATTCCAAGTCGAACTCCAGAACCTTTGACCATCGATATTGTATTAATACAGAGTATTAAATAAGAAATTTGAAAATTTATATGTAGTTATTTGCTCGACAAGTTACTCCATTCTGAAACGAATATCCTAAAACTAGATCATGTAAATTTGGATAAATCGGAGACATCCTTTTCAGGACACAGTGTAGCGAAGTCATTTACAGTATATCCAAATCCCTGGTGTATCTGCCCCTGGCTGATCGTCCCAAACAAAATAAGTTGGGCTGGGTCTGGCTGTTATGTCCTTTCGAATCAGGCTTTTGCCTGGCTTTATAAATAAAGTAACTATCCACAACGAGTTGCAAGGGTTCAAGACGACGATACAAAGTCTGTTGGAGCCACAACACAACATGACCGGGAGTTAGCAAGGCTCCCAGTGACCGTGCCCGTCTGCGACGTCTCCGTGCGAGCCGAGAGGGATAAGATGATGGAGACGGTGAAGCGGACCTTCCACGGCAAACTCGACATACTGGTAAACCTAGTTTAGACAGAGCCGATTCATCGTTGTTACCTACTACTCTAGTGTTTTTCAAGTGTCTAAGCAAATCTTGGGTGGGTTTGAACCGTAGGTGAACAACGCGGGGCGGGCTCTTGAAAAGGCCGCCGTGGAGTGGACGGCGGAGGAGTACTCGCATCTCATGGCGACCAACCTAGACTCGTGCTTCCACCTCAGCCAGCTCGCACACCCTCTTCTGCTCAACGCCTCCATCGCCGGAGGAGGCAGCATCGTCAACATCTCCTCTGTTGCAAGCTCACTTGGATATCCCACCCTCGCTGTTTACTGCATCTCAAAAGGTAACTACACATAGTCTACATGTACACCAAAGTTTTGTCTCTTGCAATTTTTAAATACCAAAATGAAATCATAAATACTTCACATAATGGCCTGTTAAGGCGCAAAGATGATATTCTTCTTTTCCACCATGCAGGAGGAATTAACCAGCTTACAAGGAGCCTTGCTACCGAATGGGCTCGGGACAAGATCCGTGTGAACGCCGTCGCCCCCGGCGGGATCAACACTGACATGTCAAAAAGTGTAGGCACATAAAAGACAGACACCAAATTAAAGGCATCCAAGACATGCACAACCTAAATACTTTATCTAGTTATAATAACTTAATAACTATTTACACCCCCCTCCGGTTTATATTAATATATTAATTTTATCTAGATTTGTATGTATCTGGTTAAGAATTTAGATAGATGCATACGAATATAGAAGTTAAAGCCAATAATATGGACTGGATGGAATATATGCTGCTCCCTGCTTCAATTTTATCAAATAAAGAAGTTTTTTACCTAGTATATTGCTATTTCGACCGACAAAATGTTGATGACGACAAGTGGTTGTTGTGGCAGGTGCTACCGGAGATCGTAGAGAATGAGTTGTCGAGGGCTCCGATGCATCGGCTAGGTCAGCCACAGGAGGTTGCATCGGTGGTGTCATTCCTATGCATGGCAGAAGCTTTATTCGTCACTGGCCAGGTCATCTACGTCGATGGCGGCCGAACTATTTCTGGCTAGCATAGCATGCTCGCTCTCCCCGCTATATAAAAATGTAAAATTTCAGACATATTCCAAGTCGAACTCCAGAACCTTTGACCATCGATATTGTATTAATACAGAGTATTAAATAAGAAATTTGAAAATTTATATGTAGTTATTTGCTCGACAAGTTACTCCATTCTGAAACGAATATCCTAAAACTAGATCATGTAAATTTGGATAAATCGGAGACATCCTCTTCAGGACACAGTGTAGCGAAGTCATTTACAGTATATCTAAATCCCTGGTGTATCTGCCCCTGGCTGATCGTCCCAAACAAAATAAGTTGGGCTGGGTCTGGCTGTTATGTCCTTTCGAATCAGGCTTTTGCCTGGCTTTATAAATAAAGTAACTATCCACAACGAGTTGCAAGGGTTCAAGACGACGATACAAAGTCTGTTGGAGCCACAACACAACATGACCGGGAGTTAGCAAGGCTCCCAGTGACCGTGCCCGTCTGCGACGTCTCCGTGCGAGCCGAGAGGGATAAGATGATGGAGACGGTGAAGCGGACCTTCCACGGCAAACTCGACATACTGGTAAACCTAGTTTAGACAGAGCCGATTCATCGTTGTTACCTACTACTCTAGTGTTTTTCAAGTGTCTAAGCAAATCTTGGGTGGGTTTGAACCGTAGGTGAACAACGCGGGGAGGGCTCTTGAAAAGGCCGCCGTGGAGTGGACGGCGGAGGAGTACTCGCATCTCATGGCCACCAACCTAGACTCGTGCTTCCACCTCAGCCAGCTCGCGCACCCTCTCCTGCTCAACGCCTCCATCCCGGAGGAGGCAGCATTGTCAACATCTCCTCCGTTGCAAGCTCACTTGGATACCCCACCCTCGCTGTTTACTGCATCTCAAAAGGTAAGTAGACATAGTCTTCATGTACAACAAAGTATTTTCTCTTACAATTTTTAAACACCAAAATGAAATCATAAATACTTTCTGCATGTATCATCCGCCGAGTAGATTATTTTCTTGTTGGAGCCACAACAAAACATGATCTAAAAAGAAGCCAAATACATGCTCGCCAAGCGAGATGGCACCAAAAAAAAGTAGAGCTAAGCTGCACTAGGGGAAGCCGCTAAGCCACCTCCAAAGAGACACCAACAAATTTTGTCCAGCCTGTGTCTTGTCCCAATGTCTAAGGAGTGGGTACCAGAGCTGCAAGTATGCCAAAAATTTGAACACCGGGTCAGAAGCACATCAAGAAAGGATCTTCTCTGTAACCATCTTCACTAGTGGAAAACGGGTCTCTCTAGTCTCAGTTCCAGGGGCTGTAGCACTAGTGAAAATAGGGTCTCTTGTCCCGGCCAGGGGCGGAGCCAGGATTTAACATTGAGGGGGGCAAAGATACTGATGATCATATATAAGAATTTTTTCTCATGAAGACAACAATTAGCTATCATTTTGTGTTGGAAGAACTGTTTGGATAAAAATCATAAAAGTATATCAAAGTATCAGCATATAATTAATATTAATATGTATCACTCAATCTTAGACAATAGAAAACAAAATATTAGTTTATATTGGATCAACTTTATCTCTATGAGTATAAAGCCTGATAATTCCATTGCAGGTGATCTTCCTATTATTATTTCTCAATTATTTTACAATAAGTTGTCATAATCACCGAGAAAACATCAAACAAAAGACACATATTTTTTTGTAAATTAATCAATTAGACTATAGATTATGCAATCTGTCGACAAATACTAACGATTTGGTACCTTCAATCAGAGTGAGGAAGATTGATTCCTACACTCGATGGCACAACATGCTTATTGTTGGCGTTGCGGCATGATTAACAAAGATAGAAATTGGCAAACAACATGGTTGGCTAGCATGGCACCGCGATCACGGCATCGCGTGGCGTATGGCTATGAGTAGGAGCGAGCGATGGTGGCAGACATCAAGCCAGTTGATCTGAATAATTGCATATAGTGCTAGCTATTAGGTCTAGTTACACAAATGAAGAATGTTGGGACATGTTACTACGGTTGACTAATAAAATGAATTCATGGGTTATATTTGGCTTTTGGTATAGAGAAGCATGACAAATCAATTAAATTTGGGCTTAGTGTTAATTAAGCCTATGAGGCCATTAGTTTAGTACTAAAATCTACACCTATCTATTAAAGGGGCTGATGGTTAGTGAGGGTCTAGCCCCTGCTAGCCCCCCCTTGGCTCCGCCCCTGGTCCCGGTTCATAAGAGGCTTTAGTCCCGGTTGCGTAACCGAGACGGGGCAATCGAGACTAAAGCTCCCAGTCTTTAGTTCCGGTTGCGCTATGAACCGGGACGAAAGGAATTCCACGTGGCCGCTGTCTGGCGCGAGGAGGGAGGACCATTCGTCCCGGTTCGTATTACAAACTGGGATAGATGTTTATCTGCCGCGGCAGCATTTTGGGCATTTTTTTGTGCCGCGGCAGAGAATTCATTTTGGTCACTTTTTGAGCTGTGGTAGCATTTTTGGCACTTTTTGTGCACGGCAGAAAATTCATTTTGTATTTTTCCATTTATTGTTTTCCTTTTTATTTTGTGTTTTGACCAAACAATGAAGGAATCTTTATATTACACAACATCATCATGAATGTAGAAATTGAAGTATCGAACATATTATATTCGGTACACGATTTTCATGCATATATATATAATATAATATATTTTTACGGTCCCTATTGCCTTATATAGAACTTCAGATAGTATTCTTTTTTGGTTGTAGAACCACTGCATCTAAGAATACCGTCAATTCCTCTTGAATTGCTCCTACGTAATCCTTTGGTAGAAGACCGTTCTACAGCCATTCGATCTGATTTAAAGAAGTCAACATATATGAATGAAACAAAACACAATTGATGGTAATAAAAAATTACAAATATTATTTACGCACGTGAAGTTGGTTTAATTTTCTGCCCTTCTCACAACACGTCTGACGATGAACTTCGTTTTGTCCGTCGCTGCAGTTTTACACAAAACCCCTTAATAAACCCAGTAATTAACCAACAGTTCCTTATCTCCTTATCCTCTCCACCCTACCGCCAGACCACCAACCCTCGATCGATCCCCGCCACCGTGAGCCTGCGCTGCCGGTTGTGGCTCCACCTCGCAGAGCAGAAGCAGCACCTCCCCCTGGCCTCCTCTCCTTGGACGACTAGCACCGCCAAACTGTCACCATGGCCGCGTCCGCCCTGTTTTGGAGCACCTCGCCGCCATGGGAGACCTCGAGGGAGCCCATCTCGTCTGTGTGGTTGGACCTCGACTGTCGCCACCATGGGAGACCTCGAGGGAGCCCATCTCGTCTCTGTGGTAGGACCTCGTCGGCGGTCGCACGTCAAGGAAGGAGAATTGGCAGGGGATGTGTAGCCACGGGAGAGGGGAAGGGAAGAGGAGGCAGGGGCAGCCTCACCCGGAGAGCAGTCACCGCCGGTTGATTCGGTCGTATCCGACCACGCCGTCGCCGTCCGACCAATCTATAGACGCAAGAACATCACCCGCCTCCATTACTACCTCTATATTTTGAGGAGACGATCGAGCGAGATGTTCTACTCCTGTAGCATGGAGACCGTAGTTGGCGACGGGGCACGCATGGGCGCGTCCCCTTCCTCCTTCTCAAGTCTGCAGGTATGCGTGGCGGCGAGGAGCAGGACAGGGACAATCGGCTACATCTGTCCCGATCTTGTGCGTACCTATACTCCTCGTTCTCTCTCTATTTTTTTTCTCTAGAAGGATGTGATGACCATAAGGAAGGGGTGCCGGGCCAGTGAGGTGAGATGCAGTGGTCGGTGGCTTGAGAGGGAAGGGAGGCGGCGACCGGCGGAGATGCAGCAGCTGACAGCCGGATCGGCCGGCCGCCTGCGCCGGAGGAGATGCAGCAGCCGTAGTGTTTTCGTATGAAGTTTTCTACTTCACACAGGAAGTTTATAGCTTAATCTAGCAAACGAATGATTAGGATTTGAAGTTATAAAATTACTTTAATTAGTTTTCCGGTGTTTGACATTTCCACTGCAATTGATCTTGATGACAGGTATCTCTAACTTTGAAACGTTGTGCTAATAGAAGCTGGTACATTGAATTCTATAGCTGATGGAGTTCTTTGCTGAAATGCATCTTGGGGTGAACTGATGTGAAGAACATGTGCATGTTGTATGATTCAGCTACTATTGCTGATTACATCCGACACCCGACGTGGTGTTTTCCTTTCTACAGATAGTTCGTATTAGTTGGATATTTCAAGCCTGCTTGATTCATATCCAAATTTTGCTTTGCGAAAACATTGGAGACCACTTAGTTCATACTGCACGCTGTTCAGCTACCTAGGGGAACCAAAAGCAATAAGCCAACAACTATGGTCAAGCATTGGATTCATGAATTCATTCCATAGGAAAGTTAAATACTATGAATGTTATTTGTAAGATAGTGTCAGATTCCATGAAAATCTTCTTGGCTTTGTGGGATAAAAAAAAATCTATTTTTCGACTCTGGATGTAGTACAGGACATTGACCAAGAGAATTCAGGCAGCTCGCGTTGTTATGTAATTTGGTCAGCATGGACAAAAGAATTCAATCTAAGACTCCATGCCAATTAAATTCGATTGACATATGTTTTTAAACACATCAAAGGTTGTTTATTTATTTAATATGGTGTCATAGCAACGCACAGGCTTTGTGCTAGTATCCACATAAATTATTCATGGATCCCTACGTCAGGCACTTTACGAGAATATAGTTAATCAAAATAATAACCAAGCATGATAATGGTCTCGAAACTAAAATTAAAGAGATACACGGATCAAGATAGTATTACTTACATCTAGCGGATCAAAATAATAATCAAGCATTATAGCGACCGAGCATCCAACACCGTCCTTCCGACTGGATGGGCGCTGCCACCACCGCCAGCGCCGGCGACAGCGGTGGCAGCGTCTTATAGATCGGTCGGGCCTAGAAGAAGGAGATGGAGGCGCCTCCGAAGCCATTATTGAGGTGTCACTAGTCCGTGTCCTGACTAATTCTGACTTGTGCACCAGCCATTCATGGGACCAACCAGGACTGTGCATAGGCTTGCGATCAGTGAGTCTGTTGGTGACGGTGATGTATCTCCATACGATCCAAGCAAACCGACGGGGACAAGGGGGATGGCCTGCATCAGGCGCATGTTTTTCTCGTCTGGATTTAAGTGTGGAGGAGGCTGCTCCAACGAGGCCTGTATTATCTTTACATAAGAGGAGGCACGCACGCATTCGGAAACAGAGCGCGAGAGAGAGATGGCAGCCGCCGGCGGGAGCGGAGAGAAGAGCAGCAGGTGGAGCCTCGCCGGCGCAACGGCGCTGGTCACCGGCGGGAACAAAGGGATCGGGTAAGCACATACTTATATACACCTGTTGTATTATTCATTCCTGTAAACAGGCTACGCTCGTCTATTTTTTTTCTTTTCGAAATGAAAGCTCGTATATTCAAAACAAGCATGCCCATAATTTTCTGAATGTACCGATTGGCATCAAACGTTGGACAGACATGCGATCGTGGAGGAGCTCGTTGGGTTGGGAGCGCGGGTGCACACGTGCTCCGAGAACGCGGCGGGGCTGGAGGAGTGCCGGCGGCGGTGGGAGGAGCTGAAGCTCCCGGTGACCGTGTCCGTCTGCGACGTCTCCGTGCGAGCCCAGAGGGACAAGCTGATGGAGACGGTGAAGCAGATCTTCGACGGCAAGCTCGACATACTGGTAATAAGCGTAGCTTAGACGAGTCGATTCACTTATTATTTGGGAAGATGGAGTTCAGACATGATCAGGGGATCGTGTGTGCAGGTGAACAACGCGGGGCAAGTTCTTGAAAAGGCGGCGGTGGAGTGGACGGCGGAGGAGTACTCGCATCTCATGGCGACCAATCTAGACTCGTGCTTCCACCTCAGCCAGCTCGCGCATCCTCTGCTGCTCAACGCCTCCATCGCCGGAGGAGGCAGCATCGTCAGCATCTCCTCCGTTGGAGGATCAGTTGGATACCCCACCCTCGCTGTCTACTGCATCTCAAAAGGTAACTACATCTACATGCAAGTTCGCTTGGACGATCTTCTTCATAACCCAATTAAGTCCCAAACTTCACATATATAATGGCCTAATTAAGTAGCAAAGATGATACTAATTCTTCTTCTCGACAACCAGGAGGAATTAACCAGCTTACGAGGAGCCTTGCAACCGAATGGGCTCAGGACAAGATCCGTGTGAACGCCGTCGCTCCTGGTGGGATCAACACTGACATGTCAAAAAGCGTACGCCCTGACCTCGCTCACATGAAAGACAGACACCAAATTAAAAGCATCCAACACATGCACACCCTAAATACTCAACTATTTAATTATAAATTTAACATATTTCAAGATATATGCTGCTCTCGGCTTTAATTTTGTCAAATAAATAAGTTTTAAACATAGTTAATAACATTGATGATAACGAGTGCTTGTCGTGGGTCCAGGTGCTGCCGGAGATCCTAGAGAACGAGTTGTTGAGGACTCCGATGCATCGGCTCGGTCAGCCACAGGAGGTTGCGTCGGTGGTGACCTTCCTTTGCATGCCAGCAGCTTCATTCGTCACTGGCCAGGTCATCACCGTCGATGGCGGCCGAACCATTTCTGGCTAGCATAGCACGGTCACTCTCTCTGGTACATAATAAAAATGTAAAATTTCAGACATATTTCTAGTCCAACTTCAGAAACTTTGACCATCCATATTGTATTTTGTACGGACTATTAAATAAGAAACTTGAAATATTATTATATGCACTTATTAGCTCGACAAGTAACTCCAGAGTGTTAGTGCTCCGGTGGCTCACAAAATAGTACTACCTCCTTCACGGTTTGCAGGGCGTCTAATTAAATTTGGTTTTTTTCAAAACTACAACGTTTCTAGGCGTATAAGAATTAACTGTTAATTAAGGTGACACCTTTCCTCCCAACTTCCTATGCATGCAACAGTCTCCCACCAATGCATGCGCCTTAACCGCTCACTAATAGGCTAATTTTCAGCCAATACGTTCATGCCTAGATCCGTGAGATTTTTGTAGAGCGCCCTGCAAACCGTGAAGGAGGTAGTACTCCCTCTGTTTTTTATTACTTCGCGTTCTAGCATTTTCCAAAGTCAAACTTTGTCAACTTTAACCAAGAATATAAGAAAATATATAAACATTCATTATTCCAAATACATATATTATGAAAACATAACTTACAAAGATTTCAATACTATAAGTTTTATACTGTAGATACTTCTATTTTCTGCTAAATATTTAATCAAACTTTAAAAACTTAGACTTTGACTAAACTCAGAATGCGATCTAATTGTAAACGAATGGAGTATACTATCTCCGTTTCGAAAAAAACATCGTAGACTAAATATATAGAAATTTAGTTAAATCGGGGACATCCTTACAGGACGGAGTAGCGAAAGTTATGTACATGTACAGTATATCCAAATCATTGGTGTATCTGTCCCTGGCTGATCGTCCCAAACAAAATAAGTTAGCCTGGGTATGGCTGTTCAGTTCTATTTCAATGGTAATCCAACAGTAGCATTACTGGAAGCTGATGCCCCGTTCCATGTCACCCGGGACTTACCCACACACAGCTCTCGCCCTCCTTGGGCCTCATCTTGTCCCTGGCCCATCGATGTCCTAGCCTGGGTTAATTGACATGTCCGTCATCACACATCCCTCTTGAACTGAAGCCCCATTCCAGATCACAACATTCCAGCGCTACGCATATCCTGGGGATAACTCCCCTCGATTTCCTGGGTCCTCTTGTTAGACTAGACAATGTTGAGTCGGTTTTGATTTATTATGAGTTTGTTTTAGAGTCGGTTTAAATAATCTTGGCCGACAAGTTTTGTAACCCTTTATATACTCTTAACCCCTCAAGCAATATTATTATGCAAGTTAATCAAATTTATATGGTATCAGACAATTAGATCCTAGGGCATGGCGCCGCCACCGACGCCGCCCCCTCCTCCCCCTCCCGACTACTTCACCAAAAAGGCCGCCGCCGCCGCTGCTTCCCTGGGTGACGCCGGCCAAACCTCCAACACCTTCCTTGCTCTACCCTCTCCTACCCTTCCCAACTATCCACTATGTCGATACAATCTCAGATGTTAGCCCCTTTATTCCAATCACTTTAGATCTACCAAAGCATAACTACTACCATTGGCGTCATCTCTTCGAGGTTCATCTCGGTCGGTGCAATCTTCTTGACCACTTCGCCGACCAAGCCGTTCCCCGGCCTACCGATTCTCGCTGGGCCAAGGACGACCTCACCATCATCCAATGGATCTACCAGCGGGTGTCGCTTCGGCCTACATGACTGCACCGACCTACATGACTGGTCCGACTTACCAGCAGTACAGCGCTCCAACCCCTTCTCCGACGTCTGTTGGTGCCTACATGCCGATCTACGCGCCATCACCACCTGCTCCGCTGCCTGCACCATCTCTGTCCTCTTCCTTGTCACTGAGCTGGGACCAAGCAGCGTTTATCCAGGCCATGAACCACTTTGCTGCTCAAGGAAACTCAGGTACCGATTGGATTTTCGATTGTGGTGCTTCTAGTCACATATCTTCTTCGAATAATATGCTGTCAAATTTTTCCTCCTCACCTTTTTCCTCTATAACTCTTGGCAATGGTTCTACTATCCCTATCTCCGGTGTTGGTAATGCACAACTTCTCTCACCGATAAAACCTCTCCTCCTTCGCAATATTCTTGTTGCACCTGATCTCATTAAAAATTTAATCTCCGTTCGACAATTCACTCGTGACAATCCTGTTTCTCTCGAATTTGACTCCTTTGGTGTTTCTGTGAAGGATTTTCTAACCAAGGCGGAGATCGCTCGCTTCAATAGTGATGGAGATCTCTACTCCCTCCATGGTGTTCCCATGGCCACTCAACCCTCATCTATGGTTGCTTCGGTCGAGCTTTGGTATCAACGTCTAGGCCACCCCAATAAAATCGTCTTAGATTCTCTCCTTAGTGATTTCTCTATTCCTTGTAATCGTGATACTCATAATTCTCTAGTTTGTGAATCTTGTCAACAAGGAAAACATATGCGTCTTCCGTTCAATTCTTCTACTTCTTCTAGTACTTTTCCCTTCGAATTATTACATTGTGATTTATAGACGTCACTCATTGAGAGTATTTCTGGTTTTAAGTACTATCTTGTGATCTTGGATGATTTCACTCATTATGCATGGACTTTTCTTTGGGCCTCATCTTGTCCCTGGCCCATCAATGTCCTAGCCTGGGTTAATTGCCATGTCCGTCATCACACATCCAAAATGTGAGGACGTGACATTTTTGCCCTCTTGAACTGAATCCCCATCCCAGATCACAACATTCCAGCGCTACGCGTATCCTGGGGATAAATCCCCTCAGATTTCCTAGGTCATTTGTATGATATGTGTCTTTTTTTATCTAGATTTCCGCTTTTGCTATAAACTAACCAATTTGCTATAAAAAATCTCGCTTGCTATATGTAGCAAAAAAATGGTTTGATCCAGAAAATAGAAAAACAGAGTGGACCTCGTCGGAGATTTTGCCCAAAACCTCGCTGGCGACCGCATAGTAAAAAATTATGCTAATGTAGCATATTCGACCTTGCCGGAGACTTTCGCCGGTAGACCTCGCCGGAGTTTCGCCGGAAACTATATAGCAAAAGAATTGTGCTAATGTAGCAAAACCAGAGAACAACTGTAGCAAAATATTTGTATTAGACATCGCCGGGATCTCGCAGAAATTCATTGGTGCAAAAATAAGTGTAGCATTTGGAGAACAACAATATAGCAAAACCAATAAGTGTAGCATTTGGCCCATCGAATATCGATGTCCTAGCCTGGGTTAATTGCCATGTCCGTCATCACACATCCAGAATGTGAGGACGTGACATTTTTGCCCTCCTGAACTGAAGCCCCGTTCCAGATCACAACATTCGAGCGCTACGCGTATCCTGGGGATAATTCCCCTCGATTTCCTGGGTCCTCTGTACGATACGTGTCTTTTTTAATCTAGATTTCTGCTTTTGTTATAAACTATCCCGATTTGCTATAAAAAATCTCGCTTGCTATATGTAGCAAAAAAAAAAAGATTCGGTAAAAAAAAATAGAAAAACAGAGTGGACCTCGTCGGAGATTTCGCCGAAGACCTCGCTGGCGACCGCGTAGTAAACAAGTTATGCTAATGTAGCATATCCGACCTCGCCGGAGACTTTCGCCAGTAGACCTCGCCGTAGTTTCACCGGAAACTATGCAGCAAAAGAATTGTGCTAATGTAGCAAAACCAGAGAACAACTGTAGCAAAATATTTGTATTAGACATCGCCGGGATCTCGCAGAAATTAATTGGTGTAGAAATAAATGTAGCATTTGGAGAACATCAATATAGCAAAACCGAAACGAATACATAGCAAAACATAAATGAGTATGTAGCAAAATTAGCCCCCGCTTCGCCCAATGGAGCAACATCATGCACTCATGGTAGCAACATCGTAGACCCAAGGTAGCAGAGCCGTATATGCCGTAGCTTGAAACGGTTTATACCCGGGGTAGCAAAAGCCACCCGCCATCGGTAGCAACTTCGCCGACCATGGGTAGCAACGGTGCCAACCGTCGGTAGCAAAATCCATTCTTCATAGATAGCATGCACGGGATGCGCCATCTCGAACCGTATCGCCGGTCCCGCCGGAGTTGCGAGAGACGAGAGCACCTCCGCGTTGAAGTCCATCCCCGACGACAAACAGGAGCACCACCGTCGTGGCCTCCCTGTCGGCAGCGGGGCGCAGGTCCTAGGCGAGTGGAGGCGGAGGGTGGGCTCGAACACCGACACGACACGAGCAAGCACTTTATATGGACCATAAAACTTCAGTGCCATTTTAGCTGATGGACGAAGAACCATCGAGGACTGCACGCACATAGGGCTGTAGTTTCAAGAGCACCTCTTCCCCAACCTGAAACTGACGATCAGTACGTTGTTTATCTGCTTAATTGGTGCTTGATACGAGCCTGAGCACGAAGAAGATCCTGGAAGGCTTGGTCGTTCCCCTGCTATATCAGCAATTGCATCTCCACCAACTATACCAAGATTAGGCATTGCCCGAAAGTTTGGTTTTATCCCATACAAAGCTTGGAAAGGAGAGCATCCATGATGAGAAGTATGATACTTCGTCCGGCCCATATTAATTGACTCAAATTTGTCTAGATTTAAATGAATTTAGACACTCATCTAAATTATAACAAATCAAAGTTAATTAATATGGATCGGAGAAAGTAAGATGAATCATACCAGAACTCTGTCATTGGTAACCACTTGCGCCATTTTGTTGGGCTTTCATGAGTGGCACATCTCATATATTGTTCAAGGAACTGATTCACTCGTTCAGACTGCTCGTTCCTGGCACATCTCATATATATATGGTCGGTCTGTGGATGATAAGTAGATGAATAAGACAGCTTAGTTCCCACAGCTTTGAATAACTGGCTCCCAAAATTTCTTGTGAATACACAATCACGGTCAGACACGATGGAAGATGGTACCCCATGTAATTTAACCACGTTGTCCAAGAATGTAGTGCCCACCGTAAGAGCAGTGTACGGATGACGTAGAGGAATGGAATGGCTATACTTGATCAGCCGATCGACAACCACTTGAATCACCTCATAACCCTCAGACTTGGGCAAGCCGATGATAAAACCAATGGTAATGTTAGACCAAGCACAAGTAGGAACTGGCAGTGGCTGCATGTATTTTTTTTTTGAAAAAAGCATATATTAATATCAGAAGTTACCAATTATACCCAGCCTCTGCAACAACGCCTAGCGGCAATACGATGCACATAGCCAAAAAAAAAAGAATTACAAAAAAGAAAAGTCCCGTTACAGTGACCCATTCATTAAAACAGCAGCACTACCACCACCAAGACAACACCAGAAGTCCAGCTTCTCCCAAAAACGATGCCTCCAAGAAGGGAACAGTGTACAAATACCGTCATCGCCCAATCAAAGGTTTAGGTGTTCACCCTGAAAAAATTCTACACTCTCAAAATAATGTTTTCAACAAGACCATTGCCAGACACAACCAATTAAGGCCAGACCCTGGGTTTTCATCCAGAAAGGTAGTACCGTGAACCTCTCCTGTACAGTCGCCCCCACTTGCATGCCACTGCTCCAAGTCACGAATCACCAAGCCAATTCCTCATCACCACCCAGACTCAAACCACCATTGTCAGTCCAGAGATCTTGGTCTCCATGACATTCTTCGTCAGCACCATGGAACGAGGACATGCCCTATGATATTAACATCCAACAAAGCTTCGAAGCGCACCCTCTGAAACCAAACGGTCAGAGTAAAACATGGGTGCCTATGACCGAATCCCATCCAATCCAGCAATCTCTCGGCATGATCACACTAATGGAGTACGCCAAAGGAGCCTTCTGGAACACGACACAGGAACCAGATCAATGTAAACAAACATCATGCAGATCTTCGTGTTGGCTTGAGAGGGATCAAGGACTGCCACATTTATTAAAACCGAGTCAGCAGCCCCCACGCCAGCCACCGACAACTAGGAGGATCTGCCGCACGACAGCGATACCACCCGGCCGACCACTTCGACGGAGAAGGAGGTCACCACCACCATGCCAGGGATAGATGCCCCAAGCTTCCTCATGTCGCGAACATGGCCCGGGAAACCTGGGAGCCGGCGTAGGGCGACGAGCAGATAGCAGATCGCGGCCCTCCTATGCCCATCTGGGCCAAGATCGAATCCCGACTCCCGACTCCCATTGCCGCGTGCACCCGTCTACCGTAGGTCCTTTGGCCATCGCACGCCATGACACCGCCGTCTCTCGGCCAGGAGCGGACGCCGCTGCCAATCCCCGCCGAATGTGGCCGAGATAACCGCCGCCGCCGCCACGCCACTAGGGCTTTTCCCAGCGACAATCCGGGCGGCGGAGGCGGGGAGGAGGGTTGCAGGAGGAGGGACGAGAGCGGGGAGGGGAGGGGCCGCCCGGCGCGGCGCGGCGCCGCCGCGCGGGTGCAGGAAGGAGGCTTCTCTTTTATATCAATTTCGGTTGCATGTATATAGATCATGATCCTGGTGCTTGCATATATGAACTCTTATCACAACACGATTTGCTAGATGTGGCAGTCAAGATTTCTCGCATTGCAGATATGCAAATATTATCATGAAAACATAGTCATGATGTTGGTTTCACCGGTCAGATCTAAAGTGAAAATGACAAGGATCGAGGAAGGAACTAGGAGGACAGACAGTGAAGTTGAGGTTGACATCCTAAGATGGATGGATTGTCCTTTATGTTTCTTACACCTTTTGTGGTGTGTATGATTTGTTTATGCAAATGTGGTTTGATTGAGATCTACTTAGTTCAATTTGTATGCAATTTGCAGTAATCGGTTAATGGACTTAATATCTTTGGTTTTTATTACTATTGGCTCAAATTCCCAAGTTTTTCTTAAGAAAACAAATTAGTTTTGTATTTTTTATGTATTCATTCAAGTTTAAGACAAATTCAACAATTTCATACAAGCATGCAGTACACGTGAGGTCGATTTGATTTGAATTATTTAGAAAAATGTAAATTAATTTAGTGAAAAGGATTATGCCTGTTAACATCTATAGGGGAATGTTTTAATGTAGTGCTAACGATTTAATAGCTGGTAGGGACACATGTATAAGATATCAACAAAATAAAAGCCCTTTTAGCGGCGCCAAGCCAAAATCAAATCCTACACAAGCCAAGACGCACATATAACACAAAAATGAAATGCTAACATAAAAAATCCCACATCAAGTCAAAGATACATAGAACATAAAAATGAAATGCTAACAGAAAAGGACAACACAACAATGCGCGCCGGGTCCTTCTCGTCTATTTCTACGTGCGAAACCAAGTGACAAAAAGGGGAATGCAATAGTTGATTTGAGATCCATTTGGGAATCATGGTAACATCATATATCATAAGGCCTTGTTCATTTTACTTAATAACTGTATAACCCCGCGTGATGGTGGTGTAGTGGTTAAAAAAATTCCATAGTATTTGTTGCCGAGAAATGCTATAGTAGTTATGGACGTACCACCCATAATACTTATCTAGATTAGATCACAACTCATGAATGAGCTTATTATTATTATTATCCCATATATGCAAAGCTGCAAATGAATTTTTAATCTGGCCTATCTTCATCCATTAATACACCAAACAATGTAAACATCAAAGGTATGATAAACAACTATACTGCTAGTTCTCAAGGTCTTATTTGAGATAATCTTACATCAAGAAAATTCTTCCTAATTTTGTTAAATCCAGATCTTCTAGGAACAAAAGCAAGCTATACTACATCCGTAATCCGGATCGAAGGTATCAACATGTTTCAACCATTTGAAAACTAAAGAGCATATGTAATGCTTGTGCATAAACATGATATCGTATAATCAAAATTCCAACTACACTGGTTGTATAAATCCCGAGTAACCATCTCCAGTGTGACACCTAGTGTCAAATCCTCTCCGTTCATTGGTTCTAGGTAAGACCACATAGAGACCAAGTTTTTAGCCAGGGGAATTACCTATATAAAACAAGTTGATTTTTCATTGTGAAAGATATAATTATTTTGAACATTCCATATTGAAAGAGCATTTGCTATTCCTAGTGATTTTGGTGTTTGATAACAACACACATATCGGACTAATGTTTTGCTAAGTGTATCGCAGGTATATTAAAAAGGTTTGCAAACATTCAGAAACTGTCTGCCTGGCGCGGTACCAAAAAGCGATAGTACCAGACAGAAGCTTTTTTACAGCTTGTCAAAAGCTTCTGCCTGCTCCGGTACTAAAATACGGTACTAAAGTACCGCTTTTTGCTACCGGACCAGACAGAAGCAAATGACTAACTGTCAAAAAGTCTCTGCCGTGCCAGGTACTAAAAAGCGGTAGTACCGCATTTTAGTACCTAGCACGACAGAAGCTTTTTTACAGCTTGTCAAAAGCTTCTGCCTGCTCCGGTACTAAAATACGGTAGTACCGCATTTTAGTACTGCTCAGGGCAGAGGCTTTTTGAACGTTGCAAAAAGCTACTGTCTGCGCCGGTAGCAAAATGCGGTAGTACCGCATTTTACTACCTGGCGTGACAGAGACTTTTTGTACGTTGCAAAAAGCTTCTGTCTGCGCCGGTAGCAAAATGCGGTAGTACCGCATTTCACTACCTGGCGAGACAGAGAGTTTTTGCTCGTTGCAAAAAGCTTCTGTCTACGCCGGTAGCAAAAGGCGGTAGTACCGCGTTTTGCTACCTGGCGTGACAGAGAGTTTTTCGTATGGAAATGTGATGTTCTCTCCAGGTCCGGTAGTACCGGTTGCCTCAAGCGGTACTACAGCTTCCAGGTAGCAGCAACAGTAGTACCGCTAGGGGCAGGACTTGATGCCGTTTGAAAAAGGGTGGTCCGGTACCAAGGTCCGGTAGTACCGCTTGAACCTCCGGTACTACCGCTTCAGTAAATGCAGCAACGGTCAGATTTTGTGGAGGGGTATAAATACCCCTCCACCTACCTGGGACAAAGTGCTCAGCTCATTAAAGTCATTGCCCACCATTGGAGTCCATTGGAGCCACTCAAATTCTCAAGATCTCATCATCCAACCACCCAAAGTCCTTGATCTTTGGGGAATCGAAGGAGGAGGCCCCGATCTACTACTTCACCAAAAGAGATTTTCATTTCCCCCTCATTTCATTGAGGGCCCCTTTGCTCTAGTGTTTTGTTGGAAACCCTAGCTCTTGTTTTTGTTCTTACAAGCTTGTCTTTGATTGCTTTGACGGCTTGCTTGTATTTGGGAGCCTCCTATTCAGTTGTGGATGTGTGCCCCAAACTTGTAATGGTGCCAGCTTCCACCTTGAAGGTTGCCGATATAGTGGAAGGTGAATCGATCCCGTTGGGGTGAGATTCATCGGAGAACAAGGGAGGCCTCTCGTGGCGTTGGTGGTGTGAAACCACCCCCTCTCCAAACGTAGACGTACTTCCCCTCAAAAGGAAGGAACTACGGGAAACAAATCCTTGTGTCTCCGCGTCCACTTTTCGGTTACCTCTATCCTTTACCGCACCTTACTTACTTGTTACTACTTTGTGTTGTGGTAGCTCTTGCATATTTGTCATATAGGTAAATTCACCATAGTTGCATTATCTAGAGAATTTACCTTATTGTCAAACCTTAATTTGAAAAATAAGAAAATTTGAAGTAGCACCTATTCACCCCCCCTCTAGGTGCCCATACGATCCTTTCAATTGGTATCACAGCTACGACTCTTTATTCGGGCTTTACCGCCTAAGAGAATATGGGTAGCCATGATGGGGATGGTGGTATTGAGTCAACCCTGGTGACCATGGAAGATCTCAAAAACTTGGAAACAAGATTGAGCTCTTCCTTGGTCAACGAAGTCAAGAAGATGCTTGAGCAACTTCTTAAAGACAGAGATGGCTCATCACCCCCATCTCCTCAAGAGGAACTACCATCCGTACCTAAAGGGAATACTCCGGTATCCCCCGAAGGTATGGTGGTAGGGGATAAACTAGACAATGCTAATTCCTCCACACGACTTGATGGGGGGAAAGGCGAGAACCGTGATTCTTGGTACTCTCCCGATCCTCCCATCCCTCACCCTCATGTGTACAATAGAGGTGACCCACCTAAGCTAGAAGAGTCTGCTACTTTTGCTCAATGGCAATCACTAATGAGAACTCATATGCGCAGCTCATGCATTGAACTATGGAACATCATCGAGCATGGACTCTTTATTAGGGATCCAAACAACTTGACAAGAAGAGAGGTTGTCAATAGTCAACTCAATGCCACTGCTTTGCATATGATTCAACAAGGATTGGGAACAAAGGATTATCCACACATTGAGCACTTTAGCATTGCCAAGGAAGCTTGGGATGCTCTCACTGTGTTGTTTGTTGGAAATGAGAGTATGAGGAGGAACAGATATGATGCTCTAAGCAATGAAGCCGAAGGTTTCTACATGAAAGAAGGTGAAGATCACGAAGACATGTATCGAAGGCTCAATACCACCGCCACCGCTTTTAGAAATGTGGGTGCCTCACATGTGGATGATGCATGGATAAAAAGGAAATATGTGAGTACACTCATGCCTTTTGAGCCCACCGACTTGAAGAGCTTACAAGGTAGACACAACTATCATCTCATGACCTCAAATGAAGTTATGCAAGAGATGGCCGCTTTCAAGGTCGCCGCCAAGAATGCCAAAGATGCCCGTGCTCGTGCCCTCGGTATGAGCAATGTGGTCAATGTTGTTTTGAAGGCCAAAGTTGTGGACTTTGAAGATGAAGATGATAGTGATGAAGGCCTCCCCTCGGACCATCCCGATGACGTCAAGATTGCTCATAGTCAATACATGGCTTTCTATGCAAAGAACTTTTGGAAGAACCCCGCCAAGGCCAAGATGTAAATGCAACGAAGAAGCAATCCAAATGGGAAAAGAGAGAATACCACTAGGTTGAGAACTTGCTTTAACTGTGGTGACCGCTATCACTTTGTGGCAAGCTGTCCCTATGAGAAGAGAGAGGATTACGGTGGTAATCTTGTGTTGAAAAAGGCTCTCAAGGCACCTTACAAGAAACCCTTCATCAAGAAGAATCCCGTCAACAAGAATTCGGGAGAAATTGTGTTGATCACTCATGAAGAATACTCCTCCGACAATGAAGATGATGAAGATGAGGAAGATGAAACTTCGCATGGTGTGGCTGCTCTAGCCACCACCTCTACTCCAACACTCTCACTCTTCGATTCTCCAAATGAGAACTCTTCCACCAAGAACGTCACTTGCCTTATGGCAAGAGGAACGGAGGTATCATCATCATCCCACTCTACTCAATTAGATAATGATGAATGTGATGATGAAATGTCTCTTGATGTTAAAAAGGAATTAATTGCCTTTGATGAGTTCATGACTAACCTAGAAGGTGATGCTAAGCTACATTTTGGGAACATCTTAGATCAACTCTCCCATACTCAAGAGCTTCTAGATGTTAGATGTAAACTTGGGCATGAACATAGATTGAACTAGAGGCTTTGAGCAATGCTCTAGAAGAAGAACAAGAGACTAGGTTGTCTCTTGAGTCAAAGCTTGAAGGGCTTGATGAGGCCAATGACATCATCGTTAACAAACTCATCAAAGAGCGTGATCATGCTATTGCTAAATACAAACGTGCTAAAAAGGACAAGATTGAGTTTGGTGTGGTTCATGAAAAACTTGCTGAGGATTTTAGCTTGCTCAACAAGGCCCACAAGGTCTTGGAGAGTGAACTCTTGTCACTCACAAAGTCCCATGAAACACTTCAAACTCAATTGGCCAATATTCCTTCACCTAGTAACTTCATTCCATCTAGTAGCACAACTATCCTTGAAGAGATTGCTAGGTTGAAGGGGGAGCTTGCGAAGGCCACATTTCCATAAGGCAACAAGTCTATTGATGATCTATTGAGCAAGAAAAGGCGTAGTGGTGATAAAGGGGGCATTGGCTTTGTCTCCAAAACAAAGAAGAAGAACAACAAGAAGAAGAAGGATAAGCCCACACAAGAGACCAACAAGACCATTGTGGAAAGTAAGGCCACAAATGGCAAAACTATGTCTCATGATGATTTTGCGGGAAGTGCTAACCCTCACTATGTTCTAATGCGTGATTACTATGGTGATGTGTATGCACAATATGTTGGTCCTTATGATGGTTATATTGCTTGGTCTATTTGGGTTCCCAAGACCCTTGTTGCTAACAAACGAGGACCCATTGAAAAATGGGTACCTAAAAACTAGCTTGATCTTTTGTAGACTTATGCTTCCGGAGGGTCAAAATGGGTGATTGATAGTGGTTGCACAAGTCATATGACCGGAAGCTCGTCTATTGTCAAGGACTTGGTGTCAAATGAAGATCAAATCACCGTCACATATGCCGACAAGTCAAAATCTACGGTAATGGGTTTCGGCAAGGTAGTGGTGGCTCACGACATTACACTCGTGAACGTCATGCTTGTTGAAACCCTTGGATACAATTTACTTTCTGTCCGTGCTCTTGGAAAGATGGGCTTTGCCGTCTTTATTGATAATGATATTGTGGTCCTCATGTGGAGCAAGTCTCTTAAGGTTGCTTTCGTTGGGTACATCGAAAATGACTTGTATGTGGTGGACTTTTCGGGGCAAGCCACTGCAGGTCCGATGTGCTTATACGGAAAGGCCGATGTGGGTTGGCTATGGCACCGCCGACTAGCCCATGTCAATATGAGAACTTTGCAAAGTCTCCATAAAGAGGGCCATATTGTTGGACTAAAAGAAAATGTTTCCTTTGCCAAATATCGTGTTTGCAAGGGCATGTGTTCTAGGGAAGATGCATGACGCTCCTCATAATCCCACAAACCAAATCAAGTCTAACAAGATCTTGGAACTCCTTCATGTGGACCTATTTGGTCCTCCATCCCATGCAAGTCTTGGTGGGAAGAAATATTGTTTGGTGATTGTTGACGACTTTTCAAGATACTCTTGGGTTTATTTCTTCAAGTTGAAGAGTGAAACTCAAAGGACTTTTATCGACTTCATCAACTTGGTTCAACGGCAACACAATGTTCCCGTGTTGATTATAAGAAGTGACGACGGCACCGAGTTCAAGAACTACACCTTGAATGATTTTCTTAGTGATGAGGGGATTAAACATCAATATTCCGCTGCATACACCCCTCAACAAAATGGTGTGGCCGAAAGGAAGAACCGGACTCTTATTGAGATGGCTAGGACCATGTTGGCAGAGTTTAAATCTCCATACAACTTCTGGGCCGAAGCCGTCTCCACCGCTTGCCACGCTTCAAACCGGCTCTACCTCCGCAAGAAAATCAACAAGACTCCATATGAGATACTTACCGGTAACAAGCCCAACATATCTTATTTTCGGGTGTTCGGTTGTAAGTGTTTCTATCTCATCAAAGGTGTTCGTTTGTCTAAATTCGAATCTAAAGCATTAGAGGGTATCTTTGTTGGCTATGGTCTCGAATCTCACACTTATAGAATCTATGACAAGCTCTCCGGAGCCGTCATAGAATCTTGTAGTGTGACCTTCGAAGAATATGATGGTCCCCAAGGGGGGCGGGTTGATGCTTGTGATGCAGATGATGAAATGCCTCAGGATGCCATAGGAAGAATGGGTGTAGGTTATATCCGCCCCATTGAGGAACCCCTTATGGCGGATCGAGAAGAACTATGCTCCACTCAAGTGGAGCCCTCATCTTCACAACCTCAACATGCTCCATCTACCGAGGAGGACATTGACTCAAGCCAAAGACAAAATGTGGACCCTCAACATAGTGATCAATGTGTGAACTCTAGTCAAAGGGTGCCTGGTCCATTCGATGGGTTGTCAAGTGGTGCCAAGTCAATTTTTCAAGGAAGATCCATCCAAACTGTTTTGAGACGGGCTCAAATTGATGCTAGAAGAGCACTTGATCAAGACCAAGGTCAACCTTTGCCTCCCAATATAGAGGATGAATCCAATGATGATCAAGGTCAAGTTGATGGTCAAGACGAGGATCAAAATGATGAAGAAGGTCCTCCAAGAAACAATGAGGAGATCCACGCTCGTCGCGAAGCTAGAAAGGAAAGAATGTTGGAAATAAGAGACCACACCCTCCAAAATGTTGTTGGAGATCTAAGGAAAGGAATTTCCACACGAGCACAATTGAAGAGGTTCAGTGAACATCAAGCTCACATTTCCATGATTGAACCAAAGAAAGTGTGGGAAGCTCTTGAAGATTCGGATTGATTAGAAGCTATGCACAAAGAGCTCAACAACTTTGAGAGAAACAAAGTGTCGAAGTTAGTTGAGAAGCCAAAAGATTGCCGCAATGTTATTGGAACAAAGTGGATATTCAAAAACAAGCAAGATGAGCATGGGATTATAGTAAGGAACAAGGCTAGATTGGTTGCTCAAGGTTATTCCCAAATTGAAGGCATTGATTATGGAGAGACTTATGCACCTGTGGCTCGCCTTGAGTCCATCCGTATCATTCTTGCTTATGCGGCACATCATAACTTTAAGTTGCAACAAATGGTTGTAGAAAGTGCATTCCTTTATGGTCCCTTAAATGAATTGGTATATGTTAAGCAACCCCCGGGATTTGAGGATCCCAACTTCCCAAACCATGTCTACAAACTTGATAAGACGCTCTATGGGCTCAAGCAAGCCCCACGCACGTGGTATGAGCACCTTAGAGAGTTATTGTTTGACCGTGGCTTTGAGGTTGGGAAAATCGATCCCACTCTTTTTACTAAGAGGGTTAATGGGGAGCTTTTTGTATGCCAAATCTATGTTGATGATATTATCTTTGGCTCTTCTAACAAAGCTTTTAATGATGAATTCTCAAAGCTTATGACGAGTAGGTTCCGGATGTCCTTGATGGGGGAGTTGAAAGTATTCCTTGGCTTTGAGATCAAGCAAGTGAGAGGAGGAACATTCTTTAATCAAGCCAAGTATACTCAAGATATGCTCAAGAGATTCAAAATGCAAGATTTGAATGGAGCCTCAACTCCCATGGCAACAAAGACTCATCTAGAACAAAATCCAAATGGTAAAGATGTGGATCAAAAGGTATACCGGTCTATGATTGGTTCTTTGCTTTACCTTTGTGCATCTAGACCCGATATTGTGTTGAGTGTAGGTGTGTGTGCAAGATATCAAGCGGCTCCTAAGGAAAGCCATTTAATGGCGGTCAAGAGAATCTTTCGATATTTAGTTCATACCCCATTTTATGGTCTTTGGTACCCTCAAGGCTCAACATTCGCTCTTTGTGGATACACGGACTCGGATTGGGCGGGAGACAAGGATGATAGAAAATCAACTTCCGAGGCTTGCCAATTCCTTGGTAGGTCCTTGGTATGTTGGTCTTCTAAGAAGCAAAATTGTATATCTCTCCACCGCCAAAGCCGAGTATGTTGCTGCTGCTAGTGCTTGCACCCAATTGCTATGGATGAGGCAAACTTTAAAGGAATACGGTGTCCATTGTGACAAAGTGCCTCCTCTATGTGACAATGAAAGTGCCATCAAGATTGCATACAACCCGGTGGATCACACAAGGACAAAGCATATTGAGATTCGACATCACTTTATTAGAGATCATGTTGCTAGAGGTGATATTGATCTATCCTATGTATCAACCAAAGATCAACTTGCCGATATCTTCACGAAGCCACTTGATGAAGCAAGGTTTTGCTACTTGAGGAATGAACTAAATATCGTAGATTCTAGGAGTTTGTCTTGATTATCTTGCTCTCTCACCTAATACTCGACCCATGTTTGGTTTAGGTGTAGGCATGGACATAGGGGGAGTGCGTTCCTAATTGATTGGACTATCCCTCCCCCCATTATGCGCAAATTAAACAAATATCATTCCTCTTAATATCATTTTGTGATATGTGAGCTCAATGATGAGTTTCGGTAATGGACCCAAGATACATCTTCGTGGTGCCAAGCCGAGTATACTTAAATATGGTGGCCTAGGCCACCGCCCCCTCTCAATCGAGAGGTTGAAGTGCTTACTCATGTTTGTCACCTAGTTGAATTGGTTCTTACTCATGTTTGTCATCCACTAGTTGGTGTTGATTCTTTTGGCCATGCACTCAAGTTTGGTTCTCCATATGTTTTTAGTGTTTTTCCTTGAGTGCATTGGCCCATTTCCGCGTGTCTCTCTAAACCCAGGCCCCTCTTCTCCAACAAATCCCATCTACTCTGCACAAGAACCTTCCTTTTTCTGTATCTTGGCCATTGTCCTGATGGTAATGGTACTACCGGATCTCACACGTGGTACTACCGCCAAACGGTACTACCGTAAGTCACCGGCGGTACTACCGCCCCTGGGTGTGTTTCCAGGTTCCTGCCTGAAAACTTCCCAGGAGCGGTACTACCGGCCGGTACATACGGTACTACCGCTCGGTGGTACTACCGCTTGTGAAGGTCCGGTACTACCGCTCGCGCGCGTCGGTTAAGACTGGAGACGAGGGAGAGGCACCCCTCAGTGCCTCATTCATCCCTCGTCTCCACTCCTCACCAGCGCCACCACCAGAGCACGACGTCGCCGGAGGAAGCCCGTCCGCCCCTCCCTCTCCCGGATCCACACCGGATTCGGCCTCCCTGCGGGCTCCTCCCTCTTCCCCACCGTCATGGACACCGGTACCATCGCCCTCCTCATCTTCCTACTTGTTTTTTTCCATTGAATCTAGGGTACCTTCGATTCTTGGTTAAAACTTGCATCCTTGAGGTTGTATCGTGTGCTATTTACCAGATCTATCACTTGGCCCGATGGGAATCGTGTTTTGACAAATAATTTGTTGCCCATACTCGGATCTTAGTTCAGATTTGCACTGTAGTCACGGGCCGGTAGTACCGGGAATCTTTTTCCTGTACTACCGCTTGGAGGTACTACCGCTTGTGCAGGTCCGGTACTACCGCCCCAGTACTGGCAGTAAATTTTTTTTAAAACACTCATCTCCATCATCTGTTTGCCCCAGGTTCTTGTGCCCTTACCCCTATGCTTTCTCCCTCGTTCTATCACAGGTGCAGGGGGTTCCCAGGGATCGCGCAAGTGCTCCAAAGCTCACTATGAGATCGAGGACTATGAGTCAGAATCTGAGACTGAGTCTGAAGAGGAGGTCATGCCTCAACCTAGTGCCCGTCTGAAACTGCCAACAACTCGTGGTCGTGGGGGAAAGGGGGTCAAGCAAAGTGTTGGTCGTGGTAAAGCTCCTCCACCTCCTCCCCCCTCTGGTCCTCGCAAGAGTCAAAGTTCCGGGCCATCAGGGCCAAAGCTGTTGTGTGATATCTCTGAGTCAGAATTTCATGCTCTGCGGGTGGTCAGTCCGTATGGGGCGGTCCGCGCCTTTGCTCGAGAGAACAACCTCTTCTACACGGACTTTCAGGAGCGGGTGTTCCATGAGATTCTCATGAAAGATGACAAAGTTGTGGTTCCTCAAAAATGGATCGAGATGAATCATGTGAGGAAGAATCTGAACTACTTTGGTGAGGCCCTTGACATGTGTACCAACTTTGGCTTGCTTCCTATTATGGAGTTCAAATGCAACTATGATCCATTGCTCATTGCTCAGTTCTATGCAACCGTTCACTTTGCCAAGAATGATACTAGGACTCTCACTTGGATGACCGAGGGTGTTGTCAAGGATGCAACGTTGGCTGAGTTTGCGGCTATCCTCGGGTACGAAGACCGTGGCAAGGATGTTCCCGTTGGGTTTCGGTGCCATGCCAATGACCATCCCATGAAGAAAGATAGGCTTGCACCACTGTACATCCGGGGGCGCGACATCCCTGGTAAGATCAAAGGGCTCCTTCCTACTTATGACATCATGCACCGCATCTATCGCGAGACCATCGCCCCTCGTGCTGGGAATGTTGATGAGATTCATGCTTACATGGTGGATATTATGATGGCCACCTATCACCACCGTGACTTTGGCCTCCCTATGGATGTGATAGATGTTATCTGGAATGAGATGGTCCGTGCCACTTTTCAGCGGAGGGTGCCTCCTTTTGCTCCATACATCATGGCACTCATCATTAGCAAGTGCCCGAAAATTGCCCGTGACTTGCCTCATCTTCGTCTTGCCACTCACCGCCACAAGAATCTGCTGATCAAGACCCATCTCAAACCCCGCAATGAGGATGGTCAGATTGTTGATGAGGATGGGAACCCGGTTGAGGAGGACTCAGGTGATGGTGATGGTGCACCACAGGGTGCAGCTTTTGTGGTCTCTCGTCGCCAGCCCACACAGCCATCTTGGGCTAAGAGGTTTGAGGCCAAACTCAAGAAGATTTTCTGCCTCCATGTGGACAATCAGAAGCTCCTGTACGAGTCCCATGTCTATGCCAAGAAGGCCTGTGCTCGTCAGAAGGAAATGATGGAGGACCAAGGTTTGACTGCTTCCAAGGGCTCCGAGAACAACATTACCCCAGAAGACCAATGGATCTCCACGCACAGCCACTGGGAAGATGATGCCACCTCCTCCTTTCGTGCCCCTCCACCTCATGGTGCATGGGACGACATTGATGATGATGATGATGAGTGATCTTCGGGGCGTTAGTGTTGCTCTTGTCCCTTTTTGGCGTCTTGATGCCAAAGGGGGAGAAGTTGCACATTAGGTATGCGGGAGATTTGCGAGGGAAAGTCACAAGCTCGTTCTTGCCTTTGATTTTATTCGCTTGTGAACTTTATTTGGTTGCCTCTTACTATGTGTGAACCTAACTATTGGTGCTATGTATGTTAAGACTATGTGGTTATCTTATGGATCCATCTTGTGTGTATTATGGCTATTCTTGTTGGATCCATCCTATGTGATGATATTCCTCATTCCTAATCTATTGATCATCACATGTTTTTTTTGGCAAAGGTATGTCCTCTATGTGCGACTTCTACTCTCAGTTAGCTTGTTTAAATGTATGGGGCTTGTTTCTACATATCTAGGGGGAGCCCCATCTACATCTTGTCGTCACTAGATTTCCTTGCAAAATGTGTGTTGTCATCAAACACCAAAAAGGGGGAGATTGAAAGAGCATTTGCTATTCCTAGTGATTTTGGTGTTTGATAACAACACACATATCGGACTAATGTTTTGCTAAGTGTATCGCAGGTACATTAAAAAGGTTTGCAAACATTCAGAAACTGTCTGCCTGGCGCGGTACCAAAAAGCGGTAGTACCGCTTTTTGCTACCGGACCAGACAGAAGCAAATGACTAACTGTCAAAAAGTCTCTGCCGTGCCAGGTACTAAAAAGCGGTAGTACCGCATTTTAGTACCTAGCACGACAGAAGCTTTTTTACAGCTTGTCAAAAGCTTCTGCCTGCTCCGGTACTAAAATACGGTAGTACCGCATTTTAGTACTGCTCAGGACAGAGGCTTTTTGAACGTTGCAAAAAGCTACTGTCTGCGCCGGTAGCAAAATGCGGTAGTACCGCATTTTACTACCTGGCGTGACAGAGACTTTTTGTACGTTGCAAAAAGCTTCTGTCTGCGCCGGTAGCAAAATGCGGTAGTACCGCATTTCACTACCTGGCGAGACAGAGAGTTTTTGCTCGTTGCAAAAAGCTTCTGTCTGCGCCGGTAGCAAAAGGCGGTAGTACCGCGTTTTGCTACATGGCGTGACAGAGAGTTTTTCGTATGGAAATGTGTTGTTCTCTCCAGGTCCGGTAGTACCGGTTGCCTCAAGCGGTACTACCGCTTCCCGGTAGCAGCAACAGTAGTACCGCTGGGGGCAGGACTTGATGCCGTTTGAAAAAGGGTGGTCCGGTACCAAGGTCCAGTAGGTAGTACCGCTTGAACCTCCGGTATTACCGCTTCAGTAAATGCAGCAACAGTCAGATTTTGTGGAGGGGTATAAATACCCCTCCACCTACCTTGGGACAAAGTGCTCATCTCATTAAATTCATTGCCCACCATTGGAGTCCATTGGAGCCACTCAAATTCTCAAGATCTCATCATCCAACCACCCAAAGTCCTTGATCTTTGGGGAATCGAAGGAGGAGGCCCCGATCTACTACTTCAACAAAAGAGATTTTCATTTCCCCCTCATTTCATTGAGGGCCCCTTTGCTCTAGTGTTTTGTTGGAAACCCTAGCTCTTGTTTTTGTTCTTACAAGCTTGTTTTTGATTGCTTTGACAGCTTGCTTGTATTTGGGAGCCTCCGATTAAGTTGTGGATGTGTGCCCCAAACTTGTAACAGTGCCGGCTTCCACCTTGAAGGTTGCCGATATAGTGGAAGGTGAATCGATCCCGTTGGGGTGAGATTCATCGGAGAACAAGGGAGGCCTCTCATGGCATTGTTGGTTTGAAACCACCCCCTCTCCAAACATAGACATACTTCCCCTCAAAAGGAAGGAACTACGGGAAACAAATCCTTGTGTCTCCGCGTCCACTTTTCGGTTACCTCTATCCTTTACCGCACCTTACTTACTTGTTACTACTTTGTGTTGTGGTAGCTCTTGCATATTTGTCATATAGGTAAATTCACCATAGTTGCATTATCTAGAGAATTTACCTTATTGTCAAACCTTAATTTGAAAAATAAGAAAATTTGAAGTAGAACCTATTCACCCCCCCCCTCTAGGTGCCCATACGATCCTTTCACATATGTCCCATAGTAAAGCACAAGCTCCAACTCTGATATGTACTTTATCTTTTTTTTGCTACTCCAACTAGCCAATTTCCAAACAAATTCGAGATATTAGTAGGGGGAATATTGTATGCCATATGAACAATGCACCACACCACTTTTGCTCGATGACAAGATATAAAAATATGTTGTATTGACTCATCTTGAAAACAATATTTTGTAGTACCTTTCCAATTTGTTTTTCCTAGATTGACTTTAGTGAGTAACAATTTGTTTTTCCTAGATTGTATAAACTTTCATTTTCCTAGAGTCCATCTTATTTTTAGTGGAACTTTCATTTTCTAGATATATTTATGATGGACTCTTATATGGTCATTCATGTAGTGCAGATACAAAGATTTGACCATAGAAGAACCAGATGTTGTTAGGTTCCAAATAAATACATCTGGTTGTGTGGAATCCATCAAATGGCGAACCAAATGGAGTCATCTTGCTCCCCTGTTTTCTGCTAAAGTGTGCCTAAAACCTACTTTCAAAGGCACTCGAGACATACCATTAGCCACCGAAACATGTTTTCGCTTAACTATGTTATACATGGATGGTTATTGTTGAGCTAGAGGATTAGCACCTAACCACGTATCTTACCAAAAACGAGTATCCTCCCCATTACCTACTATAAAAGACCCACGCTAAAAAAATCGCCTTTCACCTTCATGAGACCTTTCCAGAAGGGTGAGTTTGTACGTCTTTTCGTAACTTGAGGCAAGGGTTTTAAGTGTAGGTATTTATTCTGTATAAGCTCTTGCCATGCACCTTTTTTGGTCAGGGTTTTAAAATCCACTTGCTCAATAAACACCTATTTTCAATATCAAGTACTTCTACACCAAGATCCCCCATTTTCTAGCCCTACAAATTATGTTCCATCAATTAAGTCTATACATCCTTTTATAATCCAATTTTTTTCCTTACCCCTTTAGGTATTTCAAAAAAAGATAGCATAAACATCGGTAAGCTAGTTAAAACCGAACTGGTTAGCACTAAGCGGTCACCATAAGATAGTAAGTTTGCAACCCAAAGTGCGAGTTTTCTCTCATAAAGATCCACTACATGTTTCCATCCACCATTTCTTAGTTTGCGGTAGTGAATAGGGATACCCAAATATATAAATGGGAGAGATCCAACCTCACACCCAAACAACATTATATACCGATCCTATAAATCCCTTTCCTTACCAAAACAAAAAACTTTGTTCTTGTGGACATTCATTTTCAGTCTTCATAATTGTTCAAAGATGCACAATATGAGCTTCATATTAAGCTCCATAAAGATGAACGTGTCATCCACATACTGGAGAACCGATATCCCCCTCAACTAGATGAGGGATGAGACCCTGTACTTGACCGTCTCCTTTTTCTCTAGCGATTAGAATTGCTAGCATATCTAGTACAAAACAAGCCTCTAGTACCGGTTTGTAAGGGGATTTAGTCCCGGATTGCAATCCGAGACACCGGTTCTGTTACAAACCGGGTCTAGATTGTCTCCACGTGGTTCCGTTGGGCGAGCTGAGCTGGAGGATCTTTAGTCCTGGTTCGTAACACGAACCGGGACTATAGTTGTTCTGCCGCGGCAGCGTTTTGCGCCAACCTGCAACCGCGGCAGGAGATGGGGTTTTAGGGTTTGTTTGTTTTTTAGTTTTTTGTGTTGAATTATTTTTCATTTTGTGTTTTCATTTCAAACAAGTTTTCATATACATATTAATCTATGCTACTACATGTTGTATACGTTGATGCATATATAATATCATTTCTCTCACGATTACATACATACATATATACACAACTTGGTATACGAGTGCCAACCGAGACTAGAGCTCGTCTATTTAATTTACACTAAGATCATTATATTACATGGATACTTTAAGGTCTATCCATAGTGTATCGTCCTTTTGTGTTTATGACGTCCCTGAGCGAAAATCCCGACAACTCCTCTTGAATTGTTAGTAGGCGTTCATGTGGTAGGAGATTATCCGCATCGCATCCAACTATATATAAAGAAGTTGATCATTATGAATGGAACTCAGCTAAAAACTATAGTATAAAATAAATTGTAAATATATTGTTTACGTACTCGAAGAAAGTCTATGCCTTGCTCCATACACCCACAGATGAACTCACATACGTAATATCCACATAAATTTGTCCCATGTGGCTACGTCACACACTGTTCGAGAATATAATTCAATCAATAATAATCAATCAAGATAATTGTATGGAGACTAGAATTGAAGAGATGCGAGGACCTAGCTCTCGTACTACTTACCGGGATCAGGCGAAAAGTTACCTCCTGACGCCATTCACCTTGAACCTCCTTCGTAAACCTTTTTCAAACCCTGTCCGACAAAAAAGAAATGAATGAGTTATTACTTACTTGACATCTCAGAGAATGAACGAAAAAGATAGATATATTGCGATAATGGTTGACATTACTTTTGGACATATCAAGTATGCCGCGGTAGTCTTCCATCTGCTTCTTTAACGAGTTCGAGATTTCAACTTTTGCACGATCAATGTTAATGTTTAGAAGAATCCAGTGGAAGATACACACGTTTATATACAAAAAGTAAACGTGTACAAGACAGTAAGACTCTCACCCATAGTTGTAAGAAAATAGTATTTGCGTCTTGTAATATTGCTCCATTAAAAACATTAGCAAGTTATCCTCCGTTTCCTCCGGGTTCTCTCTTAGCGTATGTCCATTAACTCTGTTTGGGTCAACGAACCCAATATTGTAGATTGACTTTATTCTACATTCCTGAATCTTCATTCTGCATATATAATAGCATACAGAAGGATATATAGCGAGGATAACTACATGCAATGAATTGAACGAGCTGAGTTAGAGACTTAATTACTTACAGACAATAGCAGCTGAGGAGGGACTTGTTGAGGGCTTCTAGGTTGAATAGCTGAAATAGTTCACAAAGGTCAATAGATATTATGTCTAGACGGAAGTACTCCTCTCGAACTTTACATAGGATAAATTGCCACTCTTCCTTTGTGACTTTCAAGTACCAGGCATGCAAAAGTGTCATATGTGTTGGCAGATCATCGAATACCTCATCGCTAACCAGAGGCTCCCCGTAGACAAATTTCCGTGCTATTGGTGCCTTGGCGACATCTTCGCCGCCTAGAATTAGTTCGACAGACACATTACACTCCTTGGCTAATTTAATAGCTTCTTCCATATCTACTGCACCTTGAGCGGGCTAGGGTAATACCTTGAGCGGGGCGATCAATTGTTTTGCCTGTTTGCTGAGCTGGGCAACCTCTTTTGATCTTCTCTCGCTTGTAGTACTACTTGATGACTTCTCTTTTAGTGTCTTTGTAAGACAGCGTGTATAGTCATCTTTCCTATTTAACACATGTTGGGTTGGTTGTGCAAGGAGTGCCTTGAAGTGCTTCTTGTCTTTTGGATCAACTTGCACCTGTGGCTCGGGTTGTTTTGGTGCAAAATGGGCCTTCACTTTGGATTGGGAGATCACCGCGCTTTCCTCATCAGTCCGGTGGTAAGCTAACTTGGGAGGAGACGACGATACTCTTGGGACAGGCTCTTGTCGTTTTCAGCGTCAGTTATCCCTCGACGTAGCCGTGCTATTCTTCCACTTTATTCCCTTTGATTCAGTGGGCGGAGGCGGAGACGCCGGAGATGGAGATGCACTCGCGCTGCAGTCCCTCTTAGGGAGGGATGGGCTATTGTTTCTCGGTGGAGACGGTGGACTCAGAGGTGATGGTGGCCTCGGAGGTGATGGATTGCTTCTCGGAGGATAATATTGCCTTGGCGCCCATCTTGGAAACACGATGTGTTGCTTTTCCAAAGAATGATCCCACCCTCCATTTCTTCTAGTGTTTTCTCCCCTTCACCTGCAGGGATGTCAAGCTCCAGTGATCGACATGTCTGTTCAACTTCATCCACACCAACACGAGCATAGCCAGATGGAATCTGACTTCCATGGTAGGTCGCTTCGGGTGGACTAGGTAAAGCAAAGCTGAGCGCCACCTTCATAGAAATGTTCTTCACTGTCACATGTAGCTCACAAGCTGTCCTTGCCTCGACTTGATCCACGGGGTAGCGAACCATCGTTGCACCGGTCGTATCATCTATCACTGGTGCATTATTCTCCATTAGCAGTAGATTATTAGCTGGTACCTCCGTGGAAGCCATGCTCCTTCTCCACTGAGATGAGCCCACCGGACTGTCGAATGTAGGATCTTGCTGTCGGGCCAGTACTCTAAGTTCATTAATCTCGTCCTGCTGCGGCTTGAACATGTCTTGAAATTCCTCGTTCCTTTTTTCAACCGCCTCCAACCGTGCTGCCTCCTCCGCCTTCTGCCGGTTCATTTTTCTGTTTCGGCTTCTATAAGTGTCAATGTCCCGGGGAAACCTAGTCTTCCATGGAACAGATGGTCCAAAGCCTCATGTTTGTCCGACTTTTTTAGGATTCCCGAGGGAATATGTCAGCTCATCGTTCTCTCTTTCGGGAATGAACTTTCCATCTTGTCTCTCTTTTATCACTTTAACAAGTTCATCTTTGGGTTTAATAATGGCCTTATTTATAACAATAATCTCCCCGGTTTCAGTGTCATACAATCCCCCATGCCAAAGTAACCAATTTTTTGACCTCAGAGCCCACTGGTTTGTAGCTGGAATGACCCCTTTAGCACACATTTCTTTCTCGGTTTTTTCCCACTTAGCCATGGCCGTCTTGTAGCCACCTTTCCCCATAGTATGGTGATATTTCTTTTTGGCCGAATTTTCCTGATTCTTTGCTGACCTTTCCTTAGCTTCTTCTGAGCCCTTGTATGCCACAAATGCGGCCCAGTTATCCCGTTGCTTCTCCAGCGGGCCAGTGAATGGCGGAGTCAGCTTCTCCTTGACAAAGTTGTTATACAATCTTTTCTTCCAGTCCTTGAATTGTTCTCCCATCTTCTTAAGGGTCCACTTTCTAATTGTCAATCTCAATGCCTCATTGAGTTCAGGAGAGTCCAATTCTGGTAGAGAGAAGTGTGTCATGAACGAATTCCAAAGGCACTCTTTGGCTCTATCATCGACAAAACTTGCTCCAACTTGATCGCTTTTCTTTCCTGGCTTATTCCACTTTTGAGTGGTGATCAGGATGGTGTACCTGACTATTACTCCACATTGATATACAAATACACTTGCGGCCTCTGTCGGCTCCAAAGGTTCGCCCAGCTCAGAAACTACATCAATAGTGAAACACGCACCATCGGCCAACTTTTTGGTCGGGCCTCATTTCCTTGCAGAAGATTGGCCCGATGCGGTGGTCTAAGAGAAGAAACATTCGTTAGTATATATAAATCAACTAATGTATCTACTAGCTCATTGATGTCTATGCACTTCTATTCTTGTAGACAGTTGTTGGGCCTCCAAGTGTAGAGGTTTATAGAACAACAGCAAGTTTCCCTTAAGTGGATTACCCAAGGTTTATCAAACTCGGGGAGGAAGTGGTCAAAGGTATCCCTCTCAAGCAACCCTGCAATCAAGATACAAGAAGTCTCTTGTGTCCCCAACACACCCAATACACTTGTCAGGTGTATAGCTGCACTAGTTCGGCGAAGAGATAGTGAAATACAAGTGGTAACGGTGCCAGAAAAGAGCTTGACGGTGAGGTAAAGACTAACGGCAACAAGAAGGAAGCAAGCAAACATGTAATAGATCTAGATGCAAACGATGTTTCAATGCTTAGAAACAAGGCCTAGGGATCATACTTTCACTAGTGAACACTCTGTCATATAAATATATTCTCTTCATGATACTACTCTTAACTACTCTCCGGTTGGACACTCTAATTATTGTAGGGATATAACATCACTCCTCAAAGTCCGCCTTCCCCAATCTAGATAACCCCACACTGTCACCTTGAGCGCTAGATGGTTCCAACAAACACCACAATTTCATAGAGAGAACCAACTCAAAATATACTCATGATAAATATATATGTAATCTAGCCTAAGTGCCACACACAGTGTGCACGCTGTCACTTTCACACAGTGGGGAAAAGCATAGATCTATTAAAGCACGATGAGTATTTATATAGACTCTAGTATAAGTGCCACCATGGAATGCACGCTGTCACTTTCACACACGTGGGGAAAAGCATAGATCTATTAAAGAACGATGAGTATTTATGTAGACTCTAGCCTAAGTGCCACCATGGCGTGCACGTTGTCACTTTCACACACATGGGGAGAGCAGAGATCTATTGAAGCACTTGAGTAGCAAGGTAGATCTACTTGATTACAAAGCTCATGACCATAGCTACTGGTAGAGCCCTTAGCCTTGAGGAAGATCTACTCCCTCGTCATCATGGGAATCAGCAATGGCGATGGAGATGGTGGTGGAGAGCGATGGGGATGGATCCGGGGGCACTTACACGTCCCGGCAGGGTGCCGGAACAGAGACTTTATCTCCCCCAAATCACCCCTTCGGTGGCGGCGGCGTAGCGGAACTTTTCATGGCTTTCTGGTTGATGATTTAGGGTTTCTGAGTCGAGGGCTTCTTATAGGCGAAGGAGGTAAGGTCGGTGGAGGGCCAGGGGCCCACACCCCCTGTGGGTGCGGCCAGGGTGGGCCCTGCATCCACCTAGGGTGTGGCCACCCTGGTTTCCTCCTCTGTCTCGTCTTCGATTTTCCGTATCGTTCAGGGGAAAATATGAACTTTGGCTTTTGTCCCGTCCAATTCTGAGAATATTTATTTTTTAGCTTTGTAAAACCAAAAATAGCAGAAAACAGGCAACCGGCACTGTGGCATCTTGTCAATAGGTTAGTTCGAAAAAGTGCATAAAATACCTCAAAGTATAGACAAAACAAAGCAAAGTGGATACTAAACAAGCATGGAACATCAAAAATTATAGATACGTTTACGACGTATCAAGCACCCCAAGATTAATTCCTGCTCGTCCTCGAGTAGGTAAGTGATAAAAAGAATAATTTTTGAGGTGCCATGCACCATCACAAACATGATCAAACCACTTGCAAAGCATGAAAAGCTGGGATCAAAATACTCTAAACATGAGCATGAAAGAAGAAGTTCTAACAATAAGACAAAGTAACTATGCATGCAACATGAAAGGATACAAACAAAGATTCATGAATAACAATGCATTGAAAGACGTTTGTTTGTTTCACATATAGAAAACATAGCATAGTGGCATTAAGCTTGTCCCTCATGGAGTAGCAAATAGATGCATAGGACACCTTCAAAGTTCATAAGAGTGACTAGATACAAATAGTTCAAGAGCAAGCAATATCAACAATATGAATCAATCAATAAGTTTTGGGACAATGCACATAGAACTAAGAATGACAACTATGCTCTCTTAATTGGTGCCTAAGGATATAAGGTGGAGACTCCATATAATAGTGGAAGAGAGGCCCTTCATAAATGGAAGCAGGGATTTCAAGTTTCATAAAGAGCTTCCAAAAATTATGGTACTTGTTAGCTTTCAGCTCTCATTGCCCCTATCATAAGCATCTTGAAGTGATTAAGGTTAAAGTGAACAAAGTATGGAGTATATGCTTGACAAAGTATAAGTTGCCAATCTCATGTCCCTTGAATATGAGGGCCGCACCTAATGCTACTCAACTTTAGTCACATGTAAGTTCTTGTCATAGTAAGTATATGTGTATCATAGAGAATCTCCAACGGGGTACCCCTTGCAGATGATACAGGAACTATCCCATAATCAAAATGACAAGGCAAGAAGACAATGAGAATCTCAGCAATCTTCTTATTTACCATGGGAAAATGGTGCTTTTTTCTCTCTTTCCTCTTTTCAATATGTCTCTTTTTTTATAAGAAGAGATCTTCATAGATGTCATTATGGTGATGCTGCAAGTTTCCACCATGATTAGGCATGGCTTAGGCTAGCAGCCCAGGCGTTTCTCTTACACACATACATAAATCCATGGACTTACAATCTCCCCTTTTATTTCACACCGGCGATATCCATAGACAAAAGAGCATGATATCAATTGTATATAAAGTACAAGTGCAATGTTGAAAGAGTTCCTCGTGACAGCATGTTTTTGCTAATTCCAACATATAAGTGCAAGCATATACACCATAGATGACACAATGATTCAAGTTTATGTAGGGGCAAGGAAAATAAAGTGTGCCATCAAGTTTGTGAAAGCTTTAATCACTAAGTTTTCACATAACAACGTAACTTTTTAATTGGAAGATAGATAAAACAAGAATATACTTGGAATGGTGTAACACACCATGCATAGGAATTTATAGTGGACACTTTGGAATAACTTGCTTTCTTGGGAGTTGGATGCATGAGTAGAGCTTACTCTTACAAGTGGAGGCTAGCAAAAGACTGGGAGCGACCAACTAAGAGAGCAATAATGGCCATAATCATGCAGAGCGACAAAACATTACTAATCAAAGCATAAAGTGGTACGACAAGTCAAGGACTAAATGATCAAAGAGGCTATGGTGACTTGTTTGTAGTTATAACATGGTGTGAGCATGTGCCAAGTCAACCCAAACAAAGCATCAAAGGAGAATACCATAATACTATGCTTTTGTATGCTAAAACAACGCATGATTCTTTAAAGGCACATTAAGCAATCCTAATTGTTTGGAACAAGTCATGCTACATCAATAATCACTAAGCATAAGGTCAAAGCATCATCTAGCATGACATGATAAAGTCTAAGCTATAGTCAAAAGAAGCTCCCTTTTGTACCACTATAAGCATGCAACGTTCTAGTCTTTTCCAACACCAATAGACTTATTTGAAACAACTCACAAGGATAATAATCAATAAAGTTCAGTGATCTTGTCTCACAAATCCACAAAGAAGAACTAAAAAGTTCTAAGCTGAAAGCACAAGAAAACTAAGGCTAAACGCAATGCTAGCAAAGGAGAACACTCACAAGACAATAAGAGTGAAAACTAGAGTGTTCTAGGCAATGAAAACAGAGTGTATCTCTCTCCAAAATAAGTGTGCTGGGAACCAACCAACTTATGTCAGAAAATCAAGCAAAAGAAAACAAAAACTAATACGCTCCAAGAACAACACAACTGTGCATGAAACAATAAAAACGAAGTGTCTAGAAAGACCTGAGATTTTTATTGATGAAGAAGGGGATGCCTTGGGCATCCCCAAACTTTGACGCTTGTACCTCTTGAATATTTATTGGGGTGACATGGGGTGGCATACCCAAGCTTGAGATTTTGTCCATTCTTCATCTCATTACATCATTCTCTCTCTACACTAGAAAATTTTCCTTCATACAAAACTTCACACAATCTTCATTAGCAACATTAGTGTATTCAAAAGATAATAGACCTTTGGGTTTAGCTTTAGAACATCAAAAATTCCACTAAAAATGCAAGATACTGTAGAAATTCCCTCAAAAATCTCAATTTCCCAAAAAGAACCCAAAAAGGAATCAATAAGAAGCAAATGCAAATAATGGCAAAAATCTGTCAAAACAGACCAGGAGGTAGAAATCGATTTTTTTGAAGACCTTATGTTGCTCAAATCAAAAAGTGTTAAACTAACGGAAGTTATCTATCGTACTGGGAGATTTATTTAGAAAATATCAGCTCAATCCGACTTATAGAGATTCCTCACGAATTTTTATGGTGGAGCATAAAAATCTGTTTCGGGACAGCAACTCCCCAAATCTTACTTCCCTCTCATTAGAGGTTATTCTTGGCACAAAAAGCAAATAAAAAGGATAAGGAGACGTCATTACTGAAGTAATAACTTCCAAGACTCAATAAAACTCTTGGGTTATCTCCCAACAAGTACTTTTCTTTAACGCCTTTAAGTTAGGCTTGATAGTTTGAGAAGATGATCGCATAAGAAATATGAATTGAAGTAAAAGAGATCATTAAGAAGCAAATTCAAAACACATTTAAGTCTAACCCACTTCCTATGCATAGGAATCTTGTAAAGAAACCAGTCATGAAAACACAAAGCAACAAGCATAGGAAAGCAAAACAAGTGCAACTTCAATATTTTCAACATAAAGAGGGGAAACTTAATATTATTGAGATGCATAAAAACATGTTTCCCTCTCTCATAATAACTTTTAGTAGCAACATGAATAAAATTAACGATATAACTATCACATAAAACATTCTTATCATGAGCCACATGCATATAATGATTATTACTCTCCACATAAGCATAGCCATTCTTATTAATTGCAATGGGAGCAAATTCAACAAAATAGCTATCATTACTATTCTGCTCACCATAATCATCAAATATAGGAGGCATATTGTAATCACAATTAATTTCCTCCTCAATAGTAGGTGGACTGAAAATATCATACTCATCATTGTAATCATCATATATTGGAGGTTTGGTATCATCATAAGCAATAGAATAGCTATCTTCCAAAGCTAGGGAACTAAAAAGATCATTTTCATAAAAACTAGCATCCCCAAGCTTAGATGTTTCCATAGCATTAGCAACAATGGTGTTCAAAAAATTCATACTAATAACATTGCTATTAACATGCAAATAAAGTTCCAAAGGTTTTTAAATTTTCTCTTCAAACACTTCATTTCCTAATTCTAGATAAAAATATAAAGCTATCTAATTTTTGTTGTAGTTTTCCATTAAGCCTAACTAGTGAAAACAATAAACAAAAAGACAAAATTGCAGAATCTAAAGGAAATAACTTCGAGCACTCACACCGGAGGATGTGAGTACCTTTTACCTTACCTCCCCGGCAACGGCGCCAGAAAATAGCTTTCTGGCTTGCTGTTGCTGTGGGGTAACATGTGTGAGTGCCTTTTACCTTTCCTCCCCGGCAACGACGCCGTAAAATAGCTTTGATGGAGCTTGACGTGGAGGAAAGGTAAAAGGCCCAAAACCTCCCAGGCAACGGTGCCAGAAAATAGCTTGATGTCTACGCACTTCTATTCTTGTAGACAGTTGTTGGGCCTCCAAGTGCAGAGGTTTGTAGAATAGTAGCAAGTTTCCCTTAAGTGGATTACCCAAGGTTTATCGAACTCAGGGAGGAAGTGGTCAAAGGTATCCCTCTCAAGTAACCCTGCAATCAAGATACAAGAAGTCTCTTGTGTCTCCAACACACCCAATACACTTGTCAGGTGTATAGGTGCACTAGTTCAGCGAAGAGATAGTGAAATACAAGTGGTAATGGTGCTAGAAAAGAGCTGGATGGTGAGGTAAATACTAAAGACAACAAGAAGGAAGCAAACAAACATGTAAAAGATCTAGACGCAAACGGTATTTCAATGCTTAGAAACAAGGACTAGGGATCATACTTTCACTAGCAAACACTCTCTCATATAAATATATTCTCTTCATGATACTACTCTTAACTACTCTCCGGTTGGACACCCTAATTATTGGTAGGGCTATAACAACACTCCTCAAATTCCGCCTTCCCCAATCTAGATAACCCCACATTGTCACCTTGAGCGCTAGATGGTTCCAACAAACACCACAATTTTATAGAGACAACCAACTCAAAATATACTCATGATAAATATATATATATGTAATCTAGCCTAAGTGTCACACACAGTGTGCATGCTGTCACTTTTACACACATGGGGAAAGCATAGATCTATTAAAGCACGATGAGTATTTATGTAGACTCTAGCCTAAGTGCCACCATGGAGTGCACGCTATCACTTTCACACACATGGGGAAAATCATAGATCTATTAAAGCACAATGAGTATTTATGTAGACTCTAGCCTAAGTTCCACCATGGCGTGCACGCTGTCACTTTCACACACATGGGGAGAGCAGAGATCTATTGAAGCACTTGAGTAGCAAGGTAGATCTACTTGATTACAAAGCTCATGACCACAACAAGATCATGCATAGAGAGATACATGAACACATAGCTACCGGTAGAGCCCTTAGACTCGAGGAAGAACTACTCCCTCCTCATCATGGGAATCAGCAATGACGATGGAGATGGTGGTGGAGATCGATGGAGATGGATCCGGGGGCACTTTCTCGTCCCGACAGGGTGTCGGAACAGAGACTTTCTGTCCCCCAAATCTCCCCTTCGGTGGCGGCGGTGCAACGGAACTTTTCGTGGCTTTCTGGTCGACGATTTAGGGTTTCTGAGTCGGGGGCTTCTTATAGGCGAAGGAGGTAAGGTCGGTGGAGGGCCAGGGGGCCCACACCCCCTGTGGGCGCGGCCAGGGTGGGCCCCGCGCCCACCTAGGGTGTGGCCACCCTGGTGTCCTCCTCTGTATCATCTTCGATTTTCCGTGTCGTTTAGGAAAAAATATAAACTTTGGCTTTTGTCCCGTTCAATTCCAAGAATATTCATTTTTTAGCTTTCTGAAACCAAAAATAGCAGAAAACAGGCAACTGGCACTGTGGCATCTTGTCAATAGGTTAGTTCCAGAAAGTGCATAAAAATAACTCAAAGTATAGACAAAATAAAGCAAAATGGATACTAAACAAGCGTGGAACATCAAAAATTATAGTAGTCCTCCGTTGTTCCCGCCGGGTGAACTAGGATAAGGACGCGACATAATCCTAAACACTAAATTAAACCTATACACTTTAAACCTGACGACAGTAAATAGTATCAACTAAAATAAACTATATTAATCACTAACTAAATTCAACTAAAATAACCTAACTATATTTAACACTAACTAAAATCTCTAAACAAAATTACACTAAACTTCCAACTAACTAAATTATAATTAACTAACTACATTAACCCTAAAACTTCAAACTAAATACCTAGTTAACCCAAAATCCTAAAATAACCCTAAAATTACTAACTAACTAATTAACCCTAAAATACACTAACAAAATTAGACTAATTAACACTAACAAAATTATAACTAATTAGGGTGGCCGGAGAGCTCACCTGCGGGGCGGCGGTGCGGGCGGCGCGGTCGGTGGGTCGTCGGGGCGACACGGGCGCGGGCGGAGCGGGGGAGGGGCGACACGGGCGCGGGCGACGCACGACGCGGTGGTGGACAACGCTAGGGCGGTGGCGGCGCTGGGGCGCTGGGGATCGGGGAAGACGACTGGGTGCTCCGGTTTGGTGCTCGAACCGAGGCTAAAGGGTGAACTTTAGTCCCGGTTTCTATTATAAACCGGGGCTAAAGGTTTTTTGGCACGCCAAGTTTCGCGCGTAGGACCGCCCCCCTTTAGTCCCGGTTTGTAATATAAACCGGGACTAAAGGTGTATTTTTCGACTTTTTTTTGAAAAAAAAATGAGTAATTAGGAAAATTAATTATTATATATCAAAATTTGCAGAAATAAAAGATCTATAATTTAAAGCTATTATCCTACTCTGTTATATAATGTAAATAAAATATTTATTCCCGTTTTTGAATTTACATTGTTCGGACTTTTTTGATTTTTTATGCCCGTTTCGAACTAAGGTCAAAACGGCGTGCGTGAAGATAGGGGATGAGCATGTTAGAACTTACATTGGATCTCTGAAGAAATAACATATTGTGAGTCTAAAAATAATTTTTTCAAAAAATCACGGGCGTTAGATCATGTACCTGTAGTTCAAACCGGACCCACTTCCTACCGATTCGGCAAACATTTGTCTTTTTCACCCGAGAAGGTCAGAAAGGTTTGAGATCCCCGGTTGGGATATAGTTCATGTAAAGTGGTCTAGTATTTTAGAAAAATGGGATGGTAGCATTCTGTAACTGCATTTTGCTGGCTGCTTCACAAAACGACCCGTCTTTTTGCGCTCGGAAAATAGAAAATATCTTTTCCGTGCGACGAAAAGGAAAACTTCCTCCCGCAACATTGTTTTCCATCCCAATATCCACATGCATGCACAATATGGGCACAATATCATAAACTATGCCGCGATTCAGCACATAACATCGGTCTCTTGGACCGAAAGCCATGAAACCTCGAACATGATAGGTCTTTCCTTCTGAACGGAGCTTTTAGTCCCGATTGTAGCCACTAATCGGGACTAAAGATATTTCCTGCCATTTCCCACCACTTCCCGCCATGTTTTCCCGCCCTTTCCCTCTGAACAGAGATTTTAGTCCCGGTTGTAGCCACTAACCGGGACTAAAGATATTTCCCGCCATGTTTTCCCGCCCTTTCCCTCTGAACAGAGCTTTTAGTCCCGGTTGTAGCCACTAACCGGGACTAAAGATATTTCCTGCCATTTCCCACCACTTCCCGCCATGTTTTACCGCCATTTCCATCTATATATAGGCCGACCATGCCATGGCTATCCACACATCCACACCTTCCTCTCTCACAACAATGGACAACGCCTACTAGGCCATTCGGACCCTCGAGGAGACCGAGGCGCTATGCGCCTCTAGCTACCCTTGCCCGCCAGCTGGATGCTGAGTGCTGGAGGGGTTCCTGTCCCTCCTGTGCCTCAAGATTCCGTCCGACAGGCGGCCATCACGAACCACTTCTACCACGAGCTCACGCTGGAGCAGTGGACAGTGGGATCCCGATACCTGGAATGCCTTCTTCGCTAACCGGCAGGAAAGGGAGCTCGCTAGGTACGAGGGTGACGACCCGCCTCCGGTGAAACACAACGAATCCAGCCGCCGTCTATGGTGGGCGAACCGTACTATCATCAGCGTGATGTGCTACATCGCCGGGGAGACCATCCTCGCCTGTAGTACCCACAAGTCCACCTGCCACAGAGCCACAAGAAGGCCCCTCCCCCGCCTGGTGGTAGCGGCATCATCTTCCAGGATACCCCTCCCCTGCCCGCCGTGAATCCGAGGCCGGAGTGGCAGGTGCCCCTGGTATATGACATGGCTGGGATGAGGATCGAGCCGCATGCGCCTAGCCACGACGATGATGACAATGATGATGACGATGACGAAGAAGACCCTGAAGCTGCGTACTATAGGACTAGGCATGATTATGACTAAACAGGGCGGCTTTAGTCCTGAGTGTTAGCAAGTCCCAGTTTGTCCCAGTTTTTTAATATTAATAAATGTCTTGAGTGTTAGGTAGTCCCGGTTTGTGGCTGGACCGGGACTAAATATGAAGATGTTGTTGTATTCTTGTGAGTTCACTTAGGTGATCAAATGCTCTTTTTTCTACCTGCCTTTAGCAATCTCAAAAATTGTAAAAAAATAGGATTAATTCACAAAAGGTTTAATACATTATTACATCACCAACATCCACATCTAGTGGTTTGGTTCTATTCTAGTTCGTAACCATGGAGCATTTTCCTTATTTAGCAGTATGCTTGGGTCAGTTTTCATTCTGAATGGTAGAATTTCATGAAATTTGTTATAATCTTCTAACATGTCTGTCCTGTCCTCAACTCCCACCATGTTTCTTTTCCCTGAAAGAACTATGTGGCGCTTTAGCTCATCGTATGATATTGTATTCTTTTGCTTATTTTTCTTTTTCCTCGGTCTAGTAGACATGTCCTTCATATAGAAAACTTGAGCCACATCATTGGCAAGGACGAATGGTTCGTCTCTGTATGCAAGATTATTGAGATCCGCTGTTGTCATTCCGTACTGCTGGTCTACCGTTACCATGCATCCTGTCATCTTGACCGATTTGCATCGAAACAATGGGACCTTGAAATTAGGACCATAGTCAATTTACCATATGTCCTCTATCTAACCATAATATGAGTCCTTTTTCCCATTGTCGTCTGTTGCATCAAATCGGACACCACTGTTTTTGTTGGTGCTCTTTTTATCTTGGGCGTGCGTGTAAAATATATATTACCATTTATCTTGTACCCTTGGAAAGCCAATATACTTAAAGATGGAGACCTGGCCAACAAGTACAACTGATCTCCAACAGTGGTGTCATTCATGAGATGTGTCTGCAACCAACCGCCGAAAGTATTCATTTGTTCATCTCTAATCAACCTGTCAGACTGCCCCGGGTAGTTCGAGTGTACAGTATTCTTGTGTACTGATGAGTGCAGCAACACTTTGTTGGGAGACCCGAAGAGGAAGGTATGATGAGCACAATAGCAAGTTTTCCCTCAGTAAGAAACCGAGGTTATCAAACTGGTAGGAGGAAGGAAATGACTCAAAGGTGTTGCTAGCAACTTGGAGACCCGCACAACACAAACTCAAGACTTTGCCCCAATGAACAGTGAGCTTGTCAATCTCAGCGGTTTGCTTTAAATAAGGATTAACTGTATGGTGTGGAAGGTAATAGTGGTTTGCAACAAGTAAATGGTAACAGTGGAGGATGTATCAATGGTAAAGATTGGACCGGGGTCCATAGTTCACTAGAGGTGCTCTCCTTAGATAAACAACATGGCATGAAGGGTAAACAAATTACAGCAGGGCAATTGGCAGGAACTGAGCAAGGCATAACAATGCAATACTAGTCAAAAAGATCCTATGAGATTCAATTGGGCAATACAACAATATACATAGACCTCCATCCAACTGCATTTATGACTAGAAGTCCACCTTCAGGTTATTATTCGAACCCCCTCCAGTATTAAGTTGCAAGCAACAGACAACTTCTTTAAGAAAAGTGTGTAAGGTAAACAATCCACTTGTTCCATGAACAAGAGACCGTTGTTTTCTACCTAGTGGAAACAACACATCTACAACCTTAGAGATTTCTGTCCCTTCCCTTAGATTAAATAGAGGCATGAACCCACTATCGAGCATAAATACTCCCTCTTGGAGTCACTAGCAACTACTTGGCCAAGATAGATACTAACAACATAGAGCATGCAAGATCACAAACAACATAGACATGATATAATCAATAAGACAAAACCATAAATCAATCTGACATAGTAATCTCAATATCCATCGGATCCCCGCAAACACAACATGCATGATTACAAATAGATGAGATCTTGATCATGAACGGAGCTCACAAGATCTAGACATGAAAGCACAAAGGAGGAGATACAACCATCTAGCTACTACATGGACCCATAGTCCAAGGTGGAACTACTCACGCTTCATACCGGAGGCTGGCATGATGAAGAAGAAGGCCTCCGGGTTGATCTCCCCTCCGGCAGGGTGCCGGGAAGAGCTTCAAATCCCCCCGATCTAGGGATGATGGTGGCGGCGGCTACAGACGATTTCATGGAATAATGATCGGGTGCTTAGGGTTTAGGCATCGGGGGCTTCTTATATGCGAAGAGACAAGGCAAGAGGGCGACCAGGGGGCCCACACCCTACCTAGGCGTGGCCTAGGGTGGGCCCGCTCCTGGGGGTGCAGCCGCCCTGTGGCTCCCCTCTGTCTCTCCTCTGGTCTCCGTGTTCTCCTCGGTGAAATATTGACTTTGGCTTTTGTCCCGTCCAATTCCGAGAATATTTCCTTACTAGCTTTTCTGGAACCAAAAACAGCAAAAAACAGGCAACTGGCACTGTGGCAACTTGTTAATAGGTTAGTACTAGAAAACATATAAAAACACCTCAAAGTGTAGACAAAGCAAAGCAAAGTAGATACTAAACAAGCATGGAACATCAAAAAACGTATATATCATTTTTGATGCTCCATGGTTGTTTAGTATCTACTTTGCTTTGCTTTTTCCACACTTTGAGGTGTTTTTATATCTTTTTTGGAACTAACCTATTAACAAGTTGCCACAATGCCAGTTGCCTGTTTTCTTCTGTTTTTGGTTCCAGAAAGGCAGAAAATCAATATTCTCGGAATTGGACGGGACAAAAGCCAAAGTTAATATTTTACCGTGGGCAACACAAAGCCAGAAGACGAGACAGAGGGGCGCCACAGGGAAGCCAGACCCCCCCCCACAGAATTCTATCCCAGATTCTGTGGCGCATATGGCATATACGCCACATAATCCTTTTTTCAGAATTTCGAAATTTTCAGAATCTGGTACAAATATTGGTATATTACAAGAAATACACACAAATTTGACGGAAATACACAGAAAAGCTGCACACAGCAGTACAAATGTTCCAGTTTACATATAATACATCAACAAGCACAAATGTTCACAAGTGTTTATCAATCACATATTAGACACATATTAGAACCGAATAAGTGTACAAGTACATTTCACAAGTGTTCATCTCACTCACATAACTTAATTACAACCGCGTGATGTTGTCACCACCTACTACCTTAGGACAGAATGTAGTACACCGTAACCGCGATGCCGGTGAGGAGGAGCTACATCAAGATCTTCGTCCGGTTCATCTTCCATTTGTGTCTCCTCCACTTGGACACCGCCTCCTCTCTAGTCGCTTATCCCTTGTAGCTATTTCTGCTAAACTTTTCCACTTGTTGGTGTCAGTCCGCCCACTCCTCGTAGACACCTGAAACCCGACCCTTGTACACAACGTACGTCGGTATCTCTATTGACAAGGCATATTAGTACATCATGCAAATATATATGTTGACAAATATTAGAGAAAGGCATTCATAAACTTAAAATAATGCATCGATGACAATGAAAGAAACACGACAACATGTCTGACACAATAACAATGATGGTGTCAAGCTAGGCAAGTTAAGTTTTTTGACACACACACTACATGTGTCCACCGATACACATGCTCTCTCGGTCAAGTAGCCTTCTCCTCAGAGGGCACCGGGAATGGCTTGTACATGTCTTTCATCATCCACGTCCTAAAGTCACCCTGCGCCTTGAGGCAGGCTTCAGTATCCCTCTTGGTGAACGGCCTGGGCTAGTGTAAGAGCCCACCAGTTGTTTTGACCTGTTCCACGATGATATGTGATAGCTTCATCTGCGTATCATGGAAGTCTTCCATGAGATCAAGGTCATTGATCCCATACAACTTTTGGGCCCATCCTTGGAGAGAAGATGGCAGCGTTAGCATCTCGCAATCCCGGACAAACCCTTTGAGGTGATGGCAAATGTAGAAGGCCTACTTCATGCTGCTAGACGTCTACTTGACACAGGGGAACTCGCACACGTGCTTGAACTTGTGTGAGTCATCGTCCCTGTAAGCCTCCCCCTTATAGTCGAAGGGGACTCCCTGTTTGGCATAGCCCTTGATAGCATCATCCAGAACGCTCTTTACTCTGGCGTAGTTCTTCTTCCTCGCACTCCCCGAGTCGAAGTAGATGGAAAGAGAATACCTCATGGAGAGGACGATGAACGTGTAGTACTTGTATCTGCGGGCAACACACAATGTGGAATAGGATGTTGGAAAAGAGCAATGGAAAGAAATACTTATGCGTTACGACGACGGTAGGAGGATGTGTACACTTACTCGGAAAAGAAAGGCACAATGATGTTGTCCTTCCTCTTGCTGTCCATCAATAGCTTCTAAAGGTAGGACTTTGCCCGGGCCCGGGTCCTTTTTCCTTCTTCCAGCTGGCTATCCCGCATGTAGTAGGGATCTGCTATTGCGACGAACGGGGTTTGCTCTCTCTTGAATTTCATCGCCATATTAAGCACGGATAGGCGGACCAGGTTCTAGTCCAGCCGTCTCGAGCGGAATAGCTTGAAGATGTCCTCATAGGCTATGAAGAACACATCCGCGGGGGCATCGGTGACGAAGCCCACGTACTCCGGCACCTTGACGGTGAACACCGGGTAACTCGGGTCCTTGTCCTTGACAAGGAGTCCCTCCAGTGTTCAGATACCTTCATGCAAACTCATCATAGCTCCCGAAGCCAGGAGACACAGTTCTGGAGGCAGTATGGGCTGACCAGCTTCGTGCACTCTGGTCAAGCCATCCTGGCAGGGTGGTACAACATCGTCCCGATAACGGATTGGAGCGGGCTGGCTCGCAACCTTGTCCTTGTTCTTGTTTGGCCTTTTCCTCACCCTCTTCCTCTTCTCATCAGTAGTGTCCTCCACTGGCGATGCTATCCCCTCACCTGCCATCCTATGGAGTGTGTCAGGGCTGAAAATGATTCCGGCCGGTGGAGGTTGTGTCTCAGCGGCCGGAGGCGTCTCGTGAGAAAACCCACGGAAGACCAGGCGCTTCTTGGGATGGGTAGCTTGATCGCGGAATGATGGTTCTTCATCGATAGGAGGCATGAACGGTCCTTTGCCGGCGCCAATGTTGACGAAGGCATTGACGTCGATCGGTGCATCATCATCATCCACATCGATGTTGGCATCGAAAGCCGCCATGTCCATGTTGTCCTGGGGTGGTGGCGATGGCGGTTGCGGTTCCACGGCCTTGCCTTTAGGCGGGGGCGATGGCGGTCGAGGAGCAACCACGCCCTTGGCTTCTTGTGGCGCCGGTGCAGACTCTCCCAATAAGAGTCTCTGGTGACGACTTGTGGTGGCGGCGACGACGACCGGTGCAGCAGGAGGCTTCGTCCTTGGCGGCCGAACGACCGAGGTGGCGCCGGTGGAGCGAGACCCAATACGAATCTGGGTCTTTGGCCAAATCATGGGATAGCCATGGCAACCTTCCAGGGTAAGGTGCTCGTCGGCTCCTGGAGTTTGCATGGGAGGGTCCATGTATTCGCACCCCCAGCACCCGACCCAACTCGACGCGCATCACGACATCATCCTTGGGCTTGCAGTGCATCGTGCGGTTCGCCGGTTGTATTAGCTTGCCAGTGGAACCATCCTTCAACTCGCCGCCGGGCACCTTGTGCAGGAGCATGCACGGAGTGTCCTGAGGCATACAGATATGCATCATGAGATGGCAGCCAATCAAAGGCATTAAGTAGAGCATGCTGACTAACTACTTATTTTACCTTGGTGAGGGCGTCGTGCTCGGCTAATGTTGAGACACGGGCGGCCGGCGGCTGATCCTTGTTCTTCTCTGGCTCGGGTGCATTAGGAAGCACCGCCGTCACCGGCTGCTGCGCCTTGGTAGTCTCGGTAGGAGGGGGCAGCTCCGGTGCATCCAACTCCATCGGCTGCGCCGCAGGGATGGAGGGCGGCGGGGTAACCATGTCCGGCGACACTAGGTGGCTCGAGGTGCTACCGCTGGTGATGGGCACTTGTATCGGCCCCATCTGACCATCCGCATTCCATTTTGCTATCCCCTCCATCAGCCAAGGGGGTAGCATCTCGAGGATCTTCTGCTGCACTATAGCGTTCACTTCGTCCTGGCCCACCTTACTAGCCTCTAGATATGCGATCTTCCGCTTTAGCTCTTCCTTCTCGGCTTGATCCTAAGCCGCCGACTAGGTCCGCCTCTCCTTTCTCTTCTTGGCTTCCTTGTTATAGTACTTGCAGAACTATGTGCTCGTACCAAAGCCAGAGATACGGCCAACTGACGTGGGCGGGTTGAACTTCGGCCTCCCCTTGAAGGCGTTGGTCGCCCTGTTGAAAATCGTGTCACATGGCTCCGTCGAGCCCTGGTACGACGAGTCCAGCGCCTCGCGCGTAGCCTTGATTTCAGCATCCTGCAGACAAGGAAAGGTGAAGCCATTTAGGAACTTGCCTTCATTATTCAAAATGAAAGCAAATGGACCGCGTGTAAATTCCTTACCAGCTTCTCCTCAAACTTCCTCACATCGTCATCGTCGGTGACTAATTCCATGGTATCCTTGTCCAGATAGTAGCGGTCCCGGACAAAGTTCCGAGTCTGCTCGTCTGTGATTTTTAAAAACGGGTTTTCTTTCCCGAGACGCTCAACCTCGGTGTCCTCCCATGCCCATATGGCCTTCTTTCCCCTGTAACCGCCGCTTCCACATCGGTGGTTACCTATGTTCTGTTCCTGCATTTCTCGAACCTACTCCGTCCATGCCTTCGAATCGTCAGTCTCCATCTCCGCCTTGAATATCTTAAACTCGTCTTCGTCAATCATGGGCTAACCCTTCTTGATCTTCTCCTAGCTTTCCTTTTTCATGATCTTGTTCTTCACCCGGGTTCTCCAGCTGCTCAAGGAATTGGCCATCTTCGTGATGGCTAACCTGTTCACCTTATTGGAAATTTCCAGTTTGTCGGTGTAGGGGGCTGGGAACTTGTACCGTCGGTGAAGCTTATTAAGGCGGTTCGCCACCAACCTCTCATACGCTTCACTTCTCAGGTGCTTCATGTTGATCGACATGCTTTCCCGGACGATGCACCCGAGTTGCATGCCGAACCCGGCGGCAACATCCGGAGGCTCCAACGGAAGGCCACTTTTCGAGACCAGAGTGATCTCGTCGGTGGTGTCGGTGAGCTTTTGCGGCTTCTGGTCCTTCCTCGGCTTCTTCTTAAGAGACGGGTTGCTACTACTGCCATCCGTGCGGTCCCCGCCATCGGTCGTGCTGCCTCCACCATCGGAGGTGGTCGCATCCTCCTCCTTGGCTTCATCTATCCGGTAGTCCTCCTCCCCCTCTTGATCATTATCCCCATCGTGGCCCGCAGAAGCTACCACGTCCTCATGCTGAGACTCCGCCGCCTCGTGATGCGACACCACCTCCCAGAAAGTGAGGTTCGCCGCTCTAGCTTGGTCTTTGATGCTCATGGCGGCCTTAGAAGTGTCGGCCCCATCGGCGACCTACATGTTTGCACACTTATAAACAAATTAAACTAAGTTAGTATTAATTAGTGTCAAAAATATTTAAAATGAGCTGCCCATTTCTCCCGAAGTGTCGATTCACTTCCACTTCGGTCGAGAAATGGGGCTCATATGTCAAAAAAATTATGGAGTGTCCGACCAAAAAATTCGGCATGACCTTTGCTATTTTTTTGACATATGAGCCCCATTTCTCGACCGAAATGGATCGAAATCAACATTTCAGGAGAAATGGGCAGCTCAGGTGATTTCCCTGCAAACATTCCACATACAAAAAAGCACAAATTGTGCTCCACAGCCACATATGGTGCTCCAGCAGCATACAAACATTACTAAAAGTGCTCCAATAGCAAAGAAAAGGCACAAATAGTGCTCCAGCATTTCCAGATTTAAAACTGGACCAAAAATAGTAGCTTTGCATAGTTTCTGTGTGGGTAATTACTATAGAGAAAGTAGCTATAAGTAAAACTGGATCAATTAACAGTACTATAGAGAACAATACTATAGAGAAATGATGACCCACAAGTATAGGGGATCGCAACAGTCTTTGCGGGTAGTATTACCCAATTTATTGATTCGACACAAGGGGATCCAAGGAATACTTGCAAGCCTTAACAACTGAGTTGTCAGTTCAGCTGCACCTTGAAATAGTTCTTGCTCACAGAAGTTTATTAGTAGCAACAGCAAAGCAACAACAACAGCAATAGTGAAATAGGAGCAATAGTAACAGTAACGGTAACAGTAGGATTCGAGTGCGGTAGGCATAGGGATGGATGGACGGGCGTTGCATGGACGATTCTAAACATGTAACTTCAAGACCTAGGGCATTGCAGATAAATAATAACAATCATCAAAGTACTAAACAATCCTAGGCATGTGCTCCAAATATAGTCATACATGCTCACAATGAGAACTTGCACAACATCTTCTGTCCAGCCAGCCCGTGGCAACAGGGCCTCTAGGGAACTACTGGCAATTAAGGTGCTCCTTTTAATAGAGCACCAGAGCAAAGCATTAACACTCCGTGAACACATGTGATCCTCACACCACAACCATCCCCTCTGGTTGTCCCAATTATTTTCACTTTGGGGCCTTTGGATCCGGACAATGATATGTGTACACAACTTGCAGATAAGATCACAAACAATACTATCATAATGATTCAATAATAAGTTTAGATCTGAGATCATGGCACTCGGTCCCTAGTGACAAGCATTAAGCACACCAAGTTGCAACAAAGTCAAATAGCACTAATAGAGATACTAGGCACTATGCCCTAAGAGATCTTATTCGATTACATGATAGAACTCATGCAATCCCTTCCATCCTCAAGCCTACAGCGGGGGATTACTCCTAATGGATGAGGGAAACATCGGTGGTTGATGGAGATGCGTTGGTGATGATGATGGCGATGATCCTCTCCAAATTCCCCATCCCGGCAGGGTGCCAGAACAGAGTTTCTGGATCTGAATCTTGGTCTCTGGTGGCGGCGGCAGAGCGGAACTCTTTCTAGAAAACTCTCGACCCCCCTCCCCCCGTTTTTTAGGTTGAAATGCAACTTATAGGCACAGAGGGAGGCAAAGGGGGTGCCTGGGGTGGCTGCACCCCCTCCAGGCGCGACCAGTTGTGGGCCCGTGCCTGGGGTGGGTGTGGGGCCCCCAGGCCTCCTCTCCATCTCGTTTTCTGGCTCTGTGGATCTTCTAGTGAAATATAATTTTTGGCATATTTTCCAGGATTTTTCCTGATAGTTGATTTTCTGCACAAAAACAAGACACCAAGGTAATTCTGCTGAAAACAACGTTAGTCCGTGTTAGTTGTATCCAAATCACACAAGTTTAGAGAAGAAGCAATAGCAAAGTGTTCGAGAAAGTAGATACGTTTTGGACGTATCAACTCCGCCCAAGCTTAGCTTATTGCTTGTCCTCAAGCAATTCAGTTGAAAACTGAGTGCGATAAAAGAACTTTCACGAACACTTTGCTTCATATGATGTAAATATTCTCAGCACAGGAGTAGATGCTTAGACAATTCATAATAAAGAGTATGCAACTAAGTCTACTCAATAGTGATTGCAAGCTATGAATAGAAACCAACTCAATAATAATAAGTAGCATGAAACATAAACATAAGCAACATTGCAATGCTCATAATAAGGTATGGTAGAGTGGTATCTCGCTTGCCTTTGTTTGAAGATCACAATATAAATGCCAAGGCACCTCTGAAGTTCACATTAAGACTAGAGATAAATATATCAGAGATACAAGCATCAAAGTCATGACATAGTTAACCAAGTTTTGGAACAAACACAAGAATGACAATTATGCTCTCAAGAAGGTGCTCATAGAATAAATGGTGACTCAACAAGGTTGTGAAAATGGTTTTGAAAGGTTTGAAAGGCTTCCCAATGCTAAAATGAAGATACTCATTAGCTTTGATATCTCATTTCCCCTATCATAGGCATCTTCATGTGGTTAAGGTGAAAGTGAGGTCTACTCTGAATCATATGCTTGACAGACCATAGACTGGAAATCCCAAGTCCCTTGAGTATGAGGGTTGCTCCACATGCTACTCAACTTTGGTCACCTGAAAGTTCTTGTCATTGTAAATACATGCATATCATCAAGAACCGCCAACGGGGTACCCCTTCCACATGGTACATGAGCTTTCCCATAACCAAAATGACAAGGCAAGCATACAATGAGCATCTCAGCAATCTTTTTATTTACAATATGCATAGCTTTTTATTGAGGACGCTTCATAGATGCTCATTATGGTGATGCTGCAAGTTTCCACCATGATTAAGCATGGCTTAGGCTAGCGGCCCAAGCGTTTATCTAGCACAATGTATAAACTCCATGAACTCACCTCCCCTTTTATTTCACATCGTCGACATCCGTAAACAAAAGAGCAAGGAATCAACTGGATGAGATATCCAAAAAGTGTTGAAAGCGTTCCCCGTGACAGCACGGTTCTGCTGACTCCTAGTATATAATTAGCAAGCATATAACTTTCATGGACTAGTCACAATGGTTTAGGATTATTAAGCGCAAGGAATAAAGTGTGCCATCAAGTTCGTGATAGCTTTACTAACAAACTTTCTCAAAATAGACAAACATTTTATTTTTGAAGAAAACACGGCATATGGAATATGCACTGAAATAGCCAATGATGCTAATAGGTAGGTATGGTGGACACAGCTGGCAATATTGGTTTTGGGGAGTTGGAAGCACAGGTAGAGCACATACTCAGCGCAAGTGAAGGCTAGCAATAGAGAGGGAGCGACAAACGAGAGAGCAATAGCTGTCATAAGCATGCTTGCAACAAAACATGACTAACTACATGAAAGTGATACAAGAACTCTGAGGCAAAATAAATCATCGAGGCTTACTAACTATTGATTAGTCATATGCATGCGTGAGCATGTGCCAAGTCGATTCACATGAACAGTCAGAGGAGGATACCACGATATCATACAAAAGTATGAATAAAACAATGCAAGCAAACATTCATATGACATGCTACAAACTATTAGCAAGCTGGATCTAATCATAGACAAGCAAGAACTACTTAGCATCCATAATGACATACACCTTACACAAACTGGCTAAGGATGCTCACAATGATGAGTATATGTACAAAAATGAAACAAATAGAGTTCGTTACCAGCCTCTTACCACACCTCGAGTTGTCTTAATCTTCATTATTGCCCTTCACTTGTGTGACTTGAATAATTAACATGAAACCAAAATCCACTGAGGACGGCTGAGCCCTGCAAAGAAATCACAAAACCAAAGAAGAAGAACAAATATTTTTGGTGTTTTCAATTTTTTAGAAACAAGCAAACAAAGAAAAACCAAACAAAAACAAAGCAAACCAAACAAAGCAAAATCTTTTTGGATTTTTCTTTTAATGCAAACCAAAGCAAAGAAACAAACCAAGAGAAACAACAAAAATATTTTTGGTATTTTTTTGGGTTTTTAGAAAGAAGCAACAAAAACCAAAAAGAAAGAAAAACAATGGATATACAAAGAACCGACCGAACATGATATATATATATATATGAGTGTGTTGTCGGTATACCTCCCCCCAAGATTAGGCTTTTGGCCTAAGTGGGGCTCAATAACGCAGATAGTACCCTCATGCTGGTGGGTCATCATAGGAATGATCATAGTCAGGTACCTACGATGAAGAAGACGCGCCCTATTCAAATGAGGGATGCTGGTATGAAGACTCTCCCAAGTTGGAGGGATGAACCGAATTGTCTCCGGCATCCTCTTCAACATTCTCCTCTTGCTGGGATAGTTCCCCCACATAAGTGTCATCCTCCTCCGTAAGCGACCATCCTTGCATGTTATCAAAATTAAACAAAGGAGGTGTAGGCAAATAAACTATTTTCTCAGTCCTACCATTTCTCTGACCTTGCTGGGCAAAAGATAATTCATATGGTAAACTTATCACATTATCCCCCAAGGAAACAAAACCATGTTGAATCATGGATTCAATATCAAGCCTCTCAATGGGGAACTGAAAATCTAAAAAGTGAGGCTCTAAACCATGGAAAGCTAGCAACCTAGAAGCAATGAGACCTTCACAAATTCCCCCTTCTCATGGTTGGTGGTAAGACGGTGAGCTATCAGAGTACCCAAACTATAAGATCTATTCCTATTCAGAGCAGCTGCAATAAATGCTAGATCAAAAGAAGACAACTTTCTAGCAATCTTTCTAGCAAGAACACACTTGGTAATGAAATAGGCAAAGTATCTAATAGCTGGGAGTTGAATGTTCCAAATTTTACCAGTTTCCTTTGAGAAGTCGAAACCTTGGAAAATCTTAGCATATAAATCCATAAGTGACTTGGGCCTCTCCTTGATCTTCTCACAAGATCCCCACTGAGGTACTCTAATTGCTGCACAGAAATCGGCAAAAGGCAGGTCGATAGATATATTATATATTTTGTAATGAACCATGGGATTAGAAGTAGACCAAGTGAACCAGAAATCCTGCACAAAAGCCATGGTTAGCTTAACATATTGGAATGGTTCACCTTCAACAAAGCGTTCCAACCCTGCATTTGTAACCATAGTTTGGAAATCTTGGAGGAGCCCCGCAGCTCTCATAAATTCATGCCATGGATATATGGAAGGAAAAACTTCCTCCTCATGATGAACCTTCATTGGCTCATGCACCATCAAGTCATATTGATTCAGTGGATAAGCACGCATCTTCCTTGCTGAAATTTTTAGACAACCATCAAACCCAGTGATTTCTAAGTTGATAGATCATTAGCAACTACTATAGGAACTTGCTAGAGGACTACACATGCATCAAAACAAAGTTTCTAAGCAAAGAACAAGCATGCAAACTCAAACATGTCACCTATAGCAGCAAAATACTCAAGATACAATCTACCAATCACAAATCTAATTGGACAAGTGGAGGAGGCACATACCAAGGAATAATCCCTCCAAAAATCAGAACTTGAGATGGTCTGAACAAGGAGATCGAAAATCGCGAGCAAGAACAGCAAGAACTCGAGCTTGAGCAAGTTTTCTGGTGTTTTTGGGGAGAGAGAAAGAAGGTGGCTTTGAGGAAGCAGCCTGGAGGGGCCCAGGTGGGCCAGACACCCCCCAGGCGCCGCCACCTAGTAGGCCGCGCCTACCAGGGGTGTGGTGTCCTGGGGTGGCCCACTGGGTCACCTCAGGTGCCACTCTGCTCCTTTTTTCGAGGAAAAATTTATTTTAAATTTTCTGAGATTTTTCGGGAAACTTTATTTTTGAACAATTTTCAGGGTATGAAAATTGATTTTCTCGCAGAAACAGATTTTTCAGAAGAAGCAAAAGCAAACCAAAAGTCAAACTACGGGAGCTCCAAGAAACTCAAACAAGCAAACAACTAGCAAAACTAAAGCTAAATCAAAGACTAGGAAGGAGAAAGTAAAAAGAAAGCAAGTATAACCACAGTGGAAACATTATTTTGTTCATTAAAATCCTTTTGTTAACAAGGTTGGTCAAGTCTTGTTACCAAAACAATCTTATATGAAACAAAACTTTGCATTCCACAAAGTGATTATGTTACCTCATACTTGATAGCAATGGTCCCAATCATAATAGTTCAAAATTTTCTTGTGGAATGGGACAATATATTTCTCCAACCTTGATGCTCTCAATATTTTCAATGGAATTCAAGCAATAGCTCTTAACAACCTTCTTGGGGAAATAGACAATGTGCTCTTTGTCATTAATATTTTGAATGTTACTTTTCCTTGATTGCAATTGATGACAGCACCTGCAGTATTAAGAAAAGGTCTCCCAAGAATAATAGACATATTATCATCTTCAGGCATTTCAAGCACAACAAAATCAGTTAAGACCATGCAATTATGAGCAACTTGAACAGGAACATCCTCACATATACCAACAGGAATAGTAGTTGACTTATCAGCCATTTGCAAAGAAATATCAGTTGGTATCAACTTTTCTAGCTGGAGTCTCTTGTAGAGAGAAAAAGGCATAACACTAACTCCAGCTCGCAAATCACATAAAGCACTTCTAACATAATTATTCTTAATAGAGCAAGGAATAGTTGGTATACCTGGATCACCAAGTTTCTTTGGAACCTTACCATTGAAGGAATAATTAGCAAGCAAAGCAGAAATCTCCTCATTAGGAATCTTCCTTTTATTAGAGACAATATCCTTCATATACTTTGAATAAGGAGGCAACTTAATAGCATCAGTCAAAGGAATTTGCAAGAATAAAGGTTTCATCCACTCACAAAACTTGTTGTAGTATTCCTCCTCCTTTGACTTTTGTTTCTTACCTGGAAAAGGCATAGGTTTCTGCACCCAAGGTTCTCTCTCTTTTCCATGTTTATTAGCAATAAAATCTTCCTTTGTGTACCTAGTTTTCTAAGTGTGCTTCTCAGGTTCTTCCTCACCTTCCTCCTTATGAGGAGACTCATTTTTATCATTACCACTCTCAGTTTCAGCATCAGAGACAGATATACTATTAGGATCTACAGCAGGTTCAGGTGGTTCCTCAACTATCTTATGTTTCTTTTTCTTTATCTTACGAGGACTACCACTATCTTCACCTTGTTGAGAATCCTGCTCAATTCTTTTAGGGTGTCCTTCAGGATATAAAGGATCTTGAGTAGCTATACCACTCCTATTTCTAATTCCATAAGCATGTTTATCTCCTGAAGCATTAACTAGCATATCCTTTTGTACCTTAGCAAGTTGATCAAGTTAAGTTTGAACCATTTGAAAGTTTTTACAAAGAATTTTAATATCATTAGAAGTTCCTTCCACAATATCTTTCAAATCATTGATAGCTCTAGAGTTTTCCAATAAATGATTCTGAACTTGTTTATTAAAAAACCCTTGTTTAACAATAAATGTGTCAAGTTCCTTTAAACATTGATCAGGAGGCTTACCATAAGGAATATCACCTTCATCAAAGTGTTGGAGAGAGTGTACCTCAATAGTAGATGAGTGGGGAATTGGCTTACATAATTCTTCTATAAGAGGTAGATTCTTCACATCTTCAGCTCTAATACCTTTCTCCTTTAGACACTTCTTAGCTTCCTTCATCACTTCATCATTTAATGCAATAACTCCCCTCTTCTTTGTTGTTGGTGCTAGAATTGGTTCAGGGACAACTGGTTTAGGAGTAATAGGCTCAGGTGCATTCAGTTCAGTTGAAGTCCAATCATCCTAATTCTTGCTTATCTTAGCCATTAATTCTTCAGCATCGGTAGGAGTCCTTTTCCTGGAAACACAATCAGCAAAGCTATCCAGGTAGGTCCTAGAATCATCAGTTAGTCCATTATAATAAATATCAAGAAGCTCATTCTTAGGTAATGGACATCCAGGATGTGCATGAATCAAGGCACATAACCTTGTCCATGACTCAGGCAATTTCTCTTCTTCTCCCTGTTTAAAATCAAAAAGTCTCTGCAAAAAGACATGTCTAGCACTGGGAGGAAAATATTTCTAGAAGAAAGAAGCAATCAAGCAATTAGGTCTATCAATGGAACCAAGAGGTAATCTATTAAACCAAACCCTAGCTTCTCCTTTTAGTGAAAAAGGTAAGATATTAGCAACAAAGTACTTGCGCATCTTAAAATCATCAGAGAATAAGGCACTCATAGTAGTCAGCTCATTCATATGGGCCACAACACTCTCATTTTCAGTCCCACAAAAAGGTTCTTTCTCAACAATATCTAAATAATATAAATCAAGAGAGAAATCATAATCTTCATCTTTAATATCTATGAGAGAAGTGGCAAACTTAGGATCAGAGGACAACTTAGGAATAATAGTACGTCTAGCAAGGAGACTCTTAATAGCACTAGTACCATGTGTGTTTCGGCACTCTTCAACAAAATCATCAGTGAACTCAATGTAACCATCATTAATATCATAACTCTCACTAGCCTCAGGTGAGCTAATAGGTGTAACAGTGTCTTCACTAGGAGTTTCGGTATTTCCTAGACTAGCCATAGTAGCATCTAGAAAAGGACCTAATGAACCACTCGCATCAAGCACAGTAGAACTGACATCATGAGCATCAAAAGCAGTTTCAGACTCAGGAGTAGTAGCAGTGTGTGTAGCATGTGTATGTGGTGGTGGTGTGACAAGCTTACTTATAACAGACGGTGAATCAAGATCAGCAGAGGTGTTTAGGACAGTACCTCTTCTTGTAGTGGATGGTAAAATAGGGAACTTTCCATCACGATACTTCCCCATCATGAAAGGAGTAGCAGTGAACAATAATAGATCCAAGTGAACTTACAAATAAAGCTATGCTCCCCGGCAACGACGCCAGCAAATAGTCTTGATGACCCACAATTATAGGGGATCGCAATAGTCTTCGCGGGTAGTATTACCCAATTTATTGATTCGACACAAGGGGAGCCAAAGAATACTTGCAAGCCTTAACAACCGAGTTGTCAGTTCAGCTGCACCTGGAAATAGTTCTTGCTCACAGAAGTTTATCAGTAGCAACAACAAAGCAACAGCAACAACAACAACAGGAAACATGAGAAATAGTAATAGTAACGGTAACAGTAGGATTCGAGTGCGGTAGGCATAGGAATGGATGGACGGGCGTTGCATGGACGAGTCTAAACATTTAACTTCAAGACCTAGAGCATTGCAGATAAATAATAACAAGCATCCATGTACTAAACAATCCTAGGCATGTGCTCCAAATATAGTCATACGTGCTCACAATGAGAACTTGCACAACATCTTCTGTCCAGCCAGCCCGTGGCAGCGAGGCCTCTAGGGAACTACTGGCAATTAAGGTGCTCCGTTTAATAGAGCACCAGAGCAAAGCATTAACATTCCGTGAACACATGTGATCCTCACACCACAGCCATCCCCTCTGGTTGTCCAAATTATTTTCACTTTGGGGCCTTTGGATCCGGACAATGATATGTGTACACAACTTGCAGATAAGATCACAAACAATACTATCATAATGATTCAATAATAAGTTCAGATCTGAGATCATGGCACTCGGGACCTAGTGACAAGCATTAAGCACAACAAGTTACAACAAAGTCAAATAGCACTAATAGAGATACTAGGCACTATGCCCTAACAAATCTTATTCAATTACATGATAGAACTCATCCAATCACTACCATCCCCAAGCCTACATCGGGGGATTACTCACTCATGGATGAGGGAAACACCGGTGGCTCATGGAGATGCGTTGGTGATTACGATGGCGATGATCCTCTCCAACTTCCCCGTCCCGGCAGGGTGCCAGAACGAAGTTTCTGGATCCGAATCTTGGTTTCTGGTGGCGGCGGCGGAGCGGAACTCTTTCTGGAAAACTATCGAATCCCCCTTCATTTTTAGGTCGAAAGGCAACTTATAGGCGTAGAGGGAGGACGAGGGGGTGCTTGGGGTGTCTGCACCCCTCCAGGTGCGACCAGTGGTGGACCCGCGCCTGGGGTGGGTGTTGGCCCCCCAGGCCTCCTCTCCGTCTCGTCTTCTGGCTCTGTGGATCTTATGTTGAAATATAATTTTTGGCATATTTTCCGGGATTTTTCCTGATAGTTGATTTTCTGCACAAAAACAAGTCACCAAGGTAATTCTGCTGAAAACAGCGTCAGTCCATGTTATTTGTATCCAAATCACACAAGTTTAGATAAGAAGCAATAGAAAAATGTTCGAGAATGTAGATACGTTTTGGACGTATCAAGAAAGTAGCTATAAGTAAAAATGGACCAAGTTTTACTTATAAGTAAAACTGGACCAATTAACAGTACTATAGAGAATAAGAACAATTAAAAAAATGGAAGAATACTCATGGGAAGAACAAGAACAACAATACTTTGGATTATTAGTGTTATTTTTCTACTCCCAAGCATGGTCATTTTTTCCATGACTAGGCTTAACAGTCAGAGAAGTTCATTTTCAGCTTTCAATGAACCAGCGACAAATAATTTGGATCAGAGGTAGTACCGTTTTTTTCGTTCTGCCAAATTGGACACTAGAATGAGATACCTACTAGGCTACTACATACTGTAGTTCTGTAGGCGGAGTCGATATCTCCGAGGGCTGAACTCGCTGTCGGTGTAGCTGTTAAGAGTTTTCACGGAAAGAGAACCCACATGTCTGCCTAATGCCCCAACTATGTAACTGGTACTAGCACTAGATTGATATTACATGGATAATGATCGACAAATGACAGCAACTGAACACGTCAAAATTGTGGAATAGATCCACTGTCTATTTTTTTCAACAGGCAATACAGAACTGTCGTCCCTGCGTACACACGACTCCATCCAATGGCAATAACAGTGGTAACTCCACTGTGTAATCAAGACAAAATAGCCACTAAAACTAACAAAAGCAGAGGCTATGGGGCATGTGGAGGACCTTCTAGTAAGGCAGGTCCTAGAAAACAGACCTCTCCTTCCATACTCCATGCAACGGTGGCGGTTGTTCCCTCGGCCGCTTCTTTCCCGGGGCATGGCACTCTTCCCAATTGTCTAGAAGCTCCTTGATTTCTTCGCCGCTCAATGGTCGTGGGGCATTATCAAGCTCGTATTTGCCATTGAACAGGTCTGCGTGTTTTCTCCATGGGTGATCCTTACAGAGCCACATTCGAGTCCTCTGGAACACGGTTTTCGAAGACCCGGGATCCCTCGGCAGCTGCAAATGCGGGGTCTTGTCCATGCACCTGACACATGCACAGAATCTGTGGTTCACCTGGCACGCTACATATACGTAACCAGGATAGTCATGCACCGTCGTGAGAACCGCGGCTCTCAGGTCGAAATAACTCTAGTGTAGGCGTCCCACGTACGTGCCGGCGTCTCCCACAGCGTCGCTAACTCCTCTTTTAGGAGCCCGAGATACAGATGCATGTTGACACCCGGTTGTTTTGGCCCCTGGATAAGGGTACTCATGTGTACGTACCGCTTCTTCGTGCACAGCCAGGGGGGAGGTTGTACGGCCATACAAACACGGGCCAGGTGATGTGCGTGCTACTCTGGTTGCCAAAGGGATTGAGTCCGTCAGTGCTCATGCCTAGCCTGACGTTCCTTGGATCGAGCCCGAACTCATCTTGGAATTCGATTTCTAGCGCATTCCACTGGCTAGCGTCCGTAGGGTGTGTCAGGATCTTGCCCTTCTCCGGATCATCTTCCGACTTCTTCCTCTTCACTTGTCATTAAATGAGATCTGCTTCCTTAGGGTCTACGAAATACCGCTGCAGACGAGAAGTGATAGGAAAGTACCACAACACTTTTCGGGGAACTTTCTTATTTCCTCTCTTGTACCGTCCCTGTCCATACACCGGGTATGTGGTTCTATCCTTGTACTCATTCCGATAAAGTGCGCAGTCATTGATGCATGCGTGGTACTTCACGTCCGGCATGTCTAGTGGGCAAACTACTTTCCTTGCCTCCTCGATACTTGTTGGCAGTGTGTTGTCCTTGGGAAGACGAGCGTGCCAGAATTTCATGTGAGCGTTGAAGCTAGTGTCGGTCCATTTGTGCTCCGCCTTCATCTCCAAAGCCTTCAGCGTTACACTCAAGCGTGTATCCTCGGCCCGGCACCCAGGATACAATGGAGTCCTCCCATCTACCTCCATTTGTGCCAGCTTGGTTTTCTCTCTGGATGTAGCTTTCGCATTGGTCGTCTGCTTTAGGAGAATTTCTTGAACATGAGGGTCCCACAAGGCCAAAGTTAGCAGCGTGTTCGTGCTCCCTTCTTGTTCGCCACCACCACCATCTTCTCCAACATCATCTCCTTCATGATGATCGTGTTCGTCGGCATCTCCTTCTTCATGATGATCATGTTCGTCGACATCTCTTCGTCATGATGATCATGTATGGGAGACCCTTCGTCTTCTCCCCCGCCCCCATCCTCTTCTTCATCATGGCCACCGCCATCTTCCGGCGGCTCGTCATTTACTAATAAGCCGGGCATGAAACCACGCGTGAGAAGGTGAGACTCCAGTTGTTCAGAATTAGGGTTGATCCACTTCCGGTGTTTGCACGTTCGGCATGGACATCTTATCTTCGTCATGTTGTTCTGAACCATATCGGCCACCGCGTCAGCCTTGTATCTAACCACCCAGCGTTCGCTCATATGGATGACCATGATCGCCTGCGCGTGAACATAGACCAAATTAAAGAGAGTGTGTTAGAAACATGCACACACACACTACGCGCACACATATATGCATGATCGCCGGAAAATTTTGGCATGACCTATCCTAAAAGTAGGAAGTATGGATAGTGCAGAAATTTTCTGAAATGGACGTGTATCAACATTTTGGCAAACCTCCATGCACCCGATGCCAGCAACATGCATTCAAGCACAACACAAAGCTCCTCCACAAGCAAACATGCATTCAAACACAACACAAAGCGAAGGAACATCATCTCGCCATCGCACACCGCCCGCGGGACCACCTTCACCTACAAAACATCCATATATACACACCGCGCTGAGGCCTACCGGCCACACAAAACATGCATCACACACAAGTACCCATGCACACCTCACAAATCTACAAACCAAATCTACACCACAACCCATAGGCATAGTGTAGAAAGAGGGTGTGGGATGTGGTACGGTGGAGGAGGAAAGTATGGGTAGGTGTCGTACCTTTACAAGTAGGAGTAGCTTCCCCTCACAAGTACATGAACCAAAGTAGGTCTAGCTATAAACAATGGAGGTGAGTATGAGCAAAATGGAGTGGGAGGGAGGAGGGGAATGAGCTAGTTGGAGGTGGGAAGAAGGGAAAGGGTGGTGGTAGGTAGGAGGGGATGCCACCTTTTTTAGATCTGTTTCGCACACTCTATGGCGCATATGTCAAATGCCCCACATAATGTTCTATGGAGCATATGGCTATATGCGCCATAGAAAGTGAGCATTCTATGGCGCATATGCTATATGCGCCAAATAAAGTGTGAATTTTGTGGCGCATATGCTATATGCGCCACAAAATTCTCACTTTCTATGGCGCATATAGCCATATGCGCCACAGAATTCTGGCCTGCCCATGTGCTGGGTCAGGCCCACATGGGGCCCATAGGAATTCTATGGCGCATATGGCTATATGCGCCACAGAATTATCACTTTTGTGGCACATATAGCTATATGCGCCACAAAATTGCAGGAATCCTGTGGAGCATTTTCTATATGCGCCACAGAATAAATTTTAGTGGAGCATTTTTCTTATATGCGCCACAGGATTAAAATATACCTATAATTGTTTTCCTATTAGTGGATGGTGCACACATCATTGTTTCTATCAATTTTAGCTTCCCTTTCCCACTTAGCATGAAGTTGGGCTAACAGTCTAACATTTTCATCAATAGTAACTTGTATGGCATGAGTAGCAGCAAAGGTACTTTCCATGGTTTCAGGTTTAGCAGCCATTTTATTAATCAAAGAGGACTGTGCTTCAGACAAAGAAGAAATATTCTTCTCAACAGTTAAAAGTTTTTCCTCCACAGTCTTGTTGAAAGCAGTTTGTTTACTAATAAAGTCTTTGAGCATGACTTCAAGTTCAGAGGGGGCACTTCTAGCATTGTTGTAGGATTTTCCATAGGAATTGCCATTATTAGGAGGATAAGGCCTATAATTGTTATTGCCACCAAAATTATTCCTATAGGCATCGTTGTTGAAATTGTTGTTTCTAATGAAGTTCACATCAACTTGCTCTTCTTGAGCAACCAAAGAGGCTAAGGGAACATTATTTGGATCTAAAGGAGCTTTCCCATTAACAAGCATAGCCATAATAACATCAATCTTATCACTCAAAGAGGAGGTTTTTTCAACAGAATTTACCTTCTTACCATGTGGATCTCTCTCAGTGTGCCATTCAGAATAATTAACCATCATATTATCAAGGAGTTTTGTTGCAGCACCCAAAGTGATTCCCATAAAGGTACCCCTAGCAGCTGAATCCAACAGGTTTCTTGAAGAGAAGTTCAAACCTGCATAAAAAGTATGGATAATCATCCAAGCAATGAGTCCATGAGTGGGATAATTCTTAGCCAAAGATTTCGTTGTTTCCCAAGCTTGAGCAACATTTTCATTATCAAGTTGTTTAAATTTCATAATATCACTTCTCATAGATATAATCTTATTAGGAGGATAGTACTTTCCAATAAAAGCATCTTTGCACTTAGTCCAAGAATCAATACTATTTCTAGGCAAGGATAGCAACCATTCTTTAGCTTTTTATCTCAAGGAGAAAGGAAACAGCTTGAGCTTAATAATATCTCCATCTACATCCTTATACTTATGCATCTCACAAAGTTCAACAAAGTTATTGAGATGGGCAACAGCATCATCAGAACTAGCACTAGAAAATTGCTCTCTCATCACAAGATTCAACAAAGTAAGCTTAATTTCATAAAAGGTAGCATCAGGAGCAGGTGGAGAAATAGGAGTGCTAAGGAAATCATTGTTGTTTGTGCTAGTGAAGTCACACAACTTGGTGTTCTCAGCAGAGTTCATTTTGGCAAAGGTGGAGAAAGCCAAAAACTGCAGCAGCAGCTAGAGCAGGAACTAATTTTTTTGTGTTTTTTATAAGAGAAAGCAAACCAAACTAGACCAATTTTTTGAGTTTTTGGTAAAAAGAGGAAAACAAAACCAAGCAAAAAAAACTAAGCAAACTAAAAACAAAGGAAAGAGAAAGGTTGAGGAGGACTCCCCTTGTGAAGACGTACTTAGCCTCCCCGACAATGGCGCCAGAAAACTTGTTGATGCGCCTAGTTGATGTAGGTGTGCTTTGTCGGGAAACCCCAAGAGCAAGGTGTGATGTAGCACAACAGCAAGTCTTCCCTCAGTAAGAAACCGAGGTTATCGAACCAGTAGGAGGAAGGAAACGTCACACAAGTGTTGCAAGCAACATGGAAACCTGCACAACACAAACTCAAGACTTTGCCCCAACGAACAGTGAGGTTGTCAATCTCACCGGTTGTTGTATCAAAGGATTAACTGTATGGTGTGGAAGGAGATGATGGTTTGCAGCAAGCAAACAGTGGAAGATGTATCAAGGAAATTGATAGGAACTGAGCAAGGCACAACAATGCAATACTAGACAAAAAGATCCTATGAGATTCGATTGAGCAATACAACAATATACATAGACCGCCATCCAACTGCATCTATGACTAGAAGTCCACCTTCAGGTTATCATCCGAACCCCCTCCAGTATTAAGTTGCAAGCAACATACAACTGCTTTAAGCAAAGTGTGTAAGGTAAACAATCCACTTGTTCCATGAACAAGAGACCGTTGTTATGTCCCTAGTGGCAACAACACATATACAACCGAAGAGATTTTTGTCACTTCCTTTGGAAACTAGAGGAATGAACCCACTATCGAGCATAAATACCCCCTCTTGGAGTCACTGGAAACTACTTGGCCAAGATAGCTACTAACAACGGAGAGCATGCAAGATCACAAACAACACAGACATGATAGAATCAAATAGACAAAACCATTAATCAATCTGACATAGTAATCTCAATATCCATCGGATCCCCGCAAACACAACATGCATGATTACAAATAGATTATATCTTGATCATGAATAGAGCTCACAAGATCTATACAAGAAAGCACAAGGAGGAGATACAACCATCTAGCTACTACATAGACCCGTAGTCCAAGGTGGAACTAATCACGCTTCATACCGGAGGCTGGCATGATGAAGAAGAAGGCCTCCGGGATGATCTCCCCTCCGGCAGGGTGCCGAGAAGAACTTCAGATCCCCCCCGATCTAGGGACGACGGTGGCGGCGGCTACAAAATGTTTCGTGGAGTTTTGATCGGGTGCTTAGGGTTTCTGTATCGGAGGCTTCTTATAGGCGAATGGACGAGCCAGGGGGCATACCCTGCCTAGGAACGGGCCAGCCCTAGCCGCGCCTAGGGGGGTTCTGGCCGCCCTGTGGCGCCCCTCTGTCTCGTCTTTTGGCTTCGTGTCGCCCACGGTAAAATATTGACTTTGGCTTTTGTCCCGTCCAATTCCGAGAATATTGATTTTCTGCCTTTTTAGAACCAAGAAACAGAAGAAAATAGGCAACTGCCAATGTGGCAACTTGTTAATAGGTTAGTTCTAGAAAAGATATAAAAACTCCTCAAAGTGTAGACAAAGCAAAGCAAAGCAAAGTAGATACTAAACAAGCATGGAACATCAAAAATTATAGATACGTTTCCGACATATCAGACATCTTTGAGGATCTTGCCATAGAGGCACTCCCTAATATGTGAAATTAGTTAGCTCCACCGGCAAATTGATCTAGCTCGAGAAGATATAAACTGAAAGATGGTGTGCGAGAGCAGGGACACCACTACGGCAGAGCTTCTCGAAGATGTCTTAGGATCCCGTCTTCAGACATTTTCGAGGAGCTCGCTGATACTTCGGAAACGTATCTATAATTTTTGATGTTCCATGCTTTTTTAGTATCTACTTTGCGTTTCTTGGTGTGTTACAAAGTGTCCAATATAAGTTATTCCAAAGTGTCCAGTATAAATTCCTATGCATGGTGTGTTACATGATTCCAAGTATATTCTTGTTTTCAGCTATCTTCCAATTAAAAAGTATTTTGTTATGAGAAAACTTAGTGATTAAATCTCTCACAAACTTAATCGCACACTTTATTTTTCTTGTCCCTAATAAACTTGAACCATTGTGTCATCTATGTTGTATATGATTGCACTTATTCGTTGGAATTAGCAGAACCGTGTTGTCATGGGGAATGCTTTCAACATTGCATGTACTTTGTACACAGTTGATATCATGCTCTTTTGTCTATGGATGTCGTCGGTGTGAAATAAAAGGGGAGCTTGTAAGTCCATGGAGTTATGTATGTGTGTTATAAAAACGCCTAGGCCGCTAGCCTAAGCCATGCCTAATCATGGTGGAAACTTGCAGCATCACCATAATGACATCTATGAAGCTTTCTTCTTATAAAAAAGAGACATATTGAAGAGGAAAGAGAGAGAAAAGCACCATTTTCCCATGGTAAATAAGAAGATTGCTGAGATGTTCATTGTCTGCTTGCCTTGTCATTTTGATTATGGGATAGCTCATGTATCATGTGCAAGGGGTACCCCGTTGGCGGTTGTCTATGATACACATGTACTTACTATGACAAGAACTTACATGTGACTAAAGTTGAGTAGCATGAGGAGTGGCCCTCATATTCAAGGGACATGAGATTGCCAATTTATACTTTGTTAAGCATATAGTCCATAGTTTTTTCACTTTAACCTTAATCACTTCAAGATGATTATGATAGGGGAAACGAGAGCTGAAAGCTAACAAGTACCATAATTTTTGGAAGCTCTTTTTGAGACTTGAAATCCCTTCTTACCTTTATGAAGGGCCCTTCTTCCACAATTATATTGAGTCTCCATCTTCTACCCTTAGGCACCAGTTAAGAGAGAATAGTTGCCATTCTTAGTTCTATGTGCACTGTCCCAAAACTTATTGATTGATTCATAATGTTGATATTACGTGTTCTTGTGCTATTTGTATCTAGTCACTCTTATGAACTTTGAAGGTGCCCTATGCATCTATTTGCTACTCCATGAGGGACAAGCTGAATACCACTATGCTATGTTTTCTGTATGTGAAGCAAACAAACGTTTTTTCAATGTATGTTATTTATGATCTTTGTTTGTAACCTTTCATGTTGCATGTATAGTTACTTTGTGTTACTGTTAGAACTCCATCTTTCATGCTCATGTTTAGAGTTCTTTGATCCTAGCTTTCAATGCTTGCAAATGGTTTGATCTTGATTTTGATGGTGCATGTCACCTCAAAAATTATTATTATTTTTATCACTTACCTACTAGAGGATGAGCAGGAGTTAAGCTTGGGGATGCTTGATACGTCAGAAACGTATCTATAATTTTTGATGTTCCATACTTGTTTAGTATCTACTTTGCTTTGCTATGTCTATACTTTGAGGTGTTTTTATATGTTTTTTTGGACTAACCTATTAACAAGATGCCATAGTGCCAGTTGCCTGTTTTCTTCTGTTTTTGGTTCCAGAAAGGAAGAAAATCAATATTCTCGGAATTGGACGGGACAAAAGCCAAAGTCAATATTTTACCGTGGGGAACACGGATCCAGAATACGAGATGGAAGGGAGCCACCAGGGGGCCACACCCCCTGGCTGCACGGCTGGGCCCAGCCCGTGCCTGGGGGTGCGACCGCCCTGTGCCCCCTGCCTCGCCTCTTTTCCTATAAAGACCCCTCGATGCCAAAACCCTAAGTACCCAATCAATATTCCACGAAACAGTCTGTAGCCACCGCCACCATCGTCCCTAGATCGGGGGATCTGAAGCTCTTCACGGCACCCTGCCGAAGGGGAGATCATCCCGGAGGCCTTCTTCTTCATCATGCGAGCCTCCGATATGAAGTGTGAGTAGTTCCACCTTGGACTACGGATCCATGTAGTAGCTAGATAGTTGTATCTCCTCCTTTGTGCTACCATATTTAGATCTTGTGAGCTCCGTTCATGATAAAGATCATTTATTTGTAATCATGCATGTTTTATTTTCGGGGATCCGATGGATATTGAGATTACTATGTCAGATTGACTAATGGTTTTGTCTTATTGATTCTATCATGTTTGTGTTGTTTGTGATCTTGCATGCTCTCTGTTTCTAGTATCTATCTTGGCCAAGCAGATGCTTGTGACTCCAAGAGGGGGTATTTTATGCTAGATAGTCGGTTCATGCATCTATTTAATCTAAGGGAAGTGACATATATCTCTAAGGTTGTAGATGTGTTGTTACCACTAGGGAGAAAACAATGGTCTCTTGTTCATGGAACAAGTGGATTGTTTACCTTACACACTTTGCTTAAAGAAGTTATCCATTGCTTGCAACTTAGTACTAGAGGGGGTTCGGATGATAACCTGAAGGTGGATTACTAGTCATAGATGCATTTGGATGGCGGTCTATGTATCTTGTTGTATTTCCTAATCGAATCTCATAGGATCTTGAATGTCTAGTATTGCATTCTTATGCCTTGCTTAGTCCTATCAATAGCCCTGCTGTAATTTGTTTACCCAACATGCCATGATTGTTTATCTTAAGGAGAAAACCTCTAGTGAACTATGGACCCCGGTCCAATCTTTACCATTGATACATCTTCCACTATGACTGTTCACTTTTTGCAAACCACCATTACCTTTCACACCATACAGTTAATCCTTCGTTTTCAGTAAACCAGTGAGATTGACAACCTCACTGTTCGTTGGGGCAAAGTCTTGAGTTTGTGTTGTGTAGGTTTCCAAGTTGCTAGAAACACCTTTGAGTCGTTTCCTTCCTCCTACTGGTTGCATAACCTCGGTTTCTTACTGAGGGAAAACTTGCTGTTGTGTTCATCATACCTTCCGCTTGGGTCTCCCAACGAAGTGTTCATGAACTCATCAAGGCTTTTTTGGCGCCGTTGCCGGGGAGGCTAAGGACGTCTTCACAAGGGGAGTCATTCACAACCTTTCTCTTTACTTTTTTTTGTTTTGCTTAGTTTATTTTGCTTCGTTTTGTTTGCTTCTTTTTATCAAAAAATCAAAAAAAAAATATTTTGGTTTGCTTTCTCTTATCAAAAACACAAAAAATTAGCTCCTACTCTAGTTGTCACCTTGCTCTAGCTCACCATGTTGATTCCCAAGTTCACCCTAAAAGACCTTTCAATAGGTAGTGGTTCTATAATTGGGAAAGAAAATATTGAAGAATTCTTTAATCATGTTAGCAAACACGAGGATATTGAGGATAGATCTATAGTAGAACTTGATCCTAATTATGAAATTGCTGCAGCTTCTTTATTTCATATGTTGGAGGTTAGGTTTGTTAACCTTAAACCCATGATGCAAATCTTTTTCCTTAAACTAAAAGAAGAAAAGGATCCTGAAAAGAGAGATTTTATCCTAGAAACTTTACTAAAAGAGTTCAATGATGTTGCTAAGGAATCCAAGAAGGTATTTGAACATTTTAATATCCTAGGCTCCTGTGTAGATGTTATGGGTATTTTAGATAAAACCAAACCCAGTAGAAAATTAACATACACATACATTTTAAACTTGTAGGAATGCATGAAGCTTTAGAATAGAATTTTGATTGGATTGTTCCTAAAAATCCTTTTGATGAAAGTAGTGAACCAAGGAGAGATGAGAAGGGATCCTCTAAAACTAATTTGGATGAGATACCTTTCCTAGTTGAAGAGTTTGCAAGTATTGATCTTAATGCTTCTTCATTTGAAAATAATTGATTCTTGCTTCTTTTGCCTAACTTAAAGGCGTTAAAGAAAAATACTTATTGGGAGATAACCCAAAAGTTGTATTGAGTCTTGGAATTTATTACTTCAGTAATGACCTCTACTTATCCTTTTTTGTTTGTATTTGTTCCAAGAATAACCTCTAATGAGAGGGAAGTAAGATTTGGGGAGTTGCTGTCCCGAAACAGATTTTTGTGCTCCACCGTAAAAATTCATGAGGAATCTATGTAAGTCGGATTAAGCTGATATTTTCTGAATAAATCCCCCATTATGTTAGCTAACTTTAGTTAGTTAAACATGTTTTGATTTGATCAACATAAGGTCTTAGAAAAAATCGGTTTCTACCTGCTGGTGTGTTTTGACAGATTTCTGCTATTATTTGCATTTTCTTCTTATTGATTCCTTTTTAGGGACTTTTTGGGAAATTTAGCTTTTTGAGGGAATTGATACATTATCATGTGTTTTTAGTGAAAAAAATTTTTGTTCTAAAGCTAAAAACAAAGGTCTATTATCTTTTGAATACACTAATGTTGCTAATGAAGATTGTGTGAAGTTTTGTATGAAGGAAATTTTTGAGGTGTAGAGAGAGAATGATGTGATGAGATGAAAAATGGACAAAATCTCAAGCTTGGGTATACCACCCCGTGTCACCCCAAGAAACATTAAAGAGGTACAACCGTTAAAGCTTGGGGATGCCCAATACATCCCCTTCTTCATCAATAAAAAGCTCAGGTCTTTCTAGACACTTCGTTTTTATTGTTTCATGCACTGTTGTGTTGTTCTTGGAGCGTCTTAGTTTTCATTTTAGTTTGCTTGAATAAAGTAGTTTGGACTCTCGTTCTCACTGTGTTGTTGCAAATAAGTTGATTGGTGTTGGAAAGGAGTAGAAAGTTTTTGCTTGAAAAGTACAAGAGGATCTTGCTTTGATTGTGACTTAGACTTTAGCATGTCATGTTAGGTGTTGTTTTGATCTTATGCTTAGTCATTATTGCTGTAGCATGAATTGTTCCAAACAATTGGGATTTCTTAGTGTGCCTTGAAGGAATCATGCGTTATTTTAGCATACAAAAGCATAGTATTGTGGTATTCTCCTTTGATGCATTGTTTGGGTTGACTTGGCACATGCTCACACCATGTTATGACTAGGACCAAGTCACCATAGCCTCTATGATAATTTAGTACTTGACTTGTAGTACCACTTTATTCTTTGATTAGTAATGTTTTGTCGCTCTGCATGATCATGTCCATTATTTCTCTCTTAGTTGGTCGCTCCCAGTCTTTTGCTAGCCTAGACTTGTATGAGTAAGCTCTACTCATGCATCTAACTCCCAAGAAACCAAGTTATTCCAAAGTGTCAACTATAAATTTCTATGCATGGTGTGTTACACCATTCCAAGTATTATTCTTGTTTTCAGCTATCTTCCAATTAAAAAGTATTTTGTTATGAGAAAAATTAGTGATTAAAGCTCTCACAAACTTGATGGCACACTTTATTTTTCTTGACCCTAATAAACTTGAACCATTGTGTCATCTATGTTGTATATGATTGCAATTATATGTTGTAATTAGCAGAACCGTGCTGATGACCCACAAGTATAGGGGATCGCAACAGTCTTCGAGGGTAGTATTACCCAATTTATTGATTCGACACAAGGGGAGCCAAAGAATACTTGCAAGCCTTAACAAATGAGTTGTCAATTCAACTACACATGGAAATAGTTCTTGCTCACAGAAGTTTATCAGTAGCAACAGTTTGTAGTAGCAACAACAAAGCATCAACAGCAGCAAAACAAGAGCAATAGTAACAGTAACATCAAACAGTAGGATATGAGTGCGGTAGGCATAGGGATGGATGGACGGGCATTGCATGGATGAGTCTAAACATGTAACTTCAAGACCTAGGGCAATTCCAGATAAATAAGATAAAGCATCCAAGTACTAAACAATCATAGGCATGTGCTCCGTATATAGTCATGCGTGCTCGCAATGAGAACTTGCACAATATATTTTGTCCAGCCAGCCCATTGCAGTGGGGCCTCAAGGGAACTACTGGAAATTAAGGTGCTCCTTTTAATACAACACCAGAGTAAAGCATTAACACTCCGTGAACACATGTGATCCTCACATCACAGGCATCCCCTCCGGTTGTCCCAATCTCTGTCACTTCGGGGCCTTTGGATCCGGACAATGATATGTGTACACAACTTGCAGATAAGATCACTGGGGTGACCCAGCATACCACTGCATGATGTAGTACACTATAGTTGTTGACATAACACCAATGAAACACCATTCACTAGTATTACATCCCTCAGAGTGGTACAACAGAAACACAGCAGGTCCAAGACATGACTATAGGTTACAACTCAACTCTTTACACAAGATCTAGAGAACACTCTAGGTTAAAGCGAGAGAAAGAATCTTCTTACAAAGAAGAATCAGAAATAAACAACTCAAAAACTATCATACTATTAAGACTAGTATTTTAACTAATGGTCTGGCATTGCTACTATTGCAATACGCTATAAAATAGGTTCTATGGCTAGAGATTATGTTCCTATCTAATTAGTAACTTCGTCTTCACTTGAGTTGATGTATATGTTGACTTTCTTGACTTTATTGGAGAACTTTAGATTCCGGTGATGATACCTGGAGAATAACTTGATGTAGACATCGTCTATACTGGCTTTAGAACCTAGCAAGGGTTAAGAAGATACGTTGAGTACGAGCGTACTCAGCAAGTTCACTAGAAAAGGAGTGTTTGATACACTATATCTACAGCCACAGACCATACGTCGTAGGCCATGCAAGTTTTCATAAAAATTTCTTCAAAGATTGATTTTATTCTGAAAAGCTATGTCCGTCAGCCTTCACGGGTTTACCAGAACTTTCATGGAGTTCCTTTCCCACCGCGTTCGCAGCTCCTTCCCGGAACAGGGAGTAACAAGTTACAGTTCTTACACTCTGTAGAGGTGCGTTACTTTACCCATGAGTGACCTTAGCCATGTTGCACAACCAAGTCATGAACTTGTCCATACTTCCTTGGTATGGGGCCCAGTCTAAGATCCAAGCCAATCACTGCCCTCTCCGCGACCTCATATGTCTGCATGATCCTTCGGGGCTGGCTCACCTCCGTTAGGCCCTCTCTTGGGAAGGCTAAAACCATGATGAGTTCCCGAAGACTCTATGACCTGGTGTTGCCCTGGCAAGTGCCATATTAAATGGTCCCACCACTAAACACCATCCATAGATAATCTAGACACCAAAAGTGTGGGGCGTAAGGGTGCCCACCCATATGTTGGATCCACACAAGGAATCACAACGTCACGTTAAGGTCATCTTGCCTCCATACAAGAGGAAAAGGATACATCTGACTTCTCTATCCCATTCCAAATATCATGGTTAACGCATAATATACGGCGCTAGAATCACTAGCGACATTGGTTGTTAAGTCCTAGATATTATGCTCCTTTACCACCGGAACTTTCATAGTAAGCTATTACCTCATGGTAATAACCTATAATCACATTATTATGAAAATAGTGTTTTCAGACCTTTTTCAAATGCAGGTGATGTCCACATTGTATTTATAAAATACTTTACAAAAAATAACCAAAGGACATGAGCAAGTGTGAACTTGCCTTGTGTGATTTCAATATTATGCACTCATGGTCTTCAAGACAATATAAAAGATCCAATATCTGAAATCAGCATCATTGGTCCGATAAGTACTAATGTTTGAAGAAGCAAGATGCTTTTATGCATAAGTAATGTAATGCAAGTTGATAAACTCGAATCCCGGGGTAACATTGTTCTAGGGTTTGGATACTGGAAATGGTTACTTTAGAATGTGTTGTCCTTTTTTAGATAAGTTTCATACTTGTGTTTCTTATTAAGGCCTGGGAGTGTGTGTGAAACAATATGTAAACATAATGGCATACAACAATAAGATATACTAATGAGATGTGCTACTCAAGGACTGCTTATATGAGAATTATCTTATCTTCAAGTTTAGCTTTGCAAATAATGGCATTTATAAGGAACTTAAGTGTTAACAATCCTAAGTATAATAGTAAAGCTTAATGTAATGTGATTATTATTAGTTGTCATATGTTGACTGAAGTGGCAAAACTAATCACTTTTGAAGAAAAGATTCCTCTATTAAGGTTTAAACAATCTTTGTGGCTAATCAGAGGTGGTGGATGTTATTGTGCTTGCCGGGACAGTTTGGACTTGAGATGCTTTACAACTTAATTATAATAGATCAAAGTTAACTATAAAGTATATAATAAAGTTTTTAGCATTATACTTAATGTCTCGTAGACTAAAGTTAACTTTAAAACATAGATGGACTTTAAGTGTAATGCTTATTATACTTATACCTTGTTCACTTCATAATGTTTCTTTAAAATTACTTAAGAATGGTATTACTTTTATTGGGTAGTGGTTTCTTTACATTATAAATGTATAAAGGAACTTATCTCCCTATAAGGGTGTGGTTAAGGTTTGTGAATAAATAAACAATATTATTTACTACTTATGACTCACTATAGTGTTTTGATTTTTTTATAAACTTGTGGTTAAAGTAAAGGAATGGGTTTTATCTCATTATAATTATTCTTGGAGATTTTAGATTGGATAAAGATTCTTTTATAAAATAATCTACATCAATGGTCGAGAGATAATTTAATAAAATTGTATTTAAAGTGTGTTAAATCATTTTGAATGCACATACCAATATTTAAGACTAATACTATTTATTAGACTCAATTCAATAATTTTTAGAATTATTAACAAATTTTATTTACCTTTATATGAATTATTAATTAAGGAAAGGGTTTAAATTCAAGTTGTTATAGTGTTTGAATTTTTTATTTAACTCTAAAGTGGAATATTATATTTTTAACATATAGGTCTTATTTTTGTGATCATTTTGGTATGTTACATTTATTTTTGTGATTTATAAATAATAAGATATGATTTTTATTATACTTATTACTTTATAAAGACTTAATAAATAATAAATATTTAATTGACTGGAATAATAATGCATGATTAAAGTTTTAAATTATAATTCTTATCTTTCTAAGATTTTTGGTATTTTATTTATATTTTTAACATTTACCATTATTAAAATATGAATATCAAAGTTTTATTACTTATAAAACCTTTATTAAATAATAATTATTTAAATGGTTAACATAATAATGTTTAATAATAGTTTTAAGTTATAGATTTTATTTTTTTACAAATTTTCATATATTATACACATTTTTCTGAATTACAAAACAAAAGATATTAAGTTTATAAGTTTTACATTAATTTCTGTAATTATTAAAAAATTTATTGCATCATGCTGACATCACTACGATGCTAGCACAGGTAAAAAAATATTTCTTACCGAGGCAGGGTATACCCACTGCAACTGACGATGGGCCCAGGACACGTCAGTGAGACACCTAAGCAGAAAGAGGGACCCACCTAGGTTGACCAAGCTTGGTCACACAGCGGAGGTCAACAGACCGAAGACCCTACGGTGGCGGCGCTATGGCGCATGTGGGGATGCAACCCAGCACGAATCGAAAGCTCCTAGTCCTAGGCTACCTAAAAATGGCGGCACGGCGTCCTGGGGAGACCGGAAACATCACCGGCGACGACGACAGCAGAACCGGCATGGCGGCGCTCGGTGACAGGACGGTATAGAATACGAGGAGGGGCGGGAGAGGGTTCTCTCGAACCAGGATCTTACCCTTGTTGCGATATGAAGCTCGGCGAGGCTGAAGGAAGGCTATAGCATCAGTAATGGTGACGGCGGTGGTCGTCGGGATCCGGGGAGATGGAGTCACCAGCGTTGATTCCCGGCGCCCTTCTACAATTCTTTGGACCAGGATGTTCAAGGTAACTAGGCGAGGCTGTGTGTTTGATCAATGGAGCATGGGGAAGCTCACATCGGCGCAATCAACGGTGACCCGGAGTTAGGGTTTTAGTGAGAGGGGAAGAAATCGGGAGGACAGAGAGAGAGAATGCATGGAATGACCAGGATGAGGATGAGGGCATCGTCGTGTCGTCCTTATCCTCGCGGAAGCCTCTGTGGCGGAGACGCGACGACGGAGCAGCATCGGGCAGTCACCGGCCCTTCCAGCGAGGTGCTTGATGAGAGGAGGAAGACTACGGATTGGGGTGACAAAACGGTATCTAGACCGGGCTTCTATTGGGCCGGGGTGAAGTGAGTGGGTTGTTTTCTATGCTACTCATGAGCGTTAGATAGGTGGAGGAGAAGCGGGTTATGGGCCAGAATGGACTGATACCCTTTTCCTTATCTTTTCAGTTTTCTGTTTTTAATAATTTGTTTTCAATTCAAACTTCTTCAAGGTTTTAAATACCATAATTGTTGTATAATATTTTAAATATTCCAAAGACAACTATAATGATTGATTACTCTAATCATGTTGATATTTTTCAATGCTCACAATTATATCAAGAAAAATTATTGAATGGAATAAATAAGAATTAGGGTTTTAGGGTTTTGTTTCTAGATTTATATTTTAATATTTTATTTGAACTTTTCTTGAAGGAATTTATTTACTGAATATTTGCAGCAACAATAAAGTTATTATAAATAAATTTGTGAACTTTTATTATATAAAATTTTATTTCTTTATTCCGTTGATATAGATCCTTCTAATATTTGGGTAAGGAACTTTGTTATCAATTTTCTTTCCATAATAAACCATGAATTTATTAAATGATCTTTCCTTATTTATTTATAAAACTTAGTTCTAGTTAATTTATAATTTGAAAGTAAATATATAAATATGGTGATCCTTTTCTTATTATATGATATATAAAGTTCTAGGGAATTAATAGGGTTAATATTATTTTCATGAATCTAGTGAACACCAAGGTTTATATTTTGTTATAACTAACATAAGAGTTAGGGTGTGAATTGTAATTGCTTACCCTAGGGTCTAGGGTTCTTAATATACTCATATTCTTCTGTTGATGTGAATAAAGATTAATGGCTGCGACAGATTGTTTTTATGTTTGTGATCTTGAATGATATCACCATTTAAATTCAAATAGTGGGATTGTTTTCTAGGCTGACTTATGAGACAGAATTGATAAATATAGTTCTTAAGCACCTAGGATAATGATGGCTGTGAATGTCCAAGATGTGCTGAAGTGATTTAATATAGGAAAATATGCCTATGAAGCTTTGTGTAAATAAGATGACAGATCAATCAGGTGAAATGATACTCTGTTTGGTTAGCGATTTAAGTTTTAGATTTGATCCAGAATTTCTATCTCTCATACTTCAATAATCCTGGACTTCTAATTAAGGAATTCCTTTCCTAGATATACTACTTCTTCCTATCCCTCATCATGTGTTAACATGAGGAGGTTTACTTCACAAGAATATACTTATTCACCTTTTATTCTTCTAATTCCATTTATATTTCCAATGAGCTTGACACTGAAACTTTAATAATCTTATCATATCTATACTTGGTTATATCAAACTACTCTGCTGCTGATAACCTCCCATTTAACAATTGTTTTACAGTTACTTCCATTCATACACTTCCTTAATCATTCATCACTAATATTACTCCAATGGATGTATATAGCAAACTACTTCACCTCAAGTGCTTACTATTCTTTAAGAGGAATATTATTACTTCAATAACTTCATGCTACTCTAACTTCATCTTAATCATACTATCTTATCTCTGCTTAACTCCAATATTTTATACTAGAGTTCAACCATGTTTTACCCACCAATGTCACTTATACATGATATAAGCATTCAATCTTGGTGACTAAAGCATGATCATTATTATCCTTTGATCCTTTATGGCTTAGGTTTCCAGTTGTCTAACCAAAGCTTCCATCCATACAACATTACAGTTATATTATAATTATCTTCTATTTATCTCTATTAGATTAGGAGATATAATTTATTGACTAAACCTACTTGATCCAATAGGATTACTGCTGGTAACTATCTTCAGGATTCATCCTTGTAATCTTATTTGTTAACATATAATTATATCTTCTACATAACTCTTCTATCTGTTAAGGAGTGAGTTAACTCCATTAAGTATTACATTGATCTTATTCTTTTCCAACTCTCCCATCCTATAAATGATATTCAAAATCTAGCATTATCATCTACCTTTCTTAATTTATTTTCTAAAGGTTTTTTTAGAGTGGATGCTATGATAGGGATAAGAGTTGATAGATGAAGAATTAATAGTTTAAGAATTTGTGAATCAATAGCTGATTACTCAACATTGATGAACAATAGATATTAAGACAAGGTTCATTAGAGATGTTAAAGTTTGATATGGAAAGAAAGATATGTGGTGAATGATCTTGACTTGGTTTCCTTCTTACTCAATCTCACTAAAGGGTTAAGGTTAGGAATTACCATGATACTCATGGTATAAGTGGATGAGATTAAGATAGATCAAGATTTAGTTGTTCCATTCCGATTACTTAGGTTATGTTTATAACTTGGTATTCATAAGTGTATAATGAATACTAGGACATGATTACTTAAGGATCAAATATAACCATTAAGTAATGTATTTGGGTTTTATCTTTTATTACATTTGATCTACCTTAGATCAAATCTCCCTTACCGAAAATAAGGTTTTAACAAAGTCATCTTGAAACTTATCGCAGTCAACTTGATGATCTACTTAAATTCCATCAATTTAAGAGAAGCTTCAATCACTTTGACAAGTTTTTTATTTAAAAGCGCGAAAATTATTCGGATTTTCTATGCATGAATGCAATGCACACGTCTGTGTTCAGCTTATTTCTAAGCTCTAATGCTGGGATGTTACAGACTCTGCCCCTTAAAATAAACTTCGTCCCCGAAGTTCGTATACTCTCATGTTTCGGAATAAGGAATTGTCTTGCACTGATTACAATATGTCTCAACTCCATGGTAACTTTAATGGAAATAATTGTAGTATTCCATATCCAGATCTTTTCCTTGAATCCTCATCCTACTCAACAATCTTTAACTTGGTATCTCCAATACTCCAAATTCTTTTTACTTTAGTCCCTTAGGGATATATCCTTATTACAAAATCCTCAATTTGGGTCTTTTCTTTAGTTCCTTAACCTAATTAGGTATCCTAATTCAACTTCTTTAGTTGATCATCGAACTTCCCTACTATATTATGTAAGGTCTAGGAAGTCTCACTAAAACAGGTTTTAAACTTTATTAGTCAATAGTGTGGTCAAAAGACTAATCTTTGCTTTGTCATTGTATGAGTTGTACTGGTAATCCTTCTGAATATTGGTTTTGAACACATTTACTCCAAACCCATTGGAATTTCTTATTTCTCTACACATGTCCAATTGGATGTGCTATGTTACCTCTTAAGGATCACTTAAGAATTGTTTCTTTTAGAATTAGTTTGTTAGGACTAATCTATTTTATTACTTTGAGCTTTTACCTTATTAGGCTTTTAGACAATCTTTTGTTATTATCTTAAGTACTTTTATAAGAATGACTTCCTTTTAACCTTATAAAAATAAGGCTTGCTGTTGTTGTAGATTAGTCTTTCTCCATCCTTTATTCGGAAAGTCAGATAATAATACCTTCATTTCTAAGGTTTACTCTCCCCCTTAGGATTTACTAATGGTCTTCAAACTGTCTATATAGTATTTCTTAATTTTATAAATAGAATATTGGTCCCTATCCAGCTTATACTCTGCCTAATTAGGAGCTGATGAAAGATTGTATGGTGTATCCACACATTTGTGGATCTCCGAAGTGAATCTTTCAGCATTATTTGTCTTACTTACTATTTGGACATTTTCACTTTGATAGGTCAATTTCGCGAAGAGTCTCGAAAGACGATCGCTTTCAATTTTTATACTACTTTGTGTCTTACTTATCTTAGGCCAAATTTTATGCTATTTATGCAAATTCTAAGAAGATCTGGTTAACTAGGTTAACCAAATACCAGCTGCGGACAATTACCAACTGTGGATCAGAATACCGACTATGGATCAAGTACCAGCTGCGGATATTTACCAGCTGCGAACTATCCTAGTTTGTATGTATCACCCTATGGTTTCTAACATCCTTATGGCATTCTCTCTGAATTATCAGAGCTTGAATACCATTTTGGTTCCAAAACTTCTTTGCACTTATTCATGATGCCTCCATGAACTTGGTACAATTACTTTATTAACTTCTTAGCAACATTACTTACTTTGATTGAACCTTAAGTTTATTACTTCTTGTTGCCCCATACATCTTCTACATTAATCTTCCTTCTTATTGCTCTTTAGCAATGATCAAAACTTGGTTCAACCTTCAAATTGAGTTGATATTCCTTGCACTTGGCTTCATTCTTCATGTAAGTCTTCATCTTGGTCCTTGGAAATCGTCACTCCCTTACACGAATTCCCAATTTCTATCTAGGTCTATAACATCAAGTAATAACTGGATGTTGCAAAATGCATTTGCACACCAAGTCAAACTTCATGTACAGATCTAGTCAATCAAGAAGATCTAAGAAAAACAAATAAATCCAAATGTGGTACATATAACACACATATTCTAAGCCCAAAATATAATAGTTGAGTATAATATCTCTAAAATTCAGGCTTAGTTGTGTAGTATATGACACCTCCTCATATAGGTTTACATTGTGATACTTAGCACATAGAGTCAAACTATTCTTTATCTCAATATTTACCCAAATTGCTCAAGTGCAACAGGATAATATTAAGAAATGTGGTCTCAATTTGGTTTTTACTAACCTTTGGTCTCACCTTTGGAATGATTAACTATATTCAACCTTTCTTTATTAGCCAATTAACCTCACATGATCTCTCCAAATGACTAATCAGATTCTATTTGTTAACTTAAACCAAAGATTATTAGAAATTTTTAGCACCCATGACTTCTATCATAGCTCTACCATGTAATTTTAATACTTCTACTCCAAGATAAATCACTAAGTACTTGTCATACTTACACTTACATCATGGTTTCAGAGCTAATCTCACCATGATCTGGTTATGTCTACCTATACATCATGATTTAAGAGCTACTCACCTTATGATGACTTTACTTCTTACTGTACTTTCATTCAGTCTTGACCTAATTTAACTTCATCACGTAGAATTTCTCAAGTGAATCCCACATGATTACTACTCAATACATCAACATTTATCCTAATGATATTCATCATGTTGTCTTTGGTTATCAACTTACACTAAGATTTTGCTATTCTTACTTAAATTCTCGGATTAGGATACACCATTAAGACTACTTCAATTGATGTCTTACACTTTCCTACAGTATATTGGTGGTTTATGTCTCCCTCGGAAGATACTAAAGAGCAATATACTTGAGAAAAGATAAATAATTACTCCTAAGAAAGACTGACTTAAGCATGTGACTTAGGTGTGACAAGGTTATCCTCAAGTGGATACTCATCACAAGTCATAAGATCATTTGGTTTAGATAAGATGGCTCCTATAGTCACTATCCAACCTACAGATCTTCCTAAAAGGGTTTCAATCCTAAGGTCAAAGCATATGCTCTGATACCAACTGCGGTGACCTAGCATACCACTACATGAAGTAGTACACTATAGTCGTTGACATAACACCAATGAAACACCGTTCACTAGTATTACATCCCTCAGAGTGGTACAACAGAAACACAGCAGGTCCAAGACATGACTATAGGTTACAACTCAACTCTTTACACAAGATCCAGAGAACACTCTAGGTTAAAGAGAGAGAAAGAATCTTCTTACAAAGAAGAATCAGAAATAAACAACTCAAAATCTATCATACTATTAAGACTAGTATTTTAACTAATGGTCTGGCATTGCTGCTATTGCAATACGCTATAGAAATAGGTTCTATGGCTAGAGATTATGTTCCTATCTAATTAGTAACTTCGTCTTCACTTGAGTTGATGTATATGTTGACTTTCTTGACTTCATTGTAGAACTTTAGATTCTGGTGATGATTCCTGGAGCATAACTTGATGTAGACATCATCTATACTGGCTTCAGAACCTAGCAAGGGTTAAGAAGATACGTTGAGTACGAGCGTACTCAGCAAGTTCACTAGAAAAGGAGTGTTTGATGCACTATATCTACAGCCACAGACCATAGGTCATAGGCCATGCAAGTTTTCATAAACATTTCTTCAAAGGTTGCTTTTATTCTAAAAAACTATATCCGCCGGCCTTCACGGGTTTACCAGAACTTTCATGGAGTTACTTTCCCGCCGCGTTCGCAGCTCCTTCCCGGAACAGGGAGAACAAGTTACAGTTCTTACACTTTGTAGAGGTGTGTTACTTTACCGATGAGAGACCTTAGCCTTGCTACACAACCAAGTCATGACCTTTTCCATACTTCCTTGATACGGGGCCCAGTCTAAGATCCAAGCCAATCATTGCCCTCTCCACGACCTCATATGTCTGCACGATCCTTCGGGGCTGCCTCACCTCCGTTAGGCCCTCTCTTGGGAAGGCTAAAACCATGATGAGTTCCCGAAGACTCTATGATCTGGTGTTCCCTGGAAAGTGCCATATTAAATGGTCCCACCACTAAACACCATCCATAAGAAAAGATTCCTCTAGTAAGGTTTAAACAATCTTTGTGGCTAATTAGAGGTGGTGGATGTTATTGTGCTTGCCGGGACAGTTTGGACTTGAGATGCTTTACAACTTAATTATAATAGATCAAAGTATATAATAAAGTTTTTAGCATTATACTTAAAGTCTCGTAGACTAAAGTTAACTTTAAAACATAGATGGACTTTAGGTGTAATGCTTATTATACTTAAACCGTGTTCACTTCATAATGTTTCTTTAAAATTACTTAAGAATGGTATTACTTTTATTGGGTAGTGGTTTCTTTACATTATAAATGTATAAATGAACTTATCTCCCTATAAGGGTGTGGTTAAGGTTTGTGAATAAATAAACAAAATTATTTACTACTTATGACTCACTATAGTGTTTTGATTTTTTTATAAACTTGTGGTTAAAGTAAAGGAATGGGTTTTATCTCATTATAATTATTCTTGGAGATTTTAGATTGGATAAAGATTCTTTTATAAAATAATCTACAACAATGGTTGAGAGATAATTTAATAAAATTGTATTTAAAGTGTGTTAAATCATTTTGAATGCACATACCAATATTTAAGACTAATACTATTTATTAGACTCAATTTACTAATTTTTAGAATTATTAACAAATTTTATTTACCTTTATATGAATTATTAATTAAGGAAATGGTTTAAATTCAAGTTGTTAAAGTGTTTGAATTTTTTATTTAACTTTAAAGTGGAATATTATATTTTAGCATATAGGTATTATTTTTGTGATCATTTTGGTACGTTACATTTATTTTTGTGGTTTATAAATAATAAGATATGATTTTTATCATACTTATTACTTTATAAAGACTTAATAAATAATAAATATTTAATTGAGTGGAATAATGCATGATTAAAGTTTTAAATTATAATTCTTATCTTTCTAAGATTTTTGGTATTTTATTTATATTTTTAACATTTACCATTATTAAAATATGAATATCAATTTTTTATTACTTATAAAACCTTTATTAAATAATATTTATTTAAATGGTTAACATAATAATGTTTAATAATAGTTTTAAGGAATAGATTTTTTTTTACAAATTGTCATATATTATACACATTTTTCTGAATTACAAAACAAAATATATTAAATTTACAAGTTTTACATTAATTTCTGTAATTATTAAAACTTTTATTGCATCATGCTGACATCACTACGATGCTAGCACAGGTAAAAAAACATTTCTTACCGAGGCAGGGTATACCCACTGCAACTGACGATGGGCCCAGGACACGTCAGTGAGACACCTAAGCAGAAAGAGGGACCCACCTAGGTTGACCAAGCTTGGTCACACAACGGAGGTCAACAGACGCCGACGACCCTACGGTGGCGGCGCTATGGCGCATGTGGGGATGCAACCCAGCACGAATCGGAAACTCCTAGTCCTAGGCTACCTAAAATTGGCTGCACGGCGTCCTGGGGAGACCGGAAACATCACCGGCGACGACGACAGCAGATAAGGCATGGCGGCGCTCGGTGATAGGACGGTATAGAATACGAGGAGGAACGGGAGAGGGTTCTCTCGAACCAGGATCTTACCCTTGTTGCGATATGAAGCTCGGCGAGGCCGAAGGAAGGCTCTAGCATCAGTAATGGTGACGGCGGTGGTCGTCGGGATCCGGGGAGATGGAGTCACCGGCGTTGATTCCCGGCGCCCTTCTACAATTCTTTGGACCAGGATGTTCAAGGGAACTAGGCAAGGCTGTGTGTTTGATCAATGGAGCATGGGGAAGCTCATAGCGGCAGCAATCGACGGTGACCCGGAGTTAGGGTTTCAGTGAGAGGGGAAGAATGTAGGGTTTGCATCATAGAAAACAAAAAATTTCCTACGATGGGAACATCTAAGTACCAAGATCTATCTACTAGATACAAGCAACGGGTGGATATACATCCATAGAATACATACCCTCGAAGACCGAATAGCGTTAACGAGGTTGTACTCGTGGATGATGTAGACGAACGCTTGCCGATCTCAAGATCGTGATGAAGTCCGTCTGGTCCAGCCGGTCCAGCACGATCAAGTCCAGCACCTCAAAGCAGTGGTGCATCCGTGATCGCACACACGTACGGGTACCCCGAAAACCTCCGCGCCCTCGCTCCAGCGAAGCAGCGGAAGCAACAAATCCTTCCAGAAAAAGCCACCGGGAACATGTATCTCGCTGATTCGAGACCATGGGGAAATTCTAAAGGGGGGAGAGAGATCCTTCGCGAGGAGGTGTGCTTTGAGAGGAGGAGAGGGGGGCACCCAAGGGGCATGGCGCCCAGCCATGGGGGCTTCCCCCACCTCTTCCACATTCATGTGGGTGGAGCTCCCACTCAAAATGAAAAGCCTCCACTCCCATTAAAAAGCCTCCACTCAAAAATCCACTCACATGCATTAAATTTTCACCAAATTTAATGCAAGCTCTCATTTAAATAAAACTCTTTTATTTATTTATTCAGAATTTTGTTAATTACTTTAATTAACAAACATTCACATAAAACCCCTTACAACATTTCAATTTCACATGCAGAACGAGTTTCAGCAATTTCAACCAAAACTGTTCCGGTGTCTAGTGAAATAAATTCCCGCGCTTTCCTTTTCTTCTTCTGGCATATCATTTGCTTCAAATGGTGTCGGTATTCCTTAAGTGTGTCACCCTACGGTTCACGAATAATGCGGACATGATCGAGACCCTTCTCTGATGAAAAATCAGTAGCGGGACCTGGAGATCCATACTGACTCCCACACATTCAACGATGACTTCTGTGATCGTGTGAACCTTTTACGCTAGTATCTTAATCCCTTTGTTTCACGATATATTACATGTCCGAGATTCGATCATCGGTATCTCAATACCTAGTTTGATCTCGTTACCGACATGCACTCTTTTCTCATTCCCGTGATATAACATTCTAGTGATCAAATCACTTGCTTGTAAGCTAATCAATGTGATATCGCCGAGAGGGCCCAGAGCATATCTATCCGTCATCCGGATGAACAAATTCCACTCTCGATCCATGGGTCTCAACATAACACTTTAGTAGTTCTGAAGCCATCTTTATAATCACCCAGTTACGGTGTGACGTTTGATGTCATCGAGAAACTCTTCCGGTGTTAGTGATTGACATGATCTCATGGTCTAAGGATTAGGATCACTTCGTAAGTTGTTATAGCAATATAAACTCAATGACTTTGATCGTAATGCTATACTTCGGATGAATGTTCATCACATCATTACACTAATGTTGTGACCTCGTTATTAACAACATCCAATGTTCATGATCAGGAAACTTTGATCATCATGTTAATCAACGAGCTAGTTTATAAGAGAGGCATAACTAGGAACTTCCTTTTTGTTTATTAAACACACATGTATTAACGTTTCCGTATTAATACAATTATAGCATGTAAAATAAACATTTATCATAAATAAGGAATACGATAATAACCACTTTATTATTGCCTCTCGGGCATATTCCCTTCAGTCTCCCACTTGCACTAGAGACAATAATCTAGTTTGAAAACTTTGCGTACTGAACACCTATGGCTTTCTGGTGTTCCAAATACGCAACTGCAAGTGGTTAACATAATCTACGGATCTAACACTTTCAGGTCCGTGTGTATTTGCATGTCTTTGCGTCTTCACGCATCACTCATTCTCCAATGAGATGGCATTGTATAAATTTGGTCTTTCGGTGAGACCTTTAGTTCCTTGGGGTTTAAAACACGTCGATACTATTGTCATACAATATATCTTTAGTCTTAGTCCGTTGTGAACCACACCTTAGTTTGATAACAAACTACTTGACACAAATTCCCTCCTTTGCTGCTACTATAGCAGTCATATACTTAGCCTTTTATTGTAGTATTCGTCACAATGTCTTAACTTTGGAACTCTTCCAAATCCATCATGGAATCTCCTTTCCATTACATTGTGCCACCCATAGTTTAAATTGAGATAAACTTAATTTGTATCTTGTGACAAAACTAGTATCAATGTAACGCTTTACAATGAACTATTTGTAATTGTTTGTCACCTCTACACAAATATATTCTTAGTTCTTCCAAAAGATCATAAGAATATCCTCACTATCGTCCAATGATCATTTTATGATTCATTCTGGTATATGCTCATAACACTTAGAGCATAGCACATATCTGGATGTGTACATATCATGGTATGATTGATCAAAACATTCTCGTGATTTCACTCATCAAGTGTCAAAGCACTTGAATCTTGTTTCACTTATCAAGTGTCGATACACTTGAATCTTGATTCAATTCCTTTCCATGCGGCAAGAACCATTTCTTGTTGTTTCTATATTGAACTCCTTCAATATCTCATATATGTACGTTTGACACAACCATATTAGCGTCACAGTCTATCCACTATAGACATTCACGCTAAATATTCGGGTTTTGCCTAAGTTTTTCATTGAAATGAAATTCTTAACCTTTGTCAATAAAAGATACATCATTTCTAATCAAGAAGATGTCCTCCACATAATGTATTAGAAATATGTCTTAGCGCTCCCACTTAATTTCTTGCAAATGCAAGCATCTTCATCGTCTCCTGATGAAAAACTCCTTTTTCATCATGGTGAAGATTTCAACTCCGCGATGCTTACTTCAACTATTGAAGTTTGCATGCCCTTCTTAGCATCCTTTGAATTAACAAAACCCTTTGGATCGTGTCATGTACACGTCCTAGGTAACCATTCTATTAAAATAACTTTGTTTTGTTTATTCATCTACCATATACCAAATTATATGTAGTGGTTGCTACTTTAATCCGTCCAGACTAAATATCGCTATGAAAGATCAAATCTTGTCATAGTCAACTCCTTGAACATTGTCATAAAATACTTTACGACATGTCGACTATTTCATAGATGTGAAACATCCATGTCTGTTTCTTTATAGATCCAAATACGACCGATAGGTTTTTACACCTTTCCGGAGGGTCTTCCAAGTTTAAAACTTGATTTCTCGTGTATGGAACTATCATGGATTTTATGGCTTCAAGCCATTTGACGGAGTCAGGGCCCATCATCGCTTCTTTGCATGTAGTCGATTCATCATTGTCAAACAATAATGATTTACTCTCAAATATAAGTATTTGATTGTTCATCCGACCGACTTGGTTCAATAAGAACTTAGATCTCCGTGACCACAACCTTTGAGGCACATAATCTATGAGCATTATGGCAGCCTCCGGAACGATTTCCGGTGCTGCGCAACTCAGCACATTTAGCTAAGGTTCGTTAACCTTATCAAAGTTCTATTGTCCTCCCACTTAACTTTTATGAAAAATTCCTTCTTCAAGAAACTTCACATTTCAAGCGACAAACCCTTTTGGCCTCGGTGTTATGGAGGAATAACCAATTGTTATTAGAAATAACCTACAAAGACATGCTCATCCGACTTCGGTTGTAAACATCTTACTTATGTTTAGCATACCAAAATTTAAGAAATGACAACTTGGGTTTTACCCCAAACCATAACTTCCATGGTGTCATTTCAACGGATCAAGATGGAGCTCTTTTCAGTGTAAAAGCGGAAGTCTCTAAAGCTTTAATCTTTTAAAACATAATGGCAGTTTTATGAATAACACCTTTGATCTAACCATGTCAAACAAGGTTTCATTACAAATATCAAACACTCCATACCTATGGTGTTTCGGGGAATGTAAATCTAGGTGTTTTGCTAAACTTGCAACTCAAATAAATCCCTTTATGATAAATCATAATTCATTTATTTTTCTTGTTACACTTGTAACTCAAATTAATCCCTTATGATAAAATCATAAACCATTTATTTTCTTGTCACAATGATTTTCACTTCATCTTGAAAGTCTTTGAACATTTTCAAATATTTCACACTTCTTTGTCATTAAGTGAATATTCACTCAAATTTCCGGAGAAAGTATATGAAGTTGAAACCCATCGCTTACGACTACACATAATGGAATACATACATCGATATGTATAAATTCCAATATTTTAGTCATTCGTTCTTATTTGGCCTTTGAACGAAGTTTTAATTATCCCGAGGAAAGTCTCACAAGCGTCACTTGATCAAATCAAAGACTCCAAAAATCCATGAAAATGGAGATTCTTCATGTTTTCTTTCCAATATAATTTAAACGGTGATGTCACTTTGTAAGTGATCTTCCAATCATTTGTCTTGCGACATTTTAGCATTAGGTTTTATGGATGTGATTTCTCCAACTAGATTTGTAAATCATCCATCTTATATGGAATATGGTAATTATTTGAACAGCCTTTGTTCTCATAATACCTGATTCAAATAACAATTATTAAAACAAATCTTGAAGTCAAGCTTTGATGTCAACGAGAAATACAAACAACGGTTTGTTTGTTTTCGATGAACATCATCACATATTCTCTTGCTGGTTATTTAGGCCATTGTGGTTTATGAATTGTGTCGTTCTGTATGAAATTTCATACCAACCAATTCGGTATCCAATACCCAAAAACCACATTGTTTAACAAGCAAAGAATACAACCATAACATGTATATCATCCATATACCTAAATTGGATATTTCCAATCTTTTCTTTTCTGCCAAATATATTTTATAGATTCTCTTTCAGCATTTCCTTTTCCTTTTTAAAAGAATCTATCAACATCGAAAGTGGTGCCATATGCATGACACATAGTCCAAAACGTGTATATTCAAATAATAATACCTTTGGACTTGCACTTTGAAGTAGATCACCATCATCAAAATGATCGATATTCTTTCAAAATCCATTCTTTAGTAATCTTTTAGTGTAGTAAACACTTTACATACATATTCTATTCATCCTTATCATGACGACTTTCATGATCAAGCTACTATAGCTTATAAAGGCGAATCGTGAGTATAACATTACTTTCCAAAACCCTTTTTGATGATTAGGATGTCTAGCATCTCCAACCTTTGTAAATTCTCATCCAATATGAGAACATATATTATACTCTATCATATTGCAACCAAAACATTGTTTCAGATATCGTTATATCTGCCACACATGATGGTTTCTGAAACAATTCTTTTAGCTCCTAGATAAACTTCATATTAAAACAATCAAGAATCTTGGAGGCAAACATGATACTTAAGATACTAACACTGGAATTGTTACTCTCGATTTAATACCAACTATTAAATTTCACGGAGTAAATAGAGTTTGCTAAAAGTTTTCAATAGGACTTTAAACTTTAGATTGACACTCAACACAATACGATACCAGTTCGTAAAGTATATATCCAGAATTCTATAGTTCTATTATCTCAATTACAACTATGCATAAGGTGGTGAACGAATGCCAATGACTACAACAAATTATGCAAATTCAATTTGATTTAATTTATGATAAATTGAGTTCTACTAATCCAAATTAGAAATGAACTCCCACTCAAAAACGACATCCCTCGTGTCTTTTTGGTGATTACATGAACCAAATCCACTACACCAAGTCCGATCATCACGTGAGTCGGTGTAGCTTCAAAGGCGAGCATCCATATGGTCATCATATCAAAACATATGACTCATGCTTAACCTTTCGGTCCGTGTTCCAAGGCCATGTCTGTACATGCTAGGCTCGCCAAGTAAGAACCTTAGTATTCGCGTGTGTAACTGCCTTACACCCGAGATATGCTCGTGGATTCAAGTACACCCGATCATCACGTGATGCCTTGAAGCGGCGATACATTGTCGGTGCATACTTAATGAAGAGCACATTTTTATCTTGACATCTAAATGAGGGATCATCTTATTATGCTAATAAAACGCCAAACAAGCAATATAAGATGCTATCAAACATCACATGTTTATTAGTGGAATGATATGGTTCCCGCATATGATCTCTATCATGTGCATCGTGGTATGATCACTATCATACCTTTATGTGTAAATCCAAGGTCTATGGAGTTTACACATTATGTATGTTGTAAGAATATCATCTCATACTTCTACTTACAACATCACCATATCATAACACTAGTCCAACAACAATCTAAACTAGACGCCTCTAATTTATCCATTGCAAATTTTACGTGGTTTAGGGCTTTCGAAGATAGAACCGTTCTTACCTACGAACATGAACCACAACGAGGATAACCAAATTGTTGACAACTCGTTGCAAATTAGATATTGACTATAGTAGGAGAGACAGACACCCGCTAGCCACTTATGCAAACTAGTTGCATGTCAAGCGTGGAACAGGTCTCATGTGCGAGGACATGTAAAATTTGTCCGGGCCGCTTCATCCCACTATGCCACCAATATCCAAAGTACAACTAAGAAGCAATAAAATGATCATCATCGCCCACATACTCATATGTGTACTACCCGTGCAAAGCATCTACGCATAGATCCGGCTCTGATACCACTGTAGGGTTCGCAGCATAGAAAACAAAAAAATTCCTACGATGGGAACATCTAAGTACCAAGATCTATCTACTAGATACAAGCAACGGGTGGATATACATCCATAGAATACATACCCTCAAAGACCGAATAGCGTTAACGAGGTTGTACTCGTGGATGATGTAGACGAACGCTTGCCGATCTCAAGATCGTGATGAAGTCCGTCTGGTCCAGCCGGTCCAGCACGATCAAGTCCAGCACCTCAAAGCAGTGGTGCATCCATGATCGCACACACGTACGGGTACCCCGACAACCTCCGCGCCCTCGCTCCAGCGAAGCAGCGGAAGCAACAAATCCTTCCAGAAAAAGCCACCGGGAACATGTATCTCGCTGATCCGAGACCATGGGGAAATTCTAAAGGGGGGGAGAGAGATCCTTCGCGAGGAGGTGTGCTTTGAGAGGAGGAGAGGGGGGCCTTTTATAGGGGAGAGGGGGGAACCCAAGGCGCATGGAGCCGAGCCATGGGGGCTGCCCCCACCTCTTCCACATTCATGTGGGTGGAGCTCCCACTCAAAATGAAAAGCCTCCACTCCCATTAAAAAGCCTCCACTCAAAAATCCACTCACATGCATTAAATTTTCACCAAATTTAATGCAAGCTCTCATTTAAATAAAACTCTTTTATTTATTTATTCAGAATTTTGTTAATTACTTTAATTAACAAACATTCACATAAAACCCCTTACAACATTTCAATTTCACATGCAGAACGAGTTTCAGCAATTTCAACTGAAACTGTTCCGGTGTCTAGTGAAATAAATTCCTGCGCTTTCCTTTTCTTCTTCTGGCATATCATTTGCTCCGAATGGTGTCGGTATCCCTTAAGTGTGTCACCCTACGGTTCACCAATAATGCGGACATGATCGAGACCCTTCTCTGATCAATAATCAGTAGCGGGACCTAGAGATCCATACTGACTCCCACACATTCAACGATGACTTCTGTGATCGTGTGAACCTTTTACGCTAGTATCTTAATCCCTTTGTATCACGATATATTACATGTCTGAGATTCTATCATCGGTATCTCCATACCTAGTTTGATCTCGTTACCGACATGCACTCTTTTCTCGTTCCCATGATATAACATTCTAGTGATCAAATCACTTGCTTGCAAGCTAATAAATGTGATATCACCGAGAGGGCCCAGAGCATATCTATCCGTCATCGGGATGAACAAATTCCACTCTCGATCCATGGGTCTCAACATAACACTTTAGTAGTTCTGAAGCCATCTTTATAATCACCCAGTTACGGTGTGACGTTTGATGTCATCGAGAAACTCTTCCGGTGTTAGTGATTGACATGATCTCATGGTCTAAGGATTAGGATCACTTCGTAAGTTGTTATAGCAATATAAACTCAATGACTTTGATCGTAATGCTATACTTCGGATGAATGTTCATCACATCATTACACTAATGTTGTGACCTCGTTATTAACAACATCCAATGTTCATGATCAGGAAACTTTGATCATCATGTTAATCAACGAGCTAGTTTATAAGAGAAGCATAACTAGGAACTTCCTTTTTGTTTATTAAACACACATGTATTAACGTTTCCGTATTAATACAATTATAGCATGTAAAATAAACATTTATCATAAATAAGGAATACGATAATAACCACTTTATTATTGCCTCTCGGGCATATTCCCTTCAAAGAAATCGGGAGGACAGAGAGAGAGAGCACGCGTGGAATGACCAGGATGAGGATGAGGGCATCGTCGTGTCATCCTTATCCTCGCGGAAGCCTTGGTGGCGGCGACGCGACGACGGAGCAGCATCGGGCGGTCACCGGCCCTTCCAGCGAGGTGCTTGATAAGAGGAGGAAGACGACGGATTGAGGTGACAAAACGGTATCTGGACTGGGCTTCTATTGGGCCGGGGCGAAGTGAGTGGGTTGTTTTCTCTGCTGCTCGTGAGCGTTAGATAGGTGGAGGAGAAGCGGGCCGTGGGCCAGAATGGACTGATACCCTTTTCCTTATCTTTTCTGTTTTCTGTTTTTAAATAATTTGTTTTCAATTCAAACTTCTTCAAGGTTTTAAATACCATAATTGTTGTATAATATTTTAAATATTCCAAAGATAACCATACTGATTTATTACTCTAATCATATTGATATTTTTCAATGCTCACAATTATATCAAAAAAAAATTATTGAATAGAATAAATAAGAATTAGGGTTTTAGGGTTTTAGGGTTTTGTTCTAGATTTGTATTTTAATATTTTATTTGAACTTTTCTTGAAGGAATTTATTTACTGAATATTTGCAGCAACAATAAAGTTATTATAAATCAATTTGTGAACTTTTATTATATAAAATTTTATTTCTTTATTCTGTTGATATAGATCCTTCTAATATTTGGGTAAGGAACTTTGTTATCAATTTTATATCCATAATAAACCATGAATTTATTAAATGATCTTTCCTTATTTATTTATACAACTTAGTTCTAGTTAATTTATAATTTGAAAGGAAATATATAAATATGGTGATCCTTTTCTTATTATATGATATATAAAGTTCTAGGGAATTAATAGGGTTAATATTATTTTCATGAATCTAGTGAACACCAAGGTTTATATTTTGTTATAACTAACATCAGAGTTAGGGTGTGAATAGTAATTGCTTACCCTAGGGTCTAGGGTTCTTAGTATACTTATATTCTTCAGTTGATGTGAATAAAGATTAATGACTAAGACAGATTGTTTTTATGTTTGTGATCTTGAATGATATCACCATTTAAATTCAAATAGTGGGATTGTTTTCTAGGCTAACTTATGAGACAGAATTGATAAAGATAGTTCTTAAGCACCTAGTATAATGATGGTTGTGAATGTCCAAGATGTGCTGAAGTGATTTAATATAGGAAAATATGCCTATGAAGCTTTGTGTAAATAAGATGACAGATCAATCAGGTGAAATGGATACTCTGTTTGGTTAGAGATTTAAGTTTTAAAGTTGATCAAGAATTTCTATCTCTCATACTTCAATAATCCTGGACTTCTAATTAAGGAATTCCGTTCCTAGATATACTACTTCTTCCCATCCCTCATCATGTGTTAACATGAGGAGCTTTACTTCACAAGAATATTCTTATCCACCTTTTATTCTTGTAATTCCATTTATAATTCCAATGAGCTTGACACTGGAACTTTCATAATCTTCTCATATCTATACTTGGTTATATCAAACTACTCTGCTGCTGATAACCTCCCATTTAACAATTGTTTTACAGTTACTTCCATTCATACTCTTCCTTAATCATTCATCACTAATATTACTCCAGTGGATGTATATAGAAAACTACTTCACCTCAAGTGCTTACTATTCTTTAAGAGGAATATTATTACTTCAATAACTACATGCTACTCTAACTTCATCTTAATCATACTATATTATTTATGCTTAACTCCAATATTTTATACTAGAGTTCAGCCATGTTTTACCCACCAATGTCACTTATACATGATATAAGCATTCAATCTTGGTGAATAAAGCATGATCATTATAATCCTTTGATTCTTTATGGTTTAGGTTTCCAGTTGGCTAACCAAAGCTTCCATCCATACAACATTAGTTGTATTATAATTATCTTTTGTTTATCTCTATTGGATTAGGAGATATAATTTATTGACTAAACCTACTTGATCCAATAGGATTACTGCTGGTAACTATCTTCAGGATTCATCCTTGTAATCTTATTTGTTAACATATAATTATATCTTCTACATAACTCTTCTATCTATTAAGGAGTGAGTTAACTCCATTAAGTATTACATTGATCTTATTCTTTTCCAACTCTCCCATCCTATAAATGATATTCAAAATCTAGCATTATCATCTACCTTTCTTACTTCATTATCTAAAGGTTTTTTATAGTGGATGCTATGATAGGGATAAGAGTTGATAGATGAAGAATTAATAGTTTAAGAATTAGTGAATCAATAGCTGATTACTCAACATTGATGAACAACAGATATTAAGACAAGGTTCATTAGAGATGTTAAAGTTTGATATGGAAAGAAAGATATATGGTGAATGATCTTGACTTGGTTTCCTTCCTACTCAATCTCACTAAAGGGTTAAGGTTAGGTATTACCATGATACTCATGGTATAAGTGGATGAGATTAAGATAGATCAAGATTTAGTTGTTCCATTCCTATTACTTAGGTTATGTTTATAACTTGGTATTCGTAAGTGTATAATGAATACTAGGACATGATTACTTAAGGATCAAATATAACCATTAAGTAATGTATTTGGGTTTTAACTTTTATTACATTTGATCTACCTTAGATCAAATCTCCCTTACCCAAAATAAGTTTTTAACAAAGTCATCTTGATACTTATCGCAGTCAACTTTATGATCTACTTCAATTCCATCAAGTTAAGAGAAGCTTCAATCCCTTTGACAAGTTTTTTTATTTAAAAGAGCAAAAATTATTCGGATTTTCTATGCATGAATGCAATGCACACATCTGTGTTCAGCTTGTTTCTAAGCTCTAATGCTGGGATGTTACAGACTCTCCCCCTTAAAATAAACTTCGTCCCCGAAGTTCGTATACTCTCATGTTTCGGAGTAAGGAATAGTCTTGCACTGATTACGATATGTCTCAACTCCATGGTAACTTTAGTGGAAATAATTGTAGTATTACATATCTAGATCTTTTCCTTGAATCCTCATCCTACTCAACAATCTTTAACTTGGTATCTCCAATACTCCAAATTCTTTTTACTTTAGTCCCTTAGGGATATATCCTTATTACAAAATCCTCAATTTGGGTCTTTTCTTTAGTTCCTTAACCTAATTAGGTATCCTAATTCAACTTCTTTACTTGATCATCGAACTTCCCTACTATATTATGTAAGGTCTAGGAAGTCTCACTAAAACAGGTTTTAAACTTTATTAGTCAATAGTGTGGTCAAAAGACTAATCTTTGCTTTGTCATTGTATGAGTTGTACTGGTAATCCTTCCGAATATTGGTTTTGAACACATTTAGTCCAAACCCATTGGAATCTCTTATTTCTCTACACGTGTCCAATTGGATGTGCTATATTACCTCTTAAGGATCGCTTACGAATTGTTTCTTTTAGAATTAGTTTGTTAGGACTATTCTATTTTATTACTTAGATCTTTTACCTTATTAGGCTTTTAGACAATCTTTTGTTATTATCTTAAGTACTTTTATAAGAATGACTTCCTTTTAACCTTATGAAAATATGGCTTGCTGTTTTTGTAGATTAGTCCTTCCCCATCCTTTATTCGGAAAGTCGGATAATAATAACTTCATTTCTAAGGTTTACTCTCCCCCTTAGGATTTACTAATGGTCTTCAAACTGTCTATATAGTATTTCTTAATTTTATAAATAGAATATTGGTCCCTATCCAGCTTATACTCTGCCTAATTAGGAGCTGATGAAAGATTGTACGGTGTATCCACACATTTGTGAATCTCCGAAGTGAATCTTTCAGCATTATTTGTCTTACTTACTATTTGGACATTTTCACTTTGACAGGTCAATTTTCGCGAAGAGTCTCGAAAGACGGTCGCTTTCAACTTTTATACTCCTTTGTGTCTTACTTATCTTAGGCCAAATTTTATGCTCTTTATGCAACTTCTAAGAAGATCTGGTTAACTAGGTTAACCAAATACCAGTTGCGGACAATTACCAACTGTGGATCAAAATACCGACTATGGATCAAGTACCAGCTGCAAACCATCCTAGGGTGTATGTATTACCCTATGGTTTCTAACATCCTTATGGCATTCTCTCTGAATTGTCAGAGCTTGAATACCATTTTGGTTCCAAAACTTCTTTGCACTTATTCATGATGCCTCCATGAACTTGGTACAATTACTTTATTAACTTCTTAGCAACATTACTTACTTTGATTGAACCGAATCACCTTTGGCATCCTCTCCAACATTCTCCTATTTATAGGAGAGCTCCGTCATGTATGTGTGAAACTCCTCCTCTGTGAGCGACCATCCTTGCCTGTTATCAAAATTAAACAAAGCGGGTGCAGGCAAATAAACTACTTTCTCAGTCCTACCCCCTCTCCAACCACGCTTGGCAAAAGATAGTTCATACAGTAAACTTCTCACAGTAGCCCCTAAGGAAAGAAAATTATGCTGAACCATGGAATCAAGAGCAAGCCTCTCTATGGGGAACCTATAATCCGAATGGTGAGGCTCTAAACCATGGAAAGCTAGCAACCTAGAGGCGATGAGACCTCCACAAATTCCACCCTTCTCGCGGTTAGTGGTAAGACGGTAAGCTATCAAAGCACCCAGGTTATAAGATCTATCCTTTTTCAAAGCAGCTGAGATAAAAGCTAGAACAAAAGAATATAACTTTCTAGCAATCTTTCTAGTAAGAACACACTTGGTAATAAAATAGGCAAAATATCTAATGACTGGCAACTGAATGTTCCGAATTTTTACCACTTTCCTTTAAGAAGTCGAAACCTTGGCAAATTTCATCATATAAATCCATAAGTGACTTAGGCCTCTCCTTGATCTTCTCACAAGATCCCCATTGAGGTACTCTAATTGCTGCACATAAATCAGCAAAAGGCAGGCCGATAACTATATTGTATATTTCATAATGGACCATGGGATTAGATGAAGACCAAGTAAACCGGAAGTCCTGCACCACAGCCATGGTTAGCTTGACATACTGAAAAGGTTCACCTTCAACAAAGTGTTCCAACCCTGCATTGGTAATCATAGTTTGGAAATCTTGGAAGATCCCCTCGACTCTCATAAATTCAGGGCATGGATATATGGAGGGGAAGACTCCTTCCTCAGGATGAAATTTCATTGGCTCAGGTACCATCAAATCATATTGATTCAGTGGGTATGCACTCATCTTCCTTTCTAAAAAATTTAGACAAACATCAAACCAATTGATTTCCAAGTTGATAAATGATGAGAAACTACTATAGGAACTTTCTTGAGGGCTACACATGCATCAAAATGAAATCTCTTAGCATAGAACAATCATGCAAGCTCATACAGCCTGTGACCTATAGCAGCAAAATACTCAAGATACAATTTACCAATCACAAATCTAATTGGACAAGCAGAGGAGGCACATACCAAGGAGCAATCCCTCCAAAAATCAGCAACAAACATGGGCTGAGCAAGGAGATCGAAATTTGCGAGCAAGAATAGCAGGAACTCGAGCTTGAGAAATTTTTTCGGTGTTTTTGGGAGAGAGAAAGAAGATGGCTGGGAGGAGGCATCTTGGAGGGACCCAGGTGGGCCACACCCCAGCCAGGCGCCACCAGGGGACTGGCCGCGCCACCCAGGGGTGTGCTGGCCTAGGGTGGCCCCCTGGGTCACTCCAGGTGTCCCTCTGCCCCTTTTTTCAAGGAAAAATTTATTTTGAATTTTCTGGGATTTTCGGAAACTTTATTTTTGGCCAATTTTCAGGGTATGAAAATTGATTTTCTCGCAGAAACAGTTTTTCTAGAAGAAGCAAAAGCAAACCAAAAACCAAACTACAGAAGTTCTAAGACACTCTAACAAGCAAACAACTAACAAAACCAAAGCTGGCAAAAGAAAAGGAAAAGACTAGGAAGGAGAAAAAGAAAGCAAGAATAATCACAGTGGAAACATTATTTTGTTCATTAAAATCCTTTTGTTAACAAGGTTGATCAAGTCTTGTTACCAAAACAATCTTATATGAAACAAAACTTTACATTACACAAGGTGATTATGTTACCTCATACTTGATATCAATGGTCCAATCATAATAGTTTCAAAATTTTCTTGTAGAATGGGACAATATATTTCTCCAACCTTGATCCTCTCAATATTTTCAATGGAATTCAGGCAATAGATTTTAGCAACCTTCTTCGTAAATAGACAGTATGCTCTTTGTCATTAATATTGAATGTTTCTTTTCCTTGATTACAATTGATGACAACACCTGCAGTATTAAGAAAAGGTCTTCCAAGAATAATAGACATATTATCATCTTCAGGCATCTCAAGCACAACAAAATCAGTTAAAACCAAGCAATTATGAGCCACTTGAATAGGAACATCCTCACAAATACCAACAGGAATAGTAGTTGACTTATCAGCCATTTGCAAAGATATATCAGTAGGTATCAACTTTTCTAGCTGGAGTCTCTTGTAGAGAGAAAAAAGCATAACACTAACTCCAGCTCCCAAATCACATAAAGCAGTTCTAACATAATTATTCTTAATAGAGCAAGGAATAGTTGGTATACCTGGATCACCAAGTTTCTTTGGAACCTTACCATTGAAGGAATAATTAGCAAGCAAAGTACAAATTTCCTCATTAGGAATCTTACTTTTATTAGATACAATATCCTTCATATACTTTGAATAAGGAGGCAACTTAATAGCATCAGTCAAAGGAATTTGCAAAAATAAAGGCTTCATCCACTCACAAAACTTGTTGTAGTGTTCTTCCTCCTTTGAATTGTGTTTCTTACCTGGAAAAGGCATAGGTTTCTGCACCCAAGGTTCTCTTTATTTACCATGTCTATTAGCAATAAAATCTTCCTTAGTGTACCTAGTATTCTTAGTGTGCTTTTCATGTTCTTCCTCAGCTTCCTCCTTATCAGGAGCATCATTTTTATCAATACCACTCTCAGTTTCAGCATTAGAGATAGATATATTATTAGGATCTACAGCAGGTTCAAGTGGTTCCTCAACTATTTTGTGTTTATTTTTCTTTCTCTTAAGAGGAATACCACTACTTTCACCTTGTTGAGAATCCTGCTCAATTCTTTTATGGTGTCCTTTAGGATATAAAGGATCTTGAGTAGCTATACCAATCCTAGTTCTAACTTCATAAGCATGTTTATCTCCTGAGGCATTAACTAGCATATCTTTTTGCACCTTAGCAATTTGATCAATTTGAGTTTGAACAATTTGAAAGTGTTTACAAAGAATTTTAATATCATTAGAAGTTCTTTCCACAATATCTTTCAACTCTTTAATAGCTCTAGAGTTTTCCAATAAATGATTCTGAACTTGTTTATTAAAATTACCTTGCTTAACAATAAAAATGTCAAGTTCCTCTAAACATTGATCAAGAGGCTTACCATAAGGAATATCACCTTCATCAAAGTGTTGGAGAGAGTGTACCTCAATAGTGGATGAGTGGGGAGTTGGCTTACATAATTCTTCTATAGGAGGTAGATTCTTCATATCTTCAGCTCTAATACCTTTCTCCTTTAGACATTTCTTAGCTTCTTTCATCACTTCATCATTTAATGCAATAACTCCCCTCTTCTTTGGTGTTGGTATTGGATCTGGTTCAGGCACAACTGGTTTAGGAGTAATAGGCTCAGGTGTATTTAGCTCAGTTGAAGTCCAATCATCATAATTCTTGCTTATTTTATCCATTAATTATTCAGCATGTGTAGGAGTTCTTTTCCTGAAAATACAATCAGCAAAGCTATCTAGGTATGTCCTAGAATCATCAATTAGTCCACTATAATAAATATAAAGAAGCTCATTCTTAGGCAATGGACATCCAGGATGTGCATGAATCAAGGCATAGAACCTTGTCCATGACTCAGGCAATTTCTCTTCTTATCCCTGTTTAAAATCAAAAAGTCTCTGCAAGGCAGCATGTCTAGCACTGGGAGGAAAATATTTCTAGAAGAAAGAAGCAATCAAGCAATCAGGGATATCAATGGAACCAGGTGGCAATCTATTAAACCAAGCCTTAGCTTCTCCTTTTAGTGAAAAAGGGAAGATCTTAGTAACAAAGTACTTGCGCATCTTAAAATCATCAGAGAATAAAGCACTCATAGTGGAAAGCTCATTCATATGAGCCACGACACTCTCATTTTTAGTCCCACAAAAAGGTTCTTTCTCAACAATGTCTAAATAGGATAAATCAAGAGAGAAATCATAATCTTTATCTTTAATATCTATGGTAGAGGTGGCAAACTTAGGATCAGAGGATAGCTTAGGAATAATAGTACGTCTTGCAAGGAGGCTCTTAATAGCACTAGTACCATGTGTGTTTTGGCACTCTTCAATAAATTCATCAGTAAACTCAATGTAACCATCATTAATATCATATCTCTCACTAGCCTCAGGTGAGCTAACAGGTGTAACGGTGTATTCACTAGGAGTTTTGGTATTTCCTAGACTAGCCATAGTAGCATCTAGGAAAGGACCTAATGAACCACTCGCATCAAGCACAGTAGAAGTAACATCATGAGTATCAAAACCGGTTTCAGACTCAGTAGTAGTAGAAGTGTGTTTAGCATGTGTATGTGGTGGTGGTGTAACAAGCTTACTTATAACAGATGGTGAATCAAGAGAAACAGAGGTGTTTAGGACTGTACCTCTTCTTGTAGTGGATGGTAAAATAGGAAACTTTCCATCACGAGACTTCCCCATGATGAAAGGAGTAGCAGTGAACAATAGTAGATCCAAGTGAACTTACAAATAAAGCTATGCTCCCCGGCAACGGCGCCAGAAAATAGTCTTGATGACCCACAAGTATAGGGGATCACAATAGTCTTTGTGGGTAGTATTATCCAATTTATTGATTCGACACAAGGGGAGCCAAAGAATACTTGCAAGCCTTAACAACTGAGTTGTCAATTCAGCTGCACCTGGAAATAGTTCTTGCTCATAGAAGTTTATCAGTAGCAACAATTTATAGTAGCAACAGCAAAGCAACAGTAGCAGCAAAACAAGAGCAATAGTAACAGTAACAGCAAACAGTAGGATATGAGTGCGATAGGCATAAAGATGGATGGACGGGCGTTGCATGGACGAGTCTAAACATGTAACTTCAAGACCTAGGGCAATTGCAGATAAATAAGATAAAGCATCCAAGTACTAAACAATCATAGGCATGTTGTCCATATATAGTCATGCGTGCTCGCAATGAGAACTTGCACAACATCTTTTGTCCAGCCAGCCCGTTGCAGTGGGGCCTCAAGGGAACTACTGGCAATTAAGGTGCTCCTTTTAATAGAGCACCGGAGCCAAGCATTAACACTCCGTGAACACATGTGATCCTTACATCACAAGCATCCCCTCCGGTTGTCCCAATTTCTGTTACTTCGGGGCCTTTGGATTCGAACAATGATATGTGTACACAACTTGTAGATAAGATCACAAACAATACTATCATAATGATTCAATAATAAGTTCAGATCTGAGATCATGGCACTCGGGCCCTAGTGACAAGCATTAAGCACACCAAGTTGCAACAAAGTCAAATAGCACTAATAGAGATACTAGGCACCATGCCCTAACAATCTTATTCGATTACATGATAGAACTCATCCAATCGCTACCATTCCCATAGCCTACATCGTGGGATTACTCACTCATGGATGAGGGAAACATTGATGGTTGATGGAGAGGCGTTTGTGATGACGATGGCGATGATCCTCCCCAAATTCCCCGTCTCGGCAGGGTGCCAGAACGGAGTTTCTAGTTCCGAATCTTTTTTTCTAGTGGTGGTGGCGCAGTGGATCTCTTTCTGGAAAAAACAACGAACCCTCCCTCCGTTTTTAGGTCAAGGGGCTTCTTATAGGCAAAGAGGGAGGCCAAGGAGGTGCCTGGGATGGCCGCACCCCCTAGGCGCGGCCAGGCTTGTCCCGTGCCTGGAAGGGGTGTGGGACCCCACGTCTCCACTCCGTCTCATACTCTGGCTCCGTGGATCTTCTGGTGAATTAGGATTTTTGGCATATTTTTCGGATTTTTTCTTGATAGTTGATTTTCTGCACAAAAACTAGACACCAAGATAATTCTGCTAAAAATAGCGTCAGTCTGTGTTAGTTGTATCCAAATCACACAAGTTTAGAGGAGAAACAATATCAAAAGTGCTTGGGAAAGTAGATACGTTTTGGACATATCACGTGTTGTCACGGGGAACACTTTCAACATTGCACTTGTACTTTGTACACAGTTGATATGATGCTCTTTTGTCTATGGATGTCGTCGATGTGAAATAAAAGGGGAGCTTGTAAGTCCATGGAGTTATGTATGTGTGTTAGAGAAACGCCTGGGCCGCTAGCCTAAGCCATGCCTAATCATGGTGGAAACTTGCAGCATCACCATAATGACATCTATGAAGCTTTCTTCTTATAAAAAAGAGACATATTGAAAAGAGGAAAGAGAGAAAAAAGCACCATTTTCCCATGGTAAATAAGAAGATTGCCAAGATGCTCATTGTCTGCTTGCCTTGTCATTTTGATTATGGGATAGCTCCTACATCATGTGCAAGGGGTACCCCGTTGGCGGTTGTCTATGATACACATGTACTTACTATGATAAGAACCTATAGGTGCCTAAAGTTGAGTAGCATGAGGAGCGGCCCTCGTATTCAAGGGACATGAGATTGCCAACTTATACTTTATCAAGCATATACTCCATAGTTTGTTCACTTTAACCTTAATCACTTCAAGATGATTATGATAGGGCAATGAGAGCTGAAAGCTAACAAGTATCATAATTTTTGGAAGCTCTTTTTGAGACTTGAAATCCCTGCTTCCCTTTATGAAGAGCCCTTCTTCCACTATTATATTGAGTCTCCATCTTCTACCCTTAGGCACCAGTTAAGAGAGCATAGTTACCATTCTTAGTTCTATGTGCATTGTCCCAAAACTTATTGATTGATTCATAATGTTGATATTACTTGTTCTTGTGCTATTTGTATCTAGTCACTCTTATGAACTTTGAAGGTGTCCTATGCATCTATTTGCTACTCCATGAGGGACAAGCTGAATGCCACTATGCTATGTTTTTTGTATGTGAAACAAACAAACGTTTTTCAATGCATGTTATTTATGATGTTTGTTTGTAACCTTTCATGTTGCATGTATAGTTACTTTGTCTTACCGTTAGAACTCCATATTTCATGCTCATGTTTAGAGTTCTTTGATCCCAGCTTTCAATGCTTGCAAATGGTTTGATCTTGATTTTGATGGTGCATGCACCTCAAAAATTATTCTTTTTATCACTTACCTACTCGAGGACGAGCAGAAGTTAAGCTTGGGGATGCTTGATACGTCGGGAACGTATCTATAATTTTTGATGTTCCATGCTTGTTTAGTATCTACTTTGCTTTGCTTTGTCTATTCTTTGAGGTGTTTTTATATGTTTTTCTGGACTAACCTATTAACAAGATGCCACAGTGCCAGTTGCATGTTTTCTTCTGTTTTTGGTTCCAGAAAGGAAGAAAATCAATATTCTCGGAATTGGATGGGGCAAAAGCCAAAGTCAATATTTTACCGTGGGGAACACGGAGCCAGAATACAAGATGGAGGGGAGCCACCAGGGGCACATCTCCTGGCCGCATGGCTGGTCCCAGCTCGTTCCTGGGGGGTGCGGCCGCCCTGGCTGCCCCTGCCTCGCCTCTTAGCCTATAAAGACCCCCCCGATGCCAAAACCCTAAGTAACCGATCAATATTCCACGAAACAGTCTGTAGCCGCCGCCACCGTCGTCCCTAGATCAGGAGGGATCTGAAGCTATTCCCGGCACCCTACCGGAGGGGAGATCATCCCCGAGGCCTTCTTATTCATCATGCCAGCCTCTGGTATGAAGTGTGAATAGTTCCACCTTGGACTACGGGTCCATGTAGTAGCTAGATGGTTGTATCTCCTCCTTTGTGCTACCATGTTTAGATCTTGTGAGCTCCGTTCATGATCAAAATCATCTATTTATAATCATGCATGTTGTGTTTGCGGGGATCCGAAGGATATTGAGATTACTATGTCATATTGATTAATGGTTTTGTCTTATTGATTGTCTACGTTGTTTGTGATCTTGCATGCTCTCCGTTTCTAGTAGCTATCTTGTCCAAGTAGATGCTAGTGACTCCAAGAGGGGGTATTTATGCTCGATAGTGGGTTCATGCCTCTATTTAATCTAAGGGAAGTGGCAGAAATCTCTAAGGTTATAGATGTGTTGTTTCCACCAGGGAGAAAACAACGGTCTCTTGTTCATGGAACCAGTGGATTGTTTATCTTACACACTTTGCTTGAAGCAGTTATCCGTTGCTTGCAACTTAATACTGGAGGGGGTTCAGATGATAACCTGAAGGTGGATTACTAGTCAAAGATGCAGTTGGATGGCGGTCTATGTATCTTGTTGTATTGCCCAATCGAATCTCATAGGATCATGACTGTCTAGTATTGCATTGTTATGCCTTGCTCAGTCCTGTCAATTGCCCTGCTGTAATTTGTTTACCCAGTATGCCATGTTTGTTTATCTTAAGGAGAACACCTCTAGTGAATTATGGACCATGGTCCAATCTTTACCATTGATACATCTTCCACTGTTACTGTTTACTTTCTGCAAACCACCATTACCTTCCATACCATACAGTTAATCCTTTGTTTAGCAAACCGGTAAGATTGACAACTTCACTATTCGTTGGGGCAAAGTCTTGAGTTTGTGTTGTGCAGGTTTCCAAGTTGATAGCAACACCTTTGAGTCGGTTTCCTTCCTCCTACTGGTTCGATAACCTCGGTTTCTTACTGAGGTAAAACTTGTTGCTGTGCTCATCATACCTTCCGCTTGGGGTCTCCCAACGAAGTGTTCACGCACTCATCACTCTCCATAGAGGCACTTCCTAATTTAATTGGGTAGCTCCCCGGCGTGTTCATGTTTTTGGATCTTACTTGCTTAAACGGTCGATGATTAAAATGCTAAGGGCGCCACTATATATATGTATGCCTTCATAGTTTTCGTTCTTATTTTTCTTGCAATGGATTTTGTGATGGCAGGTAGAAGAAGGATATTTTGTTGCTCGACGATGGCATGATGCATCTATGAATCGTATAAATTTCGAGACTATGTGCCAAACCAAGATATATAGATAGGATGAACTCATGTATGCCTCTGTGCTTCGATGAATCAAATGAATTTCGAGGACTATATGTGCCAAATTAACCAGATATATAGAGATAGAATCCACACAAATCCCTCATTTATAGAGCATGAGATGAGCTAAAACTAGCAATGAAATATGAAAGGATAAAGTTGCTAACCTCTTAGGACCCTTAGGTAGATGTAGAGCCAAAAAATCTTCACAAATCTTGAGAAAAAACGGCAAGAGCTCGAGGTTGAGGGAAGAAATTTGAGTGAGATGCTTGTGTGAGCTTAAAATGGCTTGGGCGGGGAGAGGAAGAAGATATAGTCGGGTCCTTTAGTCCCGGTTCGTTTAAACAACCGGGACTAAAGGTCCACGCATCCGCCCCTTTTCAGCGCCAGACCCTTTAGTCCCAGTTTGTTAAACGAACCTGGACTAAAGATCCCCTACGAACCGGGACTAATGTCTTCTGGCCCTGCGGCCGTTTCTAGACGTTAGGACCAGGGCATTAGTCCCGGTTTGTACCACCAAAGTTCCATTTTCTACTAGTGACCACTAAGTTAAATAACATCAGTGATAGCGGATAGCCCATCTTAAACCTTTTTGAGTCTAGAAACAATGCCCTATCTCCTCGTTTACCTCGATCCCAACGCTTCCTCAGGTAAAAAAAAGTATCTATCCATTGACGCCATTTTGGGTCAAATCCCTTCATGTCTAACACCTATTGGAAACGGCCATTGTATTTTATCATAACCTTTTCCGAAATCTATTTTAAGTAATACACTATCGATTTTATTTCTATGAAGTTTATGCATTGTTTCACGAAGGATCAACACATATTCTAGGATATGTCGTCCTGGCATGAAAGACGTTTGTGTCGGTCGGATGACTGACTGTGCGACCATAGTAACATGGTTAGTGGCGACCTTTGTAAAGATTTTAAAGCTTACATTCTGTAGAAAAATCAGTACCATAATTTGTTGGGAACCTAGACAGAGGGAGTACTTGTTACTAGTACTATGTGTAGAGTGTAGTTTTTGGGCCGAAAGACAAGTTCAGAAAATTGTATAAAACAAGACAATATTGTGGAGAATAAAATGAAAATACCAACAATTAAGGAAAAACAAAATGGAAAGACCAAATTTCTTAATCAAAAGTACACTTTGGGCCCAGAAGTTGAAGTCATGGTTGAAACTCCTGTCCACAAGGGATCAAATCAGATTTGACATTTTGTTCTCTCGGCAATGTGAATTGTGATGTTTCCGCTTGTAGCAGGACTCTTGTGGTTATTTTGTCCTTCATGAAGTTGGTGACTCAGAAACTTGATTTTGGGGATGAAAATCCTGCGATCGATCTACGGTTATACTTGTCATCATGGGCACGTGTGTGATGAACCCTGATCTTGTGGCTATTATGTATTTTTCATATTGTTTTTGGTCACTTGTCCTATGAGCGTGGTAGACATGTCGAGTTCCTATCGCGAGGCAGACAGTCTCATTTTTTGGTCGACTTGTTTGACATTGTTTCCTGGCTATGGCACTTTGGAGAACAATATACGACCCAGGGGTTTTCTCTCTCTTTCGGAAAATATCCACGAGTCCAATTTTGAATAGACTATGTGAGTCTATGTTGTACTCAGTGTTCCTAAATTTGGTTTGTTATAGTTGTAGTTACGTTACCGCTGTTAGATGTATATATTCTATTGTAGTTTCTCCATATGTTAGGGGGCTTCCTGCATATTCACACCTGTATCTGTATTATATATTGTGGCCTTTGGACCCTAGAGGAATACAAGTTGCATATTCCTGACTTGGTATCAGAGCTAGGTTAGCCTCCTCCTACTCGCAAATTCGTCGCTGCAGCCGCCACCGTCCCTGTCGCTGACGGTCTTGCCGTCGTCGCCGCCGTCGGTTGCCGCCTTGTTTCTGACCGTTGTTGCCTGTTTCGTTTACATATCGGTCTGCACTCGCCCGTTTCGTCTCCAGATCGAAACGATCTCGTACAGATCGGATCGAATCTCGCTGCAACCGCAGCCACCTCCTGCTCCACCCGACAGGCTTCCCTAGGCCCGTCACAAACTCTGCTCGACGCCAGGCGGGATTCTGCTCGAGGGCCACCCGTCGCCTGCCTGCTCGAGTGCTCCCGTCCCCGTCCACGCCAGGAGGGACCAGACTCCGCCCGAGCTGCACCAGCGTCCACGCGGGACACGTGGGACCAGCCCCGACACCTCATTCCTGTCGCCGCCTATGCAGGAAGCCCCGCCTCTTCAGCGGGAGCCGGATCCCATCGCCACCTCGGGCCATGCGGGACCCACCTTGACCCGCCTCTGCTGACACCGACGGGAGCCAGATCCCATCGCCCTCGACGAGCTGCTGGCCTCCCCTCTCTCGCTCGAGCAGCCGCCTGCGTTTGGCCGGATCTCGTCCGTCTCTGTCGCCTTCTCTTCCGGTCTCGATTTCTCCCGGAATAGGTTCGCGCCGCCCCGATCTACCCTGTTCGAGTGCTCAGATCACCGGTGGTGTCCTGTTCTAGGCGGAATTGGCCGGAGATTGCTGGTTTGCAAGCGTTGACTTTCAGTCAGATCTAGTAAAGAAAAGAGATGGCTTCTTCATCGGGTTATGTTGCGATTCCTCGCCGCCCGGTGATCTTTGATGGCGCGAATTATCCTGATTTCGCTGTCTTTATGCGCGTTCACATGCGCGGTCTCCGTCTTTGGGATGTGCTCTCCGGCGAGGTCTCGTGTCCGCCGTGCCCCCTGCTCCTGTGGCTCCTCTTCCACCGACGCCGATTGTTCTCGGTGCTGATGCTTCTCAGAAGGCCAAGGATGCTTCTTAGAGTGCCGATGATAGTGCTGTTGCTGCTTATGAGCTAAAGTTCAAACAGTACTCTGCTGATCTCGAGACCTATTGCCACGCTCTGACTGCCTACACTCAGTGGGTTGGTGAGGATGCTCGTGCTGCTGCTGTTCTCACCTCCAGTGTTCTGCCCCAGTATGCTGCTGAGTTCATGAGTCTCCCTACTGTTGCCGCTCAGTGGGCACATCTTCGTCAGCGCTATCAGCCGTCTGGGGATGCTCTTTACCTGTCCATGGTTCACCGGGAGCATGCTCTTTAGCAGGGTGATTCCACTATTGATGAGTTCTATACTCAGAGTGCTGCTATCTGGCGTCATCTTGATTCTCTCTGTACTGCTGTTTGTGGCACATGCTCGTGCTACCAGATTGTGCGCTCGGATTTGGAGTTTCGCCGCATCTATGAGTTTCTGTCTCGGCTCCGCCAGGAGTTTGAACCCCGGCGTGCTCAGCTGAATGCTCGTGGTCGTGTTCCGCTCTCTGAGGTGTTGTCTGAGCTTTGGGCTGAGGAGACCCGTCTTCGTGGTGCTGGTCTCCTTGCGGTTCCATTTGTGCTTGCTACTCGTGGCCCTCCTATACCGTCTGCTCCATCGACTCAGCCGCGGTCCTCTGTGCCACTCCTCCAGGTCAGGGTCAGAGTCAGCACCAGCAGTCTCAGGGTCAGAGTCAGCACCAGCAGGCTCGTGGTCAGGGTGGTCGTGGTTCTCTTCATCACTGCTCTTACTGTAACAAGGATGGCCACACTTGGGCCACCTGTTATACACGGGATCCCAGTTTACGTCAGCAGCACCAGGCTCGTGGGCAGTCGGCTCCTTCCGGATCTTCAGCAGTTGCTCTCTCCGATCAGGATATTATCAGGAGTCTTCGTGGTCTGTTTGCTGCTACAGGCTCTTCTTCGACAGGCACTGCTGGTTCTGTGACTGATTCTTCAGGCACTGCGCGACCACCACCTTCTACACAGTCAGGTACGTCCCCGTGGTATCTGGATTCTGGAGCTTCGTTTCATATGACCTCTGAGTCTTCTTTTCTGTCTGCTCTTCGTTCTCTCCCTTCTCCTGTCCGTGTTTTCACGGCTGATGGTACCTCTCTTCATGTTTCTAGTCGGGGCACCCTTTCTACTTCTTATTTTTCTGTTCCTGATATTTCTCATGTTCCTCGTCTTAAGATGAATCTGTTCTCTGCTAGCCAGCTTACTGACTCTAGTTGTCGCGTCATTCTTGATGCTGATTCTTGTGTTGTCCAGGACCGTCGCACACAGGCCCTAGTTGGAGCTGGCCCTCGCAGCCGTGACTCTTCATGACTTTGGGAGTTAGACTGGCTTCGTGTTCCTTCCGCTGTCACTTCATCTGCCAGTTCTTCTCCGGCCGTCGTCTCTGCTACGAGCTCCCTTCAGCAGTGGCATCATCGTCTTGGTCACCTTTGTGACTCTCGCCTGTGGTCATTAGTTCATCGTGGTCTTCTGGGGTCTGTCTCAGGAGATGGGTCTTTACATTGTCAGGGTTGTAGTTTGGGCAAACAGATTCAGCTTCCCTATCCTACTAGCGCATTTGTATCTCAGCGAACTTTTGATTTAGTTCATTCCGATGTTTGGGGTCCGGCTCCTTTCGCTTTGAAAGGGGGACATCGCTACTATATTTTATTCATGGATGATTTTTCTCGATACACTTGGTTATATTTTATGCGCTCTTGCAGTGAGGTGCTCTCCATATATCAGCGTTTTGTGGCCATGGTCCGTACTCAATATTCTACCCCTATTCGTGTGTTTCGTGCTGATTCTGCTCGTGAGTATATCTCCCAGATGTTGCGAGGTGTTCTTGCTGAGCAGGGCACCCTTGCTCAGTTCTCCTGTCCTAGCGCCCATGCCCAGAATGGCGTTGTTGAGCGTAAGCATCGTCACCTTCTTGAGACCACTCGTGCCATGATGATTGCTTCTTCTCTTCCGCCACATTTTTGGGCTGAGGATGTTGCTACGTCTGCTTACCTCATCAATATTCAGCCATCTACTGCTTTGCAGGGTGGTATCCCTCTTGAGCACCTCTCTGGACAGTCTCTAGACTAATCCATGCTTCGCTTGTTTGGTTGTGTTTGCTATGTCCTTCTTGCTCCTCGCGAACACACCAAACTGACCGCTCAGTCTGTTGAGTGTGTTTTTCTTGGATACAGTAATGAGCATAAGGGCTATCGCTGTTGGGACCCTGTTGGTCGTCGGATGCGTATCTATCGTGATGTCACTTTTGATGAGACGCGTCCTTTCTATCCTCGTCCCACCGCTGGTACCTACCCGGTGGACGATATCTCTTTTCTTCTCTTTCCTAACACATCTCCTTCTACTCCTATTGTGTCCTCTTCAGGATCTCCTCCCCTGCTGTCTCTTCTTCGACACCGTCCTCCTCTGCTCCGTCTAGTTCTCCTAGTTCTCCTCGTTCTCCGGGGTCTTCCTCTGCTATTCCTTCTTCTTCATCGTCATCTCCTGAGTCGTCTTCCTCTGATGAGCTTCCCTCTACTCGTCCTGTTCGTCAGCGTCGTGCCCCCAACCGTTACTCTCCTAGTCAGTATGGTCTTTCTAATGCCTCCGAGCCGACCTCTTATTGGGATGCTGAGCATCATCCTGAATGGCAACTGGCCATGGCTGAGGAGATTGCTGCGCTTGAGCGCACTGGCACCTGGAATCTTGTTTCTCCCCCTCTCGGTGTTCGTCCTATCAGGTGTAAGTGGGTCTATAAGATTAAGACCCGCTCTGATGGATCTCTTGAGCGCTATAAAGCGCGTCTTGTGGCTCGTGGTTTTCAGCAGGAGCATGGTCGTGACTATGATGAGACCTTTGCTCCTGTGGCTCATATGACCACTGTGCGTACTCTTCTTGTTGCTGCTTCTGTTCGTCACTGGTCTGTGTCCCAGCTTGATGTTTAGAACGCCTTTCTCAATGGTGAGTTGAGTGAGGAGGTTTATATGCAGCCTCCTCCTGGGTATTCTGTTCCCGAGGGGATGGTTTGTCGTCTTCGACGTTCTCTTTATGGCCTCAAACAGGCCCCTCATGCCTGGTTTGAGCGCTTTGCTTCTGTAGTGACTGCTGATGGTTTCTCCCCTAGTGCTCATGATCCAGCGCTATTTGTTCACACTTCTCCTCGTGGACGCACTCTTCTTCTTCTCTATGTTGATGATATGATCATTACTGGTGATGATTCTGAGTATATCACCTTTGTTAAGGCTCGCCTTCGTGATTAGTTTCTTATGACTGATCTTGGTCCTCTTCGATACTTTCTTAGGATTGAGGTTTCCTCCACTTCTGATGGCTTTTACATCTCTCAGGAAAAGTATATTCAGGATCTTCTTGCTCGTGCTGCTCTTGGGGATGAGCGCACTGTTGAGACCCCTATGGAGCTTAATGTTAAGCTTCAACCTACTGATGGTGATCCTCTTTCTGATCCGACGCGTTATCGTCATCTTGTTGGGAGTCTTGTTTATCTTGTTGTCACTCATCCTGACATCTCTTATCCTGTTCATATTCTGAGTCAGTTTGTTTCTCCTCCTACCACCGTTTACTATAGTCATCTTCTCCGTGTTCTTCGTTATCTTCGTGGTACGATTACTCGTCGCCTTTTCTTTCCACGTTCCAGCTCTCTCCAGCTCCAGTGCTATTCGGACGCTATGTGGGCGAGTGATCCTTCGGATCGTCGTTCCCTTTCTGCTTACTGTGTGTTTCTTGGTGGTTCGCTCATTGCTTGGAAGACGAAGAAACAGACAGCGGTTTCCCGTTCGAGTGTTGAGGCTGAGTTGCGTGCTCTGGCCTTGTTGACTGCTGAGGTGACCTGGTTACGATGGTTACTTGCGAATTTTGGGGTCTCTATTACCACACCCACTCTGGTTTTGTCTGACATTACATGTGCTATTAGTGTTATTGGTGTTGGTGCTGACAGTGTGGTGGTTACTTGCATGTGCTTACCAAGCATATTGGTGTTGATGCTTTATATACACGTGTTCAGGTGCAGGCTCAGATTGTTGTGCTTCAGTATGTGCCTTTAGATTTACAGTTGGCGGATTTCTTCACGAAGGCACAAACCAGAGCGCAGCATGATTTCTTACTCTCCAAACTCAGTGTTGTGGATCCACCATGAGTTTGAGGGGGGGGTGTTAGATGTATATATTTGAATTGTAGTTTTCCCATATGTTAGGGGGCTTACTGAATATTCACACTTGTACCTGTATTATATTAGAGGAATACAAGTTGTATATTCCTGACAACCGCCTCAAAAACATATATACAATACTCCCTCATACGCCATTTAGCTAGGAGGAAATACCCATTTAGAAAAAAATACATCTATACTTTTTTTAGTGTGTAGATTCACTCCAAACCTAAATGAGCCTACACACTAAAAAATGTCTAGATATATTTGCTTTATAAAGCTAAAACATCTTATATTTTGAGATGGAGGGAGTATGTTTTATGTCAAATTAGTGTTGATATTTGAGCAGAAACTTGGAGGAGAGAGAGAAACCAATCGGGCTGTATAGGAGTTAGATTCCAATGATTGATCAAACGCTCATTAAAATAGAAGAAAATGTCCAGTAGATAGCGAGTATACAAAAACTATCATGGCTGGCTTGTAAGTTGTAACTACCACTCCCTCCAATCAATGAGAGGGGACACTAGAAATTAACAAGTGAGATTAGGAGAGACATACTCTAATAATCCTACTTGGCTTTTTCCTAAAAAAAATATACATGTGAGATTAGAGCTAGCACAAATTCAACAAGAGGACTAACATAAGAAATGATTTAGAGGGTGAGGTAAGCGAAGCAAAAAAAACTGACGCCAGCGAGCTAGCTAACGTACGTTGGTTGCTGCTCCGTGTCCAATCAGAGGCTTCGTTTGACCATCTCCACGTTCGTTCGGCCACGAACCTGCTAGCTTATATGTACGTAGACGCGAACCATGGCTTGTATATTGAGCTAGCCATTTGTTCCAACAGAAGCAAAAGCATCTTAATTACTCATCAATCAATAATCATGCGTTGCGACGATGGCAAGTCCAAGTCGAAAGGCCGGCTGCACGCGGTGAACATCGCCGGCCGCATCGCCGCCATGGGGCTTGCGGTTGCTTCGGCGGCTCTCATGGCGACGGCGAGCCAGTGCACCATCGTCCTCCCCAACGGCGGCCCCGCGCACACCGTCACCTACAGCGACTTCAGCCCCTTCGTGTACGTTGTTCGAGAACTAACGAAGAACACTTTTCACCGTAGCTAGAGAGAGTCAGAGTTGTCCTTGACCAGCTATAGCCATGATTCTTGTGCAGGTACCTGGTGGTGGCTAACGCCATAGCGGCGGTGATGGTGGGCGTGGCCATCTTCCTGAGCGTGTGGAAGAAGGGCCGCGGCAAGTGCTCCAGGGTGCTCCTGCCGCTCCTCGACATCGCCGCGCCGGCGCTGCTCTACTCGTCCACCGGCGCCGCGTTCGCGACCAGCGAGTACCTCTCCTACTGCTCGTCCTACGGCCGGCGCGTCAGCGTCTGCGACGGCGCCCTCGGAGGAGGCACCAGGAGCTTCTGCAGCCAGGTGCGCATGGCCATGTACATCTCGCTGGCCGCCGCCGGCGCCGCCTCCACCGCCCAACTGGTGAAGTGCTTGGCGCTGTCCACGGCGTCCTGCGACGACGACTCCAGCTCCTCCTCTGGCTCCGACGACGGTTGCGCGCACGGGTGCAAGCACTAGCTAGTTTTCTTTCGGCTTATTTTCGATTGGTACGCAGATTATCCATTAATTACGTACGTACAAAAATTGTTACTACTACTACATACAGTAGTTGACTGCTTCGATTGTTTACATTATTCCATCGAATTGTGCAGCTGTTACGTATGGCCAGCAGTATATTTGTATCTATATAAGTTACCGTGGGGAGCGAGGTTGTATCGAATTAATTATTCTGCTAATAATAGTTCAAATAGAGGATGCTCCCAAGTACGAATTTTGTGAGATGATGCACACAGTTGTATTGTCGTCGACCCTTTTTCTCCGTTGAAACGCCCGGTTAACAACGCATGAATAACATTGTCGGAGATGGGACATATATTCTCGTTAAAATCACACGGCATATGTTCTCTCAGTAGATTTGTCGTATACTCGTACGCATAAGCTTTGTAATAATACAGCGCAAGGACACATAACTAATACGTGTGCGAGCTTCAGTCTCTATCACCACTTTTGTACGCCATATACCCATATATATCACCAAGAATCCAAAATACTTAGTATTATGGCTTACCCATGCATACATACCGCATTCATGGTAATTTTTAAGGATAGCTACAGCAACTATTATCATGTGGATTCTCGTTATATATGCACTTGCAACCAAGGAGTTTCCATGCCCGGTGGCAAGCTTCTCTGGCATGCATGGAGACCTAACTAAAAGTCTTTCGGTGGACACATGTGCTTGCCGCCATTATTATTTGAAGCATCCATGCATGCATCTTATCGATCGACTTAAGCAACAAACTCGTGGTAGTCTCACAAACCCATGATTTCCAAGTAAATTACCAATAGAGCTTTGCCTGGTCACGTTCCCATGCTGAGTGGTTCCTAGTTCTGACATTCAATTAAGTTCAGTCCACGTACGTTACCTATTTAACAGCTAGCTAGTCCTTGGTTGTGTGGTGTGGTGTTGTCAAGACAAGCTGGTAACCTCCGTATGCCTTGTTCAGCTATAGGCACTCTCGGTGCCTTTTACATGCTGGATGGTTCTCAAATCCAATGAAGTTTCAACGAAATTTCGGAAATTTCCGTCCTATCTGTATACACACGTGGTTGGATTTCAAGGTAAAAAGTTTGGTTCTTTTACTTAGATTCACCAAAAACAAAATCACTTAAATTCACCGAAAGCTATAATGATATTTTCTGTGGGCATAACTAAAACGCATATCCAAAACCTCTAAGCCACCATGCATAACTATAACTCTGCATTTGTGGTCTTCATCCGTAACCGCTCGCTACCAAAGCATTACCCAATTAGTACTTCTAAAAAAAAAGCATTACTCAAGTAATTGCATTTAAATAGTACTACCTCCGTTCCTAAACGAGGGTTACATTTATGAACCAATGTAGTAGTAGACTAGCATGTTCGTACCTCAGCTGGACAGGCATATATACGTGTTGGATCAATAGTATACTAGCTAACCAGAACATGAATGTGTGTGCTGGTCGATGACCGATCACGACTAGTCCCAAGTCCCAACTAACTTCTGTTAGAAGTCGATCACAAGCGTTGGCTGCTGCCAATATGGCCAGTTGCCATTGCATGGTGGGATAGAAGTGAGCAACATCTACACTCCCAGTCACAACTAAACTATTCTATACAACTTCAATCAGCAAGATTACGGAATCGAGCAAGAGGGCTACAAAATTCAAGCAAGTAGACCTACCACCAATTTTGTATGTTTGAACCTGCCTAACAATGGCTACCTAACCGGCTCACGACCAAAATTTATCGTCAAAAACAATTTAATTAGCCTCGTCGTCGTGTCATCGTCTTGAGATGAGAACGCATGCTAATTATTCGCATCATCGGGTTTTAAATATGCAATTTGATGGTGTGATTTAGTCGTAGTACACAAACGAGTGCCATTAACTAGTGGTTTTGCTTGGTGAGGATGGCTGCTAAATTACCCCCAGACAAGGGACTGTACTTACGGATTATATATCCGAGTCAACGTCGACCGTCCTTACCTCACTGCATATCATTGCTCAACTTGAGAGGTCTGTATAAAATTTGCTCGTGAGAGTGATGGACCGATAGCGCCATATATATATATAGGTTGATTGCCTGGAATTCGTTCCCCCAAAATAGTGTTAACTAGTCTAATTTTCTAGCTGCCTCCATTGTATATCGTTGATAGAGAAGACCAGAACGCTAAGAGAAAATAAGTCACACACAACCCGGAAGGAAAACTAATTGCAACTATTTAGAAAGAAGACATTAACTCTTTCGGTTGTGGCAGCGTGGCCGAAATCCTAACCGCGACAGCTGCCTTAAGGTCATGCACAATGAGAAGGGAGTGTATCGCACTTGGTTAAGAAAGTGAATGTAGAGTCTAGCCACTCAGGTTTAAGTCCTCACGGACGCAGATTTGGATTCGTATTATTTCAAAAACAAGGGGTTTTCCCTACAGTATTCCTTTCAAAAAAGGGCATATACAATGCACAGTGCTTTAGTAGAGTGCTTACACGAATAGATATTTTTATCTTAAACACTGCTTATTTTTATAGAATAAGTGCCTTGTTAAGTCATTATCGAAAAAGTGCCTAGTTAAGTATATTGAGAGGAGCATGATCTCGTGCATGGAGATGGCAGGAAGCTTATGAGGATTGAAGATGATCCTACAAGTAGAGATTTCAGAACTTTGAAGCTAATATAATACTACATGGAGAACTAGACAATATTTTCAAGTCAATTTCGTCATGAGCTTTGATATGGTGCATTATCTTATTTTATGGGCCAGACCCATGTATTTTTAGACCATAATTTTTAGAGGGGTTTTAGAGGCTGTATTGAGGAAGGAAAGGCCATCTAGGGATGTTTTCGGCTGGCCCAACACGGTTGGATGAAAATCCACCTCCCTTCCTCCATTAGAGATTGGATTTTGTTTAGTCTGAGATTTAGCCATATTACCACTTTTCGCCTTAGGCATGAGTGTCTCAGCGACCTCCTCTACTATGCACTTACAGAATCCCACCTTTTATCAATAAACTTCCATCTATATTCGTAATATCTTGATTGCAATTTTAGCTCTTACTTATTTTTTGGTTGTAGGCGTGGATTAAAGACCTTCGTGGTCAGCCTGATTGAGCTATAGAAAGATCATTGGTTTACCGATTGCATTGGCGTAATACTGTTGCACGTTATAGTCGGATCGTCAAGGACATCCTACGCCAAATCGATTTATCACATCTTATCAAAAGATCGGGTCCTTTACCCTATCACTACATTGGTGAAATTATCAAATATCTTGTGAAATAACCCCCCCCCCCCCCCCCTCTTCAAAATATAAGATGTTTTAGCCTTTTCTGAAACACATGTACCTACACGTTTTTTATTGTGTAGGTTCTCTTATTTTGCTCTGAATCAACACACTGAAAAATGTCAAGGTACATGCATTTAAAAAAAGTTAAAACATCTTTTAATTTGAAACAGATGCAGTGGTCATGTGAAAATCTGAACTTGCATGGTCAAAACCAGGCGGTATATAGGTGATGCAAATATTTCTTTTGTAGGCACACTGGGACAGTGCCCTCGCATTTGCAAGGACCACCGTGCTAGTTTAGTAAAAGCTAAAACATCTTTTAATTTGGAACAGATGGAGTGGTCGTGTGAAAATCTGAACTTGCGTGGTCAAAACCAGGTAGTTAGTATACTACTATTCTTGAACCAGGTCAGAAGGTGTGAAGGATGTTGAAACTTCAGCGGCACCAAAGGGGTGCAAGCTGTGGGTTTGGTTACAGTGGACAGCATTAAATTTAGGTGAGTGCGGCATCCAATGCTCTGTTTCTTATGCAGGCCTTTTCATGCATGTTTTTTTCTGCATAGAAATATCTGAAGTCCACTGCATCAGCTGTTATATATGGAACAGTTCAATACCAGAGGAAAACTTGACTGTTCATTTCGACAACGATTATGAAACGTATCAAGATGTCACCATCTTGCTCGATCGATGAACAACTTGAAATAAACATATCATTTAGGAATCATTTGTTGACGTTGTCTCTCTCTCTCAATTGTCAATTGTGAACTGGGCATCTCTGTGATTTGAAAATTACACACCACATAAATTTTAAATGGATAAAGGATGTCAATGCATACGAAGTTACACGTCGGCATTGTGTCTAGTACACAGTCAGTACGTGTTCATGTTTGGAGAAGTTAATTAAGCTCATGTGAAAACGTCTCTTGATACAGGTCGACTACATTCTGTAAATGTATTCATAACTAAAGTAGTATTACTACGTACCAGCATAAACTGTATATACATGTCATTAGAATGTTTCCGTGGAGTGCACATTTGGGATTCTCCAATCCAATTTTTAACGGCAACTGATTCGTGATGTTTGACATGGAGTAACGATGTTTGCTACTAGCTAGCTTGCTTGAAAAGAGAAGATAAAATAAAACCCTGATAAAAATGGTTGCTTGCACGAACAATATACATTCATACCCAAGCAGTGCTTTTACAGCCAATCTTGAGTTTGTGGACTGCTGGGTTTCATCGTCTTCTTCACAATCTTGAATTATTGATCTCAGCCTCTGGAAATTGCCGAGATGGAAGGTGCGAAGGCGGTGAGCCTCGGCCTCCGCATAGTCGCCGTCGCGCTGTCCGTGGCTGCCGCCGTCGTGATGGGCACCGCGAGCGAGATGATCGTCGACTCGGGCATGGTCCGCGTCGTCTCCTACAAAGACTACAGCGCTCTGGTGTAAGTTCTCTGAGCGAGATATTCCGTACTATGTAGCACTTGATTTGCGTGGTGATATGTATACGACGTCCGGTCGCAGGTACTTGGTGGTGGGCAGCGTCATCTCCGCCGTCTGCGCGGCGCTGGCCCTCTACCTGTTCGTCCAAGGGGGCAGCTCTGGCGCCGGTTCGCTGGCCGTCCCGCTCCTCGACGCCGCCGTCCAGGCCATCCTCTTCTCGGCGTCCGGCGCGGCGCTCGCCACGCGCGGCTGCTTCGTCGGCGGGGCGGACGCGTTGCGCGGGAGGACAGGCACCGCGGCGGCACTCGGCGTGTGCGCGGCCGCGGCCGTCTCCGTCGCTGCGCTGACCAGGGACCCGCCGAGCGGCGGCTGATTCTCTGTCGACTTCTGCGCCTCATGTCCTACCTGCACTGCAAGCGCAGATGTTCTATCCCGCACTGCTAACAATGTGTCTCGTTGCAAAGATCCACGTCAAGAAACAGAGGATAGGATTTCACGGGTTTTTTAACAGCTATTAATTTATGGTGCGCTTTTTTACCCCTTTTGTGACGATTGATGCGGCCAAAATTTCAACTAGGTTTCTAGGATGAACTTTTTTTGAGCTTGTTTGGTTCCCACCATTTAGGGCTGAAATCAAAGAATTTATTTGTGATTTCAAGAATCAACCTGTTTGACTGCCATGGAATTGATTACGGAATTCATTTGCAAATTTCATGTCCAATCTTAATTTCTTTTGGTATCATGTTATTTATGTGGAATTGCCAAACAAAATGACATGATCAATATAATTTCATTTTATTTTTATCAAATAAAATAAAATGATGGGAGCCAAACGAGCTCGCTGTAATTGAGAAAACGGATCGAATTGGTGGTGGTTTATCTTTATTCACACCTTCGCCTTGTCCTCACGGACTAGACGTGTTGGCCTTTACTAATATCTAAGTTTAGTAAAAAAGATCCTGTTTTGCCAAAGCATTAGTCCAAGAAAAACTCGTTGAACAATCAAAAACATGTATGATCTTATCTCGAAGCTGGGAGTGAGGAATGCTTGGAACCATGGTGAATGAAGTTAAACCTGGTGATCAAGAGAGAGAATGTTTGTTGACCTGTTAGTTTTGAAAGAAACAAAGACATAAAATAAGAAGTTAAAACATAATGTTAAGGAGGAGGCCCACGGGCCAACGTTTAGGACCTCCTTATACATAACTAACACGCCCTGATCAGGATCACCAAAACCAACTCGATGATTTGGTCCCCTGCCATCTATCCATATAAAGGAGGGGAGCCTGCCAGCGATGTTTTGACCATGTTCATGATTTTCTACGCTTGCTCCCCCACATCCCCAAAACCCTACCGTTCTAGAGAGGCACAATAGAGACGGGAAGAGCGACCTATACTCCACTTGTTAGTGGCAGAGCCAGAATATTTTAATTGGGTACACGGACACTAAACAATTTTTTCCATGAAAGTTTTGAAATTTTGAATGCATTTTATCAATAGGATAATCCTAGGACGCTGTAGAGGACTGCTGGTTTCAGTTTTCTCCCAGTTCTATATGCAAATAGACTGCCATATATGTGTATATGGACAATATACTGAACTATATTTTGTGAAATTTATTGGGTTGCATTGCATAACCTTGAATTAGTCTACCCCCAACGGTGCTAGGGCAGTGGAGGAACTGATCAAGCCCGCATCGATGGTATCATTGTGCCTCGTTACCCATGTTTAAAGTTGATTAGATGTTCTAGTTACTGCTATGCATTATCTTGTGCCATACATGATGATAGGCCTAACAGCTACTCCCTCCGTTTAGAAATATAAGATGTTTTAGGTTTGTGAATGAGATGTATCTAGACACCTTTTAGTATCTAGATTCATTTGAACCTATACACTAAAACATGTCTAGATATATTTCGTTCATCTAAAACATGTTATATTTCTAAAAGGAAGAAGTACATGCAGGGCCAGCTCTGGCCTAGGGCAAGAGGGGCGACCGAACTAGGGGCCCAGACCCATTACACAAGTACTAGTAACATTCACGTACAAAAATGCCTTGTATTTCTGCTTGTGTAATATAGGTAGAAGTAGAAAGAAAGAAAAAGGCCTACGCAGGCCCATCTACCTAGTGCGCACCGCTGTATGGAGGCCCTCGATCGCTACGTTAGCTTGTCTTGTATATTCCCACAATCGCATCTAAAGAGTAGTATTCCCTCAAAAAAATCTATAGAGTAGTAGGAACAGGCACGCATATAGGCATAAGCCCCTTCGACAGAGACACGGCCGACCAATGATACTACGGACTAGAACAAGAAATTAGTCTTGTTGGATTTACCTTTTTTGCGTTCTCAATCTCAATTTGTTGATTGATTTATCTTCTTTACAACATTTGCAGCCTATCTGTCCGTTACCGCGCGTAGGTTTTGCTAGTTTGGTACTTGAAAAAGATACTCAGATTTTGTCATTGCAGGTGTTCTCTCTAAATTTCTTGTAAACATGTTTCCTAAAAAGTATTTATACAAAAAAATAAGACGAAAAGAGAAGACACTACCATTGTTGACTTTGCAACCCAAAATGAAACAGAAGTCAAGACATTCTCATGACTATTGGAAGCTTGGAGCTTGTTAGCAAGCTATTTATTTATTTATTTTTCTTTGTAAATTATATGTTGCTGGTTCAGGATAGAAGCAAGACAATTATCACATATGATGTTGTATGAAATCCACTTATTTTTCTCTACTGGGACCATTATTGAAGCTCGCCCTGAGGCCTCTAAAAACCCAGAGCCGGCCTTGGCTACATGAAAATAATCATAGAAGAAAGTGATGCCCGGGTGGTCATCAAGCTTTACGAGGAAGATCGCAAATTTCGGCCTTTCTCCAGGAGGTCAGGGAGTTCAGCAGGTTGTTTTGAAGGTTTATCCTCAGTTATATTTGCAGAGACGGCTCATTTATTTGCTAGGCAAGCTAGTGCGGACGGGAATGGGTGTCAATGCCAGATTTATTTTGGAGTAGAGGAGAGCTCTCCCAAACACACCTTTGAGTTGCCAGTTTTCTTTTTGAGTCAAACAAATTTCATGGTGTTCTCTGCAATCCGATTTTGAGTTAAATTTATTTCTTAATCTTAGTGAGAGCTGTAGTTGGCCTTGAGAGACAACAGGAAAAAGATGCTGGTTACACAAAGAATTGTGCTTTTGTCACTTTAACAAGTCACTTGGTATATGATAGAGTACCCGTTTTCTGCTAACTCTTAGAGATATCGATTGGCAGCAAAAAGAAGCTTCTCTGTGGTGATCAGCGACATGTACATGTACACCCCCTATGTATCAGTGTAGGGAGCGGATGGAAAGGTTACATGTGTTACATGCTAACAAGCTCACATTATGCTTAAAAAAAGTTTATCAGTGTGAGCCAAGGCGGCCTAGGTGAGAATCGCTAGTTGCATCAACTTCAACAGCATACAAGATGTCTAAGATCCCCTAAAATGATTGTCTTAAGAGAACGACTATTACAGTCAGAACAAGTTCCACAAAGAGGAAGCTCGACTCCAGTGGCTTGCAGACGGCTCAAGTTGACAAAATATTCCGTCGGCATAGCTGCCTGCATATATGTAGATAGAAGATGTCCCGGCATTACTGATAGCCATTCGATCTAAGTTGTGCGGTGGATTCAGCACAACAACATAGTTCCTTCTCCTCCTCAAGGGTCTACCCTTTCCCCTTCACCGAATCAAGTAACCAACAAGGATCCTCACTCTTCCTCCACCTTAACTTTCTCCGTGTCCCGCTACGAACAAGGCAGTGACCAGTCCAGCGATCTCCGGAACTTGCAGGGAAACTCGGTTCCCATTCGGCTCTCCTGATCTCTTTTTCTTCCTATATCTACTCATGTCGCTGACTTCAAGCGCACTTCCTAGATGTGCAGATACATGAAGGCTTGTCCCACATCCCATCACTATAAAAGGCATCGATCTATGTAGAAGCGTTGAATAGGCTGCCTACAAACTTCAAGAGAAAGCGTCAAGGAATTGTTTTCTTTGGTGGTTCTCCTGAGTCTTGCTACATTCAATAAAATTGTATATATTTTATTCTACTTCAATCTTTAAATTACATATGACTTCAACATTGCGAAAGCCACACACGTGCAAGTTCACAGAACACCAAGTTTTGATGTGTGGGATAAAGGTAATTGACGATATTCTACGAATTAATTCCCTATACTTTACGTTTTATTTTTATTGATTTGTTTTGACATGTATCCCTCCTCACTCCAATGATATAAGTTTTGCTTAGCTAGAAATATTATAGCTAACTACGAATACTTGAAAAAGCATCATGGCGTTACCTTCTACCAGTATACCGTTACCACCTACATATAAGGGAATACATTATCCGGCAAACCCCTCTCAAATCCCCCTGTAGCTGGATGCATCAGATCATTCACCCCTTGGTTACAGCAAGCATAACATTTTCCTGAAAAAAGCATTGAACTCAGAAGATTGCATTACAGAATTGCAGTTATTCTTAGATATTTCATTGAGGTAAGACTTAATACCATTTTCATCTGATTCCAAAGGGCAACAGAAATAATACGGTTCCCCAAATATCTCCTTCACTTCAGCAAAATATGTTCTTGATTCCCAGTCATCTGAACTAGGAAGCTTCACCTCCATAGTGAAATTGTAGTGGTTGAAAATCTTGAAATAACATTCAACGTTAAAGCATTGATGGCAAAGTTTCTTGAAACGGTACTTAAGTTCCTAAAACAAAGGCAACAACAACTTTGTTAGTAACTTACATGGCTGTAAAAGGATACTTCCTTGCAATTAAGATAATTAAAATACACAATATAATACAGACCCTGAGTTTATCATTTCTTCCAATGTATTCATTGAAAGCCACCATCACCTCTTCACTCATCCATTTGTTTGCATTTTCAACAATATCTTCGTCAGATACTTCGGACCTGTATTAACAAGAAATTTAGAATTTGCCATTTCCTGATCAAATACGAAGCAGAATATGATGAAGTTTACAACTATAGTCTACACAGGTTAAGAACCACACACTGCATCCGAGGAGTAAATCAACTAAATTATATGTCTGGTACAAAGTTGCAATTTGCAAACACCGTTTTAAGGATGGTATAATCTTGTAGATACTGCCTGGCTAGAAATGTGTGTCTGGTGTAGAGCATGGTCCCTCTTTATCTTGGAAAAACAATGGTGATGAGAACACTATGGTGTAGAGGAAACAAGAAGTCAGGAGCTCATAAAATATTATTCATATTCTGCAAAATAAGAAATATAAAGGAATATTTTTAAATTTCCTTTTTTCTCGAACACACCATCTAAATGCACATTGAATTGTATAAGAAGAACACTATGAAGAGTACAAAACATGACCCTGATTTTACAAAATGCTAACACATAGAGAAAGAAATGGAAGATATTGTCAAGCAATGCAGAGGATAGTAACACAATGAGAAGAAACAGAGAGTAGATGATTGGAAACTTTACGTTGGTTCATATCTTGAAGATTCCACCATAGTATGCTGAGCCTGAGAACAAACTAGCGAAGACTTCTGCCACCTTAAGTATTCTCGTTTAGCCCACTCGGCAAATCCGGAATATTCAGTGACATGCTCAACAGCTGAGTTTTTATCACAAGAAGCAGCTTGAGTGGTACTACGAGGAGCAAAATCTTTGTTAAGCAATTTCTCTTTGTACTCTCTGTGTTTACGCCACTCCTCATCCCTAAAGGAAATCATGACTATATGGTTAAAGGCAAGCAACAAATCAGAGGCTAAAGGCAATATAAAGCAAAGGGTTATGCCATGCATACTGAAAAATTGTTAAATAATGTTAAGCTAGTGAAGATCTCTCTCTAAAGCAAAAGAAAGCACCATTACTGCAAATAAATATTAATATGTTATGAGCTAGATCAATATTCTGCACTTGATGGGCTTATATCTAATTGGCTGTGTGGTAATAGATGGAATAAACTAGAATGTCAACAGTTTAATGGCATCATGTTCTGCTTTTTTTTTTTATATTTGATCCATCTATATACAGGTCAAAATTTACAGCTTTTATGCTTATTGCTATATTAATGCATTTTTTGTTATAAATTACAAACAACAAAATACACCACCATATTAACAGCAGCCAAAACATACGTACGAGTCAAATTCCGAATCATCTTTGGGCTTCTCCGCAAGAACTTCTGACTCTGTCTCACTGCCGGCAGTGTCACATTCCTTGGACCTAGAGCAAAAATATGAGAACAATCACTATTTATTCTAAAGCTAACCAATTTTTTTGATAAACATGATCTTATTCAGAATTTTTCATGAAGTTGATGAATTAAACATATTTGAATGATATGCACATAAAAGAATACAGTGGCGGAAATCCACTTCGGCTCATAGGTTTAGATGAACCCATTGTCTCTGAATACACATTTCAAAAGGTCGAAATTTCTGAAAATAATTCTCGTGTGTACGTCATGACATTCTATGTTCGCACACAAAATTTCTGCGCAAAAGAAATTTTTTGGTGGCCTGTGTAGAAACAACAACTTTTTATGCTCCAACACCCGTATACTTGGACGGAGGGGAGGATTTCTTCTCTGGGAGGGGCAGTGCAAATGACGGACAAAAAGATACTCCCTCCGTCCCAAAATAGATGTCTTAAATTTGTCAAAATTTAAATGAATCCGTGTCTAGATTCATCTAAATTTTAACAAATCTGAGATTTAGTGTCTAGATTTATTTTGACAAAATCTGAGATATATCTATTTTGAGACGGAGGGAGTACGTTATAAGATGCTCATGAACAATGTCCGAAATAATTAAGGGAAGTTACACTGGCTTATTCTGTGATGGTTCTTGTTCTTGTCTGCCACGGGACTTTCTGAGGCGGGTTGAATATAGAGCACTTTGCCGAACATGAATTGTTGTTCCAATTGGTCTGCAAGTACTGAATTGTAGTATATCATATAGTAAGTATTTAGGAACGGGTGTATAGTAATGAGAGCCGGAAGACAGACCGAGGAGGTACGTCGAAACAAGAAAAGAACGGGTCAGCCGGCCGGAGAGAACGGGTGGCTACCTCGGATTGGGTCCATGGCTGCTGGAAGAAGAAGCAGTTGGTTGTGTTTGGTCCTCCATGGCGCGTCGACGACGAGGGCGGCGGCGGGTGCGCTCCATCGATCACCGGCGGGGACCTGAGTCGACGAGACCTAATCTATCGTAGCTAGGCGGGTGTCGATCGAATCGGCCGGCGCAGGATTGAGGCCAACACGGAGACACGCACTCGGCGCAGGATTGAACACCCAACCACCGATTCCATAGCCGGCCGGGTCCAGAGTTCAACACGGAGACACGCACTCGGTCGGACTCGACTAGCCCAGAAAATAAACAGCAAATTATTAGCCTAATTCTCACTGGCGAAACCCTTCTTCCAACTGATTGACTAGTCCCTTTCAAAAAAAAACTGATTGATTAGTTAGTTAATTATAGTCCCTACTAGTACTGTATTTGACCTCACACCTGCCCTATCAAAACAGCAGCCTAGCTTGGAGTTCAGTTCCATCTCAGCAGCAATTTGCAGGTTTTTTTTGCAGGTTATCTCTACGAGATCAGCCCATACTTCTCTTCTCTACGCTCCTGTTCATAGCGGGGATGCCTCGATCTCCCCCCATGGCTGGCCCCGGAGAAGCGCAGGTGGCCACGTGTCATCGGACACCTCCCTCCCACCTACTCCACCCTTCTCTCACTCGCTTCAGGTTCAGACATCGCCGACTCCTCCGCCTCAGCTGCGATTTGCACCTCGATCTGGACTTCCCCGTCGACTGATGCTGTCAAGTGATGATGATGGGAAATCGGAGGAGGAGAGGGAAGGGTCGAGGCAGGGTGCTGGCCCGGAAGGCGGTGGAGATGAAGATTAGCTCGGAGGCAACTGGCTATATCCTCTCCATCGACATGATTTGGGGGTTGAAGAAGGTCCGCTCTATAAGGCCCCTTCTCCCTATCTGTATGAAGATGGATTCAGTCTCTGCATTGGTTCGTTCGACCCGATATGTTTTGGGACAGAAATCTCGTCTGCTCGGCGACCTGAACTTGATTCCGCGGGCGAAGCGGAGATTGGGGTCGCCGGAGAAGATCCTGATGGGTCAGCAGACACGCGTGGATGCGAAACTGCTCAAGAGCAGCTCCTGCAAGCGAGGGAGGCCTCGCAGAGCTTCATCCCCCATGTCGAGGTTGGTACAGGTTCTACGGAGTCCTCTGCTCAAACAGCGTGCTACGGTTCAGATGGTACAGGGTTTCTCGAGGAAGGAAATGGGGGCAGCAGTAGGCTTGCTGGATCTCCAGGTTCAAGCAAATATGCTCTGCGATGTACTATGTTCGCTTCAGAATCTAGGGAACCAGTAGGGTCTCAGAGGAAGCAGTGGCGGGAACTGGCAGGTTTGGATGCTTGTGGCCAGAAGAAGAGGAAATTCAAGCTTGTCAAAAGTTCATAGATGGAGTTGGATGGGCTTGGAATGGGTGGCTCTGAGGACTTGGATGCTTTTTTCCTGCAGCTGTGGTGTTGTCCTTTGCAGCCCATGTGTTGTCCACCACCACCACAGCCACCACAACCACCACCCCACCATATCCTATCCCTAATAAGACACATGTCCCTTCCTTTTTAACCAAGGTTGCTTCTGGTCCTAGGGTTTATTCTTCCCCCCTCCTGGTGGTGGCGGTAGTCGAGCTTACCTCTGGTTTGCAGTGTTTGGGGCTTGAAGAACTGCTTTCTAACAAGTCCAGGGAAGGGAAGATGGGATATCGTGGCAGGGGAAACCAGGGGAGAGGTAGAGGGAGAGGCAAGGAACAAGAGGGTTGGTCTCAGCAGGGAGGGCAGCAGCAGTATCAACAAAATCCTTTTGAGATGGGATAGTTCAATCCTCAGTTCTACCCCAACCAGCCTCCTTATGGTTTCATCCCAGGTATACAGCCATCATGGGGTTTCAACACTCCTTTCCCTGCTTTCCCTAGTCAGCAGCCTTTCAGTATGCCTTCAAATCAGTGGGTTGCTCCATAGCAACAGCAAGCTCCCCAGGGGCCTGAGATGAATGAGAAAAGTAAAGTTTGGCAGAAGGCTAAGAAGAAACAAGGGCCTAATCAGAAAGAGAATGCTGCTCCTGTGATCACTAACAATCAGTGGAACTATGTGGATGCAATCTGCATGTGTTGTGGTGAACCAGGTCACCTGCAGAGTAGCTGTGAGAAAATTCCCCTTTGTTTCATCTGCAAAAGTTCCTCACATGTTGTGGAGAAGTGTCCTATGAGGAGAAGTCCTCACCAGATGGCTAGGTATGTTGGTAGTGGAGATCCTGGTCTGGGTTTCTACCACATTGAGGTGCCTGAAGTGGTTATGCATCCTATTGCTTCCACAAAAAATTGTGGGATTGTCTTAATTGAGGAGGGTTCTCTGTCTGCTACTAAAAAGGCTCACGAGTTCTCCAAGATCTACAAGACAAATTGGCCATGGCAAATTAGGGAGTTAGGGGTTGAAAACACTTTTCTGGTTAAGTTCCCTCCATGCATTGGAGTGGAACAGGTCATTGGTTATCCCAAGTTTGGTGTGTCAAAGCCAGGTGTTTGGGTCAAAGTTGAGGCTTGGAATGATGACACAGAGCCAGTTGATCCATTGAAGAAGGTTTGGGTGATTATCACTGGCCTGCAGACTAAGTGGTGTGAATGGAGTACTTTAGACCAAGCTATCTCCACTTGTGGTATTCTTGAGGATGTAGATTGGCAAAGCATCTTCAGAAATAATGCTAAGGATGTCAGGGTTTTGGTTAAGTGCAAAGATCCTACCAAACTTCCTGCTGGCAGACTCTTTAATTTTCATGATCACTTGTTCCACCTGGGGTTCACTCTGGATACTACTGTTCCTGCTGTGGAGTGTGATGATGTGCAATCTAATGAGGATCAGAATAATTAGAGTAAAAAGAATGTTGATGATTCCACTGGTCAGGGAGATGGAATGAACCATGAGGGTAGTTTAGGAAGTGGTCTGTCCTCTCAGCAAACTAGCTCTGGTAACTTGTCTAGGAATGGTGGTCAAGGGGCTAGTAGAGTTAGGATGGTAGCTAATTATGATCTGAGTGCTAATGTCGTGTTTCAATTGATGGTCCAAAAAAGTGTGGTTGACTCTGAAGGGAACTTTATCTAGGACAAGTCTCCTGTTGCAGCTGGTGTTGACTCTGAGGTGCAACAGTTCTGGATGCAGGGACAACATGAGGAGGTGAGCTTTACTCAGAAACTAGAGTTAGAAGCCAAGAGAAAGGATGTTGATGGTTTGAAGTTGCCTGATGATATCATGCCAAACTTTAAAGATCTGGGTGAGAGAGAGAGAAGACTCCAACCTAGAAACAAAAGCTATCAAGAGACAGAAACAATGGGGCCCTGTTCAGCCCACTAGACAGAGCACAAGAGTGGATAGGTCTAAAAACATTCTTGCTAGAGCTGTCGATTTGAAGAAGAAAACAATTTAGAGGTCCCCAAAAATCTGAAAGGTATAATGAGTTCTAATCCCTTTACTGTTCTTTCTCCTGTAGAATTAGAAGTTTTGTCTGATAAGATAGGAATTGTAGTTAGTGATAGTGTTAATGATGATGTAGAGGTTAATCTTAGTTTGACTGCTACCTCATCTGGTCCTAGGAACTTAGATGAGGAAGCATATGGGTGGAAAATGTAACATCCCAAAAAATACTAAGCTTGGATCATCAAACTCTAATCATCAAAATTAGGGTTAACAAAAACTTTTCTAATTAAAATTATGAATGCATGCATATGTGTATGCATTGATTTTGAAATTCTTTTAAACCACCTTGTTTGATTGTGTCATTGCTTGTAAAATGTTTCTTAGGTGAACTAAACATCATATAAAATATTTCCCACACTTTTCCTAAAGACAAGTAAATCAAAACAAATATATAAAAGGAATGGTCATTTTGACCAATTTAACTCCCATGCCTACTTTGGCTGTCTCAAACTTTCAGAACCTAATGGAAACTTTTCTGGATCTTTGCACCCCTTGAATGTACTCATAACAAAGTATCAAGGCCCACTTTGTGATCATCCAGAAACTTTCAAATGCATAGTTTAAATGACAATTCAAAATTGAATCTTTATCATATGGGAAGATCCAACTTTTTCAAAAACCACTCAAACAAGCTCAACTTTCAAAACCCAAGCATCTGCAGACTCACCAGCACCAATCTAGCAAACCCACCAAAAATCTTTTCAAAATTCAAAACTTGATTTCATGCGGCCATTTCATCAAACAGGTTGCAGACACAAATCAAACAAACATCAAACACTATTGTGAGCAGTGATTCTTGCCTAACTTGTTCCCTAGTTAGCTCACAACCAGCTCAGTAGATCACCTAGGAAGATTAACCAAGCACTAGCACCACTGTGAGCTTGCCATTGCCATCAATGGTGAACAGCCGAGCACACCCTTGCCACCCCATAGTCGACAGCAAGCTAGGAGCAGCAGAAAGCCTAGACAGCATGTCTGGGAGGCAGCCCACCGTCCACCGCTACTCCCTGTCCACTGCTCGAGCCTTGCCAAGCCCTGGACCACGCGCACGAACCGCGCCCAGACCGCCAGAGACCATGCCGAGCGTGCGCCAGAGCACCACCCTCGACCGAAGCCTACAGACCGCGTGCCGCCCTCGCTGCGTGCATACACAATCCCCACCGACCCAGGAGACCGCCAGACATCCCCGTTCGCCGCCCCGTGACGCATAGCTACCACTCGCCGTCGAAGACGCCGCCTCTGCCGCGTAGAGCATCGCCCGTTCCAGACCAAGCCGCACGGCCCCATGCCTCAAAACCATGTCGTTGAGCATCGCCAGGAGACACCACACCGTCCCCTACCCTTGCCCATGCCAATAGCCGCCTGTAACATCGCCCCCGACGAGCTCACCGTGCGCCCCGACGGTCCCCTCGCTCGACTATAAATAGAGGCCACCCCTGCTCGATTTCTTCACACCATCTCACTCCCCTCTCCTCATTGATCGTGCCACACCATTCTCAGAGCAAGGCGAGCACCACCCCGCCGGAATTTCACCGGAGACCACCGCCTCTGGAGAAGTAGGGAGCCATCGATTCCGTCCACCCCAGGAGCTGCCGCGACCACCCCTGAGTTCGCCGTCGTCGACTTCGTCGTTCGCCCGCCTCGCCGACCCTCGCCAGAACCCCGGTGAGCCCCCAGCACCCCCCACTGTCCGCGCTAGGTTTCGTTCTCGCCGGCGTTGTCTCGCGTCGACGATGACTCCCAGCCGTTGGATTAGAATCAGATCGAATGACCCACGTTGCCCCATACCGCTTCGCCCAGCCCCATGTCATTGATGAGTGGGGACACCCACTTAAGCAGCCCGCGGAAGCACTGCGCTTAGCAGGCCGGCCCGTTAACTTTTCCCGCGCAGCCCAGTGATTTGAATTAAATTTTTTCTATTTTAATTCAAACACACTTCTGTACCCAACTTCAAAAATCAACCCAGATCGATTTAGTGCACCAATTTGAATGAAACCAATTTTGTTGGAAAGTTCTATGAATGCTGAATCCAAGCCCGTTGGATTCAAGTCATTTGGATCTGTAGATCATCCTTAGTAAAAATAACAAGGCAGAAGCTTTTCTGCATTCAAACATTTTTCAAATTTAAACCATAATAGCTTTTGAGTTGATTCCAACTCTCAAAAATCAAATTTAACCATACCTTTAAGAATATATAAAAATATATAGGTTTACTTGCAGAAATAATGTTCAAGTAATAAAAGAATGCTACATAGGCATTTCTAGCCACTTTAATTAATTAGAATAAAAGGGTAAAACCTTATTAAATTGTTACACCACTTTAAATCACATTCCCATGGACTACAATATGTGGTGATGACATGTGTCAACATGATCCCATGTTTGGTTTGGAGAATATTAAATCTTAAGTAGTTTTTTAATGAGTAGAAATTACTTTTCTACAAATAAAAGGAATTAAATCAAGCCTTAACCTTGTAATGTTAGAGATGATGCTGGATCATCTATAGGACCCTTGTGTGTGATGATTGCAAGTAGTTAAGTATTGTTTGGTGATTGTGTACCTCGTATTTATTCATAGACGCTAGTACCGACCAAGGATACGAGGAGGAAGAAGGATACTACGAAGAAGAAGCCGAGGAGAACTTCAACCACTGCTCTGCCCAAGGCAAGCCTTACTAATCAAGTTGATCTATGCAAGCTAACACTTGCAATTTAGCAAGCTTATACTGATTTGGTGCAAGCAAATACTTGCTTGTTACTATGCTTACTATATGCCTTAAGCATATGTGATCATACCCACTTGATAAACCAATCCTAGTTTTATTTGCAAGCTTCTTACTTTATTTCTTTATCAAAGCTTTAACTTAGAGTTGACTTAAGTGACTTGTAGATACTAGAAAGATTCTGAAGGTTGCATAAAGAGCATAAAATTTGGCCTAAGTTAGAAACCTTGATATCATCCTAAGATATAAGGTTGTACTTAGTTGAAACTCCACTAGTTCACCACCCCTCATTAGTACTACCCCCACCTGTAGATGCTAGTGCTAAGCATAAAACTTGATCAACCTTAGATGGGCTTGGTGGAAAAATGGTTATGAAAACCTTGGAATGATGGATCATTCTATTGAAATGTTTTGGACATGTGTTTCCGAACACTTGATGATTTTGGTGATGAAAATGTTGAGGCATGAGCCTTAGCCCTTTATAAAACTGATGGTTGTCTGGATGCGATACCATTCCAATTTTATCGTACAACCACAATACCTGAATATTGGGTAGGGCTTGACTGGAAACTTATATACCTTAGTATTAGGTCCCTCACGGACAAGGTCTGAGCTGAGGCTACCTTGTGAAGATTGTCCACCTGTGCAGTACCCAAGATGACAGTTGGTCATGGTTGGGAGGCCAAACTCACAGGAGAGATGCTTATACTAGGGCGTGTAATTGAAAGGTTAGGATTGATTATCCGCATACTGAGTATGGTGAATTCAGGATTTGTTCCTGACGGATGTATCGAATGTTGTGGTGAAAGAGTACAATCTCTGCAAAGTGTCAAACTATTCGAATAGCCGCGTCCGCGGTTATGGACAGTTGGAGTGGCCATACTGTTCCCCCGTCAGACTTTTCAAAATGACTTGTGAAATGAATTGAGACTTTGACTTGACCACAACAGTGTTGTGACCTGAGTTACAAGATCCCACCTAGGAGTTATAAAATTGTGACTAGCTTCAGAACTTAGTAGAGATAAATCTGGCTTTTGCAAAACAACCCTAGAGCCTAGTGTCCTATTATCCAAAAACCCCTTTACCTATTAGTATTAGCTTGCGAGTACTTAAAGAGTACTCATGGCTTTGTCCCTGGCTATTCCCATGGCCAGACTATGAAGAGGAGTACCTGGAGGATGGACCCCAGGGAGGTTACGACAACTAGGATCATCTCCCATCGTCAGCATTGACTGTGACCCCGAAGATGGAGCTTCGCCTACGCTACCGTTATTATTACGTATTCCGCTGCTTGAAGTTGTTCTAAGAACTAGATCATGGGATCCCTATTTGTGTAAGAACTTATGTGTCGTTTATAATGGATGATGAACTATGGTACCAATTTGTTATGTCTTGCAAAAATGGTAATCCTGGGATTGCGATGTATGGCATAACAGGAATCTAGGATTGAAAAATCCGGGTGTTGACAAGTTGGTATCTGAGCCATCCTGACCATAGGATACCCTAGTTAGACTGGACGTTTGAACCAAAAACTTAGTTTCAAAACCAAAGAAAACAAATATTTACAAAAACTTATTCTAATTCTTATCCCTTTTATTCTTTCATAAAAATTCATGTTCCTCAAAAACTCTTGCAAAATACATAAAATTTTGACACACTTGATCACCCTGCTAATCTACTCATCCTTTATTCTTATAGATGGACGTGAAGTACAACAAGTTTTACCAACCGGGGAATGGAGGAGACCTTATCTTTGAGAGGGATTTGGACCAGCTTTCGGAACTTCTGGAGCGTCCGCACCTCAAGTTCTTCGGAGCTCAACTCAATGATCAAGGAGGAGAAGATATGCAGTGGCTAATTGTTGCAAGTCTCCGAGGAAAGATTGAACCTCCCACTGCGGAGGGAATTCAGTTTACCTTGAGGGAAAACAACGAGCTCGATGGACTTGCCAGAGCAATACAGGAAGCTCTTTCCTGTCTGTGTGGGCAGAGCATCAATCAGATCAAGGGTACTCGCTTTGAGTTTTTCCCAAGGCGTGATGCAAATGGACAACCCCTGGAAGCTCCATACCACCCTGAGCTGAAGACTCAATTGGACCACCTTAGCTTCATGGTGTATTATCGTCAGCAGGAGTTGGACAACTACCGTGACTACTGCAACCACAAGTCTGCCATCATCAAGACAAAGGATCAGACCATCGCCATGCTAGCAAAGGATCGCAAGTCTCGCCGCCGTCAACTCGACAAGAAGGAGCGCATTATTGCCCGTCTTCGCCACCGCATCTCATCTTTGGAGGAGACCATCCACGAGAGAGACATGCAGTTGGAGGAAAGGGAGAATGCCGGAGAGGATCTTCGTGGAGACCCTTACTCCTATCTCAGCGATGATGATGCTTTTCTGGAGGATCAGGCCATGGACTTCTTTACCGATGAGGATGATTTCGCCTTCATCGATGATGATGAAGATGATGAAGCCACAGACTCCAAGGAGTAGTAGCACTTGAGCACTAGCGTAGTGAGAAGTATTCGGCCCCACTGTATCATAGTTCTCAGAATGGTTCTTAAAACCATCTGTTTTTCTTTGTTGTGGTGTGTGTTGTACTGTGTGCTATGAATGAATGAATGAAAAAACAAGTTGCTAGAAAAATCTGAGTCAAACCTTTAAAACTTTTCAAAGCCCCCGAAACCTTAGAAATTTCCCTCTTTTCTCATGATCTACCTAAATCTTCAGATGCCACGTGGAGGAAGTGGTTCAGCCCCGGATCCGATGTTGCAGATCATGCAAATGTTGACTTCTGACCGCGAAGCTGAAAGAGCGGAACGTCAAGCCAACCTAGCCACTCTGCAACAGATAGCCCAGCTAGCCCACAACAACCAAGGCCACGGAAATCAGGACAACCATGGATCTAAGCTCAAGAATTTCTAGAATACCAACCCACCTGTTCTCACTAAGTCAGAAGAACCCCTAGACGCCGATGATTGGCTGCAAACCATGGAAAATAACCTATAAGTCGCCGGAGTGGAAGCCAACGAGAAAGTTCTGTTTGCCACCCATTATCTAGCCGGAGATGCCAGGGCATGGTGGAACAGCGTTCGCGCAATGACCGAGGCCAGATGATGACCTGGGAGGAATTCAAGGTCAAGTTCAGCAGAACCCATGTGCCACCGGGTTTGATCAAGATAATGAGAGACGAGTTCAGAGAGCTGAAGCAAGGAAGGATGACTGTAGTGGAATACCGTGACAAATTTTTGTCATTAGCTAGGTATGCCCCGGACGAGATAGACACGGAAGCCAAGAAGAAGGAGAGGTTCCTGAATGGTCTGCATGACGAGATGCAGCCGGTGTTAGTCAATATTCCCTTTGCGGATATTGAAGCCCTGGTCGAATCTGCCATCCAGATGGAAGGAAAGATCAACCAAGCCAATGAGAACCGCAAGCGTCGTATGATGCATCAGCCAGGAACCCATCAGACCCCAAAGTATCGCCCCAACCCATCTCCAGGATTTGCCCCAAGAACCAACAGACCCCCGATGACCCGTCCGACCTATCCCAACCGTGGAAACCCTAGACCCGGAGGAAATCACAACAACCCCGGCAACTCTAGCAATTTCACCCGTGCCCCACCCAAATTCAACAACAACAATGCTACCGCCAACACCAACACTGCCCCTAGGACTGGAAGCAATGCTGTGCCTGTCGCAGCCAAGGACAAGTCGCAAGTGACTTGTTATGACTGTGGAAATAAAGGCCACTATTCCAACGAGTGCCCCAACAAGGAGAATGCTACAACCCCTAATGCCAATGTCCCAGCTCAGCAGCAGCGTCGTGTTCATCCAGGGAGAAGATTTGCCCCAGGGAATTCACTCAACCGCAATGGCCGTCTTTTTCTCATGCATGCTGAAGAAGCTCAGGAAGCGCCAGACGTCGTGCTGGGTATGTTTTCTGTTAATTCAGTACTTACAAGAGTGTTGTTTGATTCTGGTGCATCGCATTCATTTGTCACCGAAGAATTTGCATGCACTAGTAAAATTCAACCAACCAAACTGAAGCATGTTATGATTGTTCAAATTCCCGGATCAACCACCAAGGCTAGGCAAATTTGCAAAGCCGTCCCTATCCGAATCCATGGCATAGACTTTTATGCTAATCTGATAGTACTCGGAACTAAAGGTTTGGAAGTAGTACTAGGAATGGATTGGATGTCCAAACATAAAGGATTGATTGACTGTGCCAAGAAAGCCATCACCATGACCAGTACAGCCGGAATATCAGTCGAACATATATCTGAAACCTTACCTCGCCAATTAAAATGCAACAAGAGTATAGCCCAACCTACCATTGACCAAGTCCGGATAGTCTGTGAATACCCCGATGTATTTCCAGATGTTTTGCCCGGTATGCCCACAGATCGGGATATCGAGTTTATCATTGAACTAATCCCCGGAATCGGACCCATAGCCCAGAGACCCTATAGTATGAACCCGTCAGAGCTCGCAGAACTGAAGAAGCAACTGGATTCCATGCTAGAAATTGGATTGATTCAACCAAGTGCGTCACCATGGAGATCACCTGTCTTGTTCGTGGACAAGAAGGATGGAGGTAACCGTTTGTGTACGGATTATCGGAAGTTGAATGATGTCACCATCAAGAACAAGTACCCCTTGCCCAAGATAGAAGATTTGTTTGATCAGCTTACCGGTGCCAAGGTGTTTTCTAAGATTGATCTTAGAACTGGCTATCATCAACTCAAGATTCGTGCAGAGGATATTCCAAAGACTGCCTTTACCACCAGATATGGATTGTATGAGTATACAGTCATGTCTTTCGGATTAACCAATGCCCCCGCTTATTTCATGAACCTCATGAATAAGATTTTTATGGACTTCCTGGATAAGTTTGTCATTGTTTTCATCGATGACATTCTGATTTATTCCAAATCAGAAGAAGAACATGAGCTACACCTAAGGACCATTCTTAGAACCCTTAGAGAGCATCAATTGTATGCAAAGTTTAGCAAATGTGAATTCTGGTTACAGGAGGTAGGATTCCTCGGTCACATTGTATCAGCCGGAGGAATTGCCGTTGACCCTGCCAAAGTGAAAGATGTAGAAGATTGGCAAGCCCCAACCACTCAAACCCAAGTTCGTGCTTTTCTCGGATTGGCGGGATATTACCGCAAATTCGTAGAAGGATTCTCTAGTATCGCCAGACCCATGACCCAATTGCTGAAGAAGGACAAGAAGTTTGAATGGACCGACAAATGTGAAGCGAGTTTTCAAGAACTCAAAAGGAGATTGATTTCAGCCCCAATCTTGATCATGCCGGATATCACGAAGCCCTTCGATGTGTATTGTGACACATCCAAGATTGGTCTCGGATGTGTGCTAATGCAAGAAGGCAAAGTTATATCTTATCTATCTCGACAACTGAAGCAACATGAGCAAAACTACCCAACCCATGACCTCAAACTCGCAGCCGTAGTTCTAGCCCTGAAGACATGGAGACATTACCTGATGGGAAACCGTTGTGAGATTTATTCGGATCACAAGAGCCTAAAGTATATTCACTCAGAAGGAGCTGAATATGAGGCAGAGAAGATGGATTGAGCTAATCAAGGATTATGACCTGGACATTTACTATCACCCTGGTAAAGCCAACGTGGTAGCCGATGCCCTTAGCAGATTGCCGTGCCGCTTGAACTCCATGATTTTGAAGGAGTAACCAAGTTTGCACAAGGAGATAGAAGATTTTCGAATGGAATTAGTAAGTGAAGGATTTTTGGCTAGCATAGAACTCCAGCCCACTTTGATCAGTCAGATTAAGGAGGCGCAGAAGGGAAATGCTAGTATTGACGGAATCAAGCATCATATCGGTACAGGCAAAGTACCCGGATTCACCGAGGACGAAAAAGGAGTGTTGTGGTACAAAGGACGCCTTTGTGTACCAGAAGATTCTGAATTGAAAGAAGTTATTTTGAAGGAGGCTCATGATACTCTTTATTCTATCCATCCCGGAGGAACTAAGATGTATCAAGATTTAAAAGAGCAATTTTGGTGGCATAAGATGAAGAGAGAAATCGGAAGCTATATCGCCAAGTGTGATATATGTCAGCGAGTCAAGGCAGGACATCAAAGACCCGCTAGATTGTTGCAACCATTGCAGATTCCAGAATGGAAATGGGATTCTGTAGGAATGGACTTTATCACTGGACTACCTACTTCTAGTAGGGGAAATGACTCTATCTGGGTCATAGTGGACAGATTGTCCAAAGTCGCCCATTTCTTGCCCGTCAAAACCACATATCAGAGTTCGAAACTAGCGGAGTTGTACATCGCTAGAATCGTCAGTTTGCACGGAGTCCCCAAGAACATAGTATCGGATCTAGGAACTCAGTTTACCTCGAGATTCTAGAAGAAAGTCCAAGAAGGTTTAGGAACCCATCTAGATGTCAGTACCGCGTATCACCCTCAGACCGATGGACAAACGGAGCGAGTAAATCAAATACTCGAAGATATGCTGAGAGCATGCGTGTTAGAATATGGATCCAAGTGGGAAGACTGTCTGCCGTTCGCAGAATTTTCTTACAACAATAGTTATCAAGCCAGTTTGCAAATGGCGCCATTTGAGTTCATGTATGGAAGGAAGTGTCGCACCCCTTTGAACTGGTCGGAAGTAGGAGAGAGTCAGATTTTTGGACCCGACATCCTACGAGAAGCAGAAGAGAAGGTTCACAAGATTCGTGAGCACCTCAAGACCGCCCAATCCAGACAGAAGAGTTACGCCGACAAGAGACATAGAGACCTCGCCTTCAACATAGAAGATTTTGTTTATCTGAAAGTGTCGCCATTGAAGGGAATGCAGCGTTTCCAACTCAAAGGAAAGTTAGCCCCCAGATATATTAGACCTTTCAAGATTCTGAACCGTCGAGGAGAAGTATCGTACCAATTGGAACTACCCGAAGAGATGTCAGCCGTGCACAACGTGTTCCATATCTCGTTACTTCGCAAGTGTCTCGAAGTCCCCGAGAAGACCAAAGTATTCAAGAATATCGACCATCGGACCGTAGAAATCAACGATGACCTGACCTATCCCGAAGTACCCATCCGCATTTTGGAAGAAGCTTTTCGAACTACCCGAACCCGAAGCATCAAGTTTCTCAAGATTCAGTGAAGCAACCACACAGAAGAGGAAGCTACCTGGGAACACGAAGATCACATCAGGACGGAGTTTCCTGATCTCTTAAAATCCTAGGTAATCTTTTCGTCCTTTTTCAAATCTCGGGACGAGATTTTGTTTAAGGGGGGAAGGTTTGTAACATCCCAAAAATACTAAGATTGGATCATCAAACTCTAATCATCAAAATTAGGGTTAACAAAAACTTTTCTAATTAAAATTATGAATGCATGCATATGTGTATGCATTGATTTTGAAATTATTTTAAACCACCTTGTTTGATTGTGTCATTGCTTGTAAAATGTTTCTTAGGTGAAATAAACATCATCTAAAACATTTCCCACACTTTTCCTAAAGACAAGTAAATCAAAACAAATATATAAAAGGAATGGTCATTTTGACCAATTTAACACCCATGCCTACTTTGGCTGTCTCAAACTTTCAGAACCTAATGGAAACTTTTCTAGATCTTTGCACCCCTTGAATGTACTCATAACAAAGTATCAAGACCCACTTTGTGATCATCTAGAAACTTTCAAATGCATAGTTTAAATGACAATTCAAAATTGAATCTTTATCATATGGGAAAATCCCACTTTTTCAAAAACCACTCAAACAAGCTCAACTTTCAAAACCCAAGCATCTGCAGACTCACCAGCACCAATCTAGCAAACCCACCAAAAATCTTTTCAAAATTCAAAACTTGATTTCATGCGGCCATTTCATCAAACAGGTTGCAGACACAAATCAAACAAACATCAAACACTATTGTGAGCAGTGATTCTTGCCTAACTTGTTCCCTAGTTAGCTCACAACCAGCTCAGTAGATCACCTAGGAAGATTAACCAAGCACTAGCACCACTGTGAGCTTGCCATTGCCATCAATGGCGAACAGCCGAGCACACCCTTGCCACCCCATAGTCGACAGCAAGCTAGGAGCAGCAGCAAGAATAGCCAGCATGTCTGGGAGGCAGCCCACCGTCCACCGCCACTCCCTGTCCACTGCTCGAGCCTTGCCAAGCCCTGTACCACGCGCACGAACCGCGCCCAGACCGCCAGAGACCATGCCGAGCGTGCGCCAGAGCACCACCCTCGACCGAAGCCCACAGACCGCGCGCTGCCCTCGCCGCGTGCATACACAATCCCCACCGACCCAGGAGACCGCTAGACATCCCCGTTCGCCGCCCCGTGACGCATAGCCACCACTCGCCGTCGAAGACGCCGCCTCTGCCGCGCAGAGCATCGCCCGTTCCAGACCAAGCCGCACCGCCCCATGCCTCAAAACCATGTCGTTGAGCATCGCCAGGAGACACCATACCGTCCCCTACCCTTGCCCATGCCAAGAGCCGCCTGTAACATCGCCCCCGACGAGCTCACCGTGCGCCCCGACGGTCCCCTCGCTCGACTATAAATAGAGGCCACCCCCGCTCGATTTTTTCACACCATCTCACTCCCCTCTCCTCACTGATCGTGCCACACCGTTCTCAGAGCAAGGAGAGCACCACCCCACCGGAATTTCACCGGAGCCCGCCACCTCTGGAGAAGAAGGGAGCCATCGATTTCGTCCACCCCAGGCGCTGCCGCGACCAACCCGGAGTTTGCCGTCGTCGACTTCGTCGTTCGCCCGCCTCGCCGACCCTCGCCAGAACACCGGTGAGCCCCCAGCACCCCCCACTGTCCGCGCTAGGTTTCGTTCTCGCCGGCGTTGTCTCGCGTCGACGATGACTCCCAGCCGTTGGATTAGAATCAGATCGAACGACCCACGTTGCCCCATACCGCTTCGCCCAGCCCCGTGTCACTGACGAGTGGGGACACCCACTTAAGCAGCCCACGGATGCACTGCGCTTAGCAGGCCGGCCCGTTAACTTTTCCCGCGCAGCCCAGTGATTTGAATTAAATCTTTCTATTTTAATTCAAACACACTTCTGTACCCAACTTCAAAAATCAACCCAGATCGATTAAGTGCACCAATTTGAATGAAACCAATTTTGTTGGAAAGGTCTGTGAATGCTGAATCCAAGCCCGTTGGATTCAAGTCATTTGGATCTGTAGATCATCCTTAGTAAAAATAACAAGGCAGAAGCTTTTCTGCATTCAAACATTTTTCAAATTTAAACCATAATAGCTTTTGAGTTGATTCCGACTTTCAAAAATCACATTTAACCATACCTTTCAGAATATATAAAAATATATAGGTTTACTTGCAGAAATAATGTTCAAGTAATAAAAGAATGCTACATAGGCATTTCTAGCCACTTTAATTAATTAGAATAAAAGGGTAAAACCTTATTAAATTGTGACACCACTTTAAATTACATTCACATGGACTACAATATGTGGTGATGACATGTGTCAACATGATCCCATGTTTGGTTTGGAGAATATTAAATCTTAAGCAGTTTTTCAATGAGTAGAAATTACTTTTCTACAAATAAAAGGAATTAAATCAAGCCTTAACCTTGTAATGTTAGAGATGATGCTAGATCATCTATAGGACCCTTGTGTGTGATGATTGCAAGTAGTTAAGTATTGTTTGGTGATTGTGTACCTCGTATTTATTCATAGACGCTAGTACCGACCAAGGATACGAGGAGGAAGAAGGATACTACGAAGAAGAAGCCGAGGAGAACTTCAACCACTGCTCTTCCCAAGGCAATCCTTACTAATCAAGTTGACCTATGCAAGCTAACACTTGCAATTTAGCAAGCTTATACTGATTTGGTGCAAGCAAATACTTGCTTGTTACTATGCTTACTATATGCCTTAAGCATATGTGATCATACCCACTTGATAAACCAATCCTAGTTTTATTTGCAAGCTTCTTACTTTATTTCTTTATCAAAGCTTTAACTTAGAGTTGACTTAAGTGACTTGTAGATACTAGAAAGATTCTGAAGGTTGCATAAAGAGCATAAAATTTGGCCTAAGTTAGAAACCTTGATATCATCCTAAGATATAAGGTTGTACTTAGTTGAAACTCCACTAGTTCACCACCCCTCATTAGTACTACCCCCACCTGTAGATGCTAGTGCTAAGCATAAAACTTGATCAACCTTAGATGGGTTTACTTGGTGGAAAAATGGTTATGAAAACATTGGAATGATGGATCATTCTATTGAAATGTTTTGGACATGTGTTTTCTAACACTTGATGATTTTGGTGATGAAAATGTTGAGGCATGAGCCTTAGCCCTTTATAAAACTGATGGTTGTCTGGATGCGATATTTTATCGTACAACCACAATACCCAAATATTGGGTAGGGCTTGACTGGAAACTTATATACCTTAGTATTAGCTCCCTCATGGCCAAGGTCTGAGATGAGGCTACCTTGTGAAGATTGTCCACCTGTGCAGTACCCAAGATGACAGTTGGTCATGGTTGGGAGGCCAAACTCACAGGAGAGGTGCTTATACTAGGGCGTGTAATTGAAAGGTTAGGATTGATTATCCGCATACTGAGTATGGTGAATTCAGGATTTGTTCCTGACGGATGTATCAAATGTTGTGGTGAAAGTATACAATCTCTGCAGAGTGTCAAACTATTCGAATAGCCGCGTCCGCGGTTATGGACAGTTGGAGTGGCCATACTGTTCCCCCGTCAGACTTTTCAAAATGACTTGTGAAATGAATTGAGACTTTGACTTAACCACAACAGAGTTGTGACCTGAGTTACAAGATCCCACCTAGGAGTTATAAAATTGTGACTAGCTTTGGAACTTAGTAGAGATAAATCTGGCTTTTGCAAAACAACCCTAGAGCCTAGTGTCCTATTATCCAAAAACCCCTTTACCTGTTAGTATTAGCTTGCGAGTACTTAAAGAGTACTCATGGCTTTGTCCCTGGCTATTCCCATGGCTAGACTATGAAGAGGAGTACCTGGAGGATGGACCCAGGGAGGTTACGACAACTAGGATCATCTCCCATCGTCAGCATTGCCTGTGACCCCGAAGATGGAGCTTCGCCTACGCTACCGTTATTATTACGTATTCCGCTGCTTGAAGTTGTATTAAGAACTGGATCATGAGATCCCTATTTGTGTAAGAACTTATGTATCGTTTGTAATGGATGATGTACTATGGTATCCAATTCTGTTATGTCTCGCAAAAATGGTACTCCTAGGATTGTGATGTATGGCATAACAGGCATCTAGGATTGAAAAATCCGGGTGTTGACAGAAAATCTAGGATTGCGTGCTCCTTTTACTGAAGAAGTTAGGTTAGCAGTTTTTGCCTCTTATGCTGAAGGTGCTCCTGGGCCTGATGGTCTTCCTTTTCTATTTTACCAATCCTTTTGGGACATTATCAAAGTTGATCTTCTATCCATGTTCAATGCATGGCATGAGGATCATCTTGATATTTTTAGATTAAATTTTGCCATGATTACTTAATTCCCAAAGAGAATGATGCTAAAACCATGAAGAAATTTAGGCCTATTAGTCTGTTAAATTGTTCTTTTAAAATCTTTACTAAGGTTTTGACGAATAGATTAGCCAAGTGATAGGAAGAATCATCACTCCTAATCAATCTGCTTTTATTAGAGGAAGATTTATTTTAGAAAGTGTGGTGACTGCTCATGAGATCATACATGAGGTGCATAGAAACAAAAGTGAAGGGCTTGTCCTTAAGATAGACTATGAGAAAGCTTATGATAAAGTTAATCTTGTCTTTTTGTTTGAAATCCTAGAACTTAGAGGTTTTTGTCCTATATTCATTAGATTCATTAGACAAATCTCTCTGGGAGGGTCCATAGGGGTTAAAGTAAATGATTTTGAGAGTGGTTTTTTTCTGACTGGGAAAGGACTTAGACAAGGTGACCCCATCGCCCCCTTGTTATTTAACATCATGATTGATGTTTCCTCTAGAATGTTATCTAAAGGCTCTGTTTGTGGAGCTATTGTTGGTATTTGTCCTAATTTTGTGCCTGGTGGTGTTAGTTGCCTGCAGTATGCAGATGACACTTTGCTTTTCCTAAAACCTGATAGAGTTGGTGCCATTAATCTCAAGTGGATCCTTACTTGTTTTGAACAAATTTCTGGGATGAGGATAAACTACCACAAAACTGAACTCATTCCAATCAACTTAGATTATGATGAGGTTAAACCTTATCTAGACATTTTTGAGTGTGTAAAGGGTAGTTTCTCTGTTAAATATTTAGGAATCCCTCTGCATTTTGATAAGTTGAGGAGAGAGGATCTTCATCCTCTAATAGAGAATCTTCTTTAAAGGATTACTGACTGGAGGGGTAAACTCCTTTCTTATACTGCTAAAAAAGTGTTGATTCAGGCTTGCTTATCAAGCATCCCTATTTATTTGCTATCCTTTTTTAAATTTCCCAAGTGGGCTATTAAACTTTTAGATTCTCATATGGCTAACTTTTTCTGGAATGATAAAGAAGATAGACATAAAATTCATCTTGCTAATTGGCCTTCAGTCTGTATGAAAAAAGAGTTTGGCAGTTTGGGAATTCCAAACTTGCAAGACCTTAATTTGTGTTTACTAGGTTCTTGGGTTAAAAGGTACATTCAGGGTGAAGGGACACTCTGGAGGAAAATTATAGATGCTAAATATAGAACTAAAAACCCTAATATTCTTTGTTGCCATGATGTTCACCCTTCCACTATTTGGAAAGGGGTAATGTGGGCTTCTAGAGCTGTAGAAGTAGGTTACATGTTGCAAGTAGGTAATGGTAAATCTGTCAAATTTTGGGAGGATGTCTGGTTTGGTAATTGTACTTTGGCTACTCAGTATTGAGAAGTTTACCTAGTTTCCAACCAGCAAACCAAAACTATATCCGATCTTTGGGATGGTAGTCATCTCAGATGTGATTTTAGAAGAACTTTCACGATCTAGTGGCAGGAAATTTTAGGCATTGCTCAATCTGTCTCCTTGACAGATGAAGAGGATCAACTAATCTGGCAGTATGAGTCTAAAGGGATTTACTCTTCAAGCTCTATGTATGCTTTGGTAAATTTTAGAGGATTAACCCCACTTTATTTGCCTGCGGTTTGGAAGCTTAAAGACCCACCTAGAATTCAGATTTTTCTCTGGCTTTTCTCTCAGAATAAAATTCTCACCAGAGACAACCTTAGAGCTAGGGGTATTCCAAAACCTTTGGAGTGTACTCTTTGTAAAGAAATTGAATTTGTTAAGCATTTATTTTTGAATGTGTAGTTTCCAAGATGATCTGGGTAGATGTTCAGGACATCTTTGGAATTCTAGTTGATAATTTTGAGTCCATTGCTTTGAGATGGCTTGCTAGTAAGAAATATTTACATTTTAATGTGGTTTTTGCTATAGTGCTTTGGAGTATCTGGAATAATAGGAACAATATAGTCTTTAACCATACCCCTTGGATTAACTTGAAACAGGTGTGGCGATTGGTTCAATCTTATCTAAGAAATTGGAAGATCCCATTCAAAGAGCTGGAGGGGGGATGATCACTCTATTCATGGAACGGGTGATAAACAGGCTGAAGAACCCACTGGAGCTCATGGCAACCTGATTTGCAATGGGTTTGAGTGGATCTCTACTTGGAAAACCACTGCATCGTCGAGCTATGGGGGCGTGCTACTCTAGCGTTTCTGGAGGCACACCCTGAGTCTACTGATGAGATTCACGTGGTGATCTGAGTCAGAGAAAAATCTGTTTCTGTTAGCCTGTTTTTCCCTTCCTTTTCAGCTTGGGTGTAATAGTTTCTGCTATGAAAACTGGTCCTAGTTCTCTCTTTTGAGTAACCTTGGTCTCCCCCTTCTGGGTTGCCGGAGGTAGTTTTTGTTAGCTATTAGTTTGGAAGTGTTAGCTTCCCCTTTCTGGAGTTTCTGCACCTGGAACGCGGGCGGTGGTTTCATTTCTTTGGAATGGAACCGGGGTGAATCCCTGTTGATCTAAAAAAAGGTACCCACCCATCTTTCTCCATCAACACTAACTTGAATCAGGCGTTCGCACCGCTTTATAAATAAAGCACACCGGTGAGACTGCTGCTGGCCAGACAACACAAGGCCCAAAGAACATGCTGGGGCCACATCACAGTCAAGCCCAAACGAAAAGAGAACTAAAAAAGAAACAAGTGCCAACATTGGCCGATCGATGAAGCGAAGACGGCCCTCTACCGCTACGCCCTCCAAAAAGGTCCCACCATGCTCCTGCCATTTCGAACCGCCGTGTACCAAGCAGTACCTTCAGCAAGGGATGCGACAACAACGACTCTACCGCCCGGACTAGTCCTAGGGTTTCCCCCGGTACACGGAGAAGGGTAGAGAGGAGTTACCCAATTCCCTTCAGGAAGGAGAGGCGACACCCGCAGGCGTCACCGGCGTCAGTGCCAGCGAGGACCGACAGGGATTTCGCCCACCCCCAAAGAACCACCATCCCAGACGGTTTGAAGTGCTTCACCCAACCCACCGCCAACCAGCACACGCCACCACGGAAAAGGCGCCATCTTCATAATCTCACTGTGGACATCGACGCGAGGCCTCGAGTCCTGAGCAAGGGGGCATTGGTACCGAGGGTAGTAGCATTGCAGCCGCGCAGGAGGGAACTACCTCCACCGCCGTGGTAGTAGCCGAACAGATGCAGCAACAGGGGCACACCAGGTCTCGGGCCCGGCCGGGCCCATATGGGCCCGCAAAAGCCCCCGTCGCCATGTTGCAGCAAGGGCATCCGCGAACGCCACCACCAACCCAGATTCTCTGTCGCCCCTCCTCCACCTCTAGGGAGCCGCATAGGAGCACACCGGGGTAAGCCCATCCCAACCCATATGGGGCCCAAACGGGCTTAGATCTGGGCCGAGATGCACACCATGGCCGCAAATCCTAGATGCCCCGCCGCCAGCACAAGCAAGCACGCAAGTCAGCGCCGCACAGCGGCCCAACCGGCCGCTCCGCAGCGCCTCCGCCCACCCATCCCACGGGAGCCACGCCGCTGAGCAGGACCACCGCCTCCGAGAGGCACCGCCGCCCTCTAGGGCCCGCTCCCCCTTTCGCACGCCGGGTAAAGTCCACTCCGCCACCGCTAGCCCTGCCCGGGCAGCGCCCAGCGGTCCACGCCGCCGGCGGCGGCAGGAGAGATGGAAGGGAGAAGCTTTTGGGCGGGGCATAGGGAGGCGGCTACTCGTCGCCCCGCGGGGAGGGGGCCGAGCGAGCGAGCCAGAGTTTTTTCTATCGACAATCCCTCTCCATCAACACTACTTGTCGCTGAAAACTGGACGAGTCTTCCTTCAGAATTGCTCTTCAACTTCAGCTAAAATTGTGCCTTCGACCTGCAAGTCTTATTTTTTTACTATGATGTCAGTTCTTGTGTATTCCTCCACTCGTTGGGCGTTCAGGGACGAAATCCGGACGTAAATAGCCTTGGACGGAACTAGTTTTAGGCATGAAAACACCCACTTTCCCACTCGCATTCTCATGACGAGATTCAGCGTTTGGCCAAAATTCAATCAAATTCAGCTAAATTTCAAGAAATATAGCGATTTCATTAAATTATAGGAGAGTTTCATACATATTACGTCAAATTCGGACATATACCCGAATTTTGACTTTATTAGGCTAAAAACTAAAAAAACATAATACTGGCAGAAGCTGATGCCGATGCCACCGGTGAGCTCGCCGTCGCTCACATGTCAAAATTACGCCACCGGTGAGCTCGTCGTGGCTCACATGTCAAAAATTACGGTAGAACACCGTGTAATCCAGGTCAACCTTGTCGTCACCATCGCCGTCGCTTGGTGGCTGCGGGAGGCGCGAGCTACCCTGGCCTGCGCCGCCGTACCTCCACATATGGTACAAGGGGCTGTCGTCGTCATCGTTGTTGAGGACGACGAGCGGCGCGACCTGGTAGGCATGCTCGCGGCGAGCACTGGCCTGACGCTCGGCCTCCTTTTGCTGGTGCTGAACTCGGCGTTTCTCCGCTTGCTCCTAGTCCGTCCTGGACCAAGCGAGGATGTCGGGATCCGACATCGGCGGCGGCGGCACCGCGTCCTGGAGAGAGCGCTCCATCGCCATCTTCATGGTGAAGGAGTCCTCGTCGACGGCCATCGCCCAGTCCGCCGGCTCCGGCTTCGGCTGGCGCGGGCGAAGCCTGCCGGTCCGCGACGATGGAGCACGGGGCTCGTTGACGACGATCCCCCGAGATCTTGTCCTCGGAGGCGAGCGCACCGGCGTGTCGGCCTCCCGCTTGACGGGCCGAAGAACCTCGCCGCTGGTGCGCGACGACAGTGCCAGCGTGGACCCGGACGAGCGGGAGGCCGAGGCGGCGATGGAGGAGGAGCTGAGGCTGGCCATCCTCCTAGGCAGCCAGTTCGCCGGAGGATGGCGCCGCGCCCTGGCCGTGGGCACCGGCGAGCGCAGGAAGGCTAGCCTAGGGCGGTTGTCGGCGTGGATGTGCTCCAGGACGGCGGTGAGCGTCCGTCCTGGCGCACTCCACCATCGTTGGTGCCCCACCATGTTGTTGCGCTTCGGCAGCGTGCCAGGCGGCCCTTCATGGGCGGCGAGCTCACGGAGTCCACGCTCGGCAAAGAACTACTCCCAGTATGCGTGGTTGCCAGGGTCTTCGGTGAGCTCCGGGTCCTCCATCGCCGCGATGGCAGCCTGGATCTCCTCCACCATTTCGTCACCGGCACCGGGATGCCGACGGCGTTGAGCTTCCCGCCGGATGGGCACCAGAAGTCCGGTGGCACCATGTAGCCGGTGTCGTGGAGCATCCGGGCCTTCCAGGGCTGGAACGTACGCCGACCGAAGCCGTTCGCCGCCGTAGGGTCGTCGGGTACCTCTCGGCCATGGCTTTCTTCTAGCCGGAGTTGGAGTTCGCGGTAGAGGAGGAGTGGAGGGGCTGAGAGTGTGTGTTGTGAGCCGGCGAGGGCGCCGGATTTTATAGTCCGAAGTGGGCGGCGAAGGCAGGAGAGATGTAGCGGCGTGGGCGGAAAAAGGGAAAATGGCGGGAAGTTATTGCCTGGCGGTCTGTCACGGGAGCCGAGGCGACGGTGGCGCGCCATTAGGGCGACGCGTGGTCGACGAGACGGGCAATTATTGTCCGGCGGTCCATCGCGGGAGCCGAGGCGGAAGGATGACGACGACTCGGTTTCGAGTCACTGACTAGACGGTTCCACGCGCCGAGCCTTTTTTTTTGCCGAATTCGCTTCGTCCTGCGTTTCCAGAACGTTCAGGCGCCCCGAAATCGGCCTGAAAACCCTAGACGAAAGTTAGGTTAAATTCGGAGACCAGTTTTCGGCGTCCGAACGAAAAAAATCATGGGAACGTCCTGCTGGAACCCGAGTGGGGTTGCTCTTAAAGGAATATAAGTTAGCAATAGAAATGGAATTTCTAGGAAAGAATTAAAAGTCATGGTTATTTGTCTACTTCACAGGCAGGAAAGTTAGTCTCATTTTGTCACTATGGACGATCCCCCAATATGCGGTACCGCTTCCAGGTTGGAACGATCCCTCGATAGCTCCGACAGACCGAGATATACCTTGGGGAGGCAGGAGGGAACGAAATGAATGGTTGAAGAAATTTAGATGCCACAGTCATGGCAATCTTGAACACTTCAGAGTTTATGATTGCAAGACCAGGAACAAGCTTGAAATTGACTAGAGTTAATAATATAAATCTACCACATTAATAGCTAAAGTTTCCAAATGATACTTTTTTCAAGCATACGTCCCGAAAGACGTATCTTTTTCATAGAAGAGGGTCAAACGGCTAAAATTTACAACACGCCGCGGCACAGACGTCCCGGACACAGACCACACCGCCTCGAGGGCAACACTCACACACTAGCTAACTACTCGCGACATCTCCACCTATCTACCTGGCTCAAGCAATCCCGAAAGAGTCCCGCGGCTATCCACAGGCATGCTTCCTTAGAGATCTTCTGAATGACCACAGTGGCCGGGGGGGGGGGGGGGGGCTCTGTCAAAGACAATGTCGTTCCGGTGGCGCCAAAGTGTCCAACACACCAGGGAGACTCATGTCCAGAGATCTCGCTCGCGGTCTCTCCCTTCACGCTTTCCTGAAGCAAGGTAACCAGTTTAGAGTCAGGATCCAGCAACCATTGCCTCTTGCCCCACCAACCAAGGCAAGCGTTCCACACCTCTCGAGCTAGGACACACCCCATGAGCAGGTGGTCGATGGATTCTCCACACTGGTCGCAGAATGGGCGGGTCGCCGGGTGTTGTAGTCCACGTCGGCTCAGCCTATCCGCGGTCCAACATCTGTTCCTCACAGCTAACCAAAGGGAAACTTTGCAGCTAGCGGGGGCTCGAGAGCGCCAGATCTGCAGAGCCCCTGACATCGAGGCCCGGCCGGCGAAAAGGGCCCTGTAGCAAGACTTCGCAGAGTAGCATCCCGACGGATCCCATGTCCATTTGAGGACATCATGTGTCCCCTCTGTCAGGGTGACCTCCTCCAGGCGACCGGCGACTTCCAGCAGCTCACGGATGGCAGCCGCGCTGAGATCGGGCGAGACATCATGGAGCCAGGCCCCTGCAAGGCCCTCGCGAACCCTGCAGGTTGCGATCGCACCCGCCGGTACCATCGCAAAAAGGTGCGACGCTGCGTCCTTGAGCCTTCCACATGGTAACCACTTGTCTGTCCAGAAGAGGGTGTCGGCGCCATCTCCGAGTACCGAGGTTGTGGCCGCATCGAAAATTGTAACGGTTCCAAATGATACTGATTAATGTCCCAATCGAAAACGAAACCAAATTTTCGTAAAATGCACTGATCTGCGTTCGATACACGTTTGATCGTGAATTGATAGGAAAACTGACAGCAATCTACCAATTATGATGGCGTGGTATGAACTTGATGACGTGGAGAGACGGCCGTTACAAAAAATTTGCTTTTTACAAATATAATGTTTTGTTCTTAATTTAAGTGGGGAAATAAAAAAGTTCACTCTGTCCACTGACGGCCACCATCCATCTCCTTCCTCCGCCCACCGGCAACCACCACCAAGCCCCTTCTCTTCCTCTGCTCCACCGGCACGCGCCGTCCCGCCCCTCCCCTTCCTCCCGCTCTACGGCGAGTGCTGCCCCGCCCCTCCCCTTCCTCCCGCTCTATGGCGAGTGCCGCCGCCCCATTCTTCTGCTCCAACGGCGAGCGCTGCCGCAACCCTCCATTCCTCTGCCCACCAGCAATCACGGCCCCTCCCCTTCCTCCACCTATCGGCGACCACCGCCCCTCCCATGTGTCGTGCAAATCAGCGCGACCCTCCCATCTGGCTGGACTGCCATCGATTACGACATGCTGCAGGCCAACTCATCTACGTGACAACCCCTATTGCGGGCATCTAAGCGCCACTACTCTCCATCCCCTTTCAGGCCTCCCTTTGTACGGCTGGGGTAAACGACGGGAGATGCACGCAGGATTTCCGGTGGCACGCGCGGTGGACCATCACTCATGAAGGCGCGCATGGTGTGGGTGGGTATACTTGGCGCGCACTAGCAAGCAGGGGCCGACGGAGCTCGTGTTGGGGGGTGGCGGTGGAGGCAGGGGACAGTGTGGCGCAGGGAGGAAGAAGATGGTGCGATTTTTTTTAAATAATACACTTTTTTTTAATATTTTTTAATCTATTACACGTTTTTTGGATTTTACAAAAATAGTATTTTATCGGTCTGGAGGAGACCAATCGGCCTGAAGCAAGCCGACTGGGCGTCGGGGCGTGGGCCCGCTGGGCTGCGTCGGCCAATCGGCCTAGGGCAGGCCGACTGCCCCAATCGGCCTGGGGCAGGCCGACTGGCTCAAGCATGCATGGCCAACATAGATTGATTGATTGCTTGCATGCGGACCCATCTTAAAACATGCATGGAGTATTTTCGCATTTGGGTATGAAACGCATGCATGTAAAGTAGGGGCAGTCGGCTTGGCCCAAGCCGAGTGGGCAGTCGGCCTGCTCTAGGCCGATTGGCAAACGCAGGCTCCAGCTGCCTCATGCGCCAACGCTCAGTCGGTTTGCTCCAGGTCGACTGGCCCAATCGGCCTCCTTCAGACCGACAAAGTACTATTTTTGTAAAATGTTAAAAACGTGTAATAGATCTAAAAAATATTAAAAAAATGTATTATTTTTAAAAAATCGCCGAAGATGGTAAGGGACGAGAGAGAGAAAAAGAAATATGAGACTTGTAGGTGGGGCCCCTTTACTTAGACGGGTTCGGTCAAACGGTGGGGCCCCTTTACTATGCCACATCGAACTTACAGGTTGGTTTCGCTGTCAGTTTCTTGTCAGTCCGTTTTGCAAAAAATTGGTTCCGATGTAGTAGTTCACGATTAATCTTATGTGTCAGGTATTTTTTGTGTAACTAGAAATTATGATGTCCTAGGGGTTATGGAGGGAACAATCATAATATCTAGATGATACAAAGAGAGAAATTGGATCGAATTGGGGTGAGCGACAGCAGTTTAGGTGAGGTAGACAGAGGATGGGGATTCAGAGTTTCATCTATTTTCAACATAATTTATCTTATAGCGATTGTTATCCTTTATAACCATAGAATGAGACACACACACACGAGGGACCACCCACATCGTCCATCTCACAGGTCGAGACGTCATTGCAGGAGCTTTCTTTCACTGGCACTGGGCCCATAGAGCTCACCAGCTCCGCCTGGCGACTGCCTGTCCATCATCGATGATGAGGGTGTGACAGTATTCCCCCTTTTGAGCAGCTTCCTCTTCACACAACACAACATCCGAATAAAGATTCTTCAATACATAGTAATCCTTCCGGAGAGACCCGTACGTACCCCTCGCGTCGCTCCCCCCAGGGCGAGCCAGGGCGTCCCGTGCGCCGCCGCCACAGCCCCCCGCCGCCTGCCTCTCTCGCCGTCGTGCTGGCGGCCCCCGGCCTCCGAAGGAGGTTTGGGGTGGTGGTTGCCGGAGGTTTTCGCCGGATCTGCTGGGGCAATGATCGTCGACGCACTGACGTGCAGTGGCTAGGGCGGCGTCCCTGGTCAGGGTGGTGGCGGAGATCCTCTCCCAGCAATGCCATGGACGACAACGGAGGTGGGACTGGACCTGGTGGCCATGGACGAAACCCTAGATTTAAATGTGTCTCTTGTGCCGTCCTCCAATTCCTCTTTGATGCATGGTTGGGCCGAATCCGATGGAGGGTCGATCCTGCTCTACCGCTGCCTTTCTTGATGTTGGCCTAGCCCACGGGCTGCTGCTAGGGGTCGGAGCGGCGGATCTTGCAGGTCGCCGGAGGGTGGCGTGGGGGCTGTCGGCTAGGCATGAATAAAGGTGGTGGTCCTCAGATCTCTCGCACATCAATATGAAGATCTACTTGATGCGTGCCTTCATGGATCTGTCTGGAGTGTCTAGTTCTAGAAGGCTCTGCCGGCGAACTCCCATGGGCGCATCATGCCGGAGATTGCTGGATCAGAAGGAATTCAGTCGTGTGCACTTGTGTTTTTTGCTGGCCATTTGGTTTCAGATGGAGCGTGGCGAAGCTCTGCTACCTGTTACCATCATGTGTCATATATTTGACAATCCATGGTGAAGTCAGATATGGAGAATTTCATGAGGACAGGAACATAAGGGCTAGCTATGGTGGATTGTGTCTTAGTGGTGTTGAGGATCTGGCTTGGTGATCTGTGACTCGCAGGAGCGTCTGTTAGAAGGGGTGACAACACATGAGATGTTCACAGTCTTTACTTGCAGGGTAAAAACCCAAGGTCTGGTCTTTATTGGTTGTGCCTGGCAATGGCCTTGCAGAAGGCATTGTTTTGTGAGCGAAAACTTCCTCCAGAGTGAAAACCTAGGATCTTTGATCGGGCGACGACAGTGCTTGAGCACTGTTTCCTTCTTGGAGGTGTCGTTTTTGGAGGGGTTGAACTCTGGTGTTGTTTTGGTGGTGTTAGTGTCGCTGCTGCTATGAATCTGATCTCTTTAGCGGGACTTTTCTTTTTTGTAGTTCTTTTTCTTTTTTTGGCTGTGTGTATTCGTAATGCCAATAGGATAATGCGTTGTTGCAGAGCTGGGTGTAATTGGTATCTTGCGATATTAATATATGCTCCTTTAAAAAAATGGTAATCCTTCCTGGTAGCATGTGTGCACAACGAACCAGGATCTAAGGAATAACTGCATTACCTTGCCGCACCAAGCGATGTTCGACTATTTCCATAGGAGTAGGCATCAAAGTTTGTAAGTCTAGTGATTATGGTAACTCACTAAAGACTGAAGCATAGCTGGCGTTGAATGGCTTCAGTTGAGATACATGGAAAACCGGATGTACTTGAGCCGTAACAGGGAGATCAAGTCGGTAGACCACTTCACCGATTCGTTCCAAAACCTTATACGGCCCAAAGTACTTGTAGGACAGCTTAGGATAGGGTTGGTTTACCACATATTGTTGAGCATAGGGCTGTAACATCAGTAGTACCTGCTCCCCCACCTGACGCTCAGTTCTGTGTGATCAGCGTAGTGTTTCTGATGAAGCTGAGCTCACAGAAGCTGGGCATCCAACAGTTTCATTTGAGGTTGATAGTCCAGAGTAGCCTCGCGTGCAGCAGAATTCTTAGCGAGTGTCAAATTGCGCATGCCGCCAAAATTTGTCTCAGTTTTTGTATAGAGTCTTGAATGGAGAGCACCCAAGAGATTAATGGAAATTGGAGTTATATCATAATTCAGCCAGACTTATCCAGTTCTTCCAATGCCTTGGATTGTCTTGAACTACACAACATAAATAGTGCTCCAAACACTGATTGACACGCTCACTTTGTCCATTAGTTTGTGGATGATAAGCCATGATATAGTGCAGCTTAGTCCCCATTGCACGGAATACCTCTCTCTAGAAATGACTTGTGAAAATTTTGTCTCTATCCGAGATAATAGTGATATGAACCCCATGCAGGTGTTGCATTACTCCAATGCACATTGTATTTTTTTAGAATCTTTTCACAATACGCTTTCTGTGACAGTCCTAACACTCCATTATTTATATCTTGGTGAATTTCTATGCCCAAAACATAAGAAGCTTTACCAAGGTCTTTCATGTCAAAATTTAAAGACAAGAACTTCTTTATTTCTAGTAGTAGACTGACATCACTGCTAGCAAGCAAGATGTCATCCACATACAGAATTAGAAAAATATATTTCCCACTTTTGAACTTTGCATAAATGCAGTTGTCCTCAACATTCTCTTTGAATCCAAATCTTTTAATTGTATCATTGAACTTTAAATACCACTGCCTAGAGGCTTGCCTTAACCCATAAATGGATTTGTTTAGGCGGCATCCCATATGTTCCTTCCCCTCCATGAAAAAACCCTTGGGTTGTTTCATGTAAACATTTTTTTCTAAATCTCCATTTAGAAATGTCGTCTTTACATCCATTTGATGCAACTCTAAATCAAAATATGCAACTAGTGCCATTATAATTCTGAAGGAGTCCTTACATGAGACCGGAGAAAAAGGCTCATTGTAATCTACCCCTTCTCTTTGCGTAAAGGCTTTTGCCACAAGTCTAGCTTTGCACTTTTCTACATTCCCATTGGAGTCATACTTTGTTTTGTAGACCCATTTGCATCCTACTATTTTGGCTCCTTTAGGAATTTCCTCTAAGTCCCAAACATTGTTGGAACTCATTGATTTCATTTCATCTTCCATTGCCTTCACCCACTTGGCTGAGTGAGGGCTACTCATGGCTTCTTCATATGAGGTAGGATCGCCCTCCATATGAACTGTGTTGTAGACTTTGTAAATTTCTTTGGAAATGGCTGGTCTTCATTCTCTTTTAGACCTTCTAAGTTCATCAGACTCTTGATCATTTCGTGCCTCAGGTTCTGGCACATTTACAGTATGTGGTTGTTCTGGCTCCCTTTCGTGCTCAACAGTGTGTTCAGGTGGCTCCTGATGGACAGGTTCCGAACTTTCGCCCATTGTTGTCACGTGTGGAGTCACAACAGGTGCCGGCACCACAACCTCAGAGGTTGTAGATGGTGGCACAACATGTAGCGAGAAAAATGGCTCCCGAGTCATCGGATTAGGTGCATGCACCCTCTTCTCCTCAAGATCAATCTCCTGAGCTACCGTGCTCCCCCTCATCAATTCGTCCTCCAAGAAGACTGCATGTCTCGTTTCTACAAACTTTGTGTATCTGTTAGGACAGTAGAAATAATAGCCTTTTGATTTATCTGGATAGCCAATGAAGTGACAAGATACTGTTTTGTGGTCTAACTTTGGAATGTTTGGATTGAAAACTTTTGCCTCAGCTGGGCTCCCCCAGACCCTCAAGTGGTGCAGAGAGGGGACTCTGCCTGTCCACAATTCATATGGTGTTTCGGGCACCGACTTACTTGATACTCTGTTGAGAATGTGAATGGCGGTTTTAAGCGTCTCAATCCACAATCCCAATGGGAGGGTGGAATAGCTCATCATGCTGCGCACCATATCCATAAGGGTACGGTTACGCCTTTCAGCTACTCCGTTTTGCTGAGGTTCGCCCGTCATAGAATACTGGGTGACCATTCCATTTTCCTGTAGGAACCTTGCAAAAGGTCCTGATACTTGACCATATGGAGTATGCCGACCATAGTACTCCCCCCACGGTCAATACCGGACTATCTTAATTATTTTATCATGCTAATTTTCTACTTCAGCTTTGAAAATTTTAAATTTATCCAATGCTTCAGATCTTTCTTTAATTGGATAAATATAACCATACCGGGAGTGATCATCCGTGAATGTTATGAATGAATCATAACCATCCACACTTTTTATAGGAAACGGTCCACAAATATCAGTGTGGATTATTTCTAGTGTAGATATACTTCGGTTTGCACCCTTTTTAATTTGTTTTACATACTTTCCTTTAATGCAATCTATGCATTGCTCGATGTCTGAGAACTCTAACGGAGGAAGAATGTCATTTTTAACGAGGCTTTCTATTCTTCCCCTCGAAATATGGCCTAATCTGCAGTGCCATAACTTCGATGAGTCAAGAGTTCGCTTTCTTTTCTTTTGTTCTTTGTTCGACAAGGGAACTTGTTCATTCACATCACACACAGAAAACACTTTCTCATGCAAGGATAATAAATAAAGCATGTCATGTAGTGAAGCAACACCCACACAAGTACCTTTCAACCAAATGGCACATTTGCCATGTCCAAAATAACACTCACACATGTCTTTGTCCAAGCACGACACACTTATTAAATTTCTATAGATGGAAGGAACAAATAAAACATCCTTAAGCAAAAGAGTAAAGCCATCAGCCAGCTCCAGAGGAATGTCGCCAACAGCCTCCACTTCTGCTTGAATCCCATTCGCCACTTCAATGAGTCTTTCTTTTTTTGGCAAAATCCTTGTCGAATGAAACCCCTGTAAAGAGTTGGCAACATGAACAGTTGCACCAGAGTCAATCCACCAAGTAGATTTAGAAAACTTTTCATACAAGGATTCATTTACAAAAGATACTATGTCTTTACTGTTTTTTGCCATTATGGACTTTAGCCATATTGGGCAATCCTTTTTGTAGTGGCCAACCTTTTTGCGATGGTGGCACTGGTCTTTATCACCAGGGGTAGACTGCTGGTACTGGTGCTGGTGCTGTAGGGGGCCCTTGCCATGTGGCTTGGAAGGTGAGCCACCATGGTTGTTGTTAGTGAAGTTCCTCTTCTTGTTGTCCTTCACGTAGTTCAAGGAACCACCGTAATGGACTTAAGCCTTTCTTCCTCTTGAGAACATATCCCTATAGTCTTTTCAATGTCCCACTTTTCAGGGGACATGTTATAGTTGATGACGAAGTTCTCGAACTGTTGGGGAAGAGAGGCCATGACAAGATGCACCAGAAGAGCAGGCTTGAGCTCGAGGTCCGCAGCCATGTTGGACATCCTCAAGATGTGCTCTCTAATGCCATGTGGACCTCCCGTATACTTTTCTGTCACCAGCTGTTTTAGCAGCTGGGTTGCATACATCTTTGAAGAGCCAGTAAACTGGCTCTTCATCTTTGCAAGGTACTCACCAACAGAGGCACACTCTTCAATTGAGCCTACTATTGCGTTCTCAATTGTGTTCTTGACAAAAGCCAAGCACTTCTTGTTTGCATTGACTCACTTTTGGTTATGTATTGAGTAGGCCAGCTCCAAAGGAGCATGGTCTCTCTTTCTCTTTTCAAATGCAGCACTTTTTTCAGCATCACCCCTCACTGGGTCCTCAGGCTTGACTGACTGTTTAGTATCAACAATCCAGTCCACCTCGGCGCAGACAAAGGCCAGATCAACCTTTTTCCTCCATTCGGAATAGTTATCCCCTCTGAGCAGTGGGATATCCTTCAGGCAACTCATGAGGTTGAGACCTCCTGAAAACCACAAAAGATGTGATATAACCAAAAACAACTATATGCATTAATCCAACGTTGGTATAAATTAAGCATGCAATTGTTTGTGCCATTTAAAGTTATATCACCATTGGGTAAAAATAAAATTAAATGCACCTTTAATACTCAATGAAAAAGATCATGACCATGTTTATTAATAACGTTGGTCAATTAATAACATGAGACATAATCATCTTTAATTACTTTGTCACATCTTCTAAAACAAAATTTAAACACACTTTATTGCATTCAAGCAATTTAAATCAACTATTTACAACAGAAACAATTATTACAACTTTCATAAAACTTTGAACTTTACAGAAAAATTCTGCCTCTTTTATATTGTCTAGACAAATATTCACTAAAATAAAATGACTAGAGAAATCTCTGTTAAAATTTGCTTAAAAAACTAAGAAAAAACAATAAAAAACAGCTAATATAGCCTCTGTAAATTAAAAAAAACAGAAAACTGCTCTGAAAGCCCTACTGGGCCAGTTCCCTTAGCGGCCCAGTAGCCTGTGCCGCGCGTGCGCTGTAAACAGCATCGAGCCGCTCAACCAGCGGCATCCCGCGACGATCCACAGCGGCCTGCCTGCCGCCGCGCGATGCGACAACCTATCTGTCGCCCGCGCTCGCGCTAAGCCCCGCCAGCAGCCCGCGTCGGCCCGCCACGTGGCCTGCCCAGCCCATCAGCACCCGCTGCCGTCCCGCAGCTGCCCGGGCCAAGCAATCTCAGCCGTCCATCGCGCCGCCCTAGATCTAACGGCCCAACGCGCAAATCGCCAGAACAACCCCCCCCCCCCCCCGCGCGCGCCCCTGGAAACCCTAGCCCATTTCCCCCTGTCCACCCCCCGCTCCCCCCACCCGCTCCTCTCTGGCGGCGCACGTTGCACGGCCCGAGGTGAGGCGGCACCGCCCGGTACTGCCGACGGCCCCCTCCCTCTCAACGGCGCGAGCCCCTCCCCCACCTTGCTCTCTCCCTAGACTCTTCCCCACCCTCTCTTCTTGGTCTGGCAGCGACCCCCGCGGGGTTTGAGGCGAGGTGGCGCCGCCCGGCGCAGCCGGCGGCCTCCTCCCTCTTCCATCGAGCCTTGGCGCCTCCCTGCCCCTCTTGCCAGCGCTCGGCCGTCAAGAGGCGCAGCGGGGTGCCCCCTTTGCCGGCGCTCGGCTGGTGTATGTTTCTCTTTTGGGTTTTGCTTTTGTGTGTTTTTCGGGGCTTTTCTTTGTGGGATCTAGGGAGGTTTGGGGATTTTCCTCTTTGTTTTTCTTGATTTGGGGTGGGATCTGGGGACGAACTAGGGTTAGGGTTCATCTCTGTTTGGGATCTAGGGGGTTTTGGCGTTTCTTTCCTTTCTCTTTGCCCCAGAGGGGTGTGTTCTTCGTCTAGATGCCTCGCATAGGATGCGCATCTTAGATCGAGCGGAACGGTGCGGCCGTAAGGGTAGGCGCACTGTAGATCTAGGGTTTCTTTGCTTGGATTTCTGTTTCTACCAAAAAGAAACTAGGAACAGATGCTCTGATACCATTGTTATACCTAGTCTAGTCTCGGTAGCATCCACACAGGAGAGAGAGAGAGTACTACCTGCGCCCTGGCTCGATAAGCACGAGCCAGAGGGGATGCTGGAGCTAGTCCCGGAGCAAGATCCGTCGTCGTTAGCCATGGGAAAATTGTCGACGGCGTGGGTGTGCGGTGGTGGCGACGCTTCCCGTCGGCCTAGCGCGAAACCCTAATCGGTGGGTGTGTCGGTGGGGGGCTGCGGCGCACGGTGAACCTCGTACCGTGTGCGTCCACCCCCCCACCTCTTTATATACGCGCTGGCGACAGGGGCCCACCAACCATGATAAGGTTGGGCGCCCCGATTAGCGCGCGTTGAGGGACTCCGTTCGGGCTGTTGGGCCCGAACGTGGGAGAGATCTATCTAACAGCGACCAGTCCAGCGATCTCCAGAATTTGCAGTGACCTTCAAGCGCATTTCCTAAATTTGCAGATAAATAAAGACATGTGCCACTACAAAGACGTCGATATATGTACAAGCATTCAATAGGCTGCCCACAAACCGCTCGAGAGAAAAAGTCTTGTTACATCCAATAAAAAGGTAGAGATTTTATTCGACTTTAATCTTTTAACTTTCAAATGATTTCAACCTTGCAAAAGGCCATGTGCGTGCAACTTACAAATAACCACCTACATATAAGGGAATACAGTATCTGGCAGACCCCTCTCAAATCCACCTGTAGCTGGATGCCTCAGATCATCCCCCTTGGTTATGGCAAGCATAACATTGACCTGGAAAAAAAATTGAACTCAGAAGACTGATCACACAGTTGTATAGTTATTTGTAGATTCTTCGTTGAGATAAGGGTTAATACCATTTTCACGTGGTTCCAATGGGCAACAGAAGTAAAACTTTTCCCCAAACATCTCCTTCACTTCAGCAAAGTATGTTCTCGATATCCAATCATCTGAACCAGGAAGCTTCGTCTTCACGTCGAAATTGAAGTGGTGGAAAATCTTGAAATAAAATTCTACGTTGAAGCATTGATGGCAAAGTTTCTCGAAGCAGTGATCAAGTTTCTAAATCAAAGACAACAACAACAACAACAACAATAACAACATTATTAGTGTCTTGCATGGCTGTAAACGGATACTTCCCTGCAATTAAAATACAGACCTTGAGTTCATCATTTCTTCCAATGTATTCATTGAAAGCCACCATCACCTCTTCACTCATCCATTTATTTCCATTTTCAATAATATCTTCATCAGATACTTCGCACCTGTATTTACAAGCAATTTAGAATTTTCCATTTCCCGATCAAATACAAAGCAGGGATATGATGATGAATTTTCAACAATAATCTACACATGTTAAGAACCAAACAGTGCACCAGAGGAGTAAATCAACAAAAATATATGCGTGGTGCAAAGTTGCAAAAACTAATATGTAGTTCTAAGTGCATAACTAGCAGGACCCCTAAAAGAGACCAACCGTAAAAATAACTGTCAATTTACGGGTTGCGAGCGAAGAACGGCACATATCAGGACCCCTAAACAGCGTGGCCCGTAAAAACATTTTAAGGGTTCGGCCGAAAAACGTCTCTCGACCTCTACTAGTGGGGGTTCGCGGCCCGACCTGTAGAGCAACCCTCACTCGTGCGCGGGAGGAAATTTCAGTTCCCACCCGCCTCCTTTCCCTCCCCATTCCACGCAGATGTTTCCACCGCCACCGCCCGAGGCCAAAATTGGCAAGCTCCCCCGCACACCCCGGCGGCCCTGACTCCCCTGCGCCACCGCACACCGTTCCTCCACCAGAATCCGCTGCCGAGCCGTCATAATTGGAGATGAACTCCGACGCGGAGGTCGATCTCTCCGATTGGTCATCTTCGGACGATTCCGACCTCGACGAGCTGCTCCAGGACGACGACTTGGAGATCACGGCCCTCCTCCTCGCTGCCAAGGATGTCGACCACCGCCGGAGGCTGCTGGATCGGCAGCACGGGTCGGTGTCGGGCCGCGTCTGCATCTATTGGAACCACACCCTCGGCCACGCCAAGCTCATCGAAGATTACTTCGCCAAGGTACCGACATACCGGGCTCATGATTGAAATATTGTTGTAATAATTTGGATGATTCTTGTATGCTCAAACTATTTATTTGATTGATTATTACTATTGCTTGAATGACTTGTGTATATGAAATTATGCAAAAAAAACTGTCCAAAGCCCTGTTTTACGGGTGGGCATGGTGAACACGCGGAGTAGCACCCTGTTTTACGGGTTGCGTTTACGTGTGCTGCTCCTATCCGGCGCGCCTCTGGCCCGTAAAACAGGTTTTCCATGGCCTATAAACTGCAAATACGGATTGCCCTTTTAGGGGCCCTGCTAGTGATGCTCTAAGGCGCTAAACCCTAACCGTGATTGCACAAAATGGTAATGTGTAGAGAGAAAAATGCAGATAGTGTGAAGCAATGGAGAGGATTGTAACACAATGAGAAGAAACAGAGAGCAGATGATTGGAAACTTTACCTTGGTTTATCTCTTGAAGATGCCACCATAGCACGCCGAGCATCTAAATGAGCAAGCAAAGACTCAGTTTGCGTTATGTATGCTCGTCTAGCCCATTCGGCATCTCCGGAATACGCAGTGACTTTTTTTTTTCTCGAAATAGGGATATAAGCCCAAACCTCCAGAATATTCAGTGACATGCTCAACATCTGAGCTTTTATCACAAGAGGCAGCTAAAGTGGTACTCTGAGCAGCAAAATCCTCATTAAACATTCTCTCTTTGTACTCTTCGAGTTTACGTCGCTCCTCCTCCCTAAAGGAAGGCATGTATATATGGTTAAAAGCATGCAACAAATCAGAGCCTAAAGGCAATATAAAGCAAAGCGTTATTCTATGCGGACTGAAAATATGTTAAATAGCATTGAGCTAGATCAATATTCTTTGCTTGATGGGCTTATATCAAAAAAAGGCACACTTACTTCAAATGGAGAGTAACACATGTTCGGTTTATTTCCTGCTGCTGTTATGAGCTAGATCAATATTCTGTGCTTGATGGTCTTATATCCTTGCCAAAATGTAGTGCATATATGATTTCTCATAAGTCAAACAATGTAAAATTTGACCAAGTGTGTAGAAAAAAGTAGCAACACCTAAAATACCAAATCAATAATATTAGATTCATTATGATGTATATTTTTATGTGGTACACATTTTGTATTGTAGATATAGATAAATTTCTCAATAAATTTGGTCAAAGTTGATGACGTTTGACTTTTTAAAGAACTTATATGCACTATATTATGGCAAGGAGGGAGTAATAGCAATTGGTCAATAAACTAGAATGTCGACAGTTCAATGGCATGATGTTCTGCTTCTTTTTTCTTTTCTTTTTGCATATTTGATTGATGTATATATATATACAGGTAAAAAATTACAGATTTGATGCTTCTTGCTATATTAATGCATTTGAGTAACAAATTATAAACAACAAATACACCACCATATTAACAGCAGAAAAATCATACATACAAATCAAAATCTGATTCATCTTCAGACTCCTCCACAACAACTTCTGACTCGGTCTCGCTGCTGGCAGTGTCGCATTCCTTGGACCTAAAGCCACAAATGTGAGAACAATTGGTGTTTATTGTAAAAACTACTCCCTGCGTTCCAGAATTCTTGTCGTGGTTCAAATCAAACCACGACAAGAATTATGGAACTGAGGGACTACCATTTATTCGATATCCATAATCTTCTTCAGTAATTTTCATGAAGCTGATGAATCCAACGTATTTGAATGATATGCAGAATGCTGATTACAAATAACTATTAAATAATGATATCGTACCTAGGACTGAATTCAGGTTTAGGAGGTGCCTCATTTAGCGCTAGTGCCTTGAGTTCAGGTAGATCCGCTGTAGGACCCTCACCGCCACTCGCCATGCCAACCTTCTCCTTAACCCTGATCAGAACATTGTTGGTCGGTGGAATTATGGGAAATAATTACCAGCTTCTTTAAAAGAAAGTAGCATCGCATATAAAACCACGTACTCCCTCCATCGCAGTATAGAGTGAGCACAGAAAATCTGATCAAACATTTACAGTAACTGCAATGGAAAAGGAAAAAACCTTGTAGTAGTAGATCTCTTGGATCGACTTGGGCGATCTGAGTAGAGAAAGCTCTGGCGAAGACGAGCTCCTGCGGGTGCGGGTGACCTGCAAAGGTTGTAAGATCTGGAGTGAGGTTGTACTACTACTAACAAGCATTGTCTTGTCCAATGCCCATACTGAGGTTTTTTAGAAAGAGCTAAGAGTGATAATCATCGTTGCTAGACAGGAAGAAGGGTCCAAGAATAGACCATTGCCAGACATCCTTGCAAATGTGCGGTTTTGGCCACTACTCGATATGCGAGGGAAATATTATGATGAACACGAAGGGTCGCCGTTACCTTGGATCGGGGCCATGGCTGCTGCTGCTGGTGCTGGAAGAAGATGGTGTCTGCTGGTCCATGGCGCGTGGACGACGGCGGCGGCGGGTACGCTCCATCATCGATCAACGTACGTGATCTGTTTTATTCGATTCCAATGCTACTAGCTAGGTGCCGATCCATGGGGGGGGGGGGGGGGGGGGGGGGGTAAGGGGACTTGTAAACGGGAACCCACGCAGCAACCGATTCCAAAGCCGAGTCCAGTCCAACACGGAGACGACGCTCGTCGGACTCGACTAGCCCAACTAATGAGACTTGGGATCGAACGTGGACGTGGATCGACCTCGCCTCGATCGTGCGCGCGCCGGCCGATTCGTCTGGATCCGCACCTACGTACGACAGATACACACTTAGGAGCGTCTCATCGACTTGAATAAAACGGAGCCCGCCGGCGATCGACGGAGCACGCCCTCCGCCGTCCTCCACGTACGCGCCATGGAGGACCAAACACCGTCTTCTTCCAGCAGCCATGGCCCAAATCCAAGGTATAACAACCCCTTTCTCCCTTTTTTTTTTCCTTGTTTCAACGATACAATCTCCTATCCTGTGCTGGGCATCAGACAACTTTAGTAATTTTCTCCTCTCGCGTTGGGGAGCGAGACATGTTGTCTTGTTACTTGAGGAGTTATCACAGCAAAGCGAATCACATACCCGAGACACCCTCTAGCTAAAATGAGAGTGTGCATCCGATTTAGCAGACTCTAAGCGACCAACTCATCTACATATGCCACATAATTCATCACCTTCGTCAAACTGTCAAGCAATCTTCGATCCGCATAAATTTCGTCGATATCCTACCGACAAACATGGTGCAGCATCCCCCACCCTGCGCGAAGCTATCATCACGCTCGTCGTCGAGAACTGTTGCGCCACGCCGCCGATACCCGCCTTTGTCAATGCGGTGGATGAAACACTGCCCCACTAGCTGATCCCTCCATGCATCTCGAGCTCCAAAACGACGCCCCTCAAGATGGTGAACGACACTAAAAGTGTCGTCATCGTCTGATCTAGGAATAACACAGATCTAGGGTTTCCCACAAAACCTTATGCACGAGATGGGATTCACAGCAACAACGTCTTCAACAATGTAACGACATCCTAGGACGCCACCATCGTCGGCTTCGACCGCATCGGAGCCCGCCTCTCACCGGCCAACCGCCTCACTCACCTCTAACTCGCAAGCCGCAGCCAGGGGCCGAGTCGCGGGATAGGGAGGCCGCCACTGCACCAACCGCCTTCGACCTTCCTGGAGAAGGAGGCCGCCAACCGTCACGCCGTGACGCCCGGCTACGCCACGTCCCAGCCATGTTGCCGACCCGCTCCGACCAAGGGCAAGGAGGCGAGGGAGGCCCTGTCGCCACTGGTTCCGGCCAGGTTTTGCCTAACCACACCCTCTGGCAGCGGTGAGGATGAAGGGAAATGGGGAGGGGCTGGGCGGCGGCAATCTAGGGTTCCCCTCAGCCGCCAAGAAGGGATAACGTGAGGGGCTTCTTCTATTGAAACAACTACAAATCTGTTCCATACGACTCCTTCCTCTCGCTCCTCTCGTTCTCTCTAGAACCGCCCCCGCCTGGTTCTCTCCTTTGCGCCGCCGGGCCAGACCGGAGCCGCTCTTGCTGGCGTTGCCGGCTGGAGTGTGCAAAGGGATGGCGCCGGAAGTAGTATTAGATTTAGTTCTTGTGTAGATCTTCCCTTTGTAGAGTTTGGGAGTAGGTCTCTAGATCCCATCGGCCGAATCTGGAGCATCCTTTTCTTCATCGTCCTTGCAGCTTTGGCTCCGGTGGCAGGAGATGTGGCTTAGGAGGAGGATGGAGATAGGCATCTTCCCCAATAAGGCCGTCTTCCCTTTCTTCTGGAGGCTGGTCGAGCTGGTGCTTCTCCGCGGCATCAGGTGGTCACTGGAGGTGCTCTCTGTCAGGCTTTCATGGTGGAAGCTGGGCGTGGGTGGAAAATCCGGTGAGGTCTCCTTCAATAAGCGGTTTTGTGGTCTTCTCTTCTGGACTTGGTCATGTGGACAGCGTTTCTTCTCGGCCGGCCGTGGCGGCGAGGGGGAAGGCCGCCGTTCTGCAGTTCGTGGTGAGTTGGTGTGGCTCCTGGCCGGCCTTGGTGGTGAGGGGGAGTACTCCAGCGACACTGCGGCCTCGTTCTTCCCTGGGAGGCCTTACAGATGGATCCGTCGATGCTGCATCTTCTCTGGCTTTTCCTCCTCATCTCGGGAAGGAGCTCTGAGGAGGGAGCCCGGTATCTTTGAGCGGCGGAGATGGATTTTGGCTGCTCTTCGCTGTTGTTCCAAGATTGGTTTGCTCCGCCTGGGTGTTGTGGGTGCGTCGGGATGCAGGAGATCCTCGAGGAGCGGAGTTGGCATTCTGTTGTGGAGTCGTGGAGCCAATCCTTTCTGCTCATCCAAATCGGAAGCTATTTGTCAGCCGATTATCCTGGCCATGATGAGGCCATCAAGCTTGCCGGCAAGATCCGGCATTCAATCAACCTCTAGCATGAGGCCCAACTGTTGCAGAGGCGGTGTGAAAGAAGGACCCGATTGTTTTCTTCTTATCTGCTGTAGGGTTCTTTTTGTAAAGCGCATGGGCCTGGTCGTATTTTTTATTCTTCTTGGGTCCTGCGTGAAAATCTGTAACTCCCCTGTTTTATTTTAATAGATGGCTTCTAACCCCTTCGGGGCTCTCCCGTTCAAAAAAAAAAAAAACCTGTTCCATAATATATAACAGTTTAGCAAACTATTTTATTAGTTTGCCAAAACGTTCTACATTACGGAACGGAAGTAGTAGTATTCAGCCAAGAAGTCCATCTGTGCCAAAAATTGCAATTATTACTTTTGACTAGCATAGTGTCCGTGCATTGCTACGGTATTTTAGTTTTTCCTCACATGCACAAACATAATGCACATGAAAATTCACGTGCATGCATTGCAACGGGTGAGAAAAAATATTCGCCAGGGTTAGACGCTCTGCCATTGCCTACTCTATCCCCCACATTAGGAAGGCCACTCGGTACATGTGCGCCGATACCAACAAAGTCATACGCTGCTATCACCACCTCACCTCATTTTGATTAGGCCTTCGCCTCTCTCAGGTAAGATAAATCATCTGGGGAGTAGTCGGGATGCAGATATGTGGTCCGAGTTTGATCGTCTAATCCCTCTAACCCTAGTGACGGCTTTAAATTTGACACAACCTTTCTTCGTCCATGTTTTGTTTTCTTTTCATGTTTTATGTTATACCGTAAATAAATTAATCTCACCTTCACATCACTTGTAAGCGAGCTTCACATCTGGTACAAAAAAATATAGTTTAAAATGGCCGGCTGAAAAATTACATAGTAGATTAGGTTAATAATTTTAATAATTTTCCATTTTCTCAGAACTATTACGTGTTCTGTTTATTATTTCTATTGATTTTGAAACTACATGCAAGCGGCAGCGCACAAACTGTCAAACTGATCATGCGTCTAATTATATTGCCCTTTGTTCTTTGCCTGCCATTGGAATACATGTTTTTTTGAGGAATACATGATCTCTTAGTTTGGTAATTCCATTGGAATACCCCGTGGCCCTGAATAAAACAAAGTGGAAGGATGAATATACAAATTGCCTAGAGGATAAGGTTCTCTCGTCTATCTCTGGTCCCTTCTTCCCCAAATAGTAACAGACTAACAGCTGACGGGAGCAGCACGCCAGCCATTGTAGACGAGGAGCACCCTGTTTTCTGGCTTCTGCCTCCACAGCAGGCGGCCGCGATGCACCAGGCTCCGGATCTGGAGAGCTCCGCTGCCGGTGCCATAGGCTTGGGCCAGTCCCAGTGGGCGCGCATCGATTAGTGGCGCAAGCAGCGCCACTTGGATGCAGTGTGGCTGTCATCGCCATGCGTATCCGTCGAGGGTGTTGGGGGCATGCATGTAGGTGGCCTATTCACGGCACTCCATGCCACGGCTTCACCGCCTGCCGAGGCGCGCAACAACAGCATGGGCATCGGCGATGCTGGCACACTCTTGTGGCTTCCCGACCTGGGGCGCTGTTGAGGGAACCCATGGTCGACGACATACAAAGTAATCCGAGAAGACGGGAGATGCGCGACCTTCTCCTTCGTGCAGTCTCCGTCACTGAAAGGAGGAACCTTCGAGGTCTCTCTTGTGTCAGGAAAGAGGGCGCATCGGGAGAGACAGAATTGGCAGCGGTGGGTTACTCCACATGAGAGCACCACGCCCAGCAACGCCTCCCGACCATGCAGTCCCCCGTCGACCACATCACCCAGGTCATTCCATGGCAAGCGTGGGCCACTACCTTCCATTCTGAGCGCCGCCGCTCAGCTCTACCTTGCACTCTCTGACGGCCGTGTGTCCCTTCACCCATGTTCCGCTCGCGCGTTCTCGTGGACGCATGACCTCGCCCTTTGTCGTCGCAGACCCGCGGGGTTTCTTCTCTCCGCCTCGAGCTCCCCTGTCTCTGTGCTGACCCATGCCGTCGAACGGGCTTCTTTTGCCGGGGAGCAGCAGGGTTGGGGCACGCGTAGCGGTGGGGTGAGATGCAGGTCGCGTGCATGGCCGCAGACTTGGCACAGCCGACACCACGGCAGAAGAGCACATGGCCGGAGGCGAGAGGCAGAGGCGCAGAGGGCATGGATGGAGGGAGTCAGGAGCGCAAAAACCCGGTTGTGGGGACGAAGGAAGTCAGAGGCACAGTCAAACGACTCAGCGGTGGCAGCCAATGTAATATGTCTGAACAACCAGGGGTAAAACTGTCCACTGAAAAATCTGAACCAAAAATCTGGTGGACAAACCTACCACAAGGAAAATTATAGTATAGATACGTTTTCTTTGGAGACATCCACAGTAGTAATTTGGACTTTTCTTCTTACCAACTATCCGCTTCGGAGTCGATTCTTCATGTCTAGCTTTTGATGCTTCGAATGAGAAAGCCTGCTTTCTGGTCGTCTTGTATAGCTTGCAAGGATATCTCGTACTTTTCGTCTTTTCATCACCGGGATTCCTCGAGGGCTGCGAATAGAATCCTCCAATACTTTTAGACAAGACAATGATGTTAGTACAACCTAACTCCAGATCTTCAACCCTTTGCAGGTCACTAGAACCTGGACGAGCTCGTCTTCGCCATAGTTCTCTCTACTCAGATCGCCCCAGGCGATCCAAGAGATCTACAAGGTTTTCCCCTTTCAATTACATTACCATCACCAGTTTGCAACGTATTTTTATTATTTTTATTTTCACTAGCCTTTTGTCCTTATATAGAATGCCCTGGTTATTATTGCAGTAGCTCTCATATTAATCAGTGACTAATGAGCATATATTACCTTGCTTGTTCTGGTCAGCATTGAGGAGCATGTCAGAGAGGAGACCAGGAGGGAGTTTGAAGCATTGACACTTGATCAATCACCTCCTACACCTGACTTAACTCACAGGTATGGCCATTATATGTTGCTTCTTGTCCTGTGCGTGTGTTATCCACAAAGCTTGATGTGCTTCCTGTTTGAATGAAACATGAATAATTAGGGTATAAGATGGTTAACCTCCATTTAATCACATGATTATAAAATCACATACAAATTTCATGTGATGATAAAATGGTAAATAACACAGGTTTATAAACAGCACCAAAAAATTAGAGCTATAATCTATACAAACTCATGGTCACAGCCACCTTGGTTACTCACATGAACAATTAATAAATATATGAATTTTTATTTTTACAAATAATAAATAGAGACCATAGATATACAGTGTCTGTTACCAGCAGCAAAGAGACATGACTGAGCATGGTAAACAAACACTAATTTACATAATAATTCAAAGCCATGGGAAGGATTGAACTAACCAGGACATCCGCATGAATGGAGGAGCTTGTTGCTGCCGACATGCCTTAAAGCAGTCCGGAAATCCCTCCGGGCCAAGAGCATTTGACCTGAAACCTCCTTTTCTCATACCTCAATGACATGGGGTCTGCCCTTGTGCTTGCTATATTGCATCACAGCAGTCACTAGACCACATGCACACACGCGTTTCTTTCCCCCTTTTCTTTTAGCATATATATTTCTGATAAATAGGAATCTATTTCCAACAATTGGAAAATTTAATGAATTTTCTTCCGAAAATTCCAGCACTTCCTAGATTTATAAACCTATCTTGGAACTATTTGAGTATATTTTAGCTAATACACACATATGTTTTGCAACGGTACTACATTGGCATGCGTGTTGCTCATTAGAACCATGGCATACTATTTATTGAGGCATGCTATTTATTGATTTAGTTTGCTTTCTGTTGATCTCTAGGTTTATCTTGCTTTTGTCACTGGTTACAAGTTTTAAATTTGCAGATGTAGCATTATCACACGAAGAAATAAATTTTATTTGTAATACATGAATCAAAATTATTATTCACCAGTGAGCATAACCGTGCTTGTTTCCATCAGGGTTGAGAAGCATGACAGTGAGGTGAGCAACAGGGAGTTGGAAGCACCAACAGTGCATCAATCACCTCCGAAACTTTACTCAACTCCTAGGTACTACATTGGCCTCTGCTAGCTCCCTAAAAAATAACTTCAGCGAGAATCCCTGGTTATTATTGCAATATCTCCATCGTAATAGTTGCTGGCTAACAAGCATATTGGTTCGCTTTTCTTGGTAAGCATTGAGGAGTATGCCAGTGAAGTGAGAGCACTGAAACTCGCTCGGTCACCTCCTACACTTGACTCAACTCACAGGTACTACATTGGCCTCTTTTTGCACATAGAATCACGGATTAACATTTGTTGATTGATTTTGCTATTTATTGATCTCAATCAATGTTTATCTTGCTGCTTATTAGTACTACTTAGAAGCCTCAAAGCAATAAAAAATATATGTAGCATTCTTTCATCTGTTCTGCATATCATTCAAACATGTATATTAATTGTGAACTTCGAAAATTAGTTGAAGAGGATTATTTATACCAAATAAGTGGTAGCTTTTGTTGCTATAGGTCGACGGAATGTGCTTATGACACTACGAATAGTGAGACTGGCTCTGAAATTGTTGAGGAGAAGCACAAAAGTAAATCAGTTCCTTGGTACGTATGATTATTTTGCTTCTCTTCGTCTCGTGTTTTATTTATTAGGTTGTAGTTTGTAATGCATTAATGTTGCTAGAAGTCTCAAAGCACTTAATTTTACTTGTATATACATGGATCAAATAATGGGAAAAAGCAGCAGGGCAACATGTCATTAGCGTGGTGTTGACCTAGGTTCACAATGAGATAATTATTGAAGATAGCCATATGCCATGGCTGCGGGAGACTGCATAGGCATAGAATAGGTGACAAAATATTTGGAGGAAATAGATTTGTTCTTTTTTGTTTGCTTCAAACATAGATAAACATCTTATGTGGTGGGCGCTAAGGCTGTTAACCTCTCTTAATTCAAATAGCCTTACTAGATGTTTCTTTATGCTGTGTTGCACCCGCCTCTCCTCCTTTACTGCACAGTATCGCTACCCATCCTGCTGGGCACATAGAAGTGAAGTCGTGCCATAGAAGAGATCAAAGTGTGTCAGCCCATGTGATCCTCCCTGCATTTTTGCAGTTTAAACAGAAAACATTCCCTTTTAGGTTCAGAATACTGCCTTGCTCTTGTATAGGAGCTGATATTTTTTTTCCAGCTCTGCTTGACATGTTCCTTCCATGCATCTTATCCCAATTCAATATCCTTGATGAATCCTAGCCTGCAAGTAAACAAACCAAACAGTAGTATATTACAAAGGGACAATCCGGTTGATTTTCTGTTGATAGTTTCTTTGATTTACTTGTATAGATGGAAGTGGGTCATCATTAGGGTACCCTTTACCCTCTTTAGTTCAAAAAAATGAACTAAACTTTTCAAAACGATGATGCCATCACAAAAGTTAATTTATTTTATATTGAACTAAAGAGGGTAGAGGGCACACTATGTTGACCCACTCCCATCACTATTTACTTGTCTCACAAACTAAACTGTGGCGCCATGCCAATTTATGTGAAGCGTGCATACGTGATCAGAAACTCATGATGCATGTCATATAAATTTTGACTTGTTATCCCTCAGTGAATAGTGTGTGTATATATGGAGCTCAATGCTGTTTTACAACTTCTTCAGTATGTATACCATAACTTCTGCCATACTCTACCTCTTGGGCTCAGTGACGTGTGTGGATTGTTACTTTGCATTTTGTGATCCTTTGGGTGTTGGTCTGATTCAGGACACAAGGACATTTATTCATCGACATCGTGGAGGCTTTGATTGCCCATGAACATGGCTACAGCGACCCAGCCCAGCATAAACTGGATGCTGAAGCATATTGGGCAGCAGGAGAGAAAATTGAAGCTCCTGAAGTCTCGGAGTCCCTTGCGTCGACTATAACAGCAAAACTAGCACAGTATGTCCTACTATATGATTATCATATAATTGTTGAAGCATGCAGCAATTTTAATCTATTTGCTGTAGAGGCGAAGCATCTACGAAACAAATCATTGAGAATGGTATGAAGTGGATGGCCGAGGAAGTCATGTTGGCTTTTGAGAAGTACATAGAAGGAAAGAAGCACTTCAAAGTACGTGATGTTCTACTATTTTGTCCATTTTAATAGAAGAGCGGCCTTTTTATTTATAGGGTGTTGTTTCAGGACATGTTGTATTGCTTTGAGAAGATTCAACACCAATGTTTCAGTGTGGAGAGCTACAACCATATATTTCATCACTTCAACTTCACTGTGAAGACTAAAAAGGTGTCAGGCGACCAGTGGTCATCGAAACTTTTTTTCGCTGAACTGAAAGAGCTCTATGGAAGAAAGTACTATTCATGTTACGAACTAAGTTCATATGATGATGGTATATGCCTTTTTTTGCCTTCTCTTTCGTTCTAATTAACCATGAATCGTGTTAAATTTGTTTGCTGTAAAACTATCGTTTTTGATCTCCTGAATCGTGCACTTTCTGTTTAGGTCACTGCTACGCGTGCAAGAACCAAGGGATGGATGCGCTACAACACCCTATTTTGGGGCTCGGATATGAGGGTGGCCATCCTGCTATGGGACCCCCCTTCGTTTATCTTGAGGATGATGATTACTTTGATTGTGTGATGCCGGCGTAAGTATGTCGGGGGAGATTTGACCTCCAATGCGTGAAAGTAAGAAGTCTAGCGTGCCGGATTTGTCTTGGTGTTCTTAACTGGTTTGAGATACATACTAACACTGTTTGTTATCTCCAATGCTTATTTTGTGGTTCTTCTTTAACTTTAATGTGGTATATATATATGGGTTCGGGTTGGACCAAGGTTGTACCCTCCGTCCATCATGGGTGTCAATGATGCCGGCAAGCAAATGTTTGAGGTCCCTTGCTCATCGTTACAAGCCATCCAAGTAGCAAAACATAAGCAACCGTCACCTGACCTGAGAGGAAGGGGCATGCATGATGAGCATTTAGAAAAAGGAAGAAAAGTTTGCTTCCAAAAATGCAACGGACCCAAAGCTCGCATTCGCAGTTGTGTGGATCACATTGCATTCTTCACGCCTTGTACTTTTGTAGAGTTATAAAGTGGATCACATGGCTTATGGCTTATAGCTTATATATTTATGGCGAAAATCAAATGATATATATCCGTCCTATAATTTTGTATGATTTGCGAGACCTGAACATTTGACAGTTTATACGGAGTATATAGTAAAAAAATTAGCGTTGCCCGAATGAAGTGTGGTTGGATTTTCGACGGAGTGCCTAGTATATCTGTTTTTAGACCATTGCACTAATTTGCTAATGGTTTAACATTGCACCAACTTTTCCAATACAGGATTGGTAGGAGAGCTAGTAGCTCGCAGTTCACGGGTACTCTAGTTACATACTACCTCTGTTTCAAAATATAAGATGTTTTAGCTTTGTGAAACAAATATATCTATACCTTGGTCTACAAAAATCTACATATTTTTTTTCACAAACCTAAAATATTTTATATTTTGAAACGAAGAGAGTATTTGCGCCTGCACCTGTCTCTAGTTAGGGCATCTCCACCAGGCCGACCCATCCCGTCCGAGTGTGTCCATGTCCGCGCAGACGACATCTAATCTGGGACTCGACTGCGTCGGCCCAGACGCGTGCGGACAGCGCGGGTGTCTGCTTGTTGGCGTCACTGGCCTACCCGTCAGTCATCGCTTACCGACGGTATTGATTCAGACGCAACTGTGACAATGATTCAGAGACGCCGCGTGGAAGGCTGACCAGCGGCATCCTGTGCCATCAATGGCGACGAGACGACACGCTGACCCGCTAGGCGCCGCATGCGTTTCTGCGCTGGCATTGATGGCGAAGGAGCGGGAAGCTGCGCGTGTTCACGAACGGCTGGGCTATTTAACCATGTGCCCATCGATGTCGCCCTCCTCACCTCTCATCATCGCAAACCCTAGCCGCCGACACCACCAACGATGACGACGTCGTCGTGGATGAAGAAGGGGAGGAGCAAGCACGACCACGAGGTGTCTGGCTCTAGCAGCCAGCGCTCCTGGTTGCCGGCTTTCCTCCGCGGCACATCCCTGTCGCCTCCGCCGCGGCCGGAGGATTTCTGGGGCCACGTCGTGGTGGATCAACCGCCACCACGGGAGGGGGAGCACCGCGAATGGCAGTACTTCCGCATCAGGAGTGCGAGCGCCGCTGGAGGGAGGGCCGGGGCATCAGACACAACAACGTGTCCCTCCCCACTGGCTGGCACCTTAACCGGGACCGTGTCTAGGTGCCGCTCGTGCCCAAGAAGGGCAAAGGGCTGGAGGAAGAGATCCGTCGCCGGATCAGGAGCCTCCCGCCGGCCAATGGTGGGAGGCTGGCTACCAGTCCGAGGCGTAGTGGGTCCAGTTCCTCGAGTCGGAGCACAAGGTGCGGCGCGCCATCACCATCCGCCACGACCTGATGCCGGGGGAGGTCTACCCTGTCCCCGACATCGACTCGGACGATGAGGGCGCCGTCAACCACTCCGACGCCGAGCTCGACAACGAGAACGACAACGACGAGGAAGACGACGACAACATCGTTGTCAAGCAGGAGCCAATGGACAGAAACAGACCGTTTAAATCGAGGCGGTGGATAGAATAGACCGTCAAGGCGGCCGGACAAATGGGCCACGCCGCTGGACACGGACGGTCGGACCTTCTCCCGAAATCGACCACGGTTCGATCCAAATGGACAGAAACAAACCGTTTAAATCGACTGAACGAGTCGGCCCAGTGAAGATGCCCTTGCTTATGGCGGGCGTAAGCACGCGTGCATCCCCTGCTCGGCTCTCTATTCATGTATCTCCGTACGTGCTGGATTGGACTCGGCTTGGGAATTGATAAGGTTTCTGTTCACAAGTCGAAGCCTCTCCGTGCAGCCACCGCGCCTATACCTGTGCCCGCCTCCGATCTTGAGCAGATTCGTGTCCCTTTAATTTCCTCCCTCCCTTCATTCGAAGATGGTCGTGGACATGAAACGGTGGGGAATTTCCTCTCCGTGCAGTCCCGTTGTCGCCATTGTCACGGGCATCGTGAGCATTGAAGATGGTCGTGGACATGAAACGGTGGGGGAGGTCGCTGCTCAAACAACTTTTCAATCTAGAGCCGTAGGTCCCTTCTTCAGATGGTGGATCATAGAGATCGGAATTAAAATTGTTGTCGCTAACCGAGTCGTACATTAGCGTGGGTGCGCTGAGCATACCGATTGGCGGTATCCGCGCGAGTCTCCGGTGAGTGGACGCTGAAGTCGATGGTGCTGAGGAGGAGATGATTCTCCCTCATAGAGGAATCGAAGATTGCAGGTGATGGGTCCATCACGACCGCAACATCAGCATCCCTAGTTCTCATAGAGAGCACCAATTGACGAGGGTTCGACTCGTCAATGCCCATTGTTACGGGCTTGGGTTTTGGAGAAGAGGGGAACACGGGAGATTGTGGGACGGCAACAAACAAGCAACGCGAGACACGAGATTTACCCAGGTTCGGGCCTGCGGAGGGAAACCTTACTCATGCTTGTCTATTCTTGATTGATGGTGAAACCGAGGGTTATAGGGGTGCGTATATGAAATCTGGCGGGTGAGTATGCTAGGGTTGTGGATTGTCCTCCTCGTCGTGCCCTCCTGGCCTTTATATGGGGAGGCCAGGTCTCAGGGGTAGATCGAATCGGTTACAGATTAGGGTTTTTCCTTTTAAATTTCTATCTAAAGCTAGCCATGTTCTTCAAGGAGTCACATCCTTCATGCGTCTGGGCCACCCGAATCCTTCCTGGGCTTCGTCATCAGGAGCAGATAATTGCATGGGCTTATACTTGGCCGGACCGGATAGGCTAACATTGGGCACCCGTAGGGCATACCCATGTCAGCGTGTGAAACCGAGTCATCCTCATCCCGTCGCCTTGGCTCCCGTGACGGACTGTCGGTCAATGATCGTCTGTCGCGTCGCTGTAATGGAGCGCCACCGCTGGCTTGCCTTTCCACCGTTTCCCCTTTTCCCGCCCACGCCGCTACACCCCTCCTGCCTTCACCGCCCTTTGCTCTTTCGTCTATAAATGTTGTTGCCCTCACAGATTCCTAGAGCATAGACTCACTCCTCCCATTCCGCCAACCACAAACTTCTTCTTCGGCGACGAGAAGAAGACCTCGGCAATAGCAATGGCGGAGAGGTACCTCGGCGAACCGGCGGCGGCAAACGGCTCCGGTCTTTGTAGCCCTGGGAGGCGCTGCTGCTCCACGATGTCGGCTACACGGCGCCGCCAAAATTTTGGTGCCCGTCGACCTGGAAGCTCAGCGTCGGCAGAGTGTCGGTGCCGCCGGTGCCTGAGGGCGCTGACATGGTGGAGGAGATCCAGGCCGCCATTGTGGCCATGGAGGACCTGGAGCTCGCCGAAGACCTAGGCAACTTGTCATAGTGGGAAAATTTTGTCGTCGAGCGCCGGCGCCATCAGCTAGAGGCGCACGATGGCGCTGGCACGCCACCTAAGCAACACAACTCCGTGGCACGCCATCGGTAGTGGAGTTCTCCAGGCCGGACGCTCCAGGCCGCCCTCGAGCACATCGCCGCCAGAGACTAGCCCAAGCTGGGCTACCCTCCTCGGTCGCCACCGTCGGCCGCTCGGCGACGTCTGGCGTCGAACTGGCTACCGAGGAGGATGGGGGCATCAGATCCTCGTCCCCAGCCTCAACGTCGTGGTCGTCTGGTTCGGCGCTGGCGTAGTCACCTCGCGTCGGCGCAATCACGTCATGCCGGCATAGTCGCCACGCCCCCGCTTCGGCCGGTGAAGCGGGAGGTGGAGTCGGCGGTGCGCTCGCCGCTGAGGACGAGGTCGCGCGACATCGTCATCAACAAAGACCGAGCCGGCGGACTGGGTCGTCCCCGTCGACAAGGACACCTTCGTCCTCAAGATGGCGATGGAGCGTTCCCTGGCTGGGAGCACGAGGAGGCCAACCGCATTTGGTGCCTTAAGGAGCAGGACGAGAGCGAGGCCACCCGCTTCGCTCGCCAGGAGCGCACCTACCAGGGCGCGGCGCTCGTTGTCCTCGACGACGACAACGACGAGGACGGGCCCTCGTCATAGTCGTGGCGCTGCAGGGACGTCGGCCAAGACAGCTCCCGACCACCGTAGCCGCCGAGCGACGACGACGGCGACTACGACACCTAGGACGCCGACTACACATGCTTCTACCGCAACTTCGGCATTGTGAGCGGCACGCTCGGTGGCATCGGCATAGCCTAGTAGTTTTATATATGTTTTTTATTTTTATTTTTCCTAATGCAGTTAAAATTCGGCTATATGTCCGAATTTGACAAAATATATACGAACTCGCGTATGTTTAAATGAAATAGCCTATATTCGTCCATATTTCGCCGAGTTTGTTCAAAATTTGATCAAAATCGGAAATTCGACCTAAAGAGTGAGAAATTGGACATTTCCAGGCCTAATGTTACATCCATCATACGTTAAATAACACCGGAATTGAACATAGAAACGGCGAACGAGTGGTGGCGCTCTTAATTCCTAGCTTCATTATGGAATTGTACAAGGTAGCTAGTAGCTCGCAGTCCATGAGTACTCAGGTATTAGCGAACACAGTTAAAAAAAAAAGTAGCCCCTATGGCCCCGGTTCGGCTCTCTCTTCCGTATCTGGGCGAACCGAGTCTCGGCATCTCCGTGCTGGAGTCGACTCGGCTTTCCGTTCGGAGCTGGAAGCCGCCGCCGCGCCTGTACCTGTCTCCCTCCCCCCTCTGCAGGGCCGGTCCTGAGATTCCGAAGGCCCGGGGCGAAACTAGAATCTAGGGCTCCATAGTTAGATCATTTTTTATATAAAATGCTGCAAATAAAGACTTAAAGTGTAGACAATAGCAACAATTTTAGTAAAATTTTCCTTATGCGCTCCTTCTCCTTTGTGATGTGATGCTGCAACTCCTTGTCAATGATTATTTCATGCTTGCTCAGTCTATTTATTCCAAGTGATCATGCTCATGAAGATGATCAACACTAGCTTCATGTTCATTGAGTCACTCAGTGATATGTTTCAATCTATGAACCCACTGTGTCCCAAAGAACGCTTGTAGTGGATAGTATTGAACAACTTACATGAGAAATAAAACAAGTTTTCACCTTGTCGTTTTGAATAAACTAACTATTTTCGATCGCGTACCTCTCCATTGCTCATATTTCTGGAGTAATAGGCATTTTCGATCGCGTACCTCTCCAAAATGTGTTGAATTGCCATTGACAAGAAACAATATTTTCTTCTATAATAGGCCCCTTCTTCACTAATATGTTCATTGTTTTGTTATCAAGTTTGGCCAAATACCTGGTCATAAATATCCACGTGAACCGGTTCTTTGTCGACACTATCAGATTCTGTAGTACTCCCTCCATTTTAAAATATAAGATGTTTTAGGTTCGTGAAGAAAATGTATCTAGACTTGTTTTAGTGTGTAGATTCATTCCAAACTTCAGTGAATCTATATATGTATATATTAAAAGTAGTCTAAATATATTTGCTTCATAAAGATAAAACATCTTATATTTTAAAATGGAGGGAGTAGATGAATTAATCAGCCGATGAGGTGAGAGAGACCGCAAGAGGCGAGGCCAAGGGAATGCGTTTCCGATAATCATATTGAATCGATCTCACAATTTACAGAAATTTTTTGGAAGTCGCCAGGGCCCTGGGAGTCACGGCTAAGTCAAAACGGGATCGTGGAGGGGACCCAACGCTGATCTGCTGCTTTCCATTAACGGGTACGATATAGAAAAGCTTATCGGTGCTAAATACTGCGAGAGGACTTTCACCTCGTGGTTTTTTTTTCCAATGCTGCGCTTGGAACAAGGCTCAGGTACGTAGCGCATGGCTGCACAGGGCCCCTAATATTTTTGGGCCCGGGGCGGCTGCCCCTCCGGCCCACCCCAGGACCGGCCCTGCCCCTCTGCATATATAATCTTGTTGATTCGATCAACAACTCCCCGGCGATCGATGGAGCAGACCCGACGTCCACGCGCCATGGACCAAACACGAGCTTCTTCCAGCAGCCTTGAACCCAGTTCGAGGTGATTAGCTACCAACCCCCTCTCCCATTGTTCTCTTATTTCTTATTACCATCTCCCAGCTGTAGCAAATTCATACCGGAGAATTGTATTTTTTCTTTGTCGATACAATAATATCTCCTGGTATAGCTTAGTAGGGCTTGTGAATGTAATCCTTCTTTAAACTGTTGGCAGGGAGAGTGGACATTATCTGAATACGGGAAAGACTAGGGCAGAACACCATGTTTTTTAATATATTTTTTTATCGATGGGGAACCAACAATAGGGTTTATAAAAATATTCAAAAAAAATACTCACTCTGATCCATAATAAATGTCGCTCATTTAGTACAAAATTCTACTAAATCATCGACACTTATTATGGATAGGAGTACGTGCGCCATCTGGGTACACCAGGTCCATGATGCTCTTTTTGGAAACTTTGAAAAATTCAAATTTAAAGCTCCAAAAATATTAAAAAACAGAATGTAGTCAACTGTGTAGATTTTCAATACAAAATACCGTATCTTCTATCCTCGGCAAAAATGAAGAAAAAAACATGCAGATCTAGGAGCATGACCGGTGTGACTTTTAAATTTCTAAAAAAATTCCAATTCGTCTTTTTTGCTGGTAAACTACAAAATATTTCACATTAAAATTTTGAACGCTCGTACATACTTTAGTACATGCAGGTATATTTGTTTTCTTTTGGAATTTTTAAAACTTTCATACCAAAGCCCCTGCATGAGCTCCTACTTCCGTTTTTAATTCTCTTATTATTTCAAAGATGATTGCATGTTTTCCTTTTTTTTTGTTGATGTGATTTACCATCTCTACTACATATATGGTCATCTCGGTCGATTTTAAATCACCTTCTGAACAGAAATTCGCTTTAGAGCTCGAGCTACATGGAGCACGATTCGTTTCAGAAATTCAAAACAACATTTCAAATTTCAAAAAACTCTAAAAAAACGAAATAGCTTATATTCGAGGTTTAACAATAATGACAAAATCTGACTGAATTAGGAGGATTAAATTTTTTGCAGTGTACACTACTTTTGATGTCAGATTGTCTTTTTTGTTATAGCTACATGGAGTACATTATTGTCTACATCTACAATTTTTTCTCGGAATTTTTTTAAAACTTCAAAATGAAATTTTTGAATTGTTCAAAAGCGGGCTTCATCTCGCCGGTGACCCAAACATCCGCAATCCAGTCTTGAAGGGTATACATGACTTCCAGAAAAGGGGGTGAGTGACGACTTGAGATACTATTACAAATGGTTAGTCAGTGGATTGTAATTGTACCCATCCAAATCAGAAATTTCATGAATATTTCGAACCCTGGTCTAAACTGTCACCAAGAGACTCTCACCCGTCGCATATACTCGTCGTCTTTCTATTGCCACTAAAAAAGGAGCACTTTGATTAGAAGGGCAATACAAAAGCAGTTTAGGAATGATTTTCTTTTAATTATTACTAAACTTGATCGAGCAAAGTATGGCATGTGAATCGACAGATTAATTATCTAGCCCATGTATGTGGGGTTAAAGAAAGGGATTTGATTTGCACCCATGTTATTCTTTTCTCGCATATCAAGTACTACTTATTATTATCGGTTTCGATCTTCCTAAAAATGCTAACCATATGCATTGGACCATACTATTAATGCACCTAACTTCTGATCTTTCAACCTTTGCAGGTCAACCACACCTGCAGGAGCTCGTGTTCGCCAGAGTGTTCTCTACTCAGATCGACCCTGGCGATCCAGGAGATCTATATCAGAAAAACTATCGTAAGTATGTCTCTTTCTGCTGTTTTTTTCTGTCCATTGCAGTCAGTGCATCTCCAGTCCGCAGCTTATCAGTTATTTGTTATTCACGCTGGCGTTCAGTCCTTCTTGTAGACGAAATAGAATGCCATGGTTCTTGTTGCAGTACCACCCATCCTAATTAGTAATCAGTGACTAATGAGCATATTACATATAGCTAATTAGTATCTCTAAATACGATAATAATTTATGCCCATACTTTCATGGACTAACATCTCTGATCAGGATTGAGCAGAATGTTGTCAAGGTGAGCGGCGCTGAAGGTCCTACAGTTACTGCTCTGCCGTAAGTGTGCCTCTAGCTGCTTATTACCTTTTGTATTCTGGATACCCCGTATGTGGGCTTAGTTCCATCAAAATGACCATTCATCAATGAGCATTTTGTCGTACTTGGTTCGGTCAGGGTTAAGAAGTGTGCCGACGAGGTGAGCAGTCGGGAGTTGGAAGCTCAGACAATGCATCAATCACCTCGGACACTTGTCTCAACTCCTAGGTACTGCATTGGCCTCTCTCTATATATAGCTCCCTAAGAAAACTTCAGTGAGATTGCCTGTTTATTATTGCAGTACCTCCATTGCAACATTTGCTGACTAATGAACATTTCGGTTTGCTTTGTCTTGGTCAGCATTGAGGAGTATGCCAGTGAGGTGAGAGCACTAAAACTCCGCCAGTCACCTCCTACACTTGAAACAACTCACAGGTACTACATTGGCATCTTTCTGGCTTCTGCACAACTCAGTAGAGCTATGGGGATCATGTTTATTGATTGTTTTTTCTTTCTTATTAATCTCAAGGTTTATTTTTGTTTGTTACTACTTAGAAGGCTCAAACAAATGAAATATTTATGTAGCATTCTTTCATGTGTTCTGCATATCATTCAAGCATGTACATTCCTCATCAACTTCACAAAAAATAGTTAACAAGATTAATTGTGTATATAAAATAAAGGTAACTTTAGAATATAGTGACTGGTTTTGTGAACATCTGTTGTTCTAGGTCCAATGAATGTGCTCACGACAGTACCAACAGCGAGACTGGCTCTGAAACTGTTGTGGAGAAGCCCGAAGGTGAATGGGTTCCTTGGTACGTCTGCTGATTTTGCTTTTTTTCATCTCGTGTATTGTTCATTAGTTTGTAAGTCTTAAATGCAGTAATGTAGCAGGAGTCCAAATTAAGTGAAGCGATAATATCAATCATTGCCTTCCATATAAAATTTTGACTTGCTGCACCTCAGAGAACAGTGTGTTTATCATAAAATTTTGATCAATATATGAAGCTCAATGCTGTTTAACAACTTCTCAATATATTTATCATAACTTTTTCTATATTACTTCCTCCATTTCAAAATATAAGATGTTTTAGGTTTGTGAAGAGAATGGATCTAGACTTGTTTTAGTGTGTAGATTCACTCCAAACATAAGTGAACCTATGTGCTAAAACAAGTCTAGATACATTCGTTTCACAAAGCTAAAACATCTTATATTTTAAAATTGAGGGAGTACCTCTTAGGCTCAGTGATGTGTGTGTGGATTGTTATTTTGCATTTTGTTGATCGTTTGGGTGTTGGTCTTATTCAGGGTATACAGACCGTCACGTTTTGACTTCGTGGAGGCTACGATTGCTCATGCACGTGGCTACAGCAACCCGGTCCAGCATAAACTGAATGCTCAAGCATTTTGGGCATCGCGAAAGAAATTTGTACCTCATGAAGCACCAGAGTCCCTTGCCTCTTCCACAGAAAATCTAGCGCAGTATGTTCCTATATGATTTTTCATACTAGTACTATAATTGTTGAAGCATGCAACAGTTTTAACCTATTTGTTGCAGGGGCAAAGTATCTACAGAGAAGATAGTTGAGAATGGTAAGAAGTGGATGGGCGAGGAAGTTATGTCGGCTTTTAAGAAATACATCGAAAGAAAGAAGCAATTCAAAGTAAGTGATTTTCTACTATTCTATCCGTTTTAATCGAGTGCATGTTTCTTTATTTATAAGGTGCTGTTTCAGGACGTGTTGTATTGCCTTGGTGAGATTCAACACCAATGCTTTAACGTGGAGAGCTGTGACCATACCTTTCATCACTTCAATTTCACTGTGAAGACGAAAAAGATTTCAGACGTCGATTGGTCATTGACACCTTATTTTGCTGAAGTGAAAGAGATCCAGCGAAGAAAATACTATTCATGTTTCAAACTAAATTCATATGATGATGGTATATGCCTCTCCTTCATTCTTTTGTTCCAATTAACTATCGATCATTTTAAATCTGTTTGATGCAAAATTAACCTTTTGATCTTTCGAGTTGTATATTTTTGTTTAGGCCATTGCTACGCATGCAAGAATCAAGGGATGGATGCGCTGCAGCACCCTATTTTGGGGCTCGGATATGAGGGTGGCCATGCTGCTATGGGAACTCCCTTTGTTTATCCTAATGATGATGATGATTACTTTGATTGTGTGATGCCGGTGTAAGTATGTAAGGGGAGATTTGTCTTGGTGTTCAGAGCTAATAGTGTTGCGTACGTCTATCTCCTAAACTAGTTTATGGTTTTTCCTAAATTTTAGCGTGGTATCTGGATTTGGGTAGTGATGGCAGTTTGAAACATAGAGTGAGTCGTTGTAAGGATCGTATGGAAACCTAGAAGGGGGGTGAATAGGTATTACTTCAAATTTTCTTCTTTTTCAATTTAGGGTTTGAAAAAAAAAGATAAATTCTCTAGATTATGCAATTAAGATGAATTTGCAACAACTAGCACGACACAAACCAAGAACAAGTAAGTAAAGTACGGTAAAGGATAGAAGTAACCAAAGTGGTGGACGCGGAGGCACAAGGATTTGTTTAGTTCCTTCCTTTTAAAGGGAAGTACGTCTACGTTTGGAGAGGGGGTGGTATCAAACCACCTACGCCACGAGAGGCCTCCCTTGTTCTCCGATGAACCTCACCCCAAGGGGATCGATTCACCTTCCACCATATCAGCAACCTTCGAGGTGGAAGCCGGCACCTTTACAACATGTTCGGGGCACACATCCACAACTTAATTGGAGGCTCCCAAATACAAGCAAGCTGTCAAAACAATCAAAGACAAGCTTGTAAGAACCAAATCAAAGTTAGGGTTTTCAAAGAAACACTACAGCTTGGGGGCCCTCAAGAGAATGACCAGGCCTTATGAGAGCCAAATGGGCCGAAGACTCCGGTCCTCCAGTACCAGAGACTCCGGTCTGAGCCCACACCGGAGATTCCGGTGAAGCCTCCGGACCTTGCTCCGCACCCTCATACAGAATGTCCCAGCCATGTTTCTGAAGCTTCCACCGGGGACACATCCAGAAACTCCGGAACACACCGGAGACTCCAGTCTAGACAGACCGGAGACTCCGGTCTGAAATTTTCAGAACTATGTCAATCTTGCAGAAATCTTTCCAAAGTGTGAAGGTACTTTTCACTTATCACAATAGCAACCTGTGGACAGTGACAAACTGTAAAATGATCGACTTGTTGTTAACGAACACCAAAAGTGATTATGACAATAAATGTCCTTTCAGTCGTTTTAGCACCCGCTCCCCGTGGAGGACTTTTTCCAAATCTTCGAAAAATTCAAATTTGGAGCTTTAAAAAAATCACAAAAAATAGCAGGCTGTAGTCAATGATTTACTCTATGAGTATGTAAAAACTTCAATACGAAATACCAAATATTCTATCCTAGGAAAAAATGACAAAAATGCAGATCTGGGAGTGTGAACAGTGCAACTTTTGAATCATCCAAAAATTGTCCAATTTGTCTTTTTTCTTGAATTATTTTACATTCTCTCCCTTTTTGGTGTTCGATGACAACAAGTTATTTTGCATGGAATAAATTTATGGGCAGCGCTACGAGTCCCCCGGGGGATTTGTATTTTTTATCCCCCGGATCCTCAGCCAACCACGTGTCCACTTTTTGAATCAAAAATCCCGCTTTTGCTATAGAAATCCCTGTTTTTGCTACAACAAGTCCCGCTTTTGCTACAATATAGCAAAAACGGTTCAGCCCAAAAAATAGAAAAACAGACTGAACCTCGCCGGAGATTTCGCTGGAGAGCTCGCCGGCGACCGTGTAGCAAAAAGGTTGTGCTAATCTAGCAAACCCGACCTCACCGGAGACCTCGCCGGAGACATTCGCCGGAGACCTTGTAGCAAAAAATTTGCGCTAGTGTAGCAAAATCACAAAAATATTATAGCAAAAAAATTGCAAAATATAGCAAAAATCCATTTCGCCGGAGACATCACTAGGACTTTATAGCAAAAAAATTGCTACCATAGCAAAACCTACTTCGTCGACATCTTGTAGCAAAATATTTACAATATTGTAGCAAACACATAAAACTGTTCTAGCAAAACAAATATATGTATTTAGCAAATCCCCACCACGGCAAAAAATTCCCAGAACGTAACCTCATCGTCGATAGCACCTCCTGTGATGTGGACATCCCTTCTATTGATACAACCGTTGTACCTACAGCTACACACATACAAGGACCCATCACAAGATCTCGTGCCAAACAACTTAACTATCAGGTACTTTCGTTTCTTGGAACTATTCCTCACATAAATGAGAATATGCAGTAACATCATACTAGGTGACAGATAGAGGCTGTACGGGGCGGGCGTCCGTCGCCGCCTTGTAACTGCCGTCGGTGGCCGGAGAGGAGTGCAGCGCGCGCGGCTGCTGCTGGGTACCGGCGCCGTTGGTCGGAGCTGGGTGCTCGTGGCACCACAGACGCTGTCTGTGGTCCGGCGGCAGTGAAGACCACAACGCATCTAGGCGGGAGGCGGAGGGCTCGCGTGTGGGGGCTCGCCACACCATAGACGTTGTCTGTGGTCCGGCGGTCGTTCGAATATGGAGGCGCGGCCTGCTGCTGGCGCTGTCCTCGGCAGTCGCTTCGACGGGCTGATGGATCTCGGGGAGAACCATGTCGTGATTCAGATGGCGGAAGAGGCCCTGGACGAAGGAGATTGGACGACGGTGTCTCGTCGTAAGGACCACCGGAGTTTGCTGCAGACCTTCTGGGAGGAGGCGGGCTATCCATCTCAGACTTCGCGCTACTGGGAGCTTCGGAACGGCTGTCGGTCGTCTGGGGTAGGATCCCCTCCCCGGATTCACCATGCAAGATCTTCATCGCCCCCGGCGGCCGGTCTGGCGCTGGGTGATCGCCGATGTTCCTCGTCGTCGTCGTCGGGTCTTCGGCTGTCGCATCGTCCGTGCATGGGCATGTGGCGAGGCCCTCTGCCGAGGCATCGGATTACGCCGCCTCCTTCGCTCGCGGAGTTCGTTCCGTCTTTTGCGGCGAAAGTGGCGGAGAAGGGTGGACCCACGGGCGCGGATTCTCAAGTATCGGGGCCAGGTGGGACTCGGTCGCGGGCGGGAGTCCTGGCGGGGTCGGGGCCGGGATCGGGCCGTAAGCGTGCCCCGTGCCTTCGAAGACCGATTCCTCTCGACACCTCTTCGCTTCATTGCTCGACTGCTGTGTCTGCTTCCTCCGCGCCGCCATCAACCTCGCTCTACCCTAACGCCCGCTGCATCTGGACGCCGGGGTCGCCTTCCTTCGTCCGTGCTGTGATGGCAGGGGTGCCCCAGCCTCAGCCGTCGGTGGGCGGAACTGCTGCGCCGGCTGCACCTTCCATGCCCCCGGCGGGAGGATCTGCTGCTGCGTCGGCGGGTGGAACTGCTGCTGCGGCGGCGGGAGGAACTGCTGCTACGTCTGCCAATTCAGCGCTGCTCTCGGTTCTACCTGGTGGTGGACAACCAGGGATGGCTAGTTAGATTCCTTTCAGGCCTCTTCAGCCACCGTTCCGTCCTGCGGGTCCATCGGGGTTCAATGCTCAGCCCATGGGGCAGTTCTTCCAGCCACAGATGAATTTTGCTAGGCCGGTTTTCCCACCAATCATCCCGCCTCAGCAATATGCGCAGATGTTTCCGCAATTTGCGCAACCTACCGCTGTTGTTTCTGATCCGGTGGTGCCGCGGAATAAACGTAAGAAAAAGAAGAATGTTCAGGGAGCACAGCCGCAGCCATCTGCGGTGCCTACGCAACAGACTTTTCAGCCTCAGTTTCAACCTACACCGGTGCTCACACCGGGCATGATGTATGGTCCTCCGCCGGCCGTGAGCATGCCAGCACCGCTAGTTTCTGCTGTCTATACAGCTGTGGTTGCTACTGGGGATTCTTCTGGTCAGACTGATTCTATAAAGACCAAGAAGATGGTGAAGTGCTGGGAATGCTCTGGTGATACTCATGCTTCCAAAAATTGTCCGGTTCAGCATTACTGTTTGGTTTGTAATAATTCTGCTCACCCCACCGTCAAGTGTCCAACGTTGAAAGTGCCCAGGCCTACGATGATTGTGGCAGGTAATGGTACCGAAGATACTCTTTTCAATCAGTTGCCTGATAGTATTTTCAAGGCAAACTTGGCTCCAAAGTGTACACCGACAGCTAAGGTGACTATGGTGGGTGCGGTGGTGCCTGCGTCTGTCATTGAGTCTCAGTTGACAAGGATATGCCCTCTCAGTACTTAGTGGAAATGGGAGGCCCTTCCGCATGGTGATGATTCTTTCCTTGTTAGCTTCCCTTCTTTCGAGGATTTGCAGCGTGTCGATGGCATACAGATGCTGGTCCCTTCTCATAATGCTCGGATTGTTATCAATGCCTGGGAGATGCATGATATCCAGCCGAGTTTTGTACTACCTCAGGTGTGGGTTCATGTGGAGGGTGTTCCTCATACCATCAGGCACTTCCATGGATTGTGGGCGGTTGGCTCTCTTCTGGGTACGATAGTGGATGTGGATTTGCCGACGTTGTACAGTCGCAATATTGTGCGTATTTGTGTGGCAATGATGAATCCAAATGCGCTTCAGAAGTGTGTGGATGCTAGAGGTCCCTACATTGGTACTACTGCTACTCTGAAGTTGAAGGGCTATGACTTTACTTTTCGACCAGAGTCCCAAGATTTCTCCCCTGATCCTACTTTCACCCCTATGTTCTGGAGACGTAAGGGAGATGATTCAGATGAGGACGATGGTACTGGACAGAAGGGGAAGGACCCATCTACTAATGATACCACTACTCGGTCTCAGGGGAATCAGATGGAGATTGACGCGAGTTCTCAGACAGTTGTGGGTGGTCCTCAGACCAACAAGCTTTCTACTTTGCCTGTGTTTGCGGTCACGCATTTCAATCCTAGTCCCCAAACTCCCAGGGGTAAAGCTATTGTTGCCGCTGCACGACGTTCTCGCTCTTGTTTTCAGCGGCCTGTTTTGTTCTCTACTTCTGCATCTTTGGTTTTGGTTGAGGCGGTTTCTCCTGGAGCCACGTCTCGTTCGCCGGCCTCCTCTCCTGTACCGTCCGTGGTGCAGCACTCTTCACCAGGTATCGCCGACGCGTCTACGCTTACGGGTGTGGGGACACTCGTGGACTTGGCTGTCGTGGGCCAGCCAGCATCACCTACTTCTCCTCAGCAGGCCTCGTTGACTACCTCTTCACCTTCTGCTGCGCGGGAGACACAGGAGGTTCAGCCCACTACGTGGCAGGCACCTCAGGAGAGTTCTACGTTAGGCCAGGAGGCCGATGGTTTTGGGCCACATGATGGCCAGGGCCATGGGCATTTTTCGACACAGGATGAGCTGGTCGAGCTGGGTTTGTTGACGGATGCAGCTGTGGAGGATGATCAACATTTGCAGGTTCTCAAGGTCTCTCAGGTACCAGTGCTGCACAGGAGTGCAAGGCATCAAGTGAGTACCGATGGTGCTTCGTCTACTGATATGGATTCTTTAGAGAAGGCTATGCGCAGGAAGGCGGAGAAGAATCTGGACACGGCTGGTAACCCCTCTTCATCCAAGTCTTTTATTCCTTTTTCATCGACTTGCATTAATTCTAAGCTTAATTCTGTTGGAATTAGTTTAGGTAAGAACGTAAGTGATGTTTCTATTTCTGCTAAGGTCTTGAAGCGGATGGAATTTGACCGGTTAACGGTTGTTCCAAAAGCTTTGACCTCTTATATTTCCACCTACTCGGATGATGAGGATACAGACATCTCAACAGATGGTCTAATTCTATCTCATCTAGTAGGTGAAGTTCTTGAAGTTGGTTTGGACGAAGATAGATTAAGCTCAATTTATGAGATAACTGCTTCTGGTCGTAAATCAACTTCGGGAAAAAATGTAATAAATCTCGTAAACGAGAACTTGTGCCTAAATCTATTATTGTTTCCCAATGAATGGCATGTTTTTGAATAGCAGAGGTCTTCTAGACTTGGCTAAACATTTACACATTGCACAATGTTCTAGGGAACACAATTTGGATTGTGTGGCTATCTTCGAAACTGGTAGACGAGAATTTTCACAGACTATACTACATCGCCTATCAGGTGGTTTAGATTTTATGTGGCATTCTCATCCACCCAGGGGACGGTCTGGGGGCATTTTACTTGGCGTGCGGGCAGACACAATGGATATATTAGCTTTTACGAACGGGGAGTTTCATATTAAACTACACATCCGTAACAAAGCTGATAATTTCGTGTGGACTCTGGTTGCTGTATATGGTGCGGCTCAAGAGGCTTTCAAGGCCGATTTCCTTCGAGAATTGGTGAACTTAGTAAAGGACAATCCGTACCCTATCCTTATAGGGGGATTTCAACTTGCTTCGGTTTCCATTTGAGAAGAGCAAAGGCCGCTTCGACGATCATTGGTCCTTCCTTTTTAATGCTGTCATTGACAGTCTTGATTTGAAGGAAGTAAACATGATTGGTCGACAATTTACTTGGGCTAATTCTTTGGAGGAACCAACATACGAAAAACTTGATCGAGTACTGATGGACTCAGATTGGGAAGAGCACTTCCCTCTAGTTTCGGTACGCGCTCTAGAACGTATTGAGTCTTTGTCTGATCATGCTCCCATTTTGCTAACCACTGGTTCACCATTACCACGTTGTGGCCGTCCTTTCAAATTTGAGCTTGGATGGCTGCTTCGAGATGGTTTCCATGATATGGTGAAAGCAGTTTGGGAAAGACCGGTTGCTGGTGCTACCCCAATCCAGAGATGGAATAATAAAGTGCGTTTGACACGAAAACATCTCGGGGGTTGGGCGCGACACACTGCTGGTATTCTTAAAAAATAAAAGCTTAGACTTTCTGCTACTATTGATGATCTCGAAGCTTTAGCAGAAACCCGGTTGCTCACTCCGCAGGAAATTGAGCTAAAAAGCCAAACAAATGCGGAGATTGCCCGGTTACTGCGCGAGGAGGAACTCAAATGGTATCAACGCTCTAAATCTCAATTTATTTTGCATGGGGACTCGAATACTAGATACTTTCACAGTGTTGCCAATGGCAGACACAAGAAGAAACGTATTCATTCCTTAAAGCATAATGACGAGCTGATTGAAGGACATGAGCAACTAAAGTCTTACATTACGAATTATTATAAGGGTTTGTTTGGGGATCCAGAGGAAGGCACCTTCTCAATGGATGAGTCCCAAATTAATGATATACCCCAAGTTTCTGTGGAGGAAAACAAATATATGACTGCTCCCTATTCTGAGGAGGAAGTCAAATTAGTTGTTTTCCAAATGGAGCATAATAAGGCACCTGGTCCGGATGGTTTCCCCGCTGAATTTTACCAAACTTTTTGGGATGTAATCAAGCCAGATCTCTTGAATATGTTTAGTGCTTTACATGAGGGTCAACTTGATCTGTTTCGGTTGAACTTTAGTGAAATCATATTACTGCCTAAGGTTAATGAAGCAGAACGGATACAACAATATAGACCGATCTGTCTTCTTAATGTTAGCTTCAAGATTTTTACCAAGGTTGCCACTATCAGGTTGAACTCTGTGGCTGATCATGTTGTTAGGCCTTCTCAAACCGCTTTCATGCAAGGGAGACACATTCTGGATGGTGTGGCTACCTTACATGAAACGGTTCATGAACTCCACAGAAAGAAATTGAATGAGGTAATTCTTAAAATTGACTTTGAGAAAGCTTATGACAAAGTTAATTGGTCATTTTTACAACAAGCTCTTAGAATGAAAGGTTTTTCTGCGGATTGGTGCTCCTTGATCGAAAGCTTTGTAGTCGGTGGTAGTGTTGCCATCAAAGTCAATGACAATGTTGGCAACTACTTTCAGACTAAGAAGGGGCTAAGACAAGGGGACCCATTATCACCCATGCTTTTTAATATAGTAGCTGATATGTTATCCATCTTGATTGAACGTGCTAAGTCTGATGGCCAGATTGAAGGGGTGATCCCTCATCTTGTGGATGGGGGGTTATCTATACTTCAATATGCAGACGATACAATTCTTTTCATGGAACATGATCTTGAAAAAGCCAAGAATCTGAAACTCATACTTTCGGCTTTTGAGCATCTTTCGGGATTAAAAATTAATTTCCATAAAAGTGAATTGTTTTGTTTCGGCGAGGCTCAAGAGGAGGTTGGCCTTTATAACGAACTCTTCGGCTGTTGTCATGGCACTTTTCCAATCAGATATTTGGGTATTCCGGTACACTACCGAAGGCTTACAAATTCTGAGTGGAAAATTGCCGAGGAAAGATTACAGATACGTTTGAGTAGTTGGAAAGGCAAACTTCTCTCTATAGGGGGAAGGCTGGTACTCATCAACTCAGTCCTTAGTAATATGGTTTTGTATATGCTTTCTTTTTTTCAACTTCCAAAAGGTGTCTTAAAAAGGTTGGATTATTTCCGATCAAGATTCTTTTGGCAGGGAGATAATGAGAAAAAGAAGTATAGACTGGCTAAATGGAGTGTTTTGTGTAGACCCAAAGAACAGGGTGGTCTCGGTATTCATGATCTACAGGTTAAGAATACAGCCCTCCTTAGTAAATGGCTCTTCAAGTTATTAAATGAGGAAGGGATTTGGCAAACTATTATTAAAAGGAAGTATATCGGCTCAAAGGCATTGTCCCAAATGGTTTGGAAACCTGGTGACTCTCACTTTTGGGCTGGTCTAATGGCGTCTAAAAATTTTTTTTTACGCTTTGGGACTTTCTCTATTAATAATGGGAGGCGGATAAGGTTCTGGGAGGATAAATGGCTAGATAATGTTACCCTTCGAGAACAATATCCTTCGTTTTGCCACAGTGCTCGAATCATTTCCGCCTAATATAACGTTCAGAAGGGATCTAATTGGTTTTAGACTGGACTCTTGGATCATGTTGCTACATCGCCTGGCACATGTACAACTGTCGGATGAGCCAGATAAATTCCGTTGGAATCTAACTAAGAACGGGTCCTTTTCTGTTAGCTCTTTATATGATGCTTTAATCCAGCCGTTTATTCCGGCGGTGGATAATAGGATGATTTGGAGGATGAAGATACCTCTTAAAAACAAAATTTTTGTTTGGTATCTTCGTCGCGGGATTATCCTTACAAAGGACAACCTTATTAAGCGAAATTGGCATGGAAATCCTGGGTGTGTGTTCTGTCACCATGATGATACAATCAAACACCTATTTTTCCAATATAGTTTTGCCCGGTCTATATGGTCAATCACCCAAGCAGCTTCAGGCTTGTATCCACCATGTAGTATTGCCAATATTTTTGGGAATTGGTTACATGGTATTGATAACAAGTACAAAAATCTTCTTAGGGTCGGAGCGATAGCCATTATATGGTCGCTATGGCTATGTAGAAATAATAAGGTTTTTAATGATATAAACTGCTCTCTTCTGCAGGTTCTCTACAAGTGTACGCATACCCTTCGGGTCTAGTCGACTTTGCATCGTGCGGAATATCGCGATCTTTTCACGGAGGTGTGCACGCGGCTGGAGGATACGGCACGGGACTTTTTTACCAGACATGGATGGCAGCATAATCTTCGGATTGACTTGCCCTACGCACCCTAGGCGTTTTACAATTTCTCAGTTTGATATGTAATTCGCCTGTATTTTCCTTCTTATGTTTTGGACCATATGGATTGGTGTCGGCTGTGTGCATTATATATGCAGAGGCCGGGTGTAAGTTACTGACTAAGTAATAAAAGCGCCCTTTATCGGAAAAAAAATGAGAATATGATGCTGCCTAAATCAGATGTATTTCTTACTCTTAGGAATGATGGACCAAGCATGGATGAGAGGGACAAGCATTGGAGCATGGCCATGCATGGAGATGGCAGCAAGCGTGTGATAATCCAAGAGAAGGCCACGGATGAAGATTTCCGAATTTTGAGGCCACCATAATGAAAAAAGAAGGCTTGGACGAAATATTCAAGATCAATACTTCACGAATTTGTCCATAGCTTAATATGGTGCTGCGACACCTTTATTTTGGGCCAGGCCCATGTAATTTTCGCAGGATTTTAATTATCCACTTTTTAGAGTCCGTATTTGAGGGGAAAAGGACTTTTAGGGTTGGATTCGGCCAACATTCCATGGCTGGCCGAAACCCCACCTTTTCGCCCTTAAATACTCCCCATAGCCGACCTCCTAGACTCGGATTTTGTTTATACATTAAGTTAGCCATCGTAGCAACTTCGCCAAGGCTCGAGCATCGCAGAGGCCTCTTGTACTTCGCACCTATTAAGGATCCCACCTTTTTCAATAAAGCTTTCCTCTTAATCCGCAATATCTTGATTGCAATATTGGTTCTTACTTGTTCTCGATTTCAGGTAGGAATTAAGACCCTCGTTGGTCAGGCCGATCGTGTTCACGCAGGATCGGTAACCTTCAGGAGATTGGCCTAGCGATTACATTGGCGCTCGTGCTCGCACGTGTAGTCGGATCGTCAAGCCCGAACTCCAACAAATCGATTATCGCCATCTCATCGAAAGATCGGACACCTTTGCCCTATCAAGTGGTATCAGATTTCAGGTTGCTCGGTGAGATTTTACTGTTTTCATAGATTAGATCTGTTTTTCCCTATACCCACGAAAAAGCCAAAAACATAGTTAGAGTTTAGATCCATCCCATAACCAATCTACGCCTCGCATTATCTTTTCAGTTTTTGCATTGTTAAATTTGTGTCTACATCATCGCGTCGAGTTGCTGGTCTTAGTGTCTCGTCCCTTAGAGTTTCGAGTTCTGATCATAGTAGTCACCGCCACACTCGCCGATCACCGCCACCATATTCCGCCATCATATTCCGCCGCCATACACCCAGCCATCATAAACCCTAAAACTCCGCCACCGCCTTCCTACCGCGACACAGATCCGATCAGTTTTCCTGCCGCGGTACGAGTCTGAGTAGAGTTATTGTTCCTAGTTATTTCCTTTTACTTTCCTTCTTTGTTGTTTCCGTGTTCAGCTAAAGTCCGTGTCGAGCTCAGAGTCCGTTCGTAAGTCCAGAAGGAGAGCAAAAAAAAAGTCTGGAACCGCCTCCGAATTTTTTTTTCTGGCTATACTGTTTTTCGATCCCGGGGATCACTTTTCTCCATCGGCCGTTATAGCAATATTTTTTTGGCGTCTGCGCGCTTTCCGGAGCAAAATAAAAAATTTCGGAAAAAAAATTCGGGGCTAACCTATTTTTAGACCCCGTAGATCAGTTCTAGAAACTCGCCATCATAGTGATTTTCTGCATCTCGGTTCGCTTTTCAGGGTGCCATATCATCATACATTGCTTGTTGTGTCGCGTCGTGACATCGTTGGTGATCTAGGCTCGCGTCTCTAGTACGGTCTAGCCTAGGACCAGCACAGTACCGTCGTTGAGCATTTTTTCAACTTTTGCATTGTTGTTTTGGTAATTGCTAACCCCCTTTGCTAAGCCTTCCCAAAGCTCCACAGATATTCTCCACGTGCGGTGTTTCGACTCCTGGTAATCGCTTGGTTCAATCTCTGGACCCACTGATCCTCGCGGTTGCACATCGCCTTTTCCTGCTATTTGGTAAGAACTTGTAAGAGCTTCGTATATTGCTTGACGGATTACGCGTGCCTTCCACCATATTTCCGTAGTATATACCTGTGCTTTTTAAGGACTAACCATGACAGATACTTCGCGGAACCCTGCCATAATGACGAACGAAGAACTACATGCCCACTTCTCCGCGCTCTTGGTCAGCCGCGCTGAAGACGTGGATACGCGCCTAGGGGAGTTTGACACCAAGCTCACCAACACCGTGGACAAGATCGATGGACTCGAGAAATCCTTCAACGCCAAGCTTGACGTTCGGTTCAAGGAGCTTTTGAACAGATTGCCCGCACCCGCACCCGCACCCACATATGGCGCACGGCGCATTCCGATCACGGGTCGGACTGCTGGTTCGGCTGCCGCCGCACCCCCGGCAGCTACCGCTGCGGCTGACGCACCTCAGACTTCCGCCGCGGCTGCTGCTGTGACATTGGGGACAGACGACTGGTACTACTACGACCCTGACGACGACGATCTGTTTGACGAGGAGGTTGAACAACCTCCACAGGTACCTACTGGCCGTCCCCGACATTACTACCGCAACGCTCGACCACCGGTACGTGATGATGATCATGTTGCAAAGCTTAAATTAAATATTCCATCTTTTGAGAGTAAATATAATCCTGATGCATATCTTACATGGGAGATGGAAGTAGAACAACATTTTGCATGCTTAAAATATCCTGAGAATATGCGTGTTAGTGCTGCTACATGTGAATTTACTAAATTTGCTTCCCTTTGGTGGTCTGAGTATTGTCCTTTAAATCCTACTACTATTCCTAGTACTTGGACTGCTTTAAAAACTGCTATGCATATTCGTTTTGTACCTCCCACTTATCAACGTGATTTATTAAAGAATCTGACACGTTTAGAGCAAGGGAAAAATTCTGTAGAAGAGTATTATCAGGAATTGCAAACGGGGATGGTTCGGTGTGGTCTTGTTGAATCTAATGAACAAATGCTTGCACGTTTCTTTGGTGGATTAAACAAGGACATTCAGCATATATTAGATTATAAGGAATATAATTCTATCACTCGTTTGTTTCATCTTGCTTGCAAAGCTGAACGTGAAGTGCAGGATCGCCAACCACCATGGAGGAGGACTAATAATTCTGCAGGTCGCACATCCACTTGCAGGGGCGTACCTAGGTTATGGTAGTAGGGGTCACAGGACGCCCGGTGGAAATTAATTTCTTTGTTATGTTTTACTCATTTATAGTGTGTGACACCCTCAACTTTAGACGAAAATTATGCACGACTAAGACAGTGACACCGGGTCATTCTAGTTCTAGGTCCGCCACTGCCCACTTGGACATCCTGACAATCAGCGCCTCCTCGTGATTTGCCACCAGCTACTACCACATCCAAGGCCACCACAAGATTTCCAGCTGCTCCTCCACCATCATCTAATGCTCCTGCTCGTAGTGCATCTTCTATGGCTTCCACGGGTAAGACAAAGGATATACAATGCTGCAAGTGCGGGGGTTTTGGTCATATTGAGAGACAGTGCACAACACAACGTGTGATGATGGTGCGGGAAGATGGTCAATACGATTCAGCGAGTGACTTTGATGAAGATACACTAGCCCTTATTTCTGCTCGAGATGGAGACAATTCTGATGCTGATGAAGAGACAGAGGTAATGGGAGCTGAAGCTGCTGATCAATACAAGAGCTTAATTACACAACGTATGTTGAGTGTGCAATTGAGCAAATCTGAGCAAGATCAACGCCACAACCTGTTCCAAACACGTGGTGTTGTCAAGGAAAGAGCTATACAGATCATCATTGATGGAGGGAGTTGTAATAATCTGGCCAGTGTTGACATGGTAGAGAAGCTTGCGCTTCCAACAAGACAACGCCCACCTTCATATTACATCCAATGGTTTGAGAGTTCTCGCAAGATCAAGGTAACAAGAACGGTACGCGTGCATTTTACTATTGGTATATATTCTGATTTTGTTGATTGTGACGTTGTACCTATGCAAGCTTGTTCTTTGTTACTTGGTAGACCATGGCAATTTGATAGAGAATCTGTTCATAATGGCAAAACTAATCACTATTCTCTTATGCATGATGGAAAGAAAATTGGTCTAAAACCTATGACTCCCGAACAGATTTTAAAAGATGATCTTGCTAGAGCTAGTAGAGCTAAAACTGAGGAGAAAAATAAAAGTGAGAATCAGATTGTTGCTGCGGATTTTGTACCACCAAAGATCACTAAATCTGATTCTACACATGCTACTGAAATTCGTTTGAAGAGTCCATGTATGCTTGCAAATAAAATTGATATTGCTGAACTAGATGTAAACAATACTCAATGTTATGCAATTGTCTGCAAAGAGGTTTTGTTTTTATTTGAGGATATGCCTCCCTCTTTGCCACCCGCTATTGCTAAACTTTTGCAGGAATATGAGAACGTCTTTCCCGCTGAGCTGCCACCAGGACTACCTCCTATTAGAGGAATTGAGCACCAAATTGATCTAATTCCTGGTGCCACGTTGCCCAACCGCGCGCCATATAGAACCAATCCAGAGGAGACAAAGGAGATACAACACCAAATTCAGGAACTACTCGACAGAGATCATATTCGTGAGTCCCTTAGCCCCTGTGCTGTTCCTATTATTTTGGTACCTAAGAAAGATGGTTCTTCGCGCATGTGTACTGATTGTAGAGCGATCAATAATATTACTATTCGATATCGTCATCCTATTCCACGTTTAGATGACATGCTTGATGAATTGAGTGGCTCTACCATGTTTTCTAAAGTTGATTTGCGTAGTGGTTACCACCAGATTCGTATGAAATTAGGAGATGAATGGAAAACAGCATTTAAAACTAAGTTCGATTTATATGAGTGGATAGTAATGCCGTTTGGTATAACTAATGCACCTAGCACTTTCATGAGATTAATGAACGAAGTTTTACGTGCTTTCATTGGACGTTTTGTGATAGTCTACTTTGATGATATTCTGATTTATAGCAAATCTTTAGAGGATCATTTGGACCATTTACGTGCTGTTTTCAATGCTTTACGTGATGCACGTTTGTTTGGTAACCTTGAGAAGTGCACCTTTTGCACCAATCGAGTTGCGTTTCTTGGCTATGTTGTTACATCACAGGGTATTGAAGTGGATCCAGCCAAGATTGAAGCTATTGCGAATTGGCCGCAGCCCAAGACGGTCACACAATTGAGGAGTTTTCTTGGCCTCGCTGGTTTTTATAGGCGCTTTGTCAAAGACTTTGGATCAATTGCCGCGCCGCTGAATGAGCTTACCAAGAAGGATGTGCCCTTTGTTTGGGGCGATGCACAACAACAGGCCTTTGTCATATTGAAAGATAAGCTAACACATGCTCCCTTACTCCAACTTCCTGATTTTACTAAGACTTTTGAGCTTGAATGTGATGCTAGTGGAATTGGTTTGGGAGGGGTGTTATTACAAGAGGAAAAACCTGTTGCATATTTTAGTGAGAAATTGAGTGGGGCTAGTCTGAACTATTGTACTTATGATAAAGAATTATATGCATTGGTTCGGACATTAGAAACTTGGCAACATTATCTATGGCCTAAAGAATTTGTTATACATTCTGATCATAAATCTTTGAAGCATATTTGTAGTCAAGCTAAGTTGAATCGCCATCATGCAAAGTGGGTTGAATTTATTGAGTCTTTTCCTTATGTTATCAAACACAAAAAGGGTAAAGATAATATTATTGCTGATGCTTTGTCGCGCCGTTATACTTTGTTATCTCAACTTGACTTCAAAATATTTGGATTAGAAACTATTAAGGAACAATATGTGCATGATGCTGAATTTAAAGATGTGTTGCAGAATTGTAGAGATGGTAGAACATGGAACAAGTTCCTCTTCAATGATGGATTTGTGTTCCGTGCTAACAAACTATGCATTCCGGATAGTTCTGTTCGTCTTTTGTTGTTACAGGAGGCGCATGGAGGAGGATTGATGGGACACTTTGGTGTCAAGAAGACGGAGGATGTTCTTGCTACACACTTCTTTTGGCCACGTATGCGTCGAGATGTTGAGCGATTTGTGGCACGCTGCACTACTTGTCAAAAAGCTAAGTCTCGCCTTAATCCACATGGTTTATATATGCCTCTTCCTGTTCCTTGGGAGGATATTTCTATGGACTTTGTTTTGGGATTGCCACGAACACAGAAGGGGAGGGATAGTATTTTTGTTGTTGTGGATCGGTTTTCTAAGATGGCACACTTTATTCCTTGTCATAAAACGGATGCTGCTGTGCATATTGCTGATTTGTTCTTTCGTGAAATTGTTTGTTTGCATGGTGTGCCAAATACTATTGTTTCTGATCGTGATACTAAATTTCTTAGCCACTTTTGGAGATGTTTATGGGCTAAGTTGGGGACTAAATTGCTGTTTAGTACTACATGTCATCCCCAAACTGATGGACAAACTGAAGTAGTAAATAGAACTTTGTCAACTATGTTGCGGGCTGTTTTAAAGAAGAACTTAAAATTGTGGGAAGAGTGTTTACCTCATATAGAATTTGCTTATAATCGTTCGCTGCATTCTACCACAAAGATGTGCCCGTTTGAGATCGTCTATGGTTTTGTTCCTCGTGCACCTATTGATTTATTGCCTTTACCTACTTCGGTGCAACATAATTTGGATGCTACACAACGCGTTGAAATGATATTAAACTTGCATAAGACTACTAAAGATAACATCGAACATATGAATGCTAAGTATAAACTTGCTGGGGATAAAGGGAGAAAGCATGTTGTGTTTGATGTTGGAGATCTTGTTTGGTTACATTTGCGTAAGGATCGCTTTCCTGATTTACGCAAGTCTAAGTTAATGCCGCATGCTGCTGGTCCCTTTGAGGTGTTAGAGAAAATAAATGATAATGCATATAAACTTGAGTTGCCTGCAGACTTTGGTACGGTTAGTCCTACATTTAACATTGCAGATTTGAAGCCTTACTTTGGTGAGGAAGATGAGATTGCGTCGAGGACGACTTCAATTCAAGAAGGGGAGCATGATGTGGACATCCCTTCTATTGATACAACCGTTGTACCTACAACTACACACATACAAGGACCCATCACAAGATCTCGTGCCAAACAACTTAACTATCAGGTACTTTCGTTTCTTGGAACTATTCCTCACATAAATGAGAATATGATGCTGCCTAAATCAGATGTATTTCTTACTCTTAGGAATGATGGACCAAGCATGGATGAGAGGGACAAGCATTGGAGCATGGCCATGCATGGAGATGGCAGCAAGCGTGTGATAATCCAAGAGAAGGCCACGGATGAAGATTTCCGAACTTTGAGGCCACCATAATGAAAAAAGAAGGCTTGGACGAAATATTCAAGATCAATACTTCACGAATCCGTCCATAGCTTAATATGGTGCTGCGACACCTTTATTTTGGGCCAGGACCATGTAATTTTCGCAGGATTTTAATTAGCCACTTTTTAGAGTCCGTATTTGAGGGGAAAAGGACTTTTAGGGTTGGATTCGGCCACCACTTCCATGGCTGGCCGAAACCCCACCTTTTCGCCCTTAAATACTCCCCATAGCCGACCTCCTAGACTCGGATTTTGTTTAGACATTAAGTTAGCCATCGTAGCAACTTCGCCAAGGCTCGAGCGTCGCAGAGGCCTCTTGTACTTCGCACCTATTAAGGATCCCACCTTTTTCAATAAAGCTTTCCTCTTAATCCGCAATATCTTGATTGCAATATTGGTTCTTACTTGTTCTCGATTTCAGGTAGGAATTAAGACCCTCGTTGGTCAGGCCAATCGTGTTCACGCAGGATCGGTAACCTCCAGGAGATTGGCCTAGCGATTGCATTGGCGCTCGTGCTCTCACGTGTAGTCGGATCGTCAAGCCCGAACTCTAACAAATCGATTATCGCCATCTCATCGAAAGATCGGACACCTTTGCCCTATCATCCTGGCACTGTCAGTAGCAAGTCGGGTCGCCTTAAGTAGCAACTCTGCAAGCCGTCTGTAGCGCTACCGGTGACCACTAATTCTCAATGCCGCATGCAACATGTATCGCAGGAGAGGCCCCTCGTCCTTGAAGGAGCCCTGGAGCACGCAATGGGGGCGAGCTCCACGTCATCCCCAAGTTGCAGCATGTATATCTAGGGAGGCCGGTCGTCTTTGACGGGGGCTTGCAGCAAGCAAGGAAACGATCCATGGTGGAGGCTGTAGAGGCGTCGCGCGGCAGGGCAGAGGACGGCAGGGCGCGAGCCACATCGGCGAGCGGCGAGGGAGTCATAGCGGGTGTTGACGCCTTTCGACGAGCAGCAAGGGAGGGCGGCACCGCACGGGGTGCCAGCGACGCGTGAGCTGCAAGGCGACAGCAACGCGTGCAGGGAGGCGGCGAGACGAGCTACATGGGAGGGCAATGGCATGGAGGCTACAGGTTCCGTCGAGCGACGCAGGACGGCGTGCAGCGCGGGTAGCGGCATCGGACGTGCGGCACGTAGCCGCGTTGGTGGCAGTGGTCCAGTGGCGGGCGGCGAGCTGCAGGCAATGGGGCAGCGGCGGGAGGAACTAGGTGCAGGCGCGCGGCGATGCCTTAGGGAGCCGGCGGCAGTTCGCTTCACGCGTGAGAAACAAGAACAGAAGAAAACGATGGGGAAGAGATAAGATACGTCATGGGGCCCACTACAACAGCGCTGAGTGCACGGGACATGACCCGAGGGATAGATCGCGTGAAATCCCCCGGGGGAATAGTATCATTTTCCTAAATTGTATGGGGCTCCCCCTGACTATGTGCAATAAGGTAAACAAGTAGATCATGCATGGTAGATAGTATCAACGATAACACACATAGATCTTGCATGAGTTACAATAGTAAGTGCACAAGCACATAGTCACACACATAAACGGAAAATAACACACATGAATTTCAAAGTTCGAATATGGCCAATGAAAGCAAATAATAGAAAATCCAAAGCCTCCATAGCACAAACCCATGCAAATCGATGAGAATGTCTTCTCCCTCTTTGGCATCCAAACGCCAAAAAAGGAAAAAGACCTAAGCTAGCGCCCCAACAACTCAGTAGTCATCGTCATCCTCATCATCCTCGGCATACTCATCCTCATCCTCATCGTCCTCAACAAAGTCATCATCATTATTAGGGACAGCAGGCCCTTTGCCGTCCTCAACCAGAGGTGACATCAGCAAAGGTCTTCCAATCCACCAGGCTATCCTGTTGGGCATTCCATGCCCCAAACGAGAGAGTGTGGTCAGACTGTGTGGACTATTGTGCACCATGCTCATCATTGTATTCATCCTCACCTTCCTCAGCATCCCCTTCACCTTGTTCCTTGATATCCTTGAGGAGCTTCTCAATGCGATGGTTGCTTTGGTAGGATGCATGTTGCTGCTTATGGATGTCTACGTTCATGCAACAAAGGGTCCTCTCCCAGAAGGTGACCTTCTTGACCCGCTCATGTACATAGTCCCGAGTCAAGGAAGGCATAGGTGCATTGGAGGCATTCTTCCTCCAAACTCTAGGTGGAGAGGGGGCCCTCTCAGTCTCAATATCCTCATCATCATCGCCATAGCGACGCCTAGGAGCAGGCCCCATACGCCCCTTCTGCTGCAGTGAGACCAATGTGTGCTCAGTGAGATGCGGTGCTATGCCAAGTGGGGAATTATGCTCCTTGGAGTTGATGAGCCTCATAACCAAAGGTGCATATGGTGGAGACTTCTTGAAAAGAATAGCATGGAACATCTCCTCAAAAATAAAATCCATCACATCAATAGGTTCAGCATCTGCCTTTGGGCCAGCATTGTAGGTCCGGTGGGTATGATAAAGAAGGTTGACTAGCCCACCCCTAATAGCATCGTCATTCCTAGCACTTGGTGCGATAGTATGACGGAATATCCTCAAAATTAGGTTGTAGAGAAGCTTGAGTCCCATCGACCCTCCTACAACACCCCCGCTGCCATACAGAGGTGCAAGCTTCATCTTGTTCTCACCAAGTGCCGCAGAGTGCATGTGCAGCCCAACTGGAGTGGATACGCCATGAAAGGTCTCAAAGATGACGTTGGCAAAGTCATGGAATGTATCTATGCAGCGGGTGGTGCCAGACATCCAAGTCATGGTCCTATCTTGATCAGACCCAAACACTACAATGGCGTAGAACTGCTGCACCAGGTAGATATTGTAGTCTTCATGAAGCTCCATCAAGTTAAACAGTCCCAGCTTCTCACAGATCCATAAAGCATCATTGAAGTAGGGGCTGAGGCGCATCTGCTCAACACTCATGTACTTCTGAGGGCAGACGGGTGAGTGAGCACACCATACATATCCTTCATGAACACAGCCTGCTCCTTCCTCCAGAAAAGAGGGTCATCGCTGGTACGAGGCAGCCCATAAAAATCAGTCTTTCTCAGCTCACGAAACTCCTCTTTTGACATTTTGGCCAAGGACTGAAGATTGTCATATTTGGCCTTCTTGGCATGGTCCTCTTGTTCAGTCCTTTCATATTCCCTCCTCAAATAGGCTGCATCACATGCCTGATGTCTTCGGTTGGAAGGAGGCACGATAAACTGACCCTGAGCTTCATCGTAGCGAGGAGTGCCCCTTTGTGACTTGTCCTTGGTACGATGAGGACGGCTAGAACCATCATCTGTGAACAGCAGTGAGGGAGATAGCATGGAGATGAGTATATATGTCCCAAAAATGCAGTACAAGATCTTTGATGCATTTCGTCTGTTTTGATTCACCCAACACCAGAGTCTCCGCACCTCATACCGGAGTCTCTGGCTCAGACCGGAGTCTCTGGTCCTGGGGACCGGAGTCTCCGGACCTGGGTCCGGAATCTCCGGTCGGGAGGCTCGGGCATGATATGGGGAGATGCTGGTGGGGGTGAACCTAGTAGATCGGGCAATGCAACAAGGCTAAAGTACTAGAGTGCACGCAAACAAGTGATTCCAATGGACAAATCAACACCAATCCTCAAAAACACATCTAGATATGAACCCTAGGAGAAGAAGAGGAGGAGAGGTACCAGATCTATCCATGGGATCGATTCCTCCGGTGGGAATTACCCAATGGAGAAGAGGAGAAGGTTGGCCGGCAGCACGGCGGATCCCGGGGGCTTCTTGACCTTCGGGGAGGAATTTTGGAAGAGGAGGCGACAGGTTAGAAGGAGGGGGACGGGGTAGAGAATGAAGAACTGCTGTTTCAGTTCACCCCGTTCCCTTCCTATAAGTGGCATAAACCGTCTGGACCGGAGACTCCGGTCTACACCAGAGACTCCGGTGCAGGTGCACCGGAGACTCCAGTCCTCCGCGACCAAAAAACTCCAGGATAGGTGTTTGGGGACATATATGAGAGATAGATAGGTTTAAGACATGGAATAGGCTTGGGGTTGAGATATCAAACTATGAAGAACCAATAAGAGTCATAGAAATTCACAAAAATATTCAGGAAAGCTCCAAAAAGACTAGAATCAAGAAATTGACAAACATGAGTAAGCACCAACCTCTCTAATGTGAGAGAGCGGTGGCCTAGGCCACCATATTTGAGTATACTCAGCTTGGCACCACGAAGATATATCTTGGGTCCATTACCGAAACTCATCATTTAAGCTCACATATCACAAAATGATATTAAGAGGAATGATTTTGATTGCTTTGGGCATAATGGGGGGAGGGATAGTCCAATCAATTAGGACCGCACTCCCCCTATATCCATGCCTGCACCTAAACCAAATACGTGTCAAGTCATAGGTGAGCATGCAAGATAATCAAGTCAAGCTCCTTGAATCTATGATATTTAGTTCATTCCTCAAATAGCAAAACCTTGCTTCATCAAGTGGCTTAGTTAAGATGTCGGCAAGTTGGTCTTTGGTTGACACATATGATAGATCAATATCACCTCGAGCAACATGATCTCTAATGAAGTGATGGCGAATCTCAATATGCTTTGTCCTTGTGTGATCCACCGGGTTGTAGGCAATCTTGATAGCACTTTCATTGTCACATAGAAGAGGCACTTTGTCACAATGGACACCGTATTCCTTTAAAGTTTTCCTTATCCATAGCAATTGGGTGCACGCACTAGCAGCTGCCACATACTCGGCTTCGGCGGTGGAGAGAGATATACAATTTTTCTTCTTAGAAGACCAACATACCAAGGACCTACCAAGGAATTGGCAAGCCCCGGATGTTGATTTTCTGTCATCCTTATCACCCGCCCAATCCGGATCCGTGTATCCACAAAGAGCAAATGTTGACCCTCGAGGATACCAAAGACCATAAAATGGGGTATGAACTAAATATCGAAAGATTCTCTTGACTGCCATTAAATGTCTTTCTTTAGGAGCCGCTTGATATCTTGCACACACCTACACTCAACACAATATCGGGTCTAGATGCACAAAGGTAAAACAAAGAACCAATCATAGACCGGTATAGATTTTGATCCACATCTTTACCATTTGGATTTTGTTCTAGATAAGTCTTTTAGCCATGGGAGTAGGAGCTCCATTTAAATCTTGCATTTTGAATCTCTTGAGCATATCTTGAGTATACTTGGCTTGATTGAAGAATGTCCCTCCTCTAACTTGCTAGAAATACTCTCAACTCCCCCATCAAAGACATCCGGAACCTACTAGTCATAAGCTTTGAGAATTCATCATTAAAATCTTTGTTAGATGAGACAAAGATAATATCATAAACATATATTTGGCATACAAAAATCTCCCCATTGACCTTCTTAGTAAAAAGAGTGGGATCGATTTTCCCAACCTCAAATCCACGGTCAAACAACAACTCTCTAAGGTGTTGATACCACGTGCGTGGGGCTTGCTTGAGCCCATAGAGCTCCTTATCAAGTTTGTACACATGGTTTGGGAGGTTGGGATCCTCAAATCCTGAGGGTTGCTTTACATATACCAACCCATTTAATGGACCATAAAGAAATGCACTTTCTACATCCATTGTTGCAACTTAAATTTATGATGTGCCGCATAAGCAAGAAGGATACGGATGGACTCAAGGCGAACCACGGGTGCATATGTCTCTCCATAGTCAATGACTTCAATTTGAGAGAACCCTTGTGCAACCAATCTAGCCTTGTTCCTTACTATAATTCCATGCTCATCTTGCTTGTTCTTGAATATCCACTTCGTGCCTATAACATTGCGGCAATCCTTTGGCTTCTCAACTAACTTCCATACTTTGTTTCTCTCAAAGTTGTTGAGCTCTTTGTGCATAGCTTCCAACCAATCAGAATCTTCAAGAGCTTCCCACACTTTCTTTGGTTCAATCATGGAGATGTGTGCTTGGTGTTCACCGAACCTCTTCAATTGTGCTCTTGTGGAAATGCCTTTCCTTAGGTCACCAACCACATTTTGTAAAGAGTGGTCTCTTAATTCCAACATTCTCTCCTTTCTAGCTTCACGACGAGCGTGGATCTCCTCGCTGTTTCTTGGGGGGGCCCTCTTCATCATTTTGGTCCTCGTCTTGACCATCAACTTGACCTTGATCATCACGGGAATCATTCTCTTCATTAAGAGGCAAAGATTGACCTTGGTCTTGATCAAACACTCTTCTAGCATCGATTTGAGCTTGTCTCAAGGCAGTTTGTACGGATCTTCCTTGAACAATTGACTTGGCACCACTTGACATCCTAGATAATGAATCAAGCTCCTCTTGACTAGAGTTGTCACTTTGATCAACATGTTGAGGGTCCACATCTTGTATTTGGCTTGAGTCATTGCCCTCCTTGGTGGGTGGAGCTTGTTGATGTTGTGAAGATGAGGGCTCCACTTGAGTGGAGCATAGTTCTTCTCGATCCGCCATAAGGGATTCCTCAATAGGGTGGATATATCCCACACCCATTCTTCCTATGGCATCCTGAGGCATTTTATCATCTGCATCACAAGCATCAAAACGCCCCCCTTGGGGACCATCATATTCTTCGAAGGTCACACTACAAGATTCTATGACGGCTCCAGAGAGCTTATCATAGATTCTATAGGTGTGAGATTCGAGACCATAGCCAACAAAAATACCCTCTAATGCTTTAGACTCGAATTTGGACAAACGAACACCTTTTATGAGATAGAAACACTTACAACCGAACACCCGGAAGTAAGATATGTTGGGCTTGTTACCGGTAAGTATTTCATATGGAGTCTTGTTGATTTATTTGCGGAGGTAGAGCCGGTTTGATGCATGGCAAGCAGTGGAGATGGCTTTGGCCCAAAAGTTGTATGGAGATTTAAACTCCGCCAACATGGTCCTAGCCATCTCAATAAGAGTTCGGTTCTTCCTCTCGGCCACACCATTTTGTTGAGGGGTATATGCAGCGGAATATTGGTGTTTTATCCCCTCATCACTAAGTAAATAATTCAAGGTGTATTTCTTGAACTCGGCGCCGTTGTCACTTCTTATAATCAACACAGGAAGGTTGTATTGACGTTGAACCATGTTGATGAAGTCGATGAAGGTCTTTTGGGTCTCACTCTTTAACTTGAAGAAATATACCCATGAATATCTTGAAAAGTCATCAACAATCACCAAACAGTATTTCTTCCCACCAAGACTTGCATGAGATGGAGGACCAAAGAGATCCACATGAAGGAGCTTCAAAGATCTTGGTTGACTTAATGCGGTTCTTTGGCTTGTGGGGAGCATCATGCATTTTTTCTAGGACACAAGCCCTGCAAACACGATCTTTGGCAAAGGAAACATTTTCTTTTAGTCCAACAATATGGACCTCCTTGTGGAGACTTTGCAAAGTTCTCATATTAACATGGGCTAGTCGACGATGCCATAACCAACCCACATCGGCCTTTCCGAATAAGCACATCGCACTAGTAGTGGTTTGCCCCGAAAAGTCCACCACATACAAGTCATGTTCAACGTACCCAACGAAAGCGACCTTGAGAGACTTGCTCCACATGAGGACCACAATATCATCGTCAATAAAGACGGCAAATCCCATCTTCCAAGACCACAGACTGAAAGTAAATTGTATCCAAGGGTCTCAACAAGAATGACGTTCATGAGTGTAATTTCGTGAGCAACCACTACCTTGCCGAAACCCATTACCTTAGACTTTGACTTGTCGGCATATGTCACAACTATTTGATCATCATTTGGCTTTAGATCCTTGACAATAGACGAGATTCCGGTCATATGACTTGTGCAACCACTATCAAACACCCACTTTGACCCTTCGGAAGCATATGTCTACAAAAGATCAAGCTAATTTTTAGGTACCCATTTTTCAATGGGTCCTCTTTTGTTAGCAACAAGGGTCTTGGGGACCCAAATAGACCAAGCAATATAACCATCATATGGGCCAACATATTGTACATACACATCACCATAATAATCACGCATTTGAACATAGTGAGGGTTAGCACTTCCCGCAAAGTCATTATGAGACATAGTTTTACCACTTGTGGTCTTACTATCCATAATGGCCTTTTTCTTCTCTTGTGCGGGCTTGGCCTTCTTCTTGTGGTTCTTCTTCTTGGCCTTGGAGACAAAACCAATGCCCCCTTTCTCACCACTAGGCCTTTGCTTACTCAAGAGATCATGAATGGACTCGTTACCTTGTGGAAATGTGTCCTTGGCTAGCTCCCCCTTCAACCTAGCATTTTCTTCAAGAATGGTTGTACTACTAGATGGAATGAAGTTACTAGGTGAAGAAATATTGACCAATTGAGTTTGAAGCGTTTCATGGGACTTTGTGAGTAACAAGAGTTCACTTTCCAAGGCCTTGTGAGCCTTGTCAAGCAACCTAAAGTCCCCGGCAAGTTTTTCATAAACCACACCAAACTCAATCTTGTCCTTTTTAGCCCTTTTGCATTTAGCAATAGCATGATCACGTTCTTTGATGAGTCTATTAACAATAATGTCATTGGCATCATCAAGCCCTTCAATTTTTAGTTTAAGGGACATCCTAGTCTCTTGTTCTTCTTCTAGAGCATTGTTTAAGGCCTCTAGCTCAATCATGTGTTCATGCCCAAGTTTACACCTAACATCTAGAAGTTCTTGTGTGTGTGGGAAAGTTGATCTAAGATGTTCCCAAAATGTATCTTAGCATCCCCTTGTAAGTTAGTCATAAATTCATCGAAAGCAATTAATTCCCTTTTTACATCAAGAGACATCTCATCATCACTTTCATCATTAGCTAAGGGAGTGGAGTGAGATGATGAGGATACCTCCATTCCTCTTGCCATAAGGCAAGTGATGTTCTTGATGGGAGTGTTCTCATTTGGAGAATCGAAGAGTGAGAATGTCGGAGTAGAAGTAATGGCTAGATCCGCCACACCAATAGATGTTTCCTCTTCCTCATCTTCATCATCTTCATTGTCGGAGGAGTATTCTTCATGAGTGATCAAGACAATTTCTCCTGACTTCTTGTTGATGGGATTCTTCTTGATGAAGGGTTTCTTGTAAGGTGCTTTGGGAGTTTTCTTCAACACGAGCTTACCCCCATGATCTTCTCTCTTCTCATAGGGGCAACTCGCCACAAAGTGATAGCGATCACCACAATTGAAGCAAGTTCTCAATCTAGTGGTATTTTATCTTTTCCCATTTGGGTTGCTTCTTCGTTGCATTTCCATCTTGGTCTTGGCGGGGTTATTCCAAAAGTTATTTGCATAGAAGGCCATATATTGACTATGAGCAATCTTGACATCATCGGGGTGGTCCATGGAGAGGCCTTCATCACTATCATGTTCATCCCCATGTTCCACAACTTTGGCCTTCAAAGTAACATTGACAACATTGCTCATACCAAGGGCACGAGCACATGCATCTTTGGCATTCTTGGCGGCAACCTTGAAATATGCCATCTCTTGCATAACTTCATTGGAGGTCATGAGATGATAGTTGTGTCTTCCTTGTAGGCTCTTCAAGTCAGTGGGCTCAAAGGGCATGAGTGCACTCACATATTTCCTTTTTATCCAAGCATCATCCACATGTGAGGCACCCACATTTCTGAAAGCGGTGGCGGTGGTATTGAGCCTACGGTACATGTCTTCATGATCTTCACCTTCCTTCATGTAGAAGCCTTCGGCTTCATTGCTTAGTGCATCATACCGGTTCCTCCTCATGCTCTCATTCCCAACAAACAACACCGTGAGAGCATCCCAAGCTTCCTTGGCGATGCTGAGGTGCTCAATGTGTGGGTAATCCTTTGTACCCAAACCTTGTTGAATCATGTGCAAAGTGGTGGCATTGAGTTGACTATTGACAACTTCTCTTCTTGTCAAGTTGTTAGGATCCCCTATATAGAGTCCTTGTTCGATGATGTTCCAAAGTTCAATGCAAGAGCTACGCACATGAGTTTTCATTAGAGATTTCCATTGAGCAAAAGTAGTAGATGCTTCAAGTTTAGGTGGGTCACCTCTATTGTTTACATGAGGGTGAGGGATTGGAGGGTCGGGAGAGTACCATGAATCACAGTGCTCACCTTTTCCACCATCATTTTGTGTGGAGGAATTAGTGTTGTCTTGTTTACCCCCCACTGCCATACCCTCAGGTGATACCAGAGCATTACCCTTAGGTACCGCAGATGGAGGATCCTCTTGAGGAGAAGGGGATGATGAGCCATCTTTATCTTTAACAAGTTGCGCAAGTAACTTGTGCAATTGTTTGATCTCGTTGCCCAAGGTGGAGCTCAATCTTGTTTCCAAGTTATTGAGATGATCCATGGTCACCGAGTGGATAGACTCACCATCACATTCCCCTACTTTGCTACCCATATACTCTTAGGCGGTAAAGCCCGAATAAAGAGCCGTGGATCTGATACCAATTGTAAGGATCGTATGGGCACCTAAGGGGGGTGTGAATAGGTGCTAATTCAAATGTTCTTCTTTTTCAATTTAGGGTTTGACAAGAAAGGTAAATTCTCTAGATTATGCAACTAAGGTGAATTTACCTATATGTCAAGCAAGCAACAGCTAGCACAACACAAACCAAGAACAAGTAAGTAAAGTGCGGTAAAGGATAGAAGAACCAAAGTGGTGGACGCGGAGACACAAGGATTTGTTTCTCGTAGTTCCTTCCTTTTGAAGGGAAGTACGTCTACGTTTGGAGAGGGGGTGGTATCAAACCACCTACGCCACGAGAGGCCTCCCTTTTTCTCCGATGAACCTCACCCCAAGGGGATCGATTCACCTTCCACTATATCGGCAACCTTCGAGGTGGAAGTCGGCACCTTTACAACATGTTCGGGGCACACATCCACAACTTAATTGGAGGCTCCCAAATACAAGAAGCTGTCAAAACAATCAAAGACAAGCTTGTAAGAACCAAATCAAAGTTAGGGTTTCCAAAGAAACACTAGAGCTTGGGGGCCCTCAAGAGAATGAGGGGGAAATGAAGATCTCTCTTGGTGAAGCTGTAGATCAAGGCCTCCTCCTTCGATTCTCCAAAGATCAAATACTTTGGATGGTTGGATGAAGAGATCTTGTAGATTTGGTGTCTCTAATGGAGTTTGTGTTCTTGAGAAGCTCGAGCACATGGAGGAAGGGGATAAGGGTCCCTATTTATAAGCAACCCCTTCCACGAACCGTTTTCTGACCGTTGGAGAAGAATCAAACCGGAGACTCTGGTCTGTACACCGGAGAATCCGGTCCAGCCTCCGGACCAATATGCAGTACGACCCATGCCTTCTGAGAGCCAAGTGGGCCGGAGACTCCGGTCCTCCAGTACCGGAGACTCCGGTCTGAGCCCACACCGTAGATTTCGGTGAAGCCTTCGGACCTTTGCTCCGCACCCCATACAGAATGTCCCAGCCATGTTCCTGAAGCTTCCACCGGGGACACATCCGGAAACTCCGGACCACACCGGAGACTCCGGTCTAGGCAGACCGGAGACTCCGGTCTGAAATTTCCAGAACTATGTCAATCTTGCAAGAATCTTTCCAAAATGTGAAGGTACTTTTCACTTATCATAATAGCAACCTGTGGACAGTGACAAACTGTAAAATGATCTACTTGTTGTTAACGAACACCAAAAGTGATTATGACAATAAAGAGAAAATTCCTTATTTGACACTACTTTCCAATATGATTCCTTATTTAACACCGAAAACTTTTCACTTCCTTATTTGGCCACTTGTGTAAAACTTTTGCCTTATATGACACTTTAGTGCATTTGAAGAGCTAACGGGGTTAACTTCGAACCTACAAAGATGTTTTTTCCCTTGGTACATATAATCTGACAAAATTAAGCCAAATACTACCTATATAAAAGGGCGATCGATTCTCGGCCTCTTAACTATTCACGTCGGCCTCTCAGCAATCTATTACGTCGATTGGTGTTACTGTAGATTCCTGACTTAAGCCAATCGCTGTGCGACGCGTACTTCCCTCGGATGTCTCTTTGACTTATTTTTAGCAACAACACCGTAATTGCTGGCGATCTCCCTTCCGTTCCTTCCTTTTCTCCGGTTTTCATGCATGTTTTTGTTTTCTTATTCCTCCTAGATTACCGGCTGGACCTGCTGGTCACGTCTTCCTACAACGTAGCGGTGGCTCTCTCCTATTTGGCTTTCATTCCAGATCACGCTCCAAAAATAAAACTGCCTAATCCAGGCCAAGTAAATCAGGCACCGCAGGGGTATTTTAGTCCGGCCAGGATAAAACTAACGGGGCAATATAACAGACCCAACGGCAGTGTCATTTAAAGGAAAAAGTTTACACTCGGGGTCATATAGGGAAGAGAGAAATTTTAAGTGTCAAATAAGGAATCATATTTAAAACTAGTGTCAAATAAGGAATTCACTCAACAATAAATGTCCTTTCAGTCGTTTTAGCACCCGCTCCCCGTGGAGGACTTTTTCCAAATCTTCAAAAAATTCAAATTTGGAGCTTCAAAAGAATCACAAAAAATAGCAGGCTGTAGTCAATGATTTACTCTACCAGTATGTAAAAACTTCAATACGAAATACCAAATATTCTATCCTAGGAAAAAATGACAAAAATACAGATCTAGGAGTATGAACAGTGCAACTTTTGAATCATCCAAAAATTGTCCAATTTGTCTTTTTATTGAAGTATTTTACATTAAAATTTTGCACTCCCCGTAGTGTACACAGATTACTACACCCATGTATTTATTCTGATTTTTTTGAAACTTTAAAATCAAGTTTTCAATTTTTTTTAAATAAAGTCCTCCATAGAGCTTGGGTGCCAAAGCCATTTTCTGCCTTTAGGATACGCTTTTTTGTCTAGTACAAACAAATGAACTAAATTTCTCAAAAAGTTAAAATTTAGTTTATTTTTTTATATACTCCCTCTGACTCATATTAGTTACAACTTTGCCTTGATAAAGATGAATCTAGACTAGATATTTAACTAGGTACGTATGAATCTAGATAAAGTTGAGTCAACTAATATGGATCGGAGAAAGTAGAGCCTAAAGTGTACCCTGGGTACACAAAGGATGTTCCATCCGTCCATCATGCTTGGCCATGACGCGAGCAAGCAACTGTTGGAGATGCCTTGCCCAACGCTGCAAGCCATCCAAGTTGCAAAACACAAGCGAGCGTCACCTGACCTGACCTGAGAGGAGGGAGCATGATGAAGCATTTAGAAAAGGGGAGAAAGTTTGCTTTCTATAAAATGCAACTCATCACACGTTATGATGGAATGCAGGAAAATTTCAGGCCTAGAATCCAAAACTTCATGCACAGCTTTGCCGGTCACATTGCATTCCTTTAAAACTTGTACTTCTGGAGGGTTCCAAGGTCAATCCCTCTGGGGAAAAAAAAGAGTAGATCATGACCTAATCATGCAGTGTTTTTACCCTGATCCCTGACCCAGCTGCATAGATCCCAAGGGCACATGCTGAAGATAATTTACTACTTATGTACATCCATGTTACAGTGTCGTTCCTAGCTTACCCAAGTTTGCAGTTGCTATAATTAGTATTTCAGTCCCTCCAAATCACACCATCATATATAATTGCTATGCCCCATTCACAATGTTGAGAGAGAGAGAGAAGAGAGAGAGAGAGCCATGCATGAACGCCGTGACACACACAGCAACACACGAACTGTTCAGACTTCAGACTGATCAAAGCCTATGCTGCTCGTCCAGTCGCCCACATGGGGAGGATCCATACCTGTTGCAAGATTGTACCTTGTGTGCCCCCTCCAATTAATTAGTCCCCATTCTATTTTCACCACTTAGTACTTTCTATGTTTAAAAATAACTGACTTAAAGTTGTCTAGATTTGAATATATCTATACACTAAAATCTGTCTAGATATAATCGAATCTAGATAAATCTAAGTCAGTTATTTCTGTATGAAGGGAGTAATATGTTCTTTCGCCAACATTTTGCTCCACGGTACAGGTTGGAGTAACAACGAGTAGGGAAGAGTAATAATATTTCGAACTTGATGATACAAATTGGGTACAGTCTCCTATTTCACTTCTCAGATCTTTATGGCATTTTATGGGCAGTGATGGTACCACTACTGTTTCCTTGTTTCAAGTACTACAACTGTGGAAGAAGAAGATAATGTCGGAGTACCGAGCAGGGTGGTATCCAAAGTACTTGTCATATGAACTTGATTAGCAATTTCCTGCTCATTCAGTTCGTGATCATCTGAAACGGGAAAAACGACATAGGGAAAAAACAGGGCGTCTGTCGCCCTGTCCCCCTCCCTAGCCCCCGTCGCCCTGTCCCCCTCCCTCCCCTCCTCCCCCGTCGCCGGCGAGCGCCGCTTGGCAAAGACCGAGCGGTCCAGCGGCGGGATTTCCTCTTCCCATTGCTGGGTGCCTCCGCGGGGTGGTGCTACTGGTGGCGGTGCGCCATGGCGACAGCGACAGGCTCGTCTGGTGGCGGCGCGCCAGGCGCATGGTCCTAGCGCGGTGCGGCGGCGGGGATGCTTCTGGCGGGGTCGCTCAGGTGGCCGGCGCCCTGCTAAGGCAGATGCGGCGGCGAGGCCCTCCGGCGGTGGGGCATGTCGGCGTGGCATGCGCAGTGGCAACGGGGGAGGGCAGCTCGGGAAGAAGGACGGCGACGACGTGGCTGCCTGGCTGCTACTGCGCAGCGGCGAAACCGACGGGCCCGATCTAGGCCTGATCTGGGCCTGGCCGGCGGGCCGGGCCTGATCCGGGCTTGGTTGGCACTGCTGCGGCGTCCGGACGGCTATCGCCGTTGGTGATGAAGGGCGGTTTCCCTTCCCTAGGTGGTCGTGTGGCCTGCTTTCGGCTTCCTCGATGCCGCCTTACCATGTCTGACCCGGCGGCTTTGCGATGTGTTGTCTGTCGGAGCCTTGGCACGAGTTCGAGGATGCCGGGGCGGCGGCCCCGGAAGGTGTACTACACAGGCGTCTCGACGGCGGGGCGGCGCTGCGGTGGTAATGGCGTCTCTCTTTTGTCCATGCGGGTGGCAAGGAGTGGATTTCGGGGGCTCCTGGTAGTGTCAGCACCCAGATCGCGGTTGGAAGCTCGGCTCGAAGATGGTGGTGGTCCAATGGATCGTCTGTGGTGAGAGTTTTTCCAGGCGAAAGCCTAGCGCTTCAACACCGACAATGGCGACGCCCGTGGGTGTCGTGTCCCTTTTGGGGGCGTTGTTGTGGCTACTCTCACCACATGAGGGCTCCGGGTGCAAACCTTTGACCTCTGTGTTCTCGGCGGCGGCGGCGCTTGAGGCGTCGTAACCTTCTTGGAGGCGTTGTCGTGGAGTTCCGGTCTCCTTAGCCTTGTCGTCTTTGGTGACAAGCTAGATGCTTCTTAGGCTTTCATGTTTATCTTTTGATCTGCTTGTATGAGGATCTCTTTATCACCATGTATCGGTTTGACTGTTTGGGTTTATTTATAAAGCGGGGCGAAAGCCTAGTTCAAGTGCGTGATCATCTAAAGCATTGATCAATTGATGATTTAGACGAGATTTGGATGCACTTGGAACTCACTTCTGTGAATTAATACAGTTTTTTTTTGCAAAATTTCACAGATCTATAATCTCTACTATATAATTTATGTTAGGGTGGTTTTCGTATGTGTCGTCCGTCGTCCGCTGCGTTTCCGCGTCAACGAGGTGGCCCACCTACACCGCCTCCGACTCCGAGTGTAAGACCTACGCGTACCAGCGATTATGCCGTGTCAGAGTCGAAGCCCTCATGGCCTGGTGGTCACCAGGCGCGGTCGTCACGGCTTCCACCAGCGCGCCCCCGGGAAAGTGGAAATCCATGCCGCCCTCCATGGCCTCGGTGCACTGACTCCGGCGGCCGATCCTCCCCCTCCATGGCCTTGCCCCACCGAGGCGGCGACGGAGAAAGAGGGGCGTCGACGACGTGCGAGATCTGTTGCTGTTGCTGCTGACTGCTGCATATCTATGCCGCCCGGCGCCGCCCTCGTCTAGAGCTCCTCCACTTGGTTCCAGCTTCCACCTCCATGTGCTTCCCCCAACCCCCCGTATACCGGCGCCGCTGCCCCCCCCCCCCCCCCCCCCCCCCCCCCTCTATCCCTTGCAACGGGGCGCGTGGGAGGCTGATGGGGCACCGACGGGTTGAAGATGAGCGGAGGCTGCAGACTGAGGAAAGGAACTACACATACAGGGTTCAGAGTTCAGGCTGCATGCTCTCCAAGGTTTGTTTGCCTCTGTCACTCTATCTATTCCTCACCACATGGGATTATGTTTGATTTTCGTTGATATGGTCTTCAGGAAATAACATAAATCCACGATATATTATATTCCTTAGAATTTTACATGTACGAAATAATCTAATTTTGATAATGTTGTTATGGTGTACTACTCTTCTTCAATGGACATATCTGTTAGTTGATAATTTTGGAGAGGTGAAAGCCGATGTGGCCGTAGACGTGGGCCGAGGAGCGCGGGGTGTTGGCGCCCAGCGAGCTTGGGCCCTTCCCAATCTAGCAGCTCCATGTCCGGCCATGATGAGAGCGGCACATGACCAGTTTCAGGCGCCACACATTTTCAGGTCTGTATATTAGATTTCTTGATCGTATAACACACATTGGTAGGAATCATTGATAGCTACTTTTCTGAAGAGTACATTTATCTTTGCAAATCTTGCATATGACACTACTTGAAAGTCCAACTTTGATAACTTCTTATGCAATATTAATGTTTGGTATCCATTCACGTGGATTAGATTTCTTACTGAATTTATACTTTTGTCTTGCAGCTAGCTGTTGAATTAGTGATATATAGGCATCGAGTGATAATGAACTTTATCAAGTAACATAGTGTCCGTGGGGTTGTCAGAAAAAAATACGTTTTCTGACATGGTCGTGTGGAAGCCTTAAACTTATGTTGCCCCTTCTTCCATAATCACGATATAGATTTTAGGCGTCAGAACAAAAGAAGATTGTGTCTTATTCATATATGGTAAATCTTGATTGCATGTTTGTGAAATCGTACAGCTAAATGCTTCAAGGGCAAGAAGTGCTATAGTGTGATGAACTGCATGCAACTGCCTGCCTGCTGCTCCTGAACGAAGGTTGTTTGTTTACTCGAGTTTTGGTATGGCCAGAATTTTTGTATCACCTTTGCTGGACTCAACATAACCGAATTTTTTTTTAAGTTTATCCACACTCTTGCAAGATTTTCATCTGGGACAGTTTACATGTACTACTTTAAGAGTATCTTAGCTTCTTGAGATTCTCATCAGTTATTTTGAACTCATCCGTGGCATTGATTTTGTTTCTGTGAAGGAAAATGGAAAGGCTCTGGAGGGAGTGCATGGTTCTATCATTTTTCTAAAAGTATCTGCTTTTCACCGACATGGCATAATTTCTCTGTGAATTAATAGTTCTTATCATCTTTAGACATGAACACTGTATAATTTCTTGGAAATATTCATTCCATGTTGATATTTCGGTTAAATTGCGGGCTTTGTCGTTCTGATATTCGATCAGCTGCCTGATGATTATTAAGAAATAAGAATAACTATCTGAATGCACTTGTCTGTTCAAGCCTGCTTGGCCACTTTGGTGGATCAAATAGAATTAGCTGCCACTACGACTGCAACCACACGACCACTGTTTCCTGCATGCTTGGACTACCAAATCTTTCTGTACTCTTGCAATTTTCTGGAGCTGCTCTTATTTCTTTCTGCTGAGCTGTCTAAATGGGCTTCAGAGAACAAATATGTTGATGCAAGAGGCATAAAGGCTTTGCATATTGAATGAATGCTTAGAACTGCTGGGTCTTTCTACCATGTGCCACTTCTGCAGATTTGATTTACTGAGTTGTCATGCATCCTTCTGATATGTGATTTTTTTTACCTTTTTATTGGTCTTTCCATTGGCGGTAGATACTGCTTCCATGCCCAAAATATATTGTATTTTTTGAGTTATATACATATATCTGAAACTACAAACTATGAACATTTTACTCATTGTATTCAACTGATCGCTCTAAAAAAATTCTTATCTTCGTGTTAGATGCATTATTATTGACGGTAGCAATGCATGGGCACAAAGTAAATGTTTTGACATTATCACACCGGCAACCTTTTTCAAATTTTAAGATGTCGTAGCAACGCATGGGCATTCAGCTAGTAATCATTAACAGCAGTACAAAGAGTCCCTGTTACAACTCTTTAAACCAACTATTACAACTCATTAACAGGGTTGGAGTAACAGAAAGTAGGGAGGAGTAATAATATTTCGAACTTGATGATACAAATTGGGTACAGTCTCCTATTTCACTTCTTAGATCTTTATGGCATTTTATGGGCAGTGATGGTACCACTACTGTTTTCTTGTTTCAAGTAGTACTACAACTGTGGGAGAAGATAATGTCGGAGTACCGAGCAGGGTGGTATCCAAAGTACTTATCATATGCACTTGATTAGCAATCTCCTGCTCACTTCAGTGCGTGATCATCTAAAGCATTGATCAGTTGATGATTCAGACGAGATTTGGATGCACTTGGAACTCACTTCTGTGAATTAATAGAGTTTTTTTTTGCAAAATTCCACAGATCTATAATAATCATTAACAGCAGTACAAAGAGTCCTAAAAGTAACAAAAAAATACAAATAGGTCAATGGACTACCTAACGAAGACTAGCCGAAGGCCTCACCCCTCCATTACTCGAGCCGGACAAACTTGTCGAAGTAAAGCTTGTTGAAAGAAATTAAATTCTCTTTCAGGCAAGGAAGTATGAGCGTTTTACCAATAGTCGAGGCTCAATCGGAGACGTTTTTGCCTATATTCCTATAATGTAATCTCTGTTACAGATGGACAAATATTGCATGCACTTGGTATCCAATGCAATTAGGAAATTGGGACGATAGTTGGAACTTTGTCAACACTTGTACTACTGTATTTCCTTTTTATAGTTAGTCTTGGTCTAACTAGATCAGTTGAGGAACCGGATCCTCTAACGTGGAGAAGCGACGTCGGAGGAAAGTAAGAAGCAAAGTCAGGGTTTTTTTTCATTAAACACCTAATTCGCACTCTATCTAATTACTATAGGAGATTACTGTAGATCTAAAAAAACTAAACTTATTTTTATTACATTATAATTTTGTTCCTATGTAATTAATCTAAATGCTTAGCATAAATTTGTATTATGCAAAATAATTTACATAGTTTTAGTCTTAATTACATGATTTGGAAGAAGAAAAGTCAGAGAACTGTACCTTACCTGACGTTGCTCCTCAACGTTAGAGGAGCCCGTCCCGCAAACCACATCCCATCTTTTACACAGGAGATGCAATCTACATCTTGATATAATAAGTTCTTAATTATCGGCAAGTACAACCGTTAGGTGAGCACTAGCAGTTGAGCGTGAATAATGTAGGAGAATGGTGCAAAACAAAGATAGTATTTAAGAGAAGATTCCCATCAAACCATTATTTTCCCTCCTTTCAAAGGTACGGTTTCAGAAGAGACGGGATGAGAAGAATACAAGATGGATGAGAGAGCTGTACCTCTGAATATTAATTATTGCAAGAAGCCATGGATAAGCTACATTTCATATCCGACAGTTGATGGGTGCTCTTCATGACATGACTGGCTACCAAATAACCCAGGGATTTGTGATGGTATAAGGTTTGTGACTGTATGAGAAGACTGATTATGGTGCGTATTTTGTTATTGAGATGTACTAGAGGGTAACTGGAGTTGAAGTACTCCCTCCGATCCATATTAGTTGACTCCACTTTGTCTAGACAGATGCATCTAGACTAGATACTTAAGTAGATACATATGAATCTATACAAAATAAAGTCAACTAATATGAGTCAGAGTAAGTAGTATTTACTACAAATTAACCCTAACCACTGCTCCGGCATAGTAGCATTGACTTGACAAGATGTGACATCCGGACCATTGGAGCTTTTCTTGAATGGGAGGACTTTGAGGAGGAAGGTTCTGTCATCTGTCGTGTGTTCTTTACTCCACCCTTGTCACACAACTGTGCTCCATTAGGTCTTCTCCGATCAGAAAAATAAAAATCACCAGTTGTCATAGGATGTCGTTAGCATAAGGGCCTTTTTTGGAACAAAGAATTCCATGAAAAATTAACCAGTCTGGTTCCCAAAATAATTCTAGCTTTTAAGACAGGCTAAAATAAACATGAATTTGCTCATCTCTGTCAGTGGGCCATACTTCAGTAAAGATTTTGTTGGCCGTAGAAATTTTTCATAGGTAAGTGATCTTATTACTCCCTTTTTTTTTCATAGGTCAGTGTTTCTGCGGTCGGATCATGGGACCATCTACTCATACTATCATTTGTCAATGGAGTACAGAAAACTAGAATAATTTTAAATTGGGATCCCAGTATCCCACGCGGATTTTCTGCGGCAGGTACATATGCTGCGACTACTTCCTCTAGGATATTTTGACCAGCTAAATTGACTTGTCCGGAACTGAGAAAGTAAATACTCACTCAGTCCGGAAATAAGTGGCTGATATTTGTCTAGATTTATATGTATCTATACATGTTTTAATATATAGATACATGATAATTTAGAACAAATCTAAGTCAATTATTTCCAGACGAAGGGAGTAGTATAATATTTTGGCCAATTTTTGAACTAGATGTTGGGAGTAAGGCAGGTTGTTTCTCCAAATTTCAATTGGTGAGTGCCGAGAACATAAAAGCTGGTAAATTCTATAGCCTCAATACCAAAAATATTAGAGTGCTCAATTGTCCAAAGAAAAATAGAAGCTGACAATATCTGTGAGGAGTAGCTTTTTTTGTATTAAAGGAAGTTATAATGGTCTTCCAATTAAAAATCAGGCCTTCTTCATGACCAATATTTTTCAACATAAAAATAAAGAACCAACACACTTCCAAATTACCAATTTATCTGGAAAAGCGCAAATTGACCTGGATTTGGCTGTCCTCTTCGCCCGGGGATCTTATCCTGCACAGAACACAAACAATTATTATTTGAAAGGACAAATCTTTTGCCTCTGAGCAAAAAACAAACAAAAGAATTAACACCATTCGCCAGCCACCAGCAAATTCATTAACTGTTGCTAGCAGCCTAATTCAACAGCCACCACCTCTTCTTCCAGCGCGTGGTGCGGGGGCTGTTTGATCACACCATTTCCTGCCCTCGATATTCTAAATCCAGGCCCCTCCACGCCACCTAACTGTCACCTTAACTGGACTAGCTCTCTCTCTCTCTCTCTCTCTCTCTCTCTCTCTCTCTCTCTCTCTCTCTCCGCGCAACGTCATTGCTGGACTTCTTCCTCCTCTGAAACGTCATTTTTACCTCCCAGTGTGGGGTGATCTTGGAAAGAGCCCCCTTTGTGAGGCTTTCCCTTCCCAGTGTGGTGTGAAGCACTTTCTGGTGTATAGCTTAGCTTGCTTGTGTGCTGTTCTTGAGTGGAATAAAGCTAGAGCATGCATGTGGCCTTGGATAGGTAGGATTCTTCCTTCTTCCACAGCCATGTGCTGCATGCAGCTTTGAGCTTTGGCAATTGCTGCTAGCTACAACCCCACTTTTAGGCATCAAGATCCAAGAAAGATCGGGACCAAAAGTCTAGAGCTGCATTGGCTGTCCCCTTGGCTCACTCTTCCTTACTCATATCTGTCCTTACTCTGGCACTGGATCAGGACCAAGAACAGAACACCCTGCTTCCCAGGGAGAAAAGGAATCAGGGACATGCTCAGGCAGTAGCAGGTATTCCTCAAGGGACCTTCTTGTGTGCGTTTTGTCCCTTTTTACCAAAACACTCTTCTCTCTTGTTCTGCAGAGGCTGCTTGGGAGAAGAGATTTAGGTCCAGGAGGAGCTCTAGGCGCAACGCTCATAAGGTATTGGAGAAATTATGTACTACTACTGTTCTTCAGATGTGTAGATTCCCTTTGAAGTACACATATTGATGTCTTCCTACCCCGCATAAGGCCAATCATTGCAAAAGTGTTTGGAATATATTCCCTCTGCTCTTGTCATTCTTTGCTTGCATTGAGTTGTTTCGGATCCCTTCACACGCATAGGCTGATTCTTTGGTTCCTTTCCTCTCTGGATATGATTATATGAAGCAGACAGAAGCTTCTCTGAGGAAGGAAGGAAGGAAGGAAGGAAGGACGAGCTCTTGGTTTCTCTGCATGGAGAAGGACGCCATGGGGGGTCATGTGATGCTGCCGTTGGAGAGCCTGAGCTTGGATCTCCCCAACGGTGGGATCGTACTTGGCCATGACAAGGACATCTCAACTCTGCAAGGTTCAGACAAGCACTCCCTTCCCTCGTGTTCATGTCAGGGTTCACTGAAACAGAAAAAATCGGGAGGTAATTCATTTTTGGCCTGGCGTTGTTTCAGATGAGATTTCGGGTATGAGGTCAAGGCAGGGACATCTCAACCGGAGAAGGCGGGAGGCGCTGGACAAGCTCATAGACCTGAAAGGTACTGCCTTTGATTCTAGATGATGGCACTTGGTGTTTCTTGAGAGTCCAAGGAGCTGAGTTTGGCTCAAATTCAGGAAGTATCAGGGTGTTCTGCCGGGTCCGGCCGTCAATCTCAACCAGCAACTTCAAGACCAAATCACCAGTAACTATTGAGCAGGAGAAGGTCGCAGTTCGAGCAGTGGGCGGCAAGAAGGATTTCAGTGTAGATAGGGTGTTTGACCAGGAGTCAACGCAGGGTAGCTTCTTCATCTTGCTTCACTGCCTTTCCACTGCTCATCCTCTTAAACTATATAACTCACTTCGATCATGTGTTGATGATGCAGATGATGTCTTCCATGAGGTAAAGCCAATCCTCAGATCTGCACTTGACGGGCACAATGTCTGCATCCTTGCTTTTGGCCAGACTGGGACAGGAAAGACGTATACAATGGTCAGTTGGTGCCTGCTCTAGTCATGTGTCAACTGAAGTGAAGACATTATATGTGTACCATCTTACCTTTCCTTGCAAAAATCCCATGCAGGAAGGAACTAATGATAACCTTGGCGTCGTGCCTCGAGCGATTGAAGAACTGTTTTCGCATGCTTCTCAAGATAGTTCATCGACATATTCTTTCTCCATAAGCATGCTTGAGGTCTACATGGGAAGTCTCAGGGACTTGTTGGCACCAAAGCAGCATCTCTCCAGGTCCACAGAATGCCATACAACGTGGTAAAGACGGATCATTTCACCTGTAAATTATTTAGTAAGACCATCGATTCTGAAAGTGCAATGTTTGTATGTTTTTTGAGTTTTTCAGTAATCTCAGTATTCTAGCAACTAAAAGTGGCGCCGTCGAAGTTGAGGGGCTCACCGATGTTGCGATGCCAGACATCAAGAAAGCCAACCAGTGGTACTGCAGAGGACGGCGATCCCGATCGACGTCCTGGACAAATGTCAACAATGTTTCGAGCCGATCACACTGGTGGGTTGATGAGCTGTTCCAGCCAGAGCGTTTCAGTTTCTACAGTATGGTAACTTGGACAGTACCCAATTTTATGTGCCTTAGCTGTGTCTGTGTGTAGCTTGACAAGAATTACCATAAGGAGATCTGGAGGTGTCACTGAAGAAGTCAGCAAGCTTTGGCTCGTCGATCTTGGTGGCAGTGAGCGGCTGCTGAAGACTGGTGCATCTGGGTTGACAATGGATGAAGGCAAGGCCATTAACCTCTCTCTATCGGCCCTTGGAGATGTCATTGCTGCACTAAGGCGAAAGAAAAGTCATGTTCCTTACAGGTACTGACCTTCCTCTTTAACTAGACAGATTGATCCTAACATTACAAGTTACCTCAGAAGTGCTTATGCTTACCTTTTTTTTCAAACTCTGCAGAAACAGCAAGCTCACCCAGATTCTCAGTGATTCTCTTGGTAAGGGAATTTACCATACCAATATGAAGCATCAAAGGTACAAAATGTAATATAAACCTATATGTTTCTTTTGATTTGTTCAAAACAGGTGATGGTTCCAAAGTTCTGATGGTAGTGCACATCAGTCCTTCTAAAGATGATGTCGGTGAGACAATCTGTTCTCTGGGCTTTGCAAAAAGAGCCAGGTTGATAGAATCCTGCAGAGAGATTTCAGAGGTAAGAAAACTGAATAAAAAAATGTGATCACCTTGATCAAAATTCCCACTTTACATGCAAAAGGTGTTCCTTTCCTTGATGTAGGACCTGAAAATGCTAAAGCAGAAGCGGCTCTTGGAGCTTGACAAGGAAATATGCGACGCCGAGCAAGAGCTCCAGGATCTCAACAAAAAAATAAGGAGCGCCGAGGTCTCACTTGAAGAGAGGAAGAAGGTTTCTCCATCGATCTGTCATGCTCTCAGCGACGAGAAAGGGTCACCGAGAAGCACTCTGGTGGTAGGGCACATTGATGCTGCAGACAGCCCTCAGGCAACCGAAAAGGCCAAAAGCAGGGTGTCTCATGGCTCGGTTCCTCACTTCATGTCGCCAACCGAGTGCAGCCGGCAAAGGCACGGCGTAGCAAGCCATTCTGTCAGTAGACCAAGGCTGACAAAATCAGTAAACAGGTATCCAGCTGAGCTCAGTGGGAGCCAATCGTTCAGCCACTCCAGCTGCAAGAACGCATCGAAGGCTAGATCAGCGGTATTCTCATCCGGTTTGTCTAAGTTGAAGTACCTTTCAGTCAAATCTGATCAGATCAACATCAGCAGTAACAGCATCGATTCGACGGCAGCATCAGTTCCTCGACGAAGGGAAAGTTTTGTTTCCAGACCGGTGCAGAGAGTCCCACTACATCAGCACAAGAGAAGGATGTTGTGCTTAATCTGAACTCACATAAGTACATATTGAATAGCTCTGATTTTGACTTGTTGTTTGGTGGTGAAATGTTTTTGGAAAGATGTTTGGGGGTTTTACAGCGCTTTGATAGTTTGTTTGTGTTAACTTCGTAGAGCTGTGATTTTTCTAACTACAGTAGGGCCCTTCCTTTGCTGTTTTTGGTTTGGATTGGAAGGGCCGAAAGATTTGAGAGATGTGGTAAATGGAATTATAATTGGATTTGACCAATTCTTAAGATTTCTCTGTGGATTTTGTAATTTTGAAAAGGAAAGAAAAGTGCACCATCACTAATGCAGTATTCTGATAGAGGCTTGGAAAACAGATAGGTTTGTTTCAAGGTACAAGTTTTTTTGCAAGATTGCATGAAATGATCCTAGGGTCTTCATTTCCTACTGATGCCGGAACTGAATAATGAGACATTGGTTGGTTTACCAAAGAACCGAGTAATACTTATCTTGGAGCTTAGCTCAACCTCAATTTACCGCAAAGTCTTCGATGTCAATACTCTTTCCCTGAAACTGCATACCTTAGTTGGTAATTGTGATGTATTCCATGAGTGCTGTAAAAAAAAAAATCCATCAGTAAAAGATGTGATAGTGTCCCTTTTGCTTCCTACACAAGACAAGTACATGCAACTGGGCATGGTAGCTGCAGCATCTCAGATACAATCTAACCGTAGGTGTACACAATCTAATTGGCCAAAATTTGAGAAACTATTGGATCAACTACTAAGCTGCTAGTAGAGAAATAGTATGTGGGACTTGGGGCTAAACTGCACAGTCCTTTTCTTTCTTACAATAATATATGGGCCTCTGACCCTTCAAAAGAGTAACACACACCTTGAAGTAGTACACCCTGAATCTGATGCAATTATCATGTTGAGAGTTAAAATACCAAAAAGGAAGAAGGTCTAATCAGAATCAGTTCCTAAACCTGTCTTGTCGTCCAAATATATGAGCTTGGGCTTTTGGAAGAAGACACACTGGAAGTATGCAGAGTAAGCCTATCTAGTGGCACCTGACATACAAGCTGCCAGAGACCAAACAAGAGTGATGCTCGATCCAATCAAGTTGACTTATTAGTTAAGTAAATACTAGTAATTCTGAACTCATGGTCTGAAAATAAAAGCATCAAGCTGACCAATAACTAGCAGACTGCCCGTGTTAGATACGTGTCCCTACATGCAATGCAAATTGAGTAGTTGTACTATGTGTCTGTTCTTTAATCTGCTTCCACTTGCTTGTGTTTATTAGCAGTAACAGCCAAGTAGCAGGGTTTCAGTCAGTCGCGAAGCAGCACACCTGTCTGTGAAGGATGGATCCAGAATCCAGATGACTCCAGGCGACGGACGGAGCCTGCGCAGATCAGGAAGAGAAGGATCTCAGTACAGATAACCCCAGATTCGGATCATTCTCGGGAGAGAGAGAGAGAAAAAAAACAAGCCAGTTTCAGATCGAAGAGGAAGAATCGCGAGTTGGGAGTACGTGCGCTTGTTTGTTTATTATGCGGCCATCAGCCTCCCCACCCGAATCCCCGACCCAACGAGAAATCGCCTCGCTCGCGCCGGCGAGGGGAGGCTGAGCGCGTGGGCCCCAGCCGGCAGGAGCTGAAAGCCTGGAACCTTCGGGCCATACGAGGTGGACCCTAACGGGACGATGACCGGTGGGCCCAAAAGAACAGCAGATGGTGCCGTCCAGCAGACAGGCAGCTCCCAAGGGCGTGTTTGCTTGTCTGTTTCTCCAATTTTTCGCATGGACCAAGAGTGTTTAGTATATTCTGTCGCATGTGTTTTTTATACCGTATGGACTTTAAAATAGCCTAAAACTTAACCCGTTGTAAAAGCCAAAATCAAGCGTTTACATGGAGCCAGGACGTGGATGTGCAAACTCTGGCTCGCTGTGTGGGCCATGACACATGACTTTGCTTCCTAAATGTGGTTAACTTAATCTTCTCTGATCTATAAAAATATAGACCGATTTAAAATAAGTTGTATAAAAAAAAGTTGCGGATCGACGTTGCGAATCCATTGCGAGGATCGGTTCCTAGTTTCGTTGACCTTTTAGGTGTCTATTTCGTGTTCATGTTTTAACATTTTATAAATGAATTTTGCCAAATCCTTTATACTCAAGCTACCGTTAGAAATTTTCTTTGAAGTGAATTCCTATGAGATTCGTTTGGGCATTACAACATAATACATAGACCGTAATCTAACTATATCTATGACTAATAATCCACCTTTAGGTTATCATCTGAACCCCTTCCAGTATTAAGTTGCAAGCAACAGATAATTGTATTAAGCAAAGTGTGTAAAGTAAATAATACAATTGTCCTTAGAAAAATGATTGTTATTTTCTCCCTAGTAGCAACAGCACATCTACAACCTTAAAGATTTCTGTCACTTCCCCAGATTACTAGAGGCATGAACCTACTATCGAGCATAAATACCCCCTCTTGGAGTTGCAAGCATCTACGAACAGCGGAGAGCATGCAAGATCACAAATAACACATACATGATAGATTCAATAATAAATCTTGAACATAGTACTCAATATCCATAGAATCCTAATAAACACAACATGTAGGATTACAAAATAGATGATCTTGATCATGAAGGGAGCTCACAAGATCTAAACATGATAGCACAAAGGAGGAGAACCAACCATCTAGCTACTGTATGGACCCGTAGTCCAAGGGTGAACTACTCACGCATCACTCCAGAGTCTGGCATGGTGATGAAGAAGGCCTCCGGGATGATCTCTCCCCTCCGGCAGGGTGTCAGGAAGAGCTTCGGACCCTCCCCCTCCCCCCCCCGATGTAGGGATGGAGATGGCGGTGGCTACGGACTGTTTCGTGGAGATCTGGTCGGGTACTTAGGGTTTCTGCATCGGGGTGCTTTTATAGACGAAGGGGCAAGGTCGGTGGGCGCCCGAGGGGCCCACACCTAGGGCTAGCGCACGCCCCCTTGGCCGCGCCACCACATGGTGTGGCCGCCTCGTGGCCCCACTTCGGCTGCCCTTCGGACTCCGTGTTCCTTCTGGTAAAATATTGACTTTGGATTTCGTCATGTCCAATTATGAGAATATTTTCTTACTAGCTTTTCTGAAACGAAAAACAACAGAAAAAAGGCAACTGGCTCTGCGGAATCTTGTCAATAGGTTAGTTCCAGAAAATGTATAAAAATGCCTCAAAGTGTAGACAAAACATAAGAAAGTCGATACAAAACAAGCATGGAGCATCAACAATTATAGATACGTTTACGACGTATCAAGCATCCCCAAGCTTTACTCATGCTCGCCCTCGAGTAGGTAAGTGATAAAAAGAATAATTTTTAGGTGACATGTTATCACAATTTTGATCAAAATATTTGTAAAGCATTGATAGCTAAGATCAAAGTACTCTAAACATGAGCATGAAAGATGTAGTTCTAACAATAAGACATAGCAACTACGTTGTGAAAGGGCATGTATGCCCCCATGTGTGGTTTTGGTAATTAATGACAATCTCTGTGGACTAATGTGTAAATTGAGTTTCACTTGTAGGTTTGTCCATTGGCATCGCTTGAGCCATGTGTTAGTATCAAGGTTGAAAGATGAAGAAATGTCCAAGGGCTTTGTGCCATTGGAATCATGAAAAAAAGGAATTTGAAGGTTGATCAAGACAAGTGCAAAGAGTTGCATCAAGATGGATCAACCTCGAGAAGGGATGAAGAAGGGCAAGCTCAAGATGCTCCATCTCTAGAAGATCTCATGCTTGAAGCTTGCCATACTCATGACCATGGAGTGATAAAGACAGGTTCAAAGAAGAGGTTTCCCCATGGAATATGGGGGAGCAATTTGCAAGTCTTCATCTTCATCAAGCAAGAGAAAAGGTGTTTCCACTATAGAAGAACAAGACGGTCTACATCAAGTTCAAGTGGGATGCTCAAGGCAAAGGTATGTTCTTGATAGGGATTCTCTTTTGCCGGTCTCGTGTTGTTAGTTGGGAGACCGGGTTTAGGATAGATAGCCGTACTATCAAGAGGGGCTCTCAAGCGGATGTCTCGATTGCATCGTTCGGAGAGAGATCAAACCTTTGCATTCATAGCATCATCTTTCTTGGTTGTTATTTGGTTCTTGTCCATGAGATGATCTAGAGCTTGTGATCATCATCATAACAAGCTCTAGTTCATCAAATTAGGATTTCACTTGCATATCTTATTGCGGTTTTTGATCTTGCGAGTTTTCCGGCTCCACACCTTGGGAGATACATCACATATATATTCATGGTATTTTCTACCTAGGTGATACCCAATATTTAGACTTTTTTGTTGGATTCTATTCGTCATTATCTTTCCAACAAAATTGGTTTTGTATCATTTGGAGTTCGGATGCGAAAGTTATTGCAGTTTTGGTTTATGGAATTTCCCTGACCGGAAGTTCCGGCTAGCCATCGGAAGTTCCGCTAGGGCATTTTTGCCGCCGGAAGTTCTGGTGGAAGTTCCGGTTCTTCTTCTACTCACGTATTGTATTCTCTCTGTCTGGTTTGTTGTATTTGACGAAATTTGGATCATAAGTTTTGACGGTAATACCGCCCCCGCCAGAAGTTTCGGCCAGGGACCAGAAGTTCCGCTCGGGCCTAGTTGCCGCCAGAAGTTCCGATTGAAAATACGGCTCTCGTTTCGTTCACGATCAGTAAACTTCTGTTTTGGAAGTGTCATATTTGACGGAACTTCCGTCAGAATTTGTACTGGTAGTTTCGCTCCCACCGGAAGTTCCGGTGGACCGGCGGAAGTTTTGGCCAGGCTCATGTTCTCGGTCTTTCACATCGCAGTTTTCTGACCGTTGGCTGAGTGCCACCGGAAGTTCAGGCCTCCCACGAGAAGTTCAGGTCAAGATAGTGAATGCCCATAATGGGAAGATCTGGGAGCCCTTTAAAAGGGCCTCCTCTTCCCCTTCGTGGATACTAGCTCTTTTCTTAGTTCTTGGCTTTCTCTCTCCTCCATTGTTGACCTTAAAAGATATTTCCCTCTCCCTTTCCCTTCCTATGATTCTTGCATCTTGTTGAGGGATTTGAGAGAGGAGATCTAGATCTACAATCCCCCCAAGCTAAATCCCTTCTTTGTGAAGGAATCATTGGGATCTATATCTTGTAAAGTTTTGTGTTCTCCTCTTGTGTTCTTCCTCTCTTATTCCCCCAATAGCTTTTGTAGCTTTGGTGGAATTTGAGAGAGAAGGACTTGCCTCTTGCATTTGTTGCATAGGTTTGAGTTCTCCTCAGAGATTCGTAGAGTACAAGCTTGTGGGCTTGTTACTCTTGGGTTCTTGGAACCCTAGCCGGTTGTGTGGTTGGATTGTTGACCTTTTGTGGTCTTGTAGCCTTTTGTGGCTTTGTTGGCCTTTTCTGGCATTGTAGCCTTTTGTGGTGCGCACCCGAGAGAATAGGATGAGCCTTTTGTGGCGTTCGGAGAGCATTGCGCTCAAGCGTCCCATAGTGGAGCGAGTGCCCGCCTTTTGTGGTGCGCACCCGAGATAATAGGGTGAGCCTTTTGTGGCGTCGGTGAGTTGCGTGCTTCCACATCCGGGGTGAGGCCTTGTGTGGCGTTGGGTGAGCATCGAGCCACCACACCTCGAGGTGAGCCATTTGTGGCGTTCGGAGAGCATTGCGCCATCACACCTCTCCAACGGAGACGTAGCTTCTTTGGAAGTGAAATTCGGGAAACAAATCTTCGTCTCCGTGTCCATCGGTTATCTCTCAACCGAGCCCTTTATTTATGCACTTTACTTTGTGATAGCCATCGTGCTTGAAGTATTTATATCTTGCTTTGACCTTGTTGCTTGTATTGCTTAGCATAGGTTGTTGGTGCACTTAGGTGAACCTAGTGGTTAGGTTTTGTGCTCAATAAATTAAACGTTAGTTTTCTTCCGCATTTACTTGAGCCTAAACCGTAATATTTTTAAAAGCCTATTCACCCCCCTCTAGGCGACATCCATTGCACTTTCATGTTGTAACATGAAAAGGTACAAACAAAAGATCATAAATAACAATACATTAAAAGACGTTTGTTTATTTCACATATAGAAAACATAGCAAGAGTGGTATTCAGCTTGTCCTTCATGGTGTAGCAAAACATAAATGCATAGGACACCTTCAAAGTTTATAAGGGGGACTAGATACAAATAATTTAAGAACAAGAAGTACCATGATTATGAATCAATCAATAAGTTTTGGGACAACACATTGAACTAAGAATGACAATTATGCTCTCCTAATTGGTGCATAAAGATAGACGCTGGAGACTTAACATAAAAGTAAAAAAGAAAGGCCCTTCACATAGGGAAGCAGGGATTTCAAGTTTCATAAAGAGCTTCCAAAAATTATGGTACTTATTAGCTTTCAGCTCTCATTACCCCTATCATTGGCATCTTGAAGTGATTAAGGTTAAAGTGAGACAAATATGAAGTATATGCTTGACAGATCATAAGTTGAAAATCTCATGTCCCTTGAGTACGAGGGTCATTCCTCATGCTACTCAATTTTAGTCACAAGCAAGTTCTTGTCATTGTAAGTATATGTGTATCATAGAGAACCGCCAACGGGGTATCCCTTGCCCCATGACACAGGAGCTATCCCATATCAAAATGACAAGGCAACAGACAGTGAGCATCTCAGCGATTTTTTATTTACCATGAGCATGGTGCTTTTTGAAGGGTTTCGCAGCATAGTAAATCAAAATTTTCTACGGAAGCGAACAGAAGGAAAGCCAAAATCTAATATAGGAGATGCAAACAACGAGAGAGATTGGATTAGATCTTCATACCCTTGAAGATTCGCACAGCGGAACGTTCGTCGGAACGTGGGTGATGTAGTCGTACTCGCTTCTCCTCCTCGCGATCCGATCCGATCTAGCACCACAAGTGGCGGTGCCTCCGTGAGATGCACACGTGCAGCACCTCGACGTCTCCTCCTTCCTCGGACCAGCGAGTATGGTGGAGAAATGGATTGGATCTACAGCACGACGGCGTGGTGTATATGGTGGAGAATTTCTGCCGCAGGGCTTCGCCTACAAACAGTCGGAAGGGAGAGAGGAAGGCAGCAGGGCTTCTAGGGTTTGGAGGAAGGTGTGGATGTGTGGGAGGGGGCGCACCAGCCCTCTATATATAGAGGGGGGTGCGGCCAGCCCTTGCCCATCCTCCAAGCCTATATCTAGTTTAAACGATTTAAACTTATCCCTTATCTAGAAATCCTATCTTATCTTATCTCTAGTTTAAACGATTTAAACTCTCTAGGATCGGCTGGGCCCTATGGGGCCTTGTGCCCCTGGCCCAATGCGTCCAGGACACTCCCTCATAGGCCCATGCCCCCTCCCGGAAGGTGGGACCACGTTGGCCCCCTTCCGGAAGGTTCTAGAAGCTTCCGGTACAATACCGATTAATCCAGAATAATTTCGAACTCCAAAAACTGCACTGCCTTATATGAATCTTATTCTCCGGACCATTCCGGAACCTCTCGTGATGTCCCGGATCCCATCCGAGACTCCGAACAAAAAATCCATAAACCAAGTATCCAATCTATCCTAGCGTCGAGACACGTTAAGTGTGTGACCCTGCGGGTTCGAGAATATGCAGACATGATCTTCTATCAATAATCAACAGCGGGGTCTGGGCACCCATATTGACTCCCACACATTCATCGATGATCATATCGGATGAACCACGATGCCAGGATTCAATCAATCCCATATATATATTCCCTTCGTCTCGCGATATTTTACTTGCCCGAGATTCAATCGTCGGTATCGCCATACCTAGTTCAATCTCGTTCACAGCAAGTACTTTACTCGTTCCGTAATCCGATATCACTTTGTGATTAAATCCTTAACCACATGCTTGCAAGCGGTGTTGATATCGATTACCGAGTGGGCCCGAAGTATATCTCTCCGACTTGGGAGGGACAAATCCCATCTCGATACATACAACCCAACAGATACTTTCCGATCACCTGAGAGACACCTTTATGATCACCCTCTCATAGGATGACGTTTGATGACCTCAAAGCTTTCTTCCGATACCAGGGAGTTGCATTATCTCATGGTCTAAGGAATACAATATTTGACATAAGAAAAGCTTCGCAAAGATGAACACAATGACACGATCTAATTGCTTCGCTTAGTTTGGGTCTGTCCACCATATCATTCTCCCAATGACATGATCTCATTATCAATTGACAACTCATGTCTATGGTTAGGAAACCTTAACCATCATTGATCAATGAGCTAGTCCATAGAGGCGTACTAGGGACACGGTGTTGTTTACAAACCACACAAGTATTAATGTTTCCGCTTAATACAATTCTAGCATGGAATATAAACTTTATCATGAACAAGAATTATAATAACATCTTTATTATTGCCTCTAGGGCATATTTCCAACAGTCTCCCACTTGCACTAGAGTCAATAATCTAGTTTACATTTGGCAACAATCTCACACCCATGGCACTGAGGTGCTGATCATGTTTTACACGTGGAAGAGGTTTAGTCAATGGATCTGCGACATTCAGATCTGTATGTACTTTGCTGATCTTCAGATCTCCATCTGCTATATAATCTCGGATTATATGAAACTTGCGGTTGATATGCTTGGTCTTTGGATGATATCTTGGTTCCTTAGCGAGTGCTATGGCGCCAGTGTTGTCACATAATATCTCCAGTGGGTCCAATGCACTTGGAACCACGCCAAGCTCAGTGATGAAGTTTCTGATCCAAACTCCTTCACTTGACGCTTCTGCAGCAGCCATGTATTCCGCTTCTACTGTAGATCCCGCGATCACGCTTTGCTTGCAGCTTCTCCAGCTCACAGCTCCTCCATTCAAAATATACACGTATCCTGTCTGAGATTTAGAATCATTCTTGTCGGTGTCGAAACTAGCATCGACGTAACCTTTTACGACGATCTGTTCATCACCCCCATAGACTAAGAACATTTCTTTAGTCCTATTTAGGTACCTTAGGATGTTCTTCACGGCTGTCCAGTGTTCCACTCCTGGATCACTTTGATATCTGCTCGTCAAACTAAGAGCATTGGACACATCCGGTCTAGTACACAGCATGGCATACATGATGGAACCTATGGCCGAGGCATAAGGCACTTTGCTCATAGCTTCCCTATCATTCACCATAGCTGGACAGTGAGCCTTGCTCAATATCTTACCTGACAACATAGGCACTGAACCTTTCAATGCCTTATCCATTCTGAACCTTTTCAGAACTTTGTCTAGGTATGTACTCTGGCTTAAAGCTATCAGGCGTCTCTGTCTATCTCTATAGATTTTGATGCCCAATATATAAGCAGCTTCACCTAGGTCTTTCATTGAAAAACACTTGTTCAAATAACTCTTCACATCGTTAAGCATGTTGATGTCATTTCCAATAATCAATATGTCATCCACATATAGTACCAGAAACGTCACCGAGCTCCCACTCACTTTCTTGTAGATGCAAGCTTCGTAGCAATTTGGAACAAATCCAAAGCTCTTGATCACTTGATCAAAACGAAGGTTCCAACTCCGAGATGCTTGCTTCAGTCCATAAATGGAACGCTGAAGTTTGCATACTTTATCAGCATCCTTAGGATCGACAAAGCCTTCGGGTTGCATCATATACAACTCTTCATCAATGTTGCCATTGAGGAAAGCAGTCTTGACATCCATTTGCCATATTTCATAATCATGAAACGCAGCAATTGCTAATAAAATCCGAATGGACTTAAACATTGCTACGGGAGAGAAAGTCTCATCGTAGTCAACACCTTGAACTTGTCGAAAACCTTTCGCAACAAGCCGTGCTTTATAGACGGTAACATTACCATTCGCGTCCGTTTTCTTCTTGAAGATCCATTTGCACTCAACGGCCTTACGGTCGCTAGGAGGGTCCACCAAAGTCCATACTTGGTTTTCGCTCATGGATCCCAATTCGGATTTCATGGCTTCTAGCCATTTCTCAGAGTCTGGGCTCATCATCGCTTCCTCATAGTTCGTAGGTTCACTGTCTTCTACTAACAAGACAGTCAAGACAGGGTTGCCGTACCACTCAGGAGGGGCACGCGACCTTGTCGACCTGCGACGTTCAGTAGCAGCATCGTCCGAAGCTTCATGATCCTTGTCATTAGCTTCCTCTATTGTCGGTGCAGGCGGCACTGGAACAATTTCAGGTGCTGCGCTACTCTCCAATTCAAGAGAAGGTTCAATAACCTCGTCTAGCTCTACTTTCCTCCCACTCACTTCTTTCGAGAGAAACTCCTTCTCAAGAAAGGAACCGTTCTTTGCGACAAACACTTTGCCTTTGGTTCTGTGATAGAAGGTATACCCAATAGTTTCCTTAGGGTATCCTATGAAGACGCATTTCTCCGCTTTGGGTTCGAGCTTGTCCGGCATCAACTTCTTGACGTAAGCTTCGCATCCCCAAACTTTAAGAAACGACAACTTAGGTTTAGCACCAAACCACAGTTCATACGGTGTCGTCTCAACGGATTTAGATGGAGCCCTATTTAAAGTGAATGCAGCGGTTTCTAATGCATAACCCCAAAATGATAACGGCAAATCAGTAAGAGACATCATCGATCGGACCATATCTAATAGGGTTCGATTCCGGCGTTCAGACACACCATTGCGCTGTGGTGTTCCGGGTGGCGTGAGTTGTGAAACGATTCCACTTGCTTTGAGATGCGTGAGAAAATCATAACTCAAATATTCTCCCCCACGATCGGATCGTAGAAACTTAATCTTTCTGTTACGATGGTTCTCCACTTCATTCTGAAATTCTTTGAACTTTTCAAACGTTTCAGATTTATGTTTCGTTAAATAGATATACCCATATCTACTTAAGTCATCGGTAAAAGTGAGAAAATAGCGATATCCACCGCGCGTCGATACACTCATCGGTCCGCATACATCGGTATGTATGATTTCCAACAAGTCCATTGCTCGCTCCATCATATCGGAGAACGGGGTTTTGATCATCTTGCCCATGAGGCATGGTTCACATGTGTCAAATGATTCAAAATCAAGAGACTCCAAAAGTCCATCAGAATGGAGTTTCTTCATGCGCTTTACACCAATATGACCTAGACGACAGTGCCACAAATAAGTAGTATTATCACTATCTACTTTGCATCTCTTAGCCTCAATGTTATGGATGTGTGTTTCATCCCTTTCGAGATTTAGAAGAAATAAACCATTCATAAGAGGTGCATGACCATAAAAGATGTTACTCATATAAATAGAACAACCATTATTCTCCGATTTAAATGAATAACCGTCTTTCAATAAACACGATCCAGAAATAATGTTCATGCTCAACGCAGGCACATAATAACATTTATTAAGGTTTAAAACTAATCCCGAAGGTAAAACTAAGGAGAGCGTGCCGACGGCCATCACATCAACTCTTGATCCGTTGCCAACGCGCATCGTCACCTCATCCCTCGCAAGCCGCCGTCTATTCCGTAGCTCCTGTTTCGAGTTACAAATATTAGCAACTGAACCGGTATCAAATACCCAGGCACTACAACGAGGGCTAGTAAGGAAAACATCAATAACATGTATATCAAATATACCTTTGATGGTGCCAGCCTTCTTGTCCGCTAAGTACTTCGGACAGTTGCGCTTCCAGTGACCCTTGTCCTTGCAATAGAAGCACTCAGTGTCCGGCTTGGGACCAGACCTGAGCTTCTTCTCAGCAGGGGCATTGCGCTTGCCGCCGCCCTTCTTGAAGGGCTTCTATGCACCTTTACCTTTCTTAAAGGAGGGCTTGTTGACCATCAACACATGATTATCCTTCTTGATGTCCACCTCCGCAGCCTTCAGCTTTGCGAAGAGCTCGGTGATCGTATCAGTGGAACCAATCTGATTATGAGTCACTACAAAACTTTTGTAGCTGGGAGGGAGTGATTGCAGAACCCTGTCAATCTTGAGCTCCTCTGGAATCTTGCAGTCCAGTTGCTCAAGGCGTTGAGTGTAGCCCGACATCTTAATGGCGTGCTCACTAACGGAACTCCCTTCCTCCATCTTGCAGTTAAAGAACTTCTCAGAGATCTCATATCTCTCAGAACGGGCCTGAGTCTGAAACATGGTTTTCAACTCTTCGAGAATCTCAAAGGGCCCGGGATAGTTTTCAAAACGATTTTGAAGTTCCGGTTCCATAGCAAACAACATGGTGCTCTTAATCACACCATAATCATCTTTGCGTGACTGATAGACAGTTTTCTCATCAGCCGGCGCAGTTGCAGCAGGGGGGTTACCTAACGCTTTCTCAAGGACATAGTCCTTTTGTCCGCCAGACAGAATGATTCTTAGATTGCGGAACCAGTTGGTGAAGTTAGACCCATTGTTCTTAAGCTTTTCTTTCTCAGCAAAAACGTTGAAGTTGAAGTTGGACTTGGCCATGTGATCTACAGTATTTGCAAGTACAATTCAGACTATGTTCATGATAAATAGTTCAACTTAATCAAATTACTAGATGAACTCCCACTAAATTCAACATCCCTCAAGTTGTTTAGTGAACACGATCCAAATTCACCACACCTAATCCGATCATCACAAGAAGAGATGTGGTTTCAATGGTGGACAACGAAGTGTCGATCATATCATTCATATGACTCATGCTTAACCTTTCGGTTCTTGTGTTCCGAGGCCATGTCTATACATGCTAGGCTCGTCAAGCTAGACCCAAGTATTTCCGCGTGTGCAAAACTGGCTTGCACCCGTTGTATGTGAGCGTAGAGTCTATAGCACCCGATCATCACGTGATGCTTGGACACGACGAACTTTCGCAACGGTGCATACTTGGGGAGAACACATTTTTTATCTTGATCTTTAAGTGAGGAATCATCTTATAATGCTACCGTCGCGATCTAAGCATAATAAGATACATAAAAGGATAAACATCACATGCATATAACTTTATGTGACATGGTATAGCCAATCTTCGTGCAATGATCTCCATCTTGTGCGTTCCGGCATGATCTCCATCACTCCACCATGATTGCCTCCACCACGAATAGCAACTACAACTATTGCTAACTACTTAGCGATAAAGTAAAGCTATTACATGGCGTATAAGAAGTTGACTCGCAGGTCATACACAATTATAAAGACAACCATATGGCTCCTGCCGGTTGTGTACTCATCGACATGCAAGTCGTGAAACATTACAAAACATGATCATCGCATACATTATACACATCACATCTTGGTCCATACCATATCACAGAAAACACTCCCTGCAAAAACAAGTTAGACGCCTCTACTTTGTTGTTGCATGTTTTACGTGGCTTATGGGAGTAGATGCTAAGAACGATTCTTACCTACGGAAAGCCACAACGGTGATATTATGGTTGCCAAACTCCGGTGTTAATCCCATGATCACTATAGTGAGAGAAACTGACATTCACCAGCCGCATGTGTGGAACAAGCCACACGTCAAGTGCGGAGCCGGTCTCGCGAACGACGTCGTGTAAGGTTGGCCTGGACCGCTTCAATCTCACTATGCCGCGTCATAAGAAGAACACAAACAAGAGGCTTGCAACAGAAAACATCAACGCCCGCAACAACCATGTTGCGTTCTACTCGTGAATCACATCTACACATAGATCTAGCTCTGATACCACTGAAGGGTTTCGCAGCATAGTAAATCAAAAATTTCTACGGAAGCGAACAGAAGGAAAGCCAAGATCTAATCTAGGAGATGCAAACAACGAGAGAGATTGGATTAGATCTTCATACCCTTGAAGATTCGCACAGCGGAACGTTCGTCGGAACGTGGGTGATGTAGTCGTACTCGCTTCTCTTCCTCGCGATCCGATCCGATCTAGCACCACAAGTGGCGGTGCCTCCGTGAGATGCACACGTGCAGCACCTCGACGTCTCCTCCTTCCTCGGACCAGCGAGTATGGTGGAGAGATGGATTGGATCTACAGCACGACGGCGTGGTGTATATGGTGGAGAATTTCTGCCACAGGGCTTCGCCTACAAACAGTCGGAAGGGAGAGAGGAAGGCAGCAGGGCTTCTAGGGTTTGGAGGAAGGTGTGGATGTGTGGGAGGGGGCGCACCAGCCCTCTATATATAGAGGGGGGGTGCGGCCAGCCCTTGCCCATCCTCCAAGCCTATCTCTAGTTTAAACGATTTAAACTTATCCCTTATCTAGAAATCCTATCTTATCTTATCTCTAGTTTAAACGATTTAAACTCTCTAGGATCGGCTGGGCCCTATGGGGCCTTGTGCCCCTGGCCCAATGCGTCCAGGACACTCCCTCATAGGCCCATGCCCCCTCCCGGAAGGTGGGACCACGTTGGCCCCTTCCGGAAGGTTCTAGAAGCTTCCGGTACAATACCGATTAATCCGGAATAATTTCGAACTCCAAAAACTGCACTGCCTTATATGAATCTTATTCTCCGGACCATTCCGGAACCTCTCGTGATGTCCCGGATCCCATCCGAGACTCCGAACAAAAAATCCATAAACCAAGTATCCAATCTATCCTAGCGTCGAGACACGTTAAGTGTGTGACCCTGCGGGTTCGAGAATATGCAGACATGATCTTCTATCAATAATCAACAGCGGGGTCTGGGCACCCATATTGACTCCCACACATTCATCGATGATCATATCGGATGAACCACGATGCCAGGATTCAATCAATCCCATATATATATTCCCTTCGTCTCGCGATATTTTACTTGCCCGAGATTCAATCGTCGGTATCGCCATACCTAGTTCAATCTCGTTCACAGCAAGTACTTTACTCGTTCCGTAATCCGATATCACTTTGTGATTAACTCCTTAACCACATGCTTGCAAGCGGTGTTGATATCGATTACCGAGTGGGCCCGAAGTATATCTCTCCGACTTGGGAGGGACAAATCCCATCTCGATACATACAACCCAACAGATACTTTCCGATCACCTGAGAGACACCTTTATGATCACCCTCTCATAGGATGACGTTTGATGACCTCAAAGCTTTCTTCCGATACCAGGGAGTTGCATTATCTCATGGTCTAAGGAATACAATATTTGACATAAGAAAAGCTTCGCAAAGATGAACACAATGACACGATCTAATTGCTTCGCTTAGTTTGGGTCTGTCCACCATATCATTCTCCCAATGACATGATCTCATTATCAATTGACAACTCATGTCTATGGTTAGGAAACCTTAACCATCATTGATCAATGAGCTAGTCCATAGAGGCGTACTAGGGACACGGTGTTGTTTACAAACCACACAAGTATTAATGTTTCCGCTTAATACAATTCTAGCATGGAATATAAACTTTATCATGAACAAGAATTATAATAACATCTTTATTATTGCCTCTAGGGCATAATTCCAACAGTCTCCCACTTGCACTAGAGTCAATAATCTAGTTTACATTTGGCAACAATCTCACACCCATGGCACTGAGGTGCTGATCATGTTTTACACGTGGAAGAGGTTTAGTCAATGGATCTGCGACATTCAGATCTGTATGTACTTTGCTGATCTTCAGATCTCCATCTGCTATATAATCTCGGATTATATGAAACTTGCGGTTGATATGCTTGGTCTTTGGATGATATCTTGGTTCCTTAGCGAGTGCTATGGCGCCAGTGTTGTCACACAATATCTCCAGTGGGTCCAATGCACTTGGAACCACGCCAAGCTCAGTGATGAAGTTTCTGATCCAAACTCCTTCACTTGACGCTTCTGCAGCAGCCATGTATTCCGCTTCTACTATAGATCCCGCGATCACGCTTTGCTTGCAGCTTCTCCAGCTCACAGCTCCTCCATTCAAAATATACACGTATCCTGTCTGAGATTTAGAATCATTCTTGTCGGTGTCGAAACTAGCATCGACGTAACCTTTTACGACGAGCTGTTCATCACCCCCATAGACTAAGAACATTTCTTTAGTCCTATTTAGGTACCTTAGGATGTTCTTCACGGCTGTCCAGTGTTCCACTCTTGGATCACTTTGATATCTGCTCGTCAAACTAAGAGCATTGGACACATCCGGTCTAGTACACAGCATGGCATACATGATGGAACCTATGGCCGAGGCATAAGGCACTTTGCTCATAGCTTCCCTATCATTCACCATAGCTGGACAGTGAGCCTTGCTCAATATCTTACCTGACAACATAGGCACTGAACCTTTCAATGCCTTATCCATTCTGAACCTTTTCAAAACTTTGTCTAGGTATGTACTCTGGCTTAAAGCTATCAGGCGTCTCTGTCTATCTCTATAGATTTTGATGCCCAATATATAAGCAGCTTCACCTAGGTCTTTCATTGAAAAACACTTGTTCAAATAACTCTTCACATCGTTAAGCATGTTGATGTCATTTCCAATAATCAATATGTCATCCACATATAGTACCAGAAACGTCACCGAGCTCCCACTCACTTTCTTGTAGATGCAAGCTTCGTAGCAATTTGGAACAAATCCAAAGCTCTTGATCACTTGATCAAAACGAAGGTTCCAACTCCGAGATGCTTGCTTCAGTCCATAAATGGAACGCTGAAGTTTGCATACTTTATCAGCATCCTTAGGATCGACAAAGCCTTCGGGTTGCATCATATACAACTCTTCATCAATGTTGCCATTGAGGAAAGCAGTCTTGACATCCATTTGCCATATTTCATAATCATGAAACGCAGCAATTGCTAATAAAATCCGAATGGACTTAAACATTGCTACGGGAGAGAAAGTCTCATCGTAGTCAACACCTTGAACTTGTCGAAAACCTTTCGCAACAAGCCGTGCTTTATAGACGGTAACATTACCATTCGCGTCCGTTTTCTTCTTGAAGATCCATTTGCACTCAACGGTCTTACGGTCGCTAGGAGGGTCCACCAAAGTCCATACTTGGTTTTCGCTCATGGATCCCAATTCGGATTTCATGGCTTCTAGCCATTTCTCAGAGTCTGGGCTCATCATCGCTTCCTCATAGTTCGTAGGTTCACTGTCTTCTACTAACAAGACAGTCAAGACAGGGTTGCCGTACCACTCAGGAGGGGCACGCGACCTTGTCGACCTGCGACGTTCAGTAGCAGCATCGTCCGAAGCTTCATGATCCTTGTCATTAGCTTCCTCTATTGTTGGTGCAGGCGGCACTGGAACAATTTCAGGTGCTGCGCTACTCTCCAATTCAAGAGAAGGTTCAATAACCTCGTCTAGCTCTACTTTCCTCCCACTCACTTCTTTCGAGAGAAACTCCTTCTCAAGAAAGGAACCGTTCTTTGCGACAAACACTTTGCCTTCGGTTCTGTGATAGAAGGTATACCCAATAGTTTCCTTAGGGTATCCTATGAAGACGCATTTCTCCGCTTTGGGTTCGAGCTTGTCCGGCATCAACTTCTTGACGTAAGCTTCGCATCCCCAAACTTTAAGAAATGACAACTTAGGTTTAGCACCAAACCACAGTTCATACGGTGTCGTCTCAACGGATTTAGATGGAGCCCTATTTAAAGTGAATGCAGCGGTTTCTAATGCATAACCCCAAAATGATAACGGCAAATCAGTAAGAGACATCATCGATCGGACCATATCTAATAGGGTTCGATTCCGGCGTTCAGACACACCATTGCGCTGTGGTGTTCCGGGTGGCGTGAGTTGTGAAACGATTCCACTTGCTTTGAGATGCGTGAGAAAATCATAACTCAAATATTCTCCCCCACGATCGGATCGTAGAAACTTAATCTTTCTGTTACGATGGTTCTCCACTTCATTCTGAAATTCTTTGAACTTTTCAAACGTTTCAGATTTATGTTTCGTTAAATAGATATACCCATATCTACTTAAGTCATCGGTAAAAGTGAGAAAATAGCGATATCCACCGCGCGTCGATACACTCATCGGTCCGCATACATCGGTATGTATGATTTCCAACAAGTCCATTGCTCGCTCCATCATACCGGAGAACGGGGTTTTGATCATCTTGCCCATGAGGCATGGTTCACATGTGTCAAATGATTCAAAATCAAGAGACTCCAAAAGTCCATCAGAATGGAGTTTCTTCATGCGCTTTACACCAATATGACCTAGACGACAGTGCCACAAATAAGTAGTATTATCACTATCTACTTTGCATCTCTTAGCCTCAATGTTATGGATGTGTGTTTCATCCCTTTCGAGATTTAGAAGAAATAAACCATTCACAAGAGGTGCATGACCATAAAAGATGTTACTCATATAAATAGAACAACCATTATTCTCCGATTTAAATGAATAACCGTCTTTCAATAAACACGATCCAGAAATAATGTTCATGCTCAACGCAGGCACATAATAACATTTATTAAGGTTTAAAACTAATCCCGAAGGTAAAACTAAGGAGAGCGTGCCGACGGCCATCACATCAACTCTTGATCCGTTGCCAACGCGCATCGTCACCTCATCCCTCGCAAGCCGCCGTCTATTCCGTAGCTCCTGTTTCGAGTTACAAATATTAGCAACTGAACCGGTATCAAATACCCAGGCACTACAACGAGGGCTAGTAAGGAAAACATCAATAACATGTATATCAAATATACCTTTGATGGTGCCAGCCTTCTTGTCCGCTAAGTACTTCGGACAGTTGCGCTTCCAGTGACCCTTGTCCTTGCAATAGAAGCACTCAGTGTCCGGCTTGGGACCAGACCTGAGCTTCTTCTCAGTAGGGGCATTGCGCTTGCCGCCTCCCTTCTTGAAGGGCTTCTATGCACCTTTACCTTTCTTAAAGGAGGGCTTGTTGACCATCAACACATGATTATCCTTCTTGATGTCCACCTCCGCAGCCTTCAGCTTTGCGAAGAGCTCGGTGATCGTATCAGTGGAACCAATCTGATTATGAGTCACTACAAAACTTTTGTAGCTGGGAGGGAGTGATTGCAGAACCCTGTCAATCTTGAGCTCCTCTGGAATCTTGCAGTCCAGTTGCTCAAGGCGTTGAGTGTAGCCCGACATCTTAATGGCGTGCTCACTAACGGAACTCCCTTCCTCCATCTTGCAGTTAAAGAACTTCTCAGAGATCTCATATCTCTCAGAACGGGCCTGAGTCTGAAACATGGTTTTCAACTCTTCGAGAATCTCAAAGGGCCCGGGATAGTTTTCAAAACGATTTTGAAGTTCCGGTTCCATAGCAAACAACATGGTGCTCTTAATCACACCATAATCATCTTTGCGTGACTGATAGACAGTTTTCTCATCAGCCGGCGCAGTTGCAGCAGGGGGGTTACCTAACGCTTTCTCAAGGACATAGTCCTTTTGTCCGCCAGACAGAATGATTCTTAGATTGCGGAACCAGTTGGTGAAGTTAGACCCATTGTTCTTAAGCTTTTCTTTCTCAGCAAAAACGTTGAAGTTGAAGTTGGACTTGGCCATGTGATCTACAGTATTTGCAAGTACAATTCAGACTATGTTCATGATAAATAGTTCAACTTAATCAAATTACTAGATGAACTCCCACTAAATTCAACATCCCTCAAGTTGTTTAGTGAACACGATCCAAATTCACCACACCTAATCCGATCATCACAAGAAGAGATGTGGTTTCAATGGTGGACAACGAAGTGTCGATCATATCATTCATATGACTCATGCTTAACCTTTCGGTTCTTGTGTTCCGAGGCCATGTCTATACATGCTAGGCTCGTCAAGCTAGACCCAAGTATTTCCGCGTGTGCAAAACTGGCTTGCACCCGTTGTATGTGAGCGTAGAGTCTATAGCACCCGATCATCACGTGATGCTTGGACACGACGAACTTTCGCAACGGTGCATACTTGGGGAGAACACATTTTTTATCTTGATCTTTAAGTGAGGAATCATCTTATAATGCTACCGTCGCGATCTAAGCATAATAAGATACATAAAAGGATAAACATCACATGCATATAACTTTATGTGACATGGTATAGCCAATCTTCGCGCAATGATCTCCATCTTGTGCGTTCCGGCATGATCTCCATCACTCCACCATGATTGCCTCCACCACGAATAGCAACTACAACTATTGCTAACTACTTAGCGATAAAGTAAAGCTATTACATGGCGTATAAGAAGTTGACTCGCAGGTCATACACAATTATAAAGACAACCATATGGCTCCTGCCGGTTGTGTACTCATCGACATGCAAGTCGTGAAACATTACAAAACATGATCATCGCATACATTATACACATCACATCTTGGTCCATACCATATCACAGAAAACACTCCCTGCAAAAACAAGTTAGACGCCTCTACTTTGTTGTTGCATGTTTTACGTGGCTTATGGGAGTAGATGCTAAGAACGATTCTTACCTACGGAAAGCCACAACGGTGATATTATGGTTGCCAAACTCCGGTGTTAATCCCATGATCACTATAGTGAGAGAAACTGACATTCACCAGCCGCATGTGTGGAACAAGCCACACGTCAAGTGTGGAGCCGGTCTCGCGAACGACGTCGCGTAAGGTTGGCCTGGACCGCTTCAATCTCACTATGCCGCGTCATAAGAAGAACACAAACAAGAGGCTTGCAACAGAAAACATCAACGCCCGCAACAACCATGCTGCGTTCTACTCGTGAATCACATCTACGCATAGATCTAGCTCTGATACCACTGAAGGGTTTCGCAGCATAGTAAATCAAAAATTTCTACGGAAGCGAACAGAAGGAAAGCCAAGATCTAATCTAGGAGATGCAAACAACGAGAGAGATTGGATTAGATCTTCATAACCTTGAAGATTCGCACAGCGGAACGTTCGTCGGAACGTGGGTGATGTAGTCGTACTCGCTTCTCTTCCTCGCGATCCGATCCGATCTAGCACCACAAGTGGCGGTGCCTCCGTGAGATGCACACGTGCAGCACCTCGACGTCTCCTCCTTCCTCGGACCAGCGAGTATGGTGGAGAGATGGATTGGATCTACAGCACGACGGCGTGGTGTATATGGTGGAGAATTTCTGCCACAGGGCTTCGCCTACAAACAGTCGGAAGGGAGAGAGGAAGGCAGCAGGGCTTCTAGGGTTTGGAGGAAGGTGTGGATGTGTGGGAGGGGGCGCACCAGCCCTCTATATATAGAGGGGGGTGCGGCCAGCCCTTGCCCATCCTCCAAGCCTATCTCTAGTTTAAACGATTTAAACTTATCCCTTATCTAGAAATCCTATCTTATCTTATCTCTAGTTTAAACGATTTAAACTCTCTAGGATCGGCTGGGCCCTATGGGGCCTTGTGCCCCTGGCCCAATGCGTCCAGGACACTCCCTCATAGGCCCATGCCCCCTCCCGGAAGGTGGGACCACGTTGGCCCCCTTCCGGAAGGTTCTAGAAGCTTCCGGTACAATACCGATTAATCCGGAATAATTTCGAACTCCAAAAACTGCACTGCCTTATATGAATCTTATTCTCCGGACCATTCCGGAACCTCTCGTGATGTCCCGGATCCCATCCGAGACTCCGAACAAAAAATCCATAAACCAAGTATCCAATCTATCCTAGCGTCGAGACACGTTAAGTGTGTGACCCTGCGGGTTCGAGAATATGCAGACATGATCTTCTATCAATAATCAACAGCGGGGTCTGGGCACCCATATTGACTCCCACACATTCATCGATGATCATATCGGATGAACCACGATGCCAGGATTCAATCAATCCCATATATATATTCCCTTCGTCTCACGATATTTTACTTGCCCGAGATTCAATCGTCGGTATCGCCATACCTAGTTCAATCTCGTTCACAGCAAGTACTTTACTCGTTCCGTAATCCGATATCACTTTGTGATTAACTCCTTAACCACATGCTTGCAAGCGGTGTTGATATCGATTACCGAGTGGGCCCGAAGTATATCTCTCCGACTTGGGAGGGACAAATCCCATCTCGATACATACAACCCAACAGATACTTTCCGATCACCTGAGAGACACCTTTATGATCACCCTCTCATAGGATGACGTTTGATGACCTCAAAGCTTTCTTCCGATACCAGGGAGTTGCATTATCTCATGGTCTAAGGAATACAATATTTGACATAAGAAAAGCTTCGCAAAGATGAACACAATGACACGATCTAATTGCTTCGCTGAGTTTGGGTCTGTCCACCATATCATTCTCCCAATGACATGATCTCATTATCAATTGACAACTCATGTCTATGGTTAGGAAACCTTAACCATCATTGATCAATGAGCTAGTCCATAGAGGCGTACTAGGGACACGGTGTTGTTTACAAACCACACAAGTATTAATGTTTCCGCTTAATACAATTCTAGCATGGAATATAAACTTTATCATGAACAAGAATTATAATAACATCTTTATTATTGCCTCTAGGGCATAATTCCAACACTTTTTTCTCTTTTATTTTTCTATATTTTTTTCTAAAGATGCTTCATAGACTGCTCACTATGGTTATGCTGCAAGTTTCCACCATGATTAGGCATGGCTTAGGCTAGCCGCCCTGGCGTTTCTCTAACACATATATAATACTCCATGGACTTACAAGCTCTCCTTTTATTTCACACCGCGGATATCCATAAACAAAAGAACATGATATAAACTGGATAATATGTACAGGTGTTGAAAGTGTTCCTCATGACAGCATGGTTCTGCTAACTCCCAACTTATAATTTGCAAGCATATAAGCAACATAGATGACACAATGGTTCAAGTTTATTAGCTGGAAGAAATTAAAGTGTGCCATCAAGTTCGTGATAGCTTTAATCACAAATTTTCACATAACAAGTTTAATTTGGAAGATAGATATAAACATGAATATACTTGGAATGGTGTAACACACCATGCATAGGAATTTATAGTAGACTCTTTGGAATAACTTGGTTTCTTGGGAGTTGGATGCACGAGTAGAGCTCATACTCAGTACAAGTGGAGGCTAGCAAAATACTGGGAGCGACCACCTAAGAGATCAATAATATCCATAATCATGCAAAGCAACAAAACATTATTAATTAAAGCATAAAGTGATATCACAAGTCAAAAACTAAATGATCATAGAGGCTAAGGTGACTCGTTTATAGTCTTAACATGGTGTAAGCATGTGCCAAGTCTACCCAAATAAAGCATCAAAGGATAATACCATAATATTATGCTTTTGTATGCTAAAATAACGCATGATTCTTTCAAGGCACATTAAGCAATCTCAATTGTTTGGAACAAGTCATGCTACAACAATAATCACTAAGCATAAGGTAAAAGCAACATCTAGCATGGCATGATAAAGTCTAAGCCATAGTCAAAACAAGCTCCCTTTTGTACCACTTAAGCATGAAGCGTCCTACTCTTTTCCAACACCAATCGACTTATTTGAAACAACTCACAAAGAATAATAAACAATAAAGATCAGTGAGCTTGTCTCACACATCTACAAAGAAGAACTAAAAATTTCTAAGCTGAAAGCACAAGAAAAATAAAGCTAAACACAGTGCTAGCAAAAGAGAACACTCACAAAACAATAAAAATGAAAACTAAAGTGTTCTAGAAAATGAAGAACTAGGTATGACTTCTCCAAAATAGGAGTGTTGGGGTCCGGACAATTTATTGAAGCAAACCAAAAAAAAGAAGACTAAAAACAAAAACAAAGACGCTCCAAGAATAACACAATAGCGCATAAAGCAATAAAAATGAAGTGTCTAGAGAGAGACCTGAGATTTTTATTAATGAAGAAAGGGATGCCTTGGACATCCCCAAGCTTTTACGCTTGTGCCTCTTGAATATTTTTTTGGGTGACATGGTTGGAATCCCCAAGCTTGAGCTTTTGTCCATACTTCATCTCATCACATCATTCTTCCCCTACACTTGAAAATTTCCTTCATACAATCTTTATTAGCAACATTAGTGTATTCAAGATAATAAGCCTTTGGGTTTAGTTTCAACACAAGTAAAACTTACATGAAAACACAAGCTACTGTAGCAACTTATTTTAAAAGCTCAAGTGATCAAAGAGAACTCAAAAAGGAACCGATGAGAGGCAAATGCAAATTACGGCAGAAATCTGTCAAAACAGACCAGCAGGTAAAAAACGATTTTTTTCAAAGACCTTCTATTCCTCAAATTGAAAAGTGTTGAACTAACAGAAGTTATATAATAACCTGGGGCATACGCACAAAAAATTACAGCTCAATCCAACGTACTGGGATTTTTCACGAATTTTTACAATGAAGCATAAAATCTGTTTTGGGACAGCAACTTCCCCAAATCTTACTTCTCTCTCATTAGAGGTTATTCTTGGCACAAAAACCACACAAAAAGGATAATGAGAGCTTATTACATAAGTAATAACTTTCAAGACTCAATAAAAGAAAAACTTACTGAAAATAAAAATAATTTGGGTTATCTCCCAAGAGTGATGTTCTTTAATGCCTTTTAGCTGGACTTGATAGTTTGAGAATATGCTCACATAAAAAATATAAATTGAAGTAAAAGAGAGCATCAAGAAGCAAATTAAAAACACATTTAAGTCTAACCCACTTCCTATGCATAGGAATCTTGTATGCAAATAAATTCACAAAGAACAAAGTGACATGCATAGGAAGATAAAACAAGAGTAACTTCAAAACTTTCAGCACATAGAGAGGTGTTTTAGTAGCATGAAAACTTCTACAACCATATTTTTCTCTCTCATATTAATTTTCAGTAGCGTCATGAATAAACTCAACAATATAACTATCACATAAAGTATGTTTTTCATGATCTACAAACACATAATTTCTATCAAGCTTAAAAATAGTGGGATTAAAACCTTCAAACCCACTTTTAACAATTTTATAACAAGATGACTGATCATTCTCAAGAGGTATGGGGTTCCAAGATAAAGTAAAGACCCCTCCAATCTCATTTTCAATAGTAGTACAATTAATATTATCAACCAATATAGGACCATCATATAGAGCTTTATCATAAACATTTTCTAAACAAAACTCTTTAGTACCATGCATTTCGAAGTTAGGATCAAATAAAGGATTATCATAGATAACAGGAGAATAATTATTATCACAAGTTTTACCCATAGTAGATATTTCAAAAGAATCCTCAGTAACATAACATTCATCCTCCTTTGGTAAGCATGGGGGACAATCAAATAATGTAAGGGATAAAGAGTTACTCTCATTAGAAGGTGGGAATGGGTAGCTAATCCATTCTTCCTCCTTTTGTTCATCACTCTCCTCCTCTTTTTCATCTAATGAGCTTCCAGTTTCAACAATTTCTTCTTCCATAGTCTCCCGCAAGGCATTGGTCTCTTCCATTGGTGGAAAGCATCTATTAAAATATTCAAAAATATAGCCGACATACACCTCTGAAAGGTAGCAGGAGCATTACATAAACCAAAAGGCATACGCCTATAAGCATAAGTACCATAAGGACAAGTGAAAGTAGTTTTCTCTTGGTCGTGTGCTTTCACAACAATTTGAGAAAACCCAGAATAACCATCAAGAAAGCAAAAGTGAGTCTTTTTGGACAACCTCTCGAGAATTTGATCAATAAAGGGCAAAGGATAATGATCTTTCTTAGTAACTTTATTAATATTTCTAAAATCAGTGCACATTCTATACCCAACCACTACTCTTTGGGGTATAAGCTCATTATCCTCATTACGCACAACAGTTATTCCCCTTTCTTGGGAACACAATGAACAGGGCTAACCCATTGACTATCAACAATAGGATAAATAATACCAGCATCAAGGAGTTTTAATACCTCATTTCTTACCATGTCCTTCATTTTAGGATTTAGACGGCGTTGGTGCTCAACAACTGGTTTTGCATCAGGCTCTATATTAATAGCATGCTGACATATAGTAGGAGAAATCCCCTTTAAATCGTCAAGAGTATAGCCCATAGCTCCTCGGTGTTTCTTCAACACTTCCAATAACCTTTCTTCTTCCTTTCCTAAAACTTTAGAACTAATAATAACAGGATATACTTTCTTATCATCAAGATAAACATATTTAAGATCATCAGGTAAAGGTTTTAATTCGAAAACAGGGTCCCCTTTAGGTGGTAGTGTGGTACCCAAATCTTCCACAGGTAGATTATGCTTAAGTTGTTCCGGCTAACGAAGGAAAACATCATCAATCTCATTTCTTTCCTTCATGAAGACATCACTTTCATGATCTTCCATAACTACTGTAAAGCATTGTTAGGAGCAAGAGAAATAGCAGAAAGTTGTTCAACCCTGAAATCCTCATCAGGCAGTTCACTTTCATAAGGAGTTTTGGCAAATTTGGAAAAATTAAAATCATAAGATTCTCCAGCAAACTTAGTCAAAACTTTTTCCTTCCTACAATCTATGATAGCCCCACAAGTATTAAGGAAAGGTCTACCAAAGATAATAGGATAGGTTTTACTAGCTTCTTTGCCAAGTACTAGAAAATCAGCAGGTTATTTAATCTTACCACAAAGGACCTCCACATCTCTTACAATACCAATGGGGCAAACTTGCTCTCTATTAGCAAGGTGAATAACCACATCAATGTCCTCAAAGTCACAAGGACCAATCTCATGCATAATTTCCCTGTAAAGCTCATAAGGAATAGCACTAGAACTAGCACCAATATCACATAAACCATAGTAGCTATGACTACCAATTTTAACAGAAAGCACAGGGACACTAGCTTTTCTAACTTTCTTAGGATGAGAAACAATATTAGTCGCCTCTTCACAGAAGACAATATGCTCATCCTCTATATTTCCAGTGACAAGATCTTTCACAATAGCTACCATAGGCTCAATATCAATAAACTCGTCAGACCCTACAGTTTTCTTTGCGCTTTTGCTAACCACATTAGCCATAATAGAATGCTCCCTTACCTTTGAGGGATAAGGGATTTTCTCAATATAAGGTTCAGGCAGAATAGGATCAACAGTACAAACCTCTGTGCTAGCAGGAACATGGGTGACAATGTATTTATAAGGAGCGCGGTACTTGTTCCACTCTTTATTGGGAATTTCAATATAAGAGGCGAAGGCATTAAAACATTTGGCAAGAACTTGAGGATCAAGACCAAACTCATTACTAATATCACAGAAGCTATCAGTTCCCAAAAATGCATTCATAATCATAGTTTATACCTGACTTTCTTCCTTTGTCATTCTCCCAAGCTTCAGCGTTCTCTTGAATACGGTCTAGAAGATCCCATTTAGCTTCTTCCTTCATACGTGTTTATGATCCAGCACAAGAAGCATCTAGTAAATCTTTATCATGAAGAGGAAGCCTAGCATAAAAGTTATTGAGAATAATATTGTCAAGGAGTTCATGAATAGGACATTTAAGCATTAGTAACTTCAATCTCCACCAAGCTTGAGTTGTACTCTCTCCATCAAGAGGCCAAAATTTATATATAAGATTTCTATCCTTATGAATTTCACTAGGAGGATAAAATTTAGACTAAAAGAGAGATGCCATCTCCTCCCATTCCATGGATTGTCCATTCTTCAGCATCTTATACCATTCTTCATTTCTCCCTTTCAAGGATATGGAGAGTAACTTCTTCACATGTTCAGTTGTGATACCTGCACACTTAAACAACCCGCATAATTCATGGATAAAAAGCAAGTGATCACCAGGCTGGATTGTTCCATCCCCAAAATAATAATTATCCATAACATGATTAACAATACTTGTAGGTATCTTAAAAGGATCTATCTCAACAGAAGGTGGTTCATCTAATACCCTAGAAGTGGTAGTAATTTTCCCAAACAGAAAACCAAGTGGGTTATCCATATTGGAAACAAAGTAACAAGCAGTAACAAAAGCAATACTCAAGGTAAAAGTTTCCCTTACCAGTTCCACTCTTCAATAGCGCTTCACTCCCCGGCAACGGCGCCAGAAAATAGTCTTGATGACCCACAAGTATAGGGGGTGCATCGTAGTACTTTTGATAAATAGAAGTGTCGATCCCAACGAGGAGCAGAAGGTGCTGAACAGTGGTATGGAGAAGAAAATCTCTATGAATACTTAGCAAATGGATTTTTAGTGGTTTTCTAATAAGGCAACAAAACAAGGAGCAAGTAACAAAAGTAACGAACAAACGGAGCAAGTGGCCCAATCCTTTCTTAGCAAAGGACAAGACGGTGGAAATACTTATAAAGACCAAACGTTCTCGAGGACACATGGGAATTCTGTCAAGTGCTTTCGCTTCAAATAGCTGAGTACTCTTCTCTGGTGTTGTAAGTGTTGTGTGGGTGAACCTGTGCTAACATACCGCCCTTCCTAGGACTAATACATACTTGTGATTAAACCCCCTACAAGCATCCGTAACTATAGGAAAGTAATTAAGATATCAATCTAACCACAGCCTTAAACTCTGAGATCCTACGCTCCCTTGTGCAAAGGTGTCCTAACGGGGGTTCAGGTTTTTGTCACTCCGGCAACCCCACAATTAGTATCCAAATACACAATGCATTCCCCTAGGCCCATAAATGGTGAAGTATCATGTAGTCGACGTTCACATGACACCACTAGAAGAATAGCACCACAACTTAAATACTAAACCGTTAAATAATAACTCATCACAGATTCACTACTAACAACATGACTTCTCCCATGTCCTCAAGAACTAAATGAACTACTCACAAGACATCATATGGATCAAGATCAAAGATGATATGATAATGGATAACAATCTGAACATAAACAATAATCCAATGGTTCCACTCATAAGCATCAACTACAATAGTAATCAACACCGGGGAAAGTTTCCCCTAAGAACTAAAGCAATATCCAATACAATTGTTACAACGGGACGGAGTGGTGATGATGGTGCTGGTGGAGATGATGGTGTGGATGATGATGATGATCCCGATGAAGCCTAGATTAATGACGGTGTTGCTGGCGACAGTCTCCGCTCTCCGGGAAGGAATTCCCCTGGCAGAAATCTATCTACTGGAGAGATCTTTCTCTCTCGGTGTTTTCCGCCCCCTAGAGGCGGCGAAAATCTATCTATGGTCGCTCCCCCAGGCTTAGGGTTTTGTAGGGAAGATATAGGCGAAGGGGTGGAGTCGGAGGTCAGGCAGGTGGGCCACACCAGCCCTAGGCGCGAGGTCAGGTGGGCCCGCGCCTAGGGGAGTGTGGGCCCCCTGAGGCCCCACTTCGTCCCTCCTTCTGGCTTCCTTCGTCCTCTGGTAAAATAATATGTTTCCATATTTTATGGTATTTTTCTGATCTTCGCGAAATTGCACTAAAACGCCTTCTTTTCCATCAGAATCCAGACTCCGACAGTCCATCCTCCAAGAATCATCCAACATGCATAAACAGATGAAAAAGCCATAAGTGATACCTCGTAATAAGACAAATATCAATGAATATAGGTAAATTATGATACATAAAGGTGATGCAAATTGGGCGTATCAGATCTCTATCTTCCTTGTTTGCACAAGACTCTTATCTATTGAGTATTACATTGAAGTCCATCATTGTGAAAAACCTTTTATGTTTGAGCAAAGAGTACTTCTGTTGTAAAGACTTCTACAAAAGTTTTTGTGAAACTGTTTGCTAGCTATTCTCTGACCAAGAACAAAGTTTGCCAATTCCAATTATGATTTGTCTTTATGCATCTCTATTGTGACTCTTGTACTTGTTGCAAGCTAAGTTATATAATGGTGAGTTGCTTTCTGTAGAATCCCTCCTTTATAAAGGAAAAGGATCCCTGTGATTGCAATGCTAGTCCCTGGATCAATGCTAGCATCCACAGTTTAAGATGAAGTACATAGAAACAAAGGTCATTATTACAGTCATTCCAGAGACAACATAGTCTTTTACAAACTCCATGGCCACAGGCCTAGTACAAGAGTTTAAATAAGTAATAAGATAAATAAGTCTTCATCTTTATGTGCCACAGGCAAGCATGTTGAGTGTAGACTCATGACTCCTAATCATCATCAGAATAACCTGCAACATCACAAGTTATAGCCACAGTGGGTCAATACATTGGAATAGTATTGGCAAGTGATACCTTAGTAGAATATTGGTGGACTAGATACTATATGCAATTTGGCTAAGTGTAGCTTAGGCTTGCTTTGCTCAAAATAGGTTTTGCCTATTAGTTGAAATCACTAAGTTTTTCTTTGACAAAAACTTTCCCAAGGAACCACCAATAGACATTGGTGAACCTTCACCCTTGTTCAACCACAAGTTTTTACTTAGAAATTGGGATGAGGAGATTCTTGATAGCTTCCATGTCTTGATGCTCAAGTTGTCCAATACCAGGGACATGGCTAAGTACTTAGATTCTTCCATCTGCAGAGGTTGTGCACTTTCCCCACCAGACTTGATTTTCACCAAGACAGGACCTTTCAAAAGCCTTCCCTTAGACCAAATGGACGCGCTCCAACCTATCATCCCACTACCACCAACTGTCCAAATGGCTAAGTTATTGCAACCTATATGATCCAGGCAGAGCCTATATTGCCAAGTGGCTGCACTAGAAGCTTCTTAACATATGGCATCTCAAATCCCTTTGTCCCTGGATGGCTTTCCACAAGTGAGATACACAAGGTAAACCATAGACATGGGCCTTGTGTAACCACTCAACACAAACCATTCTTTCCATTCCACCCAGGTGTTTCATTCACTTAGTTGTTTTATTAAGCCAAAACATAGTCCAAAGACTTAGAAATATTTGATTATAGCATGAATATATAACCATCCTTGGTTGCTACTAGCTAGGCTAAGCATGGCATTGATAAAACTTAGAAATATTTCTAGCAATTCTACAACTACTAGGATTTCCCAAGCATAGCATATAGATTAAAATATCCATGCAAGACTAGCAAAATATTTCTAATGCGTATTTGAAAACATAGGAATAAATCATGAAGCACCACTTGCCTTGGTAGTTTGGAGAGTAGCTACAATCCTCACAATCACAATCACTATTTGCACCAAATTCTACACATAAAATCATAGCACCAAAATCACATACATATAAATACAAGCAAAAATATATGGATGCATGCAAAATGCCATGTGATGAATTTCTACACCAAACAAGACAAGTGCACAGTACTGATTCATAAACAAGTTCAAAACTTGCCAAACAAACTTTATTTGAACATTAAATCATTTCTCAAATAATTAATATACACAAAATAAACCTACACAAGTTTCTGTAAAAACAACCTTTTTAACAGAGGCAAAACATTAAACACATTGCATAGATGGATAGGATTTTCTCTCCTGATTCCATTGATACAAAATTTGTCAAATTTGGACGTGGCATTCAAAAGTTATGATTTAAACAAAATCAAACATCTAATAGATCTAATTCCAAATTTTAAAACCAAACTCGTGCCACGCGGCGCCTTCTTACTGGCTGGTACCGCTTCGCGCTGGATCGTGTTTCCGAGCCGTTAGATCTAACTAAAACGCGCGGCTCTAATTAAAACATACCGCTTCGCCTAAGATCTATCATGTCCACTAGATCTAGATCTAACGGCGCTTAGTGACTGACCAACAAGTGGCGGCGCTGGCGGCGGCGACAAGCGGCGGTGCGCTCTGTCAGTGGCGGAGCCGACGAACTAGGTCGCGCGGGGAGGTGGGAGGATGCTCACTAGAACCACAGTGACAAGGAGAAGCTCGTCGTGTCCTTGGTTGGCGAAGGGGCGCGCAGAGGTGGTCGCTGGAGCTCGTCGGAGTCGTGCACGGCGTCGGGTCCTTGCAGACGGAGTTGTTGCCGATGCTCTGGACCTTCCTAGTACAAACCAGAGGCATCAGTAGCTGCGCAAGGACAAGGCGAACCTAGTCGTATGCGAGAGGGGTCAAGGGGCGCTCAGTATTTACCGTAATCGATCGCCGGAGTTCGAGTAGAGGGCGGCGGAGTTCAGTCGTTGACGTTTCCGAGGCTACAGACCATGCGCGTGCAAATGAAAAGCATCAGTAGGTGCGCACGGACATGTAGAACAAACCAGCATGAATCATAGACAGAGGGGAGTGTGGTGCTCACCGGAATTCCTCGGTGAACTCGTCGGAGCAGCGAGGTTGCGGCGAGGAATTCTCGCAGCCTGGGGGCGCTCTATGTTTGGGGTTTGGGGGAAAATGGAGAGGGGGCAGAGGGGGTTTAAGTAGCAGGGGCGCGTGCGAGATTTACTCAGGCATTGAACGGGAATTGACGTCGCGATTTTAAAGAGGAAACGCCCAGCGTAAATTGGGGATGAACTGGTCGCTGGTTGGAGACGACGATGGTCGTGTGGGCCGTGGCTGTCAGTGAGAGAACAAGAGAGGGGATGGGTCCAGGCGGTCAGCGACTCAGTGGGTGCGGGTGCGGGTGAAAGAAAACGCTTCACGGGGAGATGCTGCTGGGCTAGCTGGGTCGAGTTGGGCTGGGTTGGGCCAGATTGGCTTGCTACTTATTTTTTCCTCTTTATTCCTTTTCTTTTTCTATTTGGTTTTCTAGAATTGGATTTCAAACTCCATTTCAATTCAGTTTGAATTCAAACCTTCTCAAGATTTTTGTACAGTGAATCTTGTACTAAAATATGTGTCAAACACTTCTGTCTACACAAACACACTTGGGTCATTTGAAAATAAAATAAAACCATGCCTTTAAGAGATGTGATAATAGGCATAGATTTGGTTTTATTTCATATTTTGCTTTGAAACTTTGCTCAAGCTTTTGGAAACACTTAAGTTTGGATTCTAAACAATACTGAATGAATAACAGTACCTTTCTCAATAGCAAGTAGCACAAAGGCTAGAGTTTTCATACATAAAATGATGAGCACATATGCTTCTGTTTTTGAATTGATTTTGAAATGAAACTCTACATGATCATGGATGCATGGATGATATGCATGAGTTTTTGAAACATGATTTTAGCGATGTTACACTTTCTTCTATGAGTTGTGTAATGGTAAGTGTGATGCTTCTTGTCCGTATTCTTTTATCAACACTTCACTCCATAAACCTGTGGACATGTTTACTGAGCTCAGTTTTCGCTTGGGGACAAGCGAAGGTCTAAGCTTGGGGAGGGGGGAGTTGATACGTCCAATTTTCATCACCATTCTATATCATAATTTGCCTCTATTCATTGATATATTTCTTATTAAAGGTGTTATTTATGTATTTTCATCTGTTTTTGCATGATGGATGATTCTTGGAGGATGGACTGCCGGAGTCAGGATTCTGATGGAAAAAAGGTGTTTTGATGCAATTTCGTGAAGATCAGAAAAATACTAGAAAAATTATGGAAAATCATATTTTCCTAGAAGACGAAGGAAGCCAGAAGGGGAGGCGGAGTTGGGCCACAGGGGGGCCACACCCCCCAGGCGCGGGACACCCCTGGGCCACGCCTAGAGGTGGTGTGGCCCGCCTGGCCGGCCTCTGACTCCGCCCTCTCGCCTATATCTTCTCCTCAAAACCCTAAAATATGGAGAGGGACCACAGAAAGACTCCGCCGTCTCTGCGGGGCGGAAAACACAAAGAGAGAAAGCGCTCTCCGGCAGACCGATTTCTGCCTGGGAAATTCCTTCCCGGAGAAGGGAGATCGTCGCCATCAACACCATCATCTCCACCAGCACCAGCATCACCGCTCCATCCCGCTGTAACCATTGTGTTGAATACTTGCATAGTTCTTAGGGTAAACTTTCCCGGTGTTGATTACTATTGTAGTTGATGCTTGTGATTGTAACCTCTGGATTATTGTTTATGTTTAGATTGTTATGCATTATCATATCATCTTTGATCTTGATCCATATGATGTCTTGCGAGTAGTTTGTTTAGTTCTTGAGGACATGGGAGAAGTCATGTTGTTAGTTGTGGATTTGTGTTGAGATATTATTCAATGGTTTAGTATTTAAGTTGTGGTGCTATTCTTCTAGTCGTGTCATGTGAACGTCGACTACATGATACTTCACCATTTATGGGCCTAGGGGAATGCATTGTGTATTTGGCTACTATGTGGGGTTGTCGGAGTGACAAAAACTTGAACCCCCGTTAGGACACCATTGCACAAGGGAGCGTAGGATCTCAGAGTTTAAGGCTATGGTTAGGTTTATATCTTAATTGCTTTCCTATAGTTGTGGATGCTTGCAGGGGTTTAATCACAAGTATGTATTAGTCCAAGTAAGGTCGGTACATTAGCACAGGTTCACCCACATAACATTTACAACACCAAACATATGAAGCAAAAGCACTTGACAGAATTCCCATGTGTCCTCAAGAACGTTTGGTCCTTATAAGTATTTCCACCGGCTTGTCCTTTGCTAAGAAAGGATTGGGCCACTTGATGCAGTTGTTCGTTATCTTTATTACTTGCACTTTGTTTCTTTGCTTTATCAGAAAACCCCTAAAAATCCATTTGCTAAGTATTTACAGATATTTTCTGCTCCACACCACTAGTCAACACCTTCTGCTCCTCGTTGGGATCGACACTCCTATTTATCGAAAGTACTATGATACACCCCCTATACTTGTGGGTCATCATTGTTTTCTCCCTAGTAGCAACAACACATCTACAACCTTAGAAATTTCGGTCACTTCCCCAGATTATTAGAGGCATGAACCTACTATCGAGCATAAATACTCCCTCTTAGTGTTGCAAACATCTACTTGGCCAAAGCATCTACGAACAATAGAGAGCATACAAGATCATAAATAACACATACATGATAGAATCAATAAACAATCTTGAACATAGTACTCAATATCCATCGGATTCCAACAAACACAACATGTAGGATTACAAAATAGATGATCTTGACCATGAAGGGATCTCACAAGATCTAAACATTATAGCACAAAGGAGGAGAACCAACCATCTAGCTACTGTATGGACCCGTAGTCCAATGGTGAACTACTCACGCATCACTCCGGAGGCTGGCATGGTGATGAAGAAGGCCTCCGGGATGATCTCTCCCCTTCGGTAGGGTGCCGGGAAGAGCTTCAAATCCCTGCCGATCTAGGGATGGAGATGGCGGCGGCTACAGACTGTTTCATGGAGATCTGATCGGGCACTTAGGGTTTCTGTATCGGGGTCCTTTTATAGGCGAAGGGGCAAGGTCGGTGGGCGCCTGAGGAGCCCACACCTAGGGCTAGCGCGCCCCCCTTGGCCGCGCCGCCACATGGTATGGCCGCCTTGTGGCCCCACCTCGGCTGCCCTTCAGACTCCGTGTGTTTTCTGGTAAAATATTAACTTTCGCTTTTGTCCCGTCCAATTCCGAGAATATTTTCTTACTAGCTTTTCTGAAATAAAAAACGGCAGAAAACAGGTAACTTGTACTGCGGTATCTTGTCAATAGGTTAGTTCTAGAAAATGTATAAAAATACCTGAAAGTGTAGACAAAACATAAGAAAGTCGATACAAAACAAGCATGGAGCATAAAAAATTATAGATAGGTTTACGACGTATCACCCATCGAACTAAGTCAGGCCGGATCGACCCACTATGACCCAAATCTGATGTCTCGATGGGTCTGTCGGACATAGACTGGCCAGATACAGCACACAATGGGCCTTCTTCTTTTGGACTGGCTTGTCCGTTTGAATCACGCTGTTGTGCACGGCTGGCCGGACATGCCAGACCATGACCAAAAAATGCCGGTGACTCGAAACGGACTAAAACGGATCGTTTGGATCATTCGTTTGGATCTCGCTGGTGGAGATGCCCTTAGGACATGCATAATAGTGATGAGTCAGTTCTCTGCAACGGGAGGTTATAGATGGTTTTGATGATGTGGAGGGGAGAGAGAGTAAGGCTGTCTATAAAATTCTAGACGGTTTGTACTAATCTTACAAACAACTTACAAACGGTAATTTTGTTGTTGTATGAGTGATGTATGTAATTTATACTCACACATATACATCCCGGCTAAAAATATATATTATAGACAGACTATTGTATAAGTTGTCTATAATATTATCTATATACTGTATTACATGCACCATCTTCTAAACTAATGTTTATGCCCTTAGTCTAAGCAACCAAACACGCCCCAAAGTGTGGCAGGCGACAAGCCTTGTTAGTTCTGTTGGAACACCCCTGCCGACTGGCCGGTCCCGAGGCTGTTCCACACCCGAGAAGAAGACTAGTAGAAGGCACACATAGTACACAAGTAGATGACACAGGGAACAAAAGGGAACTTTATTAAAACTCTCTCGGTAAACTCCCGTACACAGATTATTCCTCTATTTATAGACTAAAGGGGGATACGATACCCATATGGGCCAACCCTAGCCTGGTAGAGGCCACACCGAGTGGGTCTCTACCGGCCCGGTTTCCCAACACTCCCCCTGGGTATCTTATCTATATAACCATGGCTTAAAACTCCGAAAAACCCAGTGGAAAAAATATGGAGAAATGCACACGGTATACTTCTTGCTATGTTGCACGAATTGCCTCATTAAAAACCTCATATGAGAAACTTCATAAAACTCACTAAGGGAAAAAGAGTACAATTCACCTAACTACAAAGTTAAGTACTCAATCATCGGGATCAAGATTTTAGCGATGAGTTTGTGAAGATTCTCCCCCTGAATCTTGCATCTCCCTAAGTCTCATCATGCCGATCCCTCGGACACATCTCTCGAAAGAAGACGCTGGCAATGATTTAGTGAACAAATCAGGGAGATTTTCATACGACTTAGTATGCAAGACTTTCACTTCGTTCATCTTTTGCAACTCATGTGCATAGAAGAACTTGGGGTTTATATGCTTTGTGAGATTGCTCTTCACATAACCCGTCTGGACTTGTGCAACACAAGCGGCATTATCTTCATACATAATTGTTGGGGTTTGTACGGTGTTCAGTCCACATGACATCTGGATGTGACTGACTACTCGTCGAAGCCATACACATTCTCGTGATGCTTCATATAATGCTATGATTTCCGAGTGGTTCGTCGAAGTTGACATAAGAGTTTGCTTAGACAATTTCCAGGAAATAGCTGTTCCACCACAAAGGAAAACATATCCAGTCTGCGACTTGGATGTGTGCGGGTCCGAAAGGTACCCAGCATCTGCATAGCCTACAACAGATAGGTCTTGGTTCTTTTGGTAAAACAAGCCAAGGTCATTTGTCCCTTGTATGTACCTAAAGATGTCCTTAACGCCTTTACAATGTCTCTTGGTAGGCTCAGAGTTGTACCTTGCAAGCAAATTGACGGCGAATGCAATATCCGGCCATGTACAATTTGTGAGGTACATAAGTGCGCCAACTGCACTTAAGTAGGGGAATTCCGGTCCCAGAATTTCCTCCCCCTCTTCTTTAGGCCTGAACGGGTCCTTGTCTTGCTGCAAAGATCTTCCGAGCATCGGGGTCTTAGAAGGATATGCCTTTTCAAACCCAAATCGTTCCAACACCTTCTGGGTGTAGGCCGACTGGTGAACTAGAATCCCAGCAGGGGAATGCTCAAGTTGCAGATCGAGGCAGAACTTGGTTTTGCCTAAGTCTTTCATCTCGAATTCCGACATCAGGTAGGAACTCGCTTCCTCAATATCGCCAGGTGTACCGATTATATTCAAATTGTCCACGTACACCGAGATAATACAGAAACCATCTTGGGATCTCCGTATAAAAACACATGGGCAATCTTCATTGCTCGCATAGCCCTTTTGATGAAGGAAATCGCTTAAACGATTATACCACATCCTACCTGACTGTTTTAGTCCATACAATGACTTCTTAAGCTGAACATTGTATAAGCTCCTGTTTGCTCTATCCTGGTTCGGGACAGGGATACCTTCTGGTACTTTCATGTATATGTCCGAATCCAAGTTACCATATAGGTAAGCGGTGACAACATCCATTAGTTTCATTTTTAAGTCCATGTTTACTGCCATTGAGATCAAGTATCTAAAGGTAATTCCATCCATGGCTGGGGAGTAAGTTTCCTCAAAGTCGACATCTGGTCGCTGAGTGAAACCTTGAGCAACGAGCCTTGCTTTGTACCTTACTACTTTATTATTCTCGTTTCTCTTTCGAACAAAAACCCACTTATGGCCAACGGGGTGAATGTGGGGAGGATTTAGACAAACAGGTCCAAATACCTCTCTTTCGTTTAACGATAATAATTCAGCGGTAATTGCCTTCTGCCAATCTTTCCAATCTGACCTTTTCTTGCAATCAGCGAGCGTGTTAGGCTCAGGGTCAAGATCTATGATTGAGGCAATTTTCTTGGCAAAATTAACGTCGACATTTGCCATGGCTCGATTGTATGACTCGCCCGAATTAACATAGTTAATGGCCATTTCGTCATGGAGTGCATCAGGCACATCCTCTTGCTCCACCGGATTTCCCAATCCAGGAGCTAGGTCCTTTAGCTTTCCCGCTCCGATGTGTGCGCACACAACTTCGCTGGGTATTTCCGATATAGGAAAGTTCAAGTCTGTAATTTCGTGCATTGAAATATCCGTACTCGTGCCAGGTCTCAACTGGCTCCCCTCAACAGGGGCAGACTGTAATAAATCTCTCTTATCCTTTTTCTTCGGGCGTCCCCGGGTACTTGGGATTTGAGAAACCGGAATCCGCGTCCTCTTAGGCCTTGGAGCAGGAGCGGGTATACCATCATTTTTCTTTGGTATTTCAACCCTTTCCGGTGCATTGTGTGCATGCACATGCGACTTTGTCACAGTCTTTAAATCACTAAAATGATCGGGCAGTTGATTCGCTAAGGAGTGCAAATCTAGTATCTTTTGGACTTATCTATTAGTCTCAATAGTGCGCGGGTCATGAGCGTGGATCCCCGTGGCTTTCCACGTGATTTCTCGACTTTTGTCATACAGGGGTTGATTACCTCCCCCTAAAGTCGGAAAAAGATCCTCGTCAAAAATGCAGTCAGCAAAACGGGCCGTGTGACAGTCACCTGTCAAGGGGTCCAAGAACCTGATTATGGACACAGTCTCATAACCAACGTATATCCCCGACTTACGGAGCGGTCCCATTGCTGATCGCTAGGGTGGTGGTATAGGTACATATACCTGGCAGCCGAACCTACGGAGGTGGGAAATTTTCGGTGCCGACCCTTGCGCAAGTTGGATGGGAGAGTGGATGTTGTAGGCCGATGGTCGAAAGTTGATGAGATTAGCTGCGTGTAACACCGCGTGTCCCCAACATGTAGTTGGTAAATTACAACCCTAAAGGAGCGGTCTGGCAATGAATTTAATCCTTTTAATCAATGCCTCCGCAAGTCCATTTTGAGTGTGGACATGCGGTACGAAGTGCTCAAGTTTGATTACAGTTGCCATGCAATAATCATCGAATGCCTTTGAAGTAAATTCTCCGGCATTGTCCATTCGAATAGAATTTAAACGATAATCAGGGAATTTATTCCTTATTTGTATGATCTGGGAGATCAACTTTGCAAAAGCATGGTTCCTTGTTGACAACAGGCAAACATTGGACCATTTAGAGGAAGCATCGATGAGCACCATGAAGTACCAAAACGGCCCTGAGAGGGGCTGAATTGGACCACATATATCCCCTTGAATACGTTCCAAGAACGCGGGGAGTTCATCCTTCACCTTTAGGGGGGACGGTCTAATGATTAATTTCCTCGTAGCGCATGCGGAACACACAAAATCATCGGGATTCGGGAAATTTTTCACATTAACATTATGAACATTATGACCATTCGAGTTGTTAATTATATTTCTCATCATCCCAAGACCGGGGTGGCCTAACCTATCATGCCAAAGGCAGAATAGTTCGGAGCTTCTAAAGACAGTCTTAAGGGTAGTGTAAATAGGTGGTGCTACTATCTTAATGTAGTACAACCCAGTAGCTAATGAAGGGAGTCTTTCGACAACATGTTTACCATTTTCGTCGCGCTTGGTAATGAGTAGGAACTCCTTTCCATTCTCATCATCATCGGTTTCGACATGGAAACCATTTGCGCGGATGTCTCTAAAACTTAAGAGAGTACGAGTCGACTCCGAATACAACAATGCCTCTTCAATGATCAGAGTTGTTCCATTTGGGAGTATGATAGTTGCTCTTCCGGAGCCAACTACATTCGGACCGCAGCCGGCGATCATCATTATGTTACCAGGGTTTTTGGTAATGGACTCAAAATACTTTGTTTCTCTCAAGATGGTATTTGTGGTGCCGCTATCAGCCAGGCACGTTTCCTCTATTTGGGCGCCACACGCGTTCTAAAATATAGTGCCTAATTAATATAATGGAGCGAGGAAGATGCTACATCAAGTAAGTAAAACACATAAACATTTCAGAACATCACATAATCAAATAATAGAATAAATGAATGAAATAAATATCATCCAATCGCCGAAAACAAATAAGTGTTATGCTCTCATAGAGCTTACAACCATATCGAAAAATTGTATCTGATTATTGCGGAAAAGGAATCATCACAACAGAAAGGAGCTCAGGTGGATTCTGCAAACAAACCATCAAGCTCAGCCTGTATCTCAAGGTCAGTGAGCTTCTCTTTATTGGCCATAATCATGGACAAGGTGCCTAGCTGAGGGGGGGGGGCACAACGTGCTCAACCTCCATGGGCACAGCGGCGTCCGTGGGAACCGCCGAGGGTGCTGCCACTTGTGCTACGTCCTGCGCCACTACGTGCGCGACGTTCTGCACAGGCGCCGCTCCGGGCGCCAGTGGTGCCTCAACCTGGACAAGGTGCGCCTCGCGCGCCTTCTTGTTGGCCTTGAACGCGTCCACGACGTGTTTAGGGGCCAAACACTGCCTGGAGAAGTGAGTCTTGGAGCCACAGCGGAAGCAGTCCTGGGGCCTCGCTCCCCCTTGCCCGCCTTGCGTTGCTTGGCCGGGTTGGAGGAGTTGGGGCCCTTCTTGCCTCTCTTCTTGTGGACGGGCTTGCGCACCTTGTAGGCACCGGCATTGGCCTCATGACTTGGGCCCCCCACGAAGGGTTGCGCGGAGAAGTTCTTTTTCAGAACATTATCCTACGCCTCGGCCACCTGGAGAGCATCAATAAGCACTGCATATTTCGTGAATCCTTCCTGGCGAAAGTTTCGCGAGGACTGGATGTTGTCCGGATGGAATGTGGAGAGGGTTTTGTCTATCTTCTGCTGATCGGTGGTACTGGTCCCACACAGCTGAAGAATAGTACAAATCCGGTGCAACCTGGAGTTGTACTCTCCCACCGTTTTGAAGTCCGCAAACCTCAGACGAATCCAATCTACCTCCGCCTGTGGCTGAATGGCGTACTTCAGCCTAGAGAACCGCTTGTTGAGGGCGGTCCAAAGGGCAGAAGCACTCCGTTCTGCCATGTACTCATTCTTAAGAGTCTCACACATGTGGTGGCGGAGGAAGTGCAGGGCTTTGGCGTTGTCCGCCGGGAATGTTTTGCTGGGGGCCGTCGGGGTCCTCTCAATCAACGCATCCTTGATGCATCGGCCCTCGAGGACGATCTCAACGTCCGAGGCCCAAGTCAGGTAGTTAAGCCCATCCTGGGTCAACTCCGGGAACTCGCGGCTGACGATTCCGGTCATCTGCAATTTATGCAAAGTGTGTAAGATTACAGCAGGTAATCGGTTGCATAAATGCGATAATCGATACAATAATTCAAATATGACGGCGTTCCAAAATTTAATGTAAAAATGGTACAAGCTATCTATGAGATACAAAGTATTAAAAACATGCGTTAATTAATAACTATAGTAAAACATAGTTCAAAAGTTTGTGTAAAATCGGACCGAAAACAGAGAAAAAAACGGTCCAACAGCCCCGCAAACGCGTGTTCCCACGCCCAAAAACAACCCAAAAAGGCCCAAAAACGCGTGGTCTCCTGTGGGCCGGCCCACCCCACACCGTCCCTGCCCGAGAACGGGGGAACAGAGCACGAGAGTGCTCTCGAGTGGGGCGGCGGCGGCAGCAGGCCGCTCCGGCGACGGGGGCGCGCGCGTCGACGACGCGGCGGCGCATGCGGGCGCGGGCGGCCAGCGGGGCCATGCGCCGGGCGCGCAGCAGGCCAATGGCACGGCGGCGGGCGGCGGCCAGCGGCGCACGACGCGTGTAGACGCGCGCAGGCGCGGCGGGCGGCGCAAGGCAGCGGCGGCCGGCGGCAGCTCGCGCAGGCGCGTGGCGGCACGCAGCCAGGCGGGCACGCGGCGCGAGGCGCGCGGCGACGGCCAGCGGGGCCAGCTCGCGCAGGCGCGCAGCCAGGCGGGCACGTGGCGCGAGGCGCGCGGCGCGGCGGCGCACTGCGACGGCGGCCAACGGGGCCAGCTCGTGCAGGCGCGTGGCTCGCGGCGCGAGCGCTGCCTCGGCGACGGGTGCAGCAGGCACAGCGGAGGCGCGCGGGGCGGCGGCCCGGCCACAGCGGCGCGGCCAGCAGGGCCGGCGCAGCGGCGGCGACGGCGTGGCCCTTGGTCGGCAGCGCGGCGGCGCGGTCGGCGGCGGCCAGCAGGGCCCGCGGCAGCGGCGGCCGGCACGGCCGAGGAGCTCAGTAGCCATGGCCGCTTGCATGCAACGCGTACGTATAGTTCAAAAAAAACTAGATCGATTTTGATCTAAAAAACGGTCAAGATCAGCCCGATCTACTAAAAAAATCAGATCGGCACAGCAGGTGCATGCATCGACGGTACAGTCAACAAAATTTTAATTCGGGAGTGATTAGATCGACATTGGTCGGCGACAGGAGGTCAGCTCGACTCCCGGGAAGAAAAATCCGCACCTTAGATGGGATCTGATCTAAAATCTGAACGCAAATCTAGAAAGAAAATTTCGAGATGGATCCATTTTTGCGGTCAGATTGGGGTTACCTTCAACGAAAACCTGCGCGATGCAGGGTTGACGGAGGCTCGACGGAGAGACACATGCTGATAACGTGTTGGAACACCCCTGCCGACTAGCCGGTCCCGAGGTTGTTCCACACCCGAGAAGAAGACTAGTAGAAGACACACACAGTACACAAATAGATGACAAAACAAAATGAAATTTTATTAAAACTAGTTAAGTGCCCGTACGTTGCAACGGGAACATATTCTACGTATGCGAGTTGACGTGGAACGAGGAAAACAAGCTCAATAGATAGGACTGGTGTCTGTTACATAATTTACCTTCATTCCTATTCTCGATCTACTCCCTGTTTATCCGATCTACGCTGTAGCTGATAGGGAAAACACATATCATTTTTAACCGATCACATAAAAATTAATGCACGCTTGGCCTCGTCGTTTCATTTTGCTATTTACATGTCAACGATGAGATATAAAATTATCATGGAGATTTTAAGCCCCGTACAATGGCTACATAAGACATCTATTATCTATTTGTTCTTTTAAAAATACACAATGATCAAAATAGAAAAAAAATGAAAATACACAATGATCAAAATAGAAAAAAAAATCTAGTTGGAAACAACATTTCTATTTCTAGTGAATTTGCATCAGTCATGTGAAACATATACATTTAGAAACACACTTATATTTATTCCTTTACACACTATCTCCGCCTTCTTAATCCAAGCAAGACGTCATCGTCAATGGCACAACCGACTCATAATCACACATGCAAGTTGTGTTAACATAAGACTTATTCACATTGACTAAGTGACACAAGATTGCAACAGAGAAAACAAATAATCGGCATAGCATGTATATAGCAGGCGAAGATGCCAATGAACAACATAATACATGAAGCATAAGCTTCTTTGAACTAAAGCTAAATAGCGCAATAACTCTTTTTTCTGCATTTTCAAGAACAAGCCTTTTAACTTATAGGCGTGTGGTAATATCTAATAGAATATCTGATTAGAGTGTGTAGCATGTACATGCAACTACTCAGCCTAGTTTAGGATACGACTTATGTAAAGAATCAAGCAGACAATTCTCTCCAAGTTTGTACAGGAGTCTTTCCGAGTACAATCTGTAGTTATAATAAAACCGTTAACTGGGAGTTACAATAAAACCACTGGTTACAAAATATTTTAACAAACTCCAGTGACCCTAATTAGACAACATGAATGACGACAATCAGAGGGTCATGGGGCACAACTCTGACGCCTAGACGACATTATCCATGTGTTTCTCTTCTACTTTGTTTCTCCTGGTATCACAGTTGGATACTTTATATCGCAAGCAACTATCACCAGCGAGGCCTTCTATTACACGGAGATGGAGAAGCTGGACTCACACCTCCAAAGTCGGTGTCTCTCTTCCCTTAGTCATCCCTCGCCACTTGGGTTGGCCGGTGGCCTACATCTGCTGATGACGTGCTGGTTCCCGTTGTCCCATCATCCTTCATGCTGGCAAGGAGTTCTCCTCTCCACCTTGCTTCCCCCCACGACAGGTTGCTGCAGACCTCTAGTTCGAAGAAATTCTTCAGCCGTCAAGTGTAGAACTCCACCTTTCTTCCCCATGACAGGCTGATGCAGCCCTATAGTTTGAATAAATTCTTTAGCCGTCAAGTGTCCTACTCATTAATCACTGCTCATTTTCATTGCATGCTCAATTGATCCATAGACTATTTGAAATAAGTGAATAATAATATTTAATTTCTTATTGCTTTAAATATTTAAACGCGAGACATTCGGCAATTTCCGAAAGTAGACTAATTTAGGCATAAGCTACTTCGGTCACATGACTTAAGGTTTTAGATTTATATCCTTAGGCAAATAAAAAAATGATGTGAGTATAACATACATACGAACTGGTCTTAGTTATTGCACTATTTGCATCTTTCGAAAATCCTATGAAAATTGCAGTATGGCAACCTTGGCGTGACGAATTATTATAAATGTGTAGATGTGATTAATTTTGATTCACTATAACTTTAATTTCTGTAAGGCTCGATAACCGATTGGGTTGCAGCAAAACTATTTCAAATGGCAAGCATGATTTATAGGTATGGAAGTATTACTGACCAGCAAATGAAAGGTAAAATAGAATAATACGAGTCATGCCTAGGTTCTCTACAAACTTGTACCGTTACCACAGAAGTACAGAAGTGCCAGTGAAATTCTACATGTCAAAATTAGTCTAGCCACATCAGACGCGATGCATAACCCGAATCGCATCTATGCACGGCTTCAAATACCTTGCCTAGGGAGACCTTGCAAATGTAGCAACGAATACCTTGCCAAAAGGGTATGTTCTTGGAGGAGGGCACAAATATTTTAGTGGTGTCGGACAAATCTACATCAAACATATATTTTAATGGGGCCACACACAAGCTAGTTAGCAGTTAGCACTAAAATGTACAAACTAATTTGCTTCTACTAAAGGAATTCACGAGATATGCAGATTTCAAAAACACGCGTAAAAGAAAATTCAGCATTCAGTATTACATACTTTGGCCTCCTCTGGATGCTCCACAACTTTGCTTTTACCGCTGCATAATTAACTCCTTCCTCTTTCTTCTGTTTCTTCCCCTTATTGCTAACCCATCGACACATCACCAACATATGCTCCTATGCTTTCTTAGTCCTTAATTTTTCTCTCCTTGACGTTGAACTTCAGCACACAGGGCGTCCTGACAATGGACATGGCAAGCGCCTTGAGGGATTTAGCCACATCCATCTTCCATCTTCCTAAAATTTGTAACACCCAGATGAGTGCCACGTACATATGAGCAATAGAGAACTCTAGTTTCAAACTTTTGATCTGCACAAAGTGAAACTGGAACACGTCTTAAACCCTGCGCACCAATTTCAAAACTGAGAAATACCAACTAAGTAGGTGCAGCGTGAACTTTAATAATAAAACACAATTGTGAAATACAAAATTACTCAATGCCTGTACAACATAACGGCACAATAACAGTTCTTTACAATAATTGCCTAGATTAAGAGTTTACATTCACCTCTAAGAAGCCAATCGGTACAGAACCACCTACCATGTTATTCAGAAAATTATCAGAACAGAAGGAACCAGGCCTGACATGAATTTCAATAGTAAAACTCATTGCAAAATATAAAAATACTTGACGCTTGTACCGCATAGCTGTAACTGTTTTACAACAACCATCTAGATTATGAGCTCACATTCACTTCTATAAAGCCAATCAATCCAGAACGATCCACCATGCGATTCAGCAGCCAAGGCACATTCAGACAAACAAACATAGCACACGAAATACATGATTCTCCAAGCCTCCAATCCTTTCGTTAACATCAGATTCAGGCATAATTTCTAGTCTATTTAAAAATTACAACAACACTGTAGTTGCAGGATGAAAATACCTTGGATAGGATCGGGGATTTGCGTTGACATCAGATTCAGGCATAATAGCTAGTCTATTAAAAAATCACACCAGCATTAGAAATTGCAGGCTAAAAATACCTTGGACAGGATCAGGGATAGGCAGGCCAAGGCATCTGATGAAGGTGGCAGCGTGAATGCCAGGAAGCCCGCGACTTCGCGAGCGGCTAGGCGGCGGAAGGCCACGGTGAGGCGACAGCACAGGAAATACGATGCACCTGATTGGTCAGTGACCCAGCTTCGATCAGAGACATGATCTCCTTTAGATCCGCGCATCAAGAAGTTCGATGAGCCCCTCAACACACTGACTCCCTTCTGCGCCAGCGACCATAGCCGGCACGAGAGGCACCTTCGGCCTCCCCTGCGCCGGCTATGTCTGCCCTTGAGTCGGAGTCCACGCGGAGACGGGAGTTTGAGGGAGGGGTCGGCGGTGCACCTCCGTTGGGGCTCTACCCTGTAAATCGGGATAATGGGGCGCGACGGCGAGTTGTGTGCGCTCCTCCTCGTCTTGGAGCTGATGCGGGGGAGTAGAGGAGGTCAATTGTGGGGCTTTGCCGATCGACCGCGATGGGAATTGGGAAATTAATACCGACGGGGCGTGATTAGTGGAAACGGCAAAAGCGCGTCGGAAATTGGAGCCGGACGAAGTCTGACGTATTCGCGGAGACGGAACATGACTTCTTTTTTATTTTATTAAAACTCTCTCGATAAATTCGGGAGTCACCCAGTGGGCCTCTATCGGCCCAGTTTCCCTACAAGTTCCTCTGCCGGTCGGCGCCAGCGATGGGAGGCTGAGCGCGTGGCCCCCAACCGGCAGGAGCTGGAAGCCTAGAACCTTCGCGCCATACGAGATGGACCCAAACGGGACGCTGACCGGTGGGCCCAAAAGAACAGCAGACGCTGCCGTCCAGCAGACGGGCAGCTCCCAAGTGTCCTACAGCGAGGCGACAAGCAGATCCCACTCCTGGATCCCCTCGCGCCACCTCACTTCAAGCTGAAAAATACTACTCCTACCACGAAACCAGCCAAAAAAAAAAATTCCAAAAATCTTGCGTGAATCCAGTGAGTCCCAACCGCCAACCGTAGAGGACGAGGAGTTCCTCCGCCGCACGTGGCGACCGCCGACCCGGCCGATAAAAGTCAGTCGCCAACGAATTTCCTTTCCCCGGTCCTGCCCCGAATCCTCTCACGCCGTCGTTTTCCCCCCGACTTTTTCCTCCGACTCCCAGCTGCTTGCCCTTGCCTTGCCTTAGGCGCGAAGGCGCCGGCCTAGCTCCGCGGCGCCGGCCGCCCGTCTCCTGCCGTGGAAGCGAAGCCTACCGGTGTCGATTCCCAGTGGGTTGCCGTGGAAGCCAAGCGATCTGCTTTCTTTCTTTCTTTCTTTGCGAGGATGGTGGGTCTGGGGGCGATGGGGCTCGGCGAGCCGCCGGCGGACTACGGCTCGATCGCCGCGGTGGGGCTCTTCGTGGCGCTCATGTGCGCCTGCATCGTCGTCGGCCACCTCCTCGAGGAGCACCGGTGGATGAACGAGTCCACCACCGCGCTCTTGATTGTCGGTCCCTACTTTCCTATGTGTGTCCAGCTGTTGCTACTACTTGGTTGAGATGTGAGGTGATTTTATTGGTTGTGCTGATGATCGATCTGGGCTCTGCAGGGGCTCGGCACCGGCACCGTCATCCTGCTGGCGTCAAGCGGGAAGCACTCGCGCATACTCGTCTTCAGCGAGGACCTCTTCTTCATCTACCTGCTGCCGCCAATCATTTTCAATGCAGGGTATGCAAATTATTTTGTGTTGCGGTGCTTTTTCTATATGACTCATTAGTGGGGAATCTTTCTCTGACTGAAAATTGTCATGAATGGACATGTCCAGTTGTGGACTTGTGGTCCGTGCTGGTGGAAGCTGTGGTAACTGATTACCAATGTTAGGAGGGTTTTTTTTCTGCCTTAAATTGGTTCTGTTGATGAAGGTTGTGGAAATTGTCTGATGCATAGATTCTGGAGTACTCTCTAATAATAGAATGTGAAGAATCCTTTTTTAGAGCAACACAAGGGTGATAGTGACACAATTCCAGGAGCACATGGCACTGAATTTGCAGGAGCTAAGTGTTGCAAGACTCACAATTCCTTCTTCTTTTTTTTTGGCCCTGTCCCTGATCAGGTTCCAGGTGAAGAAGAAACAGTTCTTCCGCAACTTCATGACTATTACATTGTTTGCTGTAGTTGGGACCCTCATCTCCTTCAGCATAATATCCCTCGGTAGGTTACCTCCCTCTTTAAGTTTTGCTAAGCATGTTGATTTGTGTTCACCTGTATCACCGGTGCAAAATCTGTCACAGGTGCTCTGGGGATAATATCAAGGCTCAACATAGGTGCCCTTGAGCTTGGAGACTACCTTGGTCAGTTCATTAACCTGGAGTATAAATTTTTTCATTAACCTAAGTAGTATAAGAATTTCCATAGCCTGCTTGTACTTCTTGCTTTTTTGACTCCTTCTGTGTGTTCATTTTTTCAGCACTCGGGGCAATATTCTCGGCAACGGACTCTGTGTGCACCTTGCAGGTGTTAAGCCAAGATGAGACACCCTTCCTGTACAGTTTGGTCTTCGGTGAAGGTGTTGTCAATGACGCAACATCAGTTGTGTTGTTCAATGCAATCCAGAACTTTGATCTTGGAGATCTCAGTAGCCTCAAATTCTTACAATTTATTGGGAATTTCCTTTATCTCTTCGGCGCCAGCACCTTCCTTGGAGTAGCTGTAAGTTCTGTCATGTTACCACCTTTAGCTTTGTCAACATGTCAAGTTCTGTTCTCTTACTGAATTCGTGTCATGAATGCAGACTGGACTTCTCAGTGCTTATGTCATCAAGAAACTCTACTTTGGCAGGTTGGTGCTCTTGACACATTAAATCGTGTGCTTCAGATCTGTTTACCAATCACAATGCAGTTTTTATAACTTTCTAATCCACTTTCATGACTTGTTGTCCTCTAATTTGGCACTATTTCTAGGCACTCTACTGATCGTGAAGTTGCTATTATGATGCTCATGGCTTATTTATCTTACATGCTGGCTGAAGTAAGCACCCTCTGCACTATTAACATCACAAAGATACTACATAATTCAACACTATCATCTAGCGCTGATTGATGTTGACTGCTTGCTTTGTGTGGCAGTTGCTTGATTTGAGTGGTATTCTCACGGTTTTCTTCTGTGGTATTCTAATGTCGCACTATACCTGGCACAATGTAACAGAAAGTTCCAGAGTCACAACCAAGTAAGTATCTGCATGGTTTCTATCAGGATACATGTGACTCCATCATTCCACATCTGGACTTTCGTGATGCTTATGTGATTGTATTGCACAACAGGCATGCCTTCGCCACATTGTCATTCATCTCTGAGACTTTTCTCTTTCTCTACGTTGGCATGGATGCATTGGATATAGAAAAGTGGAAGATTGTTAGTGAAACATATAGGTATGTTTTCCATCTACGTTTGATAACGTATTTGTAGTTCAAATTGAAAGATGGTTATGTTTTCTAACACATTTTCTATTCTATGCAGCCCAATGAAATCAATCGCCTTGAGCTCCATTATTTTGGCATTGGTGCTTATTGCAAGAGCTGCTTTTGTGTTCCCACTATCCTATCTGTCCAATTTGACCAAGAAAACTCCGGGCGAGAAGATCTCTATTAGGCAGCAAGTGAGTTTCTATTTGGCAACATCTTAGTATATTATGTCCTCTTGCAAGAATGCTCTTTTGACTTACATGATGTGTGTCATTCAGGTTATTATTTGGTGGGCAGGTCTCATGAGAGGTGCTGTGTCCATTGCATTGGCCTACAATAAGGTAAATTCTTGTGTCTGATGCATTCCATGTGTGCTTTAGGTTTTAAATGCATGATTGAGTTTCTAGTATCGGTGCTTATATCAGAATTAAGTGTATGCTAATTCAACACTCCACTCTATTAGAACTTTGTCATTAGGAACAGATTATATTGAGTTGAATAGGTATCCAGACCAAATTTTTAAAAAAACATACCAATGTGAGTGTGCAGTCCGCATGTCGAACTTTGTTTAATTACCCTTCCACATGGTACATTTCTACCTCATTGGTGAACAAATTCACGAAAAATCGTAGAATGTACTTCTGGAAATTTTGAATATGTACCGCTTGACTGCATCTAATGGCCTGGAATGTCCATTAGTTGTTTGAGCTGGTTTTACATGGAACATATGTAGTGTTCCGCGAACTTGTATGTCTGAAGCAATCGGTGAACTAAAAATGAAATATCTTTGCCATTCAATTTCTGTTGATGGGTGTCTGTAAAATAGTATTTACCTGCATTAGGTCATTTATCAATAACCCAAAGCATATTATACAAGTACAGCCCAGATTCTGTTATGCTAGTGAAGTCGACGTATTTAGTTGTGACATATGACTTGCATGTATATATATTATTTGTTTCACCATTTCTATAAGTACCTATTTCAAAATACTACAAAAAAAAGTTCTGCGAAATTTTGAGATCATGTGGCTAACAGAAATAATAAGCATATGATATATCTGTGTGTCTGCATGTATATTGAAAAGGCTGGATTTTCATTTTTTCGCTTATGTATATTCGTGTTGTCTGGCATTCATGCTTTGTCTAACAAGCCATTTTATCATTCGCAGTTTGCAAAATCAGGCCACACTCAGCTTCCTAGCAACGCTATCATGATCACCAGTACAATCACTATTGTTCTTTTCAGCACAATTGTAAGTTTCCTTCCGAACAATGGCATACCTCCTTCTAATCATGGCAGCAGAGGCAATTTCACTACTAAGAACAAACACATTATATGAAAGCAAACCTGCAAGCAATTATACGCAACTAAGTTTTCATATGATCTAATTTCTTGCTTTCATCAGGTCTTTGGGCTACTGACTAAGCCACTGATCAGACTCATGATTCCGACGAGGCACCTCACCAGGGAAGTGAGCACCCTTTCTGAACCATCCAGCCCAAAGTCTTTCCTTGAACAGGTGACTGTGGATGGGCCTGAGGCCGATGTCGAGAACGCCGTGGGCATACGCCGCCCGACGAGCCTCCGGATGCTCCTGGCGAGCCCAACACAGTCAGTCCACCACTATTGGCGCAAGTTTGACAACGCCTTCATGCGTCCGGTGTTTGGAGGTCGCGGATTCGTCCCATTCGTCCCTGGGTCGCCCACGGAAAGCAGTGTGCCACTGCTAGCCCCTGGAAGTGAAAACTAAGAGGACTGCACAGAATAGGAAAGGGAGGGGATCTGACAGGAACTGGAGATTTGTAAATTAGCTGGTGTGGTGTGGGTATAATTGCTGTAAACCTGAGGTGGAAGTGTCCTTTGGTAGTTGCTGATGTAGGCTAATTACCTAACCTGTTTATGGTTATTATGTATATCGCACTGGTCCCTGCACATTATACGGTGGCATCCCGCAGGATGAATGCCCTCTCTGATTTAGCAGCAAAAGGAATCAGGCACAGTTTTGTCCGCAGTTTTTATTTGTTTTGGAGTGAACATTATGGATGAATTTCAGTTTTTTTAATCAGTTGCTCTAATATTGGTTGTTCTTTTTTTTAGCCAAGTGGTAATGTGAGTAGTACTTTTTTTTTGAAACTGGAATTCATTCATTCCACTAACCAGATGTTCCAGCCAAATCGCTGGAAACCAAATCGTGGACGAAGGTAGGAGCATGGCCCGGCTTGGGGCGCATTCACCATCTTCGAACCATAGTTCGTGGTCTATACAGGACACCATTTGGTGCAAGATTATGAGAATTCTCATTAACCGATTGCTACAGCAGCTGCGTATCTGTCTCGATCATAACTTGCGTCATTCCCATTCCTTTGCCCACATCATAGCATGTATGCATGCTTCGGCTTCAGCTTGCAGTGGATCCTGCAGATGACTTAGTTTTCCAGCTCCTGAACCGACCACGTCACCCTCAGCATCCTTGATAATGAAACCCCAACGCCTAGAATAGTCTTGTTGGTTAAAACTTCTATCGATATTAATTTTTAGCCAACCACCTTCCCGGGGTTGCCATTGTTGCACTGGCTTTGTTTCCTGCTTGTCCTCCTTCACAAATTATACTATAGCTTAAGCCTAAGCAAAAGCGAGCCATCTGAGGCCATTTGCCCGCGTGCGTTTCTGGTCATCTGTTCTTCACTCTGAGTCATCTCAACCGTGTAGTTTTAGGTGTTGACCGAAGTCTTACGAGCTGGTCCCTCCTGTCCCCGCCCCCATCTCGAACTTGATCCCCTCCACCCAAGATCCCGAGTCTTGAGCTCCGCCCATCCCAACCTCTCCTCCGCCTCCCCTAGCAACGTGCGTCGCCCCTCCACTCCCGATCTCTCCCTATCACCTCCGCTCCCTCCGCCCCTCCACTCATGAGGTCACCGCCTCCCGTCCATCTCCCGCATCCAGCGTCGACCTCCTCTGCTTCCCCGCCTCAAACCTACCCAATACCGATTCAACATCGCTCCCGATCACGTACACCCATCCGCAGCCACGCTTTGCTGGTGGTGAGGAAGATAAGGAGGAGGTGAGAGCGTGGGACGGTGGAGGTGAGAGAGAGGAGGAGGCGTGGGTAGAGACGCTCCTATGCGGGACTATGCGAAGATGTCGCATCATCCTCACCGCTTTGACTGGAAAAATCAGGGACGAATGGCGCACTCCCGGGCTCTCCCTCTCACCTCTGCTCCCTCTGTCCCTACACTCACGAGGCCACCGCCTCCCATCCAGCTCCCGCATCTAGTGTCAGCCGCCTCTGCTTCCTCGCCTCGAACCTGCCCAATACCGATTCAACATCGCCCCCGACCTCATGCACCCGTTCGTCGCCACGCTTTGCCAGTGATGAGGAATATAAGGAGGAGGTGAGCGCGTGGGACAGTGGGGTGATAGAGAGGGGCATGGGCGGATAGAGACGCTCCTATGCAGGACTACATGAAGATGTTGCATCATCCTCACCGCTTTGATTGGAAAAATCAGGGACGGATGGCAGAAAAAAATTAATTGAAAAGGAGATGGCTCATGAGGCCTGCGATGACGCGACGCAGAGAGATTGGCTAGAACCCGGAATCTACAGTAACCAAACGAAAGAATCGTTGAACGGAAAGTGTGGACAATTAACAAGGCGAGAAATGGTCACACCTTGCGAGAAATGGTCGCATTGCATGTTACTTCAACAATTAACATGTATGTATTCCTGAAACAAATCAGAATAAGCTGATTTTGGCCCCCTCTTAAGCTCTGCAACTGAATTTGCTTTTGAATATATTAGCATATCTCGAGAATACATGAGATTCTTGTGTAAATTGATACATGTTCTATGTTGTTCTACAATTTCTACACGAGTTAACAAAAATTTCAGTGCCCTTGACTTGGAGCATGCTCTATGATTAATGAACAAGCAGGTTCATAGACTAAGTGGGCCCAAAAGAAATATCATAACTTCTATTTTGCATTTTGATGTATAAAAGTTATCAAACTTGATTATATATTAGATCTTGATTTTATGTAAAGATTTGTGGCAACTTCCAGCTATACCTTCTCTTTTAAATTTTATTAAACCAGTGAATAATTTGGAATATATCAAGTATAACTCATGCATAGAATTAGTATATATGTAATCTGGTTGTCTATATCGACTAAACTAATTATTTAATAATTCAGCCACTTATAAATGTTGAATACAAAGTTATGTCTTCTCTTGGATCTCTGCAATCCAAATAGTTGTAAGCATTGATTTTGAGGCAGTCGAACAAGGTTACCGTGTGATATTTATAAGTTAGCTTGTTTTGACATCATTAGTTTTTTACCTTGATCATGTAACATACCAGTTTCTTGTGTTATTGAACTTGGTATATTGCTTGATGTATTTTTGTTTGAAGTTTGCTTGATGTATGTTTTTGTTTACTTGAATAAACACTGGTATTCATATGTTGCTTATGAGCTTCAATATAAAATAAGGGCCCGCTTTTTGCGTCTAAAATCATATCTCTCGGTTTTAGACATATGTAACACGTAAATGACATATTTGTCCACCGATTAAAACACTCATTCCCGCACATGTTCATATATTTAATTTATGGTAACACAAACAAAACAAAATGTGTTACTAGCAGTGAGTACAACATACCTACCGCACTCTGCCAAATAGGAATGTAGGCGGCACGGCGAAGCGTGTATATCCACCTAGTTTTCCTTATGTTTTGAAAATTACCTTTTACTTCCATCTATAGTTGAGATTTTGGTAACATATGGAAACACACGTTCGTAATTGGCATAATTTTCAATATAAATTACGGTTAGCCTGGAATTTTACGCTATTGGAAAAGGTTACCGTAACTTTATCTAACATCTAGGAAAAATTAGTATCGACAATCGAAAATAATTGAAATATGAAATCGGTTGAAACTTTCAATTCATGATCTTGTGTATCTACGTGTGTGCTCTATTTGTTTTTAGAACCATTGCTTGATATGCAACATTAACTTAGTTATTTAGGTAAACCATGAACCTGGTACGATAAGTGGTCATATTTATTATGCAATCATAAAAGGCTTAAGTATGTCCCGGTAATGATCTAGTTGTAAAATATAGAAATTTTAACATATTTGCGACTTATAACTAAGGTAACTTAATATTCATGCCACTAATGTTTGCATCAATCATTGTTATGTTAGAAACGTTGACGATATTATTGCCATCAAGAGTGCTTGGGATGAGTATGGCATTTCTTTCGCTTGTCCCAGCTCCAATATCAGCATCCCCAACATCACTGGAGACACAAGGGGTGGTGCAATAATTGCTATTGGAAGTGAGATGTGTTGTCGAAGTATCACCAGTGAGAAGCAATCTGCACAGGAGGAACACAAGAAATTTCTAGAAAACTCTCCTACCCAATCCATTCCTTCCCCATCTAACATATACACTTCTCATTTTACACTTTAACCCCTCCTTCTTATCTATCCTGCAACTAAGCCCCTACAACACTCCCCCTCAAGATGGGGCGAAAATATCTAAGAGCCCCATCTTGTCACATAGCTTCAAAAAGGATACAACACTCACACCCTTTGTGTTGTAATTATGCCCTAGAGGCAATAATAAAGATGTTATTGTTATAATTCTTGTTCATGATAAAGTTTATATTCCATGCTAGAATTGTATTAAGCGGAAACTTTGATACTTGTGTGGTTTATGAACAAACACCGTGTCCCTAGTACGCCTCTATGGACTAGCTCATTGATTAATGATGGTTAAGGTTTCCTAACCATAGACATGAGTTGTCGATTAATAATGGGATCATGTCATTAGGAGAATGATATGATGGACATACCCAAATCAAGCAGAGCAATTAGATCGTGTCATCGTGTTCATCTTTGCGAAGCTTTTTCCTATATCAAATATTGTATTCCTTAGACCATGATATAATGCAACTCCCTGGTATCGGAAGAAAGCTTTGAGGTCATCAAACGTCATCCTATGTGAGGGTGATCATAAAGGTGTCTCTCAGGTGATCGGAAAGTACCTGTTGGGTTGTATGTATCGAGATGGAATTTGTTCCTCCCGAGTCGGAGAGATATACTTCGGGCCCACTGGGTAATCGATATCAACACCGCTTGCAAGCACGTGGTTAAGGAGTTAATCACAAAGTGATATTGGATTACAGAACGAGTAAAGTATTTGCTGTGAACGAGATTGAACTAGGTATGCCGATACCAACGATCGAATCTCGGGCAAGTAAAATATCGCGTGACGAAGGGAATATATTTATGGGATTAATTGAATCCTGGCATCGTGGTTCATCCGATATGATCATCGATGAATATGTGGGAGTCAATATGGGTTTCCAGATCCCGCTATTGATTATTGATAGAAGATCATGTCTGCATATTCTCGAACCCGTAGGGTCACACACTTAACGTGCCTCGACGCTAGGATAGAATGGATAATTGGTTTATGAGTTTTTGTTTGGAGTCTCGGATGAGACCCAGGACATCACGAGAGGTTCCGGAATGGTCCGGAGAATAAGATTCATATAAAGTAAAGCAGTTTCCGGAGTGGGACCAACGTGGCCCCACTTGTCGGAGGGCTGCGTGGGCCTAAGAGGGAGTGCCCTGGCCGCTTTGGGCCAGGGGCACAAGGCCCCATAGGCACAGCCGGCCAAACCCTAGGGGAAACCCTAGGGAACCCTTCTAGAAGGAGGGGGAAACTTGCCCCCCACTCCAACCCTTGGGGCCGCCGCCATAGGGCTTGAAGGAGGGGCCAAGGGGGCCGGACAGCCCCCTATATAAAGAGGGCAGGGGCGCACCCTCGTCCCCCACTCCTCCAACCCTAGTCGCCGTCCTGCTGCCCTCCACCTCTCTCTCTCCCGACTGCGCGTAGGCGAAGCCCTGCCACAGAAACTCTCCACCATAGCACCACGTCGTCGTGCTGCAGATCCAATCTATCTCTCCACCCCACTTGCTGGACCAAGGAAGGAGGAGACATCATGACACCGTACGTGTGCATCTCTCGGAGGCGCCATCACTTGCGGCGTTGGATCGTATCGGATCGCGAGGAGGAGAAGGCTAGTTCGACTACATCACCCACGTTCTGTTGAATGTTTCTGCTGTGCGATTTCTTCAAGGGTATGAAGATCTCATTTATCTCTCTCGTTGATTGCATCTCCTAGATTAGATCTTGGATTTCTTGTTCGCATCCGTAGAATTTTTTTGATTTACTATGCTGCAAAACCCTTCAGTGGTATCAGAGCTAGATCTATGTGTAGATGTGTTTCACGAGTATTGTTGCGGGCGTTGATGTTTTCTGTTGCAAGCCTCTTGTTGTGTATTTCTTATGGCGCGACATAGTGAGATCGAATCGGTCCAGGCCAACTTTACGCGACCTCGTTCGCGAGACCGGCTCCGCACTTGACGTGTGGCTTGTTCCACACATGCGGCTGGTGGATGCAAGTTTCTCTCACTATAGTAGTCATGGGATTTACACCGGATGTTAGCAACCATAATATCACCGTTGTGGCTTTCCGAAGGTAAGAATCGTTCTTAGCTTGTTACTCCCATAAGCCACGTAAAACATGCAACAACAAAGTAGAGGCATCTAACTTGTTTTTGCAGGGAGTGTTTTGTGATATGGTATGGCCCAAGACGTGATGTGTATGTTGTATGCAATGATCATGTTTTGTAATATTTCACGACTTGCATGTCGATGAGTACACAACCGGCAGGAGCCATATGGTTGTCTTTATAATTGTGTATGACCTGTGTGTCAACTTCTTATATGCCATGTAATAGCTTTACTTTATCGCTAAGTAGTTAGCAATAGTTGTAGTTGCTATTCGTGATGGAAATCATGCTGGCACGCACAAGATGGAGATCACTGCGCGGAGATTGGCTATACCATGTCACATAAAATTATACGCATGTGATGTTTATCCTTTTATATATCTTATTATGCTTAGATCGCGACGGTAGCATTATAAGATGATTCCTCACTTAAAGATCAAGGTAAAATTGTGTTCTCCCCATGTATGCACCATTGCGAAAGTTCATCGTGTTCAAGAACCTCGTGATGATCGGGTGCTATAAACTCCATGTTCACATACAACGGGTGCAAGCCAGTTTTGCACACGCGGAAATACTTGGGTTTGACTTGACGAGCCTAGCATGTACAGACATGGCCTCGGAACACACGAACCGAAAGGTTAAGCATGAGTCATATGAATGATATGATCGATACTTTGTTGTCCACCATTGAAACCACATCTCTTCTCGTGAAGATCAGATTAGGTGTGGTGAATTTGGATCGTGTTCACTAAACAACTTGAGGGATGTTGAATTTAGTGGGAGTTCATCTAGTAATTTGATTAAGTTGAACTAGTTATCATGAACATAATCTAAATTGTACTTGCAAATTTTGTAGATCAAATGGCTAAGTCCAACTTCAACTTCAACTTCAACATTTTTGCTGAGAAATAAAAGCTTAAGAACAATGGGTCTAACTTCACCAACTGGTTCCGCAATCTGAGAATCATTCTTGCTGGCGGACAAAAGGACTATGTACTAGATAAAGTGCTAGGTGACGCCCCTGCTACTGATGCGCCAGCTGATGAAAAGGCCGTGTATCAGTCACGCAAAGATGATTATGGAGTGATTAAGAGTACCATGTTGTTTGCTATGGAATCGGACCTTCAAAATCATTTTGAGGAGTTCGCCGGGCCCTTTGAGATTCTTGAGGAACTGGAAACCATGTTTCAGACTCAGGCCCGTTCTGAGAGATATGAGATCTCTAAGAAGTTCTTTAACTGCAAGATGGAGGAAGGGAGTTCTGTTAGTGATTACGCCATTAAGATGCCGGGCTACACTCAACGTCTTGAGAAACTGGACTGCAAGATTCCAGAAGAGCTCAAGATTGACAGAGTTCTGCAATCACTCCCTCCTAGCTACAAAGGTTTTGTAGTTACTCACAATCAGATTGGTTCCACTAATACGATCACTGAGCTCTTCGCTAAGCTGAAACTGCGGAGGTGGATATCAAGAAAGATAATCATGTGTTGATGGTCAACAAGATCCTTAGCTTTAAGAAAGGTAAGGGTGCAAAGAAATCCTTCAAGAAAGGCAGCGGCAAGCGCGTTGCCCCTGTTGAGAAGAAGCTCAAGTCTGGACCTAAGCCGGACACTGAGTTCTTCTATTGCAAGGACAAGGGTCACTGGAAGCGCAACTGTCCGAAGTACTTAGCGGACAAGAAGGCTAGCATCATTAAAGGTATATTTGATATACATGTTATTGATGTTTACCTTACTAGCGCTCGTTGTAGTGCTTGGGTATTTGATACTGGTTCAGTTGCTAATATTTGTAACTCGAAACAGGAGCTACGGAATAGACGGCGGCTAACAAGGGATGAGGTGACGATGCGTGTTTGCAATGGATCAAGAGTTGATGTGATGGCCGTCGGCACGCTTAGTTTTACCTTCGGGATTAGTTTTAAACCTTAATAAGTGTTATTATGTGCCTGCATTGAGCATGAACATTATATCTGGATCGTGTTTATTGCAAGACGGTTATTCATTTAAATCGTAGAATAATGGTTGTTCTATTTATATGAATAACATCTTTTATGGTCATGCACCTGTTGTGAATGGTTTATTTCTTCTGAATCTCGAAAGCAATGAAAACACACATCCATAACATTGAGGCTAAGAGATACAAAGTAGATAGTGATAATTCAACTTATTTGTGGCACTACCGTCTAGGTCATATTGGTGTAAAACGCATGAAGAAACTCCATTATGATGGACTTTTGGAGTCTCTTGATTTTGAATCATTTGACACGTGCGAGCCGTGCCTCATGGGCAAGATGATCAAAACCCCGTTCTCAGGAATAATGGAGCGAGCAACGGATTTGTTGGAAATCATACATACCGATGTATGCAGACCAATGAGTGTTTCGATGCGCGGTGGATATCGTTATTTTCTCACTTTTACTGATGACTTAAGTAGATATGGGTATATCTATTTAATGAAACATAAATCTGAAACGTTTGAAAAGTTCAAAGAATTTCAGAACGAAGTGGAAAACCATCGTAATAGGAAAATTAAATTTCTACGATCCGATCGTGGAGGTGAATATTTGAGTTATGATTTTCTCACGCATCTTAAAGCAAGCGGAATCGTTTCGCAACTCACGCCACCCGGAACACCACAGCGCAATGGTGTGTCTGAACGCCGGAATCGAACTCTATTAGATATGGTGCGATCAATGATGTCTCTTACAGATTTTCCGTTATCATTTTGGGGTTATGCATTAGAAACCGTTGCATTCACTTTAAATAGGGCACCATCTAAATCCGTTGAGACGACACCATTTGAACTATGGTTTGGTGCTAAACCTAAGTTGTCGTTTCTTAAAGTTTGTGGATGCGAAGCTTATGTCAAGAAGTTGATGTCGGACAAGCTCGAACCCAAAGCGGAGAAATGCGTCTTCATAGGATACCCTAAGGAAACGATTGGGTATACCTTCTACCACAGATCCGAAGGCAAAGTGTTTGTTGCAAAGAATGGATCCTTTCTTGAGAAGGAGTTTCTCTCGAAAGAAGTGAGTGGGAGGAAGGTAGAGCTAGACGAGGTTATTGAACCTTCTCTCGAGTTGGAGAGTAGCGCAGCACCTGAAATTGTTCCAGTGCCGTCTGCACCAACAAGAGAGGAAGCTAATGACGAGGATCATGAAACTTCGAACGATGCTACTACTGAACTTCGTAGGTCGACAAGGTCGCGTGCCCCTCCTGAATGGTACGGCAGCCCTGTCTTAACCGTCTTGTTGGTAGACAACAGTGAACCTGCGAACTATGAGGAAGCAATGATGAGCCCAGACTCTGAGAAATGGCTAGAGGCCATGAAATCCGAATTGGGATCCATGAGCGAAAACCAAGTATGGACTTTGGTGGACCCTCCTAGCGACCGTAAGGCCGTTCAGTGCAAATGGATTTTCAAGTAGAAAACGGACGCGGATGGTAATGTTACTGTCTATAAAGCTCGGCTTGTCGCAAAAGGGTTTCGGCAAGTTCAAGGTGTTGACTACGATGAGACTTTCTATCCCGTAGCGATGTTTAAGTCCATTCGGATTTTATTAGCAATTGCTGCTTTTCATGATTATGAAATATGGCAGATGGATGTCAAGACCGCGTTCCTCAATGGCAACATTGATGAAGAGTTGTATATGATGCAGCCCGAAGGTTTTGTCGATCCTAAGGATGCTGATAAGGTGTGCAAACTTCAGCGTTCCATTTATGGACTGAAGCAAGCATCTCGGAGTTGGAACCTTCGTTTTGATCAAGTGATCAAGAGCTTTGGATTTGTTCCAAATTGCTACAAAGCTTGTGTCTACAAGAAAGTGAGTGGGAGCTCAGTGACATTTTTAGTACTATATGTGGATGACATATTGATTATTGGAAATGACATTGGTATGCTTAACGATGTGAAGAGTTATTTGAATAAATGTTTTTCAATGAAAGACCTAGGAGAAGTTGCTTATATATTAGGCATCAAAATCTATAGAGATAGACAAAGACGCCTAATAGCTTTAAGCCAAAGTACATACCTAGACAAAGTTATGAAAAGGTTCAGAATGGATAAAGCAAAGAAAGGTTCATTGCCCATGTTGTCAGGTAAGATATTGAGCAAGGCTCAGTGTCCAGCTACGGTAAACGATAGAGAAACTATGAGCAAAGTGCCATATGCCTCGGCCATAGGTTCTATCATGTATGCCATGCTGTGTACTAGACCAGATGTGTCCAATGCTCTTAGTTTGACGAGCAGATATGAAAGTGATCCAGGAGTGGAACACTGGACAGTCATAAAGAACATCCTAAAGTATTTAAATAGGACTAAAGAAATGGTCTTGGTCTATGGAGGTGATAAGCAGCCCGTCGTAAAAGGTTACGTCGATGCTAGTTTCGACACCGACCCGGATGATTCTAAATCTCAGACAGGATACGTTTATATTTTGAATGGTGGAGCCGTGAGCTGGAGAAGCTACAAGCAAAGCGTGATCGCGGGATCTACAGTAGAAGAGGAATACATGGCTGCTTCAGAAGCGTCAAGTGAAGGAGTTTGGATCAGGAACTTCATCACTGAGCTTGGTGTGGTTCCAAGTGCCTTAGACCCACTGGAGATATTGTGCGACAACACTGGCGCCATAGCACTGGCTCAGGAACCAAGATATCATCCAAAGACCAAGCATATGAACCGTTGTTTTCATATAATTCGAGATTATATAACAGATGGAGATCTGAAGATTAGCAAAGTACATACGGATCTGAATGTCGCAGATCCGTTGACTAAACCTCTTCCACGAGCAAAACATGATCAGCACCTTAATTCCATGGGTGTTAGATTGTTGCCAGATGTAAACTAGATTATTGACTCTAGTGCAAGTGGGAGACTGTTGGAATTATGCCCTAGAGGCAATAATAAAGATGTTATTGTTATAATTCTTGTTCATGATAAAGTTTATATTCCATGCTAGAATTGTATTAAGCGGAAACTTTGATACTTGTGTGGTTTATGAACAAACACTGTGTCCCTAGTACGCCTCTATGTACTAGCTCATTGATTAATGATGGTTAAGGTTTCCTAACCATAGGCATGAGTTGTTGATTAATAATGAGATCATGTCATTAGGAGAATGATATGATGGACAGACCCAAATCAAGCAGAGCAATTAGATCGTGTCATCATGTTCATCTTTGCGAAGCTTTTTACTATATCAAATATTGTATTACTTAGACCATGAGATAATGCAACTCCCTGGTATCAGAAGAAAGATTTGAGGTCATCAAATGTCATCCTATGTGAGGGTGATCATAAAGGTGTCTCTCAGGTGATCAGAAAGTACATGTTGGGTTGTATGTATCGAGATGGAATTTGTCCCTCCCGAGTCGGAGAGATATACTTCGGGCCCACTCGGTAATCGATATCAACACCTCTTGCAAGCACGTGGTTAAGGAGTTAATCACAAAGTGATATCGGATTACAGAACGAGTAAAGTACTTGCTGTGAACAAGATTGAACTAGGTATGCCGATACCAACGATCGAATCTCGGGCAAGTAAAATATCGCGTGACGAAGGGAATATATATATGGGATTAATTGAATCCTGGCATCGTGGTTCATCCGATATGATCATCGATGAATATGTGGGAGTCAATATAGGTTTCCAGGTCCCGCTGTTGATTATTGATAGAAGATCATGTCTGCATATTCTCGAACCCGTAGGGTCACACACTTAACGTGCCTCGACGCTAGGATAGAATGGATAATTGGTTTATGAGTTTTTTTCGGAGTCTCGGATGAGATCCAGGACATCACGAGAGGTTCCGGAATGGTCCGGAGAATAAGATTCATATAAAGGAAAGCAGTTTTTGGATTTCGGAATTCGGAGTATTCAGTATTGTACCGGAAGGTTCTAGAAGCTTCCGGAGTGGGACCAACGTGGCCCCACTTGTCGGAGGGCTGCGTGGGCCTAAGAGGGAGTGCCCTGGCCGCTTTGGGCCAGGGGCACAAGGCCCCATAGGCCCAGCCGGCCAAACCCTAGGGGGAACCATAGGGAACCCTTCTAGAAGGAGGGGGAAACTTGCCCCCCACTCCAACCCTTGGGTCTGCCGCCCTAGGGCTTGGAGGAGGGGCCAAGGGGGCCGGCCAGCCCCCTATATAAAGAGGGCAGGGGCACACCCTCCTCCCCCACTCCTCCAACCCTAGCCGCCGTCCTGCTGCCCTCCACCTCTCTCTCTCTCCCGACTGCGCGTAGGCGAAGCCCTGCCACAGAAACTCTCCACCATAGCACCATGCCGTCGTGCTGTAGATCCAATCTATCTCTCCACCCCACTTGCTGGACCAAGGAAGGAGGAGACGTCGCGACACTGTACATCTGCATCTCTCGGAGGCGCCGTCACTTGCGGCGTTGGATCGGATCAGATCGCGAGGAGGAGAAGGCTAGTTCAACTACAATACCCATGTTCTGTTGAACGTTTCCACTGTGCGATTTTTCAAGGGTATGAAGATCTCATCTATCTATCTCGTTGCTTGTATCTCCTAGATTAGATCTTGGCTTTCTTGTTCGCATCCATAGAATTTTTTTGATTTACTATGCTGTGAAACCCTCCACTTTGTTAATACATCAGCGAGTTGATCTATAGTTTTGACAAAGCCTACTTGGAGTTCTCCCTTATCAAGCTTCTCCTTAATGAAATGTCTGTCAATTTCAATATGTTTTGTTCTATCATGTTGAACTGGATTGTTTACAATATTGATTGTGGCCTGATTATCACAGTAGAGCCTGAGAGATCCTCCTTGGAACAACCGAAGTTTAGTTAACAATAATCATAGCCAAAGTAACTCAGATAGACCTGAAGCCATGGATCGCAATTCTGCTTCTGCTGTGGACCTTGCAACAACACTTTTCTTCTTACTTCTCCAACTAACTAGATTTCCACCCACAAAGGTGCAATAACCTGACGTGGATCTCCTATCATCCAAGCATCCAGCCCAATCAGCATTTGTATATCCTTCTACTTCTAAATGTCCATGATTTGAGAAGAGAATTCCTTTTCCAGGACAACCCTTGAGATACCGCAGAATTCTATTTACAATATCTAGATGATTTGATCGAGGATCATGCATATATCTACTCACCAGGCTTACAACATATGCAATGTTAGGTCTAGTGTAAGATAGATATATTAATCACCCCACAAGTCTATGATATCTCCCTCTATCAATAGGTACCCCTGAATTGGCTGTGATGCGGAGATTTGGTTCAATTGGCATGGTTGTAGGTTTACTTCCAAGCATCCCAGTTTTAGCAAGAAGGTACAGTACGTATTTCCTTGATACCTTGAGCCCCATAAGCTACTTCAATTCCCAAGAAGAAGTAAAGGAGTCCAAGATCTTTGACCTCAAAAGATTTTGCCAACATTTTCTTCAAGTTCCTAATCTCCTCATCATCATTCCCTGTAATCACAATGTCATCCACGTATACAACCAAAATGGCATTTTTTTCTTGGTGACGCTTGAAGAAGAGGGTATGGTCAACATTGCTTTGTTGAAAACCCAAATAGCAGACTTCCTTCCTTGCGAAACCTGCCAAACCAAGCCTTTGGCGATTGTTTAAGTCCATAAAGTGATTTCTTTAGTCTGCACACTTTACCCTCTGTCTCAGGCCCTTTGAATCCCGGTGAAATTTCCATATATACTGCTTCATCCAGACTTCCATGAAGAAATGCACTTTTTACATCTAGCTGGAATAACTTCCAGTTATTATTTGCTGCCACTGAAATTAAAGTTCTGATGATGCTCATTTTTGCAACTGGGGCGAAGGTTTCATCATAGTCCACCCCATAGGTCTGGCTATAACCTTTTGCCACGAGTCTCGCCTTATATCTTTCCACTTTCCCTTCTGGTGTTTGTTTTATGGTGAATACACATTTGCAGCCAACTACCTTCTTATTAGTAGGAAGTGGAGAGATTACACATGTATTATTCTTGTCAAGAGCAACCATCTCCTCTAGCATTGCTACCCTCCACCTTGGATTCAGTTTGGCCTCCCGCCAATCCTATGGTAGAGGTCCTATAGAGTCCAATGCTGTAATAAATGCCTTATAAGATGAACCAACAATGTCATATGACATAGTTAGAAACATTATAAGGATCCAGCTTGGAGGGCAAATTTCCAGCATTAGGGCGTGGTTGCTTTATGTGAGCTATAGGCACATCAAGATCATCATACCGAGGAGAGATGTTACCATTATCTGAGGGCATTCTAGTGTCATCAGTGTGACCTTGAGTATCATCTCTTTGGTCAACCTGTTGCCCCTCATGCTCCTGATGTTGTCCATCTGCCTCACCTTCATGTTCAAGTACTTGGGTCAGCTCTTCGGTACGTCGTCTTCGTGCATATACCCGAATCTCTTTTTCTTCGTTTGGTTTTGGCCATCGGAGTACCTCATTTAATGAGTCATTTTTCTCTCCATGTCTTTGTTCTTGTTCTGTCCCCACTGGAATTACCCCAATTATCATCTCTCTTGAAGATGATGTATCATCTTCCTCTACCTCATCTCTCCCCGCCTCAAAATCTTCACCTGCGATATCATTAGTAAACATATCAGGGAATACATCAGTTAAGTCTATTGGTTCACCATAAAATGGTACGTGCTCCCTAAATGCCACATCTTCACTCACAAACATTCTCCTTTCAGACGGACACCAACACTTATAACCCTTCTATTTACCGGAATAACCCACAAATACACACTTCAATGCCCTTGGATCGAGTTTGCCAACAGATGGTCTATAGTCCTTGACAAAGCACACACACCCAAAGACCTTTGGTGGAACCACATATGTTGTTTCACCGGTTAAACACTCTATCGGTGTCTTATATCCAAGTACCCGGGATGGCATTCTATTTATCAAATAAGCAGTTGTCATCACAGCTTCACCCCATAGAAACTTTGGAACATTCATAGCTGTCATTATGCAACGAGTGATCTCCAGAAGATGTCTATTCTTTCTTTCTGCCAAACCATTCTGCTGAGAAGTACTTGGACAAGTTGTTTGATATATGATCCCAAAACTGGATAAGTACTTATCAAATTCCTTGTTCACATACTCTGTTCCATTGTCAGTACGGAATACTTTCATGCATGCATTATATTGTGTCTTGATCATATTATGAAAATCAACAAAGCATTTGAACACATTATCCATGTTTCTCAACACATAAACCCAAGTGACTCTAGTACAACATTCAATGAAGGTAACAAATGAGCGGTAACCATTTAAAGCTGAAACTCCACTAGGACCCCACACATCATAATGTATAACTTCAAGTGGTGTGTCACTTCGGTTATTAGATGACACATAAGAGCTCCTAGTTTCTTTTCCAAATTGGCATGTGTCACATACTAGGTTTTCCTTCTTAAGTTTATTATAAAGATTAGGATAAAGTTGGCCCAACGTAGCAAAGGACATATGCCCCAATCTGCGGTGTTGAAGTAGAAACTCTTCTAGAGGTGAAGGAGATAGAATAGATGCAACTGCAGGAGAAACCTCCTTGTCCAGGTAATACAAGCCATCTCGCATACTCCCTGTCCCTAATTTCCTTCCACTTCCAAGTTCTTGAAATATGCATCTGGTTGGAAGAAAGATAGCAGCGCAGTTAAGCTCACTGGTTATGCAACTAATTGACAAAAGATTAATTGGGAACGAGGGAATATACAACACCGATGATAGCGTCATGTTTGGACTACATTTAATCTTTCCTGACCCCGCAATACTTTGAACAGAACCATCAGCAAGTGTGACATTCTGTTCTGAAAAATCAGGAGTATAGTCACAGAAATCCTTATAAGATCCTGCCATATGTTTAGATGCACCAGAGTCAATTAGCCATCTTGCATTGGAGCAATTGTGTTTGTGCAAATCAGATTTACCAATCTGGCATACTTCTTTAAATCTTTGCTATTTCTCCCATTCATCAACCGTCATTTGGACCTTAACGGTGTGTGAAAATTCCCTAGTAACTTCAGAACCATGTACTCTTTTTGTTGGTCTTCTTCCAAAGCAACTCCCACTTGTGATAGTGACTATATTAGCTGCACTGCCATATCCACATCTATACCCATAGAAATCACCAATACCCATCTTGTTCTCCTACACCAGCACAACTTGATCCTCTCCCACTGCTACTGCTACTGTCACTAACACAACCTCAAACAAATAGACTTCATCCACACCTTGATCACTCTACAACCATGACCCAACTCCCTGCATAACAAAATCAACACCAACCACTTCTGGACTGCTTGCTTGAGCCTCCAATCAACTCCCCCTTGCAAATCGCAGCTAAAGAAACTGCCCGTAGCTGCTTCCTCCTAGAATCGTAGCTAAAGAAATTGCAACTGCTCCCTCCTGCGCTCCTTCTCCTCTCTTCTCTGCTGGAACAGAGAAGCAGCTCCTTCCTCCTCCACGACATGAAACTTTCCCAGCAACACCAAATCAACCAAGTGTAGGAGCAAAGACACACTTCCCTGAACCCAGCCGCTGTTGGTCCCCAACCCACTGCAGCGCTGCTAATTCTCCTGACCGCACGCCGCTGCCGGCCGACACCACCGAACCTCTGATTCAAGTCAGCAGCACGTCCACCTCATCACCATCCGCCTCTCCTCTGCAGCCAGATCGAGCATGGCCGGCGCTATTGGCTCTAATACCATGTCGTCGAAGTATCACCAACAAGAAGCAATCTACACAGGAGGAACACAAGAAATTTCTGGAAAACTCTCCTACCCGATCCATTACTTCCCCATCTAACATATACACTTCTCATTTTACACTTTAACCCCTCCTTCTTATCTATCCTGCAACTAAGCCCCTACAACAAGATGTCTAGTAGTGTATCCAATGTCCGGGATGAAGGCCTCTGTATCGTGAACTCATTGCATGGGGTCAGAATCAGTAGCAGACCCAAGATTGTTTCGAATCCCAGGCAAACTACAAATATGAAGACTAAATATACATTTTTCAAATTTTAATCGAAGTAGCTTGTGTCGGCCGGCCAGAAGCCCGGGCGTGTGCCCGGTCTGGAGGGCTGCTGCGTCCGCCGGTGGTCAGAATCAAGACTACTCCAAGATGCGGAGGGTAGTCTGACGTGAGCATGCACAATGTTTCGATGGTCATCAGGATCACCGAGAACTATGGTGAACATCCTGATAACAACTATGACAAGAATTCTCTCCCCGTGATGTAACATCACAATTGAGAATGTTGTTTGCGTCAATGTTGGTATTGCTGGCATCTTGGAGGGCATTCTGGGCAACAATTTCAGCAGCATTTGTATCTCCAATGTGTCCCTTAGTGCACAATCCAAGCATCCGTGGAGTTGTTCGCTTATCCAAGGCTATTCAAACTCGGTGACCCTAGAGTCATGCGAGAAACTCGGCTCAGATTCTAGATAGACACCATTCTGCTACAGTGGTCTCATATCCTTACCGCTTTGGATACACGCATACACACATCAGAGCAACACTAGCACCACGGTGTCGAGGTCCATGGCCTGGCCCCTTCCGTCCCCTCTTACCCCCCATCAGCCTCTTCCAAACTCTCTGTACCTTCTCCCCCCATGCCTTCGTTCACTTGGCGGTCAGTCTAGTAGCAGTCGACTCCCTCTCCTTCTGAGAACACGGGTCGATTGATCTCCAGTGAGTGAGCCAACCGCGCCTCCCTGCCTCTTCATCTTGTCGTTTTTCCTGCGTGAGTTCTTTTCGATCTATTGACACGTTTATGTGGTTTGCAGGTCTCGTTCTCATGGGCTCTGCTCTGTCGCCGCTGCATCCCGCATTGAACCCGCTCTCGTAGTCCCAGAGTTAAGAAGCCATAGGCGGCTAAGCGTCGAGGGACAATGAAGAGATCAGCGCCATCGGTAAGTGTTCTGATCTCTTTCTCGCGGGGCATTTGGCGGGTACAGTTTTTGGGTTGGATCTGTTCACATTTCCTTCCCGGCTCGTGCCATTGCCGGTCTGTTGTCTGCTATTGGCGACGGTGATCCGGTGTCTAGCATCATTCGAAGCGGAAGTGCCCCATCGATCCTCCGTGGTATTGTGTGTGTTATCTCTTCCTTTATTCTGTAGGCAGGCTGTGTCATGCTTAGGAATTCATAGGCTGTGGTGTTCATACCGACTGTGTTTGTCATGTCATCTCACCATTGACCCGCTGCTTTGGAAATTCAGGGTTGGCATGAGGTATGATGGCATATATTTATTTCTGTATTACTGATCCACAAGGCATTATGGTACAAATAGTTCATGGTTAACTTGGGTATTAGATTTTCTAACAAGTGATTACGAGTGACATTTTTCGATAGGCAACATGGGAGAAAAACTAACTCAATTTGTGTCTGCCACTTTCGATACAATAGAGTGCGGATAACATTCAGATTAAGTAGTACTGATCCACAATCCTATGATCAAAATTTGGGAACTATGGTGCGGATGGTTCCGATTAGCTAGGGATTAGTTTAAGTTTTATACCCATTCTAAAAAGTAGAGGTTATAGTGAGGAACTTTTATTGATAGGCAAAATGGGAGAAAAAGAAATTAGATTGTGCTAGAGTCTGTCGATTAAAATCTATTACTAGTTAATTCAGATTTATATACTTTATGTTCTCGACGAGGCATGATTCTGGTATAACTCGTATTATTCTCGGCGTGGGACTTTTTGTCGACAGGCAACATGAGAGAAGAAAAATGAAATTGTGCCCGTGTTCTGATACAATAGAGTGCATAAAAAATAAATGAGAATATGCATGCGTGTTTCGATATAATAGAGCCTAGACCAATTCCAGATTTAAGTACTTACCGGTCCACAATTCAGTGTTGCTAATTTGGAAACTATGATGCGAGCTGGGATTTTAGTTTTGTACTCTCATTGGAGGGACATTCATCGATAGGCAATATGAGAGAGAACGAAATGTTATAATCTATTACTACTTAATTGAGATTTTGTTCTACCATCGAGGCATGATTTGGGTAAACTCGCATTGTTCTATATGCATGTAGAGGACAATCTTTTTTAAGTTTCTTTGTTTCGTATTTCTACATGGTGCTAAAATATAACTTTATCATATATAATCTAAAATATGTAACGTCTGCTGATTTTTTTACTTGCTTATAGGTATTTTAGTTTCTACTAGTTTTTGTAATCATAGTGGAGCTACAATTGTCGAGCATATTCGGCATATGCTGCAAGGACATGGCAGCGATGATGTATCAACCCCATAATGTCACACTTAATGAATTTGGTTCTATTGGAGATGGTAAAACTTTCAATACAAAAGCATTCCAGAATGCCATCTTGCACCTCAATTCGTTCACGGACAGAGGTGGGACACAACTCTTTGTCCCTGCTGGAAGGTGGCTAACAGGGAGTTTTAGTCATATCAGCCATTTGAGTTTGTCGCTGCACAAGGATGCAGTAATTATTGGATCTCAGGTATAAATTACTATTATAACTTTTGCAAATAATAATCTACAATCTTTTATTATTATATAGTGTATGTATGTCGCATAGTTAGCATGCACATAATATTTATATTACTAGGTTGATCAAAAATTTCTCTTAATTGAAATTAAACATAACTAATTTAGTCGCAACTAAGTTTAGTTAGTATTCTTTCTGATATTCTATATAAATGCAGTTGTTGTGAAATTAAAGAGAAATAAGCAAGTATACAGTTATATCAAATTCCAACTTGCATGGATTGTAAATATTGTATTTGCGGTACTCATCTAATTGGCCACTTATGGATCCTCTCCCATCATATGGTCGTGCTAGAGAGTTTCTGGGAAAAGGACACCAAAGCTTAATTTTTGGGTGCAACTTGATGGACGTGATAATTACGGGTATGCCCTATGCTTGGATCATCAATCTTATTTCATGATTATGCTTTTAGTTTGCAAATAAGTAAAAATTTGTGTACCTTTGAAATGCGTTAACGGTACAATTGATGGTCAAGAAGCCATTTGGTGGGATTGGTTTCAAAATGGCAACCTAAACTATACTAGGCTGCATCTTGTTGAGTCGATGTATTCTACTAATATTCTTATATCCAGTTTGACCTTCAAGAACTCCCTATTTTGGGATATACATCATGTATATTGTAGGTTAGTTTAAATAGCCACTTTCTTTGTATTTATGTTTGACAATATATCTAAAAATGTCAATCTAGTACCTACAATGATTTTTCTAAATAAACAGCCAAGTCTTGGTCGGGCATTTCACAATCCTAGCACCTTTGGATTCACCAAATATTGATGGCATTAATCTAGGTAATATGAAGTTTTGAATTGTTTTTCACTCCTACTTTATCCTTGTAAATAGTGGTGTACATGTTTTCATTGTCTCAAAAACAAAAGGATAATACACGGGTTCTTGCAATATTATTTCTTATGTCTCTCTTCAATAATATTCTCCTTATGTTTTGAAACTTACCTTTATCTCCCATGTATAGTTGAGATTTTGGTAAAATATGAAAACATACGTTTGTAATTGACATAATTGTTAGTATAAATTGCAATTAGCCTGAATTTACTATATTCGAAAAGGTTTCTAAAACTCTAACATCTAGGAAAAATTAGTACCAACAATCGAAAATAATTGAAATATGAAACCAGATGAAACTTTTAATTCATGATCTATCGTATCTACGTGCGTGCTCTATTTGTTTTTAGAATCATTGCTTGACATGCAACATTAACTTAGTTATTTAGATAAATCATGAACTTGGTACGTAAGTGGTCATCTTTATTATGCAATCACAAAAGGCTTAAGTATGTCCAGTAATGATCTGATTGTAAAATATAGCAATTTTAACATATTTGCGACTTATGACTAATGCAACTCAATATTCATGCCACCAATGTTTGCATCAATCAGCGTTATGTTAGAAAGAGTGATGATAGTATTGCCATAAAAAATTGTTGGGATGAGTATGGAATTCCTTTCGCTCGTCCCAACTCCAATATCAGTATCTCCAACATCACTGGAGAAACAAGGGGTGGTGCAGGAATTGCTATCGGAAGCAAGATGTCTGGTGGTGTATCCGATGTCCGGGATGAGGGCCTTCGTATCGTGAACTCATTGCATGGGGTTAGAATCAAGACTACTCCAGGACACGGAGGGTATGTAACGAACGTGTATATATCTGATGTGATCATTCACAATGTTTCTTTGGCCATCAGGATCACCGGGAACTATGGTGAGCATCCTGATAACAACTACGACACGAATGCTCTCCCCGTGATAAGCAACATCACAATTGAGAATGTCATTGGCGTCAATGTTGGTATTCTTGGCATCTTGGAGGGCATTCAGGGCGAAAGCAACATTTGTATCTCCAATGTGTCCCTTAGTGCACAATCCAAGCATATGTGGAGTTGTTCTCTTATCCAAGGCTATTCAAACTCGATGACCCAAGAGTCATGCGAGGAACTCAGTTCAGATTCTGGATAGACACCTGTTTGCTATAGTGGTGACAGTTCCTTAACGCTTCGGATACAGGCATACACACATCAGAGCAACACTAGTACCACCGTGTCGAGGTCCATGGCTTATCCCCTTCCGTCCCCTCTTACCCCCCATCAACCCCAGCCAAACTCTTTGTACCTTCTTGATGACCCACAAGTATAGGGGATCGCAACAGTCTTCAAGGGTAATATTACCTAATTTATTGATTCGACACAAGGGGAGCCAAAGAATACTTGCAAGCTTTAACAACTGAGTTGTCAATTCAGCTGCACCTAGAAATAGTTCTTGCTCACAGAAGTTTATCAGTAGCAACAGTTTGTAGTAGCAACAACAAAGCAACAGCAGCAGTAAAACATGAGCAATAGTAATAGTAGCAGCAAACAGTGGGTTATGAGCGCGGTAGGCATGGGGATGGATGGGCGTTGCATGGACGAGTCTAAACATGTAACTTCAAGATCTAGGGTCATCCCCTCCGGTTGTCCCAATTTCTGTCAATTCGGGGCCTTTGGATCCGGACAATGATATGTGTACACAACTTGCAGATAAGATCACAAAAAATACTATCATAATGATTCAATAATAAGTTCAGACTTAAGATCATGGCACTCGTGCCCTAGTGACAAGCATTAAGCACAACAAGTTGCAATAAAGTCAAATAGCACTAATAGAGATACTAGGCACCATGCCCTAACAATCTTATTCGATTACATGATAGAACTCATCCAATCCCTACCATCCCCATAGCCTACAGCGGAGGATTACTCACTCATGGATGAGGGAAACATTGATGGTTGATGGAGAGGCGTTGGTGATGATGATGGCAATGATCCTCCCCAAATTCCCCGTCCCGGCAGGGTGCCAAAACGGAGTTTCTGGTTTTGAATCGCGGTTTTTGGTGGTGGCGGCGCAACGGAACTCTTTCTGGAAAAACGTCGACCCCCCTCGGTTTTAGGTCAAGAGGCATCTTATAGGCGAAGAGGGAGCCCGAGGGGGTTCCTGGGCTGGCCACACCCCCTCCAGGCGTGGGGCGAGCCCACCTACGCGGCAGGGGGTGTGGGCCACCCAGGGCTCCCCTCCGTCTCGTACTCTGGCTCCGTGGATCTTCTGGTGAAATAGGATTTTTGGCATATTTTCTGGGATTTTTCCTGATAGTTGATTTTTTGCACAAAAACTAGACACCAAGGTAATTCTGCTGAAAACAACGTCAGTCCGTGTTAGTTGTATCCAAATCACACAAGTTTAGAGGAGAAACAATAACAAAAGTGTTCGGGAAAGTAGATACGTTTTGGACGTATCAACTCCCCCAAGCTTAGCTTATTGCTTGTCGTCAAGCAATTCAGTTGAAAACTAAGTGCGATAAAAGAACTTTCACGAACACATTTGCTTCATATGATGTATATATTCTCAGCACAGGAGTAGATACTTAAACCATTCATAATAAGAAGTATGCAACTAAGTCTACTCAATAGTCATTGCAAGCTATGAAGAGAAACCAACTCAACAATAATAAGTAGCATGGAACATAAACATAAGCAACATTGCAATTCTCATAATAAGGTATGATAGAGTGGTATCTCGCTTGCCTTTGTTTGTAGAGCACAATGTAAATGCCAAGGCACCTCTGAAGTTCAAGTGAAGACTAGAAGTAAAGATATCAGAGATACAAGCATCAAAGTCATGACATAACTAACAAAGTTTTGAGACAAACACAAGAATGACAACTATGCTCTCAAGAAGGTGTTCATAGAATAAGTGGTGACTCAACAAGGAAGTGAAAAGGTTTTGAAAAGTTTGAAAGGCTTCCAAATGCTGAAAGTATGGTACTCATTAGCTTTGAGCTCGCATTGCCCCTATCATAGGCATCTTTATGTGTTTAATGGTGAAAGTGAGGTCTAATATGAGTTATATGTTTGACATACCATAAACTAGAAATCCCAAGTCCCTTGAGTACGAGGGCCGCTCCTCGCGCTACTCAACTTTAGTTACCTGTAAGTTCTTGTCAGTGTAAAATACATGCATATCATAGAGAACCGCCAACGGGGTACCCCTTGCACATGATACAGGAGCTATCCCATAATCAAAATGACAAGGCAAGCAGACAATGAGCATCTCAGCGATCTTTTTAGTTGCTATTTGCATAGGTTTTTATTGAGGATGCTTCATATATGCTCATTATGGTGATGCATCAAGTTTCCACAATGATTAGGAATGGCTTAGGCTAGCGGTCCAGACGTTTCTCTAACACATATATATAACTCCATGAACTCACAAGCTCCCCTTTTATTTCACACTGACGACATCCGCAAACAAAAGAGCATGGTATCAACTGGATATGTATCCATAAGTGTTGAAAGCGTTCCCCGTGACAGCACGGTTCTGCTAACTCCCAGCTTATAATTTGCAAGCATATAACTTTCATGGACAGTCACAATGGTTCAAGTTTATTAAGTGCAAGGAATAAAGTGTGCCATCAAGTTCGTGAGAGATTTTCTAACTAACTTTCTCAAAACAGTCAAACATTTTATTTGGAAGAAAACAAGGCATAATGAATATGCACCGAAATAGCAAATGATGCTAATAGGTAGGTATGGTGGACATTGTTGGCAATATTGTTTTTGGGGAGTTGGATGCACAAGTAGAGCTCATACTCAGTGCAAGTGAAGGCTATAAATAGAGAGGGAGCGACAAACAAGAGAGCAATAACTGTCATAATCATGCTCACGGCAAAACAGGACTAATTATGGCATGAAAGTGATACAAGGACTCTGAGGCAAAATAAATCATCAGGGCTTACTGACTATTGTTTAGTCATATGCATGCGTGAGCATGTGCCAAGTCGATTCACATGAAACATTTAGAGAAGGATACCACAATATCATACCAAGTTATGAATAAAACAATGCAAGCAAACATTCATATGACATGCTACAAACTATTAGTAAGCTGGAGCTAATCACAAGAAAGCAAGAACTACTAAGCATCCATCAATAACATACACCTTACATGAACATACTAAGCATGCTCACAATGATGAGTATATGTACAAAAATTAAACAAATAGAGTTCGTTACCAGCCTCTTACCACACCTCAAGAGGTCTTAATCTTCATTATTGCCCTTCACTTGTGTGACTTGAATAATAACATGAAACCAAACTCCACTGAGGATGGCTGAACCCTGCAAAGAACTCACAAAACCAAAAAAGAAGAACAAATATTTTTGGTGTTTTTGATTTTTTTAGCAAGCAAAACAAAGCAAAAACAAACCAAGCAAAAACAAACAGTCAAAGCAAAGCTAAAAATCAAAGAAACAAACAAAGAGAAACAACGAAAATATTTTTGGTATTTTTGTGTTTTGAGAAAGCAGAAACAAGAACCAAAAAGAAAGCGAAACAATGGATATACAAAGAACCGACGAAACAAGATATATAGATGAGCGTGATGTCGGTATACCTCCCCCAAGCTTAGGCTTTTGGCCTAAGTGGGGCTCAATAGCGCGTGTAGTAACCCCAAGCTGGTGGGTCATAGGAATGATCATAATCAGGCCCTCGCGATGAAGAAGAAGACGCGCCCCAATCATAGGTGGGTTGTTGGTATGAAGACTCTCCCAAGTTGGAGGGCTGAACTGAATCATCTTTGGCATCCTCACCAACATTCTCTTGCTGGGAGAGCTCCGCCACGTGTGTGTCAAACTCCTCCTCCGTGAGCGACCATCCTTGCATGTTATTAAAATTAAACAAAGCAGGTGCAGGCAAATAAACTACTTTCTCAGTCCTACCCCCTCTCCAACCACGCTTGACAAAGGATAATTTGTACGGTAAACTTATCATAGTAGCCCCTAGAGAAACAAAGTTATGCTGAACCACGGAATTAGATGAAGACCAAGTAAATCGGAAGTCCTGCATAACAGTCGTGGTTAGCTTAACATATTAAAAAGGTTCACCTTCAACAAAGTGTTCCAACCCTGCATTGGTAATCATAGTTTGGAAATCTTGGAAGATCCCCGCGGCTCTCATAAATTTAGGGCATGGACAGATGGAAGGGAAGACTCCTTCCTCACGATGGACTTTCATTGGCTCAGGTATCATCAAATCATATTGATTCAGTGGGTATGCACCCATCTTCCTTTTTGAAATTTTTAGACAAAAATCAAACCAAGTGATTTCCAAATTAATAAATGATGAGAAACTACTATAGGAACTTGCTAGAGGGATACACATGCATCAAAATGAAATCTCTAAGCATAGAACAAGCATGCAAGCTCACACAACCTGTCACCTATAGCAAAAAAATACTCAAGATACAATCTACCAATCACAAATCTAATTGGAAAAGCAGAGGAGGCACATACCAAGGAGCAATCCCTCTAAAAATCAGCAACAAAGATGGGCTGAGCGAGGAGATCAAAAATCGGGAGCAAGAACAACACAAACTCAAGCTTGAGAAAGTTTTCCGATGTTTTTTGGGAGAGAGAAAGAAGATGGCTGGGAGGAGGCACTTTGGAGGGCCACAAGTGGGCCACACCCATGCCAGGCGCCACCTGGGGGCTGGCCGCGCCACCCAGGGGTGTGCTGGCTTGGGGGGGCCTGGGTCACTCTAGGTGTCCCTCTGCCCCTTTTTCGAGGAAAAAATTATTTTGAATATTCTGGGATTTTTTGGGAAACTTTATTTTTCGCCAATTTTCAGGATACGAAAATTGATTTTCTCGCAGAAAAGATTTTTTAGAAGAAGCAAAAACAAACCAAAAAAACAAAACTCCAGAAGTTCTAAAACACTCTAACAATCAAACAACTAGCAAAACCAAAGCTAACAAGAGAGAAAGCAAAGACTAGGAAGGAGAAAAGTAAAAGTGAGCAGGAATAACCACAGTGAAAACATTATTTTGTTCATTAAAATCATTTTGTTAACAAGGCTGATCAAGTCTTGTTACCAAAACAATCTTATATGAAACAAAACTTTGCATTCTACAAAGTGATTATGTTACCTCAAACTTGATAGCAATGGTCCCAATCATAATAGTTTCAAAATTTTCTTGTGGAATGGGACAATATATTTCTCCAACCTTGATGCTCTCAATATTTTCAATGGAATTCAGGCAATAGCTCTTAGCAACCTTCTTGGGGAAATAGACAGTATGCTCTTTGTCATTAATATTAAAAGTTACTTTTCCTTGATTACAATTGATGATAGCACCTGCAGTATTAAGAAAAGGTCTCCCAAGAATAATAGACATATTATCATCTTTAGGCATTACAAGCACAACAAAATCAGTCAAAACCAAGAAATTATGAGCCACCTGAACAGGAACATCCTCACATATACCAACAGGAATAGTAGTTGACTTATCAGCCATTTGCAAAGATATATCAATTGGTATCAACTTTTCTAGAGGGAGTCTCTTGTAGAGAGAAAAAGGCATAACACTCTCCAGCTCCCAAATCACATAAAGCAGTTCTAACATAATTATTCTTAATAGAGCAAGAAATAGTTGGTATACATGGATCACCAAGTTTCTTTGGAACCTTACCATTGAAGGAATAATTAGCAAGCAGAGTAGAAATTTCCTCATTAGGAATATTCCTTTTATTAGAGACAATATCCTTCATATACTTTGCATAAGGAGGCAGCTTAATAGCATCAGTCAAAGAAATTTGCAAAAATAAAGGTTTCATCCACTCAAAAAACTTGTTGTAGTGTTCTGCCGCCTTTGACTTGTGTTTCTTACCTGGAAAAGACATATGTTTATGCACCCAAGGTTCTCTCTTTACCATGTTTATTAGCAATAAAATCTTCCTTAGTGTACCTAGTGTTCTTAGTGTGCTTCACAGGTTCTTCCTCAACTTCCTCCTTATCAGGAGCATCATTTTTATCATTACCACTCTCAGTTTCAGCATCAGAGACAGATATACTATTAGGATCTACAGCAGGTTCAAGTGATTCCTAAACTATTTTATGTTTCTTTTTCTTTCTCTTACAAGGACTACCACTGCTTTCACCTTGTTGAGAATCCTGCTCAATTCTTTTAGGGTGTCCTTCAGGATATAAAGGATCTTGAGTAGCTATACCACTCCTAGTTCTAATTCCATAAGCATGTTTATCTCCTGAGGCATTAACTAGCATATATTTTTGTACCTTAGCAAATTGATCAATTTGGGTTTGAACCATTTGAAAGTATTTACAAAGAATTTTAATATCATTAGCAGTTCTTTCCACAATATCTTTCAACTCATTGATAGCTCTAGAGTTTTCCAATAAATGATTCTGAAATTGTTTATTAAAATTACCTTGTTTAACAATAAATGTGTCAAGTTCCTCTAAGCATGATTAGGAGGCTTACCATAGGGAATATCACCTTCATCAAAGTGGAGAGAGTGTACCTCAATAGTATATGAGTGGGTAATTGTCTTACATAGTTCTTCTATAGGAGGTAGATTCTTCACATCTTCAGCTCTAATACTTTTCTCCTTTATACATTTCTTAGCTTCCTTCATCATCTAATGCAATAACTCCCCTCTTATTTGGTGTTGGTATTTGAACTGGTTCAGGCACAACTGGTTCAGGACTAATAGGCTCAGGTGTATTTAGCTCTGTTGAAGTCCAATCATCATAATTCTTGCTTATTTTAGCCATTAATTCTTCAGCATCTATAGGAGTTCTTTTCCTGAAAACACAATCAGCAAAGCCATCTAGGTATGTCTTAGAATCATCAGTTAGTACATTATAATAAATATCAAGAAGCTCATTTTTAGGCAATGAACATCCAGGATGTGCATGAATCAAGGCACATAACCTTGTCCATGACTCAGGCAATTTCTCTTCTTCTCCCTATTTAAAATCAGAAAGCCTCTGCAAAGCAGCATGTCTAGCACTGGGAGGAAAATATTTCTGGAAGAAAGAAGCAATCAAGCAACCAGGGCTATCAATAGAACCAGGAGGTAATCTATTAAACCAAGCCTTAGCTTCTCCTTTTAGTGAAAAAAGTAAGATCTTAGTAACAAAGTACTTGCACATCTTAAAATCATCAGAGAATAAAGCACTCATAGTGGAAAGCTAATTCATATGAGCCACAACACTCTCATTTTCAGTCCCACAAAAAGGTTCTTTCTCAACAATGTCCAAATAGGATAAATCAAGAGAGAAATCATAATCTTTATCTTTAATATCTATGGTAGAGGTAGGAAACTTAGGATCAGAGGACAATTTAGTAATAATGGTACTCTCTCTTAAGGAGACTCTTAATAGCACTAACACCATGTGTATTTCGGCACTCTTCAATAAATTCATCAGTAAACTCAATGTAACCATCATTGATATCGTACCTCTCTCTAGACTTAGGTGAGCTAACAAGTGTAACCGTGTATTCACTAGGAGTTTCAGTATTTCCTAGACTAGCCATAGTAGCATCTAGGAAAGGACCTAATAAACCACACACATCAAGCACATTAGAAGTAACATCATGAGTATCAAAAGTAGTTTCAGATTCAGCAGTAGTAGCAGTGTGTGTGAATGAGTATGTGGTGGTGGTGTAACAAGCTTACTTATAACAGACGGTGAATCAAGAGCAGCAGAGGTGTTTAGGACTGTACCTCTTCTTGTAGTGGATGGTAAAATAGGAAACTTTCCATCACGAGACTTACCCATGATGAACGGAGTAGCAGTGAACAATAGTATATCCAAGTGAACTTACAAATAAAGCTATGCTCCTCGGCAATGGCGCCAGAAAATAGTCTCGATGACCCACAAGTATTGGGGATCGCAACAGTCTTCGAGGGTAGTATTACCCAATTTATTGATTCGACACAAGGGGAGCCAAAGAATACTTGCAAGCCTTAACAACTGAGTTGTCCATTCAACTGCACCTGGAAATAGTTCTTGCTCATAGAAGTTTATCAATAGCAACAGTTTGTAGTAGCAACAGCAAAGTAACAACAACAGTAAAACAGGAGCAATAGTAACAGTAGTAGCAAACAGTAGGATATGAGTGCAGTAGGCATAGGGATGGATGGACGGGCGTTTCATGGACGAGACTAAACATGTAACTTCAGGATCTAGGGCAATTGCAGATAAATAAGAATAAGCATCCAAGTACTAAACAATCATAGGCATGTGCTCCATATATAGTCAGACGTGCTCGCAATGAGAACTTACACAACATACTTTGTCCTGCCAGCCCGTGGCAGCGGGGCCTCAAGGGAATTACTGGCAATTAAGGTTCTCCTTTTAATAGAGCACCGGAGCAAAGCATTAACACTCTGTGAACACATGTGATCCTCACATCACAGCCATCCCCTCCGGTTGTCCCAATTTCTATCACTTCAGGGCTTTTGGATCCGGACAATGATATGTGTACACAACTTGCAGATAAAATCATAAACAATACTATCATAATGATTCAATAATAAGTTTAGATCTGAGATCATGGCACTCGGGCCCTAGTGACAAGCATTAAGCACAACAAGTTGCAACAAAGTCAAATAGCACTAATAGATATACTAGGCACCATGCCCTAACAATCTTATTCAATTACATGATAGAACTCATCCAATCCCTACCATCCCCATAGCCTACAGCGGGGGATTACTCACTCATGGATGAGGGAAACATTGATGGTTGATGGAGAGGCGTTGGTGATGACGATGGCGATGATCCTCTCCAAATTCCCCGTCCCGGCAGGGTGCCAGAACGGAGTTTCTGGTTCTGAATCGCGGCTTCTGGTGGTGGCGGTGCAGCGGAAATATTTCTAGAAAAACGTCAAACCCCCTCAGTTTTTAGGTCAGAAGTCATCTTATAGGCGAAGAGGGAGCCCGAGGGGGTGCCTGGGCTGGCCACACCCCCTCCAGGCGCAGGCTAGGCCCACCCACGGGGCAGGGGTGTGTGGGCCCCTCCAGGGCTCCACTTCGTCTCGTATTCTAGCTCCGTCGATCTTATGGTGAAATAAGATTTTTGGCATATTTTCGGGATTTTTCCTGATAGTTGATTTTATACACAAAAACTAGACACCAAGGTAATTCTGCTAAAAACAGCGTCAGTCTGTGTTAGTTGTATCCAAATCACACAAGTTTAGAGGAGAAACAATAGCAAAAGTGTCCGGGAAAGTACATACGTTTTGGACATATCACTGGGCTCTACGGTCATCATCATTAGTTAACCCGCGGTAAAGCTCCAACAAATTAGTGGGTTGAGCTGGAATTTTCTTCATCGTCCCAGCTATACCAATACCCAAGATTTCACAAAATTTCTTCAATGTCATGGAGATAGGCCTATTATAGATTTTGAATGACATATCTGGTTTGAACAGGCTATTAGAAAAAACTCTCACAAAGGTTTTAGTGAGTGTAGCATACTGCACACTCTCATCCTGCATATAACTTGTTAGTCCAACCCTCCGAACTAAGGTTAGAAAATCATTGAGAATCCCAGCAGCCCGCAAAAAGGTAGGACAAGGAAAGGTAGAAGGGTGCACATCCCCCTCATCTCCATCGTCGCCAAATCGCGGTGTAATGATATCCTCATTGTATGAGGGCCTAGCTCGGGAGGATGATCTTGAAGGCCTTGTCCTTCTAGGTGCATCACTCTCAAATATTTCACCATAGATGTGGTTGTCCATGACCCCTTTTCTGAAATTTTTAGACAAACATCAAACCAAGTGATTTCCAAGTTGATAAATGATGAGAAACTACTATAGGAACTTGCTAGAGGGATACACATGCATCAAAATAAAATTTGTAAGCATAGAACAAGCATGCAAGCTCACACAACCTAACACCTATAGCAGCAAAATACTCAAGATACAATCTACCAATCACAAATCTATTTGAACAAGCGGGGGAGGCACATACCAAGGAGCAATCCCTCCAAAAATCAGTAGCAAAGATGGGCTGAGCAAGGAGATCAAAAATCGGGAGCAAGAACAGCAGGAACTCGAGCTTGAGAAAGTTTTCCGGTGTTTTTTGGGAGAGAGAAATGATGACCCATAAGTATAGGGGTTGTATCGTAGTACTTTTGATAAATAGGAGTGTCGATCCCAACGAGGAGCAGAAGGTGTTGACTAGTGGTATGGAGCAGGAAAATCTCTGTAAATACTTAGCAAACGGATTTTTAGGGGTTTTCTAATAAAGCAACAAAACAAAGTGCAAGTAATAAAGACAATGAACAACTGCAGCAAGTGGACCAATCCTTTCTTAGCAAAGGACAAACCGGTGGAAATACTTATAAGGACCAAACGTTCTCGAGGACACATGGGAATTATGTCAAGTGCTTTCGCTTCAAATAGCTGAGTACCCTTCTTTGGTGTTGTAAGTGTTGTGTGGGTGAACCTGTGCTAATGTACCGACCTTACTTGGACTAATACATACTTGTGATTAAACCCCCTGCAAGCATCCGCAACTACAGGAAAGTAATTAAGATATAAACCTAACCATAGCCTTAAACTCTGAGATCCTACGCTCCCTTATGCAATGGTGTCCTATAGGGGGTTCAGGTTTCTGTCACTCCGGCAACCCTGCAATTAGTAGCTGATGTCTACGCACTTCTATTCTTGTAGACAGTTTTTGGGCCTCTAAGTGCAGAGGTTTGTAGAACAACAGCAAGTTTCCCTTAAATGGATCACCCAAGGTTTATTGAACTCAGGGAGGAAGTGTTCAAAGGTATTCCCTCTCAAGCAACCCTGCAATCAAGATACAAGAAGTCTCTTGTGTCCCCAACACACCCAATACACTTGTCAGGTGTATATGTGCACTAGTTCGGTGAAGAGATAGTGAAATACAAGTGGTAACGGTGCCAGAAAATAGCTTAACGGTGAGGTAAAGACTAAAGCAAGCAAACATGCAACAGATCTAGATGCAAACGATTTTTCAATGTTTAGAAACAAGGCCTAGGGATCATACTTTCACTAGTGAACACTCTCTCATATAAATATCCTCTCTTCATGATACTACTCTTAACTACTCTCCGGTTGGACACTCTAATCCATGGTAGGGCCTTCCCCAATCTAGATAACCCCACACTGTCACCTTGAGTGATAGATGATTCCAACAAACACCATAATTTCATAGAGACAACCAACTCAAAATATAACTCATAACAAATATATATGTAGTCTAGCTTAAGTGTCACACACGGCATGCACGTTGTCACTTTCACACACGTGGGGAAAAGCATAGATATATTAAAGCACAATCAGTATTTATGTATACTCAAGCCTAAGTGCCACCATGGCGTGCACGCTGTCACTTTCACACACATGGGGAGAGCAGAGATATATTAAAGCACTTGAGTAGCAAGGTAGATCTACTTGATTACAAACTCATGACCACAACAAGATCATGCATAGACAAAGAGATGAACACATAGCTACCGGTAGAGCCCTTAGCCTTGAGGCAAAACTACTCCCTCCTCATCATGGGAATCAGCAATGGTGATGGAGATGGCGATGGATATCGATGGAGATGGCTCCGGGGGCACTTCCCTGTCTCGGCAGGGTGCCGGAACAAAGACTTTCTGTCCCCCAAAACTCCCTTTCGGTGGCGGCGGTGCTACGGAGGTTTTTCTGGAAGTATGATGGATTATTTAGGGTTTTCTCCCCGAGGGCTTCTTATAGGCGAAGGAGGCAAGGTCGGTGGAGGGCCAGGGGGCCCACACCCCTATAGGCTCCACCAGGACTTGTCCGTGCCTGGGGGGTGCGGCCACCCTGGTGCCCTACTCCGTCTCTGCTTCGTGGTTCCGTGTTGGTCTGGGAAAAAATAGTGACTTTGGCTTTTGTCCCGTCCAATTCCGAGAATATAGATTTTCTGCCTTTTTTGGAACCAAAAATAGAAGAAAACAAGCAACTGGCACTGTGGCGTCTTGTCAATAGGTTAGTTCCAGAAAGTGTATAAAACACCTCAAAGTGAAGACAAAAGAAAGCAAAGTAGATAATAAACAAGCATGGAGCATCAAAAATTATAGATACGTTTCTGACGTATCAAGCATCCTCAAGCTTAACTCCTGCTCGTCCTCGAGTAGGTAAGTGATAAAGAATGATTTTTGAGGTGACATGCACCATCAAAACCAAGATCAAACCATTTGCAAGGATTGAAAGCTAGGATCAAAGAACTCTAAACACGTGCATGAAAGATGGAGTTCTAACAATAGGACATAGTAACTATGCATGCAACATGAAAGGATACAAACAAAGATCATGAATAACATGCATTGAAAAACATTTGTTTGTTTCACATACAGAAAACATAGCATAGTGGTAATCAGCTTGTCCCTCATAGAGTAGCAAATAGATGCATAGGACACCTTCAAAGTTCACAAGGCTGACTAGAAACAAATAGCACAAGAACAAATAATATCACAATATGCATCAATCAATAAGTTTTGGGACACTGCACATAGAATGACAACTATGCTCTCTTAATGGTGCCTAAAAGGTAGAAGGTGGAGACTCAATATAATAGTCGAAGAAAGGCCCTTCATAAAGGGAAGCAGGGATTTCAAGTTTCAAAAAGAGCTTCGAAAAATTATGGTACTTGTTACCTTTCAGCCCTCATTGCCCCTATCATAAGCATCTTGAAGTGGTTAAGGTTAAAGTGAACAAACTATGGAGTATATGCTTGACAAAGTATAAGTTGGCAATCTCAAGTCCCTTGAATACAAGGGCCACACCTCATGCTACTCAACTTCAGTCACCTGTAAGTTCTTGTCATTGTAAGTACATGCGTATCATAGAGAACCGCCAACGGGTACCCCTTGCACATGGTACAGTAGCTATCCCATAACCAAAATGACAAGGCAAGCAGATAATGAGCATCTCAGCGATCTTTTTATTTGCTATTTGCATAGGTTTTTATTGAGGATGCTTCATAGATTGCTCATTATGGTGATGCTGCAAGTTTCCACCATGATTAGGCATGGCTTAGGCTAGCGGCCCAGGCGTTTCTCTAACACAAAATACATAACTCTATGGACTTACAAGCTCCCTTTTTATTTCACATCGGCGACATCCATAGACAAAAGATCATGATATCAACTGTGTACAAAGTACAAGTGCAATGTTGAAAGCGTTCCCCATGACAGCATGGTTCTGCTAATTCCAATGTATAAGTGCAAGCATATACAACATAGATGACACAATGGTTCAAGTTTATTAGGGGTAAGAAATATAAAGTGTGCCATCAAGTTCGTGAGAGCTTTAATCACTAAGCTTTCACATAACAAAATACTTTTTAATTGAAAGATAGATGAAAACAAGGATATACTTGGAATGGTGTAACACACCATGCATAGGAGTTTATAGTGGACACTTTGGAATAACTTGGTTTCTTGGGAGTTGGAAGAATGAGTAGACCTTACTCATACAAGTGGAGGCTAACAAAAGACTGGGAGCGGCCAACTAAGAGAGCAATAATGGCCATAATCATGCAGAGCGACAAAACATTATTAATCAAAGCATAGAGTGGTACTACAAGTCAAGGACTAAATGATCATAGAGGCTATGGTGTCTTGTTCATAGTCATAACATGGTATGAGCATGTGCCAAGTCAACCCAAACAAAGCATCAAAGGAGAATAACACAATACTATGCTTTTGTATGCTAAAACAATGCATGATTCCTTCAAGGCACATTAAGCAATTCTAATTGTTTGTAACAAGTCATGCTACAGCAATAATCACTAAGCATAAGGTCAAAACAACATCTAGCATGACATGATAAAGTCTAAGCCACGGTCAAAGCAAGCTCAATTTTATACCAGTATAAGCATGAAACTTTCTACTCTTCTCCAACACCAATCAACTTATTTGGAACAACTCACAAAGATAATAATCAATAAAGATCAGTGAGCATGTCTCACAAATCCACAAATAAGAAATAAAAAGTTATAAGCTGAAAGCACAAGAAAACTAAGGGTAAACATAGTGCTAGCAAAAGAGAACACTCACATAACAATAAGAGTGAAAACTAGAGTGTTCTAAACAATGAAAACAGAGTGTGTCTCTCTCCAAAAGAAGTGTGCTGTGATCCAACCAACTTACTCAAGCAAACTAAGCAAACAAAAACCAAAAACGAAAACTAAGACGCTCCAAGAACAACACAACAATGCATGAAACAATAAAAACGAAGTGTCTAGAAAGACCTGAGATTTTTATTGATGAAGAAGGGGATGCCTTGGGCATACCCAAGCTCTGACGCTTGTACCTCTTGAATATTTCTTGGAGTGACACTGGGTGGCATCCCCAAGCTTGAGATTTTGTCCATTCCCCATCTCATTACATCATTCTTTCTCTACACCTGCAAATTTTCCTTCATACAAAACTTCACACAATCTTTATTAGCAACATTAGTGTATTCAAAAGATAATAAACCTTTGGGTTTAGTTTCAAAACAGAAAAACTTTCACTAAAGACAAAAGCTACTATAGAAACTCCTTCAAAAAGCTCAATTTCCCATAAAGAACCCAAAAAGGAATCAATAAGAAGCAAATGCAAATAATGGCAGAAATTTGTCAAAACAGAACATCAGGTAGAAACTGATTTTTTTAAACACCTTATGTTGCTCAAATCAAAAAGTGTTGAACTAAAGAAAGTTATATAACATACTGGGGGATTTGTTCGTAAATTTTCAGTTCAATCCGAGTTATAGAGACTCCTCACGAATTTTTATGGTGGAGGATAGAAATCTGTTTCAGGACACCAACTCTCCAAATCTTACTTCCCTCTCATTAGAGGTCATTCTTGGCACAAAAAAACAAACAAAAAGGATAAGGAGAGGTCATTACTGAAGTAATAACTTTCAATACTCAAGAAAACTCTTGGATTGTCTCCTAACAATTACTTTTCTTTAACATCTTAAAGTTAGGCTTGATAGTTTTTGAGAAGATGCTCACATAAGAAATATGAATTGAAGTAAAAGAGAGCATCAAGAAGCAAATTCAAAACACATTTTAAGTCTAACCCACTTCCTATGCATAGGAATCTTGTAAAGAAACAATTCATGAAAGCACAAAGCAACAAGCATAGAAAAGCAAAACAAGTGCAACTTCAAGACTTTCAACATAAAGAGGAGAAACTTAATATTTTTGAGATGCATAAAACCATGTTTCCCTCTATCATAATAACTTTCGGTAGCAACATGAATAAAATTAAAAATATAACTATCACATAAAACATTCATAAAATTAACAATATAACTATCACATAAAACATTCTTATCATGAGCCACATGCATAAAATGATTATTACTCTCCACATAAGAATAGTCATTCTTATTAATTGTAGTGGGAGTAAAGTCAACAAAACAAATATCACTATCATTCTCATCACCATAATCATCAAATATAGGAGGCATATTGTAATCACAATAAATTTTCTCCTCAATAGTAGGTGGACTGAAAATATCATATTTATCATTGTAATCATCATAAATTGGAGGTTTGGTATCATCATAAGCAATAGAATAGCTATCTTCCAAAGCTGGGGAACTAAAAAGATCATTTTCATAAAAACTAGCTTCCCCAAGCTTAGACTTTTACATAGCATTAGCAATAATGGTGTCCAAAGAATTCATACTAATAACATTGCTATTAGCATGCAAATAAAGTTCCATAGGTTTTTTAATTTTCTCTTCAAACACTTCATGACCTAACTCAAGATAAATACTATAAAGCTCTCTAATTTTGTTTTTGTTTTCCATTAAGCCTAACTAGTGAAAACAAGAAACAAAAAGACAAAATTGCAGAATTTAAAGGAAATAACTTCGAGCACTCTCACCGGAGGATGTGAGTACCTTTTACCTTACCTTCCTGGAAACGGCGCCAGAAAATAGCTTTCTGGCTTGCTGTTTGCCGTGGGGTAACGTGTGTGAGTACCTTTTACCTTTCCTCCTCGGCAAAGGCTCCAGAAAATAGCTTGATGTCTATGCACTTCTATTTTTATAGACAGTTGTTGGGCCTCCAAGTGTAGAGGTTTGTTGATGCAGCCCGACCTATGGTCGTTACTACATCAAGGTCTCCAACTTATGCCAAGTCGTCATGGACTCCAAAGGTGAATCCGTTCCTCTATGCGAGCCCACTTCCCACCCTAGTGAATGGTATGCTACTTCATACTCCGTCACATATGCATGATAGGTTCACACCGACCAGTACGGCGGCAAGGGAGGAAGCCCGGAACATCAAGCCCGATAAGACGGAGGCTTGGAAGAGGAGACGGAAGAAGACAGGTCGGCAGCTGCCAGGCCCAAGCGGTACTACCGGTCGTCGGAACCGGTACTACCGGTCAGCGGTACTACCGCCCCTGCTACCGCTTGCTATTGACGGCTCCAATTGACGCTCCAGGACCGCAAGCGGTACTACCGGTCCCAGAGCGGTACTACCGGTTACGACCGGTACTACTGGTCCTAAGTCCGGTACTACCGGTCGTGTCTGGGCCTACACGCGCCAACTCGGCCCAGCACCATGTACCCCTTACTATACTTTCCTGTTTCGTTCCCAAACTACCCCTGTTTATGTGGCTGGCCTATAAATAGAGCCCCCACCCCTCATGTATCCCTTAGGCATAGATGATAGACTAAAGACAACCCCCATTGTGGAATCTCTAGTTTTGCCTCATCCCCTTTACAAAGGGGACCGACTACCGTCACCAACCTCGATTGGACTTTGCATCACGCATCCATCGTTGTACAAGGCCTTGGAGTTCGGTGTCTCGTCTCCAAGTTGTCAAGACCCTCCCTAAGGTGTTCTTCCCTCTCCGATGTGGATTTGAGGGAGCACATTAACCGATCTTTCCTTGCGAGGATTCTATCGGACCGGTGGTCGCCGTTCGGGAGCAATCGGCCTTGTATCGTGTGAGTTTTGCGTGTGTTCATCGTGTTCTTCGTGAGGTGTGTGTTCGCTTCCACTACCTTCTCCCTTTCCCCTCGCTTTCCCGTCGATTTGACCACGAGATCCGTGAAGATCGGGCCACCCAAGAGGTTAACCCTTTTATCATCTGGTATCAGTGTAGGGTTTCGTAGCATGGAAAACAAAAAATTTCTATCGCATACAAACAAACAAGCCAAGATCTATCTACTAGATTGTAGCAACGAGTCGATGGAATAACTCACCCTCGAAGATTCCAAAGTGTTTAACGAGAGCGGATTCTCGTGGGTGATGTAGTCGTACTCTTCCCAATCTCAAGATCGCGTAGACGATCCTTCCGGCGCTGCGTTCTGACAGCGCTCCCGCAGTCGGTCACACGTTCGGTACTCGACGAAGACCTTCCTCTCCCTTGTTCCAGCAGGCAGCGGAGGTTGTAGCACTCTCCTCGTGATTCCGGCAGCACAACGGCGTGGTACCGGAAGTAGAGGAGAGATCTCGCAGGGCTTCGCCTTAAGCCGGAGCGAGTATGGTGGAGTATGAGAGAGTCCCTCGACGATCTAGGGTTTAGACACGCCGAGGAGGGGTGCTAGGGCCGGTGACTAGGGCTTGGGGTTGCCCAAGTCGACGGCTAGGAGAGAAACCCTAGGTGGCGGCGGCTATGGTGGGCGGCGGCTAGGTTAGGGTTTAGAGGGGTAGGGAACTTGTGTGCTAGGAGGGGCAGCCCTGTCCCTCCCTTTATAGGTGGGAGGCGCGGCCAAGGGGAGGGGAGTCCCTCCCCAAGTCGGCTTCAAGGTGGGCCGGCGGTGGGGGAGGAACTCCTCCCCCAACTCGGTTTCCACCTCCCTCTCCACTTCCCAAAATAGCCGTTTGACTTTCAAATTGGCGTTTGACTTTTTCAAACTAGGATTTGATTAAACCCTTTATTTTGTTCAGCGATGACACTTAGTACATGATGCAATCATACCAACTTGATATAACACATTCATGTACCCTTCCCCTCCGGAGTGTCGGACATTCTGGAACCTTCTAGAACATTCCCGATGAAAACACCGGAACCATTCTCCAACCCCGAAACAGGACTTTCCTTATATGAATCTTATTCTCCGGACCATTCTAGATCTCCTCGTGATATCCCGGATCCCATCCGAGATTTCCGAACAACATTCGGTCTCTTACTCATCATTCCATAACTACTCAAACAACGTCGAATCCTTAAGTGTGTCTCCCTACGGTTCGTGAATTATGCGGACATGATCGAGACACTTCTCCGATCAATAACCAATAGAGGAATCTGGAAATTCATATGGCTCCCACATATTTCTACGATTACTTTGCAATCGAATGAACCACTTACATACGATACCAATTTCCCTTTATCTCACGATAGTTTACTTATCCGAGGTTATGATCGTCGGTATCTCTGCATACCTAGTTCAACCTCATTACCGATAAGTACTCTTTTCTCGTACCCGTGATATGTGATCCCTTGTGAGCCAGTCACATGCTTGCAAGCTAATTGGATGACATTTCACCGAGAGGGCCCAGAGTATATCTATCCGTCATATGGATGGACAAATCCCACTCTTGATCCATGTGTCTCAACCAATACTTTCCGAACACTCAATGCCACCTTTATAGCCACCCAGTTACGGTGTGGTGTTTGATGTCATCAAAGCATCCTTCCGGTGAAGGTGATATGCATGATCTAATGGTCGAAGGAATTAGGTTACTATGTATCAGAAAGCATATAGCAATTGAACTATTAAAATGACTTGATCGTTATGCTACGCTTATCTATAGGAGTATGTCCACCATATCATTCTCCTAACGATATGATCTTGTTGTTAATAACATATCGAAGTTCATGATAGGAAAACCACAATCATTCATTAACCAACAAGCTAGTATTTTGTAAAGAGGCTTTACTAGGGACTCCATTTTAGTTTACAAATTCACACAAGTATTAATGTTTCCTTGTTAATACTATTATAGCATGAATGTAAACATTTATCATAAACACAAAGATATAATAATAACTACATTTATTATTGCCTCTAGGGCATATCTCCAACAGTCTCCCATTTTCACTAGAGTCATCTAATCTAGATTACATGGTAATATACCGAACACCCATGGCAGTTTGGTGTTGGTCATGTTTTGCCCTCGGGAGAGGTTTAGTCAACGGATCTGCCACATTCAGATCTGTGTGTACTTTGCAAATCTTTATGTCCCCATCTTGGACATGTTCTCGAATAGCGTGAAAACGTAGCTTGATGTGCTTCAGCCTCTTGTGTGACCTTGGTTCTTGTGCATTGGCTATGGCGCCCATGTTATCATAGTAGATAGACATTGGGTCCAGCGCACTAGGAACCACACCCAGCTCTGTAATGAACTCTTTCATCCATATCGCTTCTTGTGAAGCCTCCGAAGCAGCCATGTATTCCGATTTAGTTGAAGATCTCGCCACAACGCTTTGCTTTGCACTCCTCTAGCTAAGTGCTGCACCATTCAAAATAAATACGTATCCAGATTATGATTTAGAATCATCCGGATCGGTGTTCCAACTAGCATCGGTGTAACCATTTACAACGAGCTGTTCATCACCTCCATAAGAAAGAACCATATCCTTAGTCCTTCTCAAGTACTTAAGGATGTTTTTTGACCACTGTCCAATGATCCACTCCTGGATCACTTTGATATCTGCTAGTTAAACTAACAGCATATGCAATGTCGGGTCTAGTACATAGCATGACATACATTAGAGATCCTATGGCTGAGGCATAGGGAGTCTTACTCATCCTTTCTCTATCTTCTGCCGTTGTCGGACTTTGAGTTTTACTCAACGTCGTATTGGGCAACATGGGCAAGAACCCTTTCTTGCTATCTTCCATTCCAAACCTCTTTAGAACTTTGTCCAAATATGTACTTTGTGACAATGATATTAGGCGTCTCGATCTATCTCTATAAATCTTTATGCCTAATATGTAAGCTACTTCGCCAAGATCCTTCATTGAAAAACTATTATTCAAATATTCCTTGACACTATTAAGAAGGTTTACATCATTCCCAATCAACAATATGTCATCTACATATAGTATTAAGAATGCTACAGAGCTCCCACTCACTTTCTTGTAAATACAAGCTTCTCCATAAGTTTGTATAAAACCAAAACTTTTGATTACCTTATCAAAATGTTGATTCCAACTTCGGGATGCTTGCTTCAATCCATAGATGGACCGTTGAAGTTTGCATACCTTGTTAGCATCTTTAGGATTGACAAAACCTTTGGGTTGCATCATATACAACTCTTCATCAATGTCTCCATTGAGGAACGCTGTTTTGACATCCATCTGCCATATCTCATAATCATAATATGCAGCGATTGCTAACATAATCCTGAAAGACTTTAGCTTCGCTACCGGTGAGAAAGTCTCATCGTAGTCAACTCCTTGAATTTGTCGAAACCCTTTTGCGACAAGTCGAGCTTTATAGACAGTAACATTACCATCAGCATCTGTTTTCTTCTTGAAAATCCATTTGTTCTCGACGGCCTTCCGGACATCCGGTAAGTCCACCAAAGTCCATACTTGGTTTTCGTACATGGATCCAATCTCGGATTTCATGGCTTCTTGCCATTTATTGGAATCTGGGCTCATCATCGCTTCCTCATATGTCTGAGGGTCATCGGTGTTATCCACCAACATGACACTCATAACGGGATCATACCAATCAGGAGTGGTACGAGTTCTCGTTGACCTACGAGGCTCTGTAGCAACTACAACCGAAGTTTCATGATCATCATCATTAGCTTCCTCTCTTATCGGTGCAGGCACCACAGAAACTTCTTCCGGTGCTGCGCTACTCGCAATTTCAAGAGAAGGTTCGATAACCTCGTCGAGTTCTACTTTCCTTCCAGTCACTTCTTTTGAGAGAAATTCCTTCTCTAGAAAGGATCCATTCTTGGCAACGAAGATTTTGCCTTCGGATCTATGATAGAAGGTATACCCAATAGTTTCCTTCGGGTATCCTATGAAGACGCATTTTTCCGCTTTGGGTTCAAGCTTGTCCGGCTGTAACTTCTTTACATAGGCTTCGCAACCCCAAACTTTAAGGAACGACAATTTAGGTTTCTTCCCAAACCATAATTCATACGGTGTCGTTTCAACGGATTTAGATGGTGCCCTATTTAAAGTGAATGCGGCTGTTTCTAATGCATAACCCCAAAATGATAGCGGTAAATTTGTAAGTGACATCATAGAACGAACCATATCTAAGAGAGTTCGATTACGACGTTCGGACACACCATTACGCTGTGGTGTTCCCGGCGGTGTCAATTGTGAAAGTATTCCGCATTTCTTCAAATGCTCGCCAAACTCGTAACTTAGATATTCACCTCCACGATCAGAACGTAGAAATTTAATCTTCTTGTTACGTTGATTCTCTACCTCACTTTGAAACTCCTTAAACTTCTCGAAAGTTCCGGACTTATGTTTCATGAAATAGATATACCCATATCTACTCAAGTCATCCGTGAAGGTAAGAACATAATGATAACCACCGCGCGATGCTACACTCATAGGACCACACACATCGGTATGTATGATTTCCAACAAGTCCGTAGCTCGCTCCATCATACCAGAAAATGGAGTCTTAGTCATTTTACCCATCAGACATGCTTCACATCTTTCAAGTGATTCGAAATCAAGTGATTCAAGAAGTCCATCGGAATGGAGTTTCTTCATACGCTTCACTCCAATGTGACCAAGACGACAGTGCCACATATAGGTCGAGTTATCGCTCGATTTCAAACGTTTAGCCTCAATGTTATTAATATGTGTATTTCCACTATCGAGATTCAACAAGAATATACCATCTATCAAAGGTGCATGTGCATAAAACATATTACTCATATAAATCGAACAACCATTATTCTCGGACTTAAACAAGTAACCGTCTCGCAATAAACAAGATCCCGATATAATGTTCATGCTTAACGCAGGCACCAAATAACAATTATTTAAGTATAAAACTAATCCCGATGGTAGATGAAGGGGTAGCGTGCCGACCGCGATCACATCAACCTTTGATCCGTTTCCAACGCGCATCGTCACCTCGTTCTTCACTAGCTTCCGTTTATTCTGCAGCACCTGTTTCGAGTTACAAATATGAGCAACAGAACCAGTATCAAATACCCAGGCACTACTACGAGTACTAGTGAGATACACATCAATAACATGTATATCGGATATACCTTTCTTCTTGATGTTGCCGTTCTTCAAATCCGCCAAGTACTTTGGGCAATTCCGCTTCCAGTGACCTTCTCCCTTGCAGTAAAAGCACTCAGTATCAGGCTTAGGTCCAGCCTTGGTCTTCTTCGTCGGTGCGGTAACTTTCTTACCACCCTTCTTGAAGTGTCCCTTTTGCTTAGACTTTCCTTTCTTGAATTTGGTGGTCTTATTGACCAACAACACTTGGTGCTCTTTCTTGATCTCCACTTCTGCAGATTTTAACATGGCGAAGAGTTCTGGCAACGTCTTGTTCATGTTCTGCATGTTGTAGTTCATCACAAAGTTCGTGTAACTTGGTGGTAGTGATTGGAGGACACGATAAATCCCCAAAGCATTAGGAATCACTATACCCAAGCTTTGAAGTTTGTTTGCATGCCCAGACATCTTAAGCACATGCTCATTGACGGAGCTGCCCTCTTCCATCTTGCAGTTAAAGAACTTTTCAGAAGCCTCATAGCTCTCAATTGCCGCATGAGTCTCAAAGATCAATTTGAGATCACGAACAATATCATGTGGGTCTGAATTCTCAAACCTTTTCTGAAGCTCCGATTCTAAACCATACAAGATAGCACACTGAACTGTGGAGTACTGAGTCTTCCGAGTGAGGTAAACAATCTTTACTTCATCGGTAGCAGTAGCTGCAGGTGGGTCACCCAGCGGTGTCATCCGGCACATAGGTCAAATTACCAGCTGTGAGGACAATCCTCAAATTGCGGAACCAATCCGCAAAGTTGCTTCCATTGTTTTTCAACTTTTCTTTCTCTAGGAACGCATTAAAATTGATGGTAGGGGCTGCCATTGATCTACAACATATTTGCAATAGTTTTGACTAAGTTTATGACAAATTGAGTTCTAATTAATAGTAAAATTAATCTAGGTGAACTCCCACTCAAAACAATATCCCTCACATTGTTTTAGTGATCACACGAACCAAATCCACCACATCAAAACCGATCATCACGAGAGTTGATGTAGCTTCAATGGCGAACAATCGTCATGTTCATCATATCTACTATATGACTCATGCTTTACCTTTCGGTGATCCGAGTTCCGAGACCATGTCTGTACATGCTAGGCTCGTCAAGATCAAACCTTAGCTTCCGCATGAGCAAATCTGGCTTGCTCACGTTGTATACACTTGCGGAATCTAACACACCCGATCATCACGTGGTGCTTCGAAACAACAAGCTTTAGCAACGGTGCTAACTAAGGGTGAACACTTTATGATTTGAAATTTATGTGCATGAGGGATCATCTTATAATGCTACCGTCGTTATCTAAGCAATACAAGATGCATAAAGGATTAACATCACATGCAATTCATAATATGTGATATGATATGACCTTTCTTCTTTGTGCTTCCGATCTCCATCTTCAAGAACGAACATGATCTCCATCATCACCGACATTGCATCAAGGTCCATGACGCTGCTCCATGGTTGTCGTCCACCGGCTTCAACTATTACAACTACTTTGAATAGACACGCGGGTCTTAACAGAATTTAAAGACAACCATATGGCTCCTGCCGGTTGCCAACTTACAATAAGGAACATTGCATACATCAAATATAATCACAATCATGGACATATCACATCACAGCACACCCCTGCAAAACAAAGTTAGACGCCTCTACTTTCTTTGCATGTTTTACGTGGTTTGGGGCTTTCAACAAGTGTCATTCTAACTTACGAACAAGAACCACAACATTGATACTAGTATTGACAATCACCCGTTGTAAATTGAATCTTAACTATGCTGGGAGAAACAGGCACCCGCAAAGCCACTTATGCAATACAAGTTGCATGTCAAGCGTGGAGCAAGTCTCATGAACGATGTCATGTAAGGTTAGCCCGGGCCGCTTCATCCCAACATCCCGCAAGATTCAAAGTACACTAAAAGCAATCTACAATAAAAGCATCAACGCCCACAATGACCATTGTGTTCTACTCGTGCAACAGATCTACATATAAACCTGGCTCTGATACCATTGTAGGGTTTCGTAGCATGGAAAACAAAAAAATTCTATCGCATACAAACAAACAAGCCAAGATCTATCTACTAGATTGTAGCAACGAGTCGATGGAATAACTCACCCTCGAAGATTCCAAAGTGTTTAATGAGAGCGGATTCTCGTGGGTGATGTAGTCGTACTCTTCCCGATCTCAAGATCGCGTAGACGATCCTTCCGGCGCTGCGTTCCGGCAGCGCTCCCGCAGTCGGTCACACGTTCGATACTCGACGAAGACCTTCCTCTCCCTTGTTCCAGCAGGCAGTGGAGGTTGTAGCACTCTCCTCGTGATTCTGGCAACACAACGACATGGTACCGGAAGTAGAGGGGAGATCTCGCGGGGCTTCGCCTTAAGTCGGAGCGAGTATGGTGGAGTATGAGAGAGTCCCTCGACGATCTAGGGTTTAGACACGCCGGGGAGGGGTGCTAGGGTCGGCGGCTAGGGCTTGGGGTTGCCCAAGTCGGCGGCTAGGAGAGAAACCCTAGGTGGCGGCGGCTATGGTGGGCGGCGGCTAGGTTAGGGTTTAGAGGGGTAGGGAACTTGTGTGCTAGGAGGGGCAGCCCTACCCCTCCCTTTATAGGTGGGAGGCGCGGCCAAGGGGAGGGGAGTCCCTCCCCAAGTCGGCTTCAAGGTGGGCCGACAGTGGGGGGAGGAACTCCTCCCCCAACTCGGTTTCCACCTCCCTCTCCACTTCCCAAAATAGCCGTTTGACTTTCAAATTGGCGTTTGACTTTTTCAAACTAGGATTTGATTAAACCCTTTATTTTGTTCAGCGATGACACTTAGTACATGATGCAATCATACCAACTTGATATAACACATTCATGTACCCTTCCCCTCCGGAGTGCCGGACATTCCGGAACCTTCTAGAACATTCCCGGTGAAAACACCAGAACCATTCTCCAACCCCAAAACAGGACTTTCCTTATATGAATCTTATTCTCCAGACCATTCCGGATCTCCTCGTGATATCTCGGATCCCATCCGAGATTTCCGAACAACATTCGGTCTCTTACTCATCATTCCATAACTACTCAAACAACGTCGAATCCTTAAGTGTGTCTCCCTACGGTTCGTGAATTATGCGGACATGATCGAGACACTTCTCCGATCAATAACCAATAGAGGAATCTGGAAATTCATATGGCTCCCACATATTTCTATGATTACTTTGCGATCGAATGAACCACTTACATACGATACCAATTTCCCTTTGTCTCACGATAGTTTACTTATCCGAGGTTATGATCGTCGGTATCTCTGCATACCTAGTTCAACCTCGTTACCGATAAGTACTCTTTTCTCGTACCCGTGATATGTGATCCCTTGTGAGCCAGTCACATGCTTGCAAGCTAATTGGATGACATTTCACCGAGAGGGCCCAGAGTATATCTATCCGTCATATGGATGGACAAATCCCACTCTTGATCCATGTGTCTCAACCAATACTTTCCGAACACTCAATGCCACCTTTATAGCCACCCAGTTACGGTGTGGTGTTTGATGTCATCAAAGCATCCTTCCGGTGAAGGTGATATGCATGATCTCATGGTCAAAGGAATTAGGTTACTATGTATCAGAAAGCATATAGCAATTGAACTATTAAAATGACTTGATCTTTATGCTACGCTTATCTATAGGAGTATGTCCACCATATCATTCTCCTAACGATATGATCTTGTTGTTAATAACATCTCAATGTTCATGATAGGGAAACCACAATCATTCATTAACCAACAAGCTAGTATTGTAAAGAGGCTTTACTAGGGACTCCATTTTAGTTTACAAATTCACACAAGTATTAATGTTTCCTTGTTAATACTATTATAGCATGAATGTAAACATTTATCATAAACACAAAGATATAATAATAACTACATTTATTATTGCCTCTAGGGCATATCTCCAACAATCGGCAGCTTTTGGTTGCCACAGATTTCTCACCGATTTGGTCTTTTCCCCATAAATTCCAAAATTCCACCAATACTAGCCCCAATTCATGTTTTGGATCGATCTGTCATTTGAGTGTGTTTTGGCAGGTTTTGATCCATGGATTACTTGTAAACTTGTTGATCTACCTTTCCTTTGCGTTCCCATAGCCTAATTCGTTGATTTCCCCCTTGATTTGGTGTTTTTCTTGAAGTTTTTCCGCCCAAATCGCCCCAAAATCGCGAAAACGCGTCAAATCTGGGCGTCTCAGGACCAACCGGTACTACCGCTCTAAAAATCCGGTACTACCGCACTTAACCGGTACTACCTCCCAGTACTGCAGCAAAAACAGTAGATTCCCAGATTTCAGCCGCTCACCGTTTTGAGCATAACTTTTGCATTCGAACTCGGATTTTGGTGTTCTTTAGCTCGTTTCGAAGAGGACAAGGATATCTACATCATCATCCACGTTGTTCATGATATCTACTCCATCCAAATTCTGTGAGAAAGGCGGAATCCAACAATAAAGGGTGAAGATCATCGACGAAAGGTATAAACATTCCGCGACTTCTCCCCACTTGCATTCCTTTGTGAACCCCACTATTTTTGCGAGCAACAAACACCTATTGAGACTAGTTCCTCTTATGATTGCTTGGGCTATGCACATTTGATAGCTTGTAGAATTCCGAGCAAATGTTGTGAGCGCTATCTCATATAGTTATCTTGTATAGTTGTTGGCACAAGGAAGAGGCAAGTGAAAAATAGAAAGAAAAAGAAAAAAATATAGAAAAAGGAAAAGATAAAAAGATAGAAATATACATGTGCCTCATAGAATAGGAAGCGCAAGCTCGATGAACATCATATAGATGGTACTTATTATGCATATCTTGTAGCCCACCAATTTTGTTGAATCGAACTAGCATCTCTCCTTGTACTTGTGTGACACGAGCTTATAGTCTTCGCTAGGTAATCATTTGGTTCTTAGATCACTTTCTCCGTTGCACAAGTCCCATTTATCCCACCATGTGTGTTTCCTTGTACATATTTCCTATCTTGTGGATTGACTTGTTTTGCTTTGTGATCATTGTGGTTATTTACTTGCCATTACAACATCTTGATTTTGGATTGGTTCTTGACATGCCATTTTCCATACCTATCCACCATAGACCTTGTGTGTGTGTGTTTTGTTGGTAGTTGGTTTTGGTGTTCCGCGTGAACTTCACTTTGCTTGGTTTATTGCTCTCAAGTGTGGCCACTTGCACGATACGATCTTCCAAGGTAAAGTAAGGTTCTACATTGTATCCCTAACACCCTCTACCACTTCCATATACAACACTTGGTCTTGTGGAGCATGTCTAGGGACTCCGGGACCGAGAATGATATCTATGAAGAATCCATGATGAGCCACCATGACTACGACTCCACAAGTATAGAGGACATGACGGAGCATAACACCGACAACGGCTCCGCATGCTTTGAGGACCCGGAGCACTACAACTACGACGACTCCACATGCATGGAATACATGGAGCATGACATCAATTATGGCTCCTCAAGCATGGAAGAATTGGAGCTCTACATCGACAATGGCTCCTCATGCATGGAGGATATGGAGCACAACACCGACAATGGCTCCACATGCTTGGGTGATATGGAGTACTACACCAACAATTACTCCCCAAGCATGGACAACTTCGAGTGCAACATCGACGACGCCTCACCGAGCATGGAGGACACGGAGAACTTCATCGACTTTGATGGATCCTCCATGAGCCATGAAGAATTCCTCCACCATGTGGAGCTGGAAGCCTACTACGCCAAGCAAGAGGAGGCGCATCATCAAGATTCCATGACCTTCAAGGCCAAGCGTGCCACACCAAAGGGCACCACCTACTTCGATGATCCACCTCCAAGGCGACAAGCGCCACCACCTCCAAGGCGTCAAGCGCCACCATCGACAAGGCATCAAGTGCCACCACCTAGATGGCGTCAAGCTCCACCATCTCCAAGGCGCCCAGCTCCATCACCTCCAAGGCGCCAAGCTGCACCTCCTATCCAAAGAAGAGTGGTGTCCAAACATCATATACATCAAGAGACGCCAAGAAACAAGAATATTCATCCACAAACATCCTCTCATGAGCATCACCACCATAAAGAGGATACAAGACATCGTCAAAGGCATCTTTGCCAACAAGACGAAGAATTCATGATGAGCACCAACCATAATGCTCAAGCAAACTCAATAAGGCACCACAAGCACAAGAAGAGTGCCAAGGCAAATGATCACCATCGTGAGCGTCATGTGGATGACCAAGTGCTTCACCAACATCAACCATCGGCAAGGCACGCCAATGACCTCTGTCGACACCATCATAGGGCACCTTCAACTACTCGTGCCACCACCACAATGGCACCAAGATCAAGCCTTCCTCCACGCCATCAAGCTTCAACGCCTACGCTTGACTTCCACGACCTCGCGAACGAGGAAAATGTAGACCTCTACTTCGCCAAGTTGGATAGCATGAGCCTACCTCCACCACTACTACGAGATGGCCACAAAAAGGTCGAGCATGGGATTTTCCCTTCGACCATGGAGGCGAGCGATGATGCCCATCTTATGGCATCCAACTTTGAAGGCGACAAGGTCAAGAATGCTGAGCATGGGATTTTCCCTTCACCAAAGGAGGCACTTGGAGTTGAGGAAATCGAGCTATACCCATATGCTTGACTGATGATGTGGTACCAATCCCATGTGAGTATGAGAGCCACTTAGCCCACTTGAGTGAGAACAAGAGTGAGATGAGTGACTCCACCTTATGTGAGATTGAGTGCTTCCACTTTGAGGGCATGAGTGATACACCGAGTGAGTTGAGCGTGGTAGTTGATAGGTCAAGTGAGACCATTTTGATTTCTAACGACTTACCCTCTACCTCTAGTGTGTTCTCTTATGTTGTGCTAGGTTCCATGAATGAAGACGCTCCGAGCCATGAAGCAATGATGCCTCAAATGGAGAAGATGTACATGGTGGATGAAGAGGATGCTATGACATGGCTACATCAAGAAGACGAAGTTGTCCACAAGGAGGCCACTACTTCCACAACACCCACTTCATATGAGAGATATGAACAAGGTAACAATAAGGGTGTTGATGATGCCATGATCCCACTAGTGGACATGATGAATTGTGAGGATATGCATGCTATGGATGATACTTGTGACATTACATATGCTTCAATCATATTCCCATGTGATACTTTGCCTTTGCATAATATTGATCATGTGGAATTGGTTGATTGCGATATCATTGCCATAAACATGCCATGCTATGCATCTTGTGTGTATCCTCCAATTGCTTCGGACATGCGTTGTCATGCTCGTCATTCAATTTCTACCATTGCTTGCAATAAGATGAATGCTTGCTATTTCACTTGTTTTGCTTTCAACAATATTGATCACATGCGTTATAATGAGATGGCCCCCATAGCTTTCTCAATTTTTGGAGATTTTTATAATTGCCATGATAAGCATGCTCACCACTTGCATACTCACCATGCATCTATTTCATACTTGATTGACATTAATGGTGATGTGCACAAGAAGAGATACGTCATGATGGATGATGTGTATCTCTACCATGCACACACATTCTTCATTTTGTGTATGATGTGTGTAGGTACCCGCACTATCATGTCAACCTCGGTTGAGCACGAGTTGACAAAAAGAGCTCTTGAGAGCATCCCACAAGTGAGTTCAAGATCGAACCCAGCTCTGATACCTTTTGCATACTTTGCATCTTTCATGTTGAGAAATTTCTCTTTCTTATGGTTTGCTTGCAAGCATGTTAATGGTATTATCTCCCTTATGACAATCATGTTTCTTTGCCATTGGATTTTGATGCTTTGTGCGTTGCACCAAAATTGTTGAACAATTTCCTTTTTCGATGTTTTGTGTGCAACCATAATGCCATTAAGAGCATGTATTGTCATGAGAGCTTCCAAGAATCTCGTCTTGTTGTTGCAACAAACATAAGGACCACTAGCTCTTTCATTTGGTTTGTTTGCAAACATGTGGCTTTTGCTTCCGTTTGGGATACTCATATTCCCATGAAATTTGTTTTTGATGATCTGTGTGTGACATCCAACATGTCAAACAATTTCTCTTTCCAATGGTTGGTTTGCACACATAATGATGTTGCTTTGGACATTCTTCCTTGCGTGTTTTTGCCGAGTTCTCCTATTCTCGCATCAAGGACGTTAATCAAAATTCTAGTCAATTGCCTTGAGTGCCACACTAAAACATTGTATGGAGTTTTTGAGTTCCCACATTTGGATGATGTTCAAACGATTTCCATGCACTTTGACCTTGCATATGCATTCCATTTGCTATACATGCATTGTACTAATAGTGTTGTGAACAAGAATGGACATGCCACATTTGACATGCTCCTCTATCACGCATGAAAATATTTTGCTTGGTCTTTGTTGTGTGAAGGTACAAGTGCATACACGTCAACCTCTACCAACCACGTGTTGACAAGAAGAACTGAAGAGAGTTACCTATGGCTACCCTTCATCGAGCCATCTCTACACCCTAAGGTGACTTCCTTCTACTTGAGGACTCATGATATAATGTTCATGAATTGGCTACGCTTTGAGTGTTGCTTTGCGTTTGCCTTGAGCTTTGTAGGCTTCATGGAAGGTGAAGGAACATTGAAGTGTTGTCAAGTCAATCTTCCCGAGGACGACTATATGGTGAACCCCAGGATCAAGGATGTCCTTCGACCTCTTCTACTTCGTGATGAACATGGAGAGTTGAGGACGACTCTTTTTGAAGGGGGAGATGATGCAGCCCGACCTACGGTCGTTACTACATCAAGGTCTCCAACTTACGCCAAGTTGTCATGGACTCCAAAGGTGAATCCGTTCCTCTATGTGAGCCCACTTCCTACCCTAGTGAATGGTATGCTACTTCATACTCCGTCACATATGCATGATAGGTTCACACCGACCAGTACAGAGGCAAGGGAGGAAGCCCAGAACATCAAGCCCGACAAGACGGAGGCTTGGAAGAGGATACGGAAGAAGACAGGTCGGCAGCTGCCAGGTCCAAGCGGTACTACCGGTCGTCGGAACCGGTACTACCGGTCAGCGGTACTATCGCCCCCTGCTACCGCTCGCTACTGACGGCTCCAACTGACGCTCTAGGACCGCAAGCGGTACTACCGGTTCTAGAGCGGTACTACCGGTCGTGTCTGGGCCTGCACGCGCCAACTTGGCCCAGCACCATGTACCCCTTACTATACTTTCCCGTTTCATTCCCAAACTACCCCTGTTTATGTGGCTGGCCTATAAATAGAGCCCCCACCCCTCATGTATCCCTTAGGCATAGATGATATACTAAAGACAACCCCCATTGTGAAATCTCTAGATTTGCCTCATCCCCTTTACAAAAGGGACCGACTACCGTCACCAACCTCGATTGGACTTTGCATCACGCATCCATCGTTGTACAAGGCCTTGGAGTTCGGTGTCTCGTCTCCAAGTTGTCAAGAACCTCCCCAAGGTGTTCTTCCCTCTCCGATGTGGATTTGAGGGAGCACGTTGACCGATCTTTCCTTGCGAGGATTCTATCGGACCGGTGGCCGCCGTTCGGGAGCAAACGGCCTTGTATCGTGTGAGTTTTGCGTGTGTTCATCGTGTTCTTCGCTAGGTGTGTGTTCGCTTTCGCTACCTTCTCCCTTTCCCCTCGCTTTACCATCGAATTGACCACGAGATCCGTGAACATCGGGCCACCCAAGAGGTTAACCCCTTTATCATTTGTAGAACAGCAGCAAGTTTCCCTTAAGTCGATCACCCAAGGTTTATCGAACTCAGGGAGGAAGTGGTCAAAGGTATTCCCTCTCAAGCAACCCTGCAATCAAGATACAAGAAGTCTCTTGTGTCCCCAACACACCCAATACACTTGTCAGGTGTATAGGTGCACTAGTTCGGCGAAGAAATAGTGAAATACAAGTGGTAATGGTGCCATAAAATAGCTTTATGGTGAGGTAAAGACTAAATTAAGCAAACATGAAACAAATCTAGATGCAAACAGTGTTTCAATGTTTAGAAACAAGGCCTAGGTATCATACTTTCACTAATGAACACTCTCTCATATAAATATCCTCTCTTCATGATAGTACTCTTAACTACTCTCCGGTTGGACACTCTAATCTACCGTAGGGCCTTCCCCAATCTAGATAACCCCACACCGTCACCTTGAGAGCTAGATGGTTCCAACAAACACCACAATTTCATAGAGACAACCAACTCAAAATATAACTCATAACAAATATGAAAGAGAATTTCCTATCCTTGTGATTTTGATGTTTGATAACAACACACCTATCGTTTTAATTGTGCGCTAAGTATATCCCAGGTTTTCTAGATAATGGCACAAATATTGCCTTGCCCACAGTTGCCCTTGCCAAAGTCATCTGTCCGGACCGGTAGTACCGGAAGTACAACCGGTACTACCGCTTGGCACCGGTACTACCGCTCCTACTACCGGTTGGATCCGAGCAAGTTGGGAAGGTCTCGTTTTTTCTTAGTACCACCCGGTACCGTGGAGCGGCACTACCGCTCCAACCGGTAGTACCGCTTGTGGCAAGCGGTACTACCGCTTGGACACGGTACTACCGCTCGACAGTACCGGGAAGCACTGAGGAAGGACTAGCCCTTCCCTATTTGCTCAGTACCAACCGGTACTACCGCCCTGATCGGTAGTACCGCGTCTACCAACCGGTACTACCGCTTGGGGGTTGTACCGCTAGGCAGTACCGGGCAAGACCGTGGCTGACTCGACCAAGTGATGCTCCTCTGGTACTTGGTCTGGTACTTGACCGGTATTACCGCTTGCGACCGGTACTACCGCTTGAGTACCGGTAGTACCGGTGCATTTAATGCTCCAACAGGCAAATTTCTTCAGGGGGTATAAATACCCCTCCACCTACCTTGGGACAAGTTGCTCGTTTCATTGAATACTACCACCTCCATTTGAGCCACCAAATCGCCAAGATATCTTCACTCCTCCATCCAAAGTCATTGATCTTTGGAGAATTGAAGAAGGAGGCCTTGATCTACTACTTCACCAAAAGAGATCTTCATTTCCCCCTCATTCATTTGAGGGCACCCATTTCTCTAGTGTTTTATTTGGAAACCCTAGTTCTAGATTTGGTTCTTACAAGATTGTCTTTGATTGTCTTGACAACTTGCTTGTATTTGGGAGCCTCCAATTAAGTTTTGGATGTGTGCCCCGAACTTGTTGTAAAGGTGCCGGCTTCCACCTCAAAGGTTGCCGATATAGTGGAAGGTGGATCGATCCCGTTGGGGTGAGATTCGTCGGAAAACAAGGGATGCCTCCCGTGGCGTTGGTGGTTTGAAACCACCCCCTTTCCAAACGTAGACGTACTTCCCTTCAAAAGGAAGGAACTACAGGAAACAAATCCTTGTGTCTCCGCATCCTCCACTTTGGTTACTTCTATCCTTTACCGCACTTTACTTACTTGTTCTTGTTTAGTGTTGTGTTATCTAGTGCTTGTTTGTCATATAGGTAAATTCATCTTAGTTGCATTATCTAGAGAATTTACCTTTCTTGTCAAACCTTAACTTGAAAAAGAAGAAAATTTGAAGTGGCACCTATTTACCCCCCCCCCCCCCCTCTAGGTGCCCATACGATCCTTTCAATTGGTATCAGAGCCTTGGCTCTTTATTTGGGCTTTACCGCCTAAGAGTATATGGGTAGCAAAGAAGGGGAAGGTGATAGTGAGTCTACCCACTCGGTGACCATGGATGATCTCAATAACTTGGAAGAAATATTGAGCTCCACCTTGGGCAACGAGATCAAAAAATTGCACAAGTTACTTGAGCAACTTGTTAAAGATAAGTATGGCTCATCATCCCCTTCTCCTCAAGAGGATCCTCCATCTGTGGTACCCAAGGGTAATACTCCGGTATCACCCGAGGGTACGGTAGTGGGGGGGGGGGTAAACAAGACAACACTAATTCGTCCACACAAAATGATGGTGGGAAGGGTGAGCACCATGATTCATGGTACTCTCCCGACCCTCCAATCCCTCACCTTCATGTATACAATAGAGGTGACCCACCTAAGCTTGAAGCATCTACTACTTTTGCTCAATGGCAATCCCTAATGAAAACCCATGTGCGCAACTCTTGCATTGAACTTTGGAACATCATCGAACAAGGACTCTATATTGGGGATTCAAACAACTTGACAAGAAGAGAAGTTGTCAATAGTCAACTCAATGCCACCGCTTTGCACATGATTCAACAAGGTTTGGGTACAAAGGATTACCCACACATTGAGCACCTCATCATCGCCAAGGAAGCTTGGGATGCTCTCACAGTGTTGTTTGTTGGGAATGAGAGCATGAGAAGGAACCGGTATGATGCACTAAGCAATGAAGCCGAAGGCTTCTACATGAAGGAAGGTGAAGATCATGAAGACATGTATCATAGGCTCAAGACCACCGCCGCCGCTTTCAGAAATGTGGATGCCTCACATGTGGATGATGCTTGGATAAAGAGGAAATATGTGAGTGCACTCATGCCCTTTGAGCCCACCAACTTGAAGAGCCTACAAGGAAGACACAACTATTATCTCATGACATCCAATGAAGTTATGCAAGAGATGGCCTCTTTCAAAGTTGACGCCAAGAATGTTGTCAACGTTGCTTTAAAGGCCAAAGTTGTGGAACATGGGGATGAAGATGATAGTGATGAAGGCCTCTCCATGGACCACCTCGATGATGTCAAGATTTCTCATAGTCAATATATAGCCTTCTATGCAAAGAACTTTTGGAAGAACCCAGCAAAGGCCAAGATGGAAATGCAACGAAAAAGCAACCCAAATGGGAAAAGAGAAAATACCACTAGATTGAGAACTTGCTTAAATTGTGGTGACCGCTATCACTTTGTGGCGAGTTGCCCCTATGAGAAGAGAGAAGATCATGGGGGTAAGCTTGTGTTGAAGAAGACTCCCAAAGCACCTTACAAGAAACCCTTCATCAAGAAGAATCCCATCAACAAGAAGTTGGGAGAAATTGTCTTGATCACTCATGAAGAATACTCCTCCGACAATGAAGATGAGGAAGAGGAAACTTCTAATGGTGTGGCGGCTCTAGCCACTACTTCTACTCTGACATTCTCACTCTTAGATTCTCCAAATGAGAATGCTCCCATCAAGAACATCACTTGCCTTATGGAAAGAGGAATGGAGGTATCCTCATCATCTCACTCCACTCCCTTAGCTCATGATGAAAGTGATGATGAGATGTCTCTTGGTGTAAAAAGGGAATTAATTGTTTTCGATGAATTTATGACTAACCTACAAGGTATGCTAAGATACATTTTGGGAACATCTTAGATCAACTTTCCCACACACAAGAACTTCTAGATGTAAGGTGTAAACTTGGGCTGAAGGGAATATGCCCGAGAGGCAATAATAATGTGGTTATTATCGTATTCCTTATTTATGATAAATGTTTATTTTGCATGCTATAATTGTATTAATATGGAAACGTTAATACATGTGTGTTTAATAAACAAAAAGGAAGTTCCTAGTTATGCCTCTCTTATAAACTAGCTCGTTGATTAACAAGATGATCAAAGTTTCCTGATCATGGACATTGGATGTTGTTAATAACAAGGTCACAACATTAGTGTAATGATGTGATGAACATTCATCCAAAGTATAGCATTACGATCAAAGTCATTGAGTTTATATTGCTATAACAACTTACGAAGTGATCCTAATCCTTAGACCATGAGATCATGTCAATCACTAACACCAAAAGAGTTTCTCGATGACATCAAACGTCACACCGTAACTGGGTGATTATAAAGATGGCTTCAGAACTACTGAAGTGTTATGTTGAGGTTCATGGATCGAGAGTGGAATTTGTTCATCCCGATGACGGATAGATATGCTCTGGGCCCTCTCGATGATATTACATTGATTAGCTTGCAAGCAAGTGATTTGATCACTAGAATGTTATATCACGGGAACGAGAAAAGAGTGCATGTCGGTAACGAGATCAAACTAGGTATGGAGATACCGATGATCGAATCTCGGACATGTAATATATCATGAAACAAAGGGATTAAGATACTAGCGTAAAAGGTTCACACGATCACAGAAGTCATTGTTAAATGTGTGGGAGTCAGTACGGATATCCAGGTCCAGCTATTGATTATTGATCGGAGAGGGGTCTCGATCATGTCTGCATTATTCGCGAACCGTAGGGTGACACACTTAAGGGATACCGACACCATTCGGAGCAAATGATATGTCAGAAAAAGAAAAGGAAAGCGCAGGAATTTATTTCACTAGACACTGAAACTGTTTCAGTTGAAATTGCTGAAACTGGTTCTGCATGTGAAATTGAATACTAGCAAGGGGTTTTATGTTAATGTTTGTTAATTAAAGTACTTAACAAAATTATGAATAAATAAATAAAATATTTTTATTTAAATGAGAGCTTGCATTAAATTTGGTGGAAATTTAATGCATGTGAGTGGATTTTTGAGTGGAGGCTCTTTTATGGGAGTGGAGACTTTTCATTTTGAGTGGGAGCTCCACCCACATGAATGTGGGAGAGGTGGAGGCAGCCCCCATGTCTGGGCGCCATGCCCCTTGGGTGCCCCCCTCTCCCCTATAAAAGGCCCCCCTCTCATCCTCTCAAAGCACACCTCCTCGCGAAGGATCTCTCTCCCCCCTTTATAATTTCCCCATGGTCTCGGATCAGCGAGATACATGTTCCTGGTGGCTTTTTTTGGAAGGATTTGTTGCTTCCGCTGCTTCGCTAGAGCGAGGGTGTGGAGGTTGTCGGGGTGCCCGTACGTGTGTGCGATCATGGATGCACCACTGCTTTGCGGTGCTGGACTTGATGGTGCTGGACCGGCTGGACCAGATGGACTTCCTCACGATCTTGAGATCAGCAAGCGTTCGTCTACATCATCCACGAGTACAACCTCGTTAACGCTATTCGGTCTTCGAGGGTATGTATTCTATGGATGTATATCCACCCGTTGCTTGTATCTAGTAGAGAGATCTTGGTACTTAGATGTTCCCATCATAGGATTTTTTTTGTTTTCTATGCTGCAAACCCTACAGTGGTATCAGAGCCGGATCTATGCGTAGATGCTTTGCACGGGTAGTACACATATGAGTATGTGGGAGATGATGATCATTTGATTGCTTCTTAGTTGTAATTGGGATACTGGTGGCATAGTGGGATGAAGCGGCCCGGACAAACTTTACATGTCCTCGCACATGAGACCTGTTCCACGCTTGACATGCAACTAGTTTTGCATAAGTGGCTAGCGGGGGTATGTCTCTCCTACTATAGTCAATATCTAATTTGCAACGAGTTGTCAACAATTTGGTTATCCTCGTTGTGGTTCATGTTCGTAGGTAAGAATGGTTCTATCTTCGAAAGCCCTAAGCCACGTAAAACTTGCAATGGATAAATTAGAGGCGTCTAGTTTAGATTGTTGCTGGGCTAGTGTTATGATATGGTGATATTGTAAGTATAAGTATGAGATGATACTCTTACAACACATATAACGTGTAAGTTCCATAGACCTTGGCCTTACACATAGAGGTATGATAGTGATCATACCACGATGCACATGATGGAGATCATATGCGGGAACCATATCACTTCACTTACAAACATATGATGTTTGATTGCATCTTATATTGCTTGTTTGGCGTTTTATTAGCATAATAAGATGATCCCTCATTTAGATATCAAGATTAAAATGTGTTCTTCCTTAAGTATGCACCGACAATGTTCCGTCGCTTCAATACATCACGTGGTGATCGGGTGTACTTGAATCCACGAGCATATCTCGGGTGTAAGACAGTTACACACGCGAATACTAAGGTTCTTACTTGGCGAGCCTAGCATGTACAGACATGGACTCGGAACACGGACTGAAAGGTTAAGCATGAGTCATATGTTTTGATATGATGACCATATGGATGCTCACCTTTGAACCTACACCGACTCACGTGATGATCGGACTTGGTGTAGTGGATTTGGTTCATGTAATCACCAAAAAGGCACGAGGGATGTCGTTTTTGAGAAGGATTTCATTTCTAATTTGGATTAGTAGAACTCAATTTATCATAAATTAAATCAAAGTGAATTTTCATAATTTGTTATAGTCATTGGCATTCATTCACCACCTTATGCTTAGTTGTAATTGAGATAATAGAACTATAGAATTCTGGATATTTACTTTACGAACTGGTATCGTATTGTGTTGACTGTCAATCTAAAGTTTAAAGTCCTATTGCAAACTTTCAGCAAACTCTGTTTACTCCGTGAAATTTAATAATTGGTATTAAATCGAGAGTAACAATTCCAGTGTTAGTATCTTAAGTATCATGTTTGCCTCCATGATTCTTGATTGTTTTAATATCAAGTTTATCTAGGAGCTGAAAGAATTGTTTCAGAAACCATCATGTGTGACAGATATAACGATATCTGAAACAATGTTTTGATTGTAATATGATAGAGTATAATGTATGTTCTCATATTGGATGAGAATTTACAAAGGTTGGAGATGCTAGACATCCTAATCATCCAAAAGGGTTTTGGAAAGCAATGGTATACTCACGATTCTCCTTATAAGCTACATTAGCTTGATCATGAAAGTCGTCATGATAAGGATGAATTTAAGATGTATGTAAAGTGTTTACTACACCAAAAGATTACTAAAGAATGGATTTTGAAAGAATATCGATCATTTTGATGATGGTGATCTACTTCAAAGTGCAAGTCCAAAGGTATTATAATTTGAATTTACATGCTTTGGACTATGTGTCATGTATATGGCGCCACTGTTGATGTTGATAGATTCTTTTAAAAAGGAAAAGGAAATGCTAAAAGAGAATCTATAAAATATATTTGGCAGAAAAGATTGGAAATATCCAATTTAGGTATATGGATGATATACATGTTATGGTTGTATTCTTTGCTTGTTAAACAATGTGGTTCTTGAGTATTGGATACCAAATTGGTTGGTATGAAATTTCATATGGAACGACGCAATTCATGAACCACAATGGCCTAAGTAACTAGCAAGAGAATATGTGATGATGTTCATCGGAAACAAACAAATCGTTGTTTGTATTTCTCGTTGACATCAAAGCTTGACTTCAAGATTAGTTTTAATAATTGTTATTTAAATTAGGTATTATGAGAACAAAGGTTGTTCAAATAATTACCATATTCCATATAAGATGGATGATTTACAAATCTAGTTGGAGAAATCACATCCATAAAGCTAATGCTAAAATGCCGCAAGACAAATGATTGGAAGATCACTTACGAAGTGACATCGCCCTTTAAATTATATTGGAAAGAAAACATGAAGAAACTCCATTTTCATGGATTTTTGGAGTCTTTGATTTGATCAAGTGACGCTTGTGAGACTTTCCTCGGGATAATTAAAACTTCGTTCAAAGGCCAAAGAAGAACGAACGACTAAAATATTGGAATTTATACATGTCGATGTATGTATTCCATTATGTGTAGTCGTAAGTGATGGATTTCAACTTTATATGCTTTCTCCAGAAATTTGAGTGAATATTCACTTAATGAGAAAGAAGTATGAAATATTTGAAAATGTTTCAAAGACTTTCAAGATGAAGTGAAAAATCATTGTAACAAGAAAATAAAATGGTTTATGATTTTATCATAAGGGATTTATTTGAGTTACAAGTGTAACAAGAAAATAAATGAATTATGATTTATCATAAAGGGATTTATTTGAGTTACAAGTTTATAAAAACACCTATATTTACATCTCCCGAAACACCATAGGAGTATGGAGTGTTTGAGATTTGTAATGAAACGTTGTGTGACATGGTTGGATCAAAAGTGTTATTTATAAAACTGCCATTATGTTTTAAAAGATTAAAGCTTTAGGGACTGCCACTTTTACACTGAAAAGAGCTCCATCTTGATCCGTTGAAATGACACCATGGAAGTTATGGTTTGGGGGTAAAACCCAAGTTGTCATTTCTTAAATTTTGGTATGCTAACCGAAGTCGTATGAGCATGTCTTTGTAGGTTATTTCGAATAACAATTGGGTATTCCTCCATAACACCAAGGATAAAAGGGTTTGTCACTTGAAATGTGAAGTTTCTTGAAAAAGGAATTTTTTGCAAAAGTTAAGTGGGAGGACAATAGAACTTGGATAAGGTTAACAAACCTTAGCTAAATGTGCCGAGTTGCGCAGCGCCGGAAATGGTTCCGGAGGCTGCCATAATGCGCATAGCTTATGTTCCTCAAAGGTTGTGGTCACGGAGATCTAAGTTCTTATTGAACCAAGTCGGTCGGATAAACAAATCAAATGCTGAGATTTGAGAGTAAATCATTATTGTTTGACAATGATGAACCGACCACATACAAAGAAGCGATGATGGGCCCTGACTCCGTCAAATGGCTTGAAGCCATAAAATCCGTGATAGTTCCATACACGAGAAATCAAGTTTTGAACTTGGAAGACCCTTCGAAAAGGTGTAAAAACATGTCGGTCGTATTTGGATCTATAAAGAAACAGACATGGATGTTTCACATCTATGAAATAGTCGACATGTCGTATAGTATTTTACGACAATGTTCAATGAGTTGACTATGACAAGATTTGATCTTTCATAGCGATATTTAGTCTGGACGGATTAAAGTAACAACCACTACATATAATTTGGTATATGGTAGATGAATAAACAAAACAAAGTTCTTCTAATAGAATGGTTACCTAGGATGTGTACATGACACGATCCAAAGGGTTTTGTTAATTCAAAGGATGCTAAAAAGGGCATGCAAACTTCAATGGTTGAAGTAAGCATCGCGGAGTTGGAATCTTCACCATGATGAAAAGTAGTTTTCATCAGGAGACGATGAAGATGCTTGCATTTGCAAGAAATTAAGTGGAAGCGCTAAGACTGTAACACTACGGTTCTGAAAAGACCGTAGCTTCTATGTGACATGCCAATCCGTGGATCGGTTCATTGGCTCACAATAGAATAAGATGAATAACATAGCAAAATATCTGTGTATCATAAATAACGAAGATCTAGAGTATCTTTATTACAATAAAGGCTTAGCTCAAGGCTAGCTCAACTTATTCAAGTAGCAACATAAATAAAGTAAATCCTCCATTCTTCAAATTGCCCACAAGTGAACAAGTGCCGAGTGGAGTACTGTGGCCTAAATCGATCACTCGGAATTGGAATATCCTGCAACATGAAACGTAGCAGCCCCGAAGGGTCAATACATGGAATGTATGGCAAGTAGAGCTATTAAAGGAGACAATAGAACTAACATATACATGCATATTTGGCAAGTGGAGCTGTGGCTAGCTTGCATTTGCAATTACCTTTGTCCTACTTTCATAAACAGTTTTTGATTTTCTTTGAAAAGATCCCAATTAAGTTAATCCATCAACATTAAAGCGATTAGAAAATTGGAATGAGCGAGAAATATGTCATGGAATCAATATCAAGCAACTCAGACGTCCATAACCAGGGACACGGCTAATCGATTAGTTTACACACCCTGCAGGGGTTAGTACACTTTACCCATGTGACTTGGCCAACCCAGCTTGTACCACCACTCTCATTTTGGGTGATGATAGGGAGAAGTCCAAGAAGGGACAGTTCGGGAAGTAGCTCCCCAAACCCGACATACACCGGTCCAACCTACCAAAATTCTACATTTCTGGATACGTGGGTTCGAGTTACCACAACCTACTGAGTCCAACCAACCGCCCATTTTATTATTGGCACATGGTTGTACACGTAAGTCACAAAATAAATAAGCCAATCATTTTCTCTTGATACCTGGGTGCCTTTCCGCAATGATACCACCAAAATTTATCAATCCCATCACACCCAGGAGATTCATTGATTAAGTTGTTTTTAGTTTTTGCAAACCAACACATTTAGAAACAACTTCAGTGATGTAACCCACCCCTCGTTCATCATAGCATGGCTAAGCACATCTACCAACGGTGGCTCATCTACAGGGGAAAACCCTACCACATAATAGGACATAGCATAGCGATAGTATTATCCTACACATGCATCTACAAAATACACGCCAATGCATTGAAAATAGTAGGACAACATCATGAACAAGGTAGCATCTACTTGCCTTGGCTGTAGCGGTCGGATGAACAATCCATACACGAGCAAGCGTTACACTCGTCACAATCTACACGATACAATTGCAATCACATAAACAAACCATACACAATCATAATCAACAATGACAATGCAAGATGCATGCATGACATGCTGGACATTGCTATAGTAGCTTCATATATTCTTATTCAGTATACCTACTGTATGTATGCATGAAAAACATTTTAAGTGCATAGAAAACAAAGTATGCAATTTTAGATGCCCAAACAATAGAGCTAGAACCCAAATATTTAGCCATTGCTAATATACTATTTGTAAAATCTTGGAAAAATATCCACTGTGTAGGCAACCTATAATAGAGCCAGTACCAATTGGAATTACCCAAAAAGGTTTCATATAATTCCCTAAGTAATTAAAATACTCCAGTAAGCCTTTATACAGATTCTGCAAATTCCAATACTATAAGTCTACCCTTTTAATTCACTGTAAGATTTCTCCTATTATACTGATTCTAGGGACATCTTTTTTGCAATTTTTGGAGTTACAGAACTTTTTCTATGAATTTAATACTCTAAAAAGAGCATTAACTCATTTAATTAACCAAGAGAAAAATCTTGCTGCAAAAGCATAGAACAACTGTACAGCAATATTTTACATGAGATACTGATTCCATACATATTTTATTTGCAACTTTTCGCCCACTATATTATTTTCTATGAATTTTACAAGTTCCATCTAAAATCTGCCAATTAATTCGAATTAAATTTAAACAGCCAAACTTGACCGATTGACTAGACCTACGTGGTGCTGACGTGGCGCTGACCAGTCAGCGCCCTGGGCTGACTATTCAATGGTCCCGTTGGATGCCGATCGAACGGCCGAGGAAGGTCGCGAAGGGGAGCTCACCGGAGCAGTTGGCAGCGGCGGCGGTGACGGTCGGGGCGGCGACAGTGGCGGTCCTCGACGACGGCGGAAGGTGGGACGGCGTCGGGGGCGAGGTGGCGGATCTCCTCACGGTGGCGGCACGGGATCCCGCGCGTGCAGGCGACGGTGGCCGGCGGCTGGAGTGGCGGGCGGCGAGGTGGCGACTCGCGGCGGCGTCGGTGGCCTGCGGGGAGAAGGGGAGGCGGGTCAGCGGTGGCCGGTGGCGACTCCCAGCGGGCGTGCGAGGTGAGGGGGTTCGCGGGCGATGGCAGGCGGCGCTTACAGAGCTCGGAGGCGGCAGCGGCGGCTCGCAACTCCGGCGAGCAATTGCTCGGCGATGGCGGCGGGGTAGGTGGCGATTTTTGGGGGGTTTGGAAGAGGGGGTCGTAGAGATTGATATAGGCAAAGATTTTCGGGGAGAAACAGTTTGAATTCGGCCCGATTCCGAAGGAATTAGAGCTGTTCGCAAGTTGGGGAAGAACACTCTGACGTGTGGGTCCCACGCGTCAGCGACGCGCTATGGCTGACGGGACGGGCCTGCTCGTCAGCGGGGCGGGCAGCGGCGGCGGCGCATACTATCCGCCGCGCGCGCGCTGGGCTACTGCGGCTGCTGGCACGGGCTGCTGCTGCCGCGGCTGGGCTGGCTGGGCCACGGCCGGTCTGGCTGCGCCGGTGCCCCCTTTTCTCTTTTGTTTTTTGATTTTCTTTTCCTTTTTCCTGGTGTATTTTCTTAACTGAATTTTTTGTCAGAGAAAACTGTCTACTCTAAGATCAAAATTCAGATTGCCATAACTTTTGCTACGAAGCTCCGATTGAGGCGATTCAAAGTGCTACTGGTTCATGACGGAACCCTTTATGCACTGTGCCATCCAAACTACCAAAGTATACTGTTTTTAATAGAAGCATGGTAAAACCAAGCCTTCAAGTGTAGGTGTCAAAATGCAATTGCAAGTGATTTGTTTTGCCAAAACTTTTTCAAACTGAATTTTTGCAAAGATGATCATGATTCATTGACATGTATGCTATGCAGTACCAAATCTTAAATTTTGAATGTGACAAAGACATATTTCTAATATATTATGTGGAGGACATCTTGTTGATTAGAAATGATGTATCTTTTATTGACAAAGGTTAATAATTTCATTTTGATGAAAGACTTAGGCAAAACCCGAATATTTAGCATGAATATCTATAGTGGATAGACTGTGACGCTAATATGGTTATGCCAAACGTACATATATGAGATATTGAAGGAGTTCAATATAGAAACGACAAGAAAAGTTTCTTGTTGCATGGAAAGGAATTGAATCAAGATTCAAGTGTATCGAAACTTGATAAGTGAAACAAGATTCAAGTGCTTTGACACTTGATGAGTGAAATTACGAAAATGTTTTGATCAATCATACCATGATATATACACATCCAGATATGTCCTATGCTCTAAGTGTTATGAGCATATACCGAAATGAATCATAAAATGATCATTGGACGATAGTAAGGATATTCTTATGATCTTTTGGAAGAACTAACAATATATTTGTGTAGAGGTGACAAACAATTACAAATAGTTCATTGTAAATTGTTACATTGATACTAGTTTTGTCACAAGATACAAATTAAGTTTATCTCAATTTAAACTATGGGTGACACAATGAAATGGAAAGAAAGTTTCCATGATGGATTTGGATAAATTCCAAAGTTAAGACATTGTGTAGGATACTACAACAAAAGGCTAAGTATATGACTTGTAACATCCCAAAAATATCAAACTTAGATCATCAAAACACTAATCATCAAGATTAGGGTCAACAAAAAACTTTTCTAAATGAATTCATGAATGCATGAATTTTGAATTTCTTTAAAAACCACCTTGTTTGTGTGAACCATTGCTTGTAAAATGTTTCTTAGGTGAAAATAACATCATCTAAAACATTTCCCACACTTTTTCTAAAGACAAGTAAATCAAAACAAATATATTAAGGGAATGGTCATTTTGACCAATTTAAATCCCATGCCTACTTTGGCTATCTCAAACTTTCAGAACCTAATAGAAACTTTTCTGGATCTTTGCACCCCTTGAATGTACTCATAACAGAGTATCAAGGCCCGCTTTGTGATCATCCAGAAACTTTCAAATGCATAGTTTAAATGACATTTCAAAATTGAATCTTCTTCATATGGGAAGATCCCACTTTTTCAAAACCCACTCAAACAAGCTCAATTTTCAAAACCCAAGCATCTGCAGACTCACCAGAACCAATCTAGCAAACCCACCAAAATTCAATTCAAAATTCAAAAGTTGAGTTCATGCGGCCATTTCATCAAACAGGTTGCAGACACAAATCAAACAAAACCACAAACACTATAGTGTGCAGTGTTTTGAGCCTAACTTGTTCCCTAGTTAGCTCACACACAACCCAGTAGATCATCTAGAAAGATTAGCCCAACACTAGCACCCCCGTGAGCTTGCCATTGCCATTAATGGTGAACAGCCGAGCACCCCCATGTCACCCCATTGTGGACAGCAAGCTAGGAGCAGCAGCAAGCCTAGCCAGCATGTCTGGGAGGCAGCCCACCATCCACCGCCACTGCCTGTCCTAGCCGCGAGCGTTGCCAAGCCCTGGACCACGCGCACAAGACACGCCTAGACCTTGCCGAGCATTTGAGTTGATTAAAACTCTCAAAAATCACATTTAACCATACCTTTCAGAATATATAAAAATATATAGGTTTACTTGCAGAAATAATGTTCAAGGAATAAAAGAATGCTTCATAAGCATTTCTAGCCACTTTAATTAATTAAATTAAAAGGGTAAAACCTTATTAAATTGTGACACCACTTTAAATCACATTCCCATGGACTACAATATGTGGTGATGACATGTGTCAACATGATCCCATGTTTAGTTTGGAGAATATTAAATCTTAAGTAGTTTCTCTGAGTAGAAATTACTTTTCTAAAATAAAAAGATTTAACCCAAGCCTTAACCTTGTAATGTTAGAGATGATGCTAGATCATCTATAGGACCCTTGTGTGTGATGATTGCAAGTAGTTAAGTATTGTTTGGTGATTGTGTACCTCGTATTTATTCATAGACGCTAGTACCGACCAAGGATACAAGGAGGAAGGAGGATACTACGAAGAGGAAGCCGAGGAGAACTTCAACCACTGCTCTGCACAAGGCAAGCCTAATACTACTAGTGAATGTGCAAGCTGATACTATACCAATGCAAGCTAACCCTTGCAAAATACCCTATTGTTGCCACAAACCCATACTTGTGATATGATTACTATATGCCTTAAGCATATGTGATCATACCCACTTGCTAAACCAATCCTAGTTTTATGGCAAGCTTCTTACTTTATTTCTTTATCAGAGCTTACTTAGAGTCTACCTAAGAGTTTGGTAGATATTAGATAGTTGTGCTCAAGGTTGCCTAAAGAGCATAAAATTTGGCCTAAGCTAGAAACCTTGATATCATCCTAAGATATAAGGTTAGACTTAGTGAAACTCCACTAGTACCACCCCTCATCATTATTACCCCCACCTGTAGATGCTAGTGCTAAGCATAAAACTTGATCAACCTTAGATGGGGATACTTGGTGGAAAAATGGTTATGAAAACCTTGGAATGATGGATCATTCTATTGAAATGTTTTGGACATGTGTTTCCAAACCCTTGATGATTTTGGTGATAAAAATGTTGAGGCATGAGCCTTAGCCCCTTTATAAAACTGATGGTTGTCTGGATGCGATACCATTCCAATTTTATCGTACAACCACAATACCCGAATTTTGGGTAGGGCTTGACTGGAAACTTATATACCTTAGTATTAGTTCCCTCCCGGCCAAGGTCCGAGCTGAGGCTACCTTGTGAAGATTGTCCACATGTGCAGTACCCAAGATGACAGTGGTCATGGTTGGGAGGCCAAACTCACAGGAGAGGTGCTAATACTAGGGAGTGTAATTGAAAGGTTAGGATTGATTATCCGCATACTGAGTATGGTGAATTCAGGATTTGTTCCTGACGGATGTATCGTATGTTATGGTGAAAGTGTACAATCTCTGCAGAGTGTCAAACTATTCGAATAGCCGCGTCCGCGGTTATGGACAGTTGGAGTGGCCATACTGTTCCCCCGTCAGACTTTCCAAAATGACTTGTGAAATGAATTGAGACTTGGACTTGACCACAACAGAGTTGTGACCTGAATTACAAGATCCCATTTAGGAGTTGTAAAATTTGTGACTAGTTTTGGAACTTAGTGAAGATAAACCTGGCTTTTGCAAAACAACCCTAGAGCCTAGCATCCTATTATCCAAAAAACCCTTACCTGTTAGTATTAGTTTGCGAGTACTTAAAGAGTACTCATGGCTTTGTCCCTGGCTATTCCCATGGCCAGACTATGAAGAGGAGTACCTGGAGGATGGACCCCAGGAAGGTTACGACAACTAGGATCATCTCCCATCGTCAGCATTGCCTGTGACCCCGAAGATGGAGCTTCGCCTACGCTACCGTTATTATTACGTATTCCGCTGCTTGATGTTGTATTAAGAACTGGATCATGAGATCCCTATTTGTGTAAGAACTTATGTATCGTTTGTAATGGATGAAGTACTATGGTATCCAATTCTGTTATGTCTCGCAAAAATGGTAATCCTGGGATTGTGATGTATGGCATAACAGGCATCTAGGATTGAAAAATCCGGGTGTTGACAAGTTGGTATCAGAGCCATCCTGACCATAGGAGACCCTAGTTAGGTTGGACGTTGAACCAAAAACTTAGTTTCAAAACCAAAGAAAAAAAAATATTTACAAAAACCTATTCTCATTCTTATCTCTTTAATTCTTTCATAAAACCTCATGTTCCTCAAAAACTCTTGCAAAATAGATAAAATTTTGACACACTTGATCACTCTGCTAATCTACTCATCCTCTATTTTTATAGATGGACGTGAAGTACAACAAGTTTTATCAACTTGGGAATGGAGGGGACCTTATCTTTGAGAGGGATCTGGATCAGCTTTCGGAACTTCTAGAGCATCCACACCCTGAGTTCTTCGGAGCTCAGCTCAATGATCAAGGAGGAGAAGATCTGCAGTGGCTAATTGTTGCAAGTCTCCGAGGAAAGATTGAACCTCCCACTGCGGAAGGAATTCAGTTCACCTTAAGAGAGAACAACTGGCTCGATGGACTTGCCAGAGCAATGCAGGAATCTCTTTCCCGTCTGTGTGGGCAGAGCATCAATCAGATCAAGGGTACTCGCTTTGAGTTTTTCCCAAGACGTGATGCAAATGGACAACCACTGGAAGCCCCATACCACCCCGAGCTGAAGACTCAATTGGACCACCTTAGCTTCATGATGTATGATCGTCAGCAGGAGTTGGACAACTGCCGTGACTATTGCAACCACAAGTCTGCCATCATCAAGATGAAGCATCAGACCATAGCCATGCTAGCAAAGGATCGCAAGTCTCGTCGCCGTCAACTCGACAAGAAGGAGCGCATTATTGCCCGTCTTTGCCACCGCATCTCATCTCTGCAAGAGACCATCCACGAGAGAGACATGCAGTTGGAGGAAAGGGAGAATGCCGGAGAAGATCTTCGTGGAGACCCTTACTCTTATCTCAGCGATGACGATGATTTTCTGGAGGATTAGGCCATGGACTTCTTCACCGATGAGGATGATTTCGCCTTCATCGATGATGCGGAAGATGATGAAGCCACAGACTCCGAGGAGTAGTAGCACTGAGCACTAGCGTAGTGAGTAGTAGTCAGTCCCACTATATCGTAGATTCCAGAATGGTTCTTAAAACCATATGTTTTCCTTTGTTGTGGTGTGTGTTGTACTGTGTGCTATGAATGAATGAATGAAAAAGCAAGTTGCTAGAAAACCTGAGTCAAACTCTAAAAACTTTTAGAAGACCCAAAACCTTAGAAATTTCCCTCTTTTCTCATGATCTATATCAATCTTCAGATGCCACGTGGAGGAAGTGGTTCAGCCCCGGACCCAATGTTGCAGATTCTGCAAATGTTGACCTCTGACCGCGAAGCTGAAAGAGCGGAACGTCAAGCCAACCTAGCCACTCTGCAACAGATAGCCCAGCTAGCCCATAACAACCAAGGCCATGGAAATCAGGACAACCACGGATCTAAGCTCAAGAATTTCTAGAATACCAACCCACCCGTTTTCACCAAGTCGGAAGAACCCCTAGACGCTGATGATTGGCTGCAAACCATGGAAAATAACTTAGAAGTAGCCGGAGTGGAAGCCAACGAGAAAGTTCTATTCGCCACCCATTACCTAGCCGGAGATGCCAGGGCATGGTGGAACAGTGTTCGTGCAATGACCGGAGGCCAGATGATGACCTGGGAGGAATTCAAGGTCAAGTTTAGCAGAACCCATGTGCCACCAGGTTTAATCAAGAGAATGAGAGACGAGTTCAGAGAGTTGAAACAAGGAAGGATGACTGTAGTGGAATACGGTGACAAATTTTTGTCATTAGCTAGGTATGCCCCGGACGAGATAGACACCGAAGCCAAGAAGAAAGAAAGATTCCTGAATGGTCTGCATGACGAGATGCAGACGGTGTTAGTCAATATCCCCTTTGTTGATATTGAAGCCCTTGTCGACTCTGCTATCCAGATGGAAGGGAACATCAACCAGGCCAATGAGAACCGCAAGCATCGCATGATGCATCAACCAGGAACCCATCAGACCCCAAAGTATCGCCCCAACCCATCTCCAGGATTTGCCCCAAGAACCAATAGACCCCCTATGACCCGTCCGACCTATCCCAACCGTGGAAACCCTAGACCCGGAGGAAATCACAACAACCCCGGCAACTCTAGCAATTTCACCCGTGCCCCACCCAAGTTCAACACCAACAATGCTACCGCCAATCCCAACACTGCCCCGAGGACTGGAAGCAATGTTGTGCCTGTCGCAGCCAAGGACAAGTCACAAGTGACCTGTTATGACTGTGGAAATAAAGGCCACTATTCCAACGAGTGTCCCAACAAGAAGAATGCTACAGCCCCTAATACCAACGTCCCAGCTCAGCAACAGCGTCGTGTCCAGCCAGGGAGAAGATTTGCCCCAGGGAATTCACTCAACCGCAATGGCCGTCTTTTTCTCATGCATGCTGAAGAAGCTCAGGAAGCGCCAGACGTCGTGCTGGGTATGTTTTCTGTTAATTCAGTACTTGCAAGAGTGTTGTTTGATTCTGGTGCATCGCATTCATTTGTCACCGAAGAATTTGCTTGCACTAGTAAAATTCAACCAACCAAATTGAAGCATGTGATGATTGTACAAACTCCCAGATCAACCACCAAGGCTAGGCAAATTTGCAAAGCCGTCCCTATCCGAATCCATGGCATAGATTTTTATGCTAATCTAATAGTACTCGGAACTAAAGGTTTGGAAGTAGTACTTGGAATGGATTGGATGTCCAAACATAAAGGATTGATTGACTGTGCCAAGAAATCCATCACCATGACCAGTATCACCGGAATATCAGTCGAGCATATATCTGAAACCTTACCTCACCAATTCAAGTGTAACAAGAGTCTAGCCCAACCTACCATTGACCAAGTCCGGATAGTCTACGAATACCCCGATGTATTTCCAGATGTTTTGCCCGGTATGCCCCCAGATCGGGATATCGAGTTTATCATCGAACTAATCCCCGGAACAGGACCCATAGCCCAGAGACCCTATAGTATGAACCCGTCGGAACTAGAAGAACTGAAGAAGCAACTAGATTCCATGTTGGAAATCGGATTGATTCAACCAAGTGCGTCACCATGGAGATCACCTGTCTTGTTTGTGGACAAGAAGGATGGAGGTAACCGTTTATGTACGGATTATCGGAAGTTGAATGATGTCACCATCAAGAAAAAGTACCCTTTGCCCAAGATAGAAGATTTGTTTGATCAGTTGACTGGTGCCCAAGTGTTTTCTAAGATTGATCTTAGAACTGGCTATCATCAACTCAAAATTCGTGCAGAGGATATTCCAAAGACTGCCTTTACCACCCGATATGGATTGTACGAGCATACAGTCATGTCTTTTGGATTAACCAATGCCCCCGCTTATTTCATGAATCTCATGAATAAGATTTTTATGGACTTCCTGGATAAGTTTGTCGTTGTTTTCATCGATGACATTCTGATTTATTCCAAATCAGAAGAAGAACATGAGCTACACCTAAGGACCATTCTTGGAACCCTTAGAGAGCATCAGTTGTATGCAAAATTTAGCAAATGTGAATTCTGGTTACAGGAAGTAGGATTCCTCGGTCACATTGTATCAGCCGGAGGAATTGCCGTGGACCCTGCCAAAGTGAAAGATGTAGAAGATTGGCAAGCCCCAACCACTCAAACCCAAGTTCGTGTTTTTCTCAGATTGGCGAGATATTACCGCAAATTCGTAGAAGGATTCTCGAGTATCGCTAGACCCATGACCCAATTGCTGAAGAAGGACAAGAAGTTTGAATGGACCGACAAATGTGAAGCGAGTTTTCAAGAACTCAAGAGGAGATTAATTTCAGCCCCCATCTTGATTATGCCGGATATCACGAAGCCCTTCGATGTGTATTGTGACGCATCCAAGATTGGTCTCGGATGTGTGCTAATGCAAGAAGGCAAAGTTATATCTTATCTATCGCGACAATTGAAGCAACATGAACAAAATTACCCAACCTATGACCTCGAACTCGCAGCCGTAGTTCTAGCCCTGAAGACATGGAGACATTACCTTATGGGAAATCGTTGTGAGATTTATTCGGATCACAAGAGCCTAAAGTATATATTCCCTCAAAAGGAGCTGAATATGAGGCAGAGAAGATGGATTGAACTAATCAAGGATTATGACCTGGACATTCACTATCACCCTGGAAAAGCCAATGTGGTAGCCGATGCCCTTAGTAGATTGTCGTGCCGCTTGAACTCCATGATTTTGAAGGAGCAACCAAGTTTGCACAAAGAGATGGAAGAGTTTCGAATGGAATTAGTAAGTGAAGGATTTTTGGCCAGCATAGAACTTCAGCCCACTTTGATCAGTCAGATTAAAGAAGCGCAAAAGGGAAATGCTAGTATCGACAGAATCAAGCATCGTATCGGTACAGGCAAAGTACCCGGATTCACCGAGGATGAAGAAGGAGTTTTGTGGTACAAAGGACGCCTTTGTGTACCAGCAGATTCGGAGTTGAAAGAAGTTATCTTGAAGGAGGCTCATGATACTCTCTATTTTATCCATCCCAGAGGAACTAAGATGTATCAAGATTTGAAAGAGCAATTTTGGTGGCATAAGATGAAGAGAGAAATCGGAAGCTATATCGCCAAGTGTGACATATGTCAGCGAGTCAAGGCAGGACATCAAAGACCCGCTGGATTGTTGCAACCTTTGCAAATTCCAGAATGGAAATGGGATTCCGTAGGAATGGACTTTATCACTGGACTACCTACTTCTAGTAGGGGAAATGACTCTATTTGGGTCATAGTGGACAGATTGTCCAAAGTCGCCCATTTCTTGCCCGTCAAAACCACCTATCAGAGTTCGAAGCTAGCCGAGTTGTACATCGCTAGGATCGTTAGTTTGCATGGAGTCCCCAAGAACATAGTATCGGATCGAGGAACTCTGTTTACCTCGAGATTCTGGAAGAAAGTCCAAGAAGGTTTAGGAACCCGCCTAGATTTCAGTACCGCGTATCACCCTCAGACCGATGGACAAACGGAGCGAGTAAATCAAATACTCGAGGATATGCTGAGAGCATGTGTGCTAGAATATGGATCCAAATGGGAAGACTGTCTGCCATTTGCAGAATTTTCTTACAACAATAGTTACCAAGCCAGTTTGCAAATGGCCCCATTTGAAAATTCATGTACGGAAGAAAGTGTCGCACCCCTTTGAACTGGTTGGAAGTAGGAGAGAGTCAGATCTTCGGACCCGACATCCTAAGAGAAGCAGAAGAGAAGGTTCACAAGATTCGTGAGCACCTCAAGACAGCCCAATCCCGACAAAAGAGTTACGCCAACAAGAGACGTCGAGACCTCGCCTTCAACGTCGGAGATTTTGTTTATCTGAAAGTGTGGCCATTGAAGGGAATGCAACGTTTCCAACTCAAGGGAAAGTTAGCCCCCAGATATATCGGACCTTTCAAAATTTTGAACCGTCGAGGAGAAGTATCGTATCAACTGGAGCTACCTGAAGAGATGTCATCTGTGCACAATGTGTTCCATATCTCATTACTTCGCAAATGTCTCGAAGTCCCCGAGAAGACCGAAGTGTTCAAGAATATCGACCATCGGACCATAGAGATCAACGATGACCTGAGCTATCCCGAAGTGCCCATCCGTATATTGGAGGAAGCCTTTCGAACTACCAGAACCCGAAGCATCAAGTTTCTCAAGATTCAATGGAGCAATCACACAGAAGAGGAGGCTACCTGGGAACGCAAAGATCACATCAGAACGGAGTTTCCAGATCTCTTCAAATCCTAGGTAATCTTTTCGTCCTTTTTCAAATCTCGGGACGAGATTTTGTTTAAGGGGGGAAGGTTTGTAACATCCCAAAAATATCAAACTTAGATCATCAAAACACTAATCATCAAGATTAGGGTCAACAAAAAACTTTTCTAAATGAATTCATGAATGCATGAATATGTGTATGCATGAATTTTGAATTTCTTTAAAAACCACCTTGTTTATGTGAACCATTGCTTGTAAAATGTTTCTTAGGTGAAAATAACATCATCTAAAACATTTCCCACACTTTTCCTAAAGACAAGTAAATCAAAACAAATATATTAAGGGAATGGTCATTTTGACAAATTTAACTCCCATGCCTACTTTGGCTATCTCAAACTTTTAGAACCTAACAGAAACTTTTCTGGATCGTTGCACCCCTTGAATGTACTCATAACAGAGTATCAAGGCCCACTTTGTGATCATCCAGAAACTTTCAAATGCATAGTTTAAATGACATTTCAAAATTGAATATTCTTCATATGGGAAGATCCCACCTTTTCAAAACCCACTCAAACAAGCTCAATTTTCAAAACCCAAGCATCTGCAGACTCACCAGAACCAATCTAGCAAACCCACCAAAATTCAATTCAAAATTCAAAACTTGATTTCATGCGGCCATTTCATCAAACAGGTTGTAGACACAAATCAAACAAAACCACAAACACTATAGTGTGCAGTGTTTTGAGCCTAACTTGTTCCCTAGTTAGCTCACACACAACCCAGTAGATCATCTAGAAAGATTAGCCCAACGCTAGCACCCCTGTGAGCTTGCCATTGCCATTAATGGTGAACAGCCGAGCACCCCCATGTCACCCCATTGTGGACAGCAAGCTAGGAGCAGCAGCAAGCCTAGCCAGCATGTCTGGGAGGCAACACACCGTCCATCGACACTGCCTGTCCTAGCCGCGAGCGTTGCCAAGCCCTGGACCACGCGCACAAGACACGCCCAGACCTTGCCGAGCGTGCGCCAGAGCGCCACCCTCGACCATCATCCACAGACCTCGCGCCGCCCTCACCGCGCGCACACACGATCACCACCGACCCAGGACACCGCCAGACACCCCCGTTTGCCGCCCCGTGCCATATAGCCACCGCCCGCCGTCGAAGACGCCGCCTCTGCCGCGCAGAGCGCCGCCCGTTCCAGACCAAACCACACCGCCCCATGCCTCGCGATCATGTCGTTGAGCATCGCCAGGAGACACAACACCGTCCCCTACCCGTGCCCATGCCATTAGCTGCCTGTAACGTCGCCCCCGACGAGCTCACCTTGCGCCCCGCCGGTCGCTTCGCTCGACTATAAATAGAGACCACCCCCGCATGAATTCTTCGCACCATCTCACTCCCCTCTCCCCACTAACCGTGCCACACCATTCTCAGAGCAAGTCGAGCACCACCTCGCCGGAATTTCACCGGAGCCCGCCGCCTCTGGAGCAGAAGGGAACCAGCGATTGGAGCCGCCCCAGGAGAAGCCACCGGTACCAGGAGGATCGCCGTCGTCGACTTTGTCGTTCGCCCGCCTCTCCGACCCTCGCCCGTACCCCGGTGAGCCCCTAGCACCCCCCACTGGCCGCGCTAGGTTTCGTTCTCGCCGGAGCTGTCTCGCGTCGACGATGACCCTCAGTCGTTGCATTAGAATCAGATCGAACGTCCCACGTTGCCCCATACCGCTTCGCCCATCCCCGTGTCACTGACGAGTGGGGACACCCACTTACGCAGCCCGCGGGAGCACTGCGCTTAGCAGGCCGGTCCGTTAGAATTTCCCGCGCAGCCCAGCAATTCAAATTAAACTTTTTTCTTTTTTAATTCAAACACACTTCAGCATCCAACTTCAAAAATCAACCCAGATCAACTCAGTGCATCAAATTGGATGAAACCAATTTTGTTGGAAAGGTCTGTGAATGCTTAATCCAAGCCCGTTGGATTCAATTCATTTGGATCTGTAGATCACCCATAGCAAAAATAACAAGGCAGAAGCTTTTCTGCATTCAAACATTTTTCAAATTTAAACCATACAATCTTTTGAGTTGATTCCAACTCTCAAAAATCACATTTAACCATACCTTTTAGAATATATAAAAATATATAGGTTTACTTGCAGAAATAATGTTCAAGGAATAAAAGAATGCTTCATAAGCATTTCTAGCCACTTTAATTAATTAAATTAAAAGGGTAAAACCTTATTAAATTGTGACACCACTTTAAATCCCATTCCCATGGACTACAATATGTGGTGATGACATGTGTCAACATGATCCCATGTTTAGTTTGGAGAATATTAAATCTTAAGTAGTTTCTCTGAGTAGAAATTACTTTTCTAAAATAAAAAGATTTAACCCAAGCCTTAACCTTGTAATGTTAGAGATGATGCTAGATCATCTATAGGACCCTTGTGTGTGATGATTGCAAGTAGTTAAGTATTGTTTGGTGATTGTGTACCTCGTATTTATTCATAGACGCTAGTATCGACCAAGGATACGAGGAGGAAGGAGGATACTACGAAGAGGAAGCCGAGGAGAACTTCAACCACTGCTCTGCACAAGGCAAGCCTAATACTACTAGTGAATGTGCAAGCTGATACTATACCAATGCAAGCTAACCCTTGCAAAATACCCTATTGTTGCCACAAACCCATACTTGTGATATGATTACTATATGCCTTAAGCATATGTGATCATACCCACTTGCTAAACCAATCCTAGTTTTATGGCAAGCTTCTTACTTTATTTCTTTATCAGAGCTTACTTAGAGTCTACCTAAGAGTTTGGTAGATATTAGATAGTTGTGCTCAAGGTTGCCTAAAGAGCATAAAATTTGGCCTAAGCTAGAAACCTTGATATCATCCTAAGATATAAGGTTAGACTTAGTGAAACTCCACTAGTACCACCCCTCATCATTATTACCCCCACCTGTAGATGCTAGTGCTAAGCATAAAACTTGATCAACCTTAGATGGGGATACTTGGTGGAAAAATGGTTATGAAAACCTTGGAATGATGGATCATTCTATTGAAATGTTTTGGACATGTGTTTCCAAACCCTTGATGATTTTGGTGATAAAAATGTTGAGGCATGAGCCTTAGCCCCTTTATAAAACTGATGGTTGTCTGGATGCGATACCATTCCAATTTTATCGTACAACCACAATACCCGAATTTTGGGTAGGGCTTGACTGGAAACTTATATACCTTAGTATTAGTTCCCTCCCGGCCAAGGTCTCAGCTGAGGCTACCTTGTGAAGATTGTCCACATGTGCAGTACCCAAGATGACAGTGGTCATGGTTGGGAGGCCAAACTCACAGGAGAGGTGCTAATACTAGGGAGTGTAATTGAAAGGTTAGGATTGATTATCCGCATACTGAGTATGGTGAATTCAGGATTTGTTCCTGACGGATGTATCGAATGTTGTGGTGAAAGTGTACAATCTCTGCAGAGTGTCAAACTATTCGAATAGCCGCGTCCGCGGTTATGGACAGTTGGAGTGGCCATACTGTTCCCCCGTCAGACTTTCCAAAATGACTTGTGAAATGAATTGAGACTTGGACTTGACCACAACAGAGTTGTGACCTGAATTACAAGATCCCATTTAGGAGTTGTAAAATTTGTGACTAGTTTTGGAACTTAGTGAAGATAAACCTGGCTTTTGCAAAACAACCCTAGAGCCTAGTGTCCTATTATCCAAAAAACCCTTACCTGTTAGTATTAGTTTGCGAGTACTTAAAGAGTACTCATGGCTTTGTCCCTGGCTATTCCCATGGCCAGACTATGAAGAGGAGTACCTGGAGAATGGACCCCAGGAAGGTTACGACAACTAGGATAATCTCCCATCGTCAGCATTGCCTGTGACCCCGAAGATGGAGCTTCGCCTAAGCTACCGTTATTATTACGTATTCCGCTACTTGATGTTGTATTAAGAACTGGATCATGAGATCCCTATTTGTGTAAGAACTTATGTATCGTTTGTAATGGATGAAGTACTATGGTATCCAATTCTGTTATGTCTCGCAAAAATGGTAATCCTGGGATTGCGATGTATGGCATAACAGGCATCTAGGATTGAAAAATCCGGGTGTTGACATGACTGCTATAGTAGTAGCAAAGGAGGGAATTTGTGTCAAGTAGTTTGTTATCAAACTAAGGTGTGGTTCACAATAGGCTAACACTAAAGATATATTGTATGACAATAGTATCGACATGATTTAACCCCAAGGAACTAAAGGTCTCACCAAAAGACCAAATTTATACAATGTCATCTCATTAGAGAATGAGTGATGCGTGGAGATGCAAAGACATGCAAATACACACGGACCTGGAAGCGTCAGATCCGTAGATTATGTTAACCACTTGAAGTTGCGTATATGGAACATCGGAAAGCCATAGGTATTCAAATACGCAAAGTTTTCAAACTAGATTATTGTCTCTAGTGCAAGTGGGAGACTGGAGGGAATATGCCCGAGAGGCAATAATAAAGTGGTTATTATCGTATTCCTTATTTATGATAAATGTTTATTTTGCATGCTATAATTGTATTAATACGGAAACGCTAATACATGTGTGTTTAATAAACAAAAAGGAAGTTCCTAGTTATGCCTCTCTTATAAACTAGCTCGTTGATTAACAAGATGATCAAAGTTTCCTCATCATGGACATTGGATATTGTTAATAACGAGGTCAGCACATTAGTATAATGATGTGATGAACATTCATCCAAAGTATAGCATTACGATCAAAGTCATTGAGTTTATATTGCTATAACAACTTACGAAGTGATCCTAATCCTTAGACCATGAGATCATGTCAATCACTAATACCGAAAGAGTTTCTCGATGACATCAAACATCACACCGTAACTGGGTGATTATAAAGATGGCTTCAGAACTACTAAAGTGTTATGTCGAGGTTCATGGATCGAGAGTGGAATTTGTTCATCACGATGACGGATAGATATGCTCTGGGCCCTCTTAGTGATATCACATTGATTAGCTTGCAAGCAAGTGATTTGATCACTAGAATGTTATATCACGGGAACGAGAAAAGAGTGCATGTTGGTAACGATATCAAACTAGGTATGGAGATACCGATGATCGAATCTCGGACATGTAATATATCGTGAAACAAAGGGATTAAGATACTAGCGTAAAAGGTTCACACGATCACAGAAGTCATCGTTAAATGTGTGGGAGTCAGTACGGATCTCCAGGTCCAGCTATTGATTATTGATCGGAGAGGGGTCTCGATCATGTCTGCATTATTCGCGAACCGTAGGGTGACACACTTAAGGGATACCGGCACCATTCGGAGCAAATTATATGTCAGAAAAAGAAAAGGAAGGCGTGGGAATTTATTTCACTAGACACCGAAACTGTTTCGGTTGAAATTGCTGAAACTGGTTCTGCATGTGAAATTTAATACTAGCAAGGGGTTTTATGTGAATGTTTGTTAATTAAAGTAATTAACAAAATTCTGAATAAATAAATAAAATAGTTTTATTTAAATGAGAGCTTGCATTAAATTTGGTGGAAATTTAATGCATGTGAGTGGATTTTTGAGTGGAGGCTCTTTTATGGGAGTGGAGGTTTTTCATGTTGAGTGGGAGCTCCTCCACCCACATGAATGTGGGAGAGGTGGGGGAAGCCCCCATGGCTGGGTGCCATGCCCTTGGGTGTCCCTCCTCTCCCCTATAAAAGCCCCCCCTCTCATCCTCTCAAAGCACACCTCCTCGTGAAGGATCTCTCTCCCCCCTTTAGAATTTCCCCATGGTCTCGGATCAGCGAGATACATGTTCCCGGTGGCTTTTTCTGGAAGGATTTGTTGCTTCCGCTGCTTCGCTGGAGCGAGTGCACGGAGGTTGTCGGGGTACCCGTATGTGTGTGCAATCACTGATGCACCACTGCTTTGCGGTGCTGGACTTGATGGTGCTGGACCGGCTAGACCATATGGACTTCATCATGATCTTGAGATCGGCAAGCGTTCGTCTACATCATCCACGAGTACAACCTCATTAACGCTATTCGGTCTTCGAGGGTATGTATTCTATGGATGTATATCCACCCGTTGTTTGTATCTAGTAGATAGATCTTGGTACTGATGTAGCGCGTCAGTTGATGCAGTGCAGTCCTCATGATCCGATCGTTATGGTGCTGATCGTACAACACCTCTGCTGGTATCCACACGTACAAGGAGGAGCATCGGCGGCGAACTGCTAGGTTCGTTACGGCGGCAGGACTGTTGTGGAGCTAGGGTTTCCAACACATGGAATGACCTAACCGAACAACGATTAACCTTTCTAGGTTACGGTGCTCCACTATTATAGGGAGTGAACGTGAGCTCTGCTCACGCGGCCCATTCACTAAAGCCCATATAATACTAGTCACCATGAGTCCAACTCACTAGCTCAGTCCTAATCCGGTTTAGGTCCAACCCAACCAGATTACAGGTTCAGATCTAATCCGGTTTCTTCTTGAAGACCCGTTTGCACTCGACGGGTCTTGCACCGTCTGGCAGATCAACCAAGTTCCAAACTTGATTTTCATCCATGGACTTTAACTCGGATCTCATGGCTCCAAGCCATGACTCGGAATCAGATCCCACCATCGCTTCCGAATAATTTGCAGGCTCATCACTGTCTAACAGTAACACATCACGAACACTTTGTAATCTTGCCGATCTTCGTGGTACAGGTGCTGTTGCCGGCTCAGCTACCACGACCGGCTCAACCTCCAAGGTTTTTGCCAACTCGCTACTAGCCGGTTGCTCTCGAATTTCTTTGAGCTACACCATGATCCCACTGACTCCCCGACTGAGAAACTCTTTCTCAAGGAAGACACCGTTCCGAGCGACAAACACTTTGCCCTCTTCTCGGTTGTAGAAGTAGTAACCCAAGGTTTCCCTTGGATACCCCACAAAAATACACTTATCCGACTTGGCTGTAAGCCGACTGAAGTCGTTTGACAAATGCTTCACAACCCCAAATCTTAAGAAAAGACAAACTCGCCTTTTTGCCTGTCCACATCTCATGCGGTGTCTTCTCTACCGATTTTGATGGTACTCTGTTTAGTGTGAATGTCACTGTTTCTAGACAATAACCCCAAAATGATAAAGGCAGATCTATCCGGCTCATCATTGACCGTACCATGTTTAACAAGGTCCGATTCCGCCTTTCCGACACACCATTCCTTTGTGGCGTTCCTGGCGGAGTAAGTTGAGGAACAATTCCACAACTTTTCAGATGGTCATAAAACTCTTGGCTGATGTACTCGCCTCCTCGGTCCGACCAAAGAAACTTTATTTTCTTACCGAGTTGATTCTGTGCTTCATTCTAGAATTCTTTGAACTTTTCAAAGGATTCCGACTTATGTTTCATCAAGTAGATATATCCATACCTACTCAAATCATCAGTGAAGGTAATGAAGTACTCATAACCACCCCTGGTTGTCGTGCTCATTGGTCCAATACATCACTATGTACTAGTCCCAACAAGTCGGACGCCCTTTCGCAACTCTTTGCAAAAGGTGTCTTGGTCATTTTGCCGAGTAGGCAAGATTCGCATGTATCGAACGACTCCAAGTCGAACGACGTTAGGAGTCCATCATCATGGAGCTTCTTCATGCGTTTCCAACTTATATGACCAAGCCGACAGTGCCAAAAGTAAGTCATATTCAGATCATTTGGTTTCAACCTTTTAACATTTATGTTATAAACCGACTCACCATCAAGATTCAAAATAAATAACCCGTCCTGGACGGGTGCAAAGCCGTGAAACATATCATTCAAATACAAAGAACAACCATTATTCTTGATATTCGACTCATAGCCTTGCCTCATCAAACATGAAGCAGAAATAATGTTTCGACTGAGCATCGGAACATAATAACAATTATTCAGTTCCATAATGAATCCGGAAGGTAAATGAAGTTGCATCGTGCCGACTTCCAACGCAGCAACTCTTGCTTTGTTGCCGACTCGAATAACAACCTTGCCTCTTGCTACGCTCCTAGTTCTTACCAGTCCCTGCAATGAGTTGTAGATGTGAATAATTGATCCGGTATCATATACCCAAGAACTATTAGGTGCATCAGTAAGATGTATGTCTATAACATTGCAAACAAGTGTACCTGAGTCGGAAGTCATACCTCCACTCTTGGCTTTGTCGGCCAAGTACTTGCTGCAGTTCCTCTTCCAGTGGCCATCCGCCTTGCACTAGAAGCAAGTGGATCCGGCTAAAGGAGATGGCTTAGTCCCTGAGGAAGCGCTTGGGACCAGGTCCTGAGCCTGCTTTCCTCCTGAATTAGCCTTCTTCTTAGTCCAAGAACTCTTCTTTAACTTAGCCTTATTCTGCACCATCAACACTTGACTGGCGCCCTTCTTGAGATCCGCCTCTGCCTTCTTGAGCATCCCATGTAATTCAGTGAGCTTCTTATCCATACCATGCATGTGGTACTTCGAAATGAACTGCCCATATGCACTAGGAAGAGAGTTCAGAATTATATCCGTAGCGAACTCTTCACTAATGGGGTAGCCAAGCCTCTCCAGAGACTGCACGTAACCAACCATTTTGATCACATGCGGACTCAGTGGATCACCATCCTTAAGCTTGCAACTCAGCAAAGCCTGAGAGACTTGATACCTCTCAATCTTCTCCTGAGCCTGGAACATACTTTTGAGGCTTTCGACAATATCGTAGGCCTCAACATTCTCGAACTTCTTTTGCAAGTCCGGTTCCACGTGAGCAAGCATAAGACAACTAATATCCGTGGACTCATCCTTAGCCCGACGGTAGGCATTGGTGGCAGCGACAGTCGCATTCTCATCCGGCTCATCTGGAAGTGGGTTGTCTAGGACATGGTCCTTCTTTTCTTGTTTGAGAATAATTCTCAGATTTTGATACCAGTTGGTAAAATTAGTGTCGTTCAGTTTATCTTTCTCAAGGATAGTTCTCAACGCAAAACCGGATATCTGAGAGTGACTGCTACTTGGTGCCATGATCTACAACAGAAAATACGCAAAACACTTAAGACATGTATTTATAAAAGAGCAAGCATATTAAATACTTTAATATTTTATGCTCCCACTAGAACCAACACCCCTCCGATGGTTACTTAGTGATTCAGGATCCTAAATAAGCAAGTCGGCTAGTGAGCTTTAGCATCACCGCTAGCCGCCAAGTGATATAGGTAGACAACTCCTTGTCAATCGCATCTCATACGACTCCTATTGGACGGGTGGCATCACATGCCCCGGCTCCCATCCTAATTTTCCCCGAGTCCCACAACCGTTATGATAGACCCGTCTAGCTTACCGAGTGTTTCCGCAGTAAGAGTCCGACTCGAACCCACCTAGTTGGAAAGAATTGGCAGCACCTCAATTTTATGAGCCCACTACCAAAAATGTCCGACTTGTGATGGTGCAAACACTGGCGGGAAAACCGACTAGACCTTCTTTGAGGGATTAAATTTTACCGACTATCTAATAGAGGTAAAACAAAGACATAACAATAACACAAAATAAAGCAATTATAATGTGAAATGGTATGGCTCCCTTCATGGTGATCTCCATCTCCACAAAGCCTGTAATCCGACTCGTGCCAACTCTTGTCCCTTGCCGTCTTACTCCATGTCGCCGACATGTACAACGCCTTGCATGCCTTCCGGGTTCTCCAAACAGCTACACTGGCTTAGTAAAATAAATTACATAGAGAATCTGACACGCATGTTGTTATACAATAAAATGACAGCACCTAGGATCCAGCCGGCTGACAAAAACCATGATTCGCAGATCACGTATGGATTACACACATACATCACATGCACATGAACCATACCATTCACAACTTCCTGCAAAAACAAGTTATGCATAGATACAATATCTACCGGCGTTGTGAAACTCGCAGCAACATCTAAGGCGCTACGATAGGGCGAAGCCGGCGGTCCCAGTCTACCCCGATCACCGCCTCTGGATTTACGTGTCACAGTCTACCCCGATGGCGGAAGCCGACCGGTAGGGGTATGTCGTTCCACGACCTTAGCTGTATGATCACGAAAATCAGATCTACCATTCCCCGAGTATAGTTGATCTAATCAACCTCGTACAAAACCAATCTATCTCATAGATCGACCACCAAAACAGCACATAGATCTCATCTACAGCCAACCGCATATCACATATGCGAGATCTCGAGCCTAAAAGCAGAAGCTATCGCTCTGATACCACTGTTGGGCCACGTAGAGATAAAACAAAAATTTCCCTTCTAACGTGGTGATCCCAAGATCTAGCTGAGGTAGAAGGCCACGAGGTTTACCACAAGGCGCGCAATTGCGGATTACTGATGAAGCGCGTTAGTTGATGCAGTGCAGTCCTTTGCGATCCGATCTTCCTGGTGCTGATCGTACAACACCTCTGCTGGTATCCACACGTGCAAGGAGGAGCACCGGCGGTGAACCGCTAGGTTCGTAACGACGGCAGGACTGCTGTGGAGCTAGGGTTTCCAACACATGGAATGACCTAACCGAATAACGATTAACCCTTCTGGGTTACTGTGCTCCACTATATATAGGAAGTGAACGTGGGCTCCACTCTCGTGGCCCATTCACTAAAGCCCATATAACACTAGTCACCACGAGTCCGACTCACTGACTCAGTCCTAATCCGGCTCGGGTCCAACTCGGCCAGATTTCCGGTTCAGATCCAATCCGAACTTGCTCCCGCTCTTAAGTGTGTGACCCGACAGGCTCTTGGTTACTCGGACACGATTGGAGTCCGTCTCACAATCGATCAGTCGGCAGCGGCTCCTAGCAGAACGTGCCGACTCCCAAGTACCAATGAGTCATGACGACTTTCCTTTCCAATGCGACTTGCGTCCGAGTCCCTTTTGCCTCACGATATACCTTGTCAGACTATATGCGAATAATTGTCATCCCTTAAATAATCCGACTCTCTTCTCGATCCGAGATAAGTGATTCACCCGACTAACTCTTAGTCGACCGCCTCGGTCCGAGTCGTGTATGGCCATGCTTTCTGAATCATATCTTCCGAGAGGGCCCAGAGAATATCTCTCCGAGTGGAGGGGCAAAATCCCATCTTGGTTATTCACATCACGCAGCCTGATTCTCAGTCGACCCGAACTCTGCCTTTATAACTGACCAGTTACGGATCAGCATTTGATAGAACCTAAGTCGGTGATCCTCAACTCGGACTATGCAACAACCTCAGGTCTAAGGATTACATTGATTGAGATATACGAATGATAGCTAGTTCGTTGTACCTCAATATGGGTCAATCCGACTCGCTAAACTCTTTAGCCGAGTCTGTGTAAGTCGGAATGGCATCACCATGCCCATGACAAGTGGAACCGAGTCATCAATATGGCTTTCACATTGGTCTAAGTTGTGTGTCCAGCACAACCTCAATGACCAAGGACATTTAGTACAAACAACATGAATGCATAGTTCCACAACCGAATCACATATTCAATGATACACATCAGATGTTTATACAAGGACAACTTAATAACTTTATAATTTCAATGAGAAATCTCATCATACATGATTGCCTCTAGGGCATATTCCCAACAACTCCATGATCACAAGGATGGCAAGATTCAAGCATGAGGTCTTATAGAGACGGCTCATCTTGAGCGGTACCTTCTTCATAGCTTCTTGAGGTTGATCCATCTTGATGCAACTCTTTGCACTAGTCTTGATCAACCTTCAAGCTCCTTCTTTCTTCATGATTCCAATGGCACAAAGCCCTTGGAGATTTCTTTATCTTTTAACCTTGAGACCAACACATGGCCCAAGCGATGCTAATGGACAAACCTACAAGTGAAACTCAATTTACACATTAGTCCATAGAGATTGTCATTAATTACCAAAACCACACATGGGGGCATACATGCCCTTTCAATCTCCCCCATTTTGGTAATTGATGACAATCCCTTAGCGAGGGTTTAAATATGACAATTAACGACCAAAGCGGTTGCCCAACATCAAATACTAAACAAGTATGTGATGTTGGTATAACCACAATATATAGATCAAACTCCCCCATAATCTATGCATGTGTGATGAACTTGAATTTCATTGCATAGATTGCCCAACCGTTACCGTTGGTTGAGTTTCCTCTATATATTCAACATGCAAAGCAACCACAAAGATGCAAGAGCATGAGAGGCAAATGCTTAAGAACACACCCAAAGCAAAGGCCGACTTCCCTTAAACCCTCCAAAACTTCTCCCCCATTGGCATCGATTGCTAAAATGGGTGAAAAGTTCTAGACGACCAATATAGTGAGAATTCCTCCAAAGGTGTGCATAAGCACAAATCAAATGACGAGTACTTGGGAGGAAGCAAAACTATATTGAGGACCCAAAGATTTCAAAAAGACAATAAAAGAAATAAACTTCAACAAATGAAGCGAGCAAACAAAGGATCCAAACGGAACAATGGAAACACTAACAAATGATGTCAAATGGAAGCAACAATTAAGAGTGTTTTAAATGAGAATAGAGAAGCTCTCCAAAATTTGTGCAAAGTTTAGAATACTTGTATTGAATAAAATATGCACAAATATGGAATCCTTGCTCCCCCATAATCATTTAAACCACAATAAATGAGAACAGAGGAAATTGTGCACTATTAAATGAATTAGAGAAGCTCCCCAAAGATTGTGCACCAATTATAGTAATTGTATTTGGAAACAACGTGCACAACCATGGAATCCTCACTCCTCCAAACTCATCTAACAATGCACACAAAATACAATAATTTGGAAGCCATCGAAGAATCAAAATGAAGTAAGAGGTGATTTCCAAGAAATGCAAAAACAACCAAATAATGATCTACTCTTGTGTGTGTAAATTTCTAGGTGGAAATTATCACAAAGACAAATGTCCACAAAGAAATATGCACAAACAAGATAGATACTCAAGAAAGCACATGAAAGGCAACGAGGAAGTCATAGAATATACCAATAAGATGTTTTGCTTGAAAGCATGGCCAAGGGCTCAAATATATCTTATTGTACATCGATGAGCTTCAAACACCAACATACTCCATACATAACAACTATTACCAAGGTAAGAAGGGGATAGGAGGAATATATGGAGAAAGGCAACAAGTATCACAAGATAGAAATCAACTTGGCAAAAATACTCACTATTGCACATGAGAGATATTGAGGAAACGATATGCAACAAAATTGCTAGATTGACATATTTGGGATTGGTGAATCATGAGCATGATTCAGTATAGTCCCCATTATATGCACTCATCTCAACATACACACATTTTCAATAGAGAGAACTTCATCAAAGCCAAAGCAAGAAATCCAACATATGCAAGTACACAAATTCATGCCAACAAGCAACCTACAAAAGGTTGGGAACAAGATAAGTATGCATGAGAGATAGATACTTGATAGTGAGATATAATTGGTAAGATGAAAAAGATGTGAATTTGTTTATCATCCTAGCTTGCATCCAATTGACATGTAGACACCACCCCTTCCTTGTTCAAGATACAAGCACCCAATATATATCTCCAATGTACCTAAAACACAATTAAGTACACTATGGTCCCCAAACAAATTGGGTCCAAAGTAGTTAGTGCAACTACAATACATAGGAGACCCTCCACACAAACATGTGCATATTGATATGAAATTGAATTTCATGCGCATCTTAGCACATTAGGATTTGGTGGAGTTTCCCCTATATATTGGATCAAAGAAAGCAAGCATGCCATAATACATACAAGAAGTAAATATGCATGTATAGGCTTTCAAGACCCAAAAGGAGATACAATTTGAACAAAAACACCAAGTAAACCAATAAGACACACACAAAAGCATGACTCCACAAAAGGTGTCCAAATTGTATCAAAGAGCCAAATCAACACATGAAAGAACACAAGTTCAACAAATGAACTAGAAAGAGCCAAAGAAAAAGGATAAGAAAAATACCAAGGCTCAAGGGTGTATCTCATCCTAAAAGAACAAAACAAGTGAAAAGGAATGAGATAAAGCCAACTCCCAACGAGAGCAAGGAAACACTCTTCACACTTTTCATGATGGCACACAAAGTACCAACACAAAAAGGATCGAGCTTCCAAGCAAAAATGGATCAAATCAAGAAGCATAAAACAATGTTCTAGATAATATAGGAGAGATCCCCCATAAGTAGAGTATTATATATAAATTTGCCTTTGAATGCAAAATGCCCACAAATGAGATCATCACTACTACCTACACTAAATAAAACATAAGGGGATACAAATAACATAAGAAGATCTACAAGAGGCAAGGAAAGCTTGGGAGCAAATGGAAAAATATTTTCTTGGCCAAAGATAAGACAAATAATAAAAGTCCGAATCGAATATGATCACTGAATTCTACCATATTATCAAGTACTAATTGTCCAAGAACAAGAAGTAATAGGGATAATTTTCCCGAGGTAGTTTGCAAGAATATCCAAGATCATATTCACACAAAGAAGCATATAACAAGATAGGAATTAAGCTTGATGCTTCGAAAGAGATTCTTGATTGCTTCGAATAGATACACAATCACTAGTGATTGGATTAAATAGAAGCAAGTGGTTCCCATGAGGATATATATATCCAAATATGAGGAAACACATACCAAGAATCACTCTCACAAACAAGATCCAAAAGATGAGCAATAAAAACATTCAAGCAAATTGGAAATTGTATGAGCCATTATGCCACAAAGGAGCTAGATAGTTTTCAATATCAATTATAAGTGGCACTACCTCAAATGTTCACATTTTCTAGGTTTGTAATATGCACAAAGCATATGACTCCCCCATAATGTGATAAACCAAGAAATCTCAACAAGAGGCAAAAAGATCAAAATAGAGGTATTAATGGACATTATGGAAACTTGAGTTTCCCATGAGAGAGACAAACCACATAGAGACAACAAAATGACTACTAAGTGATTTTTCTCATGTACACACATTTTAGTATTGTGGAATGCCCAAGCATGACACTCCCCCAAAACGGAATAGTCCATTAATCCCTCATAAGAGCCAAATAAGATACCTACTAGAAACAATAAAGGCTCAAAACCAAGAAACATGAATACATGGTGTGCCAACCAACATACACAAAGATAATTCATAGGTCAATATAAGTAAGTGGGAAGCACAACATGTACAAACACATGCAAGGTACAAAACCAACACATGCACAAGGGAGCAAGTAACTATAAATGTAAAGGAGTTTAACACAAGTTACCGGAAGGAGGACCATTGTATACGGAATAGAAGCATGATAACCAATGACTTGACTTTGACAACAAGAATATAATGAAGATCCCTCAATTCTTCATAAGGTAGCCAAGTCTCCAATGCCCTCCAAAAACACCTATTGATCAAGTTTTGGCTTGTTGGTCCCCAACCAAGTTGGGTCCTAAGAAGTTAGTCACAATAGGCTTGGCCACCCAAATGGTTCTTTTCTTGACACCACTTTGGGCACCAACAAATTTGGCAAACACATTGTCACCCTCATCCTTACGAAGTGAATAAGCATCATCAATCAAGATAGGATGGGATGAGGAGATACCCATGGTGCAAGAGGAAGAAAGGTGCCCCTTCTCACGGCATATGTAGCAAGTTCTTCTCTTGCCATCTTTCTTCTTGGAAGGAGCTGCACCATGAAGAAGAGCTTGAGGCTTCTTGGGAAGTGGCCTATCTTGAGCTTGTCGAGGAGATTGAGGCCGCTTCCCTCGTTGCTTCTCACTAAGAGGCTTCTTCTTCAATGGGCAATCCCTCACATGATGCCCTTCTTCCTTGCACTTGAAGCACACAATGTTGGCCGGATTCTTCACTTGTCCTTGGCCCTTCTTCTTGTTGCCCTTGTGCTTCAACGAGTTAGTGGGCTTGCTCTTGGTGTTTGAATTGAATCCAAGCCCACTCTTGTCACTTGGGGGTAGTCGCACACTCAGCATCTTCTTGAGAGTGGCCTTTCCTTCATGACACCTTTTCAAGTCATTCTTCAAAGAAGTGACTTGAGCCTTGAACTCTTTGACTTCCTGTACATGGTTAGTATCAATAACAACACTAGAGGAAGTAGAAGCTTTGTTAGAGCAACAAGGCAAGGAATGCAATTCATCACGAGATATATCATGGTTATGAGTGGATGAATCACAAGGACTAACACATGGCAATATAACATTGGGATTAGATATAGTGCTAATGGCCACATGAGGCCCATTAGATGTTACCCTTGACATAATGGCCTCATGAGCTAATCTTAGCCTACCATGGGAGACTAGAAGATCCTCACACGAGCTTGAGAGCTTGGCATGACTTTCTTCTAATTTCCCATAGTTGCTCGTTAGCAAAGCAAGTTGAGCCTTTAGCTCAACATTCTCCTTAAAGATAGATGCTTCACAAGAAATAGAGTTAGTAGCACAAGCATCATCATTTAAAGCAAGAGGTGAGAGCAACTTGGAAAGCTCTTTAGAATATGAAGCTTTAAGTTGCTCATGTGACTCGGTGAGTTTGATGAGCTCACCCTTGATGACCCTAGAGTCATTGTTGAGGTGCTCAAAATCCTCAAGGAGTTTAGCATAAGCAACTTCAAGTTCATCATTTTTAATTTGAAGAGCACTTGCCACCTCAAACTCTCTAGCATGAGATTTCTTTACTCTAGATAGCTATAGGGCAAAGGTATCCTCAAGAGATTCCTTAGTGGTTTGTTCCTCTTCAAGAGCTTCATTTAGGTTGGCAATTTCATTTGCATACTCACGCTCAAGACTATTTATTTTATTTATTTTGTCCTCATGCTCATATATTAGTTGCCTACTTTCAATAGCAAAAGTCAAGATTTTAATGAAAGTAGAGCAAGCATTTTTATTAGGATGAAGAGCACGAAGGACTAGCCCCCCTTCTCTTTTAAAGAAGCAACATCGTCATCTACTTCATCATGATCAACATTCACATCATCATGAGATAAATTGGGATCCAAAGGATAGGTTACCTTTGAACCCTTAGCCATGAGGCACAAGTGAACATTGGGAGAAGATGATAATGGGGGAACACATGAAGCTCCAATCGCAACCTTGCCTTGGCCCACACATTCTCCGATTTCCTCTACATGGTTAGAAACACAAGTACTAGAGGAAATGGAAGCACATTTATCATGGCAACAAGGCAAAGCAAGCATATCATCATGAGATATATTCAATACATTTCTACATGATATGCAAGGGCAATCAACACTAGTATGTAAAACATATGGTCCTACAAGTGTTCATGCCCAAAGATACAACATTGCAATGAGATAGAGACAAAGGATCATGAATGGAAATCTCACTATATACATTGCAAGTTCTATCACCACTCACCATATCATTACCTTGTGACAATTCACATGTTGGTATAGTGGAAGAAGATGAGAACTCATCGCGGCCGGAGGTGGAGGGAACACAATCATCCTCATTAAGCTTGGACACATCATATTTTTCTTGAAGCTTGGTCCAAATATCATGAGCATTCCAGAAAGGCATGATTGAGGAAAGAACTACAAAGCTCACAACATTAACAAGCACATTAGATGCTTGAGCTTCGAGATAAGAGTTTGTCTTCTCCTCCAAAGATAGATTTTGGGGATCCTTAGGAGGAGACACGCCCATATCTAGAATTCGCTCAATGTTTGGGTCAATGGCCCGGAAATGACTAAGCATGTGAGTACGCCAAACATCATAATGTGTGCCATCAAATGTAAATGTGTGAGAGTGCACTAAACCCCTAGGAGACATCTTTACTCTCGAGGCGGTGAAGCCTAAAAGCGAGAGACCTGGCTCTGATACCAATTGAAAGTGCAATGGATGTCGCCTAGAGGGGGGTGAATAGGCTTTTTAAAATTATTATGGTATAGGCTCAAGTAAATGCGGAATAAAACTAACATTTAATTTATTGAGCACAAAACCTAGCCACTAAGTTCACCTAGGTGCACCAACAACCTATGCTAAGCAATACAAGCAACAAGGTGATAACAAGGTATAAATACTTCAAGCACGATGGCTATCACAATGTAAAGTGCATAAGTAAAGGGCTCGGTTGAGAGATAACCGATGGACTCAGAGACAAAGATTTGTTTCCTGAAGTTCACTTCCAAAGAATCTACATCTCCGTTGGAGAGGTGCGATGTCGCAATGCTCTCCGAACGCCACAAATGGCTCACCTCGAGGTGTGGTAGCTCGATGCTCACCCAACGCCACACAAGGCCTCACCCCGGATGCGGAAGCACGCAACTCACCGACGCCACAAAAGGCTCACCCTATTCTCCCGAGCGCGCACCACAAAAGGCGGGCACTCGCTCCACTATGGGATGCTTGAGAGTGGTCACCAAATCCGTACAAGATTGGAGCTAACTCCACAACTCAATTGGAGGCTCCCAACAACAAAGCCACAAAAGGCTACAATGCCACAAAAGGCCAACAAAGCCACAAGAGGCTACAAGATCACAAAAGGTCAACAAGACCACAAAAGGTCAACAATCCAACCACACAACCGTATAGGGTTCCAAGAACCCAAGAGTAACAAGCCCACAAGCTTGTACTCGCCAAATCTTCGAGGAGAACTCAAACCTATGCACCAAATGCAAGGGAAAGTCCTTCTCTCCCAAATTCCAACAAAGCTACAAAAGCTATTGGGGAAATAAGGGAGGAAGAACACAAGAGGAGAACTCAAACCTATGCACCAAATGAAAGGGCAAGTCCTTCTCTCCCAAATTCCAACAAAGCTGCAAAAGCTATTGGGGGAATAAGGGAGGAAGAACACAAGAGGAGAACTCAAAACTCTCCAAGATCTACATCCCAATGATTCCTTCACAAAGAAGGGATTTGACTTGGGGGATTGTAGATCTAGATCTCCTCTCACTTATCCCTCAAAAAGATGTAACAATCATGGGAGGGAGAGGGGTTAAGAAAGATCAAATAGGTCAACAATGGTGGGCAAAAACGAGCTCAAAAGATGGGGAACCATTGGGGAAGAAGCCCCCCTTAAATAGGACAAGGAAAAACTGACCGTTTGGGCCAGATTCGCGCACCACCGGAACTTCTGGCCCCACCAGAACTTCCGGCAAATAGAAACACAAGTTACTGAACCTGACCGGAACTTGGGTCGGAACTTCCGCTCAAGGAAAAACGCAGGATAGCATTGCACGAAAACTTTAATAACTTTTGATTCCGGACTCTGTTTTTGATGACCTTGGGCTCGTTTTGAAGAGAACGGAAATCTCTACAAGATTATGCAAAGAAACATCATAGTACAGCATGGAAGTATTAAACCAAATTGAGAAAGGTATGGCCTCTCTAGAAGTGATGAACCGGTAAAACCTCCAAAACCCAAAACACAAGAAGTTGAGCTTGGATACTCCGACTGGGATGAAACCAATTTTGTTGGGAAGATAAAACCAAGTAGAACCCAACAAAATGTTAAATATTGGATACCACCAAGGGAGAAAATATCAAGTATATATATGTGAGATATCTCCTAAGGTATGGAGCCAAAAAAAACCGCACGATCAAGAATGCAATAATATATGCGAGGAAAATCCTTATTTGATGAACTATAGATTGTTATGATGATAACCACAATATCTAGATCCTCTCATGGATAAGAACCAAGTAACAACCAAGAAATATGATGCTATGAATGCAAAGGTTTGAGCTCTCTCCGAACGATGTGATCGATACACCCGCTTGAGAACCCCTCTTGATAGTACGGCTATCTATCCTAAACCCGGTCTCCCAACAACACGAGACCGGCAAAAGAGAAGCCCTATCAAGATCATACCTTTGCCTTGAGCAATCCACTTGAAATTAATGTAGATCGTCTTGTTCTTCTCAAGTGGGAACACCTTTCTTGATTGCTCTTGCTTGATGAAGATGAGGACTTGCAAATTGCTCCCCCATACTCCATGGGGAAACTTCTTCTTTGAACTTGTCTTCATCACTCCATGATCACGAGGATGGCAAGATTCAAGCATGAGGTCTTATAGAGACGGTGCATCTTGAGCGTTACCTTCTTCATACCTTCTTGAGGTTGATCCATCTTGATGCAACTCTTTGCACTTGTCTTGATCAACCTTCAAGCTCCTTCTTTCTTCATGATTCCAATGGCACAAAGCCCTTGGAGATTTCTTCATCTTTCAACCTTGAGACCAACAATTGGCCCAAGCGATGCTAATGGACAAACCTACAAGTGAAACTCAATTTACACATTAGTCCATAGAGATTGTCATTAATTACCAAAACCACACATGGGGGCATACATGCCCTTTCACCTCTTCTATGTGACAATGAAAGTGCTATCAAGATTGCCTACAACCCGGTGGATCACAAAAGGACAAAGCATATTGAGATTCGCCATCACTTTATTAGAGATCATGTTGCTCGAGGTGATATTGATCTATCATATGTGTCAACCAAAGACCAACTTGCCGACATCTTCACGAAGCCAATTTATGAAGCAAGGTTTTGCTATTTGAGGAATGAACTAAATATCGTAGATTCAAGGAGCTTGACTTGATTATCTTGCATTCTCACCTATGATTTGACCCGTATTTGGTTTAGGTGTAGGCGTGGATATAGGGGGAGTGAAGTCCTAATTGATTGGACTATCCCTCCCCCCATTATGCCCAAAGCAATCAAAATCATTCCTCTTAATATCATTTTGTGATATGTGAGCTTAAATGATGAGTTTCGGTAATGGAACCAAGATATATCTTCGTGGTGCCAAGCCGAGTATACTCAAATATGGTGGCCTAGGCCACCGCCCTCTCTCACTCGAGAGGTTGGTGCTTACTCATGTTTGTCATTTTCAAGTTGTTGCTGGTTTTAAAGTCATGCACTCTTGGTTGGCTCTTCATATATTTTTCCCTTATTTTAGAGTGCATGTGCTTCGCACAGTTTGACTATCTCAACCCAAGCCTTTCTACTCCCTCGAAAAACCCTCATCCAATCCGCACAAGAACCCTTCCTTGAACCTTGGCTATGGAATCAGGTGGGACCGGTACTACCGGATTAGGGGCGGTACTACCAGACCTGGGTGGTTCCCAGGTCATTTCCTGGAAACTACTCCAGGCGCGATACTACCGCCTGTATGCCCGGTACTACCAGTCGGTGTTTTTCTGGTATATAATGGTCGCGCGTGGGAAGGCACCCTTCAGTGCCTTATTCTTATCCCCACCCTCCATGCATACCGCCGCCGCCAGAGCTTTGTCGCATCCTCCTCTCCTCGGATCCTCTTTGGATTCGGAGTCCTTGCGGGCTCCCACTCCTTCTCCACCGCCATGGATCCTGGTACAACCGCCCCTTCTCTCTCACTTTTAATTTCCTCATTGGATCTAGGTCTTGCTTAGATTTGTGAAGAAATTGACGTGTTGTGAGGTTGTACTACCATACATTCCTTGTTACTTAGTAGAATCGATGTTTTATAGATTGTTGAGGCCACTTTGGACCGTGCTCTACCGTTGATGTGCCTATACCGCTCTACCGGAAAATTTTCCGGTACTACCGCTCGCAAGCGGTACTACCGGTTGCAAGTTCCGGTAGTACCGGTCCCAACTGCCCTCAACATGTTTACTAAACCATGGATTCTTCTTTGTTCATTGTTGGTTCTTGTGCCCTTACCCCCTTGCTGCTCTCCCTCTTGCTATCACAGATGCAGGTGGTTCTAGGGGTGCGCGTAAGCGCTCCAAAGCAAGTCGTGAGATTGTTGAGGAAGATACGGAGTCCAAGGAAGAAGTTATGCCTCAGCCTAGCCTTTGTACGAATATTCCTGCTACTCGAGGTGGTCGTGGGGGTCGTGAGGGGGTTACCAAGCACTCTGCTGGCCGTGGTAGCGCTCCCCCTCCTCGCCCCCCTTCCTCGGGGTGCACCAAGAGTTGCAGCTCAGGGCCATCAGGGCCAAGGAAACTGTCTGACATTTCTGATTCTGAGTTCCGCTCTCTGAGGATTGACAATCCGTATCCCGCAATCGTGATGAGAGCAGGGAAGACAACCTGTTTTACAATGACTTCCAAGAGCGCGTCTATCATGAGGTCCTTATGACAAATATCCAGATGGTTGTGCCTCAGCTGTGGATTGATATGGAACACATCAACAAGAACCTTGATTATTTTGTTGAAGCTAAGGAAATCTGCTCTAACCTTGGCTTGTTCCCCATCATGGAGTTTCAGCATGACTATGAGCCTCTTCTCATTGCCCAGTTTTATGTCACTGCTCATTTCTCCACTGTACGAACTCGGAAAATCACTTGGATGACTCAAGGTGCAATCAAGGAGGCCACCCTTGCGGAATTTGTTGTGATTCTAGGGTATGAAGATCATGGTCGTGACACTCCTTGTGGTTTCCGTTGTCACTTGCGCGAGAACCCCACCAAGAAGTATGTTCTTGCACCTCTTTATATCCAGGGCCGCGGTATTCTGGGAAAGATCAAGGATCTTCTCCCCACATATGATATTCTCCACCGCATCTTCCGTGAGACCGTTGCTCCTCGTGCGGGCAACAAGGATGAGATTCACGGTTTTTCTGTTGATTTGTTGTTCAACACCTTCCACAATCGCGACTCCGGCACCGCTCTTGATGTGATGGATTATATATGGAATGAGATGGTTGCTGTTGCTCACTCTCGGAGGGTCCTGCCATTTGCTCCCTACATTATGGCTCTCATTGTTGCCAAGTGCCCTCCCATTGCCAGGACCCTCTCCACTCGTCCTCTCATTGTGCATAGGCCCAAGGCACTCCAGCTCAAGTAACATTCTAAGCCTTGCAATGTGAAGGGTTAGGAGGTGGATGAAGAAGGGAATGTGATTGAGGCTAATTCTGAGGATGCTGACAGTGGTCGCGATGCAGATTTTGTTGTCTCCCGGCGCAAGAATGCCCAGCCATCTTGGGCCAAGAGGATGGAGGCCAAGCTCAAGACGATATTTTGCTTCCAAGTTGACAATCAAAAGCGCATGTATGAGGCTCATGTGTATGCCAAGAAGGTTGCTGCTCGGCATAAGGATATGATGGAAGCTCAAGGATTGACCATCTCTGCCGGTTCCGAGACCAACATCACCCCTGAAGACCAATGGATCTCCAAGCACAGCCACTGGGATGATGATGTCTCTTCCTCGCACCGCGCTCCACCCACCTATGATGAGGAGGACTTTGATGATGATGAGGAGGATTGACTGACGGGTCGTTAGTCTTGCACTTATCCCTTTTTGGCGTCTTGATGCCAAAGGGGGAGAAGTTGCACCTTAGGCATGCGGGTGTTGCATGGGAAGTCACAAGCTCGTTCTTGCTTTGATCTTTTAATTGCTTGTGAACTTTGTTTCCCTCCTATTTATGTGTGAACTCTTATTTATGTGTGAACTCTATGTACTAACTATTTGGGTACTACTAGTGCTAAGTTTGTTGAGACTATGTGGGTTATTTCACGGATCTATCTTGTGATGATATGTGTTATCCATTGCCAATATATTTCTCATCACAAGTTATTGTGCAAAGGTATGAGTTCAAATGCTAGTATCTATATTTGTGCACTCGTGTTGGGTTTGTAAAATAGAGGGGGAGGTTTGATCCTATTCATCCAGGGGGAGCCCCGTCTCTATTTTACAAAATCCATGAGTATCCTCATAAAAATATCTTGCAAAGGTGTGTTGTCATCAAACACCAAAAAGGGGAGATTAAAAGAGCATTTCCTATCCTTGTGATTTTGATGTTTGATAACAACACACCTATCGTTTTAACCGTGCGCTAAGTGTATCCCAAGTTTTCTAGATAATGGCACAAATATTGCCTTGCCCACAGTGTCCCTTGCCAAAGTCATCTGTGCTGACCGGTAGTACCAGAAGTACAACCGGTACTACCGCTTGGCACCGGTACTACCGCTCCTAGTACTGGTTGGATCCGAGCAAGTTGGGCAGGTCTCGTTTTTTCTCAGTACCACCCGGTACCGCGGAGCGGCACTACCGCTCCAACCGGTAGTACCGCTTGTGGAAAGTGGTACTACCGCTTGGACACGGTGCTACCGCACGGAAGTACCGGGCAACACTGAGGAAGGACTAGACCTTCCCTATTCGCTCAGTACCAACCGGTACTACCGCCCTGACCGGTAGTACCGCGTCTACCAACCGGTACTACCGCTTGGGGGTTGTACCGCTGGGCAGTACCGGGCAAGACCGTGGCTGACTCGACCAAGTGATGCTCCTCCGGTACTTGGTCCGGTACTTGACCAGTAGTACCGCTTGCGACCGGTACTACCGCTTGAGTACCGGTAGTACCGGTGCATTTAATGCTCCAACGGGCAGATTGGGGTATAAATATCCCTCCACCTACCTTGGGACAAGTTGCTCGTTGCATTGAAGACTACCACCTCCATTTGAGCCACCAAATCGCCAAGATCTCTTCACTCCACCATCCAAAGTCGTTGATCTTTGGAGAATTGAAGGAGGAGGCCTTGATCTACTACTTCACCAAAAGAGATCTTCATTTCCCCCTCATTCATTTGAGGGCCCCATTGCTCTAGTGTTTTCTTTGGAAACCCTAGTTCTAGATTTGGTTCTTACAAGATTGTCTTTGATTGTCTTGACATCTTGCTTGTATTTGGGAGCCTCCAATTAAGTTGTGAATTTGTGCCCCGAACTTGTTGTAAAGGTGCCAACTTCCACCTCGAAGGTTGCCGATATAGTGGAAGGTGGATCGATCCCGTTAGGGTGAGATTCATCGGAGAACAAGGGAGGCCTCTCGTGGCGTTGGTGGTTTGAAACCACCCCCTTTCCAAATGTAGACGTACTTCCCTTCAAAAAGAAGGAACTATGGGAAACAAATCCTTGTGTCTCCGCGTCCTCCACTTTGGTTACTTCTATCCTTTACCGCACTTTACTTACTTGTTCTTGCTTAGTGTTGTGTTAGCTAGTGATTGTTTGTCATATAGGTAAATTCTCCTTAGTTGCATTATCTAGATAATTTACCTTTCTTGTCAAACCTTAACTTGAAAAAGAAGAAAAATTGAAGTAGCACCTATTCACCCCCCTCTAGGTGCCCATACGATCCTTTCAAAATATATATGTAGTCTAGCTTAAGTGTCACACACGGCATGCACGCTGTCACTTTTACACGCGTGGGGGAAAAGCATAGATCTATTAAAGCACAATGAGTATTTATGTAGACTCAAGCCTAAGTGCCACCATGGCGTGCACGCTGGAACTTTCACACACATGGGGAGAGCAGAGATCTATTGAAGCACTTGAGTAGCAAGGTAGATCTACTTGATTACAAAGCTCATGACCACAACAAGATCATGCATAGAGAGAGAGAGAGATGAACACATAGCTACCGGCAGAGCCCTTAGCCTCGAGGAAGAACTACTCCCTCATCATCATGGGAATCAGCAATGGTGATGGAGATGGCGATGGATATCGATGGACATGGCTCCGGGGGCACTTCCCCGTCCCGGCAGGGTGCTGTAACAAAGACTTTATGTCCCCCGAATCTCCCTTTCGGTGGCAGCGGTGCTACGTAGTTTTTTTGGAAGTATGATGGATTATTTAGGGTTTTCTCCCTGGGGGATTCTTATAGGCGAAGGAGGCAAGGTCGGTGGAGGGCCAGGGGGGCCACACCCCTGTAGGTGCCACCAGGGCTTGCCTGCACCTAGGGGTTGCGACCATCCTAGTGCCCTACTCCGTCTCTGCTTCGTGGTTCCGTGTTGGTCTGGGAAAAATAATGACTTTGGCTTTTGTCCCGTACAATTCCCAGAATATTGATTTTCTGCCTTTTCTGAAACCAAAAACAGAAGAAAACACGCAACTGGCACTGTGGAGTCTTGTAAATAGGTTAGTTCCAGAAAGTGTATAAAAACACCTCAAAGTGAAGACAAAACAAAGCAAAGTAGATACTAAACAAGCATGGAGCATCAATAATTTTAGATACGTTTCTGACGTATCAATAGCCAAATACACAATGCATTCCCCTAGGCCCATAAATGGTGAAGTATCATGTTGTCGACGTTCACATGACACCACTAGAAGAATAGCACCACAACTTAAATACTAAACCATTGTATAATAACTCAACACAAATCCACTACTAAGAACATGACTTCTCCCATGTCCTCAAGAACTAGACGAACTACTCACAAGATATCATATGGATCAAGATCAAATATGATATGGTGATGGATAACAATCTGAACATAAACAATAATCCAATGGTTCCACTCGCAAGCATCAACTACAATAGTAATCAACACCGGGAAAGTTTCCCCTAAGAACTAAAGCAAGATCCAAGACGATTGTTACAGCGGGACGGAGTGGTGATGATGGTGCTGGTGGAGATGATGGTGTGGATGATGATGATCCCGATGAAGTCTAGCTTGATGATGGTGCTGATGCCGACGATCTCCCCTCTTCGGGAAGGGTTTTCCCCAGCAGAAATCTGTCTGTCGGAGAGCTCTTTCTCTCTCGGTGTTTTCCACCCTGCAGAGCTGGCGGAAATCTTTCTGTGGTTGCTCCCCTGGTGTTAGGGTTCCGTGAGGAAGATATAGGCGAGAGGGCGGAGTCAGGAGCCAGCCAGGTGGGCCACACCTTCCCTAGGCGCGGGTCAAGGTGGGCCCGTGCCTAGGGGGTGTGGGCCCCCTATGGCCCGGCTACGCCTCCCCTTCTGGCTTCCTCCATCTTCTGGGAAAATATAATTTTCCAATATTTTTCTGGTATTTTTTTGATCTTCACGAAATTGCATCAAAACACCTCTTTTTCCATCAGAAACCCGACTCCGGTAGTTCATCCTCCAAGAATCATCCAACATGCAGAAACAGAGGAAAAGACATAAGTAATACCTCATAATAAGACATATATCAAAGAATAGAGGCAAATTATGATATAGAATGGTGATGCAAATTGGACGTATCAAGAAAGAAGATGGCTGTGATGCCAGGCGCGCCTGGGGCTGGCCATGCCACCAGGGGGTGTGCTGTCCTGGTGGGTCCCCCTAGGCCACTCCAGGTTTCCCTATGCCCCTTTTACGAGAAAAAATTTAATATGAATTTTCTGGGATTTTTCAGAAAACTTTATTTTAGGCTAATTTTCAGGGTATGAAAATTGATTTTCTCACAGAAGAGTTTTTTTTAGAAGAAGCAAAAGCAAACCAAAACAAAACTACAGAAGTTCTAAGACACTATAACAAGCAATCAACTAGAAAAACCAAAGCTAACAAGAGAAAAAGCAAATACTAGGAAGGAGAAGAGTAAAAGGAGCAAGTATAACCACAGTGAAAACATTATTTTGTTCATTAAAATACATTTGTTAACAAGGCTGATCAAGTCTTGTTACCAAAACAATCTTATATGAAACAAAAAATTGCATTCCACAAAGTGATTATGTTACCTCAAACTTGATAGCAACGGTCCCAATCATAATAGTTTCAAAACTTTCTTGTGAAATGGGACACTATATTTCTCCAACCTTGATACTCTCAGTATTTTCAATGGAATTCAAGCAATAGCTCTTAGCAACCTTCTTAGGAAAATAGACAGTATGCTCTTTGTCATTAATATTAGAAGTTACTTTTTCTTGATTACAATTGATGACAACACCTACAGTATTAAGAAAAGGTCTCCCAAGAATAATGGACATGTTATCATCTTCAGGCATTTCAGCACAACAAAATCAGTTAAAACCAAGCAATTATGAGCTACTTGAACAGGAACATCCTCACATATACCAACAAGAATAGTAGTTGACTTATCATCCATTTGCAAAGATATATTAGTTGGTATCATTTTTTTTAGCTAGAGTCTCTTGTAGAGATAAAAAGGCATAACACTAACTCCAGCTCCTAAATCACATAAAGAAGTTCTAACATAATTGTTCTTAATAGAGCAAGGAATAGTTGGTATACCTGGATCACCAAGTTTCTTTGGAACCTTACCATTGAAGGAATAATTAGCAAGCAGAGTAGAAATTTCCTCATTAGGAATCTTCCTTTTATTAGAGACAATATCCTTCATATACTTTGAATAAGGAGGCAACTTAATAGCATCAGTTTAAGGAATTTGCAAAAATAAAGGTTTCATCCACTCACAGAACTTGTTGTAGTGTTCTTCCTCCTTTGACTTGTGTTTCTTATTTGGAAAAGGCATAGGTTTCTGCACCAAAGGTTTTCTCTCACTATCATGTTTATTAGCAATAAAATCTTCCTTAGTGTATCTAGTATTCTTAGTGTGCTTCTCAGGTTCTTGCTCAACTTCCTCCTTATCAGGAGCATCATTTTTATCACCACTTTCAGTTTCAGCATCAGAGACAGATATACTATTGGGATCTACAGCAGGTTTAAAGGGTTCCTCAACTATTTTATGTTTCCTTTTCTTTCTCTTACGAGGACTACCACTACTTTCACCTTGTTGAGAATCCTGCTCAATCTCTTAGGGTGTCCTTCAGGATATAAAGGATCTTGAGTGGCTGCTCCACTCCTAGTTCTAATTCCATAAGCATGTTTAACTAGCATATCTTTTTGTACCTTAGCAAGTTGATCTTTTTGTACCTTAGGCATTAACTAGCATATCTTTTGTACCTTAGGCATTAACTAGCATATCTTCCTGAGGCATTTACTAGCATATCTTTTTATACCTTATCAAGTTGATCAATTTGAGTTTAAACCATTTGAAAGTGTTTACAAAGCATTTTAATATTATTAGCAGTTTTTTCCACAATATCTTTCAACTTATTAATAGCTCTAGAGTTTTCCAATAAATGATTCTAAACTTGTTTATTAAAATTACCTTGTTTAACAATAAATGTGTCAAGTTCCTTTAAGCATTGATCAGGAGGCTTACCATAGGGAATATCACCTTCATCAAAGTGGAGAGAGTGTACCTCAATAGTAGAAGAGTGGGGAATTGGCTTACATAATTCTTCTATAGGAGATAGATTCTTCACATCTTCAGCTCTAATACCTTTCTCCTTTAGACATTTCTTAGCTTCCTTCATCACTTCATCATCTAATGCAATAACTCTCCTCTTCTTTGGTGTTGGTATTGGAACTGGTTCAGGCACAACTGGTTCAGGAGTAATAGGCTCAGGTGTATTTAGCTCAGTTGAAGTCCAATCATCATAATTCTTACTTATTTTAGCCATTAATTCTTCAGCATCTGTAGGAGTTCTTTTTCTGAAAATACAACTAGCAAAGCTATCTAGGTATGTCCTAGAATCATCAGTTAGTCCGTTATAATAAATATCAAGAAGCTCATTTTTAGGTAATGGACATCCAAGATGTGCATGAATCAAGGCATAGAACCTTGTCCATGTCTCAGATAATTCCTCTTCTTCTCCCTGTTTAAAATCAAAAGTCTCTACAAAGCAGCATGTCTACCACTAGGAGGAAAATATTTCTGGAAGAAAGAAGCAATCAAGCAATCAGGGCTATCAATGGAACCAGGAGGTAATCTATTAAACCAAGCCTTAGCTTCTCCTTTTAGTAAAAAAGGGAAGATCTTAGTAACAAAGTACTTGCGCATCTTAAAATCATCAAAGAATAAAGCACTCATAGTGCAAAGCTCGTTCATATGAGTCACAACACTCTCATTTTCAGTCCCACAAAAAGGTTCTTTCTCAACAATGTCTAAATAAGATAAATCAAAAGAAAAATCATAATATTTATCTTTAATATTTATGGGAAAGGTGGGAAACTTAGGATCAGAGGATAGTTTAGGAATAATGGTACGTATCTCAAGAAGACTCTTAATAGCACTAGCACCATGTATGTTTCGGCACTCCTCAATAATTTCATCAGTAAACTCAATGTAACCATCATTAATATCATATCTCTCTCGACTCAGGTGAGCTAAAAGGTGTAACACTGTCTTCACTAGGAGTTTAGTATTTCCTAGACTAGCCATAGTAGCATCTAGGAAAGGACCTAATGAACCACTCGCATCAAGCACAATAGAAGTAACATCATGAGTATCAGAAGCAGTTTCAGATTCAGCAGTAGTAGCAGTGTGTATAGCATGAGTACGCGGCGGTGGTGTAAGAAGCTTACTTATAACAGACAGTGAATCAAGAGCAGCAGAGGTGTTTAGGACTACACCTCTTCTTATAGTGGATGGTAAAATAGGAAACTTTCCGTCACGGGACTTCCCCATTATGAAAGGAGTAGAAGTAAACAATAATATATCCAAGTGAACTTATAAATAAAGCTATACTCCCCGACAATGATGCTAGAAAATAGTCTTGATGATCCACAAGTATAGGGGATCACAACAGTCTTCGAGGGTAGTATTACCCATTTTATTGATTCGACACAAGGAGAGCCAACGAATACTTGCAAGCCTTAACAACTGAGTTGTCAATTCAGCTGCACCTGGAAATAGTTATTGCTCATAGAAGTTTATCAGTAGCAATAGTTTGTAGTAGCAACAACAAAACAAAAACAACATTAAAACAAGAGCAAGAGTAACAGTAGCAGCAAACAGTAGGATATGAGTGCGGTAGGTATAGGGATGGATGGACGGGTGTTGCATGGACGAGTCTAAACATATAACCTCAAGATCTAGGGAAATTGCAGATAAATAAGAATAAGCATCCAAGTACTAAACAATCATATGCATGTGCTCCATATATAGTCATGCGTGCTCGCAATGAGAACTTGCACAACATCTTTTGTCCTGCCAGCCCGTGGCAGCGGAGCCTCAAGGGAACTACTGGTAATTAAGGTGCTTCTTTTAATAGAGCACCGGAGCAAAGCATTAACACTCCATGAACACATGTGATCCTCACATCACAGTCATCCCCTCCGGTTGTCCCAATTTCTGTCACTTCGGGGCCTTTGGATCCGGACAATGATATGTGTACACAACTTGCAGATAAGATCACAAAGAATACTATCATAATGATTCAATAATAAGTTTAAATCTAATATCATGGCACTGGGGCCCTAGTGACAAGCATTAAGCACAACAAGTTGCAACAAAGTCAAATAGCACCAATAGAGATACTAGGCACCATGCCCTAACAATCTTTTTTGATTACATGATAGAACTCATCCAATCCCTACCATCCCCATAGCCTACAGTGGGGGATTACTCACTCATGGATGAGGGAAACATTGATGGTTGGCGGAGAGGCGTTGGTGATGACGATGGTGATGATCCTCCCCAAATTCCCTGTCCCGGCAGGGTGCCAGAACGGAGTTTCTGGTTCTGAATCGCGGTTTCTGGTGGTGGCAACGCAGCAGAACTCTTTCAGGAAAAACGTCGACCCCCTCGGTTTTTAGGTCAAGAGGCATCTTATAGACGAAGAGGGAGCCCGAGGGGGCGCCCGGGCTGGCCACACCCCCTCCAAGCGCGGGCTGGGCCCACTCGCGCGACAGGGGTGTGTGGTCCCCCTAGGGATCCACTCCGTCTCGTATTCTGGCTCCGTGGATCTTCTGGTGAAATAGGATTTTTGGCATATTTTTCGGGATTTTTCCTGATAGTTGATTTTATGCACAAAAACTAGACACCAAGGTAATTCTGCTGAAAACAACGTTAGTCCGTGTTAGTTGTATCCAAATCACACAAGTTTAGAGGAGAAACAATAGCAAAAGTGTTCGGAAAAGTAGATACGTCTTGGACGTATCACTTCTCCCCCACTCTTTCCTTCACTCGGCGGTCAATCCAGCCGCAACCAACTACCTCTCCTTTCGAGAACAGGGGCCGATCGGTCTCTGGTGAGTGAGCCAACCACGCCTCCCTACCTCATCATCTTGTTGTTTTTTCATGCGTGAGTTATGTTCGATCTATTGACACATTTATGTGGTTTGAAGGTCTCTTTCTCGTGGGATCTGCTCTGTCACCGCTGCGTCCCGCATTGAACCCGCTCTCGCAGTCCTAGAGTTAAGAAGCCATAGGTGGGTAAGCACCGAGGGACAATGAAGAGATCAGCACCATCGGCAAGTGTTCTAATCTCTTTCTCGTGGGGTGTTTGGCGGGTACAGTTTTGGGTCGGATCCATTCCCATTGCCTTCCCGGCTCGTGCTATTGCCGGTCTATTGTCTACTATCGGCGACGATGATCCGGTGTCTAGTAAATCCTTAAACTTCCTTGCCGATTTGCGAATCTGGCACGCGATAGCGTCTAGCTTGATACCATGACCCTATTCCGCGTCGACCAACAGTTCCAAAGTAAGGATATCCCCAGTAGTTTCTTCTCTTTAGGGGCAGATAGTAAGCAATCTATCAGGTCCTTTGCCGACGCGTGTGAGTGAGCTATGGGCTAGTGGGGTCTAGTTGTCAATGGGTCTTGTGGGTTCAACAGAGCGTTGTTATAAGCTCCGGCGTGCGTGAGTTGTAAGCAGCTTCGATGAATTGAATAGAAACGTCCTCGAACATCTCTTCCCTTTAGTCTCTTCATCTGAATCTCTCTCTGTTGTCGCAATCTCCAAACCCTAAGTAAGATTCACCTTACATAGGGATTGCAACTGGCACTTGTACCGACAACAAAATGGATGTTGAGAAATCGATTTTCAATAGTGAAATTCTCTAACACATAGACAATATTTAAACCGAAACATATTTACAAGAAAAAACAGGATACGAATTGAGAGGCTTACTTTGCTTCTTCTTTGCAACAAATAGAAGGCATGTTGAGTGTGAGAGCATCCAGGAGGAGGATATGCTACCTGTATGTAGAAAAAGTTTGATCAGGTAGATGGAAGTTTTAATTTTTATTACCTTGTGTTGTTTCTATCATAATCTTTTAGTTCGATTATATTGCCATTCTGATTGTCTTGAACACATCTCAATTTCTCTCCTTTAACATTTGAAGTCTGCTCTTTGAACCATCAAGTACACGTGAAATAGACCAAAACGATCTATTCACAAATTTATTTGATTGCCCGTAGCATCGCGCGGGCTTTCTGCTAGTAGTAGATATATAGAGACAGAGATAAATAGACAAATAATCCATTACAGTAGATGAGAGGGTGATTTTCTGAAGCTCCTAGCCTTTCCACCTTCGCCTTCGGTGATTTGCTAGTTCCCTCCCCCTCCGCTGGCCGCTACGGCGGCGGGAGGGTGGGGGAACCCCGGATCCTGTTGTGTACATAAGGTTGGGTTGGGTAGGTTGCCAGCCGGCGGCGCTGTGGAGGAAGGAGCGCGGCTGGATCGGCTTTTGGAGGCGGTGGTCTTCTTCCCTGACGGTGGAGCTCCGGTGGGGTTCTGCAGCTGGCCGACTGCCTTGTCCTTGCCCGCATCTCCCTGGAGCTGCTAGGTGAGTTCTCCCCTGTCCGACGACCGAGTAGTGGTGGCGCTGGTATGTGTTATGTTTGAAGAAGGTGCTGATTTGAGCCATGGCGTCGAAGTCGACTAAGCACAGTGGAGGCTCTCCGGAGTTCGAGGATCAATGACTTCCCGTTCGCTGAGGGGCACCTTTGATCCAAGGCTGCAAAGAGGTGGGGCGGCGGCGCACTCGGCGTTGACGATGACTGAGATCCAGAAGGATATTATTGTAATTTTGCTGCTTGTTCTGGGTCTATCTGTATGACCTGTGGTTTAATATATCAGCTCTTTTTCCCTGAAAAAAAATAGATAGACAAATACTCCCTCTGTTTCAAATTACTCCGCGCGCACTCTTATCTAGGTGGACTATTACTCCCTCATTTTTTATCCAAAAAAATCCTAGAATTTTTAAACTAGATAGTATGAAATATGTACTAGCTATTTCAAAAATCTCAGGAATTTTTTAAACAAAAATAAGAGAATACTAGCCCATCTAGATAAACGTGCGTGCGGAGTAATTTGAAACAGAGGGAGTAATTTGTTATTCAAATTCCTGAATCGGCGTTTCTCCTCTCCTGGCGAAAAAAGGGAAAGAAAAGAGTCGGGTTCCAATCCATCAGTTTCGGCCTCGTCCCTTCTCTTCCCTACCGACGCCCTCCTTTCCTTTTCCATTTCCCTCCCAAACACGCGCGCAGACCCCCAAAATCTCTAGGGTTTGCCCTCACCTGCGCCACCAGATCCTCGTCTCCCTACCAAATGGCGGAGACGCTGGCCTCCATGCGCCGTCCGGTAAGCCCTCTCCCTCCGCCCGGTCGCTCAGCTGCTGGATCCCGCCAATCTTGCCGAGTTTTTCTTATTTTGTTCTCCGTGTGTGTGGGTGCTTTCTTCCTGCAGAAGCGTGGCCGCCCGCCGCGTCCGCGGGAGAGCGACTTCGTGACCGGCGAGGAGTTCGAGGAGGAGGAGGAAGACTTCGCGGAGGCGGAGCGGCTCGCGCCCCAGCGGTCCAAGCGCAAGCGCGAGGCCTCCGCCGCGGCGGCGGCCGCGGTCGAGGACTTGACCCTCATCGGTAAGCGTTTGCTTCTCTCTGCGTCCGTCGCCGTGGTTTCGCTGGAGCGGGGTTCGGTGTGTGTGCCCTGTCTGGGAACCTGCCGCTAGGGTTTGGCCGTTCAGCTGCGGTTACAAGGAATTGAAGTTGCCGATGTGATTTTAGTTGGGATTTGTGATGCCGGCTGCTGCTTCTGCTGTAAGCAGGATAGATTATTCTCGGTGGCTTTCTGCTAGGTGAATTGGCGACTTTTCTGCTTGGCTTAGGATTTTGTTTGTATTCCTTGCTAAACACTGACCTCCAGTAGCACAACTAGAAATTAGCAGGAACCGAGGAGCGTTATTAACATGTCAGAGACTGAGAACGCATGATAAGAAAAACAGTAGCAACACTTGAACTGCTTTTCCCCCAAACTGTACCGGAACCGAGGAGCGCCGTAAACATGTAACATGTAGTAAGAAACTGAGAACGCATGATAAGAGAACAATAGCGCTTGAACTGCTTTTCCCCCCAACCAGGCATGACTCTTAGCTTCCTACACTAGCAGGGTGGCTAGTCATTTAGCTCCTGCCCTTGGCCAAAGCAAACCATCAGCCCTGATATATTCGCTGAATAGGCAATTTTGTTGAAGATTATGTCGCTATGCTCTTTCCATGTAATCTAGACGCGAGCATAATTCGACTGTTAAACCCTTTTTGGTCACTCGCAATCCTTTGTCTTGAGGTGACCCACCATGGTACGAAGCATGTCATTAATGACGGGCTTGATGGCAGGACGATGAGCCCAATCAAAAACCTGACTCCAAATAATGCCAATGACGCAGCAGCTGACCAGCAGATTGTGCAGCATCCTGACCTTGTGAGTTGCAGGGCACACAACTGCTGTTGTGGGGGGAGTTGCTGCTTAGCCAGTCAATTCCATGAGCTGCATGGGAGTTCTGATTTATAAATTACTTTGGTGGCATCAGCAAGGGCTATTTGACTACCCATTATTTCTTCCATCCATCTTAGCATGAAATGAATCATCTAAAATTAATCTAGTTTTATTATTAATAATTATTTTATACATGCAAAACTCATTATGCGTGTCCTTTGCCTTAATTCCACCGCTTAAATCAACATGATGCAGAATCTTGCAAGAATAATGCTTCTGAAGGAAATATGCCGAGACATGCATAGATTAAAAACTGTATTTGAATAGTATACCATATTTCATTTGTGTGAAGTATCCTTACAAACTTGCGACTTGCAGATATTGTCAAACATAATGGCAGGCTGATCAGTCATGCTGTCAAAAGATTGCTGGAGAATTATGAATCAGACCCAAAGTCTGTGTTATTTCAGATATTAATAGTGCTATTTGAGGTACTACCAGCTTTATATCATAATATGCTAGTTTTGCTTATTTTATTGCTGCAATTTATTTTATAAAGCTGCAAATCTTATGATAACAGGCTTGTGGCGCCAGACATGAAATTAGTGCAAAGGACCTTGACCAGGCAGATGTGGATGACATTGTATTCAAACTTGTTGATCTATCAAAACAAGTATCCTATTGTGATTTGTTCAAAACTGTGAAGGGAGAACAATACATGTAGCCATTTAGACTATCCAATGATCATGATTTAGACTATCCAATGAGCATGATCTAGATCTATTTATCTATCCTATAATTCTATAAATAAATTGTTCTATTGTTGTACACTTGTAGTTATATATATATGCTCTCTTTTGTTTGAATTTTGCAACCTTAACTTGAAAATAGGGCCTGGTGGATGATAATTATAACTCAAAACGAAAGGACCTTAAGAACTTCAAAGAAAATCTTGTTTCTTTTTGGGATAGTTTGGTCCTCGAGTGTCAGAATGGTCCATTGTTTGATGATTTCTTATTCCAAAAAATCAAGGATTACGTGGTTGCTATGTCATGGTAATTAAGTCTCACTAGTCATCATCCTTATTTGTTTCTTGATATTGTATGCATGTATGTGCTGATTCATTGTGCTTCAGTACTCCTCCAAGGGTTTACCGACAAGTGGCTTCGTTGATTGGGCTCCAGCTTGTGACGTCCTTCATATCTGTTGCTAAGACTCTCAGTGGACAGCGTGAGACCACTCAAAGGCAGTTGAATGCAGAGAAGAAGAAGCAGAGTGATGGACCAGCTGTTGAATCTCTCAACAAAAGACTATCTGTTACTCATGAGAATATAACTTACTTGGAGGAATTGATGCGTAAAATATTCGGCGGGTGAGACTTCCTGTTAGAAATCATTTGCACTAGCCTTCTAACATACACTTCATTATGTTTTAATTTATTTCGAACATTTGAGGTAACTCATGCATTGTTACCCTGAGACTTGCTTGTGTTGTCTAATCTACATTAATCTGCGTCTAGCAGCTTGTTAAATATATTATTTTTGTCCATGTAGGTTATTCATGCACCGTTATCGCGATGTTGAACCTGATATCCGAATGTCATGCATAAAATCTCTTGGTATTTGGGTTGTCTCGTATCCATCACTTTTCTTACAAGATATATATTTAAAGTATCTTGGGTGGACACTGAACGACAAGGTAACAATCGGTTTAATTCTTTTATTTATTGTGCCTATTAGTGCCTCTCTGATCACGAGGCTTACACACTTTATTTCTGCACTTCCTTTTATAGAATGCTGGAGTTAGAAGAACTTCCATTCTTGCGTTGCAAAGCCTGTATGATGTAGATGCCAACATACCTTCACTTGGTCTCTTTACTGAGAGGTTTTACAGCAGGATGATCCAGCTTGCTGATGATATTGATATTTCAGTAGCTGTTTCAGCTATAGGACTCATCAAGCAATTACTCCGGTGAGCTTACTGTCTCATGGTCTTTTTACTGAGGTTTCACAGCAAGATCGTTTGCCTGTCTAGTCTAGATGGCTACTGGGCAAGCTTACTTATACTGCCATAGCCTTCTTAAGACAGGCCAAATGTTTGGGATGTCTACTCTTTGATGTCAATGCTTATCAACATGGTTATTGTATGTGCTAATAAAACAAACATTCAGTTAAGAAGATTGTTACTGAAGAATAAATCAGAACTAGCTGTAAAATTTGATGTTCTACTGTCCCATGATACTTCGGCGCTATGCTGCTAGTAGTTCATATGTCGCATTGAGAGGATCAATCCTTGATGTCTCATTTAGACAGCTAGACCCACATCTGAGAGGAGATGGCACTATGGCAGTGTTATGGGCAGTAATGGGTTTAGGTGTAAATTGAGAGGAATGATGCCTACACAGCAAGTATTCTCTGTGAACGTTTGCCTTGCCTGTATGGACCAGATTTGACTGGCCTGGTCAAGCTAGACCTAGCAAAAAATTACTGATCCAGTCACCCTTGCTATTTCTAAAGGAGTCCATGAATTGTCTTGCTCCAGTGAGCAAAAGAACCACACAGGCTTTTCGTATTCGTTTTCTCTTCTTTAATATATATTGTTTCTTTCTTTTGCAGGCATCAACTTTTGAGCGATGATGATTTAGGTCCCCTGTATGATTTGCTTATTGACGAGCCTCCTATGATCAGGCGTGCAATAGGGGAGTTAGTTTATGATCACCTGATAGCACAAAACATCAAGACCTCTTCAGGAGCTAGAGGTAATTGCCTCCTGAAGGATTGCACTGTTATGCTTCCATGTCTCGTTACCGAACTACTTTATTAGTTCAGCCATTGATTATTCTAGTGAATTCCAGACGGGGACAATGAATCCTCTGAGGTTCACATTGGTCGAATGCTGCAAATCTTGAGGGAGTTTTCAGATGATCCAGTACTGAGTTCTTACGTCATTGATGACATTTGGGATGACATGAAGGCCATGAAAGTATGCTCCTTAATTTATGTATCTACTTTGATAAGAGTTACTACCTCCGTCCCAAGGCTTAAGGCTTACATTTTTTTTTGAAAAGTCAAACTATGACCAAGTTTGTAGAAAATATATTAATATTTACAATATGAAATACATACCCACTGATACATCATGAAACATATATTCACATGGTATCTATATAATATCATAGTTTTTGATAGTTTTTTCTAAAAGATTGGTCAAAATTTTCGTAGTTTGACTTTTCAAAAAATAGGCCTTAAGCCTTGGGACGGAGGGAGTACTATACATTAATGATATTACTGTTGCAATTGCAATATTTCTGTTCTGTAGGACTGGAAGAGTATAATCTCCATGCTTCTGGACGAAACTCCATTGTATGAGCTTACTGACATGGATGGAACCAATCTTGTTCGGATGCTGCGAGCCTCTGCTAAGAAGGCTGTTGGCGAAAGGATAGTTCCTGCAACAGACAACAGGAAGCCGTTCTATAATAAATCCCAAAAGGTATCAGTGTATTATCTGTGGCACCATATATTTCTGGTGCAAAATTTCAATGATTGATCTCTCATGGATATTTATCTTGGCCATTAATATTTGTAACATTGTCTAATTAGTGTGCTTTAGACTAATTATTTTCCATAGTTCCAGTTTGGGAGATTGTGCTTCTGAGTACATAAATTAGGTTTGTCCCTAGTGGATACTTCCAGTGGTGAATGTTTGGTTCCAGATGCAGAGAATTCTAACTTCCTAAAACAATTACGCTTAAGAACCTGATATGCTTTTAAATTTGAACCAGAGATAATCCTGATAGATAGGTCAATCGGCAAGGATACTCATGCTATATAATAAAAACAATACTGGTTGAATATGATCACCCTCTGTTAAACACATTACCTTATGTGTTGATTGTTACCTTACCTTCTCTATCACATAGATGTAAAGTCTTATAGTTACTCATGAGAAGCATCTTGATCCTACACATTCACCTTAAATTGACTCTCTTTAACTTTCTTTTGATTGTTCCTTTGACTACTTGAGCTTTATATTTTGTGCTGTTTTTCAAATTCATCCTGGTCAACTCTAGATTATATAATACTACTCTGCTTACCTCTGCTGTTTATTTTCTTGTAAACTAATACTTCGTTCATTTTTATCTTGTTTCATTACTATTTTTTTCTACAGGAGATATTAGAAAACAGCAAGAGCGAAATAACCAATGCCTTGATGAAGAGGTACCCGCAGCTTTTGAGAAAATACATACCTGACAAAGCTAAGATATCCCCTCTAATTGATATGATGATGCTTCTGAAACTTGAGATGTACTCATTAAAAAGGCAAGAGCAGGTCAGTTGCAAAGCTACACTTGGCCTTCTCATTTATTTTATTTTATTAATAATCTTGTGTACATTTTGGTTCAGAATTTCAAGGCTGCCATAGATCTTATCGTTGATGCTTTCTTCAAGCATGGTGACAAGGACACCTTAAGATCTTGCATCAGGGCAATAGCTTTCTGCTGTAACAATTGTCAGGCTGATCTTCTACATTATGCTGAAAATAAACTTAAGAATCTTGAAGATGAGTTGGTTTTGAAAGTCAAAACTGCAATCAAGGAAGTAGAGGTATGTCTTGTTCATGTTGTTTGTGTCTGCACCTAAGCCATGAAGATAATCTGACAGTATCAACCTTGCAGGCAGGTGACGATGAATACTCCCTCTTGGTTAATTTGAAGCGACTTCATGAACTCCAGCTGTCAAAACCTGTTAAAAATGATGGTTTATTTGAAGATATGTATCGAATCCTCAGTCATCTAAGAGAGATGGATAACGAGGTATAACTCATTATATTTCTGAGTTATTAGCATTTCAATCTTACTTGCAGAGTCAACTTTAAGTAACACATTGAACTAATACTTTCATGCTTTATATTAGGTAAAGAGCTTTCTCCTCATCAATATGTACCTTGAAGTAGCATGGTGCCTGCATGCAATTGATGTTGAAAACCCATCTGAAACATCCATCGATGGGCTTTTATCCAAGCAAAGCTCTCTCTTTGAACAACTCTATTATTTCCTGGTGGTTCTGCCTACTTGTCAGAAAGAGGGAAGGAGCACGACTGTACTTTCCTGTAGAGTAAGTCTTCTGAACTGGACATCAACAAACAGAGAGATATGTTATTTTCATAGCATTGGTATGTCTGCATCTAAGTATATTGACCCATTGACGTCCTTCTTTTTCTTTCAGGTCTGCATCATTACTGCAGAAATGTGGTGCTTGTTTAAGAAGTCAAAGTATTCTTCAACAAGGCTAGAAAGTTTGGGCTATCTCCCACAATTGGACGTTGTTCAGAAGTTCTGGAAACTATGCGAACAACAGCTGAATATATCAGGTTTTCTTGTTGCACACTTTCTATTTCATTATTGAAATATCAAATCCTGAATGAAGCTTTCTTATTATGTCGTTTTTTAATTTGATTGCTAATGACTGAAATTGAACAAATATCCACCCTCAGATGAAACAGAAGATGAAGATGCAAATGAAGAATATATTGAAGACACAAATAGGGACGCCGTCATGATTGCAGCTGCAAAGTTATTGCTTGCTGATACAGTTTCAAAGGTTTGTGCTGCATTTTCTGGCTGTGATAGGTTCTCGAACAACACTCTTCTAGATACATTGTTGGACTACTTTCTATTACATCAAAATTGGTTTGCGTTGAGAGGTTCCTATTGGCAGATAAATAAATTTTGATCAATTTATATTGTTTGCAGGATTATCTTGGCCCCGAGATTGTTTCACACTATGTATCTCATGGAGCAAGCACAACAGAGATCATCAAACATCTCATTACCGCACTAAAGAAAAATGGAAGCATCGATATAGCTGCTCTATTCTTTGAGGCATTGAGACGGGTAGATGCTTTGCTTTTATCTTTGAATGCACATTATATTTATTCATGACTATATAAGTGGGTCATACCAATATGGTGTCTTATGAATCTTATTTGTTTTCTTGTACTCACTCCGATCCATATAAGTGCCGCTGATTTGTACTAAATCAGCGACACTTATTATGGATCGGAGGGAGTACTATTATTAGGTTATAACACATCTCAAAAGAAATCATAACACTAGGAAATTAGACCCATCATGCACTATTGAAGATGCCATTAGTGATTGAAAATTAACTGATTGTGAACCAGGAGCTATCAGCCTCCTGTTGGTCAAAGTGGTTTGCTATTTAATTTTTTTTCCTGTAAACATTGCTCTGTACATATTTACAGCACTCAACTGGTGTAGAGGTGTTTGCTATTGTTATTCTGTCAGTGTGTTAAAGAAGCTTGTCCAGAATATGTGCACTGTCTTGGATGCACGTGCTGACAGGAATTTAAGAAAAATAGTTTTTGTGGGTGCACTGGATTTTATTTTTAACTCTGTTGCATGTTGCATTTGATTTTGTTAATTTATCTTTCCGTTACCCTATATTTATTAAGTGTGATCTTTCTTGTGTAAATCATTCTTTATGTTTCATCTAATTAGGCATATGAACGGTATATGGCTCATGTATATGATGGAGAGAACCAAAACCTGATAGGCAAGTCCTATTCAGAATGCCAAGATCTTTCTAATCGGCTTGCTGGAAATTATGTTGGCGCTGCTCGGAATAAAAACAAGTCTGAGATCTTGAAGATTATCCAATGTGGCATTCCATATGCCTTTGCGGATCCTCCAAAGCAATTGTCTTTCCTTGAGGCTGCACTGATGCCATTTGTTTCTAAACTTCCCTCGTCAGATATGCCAGAAATGTATGATATTAACTCAATTAATTTTGGTGCCTCCGTTGATTTTGTGCTTAATTCAGAGCTATCTTCCTTGCATGTAGCCTGACAGATGTACAAAGGAGGGCGCAAGAAACCAGTACGAATGAAGATGCAAGTGCTTGGCGCCCGTACTTCACCTTCGTAGAACACCTACGCGAGAGACATGCAAAGAATGAGGTTTTGCAAGGTGCGTTGAGCTCTCTCTCTTTGTTCCAGCACTGCACAAAGCTTTCTTTTAGAAATTGTTGCTGAGTACTGTTTCTGATCCAGAGGAAAAGGAGGAAAAGCCTGTAAAGCGCAGGGGCCGCCCAAGGAAGGTTAGAGATGAACCTCCTGCGAAGAACCTTTTTGACGGACACAACTCTAGTGACGAAGAGTCTTTAAGTGGCTCTGACCAACGGCGTCACGGAGATGACGACGAAGACGACGACGATGATGATGCTTTTGACCAGCCCTTGATCAACACGTTTAGGCCCTCTGCGTCCAAGTTAAGATCACTGAAGGTTTCTCAACAAGGAACAAGCAGCCAGAAAAAGGCTCCTATGGCTTCAGGTAAGGATCAGAATCTTACTAGCTTTTACCAGTTTATTATCATGCCCTGAAATGAGGATACGTCTTCGTCTTTCCATTTCCTGAACAATAGCATGTAATTTCAGGAAGCAGTGGCTGATGAGGGGATGCCTTAATTTGGTCCTGTCTGAACATTTGGGCTCAAATCAAATTTAACAGACGGGTGGAAGGACAGCCTTTGGTTGCTGTTTTGTGTTTTAATTGTTTGTTTAGGCGTTGTAGATGATTGTACTTAGATATGCCAACACTTGTGTAAGCCATGTGGTAGGTACTCCGTAGGTTTGTTTCTGTTCCTTCCCCATGTATATCATCTTGTGTAGTAATATATGCAAGGGGGGGGGGGGGGGGGGGGGGGGGCGTATTTACATGGCATGCGATATAGATGGAGATGATAAGCATGTTGTATGGATTTTGGCTTATGTATGTGAGCCTCTTTATTTAACTAAAACAGTGCGTCCCTCTTGTAGTGGATTTGCTTAAAATTTCAGAATGTGCTACGCCTGGGCCTGGCTGTCAGTATGGCCTCCTTAGCATAAAATCTGTTACAATTGCGATAGGTAAATAACGAAGAACGAAAACAAAATCACAGCAAGGGGACACAAATTTTAACGTGAAAAAACCTCTGCAACAAAGAGAGGGGAAAACAACAGGCGCTAGCCAACAAAACTTTACTATATCGAGGAGTGTTTACAAACGTTGGAGATTTCACAGATGCAACTCATCCCAACCGACGGCTTACAAGGGGTTTATATATCGGTGGAAATCTAGGTCTTTGACGATCCATACCGCACCGTTACACTCGGCCCAAGCCTCCGGCGACGGGCCTCGCTCCACTCGTCAGAAGTTGGCCTATACTTTGTAGAATTTGGATCAACATATAACAAACTCCACCTTGAGACAAATTTCTCCTTGTAGCATCAACAACAACCATCTCCCTGAACAAACAAACCAAATACTTTTGGCGCCAATAGCCACTTGGGCTAATCAGTTAAACCAACCAAGTTCGAGCAAAGCTCAAACTTAGCAACGGAAACAAGTTTAGTCATCATATCAGCAGGATTATCATGAGTGCTGATCTTGCATACCTTTAATTTACCTTGAGCAACAATGTCTCTAACAAAATGGTATTTGATATCAATGTGCTTAGTTCTCTCATGGAACATCTGATCTTTTGTAAGGTATATGACACTTTGACTGTCACAAAACAAAGTAATGCAAAAATCATCTCCACAAAGCTCAGCAAACAAACCTTTCAACCAAACAGATTCTTTGCAAGCTTCAGCAATAGCCATATATTCGGCCTCAGTAGTAGATTGTGCAACAACAGCCTGCAATGTAGTCTTCCAGCTAACAGCACAACCACCAACATTAAACACATAACCTGTGAGGGATCTTCTCTTATCCAAATCGGCAGCAAAATCTGAATCCACATAGCCAACGAGTCCCTCACCGGTCCTGCCAAACTTCAAACAAGCATTGGAAGTGCCAAGAAGGTACCTGAAAACCCACTGAACAGCCTTCTAATGTTCTTTACCAGGATTATCCATGTATCTACTTATCAAACTCATAGCATATGATAAATCAGTACGAGAACAAACCATGGCATATATCAAAGAACCAACAACACTAGAATATGACACCTTTGACATGTACTCAAACTCTTCATCAGTAGTAGGACATTGAGAAACTGACAATTTAAAATGAGGAGCAATAGGAGTACTAACTGAGTTGGCACCATCCATATTAAAACGATGAAGAACTTTCTTAATGTAACTTTGCTGACTAAGAAATAACAAACCAGATTTTCTATCTCGGGTAATCTCCATACCTAAGATCTTCTTAGCGTCACCAAAATCCTTCATCTCAAACTCACTACTTAGGTGTGCCTTTAAAGTAGTGATTTCTTTCATGCCCTTGGCAGCAATTAACATATCATTAACATATAGCAGCAAGTATATGGGTGACCCATCAACAAACTTGATATAAACACAACTATCATATTTAGACCTCTCAAAACCATGAGAGATCATAAATAAATCAAACCTTTTATACCACTGTCTTGGAGATTGCTTTAAGCCATAAAGAGACTTCTTTAATTTGCACACAAAATCCTTTTTACCAGACACTATGAACCCTTCTGGTTGGTCCATGTATATTTCCTCATCAATCTCTCCATGTAGAAAAGCAGTCTTGACATCTAACTGCTCAAGCTCAAGATCACGCATAGCCATAATACTAAAGAAAGTACGAATAGAACTATGCTTTACAACTGGGGAGAACACATCACTGTAATCAATACCTGGAATCTGGCTGAACCCTTTTGCTACTAACCTTGCCTTGTACCTTAAAGGCTCTTTGGGAGACAGACCTTCTTTTTTCTTGAAGATCCACTTGCAGCGGACCGCCTTCTTTTGTTTAGGCAAGCGTACAACATCCCATGTGCCATTTTTCTCAAGCGATTTCATCTCTTCTTTCATAGCAGAAACCCACTTCTCGCGGTCAACGGATGCAATGGCTTCATTATATGTAGCAGGTTCAGAATCGTTCTCCACCTGTTCAGCACAACTCAAAGCATAATGAACAAGATTACACTCTTCAATTAAATGAGGACAAGGACCACAGTTACGCCTCGGTCTATCAGCAACAATGGACTCATGTGGCTGCTGCAAAACAGTAGGTGAGTGCTGAACAACAATATCATCAATGTTTTCCTCATGTGTATCTTCAACGATAGCATCATTATCAACAGTTTTCTGCAGGATCTCCACCTGCATACTAACTCCTCCTCTCCAACAGCAACATGAGAGGTATCTGATGGCAAGCTATCATGATACATAACAGACTCATTGAAAACAACATTTCTACTTAGCAAAATCTTTTTAGTTTCAGGATTCCATAGTTTATAAGCCTTAACTCCTGAACCATAACCAAGGAATATGCATTTAACAGCCCTAGGCTCTAACTTTCCATTATCAACGTGAGCATATGCAGTGCAGCCAAAAACTCTCAACTGTGAATAATCAGCAGACGAACCTGACCATACCTCGATGGGAGTTTTCTTCTCAAGTGGAATAGAAGGTGACCTGTTGATGAGGTAACACGCTGTGTTGGCTGCTTCAGCCCAGAAACGCCTATGCATACCTGCATTAGACAACATACAGCGAGCCCTCGAGATGATGGTCCTATTCATGCGCTCAGCCACGCCATTCTGCTGAGGAGTATATGGGATGGTGTGATGCCTGATCATACCATCGTTACTGCAAAACTCCTCAAACTCATTAGAACAGAATTCCATACCATTTTCAGTACGTAGTACCTTTACCTTCTTCTCAGTTTTGCTTTTCAACCATAACTTTCCACTTCTTAAAAGCATCAAAAACATCAGATTTATGCTCCAGAAAATAAGGCCACACCTTTCTTGAGTAGTCATCAATAATAGTAAGCATGTAATTAGCACCACCAATAGAATTCTTACGGGACGGACCCCATACATCAGCATGCACATAATCTAATATGCCTTTGGTGGTATGAACGAAAGCATTGAATTTAACTCTTTTATGCTTACAAAAAATATAGTGCTCACAGAACTCAAACTTACTCAAGTTGCAACCATCAATCAGCTCTCTCTTTACCAACTCTGCCATGCCTATTCGCTCATATGCCTAAGACGCATATTGCCACAGATGTGTTTTACCACAATCATCAGAATCATTAGAAGTAACATCAGCAGCAATACCAGGCAAAGTGCTACCTCTAAGAACATATAATTTAGCAGAATTCATATCACCTATTATGTGAATAAGAGAACCTTTTGATACCTTCAGAACTCTATGCCCACCGGCATACTTGTATCAATCAACGTCCATGATACTCAGGAAAATCAAATTTCTGGCCATGCTTGGTGTGTGCTTCACCTCACTCAACATGCGTGTCACGCCATTATGTGTCCTGATCTTAACAGATCCAACACCAATAATATGGCATGGGTTGTCATTCCCCACACGCACAAAGTCTCCAGTCTGCACAGACTCATATGAACTGAACCAATCTTTGTTACAACAAATATGAAACGAACATGCAGTATCAAGTATCCATTCATCATCACGAGAAGCACAAGCAGAAAAACAACTAAGCATTCACCATCAGAACTATCAGAAACAACAACAGCCTTACCAGCACCTTCAGACCTATCATTCGGTTGGTAAGTTCCGTTCCTTTTCTCCTTATTCTGCAACTTCCAACAATCATCAATAACGTGATTAGATTTCTTACAATACCTGCAAAATTTATCCTTTCCCTTGGACTTTGAACGCCCTCTGTCGTCCTTGCTCTTATCTCTATTGCCATAGTTGTTGTTCCTCTGCTTGATCCTGCCACGAACCTGCAGAGCCTCGGCCTTCGATGACGTCCCATATGACCCTACCATAGTTTTCATCTTTTCCCTCTGTTTGAGGGCGTCATGTACTTCGGCAAGGGTTAGTTCATCACGGCTCAACAATATTGTATCATGAAAATGTGTATAGGAACTAGGCAACGAACATAAGAGTAGAAGAGCTAAATCCTTATCATCATATTTTACCTCCATAGACTGCAAGTCTGAAACAATCTCTTTAAAAACAGATATGTGATTCATTACCGATCCACCTTCTTGCAGCCTGTGCGAGAACAACTTCATCTTCACGTTCATCTTACTGGTTAGATCCTTTGACACACAGATCGTTTCCAGTTTTTCCCATAGGACAGCAGCAGATTTTATCTCTAGTACTTTCTGCAAAATATTATTGAACAGATGAAGTTGAATCAAAGACAAAGCCTTACGGTCCTTCCCGCTTCTCTTCGGCGGACCAGGTCTTAGCATTCTTCACGCCGAATCCATCCAGCGCTTCATCCAGATCAGAAGTTTGGGTGAGAATCGCCCGCATCTTCACCTGCCACAAGGAGAATCTTGTGGTGTAGTCCAGCTGTGGTAGATCGAACTTCAATGATGACATGTCGCAAACCCTAGATTAGAACCTGGGGCTATGATACCACTTGTTACAATTGCGACAGGTAAATAACGAAGAACGAAAACGAAATCACAGTAAGGGGACACAGATTTTAACGTGGAAAAACCTCTCCAACAAAGAGAGGAAAAAACCACGGACGCCAGCCAGCGAAACTTCACTATATCGAGGAGTGTTTACAAACGCCAGGGATTTCACAGATGCAACTCATCCTAACCGGTGGCTTACAAGGGGTTTATATATCGGTGGAAACCTAGGTCTTCGACGATCCGTACCGCACTGTTACACTCGGCCCAAGCCTCCGGCGACGGGCCTCGCTCCACTCGTCAGAAGTTGGCCTATACTTTGTAGAATTTGGATAAACATATAACAAAATTTTGGTATCTGCAGTCTCAGAGCGGCGAGCAACCATACTATACTACCGATCCCAGAAGCAAACTGCGATGATGTAGTAGACGGGAAGTCGGCATATAATCCTCAAAAGAGGAGGGCGGGCGAAGAACACGTATATCTTGTCTTGATGGCCACGTGGTCGTGGAGGGACACCAAGCGGCAAGCGGTGGTGGCTAGCGGTTCCGGAAAGCAAGTGATCTCTATTTTAGTCAGTTATATATTCAAAATGCATAATCTCACATTGATAGCACTGCAGTGTTCTGTTTAGTTAAGAGTCCGGAGTGAACGCGGAGGTGCTGCGCTGAGCGTACCATCTACTACGTATTCGACTATCAAGCAAGATAAGCTCACGAGCTTCTGGTGGTTGATTCGGGGGCTAATACTCCCTCCGTTTGGAAATATAAGATTTTTTAGATTTAGTATTTAGGTTACATTAGCTTTACAAATCTAAAATATCTTATATTTTTAAACGAAGGGAGTAACACACAACAATAGATTTCAGTAATTCCAAATGGCACACTTGTATTCTATTTACTCCGATCCATATTATTTTTTCGTAGAAATAGATATATTTATACATGTTTTAGTGCAAGATATATCTTTTTTTGCATCGAAAGAGAAATTTATTAATTGAAGACAAAGTTATATTCAGAGTCTATGATCTCAGCAATCTCTGGGGGAGTATTCCTGAGCCATGTAGCTGTTCTATTTTGTACTCTACCTAACTTTGCCAGTTCATGACTAGCACCATTTGCTGTCCGATGAACTTTGACCACTTTTATTCCTCTCTCTCGTAGTAACTCTCGAATAACTTGGATTCTGGATGCATGGATAGAAGAATTGGGGGTGTTTTCCTTTATCAGATGGATTGCCTCAGAGCAGTCAGTTTCAATGATGATTGGGAGGGCCGACCAGTTCAGTGCAAGCGCTAGACCTTCTTCAATAGCCGCTAGCTCGGACTCCGTTGCATCCGTACATCTCCTTAGCTTCCTTGTAGCTGCTAGTATCACTGCCCCATTATCATCCCGCATCACCATGCCTGTCCCTGCCTACTGTGAATTAACAAAAGACCCATCAGTATTTAGCTTAACCATACCTGGTGGAGGAGGGGTCCATTTGATCACGTTCTTCTGTCTCCCATTGGACGGTTTATTAGTGCATGTGAAGACGTGTTCATGCACCACTACCGCCTTGCCTTTAGCAGGATCATCATGTGGCCTCTGTCGTATAATTAGTAATGAGTCTAAATAACTTGCCAGGAAGCGTCGTGGCCCTTCCACTGAGGGCATCGGTTTGTCATGTGTTATTTCATTGTGTACATGCCAGTTGCGCCACAAGATCATCAGCGTCATTGCTCGTTGTACCTCCAGAATTTTGCTTAGCAGCTGTAGTAGCCACTCCGTTCCAGTGTTTGTGATCACCTACTCGCTCGGCAAGGGCCACACCATGCGCATAGCCTCCCAAAGGTTTTTTTCCGGTGTACATTTGACCAGTGCATGGTAGGTATCCTCGCTAGCAGTACCACAGATTGGACAGATGGGCACCCGTTTCATACCACGACTATGCATGTTGCTCTGGGTAGGCAGGCATTTGTTGCAATTTTCCATGCTAAATTTCGAACCTTTGGCGGCACTGGGCACTGCCATATCAGTCTCCAAATGGGTCGCTCCCCCGCCGGGCGTGTACTAGTTGCGCCGACATTTTGTGTCATCATGATCTCTTCTAGGCCAAGCTTGTAAGCACTGCTTACTGAAAACACACCTCGGCTATCAGGTTGCCATGCAATAAAGTCCTCAGTGTTTCGCCGAGAGGGGACAATCTTCATAATCGCCTCAGTATCCTCCTGGCCAAACCATCTAAGCACCAGTGTTTCATTCCATGTACCATTTGCCTCCAAAACATCAGCGACCCATTTGAGCCGACACCTACCTTGTCTTGAGAAAGGTTGGTACATTGTTTTCCTTCGGATCCACGGATCACGCCATGCCCGGATGCTGGCCCCATTTCCAACTCGCCATATGATCCCTTTTTTCAGCAAGGCAAGTCCGTGTTCAATGGCCTGCCAAGTGGCTGATTGATTGCCCGAGAACACCATGTCTAGGATAGAGCCATTAGGGTAATACTTTAATTTCAGTACCTGCGCACATAAACTGTTAGGATGATGCAGCAGCCGCCATGCTTGGCGAGCTAAAAGCACCTGGTTAAACAGTCTTAGGTCTCGAAAACCAATTCTTCCTCTGTCTTTGCTTCTCATCATCTGCTCCTTTGACATCCAGTGTGTCTTGCGCTTGCCATTCTCCTCGCCCCACCGGTAATTCCTTATCATTTTTGTTAGATCATCACAAAGACCATATGGTAACTTAAAGACCCCCATTATATATACAGACCGAGCCTGGGCGATTGATTTAATAAAAACTTCCTTTGCAGCTTGTGTCAGATGGTTATCTCCCCATTCCAGCAAGCTTTTGGCTAGGCTTGACCTAAGAGATTCAAACTTGCCTTTGTCCATGCGGCCATGCGGCGTTGGCAATCCTAAATATTTAGAGTCCAGAGCTTCTTGTTCCATCTGAAGCACCTCTTTAACACTGGTACGTACAGACTCCGGGCAGGAGCTCCCAAAGAAAATGGAACACTTTATGGGATTGATCAGCTGCCCCGTACTTATCGCATAATTCTGTAAGACATGTTTAACTCGCAAAGCTTCAGCAGCACAAGCTTTAAAGAATAAAAGAGTGTCATCTGCAAACAATAGATGTGAGATACCGGGCGCCCTTCGGCAAATCTTAACAGGAGTTAAATCATTATTATGAATTTCCTTTTGTAAAAGGGCTGAAAGGCCATCCGCCACAAACAAAAATAAGAAGGGTGATAGGGGGTCACCTTGCCGTAGTCCACGAGAAGACGAAAATGAATCCAGAAGGGTGCCATTAAGTTTTACCTTATAATTCACCGTTGTGACACACGACATTATCCAGTCAATCCACCGGTGGGCGAAACCCATTCTTTGCATCATTTCCTTTAGAAAACCCCAGTCCACTCTATCATAAGCTTTAGACAAATCCAGTTTATAAACACAGAAATTTGAATCTTGATTTTTGTTGTGGTCCATAAAATGCAAGCATTCAAAGGCGATTAATGCATTATCTATTATAAGACGGCCAAGAACAAAAGCGCTTTGATTTTGTGAAATAAGATCACCTAGGATGGGTCTGAGTCTATTGACTAAGCATTTAGCTATCACTTTGTAAAGTACTGTACACAGGCTAATAGGTCGAAAATCTTTAAGCGTATCAGGAAAGTCCATTTTTGGGATTAGGATAATGGCAGTATCGTTAATACCTTCTGGCATTTTACTAGTGAGGAAAATAACTTGACTCCGTTGATAACCTCCTCCTTGAGAGTATCCCAATTTCGTTGGTAGAATCTAGCAGGGAAGCCATCAGTGCCTGGGGATTTTAGTGGACCAATTTGAAAAAGTGCGTCGCTTATTTCTTCATCCGTAAATTCCTGGCACAAACTATCATTCATGTGCATAGTCACCTTTTCTTGGAACAAAGAAGACACATTAGTAGCATTTAAATTCGGATCTCTTTGGAACAGCTCCTTGAAATACGTCGTTGCCATGCGCTCCATAGCCGAGGGGGTGTCCTGCCAGCTCCCATGGCTATCCTTTAGTCTCCGTATATAATTCTTCCGGGCTTTCCACACCGCACGTTGATGAAAATATTTTATGTTGTGGCCTTCTTCTTTGAGCCATGTTATGCTCTCCACACCGCACGTTGATGAAAATATTTTGTGTTGTGGTCTTCTTCTTTGAGCCATGTTATGCGTGATCGTTGAAGCCACAACATCTCTTCCTTATACAGCAGCTCATTCATGAAATCAGAGATCCTTCAGATTACATGTTGATCTCCGTTCCGTTGTTGCAACAGCTCCAGTTGTTTACGTGCCTTTGTTACCTCTTTTTGAATATTCCCAAACTTCTTTTTCCCCCATAGTTGCAGCTCCGTCATCAGGTTATCTAAGCATGTACGTACCTCCCCAATGTTCGTTTTTGCACCAGCATTCGCCCATACGCGCTCAACTGTCTTAGTTAGTTCCGGCGAACGCTCCCATAGGATTTCATAATGACGTCTGAGCTGTGTGTGCCGTACTTGGCGCTCTTCTTCCATGCAAACATGTAGAGGGCAGTGGTCAGATCACGGGGACGTGAGGTGCTTAACATAAGTATTACCGAAGAGATTCCTCCATTGTGGATTTGCAAACACTCTGTCAAGCCACCTGAAAAGCCAAGATCTGTTACATCACAATTTGTCATAGCTTCACGAAAAACTTCTATTTGCCTTTCCAATCTTGGGGTGAGTGACAAGTGTTCCTCTTGCCACATTGCCTCGTTAAAATCCCCCATTACTACCCAAGGCAGATTTGACATAGAATGTAACTAACGAAGACTCTCCCACATTAGGTGCCGATTTTCGGTGCGGGGCTCACCATAAATACAAGTAAGTCGCCACTTGGGAGAAACCGGGGAAACTCGGACATACACATCAATATATCTTTCATTAAGATTCTTAACTTCTACATCCAGACTCTCATGCCAAAATAAAGCTAGACCACCACTTTGACCAATACTACTAACACCAGCGAAACCTTTAAGACCTAATCTATGCCGAAGCCTACGAACCTTATTTTTTATTTTGTCTAGTTTCACACAGAAAAACTAACTTAGGACTCAAAGACTGGGAGAGATACATTAAATCACGAACTGCCGAGGCCCCTCCGACACCTCGGCAGTTCCAACATACGCAATTCATTGATCCTGGTGAGACCATACATTAGGCCTCGCCTGTTTGCTGGAAGTCCCACGCCCCAGTTTGTGCCCAACCTTGTCCCCTCCGAGCTATGCCTCTCCCATGCGCCATACTTCTACCCATTGCATCTCCCGCCTCTGTTTGCTTGCCCTTCTTTTGTCGCCCACTATGGTGCATATCATAGGCCCGTCCCAGGGATAGATCAAGGCGCCTCCCCTGGACTTCTTCCTCCTCCGCTGTCCGCTTCCCCAGAACCGAGTCTGCTATCCCCATTGTTATGTCCTCCTCACTCAGAGAAACCGTCGATATGGACAACGTACGTATTGGAGGTATCATGTCGCCGCTGCGCGGACCACCAGAGTGATGACTATCCTGACTCGTTGAAGCTCGCTGCATGTACTGAACAAGATTTGGATGGATCGCTAGGTACGGAGCAGCATGTTGCTGTACAGGAGCGTGCTGCCCATGGTCTGCTGGCTCCTGGCCAGGAGCTATTCCCACGCCACTGCTAGACGCCCTCCATGTCAATGCATTTGAAAAATCACCTCTCGGTGCTTCTTGTTGGACCTCTATACCACCATCCTCCTCATTAGGCTCCTAGACAATTGGTTCGGAGTTTCTACCATATACACCCTGTGCTATTCCATCTATAGGTTCATTAATATCAACCTGCATGGCACCAACCTGTGCCGACAACTCCTCTTCGGTATCCTCCAGCGGTGGCATCTCATTCTCGCCTAGGTCATCTTGCGATCCCACCTGCTCTTCAGACTCCCGGTGATGTGCTCCTTGCGCGTTCGAACTCTGCCGCTGGCTCAACGACTTGTGAGACTCGGCCATACCAAAGGTAGCAAAACTCAAACCTCGTCGTGCTGTAACCTGTCCCGCCGGTGGAATAAAGTGCGAGCGATGTTCAAACTTCTTATACGGACTGCATCTGAGCTCATAGGCCTCATAGTCGAGCGATGGCGTACCGTTCCTCTTCTTGTCGCACACCATCTTCTTATGGCCCAGGAAGCCACAATGGGAGCAAAAGTGGGGAAGACGCTCATATTTTAACTTGTATATTTTGGTGGCCCAGGGTTTTCCTTTGACACACGCTGTGACCTGTGTTTGGAGACGACGATCATATGATATGTTCACTCGCACACGGAGGAACTCATTCCTATCCTGCTCATCATTTGGTACCATAACTTCCAGCGCTTCGCCGATCCCATCTCCCAACTTCATGCCATATTCTTTCTTCTGCTTACCCCATGGAACATCATAGAAACATACCCATATGGGCACCTTATTCAGAATCATCTCTGATGGACATACATCCTCCTCAATAGCCTTCACAATCAAAGCATTCTGATTATAAATCCATGGTCCTCCCCGATTCACAATATCAAAATCACCTTGTGAGAAGACCGTAACTATGTAGTAGTTGTTCCCCTTCTCAGAGTACTTTAAACCATTACGGAGGAGCCACACCTCCGCTGAGAGCTTATCAAACATAGCCTTTGCACTCGGCCTGTAGTTGGCCATGTACCTTGCTAGGAACTGCCATGGACTCTGATTCTGCTGTTCAACCTCCGGTTCCTCTTCCTCCTCATCGAATTCTATGTGCGCATCATTCTCCATCTCCACGTTGCCGCCTAGCTGCTTCTCCGGCCCCTGATGGATCCCCGGCTCCTGGCTTGTAATGTTCCCATCATCCCAGCTACCGTCATCCTCCTCTCTCCTAGCTCGAGGTTGGGAAGGTCCCCGAGGGGCAAACGGCACCACGGAGTTGCCCCAGTCCGGCTTCGGGCGGGAAAGGTTCTCACCGAACCCCCCTTGATCGCCCCCACCGTCCAGCGGCGCCCCCATGGCCACCATCTGGCGCCTATCAAGATCCATCCGGAATGCACGAGTGCTACCTTCTCCTTGCATGCCGGTCCCTCCTCATGAGGGGATGCTCCCTCCACGCTGGGCCTTCTCCTTCATGCTCTCATCCTTCCCGTGCATCTTCCCATCCTCGTCCATCTTGCGCGAGCACTGCAGATCCAATCTTCCGCCGACGTTCGACCCTGTCCTCTCGTATCGTTTAGGGTTTTGGGGTTTGTACGGCCTCTCGTGGATCGGTTTTATGGCAGCGGATCGCGCCGCCTCTTCCTCTACGTACCCAATACGGACTCCCGCAGCAGATCGCGTCGCCTTGTCCTCTACATACTCCAGGCGGACTCCCGCCGAGACTCCTTCCTTCCCACGTCGCGTGGGCGACGATGACACCGAAACCAGCTTTGAGTTGGCTTTCCTCCGTCGCTCCGACGGAGTTTCATACCGGGGTGGCGGCGGCGGCACAAGGTCGCCCATGGTCGCCACACCCCTAGGGTTTCCTAGTGCTAGATATATCTAATCTAGTGATAATTAATATGGATCGGATGAAGTAGTATAGATTGACTGCTTCGTGGTAAACATATGGGATGGTAGTACTATAATAATGATTTGATCCGACATTCCCACGGTAATCCCGCATTTCACTTTGCTGTATACCGGCAGCTGTAGGTTAGCATCTTCTCTTGTGGTTTTCTTTTTAAGTTCGTTTATTATGTACTCACGGTAAGACATACCGTACAAAATCAAGCCGCACACAAAAACAAGATGCAGATGACTAGCTGGCTCATGAAGATGTGACTGAGCATGCGTTCCCTCCATCTATATATAAGCCGGAGCTTCCGGTGGCTGCTTCATCAGACTCCATCGAAATGAATGCTTCTCTGCTAGTAGAAAATCACATCGAAATTTAGTTCAGTGAGATATTAGAGAAGACCAAGATCATGTTGCGGCCCTGCTTATATATTATTTGAGAGCATTGACTCTGACAACCCACCTTTGATTGTTTGGTGGCTTATGGTCCTAAATATTATAGACAAGTGACAGACACATCCGGTTGTGGCTAGGCCGCGAGCCTCTTTGCACAGAAGGCCAAGATCATTGGATCTTTGATGCAGCCGCAGACTCAGCAATTGCTGAAGCGGCCAACAATCCTGCAGCCGCCGCCGCCCCTCCGTAGTGCAGACCACTGAAGAAAACTCTTAGATTGGTACCATTAGATTTTCGGTGAAAAACAGTTTGAAATCTTGTTTGTACTATCTCATAATTTTTTGTTGGTCAACATTATACATTAGACTACGGTGCTCACTGCTCTCACTTTGGGTTATATAAATGGCTTGGCTAAACTTTTTTTTTTGGGTTAGTTTGAGATACTCCATAACCCATTGCCAACTTTGTGTACTCATAATTTGTCGCCGCGAGAAATCTTATAAAAATGCCACACCAACATTGGGATACTTGGGTATATGCCCCTGTGTGGTAGTTACATATATCTAACTAACCATTTTTTGCATTGTCATTTTTTCTTAAGTAGTCTTCTGATAGTGACAAATTTCGAATACACGAAGCCATCAGTGACGTATACTACATATATGAAAGCTATGCATCTCAGCCATAAATCTGTGCCTCCACGTCATCCAGGAAACTGTAGAAGCACAAGTTTGGAACTTCTACAGTGTTGCACTTTTGTTAGTCGGTTTGTTGTGCGTTCCTTCCGGTGGGGATTAGATAAGCCATGCCATCTCGAAGAGTCCCGTGCCCCTCTTTCCAGTAATTTCTCTCCCGCTTCCTCTTCTAAGTCGAGCTTCGCCGAGCGTGCGCCGCTTTGACCGTCTCTCATGGTCTCTCTCGAAGCCCCCAGTCTACTCCCCTCTCCATCCACCATTCCACCATGCCTCGAGGCGCTCCAGCGAACGTCTCGCGCCCCTAGGGCAGTGGCAGGGGAGGATCCACGGCGACTGGGAGAAGCAAGTGGGATCATCCTCGATGTATCGAGCGGAGGCGCGTCAGGCATCTCCGGGAGGGGCTTGGCCCTGTCGGCAGACGTGCCGTCGGCCTCGGAGCTGGACTCTGACGGTGAGCGGCCACCCTCCTCTCACCAATCCCTTTCTTCTTTGACCTTCTAGCCTTGCCGATTTCGTGTCCGAATCTGGCGTAGCCTCGAACCCCACTGCCACCCGGAGGACGACCAGGACAACGCCATGGCCCAACGCGTCGCAAGGCCGTATGGGGAGTAGCAGCGCCAGTGGTGCGGGAGCCAGACCCAGGGGCGCCTCTGTCACAGGGAGGAGGCCACGAAGCGCGACCTACGACATCCCCTTATGCGGCCCTATCACGGCCAGTCCGCGCTGCTCCCCAGCGGCATGGTACACCTTCGCGGGTATGTCAGATTCACCTTGCACTTGCAATACTTTGGTTTCAGAGCTAAGTATGACACTAAAATTCTGCTGCAGTTGTATGCTATTGGTTTCAATGCTATTGCCATGCATTTTCCTGTTGCTGTTGGTTTTCAATTTTCCATGGTCATTGCATGGGCGGAGCTAGAGGAATTGGCCAGGTTGATCAACATGAGCTTGCCATGGTGGTGCACAGCGCAGTCAGGCGAAGTCTCATCCAAGCAGAGAATTCTTCGCTATCTGCCAAGGTAATGTTCTACTATTCACATTGGAGTTGAATGTAGAATTAAGTTGGATAGCAACCTTAGCTTTGTCGTTGACTTATTGCCTGATCATAAATGAAAATATCCACCGGATCTGAACTGTTTGTTCCTATGTGATTTTATAGAATTAATAAAATATGAAGAGAATTAATAGCTCTAATTTGCTCTTCAAAAGTATGAAACAGAGAAAATTGCATCTTCTTTATCACCATCTGTCATGGCCGGACAGCATGCCCAAGGTAGTGGAAATTTGCTGCGGTTTCTAGATTTCCCACTTCAGGTCGAATCAGAGACAGATAATGAGACTGAAACTGAAGATGCAACACCATCATCGCTCCAACAGCCTAAATTCTCATCTCTATTATGCTCTTACATTGTCTGATGTTCTTCAGGTGTGTCTGCTGTCCATAATCCAGTTGGCCCATCGATGTTGATGCCTACTACTGGTTGTACCTCTTCGTCACGTTTTGCCGGTGCTAATATTCGTATTTCACCAGGTAATCTGTGTTGTTGTTTGAACCATCTAAGCAATTCAAAACACAAAGGTACCAACTTAACATTGCTATATCACTTCCTATGTGAGAAAAGCTACATTATTTCTGACATACGTATGGTCCCTAGATTGTACCTGAAGACTACAGTTTTATCACTCTTTGTTTTCCCAGTTACATGCTAATTTCTCTATAATAGATTGTTTTTTGGACATGATAAATGTTTCCATAATACAAAATCATTGAGAAAAACTGTTGATCTTAATATCACTGGTTTCTTTATTATTCTCTTTACGTGATCCTGGTGCTGGTGATCCTACTAGGCTATCTTGGGTAGAACTAGGTCACTTTGTTTATCCTCTTTTCTTCTTCGGGTGTTATGTGTTATTAAGGAAGTTTATTCATAAATGTCATTTATTTTGTGGTTTTGGTTGTGGGTAAAGAACTTTTGATTCCAATTATAAATCTTTCTTTCATGTCGGTCTCTGGTCATCCTGGCCATGGTGATTCCTCCCCTGACACACGTATCAGGCGAGGTAGGACTCTTGGTCATGGGTGGTTGGATTCGCTTAGCCTTCCTATTGTTCCATCTTTGCCAGTTGTCTGGGATTCTATTCTTCCTTTGTGTGTTTTGCCCAATAAGGATGTTCAGAGCTGTGTTTGCTCTTACGGTAATCCTACCTTCAACTAATTGTATTTTTTAATTGAGAATGGAGAAGCTATACCATGCAGTGCTATCAGCCTTGCTAATGGTTTTCTCTGTGCACATGTCATAATTGTCAACGGTACACTCCTATTATAGTTTGTAGTTTGAGGATAAAACTGAGCATGTAATCCTTCCATTCTGCCCAACTTGAAATGTTTAGATAAAATCACCACTTATAGTGGTGCGGATCTTCAAATATTCGCTCTTCTGGAGCAAGATAGGTGTGCTGGCTGGTTCATCTTTGTCTGAATAAAGATACATAACTTAATTACATGGTGGCTGTTACTAATTAAGACTAACCAATATTTGTTTTAACGTGGTTGGTTCATGTCCTTGATCAGATGAGAAAATTCAACGTTTGTTCAATTCCAGATTTTCTAATGGGCTCTTTCTGGCTGTAAATCAGTATGTTCCACCATTTGTGTTGTATTTTTTTACATCAGGAATTGAATATTCTGGAGCTTGGGAGATCAAGAAGTACAGAAGTAGAAACACTGAAGACATCAACTGTATGTTGAGGGATCGACCTGGCCTCTTTCTTTACAATAGGTTTCTATTATAGTAGTTATCTCAGAGGTTTACACTCTACCTTTCTATTTGCAGCGAATAGGTGAATCTATTCTCAAGTATGGCGAGTGTCTTCGTTCCTTTAATTTCAGAATGGAAGAGCAATTTTAGACAGCACCACGAAGAGGATGTATGCAATAGTTAATGAGTTAACATAGCATTCATAATGATTTTTTCCCCTTTGGACAGCAAATTCTATACGAATTTTTAGAAGTATATGCCACATTACTTCTTAATCCTTTTACAAATGCTATTTAATTACTCCATTTAGATCTAACTAGCTTCAATTTATATAACCCCTCTAACCAGATGATGGATTCTCTTTTTCCCAGGTATCATACAATGGTCGGTCTCCAATATTTATTTTCTGGTACTGATATTGGCAATTTAAGTTCATGTTTTCAATCCCCTTACCGTAGAGGTGTGACATTTTTTACGCATGTTTCAGTGTAGTTGAAATAAACAATTGCCTCTTCTAGAGTTCAGACTATTCAGTTTTAGTGAATCTCAAAAAAGGAGAAAGCTTGCTTTTTATGGTGATGCAATGATCAAGCTGAACCGATTGATAATGTTATGGTTAGATTGAATAGTTGGGTTCTGACAGAGTATGGCTACATGTATGTCATTGTTTCATCCACTAAAGGAGATTGAACTGGATGGAGAGATGGACAACCTGGTCCATACACATGTACTCCCTCCGTTTCAAAATATAAGATGTTTTAGGTTTGTGAAACAAATGTATCTAGACTTGTTTTAGTATATAGGTTCACTTAACTTAAGGGTGAATCTACACACTAAAAGAAGTCTAGATTCATTTTCTTTACAAACCTAAAACATCTTATATTTTGAAACAGAGGGAGTATGACCAAATTCAGCCCAGGAATGACGAGTTCTCAAGAGGATTGTCAAAGTGCAATACTCCCATTCCTACTATGTTTTTCTTTGTATTGAAGTCTTATTTCTATCAAGTTAATAATCAGACCGCGTTTTTGCTTAAATGCATACGGAGTGGTTCACTTTCATGCAAACGAGTAACAAGACAGCTAGCTACTACTTGCTCAATTTGAAAAGCGCCTGTACCGTCCTTAGGTAACGCGTATACACTTCACTGTGTAAAGTTAGCTCTTTAGGCCCCGTTTGGATTGTCGTATTTTAACCAAAACTGCTGAATAATGCGGACATCTTCTTCTTAACCTCTTCACAAAATAAAAACCACCGGACTAAAAACAACGATCCAAGCGAGCCCTTAGTCTCATCATTTGTCTTCAGATTCCAGCAAAGAAAAGACGGACTAAGCAAGCTTCTGTGCACGGCGGCCCACGAGACTTCATATACTTAACCAAGTGAAGTTTACGAACACACGAAGGCTGTATCCATGTAGTGTTTATGTGAGGCGTCTCATGATCTATGTAAGCAAATTAAAATTTATATTACTTCTACCTGAATACCTAATCTTTGCATTTTGTATAAGTATAGTTTTTGAAGACAGTTGTTTAGGAGCAATGACGCTCCTTCCACAAATCCACGTCATATTTTTCTTAGATAAAAATGCACGTCTTCACGGGCGCGGCGTCACGCCGCGCCACAGTTCCTAGTGCTGATTTAACCCAAACTGTTTAAGCATGCAGGACTGAACCACACTCACATCACATGCAATGCACGCATGATTTAGTGGTGACTCCTATTGGATGGTCATGCATGTTTATTGGCTCCTATTTGGAAGGCCGGTTTGGATATAGTTGGTTGGTGTTAATGTGCTCAATGAGTATGCGTGGACAAGCTTGGTAGCATTGAGTGAGTATGTGATGTAACTGTACGAGCTCCGCTTAGTAATATATTATTCAAGAACACAAGTGTGGCGTTTATTTCCAAACTTTACCCCATGTCGCAAGAATAGTACAATTGTCTCATGCGAGCAATGATGGTCCATACGCTTAACACTGAACTCATTGGCTTGAACCACTCATACTACTCATGAGGCTTGAACCTCTCATGCGAGCACTATTAACTTTATGGTGGTATGGTTGGGATTAATATTTACATTGTCACAACAACAACGACGACAACCAAAAAAACCAATACGAAGATCTAGGAAAATGCAATCTCTTTGATTATGCATGAGGAACTCATGATTGTCAATATAATGGGAATATTCATCCTGTCCTTGCAAGTTGAACATGCAAAATGCATGCACATGATCATAGGGATGCAATGTTTTATCTAGTTGGCACGTAATATATCTCTATATAAACTTGGAGCGCACAGCTGGTTCATTCAGACACCTATGAATACATTCCGACTATAAAAATATTTCAATTCTATTTGGTTCATTGGGATGTTAGAGAGGACCAAAAACATGTCATAGCCCCTTTCATATATTATTTAACACCATCATCCAATACAATCAACATTGATCGACAAGTGCTATGCCCCAACACTGCATGGTGTGTATCATGTAAGCATATCAATCAAGTTGTAACTTACTCTCTAGCAGCGGTCACGTTGTTTCCAGTCATCGGTTATGCTTTCAGGTTAACACCGTGATGTCTGGGATGATCATACATTTAAGACCAAAATGCCATGCTTTCAGTTTTTTCACATAACAAATCATCATGATTTGCACTACATGATGAATATTCCTGGTGGATTTTTTGTTGTTTTAAACTCAGATTCCAAGACTTGAGACATTTCTAGAACTAATTATTTTTTTAGCATTTCTCATTGTAGGACTTTTATGAGTGCATATGTAAATACTTTACTCCCATGCATTGTACTATCATTAGCCCCTCTCCTCTGCTAGGATTGCTGCATCACAGACCGCCAAAGCTTCCATCACCAACACACTAGATGCATGCTCATACCATAGGGCTTGTTCACGTACCAATCCCGCTTTCTCGTTGATCTCAGGCTACCACACCTATGCTACCAGCCATGGTGTCTGCATTAAAGTCACATTTGTATTGAGCTTTTCGAGTACCCTCCTTGTTAGGAGTCAAGCTTGCTTTGGGTCTAGGTGGTTTCCTCGCTCTTTCTTTACCGGATCGCAGCGTCGGAGCTATGTTCAGGCCAGCAAGGGCCACCGCCCCCTAGGATTGGGCACATGCATGAGGGAAAAAAATTGGAGGGCTTATATTAGAAAATTTTGTGTAATCTGCCCCAGCAACTCATATACTCCCTCTGTTTTAAAATATAAGATGTTTTAGCTTTGTGAAGCAATGTATCTAGACTCATTCAGATTTGGAATGAATCTAAACACTAAAAAAATGTCTAGATGCATTTTTTTCACAAACCTAAAACATCTTATATTTTGAAATGGAGGGAGTATTATATTTAGCCCCCAACCAGAGGTGGCAAGCTCTGCCAGTGCAGATCGATACAATTCAATTGTCATTTCAATAGTGTAGGGGACCGAGTCTTTCACTGACTATTACCCTCACCATGCTTCCATGAGTTCCTTTCATTCCATATCACCTAGCATCCACAAAGGATGAGGTACACATCATTTTTGTTGATATGGAGTTTTCAATCATGTCCATCGAACATGACTTAGGATGGAAAGACATAATCTTGAGGATCGCCAAGTTCCTCGTCTCATGCCAAATCAAGCCCATGCGCACGGAAAGAGAACAAGGCATATTGCCTCCTCCGATGCCCACACGCCTCACAATGGGCAATATGCTTCATGTGTATTTTCTTCTGCACTGCTCTCGTTGGTATGAACATGTTGATCACCCTCCACTATAAAGATTTTACTTTCGACGGGATAGGAAGCTGCCGAAATTTGTCCCTGTAATGGTTCAGTGAATTGCTAGAGCCAGAAGCATTGTTGGAAATCTGATTCAATTCCATCAATCTGTAAGCAAACCGAACAAGAAAATGCACGCTTTTGTCTTGTGCCTAGGCCCATTCCTCATCAACAAACCTGCCCAATAGAATTCTAATAGCTTGTATGTCAGTTTCAGTTAAATTAACAGCAAACGTTTATTCAAACCAAGACATATGTTCCACATCAATCAGTTATTCTACCATGGTAGATTTAGCTTCAGGTTGTCTCGCCAAAGGTCTACCACTAGTGTTCTCTGGTATCCAAGGGTCTTCAAAAACCCCGATTATTGATTTCATGACCCGTATCGTTTATTTAATCCCTTGCATAGAGCTTCTCTTCCATGTAAGATTGCTCTCCATGCGTGCAAGAAGTTCCTATTCCCACATGCCAAAAGGAAGTTAGAATTATGGTAATACTTCACCTTCAACACTTTGGTGAAAAGGGAATCATGCTTCATCATCAACCTCCAATCTTGCTTAGCGAGCATCACTTGATTAAAAAGCTGGAAATCGGGAAAACCCATTCGACCAATTGTTTTCAGTATCGCAATATCACACAACCTTTTGCATGTGGATTTTCCTCTAAAGCTCATTGCCTCCCCACCAACATATTGTTATTACACTCTTTATATATCTTCTTGTGTACATCTTATTTGAGAGCCCGGTACAACTCATCCGGTATGTAGGTATAGCCTCGAAAATAGCTTTAACTAGCACCTCATGAGCTTCTTAGCCGCATATCGAATGACTAATTTCCTTGTCCTTGCAACAATATGCTGAACTGATCATTAGAGTAACCTACCAGGGCAAGCACATGCTAAGCTAAAAACTCAAATTGGTATACACTGAGTATGACAGATAATAGGAAATAAATTGTTGATGCACCATATTATTTTCTACTCCCTATGTTCTAGATTATAAGGTGTTTTAACATTTTTCTGAACAACATGTTTATAGACTTTTAGTGTGTAGGTTCGGAGCAAAATGAGTAGACCTACACACTAAAAGGGGTCAAGATACATGTGTTTTTTAAAAGCTAAAACATTTTCTACTTTAGAACAGAGGGGTAAATTACAAGCAGTGGACCAGATAAATCATTTTAGAATTACTTTTTTTCTTCTAAAATGCCCTCTTCAAGTGTGCATGCACCTCTTTTTTGTTAACAATAATCTAACTTATTAATCCATTAAAATAGTTGATAGATAAAAAGTCGACATGAAGGTGAACAAAAAGATTCCCAATAAAAATTAAAGTTTCGTCATGGTCCCTCTCATCCTATATTCTTGCATTCCATAAGATGACAAAAGCAGAAAAAATTATTTCTCCAAAGATTAGACTAACCTGTTGATTTTTTGAATTCGTTAGGGACACCATCCTAAAAAAGGAGGCAGTAAGATCTTTGAGCGCATAATGACCATAGACACGTCTCTCACAAAGGCAATACAGTGAAGCTTAATTTATAGATAAAAACCAAAACAAAGGCAAACAAAAGATATTCCTAGTAAAGTTAATGCTCCGTCATGATCCCTAGAAATCAACTATTCTTTCTGTGAATCTTATATTCTTCCATTTCATTGGTGACGAATATGCATGAAACCAGTTCTACAAAGTTTAGACTAACCTGGTGAGTCTTTGAACCTAGGATATTTGAGGGAACAATGTTTGTAGCTACATCGTTCACGAAGGCATTATGGCAAAGCTACATGTAGCTAGAAGGGTGCGCATGCATTCGCGTTTGATTTTTACCATACAATTAGGCTGATAGTTTGTGTGTCCCTCTCGTATATAATTAGTACATATCTGGTGGAGTACATTTCTCCAAAATCCTACTTAAGCCACCAGTAGTGTACCCAAAGTTCTGGTCAGCTCCGCTGTGGAAAGGCATGCCACCAAATTGTTCTCCAACCCTGGGCGAATGAAGAAACAAGGAAAATCACAGAATAATGATCCATGAGAAACAATAGTTCATGGAGAAAATTGTGGCTAACATGTCAGTATAGTAAGTTCTGAGAAATCTGAGGTTCTGTAGTGATTTGATTGCACACAACATATACATGTGGTTTAGGCTGTGATAACCTAAATTGAAGGATAGAAACTAAATCAACACAACACTCTTCTATGTTGCCAAATGGTGACATGCCGTTTATATATATATATATATATATATATATATATATATATATATATATATATATATATATATATATATATATATATATATATATATATATATATATATTGCAATTAATATTAGAAAACAAATTAATTTTTTCTAAATATTTTTCAAATAGTATTATTTTACTTAATATGAAAAGTTGTGTTCATAAAACCATGTAATTTAGAATTCAATACTTTAAGTATCTATGAACCAAAAATTATTTTCATGGACATGTCCAATATGCTAATATGATGCCCTCACAATTGCGAGGGCCCCCTTGGTAGTTTCCTAAATAACACTATGACCTACTTCCTCCGTCGGGTTAAAGGACTACTATTCATGAGTCCGGTATCATATATGTGTCATTTTGTCTTTTGACAGGTAATTCCCGTCAGTTCATCATTTCTTCACAAGCACACAAAATGCATGAATATGATCACATAGATGCAATGTATTTGCTATCTGGCAATAAAAGCGTGAAAGAGCTTAATTAGCATGCATCTCTCTGTCCCTATATAAGCTCAGAGCTTCCCGTGGTTGATTCACACTCTATATGACAGATAAAAAGTTATTAGGTTAAGAAAACATCACTTTGCATTTTGGTTCATTGTTGAGATGTTAGAGAAGACCAAAATCATGTTGCGACTCTGCTTATATTTTTTCTGAGAGCAACGAAAGAAGCGGATGAAAGTTGGTTGACAGATGGTTTGTGCTACTAAACTCCGTTGTTCATTGGCGGGGCAATACAATCCCGGTAGCTTATCCTTTAGCACTAACTTCTTTTGGATCGTCGCATACCACATCGCACCTTGCTACATGGCAATGACATTGATTTATGTTGGTGGACTGCATGCTGTTCCGATCGACCAACCTGCATCTATTCCATGGTGGGTGGGCATTCGTCTGAATCACCTTGCGACATGGCGATGAAATTTAGGGAGGCATGTGTCGTGGCAAGGATTCATTTGATTAGTCTTAGAACGTGTTTGGTTTGATTAAATTAATGTAAACGGTAACGAAATCAAGTTACAGTGGGACGGTAACGTAATGGGTATTTTCCATGTTTTGTTTGGTTAGATGTATTAACACTAATGGAATCAAGTCACAGAGTACAACGCTGGATAGGAAGATAGTGGGGATCGACGGCTATGGAAGACGTCACCTCGGGTAACAATTCGTTTCTGATGGGGTGTGGGCGGAATCGGTTTAAAGCTGCAGTGTAATTTCGATTACACCTACCTAGTTATAGTCCGATCGAATCAACGGCATCACATGGGCTGGGCTCAGGAAGTGTAAATACAGATATTCTGCATCCGTGAAGCATGCTAAATTTTCTATCGGTGATCTTACTGCTAGGCACAAATCAGCTTCCGGGAGCAGCTCCCAACGGGAAAAATTATGTTCAAAATGACAACTTTGTAATAAAAGATAAGTTCTCTCATTCATGGCCCATAAAAAAATTTGGCGCTCTACAATTCGCTTCTTAGAGTGCTGAGTTTTATTAATTTTGCCTTGGTCACAACATTTGTTTTTTCTTTACTATGCATGCAGAAAACTTTGAACATATACGATGCAGTTATTTTTATATTTTTATGCTTTACTTCAATTTAAAGACAAAGATTTCAATGTTTAGAACAAAAAGCCACTCTCCTCTCTTTATTTTTCCGGTCAATTCATTCGCAAGCACACAAAATGCATGAAGATGATCACATAGATGCAATGTCTTTGCGCTATCTGGCAATAAAAGCGTGAACGAGCTTAATTAGCATGCATCTCTCTATCCCTATATAATCTTAGAGCTTCCCGTGGTTGATTCACACTCTATATGACAGATAAAAAGTTATTAGGCTAAGAAAACATCGCTTTGCATTTTGGTTCATTGTTGAGATATTAGAGAATACCAAAATCATGTTGCGACTCTCCTTATATTTTTTCTGAGAGCGACGCAAGATGCGGGGCGCGGTTGGTTGGCAAATGATTTGTGCTACTAAACCTCGTCATTCATTGGCGGGGCAATCCAATCCTACATTGCACATCCTGCAGCACTGACTTCTTTTTGATCATCGATAGCACATCGCAACTTGCTAGTACATGGCAATGAAACTGATTTATGTTGGTGAACTGCATGGTGCATCGGTCGACTAGCCTGCATCTAGTCCATTGTGGGTGGTGGCGGGGAAATTTAGGGAAAAGTCAAAGTGTTACAGGGGTGTTTAGTAGTAGTTGAGTGTTTTGTACCGTGTATCACATCTTTTTAGGTATTCTTATATAACCACGGAAATATTCTTATTTTTGTTCAGTCCGATCGAACCAAACAGTTTTAGCGGCATCAGGTTGTGGTGTAATCTGATACTAGTCTAAAAACCGTGAAACAATCACATGGGCTGGGTTCAGGATGAAGTGTAAATATAAATATTCTGCATCGATTTGTGAAACATGCTAAATTTTCTATTGACGATCTTACCAGGAACAATCAGCTTCCGGGAGCAGTTCCCAACGAAACAAAAATATGTTCAAAATCACAACTTTGTAATAGAAGATAAGTTCTCTCATTGATGCCCATAAAAAAAATGGTGCTCTAAAATTCGCTTCTTAGAGTGCTGAGCTTTATTAATTTTGACTTGGTCACAATATTTTTTTCTTTACTAAACTTTGTATGCATGCAGAAAACTTTGAACGTATACGATGCAATTAGTTTTGTTATTTTTACGATTTACTTCAACTTATAAAGACAAAGACTTCAATGTTTACAACAAAAAGCCACTCTCCTCTCTTTAGAGCAATTCTAATGGCAGCCCTAAAACCTTCTGCCCTAAAAAGGTCAAAACAGCTGCCCAAAAAGATTTTTTAGGGCAGAAATCTGTATCTCAGTTTTCTGGTTGCTCTATAAGAGCATCTCTAGCAGAGCCTGTAAAACGGACCGAAACCGAAAAAGTCCGACGACAATACGGGTTCAGGCCAAAAGGAGACCCAAAATGGAGCCCAAACTCGTGGCATGACCCGTAAAACGAGTTCGGGGCCCCGAGAAACTCGACGGCCGCCCCGTATTAAAACGGGCCACGGAGAGGAGTTCGGTTTCCAAACCCTATACTCCCCTCCGCCGCTACCACTCCCTCTGCCACCGCCGCCTGCCCCCTCCGTCGAGCAATTCCGCCACCCCTGCCGCCACCACCACTCCATCCGCAATAGGGCATTTAAGACGCGTAGGTAGGGGAGGGGGCCGAATCGGCGGCGGAAAGCCAACACCGCGTCCGTTGGGTGTGCGGTCGGAGGCGGACCGCATGAGGCGGGCGCGCTCCAACGGCGCTTGGAACCGTTGGGTGTACGGTTTGTTTCTATTCCTTCCCCATGTATATCATCTTGTGTAGTATACTGTAGTAATATATGCGAGGGGGGCGTGTTTACATGGCATGCGATATAGATGGAGATGATAAGCATGTTGCATGGATCTTGTGTAGTATACTGTAGTAATATAAGCGTTCCGTCCATCTATATATAAGCCGGAGCTACCGGTGGCTGCTTCATCAGACTCCATCGAAATGAATGTTCCTCTGCTAGTAGAAAATCACATCGAAATTTAGTTCAGTGAGATATTAGAGAAGACCAAGATCATGTTGCGGCCCTGCTTATATATTACCTGAGAGCATTGACTCTGACAATCCACCTTTGATTGTTTGGTGGCTTATGGTCCTAAATATTATAGAGAAGTGACAGATCCATCCGGTCCTAGCCTGGTCACGAGACTCTTTGCACAGAAGGCCAAGATCATTGGATCTTTGATGCAGCCGCAGACGCAGCCGTCGCTGAAGCGGCCAACAATCCTGCAGCCGCCGTCGCCGCCCCTTCTTAGCGCAGACCACTGTGTCAATCCGTCGCGCCACAGCTGCTCCAAATTTACTCATGCTATACCTCTTTCAAATCAGAGGACGCTTTGCAAAGCGAGCGTGGAGTCAAACATACCACCTTTGGCACATAGTAGTAATAACGGAAAAAAACTCTTGGATTGGTACCATTAGATTTTCGGTGGAAAACAGTTTGAAATCTTGTTGTACTATCTCATAGTTTTCTGTTGGTCAACGTTATATATTAGACTACGGTGCTCACTGCTCTCACTTTGGGTTATATAAATGGCTTGGCCAAACCTTTTTTGGGTTAGTTTGATACTCAATATCCCATGGCCAACTTTGAGTATTCATAATTTGTCGCCGTGAGAAATCTTATACAAATGCCACACCAACATTTGGATACTTGGGTATATGCCCATGTGTGGTAGTTACATATATCTAATTAACCATTTTTACAGTGTCATTTTTTCTTACGTAGTCTTCTGATAGTGACAAATTTCGATTACACGGAGCTGGAAGTGACATATGCCGATTTAACCCAAACTGTTAAAGCATGTAGGACTGAACCACACTCACATCACATGCACCCACGATTTAGTGGTGACTCCTATTGGATGACCATGCATGTTTATTGGCTCCTATTTGGAAGGCCGGTTTGGATATAGTTGGTTGGTGTTAATTTGCTCAATGAGTATGCGTGGACAAGCTTGGTAGCATTGAGTGAGTATGTGATTTAACTGTACGAGCTCCGCTTAGTAATATATTATTCAAGAACACAAGTGTGGCGTTTATTTCCAAACTTTACCCCATGTCGCAAGAATAGTACAATTGTCTCATGCGAGCAATGATGGTCCATACGCTTAACACTGAACTCATTGGCTTGAACCTCTCATACTACTCATGAGGCTTGAACCTCTCATGCGAGCACTACTAACTTTATGGTGGTATGGTTGGGATTAATATTTACATTGTCACAACAACAACGACGACAACCAAAAAAACCAATACGAAGATCTAGGAAAATGCAATCTCTTTGATTATGCATGAGGAACTCATGATTGTCAATATAATGGGAATATTCATCCTGTCCTTGCAAGTTGAACATGCAAAATGCATGCGCATGATCATAGGGATGCAATGTTTTATCTAGTTGGCACGTAATATATCTCTATATAAACTTGGAGCGCACATATGGTTCATTCAGACACCTATGAATACATTCCGACTATAAAAATATTTCAATTCTATTTGGTTCATTGGGATGTTAGAGAGGACCAAAAACATGTCATAGCCCCTTTCATATATTATTTAACACCATCATCCAATACAATCAACATTGATCGACAAGTGCTATGCCCCAACACTGCATGGTGTGTATCGTGTAAGCATATCAATCAAGTTGTAACTTACTCTCTAGCAGCGGTCACGTTGTTTCCAGTCATCGGTTATGCTTTCAGGTTAACACCGTGATGTCTGGGATGATCATACATTTAAGACCAAAATGCCATGCTTTCAATTTTTTCACATAACAAATCATCATGATTTGCACTACATGATGAATATTCCTGGTGGATTTTTCGTTGTTTTAAACTCAGATTCCAAGACTTGAGACATTTCTAGAACTAATTATTTTTTTAGCATTTCTCATTGTAGGACTTTTATGAGTGCATATGTAAATACTTTACTCCCATGCATTGTACTATCATTAGCCCCTCTCCTCTGCTAGGATTGCTGCATCACAGACCGCCAAAGCTTCCATCACCAACACACTAGATGCATGCTCATACCATAGGGCTTGTTCACGTACCAATCCCTCTTTCTCGTTGATCTCAGGCTACCACACCTATGCTACCAGCCATGGTGTCTGCATTAAAGTCACATTTGTATTGAGCTTTTCGAGTACCCTCCTTGTTAGGAGTCAATCTTGCTTTGGGTCTAGGTGGTTTCCTCGCTCTTTCTTTACCGGATCGCAGCGTCGGAGCTATGTTCAGGCCAGCAAGGGCCACCGCCCCCTAGGATTGGGCATATGCATGAGGGAAAAAAATTGGAGGGCTTATATTAGAAAATTTTGTGTAATCTGCCCCAGCAACTCATATACTCCCTCTGTTTTAAAATATAAGATGTTTTAGCTTTGTGAAGCAATGTATCTAGACTCATTCAGATTTGGAATGAATCTAAACACTAAAAAAATGTCTAGATGCATTTTTTTCACAAACCTAAAACATCTTATATTTTTAAATGGAGGGAGTATTATATTTAGCCCCCAACCAGAGGTGGCAAGCTCTGCCAGTGCAGATCGATACAATTCAATTGTCATTTCAATAGTGTAGGGGACCGAGTCTTTCACTGACTATTACCCTCACCATGCTTCCATGAGTTCCTTTCATTCCATATCACCTAGCATCCACAAAGGATGAGGTACACATCATTTTTGTTGATATGGAGTTTTCAATCATGTCCATCGAACATGACTTAGGATGGAAAGACATAATCTTGAGGATCGCCAAGTTCCTCGTCTCATGCCAAATCAAGCCCATGCGCACGGAAAGAGAACAAGGCATATTGCCTCCTCCGATGCCCACACGCCTCACAATGGGCAATATGATCATACATTCAAGACCAAAATGGCATGCTTTCAATTTTTTTCACATAACAAATCATCATGATTTGCACTACACGATGAATATTCCTGGTGGATTTTTCGTTGTGTCAAACTCAGATTCCAAGACTTGAGACATTTCTAGAAAACTAATTAATTTTTTAGCATTTCTCATTGTAGGATTTTTATGAGTGCATATGTAAATACTTTACTCTCATGCATTGTACTATCATTAACCCCTCTCCTCTGCTAGTATTGTTGCATCACAGACAACCAAAGCTTCCATCACCAACGCACTAGATGCATGCTCATACCATAGGGCTTGTTCACGTACCAACCCTGCTTTCTCGTTGATCTTAGGCTACCACAACTATGCTTACAGCCATGGTGTCTATGTTAAATTCACATTTGTATTGAGCTGTTGAGTACCCTCCTTGTTAGGAGTCCATATTGCTTTGGGTCTAGGTGGTTTCCTCGCTCTTTCTTTAGGCCTTGTTCGTTTAATCCACCTCTCTAGTGGATTGGAGTGTTTTGGAGGGGATTGAAGTGGATTTTGACTTAGATAGGATTAATTCCCTTTCAATCCATGCCAATCCCGTTGAAATCCAAGGTAACCGAACAAAGCCTTACCAGATCGCAGCGGCGGAGATATGTTCAGGCCAACAGGGGCCACCGCCCCCCAGGATTGGCACATGCACGAAGGAAAAAATTGGAGGGCTTATATTGGAATTTTTTGTGTAAGGCAAGCTCCGCCAGTGCAGATAAATTGTCATTTCAATAGTGTAGCGGATCGAGTCTTTCACTGGCCTGTTACCCTCACCATGCTTCCATGAGTTCCTTTCATTCCATATCACCTAGCATCCACAAAGGATGAGGTACATATCATTTTTGTTGATATGGAGTTTTCAATCATGTCCATCGACCATGACTTAGGATGGAAATACATAATCTTGAGGATCGCCAAGTTCCTCGTCTCATGCCAAACTAATCGAGCCCATGTGCACGGAAAGAGAACAAGGCATATTGCCTCCTCCGATGCCCACACGCCTCACAATAGGAAATATGCTTCATGTGCCTTTTCTTCTTAATTGCTCTCGTTGGTATGAACTTGTTCATCACCCTCCATTACAAAGATCTTACTTTTGGTGAAACAGCAGTTGCCAAAATTTGTCCCTGTAATGTTTCGGTGAATTGCCAGAGCCAGAAGCATTGTTGGAAATCTGATTCAATGCCAATCTGTAAGCAAACCGAACAAGAAAATGCACGTTTTTCTCTTGCGCCTAGGCCCATTCATCATCAACAAACCTTCCCAATAGAATTCTAATAGCTTGTATGTAAGTTTCAGTTAAATTAACCGCAAGCGTTTATTCAGACAAAGACATATGTTCCACATCAATTAGTTATTCTACCATGGTAGCTTTAGCTTCAGGTTGTCTCGCTAAAGGTCTACCACTAGTGTTCTCTGGTATCCGAGGGTCTTCAAAAACCCTGATTATTGATTTCATGACCCACTCATTTAATTAATCCCTTGCATAGAGCTTCTCTTCGATGTAAGATTGCTCTCCATGCGTGCAAGAAGTTCCTATTCCTACATGCCAAAAGGAAGTTATAATTATGGTAATACTTCCCCTTCAACACTTTGGTGAAAAGGGAATCAGGCTTCATCATCAATCTCCAATCTTGCTTAGCGAGCATCACTTGATTAAAAAGCTAGAAATCACGAAAATCCATTCGACAAATTGTTTTCAGTATCGCAATATCAGACAACCTTTTGCATGTGGATTTTCCTCTAAAGCTCATTGCCTCCCCACCAATATCTTGCTATTACACTCTTTATATATCTTTCTTCGGAAATACCTTTGGAAATTAAAAATTCCTCTCAAAATCAAAAATTTTATGTGGTTTCTTAATAATAAGGTTTTGCTCATAAAGGATAATCTGGTTAAAAGAAATTGGTTAGGATGTACGAAGTGTTGTTTTCGTGGGTCACAGGAAACCATAGAACACTTTTATATCTTACCCTTTTGCTCGCCTTTTGTGGTGATTTATCCATTTTGCTTATGATTTACCCCCTCCGAATGATATTGCGAACATGTTTGGTAATTGGTTACATAGTTTTGATCAGTCATCTAAGACTAGGATTCACATTGGTGCTTCGGTCTTATGTTGGTCTATTTGGAGATGCAGGAATAATATTATTTTTAACAAATCCAAAAAATTAATCTTATGCAGGTTATCCACATGGTGGCACATTGGATACAGCTGTGGGCATTCCTATCTACACCAGACCAGCAGGATATTATGGCTACTGGGTGCAGCCGTCTCCTGATGGTCGCTGGGCACATCTTCAGCCAGTCTGCTTGGATGCATTCTGATAGATTGGATTATGATGTTTAGTCGTTCTTTTATTTTTTTGCTGGTTGATTTTGGTGTCGACCTTAAGTGATCGATGATTTGTAATACTTTTAAAGTTTGATTTTTTAATAAAAGGTTGTGTGCATCGAGTAAAAAACACTCTTTATGTATCTTCTTTTACACATCTTATTTGAGAGCCTAAAACAACTCATCGAGTATGTAGGTATAGCCTGGAAAATAGCTTTAACTAGCACCTCATGAGCCGCACCACTGAGCTCCTTAGCCGCATATCCAGTGACTAATTTTCTTGTCCTTGCCACAATATGCTCAAAATGATCACCGGAGAATCGACCTAAAGCAGTGGGCAGCCCTAGGTATTTCTCAACTAAAGCTTCAATTGAGATACCTAATGTTGGAAATATGAGCAATTTACCAAGTGATTTATGCGAAATAAACAACAGATAAAACATGACTAGAATGGTCGAGATTAAACTAGCAAGTAATCTGACAGAAAGTGTGCAGAGAGTTGCAGAGAGATCGAAGTAATATGAACAAGATGAAGAAAGAGAGCATAAAATAGTGCGCCGGTGTTGGCGTTGGAGTTGTCACCCATGTCGTCGAGGAAGAGGTTCTCGATGGCGATGAAGAAATTGTTGTTGGGGGAAGATGTCGTCGGCGTTGGTGAAGGAGTCCGTGATGAAGCCAGTAGTCACGCCGATAGCGCTCCTCAAAAACCTTATCGCCCTTCTCCCGTACAGGACTTGAAGAGGCGGGGTTTCGGAGGCCTACTGTCCCGGCTCACGGTGCACGCCGCAAGACGGGATGGGGAAGAACTGGTGGCAGCTCAGTGCTCTGAAACTTGGAGGCGGTAGTTCTGATTGTGTGTCACAGGAGAGGAGCGACCTTCCGCTCTTATAGGCACGGGTAGACAGGCGAACAGGCGGCGTCGGAAGAGGGAACGGACAAGGAGTGACCGAAGCCAAACAACCCACTGAGTTCGTATTTAAAACCCATTAGCGCAGACTGTTCAAATTCTGCGCACCCGTTTATATACAAGTCATGCGTGGCAAAAAAGAACTCATCTCGGCGAGATTCCCGCAACCTGCAACCCGCGGCACGCGCGTCGTGGCGAGGTGTGGCGGGCGGCGGAGGAGGAGCGCACGTGTGGGACTCTCTCCTCCTTCTCATCCTTTTACCAACTGGTAGGAGAACCTTCCTTATAAGCTGGTGCAAACCTCCTTCAACTAGCAATATGGTACTAAATATTTGTCCACCTCTTGCCATGCATGAATGGGCCAAATGGGCCTCTAGGATTTTCAGGAATTATTGGAATGGAAAATGGGCTGGGCTATTTAGGCCAAAACCCCACCAGATCCCAGAGGCACATGTAATTTGTCTTTGGTTCCAAAACACTGTTTTATATACCGGTACTGCGGTGGAGACTGTTAAGTTGAACTTCCACATAGAATTCTATGCTACACTAGGCTGCGACTTGTACAGTGGACTATGCCTTGAACTGCAAGTTTGCTGCAACCTAGCTTCACACGAAGCCTTGACCGATACTGGTCTACCGTGGGACTTCCCTGCGGGTGGAGCTTATGCGTCATACTCCATGGCCTTTCATCAGTTTATTAGAGAGCACCCAACTCTCATAGACTGCAATGTTTGACAGCTAGACTCATATATGTGTGTTCCTCAAAATATGTTCTGCAAGACAACATCTCTGCTTAAGATTAAGCCACTTAGAACACATTAAGATAAAAATCAACCTGCCGTGCAGAATAGGAAATCATTGCATCTTCACGGAGTGGTGTTCATTAAAGTAGGGATACTTTCCTCTCAGTCTACCAACAGCTTGTCTCCCAATTCTAATTCACGGGATCTCCGATCACATAGATTGGTTTGGCACTGTGGAAAACTCATAGTGTGGGTCTCATCCCCATCTCATTCGATACATTTTCTATCACATTGCGTGATAGTACCTTTGTGAAGGGATCTGCCAGGTTCTTAGATGTTTGGATATAATCCAATGCAATAACTCTGAAGTTTCTCATTTTCCTGACAGATTTTAGTCTCCCCTTCACATGTCTTGAGGACTTCATATTATCCTTAGAACTGTTCACCTTAATAGTCACAGTTTGATTATCACAGTTCATTGGAATTGCGGGTATAAGTTTTTCAACCATAGGTAAGTCCATCAAGAGTTCATGAAGCCACTCTGCTTCAACAGTGGCCGTGTCTAGTGCTGTGAGTTCTGCTTCCATAGTTGACCTCGTTAAGATAGTCTGCTTGCAAGACTTTCAAGAAACAGCGCCACCACCAAGTGTAAACACATATCCACTCGTGGCCTTTATCTCATCAGCATCAGATATCCAATTTGGATCACTATAACCCTCCAGTACACTCGGAAACCCGGTATAGTGAATGCCACAGCTTGCAGTGCCTTTTAGATAGTGCATGACTCTTTCAAGAGCTTGCCAATGATCGTCTCCAGGATTTGAAACAAATCGACCGAGCTTGCTAACAACAAACACGATGTCAGGCCTTGTAGCGCTAGCCAAGTACATAAGCGAGCCAATTATTTGAGAGTATGTCAATTGATCTCTAACGGTGCCTCGATTCTTTCAAAGTAGCACACTAGGATCATACGATGTTGGAGAAAACTTGCAGTCGCTATACCCAAAGTGACTCAAAATCTTGTCCACATAGTGAGACTGAAGCAGTGTGATCCCACTATCATCATCTCTCAACAGTTTGATGTTCAAGATAACATCAGCTACTCCTAGATCCTTCATCTCAAAAGACTGAGATAAGAAATCCTTGACCTCCTCAATTACAGTAAGGTTGGTCCCAAAGATCAATATGTCATCAACATACAAACATAGAATAACTCCTTCGCCCCCACCATGGTGATAATATATACACTTGTCAGCTTCGTTTACAACAAAGCCTGTAGCGGTTAAGGTTTTGTCAAACTTCTCATGCCACTGCTTAGGTGCTTGTTTAATACCATATAAAGACTTCAGCAACTTGCACACTTTTCCTTCTTGACCATTTACTACAAAGCCATATGGTTGATCCATATAAATTTCCTCATCCAACTCTCCATTTAGGAAAACCGTCTTAACGTCCATTTGATGAACGAGAAGACCGTGTGAGGCAGCCAGAGAAAGTAGTACTCGAATGGTGGTCAACCTTGCTACATGTGAGTAAGTGTCAAAGAAGTCTTCACCTTCCTTTTGGGTATAACCCTTGGCCACAAGCCTGGCCTTGTACTTCTCAATAGTACCATCCGGCCTTAGTTTCTTCTTAAACACCCATTTACATCCTACAGGTTTGCACCCATAAGGACGATCATTGATCTCCCATGTTTCATTAGCTAAAATGGAGTCCATCTCACTACAGATGGCTTCCTTACAGTAGTCAGCATCAGGAGATGCATAGGATTCTGAAATATAAGTGGTAGTATCATCCACGAGGTATACAACAAAATCATCACCAAAAGACTTTGTAGTCCTCCGTCTCTTACTCCTTTTAGGAATTTTGTTATCCTCCTCCTCGGGATTTTCTAGGTGTTCAACTGGAATGATAGGTTCAGAAATTGTATCTAATTCCTGACTTGACGAGTTAGGCATATCCTTCATGGGAAAGATATCCTCAAAGAAAGTTGCATCATTCGACTCCATGATTTTACCAACATGCATGTCTGGTACTCCAGATTTTACTACCAATAATCGATAGCCAATGCTACGAAAAGCATATCCCAGAAATACACAGTCCACAGTTTTTGGTCCAAGCTTGCGCTTCTTGGGGACTGGCACATGAACTTTTGCCAAACAGCCCTAAGTTCATAGGTAAGAGAGTTTTAACCTTTTCTTCTCCCATTCTTCAAATGGAGTAATTTATTTGTTCTTTGTGGGAACTCGGTTTAGGACATGACACGCGTTCAGTAATGCCTCCCCCACCATTACTCGGAGAGACCCGATGTGTCTAACATGACGTTAACCAAATCTGTTAGAGTGCAGTTCTTTCTTTCGGCTACCCCGTTTGACTGGGGTGAGTAGGGAGGCGTCCTCTCATGGATTATACCATGTTACGCACAAAAGAAGTCAAACTCGTTGGAAAAATACTCTCCACCACGATCAGACCTAAGCCTCTTAATATTTCGATCAAGTTGGTTTTCTGCTTCAACTTTATAGACTTTGAAGAAACTCAAAGCCTCATCTTTTGTTTTCAGAAGATATACATGACGTTATCTCGTAGAGTCATCGATCAACGTCATAAAATATTTCTTTCCACCTTTTGTCAACACACCATTCATCTCACAAAGATCAGAATGTATGAGTTTTAGTGGTGCCAAATTTCTCACCTCTGTAGTCGTATGTGACTTGCGAGGTTGTTTTGCTTGCACACATGCTAGGCACTTAGATCCTTTGACAGTAGTGAAATTTGGGATTAAATTCATTTTATATAATCGCATCACGCAACCAAAATTAACATGACAAATATGTGAATGCCATACATTTGATATAAGATCAGACGAAACATGATTCACAATTTTATTACAAACATCTGACAATGACAGGTGGAACAGATCTCGACACTCATATCCTTTACCAATAAAAGTACCAAACTTAGACAATACAAACTTATTATACTCGAAAACAATCTTGTAGCCATCACGACATAGAAGAGATCCGCTAACAAGATTCTTATTTATTGAGGGAACATGATGCACGTTCTTCAGGCGCACGGTCTTTCCCGAAGTGAACTTCAGATCGACCGTACCAACATCATGAACAGAAGCATGCGAGCCGTTCCCCATCAGCATGGACTGAGTCCCTCTGACCTGATATGAAGAAAACATGGAAACGTCAGAACAAACATGTACATTAGCGTCCGTGTCAATCCACCAATCAGGAGAATGACATAATGAAATAATAGTAGGTAATATACCATACCAAACATCCTTCATCTCAACGTCGCTCATGACAACATTAGTGGTCTTGCTGCCCTTCCCATGCTGGCGCCTGTCATAGCGGTTGGGGCAGCTAGGAGCCTAGTGATCAGGATCACCGCACACATGACAGGAACCTTTCTTCTTATCAGTCTTCTTCTTGAAATTGGTAGACTATGAGGACTTGTTCTTCCCATCGAACTTGCCCTTGCCATCAAACTTGCTCTTGTTCTTGAACTTGTGGGACCGGAAGTTCTTTTTCTGTACCAAGATGGCACTTGAACCTCCCTCAGCAACTCGAGCACGTGTGTCTTTTGCTCTCGCCTTCTCTTCCACATCAAGAGTCCCAATGAGATCGGATACAGAAAACTACTGTCTCTTGTGCTTCAGGAAAGTAGCAAAGTTCTTCCATGAAAAGCTTGGCAATAATGCCCCCGACAACGAACTTGTCCGGTAACACACAGGAGAAGTACTCACGATCCTTGGCCAATGCCTGTAAGCCTGCTCAACGACGGAGCGGTCATCAGGCATCTTGAATTCATAGAATTGCTACATGATATACAGTTCACTGCGAGCGTCTAAGACCCCAAACTTGGATTCAAGAGCATCCCACATGTCCTTGCCATTATCAAATGATATATAGGATTAAACAATGTCCTCCCCAAGCATAGACAATAGAGCAGCCCTAAACAGCTTGTCATTTTTCTGGAAAACTTGCTCCTGGGCAGGAGTAAGCTCTCCCTCAGGCTTGCCAAGAGTGACGTCATAGAAGTTCATGTTCTCAAACCAGAGAACTGCTCTCACGCGCCATCTCTTATAGTGTGTACCCTCAAAGACAGGTGGCTTCACAGATGCCACAAAACCACTTGGAGTAAATTACCTATAATAAGTTTTTTGGATTGTTGGAAATATGAGCAACTTACCAAGTGATTTATGTGAAATAAACAACAGATAAAACATGACTAGAATGATCGAGATTAAACTATCCAAGTAATCTGACAGAAAGTGTGTAGAGAGATCGAAGTAATCTGAACAAGATGAAGAAAGAGAGCATACAACAGTGCGCCGACGTTGGCGTTGGAGTTATCACCCATGTCGTCGAGGAAGAGGTTCTCGATGGCGGGGAAGAAATCATCGTTGGGGAAGATGTCGTCGGCGTTGGTGAAGGAGTCCGTTATGAAGCCAGTAGTCGCGCCGATAGCGCTCCCCAAAAACCTTATCGCCCTTCTCCCGTATAGGACTCGAAGAGGCGGGGTTTCGGAGACCTACTGTCCCGGCTCATGGTGCATGCTGCAAGACGGGATGGGGAAGAACTGGTGGCAGCTCAGTGCTCTGGAACTTGGAGGCGGTGGTTCTGATTGTGTGTCACAGGAAAGGAGCGACCTTTCGCTCTTATAGGCACGGGTGGACAGGCAAACATGCGGCGTCAGAAGAGGAAAACGAACAAGCAGTGCGACTGAGTTGGTATTTAAAACACATTAGCGCAGACTGTTCAAATTCTACACACCCGTTCATATACCAGTCATGCGTGGCAAAAAAGAACTTGGCTCGGCGAGATTCCCGCAACCCGCGGCGAGGCGTGGCGAGGCGAGCCGGGCGGCGGCGGAGGAGGAGCGCGTGTGTGGGACTCTCTCCTTCTCCTTCTCATCCTTTTACCAAGTGGTAGGAGAGCCTCCCTTATAAGCTGGTGCAAACCTCCTTCAACTAGCAATGTGGGACTAAACATTTGTCCCACCTCTTGCCATGCATGAATGGTCCACATGGGCCTCTAGGATTTTCAGGAATTATTGGAATGAAAAATGGGATGGGCTATTTAGGCCAAAATTCCAACACCTAAAACGGTGTGTACTTCATGTTTCATCTCTAGCATACAACACTTTGCATGGCGACTTGCAATAAATTCCCTACCTACTTGGTGTAGTAAACAGAGTAGGAACTTGGAAGTTTCTGATGGGTTCCCTATTTGTAGAGTTGAATCTGAAGATAATTTCCATCCCTTCATCCGGTGTACTCTTTCTACAGAGCTTTGGGCTACTATGGTCGAGGTTTGGGAACTTCCTGATATTTTAACTTTTGAGAATACAAGCGTTGAGTGGTTCTCAATATTTTTATAAAAATTCCAAGGAGATCTATTAATGTGGTTGATGACACTATGGAGGCATTCAGAATGAGGTGGTCCATGATAAGAATCCACCCCTAGTTCATGCTTCTAAGAGGTTCCTAGTAAGCTATCTTGATTCCCTGATTCAAATCAAATTTCATCCTGGACAAGATATATTTAAAGGTAAATTCGTTTTGCATACTGATGAGAAGGCAATTCCTACTCACATTAGTCGCCAAGAAGTCCCAAACCTGAAGTGAATTTCAACCTTGATTGGCTGGTGTAAGATCAATGTTGATAGATCCTTTGTGGACAAAGGAGATGCAGGTTGTGGTGCTGTTGTTAGAGATTATGAAGGAGCAATTCTACTCTCGTCATGTCGTCAACTATTCTCTTGCCGCCATGCTTCGGAAGGTGAGCTGTGTGCAGTTATGGAAGGTCTCTCACTTGCCTTACACTGGTGTACTCAGACACTAGTGGTTGTATCAGATTTTTTGGAATTAGTCAATCTACTAAGGAGGGGGAAGCTAGTTTATTGCAACTCTTCACCAGATTGCCAGTGAGCAACATGACAGGAGGTAGGGTTAGAGAGAGTTGAGCTTTTTCTTGATGCTTCGATGGCCTTATCCTCTTGCCATCCACCTCTTTAGACAAAATGTACAATTTACACATTAGCCCTTGATGACCCACAAGTATAGGGGGTGTATCGTAGTACTTACGATAAATAGGAGTGTTGATCCCAACAAGGAGCAGAAGGTGTTGACTAGTGGTATGGAGCAGGAAATCTCTGTAAATACTTAGCAAACGGATTTTTAGGGGTTTTCTGATAAAGCAAGGAAACAAAGTGCAAGTAAATAAAGATAGCAAATAATTGCAGCAAGTGGCCCAATCCTTTCTTAGCAAAGGACAAGCCGGTGGGAATACTAATGAGGACCAAACGTTCTCGAGGACACACATGAATACTGTCAAGTGCTTTCGTTTCATATAGCTGATTAATCTTCTTTGGTTTCATAAGTGTTGTGTGGGTGAACCTGTGCTAATGTACCGAACTTACTTGGACTAATACATACTTGTGATTAAACCCCTTGCAAGCATCCTCACCTACAAGAAATCAATTAATATATAAACCTAACCATAGCCTTAAACTCTGAGATCCTACACTCCCTTGTGCAATGGTTTCCTAACGGGGGTTCAGGTTTCTGTCACTCCGGCAACCCCATAATTAGTAGCCAAATACACAATGCATTCCCCTAGGCCCACAAATGGTGAAGTATCATGTAGTCGATGTTCACATGACACCACTAGAAGAATAGCACCACAACTTTAAATACTAAACCATTGAATAATAACTCAACACAGATCCACTAATAACAACATGACTTCTCCCATGTCCTCAAGAACTAAATGAACTACTCACGAGACATCATATGGATCAAGATCAAAGATGATATGGTGATGGATAAAAATATGAACATAAACAATAATCCAATGGTTCCACTCACAAGCATCAACTACAATAGTAATCAACACCGGGAAAGTTCCCCCTAATAACTATGCAAGATTCAACACAAAGATTCAACACAATTGGTACAACAGGATGGAGTGGTAATGATGGTGCTGGTGGAGATGATGGTGTGAATGATGACGATGATCCCGATGAAGTCTAGATTGATGATGGTGTTGATGGCGATGATCTCCCCTCTCTAGGAAGGAATTTCCCCGGTAGAAATCTGTCTGCCAGAGAACTCTTTCTCTCTCGGTGTTTTCCGCCCCGCAGAGGCGGGGGAATCTTTCTGTGGTCGCTCTCCGTGTATTAGGGTTTCGAGGAGAAGATATAGGCGAGAGGGCAGAGCCATAGGTGGGCCACACCCCCTGTAGGCGCGGTCTAGGGTGGCCCGTGCCTAGGGGGTGGGTGGTGGGAGCCCCCTGTGGCCCATCTCCGCCTCCCCTTCTGGCATCCTTCGTCTTCTGGGAAAATAGGATTTTCCTTAGTTTTCTGGTATTTTTCCGATCTTCGTGAAATTGCATCAAAACACCGCTTTTTTCCATCAGAATCTTGACTCCGGCAGTTCATCCTCCAAGAATCATCCAACATGCAAAAACAGATGAAAAGACATAAGTAACACCTCTTGATATGGAATATATCAATGAATAGAGGCAAATTATAATATAGAATGGTGATGCAAATTGGACGTATCAACTCCCCCCAAGCTTAGACCTTCGCTTGTCCCCAAGTGAAAATTGAGCTCAGTAAATATGTCCACAGGTTTATGGAGTGAAGTGTCGATAAAAAGAATACGGATAACAAGCATCGCACTTACCAATACACAACTCATAGAAGAAAGCAACTCACCATTATATAACTTATCTTGCAACAAGTATAGGAGTCACAATAGAGAGGCATAAAGAAAAATCATAATTGGAATTGACAAGCTTTGTTCTTCGTCAGAGAACAGTTGGCAAATAGTTTTCAAATAGAGCTTTTGTATAAGTTTTACAACAGGAGTACTCTTTGCTTAAACATAAAAGGTTTTTCACAATGATGGCTTTCAAAGTAATACTCACTTAGATAAGAGTCTCGTGCAAACAAGGAAGATAGAGAAGATGATTGAATAAATCATCATATGAATGCTTGAAACACAACAACTCAAATGCTTGCCGGAGATAGTGAGGAATAGGTTTACTGACTCAACTTAGAAATAGGAGAAAGGGCACTTCATAGAGGAAGCAGGGATTTCAAGTTCATAAAGAGCTTTCAAACTATTATGGTACTTACTATCTTTGAGCTCTCATTGCCCCTATCATAAGCATATTGAGGTGATTAAGGTTAAAGTGAACAAAGATGGAGTATATGCTTGACGAAATATAAGTTGGAAATCTCATGTCCCTTGAGTACGAGGGCCGCTCCTCATGCTACTCAATTTTAGTTACCGGTAAGTTCTTGTCATTGTAAGTACATGTGTATCATAAAGAACCGCTAATGGGGTACCCCTTGCACATGATACAGGAGCTATCCCATAATCAAAATGACAAGGAAAGCATATAGTGAGCATCTCAGCGATCTTTTTATTTGCTATTTGCATAGGTTTTTATTAAGGATGCTTCATAGATTCCTCACTATGGTTATGCTGCAAGTTTCCACCATGATTACGCATGGCTTAGGCTAGCGGCCCAGGCGTTTCTCTAACACACATACATAACTCCATGGACTTACAAGCTCCCCTTTTATTTCACACCGACGACATCCGCAAACAAAATGGCATGATATCAACTGTGTACAATGTACAGGTGCAATGTTGAAAGCGTTCTTCGTGACAACACAGTTCTGCTAATTCCAACGTATAGGTGCAAGCATATACAACTTCGATGACACAATGGTTCAAGTTTATTAGGGGCAAGAAAATAAGGTGTGCCATCAAGTTCGTGAGAGCTTTACTAACTAGTTTTCACATAACAAAATAATTTTTAATTTGAAAGATAGATGAAGCTTGAGAATTTACTTGGAATAGCAATAATGCTAATAGGTAGATATGGTGGACACAAATGGCACAGGTGTTGGTATAAAGGGGTTGGATGCATGAGAAGTATGTCTTCTCAAAACAGGTTTTTGGCTAGCAAGGCTGGGTAGCAAGCAAAAGAGTTGAAGGAAACAAGCAAACATACAAGTAATAAATCCAAACATGCAATCTTCCTTGAAGACACAAAAGATCTTAAATAAAGAATACTGAGCTTATGAGCCAATCAAGGAAGAAAATAGAGGATATAAAATACCTGTAAGTGCTTTTCTCTTTTTTCCTTTCAAACCTTATAAAGTGTTGCTACTGACCAGAGCTCGGTTTGCCAAAACCAATTTAGATCTAATTGATGCTCCCAAAGTGATACCAATACTGATCAACTAGATCAATCATATAATAGAGATTGCAAACTAAAATAAGAAGTGCAAAAAGTAAAAGATGAAACTTCTCATTAATAATCCATAAAGGCACCACACCAAGGGATACATAGATAACCAACTAAAGGAGAGATACTTCCATAATGCAAACCAACCTATAAGATAACTTCTCTACCCAAGATATAACTCTACTAAAAAGGTAAAAGATAATGATGTGATACCGCGACACTCCCCCAAGCTTGGAACAAGTCAAGGGGATGCCAAACCTGATGATGAATTACTCCTTCGGTGGTGGTGGTGTTCCCTTGTCATCGTCAGACTTCCAAGGTAAAGGCTCCCAATCCACAAAGGATGTCTTGGTTTCCACAATCATGAAACTAGCAGCAGAGCTTATGCGATTAAATCTAGCCTCATACTCACAGTTTCGATTTTGTATGTCGTAGAGCCATGCTTGTAATTGGTTGGTGGTCTGATGGAGTGAGAAGATTTCGTCTCGAAGCTCAGCAACCTCCTCCTTGTGCTTTGCAATGAGTTCTGAACTTATCTTATGGATGACATCAACTTCGCGTTCCGCCATCTTCTTGTACCTAAAAACTTCATGCTCCAATGCTTCCATCCTGTTCTCCAGACTGCCTTCTCCTTTAGGGCCTTGAACTTCTTTCATCCGCACCTTCCCATCCTTGAGAATCAATTCGTTGGGATGAATCTTCAACTCATACATGTATGGGTTAATAGCATCCACGGAGGAATCCTCCATGGGTGATCCAGAGGAAGACATTGTGGCTCCAAAACTGAGAATCTGCCCGACAGAAACAGATCGAACGAAAACACGACGATAACATGAAATATGAACCTCGGGGGATCCGGGGGTTATATATTACAAAGTTTCAATGCATAAGGAAGGTACTGTGCGAAAACGAGGCAGAAACGGACTCTAGGGGGCTCAGACCCCCTGTAGGCGCAGCCAGCTGGGACCCGCGCCTAGGGTGGGTGTGGCCCACCAGGCCTCCATTTCCTCCTCAGTTTCGTCTCGTAACCTTCCATATGTAATAAAAACATCAAAAATATAAAAAGATAAGGTTTTCACGAACCTTCAGTTTGCAACACTTCTACCTATTCAAAGATGGACTCTGAAGATTCTGGTGTTTGGTTTCTGATAAATTCTTCCGGAGTTACCATTTGAATAATATCAACATCTTCATTATAAGAATCTCTAGAAATATAATGTTTGAGCCTTTGACCATTAACCACCTATATAGTGTTGTCCTTCAAAGAAGATATTTTGATAGCCCCTGAACAATACACCTCCTCAATAACAAAAGGTCCTTCCCACTTTGAGAGTAGTTTTCCTGCAAAAAATTGGAGACGATACCTATACAAAAGAACTTTCTCACCAACATGGAACTCCCTTTTGAGAATTATACTATCATGCCATCTTTTTACCTTTTCCTTAAAGAGTCTAGCATTTTCATAAGCTTCACTTCTCCACTCATCTAAGGTACTCAAGTCAAGCAATCTTTTCTCACCAGCAAGTTTAAAATCTCTATTCAGTTCTTTCACTGCCCAATAAGCTTTGTGTTCTAATTGTAGAGGCAAGTGACAAGCTTTACCATAAACCATTTTATAAGGAGACATTCCCATATGATTTTTATAAGCAGTTCTATAAGCCCATAAAGCGTCATTCAACTTTTTAGCCCAATTTTTCCTAGATCTATTAACAGTCTTTTGCAAGATAGATTTAATCTCTCTATTAGAAAGTTCTACTTGCCCACTAGTTTGGGGGTGATAAGCTGAAGCAATTCTATGGTTAACATCATATTTAGCAAGAGTCTTCCTAAAACCACCATGGATAAAATGGGAACCTACATCAGTCATGAGATATCTAGGCACACCAAACCTAGGAAAAATAACATCTTTAAGCATTTTTAAAGAGGTCTTACCATCAGCAATGCTTGTAGGTATGGCTTCAACCCACTTTGTGATATAATCAACATCAACAAGAATATGAGTATACCCTTTTGAAGGAGGAAAAGGACCCATAAAGTCAAATTCCCAACAATCAAAAGGTTCAATAACAAGAGAAAAAATCATAGGAATTTCATTGCGTCTAGAAATGTTACCAACTCTTTGACATTCGTCACATGATAAAATAAAATTCCTTGCGTCCTTGAAAAGAGTAGGCCAATAAAAACCAGATTGTAAAACTTTTTGTGCAGTCCTATCCCCAGCATGATGTCCTCCATAAGCACTGCCATGAAATTTTCTCAATATCTCTTGTTGTTCATATTCTGGGACACATCTTCGCATAATACCATCTACTTCTTTATATAAATGTGGGTCATCCCAAAAGTAATGCCTTAGATCATAAAAGAATTTCCTTCTTTGCTGAGCTGTAAAGGTTGGATGCAAATACTTGGAAACAATAAAGTTAGCATAATTAGAATACCAAGTACTCTCATGTGGGCTTACCCTTATCGCAACCAACTGCTCATTTGGAAAACTATCATTAACAGGCATATGGTCAAAATAAATATTTTCCAAACGAGATAAATTGTCAGCAACAGGATTTTCAGCACCTTTCCTATCTATAATATGCAGATCAAACTCTTGTAAAAGCAACACCCAGCTGATAAGCCTAGGCTTAGCGTCTTTCTTTGTCATAAGGTACTTAATAGCAGCATGATCAGTATTAATAGTAACCTTTGAATCGACAATATAGGGCCTAAACTTATCACAAGCAAAGATTACAGCTAAGAACTCCTTTTCAGTAGTAGCATAATTCCTTTGAGCAACATCTAGAGTCTTGCTAGCATAGTGAATAACATTCAACTTTTTATCAACACGTTGCCCAAGAACAACACCCACAGCAAAATCACTAGCATCACACATAATTTCAAAAGGTAAATTCCAATCAGGTGGTTGAACAATAGGAGCAGTAGTCAAAGCTTTCTTCAAAGTTTCAAAAGCTTCCTTACAATCATCATGAAAAACAAAAGGCACATATTTTTGAAGAAGATTAGTAAGGGGCTTTGAAATTTTGGAGAAATCTTTAATAAACCTCCTATAGAAACCAGCATGACCAAGAATACTACGAATACCTTTTATGTCTCTCGGGCAAGGCATCTTATCAATTGCTTCAATTTTGGCTCTGTCTACTTCAATACATCTTTCATAAATTTTGTGTCCAAGAACAATCCCTTCATTAACCATGAAGTGGCATTTCTCCCAATTAAGAACAAGGTTAGTCTCATCACATCTCTGCAAAACTTTATCAAGGTTGTGCAAACAATTATGAAAATAAGTTCCATAGATGAAGAAATCGTCCATGAAAACTTCCACAATTTCTTCACAAAAACCATGAAAGATAGCAGACATACATCTCTGAAAGGTAGCATGAGCATTACATAAACCAAAAGGCATACGCCTATAAGCATAAGTTCCATAAGGACAAGTGAATGTGGTTTTCTCCTGGTCTTGTGCTCTCACAGCAATTTGGGGGAACCCAGAATAACCATCAAGAAAACAAAAGTGAGTCTTTTTAGACAAACTTTCTAGCATTTGATCAATAAAAGGCAGAGGATAATGATCTTTATTAGTAACTTTATTAACATTTCTAAAATTAATGCACATCCTATAACCAACCACTACTCTTTGGGGTATAAGCTCATTATTTTCGTTAGGCACAACAGTAATTCCCCCTTTCTTTGGGACACAATGAATAGGGCTAACCCATTGACTATCAGTAATAGGGTAAATAATACCAGCATCAAGGAGTTTTAATACCTCATTTCTTACCACATCCTTCATCTTAGGATTTAAACGGCGTTGGTGCTCAACAACTGGTTTTGCATCAGGTTCTATATTAATAGCGTGCTGACATATAGTAGGAGAAATCCCTTTTAAATCATCAAGAGTATACCCCATAGCTCCTCGGTGTTTCTTCAATATTTGCAATAACCTTTCCTCCTCCTTTCCTGAAAGTTTAGAACTAATAAGAACAGGATATATTTTCTTATCATCTAGATAAGCATATTTGAGATCATCAGGTAGAGGTTTTAATTCAAAAACAGGGTCCCCTTTAGGTGGTAGTGTGGTACCCAAATCTTCCACATGTAGGTTATGCTTAAGTAGTTCATGTTGACAAAGGAAAACCTCGTCAATATCATTTCTTTCCTTCATGAAGACATCGCTTTCATGATCTTCCATGAACTGCTGCAAGGCATTGTTAGGAGCAAGAGAAATAGCAGAAAGTTGTTCAACTGTGAAATCCTCATTAGGCAATTCGTTTTCATAAGGAGTTTTAGCAAATTTGGAAAAGTTAAACTCATAAGAATCTCCATCAAACTTAGTCAAAACTTTCTCCTTCCTACAATCTATAATAGCCCCACAAGTATTCAAGAAAGGTCTACCAAAGATAATAGGACAGGTTTGACTAGCTTCAGAACCAAGCACTAGAAAATCAACATGATACTTAATCTTACCGCAAAGGACCTCCACATCTCTTACAATGCCAATTGGACATACTGTCTATCTAATAGCAAGGTGAATAACCACATCAATGTCCTCAAGTTCACAAGGACCAATTTCATGCATAATTTCCCTATAAAGCTCATAAGGAAATAGCACTAGAACTAGCACCAATGTCATATAAACCATAATAGCAATGATCACCAATTCTAACAGAAAGCACATGAACACCAGTTTTTCTAGCTTTTCTAGGATGAGAGACAATATTAGAAGCGTCTTCACATAAGACAATATGCTCATCCTCTATATTTTTAGTGACAATATCTTTCACAATAGCTACCACGGGTTCAATGTTTATTTGCTCATCAGGTTCCACAGTTTTCTTTGCACTTTTTCTAACCACATTAGCTATGATAGAATGTTCCTTTACCTTAGCAGGAAAAGAGATTTTCTTCACATAAGGTTCAGGCAAAATAGGATCAACAGTACAAACTGCTAGCAGGAACATGGTAACAATATCTTTATAAGGAGCATGGTACTTGTCCCACTCCTTTTTGGGAATTTCAATATAAGAGGCAAAGGCCTTAAAACATTTTGCAAGAACTTGAGAATCAAGACCATACTCAGTACTAATATCACAGAAGACATCAGTTCCCATAAAGGATTCAATGCATTCATAATCATAGTTTATACCTGACTTCCTTCCTTTGTCATTCTCCCATGCTTCAGTGTTCTCTTGAATACGGTCTAGGAGATACCATTTAGCTTCTTCCTTCATATGTGTGAATGATCCAGCATAAGAAGCATCTAATAAATCTTTATCATGAAGAGAAAGCCTAGCATAAAAGTTATTTAAAATGATATTATTAGGGAGTTTATGAATAGGACATTTAAGCATTAGTAACTTCAATCTCCCCCAAGCTTGAGTTGTACTCTCTCCATCACGAGGCCAAAATTTATATATTAGATTCCTATCCTTATGAATCTCACTGGGAGGATAAAATTTTGAGTAAAAGAGAGGTACTATTTCCTCCCGTTCCATGGATTGTCCATTCTTCAGCAGCTTATACCATTCTTCAGCTCTTCCTTTCAATGATATAGAGAGTAAATTCTTCTTCACCTGTTCTTGTGATACCTGCACACTTAAACAACCCGCATAATTCATGGATAAAAAGTAAGTGATCACCAGGATGGACAGTTCCATCCCCTAAATAATAATTATCCATAACACGATCAACAATACTTGTAGGTGTCTTAAAAGGATCTACCTCAACAAGTGGTGGTTCATCTACTACCCTAACGGTGGTAGTAGTTTTCCCAAACAAAAAACCAAGTGGGTTATCCATATTGGAAACAAATTAACAAACAGAAAAAAAAAGAATACTCACAGTAGAAGTTTCCTTTACCAGTTCCACTCTTCAATAGTGCTTCATTCCCCGGCAATGGTGCTAGAAAATAGTCTTGATGACCCACAAGTATAGGGGTGTATCGTAGTACTTCCAATAAATTGGAGTGTCGATCCCAACGAGGAGCAGAAGGTGTTGACTAGTGGTATGGAGCAGGAAATATCTGTAAATACTTAGCAAACGGATTTTTAGGGGTTTTCTGATAAAGCAAGGAAACAAAGTGCAAGTAAATAAAGACAACAAATAATTGCAGCAAGTGTCGCAATCCTTTCTTAGCAAAGGACAAGCCTGTGGAAATACTAATGAGGACCAAACATTCTCGAGGACACACGGGAATACTATCAAGTGCTTTCCTTTAATATAGCTGATTAATCTTCTTTGGTTTCATAAGTGTTGTGTGGGTGAACCTGTGCTAATGTACCGACCTTACTTGGACTAATACATACTTGTGATTAAACCCCTTGCAAGCATCCGGAACTACAAGAAAGCAATTAAGATATAAACCTAACCACAGCCTTAAACTCTGAGATCCTACACTCCCTTGTGCAATGGTTTCCTAACGGGGGTTCAGGTTTCTGTCACTCCGGCAACCCCATAATTAGTAGCCAAATACACAATGCATTCCCCTAGGCCCATAAATGGTGAAGTATCACGTAGTCGACATTCACATGATACCACTAGAAGAATAACACCACAACTTAAATATTAAACCATTGAATAATACCTCAACACAAATCCACTACTAACAACATGAATTCTCCCATGTCCTCAAGAACTAAACGAACTACTCACGAGACATCATACGGATCAAGATCAAAGAAGATATGGTGATGGATAACAATCTGAACATAAACAATAATCCAATGGTTCCACTCACAAGCATCAACTACAATAGTAATCAACACCGGGAAAGTTTCCCCTAAGAACTATGCAAGATTCAACACAATTGTTACAACGGTATGGAGTGGTGATGATGGTGCTGGTGGAGATGATGGTGTGGATGATGATGATCCCGATGAAGTCTAGCTTGATGATGGTGTTAATGGCGACGATCTCTCCTCTCTGGGAAGGAATTTCCCCGGCAGAAATCCGTCTGCCGGAGAGCTCTTTCTCTCTTGGTGTTTTCCGCCCCGCAGAGGCGGCGGAATCTTTCTGTGGTCGCTATCCGTGTATTAGGGTTTCGAGGAGAAGATATAGGCGAGAGGGTGGAGCCAGAGGTGGGCCACACCCCTATAGGAGTGGCCTAGGGTGTCCCACGCCTAGAGGGGTGTGGGCCCCCTATGGCCCATCTCCGCCTCCCTTTCTGGCATCCTTCGTCTTCTAGGAAAATCGGATTTTCCGTAGTTTTTATGGTATTTTTATGATCCTCGCGAAATTGCATCAAAACACCGCTTTTTCCATCAGAATCTTGACTCCGGCAGTTTATCCTCCAAGAATCATCCAACATGCAAGAATAGATGACAAGATATAAGTAACACCTCTTAATATGAAATATATCAATGAATAGTGGTTATAATATAGAATGGTGATGCAAATTGGACGTATCAGCCCTCCTATCTTCCTAATATATGACCAAGGTTCTCCAACACCCCCCCTCAAGATGGGGAAAATATATCAATTAGCCCCATCTTGTCACAAATTCTCATAAAAGACACAACACTAACTCCTTTGGTTAATACATCAGCTAGCTGATCTGCAAATTTAACAAAGCTAACCCGAAGTGCCCCCTCATCCAATTTCTCCTTAATGAAATGCCTATCAATTCCAATATGATTTTTTCTATCATGATGGACTGGGTTGTTGACTATATTAATAGTAGCTTGATTATCACAGTAGAGATCAAGAGGTGCATCATCATACAAGTGAAGTTCAGTCAACAATATCCTCAGCCACATCAGCTCACATAATCCTGACGCCATTGATCTAAATTCTGCCTTTGTCGTGGATAGAGCAACAACACTTTGTTTCTTGCTCCTCCAACTAACGAGGTTGCCGCCGACAAATACACAGTAGCCCGATGTAGACCTTCTGTCATCTAAACATCCAGCCCAATCAACATCTGTGTATCCCTCTATTCTCATGTGCCCATGATTATAAAAAAGAATCCCCTTCCCAGGACAACCTTTAAGATATCACAATATTCTTTTTATGGCATCCAAATGACCAGACCGGGGATCATGCATACATCGGCTTACAACACTAACGGCATATGAAATATCTGGCCTCATGTGTGATAAGTAAATTAAACGACTAACTAATCTCTAATACTGATTCATAGATCACCTGAGTCTGATAGAATATGATCATTCTGCTCAATTGGTGTTGCCATTGGTTTACATCATGTCATCCCTGTCTCGTTAAGCAAGTCAATAACATATTTTATTTGTGAAAGGTAAATACCTTGTGCCCCGTATGCCACCTCAATTCCTAGGAAGTAGTGAAGACAACCCAGGTCCTTGACTTCAAATATTCTTGCCAATGTCCTCTTCAAGCGCCATATTTCCTCATCATCATCCCCTGTAATTACTATGTCATCAACATACACCACAAGTATAGCAATCTTATCATTTTGTATCTTAAAGAATAGAGTGTGACCAGCATTGCTTTGTCGATATCCCAAAGATCAAATTTCCTTTCTAAACCTTCCAAACCAAGCCCTTGGTGATTGTTGAAGTCCATAAAGAGACTTCTTTAGTTTGCATACTTTGCCTTCAGTTTCACTACTACTAAATCCCGGAGGAATCTCCATGTAAACCTCCTCCTGCAAATCTCCATGAAGGAAAGCATTTTTAACATCCATTTGGAATAATTTCCCCTTACAATTTGATGGTACTGAGATCAGTGTTCTAATAGTGTTCATTTTTGCTACCGAAGCAAATGTTTCATCATAATCTACTCCATGTGTTTGGCTATACCCCTTTGCCACTAACCAGACCTTATATCTTTCTACTCTTCCTTCCGGTGTGTGCTTGACAGTAAATACCCACTTGCCAGTCCACAATCTTCTTGCCTACTGGAATTGGGGTAAGTACCCAAGTATTATTTTTGTCAAGTGCTGTCATTTCTTCCAGCATTACTACTCTCCATCTTGGATCCTTTTTTGCCTCCTGCCAATCATGTGGAATAGGTATTGCAGAATCTAGAGCAGCTATAAACAATTTATAACTAGGACCCAATGATGAATATGAATCATGATAAGAAATATTGTATGGAGCCATCTTTGACAGCAATTTTCCAACTGTAGTACAAGGTTGCTTTCTATGGTCAATTGGGATATCTAGGTCATTATATGTAGAAGGGAGTGTACCATCGCTTGTAGAGGTTAATAACAGAGTCTGGGATGAAACATGTGGAGATGGAAGTGCACCATGCGTTCTAAGCTGCTCTTGGGCTTCGAGATCTTGCCTCAAAGGAGTATGCTCCTCCCCCTGCATCTGATATTCCCCCTCATTTTGCTTTCTATGTTTATACACTTGAAGGTTATGTTCTTCATTCGGTTTTGGCCACATTCCATCATTTGGTATACCTTGCTGCTGCTCTTGTTCTTGTTCCAGTTTTGGTTCTACTATACCCTTATCACCATCATGCACCTCTCCTGTTGGTATTCTCCCAACAATCATTTCCCTTGGCGCTTGATAATCTTCTTCTTCTCTTTTTTCCCCATGTCTCAGAGTCTGCATCTAAGACATCATTAGCAAACAAGTCAGGGAAAACATCAGATAGATCCATTGGTTCCCCATAAAATGACTCATGTTCTCTGAAAATTACATCCATGCCCACAAACATTCTTTTTTCTGAAGGACACCAGCATTTGTACCCTTTTTGTTTCCCTGAGTATCCAACAAATATACACTTTAAAGCCCTAGGATCTAACTTTCCAACACTTGGTCTATAATCCTTCACAAAGCAAACACAACCAAACACTTTTGCTGGGATGACATATGTAGTCCTACCTGTCAGACACTCAATTGGAGTCTTATAACCTAGCACTCTAGACAACATTCTATTCATCAAATATGCAGCAGTCATCACTGCCTCACTCCACAGAAACTTTGGGACATTCATGGCCATCATTATACAACGTGTAATTTCTAATACATGCCTATTTTTCCTCTCTGCCAAACCATTTTGTTCAGAGGTATTCAGACATGTAGTTTGATGAACAATTCCAAAGTTTGATAAATATTCATCAAACTCCTTATTTACATACTCAGTGCCATTATCAATACGGAAAACTTCCACACATGCATTATATTGAGTCATGATTAGTTTATGAAAATCCACGAAGCATTCAAACACATCACTCTTGTGTTTTAACACATAAACCCAGGTGGTCCTAGTGCATCAGCCAATGAATGTGACAAAGGAACGATATCCATTAAGAGACGATACTCCACTAGGTCCCCATACATCTGAATGGATAGTTTCAAGTGGTACAGTACTCTGATTATCGGACAAAATATAAGATCTTGGAGTTTGTTTCCCATACTGACAAGCATCACACACTAGCTTCTCCTTATTAACTCTATTATAGAGCTCAGGATAAAGACGACCCAAAATAGCAAAAGAGATATGCCCTAGACTATGATGATGAATAAGAAGATATTCTTGTGGAGAGTGGGCTGAAGCAGCAGCAACCGCATGCAAAATATTATTATCCAAGTAGTATAGCCCATCACGCATGGTCCCCGTCCCAAGTCTTCTTCCAGTCCCAAGTTCCGGAAATAAACACCATGTTGGAAAGAATATAGCAGCACAATTTATTTCTCTTGTAATACACGAGACAGATAACAAGTTTATCGGGAAGGAGGGGACATGCAAAATAGATGAAAGAGGCATATTTGGACTGCATATAAATGTCCCTGAACCCTTAATAAGTTGAGATGAGCCATCAGCCAGTTTTACATGTTGTTTCTTTGGGTCGGGAACATAATCAAGAAAGTCTCCAAAAGACCCGGCCATATGTCTAGATGCACCCGAGTCTATTAGCCATGTAGCATCAAAAAATTGTGCTTTAGAATATCAGAATTGTTACCACCAAAGTTAGCAGAGGATGCAATTGCAGGCGATGTAGAAGATTCAGCAGATGATTTGTCACCTAGGGACAACCCTTTGAATTGACACCATCTCTCCCACTCATCAACTGTCATATCAACCTTCATAGTACGCGATGCTTCTTCAGCTGCTACACAAGTATTGACTCTGCCTCCCAACCGTAAACCCTGACCTCTAGCTCCACCACGTCCATAAGGAAGACTCCCACGACCTCTTCCGCGCCAATCTTGTCCTCTACCCCTGCCTCCTCCAAACAATTCATGACAAGCATTTTTTAGATGTCCTGGTTGACAGCATTCAAAACATTTCCTTTCAGTTGCAACTGCTCCTGGTCTTTGGTATCCCACTCCTTCTAAAGCAAGAAAGGTTGCACGCCTATGTGATGCACCTTGTGTGGTTGACCCTAACAACTCCAACTTTAGTAGGGTCTCCTCGCTAATTATTGCAGAGATTGCTTGTTCCAAACTAGGTAATTTTTCAACGCCATACAGTGCAGCTCTCCTATTTTCAAACTTGGAATTGAGCCTGTTCAGGAAGTCTCTCACACGCCTTTTCTCTGTCCATTTTCTGAACTTCTCAATGCACTTTCCACACTCCAGATCAATTGGGTCATAGTAATCCAGATCACTCCACAACCTCTTTAGCTCAGACATATATTCAACTATAGAATTTTCACCTTGGTACAACTCCTGCAACTCTCGCTGAATTCTACAAGCAAGCATCTCATTTCCAACCCCAGAAAAGGTGCCTTTCAAAAGCCGCCAAATTTCGGATGCTTCTTTAATCCTCTCAACCTGCTTAGCAATTTGAGGTGACACTGAACTCAACAACCATGCTCTTACCAGTGCATTAGTCATCTTCCACTTTTTTCCCTCTTTTGAATCTTCTTCTGCTAGCTTTTTGACCGTGCCCAATATATAGCCTTCTAGTTTCCTTGAGACTAGAATTGTCTCAGCATGCTTAGTCCAACTTGCATAACTCTCAGATCCTTCCAACTTTACATGAGGCATCTGCAAAGGATGAATATCCTCTTTGATATCACCATCTGTCCTTGAGCTTCCTCCTTGTTTGCCGAGTGCATCAAACAGGGATTTGTACCTCTCATCCATTGCTTGAAGGATTGCAGCAAGCTTCCCATACGTGACAACCAATGGTTTGTCTGATGTGTCTCCCATTATCACCAATTACTCCTCTACACAGGTTTCAAATGAACCAACAATCAAAAAAAGAAAACCACAACTTCACACCTTACCTGAAATCTTCACCACAGTTACAACCACAATGCAACCTCACCTTGCCTGACTTGGATCCAGCCAATAAAGCCACTGAAAACTTTACCACAGCTACAACCACAATGCAATCTCACCTTGCCTGACTTGGATCCAGCCAATACAGCCACTGAAGGAGAGAGATTCTCGACTTCTCCCACCTTCTTCTCACCACCACGGTCTTCAATGGATTCCTTGCACATCCTGCACTGACCCCCACTGCCACCAGGATCGGGTTGCCGTCAATCAGCACAGACCAGGGAGCGCCCCAGCCGAGTGCTCTGATACCATATTGCAATATCACCAGATCACCAGTGAGCAACATCACAAGGCAGGGTTAGAGAGAGTTGAGCTTTTTCCTGAAGCTTCGATGGCCTTATCCTCTTGCCATCCACTTCTTTAGACAAAATGTACAATTTACACATTAGCGCTCCTATCTTCCTAATATATGGCCAAGGTTCTCCAACATGGATAGATCAGTCAACTCGACTACTATAGAGGATATTAAAGCCTTGCTTAAGGTTAGACAAACTTGTGTTGCTCATATTAGCAGGGGTCAGAATTCTAACGGCCATTTTATGGCTAACTATGCTAGGACTAGCAAGCGAACTCTGGTGTGGCTCTCCTCTGTGCCGGAGGGTCTAGAAGACCTGTGCAATACTCACTGCAATATGATATCTTGAGGAATACAAGTAATTCCGAAAAAAGAAAGTAGAGCTAAGTTATATTCTCAAAAAAATCCTGGATCCATCCCTGAGAAACACAAGATTGTTTCCTAAATAACAGTATAACACTACGACCTACTCCCTATGTCAGGTTAAAGGACTACTATTCATCAGTACGGTATCTGACATTTGTCTTTCCATAGCTAATTCCCGTCAATTCATCATTTCTTCGCAAGCACACAAAATGCATGAAGATGATCATCACGTAGATGCAATGTCTTTGCTATCTGGCAATAAAAGTGTGAAAGAGCTTAATTAGCATGCATCTCTCTGTCCCTATATAAGCTTAGAGCTTCCCGCCGTAGATTCACACTGTATAGGACAAATAAAAAGTTAGGCTAAGAAAACACCGCTTTTGCATTTTGGTTCATTGAGATAATAGAGAAGACCAAAATCATGTTGCGACTCTGCTTATATTTTTTCTGAGAGCAACGAAAGAAGCGGATGAAAGTTGGTTGACAGATGATTTGTGCTACTAAACTCCGTCGTTCATTGGCGGGGCAATGCAATCCCAGTCGCACATCCTGCAGCACCAACTTATTTTGGATTGTCGATAGCACATCGCAACTTATTTTGGCAATGACATTGATTTATGTTGGTGGACTGCATGCTGTTCCGATCGACCAACCTGCATCTATTCCATGGTGGGTGGTGGCTACCTTTCGTCTGAATCATGTTGCGACGCGGCGGTGAATTTCTTTTATACAATTACGGCACTTTATTGATCAAGGCAAATCATTACAATAGTCTGCCAGATGTAATCCGGGATAGAATTTCTAAAACAAATCGAAACAAACTGCTCCGCTGAGCGAGCTAGAGTGTGTGCCGCAATATTAGACTCACGAAAAATATGAGAAAAAGATACTGCAAGAAATTTGGTCGCCAGAAACTTGATATCCGGCACGACCACGCCAATAGGACTTCTGTCCATCTCTGAAGAGTTGATTCTCTGAATTAATGACAAGCAATCAGAGACAATCATCAGTTTGTCGAAACCTTCGCCACCAGCAAGGGAAACAGCGCGTCGAAGAGCGAGCGCTTCAGCCAATTCCGGCGTTGTGACCTCCATCAAGAGCTCGCTGCAAGCAATCAAGCACTCACCAGTGTGGCTTCGGATCACAACGCCAATTCCCATCTGACGCGAAGATATAAAGAGAGTAGCATCCACATTAACAAACACCGTTCCTTCAGGCGGCGCGGAGACCATCTAGGTGCAGAAGATCTGGTCTCACGTCTATTTGAAGTATCCGGCGAAAACAAATGTTATTCAATCATGTCGACATATGTTTTGCTTTGTTCTACAGGAGTCTACGGTGGCTTTATATTTTCACCATTACGTACACTATTTCTGGCCAACTACAGGTGCCATATCACCACCGTAAGCACCATGCACTCCCTCTCTGTCGATCTCCATTGAAGGAACAACTGGTGAAGTTAGCTCTCCATTGACACGAACTGTATATCTTACATCGGTTACACACCTCATGACCGAAGATATCCAATCTGGAGAGAATCCCAACTTCAAAAGACAACCATGTAAATAACTCCACTCTACACGGTCGTAGGCCTTCATCATATCTATCTTGAGAGCAAAGTATGGACGTTTAGCATTCTGTCTCTTGATCGTATGTAGGCACTCATAAGCAATCAGGGCATTATCTGTTATTAATCTGTCGGGAACGAAAGCACTTTGATGTTCAGAAATCACCACTGGCAAGATTAACTTAAGACGATTAGCCAATATCTTTGATGCAATTTTGTACAACACGTTACATAAACTGATGGGCCTGAAGTTCTTGAGATTATCTGTGTTTGACATCTTGGGAATCTACACAACTACGGAGTCAAAAAAACCTTCAGGAATATCTTCGCCCATCAAAAATCCCCGAACAACTGAGCAAATGTTCTCTTTCAGCACATCCTAGTGAGTTTGATTAAAAAAGGGGCCGGAAAGCCGTCCGGACCAGGGGCCTTTGTAGGTCCCATATGAAAGAGAGCGGCCTTGATCTCAGAGTCCAAATATAGTTTAATTAACTCATCGTTCATATCACTAGAGACTTTGGACTGAATGGCATCAAGGACAACATCAGAGTCACAGGGTTCAGCTGTAAACAGGTCACCATAATAAGCCTCGACCATACCTTTGATCTCATTTAACTCCTCACAACGGGAACCGTTAGGGCGAACCAGAGCACGGATTTTATTGTTGCGACGCCGAGCTGTAGCACGTGCATGGAAAACGCCGTATTCCGATTGCGTTGCCGTGCGATGACCTCTTCTCGCTCAAAAAGTTCACAAAGACGACATTCAAGAGAGCTAGCTTTTTTATTTTCTCTGTTATTAGCTGGCCTCCCTCGGATTGATTTCAGCTGGCGCTCCAACTTCTGTATCTCACGCCAAACTGAACCAAAGCTCACCCTACTCCATTCCTGGAGGGATGAGGCTGCCATATGCAGGCAATTCCAGGTCGTGTGTAATGACTGTGTCCCATCCCGTGCCTCAGCCCACACCCTCTCCAGTGTATCATGGTAATTAGGAGCTCACAACCATACCGCTTCGAAGCGAAAACCGGATTGGACTGATTTCCTGTCACCTAATACACCAGAATTCTGCAGCCGTATCAGGATAGCAAAATGGTCCGACGTTGTATACGGTGACCCAGCATACCATTGCATGATGTAGTACACTATAGTCGTTGACATAACACCAATAAAACACCGTTCACTAGTATTACGTCCCTCAGAGTGGTACAACAGAAACACAGCAGGTCCAAGACATGACTATAGGTTACAACTCAACTCTTTACACAATATCCAGAGAACACTCTAGGTTAAAGAGAGAGAAAGAAACTTCTTACAAAGAAGAATCAGAAATAAACAACTCAAAAACTATCATACTATTAAGACTAGTATTTTAACTAATGGTCTGACATTGCTACTATTGCAATACGCCACACAAATGGGTTCTATGGCTAGAAATTATATTCCTATCTAATCAGTAACTTCGTCTTCACTTGAGTTGATGTATATGTTGACTTTCTTGACTTTATTGAAGAGCTTTAGCTTTTGATGATGATTCCTAGAGCATAACTTGATGTAGACGTCATCTTAATAGCTTCAGAATCTAGCAAGGTTTAATAAGATACGTTGAGTACGAGCGTACTCAGCAAGTTCACTAGAAAGGATTGTTTGATGCACTATATCTACAACCAGAGACCATAGGTCGTAGGCAATGTAGGTTTTCGTAAACATTTCTTCAAAGGTTGCTTTTATTCTGAAAAGCTATGTGCGCCAGCCTTCACGGGTTTACCAGAACTTTCATTGAGTTCCTTTCCCACAGCGTTCGTAGCTCCTTCCCGGAACAGGGAGTAACAAGTTACAGTTCTTACACTCTGCAGAGGTGCGTCACTTTACCCATGAGAGATCTTAGCTTTGTTGCACATCCGAGTTGCATTTTCATCCACACTTCCTTGGTGTGGGGCCCAAACTAAGATCCAAGCCAATCACTGTCCTTCTCCGCGACCCCGCATACACCGCAATTGTTGTATGCCCAAACTCAGATAGACTTTTTCCCCGTATAAAACGGCTATACCTTAGTTGGATACACACAACAACCATTAACACTAGAAATCTGTCTTTTGTAAGCCCAGATCCACGGTATACCTTTCCCCGTATAAAACGTCTATACCCACGATCTGCAACTTACAAATGCCCAAAACAATGTCCAATGCATGCGAAAGGGAGCCGATCCAGCTGACTTCTCCGTCCCATTCCAAATCTCATGGTTAACGCGTGATATACGGCGCAAGAATCACTGGCGACATTGGTTGTTAAGTCCTAGATGATATACTCCTGAGTAGTGGTATTCCAACTACCAGGTTTAATAGATTACTGATCACCCTGGATCAGTATCCAATAGTTCACATTGTTATCAAAAATAGTGTTTTATGACCTTTTTGAAATGCAGTTGATGACAACACTGGATTTGCAAAATACTTTACAGAAAATAATCAAAGGACATGAGAAAGTGTGAACTTGCCTTTTGTGATTGCAAGATTATGCACTCACGGTCTTCGAGACAATATAAGATCCAATATCTGAAATCAGCATCATTGGTATGGTAAGGACTAATTTTTAAAGAAGCAATATGCAGTTATGCATAAGTAATGCTATGCATTTTGTAAAAGTCCCAAAGTGAATCCCCAATACTTTGAGTGAAGTGAGTTTAGGTAATTCTTTTAAGAGTTGGTTTATCTTCAAATTTTACTTTATAAGTAATGACCTTTATAAAGGAGCTTAAGTATTAACAATTCAAAATATACAAGTAAAGTATAAAATAACGTGATTTATGGTTAATTGTCATTTGGTGACTATTGATAAACATCCTTGGGATTGAGTTGTTAAGAATTGAAGAACTTATGATAAGATTATTGTTTAAAGTGGCAAAAAGAATCATATTTGAAGAAAAGATTTCTTTTCTAAGGTTTAAACAATCTTTATTATTAATAGAACGTGATCAATGTCTTTAGGTGTTTGATTGATTAGTATGGACTTGAGATGCTTTATGTCTTAATTTAAATAGACCAAAGTTAACTATAAAAACATAAGTAGTTTATTAGACATGATGTTTATAAGCTTTTGAGACTAAAGTTAACTTTAAAAGGGTAAATAAACTTAAGGTGGAATTGGTTTTAATTATTCTCCAATTTTGGATTTATGTTAGGTATAACTAAGGTGTGGAATTATTCACTTTATATTTAAGTGAATGATTAGATTAAATTTGTTTTGATATTATGAAAATAATATGTCTTTATTTAATGGAAGCATAATTAGATGATCTTAGTAATTTGTTAGAATTTGAAGTTATGTTAATAGTGGTTAAGATATAATGATTATTCACCATATTATATATATGAGTGATACCCAATGTTTATTTAAAAGGGTTTTTAATAAGATTTTTAAAAGAATATTTTAAAGTTAAAAGTTATACTTAAGTTTGATTATGAATTCAAGTTATGGGTTTGGAATTAGTACTTAGACACTAATTGCTCAAGGTTTTATAAAAAATGTGATTATTTCTTACTTAAGAATTGTTTTTAAATAATTTATAAAATAAGTAATAGATAAGGATTTATTATTTTAAAATATTAAAAACTTTTCTAATAATATGTTTAATATTTTTCTAGTGTAATATATTTATTCAAGATCTTAAATATGATTTTATTTATTTTTAAGTATTATTTTTATGTTTATAGAATTCCATAAAAGATTAAATGTATTTAAATATTTACTTCAAATTTTATTTATAGAAGAGTTGAGTTAGTATTTTTATAAAATAGTGGATTTTTTATACACAAAAATGATTTTTATTTATTTTTAGGATTTTTCCTTATTTTATGAGATTTCACTTAGGATGTAGTGGTGTTAAGATTTATTAGCTTTATATTTATTTAAACAAATAAAGTTATATTTTTATTAGGTAGATCTTATTTTTATGATTATTTTGATCTATCATATGTATATATTTTTTTAGTGTTCAAAATGTTTAGAGAGCATTTTTAGTAATTTGATTTACCCATTTATTTATTTATTTCCATTTTCCTTTCTATTTTTAGGTTTGGGTCCAAAGGTCAGTCCAGCCCACTAGGTTGGGCTAGACTACCTGGTTTAATCCACACGGTCGGTTGACCCCGACCTTATCCTCTCCCTTGCCGCTCGTCCTCTCCCTGGCGATGCGGAGGTTGCCGCCCCTCTCTAGTTCCATTCCGGCGAACGCCGGCCATTTCGGCTGCCGCTGCCGGCCATTGAAGCTTCGTCGCCGCCTGGCCAATCGGGTCCTCCGATTGATTTGGCCTCGAGGCCTTATCGAGCTCGCCCTCTCTCATCTCCTGGCGCTAGGGTTCAGTGTTGGGGTCTCCATGTGCCAGTGGTCCTGTGGTCCTGTGGTGCATGTACCTCCTCTTCCTCAGCTCGACGCCAGCGGGAAGATGCGCATGCGCAACCCCACCGTCTCCTTCTCCTAATGCCTGCGGGACGACGCTGTCAGCGCAACCCTGGCATCAGGTGCTTCCTCTGATTCGATGATGGCGTTGAACATGAGTTGTTCCATGGCTTCGTCAAGCCAACGATCTAGGTGCTCGGCACCCTCGGTGAGCTCAAATTCTTTGTGATCAGCCTTCATGTTGATGGCTTTGATCCACAATTGTGCTGTGATGATCGACTGCTAGTGGTGGCAATATAACTGATTGTTCTATGGTCCTCATGTGTTGTGACATTGGTTATGCTAGCTCTGATTAGAGTTTTGAATCAATTTGTTAATAGAATATTGCTATAAGACATTGGCTATTGTGGAATAAATTTAGTATACTAAATTATGTAACTATCTATTTGGATAGTTCACTATTTTGTTGATTCAAAAGAACTGTCCTTGAATAAACCATTTGGTTCAGTATGGGTTGGTGGTTCTATGGTTAATGGTGGTAATTGTGCCTATGACTCCTATTGATCCATGTTATCCATGTGCTGTGAGTTTGGTGTTCAATTAATAAGGATGCTTTACTATTTATGATGCTTAAATATGGATGATTGAGTCATGATTTGGTACTGACAATGATATTTGATACTAGATTGATCATGTGCTAGCTATTCTAGTGGCCTCTATGAACAATTGCTTTTTGGATAGAATGGTGTATCACATATAAGTTTCTTATATGGTAGTGAAGTGTTCAGATGATCCTTTGAATTATAGCCTAAGGAAATGATTTAAACTGAACTGCTTAATGTAAATGTTGATTAGCTAGTATGAAAGATTGTTCTAATGGCTCCTGATGTCCTGGCTGTTGTTGTGGTGCCTCTAATGCTGGAGTGTGCATAGTGATAGATCAGATAGTTTGATCTAAAGCTATGAATTATTGCTTGGCTTCTTTTCTGACTAATCTTTAGTCAAATGCTAAGGATGCAAAAGACTGGGGCTTGGATTCCCCTTAAGGATAATAATGTGGTTGCCTTATTCTAGCTCTAGGATGAAATTAGCATAGCAACTCTATGCTCACTGAGAGCATGCTTTTCAAATATTTTGCTTGCTTAAAATGATAAGAACCAATACCAATATGGATCTATTGTTTAATCTGCTGCTAGTAGTGAGGGTAAATGAGTTGGTATTGTGACTGGTGTGAATTGATTGGATGAGAATTTCTGACTTGAATGCCCATGATGCATGGTTTGAGGATAATTAACTCTGGAATGAATTTTACATGGTTAAGGATCACTAGCCCTTGATTATTTGGTTGTGTGCAATATGTTCCAGCCTATGATGCAAAGGCTGAGACACTAAATCTTGATAAAAACAGATGCTTACTTGGTTGCCTTCTACTCTCTATGATGAATTTGCATAGCACTTCTATGCAATTCTGAGAGATAAACTATTCTCCTACTCTCCTAGAAAGATGCTAGTTGCAGAGTAGTTGATTAGATATTGATTTGCAATAACCCCCTTTATTCCCTTGTTTATGACTGTGAAATAGAACAAGAACAGATACTATGCATGATTAGTGGTATAGCAACCTTTTGTTGTTGCAGATTCTGTGCTGTGATTTGTGGTTCCTAGTGGATCTTGTTCCTGGATGCTTCTTGATATGCTCCTCCTTACTGCTCACTTGGCTTGCTCCTTCTAATATTGTTGCCTTGCTATTGATCAGCCTAAACATGTGAATCTTGTGCTCCCGAAACTTGTCCTTATGGATCCTATAGAACTGGCTTCTTGTGATTACTTATTCTCCTATGATACGCCTCCGTTCCCCCTCCTTCTACTACTTGATCTCCTCTTGGATGGCTTAAATAAGCAACCAAATGCTGATTGGGTGGTGGGTTTGGTGGTGGTGTGAATAAATGAATGGGTGTTCTTTGAGAAGAACATGTTGTGTGGATAGAACTGCATGGATGTGGTTAGGAATTGGTTTGGACAGAAAATAGAGCAGTGTTGGCTTTGCTTCTACGACAGTAGGTTGCCTTATCAGTTCCCTGATGTCTCTATGTGTTGACAACACACACATTTGCATGTGTTGTTTGAGCTGTCTGTGGGCTTGCCTCACCCAAATGGATCATATGAAGTGAAAATATGATGTTTTACCAATTGCCTTTTTAATTGACTTTGGTAAAAATTGCCCCTGGCCAATGATGGTGCTCTGAGGCTATTATTTGATAAGAATAGTTACTATTCATTTGGTGAAACTTGCCCCTTCAAATTAAGCTCTATGATGAGACAAAATAGTGCACTTCATTGTTGATATCTGAGGGCTCAATATATACTCTAACCCCCTTATTATTTTACTTTTGTTTTATGTCCTTCTAAATTGTTTTGCAGATATACAAGATCAAGAAGGAAATCCTCGGGTCATGAAGATTTAGTTTAGGATTCTATCTATTATTCTTGTAATCTTGTTTTTCTTTTTTACTTTGAATATTGTAATAGTCAGTGTAATATGGTATAATAATAGAGTTTAAATTTTCTTTCTCTTGTATTATTCATATTGCCATATTCTTTTCTATTTGAATAAATGTAAGACTTTGTAATATATGTATCTGCTTATAATAAAGAATTCTTTTAGTTATTTCATTTGTGTAATTCTTTTTTATATTTATTTGTTTTATATAAATTTACATTTATTATTTTATTGTAACAATAATATAACATTGTATTATATAATAAAGTGTTCCATTTTTCTTGGAACCAAATAAATATTTACATCTTACCTATAAATAAGAATAACATTCTTATTTATTATTATCATTCATTTCTTTCAATTTTTTTTATTAATTGAGACTTATAATTAGTGTATCTTTTCAGAAATAAGAGTTCACCTCTTATTTCTTATTACAATTTAATTTCCAATTCTTATTCTATTTAAAATTCTTTTAGTATTCAAATCTATCGATTAAATATTCAAATTTTGAATTGTCTTCCTCTAAAACACAAAAGTACAATAGAGGTCATGTCGAAATCTATCGCACCTGCCCTAATGTTTCCATCAGAACAAGAGAGATCTCGATCCCTCTATAGCTTCTTTAGTTTTGCGTGAAAATTCTCCAGATTTTTTGATGCATGAATGCAATGCACAAACATGTGTCATGTTTATTTCAATGTGCTAATCCTGGGATGTTACAGACTCTCCCCCTTAAAATAAACTTCGTCCTCGAAGTTCGTACTCTCTTGCGTTTTTCGGGATGAGGAATTGACTTGTATTGTTTACGACCTTTCTCAACTTCATGGTAACCTCAAATAGGAATAATTGTAATATCGCATATCCAGATATTTTTCTTGAATTATCATCATACTTGACAATTCTCAAACTTGTTGTCTTCCATATCCCAAAGTTATTTTTACTATCATACCTTAGGGATATGTCTTTATTATAACATCCTTAAATTGGGGTCTCTTCTTTAGTTCATTTCACTGGTTAGGTATCCTAATCCAATTCCTTTACTTGATTGTCAAACTTCCTTACTATACTGTGTAAGGTCTAGGAAGTCCCCCTAAAACAGGATTTTAATTGTTATAACACAATAGTTGTGGCCAAAAGACTATTTTTTTTTGGGTTTGTCAAGGTATGGTTTACACTGGTAATCCTTCCGAATATAGGTTTTGAACACATTTAGTCCAAACCTATCAGAATTTCTAGTTCCTCTACACATGTCTAATTGGATATGTTTTATTCCCTCTTAAGGATCACTTAAGAGTTGTTTCTTCTAGAATTAGTCTATTAAGATTAATCTATTTTATCTCTTTTAAGTAAAGCTATAGAGAATCTTTTGTTATTACCTTAAGTACTTCTTCATCTTCTATTTATTACTTATCTTAAGGTTTGAGTCCTACTATCTTGAAGTAAACTTCGATCTTTCATCTAGACATACTTCTGAAAGTACTTTTATAACAATGTCTTCTTTTTAACCTTATGAAAATAAGGTTTAAGGTTGTCATAACTTAGTACTTCTTCTCCAACCTTTACTTGGAAAGTTGGATAACAATACTTCCATTTATTGTTTACTCTCCCCCTTAGGGTTTACTAATGGTCTCTAAACTACAAATTTACTAACCATTGGCTTTTATGGTCTCTGTTCAGCTTATACTTAACCTATTTAAGGTCTCACGAAAGAATTATGGTATACCCACACAGTTGTGGATCTCCGAAGTAAATCTTCCATTATTATTTGTCTTACTTAATGTTTGGACATTTTCGCTTTGATAGGCCGGACTTCACGAGGCGTCTCAAAAGACGATTACTTTAATGTTTATACTCCTTCATGTCTTTCTTAGCTTAGGCCAAGTTTTATGCTCTTTATGCAACATTAAGATGATTTGGTTGACTAAGTCAACCAAATACCAGCTACGGACAAATACCAGTTGTGGAACATCCTAGGGTGTATGAATTACCCTACGATTTCCGACATACTATTGGCATTCCCTCTGAATTTTTAGAGCTTGAATACCATTTTTGGTTCCAAAACTTCTTCTTTGCACTTATTCATGATAATTCCATGAACTTGGTACAACTACTTTATTAATGTCTTAGCAACATTACCTACTTTGAATGAACTTTAAGTATATTACTTCTTGTTGCTCCATGTATTTTCTACACTAGACTTTATTCTTATTACTGTTTAGTAATGATCTGAACTTGATCCATCCTTCAAATTGTGTTGATACTCCTTATACTTTGCTTTATTCTTCAAGTAAGTCTTCATCTTGGTCTTCGAAACTCGTCACTCCCTTACACGAATTCCCATTCCTATCTAGGTCTATTACATCAAGTAGTAACTGGATGTTGCAACATGCATTTGCACACAAAGTCAAACTTCATGTACAGATCTAGTCAATCAAAAAGATCCAAGAAAAACAAATAAATCCATATGTGGTACATATAACACACAATATTCTAAGCCCCGGAATATAGTAGCTGAGTATAATATCTCTAGAATTCAGGCTTAGTTGTGTATTATACGACACATCCTCGTATAGGTTTACATTGTGATACTTAGCACATAGGGTCAAACTATTCTTTATCTCAACATTTACCCAAATTGCTCAATTGCAATAGGATAATCTTAAACAAAGTGGTCTCTATCTGGTTTAGACTAACCTTTTGTCTCACTTTTGAAAGGATTAACTATAACCAACCTTTCTTTATTAGTAACTAACCTCATATGATCTCTCAAAAAAGACTAAATTTTTTCTATTGAACACCTAAAACTAAATTTTATCAGGAATTATGACACCTATGGTTTCTATCATAGTTCTACCATGTTATTTCTTACTTCTACTTCAGAACGATTTACTAATTACTTATCATATTAATACCCTCATAAGGCATTCAGAGCTAATCTCACCATGATCTTGTTATGTTTTGCCTCTTTATCATGATTTAAGAGCTAATCTAACCATAATGACTTTGTTTCACACTACACTATTTTAAAATCTTAACATAATTTCACTTCATCACGTAGAATTCGCAAGTGAATCCCACATGATTACTACTCATTACATCAACATTTATCCTGATGATATTCATCATGTTGTCTTTGGTTAACAACTAACAACAAAATTCCACTGTGCTATTTGAATTCTAGAGTTAGGCTACACCATTAAGACTACTTCCATATGATGTCTTACACTTTCCTACAGTATCTTGGTGGTTTATGTCTCCTTCGGAAGACACTAAATAGCACTATACTGAGAAAAGATAAAATATTTACTCCTAAGAAAGAATGACTTAAGCATCTGACTTAGGTGTGACAAGGTTATCTTCAAGTGGATACTCATCACAAGTCATAAGAATATTTGGTTTAGATAAGATGGCTCCTATAGTCACTATCCAACCTATAGATCTTCCTAAAAGGGTTTCAATCCTAAGGTCAAAGCATATGCTCTGATACCAACTGCGGTGACCCAGCATACCACTGCATGATGTAGTACACTATAGTCGTTGACATAACACCAATGAAACACCGTTCACTAGTATTACATCCCTCAGAGTGGTACAACAGAAACACAGCAGGTCCAAGACATGACTATAGGTTACAACTCAACTCTTTACACAAGATCCAGATAACACTCTAGGTTAAAGAGAGAGAAAGAAACTTCTTACAGAGAAGAATCAGAAATAATCAACTCAAAAACTATCATACTATTAAGACTAGTATTTTAACTAATGGTCTGGCATTGCTGCTATTGCAATAGGCCACAGAAATAGGTTCTATGGCTAGAGATTATATTCCTATCTAATCAGTAACTTCGTCTTCACTTGAGTTGATGTATATGTTGACTTTCTTGACTTCATTGAAGAGCTTTAGCTGTTGATGATGATTACTAGAGCATAACTTGATGTAGACGTCGTCTTAATAGATTCAGAATCTAGCAAGGGTTAAGAAGATACGTTGAGTACGAGCGTACTCAGCAAGTTCACTAGAAAGGAGTGTTTGATGCACTATATCTATAGCCAGAGACCATAGGTCGTAGGCAATGTAGGTTTTCGTAAACATTTCTTCAAAGGTTGCTTTTATTCTGAAAAGCTATGTGCGCCAGCCTTCACGGGTTTACCAGAACTTTCATTGAGTTCCTTTCCCACAGCGTTCGTAGCTCCTTCCCGGAACAGGGAGTAACAAGTTACAGTTCTTACACTCTGCAGAGGTGCGTCACTTTATCCATGAGAGATCTTAGCTTTGTTGCACATCCGAGTTGCATTTTCATCCACACTTCCTTGGTGTGGGGCCCAAACTAAGATCCAAGCCAATCACTGTCCTTCTCCGCGACCCCGCATACACCGCAATTGTTGTATGCCCAAACTCAGATAGACTTTTTCCCGTATAAAACGGCTATACCTTAGTTGGATACACACAACAACCATTAACACTAGAAATCTGTCTTTTGTAAGCCCAGATCCACGGTATACCTTTCCCCGTATAAAACGTCTATACCCACGATCTGCAACTTACAAATGCCCAAAACAATGTCCAATGCATGCGAAAGGGAGCCGATCCAGCTGACTTCTCCGTCCCATTCCAAATCTCATGGTTAACATGTGATATACGGCGCAAGAATCACTAGCGACATTGGTTGTTAAGTCCTAGATGATATACTCCTGAGTAGTGGTATTCCAACTACCAGGTTTAATAGATTAGCTGATCACCCTGGATCAGTATCCAATAGTTCACATTGTTATCAAAAATAGTGTTTTATGACCTTTTTGAAATGCAGTTGATGACAACACTGGATTTGCAAAATACTTTTCAAATAATCACTGAGAGAATGCTTTTCAAAACACTGGATCATATCAACTCTATGATCACTGAGAGAATGCTTTTCAAATAATTTGCTTGCTTAAAATGATAAGAACCAATACCAATATGGATCTATTGGTTTATCTGCTGCTAGTAGTGAGGGTAAATGAGTTGGTATTGTGACTGGTGTGAATTGATTCGATGAGAATTTCTGACTTGAATGCCCATGATGCATGGTTTGAGGCTAATTAACTCTGGAATGAATTTTACATGGTTAAGGATCACTAGCCCTTGATTTTTTGGTTGTGTACAATATGTTCCAGTCTATGATGCAAAGGCTGAGACACTAAATCTTGATAAAAACGGATGCTTACTTGGTTGCCTTCTACTCTCTATGATGAATTTGCATAGCACTTCTATGCAATTCTAAGAGATAAACTATTCTCATACTCTCCTAGAAAGATGCTAGTTGTAGAGTAGTTGATTAGATATTGATTTGCAATAACCCCCTTTATTCCCTTGTTTATGATGGTGAAATAGAACAAGAACAAATACTATGCATGATTAGTGGTATAGCAACCTTTTGTTGTTGCAAATATTGTGCTGTGATTTGTGGTTCCTAGTGGATCTTGTTCCTGGATGCTTCTTGATCTGCTCCTCCTTACTGCTCACCTGGCTTGCTCCTTCTAATACTGATGTCTGGCTCTTGATCAGCCTACACATGTGAATCTTGTGCTCCCGAACCTTGTCCTTCTGGATCCTATAGAACTGGCTTCTTGTGATTACTTATTCTCCTGTGATACGCCTCCTTCCCCGCTCCTTCTACTACTTGATCTCCTCTTGGATGGCTTAAATAAGCAACCAGATGCTGATTGGGTGGTGGGTTTGGTGGCGGTGTGAATAAATGAATGGGTGTTCTTTGAGAAGAACATGTTGTGTGGATAGAACTGCATGGATGTGGTTAGGAATTGGTTTGGACAGAAAATAGAGCAGTTTTGGATTTGCTTCTATGGCAGTAGATTGCCTTATCAGTTCCCTGATGTCTCTATGTGTTGACAACACACACATTTGCATGTGTTGTGTGAGCTGTCTGTGGGCTTGCCTCACCCAAATGGATCATATGAAGTGAAAATCTGATGTTTTACCAATTGCCTTTTTAATTGACTTTGGTTAAAATTGCCCCTGGCCAATGATGGTGCTCTGAGGGGCTATTATTTGATAAGAATAGTTACTATTCATTTGGTGAAACTTGCCCCTTCAAATTAAGCTCTATGATGAGACAAAACAGTGCACTTCACTGTTGATATCTGAGGGCTCAATATATACTCTAACCCCCTTATTATTTTACTTTTGTTTTATGTCCTTCTAATTTTTTTTGCAGATATACAAGATCAAGAAGGAAATCCTCGGGTCATGAAGATTTAGTTTAGGATTCTATCTATTATTCTTGCATTCTTGTTTTTCTTTTTTACTTTGAATATTGTAATTGTCAGTGTAATATGGTATAATAATAGAGTTTAAATTTTCTTTCTCTTGTATTATTCATATTGCCATATTCTTTTCTATTTGAATAAATGTAATACTTTGTAATATATGTATCTGCTTATAATAAAGAATTCTTTTAGTTATTTCATTTGTGTAATTATTTTTTTATATTTATTTTTTTATAGAAATTTACTTTTATTATTTTATTGTAACAATAATATAACATTGTATTATATAATAAAGTGTTCCATTTTTCTTGGAACCAAATAAATATTTACATCTTACCTATAAATAAGAATAACATTCTTATTTATTATTATCATTAATTTGTTTCAATTTTGTTTTATTAATTAAGACTTATAGTTAGTGTTTTATTAATTCAGTTCACCTCTTATTTCTTATTACAATTTAATTTCCAATTCTTATTCTATTTAAAGTTCTTTTAGTATTCAAATCTATCGATCAAATATTCAAATTTTGAATTGTCTTCCTCTAAAACACAAAAGTACAATAGAGGTCATGTCGAAATCTATCGCACCTGCCCTAATGTTTCCATCATAACAAGAGAATCTCGATCTATCTATAGCTTCTTTAGTTTTGCACGAAAATTCTCCAGATTTTCTGATGCATGAATGCAATGCACAAACATGTGTCCTGTCTATTTTAAGGTGCTAATCCTGGGATGTTACATTGTAGTAATTATATTATCCACAAAGCAATCATCAAAAGCAGCTGAGAAAGCTTCATTTGCTACTGCCCGATCCAGCCTGACCCGCACAAAGGAGTCGTCTTCCTGCCTGTTAGACCAAGTGAACATCGGGCGTTAGAACCCCATATCAACCAGCCCACAGTCCACTAGGCAGTCCCTGAACTGCTCCATCTGAGCTTCAGTATGATCACGAAGGACAGAGTGCTCGTGTTGGAAAAGAACCTCGTTAAAATCTCCACACAGTAGCCATGGTCCTTCCCAATTCTCCCGCATCCGCCTCAACATGCTCCAAAACTCATGTTGCTTCTCTCTACGAGCCTCCCCGTAGATGAAGGAGACATGCCATGAGGCACATGCATCCGAAGATATCGACACATCAATACAATGAGCATTATATCCTTTCAGAGACACATTGAACGGTTGCAACCAGAAAAGTGCAAGGCCTCCACTGAGACCCTCACAACTAACAGCGAAGCTGTCGGGATATCTAAGACTCCACATAAAATTTTCAGCTCGCTTATCCTTCATCTTTGTTTCGGAAAGGAAGAGGAAGGAGGGTCTATACGTAGCCACAAGCCAACGTATTTCTCCTACTGTCGAGTCTGACCCAAGTCCTCGACAGTTAAGGCATAGAATACTCATTGCGAAAGGCGGGGCTGTTCAACAGTCGTCGCCGGATCCGCCGATCTTGTCAAATTCGTTTTCTGTTTTTTATTTGAGTCATCTGAGGCTGCATCAATTTGATCAGCCAAACCATCAGAGCCTTTGCCTGGAGTCACCGCCACCTAACAGGAACAGAAACCAAGGTGCCCTCATTCGCTACCTGAACAGCCTTTGGGAGATATACTTGTTTCTGCTTGTGCTTCTGTCCTGGCTTAGTCGGTGAGGTTGCATGCAGAACAGCTCCAGCATGAGCAACGGCAGTCTCCTTATTCCGGGACGCAGTAACCCGACGAGGACGAGGATTTTTCTTGATAGGAGAATTGACCTCAGCCGAATTAGCGGCATTCTTCCCCTCCCCTGCAGCAGATGAAGAGGCCTTTGAACCAGACCCTGTCTCAGTGCCGTTCCATGAAGATTTGCTAGTCTATGACTGATCCATAGGCATAGCAGAAACCTTCTTCTTCTCTGGAACGCACAACTTTTCGCCCTGATACGTCAGCTTCCCTTCTGAATCCCGTGTTGCAGGAGATGGGCAGGTCAATGACGAATGACCAATCAAACCACACGAAAAACAGAACATAGGAAGGCGCTCGTACATGACATCGTACTGCATTGTCATATTCCTCCTCTTTGAGAAAATAGATACGCAGCGCATGATCGGCTCAGTGGGATTGATAGTGACTCGTACCCGCAGTCGCAGATATGAGCGCCAAGCTTTACCTTTCTCGTCCACATCAAGATGATCCACCTTATGCAGCCGAGATGCCAGCGGAGTACCCTGCTCTGAGTTCACCAGTTCATATCCTAGATTCATGATTCGATCCCAAACCAGCAGCTCGTCAAAGACCATATCTTCTGGCTGGATATTGACATCAAATTTTTTCAGTAAAATAGCATGATTGCTAAGCTTCCAAGGCCCTCCTTTATCCACTCTGGATCTATCAGCTTTTGATGCGAATTCCGCCAAAAACAAATTTCTCCTCATATGATTGACAGAAAGATCTTTAGGGTTACCCCAGGCCTGCCGCACTACCGATCTAATTGTGTTAATATGCAAAGTATTTGGCGCCATGACCTTACCAACGAGATCCCACTCCGGGACTGGGAGATTACCATCTCCCTCATCATCCAAGACCAAAGGATCTGCCTCTTTGAACGTCAGGTTCAAGCGCAGCATCATCTCCACGAAGGTTTCCCCACCTTCAGCGGGTTTGCCTGATGAACCAGTTCCCAAAGCCTTTCCTTTTATCAGATCGCCAGCCGCCACCGCCAGATTGCGAGATCCGCCTGTCGCATCCACTGACTCATCCACCACCATGTTTCCCTTCCCTGCCATCGCTCCCAAACTGCAGGTGATCACCAACACAAAGCCAAGGGTGGGCAGCAACGCTAGGTCACCCCTTAGTCACCCCGAGCCCGTGAAGAGATCCGAAACCAGAAGAAGGGAGCAGCAGCAGATGCCTAGGCAGATGGGTAACGCAATGGGAGAAGGAGGTAATCACGATCAATATATCAGGATCACCAAACGAGTTCGCGTGGGCTAGGATCACCAGAGCGTCGTTAAAACCCTAACCTCACCGAAAAAAGAGTGTCAAGAAAACCCCGCAGATTGGTACTGGCTCTCATCTTCTGGCTAGTGACGAGTTTCGGAAGGCTCCACTAACGATCTCCTTTGCGCACAAGTTGCCCGCAAATTGGTGGTTCTGATAGGATTCGATCATGTGTTCCCATATCAGAAGGGAGTGACGTGAAGCTTAGCTGTCTCTTGCCATCATAGGACATGTTGGTTTTTGATTGTCATGGAGGAGACAGTGGCGGAGAATGTCAGATGAACAAGGTATGAGGATAGTGATGGAGGACTGTCTTCATGGCAATGAGTACCTTGCTTAGTGGTTCTTGACGTGTAGCAATGACATTATCAAGTGGGGGCGGCAACACATGAGGAGTACAAGGTCTTATCTTTCAAGGTAAAAATCCAAGGTTTGGCCTTCTGCCTGGCAATGGCCTTGTTGTACCCATTGTTTTAAGAGGTTGGACATGCTTCATGATGAAAATCTAAGATCTGGTCTTAATTAGTTATGACTGACAATGACCTTGTTAAAGGTATTGTTTTATGAGCGCGGACTCTGGGTGCTGTCTTGGTGGTGGTTTGTGTTGCACTTACAATGTCTTAATGATCGTAGCGAGATCTTTTGTTTTCTTTACTTCTTATTTTTTTGTAATAGGGTTGTGTGCATGGCATATTTCCTCCTCCGATGCCCACACACCTCACAATGCGAAATATGCTCGATGGGCCTTTTCTTTTTCATTGCTCTCGTTGGTATGAACTTGTTGATCACCCTCCACTAGAAAGATCTCACTTTCCACGGAACGGGAAGTTGCCAAAATTTCTCCCTGTAATTGTTAGGTGAGTTGCCAGAGCCATAAGCATTGTTGGAATTCTGATTCAATGCCATCAATCTGTAAGAAAACTGAACCAAAAATTCCCAATAGATTTCTACAGATTGTATGTCAATTTCAGTTAGGGTGTCAGGTGGGATCCATCAAAGTCCCACTACTCAAAATTTATACTAGATTTTGGCAAATGAACTAGAATTGGAATTTTGGTGGGATCCTACTTGACACTTGACATGGCAGACCATGGCCCCTCGCCGGTGGGAGGTCTCTGTGTTTTGTTTAAACTGTTTCAGTGTCTTCTTCAGGAAGTTGAGGCGACGGCTACGTCCTGAAGTCAAAATAAGGTCTTCTCCATCCTCTGCTCGCTCTGGTGGTGCGTCTAGCATCGGCAGAGGGCGTGTGGAGTTGTTGTCTGATAGATCTCTTGGGATCAAGTCGTTTTTCGTATTCGTTTGTGTAGTTTGAGAAAAGTGTCTTCCAATCTACGTTTGTCATCTTCGGTGATGGTTGCTGCTCTGGTGCGCTGGTCCTTTGGGACCTTAGCATGATGACTTCCCGTCCGTCTACTACAACAAGCTCTACTACGACAAATTTTGCCTGACTCCGGTGAAGGAGGGGCAAGGACACCGGTCCGCCTTCGGCTCGTTCTAGTGTTTGTAGTCGTCTCTAGGTGGTCCAATGCCTATTTGTAGTTTTATTACTTCTAGAACTTTTTGTACTGCTGTTGATGATTATTAATAGATCGGTAGAATTTCGAAAAAAAAAACTAGCACCCCATGAGCTTCTTAGCCGCATATCCAATGACTAATTTCCTTGTCCTTGCAACAATGTGCTCAAATTGATCATTAGATGATTGACCTAAGGAAGTGGGCAACCCTAGGTATTTCTCAACTAAAGCTTCAACTGAGAACTGAGATACCTAACATCTCTGGCGTACAGTTTAGCTTGTTAATAGAGCCAAGTTATATTCTCGAATAAATCCAGGATCGATCCTTGGGCAACACAAGATTATTTCCTAAATAACACTACGACCTACTCCCTCTGTCAGGTTAACAGTCTACTATTCATATGTGTGACATTTGTCTTTTGACAGCTAATTCCCGTCGATTCATAATTTCTTCCCAAGCACACAAAATGCATGAAGATGATCATCACGTAATGCAATGTCTTTACTATCTGACAATAAAAGCGTGAAAGAGCTTAAGTAGCATGCATCTCTCTGTCCCTATATAAGCTTAGAGCTTTTCCCGTGGTTGATTCACACTCTATATGACAGATAAAAAGATATTAGGCTAAGAAAACATCGCTTTGCATTTTGGTTCATTGTTGAGATATTAGAGAAGACCAAAATCATGTTGCGACTCTGCTTATATTTTTCTGAGAGCAACCAAAGAAGCGGATGAAAGTTGGTTGACAGATGATTTGTGCTACTAAACCCCGTCATTCATTGGCGGGGCAATGCAATCCTAGATCGCACATTCTGCAGCACTAACTTCTTTTGGATCATCGATAGCACATCGCACCTTGATACACGGCAATGGAACTGATTTATGTTGGTGAACTGCATGGTGTATCGGTCGACTAGCCTGCATCTAGTCCATGGTGGGTGGTGGCGGGGAAATTTATGGAACGGTTAAGTGTTACAGGGGGTGTTTAGTAGTTGAGTGTTTTGTACCGTGTATCACATCTTTTCAGGTATTCTTATGTAACCTCGGGAGGCAGCTGTTGTAGCAAGGATTCATCTGATAGTCTTAGAACGTGTTCGGTTTGATTAAGTTAACATAAACGGTAAAGGAACCAAGTCACAGTGGCACCGGTTTTTTTGTTCAGTCCGATCGAACCAAACAGTTTTAGCGGCATCAGGTTGTGGTGTAATCTGATACCGGTCTAAAAACCGTGAAACAGTCACATGGGCTGGGTTCATGATGAAGTGTGAATATAGATATTCTGCATCCGTGAAACATGCTAAATTTTCTATCGGTGATCTTACTGCTGGGCACAAATCAGCTCCTGGGAGCAGCTCCCAACGAAAAAAATTATGTTCAAAATCACAACTCTATAAGTAAAAGATAAGTTCTCTCATTGATGGCCATAAAAAAATTGGTGCTCTAAAATTCGCTTCTTAATTAGAGTGCTGAGCTTTATTAATTTTGTCTTGGTCACAATATTTTTTTCTTTACTAAAAACTTTGTATGCATGCAGAAAACTTTGAACGTATACGATGCAATTATTTTTATGATTTACTTCAATTTAAAGACAAAGACTTCACCCGCGAAAAAAAAGACAAAGACTTCAATGTTTACAACAAAAGGCCACTCTCCTCTCTTTATTTTTCCCGTTGCAACGGACATGTAAGCAGAAACAGCAATTTATTAGGAAAGGAAAATACTTAAAGACGTACGAGCAATGTAATTCCAGGAATAACATTATTGGTGGCATATCCAAGGAAATGTTGCAGAGACATGAACGGGGAACATGAGACAAATAATGGAAAAAAGAATCAACATGCGTGGAGGGAGTCGCAACTAATTCCCGTCACAGCTAATTCCCGTCAATTCGTAATTTCTTCTCAAGCACACAAAATGCATGAAGATGATCACAAAGATGCAATGTCTTTGCTATCTGGCAATAAAAGTGTGAAAGATCTTAATTAGCATGCATCTCTCTGTCCCTATATAAGCTCATAGCTTCCAGTGGTTGATTCACACTCTATAGGATGAATAAAAAGTTAGGCTAAGAAAACATCGCTTTGCATTTTGGTTCATTGAGATATTAGAGAAGACCAAAATCATGTTGCGACTCTGCTTGTATATTTTCTGAGAGCGACGCAAGAAGCGGGGCACGGTTGGCTGACAGATGATTTGTGTGACTAAATTTAGCATCGGTGGAACATGCTAAATTTTCTATCGATGATCATACAGGGCACAAATCAGCTCCCAACGGGAAAAAAATGTTCATGTTGAAACAAAGGACAACTTTGTAATAAAAGATAAGTTCTATCATTGATGGCCCATAAAAAAATTTGGTGCTCTACAATTGGCTTCTTAGAGTGCTGAGCTTTATGCCTTGGTCACAATATTTTTTTTTACCTAACTTTGTGTGCATGCAGAAAACTTTGAACATATACGATGCAATTATTTTTAATATTTTTATGATTTTCTTCAATTTAAAGACAAAGACTTCAATGTTTACAACAAAAAGGCACTCTCCTCTTTTTATTTTTCCCTTTGCAACGGACATGTAAGCATAAACAGCAATTTATTAGGACAGGAAAATACTTAAATACGTACGAGCATAATGTAATTCCAGGAATAACATTGCTGGCATATCCAAGTAAATGTTGCAGAGACATGAACGGCGAACATGCGTGGAGTGGCAGGAGACGAGACGACGTGGTGGTGGACGGTCGTCACGGGTTGACGAAGACGTCGAGCTCGAGGACTGCGTTGGGGTGGTCGAGCCGGACGGTCTTCCACAGCACGTACCCCTTGGCCATCCTGAACTGCCCCGTGCCGCCGACCACCGACAGCTCCCGCACGGCGGCGCCGATGTCGTCCCGGCCCACCACCGTGACCGATGACCCCGCGTAGGCCCCCGACGTGAGCACCACGTCCATGGTCACCAGCAGCTCCGGGTTCCCCCTGGACGCCCACACGTACTGCCCCTGCGCGCGTCCCACGCCCGCCGACGCCGCTGACGAGGTCTCCGTCAGCGCGTCGTCGATCACGATCGTGTCGCCGAAGTTGCCCCGCGGCCCGTTCAGCACCTGCACCGCCGTCGGCGCCGGGCCCGTCAGCACGTCGTGCATGAAGAAGTGCAGGTGCGCCGACGCCGCCGACACCGCCGACGGACGCGCGGCCAGCAGGGCGAGGAGCAGCAGGGAATATATACTCCTGATTTCCCCCGAAAAAAAAACAATATATACTCCTAATAATTATCGTCAATACTGATAATAATGTTGTGCTCTAAATTTCTCAATGATCGCAGCTGTTGATGCATCGCCTTCTGGATCTGACAGCGTTTTATGTTGGGTTCCTCGCTCCACTGTCGTCGATGGGGAACTAACGCTGCATGCATGGTCCCTGGTGCATGTGTGTCGCTGCAGATCAGATCGAGATGTATCAGCAGACATCGTTTGGACGCTAGTTATTACATACAACAAAAAAGAACAGAGAAATGTAGCATCTGCAGATCTGTTGTGAGATGCAGGGTACATGCATGCATGTTCATCAAAGACATGGAAGCATGGACTCAGGTTTTCCATTTCTTATTATCATGCAATCGGTGCCCATCCAAGCTCTGCTCAGTGTCGCTTAATTGTTACTGATGTGTACTCACCCCGCGCTTATAACTTATGTGCTAGTAACGTGCATTTGGGATCCATAATCTATTCTTGATAATGCTACTAAGGAGTATGAGTGAATCGTGACTGATGGTTCATTTTGCATTTTCTTCGAAAAAGGGAGTATAAACCCGGTCCCTATGGCTATGCATCAATGGATCCATACGACCTCTTATTGAGAAGTTTAACGACCAAAAGTTTACAGCTCAAGGATCATAAAGGGTCAATACAAATATCAACCACCAAACAATAAACAAGCGGCTAAGCATATTAGCAATTAGGATCTTGTTATTAGGTCGCATTTAGCATCTGTCTTTTCTTTCTTATTATATCATTTTGCGAATTTTGCATGAAGATCTAGAAAGACTATACCCATGGAGATGGTGCGTTCGAGAAATTTCAATTAAAAACAAATTTTAAAATGTTAAAAGTTCTGAAAGAAAATTTCACGTGCACATCTAAACATTCTACGTTCACCTAAAATTTCCCGAAAAAAATATTTTATATGGATTGTGTAAAAAATATTAAAAAAATATTCATGAATAGTCATGTCACGCATCGAAATTTGTCTTTTTTACACGGGCAAAAAATGGCATCCCTCCCCCCAAAACTTGTGCGCGGGGATTTTCGGATATATGTACATACATTATTTAATTTATTTTGATATTTTTAAATATTTTTTATCAAATAATAGATTTATTTGTACACGTTCAGGATGAATTGGATTTTTGCTATCCCGTGCCTAGAGGCCATGTCATGTGCCCATAGGCCATACTTAGGGCGTGTTTGCTTGCTTGTGACCTTTAGTCACACATGGAGATCATGGTTTCACGCAAGTTGCGGGCGGAAATGCAACCTCTCAGTGCCTAAAGTTTACTTCGTTTGGTTCAGTGCATTCTCATTTTTCTATGGTTTGAGAAGCCATGTCCTAGTTGTTTGCTTGCATGTTTTCTTGGTTTTCAGCAATTCGGAACTCCTTTGGATAATTGCATTCTCCATGATATCCTTACCTCCTTGCTCGTGCGGTGAGCTTACCCATGACAACAATACGCCAGACTACAAAGCTTAAACAATTGCAATTCAGAGAACATCTAGCTTAAGACTGAATCCACATAATTAGCTAGGACGTGTGTGCTGCACCACGAGTTCACAAACAACTGACTGTGATGAAGTATAAGTTTGTCACAAACGGAGGGGCTATAACTGAATAATACAGACCAAAATTCAGGGGTCACCGCAACCAAAGTTCATCAGCCTAGCTACTCCAAAGTATACATCATACTCATATCATCAACACCGCTACCACCACCTCCTCGAACAACACAGTCAGCTTCTCAAAGGTAGTGCTTATTCAGGAAGACCATGAACCAGCTCATCCTGCGATCAGGGGTCATGACAAGATACCTGGTCAGTTGTGCATTGTGCTCCATCAGGTGGCTTAGAGCACGGCGTATCCCAGTCAGAGAAATGAGCGCAGCGGGAATACGAGCACTATAGATCATCTTGTCTGAGCATAGTTCTCAATGGGCTTGTTGATCAACTCGGTATCCTTCGGCTGATCCTACATGAGAACATAGTTAGTTCAGAGCGTGTAGTTCAGATGTGAGCTTTACAACTACTCATCAATGTATTGATGCAAATGAAAATATATCGAACCTTGATGTTCGCATAGTAATGCTCGTCGTACATCATGATAGCAGAGGTTTCCTCAACCCAACGCATGTTCTCAAGTCTTTTGATCCTCATGTGCGCACAGTAATCCACCTAATCCTCATGTGCGCATAGTAATCCACCTAACTCTCTAGTGCCTCATGTGGTTATACACCTGGTTCGGGTGACCGTTCGGCCACGGAACTTGAAGACATTGACTGCAATCGAGCGCATGTCCACCTCTCTGAATTTCCGAAGAACTATCCCCCTTTGTAGATCAACTGGCAGACTCTATTCAGGACGAAGGTGGACAAAGAAGCTGGCCATGTCATGGTCAACTTATTTTTGCACACCTTATCAGGCATCAGCGCATAACGAGAGGCAACACAGAGGTTCCCGACAGATCAGGGGATGCAACCTTCTCCTACGACACCAGAGATACGCATTGTGTTCGGTACAAGGAGAAGAACTATACTTTTAGGACTAATCCTAATACCAATCATCGCGTTTATACATCGAGCCTACCTATACCACATGACAATCCTCACAATACAGCATGAATAATGATTCCAAAATCTACCACAAAATGTCCAGATCTACTAGGAGTGACCACATGCGAACAGATCAACTATGATCGATAACATGGTAAGAGATCTAATCTTCGAGAGCTAGTGTTAGGTGTCTCTTACATCGATATCAACATCAGACGATGAGGACGGCATGTCGGAGATAACCGAGGAAGAATACTTGCCGGAGATGAGCCCGTTCCACCGGAGTAGGAGGTACCGCTTACCTGCTCGTCGGTGAAGAAGAGGATTTGGGAAAAGAGCTCGAAATGATGGTGCGGAAATTGAAGGCGAGGAGAAGCGGTCTAAATAGACGGTGTGAATCGGCGGATAATGGGCCAATTTCTTCCGCGGGAATTTACCGCACGCCGGCGAGCTCTAGTCATTCCTCGCTTGCACGCACACGTGCATCTTCTTCTCCTTGAGCGCGAGAAAAAATCGGCTCCATGAAAACAAACACCATTATTTTTTCTCAATCCCATGCAAGAAACGAGAATCCGGTTTAGCAAGCACGCTCTTAGCGCTCTGCGCTACTTCCCTTGCTCCAAGACTATTCGTTTTGCATTTGCATGGAGCCACAATAACCTTCCGCAGTTTTCATGTTTAAGTCTATAATAATGCCTGGATTTATTATTGCTACACCCGCGTCCAGAAATACACGCGCAAATCTAGACTAATCTAAATCAGTTATTTATAAACGGAGCAAGTCATAATGCGTTGTCGCCTGAATTATAAAGATCCGATAGACGTTTTTGATCTGCTCCTACCTCATTGACCCCGTATGGTTCCAGTGTTAGTATACGAGTGTCGGTCGATGCGCTGCATGACAGGTGGCGTCCACCTATCATTTTCCTTTCTGTACGAATGGGATTCATCACATAACAGGCATGCCAGTGCATGCTGTAACCGGTTCAGCATTCCGAGCCTGTCAGCAGAAGACCAGTCTTATGCCAGGCCAACAGAAACAACTTCACTTTTGGTGTAGCTCATGATATCTTCCAATTAATCTTTCCATCATCTGATACGAAGAACACAAAAGCATGCATGACCTACCATGCATTTGGTAACGCGAATGATCATAACATGATGATGACCAGATGAGTTATTTGGCGAGTCGATGCTATATAATCACGACATGTCGTACAAGTATTTTCGCCACTCACAGTGTATGGAGCAATGGAGGTCCTTTTGTGGTGGAACAGTCCACATACTCTAGTTTGTTTCTGAGATATTAGAGTAGACCAAAACGAATCACATATTTTAGTTGACCCAAATTATATACAAATGAAGACTAGATCATGTATCTGACGATATGGGTGCTGGCCAGTTCACCAAGTAACTCATCATTGGTGTGTCCTCGCTCATGTGTCACTTCTTGTATATCCGCCTCTTAGGGACCTATGATTTGGCTAGAGCATTTGCAACTTGTGTTAATTCGAGTACAACTTGAGTTGGGAATACTGAAGAACTAATATTTTGATTCAGTCTACCACTGAGTTCTGCATGCGTCCTATGATGTGTCAATTTTCACTTTGATTACTGCCCTAGGAAGTAGATGAATCTACATAAGAAAAACTCTTGACCAAGAAAATTAGCCATACTACTAATGGAACTTCTTTCATGGAACCATCATAATTTGTTTAGTTTTCAAAGGAACCAAATGTCACGTACGACGGCTAGTACAATCGGATTTGGGCTATTTGGCTCACAAGATTTCCAAAACACAAGTATAGTAGAAACATAGTAATTAGATGTCATGACATAGTTGAATCCTCTGCGAACACAATCATGTGTCGCATGTGTCGTATGACTACACCACAGAAAAAACTTCTGCTTTTTTCGAAGGATTAGGTGTATGACATAAATGCCAGTGACACAAAGGCGGGAAAATTTACCACGGGGCTGGATTCAACTATATTTTTTTTACAGAATTGCATGTAAAACGGATCATATATAGTAAAATTTGTTATGGTTTCAATCTAACATACACCCTCCGTCCAAAATATAAGATGTTTTAGCTTTGTGAAGCAAATATATCTAGACTAATTTTAGTATGTAGGTTCATTTCAAACCCGAGTAAACTTACACACTAAAACAAGTCTAGATACATTTAATTCACAAAGCTAAAATATCTTATATTTTGAAACCCGAGTAAACCTACACAATTACTGCATCCAGCCCCGCATGCTTACATGCATTGAGCTGCCATGCCAAGCGCACTTGAATACATCGGGAGGGCGGCGACCAGGGAAAGGGAAGGCGATAGCCAGAACATGAAGCCGCATGCATGCAAGAGACGAAGGTTAGGTTCGACAAACTCCTCACTAATCTTCCGGTGCCTTTAGAGCATTAGAAGACTAAGATGAGCGTCGTCCACAAGTCACGTCGGGTCGCCACAGGGCTAGCACGCGTCGTCTACTAGTGAATCAAGTCGGTATCGAGGGTGGTATGCCACTCTGGTTGCCTCCAACGCTGCAAGGCCTAGCCCCAAACCTCCTCCCAAATCCGACATTGGTGATCACTTGGGTTAGAAAGGCCCAATCAACAATGTCGAAAGCCTTCGTGTCTAGCTTGAACATCACCGCTGCAGTGCCGGTAGCGTGCAACTTCCTAGCCATGCTTTGCACCAGCTAAAAGTTGCCATGAAGGAAGCGTCCATGTATGAAGTCGCTCTGCTATGGCCCCACGATCTCCGCCATGCACAGAGCAAGGCGCAGGGACGGGACTTTCGCCACAATTTTAGCCATGATGTGGATCAAGCTGATGGGGTGGAAATCCTTCACCTCCACCGCCTCAGCATGCTTCGGAAGTAGCACCACTAAAGCTTGATTGGTGGTGTGGATCCCATGACAATCCCCCAAACCACATGGACCGAAAAGTGTCCATCACATCCGCCTTTAAAATGGACCGGTAGGAGGAGTAGAAGCGCCCGATGAAGCCATTAGGTCATGTGGCCTTGTCCAGCTCCTGGGCGCGAATCACATTCCACGCTTCCTATTCCGTGAAGGGAGTCTCTAGTCCTGCCAGGTCATGTGTCTGCATCCCCCCAAAAAGTTGGGGCCGAGCCCAACTTCTCAAAAAAAAGGGTCTACGGTCACCGCCTTGTCGGTTTGATCAGCAACCAACACTCCATCTACCTTGAGGTGTGCTATGAAGTCCTTACGCCGTCTATGGTTAGCGTGCAGGTGAAAAAAACCGGGTGCATGCATCGCCTTTCTTAAGCCACATCAGTCGGGCGCGCTGACGCGCAATTGTCCTCTCAAGGGAGGCAAGACCGAGGAGTTTGTGCTTGAGTAGCCTCCATAAACCATGCTCTGCAGGTGTGAAAGCCCGCGACTCCATAGCCACGTCAAGCCTAAGGATGATCTCAATAGCCAAAAGGATCTGCAGCTTGTTATTGCCAATAAATCAGTCACTCCAGCTCGTGAGGGCCTTGGCTGTGGTGGAGAGCTTAGCCACAAGACGCTTGAAAGGGTTCACAATCAGAGGTGTAGAAGTCCACGCCGTTTGCACGGTCTCCATGAACTCATCCACCTTAGACCAGAATGCCTCAAACCGGAAGCGCTGCCAGTCTGCAGAGGGGATGCCAGGTTGAGAAGTAGTGGGCAATGGTCCGAGAGAGAGGAGCTCGGCGCCGAGAGGAAAGATGACGGGAACTCTGCTTCCCAATCCACGGTTGAGAAGACCATTTTAAGCTTCTCCAAGGTAGGATGCTCCCGTTCATTAGACCAAGTGTACCACCTGTATAGCTCTTTAAGCTCCAGCTCAGTCAACGCATGCAGGAATTTCCCCATCATCCGACGATGTAGATTGGGGTTGTTCTTGTTCGTATCATCGATGATCACATTAAAATCTCCCGCTACGGCCCATGGGCCAGGGTGTAAAGGCCCTAATGTCCTTAAGTTCCTGGAGGAAGCTCCACTTGTCCTCAACTGATCGGGGCCGTAGACCCCAGCAAACCACCAACCAGCAGCCCCCAGCCCCTCAACTCTCGTAGTGATATCATTGTTGGAGTAGTGAGCGTTGTTTGATTGTTCATGTACCTTTCCGTTACCCATACGAACCAAACAGATTTAGAATAGAACGTTGCTACGTTTAGACCGGTTGTTAGACCGGTTGTTAGATTACAAAATTCAGCAGAATTTTAACAATGATACGTGCATGTGTGTTAGAAAACGCGTCGGCCCAACTCGCTAGCAGCAAAAAGGAGTCACGCACCAGGTGTGCATGCGGTATTAAACATAAGAAGACAAAAAGCTGGACGTCGGTAAAAATTAAATGTGAAAATCTAAATATTTAAAATGTTTTGTAGGTTAAACTGTTTAGCCGATTTAGTATCCGTTTTCACCAGTAGACTAGGCGCGACAAGATCTTCAAAACTAGATCTCATGTCGATATGTTTCAAGAACTTTTTTTTGAACCAAAAGTTATCCAAACGTAACATGTAAGTTATCCAGCATGTACTATATAAGTTATTCATCAGATAACACATAAATTATCCACCTTACGAATGGTTTGTGTGTTTGAGTTTTCATATGTGTGCGAAAACACAAATATGAACACCTCCGATTTAGAATCTATTTTCACTAAGTCAACAACTATAAAATAGAGTTATCCTAACATCTAGGCTATCATGTTCAAATCAAGTAAGTCTATTGCACATGTAATTAACTAAAATAGAGGTAACCAGGATTTAAGAAATATAGTGGTCACAAAGAGAACTAACGCTATCCTAAAAAAATTATAAAGTTACCCATAGAGATAAATAAAAAGTTATTGATGACATTGCACAATAATTACCTACCATTAACACGAGAGTTATCCATGCTTCAGCATACAAGTTATCCACCTAATAACATATAAGTTATCCACCACTATAAAATTTAACCCAGAGATAAAATACAAAAGTTATTCTAGCGGTTCGGCTTTAAGAATAAGTTGTTTAAAGGAATTAAATCTAAGCCTCTTTTGCATACGATATAATAAAGGTCTTATGTCTACCCATCAACCATCCTAAGTTGTAGTGAAAAAATGTAATACGCAATTAATAATCTAGTGGCCCAGCTTCATCGTCTGTTGCCACTATCGCGGAATATGGTTGACGAAGCCTAGAAAGGTGTTAGTGTACCGAGACTTCATCGCAATACATCGATGATGACAAAGTCTCGGTATCCTAACACCTAGACTACCATGTCCTAATTTAAATTAGCTCATACCTCATATTTAATTAACCAAACTAACATACATGGGGCAACCTAGGTTTTATGAGGCCAAAAAATAAATAAAAAGTTACCCGCATAAGAAATACGAGAACATCTCGACCTAACCCGTTTATAAGGTGGGTAACTTATATATTATCGGATGGATAACTTACATATTATGACATGGATAAGTCACGTGTTAAGGATGAATAACTTTTGATCGGAATTTTTTTTCATCTAAACATATCAACATGGTATCTAGTTTCAAAGAACTCGTCGCGACTAGCTCAACGGTGAAAATAGATTCTAAATCAAAGAAATAGTTTGATCTATAAAACATTTTGAATTTTCGATTGAATTCTTAGCTGACTCTAATTCATGTGCTCACACTCCACGTCTTGTGCGTTCTAATCCCATCCTAATCAAACGAAAAGAGTTAGTCCGCCAGATTTTACAAACCATCTATAAATAGATTTCCCGTTAGAATATTTCCATTATGTTACCATTACCGCCCGTGAATTGATTACAGTACCGTTTACATTTACAAAACTGAACCAAACATGTTCTACTCCCTCTCTTTCGAAATATAAGATGTTGTAGATTTGTGAAGCAAATGTATCTATTACTTTTAGTATGTAAAGGTTCACTCAGCTTTGGAGGGAACCTACATACTAAAAAAGTCTAGATACATTTTCTTCACAAACCTCAGAAAAGGGAACATGGAAGTCAAACCTCACAAACCTTCACAAACCTCAAATATGGTAAAATTATAACAATGCCAATCAACATCTCCACGATTTTCAGGAATATGGAAGTGAGTCACACATCAAGCTCCCAGAAGAGGGAATAAATCAATTTATTGAGTCAATGCATGAAAGGGTACACGCAATCCTTTAGCTTGTATATGTGGTATGTAAATGGTAATAGTGGCATTGCAAAAAAGACTTGAAGAAATGAAATGCACAATCATTTATTCTTTCTGGCCCAATACAGGGTGACCAACTTGTATGTGTGTGGATGTGTGGCTTTTATCTGTCTACGGTACTATAGATAACAGAATCTGGGATGGTCATGGGGGTTAGCAAGAAATGTTTACTCACAAGGGTTAATTAGTTAGTATATTCTCTCTGCTGTGGAGACGGGGCGAAGGAAGACGACGATGACTGTGATGTTGTCTTTGCTGCCCCGTGCCGCGGCCTCCGTGGCCAGCCTCTTGGAGCACATTCCAGGCTCTTTCACGGTGTCCTTGATGATGGATAGGACATCCTCGTTGCCTACCACATCCCACAGTCCATCACTAGCCATAACCTATAAGATCAAATAAATTTACTGTTGGAACTTGCTCAAGCACAAACTCATTATAGAAATGTAGCACATTTATGTAGGGATGGCAAACTGAGAACAGCAACATAAGAGTAAAGCTATATGGGACAAACCAGGAACTCATCATCAGTGGATAAATCAGTTTCAATAATCTCAGGCAATGCAGTCACTGCCGGCTTTAGGTCATCATCACCGATTGACCGTGTAACCTGTCAACAAGAGACATTCCTTCCTGTCACTATATAGTTATATATTTCTCTAAATGTTTCTACACAAGTTCCAACACATCATTTATGAGCATAATTTGGATAAATAAAATGATTTTGCCCCAATTCAGTGAGTTGCACATCTTAGTGGAAGGAGGAATAATCTCCATCAAGTTGGAACTCGACATGCACAATATTGAAATTTGCTAACTCAACATGCACAATATTGGACTGGTACACCCATGACATGATATCTTTAGTCTTGAGGCACGATGAAAATATAACCTCGTAGCTTCAAGGGCAAAGTACTAGATGTCTTGTTAGTTGGAACTCAACATGCACAATATTGAAATTTTCTCATTTGTTTAATCATGCTATATGCTAGGTCTTGGAAAACGCTAAAGTATACCTCCAAAGTGGAAAATACATACATTTTTAGATAAGTTTTAATAGGTGTCTCTTCTATGTATTACACATAACAAGAAGCGTGATGTTAAGATATTGTTGCTAAATGCAAATAGTTAGTCAGTTCAGTGCGCTCAAGTCAGTTCATGTCAGAAATCACAAAACATCGTGAGTACCTGAAGGGCAGCTGCACCCACTCGCCATGTATCTATTTGCCATCTGACTTCAGTCCCTTCCTTTATAACACGCTCCCTTTCTTTAGCGCAACTAGCAACATGATCCTATCAAAACAAACAAAAGAAAGTTGCATTATATGCTAATCTGTACTATAAGGGCGGAAAAGAGAATTCAGACCAACCCTAGTCATGGGAAATGGTTTGCCAGCACGGCTCAGAATTGCTCGGCAATCACCAGCATTTGCTACAAAAAGCTTGTTTCTCACTATCAGTGCTGTCACTGCCGTGCAACCAGGATGCCAGTCTTTCTGGATTATCCTTTTTGACTTCTGGTGAATAATTAATTCTTCTCTAAAGGCCGTGTCACTCTTCACAAATGCTTCTACAAGGGCATCAGTCGGGCTAAACAGAACAAGAACTCCGTCAAAATTTTAGAAGTGAAAATGATCCAGATAGTTTGCATTCAACCCGAACCTGGTAGTGTCGCCAAATTGCTTCAGAAATCCAGGAACTGCTCGGACAGAAAACTCAGCAGCTGCAGCACCTGTAAGAATATTGTGTAATGTATGCAGATTCAAAACCTAGTAGAAATCAAAACATAGGATTTAATGAACACTAAACCTCTGTGTCCATCGAAAATGCCAAAAGAATGCACATCTTTTTCTTCAGACATGCAGGGAAGCATAAAATGAGTATCTTCCATTGTTTCTCTTCGTCCGCATGTTGCAAAAGATCCCCAACTTAAAGTTGGACGATATATAGAGACAGAGGACCGATCAAAAGAATCAAACCAAGGATGCACAGTATGGTCTAATTTGTTTGCTTTCTTTGTTAACAGTTCCCCTTGGTTGAACCAGTTTACTGCTTCTTGATAATGGTGTACTTCTATGTTTCCCTCTTGACTCACATTCACAGAACGAGATGGTGAAGGGAAAGAATAGGTAACTAAATGTTTTTGTATTGCATTTAAGTCTTGAATTATATCTTCAAATGATGGTCTCTGTTCAGGATCAGGGTCCCAGCAGCGCTGAATAAGTGACAAGAGACTCGGTGGAGAGCCAGACTCTGGAAGGGCGAGAGCAGGGCGCAATCCTTGAGAAACTACAGCTGATGTAAGTTGCTGTTCGGTGTAAGTCATTTCAAGAACTGTGTGTGCCTAAAGAAAAATGAATGAGGTGTCATTTGCAGAGAACATAAAACCACACTCAACTAGCTATAGATGACTATAATTATGGTGTGGGTCTCAAGACTAGCATGATGCGGCCTAGAAGTCCATGAACATGTGCATTGTATATCCTATCAGAGCGCATTTTCACCCGACTTCTTTAAGTTGTCCGTCGCAGGTCTGAAAGCAGCTAAGCCTGCCTAACTTTTTGCCCATGTGGCATGCTGACCTTGCCCAGTCCTGGACCAAATCAAAGGCAGTTGTGGAAAAGCTAGTAGAGAGCACTTCTGGACCCTGAACCTAACTAATACTTCGTTTTCGCGGGGAAAAGACTGCTGGTGATGGACAACTTGGCTTCACAAGGGTTCTCTTTTCAAGATGGATCAAACCAATCAAATCTTCCCCTCACCACACCTGTTATGCACACTAACTCATGCCATGCTGAGCATTGTCAACCTACCATACGAGCAAAACTAGACAGGCTGGGAAATTCAGAAATGTGATGAACCACATAAACAAGTTGTTGGGTGAAAATGTATAACTTAAACGTTTATGGGCTGACTTGACCGCTCCACAAGGGTTCTACCATATGATTTACTCTACGCATTTTAGAGTTTTATACTGACTGGCACTTTTCCATGCTAGGTTAGCATGAAATCATAAAACCAAGTATTTAAATTTCAAGTTTGATAGAACGCCAAAGCAATCATGTAGACAACACAAAACTGTTCATAGTACAATGCTGGCATAGTGTTTGTAAAATGAGCGACAATATGATGTAGACAGTGGAGCTATTGAACAGGCAAAAAATTGCACCTGTGCTTCAGCTCGCAGATCTGTGTAAGGTACCACACCAGTAAGAAGCTCACTGTGATAAAATTAAGGGGGAGATTAGGGGGCAACATCTAAAACAACAAAATCACAAACATATTTTATTATAGAATGTTCATTTTCTGTCCAAAAGGTGACAACAAAATTCTACAGCAAAACTGTCCATGGTTATGGTAAAACCAAAATGGAAAGAGGATAAAAATAGGTAGGGAAGTACAAGAATAGCCCCCTATTGGGAGATGGATGAAAATTTAACTCCAAACAAATCTCATTTGGGCAGAAAGATACGAAAACACCAGGAGTGGTAGAACTGCTGTTTCCACTTTTCAGCATCCAACTGACGACAAATTAACCATAATGTCATTTTTCATAATAAAATCTTTGCAATTTATTTTCGAACTAGAGATTTTTACAATATCTCTATTTGTTACCGTGACAGTTCTGTTTGCACGTTATCCAACAAACAGTAAGGGGCATACATATATAATCCAAAAATTATGGAGCATACATATATAATCCAACGGAACATCAATGCACATGTGTGTATAACATCAACACAACATCCAAATAAAAAATAAAGATAAAATCAATATCTTTTGAACAACCAAAAGAGAATACAGTACTGGAAATTTCATATATCAAGTTTTACTAATAGTTATGCCCCTGGACATTGTGTGACATAGCCCTAATGTGCAAATGTCAGTACCCAACACATGTTGGACATAATATACATCTAGTAGAACTGTCTACGCAACATATGTCTATGTGCGATATGCCACTCCCTCCAATAGAGATGTGGCATCTGCAGCAATCTACCATTTTCCCAGACGTGGAATTGCAGATGAAACAAGCGGTCTTAAATGTGTGAAGTGACACCAGTGGAAGTATTCTGCCAACAGGATAAAAATGCCATACAAAAATTTCACATTTTCTGTCGTTTGTACTTTAATTTAATGACAAAAAAGATGAGATGGGGCCTATTTATATTAATTCATAAGAGAAATGTCTTACTTTACTGATATTCCAAAGCTATATACATCTGATTTTTCTGTATGTAAATCCTTTCTCAAAATTTCTGGCGCCATGTAAATTAGTGTCCCAACCATATTCTTTTTATAGAAACCACCAGTAGGCTTGCCAGATGATTTCCAGTTTTCAACTGAAACACTTTTAATATCCTTCTGGTACATAGCCAAGCCAAAATCTGCTAGATGTGGAAGGAGATCTTTATCTAGCTGTACAGAAGCATAAAAGTCAATACATTGAAGAAAGATGTGAAAATCATTATGTGTTCAAAGAATGTAATTCAAGATTCTGACACAGATAAAAAGAAATATGCAAGGAACATACCAAAATATTTGCTGGTTTTATATCCCTGTGTACTATCCCAAGGACTTGTAGGTATTGGAGAGTGTTTGCTGTAACAGTACAGTGAAACGCAGTGTCAAATTGGTAATTCGTGTGTTTTCCAAGAGTACATCCAACTAAGATTAGGATCCCACATGACATACTGACAAGATAGAGAAAATTCAGCCATGCTACTATTTGTGAATTAGAAAAGTATTGGTGCTTCCTATAATTAGCACCACTGCTTAGCCCATTGAGTCAATTGACTTAACTTGAACTTATTATCATCTTTGCATTTTGGGTGCATGAAGATCACTTTCTGTTTCAGTCCACTTAGAATTACAACGAATTATTTCCATGCTCAACATTGGTATTGCATGCATGCATTGTTACTAGAAGCATCATACCAGAATGAATTAGTACATAATTAAAATTGGACAGTAGTAGACAGTGATGTGTAAAATCTTCCAAAAGTACCAGGGTCAAAAGGGAATACAAATGAAAGTACAAGATTCTATTACTTGAAGATTAATGATAAATGAGAGTGACACCACTTTTTTTTGTCATTTATTCACCCCTTGGATATGACTAACATGTGAAACTACTAAAAGTACTCACAAGACAAGAAAAAAGATCCTATTTACAACAATTTGTATGCATACTAAATCAAGTCAACGAAACATTTATAAACTCTAATCTTATACAGCAATTTAAAAATAAGCATGCTAACCAAGAATCTAAACCTTTTAAAAACAGTTCCTCGTGAAACTCTATGCTCATGTTCTGTGATCACAATTACAGTGATATTTGCTAAACTAATATATAATTACTCTAACATCTGAAAACAAAATACATGCCAAAACACAATCTCGGGGAAAAAAGAATAGTAACAAAGCAGGACCTAGATAGCTGGCAATGTTGACCACTTGCTGGATAGAAGGGCTCCACTCCTCAACATGTATCTTGTCTGCTAGGTTTGGAGGCTCAAAGAACTCAAAGAACATCAGGTAATTTGGAGGACGTGCATGTGCTGCAATCAGTTTTGCCAACCCAGGATGATCCAGCTCACTGCATGTACATTATAATCCCCACATCAATCCAAGAAATTAGAAACTGGGTAATGGTAATTCAATGTGACAGTAAAAATCGTTTCTAACCAAAAGTTCAATGTGGCAGTAATAACCACTAACAAAACATCCATTTCATTAAAGTGTGCTTTTTTAGAAAATTAAACTATGTGAAGACCTATATAATTTTCTAATTACAATTGCAGGAGATAACCAGAAAATAACAGGTGTGTCTGGGATATATAGTTAGATATGGCTGGGCAGCTTCCTGCATAATAGTTCTGATCCTTTACAAGAGTTCAATGGTGTGACACCATTCCAGTTGTGTTAGCTCCTAATGAAACAACTTATTCTCATTTTGATATCCCAAACTATTAGCACTCAGGGGCAGATCCACACAGGGCATGGGTGTTTAGATGTAACATAGTGTATGATTGCTATGTGGATCAATAGATGTATCGTCCATACATATACAAAGGTAATTTCCCATCCTGGCCTCCGTAAACCTTAACTGACGCTAGCAGCCCAATTTATCCCATCGTTCCCCCCCACCCACCCAACAGCCCCTGTGGTCAGTCAATCTCATCACTCAACTCAGCGTCTCAAACCCATTCCGCCAATTACCTTTCCCTCAAAAGAAAATTAACTACTTACAGCAGTCCCTTGCACAGTGCAGCCAACCGTGGCCAAACACGCGCCCCTCCGCTACTAGCCCACTACCATGCATCCATGCCAGCCGATCATGCATACTGATGGCACGCCTATACCTCACATGGAGCATTCCCTCTCGTAATTCCCCAAATTTCTAACTCCTAATTTGGCATGTGAAGAATAATTGTTAGTATTCACTTGTTTCAAGAATAAGTGTTAGGATTCCCTCTGGCATGGAGCACTAGGTAGCATTTTTCAGGGAAGATACCAAAACCCAAGAAAACAAAAAAAAAAACTCGGCTAAATTCACCAATGACCATGATCGGCTGGGCTTCGCCAAAAGCCAGCATGCTGCTTAATGTCCTAAAAGGCTAGCATGGCCAACTCAAAGTATAACAACACGCGTTCCACTGAACATACGACTGTTTCTCTCTTCCATAGATTCCACAGCGTGTAGAGCAAAACCCCAATGTGCCGCCTCTCAAGGACTTAAGAATCTGAAGAGACCACCTTGTCCAACCACTCAGAAACTCCCTGGGGCTCCGGCAGGGTGTGGGTGAAGGTGGTGGCCTCCCCCATCCAGGTTTCCACATCATTCCAAACGGTAACTGAGGAGGGGCAGTCTTTGCAAACGTGGGTTACATTTTTGGTGGGCTGAAGACAAAGCTGCTGTCCAGATCACGTGGTCAACCACGCGTGGCAAGCAAGTCAGCCGTGAGAATTCTCCTGTGCAGCACCAGCCAAGAGAAGAACTTGCACTTAGATTAACGAAATCTTAGCGGATGAAAACTTTGAATGGGAGCTATGGGACTGAGCCACATAGTTGCCAAGTTTCCGGGACGAGAAACGGAAACGGGAGTCGAGATTCAAAGCTCGCAAAAGATAAGGAACGACAGGGGTATACATCTACCGAACAACCGATTGATAGCGGGGACGCGACCCCAACGTCTTCGGGGTGATGAATCGGAAACAGTCCGGCGGGTCGACAATTTATTCAACCAACAATCGCTCTTTCCAAGAGAAAAAACAAAAACCGTTCCTTGTTGCGGCAGCTGTATAATCGGAAGAGACGGAACAGCCCCATTAAAAGCTTTAACCGCTGGGAAGGGCAAAAAATAACTCCTTAGTTATTCCTATAAAAACTCCTTATTTCCAATCTGCATCAAAATCAAGCGCTGCCCCACTCAACTGATCCAGCCCAAGCCCCTAGAGCCTTAGGTCTGGCCAGCCGGCACGCCGCACATCCACGTCCGGACTTCGGAAGGCCGAGAGCCAGGATAAGGCGCTGCGGTGCGGATCGCGTAAGACATGGCGCCACCGCCAAAGCTGTTCAATTTTCTCCTTTGTCGACGGCGGAGGCCAGGATGCCCGTAAGTCTCCTACTCCTCATTAATCGAGCTCGGTGCTTGTGGCGCCCCGCTAAAACCACTACTAGGAAATCGCGTTGTTTTTGGTGCATTGCATCATCATGACCGCATGCTCATGTCATCATGCCACATTGCATTTGAGCATCGTCATGTCATTGTGCATTTGTTTGTCTAAAACTATTTTCAAAACGTCTAGTTTTGTTTTCCAATATTCCCGTCTTTATTTCAAATCCAAACCCCGGTCTCCAGATTATTTTGTTTCGTCTACCAATGGATTTCAAAAGCCCCGTTTTAATATTAAAATTTTTTTTTTTTTTAGGGGCAGCCGTACCGGGCCGATCCGACCCAGTCGGCCACCCCAGTACAAAACCAGAAATACCTAAACCCTACCTACCCCAGAACACCCAAAACCTATACTACCAGATAACCTACCCAGCCTATCTACCCACCCTGCCTCCACCTCACCTGCACCAATCGGTGCACGCCACCTCGCCTCTCCCTTCCCTCTATCCAGTCCCATGCCACCACATCAGCCCCTGGCCCCACCTCCTCTCCACCCCACCACACACGCACTCACACACAGCCCCACCGGCCCTCCACTCCTCCCGCCCAACGCCCCACCTGGCCACATTTTTTTTCCCACCCCGCCGCCACCTGGGCGCGCGCCCCACGCGACCGCCCCCACCTGCCGCAGCCCCGGTCCCACTCCCACCCTGGCCTCGATCCCTCCCCCCCTCTCTCTCTCTCCCCTGGCCCCACCCCGACCCCGCTCTCCCCCCTGGCTCTCTTTCTCCTCCGCGTCCGCCCGCGACCCGGACCGACCCCGCCTCCTCCTGGCGCCCGCCGCCGCCGTCTCTCCTTCCCCCGTCCCTGCTCCCTTTTCCCCCGTCGCCTCCCTCCCCTCGCGCGGAGCTCCGCGCCACCGCCTCGGGGTCCTCCTCTCCGCCTCCTCGGCCAACCGCCGCGCCACCGGTCGCCTCCTCGTCGGCCGTCGTCCGCGTCTCCGTGCTCCCCGCCGAGCCCGGCGCCGTCTCGGGACCCCTCCGCTCCGGCCACGCCGTCGCGGGCCTCGGCCGCTCGCCGGCCCTCCCGCGTCTCCTCTGGCCGCTAGGGCGTGGTCCACCTCCCGCTGGCGCGCCTTGCCGAGCCCTCGCCGCCGTCTGGTTCCCCTGCCTCCGCCGCCAGCGCATCCGCCGCCCGGCCTCTCGCTGCTCGCCGGCCGCCTCCTCGGATCTCCGGCCCGCGCCTCCTCCACCGCCCGACCGCCACCTCGCCCGGCAACCGCCGCCTCTACCGGGCCTCTGTCCGCCGTCTCCCGCCCCTTCCCGGAGCTCCGTCCCGCCTCCGTCGTGTCCTCCGCGTCCTGCGCAACCTCCTCTGCACCCGAGCCCCGCGCCTGTGCCTCCTCGTCGCCGGCCTCTCCCTCCCCAGCTCGACCTCGCCTCCGTCGAGCCCCATAGGTGCCGCCGCCCTTATCCTCTTCCGCGGCCTCCCTGCATCGATGCGGGCGCCCCTTCTGACCGACGCACCAGCGTGCTGTCCTCGCCCTGTGCTTTTGGTCACCGGTTTGCCATGCTCTGGTTTGCTGTTGTTGCACGTTTGTCCCTAGCCAATCATCAGTGAGTTGTTGATGCCCCGGTGTCCTGTAGATCCTTCCGGCCAACAGTCCATGCGTGTGCCTTCTCAGTGGATGCTCCTCCAGTTGTTTGTTGCTGATGTGCTACTTCTATACCGACGCCAAGTCCTTCGATCTGGAGACCCTATTCTCGGATGCGAAGACCGCCACATGGAACACCAAGATCCTCGACCCGATGGAAGAACCCGAAGACCGATCCCCGAGACCGAACCCTCGGCACGCCAAGATCTTCTCCTCGGAACGCCATGACCGTCTACACGGACCCGAAGACCACGGATGCGACAAGTTCTCCTTCCCGGATGCGAGCCCCGGATCCGAAGACCGCCAAGTCCTTCTTCCCGGATGCGAGATCGATCCCCGTCGAACCCTGAGTCCGATCCCCCGAACCCTCGGAACCCCAAGATCGCCTTTCGATGTGTGACCCCTATCCGAGACCTCTATTTTTTTTACAATATAATATCTCCTGCTGCATATTTAATTATTCATGCTTGCATCTCATCATGTGGGTTGGGGGCCTTATGCCGATTCACCTAAATTAAATATGGGATCCATATGCGGGCAAATCTAGTCTTATATTGGTCCCATTTAAATTTGTGTAGCGAACCGGTGATATATTTTTGCCATGTTAAGACAACATCTAAATTGCGGGGTATCTAAACAATATGAACTTAGTAATTAATCGTCGGGACCCCGGTTCCGTTTAATATTGCCTAATTGCATCGCATCTAGCCATGCCATACATCATACATGCATCATGCCCGATCTTTTGCCGTAGTATTAAATAGTGCATCCGGTGTTTCTTCTAGTGTTTTGGATCTTCGCGGATAAGGCCATTGAGTTGATGCGAGTGTCGATCCGATCTTCGGATGAACCTTCGGCAATGTTTTCCAGGCGAGCATCTCCCCCTTTCTACCTATCTTACTTTTATAGTATTTATTCCCTCCTGTTGATCTACTGCTATCTGTGTTGCGATGCTCTAGTTTTCGTGCCCGTGATATCCCTTGCCGCCTTATATTGCCTTGGACACATCCTATTACCTGTTGATTGGTAGATAGTTGGACTTGCGCGTCGTAGTCGCTTGCTCAAGTGCTGTTGCGTGTCGTCAAGTGCCACAGTTGTTGGAGTAATGCCGCATGTTTAATGTTGGAGATGATCATGGCTTTAATTACTGTTTAATAACTAAAATTGAAGTAGGTAAATGCAGAGGCACAGGTGGGCAATAGATGTTATTTGGTTGTTAACCGTCCACTTGTGTCCCGTAGGACCCCGAGTTCTTGACACCTGTTCCGAGATCGAGCGCGCTAACCACAGGTGGGGTGTGTGGGCACCCCCATCGATTAGTACCTGATTTCAAAGTACTGTACCGGGGGCCACAACTAGTTTGAGGTTTTATTTACTATCCTGTACTTATGCCATGCTTTACTGCTTTATTTAAAATTGTGCGATGTACTGCACCTGTACTGTTTAGGATTGCGGAGTGTTTTCGCGGTATCGACAAGCCCAGTCACACTTTCGGGTTCCCAGTCGTTTACAGCCATTGACGCAAACCCTGAGTCCGTCTCGGAGACCGGCCGACTTCGTTGCGGGTAGCTTAGTGGGGTGGCCCCCATGTACTTGCTTTGGGTCTGGGAAACGTCATGACTTAGGCCCTGCCGACATACCGATGGGTGTATGTTAACTGATCTGGCAAAAAGGGTCGAAGTGCGTGTGGATACTTTGGTGCACCTCTGCAGGGTTAAATCTTTTCGAAAAGCCGTGTCCGCGGTTATGGACGACTTGGAGCACAGTTCTCGATCATAGACAACTATAACTAAAGTTTACTGTTATAATTTGACTTGTATCCGATATGACTAGTAATCAGCTTCACTGCAACGGAATGGCTAAATAAAAGTACCAACAACTGCTGGGTTTGGGATATCTCATGCTAATTGTATCTGACTAGTAAGTGTTGCAACTATAATGGAACGGTTAACTAAAACTGCCCACTGCTTATTATATCAGGAGGACTATCTATACCTGACTAGTAATTGCTGCAACGATAACTGAATCAATAAAACTGCCAACTGTGTGAGTTCCTCGGTTGACTTCCTCGTTTGGTCTCGAGGGGGAAATACCAGGATGGGTATGTTTGGTGGTAGCATCAGGTTGGTTCCGAATAGGTCTTTCTTATCCCTCTCTGATAGCCGACAGTTGTACCGAGTCTCTATAGGTTGTTTAGTGCATGCCGCGCTGCCGCTTCAGTCCACCATACCTATGTAGGCGAGGACCGCCGAATTCTAGTCTCGCCGTGTACTGGCCTCAGTACTGACCGCTCCTCTTTTTCCTTTGCCCTTTGTCGGCACCCCTTTTGTTTTAGCAGGTTTCGACGTCGTTAGCAGGGTTACCCTTCCGGCTTGGCCTGGGCAGGGTTATGGACGCCGTTGGTTATTCTTCAGGGCTCTTAGCCCCATTTGCATCTTGTCCGTACTCGGACGCTATATCGTTTTCCAGGTGATTTGGATCTTTGTATATTATATATGTATTCTTGACTCATTGAGTCGCTGTTGTATATATATCTGTTCTGTGGGTCCCATCGAGGACTGTTGTGCAATGTTATTACTTCGTTCTCCACCCGCACGAAAGTGCCTGGTGGGCGTCCTTGAATCGTTTCTATGCGGGTTTGGCGGGAAGCGTTGTAACTTGCATAGGACCGATTCGAGGGTGTTACAGAGTGGTATCAGAGCTCAGCAGTTGCGATACCCCACAAGTCCAGCCTGTAGGATAACCTAGCTAACGGCCGAAGTAGAGTGTCAAAACTATTTTTGCAAAATCGGCTGGATAGTTCTGATTAGGTCTGATTTTACTCCTTACCCCTCTGCTGCTCTCCTCTCACCTCTGCGTGTTTTGACTCCGCTCTCTTCTCTCTCTTCGAGTCCAGGATTTCTCGTGATTGGGTTCCATCGTACCTTCAGGGTTTCGCTTCCTCCTTTGGTAACGGCGTTGCTACATCTGGTCTTCATGCTGTCCGAGGAATCCTTCGTCTGGTGGACTTCTCTTTGTTCCTTCTCGTGCCTTCCGGTGTTTTTCGACGCGACATCATCTACGCCAGATCCGATGCCGAGTCTGCATCACGCCTTTGTTTCTGAACCTCGATTGTCGAGATCTTCAGTCTGATTCCGAGAATGGTTGCACGCTTTTTTTTACTGATTGTGCAGAGTAATAGTTTGGGTGCGTGATGGATTGGCCCCCATGCCGACTACTCACTCTATTCGCTTGTGTACATTGAAGTGGATGAGAATGCATCGATTCTCTCTTTCTATCGAAGCTAGAGGTGGCTTTCTTTGTTGATACCTCTACCTTCGACCTTTTGTTCCCGGAGTGTTCTCTCAACGATCACGGACAACGACCTATTGTTAGTGGTGTCGCGAGGATCTACACGAAGCGAAAAGACGCAGATCGCCGACCTTCCTTTCCGGTACCATGAGGCGGATCTCGAGGGCGAGAACGATTGTTAGTGGTTTCGAATTGTGGCGCCCCGCTAAAACCACTACTAGAAAATCGCGTTGTTTTTGGTGCATTGCATCATCATGACCGCATGCTCATGTCATCATGCCATATTGCATTTGAGCATCGTCATGTCATTGTGCATTTGTTTGTCTAAAACTATTTTCAAAACGCCTAGTTTTGTTTTCCAATATTCCCGTCTTTATTTCAAATCCAAACCCCGGTCTCCAGATTATTTTGTTTCGTCTACCAATGGATTTCAAAAGCCCCGTTTTAATATTAAAATATTTTATTTTTTTAGGGGCAGCCGTACCGGGCCGATCCGACCCAGTCGGCCACCCCAGTACAAAACCAGAAATACCTAAACCCTACCTACCCCAGAACACCCAAAACCTATGCTACCAGATAACCTACCCAGCCTATCTACCCACCCTGCCTCCACCTCACCTGCACCAATCGGTGCACGCCACCTCGCCTCTCCCTTCCCTCTATCCAGTCCCATGCCGCCACATCAGTCCCTGGCCCCACCTCCTCTCCACCCTACCACACACGCACTCACACACAGCCCCACCAGCCCTCCACTCCTCCCGCCCAACGCCCCACCTGGCCACATTTTTTTCCCACCCCGCCGCCACCTGGGCGCGCGCCCCACGCGACCGCCCCCACCTGCCGCAGTCCCGGTCCCACTCCCACCCTGGCCTCGATCCCTCCCCCCCCTCTCTCTCTCCCCTGGCCCCACCCCGACCCCGCTCTCCCCCCTGGCTCTCTTTCTCCTCCGCGTCCGCCCGCGACCCGGACCGACCCCGCCTCCTCCTGGCGCCCGCCGCCGCCGTCTCTCCTTCCCCCGTCCCTGCTCCCTTTTCCCCCGTCGCCTCCCTCCCCTCGCGCGGAGCTCCGCGCCACCGCCTCGGGGTCCTCCTCTCCGCCTCCTCGGCCAACCGCCGCGCCACCGGTCGCCTCCTCGTCGGCCGTCGTCCGCGTCTCCGTGCTCCCCGCCGAGCCCGGCGCCGTCTCGGGACCCCTCCGCTCTGGCCGCGCCGTCGCGGGCCTAGGCCGCTCGCCGGCCCTCCCGCGTCTCCTCTGGCCGCTAGGGCGTGGTCCACCTCCCGCTGGCGCGCCTTGCCGAGCCCTCGCCGCCGTCTGGTTCCCCTGCCTCCGCCGCCAGCGCATCCGCCGCCCGGCCTCTCGCTGCTCGCCGGCCGCCTCCTCGGATCTCCGGCCCGCGCCTCCTCCACCGCCCGACCGCCACCTCGCCCGGCAACCGCCGCCTCTACCGGGCCTCTGTCCGCCGTCTCCCGCCCCTTCCCGGAGCTCCGCCCCGCCTCCGTCGTGTCCTCCGCGTCCTGCGCAACCTCCTCTGCACCCGAGCCCCGCGCCTGTGCCTCCTCGTCGCCGGCCTCTCCCTCCCCAGCTCGACCTCGCCTCCGTCGAGCCCCATAGGTGCCGCCGCCCTTATCCTCTTCCGCGGCCTCCCTGCATCGATGCGGGCGCCCCTTCTGACCGACGCACCAGCGTGCTGTCCTCGCCCTGTGCTTTTGGTCACCGGTTTGCCATGCTCTGGTTTGCTGTTGTTGCACGTTTGTCCCTAGCCAATCATCAGTGAGTTGTTGATGCCCCGGTGTCCTGTAGATCCTTCCGGCCAACAGTCCATGCGTGTGCCTTCTCAGTGGATGCTCCTCCAGTTGTTTGTTGCTGATGTGCTACTTCTATACCGACGCCAAGTCCTTCGATCTGGAGACCCTATTCTCGGATGCGAAGACCGCCACATGGAACACCAAGATCCTCGACCCGATGGAAGAACCCGAAGACCGATCCCCGAGACCGAACCCTCGGCACGCCAAGATCTTCTCCTCGGAACGCCATGACCGTCTACACGGACCCGAAGACCACGGATGCGACAAGTTCTCCTTCCCGGATGCGAGCCCCGGATCCGAAGACCGCCAAGTCCTTCTTCCCGGATGCGAGATCGATCCCCGTCGAACCCTGAGTCCGATCCCCCGAACCCTCGGAACCCCAAGATCGCCTTTCGATGTGTGACCCCTATCCGAGACCTCTATTTTTTTTACAATATAATATCTCCTGCTGCATATTTAATTATTCATGCTTGCATCTCATCATGTGGGTTGGGGGCCTTATGCCGATTCACCTAAATTAAATATGGGATCCATATGCGGGCAAATCTAGTCTTATATTGGTCCCATTTAAATTTGTGTAGCGAACCGGTGATATATTTTTGCCATGTTAAGACAACATCTAAATTGCGGGGTATCTAAACAATATGAACTTAGTAATTAATCGTCGGGACCCCGGTTCCGTTTAATATTGCCTAATTGCATCGCATCTAGCCATGCCATACATCATACATGCATCATGCCCGATCTTTTGCCGTAGTATTAAATAGTGCATCCGGTGTTTCTTCTAGTGTTTTGGATCTTCGCGGATAAGGCCGTTGAGTTGATGCGAGTGTCGATCCGATCTTCGGATGAACCTTCGGCAATGTTTTCCAGGCGAGCATCTCCCCCTTTCTACCTATCTTACTTTTATAGTATTTATTCCCTCCTGTTGATCTACTGCTATCTGTGTTGCGATGCTCTAGTTTTCGTGCCCGTGATATCCCTTGCCGCCTTATATTGCCTTGGACACATCCTATTACCTGTTGATTGGTAGATAGTTGGACTTGCGCGTCGTAGTCGCTTGCTCAAGTGCTGTTGCGTGTCGTCAAGTGCCACAGTTGTTGGAGTAATGCCGCATGTTTAATGTTGGAGATGATCATGGCTTTAATTACTGTTTAATAACTAAAATTGAAGTAGGTAAATGCAGAGGCACAGGTGGGCAATAGATGTTATTTGGTTGTTAACCGTCCACTTGTGTCCCGTAGGACCCCGAGTTCTTGACACCTGTTCCGAGATCGAGCGCGCTAACCACAGGTGGGGTGTGTGGGCACCCCCATCGATTAGTACCTGATTTCAAAGTACTGTACCGGGGCCACAACTAGTTTGAGGTTTTATTTACTATCCTGTACTTATGCCATGCTTTACTGCTTTATTTAAAATTGTGCGATGTACTGCACCTGTACTGTTTAGGATTGCGGAGTGTTTTCGCGGTATCGACAAGCCCAGTCACACTTTCGGGTTCCCAGTCGTTTACAGCCATTGACGCAAACCCTGAGTCCGTCTCGGAGACCGGCCGACTTCGTTGCGGGTAGCTTAGTGGGGTGGCCCCCATGTACTTGCTTTGGGTCTGGGAAACGTCATGACTTAGGCCCCGCCGACATACCGATGGGTGTATGTTAACTGATCTGGCAAAAAGGGTCGAAGTGCGTGTGGATACTTTGGTGCACCCCTGTAGGGTTAAATCTTTTCGAAAAGCCGTGTCCGCGGTTATGGACGACTTGGAGCACAGTTCTCGATCATAGACAACTATAACTAAAGTTTACTGTTATAATTTGACTTGTATCCGATATGACTAGTAATCAGCTTCACTGCAACGGAATGGCTAAATAAAAGTACCAACAACTGCTGGGTTTGAGATATCTCATGCTAATTGTATCTGACTAGTAAGTGTTGCAACTATAATGGAACGGTTAACTAAAACTGCCCACTGCTTATTATATCAGGAGGACTATCTATACCTGACTAGTAATTGCTGCAACGATAACTGAATCAATAAAACTGCCAACTGTGTGAGTTCCTCGGTTGACTTCCTCGTTTGGTCTCGAGGGGGAAATACCAGGATGGGTATGTTTGGTGGTAGCATCAGGTTGGTTCCGAATAGGTCTTTCTTATCCCTCTCTGATAGCCGACAGTTGTACCGAGTCTCTATAGGTTGTTTAGTGCATGCCGCGCTGCCGCTTCAGTCCACCATACCTATGTAGGCGAGGACCGCCGAATTCTAGTCTCGCCGTGTACTGGCCTCAGTACTGACCGCTCCTCTTTTTCCTTTGCCCTTTGTCGGCACCCCTTTTGTTTTAGCAGGTTTCGACGTCGTTAGCAGGGTTACCCTTCCGGCTTGGCCTGGGCAGGGTTATGGACGCCGTTGGTTATTCTTCAGGGCTCTTAGCCCCATTTGCATCTTGTCCGTACTCGGACGCTATATCGTTTTCCAGGTGATTTGGATCTTTGTATATTATATCTGTATTCTTGACTCATTGAGTCGCTGTTGTATATATATCTGTTCTGTGGGTCCCATCGAGGACTGTTGTGCAATGTTATTACTTCGTTCTCCACCCGCACGAAAGTGCCTGGTGGGCGTCCTTGAATCGTTTCTATGCGGGTTTGGCGGGAAGCGCTGGAACTTGCATAGGACCGATTCGAGGGTGTTACAGTGCTCCTGATTGCTTTTCCTGAATTGTGGTCGAGAACCTAGCATCTGCGAGCGCTGAGTCAGGGTGCTGAACCTACTGCCTCGGGATGTGTTCCTAGCGCCATTTCCACCTCGAATCCGAATCCGGTACGACGATCCCCAGGGGACGTGGCATCGTTCCCCGTTTCTGGCTACTATGTTGAGCCGCATAAGCCAATGTTGAGGATTAAATCCCATTCTCTGCCCAGTTCCATGGAACTTTGTATTCACATTGATGAATTTTCTGAAAAAATAAGGTAAGAAACAATATGTGGATGCAATGCTTAAATGATTCTTCGGTTTCAATCCTTGAGGGAGAGTTCTTTTGGCGCGTAAAGCATGATGACATCGTACCTCCTTCCAGTCCCTAATAAATGTTTTGCTGCATTAAGTTTTTATTTATTTAGATTATGTTAGATGTTCCCATAATTTTGTACTTAAATTCTTGCAACTGCGGACTATAGTTTACTTCGGGTAACTTTTCTAAACTTTATACACCCAAATGCGAAGTCCTGGATGCCCCATTGTTATCACTGAAGCTAAATAGCAGCACAGGCGCACTAGCCCATCCTCCATATGATTCCCAATCAGACGTCTCTAGCAAGCTAGAGAATGCCAGTCATCGGGAGTATGGGGCATTTGTGAAGATGCGCAGAGTAGTGAAAGAGAGAGAGTACCGACCATAGGAGCTGGAGCTGATAGTGGAACTTGTCGAGGTCGTCGGAAGTGGCCAACACGGGCTTCTTGGCCGCGACGCGCTCGCCCCTCAGCCGCGCCTCGTACACCGTGCTCTCCGACCCTGCACGGCGCATCATGACACGTCACATCGTCGTCGCGTTTCCCTCCCCCCATCGTCACAAGTCAGAACAACAGGGAGGAGGAGAAGTGAGCATGGGGCAGGGTTAGGTACTTACCTCGCGCGATGGGGGAGATAAGGGAGAAGGACGCGGCGGGGAGGTGGAGCGGGATGGTGGCGCTGCGGCAGCACCCGCGCACGCACCGGTTGGACTCCTCCGGCGGCACCTCCAGAGCCATCGCCGCCTCGACCTCCCCGTCGGCGTTGTGTCGCGTGGGAAATCGGTTGAATCTCGATAGGCGTGGTCGCGGGTGGGGAAGTCAGAGCATCTCCACTGGTTTGACGGCCAGGCCGAAATCGGGATGAATTTTCTTTTGCTGGATCGGGAGAAGATTTGGCATCAGGCCCGCTTGGTTCACTAGATTTTAGCTAAAAATGGTACGGACCAATCGAGTTTTCGCTAAAACCTGTGCATACTTCGTAATAGGAGCTGCACCGCGGTAGAAGGAGGTGTAGTTGGCATCCTGGGTCCCGTCATCGTCGTTCGACGGCTGTGGTGGCCAGGAGCTGCACTAGCCGACGTATCCGCAGCCCCATGGCTAATTGGCTATGATGAGGGCCCGACTCGTCTTCCCCGTCGTTATCGAGGACGACGAGCGCCGCGTCTTGATAGGCGCACTGCCGGCAAGCGCCGCGGACAGCCTGGCGCTCTGCCTGCTCATGCAGACACCAGATGTGTTCGGCCTCCTCCCGCTCTCAGTCCGCCCTGGACCAGGCTGACGCGTCGGGCCTACATCGGTGGCACGTCGTTCAGAGAGCGCTCTAGCACCATCTTCAAGACTAACGCGTCTTCGTCGACCGAAACCGCCCAGTCTATCGGCTCGGTCTTCGGGGTGAGTAGCTTCGGCCTCACCAGCCGAAGGTGGCCACTCGGCGGCGATGGCGTGTGGCATTCATTGATGACGATGTCGTGTGAACGTGTCCGCGAAGGAGAGCGCACTGCGACTCCACCTCCCGTTTCACTAGACAGAGTGGCGCCGTGACGCACGGCGAGTGTGCTGGCACCGAGAGGGATGAGTGCAACGCCGACGCCGAGGACAAAGAAGACACGCCGCCCATCCTTCTTAGCAGCCAGCAGGCTGCCACATGTCGTCGGGCGGCCAACGGTGGCGAGCGCAGAGAATAGCCTAGCCTCGGGCTATCCCCGACGCTGATGTGCTCGAGGACGGCGGCGAGCGTGTGGCCTGGTGCCCCCCACCACCGACGAGGTCATGTGGCGTTGTGCTGCACCGAAGGCGGGCCTCCTCTCTCGTAGGCGGACAACTGCTGGTTCCGGCGTTCGACGAAGTACTTCTCCCAGTGGGCGATGTTGCTCGGGTCCTCGGCGAGCTCTGGATCTTCCATGGCTTCGATGGCCGCCTGGATCTCCTCGACCAGCTCGTGCCCCTCCAGCACCAGCGGCACGGGCACACCACCCACGCTAAGATTCTGGGTCGGCGAGCACCTGAAGTCCGGCGGCGCCGGGTAGCCGGTGTCATGGAGCAGCCATGCCCCCCATGACTGGAGAGAGCACCGACCGAAGCCGTTCGCCATCGTAGGGTCTTCAGGATGGCGCTCAGCTATCTCTACCACCGAACTTTTTTTCTCGCCGCTGGGAAGCCTGTTGGTTGGGGAATGGAGGTGATGAGATTGGTGAGCTTTGGAGACGGCGAGAGCGCCTCATTTATAGTGGAAAGAATAAAGGGTAGCAAAGGACGGAGGGGGTAGCGGCGTGGGCGGGAAAATGGAAACAGTGGGAAGGTGGGCCGGCGGTGGCGCGCCATTACGGCGGCGATGCGTAGCCGACGGGACATGCGGCCGTTGCCCGACGGTTTGTCATGAGAGTCAAGGTGACGTGATGACCTTGACTCGGTTTTCACACGCTGACAGGACGGGGCCACCAACACGGGTTTTTTCGTTGTTTTGCTTCATCCGCCGTTCCCAGGCGGTTCCTAGCGCCCCGGGTTCGGCCTGGGAACCCCAGATGTAATTTGGGCCGAATCCTACGAAAACTGGACACCTAGGAACGCGGCTGGGCAAATTTTTGAAAAGGCCCTCCTGGAAATGGTAGTGGAGATGCTTTTATATGTTCTGAAGGTTATATGTTCTAGTCGCATGTCTGGGGCTCGTCGGTGAGTAAACCCGAGTTCGTTCAATTTTTGGTGAAATTCATGCAAATTTAGGAGAATTTCGTACAAATTTGCCAACATTCATATTAACTAGGCGAAACCGATTCATACATAGGCGGGATTGTCAATACATAGAAAAGTTCGGCTGATAGTTTAGTAAAAAACACTTAAAAACAAATATTTAGAGCCTTGCCGGCGCTAGGGCGCGGCCTGCTCGGCGACTTGTCCTTCATGGGGCCACGGCTGCCGCCCTAGCAGGCGTCGCCGATGCGTCATGGTGCGCTTTGGCCTGGCCTCGTCCTCCTCATCGGTGTCGTCGAGGACGACCAAGTTGGCGCGTTGACGGTGGCGGGTGGCGCACATGAGTCGCGCTGGCGCTCGGCTTCCTTCCTCTTGTGCTCCGCTTTGGACCAGGCGAGCGCATCGGGGAGGCGCATTGGCAGGGCATCTTTGAGTGACGCCTCCATCGCTAACCTGAGGGCGTAGTCATCCCGGTCTTCCTCCAACGCGCTCACCGGCTCCGGCTTCGTCCGGACCATTTGGAGGTAGTCGCGCAGTGGGGACAGAGCCCGTGGCTCATTGATGGTGAGCACGCACACGCGTGCACGTCGACACCGGCTTGGACCGCGGATGTGGTGAAGGCGGCTTGTGTTTCACCGGGAGAAGGGCGAGCTTGGCATCGGCGCCGAGCCGGAGGAGCGAGAGGCCAATGAAGAGGAGGACGCGGCGAACATCCTCCTCGACAGCCAAGAACTGCCGTGGCAGCGGGAGAGCGAGACCGACGTCGTTGCGGGGTACTCGAGGCGAGGGAAGTTGCCTGTCTCGATGTGCTCGAGGATGGAGGGAAGCGTGCGCCCCGGCACACACCACCAGAGACGCCAGCCTGCCACATTGTTCCTAGTCGGCACTGGCGGTGACCCCTCATACGACGCCAACTCCCGAGCATTCCGCTCGGCGAAGTACTTGCACCACCCCGCGTGGTTGTTGGGATGCCAGTGTGGGTCCGTCATGTCCTTGTCGTTCATTCTGGCGAGGATTACTTGGATCTTGCTGACCATCCATACATCGGGCGGTTGGGGTGATTAGCACGCCTCCCGCGCTCAGCCTCCATGTCGGCGGTGCACGAAAGTCCGACAGAGCGGGTGGCTGGCCTTGTAGAGGAGGCAGCCCTCCCACTCGTTCAAGGAGCGCTGATCGAAGCCGTTCTTTTTTGTGCCATCGCTTGGGTACCTTTTCGCCATCGCCACCAAGAAACAAGATCTGTGGAGGAGGGGGAGTTCGCCGGTGCGAGGAGGAATATGAACGACGAAGGGTAAACTGCCGATTTTTATAGCGGCGAGGTGGACGGGAGGGGTGTAGCACGCGGGCACGAAGCGCGAGAAGCCGAGGTGCGCGTGCGGGAAGCCGAGGTGCGATGGCGCGCAGTAATCCCGCCGTGTGGGCCGATGATGGGACTCGACAGGTCAGTCACATGCAAAAAGAATGTCGGCGACTACCTTAACTCACGCGGGAGTCGAGAGGACGTGGAGAAGACGATCTCTCGCCGACAGCTCGGATCCACTCGAGTCCACATGGACAAGACAGTTTTTCCGCGTTTTTCGTTTTATCCGGCGTCCTTACCCGGCGTGCTAGGTTCGGCTTGTTTTCCGAATGGATTTGGGCTAAATCCAGATGGAGATGGAGGCATGGCGATTTTCTCTGTCAAGATAGAAAAGTGATCCGTGAAGGTCCTGGAGGTGGAAAAGTGAGGTGTGAGGGTCCCGAGGGCGTGGGTAGAGGTGCTCGGCGTGGCATCGTGGAGGCCGTCGGTGTGATTGTAACTGGATCGTGGAGGCACTTAGGTTTATTTGGGTTTAAAGTAAATCTACACACTAAAAAAATTTAGATTCATTTTTTTTACAACCTAAAATATTTTATATTTTTAAACGGAGGAAATACTTTGTTGGGTTTTAAAATTTCGGTTTCGCTAGTTTTAATAAAAAGTCTAGACTCATTTTTTTTTTGAGAAAGTCTAGATTCATTTTTCTTAGTATGTAGGTTCGTTCGGGTTTAAAGTGAATCTATATACTAAAAAAAAGTCTAGATTTATTTTCTTATTACTGGATTTATCTCACGGTTGAGCAATTCGAATTTTGTTCCCGGTGGTCAACCGCACGGCGCGGCCAAATCTTTTTCGGTCTTCGCTCAATTTCCTTTTCTGGCAGCAACGCACCGCGACCTGCTCTCCCCTGCCTTCCCTTTTCGCGTTGAACATTTTGCATCGCCGGCTCCTCCTCCGTCTCTGTCACAGGACAGCGGCGGCCAGATCGAGAGGCCAGCCACGCTGGACGGCCACCATCAGATCGGAGACGACTTGTTAGGAGGCAGGATGAGGAAGACCACTAGGTGTGAAGAAGAAAAAACGAGCCAAGATGCCCCGCCGTCCGCCGTCCGTCGTCGAACGGCCTCCTCCGGCAGCGACGGGGTGAACTGAACGGCCATTGAAGGTCTCCTAAGGTCACCGTGGCGGTGCCTCTGGAGTCAACGAGCAATGGTGACATTTGTAGATAACACAACGAGCATGATCTACTATACTGGTCAATGCCTCTCATGTTTTGAGATCTTGGAGAATCCCGGACCCTGTCTCAACGAGAGAGGGCTCTTCGCGCAAATCTTAAGCGCCGTGTTTAAAAGGCCAGGCTGCCCTAAAAGATCACGGAAACGACAAGCCTTCAGAATCACTTATCTTCATGAGGGAGATGCTAACACAAAATTTTTTACCTACGGGTAAATGCGAGGAGACGCAAGAATTACATTACGATGCTCAAGCATCTCAATGGTTGGTCTACTACTCACAAGGACAAGAAGAAACTCATTTTCGACCACCTCTCCCAAGCTTTAGGCCGCCCTCCACCTCGGTAGCTGGTTTTTAACTGGGCCATGTTAAACCCCTCTGTACATTCTTTGGAGGATCTTGGATTGCCTTTCTTCGAACTTGAGATCAAGGAGGCCATCGATGACATGCCTGCGGATAAGGCCCCGTGTCCTGACAGTTTCTCCATCTCTTTTGTCCGGTCTTGTTGGGAGACCATCAAGGACGATCTTATGAGGGCTGTCAACGTATTCTCTGATCTTTCGGCGTCCAATTTCCACGTGGTCAACACCGCCAACATTATGCTGCTGCCAAAGAAGGACGACGCAGAGTCCATCACTGATTCCAGGCCCATTATCCTCATCCATGTGGTCCCGAAGATCATTGCCAAAGCTATGGCCCGCCGACTCAGTCCTAAGATGAATGATATTGTTTCTCGCAGCCAGAGTGCATTCGTCAAGTCCAGAACCATCCACGACAATTTCATGTATGTCAGGAACACCGCCCGCCATCTCCATCGCAGCAAGACTCCGGCCCTCCTCTTAAAGCTTGATATCGCCAAGGTTGTTGACACTGTTCGCTGGGATTATATGCTGGACCTCATGCAACGTCTCGGTTTTCCCCAAAGATGGTGTGCTTTGATGTCGACTCTATTATCCATGGCCTCCTCCCGCGTCATCCTAAACAGGACCCCAGGAAAAAACATCACTCACGGCCGCGGTCTCAGACAGGAAGACCCCATTTCGCCGCTCCTTTTTTACATTGCCATCTACCCCCTTCAGGGTATCTTGGAGAAGGCTACTGCCTCCGGGCTGCTGCACGAGATGCCTGGCGGTTTGCAAGAACCCCGTGTCTCCCTTTACACGGACGACGCTGCCATTTTTTTGACACCCACAGAGCACGGCATTTTGGCCTTGGCCAGTATCCTCCAGAGTTTTGGGGAGGTTTCCAGCCTGGTGACAAATGTGGCAAAAAGCTCTATAACTCCAATTCGATGCTCTGGCATTTACCTTGCGTTGGCTCTGACGGACTTACCGGCGACTACTGTTAATTTTCCTCTCAAGTACCTTGGTCTACCTATTTCGCTTGGCAGACTTTGAAGAGCGGATATCCAACCTTCAATCGATAAGGCTGTGGCGCGGCTAAACCCCTAGAAAGGCAAGTTTCTGAATCGGGCGGACTGTACCGCTCTGGAGAAGTCAGTGCTCTCCTCCATGCATATCTTCTTGCTAACAACTTTAAAGGCGGATAAGGGAATTCTCAAGGCCTTCGCCAAGATCAGCCGGGGAATGCTATGGGCTTGTAAGGAAGCGGTCAGTGGGGGGAAATGCAAGGTCAACTGGCAGAAGGTCTGTCATCCTAAGGAGCTCGGTGGCCTTGGGATCTTGGACTTGGAAAAGTTCTCTCGCGTGCTCAGGCTTCGCTGGTTGTGTTACGAGTGGATGACACCGGAAAATCCTTGGGTTGGCTCCGAAACTCCCAACGATGCCTCTGACAGAGACCTCTTCAACACCGCTACTCGGGTCACCATTGGAGATGGCGCTAAGGCCTCTTTCTGGTTTTCTTCCTAGCTTGATGGTTCTCCCCCAAAAAACCTCGCCCCCCTGATTTTTAAAGCCTCCAGAAGAAAGAATCGAACGGTCCGAAATGCGCTCGAGGGACTGAACTGGGTCGCCGACATTAATGTGGGATCTTTCACGATCGATCACATGGAACAATACGTCCGCCTATGGAATCTCCTTTCAGAGGTTCATCTATCCCCCTGCACCTCGGACTCCATTATTTGGACCATGTCTCCAAATGGTTGCTACTCGGCCAGCTCCGTCTACACGGCCCAGTTTCTTACAGCTCTGCCTTGCTCTTTTGAGCAATTGGTTTGGAAAGCATGGGCTCCCCCTAAATGTCGTTTATTCGCTTGGCTCGCTGTTCAAAATCGTCTCTGGATCGCCGATCGTCTCGCGAAACGCGGATGGCCACACTAGGCCTCTTGCCAGCTGTGTAGGTGCGTCCCCGAGACGACGCGTCATATTCTCTTTGAGTGCCGCTTCTCTAGAAGAATCTGGTCGGCCGCGGCGTCTTGGATGTCCTGCCCGGATCTGGTCCTTTGCCTTGAGTCGGGGAGACCAAAGGTGCTGGAAAATTGGCATGCTATCACCAGGACCCCCACCTCTTCTCCCAAAGGTCTTCGGACTGCCATCATGCTCATCACTTGGGAGATCTAGAAGGGAAGAAACGCGAGAGTTTTCAATAACAAATCATCCTTGCCTTCGGTCGTCATGCATAAGATCTGGGAGGAAGGAAAGGATTGGATTTTGGCGGAGCTTGTTTTCTGAGTTTCTTTTTCTTTGGGATTGCTATCCCTTTGGTTTTTTTTTATGGCTTAGGCCAAACCCTTGTTTGCTCCTTCTATATAAATATAAGGCAAGAGCTTTTTTGCCTTGTTTCAAAAAAATGATTCAAGCATGAGCATGTCCTGATTCACCAACATACTTAGTATGACCAAACCAGTTATTAATAATGGCAGTCTCTACTGTAGACCGGAACGAAGGACCTAGCACATCATACACATGAACGGATGTTAATTTTTTATGTTTGCTCCCTCTATATATTCTCATCACTTAACTGTGGTTTCTGCCATCTGTAGCTAGCAGAAGAATGTCCAGAAGAAGAAGTCGACTATTGTATTTGAGATGTTATAGCAAACCAAACCAAATACAACACCGGTTTACATGTATGCTGTTACACAGAAGAAAATGTTTAGATTATAGCTCTTGTATGAAACCATCGTTCTTTATCATCCCAACTTGTCTCATGATCCAGTAAGTTGGGCGACTTTCAGCTAGGCTTTTGGCTTTGTAAAATTGTGTTGCAGGACACTAAGATCAGTTCTGGCTTGAGCTTCCACCAGGTTCTGTATGCTGAGAATACAAGAATGAATTCTTCTACTATGTTGTTTTGACCGAATTACAACTCGACTGAATGTTGGTTTGTATATTAACTGATATAAGTTAAACGGTTGTATGCTGATTTCATTCTATTAAGATGAACCAACATTTCGAAACTGAAATGTGTATGCGATCATCATAATGGCATGAAGTATCTTGCGTAGAGAGTGTATGTGTTGCATTTTGGTCGAGATGAACTGACCAATCTGAAAAGCTGATGCAAGTCATTGGAACTTCTTTCATCGGTGACCAGTCTGCCGTGCGTGCCAGGAGATTACATCTCCAAAAGGAATACTCAAACCATCGTAATTGGTTTTGTTTTCCAAGAAGGACCACATATGCCGGCTAGTACAATCGGCTTTGGCCTCTTCGGTTCACAAGATTTTGAAAACACAGCATAGAAGAAACATGGTAATCCGATACACAATCATGTGTAGCATGTGTTGAATCATATGCGAACACAGTTATGTGTAGCATATGCCGTATGACTGCGCCACAGGAAAACTTCTGCTCTTTTTGAACTAGTAGGAGTATGACATAACTGTCAGTGAAACAATGATAGGTAAATTTACCACGAGGCTGGATTGAACTAGATTTTTCTATGGAATTACATGTAATTAAAACAGGCCATAGGATCTTACATACTACTCAGTATATAAGTTTTAGAATAAGACTTCCTAAGAAATAGAATGCTAAAATACCTACAAAAATCCATAAGTTCAAAGATTCTACTTCATATTTGTCCGTAAGTCAAAGATTCTACATGACATGTGTGAAGAGTGTCTGCATCATCCCAGCGTTACGTTCCTAATCTAAGAATGAAGGAAAACAACACGTGTTGAGCCATGTCTTGTCTTCTACACAGGTGAGATGGGGATCTATATGGTCTACTCTATCTGTATGTAGTATTGTCAGTATGGAATGGAACTGATTCCAGTAGCACATCTGTTTTTTTCTCCACAAAAATGAAAAAGAGCAAAACTGCTTGTGGTCACCCTCTCCACATACATATGGTAAGAAATTGTACGTTAGATATGTATTTAGTTGCCAGGTGCTATTTTTTCTGTTAACCCTGATTGAAACAACAATTTCATCTATTTCTGAAGGAGCTATGGTGACATTTGCAGATACCACAACAAGCATGATCTACTGCACTGGTCAATGCCTCTCATGATTCAAGCATGAGCGTCCTGATTCACCAAACATACTTAGTATGATCAAGACCGAACACCAGTTAATCATGACAGTAGCTAGGATGCGATATTGTAGAGTGGAATGAAGGAGCTAGCACATTATACACATGAATGTGGATGCTACCTCTTAGTATGTTTTCTCTCTCCATATGTTCTTATAAGTTTACCGTGGTTCCTGCCATTGGAAGCAGATGAATGTCCAGAAGAAGAACTCGACTATTGTATTCGAGATGTTGGAGCAAACCAAACCAAATACTACACCGTTTTACATGTATATTGCTATACAAGAGAAAATCTTTAGATTATAGCTCATGTTTCAGCCCATCGTTCTTTATCATCCCAACTTGTCACATGATCCAATCAGTGAACAAAGTTTCAGCAATGCTTTTAGCTTTGTAAAATTTTGTCGCTTTAACCGAGCTCAGAGTAGAGTAGGCTCTGTATGCTATAATACAAGATTGAATTACTCTTTGTTGTTTTGAGTGAATAACAAAATTTACATGCAAGTTAACTCGACTGAATGTTGATTGCATATTGATTGAGATTGTTGTAGTGTATAAGTGGATTGTCTAGCCCTTACCATTAGATCGGTCTTTTAGAATAGTTGGTTAGTGCATGGACTTTGACATGGTATCAGACCTAAGGTCTTGAGTTCGAGTTCTGTGTGGCGCACATTTTCCTAAAAAAATGTCGGTTCCCCTCTTAAACGGTCGACTGCATGGGTAAGATAAACGAACTAACGAAACTGAATTTTTAACTCAATTTCATATTGATTGAGACATGTTAAACGTCTGTATGCTGATAGCATATTAAGATGGCCCAACTAATAAAACTGAACATAATAGTATGAACTAAAGAACTATTTTGTATAGATCATTTTTTTCTGCAGGAAAAACAAAGAGTTTATATGTTGCCTTTTGGTTAAGATGATCTGACCAAAGTGAAAAGCTAATGAGGCCGTTAGAATGGTTTGAACCACTCTGCATATTTTTTTCTCCACGAGAAACCGGAGCCTTTTCTCCTATCCGAACTACTGGCACTACATTCCTGTAGCTAATGAGGACACTCGTATGTCCTCCAATGAGATAAATGTTGGAGCTCGACATTCTGAGTTTGTAAAGGGAATATGAGAAGATATGGAATGGTTTGAACCACTCTGCATATTTTTTTTCCACGAGAAATCGGAGCCTTTTCTCCTATCCGAACTACTCGCATTACATTCATGTACCTAATGAGAACACTCATGTGCTCCAACGAGACAAACGTTGGATCTCAGCATTCTGAGTTTGTGAAGGGAATATGAGAAGATATTTCTTGCAGATAAAACAATTAATTTCAGACATCTTAGATATTTCTTGAAACATTGTGAAGGATGGAATGAATCTCTAAAAAAGTAGATGACTAACTCAGCCCTGAAAAAAATGCTACTCCCTACTCATCATATAGTCATGTCTATTAAGAAACAAAAAGGTTGATTTTAAGAAAGTTGTGGGCAAGGATCGGGATATCTTGCATGGACATCATTGATCTCTGCAACAATTTCCTCACAAAGATGGATCTTTGTTGCCTGAAGAACTTCATCAAGCTGCCATAATTTAGTTGCACCAAAAGCAGCTGATCCCACAAGTGAGTGGCTCAGTACAAATGCTGAAAGAATCAATAGGAGAAGCATGGGATCGATGTACACAGTTTAGAGAATGTAAATTTACGTAGAACAAAAATATGAGGTAGCATACCAATAGCTAGCATTTTTGGTGCATGTCACGTTAAAAATTATTCTTTTTATCACTTACCTACTCAAAGACGAGCAAGAGTTAAGCTTGGGGATGCTGATATGTTACAAACGTATCTATAATTTTTAATGCTCCATGCTTTATTTGCACCAACTATCTTATGTTTTGTCTACACTTTATAGAATTTTTATGAACTTTCTGGAACTAACATATTAACAAGTGTCACATAACCAATTTCCTGTTTTCTGTTGTTTTTTGTTTCAGAAAAACTAGTAAAGAAATATTCTCGGAATTGGACAAAACAAAAGCCGAAGTTCCTATTTTTTCCGGCACGACACGGAGTCCAAAGCAGAGACAGAGGAGGGCACCGAGGCGGCCACACCATAGGGTGGCGCGGTCCCTCCTGGCCACGCCTGGTTATGGTGTGGACCCCTCGGGCGTCCACCGACCTCGCCCCTTCGCCTATATAAATGCTCCGAGACAAAAACCCTAACTACCAGATCAGAATTCCACGAAAAGTTCCGCAGCGCCGCCGTCATCGAAGACGAGATTCGGGGGACAGAGGTCTATGTTCCGGCACTCTGCCGGGATGGGGAATTGCCCCCGTAGCCATCTCCATCGACTCCACCGCCATCTCTATCGCCGTTGCTGACTCCCATGATGAAGAGGGAGTAGTTCTCCCCCGAGGCTAAGGGCTCTACCGATAGCTATGTGTTCATCTCTCTCTCTCCATGGTGTGATCTTATTGTGATCCTGAGCTTTGTAATCTAGTTGAATAAGTAGATTCTACTCTTCATATATTATGCTACTCAAGTGCTTTTATTAATGTGATGTCCGGAGACACCTTTTCCCACGTGTGTGAAGGTGACAGTGTGCGCATCGCGTGTGGCTCTTAGGCTAAAGAATACAGAAATATTTATCATGAGTTATAATTTGAGTTGGATGTCTCTATGAAATTTTGGTGTTTGTCTGGAACCATCTAGCGCTCAAGGTGATAGTGTGGGGTTACCTAGATGGGAATGTAAACTTTAAGGTGTATTTTTATAGACCTATGCGGTGAATTGGTGTCCGTTATCCAACCGGAGAGTAGTTCAGGGTAGCATAGTGAAGAGAAGATATTTATGTGTTCAATTATGTTATCATTGTTGAGGGTGTCCACTAGTAAAAGTATAATCCATATGCCTTGTTACTAATCATTAAAACACCGTCTACAACCAGTCCTACTACATGTTTGGTTGCTACCATTTTTATTTTAAATTGTAATTACCACTTATAATCATCCATATTACTTGTATTTCACTATCTTTTCGTCGAACTAGTGCACCTATACACCTGACAAGTGTATTGGGTGTGTTGGAAACACAAGAGACTTCTTATATCTTAATTGCCGGTTGCTTGAGAGGGATATCTTTGACCTCTTTCTCCCTGAGTTCGATAAACCTTGGGTGATCCACTTAAGGGAAACTTGCTGCTGTTCTACAAACCTCTGTACTTGGAGGCCCAACACTGTCTACAAGAATAGAAGCGTGCGTAGACATCACTCACACCGATCATCATTCATTATACCTACATATGTGATGCAAACTTAATTATATAGACCATTTTAACTTAATTAGCATCATAAATAGCATAATATACCAACATAACACGTAAGTAAGATTAGCCAGCATCATATATAAATAGTACAATAGTAGCATGATAAGTCTATATAAGTAGTACGATAGCTAGCATACGACAGTCACATGAGAACACCCTAAAGTCGAGTAGACATAGTGTCAGTGACGTTGTCATCCAAGTGGTCCCAGGAAGAGGACGACGGGATGCAAGAGTCTTCATTCTGCTTGCCGAAGGGGCCGGGCTAACCCTACTGCTACGTGTCGGAGGGGCCGGTCTTGCCCTTCCCGCGCTGCTGTTGGATCTTGCTAAAGACCTCGTACTGGACCACTATCACCTGGGGATCAAGTAGGAGATCCCTAACCAAGAGGCCATCCTCCTCATGACGCACCAGATGCCTCTTTGCCCGTCGTTGCTTCCTTTTCTCCGCCCTCGTGGTAATCCTCATGCCATCTGGCGCTAACAGATGCGCCACGCGACGCTCATCCTCGAAGTTGAGGACCACTCTCGCCCCAAAGTGCTGAAACGCGGCGCAGTCATGGACGCGGGCCGCCTGCCACGGGTACCTGAAAGTACCTAACTGGATCTTCTTGTTATCCACTATGATCTGAGCTGTCCAAGTCAGGGTCTTCGTGAGTTTCCGTTGAATACCACGAAACTTTAGCTCCGGCTCCGACATGATACTAATTAAGTAATTAAATAACAATATTTGATACAACTGTTGGTCAACATATAAAAAATGAATATATATATATATGTAAACACTATGTAGAAATGTCGAACAAATTAGGGCATCGTACTTACATAGGACGCGTATATATAGGGATGGTGTCAGTGAGCCAAGTAGTATGTACAAATTTTTTTTATGCAAATCACAAAGCTCACTAACACCATCCCAGATCGCATCCTAACATCTAAAATTATCTAGATTTTCTACACCTAATATCATGTAAATTTGCTACATATATTCCTAAAATTATTTAGATTTTTTACCCCTAAAATCATGTAAATTTGCTACATCTATCCCAAAAATTATCTAGATTTTATACCCCTAAAGTCATGTAAATTTGATACATCTATCCCTAAAATTATCTAAACTACCCCTAAAATCATGTAAATTTGCTACATATATCCCTAAAATCATGTAAAGTTTCTACATCTATCCATAAAATTATCTAGATTTTTTACCTCTAACATTCCAAAAATATTAATCAAGATTATCAAGTTCTAATCACCCAAGTTTAGGGGTAATAAAACATTTGTTATTAAAATCAATATGAATGCATGTGTGTGTGATGAATGTATGAATGCTTGCAATGACTTGTTTGATTACTATGAATGTCAAGATTGGTTTAAATATGAAAACAACATCATCTAAATCATTTCCAAGAAGAATCAAATCAAGAGAAATTCAAATATAAACAATATAAGCAAATGATCATTTTGGCCAAACTTGTTCACTAGACCACTTTGAGTGTTTCTAGTCCAAGTTTTTTCACAGGAACAAATGCAGTTCTTTTCACCCTTTGCTAGAACAAGTACAAGTGAACCCAAGACCACTTTGCAAACAAACAGAAACAGATTTCAAAGCTAGTCAAATGACAATTCAAAACTGAATCAAGTGTAGGTACTAAGATCACCATTTCTCAAAAACCACTCAAACTAGTTCACCTTGTCAAACCCAAGCAACCAGATACTACCAAGTATATGACCAGTACACTCACCAAAATTCATACAAAAATTCCAAACTAAATTCCAAACAAAATGAAACCTTGCCTAACTATCACTGTTTTTGATCAATGCATTGTTCCCTCTTTGCACCCAAATCTATCCCCTTGTCTCCCCCAGTGACCACACAACATTGAAACAAGCTAGCAGGCTACCCTTGCACCCGTGCTGAGCCAACCCGAGCTCCCCTTGCCAGCCAACCATGGCTAGCTAGCAGGAGGCAACTCCGCGCCCGTTCACCATGTCCAGGAGGCAGGTGACCGTCCACCGCCACCCCCTGTCCAGCCCTCGCACGCAGCCAGGCCCCGGACCATAAAGAACACGCCGCGCCCAATGTCTCTGCGCCATGCCGAGAGCACGCCAGAGCGCCGAGCCCGACACACACGTACACGCCGCGCCTCGCCTTCGCCGCCCGTGCCTACAATAACCGCGGCACCAGCAACCCCCCAGACATCAACGTTCGCTGCCGCGCGACCCGTAGCCACTGTGCGTCGTCAAAATTGCCGCCGGTGCCGTTCAAGGCACCAGCCCATTCCGACCAACCTCGACCGCCCCTTTCCACGCCATTAAGTCTTTGAGCATCTCCAGGAGACCGCACACTGGCCTACACCCTCCGCCATGTCATTAGCTCGTTGTGCCGTCAACCCCGTCGAGCTCTGCCCATGCTGCACCGCCTCTCTCGCTCGGCTATAAAAGGAGGCCTCCCCGGCCCCAATTCACCACACCATCTCACTCCCCACCTCTCACAGAGCACCACTGACCCTTCCCCGGATCAAGGCGAGCTATGCATCGTCGAATTTCATCGGAGTCTGCCGCGAAGGAGGAGAAGCGGAGCCGTTGATTGGAGCCACCCCAGGAGCTATCGAGACCACCATTCGAACCGCCGTTGTCGACAACGTCGTTCGCCTCCAACGCCGACCCTAGATGGAGCTCTGGTGAGACTCACACGACTCCCACCGCCGCGTTAGGGTTCAGTCTCGTCGGCGCTGCCTGACGGAGACGACACACCCCAGCCATAGGATCTAATCTAATCACACAACCCAGGTTGAAACTTACCGCTTCGTGTAGCTAGAGCCATTGACGCGTGGGAACGCTCTGGTAGCAGCCCGCTGCATGCGTGCTGTGCAGCTGGGCCGGCCCATTTAGCTCTCCCGCGCAACCCAGTAATTCAAATATAGATTTTTCCAATTTAGTTCAAACCCAGTTCTGTCAGTAGATTCAAAAATTAATTCAGAGAGTTTTACTAAATCAAATAGCATGAAACTAATTTTGTCAGAAAGGTATTGAAATTGTTAATCCAAGCCCGTTTGATTCAAACCATTTGGAATTATAGATCATCTGTAGTAAAAATAACAAGGAAGAGACTTTTCTGCATTCAAACATTCTTCCAAAATCAACTATAAATGCTTTTGAGTTGATTCCAACTCTCAAAAATCACATTTGACAAGATCTTTCGGAATATGTAAAAATATCTAGGTTTACTTGCAGTAATAATGGACAAGTATTAAAAGAATGCCCCATAGACATTTCTAGTCACTTTAATTAATTAAAATAATAATGTTAAACCTTATTAAATTGTGACACCACTTTAAATCAACATGATCCCATACTTTAATTGGAGAATATTAAATCTTAAGTAGTTTTCAATGAGTATAAATTTATTTTGTAAAATAAAATAAATAAGACTAGGTCTTTAATTCTTGTGATGATGCTAGATCATCTAGTGTGAACCTTTGTGTGCCAAATAGAAGTAGTTAAATATTGTTTGGTGATTGTGTACCTCGTATTTACTTATAGACGCTAGTACTGACCAAGGATACGAAGAGGAAGGAGACTACAAAGAAGAAGAAGAAGAAGAAGAGAACTTCAATCACTACACACGGATTAGGCATAAAGCCATAATATTTTATTATGCCATTAAAAAGAACTCAAGGCAAGCTAACACTTGCATGATATGCAAACTAGAGGCTTTAGGCATAATTGGTTATACCACTTGATTATACCAAATCCCAGTTTTAATTGCAAGCTTTATTATTTTATTTCTTTATCAAAATTATTTATTTGCTTTTACTTGGTGACTTGTGAATTTTGGAAAGATATTATAGGTAGCATAAAGAGCATAAAACTTGGCATAAGTTAGATAGAACTAGATGTCATACTAAGGCATGAGATTAGACTTAGATAAGTCACACTTGATTAGCACCCCTCATTATTGATTACCCCCAACTTTAGTGGCTAGTTCTAAGCATAAAACTTAATCACTTTAGATGGAAATACTTGGTGAAAATGATTATGAAAACCATAGAATGATGAGTCATTCTAATGAAATGTTTTGTCATGTGTTATGAACACCACATGATTTTGACGATGAAAATTTTGAGGCATGAGCCTTAGCCCTTTTTAAAACTGATGGTTGAGTTCAGATGCAATACCATTCCAATTTTACCGTACAACCACAATACCCGAATTTGGGTAGGGCTTGACTGGAAGTTTATATATCTTAGTATGGGTTCCCTTGTGGAAGAAGTTTGAGTTGAGGCTACCTCGTTATGATTGTCCACCTGTGTAGTTCCCAAGATGACATATGGTCATGGTTGGGAGGCCAAACTCATAGGGGAGGTGCCTATACTAGGGTGTGTAATTGAAAGGTTAGGATTGATTATCCGCATACTGAGTATGGTGATTCAGGATTGTTCCTGACGGATGTATCGAATGTTGTGGTGAAAGTGTACCACCTCTGCAGAGTGTCAAACTATTCGAATAGCCGCGTCCGCAGTTATGGACAGTTGGAATGGCCATACTGTTTCGTTGTCGGATGTTTTTGAAATGACTTATGAAATGAATCATGACTTTGACTTGACCACAACAGGGTTGTGACATGAAACTTAAGTTCCACTTAGGTGTTGTAGAACATTAAGTCAGTTTTCTTTACTTCTAAACTCAGTTAGAGATAAATCTGGCTTTTTGCCAAACAACCTAGAGCTTAGGATTCCTAGTCAAACTACCTTACTTGTTAGTATTAGTTTGCGAGTACTTAAAGAGTACTCATGGCTTTGTCCCTGGCTATTCCTATGGCCAGACTATGAGGAGGACTACCAGGATTATGGACAGTAGAAAGTCTATGACAACTAGGATCATATACCATCGTCAGCATTGCCTGTGACCCTGAAGATGGAGCTTTGACCATGCTACCCTTATTATTATTTCGCTGCGTTGATTGTACTAAGACTGGATCATGAGATCCTTCATTTGTAAGACCTTTATTATGGTTTGTAATGGATGATGAACTATGGTACCAATATGTTATGTCTCGCAAAAATGGTAATCCTGGGATTGCGATGTATGGCATAACAGACATCTGGGATTAAAAATCCGGGTGTTGACAAGTTGGTATCAGAGTCATCTTGACCATAGGAGACCCTAGTTATAATGGACGCTTGAATCAAAAAATTAGTTTCAAAACAAAAGAAGTGAGTATTTATGAAAACCTATTCTCGTTCTTATCACTTAGCTTCTTTCATGAAAATTCATGTCCCTCAAAATTTCTTGCAAACTTACATAAAATTTGACACACTTGGTCACTCTACTAACTTACTTATCCTACATTCTTACAGATGGACGTGAAGTATAGCAAGTTCTATCAGTTGGGAAATGGAGGAGAGATCATCTTTGAGCGCGATTTTTGGACCAACTCTTGGAACTTCTTGTGCACCCGCACCCCGAGTTCTTCGGAGCCCAGCTCAACGATCAGCAAGGAGGAGAATTGCAATGGCTGATAGTTACAAGTCCCAGAGGCAAGATGTAAGCACCCACCTCAGAGGGAATCCAAGTCACCTTAAGAAAGAACAACTGGCTAGACGGACTCACCAGGGCTATGCAGGAAGCTCTTGCCCGTCTGTGTGGGCAAAGCATCAATCAGATCAAGGGTACCCCCTTTGAGTACTATGCAAGGCGTGATTCTATGGGACAGCCATTGGAGGTGCCATTCCACCCGGATCTGAAGCATCAGTTGGATCATCTCAGCTTCATGTTGTATGATAGGCAGAAGGAGTTGGACAATGCCCTCTCCTATGCCAACACAAACCATGCCATTGCAGTCAAGAAGGACCAGACCATCTCCATCCTTGCAAAGGAGCGCAAGACTTTTCACCGTCTGCGTGACAAGAAAGATTGCATCATTGCTTGCCTTCATCACAAAGTGTGAGACTTGGAGGAGACCATCCATGAGCGGGACATGCAGCTTGAGGAGAGGGACAATGTAGGGGAAGATATCCGTGGAGATCCCTACTCCTACCTCAGTGATGATGATGACTACCCGGAGGACCAAGCCATGGACTTCCACACTGATGACGATGATGCCTTCATTGACGATGATGATGAAGCCATCAATTTTGATGAGTAGTAGCACTTGAGCACTACCGTAGGTGTGAGTTGTATCCGGTCCAACTGTATCGTAGTTTCATAGAATGGTTCTTAAAACCATCTGTTTCCTTATTGTGGTGTGTGTTTGTATTATGTGCTATGAATGAATGAAAATCAAGTTGCTAGTTAGCAAAACTAGAGTCAAACTCAAAGTTTAAAAACTTTTCAAAAACAAATCCATCAACCTTAGAAATTTCCCTCTTGTCTCATGATCTATCTCAATCATCAGATGCCTCGCGGAGGAAGCAGTTCATCCCCGGACCCAATGCTGCAAATTTTGTGAAAATGTTGGTTTCGGACCGTGAAGCTGAAAGAGCCGAACGTCAAGCCAACCTAGCCACCCTTCAACACATATCTCAGATGTCCAACAACAATCAAGGCCATGGAAACCAAGACAACCATGGATCCAAGCTCAAGAACTTTCAGAACACCAATCCACGCATTTTTAGTAAGTCTGAAGAGCCTTTAGATGCTGATGACTGGCTGCAGACCATGGAGAACAACTTAGAAGTAGCTGGAGTGGAGGCAAATGAGAAAGTACTATTTGCCACTCATTATCTGGCAGGAGATGCAAGAGCTTGGTGGAATAGTATTCGCACCATGAATGGAGGATAGATGATGACTTGGGATGAATTCAAACTCAAGTTCAGAAGAACCCATGTGCCACCGGGTTTAATCAAGAGGATGAGAGATGAATTCAGAGAATTGAAGCAAGGGAGGATGACAATAGTTGAGTACCGTGACAAATTTTTGTCATTAGCTATTGTATGCACCAGATGAGATTGACACTGAAGCCAAGAAGAAGGAGAGATTCTTGAATGGTCTCCATGATGAGATGGAGGCAGTATTAGTCAACATTACTTTCGCTGACATTGAAGCCTTAGTGGATTCTGCAATCTAGATGGAAGGCAAGATCAACCAAGCCAATGAGAATCGCAAGCGTAGAATGATGAATCAACCAGGAACCCACCATACCCCAAAGTATCACCCCCAACCCGTCGGCTGGATTTTCCCCAAGAAACAATAGAACCCCGATGACCCGTCCAAACTATCCCAACCTCGGAGGAGAAAACCCAAGGCCTGGAGGAAACCACAACAACAACCCTGGAAACTCAAGCAATTTCAACCGTGCACCGCCCAAGTTCAACAACAACAACACCAACAACACCAATACTGCCCCAAGGACTGGAAGCAATGCCGTGCCTGTTGCAGGAAAAGACAAGTCTCAGGTTACTTGTTATGAATGTGGAGTCAAGGGTCACTATTCCAATGAGTGCCCCAAGAAGCTTGCAGCAGCCACCAATGTGAATGCCCCAGCTCAGCAGCAGCGCCGTGTTCAGCCTGGAAGGAGATTTGCCCGAGGGAACTCGCTCAACCGCAACGACCGTCTGTTTCATATGAATGCTGAAGAAGACCAAGAAGCGACATATGTCGTGCTGGGTATGTTTTCTGTTAACTCAGTACTTGAAAGAGTGTTGTTTGATTCTGGAGCATCGCACTTGTTTTTTACAGAAGAATTTGCATGCACTAGTAAGATTCAACCAACAAAATTGAATCATGTTATGATAGTTCAAATACCTGGTTCAACCACCAAAGCTAGAAAAATTTGCAAGGCCATACCTATCAGAATCCATGGAATATATTTTTATGCTAATCTAATAGTACTCGGAACCAAAGGTTTGGAAGTAGTACTAGGAATGGATTGGATGTCGAAACATAAAGGATTAATCGACTGTGCTAAGAAAGCCATAACCATGACTAGTACCGCTGGAGTATCAGTAGAGCATGTATCTGAAACCTTGCCCCATCAATTCAAGTGCAACCAGAGTCTATCCCAACCAACCATTGACCAAGTCAGAGTAGTCTGTGAATACCTCGACGTATTCCCAAATGTATTGCCCGGTATGCCCCCAGATCGGGATATCGAGTTTATCATTGAACTAATCCCTGGAACCGGACCCATAGCTCAGAGACCTTATAGTATGAACCCGTCTAAATTAGTGGAGCTGAAGAAGCAACTGGATTCTATGCTGGAGATAGGACTGATTCAACCCAGTGCGTCGCCATGGAGATCACATGTTTTATTTGTGAACAAGAAAGATGGAGGTAACCATTTGTGCACAGATTATCGGAAGCTGAATGATGTCACCATTAAGAACAAGTATCAACTGCCGAACATAGAAGATTTGTTTGACCAGTTGACTGGTGCCAAAGTGTTTTCTAAGATTGATCTTAGAACTAGTTATCATCAACTCAAGATTCGCGCAGAGGATATTCCAAAGACTTCCTTCACCACCAGATATGGGCTGTATGAGTACACTGTCATGTCTTTGGGGATTAACCAATGCCCCCCCCACTTATTTCATGAACCTCATGAATAAGATTTTTATGAACTTCCTGGATAAGTTTGTCATTGTTTTCATCGATGACATTCTGATCTATTCCAAATCAGAAGAAGAACATGAGCTACACCTAAGGACCATCCTTGAAACCCTTAGGGAGCATCAGTTGTATGCCAAGTTTAGCAAATGTGAGTTCTAGCTATAGGAAGTAGAATTCCTAGCACATATTATGTCAGTAGGAGGAATTGCTGTCGGCCCCGCCAAGGTTAAGGATGTGGAAGAATGGCAAGCCCCAACCACTCAAACCCAAGTTCGGGCATTTCTCGGATTAGCGGGATATTACCGCAAGTTCGTGGAAGGATTCTCGAGCATCGCAAGACCCATGACCCAATTGTTGAAGAAAGATAAGAAGTTTGAATGGACGGACAAATGTGAAGCAATTTTTCAAGAACTCAAGAAGAGATTGATCTCTGCCCCAATCTTGATTATGCCGGATATCACGAAGTCTTTTGATGTGTTTTGTGACGCATCCAAGATCGGTCTCGGATGTGTGTTGATGCAAGAAGGCAAAGTCATATCCTATCTGTCCCGACAACTGAAGCAACATGAGCAGAATTACCCTACCCATGACCTTGAACTAGCAGCCGTAGTTTTAGCCTTAAAGACATGGCGACATTACCTCATGGGTAATCATTGTGAAATGTATTCGGATCACAAGAGCCTGAAGTATATTTTCACCCAGAAGGAGCTGAATATGAGGCAAAGGAGATGGATAGAGCTAATCAAGGACTATGACCTTGACATTCACTATCACCTCGGTAAAGCCAATGTGGTAGCAGATTCTCTTAGCAGATTGCCGTGTTGCTTGAACACCATGATTCTGATGGAGCAACCAAGTTTGCACAAGGAGTTAGTGTAGGGATTCGTAGCATGGAAAACAAAAAATTTCTACTGCATACAAACAAACAAGCCAAGATCTATCTACTAGATTGTAGCAACGAGTCAATAGAATAACTCACCCTCGAAGATTCCAAAGTGTTTAACAAGAGCGGATTCTCGTGGGTGATGTAGTCGTACTCTTCCCGATCTCAAGATCACGTGGACGATCCTTCCGGCGCTGCGTTCCGGCAGCGCTCCCGTAGTCGGTCACACGTTCGGTACTCGACGAAGACCTTCCTCTCCCTTGTTCCAGCAGGCAGCGAAGGTTGTAGCACTCTCCTCGTGATTCCGACAGCACAACGGCGTGGTACCGGAAGTAGAGGGGAGATCTCGCAGGGCTTCGCCTTAAGCCGGAGCGAGTATGGTGGAGTATGAGAGAGTCCCTCGATGATCTAGGGTTTAGACACGCCGAGGAGGAAGCTTGGCCGGCGGCTAGGGTTGCTAGGCGGCGGCGGCTTGGCCTAGGTCGGCGGCGGCAGTGGAGGTGGCGGCGCCGGCGGCTAGGGTTTGGAGGAGAGGATCTTGTGTGTCCTAGGAGGGAGCCCTGACCCTCCTTATATAGGTGGAGGGGCCGGCCGGCCAAGGGGAGGGAGAGGAGTCCCTCCCCAACTCGGCTTGGGTGGGCGCCGCCGGTTGGAGGAGGGAACTCCTCCCCAACTCGGTTTCCCACTCCTCCTCTTTTCCTCTTTCCAAATTTAGCCGTTTGACTTTTCAAACTAGCTGTTTGACTTTTCAAACTAGGATTTGAATTAATCCTTTATTTGGTTCAGCGATGACACTTAGTACATGATGCAATCATACCAACTTGATACAACACATTCATGTACCCTTCCCCTCCGGAGTGCCGGACATTCCGGAACATTCTAGAACATTCCCGATGAAAACACCGGAACCATTCCCCAACTCCGAAACGGGACTTTCCTTATATGAATCTTATTCTCCGGACCATTCCGGATCTCCTCATGATATCTCGGATCCCATCCGGGACTCCGAACAACATTCGGTCTCTTTCTCATCATTCCATAACTACTCAAAACAACGTCGAATCCTTAAGTGTGTCTCCCTACGGTTCGTGAATTATGCGGACATGATCGAGACACTTCTCCGAACAATAACCAATAGAGGAATCTGGAAATTCATATGGCTCCCACATATTTCTACGATTACTTTGCGATTGAATGAACCACTTACATACGATATCAATTTCCCTTTGTCTCACGATAGTTTACTTATCCGAGGTTATGATCGTCGGTATCTCTGCATACCTAGTTCAACCTCGTTACCGATAAGTACTCTTTTCTCGTTCCCGTGATATGTGATCCCTTGTGAGCCAGTCACATGCTTGCAAGCTAATTGGATGACATTTCACCGAGAGGGCCCAGAGTATATCTATCCGTCATATGGATGGACAAATCCCACTCTTGATCCATGTGTTTCAACCAATACTTTCCGAACACTCAATGCCACCTTTATAGCCACCCAGTTACGGTGTGGTGTTTGATGTCATCAAAGCATCCATCCGGTAAAGGTGATATGCATGATCTCATGGTCGAAGGAATTAGATTACTATGTATCAGAAAGCATATAGCAATTGAACTATTAAAATGACTTGATCTTTATGCTACGCTTATCTATAGGAGTATGTCCATCATATCATTCTCCTAACGATATGATCTTGTTGTTAATAACATCTCAATGTTCATGATAGGGAAACCACAATCATCTATTAACCAACAAGCTAGTATCATATAGAGGCTTTACTAGGGACTTCAAATTAAGTTTACAAATCACACAAGTATCAATGTTTCCTTGTTAATACTATTATAGCATGAATGTAAACATTTATCATAAACACAAAGATATAATAATAACTACATTTATTATTGCCTCTAGGGCATATCTCCAACAGTTAGAAGATTTTCGAATGGAGCTAGTAAGTGAAGGATTTTTGGCTAGCATAGAACTTCAACCCACTTTGATCAGTCAGATCAAGGAGGCGCAGAAAGGAAATGCTAGTATCAATGGAATCAAATGTCGTATCGGTACAGGGAAGGTACCGGATTCACCGAAGATGAAGAAGGAGTTTTGTGGTACAAAGGACGTATTTGTGTGCCAGCAGATTCAGAGTTGAAGCAAGATATTTTGAAAGAAGCCCATGATACTCTATATTCTATCCACCCCGGAGCAAAGATGTATCAGGATTTGAAGGAGCAATTTTGGTGGCACAAGATGAAGAGAGAAATCAGAAGCTACATAGCCAAATGTGACATCTGTTAGAGAGTGAAGGCGGGACATCGGAGACCCGCGAGACTTTTGCAACCATTGCAGATTCCGGAATGGAAATGGGATTCTGTAGGAATGGATTTTATCACCGCTTTGCCTACATCTAGTAGAGGAAATGACTCTATTTGGGTCATAGTGGATAGACTGTCCAAGGTATCCCATTTCTTACCTGTCAAGACCACTTATCAGAGTTCGAAGCTAGCAGAGTTGTACATTGCTAGAATAGTCAGTTTGCATGGAGTACCCAAGAATATTATGTCGGATCAAGGAACCTAGTTTACCTCAAGGTTTTGTAAGAAAGTCCAAGAAGGATTAGGAACCAGACTAGATTTCAGCACAACTTATCACCCTCAGACTGATGGAAAAACAGACCAAGTAAACCAAATACTCGAAGATATGATGAGATCTTGTGTGTTGGAATATGGATCAAAATGGGAAGACTGTCTGCCTTTCGCAAAATTTTCATACAACAACAGTTACCAAGCCAGTTTGCAAATGGCCCCATTTGAATTCATGTATGGAAGAAAGTGTCGTACCCCGTTTAATTGGTCGGAAGTAGGAGAGAGTCAGATTTTCGAACCCGAAATCCTACGAGAAGCCGAAGAGAAACTTCACAAGATCCGTGAGAACCTTAAGGCCGCCCAATTCATACAGAAGAGTTATGCCGACAAGAGACGTCGAGACCTAGCATTCAATATCGAAGATTTTGTGTATCTCAAAGTATCACCCTTGAAAGGAATGCAATGTTTCCAACTCAAAGGAAAGTTAGCCCCTAGATATATCAGACCCTTCAAGATTTTGAATCGCCGAGGATAAGTATCATATCAACTGGAACTTCCAGAGGAAATGTCAGCCGTGCATAATGTGTTTCACATCTCGTTACTTCGCAAATGCCTAGAAGTCTCGAAGAAGACCTAAGTTTTCAAGAATATTGATCACAGAACCATAGAGATCAAAGATGACCTAACCTATCCTAAAGTACCCATTCGTATTTTGGAAGAAGCCTTCAGAACCACCAGGACCAGGAGTATCAAGTTTCTCAAGATCCAGTTGAGTAACCAAACTGAAGAAGAAGCTACCTGGGAGCGAGAAGACTACATTAGGACGGAGTTTCCAGATCTCTTTAAATCCTAGTTTTCTTTGTCTTAAATCTCGAGACAAGATTTTGTTTAAGGAGGGAAGGTTTGTAACATCCCAAAAATATTAATCAAGATTATCAAGTTCTAATCACCCAAGTTTAGGGGTAACAAAAACTTTTGTTATTAAAATCAATATGAATGCATGTGTGTGTGTGATTAATGCATGAGTTCTTGCAATGACTTGTTTGATTGCTATGAATGGAAAGGATTGGTTTAAAGATGAAAACAACATCATCTAAATAATTTCCAAGCAGAATCAAATCTAGAGAAATTCAAATATAAACAATATGAGCAAATGGTCATTTTGGCCAAACTTGTTCACTAGACCACTTTGAGTGTTTATAGTCCAAGTTTTCTAACATGAACAAATCCAATTCTTTTCACCCTTTGCTAGAACAAGTACAAGTGAACCCAAGCCCACTTTGCAAACAAACAGAAACAGATTTCAAAGCTATTCAAATGACAATTCAAAACTGAATCAAGTGTAGGTACTAAGATCACCATGAAGGGTTTTGCAGCATAGTAAATCAAAAAAATTCCTATGGAAGCGAACAAGAAAGCCAAGATCTGATCTAGGAGATGTAATCAACGAGAGAGATTGATGAGATCTTCATACCCTTGAAGAAATTGCACGTGGAAACGTTCAACAGAACGTGGTTGACGTAGTCGTACTCGCCGTCTCCTCCTCGCGATCCGATCCGATCCTACGCCGCAAGTGGCGGCGCCTTCGAGAGATGCACACGTACGATGCAGCGACGTCTCCTCGTTTCCTTGGTCCAGCAAGTATGGTGGAGAGATAGATTGGATCTGCAGCACGACGGCGTGGTGCTTATGGTGGAGAGTTTCTGCGGCAGGGCTTCACCTACGCGCAGTCAGGAGATAGAGAGGTGGACACTACTAGGAAAAGGGCAATAGGTAATCCGCACATCCGTGGCTCACATGGTTGAAGTGCCCCACGGGTAAAATAGGTGTGGCTCACCTATGGGTAGTGCTCTACTAGTAACTAGAACAACCGTGGCGCACATGGGGTATGTGCGCCACAGATATGTATGGGCCAGGGGCCTGCCAGCCGCATGCCACGTACCCGTAGCGCACATGGGGTAGGTGCGCTACGGTTGTGGCAAGTTCTGTGGCGCACTATGCCATGTGCGCCACGGATGTATAAACTTAGTAGTAGGACACCTTGCCCTAGTGCCCTACGCCAAACTATCCTGCACCAACTCCACCCCCACCCCCACCCCCCGTGGATCGCCTTTTTAGGCTTTCAAAAAATAAAATAAAATGATAAACACTTCAAAAAATTAAATCCTTTCATATTTAGGAAGATAATGTGGTACAGTTTCTAGGAAAATTAACAAACATGAGTTTTGACTTTTTCTGCAAAAAAGTCATGTCACGGTAAAATGGCCGTAACTTTTGCATACGATGTCGAAAAAAATCGTATAATATACCAAAATGACGAGAACAAGATTTTGCATCCACTCGCCACGACCTTTGGTCGTTTAGCGATTTTTTAGATTTTCAAAATTCGAAGAGTAAAAAGTTATGGTCAAAAGACTGTTTTTTCCTGCAGAAAAAAAAGAGAAAACTTACCCGTAGCGCACCACCACCTAGTGCGCCACGGATAAGCTTGGGCGGGATTCAAAATTTGAATCCTCACCCCGCCCACCTACTTTTCCCTTCCCCTTTTCCCTCTCCCTTTTCCTTTCCCTTCTCCTTCTTCCTTCTTCCTTCTTCCTTCTCCTTCTCCTTCTCCTTCTTCCTTCTTCCTTCTCCTTCTCCTCCTTCCCCTTCTCCTCTCCTTGCAGTGACGACGTGACGACGACCTCCTCCTCTCCTTGCATTGACGGTGGCGCGGCGGCGGCGGCGCAACGACGGCCACCTCTCCTTGCAGTGACGGCGGCGTCCTCCCTCCCTTCCTCCCTCTCTTCCTCCATCTCTTCCTCCCTCTCTTCCTCCCTCTCTTCCTCCATCTCTTTCCTCCTCCCTCCCTCTCTTCCTCCCTCTCTTCCTCCCTCTCTTCCTTCCTCCCTCTCTTCCTCCATCTCTTCCTTCCTCCCTCTCTTCCTACCTTCCTTTCTCCAACCACACCCTTCCTACCACCTCGATGTCGGTGAGGACTAGAGCGTCCACGGCCTCCCGCACCTCCCTGCCACGGCCATGCTCCGGCGAGGTGACACGACTGCGGCGGCGATGCACGGACCCGATTTCTTTTGCAATTCAAAACGAGGGTGTTTTTTGCATTTTTTTGTTTTTAAAAAACACATCCGTGGCGCACCTGGAAAGGCCTTCTGTGGTGCACTACCAGGTGCGGCACGCCTATCTCAACACAACTGTGGCGCACCATGCAGTGTGCCACGGCTACGAGATAGCCGTAGCGTGAGGCCCGTGGCGCACTGCTAGTGCGCCACAGAAGGCCTTTTTAGGTGCGCCACGAACAGACGTTTTTCTAGTAGTGGGAGGGGCAGCAGTTGGACGGCGGCTAGGGTTGGAGTGGGAGGAGGCTGCGCCCCTGCCCTCCTTATATAGGGGGCTGGACGGCCCCTTGACCCCTCCTCCAGGCCCTAGGGCAGCGGCCCAAGGGGTGGAGTGGGGGGCAAGTCATCCCCCTTCTTCTGGAAGGTTTCCTTAGGGTTTCCCCTAAGGGCTGGCTGGCTGGGCCTTAGGGGCCTTGTGCCCCTGGCCCAAAGTGGCCAGGGCACTTCCCCTTAGGCCCACGCAGGCCTCTGACAAGTGGGCCCACGTTGGTCCCACTCCGGAACCTTCTAGAACCTTCTGGTACAATACCGATAAACTCCAAAACAATTCCGAAATCCAAAAACTGCTTTCCTTTATATGAATCTTATTATCCAAACCATTCCGGAACCTCTCGTGATGTCCTGGGTCTCATCCGAGACTCCGAACAAAAACTCATAAACCAATTATCCATTCTATCCTAGCGTCGATGCACGTTAAGTGTGTGACCCTACGGGTTCAAGAATATGCAGACATGATCTTCTATCAATAATCAACAACAGGATCTGGAAACCCATATTGACTCCCACATATTCATCGATGATCATATCGAACGAACCACGATGCCAGGATTCAATTAATCCCATATATGTATTCCATTCGTCACGCGATATTTTACTTGCCCGAGATTCGATCGTTGGTATCGGCATACCTAGTTCAATCTCGTTCACAGCAAGTACTTTACTCGTTCCATAATCCGATATCACTTTGTTATTAACTCCTTAACCACGTGCTTGCAAGTGATGTTGATATCGATTATCGAGTGGGCTCGAAGTATATCTCTCCGACTCGGGAGGGACAAATTCCATCTCAATACATACAACCCAACAAGTACTTTTCGATCACCTGAAAGACACCTTTATGATCTCCCTCACATAGGATGACGTTTGATGACCTCAAAGCTTTCTTCCGATACCAGGGAGTTGTATTATCTCATGGTCTAAGGAATACAATACTTGACATAGGAAAAAGCTTCGCAAAGAAGAACACGATGACACGATCTAATTGCTCTGCTTAATTTGGGTCTGTCCATCATATCATTCTCCTAATGACATGATCTCATTATCAATCGACAACTCATGTCTATGGTTAGGAAACCTTAACCATCATTAATCAATGAGCTAGTCCATAGAGGTGTACTAGGGACACGGTGTTGTTCATAAACCACACAAGTATCAAAGTTTCCGCTTAATACAATTCTATCATGGAATATAAACTTTATCATGAACAAGAATTATAATAATAACATCTTTATTATTGCCTCTAGGGCATAATTCCAACAGTCTCCCACTTGCACTAGAGTCAATAATCTAGTTTACATCTGGCAACAATCTAACACCCAAGGCACTAAGGTGCTGATCATGTTTTGCTCGTGGAAGAGGTTTAGTCAACGGATCTGCGACATTCAGATCCATATGTACTTTGCTAATCTTCAGATCTCCATCTGTTATATAATCTCGAATTATATGAAACTTGCGGTTGATATGCTTGGTCTTTGGATGATATCTTGGTTCCTTAGCCAGTGCTCTGGCGCCAGTGTTGTCGAAAAATATCTCCAGTGGGTCCAAGGCACTTGGAACCACACCAAGCTTAGTGATGAAGTTCCTGATCCAAACTCCTTCACTTGACGCTTCTGAAGCAGCCATGTATTCCGCTTCTGTTGTAGATCCCGCGATCACGCTTTGCTTGCAGCTTCTCCAGCTCATAGCTCCACCATTCAAAATATAAATGTATCCTGTTTGAGATTTAGAATCATCCGGGTCGGTGTCAAAACTAGCATCGACGTAACCTTTTACGACAAGATGCTCATCACCTCCATAGACCAAGGACATTTCTTTAGTCCTATTTAAATACTTTAGGATGTTCTTTACGGCTGTCCAGTGTTCCACTCCTAGATCACTTTGGTATCTGATCGTCAAACTAAGAGCATTGGACACATCCGGTCTATTACATAGCATGGCATATATGATAGAACCTATGGCCGAGGCATATGGCACTTTGCTCATAGTATCTCTATCTTTTACCATAGTTGGACGCTGAGCCTTGCTCAATATCTTACCTAACAACATGGGCAATGAACCTTTCTTTGCTTTATCCATTCTGAACCTTTTTAGAACTTTGTCTAGATATGTACTTTGGCTCAAAGCTATAAGGCGTCTTTGTCTATCTCTATAGATTTTGATGCCTAATATATAAGCAGCTTCTCCTAGGCATTTCATTGAAAAACATTTATTCAAATAACTCTTCACATCGTTAAGCATACCAATGTCATTTCCAATAATCAATATGTCATCCACATATAGTACTAAAAATGTCACCGAGCTCCCACTCACTTTCTTGTAGATACAACCTTTGTAGCAATTTGGAACAAATCCAAAACTCTTGATCACTTGATCAAAATGAAGGTTCCGACTCCGAGATGCTTGATTTAGTCCATAAATGGAACGCTGAAATTTGCACACCTTATTAGCATCCTTAGGATCGACAAAACCCTCGGGCTGCATCATATACAACTCTTCATCAATGTTGCCATTGAGGAACGCAGTCTTGACATCCATCTGCCATATTTCATAATCATGAAATGCAGCAATTTCTAATAAAATCCGAATGGACTTAAACATCGCTACGGGAGAGAAAGTCTCATCGTAGTCAACACCTTGAACTTGCTGAAACACTTTTGCGACAAGCCGAGCTTTATAGACAGTATGTCATGGGATTTACACCGGATGTTGGAAACCATAATATCACCGTTGTGGCTTTCCGTAGGTAAGAATCGTTCTTAGCTTGTTACTCCCATAATCCACGTAAAACATGCAACAACAAAGTAGAGGCGTCTAACTTGTTTTTGCAGGGAGTGTTTCTGTGATATGGTATGGCCCAAGATGTGATGTGTATGTTGTATGCAATGATCATGTTTTGTAATGTTTCACGACTTGCATGTCGATGAGTACACAACCGGCAGGAGCCATATGGTTGTCTTTATAATTGTGTATGACCTGTGTGTCAACTTCTTATACGCCATGTAATAGCTTTACTTTATCGCTAAGTAGTTAGCAATAGTTGTAGTTGCTATTCGTGGTGGAGGCAATCATGGTGGAGTGATGAAGATCATGCTGGCATGCACAAGATGGAGATCATTGCGCGGAGATTGGCTATACCATGTCACATAAAATTATATGCATGTGATGTTTATCCTTTTATGTATCTTATTATGCTTAGATCGCGATGGTAGCATTATAAGATGATTCCTCACTTAAAGATCAAGATAAAACTATGTTCTCCCCATGTATGCACCGTTGCGAAAGTTCGTCATGTCCAAGCATCACGTGATGATCGGGTGCTATAAACTCTACGTACACATACGACGGGTACAAGCCAGTTTTGCACACGCGAAAATACTTGGGTTTGACTTGACGAGCCTAGCTTGTACAGACATGGCCTCGGAACACACGAACTGAAATGTTAAGCATGAGTCATATGAATGATATGATCGACACTTTGTTGTCCACCATTGAAACCACATCTCTTCTCGTGAAGATCGGATCAGGTGTGGTGAATTTGGATCATGTTCACTAAACAATTTGAGGGATGTTGAATTTAGTGGGAGTTCATCTAGTAATTTGATTAAGTTGAACTAGTTATCATGAACATAGTCTAAATTGTACTTGCAAATTTTGTAGATCAAATGGCTAAGTCCAACTTCAACTTCAATGTTTTTGCTGAGAAAGAAAAGCTTAAGAACAATGGGTCTAACTTCACCAACTGGTTCCGCAATCTGAGAATCATTCTCTCTGGCGGACAAAAGGACTATGTCCTTGAGAAAGCGCTAGGTGACGCCCCTGCTGTAGATGCGCCGGCTGATGAGAAAGCTGTTTATCAGTCGCGCAAGGATGATTATGGTGTGATTAAGAGCAGCATGTTTGCTATGGAATCGGACCTTCAAAATCGTTTTGAGGAGTTCCCCGGGCCCTTTGAGATTCTTGAGGAACTGAAAATTATGTTTCAGACTCAGGCCCGTTCTGAGAGATATGAGATCTCTGAGAAATTGTTTAACTGCAAGATGGAGGAAGGGAGTTCCGTTAGTGAGTACTCCATTAAGATGTCGGGCTACACTCAACGCCTTGAGCAACTGGACTGCAAGATTCCAGAGGAGCTCAAGATTGACAGAGTTCTGCAATCACTCCCTCCTAGCTACAAAGGTTTTGTAGTTACTCATAATCAGATTGGTTCCACTGATACGATCACTGAGCTCTTCGCTGAGCTGAAAGCTACGGAGGTGGACATCAAGAAAGATAATCATGTGTTGATGTTCAACAAGCACCCCAGCTTTAAGAAAGGTAAGGGTGCTAAGAAGCCCTTCAAGAAGGGCAGCGGCAAGCGCGTTACCCCTGCAGAGAAGAAGCTCAAGTATGGACCTAAGCCGGACACTGAGTGCTTCTATTGCAAGGACAAGGGTCACTGGAAGCGCAACTGTCCGAAGTACTTAGCGGACAAGAAGGCTGGCACCATCAAAGGTATATTTGATATACATGTTATTGATGTTTTCCTTACTAGCCCTTGTTTTAGTGCCTGGGTATTTGATAGGTTCAGTTGCTAATATTTGTAACTCGAAACAGGAGCTACGGAATAGACGGCGGCTAGCGAGGGATGAGGTGACGATGCGCGTTGGCAACGGATCAAGAGTTGATGTGATGGCCATCGGCACGCTCTCCTTAGTTTTACCTTCGGGATTAGTTTTAAACCTTAATAAATGTTATTATGTGTCTGCGTTGAGCATGAACATCATATCTGGATCGTGTTTATTGTAAGACGGTTATTCATTTAAATCGGAGAATAATGGTTGTTCTATTTATATGAGTAACATCTTTTATGGTCATGCACCTTCTATGAATGGTTTATTTCTTCTGAATCTCGAAATCAATGAAACACACATCCATAAAATTGAGTCTAAGAGATGAAAGGTAGATAGTGATAATACGACTTATTTGTGACACTGCCGTCTAGGTCATATTGGTGTAAAACGCATGAAGAAACTCCATTCTGATGGACTTTTGGAGTCTCTTGATTTTGAATCATTTGACACGTGCGAGCCATGCCTCATGGGCAAGATGATCAAAACCCCGTTCTCCGGAATAATGGAGCGAGCAACGGACTTGTTGGAAATCATACATACCGATGTATGCGGACCAATGAGTGTTTCGACGCGCGGTGGTTATCGCTATTTTCTCACTTTTACTGATGACTTAAGTAGATATGGGTATATCTATTTAATGAAACATAAATCTGAAACATTTGAAAAGTTCAAAGAATTTCAGAACAAAGTGGAAAACCATCGTAACAGGAAAATTAAATTTCTACGATCCGATCGTGGAGGTGAATATTTGAGTTATGATTTTCTCAGGCATCTTAAAGCAAGCGGAATCGTTTCGCAACTCACGCCACCCGGAACACCACAGCGCAATGGTGTGTCTGAACGCCGGAATCAAACTTTATTGGATATGGTGCGATCGATGATGTCTCTTACAGATTTGCCGTTATCATTTTGCGGTTATGCATTAGAAACCACTATATTCACTTTAAATAGGGCACCATCTAAATCCGTTGAGACGACACCGTATGAACTGTGGTTTGGTGCTAAAGCTAAGTTGTCGTTTCTTGAAGTTTGGGGATGCGAAGCTTACGTCAAGAAGTTGATGCTGGACAAGCTCGAACCCAAAGCGGAGAAATGCGTATTCATAGGATACCCTAAGGAAACGATTGGGTATACCTTCTATCATAGATCCGAAGGCAAAGTGTTTGTTGCAAAGAACGGATCCTTTCTTGAGAAGGAGTTTCTCTCGAAAGAAGTGAGTGGGAGGAAAGTAGAGCTAGACGAGGTTATTGAACCTTTTCTTGAGTTGGAGAGTAGCACAGCACCTGAAATTGTTCCAGTGCCGTCTGCACCAACAATAGAGGAAGCTAATGACAAGGATCATGAAGCTTCGGATGATGCTACTACTAAACGTCGCAGGTCGACAAGGTCGCGTGCCCCTCCTGAGTGGTACGGCAACCCTGTCTTAACTGTCTTGTTAGTATACAACAATGAACCTGCGAACTATGAGGAAGCAATGATGATCCCAGACTCTGATAAATGGCTAGAGGCCATGAAATCCGAATTGGGTTCCATGAGCGAAAACCAAGTATGGACTTTGGTGGACCCTCCTAGCGACCGAAAGGCCATTGAGTGCAAATGGATTTTCAAGAAGAAAACGGACGCGGATGGTAATGTTACTGTCTATAAAGCACGGCTTGTCGCGAAAGGTTTTCGATAAGTTCAAGGTGTTGACTACGATGAGACTTTCTCTCCCGTAGCGATGTTTAAGTCCATTTGGATTTTATTAGCAATTGCTGCGTTTCATGATTATGAAATATGGCAGATGGATGTCAAGACTGCGTTCCTCAATGACAACATTGATGAAGAGTTTTATATGATGCAACCCGAAGGTTTTGTCGATCCTAAGGATGCTGATAAGGTGTGCAAACTTCAGCGTTCCATTTATGGACTGAAGCAAGCATCTCGGATTTGGAACCTTCATTTTGATCAAGTGATCAAGAACTTTGGATTTGTTCCAAATTCCTACGAAGCTTGTATCTACAAGAAAGTTAGTGGGAGCTCAGTGACATTTTTGGTACTATCTGTGGATGACATATTGATTATCAGAAATGACATTGACATGCTTAACGATGTGAAGAGTTATTTGAACAAATGTTTTTCAATGAAAGACCTAGGGGAAGCTGCTTATATATTGGGCATCAAAATCTATAGAGATAGACAAAGACGCCTGATAGCTTTAAGCCAAAATACATACCTAGACAAAGTTCTGAAAAGGTTCAGAATGGATAAGGCAAAGAAAGGTTCAGTGCCTATGTTGTCTGGTAAGATATTAAGCAGGGCTCAGTGTCCAGCTACGGTAAACGATAGAGAAGCTATGAGCAAAGTGCCTTATGCCTCGGCCATAGGATCTATCATGTATGCCATGCTATGTACTAGACCGGACGTGTCCAATGCTCTTAGTTTGACGAGTAGATACCAAAGTGATCCAGGAGTGGAACACTGGACAGCCGTGAAGAACATCCTAAAGTATTTAAATAGAACTAAAGAAATGTTCTTAGTCTATGGAGGTGATGAACAGCTCGTCATAAAAGGTTACGTCGATCCTAGTTTTGACACCGACAAGGATGATTCTAAATCTCAGACAGGATATGTTTATATTTTGAATGGAGGAGCTGTGAGCTGGAGAAGCTGCAAGCAAAGCGTGATCGCAGGATCTATAGTAGAAGCGGAATACATGGCTGCTGCAGAAGCGTCAAGTGAAGGAGTTTGGATCAGGAACTTCATCACTGAGCTTGGTGTGGTTCCAAGTGCCTTGGACCCACTGGAGATATTGTGTGACAACACTAGCGCCATAGCACTGGCTAAGGAACCAAGATATCATCCAAAGACCAAGCATATCAACCGCAAGTTTCATATAATTCGAGATTATATAACAGATGGAGATCTGAAGATTAGCAAAGTACATACGGATCTGAATGTCGCAGATCCGTTGACTAAACCTCTTCCACGAGCAAAACATGATCAGCACCTTAGTGCCATGGGTGTTAGATTGTTGCCAGATGTAAACTAAATTATTGACTCTAGTGCAAGTGGGATACTGTTGGAATTATGCCCTAGAGGCAATAATAAAGATGTTATTATTATAATTCTTGCTCATGATAAAGTTTATATTGCATGCTAGAATTGTATTAAGCGGAAACTTTGATACTTGTGTGGTTTATGAACAACGCCGTGTCCCTAGTACGCCTCTATGGACTAGCTCATTGATTAATGATGGTTAAGGTTTCCTAACCATGGACATGAGTTGTCGATTAATAATGAAATCATATCATTGGGAGAATGATATGATGGACAGACCCAAATCAAGCAGAGCAATTAGATCGTGTCATCGTGTTCATCTTTGCGAAGCTTTTTCTTATGTCAAATATTGTATTCCTTAGACCATGAGATAATGCAACTCCCTGGTATCGGAAGAAAGCTTTGAGGTCATCAAATGTCATCCTATGAGAGGGTGATCATAAAGGTGTCTCTCAGGTGATCGGAAAGTACCTGTTGGGTTGTATGTATCGAGATAGGATTTGTCCCTCCCAAGTCGGAGAGATATACTTCGGGCCCACTCTGTAATCGATATCAACACCGCTTGAAAGCACGTGGCTAAGGAGTTAATCACAAAGTGATATCGGATTACGGAACGAGTAAAGTACTTGCTGTGAATGAGATTGAACTAGGTATGTCGATACCGATGATCGAATCTCGGGCAAGTAAAATATCCAGTGACGAAGGGAATATATATGGGATTAATTGAATCCTGGCATCGTGGTTCATCCGATATGATTATCGATGAGTATGTGGGAGTCAATATGGGTTTCCAGACCCCGCTGTTGATTATTGATAGAAGATCATGTCTGCTTATTCTCGAACCCGTAGGGTCACACACTTAACGTGTCTCGACGCTAGGATAGAATGGATAATTGGTTTATGAGTTTTTGTTCGGAGTCTCGGATGAGATCCAGAACATCACGAGAGGTTCCGGAATGGTCCAGAGAATAAGATTCATATAAGGGAAAGCAGTTTTTGGATTTCAGAATTGTTTCGGATTGTTCGGTATTGTACCGGAAGGTTCTAGAAGCTTTCGGAGTGGGACCAACGTGGCCCCACTTGTCGGAAGGGTGCGTGGGCCTACGAGGGAGTGCCCTGGCCGCATTGGGCCAGGGGCACAAGGCCCCATAGGACCAGCTGGCCAAAACCCTAGGGAAACCCTAGGGAAACCTTCTAGAAGGAGGGGGAAAACTTGCCCCCCACTCCAACCGTTGGGGACGCCGCCCTAGGGATTGGAGGAGGGGCCAAGGGGGCCGGCCAGCCCCCTATATATAGAGGGCAGGGGCACAGCCCTCCTCCCCACTCCTTCAACCCTAGCCGCCATACTGCTGCCCTCCAGATCTCTCTCTCCCGACTGCGCGTAGGCGAAGCCCTGCCGCAGAAACTCTCCACCTTTGCACCACGCCGTCGTGTTGTAGATCCAATCTATCTCTCCACCCCACTTGCTGGACCGAGGAAGGAGGAGACGTCGAGGTGCCGCACGTGTGCATCTCTCGGAGGCATCGCCACTTGCGGTGTTGGATCGGATCGGATCGCGAGGAGGAGAAGCTAGTACGACTACATCAACCACGTTCCGTTGAACGTTTCGCTGTGCGAATCTTCAAGGGTATGAAGATCTCATCTATCCCCCCTTGTTGTTTGCATATCCTAGATTAGATCTTGGCTTTCCCGTTCGCATCCGTAGAATTTTTTTGATTTACTATGCTGCGAAACCCTTCAAACATTACCATCCGCGTCCGTTTTCTTCTTGAAAATCCATTTGCACTCAACGACCTTATGGTCGCTAGGAGGGTCCACCAAAGTCCATACTTGGTTTACGCTCATGGATCCCTATTCGGATTTCATGGCCTCTAGCCATTTCTCAAAGTCTGGGCTCATCATTGCTTCCTCATAATTTGCAGGTTCACTATTGTCTAACAACAAGACAGTTAAGACAGGGTAGCCGTACCATTCAGGAGTGGCACGTGACCTTGTCGACCTGCGAAGTTCAGTAGTAGCATCGTTCGAAGTTTCATGATCCTCGTCATTAGCTTCCTCTCTTGTTGGTGCAGACGGCACTGGAACAATTTCAGGTGCTGCGCTACTCTCCAACTCGAGAGAAGGTTCAATAACCTCGTCTAGCTCTACCTTCCTCACACTCACTTCTTTCGAGAGAAACCCCTTCTCAAGAAAGGATCCGTTCTTTGCAACAAACACTTTGCCTTCGGATCTATGGTAGAAGGTATACCCAATCGTTTCCTTAGGGTATCCTATGAAGACGAATTTCTCCGCTTTGGGTTCGAGCTTGTCCGGCATCAACTTCTTGACGTAAGCTTCACATCCCCAAACTTTAAGAAATGACAACTTAGGTTTAGCACCAAACCATAGTTCATACGGTGTCGTCTCAACGGATTTAGATGGTGCCCTATTTAAAGTGAATGCAGAGGTTTCTAATGCATAACACCAAAATGATAACGACAAATCTATAAGAGACATCATTGATCGCACCATATCTAATAGAGTTTAATTCCGGCGTTTAGACACACCATTGCGCTGTGGTGTTCCGGGTGGCATGAGTTGCGAAACGATTCCACTTGCTTTAAGATGCGTGAGAAAATCATAACTCAAATATTCACCTCCATGATCGGATCATAGAAATTTAATTTTCCTGTTATGATGGTTTTAAACTTCGTTCTGAAATTCTTTGAACTTTTCAAACATTTCAGATTTATGTTTCATTAAATAGATATACCCATATCTACTTAAGTCATCAGTAAAAGTGAGAAAATAGCGATATCCACCGCGTGTCGAAACACTCATTGGTATGCATACATCGGTATGTATGATTTCCAATAAGTCCGTTTCTCGCTCCATTATTCCGGAGGACGGGGTTTTGATCATCTTGCCCATGAGGCACAGCTCGCACGTGTCAAATGATTCAAAATCAAGAGACTCCAAAAGTCCATCAGAATGGAGTTTCTTCATGCGTTTTACACCAATATGACCTAGACGGCAGTGCCACAAATAAGTTGGATTATCACTATCTACTTTGCATCTCTTAGCCTCAATGTTATGGATGTGCGTTTCATTGCTTTCGAGATTCAGAAGAAATAAACCATTCACAACAGGTGCATGACCATAAAAGATGTTATTCATATAAATAGAACAACCATTATTCTCCGATTTAAATGAATAACCGTCTTGCAATAAACATGATCCAGATATAATGTTCATGCTCAACGCAGGCACATAATAACACTTATTAAGGTTTAAAACTATTCCCGAAGGTAAAACTAAGGAGAGCGTGCCGACGGCCATCACATCAACTTTTGATCCATTGCCAACGCGCATCGTCACCTCATCCCTTGCTAGCCGCCGTCTATTCCGTAGCTCCTATTTAGAGTTACAAATATTAGCAACTGAACCAGTATCATATACCCAGGCACTACAACGAGCGCTAGTAAGGTAAACATCAATAACATGTATATCAAATATACCTTTAACGGTGCCAGCCTTCTTGTCCGCTAAGTACTTCGGAAAGTTGCGCTTCTAGTGACCCTTGTCCTTGCAATAGAAGCACTCAGTGTCCGTCTTAGGTCCAGACTTGAGCTTCTTCTCAGCAGGGGAAACACGCTTGCCACTTCCTTTCTTGAAGGATTTCTTTGCACCCTTAGCTTTCTTAAAGCTAGTGGTCTTGTTGACCATCAACACATGATTATCTTTCTTGATATCCACCTCCGCAGCTTTCATCTTAGCGAAGAGCTCAGTGATCGTATCAGTGGAACCAATTTGATTGTGAGTAACTACAAAACCTTTGTAGGTAGGAGGGAGTGATTGCAGAACTCTGTCAATCTTGAGCTCTTCTGGAATCTTGCAGTCCAGTTTCTCAAGATGTTGAGTGTAGCCCGACATCTTAATGGCATGCTCACTAACGGAACTCCCTTCCTCCATCTTGCAGTTAAAGAACTTCTCAGAGATCTCATATCTCTCAGAACGGGCCTGAGTCTGAAACATGGTTTTCAGTTCCTCAAGTATCTCAAAGGGCCCGTCGAACTCCTCAAAATGATTTTGAAGTTCCGGTTCCATAGCAAACAACATGGTACTCTTAATCACTCCATAATCATCTTTGCGTGACTGATAAACAGCTTTTTCATCAGCTGGTGCATCAGTAGCAGGGGCATGACCTAGCGCTTTCTCAAGTACATAGGCTTTTTTGTCCGCCAGCGAGAATAATTCTCAGATTGCGGAACCAGTTGGTGAAGTTAGACCCATTGTTCTTAAGATTTTCTTTCTCGGCAAAAACATTGAAGTTGACGTTAGACTTGGCCTTTTGCTCTACAAAATTTGCAAATACAATTTAGACTATGTTCATGATAACTAGTTCAACTTAATAAAATTACTAGATAAACTCCCACTAAATTCAACATCCCTCAAGTTGTTTAGTAAACACGATCCAAATTCACCACACCTAATCTGATCTTCACGAGAAGAGATGTGGTTTCAATGGTGGACAACAAAGTGTCGATCATATCATTCATATGACTCATGTTTAACCTTTCGGTTCGTGTGTTCCGAGGCCATGTCTGTACATGCTAGGCTCGTCAAGTCAAACCCAAGTATTTCAGCGTGTGGAAAACTGGCTTGCACCCGTTGTATGTGAATGTAGATTTTATCATCACGAGGTGCTTGAAAACGACGAACTTTAGCAACGGTGCATACATGGGGAGAAGACAATTTTATCTTGATCTTTAAGTGAGGAATCATCTTATAATGCTACCGTCGCAATATAAGCATAATAAGATACATAAAAGGATAAACATCACATGCATATAATTTTATGTGACATGGTATAGCCAATCTCCGCGCAATGATCTCCATCTTGTGCGTGCCAACATGATCTCCATCACTCCACCATGATTTCCTCCACCACGAATAGCAACTACAACTATTGCTAACTACTTAGCGATAAATAAAGCTATTACATGGCGTATAAGAAGTTGACACGCAGGTCATATACAATTATAAAGACAACCATACGGCTCCTGCCGGTTGTGAACTCATCAACATGCAAGTCGTGAAATATTACAAAACATGATCATTGCATACATCTCAATTCATACACATCATGTCTTGGGCCCTACCATATCACAAAACACTCCCTGCAAAAACAAGTTAGACGCCTCTACTTTGTTGTTGCATGTTTTACGTGGCTTATGGGAGTAACAAGCTAAGAACGATTCTTACCTACGGAAAGCCACAACGGTGATATTATGGTTGCTAACATCCGTTATAAATCCCATGACTACTATAGTGAGAGAAACTGGCATCCACCAGCCGCATGTGTGGAACAAGCCACACGCCAAGTGCGGAGCCGGTCTCGCGAACGAGGTCGCGTAAAGTTGGCCTGGACCGCTTCGATCTCACTATGCCGCGCCATAAGAAATACACAACAAGAGGTTTGCAACAGAAAACATCAACGCCCGCAACAAGCATATTGCGTTCTACTCGTGAAAAACATCTACGCATAGATCTAGCTCTGATACCACTGAAGGGTTTCGCAGCATAGTAAATCAAAAAAATTCCTACAGAAGCGAACAAGAAAGCCAAGATCTAATCTAGGAGATGTAATCAACGAGAGAGATTGATGAGATCTTCATACCCTTGAAGAAATCGCACAGCGTAAACGTTCAACAGAACGTGGTTGACGTAGTCGTACTCGCCGTCTTCTCCTCGCGATCCGATCCGATCCTACGCTGCAAGTGGCAGCGCCTCCGAGAGATGCACATGTACGATGCAGCGACGTATCCTCCTTTCCTTGGTCCAACAAGTATGGTGGAGAGATAGATTGGATCTGCAGCACGACGGCGTTGTGCTTATGGTGGAGAGTTTCTGCGGCAGGGCTTCGCCTACGCGCAGTCGGGAGAGAGAGAGGTGGAGGGGCAGCAGTTGGACGGCGGCTAGGGTTGGAGTGGAAGGAGGCTGTGCCCCTTCCCTCCTTATATAGGGGGCTGGCCGGCCCCTTGACCCCTCCTCCAAGCCCTAGGGCGGTGGCCCAAGGGGTGGAGTGGGGGGGCAAGTCATCCCCCTTTCTTCTGGAAGGTTCCCTTAGAGTTTCCCCTAAGGGCTGGCCGGCTGGGACTTAGGGGCCTTGTGCCCCTAGCCCAAAGTGGACAGGGCACTTCCCCTTAGGCCCACGCAGGCCTCCGACAAGTGGGCCCACGTTGGTCCCACTCCGGAACCTTCTAGAACCTTCCGGTACAATACCGATAAACTCCGAAACGATTCTGAAATCCAAAAACTGCTTTCATTTATATGAATCTTATTCTTCGGACCATTCCAGAACCTCTCATGATGTCCTGGATCTCATCCGAGACTCCGAACAAAAACTCATAAACCAATTATCCATTCTATCCTAGCGTTGATGCACGTTAAGTGTGTGACCCTACCGGTTCGAGAATATGCAGACATGATCTTCTATCAATAATCAACAGCGGGATCTGGAAACCCATATTGACTCCCACATATTCATCGATGATCATATCGGATGAACCACAATGCCAGGATTCAATTAATCCCATATATGTATTCCCTTCATCACGCGATATTTTACTTGCCCGAGATTCGATCGTTGGTATCGGTATACCTAGTTCAATCTCGTTCACAACAAGTACTTTACTCGTTCCGTAATCCGATATCACTTTGTGATTAACTTCTTAACCATGTGCTTGCAAGCGATGTTGATATCGATTACCAAGTGGGCCCGAAGTATATCTCTCCGACTCGGGAGGGACAAATTCCATCTCTATACATACAACCCAACAAGTACTTTCCGATCACCTGAGAGACACCTTTATGATCACCCTCACATAGGATGACGTTTGATGACCTCAAAGATTTCTTCCGATACCAGGGAGTTGTATTATCTCATGGTCTAAGGAATACAATACTTAACATAGGAAAAAGCTTCACAAAGAAGAACACGATGACACGATCTAATTGCTCTGCTTGATTTGGGTCTGTCCATCATATCATTCTCCTAATGACATGATCTCATTATCAATCGACAACTCATGTCTATGGTTAGGAAACCTTAACCATCATTAATCAATGAGCTAGTCCATAGAGGTGTACTAGGGACACAGTGTTGTTCATAAACCACACAAGTATCAAAGTTTCCGCTTAATACAATTCTAGCATGGAATATAAACTTTATCATGAACAAGAATTATAATAATAACATCTTTATTATTGCCTCTAGGGCATAATTCCAACACACCATTTCTCAAAAACCACTCAAACCAGTTCACCTTGCCAAACCCAAGCAACCAGATACTACCAAGTATGTGACCAGTACACTCACCAAAATTCATACAAAAATTCCAAACTAAATTTCTTTCGGCCATTTCATCAAATAGTTGGTGAACACAGTAAACCCTGCCTAACTATCACTGTTTTTGATCAATGTCTTGTTCCCTCTTTGCACCCAAATCTCTCCCCTTGTCTCGCCCAGTGACCACACATCATTGACACAAGCTAGCAGGCTACCCTTGCACCAGTGCTGAGCCAACCCGAGACCCCCTTGCCAGCCGACCATGGCTAGCTAGCAGGAGGCAACGCCGCGCCTGTTCACCATGTCCAGGAGGCAGCTGACCATCCACCGCCACCCCATTTCCATCCCTCGCACGCAGCCAGGACCTGGACCACAAAGAACACGCCGCGCCCAATGTCTCCGCGCCATGCCGAGAGCATGCCAGAGCACCGCGCCCGACATGAACATACACGCCGCACCTCGCCTTCGCCGCCTGTGCCTGCAATCACCATGACACCAGCAACCCCCTAGACATCCCCGTTCGCCGCCGCGTGACCCGTAGCCACTGTGTGTCGTCGAAATTGCCATCGGTGCCGCTCAAAGCACTAGCCCATTCTGACCAACCTCGACCGCCCCTTTCCACGCCATTAAGTCCTTGAGCATCACCAGGAGACCACGCACCGACCTACACCATCCGCCATGTCATTAGCCGTCGACCCCATCAAGCTCTGCCTATGCCGCACCACCTCTCTCGCTTGGCTATAAAAGGAGGCCTCCCCGGACCCAATTCGCCACACCATCTCACTCCCCACCTCTCACAGAGCACCACTAACCATTCCCCGGAGCAAGGCGAGTTCCGCATCGCCGGAATTTCACTGGAGTCTGCCGCGGAGGAGGAGAAGCGGAGCCGTTGATTGGAGCCACCCTAGGAGCTACCGCGACCACCATTCGAACCGCCATTGTCGACAACGTCATTAGCCCCCAACGCCGACCCTAGCTGGAGCCCTAGTGAGCCTCACACGACCCCCACCGCCGCGTTAGGATTCAGTATCGCCGGTGCTGCCCGACGGAGACGACACACCCGAGCCGTAGGATCTAATATAATCGCACGGCCCAGGTTGAAACTTACCGCTTCGCGTAGCTAGAGCCACTGACGCATGGGACCGCTCTGGTAGCAGCCCGCTGCGTGCGCTCTATGCATCTGGGCCAGCCCATTTAGCTCTCCCGCGCAACCCGGTAATTCAAATATAGATTTTTCCAATTTAGTTCAAACCTAGTTCTGTCAGTAGATTCAAAAATCAATTCAGAGAGTTTTACTGAATCAAATAGCATGAAACTAATTTTGTTAGAAAGGTATTGAAATTGTTAATCCAAGACCGTTTGATTCAAACCATTTGAAATTATAGATCATCTGTAGTAAACATAACAAGGCAGAGACTTTTCTGCATTCAAACATTTTTCAAAAATCAACTATAAATGCTTTTGAGTTGATTCCAATTCTCAAAAATCAAATTTGACAAGATATTTCAGAATATGTAAAAATGTCTAGGTTTACTTGCAGTAATAATGGACAAGTATTAAAAGAATGCCCCATAGGCATTTCTAGTCACTTTAATTAATTAAAATAATAATGTTAAATCTTATCAAATTGTGACACCACTTTAAATCACATTCCCAAGTATTAAAATATGTGGTGATGACATGTGTCAACATGATCCCATACTTTAATTGGAGAATATTAAATCTTAAGTAGTTTTCAATGAGTAGAAATTACTTTCCTAAAATAAAATAAATAAGACTAGGTATTTAATTCTTGTGATGATTGTGATGATTCTAGATCATCTAGTGTGAACCTTTGTGTGCCAAATAGAATTAGTTAAGTATTGTTTGGTGATTGTACCTCGTATTTATTTATAGACTCTAGTACCGACCAAGGATACGAAGAGGAAGGGGACTACGAAGAAGAAGAAGAGAACTTCAATCACTTCACTAATCAAGGCAAGCTAACACTTGCATGATATGCAAACTAGAGGCTTTAGGCATAATTGGTTATACCACTTGATTATACCAAATCCCAGTTTTAATTGCAAGCTTTATTATTTTATTTCTTTATCAAAATTATTTATTTGCTTTTACTTGGTGACTTGTGAATTTTGGAAAGATATTATAGGTAGCATAAAGAGCATAAAACTTGGCTTAATTTAGATATAACTAGATGTCGTACTAAGGCACGAGACTAGACTTAGATAAGTCACACTTGATTAGCAGCCCTCATTAGTGATTACCCCCAACTTTAGTGGCTAGTGCTAAGAATAAAACTTGATCACTTTAGATGGGAATACTTGGTGAAAATGATTATGAAAACCATAGAATGATGAGTCATTCTAATGAAATGTTTTGTCATGTGTTATGAACACCACATGATTTTGACGATGAAAATTTTGAGGCATGAACCTTAGCCCTTTTTAAAACTGATGGTTGAGTTCAGATGCAATACCATTCCAATTTTACCGTACAACCACAATACCCGAATTTGGGTAGGGCTTGACTGGAAGTTTATATATCTTAGTATGGGTTCCCTTGCAGAAGAGGTTTGAGCTGAGGCTACCTCGTTATGATTGTCCACCTATGCAGTTCTCAAGATGACAGATGGTCATGGTTGGGAGGCCAAACTCATAGGGGAGGTGCCTATATTAGGATGTGTACTTGAAAGGTTGGGACTAATTATCCACATACTGAGTACGGTGATTCAGGATTGTTCCTGACGGATGTATCGAATGTTGTGGTGAAAGTGTACCACCTCTACAGAGTGTCAAACTATTTGAATAGCCGCATTCGCGGTTATGGACAGTTCGAATGGCCATACTATTCCGTCGTCAGATGTTTTTGAAATGAATCGTGATTGAATCATGACTTTGACTTGACCACAACAGGGTTGGGACATGAAACTTAAGTTCCCACTTAGGTGTTGTAGAATATTAAGTTAGTTTTCTTTACTTCTAAACTCAGTTAGAGATAAATCTGACTTTTTCCCAAACAACCTAGAGCTTAGGATTCCTACTCGAACTACCTTACTTGTTAGTATTAGTTTGCGAGTACTTAAAGTGTACTCATGACTTTGTCCCTGGCTATTCCTATGACCAGACTATGAGGAGGACTACCAGGATGATGGACAGCAGGAAGTGTATGACAACCAGGATCATCATCGTCAGTATTGCCTGTGACCATGAAGATGGAGCTTCGACCACGCTACCCTTATTACTATTCCGTTGCGTTGATTGTATTAAGACTGGATTATGAGATCCTTTATTTGTAAGACCTTTATTATGGTTTGTAATGGATGATGAACTATGGTACCAATCTGTTATGTCTCGCAAAAATGGTAATCCTGGGATTGCGATGTATGGCATAACAGGCATCTGGGATTAAAAATCCGGGTGTTGACACTACCCCTAAAATCTTGTAAATTTGCTACATCTATCCTAAAATTATCTAGAATATCCCTAAAATCATGTAAATTTGCTGCATCTACACTAAAAATTAATTCCTAAAATCACCTATTTTATACACTACACAAAAATCAGTAAAAAATCCACCAATTAAGAGAGGGGCGGTGGAGACTACCTATGTCGGCGCGAGGTTGGGGAGGCACGGGTCGGAGAGGCACGACATCGCAAGGTCGGAGAGGCGCGGCGGCGAGGGCAGGGGAGGCGCGTGTCAGAGAGGCGCGGCGGCACGAGGTCAAAGAGGCGCGGGTCGGAGAGGCACGAGCGAGGGCTGAGAGGCGCGACGACGAGGATCGGGGAAGGTGCGGGTCAGAGAGGGTGCGGCGGCGCAAGGTCAGAGAGGCGCGACGACAAGGGTCAGAGGAGGCGCGGTTCAGAGAGGTGCGACAGCGTGAGGTCGGAAAGGTGTGGATCGGAGAGGCGCGGGCGAGGACGGAGAGGTGTGACGTCGAATAGGCGCGGCGGCGCGAGGTCGGAGAGGCGCGGGGCGGGGCTAGACCGGGGTGGGGTGACACGGGTAGCGACAATTTGGGGGAAGGGGTAGTAGCGGGCCCAGGTATATATATAGATAGATAGATAGATAGATAGATAGATAGATAGATAGATAGAGAGAGAGGGGGGGCATATAAGCGTGGACAGCGGCTTGTAGCAAAATTTTGGATGGCACGTTGGTGGCGTCTCTATTTTACGGGACGCCACCACTACACCCGGGCTACATTGGGCCCGGCTAGCCTCGTGGTCCCAACTCAGTGTCGACGGTCCATGCTTCTTAAAGGCCATGACTAAGATATAATGGCGATGTTCATTTTTTTTAACGCCGCGACTATTTTGTCTTGCAGTAGTGATATCCATTTTACTTTAGGTCACTAGAAAAACGACTTTTTTCTACTAGTGTGATATACTATACTGGTCAACGCCTCTCATGATTCAAGCATGAGCATGTCCTGATTCACCAACATACTTTGTATGACCAAACCAGTTATTAATAATGACAGTCTCTACTGACAAAGGAGCTAGCACATTATACACATGAATGGATGTTACTTTTTTCTGTTTGCTCCCTCTATATATTCTCATCACTTAACTGTGGTTTCTGCCATCTGTAGCTAGCAGATGAATGTCCAGAAGAAGAACTCGACTCTTGTATTTAAGATGTTAGAGCAAACCAAACCAAATACAACACCGGTTTACATGTATGCTGCTACACAGAAGAAAATGTTTAGATTATAGCTCTTGTATGAAACCATCGTTCTTTATCATCCCAACTTGTCTCATGATCCAGTAAGTTGGGCGACTTTCAACTAGGCTTTTGGCTTTGTAAAATTGTGTTGCAGGACACTAAGATCAGTTCTGGCTTGAGCTTCCACTAGGTTCTGTATGCTGAGAATACAAGAATGAATTCTTCTACTATGTTGTTTTGACCGAATTACAACTCGACTGAATGTTGGTTTGTATATTAACTGATATAAGTTAAACGGTTGTATGCTGATTTCATTCTATTAAGATGAACCAACATTTCGAAACTGAAATGTGTATGCGATCATCATAATGGCATGAAGTATCTTGCGTAGAGAGTGTATGTGTTGCATTTTGGTCGAGATGAACTGACCAATCTGAAAAGCTGATGCAAGTCATTGGAACTTCTTTCATCGGTGACCAGTCTGCCGTGCGTGCCAGGAGATTACATCTCCAAAAGGAATACTCAAACCATCGTAATTGGTTTTGTTTTCCAAGAAGGACCACATATGCCGGCTAGTACAATCGGCTTTGGCCTCTTCGGTTCACAAGATTTTGAAAACACAGCATAGAAGAAACATGGTAATCCGATACACAATCATGTGTAGCATGTGTTGAATCATATGCGAACACAGTTATGTGTAGCATATGCCGTATGACTGCGCCACAGGAAAACTTCTGCTCTTTTTGAACTAGTAGGAGTATGACATAACTGTCAGTGAAACAATGATAGGTAAATTTACCACGAGGCTGGATTGAACTAGATTTTTCTATGGAATTACATGTAATTAAAACAGGCCATAGGATCTTACATACTACTCAGTATATAAGTTTTAGAATAAGACTTCCTAAGAAATAGAATGCTAAAATACCTACAAAAATCCATAAGTTCAAAGATTCTACTTCATATTTGTCCGTAAGTCAAAGATTCTACATGACATGTGTGAAGAGTGTCTGCATCATCCCAGCGTTACGTTCCTAATCTAAGAATGAAGGAAAACAACACGTGTTGAGCCATGTCTTGTCTTCTACACAGGTGAGATGGGGATCTATATGGTCTACTCTATCTGTATGTAGTATTGTCAGTATGGAATGGAACTGATTCCAGTAGCACATCTGTTTTTTTCTCCACAAAAATGAAAAAGAGCAAAACTGCTTGTGGTCACCCTCTCCACATACATATGGTAAGAAATTGTACGTTAGATATGTATTTAGTTGCCAGGTGCTATTTTTTCTGTTAACCCTGATTGAAACAACAATTTCATCTATTTCTGAAGGAGCTATGGTGACATTTGCAGATACCACAACAAGCATGATCTACTGCACTGGTCAATGCCTCTCATGATTCAAGCATGAGCGTGTCCTGATTCACCAAACATACTTAGTATGATCAAGACCGAACACCAGTTAATCATGACAGTAGCTAGGATGCGATATTGTAGAGTGGAATGAAGGAGCTAGCACATTATACACATGAATGTGGATGCTACCTCTTAGTATGTTTTCTCTCTCCATATGTTCTTATAAGTTTACCGTGGTTCCTGCCATTGGAAGCAGATGAATGTCCAGAAGAAGAACTCGACTATTGTATTCGAGATGTTGGAGCAAACCAAACCAAATACTACACCGTTTTACATGTATATTGCTATACAAGAGAAAATCTTTAGATTATAGCTCATGTTTCAGCCCATCGTTCTTTATCATCCCAACTTGTCACATGATCCAATCAGTGAACAAAGTTTCAGCAATGCTTTTAGCTTTGTAAAATTTTGTCGCTTTAACCGAGCTCAGAGTAGAGTAGGCTCTGTATGCTATAATACAAGATTGAATTACTCTTTGTTGTTTTGAGTGAATAACAAAATTTACATGCAAGTTAACTCGACTGAATGTTGATTGCATATTGATTGAGATTGTTGTAGTGTATAAGTGGATTGTCAAGCCCTTACCATTAGATCGGTCTTTTAGAATAGTTGGTTAGTGCATGGACTTTGACATGGTATCAGACCTAAGGTCTTGAGTTCGAGTTCTGTGTGGCGCACATTTTCCTAAAAAAATACCGGTTCCCCTCTTAAACGGTCGACTGCATGGGTAAGATAAACGAACTAACGAAACTGAATTTTTAACTCAATTTCATATTGATTGAGACATGTTAAACGTCTGTATGCTGATAGCATATTAAGATGGCCCAACTAATAAAACTGAACATAATAGTATGAACTAAAGAACTATTTTGTATAGATCATTTTTTTCTGCAGGAAAAACAAAGAGTTTATATGTTGCCTTTTGGTTAAGATGATCTGACCAAAGTGAAAAGCTAATGAGGCCGTTAGAATGGTTTGAACCACTCTGCATATTTTTTTCTCCACGAGAAACCGGAGCCTTTTCTCCTATCCGAACTACTGGCACTACATTCCTGTAGCTAATGAGGACACTCGTATGTCCTCCAATGAGATAAATGTTGGAGCTCGACATTCTGAGTTTGTAAAGGGAATATGAGAAGATATGGAATGGTTTGAACCACTCTGCATATTTTTTTTCCACGAGAAATCGGAGCCTTTTCTCCTATCCGAACTACTCGCATTACATTCATGTACCTAATGAGAACACTCATGTGCTCCAACGAGACAAACGTTGGATCTCAGCATTCTGAGTTTGTGAAGGGAATATGAGAAGATATTTCTTGCAGATAAAACAATTAATTTCAGACACCTTAGATATTTCTTGAAACATTGTGAAGGATGGAATGAATCTCTAAAAAAGTAGATGAGTAACTCAGCCCTGAAAAAAATGCTACTCCCTACTCATCATATAGTCATGTCTATTAAGAAACAAAAAGGTTGATTTTAAGAAAGTTGTGGGCAAGGATCGGGATATCTTGCATGGACATCATTGATCTCTGCAACAATTTCCTCACAAAGATGGATCTTTGTTGCCTGAAGAACTTCATCAAGCTGCCATAATTTAGTTGCACCAAAAGCAGCTGATCCCACAAGTGAGTGGCTCAGTACAAATGCTGAAAGAATCAATAGGAGAAGCATGGGATCGATGTACACAGTTTAGAGAATGTAAATTTACGTAGAACAAAAATATGAGGTAGCATACCAATAGCTAGCATTTTTGGTGCATGTCACGTTAAAAATTATTCTTTTTATCACTTACCTACTCAAAGACGAGCAAGAGTTAAGCTTGGGGATGCTGATATGTTACAAACGTATCTATAATTTTTAATGCTCCATGCTTTATTTGCACCAACTATCTTATGTTTTGTCTACACTTTATAGAATTTTTATGAACTTTCTGGAACTAACATATTAACAAGTGTCACATAACCAATTTCCTGTTTTCTGTTGTTTTTTGTTTCAGAAAAACTAGTAAAGAAATATTCTCGGAATTGGACGAAACAAAAGCCGAAGTTCCTATTTTTTCCGGCACGACACGGAGTCCAAAGCAGAGACAGAGGAGGGCACCGAGGCGGCCACACCATAGGGTGGCGCGGTCCCTCCTGGCCACGCCTGGTTATGGTGTGGACCCCTCGGGCGTCCACCGACCTCGCCCCTTCGCCTATATAAATGCTCCGAGACAAAAACCCTAACTACCAGATCAGAATTCCACGAAAAGTTCCGCAGCGCCGCCGCCATCGAAGACGAGATTCGGGGGACAGAGGTCTATGTTCCGGCACTCTGCCGGGATGGGGAATTGCCCCCGTAGCCATCTCCATCGACTCCACCGCCATCTCCATCGCCGTTGCTGACTCCCATGATGAAGAGGGAGTAGTTCTCCCCCGAGGCTAAGGGCTCTACCGGTAGCTATGTGTTCATCTCTCTCTCTCCATGGTGTGATCTTATTGTGATCCTGAGCTTTGTAATCTAGTTGAATAAGTAGATTCTACTCTTCATATATTATGCTACTCAAGTGCTTTTATTAATGTGATGTCCGGAGACACCTTTTCCCACGTGTGTGAAGGTGACAGTGTGCGCACCGCGTGTGGCTCTTAGGCTAAAGAATACAGAAATATTTATCATGAGTTATAATTTGAGTTGGATGTCTCTATGAAATTTTGGTGTTTGTCTGGAACCATCTAGCGCTCAAGGTGATAGTGTGGGGTTACCTAGATGGGAATGTGAACTTTAAGGTGTATTTTTATAGACCTATGCGGTGAATTGGTGTTCGTTATCCAACCGGAGAGTAGTTCAGGGTAGCATAGTGAAGAGAAGATATTTATGTGTTCAATTATGTTATCATTGTTGAGGGTGTCCACTAGTAAAAGTATAATCCATATTCCTTGTTACTAATCATTAAAACACCGTCTACAACCAGTCCTACTACATGTTTGGTTGCTACCATTTTTATTTTAAATTGTAATTACCACTTATAATCATCCATATTACTTGTATTTCACTATCTCTTCGTCGAACTAGTGCACCTATACACCTGACAAGTGTATTGGGTGTGTTGGAAACACAAGAGACTTCTTATATCTTAATTGCCGGTTGCTTGAGAGGGATATCTTTGACCTCTTTCTCCCTGAGTTCGATAAACCTTGGGTGATCCACTTAAGGGAAACTTGCTGCTGTTCTACAAACCTCTGTACTTGGAGGCCCAACACTGTCTACAAGAATAGAAGTGTGCGTAGACATCACTCACACCGATCATCATTCATTATACCTACATATGTGATGCAAACTTAATTATATAGACCATTTTAACTTAATTAGCATCATAAATAGCATAATATACCAACATAACACGTAAGTAAGATTAGCTAGCATCATATATAAATAGTACAATAGTAGCATGATAAGTCTATATAAGTAGTACGATAGCTAGCATACGACAGTCACATGAGAACACCCTAAAGTCGAGTAGACATAGTGTCAGTGACGTTGTCATCCAAGTGGTCCCAGAAAGAGGACGACGGGATGCAAGAGTCTTCATTCTGCTTGCCGAAGGGGCCGGGCTAACCCTACTGCTACGTGTCGGAGGGGCCGGTCTTGCCCTTCCCGCGCTGCTGTTGGATCTTGCTAAAGACCTCGTACTGGACCACTATCACCTGGGGATCAAGTAGGAGATCCCTAACCAAGAGGCCATCCTCCTCATGACGCACCAGATGCCTCTCTGCCCGCCGTTGCTTCCTTTTCTCCGCCCTCGTGGTAATCCTCATGCCATCTGGCGCTAACAGATGCGCCACGCGACGCTCATCCTCGAAGTTGAGGACCACTCTCGCCCCAAAGTGCTGAAACGCGGCGCAGTCATGGACGCGGGCCGCCTGCCACGGGTACCTGAAAGTACCTAACTGGATCTTCTTGTTATCCACTATGATCTGAGCTGTCCAAGTCAGGGTCTTCGTGAGTTTCCATTGAATACCACGAAACTTTCGCTCCGGCTCCGACATGATACTAATTAAGTAATTAAATAACAATATTTGATACAACTGTTGGTCAACATATAAAAAATGAATATATATATATATATATGTAAACACTATGTAGAAATGTCGAACAAATTAGGGCATCGTACTTACATAGGACGCGTATATATAGGGATGGTGTCAGTGAGCCAAGTAGTATGTACAAATTTTTTTATGCAAATCACAAAGCTCACTAACACCATCCCAGATCGCATCCTAACATCTAAAATTATCTAGATTTTCTACACCTAATATCATGTAAATTTGCTACATATATTCCTAAAATTATTTAGATTTTCTACCCCTAAAATCATGTAAATTTGCTACATCTATCCCAAAAATTATCTAGATTTTATACCCCTAAAGTCATGTAAATTTGATACATCTATCCCTAAAATTATCTAAACTACCCCTAAAATCATGTAAATTTGCTACATATATCCCTAAAATCATGTAAAGTTTCTACATCTATCCATAAAATTATCTAGATATTTTACCTGTAACATTCCAAAAATATTAATCAAGATTATCAAGTTCTAATCACCCAAGTTTAGGGGTAATAAAACATTTGTTATTAAAATCAATATGAATGCATGTGTGTGTGATGAATGTATGAATGCTTGCAATGAGTTGTTTGATTACTATGAATGTCAAGGATTGGTTTAAATATGAAAACAACATCATCTAAATCATTTCCAAGAAGAATAAAATCAAGAGAAATTCAAATATAAACAATATAAGCAAATGATCATTTTGGCCAAACTTGTTCACTAGACCACTTTGAGTGTTTCTAGTCCAAGTTTTTTCACAGGAACAAATGCAGTTCTTTTCACCCTTTGCTAGAACAAGTACAAGTGAACCCAAGCCCACTTTGCAAACAAACAGAAACAGATTTCAAAGCTAGTCAAATGACAATTCAAAACTGAATCAAGTGTAGGTACTAAGATCACCATTTCTCAAAAACCACTCAAACTAGTTCACCTTGTCAAACCCAAGCAACCAGATACTACCAAGTATGTGACCAGTACACTCACCAAAATTCATACAAAAATTCCAAACTAAATTCCAAACAAAATGAAACCTTGCCTAACTATCACTGTTTTTGATCAATGCATTGTTCCCTCTTTGCACCCAAATCTATCCCCTTGTCTCCCCCAGTGACCACACAACATTGAAACAAGCTAGCAGGCTACCCTTGCACCCGTGCTGAGCCAACCCGAGCTCCCCTTGCCAGCCGACCATGGCTAGCTAGCAGGAGGCAACTCCGCGCCCGTTCACCATGTCCAGGAGGCAGGTGACCGTCCACCGCCACCCCCTGTCCAGCCCTCGCACGCAGCCAGGCCCCGGACTATAAAGAACACGCCGCGCCCAATGTCTCTGCGCCATGCCGAGAGCACGCCAGAGCGCCGCGCCCGACACACACGTACACGCCGCGCCTCGCCTTCGCCGCCCGTGCCTACAATAACCGCGGCACCAGCAACCCCCCAGACATCAACGATCGCTGCCGCGCGACCTGTAGCCACTGTGCGTCGTCAAAATTGCCGCCGGTGCCGTTCAAGGCACCAGCCCATTCCGACCAACCTCGACCGCCCCTTTCCATGCCATTAAGTCTTTGAGCATCTCCAGGAGACCGCACACTGGCCTACACCCTCCGCCATGTCATTAGCTCGCTGTGCCGTCAACCCCGTCGAGCTCTGCCCATGCTGCATCGCCTCTCTCGCTCGGCTATAAAAGGAGGCCTCCCCGGCCCCAATTCACCACACCATCTCACTCCCCACCTCTCACAGAGCACCACTGACCCTTCCCCGGATCAAGGCGAGCTATGCATCGTCGAATTTCATCGGAGTCTGCCGCGAAGGAGGAGAAGCGGAGCCGTTGATTGGAGCCACCCCAGGAGCTATCGAGACCACCATTCGAACCGCCGTTGTCGACAACGTCGTTCGCCTCCAACGCCGACCCTAGATGGAGCTCTGGTGAGACTCACACGACCCCCACCGCCGCGTTAGGGTTCAGTCTCGTCGGCGCTGCCCGACGGAGATGACACACCCCAGCCATAGGATCTAATCTAATCACACAACCCAGGTTGAAACTTACCGCTTCGCGTAGCTAGAGCCATTGACGCGTGGGAACGCTCTGGTAGCAGCCCGCTGCATGCGTGCTGTGCAGCTGGGCCGGCCCATTTAGCTCTCCCGCGCAACCCAGTAATTCAAATATAGATTTTTCCAATTTAGTTCAAACCCAGTTCTGTCAGTAGATTCAAAAATTAATTCAGAGAGTTTTACTAAATCAAATAGCATGAAACTAATTTTGTTAGAAAGGTATTGAAATTGTTAATCCAAGCCCGTTTGATTCAAACCATTTGGAATTATAGATCATCTGTAGTAAAAATAACAAGGAAGAGACTTTTCTGCATTCAAACATTTTTCCAAAATCAACCATAAATGCTTTTGAGTTGATTCCAACTCTCAAAAATCACATTTGACAAGATCTTTCGGAATATGTAAAAATATCTAGGTTTACTTGCAGTAATAATGGACAAGTATTAAAAGAATGCCCCATGGACATTTCTAGTCACTTTAATTAATTAAAATAATAATGTTAAACCTTATTAAATTGTGACACCACTTTAAATCAACATGATCCCATACTTTAATTGGAGAATATTAAATCTTAAGTAGTTTTCAATGAGTATAAATTAATTTTGTAAAATAAAATAAATAAGACTAGGTCTTTAATTCTTGTGATGATGCTAGATCATCTAGTGTGAACCTTTGTGTGCCAAATAGAAGTAGTTAAATGGTGTTTGGTGATTGTGTACCTCGTATTTACTTATAGACGCTAGTACTGATCAAGGATACGAAGAGGAAGGAGACTACGAAGAAGAAGAAGAAGAAGAGAACTTCAATCACTGCACACGGATTAGGCATAAAGCCATAATATTTTATTATGCCATTAAAAAGAACTCAAGGCAAGCTAACTCTTGCATGATATGCAAACTAGAGGCTTTAGGCATAATTGGTTATACCACTTGATTATACCAAATCCCAGTTTTAATTGCAAGCTTTATTATTTTATTTCTTTATCAAAATTATTTATTTGCTTTTACTTGGTGACTTGTGAATTTTGGAAAGATATTATAGGTAGCATAAAGAGCATAAAACTTGGCATAAGTTAGATAGAACTAGATGTCATACTAAGGCATGAGATTAGACTTAGATAAGTCACACTTGATTAGCACCCCTCATTATTGATTACCCCCAACTTTAGTGGCTAGTTCTAAGCATAAAACTTAATCACTTTAGATGGGAATACTTGGTGAAAATGATTATGAAAACCATAGAATGATGAGTCATTCTAATGAAATGTTTTTTCATGTGTTATGAACACCACATGATTTTAACGATGAAAATTTTGAGGCATGAGCCTTAGCCCTTTTTAAAACTGATGGTTGAGTTCAGATGCAATACCATTCCAATTTTACCATACAACCACAATACCCGAATTTGGGTAGGGCTTGACTGGAAGTTTATATATCTTAGTATGGGTTCCCTTGTGGAAGAAGTTTGAGTTGAGGCTACCTCGTTATGATTGTCCACCTGTGTAGTTCCCAAGATGACATATGGTCATGGTTGGGAGGCCAAACTCATAGGGGAGGTGCCTATACTAGGGTGTGTAATTGAAAGGTTAGGATTGATTATCCGCATACTGAGTATGGTGATTCAGGATTGTTCCTGACAGATGTATCGAATGTTGTGGTGAAAGTGTACCACCTCTGCAGAGTGTCAAACTATTCGAATAGCCGCGTCCGCAGTTATGGACAGTTGGAATGGCCATACTGTTTCGTTGTCGGATGTTTTTGAAATGACTTGTGAAATGAATCATGACTTTGACTTGACCACAACAGGGTTGTGACATGAAACTTAAGTTCCACTTAGGTGTTGTAGAACATTAAGTCAGTTTTCTTTACTTCTAAACTCAGTTAGAGATAAATCTGGCTTTTTGCCAAACAACCTAGAGCTTAGGATTCCTAGTCAAACTACCTTACTTGTTAGTATTAGTTTGCGAGTACTTAAAGAGTACTCATGGCTTTGTCCCTGGCTATTCCTATGGCCAGACTATGAGGAGGACTACCAGGATTATGGACAGTAGAAAGTCTATGACAACTAGGATCATATCCCATCGTCAGCATTGCCTGTGACCCTGAAGATGGAGCTTTGACCATGCTACCCTTATTATTATTTCGCTGCGTTGATTGTACTAAGACTGGATCATGAGATCCTTCATTTGTAAGTCCTTTATTATGGTTTGTAATGGATGATGAACTATGGTACCAATATGTTATCTCTCGCAAAAATGGTAATCCTGGGATTGCGATGTATGGCATAACAGACATCTGGGATTAAAAATCCGGGTGTTGACAAGTTGGTATCAGAGTCATCTTGACCATAGGAGACCCTAGTTATAATGGACGCTTGAATCAAAAAATTAGTTTCAAAACAAAAGAAGTGAGTATTTATGAAAACCTATTCTCGTTCTTATCACTTAGCTTCTTTCATGAAAATTCATGTCCCTCAAAATTTCTTGCAAACTTACATAAAATTTGACACACTTGGTCACTCTACTAACTTACTTATCCTACATTCTTACAGATGGACGTGAAGTATAGCAAGTTCTATCAGTTGGGAAATGGAGGAGAGATCATCTTTGAGCGCGATTTTTGGACCAACTCTTGGAACTTCTTGTGCACCCGCACCCCGAGTTCTTCGGAGCCCAGCTCAACGATCAGCAAGGAGGAGAATTGCAATGGCTGATAGTTACAAGTCCCAGAGGCAAGATGTAAGCACCCACCTCAGAGGGAATCCAAGTCACCTTAAGAAAGAACAACTGGCTTGACGGACTCGCCAGGGCTATGCAGGAAGCTCTTGCCCGTCTGTGTGGGCAAAGCCTCAATCAGATCAAGGGTACCCCCTTTGAGTACTATGCAAGGCGTGATTCTATGGGACAGCCATTGGAGGTGCCATTCCACCCGGATCTGAAGCATCAGTTGGATCATCTCAGCTTCATGTTGTATGATAGGCAGAAGGAGTTGGACAATGCCCTCTCCTATGCCAACACAAACCATGCCATTGCAGTCAAGAAGGACCAGACCATCTCCATCCTTGCAAAGGAGCGCAAGACTTTTCGCCGTCTGCGTGACAAGAAAGATTGCATCATTGCTTGCCTTCATCACAAAGTGTGAGACTTGGAGGAGACCATCCATGAGCGGGACATGCAGCTTGAGGAGAGGGACAATGTAGGGGAAGATATCCGTGGAGATCCCTACTCCTACCTCAGTGATGATGATGACTACCCGGAGGACCAAGCCATGGACTTCCACACTGATGACGATGATGCCTTCATTGACGATGATGATGAAGCCATCAATTTTGATGAGTAGTAGCACTTGAGCACTACCGTAGGTGTGAGTTGTATCCGGTCCAACTGTATCGTAGTTTCATAGAATGGTTCTTAAAACCATTTGTTTCCTTATTGTGGTGTGTGTTTGTATTATGTGCTATGAATGAATGAAAATCAAGTTGCTAGTTAGCAAAACTAGAGTCAAACTCAAAGTTTAAAAACTTTTCAAAAACAAATCCATCAACCTTAGAAATTTACCTCTTGTCTCATGATCTATCTCAATCATCAGATGCCTCGCGGAGGAAGCAGTTCATCCCCGGACCCAATGCTGCAAATTTTGTGAAAATGTTGGTTTCGGACCGTGAAGCTGAAAGAGCCGAACGTCAAGCCAACCTAGCCACCCTTCAACACATATCTCAGATGTCCAACAACAATCAAGGCCATGGAAACCAAGACAACCATGGATCCAAGCTCAAGAACTTTCAGAACACCAATCCACCCATTTTTAGTAAGTCTGAAGAGCCTTTAGATGCTGATGACTGGCTGCAGACCATGGAGAACAACTTAGAAGTAGCTGGAGTGGAGGCAAATGAGAAAGTACTATTTGCCACTCATTATCTGGCAGGAGATGCAAGAGCTTGGTGGAATAGTATTCGCACCATGAATGGAGGATAGATGATGACTTGGGATGAATTCAAACTCAAGTTCAGAAGAACCCATGTGCCACCGGGTTTAATCAAGAGGATGAGAGATGAATTCAGAGAATTGAAGCAAGGGAGGATGACAATAGTTGAGTACCGTGACAAATTTTTGTCATTAGCTATTGTATGCACCAGATGAGATTGACACTGAAGCCAAGAAGAAGGAGAGATTCTTGAATGGTCTCCATGATGAGATGGAGACAGTATTAGTCAACATTCCTTTCGCTGACATTGAAGCCTTAGTGGATTCTGCAATCTAGACGGAAGGCAAGATCAACCAAGCCAATGAGAATCGCAAGCGTAGAATGATGAATCAACCAGGAACCCACCATACCCCAAAGTATCACCCCCAACCCGTCGGCAGGATTTTCCCCAAGAAACAATAGAACCCCGATGACCCGTCCAAACTATCCCAACCTCGGAGGAGAAAACCCAAGGCCCGGAGGAAACCACAACAACAACCCTGGAAACTCAAGCAATTTCAACCGTGCACCGCCCAAGTTCAACAACAACAACACCAACAACACCAATACTGCCCCAAGGACTGGAAGCAATGTCGTGCCTGTTGCAGGAAAAGACAAGTCTCAGGTTACTTGTTATGAATGTGGAGTCAAGGGTCACTATTCCAATGAGTGCCCCAAGAAGCTTGCAGCAGCCACCAATGTGAATGCCCCAGCTCAGCAGCAGCGCCGTGTTCAGCCTGGAAGGAGATTTGCCCGAGGGAACTCGCTCAACCGCAACGACCGTCTGTTTCATATGAATGCTGAAGAAGACCAAGAAGCGACATATGTCGTGCTGGGTATGTTTTCTGTTAACTCAGTACTTGAAAGAGTGTTGTTTGATTCTGGAGCATCTCACTTGTTTTTTACAGAAGAATTTGCATGCACTAGTAAGATTCAACCAACAAAATTGAATCATGTTATGATAGTTCAAATACCTGGTTCAACCACCAAAGCTAGAAAAATTTGCAAGGCCATACCTATCAGAATCCATGGAATATATTTTTATGCTAATCTAATAGTACTCGGAACCAAAGGTTTGGAAGTAGTACTAGGAATGGATTGGATGTCGAAACATAAAGGATTAATCGACTGTGCTAAGAAAGCCATAACCATGACTAGTACCGCTGGAGTATCAGTAGAGCATGTATCTGAAACCTTGCCCCATCAATTCAAGTGCAACCAGAGTCTATCCCAACCAACCATTGACCAAGTCAGAGTAGTCTGTGAATACCTCGACGTATTCCCAAATGTATTGCCCGGTATGCCCCCAGATCGGGATATCGAGTTTATCATTGAACTAATCCCTGGAACCGGACCCATAGCTCAGAGACCTTATAGTATGAACCCGTCTAAATTAGTGGAGCTGAAGAAGCAACTGGATTCTATGCTGGAGATAGGACTGATTCAACCCAGTGCGTCGCCATGGAGATCACATGTTTTATTTGTGAACAAGAAAGATGGAGGTAACCGTTTGTGCACAGATTATCGGAAGCTGAATGATGTCACCATTAAGAACAAGTATCAACTGCCGAACATAGAAGATTTGTTTGACCAGTTGACTGGTGCCAAAGTGTTTTCTAAGATTGATCTTAGAACTAGTTATCATCAACTCAAGATTCGCGCAGAGGATATTCCAAAGACTTCCTTCACCACCAGATATGGGCTGTATGAGTACACTGTCATGTCTTTGGGGATTAACCAATGCCCCCCCACTTATTTCATGAACCTCATGAATAAGATTTTTATGAACTTCCTGGATAAGTTTGTCATTGTTTTCATCGATGACATTCTGATCTATTCCAAATCAGAAGAAGAACATGAGCTACACCTAAGGACCATCCTTGAAACCCTTAGGGAGCATCAGTTGTATGCCAAGTTTAGCAAATGTGAGTTCTAGCTATAGGAAGTAGAATTCCTAGAACATATCATGTCAGTAGGAGGAATTGCTGTCGGCCCCGCCAAGGTTAAGGATGTGGAAGAATGGCAAGCCCCAACCACTCAAACCCAAGTTCGGGCATTTCTCGGATTAGCGGGATATTACCGCAAGTTTGTGGAAGGATTCTCGAGCATCGCAAGACCCATGACCCAATTGTTGAAGAAAGATAAGAAGTTTGAATGGACGGACAAATGTGAAGCAATTTTTCAAGAACTCAAGAAGAGATTGATCTCTGCCCCAATCTTGATTATGCCGGATATCATGAAGTCTTTTGATGTGTTTTGTGATGCATCCAAGATCGGTCTCGGATGTGTGTTGATGCAAGAAGGCAAAGTCATATCCTATCTGTCCCGACAACTGAAGCAACATGAGCAGAATTACCCTACCCATGACCTTGAACTAGCAGCCGTAGTTTTAGCCTTAAAGACATGGCGACATTACCTCATGGGTAATCATTGTGAAATGTATTCGGATCACAAGAGCCTGAAGTATATTTTCACCCAGAAGGAGCTAAATATGAGGCAAAGGAGATGGATAGAGCTAATCAAGGACTATGACCTTGACATTCACTATCACCTCGGTAAAGCCAATGTGGTAGCAGATTCTCTTAGCAGATTGCCGTGTTGCTTGAACACCATGATTCTGATGGAGCAACCAAGTTTGCACAAGGAGTTAGTGTAGGGATTCGTAGCATGGAAAACAAAAATTTTCTACTGCATACAAACAAACAAGCCAAGATCTATCTACTAGATTGTAGCAACGAGTCAATAGAATAACTCACCCTCGAAGATTCCAAAGTGTTTAACAAGAGCGGATTCTCGTGGGTGATGTAGTCGTACTCTTCCCGATCTCAAGATCACGTGGACGATCCTTCCGGCGCTGCGTTCCGGCAGCGCTCCCGTAGTCGGTCACACGTTCGGTACTCGACGAAGACCTTCCTCTCCCTTGTTCCAGCAGGCAGCGGAGGTTGTAGCACTCTCCTCGTGATTCCGGCAGCACAACGGCGTGGTACCGGAAGTAGAGGGGAGATCTCGCAGGGCTTCGCCTTAAGCCGGAGCGAGTATGGTGGAGTATGAGAGAGTCCCTCGATGATCTAGGGTTTAGACACGCCGAGGAGGAAGCTTGGCCGGCGGCTAGGGTTGCTAGGCGGCGGCGGCTTGGCCTAGGTCGGTGGCGGCAGTGGAGGTGGCGGCGCCGGCGGCTAGGGTTTGGAGGAGAGGATCTTGTGTGTCCTAGGAGGGAGCCCTGACCCTCCTTATATAGGTGGAGGGGCCGGCCGGCCAAGGGGAGGGAGAGGAGTCCCTCCCCAACTCGGCTTGGGTGGGCGCCGCCGGTTGGAGGAGGGAACTCCTCCCCAACTCGGTTTCCCACTCCTTCTCTTTTCCTCTTTCCAAATTTAGCCGTTTGACTTTTCAAACTAGCCGTTTGACTTTTCAAACTAGGATTTGAATTAATCCTTTATTTGGTTCAGCGATGACACTTAGTACATGATGCAATCATACCAACTTGATACAACACATTCATGTACCCTTCCCCTCCGGAGTGCCGGACATTCCGGAACATTCTAGAACATTCCCGATGAAAACACCGGAACCATTCCCCAACTCCGAAACGGGACTTTCCTTATATGAATCTTATTCTCCGGACCATTCCGGATCTCCTCGTGATATCCCGGATCCCATCCGGGACTCCGAACAACATTCGGTCTCTTTCTCATCATTCCATAACTACTCAAAACAACATCGAATCCTTAAGTGTGTCTCCCTACGGTTCGTGAATTATGCGGACATGATCGAGACACTTCTCCGAACAATAACCAATAGAGGAATCTCGAAATTCATATGGCTCCCACATATTTCTACGATTACTTTGCGATTGAATGAACCACTTACATACGATATCAATTTCCCTTTGTCTCACGATAGTTTACTTATCCGAGGTTATGATCGTCGGTATCTCTGCATACCTAGTTCAACCTCGTTACCGATAAGTACTCTTTTCTCGTTCCCGTGATATGTGATCCCTTGTGAGCCAGTCACATGCTTGCAAGCTAATTGGATGACATTTCACCGAGAGGGCCCAGAGTATATCTATCCGTCATATGGATGGACAAATCCCACTCTTGATCCATGTGTTTCAACCAATACTTTCCGAACACTCAATGCCACCTTTATAGCCACCCAGTTACGGTGTGGTGTTTGATGTCATCAAAGCATCCATCCGGTAAAGGTGATATGCATGATCTCATGGTCGAAGGAATTAGATTACTATGTATCAGAAAGCATATAGCAATTGAACTATTAAAATGACTTGATCTTTATGCTATGCTTATCTATAGGAGTATGTCCATCATATCATTCTCCTAACGATATGATCTTGTTGTTAATAACATCTCAATGTTCATGATAGGGAAACCACAATCATCTATTAACCAACAAGCTAGTATCATATAGAGGCTTTACTAGGGACTTCAAATTAAGTTTACAAATCACACAAGTATCAATGTTTCCTTGTTAATACTATTATAGCATGAATGTAAACATTTATCATAAACACAAAGATATAATAATAACTACATTTATTATTGCCTCTAGGGCATATCTCCAACAGTTAGAAGATTTTCGAATGGAGCTAGTAAGTGAAGGATTTTTGGCTAGCATAGAACTTCAACCCACTTTGATCAGTCAGATCAAGGAGGCGCAGAAAGGAAATGCTAGTATCGATGGAATCAAATGTCGTATCGGTACAGGGAAGGTACCCGGATTCACCGAAGATGAAGAAGGAGTTTTGTGGTACAAAGGACGTATTTGTGTGCCAGCAGATTCAGAGTTGAAGCAAGCTATTTTGAAAGAAGCCCATGATACTCTATATTCTATCCACCCCGGAGCGAAGATGTATCAGGATTTGAAGGAGCAATTTTGGTGGCACAAGATGAAGAGAGAAATCAGAAGCTACATAGCCAAATGTGACATCTGTTAGAGAGTGAAGGCGGGACATCGGAGACCCGCGGGACTTTTGCAACCATTGCAGATTCCGGAATGGAAATGGGATTCTGTAGGAATGGATTTTATCACCGCTTTGCCTACATCTAGTAGAGGAAATGACTCTATTTGGGTCATAGTGGATAGACTGTCCAAGGTATCCCATTTCTTACCTGTCAAGACCACTTATCAGCATTCGAAGCTAGCAGAGTTGTACATTGCTAGAATAGTCAGTTTGCATGGAGTACCCAAGAATATTATGTCGGATCAAGGAACCCAGTTTACCTCGAGGTTTTGTAAGAAAGTCCAAGAAGGATTAGGAACCAGACTAGATTTCAGCAGAACTTATCACCCTCAGACTGATGGAAAAACAGACCAAGTAAACCAAATACTCGAAGATATGATGAGATCTTGTGTGTTGGAATATGGATCAAAATGGGAAGACTGTCTGCCTTTCGCAGAATTTTCATACAACAACAGTTACCAAGCCAGTTTGCAAATGGCCCCATTTGAATTCATGTATGGAAGAAAGTGTCGTACCCCGTTTAATTGGTCGGAAGTAGGAGAGAGTCAGATTTTCGAACCCGAAATCCTACGAGAAGCCGAAGAGAAACTTCACAAGATCCGTGAGAACCTTAAGGCCGCCCAATCCATACAGAAGAGTTATGCCGACAAGAGACGTCGAGACCTAGCATTCAATATCGAAGATTTTGTGTATCTCAAAGTATCACCCTTGAAAGGAATGCAACGTTTCCAACTCAAAGGAAAGTTAGCCCCTAGATATATCAGACCCTTCAAGATTTTGAATCACCGAGGATAAGTATCATATCAACTGGAACTTCCAGAGGAAATGTCAGCCGTGCATAATGTGTTTCACATCTCGTTACTTCGCAAATGCCTAGAAGTCTCGAAGAAGACCTAAGTTTTCAAGAATATTGATCACAGAACCATAGAGATCAAAGATGACCTAACCTATCCTAAAGTACCCATTCGTATTTTGGAAGAAGCCTTCAGAACCACCAGGACCAGGAGTATCAAGTTTCTCAAGATCCAGTTGAGTAACCAAACTGAAGAAGAAGCTACCTGGGAGCGAGAAGACTACATTAGGACGGAGTTTCTAGATCTCTTTAAATCCTAGTTTTCTTTGTCTTAAATCTCGAGACAAGATTTTGTTTAAGGAGGGAAGGTTTGTAACATCCCAAAAATATTAATCAAGATTATCAAGTTCTAATCACCCAAGTTTAGGGGTAACAAAAACTTTTGTTATTAAAATCAATATGAATGCACGTGTGTGTGTGATTAATGCATGAATTCTTGCAATGACTTGTTTGATTGCTATGAATGGAAAGGATTGGTTTAAAGATGAAAACAACATCATCTAAATAATTTCCAAGCAGTATCAAATCTAGAGAAATTCAAATATAAACAATATGAGCAAATGGTCATTTTGGCCAAACTTGTTCACTAGACCACTTTGAGTGTTTATAGTCCAAGTTTTCTAACATGAACAAATCCAATTCTTTTCACCCTTTGCTAGAACAAGTACAAGTGAACCCAAGCCCACTTTGCAAACAAACAGAAACAGATTTCAAAGCTATTCAAATGACAATTCAAAACTGAATCAAGTGTAGGTACTAAGATCACCATGAAGGGTTTTGCAGCATAGTAAATCAAAAAAATTCCTATGGAAGCGAACAAGAAAGCCAAGATCTGATCTAGGAGATGTAATCAACGAGAGAGATTGATGAGATCTTCATACCCTTGAAGAAATTGCACGTGGAAACGTTCAACAGAACGTGGTTGACGTAGTCGTACTCGCCGTCTCCTCCTCGCGATCCGATCCGATCCTACGCCGCAAGTGGCGGCGCCTTCGAGAGATGCACACGTACGATGCAGCGACGTCTCCTCGTTTCCTTGGTCCAGCAAGTATGGTGGAGAGATAGATTGGATCTGCAGCACGACGGCGTGGTGCTTATGGTGGAGAGTTTCTGCGGCAGGGCTTCACCTACGCGCAGTCAGGAGATAGAGAGGTGGACACTACTAGGAAAAGGGCAATAGGTAATCCGCACATCCGTGGCTCACATGGTTGAAGTGCCCCACGGGTAAAATAGGCGTGGCTCACCTATGGGTAGTGCCCTACTAGTAACTAGAACAACCGTGGCGCACATGGGGTATGTGCGCCACAGATATGTATGGGCCAGGGGCCTGCCAGCCGCATGCCACGTACCCGTAGCGCACATGGGGTAGGTGCGCTACGGTTGTGGCAAGTTCTGTGGCGCACTATGGCATGTGCGCCACGGATGTATAAACTTAGTAGTAGGACACCTTGCCCTAGTGCCCTACGCCAAACTATCCTGTACCAACTCCACCCCCACCCCCGGTGGATCGCCTTTTTAGGCTTTCAAAAAATAAAATAAAATGATAAACACTTCAAAAAATTAAATCCTTTTATATTTAGGAAGATAATGTGGTACAGTTTCTAGGAAAATTAACAAACATGAGTTTTGACTTTTTCTGCAAAAAAAAGTCATGTCACGGTAAAATGGCCGTAACTTTTGCATACGATGTCGGAAAAAATCGTATAATATACCAAAATGACGAGAACAAGATTTCGCATCCGCTCGCCACGACCTTTGGTCGTTTAGCGATTTTTTAGATTTTCAAAATTCGAAAAGAGTAAAAAGTTATGGTCAAAAGACTGTTTTTTCCTGCAGAAAAAAAGAGAAAACTTACCCGTAGCGCACCACCACCTAGTGCGCCACGGATAAGCTTGGGCGGGATTCAAAATTTGAATCCTCACCCCGCCCACCTACTTTTCCCTTCCCCTTTTCCCTCTCCCTTTTCCTTTCCCTTCTCCTTCTTCCTTCTTTCTTCTTCCTTCTCCTTCTCCTTCTCCTTCTTCCTTCTTCCTTCTCCTTCTCCTCCTTCCCCTTCTCCTCTCCTTGCAGTGACGACGTGACGACGACCTCCTCCTCTCCTTGCATTGACGGTGGCGCGGCGGCGGCGGCGCAACGGCGGCCACCTCTCCTTGCAGTGACGGCGGCGTCCTCCCTCCCTTCCTCCCTCTCTTCCTTCCTCTCTTCCTCCATCTCTTCCTCCCTCTCTTCCTCCATCTCTTCCTCCATCTCTTTCCTCCTCCCTCCCTCTCTTCCTCCCTCTCTTCCTCCCTCTCTTCCTTCCTCCCTCTCTTCCTCCATATCTTCCTTCCTCCCTCTCTTCCTACCTTCCTTTCTCCAACCACACCCTTCCTACCACCTCGATGTCGGTGAGGACTAGAGCGTCCACGGCCTCCCGCACCTCCCTGCCACGGCCATGCTCCGGCGAGGTGACACGACTGCGGCGGCGATGCACGGACCCGATTGCTTTTGCAATTCAAAACGAGGGTGTTTTTTTGCATTTTTTTGTTTTTAAAAAACACATCCGTGGCGCACCTGGAAAGGCCTTCTGTGGCGCACTACCAGGTGCGCCACGCCTATCTCGACACAACTGTGGCGCACCATGCAGTGCGCCACGGCTACGAGATAGCCGTAGCGTGAGGCCCGTGGCGCACTGCTAGTGCGCCACAGAAGGCCTTTTTAGGTGCGCCACGAACAGACGTTTTTCTAGTAGTGGGAGGGGCAGCAGTTGGACGGCGGCTAGGGTTGGAGTGGGAGGAGGCTGCGCCCCTGCCCTCCTTATATAGGGGGCTGGACGGCCCCTTGACCCCTCCTCCAGGCCCTAGGGCAGCGGCCCAAGGGGTGGAGTGGGGGGCAAGTCATCCCCCTTCTTCTGGAAGGTTTCCTTAGGGTTTCCCCTAAGGGCTGGCTGGCTGGGCCTTAGGGGCCTTGTGCCCCTGGCCCAAAGTGGCCAGGGCACTTCCCCTTAGGCCCACGCAGGCCTCTGACAAGTGGGCCCACGTTGGTCCCACTCCGGAACCTTCTAGAACCTTCTGGTACAATACCGATAAACTCCGAAACAATTCCGAAATCCAAAAACGGCTTTCCTTTATATGAATCTTATTATCCAAACCATTCCGGAACCTCTCGTGATGTCCTGGGTCTCATCCGAGACTCCGAACAAAAACTCATAAACCAATTATCCATTCTATCCTAGCGTCGATGCACGTTAAGTGTGTGACCCTACGGGTTCAAGAATATGCAAACATGATCTTCTATCAATAATAAACAACGGGATCTGGAAACCCATATTGACTCCCACATATTCATCGATGATCATATCGAACGAACCACGATGCCAGGATTCAATTAATCCCATATATGTATTCCATTCGTCACGCGATATTTTACTTGCCCGAGATTCGATCGTTGGTATCGGCATACCTAGTTCAATCTCGTTCACAACAAATACTTTACTTGTTCCATAATCCGATATCACTTTGTTATTAACTCCTTAACCACGTGCTTGCAAGTGATGTTGATATCGATTACCGAGTGGGCTCGAAGTATATCTCTCCGACTCGGGAGGGACAAATTCCATCTCAATACATACAACCCAACAAGTACTTTTCGATCACCTGAAAGACACCTTTATGATCTCCCTCACATAGGATGACGTTTGATGACCTCAAAGCTTTCTTCCGATACCAGGGAGTTGTATTATCTCATGGTCTAAGGAATACAATACTTGACATAGGAAAAAGCTTCGCAAAGAAGAACACGATGACACGATCTAATTGCTCTGCTTAATTTGGGTCTGTCCATCATATCATTCTCCTAATGACATGATCTCATTATCAATCGACAACTCATGTCTATGGTTAGGAAACCTTAACCATCATTAATCAATGAGCTAGTCCATAGAGGTGTACTAGGGACACGGTGTTGTTCATAAACCACACAAGTATCAAAGTTTCCGCTTAATACAATTCTATCATGGAATATAAACTTTATCATGAACAAGAATTATAATAATAACATCTTTATTATTGCCTCTAGGGCATAATTCCAACAGTCTCCCACTTGCACTAGAGTCAATAATCTAGTTTACATCTGGCAACAATCTAACACCCAAGGCACTAAGGTGCTGATCATGTTTTGCTCGTGGAAGAGGTTTAGTCAACGGATCTGCGACATTCAGATCCATATGTACTTTGCTAATCTTCAGATCTCCATCTGTTATATAATCTCGAATTATATGAAACTTGCGGTTGATATGCTTGGTCTTTGGATGATATCTTGGTTCCTTAGCCAGTGCTCTGGCGCCAGTGTTGTCGAAAAATATCTCCAGTGGGTCCAAGGCACTTGGAACCACACCAAGCTTAGTGATGAAGTTCCTGATCCAAACTCCTTCACTTGACGCTTCTGAAGCAGCCATGTATTCCGCTTCTGTTGTAGATCCCGCGATCACGCTTTGCTTGCAGCTTCTCCAGCTCACAGCTCCACCATTCAAAATATAAATGTATCCTGTTTGAGATTTAGAATCATCCGGGTCGGTGTCAAAACTAGCATCGACGTAACCTTTTACGACAAGATGCTCATCACCTCCATAGACCAAGAACATTTCTTTAGTCCTATTTAAATACTTTAGGATGTTCTTTACGGCTGTCCAGTGTTCCACTCCTAGATCACTTTGGTATCTGATCGTCAAACTAAGAGCATTGGACACATCCGGTCTATTACATAGCATGGCATATATGATAGAACCTATGGCCGAGGCATATGACACTTTGCTCATAGTATCTCTATCTTTTACCATAGTTGGACGCTGAGCCTTGCTCAATATCTTACCTAACAACATGGGCAATGAACCTTTCTTTGCTTTATCCATTCTGAACCTTTTTAGAACTTTGTCTAGATATGTACTTTGGCTCAAAGCTATAAGGCGTCTTTGTCTATCTCTATAGATTTTGATGCCTAATATATAAGCAGCTTCTCCTAGGCATTTCATTGAAAAACATTTATTCAAATAACTCTTCACATCGTTAAGCATACCAATGTCATTTCCAATAATCAATATGTCATCCACATATAGTACTAAAAATGTCACCGAGCTCCCACTCACTTTCTTGTAGATACAACCTTTGTAGCAATTTGGAACAAATCCAAAACTCTTGATCACTTGATCAAAACGAAGGTTCCGACTCCGAGATGCTTGATTTAGTCCATAAATGGAACGCTGAAATTTGCACACCTTATTAGCATCCTTAGGATCGACAAAACCCTCGGGCTGCATCATATACAACTCTTCATCAATGTTGCCATTGAGGAACGCAGTCTTGACATCCATCTGCCATATTTCATAATCATGAAATGCAGCAATTGCTAATAAAATCCGAATGGACTTAAACATCGCTACGGGAGATAAAGTCTCATCGTAGTCAACACCTTGAACTTGCTGAAACACTTTTGCGACAAGCCGAGCTTTATAGACAGTATGTCATGGGATTTACACCGGATGTTGGAAACCATAATATCACCGTTGTGGCTTTCCGTAGGTAAGAATCGTTCTTAGATTGTTACTCCCATAATCCACGTAAAACATGCAACAACAAAGTAGAGGCGTCTAACTTGTTTTTGCAGGGAGTGTTTCTGTGATATGGTATGGCCCAAGATGTGATGTGTATGTTGTATGCAATGATCATGTTTTGTAATGTTTCACGACTTGCATGTCGATGAGTACACAACCGGCAGGAGCCATATGGTTGTATTTATAATTGTGTATGACCTGTGTGTCAACTTCTTATACGCCATGTAATAGCTTTACTTTATCGCTAAGTAGTTAGCAATAGTTGTAGTTGCTATTCGTGGTGGAGGCAATCATGGTGGAGTGATGAAGATCATGCTGGCATGCACAAGATGGAGATCATTGCGCGGAGATTGGCTATACCATGTCACATAAAATTATATGCATGTGATGTTTATCCTTTTATGTATCTTATTATGCTTAGATCGCGATGGTAGCATTATAAGATGATTCCTCACTTAAAGATCAAGATAAAACTATGTTCTCCCCATGTATGCACCGTTGCGAAAGTTCGTCATGTCCAAGCATCACGTGATGATCGGGTGCTATAAACTCTACGTACACATACGACGGGTACAAGCCAGTTTTGCACACGCGAAAATACTTGGGTTTGACTTGACGAGCCTAGCTTGTACAGACATGGCCTCGGAACACACGAACTGAAATGTTAAGCATGAGTCATATGAATGATATGATCGACACTTTGTTGTCCACCATTGAAACCACATCTCTTCTCGTGAAGATCGGATCAGGTGTGGTGAATTTGGATCATGTTCACTAAACAATTTGAGGGATGTTGAATTTAGTGGGAGTTCATCTAGTAATTTGATTAAGTTGAACTAGTTATCATGAACATAGTCTAAATTGTACTTGCAAATTTTGTAGATCAAATGGCTAAGTCCAACTTCAACTTCAATGTTTTTGCTGAGAAAGAAAAGCTTAAGAACAATGGGTCTAACTTCACCAACTGGTTCCGCAATCTGAGAATCATTCTCTCTGGCGGACAAAAGGACTATGTCCTTGAGAAAGCGCTAGGTGACGCCCCTGCTGTAGATGCGCCGGCTGATGAGAAAGCTGTTTATCAGTCGCGCAAGGATGATTATGGTGTGATTAAGAGCAGCATGTTTGCTATGGAATCGGACCTTCAAAATCGTTTTGAGGAGTTCCCCGGGCCCTTTGAGATTCTTGAGGAACTGAAAATTATGTTTCAGACTCAGGCCCATTCTGAGAGATATGAGATCTCTGAGAAATTGTTTAACTGCAAGATGGAGGAAGGGAGTTCCGTTAGTGAGCACTCCATTAAGATGTCGGGCTACACTCAACGCCTTGAGCAACTGGACTGCAAGATTCCAGAGGAGCTCAAGATTGACAGAGTTCTGCAATCACTCCCTCCTAGCTACAAAGGTTTTGTAGTTACTCATAATCAGATTGGTTCCACTGATACGATCACTAAGCTCTTCGCTAAGCTGAAAGCTACGGAGGTGGACATCAAGAAAGATAATCATGTGTTGATGTTCAACAAGCACCCCAGCTTTAAGAAAGGTAAGGGTGCTAAGAAGCCCTTCAATAAGGGCAGCGGAAAGCGCGTTACCCCTGCAAAGAAGAAGCTCAAGTCTGGACCTAAGCCGGACACTGAGTGCTTCTATTGCAAGGACAAGGGTCACTGGAAGCGCAACTGTCCGAAGTACTTAGCGGACAAGAAGGCTGGCACCATCAAAGGTATATTTGATATACATGTTATTGATGTTTTCCTTACTAGCCCTTGTTTTAGTGCCTGGGTATTTGATAGGTTCAGTTGCTAATATTTGTAACTCGAAACAGGAGCTACGGAATAGACGACGGCTAGCGAGGGATGAGGTGACGATGCGCGTTGGCAACGGATCAAGAGTTGATGTGATGGCCATCGGCACGCTCTCCTTAGTTTTACCTTCGGGATTAGTTTTAAACCTCAATAAATGTTATTATGTGTCTGCGTTGAGCATGAACATCATATCTGGATCGTGTTTATTGTAAGACGGTTATTCATTTAAATCGGAGAATAATGGTTGTTCTATTTATATGAGTAACATCTTTTATGGTCATGCACCTGCTATGAATGGTTTATTTCTTCTGAATCTCGAAATCAATGAAACACACATCCATAAAATTGAGTCTAAGAGATGAAAGGTAGATAGTGATAATACGACTTATTTGTGACACTGCCGTCTAGGTCATATTGGTGTAAAACGCATGAAGAAACTCCATTCTGATGGACTTTTGGAGTCTCTTGATTTTGAATCATTTGACACGTGCGAGCCATGCCTCATGGGCAAGATGATCAAAACCCCGTTCTCCGGAATAATGGAGCGAGCAACGGACTTGTTGGAAATCATACATACCGATGTATGCGGACCAATGAGTGTTTTGACGCGCGGTGGTTATCGCTATTTTCTCACTTTTACTGATGACTTAAGTAGATATGGGTATATCTATTTAATGAAACATAAATCTGAAACATTTGAAAAGTTCAAAGAATTTTAGAACAAAGTGGAAAACCATCGTAACAGGAAAATTAAATTTCTACGATCTGATCGTGGAGGTGAATATTTGAGTTATGATTTTCTCAGGCATCTTAAAGCAAGCGGAATCGTTTCGCAACTCACGCCACCCGGAACACCACAGCGCAATGGTGTGTCTGAACGCCGGAATCAAACTTTATTGGATATGGTGCGATCGATGACGTCTCTTACAGATTTGCCGTTATCATTTTGCGGTTATGCATTAGAAACCACTATATTCACTTTAAATAGGGCACCATCTAAATCCGTTGAGACGACACCGTATGAACTGTGGTTTGGTGCTAAACCTAAGTTGTCGTTTCTTAAAGTTTGGGGATGCGAAGCTTACGTCAAGAAGTTGATGCCGGACAAGCTCGAACCCAAAGCGGAGAAATGCGTATTCATAGGATACCCTAAGGAAACGATTGGGTATACCTTCTATCATAGATCCGAAGGCAAAGTGTTTGTTGCAAAGAACGGATCCTTTCTTGAGAAGGAGTTTCTCTCGAAAGAAGTGAGTGGGAGGAAAGTAGAGCTAGACGAGGTTATTGAACCTTTTCTTGAGTTGGAGAGTAGCGCAGCACCTGAAATTGTTCCAGTGCCGTCTGCACCAACAATAGAGGAAGCTAATGACAAGGATCATGAAGCTTCGGATGATGCTACTACTAAACGTCGCAGGTCGACAAGGTCACGTGCCCTCCTGAGTGGTACGGCAACCCTGTCTTAACTGTCTTGTTAGTATACAACAATGAACCTGCGAACTATGAGGAAGCAATGATGATCCCAGACTCTGATAAATGGCTAGAGGCCATGAAATCCGAATTGGGTTCCATGAGCAAAAACCAAGTATGGACTTTGGTGGACCCTCCTAGAGACCGAAAGGCCGTTGAGTGCAAATGGATTTTCAAGAAGAAAACGGACGCGGATGGTAATGTTACTGTCTATAAAGCACGGCTTGTCGCGAAAGGTTTTCGATAAGTTCAAGGTGTTGACTACGATGAGACTTTCTCTCCCGTAGCGATGTTTAAGTCCATTCGGATTTTATTAGCAATTGCTGCGTTTCATGATTATGAAATATGGCAGATAGATGTCAAGACTGCGTTCCTCAATGACAACATTGATGAAGAGTTTTATATGATGCAACCCGAAGGTTTTGTCGATCCTAAGGATGCTGATAAGGTGTGCAAACTTCAGCGTTCCATTTATGGACTGAAGCAAGCATCTCGGATTTGGAACCTTCATTTTGATCAAGTGATCAAGAACTTTGGATTTGTTCCAAATTCCTACGAAGCTTGTACCTACAAGAAAGTTAGTGGGAGCTCAGTGACATTTTTGGTACTATATGTAGATGACATATTGATTATCGGAAATGACATTGACATGCTTAACGATGTGAAGAGTTATTTGAACAAATGTTTTTCAATGAAAGACCTAGGGGAAGCTGCTTATATATTGGGCATCAAAATCTATAGAGATAGACAAAGACGCCTGATAGCTTTAAGCCAAAATACATACCTAGACAAAGTTCTGAAAAGGTTCAGAATGGATAAGGCAAAGAAAGGTTCAGTGCCTATGTTGTCTGGTAAGATATTAAGCAGGGCTCAGTGTCCAGCTACGGTAAATGATAGAGAAGCTATGAGCAAAGTGCCTTATGCCTCGGCCATAGGATCTATCATGTATGCCATGCTATGTACTAGACCGGACGTGTCCAATGCTCTTAGTTTGACGAGCAGATACCGAAGTGATCCAGGAGTGGAACACTGGACAGCCGTGAAGAACATCCTAAAGTATTTAAATAGAACTAAAGAAATGTTCTTAGTCTATGGAGGTGATGAACAGCTCGTCGTAAAAGGTTACGTCGATCCTAGTTTTGACACCGACAAGGATGATTCTAAATCTCAGACAGGATATGTTTATATTTTGAATGGAGGAGCTGTGAGCTGGAGAAGCTGCAAGCAAAGCGTGATCGCAGGATCTATAGTAGAAGCGGAATACATGGCTACTGCAGAAGCGTCAAGTGAAGGAGTTTGGATCAGGAACTTCATCACTGAGCTTGGTGTGGTTCCAAGTGCCTTGGACCCACTGGAGATATTGTGTGACAACACTGGCGCCATAGCACTGGCTAAGGAACCAAGATATCATCCAAAGACCAAGCATATCAACCGCAAGTTTCATATAATTCGAGATTATATAACAGATGGAGATCTGAAGATTAGCAAAGTACATACGGATCTGAATGTCGCAGATCCGTTGACTAAACCTCTTCCACGAGCAAAACATGATCTACACCTTAGTGCCATGGGTGTTAGATTGTTGCCAGATGTAAACTAGATTATTGACTCTAGTGCAAGTGGGATACTGTTGGAATTATGCCCTAGAGGCAATAATAAAGATGTTATTATTATAATTCTTGCTCATGATAAAGTTTATATTCCATGCTAGAATTGTATTAAGCGGAAACTTTGATACTTGTGTGGTTTATGAACAACGCCGTGTCCCTAGTACGCCTCTATGGACTAGCTCATTGATTAATGATGGTTAATGTTTCCTAACCATGGACATGAGTTGTCGATTAATAATGAAATCATATCATTGGGAGAATGATATGATGGACAGACCCAAATCAAGCAGAGCAATTAGATCGTGTCATCGTGTTCATCTTTGCGAAGCTTTTTCTTATGTCAAATATTGTATTCCTTAGACCATGAGATAATGCAACTCCCTGGTATCGGAAGAAAGCTTTGAGGTCATCAAATGTCATCCTATGAGAGGGTGATCATAAAGGTGTCTCTCAGGTGATCGGAAAGTACCTGTTGGGTTGTATGTATCGAGATAGGATTTGTCCCTCCCAAGTCGGAGAGATATACTTCGGGCCCACTCTGTAATTGATATCAACACCGCTTGCAAGCACGTGGGTAAGGAGTTAATCACAAAGTGATATCGGATTACGGAACGAGTAAAGTACTTGCTGTGAATGAGATTGAACTAGGTATGTCGATACCGACGATCGAATCTCGGGCAAGTAAAATATCGAGTGACGAAGGGAATATATATGGGATTAATTGAATCCTGGCATCGTGGTTCATCCGATATGATTATCGATGAGTATGTGGGAGTCAATATGGGTTTCCAGACCCCGCTGTTGATTATTGATAGAAGATCATGTCTGCATATTCTCGAACCCGTAGGGTCACACACTTAACGTGTCTCGACGCTAGGATAGAATGGATAATTGGTTTATGAGTTTTTGTTCGGAGTCTCGGATGAGATCCAGAACATCACGAGAGGTTCCGGAATGGTCCAGAGAATAAGATTCATATAAGGGAAAGCAGTTTTTGGATTTCGGAATTGTTTCGGATTGTTCGGTATTGTACCGGAAGGTTCTAGAAGCTTTCGGAGTGGGACCAACGTGGCCCCACTTGTCGGAAGGGTGCGTGGGCCTACGAGGGAGTTCCCTGGCCGCATTGGGCCAGGGGCACAAGGCCCCATAGGACCAGCTGGCCAAAACCCTAGGGAAACCCTAGGGAAACCTTCTAGAAGGAGGGGGAAAACTTGCCCCCCACTCCAACCATTGGGGACGCCGCCCTAGGGATTGGAGGAGGGGCCAAGGGGGCCGGCCAGCCCCCTATATATAGAGGGCAGGGGCACAGCCCTCCTCCTCACTCCTTCAACCCTAGCCACCATACTGCTGCCCTCCAGATCTCTCTCTCCCGACTGCGCGTAGGCGAAGCCCTGTCGCAGAAACTCTCCACCTTTGCACCACGCTGTCGTGTTGTAGATCCAATCTATATCTCCACCCCACTTGCTGGACCGAGGAAGGAGGAGACGTCGAGGTGCCGCACGTGTGCATCTCTCGGAGGCATCGCCACTTGCGGTGTTGGATCGGATCGGATCGCGAGGAGGAGAAGCTAGTACGACTACATCAACCACGTTCCGTTGAACGTTTCGCTGTGCGAATCTTCAAGGGTATGAAGATCTCATCTATCCCCCCTCGTTGTTTGCATATCCTAGATTAGATCTTGGCTTTCCCGTTCGCATCCGTAGAATTTTTTTGATTTACTATGCTGCGAAACCCTTCAAACATTACCATCCGCGTCCGTTTTCTTCTTGAAAATCCATTTGCACTCAACGACCTTATGGTCGCTAGGAGGGTCCACCAAAGTCCATACTTGGTTTACGCTCATGGATCCCTATTCGGATTTCATGGCCTCTAGCCATTTCTCAGAGTCTGGGCTCATCATTGCTTCCTCATAATTTGCAGGTTCACTATTGTCTAACAACAAGACAGTTAAGACAGGGTAGCCGTACCATTCAGGAGTGGCACGTGACCTTGTCGACCTGCGAAGTTCAGTAGTAGCATCGTTCGAAGTTTCATGATCCTCGTCATTAGCTTCCTCTCTTGTTGGTGCAGACGGCACTGGAACAATTTCAGGTGCTGCGCTACTCTCCAACTCGAGAGAAGGTTCAATAACCTCGTCTAGCTCTACCTTCCTCACAGTCACTTCTTTCGAGAGAAACCCCTTCTCAAGAAAGGATCCGTTCTTTGCAACAAACACTTTGCCTTCGGATCTATGGTAGAAGGTATACCCAATCGTTTCCTTAGGGTATCCTATGAAGACGAATTTCTCCGCTTTGGGTTCGAGCTTGTCCGGCATCAACTTCTTGACGTAAGCTTCACATCCCCAAACTTTAAGAAATGACAACTTAGGTTTAGCACCAAACCATAGTTCATACGGTGTCGTCTCAACGGATTTAGATGGTGCCCTATTTAAAGTGAATGCAGAGGTTTCTAATGCATAACACCAAAATGATAACGACAAATCTGTAAGAGACATCATTGATCGCACCATATCTAATAGAGTTCAATTCCGGCGTTTAGACACACCATTGCGCTGTGGTGTTCCGGGTGGCATGAGTTGCGAAACGATTCCACTTGCTTTAAGATGGTGAGAAAATCATAACTCAAATATTCACCTCCATGATCGGATCATAGAAATTTAATTTTCCTGTTACGATGGTTTTCCACTTCGTTCTGAAATTCTTTGAACTTTTCAAACATTTCAGATTTATGTTTCATTAAATAGATATACCCATATCTACTTAAGTCATCAGTAAAAGTGAGAAAATAGCGATATCCACCGCGTGTCGAAACACTCATTGGTATGCATACATCGGTATGTATGATTTCCAATAAGTCCGTTTCTCGCTCCATTATTCCGGAGGACGGGGTTTTGATCATCTTGCCCATGAGGCACAGCTCGCACGTGTCAAATGATTCAAAATCAAGAGACTCCAAAAGTCCATCAGAATGGAGTTTCTTCATGCGTTTTACACCAATATGACCTAGACGGCAGTGCCACAAATAAGTTGGATTATCACTATCTACTTTGCATCTCTTAGCCTCAATGTTATGGATGTGCGTTTCATTGCTTTCGAGATTCAGAAGAAATAAACCATTCACAACAGGTGCATGACCATAAAAGATGTTATTCATATAAATAGAACAACCATTATTCTCCGATTTAAATGAATAACCGTCTTGCAATAAACACGATCCAGATATAATGTTCATGCTCAACGCAGGCACATAATAACACTTATTAAGGTTTAAAACTATTCCCGAAGGTAAAACTAAGGAGAGCGTGCCGACGGCCATCACATCAACTTTTGATCCATTGCCAACGCGCATCGTCACCTCATCCCTTGCTAGCCGCCGTCTATTCCGTAGCTCCTATTTCGAGTTACAAATATTAGCAACTGAACTAGTATCATATACCCAGGCACTACAACGAGCGCTAGTAAGGTAAACATCAATATCATGTATATCAAATATACCTTTAACGGTGCCAGCCTTCTTGTCCGCTAAGTACTTCGGAAAGTTGCGCTTCCAGTGACCCTTGTCCTTGCAATAGAAGCACTCAGTGTCCGTCTTAGGTCCAGACTTGAGCTTCTTCTCAGCAGGGGAAACACGCTTGCCACTTCCTTTCTTGAAGGATTTCTTTGCACCCTTAGCTTTCTTAAAGCTAGTGGTCTTGTTGACCATCAACACATGATTATCTTTCTTGATATCCACCTCCGCAGCTTTCATCTTAGCGAAGAGCTCAGTGATCGTATCAGTGGAACCAATTTGATTGTGAGTAACTACAAAACCTTTGTAGGTAGGAGGGAGTGATTGCAGAACTCTGTCAATCTTGAGCTATTCTAGAATCTTGCAGTCCAGTTTCTCAAGATGTTGAGTGTAGCCCGACATCTTAATGGCATGCTCACTAACGGAACTCCCTTCCTCCATCTTGCAGTTAAAGAACTTCTCAGAGATCTCATATCTCTCAGAACGGGCCTGAGTCTGAAACATGGTTTTCAGTTCCTCAAGTATCTCAAAGGGCCCGTCGAACTCCTCAAAACGATTTTGAAGTTCCGGTTCCATAGCAAACAACATGGTACTCTTAATCACGCCATAATCATCTTTGCGTGACTGATAAACAGCTTTTTCATCAGCTGGTGCATCAGTAGCAGGGGCATGACCTAGCGCTTTCTCAAGTACATAGGCTTTTTTGTCCGCCAGCGAGAATAATTCTCAGATTGCGGAACCAGTTGGTGAAGTTAGACCCATTGTTCTTAAGATTTTCTTTCTCGGCAAAAACGTTGAAGTTGACGTTTGACTTAGCCTTTTGCTCTACAAAATTTGCAAATACAATTTAGACTATGTTCATGATAACTAGTTCAACTTAATAAAATTACTAGATAAACTCCCACTAAATTCAACATCCCTCAAGTTGTTTAGTGAACACGATCCAAATTCACCACACCTAATCCGATCTTCACGAGAAGAGATGTGGTTTCAATGGTGGACAACAAAGTGTCGATCATATCATTCATATGACTCATGTTTAACCTTTCGGTTCGTGTGTTCCGAGGCCATGTCTGTACATGCTAGGCTCGTCAAGTCAAACCCAAGTATTTCAGTGTGTGGAAAACTGGCTTGCACCCGTTGTATGTGAATGTAGATTTTATCATCACGAGGTGCTTGAAAACGACGAACTTTAGCAACGGTGCATACATGGGGAGAAGACAATTTTATCTTGATCTTTAAGTGAGGAATCATCTTATAATGCTACCGTCGCAATATAAGCATAATAAGATACATAAAAGGATAAACATCACATGCATATAATTTTATGTGACATGGTATAGCCAATCTCCGCGCAATGATCTCCATCTTGTGCGTGCCAACATGATCTCCATCACTCCACCATGATTTCCTCCACCACGAATAGCAACTACAACTATTGCTAACTACTTAGCGATAAATAAAGCTATTACATGGCGTATAAGAAGTTGACACGCAGGTCATATACAATTATAAAGACAACCATACGGCTCCTGCCGGTTGTGAACTCATCGACATGCAAGTCGTGAAATATTACAAAACATGATCATTACATACATCTCAATTCATACACATCATGTCTTGGGCCCTACCATATCACAAAACACTCCCTGCAAAAACAAGTTAGACGCCTCTACTTTGTTGTTGCATGTTTTACGTGGCTTATGGGAGTAACAAGCTAAGAACGATTCTTACCTACGGAAAGCCACAACGGTGATATTATGGTTGCTAACATCCGTTATAAATCCCATGACTACTATAGTGAGAGAAACTGGCATCCACCAGCCGCATGTGTGGAACAAGCCACACGCCAAGTGCGGAGCCGGTCTCGCGAACGAGGTCGCGTAAAGTTGGCCTGGACCGCTTCGATCTCACTATGCCGCGCCATAAGAAATACACAACAAGAGGTTTGCAACAGAAAACATCAACGCCCGCAACAAGCATATTGCGTTCTACTCGTGAAAAACATCTACGCATAGATCTAGCTCTGATACCACTAAAGGGTTTCGCAGCATAGTAAATCAAAAAAATTCCTACGGAAGCGAACAAGAAAGCCAAGATCTAATCTAGGAGATGTAATCAACGAGAGAGATTGATGAGATCTTCATACCCTTGAAGAAATCGCACAGCGTAAACGTTCAACAGAACGTGGTTGACGTAGTCGTACTCGCCGTCTTCTCCTCGCGATCCGATCCGATCCTACGCTGCAAGTGGCAGCGCCTCCGAGAGACGCACATGTACGATGCAGCGACGTATCCTCCTTTCCTTGGTCCAACAAGTATGGTGGAGAGATAGATTGGATCTGTAGCACGACGGCGTTGTGCTTATGGTGGAGAGTTTCTGCGGCAGGGCTTCGCCTACGCGCAGTCGGGAGAGAGAGAGGTGGAGGGGCAGCAGTTGGACGGCGGCTAGGGTTGGAGTGGAAGGAGGCTGTGCCCCTGCCCTCCTTATATAGGGGGCTGGCCGGCCCCTTGACCCCTCCTCCAAGCCCTAGGGCGGTGGCCCAAGGGGTGGAGTGGGGGGGCAAGTCATCCCCCTTTCTTCTGGAAGGTTCCCTTAGAGTTTCCCCTAAGGGCTGGCCGGCTGGGACTTAGGGGCCTTGTGCCCCTGGCCCACAGTGGACAGGGCACTTCCCCTTAGGCCCACGCAGGCCTCCGACAAGTGGGCCCATGTTGGTCCCACTCCGGAACCTTCTAGAACCTTCCGGTACAATACCGATAAACTCCGAAACGATTCTGAAATCCAAAAACTGCTTTCATTTATATGAATCTTATTCTCCGGACCATTCCAGAACCTCTCATGATGTCCTGGATCTCATCCGAGACTCCGAACAAAAACTCATAAACCAATTATCCATTCTATCCTAGCGTTGATGCACGTTAAGTGTGTGACCCTACCGGTTCGAGAATATGCAGACATGATCTTCTATCAATAATCAACAGCGGGATCTGGAAACCCATATTGACTCCCACATATTCATCGATGATCATATCAGATGAACCACAATGCCAGGATTCAATTAATCCCATATATGTATTCCCTTCATCACGCGATATTTTACTTGCCCGAGATTCGATCGTTGGTATCGGTATACCTAGTTCAATCTCGTTCACAGCAAGTACTTTACTCGTTCCGTAATCCGATATCACTTTGTGATTAACTTCTTAACTATGTGCTTGCAAGCGATGTTGATATCGATTACCAAGTGGGCCCGAAGTATATCTCTCCGACTCGGGAGGGACAAATTCCATCTCTATACATACAACCCAACAAGTACTTTCCGATCACCTGAGAGACACCTTTATGATCACCCTCACATAGGATGACGTTTGATGACCTCAAAGATTTCTTCCGATACCAGGGAGTTGTATTATCTCATGGTCTAAGGAATACAATACTTAACATAGGAAAAAGCTTCACAAAGAAGAACACGATGACACGATCTAATTGCTCTGCTTGATTTGGGTCTGTCCATCATATCATTCTCCTAATGACATGATCTCATTATCAATCGACAACTCATGTCTATGGTTAGGAAACCTTAACCATCATTAATCAATGAGCTAGTCCATAGAGGTGTACTAGGGACACGGTGTTGTTCATAAACCACACAAGTATCAAAGTTTCTGCTTAATACAATTCTAGCATGGAATATAAACTTTATCATGAACAAGAATTATAATAATAACATCTTTATTATTGCCTCTAGGGCATAATTCCAACACACCATTTCTCAAAAACCACTCAAACCAGTTCACCTTGCCAAACCCAAGCAACCAGATACTACCAAGTATGTGACCAGTACACTCACCAAAATTCATACAAAAATTCCAAACTAAATTTCTTTCGGCCATTTCATCAAATAGTTGGTGAACACAGTAAACCCTGCCTAACTATCACTGTTTTTGATCAATGTCTTGTTCCCTCTTTGCACCCAAATCTCTCCCCTTGTCTCCCCCAGTGACCACACATCATTGACACAAGCTAGCAGGCTACCCTTGCACCAGTGCTGAGCCAACCCGAGACCCCCTTGCCAGCCGACCATGGCTAGCTAGCAGGAGGCAACGCCGCGCCTGTTCACCATGTCCAGGAGGCAGCTGACCATCCACCGCCACCCCATTTCCATCCCTCGCACGCAGCCAGGACCTGGACCACAAAGAACACGCCGCGCCCAATGTCTCCGCGCCATGCCGAGAGCATGCCAGAGCACCGCGCCCAACATGAACATACACGCCGCACCTCGCCTTCGCCGCCTGTGCCTGCAATCACCATGACACCAGCAACCCCCTAGACATCCCCGTTCGCCGCCGCGCGACCCGTAGCCACTGTGTGTCGTCGAAATTGCCATCGGTTCCGCTCAGAGCACTAGCCCATTCTGACCAACCTCGACCGCCCCTTTCCACGCCATTAAGTCCTTGAGCATCACCAGGAGACCACGCACCGACCTACACCATCCGCCATGCCATTAGCCGTCGACCCCATCGAGCTCTGCCTATGCCGCACCACCTCTCTCGCTTGGCTATAAAAGGAGGCCTCCCCGGACCCAATTCGCCACACCATCTCACTCCCCACCTCTCACAGAGCACCACTAACCCTTCCCCGGAGCAAGGCGAGTTCCGCATCGCCGGAATTTCACTGGAGTCTGCCGCGGAGGAGGAGAAGCGGAGCCGTTGATTGGAGCCACCCTAGGAGCTACCGCGACCACCATTCGAACCGCCATTGTCAACAACGTCATTAGCCCCCAACGCCGACCCTAGCTGGAGCCCTAGTGAGCCTCACACGACCCCCACCGCCGCGTTAGGATTCAGTATCGCCGGTGCTGCCCGACGGAGACGACACACCCGAGCCGTAGGATCTAATATAATCGCACGGCCCAGGTTGAAACTTACCGCTTCGCGTAGCTAGAGCCACTGACGCATGTGACCGCTCTGGTAGCATCCCGCTGCGTGCGCTCTATGCATCTGGGCCAGCCCATTTAGCTCTCCCGCGCAACCCGGTAATTCAAATATAGATTTTTCCAATTTAGTTCAAACCTAGTTCTGTCAGTAGATTCAAAAATCAATTCAGAGAGTTTTACTAAATCAAATAGCATGAAACTAATTTTGTTAGAAAGGTATTGAAATTGTTAATCCAAGACCGTTTGATTCAAACCATTTGAAATTATAGATCATCTGTAGTAAACATAACAAGGCAGAGACTTTTCTGCATTCAAACATTTTTCAAAAATCAACTATAAATGCTTTTGAGTTGATTCCAATTCTCAAAAATCAAATTTGACAAGATATTTCAGAATATGTAAAAATGTCTAGGTTTACTTGCAGTAATAATGGACAAGTATTAAAAGAATGCCCCATAGGCATTTCTAGTCACTTTAATTAATTAAAATAATAATGTTAAATCTTATCAAATTGTGACACCACTTTAAATCACATTCCCAAGTATTAAAATATGTGGTGATGACATGTGTCAACATGATCCCATACTTTAATTGGAGAATATTAAATCTTAAGTAGTTTTCAATGAGTAGAAATTACTTTCCTAAAATAAAATAAATAAGACTAGGTCTTTAATTCTTGTGATGATTGTGATGATTCTAGATCATCTAGTGTGAACCTTTGTGTGCCAAATAGAATTAGTTAAGTATTGTTTGGTGATTGTACCTCGTATTTATTTATAGACTCTAGTACCGACCAAGGATACGAAGAGGAAGGGGACTACGAAGAAGAAGAGAACTTCAATCACTTCACTAATCAAGGCAAGCTAACACTTGCATGATATGCAAACTAGAGGCTTTAGGCATAATTGGTTATACCACTTGATTATACCAAATCCCAGTTTTAATTGCAAGCTTTATTATTTTATTTCTTTATCAAAATTATTTATTTGCTTTTACTTGGTGACTTGTGAATTTTGGAAAGATATTATAGGTAGCATAAAGAGCATAAAACTTGGCTTAATTTAGATATAACTAGATGTCGTACTAAGGCACGAGACTAGACTTAGATAAGTCACACTTGATTAGCAGCCCTCATTAGTGATTACCCCCAACTTTAGTGGCTAGTGCTAAGAATAAAACTTGATCACTTTAGATGGGAATACTTGGTGAAAATGATTATGAAAACCATAGAATGATGAGTCATTCTAATGAAATGTTTTGTCATGTGTTATGAACACCACATGATTTTGACGATGAAAATTTTGAGGCATGAACCTTAGCCCTTTTTAAAACTGATGGTTGAGTTCAGATGCAATACCATTCCAATTTTACCGTACAACCACAATACCCGAATTTGGGTAGGGCTTGACTGGAAGTTTATATATCTTAGTATGGGTTCCCTTGCAGAAGAGGTTTGAGCTGAGGCTACCTCGTTATGATTGTCCACCTATGCAGTTCCCAAGATGACAGATGGTCATGGTTGGGAGGCCAAACTCATAGGGAAGGTGCCTATATTAGGATGTGTACTTGAAAGGTTGGGACTAATTATCCACATACTGAGTACGGTGATTCAGGATTGTTCCTGACGGATGTATCGAATGTTGTGGTGAAAGTGTACCACCTCTACAGAGTGTCAAACTATTTGAAAAGCCGCATTCGCGGTTATGGACAGTTCGAATGGCCATACTATTCCGTCGTCAGATGTTTTTGAAATGACTCGTGATTGAATCATGACTTTGACTTGACCACAACAGGGTTGGGACATGAAACTTAAGTTCCCACTTAGGTGTTGTAGAATATTAAGTTAGTTTTCTTTACTTCTAAACTCAGTTAGAGATAAATCTGGCTTTTTCCCAAACAACCTAGAGCTTAGAATTCCTACTCGAACTACCTTACTTGTTAGTATTAGTTTGCGAGTACTTAAAGTGTACTCATGGCTTTGTCCCTGGCTATTCCTATGACCAGACTATGAGGAGGACTACCAGGATGATTGACAGCAGGAAGTGTATGACAACCAGGATCATCATCGTCAGTATTGCCTGTGACCATGAAGATGGAGCTTCGACCATGCTACCCTTATTACTATTCCGTTGCGTTGATTGTATTAAGACTGGATCATGAGATCCTTTATTTGTAAGACCTTTATTATGGTTTGTAATGGATGATGAACTATGGTACCAATCTGTTATGTCTCGCAAAAATGGTAATCCTGGGATTGCGATGTATGGCATAACAGGCATCTGGGATTAAAAATCCGGGTGTTGACACTACCCCTAAAATCTTGTAAATTTGCTACATCTATCCTAAAATTATCTAGAATATCCCTAAAATCATGTAAATTTGCTGCATCTACACTAAAAATTAATTCCTAAAATCACCTATTTTATACACTACACAAAAATCAGTAAAAAATCCACCAATTAAGAGAGGGGCGGTGGAGACTACCTATGTCGGCGCGAGGTTGGGGAGGCACGGGTCGGAGAGGCACGACATCGCAAGGTCGGAGAGGCGCGGCGGCGAGGGTCAGGGGAGGCGCGTGTCAGAGAGGCGCGGCGGCACGAGGTCGAAGAGGCGCGGGTCGGAGAGGCACGAGCGAGGGCTGAGAGGCGCGACGATGAGGATCGGGGAAGGTGCGGGTCAGAGAGGGTGCGGCGGCGCAAGGTCAGAGAGGCGCGATGACAAGGGTCAGAGGAGGCGCGGTTCAGAGAGGTGCGACGGCGTGAGGTCGGAAAGGTGTGGATCGGAGAGGCGCGGGCGAGGACGGAGAGGTGTGACGTCGAATAGGCGCGGCGGCGCGAGGTCGGAGAGGCGCGGGGCGGGGCTAGACCGGGGTGGGGCGACACGGGTAGCGACAATTTGGGGGAAGGGGTAGTAGCGGGCCCAGGTATATATATATATATATATAGATAGATAGATAGATAGATAGATAGATAGATAGATAGAGAGAGAGGGGGGCATATAAGCGTGGACAGCGGCTTGTAGCAAAATTTTGGATGGCACGTTGGTGGCGTCTCTATTTTACGGGACGCCACCACTACACCCGGGCTACATTGGGCCCGGCTAGCCTCGTGGTCCCAACTCAGTGTCGACGGTCCATGCTTCTTAAAGGCCATGACTAAGATATAATGGCGATGTTCATTTTTTTTGAACGCCGCGACTATTTTGTCTTGCAGTAGTGATATCCATTTTACTTTAGGTCACTAGAAAAACGACTTTTTTCTACTAGTGTGATATACTATACTGGTCAACGCCTCTCATGATTCAAGCATGAGCATGTCCTGATTCACCAACATACTTTGTATGACCAAACCGGTTATTAATAATGACAGTCTCTACTGACGAAGGAGCTAGCACATTATACACATGAATGGATGTTACTTTTTTCTGTTTGCTCCCTCTATATATTCTCATCACTTAACTGTGGTTTCTGCCATCTGTAGCTAGCAGATGAATGTCCAGAAGAAGAACTCGACTCTTGTATTTAAGATGTTAGAGCAAACCAAACCAAATACGACACCGGTTTACATGTATGCCGCTACACAGAAGAAAATGTTTAGATTATAGCTCTTGTATGAAACCATCGTTCTTTATCATCCCAACTTGTCTCATGATCCAGTAAGTTGGGCGACTTTCAACTAGGCTTTTGGCTTTGTAAAATTGTGTTGCAGGACACTAAGATCAGTTCTGGCTTGAGCTTCCACTAGGTTCTATATGCTGAGAATACAAGAATGAATTCTTCTACTATGTTGTTTTGACCGAATTACAACTCGACTGAATGTTGGTTTGTATATTAACTGATATAAGTTAAACGGTTGTATGCTGATTTCATTCTATTAAGATGAACCAACATTTCGAAACTGAAATGTGTATGCGATCATCATAATGGCATGAAGTATCTTGCGTAGAGAGTGTATGTGTTGCATTTTGGTCGAGATGAACTGGCCAATCTGAAAAGCTGATGCAAGTCACTGGAACTTCTTTCATCGGTGACCAGTCTGTCGTGCGTGCCAGGAGATTACATCTCCAAAAGGAATACTCAAACCATCGTAATTGGTTTTGTTTTCCAAGAAGGACCACATATGCCGGCTAGTACAATCGGCTTTGGCCTCTTCGGTTCACAAGATTTTGAAAACACAGCATAGAAGAAACATGGTAATCCGATACACAATCATGTGTAGCATGTGTTGAATCATATGCGAACACAGTTATGTGTAGCATATGCCGTATGACTGCGCCACAGGAAAACTTCTGCTCTTTTTGAACTAGTAGGAGTATGACATAACTGTCAGTGAAACAATGATAGGTAAATTTACCACGAGGCTGGATTGAACTAGATTTTTCTATGGAATTACATGTAATTAAAACAGGCCATAGGATCTTACATACTACTCAGTATATAAGTTTTAGAATAAGACTTCCTAAGAAATAGAATGCTAAAATACCTAGAAAAATCCATAAGTTCAAAGATTCTACTTCATATTTGTCCGTAAGTCAAAGATTCTACATGACATGTGTGAAGAGTGTCTGCATCATCCCAGCGTTACGTTCCTAATCTAAGAATGAAGGAAAACAACACGTGTTGAGCCATGTCTTGTCTTCTACACAGGTGAGATGGGGATCTATATGGTCTACTCTATCTGTATGTAGTATTGTCAGTATGGAATGGAACTGATTCCAGTAGCACATCTGTTTTTTTTCTCCACAAAAATGAAAAAGAGCAAAACTGCTTGTGGTCACCCTCTCCACATACATATGGTAAGAAATTGTACGTTAGATATGTATTTAGTTGCCAGGTGCTATTTTTTCTGTTAACCCTGATTGAAACAACAATTTCATCTATTTCTGAAGGAGATATGGTGACATTTGCAGATACCACAACAAGCATGATCTACTGCACTGGTCAATGCCTCTCATGATTCAAGCATGAGCGTGTCCTGATTCACCAAACATACTTAGTATGATCAAGACCGAACACCAGTTAATCATGACAGTAGCTAGGATGCGATATTGTAGAGTGGAATGAAGGAGCTAGCACATTATACACATGAATGTGGATGCTACCTCTTAGTATGTTTTCTCTCTCCATATGTTCTTATAAGTTTACCGTGGTTCCTGCCATTGGAAGCAGATGAATGTCCAGAAGAAGAACTCGACTATTGTATTCGAGATGTTGGAGCAAACCAAACCAAATACTACACCGTTTTACATGTATATTGCTATACAAGAGAAAATCTTTAGATTATAGCTCATGTTTCAGCCCATCGTTCTTTATCATCCCAACTTGTCACATGATCCAATCAGTGAACAAAGTTTCAGCAATGCTTTTAGCTTTGTAAAATTTTGTCGCTTTAACCGAGCTCACAGTAGAGTAGGCTCTGTATGCTATAATACAAGATTGAATTACTCTTTGTTGTTTTGAGTGAATAACAAAATTTACATGCAAGTTAACTCGACTGAATGTTGATTGCATATTGATTGAGATTGTTGTAGTGTATAAGTGGATTGTCTAGCCCTTACCATTAGATCGGTCTTTTAGAATAGTTGGTTAGTGCATGGACTTTGACATGGTATCAGACCTAAGGTCTTGAGTTCGAGTTCTGTGTGGCGCACATTTTCCTAAAAAAATGTCGGTTCCCCTCTTAAACGGTCGACTGCATGGGTAAGATAAACGAACTAACGAAACTGAATTTTTAACTCAATTTCATATTGATTGAGACATGTTAAACGTCTGTATGCTGATAGCATATTAAGATGGCCCAACTAATAAAACTGAACATAATAGTATGAACTAAAGAACTATTTTGTATAGATCATTTTTTTCTACAGGAAAAACAAAGAGTTTATATGTTGCCTTTTGGTTAAGATGATCTGACCAAACTGAAAAGCTAATGAGGCCGTTAGAATGGTTTGAACCACTCTGCATATTTTTTTCTCCACGAGAAACCGGAGCCTTTTCTCCTATCCGAACTACTGGCACTACATTCCTGTAGCTAATGAGGACACTCGTATGTCCTCCAATGAGATAAATGTTGGAGCTCGACATTCTGAGTTTGTAAAGGGAATATGAGAAGATATGGAATGGTTTGAACCACTCTGCATTTTTTTTCCACGAGAAATCGGAGCCTTTTCTCCTATCCGAACTACTCGCATTACATTCATGTACCTAATGAGAACACTCATGTGCTCCAACGAGACAAATGTTGGATCTCAACATTCTGAGTTTGTGAAGGGAATATGAGAAGATATTTCTTGCAGATAAAACAATTAATTTCAGACATCTTAGATATTTCTTGAAACATTGTGAAGGATGGAATGAATCTCTAAAAAAGTAGATGACTAACTCAGCCCTGAAAAAAATGCTACTCCCTACTCATCATATAGTCATGTCTATTAAGAAACAAAAAGGTCGATTTTAAGAAAGTTGTGGGCAAGGATCGGGATATCTTGCATGGACATCATTGATCTCTGCAACAATTTCCTCACAAAGATGGATCTTTGTTGCCTGAAGAACTTCATCAAGCTGCCATAATTTAGTTGCACCAAAAGCAGCTGATCCCACAAGTGAGTGGCTCAGTACAAATGCTGAAAGAATCAATAGGAGAAGCATGGGATCGATGTACGCAGTTTAGAGAATGTAAATTTACGTAGAACAAAAATATGAGGTAGTAGAACAAAAATATGAGGTAGCATACCAATAGCTAGCATTTTTGGTGCATGTCACGTTAAAAATTATTCTTTTTATCACTTACCTACTCAAAGACGAGCAAGAGTTAAGCTTGGGGATGCTGATATGTTACAAACGTATCTATAATTTTTAATGCTCCATGCTTTATTTGCACCAACTATCTTATTTTTTGTCTACACTTTATAGAATTTTTATGAACTTTCTGGAACTAACATATTAACAAGTGTCACATAACCAATTTCCTGTTTTCTGTTGTTTTTTGTTTCAGAAAAACTAGTAAAGAAATATTCTCGGAATTGGACGAAACAAAAGCCGAAGTTCCTATTTTTTCCGGCACGACACGGAGTCCAAAGCAGAGACAGAGGAGGGCACCGAGGCGGCCACACCATAGGGTGGCGCGGTCCCTCCTGGCCACGCCTGGTTATGGTGTGGACCCCTCGGGCGTCCATCGACCTCGCCCCTTCGCCTATATAAATGCTCCGAGACAAAAACCCTAACTACCAGATCAGAATTCCACGAAAAGTTCCGCAGCGCCGCCACCATCGAAGACGAGATTCGGGGGATAGAGGTCTATGTTCCGGCACTCTGCCGGGATGGGGAATTGCCCCCGTAGCCATCTCCATCGACTCCACCGCCATCTCCATCGCCGTTGCTGACTCCCATGATGAAGAGGGAGTAGTTCTCCCCCGAGGCTAAGGGCTCTACCGGTAGCTATGTGTTCATCTCTCTCTCTCTCTCTCCATGGTGTGATCTTATTGTGATCCTGAGCTTTGTAATCTAGTTGAATAAGTAGATTCTACTCTTCATATATTATGCTACTCAAGTGCTTTTATTAATGTGATGTCCGGAGACACCTTTTCCCACGTGTGTGAAGGTGACAGTGTGCGCACCGCGTGTGGCTCTTAGGCTAAAGAATACAGAAATATTTATCATGAGTCATAATTTGAGTTGGATGTCTCTATGAAATTTTGGTGTTTGTCTGGAACCATCTAGCGCTCAAGGTGATAGTGTGGGGTTACCTAGATGGGAATGTGAACTTTAAGGTGTACTTTTATAGACCTATGCGGTGAATTGGTGTTCGTTATCCAACCGGAGAGTAGTTCAGGGTAGCATAGTGAAGAGAAGTTATTTATGTGTTCAATTATGTTATCATTGTTGAGGGTGTCCACTAGTAAAAGTATAATCCATATGCCTTGTTACTAATCATTAAAACACCGTCTACAACCAGTCCTACTACATGTTTGGTTGCTACCATTTTTATTTTAAATTGTAATTACCACTTATAATCATCCATATTACTTGTATTTCACTATCTCTTCGTCGAACTAGTGCACCTATACACCTGACAAGTGTATTGGGTGTGTTGGGAACGCAAGAGACTTCTTATATCTTAATTGCCGGTTGCTTGAGAGGGATATCTTTGACCTCTTTCTCCCTGAGTTCGATAAACCTTGGGTGATCCACTTAAGGGAAACTTGCTGCTGTTCTACAAACCTCTGTACTTGGAGGCCCAACACTGTCTACAAGAATAGAAGCGTGCGTAGACATCACTCACACCGATCATCATTCATTATACCTACATATGTGATGCAAACTTAATTATATAGACCATTTTAACTTAATTAGCATCATAAATAGCATAATATACCAACATAACACGTAAGTAAGATTAGCTAGCATCATATATAAATAGTACAATAGTAGCATGATAATTCTATATAAGTAGTACGATAGCTAGCATACGACAGTCACATGAGAACACCCTAAAGTCGAGTAGACATAGTGTCAGTGACGTTGTCATCCAAGTGGTCCCAGAAAGAGGACGACGGGATGCAAGAGTCTTCATTCTGCTTGCCGAAGGGGCCGGGCTAACCCTACTGCTACGTGTCGGAGGGGCCGGTCTTGCCCTTCCCGCGCTGCTGTTGGATCTTGCTAAAGACCTCGTACTGGACCACTATCACCTGGGGATCAAGTAGGAGATCCCTAACCAAGAGGCCATCCTCCTCATGACGCACCAGATGCCTCTCTGCCCGCCGTTGCTTCCTTTTCTCCGCCCTCGTGGTAATCCTCATGCCATCTGGCGCTAACAGATGCGCCACGCGACGCTCATCCTCGAAGTTGAGGACCACTCTCGCCCCAAAGTGCGGTCCAAGTCAGGGTCTTCGTGAGTTTCCGTTGAATACCACGAAACTTTAGCTCCGGCTCCGACATGATACTAATTAAGTAATTAAATAACAATATTTGATACAACTGTTGGTCAACATATAAAAAATGAATATATATATATATATATGTAAACACTATGTAGAAATGTCGAACAAATTAGGGCATCGTACTTACATAGGACGCGTATATATAGGGATGGTGTCAGTGAGCCAAGTAGTATGTACAAATTTTTTTTATGCAAATCACAAAGCTCACTAACCCATCCCAGATCGCATCCTAACATCTAAAATTATCTAGATTTTCTACACCTACTATCATGTAAATTTGCTACATATATTCCTAAAATTATTTAGATTTTCTACCCCTAAAATCATGTAAATTTGCTACATCTATCCCAAAAATTATCTAGATTTTATACCCCTAAAGTCATGTAAATTTGATACATCTATCCCTAAAATTATCTAAACTACCCCTAAAATCATGTAAATTTGCTACATATATCCCTAAAATCATGTAAAGTTTCTACATCTATCCATAAAATTATCTGGATTTTTTACCTGTAACATTCCAAAAATATTAATCAAGATTATCAAGTTCTAATCACCCAAGTTTAGGGGTAATAAAACATTTGTTATTAAAATCAATATGAATGCATGTGTGTGTGATGAATGTATGAATGCTTGCAATGACTTGTTTGATTACTATGAATGTCAAGGATTGGTTTAAATATGAAAACAACATCATCTAAATCATTTCCAAGAAGAATCAAATCAAGAGAAATTCAAATATAAACAATATAAGCAAATGATCATTTTGGCCAAACTTGTTCACTAGACCACTTTGAGTGTTTCTAGTCCAAGTTTTTTCACAGGAACAAATGCAGTTCTTTTCACCCTTTGCTAGAACAAGTACAAGTGAACCCAAGCCCACTTTGCAAACAAACAGAAACAGGTTTCAAAGCTATTCAAATGACAATTCAAAATTGAATCAAGTGTAGGTACTAAGATCACCATTTCTCAAAAACCACTCAAACTAGTTCACCTTGTCAAACCCAAGCAACCAGATACTACCAAGTATGTGACCAGTACACTCACCAAAATTCATACAAAAATTCCAAACTAAATTCCAAACAAAATGAAACCTTGCCTAACTATCACTGTTTTTGATCAATGCCTTGTTCCCTCTTTGCACCCAAATCTATCCCCTTGTCTCCCCCAGTGACCACACAACATTGAAACAAGCTAGCAGGCTACCCTTGCACCCGTGCTGAGCCAACCCGAGCTCCCCTTGCCAGCCGACCATGGCTAGCTAGCAGGAGGCAACTCCGTGCCCGTTCACCATGTCCAGGAGGCAGGTGACCGTCCACCGCCACCCCCTGTCCAGCCCTCGCACGCAGCCAGGCCTCGAACCATAAAGAACACGCCGCGCCCAATGTCTCTGCGCCATGCCGAGAGCACGCCAGAGCGCCGCGCCCGACACACACGTACACGCCGTGCCTCGCCTTCGCCGCTCGTGCCTACAATAACCGCGGCACCAGCAACCCCCCAGACATCAACGTTCGCCGCCGCGCGACCCGTAGCCACTGTGCGTCGTCAAAATTGCCGCCGGTGCCGTTCAAGGCACCAGCCCGTTCCGACCAACCTCGACCGCCCCTTTCCACGCCATTAAGTCTTTGAGCATCTCCAGGAGACCGCACACTGGCCTACACCCTCCGCCATGTCATTAGCTCGCTGTGCCGTCAACCCCGTCGAGCTCTGCCCATGCTGCACCGCCTCTCTCGCTCGGCTATAAAAGGAGGCCTCCCCGGCCCCAATTCACCACACCATCTCACTCCTCACCTCTCACAGAGCACCACTGACCCTTCCCCGGATCAAGGCGAGCTATGCATCGTCGAATTTCATCGGAGTCTGCCGCGAAGGAGGAGAAGCGGAGCCGTTGATTGGAGCCACCCCAGGAGCTATCGAGACCACCATTCGAACCGCCGTTGTCGACAACGTCGTTCGCCTCCAACGCCGACCCTAGATGGAGCTCTGGTGAGACTCACACGACCCCCACCGCCGCGTTAGGGTTCAGTCTCGTTGGCGCTTCCCGACGGAGACGACACACCCCAGCCATAGGATCTAATCTAATCACACAACCCAGGTTGAAACTTACCGCTTCGCGTAGCTAGAGCCATTGACGCGTGGGAACGCTCTGGTCGCAGCCCGCTGCATGCGTGCTGTGCAGCTGGGCCGGCCCATTTAGCTCTCCCGCGCAACCCAGTAATTCAAATATAGAATTTTCCAATTTAGTTCAAACCCAGTTTTGTCAGTAGATTCAAAAATTAATTCAGAGAGTTTTACTAAATCAAATAGCATGAAACTAATTTTGTTAGAAAGGTATTGAAATTGTTAATCCAAGCCCGTTTGATTCAAACCATTTGGAATTATAGATCATCTGTAGTAAAAATAACAAGGAAGAGACTTTTCTGCATTCAAACATTTTTCCAAAATCAACCATAAATGCTTTTGAGTTGATTCCAACTCTCAAAAATCACATTTGACAAGATCTTTCGGAATATGTAAAAATATATAGGTTTACTTGCAGTAATAATGGACAAGTATTAAAAGAATGCCCCATAGACATTTCTAGTCACTTTAATTAATTAAAATAATAATGTTAAACCTTATTAAATTGTGACACCACTTTAAATCAACATGATCCCATACTTTAATTGGAGAATATTAAATCTTAAGTAGTTTTCAATGAGTATAAAATAATTTTGTAAAATAAAATAAATAAGACTAGGTCTTTAATTCTTGTGATGATGCTAGATCATCTAGTGTGAACCTTTGTGTGCCAAATAGAAGTAGTTAAATATTGTTTGGTGATTGTGTACCTCGTATTTACTTATAGACGCTAGTACTGACCAAGGATACGAAGAGGAAGGAGACTACGAAGAAGAAGAATAAGAAGAAGAAGAGAACTTCAATCACTGCACACGGATTAGGCATAAAGCCATAATATTTTATTATGCCATTAAAAAGAACTCAAGGCAAGCTAACACTTGCATGATATGCAAACTAGAGGCTTTAGGCATAATTGGTTATACCACTTGATTATACCAAATCCCAGTTTTAATTGCAAGCTTTATTATTTTATTTGTTTATCAAAATTATTTATTTGCTTTTACTTGGTGACTTGTGAATTTTGGAAAGATATTATAGGTAGCATAAAGAGCATAAAACTTGGCATAAGTTAGATAGAACTAGATGTCATACTAAGGCATGAGATTAGACTTAGATAAGTCACACTTGATTAGCACCCCTCATTATTGATTACCCCCAACTTTAGTGGCTAGTTCTAAGCATAAAACTTAATCACTTTAGATGGGAATACTTGGTGAAAATGATTATGAAAACCATAGAATGATGAGTCATTCTAATGAAATGTTTTGTCATGTGTTATGAACACCACATGATTTTGACGATGAAAATTTTGAGGCATGACCTTAGCCCTTTTTAAAACTGATGGTTGAGTTCAGATGCAATACCATTCCAATTTTACCGTACAACCACAATACCCGAATTTGGGTAGGGCTTGACTGGAAGTTTATATATCTTAGTATGGGTTCCCTTGTGGAAGAAGTTTGAGTTGAGGCTACCTCATTATGATTGTCCACCTGTGTAGTTCCCAAGATGACATATGGTCATGGTTGGGAGGCCAAACTCATAGGGGAGGTGCCTATACTAGGGTGTGTAATTGAAAGGTTAGGATTGATTATCCGCATACTGAGTATGGTGATTCAGGATTGTTCCTGACGGATGTATCGAATGTTGTGGTGAAAGTGTACCACCTCTGCAGAGTGTCAAACTATTCGAATAGCCGCGTCCGCAGTTATGGACAGTTGGAATGGCCATACTGTTTCGTTGTCGGATGTTTTTGAAATGACTTGTGAAATGAATCATGACTTTGACTTGACCACAACAGGGTTGTGACATGAAACTTAAGTTCCACTTAGGTGTTGTAGAACATTAAGTCAGTTTTCTTTACTTCTAAACTCAGTTAGAGATAAATCTGGCTTTTTGCCAAACAACCTAGAGCTTAGGATTCCTAGTCAAACTACCTTACTTGTTAGTATTAGTTTGCGAGTACTTAAAGAGTACTCATGGCTTTGTCCCTGGCTATTCCTATGGCCAGACTATGAGGAGGACTACCAGGATTATGGACAGTAGAAAGTCTATGACAACTAGGATCATATCCCATCGTCAGCATTGCCTGTGACCCTGAAGATGGAGCTTTGACCATGCTACCCTTATTATTATTTCGCTGCGTTGATTGTACTAAGACTGTATCATGAGATCCTTCATTTGTAAGACCTTTATTATGGTTTGTAATGGATGATGAACTATGGTACCAATATGTTATGTCTCGCAAAAATGGTAATCCTGGGATTGCGATGTATGGCATAACAGACATCTGGGATTAAAAATCCGGGTGTTGACAAGTTGGTATCAGAGCCATCTTGACCATAGGAGACCCTAGTTATAATGGACGCTTGAATCAAAAAATTAGTTCCAAAACAAAAGAAGTGAGTATTTATGAAAACCTATTCTCGTTCTTATCACTTAGCTTCTTTCATGAAAATTCATGTCTCTCAAAATTTCTTGCAAACTTACATAAAATTTGACACACTTGGTCACTCTACTAACTTACTTATCCTACATTCTTACAGATGGACGTGAAGTATATCAAGTTCTATCAGTTGGGAAATGGAGGAGAGATCATCTTTGAGCGCAATTTTTGGACCAACTCTTGGAACTTCTTGTGCACCCGCACCCCGAGTTCTTCGGAGCCCAGCTCAACGATCAGCAAGGAGGAGAATTGCAATGGCTGATAGTTACAAGTCCCAGAGGCAAGATGTAAGCACTCACCTCAGAGGGAATCCAAGTCACCTTAAGAAAGAACAACTGGCTAGACGGACTCGCCAGGGCTATGCAGGAAGCTCTTGCCCGTCTGTGTGGGCAAAGCATCAATCAGATCAAGGGTACCCCCTTTGAGTACTATGCAAGGCGTGATTCTATGGGACAGCCATTGGAGGTGCCATTCCACCCGGATCTGAAGCATCAGTTGGATCATCTCAGCTTCATGTTGTATGATAGGCAGAAGGAGTTGGACAATGCCCTCTCCTATGCCAACACAAACCATGCCATTGCAGTCAAGAAGGACCAGACCATCTCCATCCTTGCAAAGGAGCGCAAGACTTTTCGCCGTCTGCGTGACAAGAAAGATTGCATCATTGCTTGCCTTCATCACAAAGTGTGAGACTTGGAGGAGACCATCCATGAGCGGGACATGCAGCTTGAGGAGAGGGACAATGTAGGGGAAGATATCCGTGGAGATCCCTACTCCTACCTCAGTGATGATGATGACTACCCGGAGGACCAAGCCATGGACTTCCACACTGATGACGATGATGCCTTCATTGACGATGATGATGAAGCCATCAATTTTGATGAGTAGTAGCACTTGAGCACTACCGTAGGTGTGAGTTGTATCCGGTCCAACTGTATCGTAGTTTCATAGAATGGTTCTTAAAACCATCTGTTTCCTTATTGTGGTGTGTGTTTGTATTATGTGCTATGAATGAATGAAAATCAAGTTGCTAGTTAGCAAAACTAGAGTCAAACTCAAAGTTTAAAAACTTTTCAAAAACAAATCCATCAACCTTAGAAATTTCCCTCTTGTCTCATGATCTATCTCAATCATCAGATGCCTCGCGGAGGAAGCAGTTCATCCCCGGACCCAATGCTGCAAATTTTGTGAAAATGTTGGTTTCGGACCGTGAAGCTGAAAGAGCCGAACGTCAAGCCAACCTAGCCAACTTCAACACATATCTCAGATGTCCAACAACAATCAAGGCCATGGAAACCAAGACAACCATGGATCCAAGCTCAAGAACTTTCAGAACACCAATCCACCCATTTTTAGTAAGTCTGAAGAGCCTTTAGATGCTGATGACTGGCTGCAGACCATGGAGAACAACTTAGAAGTAGCTGGAGTGGAGGCAAATGAGAAAGTACTATTTGCCACTCATTATCTGGCAGGAGATGCAAGAGCTTGGTGGAATAGTATTCGCACCATGAATGGAGGATAGATGATGACTTGGGATGAATTCAAACTCAAGTTCAGAAGAACCCATGTGCCACCGGGTTTAATCAAGAGGATGAGAGATGAATTCAGAGAATTGAAGCAAGGGAGGATGACAATAGTTGAGTACCGTGACAAATTTTTGTCATTAGCTATTGTATGCACCAGATGAGATTAACACTGAAGCCAAGAAGAAGGAGAGATTCTTGAATGGTCTCCATGATGAGATGGAGACAGTATTAGTCAACATTCCTTTCGCTGACATTGAAGCCTTAGTGGATTCTGCAATCTAGATGGAAGGCAAGATCAACCAAGCCAATGAGAATCGCAAGCGTAGAATGATGAATCAACCAGGAACCCACCATACCCCAAAGTATCACCCCCAACCCATCGGCAGGATTTGCCCCAAGAAACAATAGAACCCCGATGACCCGTCCAAACTATCCCAACCTCGGAGGAGAAAACCCAAGGCCTGGAGGAAACCACAACAACAACCCTGGAAACTCAAGCAATTTCAACCGTGCACCGCCCAAGTTCAACAACAACAACACCAACAACACCAATACTGCCCCAAGGACTGGAAGCAATGCCGTGCCTGTTGCAGGAAAAGACAAGTCTCAGGTTACTTGTTATGAATGTGGAGTCAAGGGTCACTATTCCAATGAGTGCCCCAAGAAGCTTGCAGCAGCCACCAATGTGAATGCCCCAGCTCAGCAGCAGCGCCGTGTTCAGCCTGGAAGGAGATTTGCCCGAGGGAACTCTCTCAACCGCAACGACCGTCTGTTTCATATGAATGCTGAAGAAGACCAAGAAGCGACATATGTCGTGCTGGGTATGTTTTCTGTTAACTCAGTACTTGAAAGAGTGTTGTTTGATTCTGGAGCATCGCACTTGTTTTTTACAGAATAATTTGCATGCACTAGTAAGATTCAACCAACAAAATTGAATCATGTTATGATAGTTCAAATACCTGGTTCAACCACCAAAGCTAGAAAAATTTGCAAGGCCATACCTATCAGAATCCATGGAATATATTTTTATGCTAATCTAATAGTACTCGGAACCAAAGGTTTGGAAGTAGTACTAGGAATGGATTGGATGTCGAAACATAAAAGATTAATCGAATGTGCTAAGAAAGCCATAACCATGACTAGTACCGCTGGAGTATCAGTAGAGCATGTATCTGAAACCTTGCCCCATCAATTCAAGTGCAACCAGAGTCTATCCCAACCAACCATTGACCAAGTCAGAGTAGTCTGTGAATACCTCGACGTATTCCCAAATGTATTGCCCGGTATGCCCCCAGATCGGGATATCGAGTTTATCATTGAACTAATCCCTGGAACCGGACCCATAGCTCAGAGACCTTATAGTATGAACCCGTCTAAATTAGTGGAGCTGAAGAAGCAACTGGATTCTATGCTGGAGATAGGACTGATTCAACCCAGTGCGTCGCCATGGAGATCACATGTTTTATTTGTGAACAAGAAAGATGGAGGTAACCGTTTGTGCACAGATTATCGGAAGCTGAATGATGTCACCATTAAGAACAAGTATCAACTGCCGAACATAGAAGATTTGTTTGACCAGTTGACTGGTGCCAAAGTGTTTTCTAAGATTGATCTTAGAACTAGTTATCATCAACTCAAGATTCGCGCAGAGGATATTCCAAAGACTTCCTTCACCACCAGATATGGGCTGTATGAGTACACTGTCATGTCTTTGGGGATTAACCAATGCCCCCCCACTTATTTCATGAACCTCATGAATACGATTTTTATGAACTTCCTGGATAATTTTGTCATTGTTTTCATCGATGACATTCTGATCTATTCCAAATCAGAAGAAGAACATGAGCTACACCTAAGGACCATCCTTGAAACCCTTAGGGACCTTCAGTTGTATGCCAAGTTTATCAAATGTGAGTTCTAGCTATAGGAAGTAGAATTCCTAGCACATATCATGTCAGTAGGAGGAATTGCTGTCGGCCCCGCCAAGGTTAAGGATGTGGAAGAATGGCAAGCCCCAACCACTCAAACCCAAGTTCGGGCATTTCTCGGATTAGCGGGATATTACCGCAAGTTCGTGGAAGGATTCTCGAGCATCGCAAGACCCATGACCCAATTGTTGAAGAAAGATAAGAAGTTTGAATGGACGGACAAATGTGAAGCAATTTTTCAAGAACTCAAGAAGAGATTGATCTCTGCCCCAATCTTGATTATGCCGGATATCACGAAGTCTTTTGATGTGTTTTGTGACGCATCCAAGATCGGTCTCGGATGTGTGTTGATGCAAGAAGGCAAAGTCATATCCTATCTGTCCCGACAACTGAAGCAACATGAGCAGAATTACACTACCCGTGACCTTGAACTAGCAGCCGTAGTTTTAGCCTTAAAGACATGGCGACATTACCTCATGGGTAATCATTGTGAAATGTATTCGGATCACAAGAGCCTGAAGTATATTTTCACCCAGAAGGAGCTGAATATGAGGCAAAGGAGATGGATAGAGCTAATCAAGGACTATGACCTTGACATTCACTATCACCTCGGTAAAGCCAATGTGGTAGCAGATTCTCTTAGCAGATTGCCGTGTTGCTTGAACACCATGATTCTGATGGAGCAACCAAGTTTGCACAAGGAGTTAGTGTAGGGATTCGTAGCATGGAAAACAAAAAATTTCTACTGCATACAAACAAACAAGCCAAGATCTATCTACTAGATTGTAGCAACGAGTCAATAGAATAACTCACCCTCGAAGATTCCAAAGTGTTTAACGAGAGCGGATTCTCGTGGGTGATGTAGTCGTACTCTTCCCGATCTCAAGATCACGTGGACGATCCTTCCGGCGCTGCGTTCCGGCAGCGCTCCCGTAGTCGGTCACACGTTCGGTACTCGACGAAGACCTTCCTATCCCTTGTTCCAGCAGGCAGCGGAGGTTGTAGCACTCTCCTCGTGATTCCGGAAGTAGAGGGGAGATCTCGCAGGGCTTCGCCTTAAGCCGGAGCGAGTATGGTAGAGTATGAGAGAGTCCCTCGACGATCTAGGGTTTAGACACGCCGAGGAGGAAGCTTGGCCGGCGGCTAGGGTTGCTAGGCGGCGGCGGCTTGGCCTAGGTCGGCGGCGGCGGCAGTGGAGGTGGCGGCGCCGGCGGCTAGGGTTTGGAGGAGAGGACCTTGTGTGTCCTAGGAGGGAGCCCTGACCCTCCTTATATAGGTGGAGGGGCCGGCCGGCCAAGGGGAGGGAGAGGAGTCCCTCCCCAACTCGGCTTGGGTGGGCGCCGCCGGTTGGAGGAGGGAACTCCTCCCCAACTCGGTTTCCCACTCCTCCTCTTTTCCTCTTTCCAAATTTAGCCGTTTGACTTTTCAAACTAGCTGTTTGACTTTTCAAACTAGGATTTGAAATAATCCTTTATTTGGTTCAGCGATGACACTTAGTACATGATGCAATCATACCAACTTGATACAACACATTCATGTACCCTTCCCCTCCGGAGTGCCGGACATTCCGGAACATTCTAGAACATTCCCGATGAAAACACCGAAACCATTCCCCAACTCCGAAACGGGACTTTCCTTATATGAATCTTATTCTCCGGACCATTCCGGATCTCCTCGTGATATCCCGGATCCCATCCGGGACTCCGAACAACATTCGGTCTCTTTCTCATCATTCCATAACTACTCAAAACAACGTCGAATCCTTAAGTGTGTCTCCCTACGGTTCGTGAATTATGCGGACATGATCGAGACACTTCTCCAAACAATAACCAATAGAGGAATCTGGAAATTCATATGGCTCCCACATATTTCTACGATTACTTTGCGATTGAATGAACCACTTACATATGATATCAATTTCCCTTTGTCTCACGATAGTTTACTTATCCGAGGTTATGATCGTCGGTATCTCTGCATACCTAGTTCAACCTCGTTACCGATAAGTACTCTTTTCTCGTTCCCGTGATATGTGATCCCTTGTGAGCCAGTCACATGCTTGCAAGCTAATTGGATGACATTTCACCGAGAGGGCCCAGAGTATATCTATCCGTCATATGGATGGACAAATCCCACTCTTGATCCATGTGTTTCAACCAATACTTTCCGAACACTCAATGCCACCTTTATAGCCACCCAGTTACGGTGTGGTGTTTGATGTCATCAAAGCATCCATCCGGTAAAGGTGATATGCATGATCTCATGGTCGAAGGAATTAGATTACTATGTATCAGAAAGCATATAGCAATTAAACTATTAAAATGACTTGATCTTTATGCTACGCTTATCTATAGGAGTATGTCCATCATATCATTCTCCTAACGATATGATCTTGTTGTTAATAACATCTCAATGTTCATGATAGGGAAACCACAATCATCTATTAACCAACAAGCTAGTATCATATAGAGGCTTTACTAGGGACTTCAAATTAAGTTTACAAATCACACAAGTATCAATGTTTCCTTGTTAATACTATTATAGCATGAATGTAAACATTTATCATAAACACAAAGATATAATAATAACTACATTTATTATTGCCTCTAGGGCATATCTCCAACAGTTAGAAGATTTTCGAATGGAGCTAGTAAGTGAAGGATTTTTGGCTAGCATAGAACTTCAACCCACTTTGATCAGTCAGATCAAGGAGGCGCAGAAAGGAAATGCTAGTATCGATGGAATCAAATGTCGTATCGGTACAGGGAAGGTACCCGGATTCACCGAAGATGAAGAAGGAGTTTTGTGGTACAAAGGACGTATTTGTGTGCCAGCAGATTCAGAGTTGAAGCAAGCTATTTTGAAAGAAGCCCATGATACTCTATATTCTATCCACCCCGGAGCGAAGATGTATCAGGATTTGAAGGAGCAATTTTGGTGGCACAAGATGAAGAGAGAAATCAGAAGCTACATAGCCAAATGTGACATCTGTTAGAGAGTGAAGGCGGGACATCGGAGACCCGCGGGACTTTTGCAACCATTGCAGATTCCGAAATAGAAATGGGATTCTGTAGGAATGGATTTTATCACCGCTTTGCCTACATCTAGTAGAGGAAATGACTCTATTTGGGTCATAGTGGATAGACTGTCCAAGGTATCCCATTTCTTACCTGTCAAGACCACTTATCAGAGTTCGAAGCTAGCAGAGTTGTACATTGCTAGAATAGTCAGTTTGCATGGAGTACCCAAGAATATTATGTCGGATCAAGGAACCCAGTTTACCTCGAGGTTTTGTAAGAAAGTCCAAGAAGGATTAGGAACCAGACTAGATTTTAGCACAACTTATCACCCTCAGACTGATGGAAAAACAGACCAAGTAAACCAAATACTCGAAGATATGATGAGATCTTGTGTGTTGGAATATGGATCAAAATGGGAAGACTGTCTGCCTTTCGCAGAATTTTCATACAACAACAGTTACCAAGACAGTTTGCAAATGGCCCCATTTGAATTCATGTATGGAAGAAAGTGTCGTACCCTGTTTAATTGGTCGGAAGTAGGAGAGAGTCAGATTTTCGAACCCGAAATCCTACGAGAAGCCGAAGAGAAACTTCACAAGATCCGTGAGAACCTTAAGGCCGCCCAATCCATACAGAAGAGTTATGCCGACAAGAGACGTCGAGACCTAGCATTCAATATCGAAGATTTTGTGTATCTCAAAGTATCACCCTTGAAAGGAATGCAACGTTTCCAACTCAAAGGAAAGTTAGCCCCTAGATATATCAGACCCTTCAAGATTTTGAATCGCCGAGGATAAGTATCATATCAACTGGAACTTCCAGAGGAAATGTCAGCCGTGCATAATGTGTTTCACATCTCGTTACTTCGCAAATGCCTAGAAGTCTCGAAGAAGACCTAAGTTTTCAAGAATATTGATCACAGAACCATAGAGATCAAAGATGACCTAACCTATCCTAAAGTACCCATTCGTATTTTGGAAGAAGCCTTCAGAACCACCAGGACCAGGAGTATCAAGTTTCTCAAGATCCAGTTGAGTAACCAAACTGAAGAAGAAGCTACCTGGGAGCGAGAAGACTACATTAGGACGGAGTTTCCAGATCTCTTTAAATCCTAGTTTTCTTTGTCTTAAATCTCGAGACAAGATTTTGTTTAAGGAGGGAAGGTTTGTAACATCCCAAAAATATTAATCAAAATTATCAAGTTCTAATCACCCAAGTTTAGGGGTAACAAAAACTTTTGTTATTAAAATCAATATGAATGCATGTGTGTGTGTGATTAATGCATGAATTCTTGCAATGACTTGTTTGATTGCTATGAATGGCAAGGATTGGTTTAAAGATGAAAACAACATCATCTAAATAATTTCCAAGCAGAATCAAATCTAGAGAAATTCAAATATAAACAATATGAGCAAATGGTCATTTTGGCCAAACTTGTTCACTAGACCACTTTGAGTGTTTATAGTCCAAGTTTTCTAACATGAACAAATCCAATTCTTTTCACCCTTTGCTAGAACAAGTACAAGTGAACCCAAGCCCACTTTGCAAACAAACAGAAACAGATTTCAAAGCTATTCAAATGACAATTCAAAACTGAATCAAGTGTAGGTACTAAGATCACCATGAAGGGTTTTGCAGCATAGTAAATCAAAAAAATTCCTATGGAAGCGAACAAGAAAGCCAAGATCTGATCTAGGAGATGTAATCAACGAGAGAGATTGATGAGATCTTCATACCCTTGAAGAAATTGCACGTGGAAACGTTCAACAGAACGTGGTTGACGTAGTCGTACTCGCCGTCTCCTCCTCGCGATCCGATCCGATCCTACGCCGCAAGTGGCGGCGCCTTCGAGAGATGCACACGTACGATGCAGCGACGTCTCCTCGTTTCCTTGGTCCAGCAAGTATGGTGGAGAGATAGATTGGATCTGCAGCACGACGGCGTGGTGCTTATGGTGGAGAGTTTCTGCGGCAGGGCTTCACCTACGCGCAGTCAGGAGATAGAGAGGTGGACACTACTAGGAAAAGGGCAATAGGTAATCCGCACATCCGTGGCTCACATGGTTGAAGTGCCCCACGGGTAAAATAGGTGTGGCTCACCTATGGGTAGTGCTCTACTAGTAACTAGAACAACCGTGGCGCACATGGGGTATGTGCGCCACAGATATGTATGGGCCAGGGGCCTGCCAGCCGCATGCCACGTACCCGTAGCGCACATGGGGTAGGTGCGCTACGGTTGTGGCAAGTTCTGTGGCGCACTATGCCATGTGCGCCACGGATGTATAAACTTAGTAGTAGGACACCTTGCCCTAGTGCCCTACGCCAAACTATCCTGCACCAACTCCACCCCCACCCCCACCCCCCGTGGATCGCCTTTTTAGGCTTTCAAAAAATAAAATAAAATGATAAACACTTCAAAAAATTAAATCCTTTCATATTTAGGAAGATAATGTGGTACAGTTTCTAGGAAAATTAACAAACATGAGTTTTGACTTTTTCTGCAAAAAAAAGTCATGTCACGGTAAAATGGCCGTAACTTTTGCATACGATGTCGAAAAAAATCGTATAATATACCAAAATGACGAGAACAAGATTTCGCATCCGCTCGCCACGACCTTTGGTCATTTAGCGATTTTTAGATTTTCAAAATTCGAAAAGAGTAAAAAGTTATGGTCAAAAGACTGTTTTTTCCTGCAGAAAAAAAAGAGAAAACTTACCCGTAGCGCACCACCACCTAGTGCGCCACGAATAAGCTTGGGCGGGATTCAAAATTTGAATCCTCACCTCGCCCACCTACTTTTCCCTTCCCCTTTTCCCTCTCCCTTTTCCTTTCCCTTCTCCTTCTTCCTTCTTCCTTCTCCTTCTCCTTCTCCTTCTTCCTTCTTCCTTCTCCTTCTCCTCCTTCCCCTTCTCCTCTCCTTGCAGTGACGACGTGACGACGACCTCCTCCTCTCCTTGCACTGACGGTGGCGCGGCGGCGGCGGCGCAACGGCGGCCACCTCTCCTTGCAGTGACGGCGGCGTCCTCCCTCCCTTCCTCCCTCTCTTCCTCCATCTCTTCCTCCCTCTCTTCCTCCCTCTCTTCCTCCATCTCTTCCCTCCTCCCTCCCTCTCTTCCTCCCTCTCTTCCTCCATCTCTTCCTTCCTCCCTCTCTTCCTCCATCTCTTCCTTCCTCCCTCTCTTCCTACCTTCCTTTCTCCAACCACACCCTTCCTACCACCTCGATGTCGGTGAGGACTAGAGCGTCCACGGCCTCCCGCACCTCCCTGCCACGGCCATGCTCCGGCGAGGTGACACGACTGCGGCGGCGATGCACGGACCCGATTGCTTTTGCAATTCAAAACGAGGGTGTTTTTTTGCATTTTTTTGTTTTTAAAAAACACATCCGTGGCGCACCTGGAAAGGCCTTCTGTGGCGCACTACCAGGTGCGCCACACCTATCTCGACACAACTGTGGCGCACCATGCAGTGCGCCACGGCTACGAGATAGCCGTAGCGTGAGGCCCGTGGCGCACTGCTAGTGCGCCACAGAAGGCCTTTTTAGGTGCGCCACGAACAGACGTTTTTCTAGTAGTGGGAGGGGCAGCAGTTGGACGGCGGCTAGGGTTGGAGTGGGAGGAGGCTGCGCCCCTGCCCTCCTTATATAGGGGGCTGGACGGCCCCTTGACCCCTCCTCCAGGCCCTAGGGCAGCGGCCCAAGGGGTGGAGTGGGGGGCAAGTCATCCCCCTTCTTCTGGAAGGTTTCCTTAGGGTTTCCCCTAAGGGCTGGCTGGCTGGGCCTTAGGGGCCTTGTGCCCCTGGCCCAAAGTGGCCAGGGCACTTCCCCTTAGGCCCACGCAGGCCTCTGACAAGTGGGCCCACGTTGGTCCCACTCCGGAACCTTCTAGAACCTTCTGGTACAATACCGATAAACTCCGAAACAATTCCGAAATCCAAAAACGGCTTTCCTTTATATGAATCTTATTATCCAAACCATTTCGGAACCTCTCGTGATGTCCTGGGTCTCATCCGAGACTCCGAACAAAAACTCATAAACCAATTATCCATTCTATCCTAGCGTCGATGCACGTTAAGTGTGTGACCCTACGGGTTCAAGAATATGCAAACATGATCTTCTATCAATAATAAACAACGGGAGCTGGAAACCCATATTGACTCCCACATATTCATCGATGATCATATCGAACGAACCACGATGCCAGGATTCAATTAATCCCATATATGTATTCCATTTGTCACGCGATATTTTACTTGCCCGAGATTCGATCGTTGGTATCGGCATACCTAGTTCAATCTCGTTCACAGCAAGTACTTTACTCGTTCCATAATCCGATATCACTTTGTTATTAACTCCTTAACCACGTGCTTGCAAGTGATGTTGATATCGATTACCGAGTGGGCTCGAAGTATATCTCTCCGACTCGGGAGGGACAAATTCCATCTCAATACATACAACCCAACAAGTACTTTTCGATCACCTGAAAGACACCTTTATGATCTCCCTCACATAGGATGACGTTTGATGACCTCAAAGCTTTCTTCCGATACCAGGGAGTTGTATTATCTCATGGTCTAAGGAATACAATACTTGACATAGGAAAAAGCTTCGCAAAGAAGAACACGATGACACGATCTAATTGCTCTGCTTAATTTGGGTCTGTCCATCATATCATTCTCCTAATGACATGATCTCATTATCAATCGACAACTCATGTATATGGTTAGGAAACCTTAACCATCATTAATCAATGAGCTAGTCCATAGAGGTGTACTAGGGACACGGTGTTGTTCATAAACCACACAAGTATCAAAGTTTCCGCTTAATACAATTCTATCATGGAATATAAACTTTATCATGAACAAGAATTATAATAATAACATCTTTATTATTGACTCTAGGGCATAATTCCAACAGTCTCCCACTTGCACTAGAGTCAATAATCTAGTTTACATCTGGCAACAATCTAACACCCAAGGCACTAAGGTGCTGATCATGTTTTGCTCGTGGAAGAGGTTTAGTCAACGGATCTGCGACATTCAGATCCATATGTACTTTGCTAATCTTCAGATCTCCATCTGTTATATAATCTCGAATTATATGAAACTTGCGGTTGATATGCTTGGTCTTTGGATGATATCTTGGTTCCTTAGCCAGTGCTATGGCGCCAGTGTTGTCGAAAAATATCTCCAGTGGGTCCAAGGCACTTGGAACCACACTAAGCTTAGTGATGAAGTTCCTGATCCAAACTCCTTCACTTGACGCTTCTGAAGCAGCCATGTATTCCGCTTCTGTTGTAGATCCCGCGATCACGCTTTGCTTGCAGCTTCTCCAGCTCACAGCTCCACCATTCAAAATATAAATGTATCCTGTTTGAGATTTAGAATCATCCGGGTCGGTGTCAAAACTAGCATCGACGTAACCTTTTACGACAAGATGCTCATCACCTCCATAGACCAAGAACATTTCTTTAGTCCTATTTAAATACTTTAGGATGTTCTTTACGGCTGTCCAGTGTTCCACTCCTAGATCACTTTGGTATCTGATCGTCAAACTAAGAGCATTGGACACATCCGGTCTATTACATAGCATGGCATATATGATAGAACCTATGGCCGAGGCATATGGCACTTTGCTCATAGTATCTCTATCTTTTACCATAGTTGGACGCTGAGCCTTGCTCAATATCTTACCTAACAACATGGGCAATGAACCTTTCTTTGCTTTATCCATTCTGAACCTTTTTAGAACTTTGTCTAGATATGTACTTTGGCTCAAAGCTATAAGGCGTCTTTGTCTATCTCTATAGATTTTGATGCCTAATATATAAGCAGCTTCTCCTAGGCATTTCATTGAAAAACATTTATTCAAATAACTCTTCACATCGTTAAGCATACCAATGTCATTTCCAATAATCAATATGTCATCCACATATAGTACTAAAAATGTCACCGAGCTCCCACTCACTTTCTTGTAGATACAACCTTTGTAGCAATTTGGAACAAATCCAAAACTCTTGATCACTTGATCAAAACGAAGGTTCCGACTCCGAGATGCTTGATTTAGTCCATAAATGGAACGCTGAAATTTGCACACCTTATTAGCATCCTTAGGATCGACAAAACCCTCGGGCTGCATCATATACAACTCTTCATCAATGTTGCCATTGAGGAACGCAGTCTTGACATCCATCTGCCATATTTCATAATCATGAAATGCAGCAATTGCTAATAAAATCCGAATGGACTTAAACATCGCTACGGGAGAGAAAGTCTCATCGTAGTCAACACCTTGAACTTGCTGAAACACTTTTGCGACAAGCCGAGCTTTATAGACAGTATGTCATGGGATTTACACCGGATGTTGGAAACCATAATATCACCGTTGTGGCTTTCCGTAGGTAAGAATCGTTCTTAGCTTGTTACTCCCATAATCCACGTAAAACATGCAACAACAAAGTAGAGGCGTCTAACTTGTTTTTGCAGGGAGTGTTTCTGTGATATGGTATGGCCCAAGATGTGATGTGTATGTTGTATGCAATGATCATGTTTTGTAATGTTTCACGACTTGCATGTCGATGAGTACACAACCGGCAGGAGCCATATGGTTGTCTTTATAATTGTGTATGACCCGTGTGTCAACTTCTTATACGCCATGTAATAGCTTTACTTTATCGCTAAGTAGTTAGCAATAGTTGTAGTTGCTATTCGTGGTGGAGGCAATCATGGTGGAGTGATGAAGATCATGCTGGCATGCACAAGATGGAGATCATTGCGCGGAGATTGGCTATACCATGTCACATAAAATTATATGCATGTGATGTTTATCCTTTTATGTATCTTATTATGCTTAGATCGCGATGGTAGCATTATAAGATGATTCCTCACTTAAAGATCAAGATAAAACTATGTTCTCCCCATGTATGCACCGTTGCGAAAGTTCGTCATGTCCAAGCATCACGTGATGATCGGGTGCTATAAACTCTACGTACACATACGACGGGTACAAGCCAGTTTTGCACACGCGAAAATACTTGGGTTTGACTTGACGAGCCTAGCTTGTACAGACATGGCCTCGGAACACACGAACTGAAATGTTAAGCATGAGTCATATGAATGATATGATCGACACTTTGTTGTCCACCATTGAAACCACATCTCTTCTCGTGAAGATCGGATCAGGTGTGGTGAATTTGGATCATGTTCACTAAACAATTTGAGGTATGTTGAATTTAGTGGGAGTTCATCTAGTAATTTGATTAAGTTGAACTAGTTATCATGAACATAGTCTAAATTGTACTTGCAAATTTTGTAGATCAAATGGCTAAGTCCAACTTCAACTTCAATGTTTTTGCTGAGAAAGAAAAGCTTAAGAACAATGGGTCTAACTTCACCAACTGGTTCCGCAATCTGAGAATCATTCTCTCTGGCGGACAAAAGGACTATGTCCTTGAGAAAGCGCTAGGTGACGCCCCTGCTGTAGATGCGCCGGCTGATGAGAAAGTTGTTTATCAGTCGCGCAAGGATGATTATGGTGTGATTAAGAGCAGCATGTTTGCTATGGAATCAGACCTTCAAAATCGTTTTGAGGAGTTCCCCGGGCCCTTTGAGATTCTTGAGGAACTGAAAATTATGTTTCAGACTCAGGCCCGTTCTGAGAGATATGAGATCTCTGAGAAATTGTTTAACTGCAAGATGGAGGAAGGGAGTTCCGTTAGTGAGCACTCCATTAAGATGTCGGGCTACACTCAACGCCTTGAGCAACTGGACTGCAAGATTCCAGAGGAGCTCAAGATTGACAGAGTTCTGCAATCACTCCCTCCTAGCTACAAAGGTTTTGTAGTTACTCATAATCAGATTGGTTCCACTGATACGATCACTGAGCTCTTCGCTAAGCTAAAAGCTACGGAGGTGGACATCAAGAAAGATAATCATGTGTTGATGTTCAACAAGCACCCCAGCTTTAAGAAAGGTAAGGGTGCTAAGAAGCCCTTCAATAAGGGCAGCGGCAAGCGCGTTACCCCTGCAGAGAAGAAGCTCAAGTCTGGACCTAAGCCGGACACTGAGTGCTTCTATTGCAAGGACAAGGGTCACTGGAAGCGCAACTGTCCGAAGTACTTAGCGGACAAGAAGGCTGGCACCATCAAAGGTATATTTGATATACATGTTATTGATGTTTTCCTTACTAGCCCTTGTTTTAGTGCCTGGGTATTTGATAGGTTCAGTTGCTAATATTTGTAACTCGAAACAGGAGCTACGGAATAGACGGCGGCTAGCGAGGGATGAGGTGACGATGCGCGTTGGCAATGGATCAAGAGTTGATGTGATGGCCATCGGCACGCTCTCCTTAGTTTTACCTTCGGGATTAGTTTTAAACCTCAATAAATGTTATTATGTGTCTGTGTTGAGCATGAACATCATATCTGGATCGTGTTTATTGTAAGACGGTTATTCATTTAAATCGGAGAATAATGGTTGTTCTATTTATATGAGTAACATCTTTTATGGTCATGCACCTGCTACGAATGGTTTATTTCTTCTGAATCTCGAAATCAATGAAACACACATCCATAAAATTGAGTCTAAGAGATGAAAGGTAGATAGTGATAATACGACTTATTTGTGACACTGCCGTCTAGGTCATATTGGTGTAAAACGCATGAAGAAACTCCATTCTGATGGACTTTTGGAGTCTCTTGATTTTGAATCATTTGACACGTGCGAGCCATGCCTCATGGGCAAGATGATCAAAAACCCGTTCTCCGGAATAACGGAGCGAGCAACGGACTTGTTGGAAATCATACATACCGATGTATGCGGACCAATGAGTGTTTCGACGCGCGGTGGTTATCGCTATTTTCTCACTTTTATTGATGACTTAAGTAGATATGGGTATATCTATTTAATGAAACATAAATCTGAAACATTTGAAAAGTTCAAAGAATTTCAGAACAAAGTGGAAAACCATCGTAACAGGAAAATTAAATTTCTACGATCCGATCGTGGAGGTGAATATTTGAGTTATGATTTTCTCAGGCATCTTAAAGCAAGCGGAATCGTTTCGCAACTCACGCCACCCGGAACACCACAGCGCAATGGTGTGTCTGAACGCCGGAATCAAACTTTATTGGATATGGTGCGATCGATGATGTCTCTTACAGATTTGCCGTTATCATTTTGCGGTTATGCATTAGAAACCACTGTATTCACTTTAAATAGGGCACCATCTAAATCCGTTGAGACGACACCGTATGAACTGTGGTTTGGTGCTAAACCTAAGTTGTCGTTTCTTAAAGTTTGGGGATGCGAAGCTTACGTTAAGAAGTTGATGCCGGACAAGCTCGAACCCAAAGCGGAGAAATGCGTATTCATAGGATACCCTAAGGAAACGATTGGGTATACCTTCTATCACAGATCCGAAGGCAAAGTGTTTGTTGCAAAGAACGGATCCTTTCTTGAGAAGGAGTTTCTCTCGAAAGAAGTGAGTGGGAGGAAAGTAGAGCTAGACGAGGTTATTGAACCTTTTCTTGAGTTGGAGAGTAGCGCAGCACCTGAAATTGTTCCAGTGCCGTCTGCACCAACAATAGAGGAAGCTAATGACAAGGATCATGAAGCTTCGGATGATGCTACTACTAAACGTCGTAGGTCGACAAGGTCGCGTGCCCCTCCTGAGTGGTACGACAACCCTGTCTTAACTGTCTTGTTAGTATACAACAATGAACCTGCGAACTATGAGGAAGCAATGATGATCCCAGACTCTGATAAATGGCTAGAGGCCATGAAATCCGAATTGGGTTCCATGAGCGAAAACCAAGTATGGACTTTGGTGGACCCTCCTAGCGACCGAAAGGCCGTTGAGTGCAAATGGATTTTCAAGAAGAAAACGGACGCGGATGGTAATGTTACTGTCTATAAAGCACGGCTTGTCGCGAAAGGTTTTCGATAAGTTCAAGGTGTTGACTACGATGAGACTTTCTCTCCCGTAGCGATGTTTAAGTCCATTCGGATTTTATTAGCAATTGCTGCGTTTCATGATTATGAAATATGGCAGATGGATATCAAGACTGCGTTCCTCAATGACAACATTGATGAAGAGTTTTATATGATGCAACCCGAAGGTTTTGTCGATCCTAAGGATGCTGATAAGGTGTGCAAACTTCAGCGTTCCATTTATGGACTGAAGCAAGCATCTCGGATTTGGAACCTTCATTTTGATCAAGTGATCAAGAACTTTGGATTTGTTCCAAATTCCTACGAAGCTTGTATCTACAAGAAAGTTAGTGGGAGCTCAGTGACATTTTTGGTACTATATGTGGATGACATATTGATTATCGGAAATGACATTGACATGCTTAACGATGTGAAGAGTTATTTGAACAAATGTTTTTCAATGAAAGACCTAGGGGAAGCTGCTTATATATTGGGCATCAAAATCTATAGAGATAGACAAAGACGCCTGATAGCTTTAAGCCAAAATACATACCTAGACAAAGTTCTGAAAAGGTTCAGAATGGATAAGGCAAAGAAAGGTTCAGTGCCTATGTTGTCTGGTAAGATATTAAGCAGGGCTCAGTGTCCAGCTACGGTAAACGATAGAGAAGCTATGAGCAAAGTGCCTTATGCCTCGGCCATAGGATCTATCATGTTTGCCATGCTATGTACTAGACCGGACGTGTCCAATGCTCTTAGTTTGACGAGCAGATACCAAAGTGATCCAGGAGTGGAACACTGGACAGCCGTGAAGAACATCCTAAAGTATTTAAATAGAACTAAAGAAATGTTCTTAGTCTATGGAGGTGATGAACAGCTCGTCGTAAAAGGTTACGTCGATCCTAGTTTTGACACCGACAAGGATGATTCTAAATCTCAGACAGGATATGTTTATATTTTGAATGGAGGAGCTGTGAGCTGGAGAAGCTGCAAGCAAAGCGTGATCGCAGGATCTATAGTAGAAGCGGAATACATGGCTGCTGCAGAAGCGTCAAGTGAAGGAGTTTGGATCAGGAACTTCATCACTGAGCTTGGTGTGGTTCCAAGTGCCTTGGACCCACTGGAGATATTGTGTGACAACACTGGCACCATAGCACTGGCTAAGGAACCAAGATATCATCCAAAGACCAAGCATATCAACCGCAAGTTTCATATAATTCGAGATTATATAAAAGATGGAGATCTGAAGATTAGCAAAGTACATACGTATCTGAATGTCGCAGATCCGTTGACTAAACCTCTTCCACGAGCAAAACATGATCAGCACCTTAGTGCCATGGGTGTTAGATTGTTGCCAGATGTAAACTAGATTATTGACTCTAGTGCAAGTGGGATACTGTTGGAATTATGCCCTAGAGGCAATAATAAAGATGTTATTATTATAATTCTTGCTCATGATAAAGTTTATATTCCATGCTAGAATTGTATTAAGCGGAAACTTTGATACTTGTGTGGTTTATGAACAACGCCGTGTCCCTAGTACGCCTCTATGGACTAGCTCATTGATTAATGATGGTTAAGGTTTCCTAACCATGGACATGAGTTGTCGATTAATAATGAAATCATACCATTGGGAGAATGATATGATGGACAGACCCAAATCAAGCAGAGCAATTAGATCGTGTCATCGTGTTCATCTTTGCGAAGCTTTTTCTTATGTCAAATATTGTATTCCTTAGACCATGAGATAATGCAACTCCCTGGTATCGGAAGAAAGCTTTGAGGTCATCAAATGTCATCCTATGAGAGGGTGATCATAAAGGTGTCTCTCAGGTGATCGGAAAGTACCTGTTGGGTTGTATGTATCGAGATAGGATTTGTCCCTCCCAAGTCGGAGAGATATACTTCGGGCCCACTCTGTAATCGATATCAACACCGCTTGCAAGCACGTGGCTAAGGAGTTAATCACAAAGTGATATCGGATTACGGAACGAGTAAAGTACTTGCTGTGAATGAGATTAAACTAGGTATGTCGATACCGACGATCGAATCTCGGGCAAGTAAAATATTGAGTGACAAAGGGAATATATATGGGATTAATTGAATCCTGGCATCGTGGTTCATCCGATATGATTATCGATGAGTATGTGGGAGTCAATATGGGTTTCCAGACCCCGCTGTTGATTATTGATAGAAGATCATGTCTGCATATTCTCGAACCCGTAGGGTCACACACTTAACGTGTCTCGACGCTAGGATAGAATGGATAATTGGTTTATGAGTTTTTGTTCGGAGTCTGGATGAGATCCAGAACATCACGAGAGGTTCCGGAATGGTCCAGAGAATAAGATTCATATAAGGGAAAGCAGTTTTTGGATTTCGGAATTGTTTCGGATTGTTCGGTATTGTACCGGAAGGTTCTAGAAGCTTTCGGAGTGGGACCAACGTGGCCCCACTTGTCGGAAGGGTGCGTGGGCCTACGAGGGAGTGCCCTGGCCGCATTGGGCCAGGGGCACAAGGCCCCATAGGACCAGCTGGCCAAAACCCTAGGGAAACCTTCTAGAAGGAGGGGAAAAACTTGCCCCCCACTCCAACCGTTGGGAACGCCGCCCTAGGGATTGGAGGAGGGGCCAAGGGGGCCGGCCAGCCCCCTATATATAGAGGGCAGGGGCACAGCCCTCCTCCCCACTCCTTCAACCCTAGCCGCCATACTGCTGCCCTCCAGATCTCTCTCTCCCGACTGCGCGTAGGCGAAGCCCTGCCGCAGAAACTCTCCACATTTGCACCACGCCGTCGTGTTGTAGATCCAATCTATCTCTCCACCCCACTTGCTGGACCGAGGAAGGAGGAGACGTCGAGGTGCCGCACGTGTGCATCTCTCGGAGGCATCGCCACTTGCGGTGTTGGATCGGATCGGATCGCGAGGAGGAGAAGCTAGTACGACTACATCAACCACGTTCCGTTGAACGTTTCGCTGTGCGAATCTTCAAGGGTATGAAGATCTCATCTATCCCCCCTCGTTGTTTGCATATCCTAGATTAGATCTTGGCTTTCCCGTTCGCATCCGTAGAATTTTTTTGATTTACTATGCTGCGAAACCCTTCAAACATTACCATCCGCGTCCGTTTTCTTCTTGAAAATCCATTTGCACTCAACGACCTTATGGTTGCTAGGAGGGTCCACCAAAGTCCATACTTGGTTTACGCTCATGGATCCCTATTCGGATTTCATGGCCTCTAGCCATTTCTCAGAGTCTGGGCTCATCATTGCTTCCTCATAATTTGCAGGTTCACTATTGTCTAACAACAAGACAGTTAAGACAGGGTAGCCGTACCATTCAGGAGTGGCACGTGACCTTGTCGACCTGCGAAGTTCAATAGTAGCATCGTTCGAAGTTTCATGATCCTCGTCATTAGCTTCCTCTCTTGTTGGTGCAGACGGCACTGGAACAATTTCAGGTGCTGCGCTACTCTCCAACTCGAGAGAAGGTTCAATAACCTCGTCTAGCTCTACCTTCCTCACACTCACTTCTTTCGAGAGAAACCCCTTCTCAAGAAAGGATCCGTTCTTTGCAACAAACACTTTGCCTTCGGATCTATGGTAGAAGGTATACCCAATCGTTTCCTTAGGGTATCCTATGAAGACGAATTTCTCCGCTTTGGGTTCGAGCTTGTCCGGCATCAACTTCTTGACGTAAGCTTCACATCCCCAAACTTTAAGAAATGACAACTTAGGTTTAGCACCAAACCATAGTTCATACGGTGTCGTCTCAACGGATTTAGATGGTGCCCTATTTAAAGTGAATGCAGAGGTTTCTAATGCATAACACCAAAATGATAATGACAAATCTGTAAGAGACATCATTGATCGCACCATATCTAATAGAGTTCAATTCCGGCGTTTAGACACACCATTGCGCTGTGGTGTTCCGGGTGGCATGAGTTGCGAAACGATTCCACTTGCTTTAAGATGCGTGAGAAAATCATAACTCAAATATTCACCTCCATGATCGGATCATAGAAATTTAATTTTCCTGTTACGATGGTTTTCCACTTCGTTCTGAAATTCTTTGAACTTTTCAAACATTTCAGATTTATGTTTCATTAAATAGATATACCCATATCTACTTAAGTCATCAGTAAAAGTGAGAAAATAGCGATATCCACCGCGTGTCGAAACACTCATTGGTATGCATACATCGGTATGTATGATTTCCAATAAGTCCGTTTCTCGCTCCATTATTCCGGAGGACGGGGTTTTGATCATCTTGCCCATGAGGCACAGCTCGCACGTGTCAAATGATTCAAAATCAAGAGACTCCAAAAGTCCATCAGAATGGAGTTTCTTCATGCGTTTTACACCAATATGACCTAGACGGCAGTGCCACAAATAAGTTGGATTATCACTATCTACTTTGCATCTCTTAGCCTCAATGTTATGGATGTGCATTTCATTGCTTTCGAGATTCAGAAGAAATAAACCATTCACAACAGGTGCATGAACATAAAAGATGTTATTCATATAAATAGAACAACCATTATTCTCTGATTTAAATGAATAACCGTCTTGCAATAAACACGATCCAGATATAATGTTCATGCTCAACGCAGGCACATAATAACACTTATTAAGGTTTAAAACTATTCCCGAAGGTAAAACTAAGGAGAGCGTGCCGACGGCCATCACATCAACTTTTGATCCATTGCCAACGCGCATCGTCACCTCATCCCTTGCTAGCCGCCGTCTATTCCGTAGCTCCTATTTCGAGTTACAAATATTAGCAACTGAACCAGTATCATATACCCAGGCACTACAACGAGCGCTAGTAAGGTAAACATCAAAAACATGTATATCAAATATACCTTTAACGGTGCCAGCCTTCTTGTCCGCTAAGTACTTCGGAAAGTTGCGCTTCCAGTGACCCTTGTCCTTGCAATAGAAGCACTCAGTGTCCGTCTTAGGTCCAGACTTGAGCTTCTTCTCAGCAGGGGAAACACGCTTGCCACTTCCTTTCTTGAAGGATTTCTTTGCACCCTTAGCTTTCTTAAAGCTAGTGGTCTTGTTGACCATCAACACATGATTATCTTTCTTGATATCCACCTCCGCAGCTTTCAGCTTAGCGAAGAGCTCAGTGATCGTATCAGTGGAACCAATTTGATTGTGAGTAACTACAAAACATTTGTAGGTAGGAGGGAGTGATTGCAGAACTCTGTCAATCTTGAGCTCTTCTGGAATCTTGCAGTCCAGTTTCTCAAGATGTTGAGTGTAGCCCGACATCTTAATGGCATGCTGACTAACGGAACTCCCTTCCTCCATCTTGCAGTTAAAGAACTCAGAGATCTCATATCTCTCAGAACGGGCCTGAGTCTGAAACATGGTTTTCAGTTCCTCAAGTATCTCAAAGGGCCCGTCGAACTCCTCAAAACGATTTTGAAGTTCCGGTTCCATAGCAAACAACATGGTACTCTTAATCACTCCATAATCATCTTTGCGTGACTGATAAACAGCTTTTTCATCAGCTGGTGCATCAGTAGCAGGGGCATGACCTAGCGCTTTCTCAAGTACATAGGCTTTTTTGTCCGCCAGCGAGAATAATTCTCAGATTGCGGAACCAGTTGGTGAAGTTAGACCCATTGTTCTTAAGATTTTCTTTCTTAGCAAAAACATTGAAGTTGACGTTAGACTTAGCCTTTTGCTCTACAAAATTTGCAAATACAATTTAGACTATGTTCATGATAACTAGTTCAACTTAATAAAATTACTAGATAAACTCCCACTAAATTCAACATCCCTCAAGTTGTTTAGTGAACACGATCCAAATTCACCACACCTAATCCGATCTTCACGAGAAGAGATGTGGTTTCAATGGTGGACAACAAAGTGTCGATCATATCATTCATATGACTCATGTTTAACCTTTCGGTTCGTGTGTTCTGAGGCCATGTCTGTACATGCTAGGCTCGTCAAGTCAAACCCAAGTATTTCAGCGTGTGGAAAACTGGCTTGCACCCGTTGTATGTGAATGTAGAGTTTATCATCACGAGGTGCTTGAAAACGACGAACTTTAGCAACGGTTCATACATGGGGAGAAGACAATTTTATCTTGATCTTTAAGTGAGGAATCATCTTATAATGCTACCGTCACAATATAAGCATAATAAGATACATAAAAGGATAAACATCACATGCATATAATTTTATGTGACATGGTATAGCCAATCTCCGCGCAATGATCTCCATCTTGTGCGTGCCAACATGATCTCCATCACTCCACCATGATTTCCTCCACCACGAATAGCAACTACAACTATTGCTAACTACTTAGCGATAAATAAAGCTATTACATGGCGTATAAGAAGTTGACACGCAGGTCATATACAATTATAAAGACAACCATACGGCTCCTGCCGGTTGTGAACTCATCGACATGCAAGTCGTGAAATATTACAAAACATGATCATTGCATACATCTCAATTCATACACATCATGTCTTGGGCCCTACCATATCACAAAACACTCCCTGCAAAAACAAGTTAGACGCCTCTACTTTGTTGTTGCATGTTTTACGTGGCTTATGGGAGTAACAAGCTAAGAACGATTCTTACCTACGGAAAGCCACAACGGTGATATTATGGTTGCTAACATCCGTTATAAATCCCATGACTACTATAGTGAGAGAAACTGGCATCCACCAGCCGCATGTGTGGAACAAGCCACACGCCAAGTGCGGAGCCGGTCTCGCGAACGAGGTCGCGTAAAGTTGGCCTGGACCGCTTCGATCTCACTATGCCGCGCCATAAGAAATACACAACAAGAGGTTTGCAACAGAAAACATCAATGCCCGCAACAAGCATATTGCGTTCTACTCGTGAAAAACATCTACGCATTGATCTAGCTCTGATACCACTGAAGGGTTTCGCAGCATAGTAAATCAAAAAAATTCCTACGGAAGCGAACAAGAAAGCCAAGATCTAATCTAGGAGATGTAATCAACGAGAGAGATTGATGAGATCTTCATACCCTTGAAGAAACCGCACAGCATAAACGTTCAACAGAACGTGGTTGACGTAGTCGTACTCGCCGTCTTCTCCTCGCGATCCGATCCGATCCTACGCTGCAAGTGGCAGCGCCTCCGAGAGATGCACATGTACGATGCAGCGACGTATCCTCCTTTCCTTGGTCCAACAAGTATGGTGGAGAGATAGATTGGATCTGCAGCACGACGGCGTTGTGCTTATGGTGGAGAGTTTCTGCGGCAGGGCTTCGCCTACGCGCAGTCGGGAGAGAGAGAGGTGGAGGGGCAGCAGTTGGACGGCGGCTAGGGTTGGAGTGGAAGGAGGCTGTGCCCCTGCCCTCCTTATATAGGGGGCTGGCCGGCCCCTTGACCCCTCCTCCAAGCCCTAGGGCGGTGGCCCAAGGGGTGGAGTGGGGGGGGGCAAGTCATCCCCCTTTCTTCTAGAAGGTTCCCTTAGAGTTTCCCCTAAGGGCTGGCCGGCTGGGACTTAGGGGCCTTGTGCCCCTGGCCCAAAGTGGACAGGGCACTTCCCCTTAGGCCCACGCAGGCCTCCGACAAGTGGGCCCACGTTGGTCCCACTCCGGAACCTTCTAGAACCTTCCGGTACAATACCGATAAACTCCTAAACGATTCTGAAATCCAAAAACTGCTTTCATTTATATGAATCTTATTCTCCGGACCATTCCAGAACCTCTCATGATGTCCTGGATCTCATCCGAGACTCCGAACAAAAACTCATAAACCAATTATCCATTCTATCCTAGCGTTGATGCACGTTAAGTGTGTGACCCTACCGGTTCGAGAATATGCAGACATGATCTTCTATCAATAATCAACAGCGGGATCTGGAAACCCATATTGACTCCCACATATTCATCGATGATCATATCGGATGAACCACAATGCCAGGATTCAATTAATCCCATATATGTATTCCCTTCATCACGCGATATTTTACTTGCCCGAGATTCGATCGTTGGTATCGGTATACCTAGTTCAATCTCGTTCACAGCAAGTACTTTACTCGTTCCGTAATCCGATATCACTTTGTGATTAACTTCTTAACCATGTGCTTGCAAGCGATGTTGATATCGATTACCAAGTGGGCCCGAAGTATATCTCTCCGACTCGGGAGGGACAAATTCCATCTCTATACATACAACCCAACAAGTACTTTCCGATCACCTGAGAGACACCTTTATGATCACCCTCACATAGGATGACGTTTGATGACCTCAAAGATTTCTTCCGATACCAGGGAGTTGTATTATCTCATGGTCTAAGGAATACAATACTTAACATAGGAAAAAGCTTCACAAAGAAGAACACGATGACACGATCTAATTGCTCTGCTTGATTTGGGTCTGTCCATCATATCATTCTCCTAATGACATGATCTCATTATCAATCGACAACTCATGTCTAAGGTTAGGAAACCTTAACCATCATTAATCAATGAGCTAGTCCATAGAGGTGTACTAGGGACACGGTGTTGTTCATAAACCACACAAGTATCAAAGTTTCCGCTTAATACAATTCTAGCATGGAATATAAACTTTATCATGAACAAGAATTATAATAATAACATCTTTATTATTGCCTCTAGGGCATAATTCCAACACACCATTTCTCAAAAACCACTCAAACCAGTTCACCTTGCCAAACCCAAGCAACCAGATACTACCAAGTATGTGACCAGTACACTCACCAAATTTCATACAAAAATTCCAAACTAAATTTCTTTCGGCCATTTCATCAAATAGTTGGTGAACACAGTAAACCCTGCCTAACTATCACTGTTTTTGATCAATGTCTTGTTCCCTCTTTGCACCCAAATCTCTCCCCTTGTCTCCCCCAGTGACCACACATCATTGACACAAGCTAGCAGGCTACCCTTGCACCAGTGCTGAGCCAACCCGAGACCCCCTTGCCAGCCGACCATGGCTAGCTAGCAGGAGGCAACGCCGCGCCTGTTCACCATGTCCAGGAGGCAGCTGACCATCCACCGCCACCCCATTTCCATCCCTCGCACGCAGCCAGGACCTGGACCACAAAGAACACGCCGCGCCCAATGTCTCCGCGCCATGCCGAGAGCATGCCAGAGCGCCGCGCCCGACATGAACATACACGCCGCACCTCGCCTTCGCCGCCTGTGCCTGCAATCACCATGACACCAGCAACCCCCTAGACATCCCCGTTCGCCGCCGCGCGACCCGTAGCCACTGTGTGTCGTCGAAATTGCCATCGGTGCCGCTCAGAGCACTAGCCCATTCTGACCAACCTCGACCGCCCCTTTCCACGCCATTAAGTCCTTGAGCATCACCAGGAGACCACGCACCGACCTACACCATCTGCCATGCCATTAGCCGTCGACCCCATCGAGCTCTGCCTATGCCGCACCACCTCTCTCGCTTGGCTATAAAAGGAGGCCTCCCCGGACCCAATTCGCCACACCATCTCACTCCCCACCTCTCACAGAGCACCACTAACCCTTCCCCGGAGCAAGGCGAGTTCCGCATCACCGGAATTTCACTGGAGTCTGCCGCGGAGGAGGAGAAGCGGAGCCGTTGATTGGAGCCACCCTAGGAGCTACCGCGACCACCATTCGAACCGCCATTGTCGACAACGTCATTAGCCCCCAACGCCGACCCTAGCTGGAGCCCTAGTGAGCCTCACACGACCCCCACCGCCGTGTTAGGATTCAGTATCGCCGGTGCTGCCCGACGGAGATGACACACCCGAGCCGTAGGATCTAATATAATCGCACGGCCCAAGTTAAAACTTACCGCTTCGCGTAGCTAGAGCCACTGACGCATGGGACCGCTCTGGTAGCAGCCCGCTGCGTGCGCTCTATGCATCTGGGCCAGCCCATTTAGCTCTCCCGCGCAACCCGGTAATTCAAATATAGATTTTTCCAATTTAGTTCAAACCTAGTTCTGTCAGTAGATTCAAAAATCAATTCAGAGAGTTTTACTGAATCAAATAGCATGAAACTAATTTTGTTAGAAAGGTATTGAAATTGTTAATCCAAGACCGTTTGATTCAAACCATTTGAAATTATAGATCATCTGTAGTAAACATAACAAGGCAGAGACTTTTCTGCATTCAAACATTTTTCAAAAATCAACTATAAATGCTTTTGAGTTGATTCCAATTCTCAAAAATCAAATTTGACAAGATATTTCAGAATATGTAAAAAATGTCTAGGTTTACTTGCAGTAATAATGGACAAGTATTAAAAGAATGCCCCATAGACATTTCTAGTCACTTTAATTAATTAAAATAATAATGTTAAATCTTATCAAATTGTGACACCACTTTAAATCACATTCCCAAGTATTAAAATATGTGGTGATGACATGTGTCAACATGATCCCATACTTTAATTGGAGAATATTAAATCTTAAGTAGTTTTCAATGAGTAGAAATTACTTTCCTAAAATAAAATAAATAAGACTAGGTCTTTAATTCTTGTGATGATTGTGATGATTCTAGATCATCTAGTGTGAACCTTTGTGTGCCAAATAGAATTAGTTAAGTATTGTTTGGTGATTGTACCTCGTATTTATTTATAGACTCTAGTACCGACCAAGGATACGAAGAGGAAGGGGACTACGAAGAAGAAGAGAACTTCAATCACTTCACTAATCAAGGCAAGCTAACACTTGCATGATATGCAAACTAGAGGCTTTAGGCATAATTGGTTATACCACTTGATTATACCAAATCCCAGTTTTAATTGCAAGCTTTATTATTTTATTTCTTTATCAAAATTATTTATTTGCTTTTACTTGGTGACTTGTGAATTTTGGAAAGATATTATAGGTAGCATAAAGAGCATAAAACTTGGCCTAATTTAGATATAACTAGATGTCGTACTAAGGCACGAGACTAGACTTAGATAAGTCACACTTGATTAGCACCCCTCATTAGTGATTACCCCCAACTTTAGTGGCTAGTGCTAAGAATAAAGCTTGATCACTTTAGATGGGAATACTTGGTGAAAATGATTATGAAAACCATAGAATGATGAGTCATTCTAATGAAATGTTTTGTCATGTGTTATGAACACCACATGATTTTGACGATGAAAATTTTGAGGCATGAGCCTTAGCCCTTTTTAAAACTGATGGTTGAGTTCAGATGCAATACCATTCCAATTTTACCGTACAACCACAATACCCGAATTTGGGTAGGGCTTGACTGGAAGTTTATATATCTTAGTATGGGTTCCCTTGCAGAAGAGGTTTGAGCTGAGGCTACCTCGTTATGATTGTCCACCTATGCAGTTCCCAAGATGACAGATGGTCATGGTTGGGAGGCCAAACTCATAGGGGAGGTACCTATATTAGGATGTGTACTTGAAAGGTTGGGACTAATTATCCACATACTGAGTACGGTGATTCAGGATTGTTCCTGACGGATGTATCGAATGTTGTGGTGAAAGTGTACCACCTCTACAGAGTGTCAAACTATTTGAATAGCCGCATTCGCGGTTATGGACAGTTCGAATGGCCATACTATTCCGTCGTCAGATGTTTTTGAAATGACTCGTGATTGAATCATGACTTTGACTTGACCACAACAGGGTTGGGACATGAAACTTAAGTTCCCACTTAGGTGTTGTAGAATATTAAGTTAGTTTTCTTTACTTCTAAACTCAGTTAGAGATAAATCTGGCTTTTTCCCAAACAACCTAGAGCTTAGGATTCCTACTCGAACTACCTTACTTGTTAGTATTAGTTTGCGAGTACTTACTCATGGCTTTGTCCCTGGCTATTCCTATGACCAGACTATGAGGAGGACTACCAGGATGATGGACAGCAGGAAGTGTATGACAACCAGGATCATCATCGTCAGTATTGCCTGTGACCATGAAGATGGAGCTTCGACCACGCTACCCTTATTACTATTCCGTTGCGTTGATTGTATTAAGACTGGATCATGAGATCCTTTATTTGTAAGACCTTTATTATGGTTTGTAATGGATGATGAACTATGGTACCAATCTGTTATGTCTCGCAAAAATGGTAATCCTGGGATTGCGATGTATGGCATAACAGGCATCTGGGATTAAAAATCCGGGTGTTGACACTACCCCTAAAATCTTGTAAATTTGCTACATCTATCCTAAAATTATCTAGAATATCCCTAAAATCATGTAAATTTGCTACATCTACACTAAAAATTAATTCCTAAAATCACCTATTTTATACACTACACAAAAATCAGTAAAAAATCCACCAATTAAGAGAGGAGCGGTGGAGACTACCTATGTCGGCGCGAGGTTGGGGAGGCACGGGTCGGAGAGGCACGACATCGCAAGGTCGGAGAGGCGCGGTGGCGAGGGTCAGGGGAGGCGCGTGTCAGAGAGGCGCGGCGGCACGAGGTCGAAGAGGCGCGGGTCGGAGAGGCACGAGCGAGGGCTGAGAGGCGCGACGACGAGGATCGGGGAAGGTGCGGGTCAGAGAGGGTGCGGCGGCGCAAGGTCAAAGAGGCGCGACGACAAGGGTCAGAGGAGGCGCGGTTCAGAGAGGTGCGACAGCGTGAGGTCGGAAAGGTGTGGATCGGAGAGGCGCGGGCGAGGACGGAGAGGTGTGACGTCGAATAGGCGCGGCGGCGCGAGGTCGGAGAGGCGCGGGGCGGGGCTAGACCGGGGTGGGGCGACACGGGTAGCGACAATTTGGGGGAAGGGGTAGTAGCGGGCCCAGGTATATATATATATATATAGATAGATAGATATATAGATAGATAGATAGATAGATAGATAGATAGAGAGAGAGGGGGGCATATAAGCGTGGACAGCGGCTTGTAGCAAAATTTTGGATGGCACGTTGGTGGCGTCTCTATTTTACGGGACGCCACCACTACACCCGGGCTACATTGGGCCCGGCTAGCCTCGTGGTCCCAACTCAGTGTCGACGGTCCATGCTTCTTAAAGGCCATGACTAAGATATAATGGCGATGTTCATTTTTTTTTGAACGCCGCGACTATTTTGTCTTGCAGTAGTGATATTCATTTTACTTTAGGTCACTAGAAAAATGACTTTTTTCTACTAGTGTGATATACTATACTGGTCAACGCCTCTCATGATTCAAGCATGAGCATGTCCTGATTCACCAACATACTTTGTATGACCAAACCAGTTATTAATAATGACAGTCTCTACTGACGAAGGAGCTAGCACATTATACACATGAATGGATGTTACTTTTTTCTGTTTGCTCTCTCTATATATTCTCATCACTTAACTGTGGTTTCTGCCATCTGTAGCTAGCAGATGAATGTCCAGAAGAAGAACTCGACTCTTGTATTTAAGATGTTAGAGCAAACCAAACCAAATACAACACCGGTTTACATGTATGCTGCTACACAGAAGAAAATGTTTAGATTATAGCTCTTGTATGAAACCATCGTTCTTTATCATCCCAACTTGTCTCATGATCCAGTAAGTTGGGCGACTTTCAGCTAGGCTTTTGGCTTTGTAAAATTGTGTTGCAGGACACTAAGATCAGTTCTGGCTTGAGCTTCCACCAGGTTCTGTATGCTGAGAATACAAGAATGAATTCTTCTACTATGTTGTTTTGACCGAATTACAACTCGACTGAATGTTGGTTTGTATATTAACTGATATAAGTTAAACGGTTGTATGCTGATTTCATTCTATTAAGATGAACCAACATTTCGAAACTGAAATGTGTATGCGATCATCATAATGGCATGAAGTATCTTGCGTAGAGAGTGTATGTGTTGCATTTTGGTCGAGATGAACTGACCAATCTGAAAAGCTGATGCAAGTCATTGGAACTTCTTTCATCGGTGACCAGTCTGCCGTGCGTGCCAGGAGATTACATCTCCAAAAGGAATACTCAAACCATCGTAATTGGTTTTGTTTTCCAAGAAGGACCACATATGCCGGCTAGTACAATCGGCTTTGGCCTCTTCGGTTCACAAGATTTTGAAAACACAGCATAGAAGAAACATGGTAATCCGATACACAATCATGTGTAGCATGTGTTGAATCATATGCGAACACAGTTATGTGTAGCATATGCCGTATGACTGCGCCACAGGAAAACTTCTGCTCTTTTTGAACTAGTAGGAGTATGACATAACTGTCAGTGAAACAAAGATAGGTAAATTTACCACGAGGCTGGATTGAACTAGATTTTTCTATGGAATTACATGTAATTAAAACAGGCCATAGGATCTTACATACTACTCAGTATATAAGTTTTAGAATAAGAATTCCGAAGAAATAGAATGCTAAAATACCTACAAAAATCCATAAGTTCAAAGATTCTACTTCATATTTGTCCGTAAGTCAAAGATTCTACATGACATGTGTGAAAGTGCCTGCATCATCCCAACGTTACGTTCCTAATCTAAGAATGAAGGAAAACAACACTTGTTGTTGAGCCATGTCCTGTCTTCTACACAGGTGAAATGAGGATCTATATGGTCTACTCTATCTGCATGTAGTATTGTCAGTATGGAATGGAACTGATTCCAATAGCACATCTATTTTTTTCTCCACATAAATGAAAAAGAGCAAAACTGTTTGTGGTCACATTTTCCACATACATATGCTAAGAAATTGTACGTTAGATATGTATTTAGTTGCCAGGTGCTATTTTTCTGTTAACCCTGATTGAAACAACAATTTCATCTATTTCTAAAGGAGCTATGGTGACATTTGCAGATACCACAACAAGCATGATCTACTACACTGGTCAATGCCTCTCATGATTCAAGCATGAGCGTGTCCTGATTGACCAAACATACTTAGTATGATCAAGACCGAACACCAATTAATCATGACAGTAGCTAGGATGCGATATTGTAGAGTGGAATGAAGGAGCTAGCACATTATACACATGAATGTGGATGCTACCTCTTACTAGTATGTTTGCTCTCTCTGTATATTCTTATAAGTTTACCGCGGTTCCTGCCATTGGAAGCAGACGACTCGACTATTGTATTTGAGATGTTGGAGCAAGTCAAACCAAATACTACACCCTTTTACATGTATTGCTACACACGAGAAAAGCTTTAGATTATAGCTCTTGTTTCAGCCCGTCGTTCTTTATCATCCCAACTTGTAACATGATCCAATCAGGGAACAAAGTTTCAGCAAGGTTTTTGGCTTTGAAATTTTTTGCCGCCGAAACGGAGCTCGCAGTAGGCTCTGTATGCTAGAATACAAGATTGAATAACTCTTTGTTTTTTTGAGACAATCAAGAAATTCAATGCAAGTTAACGTGACTGAATGTTGATTGATAGATATCTTAGACGGCCAAATGCAGGAGCAAGATGACGAACCGACAAAACTGAATTGTGAATGCAATTGCATATTGATTGAGATATGCAGCTTTATGCTGATTGCATATTAAGATGGACCAACTAAGAAAACTGAAATATGTATGTGGTCATCATAATGGTATGAACTATCTTGCATCTTAGTCAAAAAAAAGAACTATTTTGTATAGATCATTTTTTTCTGCAGGAAAAACAAAGAGTTTATGTGTTGCCTTTTGGTTAAGATGATCTGACCAAACTGAAAAGCTAATGCAGCCGTAAGAATGGTTTGAACCACTCTGCATATTTTTTCTCCATGAGAAATCGGAACCTTTTCTCCTATCCGAACTACTGGCATTACATTCCTGTAGCTAATGAGGACACTCATGTCCTCCAATGACACAAATGTTGGAGCTCGACATTCTGAGTTTGTAAAGGGAATATGAGAACATATGGAATGGTTTGAACCACTCTGCATTTTTTTTCCACGAGAAATCGGAGCCTTTTCTCCTATCCGAACTACTCGCATTACATTCCTGTAGCTAATGAGGACACTCATGTGCTCCAATGAGACAAATGTTGGAGCTCAACATTCTCGGTTTGTGAAGGGAATATGAGAAGATATATCTTGCAGATAAAACAATTAATTTAAGACATCTTAGATATTTCTTGACAACATTGTGAAGGATGGAATGAATCTCTAAAAAAGTAGATGACTAACTCAGCCCTGAAAAAAATGCTAGTCCCTACTGATCATATAGTCATGTCTATTAAGGAACAAAAAGGTCAATTTTAAGAAAGTTATGGGCAAGGATTGGGATATCTTGCATGGACATCATTGATCTCTGCAACAATTTCCTCACAAAGATGGATCTTTGTTGCGTGAAGAACTTCGTCAAGCTGCCATAATTTAGTTGCACCAAAAACAGCTGATCCCACAAGTGAGTGGCTCAGTACAAATGCTGAAAGAATCAATAGGAGAAGCATGGGATCGATGTACACAGTTTAGAGAATGTAAATTTATGTAGAACAAAAATATGAGGTAGCATACCAATAGCTAGCATTGCTGGAGAAATGCCATACTTCGCGGAAATTCTTTTGTATTCCTGAAACAATTTATAACAATATAAGCGCTAAGGATGAGGTGTGCCACAATGCACATATGACTAGCAGACCTTCACCGCGCATTCCAGTTTGGGATTTTGAAGATCGTATCGGGATTCACCTTCAGAGTACCTCCCTATTAATCAGGAGAAACAACGATGATGCAGAGGGACAAAACTGGAATAAAAGGGACTGTGGAACATGGCTATGAACCTATTTAAAATGTACAGCTTGCACCTTTGAAAATATTCATTCGTGCATCTGGCGGACCGCTATCCTCGGGTGAGTGATACTTCCCTGAAAGTATACCCATTGCCATTGGGCTGTAGGCCAGCAAACTGATTCTGAAAATGTTATGGTTTAAGACAGCAGTTCAGTGACAACTTGTACTAAAGAACTACAAACTGAGATGGCAATTGTTGTTTTACTCGAATGGTGATGGCAATAGCTGTTACCCACAAAAGTATCTAACTGAAGATTACAGGGCTGCATAATAGATACCTCTCGTGATGGCAGCATTCTGCCAATCCAGCATCAAAATTTCGACACATCAGGTTGTATGAATTCTGCAGAAGCGTAGGTATAGAAGTAGGGAGTAAAATCTAGTACTGGAGTTCTGGAGAAATACACATCTAGATGGTTACAACCAGAATCGACCTCTTACTTGAAGTGTTAGTATCTTGGGGCGCAGCTGAAAATCCCTACTCAGTTCAAGGAACTTCATCAATCCATATGGTGTTTCATTGCTAAGGACAATGTACCTGATCTAATGCCATCAAGGCATGAGCTGCCAAGAAGAAAATATATAACATCTCGGATGAATATGAAAAATGTAATGCTAGCAGCACCGCCGCAGCATACCTTGCCAGCATCTATGCTTTTTCCAAGAGCCTCTAGCTGTTCTTCCATTGGTACAGATGCGTACTGGCGGCTCGGGTCGTATTCTGTCTCTCCAAACATTGGAACGTAACTGCAATTTCAGGATGCCTTGTTTGAAGACTCGAGGTGGACATGATACAAGCAGGAAACATGGCTACATGTTGAAAATGGTGGCTCTGTACAGACCGGTCAGGCCAATGTATCTGGTAAAGGTCGATGTAATCCACACCCAGCTTGCGCAAACTGCAACAAAGATCACAAATGAGAGCACATGATGCATTCAGATAACCATTCAGAAAAGTGTACTAACTCTGTAATCCACACAAAATGATCAAAGCAAGCTGCAGGCACATGAAAGTTCTGAACAAAACAACAGAGTTTGCAACAAGAAACAATTTGTACTAACTGACCAACCTACTATCGATTGCCTCAGTGATGTTCGGGAAATCAAGAGCGGCCGGCCCGCCACGGATCCACGTCATCTGACCAGATGGCCCTGCCACCTGTCTCCTACCAATGCAGCATCGCAACATAGCGAGAAATCGGTGAATTCAGTTCAGTGGCGTTCTTCCTCATAATGATAAAAGCACAGTGGTCATTGGTCAAGGGGGGAAATTGGCTGCTGACGAAAAGCTGACCTTGGTGGCGAGCACAACGCTGTCGCGGGGGACCCGCCGGGCACGCAGCCAACGGCCGACGAGCTCCTCGCTGCGCCCGTGCGTCTCCCTGCGCTGGGGCACTGGGTACCTGCTTTGCATTTTCGCAATTGGATTCACTTGAGCGGTCGAGATGTGCGGGATGATAAAGGAACAAGACGTACATCTCGGCGTCGAAGAAGTTTACGCCGGCGTCGAACGCGCGGTCGAGGAGGCGGAGCGATTCCGGCGGCCCGCTCTGCTCCCCCATCGTCATGGTCCCTGCGAAGAAATCTAGTCACCACTGAACCATGGACGAAGCAGGAGATACATGATGGATGTGGGGGCGAACCAAAGCAGAGGCGTGAGACGGGCGGCAGGTCAGGGGCGAGATGAAAGGTGGGCATCGCCATGGCCGCCCTCTGTTGCCGGTTCTCTCTCTCTCTCTCTCTCTCTCTCTCTCTCTCCGTTCTTGCTGGTTGCGCCTCCTATCCGTTTGTTGTTGTTTTGCCTTTGAGATTCGCGCGTTTGTGGCATCATCTGCCCTACACCATGAGATCAATTACAAAATTCAATCATAATAATTTGTAAAGTACTCCCTCTGTTTTAAAATATAAGATATTTTTTTTATAAACCTAAAACATCTTATATTTTAAAACGGAGGGAGTATGTCCCTACAATCATTTTTATACGTAAAAACTGCATAAGTACGAAAATTGATCTGTCAATACAATTCAAAGTATATATGAAAAAAGTCTTAAACCGAATACATATAAACATTCTTTAAACTATTTATTTTGGAGTGTAGAACTGGTTGTATGGTTACAAATTATTGATTCGAACTTTATATTTTTCATAATTTAAACAATAAACAAGATTATCAGTGAAGCAACAACTGGCACTATCATTGCATAATCCTACTTGAGGTACACGTTCTTGGGCATGGCTAATTGGATTGCATATTTCTTGGGCTCTGCTGGTTAAGTTTCACTCCGGTCAGTGTTGCACATAACTCATTTATTCCTTTTTTTTATAAAAGACACTTTATTACTTAAAGAGTATTAAGCTTTACACATGGTCTTTGCATAATGAGGATGCACACAACCGACATCCGATATAGGTTGAAAGTCTCAAAACAAATAAAAAGTCGAGTTACATATAAGAATGATAAATTGCAAGGCGCCTAAGGTGATGAAGGGATCATCGAAAGATTATGATGTCATCCATATCGGATAAAAAGGTCCCTCGTCGTGTTCTCCAGCTGTATCCGCTCGTAAAAGGTCGCGAAACTCTACATGATATAGAGACGACCATAAACGGAGAATACCGGTACATAACCTGCAACAAAGAAGATTTTTTTCATTAAACACTTTATAATTTCTACATAGCCAAAGCGACCAAATAATACCAATCGCTCTCACTCTAAGTAGAATTTTGTACTTGTGATCTATCTCATGAAGAAAATTCTTAAAATATTATTAACACTACACGGTGGAGACATGACGCTGCTTGGATGAATAACCATGTAGAACATGTGAAATTGTATTAGAAGAACATGTGCTTAATTATCTCATCACAAAAAAACACTTCTTGCCTCCTTGCCAGTTCCGTCTAAAAAGATTGTCTTTAGTAAGAATAATCCCCAATAAAGATACCAAATTAGAGTTATCGTCATCTTCCAGATTTTATTATTATTTGTAAGACTAGCTAAACCAGTGTCATTCTCATGTAGGATCCAACATAATTCATCAGACTCAATTGTTAGTTAGACCGAAGCCACGTTGCACTAGGGCATTCCGAGAGCTAAGCCTAGATCCCAATAAATTCATTCTCAACGTTACATTCGGAGGAGAAGACTCTAAAACCGTGGTGTTTGTATCACTCTTATAACGAACAATAGTATACAAAGCAGGATACTGTTCTCAGAGTGTAGCATTGCCTAGCCATTTATCTTTCCAAAATGCATCTCACATCCAGCCTTAATTGAAAAAGACCCAAAGCGTGAGAAATGTTCTTCGTTGCCATTCACTAGTGGAAAAAGGGCTATCCGTTCGCGACCCCTCAGAGCATTTGTCCCGGTTCCGCCACCAACCGGGACTAATGCTGGCACGCGTCCCGGTTGGAGCGGGCACGGGGCCAGGGGGCATGCGTCCCGGTTGGTAAGGGGGAATAAGTCCCGGTTGGAGCCACCAACCGGGACTAAAGGTTTGGCCACAGCCACGTGGCGTGACACGCACCTTTAGTCCCGGTTGCTGGCTCCAACCGGGACTAAAGACCCCCTGCCCTCTATAAATGCAACGCCCCAGCCCCCTCTGCTTCCACTTTGTTTTTTCGAATGGTGGAAGGTGTGAGGGGGTGTGCTAGTTTTTTCTCATGCATGCATTGAAGGTGTTTGTTGAAATGTTTGAGTGAATAATCCCGTTGAATTTCCCTCGATCGAGGTTAGCAATTTTATCTTTTCTAGGTCATTGATACAATTCATGTGTCGGTGTGAATTGGTTATTTCACTATTTATGATGTCCTGTTTTTTGATAAACTTACTTATATGATGCAGATGAACGGTCGGGAATGGATGTACGGTGACCGGCGCGTAGCCGGGTATATCAAAGGCGTGGATAAATTTATCGATGTGGCTACGGCAATCAAAGAGAATGGATTTATACGTTGTCCGTGTGTTCAATGTCAGAACAACAAGGAGTACTCTTCCTCGAAAATCATTCGCGGCCACCTGATTATGAAAGGTTTCATGCCCAACTATAATTGCTGGACCAAGCACGGGGAAAGAGGGGTTATGATGGAAGATGGTGAAGAAGAAGATGATGATAACAACTATCATCATATGTTTCCTGAATACAGTGATACTGCAATGGAAGACAATGGAGAGGAAAGAGGTGAAGAACGGGCATCAGATGAGCCGACTGATGAACTTGGTAGGGTCATTTCTGATGCAAAGCGAGACTGTGAAACAGAAAATGAGAAGTTGAAGTTAGAGGGCATGTTAGAAGATCACAAGAAATTGTTGTACCCAAATTGTGAAGATGGCAGCACAAAGCTCGGTACCACACTGGAATTGTTGCGATGGAAGGCAGAGTGTGGTCTAACTGACTCCTCATTTGAAAAGATGCTGAAAATAGTAAAGCCGAAGTTTCCAAAACATAACGAACTTCCCGAGAGTACCTACGAAGCAAAGAAGACTCTCTGTCCTCTCAGATTAGATGTGCAAAAGATACATGCATGCATTAATGACTGCATCCTCTACCGCAGTAAGGAGTATGAGAATTTAGATAAATGCCCGGTATGCAATGCGTTGCGGTATAAGATCAGACGAGATGACCCTGGTGATGTTGCGGGAGAGACCCTCCGGAAGAGGGTTCCTGCTAAGGTTATGTGGTATGCTCCTATAATACCAAGGTTGAAACGCATGTTCAGAAACAAAGAGCATGCCAGGTTGTTGCGATGGCACAAAGAAGACCGTAAGAAAGACGGGAAGTTGAGACACCCTGCTGATGGGTCACAGTGGAGAAAAATCGAGAGAGACTTCCTAGACTTTGCAGGTGACGCAAGGAACTTATGGTTTGGTCTAAGTACGGATGGCATGAATCCTTTTGGGGAGCAGATCTGCAGTCACAGCACCTGGCCCGTGACTCTATGTATCTACAACCTGCCTCCTTGGTTGTGCATGAAGCGTAAGTTCATTATGATGCCAGTGCTCATCCAAGGCCCGAAGCAACTGGGCAACGACATTGATGTGTACCTTAAGCCATTAGTTAAAGAACTCTTACAGTTGTGGGGCAAACCAGGTGTACGTGCGTGGGATGAGAACAAACATGAGCCATTTGATCTACGAGGGTTGTTATTCGTAACCATCAATGATTGGCCTGCTCTTAGTAACCTTTCAGGACAGACAAACAAGGGATATAAGACATGCACCCACTATTTAGATAAGACCGAAGGTACATATTTGCATAAATGCAAGAAGGTTGTGTACCTGGCAAATCGACGATTTCTTCTGACCAATCATCCCGTAAGAAAGAAAGGCAAGCATTTCAAAGGTGAGACAGATCACCGGAAGAAGCCTGAACTCCCTGCTGGTGATGATGTATTTGGTATGGTCAAGGACATAGAAGTAATCTTTGGAAAGGGTCCCGGCGGTCAATCAGTTCCGAACGACGTCGCTACAGGACACGCACCCATGTGGAAGAAGAAATCTATATTTTGGGAGCTGCCATATTGGAAAGTCCTGCGTGTCCGCTCTTCAATCGACGTGATGCACGTGACGAAGAATCTCTGCGTGAACCTGCTAGGATTCCTAGGCGTGTATGGGAAGACAAAAGATACACCTGAAGCACGGGAGGACCAACAAATTATGAAAGACCCAAAGAACATGCATACACATAACAAGACGGATAAAGGGCGTCATTTAAGTCGTGCCAGCTATGCTCTTACCAAAGCAGAGAAGGAAATCTTTTTTGAAGTCCTTTACAGTATCAAGGTGCCGTCGGGCTTCTCATCTAATATAAAGGGGATAATAAATAAATATGGCAGAGAAAAAGTTCCAAAACCTGAAGTCTCATGACTGTCACGTGATTATGACGCAGTTGCTTCCGATTGCATTGAGGGGGCTTCTACCGGAAAATGTTCGAGTACCCATTGTGAAGCTGTGTTCATTCCTCAATGCAATATCTCAGAAGGTAATCAATCCAGATATTCTGCCAAGGTTACAGAAGGATGTGGTACAATGTCTTGTTAGTTTTGAATTGGTGTTCCCACCATCCTTCTTCAATATTATGACGCATCTCCTGGTTCATCTAGTGGAAGAGATTGCCATTCTCGGTCCGGTATTTCTGCACAATATGTTCCCCTTTGAGAGGTTCATGGGAGTCTTAAAGAAATATGTTCATAACCGTGCTAGACCAGAAGGAAGCATCTCCAAGGGATATGGAACAGAGGAGGTCATTGAGTTTTGTGTTGACTTTATTCCTGACCTTAAGCCGATTGGTGTTTCTGACTCGCGGCATGAGGGAAGACTAAGTGGAAAATGCACGCTGGGAAAGAAAGCAATGATATGTAGGGACAGGGATTCTTTCACTAAAGCACACTACACAGTTCTACATAATTCCACCTTGGCAGCTCCGTATATCGAGGAACACAAGAATATTGTACGCTCCAAAAACCCGGGGAAGCCTGAATCATGGATTACAGATGAACACATGAAGTCTTTCGGTGGTTGGATGCGGACACATCTCTTGAATGACACCACTGTTGGAGATCAGCTATACTTGTTGGTCGCATCACCATCTTCTACTGTATTGAATTTCCAAGGGTACGAAATAAATGGGAATACATTCTACACGATCACCCAAGATAAAAAGAGCACCAACCAAAATAGTGGTGTCCGCTTTGATGCAATAAACGAGAATGGACAAAAGGACACATATTATGGTTACATAGAGGAGATATGGGAACTAGACTATGGAGTCTCTTTTAAGGTCCCTTTGTTTCGCTGCAAATGGGTCAACCTGAATGGGGAAGGGGTAAAGATAGACCAGTTGTACAGAATGACAACAGTGGATCTCAACAATCTTGGTTATAGAGATGAACCATTCGTCCTAGCCAATGATGTGTCTCAGGTTTTCTATGTGAAGGACATGTCCTCCAGACCGAAAAAAAGAAAAAATATGCAAACGAATACATCATATGATGAGCCAAAGCGTCACATAGTTCTTTCAGGGAAAAGAAACATCATGGGAATCGAGGACAAGACAGACATGTCAGAAGATTATAATAAGTTTGATGAAATTCTGCCCTTCACAGTGAAAACTGACCCAAGCATTCCGTTAAGTAAAGAAGATGCTCCATGGTTACGTCTGAAGCGGTCATAAGGAATGACATATGCCAAGAAGTTCATGCTCATATTATGTAATATCTTTCGCGGTTTGTGGCCTTTAGTCCCGATTTTATAGTCTCAGTTTTTAATATTAATAAATGTCTTGAGTGTTAGTCCCGTTTTGTGGCTGGACCGGGAGTGCCTCTATGACCAGTTTCTTGGAGATGCCGGAGGACTGGGATCCGGCGGCATCTCCCTGAAACTGGTCATAGTGGTGTCCCTGCTCTCGAAAACCATCTTGCAGCTTGTAACTTCTCTAACTAGATCAATACGCCTGGGAGCTAACTAATTTCACATATTAGGGAGTGCCTCTATGACCAGTTTCTCGGAGATGCCGGAGGACTGGGCTCCGTCGGCATCTCCCTGAAACTGGCCACAGTGGTGTCCCTGCTCTCGAAAACCATCTTGCAGCTTGTAACTTCACTAACTAGATCAATATGCCTCAGAGCTAACTAATTTCACATATTAGGGAGTGCCTCTATGACCAGTTTCTCGGAGATGCCGGAGGACTGGGCTCCGTCGGCATCTCCCTGAAACTGGCCGTAGTGGTGTCCCTGCTCTCTAAAACCATCTTGGAGATGCCTCAAACTGGCTGGAGGACTAGACTCACAAGGATGCCTATTTATAGTACAAGCAGCTCGGCATAATGTCGACACTCACGACATAATGTCGACACTCACAACATAATGTCGACACTCACCCCTATTATTAGTGCTGACTCATCTTTAGTCCCGGTTGGTGTCTCCAACCGGGACTAAAGGTTCATCTTTAGTCCCGGTTGGTGACACCATCCGGGACAAGGTACAAGCCGCACGACATAATGTCGACACTCACCCCTATTATTAGTGTTGCCTGGCCTACTCTGCCGCAATCCCTTCAGTCGCGGTTGGTTTCTCCAACCGGGACTAAAGATGAACCCTCTCTTTATATAGGCATTTCCCTCTATTTATTAGGTAACACTCAAGACATTTATTAATATTAAAAACCGGGACAAACCGGGACTAGCTAACACTCAGGACTAAAGCCGCCCCCTTTAGTCATAATCATGCCTAGTCCTATAGTACGCAGCTTCAGGGTCTTCATCGTCGTCGTCATCATCATCGTCATCGTCACCTGCCACTCCGGGGATCCTCAGCCCATCCATGGCATATACCAGGGGCCATTCCAGCCTCGGATTCACGGCGGGCGAGAGACGGGTCTCCTGGAAGACGATGCCGCTACCGCCGGGACAGTGTGGGGCCTGTGGCGGGTGGACTCGTGGGCACCGTAGGCGAGGATGGTCTCCCCTGGCGATGTAGCGCATCACTCCGATGATAGTACGGTTCGCCCACCACAGACGACGGCCGGCTTCGTTGTTGTTCACCGGTGGCGGGCCATCACCCTCGTACCTGGCGAGTTCCCTTTCCCGCCTATTAGCGAAGAAGGCATTCCAGGTGTCGTAGTTGTCAGGATCCCACTGGGGATCCATCCGCTGCTCCGGCGTGAGCTCGTGGTAGAAGTGGTTTGTGATGGCCGCCTGGCGTGCGGAACCTTGAGGGACAGGAGGGACAGGAACCCCTCCAGCGCTCAGCATCCAGCCGGCGGGCGGCCGGTAGCCCGACGGACAAGGGTAGTTGGAGGCGCACAGCGCCTCGCTCTCCTCGAGGGTCAGAATGGCCCAGTAGGCGTTGTCCATTGTTCTAAGAGAGGAAGGTGTGGATGTGTGGATAGCCATGACACGATCACCCTAAATATAGAGGGAAAGGGCGGGAAAACTTGGCGTGAAGCTTTGGGAAATGGCGGGAAATATCTTTAGTCCTGGTTAGTAACTACATCCGGGACTAAAAGCTCTAGTAGAAAGGAAAGGGCGGGAAAACTTGGCGGGAAGAGGTGGGAAATGGCGGAAAATATTTTTAGTCCCGGTTTGTGACTAAATCCGGGACTAAATGTCTGCCGAACAATGAAAATCCTTCGCGTGGTAGTCCATAGTTAGAAATTCAGATAATTCAAAACGGGCATAATAAATTCAAAAAAAAATCCGAACAATGAAAATCCTTCGCGTGGTGTCATATTTTGTTACATAGTTGAAAGGAAAAATACCAGACTTGGTATATTGATCATGTTTCGAAAAAACCTTCACAAAATGACCTATCATGTTCGAGGTTTCATGGCTTTCGGTCCAAATGGCCGATGTTATGTGCTGAATCACGGCATAGTTTGTGATGTTGTGCCCATATTATGCATGTGTGTGGACATTGGTACGGAGAACAATGTTGCAGAAGGAAGTTTTCCTTTTTGTCGCACGGAAAAGCCCTTTTCCATTTTCCAACACTCACCCCTATTATTAGTGTTGACTCGTGTTTTGTCCCGGTTGGTGTCTCCAACCGGGACTAAAGGTTCATCTTTAGTCCCGGTTGGTGACACCATCCGGGACAAGGTACACGCCGCACGACATAATGTCGACACGCCATTTTTCCCGCCATTTTTCTTCCCGCCATTTTTTCCCGCCAGTTCTTCCCTCCAGTTCTTCCCGCCAGTTCTTCACTATATATATATATATGTAGGGTTGGCCTCCATTGTCATTGCACATCTCTAGACTCATATCTGCAACCTCATCACTCTTTCTCATGGCTTCCACCGTAGCACTAACTCCCAGGGAGGCGGAGGCGCTTTGCGCCTCGAACTGCCCCTGCCCGCCGGGCTACTGTGTCCCCGTCGGCTGGATGCTGAGCGCCGGAGGCGTGCCGGTTCCCGCTGTCCCTCTAGGTGTGGCGCGTCGGATGGCCATCACGAACCACTACTACTTCGAGCTCATGCCGGAGCAGCGGAGGAATCCCAGATGGCATCCCGACTATTTCCCGACTTGGGAAGCCTTCTTCGTGGATCAGCGTGAGAGGGCACTCGCCAGGCACGAGGAGGAGGGCCCACCTCCTCCGAACTTCAACGAGGCCGGCCGTCGGCTGTGGTGGCGCGGCCGGACTCTCCAAAGCGTCATGGCCTACGACACGGCCGCCGACTCTAGCCCCCGCATGCGCTACCCTCAAGTCCAGCCCACTCGTACTCAACCTTCAAGGTTCAACTACGGCGACCCCGACGACGATAGCGACGACGGCCGCGGCGAGTACGATGACTACAGTGGCGAGTATTACAGGTGTAGGCAGGAGCATGACTGAATTATTTCAACATTGCAAAACAAGTTCGGCTGATTGTGGCTTAATCTGGCCATGTATCTTAATTTTCAGTTCTTCTATGTAACTTTGTGTTAGTTGCATTATGTACTTTAATTCCAGTTCTATCCTAATCAAATTTTCTTTCCGCCCATTATTTTCCGTCCTTTTTTTCCTGCCCATTAAAAACAGAAAATGGTTTTGAATTACTTATTCAAATCCAAACATTTTTTATGTTTAAAGTTTTTCTAAATTCTAAATTGATATTAAAAAAATATAAGTTAATTCATTTTAAATTGTAAATGGTTCATATTTTAAATGGTTACATTAATTATTTTTTAAAACAGAAAATGGTTTTGAATTATTTATTCAAATCCAAACACTTTTTATGTTTAAAGTTTTTCTAAATTCCAAATTAATATTCAAAAATATAAGTTAATTCATTTTAAATGGTTACATTAATTATTTTTTAAAAATAAAAAATGGTTTTGGATTATTTATTCAAATCCATACACTTTTTATGTTTAAAGTTTTTCTAAATTCCAAATTGATATTAAAAAAAATATAAGTTAATTCATTTTTAATTGTAAATGGTTCATATTTTAAATGGTTACATTAATTATTTTTTAAAACAGAAAATGGTTTTGAATTATTTATTCAAATCCAAACACTTTTTATGTTTAAAGTTTTTCTAAATTCCAAATTAATTATCATTTAAAAAACAATACAAATTTAAACCCCAAAATAAAAAATAAGGCGGGAACAGAGAGAAAATACCTGAAAAAATTTGAAAACAGGGGAATATATCCCGGTTGGAGCCACCAACCGGGACTAAAGACCCCCTACGCGCGCGCCCCTTCAGCTGCTGAAAATTGGACGTATGACCCTTTAGTCCCGGTTGGAGCCACCAACCGGGACTAAAGGTCCTTTGGTTATAATTGCGCGCGCCTCCTCTTCTTCTTCCCCATCTCACTTCTCTGCTTCTTCCTCTGCTTTCATCGACGCCACCGCCTCCACCTTCGTCTCCGTCGGCTCTTTGGCCGTCGCGCGCTCCTCCTCGACCGTCGCGCGCTCCTCCCCGTGCGAATCGCCAGCACCTCCGTCGGCTCTTCGTCATCCCTCTAGCCGCGCGCGCCAGCACCTCCAACCGCCGCCACGCGTCATTGCCGCCAGCAGGTATGCCCCTCTCCGATACGCGGGCTACGGGGTTCGGGGCGGCTACGGGGCCACGTTGTCGTCGCCGTCAGCGCGCGGGCTACGGGGTGGATACGGGGGCCGGGGCAGCGAGCTGGCGAACCGCGGGCGGCGCTGGCGAGTAGGTGCGGGTGGCGCTGGCGACCTGAAGCTAAGCTCGCTGGCGCGAGACACGGCGGGCATGGTCGGTGCCGGCGCGAGGATTGGGTGCGGGCGCCACGGGGCGGCGGTGGTGGTGGTAGTGTTCGACACGAGGATTGGATGCGGGCTCCACGGGGCATGGTTGGTGCCGGCGCGAGTCGCTGCCAGCTGCTGTTGTTTTCGCTCCCGAAAGTCGCTCGCTTGAAATCTCAAGAAAATGCACAGACCGATTGATTGGAATCATTTTTCTTTTAGAGTGTTTATTATAGTTAGTTAATGAAGCGAAATTATTGAGAATCCGGGCGCTCCACCCGACCTCTGTCCCCATCGCCGGACTGTGTGGGCGGCAACACCCGCCCCACTTCTAGGAGAGTTGACTCGTACCTGCCATTGAATTTGTGTTTGGATAATGATGATCTCTATCTCCGCGGATGACAATATGCGAAGCGATAAAAAACCCTCCATCTCACTTCTCTGCTTCACCGACGCGCGCACAACCGCCCCCGACGTTGCCTCTCTCTAACGCGCGGTGAGCCTCTGCACCTCCCAGTGCCCTCCGTTTGCCCCCTTGCTTGTTGTAGCCGCCACGCGTCGTGTCGCTGCAAGCACCGCCGCCGCTGCCCGCCGTGCGCCCAGCTCCGGTGAGCTTCTTCGAGCGGCGCCGCCACTTTATTGCCTACCGCGACGCGCTGCTTCGATCAAGTCTAGCCCCGTCGCCCCGCACGCCTCACAGCGCCGTCCCCGGTGAGCGCCCGACGGTGGCCGCCGAGATGACATCACCCCGGCGTCACGCTGACGTGGCCCACGGGCCCGCTGACCTTTGACCATCACGGTGGCTTGCTGATGTGTCCTAGGGCCCAGCACTCAGTGACAGTGGCTAGGTTCTGTCTGGGTAAAAAAAACCAACCCTTTGCTGATGTCATATTGACACAATAATTCAATTTTAAATGATTTAATAATTCCAGAAATTGATATAAACTTGTAAATTCAATATATTTTTATTTATAAGTCAGAAAAATACAAATAATATATCAAATTGTTCAGAAAAATGAAACCTATCTATTTAACCTATAATCATGCATTTTTCAACAATTTAAATGACAAGTATAATTAGAAGAACAAATGCACCCCTCTCATATGTTCCGGAGTTTCCCCGAGTTAGGGTTTTCACCCCTCGGAACCCCGATTAAATCGTCGAGCATGTCTTAGGGTTACATTCCAATGCAAATTAACTTGTCATATCATCATACTTGCTTGAGCATTGCATCGATGCCATGTGTTGATTGTTTCCCTTTCTTTTCGGTGTTTCGATTATTAGGTTTATTATTAGTTAGGTATTATTAGGTTCATTAATTAGTTTGGTATTATTGGTCTTCGGCCCCACTGGTCAGTCACTGTGGGTAGCCCCAGACCCGATTCACATTGTCAGTCACTGTGGGTAGCCCCAGACCCGATTCACATTGTCAGTCACTGTGGTTAGATAAGGAATCATTAATACCCCTTAGGTGCATGTGGGTTCGACGATGTGCCTTCGCCAGGGCATTCCGAACCCTCTTAAATCGATTCCAATATGGTATTTTGTTAGTATCTAGTGTTACCTATCTGCTGGATAGTTTCCCTTTTGTAGCCTTATACTCATGTTCCCCTCTCATATGCATCCGAGGTTTCTCCGAACTAGGTTTTACACCCCTCGGAACTCCAGAATATTGATTTTAGTTGATTTTAGCTAGAGCTACCTATCTACTACACGGTTTCCTTTTTGTAGCTAGGTTTAGGGTTTCTCTTCATTTTTATTATTGTGTATGTATATATTAGGGTTTCTCTGAATTAGGGTTTATATCTCTCAACACCGTACTTAACTTTCTCCTTTAGCCGCTTTGACTTATTCGTTTTTCCACCTATGCAGAAAATATGGACCCACACGTCAGAGACGAAGAAAAGGAAGAGTTGATCCAAGGTGTGATCCGTGGGGAAGATAATTTAGATGTATCAACGTTTCTGAACAACTCCGGTGAGGGTGATCCTCTTTTTACCGGAATAGACAACTTGTTTGAGGTTGAAGGTGTTGCCTTCCGCGAGGGAGAAGGCGATGCCTTGTGTAATTGAGAAGACGACCGCTCCAGCGAGGTGCATGTAATATAAATCAATTCATTAATTAATCATCTGCTATCTATATAGAAATAGTAACGACGATCTTTCTTCTTTTAGCCCTCCGGATCGAAGGAATCTACTGAAAAGAGCAGATGAGGCCCAACCAAAAAGTTGCAAGACCATAAGAGGTTCAGGATCAAACATGTCGCTGAAGACGGCAAACCGACAACTCCGGAAGTTGTTGCAACCAAATTTGTGGCACAATGCAGAGTAATCGTTAGGGACTTAATCCCGATCACCATTAGAAATTGGAATAGGCCTGATAATGCGGATGAAGAGGGAACATGTTTATTTGTCCCTAACCACGCCAAAGATTTACTATGGAAGAGGCTCATGGTTAATTTCAAACTACCGAAGATAGAGCTAGATCCAAATGCGGAGGATCCAGTTGAGGACGCCTTACAACATGGGAGAGCCATGGAGGCTAAGGTCAGGGAGTGGGCTTTGAAGAAGATGGCCCAGTGTTTCACCAACTGGAAGAAAACATTGCACCTTGACTATGTCGTGAAAAATAAGACTCCCGATTTCAAGAATATTTAGTTTGAGAAGATAAAACCATTCTGGGTTGAGTTTGTGGAATACAAGAAATCAGAAAAAGCTAAGAAAATGTCTGAAACGAATAAGCTGAATGCTGCTAACAAGAAGTATCACCATACTCTGGGGCAAGGTGGCTACAGGGCTGGCATTCCTAAGTGGGAGAAACTTGAGAATGAACTGCGTGCTAAAAAGATCACCCCAGAGACAGACGATTGGGTAGAACATGCAAGGAATTGGTTTTACGGGCATGGGGGCACGTTGGACTCGGAAGGGAGGTGTATATATAACATACGACATAAAGAAGACCCCTTGCCAATCGAGAGGATGAGAAAAGCAGTACAGACTGTTAAAGATGGGGACTTCATTCCCGATAGAGAGAATGATGAGCTCACACTTGCCCTTGGAAATAAGGAACATGATGGACGAACACGAGGCACAAGAGGCTCCCAACCATGGAGGACTGGGTTTCCCGAAGAGAGGAAGAAATATCCTGATACAAGCCGTCAGAGGAGAAAGGACAGGGTGGAAGTTGAAGCAAATAGTCAGAAAGAGCGAATGCGTTTAATTGAAGAACGATTAAAGCAACAACAAGATGAAATTAACGCACTTAAAGAGCAAAGTACTACCGGCCCATCTCAGCAGCACACTGCATTCGATGCTACCGGCCTATCGAATAATCGAAAAAGCAGTGTGGCTTCCACCGAGGTCCCGGGTGATGACAATGGCGATGACGATGATGCACCGACGATGGCTCTTGTTGGCTACCCAGTGGATGATATCACAGAGATGACACACTGCGAGCTACATGTCAAAGTTGTGAACATATCAATGAAGGTGGCGGTCGGCTATGCCTTACCAATTGGACCCACACCAACTTACCATTGTCGTCCGGTTCCAGAGGGCTACGCTGTTGTCGACGTGGATGAAATCATGCCCACCTTTGAAGTTTTGGATCTTCACTACCCTGCAGGTGAAGGGGATGTGACTGTGCTGGGAGACGCAAAAAACGTCACCATTCTATGGCCGAAGGAATGTATCGTGCTTCGAAATCACACGCCAAGGCCATCTTCGCCGCCGCCTCACCCGTCTCCAGCGAGGTCGTCGCCGCCGCGGCATCCGTCTTCGTCGCCTCACCCGTCTCCGTCGCCTCACCAATCTACGGCGCCTAAGGGTCAAAAGCGTAAGCGTACCGCTACTGTGCCTCGTGGTAAGCGATCGCCGAAACGTAAACAAGAGCCTCTTCCAAAAGTACCAAAGGTTCCTCCCAAGAGAGCTTATGACTGTACTGAAGAGGAGACTGCGGCGATCGTTGATGCGGAAACGACAGCGTTTTTCACTAAGCTGAGGCGGCCGAAAGAGCCAGTGTTCCCCAGCACCAAAGAAGAAAAAGCCAAAGTGTTGAAAATGCTAAAGACTCTTCATCAACCCGAGCCAAAGCTGTCATCAGACTATGAGCGTTCTATTCTCAAGTCACATGCGGCACAAAAAGCCTCGAAGAGCAGTACTGATGCAAGCGAGAAATCTGTTGCCCAGCTCGGAGAACAAGCAAAACAGACTTGCGCCCCTCTCAAGGTGATTTCCCAAACCAATGTGGGGTCGAGCAAATATGGGGCCGAAGAGCAGTATGATCCAGAGGTAGTTTCACAATACGGAGAAACTGCCGCTGCTCAAGGTATGAGTATTGCCCAGTACTTATCCCAGTTAGAGTTCTTCCCCGTGAGTGAAGTAGCATACAAATACCAGTACGGCAAACCTCTCGTCAAACCTGAGGAGGTAAACAATCTTCCAACAAAAATGCGAAGATTGCATAACTGGTACTTGCATGCCACAAGGGCCGGGGCTAACTGGATAGTGCTGAAGGTTACAAAAAAGCATTATGGGAAAGATATGGATAACATGATATCCATTTAATTTGATGAACTATTTCAATTATTCAATCAAGACGCCTTGGACAAATCGATAATCAGTGCCTATTGTCTGTAAGTACTAATTCTGTAATTAATTTAGTCTCCAGCTATCTCACCTTGTTTATTGCATGTATATAATCATACTGTAATATGCAGAATGAAGATTCTCGAATGCAGCAGAGGACAAATCTATGACATTGGCTTCATTGACCCATATTGGGTTCATCAAGCTAATCTCAAAACAAACCCCCAGGATACGGAGGATAATATAGTACACGCGTTAAGGTTTCAAGAAACCAAAAGGGAAATACTATTTCCTTACAACTTCGAGTGAGTGTTATTGTCTTGTATACACTTTCTATTTCGCTTACTCGATGTTAAGTATATAATTGATTAGTTATGCATTCGCAGCTACCACTATATTCTGTTAATCATTCAACTTGACAAAGGGCGTGTACTAGTCATGGACTCGAAACATAAACCCCTTGAGACGTGGAAGGACATGCAGATACTTCTCCAGCGGTAATTCTAATCATTATGACACTATATCGGCAACGTTCGTGAATTTTATGATATCAAGTACTTAATAACTTATTTTATTTGTTTTCTACGCCGGGCAGCGCTTGGAAACGGTTCACCAACAAGGATAGGGGTGTTTGGAAAGAGGAGCTTACATTTCAACCACTAGATGTAAGCACCACTAGCTATATCCGTGCATCTCTTTGATTCTACTTTTGATACAGTTATTATCATGCTTGATTATTATTTTGATTGAACTCTGTTCTTGTAAAGTGCCTAACGCAGGGACCAGGTAACAATCTATGTGGATACTATGTTTGCGAGTTCATCCGGCAGACGTGCGATGAGAAGGGCAAAAATTTAGAGCAACTCCACGTACGTAAACAATTTCTATAGTTTTTAATTACAATCAAATTGTGTTTAGTTTCATTCATATAGGCTGACTCCTTTTTTAAATCAGATCGAACGTCTACGGGACGGTTTTCTGCCAAAGGATCGCGTACGAGCAATTCAGGAGGAATTGGCGGGATTCTTGGATACAGAAGTCCTAGACCCAAAAGGGGAATACTACTCGGCTGTGTATAGACAATAGGGATTGTAAAAATAGCAACTTTGAAGGAATTGGCCGGTAGCATCGAATAGCAACTTTTGTATGTAGTGCATGAACTCGATCCGTGTATTGAATGTAATATTGTCATGATATTCATGATGTAATATAAGGTTCCTTCATTGATAAGTGCAAATCACTAAATAAACAATAAAACAACCTAAATGAATTCTCTGTCGCGGCACAAAAAGTGGCGAAAATGCTGTCGCGGCAACAACATGTGCCAAAATGAATTCTCTGCCATGACAGAGAAATGGGCCAAATCTCTGCCGCGGCAGAAGGTTATTAGTCCCAGTTCCTGTTACGAACCGGGACTAATGCTCCACCCCCCGTCGCCCTCTGCCGCTGCCATGTGTGCACCCTTTAGTCCCGGTTGGTGGGGCAACCGGGACTAAAGGTTAGAGCTTTAGTCCCGATTGCCCCGTCCCGGTTGGGCAACCGGGACTAAAGCCCCATACCAACCGGGACCTATAGGGCTGTTTCCACCAGTGATTAGACCAGCCCAGAAATGCGAATCCTCCAGCTCCCAACATACCTAGGATAACGCTTTCGAGCCAACCTATTTTATTTTAAGGAGGGTTTGGTATATCCCATCTCTAGTAAGTATCTTGACTAGCCATTTACCTAAAAGGGTTGTATTTTTAACCTCTAGACCATGAAAACCTAGATTAACCTGGTCTTTGGGACAGTAAACCACACTTCACTTAGATAGTCTATACTTTTTTCTCACTACACCCTACCAAAAGAATATTGGTCGTAAATAATATAGTTGTTTTAAGACTTTGTTTGGTAGTTGTAAGAAGGATATCATATATAGTACCATATTATTTAGTACTAAATTAATGACAAACAATATTCCCCGCTAGGGATAGCAGTTTACTCTTCCAACTTCTTAATCTCAATTATATTCTCTCCACCACAAGCTTCTATTTAGCATTTGTTAGTGTAACATCCCAAAAATATCAAACTTAGATCATCAAAACACTAATCATCAAGATTAGGGTCAACAAAAAACTTTTCTAAATGAATTCATGAATGCATGTATATGTGTATGCATGAATTTTGAAGTTCTTTAAAAACCACTTTGTTTGTGTGATCCATTGCTTGTAAAATGTTTCTTAGGTGAAAATAACATCATCTAAAACATTTCCCACACTTTTCCTAAAGACAAGTAAATCAAAACAAATATATTAAGTGAATGGTCATTTTGACCAATTTAACTCCCATGCCTACTTTGGCTGTCTCAAACTTTCAAAACCTAACAGAAACTTTTCTGGATCTTTGCACCCCTTGAATGTACTCATAACAGAGTATCAAGGCCCACTTTGTGATCATCCAGAAACTTTCAAATGCATAGTTTAAATGACATTTCAAAATTGAATCTTCTTCATATGGGAAGATCCCACTTTTTCAAAACCCACTCAAACAAGCTCAATTTTCAAAACCCAAGCATCTGCAGACTCACCAGAACCAATCTAGCAAACCCACCAAAATTCATTTCAAAATTCAAAACTTGAGTTCATGCGGCCATTTCTTCAAACAGGTTGCAGACACAAATCAAACAAAACCACAAACACTATAGTGTGCAGTGATTCTTGCCTAACTTGTTCCCTAGTTAGCTCACACACAGCTCAGTAGATCATCTAGAAAGATTAGCCCAACACTAGCACCCCTGTGAGCTTGCCATTGCCATTAATGGTGAACAGCCGAGCACCTCCATGTCACCCCATTGTGGATAGCAAGCTAGGATCAGCAGCAAGCCTAGCCAGCATGTCTGGGAGGCAACCCACCGTCCATCGCCACTGCCTGTCCTAGCCGCGAGCGTTGCCAAGCCCTGGACCACGCGCACAAGACACGCCTAGACCATGCTGAGCGTGCGCCAGAGCGCCACCCTCGACCAGCATCCACAGACCGCGCGCTGCCCTCACCGCGCGCACACACGATCACCACCGACCCAGGACAGCGCCAGACACCCCCGTTTGCCGCCCCGTGCCATATAGCCACCGCCCGCCGTCGAAGACGCCGCCTCTGCCGCGCAGAGCGCCGCCCGTTCCAGACCAAACCACACCGCCCCATGCCTCGCGATCATGTCGTTGAGCATCGCCAGGAGACACAGCACCGTCCCCTACCTGTGCCCATGCCATTAGCTGCCTGTAACGTCGCCCCCGACGAGCTCACCTTGCGCCCCGACGGTCGCTTCGCTCGACTATAAATAGAGGCCACCCCCGCACGATTTCTTCACACCATCTCACTCCCCTCTCCCCACTGACCGTGCCACACCATTCTCAGAGCAAGGCGAGCACCACCTCGCCAGAATTTCACCGGAGCCTGCCGCCTCTGGAGAAGAAGGGAGCCAGCGATTGGAGCCGCCCCAGGAGAAGCCACCGGTACTAGGAGGATCGCCGTCGTCGACTTCGTCGTTCGCCCGCCTTGCCGACCCTCGCCCGTACCCCGGTGAGCCCGCAGCACCCCCCCACTGGCCGCGCTAGGTTTCGTTCTCGCCGGAGCTGTCTCGCGTCGACGATGACCCTCAACCTTTGGATTAGAATCAGATCGAACGTCCCACGTTGCCCCATACCGCTTCGCCCAGCCCCGTGTCACTGACGAGTGGGGACACCCACTTACGCAGCCCGCGGGAGCACTGCGCTTAGCAGGCCGGCCCGTTAGAATTTCCCGCGCATCCCAGCAATTCAAATTAAACCTTTTTCTTTTTTAATTCAAACACACTTCAGCACCCAATTTCAAAAATCAACCCAGATCGATTCAGTGCACCAAATTGGATGAAACCAATTTTGTTGGAAAGGTATGTGAATGCTTAATCCAAGCCCGTTGGATTCAAGTCATTTGGATCTGTAGATCACCCATAGCAAAAATAACAAGGCAGAAGCTTTTCTGCATTCAAACATTTTTCAAATTTAAACCATAAAAGCTTTTGAGTTGTTTCCAACGCTCAAAAATCACATTTAACCATACCTTTCAGAATATATAAAAATATATAGGTTTACTTGCAGAAATAATGTTCAAGGAATAAAAGAGTGCTTCATAAGCATTTCTAGCCACTTTAATTAATTAAATTAAAAGGGTAAAACCTTATTAAATTGTGACACCACTTTAAATCACATTCCCATGGACTACAATATGTGGTGATGACATGTGTCAACATGATCCCATGTTTAGTTTGGAGAATATTAAATCTTAAGTAGTTTCTCTGAGTAGAAATTACTTTTCTAAAATAAAAAGATTTAAACCAAGCCTTAGCCTTGTAATGTTAGAGATGATGCTAGATCATCTATAGGACCCTTGTGTGTAATGATTGCAAGTAGTTAAGTATTGTTTGGTGATTGTGTACCTCGTATTTATTCATAGACGCTAGTACCAACCAAGGATACGAGGAGGAAGGAGGCTACTACGAGGAGGAAGCCGAGGAGAACTTCAATCACTGCTCTGCACAAGGCAAGCTAACACTTGCAAGATACTATACCTATGCAAGCTTATATTGACATTGTGCAAGCTAACCCTTGCAAAATACCCTATTGTTTCCACAAACCCATACTTGTGATATGAATACTATATGCCTTAAGCATAAGTGATCATACCCACTTGTTAAACCAATCCTAGTTTTATGGCAAGCTTCTTAATTTATTTCTTTATCAAAGCTTACTTAGAGTCTACCTAAGAGTTTGGTAGATATTAGACAGTTGTGCTCAAGGTTGCCTAAAGAGCATAAAATTTGGCCTAAGCTAGAAACCTTGATATCATCCTAAGATATAAGGTTAGAATTAGTGAAACTCCATCAGTACCACCCCCAACTGTAGATGCTAGTGCTGAGCATAAAACTTGATCAACTTTAGATGGGAATACTTGGTGGAAAAATGGTTATGAAAACCTTGGAATGATGGATCATTATATTGAAATGTTTTGGACATGTGTTTCCAAACACTTAATGATTTTGGTGATGAAAATGTTGAGGCATGAGCCTTAGCCCTTTTATAAAACTGATGGTTGTCTGGATGCGATACCATTCCAATTTTATCGTACGACCACAATACCCGAATATTGGGTAGGGCTTGACTAGAAACTTATATACCTTAGTATTAGTTCCCTCACGGCCAAGGTCTGAGCTGAGGCTACCTTGTGAAGATTGTCCACCTGTGCAGTACCCAAGATGACAGTGGTCATGGTTGGGAGGCCAAACTCACAGGAGAGGTGCTGATACTAGGGAGTGTAATTGAAAGGTTAGGATTGATTATCCGCATACTGAGTATGGTGAATTCAGGATTTATTCCTGACGGATGTATCGAATGTTGTGGTGAAAGTGTACAATCTCTGCAGAGTGTCAAACTATTCGAATAGCCGTGCCCGCGGTTATGGACAGTTGGAGTGGCCATACTGTTCCCCCGTCAGACCCTTTTTAAAATGACTTGTGAAATGAATTGAGACTTTGACTTGACCACAACAGAGTTGTGACCTGAATTACAAGATCCCATTTAGGAGTTATAAAATTTGTGACTAGTTTTGGAACTTGGTAGAGATAAACCTGGCTTTTTGCAAAACAACCCTAGAGCCTAGTGTCCTATTATCCAAAAACCCCTTACCTGTTAGTATTAGTTTGCGAGTACTTAAAGAGTACTCATGGCTTTGTCCCTGGATATTCCCATGGCCAGACTATGAAGAGGAGTACCTGGAGGATGTACCCCAGGAAGGTTACGACAACTAGGATCATCTCCCATCGTCAGCATTGCCTGTGACCCCGAAGATGGAGCTTCGCCTACGCTACCATTATTATTACATATTCCGCTGCTTGATGTTGTATTATGAACTGGATCATGAGATCCCTATTTGTGTAAGAACTTATGTATCATTTGTAATGGATGAAGTACTATGGTATCCAATTCTGTTATGTCTCGCAAAAATGGTAATCCTGGGATTGCGATGTATGGCATAACAGGCATCCAGGATTGAAAAATCCGGGTGTTGACAGTTAGTCTCCGATAGTGTATTGGGATGCCCAAATACCTAATTGGAAATTGGCCTTCGCAGTCAAATAAATCAGCATACTGTTTTGCCTCGTCTTGGGCCTCGACGAAGTAGAACAACTCATTCATATGAAAATTAATTTCTAGACCCCCGAAGTTGCTTAAAAGCTGACAAAATTAACTTCGGATTTCTCACTTTTTCGATATCAAGTTCTATGAAGTGGATTGTATCACCAGCATATTGTAGGATAGATAAAACACCATCAAATAGATGATAAATCACAGCTTCAATTGGCCATTGGACTTTCCGCACTCGATCATGACACGTAGCATATCATCCACTATATTGAATAGCATTGGTGACAATGAGTCACCCTTTTCTTAGTCCCTTTTTGTTTGGAAGTTTCTTTTATCATTGAATTTAATGGCTACACTCCTCCAAACAGAAAGCTATGAATTAAAGTACACCATTCTTCAGAAAAACTTTTCATTCTGAGAGTTTGTCCGAGGAAAGACCACATAACTCTGTTGTAGGCTTTCTCAAAATCGATCTTTAAGATAACAATATTCAATTTTTTATTATGGAGTTTGTGAACGGTTTCAAGCAAGATAACCACCCCCATCGAGGATATTGTGGCCTTGCATGAAAGAAAATCGAGAAGGCCGAACCACATGAACTGTGTTCAGCCCGATTGTTGCAACTTTGATGAATATTTTAAAACTAATATTAATAAGATAGATAGGTTTATATTGTTGGATCCTTTCGCCTTCATTATTATTAGGCAGTAAAATTAACTCACCAAAATTCAGGCAAAATAGTTCTAGTTATCCACTGTATAATACGGTTTATGACGTCCTTGAAGTTCTGCTATAACTCCGTCGGGAAACCATACGGTTCAGGGGCTTTTTTTGTTCCATTTGTAAAACAACCTTTTTCACTTCATTCTCATAATAGGGAGCAGGGAGTAGATTATTTTCCTCATCGGAAATTTGGGAAATATTGCCGGTTGTTCGGGACTCATCCATTACCTTCTTCAGGGGTGCCAAACAAGCCTTGTAATATTTTGTATTGTACAACTTTAGTTGCTCATGTCCCTTAATTGTTCCCTTGTCCTGAATAAGGAAATGAATAAGTCTCTTCCTATATCTTCCATTGGCAACGCTATGGAAGTATCTTATATTTAAATCACCTTCCAGAATGTATTGTGCTTTAGAACGTTGGTTTTCCTCATGCAGAATTCATTCTATATGTGCATTTGCTTGGATCTTGAGCTCAATTTCTTGTGTAGATAGCGGTTGAACTTCCGCTAAAGCTCTGAGATCGTTGATAATAGAAAAAATTGTTGTTTTTCTTGTTTAAGAATACCCTCCATGTGATGTGCCCATCAACTCATTTATTCTTAGAAACTAGACATCATTTATTATTCCAGTGCCCCTTCACCAAATCATGCTAACAATATCTCTGCCATGAACTTCCATTTGCTGGTGATAGTATCTATTTGGATAATGATCTTCGCAATGTCAAGTGCAAGCTAGGAAAACCATTTTATGAAACTAATTGTTTTCTGCACATGGGCTATTTGGAAGAATAGGAATACCAAAATTTTCAAAAATATCGGACATAGTCTCTGCAGATGTATAACAATCTTCAAGGAGGAGCTACGATGGCTAAAGCAGAGATCAAAGAGAAAGAGTTATGGTTATCTCGAAACAAGCTTTTGTATCTCTTTATAAATAAGCCATATGGATAAACTGATACACAATGACGAGGGTGTAGGGGTTCGTAGCATGGAAAACAAAAAAATTCTACCGCATGAACACACAATCAAGATCTAATCTATGATCAAGCCAAGATCTATCTACTAGATTGTAGCAACGAGTCGATAGAGGAACTCACCCTCGAAGATTCCAAAGCGGTTAACGAGAGCAAATTCTCATGGGTGATGTAGTCGTACACTTGCCGATCTCAAGATCGCGTAGACGATCTTCCGGCGCTGCGTTCCGGCAGTGCTTCCGCAGTCGGTCACACGTTCGGTACTCGACGAAGACCTTTCTCTCCCTTGTTCCAGCAGGCAGCGGAGGTTGTAGCACTCTCCTCGCAATTCCGGCAGCACGACGGCGTGGTACCGGAAGTAGAGGGGAGATCTCGCAGGGCTTCGCCTTAAGCCGGAGCGAGTATGGTGGAGTATGAGAGAGGCCTTGGTGATCTACGATTTAGAGGGCACCAAGGGGAGGACTTGGTCGGCGGCTAGGGTTTGGGGAAACCCTAACTCGCCGAGTTAGAGGAGCTCTAGGCGGCGGCGACTTGGAGGAGGCCGGCGGCTAGGAGGCTAGGGTTTGGGGTGTAGGAGGTGTGTCTAGGACGGGCAGCCCTGCCCCTCACTTTATAGGTGGAGGGAGGCGCGCCAGGGGAGGGGAGTCCCTCCCCAACTCGGACCCAAGGTGGGCCGGCGGTTGAGGAGGAGGGACTCCTCCCCAACTCGGTTTCCTCCTCTTTCTCCACTTCCCAAAAATAGCCGTTTGACTTTCAAACTTGGCGTTTGACTTTTCAAACAAGGATTTGATTAATCCCTCTATTTTGTTCAGCGATGACACTTAGTACATGATGCAATCATACCAACTTGATATAACACATCCATGTACCCTTCCCCCCCGGAGTGCCGGACATTCCGGAACCTCCTAGAACATTCCCGATGAAAAAACACCGGAATCATTCCCCAACTCCGAAACGGGACTTTCCTTATATGAATCTTATTCTCCGGACCATTCCGGATCTCCTCGTGATATCCCGGATCCCATCCGAGACTCCGAACAACATTCGGTCTCTTACTCATCATTCCATAACTACTCAACAACATCGAATCCTTAAGTGTGTCTCCCTACGGTTCGTGAATTATGCGGACATGATCGAGACACTTCTCCGATCAATAACCAATAGAGGAATCTGGAAATTCATATGGCTCCCACATATTTCTACGATTACTTTGCGATCGAATGAACCACTTACATCCGATACCAATTTCCCTTTGTCTCACGATAGTTTACTTATCCGAGGTTATGATCGTCGGTATCTCTGCATACCTAGTTCAACCTCGTTACCGATAAGTACTCTTTTCTCGTTCCCGTGGTATGTGATCCCTTGTGAGCCAGTCACATGCTTGCAAGCTAATTGGATGACATTCCACCGAGAGGGCCCAGAGTATATCTATCCGTCATATGGATGGACAAATCCCACTCTTGATCCATGTGTATCAACCCATACTTTCCGAACACTCAATGCCACCTTTATAGCCACCCTGTTACGGTGTGGTGTTTGATGTCATCAAAGCATCCTTCCGGTAAAGGTGATATGCATGATCTCATGGTCGAAGGAATTAGGTTACTATGTATCAGAAAGCTTATAGCAAATGAACTATATTAAATGACTTGATCTTTATGCTATGCTTAACTATAGGAGTATGTCCATCACATCATTCTCCTAATGATATGACCCTGTTGTTAATAACATCTCTATGTTCATGATCAGGAAACCATGATCATATATTAACCAACAAGCTAGTTTAACAAGAGGCTTTACTAGGGACTCTTTTATGTTTACAAATCACACAAGTATTAATGTTTCCGGTTAATACAATTATAGCATGGTATGTAAACATTTATCATAAGTATGAAGATATGATAATAACCACTTTATTATTGCCTCTTGGGCATATCTCCAACAGTCTCCCACTTGCACTAGAGTCAATAATCTAGTTTCAAACCTTTGTGTATTCAACACCTATGGCTTTCCGGTGTTGTATGTACACGATTGCTAGTGGTCAACTGATCTCCGGATCTGACACTTCCAGGTCCGTGTGTAATTGCATGTCTTTGCGTCTCTACGCATCACTCATTCTCTAATGAGATGACTTTGTATAATTTTGGTCCTTTGGTGAGACCTTTAGTTCTTTGGGGTTAAAACATGTTGATAATATTGTCGTACAATATATATTCATAGTATTATCCCGCTGTGAACTACACCTAGTTTTATAACAAACTACTTGACACAAATGCCCTCTTTAGCTGCTATTATAGCAGTCATATACTTAGCCTTTTGTTGTAGTATCTGTCACAATGTCTTAACTTTGGAACTCATCCAAATCCATTATGGAACTTACTTTCCATCACATTGTGCCACCCTTAGTTTAGATTGAGATAAACTTAATTTGTACTTCATGACAAAACTAGTATCAATGTAATACTTTTACAATGAACTAACCATCTATTTGTCACTTCTACAAAATAATATATTCTTAGTTCTTCCAAAAGATCATAAGAATATCCTTACTATTGTCCAATTATCATCTTATGAATCATTCTGGTATATGCTTACAATATTTAGAGCATAGGACATATCTGGATTTGTACATATCACAACATGATTGATATAAATACTCTTTGTGATTTCATACATCAAGTATCAATCTATACTTGAATCTTTGTTTCACTTACCAAGTGTCAATACACTTGAATATATCATCAATATTGAACTCATTCAATCCTTTCTGTGCGACAAGAACCTTTCTTGTAGTTTCTATATTGAACTTATTCAATATATCATCTATGTACTTTCGGCATAACCATATTAGCGTCTATTGATGCCAAATATTTGGGTTTTTGCCTAAGCCTTTCATCGAGATGAAATTCTTATTATGTGTTAATAAAAGATACATCATTTCCAATCAACAATATGTCTTCCACATAATGTATTAGAAATATGTCTTAGCGCTCCCACTTAATTTATTGCAAACGCAAGCATCTTCATCGTCTCTGATGAATTTAAACTCTTTTAACAATTTCATCATTGTGAAGATTCCAACTCCGCGATGCTTACTTCAACCATTGAAGTTTGCATATGCTTTTAGCATCCTTTGAATTAACAAAACCCTTTGGACCGTGTCATGCACACGTCCTAGGTAACCATTCTATTAGAAGAACTTGTTTTGTTTATTCTACTACCACATAACAAAATTATATGTAGTGGTTGCTACATTAATCCGTCTAGACTAAATATCGCTATGAAAGATCAAATCTTGTCATAGTCAATCTTTGAACATTATTGTGAACTCTTTCCCAACATGTTGACTATTTCATAGATGTGAAACATCCATGTCTACTTCTTTATAGATCCAAACATGACTGTAAGGTCTTACACCTTTCTCGAGGGTCCTTCAAGTTCAAAACTTGATTTCTCGTGTATGGAACTATCACGGATTTTATGGCTTCAAGCCATTTGACGGAGTCAGGGCCCATCATCGCTTCTTTGCATGTAGTCCGTTCATTATTCTCAAATAATGATTCAACCCTCAAATCTTGGTATTTGATTGTTTATTCGACCTACTTGGTTCAATAGAAACTTAGACTTCCGTGACCGCAACCTTTGAGGCACGTGAGCCATGAGCTCTGTTGCTGCCTCCGAACACTTTTCGGCGCCGCGCAACTTTGCACATATAGCTAAGGTTCCTTTAACCTTATCAAAGTTCTATTGTCCTCCCACTTATCTTTTCACGAAAAATTCCTTCTCAAAGAAACTTGACGTTCTAAGCGACAAATACTTTTGTCTCCGGTGTTTATGGAGGAATACAAAGACAGTTTCATCCGACTTTGGTTGCAAACATCTTTCTTATGCATAGCATACCAATGTTTAAGAAAGGACTACTTGGGTTTTATCCCAAACCATAACTTTATATGGTGTCATTTCAGCGGATTATGATGGAGCTCTTTTCAGTGGAAAACGGTAGTCTCTAAAGCTTTTAATCTTTAAAATATAATGGCAGTTTTATGAATTACACCTTTGATCTTACCATGTCAAACAAGGTTTAATTACATATCTCGAACACTCCATACTCTTATGGTGTTTCGGGAAATGCAAATCCACGGAACGATTCCTTAAATCTTAGGTATTATGCTAAACTTGTAACTCAAATATCTTCCTTTATGATCTTATCATAAACTATTTATATTCTTATTACAATGATTTTGCACTTCATCTTGAAAGACTTTGAACTTTTTCAAATATTTCATACTTCATCCTTATTAAGTAAATATTCATATATTCACTCAAATTTTCGGAGAAAACATATGAAGTTGAAATTCATCGCTGTTGACTACACATAATGGACTTTGTACAACAATATGTACAAGTTCCAATAAGCTAGTCATTCGTTCCCTTTTGGCCTATGAACGAAGTTTTAATTATCTCTAGGAAAGTTTCACAAGCGTCGTTTGATCAAAATCAAAAGACTCCAAAATTCCATCCACATAGAGTTTCTTCATGTTTTCTTTCCATTATAATTTAAACGGCGATGTCACTTCCTAAGTGATCTTCCAATCAATTTGTCTTTCGACATTTTTATCACTAGTTTTATGGATGTGATTTATCCAACGAGATTTGTAAATCATCCATCTTTTATGGATTACGGCGATTATTTGAACAACCCTTTTGTTCTCATAATATCTGATAAAACAAATCTTGAAGGCAAGCTTTGATGTTTAACGAGCAACATAATAACCCTTTATTTGTTCTCAATGAACATCATCACATATTCTTTTGCTAGTTACTTAGGCCATTGTAGTTCATGAATTGTGTTGTTTCGTATGACGATTCACACCAACAAATTCAGTATCAAATACTTAAGAACCACATTGTTTAATAAGCAAAGAATATAGCCATAACATGTATATCATCTATATACTTAAACTGAACAATTCTAGTCTTTTCTGACATATATTTATGAGATTCTCTGTTAGTATTTCCTTTTCTGTTTGAAAGAATTTATCAACATCAATAGTGGAGTCATACATATGACACATAGTCCAAAGCGTGTATATTTAAATACCAATGTCTTTGGACTTGCACTTTGAAGTAGATCACCATCATCAAATGTTTGGTGTGTTTTCAAATTCCATTCTTTAGTAATCTCTTGGTGTGGTAAATATTTTACCTACATCAAATATTCACCCTTATCATGGATTTATTCATGATCAAGCTACTTTTAGCTTATAAAGATGAATCGCGAGTATAATGTTGCTCTCCAAAACCTTTTGGTGGATTAGGACAACTAGTGTCTCCAACCTTTTGCAAATTCTCATCAAATATGAGAACATGACTTTTGCCATATTATACTCTATCATGTTGTAACCAAAACTTCGTTTCAGATATCACAATATCTTCCACTCATCATGGTTTTTGAAACAACTCTTTCAGATCCTAGATAACCTTGATATTAAGACAATCCTTTGAATATCAAGAATCATGGAAACAAACATGATACTCATACACTAACTCTTGGAATTGTCACTCTTGTTTTAATACTAATTATTAAACTTCACGGAGTAACCAGAACTTACTGAAAGTTTGCAATAGGACTTTTAAACTTTAGATTAACACTTCAAAACAATACGATACCAGTTCGTAAAGTAACTAACCAGAATTCTATAGTTCTATCATCTCAATTAAAACTAAGCGCAAGGTGGTAAACGGATGCCAATGACTACAACAACTATGCAAATTCACTTTGATTTAATTTATGATAAATAGTGTTCAACTTTTATTCATATTGCTGTTGAACTCCCACTCAAAACAATATCCCTCACATTGTTTTAGTGATCACACGAACCAAATCCACCACATCAAAACTGATCATCACGAGAGTTGATGTAGCTTCAATGGCGAACAATCAACATGTTCATCATATCTACTATATGACTCATGCTTTACCTTTCGGTGATCCGTGTTCCGAGACCATGTCTGTACATGCTAGGCTCGTCAAGATCAAACCTTAGTTTCCGCATGAGCAAATCTGGCTTGCTCACATTGTATACACTCGCAGAATCTAACACACCCGATCATCACGTGATGCTTTGAAACAACGAGCTTTAGCAACGGTGCTTACTAAGGATGAACACTTTAAAACTTGAAATTGTGTGCTTGAGGGATCATCTTATAATGCTACCGTCGTTAACTAAGCAATACAAGATGCATAAAGGATTAACATCACATGCAATTCATAATATATGATATGATATGGCCTTTCTTCTTTGTGCTTCCGATCTCCATCTTCAAGCACGAACATGATCTCCATCATCACCGGCATTGCATCAAGGTCAATGACGCCGCTCCATGGTTGTCGACCGCCAGCTTCAACTATTACAACTACTTTGAATAGACACGCGGGTCTTAACAGAATTTAAAGACAACCATATGGCTCCTGCCGGTTGCCAACTTACAATAAGGAACATTGCATACATCATATATAATCACAATCATGGCCATATCACATCACAGCACACCCCTGCAAAACAAAGTTAGACGCCTCTAATTTTCTTTGCAAGTTTTACGTGGTTTGGGGCTTTCAATAAGTGTCGTTCTAACTTACGAACAAGAACCACAACATTGATACTAGTATTGTCAATCACCCGTTGTAAATTGAATCTTAACTATGTTGGGAGAAACAGGCACCTGCAAAGCCACTTATGCAATACAAGTTGCATGTCAAGCGTGGAGCAAGTCTCATGAACGATGTCATGTAAGGTTAGCCCGGGCCGCTTCATCCCACCATCCCGCAAGATGCAAAGTACACAAGAAGCAATCGACAACAAAAGCATCAACGCCCACAATGACCATTGTGTTCTACTCGTGCAACAGATCTACATATAGACACGACTCTGATACCACTGTAGGGGTTCGTAGCATGGAAAACAAAAAATTTCTACCGCATGAACACACAATCAAGATCTAATCTATGATCAAGCCAAGATCTATCTACTAGATTGTAGCAACGAGTCGATAGAGGAACTCACCCTCGAAGATTCCAAAGCGGTTAACGAGAGCAGATTCTCGTGGGTGATGTAGTCGTACACTTGCCGATCTCAAGATCGCGTAGACGATCCTTCCGGCGCTGCGTTCCGGTAGCGCTTCCGCAGTCGGTCACACGTTCGGTACTCGACGAAGACCTTCCTCTCCCTTGTTCCAGCAGGCAGCGGAGGTTGTAGCACTCTCCTCGCAATTTCGGTAGCACGACGGCGTGGTACCGGAAGTAGAGGGGAGATCTCGCAGGGCTTCGCCTTAAGCCGGAGCGAGTATGGTGGAGTATGAGAGAGGCCTTGGTGATCTACGATTTAGAGGGCACCAAGGGGAGGACTTGGTCGGCGGCTAGGGTTTGGGGAAACCCTAACTCACCGAGTTAGAGGAGCTCTAGGCGGCGGCGACTTGGAGGAGGCCGGCGGCTAGGAGGCTAGGGTTTGGGGTGTAGGAGGTGTGTCTAGGAGGGGCAGCCCTGCCCCTCACTTTATAGGTGGAGGGAGGCGCGCCAGGGGAGGGGAGTCCCTCCCTAACTCGGACCCAAGGTGGGCCGGCGGTGGAGGAGGAGGGACTCCTCCCCAACTCGGTTTCCTCCTCTTTCTCCACTTCCCAAAAATAGCCGTTTGACTTTCAAACTTGGCGTTTGACTTTTCAAACAAGGATTTGATTAATCCCTCTATTTTGTTCAGCGATGACACTTAGTACATGATGCAATCATACCAACTTGATATAACACATCCATGTACCCTTCCCCCTCGGAGTGCCGGACATTCCGGAACCTCCTAGAACATTCCCGATGAAAAAACACCGGAATCATTCCCCAACTCCGAAACGGGACTTTCCTTATATGAATCTTATTCTCCGGACCATTTCGGATCTCCTCGTGATATCCCGGATCCCATCCGAGACTCCGAACAACATTCGGTCTCTTACTCATCATTCCATAACTACTCAACAACATCGAATCCTTAAGTGTGTCTCCCTACGGTTCGTGAATTATGCGGACATGATCGAGACACTTCTCCGATCAATAACCAATAGAGGAATCTGGAAATTCATATGGCTCCCACATATTTCTACGATTACTTTGCGATCGAATGAACCACTTATATACGATACCAATTTCCCTTTGTCTCACGATAGTTTACTTATCCGAGGTTATGATCGTCGGTATCTCTGCATACCTAGTTCAACCTCGTTACCGATAAGTACTCTTTTCTTGTTCCCGTGGTATGTGATCCCTTGTGAGCCAGTCACATGCTTGCAAGCTAATTGGATGACATTCCACCGAGAGGGCCCAGAGTATATCTATCCGTCATATGGATGGACAAATCCCACTCTTGATCCATGTGTCTCAACCCATACTTTCCGAACACTCAATGCCACCTTTATAGCCACCCTGTTACGGTGTGGTGTTTGATGTCATCAAAGCATCCTTCCAGTAAAGGTGATATGCATGATCTCGTGGTCGAAGGAATTAGGTTACTATGTATCAGAAAGCTTATAGCAAATGAACTATATTAAATGACTTGATCTTTATGCTATGCTTAACTATAGGAGTATGTCCATCACATCATTCTCCTAATGATATGACCCTGTTGTTAATAACATCTCTATGTTCATGATCAGGAAACCATGATCATATATTAACCAACAAGCTAGTTTAACAAGAGGCTTTACTAGGGACTCTTTTATGTTTACAAATCACACAAGTATTAATGTTTCCGGTTAATACAATTATAGCATGGTATGTAAACATTTATCATAAGTATGAAGATATGATAATAACCACTTTATTATTGCCTCTTGGGCATATCTCCAACAGAGGGAACCCTCTTACATAGAGGATCAAATATAAAACGAAAAAGAACAGGAGTGGCCACACCCCAAAGAAGGACTCGGACTACTAACTACAGGTGCTACCATGCCTCCTTGTGAAACGAACGAACATTGTTGCACCGCACCCACCAAGTTGTCGCCAAAGAGGGATGCCTGCCCTCTCACTCCAGGCCATGGAGTGTCAATCCTGCCGACATACAACAAGGATGGGAGAATGGTGATAACTAGGTCACGTCTAAACGATAGGAGGTCATCGAGAACGCCCCACGTCAGCGCCGAAATTTCCTTGAACCAGGTTCTGTACATACCTACCGATGAAAAATGATCGAGACCGAGAGGTGCCGGAGATCCACGATGATGCCCCTAAGAGGGTGACGACGCAACGCAGCAATGTTGTCAAGACTGAAACGGTCAAGGGTTTTCACCCAAGCCCGAACATGGGGAAGGTCACCACAACGATGCCCCCAAGAGGATTACGGCACCCACAGGGATCTCCACTGTTGGCGCCGAAGGGTTGAGCTTTCATCCGTAAAAAAACTTCACACCACATCCTGGTTATGGTTCTCTTGGTTGTATAGCTTTAGTTAATTTTCCCTTTTTATTGTACAATTCTCCTGTAAATTTGTAATATAAAACCTAAAAAATTATAAAATATCATGTAGAGTCCTTCTATTTTATATATAAAAAAGGATTTGCACAAAACTTTGACCCGACGTCATCTCAAACCCTAAACCATGGAAAGCACACCAGCGTTAACAATGGCATTTGGAAGGACGCCATCGGCCAGAAGACCAGGTAGAAAGTGCTAAGCATTGTATTGGTAGTTTCATTTGTTGCTGGAAGTTTCCTCCGAATACATATGCAGTTCTTCTGAGATTCAATGTCTGAATTTGATGGAAACTTGAGTTGTGTCAAATTAAAGTGTGTTGCCGGTCTTCGATCGGTTGCTCCGCCCTTTTAGCATGTGTTCTTGAGTTGATAGTGTGTTGGCATCGTTGTTTAGCAAATAATACGTGAAATGTAAATTCTAGTTATGGACGCATGCAATTTTACGAAAATTTTAGATTCCTCATGAAACAAAATTTACTAAGACCACTTTTTTAATCTACTTACATCACTTTTTTTGATTATAAGATGAGACACATGATAAATATTCATCCTCCAAAATTTCTCAAATTCAGCTGGAATTATTGGCTATGGATTGTTCGTAGCTTATCATTATAAGGAAGAATATATCTAAAAATAAACACACCATTCATAAAATAACATAAAGGCTAGAAAAATTAAGAAATTCATTTTGTAGATTTGTGATCAAACTAAAAAATTAGAACCATGTGGAAGTAGATTGAAACAATTATGGTAAATCAAGGCAATCTGGTAAAATTTCAGATAAATTAATATGGGCATGAGAAAATGATGACTACAAGTGCACAGATCGTTTGTAGCTAGTTTCAAAGTTAAGATATCAATCTCACAGGGAGCCCAAAGGTAAGTGTTTATGAATGAAGTCTCTATCACACTCAAAGTTGTCACAGGTCTTCGAGTGAATTGACTGCAAGTGTTGAAATAAGAATAAAATTTGGATTAAAACGATTGTATTGAAATAAGAATAAAATATAAACTTTAGAAATAAAAAGCATAAAAGTAAAGAATGGTTGATTGTTTGTTATTTTCTGCAGATGACAAAAGTAGGCGCTGGGAGATAAAATTCATGATGATAGTGAATGTTCCAGGTGGATGAGTGATAAGTGTAACAATTATAATCTTATAAGTATGTGTGCATACGAGCAACCCACAATTATCCGGAACTCATCTTGGTAGATTTTATCCCAACTTCAATAATCTTACTAGTCTGTTACCAAAGCCATGGTCAGTCACTAGACGATAAAGATCCATCAGGTTACTTAGCAATTAAGCTCCTTGGATCGGACTAATGCAATAGGCACAGTGGATCCACGTGCTCCTCGAGTTCAACTAGTTTTTCATTGATATCTCCATGTCACTCGGGGGTCGCCGTTCTGATAGCATACAAGATCGTATCTATGTAGAACAAAGTATCATGTCTTTTGGGCCCTTAATTAGACAACAAGCATTAAGCATCCCATAGATAGTCAAGCACACATCATATAGTAATTAAAATCAATCACAAACTAATGGAAAATATATAGGCACATCACATCTCACCAATCTCTTACATCTCCCACGCCCAAGGGAACTTACTCACACATGAGAGAAGAAAGCATCATCGATATAATTAAATAAAGGGAGTTCTTCTCGATATTAACGTGGAGATCCACAAGAGAAATAGAAAAGCAATCCAACACAATTCAAGATAGAAAGAAATAATCTCAAACCCTAATCTTGCAAGGTGGATCTCTCTCTCTCTCTCTCTCAAGTACAGGTAATGGTTATGGGGGTGTGGTGGCTAGGAGGTCGAAGACCATGGAGTAAGATGAAGAACGTCTTCTCCTTCTTCTCCGGATCTCTTCTTTCTCCCTTCTGGATGGAACGATGGCTGCTGTGTTCTGTTTTCGTCTTCGACCTCTTCATGAAAGTTGTCCCTTTTGACAAGACGAAGGCGGTGGCAACTATACAACAGGAACTATACGGCCGGAGAAAATATTCCCGCCATATAGTTGCTTGTTAAAGCTACTGGATGCCTTCCTCGTTTGCTTCCAAAAAGAGACTTGCTTGTTTTCGCCTGAATATTGTGTTTCTATTGTTAAAACCTCCTGTTGATGTTCAGAACCTAAAACACACATTAAAAACCAAGTTTTCTTCTCTACCGAAGTATTAGCGTCAGGTAAAGCTAGAAAACTATCAAATCCAGGCAAAAACCATCAATAATAACCATAAAAAATGTGTCAAATCTCACAGCTATCAACTCCCCCAAGCTTAGATGTTGCTCGCCCTCGACTAACAAGAAAATAAGGAAGAATAACAAAGATTCGAGACTGAAATAAAAGAACTTACAAGCTCGAATTGGTGTCAAATTCCTTTCTTCACAATTCCTGCAATCTTAAACATGATCATACAAGTATTTACAAGATTGCACTGAGTCCACTTCCTAACCACGTATATATTGCTAGCAAATAAATTATATGCCTGAGCAAGTGTCAATAGTTTAGATAGGAAAGTGAAACAAATTCTTTTGGTTTCTCTCTTTGTTGAGAGATGAATGACTTTTTGCTTTTGTTTCTTTAATCAATTAAGAGTACTCAAGTTGGCACAAAAACATTCAATTTAAGAACAACTCATCTACTCCCACATCAAAATTTTAAGACTCTCAAAGCACCTTTTTCCTTTCCTTGTTTTCATAAACTTCGGCTCTTTCATAGATAAATCATGCCACTGTTTTTAACATGTTAATTGGGACTGTGTTGCGCACTCGTGACCATGCCAATAGATAACTGTTGAGCAATAGTGGGTCATAGGAGTACTACAACTTCATTTGGAATGTGAAACCACGAGGAGACTAAAATTTTACCCATCATAGCATTGTAGCTACAGATGCTTACATAACTCAATAGCCAAAATCAAGTGGTTTCCCACATTTAGATCGTTCGTTGGCCAGCGGAGTTAATAGTTCCCCATGGAGCACAACAGTGTTATAATGACATGTGTAAATCAATATCTTACTTTAATTACTAGAAAAGTAGTGGCATAATCTCTACTACTTCAAAGCATCCATTTTATCAAACAATTTCATTCAAAAGTATTATCAAGTCTATTTACATTAAGCTCAATGGGGTTGAGTAGTTTCTAAAATCAAATCCTTTGGGCTAAACATGGACTCAAGTCATCTTTTGGATGCTTTTTCTTGTTGTAAAAATGTCAGAAATATTTTAACCAAGTTCATTGCTCATTATCTCGAAGCTAAAAAGGAGACACTAGCAAAGGAATAGAATTTATAGGATAACAAGCTAAGTGGGGAGTGACTCAAGTGCAAGCGAGTAAATAATTGTAGGGTCAATTTAAAATTGCAGAAGAAGTGATGAAAGCAATATGCTACCTCTTCTTACTTGCTTCGTTCTTGTATTTGAGTTGAACCTCGCTATACTTTCCTATTGCCGAGTGACCTGAAATTGAGCAATATACGAGAGAAACAAATTTGCAATAGAGGTTACAATTAATTTTTGTGTGTTTTTGATTTAGAAATTCAAAACTAAAAGTAAACATGTAGTTTTTAAAGAAGTAAAATTAATCAAAAGAAGAAACAAAAATACGAATGCAAAGTTTGGAGGTTTTCAAACCTCCCCCAAGCTTAGGTTGTTGCCAGGCTTAGTTGTTGCCGTCATTCGGCCGCTGGTACAAATACTGCTGGTAGTAGTTGGGGAAGTGAGTCATGAAGTGACTAAAATTGTAAGTTAAAGCACTAACATCCTCATTCACTCCCTGCAAAGTTTGCTCGATCTCCCCAACTCGCTGGTTGAGCTATATAAAATCTTGATAGGGGACATTGTTGAACCCCTACTGCTGTTGCTGCTGGTTGGGCCATGGATCCTAGGGTCCCTCCTATTGTTGTTGCTGCTGCTGCTGTCCTTCCCAAATAGGGTTGTACTCCTGATCCTGCTCCTCTCATCCTTCTGATCTCCTTCTTCATCTTCTTCTTAGTTAGGCTGGAGTTCAGCCATGATCTCCGCAACTTGATCCTTGGTGAGGATTCAGTTGTTCTTCTCTAGAATCGAGAAATCTTGTGGACAAGGAAACGACACCTGCTCATCCGGTGAGGCATCAAGATAACCAAACTGATATGCTCGGAGCCTCTTATCAGCTCGGCAAACACCGAGGAAGCCACAAGCAGTTATATATTTGACATCGATAAGTATGCAGCCGTCTACAGGTTGCATAACAGGTATTGGAATGATCAATGCTTGGACAAGGTGGGTTACCAGTCCACCAATGCGAATGTCACCTTTCTTTTTGTTGCTTTGGTGGCGAAGGTGCTGGAGGAGTAGAGCCGCGGGATTGGGGCTTTGCGATGCATCGGGGAAAAGGGCCTTGGTGATCATGGCCATGTCTGCATTATCCATGGAACCGGTACCTCCTCTTCCCAACAGTGTATTGGCGAGGAACAAGGCGAAGTAGCGAATTATTGGGTTCTGGATGGTGGACATCTTCTTCTGGTAGAAGTCCCTTCCACCATTAACAGAAATAACCTCCCAAGTTTCTCCACTTAAGAAGCTATATAAATTTGTAACAGTTCATTCCCCATTGTGAGGGAATCCAAAAGTACCACAAAATTTTTGGAAAAATATTTGATATAGTTGTTGGTTTATAGTGAAGCTCACCGTGCACGCATTACCTTTCTCATTGTAGTCATTGTAGAAGGAGGAGAGGAACTCAAAGGTGAGCTCAATGTAGGTGTAGTGGCTTGTGTAGGCGAGGAGTGATAGCCTTGCATTTGTACACATGAGGTCGAAGTCCACTCTCAACCCTGCCGCGGTGATAAATCCACCATCGGCCCAACGTGTGGGCATCACCTTCCTTGATGAAACCATGGCATACTTGTTGTCGAGCTCAGTCCAGAGCCCCGAGCCCTCGCCACGTTGGCACTTACTCTTGCGAAAAATGCTACCAAGCTTGTTCATGTTGATGCACTGAAAAATTTCAGTATAAAACCTTAGGCATATAGTTTCTATATGATATACGAACGATTCTACGTGAATCTAATCCTAACATGAGAAATCAAAAGAGAAAATTAAACAAGATTGAGTTCATACACTAAATCAATGTGAGAGTTTCAACCATGGAATTCTGAAAATAAAGCATGGATAGGGAGAGAAACATACCGATCTGTTGATTCCCCAACTCAAACGAACGAAATCCACGAAGAAGCAAGAGTTCTAGGTGGGTTTTGAGAGGTTTGGAGAGAGAATATGAGAGAAATAATAAGGAGGAGGAGGAACCCTAGCCGTCCCGGTGCGATTAAGTGGTTGCGCCGAACTATACGGGCGGGATAAGTAGCTCACGCTATATAGTTGCAGTGGCATCGAGAATTAGGTTTCTCCACGCCAGATCACAACTATACGGCCAGACCAAACTGGTCCTACCGTATAGTTGGTCGTTAAACCTTCTGTATCCGTAATACATTTTTGTGAGAAAGTTGTCGATAACTATACGATCACAACTATATGACTGGAATAAATATATCTGCCGTATAGTTGGTCGTTAAAACTTTTGGACCATGCTTTTTCGCCAAAATTTCCAGAGATTCACTTTTCAATCTGGACAATATGATTAAGCTAGTTTTTGCATATAAAATTCAAACTTTATTTTCTACACTAAATCTATGCTTATTCAGTCGATATTTCTACTACTTTTTGATAGCTGCATCATGACGGGCGTGCTTTCGCAAGAATGTCTGTAAAAAAGTTGTAGGAATGCGAATAACATTTTATTCTTTAACTTATTTTATTAATGTGATGGGTTGACTCCAATTAAGAATTTTATTTAAGAATGGTCGAATATTTCAACCCCTTCTCTGTTCTCGAATTCTTACCTTGGGTTGCCCCTTATCAAAGGCACTTACCATGTGAACTCGTTATGCCGGTGGAATATACTTTTCTCCTGCTTCTAGTTTCTTTAGAAAATACCAGATAATTTCAGCATCATAAACATGGAAAATTATTTTTCCTTCAGCACAATCAACTGACGCTCCTGTAGTGCTAAGAAAAGGTATGCCAAGTATTATAGATAATTTTTCATCCTCTTTCATTTCAAGAATAATAAAATTAGTGGGAATAACATGCTCATCTATTCTAAGTAGAACATCCTCAATCATACCAATGGATTGTTCAGTGGATTTGTCAGCCATCTGTAAAGTGATAGAAGGGGGAATACTCCCCTAATCCTAATTTTTTATAGAGGAAATATGGCATTACACTAACTCCTGCACCTAAATCACATAAGGCATGATGAATATCAGTTTTGCTAGTTGAGCATGAAATAATTGGTTTTCCGGGATCTCCTGATTTAGACAATAACTTCCCATTAGCAACATAACTAGTCACCATAGCAATGGTTTCAGTTATTTCTTTCTTTCTATTAAGAATATCACGGAGAAATTTAGAATAGGCAGGAACTTTTATTGCATCCGCAAATGGAATTTCTAGACAAAGATCACCAAGTGCTTTTTTGAAAGAGTCATAGATTACCTGATCCGGTGCTTTCTTTTTGCGATATGGATATGGAAGTTTTTAATCACCTTTCTTATTCTTGTCTTTTACCTTTTGTGGGGGATCAGGCTCTTTAGTTACTTTCTTTGGTTGCTGCTTATCGCTTTTCTTATTTTCTACTGCAACAACTTCATCTTTATTGCTTATCTCTTTTTCTTCTCTTGGATCAACGGTCTCTGCATCAGAGTCATAGCGGTCATCATGAGCATAATTTTTCTCCTCCAAGGTTTGGTCTTGTGTGTGTTGAGCAGTTTTATCTTGAGGATCCACCAGTGTGTCATCTTCTTGGCTCACTTTGAGCAAGGCCTTTTCCCTTCAACCTTTTTCAGCTTCATATTCCGGTGGTCCTAATGGTCCTGTAACAATCGCACCTCTGCTTGTAACAATATTAGTAGAAACAGGAATATCTATATCATCTTGAAGAAAAATTGATAACCAGATGCTATTTGTTCAATGGGTTTCAATCATACTTATGTACTTGTAAAATAATTTTATTTCTTGACCAATCTCATTATATTTTTCCGTGAGTTCTGCCAAAATATTCTTATGTCTTTTAAATTGCTTATGCGGGTTATTATGAGATTTGGCATGTCGATGTTTTAATTCTTGAAAAAAAATTCTAGTTTCATCTTCTTCATTAAAACCTTGTAACAGATCTACTTTGTTTTTATTAACAAGTTCATAAGGTATACCTTTTTCTTTCATTGTTTTGCGTACTTCAGACATAAGATCATGAGTTATACGAGATATCCCTTTTTTTAGCTTAGTACCAAAATCAGGATTATAAATAGAATCATTCTTAGCCCTACTGGACATCAATTCCAAACAAGCTTTAGTGGTTAAAGTATTTATCGATGCTCCTACCGATAAATCAATTAATTCTCTGCATTGTGTATTAAGACCATAGTAAAATAAGTGGCAAACAGTTGATTCAGAATAGTCATGATTAGGAATACTATTTATCATTCCAAAAAATCTATCCCAAGCTTATGGGTAGTTTTCTCCCACGTTCTAACTGAAGTTGCCTATATTTTTTCTAATTTCAGTTACCTTTTTAAAAGGATTAAACCTATTTATGAATTTGACAATAAAGTTTCCCAACATTTAATGTAATGACGAGAGAGAGAGAATATAACCAGTCTAGAGCCTTATCTTTAAGAGACCGACGAAATAATTCTAGACGAGAGAAATCTCTAGGCAAACCTTTTGGTTCAAGAGATGTTATCACATCGTCAAACTCTCTAAGATGTCTTCCTGGGTCTTCATCTTCCATTCCGTTGAAAGCTTTTTCATGCAAAATTTTAATAATACGACCATCAAATCGATATTCTCTAACTCTAGGATTAGGAAATTCTATTGGTTGTTTAAGAAAAGCAGAATTTGGAGCACTGTATTCTCTGAGAATTTTCTTAGGTTTCTTGGCAGATGTGCTGTGAATGGACATGATTTCCATGAAATCACTCAGGTTTTCAACTTTAACCTTATTTGATCTCAAAAGTTTTTCAATAATTTCTTTGCGTCTTTGAACAGTACGCGATCAAAATAATCTGGTAGATAGGTCCTATCAGAGCGTGTAGACCCTTTTCTCCTAGGGAGACCATTTTGTAGTAGTAACACCTGAAATGTCAAGATACAAACACTTAGCGCTTAGCTTCCCGACAACAACGCCAGAAAATAGCTTGATGACTGCAAGTGCACATATCGTTTGTAGCTAGTTTCGAAGTTAAGATATCGATCCCACACGGAGCCCAAAGGTAAGTGTTTATGAATGAAGTCTCTGTCACACTCAAAGTTGTCACAGGTCTTCGAGTGAATTGACTGCAAGTATTGAAATAAGAAATAAAATTTGGATTAAAATGATTGTATTTAAATAAGACTAAAATGTATACTTCAAAAATAAAAAGCATAAAAGTAAAGAACGATTGATTATTTGTTGTTTTCTACAGATGACAAAAGTAGGCGCGTGGAGATACAGTTCATGGTGATAGTGAATGTGCCAGGTGGGTGAGTGATAAGTGTAACAATTATAATCTTATTAGTATGTGTGTAGGCGAGCAACCCATAATTAGACGGAACTCCTCTTGGTAGATTTTATCCCAACTTCAATAATCCTACTAGTCTGTTACCAAAACCATGGCTAGTCACTAGATGATTAAAATCCTTCAGGTTGCTTAGCAATTAAGCTTCTTGGATTAGACTAATAAGCACAGTGGCTCCTCGTGCTCCTCGAGTTCAACTAGTTTTCCATTGATATCCCCGTGTCACTCGGGGGGTCGCCAGTCTGCTAGCAAACAAGATCTTATCTATGTAGAACAAAATATCATATTGTTTGGTCCCTTAATTGGACAACAGACATTAAACATCCCATAGATAGTCAAGCACACATAATATAGTAATTGAAATCAATCAAAAACTAATGAAAATTATATAGGCACATCACATCTCACCAAACCCTTACATCTCCCACGCCCAAGGGAACTTACTCACACATGAAAGAAGAAAGCATCATCGATACAATTAAATAAAGGGAGTTCTTCTCGATATTACCGTGGAGATCCACAATAGAAATAGAAAAGCAATCCAACAAAATTCAAGATAGGAAGAAACAATCTCAAACTCTAATCTTGCAAGATGGAGATCTCTCTCTCTCTCTCTCAAGTATAAGTAATGGTTATGGAGGTTTGGTGGCTAGGAGGTCGAAGATCGTGGAGCGAGATGAAGAACGTCTTCCCCTTTTTCTCTGGATCTCTTCTTTCTCCCTTCTGGATAGAACGACGGCTGCTGTGTTCTATTTTCGTCTTCGATCTCTTTATGAAAGTTGTCCCTTTTGACAAGATGAAGGCGGTGGCAACTATACGGCCAGAGAAAATATTCCCGCCGTATAGTTGCTCGTTAAATCTACTGGATACCTTCCTCGTTTACTTCCAAAAAGAGACTTGCTTGTTTTAGCCTGAATATTGTATTTTTGTTGTTAAAACCTTTTGTTGATGTTCAGAACCTGAAACACACATTAAAAACCAAGTTTTCTTTGCTACTGAAATATTAGCGTCAAGTAAAGCTAGAAAACCATTAAATCCAGACGAAAAGCATCAATAATAACCATAAAAAAATGTGTCAAAACTCACAGCTATCAGAAAACCTGTTGTTTTAGTTTGAGAAAGTTGTATGGATGTGTATGCGTTCAAGTCTTGAACTTCGTTGGCGCTCACATTGTTTGTTTATAAAAATATACCCGTCTTGGTTGGTCTCATTCTTCTAGTTTGAAGTTCAAATTTATTCCTACTTGGATTGAGTTTATACCAAAACGTAGTAAATTTGGTGAGTTAGGTGGGTAATTCAACGTGTGACTTGTGATGATGAGATTAGACAGAGCATTCTAAATCATGTTTTAAACCATTATCACTTTATGTTGGGCTGAAAGCTTGTGTTTGGTGGACCTGAAGACTTTATCCTCTTGTGGGGTCTTAAGTTTTTCATTTATACACGTTTCAAGGCGGTGTTCTAATTTCCTTAGAGTAGGTCTCCTCTTCACGTACAAGTAGAAGTTTTAGGCGTATATGAGTGGTGCTCTTGGCCCCCTTCCTTGTCCTGTTACTTTTTTTGAAACCCGACATGTACCTACTAGACTTGGTGTAATTCGAGAGGACCCTCTCCTGCTTACTTCTAGGCATACATGACCCGTATATGACATACAAAATACAAGAATGAGGTAATGCCACGCATACGACATACACAATACAAGAATAAAGTAGTGTGACTACCCATTGTCGCAATCTTTGTTTAAAATATAGGCCTTTTCAGTGGTGCACATGAAAAAAATCAATATCCTTAGATCATAGATTATAAAGGAAAAAGAGTGATAAGATGCTCAAAAATTTTGCAAGGATTTTTCTATAAGCTTTGAGCTCATGCTTGAATTCATTCAAATTATGTAAGAAAAAGACCGGATGTTGGAATATATTTTTTTCAATAGTTCCAATGTTAAAATAAACACAATGTCACCATATCTTTTGTTGGAATAAGTTGTCATCATATCATGAACCGAGTCATTTTGAAACGATATGGTGTTTTATTAATTGATTTTAAAAGTCAAACATTATTTATCTATGGCAAAATTCTAAATTACAGACATTTAAAATACAAAATCATTGTCGTCGGACTCGCCATGATATACATTTCCATGTTCTATTTACCTATAACGTATATGGTGATAGGTAGTTCTATAAGTTGATCAAAGATAAGAAAGTTTGACTTTAAAAAAAATGTGCCTTATAAAACGAAAGTGGTATGTCTGTTTGGGACGAAAAAGTTTTGGCTATGCTGGAGCGCACTGCCCCTTGTATCTAAGACCTGTTGCGTGTTGGGAAACGGGGTTGTAAGGTGGCCTACTCAGGTCATGGACTCATAGGTCATGGCTTATTATGCGTGTGCTCAACTAAATCCAAAGTTATCTGCATGTGTCGACCTCTCACAACAACAAATTCTTATCATGATAGAGAACATCTAGGCATTAAAATATAAATGATTAACGTTAGATTGACATTTTTCTCAAGTCTGTGTTCGGTTTACTCTTTGAGTTTTACTACTTTGCCATAATTTTTTAACATGAGTGAGTCTAGCGGGGAAGATGCGAAGAGCATTGGACGATATAGCCCAACAACCTGGGCTCGATTTTTTAGTTTTTGTTTCTTTTATTTTAAAGTAGTGGTCGGAAACGGTGAATCCGCTTCTTTCTAGCACGACAACTGGTGTGACCGCGGGCCTCTCAAGCAGTGGCCTCCCGACCTCTACAATATCGCTACAAGAAAAAAGAGAACTATGGCGAAAGAGTTTGCCAATGGAAACTGGATTCGCACGGTTGCCAGGCTCAACACGCCGATCCAGCTAGCACAATACATGGAGGTTTGGGACATCACCCAACAAACTCAGTTGTGTATGACGCTTCTTGATTCCATCAAATGGACCCTCACCGCTGACGGAGTATACTCCGCCAGCTCGGCCTATCTGTTGGAGATATGCCCTAGAGGCAATAATAAATATAGTTATTATTATATCTTTGTGTTTATGATAAATGTTTACATTCATGCTATAATAGTATTAACCGGAAACATTAATACTTGTGTGATTTGTAAACTAAATTAGAGTCCCTAGTAAAGCCTCTTTAATAATACTAGCTTGTTGGTTAATAGATGATCGTGGTTTCTCGATCATGAACATTGAGATGTTATTAACAACGAGATCATATCATTAGGAGAATGGTATGATGGACATACTCCTATAGATAAGCGTAGCATAAAGATCAAGTCATTTTAATAGTTCAATTGCTATAAGCTTTCTGATACATAGTAACCTAATTCCTTCGACCATGAGATCATGCTAATCACCATCACTGGAAGGATGCTTTGATGACATCAAACACCACACCATAACTGGGTGGCTATAAAGGTGGCATTGAGTGTTCGGAGAGTATGGGTTGAGGCACATGGATCAAGAGTGGGATTTGTCCATCCATATGACGGATAGATATACTCTGGGCCCTCTCGGTGGAATGTCATCCAATTATCTTGCAAGCATGTGACTGGCTCACAAGGGATCTCATACCACGGGAACGAGAAAAGAGTACTTATCGGTAACGAGGTTGAACTAGGTATGCAGAGATATCGACGATCAAAACCTCGGATAAGTAAACTATCGTGAGACAAAGGGAAATTGGTATCGTATGTACGTGGTTCATTCGATCGCAAAGTAATCATAGAAATATGTGGGAGCCATATGAATTTCCAGATTCCTCTGTTGGTTATTGATCGGAGAAGTGTCTCGGTCATATCCGCATAATTCACGAACCGTAGGGAGACACACTTAAGGATTCGTTGTTGTTGTGTAGTTATGGAATGATGAGTAAGAGGCCGAATATTGTTCGGAGTCTCGGATGGGATCCGAGATATCATGAGGAGATCTGGAATGGTCCAGAGAATAAGATTCATATATGGAAAGTCCTGTTTCGGGGTTTGGAAATGATTCCGGTGTTTTCACCGGGAATGTTCTAGAAGGGTCTGAAAGGTCCGGCACTCCGGAAGGGGAAGGGTACATGGATGTGTCATGAAAATGTGGAATGGTTGCATCATGTACTAGGTCACTTGGCTGGGCAATATGAAGAGAGAAATCAAATTCAAGTTTGAAAGTCAAACGCCAATTTGAAAAGTCAAATCCGAACATTGCTTGGTGGAGGGAGAGTAGGAAACCTACCTAGGGTAGAAGTCCCACTCCCTCCACCCTCCGGCCAAGGAGGAGGAGTTGGAGGAGGACTCCCTCCTCCCAAACCGCCTCCCCCCACCTATATAAGGAGGGTAGGGCGCCCCTACCCCTCACACCAAAACCCTAGCTCCTAGGCGCCACCACCTCCAAGTGCTGTCGTAGCCGCCAGGGCCTCCTCCAAGTCGCCGACTAGGGTTTCCCCAAACCCTAGACGCCGGCCAAGCCACCCCCCTTGGTGCCTCTAAACCGTAGATCGGCAAGGCCCTCTCTTACTCCACCATACTCGCTCCGGCTTAGGTGAAGCCCTGCGGGATCTCCCCTCTACTTCCGACACCACGCCGTTGTGCTGCCGGAATCACGAGGAGAGTGCTACAACCTCTGCTGCCTGCTGGAAAAAGGGAGAGGAAGGTCTTCATCGAGTACCGAACATGTGACCGACTGCGGAAGCGCTGCCGGCAAAGAACGAATAAAACCCCTTGTCGAAGCCCTTTATGATAAGCTTCCCTGGATCTGGGAAGTTTCTCTTTCACGGTATTGAGATCGTTTGATCGATTTCCTTGATTTGATCGCTACTTATTGGCGTGCGCTCAAAGGATACAAACAGGGATTCGCAAATAGCTTGTATCCATAGAACATCTGGCGTAACATAGATAACAAATAAATAGGGGTTAATATCATTCCGATTGCCATTACAAAAGTAATTAGCATTTTTGGCATTAACAGAAATTTTGGACTAGTAATTAGTCCAAAAAAGACTACTAATTCTGCGACAAAACCACTCATTCGAAGGATCGTCTACGCAATCTTGAGATCGGCAAGTGTATGACTACATCACCCACGAGAATCTGCTCTCGTTAATCGCTTTGGAATCTTCGAGGGTGAGTGCTTCTATCGACTCGTTGCTACAATCTAGTAGATAGATCTTGGCTTGTTTGTGTGCATGCGGTAGAAATTTTTTGTTTTCCATGCTACGAACTCCGACACTATCATGCACAATTCAACGGCTATTTTCCCAAATTCAAGGCGCAAAAGATTTGGGCCGCACACGCTGAGCCGAAGTGCAAGCTCTTCTCTTGGCTGGCCCTTGATGTCTACGCACTTCTATTCTTGTAGACAGTTGTTGGGCCTCCAGGTGCAGAGTTTTGTAGAATAGCAGCAAGTTTCCCTTAAGTGGATTACCCAAGGTTTATCGAACTCAGGGAGGAAGTGGTCAAAGGTATTCCCTCTCAAGCAATCCTGCAATCAAGATACAAGAAGTCTCTTGTGTCTCCAACACACCCAATACACTTGCCAGGTGTATAGGTGCACTAGTTCGGCAAAGAGATAGTGAAATACAAGTAGTAACGGTGCCAGAAAATAGCTTGACGATAAGGTAAAGACTAAAGCAAAGCAAACATGCAATAGATCTAGATGCAAATGGTGTTTCAATGTTTAGAAACAAGGCCTAGGGATCATACTTTCACTAGTGAACACTCTCTCATATAAATATCCTCTCTTCATGATACTACTCTTAACTACTCTCCGGTTGGACACTCTAATCATCGGTAGGGCTATAACAACACTCCTCAAAGTCCGCCTTCGCCAATCTAGATAACCTCACACTGTCACCTTGAGCGCTAGATGGTTCCAACAAACAACAAAATTTCATAGAGACATCCAACTCCAAATATAACTCATAACAAATATTTAATCTAGCCAAAGTGCCACACACGGTATGCACGTTGTCACTTTCACACACGTGGATAAAAGCATAGATCTATTAAAGCACAAGAGTATTAGTGCCACCATGGCGTGCACGCTGTCACTTTCACACACATGGGAAGAGCAGAGATCTATTAAAGCACTTGAGTAGCAAGGTAGATCTATTTGATTACAAAGCTCATGATCACAATATGACCATGCATAGAGAGAGAGATGAACACATAGCTACCGGTAGATCCCTTAGCCTCGAGGAAGAACTACTCCCTCCTCATCATGGGAATCAACAACGGTGATGAATATGGCGATGGAGATGGATGGAGATGGCTCCGGGGGCACTTCCCCATCCCGGCAGGGTGCCGGAACAGAGACCTTCTGTCCCTGAATCTCCCTTTCGGTGGAGGCGACAGTACGGGGGTTTTTCTGGAAGTATGGTGGATTATTTAGGGTTTCTGCATCAAGGGCTTCTTATAGGCGAAGAGGCAAGGCCGGGAGGCGGCCGGAGGGGCCACACCCTTCCCAGGCGCGGGTCCACCCTAGCCCGCGCCTGGGGGGGTGATGGTGGCCCTCTGGCACCTCTCTGTATCCCCTTCTGGCTTCGTGACGCCCACGGTAAAATATTGACTTTGGCTTTTGTCCCGTCCAATTCCGAGAATATTGATTTTCTGCCTTTCTGGAACCAAAAATAGAAAAAACAGGCAACTGGCATTGTGGCATCTTGTTAATAGGTTAGTTCTAGAAAAGATATAAAAACACCTCAAAGTGTAGACAAAGCAAAGCAAAGTAGATACTAAACAAGCATGGAGCATCAAAAATTATAGATACGTTTCCGACGTATCAAGCATCCCCAAGCTTAACTCCTGCTCGTCCTTGAGTAGGTAAGTGATAAAAGAATAATTTTTGAGGTGACGTGCACCATCAAAACTAAGATCAAACCATTTGCAAGCATTAAAAGCTGGGATCAAAGAACTCTAAATATGAGCATGAAAGATAGAGTTCTAACAGTAAGACAAAGTAACTATGCATGCAACATGAAAGGTTACAAACAAAGATCATGAATAACAATGTATTGAAAGACTTTTGTTTGTTTCACATATAGAAAACATAGCATAGTGGCATTCAGCTTGTCCCTCATAGAGTAGCAAATATATGCATAGGACACCTTCAAAGTTCACAAGGGTGACTAGCAACAAGTAGCACATGAACAAGTAATATCACAATATGCATCAATCAATAAGTTTTGGGACACTGCACACAGAATGACAACTATGCTCTCTTAATGCTGCTTAAAAGTAGAAGGTGGAGACTCAAAAAAAAGTAGAAGAAAGGCCTTATTTCAAATTTAAAAAAAGAGCTTCCAAAAATTATGGTAATTGTTAGCTTTCAGCCCTCACTGCCCCTATCATACGCATCTTGAAGTGGTTAAGGTTAAAGTGAACAAACTATGGAGTATATGCTTGACAAAGTATAAATTGGCAATCTCAAGTCCCTTGAATACGAGGGCCACACCTCATGCTAATCAACTTCAGTCACCTGTAAGTTCTTGTCATTGTAAGTACATGCGTATCATAGAGAACCGCCAACGGGGTACCCCTTGCACATGGTACAGGAACTATCCCATAACCAAAATGACAAGGCAAGCAGACAATGAGCATCTCAGCGATCTTTTTATTTACTATATGCATAGCTTTTTATTGAGGATGCTTCATAGATAGCTCAGTATGGTGATGCTGCAAGTTTCCACCATGATTAGGCATGGCTTAGTGATGACTCCTTGATGTGAAGCCTGTTGGGAGCAAGGTGTGAAGCAGCACAGCAGCAAGCTTTCCCTCAGTAAGAAACTGAGGTTATCGAACCAGTAGGAGGAAGGAAACGTCACACAGGTGTTGCAAGCAACACGGTTACTTGCATAACACAAACTCAAGACTTTGCCCCAACTAATCAGTGAGGTTGTCAAGCTCACCGGTTTGCTGTAACAAAGGATTAAACGTATGGTGTGGAAGGTAATGGTTTGCAACAAGTGAACAAGTAACAGTGGAAGATGTATCAATGATAAAGATTGGATCGGGGTCCATAGTTCACTAGAGGTGCTCTCCTTAGATAAACAACATGGCATGAAGGGTGAACAAATTACAGTGGGAAAATTGACAGGAACTGAGCAAGGCATAACAATGCAATACTAGACAAAAAGATCCTATGAGATTCGATTGGGCAATACAACAATATACATAGACCGCCATCCAACTCCATCTATGACTAGAAGTCCACCTTCAGCTTATCATCTGAACCCCCTCCAGTATTAAGTTGCAAGCAACAAACAACTGCTTTAAGCAAAGTGTGTAAGGTAAACAATCCACTTGTTCCATGAACAAGAGAACGTTGTTTTGTCCCTAGTACTAACAGCACATCTAGAACCGAAGATATTTCTGTCACTTCCCTTGGAAACTAGAGGCATGAACCCACTATCGAGCATAAATACCCCCTCTTGGAATCACTAGCAACTACTCAGCCAAGATAGCTACTAACAACGGAGAGCATGCAAGATCACAAAAAACACATACATGATAGAATCATAAAGACAAAACCATTAATCAATCTGACATAGTAATCTCAATATCCATCGAATCCCCGCAAACACAACATGCATGATTACAAATAGATTAGATCTTGATCATGAACGGAGCTCACAAGATCTATACATGAAAGCACAAAGGAGGAGATACAACCATCTAGCTACTACATGGACCTATAGTCCAAGGTGGAACTACTCACACATCGTACCAGAGAGATGGCCTCCGACATGATTTCCCCTTCAGCAGGGTGCCGGGAAGAACTTCAGATCCACCCCGATCTAGGGATAACGATGGCAGCGGCTACAGAAGGTTTCATGGAGTTTTGATCGGGTACTTAGGGTTTCTGCATCGGGGGCTTCTTATAGGCGAAGAGGCGAGGCTGGGAGGCGGCCAGGGGGCCCACCCTGCCCAAGCGCAGGACAGGGCCCACCAGCGCCTAGGGGGGTCTAGACACCCTGGTTCGCGTCTCTGTCTCGTCTTCTAGATTTGTGTCCCTCACGGTAAAAATTGACTTTGGCTTTTGTCCCGTCCAATTCCGAGAATATTGATTTTCTGCCTTTCTGGAACCAAAAACAGAAAGGCAACTGGCACTATGGCAACTAGTTAATAGGTTAGTTCTAGAAAAGATATAAAAACACCTCAAAGTGTAGACAAAGAAAAGCAAAGTAGATACTAAACAAGCATGGATCATCAAAAATTATATTTACGTTTCCGACATATCAAGCATCCCCAAGCTTAACTCCCGCTCGTCCTCGAGTAGGTAAGTGATAAAAAGAATAATTTTTGAGGTGACATGCACCATAAAAACCAAGATCAAACCATTTGCAAGCATTGAAAGCTGGGATCAAAGAACTCTAAACATGTGCATCAAAGATGGAGTTCTAACAATAGGACATAGTAACTATGCATGCAACATGAAAGGCTACAAACAAAGATCATGAATAACATGCATTGAAAAATGTTTGTTTGTTTCACATGCAGAAAACATGGCATAGTGGCAATAATCTTGTCCCTCATAGAGTAGCAAATAGATGCATAGGACACCTTCAAAGTTTACAAGGGTGACTAGAAACAAATAGCACAAGAACAAGTAATATCACAATATGCATCAATCAATAAGTTTTGGAACACTGCACACAGGATGACAACTATTCTCTCTTAATGGTGCCTAAAGGTAGAAGATGTAGACTCAAATAATGGTGGAAGAAAGGCCTTTCATAAAGGAAGCAGGGATTTCAAGTTTCAAAAAGAGCTTACAAAAATTATGGTACTTGTTAGCTTTCAGCCCTCATTGCCCCTATCATAAGCATCTTGAAGTGATTAAGGTTAAAGTGAACAAAGATGGAGTATATGCTTGACAAAGTATAAGTTGGCAATCTCAAGTCCCTTGAATACGAGGGCCACACCTCATGCTACTCAACTTCAGTCACCTGTAAGTTCTTGTCATTGTAAGTATTTGCATATCATAGAGAACCGCCAACGGGGTACCCCTTGCACATGGTACAGGAGCTATCCCATAACCAAAATGACAAGGCAAGCAAACAATGAGCATCTCAGCGATCTTTTTATTTACCATATGCATAGCTTTTTATTGAGGATGCTTCATAGATAGCTCACTATGGTGATGCTGCAAGTTTCCACCATGATTAGGCATGGCTTAGGCTAGCGGCCCAGGCGTTTCTCTAATACAAAATACAAACTCTATGGACTTACAAGTTCCCTCTTTATTTTACATCGGTGACATCCATAGACAAAAGAGCATGATATCAACTGAGTACAAAGTACAAGTGCAATGTTGAAAACGTTCCCCGTGACAGCACGGTTCTGCTAATTCCAACGTATAAGTGCAAGCATATACAACATAGATGACACAATGGTTCAAGTTTATTAGGGGCAAAAAATATAAAGTGTGCCATCAAGTTTGTGAGGGCTTTAATCACTAAGTTTTCACATAACAAAATAGTTTTTAATTGCAAGATATATGAAAACAAGAATATACTTGGAATGGTGTAACACACCATACATAAGAATTTATAGTGGACACTTGGGAATAACTTGGTTTCTTGGGAGCTGAAAGCATGAGTAGAGCTTACTCATACAAGTGGAGGCTAGCAAAAGACTGGGAGCAACCAACTAAGAGAGCATAATGGCCATAATTATGCAGTGCAACAAAACATTACTAATCAAAGCATAGAGTGGTACTACAAGTTTATGACTAAATGATCATAGAGGCTATGGTGACTTGTTCATAGTCATAACATGGTGTGAGCATGTGCCAAGTCAACCCAAGCAAAGCATCAAAGGAGAATACCACAATACTATGCTTTTGCATGCTAAAACAACGCATAATTTCTTCAAGGCACACTAAGCAATCCCAATTGTTTGGAACAATACATGCTACAGCAATAATTACTAATCATAAGGTCAAAACAACACCTAGCATGTCATGCTAAAGTCTAAGTCACAGTCAATGCAAGATCCTCTTGCACTTATCAAGCAAGAACTTCCTACTCCTTTCCAACACCAAGCGACTTATTTGCAAAACAACACAGTGAGAACGGAGGTCCACATTACTTTATTCAAGCAAACTAAACAACCTAAGCAAAGCAAACAAAAACTAAGATGCTCCAAGAACAACACAACTGTGCATGAAACAATAAAAACGAAGTGTCTAGAAAGACCTGAGCTTTTTATTGATGAAGAAGGGGATGCCTTGGGCATCCCCAAGCTTTGACGCTTGTACCTCTTGGATATTTCTTGGGGTGACACCGGGGTGGCATACCCAAGCTTGAGATTTTTCCATTCTTCATCTCATTGCATCATTCTCTCTCCACACCTGAAATTTTTTCCTTCATACAAAACTTCACACAATCTTCATTAGCAACATTAGCGTATTCAAAAGATATCAGACCTCTGGCAAAGCTTTGGAATAGCAAGAATTTTTACTAAAAACACAAGCTACTGTAGTAACTCCTTCAAAAAGCTCAATTCACCTAAAGAGAACTCAAAAAGGAATCAATAAGAAGCAAATGCAAATAATGGCAGAAATCTATCAAAACAGACCAGCACATAGAAACCGATTTTTTTGAACATCTTATGTTGCTCAAATCAAAAAGTGTTGAACTAACAAAAGTTATCTAACATACTGGGGGATTTATTCGTAAAGTTTCAGCTCAATACGGGTTACAGAGACTCCTCACATTTTTTTTGTGAAGGACAAAAATCTGTTTCGGGACAGCAACTCCCCAAATCTTACTTCCCTCTCATTAGAGGTCAGTCTTGGCACAAAAAGCAAACAAAAAGGATAAGCAGAGGTCATTACTGAAGTAATAACTTCCAAGACTCAAGTAAACTCTTGGGTTATCTCCCAACAAGTACTTTTCTTTAACGCCTTTAAGTTAGGCACAAGGAGCAAGAAGAATCAAGTATTTTCAAATGAAGAAGCATTAACATCAAACCTTGCTTTCAAAGGAGGAACAAAAAACAACTTCTCTCTCCTCATAGGGAAGTTTTTAATACCTTTCTTGAATGGAAAATGATATTTAATGGTGCCTTATTTCATATCAATGATGGCACCAACTATTCTAAGAAAAGGTCTACCCAAAGTAATAGGACAAGAAGCATTGTATTCAACATCCAAAACATAGAAATCCACAGGGACATAAGCATTGTTAACCATAATAAGAACATCATTAATACTCCCCATGAGTTTCTTCTTAGCATTATCATTAAGTGAGACATCCAAATAACAATCTTCCAAAGGTGGCAAATCAAGCATTTCATAAATCTTCCTAGGCATAATAGAGACACTAGAACCAAGATCACATAAAGCTTTGAGATCAAAGTCATTCACTTGCACATTAATAATGGGTTCCCAACTATCTTCTACTTTCCTAGGAATAGAAGCTTTCTGTTTCAGCTTCTCTTCCTTAATCTTAACAAGAGCATCTGTAATATGTTTTGTGAAAGCAACATGCATATCACTAGCATCAGGACTTCTAGCAAGCTTTTGTTGGAATATAATCACTTCAGAAATATTGCAACCATCAATATCAAAATCAAACTTAGCATCACTAGTAGTAGGCTCAATAGGCTTAGGCATAGTAGGAGGAGGAACGAGGACTACATGTGGTTTAGTGGTGATGGTGCACACACTATTGCTTTTATCAATTTCAGCTTCCCTTTCCCACTTAGCATGAAGTTGGGCTAACAATCTAACATTCTCATCAATAGTAACTTGTATGGCATGAGCAGTAGCAAAGGTATTTTCCATGGTTTCAGGTTTAGCAGCCATTTTATTTATCAAGGAGGACTGAGCTTTAGACAAAGAGGATATATTCTTCTCAGCACTCAAATTTTTTGACTGTGAACTAGGAATTTCTCTATTCAGATTCTCAAGCTGATGACTAATGTTTTTCAAGATAATAGATTGTTCCTCCATAGTTTTAGTGAGAATCTTATTTTTCTCATATTGCATTTGCATAAAGTTTTTAGTGGATCTCTCAACTTCTAGAATCCTCTCTTCACTAGGCATTCCAGATTTACCCTGATAAGCATTTCCACTAGGAGGATAAGGCCTATAATTATTGCTGCTACCAAAATTATTCCTATAGGCATTGTTGTTGAAATTGTTGTTTCTAATGAATTTCACATCAAATTGCTTTTCTTGAGCAACCAAAGAGGCTAAGGGAACACTATTAGGATCTAGAGGAGCTTTCCCATTAACAAGCATAGCCATAATAACATCAATCTTATCACTCAAATAGGAAGTTTCCTCAACAGAATTTACCTTCTTACCATGTGGAGCTCTCTCAGTGTGCCATTCAGAGTAGTTAACCATCATATTATCAAAGAGTCGAGTTGCAGCACCCAAAGTGATGCTCATAAAAGTACCTCCAGCAGCTGAATCCAACAGGTTTCTTGAGGAGAAGTTCAAACCTGCATAAAAAGTCTGGATAATCATCCAAGCAGTGAGTCCATGAGTGGGACAATACTTAACCAAAGATTTCATTCTTTCCCAAGCTTGAGCAACATGTTCATTATCAAGTTGTTTAAATTTCATAATGTCACTTCTCATAGATATAATCTTAGCAGGAGGGTAGTACTTTCCAATAAAAGCATCTTTGCATTTAGTCCAAGAATCAATACTATTTTTAGGCAAAGTAGCAACCATTCTTTAGCCTTTCCTCTCAAGGACAAAGGAAAAAGCTTGAGCTTAATAATATCTCCATCTATATCTTTATACTTTTGCATCTCATAGAGTTCAACAAAGTTATTGAGATGGGCAGCAGCATCATCAGAACTAGCACCCGAAAATTGCTCTCTCGTCACAAGATTCAACAAAGAAGGATTAATTTCATAAAAGGTAGCATCAGGAGCAGGTGGAGCAATAGGAGTGCTTAGGAAATCATTGTTGTTGGTGCTAGTGAAGTCACACAACTTGGTGTTCTCAGCAGAGTTCATTTTGGCAAAGGTGGGTAGGCTAAAAACAGCAGCAGCTAAAGCAGGAACTAATTTTTTTGTGTTTTTGAATAAAGCAAGCAAACCAAACTAGACTAATTTTTTGGGTTTTTTGAAACGAGGCAAAGAAAACCAAGCAAAAGAAACAAAGCAAACTAAAAACAAAGTAAAGAGAAAGGAAGTGAAGGACTCCCCTAGTGAAAACGTCCTTAGCCTCCCTGGCAACGACGCCAGAAAGCTTTGATGACTCCTTGATGTGAAGGCTGTTGGGAACCCCAAGAGCAAGGTGTGAAGAAGCACAGCAACAAGCTTTCCCTCAGTAAGAAACCGAGGTTATCGAACTAGTAGGAGGAAGGAAACGTCACACAGGTGTTGCAAACAATGCGAAGACCCGCAGAACACAAACTCAAGAATTTACCCCAACTAATCAGTGAGGTTGTCAAGCTCACTGGTTTGCTGTAACAAAGGATTAAACGTATGGTGTGGAAGGTAATGGTTTGCAGCAAGTAAACAAGTAACAGTGGAAGATTTATCAATGGTAAAGATTGGACCAGGATCCATAGTTCACTAGAGGTGCTCTCCTTAGATAAACAACAAGGCATGAAGGGTGAACAAATTACAGCGGGGCAATTGACAGGAACTGAGCAAGGCATAATAATGCAATACTAGACAAAAAGATCCTATGAGATTCGATTGGGCAATACAACAATATACATAGACCGCCATCCAACTGCATCTATGACTAGAAGTCCACCTTCAGGTTATCATCCGAACCCCTCCAGTATTAAGTTGCAAGCAACAGACAACTGCTTTAAGCAAAGTGTATAAGGTAACAATCCACTTGTTCCATGAACAAGAGACCGTTATTTTCTCCCTAATAGCAACAACACATCTACAACCAAAGATATTTCTGTCACTTCCCTTGGAAACTAGAGGCATGAACCCACTATCGAGCATAAATACCCCCTCTTGGAGTCACTAGCAACTACTCGGCCAAGATAGCTACTAACAACGGAGAGCATGCAAGATCACAAACAACACATACATGATAGATTCATAAAGACAAAACCATTAATCAATCTGACATAGTAATCTCAATATCCATTGAATCCCCGCAAACACAACATGCATGATTACAAATAGATTAGATCTTGATCATGAACGGAGCTCACAAGATCTATACATGAAAGCACAAAGGACGGGATACAACCATCTAGCTACTACATGGACCCATAGTCCAAGGTGGAACTACTCATGCATCATACCGGAGAGAGGGCCTCCGGGATGATTTCCCCTCCGACAGGGTGCCGGGAAGAACTTCAGATCCCCCTGATCTAGGGACGATGGTGGTGGCGGCTACAAAAGGTTTCGTGGAGTTTTGATCGGGTACTTAGGGTTTCTGCATCGGGGGCTTCTTATAGGCGAAGAGGCGAGGCTGGGAGGCGGCCAGGGGGCCCACACCCTGCCCAGGCGCGAGGCAGGGCCCACCCACGCCTAGGGGGCGGGTCTGGACACCATGGTTCGCGTTTTCATCTCGTCTTCTGGATTCATGTCCCTCACGGTAAAATATTGACTTTGGCTTTTGTCCCGTCCAATTCCGAGAATATTGATTTTCCGCCTTTTTGGAACCAAAAACAGAAGAAAACAGGCAACTGGCACTGTGGAAACTTGTTAATAGGTTAGTTCCTGAAAAGATATAAAAACACCTCAAAGTGTAGACAAAGCAAAGCAAAGTAGATACTAAACAAGCATGGAACATCAAAAATTATAGATACGTTTCCGACGTATCACTTAGGATAGCGCCCTAGGCGTTTCTCTAACACAAAATACATACTCCATGGACTTACAAGTTCCCTCTTTATTTCACACCGGTGAGATCAATATACAAAAGAGCATGATATCAACTGAGTACAAAGTACAAGTGCAATGTTGAAAACATTCCCCATGACAGCACAGTTCTGCTAATTCCAACGTATAAGTGCAAGCATATACAACATAGATGACACAATGATTCAAGTTTATTAGGGGCAAAGAGTATAAAGTGTGCCATCAAGTTTGTGAGGGATTTAACCACTAAGTTTTCACATAACAAAATACTTTTTAATTGGAAGATGGCTGAAAAGAAGAATATACTTGGTATGGTGTAACACACCATGCATAAGAATTTATAGTGGACACTTTGGAATAACTGGGTTTCTTCGGAGTTGGAAGCATAAGTAGAGCTTACTCATACAAGTGGAGGCTAGCAAAAGACTGGGAGCAACCAACTAAGAGAGCAATACTGGTCATAATCATGCAGTGCAACAAAGCATTACTAATCAAAGCATAGAGTGGTACTACAAGTCAAGGACTAGATGATCATAGAGGCTATGGTGACTTGTCAAAGTCATAACATGGTGTGAGCATGTGCCAAGTCAACCCAAACAAAGCATCAAAGGAGAATACCGCAATACTATGCTTTTGTATGCTAAAACAACACATGATTCTTTCAAGGCACACTAAGCAATCCCAATTGTTTGGAACAAGACATGCTACAGCAATAATCCCTAAGCATAAGGTTAAAACAACACCTAGCATGTCATGCTTAAGTCTAAGTCACAGTCAAAACAAGCTCCCTTTTGTACCACTTAAGCATGAAGCTTTCTACTCTTTCCAACACCAAACAACTTATTTGAAACAACTCACAAAGATAATAATCAATAAAGATCAGTGATCTTGTCTCACAAATCCACAAAGAAGAACTAAAAAGTTCTAAGCTGAAAGCACAAGAAAACTAAGGCTAAACGCAGTGCTAGCAAAAGTGAACACTCACAAAACAATAAGAGTGAAAACTAGATTGTTCTAGACAATGGAAACAGAGTGTGTCTCTATCCAAAAGAAGTGTGGTGTAACCAACCAACTTACTCAAGCGGACTAAGAAAACAAAAAATAAGATGATCCAAGAACAACACAATTGTGCATGAAACAATAAAATCGAAGTGTCTAGAAAGACCTGAGATTTTTATTGATGAAGAAGGGGATGCTTTGGGCATCCCCAAGATTTTACGCTTGTACCTCTTGAATATTTCTTGGGGTGACATGGGGTGGCATCCCCAAGCTTGAGATTTTTTCCATTATTCATCTCATTACATCATTCTCTCTCTACACCTAAATTTTTTCCTTCATACAAAACTCCACACAATCTTCATTAGCAACATTAGTGTATTCAAAAGATAATAGACCCTTGGGTTTAGATTTAGAACAACAAAACTTTCACTAAAAACACAAGCTACTGTAGCAATTCCCTCAAAAAGCTCAATTTCCCAAAAATAACCCAAAAAAGAATCAATAAGAAGCAAGTGCAAATAATGACAGAAATCTATCAAAACAGACCAGCAGGTAGAAACCGATTTTTTCGAACATCTTCTGTTGCTCAAATCAAAAAGTGTTGAACTAACTAAAGTTATCTAACATAATGGGGGATTTATTCATAAATTTTAAGCTCAATACGAGTTATAGAGACTCCTCACGATTTTTTTTGTGAAGGACGGAAATTTGTTTCGGGACAGCAACTCCCCAAATCTTACTTCCCTCTTATTAGAGGTCATTCTTGGCACAAAAAGCAAACAAAAAGGATAAGGAGAGGTCATTACTGAAGTAATAACTTCCAAGACTCAAGGAAACTCTTGGGTTATCTCCCAACAAGTACTTTTCTTTAACACCTTTAAGTTAGGCTTGATAGTTTGAGAAGATGCTCTCATAAGAAATATGAATTGAAGCAAAAGAGAGCATCAAGAAGCAAATTCAAAACACATTTAAGTCTAACCCACTTCCTATTCATAGGAATCTTGTAAAGAAACAAGTCATGAAAGTACAAAGCAACAAGTATAGGAAAGCTAAACAAGTGCAACTTCGAGATTTTCAACATAAAGAGGGGAAACTTAATATTTTTGAGGCACATAAGACCATGTTTCCCTCTCTCATAATAACTTTCAGTAGCAACATGAATAAAATTAACAATATAACTATCACATAAAACATTCTTATCATGAGCCACATGCATAAAATGATTATTACTCTCCACATAAGAATAGTCATTCTTATTAATTGTAGTGGGAGAAAATTCAACAAAATAGCCATCATTATGTAAACACCCGGATTTTTAATCACATATGCCTGTTATGCCATACATTGCAATCCCAGGATTACCATTTTTGCGAGAACTAACAGATTGGATATCATAGTACATCGTACATTACAAACCATACATAAGGTCTTACACAAATAAGGATCTCATGATCCAGTTCTTAATACAAATCAAGAAGCGGAATAACGTAAAGATAACGATAGCATGGGCAAAGCTCCATCTTCATGGTCACAAGCAATGCTGACGATGGGAGATTATCCTAGTTGTCGTAACCTTCCTGCGGTCCGTCATCCTGATACTCCTCTTCATAGTCTAGCCACGGGAATAGCCAGGGACAAAGCCATGAGTACTCTTTAAGTACTCGCAAACTAATACTAACAAGTGAAGTGGTTTTGAATAGGATATACTAAGCTCTAGGGTTATTTTGCAAAAAGCCAGATTTACCTCTACTAAGTTCAGAAGCAAAGAAAGCTTAGTTGAAAGTTTTATAACACCTAAGTGGGGACTTGAGTTTCATATCACAACTCTGTTGTGGTCAAGTCAAAGTCATAAATCATTTCATAAATCATTTTGAAAGCATCTGACGACGGAACAGTATGGCCACTCCAACTGTCCATAACCGCGGACGCGGCTATTCGAATAGTTTGACACTCTGCAGAGATTGTACACTTTCACTACAACATTCGATACATCCGTCAGGTGTTGGCCACGTAGAGATAAAACACAAAATTTCCCCTCTAACATGGTGATCCCAAGATCCAGCTAAGGTAGAAGGCCACGAGGTTTACCACTAGACGCGCAGTTGCAGATTACTGATGAAGCGCGTCAGATGATGCAGTGCAGTCCTTTGCGATCCGATCGTCCTAGTGCTGATCGTACAACACCTCTGCTGGTATCCACACGTGCAAGGAGGAGCACCGGCGGCGAACTGCTAGGTTCGGTACGACGACAGGACTGTTGTGGAGCTAGGGTTTCCAACACATGGAATGACCTAACCGATCAATGATTAACCTTTCTGGGTTACGGTGCTCCACTATATATAGGGAGTGAACGTGGGCTCTGCTCGCGCGGCCCATTCACTAAAGCCCATATAATATTAGTCCCTGTGAGTCCGACTCACTGACTCAGTCCAAATCAGGCTCGGGTCCAACCCAACCAGATTTCTAGTTCAGATCCAATCCGAACTTGCTCCCGCTCTTAAGTGTGTGACCCGGCAGGCTCATGGCTACTCGAACACGATTGGAGTCCGACTCACAATCGATCAGTCGGCAGCGGCTCCTAGCAGAGCATGCCGACTCCCAAGTACCAAAGAGTCATGAAGACTTGCCTTTCCAATGTGACTTGCGTCCGAGTCCCTTTTGCCTCACGATATACCTTGTCAGACTATAGGCGAATATATGTCATCCCTTAAATAGTCCGACTCTCTTCTCGATCCGAGATAAGTGATTCACCCGACTAACTCTTAGTCGATCGCCTCGGTTAACACTTAACCGAGTCGTGCATGGCCATGCTTTTCGAATCATATTTCACTAGAGGGCCCAGAGAATATCTCTCCGAGTGGAGGGGCAAAATCCCATCTTGGTTATTCACATCACGCAGCTTGATTCTCAGTCGACCCGAACTCTTCCTTTATAACATTTGACAAAACCTAAGTCGGTGATCCTCAACTCGGACTATGCAATAACCTCAGGTCTAAGGATTACATTGATTGAGATATACAAATGACTACTTGTTCGTTGTACCTCAATATGGGTCAATCCGACTCGCTAAACTCTTTAGCCGAATCTGTGTAAGTCAGAATAGCATCTCCATGCCCATGAGAAGTGGAACCGAGTCATCAAGCCAACTTTCACATTGGTCTAAGTTGTGTGTCCAGCACAACCTCAATGACCAAGGATATTTAGTACAAACAACATGAATGTATAGTTCCACAACAGAATCACATATTCAATGATACACATGAGATGTTTATACAAGGACAACTTAATAACTTTATGAATACAATGGGAAATATCATCATACATGATTGCCTCTAGGGCATATTCCCAACAGTCTCCCACTTGCACTAGAGTCAATCTTCCGACATCACATGTCTAGGCATCTAATGCCCATGGCTCTCAAGTGCGCCTCATGCTTCGGCTGTGGTAACGGCTTTGTCAACGGATCTGCAGTATTTGCATCCGTGTGTACCTTGCATAACTTGATATCACCCTGATCCACGAACTGGCGAATCAGGTGATATCACATGAGTATGTGCTTGTTCTTCTGGTGTTGTCTAGGTTCCTTAGCTTGTGCAATAGCACCATTGTTGTCACAATACACGTCTAACGGATTGGACGAGCGCTGAACCACACCAAGATCCATGAGGAAATTCCTCATCCAAACAGCCTCCTTTGCTGCCTCTGAGGCGGCAATATACTCAGCCTCTGTTGTAGATGCAGACACAGCCTCTTGCTTGGAACTCTTCTAGCTCACAACACCTCCGTTTATAATAAACACGTGTCCGGATTGCGAACAAGAATCATCAGATTCGGTAAGATAACTCGCATCTGTGTAACCCTTTACACTGAGTTCATCTTCACCACCATAAACCAAAAACATATCCTTAGTCCTTCTCAAGTACTTAAGGATATTTTTAGCCGCTGTCCAGTGGATCTCTCCAGGATCAGCCTCGTATCTGCTCACAACACTTAGAGCATAGGAAACATCCGGCCTAGTACAAATCATGGCATACATGATGGATCTGACTGCAGAAGCATATGGAATCGCACTCATCCGACTTTGCTCATCAATTGTCGAAGGACACTGAGTCTTGCTAAGTTTTACACCATGGGACATCTGTAAGAATCCCTTCTTAGACGATTCCATGTTGAACTTCTTCAACATTTTGTCCAAATAAGTACTCTGACTCAATCCAATGAGCCTCCTTGATCTATCTCTATAGATCCGGATTCCGAGGATGTATGTTGCCTCACCCAAGTCTTTCATTGAGAAACTCCTTTCCAATGATTCCTTGGTTTCTTGCAACATCTGGACATCATTTCTAATCAATAATCCACATATAAGATTAGAAAGTTTACTTTGCTCCCACTAAACTTCTTGTATAAACAAGAATCATGATCACTCATGATGAAGCCAAACGATTTGACTACCTCATCAAAGCGAATATTCCAACTCCGAGATGCTTGCTTCAACCCATAAATGGATTTCTGAAGTTTGCATACCTTGTCAGCATTAGCCGGATCGACAAAACCCTCGGGCTGTATCATATACACGTCCTCGGTTAAATTTCCGTTAAGGAAAGCTGTTTTGACATCCATCTGCCATATCTCATAGTCGAAATAGGCTGCTATAGCTAACATGATTCGAACTGATTTAAGCATCGCTACAGGCAAGAAAGTCTCGTCGTAATCAACTCGTTGAACTTGTCGGAACCCCTTCGCGACAAGACATGCTTTATAGATAGAAACGTTTCCATCCATATCAGTTTTCTTCTTAAAGACCCATTTGCACTCGACGGGTCTTGCACCGTCTGGCAGATCAACCAAGTTCCAAACTTGATTTTCATCCATGGAATTTAACTCGGATCTCATGGCTCCAAGCCATGACTCGGAATCAGATCCCACCATCGCTTCCGAATAATTTGCCGGCTCATCACTATCTAACAGTAACACATCACGAACACTTCGTAATCTTGCCGATCTTCGTAGTACAGGTGCTGCTGCCGGCTCAGCCGCCACGACTGGCTCAACCTCCAAGGTTTTTGCCGACTTGCTACTAGCCAGTTCCTCTCGAATTTCTTCGAGCTGCACCGTGTTACTCCCCTACTGAGAAACTCTTTCTCAAAGAAGACACCATTTCGAGCGACAAACACTTTGCCCTCTTCTCGGTTGTAGAAGTAGTAACCCAAGGTTTCCCTCGGATACCCTATAGAAATACACTTATCCGACTTGGCTGGAAGCTTGTCCGACTGAAGTCGCTTAACAAATGCTTCACAACCCCAAATCTTAAGAAAAGACAAACTCGGCTTTTTGCATGTCCACATCTCATGCGGTGTCTTCTCTACCGATTTTGATGGTACTCTGTTTAGTGTGAACGCCGCTGTTTCTAGACAATAACCCCAAAATGATAAAGGCAGATCTGTTCGACTCATCATTGATCGTACCATGTCCAACAAGGTCCGATTCTGCCTTTCCGAAACACCATTCCTTTGTGGCGTTCCTAGCGGAGTAAGTTGAGGAACTATTCCACAACTTTTCAGATGGTCATCGAACTCATGGATCATGTACTCGCCTCCTCGGTCCGACCGAAGAAACTTTATTTTCTTGCCGAGTTGATTCTGTGCTTCATTCTAGAATTCTTTGAACTTTTCAAAGGCTTTCGACTTATGTTTCATCAAGTAGATATATCCATACCTACTCAAATCATCAGTGAAGGTAATGAAGTACTCATAACCACCCCTGGCTGTCGTGCTCATTGGTCCACATACATCACTATGTACTAGTCCCAACAAGTCGGACACCCTTTCGCAACTCTTTGCAAAAGGTGTCTTGGTCATTTTGCCGAGTAGGCATGATTCGCATGTTTCGAACGACTCCAAGTCGAACTAAGTTAGGAGTCCATCATCATGGAGCTTCTTCATGCGTTTCCAACTTATATGACCAAGCCGACAGTGCCAAAAGTAAGTCATATTCAGATCATTTGGTTTCAACCTTTTAACATTTATGTTATAAACCGACTCACCATCAAGATTCAAAATAAATAACCCGTCCTGGACGGGTGCAAAGCCGTGAAACATATCATTCAAATACAAAGAACAACCATTATTCTTGATATTCGACTCATAGCCTTGCCTCATCAAGCATGAAGCAGAAATAATGTTTCGACTGAGCACTAGAACATAATAACAATTATTCAGTTCCATAATGAATCCGGAAGGTAAATGAAGCTGCATCGTGTCGACTTCCAATGCAGCAAGTCTTGCTTTGTTGCCGACTCGAATATCAACCTCGCCTCTTGCTACGCTCCTAGTTCTTACCAGTCCCTGCAACGAGTTGCAGATGTGAATAACTGACATGGTATCATATACCCAAGAACTATTAGGTGCATCAGCAAGATATATGTCTATAACATTGCAAACAAGTGTACCCGAGTCGAAAGTCATACCTCCACTCTTGGCTTTGTCGGCCAAGTACTTGCTGCAGTTCCTCTTCCAGTGGCCATCCGCCTTGCAGTAGAAGCAATTGGATCCGGCTGAAGGAGATGGCTTAGTCCCTGAGGAAGCGCTTGTGACCGGGTCCTAAGCCTGCTTTCCTCCTGACTTAGCCTTCTTCTTAGTCCAAGAACTCTTCTTGAACTTAGCCTTATTCTACACCATCAACACTTGATTGTCGCCCTTTTTGAGATCCGCCTCTACCTGCTTGAGCATCCCATGCAATTCAGTGAGCTTCTTATCCATACCATGCATGTGGTAGTTCGAAATGAACTGCCCATATGCACTAGGAAGAGAGTTCAGAATTATATCCATAGCGAACTCTTCGCTAATGGGGTAGCCAAGCCTCTCTAGAGACTGCACATAACCAACCATTTTGATCACATGCGGACTCAGTGGATCACCATCCTTAAGCTTGCAACTCAGCAAAGCCTGAGAGACTTGATACCTCTCAGTCTTCGCCTGAGCCTGGAACATACTTTTGAGGCTTTCGATCATATCGTAGGCCTCAACATGCTCGAACTGCTTTTGCAAGTCCGGTTCCATGTGAGCAAGCATAAGACAGCTAATATCTGTGGGCTCATCCTTAGCCCGACACTAGGCATTGGTGGCAGCGACAGTCGCATTCTCATTCGGCTCATCTGGAAGTGGGTTATCTAGGACATGGTCCTTCTTTTCTTGTTTGAGAACAATTCTCAGATTTCGATACCAGTTGGTAAAATTAGTGTCCTTCAGTTTATCTTTCTCAAGGATAGTTCTCAATGCAAAACCGGATATCTGAGAGTGACTGCTACTTGGTGCCATGATCTACAGCAGAAAAATGCAAAACACTTAAGACATGTATTCATAAAAGAGCAAGCATATTAAACACTTTAATATTTTATGCTCCCACTAGAACCAACACCCCTCCGATGGTTGCTTAGTGATTCAGGACCCTAAATAAGCAAGTCGGCTAGTGATATTTAGCATCACCGCTAGCCGCCAAGTGATCTAGGTAGACAACTCCTTGTCAATCGCATCTCATACGACTCCTGTTGTACGGGTGGCATCACATGCCCCGGCTCCCGTCCGACTTTTCCCCGAGCCCCACAACCGTTGTGATAGACCCGTCTAGCTTACCGAGTGTTCCCGCAGTAAGAGTCCGACTCGAACCCACCTAGTCGGAAAGAAATGGCAGCACCTCAATTTTATGAGCCCACTACCAAAAATGTCTGACTTGTGATGGTGCAAACACTGGTGGGAAAACCGACTAGACCTTCTTTGAGGGATTAAATTTTACCGACTATCTAACAGAGGAAAAACAGAGACATAACAATAACACATAATAAAATAATCATAATGTGAAATGGTATGGCTCTCTTCATGGCGATCTCTATCTCCACAAAGCCCGTAATCCGACTCGTGCCAACTCTTGCCACTTGCCGTCTTACTCCGTGTCGCCAGCATGTACATCGCCTTGCTTGCCAGCAGGGCTCTCCAAACAGCTACAATAGCTTAGTAAAGTAAATTACATGGAGAGTCCGACACGCAGGTCGTTATACAATAATATGACAGCACCTAGGCTCCAGCCGGCTGACAAAAACCGTGATTCGCAGATCACGTATGGATTACACACATACATCACATGCACATGAGCCATACCATTCACAACTTCCTGCAAAAAACAAGTTATGCATAGATACAATATCTACCGGCGCTGTGAAACTCGCAACGACATCTAAGGCGCTAATACAGGACGAAGCCGGCGGTCCGGACATGGATTCCGACCATTGTTCCGATTCGATCAAACTTTTTGATCTTCGATCACCGCCTCTGGATTTACGTGTCACAGTCTACACCGATGGTGGAAGCCAACCGGTAGGGGTATGTCGTTCCACGACCTCAGCAGTATGATCATGGAAATCAGATCTACCATTCCCCGAGTACAGTTAATCCAATCAACCTCGTACAAAACGGATCTATCTCATAGATCAACCACCAAAACAGCATATAGATCTCATCTACAGCCTACCGCATATCACATATGTGAGATCTCGAGCCTAAAACAGGAAGCTATCGCTCTGATACCACTGTTGGGCCACGTAGAGATAAAACAAAAAATTTCCCCTCTAACATGGTGATCCCAAGATCCAGCTGAGGTAGAAGGCCACGCGGTTTACCACTAGACGCGCAGTTGCGGATTAATGATGAAGCGCGTCAGTTGATGTAGTGCAGTCCTTTGCGATCCGATCGTCCTGGTGTTGATCGTACAACACCTCTGCTGGTATCCACACGTGCAAGGAGGAGCACCGGCGGCGAACTGCTAGGTTTGGTACGACGGCAGGACTGTTGTGGAGCTAGGGTTTCCAACACATGGAATGACCTAACCGATCAACGATTAACCATTCTGGGTTACGGTGCTCCACTATATATAGGGAGTGAACGTGGGTTCTTCTCGCGTGGCCCATTCACTAAAGCCCATATAATATTAGTCCCTGTGAGTCCGACTCACTGACTCAGTCCAAATCAGGCTCGGGTCCAACCCAACCAGATTTCCAGTTCAGATCCAATCCGAACTTGCTCCCGCTCTTAAGTGTGTGACCCGGTAGGCTCATGGCTACTCGGACACGATTGGAGTCCGACTCACAATCGATCAGTCGGCAGCGGCTCCTAGCAGAGCATGCCGACTCCCAAGTACCAAAGAGTCATGACAACTTGCCTTTCCAATGTGACTTCCATCCGAGTCCCTTTTGCCTCACGATATACCTTGTCAGACTATAGGCGAATATATGTCATCCCTTAAATAGTCCGATTCTCTTCTCGATCCGAGATAAGTGATTCACCCGACTAACTCTTAGTCGATCGCCTCGGTGAAAGGACTATATCTTCCCATGATGTTTTTTGGTGTTAAATGACAATCCCAACCGTGTTTTAACTGTGCTCTTGAGTTTCAGGGGAAACGTCGTTGTTGTCTCATTCTATTGTGATGGATGCTCTCTTGTGATCTTTTGAAGACGGTGGCCTTTTTAGTCTTCTTCTAGTTTCTTTATGGTTGATGTTTTTAGGTCACCGTACTATTAAGAGGGGGTCCATTTTGGAAGGCTGTGGGAAACCACTTGTTCTTGCACAAACCTATATGCACCGCCACAGCCATCCCATTATCCCATGAGAGAGAGCGTTTTCCTGTTCTGTTGGGGCCTTTTGTGTCTCATCGGAACTTCCGGTCTAGACCGGAAGTTCCGCTCTAACTTTTTCTACGGGCTGCTCTTCTGTTTGTTCCGGCGCTTGTTCCGCCCAAGTTCCGGTGGCGGTTCAGTAACTTTCTGGGCAAAGTGTGCTATTTAGCCGGAACTTGGCCGGAACTTCCATCTGTACTAGCCCCGCCAAAAGTTCTTGAGCGGAACTTTCGCCTGAGGCCGGAACTTCCGGTCTTACCCGCTCGCGACCCAAAAGTTCCGCCTCTTGTTCCGCCCAAGTTCCGGTGGTGGTTCAGTAACTTTCTGGGCAAAGTGTGCTATTTAGCCGGAACTTGATCGGAACTTGATCGGAAGTTCACCGGAACTTCCGATCTGTTTTGACCGGAACTTCCGGTTGCGCTTCTGGAGCGGGCGTCAACGGTCTGATGACCGTTGGAGCCAGGCTCAAGCGAAACTTCCGGCCTATCACCGGAACTTCCGGTGAAGTCGCGGGGGCTGTAACGGTTCAGTGCGAGGGGGCCTATTTAAGGCACCCCTCTTCTTCCTCCCACCCTCTCTCGAATTTTTCTCTCTCCTCCATTAAAGCTTGAGCTTCACCTCACTAGATCTCTCTCTCTAGCCACTCAAATGACCTGATCTTTTGAGAGGTGAGGGAGGTGACCTAGATCTACACTTCCACCAAAGAAGAATTGATTTCCCCTTCCATCCTTTGTGGATCTTGTTGCTCTTGGGTTTCTTGGAACCCTAGACGGTGTAGGGCATCCCCGGAGCTGAGGCATGTGTTGTAAAGCTTCGAGGTGTCGTTGAGGGCCTCCAATTGAGTTGTGGAGCCTCCCCCTCAACCTTGGTGTAAAGGTTTCGGTTGGCGCCTTCAAGGTCACCGGTTAGTGGATTGTGAGGCCTCCTTTGTGGGGGAGCTCACCGGAGAAGAAGGTGAGGCCTTTGTGGCGCTCGGGTGACCTTGTGTGGCCCCAACACCTCTCCAACATAGACGTAGCTCCTTGGGAGTGAACTACGGGAATTACATCTCCGTGTCCCCTCGCCGGTTACTTCGTTTCCTTCCTTTACTCCTTGCTTTTACTATTTCTTGTTGTTGGTTTCAGTTTTTACTACTTTAGGTTGTTCACTTAGTTGCCTCTCTAGATAACTTTCTTTCTTGTTGAGCCTAAAATTGAGAATCTAAGTAAAATTGGGTAGACGCCTATTCACCCCCCCTCTAGTCGTATCAAGTCGGTACTTTCAATTGGTATCAGAGCCCAGGCTCTTACTTCGGGCTTTACCGCCTAAGAGACTATGGCCGACGAAGGGGGTAGTGAAACTGAAAAAGCCAAGAACTTGGCCACTATGGATGTCCAAGTTCGAGGAAATGATGACTCTCTTGCAGTCTCTCAAGCCAAACCCCATAGTTGTTATTGACACACCCCAATCCAACGAGGTTCCTCCCACCGTTACGGTGTCCGCCCCCGGGGTAACTCCCGCGGCTGCTACCACTCACTTGGGACTTGGCTTTGTTGCTCAAACCTCTACCAAGGTGCCAAGTGAGAACATCGAGGAGCCCAAGAATCCAACTTCCAAAGGGGAGAATGGAGAAAAGGACTACTCGGCGGTACCCCCACCGCCGAAGTACACTTCGGATCCACCCATTCCCATGCCACACATTATCCCTCAAGGAGCACCACCTATGTTAGATACGTCTAATTTCGCCAATTGGCAATATCTAATGCGCTCACATATTTCCAGCTCTTCCATTGAGTTAATGAGGATTGTGGAGGATGGATTCTCTCCATTTGACCCAAAGAAGTTGACACGAGGTGAAGTGGTGGACAAGCAACTCAATGCTACAGCTTTAGGAATGATTCAAAAGGCTTTGACTCCAAAGGATTTTTCTCACATTCGCCAATTTGACACCGCCAAGGGAGCTTGGGATCAACTCACCGAGCTCTTTGTTGGGAATGCTAGCATCCAAAGCTCCAAGTTTGATGAGATCAACAACGAGTGCGATGGTTTCGCAATGCAAGATGATGAGACCCCTGAAGACATGTATAGGCGCCTTAAGGTCCTTTGTTCTACTATGAGGGACCTTGGGGCTCACTATGTTGATGACAAGTTTATGAAGAGGAAGTTCATTCAAGCTCTTCTCCCTTTTGAAGAACAAAAGCTCAACTCTATCAAGGGAAGAACCAACTTTCACTTAATGACCTCTCAAGAAGTCTTGAGTGAAGTAATTGCCATGACCATTGCTAAGAAGAATGCGGAGTCCGCTCGAGCTAGAGCCATTGGATCAACAAAAGTGAACCTTGCTTTGAAGGCCAAGGCTATTGAAGTTGATGATGATGATACATCAAGTGAGTGGTCTCAAGAAGACCTCAAATGTGCCTTCAACGAACATCTTGCTCTCGCTTCAAGGGCCTTTTGGAACAAGTCTGGATTCAAGTCAAGATCGAGGGACAACTCAAGATTCAACTCACCCAACAAGTCTCCCAAAGCAAGGTCTTGCTACAATTGCAACGACAAGAGTCACTTCGTGGCCAAGTGTCCCTTTGAGAACCGTGAAGACAATGGTGGCCGTCTCATTCGCAAGGTCAAGTCAAGATCTCCTCATCCCATAAACAAGAACTACACCGTCAAGAATGCCACTAACAAGGAACGAGCAATTGTGGTCCATGAAGAATATATTTCGGGCCCGGATGAAGATGATGATGATGAATTTCATGGTGGAGAGATTGTGGGGGTTGCTGCTATTGCCACTACCTCAACTCCACGTCTATCCCTCTTCGACTCGCCAAATGAAAATGTCATCTCCTCCAACCAAAAGTGCTTCATGGCCAAGGCCACCGAGGTATCACCGAAACCCACTCCTTAACCCATCTCTAGTGAGCCTTCCTCTCTTGATCTTGTTGGTCTAGAGGTGAAGAAAGAGATGATTGACATGTGTGAATTTGTTGCTACCTTAGATGAAGAAACTAAAAACTTCTTTGAGTCCTTACTTGCTCAACTTGAGAATGCTAGGGATGCCTTAGATGAAAAGGAAGAACTTCTTGACTTGCTAAGTAAAAATGAAAGAGATGCCGCCGATGAAATTGCCTCTCTCACTCAAAGTCTTCAGGATGAACAAAATATGAGAATTAATCTTGAAGAAAATGTGTCTAAACTTGTAGATGATCATAACAACACTTTGACCTCTACTATTAAAGAACGTGACCATGCTCTTGCTTTGATTAAGGTTCTCAAGAAAGAAAATGCTGAGTTTGTGGGTGGTCATGATAAGACTCAAAAGGATCTTGAGAAACTCAAAGAGGAACACAAGGCCTTGGAGAGTAAATTCACAAGTCTTTTTGAGGCTCATGAACAACTTCAAACTCAATTAACTTGTGATCTTTCTAAGTCTTCCGCTGTGCAAATTATAGACTTGTCTAGCTCTCCTAACCCTTGTTGCAAGCATGAGCATCTCATAGAGGAGGTCAAGGTTTTGAAGGATCAACTTGCCAAGACCAAGAAGAAGAAGAAGAAGAAGAGGAACAAGAAGAATAAAAAGAACAAGGGCATGGCCCAAGGAGTACCAAATGGCCCAACTCTCTTGCAAAGTGACAACTTTGCCGGAAAGAACAATCCCTCTTATATTCTTTGCAAATCTTATGATGGTCATGTATATGCTAGATATGTGGGGACATCTTACACGCATGACTATCATTGGGCCATTTGGGTGCCAAAGGTTCTTGTCACTAACAAAAGGGGACCCATTGCAAAATGGGTACCTAAAACCAAGGCTTGATTTTCTTGTAGGACTATGCTTCCGGCGGATCAAAATGGGTGCTTGATAGTGGTGCCACAAGTCATATGACCGGAAGCAAGTCTATCATGACCGAGTTGAGACCCAATATTGCCAACACCATGGTCTCCTACGGTGACAAAACAAGCTCTCAGGTTTTGGGTTTTGGCAAAGTGGTGGTAACCCCGGATGTATCCTTGGTTGACGTCATGCTTGTCAAAACTCTTGGTTACAACTTACTCTCAGTTCGTGCTCTTGCTCTTATGGGTCTTTCTTCTTTCTTTAATTCTCATTCCGTGGTCCTCATGTGGAGCAAGTCTCTCAAGGTGGCTTTTGTAGGATATGTAGAACATGACTTGTACGTGGTGGACTTCTCAGGGACCACTACTCCTCATGCTCTATGTCTCTATGCTAAAGCCGACAAGGGCTGGTTGTGGCATCGCCGCCTAGCCCATGTTAACATGAGAACTTTGCAAATACTTCACTCCGAGGGCCACATCCTTGGTATTAACGATGTTTCTTTTGCCAAAGATCGTGTGTGCAGGGCTTGTATTGAAGGGAAGATGCATGAAACTCCTCACAAAGCGCTCAATCAAATCACTACCGAGAGATGTTTGGAGCTCTTGCATATGGATCTCTTTGGTCCTCCCTCTCATGATAGCCTTGGAGGCAAGAAGTATTGCTTGGTTATTGTGGATGATTTCTCAATATACACTTGGGTGTTCTTTTTCAAGTACAAGAGTGAGACTCAACAAACCATCATTGACTTTGCAAATGAGGTTCAACGGAAGCACAATGCAACTATTCTCTCAATTCGAAGTGACAATGGCACCGAGTTCAAAAACTATACCTTGGATGAGTTTCTCAGTGATGAAGGAATCAAGCATCAATACTCCACTCCCTACACCCCTCAACAAAACGGAGTTGCTGAAAGGAAGAATCGTACTTTGATGGATGCGGCTCGGTCTATGCTAGCTGAGTTCAAGTCTCCATACAACTTTTGGGCCGAGGCCATCTCCACTGCTTGCCATGCAACCAACCGGCTTTATCTCCGCAAGAACAAGAACAAGACCCCCTATGAAATTCTCACCGGGAAAAAGCCTAATGTTATCTACTTTCGGGTGTTTGGGTGCAAGTGCTACATACTCAAGAAAGGAGTTCGGTTGTCAAAGTTTGAATCCAAGGCTCAAGAAGGAATTTTCGTTGGTTACTCAAATCAGTCCCATGCTTATAGAGTCTACAACAAAGCCAATGGAAGAGTTGAAGAGACGAGCAACGTGAAGTTTGATGAAAATCATGAGTCCCTTGTTAGGCAAGATGGTGTTTGTGATCCAAGTGATGAAATTCCTCCCAAGGCCATAGGAAGAATGGGTGTGGGTTTCCACCTCCCCATTGAGGATCCCCTTATGGACGAAGGAGAAGGACCAAGCTCTACTCAAGTGGAGCCCTCACTCTCACAAAATCATCTTGCACCTCAAGGACCTACTTTCTTGGCACAAGCTCCCTCAAGCTCTTCCGAAGCTTCCCATGCTCATGACTCTCCAAGCTCTAAAGAACAAGCTCTTCATCAACAACATCAACCTCCCCACGATGGGGCTCCTCCTCAAGGCACCTCTCACGGACAAGCTCTTCATCAACCTCATCAACCTCCCCAAGATGGGGCTCCTCCTCAAGGTCATGTTTCTTCCCAAGGTCAAGCTAGTCAAGATCAAAATCAAGTCAATGTTCCTCAAGGATCCTCTCCGAGTGATGACTTCCCCGAAGTGGAAATTGATGAAGATAACCCTCGTGTTCGTGCTTATAGTCAAGGGGGCGGCTCAATTGATGGAAATGACCAAGTGGTAGCTCAAGAATCTCGAATTGAAGCACAAGCCCGTCGTCAAGCCTATCGTCTCGCCAAGCTTGTTCGACATGGCCATATCCTTGATAATGTCTACGGAGATTTCAATAAAGGTTCCACCACTAGGAGGCAACTAGCTTCCTTTTGCTCTCACCATGCGTTTATCTCTCTTGTGGAACCATAGAAAGTCTTCGAAGCTCTTGAAGATGATGATTGGCTTGATGCTATGAATGAGGAACTTCACAACTTCAAGAGAAACAATGTTTGGACATTGGTTGAGCGGCCTAAAGACTGCCAAAACGTCATTGGAACCAAGTGAGTCTTCAAGAACAAGTGCGATGCGAATGGAATTGTCGTGCGCAACAAGGCAAGGTTAGTTTCCCAAGGATACTCACAAGTTGAGGGCATTGACTTCGGTGAGACTTATGCCCCCGTTGCTCGCCTTGAATCCATTCGTATGCTCCTTGCCTTTTCTACCCATCACAACTTTAAATTGTATCAAATGGATGTCAAGAGTGCTTTTCTTAATGGTCCTTTGAAAGAGTTGGTATACGTCAAGCAACCTCCGGGCTTTGAGGATCCACTTTTTCCGAACCATGTCTACAAGCTCAATAAGGCACTCTATGGCCTTAAGCAAGCCCCACATGCGTGGTATGAGTGCCTTAGGGAGCTCTTGTTAGACCGTGGCTTCGAAGTGGGCCTCATTGATCCCACTCCTTTACTAAGAAAGTTGGAGGCCACTTGTTTGTATGCCAAATCTATGTTGATGACATTATCTTTGGGTCTATTAACAAAACTTTTAATGAGGATTTTGCCAAGCTCATGACCGACCGCTTCGAGATGTCCATGATGGGGGAGCTAAAGTTTTTCCTTGGATTTGAAGTCAAACAATTGAGGAAAGGGACTTTCATCAACCAAGCCAAGTACATCCAAGACATGCTCAAGAAGTTCAAGTTTGATCAAGTCAAAGATGCCAAGACTCCCATGCCAACTAAGGTTAATCTTGATCTCGATCCCAAGGGTAAGGAGGTGGATCAAAAACTCTATCGATCGATGATTGGTTCTTTGCTCTATCTTTGTGCATCCCAACCGGATATTATGTTGAGTGTGGGTATGTGTGCAAGATTTCAAGCCGCACCAAAGGAAAGTCACATGGTGGCTGTCAAAAGGATCTTTCGATATTTAGTTCATACCCCAAACTTTGGGTTGTGGTACCCCAAGGGAGCCAACTTTGATCTCATTGGTTACACCGACTCGGACTGGGCTGGTGACAAAGTGGGAAGAAAGTCAACCTCCGGAGCTTGTCAGTTTCTCGGAAGATCCTTGGTTTGTTGGTCCTCGAAGAAGCAAAACTGTGTGTCTATGTCTACTGCCGAAGCTGAGTATATCTCTGCCGCAAGCTTCTGTGCTCAATTGCTTTGGATGAAGCAAACCTTGAAGGAACTTGGACTATCTTTTGACAAGGTGCCTCTTCTTTGCGACAATGAGAGTGCAATTGCTATTGCTCACAATCTCGTGCAACACAACCGGACCAAGCACATTGAGATTCGTCATCATTTCATTCGGGACCATGTTGCTAGAGAAGACATTTCTTTGGAGTATGTTCCCACCAAGGCAAATCTTGCGGATCTTTTCACGAAGCCTCTTGATGAAGCAAGGTTCCGAGAGTTAAGGCATGAGCTAAATATCATTGATTCAAGCAATGTTGCTTGAGCCCTTGCACACCTACCCGTGCCTCAATGTGTATCTTGTTTGGGTGTAGGCATGGATTTAGGGGGAGTGTAGTTCCTCTTATGAACAAACACTATCCCTATTATGCGCACATTAAAGTTTTCATACTCTATAGTCTCTAAAGGAGACCATTTGAGCTTCATGATGAGTGTTGGTAATGAACCCAAGATATATCTTCGCGGTGTCAAGCCATTTACTCTTATATAAGGTGGCTTCGGCCACCGACTCGTTTTATTCGGTTCTTTGACCTTTTTGTTTGTCATTTTTTTTGTTGTTTTTGGTTCTTCACAGTTTGAGCTATCTATCCTAAGCCTTTCCTTTCCTCAAGCCCTCTCTATTCCCTGCACAAGTTCTTCCTTGTTATCCTATCCTGAGATGTTCTTCCTGGCGTCAGCGGAACTTCCGGTCATTCTGACCCGGAAGTTCCGGTCCACCGGAACTTCCGGTCCCTGACCGGAACTTCCGGTGGTGCTCCCTGTCCTATAAAAGGTGGGCCCTGGGGGAAAACGGGATCTTCTTCCTTTTTCCCCCCAAGACCCATCTTCTATCAGGAGCGCCGCCGGCTAGGACGTCTCCAAGAGGGCGCTCCGGCCCCCTCTTCTCCAACCGCTCCTCTCCAGATCTGCTCCGTGGGATCCTTCCCCACCTCGATCTCCCGCCATGGACTCCGGTATTTGCCCTTAACTCCCTCCCTTAATGGAGATCTTGCTTTCACCATGGCTTGAGTTAGGGCACACCTTGTCTAGGCTAGTTCTTTGGCTAGAACTTGTTGGAAGATCTTGGTAGGCCTAGGGTATCATGCTAGAGTAGATTGGTCCAATACATCCTTGAAAAAATTTGTGCATTGGTGGTCGTTAGATCTACATCTAGGGAACTCCTGTTGAAACTGTCAGTTCGTGGCCTCACCGGAACTTCCGGTGAGCCACGACCGGAACTTCCGGTCTAGACCGGAAGTTCCGACGTTTCAGCGGAAGTTCCGGCTACACTGCAAATTTTTTCCTGTTTGTATTTTTCCAATCTAACTCTTTTTGTTTCCACTTCCGAACTTGTGCACTTATCCCAACTTCCCTCCCTATTCTTGTTCTTTCTTCTCAGGGGAAGGAGAGACTCGCCAAGGCAAGCGTGCCCGCCGAACATCCGCTGACATTCCTCCTGAGATTGATGAGGAAGATGCTGAAGTTGTGCGTCCAACCGCTCAGACTTCTCGCCAGAAGGCTGCTGCTGCTCGCCGTGCTGCTGCTGCTGCAGGGAAGAGGTTTGCTCTTTCTCAGAAGGCCACTGCTGCAGGGCTAGACATGACCAAAGCCAAGATTTCCAAGTGGACTCAGAAGGCTTACGCTGCATTCAGGGCTACTGATCCCTACCTCGTGCCTCGTGATCGTCTCTGCTTGGACCCTCACTTTCACACCTGCCGTCAGGAGCAGATTTACGAAGAAATTTATGCATCAAAGAAGAAGTTCGTGGTTGCTCCTCAGAAGTACATCAATGTGCCTCACATGGAAGAGAAGCAAGTTTACTTTGGGGAGGCTCTTGATATCTGCCAGAGGTTTGGGTTGATTCCCCTCATGGAGCACCGTCAGAACTTTGATGTGACTGCTATTGCTCAGTTCTACTCCACTCTGTTTCTTCACATGCATTCATCTACTGAAGGAGTGATGAAGTGGATGACCAGGGATGTGTTTCTTACCGCTACTTGGGCTGAGTTTGCTGAGCTTCTTGGCTATCCCATTCAGCCTGGCCACGGGGCAAATGGTTGGCGTGTTCATGGTCCTATAGCTGCTGATCCTGAGGTCCTGGATCCTCTCTACATTGAAGGATGGGGAAGTGTTGGGTTTGTGAATCATCTGCTGCCAACTTATGACATTATGCGCCGGGTGTACTTGAACACCATCTCTCCCAAAGCTGGCAACTTTGATCAGTTTCATGGATATCAGGTTGACCTCATGCATCAGACCCATCTTTGCCGAGGCACTGACAGGTCAATGGATGTTATGCACTTCATCTTCTCAGAGATGTGGGGGGCTCTCATCGAAAAGCGCTCCTGCATCTATGCTCCCTACATTCAGACTCTCATCAATCACAAGTGGCTCGAGAAGACTGGCACCCCCTTTCCTCAAGACAACATCACCATTCATGAAGAGAAAAGGTTCCGTGTGAGTAAGCACCAGAAGCCTCGCACTCAGGAAGAAAAGAAAGCTGCTCTCAAGAAGTCTCGAGATGTTGCTAGTGGTCCCTCCTCTGCTCCTGGTGGCTCTAGTGCTGGTGGTCCTTCTCTCCAGAGGCAGCCATCTTGGGCAAAGAAGCTGCTTGGGAAAGTGAAGAAGACTTTCTGCTTTCTGCAGGACCACGAGTATCAAGCTTATGTTGACCAGCGTCACAATGTTCAGCGCCAGAAGACCATCATGGCAGCCCTCAACATTCCTTGCTCACCGGTCTCTAGCTTTGTCACTGCTCCCAAGGAGGATTGGGTTCGCAACAACTGCAACTGGTCTGAAGATGAGTCTGAGGAGGAGGTCACTGGTCCGCCTGAGTCTTCCCATCCTTCCCCTTCTCATGGCTGGGACGAGTAGATTGATCTCTTCTTCCTTTTTGGTGTCTCGATGCCAAAGGGGGAGAAGGATGTCTATTAGGTTGTCTACGGGGATTTGCATGGGTTGAGTCGCGAGCCTGTTCTTGCCTTTGATCTCTTCTTACTCGCGAACTCTCTAGTTTATTTGTGTGCTTGTGGATTTATGTCCGTGAACTTATGTGTGCTTGTGGACCATGTGGTATGTTATGTTTGAGACTATGTGGTATCTTTGTGGTAATCTTATTGTCATCTCTTGGGGTGTTACTATGGTGGTGGAGCCTCATTGCTCTTGATGTTATTATTACTCCGTTTGTCTCCACCACATTTAGTTGGTTCTGGTATGATCTCTATCTCTTTTTATACTAGTGCTATCTTTGAAATTGTTAGGGGGAGCCTCCGTGTATGTGTGCTAGTTCAGTCCTTAGGGGTCTTCTCTCTACCTTGCACACATACAGGGGGAGCCTGCCCCGTCCATTGCAAAGATTGCTGTGTTTGTATGCAAATCTGTGGGATTGTCATCTAACACCAAAAAGGGGGAGATTGAAAGGACTATATCTTCCCATGATGTTTTTTGGTGTTAAATGACAATCCCAACCGTGTTTTAACTGTGCTCTTGAGTTTCAGGGGAAACGTCGTTGTTGTCTCATTCTATTGTGATGGATGCTCTCTTGTGATCTTTTGAAGATGGTGGCCTTTTTAGTCTTCTTCTAGTTTCTTTCTGGTCGATGTTTTTAGGTCACCGTACTATTAAGAGGGGTCCATTTTGGAAGGTTGTGGGAAATCACTTGTTCTTGCACAAACCTATATGCACCGCCACAGCCATCCCATTATCCCGTGAGAGAGAGCGTTTTCCTGTTCTGTTGGGGCCTTTTGTGTCTCACCGGAACTTCCGCTCTAGACCGGAAGTTTCGCTCTAACTTTTTCTGCGGGCTGCTCTTCTGTTTGTTCCGGCGCTTGTTCCGCCCAAGTTCTGGTGGCGGTTCAGTAACTTTCTGGGCAAAGTGTGCTATTTAGCCGGAACTTGGCCGGAACTTCCATCTGTACTAGCCCCGCCAAAAGTTCTTGAGCGGAACTTCCGCCTGAGGCCGGAACTTCCGGTCTGACCCGCTCGCGACCCAAAAGTTCCGCCTCTTGTTCCGCCCAAGTTCCGGTGGCGGTTTAGTAACTTTCTGGGCAAAGTGTGCTATTTAGCCGGAACTTGATCGGAACTTGATCGGAAGTTCATCGGAACTTCCGGTCTGTTTTGACCGGAACTTCCGGTTGCGCTTCTGGAGCGGGCGTCAACGGTCTGATGACCGTTGGAGCCAGGCTCAAGCGGAACTTCCGGCCTATCACCGGAACTTCCGGTGAAGTCGCGGGGGCTGTAACGGTTCAGTGCGAGGGGGCCTATTTAAGGCACCCCTCTTCTTCCTCCCACCCTCTCTCGAATTTTTCTCTCTCCTCCATTAAAGCTTGAGCTTCACCTCACTAGATCTCTCTCTCTAGCCACTCAAATGACCTGATCTTTTGAGAGGTGAGGGAGGTGACCTAGATCTACACTTCCACCAAAGAAGAATTGATTTCCCCTTCCATCCTTTGTGGATCTTGTTGCTCTTGGGTTTCTTGGAACCCTAGACGGTGTAGGGCATCCCCGGAGCTGAGGCATGTGTTGTAAAGCTTCGAGGTGTCGTTGAGGGCCTCCAATTGAGTTGTGGAGCCTCCCCCTCAACCTTGGTGTAAAGGTTTTGGTTGGCGCCTTCAAGGTCACCGGTTAGTGGATTGTGAGGCCTCCTTTGTGGGGGAGCTCACCGGAGAAGAAGGTGAGGCCTTTGTGGCGCTCGGGTGACCTTGTGTGGCCCCGACACCTCTCCAACGTAGACGTAGCTCCTTGGGAGTGAACTATGGGAATTACATCTCCGTGTCCCCTCGCCGGTTACTTCGTTCCCTTCCTTTACTCCTTGCTTTTACTATTTCTTGTTGTTGGTTTCAGTTTTTACTGCTTTAGGTTGTTCACTTAGTTGCCTCTCTAGATAACTTTCTTTCTTGTTGAGCCTAAAATTGAGAATCTAAGTAAAATTGGGTAGACGCCTATTCACCCCCCCTCTAGTCGTATCAAGTCTGTACTTTCACTCGGTTAACACTTAACTGAGTTGTGCATGGCCATGCTTTCCGAATCATATCTCACGAGAGGGCCCAGAGAATATCTCTCCAAATGGAGGGGCAAAATCCCATCTTGGTTATTCACATCACGCAGCTTGATTCTCAGTCGACCCGAACTCTGCCTTTATAATTGCTCAGTCACAGATCAACATTTGACAAAACCTAAGTCGGTGATCCTCAACTCGGACTATGCAATAACCTCAGGTCTAAGGATTACATTGATTGAGATATACAAATGACTACTTGTTCGTTGTACCTCAATATGGGTCAATCCGACTCGCTAAACTCTTTAGCCGAATCTGTGTAAGTCGGAATAGCATCTCCATGCCCATGACAAGTGGAACCGAGTCATCAAGCCAACTTTCACATTGGTCTAAGTTGTGTTTCCAGCACAACCTCAATGACCAAGGATATTTAGTACAAACAACATGAATGTATAGTTCCACAACCGAATCACATATTCAATGATACACATTAGATGTTTATACAAGGACAACTTAATAACTTTATGAATACAATGGGAAATATCATCATACATGATTGCCTCTAGGGCATATTCCCAACATCAGGAACAAATCCTGAATTCACCATACTTAGTATGCAGATAATCAATCCTAACCTTTCAATTACACGCCCTAGTATAGGAACCTCTCCTGTGAGTTTGGCCTCCCAACCATGACCAACTGTCATCTTGGGTACTATACAGGTGGACAATCTTCACAAGGTAGCCTCTGCTCAAACCTTGGCCGCAAGGGAACCCATACTAAGGTATATAAATTTCCAGTCAAGCCCTACCCAATTTTCGGGTATTGTGGTTGTACGGTAAAATTTGGAATGGTATCGCATCCAGACAACCATCAGTTTTATAAAGGGCTAAGGCTCATGCCTTAACATTTTTATCATCAAAATCATCTAGTATTCAAGAACATATGTCAAAATCATTTCAGTAGAATGACTCATCATTCTAAGGTTTTCATAACCATTTTCACCAAGTATACCCATCTAAAGTTGATCAAGTTTTATGCTTACCACTAGCATCTACAAGTGGGGGTAAAGACTCATGAGGGGTGGTAAACAAGTGGGGATTAGCTAAGTTCAATCTCATGCCTTAGGATGACATCAAGATATCTAACTTAGGCCAAATTTTATGCTACCTTCCAAATCCTTCTAATATCTACAACTAGCTAAGTAAACTCTAAGAGAAATCTTTGATGAAGAATTAAAATACTTAAGCTTGCAAAGTAAAACTAGGATTGGGTATCATGAAATGTATCTAATCAAGCATGCTTAATGCATTGCATAGGTTACTAACTTTCATAGTTGCAAGTGTTAGCTTACAAGGTTGCAAGTATAGGCTTGCCTTGTGTAGAGCAGTGGTTGAAGTTTTCCTCGGCTTCTTCCTCGTAGTATCCTCCTTCCTCCTCGTATCCTTGGTCGGTACTAGCGTCTATAGATAAATATGAGGTACACAATCACCAAACAATACTTAACTATCTCTAATCATCACACAAAGGTTCACATTGGATGATCTATCATCATCACTATCATTACAAGATTAAAGCACTTGTCTTATTTATTTTATTTTTAGAAAAGTAATTTCTACTCATTGAAACACTACTTAAGATTTAATATTCTCCAACTCAAACTTGAGATCATGTTGACACATGTCATCACCACATATTTCAGTACATGGGAATGTGATTTAAAGTGGTGTCACAATTTAATAAGGTTTAACCTTTTATTTAATTTAATTAAAGTGACTAGAAATGCCTATTTGGCATTCTTTTATTGCTTGAACATTATTTCTATAAAACCCTATATATTTTTATATATTCTGAAAGGTATAGTTAAATGTGATTTTTGAGAGTTGGAATCAACTCAAAAGCTCTTATGGTTGAATTTTGAAAATTGTTTGAATGCAGAAAAGCTTCTGCCTTGTTATTTTTACCATGGGTGATCTACAAATCTAAATGGTTTGAATCTAACGGGCTTGGATTAAGCATTCCAATACCTTTCCAACAAAATTGGTTTCATGTAATTTGCTTCAGTAAATCGAGCTGGGTTGATTTTTGAATCTAGATACAGAAATGTGTTTGAAATTAAATGAATAAACTTAAGTTTGAATTGTTGGGTCGCGCAGGACGTTTCACTTGGCCGCCCACTATGCACAGCGCACACACGGGCGGTTTAAGTGGCTATCCCCACGCGTTAGTAAGACAGTGTGTGGCGAAACGGTACGGGGTGATCTAGGCCACACGATCTAACTCTAATCGAACGGCTCTGGTTCATCGTCCACGTCTGGCAGCGCCGGCGAGACAGAACCCTAGCGCGGCAGGTGGGGGTCGTGGGAGGCTCACCGGGGCTCAGGCAATGGTCGGCGACGGGGGCGAACGACAAAGTCGACGACGGTGATTCTCCTGGTACCGACAACTTCTCCTAGGGAGGCTCCAATCGACAGCGCCTCTCCTCCTCTGCAGCTGTGAACTCCGGTGAAATTCGGGCCACCTGGTTCTCGCCTTGCTCCGGGGGTGAGTAGGTGTTATCAGTGAGAGGTGGGGAGTGAACTGGTGTGAAGAAAACGAGCGGGGTAGGCCTCCTTTTATAGTGGTTGAAGGGGACCGAAGGTTGGGGGATGAGCTCGTCATGGTCGACGACACAGAGGGCTAATGGCATGGGCGATGATAGGGGCGGTGCTGTGCTCCCTAGCGAAGCTTAACGGCGTGGTGGTGAGGCATGGGACGGTGCTGATTGGTCGGAACACGTCGACGCTCTGGGCGGGTCCGATGGGGATTTTAATGGTGCATAGCGCGCATGGTTCGCGCGGTAGTGAACGGGCTGTCTGCGGGGTTGCTAGGGCGGTGGTGATCACGTCTGCAAGCGACGAGGACGGCGCGCTGTCTGTGGGCGCTGGTCGGGTGTGGCGCACTGGCGCGCTCTCGGCTCACACGCAGAGGGACTTGGCATGCTCGGGTAGTGTGGTCCAAGGGCTGGCAGTGCTCGAGGCTGGGACAAGGAGTGGCGGTGGACGGTGGTCAGTGCTCTAGACATGCTTGCTAGGCTTGGTGCTTCTCCTAGCTCGCTGTCGACATGAGGGTGGCAAGTTAGGCTCAGCATGGTCACAATTAATGGCTATGCCAAGCTCACAGTGGTGCTAAGGCTTGTTAATTGGGCTAGATCATCTACTGAGAGTGTAGTGAGAGCTAGAAAGGGAACAAGGTTGGCCAAAATCACTGCTCACTATAGTGTTTGTTGTTTGTTTGTTTGCTACCAACAAGGTGTTTGATGAAATGGCCGCAAGATACTCAAATTTGAATTTTGGATTCAAACTTGGTGGGTTTGCTAGGCACATACTATGGAGTCTCTGGTTAATTAGATTAGTCATGGGGCACTGGTTTGGTTGGGTTTTGAAAATGTGTGATCTTCACATATGATGAAGATTCAATTTTCACTTGTGATTTGAATGAGGTTGCCAAATGTTTCTGCAAGTTTGAAAGGTGGGCTTTGATTCACTTTTACCTGGTCTTGCAAGGGGTGAAAAGAATTGGAAAAGTTTCTGTTTGAAATCTTGGACTAGAAACACTCAAAGTGACCTAGTGAGCAAGATTGGCAAAAATGACCATTTGCTTTATTTGATTTGTTTTTGATTTTCTCTTGATTTGTTTTTGCATGGAATTGTTTTAGATGATGTTATTTTCATCCTTAAACTATTTTTTGCTATTTATGTTAATCACACAAGTCCATTCATGCACTTATCAAATCATCACATACACACATGCATTCATATGCTTTTAATTAATCAAAGTTTTTGTTAACCCTAATTTTAGTGATTAGAGTTTGATGATCATTGTTTCATATTTGTGGGATGTTACACATTACTATTCTCATCACCATAATCATCAAATATAGGAGGTATATTATAATCACAATAAATTTTCTCCTCGATAGTAGGTGGACTGAAAATATCATACTCATCATTGTAATCATCATAAATGGGAGGTTTGGTATCATCATAAGCAATAGAATAGCTATCTTCTAAAGTTGGGAAACTAAAAAGATCATTTTCATAAAAACTAGCTTCCCCAAGCTTAGATGTTTCCATAGCATTAGCAATAATGGTGTGCAAAGAATTCATACTAATAACATTGCTATTAGCATGCAAATAAAGCTCCATAGGTTTTTTAATTTTCTCTTCAAACACTTCATGTCCTAGCTCAAGATAAACACTATAAAGCTCTCTAATTTTTGTTGTTGTTTTCCATTAAGCCTAACTAGTGAAAACAAGAAACAAAAAGACCAAATTGCAGAATCTAAAGGAAGTAACTTCGAGCACTCACACCGGAGGATATGAGTACCTTTTACCTTACCTCCATGGCAACAGCGCCAGAAAATAGCTTTCTGGCTTGCGGTTGCCGTGGGGTAACGTTTGTGAGTGCCTTTTACCTTTCCTCCCCGGCAACGGCACCAGAAAATAGCTTGATGTCTACGCACTTCTATTCTTGTAGACAGTTGTTGGGCCTCCAAGTGCATAGGTTTGTAGAACAATAACAAGTTTCCCTTAAGTGGATTACCCAAGGTTTATCGAACTCAGGGAGGAAGTGGTCAAAGGTATTCCTTCTCAAGCAATCATGCAATCAAGATACAAGAAGTCTTTTGTGTCCCCAACACACCCAATACACTTGTCAGGTGTATAGGTGCACTCGTTCGGCGAAGAGATAGTGAAATACATGTGGTAACGGTGCCAGAAAATAGCTTGACGGTGAGGTAAAGACTAAAGTAAGCAAACATGCAATAGATCTAGATGCAAACGGTGTTTCAATGTTTAGAAACAAGGCCTAGGGATCATACTTTCACTAGTGAACACTCTCTCATATAAATATCCTCTCTTCATGATACTACTCTTAACTACTCTCCGGTTGGACACTCTAATCATTGGTAGGGCTATAACAGCACTCCTTAAAGTCTGGCTTCCCCAATCTAGATAACCCCACACTGTCACCTTGAGCGCTAGATGGTTCCAACAAACACCACAATTTTATAGAGACATCCAACTCCAAATATAACTCATAACAAATATTCAATCTAGCCAAAGTGCCACACACGGTATGCATGCTGTCACTTTCACACACGTGGAGAAAAACATAGATCTATTAAAGCACAAAGAGTATTAGTGCCACCATGGCGTGCACGCTGTCACTTTCACACACATGGGGAGAGCAGAGATCTATTAAAGCACTTGAGTAGTAAGGTAGATCTACTTGATTACAAAGCTCTTGATCACAATATGACCATGCATAGAGAGATATGAACACATAGCTACCGATAGAGCCCTTAGCCTCGAGGAAGAACTACTCCCTCCTCATCATGGGAATCAGCAACGATGATGAAGATGGCGATGGAGATCGATGGAGATGGCTCCGGGGGCACTTCCCCATCCCGGCAGGGTGCCGGAACAGAGACTTTCTGTCCCTCGAATCTCCCTTTCGGTGGCGGCGACACTATAGAGGTTTTTCTGGAAGTATGATGGATTATTTAGGGTTTTCTGCATCGGGGGCTTCTTATAGGCGAAGATGCGAGGCTGGGAGGCGGCTGGAGGGGCCACACCCTGCCCAGGCGCGGGTCCACCCTAGCCTGCGCCTGGGGGGTGGTGGCCCTCTGGAACCTCTCCGTCTCCCCTTCTGGCTTCGTGACGCCTACGGTAAAATATTAACTTTGGCTTTTGTCCCGTCCAATTCCGAGAATATTGATTTTCTGCCTTTCTGAAACCAAAAAACAGAAGAAAACAGGCAACTGGCACTCTGACATCTTGTTAATAGGTTAGTTTCAGTAAAGATATAAAAACACCTCAAAGTGTAGACAAAGCAAAGAAAAATAGATACTAAACAAGCATGGAGCATCAAAAATTATAGATACGTTTCCGACGTATCAGCCCTCCATGGCAAACTGCTGACCGCTGACATGCTGGCCATCAGGGGGTGGCCTCACGACCCCATCTGCCCGCTTTGTGCATGGGCCCCGGAAACCGCCAACCATCTATGCAAATATTGTCCTTTCACGACTGCTATCTGAAACACAACGCAATCTTGGGACAACGATACAATCGGCAGCCCCAAGCAGTCCTCCTCCATCTCAGAATGGTGGGACAATTTGTTTGTCGGAAGATTAATAAAGGAACATAACCGTCTTAGTGGACGAAACCGAAGAATCTTTACGGGTCAACGGCTAACCTATATAGAGATCGCTTACATGGCTAGAGACAACATACTTCAACGGACGAGCGCTTTTGATACGCATGGGCAGGCTATCCCAGCCGAGCCAGACTAGTTTTTCGGGGTTTTCTGTTGGTTTTGGTATGCTTTTACCTTAATTTAAAGTTTAAACATGTCATTCTGTACTATGACCGGGTTTTCCCTCTTATAATAGAAAAGACAGCGCCGCTGCCAATTGCTCTAATTTTTTTTAAAGTAGAACATGTTGTTCCTTTCTTATGAACATTTTGACACCAGGAGCCCGCAGTCTCTCGTTCTATTTAACAGAAATGGTACTCCGAAAAACAAACAGTGCATACACACAAGCTAGAGGTTTCTTTCGTTGTATCAATGGAATGATACGAACACCTTTTATTATTTTCTATTCCAGCATTTTATTTTATTTAGCCAATGGAACATTACATGACAATGTCAGTATGCAAAGCAGCAGCAGTCTTGGAAGTTGGGCGGCATGAGCTCGCCGCCCTTTTGGTATCCTTGATTCTTGCAGTAGTCGGCACAGCTTGGCCGGGAATAACACTGCGCATATTTCGAATCATCTCCTGCATCTGCAAGCGCGGTTTACTTTTATGAATTCATTCATGCTGTAAGCAAGAGATGTTCCACAGTTGGTTACAGGCAGAGAATTGGTAGAAATTAGAGGGACTTACAGGCAGAGGAAAGGAGGGCAGCCACAGTTACAACAATGAGAAGGATCTTGCACACGAAAGAAGAAATTGATGGTGCCGCCATCTGTGTGTTTACCCAACGCTAGCTAGTAGTTTACAGAGAAAAGGGTCTCGGTGATGGCTGAGTTGCAGTGATCTGAATATTCACACATATATATAGTGACAGTTAATGATACGATTTAATTGCTGCCAAAGAAAAAAAATCCAGCTGGTCTATATTTAGCAGTGAACTTTTGCATTGATTGCTCGTGATTTAATGTGTGATTAATGTTGTGTATTTATGCCTCAGGCATAGAAGATCTATATGAGATATCGCGAGCTAAGAGCTTTAAGACATGTACCGTGGTAGAGAATTCATGTCTTCTTCTCCATCTCAATATGGATAAGGCAACAAATCTAAATCGTACAATATAATATCTTCTAGGGTTGTCTCTAGAAATAAATGCGCAATGATCAAGTCTTAGTGGAAAATTATGTTAATAAGGAAAAACATATGACATAATTGAGAAAATAGTCTTCTATTAACTTTTGAAAGATCACCCCTTAGGTAAGAGAAGACAATCTTCACTTCTCCATCCTTTCTACCAACTAAGAAAAATACCAATATGGCATCTCTAAGAGAAGACTCACATCACCCCATTGTAAATGCCTTGATGAAGAGGTTTTTGTCATGATAATGCCCTTATCGGCATTGTCTCCAATTTTTTTTTCCAATTCTTTTTTCCAATTTTTTTTTCCGAAATAGGGAGCAACGCCCCGGCCTCTGCATCAATTAAATATCTTTACATGCACAATCCATGTACAAATTACATAAAGAAAGATCATTCCGACTATCCAATGTGCCATACAAGTTAAGTATCAAGGATATGATACACTCTATCAGATGGTTACAATTACTATTGTGTCGTTGGCGTTCCCCCTCAATAGAACCATCGGTGATGAGAATAAGATTGCTTATGAGTTATTATAAAATACTAGACTGATGTATTCCTATTTGCCGTTGATCGTTTCCCAACTATACAACTTTTCCTGCTATAAGAATGATACTAGGAAACTTGGCGCAGCGACACGCTGCGCCCGTGGAGATGACTCATTTTATGTTTAAATGTTGAGATGTAATTGAGTAGCTGTTAGATGTTAGCCTATGCGTACCGTGCCTTGCATATGAGAGAGATAGCAGTGCAGATGCATGTTATTTGCCGGTCTTAGCCAGTCGGTGCCGCTGCATAGATTTAGGTTGCATTGATTTAAATTAGAGGGGAGTTTCCTACTTTAGTCGGTCTTACTGATAATATACATAGTAGGATGTATATGATGGTATATATTACAATAAAGTCTACGTTGTCTGAAGAAAAAACACAATTAGTGCACAACAACCTAACACACATATCAGTGTTTATCAAATGACCTACTAAAAAAAATAGAACATACGATGCCAAAGCAGAAACAAAGTTTCATATGACTAATAAATAGGAGTGACCTGGTGGTGTGGAGAAATTCACTTTCACTCAACTATTCTAGGTCTTCCCCCAGAACCTCCACCACTCCTAAATGATTGTATAGGTCAAAATCGAGCTAGAGAAAATTATAGAAGCAACCTTCACCCCTCCTTAGTTAGAGTTGTGGCCAAAGTTAGAGGTCAAGAGGCTATCAGAGCATCTCCAGCCGGCCCCTAAATCCCCCCACCCACCCACCCCAAAAAAGCCTATGGGGATTTCGGTGTTGAAAATCTCACCCAGTCAACCCCCATAGCCTAAATTCAGCTACTGCATGAATTTTTGCATCATGCGCCCCTAGGACACACCAAACCCACGGGAGGGGGTGGGGGGATATTGAGGGTGCCAAATGGACGCAATGCACGTGAAGCGGTTCCCTATCCAGTTTCCCCGCCCTAGTAGTGACACAATCGTATTTTCGTGTGATGTGTATCTAGGCAAAGCTGAGACAATTAATTTAGGACCGAGGGAGTATTATCTAACAAAATCTATCCAAAATTTTATTTTGGACAGAACCAAAATACATAATGATAAGAGATGCTAGGAAAATGTCCATAAAAATGCTTTAGTTGGTGTTCATATAAGAGAGATCTTCATATACACTTTTATGCTATCTACCCAAATTTAGAATGACTGGTAATTTTGTATCCTATATTTTTCCAAAAGTTTAATGTAGCCTTGGGTTGAGAAGTTTGGCATTTTCTCAATGAAATACATTATAGATTTTTGAAAACTAATCAACTTAGGCATACATTGAAGCAACTACCTTTTAGTAACAATCCCAAAACATGTATGGGTCACAGGACTAAATAATTTATTGTTTGTCAAAATTTAGATTTATTAATACATACTTGTAATTTACCTTTGAAATGGATTTCCACCTATTTATGAGAATTATGTAGAATTTGGACTACACCATTGTTACATAGATCTTAAAATTACAAGAAGATTTATATATGTACATACCTATATTTTAAGCTATTATTGAAATGTACCTCATACCTTCTTATTTCTTTAATGGAATGTACCTGATTTTAGTAATACAGAATTAAGCTTTAGAATTTCTAGAAATCAGTATGAGGACAAATTAAGTAATAATATGATATGCTAAATTTCTTCAAAAAAATTAATATTGAAAATTCGCTTACTACAGTTGGTGTTCATATAAGAGAGATATACATAATCACTTCTATATTCTCTACCCGAATTGATGAATAGTTCCTTTTGTACTTTTGTAAAAAATCAATGTAAAATTTAGTCCATATGATTGTTTATAAAAAGTATTATTTTTCTTGTTTTTTCAGTATGTAGTTTACCCCCTTCACCAAACTCGTATAAAACTTGGACAAACTTAAACACAAGTACAGCCGAGATCGCTCGATACCTTTTCATAATTAATATTAATTGGGTATACGTAGTCCTAAAGAAAACCTCGTATAGCCTAACCAAATTATACGTCTATCTATCAAACATGCATACTACTATGGTTATGCGTTGGCTCATCGCTGGCGACGACCGTGGACGGCGACGATTGTGTCCGGCGAGCTAGTGGCGATGAATCAAGGTGGATCTGGCCGGCGGTGCGATGGCGCAGCGGCTTGTAGGTTTGGCGGTGGCGTAGAGAAAGAGCGTGTGCTTGGCGGCAACCCGCTTGACAGTCCAGCGACTTGTCCGACAACTTATTCTGCTACCTGCTAGATAGTCCGGCGAATTGTCCGGCAACTTTTCCAACAACCCCAGACAGTCCGGCCACTTGTCTGACACGCCGGACAGTCCGTTGAAGCAACTAACATAGCGATCTGCCGTGCGGCGATCGGAAAAGGGACTACCTCCTCTGGCGACCTACTCCGGCATGGAAGGGCGACGAGTATGTGACCGAAGGCGGCAGCGGGGAAGCACAGCGGTGGCGACGGCGGAGAAGGACGGCTGTGGCGGCGGCAGTGATCGGAGCGGAGGTGAGTGGGACGTGTGTGAGTATGGCCTACAGGAATACTAGTGTATACCTATACGCGGAAATACGGGTTCGGGTATGGTCTTGTACACGCACGTTGAACGGATTTGTACAAGTTTGGAGGAGGTGGTAGCACTGGATCAAACCTCATTTTTTAAAACTAGTTCATTCAGGAATATAGTGAATTGGCAATAGAAGATAATCGAAATGATCCCAAAGACACTTATGGAGGCTTTAAGACTACATGATTGCTCTCGTAGAAAAACTGAATTTCCTCAGATTCTACAATTTATAATTTTAAGATCTCTGTCTATTTACATGAATTACTTTAAATTTGAACTACATCACTATAAAAACATATGCCATATCTGAGAGAATGATCTTTTGGAGCACACATCACAAAATGGCTTGCAAAAGTTTTTGCACGGCATATAGGCCCAGTTCTTTTGGCGGCTTCTCCGAGAAGCCGCCCTACCCCCAGCTTCCTGGAAAAGCCGGTTCTAAAATTTTGTGAGGCTTCCAAGTTAGTTTAGCCTTAACCACTTTGGAAGCCTTCTAATTTTTTTGAACCGGCTTCCCTAGAAAGCTGGGGGTAGGGCGGCTTCTCCGAGAAGCCGCCAAAAGAACTGGGCCATAGTACTTTGGCAGCGAGTAGCAAGAGCGGCGGAGACGCGGCGATATGACTCTCGAGTGCATATGAGCTTGTTAGAGCATCACTAGCACGACCCTTAAAAGGTCAAAACCGCAAAATTTCGACGACTATACAGATCGTGGCCTACTAATACGAGCTAGCAGGAACCTTACTTGGCCTGGCCCGTAAATTTTTTTTACGGGCCCCTCTATTCGGCCCACTCTATTCGGCCCAGTTAAACCCTTACAAATAAAGGCAACGAGGCGTTTATGGGTCGCAACCCTTACTCCCTTCGCCGCGATAACCCTAGCGCCGCTGCCATCCACAGCTCCGACGAGCCATTCCGCAGCGCTCGTAGGTAGATCGAAGTCGCCAACGCCGCCATGTCGTCGAGGGGTGGGGGATCTGGCCGTGGGGGAGGTCGCAGTGGAGGGGGGCACTGCCGATGCGACGGGGGAAGCGGTGGCAGGCGGCGCCAGAGCTCGCGCGAGGAGCTCGACGAGGACATGCGCCGTCGTTGGATTGCGCCCGTAGGGGCGGCGAGGCGCGAGCCTCCACTACATCAAGCATCACAAGCCAGTGCCGCGCAAGCTCCGCAGCTAATACGAGGCGAACGTCTCCGACTCGACGGACTCAGACACGGAAGTTGTCCGTGCTCCGCGGACTCCCGCAATACCGTCTCAAGCGCGCAGGTACGCCAGCGAGAACTCGCAAGGCTCGAGCTCGCAGACGCACGTCCTCTCCGACGAGGATTTCCCGCGCGACGAGCTCGAGGAGCGCTTGCTGCTGGAGCGCGCCATGGCGGTGTCAGCGGAGGCTCGCATGGCCGAGCTCCGGAGGGACGAGGAGGAGCTGCAGTAGGTGCTGGCCTAGCTCCGCGCGATGGAGGAGGGCGCAATCCATGTCGTCGTCGAGCGGCGCCGTCGCATGCCCGTAGAGCTATGGCGGGGCCAATTGTGGTCCTAGTGCGTCCCGCCGCCGCATGCCCGTAGAGCTATGGCGGGGCCAATTTTGGTCCTAGTGCGCCCCGCCGCCGCAAGATATGTAAATTTGCAATGATAGCGTTGATCCGTGAACAATCGAACCTAAATTTGCAATCCGCAATCTATGATCGTGTCTGTAGTTTTCCCGCGGGGTTTTGATTTTGAAAATAGGGGTCGAAATACGGGTGCTGCTCCTACGGGAATGAACTCTAACCCGTAAACGTGGAGTACATAGGCTTATACTTCTCTTTTTACGGGTCGGAGTTTAGGGGCCCCACTAGTGATGCTCTTATTGTCTTATGGATCTCTTACTGTCAACCACTATTTTCCTTTTGCGCTCTTATGTCCATCTAATTGAAGCAACTTTTTTTTCCCGTATATGACCTTCATCTATTGTACACTTGTACTTGCTATGTTTAGTAATCTTTGCCCGTCCCCGGACTCTTCTGTAGTCCCCTTTAGCTCATCCGCTGTTGTATTGTATATTTGATTGATGCACTTTCTTGCTTCTCTGTCTCGATGGAGCATCGTGGCTTCAGCGACTAGTGCTATCTCTCTCTCTGATCTCTTCAATGTAACTTTCCGAATTTCCGGTCAAATGTGATGAGCATTTATCTTTTTTCTTACAAAAATGTTTGGGATAAACTTTGCATAATTGAGAACTCAAATATATGGGTATCCCTTTGTTAGGGGTTTAGAAATAAATAAGGACTTTCTTACGGAGTTACAGGGGAAGGGATTTTTGGCTCTTTGGAGACGGACAAGCTTGTATCTGTTCCAACCACCGTCACATCAAGATTGAGATAGTTCTTAAGGGTATAATATGTCAATCGAATACACCCGCAATTCATACCAAAATACTCCCTCCGTTTCATAATATAAAGAGTTTTAGCATTTGTGAACGAATGTATCTAGACGTTATTTGGTGCGTGGTTTACTCTGAATCTACACACTAAAAAATATTTAGATATATTGGTTTCATAAAAACTAAAACATCTTACATTTTAAAATGGAGAAAGTACAAGCTAAGGGGGCCACATGCACTTGCTGCCCTTTGTGAGATAGTACTCACAAGACAACGAATGAATGCTGAGAAGTACTCCCTCCGTCACGGTTTGGAGGGCGTTTTAGAAAGATTGTTGAAACCTAGGTGAACGCTGATTGGGCCAGATTTATGCCAAAAACATGCGCTCATTAATTATTCGGTGCCATATTAAACGCAATTACTCAATGAAAATGGGAAGTTTAGCCGCATGCATTGGTGGAGTTGTATGCAAAAATTAATTTCTTGGCTGCATGAAGTAGGAAGTGAGGAGGAAAAGGGGCATTAATTTTATAATTAAGTCTAACACGCCTAGAAAGCAAAGAGTTTTGAAAACGCATGGCTTTTGTAAGACGCCCTCCAAACCGTGATGGAGGGAGTAGTATTTTGAACTAGTACCGCCTCAAGTGTGTTTAAGGTTTTTTTTTAAGACATCCGAGAGATTCTTAATCTAGTATGCTAGAGGTGCCATGAATTAGTAGTGTTCTCTAAAAGCGTTGCTTAATGCATATGAATATGTGATCTATTTTTAGACTTTGCTTAGCCGTTTGTTTAGTATTTGGTTTACAGGAGTGGCATTTGTTCGCTGAACACTTGAACTACAAGACAAATATGAGGGCTCCCGGTAATTTTTCAAGAAAATATCTTGGGAATAGTTAGTTTTAGAATCTAGTGCGTAGCAGACAAATTAAGGAAGTACTTCCACACGGCAAAACGTACATGGCACCTTTCGGGCACGGCAACGGGACATTGCCGTGTGCCTCACACCATTGCACGGCAAAATGTTTTTCTCGTGTGCTTTTCAAGACACGCGGCAGTGTAAAGTGACTCGATGACGAGCCGATGGCGATCTAGTTTTGTTTTAAGTCAAACTTCGAAACTCCCCGTGAACCGAATTATTTGTCACAGAATTATCTAAATATAAATTTTAGTGTATAGATATATGTCAATCTAGACAAATCCACGATATTATTTAGGGACAAACAGAGTAGAAACTTTATCAAAATTATAATATTTTGACTTAGGACAAAATTGAATCTTAATTAATTTGAGACGGAGAGGGTAGACTAAATGTTAATAATTTGTTTCTAAGGGATTTTTTTTGGAAATGAGCGTATATTAATATCGCAGAAATACCAATTATACTCTGCCTTTGCAACAACGCATGCCCTAGCAACCTTACTGCACACAACCCAGAAAATAAATTATAAAAATGAAAAATCCCGCTATATCGATTATTTTCTTGCAGCAGCGACAGCACCAGAACAACACTAGAAGTCCACCCTCTCCAATAGCGGTGCTTTTAAGAAGGAAACAATACACACGGCGAAGGAGGAAGAACCTCCACCGCAGGAAATCGGGGCACGAGGTTGCAACAGTCGCGACACTCGCAGATCGGGCCCGCGCTGCTAGATTGAGCTGGCGCTAGGCTTGCCGGTCGCTGGCGAACGCCGCGCCGCTGTGCTGCCGCATCCCACCACCCATCTCCCGCATCGTCCATCGAGGCTGCAGCCGCCGCGCATCCAATAGGTTTCGCCTCCATGCGGGGAGAGTCCAGCCGATGCGCCTCTTTGCCCCTCGCCTTTTGGCCCGGACGCCGCCACCATCGCCAGCGCCGGCGATGGCAGCGGCCAGGGAAGCCACGGGAGGATGGACCTAGGGCGGGGTAGTAGGGACCCTCCGGAGCCAGCGCTGCACGAGCAACCCAGGAGGTTTTTTTTAAGGGAAATGTTAACAATTTGATAGTACATCAGAAAATATGAGATAACTAAACAAACAGGCGATCCGTAGGCGGAAGTCTAACGAGCCAGCTAGGCCAAAATATGTTATAAACATGACAAGTAAAGAAAAAAGAACATACTTGTGGGACACAATCTTTTCAATGTGGACAAAACTCTAGTAAGAAGAAGAAAGAACCATAGACGTTAGCCATTAAAATATTACTATATCGAGATTGTTTACACAACACCTTAGGTTTTCAATGAACCAATTAATTCTAGTCGACGGCTTACAAAAAATATATAGACGGTGGTAACGATAATGTCATGGACCCCCTCCCTTCCCCGGCATTCCCGACATGGGCACGTTGTGGAGTAAGGGCATCTCTAAAGGCACAACCCATTTTGGACACCCAATGTGTTTAGAATGGACTGTTTGGGTTAACCCATGTACAGGAAATGTGTCATGGTCCGGTTGGCTAGGCCATTGCGCCCCAGAGGCCAGACCCAAACGGTTTGAGATGGCTCGTTTGCCAGACACATTTCCCCCACACATTTCATTAAATTAAAACATAATTTACATATAGGTAAAAATAACTATGGCTATGGCTAACAGCGCTACCTTGCGGTGATGCCAGAGCTGCTTACTCATCCTCGTCCTGAGAGAGGTCGATGTAGGGTGGTGACGTCTAGGGCCCTTGTTGTGGCCACACAACATGTGGCGGAGGCGGCCCATGCCACGCGAGCCACGTAGTTTGCGACGGTATCTCCTGCTCAGGCCACATGGCCTGCGGCGACAACCGCGGTGGAGGTGGTAGCTTCCCTACGTGTGCCGCCACAATCGCGGGGAGTTGGAAAATCTCCTGCATCCCCATTAAGAGTGCCTCCTCCTCCACCATGGAGATCTCCAGGGCGCGTCAGCTGGCCTCTTCCTCGTCGTAGTCTGGCGGCAGGAGGGTTGACCCGTACTCCTTCTTGATGATGACAGCCATGTCATCGTCGGTGGCCGCGGGGAGGTCGCCATAGTCGAGGAAGACCCGCCACGCATCGTGCTCCTAGGCGAGGAAGCCCCACTAGAAATCCTTCTAGGGTACGCGCAATCGTGTTGTAGCACCTCCCGGAGCAGTGCACGGCTATGATATCCGCGTCAACCCGTCTGTCGGCACGACGTGGGGAGAGAGGGGCACACGCGGGGCGGGTATAAAAAGACCTGGCCATCAAGGTTGGTGCAGGCTCCGGTGGCAGCGGCATTGATGCCGGCGTAGGAGTCCAAGCGGCGTCGCAGGCGATCAGGGATGGCATCGATGGCCATGGCAGCTTCCATTGGTGCCCACCCTTCATGGCGGTACGGCCCGTGGAACGCTGGCGTATGGCCTATGCTCCAAACGCATTCACAATCCATATTTGGTGGGCGAACCGCGTCAGACACATCGGACCGTTTGGGTCTTGCCGCTGGAGTGTGAGCGCCCTATCCTACTATCCGCACGGACAGGATCGAACCTGCTTGGACCCGTTTAGATCACACAGTTGGAGATCCCCTAACTTCGGTCTTCGGCCCAAAATTACCGGCGATGCGCCTCGCTCCACTTTGTCAGAAATTGAATTTGTATCACAATTTTAACAAAATAATCGGTGCCTAGCTAGTCTGATCCGATGGGTGTTTGGTAGATACTTTAGCAAACAAACTGGGCTCGCACGACCTCGCGCTCCTCTCGCCCTCCCCGAGGCGAGGGAGCGCCACCGGCCTGCCCCGCCCAGCTCCCCTCCTACTCCTTCCCCCGGGTGGCGCCGGCGCTGGCGGTCAGTCTTCTCCTGCGCGCTCGAAGGCGGGATTCGGTGCTCCACCCTCCTGGCGGAGGTGTCTTCAGGGCGGTAGAGGTTCGGCTCCGGCTGGACGGTGGTGACGCGGTGGCGCCCTGCAGCGCTGCGAGGCGACGCGGCATGGCAGGGATGCAACAAGCGGTGGTGGGGCGGCGCTGGCCAGGCCCATACGGCCCAGATCTGGGACTTTTGGGCTCGATCTAGGTTCGGGTGGGGCGGGCCTGCCCGTATCTTATGCTTGTTCTACGGGCGGCGGTGATCTAGCTTATGCAGGGATAGCAGCAACAACGACTGACCTGTTGCAACGGGGCAGCGGGCTTCACGGGCTCGATCTGGGCGGCCGGACCCTCTTGGGATTGGTGTGCCCCTACGGGGGATTTACGGGCTCGCTAGGCCCGGCCGGACTGCAGAGCTTCGCCTCGCTCCGTCTGAAACCAAATGGTTAGAAAAACATGGTTGCACGCGACCGAATTCCTCCAATACGGAAATCTCCAGGCATTATTCGCCCATGGGAGTTTGCTGGCGAAGTCTTCCAGAACTCGCCACACCGACCAGATCAAAGAGGGCAAGCAACACATAGGTCCTTGTCTTGGTGCGAGAGGAATCCTAGGACCGCCGCCTTTATTCAATGAAGCGGACGATCAGGCCCCCACGTCGCCATCCGCCACTCAACGACGACGAAGGAGGAAGAACCTCCACCGCAACAGGAAATCAGGCCACGAGGTTGCAATAGTCGCGACCCTCGCAGATCGGGCCCGCGCTGCTAGATCGAGTTGGCGCTAGGCTGGCCGGTCGCCGGCGAACGCCGTGCCACCGTGTTGTCGCATCCCACCACCCACCTCCCACGTCGTCCATGGAGGGTGTAGCCGCCATGCATCCAATAGGTTTCGCCTCTGTGCGGGGAGAGTCCAGCCGATGCGCCTCCTTGCCTCTCGCCTTTGGCGCCCGGGCGCCGCCACCATCGCCAGCGCCGACGATGGCAGCGGCCAGGGAAGCCACAGGAGGATGGACCTAGGGCGGGGTAGTGGGGACCCTCCGGATCCGCCGCTGCATGAGCGACCCGGGAGGTTTTTTTTAAGGGAAATGTTAACAATTTGATAGTACATCAGAAAATATGAGACAACTAAACAAACGGGCGATCCGTAGGCGGAAGTCTAACGAGCCAGCTAGGCCAAAATATGCTATGAACATGACACGCAAAGAAAAAACGAACATACTTATGGGACACAATCTTTTCAATGTGGAAAAAAACTCTCTAGTAAGAAGAAGAAAGAACCATGGACGTTAGCCATCAAAATATCACTATATCGAGAGTGTATACACAACATCTTGGATTTTTAATGAACCAATTAATCCTAGTCGGCGGCTTATAAAAAATATATATAAACGATGGTAACGATGATATCATGGACCCCCTCCCTCCCCCGGCGTCCCCGACATGGGCACGTTGTGGAGTAAGGGCATCTCTAAAGGCACAGCCCATTTCGGACACCCAATGTGTTCAGAATGGTCTGTTTGGGTCAGCCCATGTACAGGAAATAAGTCATGGTCCGGTTGGCTAGGCCATTGCGCTCCAGAGGCCATACCCAAACAATGAGATGGCTCGTTTGCCAGACGCATTTCCCCCACACATTTTCATTAAATTAAAACATAATTTACATTTAAAGATGTAATTGGTGAGGGTCCTGGGGCTTCTCACATCGTTTTGCTGTTGCTGGCCGTTGGATGGGGGCTTGGGAGGGGATCTAGGCCATCTATTGCTAGTCCACGTGATGTAAAGTTGGTTGTCTACCCGCCTGCTGCTTTGCTGTGTCGCTGCCACTGGGGCCATCTACGTGGTTGGCCCGTCCTTCAGTCGAAGGGGTTGGGAAAGGGATGGTATGCGGCATTGTCTGGTCGTTGTGGGGGAGAGCTGGACCATCGGTACCCCGCGGTGGTTGCCGCATCATCACAGTTGTCTGTCTCGCTCCTGGGTGGAGATATTTCTGGCCGCGAGGGTGTTCTGGGGTTTCCACCGCTTGCCCTTTCGAGCAGCCGCGGGGCGCGGCCGCCTACTCCCGTGTCCCTTCGCTCGCCTCCTCCTTGCCCCTCGCCCGCCTTCCCCTCGCCTCCTCCTTGCTCGAAGCCGCTTCTATCAAACCCTAGCTGCCTTCCCTGGCCCTCCCGTACTCGATCCTTTTCTCCTCCCGCGTGCGCCGCCCTGCCTCACTGCTCCCCACCCTCATATGCCCCCTTTTGTTCGAGCATGGGCTGCTGCCGTGCCACTCCTTGATAGGCACGCACAGGCAGCTCCTTGGGAGCTTGGGGCGGCGCCAAGAGGGCCCATGCCCACGGCGATATGGAGCAGAGGTGATTCCTTGACGGCGGATGTGGGGATTAGGGGACCTAGGAGAGGTTGAGACCCATCCAGTGGTGTAGGAGACCTGGGAGAGGTCGTGCGACCCTTTCACTCCCGAGCTCTGTCCCCATCCTCGTCCGGCACTCCGTCTCCGAGCTCGCGTCGCTGCAGCGTGACACCCCACGAGACTAGCAACGTGGAGGACCGCCTGGGGAAGCGGTGGATCGATGCGGGAGCTGGCTGCTGGAGCTCCACCGCGTCTGGCCGCCCCTACCTCTCTTGAAGCATGCAGGAGCGCCGGCCTGCTCGCTGCAGCTAGGTTGTGCTCGATCCTGTGACGTCACGTTTCTGCATCCACGAGATGCTCCTCGATGCCTCTGCGAATTTCTCCATACCATCCCTTACAGGTGTTCAACCCTCTCATAAGATCATCTCTTTAATTTAATCCCTAGATTTTTGTATTTGTGCTTGTGTAGTTTATTCTTTATGTATGCCTTCGAGGTGTTCGATGGAAATCTAAGAAAGCTACATGGGAAAATCAATTATGTGATTTGCATTGTTGGTTACTGACTAATTCGTTTGCTTTTGGAATTTAGCTCCGTTGTGTGACCTGCATGTGATGATATCATTGATAAAAAAAATATGCCCTAAGTTTAAGTTGCTGGAGTTCATGGCTACGGCTAACCCATGAGACATTGAGTACCGCAAACTTGAAATTTGAGCAGCTGGCCATCAGGTTGTCCCCTAACTGAAGATTAGAATACACGAACACATGTTGACCAGTTTTACCATGTCTCTCTGAATTTGTTGGACACTATCTCAATTGAAAACCTGAGCCTGTCATAGACTACTACATTAGTTAGCAATCTTAGATTTGAAGCTCATGCTTCTGAATTTTTTTGTGCAGTTTCATACTTTTGTCCGATGTGATTTATGAACGTGATTATAGCATAAGTTCTTACTGTTTTTCTGAAATCATGGGAAGGATCTGAAGTCAATGTTTTGATATTATATAGGTTCACTAAAGAGAGACCGGTAAAGAGGCCAAGGATAGACACCACTGCTGGCCGCATTGTAGTGATTTGCTCTTCATGTATTAATCAAAGTCGGGTGGTGAAGTGTAGCATTGCACTGTTGCATGTGTGTTCACCTAATCTGCATCAGTTAATGTATTTTACTTGGCAGACTGATCTCATCATACTTTATTTAGTTATTTTCCCATGTAGTGGTTCATCGGTTAATCCCGTGCTGTTCTGAGGTGACAATTGGCCCTCCTAATTTTATTTGATCTATGGGCAAGAGCCGTGGAAACTCGGATTTGCTCAGGGTACAACGCTTATTAGATCATATCTGGTTAATCTAAAAATCAGATCATATATGCAGCCAATCCCAGATTTTTTGGTGATTTGTCTATGTCTTGTAACCAGGGAGAATGCCTGAGGTCCAACAAAGGATCTTGGAGTGATCCTTTAATTATGAAGGTATCTTTTATGGAATATGTTGGATGCTCTCTTAATGCATATTCTTATGGTACATGAGGACAACTAAAATTATTTGTTGCATCTTCTTATTATTTCTTATTACAGATTATACATAGCATGCTACATTGAGGGAAATTGTGCAAAAATCTGATATAGAAGAAACGATTACAGCCTTTGTAAGATACTAAGATTGTGTACACTTGAGGCAAGAATATGAAATATCCTATTTGCAAGCTCTCATTTTCTCAATCAGTTAGTATGTTCTGTTAACCTTTATGTGGTGTTCCTACTTCTTTCAGTTACTAGAAAGAATTAGTGATACATCAAATGCTAAATCAGGTTCAGATGTTGATGATCTTGGATCCTTGATAGCCCCTAAAGATGTTGAATATCATAGTTTAGCACCAGTCCGTGAGGAAGTAGATTATTTTTCCCTTAATTATTTTAGTAAGTTCCAGTCATGTTGTCGGTTGTTAACTACTAGCTATATTTTCCAAAAATTAAATATATTTCCTTTTTATTTCTCATGTACAAATCTGAATGTTTAGGTCACTGCTAGCTCACAGAAGAAGTGTTTTGTTGTTCCTATATAGAGCATCATAACTATGTCATGGCATTTCTTAACAAAATTCATTCATTTTCTTTATCATGTAGTCTAGGGAATCAGGATCAAAAACATACAACTGTTGGGAGTGAGCTCGCCAAGGCGCAGAGGAGATGAGCTTGTGGGTGGCATTAGAGCGGGAAGCAGCCACGGCTGATGTGGAGCTTGTAGGCGTATCTCCGGAAGAAGTGTTGGACAAATGGAATGAAGGTCGTGCCTTTGCCCAACTAATCTAGCATGGGGCTGCAAGGGAACGAGGTTGTTGTCAAGAATTGGGATGGTGAGAAGGTGGTTCGGGTCAATCAAGTGGTATTTATACGTGTGTGTTTTAGTTACACTAACCTTCTGCCAAGTTCTCTGTTGTCCAGGATATTTTCATTTTGGATTCAGCAAATGCTCCATCTCTTGTCCATACTGATACATGAAAAGGCGAAAGTAAATCTCTTGACTGGGGAAAGATCTACATCTTTATTTCTGACAAGTGATTAATGTCCTTGCTTTCTATGGTCGCAGTTGAATGTTAGCATATTGCTCTCTCAAATCTTCTCCTTAAGACTGTAATCGAGTGTTAAATTTTGATATGCCATCAAATTTCGTAGCCTTTCCAGTCGTTCATTCTGATAGCTAGGATCCAAAAATAAAAGTGAAGTCTTAACTACACTACTGTACTATGTACTGTGGTTCCTAATGCAGTTGCGAACTGTGATATATCTCACAGGTCTGACTGAATTTGATCTTGCAATTTTGCTTGGATATAGGTCATGTACTACTGAAAGTTCCAATAAATTTTGTGCAGGTGGCATGGCTAATCCTATTGGTACTCTGACTCTTGCCATTGTTGTTCACTTGTCCTAATCTTATATATTTAAGCTGGCGCGTTTGTTTTTGGCCAACCATTTGCAATTACGTGAGCGTACATGCATGTGATGATCACTATTTTTCTTGGTTTTGTAGCTGCAGAATGCCATCGAGAATGATCACCTTGAATTATGAGGATAAAAAAATGTCCGCCCAGGTTCATTGTAATTGGAGGAGAATTGGGAAATTATTGTGCTACTGTTACGAGGCAGGGACATTCTTCCGTGGATCTACCGGCATCCGTAGGTTGGCAAACATTTGTACCAGATCATGCACACTTCCTGCTTTTCTTGCATTCTTATCTGGAAATAACTAAATCCTCTGAGCTATGCTTTCTTTGCTTGATCTATTAGAAAGTAGCAGCCAGCTAGAAGCATGTTACTTTCAAAAGTTAATTCATGGAAGTTTTAGGAATATTTGTAATAGTTTGTTACATTTTGCCGTACTTCATTTCAACTTCTACTTCAGTAACTCGGCAGAGGAAGCCAAGGTCGTTAAAGTTCCTTTTGATCTCTTTGGAAACCAATCTATTACTTAGGCCAACTGCATGCATTCAAGCTTGTCATTGTCACTTGTCAGCATTACCATATAATATGTATAATTAAGTGCAAGAATCTGAAACTTATTTTATTCGTTTGAACTAGAGCAATCAGTTTCTGTTTTAGACGAGTACTTGTGATAGGCGGAGGAGGAGCTAGCGGTTGGGCTATCTACTGTTAAGCTTGCAGTTGCTTCAGGTTGTAGTGTTTCTGCTACCTTTGGAGCCCAAAGTATTGATAAATTTTTCGGACTACACCAGCGAGGTAAAAGTCCTTCAGAAATTTGAAATATTTGAACTTATATTTATTTACCATAATGATGCAGTGAAGTTCTTGATCTTCAATATTTTGACCCGAAGACATAGGAAAGTAATTTGTGTCCTTGTCTTGTCTGGATATCTCACAAAACATACAATTACCATTCCTTTCTTAGCAGAATAGTGGGAATAGTTATGTATTAGTATGGTACTCAAGGCACCTTTTTTAGTGAGAACGGCAATTTTTTTCCTTCCTTTTGGGTGTTTTCGGCAAAAGGAACTGCTGGTGAGAACATAATGGGTGTTTACCATTCCTTCTTTTCCTTCTCTTAGCAGAATAACGGGCTCGAGGATGTGATGTGCCGCTGGTGGTGAGAACTAAACGGAAGAGGAGGATCAGAGAGGGAGAAGGAGCGGTGAAGAAGATAGAATTGAAGGATGTTGGTTTGAAGCCGATTCGGTCGGCCATGGCCAAGGTGACTCTCTTCCCTCCCAAATAGCTGTTTTCTAGAGTAGATAGATTTTGTTGCGTTATTTTTGAATGGCTGCTAATGGCTGAGTTCATAACCAGTTATTTTATTAAGATTGCTATAAGATCTTGGTTATGTGATTTTGAAGTGCTAGCACCTTTACTTTTAAATGTAGAACCATATATAGTTTTCCAATTCAGACTATGTGACCTATATATTTTTCCCTTCTGTATGCACAGGTTATTATTTGCTTCAGACATTAGATGGCCAATCCTTACTCCACACTGAGGAAAGAATTTTTTTGTTATGTTTCTTTCTATATGTATCAATCAAGTTTTATGAGTATTTGCAGCTGATGGTTTTTTTTCCCATGCCAGTGGAGTTGTTCCTAGGAAAACTTTCAAGTCTACGTTTCTCATCAGTTTAGGCATTCATTTAGTGAAAGTACATTTCAGGTGAGAGGATTTAATCTATGCGTTTTGTCATATTAGATGGTTTACAAATTCTGCATTATTGCTAATTGTGGTACTTATTAGATAAATCAATCCACCATTTTTTCGTTTTTCAGGCTAATTAATGAAAATACATTATTGTGAGGTGCTTTGGTCTACTGGATTTTTGTGCTCATTGTTCCAATGTCGAGCATGCCCTCACAGAGCAAAGAAAGAGAACACCTTCGCCCGAGGACGCCTCGCCCAGTCTTCTGAGCGACATGAGATGCAATTTCCTCGGGTGTCATAGCTAATGCCGATATTGGTTTACCCACAAATCTTCCCATGTGTAAGTTCCCTGGAGCTCTTTGCAATTCCTCTATGTGTGTGAAGTTGTGTCGTTGCAATCTCAAGGCGTTAAATGATTAACAATACCATGTTGCATACATACTACTGTATATCTTTCCAATTAACTGTCTCTCTTTTTCCCTGTCTCCCCATTTTATCCCCTGAAGTTCTTCTGCAGGTACCGTGAAGGATTTGCAGATAGCTCAGGTGTGGAGAAGTAACCCAACTTATTGTGCAGTTTGGGATGAAAATCGCTCAGGCAAGAATTTTGTTTCCATTATTAACATAGAAATATTGTTTCGTCTGGTGTTTTTGACAAGAAATTTCGTTTCCATTATTAACACAAGATTGATATCATGATGCATATGCTTAGATGATTTTGATCGAGATGGATTCATGTAGGATTGTTAGGTTCAGACTTGTTTCATTGGCATGGTTTGTAACCGAGTGCATAACTCTGCCTTTGCCGCATTGTTCTTGCAAACTCTGTCGTTTTTATGAATTTCTTCTTTTAGATTTAGTTATTCCGTTAAAAAATAATTTATAACAAAAGAGATAAATGGTTTGTTTATGCTGGTGGGGTCTACCATTGCCCAATTATTATTCTATTCATGGATTACAACATGTTATCTAGCTTTGATGTCTCTTAGGCACCCTGTGTTATGAGTTGTGTTATTACTGAATGTGGTTTCAGATGTGTAAATCAACCTGCTACTTCTGCCGACCACCAAGGCAGCAACTCTAGCATCGAGGTGACCAATTCATCTCCTCACCTTTCCTCCTTCCCCTCAATTTAGTCGTCTATGTCCCATCTTACCTGTTTCTTTTTTTGTTCAGTCAAGTTGAAATAGAAGTCCAACTCATTTTGATTTTCTATAATTCTTACTTTAGCGCATACCAAATAGAGCTATAATTACACCTGGTATGATCGGGATATATCTTGTATTTTCCACACTAAGTTATTTCTCCTTTATGCAAATATTCTCTCGAATAGCTGCTTCAATCTGTTGCGCAGTTGATTTTTTGTCCATTAACTTGAAGGCTGTGCATTCCAAGCATAAGAAAGACCCTCTGACTCGTTTGGCTGAAGCACCTGACGTTACAGAGGTGGTGATAGAGGGTGAGGTATGGATCAGACCATTTTGGTTGCCTCATTTTCCATTCTATAGTGTGTTATCAGGAACTGATCCTATATCTTCTCACTTAGGCAGCTGCTAGCTATCATTCATAGAATGGAAACTAAATGGTAAAAACAGAAACTTAGCTTTCCGTTATACTGCTTCTGAAGACAACCTGGAAGCTAGAATACTATGCACGGGCTGGCAGCTGCACCTAATTTTTAGAATATAATTCATCTGATGCCTTCTGAAAGTTCCAAAATAAATTAATTCATTCTCTGATGCCTTTAGCTGCACCTAATTTTTAACACCATTTGCTACAATTCATGATTCCTCTGCTTGATTTGCTTTGAAACTCAGTTGTGTATTGTGTATGTATGATTTTAGAAGTGCAGTGAAACTGATGCAAGAAAAGCAGAGTCTGTGTTTGTACCGTATGAGACGGCCATTGCTGAACCGGCCGGTGGGACTGATGCAAGAAAAGAACACATTATCTAATTGTCTGTTTGTAAAGAAGAGTTAAATCAGTCATGATCCTTCGCTACATATGATTTATTTTAGCACCAGGAATACTATAGCCACCTTATAGTAATTTAAACATTCGGCGACTCAGAAGTTATAGATTTCGGTACTGAAGTCGATGGATAAACACCACAACGGCGACCGTTTTGTAAAATTCCAGAGCAGCAACAGCGGAAATGCTAGCCATAGCACTCGCAGCGTGAAGTATGGCACTAATTAAGACCATTATCTGTTCCAAGATAACTGCTGCCCCTGATATTATGGTTTACCTATTACCGCGGAAACTTCTTTTGTCAGCCTAAGAAAGTGTATGCTGAATAAATCTGTTGCTATTTAGTTTGTATGGGTACATCTGTTGCTTTGTCCAAAACAAGTATTATGCTCCCTTTTGATGTTCCTGCTACTCTTTCTGCTGTTACATTGTATAGGTGGATCTACCACTATCTCTTTTGTATGGGTACATCTGTTGCTCTGCTCGAACCAAGTATCCTGCTCCCTTTTGATGTTCATTGTATAGGTCGATCTACTCCTTTCTCAGAAACAGCTTTTTACGTTATACTTACTTTTTGTCACATTCCCACTATTTTGTAAATACTCCTGTCGATTATAGTCGCAAAATACCTCTAAACCAACGGGATCGTGCGCCAAGGTGCACTATTCAATCTAGTATAGGTAAAAATAACTATGGCTATGGCTAACAGCGCTACCTTGCGGTGATGCCAGAGCCGTATACTCGTCCTCGTTCTGGGAGAGGTCGATGTTGAAGGGAATATGCCCGAGAGGCAATAAAAAAATGGTTATTATCGTATTCCTTATTTATAATAAATGTTTATTTTGCATGCTATAATTGTATTAATACGGAAACGTTAATACATGTGTTTAATAAACAAAAAGAAAGTTCCTAGTTATGCCTCTCTTATAAACTAGCTCGTTGATTAACATGATGATCAAAGTTTCCTGATCATGGACATTGGATGTTGTTAATAACGAGGTCACAACATTAGTGTAATGATGTGATGAACATTAATCTGAAGTATAGCATTACGATCAAAGTCATTGAGTTTATATTGCTATAACAACTTACGAAGTGATCCTAATCCTTAGACCATGAGATCATGTCAATCACTAACACCGGAAGAGTTTCTCGATGATATCAAACATCACACCGTAACTGGGTGATTATAAAGATGGATTCAGAACTACTAAAGTGTTATGTTGAGACCCATGGATCGAAAGTGGAATTTGTTCATCCCGATGACGGATAGATATGCTCTGGGCCCTCTCGGTGATATCACATTGATTAGCTTGCAAGCAAGTGATTTGATCACTAGAATGTTATATCACAAGAACGAGAAAAGAGTGCATGTCGGTAACGAGATCAAACTAGGTATGGAGATACCGGTGATCAAATCTCGGACATGTAATATATCGTGAAACAAAGGGATTAAGATACTAGCGTAAAAGGTTCACACGATCACAGAAGTCATCGTTGAATGTGTGGGAGTCAGTATGGATCTCCAGGTCCCGCTACTGATTATTGATCGGAGAAGGGTCTCGATCATGTCCGCATTATTCGCGAACCGTAGGGTGACACACTTAAGGGACACCGACACCATTCGGAGCAAATGATATGCCAGAAAAAGAAAAGGAAAGCGCAGGAATTTATTTCACTAGACACCGAAACTGTTTCGGTTGAAATTGCTGAAACTGGTTCTGCATGTGAAATGGAATACTAGCAAGGGGTTTTATGTGAATGTTTGTTAATTAAAGTAATTAACAAAATTCTGAATAAATAAATAAAAGAGTTTTATTTAAATGAGAGCTTGCATTAAATTTGGTGGAAATTTAATGCATGTGAGTGGATTTTTGAGTGGAGGCTTTTTAATGGGAGTGGAGGCTTTTCATTTTGAGTGGGAGCTCCACCCACAATAATGTGGAAGAGGTGGGGGCAGCCCCATGGCTGGGCTCCATGCCCCTTGGGGCCCCCCTCTCCCCTATAAAAGGCTCCCCTCTCCTCCTCTCAAAGCACACCTCCTCGCGAAGGATCTCTCTCCCCCCTTAGAATTCCCCATGGTCTCGGATCAACGAGATACATGTTCCCGGTGGCTTTTTTGGAAGGATTTGTTGCTTCCGCTGTTTCGCTGGAGCGAGGGCGCGGAGGTTGTCGGGGTACCCGTACGTGTGTGCGATCACGGATGCACCACTGCTTTGAGGTGCTGGACTTGATCGTGCTGGACCGGCTGGACCAGATGGACTTCATCACGATCTTGAGATCGGCAAGCGTTCGTCTACATCATCCACGAGTACAACCTCGTTAACGCAATTCGGTCTTCGAGGCTATGTATTCTATGGATGTATATCCACCCGTTGCTTGTATCTAGTATATAGATCTTGGTACTTAGTTGTTCCCATCGTAGGAAATTTTTTGTTTTCTATGCTGCGAACCCTACAGTGGTATCAGAGCCGGATCTATGCGTAGATGCTTAGCACGGGTAGTACACACATGAGTATGTGGGTGATGATGATCATTTTATTGCTTCTTAGTTACTTTGGATATTGGTGGCATAGTGTGATGAAGCGGCCCGGACAAACTTTACATGTCCTCGCACATGAGACCTGTGTTGGAGATATGCCCTAGAGGCAATAATAAATGTAGTTATTATTATATCTTTGTGTTTATGATAAATGTTTACATTCATGCTATAATAGTATTAACAAGGAAAACATTAATACTTGTGTGATTTGTAAACTTAATTTGAAGTCCCTAGTAAAGCCTCTATACATCACTAGCTTGTTGGTTAATGAATGATTGTGGTTTCCCTGTCATGAACATTGAGATGTTATTAACAACAAGATCATATCGTTAGGAGAATGATATGGTGGACATACTCCTATAGATAAGCGTAGCATAAAGATCAAGTCATTTTAATAGTTCAATTGCTATATGCTTTCTGATACATAGTAACCTAATTCCCTCGACCATGAGATCATGCATATCGCCTTTACCGGATGTATGCTTTGATGACATCAAACACCACACCGTAACTGGGTGGCTATAAAGGTGGCATTGAGTGTTCGGAAAGTATTGGTTGAAACACATGGATCAAGAGTGGGATTTGTCCATCCATATGACGGATATATATACTCTGGGCCCTCTCGGTGGAATGTCATTCAATTAGCTTGCAAGCATGTGACTGGCTCACAAGGGATCACATATCACGGGAACGAGAAAAGAGTACTTATCGGTAACGAGGTTGAACTAGGTATGCAGAGATACCGACGATCATAACCTCAGATGAGTAAACTATCGTGAGACAAAGGGAAATTGGTATCGTATGTAAGTGGTTCATTCGATCGCAAAGTAATCGTATAAATATGTGGGAGCCATATGAATTTCCAGATTCCTCTATTGGTTATTGTTCGGAGAAGTGTCTCGATCATGTCCGCATAATTCACGAACCGTAGGGAGACACACTTAAGGATTCGACGTTGTTTGAGTAGTTATGGAATGATGAGAAAGAGTCCAAATGTTGTTCGGAGTCTCGAATGGGATTCGGGATATCACTAGGAGATCCGGAATGGTCCGGAGAATAAGATTCATATAAGGAAAGTCCCGTTTCGGAGTTGGAGAATGGTTCTGGTGTTTTCATCAGGAATGTTCTAGAAGGTTCCGGAATGTCCGGCACTCCGGAGGGGAAGGGTACATGAATGTGTTATATACTGTTGGTATGATTGCATCATGTACTCGGTGTCATCGCTGAACAAAATAGAGGGTTTATTCAAATCCTAGTTTGAAAAGTCAAACGCCAAGTTTGAAAGTCAAACGGCTATTTTTGGGAAGTGGAGAGGGAGGTGGAAACCGACTTGGGGGAGGAGTTCCTCCTCCCACCGCCGGCGCACCACCAAGCCAAGTTGGGGAGGGACTCCCCTCCCCTTGGCCGGCCCCTTCCACCTATAAAAGGAGGGGCAGGGCTCCCCTCCTAGACACAAGTTCCTACACCTCTAAACCCTAGCCCCAAGCCGTCGCCGCCTCCATAGCCGCCGCCGGCCCTAGGGCACTCGCCGCCGCCGCCTAGGTGAAACCCTAGCCGCCGGCCTAGCCCCCTCCTTGGCGTGTCTAAACCCTAGATCGTCGAGGGACTCTCTCATACTCCACCATACTCGCTCCGGCTTAAGGCGAAGCCCTGCGAGATCTCCCCTCTACTTCCGGTACCACGCCGTTGTGCTGCCGGAATCGCGAGGAGAGTGCTACAACCTCTGCTGCCTGTTGGAACAAGGGAGAGGAAGGTCTTCGTCGAGTATCGAACGTGTGACCGACTGCGGGAGCGCTGCCGGAACGCAGCGCCGGAAGGATCGTCTACGCGATCTTGAGATCGGGAAGAGTACGACTACATCACCCACGAGAATCCGCTCTCGTTAAACACTTTGGAATCTTCGAGGGTGAGTTATTCCATCGACTCGTTGCTACAATCTAGTAGATAGATCTTGGCTTGTTTGTTTGTATGCGATAGAAAATTTTTGTTTTCCATGCTGCGAATCCCTACAGTGGTATCAGAGCCGTGTCTATATGTAGATCTGTTGCACGAGTGGAACACAATGGTCATTGTGGGCGTTGATGCTTTTATTGTCGATTGCTTCTTGTGTACTTTGCATCTTGCAGGATGTTGGGATGAAGCGGCCCGGGCTAACCTTACATGACATCGTTCATGAGACTTGCTCCACGCTTGACATGCAACTTGTATTGCATAAGTGGCTTTGCGGGTGCCTGTTTCTCCTAGCATAGTTAAGATTCAATTTACAACGGGTGATTAACAATGCTAGTATCAGTGTTGTGGTTCTTGTTCGTAAGTTAGAACGACACTTATTGAAAGCCCCAAACCACGTAAAATATGCAAAGAAAGTAGAGGCGTCTAACTTTGTTTTGCAGGGGTGTGCTGTGATGTGATATGGCCATTATTGTGATTATATTTGATGTATGCAATGTTCCTTATTGTAAGTTGGCAACCGGCAGGAGCCATATGGTTGTCTTTAATTTATGTTAAGACCTGTGTGTCTATTCAAAGTAGTTGTAATAGTTGAAGCCGGTGGACGACAACCATGGAGAAGCGTCATTGACCTTGATGCAATGACGGTGATGATGGAGATCATGTTCGTGCTTGAAGATGAAGATCGGAAGCACAAAGAAGAAAGGCCATATCATATCACATATTATGAATTGCATGTGATGTTAATCCTTTATGCATCTTGTATTGCTTAGTAGACGACGGTAGCATTATAAGATGATCCCTCATACACATGAATTTCAAGTCATAGAGTGTTCACCCTTAGTTAGCACCGTTGCTAAAGCTTGTTGTTTCGAAGCACCACGTGATGATCGGGTGTGTTAGATTCTGCAAGTGCATACAACGTGAGCAAGCCAGATTTGCTCATGCGGAAACTAAGGTTTGATCTTGACGAGCCTAGCATGTACAGACATGGTCTCGGAACACGGATCACCGAAAGGTAAAGCATGAATCATATAGTAGATATGATGAACATGTCGATTGTTCGCCATTGAAACTATATCAGCTCTCGTGATGATCGGTGTTGATGTGGTGGATTTGGTTCGTGTGATCACTAAAACAATGTGAGGGATATTGTTTTGAGTGGGAGTTCACCTAGATTAATTTTATTATTAATTTGAACTCAATTTGTCATAAACTTAGTCTAAACTATTGCAAATATGTTGTAGATCAATGGCAGCCCCTACCATCAATTTTAATGCGTTCCTAGAGAAAGAAAAGTTGAAAAACAATGGAAGCAACTTCGCGGATTGGTTCCGCAATTTGAGGATTGTCCTCACAGCTGGTAATTTGACCTATGTGCTGGATGCACCGCTGGGTGACCCACCTGCAGCTGATGCTGCCGATGAAGTAAAGAATGTTTACCTCACTCGGAAGACTCAGTACTCCACAGTTCAGTGTGCTATCTTGTATGGTTTAGAATCGGAGCTTCAGAAAAGGTTTGAGAATTCAGACCCATATGATATTGTCGAGGATCTCAAATTGATCTTTGAGACTCATGCGGCAATTGAAAGCTATGAGGCTTCTGAAAAGTTCTTTAACTGCAAGATGGAAGAGGGCAGCTCCGTCAGTGAGCATGTGCTTAAGATGTCTGGGCACGCAAATAAACTTCAAAGCTTAGGTATAGTGATTCCTAATGCTTTGGGGATTTACCGCGTCCTCCAATCACTACCACCAAGTTACAAGAACTTTGTGATGAACTACAACATGCAAAACATGAACAAGACGTTGCCAGAACTCTTTGCCATGTTGAAATCTGCAGAAGTGGAGATCAAGAAAGAGCACCAAGTGTTGTTGGTCAATAAGACCACCAAATTCAAGAAAGGCAAGTCTAAGCAGAAGGGACACTTCAAGAAGGGTGGTAAGAAAGTTACCACGCCAACGAAGAAGACCAAGGCTGGACCTAAGCCTGATACTGAGTGCTTTTACTGCAAGGGAGAAGGTCACTGGAAGCGGAATTGCCCAAAGTACTTGGCGGATTTGAAGAACGGCAACATCAAGAAGAAAGGTATATCCGATATACATGTTATTGATGTGTATCTCACTAGTACTCGTAGTAGTGCCTGGGTATTTGATACTGGTTCGGTTGCTCATATTTGTAACTCGAAACAGGTGCTGCAGAATAAACGGAAGCTAGCAAAGAACAAGGTGAAGATGCGCGTGGGAAACGGATCAAAGGTTGATGTGATAGCGGTCGGCACACTACCCCTTCATCTACCATCGGGATTAGTTTTATACTTAAATAATTGTTATTTGGCGCCTGCGTTAAGCATGAATATTATATCGGGATCTTGTTTATTGCGAGACGGTTACTTGTTTAAGTCCGAGAATAATGGTTGTTTGATTTATATGAGTAATATATTTTATGCACATGCACCTTTGATAGATGGTCTATTCTTATTGAATCTCGATAGTGGAAATACACATATTAATAACATTGAGGCTAAACGTTTGAAATCGAGCGATAACTCGACCTATATGTGGCACTGTCGTCTTGGTCACATTGGAGTGAAGCGTATGAAGAAACTCCATTTCGATGGACTTCTTGAATCACTTGAAAGATGCGAAGCATGTCTGATGGGTAAAATGACTAAGACTCCATTCTCTGGTATGATGGAGCGAGCTACGGACTTGTTGGAAATCATACATATCGATGTGTGTGGTCCAATGAGTGTAGCATCGCGCGGTGGTTATCGTTACTTTCTTACCTTCACGGATTACTTGAGTAGATATGGGTATATCTATTTCATGAAACATAAGTCCGAAACTTTCGAGAAGTTTAAGGAATTTCAAAGTGAGGTAGAGAATCAACGTAACAAGAAGATTAAATTTCTACGTTCTGATCATGGAGGTGAATATATAAGTTACGAGTTTGGCGAGCATTTGAAGAAATGCGGAATACTTTCACAATTGACACCGCCGGGAACACCACAGCGTAATGGTGTGTCCGAACGTCGTAATCGAACTCTCTTAGATATGGTTCATTCTATGATGTCACTTACAGATTTACCGTTATCATTTTGGGGTTATGCATTAGAAACAGCCGCATTCACTTTAAATAGGGCACCATCTAAATCCGTTGAAACGACACCGTATGAATTATGGTGTGGGAAGAAACCTAGATTATCGTTCCTTAAAGTTTGGGGTTGCGAAGCCTATGTAAAGAAGTTACAGCCGGACAAGCTTGAACCCAAAGCGGAAAAATGCGTCTTCATTGGATACCCGAAGGAAACTATTGGGTATACCTTCTATCATAGATCCGAAGGCAAAATCTTCGTTGCCAAGAATGGATCCTTTCTAGAGAAGGAATTTCTCTCGAAAGAAGTGACTGGAAGGAAAGTAGAACTCAACGAGGTTGTCGAACCTTCTCGCGAAATTGTGAGTAGTGCAGCACCGGAAGAAGTTCCTGTGGTGCCTGCACCAGTTAGACAGGAAGCTAATGATGATGATCATGAAACTTCGGTTGAAGTTGCTACAGAGCCTCGCAGGTCAACGAGAACTCGTACCACTCCAGATTGGTATGATCCCATTATGAGTGTCATGTTGGTGGACAACACCGATGACCCTGAGACATATGAGGAAGCAATGATGAGCCCAGATTCCAATAAATGGCAAGAAGCCATGAAATCCGAGATTGGATCCATGTACGAAAACCAAGTATGGACTTTGGTGGACTTACCGGATGGCCGGAAGGCTGTCGAGAACAAATGGATTTTCAAGAAGAAAACAGATGCTGATGGTAATGTTACTGTCTATAAAGCTCGACTTGTCGTAAAGGGGTTTCGACAAATTCAAGGAGTTGACTACGATGAGACTTTCTCACCAGTAGCGAAGCTAAAGTCTGTGAGGATTATGTTAGCAATCGCTGCATATTATGATTATGAAATATGGCAGATAGATGTCAAAACAACATTCCTCAATGGAGACATTTATGAAGAGTTGTATATGATGCAACCCAAAGGTTTTGTCGATCCTAAAGATGCTAACAAGGTATGCAAACTTCAACGGTCCATTTATGGATTGAAGCAAGCATCCCGAAGTTGGAATCAACGTTTTGATAAGGTGATCAAAAGTTTTGGTTTTGTACAAACTTATGGAGAAGCTTGTATTTACAAGAAAGTTAGTGGGAGCTCTGTAGCATTCTTAATACTATATGTAGATGACATATTGTTGATTGGGAATGATGTAGACCTTCTTAATAGTGTCAAGGAATATTTGAATAATAGTTTTTCAATGAAGGATCTTGGCGAAGCAGCTTACATATTAGGCATAAAGATTTATAGAGATAGATCGAGACGCCAAATATCATTGTCACAAAGTACATATTTGGACAAAGTTCTAAAGAGGTTTGGAATGGAAGATAGCAAGAAAGGGTTCTTGCCCATGTTGCCCAATACGACCTTGAGTAAAACTCAAAGTCTGACATCGGCAGAAGATAGAGAAAGGATGAGTAAGACTCCCTATGCCTCAGCCATAAGATCTCTAATGTATGCCATGCTATGTACTAGACCCGACATTGCATATGCTGTTAGTTTAACTAGCAGATATCAAAGTGATCCAGGAGTGGATCATTGGACAGCGGTCAAAAACATCCTTAAGTACTTGAGAAGAACTAAGGATATGGTTCTTTCTTATGGAGGTGATGAACAGCTCGTTGTTAATGGTTACACCGATGCTAGTTGGAACACCGATCCGGATGATTCTAAATCACAATCTGGATAAGTATTTATTTTGAATGGTGTAGCAGTTAGCTGGAGGAGTGCAAAGCAAAGCGTTGTGGCGAGATCTTCAACTGAATCGGAATACATGGCTGCTTCAGAGGCTTCACAAGAAGCGATATGGATGAAAGAGTTCATTACAGAGCTGGTGTGGTTCCTAGTGTGCTGGACCCAATGTCTATCTACTGTGATAACATGGGCGCCATAGCCAATGCGCAAGAACCAAGGTCACACAAGAAGCTGAAGCATATGAAGCTACGTTTTCACGCCATTCGAGAACATATCCAAGATGGGGACATAAAGATTTGCAAAGTACACACAGATCTGAATGTGGCGGATCCGTTGACTAAACCTCTCCCGAGGGCAAAACATGACCAGCACCAAACTGCCATGGGTGTTCGGTATATTACCATGTAATCTAGATTAGATGACTCTAGTGCAAGTGGGAGACTGTTGGAGATATACCCTAGAGGCAATAATAAATGTAGTTATTATTATATCTTTGTGTTTATGATAAATGTTTGCATTCATGCTATAATAGTATTAACAAGGAAAACATTAATACTTGTGTGATTTGTAAACTTAATTTGAAGTCCCTAGTAAAGCCTCTATACATCACTAGCTTGTTGGTTAATGAATGATTGTGGTTTCCCTGTCATGAACATTGAGATGTTATTAACAACAAGATCATATCGTTAGGAGAATGATATGGTGGACATACTCCTATAGATAAGCGTAGCATAAAGATCAAGTCATTTTAATAGTTCAATTGCTATATGCTTTCTGATACATAGTAACCTAATTCCATCGACCATGAGATCATGCATATCACCTTTACCGGATGGATGCTTTGATGACATCAAACACCACACCGTAACTGGGTGGCTATAAAGGTGGCATTGAGTGTTCGGAAAGTATTGGTTGAAACACATGGATCAAGAGTGGGATTTGTCCATCCATATGACGGATATATATACTCTGGGCCCTCTTGATGGAATGTCATCCAATTAGCTTGCAAGCATGTGACTGGCTCACAAGGGATCACATATCACGGGAACGAGAAAAGAGTACTTATCGGTAACGAGGTTGAACTAGGTATGCAGAGATACCGACGATCATAACCTCGGATGAGTAAACTATCGTGAGACAAAGGGAATTGGTATCGTATGTAAGTGGTTCATTCAATCGCAAAGTAATCGTAGAAATATGTGGGAGCCATATGAATTTACAAATTCCTCTATTGGTTATTGTTCGGAGAAGTGTCTCGATCATGTCCGCATAATTCACGAACCGTAGGGAGACACACTTAAGGATTCGACGTTGTTTGAGTAGTTATGGAATGATGAGAAAGAGTCCGAATGTTGTTCGGAGTCTCGAATGGGATTCGGGATATCACGAGGAGATCCGGAATGGTCCGGAGAATAAGATTCATATAAGGAAAGTCCCGTTTCGGAGTTGGAGAATGGTTCTGGTGTTTTCATCGGGAATGTTCTAGAAGGTTCCGGAATGTCCGGCACTCCGGAGGGGAATGGTACATGAATGTGTTATATCAAGTTGGTATGATTGCATCATGTACTCGGTGTCATCGCTGAACAAAATAGAGGGTTTATTCAAATCCTAGTTTGAAAAGTCAAACGCCAAGTTTGAAAGTCAAACGACTATTTTTGGGAAGTGGAGAGGGAGGTGGAAACCGACTTGGGGGAGGAGTTCCTCCTCCCACCGCCGGTGCACCACCAAGCCGAGTTGGGGAGGTACTCCCCTCCCCTTGGCCGGCCCCCTCCACCTATAAAAGGAGGGACAGGGCTCCCCTCCTAGACACAAGTTCCTACACCTCTAAACCCTAGCCCCAAGCTGTCGCCGCCTCCATAGCCGCCGCCGGCCCTAGGGCACTCGCCGCCGCCGCCTAGGTGAAACCCTAGCCGCCGGCCTAGCCCCGTCCTCGGCGTGTCTAAACCCTAGATCGTCGAGGGACTCTCTCATACTCCACCATACTCGCTCCAGCTTAAGGCGAAGCCCTGCGAGATCTCCCCTCTACTTCCGGTACCACGCCGCTGTGCTGCCGGAATCGCGAGGAGAGTGCTAAAACCTCCGCTGCCTGCTAGAACAAGGGAGAGTAAGGTCTTCGTCGAGTACCGAACGTGTGACCGACTGCGGGAGCGCTGCCGGAACACAGCGCCGGAAGGATCGTCTACGCGATCTTGAGATCGGGAAGAGTACGACTACATCACCCACGAGAATCCGCTCTCGTTAAACACTTTGGAATCTTCGAGGGTGAGTTATTCCATCGACTCGTTGCTACAATCTAGTAGATAGATCTTGGCTTGTTTGTTTGTATGCGATAGAAAATTTTTGTTTTCCATGCTACGAATCCCTACAACCTGTTCCACGCTTGACATGCAACTAGTTTTGCATAAGTGGCTAGCGGGTGTCTGTCTCTCCTACTATAGTCAATATCTAATTTGCAACGAGTTGTCAACAATTTGGTTATCCTCGTTGTGGTTCATGTTCGTAGGTAAGAACGGTTCTATCTTCGAAAGCCCTAAGCCACGTAAAACTTGCAATGGATAAATTAGAGGCGTCTAGTTTAGATTGTTGCTGGGCTAGTGTTATGATATGGTGATGTTGTAAGTAGAATTATGAGATGATACTCTTACAACACGCATAACGTGTAGGTTCCATAGACCTTGGCCTTACACATAGAGGTATGATAGTGATCATACCACGGTGCACGTGATGGAGATCATATGCGGGAACCATATCATTCCACTAATAAACATGTGATGTTTGATAGCATGTTATATTGCTTGTTTGGCGTTTTATTAGCATAATAAGATGATCCCTCATTTAGATATCAAGATAAGAATGTGTTCTTCCTTAAGTATGCACCAACAATGTTTCGTCGCTTCAAGGCATCACGTGATGATCGGGTGTACTTGAATCCACGAGCATATCTCGGGTGTAAGACAGTTACACACGCGAATACTAAGGTTCTTACTTGGCGAGCCTAGCATGTACAGACATGGCCTCGGAACACGGACCGAAAGGTTAAGCATGAGTCATATGTTTTGATATGATGACCATATGGATGCTCGCCTTTGAAGCTACGCCGACTCACGTGATGATCGGACTTGGTGTAGTGGATTTGGTTCATGTAATCACCAAAAAGACACAAGGGATGTCGTTTTTGAGTGGGAGTTTATTTATAATTTGGATTAGTAGAACTCAATTTATCATAAATTAAATCAAAGTGAATTTGCATAATTTGTTGTAGTCATTGGCATTCGTTCACCACCTTATGCTTAGTTATAATTGAGATAATAGAACTATAGAATTCTGGATATATACTTTACGAACTGGTATCGTATTGTGTTGAGTGTCAATCTAAAGTTTAAAGTCCTATTGCAAACTTTCAGCAAACTCTGTTTACTCCGTGAAATTTAATAATTGGTATTAAATCGAGAGTAACAATTTCAGTGTTAGTATCTTAAGTATCATGTTTGCCTCCATGATTCTTGATTGTTTTAATATCAAGTTTATCTAGGAGCTGAAAGAATTGTTTCAGAAACCATCATGTGTGGCAGATATAACGATATCTAAAACAATGTTTTGGTTGCAATATGATAGAGTATAATATATGTTCTCATATTGGATGAGAATTTACGAAGGTTGGAGATGCTAGACATCCTAATCATCCAAAAGGGTTTTGGAAAGTAATGTTATACTCACGATTCGCCTTTATAAGCTACGGTAGCTTGATCATGAAATCCGTCATGATAAGGGTGAATAGAAGATGTATGTAAAGTGTTTACTACACTAAAAGATTACTAAATAATGGATTTTGAAAGAATACCGATCATTTTGATGATGGTGATCTACTTCAAAGTGCAAGTCCAAAGGTATTATTATTTGAATATACACTCTTTGGACTATGTGTCATGTATATGGCGTCACTTTTGATGTTGATAGATTCTTTTAAAAAGAAAAAGGAAATGCTGAAAGAGAATCTATAAAATATATTTGGCAGAAAATAAAAGATTGGAAATATCCAATTTAGGTATACAAATGATATACATGTTATGGTTGTATTCTATGCTTGTTAAACAATGTGGTTCTTGGGTATTGGATACCGAATTGGTTGGTATAAAATTTCATACGGAACGACGCAATTCATGAACCACAATGGCCTAAGTAACTAGCAAGAGAATATGTGATGATGTTCATCGAAAACAAACAAACCGTTGTTTGTATTTCTCGTTGACATCAAAGCTTGACTTCAAGATTTGTTTTAATAATTGTTATTTAAATCAGGTATTATGAGAACAAAGGTTGTTTAAATAATTACCGTATTCCATATAAGATGGATGATTTACAAATCTACTTGGAGAAATCACATCCATAAAACCTAATGCTAAAATGTCGCAAGACAAATGATTGAAAGATCACTTACGAAGTGACATCACTGTTTAAATTATATTGGAAAGAAAACATGAAGAATCTCCATATTCATGGATTTTTGGAGTCTTTGATTTGATCAAGTGACGCTTGTGAGACTTTCCACGTGATAATTAAAACTTCGTTCAAAGGCCAAAGTAGAACGAACGACTAAAATATTGGAATTTATACATATCGATGTATGTAGTCCATTATGTGTAGTCGTAAGCGATGGGTTTCAACTTCATATGCTTTCTCCGGAAATTTGAGTGAATGTTCACTTAATGAGAAAGAAGTATGAAATATTTGAAAAACGTTTCAAAGACTTTCAAGATGAAGTGAAAATCATTGTAACAAGAAAATAAATGGTTTATGATTTTATCATAAGGGATTTATTTGAGTTACAAGTGTAACAAGAAAAATAAATGAATTATGATTTTATCATAAAAGGGATTTATTTGAGTTACAAGTTTAGCAAAACACCTAGATTTACATCTCCCGAAACACCATAGGAATATGGAGTGTTTGAGATTTGTAATGAAACCTTGTTTGACATGGTTGGATCAAAGGTGTTATAGATAAAACTGCCATTATGTTTTAAAAAGATTAAAGCTTTAGAGACTTCCGCTTTTTACACTGAAAAGAGCTCCATCTTGATCCGTTGAAATGACACCATATGAGTTATGGTTTGGGGTAAAACCCAAGTTGTCATTTCTTAAATTTTGGTATGCTAAAAGTAAGATGTTTACAACCAAAGTCGGATGATCATGTCTTTGTAGGTTATTTCGAATAACAATTGGTTATTCCTCCATAACACCGAGGACAAAAGGGTTTGTCACTTGAAATGTGAAGTTTCTTGAAGAAGGAATTTTTCATAAATATTAAGTGGGAGGACAATAGAACTATAAGGTTAACGAACCTTAGCTAAATGTGCTGAGTTGCGTAGCGTCGGAAATCGTTCCGGAGGCTGCCATAATGCTCATAGATTATGTGCCTCAAAGGTTGTGGTCACGAAGATCTAAGTTCTTATTGAACCAAGTCGGTCGGATAAACAATCAAATATTGAGATTTGAGAGTAAATCATTATTGTTTGACAATGATGAATCGACCACTTACAAAGAAGCGATGATGGGCCCTGACTCCGTCAAATGGCTTGAAGCCATAAAACCCGTGATAGTTCCATACACGAGAAATCAAGTTTTGAACTTGGAAGACCCTCCAGAAAGGTGTAAAAACCTATTAGTCGTATTTGGATCTATAAAGAAACAGACATGGATGTTTCACATCTATGAAATAGTCGACATGTCGTAAAGTATTTTACGACAATGTTCAAGGAGTTGACTATGACAAGATTTGATCTTTCATAGCGATATTTAGTCTGGACGGATTAAAGTAGCAATCACTACATATAATTTGATATATGGTAGATGAATAAACAAAACAAAGTTCTTCTAATAGAATGGATTCCTAGGACATGTACATGACACGGTCCAAAGGGTTTTGTTAAATTCAAAGGATGCTAAAAGGGCATGCAAACTTCAATGATTGAAGTAAGCATCGCGGAGTTGGAATCTTCACCATGATGAAAAAGGAGTTTTTCATCAGGAGACGATGAAGATGCTTGCATTGCAAGAAATTAAGTGGGAGCGCTAAGACATATTTATAATACATTATGTGGAGGACATCTTGTTGATTAGAAATGATTTATCTTTTATTGACAAAGGCTAAGAATTTCATTTCGATGAAAGACTTAGGCAAAACCCGAATATTTAGCATGAATGCCTATAATGGATAGACTGTGACGCTAATATGGTTGTGCCAAACGTACATATATGAGATGTTGAAGGAGTTCAATATAGAAACAACAAGAAACGATTCTTGTCGCATGGAAAGAAATTGAATCAAGATTCAAGTGCATCGACACTTGATAAGTGAAACAAGATTCAAGTGCTTTGACACTTGATGAGTGAAATCACGAGAATGTTTTGATCAATCATACCATGATATGTACACATCCAGATATGTCCTATGCTCTAAGTGTTATGAGCATATACCAGAATGAATCATAAAATGATCATTGGAGATAGTAAGGATATTCTTATGATCTTTTGGAAGAACTAAGAATATATTTGTGTAGAGGTGACAAACAATTACAAATAGTTCATTGTAAAGCGTTACATTGATACTAGTTTTGTCGCAAGATACAAATTAAGTTTATCTCAATTTAAACTATGAGTGGCACAATGAAATGGAAAGGAGTTTTAATGATGGATTTGGATGAAATCCATAGTTAAGACATTGTGACGAATACTACAACAAAAAGGCTAAGTATATGACTGCTATAGTAGCAGCAAAGGAGGGAATTTGTGTCAAGTAGTTTGTTATCAAACTAAGGTGTGGTTCGCAACGGGCTAACACTAAAGATATATTGTATGACAATAGTATTGACGTGTTTTAAACCCCAAGGAACTAAAGGTCTCACCAAAAGACCAAATTTGTACAATGCCATCTCATTGGAGAATGAGTGATGTGTGGAGACGCAAAGACATGTAAATACACACGGACCTGAAAGTGTCAGATCCGTAGATTATGTTAACCACTTGCAGTTGTGTATATGGAACACCAGAAAGCCATATGTGTTCAAATATGCAAAGTTTTCAAACTAGATTATTGTCTCTAGTGCAAGTGGGAGACTGAAGGGAATATGCCCGAGAGGCAATAATAAAGTGGTTATTATCGTATTCCTTATTTATGATAAATGTTTATTTTACATGCTATAATTGTATTAATACGGAAACGTTAATACATGTGTGTTTAATAAACAAAAAGGAAGTTCCTAGTTATGCCTCTCTTATAAACTAGCTCGTTGATTAACATGATGATCAAAGTTTCCTGATCATGGACATTGGATGTTGTTAATAACGAGGTCACAACATTAGTGTAATGATGTGATGAACATTCATCCAAAGTATAGCATTACGATCAAAGTCATTGAGTTTATATTGCTATAACAACTTACGAAGTGATCCTAATCCTTAGACCATGAGATCATGTCAGTCACTAACACCGGAAGAGTTTCTCGATGATATCAAACGTCACACCGTAACTGGGTGATTATAAAGATGGATTCAGAACTACTAAAGTGTTATGTTGAGACCCATGGATCGAGAGTGGAATTTGTTCATCCCGATGACGGATAGATATGCTCTGGGCCCTCTCGGTGATATCACATTGATTAGCTTGCAAGCAAGTGATTTGATCACTAGAATGTTATATCACAGGAACGAGAAAAGGGTGCATGTCGGTAACGAGATCAAACTAGGTATGGAGATACCTATGATCGAATCTCGGACATGTAATATATCGTGAAACAAAGGGATTAAGATACTAGCGTAAAAGGTTCACACGATCACAGAAGTCATCGTTGAATGTGTGGGAGTCAGTATGGATCTCCAGGTCCCGCTACTGATTATTGATTGGAGAAGGGTCTCGATCATGTCCGCATTATTCGCGAACCGTAGGGTGACACACTTAAGGGATACCGACACCATTCGGAGCAAATGATATGCCAGAAAAAGAAAAGGAAAGCGCAGGAATTTATTTCACTAGACACCGAAACTGTTTCGGTTGAAATTGTTGAAACTGGTTCTGCATGTGAAATGGAATACTAGCAAGGGGTTTTATGTGAATGTTTGTTAATTAAAGTAATTAACAAAATTCTGAATAAATAAATAAAAGAGTTTTATTTAAATGAGAGATTGCATTAAATTTGGTGGAAATTTAATGCATGTGAGTGGATTTTTGAGTGGAGGCTTTTTAATGGGAGTGGAGGCTTTTCATTTTGAGTGGGAGCTCCACCCACATGAATGTGGAAGAGGTGGGGGCAGCCCCATGGCTGGGCTCCATGCCCTATGGGTGCCCCCCCTCTCCCCTATAAAAGGCCCCCCTTGTAGGGATTCGTAGCATGGAAAACAAAAATTTTCTACCGCATACAAACAAACAAGCCAAGATCTATCTACTAGATTGTAGCAACGAGTCGATAGAATAACTCACCCTCGAAGATTCCAAAGTGTTTAACGAGAGCGGATTCTCGTGGGTGATGTAGTCGTACTCTTTCCGATCTCAAGATCCCGTAGACGATCCTTCCGGCACTGCGTTCCGGCAGCGCTCCCGCAGTCGGTCACACGTTCGGTACTCGACGAAGACCTTCCTCTCCCTTGTTCCAGCAGGCAGCGGAGGTTGTAGCACTCTCCTCGCGATTCCGGCAGCACAACGGCGTGGTACCGGAAGTAGAGGGGAGATCTCGCAGGGCTTCGCCTTAAGCCGGAGCGAGTACGGTGGAGTATGAGAGAGTCCCTCGGTGTTCTAGGGTTTAGACACACCAAGGAGGGGGAAAGCCGGCGGCTAGGGTTTAGCTAGGCGGCGGCGGCGGTTTGCCCTAGGGCCGGCGGCGGCTATGGAGGCGGCGACGGCTTGGGGCTAGGGTTTGGAGGAGAGGATCTTGTGTCTCTAGGAGGGAGCCCTGCCCCTCCTTATATAGGTGGAGGGGGCCGTCCGGCCAAGGGGAGGGAGAGGAGTCCCTCCCCAACTCGGCTTGGAGGTGGGCCGCCGGTTGGAGGAGGGAACTCCTCCCCAACTCGGTTTCCCCCTTCCTCCTCTTTTCCTCTTTCCAAATTTAGCCGTTTGACTTTTCAAACTTGCTATTTGACTTTTCAAACTAGGATTTGAATTAATCCTTTATTTGGTTCAGCGATGACACTTAGTACATGATGCAATCATACCAACTTGATACAACACATTCATGTACCCTTCCCCTCCGGAGTGCCGGACATTCCGGAACATTCTAGAACATTCCCGATGAAAACACCGGAACCATTCCCCAACTCCGAAACGGGACTTTCCTTATATGAATCTTATTCTCCGGACCATTCCGGATCTCCTCGTGATATCCCGGATCCCATCCGGGACTCCGAACAACATTCGGTCTCTTTCTCATCATTCCATAACTACTCAAAACAACGTCGAATCCTTAAGTGTGTCTCCCTACGGTTCGTGAATTATGCGGACATGATCGAGACACTTCTCCGAACAATAACCAATAGAGGAATCTAGAAATTCATATGGCTCCCACATATTTCTACGATTACTTTGCGATCGAATGAACCACTTACATACGATATCAATTTCCCTTTGTCTCACGATAGTTTACTTATCCGAGGTTATGATCGTCGGTATCTCTGCATACCTAGTTCAACCTCGTTACTGATAAGTACTCTTTTCTCGTTCCCGTGATATGTGATCCCTTGTGAGCCAGTCACATGCTTGCAAGCTAATTGGATGACATTTCACCGAGAGGGCCCAGAGTATATCTATCTGTCATATGGATGGACAAATCCCACTCTTGATCCATGTGTTTCAACCAATACTATCCGAACACTCAATGCCACCTTTATAGCCACCCAGTTACGGTGTGGTGTTTGATGTCATCAAAGCATCCATCCGGTAAAGGTGATATGCATGATCTCATGGTCGAAGGAATTAGATTACTATGTATCAGATAGCATATAGCAATTGAACTATTAAAATGACTTGATCTTTATGCTACGCTTATCTATAGGAGTATGTCCATCATATCATTCTCCTAATGATATGATCTTGCTGTTAATAACATATCAATGTTCATGATAGGGAAACCACAATCATCTATTAACCAACAAGCTAGTATTATATAGAGGCTTTACTAGGGACTTCAAATTAAGTTTACAAATCACACAAGTATTAATGTTTCCTTGTTAATACTATTATAGCATGAATGTAAACATTTATCATAAACACAAAGATATAATAATAACTACTTTTATTATTGCCTCTAGGGCATATCTCCAACAGTCTCCCACTTGCACTAGAGTCATCTAATCTAGATTACATGGTAATATACCGAACACCCATGACAGTTTGGTGCTGGTCATGTTTTGCCCTCGGGAGAGGTTTAGTCAACGGATCCGCCACATTCAGATCTGTGTGTACTTTGCAAATCTTTATATCCCCATCTTGGATATGTTCTCGAATAGCGTGAAAATGTAGCTTGATATGCTTCAGCTTCTTGTGTGACCTTGGTTCTTGCACATTGGCTATGGCGCCCATGTTATCACAGTAGATAGACATTGGGTCCAGCGCACTAGGAACCACACCCAGCTCTGTAATGAACTCTTTCATCCATATCGCTTCTTGTGAAGCCTCCGAAGCAGCCATGTATTCCGATTCAGTTGAAGATCTCGCCACAACGCTTTGCTTTGCACTCCTCCAGCTAACTGCTGCACCATTCAAAATAAATACGTATCCATATTGTGATTTAGAATCATCCGGATCGGTGTTCCAACTAGCATCGGTGTAACCATTAACAACGAGCTGTTCATCACCTCCATAAGAAAGAACCATATCCTTAGTTCTTCTCAAGTACTTAAGGATGTTTTTGACCGCTGTCCAATGATCCACTCCTGGATCACTTTGATATCTGCTAGTTAAACTAACAACATATGCAATGTCGGGTCTAGTACATAGCATGGCATACATTAGAGATCCTATGGCTGAGGCATAGGGAGTCTTACTCATCCTTTCTCTATCTTCTGCCGATGTCGGACTTTGAGTTTTACTCAAGGTCGTAATGGGCAACATGGGCAAGAACCCTTTCTTGCTATCTTCCATTCCAAACCTCTTTTTAACTTTTTCCAAATATGTACTCTGTGACAATGATATTTGGCGTTTTGATCTATCTCTATAAATCTTTATGCCTAATATGTAAGCTGCTTCGCCAAGATCCTTCATTGAAAAACAATTATTCAAATATTCCTTGACACTATTAAGAAGGTCTACATCATTCCCAATCAACAATATGTCATCCACATATAGTATTAAGAATGCTACAAAGCTCCCACTCACTTTCTTGTAAATATAAGCTTCTCCATAAGTTTGTATAAAACCAAAACTTTTGATCACCTTATCAAAACGTTGATTCCAACTTCGGGATGCTTGCTTCAATCCATAGATGGACCGTTGAAGTTTGCATACCTTGTTAGCATCTTTAGGATCAACAAAACCTTTGGGTTGCATCATATACAACTCTTCATCAATGTCTCCATTGAGGAATGCTGTTTTGACATCCATCTGCCATATCTCATAATCGTAATATGCAGCGATTGCTAACATAATCCTCACAGACTTTAGCTTCGCTACTGGTGAGAAAGTCTCATCGTAGTCAACTCCTTGAATTTGTCGAAACCCTTTTGCGACAAGTCAAGCTTTATAGACAGTAACATTACCATCAGCATCTGTTTTCTTCTTGAAGATCCATTTGTTCTCGACAGCCTTCCGGCCATCCGGTAAGTCCACCAAAGTCCATACTTGGTTTTCGTACATGGATCCAATCTCGGATTTCATGGCTTCTTGCCATTTATTGGAATCTGGGCTCATCATCGCTTCCTCATATGTCTCAGGGTCATCGGTGTTGTCCACCAACATGACACTCATAACGGGATCATACCAATCTGGAGTGGTACGAGTTCTCGTTGACCTGCGAGGCTCTGTAGCAACTTCAACCGAAGTTTCATGATCATCATCATTAGCTTCCTCTCTTATTGGTGCAGGCACCACACAAACTTCTTCCGGTGCTGCGCTACTCGCAATTTCGAGAGAAGGTTCGATAACCTCGTCGAGTTCTACTTTCCTTCCAGTCACTTCTTTCGAGAGAAATTCCTTCTCTAGAAAGGATCCATTCTTGGCAACGAAGATTTTGCCTTCGGATCTATGATAGAAGGTATACCCAATAGTTTCCTTCGGGTATCCTATGAAGACGCATTTTCCGCTTTGGGTTCAAGCTTGTCCGGCTGTAACTTCTTTACATAGGCTTCGCACCCCCAAACTTTAAGAAACGACAATCTAGGTTTATTCCCAAACCATAATTCATACGGTGTCGTTTCAACGGATTTAGACGGTGCCCTATTTAAAGTGAATGCGGCTGTTTCTAATGCATAACCCCAAAATGATAGCGGTAAATCTGTAAGTGACATCATAGAACGAACCATATCTAAGAGAGTTCGATTACGACGTTCGGACACACCATTACGTTGTGGTGTTCCCGGCGGTGTCAATTGTGAAAGTATTCCGCATTTCTTCAAATGCTCGCCAAACTCGTAACTTAGATATTCACCTCCACGATCAGAACGTAGAAATTTAATCTTCTTGTTACGTTGATTCTCTACCTCACTTTGAAATTCCTTAAACTTCTCGAAAGTTTCGGACTTATGTTTCATGAAATAGATATACCCATATCTACTCAAGTCATCCGTGAAGGTAAGAACATAACGATAACCACCGCGCGATGCTACACTCATTGGACCACACACATCGGTATGTATGATTTCCAATAAGTCCGTAGCTCGCTCCATCATACCAGAAAATGGAGTCTTGGTCATTTTACCCATCAGACATGCTTCGCATCTATCAAGTGATTCGAAATCAAGTGATTCAAGAAGTCCATCGGAATGGAGTTTCTTCATACGCTTCACTCCAATGTGACCAAGACGACAGTGCCACATATAGGTCGAGTTATCGCTCGATTTCAAACGTTTAGCCTCAATGTTATTAATATGTGTATTTCCACTATCGAGATTCAATAAGAATAGACCATCTATCAAAGGTGCATGTGCATAAAACATATTACTCATATAAATCGAACAACCATTATTCTCGGATTTAAACAAGTAACCGTCTCGCAATAAACAAGATCCCGATATAATGTTCATGCTTAACGCAGGCACCAAATAACAATTATTTAAGTATAAAACTAATCCCGATGGTAGATGAAGGGGTAGCGTGCCGACCGCGATCACATCAACCTTTGATCCGTTTCCAACGCGCATCGTCACCCCGTTCCTCGCTAGCTTCCGTTTATTCTGCAGCACCTGTTTCGAGTTATAAATATGAGCAACCGAACCAGTATCAAACACCCAGGCACTACTACGAGTACTAGTGAGATACACATCAATAACATGTATATCAGATATACCTTTCTTCTTGATGTTGCCGTTCTTCAAATCCGCCAAGTACTTTGGGCAATTCCGCTTCCAGTGACCTTCTCCCTTGCAGTAAAAGCACACAGTATCAGGCTTAGGTCCAGCCTTGGTCTTCTTTGTCGGCGTGGTAACTTTCTTACCACCCTTCTTGAAGTGTCCCTTCTGCTTAGACTTGCCTTTCTTGAATTTGGTGGTCTTATTGACCAACAACACTTGGTGCTCTTTCTTGATCTCCACTTCTGCAGACTTCAACATGGCAAAGAGTTCTGGCAACGTCTTGTTAATGTTTTGCATGTTGTAGTTCATCACAAAGTTCTTGTAACTTGGTGGTAGTGACTGGAGGACACGGTAAATCCCCAAAGCATTAGGAATCACAATACCCAAGCTTTGAAGTTTGTTTGCGTGCCTAGACATCTTAAGCACATGCTCGCTGACGGAGCTGCCCTCTTCCATCTTGCAGTTAAAGAACTTTTCAGAAGCCTCATAGCTTTCAATTGCCGCATGAGTCTCAAAGATCAATTTGAGATCCTCGACAATATCATATGGGTCTGAATTCTCAAACCTTTTCTGAAGCTCCGATTCTAAACCATACAAGATAGCACACTGAACTGTGGAGTACTGAGTTTTCCGAGTGAGGTAAACATTCTTTACTTCATCGGAAGCATCAGCTGCAGGTGGGTCACCCAGCGGTGCATCCAGCACATAGGTCAAATTACCAGCTGTGAGGACAATCCTCAAATTGCGGAACCAATCCGCGAAGTTTCTTCCATTGTTTTTCAACTTTTCTTACTCTAGGAACGCATTAAAATTGATGGTAGGGGCTGCCATTGATCTACAACATATTTGCAATAGTTTAGACTAAGTTTATGACAAATTGAGTTCAAATTAATAAATTTATTCTAGGTGAACTCCCACTCAAAACAATATCCCTCACATTGTTTTAGTGATCACACAAACCAAATCCACCACATCAACACCGATCATCACGAGAGTTGATATAGTTTCAATGGCAAACAATCGACATGTTCATCATATCTACTATATGATTCATGCTTTACCTTTCGGTGATCCGTGTTCCGAGACCATGTCTGTACATGCTAGGCTCGTCAAGATCAAACCTTAGTTTCCGCATGAGCAAATCTGTCTTGCTCACGTTGTATACACTTGCGGAATCTAACACACCCGATCATCACGTGGTACTTCGAAACAACAAGCTTTAGCAACGGTGCTAACTAAGGGTGAACACTTTATGACTTGAAATTCATGTGCATGAGGGATCATCTTATAATGCTACCGTTGTCTACTAAGAAATACAAGATGCATAAAGGATTAACATCACATGCAATTCATAATATGTGATATGATATGGCCTTTCTTCTTTGTGCTTCCGATCTCCATCTTCTAGCACGAACATGATCTCCATCATCACCGGCATTGCATCAAGGTCAATGACGCTTCTCCATGGTTGTCGTCCACCGGCTTCAACTATTACAACTACTTTGAATAGACACGCGGGTCTTAACAGAAATTAAAGACAACCATATGGCTCCTGCCGGTTGCCAACTTACAATAAGGAACATTGCATACATCAAATATAATCACAATCATGGCCATATCACATCACAGCACACCCCTGCAAAACAAAGTTAGACGCCTCTACTTTCTTTGCATGTTTTACGTGGTTTGGGGCTTTCAGTAAGTGTTGTTCTAACTTACGAACATGAACCACAATATTGATACTAGTATTGTTAATCACCCGTTGTAAATTGGATCTTAACTATGCTAGGAGAAACAGGCACCCGCAAAGCCACTTATGCAATACAAGTTGCATGTCAAGCGTGGAGCAAGTCTCATGAACGATGTCATGTAAGGTTAGCCCGGGCCGCTTCATCCCAACATCCCGCAAGATGCAAAGTACACAAGAAGCAATCGACAATAAAAGCATCAACGCCCACAATGACCATTGTGTTCTACTCGTGCAACAGATCTAAATATAGATACGGCTCTGATACCACTGTAGGGATTCGTAGCATGGAAAACAAAAATTTTCTACCGCATACAAACAAACAAGCCAAGATCTATCTACTAGATTGTAGCAACGAGTCGATTGAATAACTCACCCTCGAAGATTCCAAAGTGTTTAACGAGAGCGGATTCTCGTGGGTGATGTAGTCGTACTCTTTCCGATCTCAAGATCGCGTAGACGATCCTTCCGGCACTGTGTTCCGGCAGCGCTCCCGCAGTCGGTCACACGTTCGGTACTCGACGAAGACCTTCCTCTCCCTTGTTCCAGCAGGCAGCGGAGGTTGTAGCACTCTCCTCGCGATTCCGGCAGCACAACGGCGTGGTACCGGAAGTAGAGGGGAGATCTCGCAAGGCTTCGCCTTAAGCCGGAGCGAGTATGGTGGAGTATGAGAGAGTCCCTCGGTGTTCTAGGGTTTAGACACACCAAGGAGCGGGCAAGCCGGCGGCTAGGGTTTAGCTAGGCGGCGGCGGCGGTTTGCCCTAGGGCCGGCGGCGGCTATGGAGGCGGCGGCGGCTTGGGGCTAGGGTTTGGAGGAGAGGATCTTGTGTCTCTAGGAGGGAGCCCTTCCCCTCCTTATATAGGTGGAGGGGGCCGGCCAGCCAAGGGGAGGGAGAGGAGTCCCTCCCCAACTCGGCTTGGAGGTGGGCCGCCGGTTGGAGGAGGGAACTCCTCCCCAACTCGGTTTCCCCCTTCCTCCTCTTTTCCTCTTTCCAAATTTAGTCGTTTGACTTTTCAAACTTGCTATTTGACTTTTCAAACTAGGATTTGAATTAATCCTTTATTTGGTTCAGCGATGACACTTAGTACATGATGCAATCATACCAACTTGATACAACACATTCATGTACCCTTCCCCTCTGGAGTGCCGGACATTCCAGAACATTCTAGAACATTCCCGATGAAAACACCGGAACCATTCCCCAACTCCGAAACGGGACTTTCCTTATATGAATCTTATTCTCCGGACCATTCCGGATCTCCTCGTGATATCCCGGATCCCATCCTAGACTCCGAACAACATTTGGTCTCTTTCTCATCATTCCATAACTACTCAAAACAACGTCGAATCCTTAAGTGTGTCTCCCTACGGTTCGTGAATTATGCGGACATGATCGAGACACTTCTCCGAACAATAACCAATAGAGGAATCTGGAAATTCATATGGATCCCACATATTTCTACGATTACTTTGCGATCGAATGAACCACTTACATATGATATCAATTTCCCTTTGTCTCATGATAGTTTACTTATCCGAGGTTATGATCGTCGGTATCTCTGCATACCTAGTTCAACCTCGTTACTGATAAGTACTCTTTTCTCGTTCCCGTGATATGTGATCCCTTGTGAGCCAGTCACATGCTTGCAAGCTAATTGGATGACATTTCACCGAGAGGGCCCAGAGTATATCTATCCGTCATATGGATGGACAAATCCCACTCTTGATCCATGTGTTTCAACCAATACTTTCCGAACACTCAATGCCACCTTTATAGCCACCCAGTTACGGTGTGGTGTTTGATGTCATCAAAGCATCCATCCGGTAAAGGTGATATGCATGATCTCATGGTCGAAGGAATTAGATTACTATGTATCAGATAACATATAGCAATTGAACTATTAAAATGACTTGATCTTTATGCTACGCTTATCTATAGGACTATGTCCATCATATCATTCTCCTAATGATATGATCTTGCTGTTAATAACATCTCAATGTTCATGATAGGGAAACCACAATCATCTATTAACCAACAAGCTAGTATTATATAGAGGCTTTACTAGGGACTTCAAATTAAGTTTACAAATCACACAGGTATTAATGTTCCTTGTTAATACTATTATAGCATGAATGTAAACATTTATCATAAACACAAAGATATAATAATAACTACTTTTATTATTGCCTCTAGGGCATATCTCCAACACCCCTCTCCTCCTCTCAAAGCACACCTCCTCGCGAAGGATCTCTCTCCCCCTTTAGAATTCCCCATGGTCTCGGATCAGCGAGATACATGTTCCTGATGGCTTTTTCTGGAAGGATTTGTTGCTTCCGCTGCTTCGCTGGAGCGAGGGCGCGGAGGTTGTCGGGGTACCCGTACGTATGTGCGATCACGGATGCACCACTGCTTTGAGGTGCTGGACTTGATCGTGCTGGACCAGCTGGACCAGATAGACTTCATCACGATCTTGAGATCGGCAAGCGTTCGTCTACATCATCCACGAGTACAACCTCGTTAACGCTATTCGGTCTTCGAGGGTATGTATTCTATGGATGTATATCCACCCGTTACTTGTATCTAGTAGATAGATCTTGGTACTTAGTTGTTCCCATCGTAGGAATTTTTTTGTTTTCTATGTTGCGAACCCTACAGATGTCATGTGGCGGCGTCTAGGGCCCTTGTTGTGGCCACACAAGGTGTCGCGGAGGCGGCCCATGCCACGCCAGCCACGTAGTTTGCGACGGAATCTCCTGCTCAGGCCACATGGCCTGCATCGACAACCGTGGTGGAGGTGGTAGCTTCCCTACGTGTGCCGCCACAATCGTGGAGAGTTGGACAATCTCCTACGTCCCCATCAAGAGTGCCTCCTCCTTTGCCATGGAGATCTCCAGGGCGCGTCAGCTGGCCTCTTCCTCGTCGTAGTCTGGCGGCAGGAGGGGTGACCCGTACTCCTTCTTGATGATGATATCCATGTCATCGTCAGTGGCCGCGGGGAGGTCGCCATAGTCGAGGAAGACCCGCCACGTGTCGTGCTCCTAGGCGAGAAATCCCCGCTAGAAATCCTTCTAGGGTACGCGCAATTATGTTGTAGCACCTCCCGGAGCAGTGCGCGGCTATGATATCCGCGTCGACCCGTATGTCGGCACGGCGTGGGGAGAGAGGGGCACATGCGGGGCGGGTATAAAAAGACCTAGCCATCAAGGTTGGTGAGGGCTCCGGCAGCAGCGGCATTGATGCCAGCGTAGGAGTCCAAGCGGCGTTGCAGGCGATCAGGGATGGCATCGATGGCCATGGCAGCTTCCATTGGCCAGCCTTCATGGTGGTACGTCCCGTGGAACACTGGCATACATGCCCAGCGGCCTATGCTCCAAACGCATCCACAACCCTTATTTGGTGGGCGAACCGCGTCAGACACATCAGACCGTTTGGGTCTTGCTGCTGGAGCGTGAGCGCCCTATCCTACTGTCCGCGTAGACAGGATCGAACCTGCTCGGACCCGTTTGGATCACACAGTTGGAGATGCCCTAACTTCGGTCTTTGGCCCAAAATTACTGGCGACGCGTCTCACTCCACTTTGTCAAAAATTGAATTTGCACAATTTTAACAAAAAAATCGGTGCCTAGCTAGTCCGATTTGATGGGTGTTCGGTAGATACTTTAGCAAACAGACTGGGCTCGCGCGACCTCGCGCTCCTCTCGCCCTCCCCGAGGCGAGGGAGCACCGCCGGCCTGCCCCGCCCAGCTCCCCCTCCTACTCCTTCCCCTGTTCGCCACCGCCGGTAGGGGCTACCGAGTGCAGCCCGGGTGGCGCCGGCACCGGCGGTCAGTCTTCTCCCGCGCGCTTGGAGGCGGGATTCAGCGCTCCACCCTCCCGGCAGCGGTGTCTTCAGGGCGATAGAGGTCCGGCTCCGGCTGGACGGTGGTGACGCGGTGGCGCGCCTGCAGCACTGCGAGGCGGCGCGGCATGGCAGGGATGCAACAAGCGGTGGTGGGGCGGCGCTGGCCAAGCCCATACGGCCCAAATCTAGGCCTTTTGGGCTCGATCTAGGTTGGGGCGAGGTGGGCCTGCTCATATGTTATGCTTGTTCTGTGGGCGGCGGTGATCTAGCTTATGTGTTGGAATTTTGCCTAATTAGGCCCGGCCCATTTATTATATGCCAATAAATTCTTGAAATCCTAGAGGCCCATTTGGCTCATTCATGCAAGACAAGAGCTGGGACAAATGTTTAGTCCCACATTGCTAGTTGAGTGGAAGTTGGACCAGCTTATAAGGTGAGCTCTCCTACCACTTGGTAAAAAGAATGAGAAGGAGAAGGAGAGAGTTCCACACGCGCGCTCCTCCTCCTCGTCGTCTCGCCACGCCTCGCCTCGCCACGCCGCGGGTTGCGGGAATCTCGCCGAGCCGAGCTTTATTTTGCCACGAGTGGAGGTTGTTTGGTGGGCTGCCGCCTGTTCGCTTCAACTTCTGTCTGTTCGTTTCATCTTCTGCGCAGCCTGTCTGCCTACCCCTCTGTGTCTATATAAGAGAGAGGTCGCGCCTCCTCTCAGATACACTGCCACACATTCTTTGCGCCTCCAGTTACAGAGCACTGCGCTACCTAGATCTTCCCCATCCCGTCTTGCGGCGTGCACCGCGAGCCGGGACAGTAGGCCTCCGAGACCCCGCTGCTTCGAGTCCTGTACGGGAGAAGGGCGATAAGGTTTTTGGGGAGCGCGACTACTGGCTTCATCACGGACTCTCTCTCGGATAGCGATTGCGCCGATGTCTTCCCCAACAAGGACTTCTTCCCTGACATCAGCACCCTCTTCCTCGACGACATGGCTAACGATGGTGCCAACACGAACACCGGCGGTTCCTCTTCTGCTGCTGTCGTGTATGTTTTCTTTCTCAAATTTGTTCTGATCGCATCTCAAGATCTTTGTCTTGCAGTCTGTTTGGTTATATGCCTTAATATGTATTCGCTATTTCACATGATTAGTATATTGCCTATTATTCTAATCATGTTTTATCTAGCGTTTATTATGGATATTTTGCTTGGTAAATTGATCTTTTATTCAACAATCCAAAAACCTTATTTCAGGAAATTTGCCCCAAGTGGCTTTGTTGCTTCTATGAAGCCACCTGTGTTCGAAGGTGTCAATTACAAACGATGGCGTGCGAGAGCAGTGCTCTGGTTTTAGACCATGAGCTGCTATAACGCCATCTATGGCGCACCTGAGGGAGAACTTAATCCCGCTCAGGAAGAGGCGTTCCAAAAACTTGATACCACTTTCTAGGTTTCCTTGATCAACATCCTTGGCGACAATATTGTCGATTCATATCTATCATTTAGCAATGGCAATGATATGTGGGATGCGCTCGAGAGAAAATTTGGAGTCTCCGATGCTGGCAGTGAACTGTATGTCATGGAACAATTCTATGACTATAAGATGGTTGATGGCCGCCCTATTGTGGAGCAGGCTCATGAGATACAGTCACTAGCCAGGGAGCTTGAGCACTTCACTTGTGTGTTACCGGACAAGTTTGTTGCCGGAGGCATTATTGCCAAACTTCCTTAGTCATGGAGGATTTTTGCTACTTCTCTAAAGCACAAGAGACAAGAGTTCTCCGTGACAGATCTCATTGGGACTCTTGATGTGGAAGAGAAGGCGAGAGCAAAAGACACACGTGCTCGAGGTACCGAGGGAGGTTCTAATGCCAATCTGGTATAGAAAAGGAACTTCCAGCCTCATAAGTTCAAGAACAAAGGCAAGTTTGATGGCAAAGGGAAGTTCGATGGAAAGAACAAGGCCTCACAGTCTACCAGTTTCAAGAAGAAGACTGATAAGAGGAAAGGTGCTTGTCATGTATGCGGTGATCCTGATCATTGGGCTCCTGCTTGTCCCAACCGCTTTGACAAGCGCCGGCATGGAAAGGGCAACAAGACTGCTAATGTTGTCATGAGCGACGTTGAGATGAAAGATGTTGGGTATGGTATATTACCTACTGTTCTTTTATTATGTCATTCTCCTGATTGGTGGATTGACACGGGTGCTAATGTACATGTCTGTTCTGATATTTCCATGTTTTCTTCATATCAGGTCAGAGGGACTCAAACCGTGATGATGAGGAACGGCTCGCATGCTTCTGTTCATGGTGTTGGTACGGTCGATCTGAAGTTCACTTCAGGAAAGACCGTGCGCCTGAAAAACGTGCATCATGTTCCCTCAATAAATAAAAATCTTGTTAGCGGATCTCTTCTGTGTCGAGATGGCTACAAGATTGTATTCGAGTCCAATAAGTTTGTAATTTCAAAGTATGGAACCTTTGTTGGTAAAGGCTATGAGTGCGGAGGCTTGTTCCTCTTATCTCTGTCAGACATTTGTAATAAAGTTGTTAATCATATTTACATGAACTTTGAATCAAATGTCTGGCACTCTCGTCTTTGTCATATTAATTTTGGTTGTATGACGCGGCTAGCCAAAATGAATTCAATCCCTGATTTCAAAACTGTTAAGGGATCTAAGTGCCAAGTCTGCGTGCAAGCTAAACAACCTCGCAAGTCACATACGACTGCGGAAGTGAGAAATTTAACACCACTAGAGCTCATACATTCTGATCTTTGTGAGATGAATGGTGTGTTGACAAAAGGTGGAAAGAAATATTTCATGACCTTGATCGATGACTCTATGAGATATTGTCATGTGTATCTTCTGAAATCAAAAGATGAGGCTTTGAGTTTCTTCAAAATCTTTAAAGCTGAGGCAGAAAATCAACTTGATCGAAAGATTAAGAGGCTTAGATCTGATCATGGTGGAGAGTATTTTTCCAACGACTTTGATTCTTTTTGTGCGGAACATGGCATAATTCATGAGAGGACGCCTCCCTACTCACCCCAGTCAAATTGAGTAGCCGAAAGAAAGAACCGTACTCTAACAGATTTAGTTAACGCCATGTTAGACACATCGGGTCTCTCCAAGGAATGGTGGGGGAGGCACTATTGACTGCATGTCATGTCCTAAGTCGAGTTCCCACAAAGAATAAAGAAATTACTCCATTCGAAGAATGGGAGAAGAAAAGATTAAAACTCTCTTACTTACGTACTTGGGGTTGTTTGGCAAAGTTTAATGTACCAATCCCCAAGAAGCGCAAGCTTGGACTTGATTGTGTTTTTCTGGGCTATGCTTTTCATAGCATTGGTTATAGATTCTTGATAGTAAAATCTGAAGTGCTTGACATTCATGTCGGTACAATCATGGAGTCGACTGATGCGACTTTCTTTGAGAATATCTTTTCAATGAAGGATAAAACTAACTCATCAAATCCGGAGATACCTAGTTCATCTAATCAGGAATTTGCTACATTCTCTGAACCTACCATTCCAATTGAACACTCTGAAAGTCCTAAGGAGGATGATAATGAAATTCCTAAAAGGAGCAAGAGACAGAGGACTGCAAAGTCCTTTGGTGATGATTTCATTGTGTATCTTGTGGATGACACTCCCACTTCCATTTCAGAAGCTTATGCATCTCCTGATGCTGACTACTGGAAGGAATCCGTCCATAGTGAAATGAATTCCATCTTAGCTAATGGAACATGGGAGATCACTGATCGCCCTTATGGGTGCAAACCTGTAGGGTGCAAGTGGGTGTTTAAGAAAAAGGTTAGACCTAATGGTACTATTGAGAAGTACAAGGCACGACTTGTAGCCAAGGGATATACTCAAAAAGAAGGTGAAGACTTCTTTGACACTTACTCACCTGTTGCCAGATTGACCACCATTCGAGTATTACTCTCATTGGCTGCCTCTCATGGTCTTCTCGTTCATCAAATGGACGTTAAGACAGCTTTCCTTAATGGAGAGTTGGATGAGGAAATTTACATGGATCAGCTAGATGGCTTTGTGGTAAATGGTCAAGAAGGAAAGGTGTGCAAGTTGTTGAAGTCTTTATATGGCCTAAAACAAGCCCCTAAGCAATGGCATGAGAAGTTCGAAAGAACTTTAACTACTACAGGCTTTGTTGTAAATGAAGCTGATAAATGTGTGTACCATCGCCATGGTGGGGGTGAGGGAGTCATCCTTTGTTTGTATGTTGATGACATACTAATTTTCGGAACCAACCTTAATGCAATTAAGGAGGTCAAAGATTTCTTATCTCGTTCCTTTGAGATGAAGGATCTGGGAGTAGCTGATGTCATCCTGAACATCAAGCTATTGAGAGATGATGATGGTGGGATTACACTGCTTCAGTCCCACTATGTGGAAAAGATCTTGAGTCGTTTCGGGTATAGAGACTTCAAGCTTTCTCCTACACCGTATGATCCTAGTGTGTTGCTTCGAAAGAATCGAGGAGATGCTAGAGACCAACTGAGATACTCTCAAATCATTGGCTCGCTTATGTATTTAGCTAGTGCCACGAGGCCTGACATCGCCTTTGCTGTAAGCAAACTCAGTCGATTTGTTTCAAATCCAGGAGATGATCACTGGCATGCTCTTGAGAGAGTTATGTGATATCTAAAAGGCACTGCGAGCTATGGCATACACTATACCGGGTATCCGAGGGTACTAGATGGTTATAGTGATTCAAATTGGATATCTGATGCTGACGAGATAAAGGCCACGAGTGGATATGTATTCACACTTGCCGGTGGCGCTGTTTCTTGGAAGTCTTGCAAGCAGACCATCTTAACAAGGTCAACTATGGAAGCAGAACTCACAACATTAGACACATCCACTTTTGAAGCAGAGTGGCTTCGTGAACTCTTGATGAACTTGCATGTGGTTGAAAAACCAATACCCGCAATCCTTATGAACTGCGATAATCAAACTGTGATTTTCAAGGTAAATAGTTCTAAGGATAATATGAAGTCATCAAGACATGTGAAGAGGAGACTGAAATCTGTCAGGAAAATGAGAAACTCCGGAGTTATTGCATTGGATTATATCCAAACATCTAAAAACTTGGCAGATCCCTTCACAAAGGGACTATCACGCAACGTGATAGAAAATGCATCGAAGGAGATGGGTACGAGACCCACAAATTGAGCTTTCCATAGTGGTAAACCATTCTATGTGATCGGAGATCCCGTGAATTAGAATTGGGAGACAAGTTGTTGGTTAGCTGAGAGGAAAGTATCCCTACTTTAATAAACATCACTCCATAAAGATGCAATACTTTCCTATTCTGCACGGCAGTTTGATTTATTATCTTAATGTGTTCTAAGTGGCTTATCCTAAGCAAAGATGTTGTCCCGCAGAACATCTTTTGAAGAACACACCTATATGAGTCTGACTGTTAAAACATCGCAGTCTATTAGAGTAGGGTGCTCTCTAATAAACTCATGAAAGGTCATGGAGTATGACGTATAAGCTCCACCAGCGGGGAAGTCCCACGGTAGCCTAGTATCGGTCAAGACTTTTTGTGAAGCTAGGTTCGCAGCAAACTTGCAGTTCAAGGCATAGTCCACTGTACAAGTTGCAGCCTAGTATAACATAAAGCTCTAGGTGGAAGTTCAACTTAACAGTCTCCACTACAGTACCGATATATAAACAATGTTTTGGAACCAAAGGAAAACTTCATGTGCCTCTGGGATCTGGTGGGGGATTGTTGGAATTTTTGCCTAATTAGGCCCAGCCCATTTATTATATGCCAATAAATTCCTGAAATCCTAGAGGCCCATTTGGCCCATTCATGCAAGGCAAGAGCTGGGACAAATGATTAGTCCCATATTGCTAGTTGAGTGGAAGTTGGACCAGCTTATAAGGTGATCTCTCCTACCAATTGGTAAAAAGAATGAGAAGGAGAATGAGAGAGTTCCACACGCGCGCTCCTCCTCCTCGCTCGCCTCGCCACGCCATGCCTCGCCACGCCACGACGCGCGCGCCGCGGGTTCGCTTCAACTTCTGTCCGTTCGTTTCATCTTTTGCGCAGCCTGTCTGCCTACCCCTTTGTGTCTATATAAGAGATAGGTCGCGCCTCCTCTCAGATACACTGCCACACATCCTTTGCGCCTCCAGTTCCAGAGCACTGCGCTACCTAGATCTTCCCCATCCCGTCTTGCGGCGTGCACCGCGAGCCTGGACAGTAGGCCTCCGAGACCCCGCTGCTTCGAGTCCTGTACGGGAGAAGGGCGATAAGGTTTTTGGGGAGCGCTACCAGCGCGACTACTGGCTTCATCACGGACTCTCTCTCTCGGATAGCGATTGCGCCGACGTCTTCCCCAACGAGGACTTCTTCCCTGCACCCTCTTCCTCGACGACATGGCTAACGACGGTGCCAACACGAACACCGGCGGTTCCTCTTCTGCTGTTGCCGTGTATGTTTTCTTTCTCAAATTTGTTCTGATCGCATCTCAAGATCTTTGTCTTGCAGTCTGTTTGGTTATATGCCTTAATATGTATTCGCTATTTCACATGATTAGTATATTGCCTATTATTCTAATCATGTTTTATCTAGCGTTTATTATGGATATTTCGCTTGGTAAATTGCTCTTTTATTCAACATTATGCAGGGATAGCAGCAACAACGACCGACCTGTTGCAGCGGGGCAGCGGGCTTCACGGGCTCGATCTTGGTGACCGGACCCTCTTGGGATTGGTGTGCCCCTGCGGGGGCTTTACGGGCTCGCTAGGCCCGGCCGGACCCAACTGGGACTAGTGTGCCCTGCGGCCATGTCCGGTCGACTACCGCCTTTGGTGGTGGAGGCAGTTTCCTCCCACGTGGCCGCGGTTCTGCCGGTCCCGTGTCGAGCTAGTGTCTACCTTTGTCCTATAGGCCTCGTGACGGTAACCTCGGTGAGACGGTGATGGTGGCGTCGGGTCCATGGGGGCGCATGTTTGTGGTCGGCGAGTTTGGTGGTGTTGAGGCCTCGAGCCCGTGGGGCTCCTGTGCAACGGATCATTCGAGGGTTGGGGATAGTGCTTCGGGAGAAATCCTTGTCGGCTTGCCTGACAACGACGTGGTGCCGCCTCGGGTGGCACCATTCCTTCCTGGGGGGCGTCGTGGCTACCCTATCCACTTCCCTCTGTGTACCGGGAGAAACCCTAGGACCAGTGCTCTGGTTCGGGCAGCAGCATAGTCGTTTCCTTCTTGAAGGTGTTGCCTGGTACTTGATGACTCGGTGCTAGAAGTGTGGTGGTACTTCTCCGAAGGGCGCAGCGGTCACGGATCACTTTCGGTTAGTTGATCCACCTTTATCTCCATTTTATTTCTTTTTTTCTGTTTTCTTTGGATGTGTTTTTGCTGCTGCCCCAATATTGTTATTCTTGTCGGGCCTATCGTGATTATATAGTGTGAATGCTATATTAATATAGCAGGAGCGAAAGGCTATTTCGAGGAGTCCGATCCGATGGTCATCCCCTGATCCGAGGTGTGAGCTCTATCTGGTGACACGACAGACGTGCCCTCGTTGGCTTTTGCATCCACCCATGCATGCTGCTTGTAAATCTCTCTCTCCCGCGCGCGTCTCTCTCTCTAACAAACTATTCATTCCTCTGACTGGCTGGCTGGCTGTAACAAAACCCCCAAAAAACGTTTGCTAGTTCTGGCCATCACTTGTGCGTCTCTGAGCCACACAGCCGCTACAAATAAGCCCCACACGCCTCGTGAATAGCAACGACAAAACTTGCCCACGTACCCCAAGATCTCATCGTCTCTTTCTCTCTCTCTCTCTCAGCTCTGCTCTGCTCCGATGGCGCCCACTGCCCAGGTACCTCGCCCGCCTCCCGCCAAATGCGAGTCATCACGCTCACTGGCCTGATGTGCATGCCTCATTTTTTGTTTTTTTGGTTTCTTGATTGATTCCTCAGGTTGTGGCGGCGTCAGAGCAAGAGGGGCGCGGCGAGGCGCGCAAGCCGGCGGCCAGGTGCCACCCGGCGCTGTCGTCGGAGGGGGGCAAGAGTTCCATCAGGGGCGTCGTGGGACAGCTGCTCGCGGCCGCCGGCAAGGACAAGGGCCTCGTCTCGCTCGGCGTTGGCGACGCCTCCGTGCACGCCTGCTTCCGCCGGGGCGGGGAGTTCGCCGCCCACGCCGTCGCCCACGCCGCCACGTCCGGGGAGTTCGACTGCTACGCGCCCTCCCACGGCTTTCCCGCCGCGCGCCGGTGAGTACACTACATACCCATGCTTGTTCCTCCATCTATTGCCAGATGTTAATTTTTCGCCAACTGAAATGCATTCCAACTAGTAATAACCTTTAAACAACATTTTGTTCTGAATTTTTCTTGCTAGCACCATGAGATACGCATTGCAAAAGCACTTCCATATCATTTTGATTTTCTCATTATAATGCACTGTGTCCGTGATATTTGGGGAGAAGAAAAATTGGCTTTGATCATGGAGACGACGTACGGTAGGCCTCACTGCTGTTCCCATTTTGCAACACCCACATATGGTGCTGTTTGTTTCCCTTTTTTTTTCTTTTGCCCATAAACGCATTATTACCAGATGTGGTACTGCCTGATGAATAAGCCTCTGTACTGTTGGTCTTTGTGGGGCTGTGTCCTTTGTGGGTCCTTGTGGGGCTGTAGCAAGGACGGGCAGTTAGGAGCAGCAAGGATCAAGCATCCTTGACTGCTTTAGCAGCATCAGTTAGGAGCAGCAAAGGACCAAGCAATTTTGACTGCTTTTAGGCAGCATCTTAGACTAGCATCTTGGACTAGCATTTAGCATATTCTCAGCTGGCTAGCAGCCTATAAATATGTATCCCAAACCCCTGTGGTTGGCATGACATTTGTGTGTGAGTTTGTGGAGAAATAAAACCAGAAAATTGCCCCAACTCCTAGTGTCATCCCCTCTCTTCAATGAGAGTAAATCTAGAGATCCTATCAAGTGGTATCAGAGCGAGGTTGTCTTGTAGGCTGAGTGTTTCCTGCTCATCCCCTTCACCGGGTGTGCAGCAGCCCCAGCGGGCAAGTGCAGCAGCTCAAGCTGTCCCTGGTGGCCTCTCCCCTTCCGCGCATTCGAGCAGCAGCTCGTTAGCAGCAGCTCTCCCTCCACGCAATAGCCCCCCAGCGGCCAGCCATGTCCCAAGGTCGCTCTCAGCACTCGGCTACCTCGAGCGTGCGGCGTCGGCAGGAGGCCGAGCTCGCCGCGGCAGAGGAGCGTGAGCGGGCGGCAGCAGCAGCCGTTGTGGCGACAGCCAGGGCATCAAGGCTGGCAGCGGCAGAGCTGGCAGCAGCCAGAGCGGAGGCAGAAGCAGCAGCAGCGGTGGAGGCATCACGTACAGCAGCGGCAGAGGCCCAGGCTCTGCGCGGCAGCATCAGCGGCTCCATTTCAGGCGGAAGCAGCGTCGACACAGCCCACGAGCGGACGGCGCGGTGGGCAGCCGAGCATGCCCAAGCACACGGCGGTGTCGCTCCAGGAGGAGGTGAGCACTGCGGTGACGCTCCAGGAGGAGGCGCGCACTGCGGTGGCGCTCCAGGAGGAGGCGCGCACTGCGGTGGCGCTCCAGGAGGCGGCGCGCACGGCGGTGGCGTTCCAGGAGGAGGCGCGCACAGCGGTGGCGCTCCAGGAGGAGGCGCGCACTGCGGTGGCGCTCCAGGAGGCGGCGCGCACGGCGGTGACGCTCCAGGAGGAGGCGCACACAGCGGCGGCGGCCGAAACGACCAAGACCGTGGCCTCTACGAGGTCCGGGCTGTGGTCAGGGACGTTGGTCCCGGTGCTGGGTGGCCTACCCTCACCAAAACCAACTACGTCGAGTGGGCCGCGGTCATGAAGGTCCGGCTCCAGGTGCGACACATGTGGGAGGCAGTCCAGGATGCCAACGTCGACCACCATGACGATCGACGGGCGCTGGACGCCCTCCTCGCCGCTGTCCCGCCCAAGATGCAGTTCTCGCTTTCCAACAAGCGGACTGCCAAGGAGGCCTGGGAGGCCATCGCTGCGTCGCGCATCGGCAGCGACCGTGCTCGCAAGGCCGCGCTGCAGGCACTCCGCAAGGAGTGGGACGACCTGGCTTTCAAGCCAGGTAAGGACATCGACGACTTTGCTCTCCGTCTCAACACTTTGCTGCAGAAGATGGAGCGGTTCGGCGACGCCACCTACAACGAGGAAAAAGCTGTCGAGGAGCTCTTTCGCTGTGTCCCCACGAAGTACAGGCAGATAGCTCGCTCGATCGAATCCCTGTTGGACCTCAGCACGATGTCGATCGAGGAGGCAATCGGTCGCCTCAAGGTCGTCGACTTCGACGAGCCAGAGCTTCCCTCAGGGTCCATCACCACTGCTGGGAAGCTGCTCCTCACTCGGGAGCGGTGGAACGCCGGCCACGGTGACAGGAAGAAGGGGGAGTCCTCTTCCGCATCAGGTGGCCGCAGGCGCGGCAAACCGCACAAGGGGCGCAAAGACGGCCAGGTCAGGGTGCAAGGTGGCGCCCGCGGAGGTGCCGCCGGCAGGCCCCAGTTGGCCCAAGATGACGCCTGCCACAACTGTGGCCGGCTTGGCCATTGGGCCAAGGAGTGTCGACAGCCACGACGCGGCCAGGCCCACGTCGCACAGGCAGGAGAGGAGGAGCCGGCTTTGTTCATGGCTCATGCGAGCATCGAGCTACGCCCTGCGGCACCGACTGCAGCGGCTCCCCTCCACCTCGACGAGCCAAAGGCACACGCCCTTCTCGGCGATGGTTCCGGCACCGACAAGACTGGCGGGTGGTGCCTTGACACCGGCGCCACCCACCACATGACTGGTCGACGGGAGTTCTTCGCCGAGCTCGACTCCGACGTGCGAGGCTCCGTCAAGTTTGGAGATGCCTCCGCCGTGGAGATTCAGGACGTCGGCTCCGTCATCTTCGCCGCCAAGACCGGAGAGCACCGGATGCTCACCGGTGTCTACTACATCCCTGCGCTGAGAAACTCCATCATCAGCTTGGGACAGCTGGATGAGAACGGCTCGCGCGTGCTGATCGAGCACGGGATCCTGCACATCTGGGATCGCCATCGTCGCCTTCTTGCCAAGGTAACTAGAGGCGCAAATCGGCTCTATGTCCTTGATGTGCAGGTGGCACAGCCCCTCTGCCTCGCCGCCCGTCGGGACGACGAGGCGTGGCAGTGGCACGAGCGCTTCGGGCACCTTCACTTCGAGGCTCTGAAGCGGCTCAGCAGCAAGGAGATGGTGCGAGGCATGCCGTGCCTCGAACACGTGGAGCAGTTCTGCGACGTCTGCGTGATGACGAAGCAGAGGCGACTCCCCTTTCCCCAGCAGGCGAGCTTCAGAGCTAAGGAGAAGCTCGAGCTCGTGCACGGGGACTTGTGTGGACCGGTGACTCCGGCCACACCGGGAGGACGACGCTACTTCCTGCTGCTCGTCGATGACTTCTCCCGCTACATGCGGGTGGTGCTTCTCAGCAGCAAGGGAGAAGCAGCGGACGCCATCAGGCGTACGCAGGTTGCTGCAGAGGCGGAGTGCGGCTGCAAGCTGCGCGTGCTGCGCACCGACAACGGCGGCGAATTCACAGCAACTGAATTCGCGTCGTACTGCGCTGATGAGGGCATTCAGCGCCACTACTCCGCCCCTTACAGCCCGCAGCAGAACGGCGTCGTCGAGCGGCGCAACCAGACGGTTGTGGGGATGGCCCGGGCCCTCCTCAAGCAGAGAGGGATGCCGGCTGTCTTCTGGGGGGAGGCGGTGCTGACAGCCGTCTACATCCTCAACCGCTCACCTACGAAGGCACTTGACGGCAAGACGCCGTACGAGGCGTGGCATGGGCGCAAGCCGGCGGTCTCCCACTTACGGGTCTTCGGCTGCCTCGCGTTCGCCAAGGAGCTCGGCCACATCGGCAAGCTCGACGACAGGAGCACTCCGGGAGTGTTCATCGGCTACGCGGAGGGCTCGAAGGCCTACCACATCCTCGACCCGAAGACACAGCGTGTGCGCACGGCGCGAGATGTTGTGTTCAACGAAGGGCGAGGGTGGACGTGGGACAAGGCGGTGGACGACGGCTCGACTCCGACGTATGATGACTTCATTGTCGAGTACGCCCACTTCGAGGGAGCCGGGGGAGCAGGCAGCTCCTCCTCGCCGAGCGCGTCTACCTCAGTTCCCAAGTCTCCATCTGTCCCGGTGGCTGTCGCACCGACGGCACCACAGCTGCCGACGCCACCGACGCCACGTGCTCCAGCACCAGCAGTCACACCTCCGGGCACGTCTACTCCGGCACCAGCAGTCACACCTCCGGGCACGTCCACTCCGGCACCAGTGGTCACACCTCCGGGCACGTCTACACCAGCCCCAGCTCGCGTCGAGCGCAGCCCGGTGGAGTTCGCTTCCCCGCTCGCTCACGACGAGGAACGCATCGACGCGTACTACGACGGCGAGCCGTTGCGGTACCGTACGATGGAGGGTCTTCTCGGCGACCAGCCGGTGCCGGGACCGGTGCCACGCAACCTGGAGGCGCAACTGCAACTTGCATGTGACGACGGTGAGCCTCGGTCTTTTGCAGAAGCGGAGCAAGACGCGGCATGGCGAGCCGCGATGCAGTTGGAGATGGATGCGGTCGAGAAGAACCGCACATGGGAGCTCGCTGACCTCCCTCGAGGTCACCGGGCGATCACCCTTAAGTGGGTGTACAAGCAGAAGAGGGATGAATCCGGCGCCATCGTCAAGCACAAGGCTCGCTTGGTGGCCCGAGGTTTCTTGCAGCAGGAGGGGGTCGACTTCGACGACGCCTTCGTTCCTGTGGCACGGATGGAGTCCGTGCGACTCCTCCTTGCGCTAGCCGCTCAGGAGGGCTGGCGCGTCCATCACATGGATGTCAAGTCTGCCTTCCTCAACGGCGACTTGAAGGAGGAGGTCTACGTGCAACAGCCGCCGGGATTTGCGATTCCTGGCCAGGAGGGCAAGGTACTTCGTCTACGCAAGGCTCTCTATGGTTTGCGGCAGGCACCAAGGGCATGGAACGCCAAGCTAGACTCCACGCTCAAGACGATGGGTTTCGGGCAAAGCCCGCACGAGGCGGCCGTCTACCGACGGGGCAATGGAGGAAATGCCCTGTTGGTAGGTGTCTACGTCGACGACTTGGTCATCACCGGCACCAAGGATGCAGAGGTGGCGGCGTTCAAGGAAGAAATGAAGGCCGCCTTCTAGATGAGTGATCTGGGGATCCTCTCCTTCTACCTGGGGATCGAGGTGCACCAGGACCACTCCGGGATCACGCTTCGACAGACCGCCTACGCCAAGCGCGTCGTTGAGCTCGCCGGGCTCACCGATTGCAACCCAGCTCTCACCCCGATGGAGGAGAGGCTGAAACTGAGCCGCGACAGCACGGCAGAGGAGGTGGACGCTACACAGTACCGGCGTCTTGTGGGGAGCCTCCGCTACCTCGCCCACACACGGCCGGACTTGGCATTCTCCGTCGGCTACGTTAGTCGGTTCATGCAGCGACCGATGACGGAACACCAGCAGGCTGTGAAGAGGATCGTCCGCTACGTTGCGGGGACTCTCGACCATGGCCTCTACTACCCTAGGTGCCCTGGGGCGGCACACTTCGTCGGGTACAGCGACAGCGACCACGCCGGCGACATCGACACCAGCAAGAGCACAAGCGGGATCCTCTTCTTCCTCGGCAAGTGCCTCGTGAGCTGGCAGTCAGTCAAGCAGCGGGTGGTGGCCATGTCCAGCTGCGAGGCCGAGTACATAGCGGCCTCCACTGCCTGCACTCAGGCCCTCTGGCTTGCTCGACTGCTTGGTGATCTCCTCGGTCGAGACACCAGCGCAGTGCAGCTCATGGTGGACAGCAAGTCCGCTCTGGCCCTGGCGAAGAACCCCGTATTCCACGAACGGAGCAAGCACATCCGAGTGAGGTACCACTTCATCCGACGCTGTTTGGATGAAGGGAGCATCACGGCGAGCTACATCAACACCAAGGATCAGCTTGCAGACCTACTCACCAAGCCTCTTGGGCGGATCACGTTCCTTGGACTCTGCTCCAGGATTGGGATGGTCCAGCCTTCCCACAAGACAACGCACAAGACTTAGGGGGAGAATGATGAATAAGCCTTGTACTGTTGGTCTTTGTGGGGCTGTGTCTTTTGTGGGTCCTTGTGAGGCTGTAGCAAGGACGGGCAGTTAGGAGCAGCAAGGATCAAGCATCCTTGACTGCTTTAGCAGCATCAGTTAGGAGCAGCAAAGGACCAAGCATCCTTGACTGCTTTTAGGCAGCATTTTAGACTAGCATCTTGGACTAGCATTTAGCATATTCTCAGCTGGCTAGCAGCCTATAAATATGTATCCCCAATCCCTGTGGTTGGCATGGCATTTGTGTGTGAGTTTATGAAGAAATAAAACCAGAAAATTGCCCCAACTCCTAGTGTCATCCCCTCTCTTCAATGAGAGTAAATCTAGAGATCCTATCACAGCCCACGTAGCGGCCCCATCTTGATGCCACGTGGACGATTAAGTATCTTTCAGAATGTTCTAACTTGCTAGTAGTCAGTTGTATAGGAGATTGCTTGGCAACCACAAATATACTAGGTACAAAGATGGTCCGACTCTGACCACAGGCCCCAAAAAGATAGACAATCCCTGGCCATCCATGTCCTGATAGACCTTTGCCGACCAATCTCTTTCAGCTCTGTACTTTTCCACAATTCAGTTTTCTTTTGAACGATCATGTATTGAAGAATTTTGTGCATCCTAAATATGACAAATGAGATAGTATTTCAATTCGTACACGGTTATTATACTTCCAAACATTAATTTTTCCTTGACAAGATTTCACCTTCTTTGTAACAGGGCTGTGGCTGATCACCTGTCCGCCGGTGCACGCCACCACACCCGGGAGTCCGATGTGTTCATGACAGTAGGCGGCACAGGCGCCATCACGGCCATCACAACGGTGCTCGGCGGGGCTCCAGGGGCGAATATCCTGCTGCCGCGACCGGGCTTTGCACCATATGAGGCGGCATGTGAGCTTGTCGGTGCCGAGCCTCGCTTCTATGACCTCCTGCCCCGGCACGGCTGGGAGGCTGACCTAGCAGGCGTGCGGGCCATGGCTGACGGCGCCACAGCGGCCATTGTCATCATCAACCCAAACAATCCGTGTGGTGCGGTCTACTCTGTTCAGCATCTTATCAAGGTGATTCTTCGTCCAATTCACCAGCGCAGTTTCTTGCATCCTGAAACAAAATAAGAAGAATTTTCATTATAGAAAATATCTAAAGAACCACGCTGCCACCATCTCTTAATATTATGAACAGATGTATATCTTCATGTACCCATAATATGCATGATTGATTGATATATCGCTGATCACCAACTACATCCCTTGATCTGTAGATTGCTGAGACTGCAAGAGATCTGGGCATTCCAGTAATAGAAGATGAGATATATGCACATATGGTCTTTGGTGGCAGCAAGTTTGTGCCCATGGCCACATATGCACACATTGCACCGGTCATCACCATTGGAGGGATCTCAAAGAGGTTCATGGTACCAGGATGGCGTCTCGGTTGGTTGGCCTTCTGTGATCCTAATGGTACACTCAAGCATGTAAGACTTTATTTTCATGTTTTTGTGTGTCTGGTTATATGCACTCTTGTATGCAGATCCATAATTTTGTTCTTTTAAAGGTCAGGACTGCAACTGAGATGCTACTTAACGTGACTTCAGGACCAGCCTCGATCATTCAGGTCAGGAACCTATTGGTAAACAATGTTTTATCTAGACAATTGGGTGCACTAATTCGGATGAATTCTTTTGACACACAGGCAGCAGTTCCTAAGATCCTTTTGCATGAAAACAATGAGTTCCATCTGAATGTGGTGAACTTGCTTGAGTCTGCTGCAGATGCTCTCTACAAAAGATTGAACCAGATTGAAGCTCTCCAATGCTACTCAAAGCCTCACGGTTCAATGTTCATGATGGTTGGTTCATAGATGTACTGTCATTGGTTTATAATGATTTATTTATTATCCTATCTTTGAACTGATGATCACAAAAATCATGCAGGTTGAAATCAATACTTCACTTTTATTGGGCATTGCAGATGACATGGACTTTGCTCGTGAATTGATCAAAGAAGAATCTGTCCTGATTTTACCTGGTATAATTCACTAAATTCGCCATCTTTCCTATTCCTATTGACTCTGCTAGCCTTTACTATACTTTATATTTATATACAATATCAATTTCGTTATTTCTGATTTCCAGGTTCTGTCCTTGGGTTGAAGAACTGTGTTAGAATATTCTTCGGGGCACCTGTTAATCTAATACTGGAAGCCTGCGATAGGATTGAATCATTCTGCCAGAGAAGGGCAGGTCAAGCAAAACTATTGAAAAAGAAGTTCTGAGACCAGCACTAGGGTTTTTCTTAGCTCTACATTTATAAGGCCTTCGGTTTCATTTCCCACAAGAATAATTCATAACATACGTGAGATTTGTATATATAGAATCTTATTAGGAACAGTTGCTAGATAGTATAGCAGAATAAAGTTTGCAACAAAATTTGCAGAATAAAGGTTAAGCATTCCTTGATGAATAAGCCTCTGTACTGTTGGTCTTTGTGGGGTTGTGTCCTTTGTGGGTCCTTGTGGGGCTGTAGCAAGGACGGGCAGTTAGGAGCAGCAAGGATCAAGCATCCTTGACTGCTTTAGCAGCATCAGTTAGGAGCAGCAAAGGACCAAGCATCCTTGACTGCTTTTAGGCAGCATCTTAGACTAGCATCTTGGACTAGCATTTAGCATATTCTCGGCTGGCTAGCAGCCTATAAATATGTATCCCTAACCCCTGTGGTTGGCATGGCATTTGTGTGTGAGTTTGTGGAGAAATAAAACCAGAAAATTGCCCCAACTCCTAGTGTCATCCCCTCTCTTCAATGAGAGTAAATCTAGAGATCCTATCATTCCTTCTATTATTTCACAGCAGCAATTCTGTTATCGTCTTCGGTTGATTTAATAACAAGTGAGCAACATGATCGGCATATTTCCAGTCGAGCTGTAAACCATTGGAACACCAACTTAAATTGTGAATGTAAATACCATATTGACAGTTGTTGGTACTAAGGGCTGGGGCACGCCTCCTGGATCAGCCTTTTCAGGCCACATTAAATTCCTATTTGCTTTATTCACAGTTACTTCAAATGCACGTCTAACAAAAGGAACAAACAAATATAGTGAATTAGCAGTGTGTGCTTGTTAGATTTCAAAAAAAAAGAATCTGGAGCACATGGGTAGTTGTAAGTGCAAACTTACTGTGTTGCTTTACGATAATTTTAGCAGTCTCTCCCTCGCTGACCACAGCCTTGGTATTGTAACCCACCACTGCAGCAGCTCCTGAGTCAGGAGTCCCGGTTGTTTATGCTGGCGGGAATGGAGCGAGCCCATACTGAGCCACATATTGACATGGACCATATCCTCTTCTAGAGTGTAGAAGCACTCTGTCCCCAGAAGATCTCAGCTGCAGAGGCAATGACAGGGTATAAATGAGAAAAAAAGGCATTTAAAAGAGTTCTCAACAGTTGTTTACTGGAATATATAATCCAGTTCTCTATGCTAAAAAGGTGTCATGAACCTTTACTTTTCAGGAAATGAGAATGTTCTACTCAAAGAGAAGGCTACCTAATCTGACTACAGGAAATAGGTGATCAGGAGTGGCAAACAGGGAACTGTATTTTATTTTATTTTATTTTATTTAAGGTCATAGATTTACGAAACATGTCCATGTCCTCAACAAACCATTGAAACTCTTCCAAGTACCAACAGTTTTATCCAATAATTTTCCCCACTTTCTCTCTTTGATTCAGCAAGACCAGGACGTATTGGACATTTTGATTCATACCCAAACATAGATGAAAGCACCCAGCACAATCGTATTGACATTGTCATACTAGAGGTAAAATGGCAATAGATCCCTAGTAATAATTCAAAGTGTGCAGATTCAACAAAAGGGGGAACGGAGAATCATATAGAGATTAGAAATGCAAAAACCATACATATGACAATATCAGCTTATCAACATGTTGTACTACTACTGCACCAAATGGCTGTAGCTCAATCATAAGATAGCAGGACCAGGTTCTCCATGCTGAAAAAATGCAGATGCCAAATGATCAGATGCACTTTCCCATGCAATGCACAACCAGGAGGTGCTACCCCATTGTACCAACAGCCTCAGATGCATGATTTGCTACAACAACAAACATCAAAGCCTCTTTCCCAAGCAAGTTGGGGTAGGCTAGATGTGAAACCCAACAGAAACATAAGGAAACCAAAAAGTAAAGGAGAGAAAAGAGTAAACTAAGATTCTGGTAGATGGATTGCAGATGCATGATTTGCTCATGCAGAAAAAAATAGGGATTGACCATCATCAACCAAGGAATATTTAGAAATACCGATACAAACAACTAACAGTTTTAATATTCGAGGGAGTAATTGGTTTCCTATTTCCACAGCTCAAAGTAAACCACCACTTGCTCTAGCACGCACCATCAGGAGTTTGGTGTGACCTTGAGGATCTGCAGCATATTGGGGAGAAGATCAGGGATCTCGCGAGGGTCAGGGATACATTGAAAATCAAGAAGCCGAAGAATGAGCTCACTGCAGCCAACTGTGAGCTCAAACAGTCAAGAGAAGTGATCAGGAATAGTAAGAAGACTTTCCTAGATAGTGCTTTGAGTCGGCTCAAAACATACCAGAAACTTGAATCATTCGGTCACTCACTATGTGACTGAGTTTTTATTCAGTTCATGGTTTCGCTAGTAACTCTATAGTCTATAGTATGGCCAGTAGAAAACCCTTGTTGTTAGCTATACTGAATGTACAACACAAATAGGAGAAGGGCACAATTTTTTTGCCTCTACAGAAGATGTGAACACAAATAGGAGAAGGGCACAATTCATCATCAGACATGTAAACAGCGACATAAATTTAATATCACCTCTACAGAAGATGTGACCACAAAGAAGATAAAAGCAGCTCTGCTAGAAGTAGTATCCTAATATGTGAAAATGTCTCAATGGCCTGCCATTATTTTCTGCTTGGAACTTGGATACTAATTATTACTTAAATTGCAACAACCATGCCGAACATAATGATGCCTATTACCAATTAAATGCAAAGAAGGGCTTGCTTCTGATTAAGAAAAATGAAAGAACGATTGAAACCTGAAACATGCCATGTACTTGATATTGCTTTACAGTAGTTTCATCACTACACTGTAGTTTTGCTGGAATGTAAACAATAGAACAATAGTAAGATAAACAAAGGTGAAATAAATACCTAAGAACCACACATTTGAATATCGCCGTCAAGGTCCATTGCAAGATTAACTTGAGAGACAGGTTAAATTTGATCAAAAAAATATATGATTAGTAAACAAACAAAATTCCTTTGGCAGTAAAATCTGATTATTTAACAAGTATGACAAACCACGCATCGTCAACGGTGGTGCCACAGTCACTGATGGGGCGGATGATCACCCACGATGTTGCACTTGTTCGCAATGAGCGTACAATGTGAATCCCTTAAGTACATAATACAATTCCTTTGTGCCAAAAAGCGGAGATAAAATATAGTGCATCATATAACAAACAAAATGAATTCATTGTATCATAATCAAATAGTTCATTCCCTCTCTTCATCTGTTTAATATTGGAATGGGTTTATTGAACCGATCTAACAGGCATGTCATGCTGGGGGCACTGCATGCCTTAGATTCAGTAATTTTCTTCTCTAGTTCTGGTTATCCTCTCAAGTTACTGAAAACTACGGTACAGAAGATAGAATGTCAGTTACTAAATCTGACAGTCCATAGCGCAAAATTTGAGCAAATGACAAGCTCAATTCCAGGAGCACATGCAAAATAAAGGTAGAGAAACTTCATTTCATAGTACCGACCATGAACTGTTCATCATATAGCAAAGCACGTATGAACATATAAGTAGTAGACTTGTTATTCTTATTTGTGCATACTCAAGCAAGTGAACAAAACGTGAGTCAAATTGTGAAAAGATTTTTCTGTTCACCGGCTACGAGCAGCGTAGGCAAAGGACACGGCGGCGATGACAGTGGTGGTAGGGCACAGCCATGTCCACACGCTACTCTTTCCGCTTTGCTTCGCCACATCAACTGCGAGCTGCAGCTTCTTAAGCTCCCCATTCAAGGTATAGATCTGTCCTCGCTTGTTCTGGACTTCACTCTTCAGCACCCCAATCTCGTGTTCCTTCTCATCATTGTAGCTCTCAAGCTTCCCAAGCTTCAACCTTAGCTTGCCTCCTTCAGCTTTCTCCAAATCGAGTGCTTTCTGAACTGTATCGACCTCAACTTGGAGGCCAGAAGACTTGGCCCTGAGATCATCACAGAGAACACGTTGTTCGGCAATGGAATCACACAGCCCATTCATTTCGGCCCTCAGCTTTGCAGCCTCGGCATCTTTCTGATGGGCAGAGGACATGGCAACATCCTTATTAGCTCGAATCGAGTCGACCTTCCTCTTCAGTCCATCCAATTCCTTATCCATCTTGGTCTTCTCAGTAGCAAACGCAGACACAGCCCCCTCATTTATCACAATCATCTTCTCAATCTCATTCCGGAGATTATCCCCCTCGGCCAACACTGCGGTGTACTTCTTACCGACATCTGCAACCTCGAACCGGAGCTTCTCCAGCTCTGTCTTCGCTGCAGCTAACTCTGTCTTGCTACTATGCATCTCCGACTCCAGTTCCCAGTTCTTAGCCAGGGCTGCCGAGAGGTCTGCCTCCAGAGACTGGAGCTTCACCTCCATTTCCGCCTTGCTGGATCTCAGAGCCTCCAACTGCCTCGATTTTTCATCAAGCTTCTCCTGGATTTCCTGCTTGTACTTCTCAGTGTTCATCTTGTAGTCCCTGAAGCTTGCCTCCACCTCTGCCTTCTGAGCATGGACGCTGCGAGCAGAGGCACTCATCTCCCCCAACTGCTTCTCCAATTCGCATTTCTCTGAACACAGCTTGGTACTATTCCCCGCCAATTCGGACACCACGGCCTCCAATCCGGCTACATTCTTTGACGCCGACGCCACCTCGGCATCCTTCCCGCTGAGGAGCTCCACGAATCGAAGATTCTCAGCTTCGGCTGCCTTGAGCCGTGCCGCAGCCTCCTCCCTGGCATCCGCCTCGCGAGCCGCCCGGGCTTTCGCGGCCTGAAGCGACTCCTGGACGTCGGCGACGTGCCCGCGGAGCGCCGTGCAATACTCTGCGGCTGCGACGAAGGGGACAATAAGGCCGGCCTTCAGAACATCTCGTTCGACGCCGGCGAGCGCGTCGGCGTCGGCTGAGAGCTGGTCGACCTGCGCGGTGAGCGCGGCCACCTGCCCCCGCGTCTCCACCGCCTCCTTGACGAGCACGCCGTTGAGCGCCTTGAGGTTCTCCGCCTCTCCCTCAGGCTCCGCCCCCGACGGGTCCCGCCTCTCCTTCGGCGCCTCCTCGTCCAGGCCCCTCTCCTCCATCGGCTCGCCACCATTGTCTGCCTCCTCAACCGATCGAGGCTGCTCAAGCACATCACCGCTGGCCACCGCCGCAGAACCAACCGTCGGCGAAATCACATCCCCGGTGTCCTCCGCCGCAGAATCAGCCGGCGTCTTGTCGCCGTTGGGCGCCTCGACCGAAAACGGAGGCGGCGGAAGAACTCCGTCCTCGTCAGGCGCTGCTGCCGCAGAACCCAGCGGCATCTCGCCGCCGTTGGACGCTGCCTCGGCTGTAGGCGGCGCCGGGGGAGCCCCGTCCAGGCTGGCCGCTGCCGCCGCAGAACCCACCGGCAACTCGTCGGCATTGGCCGCCTCAAGTGAAGGCCCGTCGCCATTGGACGGCTGAACGGACGTCTGCGCCGGAGGGATGGTCCCATCTCCGTCGGCCGGCGGCTGCTCGTCGCCGCTGGCCGGCTCAACGGGAGTGGGCACCGGCAGCGTAATCCCATCTCCGCTGGCCGTCGCCTCAGAATCCACCGGTCCTCCCTCGTCGCCGTTGACCGGTTTCTTCTTTGCGCTATTTTTGGCCATGTCCGGCGCCGCCGCCGCTGCTTTCTTCTTCTTACTATTCTTGCCCCTGCCCATGTCTACGTGTCTCCCCCTAGGGTTAGCGACCTCCGCCCGTAAGCACAGAGATTACGCGCCATGGGCGTGCTTATTAATACCACCGAGGTTTAGCGAAACTGACGCGTGGGTCGCGGTGGCCCGCGTGCCCGAACCGTCAGTGGCGCGGGAGCCGGAGGGGCTGGAGGAAAATGGCGAGTGCGTGCGGGAGGCCAAGGTGACTGGACGCGAGACCGTTGGGGCGCGTGGGGTTTGAAGCCGATGGTGGGGGAAGGAAACGGACGGCCGGGATGCGCCGGAGGCTTATCGCGTCCTGCGCCGCACGCACATCACATGGAGACGAGGAGCCCGGGAGAGGTCGCCGTCGGGGTAATACTGCTTTTTTTTAATGCGGACGGCGTTACGTGTGGATCTCGGTGCGCCGCCCGTCGCGTATATACTCCGCCGTGTACTGCTGCTATCTTCTCGTCGGCCTCTACACCTTGAATATTTTCTCCTCCCTCCGTCACACAAAAATCATATGTTTACAAAACTCCTCTTCTTATAGTCGGGTTAGACTTAATCATAAAATTAATGCTCTTTTTTCTCCTCACTTTCTACTTCATGCAGCCAAGTAATTAATTTCTGCATGCAACTCTATCAATGTATACGTCCACTCGTTTTTATTGAGTAATTATGTTTAATAGGGCCCGAATATATGGCTCTATTTTCTTTCAGCGAATTTGCATATTTTTAACACAAATCTAGCCTTAATCAACGTCGTTTCAACAATCCTTTTAAAAAGACTCCCAAACCGTGACCAAGGGAGTATTCAGATTCGTCACCGTGTTAACACATGTTTCGTAAGTCATAATTCTCTTATGCTGAGCATGCACGTTCAATGCTCACGTCTCATAATCTAAATAAAATAATCTATTTCAATTATTTTTCTTTTAGCGTTTCCTTTTGCCATGCCACTAAAATGAGACGTGTGCCCATATACGTGGACGTGCATGATTGCACAAAATAGTTAAAAAACAAAAACTACTCCCTCTAATCCATAATAAATATCAGAAGTTTAGTTTATTTAGTCCAAATTTAAATTAAAGCTCCCACACTTACCTCTAAAATGTGTTATATGAGCATACACCGTAGTAATCAGAACTAATGTTTCAAGTAGCAATGCACCATATATAAAAACCAAAATGCATAGCCAATATACCTTTTCATGAGTGTGAGATAAAATATTATGAAGCATACTCCGTAAAATTTAACATCCACGGACCACATGATGACCGGTATGATTATGAATTTTGATGATAGGAATCCATATTCTAATGGACAAACTATGTATAGAAATGAAATATGGTTCTGAATTTTCAAACAAAGTTGTTCATGTAGAAGTGCATCCCATTCTATATATATTTTCCCTCGTTTAGTTTGATGCTTTCCTCGCTTTTGAGTATTAATTGCGATCTGATATAAGATGTTATTACATTATAATTTGCACCATTTCGTTGACTACATCAATGCACCATCAGAAAGATTACACACTTTCATAACCTTAATCTCATATGAAGTTACAAAAATATAGAAAACTAAATATATTTGTAATATCGGTAAAAGTGGTCCGCAACGGTGCTACTGACACTACTAGAAAAACCATCTTCGGTTCGACAAGACCAGCAGTCCCGGCCTGGCACAGCCCGCGACTAGTGAGAGCACTAGTCCCGGGCCGTGAGGCCTCTAACGGCTAGAAACGGCTATAGTGACTAGTCCCGGGCCGGACCAGGTCATTTGTCCCGGTCCGTAATACGGCCCGGAACTAATAACCTGAAGCAGGCCAGCTGGTCCTTTCGTGGACTATTAGTTCCGGGTCGTATCACGGTCCGGGACTAGTTGTCCACCACTATATATTATGCTTCCTGTCCTGCTGCCCTAAAGCATATGGTGGCCATTTTTCTCAAAGAAGCAAGAGAGTTCATGCCATTTTTTTCTCAAGATTTGTCAAGATTTAGTTTGCAACACCTAAATCCAAAGCTTTAAAAGGTTAGAACTTCATTCTTTCATCTCTTATTGCTACTTTAGCTCTATAATGCTCTAGAAGTATAGAGATATGGATCAAATGCATGCATGCTCTAGAAGTAGCTAGAAGGATTTTGATATATATGTGTAACAAATTTTGATTAGGCACATAGTTACTGAAAATTGAAATGTGTAATTTTAGAGTTTCAGAGCTTAGAATGGAATGAGGTTTTCACTGATAGAACAATAATAAAAAAACTCCACATTTATCATGTTGATTGTTTTCTCCAATTCACAAATTGGTGCATGTAAATTTTTCAAAATCCAAAATTAATGCTCTAGAAGCTCTCAATATAACTTGTAATAATTTTATCATGTTGTGTAATGGTTTTTGATATACTTTTACTATAATGCAGATGATCCGGAAATGGATGTACGGTACTGACCGACGCTCTAGCGAGTTCATTAATGACGTGCATGAATTCATCCGTGTTGCTGATGCAAACAAGCGCAATAGTTTTGTATTCTGTCCATGTAATGGATGTAGGAATCAGAAGGATTACTCTGACTCAAAACCCCTTCACAGCCACCTGTTGAAGTCCGGCTTCATGTCCAGTTATAATTGTTGGACCAAGCACGGAGAGAGAGGGGTTATAATGGAAGACAATGAAGAAGAGGAGGAGAATGACAACTATCATGGTTTCCCTGAGTACGGAGATACTTCCATGGGGGATACTGAAGGGGAGGATGAAGAAGAGACACATGATGAACCTGCTGATGATCTTGGTCGGACCATTGCTGATGCACGAAGAGATTGTGAAACTGAAACGGATAGGGAGAAGTTCAATCACATGTTAGAGGATCACAAAAAGTTGTTGTACCCAAATTGCGAAAATGGTCTGAAAAAGCTGGACAGCACACTGGAATTGCTGCGATGGAAGGCTGAGTGTGCTATACCTGACTCCTCATTTGAAAAGTTGCTGAAAATGATGAAGAATATGCTTCCAAAAGATAATGTATTGCCCGCCAATACGTACAAAGCAAAGAAGGTTGTCTGCCCTCTAGGTTTATAGGTTCAGAAGATACATACATGCCCTAATGACTGCATCCTCTACCGTGGTGAGGAGTATGAGAATTTGGATGCATGTCTGGTATGCACTTCACTTCGGTATAAGATTAGACGAGATGACCCTGGTGACATTGAGGGCGAGCCCCCCCCCCCCCGGAAGAGGGTTCCTGCCAAGGTGATGTGGTATGCTCCTATAATACCACGGTTGAAATGCTTATTCAGAAACAAAGAGCACGCCAAGTTGTTGCGATGGCATAAAGATGAACGTAAGTCAGACGGGATGTTGAGACACCCCGTTGATGGGTCGCAATGGAGAAAAATCGATAGAAAGTACCCGGACTTTGCAGATGACGCAAGGAGTTTAAAGTTTGGTCTAAGTACAGATGGCATGAATCCCTCTGGGGAGCAGAGCTCCAGTCACAACACCTGGACCGTGACTCTATGCATCTATAACCTTCCTCCTTGGTTGTGCATGAAGCGGAAGTTCATTATGATGACAGTGTTGATCCAAGGTCCGAAGCAACCCGACAACGACATTGATGTGTACCTAAGGCCATTAGTGGAAGAACTTTTACAGTTGTGGCACGAACCCGGGATACGCGTGTGGGATGAGCACAAGCAGGAAGAATTTAATCTCCGAGCATTGATTTTCGTAACAATCAATGATTGGCCTGCTCTTAGTAACCTTTCAGGACAGTCAAACAAGGGATACAATGCATGCACACACTGTTTAGATGAGACTGAAAGTATATATTTGGAACATTGTAAGAAGAATGTATACAATGAGCATCGTCGATTTCTTTTGGCCAAGCATCCCTTAAGAAAGAAAGGCAAGCATTTCAACGGTCTGGCATGTCACCAGACAAAGCCTAAGGAGCGTTCTGGTGCTGATATATTTGATATGGTCAAAGATTTGGATCAAATGGTAACCTTTGGAAAGGGTCCTGGAGGAAAATCTGTTCCGAAGGACGCTGAAGGACACGCACCCATGTGGAAGAAGAAATCTATATTTTGGGAGCTACCATATTGGAAATTCTTAGAGGTCCGCTCAGCAATCGATGTGATGCATGTGACGAAGAATCTTTGCGTGAACCTGCTAGGCTTCTTGGGCGTGTATGGGAAGACAAAAGATACACCGGAAGCACGAAAGGACCATCAACGTATGAAAGACCCAGATGACCTGCATCCAGAATGGTTTCAAGGTCATGCCAGCTACGCTCTTACCAAATAAGAGAAGGAAATATTTTTTGAATGCCTAAGCAGTATTAAGGTCCCGTCTGGCTTCTCGTCGAATATAAAGGGAATAATAAATATGGCAGAAAAAAGTTCCAAAACCTAAAGTCTCATGACTGCCACGTGATTATGACGCAAATGCTTCCGATTGCATTGAGGGGGCTTCTACCAGATAATGTTCGAGTACCCATTGTGAAGCTATGTGCATTTGTCAATGCAATCTCTCAGAAGACAATCAATCCTGAAGATCTACCACGGTTACAGAATGATGTGGTCCAATGTCTTCTCAGTTTTGAGTTGGTGTTCCCACCATCCTTCTTCAATATTATGATGCACCTGCTGGTTCACCTAGTCGAAGAGATTTCCATTCTCGGTCCTGTATTTCTACACAATATGTTTCCCATTGAGAAACCATGCTAGGCCAGAAGGAATCATCTCCAAGGGCTATGGAACAGAGGAGGTCATTGAATTTTGTGTTGACTTCGTTCCTGACCTTAAGCCGATTGGTCTTCCTCAATCGCGGTATGAGGGGAGACTGAGTGGAAAGGGTACTCTAGGAAGGAAATCAATAATATGTAGGGACGGACATTCTTACACCGAAGCACATTACACCGTTCTACATAATTCTATCTTGGCAGCCCCATATATCGAGGAACACAAGAAAATCTTACGCTCCAACAACCCTGGAAAGCATGACTCTTGGATTAGAGATGAACACATGAAGAGTTTTGGCGGTTGGTTGCAACATCTCATCAAAAACAACACTCTTGGAGATCAGCTATACTTGTTGTCTAGGTCACCATCTTCGACTATATCGACTTTCCAAGGGTACGAGATAAATGGGTATACATTTTACACGATAGCCCAAGATAAAAAGAGCACCAACCAAAACAGTGGTGTCCGCTTTGATGCAACAGACAACAATGGGTCAAAGACCACATATTATGGTTACATAGAGGAGATATGGGAACTTGACTATGGACCGACTTTTAAGGTCCCCTTGTTTCGGTGCAAATGGGTCAAGCTGACAGGAGGAGGGGTTGAGGTAGACAAGAAATACGGAATGACATCGTTGGATCTCAACAATCTTGGGTACTTAGATGAACCAATCGTCCTAGCCAATGATGTGGCTCAGGTTTTATATGTGAAGGACATGCCTACCAAACCTAGAAAAAGAAAAAATAAGAAAAAGAATACATCAGACGATGAGCCAAAGCGCCACATAGTTCTTTCAGGAAAAAGAAACATCGTGGGAGTGGAGGACAAGACAGACATGTCAGAAGATTGTGATAAGTTTCATGAAATTCCGCCCTTCGCGGTGAAGGATGACCCAAGCATCATGTTAATGAATGAAGATGCTCCATAGATACGACGGGATCAGAAAGGAACACACGCGAAGAAATGATATGTAATAATTGTAACATTTTATGAGTGAAGATGCTCCATGTGTTCATTTTTATAGTGTTGTCTGCAAACAATCTTGAGTGTGTTAGTCCCGTTTTGTGGCTGGACCGGGACTAAAGGAGGGCCTTTAGTCCCGATTCATACTTACCATTAAGATCTGATCTCCAAACGCGTGAGGTCACATATTAGGGAGTGCCTCTATGACCAGTTTCTCGGAGATGCCGGAGGACTGGGCTCCGGCGGCATCTCCCTGAAACTGGCCGTAGTGGTGTCCCTGCTCTCGAAAACCATCTTGCAGCTTGTAACTTCTCTAACTAGATCAATACACCTGGGAGCTAACTAATTTCACATATTAGGGAGTGCCTCTATGACCAGTTTCTCGGAGATGCCGGAGGACTGGGCTCCGGCAGCATCTCCCTGAAACTGGCCGTAGTGGTGTCCCTGCTCTCGAAATCCATCTTGGAGATGCCTCAAACTGGCTGGAGGACTAGACTCACAAGGATGCCTATTTATAGTACAAGCAACTCGGCATAATGTCGACACTCACGACATAATGTCGACACTCACCCCTATTATTAGTGCTGACTCATGTTTTGTCCCGGTTGGTGTCTCCAACCAGGACTAAAGGTTCATCTTTAGTCCCGGTTGGTGACACCATCCGGGACAAGGTACAAGCCGCACGACATAATGTCGACACTCACCCCTATTATTAGTGTTGCCTGGCCCAGTCTGCCGCAATCCCTTCAGTCGCGGTTGGTTTCTCCAAGCGGGACTAAAGATGAACCCTCTATTTATAGGCATTTCCCTCTATTTATTAGGTAACACTCAAGACATTTATTAATATTAAAAACCGGGACAAAACGGGACTAGCTAACACTCAGGACTAAAGTCGCCCTGTAAGATCCCTCCTTTGTAAAGGAAAAGGATCCCTGTGATTGCAATGCTAGTCCCTGGATCAATGCTAGCATCCACAGTTTAAGATGAAGTACACAGATAGAAAGGTCATTTATTACATCCATTCCAGAGATAAACATAGTATTTACAACTCAAAGGCCACATGCCTATTACAAGAGTTTGAATAAGTAAATAAATTTAAGTCTTCATCTTCATGTGCCACAGGCAAACATGTTGAGTGTAGACTCATGACACCTAATCCTCATCAGAGTAACCTGCAACATCACAAGTTACATCCACAGTGGGTCAATACTTTGGAATAGTATTGTCAAGTGATACCTTAGTATATTTTAAGTGGACTAGATACTATATGCAAATTTGGCTAAGTGTAGCTTGGCTTGCTTTGCTCAAAATAGGTTTTTCCTATTAGTTGAAATCACTAAGTTTTTCTTTGTCAAAACTTTTCCCAAGGAACCACCAATAGACATTGAGGTCCTTCACCCTTGTTCACCCACTAGTTTTTACTTAGAAGTTGGAATGATGAGATTCTTGATAGCTTCCATGTCTTGATGCTCAAGTTGTCCATTGCCATGGACTTGGCTAAGTACTTAGATTTTTCCATCTGCAGAGGTTGTGCACTTTCCCCACCAGACTTGGTTTCACCAAGATAGGACCTTTCAGAAGCCTTCCCTTAGACCAAATGGACGCGTTCCAACCTATCATTCCCACTACCACCAACTGTCCAAATGGCTAAGTTCTAGCAACCTATGTGATCCAGGTAGAGCACATATTGCCAAGTGGCTGCACTAGAAGCTTCTCAACACTTGGCCTCTAAAATCTCTTTGTTCCTGGGTGGCTTTCCACAAGTGAGATACACAAGGTAAACCATATCCATGGGCCTTGTGTAACCACTCAACCAAAACCACCAATCAAGTCCCATTCCACCCAGGTGATTCATTGACTTAGTTGTTTTATTAAGAAAAACATAAGTCCAAAGACTTAGAAATATTTTCATCATAGCATGTATATTACACCAACCCTTGTTTGCTACTAGCTAGGCTAAGCATGGCATAGATAGTAATTTAACTTAGAAATTTCCTAGCAATTCTATAACTACTTAGGATTTCCCAACATGGCATTTGGCAAAACTAGTAACATGCAAGACTTAGCAAAATATTTCTAATGCTTGTATAGAAATATAGGGATGGAAATATTCATGAAGTACCACTTGCCTTGGTAGTTGGGAGAGTAGCACTCTTCACAATCACAATCACTAGCACCAAAATCTACACAAAGAATGGTAGCAACAAATTACACACAACATATACAAACAAACAAAAATACATATGCATGCATGCAAAATGCTAAGTGATGATTTTTAAAACTCAACCAAGCAAGTGCATAGTACTGAATTCTAAACAAGTCAAAACTTTGCCAAACCAAATTTTATTTAACACTAAAACAATTCCTAAACAATTCATATAACTAAATAAGCCCTACACATGTTTTTGCAAAAGAAACCATTTTAACAGAAGCTAAACATTAAACACGTTGCATAATTAGAAAGGGCTTGTCTTCCTGATTCCAACGGTATAAAATTTGTCAAATTCTAACGTGGGGATCAAAAGTTACAAACAAATCAAATTTGAATTAAAATCTGATTCAAAATCTGTTTTAAATCTACTCACTGCCACGCGTCTATTTCCTATTGGCCCGTACCGGTTCGGGCGGATCGATCGATGCAGATCGTTGGATTTAAGTGAACGCGCGTGCACGGCTCAGATCTAACGTACCGCTTCGTTTAAGTGATTCTATTACACGCGTTGGATCTAGATCCAACGGCTCTTGATCAAACGACCAAGTTCTGGCGTCGCGCGGCGACGGCGAGAGGCGGGGCGCTCTGCCAGTGGCGGTGCCGGCGTTCTAGGTCGCCCGGGGAGGGGAGAGTGTGCTCACCAGAATCGCAGTGACGAGGCGAAGCTCAACGTGGCGGTGGCTTGGCAAGGGGCGCGTTGTAGTGGCCGTGGGATCTCGTCGGAGTGGATGACAGGGTCAGGCTCCGGTGGACGGCGACGTTGGCGACGTTCTGCTTCGCCCTAACGCAAACGGAGGGCATCAGTGTGTGCGCATAGTTCAGGCAAACAAGTTAGCGTCAAAGGGGAGGCACGGGGTGGTCGGATTTTACCTTAATCACTCGCCGGAGTTGGAGACGGCGTCGGTTGCTCACGGTGCTCGTCGAGGACGAAGCTCTGGATCACAAACAGACATGCAAAGAGGATCAAGAGGTGCACAAGGAAGTTGCGAAGTTGCTCGTATGAACCAGAGAGGAAGGGGCGCACGAGGTTTACCAGAATTGGTCGCCGGAGGAGGTTCTGTCTGCGGCGGCGCAAGAGCGAATACTGGCAGCCTGGTGGCGAGAAGGGTGTGTAGTGTGGGGGGAAATGACCGCGAGGGGGAGAGGTTCTTATAGCCGGAGCGGGGCATGGAGTTACTCGTGGAATCAAGGGGAATCAACGTGGCAATGACTGCGGCGAGTAACGGCGGCGTGAGCGGCGCAGGCGCGCGTGATTGACGAAGACGACGACGGGGTCACGGGTCCACTTGTCAGCGAAATAAACTGAAGGGAGGTGGGGTCCTGGCGTCAGTGACTTCGCGGGTGCTTCTGCGCGTGAGAGAGAGGGAGGACCCGGGTGGGCTAGCTGGGCTGGTTTCTTTGTTGGGCCAGAATAGTAGCGCCGGCCCTTTTCTATTTCCTTTCTCCTTTTTTTTCTGTTTTGATTTTCTGGATTGATTTTCAAATGATTTTCAAAAGCTTTTGAATTCAAACTTTTCCAGGATTTTGTAGGGTGCAACATTCACATTTCAAGGCATAAAAACAAGTGGTCTCTCTGTTCAAGCTTGGTTCTTTTGAATAAACAAAATAAACAGTGCTATGGCACTTGTTTTGTAAATGTTCTGAAATTGGTTTTGAAACCATTTTTATTTTGTATAATTTATTCAAAAACTCCACACTCAAACCAATCAACAAGGAAGCAAACAAACTTGGTTTAAAACACCTAAGCTTCTCAAATGGGGATGGCCATTTGATTTAAGTTGCTCACATAAAATGATAGCACTATGTGCTTCTGTTTTCTTGGAATTGGTTTTGAAATTGATCTCAAAACTATATGCATGCATGAATGATATGCAATCTTTGAAATCATGAATTTAGGGATGTTACAAATCTAACCCCCTTAAGGTGAATCTCGCCCTCGAGATTCAGATTGGCTAGCAAATAGGTGAGGGTGGTCTTTCCGAAGATCATGTTCTCTTTCCCATGTTGCTTCCTCTTCGGAATGATGATTCCGCTGCACTTTGCAAAACTTGATAGTCTTAGTCCTTGTGACTCTTTCTGCAGTTTCAAGAATCTTGATAGGTTTCTCTTCATAAGTGAGATCACTTTCTAGTTGAACTTCCTCCAAAGGTATAGTATCCTTCAAAGAAGTTTCTTCCATTTCTGGGTGACATTTCTTAAGCTGACTCACATGAAACACATTATGAACTGCTGACAAAGATTCTGGGAGTTCAATTTCATAGGCAACTTCTCCTTTGCGACTCAAAATCTTGAATGGCCCAACATATCTTGGTGCCAACTTTCCTTTGACTCCGAATCTCTTCACACCACGAAGTGGTGACACTCTAAGATAAGCTCTATCACCAACTTCGTAGGTGACTTCTCTACGCTTAGGATCTGCGTAGCTTTTCTGTCGGGACTGTGCTATCTTCAACCTGTCCTTAACCAACTTGACCTTCTCTTCGGCTTCTTTGACCACTGGGGATCCATCCAATGCTCCGGCGTGAGCTCGTGGTAGAAGTGGTTTGTGATGGCCGCCTAGCGTGCGGAACCTTGAGGGACAGGAGGGACAGGAACCCCTCCAGCGCTCAGCATCCAACAGGCGAGCGGCCGGTAGCCCGACGAACAAGGATAGTTGGAGGCGCACAGCGCCTCGGTCTCCTCGAGGGTCAGAATGGCCCCGTAGGCGTTGTCCATTGTTCTAAGAGAGGAAGGTGTGGGTGTGTGGATAGCCATGGCGCGATCGCCCTAAATATAGAGGGAAACGGCGGGAAAACTTGGCGTGAAGCTTTGGGAAATGGCGGGAAATATCTTTAGTCCCGGTTGGTGACTACATCCGGGACTAAAAGCTCTCGTAGAAAGGAAAGGGCGGGAAAACTTGGCGGGAAGCGATGGGAAATGGCGGGAAATATCTTTAGTCCCGGTTTGTGACTACAATCGGGACTAAATGGATATTATATTAAGATTCTTTATAATAAAAGATATGATTTTCCAAAGTTTTTATATTTGATTTGAATTAAAAAAAGAAAATTTACAAACAAAATAATTTATAAATGATGCAATCAGATAAATGGATATTATATTAAGATTCTTTATATTTTTCTGATAATAATAGACATATTATTTGTTTTATTTGGATTATTACAATAAAAGATATGATTTTCCAAAGTTTTTATATTTGATTTGAATTAAAAAAGAAAATTTACAAATGAAATATATTATAAATTATGCAAATAGATAAATGGATATTATATTAAGATTCTTTATATTTTTCTAATAATAATAGACATATTATTTGTTTTATTTGGATTATTACAATAAAAGATATGATTTTCCAAAGTTTTTATATTTGATTTGAATTAAAAAAAGAAAATTTACAAATGAAATAATTTATATATGATGCAAACAGATAAATGGATATTATATTAAGATTCTTTTTATTTTTCTGATAATAATAGACATATTATTTGTTTTATTTGGATTATTACAATAAAAGATATGATTTTCTAAAGTTTTTATATTTGATTTGAATTAATAAAAGAAAATTTACAAATGAAATAATTTATAAATGATGCAAACAGATAAATGGATATTATATTAAGATTCTTTATATTTTTCTGATAATAATAGACATATTATTTGTTTTATTTGGATTATTACAATAAAAGATATGATTTTCCAAAGTTTTTATATTAGTTTTGAATTAAAAAAACAAAATAAAAAAAAACAATTAGTCGCGGGTCGTGGCTGGACCCGGGACTAAAGGGTACCTGCGCGTGCAAAAATGAAGCGACCGAAAAAAACCCTTTAGTCCCGGGCCGTGGCTTAACCCGTGACTAAAGGGGGGGGGGGGTCTTTAGTCGCGGGTTAAGCCACGGCCCGGGACTAAAGGTTCTTCCCTTTATATTCCGCGCGCCACTGCCCCTGCCCAGCACTTGCATTTCTCAACAAAAACGAAGCAGACGACAAACATAGAGACGAAACGCTGGGAGGTGCTGTCCAGCCGCCGATTCCACCGCGCCGCCGTGTCGCGCTCTGCCGTGCCATGCTCCGCTGCTCCGTGCTCCACGCTCCGCCGTGCCGCACTACACGCCGCCGCTCCGCGCTCCCCCGTGCCTCTTGCCGCCGCTCCGCGTGCCGCCGTTTTGCCGCCTCGCCGTGCCACGCGCCGGCGTCGGTGAGCGCTCGATCGAGGTCGGGGTGGTTTTTTATTTTAGTTAGTATTAGGATTATTATTGTTTTAGTTAATTATTAGGATTAGTATTATGATAATTATTAGGATTATAATTATTGTTTTAGTTATTAGGATTAGTATTAGGATTATATTGTTTTAGTAGTTATTAGGATTAAAATTATTGTTTTAGTTATTAGGATTATTGTTTTAATTAAAATATTAGAATTAGGATTAGGATTATTGTTTTAGTTTTTTTTGTTTTATTTATTAGGATTATATTGTTTTAGTTATTTTTTGTTTTACCACAAACAATATTAGGATTATTTTTTTATTAGGGTTATTTTTTGTTTTAGTTATTATGATTATTGTTTTAGCACAAATAATATTAGGATTATTATAATTAGGATTATATTGTTTTAGTTATTAGGATTAGTATTAGGATTATTGTTTTAATTAAAATATTAGAATTAGGATTAGGATTATTGTTTTAGTTATTTTTAGTTTTATTTATTAGGATTATATTGTTTTAGTTATTTTTTTTTGTTTTATCACAAATAATATTAGGATTATTGTTTTATTAGGGTTATTTTTTTTTGTTTTAGTTATTATGATTATTGTTTTAGCACAAATAATATTAGGAATATTATAATTAGGATTATATTGTTTTAGTTATTAGGATTATTGTTTTTTCTAACCTGTTTAACTCTCTTTTTGTTATAGATAATTAAGTCATGGATCCATCTGAAGATCCTGGTCGCATCGGTGAAGGTTTTCTTCAGGGCATGATAAGAGGTGAAATTCCTCTTAATATTACTACCGGCGAAGATATTTTGCTCAAGGAAGAGATATCCTCATATCTAAATCCATCCGTTGATGGACTAGAGGAAAACCTAATGTACCAAGGGGAAGACCAGATGTACGAAGGGCAAACAAATAACAACAGTAATGATGGCCCCTCAACAGGATCCGGCGAGGTACATATATATATAAAGTCTCGTGTTACCTCTATTCATTAACTAATCTAGATATATATTAATCACTCTCTCTTCTTCTTTTAGCCCACCGGATCGACAGTTCGAACGAAACGAGGGCCGAACAAAAAGTTGGATGGTAATCAGAGGTTCACCATCGAAGAAATAGATGATGATGGTGAACCGATTGCTTCAGAGAAACACCGGAGGATGTTTATAAATCAATGCGGGGTGCTTGTTAGGGACAACCTGCTGATCACCATCCAAGAATAGAATAAGTCAAAGAAACCCGGTGAAGAATCCAATAGCTATGTCATCGATGATGCCAAAGATGACCTTTGGTAGAAGCTCATAGCGCATTTCATACTACCTCCAGAGTATGAGGAATTTTAGGTAGATGGTATTACCCCAAGGCCGGGTGGGATTGAAAATAGAGCGAAAGTCAAGGAGTGGGCACTGAGCAAGATGGCTGAACTGTACCGGAACCACAAGAAAAGTTTATACGCGAAATATGTTGCGAAAAAGAAAACTCCAGACTTCAAAGGAGTAAACGAGAAGTTGAGAGAACAGTGGACCGATTTTGTACAGTACAAGCAATCTGATAAAGCAAAGGCAAAGTCGGCAAAGAACGCGTTAAATGCTGCCAACAAGAAATACCATCATAAAATGGGGACATGTGGCTACAAGAGTGCCGTCCCTAAGTGGGAAACTATGGAGAAGGAAATGAGGGCTAGAGGCGTCACTCCTGGTACAGATGGATGGCCCGAGAGGTCAAAGCACTGGTGGTACGGGCACGGGGGATCCTTGGACCCAGAAACAGGGAAGACATTATTTCATGAGAAAATTCTAAAACTCTCCCAAGACCTTATTAAAGCAATGAACGATGCTCAATTGGGATTGTTCCGTCCCGAGAGAGAGAACGACGAGCTGACACGCGCCCTAGGGAATCCTGAAAAGGGAGGACAAACACGAGGCAAAGGTGTTGGTGTCTCGTGGAAGAAAGGGTTTCCTCAGTACGATGCCAGTTACAGAAGCCATCAGAGAAAGAAGGACCGGGAGGCAGACCGGATCTCTAGGGTAGAGCAGGACCTAGCTGATCTGAAGAACCTCATGCATGAAATTAGCCAAAGGCCGCCGTCATCAACTCACCCGTGGTCTGATGATCCTGCATTGGATCTTAGCCAGCGGAGAAGCAGTGTGGCTTCCACGGAGGTCCGGGCTGATGATCAAGCACTGCTGGATGATGCACCGGCTCCTCACTACCCCGTGGATGATGTCAGAGAGATGGCACAATGTGAGCTACATCAGCCAATGAACAACCTGTCCTTCAAGGTGGCGATCGACACTGCTTTACCTTGTCTACTTGGAGCACTCCACTGTAACATCCCAAAAATATTAAACTAGAATCATCTAACTCTAATCATCAAAATTAGGGTTAACAAAAACTTTTCCAATTAAAATATGAAAGCATTCATATGTGTGTGCATTAAAATTTGGAGTCTTTTGAATTTCCATGATTGTGTGTTTCTTTGCTTGGAAAATGATTCTTAGGTGAATTAAACATCATCTAAACAATCCCCACACTTTTCCCAAAAACAAATAAATCAAAACAAACAAAATGAGTGAATGGTCACTTTGGCCAATTTAACTCCCATGCCTACTTTGGCTATCTCTAACTTCCAGAACTTAACAGAAACTTGTTTGGATCTTTGCACCCCTTGATAGTACTCATAACAAAGTATCAAGGCCCACCATGTGATCATCCAGAAACATTCAAATGCATAGTTTAAATGACAGTTTAAAATTGAATCTATTTCATATGGGAAGATCCCACTTTTTCAAAAACCACTCAAACAAGCTCAACTTTCAAAACCCAAGCATATACAGAGTCATCAGCACATGCCTAGCACACCCACCAAAAATCTTTTCAAAATTCAAAACTTGAACGCATGCAGCCATTTCATCAAACACCTTGCAGATACAAATCAAACAAAATCAAAATACTATAGTGTGCAGTGATTTGAGCCTAACTTGTTCCCTCTCTAGCTCACAGAAACCTCATTAGATCATCTAGAAAACTTAACTAAGCTCTAGCCCCACTGTAAACTCGCCAATGTCATCAATGATGAACAGGCCGAGAGCACCCATGTCACCCCAGTGTGGACAACAGGCTAGAGGAAGAACTAGCCATGCCAACCTTGTCTAGGAGGTAGCCCATGCTTCACTGCTCCCTCTCGACCAGCCCTGCCTCGCAGACAGCAACCAGAACCGCCAGGAACGCCGCGCCCGTGCCACTGTCAACCATGCCGACGTGCACCACAGAGCACGCACCGTTCCCACGCAACCCGACCACCTCGAGCCCTCGCTGCCCGCCAGCATGATCCCCACCGTCCTAGGAGACCGCCAGACATGCCCATTTCACCGCCCGTGCCCCGTAGCCACCGCTCGCCGTCGAAGACACCGCCTCTGCCTCACAGAGCATAGAGCGTTCTATACCATTTGCCACCGCCCCTACACGTGCATTAAAACCCTAGAGCATCGCCAGGAGACCACCGATCGATCGCCACCCTCGGCCATGCCGCTAGCCGCCCGTAGTCGTGTCGCCACCGTCGTATGCCCATCCCGTTTGGTCTCACCGTCGAGCCTATAAAAGGAGACGACCCCCAGCCGAATTGAGCACACCATATCACTCCCCTCACCTCAATGATCGTTCCACCTCATTCCTGAAGCAAGGCGAGCAGCGCATCGCCGGGATTGCACTGGAGCAGGCCGCCTCTAGAGAAGAAGGGCGTCGTCGATTTCGTCCACCCCAGGAGGAGCTGCCGGTACAAGGAGGTTCGCCGTTGTCGACTTCGCCGTTCGCCCGCATAGCCGACCTTCGCTTGATCCCCGGTGAGCCCCCGACGACCCCCACCTGCCGCGTTAGATTTCTGTCTCGCTGGCGCCGCCCGACGTGGACGATGAGTAGCAGTCGTTCGATTAGACTTAGATCGTGCGGATGAGATTGCCCCCTACCGCTTCGCGTTTAAAGAGCCACTGACTGGTGGAACCCCCCTGTCAGTTGAGCCCCGCGCCGCGGGGTGACACTAGGCCGGCCCATTAGCAATTCCCGCGCAGCCCACTCGTTTGAATTTAACATTTTCCATTTTAATTCAAACATAGTTCTGTACCCAGTTTCAAAAATGAACCCAGCTCGATTCAGTGAACCAAATTGAATGAAACCAATTTTTTTTAGAAAGGTTTTGAAATGCTTAATCCAAGCCCGTTGGATTCAAATCATTTGAATCTATAGATCAACCTTGGTAAAAATAACAAGGGAGAACCTTTTCTGCATTCAAACATTTTTCAAATTTAAACTATAATAGTTTTTGAGTTGATTCCAACTCTCGAAAATCACATTTGACCATACCTTTCAGAATATATAAAAACATTTGGGTTTACTTACAGAAATAATGTTCAAGTAATAAAAGGATGCCACATAGAAATTTCTAGTCACTTTATTTAAATGAAATAAAAGGTTAAATCTTATTAAATTGTGACACCACTTTAAATCACATTCCCATGTACTGAAATATGTGGTGATGATAGGTGTCAACATGATCCCATGTTTGGTTTGAAGAATATTAAATCTTAAGTAGTTTTTCAATGAGTAGAAATTACTTTTCTAAAAATGAAATCAATAAGACAAATGCTTTAATCTTGTAATGTTAGTGATGATGCTAGATCATCTATAGAACCATTGAGTGTGATGTTTTAAAGTAGTTAAGTATTGTTTGGTGATTGTGTACCTCGTATTTATTCATAGACGCTAGTACCGACCAAGGATACGAGGAGGATACTACGAAGAAGCTGAGGAGAACTTCAACCACTGCTCTGCACAAGGCAAGCCTAATACTACTAGTTGAATGTGCAAGTTAACACTTGCAAGATACTATACCTATGCAAGCCAATACTTGCTTGTTACCATGCCAACTATATGCCTTAAGCATATATGATTATACCCATTTGCTGATACCCCCTCCTAGTTTTACTCACAAGCTTTATACTTTATTTCTTTATCAAAGCTACTACTTAGAGTTTACTTGAGTAAATTGTAGATACTAGAAAGATAATTGAAGGTTGCATAAATAGCATAAAACTTGGCCTAAGCTAGATAATCTTCATGTCATCATAAGGCATGAAATTGAGCTCAGTTAAACTCCACTAGTTTACCACCCCTCATTAGTACTTACCCCCATTTGTAGATGCTAGTGCTAAGCATAAAACTTGATCAACTTTAGATGGGAATACTTGGTGGAAAAATGGTTATGAAAACCTTGGAATGATGGATCATTCTATTGAAATTATTTGACATGTGTTTCCAAACACCAGATGATTTTGATGATGAAAATGTTGAGGCATGAGCCTTAGCCCTTTATAAAACTGATGGTTGTCTAGATGCGATACCATTCCAATTTTATCGTACAACCATAATACCCGAAAATTGGGTAGGGCTTGACTGGAACTTATATACCTTAGTATTAGTTCCCTCATGGCCAAGGTCTGAGCTGAGGTTACCTTGTGAAGATTGTCCACCTGTGCAGTACCCAAGATGGCAGTTGGTCATGGTTGGGAGGCCAAACTCACAGGAGAGGTGCTTATACTAGGGCATGTAATTGAAAGGTTAGGATTGATTATCCGCATACTGAGTATGGTGAATTCAGGATTTGTTCCTGACGGATGTATCGAATGTTGTGGTGAAAGTGTACAATCTCTGTAGAGTGTCAATCTATTCGAATAGCCGCGTCCGCGGTTATGGACAGTTGGAGTGGACATACTGTTCCCCCGTCAGATGTTTTCAAAATAACTTGTGAAATGAATTGAGAATTTGACTTGACCACAATAGAGTTGTGGCATGAGATACAAGTTCCCACTTAGGTGTTATAAAATTTAACTATCTTTTCTTGCTTCTGAACTTAGTAGAGGTAAATCTGGCTTTTTGCAAAACAACCCTAGAGCTTAGTGTCCTATTACAAAAACCCCCTTCACTTGTTAGTATTAGTTTGCGAGTACTTAAAGAGTACTCATGGCTTTGTCCCTGGCTATTCCCGTGGCCAGACTATGAAGAGGATTACCAGGAGGATGGACCCCAGGAAGGTTACGACAACTAGGATCATCTCCCATCGTCAGCATTGCCTGTGATCCCGAAGATGGAGCTTCGCCTACGCTACCTTTATTATTACGTATTTCCGCTGCTTGAGTTGTATTAAGAACTGGATCATGAGATCCTTATTGGTGTAAGACCTTATGTATGGTTTGTAATGGATGATGTACTATGGTATCCAATTCTTTTATGTCTCGCAAAAATGGTAATCCTGGGATTGCGATGTAGGGCATAACAGGCATCTGGGATTAAAAACCCGGGTGTTGACAAGTTGGTATCAGAGCCATCCTGACCATAGGAGACCCTAGTTATACTGGACGTTTGAATCAAAAACTTAGTTTCAAAACCAAAGGAAGCAAATATTTACAAAAACTTATTCCTATTCTTATCACCTTGATTCTTTCATAAAAATTCATGTTCCTAAAAAACTCTTGCAAAATACATAAAATTTGACACACTTGATCACTCTACTAACTTACTCATCCTATATTCTTTTAGATGGACGTGAAGTACAACAAGTTTTAGCAGCTGGGAAATGGCGGAGACCTTATCTTTGAGCGGGATTTGGACCAGCTTTCGGAACTTCTGGAGCGTCCGCACCCCGAGTTCTTCGGAGCTCAGCTCAATGATCAAGGAGGAGAAGATCTGCAGTGGCTAATTGTTGCAAGTCTCCGAGGAAAGATTGAACCTCCCACTGCCGAGGGAATTCAATTCACCTTAAAGTGAACAACTGGCTCGATGGACTTGCCAGGGCCATGCAGGAAGCTCTTGCCCGTCTGTGTGGGCAGAGTATCAACCAGATCAAGGGAACCCGCTTTGAGTTTTGTCCAAGGCGTGATGCTAATGGACAGCCACTGGAAGCCCCATACCACCACAAGCTGAAGACCCAATTGGACCACCTTAGCTTCATGATGTACGATCGTCAGCAAGAGTTGGACAATTGCCGTGACTACTCCAACCACAAGTCCGCCATCATCAAGATGAAGGATCAGACCATCGCCATGCTAGCGAAGGATCGCAAGTCTCGCCGCCGTCAGCTCGACAAGAAGGAGCACATCATTGCCCGTCTTCGCCACCGTATCTCGGATTTGGAGGAGACCATCCACGAGAGAGACATGCAGTTGGAGGAGAGAGAGAATGCCAGAGAGGATCTTCGTGGAGACCCCTACTCCTATCTCAGCGATGATGATGATTTTCTGGAGGATTAGGCTATGGATTTCTTCACCGATGAGGATGATTACGCCTTCATCGATGACGATGAGGATGATGACTACACCGACTCCGAGGAGTAGTAGCACTTGAGCACTAGCGTAGTGAGTTGTATTCGGTCCCACTGTATCGTAGTTTGCGGAATGGTTCTTAAAACCATCTGTTTTTCTTGTTTTGTGGTGTGTGTTTGTATCGTGTGCTGTGAATGAATGAAAAGCAAGTTGCTAGAAAAATCTGAGTCAAACCTTAAAAACTTTTCAAAGTCCCGGAACCTTAGAAATTCCCCTCTTTTCTCATGATCTATCTCAATCTTCAGATGCCACGCGGAGGAAGTGGTTAATCCCCGGACCCAATGTTACAGATACTGCAAATGTTGGTTTCTGACCGCGAAGCTGAAAGAGCCGAACGTCAAGCCAACCTAGCCACCCTTCAGTAGATAGCCTAGCTAGCCCACAACAATCAAGGCCAAGGAAATCAGGACAACCATGGATCTAAGCTCAAGAATTTCCAGAACACCAACCCACCTATTTTCACTAAGTCAGAAGAGCCCCTAGATGCAGATGATTGGCTGCAAACCATGGAAAATAACCTAGAAGTCGCCGGAGTGGATGCTAACGAGAAAGTTCTGTTCGCCACCCACTATCTAGCCGGAGATGCCAGAGCATGGTGGAACAGCGTTTGTGCAATGACCGGAGGACAGATGATGACCTGGGAAGAATTCAAGGTCAAGTTCAGCAGAACCCATGTGCCCTCGGGTTTTATCAAGAGGATGAGAGACGAGTTCAGAGAACTAAAGCAAGGACGGATTACTGTAGTAGAATACCGTGACAAATTCTTGTCATTAGCTAGGTATGCCCCGGATGAAATCGACACTGAAGCCAAGAAGAAAGAGAGATTCTTGAATGGTCTGCACGATGAGATGCAGACTGTGTTGGTCAATATCCCCTTTGCGGATATCGAAGCCCTTGTCGACTATGCCATGCAGATGGAAGGAAAGATCAACCAAGCCAATGAGAACCGCAAGCGTCGCATGATGCATCAACCAGGAACCCATTAGACCCCAAAGTACCGCCCCAACCCATCTCCAGGATTTGCCCCGAGAACCAACAGACCCCCGATGAACCGTTCGACCTATCCCAACCGTGGAAACCCGAGGCCCGGAGAAAATCACAACAACCTCGGCAACTCTGGCAATTTCAACTGTGCCCCACCCAAGTTCAACAACAACAATGCTACTGCCAACACCAACACTGCCCCAAGGACTAGAAGCAATGTTGTGCCTGTTGCAGCAAAGGACAAGTCGCAAGTGACTTGTTATGACTGTGGAAATAAGGGTCACTACTCCAATGAGTGCCCCAACAAGAAGAATACCGCAGCCCCCAATGCAAATGCCCCAGCTCAGCAGCAGCGTCGTGTTTAGCCCGGAAGGAGATTTTCCTCAGGGAATTCACTCAACCGGACTGGCCGTCTTTTTCTCATGCATGCTGAAGAAGCTCAGGAAGCGCCAGATGTCGTGCTGGGTATGTTTTCTGTTAATTCAGTACTTGCAAGAGTGTTGTTGGATTCGGGTGCATCGCATTCATTTGTCACCGAAGAATTTGCCTGCACTAGTAAGATTCGACGAACAAAACTAAAGCATGTTATGATTGTTCAAATCCCCGGTTCAAACAACAAAAGCTAGGCAAATTTACAAAGCCGTCCCTATCCGAATCCATGGCATAGATTTTTATGCTAATCTGATAGTACTTGGAACTAAAGGTTTGGAAGTAGTACTAGGAATGGATTGGATGTCCAAACATAAAGGATTGATTGACTGCGCCAAGAAGGCCATAACCATGACCAGTACCGCCGTAATATCAGTAGAGCATATATCTGAAACCTTACCTCGTCAATTCAAGTGCAACAAGAGTATAGCCCAACCTACCATTGACCAAGTCCGGATAGTCTGTGAATACCCCGATGTATTTCCAGATGTTTTACCCGGTATGCCCCAGATCGGGATATCGAGTTTATCATTGAACTAATCCTCGGAACAGGACCCATAGCCCAGAGACCTTATAGTATGAACCCGTCTGAACTAGCAGAACCGAAGAAGCAACTGGATTCCATGTTGGAAATTGGATTAATTCAACCAAGTGCGTCACCATGGAGATCAACTGTCTTATTTGTGGACAAGAAGGATGGAGGTAACCGTTTGTGTACGGATTATCGGAAGTTGAATGATGTCACCATCAAGAACAAGTATCCCTTGCCCAAGATAGAAGATTTGTTTGATCAGTTGACCGGTGCCAAGGTGTTTTCTAAGATTGATCTTAGAACTGGCTATCATCAACTCAAGATTCGCGTAGAGGATATTCCCAAGACTGCCTTTACCACCAGATATGGATTATACGAGTATACCGTCATGTCTTTTGGATTAACCAATGCCCCCACTTATTTCATGAATCTCATGAATAAGATTTTTATGGACTTCCTGGATAAGTTTGTCGTTGTTTTCATCGATGACATTCTGATTTATTCCAAATCAGAAGAAGAACATGAGCTACACCTAAGGACCATTCTTGGAACCCTTAGAGAGCATCAGTTGTATGCCAAGTTTAGCAAATGTGAATTCTGGTTACAGGAGCTAGGATTCCTCGGCCACATTGTATCAGCCGGAGGAATTGCCATTGACCCTGCAAAGGTGAAAGATGTTGAAGATTGGCAAGCCCCAACCACTCAAACCCATGTTCGTGCATTTCTCGGATTGGGGGGATATTACCGCAAGTTCGTAGAAGGATTCTCGAGTATCGCCAGACCCATGACGCAATTACTAAAGAAGGACAAGAAGTTTGAATGGACAGACAAATGTGAAGCGAGTTTTTAAGAACTCAAGAAGAGATTGATTTCAACCCCAATCTTAATCATGCCGGATATTACGAAGCCCTTCGACGTGTATTGTGACGCATCCAAGATCGGTCTCGGATGTGTGCTAATGCAAGAAGGCAAAGTTATATCCTATCTATCTCAACAACTGAAACAACACGAGCAAAATTACCCAAGCCATGACCTCAAACTCGCAGCCGTAGTTCTAGCCCTGAAGACATGGAGGCACTACCTAATGGGAAATCGTTGTGAGATTTATTCGGATCACAAGAGCCAGAAGTATATATTCACTCAGAAGGAGCTGAATATGAGGCAGAGAAGATGGATTGAGCTAATCAAGGATTACGATCTGGACATTCACTATCACCCTGGTAAAGCCAACGTGGTAGTAGATGCCCTTAGCAGATTGTCGTGCCGCTTGAACTCCATGATTTTGAAGGAGCAACCAAGCTTGCACAAAGAGATGGAAGATTTGCGAATGGAATTAGTGAGTGAAGGATTTTTGGCTAGCATCAAACTTCAACCCACTTTGATCAGCCAGATCAAAGAGGCGCAAAAAGGAAATGCTAGTATCGATGGAATCAAGCATCGTATTGGTACAGGCAAAGTACCTGGATTCACCAAAGACGAAGAAGGAGTTCTGTGGTACAAAGGACGCCTTTGTGTACCAGCAGATTCTGAGTTGAAGGAAGTTATTTTGAAGGAAGCTCATGATACTCTTTATTCTATCCACCCCGGAGGAACTAAGATGTATCAAGATTTGAAAGAGCAATTTTGGTGGCATAAGATGAAGAGAGAAATCGGAAGCTATATCGCCAAGTGTGATATATGCCAGCGAGTCAAGGCGGGACATCAAAGACCTGCTGGATTGTTGCAACCATTACAGATTCCGGAATGGAAATGGGATTCCGTTGGAATGGACTTTATCACTGGATTGCCTACTTCTAGTAGGGGAAATGACTCTATTTGGGTCATAGTGGACAGATTGTCCAAAGTCGCCCATTTCTTACCCGTCAAGACCACATATTAGAGTTCAAAGCTAGCGGAGTTATACATCGCTAGAATTATCAGTTTGCATGGAGTCCCCAAGAACATCGTATCGGATCGAGGAACTCAGTTTACCTCGAGATTCTGGAAGAAAGTTCAAGAAGGTTTAGGAACCTGCCTAGATTTCAGCACCGCGTATCACCCTCAGACCGATGGACAAACAGAGCGAGTAAATCAAATACTCAAAGACATGTTGAGAGCCTGTGTGTTAGAATATGGATCTAAGTGGGAAGACTGTCTGCCGTTCGCAGAATTTTCATACAACAATAGTTATCAAGCTAGTTTGCAAATGGCCCCATTTGAATTCATGTATGGAAGGAAGTGCCGCACCCCTTTGAATTGGTCGGAAGTAGGAGAGAGTCAGATTTTCGGACCCTACATCCTACGAGAGGCAGAAGAGAAGGTTCACAAGATTCGTGAGCACCTCAAGACAGCCCAGTCCAGACAGAAGAGTTACGCCGACAAGAGACGTCGAGACCTCGCCTTCAACATAGGAGATTTTGTATATCTGAAAGTGTCGCCATTGAAAGGAATGCAGTGTTTCCAACTCAAAGGAAAGTTAGCCCCAAGATATATCGGCCCCTTCAAGATTCTGAACCGTCGAGGAGAAGTATCGTATCAATTGGAACTACCCGAAGAGATGTCAGCCGTGCACAATGTGTTCCATATCTCATTACTTCGCAAGTGCCTCGAAGTTTCGGAAAAGACGGAGGTGTTCAAGAATATTGATCACCACACCATAGAGATCAATGATGACCTGACCTATCCCGAAGTACCCATCCGTATTTTGGAAGAAGCCTTCAGAACTACTAGAACCCAAAGGATCAAGTTTCTCAAGATTCAGTGGAGCAACCACACAGAAGAAGAAGCTACCTGGGAACGCGAAGATCACATCAGGACGGAGTTTCCCGATCTCTTCAAATCCTAGGTAATCTTTTTCGTCCTTTTTCAAATCTCGGGACAAGATTTTTCTTAAGGGGGGAGGTTTGTAACATCCCAAAAATATTAAACTAGAATCATCAAACTCTAATCATCAAAATTAGGGTTAACAAAAAATTTTCCAATTAAAATATGAAAGCATTCATATGTGTGTGCATTAAAATTTGGAGTCTTTTGAATTGCCATGATTGTGTGTTTCTTTGCTTGGAAAATGATTCTTAGGTGAATTAAACATCATCTAAACAATCCCCACAGTTTTACCAAAGACAAATAAATCAAAACAAACAAAATGAGTGAAGGGTCACTTTGGCCAATTTAACTCCCATGCCTACTTTGGCTATCTCTAACTTTCAGAACTTAACAGAAACTTGTTTAGATCTTTGCACCCCTTGATAGTACTCATAACAAAGTATCAAGGACCACCTTGTGATCATCCAGAAACATTCAAATGCATAGTTTAAATGACAGTTTAAAATTGAATCTATTTCATATGGGAAGATCCCACTTTTTCAAAAACCACTCAAACAAGCTCAACTTTCAAAACCCAAGCATATACAAACTCATCAGCACATGCCTAGCACACCCACCAAAAATCTTTTCAAAATTCAAAACTTGAACTCATGCGGCCATTTCATCAAACACCTTGCAGATACAAATCAAACAAAATCACAACACTATAGTGTGCAGTGATTTGAGCCTAACTTGTTCCCTCTCTAGCTCACAGCAACCTTAGTAGATCATCTAGCAAACTTAACTAATCTCTAGCCCCACTGTAAACTCGCCAATGTCATCAATGATGAACAGGCCGAGAGCACCCATGTCACCCCAGTGTGGACAGCAGGCTAGAGGAAGAACTAGCCGTGCCAACCTTGTCTGGGAGGTAGCCCATGCTTCACTGCCCCCTCTCGACCAGCCCTGCCTCGCAGACAGCCACCCGAACCGCCAGGAACGCCGCGCCCGTGCCGCTGTCGACCATGCCGACGTGCACCGTAGAGCACGCACCGTTCCCACGCAACCCGACCACCTCGAGCCCTTGCCGCCCGCCAGCATGCTCCCCACCGTCCCAGGAGACCGCCAAACATGACCATTTCACCGCCCGTGCCCCGTAGCCACCGCTCGCCGTCGAAGACGCCGCCTCTGCCTCACAGATCATTGAGCGTTCCCGACCATTTGCCACCGCCCCTACACGCACATTAAAACCCTAGAGCATCGCCAGGAGACCACCAATCGATCGCCACCCTTGGCCATGCCGCTAGCCGCCCGTAGCCGTGTCGCCACCGTCGTATGCCCATCCCGTTCGGTCTCACCGTCGAGCCTATAAAAGGAGACGACCCCCACCCAAATTGAGCACACCATATCACTCCCCTCACCTCACTGATCGTTCCACCTCATTCTTGAAGCAAGGCAAACAGCGCATTACCGGAATTGCACCGGAGTAGGCCGCCTCTGGAGAAGAAGGGCGTCGTCGATTTCGTCCACCCTAGGAGGAGCTGCCGGTACCAGGAGGTTCGCCGTTGTCGACTTCGTCGTTCGCCCGCATCGCCGACCTTCGCCTGAGCCCCGGTGAGCCCCCGACGACCCCCACCTGCCGCGTTAGGTTTCTGTCTCGCCGGCGCCGCCCGACGTGGACGATGAGTAGCATCCATTTGATTAGACTTAGATCGTGCGAATGAGATTGCCCCGTACCGCTTCGCGTTTAAAGAGCCACTGACTGGTGGAACCCCCCTGTCAGTTGAGCCCCGCGCCGTGGAGTGACATTGGGCCGGCCCATTAGCAGTTCCCGCGCAGCCCACTCGTTTGAATTTAACTTTTTCCATTTTAATTCAAACATAGTTCTGTACCCAGTTTCAAAAATCAACCCAGCTCGATTCAGTGAACCAAATTGAATGAAACCAATTTTGTTAGAAAGGTTTTGAAATGCTTAATCCAAGCCTGTTGGATTCAAATCATTTGAATCTATAGATCAACCTTGGTAAAAATAACAAGGCAGAACCTTTTCTGCATTCAAACATTTTTCAAATTTAAACTATAATAGTTTTTGAGTTGATTCCAACTCTCAAAAATCACATTTGACCATACCTTTCAGAATATATAAAAACATTTGGGTTTACTTACAGAAATAATTTTCAAGTAATAAAAGGATTCCACATAGACATTTCTAGTCACTTTATTTAAATGAAATAAAAGATTAAATCTTATTAAATTGTGACACCACTTTAAATCACATTCCCATGTACTGAAATATGTGGTGATGACAGGTGTCAACATGATCCCATGTTTGGTTTGGAGAATATTAAATCTTAAGTAGTTTTTCAATGAGTAGAAATTACTTTTCTAAAAATGAAATCAATAAGACAAATGCTTTAATCTTGTAATGTTAGTGATGATGCTAGATCATCTATAGAACCATTGAGTGTGATGATTTAAAGTAGTTAAGTATTGTTTGGTGATTGTGTACCTCGTATTTATTCATAGACGCTAGTACCGACCAAGGATACGAGGAGGATACTACGAAGAAGCTGAGGAGAACTTCAACCACTGCTCTGCACAAGGCAAGCCTAATACTACTAGTTGAATGTGCAAGTTAACACTTGCAAGATACTATACCTATGCAAGCCAATACTTGCTTGTTACCATGCCAACTATATGCCTTAAGCATATATGATTATACCCATTTGCTGATACCCCCTCCTAGTTTTACTCACAAGCTTTCTACTTTATTTCTTTATCAAAGCTACTACTTAGAGTTTACTTGAGTAAATTGTAGATACTAGAAAGATAATTGAAGGTTGCATAAATAGCATAAAACTTGGCCTAAGCTAGATAATCTTCATGTCATCATAAGGCATGAAATTGAGCTCAGTTAAACTCCACTAGTTTACCACCCCTCATTAGTACTTACCCCCATTTGTAGATGCTAGTGCTAAGCATAAAACTTGATCAACTTTAGATGGGAATACTTGGTGGAAAAATGGTTATGAAAACCTTGGAATGATGGATCATTCTATTGAAATTATTTGACATGTGTTTCCAAACACCAGATGATTTTGATGATGAAAATGTTGAGGCATGAGCCTTAGCCCTTTATAAAACTGATGGTTGTCTAGATGCGATACCATTCCAATTTTATCGTACAACCATAATACCCGAAAATTGGGTAGGGCTTGACTGGAACTTATATACCTTAGTATTAGTTCCCTCATGGCCAAGGTATGAGCTGAGGCTACCTTGTGAAGATTGTCCACCTGTGCAGTACCCAAGATGGCAGTTGGTCATGGTTGGGAGGCCAAACTCACAGGAGAGGTGCTTATACTAGGGCATGTAATTGAAAGGTTAGGATTGATTATCCGCATACTGAGTATGGTGAATTCAGGATTTGTTCCTGACGGATGTATCGAATGTTGTGGTGAAAGTGTACAATCTCTGTAGAGTGTCAATCTATTCGAATAGCCGCGTCCGCGGTTATGGACAGTTGGAGTGGACATACTTTTCCCCGTCAGATGTTTTCAAAATAACTTGTGAAATGAATTGAGAATTTGACTTTACCACAATAGAGTTGTGGCATGAGATACAAGTTCCCACTTAGGTGTTATAAAATTTAACTATCTTTTCTTGCTTCTGAACTTAGTAGAGGTAAATCTGGCTTTTTGCAAAACAACCCTAGAGCTTAGTGTCCTATTACAAAAACCCCCTTCACTTGTTAGTATTAGTTTGCGAGTACTTAAAGAGTACTCATGGCTTTGTCCCTGGCTATTCCCGTGGCCAGACTATGAAGAGGAGTACCAGGAGGATGGACCCCAGGAAGGTTATGACAACTAGGATCATCTCCCATCGTCAGCATTGCCTGTGATCCCGAAGATGGAGCTTCGCCTACGCTACCTTTATTATTACGTATTTCCGCTGCTTGAGTTGTATTAAGAACTGGATCATGAGATCCTTATTGGTGTAAGACCTTATGTATGGTTTGTAATGGATGATGTACTGTGGTATCCAATTCTGTTATGTCTCGCAAAAATGGTAATCCTGGGATTGCGATGTAGGGCATAACAGGCATCTGGGATTAAAACCCCGGGTGTTGACATCCACCATTCACTTCCGATTCCACCAGGCTATGCTCGTGTCACGGTGGATGACATAGTGGAGGATTTTGCGGACCTAGAGATTGAAATCACTAGGCCTGAAGGCCTTACGAAACTAGGAGATGTCAAGTGCAACATCATTCTATGGAATAAGAAGTACATCAAGTTTCCAGGCTCGGCGCCAAGGACACCGACTCCAAGGAATCCAAGTCCACCCCGCATCTAATATCGTCAACCTCCAAGTCCACCCCAACCCGATTATCGCCAACCTCCAAGTCCACCCCGCCCCGCTGACGATCGCCGCAGCAGGAGTACATCAACTCGATCTCTGCCTCCGCCTCCGTGCAATACTACTACCTCGTCGAAGAAACGGAAGTTCGACGGTCCCCGCGCCCCACATCGAAGAAAGCTCAAACACCGAAGATAGTCGATATCCCGCCGGCTCTTCCAAAGAGACCTTATGACAAGACCGATGAGGAAACTAACGCGGATGTGGATGCCCAAGTTAAGGCATATTTTGCACCCAAAAAGCCTGAGCCAAAGTCAGTATATAATAAAAAAACCAAAAAGTGGGCTAAGTCCTTTCTTGAGCAACCATCCAAGATATCGATGAATCTGGAATCAGACTATGACTGGGAGATTATTAAGCAAGCACAGAAAAAAATCACAAGTGCAAAAAGCGAGAAGCAAGTTGCCCAGCTCGAAGCACAGAAGAATCAATCGGTCGCCCCGCTCAAAGTCATTTCAGACCTCGACAAGGCCTTCAGAGCTGAAATGGATATTGACATGCAAATAATGGACCCTAGAGCCCGTAATAATGTTGCACTTATAGGAATCACTATATCGCAGGCCAAAGCAGTTGCTAACGAAGCAAATATGTCCCTTGGTCAATATTTAAGCTATGAAGATACGCCAGTGGGTCAGATAGTACGGCAGTATATCCAAGGGGAGCCTCTAGTCAGTAATGAGGAGCTCGCGCGTCTATCCATACATATGCGAAATCTGCACGAATGGTACATGTCGCAAGCAGAAAAAAAGCATCTGAAAGATTGGTTTCTGGTGGACGTTCGAATGGAGCATCACTTCAAACCATACTCGATACAGGTTCAAATGACCAAACTGTTTCAGTTATACAACCAGCGCGCCCTCGACAAATCTATCATTGGTTGCTACTGTATGTAAGTTATTTATTTCTATAATTAAGTTTGTAGCTTTAGCTCGTTCATTGCATTTAATATATTATCCTAACTATATATACTTTTGTATGATGATATTATATTCTGCAGAATGAAGATGCTTGAATGCAAAAGAGCTAGAAGATACGACGTTGGGTTCATTGACCCATATATAATTAATGAATATACGTTAAAGAATCACCCCAAGGACGTGGAGGAAGACCTGTGCAGGTTCTTAACCGAGAATAATTTTGATAAGGAAATACTATTTCCTTACAACTTCAAGTGAGTGTTTATATCTTGTACATATTTTATTTTTGCTTACTGGATGAGTTATGCATGTATGCTTATGTAAATATCCGCAGATTTCACTGGATCTTGCTAAACATTCAAGTTGACAAGTCCCTAGTGGAAGTCCACGACTCATTAAGTTGGGACCAAGAGCAGTGGAGCGACATAAAAACAATGCTCCATAAGTAATTTCAATCATTATCACATTATATCGTCCTCTTTCATTCATTTCCTGATATCAAGTAACTAATAACTCCTTTGTTCATTTTCTTTGCCGAGAAGGTGTTGGAAACGGTTCAGACAGAAAATATCAGGTCCATTCAAAGAGGAGCTAACTTATAAAATGGCGAAGAGTTTACAGCAGCCACCGGGAACTCATTTATGTAGATACTACGTCGGCGAGTACATCCGCGAGTTGACCAGTGAGCGGAAAGTTGACTCACATTATATTTATGATTTGCGGGCGAAACTAGAGCCAGACCAACGCATAAGAGCAATTCAAGAGGAGCTGGCGGGATTTATGATAAAGGAAGTCCTTGATGTACATGGAGAGCATTATGCGGATGACGTGGAACTCGATTTGCCTTAGTCATCTCCATGTAGCTGATATGATATATATATTCATCAATGACCATGTAATTTCAAAAAAATTCTTCCTTTTGATATGATTGATTATATGTATGCTTGCAAGGGAGCGATTAATTATATAAATGCATCGACGTGTAGTGTGTATGTAGTAGCGTATAATATGTATACTGAAATATATGTTTGAATTATAGTGAAACACAAAACAAAAAAGGAACAAAATAGCAAAAAAAAAAGAAAATACACAATCTCTGTCGTGGCAGAGAAACACACAATTCTCTGACGCGACAGGAAACCTTATAGTCTCGGGTGGTGTTACGGCCCGGGACTAGAGGGTTTCCGCCCCCGCGGCGCTGAAACAGCCACGTGGCTGTTATCAGTCGCGGGCCGTAGCGAGCCGGGACTAGGGGGGGGGGCTCTAGTCCCGTTTTCGCAGTCCCGGGTCCAAAACCGGGACTAGAGCCAGTTGCGGCCCGGGGCTGGAGGCCCTTTTTCCACCAGTGTGATACAGTTAGTGATAGAAAATATTAGTTATTTGCAGGGGATGTAAACATCAAAAATATAATATAATGTCTGGGAATACGCATATATATATGCAGTTTTAAATGTGCATTTGTAATGGGTATGATCCTGATCCTGTTTTTGTTCTACTCTAGGTTGGTACCTACTGCTCCTGATGTGTCGTGGTGGTGGCATGACAGATGCCATGTGTAGGCTTAAGTTGGGGGCCAATGGATTCTTGAACTCAATATGTATTCAACACCAATGGAGCTACACTTGCTCCTCGAGCTGTATGAGCGAGAGGAAGAAGAAGTTACAACTAGTGCCCAGAGAAAAAAATGAATCGATCCCCTGCTTCAGAATCCCAGTCCCTCCTTATAAAGGAATGTCCTGATGCCTTCTAGGGCTGACGTGGACAAGCATATTCGTGGAATATGCTTGTCCTAATGCGGTAACTCGGCGGACCTCTTTATGTGTCCCCCTTCTATCGAAGGCAAAGACCCAGAGTCCACCACATGTGATCCTCGGGCCTGAGGACTGTCACCTCCGTGACCTCCTTATGCTTCTCTGTCTCTTTGGCTTTTGTCCGTAGCGCTTGGCACTGTACAGATTCCTAAGGGAGAGACAACGTACAGTGTTGACTTCGGGGTTCACCCTCTCATTATTGAGCAAGCTTCCCCATGACTCGGCCTCATCTTACATGACTCGGCCCAGTCCTAACCTGCATACACAAAACGTAATAATCGTAGTCCGACATAAACCGTATGCCGGCCGAGTCAGGTCATAGTTGCCTAACTCGGGTTAAGCTGGGACTTTATTCGACCGTCCTCTACATAACTCGGCCAGGTCATTCTTTGATTCGGCCTAAACCTTTGCGGGCTTCCCCTTTTACCTTCACTTGACCCTACCTGGGGTCATCCCCCCAACATGATGGTGTTCGTGATTTCATGATACATTCTGAGCTATTCTAGCTAATGTTTTTTTACTGAAGCATTTAGTTATGATGATTTTATTAGTAGAGATGCATGAGTCCCTAATCTAAGATACTTCAGTTGCCTTTGCACTTTTGGCTAGTTGTTGTGTATGATGATTTCACTAAATTGTATATTTTGTTGCTCTAGTTTCCAGGTGTTGAACAAGATCATGTTCAAGAGCCTTATTGACAAGAGCAAGTTGGATTCTCACAGACATGTTCATCCACAAGAGAAAGCAGGATGCTCAGCAAGCTATATTTTGTTGAGATCTGGTTCATTTTCATGTTGATTGAGTAGGTATAACATGGTTTGTTGTTCAGACATTCGGATATACCACTCATGAACCCTCTACATTTTCTTAATTTCTCATGTACTTTCTTTATTGTTCCTCTTGAGGTGTGTCTTTATTTTACAAATTTCAGTACTTCATAAAGTATTTCAGATGCACGCTGAATACTCATAACACGCTTGTAATAAAACAACTCAATATGAGGAATTAGAAATACCTAACTTATCTTCTAGCTGCCTTATTATGGTTAGGACGGTATGGATAAATACATTCTTGATACTTGCATTTTCTTATGTCCCAGTATATTTTTCGTTTATCGTTGCAAGGAGACTACTGCATGTTTGATACTTGCATTTTTTTCCTTATGTGTGTGTGCATGAACAACAATATATGTAAGAATTTTTCATCTAACATATTGAGGTCTTCTATTTTATGACCCTGAATGTTTGCATGATGATTGGTAATAATTCATTGTTGTGAGAGGCTCGCCTGCTACTTAGTATTTTCACGCAACTATCGTCATCTATTTAGTATGTCATCTCTATATTGTGCATACTATTATCTGTCCATCTTGCCTCTTTATTTCTCTATAGTCCGAAAAGATAAATGACAGAGTTTAGACTTTAGCAATAATAGTGATTTTAAGTGATTGGTTGTTGATAGTTACCCAAGAAATTGGTGTTGCTTATATCCAGAAATAGGGTGGGAGTGGAAGATGTCATACCAATATAATTTGTAATAAAGTGTACTTTTCCTCATCATCATTCAGCAAGCAAGCGAATAATGGCACACAAACTCAAAGCATTTCTCCGTATGGTTTAATCTGAATCATACTCCAAGGTGCAAACATATAAGTTCGGTCAGTCCATTTTTATTATCTTGGAGATGTCATACATTAATTTGAGATGCAACTGTATAAAGTTTGTTGTGGTTATGGAGTATGGGAAGAGTTGGAGTCAATCACGTCACAAACTCTCGGAATCTTGAAACTATTTCTATACCCTTCAGTAATTGATACCTTTGATCCGGATTCACGGATGTAGTCTAATAGCTTTTTTCCCTACAAGACATAGGTTCAATCGAATCTTGGAAAGCAATGCTAAAAGGAAATAAATAAGAACACGTCTACAAGACTTTGTTGTTTCATTTTACCTTAGTTTACCAGACCAATCTAGTTTACTTTTTATAGTGGGTTGAATCAATGGATGGAGATAGGCCAGGATTGAAGATCCACCTACAGCTGCACATCATATGGGATAAAATATAATAATAAGCATGGTCATGTGTAATGTTTGAACATAGATAATATCTTGTGGGAAACACATCCTAGTATACTAAAGCCCCCTTGATATAGCGAGCATAGAAATAGTCTTTTAATCCAACGGAGTGCACATCGAAGCCACGGGGTACAAACGATTATTAAGTAAAAAACACAGATTAAAGCATTAAGTGGTGATGTTGTTGTGATCCCGAATGGGTCGCTAAATACTGGATAGATATTAATGCAAGCATATACAACATAGATGACACAATGGTTCAAGTTTATTAGGGCAAGAAAAATAAAGTGTGCCATTAAGTTTGTGAGAGCTTTAATCACTAATTTTCACATAACAAAGTAACTTTTTAATTGGAAGGTAGATAAAACAAGAATTTACTTGGAATGGTGTAACACACCATGTATAGGAATTTATAGCGGACTCTTTGGAAAAACTTGGTTTCTTGGGAGTTGGATGCATGAGTAGAGCTTACTCAGTACAAGTGGAGGCTAGCAAAAGACTGGGAGCGACCAACTAAGAGAGCAATAATGGCCATAATCATGCAGAGCGACAAAACATTATCAATCAAAGCATAAAGTGGTACCACAAGTCAAAAACTAAATGATCATAGAGGCTAAGGTGACTGGTTCATAGTCATAACATGGTGTGAGCATGTGCTAAGTCAATCCAAACAAAGTATCAAAGGAGAATACCATAATATTATGCTTTTGTATGCTAAAACAACGCATGATTCTTTCAAGGCACATTAAGCAATCTCAATTGTTTGGAACAAGTCATGCTACAACAATAATCACTAAGCATAATGTCAAAGCAACATCTAACATGACATGATAAAGTCTAAGCCATAGTCAAAACAAGATCCCTTTTGTACCACTTAAGCATGAAGCTTCCTACTCTTTTCCAACACCAATCGACTTATTTGAAACAACTCACAAAGATAATAATCAATAAATATCAGTGAGCATGTATAAAAAATATAAAAATAAGAACTAAAAAGTAATAAGCAAAAAGCATAAGAAAACTAAGGCTAAACACAGTGCTAGCAAAAGAGAACACTCACAAAACAATAAGAGTAAAAACTAGAGTGTTCTAGGCAATAAAAACAGAGCGTGTCTCTCTCCAAAAAAAGTGTGCTGGGATCCAACCAACTTATTGCAGCAAACAAGCAAAATAAAACTAAAAACAAAAACAAAGACGCTCCAAGAACAACACCATAGTGCATGAAGTAAAAAAATAAAATTTCTTGAAAGAAGACCTGAGATTTTTGTTGATGAAGATGGGGATGCCTTAGGCATACCCAAGCTTTGACACTTGTACCTCTTGAATATTTCTTGGGGTAACACGGGTGGAATCCCCAAGCTTGAGCTTTTGTCCATTCTTCATCTCATAACATCATTCTTTCCCTACACTTGAAAATTTCCTTTATACAAAACTTCACACAATCTTCATTAGCAATATTAATGCATTCAAGAGTAATAAACCTTTGGTTTTAGTTTCAACACAGCAAAACTTCCATTAAGAACTCATGCTACTGAATCAAATCCTTTAAAAAGCTCAATTTACCAAAGAGAACTTAAAAAGAAATCGATAAGAGGCAAATGCAAATAATGGCAGAAATCTGTCAAAACAGACCAGAAGGTAAAAACCGATTTTTTCGAAGACCTTTTGTTGCTCAAATAAAAAAGTGTTGAACTAATGAAAGTTAGATACCAACCTGGAGCATTTACTCAGAAAATTACAGCTCAATACGACATATATAGATTTTTCACAAATTTTTACAGTGAAGCATAAAAATCTGTTTCGGGACAACAACTTCTCCAAATCTTAATTCTCTCTCATTAGAGGTTATTCTTGGCAGAAAAATCACAAAAAAAAGATAAGGATAGGTTATTATAGAAGTAATAACTTCCAAGACTCAATAAAACTATTGGGTTATCTCCCAAAAAGTACTTTTCTTTAAAGCCTTTAAGTTAGGCATGATAGTTTGAGAAGATGCTCACATAAGAAATATGAATTGAAGTAAAAGAGAGCATCAAGAATAAAATACAAAACAAATTTAAATCTAACCCACTTCTTCTAAAAAATAATCTTGTAAAGAAACAAGTCATGAAAGCACAAAGAAAAAAGCATAGGAAAGCAAAACAAGTGCAACTTCAAGATTTTCAACATCAAGAGGGGAAACTTAATATTTTTGAGATGCATAAAACCATGTTTCCCTCTCTCATATTAATTTTCAGTAGCATCGTAAATAAAATTAACAATATAACTATCACATAAAACATTCTTATAATGAGCCATATGCATAAGATGATTATTACTGTCCACATAAGCATAGTCATTTTTATTAATTGTAGTGGGAGCAAATTCAACAAAATAGCTATCATTGTTATTCTCATCACCATAGTCATCAGATATAGGGGGCATATTGTAATCATAATTAATTTCCTTCTCAATAGTAGGTGTACTGAAAATATCATATTCATTATTGTGATCATCATACATTGGAGGTATAGTATTGATACGTCCAAAACGTATCTACTTTCCCGAACACTTTTGCTATTGTTTTTCCTCTAAACTTGTGTGATTTGGATACAACTAACACGGACTGACGCTGTTTTCAGCAGAATTACCTTGGTGTCTAGTTTTTGTGCAGAAAATCAACTATTAGGAAAAATCCTGGAAAATATGCCAAAAATTATATTTCACCAGAAGATCCACGGAGCCAGAAGACGAGACGGAGAAGGGGCCTGGGGGCCCACACCCCTGCCAGGCGTGGGCCCACCTCTGGCCGCGCCTAGGGGGTGCAGCCACCCCAGGCACCTTGGCCTCCCTCTACGCCTATAAGTTGCCTCTCGACCTAAAAACCGAGGGGGGGAGGGTTCGATTGTTAGGAATATGCCCTAGAGGCAATCATGTATGATGAGATTTCCCATTATATTCATAAAGATATTAGTCCTTGTATAAACATCTGATGTGTATCATTGAATATGTGATTCGGTTGTGGAACTATGCATTCATGTTGTTTGTACTAAATATCCTTGGTCATTGAGGTTGTGCTGGACACACAACTTAGACCAATGTGAAAGTTGGCTTGATGACTCGGTTCCACTTGTCATGGGCATGGAGATGCTATTCCAACTTACACAGACTCGGCTAAAGAGTTTAGCGAGTCGGATTGACCCATATTGAGGTACAACGAACTAGCTGTCATTTGTATATCTCAATCAATGTAATCCTTAGACCTGAGGTTGTTGCATAGTCCGAGTTGAGGATCACCGACTTAGGTTCTGTCAAACGCTGATCCGTAACTGGGCAGTTATAAAGGCAGGGTTCGGGTCGACTGAGAATCAAGCTGCGTGATGTGAATAACCAAAGATGGGATTTTTCCCCTCCACTCGGAGAGATATTCTCTGGGCCCTCTCGTGAGATATGATTCGAAAAGCATGGCCATGCACGACTCGGTTAAGTGTTAACCGAGGCGATCGACTAAGAGTTAGTCGGGTGAATCACTTATCTCGATCGAGAAGAGAGTCAGACTATTTAAGGGATGACATATATTCGCCTATAGTCTAACAAGGTATATCGTGAGGCAAAAGGGACTCGGACGTAAGTCGCATTGGAAAGGCAAGTCGTCATGACTCTTTGGTACTTGGGAGTCAGCACGTTCTGCTAGGAGCCGCTACCGACTGATCGATTGTGAGTCGGACTCCAATTGTGTCCAAGTAGCCATGAGCCTACGGGGTCACACACTTAAGAGAAGGAGCAAGTTCGGATTGGATCTGAACCTGTAATCTGGTTGGGTTGGACCTAAACCTGATTAGGACTGAGTTAGTGAGTTGGACTCACGGTGACTAGTGTTATATGGGCTTTAGTGAATGGGTCGCGCGAGCAGAGCCCACGTTCACTCCCTATATATAGTGGAGCACCTTAACCCAAAAAGGTTAATCGTTGTTTGGTTAGGTCATTCCATGTGTTGGAAACCCTAGCTCCATAGCAGTCCAGCCGCCGTAACGAACCTAGCAGTTCGCCGCCGGCGCTCCTCCTTGTACGTGTGGATACCAGCATAGGTGCCGTGCGATCAGCACCAGGACGATCGTGAGGACTTCACTGCATCAACTGACGCGCTTCATCAGTAATCCACAACCGCGCGTCTAGTGGTAAATCTCGTGGCCTTCTACCTCAGCTAGATCTTGGGATCACCACGTTAGAGAAAAAAGTTTTGTTTTATCTCTGTGTGGCCCAACAGTGGTATCAGAGCGATAGCTTCTGGTTTTAGGCTCGAGATCTAGCATATGTGATATGCGGTAGGCTATAGATGAGATCTATGTGCTTTTTTGGTGGTCGATCTATGAGATAGATTTGTTTGTACGAAGTTGATTGGATCAACTGTACTCGGGGAATGGTAGATCTGATTTCCGTGATCATACTGCTGAGGTCGTGGAACGACATACCCCTACCGGTCGGCTTCCGCCATCGGGGTAGACTGTGACACGTAAATCCAGAAGCGGTGATCGAAGATCAAAGAGTTTGATCGAATCTGAACGATGGTCAGAATCCATGTCCGGATCGTAGATGAGATCTACGTTTCGGGAAATATCCATGGTCAAAGAGTTTGATCACCCTGTCGTAGCGCCTTAGATGTCGTTGCGAGTTTCACAACGCCGGTAGATATTGTATCTATGCATAACTTGTTTTTCTAGGAAGTTGTGAATGGTATGGTTCATGTGCATGTGATGTATGTGTGTAATCCATACGTGATCTGCGAATCACGGTTTTTTGTCAGCCGGCTGGAGCCTAGGTGCTGTCATTTTATTGTATAACGACCTGCGTGTCGGATTCTCCTTGTAATTTACTTTACTAAGCTAGTGTAGCTGTTTGGAGAACCCGGAAGGCATGCAAGGCGTTGTACATGTCGGCGACATGGAGTAAGACGGCAAGTGACAAGAGTTGGCACGAGTCGGATTACAGGCTTTGTGAAGATGGAGATCGCCATGAAGAGAGCCATACCATTTCACATTATAATTTCTTTATTTTGTGTTATTGTTATGTCTCAGTTTTACCTCTATTAGATAGTCGGTAAAATTTAATCCCTCAAAGAAGGTCTAGTCGGTTTTCCCGCCAGTGTTTGCACCATCACAAGTCGGACATTTTTGGTAGTGGGCTCATAAAATTGAGGTGCTGCCAATTCTTTCTGACTAGGTGGGTTCGAGTCGGACTCTTACTGCAGAAACACTCGGTAAGCTAGACGGGTCTATCACAACGGTTGTGGGACTCGGGGAAAAGTCGGATGGGAGCCGGGGCATGTGATGCCACCCATCCAACAGGAGTCGCATGAGATGTGATTGACAAGGAGTTGTCTACCTAGATCACTTGGCGGCTAGCGATGATGCTAAAGCTCACTAGCCGACTTACTTATTTAGGATCCTGAATCACTAAGCAACCATCAGAGGGGTGTTGGTTCTAGTTGGAGCATAAAATATTAAAATGTTTAATATGCTTGCTCTTTTATGAATACATGTCTTAAGTGTTTTGCATATTTTCTGTTGTAGATCATGGCACCAAGTAGCAGTCACTCTCAGATACCAGGTTTTGCATTGAGAACCATTCTTGAGAAAGATAAACTGAACGACACTAATTTTACCAACTGGTATCGAAATCTGAGAATTGTTCTCAAACAAGAAAATAAGGACCATGTCCTAGACAACCCACTTCCAGATGAGCCAAATGAGAATGCGACTGTCGCAGCCACCAATGCCTACCGTCGGGCTAAGGATGAGTCCACGGATATTAGCTGTCTTATGCTTGCTCACATGGAACTGGACTTGCAAAAGCAGTTCGAGCATGTTGAGGCCTACGATATGATAGAAAGCCTCAAAAATATGTTCCAGGCTCAGGCGAAGACTGAGAGGTATCAAGTCTCTCAGGCTTTGCTGAGTTGCAAGCTTAAGGATGGTGATCCACTGAGTCCGCATGTGATCAAAATGGTTGGTTACGTGCAGTCTCTGGAGAGGCTTGGCTACCCCATAAGCGAAGAGTTCGCTACGGATATAATTCTGAACTCTCTTCCTAGTGCATATGGGCAGTTCATTTCAAACTACCACATGCATGGTATGGATAAGAAGCGCACTGAATTGCATGGGATGCTCAAGCAGGCAGAGGCGGATCTCAAGAAGGGCACCAGTCAAGTGTTGATGGTGCGGAATAAGGCTAAGTTCAAGAAGAGTTCTTGGACTAAGAAGAAGGCTAAGTCAGGAGGAAAGCAGGCTCAGGACCCGGTCCCCAGCGCTTCCTCAGGGACGAAACCATCTCCTTCAGCCGGATCCACTTGCTTCTACTGCAAGGCGGATGGCCACTGGAAGAGGAACTGCAGCAAGTACTTGGCCGACAAAGCCAAGAGTGGAGGTATGACTTCCGACTCAGGTACACTTGTTTGCAATGTTATAGACATATATCTTGCTGATGCACCTAATAGTTCTTAGGTATATGATACCGGATCAGTTATTCACATCTGCAACTCGTTGCAGGGACTGGTAAGAACTAGGAGCATAGCAAGAGGCGAGGTTGATATTCGAGTTGGCAACAAAGCAAGAGTTGCTGCGTTGGAAGTCGGCACGATGCAACTTCATTTACCTTCTGGATTCATTATGGAACTGAATAATTGTTATTATGTTCCAGTGCTCAGTCGAAACATTATTTCTGCTTCATGTTTGATGAGGCAAGGCTATGAGTCGAATATCAAGAATAATGGTTGTTCTTTGTATTTGAATGATATGTTTCACGGCTTTGCACCCGTCCAGGACGGGTTATTTATTTTGAATCTTGATGGTGAGTCGGTTTATAACATAAATGTTAAAAGGTTGAAACCAAATGATCTGAATATGACTTACTTTTGGCACTGTCGGCTTGGTCATATAAGTTGGAAACGCATGAAGAAGCTCCATGATGATGGACTCCTAACTTCATTCGACTTGGAGTCGTTCGAGACATGCGAATCTTGCCTACTCGGCAAAATGACCAAGACACCTTTTGCAAAGAGTTGCGAAAGGGCGTCCGACTTGTTGGGCCTAGTACATAGTGATGTATGTGGACCAATGAGCACGACAGCCAGGGGTGGTTATGAGTACTTCATTACCTTCACTGATGATTTGAGTAGGTATGGATATATCTACTTGATGAAACATAAGTCGGAAGCCTTTGAAAAGTTCAAAGAATTCCAAAATGAAGCACAGAATCAACTCGGCAAGAAAATAAAGTTTCTTCGGTCGGACCGAGGAGGTGAGTACATGAGCCATGAGTTTGATGACCATCTGAAAAGTTGTGGAATAGTTCCTCAACTTACTCCGCCAGGAACGCCACAAAGGAATGGTGTTTCGGAAAGGCGGAATCGAACCTTGTTGGACATGGTACGATCAATGATGAGTCGGACAGATCTGCCTTTATCATTTTGGGGTTATTGTCTAGAAACAGCGGCGTTCACACTAAACAGAGTACCATCAAAATCTGTAGAGAAGACACCGCATGAGATGTGGACAGGCAAAAAGCCAAGTTTGTCTTTTCTTAAGATTTGGGGTTGTGAAGCTTTTGTCAAGCGACTCCAGTCGGACAAGCTTACAGCCAAGTCAGATAAGTGTATTTTCATGGGGTATCCGAGGGAAACCTTGGGTTACTACTTCTACAACCGAGAAGAGGGCAAAGTGTTTGTCGCTCGGAACGGTGTCTTCCTTGAGAAAGAGTTTCTCAGTCGAGGAGTAAGTGGGAGCACGGTGCAGCTCGAAGAAATTCGAGAGGAACCGGCTAGTAGCGAGTCGGCAAAAACCTTGGAGGTTGAGCCAATCGTGGCAGTTGAGCCGGCAGCAGCACCTATACTACGAAGATCGGCAAGATTATGAAGTGTTCGTGATGTGTTACTGTTAGACAGTGATGAGCCGGCAAATTATTCGGAAGCGATGGTGGGATCTGATTCTGAGTCATGGCTTGGAGCCATGAGATCCGAGTTAAAGTCCATGGATGAAAATCAAGTTTGGAACTTGGTTGATCTGCCAGATGGTGCAAGACCCGTCGAGTGCAAATGGGTCTTTAAGAAGAAAACTGATATAGATGGAAATGTTTTCGTCTATAAAGCACGCCTTGTCGCGAAGGGGTTCCGACAAGTTCAAGGAGTTGATTACGATGAGACTTTCTCGCCCGTAGCGATGCTTAAATCAGTTCGGATCATGTTAGCTATAGCGGCCTATTTCGACTACGAGATATGGCAGATGGATGTCAAAACGGCTTTCCTTAACGGAAATTTAACCGAGGACGTGTATATGATACAGCCCGAGGGTTTTGTCGATCCAGCTAATGCTGACAAGGTGTGCAAACTTTAGAAATCCATTTATGGGTTGAAGCAAGCATCTCGGAGTTGGAATATTCGCTTTGATGAGGTAGTCAAATTGTTTGGCTTCATCAAGAGTGATCATGATTCTTGTTTGTACAAGAAGTTTAGTGGGAACAAAGTAAATTTTCTAATCTTATATGTGGATGACATATTACTGATTGGAAATGATGTCCAGATGTTGCAAGAAACCAAGGAATCATTGGAAAGGAGTTTCTCAATGAAAGACTTGGGTGAGGCAACATACATCCTCGGAATCCGGATCTATAGAGATAGATCAAGGAGGCTCATTGGATTGAGTCAGAGTACTTATTTGGACAAAGTGTTGAAGAAGTTCAACATGGAATCGTCTAAGAAGGGGTTCTTACCGATGTCCCATGGTGTAAAACTTAGCAAGACTCAGTGTCCTTCGACAACTGATGAGCGAAGTCGGATGAGTGCGATTCCATATGCTTCTGCAGTCGGATCCATCATGTACGCCATGATTTGTACTAGGCCAGATGTTTCCTATGCTCTAAGTGTTGTGAGCAGATACCAGGCTGATCCCGGAGAGATCCGCTGGACAGCGGCTAAAAATATCCTAAAGTACTTGAGAAGGACTAAGGATATGTTCTTGGTTTATGGTGGTGAAGATGAACTCAGTGTAAAGGGTTACACGGATGCGAGTTATCTTACCGACTCTGATGATTCTCGTTCGCAATCCGGATACGTGTTTATTTTAAACGGAGGTGCTGTGAGCTGGAAGAGTTCCAAGCAAGAGACTGTGTCAGCGTCTACAACAGACGCTGAGTATATTGCCGCCTCGGAGGAAGCAAAGGAAGCTGTTTGGATGAGGAATTTCCTCATGGATCTTGGTGTGGTTCAGGGCTCGTCCAATTCGTTGGACGTGTATTGTGACAACAATGGTGCTATTTCACAAGCCAAGGAACCTAGACAGCACCAGAAGAACAAGCACATACTCATGCGGTACCACCTGATTCGCCAGTTCGTGGATCAGGGTGATATCAAGTTATGCAAGGTACACACGGATGCAAATATTGCGGATCCGTTGACAAAGCCGTTACCACAGCCGAAGCATGAGGTGCACCTGAGAGCCATGGGCATTAGATGCTTAGACATGTGATGTCGGAAGATTGACTCTAGTGCAAGTGGGAGACTGTTGGGAATATGCCCTAGAGGCAATCATGTATGATGAGATTTCCCATTGTATTCATAAAGATATTAGTCCTTGTATACACATCTGATGTGTATCATTGAATATGTGATTCGGTTGTGGAACTATGCATTCATGTTGTTTGTACTAAATATCCTTGGTCATTGAGGTTGTGCTGGACACACAACTTAGACCAATGTGAAAGTTGGCTTCATGACTCGGTTCCACTTGTCATGGGCATGGAGATGCTATTCCAACTTACACAGACTCGGCTAAAGAGTTTAGCGAGTCGGATTGACCCATATTGAGGTACAACGAACTAGCTGTCATTTGTATATCTCAATCAATGTAATCCTTAGACCTGAGGTTGTTGCATAGTCCGAGTTGAGGATCACCGACTTAGGTTCTATCAAACGCTGATCCGTAACTGGGCAGTTATAAAGGCAGGGTTCGGGTCGACTGAGAATCAAGCTGCGCGATGTGAATAACCAAAGATGGGATTTTGCCCCTCCACTCGGAGAGATATTCTCTGGGCTCTCTCGTGAGATATGATTCGGAAAGCATGGACATGCACGACTCGGTTAAGTGTTAATCGAGGCGATCGACTAAGATTTAGTCGGATGAATCACTTATCTCGGATCGAGAAGAGAGTCGGACTATTTAAGGGATGACATATATTCGCCTATAGTCTAACAAGGTATATCGTGAGGCAAAAGGGACTCGGACGTAAGTCACATTGGAAAGGCAAGTCGTCATGACTCTTTGGTACTTGGGAGTCGGCACGTTCTGCTAGGAGCCGCTACCGACTGATCGATTGTGAGTCGGACTCCAATTGTGTCCAAGTAGCCATGAGCCTGCGAGGTCACACACTTAAGAGCAGGAGCAAGTTCGGATTGGATCTGAACCTGTAATCTAGTTGGGTTGGACCTAAACCTGATTAGGACTGAGTTAGTGAGTTGGACTCACGGTGACTAGTGTTATATGGGCTTTAGTGAATGGGTCGCGCGAGCAGAGCCCATGTTCACTCCCTATATATAGTGGAGCACCTTAACCCAAAAAGGTTAATCGTTGTTCGGTTAGGTCATTCCATGTGTTGGAAACCCTAGCTCCACAGCAGTCCAGCCGCCGTAACAAACCTAGCAGTTCGCCGCCGGCGCTCCTCCTTGTACGTGTGGATACCAGCATAGGTGTTGTGCGATCAGCACCAGGACGATCAGATCGTGAGGACTTCACTGCATCAACTGACGCGCTTCATCAGTAATCCGCAACCGCGCGTCTAGTGGTAAACCTCGTGGCCTTCTACCTCAGCTAGATCTTGGGATCACCACGTTAGAGGAAAAAGTTTTGTTTTATCTCTGCGTGGCCCAACATCGATAGTTTTCCAGAAAGAGTTCCGCTCCGCCGCCACCACCAGAAACCAAGATTCAGATCCAGAAACTCTGCTCTGGCACCCTGCTGGGACGGGGAATTTGGAGAGGATCATCGCCATCATCATCACCAACGCATCTCCATCGACCATCAATGTTTCCTTCATCCATAAGTGAGTAATCCCCCGCTGTAGGCTTGGGGATGGAAGGGATTGGATGAGTTCTATCATGTAATCGAATAAGATTGTTAGGGCATAGTGCCTAGTATCTCTATTAGTGCTATTTGAATTTTTTGCAACTTGTTGTGCTTAATGCTTCTCACTAGGGCCCGAGTGCCATGATCTCAAATCTGAACTTATTATTGAATCATTATGATAGTATTGTTTGTGATCTTATCTGCAAGTTGTGTACACATATCATTGTCCGGATCCAAAGGCCCCAAAGTGACAATAATTGGGACAACCGAAGGGGATGACTGTGGTATGAGGATCACATGTGTTCACAGAGTGCTAATGCTTTGATCCGGTGCTCTATTAAAAGGAGGACCTTAATTGGCAGTAGTTCCCTAGAGGCCCCGCTGCCACGGGCTAGCTGGACAGAAGATGTTGTGCAAGTTCTCATTGCCAGCACGTATGACTATATTTGGAGCACATGCCTAGGATTGTTTAGTACTTGGATGCTTGTTATTATTTATCTGCAATGCCCTAGATCTTGAAGTTACATGTTTAGACTCGTCCATGTAACGCCCGTCCATCCATCCCTATGCCTACCGCACTCGAATCCCACTGGTTATCGTTACTGTTACTATTGCTCCCGTTTCACTGTTGCTGTTGCTACTACAAACTGTTGCTACTGATAAACTTCTGTGAGCAAGAACTATTTCCAGGTGCAGCTGAACTAACAACTCAGTTGTTAAGGCTTGCAAGTATTCTTTGGCTACCCTTGTGTCGAATCAATAAATTGGGTAATACTACCCGCAAAGACTGTTGCGATCCCCTACACTTGTGGGTCATCAGGACTATTTTCTGGCGCCGTTGCCGGGGAGCATAGCTTTATTTTTAAGTTCACTTGGATCTATTATTGTTCACTGCTACTCCTTTCATCATGGAGAAGTCTCGTTATGGAAAGTTTCCTATTTTACCGTCCACTACAAGAAGAGGTACAGTCCTAAACACCTCTGTTGCTCTTGATTCACCGTCTGTTATAAGTAAGCTTGTCACACCACTACCACATACTCATGCTACACACACTGCTACTACTGCTGAGTCTGAAACTGCTTTTGATACTCATGATGTTACTTCTTGAAGGAAATATGCCCTAGAGGCAATCATAGAGATGATGATATTTCATATGTATCCATGAGTTATTGTAATGTTCCTTGAATATCCATATCAGGCAACTTGTATTGATTGGCAATTACGTGAATTGTTTGTGAAACTCTATACTTGTATGGTTATTTAGAGAAAATGACGCAAACCTACCACATTTGAGGCTAAGGTTACAATCCTTCACAAAAAGAACTACCAAAAACATGCATTTTGGTGGGTTTTTGGTCACTTTGCCTCAACTGTGGTGGTTTTGCGTCATTTACTCGGTTATTTAAGAGTTGTCCCTAGTCGGAGTTCATGTGAGGACACACGTGAATATTAGACTAGCACATCGATTGGTTGATGACTATGTTTCGCAAGTCATAGACATGGAGATGTCAAACCAATGACGTGGACACATGTTATGAACATGGGGTTGGACGACCCAACCTGAGACTAGCAATTAGTTGCAGTTCTCTCTGTACACATCGTGTATGTTTCGTACTTAGACCTGAGATTGTCGCATGTACTTGAGATGTGGATCGACCTACTTTGGGGCTATCAAACGCTCCACCGTAATTGGGTAGTTATAAAGGTAGCTTTCGGGTTTGTCCTGAAGCATGCTGCAAGGCATGGTCAATCAAGATGGGATTTGCCCCTCTCTACTTGAGAGAGATATCTCTGGGACCCTCGAGTGATCGGATCCAGAAATGCATGGCCGTGCTACCTATGGTTAAGAGTTAACCTAGTAAAGGGATTCCGAATCACGGTATCGAGAAAGGGAGGTCAGCTTGGAGCTAGACCAAATATCGTGAGGCAAAGGGAAATACATGTACTAAACCTTGTGATGGTTCATCCGATATGATCTTTGTATGCGTTTAGGAGTTGGCACGTCTTGCTAGAGGCCGCTACCAACTATTGACAGAATAAGTGTATTCATGTCATGTCTATAAGCATATGAACCTATAGGGTCACACACTTAAGGGGCTGGAAGCCTAATGAGGATTGGATCCGAATTAGACCAGGCTTAGGGTACTAATGGGCTGCTAATGTAGAAGCCCACTAGGGACGCCTATATAAGAGAGGGTGGGGCGAGCTGACCAGGGTTAGACCTTAGACCTCAGATCATTCCCAGCCGCCACTCCTCACGCCTGTGTTGCATGCGCGGACCTAGAAGTCGGACGTCTGACGCTTCCACCCTGTACGTGTGGATACCTCGGAGGCGCTGCATCTGTAGCACTTGGACGATCTGCGCAAGGGGAGCTGCTCGTGGGACGAGGACAAGGAGGAGACGTGGAACGTCTGCACTGCCTCAACGCGCTTCATCAATTCCGCAACTGCGCGTCTAGTGGTAATCCCGTGATCTATGACAACAGTTATCCTGGTATACACGGTAGAATTTTTTTGATTTGCGCTAGTGTAGCCTACCCGTATCCCTACAGTGGTATCAGAGCCAGGTTGTTCAGTTATAGGTTCGGGATAGTTGCATATGGTGATATGCAGATTGATATGAATGATGTGATCGTTTATATGGCGGTGGTTTAGGATTGATCTATGATCTTGCTTTCCGTGATCATGATCTGAGGTTGTCGAACGACTTACCCCTATCGGTCGGCTTCCGCCATCGGGGTATACAGTGACACATAAATCCTGTTGAATCACGCGAAGATCAATATGATTGATCGAATCGGAACCTAGATCTAAAATCGATGTACCGTGATCAAAGGAGTTTGATTGAATCGGGACAGGAGTCGGTTTATGGTAAATTTGATTTGCCGATCAAAATCCTTAAAGAAAATTGTGTAGATTTGATCTCTCATTTTTCACGGTTTTTCGAACCCCGCAGGGGGAGACCCCCTAGACCCCCCCTTAATCGTAGCCCTTTTTTTGTATCTCGTTAAGATAACTAGGTGCTACGATGTCACGTGATCCGGTAGAATGCGATTCTACGCATAACTTGTTTTTGCAGGATGTATGTGATCAGTATGGCCCATATATGTATGTGATGCATGTATGAAAATTGGCATGACCTGCGTGTCGTGAGTAGGGCAACACAGCTAGAGCCATGTGTGTTGTCATTTATTGTAATGGCCTGTGTGCCAACTTGTGATGATCCCAATGTAGGGTTTCGTAGCATGGAAAACAAAAATTTTATATCGCATACAAACAAACAAGCCAAGATCTATCTACTAGATTGTAGCAACGAGTCAATGGAATAACTCACCCTCGAAGATTCCAAAGCGTTTAACGAGAGAGGATTCTCGTGGGTGATGTAGTCGTACTCTTCCCGATCTCAAGATCGCGTAGACAATCCTTCTGACGCTGCGTTCCGGCAGCGCTCCCGCAGTCGGTCACACGTTCGGTACTCGACGAAGACCTTCCTCTCCCTTGTTCCAGCAGGCAGCGAAGGTTGTAGCACTCTCCTCGCGATTCCGGCAGCACAACGGCGTGGTACCGGAAGTAGAGGGGAGATCTCGCAGGGCTTCGCCTTAAGTCAGAGCGAGTATGGTGGACTATGAGAGAGCCCTCGACGATCTAGGGCTTAGACACGCCGAGGAAGAGGTGCTAGGTCTGGCGGCTAGGGCTTGGAGGTGCCCAAGTCGGCGGCTAGGAGAGAAACCCTAGGGGGCGGTGGCGGCTATGGTGGGCAGCAGCTGCTAGGGTTTGAGGCGTGGGAGTTGTGTGTCAAGGAGGGGAGCCCTGCCCCTCCTTATATAGGTGGAGGGGGCCGGCAAAGGGGAGGGGAGTCCCTCCCCAAGTCGGCTTGGTGGTGCGCCGGCGGTGGGGAGGAGGGACTCCTCCCCAACTCGGTTTCCTCCTCCTTTCCCACTTCCCAAAAATAGCCGTTTGACTTTCAAACTAGCCGTTTGACTTTTCAAACTAGGATTTGAATAAACCCTCTATTTTGTTCAGCGATGACACTTAGTACATGATGCAATCATACCAACTTGATATAACACATTCATGTACCCTTCCCCTCCGGAGTGCCGGACATTCCGGAACCTTCTAGAACATTCCCGATGAAAACACCGGAACCATTCCCCAACTCCAAAACAGGACTTTACTTATATGAATCTTATTCTCCGGACCATTCCGGATCTCCTCGTGATATCCCGGATCCCATCCGAGACTCCGAACAACATTCGATCTCTTTCTCATCATTCCATAACTACTCAAACAACGTCGAATCCTTAAGTGTGTCTCCCTACGGTTCGTGAATTATGCGGACATGATCGAGACACTTCTCCGATCAATAACCAACAGAGGAATCTGGAAATTCATATGGCTCCCACATATTTCTACGATTACTTTGCGATCGAATGAACCACTTACATACGATACCAATTTCCCTTTGTCTCACGATAGTTTACTTATCCGAGGTTATGATCGTCGGTATCTCTGCATACCTAGTTCAACCTCGTTACTGATAAGTACTCTTTTCTCGTTCCCGTGATATGTGATCCCTTGTGAGCCAGTCACATGCTTGCAAGCTAATTGGATGACATTTCACCGAGAGGGCCCAGAGCATATCTATCCGTCATATGGATGGACAAATCCCACTCTTGATCCATGTGTCTCAACCAATACTTTCCGAACACTCAATGCCACCTTTATAGCCACCCAGTTACGGTGTGGTGTTTGATGTCATCAAAGCATCTATCCGGTAAAGGTGATATGCATGATCTCATGGTCGAAGGAATTAGGTTACTATGTATCAGAAAGCATATAGCAATTGAACTATTAAAATGACTTGATATTTATGCTACGCTTATCTATAGGAGTATGTCCACCATATCATTCTCCTAATGATATGATCTTGTTGTTAATAAAATCTCAATGTTCATGATAGGGAAACCACAATCATTTATTAACCAACAAGCTAGTGATGTATAGAGGCTATACTAGGGACTTCAATTTAAGTTTACAAATCACACAAGTATTAATGTTTCCTTGTTAATACTATTATAGCATGAATGTAAACATTTATCATAAACACAAAGATATAATAATAACTACATTTATTATTGCCTCTAGGGCATATCTCCAACAGTCTCCCACTTGCACTAGAGTCATCTAATCTAGATTACATGGTAATATACCGAACACCCATGGCAGTTTGGTGCTGGTCATGTTTTGCCCTCGGGAGAGGTTTAGTCAACGGATCCGCCACATTCAGATCTGTGTGTACTTTGCAAATCTTTATGTCCCCATCTTGGACATGATCTTGAATAGCGTGAAAACGTAGCTTGATATGCTTCAGCTTCTTGTGTGACCTTGGTTCTTGCGCATTGGCTATGGCGCCCATGTTATCACAGTAGATAGACATTGGGTCCAGCGCACTAGGAACCACACCCAGCTCTGTAATGAACTCTTTCATCCATATCGCATCTTGTGAAGCCTCCGAAGCAGCCATGTATTCCGATTCAGTTGAAGATCTCGCCACAACGCTTTGCTTTGCACTCCTCCAGCTAACTGCTGCACCATTCAAAATAAATACATATCCATATTGTGATTCAGAATCATCCGGATCGGTGTTCCAACTAGCATCGCTGTAACCATTAACAACGAGTTGTTCATCACCTCCATAAGAAAGAACCATATCCTTAGTTCTTCTCAAGTACTTAAGGATGTTTTTGACCGCTGTCCAATGATCCACTCGTGGATCACTTTGATATCTGCTAGTTAAACTAACAGCATATGCAATGTCGGGTCTAGTACATAGCATGGCATACATTAGAGATCCTATGGCTGAGGCATAGGGAGTCTTACTCATCCTTTCTCTATCTTCTGCTGTTGTCGGACTTTGAGTTTTACTCAAGGTCGTATTGGGCAACATGGGCAAGAACCCTTTCTTGCTATCTTCCATTCCAAACCTCTTTAGAACTTTGTCCAAATATGTACTTTGTGACAATGATATTAGGCGTCTCGATCTATCTCTATAAATCTTTATGCCTAATATGTAAGCTGCTTCGCCAAGATCCTTCATTGAAAAACTATTATTCAAATATTCCTTGACACTATTAAGAAGGTCTACATCATTCCCAATCAACAATATGTCATCTACATATAGTATTAAAAATGCTACAGAGCTCCCACTCACTTTCTTGTAAATACAAGCTTCTCCATAAGTTTGTATAAAACCAAAACTTTTGATTACCTTATCAAAACGTTGATTCCAACTTCGGGATGCTTGCTTGAATCCATAGATGGACCGTTGAAGTTTGCATACCTTGTTAGCATCTTTAGGATCGACAAAACCTTTGGGTTACATCATATACAACTCTTCATCAATGTCTCCATTGAGGAACGCTGTTTTGACATCCATCTGCCATATCTCATAATCATAATATGCGGCGATTGCTAACATAATCCTCACAGACTTTAGCTTCGCTACTGGTGAGAAAGTCTCATCGTAGTCAACTCCTTGAATTTGTCGAAACCCTTTTGCGACAAGTCGAGCTTTATAGACAGTAATATTACCATCAGCATCTGTTTTCTTCTTGAAAATCCATTTATTCTCGACGGCCTTCCGGCCATCCGGTAAGTCCACCAAAGTCCATACTTGGTTTTCGTACATGGATCCAATCTCGGATTTCATGGCTTCTTGCCATTTATTGGAATCTGGGCTCATCATCGCTTCCTCATATGTCTCAGGGTCATCGGTGTTATCCACCAACATGACATTCATAACGGGATCATACCAATCTGGAGTGGTACGAGTTCTCGTTGACCTGCGAGGCTCTGTAGCAACTACAACCAAAGTTTCATGATCATCATCATTAGCTTCCTCTCTTACTGGTGCAGGCATCACAGGAACTACTTCCGGTGCTGCGCTACTCGCAAGTTCGAGAGAAGGTTCGACAACCTCGTCGAGTTCTACCTTCCTTCCAGTCACTTCTTTCGAGAGAAATTCCTTCTCTAGAAAGGATCCATTCTTGGCAACGAAGATTTTGCCTTCGGATCTATGATAGAAGGTATACCCAATAGTTTCCTTCGGGTATCCTATGAAGACGCATTTTTCCGCTTTGGGTTCTATCTTGTCCAGCTGTAACTTCTTTACATAGGCTTCGCATCCCCAAACTTTAAGGAACGACAATTTAGGTTTCTTCCAAAACCATAATTCATACGGTGTCGTATCCACGGATTTAGATGGTGCCCTATTTAAAGTGAATGCGGCTGTTTCTAATGCATAACCCCAAAATGATAGCGGTAAATCTGTAAGTGACATCATAGAACGAACCATATCTAAGAGAGTTTGATTACGACGTTCGGGCACACCATTACGCTGTGGTGTTCCCGGCGGTGTCAATTGTGAAAGTATTCCGCATTTCTTCAAATGCTCGCCAAACTCGTAACTTAGATATTCACCTCCACGATCAGAACATAGAAATTTAATCTTCTTGTTACGTTGATTCTCTACCTCACTTTGAAATTCCTTAAACTTCTCAAAAGTTTCGGACTTATGTTTCATGAAATAGATATACTCATATCTACTCAAGTCATCCGTGAAGGTAAGAACATAACGATAACCACCGCGCGATGCCACACTCATTGGACCACACACATCGGTATGTATGATTTCCAATAAGTCCGTAGCTCGCTCCATCATACCAGAAAATGGAGTCTTAGTCATTTTACCCATCAGACATGCTTCGCATCTATCAAGTGATTCGAAATCAAGTGATTCAAGAAGTCCATCGGAATGGAGTTTCTTCATACGCTTCACTCCAATGTGACCAAGACGACAGTGCCACATATAGGTCGAGTTATCACTCGATTTCAAACGTTTAGCCTCAATGTTATTAATATGTGTATTTCCACTATCGAGATTCAACAAGAATAGACCATCTATCAAAGGTGCATGTGCATAAAACATATTACTCATATAAATCGAACAACCATTATTCTCGAATTTAAACAAGTAACCGTCTCGCAATAAATAAGATACCGATATAATGTTCATGCTCAACGCAGGCACCAAATAACAATTATTTAAGTATAAAACTAATCCCGATGGTAGATGAAGGGGTAGCGTGCCAACCGCGATCACATAAACCTTTGATCCGTTTCCAACGCGCATCGTCACCTTGTTCTTCGCTAGCTTCCGTTTATTCTGCAGCACCTGTTTCGAGTTACAAATATGAGCAACCGAACCAGTATCAAATACCCAGGCACTACTACGAGTACTAGTGATATACACATCAATAACATGTATATCAGATATACCTTTCTTCTTGATGTTGCCATTCTTCAAATCCGCCAAGTACTTTGGGCAATTCCGCTTCCAGTGACCTTCTCCCTTGCAGTAAAAACACTCAGTATCAGGCTTAGGTCCAGCCTTGGTCTTCTTCGTCGGCGTGGTAACTTTCTTACCACCCTTCTTGAAGTGTCCCTTTTTCTTAGAATTGCCTTTCTTGAATTTGGTGGTCTTATTGACCAACAACACCTGGTGCTCTTTCTTGATCTCCACTTCTGCAGATTTTAACATGGCAAAGAGTTCTGGCAACGTCTTGTTCATGTTCTGCATGTTGTAGTTCATCACAAAGTTCTTGTAACTTGGTGGTAGTGATTGGAGGACACGGTAAATCCCCAAAGCATTAGGAATCACTATGCCCAAGCTTTGAAGTTTGTTTGCGTGCCCAGACATCTTAAGCACATGCTCACTGACAGAGCTGCCCTCTTCCATCTTGCAGTTAAAGAACTTTTCAGAAGCCTCATAGCTCTCAATTGCCGCATGAGTCTCAAAGATCAATTTGAGATCACGGACAATATCATGTGGGTCTGAATTCTCAAACCTTTTCTGAAGCTCCGATTCTAAACCATACAAGATAGCACACTGAACTGTGGAGTACTGAGTCTTTCGAGTGAGGTAAACATTCTTTACTTCATCGGTAGCAGTAGCTGCAGGTGGGTCACCCAGCGGTGCATCCAGCACATAGGTCAAATTACCAGCTGTGAGGACAATCCTCAAATTGCGGAACCAATCCGCGAAGTTGCTTCCATTGTTTTTCAACTTTTCTTTCTCTAGGAACGCATTAAAATTGATGGTAGGGGCTGCCATAGATCTACAACATATTTGCAATAGTTTAGACTAAGTTTATGACAAATTGAGTTCAAATTAATAATAAAATTAACCTAGGTGAACTCCCACTCAAAACAACATCCCTCACATTGTTTTAGTGATCACACGAACCAAATCCACCACATCAACACCGGTCATCACGAGAGTTGATATAGTTTCAATGGCGAATAATCGACATGTTCATCATATCTACTATATGATTCATGCTTTACCTTTCGGTGAACCGTGTTCCGAGACCATGTCTGTACATGCTAGGCTCGTCAAGATCAAACCTTAGTTTCCGCATGAGCAAATCTGGCTTGCTCACGTTGTATACACTTGCGGAATCTAACACACCCGATCATCACGTGGTGCTTCGAAACAACAAGCTTTAGCAACGGTGCTAACTAAGGGTGAACACTTTATGATTTGAAATTCATGTGCATGAGGGATCATATTATAATGCTACCATCGTCTACTAAGTAATACAAGATGCATAAAGGATTAACATCACATGCAATTCATAATATGTGATATGATATGGCCTTTATTCTTTGTGCTTCCGATCTCCATCTTCAAGCACGAACATGATCTCCATCATCACCGGCATTGCATCAAGGTCAATGACGCTTCTCCATGGTTGTCGTCCACCGGCTTCAACTATTACAACTACTTTGAATAGACACGCGGGTCTTAACATAAATTAAAGACAACCATATGGATCCTGCCGGTTGCCAACTTACAATAAGGAACATTGCATACATCAAATATAATCACAATCATGGCCATATCACATCACTGCACACCCCTGCAAAACAAAGTTAGACGCCTCTACTTTCTTTGCATGTTTTACGTGGTTTGGGGCTTTCAATAAGTGTCGTTCTAACTTACGAACATGAACCACAACATTGATACTAGTATTGTTAATTACCCGTTGTAAATTGGATCTTAACTATGCTAGGAGAAACAAGCACCCGCAAAGCCACTTATGCAATACAAGTTGCATGTCAAGCGTGGAGCAAGTCTCATGAGCGATGTCATGTAAGGTTAGCCCGGGCCGCTTCATCCCAACATCCCGCAAGATGCAAAGTACACAAGAAGCAATCGACAATAAAAGCATCAACGCCCACAATGACCATTGTGTTCTACTCGTGCAACAGATCTACATATAGACACGGCTCTGATACCATTCGTAGCATGGAAAACAAAAATTTTCTATCGCGTACAAACAAACAAGCCAAGATCTATCTACTAGATTGTAGCAAAGAGTCGATGGAATAACTCACCCTCGAAGATTCCAAAGCGTTTAACGAGAGCGGATTCTCGTGGGTGATGTAGTCGTACTCTTCCCGATCTCAAGATCGCGTAGACGATCCTTTCGGCGCTGTGTTCTGGCAGCGCTACCGCAGTCGGTCACACGTTCGGTACTCGACGAAGACCTTCCTCTCCCTTGTTCCAGCAGGCAGCGTTGGTTGTAGCACTCTCCTCGCGATTCCGGCAGCACAACGGCGTGGTACCGGAAGTAGAGGGGAGATCTCGCAGGGCTTCGCCTTAAGCCGGAGCGAGTATGGTGGACTATGAGAGAGCCCTCGACGATCTAGGGCTTAGACACGCCGAGGAAGAGGTACTAGGGCCGGCGGCTAGGGCTTGGAGGTTCCCAAGTCGGCGGCTAGGGGAGAAACCCTAGGGGGCGGCGGCGACTATGGTGGGCAGCAGCTGCTAGGGTTTGAGGCGTGGGAGTTGTGTGTCAAGGAGGGGAGCCCTGCCCCTCCTTATATAGGTGGAGGGGGCCCGCCAAGGGGAGGGGAGTACCTCCCCAAGTCGGCTTGGTGGTGCGCCGGCAGTGGGGAGGAGGGACTCCTCCCCAACTCGGTTTCCTCCTCCGTTCCCACTTCCCAAAAATAGCCGTTTGACTTTCAAACTAGCCGTTTGACTTTTCAAACTAGGATTTGAATAAACCCTCTATTTTGTTCAGAGATGACACTTAGTACATGATGCAATCATACCAACTTGATATAACACATTCATGTACCCTTCCCCTCCGGAGTGCCGGACATTCCGGAACCTTCTAGAACATTCCCGATGAAAACACCGGAACCATTCCCCAACTCCAAAACAGGACTTTCCTTATATGAATCTTATTCTCCGGACCATTCTGGATCTCCTCGTGATATCCCGGATCCCATCCGAGACTCCTAACAACATTCAGTCTCTTTCTCATCATTCCATAACTACTCAAACAACGTCGAATCCTTTAGTGTGTCTCCCTACGGTTCGTGAATTATGCGGACATGATCGAGACACTTCTCCGATCAATAACCAATAGAGGAATCTGGAAATTCATATATATGGCTCCCATATATTTCTACGATTACTTTGCGATTGAATGAACCACTTACATACGATACCAATTTCCCTTTGTCTCACGATAGTTTACTTATCCGAGGTTATGATCGTCGGTATCTCAGCATACCTAGTTCAACCTCGTTACTGATAAGTACTCTTTTCTCGTTCCCGTGATATGTGATCCCTTGTGAGCCAGTCACATGCTTGCAAGCTAATTGGATGACATTTCACCGAGAGGGCCCAGAGTATGTCTATCCGTCATATGGATGGACAAATCCCACTCTTGATCCATGTGTCTCAACCAATACTTTCTGAACACTCAATGCCACCTTTATAGCCACCCAGTTATGGTGTGGTGTTTGATGTCATCAAAGCATCCATCCGGTAAAGGTGATATGCATGATCTCATGGTCGAAGGAATTAGGTTACTATGTATCAGAAAGCATATAGCAATTGAACTATTAAAATGACTTGATCTTTATGCTACGCTTATCTATAGGAGTATGTCCACCATATCATTCTCCTAATGATATGATCTTGTTGTTAATAACATCTCAATGTTCATGATAGGGAAACCACAATCATTTATTAACCAACAAGCTAGTGATGTATAGAGGCTATACTAGGGACTTCAATTTAAGTTTACAAATCACACAAGTGTTAATGTTTCCTTGTTAATACTATTATAGCATGAATGTAAACATTTATCATAAACAAAAAGATATAATAATAACTACATTTATTATTGCCTCTAGGGCATATCTCCAACACCCAATACTATGTAATTTTGATTACTAGCTGTTAGGAGTAATAGCTTGTATTAGTTCTTAGAGGACTCATCACTTGGAGGATGGCTCACATGGAACATGAAGATGGAGATCATCATGGTGGACAGGTTCTATGGCGATGGAGATCACCATGAGAAAATGGGCCATGCTGTGTCACATCTATGTGAATGTTATTCTTATGCGTTTTACTACTATGCATGCTTAGATGATAGAAGTAGTCCCTCACAAAGTTTAAGTTAAACCATTCCCTCCCAACCAAACCTTGAACCATCCTATGCCCTGTACAATCATTGGTGGGCCTATGAAATTAGGGTGTCACGGTTTTCCTTGGCTGGATGGGTTTGTATCGGATACCTACACGCATAAGGGTTAGTGAACTTGACAAGGTCATCTTAACAGTTAAGGACCTTGGGGCATAAAGGTTGGGCGCCTAGTTTTGACATAGAGATGTCACCCAACAACAAGAGTCATATGTGATATGATTAGCAAGTGTTGCTTATCGATTTACCTTGTCTTCTAGCAGTGATGCTAAAGCTCACTAGTCGACTTTTTAATTGTGGATCTTGAATCACTTAGTATCAATAGAGGGATATTGATTTAAGTTGGAGTATATGCTATTAAATTGTTTAATATGTTTTACTCTTTCATGGTTACATGGCTTAGGATTTTGCATGTTTTCTGTTGTAGATCAATGGCACCGAACACTACATCACCTTTCTCTTTGCGTTCGATTCTTGACAAAGATAAATTAAATGGAACAAACTATTCGAACTGGGTCTGTAACGTGAGAATCGTTCTCAGGTCTGATAAAAAGGAAACGGTTCTGGATACCCCAATCCCCGATGAACCTGCTGATAATGCATCTGCTGCCCTAAAGAATGCCTACAAGAGAGCATGTGATGATTCTCTTGAGGTTAGCTGTCTTATGCTTGCATGCATGGAACCTGAACTTCAAAAGAAGTTTGAGGATCAGGATGCGTACGATATGATCGTTGCGCTTAAGGACATGTTCCAAGATCAGGCAAGGACTAAGAGGTACAATGTTGCCAAGTCCTTTGTCGAATGCAAGCTAGCAGAGGGAGCAGCTGTAGGCCCCCATGTGATCAAAATGGTTGGTTACAGTCAGACTTTGGAAAATCTTGGTTTTCCACTAGGCCAAGAGTTGGCCACTGACTTCATTTTGGCGTCTCTTCCATCCAGCTATGGGCAGTTCATTTAGAACTACCATATGCATGGGGTGTAGAAGGGCCTTAATGAATTATGTGGGATGCTTAAAACAGCAGAAAGTGACATGAAGAAGTGTGCAGGGCATAGCCATGTGATGGCTGTACAGAACAAGCCTAGCTTCAAGAAAAAGGGTACTTCTTGGAAGAAGAAGGGCAAGGCTAAGGATACGATCCCTAAGTCTGCACCCAAGCAAAAGGCTAGACCTGTAGAAGACACTGAGTGCTTCTTTTGTCATGAACATGGCCACTGGAAGAGAAACTGCAGCAAGTACCAGGCTTCTTTGAAGAAGAGTGGAAGTAAGAGTACTTCCAACTCAGGTACGCTTGTTGTAAATGTTGTGGACATTCTTCTCGCTGATTCCTATGTTAACTCTTGGGTATTTGATACCGGATCGGTTGCTCATATTTGCAATTCGATGCAGGGGCTAATAAGGACTAGAGAAGTGCAGAAAGGCGAAGTGGATTTTCACGTCGAAAATAAAGCAAGGGTTGCTGCATTGTTCGTCGGTGTCATGCAACTTCACCTTCCTTCAGGATTTATTATGGAGTTGAATAATTGTTATTACATTCCAAGTATGGGTCGAAACATTTTATCACCTTCATGTTTGATGAGGGATGGTTATTCATTCGCGAGTGCAAACAATAGTTGTGTAATCTCTAAGAATGATATGTTTATGGCTAATGCTCCCATTGTGAATGGGTTATTTATTTTAAATCTTGATGATGCATCTGTTTACAATATTAGTGCTAAAAGGCTTTGGCCTAATGATTTGAGTCCTACCTATTTATGGCATTGTCATTTGGGGCATATAAGTGAAAAGCACATGAAGAAGCTCCATGGTGATGGTCTTCTAACTTCGTTTGATTTTGAATCATATGAGACATGTCAGGCTTGTTTACTTGGAAAGATGACCAAGTCACCTTTTTCGGGTTTACCCGAGAGAGCGACAGACTTGTTGGAACTCATACGTACTGATGTGTGTGGACCAATGAGCACGACAGCCAGAGGAGGATATCACTACTTCATTACTTTCACTGATGATTTCAGTAGATATGGTTATGTCTACTTGATGAGGCATAAGTCTGAAACTTTTGAAAAGTTCAAAGAGTTTCAGAGTGAAGTAGAGAATCAACATGGCAAGAAAATAAAGGCCTTGCGATCTGATCGTGGAGGTGAATATTTGAGTCACGAATTTAGCGATCATCTTAAGAGTTGCGGAATTGTTCCACAACTTACGCCGCCCGGAACGCCTCAAAGAAACGGGGTCTCCGAACGATGTAATCAAACTTTGTTGGACATGGTTCGATATATGATGAGCCAGTCGGATTTACCATTATCATTTTGGGGTTACGCTCTAGAAACGGCAGCTTTCACACTTAATAGGGTACCATCTAAATCCGTAGTTAAGACACCATATGAGATGTGGACTGGAAAGAATCCCAGTTTGTCTTTTCTAAAGATTTGGGGTTGTGATGCATTTGTCAAGCGACTTCAGTCGGACAAGCTAACACCCAAATCGGATAAGTGCATTTTCGTGGGATATCCGAGGGAAACCTTAGGGTATTACTTCTACAACCGAGAGGAGGGCAAAGTGTTTGTCGCTCGTAGCGGTGTTTTCCTAGAGAAAGAGTTTCTCACAAAGGGAACAAGTGGAAGGTCGGTGCGACTTGAAGAAGTTTAAGATGAGCCAGTTGGGGATGCTTCTACGAGTGATGCTATTGTAGCAGAACAAGTTGTGGAACCCGTGGCAACATAAGCACCACAACCACGAAGGTCGGCGAGGCTCCGCGAAGCGCATGAATTATTATTGTTAGACAATGATGAGCATGCGACCTATGCAGAAGCGATGGTGGACCCAGACTCTGAGAAATGGCTGATCGCCATGAGATCCGAGATAGAGTCCATGGGATACAATCAAGTTTGGAACTTGGTTGACCTGCCTGATGGTTTTAAAGCCATCGAGTGCAAATGGATCTATAAGAAGAAGATTGATATGGATGGAAATGTTCACATCCATAAAGCTCGACTTGTTGCAAAAGGTTTTTGACAAGTTCAAGGAGTTGACTACGACGGGACTTTCTCGCCCGTAGCGATGCTTAAATCTATACGGATAATTCTAGCCATTGCTGCACATTTCGACTATGAAATATGGCAGATGGATGTCAAGACGGCTTTCCTAAATGGAATCCTAACTGAGGACGTGTATATGATGCAGCCCGAAGGTTTTGTCGATCCAAACAATGCTGGAAAGGTATGCAAACTTCTGAAGTCCATTTATGGGCTGAAGCAAGCATCTCAGAGTTGGAATATTCGATTTGATGAAGTTGTAAAGGAGTTTGGCTTCATCAAAAACGAACAAGAACCTTGTGTTTACAAGAAGGAAAGTGGGAGAGCGCTGGTATTTCTAATCTTATATGTAGATGACATATTGCTGATTGGAAATGACATTCCTATGCTCGAGTCTGTTAAGACCTCATTGAAAAATAGTTTTTTGATGAAGGACTTGGGAGAAGCGGCATATATTCTGGGTATCAAGATCTATAGAGATAGATCAAGGAGGCTAATTGGATTAAGCCAGAGTACATACATTGACAAAGTGTTGAAACAGTTCACCATGGAAGAGGCTAAGAAGGGGTTCTTGCCCATGTCTCATGGCATAAAACTCAGCAAGACTCAGTGTCCTTCGACTACTGATGAGCGTGAGCACATGAGTAGGGTTCCATATGCTTCGGCTATTGGATCCATCATGTATGCAATGGTATGTACTCGCCCAGATGTTTCCTATGCTCTAAGTGTTACGAGCAGATACTAGGCTGATCCAGGTGAAGGTCACTGGACAGCGGTAAAGAACATCCTTAAGTACTTAAAAAGGACTAAGGATGTGTTCCTGGTTTATGGAGGTGAGGATGAACTCAGTGTAAAGGGTTACATAGATGCGAGTTACCTTAGCGACTCAGATGATTCGAAATCGCAATCAGGTTATGTGTTTGTCATGAATGGTGGTGCTGTGAGCTGGAAAAGTTCCAAGCAAGATACGGTGACCTCCTCTTCAACAGAAGCTGAATATATTGCTGCCTCGGAGGCCGTAAAGGAAGCTGTTTGGATTAGGAATTTCCTAATCGCTCTCGGTGTGGTTCAGGGTGCGTCCAATCCCTTGGATGTTTATTGTGACAACAATGGTGCTATTGCACAAGCCAAGGTACCTAGACAGCACCAGAAGAACAAACATATTCGCATGCGTTACCATCAGATTCGAGAGTTCGTTGAGGATGGTAGTGTCATGATATGCAAAATACATACGGACTCAAATGTTGCTGATCCCTTGACTAAGCCTCTCCCGCAGCCCGCGCATGAAGCGCACACAAGAGCAATTGGTATTAGATACATTTTAGATTGACTCTAGTGCAAGTGGGAGGCTGAAGGAAATATGCCCTAGAGGCAATCATAGAGATGATGATATTTCATATGTATCCATGAGTTACTGTAATGTTCCTTGAATATCCATATTAGGCAACTTGTATTGATTGGCAATTACGTGAATTGTTTGTGAAACTCTATACTTGTATGGTTATTTAAGAGTTGTCCCTAGTCGGAGTTCATGTGAGGACACACGTGAATATTAGACTAGCACATCGATTGGTTGATGACTATGTTTCGCAAGTCATAGACATGGAGATGTCAAACCAATGACGTGGACACATGTTATGAACATGGGGTTGGACTGACCCAACCTGAGACTAGCAATTAGTTGCAGTTCTCTCTCTACACATCGTGTACGTTTTGTCCTTAGACCTGAGATTGTCGCATGTACTTGAGATGTGGATCGACCTACTTTGGGGCTATCAAACGCTGCAACGTAATTGGGTAGTTATAAAGGTAGCTTTCGGGTTTGTTCTGAAGCATGCTGCAAGGCATGGTCAATCAAGATGGGATTTGCCCCTCTCTACTTGAGAGAGATATCTCTGGGCCCCTCGAGTGATCGGATCCAGAAATGCATGGCCGTGCTACCTTTGGTTAAGAGTTAACCTAGTAAAGGGATTCCGAATCACGGTATCGAGAAAGGGAGGTCAGCTTGGAGCTAGACCAAATATCGTGAGGCAAAGGGAAATACATGTACTAAACCTTGTGATGGTTCATCCGATATGATCTTTGTATGTGTTTAGGAGTTGGCACGTCTTGCTAGAGGCCGCTACCAACTATTGACAAAATAAGTGTATTCATGTCATGTCTATACACATATGAACCTATAGGGTCACACACTTAAGGGGCTGGAAGCCTAATGAGGATTGGATCCGAAGTAGACCAGGTTTAGGGTACTAATGGGCTGCTAATGTAGAAGCCCACTAGGGATGCCTATATAAGAGAGGGTGGGGCAAGCTGACCAGGGTTAGACCTTAGACCTCAGATCATTCCCAGCCGCCACTCCTCACGCATGTGTTGCACGCGCGGACCTAGCAGTCCGACGTCTGACGCTTCCACCCTGTACGTGTGGATACCTCGGAGGCGCTGCATCTATAGCGCTTGGACGAGCCGCGCAAGGGGAGCTGCTCGTGGGACGAGGACAAGGAGGAGACGTGGAACGTCTGCACTGCCTCTACGCGCTTCATCAATTCCGCAACTGCGCGTCTAGTGGTAATCCCGTGATCTATGACAACAGTTATCCTGGTATACGCGGTAGAATTTTTTTGATTTGCGCTAGTGTAGCCTACCCGTATCCCTACACTTCTACTGTTCTTGATGCGAGTGGTTCATTAGGTACTTTCCTAGATGCTACTATGGCTAGTCTAGGAAATACCTAAACTCCTAGTGAAGACACTGTTACACCTGTTAGCTCACCTGAGTCTAGTGAGAGTTATGATATTAATGATGGTTACATTGAGTTCACTGATGAATTTGTTGAAGTGTGCCGAAAAACACATGGTACTAGTGCTATTAAGAGTCTCTTTGCTAGACGCACCATTATTCCTAAGTTGTCCTATGATCCTAAGTTTGCCACCTCTCCCATAGATATTAAAGATGAAGATTATGATTTCTCTCTTGATTTGTCCTATTTAGATATTGTTGAGAAAGAACCTTTTTGTGGGACTGAAAATGAGAGTGTTGTGGCTCATATGAATGAGCTTTCTACTATGAATGCTTTATTCTCTGATGATTTTAAGATGCGCAAGTACTTTGTTAATAAGATCTTCCCTTTTTCACTAAAAGGAGAAGCTAGGGCTTGGTTTAATAGATTACCTCCTGGTTCCATTGATAGCCCTAATTTTTTGATTGCTTCTTTCTTCCATAAATATTTTCCTCTCAATGCTAGACATGCTGCTTTGCAGAGACTTTTTGATTTTAAACAGGAAGAAGGAGAGAAATTACCTGAGTCATGGACAAGGTTCTGTGCCTTGATTCATGCACATCCTGGATGTCCATTACCTAAGAATGTGCTTCTTGATATTTATTATAATGGACTAACTGATGATTCCAGGACCTACCTAGATAGCTTTGCTGATTGTGTTTTTAGGAAAAGAACTCCTACAGATGCTAAAGAATTAATGGCTAAGATAAGCAAGAATTATGATGATTGGACTTCAACTGAGCCGAATGAACCTGAGCCTATTACTCCTGAACCAGATGTTCCTGAACCAGTTCCAACACCAACACCAAAGAACAGTGGAGTTATTGTATTAAATGATGAAGTGATGAAGGAACCTAAGAAGTGTCTAAAGGAGAAAGGTATTAGAGCTGAAGATGTGAAGAATCTACCTCCTATAGAAGAATTATGTAAGCCAATTCCCCACTCATCTACTATTGAGGTACACTCTCTCCAACACTTTGATGAAGGTGATATTCCTTATGGTAAGCCTCCTGATCAATGCTTAGAGGAACTTGACATTTTTATTGTTAAGCAAGGTAATTTTAATAAACAAGTACAGAATCATTTATTGGAAAACTCTAGAGCTATTAATGAGTTGAAAGATATTGTGGAAAGAACTTCAAATGATATTAAAATGCTTTATAAACACTTTCAAATGGTTTAAACCCAACTTGATTAACTTGCTAAGGTACAAAAAGATATGCTAGTTAATGCCTCAGGAGATAAACATGCTTATGGAATTAGAACTAGGAGTGGTATAGCTACTCAAGATCCTTTATATCCTGAAGGACACCCTAAAAGAATTGAGCAGGATTCTCAACAAGGTGAAAGTAGTGGTAGTCCTCGTAAGAGAAAGAAAAAGAAACATAAAGTAGCCGAGGAACCACTTGAACCAGCTATAGATCCTAATAGTATATATGTCTCTGATGCTGAAACTGAGAGTGGTAATGATAAAAATGATGCTCCTAATAAGGAGGAAGGTGAGGAAGAACCTGAAAAGCACACTAAGAACACCAAGTACACTAAGGAAGATTTTATTGCTAATAAACATGGTAAAGAGAGAGAACCTTGGGTGCAGAAACCTATGCCTTTTCCAAGAAAAAAACACAAGTCAAAGGAGGAAGAACATTACAACAAGTTTTGTGAGTGGATGAAACCTTTATTTTTGCAAATTCCTTTGACTGATGCTATTAAGTTGCCTCCTTATTCAAAGTATATGAAGGATATGTCTCTAATAAAAGGAAGATTCCTAATGAGGAGATTTCTACTTTGCTTGCTAATTACTCCTTCAATGGTAAGGTTCCAAAAAACTTGGTGATCCAGGTATACCAACTATTCCTTGCTCTATTAAGAATAATTATGTTAGAACTGCTTTATGTGATTTGGGAGCTGGAGTTAGTGTTATGCCTTTTTCTCTCTACAAGAGACTCCAGCTAGAAAAGTTGATACCAACTGATATATCTTTGCAAATGACTGATAAGTCAACTACTATTCCTATTGGTATATGTGAGAATGTTCCTGTTTAAGTGGCTCATAATTGCTTGGTTTTAACTGATTTTGTGGTGCTTGAGATGCCTAAAGATGATAATATGCCTATTATTCTTGGGAGACCTTTTCTTAATACTGCAGGTGCTGTCATCAATTGTAATCAAAGAAAAGTAACATTCAATATTGATGACAAATAGCATACTGTCTATTTCCCCAAGAAGGTTGCTAAGAGCTATTGCCTGAATTCCATTGAAAATATTGAGAGCATCAAGGTTGGAGAAATATATTGTCCCATTCCACAAGAAAATTTTGAAACTATTATGATTGGGACCATTGCTATCAAGTATGAGGTAACATAATCACCTTGTGGATTGCAATGTTTTGTTTCATATAAGATTGTTTTGGTTACAAGACTTGATCAACCTTGTTAACAAAAGGATTTTAATGAACAAATAATGTTTCCACTTTGGTTATACTTGCTCACTTTTATTTTTCTCCTTTCCAATCTTTGCTCTTCGTCCTGCCTAACTTAAAGGCGTTAAAGAAAAGTACTTGTTGGGAGATAAACCAAGAGTTTCCTTGAGTCTTGGAATTTATTACTTCAGTAATGACCTCTCCTTATCATTTTTGTTTGCTTTTTGTGCCAAGAATGACCTCTAATGAGAGGGAAGTAAGATTTGGGGAGTTGCTGTCCCAAAACAAATTTCTGTCCCCCACCATAAAAAATTGTGAGGAGTCTCTGTAACTCGGATTGAGCTCAAAATTTACGAATAAATCCCCAGTATGTTAGCTAACTTTTGTTAGTTAAACACTTGTGATTTGAGCAACATAAGATTTTCTAAAAAATCGGTTTCTGCCTACTGGTCTGTTTGGATAGATTTCTGCCATTATTTGCATTTGCTTCTTATTGATTCCTTTTTGAGTTCTCTTTAGGTGAATTGAGCTTTTTGAAGGAGTTGCTACAGTAGCTTGTGTTTTTAGTGAAAAGACTTGTTGTTCCAAAGCTTTGCCAGAGGTCTATTATCTTTTGAATAAACTAATGTTGCTAATGAAGATTGTGTGAAGTTTTGTATGAAGGAAAAAGTTTAGGTGTCGAGAGAGAATGATGTAATGAGATGAAGAATGGACAAAATCTCAAGCTTGGGGGGCCACCCCATGTCACCCCAAGAAATATTTAAGAGGTACAAGCATCAAAGCTTGGGGTGCCCAAGGCATCCCCTTCTTCATCAATAAAAATCTCAGGTCTTTCTAGACACTTCGTTTTTATTGTTTCATATACAGTTGTGTTGTTCGTGGAGCGTCTTAGTTTTTGTTTTTGGTTTTATTTTGCTTCGTTTGTTTTTGCTTTGTTTGCCTTCTTTAAAAAAAATCAAAAACACCAAAAATATCTGTTGTTCTTCTCTGGTTTTGTGAGTTCATTGCAGGGCTCGGCCGTCCTTAGTGGAGTTTGGTTTCATGTTATTATTCAAGTCACACAAGTGAAGGGCAATAATGAAGATTAATACAACTTGAGGTGTGGTAAGAGGCTGGTAACGAACTCTGTTTGTTTCATTTTTGTACATATACTCATCGTTGTGAGCATGCTTAGCCTGTTTGTGTAAGGTGTATGTCATTATGGATGCTTAATAGTTGTTGCTTGTCTATGATTAGCTCCAGCTTGCTAATAGTTTGTAGCATGTCATATGAATGTTTGCTTGCATTGTTTTATTCATATCTTGGTATGATATTGTGGTATCCTCCTCTGACTGTTCATGTGAATCGACTTGGCACATGCTCATGCATGCATATGACTTAACAATAGTTAGTAAGCCTTGATGATTTATTTTGCCTCAGAGTTCTTGTGTCACTTTCATGCCATAATTAGTCTTGTTTTGTTGCAAGCATGATTATGACAGTTATAGCTCTCTCGTTTGTCGCTCCTTCTCTTTTGCTAGTCTTCACTTGCACTGAGTATGTGCTCTACCTGTGCTTCCAACTCCCCAAAACCAATATTGCCAACTATGTCCACCATACCTACCTATTAGCATCATTTGCTATTTCAGTGCATATTCTATATGCCATGTTTTCTTCCAAAATAAAATGTTTGTCTGTTTTGATAAAGTTAGTTAGTAAAGATCTCACGAACTTGATGGTACACTTTATTCCGTGCACTTAATAATTCTGAACCATTGTGACCTGTCCATGAAAGTTATATGCTTGCAAATTATATGCTAGGAGTCAGCAGAACCGTGCTATCACAGGGAATGCTTTCAACACTTTTTGGATATTTATATCCAGTTGATACCTTGTTATTTTGTTTGTGAATTTCGTCGATGTGAAATAAAAGGGGGACTTGTGAGTTCATGGAGTTTATACATTGTGTTAGAGAAACGCCTGGGCCGCTAGCCTGAGCCATGCCTAATCATGGTGGAAACTTGCAGCATCACCATAATGAGCATTTATGAAGCATCCGCAATACAAATCTATGCATATAGTAAATAAAAAGATCGCTGAGATGCTCATTGTCTGCTTGCCTTGTCATTTTGATCACGGGATCGCTCTTTTATCATGTGCAAGGGGTACCCCGTTGGAGGTTCTCTATGATATGCATGCATTTACAATGACAAGAACTTACAGGTAACCAAAGTTGAGTAGCATGCGGTGTGACCCTCGTACTCAAGGGACATGGGATTTCTAGTCTATGGTCTGTCAAGCATATGATTCATAGTGGACATCACTTTCACCTTAACCATATGAAGATGCCTATGATAGGGGCAATGAGAGCTCAAAGCTAATGAGTACCTTTCTTTCAGCATTAGGAAGACTTTCAAACTCAAAACCATTTTCACTACCTTGTTGAGTCACCACTTATTTTATGAGCACCTTCTTGAGAGCATAGTTGTCATTCTTGTGTTTGTTCCAAAACTTGGTTAATTATGTCATGACTTTGATGCTTGTATCTCTGATATATTTATCTCTAGTCTTCACTTGAACTTCAGAGGTGCATTGGCATTTATATTGTGCTCTTCAAACAAAGGCAAGCGTGATACCACTCTATCATACCTTATTATGATCATTTCAATGTTGCTTATGTTTATGTTTCATGCTACTTATTATTATTGAGTTGGTTTCTCTTCATAGCTTGCAATGACTATTGAGTAGACTTAGTTGCATACTTCTTATTATGAATGTTTTAAGCATCTACTCCCATGCTGAGAATGTATACATCATATGAAGCAAATGTGTTCGTGAAAGTTCTTTTATCGCACTCAGTTTTCAACTGAATTGCTTGAGGACAAGCAATAAGCTAAGCTTGGGGGGGGGGGGGGTTGATACGTCCAAAACGTATCTACTTCCCCTTACACTTTTGCTATTGTTTTTCCTCTAAACTAATGTGATTTGGATATAACTAACACGGATTAACGCTGTTTTCAGCAGAATCACCTTGGTGTCTAGTTTTTGTGCAGAAAATCAACTATCTGGAAAAATCCAGGAAAATATGCCAAAAATTATATTTCACCAGAAGATCCACGGAGCCAGAATACAAGACGGAGAAGGGGCCTGGGGGCCCACACCCCTGCCAGGCGCGGGCCCACCTCTGGCCGCGCCTAGGGGGGTGCAGCCACCCTAGGCACCTCGGCCTCCCTCTGCACCTATAAGTTGCCTCTCGACCTAAAAACCGAGGGGGGCTCGATAGTTTTCCAGAAAGAGTTCCGCTCCGCCGCCGCCACCAGAAACCAAGATTCGGATCCAGAAACTCCGTTCTGGCACCCTGCCGGGACGGGGAATTTGGAGAGGATCATCACCATCATCATCACCAACGCATCTCCATCGACCATCAATGTTTCCCTCATCCATGAGTGAGTAATCCCCCACTATAGGCTTGGGGATGGAAGAGATTGGATGAATTCTATCATGTAATCGAATAAGATTGTTAGGGCATAGTGCCTAGTATCTCTATTAGTGCTATTTGACTTTGTTGCAACTTGTTGTGCTTAATGCTTGTCACTAGGGCCCGAGTGCCATGATCTCAGATCTAAACTTATTATTGAATCATTATGATAGTATTGTTTGTGATCTTATCTACAAGTTGTGTACACATATCATTGTCCGGATCCAAAGGCCCCAAAGTGACAATAATTGGGACAACCGAAGGGGATGCTGTGGTATGAGGATCACATGTGTTCACGGAGTGGTAATGCTTTGCTCCGGTTCTCTATTAAAAGAAGCACCTTAATTGCTAGTAGTTCCCTAGAGGCCCCGCTGCCACGAGATGGTTGGACAGAAGATGTTGTGCAAGTTCTCATTGCGAGCACGTATGACTATATTTAGAGCACATGCCTAGGATTGTTTAGTAGGATGCTTGTTATTATTTATCTGCAATTCCCTAGATCTTGAAGTTACATGTTTAGAATCGTCCATGCAACGCCCGTCCATCCATCCCTATGCCTACCGCACTCGAATCCCACTGGATACCGTTACTATTACTATTGCTCCTATTTCACTGTTGTTGTTGCTTTGCTGTTGCTACTACAAACTGTTGCTATTGATAAACTTCTGCGAGCAAGAACTATTTCCAGGTGTAGCTGAACTGACAACTCAGTTGTTAAGGCTTGCAAGTATTCTTTGGCTCCCCTTGTGTCGAATCAATAAATTGGGTAATACTACCCGCGAAGACTGTTGCGATCCCCTAGACTTGTGGGTCATCAAGTATCATCATAGAAAATTTTCTCCTCAATAGTAGGTGGACTGAAAATATCATATTCATCATTGTAATCATCATATATTGGAGGTTTAGTATCATTATAGCAAATTTTCTCCTCTAAAACTAGGGAACTAAAAAGATAATTTTCATAAAAACTAGCTTCCCCATGCTTAGATGTTTCCATAGCATTAGCAATAATGGTGTTCAAAGAATTCATACTAATAACATCGCTATTAGCATGCAAATGAAGTTCCTTAGGTTTTTTAATATTCTCTTCAAACACTTCATGTCCTAACTCAATATAAATACTATAAAGCTCTCTAATTTTGTTGTTGTTTTCCATTAAGCATAACTAGTGAAAATAAAAACAAGAAAAAAAGACAAAATTGCAGAATCTAAAGGAAATAACTTCGAGCACTCACACTCCAGCAACGGTACTAGAAGATAGCTTAGTAGCCATAGGATGTAAGTACCTTTTACCTTACCTCCCCGGCAACGACACCAGAAAAGAGCTTGATTTCTACACAAGCTTCAATTCTTGTAGACAGTGTTGGGCCTCCAAGTGTAGAGGTTTGTAGAACAGCAGCAAGTTTCCCTTAAGTGGATTACCCAAGGTTTATCGAACTCAGGGAGGAAGTGGTAAAAGGTATCCCTCTCAAGCAACCCTGCAATCAAGATACAAGAAGTCTCTTGTGTCCCCAACACACCCAATACACTTGTCAGGTGTATAGGTGCACTAGTTCGGCGAAGAGATAGTAAAATACAAGTAGTATGGATGATTATAAGATAACGGTGCCAGAAAAGAGCTTACGGGGAGGAAGAACTAAAGGCAATCTGAAATAAAGATGGAAGCAAGCAAACATGTAGCAGGACTAGTTGTAAACGGTGTTTCAATGCTTAGAAACAAGGCCTATGGATCATACTTTCACTAGTGGACACTCTCATATAAATATATTCTCTTCATGATGCTACCCTGAACTACTCTCCGGTTGGACAACTCTAATCCATGGTAGGGCTACAAAAGCACTCCTTAAAATTTGCTTTCCCCATCTAGATAACCCCACACTGTCACCTTGAGCGCTAGATGGTTCCAACAAACACCACAATTTCATAGAGACAACCAACTCAAAATATAACTCTTGACAAGTATTTATGTAATCTCTAGCCTAAGTGCCATACGGTGTGCACGCTGTCACTTTCACACACGTGGGGATAGCCATAGATTGGTTTAAGCACTTGGGTAGCAGAGTAGATCTACTTGATTACAAATATAATAATCACAATAAGATCATGCATAGAGAGAGATGAACACATAGCTACCGGTAGAGCCCTTAGCCTCGAGGAAGAACTACTCCCTCCTCATCATGGGAATCAGCAACGGCGATGGGGATGGTGGTGGAGATCGATGGAGATGGCTCCGGGGGCAATTCCCCATCCCGGAAGGGTGCCGGAATAGAGACTTCTGTCCCCCGAATCCCCACTTCGGTGGCGGCGGCACTGCGGATCTTTTCATGGATTTCTCCTTGATGTTTTAGGGTTTCTAATTTGGGAGGCTTTTATAGGAGAAAGGGGGACGTCAGTGGCCGCCAGGGTGGCCCACCCCTAGTGGTGGCGCGGACTAGGGGGGCGCCACCCTAGGATGTTCCCACCCTGGTGTCCCCCTCCTTCTCTACTTCGCGTTTCCGTATTGCTCTGGGAAAAATAGGCAGAATGGCTTTTGTCCCGTCCAATTACGAGAATATTCATTTTTTAGCTTTTCTGAAACCAAAAACAGCAAAAGACAGGCAACTTGCACTGCGGCATCTTGTCAATAGGTTAGTTCCAGAAAACGTATAAAAATACCTCAAAGTGTAGACAAAACATAAGATAGTTGGCATAAAACAACCATGGAGCATCAAAATTATAGATACGTTTATGACATATCATTATGTAGGTACGGGCATTCTTTCAGTCAAGCACACTACACAGTTTTACACAATTACACCATGGTGGCTCCGTATATCAAGAAACACAAGAATATTCTATGCTCCGAAAACCCAGGGAAGCCTGACTCCTGGATTAAAGTTTAACACGAGACTACTTTCGACAGTTGTTTGCAGACACGTCTCATGAATAACACCACCGTTGGAGATGAGATGTACTTGTTGGCTAGGTTACCATCTTCGACTATATGTAATTTCCAAGAGGACGAGATAAATGGGAATACATTTTACACGATCACCCAAGATAAAAAGAGCATCAACCAAAACACTGGTGTCTGATTTGATGCAACAGATGACAATGGGCAGAAGGACATATATTATGGATACATAGAGGAGATATGGGAACCTGACTATGGACCTACTTTTAAGGTCCCTTAGTTTCGGTACAAATGGGTCAAGCTTACAGGAGGCGGGGTACATATAGATGAAAAGTATGGCATGCCAACAGTGGATCTCAACAATTTTGCGTACATGGACGAACCATTCGTCCTAGCCAACAATGTGGCTCAGGTTTTCTATGTGAAGTACATGTCTACCAAACCGAGAAAAAGAACTCAGCAAAAGAATACATCGTCCGATGAGCCAAAGCGCCACATAGTTATTTCAGGGAAAAGAAACATCGTGGGAGTGGATGACAAGACAGACATGCCAGAAGATTATAATAAGTTTCATGAAATCCCACCCTTTAAAGTGAAAACTGACCTAAGCATCCTGTTCAATGATGATGATTCTCCATGGCTACGACGCACAAGAAAACCACAACACTAGATAAGAATGTTGGTGATGTGTAATAATGTATTAAACCTTTTATGTAACATTTTGAAACAACATTTTGGTGGTTGCTTCACAAAATGCCCCATTTTTGGTGCTCGGAAATGGAAAATGGCTTTTTTGTGCGACTAAAAGGAAAACTTCCTACTGCAACATTGTTCTCCATCCCAATATGCACATACATGCACAATATAGGCATAGTATCACAAACTATGTCGTGATTCTGCATATAACATTGGTCATTTGGACCGAAAGCCATGAAACCTCGAACATGATAGGTCATTTTGTGTAGGTTTTTTGAGACATAATCAATACACCTATTTTGGTATTTTTCCTTGGAACTATGTCATAAAATATGACACCACTCAAAGGATTTACCATGTTCGGACAATTTTTGAATTTCTTGTGCCCATTTCAAAAATTTCCCATTTCAAACTATGGTCAAAACGGCGGACATGAAGATAGGGGATGAGCCTCGTTAAAACTTGCATTGGATCTCTAAAGAAACAATATATTGTGAGTCTGAAAATGATTTTTTTCAAAAAATGATGAGCGTTAGATCATGTACCTGTAGTTCAAATCGGACCCATTTACTGCCGATTCGGCAGACATTTGTCTTTTTCGTCCGAGAAGGACATAATGGTTTGAGATCTCCCAATTGGTATATATTCCATGTAAGTTGGTCTAGTATTTTCGAAAAATGGGGTGGTAGCATTTTGAAACAGCATTTTGGTGGTTGCTTCACAAAACGCCCCATTTTTTGCCCTCGGAAAATGGAAAATGGATTTTCCGTGCAACGAAAAGAAAAACTTACTCCTACAACATTGTTCTCCATCCCAAGTTGGACATGATGCACAATATAGGCACGATATCACAAACTATGTCGCGATTCTGTACATAACATTGGTCATTTGGACTGAAAGCCATGAAACCTCAAACATGATAGGTCATTTTGTGAAGGTTTTTTAAGACATACTCAATATACCAATTTTGGTATTTTTACTTGCAACTATTTCACATAATATGACACCACATGAAGTATTTACCATGTTCAGACCGTTTTTGAATTTCTTGTGCTCGTTTCAAATTTTCTTGTTTCAAACTATGGTCAAAATGGCGGGCATGAAGATAGGGGATGAGCATCGTTAAAACTTGCATTGTATCTCGAAAGAAACATCATATTGTGAGTCTAAAAATGATTTTTTTAAAAAAATCATGAGCGTTAGATCATGTACCTGTAGTTCAAACCGGACCCACTTCCTACCGATTCGACATACATTTGTCTTTTTTGTCTCGAAAGGACGGAAAGGTTTGAGATCTCCCAGTTACGAGATCTTCCATGTAAGGTGGTCTAGTATTTTTGAAAAATGGGATGGTAGCATTTTGAAATAGCATTTGGTGGTTGCTTCACAAAATGCCCCATTTTTTGCACCCGGAAAATAGAAAATGGCTTTTCCGTGCGATGAAAAGGAAAACTTCCTCCTACAACATTGTTTGCCATCCCAAGATGCACATGCATGGACAATATAGACACAATATTACAAACTATGTTGCGATTCTGCACATAACATTGGTCATTTGGACCGAAAGCCATGAAACCTCGAACATGATAGGTCATTTTGTGAAGGGTTTTTTGAGACATAATCAATATACCAAGTTTGTATTTTTCCTTGCAACTATGTCACATAATATGACACCACGCAAAAGATTTACCATGTTCGGACCATTTTTGAATTTCTTGTGCCCGTTTTAAAATTTTCCCATTTCAAACTATGGTCAAAACCGCGGGCATGAAGATAGTGGATGAGCCTTGTTAAAAATTGCATTGGATATCTAAATAATCATCATATTGTGAGTCTAAAAATGATTTTTCAAAAATATTTTGCGTTAGATCATGTACCTGTAGTTCAAACTAGACCCACTTCCTACCGATTCAGCACACATTTGTATTTTTGTCTGGGAAGGACAGAAAGGTTTGAGATCTCCCGGTTGTGATATATTCCATGTAAGGTGGTCTAGTATTTTTGAAAAATGTGGTGGTAACATTTTGAAATAGCATTTTGGTGGTTGCTTCACAAAATGCCCCGTTTTTCGCGCTCGAAAATGGAAAATGGATTTTCCGTGCCCCCATATAGTCCCGCTCCAGCCACAAACCAGGAATAACACTCAATACATTTATAATATTAAAAACCAGGACTAAAGTCCCCCTCCTTTAGTCATGCTCGTATCTATCCCTATAGTACACAACTTTAGGGTCGTCTTCGTCTTCGCCATCGTCGTCGTTCCTAGGTGTGCGCGGCTGAATCCTCGGCCTAACCATAGCATATTCCGGGGATACCTGCCACTCTGTCTTGGATTAAAGATGCGTGGGGGAGAGGGCTCACGGATGACGATGCCGCTAAGCCTGCGACCTTCACCACCGCCATCCTTCTTGTGGCTCTGTAGAGGGTCAAAGTGCAGGCACTGCAGGCAAGGATAATCTCCCCCGACTATGTAGCGCATCACGCCGATGATAGTACGGTTCGCCCACCATAGACGTCAGCCGGATTCGTTGTGGTTCACCGGGGTAGGCCAATACCCTCGTACCTGGCGAGCTCCCTTTCCCGCCGGTTAGCGAAGAAGGCATTCCAGGTGTCGTAGTTGTTAGGATCCCAATGGGGATCCATTCGCTGCTCTGTCGTGAGTCGAGGTAGAAGTGGTTCGTGATGGCCGCCTGGTGGGTTGAACCTTGAGGCACAGGAGGGACAGAACCCCTCTAGCGCTCAGCATCCAGTCGGCGGGTAGCTGGTAGCCTAGGGGACATGGGTAGTTGGAGGCGCACAGCGCCTCGGATTCCTAGAGAGTCAGAATGGCCCAGTATGTGGTGTCCATTGTTGTAAGAGAGGATGGTGTGGATGTGTGTATATCCATGGTGCGGTCGGCCTATATATAGAGGGTAAGTGTGGGAAAACATGGTGAGAAGCGGTGGGAAATGGCGGGAAATATCTTTAGTCCCGGTTAGTGGCTCCAACCGGGACTAAAAGCCCTGGTTAGAGGGAAAGTGCAGGAAAACATGGCGGGAAGCGATGGGAAATGGCGGGAAATATCTTTAGTCTCGGTTAGTGGCTCGGTTAAAGGGAAAGGCGGGAAAATAAACGGTTAATAGTTTTACTATTTCGAATAATTATTTTATAAAACAAAAAATGGATTTGGATTACTTATTCAAATTCAAACACTTTTTATGTTGAAAGTTTAGTGAGATTCAAAAATATGCAAAATATAATAATTAATGCAATTTTAAATTGATAATGGAAAAATGATTAATAGTTTGACTAGTTAGAGTAATTATTTTATAAAAAAATGGATTTGGATTACGTATTCAAATTCAAGCACTTTTTATGTTCAAAGTTTAGTGAGATTAAAAAAATTCAAAATATAATAGTTAATGCATTGTTAAATTGAATATGGAAAATTGATTAATACTTTGAATAGTTAGAATAATTATTTTATAAAATAGAAAATGGATTTGGATTACTTATTAAAATTCAAGCACTTTTTATGTTGAAAGTTTAGTGAGATTCAAAAATATGCAAAATATAATAGTTAATGCATTTTTAAATTGATAATAGCAAAATGATTAATAGTTTGACAAGTGAAAATAATTATTTTATAAAACAGAAAATGGATTTGGATTACTTATTCAAATTCAAGCACTTTCCATGTTGAAAGTTTAGTGAGATTCAAAAAATATGCAAAATATAATAGTTAATGCAATTTTAAATTGATAATGGAAAAATGGTTAATAGTTTGACTAGTTAAAATAATTATTTTATAAAATAGAAAATGTATGTGGATTACTTATCAAATTCAAGCACTTTTCATGTTGAAAGTTTTCTCAAATTCATAAGTATGCAAAAAATGTATAATTCAAATGTTTAAAAAATATAAATTCAAAATTTTGAAAAAAAGCACAGCGCGCAATGGTTTTGGCCCAACGCGCGCAAATTGGGCCTTTAGTCCCGGCCCAACTCGTCAGTCAGGAATAAAGGGGTGGGCAACACGCCGGTGCCGAAAATACACCCCCTTTAGTCCTGGTGCGTTGTTCCAACCGGGACTAGTGACCCCGCTTTAATCCCGGCTGGTGCCATGCACCAGGACTAGAGGGAGGGTATTTATTGCTTCCTCCTTCCTCGGTGCGTTCCATGCACCGGGACTTGGAGGCCATCGACACGCACATCACCGCCAGGCTGCCAAAATTGCCGGCGAAACCCGCCACCACGCCTTCCACCACCGCGACCGCGCCTCCCTGTCCTCCCCACGCCTCTCCCGCGGCATCTGCCGCCACTGCCTGCGCCCCTCCATCGCTGGCCGCTGATGGCTCAGTTGATGTAGAGCCTGTTGGGAACCCCAAGAGCAAGGTATGATGAGCACATCAGCTAGTTTTCCCTCAGTTATGGAACCAAGGTGATCGAACCAGTAGGAGAAAGAAACCACTTGCGAAGGTGTTGCTAGAAATGTGGAACCTGCACATAACACAACCAAAATACTTTTCCCCAACTTATTAGTGAGGTTGTCAAGCTCACTAGTTTCGCTGAAAACAAAGAATTAAACGTATAGTGTGGAAGAAAGTAATTGCTTGTAGTAATTGTAACATCCCAGGATTTTAGAATTTTGGATTAAAAAAAATGCATTTCATTCATCATTGCATCTCATGAAAAATCTTGAATCAAAAAACCTTGTGACAAGACCCTATTTTTGCCTTTTCAAATATTGCCATAGAAAGCATTATATGCAAATGGCATATTTGTAATTTTGTCACTAGTCAAAATTGTTATCTATAAAGTTTATTGTGTGTGTGTTTTGAATTTACAAAAATTTAGAAGCTGGATTCACTCCAGTTGAAGCTATAAAACTAAATCTACAAAAGGGTTTACTAAAATAGAAAACAGAAAAGAATAAAATAAAAAAACTAACCTAACCCTACCCGTCCGAGCAACCTGGCCCAGCCAGCCCTCCACTCCCAGTAGGGGTTCGTAGCATGGAAAACAAAAAAATTCTACCGCATACAAACAAACAAGCCAAGATCTATCTACTAGATTGTAGCAACGAGTCGATAGAATAACTCACCCTCGAAGATTCTAAAGTGTTTAACGAGAGCAGATTCTCGTGGGTGATGTAGTCGTACTCTTGCCGATCTCAAGATCATGTAGACGATCCTTCCGGCGCTGCGTTCCGGCAGCGCTCCCGCAGTCGGTCACACGTTCGGTACTCGATGAAGACCTTCCTCTCCCTTGTTCCAGCAGGCAGCGGAGGTTGTAGCACTCTCCTCGCGATTCCGGTAGCATGACAGCGTGGTACCGGAAGTAGAGGGGAGATCTCGCAGGGCTTCGCCTTAAGCCGGAGCGAGTATGGTGGACTATGAGAGAGGCCTTGGCAATCTAGGGTTTAGAGGCACCAAGGGAGGAGTCTAGCCGGCGGTTAGGGTTAGGGTTTCACCCCAACTCGGCGAGTTGGTGGTGCCCTAGGCGGCGACAGCAGGGGGTGGTGGCGCCGGCGGTTTAGGGCTAGGGTTTGGGTGGTGAGAGGTGTAGCCTAGAGGGGCACCCCTGCCCCTCCTTATATAGGTGGGAGAGCGCCAGTTGGGAGGAGGGAGTCCTCCCCCAACTCGGCCTCCTTGGCCGGCGGTGGAGGAAGGAGGACTTCCTCCCCAAGTAGGTTTCCTACTCTCCCTCCACCAAGCAAACTTTCCGTTTGACTTTTCAAATTGGCGTTTGACTTTTTCAAACTAGGATTTGATTTATCCCTTTATTTTTCTCAGCGATGACACCTAGTACAAGATGCAACCATTCCAACTTGTTATGACACATACATCTACCCTTCCCCTCCAGAGTGCCGGACCTTCCGGATCCTTCTAGAACATTCCCGATGAAAACACCGGAATCATTCTCCAACTCCGAAACAAGACTTTCCTTATATGAATATTATTCTCCGGACCATTCCGGATCTCCTCGTGATATCCCGGATCCCATCCGAGACTCTGAACAACATTCGGTCTCTTACTCATCATTCCATAACTACTCAACAACATCGAATCCTTAAGTGTGTCTCCCTACGGTTCGTGAATTATGCGGACATGATCGAGACACTTCTCCGAACAATAACCAATAGAGGAATCTAGAAATTCATATGGCTCCCACATATTTCTACGATTACTTTGCGATCGAATGAACCACTTACATACGATACCAATTACCCTTTGTCTCACGATAGTTTACTTATCCGAGGTTTTGATCGTCGGTATCTCTGCATACCTAGTTCAACCTCGTTACAGATAAGTACTCTTTTCTCGTTCCCGTGATATGTGATCCCTTGTGAGACAGTTACATGCTTGCAAGCTAATTGGATGACATTCCACCGAGAGGGCCCAGAGTATATCTATCCGTCATATGGATGGACAAATCCCATTCTTGATCCATGTGTCTCAACCCATACTTTCCGAACACTCAATGCCACCTTTATAACCACCGAATTACGGTGTGGTGTTTGATGTCATCAAAGCATCCTTCCGGTGATGGTGATAAGCATGATCTCATGGTCGAAGGAATTAGGTTACTTATGTATCATAAAGCACATAGCAATTGAACTATTAAAATGACTTGATCTTTATGCTACGCTTATCTATAGGAGTATGTCCATCATACCATTCTCCTAACGATATGATCTTGTTGTTAATAACATCTCAATGTTCATGATAGGGAAACCACAATCATTTATTAACCAACAAGCTAGTCTTATGAAGAGGCTTTACTAGGGACTCTAATTTAGTTTACAAATCACACAAGTATTAATGTTTCCTTGTTAATACTGTTATAGCATGAATGTAAACATTTATCATAAACACAAAGATATAATAATAACTATATTTATTATTGCCTCTAGGGCATATCTCCAACACTCCCTACCTGCCGCTCGCACCATCCTGCGAGCAGCGCGCAGCAGCCGCCACCGCAACGGGCCGGCCCAAAGCTTGCGAGCAGCAGGCCAACCCACAACAGACGCATCCCAACCTGGCCCTCAACTTCAATCTATCGCTGATAGTGGACCCCACCCCGGTCGTCTTCCACCACGAGGCAGAGACGAGCACGGGTTGATCCCGATCGATGCTCCCCAAAATTTCTCTCCGAATAGTTGCTCCCTCTCCACGATTTCTTGTCATATAAATATCCTCGCTCCTATCTTCGAAACCCCTCTAAAAAACCCTAGCATTTTGCAGATATGTTTTTAGATTGAATTTTAGACAACATAAATTGTTTAAATGATTTAAACTCCATTAAACACTATTTAAATCATAAGAAAGGATTTATAAGTCCGATTAAGGTGAATCCAATTGCTATTGGTTTGTAATAATGTCCTCTATCCATTAAACTTTAGATATAAATTTAATACGACAATTAGTACAGAAGTTTCAATAGAACTATTAAAACCTCTATATTGGCAACAAAGATTTAATAATAAATATCGTGTTGCATTAAATGATCTCCTGCATGCATCATGTGTTATAATAGTGTTCAGAGAACTAATTTGAACCATTGTGACATATTAAATCGTCATGCATGCATTTGTTCATCATTGTTTTGTTGTATTGTGCATAACTGCATTGTTTTGAATGGTGTGTTTGTTGTGCACTTGTTTTAATTGATAGATTGCGAGAAGTGCAACTACTGCGATTGGAACTACTATAATTACAAGTATTATGATTGTGACGAGTGCAACGATTGCAATTGTGAGGATTGTTTGAATGACTACATCAACAAAAGGCAAGTGGCACTATCATAAATGTCCTAAATATTTTCCTATGCATTGTAGTTGTTTTTAGTAGAAGTGCATGTGTAGTGCACTATGTTCTATGCTATGCTATGCTATGTCCTATTTAGGATACCCTTTTGTATCTTTCTTAGTGGAAACATCGTAGTTATAGTATGCTTAGCCCTGCTATAGATTCGGGATGGAATATCATGTTATGATTATATGAGGTATTGGAAAGTCTATGGTTTTATATAATAAAACAAGTACTTAATGAATCACCTGGGTGGAATATTGTTGTTGTTAAGTTTGGAAGAAGTGGCAACGAAGGGGACCATATCTTTGGCTACCTCTCTCGTGTGCGCACTAGAAGAAGACCACCCAAGCATCATAGAGATTGACATTTTTCTCGTACAGTAGCTTCTGTGTACATCCACATGCTAATATGGGCTCTGGCTTAGTTAATTACATAGCGTAAGACCCTTTGCATTGGTATATCTTAAGGTTAACTAGAATTGTGTATTGGAGGTTATATCCATGCATTGGTGCCTGTTAGACGTGCTAGCATTATGTAACATCCCAGCATTTAGGAACTAACGAAGGGTAGATTTAGGAATTTAAGATGTTGCATGCATTGATATGTGAAAATGTGGGTAATTTTTTTGCCAAATAAAAAACCTAAAGTGATCAAAGTTTCTTTCATGCTTTGAGCTTAGGTATAGTCTTGAAGGATGATTTCTATAGACTTTGATATGATCTTTATGGATTAGAGTGTTTTGGGAAATGAAATTTGAATTTAAAACTTGACTGTTGGAATTGTAATTCAAAAGAATTTTGAATATTGTTTGAGTATTTGATTTATTTAAGAATTCACCCTTAATAACTCAAACTTTAAATAAATGAAGATACTCAATAAAATGAATATTCCAAAACTTCATTCAATAAATAAGTTACACAAATGTAACTTATGCACATAAGCAACAATCTTCACAATAGTAAATAAATAAAAGAATAATATTTCTGTATTGATAATAGTACAATCTTTATTACAAAATAAGAAAAAAAGTACAAAAGAATTAATTAAAAATTACAATTGAATCAGAGAGATATTACAACTTAATATTTTATAAATAAAAAGAAAAACCTAAACTAAGGTCTTGATCTTCAAATGTGGTACCTGCAAAATAAACATAAACAAAAGAAAGAAAGTTAAAGTTAAAAGGATATTACTCTCAGACTTGACAGTGAAGTGCACTGATCAAGGTTCATCATTGAGTAATTTGAGGGGCAAGTTTCACCAATATGAAAGAATATATCTTTCATAATTTTAAGCAATAAGTCAAATAAACAGCAAGGAGGGGCAAGTTTCACCAGCCAAGTAAATGGTAACCTGGTGAAAGTAACTCTCAAAAACCAGAACATATCCACAACTGTGCAACAGGCACACAGGCAGCACACACACCAAACTGCATGGGTGTGCTGTCAGCACCACAACAACAGCACAATCAAACAAAACCATCAACACAGCCGTGGGAAGCCAATCCCCCACACAATTCCATTGTTCTTACACACCAAGCCTAGCAGCCACCAGCTAAACCCAGCCAAAGCCAAGCTAAATCACACCAATCAAAACCTTGGATCACACCACCAAAATGGTGACATACGGAGGGGGTGGATCAGGTGGATAGCAAGACCAAGCCATCAGAACCAGGAGGTGAAGGACTAGATCAAGGACAAGATAGGAGCTGGAAATACCAGGAGAGCATCAGATCAAGCTACCACAAGATCAACCACAGGAAAACCCACATCAAGTGAAAGTGGTGAGTAAATTGACCATCACATGATCTATCTGTATAAGATTAGACAAGCATACTTGATCTGTCTTTTACTCAAATTCTCAGAAAACACCCAAGTGGGGTGAATCCATCCCTGAAGTTTTTAAACACTAAAAGCAATCAGAAAAGTATAAGGATCCAACTAGATCTCAGAACAACATCATAGACCTAGCTATCAAGCTATATTTCAATTCAAGAATGAATATAGCTAAGATTTAAACTTCTAGGCACATCTCTTCAACTAGAGTAGCACCTTAGAATTTAATCTTATGGATCTATATACGTGATCAAGCCTATCATCATTTTTTCCAAACTTTGATTCAAGAAACAGGAGCTGGTATCACTACCAGAACCAATCCATGTGAATCAACAAGATAGAGGTCTAAATCCCTAAACCTTAGACCAACATCATTGGTTCGAGGGATACAAGGAAACAGGATTTCACTTATCTATCATACCAAGCCAAATCTTAAGCTTGAATAAAATCACACCAAGTAAAAGAATCTAGTCTTGTGTGCCATACCAGGATGGTGTCACAAGAACAGTTCTAAACTAAGCAGGTTAAGCATCCAATCTTCACAGATACAATCAACCAATTATAAATCATTTTACTGTTCTTAAATACAGGAATCATAAACAGGATATTCATATATATATATATATATGTCTTCACTGTAAGAGACCATTTTGATCTCAATTTATACATGAATTCTTAAGCCAACATTACTAAGACAGTGACTTCATCACACCATACTCACTATCATTAACCAAGTAATGACAGTGGTAAGTTATCAAAACCACTAGCTTTACCAAGTATTGTTTCCAGAGCAACTCTACCATCTGAATCATATGAAATTTAACCATGAAATCATCTGGTAAACCACTAGCATCACCATAGTTAATCATCAGCAATAAACCACTAGCATCACCACAACTAATCATCAGCAGTAAGCCACAGCTAGTCACCACTTAACGGGTTCAGGGATCATCAACACATGATCCAATTCATCAGTATCTAATCCAGAACAGGGTATGAACCCTAAATAGAACAAACCATCCTAATCAGGATAGAATAGTCACTAGGAAGGTCACTACCAACATCTAGCATAGGGTGGCCTAGCACGGAGAGCACGAGGGGAGAGGAATGACTTACCGAAGGTCCTCACTGTAGAATAGAAGAGGAAGCAGAGGGGCTGAGGACCATGGCGGCACGGGGAGCACCCCAAGGGGGCGCTGCGACCCATACAACGCCACGGCGGCGACCATAGCCACGCCTAGGGGCGAGGAGCATCACCACGGCGCACGACAACAGTGGCAGCGCTAGGATCAATGCCAACCCTAAACCCTAGGGTTCGGGACGGCATCGATTTGATCACAGAGGGCTCCAGATCAAAATCAAATTGGATAGGAGGGTAGAGCGGAGACGACAACCTCATCATACACCACGGCGGCGGCCAGGAAGGTCCACGGTGGTGCGAATCGCCGGCGACAGCACCGCTGACCATGGGGTCAGGGAAGGAGAAGGAGAGAGGTGGGCTCGAGAGAGAGACAGAGAGTGATGGGCTGGATTAGGCCAGAAACCCTTCGGGTGGTTGTTTTGACTTTGCCTAATGGGCCACAAGGGCCCAATGCAACCAAAAAAATCATCCCAAATCCTTTAGAGCCTGTTTTAAATAATTGGAAAAGACCATAATGCCCTTGAATTTAAATAAATTTAAGAAAATAAAATAAAAGTCCAAAAATTATAAATAAAATATTTTTGGATTCACAATAATCTAAACTATTCAAATAAATTAAAAAAAATAAAATTTTAAACATATAAATTTTATTAAGAATTTTTTAATTTAAATATTCCTTATGGAATTTTAAAAATTTATTGAAAGATGATAAAAATAAATAAAAATCACTTTCATTATATATTAATATTGTGATATTTTAGAAAAATAATAAACAAATATTTCCTAACAATTTTTGGTATTCAAATAATAATTCTTAAATAAATTATTAAATCAATAAAATTCAGATAAAAGGAAATAAAATAGAAAGAGTACAATATTCAATAAATATTAAAGGAATTAATATTTATAAATCCTTAATTAATTAAAAAGGATTTTCTATAATGGGCGAAAATACATATAAAGTTAAATAATGCGTTACATTACTTTTGCATAATCATTTTGCTTCTTTAAATATTGTCCTTACCGGGCAATAGTGATGTTTTTGTAGACATAGAAGCTCAAGGTCCAGTGCAAGCATCAGACTTCACTACCTTGCCATCACAAGGCAAGTTCATCACTTGCTCATATCCTTTGAAGAGTCTTTATCAAAGTATTTGCAAATTGTGTGTTATCATATATACTCCAAAGAAAGAAAATAATATTTTCACAAATAAAGAAATCATAGATATCATCCTAAGTGATGATATAATGGAGCAATAGAACTTAGGGTTCTATTTGCAATAATGATGATTAATTAGGGACTTAATAACCCCTGACATCAGTGATTCTAGCGCCGTATATTACGCGTTAGCCATGAGATTTGGAATGGGACGGAGAAGTCAGCTGTATCTTCTTCCTCTCGCATGAAGCCGGATGTGCAGGTCATGGCTGTTATCCTTGTAGCGTGTATATTAATTGGTAATTCATAGAGGATATGCAGCATATGGGTGGGAACCCTCATCGTCCCACGATAGTTCTGGCATCTAACGGTTTGTACAAATCATTGTCGTAATTCAATATGTGGGCATGGTGTACACCAAGGAGGCATGCGAGGTCGCGAAGGGGGCAGTGATTGGCTTGGACCAACTACTAGGCCCCACATCATGGAATTGTGGACAGGAAAGTACGCTCGATTGTGCAACAAGGAGTTGATCTCTCATGGGTAAAGTAACGCACCTCTACAGAATGTAAAAAAATTGTAACTTGTTACTCCCTGTTCTGGGAAGGAGCTACAAACGCGGCAGGAAAGGAACTCCATGAAAGTTCTGGTCAACCTGTGAAGGCTGATGGTCATAGATTTTCTTAATAAAATCAATCTTTGAAGAAAGTTTTACAAAAACTGCATAGTGCCAAGGATTTATAATCCGAGGTGGTAATTAGAGCATCAAACTTCCCACCTTTCATATAACGAACTTGTTGGGTAACGCTGTTACTCATCCTTTCCTTTGATCCCTTGCTTAGACTCTGAGGATCCCGAAGACGTGCCACTGTATGCAGCTGAATGTCAAGAAGATGTGTTCTACGAGGAGCCTGACCTGTCAGGAGGTGTTGAAGGAGTGGATTACGAAATCCCCTATGGTGTCGATGATAACGAGTCCAACTAAGTATCCTAGTTAGTAGTAACCAACGGAGTTGAGCAGCATGAACTCTATAGAATAAGCTGCTGAGCTCAACTCCTAGTTGGAGTTGCTACTTTTAAATTCCGCTGAAACACTTTATATTTTGGTTTGTAAGTTGAAACCTTTTGAAAAGTCTTGAACTTCTGGTATTGTAATAATAATAATGTGTGAATGTTTGAAATATGGACCCGCAATGTTTCTGTTGTACCACTCTGAGGGATGTGATATTTACAGAATGGTGTTCTGTGGATGTCATGTTAACGACTATAGTGTACTACACATGCAGTGGTATGCTGGGTCACCGCAGTTGGTATCAGAGCAAATTTCTTTGACCTTAGGTTGGAAACCTAGTAAAGGGTATTACCTGTAGGAAAGTTTAGCAACGATAATGAATTCTCTAAAAGTAATATAATGGGTAGTCAAATGAGAATATTTTGTTATATGTTTTAGTGCGATAATTCTTTGTTATGATGCAATATATTATTGGTTACTAATCAAAATTATTTTTTTGATATACAGAGCTATGGCACCAAAGTTTCCAAAAAAGACTTTGGTAAGGAAAGAGTAGACTCTTGATGATTATCAAGGATCATTCACATACCAACTTTGTCAACTTTTAAAGATTTTTGTTGTCCAACTAGAATTCCAGTGAACACTATAACCTACTTTGATGGCCGGATGTTATCCAAGTATCGTGTGAGTATCCAACTTCTAGAGGAGCTTGGATTATATCACGATCTACCTATAGGTGAAGGTAGGAGTCACTTAGCAGCATATCATGTTGTTGTTGAGGAGGCGATAGCTAATATCCGGGAGCATAAAGCCAAGGAGTTATAAGGTAGAACATTTTCTGTGATACCTCATGATTCTATAGACTCGTAGCCTATACCGGATCATCTTACTTTGGTTACGAAGCATCCTAAGTTAGCTTCCAAGTTTATGGATAGATACCGAACACTCGTTGCGTATTTTTACAAGACACATCAAGTGATTGTTGAAGATAAAAATGACATGTTAGAGGATCTCACTGATCCAAAAAGGAGGAAGCAGTTAGCATTCCAGTTAAAGAAGGAAGCAAGTAGTCGTGCAAAACCTATCTTTAAGGATATACCTATAGATCCTGAATCTTTTATACCATATCCTTATTCACCAAGACCTGAACCTATACATGATCCTACTATGGGTATGAGGTATGTAGTACCACAGGGTTCAGAGGATGGTTCTGACTCAGAACTTCCTATTGAGAATTCTAATGGTTGGAGAAGGGGATCATATGAAGGATCTCATGAACACCAGATGTCCACAGATGGTTCTGACAAAAATGTTGGACGATCTAGCTAGATGGGTGCAAGAATTAACCTTAGTAACAGTAGTAGAAATACCATGTCAATAGATAATCAGGATGAAGAATAAGATCCTGAGGAGAGAGTGTTTGAATCATCAACATCTTCTCAAAACCCAGGGAATATACATTATCCAGTGTTTAACTATCTTGCCCAAAGGAGCACCTGGGGATCAGCAGGATCTGTGTATCCTATTGACAACTCAAGGAATGAAGCTCAGGGGATGCAGGTAGGGGATAATGTTGAATATGTTTCTGAAGACTTTTCAGCTGAGCTGGAGGGAGTCAATGCGCTCAGGTTGAGTAATGACTCAAGTCCTGACACTTCAGATACTGAGTATGTTCCCTCTAGAAGGCCATTTGTTTCACAAATTGTGCGACCAACGACACGTCATCATGGTTCGACGTCAGGCATGTATGATGAGCGTTGTTACTACTAGAGGTAGGCAACTATTTAGAGGTATCAAGTATCGTGTATTGTACTCTACAAAATAAGGCAGTTAGATAAATAAGGTAGTGTTGTGATTATACCTATATGGTATATGTTGTAATGACTTTGTATTATTATGATATTATGTATAATATGTGAAATGCATATTTGGATTTCCTTTGGATCTTCATTGTGTGGCTGGTTCTGTGCGTAAAGTCGAACTCAGAACACATGTTCATGATGTAATTATGAGTATTCGCTTTATGTTGCAAGACTAGAGGGTCATGGATACGGGTGTAGAAATCAAAGCTGAGCAGCTGCGGATGGAACGTGAGGCCAAAGAGAAGGCCGATGCAGATGTAACAAATCAGGGAGCATTGCCACTACCACCACCAATGAGACTGTTAATGGAACAGAACTTTATGCAGTGCATGCAAATGATGCAAGAGACCCAAAACAAGTTCATGGAGGAGTTGCTGGGACGAGCAAATCAGAGGGCACCTGAAGGTGGAGGAGTGAGTCTATCTGACTTCTAGAATGCAAGGCCGTTACCTTTTGCATCAGCTCCTGAACCAATGGATGTAGAAGATTGGCTAGCACATACAGAAAGAAAGCTGAAGACTGTAGGTTGCAATGATGAGGAGAAATTGAGGTATGCAACTCATCTTCTCACTGGACCTGCAGCATCATGGTGGGAGAATCAGTTGGCCATGCAACAACCAGGAAGGGAGTTTACCTGGGAGGAGTTCAAGCAGAGATTCCGTGAATATCATGTTCCGGAAAGTGTTATGGAGTTGAAGCGGAGAGAATTTGAGGAGCTTCAGCAGGGATATACTAGTGTCATGAAGTATATTCGGGAGTTTAGTCAACTGTCTCGTTATGCTGAGGAGGATGTTAACACAGAGGAAAAGAGGAAGAAGCATTTTCTGCGTGGATTAAATCCATTTGTGAGGATGCAGTTGAGGTTGGCTAATAAGCAAACTTATCAGCAGTTGCTAGATGTAGCTATTACTTTTGAAGATGACTACAAGAATGTCCAAGAGGATAGGAGGAAGAGAGCCAAGAAGGAAACCAAGAGAATTCAGGCAAGTAAACCTAAACCCAATCTGGACTTCAAACCCCGGAACAAGGACTATGGAAATAACAACAATAACAATAACAAGGGAAGTGGTGGAAATCAATCCAATCCAAGAAGGAATGTTATTTGTAACAATTGTGGAATTCCAGGGCATTTCCAGAGGGAATGCAAAAATCCTATAGTGATCTGTTACGGTTGTGGTCAGAAGGGGCATATCAAGCTCGATTGTCTGAGCAAACCACCAGGAGGTTGGCCTACCAAGGGAGGAGGACAAACCAGTGGAGGAAATGGACAACCCAATAAAGGAGGAAATAATGGCAAGAACAACAATGGCAAGAGAAACAGACCTACCGAGAAACTGAACTATGCAACCCTCAAGGAGGTGGATAATTCGGAGCATGCAGTGATAGGTACGCTCAATATCCTTACCAATCCCGGCAAAGTTCTATTTGATACCGGTGCAACTACTTCATTCATTTCTGAAGAATTCTGTGATAAGTTCGGGATTAGAATGGCAACGTTAGAAAACCCTATGACCGTAGTTACGGCAGGGGGGAATGTGATTGTACGCCACATTAAACAAGATCAGGTTATCTTGATCTATGGTTGTACATACTGTCTAGACCTTTATGTGATTCCTTTGAAGGGAATTGCAGTAGTGCTGGGTATGGACTAGATGATGGAACATGGAGCTCAGATAAATTATGAGGAGAAAACTGTCTCAATCAAAACTCCAAGTGGAGCAAGGATAGTTTACCAAGCAGATAAGCACAGTCATATCATGGTGGATCTACAGTTGAACTCGATGAAAGAGGTCAAATTGGAAGATATTTCTATATTAAATGAATTTCAAGATGATTTTCCAGCAGAGCTACCGGGAATGCCACCAGACCGAGACATAGAGTTCACTATTGATCTAATTTCTGGTATAGCACCGATAGCCCAAGCACCATATAAGATGGGACCCAAAGAGTTAAAAGAACTCAAAGAGAAAATTGATGAGTTTGCCAGAAAAGGATTTATTCAGGAAAGTGTATCTCCATGGGGAACACCAGTAATCTTTGTGGATAAGAGAGATGGTGGAAGAAGGATGTGTGGAGATTATAGAAATCTGAACAACGTTACTATCAAGAATAAGTATCCTTTACCAAGAATTCAAGATTTGTTTGATCAAGTGAAAGGAGCCGAAGTATTTTCAAAGATCAACTTAAGATCTGGATACCATCAAATAAAAATCAAACCGGAAGATGTTCCAAAGACAAGATTTGTCTCAAGATATGGACACCATGAGTATCTGGTAGTACCATTTGGTTTGACCAATGCACCAGCAATACTCATGAATTTGATGAATAAAATCTTCATGCCATATTTGGATAAGTTCGTCATAGTCTTTATTGATGATATTCTAATATATTCAAAGGATAAGGAAGAGCATGCTAATCATTTGAGAATAGCATTGCAGACACTAAGGGAACATAAACTTTATGCTAAGTCTAGTAAGTGTGAATTTTGGCTAGATGAGGTAGAATTCCTTCGCCATGTGATTAGTAAGGATGGAATTGCTGTAAATCCATCTAAAGTTCAGTCAGTATTAGAGTGGACTGCACCAATCAATGTGAAGCAAATTCGAGGTTTCTTAGGAATGGCTGGTTATTATCGGAGATTCATTGAAGGTTTCTCCAAAATAGCTGGATCAATGACCAAATTGCTAAGAAAGAATACACCATTCAATTGGGATGAGAAGTGTGAAGCAAGTTTTCAGGAGTTGAATACCAGGTTAACCACGGCTCCAATCTTAGCAGTTCCTGAAACAGGGAAGGATTTTACAGTATACTATGATGCATCTAAAGAAGGTTTGGGTTGTGTGTTAATGCAAGATCGGAAGGTGATTTCTTATGGTTCAAGACAACTGAAACCACATGAAGTCAACTATCCAACTCATGACTTAGAGTTAGCAGCGGTAGTTTTTGCGCTGAAAGGATGGACGCATTTTCTTTATGGAGCCAGATGTGAGCTATACACTGACCATAAAAGTCTCAAATATTTCTTCACCCAAAAGGAACTGAATATGAGACAGAAGCGTTGGTTGGAACTAATCAAAGATTATGATTTAACAATCAACTATACTCCAGGAAAAGCAAATGTTGTAGCTGATGCTTTAAGCAGAAATAGTGCAGACATTCAGCCTAGCAATCGGGACTTACCAAAGAGTTACAAATGGACTTGGAGATATTAGAGCTTAAATTCATTAGAATAGAGGTTCTTGGAGGATTAGCTACTATGCAGGTAGTTGAACAGCAAGACAATGATCTTAAGCACGAAATTTTCAGACATCAAGCAGAAGATCCTTTTATTGCTGAGGAAATTCGGAGGATATGTCAAGGACAAAAATCAGTTTTTTGCCTTGGAGATTATGAGTCTTTATGGTTCCAAGACCGTCTTTGTGTTCCAGATGTGACTGAAATTCGTGATGTCATACTCATAGAAGCACATGAAACACCATATTCTATACATCCAGGAAGTACTAAGATGTATATGGACTTGAAAGAACTATTCTAGTGGAATAACATGAAAAGGGATATTGCTAAATATGTATCAGAATGCCATACTTGCCAAAGGGTGAAGGCTGACCATCACCTTTGGAAATTCCCAAATGGAAGTGGGAGGAAATAGGTATGGACTTCATCACAGGATTGCCCATGACACCTAAACGGAAGGGTATGATATGGGTTACTGTGGACAGACTCACTAAAAGTGCACATTTTATTCCGGTAAATCAGAAAGATAATGCCGAGAAGTTAGTAGAAGTTTACGCCAAAGAGATAGTAAGTAAGCATGGAGTACCCAAAAAGATCGTAACTAATAGGGGATCAGTGTTTACTTCAGCATTTTGGAAGCAATTGCATGAAGCACTTGGTTCAAAGTTAGATTTCAGCACAACCTATCATCCTGAGATAGGAGGTCAAACAGAGAGAACAAATCAGATACTAGAATACATGTTAAGAGCTTGTGCATTACATTTTGGAGGTACATGGGAAGATCATCTACCATTGGCAGAATTTTCCTACAATAATAGCTATCAGAGTAGTATGAAGGTAGCTCCATACCAACTTATGTATGGAAGGAAGTGTAGATCACCAATATGTTGGTATGAGCCTGGTAGCAGCAAAGAATTTGCGCCAGACTATATCAAGGAAAGACAGGATATCATTGATAAGATCAGGGATAGACTAATAATAGCCCAGAGTAGGCAGAAAAGTTGTGCTGATCAAAGTCAAAGATCTTGGCATCCAGAAGTGGGAGACATGGTATACTTGAAACTAAGTCCAATGAAAGGGGTGAAAAGGTTCGGAGTTAAAGGAAAATTGAGTCCAAGATACATCGGACCATTCAAGATATTGAGTCAGAACAGAACTATAGCTTATGCTTTAGAGTTACCATCAAGATTGGCTCAAGTGCATAATGTTTTCCATGTGTCACAACTTCATAAATGTTTGAAAGTTCCGGATGATGCAATCGCACATCAGGAGATAGAACTACAAGCAGACTTCACCTATGATGAAAAACCCTGTAAAATTCTAGAAGAAAACTGGAAAATGTTGAGGAATAGGGCAATCAAATATTGCAAGGTACAGTGGGAACATCACCCTGAAAGGGAAGCCACTTGGGAGAAAGAAGAGGATTTAAGAAAAGCCTATCCATAACTATTCAGGTACATCTCAATAAACTTCGGGACGAAGTTTAATTTAAGGGGGGGGGGAGTCTGAAACATCCCAGCATTTAGGAACTAACAAAGGGTAGATTTAGGAATTTAAGGTGTTGCATGCATTCATCTGTGAAAATGTGGGTAATTTTTTCACCAAATAAAAAACCTAAAGTGATCAAATTTTTTTTCATGCTTTGAACTTAGGTATAGTCTTGAAGGATGATTGCTATAGACTTTGATATGATCTTTGTGGATTAGAGTGTTTGGGAAATGAAATTTGAATTTAAAACTTGAGTGTTGGAATTATAATTCAAAAGAATTTTGAATATTGTTTCAGTATTTGATTTAATTAAGAAATAACCCTTCATAACTCAAACTTTAAATAAAATAAGATAATCAATAAATTGAATATTCCAAAACTTCATTCAATAAATAAGTTACACAAATGTAACTTATGCACATAAGCAACAATCTTCACAATAGTAAATAAATAAAAGAATAATATTTCTTTATTGATAATAGTACAATCTTTATTACAAAAGAATAAAAAAAGTACAAAAGAATAAATTAAAAATTACAATTGAATCAGAGAGATATTAGAAGTTAATATTCTATAAATAAAATAAAAACCTAAACTAAGGTCTTGATCTTCAAATCTGGTACCTGCAAAATAAACATAAACAAAAGAAAGAAAGTTAAAGTTAAAAGGATATTACTCTCAGACTTGACAGTGAAGTGCACTGATCAAGGTTCATCATTGAGTAATTTAAGGGGCAAGTTTCACCAATATGAAAGAATATATCTTTCATAATTTTAAGCCATAAGTCAAATAAACAGCAAGGATGGGCAAGTTTCACCAGCCAAGTAAATGGTAACCTGGTGAAAGTAACTCTCAAAAACCAGAACATATCCACAACTGTGCAGCAGGCACACATGCAACACACACACCAAACTTCATGGGTGTGCTGTCAACACCACAACAATAGCACAATCAAATAAAACCATCAACACAGCCGTGGGAAGCCAATCCCCACACCATTCCATTGTTCTTACACACCAAGCCCAGTAGCCACCAGCTAAACCCAGCCAAAGCCAAGCTAAATCACACCAATCAAAACCTTGAATCACACCACCAAAATGGTGACATAAGGAGGGGGTGGATCAGGTGGATAGCAAGACCAAGATCATGCCATCAGAACCAGGAGGTGAAAGACTAGATCAAGGACAAGCTAGGAGCTGGAAATACCAGGAAAGCATCAGATCAAGCTACCACAAGATCAACCACAGGAAACCCCACATCAAGTGAAAGTGGTGAGTAAATAGACCATCACATGATCTATATGTCTAAGATTAGACAAGCATACATGATCTGTCTTTTACTCAAATTCTCAGAAAACACCCAAGTGGGGTGAATCCATCCCTGAAGTTTTTAAACACTAAAAGCAATCAGAAAAGTATAAGGATCCAACTAGATCTCAGAACAACATCATAGACCTAGCTATCAAGCTATATTTCAATTCAAGAATGAATATAGCTAAGATTTAAACTTCTAGGCACATCTCTTCAACTAGATTAGCACCTTAGAATTTAATCTTATGGATCTATATAAGTGATCAAGCCTATCATCATTTTTTCCAAACTTTGATTCAAGAAACAGGAGCTGGTATCACTACCAGAACCAATCCATGTGAGTCAACAAGATAGAGGTCTAAATCCCTAAACCTCAGACCAACATCATTGGTTCTAGGGATACAAGGAAAGAGGATTTCATTTATCTATCATACCAAGCCAAATCTTAAGCTTGAATAAAACCACACCAAGTAAAAGAATCTAGTCTTGTGTGCCATACCAGGATGGTGTCACAAGAACAGTTCTAAACTAAGAAGGTTAAGCATCCAATCTTCACAGATACAATCAACCAATTATAAATCATTTTCCTGTTCTTAAACATAGGAATCATAAACAGGATATTCATATATATACATGTCTTCACTGTAAGAGACCATTTAGATCTCAATTTATACATGAATTCTTAAGCCAACAATACTAAGACTGTGACTTCATCACACCATACTCACTGTCATTAACCAAGTAATGACAGTGGTAAGTTATCAAAACCACTAGCTTTACCAAGTATTGTTTCCAGAGCAACTCTACCATCTGAATCATATGAAATTTAACCATGAAATCATCTGGTAAACCACTAGCATCACCACAGTTAATCATCAGCAATAAACCACTGGCATCACCACAACTAATTATCAGTAGTAAGCCACAGCTAGTCACCACTTAACGGGTTCAGGGATCATCAACACATGATCCAATTCATCAGTATCTAATCCATAGCAGGGTATGAACCCTAAATAGAACAAACCATCCTAATCAGGACAGAACAGTCACCAGGAAGGTCACTACCAACATCTAGCATAGAGTGGCCTAGCACAGAGAGCACGAGGGGAGAGGAATGACTTACCGAAGGTCCTCGCTATAGAATAGAAGAGGAAGCAGAGGGGCCGACGACCATGGCGGCACAGGGAGAACCCCAAGGGGGTGCTGCGACCCATACAGGGCCATGACGGCGACCATAGCCACGCCTAGGGGCGAGGAGCATCACCACGACGCATGAGTGGCGCCAGGATCAACGCCTACCCCAAACCCTAGGGTTCGGGACGGCATCGATCCGATCACAGAGGGCTCCAGATCCAAATCAAATTGGATAGGAGGGTAGAGCGGAGCCGACAACCTCATCCTACACCACGGCGGCAGCCAGGAAGGTCCACGGTGGTGCGAATCGCCGGCGACAGCACCGCTGACCACGGGGTCAGGGGAGGAGAAGGAGAGAGGTGAGCTCGAGAGAGAGAGACAGAGAGTGATGGGCTGGATTAGGCCAGAAACCCTTCGGGGTGGTTGTTTTGACTTTGCCTAATGGACCACAAGGGCCCAATACAACCAAACAATCAGCCCAAATCCTTTAGAGACTGTTTTAATAATTGGAAAAGACCAAATGCCCTTGAACTTAAATAAATTTTAGAAAATAAAATAAAAGTTCAAAAATTATAAATAAAATATTTTTGGATTCACAATAATCTAAACTATTCAAATAAATTAAAAAAAATAAAATTTTAAACATATAAATTTTATTAAGAATTTTTTAATTTAAATATTCTATGGAATTTTAAAAAATTATTGAAAGATTATAAGAATAAATAAAAATCACTTTCATTATTTATTAATATTGTAGTATTTTAGAAAAATACTAAACAAATATTTCATAACAATTTTGGTAGTCAAATAATAATTCTTAAAGAAATTCTTAAATCAATAAAATTCAAATAAAAGGAAATAAAATAAAAAGAGTACAATATTCAATAAATATTAAAGGAATTAATATTTATAAATCCTTAATTAATTAAAAAGGATTTTCTATAATGGGCGAAATTACATATAAAGTTAAATAATGTGTTACATTACTTTTGCATAATCATTTTGCTTCTTTAAATATTGTCCTTACCGAGCAATAATGATGTTTTTGTAGACATAGAAGCTCAAGGTCTAGTGCAAGCATCAGACTTCACTACCTTGCCATCACAAGGGAAGTCCATCACTTGATCATATCCTTTGAAGACTCTTTATCAAAGTATTTGCAAATTGTGTGTTATAATATATACTCCAAATAAAGAAAATAATATTTTCACAAATAAAGAAATCATAGATATCATCCTAAGTGATGATATAATGGAGCAATAGAACTTAGGGTTCTATTTGCAACAATGATGATCAATTAGGGACTTAATAACCCCTGACTTCATTGATTCTAGCGCCGTATATTATGCGTTAGCCATGAGATTTGGAATGGGACGGAGAAGTCAGCTGTATCTTCTTCCTCTCGCATGAAGCCGGATGTGCAGGTCGTGGCTGTTATCCTTGTAGCATGCATATTAATTGGTAATTCATAGAGGATATGCAGCATATGGTGGGAACCCTCATCGTCCCACGATAGTTCTAGAATCTAACGGTTTGTACAAACCATTGCCGTAATTCAATATGTGGGCATGGTGTACACCAAGGAGGCATGCGAGGTCGCGAAGGGGGCAGTGATTGGCTTGGACCAACTACTAGGCCCCACATCATGGAATTGTGGACAGGAAAGTACGCCCGGTTGTGCAACAAGGAGTTGGTCTCTCATGGGTAAAGTAACGCATCTCTACAGAGTGTAAAAAAATTGTAACTTGTTACTCCCTGTTCCGGGAAGGAGCAACAAACGCGGCAGGAAAGGAACTCCATGAAAGTTCTGGTCAACCTTAGAAGGCTGATGGTCATAGATTTTCTTAATAAAATCAATCTTTGAAGAAAGATTTACAAAAACTACATAGTGCCAAGGATTTATAATCCGAGGTGGTAGTTAGAGCATCAAACTTCCCACCTTGCATATAATGAACTTGTTGGGTAACGATGTTACTCATCCTTTCCTTTGATCCCTTGCTTAGACTCTAAGGATCCCGAAGACGTGCCAATGTATGCAGCTGAATGTCAAGAAGATGTGTTCTACGAGGAGCCTGACCTGTCAGGAGGTGTTGAAGGAGTGGATTACGAAATCCGCTATGGTGTCGATGATAACGAGTCCAACTAAGTATCCTAGTTAGTAGTAACCAACGGAGCCGAGCAGCATGAACTATGTAGAATAAGCTGCTGAGCTCAACTCCTAGTTGGAGTTGCTACTTTTAAATTCCACTGAAACACTTTATATTTTGGTTTGTAAGTTGAAACCTTTTGAAGTCTTGAACTTCTGGTATTGTAATAATAATAATGTGTGAATGTTTGTAATATGGACCCACAATGTTTCTGTTGTACCACTCTAAGGGATGTGATATTTACAGAACGGTGTTCTGTGGATGTCATGTCAACGACTATAGTATACTACACATGCAGTGGTATGCTGGGTCACTGCATATTGTGTATTGGGAGGACTTCTATGGAAAGACTTCGTCACATTCTCGATCTGCCGGTATACCAATATGTGTGTACTAAACCAGCGGCCACTGGTGGCGTCAAAGCGAGATTGTGTCATGTGGGTAAAGTGTACAACTTCTAGAGAAGATATAAATCTAATTGATTAGCCGTGTAACCCGGTTATGGACAATATTGAGCAACTAAGGCTTGAAGCTTATGGATGATCTCGACATTCTAATTTCTTAATAAAATTTGATGGATTAACAAGGGAGTAGGAGCACTTGGTGTTAGCCAACGTGTTATTTGGAAATGATAGGATAAAACTATTGCTTTATGCGAATCTGCCTGAAACTCCACTTAGCCAAATATGCATGTAATTTATAGGTTCCATTTATATCCACATACTAGTGACACTTACCAATACATTCAAAGTATTGACCATTCGTGGCTGCAACCTTTCATGTTGCAGGTTATATCGTTTCTGAGTGATCGTTATAGGTCGCGAGACTCCACTCAACGATTGTTCGCCTATGGAATATTTGAAGAATGGATATCTATTGTATTGCTTTCCGCTGTGATATAATGTAAATTCTGGATCATATTCGTTGTATTTATGATGTACAGTTATATTTGATATCATTTTTGTACTGTGTGTGCCAGTGAACCGATCTAGGGATTGGCACTATACACATGAACTCAGCCTTATCAGGCGAGGGTGTTACAAGATGGTATCAGAGCTGTGCGTTGACTGTAGGATCATGACCTTAGAAATGGATTAGCAATAGGAGACCTCTGTTAGGAGAACTATCATATTTTCTACTTACTAGAGTTCTTATATTCCTTGTCTATCTTTTTCAGGACCTCTCCTTATTCAAAATTTGTAGTTGTTCATTCCTTTGATACATGTATGAGTGTTGCCTACAAGTAAAATAATAAATAGGATGACACAAATGAGCATCTCATCATGTTTTGTTAGATCTGGACCACCATATTTTATCTATTTAGGAGATCATCGCTATCGTGTTAGCATATTGATCCTACCAACTTATGTGGTATGACAATATTAGTTGTTTGCTTGGTTGTATTGAGCTATTTTGTGTGATACCTTGTTTAGGATCAGTTAGTTTTGAAACTCTAAAGTTGCTGGAGTTTTCGTTTGATCTTAAAATTATTTTAATGGTGTGAATTGATTGAAATTCGTCAGATTACTACTATAGTTTTCTGCCTAAACTGTTGTACCGCGCAATTTTTCATATTTTTCTGGTAACTCAAAAAAATCTAAAACAATTGGATATGAAGCGTAATTACCTGTACTACATGCACCAAAATTGTCTAATATTCATGACGAGTTTAAGGTGCCCATAAAAATTCGTGAAACCTATTGTACCGTTTTGACAGATTTTGTTTGTTGTTTATTTGTTGCTCTATTCTACACTAGAATCATCTCCAACCTTTTCAATCTATTTTGTGGTTATATACTGCTAGTTTTAAACCCCTGTAACGTTGCTATGCAAACGTTTGCTTATGTGTTGATTGCTTATGATTGTTTGCTTGGTTATGACATTGATTGCTTCATATAGTTATGGGTAGAAATACTTCTCTTAGTCATCTTCTATCTATACTCATCTATGCAATCCTAAACAGATGCCGCCTCGCCGCCGACCCACTGAGATGGAGCAGTTGATAGCAACACATGCGCAACTAGCACAAGTCGTGACTCAATTCATAACAAACAACAACAACCCAACCCAAGTGGATGCACTCACTAGATTCCTAAAGCTGCGGCCTGCAAAATTCTCAAACGTACCTGAGCCTATGATTGCACTTGATTGGCTGCACTCAATAAATAAGGATTTAGTAACAGTTGGATGCACGGATGAAGAGAAAGTGAGATTTTCTGCTCACCTACTTGAAGGACAAGCAGCTACTTGGTGGGATACCTTTCAGATTACCCACCCCGTTGATACAATCACCTGGGAGATGTTTGAGGAAGGATTTAAGACAAACCATGTCTCGTCTGGAGTCATGACCCTAAAGAGAAAGGAATTCCATGATCTACACCATTACAATCGCACGGTGTCAGAGTACATAGAGGAATTCACCAATTTGTCTCGCTATGCTTCAGAGGATGTCGACACTGATGATAAAAGGAAAGAGAGATTTCTGGATGGACTAAGTGATGAGCTCTCGGTTCAGCTATCAGTAGTTTACACTCCCACCTTCCAGGATCTAATGGACAAAGCTAGGATTCTCGAAGAAAAACAGAGGCAAGTTGAGAAGCGCAAGAGGAAGCACAACAACAACTGCAACTCAGGATCATGTCAGAGAATCTGTACCTTCCATGATGGGAATGGAAATTCTGAACAACACATGCATGAAGGCAACGAACACGACGACCATGGGCACAAGGACCACCACAACAACGATGGAGTTAATAGTGGTGATGAGGGTAGTCAAGACAATGATGGAAATAGTGGCCTTAACCATCATAAGAAGTCCAAAAGGAGGGATATAAGCCAGCTACAGTGTTACAATTGCAAGGAATTGGGGCATTATGCGTCAGATTTCCCTGAGAAGAAAAGGAAGAAGGCTGAGAAGAAGAAGAATGCTAAGAACTCTAATGGGAACAAGCCCAATCCATTCCAGAACGGGAATGTGAACCGCCTGAACATTGAACACCTATTCGAGGGAGGAGTCATTGAAGAGCTAGATGGAGATGATATATGATAATTGGTAGCAACTTTGGTATGCCAAGAAGCTCACATATTTCCAAGAGAACAGTGGAGAAGCAACCTAGACAGTTCCCCTTTAAGGGTAGTAGCACCCTGATGTACCTCCAAACTATTTCTTTCTATCCTTCTCAAATCTCGGGACGAGATTTCTTTTAAGGGTGGTAGTCTGTAACATCCCAGGATTTCAGAATTTTGGATTTAAAAAAAAATGCATTTCATTCATCATTGCATCTCATGAAAAATCTTGAATCAAAAAAACCTTGTGACAAGACCCTATTTTTGCCTTTTCAAATATTGCAATACAAAGCATTATATGCAAATGGCATATTTGTAATTTTTCACTAGTCAAAATTGTTATCTATAAAGTTTACTGTGTGTGTTTTGAATTTACAAAAATTTAGAAGCTGGATTCACTCCATTTAAAGCTATAAAACTAAATCTACAAAAGATTTACTAAAATAGAAAACATAAAAGAATAAAATGAAAAAAAACTAACCTAACTCTACGCGTCCGAGCAACCTGGCCCAGCCAGCCCTCCACTCCCTACCTACCGCTCGCACCCTCCTGCGAGCAGCGCGCAGCAGCCGCCACCGCAGTAGGCTGGCCCAAAGCTTGGGAGCAGCAGCCCAACCTGGCCCTCAACTTCCCTCTGTCGCTGACAGTGGACCCCACCCCGGTCGTCTTCCACCACGAGGCAGAGACGAACACGGGTTGATCCCGATCGATGCTCCCCGAAATTTCGCTTCGAATCGTTGCTCCCTCTCCATGATTTCTTGTCATATAAATAGCCTCGCTCCTATCTTTGAAACCCCTGTAAAAAACCCTAGCGTTTTGCCCTCGGGCTGCCAGATTCAAGATCAAATCGATCTGCACCGCCGCCATCTCCATTGTCAAGCTCGAAAGGTCAAGCTTCTGACGATTTCCGTCGCCCCGCGACCCTCCTTCTCCTCTGATACTCTTCCCCATCCTCCACTGCCTCACCCTGTGCCGTTTCCCCCTCTACAGAAGCACTAGAGAGCCTGCACGAAGTCGTCGGAGCCCGCGGTGACCCGAGCACGACCAGCCGCCTTTCCCAGACTCTACAGGAAGAGAAGATCATCATAGTCAGTACCCGTGAGACCGCCACGCTCTCCCGAACACCGTCTGACACTCCTCCATCTCGGTTAACCGCCGTACAGCCTCCATCATCGCTGTCTGAAGCCGCCGCGACCGCACAGCCGTCCTCGCCGGGAGCCTCGCCATGGTCAAGCTCCACCGTCCGATCCGCATATGATCCAATGGCCCCTGTTCTAACTGGCACCAAAGAGGTACCAGCCATTTAGCCATTGAAGTGCCGCCACCTGGCCAACCGCGTCGTCACGCCCAGTTAGCCGCTCAACCAATCAGGTCGCGCCACATGGCGTAACAGTTGACCGACTCTGTTCTCCTTTTTATTTAATAGACAGAATTTGTGCAAACTTGTAAAATTCATATCAAAATGGAATATTAATCAGAAAAATACAAATTATATATCATTGGATTCATAAAATTGTTTAGAATATCAAAATACCTTTATATCCAACTTTTAAGTATATATTTACCGTAATAAATTAAATAGTTTAATGGACAATTTGGACTAAATATATCATAGAAAATTATCTGTGTATCAAAAAAATACAAATAATATGTCTATGGATTAGTAATTTCATATACAACATTAATATACTATTGTATCCAAATTTAACAGTGTAGAACTTCTGTAGAGTTTTAAATAGATTTAATGGCCTTTTAGAGTATTAAATCCATAGTAAATAATTTATAGATCATAAAATTATGAATAATATGTCCCTGGAATCACAATATCATGTGGATTACAGATATGTTTTTAGTATGAATTTTAGAAAACATAAATTGTTTAAATGATTTAAACTCCATTAAACACTATTAAAATCATAATAAAAGATTTATAACTCCGATTAAGGTGAATCCAATTGCTACTGGTTTGTAATAATGTCCTCTATCCATTAAACTTCAGATATAAATTTAATACGAAAATTAGTACAGAAGTTTCAATATAACTATTAAAACCTCTATATTGGCAACAAAGATTTAATAATAAATATCATATTGCATTAAGTGATCTCCTGCATGCATCATGTGTTCTAATAGTGTTCAGAGAACTAATTTCAACCATTGTGACATATTAAATCGTCATGCATGTATTTGTTCATCATTGTTTTGTTGTATTGTGCATAATTGCATTGTTTTGAATGGTGTGTTTGTTGTGCACTTGTTTTAATCGACAGATTGCGAGGAGTGCAACTACTGCAATTGGAACTACTATAATTACAAGTATTATAATTGTGACGAGTGCAACGATTGCAATTGTGAGGATTGTTTGAATGACTACATCAACAAAAAGCAAGTGACACTATCATAAATGTCCTAAATATTTTCCTATGCATTGTAGTTGTTTTTAGTAGAAGTGCATGTGTAGGAATATTTTGCACTATGTTCTATGCTATGCTATGCTATGCTATGTCCTATTTAGGATACCCTTTTGTATCTTTCTTAGTGGAAACATCGTAGTTATAGTATGCTTAGCCCTGCTATAGATTCAGGATGGAATATCATGTTATGATTATATGAGGTATTGGAAAGTCTATGGTTTTATATAATAAAACAAGTACTTAATGAATTACCTGGGTGGAATATTGTTGTTGTTGAGTTTGGAAGAAGTGGCAATGAAGGAGACCGTATCTTTGGCTACCTCTCTCGTGTGCGCAGTAGAAGAAGACCACCCAAACATCATAGAGATTGACATGTTTCTCGTACAGTAGCTTCCGTTTACAGCCACCTGCTAATATGGGCTCTGGCTTAGTTAATTACATAGCGGAAGACCCTTTGCATTGGTATATCTTCAGGTTAACTAGAATTGTGTATTGGAGGTTATATCCATGCATTGGTGCCTGTTAGACATGCTAGCTTTGTGTATTGGAGGACTTCTATGGAAAGACTTCGTCACATTCTCGATCTGCCGGTATACCAATTGGTGTGTACTAAATCAGCGGCCACTGGTGACATCAAGGCGAGATTGTGTTGTGTGGGTAAAGTGTACAACTTCTGCAGAAGATATAAATCTAATTGATTAGCCGTGTCCCCGGTTATGGACAATATTGAGCAACTAAGGCTTGAAGCTTATGGATGATCTCGACATTCTAATTTCTTAATAAAATTTGATGGATTATCAAGGGATTAGGAGCACTTGGTGTTGGACAACGTGTTCATACAATTTTCAGAAAGGATTAAAACTATTTGGAAATGATAGGATAAAACTATCGCTTTATGTGAATCAGCCTGGAACTCCACTTAGCCAAATATGCATGTAATTGATAGGTTCCATTTATATCCACATACTAGTGACACTTGCCAATACATTCAAAGTATTGACCATTCGTGGCTGCAACCTTTCATGTTGTAGGTTATATCGTTTCTAGAGGCATGAACCTACTATCGAGCATAAATACTCCCTTGCATAAATACCAACCTTTCATGACCATTCAAAGTATTGCCAATACACTTGCCAATACACTTGCCAATACTCCCAGATTACTAGAGGCATGAACCTACTATCGAGCATAAATACTCCCTCTTGGAGTCACAAGCAAATACTTGGCCAGAGTAACTACTAGCAACGGAGAGCATGCAAGATCACAAATAACATAGACATGATAGAACAATAATCAATCTGCCATAATACGCAATATTCATCGGATCCCAGCAAACACATGATGTAGCATTACAATAATATGATCTTGATCATGATAGGCATATCACAATCACTACTAGGAAAAAGGTCATCAGTGGCGCACTATTTTCAACTTATGTGGCGCATATGGGATGCGCCACAGTTATCGCGCCACTAAACTGTAGTATTGTGGCGCATATTGAAATGCGGCACAGAAGTCTCAAAAACTTCTGTGGCGCATATTGCCAATATGCGCCACAGAAGTCCCCAACCAGATTTCAAACTTCTGTGGCGCATATTGCAAATATGCGCCATAGAAGTCCCCAACCAGATCTCAAACTTCTATGGTGCATATTGCCAATATGCGCCACATTTTTTTTCATATTTCAAAAAAACCCGGCCAGATCTGGCCGGAGGTGGTGATCACCGGAGGTGGGGGTCACCGGAGGAGGAAAAGGAGGACGATTTTGGCCGGAGGGGGAGGAGGAGGTCGCCAGTGGAGGAGAGAAGGAGGCCGCCTATGGAGGAGGGGCTCGCCAGAGGAGGAGGTGGAGGTCACCGGTGGAGGAGAGAAGGAGGCCGCTGGAGGAGGAGGTCGCCGAAGGAGGAGCTCACCGGGATGGAGGAGGAGGGAGGACGAAGGCAGGAGGTGGGAGGAGGAGGAGCTCACCGGGGTGGAGGAGGGAGGAGGAGGATATCATCGGGGTGGAGGAGGAGAAGGTGGAAGAGGGAGGAAAAGGGGAGAAGGAGAGAAGAAGTGGAGGGAGGAGAAGTGTGGAGGAGAGGAAGAGGTGAAAAGGAGAAAAGAGAGGGAGAAGGGACGGCGGGATTCAAATTTCGAATCTCGCCCAACACTTCTGTGGCGCATATGGGAGCAATGCGCCACAAAATTTTCTCCCCCTTTTTATTTTTTTGCAGGAAAAATCTTCTTTCTGCCATAACTTTTTTCTCTTTTCCAATTTGGGGATTATATAAAACTTCAACGACTTCTCTTTTTGAATTTCGAGACGATCATTTTGGTATATTAATTTTTTTTCCGACATCGTATGCAAAAGTTATGGCCGTTTTACTGTGCCATGACTTATTTTTGCAAAAAAAAATCAAAATGCATGTTTATTAATTTTCCTATAAACTAGACCACATTACCTACCACTATGTGAAAGGATTTTATTTTTTGAAGTGTTTTTCATTTTCTCTTATTTTTTGTAAGGCTAAAAAGGCGATCCAAGGGGGAGATCTGTTTTTCCTGCTCGACTTCTGTGGCGCATATGGTCATATGCGCCATATAATAATCACTTCTGTGGCGCATATGGTCATATGCGCCATAGAATATTGGTCAGAGTGTGGTCAACGAGATTCCGTGGTAGGGCCCACATGCTTCTTCTGTGGCGCATGTGGGCATATGCGCCACAGAAGTTTCGTAGCCCAACCCCGTGTGGGGGTCCCACCATACTTCTGTGGCGCACTGTCATATTCCATGCGCCATAGAAGCCTGAAGGTTCTGTGTAGCATTGTGTCATATTCGCCACTGGACTTTTTTTGTGGCGCATGGACAGCCCCATGCGCCACAGAAGTTCCGTCTATCTATATCTGTTTTCCTAGTAGTGAAGATCTAAACATGACGGTACAAATAGGAGAAACAACAATCTAGCTACTGCTATGGACCTGTAGTCCAAGGATGAACTACTGACACATCACTTCGGAGGCAAGCATGGTGATGAAGAAGGCCTCCGGGATGATCTCCCCTCTCTGGCAGGGTGCCGGGAAGAGTTTCAGATCCCTCCCAATATAGGGACGATGGTGGCGGTGGCTATGGACTTTTTCATGGAATTTTGATCAGGTACTTAGGGTTTTCATCTCGGGGGGATTATATAGGCGGATAGGCGAGGTCGGTGGAGCGCCAAGGGGCCCACACCCTAGGGCGACACGCCCCTGGCCGAGGTGTGGTCGCCCTGGGGTGCGTCTCCCTCTCTCCTCCGGACTCCGTGTCGTGTCAGGAAAAATAGGAACTTCGGCTTTTGTTTCGTCCAATTCCAAGAATATTTCTTTACTAGTTTTTCTGAAACCAAAAACAGCAGAAAACAAGAAACTGGCCCTGTGGCACTTGTTAATATGTTAGTTCCAGAAAATTCATAAAAATGCCACAAAGTGTAGACAAAAACATAAGATAATTGGTGCAAAACAAGCACGGAGAATCAAAAATTATAGATACATTTGCAACGTATCAGCATCTCCAAGATTAACTCCTGCTCGTCCTCAAGTAGGTAAGTGATAAAAAGAATAATTTTTGAGGTGACATGCACCAACACAATCTTGATCAAGGTATTGCAAAGCATTGATAACTGGGATCAAAGTACTCTAAACATAAGCATGAAAGATATATTTCTAACAATAAGACATAGAAACTATGTTGCAACATGAAAGGCAACACAAACAAAACATCATGAATAATGCTTTGAAAGACATTTGTTTGTTTCACATATAGAAAACATAACAAGAGTGGTATTCAGCTCGTCCTTCATGGAATAGCAAAACATAAATGCATAGGACACCATCAAAGTTCATAAGGGTGACTAGATACAAATAATTTAAGAACAAGCAATACCATAATTATGAATCAATCAACAAGTTTTGGGACAATGCACATTGAACTCAGAGTGACAACTATGCTCTCTTAGCTGGTGCATAAAGATAGAAGATGGACACTCAACAAAAAGTAAAAAATAAAGGCCCTTCGCAGAGGGAAGTAAGGATTAAATGGTTTTATAAAGCTTCTAAAAATTATGGTACTCATTAGCTTTGAGCTCTCATTACCCCTATCATAAGCATCTTGAAGTGATTAAGTTTAAAGTGAGGGAAAATATGAGTTATATGCTTGACAAATCACAGGTTGAAAATCTCATGCCCTTTGAGTACTAGTATTGAGGCCTCATGCTACTCAACTTTGGTCCCAAGCTAGTTCTTGTCATTGTAAGTATATGTGTATCATAGAGAACCGCCAATGGGGTACCCCTTTCCCCATGACACATGAGCTATCCCATATCAAAATGACAAGGCAACAGACAGTGAGCATCTCAGCAATCCCCCTTTTTTTTGCTATTTGCATAGTTTTTTATTGAGGATGCTTCATAGAATACCACTATGGTTTTGGTGCAAGTTTCCACCATGATTAGGCATGGCTTAGGCTGGCCGCCCAGGCGTTTCTCTAACACATATACAAACTCCATGGACTTGCAAGCTCCCATCTCATTTCACACCGATGGCATCCATAAACAAAAGAACATGATATCAAATGAATAAATAAGTACAATGTTGAAAGCGTGCCCCATGAAAGCATGGTTTTGCTAAGTCCCAACTTACAATTTGCAAGCATATAAGCATCATAAGATAGTCACAATGGTTAAGGTTTATTAAGTGCAATAAATAAAATGTGCCTTCACTTTCATGAGAGCTTTAATCACTAATTTTTACATAACAAAAATTAAATTTGGAAGATAGATAAAAACATGAATATACTTGGAATGGTGTAACACACCATGCATAGGAGTTTATAGTGGACTCTTTGGATAACTTGGTTTCTTGGGAGTTGGATGCACAAGTAGAGCTCATACTCAATATAGGTGGAGGCTAGCAAAAGACTAGGAGCGACCAACTAAGAGAGCAATAATGGCCATAATCATGCAGAGCGACAAAACATTATTAATCAAAGCATAAAGTGATATCACAAGTCAAAAACTAAATGATCATAAAGGCTGAGGTGACTGGTTCATAGTCATAACATGGTGTAAGCATGTTCCAACTCAACCCAAATAAAGCATCAAAGGAGAATACCACAACATTATGCTTTTGTATGCTAAAACAACGTATGATTCTTTCATGGAACATTAAGCAATATAAATTGTTTGAAACAAGTCATGCTATAACAATAATCTCTAAGCATATGGTCAAAGCAACATCTAACATGACATGATAAAGTCTAAGCCACAGTCAAAACAAGCTTATTTTTATACCACCATAAGCATAAAACATTCTACTCTTTTACAACACCAATCAACTTATTTGAAACAACTCACAAAGATAATAATCAATAAATACCAGAAAGATTGTCTTACCTAACTATAAATAAGAACTAAAAAGTTCTAAGCAAAAATAAGAAGAAAACTAAAGCTAAACGCAGTGCTAGCAAAGGAGAACATTCACCGAACAATAAGAGTGAAAACTAGAGTGTTTTATGCAATGAAGAACATGGTGTGACTTCTCCAAAAGAAGTGTGTTGGGATACAACCAACTTATTGCAGCAAACAAAGCAAAAAAACAAAAAACAAAAACAAAGACAAAGACACTCCAAGAACAATACATAGTGCATGAAGCAATAAAAATAAAGTATCTTGAAAGAAGACCTGAGATTTTTGTTGATGAAGAAGGGGATGCCTTGGGCATCCACAAGCTTTGATGCTTGTACCTCTTGAATATTTCTTGGGGTGACACGGGTGGCATCCCCAATCTTGATATTTTGTCCATACTTCATCTCATCGCGTCATTCTCTCCCTACACTTGAAAACTTCTTTCATACAAAACTTCACACAATCTTCATTAGTAACATTAGTGTATGCAAGATAATAAACCTTTGGGTTCAGTTTCAACTCAAGTAAAACATCCATTAAAACATAATATACTATAGCAACTCCTTTTAAAAGCTCAAGTGATCAAAAGAACTCAAAAATAAATTGACTAAGAGGCAAATGCAAATAATGGCAGAAATCTGTCAAAACAGACCTGCGGGTAAAGACCGATTTTTTCGAAAACCTTCTGTTGCTCAAATCGAAAAGTGAAAAACTTAGGAAAGTTGGATAAATACTAGGGGCATGCGCACAAAAAATTTCAGCTCAATCCGACGTTCTGGCTAAGAGAATTACTTTTTATGGTAACAACACAAAATCAGTTTCGGGACAACAACTTCCCCAAATCTTACTTCCCTCTCATTAGAGGCTATTCTTTGCAAAAAAACAAACAAAAATGATAAGGAGAGGTTATTATAGATGCAATAACTTCCAAGACTCAACAAAAGAAAAACTTACTGAAATAAAAATTGGGTTATCTCCCAAGAGTGCTTTTCTTTAACGCCTTTTAGCTAGGCACATAAATCAAGAATCAAGTATTTTCGAATGAAAAAGCATCAACATCAAAATTTGTTCTAATAATAGAATCAAAAGATAGCTTATTTCCTTTTCGAGGGAAGTGTTACATACCTTTCTTGAGTGGGAATTGATATTTAATGGTGCCTTCCTTCATATCAATAATGGCACCAACGGTTCTAAGAAAAGGTGTTCCCAAAATAATAGGACAAGAAGCATTGCATTCAACATCCAAAACATAGAAATTAACGGGGACAAAGGTATTGTTAACCATAATAATAACATAATTAATTCTCCCCATAGGTTTCTTTTTAGCATTATCATCAAGATGGACATCCAAATAACAATCTTCCAATGGTGGTAAATCAAGCATATCACAAATTTTTCTAGGCATAATAGAGAGACTAGCACAATGATCACATAAATCTTTGAAATCAAAATCATTCACTTCAATATTAATGATGGGCTCCCAACCATCTTCTAATTTCCTAGGAATAGAAGCTTCATGTTTCAATTTTTCTTCTTTAATTTTCATGAGAGCATTTGTAATATGTTTTGTAAAAGCCATATTCATAGCACTAGCATTAGGACTTCTAGCAAGATTTTGCAAGAACATAATTACATCAGAAATATTGCAACCATTAAGATCAAAATCAAAATTATTATCCAAGGTAGTAGAACTATTGTCTCCCATAATTCGAAAAATTTCAGCATTTTTATTGGAAAAAGTTCTAGTGGGTTTAGGCAATGTTGCAAAAGGAATGGGGACTTTGTCTACACCAATTATTTTACCATTAATAGTAGGAGGTTTCCTAGCATCAATATTACTAGTGGTGGTAATGGTACAAATTTTAGTCATATTATTATTTCTAGCAATTTCATCTTCTCTTTCCCACCTAGCATGCAATTCAGCTAACATCTTAACATGTTCATCAATTCTAACTTGAATGGCATTCAAAGTCTTGCTTTCTTTAACATCACGAGGCATAACCTTTAATTTAAGAAGTTCAACATCAAGGGCAAGGATATTGATGACCCATAAGTATAGGGGGTGTATCATAGTACTTTCGATAAATAGGAGTGTCGATCCCAACAAGGAGCAGAAGGTGCTGAACAGTGGTATGGAGCAGGAAATCCCTATGAATACTTAGAAAACGGATTTTTAGTGGTTTTCTGACAAAGCAACAAAACAAAGAGCGAGTAACAAAAGTAACGAACAAAACGGAGCGAGTGGCCCAATACTTTTTTAGCAAAGGACAAGCTGGTGGAAATACTTATAAGGACCAAACGTTCTCGAGGACACATGGGAATTCTGTCAAGTGCTTTCGCTTCAAATAGCTGAGTACTCTTCTTTGGTGTTTGTAAGTGTTGTGTGGGTGAACCTATGCTAACATACCTCCCTTCCTAGGACTAATACATACTTGTGATTAAACCCCCTGCAAACATCCATAACTACAGGAAATTAATTAAGCTATAAATCTAACCACAGCCTTAAACTCTGAGATCTTGCGCTCCCTTGTGCAAAGGTGTCCTAACGGGGGTTCAGGTTTCTGTCACTCCGGCAACCCCACTATTAGTAGCCAAATACACATGCATTCCCCTAGGCCCATAAATGGTGAAGTATCATGTAGTCGACGTTCACATGACACCACTAGAAGAATAGCACCACAACTTAAATACTAAACCATTGAATAATAACTCATCACAGATTCACTAATAACAACATGACTTCTCCCATGTCCTCAAGAACTAAACGAACTACTCACAAGACATCATATGGATCAATATCAAAGATGATATGATAATGGGTAACAATCTGAACATAAACAATAATCCAATGGTTCCACTCACAAGCATCAACTACAATAGTAATCAACACTGGGAAAGTTTCCCCTAAGAGCTAAAGCAATATCGAACACAATTGTTACAGCGGTACGGAGTGGTGATGATGGTTCTGGTGGAGATGATGATGTGGATGATGATGATGATCCCGATGAAGCCTAGCTTGATGACGGTGTTGATGGCGACGGTCTCCCCTCACCGGGAAGGAATTCCTCGGCAGAAATCTGTCTGCCGGAGAGATCTTTCTCTCTCGGTGTTTTCCGCCCCAGAGGTGGCGGAAATCTATCTGTGGTCGCTCCCCTAGTGGTAGGGTTCCGTAGGGAAGATATAGGCGAAGGGGCAGAGTCGTAGGCCGAGCAAGTGGGCCACACCTGCCCTAGGAACGGGGTTAGGTGGGCCCACGCCTAGGAGGGTGTGCCCCCCTGAGGCCCATCTCCGTCCCTCCTTCTGGCTTCCTTCGTCTTCTGGTAAAATAATATGTTTCCATATTTTTCTGGTATTTTTCTGATCTTCGCGAAATTGCACCGAAATGCCTTCTTTTCCATCAGAATCCAGACTCCGACAGTCCATCCTACAGGAATCATCCAACATGCATAAACAGATGAAAAGCCATAAGTAATACATCATAATAAGACAAATATCAATGAATAGAGGTAAATTATGACATAGAGTGGTGATACAAATTGGGCGTATCAACTCCCCCAAGCTTAGACTTCGCTTGTCCCCAAGCGAATACTGAGCTCAGTAAACATGTCCACAGGTTTATGGAGTGAAGTGTCGATAAAAGAATACGAACAAGAAGCATCACACTTACCATTGCACAACTCATAGAAGAAAGTAACTCACCATTATATAACTTAGCTTGTATCCCAGTACAGCAGTCACAATAGAGATGCATAAAGATAAATCATAATTGGAATTGGCAAACTTGTTCTTGGTTAGAGAACACTTGGTAAACTTGTTCTTGGTCAGAGAACACCTGACAAACAGTTTCACAAAAGCTTTTTGTAGAAGTTTCGAAACAAGAGCACTCTTTGCTCAAAAAGGTTTTTCACAAGTGAAGGCTTTCAAAGTAATACTCAATAGATAAGAGTTTTGTGCAAACAAGGAAGATGAAGAACCTGATTGAATAAATCACCATATGAATGATTGAAACACAACAACTCAAAAGCTTGCTGGAGATAGAGAGGAAGTAGGTTTACTGACTCAAACTGGTAGTGGGAGAAAGGTCCCTTCTTAGAGGGTAGCAGGAATTACAAGTCATAAAGATCTTCCAAAAGATTATGGTACTTACTAGCTTTGAGCCCTCATTGCCCCTATCATAAGCATCTTGATATGATTAAGGTTAAAGTGAACAAAGATGGAGTATATGCTTGACGAAATATAAGTTGGCAATCTCATGTCCCTTGAATATGAGGGCCACTCCTCATGCATACTCAACTTTGGGTCCAGGTAAGTTCTTGTCATTGTAAGTATTTGAATATCATTAAGAACCGCCAACGGGGTACCCCTTGCACATGGTACAGAATCTTTCCCATAACCAAAATAACAAGGCAAGCAGACAATGAGCATCTCAGCAATCTTTTTATTTACCATGTGCATAGATTTTTATTGAGGATGCTTCATAGATGACTCACTATGGTGATGTTGCAAGTTTCCACTATGATTTAGCATGGCTTAGGCTAGCGGCCCAGGCATTTCTCTAACACAGAATACAAACTCCATGGACTTGCAAGTTCTCTCTTTATTTCACACCGTTGACATCCATAGACAAAATAACACGATATCAACTGTGTACAGAGTACAAGTGAAATGTTGAAAACGTTCCCCATGACAGCATGGTTATGCTAATTCCAACATATAGATGCAAGCATATAGAACTTCGATGTTCACAATGGTTCAATTCTATTAGGGGCAAGTAAATAAAGTGTGCCATCAAGTTCGTGAGAGCTTTACTAACTAGTTTTCACATAACAAAATACTTTTTAATTCGAAAGGTAGATGAAGCTTGAGAATTTTCCTGGAATAGCAAAAGCTACTAGGTAGATATGGTGGACACAAGTGGCAAAGGTTTTTGGGTTCAAAGGATTTTGGAAACATGAGAAGTATGCCTTCTCAAAACAGGTTTTTGGCTAGCAAGGCTGGGTAGCAAGCAAGAGAGTTGAAATAAACAAGGAAACATACAAGTAATAAAGCCAAACATGCAATCTTTCCTTGAAGACACAAAAGATCTTAAATAAAGAATACTAAGCTTATGATCCAACAAGAAAGAAAACAAATGATACAAAATACCTGTAAGCTTTTTTCTTTCTTTCTTTTTCTTTCAAACTAAAGCCACTGACTAGAACTCGGTTTGCCAAAACCAATTTAGATCCACTTGATGATCCCAGAGTTGTGCCAATACTGATCAACAAGATCCATTATATAATAGAGATTGCAAACTAAAAATAAGAAGTGCAAAAAGTAAAAAAAATGAGACTTCTCATTAATATTCCAATAAAGGCACTCACACCAAGGGATACATAGATAATCAACTAAAGGAGAGATACTTTCACATGCAAACCAAACTATAAGATAACCCCTCTACCACAGATATGAATCCACTAAAAAGGTAAAAGATAATAGATAGTGGTGGCGATACCGCGACACTCCCCCAAGCTTGGAACAAGCCAAGGGGATGCCAAACCTGATGACGAATTACTCCCTTGGTGGTGGTGGCGTTTCCTTTTCAAGCTCCTCAATCAACTTCCTTAGCTCCTCGAACTCAAAAGTAAGAGTACGGATTAGCTCCGAGTTTTTCTCTATACGGTTCATGATCATGTCAGTCCGAGAATCCCAGTTCTTGTTGTTCTTTCCCCACTCTTCATCCCTAGCATGATCCTTCTCTGCATTTTTAGAACGACACATAGCCCAAACCGAAGGAAAATTTCCTTTGGGCACACGTTGATATTGATATTCATGTATAAGTGTATGGAAGGGTCTCTTGTTACGTGGAGGAGATGGCTATGGATTGTAGAAGAGACGTGGAGGTTTCCCTCCTGTAGACATCCATGCTATCTTCTTAAGCTTGGTCAGTAGTGCCACCAAACCAATGCTTGCGATGGTAGCACGGGTGTCTGTTTGATTTTCCTCCTCCATGTCACCTTCATATCCTTCCGGGATCTCCTCCTCCTTGGAAACTTGAGGTTCTTCTTCCTCGGGCTTCTTACCTTCATCGTTGGCGGAGGCCATGGTGCTCTAAACTTGAGAAGATTTCCTGATAGAAACAGATTGAAACAAAAACACGATGAGAACACAATGCACGAACCTCGGGGGATCCGGGGGTTATATATTATGAAGTTTCAATGCATAAGGAAGGTTTTGACACGGAAACGAAGCGGAGACGGAGTTCGAGGGTGGAACACCCCCTCCAGGCGCAGCCAGGCTGGGCCCATGCCTGGGGTAGGTTTGTCCACCCCGGTCTCCATTTCTTCTTCAGTTTCGTCTTCAGTTTCATCTCGCAATTTCCCTTATGTATTAAAAACATAAAAAATATAAAAACATTGGGGCTTCACGAACCTTCTGTTTTCACCACTTTTACCTATTCAAAGACGAACTCTGCAGATTCCTTCTCTCTTTCTCCTGAGGATTTCTTCTTACAAAACCCCTACACAAACTCAATGACCACATTAGTGTAAGTAAAAAAAAATAAACCTTTGGTAAACATTTCAACTGAAAACCCATCAAACAAAAGCTTCTGTAAGAGGCAAATGCAAATGATGGAAGAAATCTGTCAAAACATACTAGCAGTTAAAGATTGATTTTTCGAAGACCTTCTGTTGCTCAAATAAAAAAGTGCAGAACTGATGAAATTTGGGTAAAAACTTGAAGAATAAGCACAGAAAAATGCAGATCCATCCGACGTACTGAGCTTCTCACGAATTTTTACAATGTAGCACAAAAATTTGTCCCAGGACAACCACTTTTCACAACTCCTCTACTTCGTAAAAGTAGTTGAACTTGACACAAAAACCAAAACAAAAAGGATAAGGAGAGGTTATTACAGAGGTAATAACTTCCAAGACTCGACAAAACTCTTGGGTTATCTCCCAACAAGTACTTTTATTTAATGCCTTTAAGTTAGGCTTGAAACTTTCAAAGATGCTCACATAGGATATATATATCTAGAGTGAAAAAGAGCATCAAGAAACAAATAACCAACACACTTGAGCCTAACCCACTTCCTATGCATGGGGTTATCATGGGAAAACGAATTGTTGAAACAAAAAGCCACTAGCATAGGAAGACAAAACATATGCAGCTTCAAAGCTTTCAACATAAAACGGGGAAACTTAACATCATTGAGATGCATAAAACCATGTTTCCCTCTCTCATAATAACTTTTAGTAGAACTTTGAATAAAGTTGACAATATAACTGTCACTTGGAACAACTTTATTATCAGAATAAGCATACTTACAGTCACCAAAAATAGGTCCAAGGTGATAGACTGGATCAATAGAAGCAAGTTGTTCCATCCTGAAATCTTTATTAGGCAAGCTATTTTCACAAGGAGCTTTAGCAAATTTGGAAAATTTAAACTCATAAGAATCTCCATCAAACTTAGTTAAAACTTTTTCCTTCTTACAATCAATAATAGCTCCACAAGTGTTCAAGAAAGGTCTACCAAAAATGATAGGAGAAGTTTTGCTAGCTGCTGAATTAAGCACTAGAAAATCAGCAGGATACTTAATCTTACCACAGAGAACCTCCACATCTCTTACAATGCCAATGGGGCAAATGGTCTCCTTGTTAGCAAGGTGAATAACCACATCAATTTCCTCAAGCTCACAAGGACCAATCTCATGCATAATTTCCCCGTAAAGCTCATAAGGAATAGCACTAGAACTAGCACCAATATCACATAAACCATAGTAGTTATGATTACCAATTTTAACAGAAAGCACAGGAACACTAGCTTTTCTAACCTTCTTAGGATGAGAAATAACATTAGTGGCGTCTTCATAGAAGACAATATGCTCATCCTGTATGTTTCTAGTGATAATGTCTTTCACAATAGCTACCAAGGTTCACCACTCAAATGCTTACCAGGCTCCACAGTTTTCATTGTACCTTTGTTATTTGCACTAATAATAATAGAATACTCCTTTACCTTAGCTGGGAAAGGCATTTTCTCAACATGGGGTCCAGGCACAATATGATTAGTAGTACAAACTTGAGTACTTCTAGCAGGAGCATGACTAACAACATCTTTATAAGGAGCATGGTACTTATTCCACTTCTTCTTGGGAATTTCAATGTAAGAGGCAAAGGCCTTAAAATAGCTGGAAATACTTTGGGAATTAAGACCAAACTCATTGCTAATATCACGAAAGCTATTAGTTCCCATAAAAGATTTAATGCATTCATAATCATATTTTATACCTGACTTTCTTCCTTTGTCATTCTCCCAAGCCTCAGTATTCTCTTGAATACGGTCTAGTAGATCCCATTTAGCTTCTTCCTTCATACTTGTGAATGATCCAGCACAAGAAGCATCTAGTAAATATTTATCATGAAGAGAAAGCCTAGCATAAAAGTTATTGAGAATAATATTGTTAGGGAGTTCATGAATAGGACATTTAAGCATTACTAGCTTCAATCTCCCCCAATCTTGAGCTATACTCTCTCCATCAAGAGGCCAAAAGTTATATATAAGACTTCTATCCTTATGGATTTCACTGGGAGGATAAAATTTAGAGTAAAAGAGAGATGCCATCTCCTCCCATTCCATGGATTGTCCATTCTTCAGCAGCTTATACCATGCCTCAACTCTCCCTTTCAAGGATATGGAGAGTAACTTCTTCTTCACTTGTTCAGTTGTGATACCTGCACACTTAAACAACCCGCATAATTCATGGATATAAAGCAAGTGATTGCCGGGATGGACAGTTCCATTCCCAAAATAATAATTATCCATAACACGATTAACAATACTTGTAGGTATATTAAAAGGATCTATCTCAACAGGAGGTGGTTCATCTACTACCATAGCAGTGGTAGTAGTTTTCCCAAACAGAAAACCAAGTGGGTTATCCATATTGGAAACAAAGTAACAAGCAGTAACAAAAGCAATACTCACAGTAAAAGTTCCCTTACTAGTTCCACTCTTCAAGAGCGCTTCACTCTGTAACTACCTCGGTGAATTACGCTCCTATTTACAAGCCTGGATGAGCAGAAATGGTTGAAATAGTACGGTGGGGACCAAATGCCACTCACAGGTAGACCTTTCGGCCATCCCAACCATTTCCAAACATCGGGGCAAGAACGGGCGGCGTAATCGGCAGGCGAAGGGATCAACTACATACACAAATGAGTATGTATGCAAGACACCATACAATAGTACATCAGAGCCATTCCATCTAAAAAGAAAGGAAATGTAGCAACGCCATACGGCAAGATCCAAATATCCTAGATAGATATAATAGTTTAGGATATCTCCTCATACATCAATCAACAGAGTATCAAGCGGAAGCGGAAGACAAAATCCGAGTACGAATAAGAAGCAAATCGGCATAAGATGCCCCATAAATAAGCACATCCCGCCCACAGATCTCACGGATCCCCGTTCCCGGAATCTCTACACCGAATGATCGTTGCCCACATCGTCCGTCTCTTCCGCCCAGTATCCATCTTGTGGGTGTACCTGTTCATCTGAACCAAATAATTTATCGTGTGAGACCCTAGGGGTACTCAGCAAGTCTTTATGCCTCTAAAGGGGACACAACCTGGGGTGACGCAATTGCAGCAAAAGATAAACCCTAGCAATTCTAGAGATACTCGCTAACCATCCGCCTAACCAGAGATAGACGGATGTCCGTGAGTTAATAACAACAGTTATAACAGTAATAACGGTAATATCCACAGATCCATCCTCCTCCCCGCTTACCGACGAGGAAGCGGACGAACAACCCCCATCCGTTGGCAGTTTTATTATCCATTCCGTGAGTGTTGCACTATTTACTAGTCAGGTACCTAGTCTAGTCAAATTAAAAGCGGTACTTTAGTTATGCTTGTCTATGATCGAGAAACTGTGCTCCAAGTCGTCCATAACCGCGGACACGGCTTTCAGAAAGTTTTACCCTGCAGGAGTGCACAAATAGCAACACACACTCGATATGCCTCGGAAAAACCAAATCAAAACCCAACGAGGCAGTCACGACAAAGCGATCACAGGATTCATAAATATTTCAGGGGGCCACCCCATTGAGCTACCCGCAACGAAGTTAGCTGACTTCGAGATGGCCTCAAGGTTTGCGCCAGTGGCTGTGAACGACTGGGAACCCGAAAATGTGACTGGGCTTGTCGACACCGCGAAAACACTCCGCTTTCCTAAACAGTACAGTGTGCTCCTCGCACAATCTTAAATAAAGAAGTAAAGCATGGCATAAGTACAGGATAGTAAATAAAACCTCAAACTAGTTTGTGGCCCTCAAGAAATAAGAATGAATCAAGCTCTGGCTCAGGGGGGTTCATAAGCCTCCCGGATGTGGATAGCGCGAATATTCAAGGAACAGGAATCAAGTACTCGGGGTCCTACGGGACACAAGTGAGCCTGAAAAACCAAATAGCGAATATGGCTCACCGATGCCACTTTCATTAGTTATCCCATTACTACTCAGGTTAAGTTGTTTAGGTACCTCGTTATCCATCAGACACTCACATACCCTACACATGTTGTTCTACGACTCGCATGGCTCAAACAACTCCTGTAGTAATGGCTCATGGGATGGAGGAACAAGCTTCGGTGGGGTTTAAAAGTAAAGGCTATGCAATACTTGGGATTCAATTTAATGCAATCACGACTCAATGATGCAAGAATAAGAAAGGGGCAATAGGTACTATATGTATGCAAGCATGTGGTAGTGCTTGCCTGGCAGCTCAGTTGAAGCAAGGGATGGATCTGGGTAGCGCTCCTGGTTCTCTTGATATATCCCCTGCTCAGCGTCTATTCGAAGAAGAACCAAACAAACAAGGGCCAACATAAATAAAGTGCACAAGCATATGAATTAATGCGACAAGCAAACAATCATGCCATGATGAATGATGCACAATTTGCATGGCAATAAAGTAGCATGGCATGGGTGAGGTGTGGAGTACAAGAAATAAACATTTTATTTAGTTTTGGCCCCATTTTATTCTCATTTTAGTTGCTGTCCACATTATATTTATATGATGCATGCTTCAAATCAAACCAAGGAATGCATAAACAGAAAGGTCTCGTCGAGCTAATCATTTTAGACATATCATTTGTTAAATTTGGAGTTATAAAACAAAAGATATTAATTACTTAAGATAAAGGGGCAAATTATTGTAATTTAAATAAACTTGGAATTTTAAATGTTCAAAATATAGTTTGAATGGCATATTGGAATTCCTCACATTTTTCTGATTTGAAAACATATATTATTTGTATTATTTGGATTAATATTTCAAAAGTTATTTAAAAACAGAAATTAAAATTGAATTTGAAATAATTTGAAAAGATTTGAATTTAAAACAGAAAACAGACAATACTTTTGTTACTCAGACGTTCTTAGCCAGAGACACAGACGGGTGGGGCCAGGCTGACTCAGCGCAGCACACGAGCGTGAAAACTTTTCTCACTGCAGCTGCTGCCAGCCGCAGAGGCAGACAGATGGGACCAGCGATCACAGGCCCACGTGCCAGCGGACGAGCGCGCAGGGACTGACAGGTGGGGCTTCCGTTGGAGCGCGGGTTGAGGTAGGAAAAGGCTAGGGGGTTCTCTGCAAAATGCTGGCGCGGCTGACTAGTGGGCCAGGCGGACCGCGGTTTAGGCCACTAAAAAGAGCAGGGTGTTAAGCAGAAAACGACCGTGGCCGTACTGTTGATCTTCTCTGTCTCGAGCGACAGGTTGATGCGCAGCAGGGCGCGGGCAGGGATCAAACCAGGGACCTGCGGGCGCACGCTAGGGTGGCGAACAAGTGCGGTGGGCTGGGGCTAGGTGTCCTGAGAGCGGGCGGGGCCTAGATAGGGCTACTGCGCGCTGCGGGGACGAGCAGACGCACACGACGCCGGCGCACAGAGGGTGCTCGACGGAGCGCACGTCGCGGCCAGGACACGACGGTGAAAGCGAGGGTGTCCAGGAGGGAGGTGGGCTCACCGCGAGTGTGTCGGAGGCGTTGGATCGGGTCGGCGGGCAGACGATTGGCGACGACGCAGACGGACGGCGATCTAGGGTTTCGCGGCGGGTGCGTCGGTGTTCTTCGGCTCCGGTGCTCCTCCTCTGCGACGGCGCGTACAGGACGATGCAGCGGACGACCATGAGCTTCCCCGACACCCAGGAGCGCCACGCCACTGGCTGGTAGAGGGAGATCGGTGGAGGCCGAAGGTTTGGCCGGCGAAGGGGGGGGTAGATGGAGACGGTGGAGACGAGAGAGAAGAGGGCAGGCCTCTGGGTGGATCTGGACGAGCGAGGAGAGGTTGTGGGGGGGGGTGGTAAAGCAGAGGGAGGATGGACGGTGACGTGGGGAGTGGTTGGATAAAGGTGGCTCGACCACCTTTCCTTCCTCCACCCTCACGTGCTCGGGCAGGGGTAGGGCAGGCAGGGGGGGATGGCTACCAGGTGGGTTCAGAGGGTGAGGCCAAGGCAGTGGCAGGCTCGGGTTGGAGGGGTCCCCTAGGCAGGGAGAGAAGAGAGGGAGAGGGGGTAGCCTCGGGTAGGGCTAGGTATGGCTCGGGCTAGGGTTTAGGAGAGAGGGGGGGTAGCTAGGTGGGACCAGGGAGAGAGGGTGGCCAGGTGGGGCCAGCTAGATGGAGAAGAGTGAGAGGCCGAGAGAGGGAAGGGTGTGGCATGATAGGATTAGGGTTTAGCTTAGATGGGGTTATGGGTTTAGATTAGATGGGGGGGTGTGGTGATGATGGGGTAAGATGGTTCTCCTTTTTGGCAAGCTCAAGCAAAAACAAGATCAAACCCAAGCTAGACCAAAAAGAGGGAGAGGGTGTGATATGATTTTAAGCAAGATCAACTAAGACCAAGCCCAAAAGAAGGATAGAGGTAGAGAGAGATGAGAGGCAAACCACTCAAGGATTTAAATAAAACCAAAAACTAGAAAAGGTGGCACTTGCATGGCCCATGCAAAATATTTATTGCCATATTGACTCTTGTGAAAACAATGTTATTACATGGCATTATTATTTTGCATTCCCAAAATTGGAATAAAGCCAAGCAAAAAGAATTAAAAGGGAAGCCCCATGTGGAGTAGATGGAGATGACCATTTTTGAAATACAATGGGACTTGCTAGTGTGTATATGCCACTAGGTAATTAATAAGCCCACCAAATATCCCAACATGAGCATAATCCATAACAATCCAAATGGGAGCTAGGAGAAAGGGTCCCACTCACAAGGCATGCAAAGGTGGCCATGTGGCTCTCGTATATCAATAATGTGAAAACAACATGATGCCAAGATGAGAGCATGTGGAAAAGAATTGGATCCATCCCAACCCACATGAGCTAGAGGTAACTCAACAATGCAAAGCTCATATTTAGTTGGATGGTGGAATTTATAAGGTGGTGAAAGAAAGGTGGTGGAGATAATAAGAGATATGCCCCCAACTCAACTTGGGCATTAAACAATATATCAAGAACCAAATACAATATCAAGAAGCAAAATACAATTACTAATGCATATGAGATAAGAACCAAAGCAAAAAGGGTTTTATATGATGCTCAAATGCAAGGTGGCATGATGACATGAGCATGATATAATGATGATGCAACAATTATATATTTGAAGTAACATATATATAGACTAGGCTAGTAGCATTGCAATTGTTAGACAATTGGGATGCTACAACTCTCCCCCACTAAACAAGAATCTCGCCCCGAGATTCCTAGGAAAATAAACAACACAAGAAGAGGCGGGTGTTCGGAACGAAGGTGACCCTCACGTTCCCAAGATGATGAAGAACGGAATGGTGCGACCATTGCACCTTGCAAAACTTACTCGACTTGTTGCGAGTCTTGCGTTTTGCTTGAGAAACAACAGGTTGGAAGAGCTGAAGGATTGTCGTTAGACAAGAAAGATAGGATGGACATAGCTCCGGCTTTCTCAAGAAACATGATAAAAGAATAGAACCACTTGTGAAAGAAAGGACAAGATGATGTCTCATGGATAAAGAAAGACACACCCTTTAGATTAAAGATTTCCCGATACTAGAGAGGATGAATCTTTGTCTCGCCGGAAGAAAAGAGCTAGATTGGAGAGGTTTTGAAGCACTATGACAATAGCATCGTACCTTCCCTCAGATTTGAGAAATGAAGTACGGAAACAATATTGCCTTCGAACAATAGAGTCCCTTGATATCAACTTTAAGATTTAGTTAGACATCGTCGGATTAGATTCTTCTTGCGCCGGTAGGACCCAAAGGATCACGCAATTGAGGTGCGCGGATATAACTTCCAGAGACGGATGTGAAGCCAGATCATGGTGGAATCCCGAGGAGCAAAGAATAGGGAGGATCTGGGGTTTATTGTAGAGATACTTATTGCTTTCTTTAGCCTTGAGGCTAACGCAATAGATTCGCGGCTGATGGCATCAACCATAAATGGCTTTACCACAGGAAAAGAATTGATGAACAAAGAGAGATATAGTTTCCTTTCACCTTGTTTGGGGATGTCGAGCACCGGTAGAAAGACGAGGACCGAAAAGAGTTTGCGTTTGTTTCCACCAGATAATTGAAGATTTTGCTCCGTGTAGGAAAAGACGAGATCACCAACAAGAGATTATTGATTACTTTCTTCGAGAGAGCACTCCGGAAAAACATGGACGGAAGTTAAAGTATCGAGGGATAAAGGCCACTTCTAACTTCCGTGGAATGAGTGAAATCACATAATTCACCAATTCAATGTACAAGAGCGAATGATAAGAGTAGTGGTATGGTAGCTACTCCATCCCGCACTCAAAGCATTACTCCGCACATGAATAAGAAAACCATGCAACCCAACTACCGAAACAGACTAAAGGTATTGATAAGAAGAGCTCATGGAACTTCGTTAGAAAACAAGGATAGATGCAAACGGTTCACCGGATCCAAGATAGATAAGGGTGATGATGTTGTCGTCATGTCTGAAGTAACCAGCCACCGGAAAGATATGAAGGAAGATTACGGAGAACAACTGCAAGATTCCACAGGTAAAGGAAAGGACAACACCAACTTGAACAGAAGGAAAACAAGATCTGGAAGGTCTTCATGGCCTCCGGTGGATTGAGCATAGACGATAGAACAGGAGGGTTTCAAGAGATTACTTAACGAGAACGAGGTGAAAGAACTCCATGTTCTTCTTGAAATGATTGAGAAAGATTTAGCAGTCTTGAGGATAAACTTTAGCGGAACGACGATGATAACTTGCCAACAAGGAACAACTCCGGATTGGTTGAAGATGGAAGATGGAATTAACAATGAACTTGCTGATTCCAGAATTGAAGCGATCTATTTAGCAGAAGGACGTGGCCGAGATAGGTGACTTCAAAAAGGCAGAATTTCCACTTTGGGAACTTTGCACACAGGCAGTGCTCACGAAGCTTGAGAGAAAGAGACACAGATGATCTTCCATGTCCTTCCATTGATATCGAAAAGGCAAGCATATTATCAACATATACCACCAAGGATTAACAAGATATTCCCAGAATACCAAGTTCAAGAGGCGGAAGAAACGAACAAATGCTCGAACACTTCCTGAGCTCAACGCTCTTTGAAAGATCAATATTAAGAGCACGGGTTCGTGTTGAAGAAGATGCACTGGAAGAATAGATTACCTGGTCCTTCGAAAGAAGAGATGTCACCTGGTTCACATTGTCGATCGGAGCACCAGTTACAAAGATAAAGAGACCTTGGATAAGAACCGATGATATAGCTTTGCTTATGGTATGAGCTATCAGAGACGAAAAAGATGTGCAGATATGGAGTTCAAAAAGATGTGCAGCATGATGGACAGATGATAGACCGCCGTAGTGCCTTGAGAAGCTCCGGATTGCCAAAGATGCTTGAATATGCATAGATATGATCACGGTGTACCTGCGTTGATAGCATTATCCATATTCCAATCGACACTTATCATGAGTGGAATATAGCTATGCCGAGAACCAAATTACAATCACCAGCATCGGATCGACACAGGTTATGTAATTAGCCCCAGAGAATTGGAGATGAAAAGAAACTCCAGGATTAAGCGCCGGTGACAAAAGAATGAGTTAGCATGGACATGCTGATAAAAGGGAGATAGATAATGTTTCGCACACGACTGGAAAGGAGTGTGGAAACACAGATGTATCAAAGAAAAATTTTCCACAATTTTTGGCATTAAAATACCAATAGATGCGCAAAATCACTTAGCAGGTAGGGATTAGCAACTGATGCTTGCTCAGAATGTGGAGTTGCTAGAAGGAAGGACACCCTTAAGAAGATGGCACCGGTTAACAAGGAGTCAGATAGATCGCGCCGGTTTTCAAAAGCCTGTCAGTATGGAATGTACCAACAGTTGATAACCAAAAGGCAGATTGTGATAACAAAAGGATGCAACAGATAGACAAGGAATTACACACACACACACACTTTCTATGGTACTACGGAAACCCAGAACACGTGAATCCTAGTTTGAATTTTAAGAAGAGGATTGAAAACGTTACACTTCCTTACCAGAAAAAGGTGGGTGGGTAAGAAGAAAAGTGGAAGCAATCCTACTCTCGCGTTTTGTTTTTCCCTAGTATATAGCTACCAAAAATATTTGCTAGACTGATAACGACCATTTGGCTGAGACCCTGAAGGGCGGGATGGCTCTGATACCAATTGTAACTACCTCGGTGAATTACGCTCCTAGTTACAAGCCTGGATGAGCAAAAATGGTTGAAATAGTACGGTGGGGCCCAAATGCCACTCACAGGTAGACCTTTCGGCCATCCCAACCATTTCCAAACATCAGGGCAAGAACGGGCGACGTAATCGGCAGGCGAAGGGATCAACTACATACACAAATGAGTATGTATGCAAGCCACCATACAATAGTACATCAGAGCCATTCCATCTAAAAAGAAAGGAAATGTAGCAACGCCATACGGCAAGATCCAAATATCCTAGATAGATATAATAGTTTAGGATATCTCCTCATACATCAATCAACAGAGTATCAAGCGGAAGCGGAAGACAAAATCCGAGTACGAATAAGAAGCAAATCGGCATAAGATGCCCCATAAATAAGCACATCCCGCCCACAGATCTCACGGATCCCCGTTCCCGGAATCTCTACACCGAATGATCGTTGCCCACATCGTCCGTCTCTTCCGCCCAGTATCCATCTTGTGGGTGTACCTGTTCATCTGAACCAAATAATTTATCGTGTGAGAACCTAGGGGTACTCAGCAAGTCTTTATGCCTCTAAAGGGGACACAACCTGGGGTGACGCAATTGCAGCAAAAGATAAACCCTAGCAATTCTAGAGATACTCGCTAACCATCCGCCTAACCAGAGATAGACGGATGTCCGTGAGTTAATAACAACAGTTATAACAGTAATAACGGTAATATCCACAGATCCATCCTCCTCCCCGCTTACCGACGAGGAAGCGGACGAACAACCCCCATCCGTTGGCAGTTTTATTATCCATTCCGTGAGTGTTGCACTATTTACTAGTCAGGTACCTAGTCTAGTCAAATTAAAAGCGGTACTTTAGTTATGCTTGTCTATGATCGAGAAACTGTGCTCCAAGTCGTCCATAACCACGGACACGGCTTTCAGAAAGTTTTACCCTGCAGGGGTGCACAAATAGCAACACACACTCGATATGCCTCGGAAAAACCAAATCAAAACCCAACGAGGCAGTCACGACAAAGCGATCACAGGATTCATAAATATTTCAGGGGGCCACCCCATTGAGCTACCCGCAACGAAGTTAGCTGACTTCGAGACGACCTCAAGGTTTGCGCCAGTGGCTGTGAACGACTAGGAACCCGAAAATGTGACTGGGCTTGTCGACACCGCGAAAACACTCCACTTTCCTAAACACTACAGTGTGCTCCTCGCACAATCTTAAATAAAGCAGTAAAGCATGGCATAAGTACAGGATAGTAAATAAAACCTCAAACTAGTTTGTGGCCCTCAAGAAATAAGAATGAATCAAGCTCTGGCTCAGGGGGGTTCATAAGCCTCCCGGATGTGGATAGCGCGAATATTCAAGGAACAGGAATCAAGTATTCGGGGTCCTACGGGACACAAGTGAGCCTGAAAAACCAAATAGCGAATATGGCTCACCGATGCCACTTTCATTAGTTATCCCATTACTACTCAGGTTAAGTTGTTTAGGTACCTCGTTATCCATCAGACACTCACATACCCTACACATGCTGTTCTACGACTCGCATGGCTCAAACAACTCCTGTAGTAATGGCTCATGGGATGGAGGAACAAGCTTCGGTGGGGTTTAAAAGTAAAGGCTATGCAATACTTGGGATTCAATTTAATGCAATCGCGACTCAATGATGCAAGAATAAGAAAGGGGCAATATGTACTATATGTATGCAAGCATGTGGTAGTGCTTGCCTGGCAGCTCAGTTGAAGCAAGGGATGGATCTGGGTAGCGCTCCTGGTTCTCTTGATATATCCCCTGCTCAGCGTCTATTCGAAGAAGAACCAAACAAACAAGGGCCAACATAAATAAAGTGCACAAGCATATGAATTAATGCGACAAGCAAACAATCATGCCATGATGAATGATGCACAATTTGCATGGCAATAAAGTAGCATGGCATGGGTGAGGTGTGGAGTACAAGAAATAAACATTTTATTTAGTTTTGGCCCCATTTTATTCTCATTTTAGTTGCTGTCCACATTATATTTATATGATGCATGCTTCAAATCAAACCAAGGAATGCATAAACAGAAAGGTCTCGTCGAGCTAATCATTTTAGACATATCATTTGTTAAATTTGGAGTTATAAAACAAAAGATATTAATTACTTAAGATAAAGGGGCAAATTATTGTAATTTAAATAAACTTGGAATTTTAAATGTTCAAAATATAGTTTGAATGGCATATTGGAATTCCTCACATTTTTCTGATTTGAAAACATATATTATTTGTATTATTTGGATTAATATTTCAAAAGTTATTTAAAAACAGAAATTAAAATTGAATTTGAAATAATTTGAATTTAAAACAGAAAACAGACAATACTTTTGTTACTCAGACGTTCTTAGCCAGAGACACAGACGGGTGGGGCCAGGCTGACTCAGCGCAGCACACGAGCGTGAAAACTTTTCTCACTGCAGCTGCTGCCAGCCGCAGAGGCAGACAGATGGGACCAGCGATCACAGGCCCACGTGCCAGCGGACGAGCGCGCAGGGACTGACAGGTGGGGCTTCCGTTGGAGCGCGGGTTGAGGTAGGAAAAGGCTAGGGGGTTCTCTGCAAAATGCTGGCGCGGCTGACTAGTGGGCCAGGCGGACCGCGGTTTAGGCCACTAAAAAGAGCAGGGTGTTAAGCAGAAAACGACCGTGGCCGTACTGTTGATCTTCTCTGTCTCGAGCGACAGGTTGATGCGCAGCAGGGCGCGGGCAGGGATCGAACCAGGGACCTGCGGGCGCGCGCTAGGGTGGCGAACCAGTGCGGTGGGCTGGGGCTAGGTGTCCTGAGAGCGGGCGGGGCCTAGATAGGGCTACTGCGCGCTGCGGGGACGAGCAGACGCACACGACGCCGGCGCACAGAGGGTGCTCGACGGAGCGCACGTCGCGGCCAGGACACGACGGTGAAAGCGAGGGTGTCCAGGAGGGAGGTGGGCTCACCGCGAGTGTGTCGGAGGCGTTGGATCGGGTCGGCAGGCAGACGATTGGTGACGACGCAGACGGACGGCGATCTAGGGTTTCGCGGCGGGTGCGTCGGTTTTCTTCGGCTCCGGTGCTCCTCCTCTGCGACGGCGCGTACAGGACGATGCAGCGGACGACCGTGAGCTTCCCCGACACCCAGGAGCGCCACGCCACCGGCTGGTAGAGGGAGATCGGTGGAGGCCGAAGGTTTGGCCGACGAAGGGGGGGTAGATGGAGACGGTGGAGACGAGAGAGAAGAGGGCAGGCCTCTGGGTGGATCTGGACGAGCGAGGAGAGGTTGTGGGGGGGGGGGGGGGGTAAAGCAGAGGGAGGATGGACGGTGCCGTGGGGAGTGGTTGGATAAAGGTGGCTCGGCCACCTTTCCTTCCTCCACCCTCACGTGCTCGGGCAGGGGTAGGGCAGGCAGGGGGGATGGCTACCAGGTGGGTTCAGAGGGTGAGGCCAAGGCAGTGGCAGGCTCGGGTTGGAGGGGTCCCCTAGGCAGGGAGAGAAGAGAGGGAGAGGGGGTAGCCTCGGGTAGGGCTAGGTATGGCTCGGGCTAGGGTTTAGGAGAGAGGGGGGGTAGCTAGGTGGGACCAGGGAGAGAGGGTGGCCAGGTGGGGCCAGCTAGATGGAGAAGAGTGAGAGGCCGAGAGAGGGAAGGGTGTGGCATGATAGGATTAGGGTTTAGCTTAGATGGGGTTATGGGTTTAGATTAGATGGGGGGTGTGGTGATGATGGGGTAAGATGGTTCTCCTTTTTGGCAAGCTCAAGCAAAAAACAAGATCAAACCCAAGCTAGACCAAAAAGAGGGAGAGGGTGTGATATGATTTTAAGCAAGATCAACTAAGACCAAGCCCAAAAGAAGGATAGAGGTAGAGAGAGATGAGAGGCAAACCACTCAAGGATTTAAATAAAACCAAAAACTAGAAAAGGTGGCACTTGCATGGCCCATGCAAAATATTTATTGCCATATTGACTCTTGTGAAAACAATGTTATTACATGGCATTATTATTTTGCATTCCCAAAATTGGAATAAAGCCAAGCAAAAATAATTAAAAGGGAAGCCCCATGTGGAGTAGATGGAGATGACCATTTTTGAAATACAATGGGACTTGCTAGTGTGTATATGCCACTAGGTAATTAATAAGCCCACCAAATATCCCAACATGAGCATAATCCATAACAATCCAAATGGGAGCTAGGAGAAAGGGTCCCACTCACAAGGCATGCAAAGGTGGCCATGTGGCTCTCGTATATCAATAATGTGAAAACAACATGATGCCAAGATGAGAGCATGTGGAAAAGAATTGGATCCATCCCAACCCACATGAGCTAGAGGTAACTCAACAATGCAAAGCTCATATTTAGTTGGATGGTGGAATTTATAAGGTGGTGAAAGAAAGGTGGTGGAGATAATAAGAGATATGCCCCCAACTCAATTGGGGCATTAAACAATATATCAAGAACCAAATACAATATCAAGAAGCAAAATACAATTACTAATGCATATGAGATAAGAACCAAAGCAAAAAGGGTTTTATATGATGCTCAAATGCAAGGTGGCATGATGACATGAGCATGATATAATGATGATGCAACAATTATATATTTGAAGTAACATATATATAGACTAGGCTAGTAGCATTGCAATTGTTAGACAATTGGGATGCTACACACTCCCCGGCAACGGCGCCAGAAAATAGTCTTGATGACCCACAAGTATAGGGGGTGTATCGTAGTACTTTCGATAAATACGAGTGTCGATCCCAACGAGGAGCAGAAGGTGCTGAACAGTGGTATGGAGCAGGAAATCCCTGTGAATACTTAGCAAACGGATTTTTGGTGGTTTTATGACAAAGCAACAAAACAAAGAGGGAGTAACAGAAGTAACGAACAAAACAGAGCGAGTGGCCCAATCCTTTCTTAGCAAAGGACAAGCCGGTGGAAATACTTATAAGGACCAAACATTCTCGAGGACACATGGGAATTCTGTCAAGTGCTTTCGCTTCAAATAGCTGAGTACTCTTCTTTGGTGTTTGTAAGTGTTGTGTGGGTGAACCTGTGCTAACATACCGCCCTTCCTAGGACTAATACATACTTGTGATTAAACCCCCTGCAAACATCCGTAACTACAGGCAAGTAATTAAGATATAAATCTAACCACAGCCTTAAACTCTAAGATCCTGCGCTCCCTTGTGCAAAGGTGTCCTAACGGGGGTTCAGATTTCTGTCACTCCAGCAACCCCACGATTAGTAGCCAAATACACAATGCATTCCACTAGTCCCATAAATGGTGAAGTATCATGTAGTTGACGTTCACATGACACCACTAGAAGAATAGAACCACAACTTAAATACTAAACCATTGAATAATAACTCATCACAGATTCACTAATAACAACATGACTTCTCCCATGTCCTCAAGAACTAAACGAACTAGTCACAAGACATCATATGGATCAAGATCAAAGATGATATGATAATGGGTAACAATCTGAACATAAACAATAATCCAATGGTTCCACTCACAAGCATCAACTACAATAGTAATCAACACCGGGAAAGTTTCCCCTAAGAACTAAAGCAATATCCAACACAACTGTTATAGCGGGACGGAGTGGTGATGATGGTGCTGGTGGAGATGATGGTGTGGATGATGATGATGATCCCGATGAAGCCTATCTTGATGACGGTGTTGATGGCGATGGTCTCCCCTCTCCGGGAAGGAATTTCCTCGGCAGAAATCTGTCTGCCGGAGAGATCTTTCTCTCTCGGTGTTTTCCACCCCCCAGAGGTGGCGGAAATCTATATGTGGTCACTCCCCTGGTGTTAGGGTTCCGTAGGGAAGATATAGGCGAAGGGGCGGAGTTAGAGGCCGGGCAGGTGGGCCACACCTGTCCTAGGCGCTGGGTCAGGTGGGCCTGCGCCTAGGGGGTGTGGGCCCCGTGAGGCCCATCTCCGTCCCTCCTTCTGGTTTCCTTCGTCTTGTGGTAAAATAATATGTTTCCATATGTTTCTGGTATTTTTTTGATCTTCGCGAAATTGCACTGAAACGCCTTCTTTTCCATCAGAATCCAGACTCCGGCAGTCCATCCTCTAGGAATCATCCAACATGCATAAACAGATGAAAAGCCATAAGTAATACCTCATAATAAGACAAATATCAATGAATAGAGGTAAATTATGATATAGAGTGGTGATGCAAATTAGGCGTATCAGCTATCAACTTTAGAAGCAAGATCATCAATTTTTCCAAGCTTTTCCTCAGCAGTTTTATTGAAAGCAGTTTGTTTACTAATAAAATCCTTAAGCATGACTTCAAGTTCAGAGGGTGCACTTCTATTGTTGTTGTAGGAATTTCCATAAGAATTTACATAAACATTACCATTATTAGAAGGATATGGCCTATAATTATTATTACCAAAATTATTCCTATAAGCACTGTTGCTAGAATTATTACTTCTAATGAAGTTCACATAAACTTGCTCTTCTTGAGCAACCAAAGAGGCTAAAGGAACATTATTTGGATCAATATGAGATTTTCCACTAACAAGCGTAGACATAATAGTATCAATCTTATCACTCAAAGAGGAGGTTTCTTCAACAGAATTTATCTTCTTACCGTGTTGAGCTCTCTCAGTGTGCCATTCAGAATAATTGATCATCATATTATCCAGGATCTTTGTTGAAGCACCCAAAGTGATGGACATAAAGGTACCTCTAGCAGCCGAATCCAACAGATTTCTTGAAGAAAAATTCAGTCATGCATAAAAGGTTTGGATAATCATCCAAATAGTCACTCCATGAGTGGGGCAATTCTTCAGTAAAAATTTCATTCTTTCCCAAGCTTGAGCAACATGTTCATTATCAAATTGTTTAAATTTCATTATGTCACTTATGATGGATATAATCTTAGCAGGAGGATAATATTTTCCAATGAAAGCATGTTTGCATTTAATCCAAGAATCAATACTATTTTTAGGCAAAGCTAACAACCAATATTTAGCTCTTCCTCTTAAAGAGAAAGGAAACAATTTAAGCTTAATAATATATCCATCTACATCCTTATATTTTTGCATCTCACAAAGTTCAAAAAAATTATTAAGGTGAGAAACAGCATCATCAGTACTAACACCAGAAAATTTCTCTTTCATAACAAGATTCAGCAAAGCAGATTTAATTTTATATAAAGTAGCTTCAGGAACAGGTGGAGCAATAGGTGTGCAAATGAAATCATTGTTGTTTGTGCTAGTGAAGTCACATAACTTAGTGTTTTCAGGAGTAGTAATTTTTGCAAGACTAAAGTAAGCCAGCAAAAATAGCAACTAAAGTAGGAACTATTTTTTGTGTTTTTGATAGAAAGAAGAAAACCAAACAAAGCAAAAAAAACAAAGAAAAACAAAAACAAACCAAACAAAGTAAAAAAAACAAAGAAAAACAAACACAATTGGCAGTGAGAGACTCCCCTTGCAAAAATCTTCTTTCTCCCCGGCAATGGCGCCGGAAAAGCTTGTCATGGCTCAGGGCAAGAGCAAGGTATGATGAGCACAACATCAAGTTTTCCCTCAGTTATGGAACCAAGGTTATCGAACCAGTAGGCGAAAGAAACCACTTCCGAAGGTGTTGCTAGCAACATGGAACCTGCACACAACACAACCAAATTACTAGCCCCAACTTATCAGTGAGGTTGTCAAGCTCACTGGTTTTGCTAAAAACAAAGGATTAAACGTATAGTGTGGAAGAAAGTAATTGCTTGTAGTAATTGTAGAAAGTAAACAGTAAACAGTAGATGGAATATCAGTGGAAAGGAATGGACTATGGTCCACAGTTCACTAGAGGTGTTTCTCCATAATATAAATAACATGCTTTGTGAACAAATTACAACTGGGCAATTGACAAATATAGAATGCATAACAATGCATGTACATGACATGATGATCACTATGAGATTCACCTGGGAATTACAACATGATACATAGACCATAATCCAACTGCATCTATGACTAATAATCCACCTCCGGGATATCATCCGAACAACCCTCGGGTATTAAGTTGCAAGCAACAAATAATTGCATTAAGCAAAGTTTGTAATGTAAACAATACAATTTCCCTTGGACGAAGGATTGTTGTTTTCTCCCTATTAGCAACAATACATCTACAACCTTAGAAGTTTCTATCACTCTCCCATATTATTAGAGGCATGAACCTACTATCGAGCATAAATACTCCCTCTTGGAGTCACAAGAAAATACTTGGTCAGAGTAACTACTAGCAACGAAGAGCATGCAAGATCACAAATAACATAGACATGATAGAACAATAATCAATATGACATAATACTCAATATTCATCGGATCCCAGCAAACATAGCATGTAGCATTACAGTAAGATGATCTTGATCATGATAGGCAGCTCACAAGTTCGAAACATGACGGCACAAATAGGAGAAACAACCATATAGCTACTGCTATGGATCCATAGTCCAAGGATTAACTAGTCACACATCACTCCAGAGGCAGGCATGGTGATGAAGAAGGCCTCCGGGATGATCTCCCCGATCCGACATGGTGCCGGAAAGAGCCTCATATCCCTCCCGGTCTAGGGACGACGGTGGCGGTGGCTACGGATTTTTTCGTGGAATTCTGATAAGGTACTTAAGGTTTTTGTCTCAGGGGGATTATATAGGTGGAGAGGCAAGGTCGGTGGAGTGCCAGGGGGCCACACCCTAGGGAGGTGCGCCTCCTGGCCGCGCCTGGCCCAGGTGTGGCCGCCCTAGGGTGCGTCTCCCCCTCTCCTCCGGACTCCGTGTTGTGTCAGAAAAAATAGGAACTTCGGCTTTTGTTTCGTCCAATTCCGAGAATATTTCTTTACTAGTTTTTCGGAAACAAAAAACAGCAGAAAACAACAAACTGGCTCTATGGCATTTGTTAATATCTTAGTTCCATAAAATTCATAAAAATGCCACAAAGTATATACAAAAACATAAGATAATTGGTGCAAAACAAGCATATAGCATAAAAAATTATAGATACGTTTGCAACGTATCAGCCGCCACCGCCACCCACTAGTTTTAGGTAATTTTTATGTTAATTAGTATTTCTATATTAGGTAATTAATTAGTTCGTAATTTTTAGTTAATTGATAATTATTTGCATACTTAGTTAGTTTTAGTTAGTTGGTAATTTTTAGTTAGTTAGGTATATTATTTGCATGTATTTCTATATGCATATAGTTAGGTATATATAGTATATAATATTTAGATATTTCTATATGTATATGGTATATAGTTAGGTATATTATTTGCATGTATTTCTATATGCATATAGTTAGCTATATAGTCTATAATATTATGTATTTGCATGTATTTCTATATGTATATAGTATATAGTTAGGTATTTCTATATAGTTGATAATTATTTGCATATAGAAATATGTATTTTATATGTATATAGTGTATAATATTTCTATAATACTCTATAATGTATAATGTATTTCTATATGTATATAGAAATATGAATTTCTATATGCATATAGTTAGGTATAATCTATTTCTATATGCATATACATATAGAAATAATATTATAGAAATATTATTATATACATATAGAAATATTATAGAAATAATATTATATAGAAATATGTATATAGAAATATTATTTTTATAGAAATATTTGGTATGGGAATATTATTGCATTTAAATATTATTTTGCATAGAAATAACTATTGCATGGAAAATATTATTGCATTTAAATATTTGAGTATAGAAATATTTGTGTATAGAAATATTTTTTGCTATGTTCAAATATTATGTGTATTTTGCAATAATATTTTGTGCATCTCGTATTTTGCAAAAACTATGGATTCACCTGGTCCAATCCGCGGAGACCTAACACAAGAAGAAATTCTCAAGGATATAATCCACGGCGTTGATCCATCTGAATCTCCCTCGAGGTATCTGAACCCATCCGGTGAGAAAGAGGAGGTCGACTAAAGAGAGGGAGAAGCCGTCGGCTCTGATGATGGAGGAGCCGACAACTCCAATGATAGAGAAGCCCATGGGCCCTTAACAAAGACCGGCGAGGTATATATATATGATGTCCAGTGATCACTAGATATCGGATGTCCGGGAGTAGCTGTATATACCGAGTTGTATATATATTATATTGATGAATGTTTCATCGAGCAAAAATTCCAAACGAGGCCCGCCCAAAAAGTTGGATGTGCGTACGAATTATACAATTACGATGGTATCAGCACTGGGAGAACCATTGGAACCCAAAAGGCTGCAACTGTACTTAAAAAACAATGTGAAGTTATGGTTAGGGATTGCGTCCCGATCATCGTTCGAGAGTGGCATAAGTCCAAAGAGGCGGAAGAGAGTGAGTATGTCGCCGAAAGGTACAAAGAGGATCTTTGGAATGACCTCATGGCACATTTCACGCTGCCATAATGTGAGAGTGATGCCGAGACAACTGCATTGAGGAAGAAAGTCAAGCAGTGGGATCTTAAGAAGATGACCGAACTTTTCCGAAACTAGAAAAAAGCATTATGGCTAAAGTATCAGAAGGACAAGAAAACTCCAAAACTCACAGGCTGTCTAGCGAAGCAGCAATATTACTGGGATGCATTTGTGGAGTACAAGAAGTCAGGATATGCTAATAAAAAGTCAGAACAAAATAAGGAAAATGCTATGAAAAATAAATATCACCATCGCCCGGGGCCAGGGGGCTACGCTACTGCCATGCCAAAGTGGGAAGCAAAAGATAAAGAGCTGTCTGATAATGGGATCATTCCACAACCAATTCACGAAGAATGGGATTTGAGGGCAAGAAATTGGTTCCTTGGCCATGGGAGTGAGTATGAACAACTTATAGGGGACCTTGTTTGCAGTGACAGGATTAGGGTACCCAAGGATACATGGATGAAAGTGGTGAAAGAAATTAAAGATGGGATAACAAAGTTCCATCCTGATAGAGAGAAAGACTTGCTAACAAAGGTCCTCAGGAATGACGAACACGGAGGACGAGTATGAGGGCTTGGCGTTAGTTATACATGGGAGATTCGGTTTCCCAAAGACCAAGGTGATACGTCGTAAACGTATCTATAATTTTTGATGTTCCATGCTTGTTTAATATCAACTTTGATTTGCTTTGTCTACACTTTGAGGTATTTTTATACATTTTTTGGGACCAACCTATTAACAAGATGCCGCAGTCCTAGTTGCCTGTTTTCTGCTGTTTTTGGTTTCAGAAAAGCAAGTAAGGAAATATTCTTGGAATTTGATGGGACAAAAGCCAAAGTCAATATTTCACCGCGGAGAACATGGAGTCCAGAGGAGATACGGAGGGGAGCCATAGGGTGGCCACACCCCCCATGCGTGGGCCCACCCTGGGCCACGCCTGGGCAGGGTGTGGGCCCCTGGCCGCCCTCCTACCTCGCCTCTTCGCCTATAAGAGCCCCCCGATACCAAAACCCTAAACACCCGATCACATCTCCACAAAACAGTCCGTAGTCGCCGCCACCATCGTCCCTAGATCGGGGGATCTGAAGCTCTTCTTGGCACCCTGCCGGAGGGGAGAGATCTTCCCGGAATCCTTCTTCATCACCATGCCAGCCTATGGTATGATGCGTGAGTAGTTCACTCTTGTACTATGGGTCCATATAGTAGCTAGATGGTTGTTTCTCCTCCTTTGTGTATCATGTTTAGATCTTGTGAGATTCATTCATGATCAAGATCATCTATTTGTAATCATGCATGTTGTGTTTGCGGGGATCCGATGGATATTGAGATTACTATGTCAGATTGATTATTGATTCTATCATGTCTGTGTTGTTTGAGATCTTGCATGCTCTCCGTTCTAGTAGCTATCTTGGACAAGTAGATGCTAGTGACTCCAAGAGGGAGTATTTATGCTCGATAGTGTGTTCATGCCTCTACTGAATCTGTGGAAGTGACAGAAATATCTAAGGTTATAGATGTGCTGTTGCTACTAGGGATAAAACAACAATATTTTGTTCATGGAACAATTGTATTGTTTACTTTACACACATTGCTTAATGCAGTTATCCGTTGCTTGCAACTTAATACTGGAGGGGGTTCGGATGATAACCTGAAGGTGGATTACTAGTCATAGATGCAGTTGGATGGTGGTCTATGTATATTGTTGTAATGCCCAATGAAATCTCATAGGATCATGAATGTCTAGTATTGCATTGTTATGCCTTGCTCAGTCCTGTCAATTGCCCCGTTGTAATTTTTTTACCCAGCATGTTATGTTATTTATTTTAAGGAGAACACCTCTAGTGAAGTGTGGATCCCGGTCCAATCTTTACCATTGATACATCATCTACTGTTACTGTTTACTTTCTGCAAGCAACCATTACCTTCCACACCATACGTTTAATCCTTTGTTTTCAGCAAACCAGTGAGATAGACAACCTCACAGTAAGTCGAGGCAAAGTCTTGAGTTTGTATTGTGCAGGATTCCAAGTTGTTAGCAACACCTTGGAGTTGTTTACTTTCTCCTATTGGTTCGATAACCTTGGTTTCATAAATGAGGGAAAATTTGCGACTGTGCTCATCACACCTTCCTCTTGGGGTTTCCCAACGAAGCTCTACAGTGAACTGAGCCCATCAAGACATTTTCTGGTGCCGTTGCCGGGGAGTTAAGGACAGCTTCACAAGGGGAGTCCTTCACAACCATTCTCTTTACTTTGTTTTTGTTTTGCTTAGTTTCTTTTTCTTTGTTTTGCTTGCTTCCTTTTACCAAAAATTACAAAAAAAAATAGTTTCCTTTGTTTTGCCTTTTCTTATAAAAAACACAAAAAAATTAGTTCTTCCTCTAGTTGTCACCTTGATCTTGCTCACCATGTTGATCCCTAATTTCACCTTGAAAGACCTTTCAATAGGTAGTGGCTCTATAATTGGGAAAGAAAATATTGAAGAATTCTTTAATCATGTTAGCAAACATGAGGATATTGAGGAAAGATGCTTAGCAGAACTTGCTCCTAATTATGAAATTGTTGTAGCTTCTTTAATTCACATGTTGGAGGCTAGGTTTGTTAACCTTTACCCCATGATGCAAGTAATGTTTCTTAAGATTAAAGATATGGAGGATACGAAAAAAAGATATTTTATTCTAGAAACTTTGCTTAAAGACTTTAATGATGTTGCTAAGGAAGATAAAAGGTATTTGATCGTTTTAATATGATAGGCTCATGTGTAGATGTTATGGGTGCTTTAGAAATTTTAGATAAAACCAAACCCAATGGAGAGGATATTAAAATACCCATACTTGTTAAACTTGTAGGAATGCATGAAGCCTTAGAAAATTATTTTGATTGGATTGTTCCTGAAAATCCGTTTGATGAAAGTAGTAAACCCAAGAGTATTGAGAGACGATCCTCTAAAACTCATTTGGATGAGATACCTTTCCTAGTTGATGAAATTTCGAGTATTAATCTTAATGCTACTTCATTTGAAAATACTTGATTCTTGCTTCTTGTGCCTAACTGTAGAGGTCCCAGCCTTTAATAAGGTAGAGATCCCTGTGTTTACAATGCTAGTCCCTGGATCAATAGCTAGCATCCACAGTTAAGATGTAATATCAAGAAACAAAGGTCATATTACAACTTTATAACCAGGAATAAATTAATTCATTACATCTTACATAGCTCATTTGGCTATCTCATTACAATGCAGCAGGAATAACTTTAGCATGGAGTCCTTCATCTTCAAAGTGCCACAGGCAAACATGTTGGTTGTAGACATGTAATCCTAATCAACACACTTTACTAACATCAAACAAACCTGCAACATAATAAGTTACAGCCACAAGGGTCAATACATTTGAATTGTATTGGCAAGTGATACTATGGTAGTATGGTGGAGTCTATCATCTATATGCATTTGGCTAAGTGGAGCTTAGGCTTGCTTTGCTCAAAATAGATTTTCCTTATCATTTGAAAACACTAAGTTTTTGTTTGACAAAATCACCCAAGGCATCTCCCAATAGAAATTGGTGATCCTTCAACCCTTGTTCAACCACAAGTTTTTAACTTAGAAATTGGGATGAGGAGATTCTTGATAGCTTCCATGTCTTGATGCTCAAATTGTCCTTTACCAGGGACATGGCTAAGTACTTAGATTTTACACTCTATAGAGGTGGTGCACTTTCCCCACAAGACTTGGTTTCACCAAGACAAGATCTTTCAGAAGCCTTCCCTTAGACCAGAATGGACGCATTCCAACCTATCATACCCCTACCACCAACTGTCCATTTGGCTAAGTTATTGCAACCTATATGATCCAGGCAGAGCCCATAATGCCAAGTGGCTGCACTTGAAGCTTCTCAACATTTGACATCTCAAATCTCTTTGTTCCTGGGTGGCCATCCACAAGTGAGATACACAAGGTAAACCATAGAAATGGGCCTTGTGTAACCACTCAACATAAACCATTCCTTCCATTTCACCCAGGTGATTCATTCACTTAGTTGTTTTATTAAACAAAACACAAGTCCTTGACTTAGAAATATTCCATAGCATGAATATAATCCACCCTTGTTTTCTACTAGCTAGGCTAAGCATGATAGTAGCAGGAATCTTAACTTAGGAAAATTCTACTAAGGTTTCATCTCCTAGTATTTCCCATGACATAGTTTATACTTAGCAAAAATTCCATGCAGGTCCTACTTAGAAAATATCACTAATGCATAGTGAAAATAATGGGACAAAAGTATGAAGCATCACTTGACTTTTTGCTAGAGAATATAAGTTCACTCCTTGATCTTGCAATGATCACACTCTTCAAAATCCACTACAATTCAATCAAGCAAGCAAGAATTCAATCTACCATTCAAGCAAACATCACATAAAATAATAGAATCAAAACAATGCATGCAAGCATGCCAAAGATTGTTTTATTTGGAAAAGTGGGTTCTAACATGTTATAAACATTCTAAAACACCTATTGGTCATTTTATAAAAGTGGCAAAACCATTTGCAAAAGATTTTACCCATACACCATTTTTAAACCAATCAATATTTTATGTGGTTGAAAATGCCTCTAGCAAAGCAATATTTTTTATAGGGTTCATAAAATATGTTTTCAAATCATAAAACTTTTATAGGGTCAGAGAGTTTAATCCAAATCATTTCCCACTCCAAAAGTATTTTTAACATATAAACAACATTTTTATTTGACTAGAAATGCTTTAATTCAAAGATTTATTCTCTTGCTTCACAAAATATGTTTTTGAATCCACAAGTTGGTTTATATGGTCAGTAGGTTCAAAACAATCCATTTGCCAAAGATTTTATCACAAAAATAATGTTAGAATGAATTTTATATTCAAATTATGCCTACACAAATTTCTGCAAAAAACATCCATTTTACTAGAAGCAATTTACTAAAAAAAGGGCATGGTTGGAAAGTACTTGTCTTGATGATTCCATTGATATAAAATTTGCAAAATTTGGACGTGTGGATCAAAAGTTATAGATTTTACAAAATCTCATATCTAATAGAAAGGTTTCTGTTTTTAAATCAAAAGGTTGGCCACGTGTTGTGTTTTGATTGGTCAAAAACGGTTCGCGAGGATTGAGCTCTGTGGAGCATTGGATCTTATTGAAATCGCACGATGCAGATGGAGTGTACCGGTTCGTTTTAATGATTCTATCTATGCAACAGGATCAAGATCCAACGGCCACGGTGCGAGTGACCAAGAATGGGCGGAGCTGGCGGCGCCGACTGGCGGCGCACGCTCGGCAATCGAGGTTGCCGGTGATACAGGGGGTTAGAGAGATATAGGGGTAGCTCACCAGGTTCAGGGGATCGTTGCGATGCTCAACGTGTTCAAGCGGAGGCAGGGGACGCACGGGGCTGCTGTCAATCTTTCGCCGGAGTTCAAGACGGCGTCGGTTGCTCTCTATCGTTGTCGAAGGCGAGTATTCAGTCCACACCACAACAAACAAATGATGATGTCAGGTTCACGCGAGAAAAGCGAGCACGAGAGTATCTATTAGAGGGGATAGGATGGTCAGGAGTTACCAGGGAGTGTCGCCGGAGTGGAAAAAGACGGCGGCGCTGACGGTCTTGGTCGTTGGCGAGTGGGGAGTACTGGAGGTGCGTAGGGGTCTGGGGAACATGCTCGTGTGGTCGAGGAGGTGAGGGGCGACGGGGTTTGGACGGAATCATTGCCGGAAGACGTCGGAGGCAGCGGTGGTGCAAGCAGAAATGGGGACGGCCTGGGGGCAGAGAGGGTCGGGCGAGAGAGGGGAAAGAGAGAGGGGGCGCAGGCGATTTAGTATGCGTGATCGCGGGGCTGTTTAATCGCGACGTTACTGCAAATTACGCCGGCAATCAATCGGCATCAACGGCCGCCGAGGTCAGCGGGGGGGTGAGGAAGAAGCCTGGCAGATGGGGCCTGTTTGGTAGTGAGAGATAGAGAGGGGTGAGGTGGGTCTAGTTAGTCAGCGATTGGGTGGGTGTCCTGAGTGAAAAACGTTTCACTGCGGGGAGTGAGGAAGTGGACTGGACTGGCTTAGCTGGGCTTTGCTGGGCTGGGTTGGCTTAGCTCATTTTATTTTGTTCAGAATTGTTTTTCTTTTTCCTTTTCTATTTATCTGTTTTGATTTTGTTTAATCATTTCAAACATTCATTTGAATTCAAACTTCAACAAAACTTTGTGTAGATTTTAATACTGATTAGTAATACATTCCAAAGTCAAATTTAGAATAATATATTTATTCTTTTTAGGGTCTTTAAATTATTTAAAATAGGCTCTTGTATTAATTCAAATAAGACTTAATAATGTTTTCAAACTCCATTTGAAATCTAAATCTTTCCAAACCTTTTCAGTAGGTTTTATTTATTTATTTATTAGGGTGACAAATAATTCACCTTGATTTATTTGGAATATTTTTAATATGATTTATAAATCATTTAAATTGGGTATTTGTTTTTATTCCAATGAAATCAATTATGGTTTTAATTCCATAATTTTTATTTAGGTGATTTCCTTGATTTCATTTAAGTTAATTAAATAATTTTTTATTCCACTTGGGTAAATTCCAAATATTATTCTCCCATGATTAATTAATCATTTCTAATAGGGATTTTGTCTTTGTTCAAATGGAAATAGAATTTGGTTAGTGCCATTTTATTTTATTTGGAAAATTATTTATCCTTTTATTTTATTTGGATTTGGATTATATTTATTCCATTTGCTTATGGGTTAGGCCAAGATTTAATTTTGCCTTTAAATATTCCTCATTTAATATTTCTTTCCTTATAAAAATCCATATCTTTTTATTTAAAGATCCAAACTTGGTGATTCCAATTTGTAAAATCTTATTTAATATTTGTTTATCCTTTTAAATCTTTTTAGGATTATTTTCTCACCATTTGGTATGTATTTTCTAGATAGGTGCTTTATTAGCATTGGAAATTCAATTCCCTTATCTTATTAAATTCATAAGATTTTATTTATGGCTCCAAATTAAGTGAAACCAATTTATATGGTCTTATAATATTTCTATTTGTCATTCTTGATCATTTATAAATATTTGTTGACAAATTTTATATGGATCCAATCCATGATCTTGGAGATAAATTGGAAATGATTTTATTCCATTTGGGTTTTAGGGTTTTGGTTTATTCTCCAAGTGTTTAAATTTCTAGATGCATTTACGTAGAATGCATTTCACTTGATTTGAATTTAGTTGGATTCAAACTTTACTCAAGTTTGTTCAAGATGGGATTTTTAAGTTTCCATTTTAAAAATAAAAAGCTTCTTTTCACCCAAAATTTCAACAATTATTTATTTTTCACATTACAAAATTTGGAAAATTTTGGGATGTGACACTAACTTAAAGGCATTAAAGAAAAGTACTTCTTGGGAGATAACCCAATAGTTTTCTTGAGTCTTGGAAGTTATTATTTCTGTAATAACCTCTCTTTATCCTTTTTATTTGATTTTTGTGCCAAGAATAACCTCTAATGAGAGAGAAGTAAGATTTGGGGAAGTTGCTGTCCTGAAACAGATTTTTGTGCTTCACTGTAAAAATTCGTTAAATATCTTTGTATGTCAGATTGAGCTATAATTTTTTGAATAAATCCCCCAGGTTGTAAGATAACTTCCGTTAGTTAAACACTTTTTAATTTGAGCAACATAAGGTCTTCGAAAAAATCGGTTTTTACTTGCTGGTCTGTTTTGGCAGATTTCTGCTATTATTTGCATTTGCTCTATCGATTTCTTTTTGAGTTCTTTTTGGGAGAATTGAGCTTTTTAAGGGAATTGATTCAGTAGCTTGTGTTCTTAATGGAAGTTTTGTTGTGTTTAACTAACCCCGAAAGGTTTATTACTTTTGAACGTACTAATGTTGCTAATGAAGATTGTGTGAAGTTTTGTATGAAGGAAAATTTTCAGGTGTAGGGGAAGAATGATGTTATGAGATGAAAAATGGACAAAATCTCAAGATTGGGTATGCCACCCCGTGTCACCCCAATAAATATTCAAGAGGTACAAGCATTAAAGCTTGGGGATGCCCAAGGCATCCCCTTCTTCATCAATAAAATCTCAGGTCTCTTTCTAGACACTTTGTTTTTTTGTTTCATGCACTGTTGTGTTGTTCTCGGAGCGTCTTAGTTTTCGTTTTTGGTTTTCATTTGCTTGGTTTGCTTGAATAAAGTAGTTGGACCCCCGCTTTCGCATTGTTGTTTCAAATAAGTTGATTGGTGTTGGAAAAGAGTAGAAAGTTTCATGCTTATAGTGGTACAAAAGTGAGCTTGCTTTGACTATGGCTTAGACTTTATCATGTCATGCTAGATGTTGTTTTTACCTTATTCTTAGTGATTATTGCTGTAGCATGACTTGTTCCAAACAATTGAGATTGCTTAATGTGCCTTGAAAGAATCATGCGTTGTTTTAGCAAACAAAAGCATAATATTGTGGTATTCTCCTTTGATGCTTTGTTTGGGTTGACTTGGCGCATGCTCACCTCCGTCTCTCCTCTAGACTCCGTGTTCTCCTTGGTGAAATATTGACTTTGGATTTTGTCCCGTCCAATTCCGAGAATATTTCCTTACTAGCTTTTTTGGAACCAAAAACAACAGAAAACAGGCAACTGGCAGTGTGGCAACTTGTTAATAGGTTAGTAACAGAAAACATAAGAAAAGCACCTCAAAGTATGGACAAAGCAAAGCAAAGTAGATACTAAACAAGCATGGAACATCAAAAATTATATATACGTTTCTGACTAGATTATAGAACATAAAAAATTATAGAACATCAAAGTAGATCTACTTATTCAACTAGATTACAAAGCTCATGATCACAATAAGATCACGCATAGAGAGAGATGAACATATAGCTACCGGTAGAGCCCTTAGCCTCGAGGGAGAACTACTCCCTCCTCATCATGGGAGTCAGTAACAACGATGGAGATGGCGGTGGAGTCGATGGAGATGGCTCCGGGCGCAATTCCTCGTCCCAGCAGGGTTCTAGAACAGAGACTTCTGTCCCCCGAATCTCGTCTTCGTTGGCGGCGGCGCTGCGAAACTTTTTATGGTTTTCTGATCTTGGTCGGGTTTTCGTCTCGGGGAGACGTATGTATAGGCGAAAGGTCAAGGTCGATGGAGCCTCGACTATCCCACACCATGCCTAGGCGCGCCCAGGGGTGGACCCATGCCCAGGGGTGGTGTGGCCACCTCGGTGCCCTCCTCCGTCTCTGCTTTGGACTTCGTCTTGTGTCAGGAAAAATAGGAACTTCTTCTTTCCATCCAATTCCGAGAATATTTCTTTACTAGCTTTTCTGAAACGAAAAACAACAGAAAAGGAAACTGGCACTGTGGCACCTTGTTAATAGGTTAGTTCCAGAAAATGTATAAAAATGCCTCAAAGTATAGGCAAAACATAAGATAGTTGATACAAAACAAGCATGGAGAATCAAAAATTATAGATACGTTTATGACGTATCAAGCATCCCCAAGCTTAACTCCTACTCGTCCTCGAGTAGGTAAGTGATAAAAAGAACAATTTTTGAGGTGACATGCACCATCACAATCTTTATCAAGATATTGTAAAGCATTGATAGCTGGGGTAAAAGTACTCTAACATAAACATGAAAGATATAGTTCTAACAATAAGACAAAGCAACTACGTTGCAACATGAAAAGGTACAAACAAAATATCATGAATAATAATGCATTGAAAGACATTTGATTTTTTCACATATAGAAAACATAGCAAGAGTGGTATTCAGCTTGTCCTTCATGGAATATAAAAACATAAATGCATCTGACACCTTCAAATTTCATAAGGGTGACTAGATACAAATAATTTAAGAACAATCAATACCAAAATTATGAATCAATCAACAAGTTTTGGGACAATGCACATTGAAATAAGAATGACAACTATGCTCTCTTAATTGGTGCATAAAGATAGAAAGTGGAGACTCAAAAAAAAGTAAAAGAAAGGACCTTCATAGAGGGAAGCAGTGATTTCAAGTTTCATAAAGAGCTTCCAAAAATTATGGTACTTACTAGCTATGAGCTCTCATTGCCCCTATCATAAGCATATTGAAGTGATTAAGGTTAAAGTGAGACAAATATGAGTTATATGCTTGAAAAATAATAAGTTGAAAATTTCATGCCTTGCGGTGACCCAGCATACCACTACATGTGTAGTATACTATAGTCGTTGACATGACATCCACAGAACACCGTTCTGTAAATATCACATCCCTCAGAGTGGTACAACAGAAATATTGCGGGTCCATATTACAAACATTCACACATTATTATTATTACAATACCAGAAGTTCAAGACTTCAAAAGATTTCAACTTACAAACCAAAATATAAAGTGTTTCAGCGGAATTGAAAAGTAGCAACTCCGACTAGGAGTTGAGCTCAACAGCTTATTCTATAGAGTTCATGCTGCTCGGCTCCGTTGGTTACTACTAACTAGGATACTTAGTTGGGCTCGTTATCATCAACACCATAGCGTATTTCGTAATCCACTCCTTCAACACCTCCTGACAGGTCAGGCTCCTCGTAGAACACATCTTCTTGACATTCAGCTGCATACATTGGCACGTCTTCGGGATACTCAGAGTCTACGTAAGGAATCAAAGGAAAGGATGAGTAACAACGTTACCCAACAAGTTCATTATATGCGAGGTGGGAAGTTTGATGCTCTAACTACCACCTCAGATTATAAATCCTTGGCACCATGCAGTTTTTGTAAATCTTTCTTCAAAGATTGATTTTATTATAAAAATCTATGACCATCAGCCTTCACAGGTTAACCAAAACTTTCATCGAGTTCCTTTCCTGCCGCGTTCGTAGCTCCTTCCCGGAACAGGGAGTAACAAGTTACAATTCTTACACTCTACAGAGGTGCGTTACTTAACCCATGAGAGATCAACTCCTTGTTGCACAACCGGGCATACTTTCCCGTCCACAATTCCATGATGTGGGGCCCAGTAGTTGGTCCAAGCCAATCACTGCCCCCTTCGTGACCTCGCATACCTCGTACACCATGCCCACATATTGGATTACGGCAATGGTTTCTACAAACCGTGAGATGCCAGAACCATCGTGGGACAATGAGGGTTCCCACCCATATGCTGCATATCCTGTATGAATTACCAATTAATATGCATGCTACAAGGATAACAGCCACGACCTGCACATCCGGCTTTATGCGAGAGGAAGAAGATACAGTTGACTTCTCCGTCCCATTCCAAATCTCATGGCTAACGCATAATATACGACGCTAGAATCACTGATGTCAGGGGTTATTAAGTCCCTAATTGATCATTATTATTGCAATTAGAACCCTAAGTTCTATTGCTCCATTATATCATCACTTAGGATGATATCTAAGATTTCTTTATTTGTGAAAATAATATTTTCTTTCTTTAGGGTATATATGATAACACACCATTTGCAAATACTTTGATAAAGACTCTTCAAAGGATAGCAAGTGATGAACTTGCCTTGTGATGGCAAGGTAGTGAAGTCTGATGCTTGCACTGGACCTTGAGCTTCCATGTCTACAAAAACATCATTATTGCCCGGTAAGGACAATATTTAAAGAAGCAAAATGATATGCAAAATAATATAATGCATCTTTTAACTTGATATGCATTCTCCCCATTATTATAAAAAATCTTTTTAATAATAAAGGATTTATTTTTAATATTTATAATAGAATATTGTATTCTTTTATTTTATTTCCCTTTTATTTGAATTTTATTGATTTAATAATTCCTTTAAGAATTATCACTTAAATATCAACAATTGTTATTAAATATTTTTTAGTATTTTTCAAAAATACTACAATATTAATATATTATGAAAGTGATTTTTATTTATTTTTATCATCTTTCAATAATTTTGTAAAATTCCATAAAGCATATATAAATTACAAAATTCTTAATAAAATTTAAATGTCTAAAATTTTATCTCTTAATTTATTTGGATAGTTTGGATTATTGTGAATCCAAAAATATTTTATTTATAATTTTTGGACTTTTATTTTATTTTCTAGAGTTTATTTAATTTCAGGGGCATTTTGGTCTTTTCCTATTTATTAAAAATAGGCCCTAAATGGTTTGGGCTGGCCTTTAAGGTTTATTGGGCCCTTGTGGCCCATTAGTACATGGTCAAAACAGTACCCCGAAGGGTTTTCGGCCCACCCAACCCAACACTCCATGTCTCGCACTCGAGCTCACCCCTCTCCTTCTCCTTCCTCGACCCCATGGTCAGTGGTGTCGCCGCCGACGATTCCCGCCATCGTGGACCGCCTGGCCGCCGCCGTGGTGCAGGAAGAGGTTGTCGACTCCGCTCTTCCCTCCTGCCCAATTGGATTTGTACATGGAGCTCTCCTGTGGCAAGATCGATGTCGTCCCGAACCCTAGGGTTTGGGGTTGGCATGGATCCTGGCGCCGCCGCTGCTGTTGTGCGCTGTGGTGATGCTCCTCGCCCCTAGGCGTGGCTATGGTTGTCGTCGTGGCGCTGTATGGGTCGCAGCGCCCCCTGGGGTGCTCCCCGTGCCGCCATGGTCTTCGGCCACCTCTGCTTCCTCTTCTAATTTACAGCGAGGACCTTTGGTAAGTCATTCCTCTCCCCTCGTGCTCTCTGTACTAGGCCATCCTATGCTAGAGGTTGGTGGTGACCTTCCTGGTTACTGTCTTGTCCTTATTAGGGTTCTTGGTTCTGTTTAGGGTTCATACCCTGTTGTTGATTAAGTAATTGATGAATTGGATCATGTGTTCATGGTACCTAAGCATGCTAAATGATTGTTTAGTTGTGGCTTGCTGCTTAAGATGAACTGTGGTGGTGCTAGTGGCTTATCAGATGATTCTATGAATTAACTTTTATGTGGTCAGAGGATAAAGTTGCTATAGGAACAATACTTGGGAATATTGTGGTTTACTGTTTCACCACTGTCATTACTTGGTGAATGACAGTGAGTGTTGTGTGATGAAATCACTGTATTAACACTTGTTGGCTTAAGAATTCAGATGTAGTTTGAGATCAAATGGTTTCAAATAGTGAAGATATACATAGGGATTTTCTTAATTATGATTCCTGTGATGACAGGAAAATGATTTATAGTTGGTTGGTTGAATCTGTGAAGATTGAATGCTTAACCTGATTAGTGTAGAACTATTCTTATGACACCATCTTTGTATGGCACACAAGATTAGATTCTATTTCTTGATTTGATTTGGTTCAAGCTTAAGATGAGTTTGGCTTTAAAGATAAGTAGAAACTTTCCTTTATTAAATCCCTAAGACCAATGATGTTGGTCTGAGGTTTAGGGATTAGGCTTCTACCTAGTTGATTCATATGGATGGTTCTAGTAGTGGTACCAGCTACTGTTTCTTGAATCAAAGTTTGGAAAAAATGATGGTAGGCTTGATCACTTGTATAGATCCATAAGATTAAATTCTAAGGTGCTACTCTTGTCTTAGAGATGTGCCTAGAAGTTTAAATCTTAGCTATGTTCATTCTTGAATTGAAATATAGCTTGATAGCTAAATCAATGATGTTGTTCTGAGATTTAGTTGGATCCTTATACTTTTCTGTTTGCTTTTAGAGTTTAAAATATCAATGATGGATTCACCCCACTTGGGTGCTTTTTGAGAGTTTGAATAAGAATCATATCACGTATGAGTGTCTAATCTTAGACAGATAGATAATTTGATGGTCTATTTACTCACCACTGTCACTTGATGTTGTGGTTGCTAGTGGTTGATCTTGTGGTAGCTTGATCTGGTGCTCCCCTGGTATTTCCAGCTCCTGGCTTGTCCTTGATCTAGCCCATCATCTCCTGATCCTAATGGCTTGATTTTGGTCTTGCTATCCTCCTGATCTACCCCCTCCTTATGTCACCATATTGGTGATGTGATCCTGGGCTTTGGTTGGTTTGATATAGCTTGGCTTTGGCTTGGTTTAGCTGTTGGCTGTTGTGCTTAGTGTGCAAAAGCAATGGAATGGTGTGGGGATTGGTTTTCCCACGGATGTGCTGATAGTTTTGTTTGGTTGTGCTGCTGCTGTGGTGTTGACAGCACACACCATGCAGTTTGGTGTGTGTGCTGCTTGTGTGCCTGCTACACAGATGTGGATATGTTCTGAATTTTGAAAGTTACTTTCATCTGGTTACTTCTACCTGGCTGGTGAAACTTGCCCCTCCTTGCTATGATTTGACTTATGGCCTAGAATTATGAAAGATACATTCTTTCATTTTGGTGAAACTTGCCCCTTATATACTCAATGATGAAAAGGTGAACAGTGCACTTCACTCTCAACTTTTGAGAGTAAAAATAATTCTAATCCTAACCTTCTTTTTCTTTTAAGTTTATTTTTGTTTTGCAGGAACCAGATTTGAAGATCAAGACTTTAGTTTAGGTTTTATTTTTCTTTATAGATTAGTCACTTGTAATAGCTATCATATTCAATTTTAATCTTTAATTTATTCTTTTGTACTCTTTATTTTTATTCTTTTGTAATAAAGATTATACTATAATCAATAAAGAAATATTATTCTTTATTTATTTGCTATTGTAAAGATTGTGGATAATTCTCATAAGTTACATTTTTGTAACTTATTTATTGAATAAAATTATGAAATGGATATTCATATTCTTAATTGCTCTCTTTATATAAAGTTTGAGTTATTATTGATTAACTCTTAATTAAATCAAAGATTCAAACATCATTCAAAAATCCTTTTGAATTATAATTCAAATAATCAAGTTTAAATTCAAATTTCATTTCTCAAAACACATATGTCCACAAATATCATATCAAAGTCTATAACATTCATCCTTCAAGACTATATCTAATCTCAAAGTATGAAATAAACTTTAATCACTTTATGTTTTTGTTTGGCGAAAAATTTACCCACATTTTCACAGATGAATGCATGCAACATTTCAACTTTCTAAATCTACCCTTCATTAGTTCCTAAATGCTGGGATGTTACAGACTTCCCCCCTTAAATTAAACTTCGTCCCGAAGTTTGTTGAGATGTACCTGAATAGTTCTAGATAGGCTTTTCTTAAATCTTCTTCTTTCTCCCAAGTGGCTTCCCTTTCAGGGTGATATTCCCACTGTACCTTGCAATATTTGATTGCTCTATTCCTTAACCTTTTCCATCTTTCTTCCAAAATTTTACAGGGCTTTTCAACATAGGTCAAGTCTTCTTGTAGTTCTATCTCTTGATGTGTGATTGCATCATCCAGAACTTTCAAACATTTACGAAGTTGTGACACATGGAAAACATTATGCACTTGAGACAATCTTGATGGTAACTCTAAAGTATAAGCTATAGTTCTGTTCTGACTCAATATCTTGAATGGTCCTATGTATCTTGGACTCAATTTTCCTTTAACTCCAAACCTTTTCACCCCTTTCATTGGACTTACTTTCAAGTATACCATGTCTCCCACTTCTGGATGCCATGATCTTCGACTTTGATCAGCATAACTTTTCTGCCTACTCTAGGCTATTTTCAGTCTATCCTTGATGTTATCAATGATATCTTGTCTTTCCTTGATATAGTCTGGTGCAAATTCTTTGCTGCTTCTAGGCTCATACCAACATATTGGTGATCTACACTTCCTTCCATACAGAACTTGGTATGGAGCTGCCTTCAGACTACTCTGATAGCTATTATTGTAGGAAAATTCTGCCAATGGTAGATGATCTTCCCATGTACCTAAAAAATCTAATGCACAAGATCCTAACATGTCTTCAAATATTTGATTTGTTCTTTCAGTTTGACCTCATGTCTCGGGATGATATGATGTGCTGAAATCTAACTTGGAACCAAGTGCTTCATGTAATTGCTACCAAAATGCTGAAGTAAACACTGATCCACTATCAGTTACGATCTTTTTGGGCACTCCATGCTTACTTACTATCTCTTTGACATAAACTTCTACTAACTTCTCAGCATTATCTTTCTAATTTACCGGAATAAAATGTGCACTCTTAGTGAGTCTGTCCACAATTACCCATATCATATCCTTCCATTTGGGTGTCATGGGCAATCCTGTGATGAAGTCCATACCTATTTATTCCCACTTCCATTCGGGAATTTCCAAAGGTTGTAATGGTCCTGCTGGACTTTGATGTTCAGCCTTCACCCTTTGGCAAGTATGGCATTCTGATACATATTTAACAATGTCCCTTTTCATGTTGTTCCACCAGAATAGTTCTTTCAAATCCATATACATCTTAGTACTTCCTGGATGTATAGAATATGGTGTTTCATGTGCTTCTCTGAGTATGACATCTCTAATCTCAGTCACATCTGGAAAACAAAGACGGTCTTGAAACCATAAAGACTCATAATCTCCCAGGCGAAAAACTGATTTTTTCCCTTGAGATATCCTCCGAATTTCCTCAGCAATAAAAGGATCTTCTATTTGATGTCTAAAAATTTAATGCTTAAGATCACTGTCCTGCTCTGCAACTACCTGCATAGTAGCTAATCCTCCAAGAACATTTGTTCTAATGAATTGAAGCTCTAATCTTTCGAAGTCCATTTGTAACTCTTTTGGTAGCTCTTGATTGCTAGGTTGAATATCCGCACTCTTTCTGCTTAAAGCATCTGCTATAACATTTTCTTTCCCTAGAGTATAGTTGATTGTTAAATCATAATCTTTGATTAGTTCCAACCAACGCTTCTGTCTCATATTCAATTCCTTTTGAGTGAATAAATATTTGAGACTTTTATGGTTAGTGTATAACTCACATCTGGCTCCATATAGAAAATTCCTCCATCCTTTTAGAGAAAAAACTACTACTGCTAACTCTAAATCATGAGTTGGATATTTGACTTCATGTGGTTTCAGTTGTCTTGAACCATAAGCAATGACTTTTCGATCTTGCATTAATCACAACCCAAAACTTCTTTAGATGCATCAGAGTATACTGTAAAGTCCTTCCCTATTTCAGGAACTGCTAAGAATGGAGCTGTGGTTAACCTGGTCTTCAATTCCTGAAAACTTTCTTCACACTTCTCATCCCAATTGAATGGTGTATTCTTTCTTAGCAATTTCGTCATTGGTCTAGCTATTTTGGAGAAACCTTCAATGAATCTCTGATAATAACCAACCATTCCTAAGAAATCTCGAATTTGCTTCACATTAGTTGGTGCAGTCCACTCTAATACTGACTGAACTTTAGATGGATTAACAGCAATCCCATCCTTACTGATCACATGACCAAGGAATTCTACCTCATCTAGCCAAAATTCACACTTACTGAACTTAGCATAAAGTTTATGTTCCCTTAGTGTCTGCAATGCTATTCTCAAATGATCAACATGTTCTTCCTTGTCCTTGGAATATATTAGAATATCATCAATAAAAACTATGACGAACTTATCCAAATATGGCGTGAAAATTTTGTTCATCAGATTCATGAATATTGCTGGTGCATTGGTCAAACCAAATGGTACTACCAGATACTCGTGGTGTCCATATCTTGAGACAAATGTTGTCTTTGGAACATCTTTCGGTTTGATTTTTATTTGATGGTATCCAGATCTTAAATCGATCTTTGAGAATACTCCAGCTCCTTTCACTTGATCAAACAAATCTTGAATTCTTGGTAAAGGATACTTATTCTTGATAGTAACGTTGTTCAGATTTCTATAATCTCCACACATCCTTCTTCCACCATCTCTCTTATCCATAAAGATTACTCGTGTTCCCCATGGAGATACACTTTCCTGAATAAATCCTTTTTTGGCTAACTCATCAGTTTGCTCTTTAAGTTCTTTTAACTCTTTGGGTCCCATCTTATATGGTGCTTGAGCTATTGGTGTTGTACCAGGAATTAGGTCAATAGTGAACTCTATCTCCTGGTCTGGTGGCATTCCTGGTAGCTCTGCTGGAAAAACATCTTGAAACTCATTTACTATAGGAATATCTTCCAATTTGACCTCTTTCATTGAGTTCAACTGCAGATCCACCATAATTTGACTGTGCTTATCTGCTTGGTAAACTATCCTTGCTCCACTTGGAGTTTTGATTGAGACAGTTTTCTCCTCACAATTTATTTGACCTCTGTGTTCCATCATCCAGTCCATCCCCAGCACTACTGCAATTCCCTTCAAAGGAATCACATAAAGGTCTGCAAAGTATGTATAACCACAGATCGAGACAACCTGATCTTGTTTGATGTAGCGTACAATCACATTTCCCCCTGCCGTAACTACGGTCATAGGATTTTCTAACGTTGCCCTTCTAATCCCGAATTTATCATAGAATTCTTCATAAATGAATGAAGTAGTTGCACCAGTATCGAATAGAACTTTGTCGAGATTGGTAAGGATATTGAGCGTACCTATCACCGCATGCTCCGAATTATCCACCTCCTCGAGGGTTGCAAAGTTCAGTTTCCCGGTAGGTATATTCCTCTTGCCATTGTTATTCTTGCCATTATTTCCTCCTTTATTGGGCTGTCCATTTCCTCCACTGGCTTGTTGTCCTCCCTTGGTAGGCCAACCTCCTGGTGGTTTTCTCGGACAATCGGGCTTGATATGCCCCTTCTGACCACAACCATAACAGATCACTACAGGCTTTTTGCATTCCCTCTAGAAATGCCCTAGAATTCCATAGTTGTTACAAATAACATTCCTTCTAGGATTGGATTGGTTTCCACCACTGCCCTTGTTATTGTTATTGTTATCGTAGTTCTTATTCCGGGGTTTGAACTCCAGATTGGGTTTAGGTTTGCTTCCCTGAATTCTCTTGGTTTCCTTCTTGGCTCTCTTCCTCCTATCCTCTTGGACATTCTTATAATCATCTTCAAAAGTAATGGCTGCATCCAGCAACTGCTGATAAGTTTGCTTATTAGCTAACCTTAGTTGCATTTTAACAAATGGATTTGACCCACACAGAAAATGCTTATTCCGCTTATCTTCAGCATAGCGAGACAATTGACTAAACTCCCGGATATACTTCATGACACTAGTATATCCCTGCTAAAGCTCCTCAAATTCTCTCCGCTTCAACTCCATAACACTTTCCGGAACATGATATTCACGGAATCTCTGCTTGAACTCCTCCCAGGTGAACTCCCTTCCTGGTTGTTGCATAGCCAACTGATTCTCCCACCATGATGCTGTAGGTCCAGTCAGAAGATAAGTTGCATACCTCAAATTTTTCCTCATCATTGCAACCTATAGTTTTCAGCTTCCTTTCTGTATGTGCTAGACAATCTTCTACATCCATTGGTTCAGGAGCTAATGCAAAAGGTAACGGCCTTGCATTCTAGAAGTCAGATAGACTTACTCCTCCACCTTCAGGTGCCCTCTAATTTGCTTGTCCCAGCAACTCTTCCATGAACTTGTTCTGGGTCTCTTGCATCATTTGCATGCACTGCATAAAGTTATGCTCCATTAACGGCCTCATTGGTGGTGGTGGCCATGCTCCCTGATTTGCTGCATCTGCATCGGCCTTCTCCTTGGCCTCTTGCTCCATCCACTGCTGATCAGCTTCAATTTCTACACCCGTATCCATGACCCTCTAGTCCTGCAACATAAAGCGAATACTCATAATTACATCATGCACATGTGTTCTGAGCTCGACTTTACGCACAGAACTAGTCAGACAATGAAGATCCAAAGAAAATCCAAATATGAATTTCACATATTATACATAATATCATAATAATACAAAGTCATTACAACATATACCATATAGGTATAATCACAAAACTACCTTATTCATATAACTATCTTATTTTTTGGAGTACAATACACGGTACTTGATACCTCTACATAGTTGCCTACTTCTAATAGTAACTACGCTCATCATACATGCCTGATGTCCAACCGTGATGACGTGTCGTTCATCGCACAGTTTGTGGAACAAATGGCCTTCCATAAGGAACATACTCTGTATCTGAAGTGTCAGGACTTGAGTCATTACTCAACCTGAGTGCATTGACTCCCTCCAGCTCAGCTGAAAAGTCTTCAGAAACATATTCAACATTATCTCCTGCTTGCATCTCCTGAGATTCATTATTTGAGTTGTCAACATGATACGCAGATCCTGATGCTTCCCAGGTGCTCCTTTGGGCAAGATAGTTAAACACTGGATAATGTATATTCCCTGGGTTTTGAGAAGATGTTGATGATTCAAACACTCTCTCCTCAGAATCTTCTTCATCCTGATTATCTATTGACAAGGTATTTCTACTACTATTAATAAGGTTAATTCTTGCACCCATCCAGCTAGATTGTCCAACATTTTTGTCAGAACCGTCTGTGGACATCTGGTGTTCATGAGATCCTTCATATGATCCCCTTCTCCAACCATCAGAATTCTCAATAGGAAGTTCTGAATCAGAATCATCCTCTGAACCCTGTGGTACTACATACCTCATATCTATAGTAGGATCGTGTATAGATTCAGGACTTGGTGAATAAGGATATGGTATAAAAGATTCAGGATCTATAGGTATATCCTTAAAAATATATGTTGCACTACTACCTACTTCCTTCTCTAACTGGAATGCTAACTGCTTCCTCCTTTCCGGATCAGTTAGATCCTCTAACATGTCATTTTTATCTTCGACAATCACTTGATGTGTCTTATAAAAAGATGCAACAAGTGTTCGGTATCTATCCATAAACTTGGAAGCTAACTTAGGATGTTTCTTAACCAAAGTAAGATGATCCGGTATAGGCTCCGAGTCTATAGAATCATGAGGTATCACAGAAAATGTGCTACCTTCTAACTCCTTGGCTTTATGCTCCCGGATATTAGCTATCGCCTCCACAACAGCAACATGATATGCTGCTAAGTGACTCCTACCTTCGCCTATAGGTAGATCATGATATAATCCAAGATCCTCTGGAAGTTGGATACTCACACGATACTTGGATAACATCCGGCCATCAAGGTAAGTTATAGTATTCACTGGAATTCTAGTTGGACAATTAAAAATCTTTAAAAGTTGACGAAGTTGGTCTGTGAATGATCCTTGATAATCATCAAGAGTCTCCTCTTTCCTTACCAAAGTCTGTTTTGGAAACTTTGGTGCCATAGCTCTGTATATCAGAAAAATAATTTTGATTAGTAACCAAAAATATATTGCATCATAACAAAGAATTATCGCACTAAAACATATAACGTAATATTCTCATTTGAATACCCATTATATTAATTTTAGAGAATTCTTTATCGTTGCTAAACTTTCCTACAGGTAATACCCTTTACTAGGTTTCCAACCTAATGTCAAAGCAATTTGCTCTAATACCAACTGCGGTGACCCAGCATACCACTGCATGTGTAGTACACTATAGTCGTTGACATGACATCCACAGAACACCGTTCTGTAAATATCACATCCCTCAGAGTGGTACAACAGAAACATTGTGGGTCCATATTACAAACATTCACACATTATTATTATTACAATACTAGAAGTTCAAGACTTCAAAATATTTCAACTTACAAACCAAAATATAAAGTGTTTTAGCGGAATTTAAAAGTAGCAACTCTGACTAGGAGTTGAGCTCAGCAGCTTATTCTATAGAGTTCATGCTGCTCGGCTCCGTTGGTTACCACTAACTAGGATTCTTAGTTAGACTCGTTACCATCAACACCATAGCGTATTTCGTAATCCACTCCTTGAACACCTCTAGACAGGTCAGGTTCCTCGTAGAACACATCTTCTTGACATTCAGCTGCATACATTGGCACGTCTTCAGGATCCTCAGAGGCTAAGCAAGGAATCAAAGGAAAGGATGAGTAACAGCGTTACCCAACAAGTTCATTATACGCGAGGTGGGAAGTTTGATGCTCTAACTACCACCTCAGATTATAAATCCTTGGCACCATGCAGTTTTTGTAAATCTTTCTTCAAAGATTGATTTTATTATAAAAATCTATGACCATCAGCCTTCACAGGTTGACCAAAACTTTCATGGAGTTCCTTTCCTGCCGCGTTCGTAGATCCTTCCCGGAACAGGGAGTAACAAGTTACAATTCTTACACTCTACAGAGGTGCGTTACTTTACCCATGAGAGATCAACTCCTTGTTGCACAACCGGGCGTACTTTCCTGTCCACAATTCCATGATGTGGGGCCCAGTAGTTGGTCCAAGCCAATCACTGCCGCCTTCGCGACCTCGCATGCCTCCTTGGTGTACACCATGCCCACATATTGGATTACGGCAATGGTTTCTATAAACCGTGAGATGCCAGAACTATCATCGGATGATGAGGGTTCCCACCCATATGCTGCATATCCTCTATGAATTACCAATTAATATGCATGCTACGAGGATAACAGCCACGACCTGCACATCCGGCTTCATGCGAGAGGAAGAAGATACAGCTGACTTCTCCGTCCCATTCCAAATCTCATGGCTAACGCGTAATATACGACGCTAGAATCACTGATGTCAGGGGTTATTAAGTCCCTAATTGATCATTATTATTGCAATTAGAACCCTAAGTTCTATTGCTCCATTATATCATCACTTAGGATGATATCTAAGATTTCTTTATTTGTGAAAATAATATTTTCTTTCTTTAGGGTATATATGATAACACACCATTTGCAAATACTTTGATAAAGACTCTTCAAAGGATATGAGCAAGTGATGAACTTGCATTGTGATGGCAAGATAGTGAAGTCTGATGCTTGCACTGGACCTTGTGCTTCTATGTCTACAAAAACATCATTATTGCCCGGTAAGGACAATATTTAAAGAAGCAAAATGATATGCAAAGTAATGTAATGCATCTTTTAACTTGATATGCATTCTCCCCATTATTATAAAAAATATTTTTAATAATAAAGGATTTATTTTTAATATTTATAATAGAATATTGTATTCTTTTATTTTATTTCCCTTTTATTTGAATTTTATTGATTTAATAATTCCTTTAAGAATTATCACTTAAATATCAAAAATTGTTATTAAATATTTGTTTAGTATTTTTCTAAAATACTACAATATTAATATATAATGAAAGTGATTTTTATTTATTTTTATCATCTTTCAATAATTTTGTAAAATTCCATAAAGAATATAAAAATTACAAAATTCTTAATAAAATTTAAATGTCTAAAATTTTATACCTTAATTTATTTGGGTAGTTTGGATTATTGTAAATCCAAAAATATTTTATTTATATTTTTTGGACTTTTATTTTTATTTATAGATTTTATTTAATTTCAGGGGCATTTTGGTCTTTTCCTATTTATTAAAAATAGGCCCTAAATGGTTTGGGCTGGCCTTTAGGGTTTATTGGGCCCTTGTGGCCCAGTAGGACATGGTCAAAATAGTACCCCGAAGGGTTTTTGGCCGCACCCAGCCCAACACTCCTTGTCTCTCACTCGAGCTCACCCCTCTCCTTCTCCTTCCTCGACCCCGTGGTCAGTGGTGTCGCCGCTGGTGATTCCCACCATCGTGGACCGCCCTGGCCGCCGCCGTGGTGCATGAAGAGATTGTCGACTGCGCTCTTCCCTCCTGTCCAACTGGATTTGGACATGGAGCTCTCCTATGGCCAGATCGATGTCGTCCCGAACCCTAGGGTTTGGGGTTGGCGTGGATCCTAGCGCCGCCGCTGCTGTTGTGCGCTGTGGTGATGCTCCTCGCCCCTAGGCGTAGCTATGGTCGCCGACATGGCGTTGTATGGGTCGCAACGCCCCCTGGGGGTGCTCCCCGTGTCGCCATGGTCGTCGGCCACCTCTGCTTCCTCTTCTAATTTACAGCGAGGACCTTTGGTAAGTCATTCCTCTCCCCTCGTGCTCTTTGTACTAGGCCATCCTATGCTAGAGGTTGGTGGTGACCTTCCTGGTTCCTGTCCTGTCCTGATTAGGGTTCTTGGTTTCATTTAGGGTTCATACCCTGTTGTTGACTAAGTAATTGATGAATTGGATCATGTGTTGATGGTCCCTAAGCATGCTAAATGATTGTTTAGTTGTGGCTTGCTGCTTAAGATGAACTGTGGTGGTGCTAGTGTCTTATCAGATGATTCTATGAATTAACTTTTATGTGGTCAGAGGATAAAGTTGCTATAGGAACAATACTTGGGAATCTTGTGGTTTACTGTTTCACCACTGTCATTACTTGGTGAATGACAGTGAGTGTTGTGTGATGAAATCACTGTTTAACACTTGTTGGCTTAAGAATTCAGATGTAGTTTGAGATCAAATGGTTTCAAATAGTGAAGATATACATAGGGATTTTCTTAATTATGATTCCTGTGATGACAGGAAAATGATTTACAGTTGGTTGGTTGAATCTGTGAAGATTGAATGCTTAACCTGATTAGTGTAGAACTGTTCTTGTGACACCATCTTTGTATGGCACACAAGATTAGATTCTATTTCTTGATTTGATTTGGTTCAAGCTTAAGATGAGTTTGGCTTTAAAGATAAGTAGAAACTTTCCTTTATTAAATCCCTAAGACCAATGATGTTGGTCTGAGGTTTAGGGATTAGGCTTCTACCTAGTTGATTCATATGCATGGTTCTAGTAGTGGTACCAGCTACTGTTTCTTGAATTAAAGTTTGGAAAAAATGATGGTAGGCTTGATCACTTGTATAGATCCATAAGATTAAATTCTAAGGTGATACTCTTGTCTTAGAGATGTGCCTAGAAGTTTAAATCTTAGCTATGTTCATTCTTGAATTGAAATATAGCTTGATAGCTAAATCAATGATGTTGTTCTGAGATTTAGTTGGATCCTTATACTTTTCTGTTTGCTTTTAGAGTTTAAAATATCAATGATGGATTCACCCCACTTGGGTGCTTTCTGAGAGTTTGAATAAGAATCGTATCACATATGAGTGTCTAATCTTAGACAGATAGATAATTTGAAGGTCTATTTACTCACCACTGTCACTTGATGTTGTGGTTTGCTAGTGGTTGATCTTGTGGTAGCTTGATCTGGTGCTCCCCTGGTATTTCCAGCTCCTGGCTTGTCCTTGATCTATCCCATAATCTCTTGATCCTGATGGCTTGATTTTTGTCTTGTTATCCTCCTGATCTACCCCCTCCTTATGTCACCATCTTGGTGATGTGATCCTGGGCTTTGGTTGGTTTGATCTAGCTTGGTTTTGGCTTGGTTTAGCTGCTGGCTGCTGTGCTTGGTGTGCAAAATCAATGGAATGGTGTGGGGATTGGTTTTCCCACGGATGTGCTGATAGTTTTGTTTGGTTGTGCTGCTGCTGCTGTGGTGTTGATAGCACACACCATGCAGTTTGGTGTGTGTGCTGCTTGTGTGCCTGCTACACATATGTGGATATGTTCTGAATTTTGAAAGTTACTTTCATCTGGTTACTTCTACCTAGCTGGTGAAACTTGCCCCTCCTTGCTGTGATTTGACTTATGGCTTAAAATTATGAAAGATACATTCTTTCATTTTGGTGAAACTTGCCCCTTATATACTCAATGATGAAAAGGTGAACAGTGCACTTCACTGTCAACTTCTGAGAGTAAAAATAATTCTAATCCTAACCTTCTTTTTCTTTTAAGTTTATTTTTATGTTGCAGGTTAGTCACTTGTAATAGCTATCATATTCAATTTTAATATTTAATTTATTCTTTTGTACTCTTTATTTTTATTCTTTTGTAATAAAGATTGTACTATTATCAATAAAGAAATATTATTCTTTATTTATTTGCTATTGTAAAGATTGTGGATAATTCTCATAAGTTACATTTTTGTAACTTATTTATTGAATAAAATTATGAAATGGATATTCATATTCTTAATTTCTCTCTTTATATAAAGTTTGAGTTATTATTGATTTAACTCTTAATTAAATCAAAGATTCAAACATCAATCAAAAATCCTTTTGAATTATAATTCAAATACTCAAGTTTTAAATTCAAATTTCATTTCTCAAAACACATACGTCCACAAAGATCATATCAAAGTCTATAACATTCATCCTTCAAGACTATATCTAATCTCAAAGTATGAAAGAAACTTTAATCACTTTATGTTTTTATTTGGCAAAAAATTTACCCACATTTTCACAGATGAATGCATGCAACATTTCAAATTCCTAAATCTACCCTTCGTTAGTTCCTAAATGTTGGGATGTTACATGCCCCTTGAGTACGAGAGTCGTTCCTCATGCTACTCATCTTTAGTCATAAGCAAGTTCTTGTCATTGTAAGTATATTTGTATCATAGAGAACCGCCAACGGGGTACCCCTTGCCCCATGACACAGGAGCTATCCCATATCAAAATGACAAGGCAACAGACAATGAGCATCTCAGCAATTTTTTTATTTACCATGAGCATGGTGCTTTTTTCTATTTTTCTATATTTTTTTTTGAAGATGCTTCTTACATTGCTCACTATGGTTATGCTGCAAGTTGCCACCATGATTAGGCATGGCTTAGGATATCCGCCCAGGCGTTTCTCTAACACATATACAATACTCCATGGACTTACAAGCTCCCCTTTTATTTCACACCACCAACATCCATAAATAAAAGAACATGATATCAACTGAATAGATATGTACAAGTGTTGAAAGCGTTCCCCATGACAGCATGGTTCTTCTAACTCCCAACTTATAACTTGCAAGCATATAAGTAATATAGATGGGCACAATGGTTCAAGTTTATTAAGTGCAAGAAAATAAAGTGTGCCATCAAGTTCGTGAGAGCTTTAATCACTAATTTTCACATAACAAAAGTTTAATTTGGAAGATAGATAAAAACATGAATATACTTGGAATGGTGTAACACACCATGCATAGGAATTTATAGTGGACTCTTTGGAATAACTTGGTTTCTTGAGAGTTGGATGCACGAGTAGAGCTCATACTCAGTACAGGTGGAGGCTATCAAAAGACTAGGAGCGACCAACTAAGAGAGCAATAATGGCCATAATCATGCAAAGTGACAAAACATTATTAATTAAAGCATAGCGTGATATACAAGTCAAAAACTAAATGATCATAGAGGCTAAGGTGACTGGTTCATAGTCTTAACATGGTGTAAGCATGTGCAAGTCAACCCAAATAAAGCATCAAAGGAGAATACCACAATATTATGCTTTTGTATGCTAAAACAACGCATGATTCTTTCAAGGAACATTACACAATCTCAATTGTTTGAAACAAGTCATGATACAATAATAATTAGTAAGCATATGGTTAAAGAAACATCCAACATGACATGATAAAGTCTAAGCCACAGTCAAAACAAGCTTCTTTTTGTACCACTATAAGCATGAAACTTTCTACTCTTTTCCAACACCAATCAACTTATTTGAAACAACTCACAAAGATAATAATCAATAAAGATCATAGAGCTTGTATCACCTAACTACAAAGAAGAACTAAAAAGTTCTAAGCAAAAATCATAAGATAACTAAAGCTAAACGCAGTGCTAGCAAAAGTGAACACTCACAGAACAATAAGAGTGAAAACTAGAGTGTTCCAGACAATGAAGAACTAGGTGTTATTCCTCCAAAATAGGTGTGTTGGGGTTTGACCAATTTATTGCAGCAAAAAAGCAAAACAAAACAAAAAAACAAAGATGCTCTAAGAACAATATATAGTGCATGAAGCAATAAAAATAAAGTGTCTTGAAAGAAGACCTGGGATTTTCATTGATGAAGAAGGGGATGCCTTGGGCATCCCTAAGCTTTGACGCTTGTACCTCTTGAATATTTCTTGGGGTGACACGGGTGGCATCCCCAAGCTTGAGCTTTTGTCCTTTCTTCATCTCATCACATCATTCTCTCCCTACACCTTAAAACTTCCTTCATACAAAACTTCAGACATTCTTCATTAGCAACATTAGTGTATTCAAGATAATAGGCCTTTGGGTTCAGTTTCAACTTAAGTAAATCATCCATTAAAACATAAGCTACTGTAGCAACTCCTTTTAAAAGATCAAGTGATCAAAAGAACTAAAAAAGAAAGAGATTAAGAGGCAAATGCAAATAATGGCAGAAATCTGTCAAAACAGACCTATAGGTAAAGACCGATTATTTCGAAAATCTTCTGTTGCTCAAATTGAAAAGTGCAAAACTAAAGAAAGTTAGATAATAATCTAGGTCATGTGCACAAAACATTACAAATCAATACGACGTTCTGGGATTTTTCACGATTTTTTTTACAACGAAGCATAGTAATCTGTTTCGGGACAACAACTTCCCCAAATCTTACTTCCCTCTCATTAGAGGATATTCTTGGCAAAAAAACGAAATAAGAAGGATAAGGAGAGGTTATTACAGAGGCAATAACTTCCAAGACTCAAAGAAACAAAAATAAACAGAAAGCAAAAATATAATGGGTTGTCTCCCAAAAGCTCTTTCTTTATAGCCATTAAGATAGACATGATAATTTCGATGATGCTCACATAAGAAATATGAATTGAGGTAAAAGAGAGCATCAATAAGCAAATATAAAACAAATTTAAGTATAACCCACTTCCTATGGAAAATAATCTTGTAAAGGAATAAGTCATGAAAGCACAAAGCAACAAGCATAGGAAAGCAAAGCAAGTGCAACTTCAAAATTTTCAACATAAAGAGGGGAAACTTAATATTGTTGAGATACATAAAACCATGTTTCCCTATGTCATAATAACTTTCAGTAGCATCATGAATAAAATTAACAATATAACTATCACATAAAACATTCTTATCATGAGCCACATGCATATAATAATTATTACTCTCCACATAAGCATGGTCATTCTTATTAATTCTAGTGGGAGAAAATTTGACAAAATAGCTATCATTATTATTCTCATCGCCATAATCACCAAATATAGGAGGCATATTGTAATCATAATTAGTTTTCTCCTCAATAGTAGGTGGACTAAAAATATCATATTCATCATTGTAATCATCATATATTGGAGGTATAGTATCATCATAGCAAATTTTCTCCTCTAAAACTAGGGAACTAAAAAGATCATTTTCATAAAAACTAGCTTCCCCAAGCTTAGAATTTTCCATAGCATTAGCAATAATGGTGTTCAAAGAATTCATCCTAATAACATTGCTATTAGCATGCAAATAAAGTTCCATAGGTTTTTTCATTTTCTCTTCAAACACTTCATGTCCCAACTCAAGATAAATACTAAAAAGCTCTCTAATTTTGTTGTTGTTTTCCATTAAGCCTAACTAGTGAAAATAAAAACAAGAAACAAAAAGATATAATTGCAGAATCTAAAGGAAATAACTTCGAGCACTCACACACCAGCAACAATACTAGAAGATAGCTTAGTAGCCATAGGATGTGAGTACCTTTTACCTTACCTCCCCGGCAATGGCGCTAGAAAAGAGCTTGATGTCTACGCACGCTTTTATTCTTGTAGAAAATGTTGGGCCTCCAAGTGCAGAGGTTTGTAGAACAGTAGCAAGTTTCCCTTAAGTGGATCACCCAAGGTTTATCGAACTCAGGGAGGAATAGGTCAAGGTTATCCCTCTCAAGCAACCCTGCAATCAAGATACCAAAAGTCTCTTGTGTCCCTAACACACCCAGTACACTTGTTAGGTGTATAGGTGCACTAGTTCAGCGAAGAGATAGTGAAATACAAGTAATATGGATGATTATAAGTGGTAATTGCAATCTGAAATAAAGATGGCAGCAAGCAAACATGTAGCAGGACTGATTGTAGATGGTGTTTCAATACTTAGAAACAAGGCCTAGGGACCATACTTTCACTAGTAGACACTCTCATATAAATATCTTCTCTTCATTATGCTACCCTGAACTACTCTCCGGTTGGACGGTGTAGGGCTATAACAAAACACCTTGAAGTTCGCATTCCCCATCTAGGTAACCCCACACTGTCACCTTGAGAGATAGATGGTTTCAACAAACACCACAAACTCATAGAGACATCCAACTCAAATTATACTCATGATATGTATTTTTGTAACCTTTAGCCTAAGTGCCACACGGTGTGCACACTGTCAACTTCACACACGTGGGGATAAGCGGAGATTAGTTAAAGCACTTGAGTAGCAGAGTAGATCTACTTATTCAACTAGACTACAAAGCTCATGATCACAATAAGATCACGCATAGAGAGAGAGAGAGATGAACACATAGCTACCAGTAGAGCCCTTAGCCTCGAGGGAGAAATACTCCCTCCTCATCATGGGAGTCAGCAACGGCGATGGATATGGCGGTGGAGTCGATGGAGATGGATCTGGGGGCAATTCCCCGTCCCGGCAGGGTTCCAGAACAAAGACTTCTGTCCCCCGAATCTCGTCTTCGGTGGCGGCGGCGCTGCAGAACTTTTCATGGATTTCTAATCTGGGTCAGGTTTTCGTCTCGGGGAGATGTATACATAGGTGAAAGGGCAAGGTCGATGGAGCCTCGAGGGGCCCACACCATGCCTAGGCGCGTCTAGGGGTGGACCCGCTCCCAGGGGTGGTGTGGCCACCTCGGTGTCGTCCTTCATCTCTGCTTTGGACTCCGTCTTGTGTCAGGAAAAATAGGAACTTCTGCTTTTGTTCTGTCCAATTACAAGAATATTTCTTTACTAGATTTTCTGAAACCAAAAATAGCAGAAAACAGGCAACTGGCACCGTGGCATCTTGTTAATAGGTTAGTTCCAGAAAATGTATAAAATGCCTCAAAGTGTAGACAAAACATAAGATAGTTGATACAAAACAAGCATGGAGCATCAAAAATTATAGATACGTTTACGACGTATCAACATCCATGTACCTGAAGGTGATAGGACACTCGGAGAAGTACTGAGTGGTATCATTCTATGGGACAAGAACAATATCAAGCTTCCAGGATCGGCGCCAAGGCTAACACCGCCTCCGAGTTGTCACTGGTCACCTTCACCTCCATCACCTCCAAGAAGCCCACTCAATGACTACGACCACCACAATGCAAGTCCATCTCGATCTCCGCCGTAGGGTTAGCCGCCTTTGCTGCAACGTCAGCCCGCTAAGGACAATAAGCAGAAGCGTGCTCCATCGATGAGTACTAACCGACGCAGCATCCCAAAACAAAAAATGTCGCCCTCCCAACAGTACCTCATAAGAATCTTCCCATCAGACCTTATGATCGTACTAACGAGAAAACCACAGCGATCGCAAAGGCCCAATGTGATTCACATTTTCAAAAGAAGAAACTCGAGCCCGCTCTGGTATACATCGAGAAGCAAAAAATGTATGCACTTGATTTTTTGAACACAAAATCGCAATATGAGTTGAACCATAAGCCAAATGACTATCTACGCACACTTCAGAAGAAAGTGGCGAAGATAAAATCAAGTAGAAGTGCAAGCGGGAGCAAATCAAGCAAAAGTGCAAGCGGTAAAAGATCATACATTCCCCAGCTCTGACAATAGGCCAAACAGTCGATCCAACCCCTCAAAGTGTTATCCGGAAATGTTCCCCAGCGACAGGAGGAGCCAATAGATATGGAAGCATATGTGTAGTTGGCAGCCGCTATGAATGTGACTGTTGCTGAATTGTTAGGTTCCCAAGATGACAAGTTACCAAAGGCTGTTATAGTCGCTAGATATGTCCTAGGGATGGATTTGGTCAGCAAAGAGAGAGAACTTCCAACACAAATGCAAAATCTCCATGAATGGTACCCGAGAGTCGTAAAGCAGGACAGAAAAATGATCATAGCAGAAGTCCCACAAGTGTACTACTTCCAACCCGAGAAGATCCGTGTTGAGTTTCCAGAACTCTTCCAATTATACAATTTCTATGACCTCGACAAAACTATCATGAGTTGCTATTGTCTATAAGTTGGTGAATTTAGTTCTTTCAGTTGTTCAGTTTATTGCATGTAATTATCCTCGTTATATCCTTTTGTACTCTATTATGCAGAATGAAGATGTTGGAATGTAAAATAAAAATGTCTATGGTGTTGGTTTCATTGACCCAGATAAAGTACATATACAGACGCTAACAGAGAAACCGGAGGAGATGGTGAATAGCCTTCTAAAGTTTCTAACGGAGCAACATTTCTATGACCACATACTGTTTGCTTACAACTTCAAGTGAGAGTCTTACTTTGTTGTATACACTAACTTTTGCTTACTCGATGTTAAGTGTAATTGATGAGTTACTGACGTATATATATAAACGTGTGCAGGTTTCAGTGGATTCTGCTAGACATTCAACTTGATAAGGGAGTAGTTGAAGTCTTCGACTCATTAAAGAAAGACATGGAAGAGTTCCGCATCATGCAGGACATGCTTCAGTGGTAATTTCAATCATTCGCACTATATCGGTCGCCATTCGTTGATTTATTACAAATCAGGTAATAATGAATAACTCATTCATTCATTTTCTTTGTCGGGCGGGGTTTGGAAGAGTTTCAAGACTGCAACATTTCGTTCTTTTAGTAAGAAGTTGACGTTTACTCCGGTCTCGATAAGTAGTACGTGATATATCCGTGCATCTCTTTACTTCTAGTTTCAATACAATTATGGTGCTAGATTATTATTTTGATTAAATTCTATCCTCGTAAAGTGCGCGAGGCAGCCATAGGGGACGAATCTATGTGGATTCTACGTTTGCGAGTTCATTCGCACGCTTACCTCCAAGCACAAAGATTTTAGCATCGACATAAGCCATACATTCACAATTTTATTTTATTACCGTCACCTTTTGTTATCATAATTGATATTGATCTCCTTTTCTTATATAGTTCGAGGCCATAAGGGATAAGCTCCTACCACAGCAACGCCTACTAGGAATTGCAGAGAAGATGATGAGATTTTTGATGAAAGAGTTGATAGACGACAACGAAGAATTTAGTGTAAATAGGCGCTTCTGATGATCCTGACCATGTAATCGAATAGACGGGCTCTAGTCCCGGTAATTATAATCTCCATGTAACTATCAAAATTGTATATATTTGTATGTTCAATATCGTAAGACAAGTTATCTTATATATGCACAAACGTATACAGTGTGGTAGCATAGAAAATGAAAAAATAAAAAAATAAAAAAATAAAAAAAATACAAAATGAATTTTCTGCCACGGCAGAGAAAGCGCCCAAAATGCTGCCGCGGCAGAGAAAAAAAGAAATAAACAAAAAAAATACAAAATGAATTCTCTGTCGCGGCAGAGAAAGTGCATAAAATGTTGCTATGATAGAGAACCACTAGTCGCGGTCCGTAACACCAACCGAGACTAATGGGATGCACCCAGCGCGCGCCACGACCCACATGAATGACCATTTGTCCCAGCTGTTGACCGGACCGGGACTAATGCCTGGACCTCTAGTCCCGCATGGCTAATCCTGGTTTTAAAACGGAGACCATAGGCCCTTACAAACCGGAATTAGAGGTGCCTTCTCCACTAGTGGTTCTTGTTGGGGATATGCTATATGGGTATCCTCATAGCATGTCTCTTATCCGACTAACCCGGGTGGCCCATAGTCGGTAGCATGGCCTATGGCCTGCTGGGCGGCCCAGTTAGGTGGATCCAGAAGGGAGGCCCATGATCAGATAAAGGAAGGCTACGGTGGAGTCACCAGCGTACCCGGAACCTTGGAGTGCAAGATACACAAGACTAGTAATAGATGGTGTAGAACTCTGTAACCTGTCCGGCTAGGACTTTTCCCTGTAACCCTAGGACCTGGCGACTATATAAGTCGGGCCTAATGGAGCCTTTAGGGCATCGTTTTACACACACCTCGCATAGCGAACCTATCTCTGTAACTCGGCGTATTGCCATTATAGTGATTTATAGCAGGAGTAGGATTTCTCCACCGTTGTGGGATCTGAACCTGGGTAAGCTGTGTTACCTCGTACCCGTCAACCGTCTGCCTTACCCCACGTCTCTAAACACGCACTGTGAGGACCCCTCCATGGCGTACTCGTCGGCAATACCACGACAGTTGGTGCCCACCGTGGGGCAAGAGGCGCTTCAGGCTCTTTAGCGGGCGAGGACCAAGATCTTCGCGGGAATCGGCGAAACCGCTAGCCATCGGTCGTGTTCTCTTCTCCGGCAACGTTCCGATCGTCCCCCCCCCCCCCCCCCCCGACGAGTTCTGGATCCCGGCGAAAACGAACCCTACGCGGTGTTCGATCGTTCCTATCAGAGACATCCACCTCTTCATTGGCGAAACCGACTCGGGCACTAGCTCCCTGGGAGTCGGAGGAGCATAAAGACCCGCACGGACCACCTACGGGACGGATACATTCGCGAAAGGATCAATGTCGGATCTCTCCTCGGAGTTTGCCGGCAAAGATCGGAAAAATTCAAGACCCACCCAAACCGCCCCTGTGCAGGATATAAAGGTGGAAGATCACTGCAAATCCGCCGGCTTCATCCGTGCGTCTGGACAGCAGAGATACAAGTTCGTCGGTGTGGTTACCATCTTCGATCTGGCGCACTGCGTTCAGAGAGAGGGCGAAAACCCCCACGATTACCTGGCCAGGTGGCTCCGTATACGAGCCGATCTGGCCAACTACCCCAATGATGATGCCATCTATCACTTTGTGGAAGGACTGGACCATGGCACGCTCCTCCGACATTCTCTAAGACGGCAACAGGCGTCAGGACACCTCACCTTCGAAGGCATGGTGAACACCGTCAACAACTACGTGGAGGCTGAAACGGCAACTCAGACAGCGCTTGCGCTCATTGACGGAGCCCCTCCGATTCAGCCACCACCACCACCGCCTCCGGCCGCCATCGTCGCAGCAGCACCACCACTTCCAGTCATCGTCGAGGCTGTTGCACCTCCACCGCCCGTCATCGAGGAAGTCCTGGCACCCTCCGACTCTGTCATTGACGCGCTTTATGCTGATTTCAGTGCAAATTCAGAGGAAAAAGACTTCAGTCCAGAAGAGCTAGACTCCGCCATGCAGGAGATGGAGGAGGAGTACTCGCGCGACGAACAAGCTAATAACACCGTCATGTCTCGAGGGGTGTTCGTCACCATTGGGACAGCGATGGACGAAGACCAGCCCGGGCAAGCTCCGCCTATGACACTGGATAAGGGGAAGGGGGCCACTAATTGCTGACGACATTGATCGCGCAAAGGTCATGCCGCCTCCGCCTAACCCAGTGCAGCAGCCGCAGGAACTCGGCACCGGTCCGAGCAACAACAACACCGCGAACTCGCCGCCTACAGCATCCACGTCGGCAGTAGCCCATGTTACTCCGGCTGATAGAGTGATGTACGGCAATCTCCTCGTTGAACCACTAACCGTTGATCATATCCGGAACGTGACTCAGCTTGACGACAAGCGCCAGCAGCTGCTGGAGGAGGCGCAAGCTATCGCGGAGCAAGGCGCTAAACTAGATCGAGACCTGGTCAACGCGCAGAAGTCCATAGAGAAAGCAAGAGCAATGGAGGCCGAGTACAGGACTCTGCTGCAACAGCAGAAGGCTAAGAAAGCTCAGGCTCGCTCATCAACGATCCTGGTGTACGGCGCAACCTAGGATGGGCTCCCTCGAAGCCGGCACATGCCAAGCCATACATTGATAGTCAAGGCAAGCAGGTGATGCCCACCCCACTCCTTAACCTCGCCGTCGCTAAGTCCCTTCTGGAGCAAGATAGATCGCCTGAGGCAGTCGAGCAGGTCTATGACCTAGTGGCCAAAGCGGTAAAGCAGCAGGAAAAGGCCACCTCTCAGAGGCTTGAGTCTGACCCAGCGCTCTGCCGATCTAGCTAGTACAAACCGCCAAGGGACAGATCTCCTCAGGATATCGGATCGTCGACGGGTTCATCAGAACAAAGACGAAGGGATGCGCGCAACAGGAAGGATGCTATCCCCATATCATCCGACCACGGAGAAAGAGCCCAACCTCGCCGCCCATCGCCACCGCCCCGATCCCCCCGACGTCAGGAAGATTACAAGACTCACCATCGTACGGATATGCCCCCACCAAAGCAGTGCAGCATCGTCATCCGCGACAACACGGCATAGACCCATCATGATGGAGAGCGCCACCAAGGACATAAGAGCAGGTCACACCATGACCCTCCGCGTCCGGCAAGCAACCGTGACAGGCGTGGGGTGTTGCAGGAGGGTAACAGCAAGAAGGCTAACCCACCGCCACCTCCGCCTCTGTCACCACCAAGCAGTCACCATGACGGAAGGGGCCCGTGTTGTTCACGCAGCCCATCCCCTGTTGACAACAAGAAGAAGAACCCGGAGCCATACGATGCACGTTAACGGATCGATAAGATCCACGAGGCCCGGGAAGGACCATACCTGGGACCACATTGCTTTGGACCTGCAATACGGTCCGCAACCTACCCCAAAGGTTTCCGGATAGACAAAACCATCAAGCCCTATGATGGCACCGCCAAGCCTGCCACATGGTTGTAGGACTACGGCAACGCGGTGGAGATTGCTGGAGGCAACCCCAACATCGCCGTCAAGTACCTCCCGCTAATGTTGGCGGGTACGGCCCGTCAATGGATCGACGACTTGCCGGAGAAATCTATCTACAACCGGCTGGACATGCAAGAAGCGTTCACCAAAAACTTTGAGGGTGCATACAAGCGTCCCTGCACTGTGGGCGATCTACAGTGGTGCGTGCAAGAGAAAGACGAGACATATCGCGCCTACCTCTCCCGCTGGCTGGACATGAAGAATTAGCTAGTGAGTTCGCAGCTGCCGACGATGATGCTCGTGGCTCTTTGCCGGCAACGGCCGTTCCAACCCAAGCTCGAAGGAACAGCAGTACAAAGCGGAAAACCTCTCCAGAAGAAAAGCAATCTACCAACATGGTCGCCATGACTTTTGCAGGACGAGGAGAAGGCGGACAACGTGGCCAAGGAAGGGGAGCAGGCCGCGGGCAGCAGCAAGGAAGTGAAACCAACTCGGCGCCGCTCCGCGTTCCCCAAACGTATGAAGAGTACCACGATATGTCGTGCCTCGTACACCTCGATGTCAACGGCAAGGCCACCCATACCAATCGACACTGCAAGTTCATCAATGACCTCAAGGAAGACCCGGAGTCCGGCTACAAGCAAAGTCAGAAGAATAGACCATGAGGCAAGGGCAAGGGGAAGAAGAAGGAGGAGGAGTCCAAGGATTCAAGTGACATGGACGAGGACGTTGACCCCAAGCACGCCACTGTCAACACCCGGATTTTTCAATCCTAGATGCCTGTTATGCCATACATCGCAATCCCAGGATTACCATTTTTGCGAGACATAACAGAATTGGATACCATAGTACATCATCCGTTACAACGATACATAAGTTCTTACACAAATAGGGATCTCATGATCCAGTTCTTAATACAACTTCAAGCAGTGGAATACGTAATAATAACGGTAGCGTAGGCGAAGCTCCATCTCCAGGGTCACAGGCAATGCTGACGATGGGAGATGATCCTAGTTGTCGTAACCTTCCTGGGGTCCATCTTCCAGGTACTCCTCTTCATAGTCTGGCCATGGGAATAGCCAGGGACAAAGCCATGAGTACTCTTTAAGTACTCGCAAAATAATACTAACAGGTAAGGGGTTTTTGGATAATAGGACACTAGGCTCTAGGGTTGTTTTGCAAAAAGCCAGGTTTATCTCTACTAAGTTCTAAAGCTAGTCACAATTTTATAACTCCTAAGTGGGATCTTGCAATTCAGGTCACAACTCTGTTGTGGTCAAGTCAAAGTCTCAATTCGTTTCACAAGTCATTTTGAAAAGTCTGACGGGGGAACAGTATGGCCACTCCAACTGTCCATAACCGCGGACGCGGCTATTCGAATAGTTTGACACTCTGTAGAGATTGTACACTTTCACCACAACATTCGATACATCCATCAGGAACAAATCCTGAATTCACCATACTCAGTATGCGGATAATCGATCCTAACCTTTCGATTACACGCCCTAGTATAAGCACCTCTCCTGTGAGTATGGCTTCCCAACCATGACCAACTGTCATCTTGGGTACTGCACAGGTGGACAATCTTCACAAGGTAGCCTCAGCTCAGACCTTGGCCGTGAGGGAACTAATACTACGGAATATAAGTTTCCAGTCAAGCCCTACCCAATCTTCGGGTATTGTGGTTGTACGATAAAATTGGAATGGTATCGCATCCAGACAACCATCAGTTTTATAAAGGGCTAAGGCTCATGCCTCAACATTTTTATCACCAAAATCATCAAGTGTTTGGAAACACATGTCCAAAACATTTCAATAGAATGATCCATCATTCCAAGGTTTTCATAACCATTTTTCCACCAAGTATTCCCATCTAAAAGTTGATCAAGTTTTATGCTTAGCACTAGCATCTACAAGTGGGATGGTACTAAGGAGGGGTGGTAACTAGTGGGGTTTTAACTAAGTTCAATCTCATGTCTTAGGCTGAGATCAAGGTTTCTATCTTAGGCCAAATTTTATGCTCTTTATGCAACCTTCAGCACAACTGTCTAGTATCTACCAAACTATTAGGTAGACTCTAAGTAAGATTTGATAAAGAAATAAAGTAAGAAGCTTGCACATAAAACTAGGATTTGGTTTATCAATGGGTATGATCACATATGCTTAAGGCATATAGTAGTCATATCACAAGTATGGGTTTTTGGCATCAGTAGGGTATCTTACAAGGGTTAGCTTGCATCAATATCAGTATAAGCTTGCTAAAGTGCAAGTGTTAGCTTGCATAGGTCAACTTGTTAGTAAGGCTTGCCTTGTGCAGAGCAGTGGTTGAAGTTCTCCTCGGCTTCCTCTTCGTAGTATCCTCCTGGGGTGGTCGCGGCAGCTCCTGGGGCGGCTCCAATCGCTGGCTCCTTTCTTCTCCGGCAGCGGCAGGATCCAATGAAATTCCGGCGAGGTGGTGCTCGCCTTGCTCTGGGAATGGTGTGGCACGATCAGTGAGGAGAGGGGAGTGAGATGGTGTGAATAAATCGAGCGGGGGTGGCCTCTATTTATAGTCGAGCGAGGGGACCGTCGGGGCGCACGGTGAGCTCGTCGGGGGCAACATTACAGGCGGCTAATGGCATGGGCAAGGGTAGGGGACGGTGCTGTGTCTCCTGGTGATGCTCAACGACATGGTCGCGAGGCATGGGGCGGTGTGGTTTGGTCTAGAATGGCTGGTTCTCTGCGCGGTAGAGGCGGCGTCTTCGACGGCGGGCGGTGGCTGTGCAGCACGGGGCGGTAAATGGGGATGTCTGGCGGTCTCCTGGGTTGATGGCGATCGTGTATGCACACGGCGAGGGCGGCGCGCGGTCTGTGGATGCTGGTCGAGGGTGGCGCTCTGGCGCACGCTCGGCATGGTCTGGGCGCGGCTTGTGCGCGTGGTCCAGGGCTTGGCAACGCTTGCGGCTGGGACAGTGAGTGGCGGTGGACGGTGGGCTGCCTCCTAGACAAGGTTGGCACGGCTAGTTCTTCCTCTAGCTTGCTGTCCACAATGGGGTGACATTGGGGTGCTCAGTTGTTCATCATTAATGGCAATGGCAAGCTCACAGGGGTGCTAGTGTTGGGCTAATCTTTCTAGATGATCTACTGAGTTGTGTGTGAGCTAACTAGGGAACAAGTTAGGCAAGAATCACTGCACACTATAGTGTTTGATGTTTTGTTTGATTTGTGTCTGCAACCTGTTTGATGAAATGGCCGCATGAAATCAAGTTTTGAATTTTGAAATGATTTTGGGTGGGTTTGCTAGATTGGTGCTGGTGAGTCTGCAGATGCTTGGGTTTTGAAAGTTGAGCTTGTTTGAGTGGGTTTTGAAAAAGTGGGATCTTCCCATATGAAGAATATTCAATTTTGAATTGTCATTTAAACTATGCATTTGAAAGTTTCTGGATGATCACAAAGTGGGCCTTGATACTCTGTTATGAGTACATTCAAGGGGTGCAAAGATCCAGAAAAGTTTTTGTTAGGTTCTGAAAGTTTGAGACAGCCAAAGTAGGCATGAGAGTTAAATTGGCCAAAATGACCATTCACTTAATATATTTGTTTTGATTTACTTGTCTTTAAGGAAAATGTGGGAAATGTTTTAGATGATGTTTATTTCACCTAAGAAACATTTTACAAGCAATGGATCACACAAACAAGGTGGTTTTTAAAGAAATTCAAAATCAATGCATACACATATGCATGCCTTCAAAGTTTTATTTAGCAAAGTTTTTGTTAACCCTAATCTTGATGATTAGTGTTTGATGATCTAAGTTTGGTATTTTTGGGATGTTACCAAGAGCGACGACAAGGGCAAGAACCCCTTCACAAAGAAGGCCCCAGTCTACCACACTTTCCTTGGCACCCCCACCGTCCGACAACAGAAGACCTCTCTAAGGATCCTGATGGCCACTCTCCCCCCAGTCCCCCAATACCTGCGCTGGTCGGAGGTTCCAATCACTTGGGACTGGACGGACCACCCAGACCTTGTGCCCACGGAGAACCAATATGCCATGGTCATCAACCCATTGATTGACGGCGTGGAGTTCACTAAGTGCATGGTAGATAGTGGAAGCAGCATCAACATCATGTACCTGGATACACTGCAGAAGATGAACTTGACGGAGGCAAACCTAAGACGGACCAACACCGTGTTCCATGGCGTAGTTCCTGGACGAGAAGCTCGGTCCCTCGGGTGCATTACACTTCAGGTAGCCTTTGGTGACGTTAATAATTACCGCCAAGAGCGCATGACCTTTGAGGTGGTCCCCTTGAAGAGCGTGTACCACGTCATATTCGGCCGCGACATATTCCACACGTTCATGGCCAAGCCATGATTCGTCTACAACAAACTCAAGATACCTGGACCAAACGGTGTCATCATCGTATCTGGAAGCTTTACCAAGGCAAGGGACTCCGAGATCAATGAAGCAGCCGTTGTAGAAGCTGTCCTCTACAGCGAAGAATTCAAGGAGATCGAGAGCAAGGTCAATGACTCAGAGATGCCCGCGTCGAAGAAGCAGATCTCCGACTCCGCTCCTGCATTCAAGGCCGCCATCGAGACCAAGCTGGTGGAACTTGTGGTAGGCGATGCCTCCAAGACCGTCGCCATTGGGACGAACCTGGATCCCAAATAGGAAAGCGCGCTCGTCGAGTTCCTCCGTGAGAATAGGGACATCTTTGCCTGGCAACCTGTCGACATGAAAGGTGTACCTAGGGAACTTGCCGAGCACAGCTTAAACATAGATCCAAAGTGTAAACCAGTGAAACAACCTCTACGACGCTTCGGAGATGAGAAGAGACGCGCCATTGGCAAAGAGATAGCTATGTTACTTAAGGCTGAGTTTATCCGAGAAGTCCTTCACACCCGATGGGTGGCCAATCCTGTACTTGTCCCCAAAAAGGGAACCAATGAATTAAGAATGTGCGTTGATTACACCGGCTTGAACAAAGCATGTCCCAAAGATCTGTTTGCTTTGCCTCGCATTGACCAAGTCATTGACTCGCGGCTGGCTCGGAACTTTTGTGTTTTCTTGATGCATACTCAGGATACCACCAGATCAAGATGAGGAAGTCGGACCAATTGGCCACTTCGTTCACTACCCCGTACGGCACGTTTTGCTATGTCACGATGCCCTTTGGGCTGAAAAACCCAGGTGCTACTTACCAGCGGACAATGCAACGTTGCCTTCACGACCAAATTGGTCGGAACGTTCACGCCTATGTGGACGATATCGCGGTGATGTCTAAAAAGTCAAATGACTTAATCTCCGACTTAAAAGAAACCTTTGTTAATCTCCAGAAATACAACATAATGCTCAACCCTAAGAAGTGCGTCTTCGGGGTTCTAGCCGGCAAATTGTTGGGCTTCATCGTTTCCCAGCGCGGAATCAAGGTCAACCCAGAGAAAATCAAGGCCATCTTAAACATAAACCGTCCGACATGCCTAAAGGACATCCAACGACTAACAGGTTGTGTTGCAGCAGTTAGTCGGTTCATCAGCCGACTTGGAGAGAAGGCTCTGCCGCTGTACAAGTTGCTGAAGAAGGCGGACAAATTCATGTGGACGGACGAGGCAGATGCAGCATTGAAGGAGCTCAAGGAGATTCTTTCCTCAGCGCCCATCCTTGCAGCACCCGAGCCTGGTGAGCCCCTGTTAATTTACATGGCGGCAACCAACCGGGTTATCAGCATCATCGTTGTGGTAGAGCGGAAGGAACCAGGCCATGAGCACGGAGTTCAATGACCAGTTTACTATGTAAGCGAGGTCTTGATGGAGTCCAAGCAGCGTTACCCGTACTACCAAAAGATAGCTTATGGAGTATTCCTTGCTTCACGGAAGCTGAGGCATTACTTTCAAGAGCACCCAATCACAGTAGTGAGCAAGACTCCATTGTCCGACATTATCAACAACAACGACGCTACAGGAAGGGTCGCGAAGTGGGGCATTGAACTTGCCGCCTTCGAGATCACCTACAAAAGACGCGACGCCATCAAGTCACAAGCCTTGGCGAATTTTATTGCAGATTGGACGGAGATGCCGGATGCCACTCCGTTGCCGGAACCAGAGTACTGGGTGATGCACTTTGACGGATCAAAGCTGCTCAACGGCTCGGGGGCTGGTGTATTGCTACAGTCACCAAAAGGAGACAAGCTACACTACGTTCTGCAGATCCATTTCGAGGCTACAAACAACATGGCAGAGTATGAAGCACTCATTCACGGATTGCGTGTAGCCAAAGATATTGGCATCAAGCGCATAGTTTATTGTGGAGATTCCGACTTGGTTGCCCAGCAGGTGGTTGGCACTTGGAATGCGTGGAACCTTATGATGGCGGCATATCGCGACGAAGTGGACGAGATAGCCAAGAGCTTCTTGGGCTACGAAGTCAAGTATGTGCCTAGGGAACAAAACGAGGCAGCTGATCTATTGTCTAAACTTGGATCAGGGCGAAAGCAAATTCCGCCAGGAGTTTTCCTAGAGCATCTACGCACACCATCCGTGAAGGGCGCCGACATCGACAACCCGGATAGAGCTGATTCTTTCGTCAACATGGTGACAAATATCCCTCCGACTTGGACAAAACCGTTCATGGAATATCTCGAACATGGAAATTTTCCCGACGACGAGGTCGAAAGACGGCAAATAGTACGACGAGCAAAGGGTTATACCATAATCAATGGGTAACTCTACAAAAGGAGCACTACTAGTGTATACCTAAAGTGTGTTTCCCAGCTAGAAGGTATGGAAATCCTACGCGAAATCCATATCGGAGATTGTGGGCATCACGCCGCTCCTCGATCGTTGGTCGTGAAAGCCTTCCGGCAAGGATTCTACTGGCTGACTGCGAAGGCGGACGCCGACAAGCTGGTTGAAACATGCACAGGATGCCAGTACTATGCCCGACAACCACATGTCCCTGCTGAAGAATTGCGAACAATACCAATAACTTGGCCGTTTGCAGTCTGGGGGCTAGACATGGTGGGACCGTTACAAACGGCGCCATGTGGATTTACGCATCTGCTTGTAGCAGTTGACAAATTCACCAAATGGATAGAAGCTAAACCCATTAGAAAGCTTGATGGGGCAACTGCCCTCAGGTTTGTCCGGGAACTAGTGGTGAGATTTGGTCTCCCACATAGCATCATCACCAACAATGGAAGCAACTTGTCACTCGGAGAAGTGGAGGCCTATTGCTGGGACAAAGGCATCCGACTTGACCTTGCGTCTGTGGCACACCCACAGTCCAATGGTCAAGTTGAGCGAGCCAATGGATTAATTCTGCAGGGAATGAAGCCACGTCTTGAGGCACCGCTACATAGAGCAGCTGGAGCCTGGGCGGAAGAATTGCCATCTGTGCTGTGGAGTTTACGAACTACACCTAACAGATCCACCGGCTACACCCCTTACTTCATGGTATATGGAGCAGAAGCCATCCTACCTTCCGACATCCTCCATGATACACCAAGAGTTGCCGCCTACGACGAAGATGACGCTCAAGAATCTAGACGCCTTGATGTGGACCTTCTCGAGGAGGAGCGTGTTTTGGCATGCCAAAGATCCGCCATCTACCAGCAGAAGTTATGCAGCTACCATAGTCGCCGTGTTCGGCATCGCTCGTTTAAAGAGGGGGATTTAGTGCTCTGACTTAAGCAGAAGAAGTCACACAAATTATCCCCGCCATGGGAAGGACCGTTCATCATAAGCAAGGCGCTGCTCAATGGGTCTTACTACCTTGTCGACAATCGTGAGCTCAAGGATAGACCCAACAAGGATCATAAGCGTAAGCGACGTGACCCGGATGATGACTACCCGGAGCTTGATCGGACATGGAACATAGCACAGCTACGTCCTTTCTACACTTAGCATTTTTATCTAATCGTGTACCTCTTATATGATCAATGAAATAAAGCTCTTTGGTCCACTCATATTGCTGAGTCTTTTACCTCCTTTAGTGTTCATTTTTGGATCATATAAACCTTTATGCACAAGCTTTGCGATTGCACTTGTGAAAATTCCGCCTACGGGCGTTAGCTTAAGTTTTCTGGTCTACACGTTCTTTGTTGTTTTTATGTGGATTCTGGAGTAGTGACTTTTGGCACTTATTGTCGGCGATTTTGTGCTCAGATTATTGACGGTGCCATTGGGCATCATCACCTAAGCGCATGGTTCCGACAACGAGTCTTCCGACTCACGAAAAGTCAAGCATAAGAACCAGAGTAACGGATAAGCCAGCACTTGCTTAAACAATATATACATACTGGGCATTAATTCTTAAGTAGCAGGATACGACAACCATTGTTTTCCGCCTTAAGATTACATCACCAAGTTTTTTCAATGCACACTCCAGAGGTGAAGCAAGAATTACAAAGTGTTTTTCACTCCTTGGGTGCAGGGGACTTGGAGGCCGCATCATCACTAGCCGGAGATTCACCTTCAACGTCACCACTGTGAGGAGACTCGGAGGATTCAGGGTCGGCGTTGTCAAGAAAGTTCCTGGGCACGAAGACGTCGACCTCCACTAACTCGGCAACCCTGGTGTCATAGCCCGCGAGTGATGACAGGATGGCTTCGTGATCGATCTCCTTGTCGTCATCATCCACGTCGGGGATACCAGATGTCACCGTGTCGATGTCGGCACCTTCATAGTGCGCCTTCACCATGGATAATGCCATCCTTGCGCCAGCCCGTGCACATGAAGCTTTCCAGCTTGCGACACGCTCGGGGGCTCGGCGCAGAATCTCCGAGTACTTCACCACGGAGTCGGAGGCCTTGATATAAATTTGGAGGGGCTTGGCAATCTCCTTGGCTTGGGTGATGGCGGTATTGATGAAGTTGTCAGCAAGAATCATGCATTCCTTGTCCGAAGGAGGCGAGCGGGTTAAGCCCATAGGCGCTGAAAATTCCGACAAGAATTGCATGAGTTCAATAAATTCTAAGTATCCATACTACAGAGCTACAAGGCGGAGGACACTTACTGAAGATGCTGGCCTTAGCCTGCCAGACGACGTCCGCTAAAGATTCCTTCTCTTATTGGAGGAGCTTAAACGCCTCGCTATGGCGAAGGTTTTGCTCATCGGCAGCTTGCTTCTGGTCCTTTAGGATCGCAAGCTCCTCCTTCAAGCGATTGATCTCCGCGGAGGCGGAGTCCTTCAAGGCTTTCATGGAATCCTCGTGCATCTTCAGCATTGTTCCCTCTCCTTCTTAAGGATCTTGTTCTCGCTGTCCAGCTGCTGGATGTGCTTGGACTGCTCGACAATATCCTTGGCCTTGGCTACATGCTCTACAAGTCGGATAAAAACAAAGTACACAGTGAGTACTTGAAGAAGGAAGGCACAAAAGTAAGACGGAAGCGCGCAAAAAGAAAACAGACTCTTGTTTTTGATGATCTGTTCCTTCAAGATGGCGGTTTTACCCTTTTCAGCTTCAAGGTCCGCGTGCATCTTCTGGTACTTATCATTGTCCATGCCTCTCCGAGCATTCTCGTTCTGTGGAAACAAACACAAAGTCAAGTTGTTGTTTAGTCCGCTTAGAGCCTCTAGTCAGAAATTTTCCACTTAGAAGCTTGGGGGCTACAGCGAGAGTTTTTAACTTAGCAATATGCTTATCTTTTCTTTAAGCATCTAGTCGGAGCTAATTCAGTTCTCAACTAGAAGCTTGGGGGGCTACAGTATAAAGTTTTAACTCGGAAAATGCTTAGCTTTTCTTTAAGTATCTAGTCGGAACTAATGCAGTTACAACTAGAGGCTTGAGGGCTACAGCACTTAAAATTATGAACACTGTGTATGCTACTCTTAAAGCATCTAGTCGGAATAATTCATTCCATCTAAATGCTTGGGGGCTACAGTGAGAGTTTTTTCCAACTTAGTCACTCTTAGAGCATAAAGATGCAAAGCCAATGGTTTTCCGTCTACATCCTCGGGGGCTACAGTGGGATACTCATATGAAATGCAAAAGGTAAAGTAAAACTTACAAGTGCGATGATCTTGAGGTTTGTAGCACTCTCGGCCACCAGCTTGCCAAAGGAAACGCCGTTACTTTGCAAGATGTCTGCTTGACAGAGTAGCTCCTCAAGACCGCACGTCGGAGATGATAGCACTCCTCCAGGAACCATAGTTGTGCTACCCGGCGTAAGCACCGGGAAAATAATCTTCGGCAGCTCAAAGGGTTTCTGGGGAGTAGAGGTGCCGCCTTCGGCAGAAGTACCAGCACCCACCACCGCCTTGCCGCTACCGATGGCATCCTTAGCCGGAGCTTCAGCCATTTGAAGAGCAGTGCTCTCCTGCGTCGCCTGCTCGCCGACAACTGCGAGTTCGGTAGAGGCGCCAGAATCCACTTCCATAGCGGAAGGGCCTGGTGCCTCCTGGGCTTGGGAGCTTGTCGGAGCGGAGGAGGGCTTGACGGCAGGAGTAGCAGGGGCGATGGCGGGGGAAGAGTCGCGATGCAGCATATCTTTAATGTTTCTAGAAGCCCCAAGAGTCTTGGAGGACTTCTTGAGGCTGGTTGTGGCTTTCTTCCTGAAACGTGCAAAATGCATAAGTACAGGAATAAGACAGATAAATAAGACAATGTCGGAGAATAAGAAGCTTACACTAGGGGGGCGCTTTGGAAAACATCCCGGTGGCCTTCTTCTTTTCCGCCTCCAGGGCGGCAGTACTCTTTTTGGAGGCTCCACCCTCCGTCTTCTTCTTCTTGCCCCCATCGGCAGCGTCAGAGGTGGAGCTCTTCCGCTTTCGCGCCAACGGGGCATCATCGTCGGACACGACCGTGACTTCCTTCATCTTGGGATCGTAGATTTGGGCGGCCAGGTTGCCCTCCTCTAGATCGCTAAGCTGTTAAGTGAGAAATCATCGTGTTAGACAAGATGATATTGGCAAGACGGAAAAACTAGAGCAATGTCATACACGGAAAATAAATACCTACCTTTGGGCACTTTCCGTCTACGAACATGTCGTAGGTGAGGGTGAAGCCACGCTTCTTGTCCTTCACCTTGACGATGTCCTTAAGGTGGAACTTGACGGAGTCGCTCGAGAAGTTGTCCTCGGAGATCCGGAGGGTATCCCTTCGGTCGCCGGTGTACTCGTGCATAAGCTTCGTGCGGTGCAGCAGAGGTTAGATCCGCCTGATGAACCAGCACATAGCTAGGTCCAAGCCGGTTAGACCCGTCTCTACGAACCACTCGATCCGCCTTATTGCGCGAGAAGCGTTGAGGTCGGAGGGAAGAGAGGCATGGGACCGCCATGTGGGAACTTCGGCGGCGGATCCATCCACGAAGTCCGGATACGTTACTTCTCGGCCCGCCAAAGGAATGTCGGGGCCATAGAAGTACGTCCGCTGCCAGTTTTTGCATGACTCGTGGCCGACGATGTCGGGGAACCGCCGGCCAGGGCGGATCTTGAAGCTTATGGTGACGCAGTTTCTAAGCTCCTCCCTACTGTGTCTGGCTTCACGTTTGACGGTGAAGAAGTAGACAAACAAGTCTAACCTAGACCTAATCCCTAGGTAACCCTCGCAAAGTGCCGCGAAGTTTCTAAGCACTAGGATACTATTAGGGGAGAGGTTATGGGGTTGGACCTTGAAGTGATTCAAGACGGACAGGAAGAAGTGAGAGATGGGCAGAGAAACGCCGCGTACCAATTGCGCCTTGAGGTATACTTTCTCTCCGGCTTGGGGAGAAGGGGTCACCTCGCCGGCCGGCGCCGCCCGCCAGGCGAGCCCCTCCGTCGCGGGGAGGTAACCCTCAGCAATCATCTCTTGGATGTCGCGGCCGGTGATGTCCGAGCCGCGCCAGTCGCCTTTGTGCGAGTTTGGCTCCTCTTCCAGGGGCTCCAGTGCTGCCAGATTGCGGTCGCCGCCGGTGGTTTCTATCACCGCCAATGCGGGGATGACCAGACCCTCTGGGGGCATGACGACGGAGCTCGTCGGCTTCGCCGCGGCTTCGCTTGACGCCGCCATCGATGGGGATGAGCTGCTACTAGCCATGGAGGAAGGAAAGAACGCGACTGGTGCAGGCAAGAGACTAGGGTTTCTCGAGGTTTTCGCGGAGAGCTCGAGGAGGCGCGCGGCTGGAGGAAGAAGACGATGACGCGAGAGAATGGGGTGAAAAAGTGGCAAGTGTCCCACGGTTACTATTTATCTTACTCTACGTCAAGATTCGTGCAGCTAATCGGACGGTTGCCGCGTAGACGACGTGTTCGTGGATGTGCGCGGTAATTTCGCCACGTCACCAACCGCCGCCGCCAACGGTTCGTATCGTTCATGCGGGAAAAACAGATATGATTACGTTCTCTGCATGTGTAAGTTACGAGGCGTCGCTGCCCTACAGCCTACGTCGTCATAACTGACATGGTAGATGAGCCGTCCCATCGAAGATTCCGGCATGGACGGATTTAATCCGACAACGGGAGCGTACGATGGAAGATTCAGCGTTTCTCCGACTTACTTATAGAAGACGGAGAAAACTTTTGCAGGGTTCTTTGGGAGGACTACAAGATGTTGCTTGACGATTTGCCGACATCCATCTAGACGGAGCATTCCACGGGAAGAGGCAAGACGCCGCAAGATCTCGGAGTTCTCCGGGGCTACTGTTGGGGATATGCTATATGGGTATCCTCATAGCATGTCTCTTATCCGACTAACCCAGGTGGCCCATAGTTGGTAGCATGGCCTATGGCCTGCTGGGCGGCCCAGTTAGGTGGATCCAGAAGGGAGGCCCATGACCGGATAAAGGAAGGCTACGGTGGAGTCACCAGCGTACCGGAGCCTTGGAGTGCAAGATACACAAGACTAGTAATAGACGGTGTAGAACTCTGTAACCTGTCCGGCTAGGACTTTTTCCTGTAACTCTAGGACCTGGCGACTATATAAGTCGGGCCTATGGAAGCCTTTAGGGCATCGTTTTACACACACCTCGCACAGCGAACCTATCTTTATAACTCGGCGTATTGCCATTATAGTGATTTACAGCAGGAGTAGGATTCCGCCACCGTTGTGGGATCTGAACCTGGGTAAGCTGTGTTATCTCGTACCCGTCAACAGTCCGCCTTACCCCACGTCTCTAAACACGCACTGTGAGGACCCCTCCATGGCATACTCGTCGGCAATACCACGACAGTTCTAGCCTACCTTCAGATTTGATTACGCTTCTGTGATGTATCTTACGGTGGTTGTGGAAGTCGCATACGCACTGGATGGAGATGCTTCAAAATAAAAGATTGTTCGACTCGAAGAGAAGAACAAACCTCATGTAGATCACTTTTCCATCTAAACCCGTTTGGGTGCATCCATGGGTCCATCTTTACCTACCGTGAGTCTCTTGCTCTAGCTCCACAAGTTGCATACTAATCCTGAGAACCATCTATTTTTTCCGTCTAAAAATAGGTGATTTGGATTTATCTAGATTCGAACATATTTAGATGAATTTTATATTTAAATTTAGATAAACTCAAGTCAGTTATTTCTGGACGAAGGGAGTAGTAGAGATGGGTTATCAAGTCCCTTACATGTTTTAGTGGCACAGTCAAGTCTTTTTTTGATAAAGTAAGAAACATGCAACTTAGTCAAGTTCTAGGGAACCGGTTGTTCATGGTCAGCCAAGTCCATCTGATAAAGCAAGTAAAGGGGAACTAACTTTCAATGTCTACTTGATAAAGAGAGGGAATATCAAACCGTGTTTCAACGATTGCGGTCGTTGACTGCAATCATCCCTTGGGTCTTGGCACAAAGTACTCGGAATGACGACCACGAAACAGAGTATAAAACAGGGTTGCCCAGGACATGAATTTCCATACTCACCTCACCAGTGATTCCTCCAGACAGGGTCCCGCCCAGACTGATGAGATGGAGATTTTCGTTTCTGCAGTCTTGGGGGAACTCGCCACAAGATCCATCAGTTTCTTCATCAGCAAATACTCCAGGTCCGCCGTGCAGGATATGGAGGTTAGCCTTGTTGGCCTGCGGAGGATTCTACTCCGAGCGCAGATCATCGTCGACGAGGCCACGGGGCGGCGCATCACAAACCAAGGGATGCTCCGGCAGCTAAGCCTGCTACGAGATGCCATGTACCGAGGCTACTATGTTCTGGACGCCGTCCGATACGGAGGCCACCATGACCAAGAGGGCAGGCGACATCAAAGCAACCAGACTGTGAGTCATTACTGGGTGCTTTCTAGATTCAGCTGTGCAAGACGTCTTGGTTTGAGAACCACACGAACATTAGTACAAGAAGTTGAAGAGTCCCTTCATGGTTTGAGAGCCATGATTCTTGATGTCACTGAACTGGTCATGTTCCTGATGAGTGCATGTCCACGCCTGCACCGCCAGCCGTACTGCATGCATCTCTTGGCAGAGAAGTGCATGTTTGGGCGGCAGATGGAGGTGGAGGCGGTGATCAACTTCTTGCTGCACAGGGAGCCTCGTCCTGCTAGTGACCTTGACAGGTTTGATGTCCTGCCTATTGTTGGTGCATCTAGGGCTGGAAAGAGCACCCTTGTCGCCCATGTCTGCCAAGACGAAAGAGTACGTGCTCATTTTCCACGCATTGTCTTCTTCAGACTCGGCGGTTCCAGTGGCGAAGATATCTCCACTCTCACAAATGGAGGATGTGCAGTGGGGCCTGGGAACGGCGGGAGGTTGCTGCTTGTCATTGAGGTATTCGGGGATCTTGATGAAGATCAGTGGGAAACGATGTGCACACTTTTCCCCACAAGCAGTGGCAATACTAGTAAAATCATAATCACAAGCCGATCTAACAAGATCACCAGGTTCGGGACAGCACAGGCTCTAATAACACTGAAGCTTCTGTCCCGTGAGGCCTTCTGGTATTTCTTCAAGCTGATTACCTTTGGAAGCACAAATCCCGATCTGCACCCAAGACTTGCGTACTTGGCCATGGAGATAGCCAGGGAGCTAAACGGATCGCTGATGGGTGCAAACATCACCGCATGGTTACTGAGAGACAATTTTAACGTCCATTTCTGGCGCAAGATTCTAAGTTTCATGAGAGGGTTCGTACAGAATCATGTCTCTAGATTTGGCAAGCATCCCTCTGATCTTCTCAAGGGGAACAGACCTACGTATTTCCGACGCATGGGTACAACTACCGAAGATTTTCTTGTCCTTGATCAGTATCAGACATACTCTGCTCAAGATGAAGTTCCAAATATAACATTTCAAGATGTGATGTATGGAAGCATTACGCCTCGTGGAATATTTAAGGCCCTTGCATGGAAATCCAGGATACCACCTTACCACTGCTACATCTATACTTGTGAGATTAGAGAGCTGCAATCTAGAGTTGTCAAGAGAAAGCGCTAGCTCCGCTGATCAATGATAAACATGCATGGTTATTCTAATTAGTTTTGTATATACCGTTTTACTACTAATATCTTCTTGTGTGGAAAAAATATCGAGAGAATAAACAATCTTTATTAGATAAAATTAAAGGCATACCAATATGTGTCCGACGCCATCCCCTCGAGTAGGGCCTCGTTTCTCTTGGATGTGATCCTCATGTGCTGCACGAGTTGTTAGCATAAAACTGCCACTTTCCATGTTATTTTTTCCAAATGCTATCATTCGTCTTTCAAATTACAAAAAACTATCAGATTAAATTCGAGTTGTCGCAAAATGGACTGATTTCCGCTTGATCGTGAATTGACACGATAACTGGCAATGGGGCCCACCTGCCAGGGCCATGTGGCACTCATTTGGCGCCGCTTCGACACGCCCGTTAATGGATGCTAACCCGCGCCGCTCCGACATGGTAGGGTATCAGTTAGAGCGGGCGCGTGGCTGTCCCGTCTCCCCCCTCATTGGCGATGACGGCGGCGACTCCCGGCGGGGGTGGTGAGCTTGGCGGCGGCGAGCTATAGGCGGCAGCGAAGATTTTGACGGTTGCTCGCGTGGTGGTGGTGGTATGGGGCATTACTCCCCCAATGCCTCGCCGCTGCATGTTTCTGCCCCCGCGTTGGCCAAGGCGGTGTTGGCCTTGCCGGCAAAGAGCATCCGTCGCTGGGCTACGTCCTTCGGCGGAGGAATCGAGTAAGTTCATCCCTCTCCCTTATCCCCTGTTTTTCTCCATCATTTTTTCAGAGATGTGAAGGTAGCATTATTCTTGTCAGATTTTGAAGTAATTAGGGTTCATCCTTTAAATTAGATAGGTGAACTTGTTTTTAGTAAATGCTAGTTTAGGTAATTGACTAATTTAGGAAATTTTGAATGTGATTTTGTGATTAGTGGTGCACATTTAGCAGAAAATAAGGTAACTGATTGTAGTTATGTTTTTTATTTCACTTATGTAGTTTAGATGATGAAATATGGGAGACAAGGTTTCGTTCCCTAGGGTAGATAATCTAGAGAGAACATTGGCCAATCGGACATAACATTGATAATTTTGTTAGCACTTGTAGAAGGGCATGGATATAAAAGAAACAATAAGATGTATTATGTTGAAGAAAAAGGAAAAGGAAAGACCGGGATGATGACGATTGACAGTATGGGAAAGGTGTATAAGATATTGAATTTTTTTGAGAATGACAAGCTAATCAACATCATTGTACTGGATTCAACTGCCCCATGGCCTGTTGAGTTGAATATTGAAGTCACGGAAGCTCAGTGGGTGCATGAGGATGTTGTGTTTTCAGTTGACAAAGATGGTGTCAATTATTTGTCAAATGAACAAGAACAAGAATTAATCCCTGTTGCAGATGATGTGTTTTTCCTAGTACCTATTGATATTTCAGATGCCTTATATTTTGGCACACATCAAAGCTCCAATCTAAAGAAGGGCAAGGCAATTGATGTTGATGGCATTAATGATGAAGAAGAGGACAGGTTCCAATACAGTACAAATGAATTTAAACCTAAAGAGCACAATATTGCAGTTGAAGCTGAGTTAGCCCTAATTATAAAATTGAGGGAGGATAAGAAACAAAGACAACAGGAGGATGATGAGCACAATATTGCAGTTGGATATAAGGTTGACCTTGTTATGAAATTGAAGGAGCATAAGCAACATAGAGAAGAAGAGGATAACGAGGAGGCAGAAATATTGGAGCTTCTCAATGAACAGAAGAGGCGGAGAGAAGACCCTCTTATTCACTATGAAGGGGATACTAAGGTTGAGGAGTTCTTCCAGGATAAAGAAGGAGATAAGGAATCAGATGTTGAAGAATTACCTGAACCAGACATATTTGCAAAGAAGCCAGCAAAAAGGTCAGGTCCTATTACTAGGTCCCATCATGAGGCTGGTTTTGAAGAACCTTATTATTTTATCCCAAGTGATGATGAGATGTGCAACCCTGATGAGTTGTGCTCTGATGATGGATTTGTGTCAAAGTTTGCTGCTAGTTGTGGAAGGAAGATGAAATTGAAGAAGCCAGAAAAGAGGATATGGTACGATCCAAACAGAGCTAACCTCCATGAGCAATTTTGTCTCAAACTATACTTCAACTCCGTGTATGATTTTAGAATTGCTCTTAGGACTTACCATATTGCACAACTGAGAAATTGTCACTATCACATAAATAGTAGTGAAAGGATCATTGTTGATTGTACTAAGAGAGGATCCCCTCAGAATTGTCTTTTCTATATATCTGCTTCCAAGATTGCACATGAGAAGACCTTCACAATTAGAAAATTTAGAGCCTTGCATACATGTATACCTAGTGGAGATAACACCAAGGTCACTATTAATTGGGTAGCTCATCGATCTGAGCAGGCTACGAGAATTGATCCTAATACTTCTCTACGGAATTTTGTAACTCCGATTGTGATCATATTTAAACTAAAGTTACAAACTTTTATCCTATATATGCACAAATATTGGAAAAAAATCATGACATGTTTAAGTGGTCAAAATAAATACGTTTTGATGCTGCTAAAAATATGGACATATTCTACCTTGTATTGTTTAAGTCATTCTTTTGACTCTCAAAATAATTTTACATGATTATTTTGATATGCTAAGAATGTAAACAACATAATATAGTTGTTGGAGTCTCCACTCACACAAATCAAAGGGTCACCATAATTCCATTAAATCTCCACTGAAAACCAAAGATCTTCCATTAAAACACTTTTAATTCACTTGGTTTAATGTCACTCAAACTAATGAACAATTCACTTAATGAGTACTTCATTTAATAAACACATTAACAATTCATCCTCTTGCAATATTTCGATACACCAAAACTATTATGGCAGTTTTATCAAAAAGTGTCTAGACGGCACACCTTGAATATGTCATCAAATGGAAAAAGTCAAAATATAAAAGTTGCGGGGAATTTTACTCTGATAATCCTAGACATAAAATGTGCCTTAAACAAAGTTCGAACACGACTTGTAGCCTCGGATTACTGATGGCTCTGAAATTTGCCATCTGTCTCTGCGTTAAAACATTGTTTTTAGTCAAGCAATTGACAATAAACTCTCAATCCTTGCCACTAATGACTAATAATTGCAAAGATATTTAAAATCTTGCTTTGAATTATATTGTGCAGGAAATCACAGGTTTTAATGCGAAAACAGGAGTCATAATGAAGGAATTAGAGGAAATCCACACGTCCAAATAATTGGGAGCATTTTCCAGGCGCCAGTGCACGTAACAACCAACGGTACGGGTGGGGCCCGCTGGTACGGCCTGCCCGTATGGGGTGTCGGCGGCTTCTTCTCGTCAAACTCTACGACTTTTATGAAGACGCCTATATATTTTGAGGCTCCAACCACCGTCCAGAGAGCCACCATTCTCAGATTTCATCACAACGCCATCAAAGGAGATCCACACCATCGTTCATCCATTGTTCATCCATTCCACCATCCATCCCTCTACTAGCCATAGTCATTGCTTTATACTTTAGATCTACTTGTGATTTGGCGACCATTGTAAGACTATTCGATTTCAATCTAAGTATTTTGCATAATGATTTATATCCTTAATCTATTTGTTATGAGTGAGTAGTCCTCACAGGCTGTGGGTTGAGGAGAAACCTCGCAGAAATTATGTGCATCTAATCATGGGAGTATTGTATTTTTTTTGCAGTTAAGGTTTTATATATTTTGTTTCTTTGTCTCTTGTCTCGATTTGTGGACTTGTAGGTACCCAAGATCCATAGATGGATGAAGGATTGAGATGAGATACTTGGCTAGCGGTGATCTCATAGGAACCCCAGTGACAAAAATGGTAGTATGGTCTTTGCTTAGCGACCCATTTGGGATCACAACAACATCACCACTTAATGCTTTAATCCGTCTTCTTCACTTAATAATCGTTTGTAGCATGTGGCTTTGGTGTGTACTTGGTTGAATTAAAAGGCTATTTCTATGCCCGCTGCATCACCAGGGATTTAGTATACTAGGATGTGTTGCCCACAAGAGATTATATTTATTCAAATATTACACATGACTATGCTTATTATTATTATTATTATTATTATCTTTTATCCCATATGATGTGTAGCTGCAGGTGGATCTTCAACCCTGTCCTATCTCCATCCATTGATTCAACCCACTATAAAAAGTAAAGTAGATTGGTCCGATAAACTAAGGTAAAACGAAACAACAAAGTCTTGTAGACGTCTCCTTATTTATTTCCTTTTAGCATTGCTTTCTAAGGTTCGATTAAACCTAGGTATTCTAGGGAAAAGGCTATTATATTACATCTGCTAATCCGGATCTAAGGTATCAACCCTTTTTCTGGCGCCGTTGCCAGGGAAGCAATTTCGCTATCCCGGTGAGGTCACTAGAGACCTTGTTATTAGTTTTATTATTAGCTTGTAGTTTTATTATTGTTGTTAGTTTACTTTATTGTTATCTACTTGAAAACCTAAAAAGAATTATTTACTTGTTATAGTATTTGTTTTCATTACTTAAAAATCAGCAAAAATATAAAAGCCATGGCTCAAAAGAAACTTGGGGAGTATGCTACTCCCGTTGATGATTTTATTCGTGCACCCATCACTCAGCCTGTTATTCATGCGGAAACATATGATATTAAGCCCAACCTTTTAAGCTTGGTTCAACAAACACAATTTGGGGGCTCATCCTTTGAGGATTCGTGTTTGCACTTAAATACTTTTACTAAAATTTGTGACATGATGCGTATTAAGGCTGTAAATCCAAATGTTGTTAAATTGAGATTGTTTCCTTTTTCTCTTAGAGGAGAGGCTAAGAATTGGTTGCTAGCTCTACCAAAGGGCACTATTAAATATTGGGAGGAATGTACTAATTTGTTTATGTCTAAATTTTTTCCCCCGGCTAAGACTATGCAGCTAAGATCCAATATTACAAGATTTAGACAAGAAGACCGTGAGCCACTAGATATTGCATGGGAGAGGATGAAAGAAGCCATGATTAACTGTCCTAGTCATGGGATGGAAGAATGTCTTATGTTACATTTGTTTTATAATGGTCTTAACCCAATGTCTAAGTCTATGCTAGGTGCTGCAGCAGGAGGAACAATCATGGGAAAGCAAGTGAGTGTTGCAAAAAAACTTCTTAAGGATATGCGAAACAACCATGTCCAATGGCATGTGGAAAGAACCTAAAAGAGACTAAGTTAAATTACCGAGGTAAATAATGAAGAGCTTACATCTAAGGTGGACGAGCTACTAAGCATAGTAAAAGGTAAAGATGATACCTAAGTTAATGTTATTTCTACATATGTTAATGATGTTAATTTTATAGCTCGTACTCCTTTTAATCCTACATGGAAAAATCATTATGCTTCTAATACTCAAAAACATTATCCAAGTCCTACAGGAGCTCCTTATAATAGTTATGATAATAATAATGGAGCAAACCATGGAAATATCTTGGTGGAACAAACTGTTAGACTATTTATTCATGCTTAAACCGCGCAAAACAATATGCTTATCAAAATCACGAAGAACCACGAGAATAGTATAGGAAAATTATCTAACCGGGCCGTTGTAATTAGAAATGATGTGCATGCTCTATAGAAAAGGACAAAAACTATGAAGGATCAATTGGGTAAAGTTGCTGAGAGCCAAGCTCTCATACTAGCAAAGTTTGCTGGGAAACCCGAGCCAAATGCGGTGGAAGACCTCAAGATGATGAGGGTTGCAAACAATGAAGAAAAACCTGAAGAGTTAGACTATAGCAATGCGCCAACACCATAATATACCATGGAAGATCTACTGAAGATGATCATCGTACAGAATCCCAGTATAGAACAAGATAACGATACTATGTACCAACAATTTATACATAGAGTAGCATCTAAAGTTTGTGAGCTAGAGATGGAGTACAAAAGACTAGATGATAAGCTTCCTGCTAAGTTAGATGATATATTTGAGCCTACTATTAAAGTTAAGTTGGGAGTTAATGAGATATCCGCACTTTGTGATCTTGGTGCGAGCGTCTCAACAATTTCCAAAAGTTTATTTGACAAGTTAAACTTGGGGTCATTTATTACCATTGAATTAAGACTCCACCTAGCAGATTCAACTTATAAACATGTTGTTGGGATCAAAGAAAATATAGTTGTTCAAATAAAAGGCAATCCCGCACTTATTGATCTTGTTATTGTGGAAATGCCTGAAGATCCCATAGAACCTATAATTTTAGGTAGGCCATTTCGAAGAATTATTAAAGCTTTGATTAATTTACATGAAGGGAATGTAAGAATTGGGCTACCATCTAGAGATACTTTTATAGTCCATTTCCCTAGGAAAAACAATGTGAAGCCTAATAATGATGATGGTATAATTACTTTGAAAGCCAACTATTTTGGAGTGGGTATATCACTCCTTAAACCTAAATAATTTCTATCTGGATCAAGCTAATTGACCTTAACTAGAAGCGCTTCATTGGAGGCAACCCATGTGAATTTTTTATTGTCTTTTTAGTTTTTGTTTGTTTTGTTCTAAAATAAAGAGTGTTAAAGAAGACATGTGGAGAGAGGAGAAAAAATAAGGTAATCCTCGATCTCTGTTTTTACTAACATATGGCCAAAAGTATTGCTAAATTTTTATGAAATATGATTTCTATTATTTGAATTTTGATGAGATGTGTAAAGACGTACGGAGCAACTAAACAAATTGTTAAATATTTTGCAGCTCACAATACCCGTAACAACCTCTGGTATGGTCGGAAGGGACCGTACCATGCGCCCGTACCATATCAAGTCAAAGGAAAATATAAATTTCAATTTTTGCCGCAGTGAACGGTGTCGATAACGACCAGTGATACGGTCGGACATGCCCATACAGTGCGCCTGTACCATATCCTCGAGCAAAACAACAGATTCAAGAAACATATCGTGTCGATAACAACCAGCATTACGGGCGCGCGTGACCGTACCGCACGCCTGTACTGAGTGCACCGCCTGGGAGAAGTCATCGCCCCCAAGTTAAGTCACCCGGTACAGGCGGGGTCTAACCATACCGCCCGCCCGTACCACGAGTTCGGCCATCATAACAACCCCGAGAAAGATAACTAAAAATCCCCAAATATCAATCTCTCTTTCTTCTTCCTCCAAACTCAACTCTACCTCCATTGGATCTTCAAATTTATTCAATCTTTTTTCGATTTCTCGCACTCAATTGATCTAAGGTATGATTCTTCTCTAATCCCCTGGTTATTTTTGTAAAAGCTTCACTCAACCATTCACCATTGTCAATCTAGACTTAGGTCTTGTTTTTGATTCAATCTTGATGTTGATCATGCTTAGCTATGTTTTAGAGGATATTTATTTTGTAACTATTGTAGAGGATCACATATGCTATGTTTCTATTGGATCAAAATTTATTTTTAGCAATCTTTATTATTTCTTATTTATTCAATCTTAATATTTTTAGATGAACATGAGGATTCGTACACGTGCGGTTGCTGCGGCCTCCTCTGCATCACCCGTTGATACGTTGACCCCCGAGTCACTAGGTATCGAGTTCACAGAGGAGTTCCACTCGAACCGTGTTGACCATTTGAAGCTTCGGGAAATCAAGTCCACCAAGTGGGTGTGTCCCTATATCCTGAACCAACTTGGCATTCATGCTGATTTCGATTTACTTTGCAATAATGTTGGTTTGTACGATTTTTTATTTCAGGATGTCGCCACGTATCGTTGCTTGATACTTGAGTTCTTCAGCACCTTGACGCACACGGTGGATTATTACTATTGTACCGAGGAACAAATGCCCGGAGTTGATCACGTCAAATTCCGCCTCATGAACCGTGAGTATATCCTAACACTCGACCAATGAGCTCAATGTTTTGGGTTTTCCAACAACACCACTGGTGTATGCATAACTACTTTTGTTTTAGACCCTGCACCTTGGCAATATTTTAACTTGATGATAATCTGTGGAAACACACCTAAGGGAAACCAAATTAATCACCTTGTTATCCGCTATTTAATTTATGTGATTTCTAACACCTTGCAGGCACGTGGTGAGTTTACTAGAGTTAATGAGGAGGACATGATGATCCTCTCTAAGGCTGCTATTGTTAATTGTAAGTTAATGCCAAATTTTAGAGCTTTGCTTGTGTTTTACCTTAAGCAACATGCTCTTCAAATTCGTGGACCCATATGTGGAGGAGGAGTTGTGACCGTTCTTGCACGCGCACTTCACGTCAACCTAGGTAATATCCAACCATTGGTAGGAACTAATCGTCTCGGTCTCTCTACTCTGAGAGCATGTGGTATGGTCTATAAAACTCATGGTAGATATTTTCTCGATATAACTAGAGCGGATCACTTGATCCCATCTCCTTTTCCTAATGGTATCTTCTCTATCGAGGAGAGACGTTTGCGTTATGACGCACATGTTGAGGCTAATCTACCCCAACAAGAGATACCCATGGGAGGAGAAGAAGATGAAGAAGTAAAACAAGAAGAGTCCAAACAAGATGAGAAGCCACCAGACTACTACACCACTTATGAAGATATCTACGCACTCGAAGGAAATCTCCAAAACATGAACAACCTCTCCATCAACCTTCGGGATGCTACCGCAAGCCTCACCACCCAGTTCTAGAGTTGGCACAGCCAATGGAACTTGGAAGATTATCCACCACCACCACAATGAGCAACAAAGGGGCTTGCAAAAGCCTGATCTTGGGGATGTGTTCCCCTTGCAAATTTATTTGTGTAATAGTGAGGTTATACTCCAGCTCCTTGGGAGCTTTGAAACACTCGTGTTGGTTTGTTCCAACACTTTGCTTTTATTTTTCTTTTTCTTTTTATTTGTTTGATTTTCTTCTATTAGAACCCTTGCTTGGTCGCAAGATCCTTTCTAATCTTTAATCCCTTTTCGTCAAAAATACAAAAAGATTTTTTTTTTGTAAATGTGGATTCGTACTTTGCCTCTTTGCTTTTATATTATTATGAGAGTAATCGTGTTTGAGTTTTGAAGGAACACATCCCTATAAGGAAGAGAATCATGAAGTCGCTTATGAGAGGTATGTCCTATGTCTCCCACTTTTGAAATTTAAAGTTGATTATCTAGGTTGGTCGATTTGCTAAGATGCTATGCATGTGGGAGTAATTTAATTTAGTTAAAATAAAGCTTTTTATTAGTATGATGGTTAGTTGTTGGAGCTCTTGATCTAGTTATTTTAGCCAACCGAGTCTTTTCTTGGAATAATGCCAAACAAGTACAATAAGAAAAAGTCTGAAATTTACGACTTGTTTGATGAATGATTGTCTTGAGAATATACCCTTGAAGATACTTAACCCCATAGATATTTTGATAGTATTGACGACACTCGTGAAAGGAGTTGTTTGATTGAAATAAAGTCTAGTTGTAATTGTGTGCATGCCAAAGATAACCTTGTGGATCAAACCGTGGTACTAGCTCATCAAATAGAAAGAAAGAAAAATTCTGCTATTTATTATCCTAGTGCACACCTTTGGGATGCCAACAACTCCGCTACCTTTTGAACGATCTATGGTATAACCCCAGATTTTGGCTATGAGTTGATGACATGATTGGCATCAGTGTCAATGTATGGGAAAAAGTATTGGTATTCTCAAAGGTTGTGTAAACACTTGCAAAAAGAAACAGCCAGCAATCCTTGAAAAAAAAGAGAGTATGAAAATAAAAATATATCTTTGAAGATCCACATAACAAGTCCTTGGCATGGTCTCATTACTACTCTACGAATTTTTCTTGAAAAGAAAAGATCATATTAGAAGTGTTTTTTATAGACTTGATTCATTGATGTGGGTGTAGATAAGACACTTCATTGTTATATTACTTAGGACATTAAAATATCTTACTCAATTATGCTATTTAAACATCCTAGTGTTCCTTGGCAAGCTGAGAGTTAACTAGAAGAATTGGATTATTTGTTACACTGCTAGTTGTTCATATTGATATTAAACTCTACTTTGATTGTCTTAAATTGCCAAAGCCTATATAGTACTCGTGTCATCTCTCTAACTTTGATAAACCTCGCAAATGAATGAAGTGTTATGCACATATGACTACAAACCGTAAGTGAATTCTTATTCTCATTGTTTCAAGTTTAAACGCGGAATTCCTTATAGTTCTTTTGTTTCTTATTAATTGCTCGAGGGCGATCAAGGTTTGATCTATGGGGAAGTTGATGGCTCTAAAATTTTCCATCTTTCTCTGTGTTTAAACATTGTTTTTAGTCAAGCAATTGACAAGAAACTCTCAATCCTTGCCACTAATGACTAATAATTGCCAAGGTATGCAAAACCTTGCTTTGAATTATGTTGTGCAGTAAATCACGGGTTTTAATGCGAAATCATGAGTCATAATGAAGGAATTAGAGGAAATCCACACGTCCAAGTAATTGGGAAGTATTTTCTAGGCGCCAGTGCACGTAAGGACCAACGATACGAGCGGGTCCCGCCCATACGAGGTGCTGGCGGCTTCGTCTCGTCAAACCCTATAACTTTCGTGAAGACGACTGATACGTCGGAAACATATCTATAATTTTTGATGCTCCATCCTTGTTTAGTATCTACTTTGTTTTGCTTTGTCTACACTTTGAGATGCTTTTTACATGTTTTCTGGTACTAACCTATTAACAAGTTGCCATAGTGTCAGTTGCCTGTTTTCTGCTGTTTTTGGTTCTAGAAAAGTTAGTAAAGAAATATTCTCGAAATTGGACGGGACAAACGTCAAAGTCAATAACTTTCCATGGGGAACAAGAAGTCCAGAGGGGAGCCAGAGAGGCGGGCTAGGGCGCCCAGAGCCCCTACCCCTGTTAGAGGAACGTCTAGGGGGTTGACGATCTGAGTGTGCACAGATCAGGGTTTCGCCGGAGGAAGACCACGAGAACATCGGAATCAGATGAAAACTTGCATGTGTCCCTAGCATATGTGTGTGAGTGTGGTGCAAGGTTGGTATAGGTGCTTGCATGTGTCCCCCCTCGCATGCATGCGGAAGCGAAGGTTCTGGACCTGTATAAGGGGGAATCTCCCCGTTCCGGTGAAACCAGGTAGGATAGTGCCCCAAATTGTGAACCAACATGGTTTTACATCATCCTATGACCTAATAAAACACAAAACAAGAGAGAGCTACGTCGGGCTACCCCTGTCAGAGGAACGTCTAGGGGGGTAGACGATCCGAGTGTGCACAGATCAGGGTTTCGCCGGAGGAAGACCACGAGAACGTCGAAATAAGATGAAAACTTGCATGTGTCCCTAGCATATGTGTGTGAGTGTGGTGCAAGGTTGGTATAGGTGCTTGCATGTGTCCCCCCTCGCATGCATGCGGAAGTGAAGGTTCTGGACCTATATAAGGGGGAATCTCCCGGTTCTGGTGAAACCGAGTAGGATAGTGCCCCAACTTGTGAACCAACATGGTTTTATATCATCCTATAACCTAATCAAACACAAAACAAGAGAGATCTACGCCGGGCTACCCCTGTCAGAGGAACGTCTAGGGGGTAGACGATCCGAGTGTGCACAGATCAGGGTTTCGCCGGAGGAAGACCACGAGAACGTCGGAATCATATGAAAACTTGCATGTGTCCCTAGAATATGTGTGAGTGTGGTGCAAGGTTGGTATAGGTGCTTGCATGTGTCCCTCCTCGCATGCAAGCGGAAGCGAAGGTTCTGGACCTGTATAAGGGGGAATCTCCCTGTTCCGGTGAAACCGGGTAGGATAGTGCCCCAACTTGTGAACCAACATGGTTTTACATCATCCTATGACCTAATCAAACACAAAATAAGAGAGAGCTACGCCGCGCTACCCCTGTCAGAGGAACGTCTAGGGGGTATACGATCCGAGTGTGCACTGATACGCCCAATTTGCATCACCATTCTATATCATAATTTACCTCTATTCATTGATATTTGTCTCATTATGAGGTATTACTTATGGTTTTTCATCTATTTATGCATGTTGGATGATTTCTTGAGGATGGACTGCCGGAGTCTGGATTCTGATGGAAAAGACGACGTTTCTCTGCAATTTCGCGAAGATAAGAAAAATACTAGAAAAATGTGGAAACATATTATTTTACCGGAAGACGAAGGAAGCTAGAAGGAGGAGCGAAGGGGGGCCTCAGGGGGCCCACACCCCCCTAGGCGTGGCCCCACCTGACCCTGCGCCTAGGGTGGGTTTGGCCCACCTGTTTGGCCTTCGACTCCGCCCCTTCGCCTATATCTTCCCTACGAAACCCTAACACCAGGGAGACGAACACAGATAGACTTCCGCCTCCTCTAGGAGGCTGAAAACACCGAGAGAGAAAGAGCTCTCCGGTAGACAGATTTCTGCCGGGGGAATTCCTTACCGGAGAGGGGAGACCGTCGCCATCAACACCATCATCAAGCTAGGCTTCATCGGGATCATCATCCACACCATCATCACCACTCCATCTCGCTGTAACAATTGTGGTGGATATTGCTTAGTTCATTAGGGGAAACTGTTGGAGATATGCCCTAGAGGCAGTAATAAATATAGTTATTATTATATCTTTGTGTTTATGATAAATGTTTACATTCATGCTATAACAGTATTAACAAGGAAACATTAATACTTGTGTGATTTGTAAACTAAATTAGAGTCCCTAGTAAAGCCTCTTCATAATACTAGCTTGTTGGTTAATAGATGATTATGGTTTCCCTATCATGAACATTGAGATGTTATTAACAACAAGATCATATGATTAGGAGAATGGTATGATGGACATACTCCTATAGATAAGCGTAGCATAAAGATCAAGTCATTTTAAATAGTTCAATTGCTATATGCTTTCTGATACATAGTAACCTAATTCCTTCGACCATGAAATCATGTTTATCACCATCACCGGAAGGATGCTTTGATGACATCAAACACCACACCGTAACTGGGTGGCTATAAAGGTGGCATTGAGTGTTTGGAAAGTATGGGTTGAGACACATGCATCAAGAGTGGGATTTTTCCATCCATATGACGGATAGATATACTCTGGGCCCTCTCGGTGGAATGTCATCCAATTAGCTTGCAAGCATGTGACTAGATCACAAGGGATCATATATCACGGGAACGAGAAAAGAGTACTTATCGGTAACGAGGTTGAACTAGGTATGCAGAGATACCGACGATCAAAACCTCGGATAAGTAAACTATCGTGAGACAAAGGGAAATTGGTATCGTATGTAAGTGGTTCATTCGATCGCAAAGTAATCGTAGAAATATGTGGGAGCCATATGAATTTCCAGATTCCTCTATTGGTTATTGATCCGGGATATCACGAGGAGATCCGGAATGGTCCGGAGAATAAGATTCACATAAGGAAAGTCCTGTTTCGGGGTTGGAGAATGGTTCCGGTGTTTTCATCGGGAATGTTCTAGAAGGTTCCGTAATGTCCGGCACTCCGGAGGGGAAGGGTACATGAATGTGTCATAACAAGTTGGAATGGTTGCATCATGTACTAGGTGTCATCGCTGAGCAAAATAAAGGGATAAATCAAATCCTAGTTTGAAAAGTCAAACGCCAATTTGAAAAGTCAAACGGCAAGTTTGCTTGGTGGAGGGAGAGTAGGAAACCTACTTGGGGAGGAAGTCCCTCTCCCTCCACCGCCGGCCTTGGAAGCCGAGTTGGGGAGGTACTCCCCTCCCCTTGGCCGGCCCTCTCCACCTATATAAGGATGGGCAGGGCTGCCCCTCCAAGCCTACACCTCTTACACCCAAAACCCTAGCCCTAGCCGCCGGTCCTCCTGCAGCCGCTGCCGCCCTAGGTCAAACCCTAGCCGCCGACTTGGGGCTTTCCCCAAGACCTATCCGCCGGCCTATCTCTCTCTCCCTTGGTGCCTCTAAACCCTAGATCACCAAGGCTCTCTCATAGTCCACCATACTCGCGCCGGCTTAAGGCGAAGCCCTGCGAGATCTCCCCTCTACTTCTGGTACCACGCCGTCGTGCTGCCGGAATCGCGAGGAGAGTGCTACAACCTCCGCTGCCTGCTGGAACAAGGGAGAGGAAGGTCTTCATCGAGTACCGAACGTGTGACCGACTGCAGGAGCGCTGCCGGAACACGGCGCCGGAAGGACCGTCTACACGATCTTGAGATCGGCAAGAGTACGACTACATCACCCACGAGAATCCGCTCTCGTTAACCGCTTTGGAATCTTCGAGGGTGAGTTCATCTATCGACTCGTTGCTACAATCTAGTAGATAGATCTTGGCTTGTTTGTTTGCATGCGGTAGAATTTTTTTGTTTTCCATGCTACGAACCCCTACAGAAACTTTCCCGGTGTTAATTACTATTGTAGTTGATGCTTGTGAGTGAAACCATTGGATTATTGTTTATATTCAGATTGTTATCCATTATCATATCTTCTTTGATCTTGATCCATATGATGTCTTGTGAGTAGTTCGTTTAGTTCTTGAGGACATGGGAGAAGTCATGTTGTTACTAGTGAATCTGTATGAGTTATTATTCAATGGTTTAGTATTTAAGTTGTGGTGCTATTCTTCTAGTGGTGTCATGTGAACGTCGACTACATGATACTTTACCATTTATGGGTCTAGGGGAATGCATTGTGTATTTGGATACTAATTTTGGGGTTGCCGGAGTGATAGAAACCTAAACCCTCGTTAGGACACCTTTGCACAAGGGAGTGTAGGATCTCAGAGTTTAAGGTTGTGGTTAGATTTATATCTTAATTACTTTCCTGTAGTTACGGATGTTTGCAGGGGGTTTAATCACAAGTATGTATTAGCCCTAGGAAGGGTAGTATGTTAGCACAGGTTCAGCCACACAACACTTACAAACATCAAAGAAGAATACTCAGCTATTTGCAGGGAAAGAACTTGACAGGATTCCCATGTGTCCTCGAGAACGTTTGGTCCTTATAAGTATTTCCACCGGCTTGTCCTTTGCTAAAAAAGGATTGGACCACTTGCTCTGTTTATTCGTTACTTCTGTTACTTGCTCTTTGTTTTATTGCCTTGTTAGAAAACCACTAAAAATCTGTTTTCTAAGTATTCACAGGGATTTCCTGCTCCATACCACTGTTCAGCACCTTCTGCTCCTCGTTGGGATCGACACTCCTATTTATCGAAAGTACTACGATACACCTTCTTCTCCTCGTTGGCACCCCCTATGGTACCGCCGCCGTGAAGATCGACGCGCCCAGGCTACGGCGCTTCACGCACAAGGGGCATCTCCGGCAGATCTTGCTGAGATCTCAGGCGCCGGATTTGGCGCGGGTGGAACTGCACATTCTAGGTGAATATGCTCTTGCCGCCGCCAGAGACAACAACCTGCGCCGCGTCTTCTTCTGGTGACTCGTTCACAACTTCAGCTACGTCAAGGAGCTCAAGCTGAGGGTGAACCACCTCGAGGATATCGCCGTTGTTGGTGCCGCCGAGAGGACCGATCTCCTACGCCCGTTCGATAACCTCGTGCGCCTCGAGCTGGAAGGATTGCACAGGCCCAAAGGCAACACTGCCTCGGTGGCGATCGCTAACCTGCTCCGTTGCTGTCCCGTTGTCCGTGACCTCCACATCAGCCTGACCACGGCACAGGACGGTTCCTCCAAACAATCTTGCTACGGGATCTTCTTCTTGGAGAGAAAATATCGGCATGATTTCGACAAGTCGGTCCATGGTTTCAAGCGCCACAGGTTAGAGCCCATGAAAGGAGATGATCAGGATGCGTTCGATCAGGTTCCTGATCTCCCTACCTTGAGCGGGCGGATTTTCCAATGCTTGCAGAGCAGCTTGAGAGGTGTGTGCCTGCGATTCAGACGAGAGAAGACCAACTGCTTTGGACTCAAGTTGATCAAATTCTTCTCTAAAATGCGGTGGTTCTTGAAGAGATGCGCATTGACGGTGGGAATGGGAAGATGTACGAGCACATCAATTTCGAGGCTCAAAGATGGGTTGCTCGTCCATCCAAAGAGGAAAACAAGCTTGAGGGTGTTGCCGGAAAAGCAATACCGCCTGGGGCTACGTGTTCTCGGCTTATCCAGTTTGTCCAACCTGTGTTTAAGATTCGTGCATGGTCAAGAATCCTATTCCCGGTCTTCCATGTTAGTTGCAAAAAGACCCCTTCACCAAATTATGTTCACGATAGGAGGACTCTTATTTTTCAGTACAGATCTTTCACATTTCTTCTAATTACTGTTTTACTTTGCAAAAGATCCGAATCTTTTTATGCATACATTTATAAGTCATAAACCATATTTTTGTGGCATCATCATTGTTCATGGAAAAATTTATTTAATAGTCTTTTTTGTCTACGACAATTAGAAGATTTCAAAAATTATTCCTCACGTTTCTGCAAGGCAGGAGTTCTTGCCGACGGAATATTTCAGAAATATTCAACAATTTCTGTCTTTTTTTTCACCTCATTTTTTCTGTCTTTCAGGGCAGAATTTCTGTCCTTTTTTCACCTCATTTTCTGTCTTTTTTTCACCTCATTTTTTCTCGTAAAATTTCAGAAAGATTCAACAATATTTATGTACATTTTTTATTCTGAAAATGAAACATGCATGATTTGTTTTTTCAACAATCTCCCATTTGATAAATTTTATTTTTGTATTTTTTATTTAATAATATTTAGACACTCCTACTTTGTTTCATCCTAGATTCAGAAGTTTCATACAAGATTCACACGTTTTTACAAACTTGTTTGTGCCAAGAGATATTCATATAATTTTTTTACAGAATATTCTAACAAATTATATACTTGTTTCACTAAAGTTTGACATGAAATCCATAATTCGACATGTTTCATACAATAGATATGTATTTTTTATATAATTTTAGATTTTTCCACATCATATTTATGAAACCTTCTTATAGATTCAAGAAAATGTTATATAGATGAAACCAAAATTCTAGACATATTCATATACAATATAAATTCATATACACTACTCAAGCAAGTGTCAACAAACTCATTTGATAATTTTATTTTGATACTATTTATTTAACAATTTTCATACACTCTTACTTTGTTTCATCCTAGATTCAGAAGTTTCGTACAAGATTCATATGTTTTGCAACAATTTTTTCAACAATAATTTTTTACATAATTATATTTTTCAAAAATCTATCCAGTGAGGCCCGTCGAAGCATTGGAGATTGCCACCGACGACATCGAAGCCAAACGGTGGAGGCGCGAGGATCGCATCAGCAAGCTCGACGACGACGTGCTGGGCCACATCCTCTCCTTCCTCCCATCCGAGGAGGCTGCGCGCGCGGCCGTGCTCTCGACCCGGTGGCGCCATGCCTTTGCTGGCGTCCACACCCTGTCGCTGGAGGAGCCGGAGAGCCCCATCCCCGACGGCAACGATGATAATAACTGCTACAGCCCCGACTACGGACCACCTAAGGACCCTGACCCGCCAACACGATTCACCGCCACTGTCGCCGCCGCGATCGTCGCGCGCCACTGCCGCCCCGGTGCCGCACCGCCCCTGCACGCGCTCCGCGTGGCCTTGAACGAATAAAGAAACCGTGATTTCCACGTCGTCGATCAGTGCGTCTCCTATGCCATGACGCAGGCCGGCCCCAAGCTCGAGCTCGACCTGTCACTCCGCCGCGCCCCGCTCCACTGCCACGGCACACGCTACCCGGCAGCCCTGTCTCGCTGACGCTCCACTGATTTACCTAGATCCCCAAGCCAACCTTGAGGTCAGCGGCAACGATGTCGCCACAGTTGGTCCGGAGAAGGATGGCATCGTCGGCGATGACGCCGTCTCTTCTGAAGACGAGGGCGCTCCTGCCCCATCTACGTGGCTACGAAGGCTGGATGAGCTGCCACTCCCAGAGTACGCTGTTCCGACGGGGCTCTTCTCCTGTTCCGTACTCCGATCACTCCGTATCGGGCCCTGCAGGCTCTCCCCGCCGCCCACGATCATCCTGCCATCGCTCTAGGAGCTTCTCCTCTCACGCGTCTCTGACAACGGCCACGACGTGCAGAGGCTCATCTCCGCATGCCCGCGCCTCGTCGACCTCACGCTGGAGGCCTACCACACGGTGACTGCTCTCTCCATCTTCAGCACACGCCTCCGCAGGCTCGCCCTCCGTTGTTGCCACAGTCTGGCCAGCGTCTGCGTGGACGTGGCGGAGCTTGGCACCTTTGAGTACCGCGGCGCCATCCCTCCGTGTCAATTCCTCGAGACGTATGTACTTGGCGTGTCTGGGCGTTGGTTCATGGTGCTCCCTTTGCTCAGTTCGTGCATGGTCGACATCCGCAGGGATGAACTAACCTCGTCCTGGGAGGAGATGTCCAACCTCGCGTCGTTCGTCCACAGACAATTCCCATGTGGGAAGCACCTGCATCTCAGGACTGCTCGTTTTGGCTCCGGCATCGTCCCCTACACAAGGCTCCCGCCGTTGCTCGGACTCCAGCACCTCGAGCTGCAGGGCCATTTATGGCACCGCGATGCTGCCACCATCGCCGGCGTCATCCATGGGATCCTCGACTGCACCCCGAACTTGGAGGTTCTCTCACTCATCTTTGAGGCTGACAAAGACGGGCTCTTCACCGCCGGCAGCCGCTACAAGTGCGAGGAGAGGGAGCTGCTCGACGCGCACCAACTCAACTACAACCGGTACAGCGTCATCAACGCGTCGAGCGCCATGGTCCCTTGCTTGACGTACCGGTTGAGGGAGATCAACCTGGTACACTACCAAGGGGACCAGGCGCAGAGGACATTGGCCCAGTTCTTGCTCCGCAGCGCTCCGGTTCTTGATCGACTGTGGTGCCAGTTCGCGGAGGGGCCCTTGTGGATGCAGGCCGAGTTAATGCACGAGATGAAAGGTTGGGTGATGAACGATAAAGCCGACACGGTGTTCCGTTGATGGAAATTTGGAAGATACATGATTTGGTGTTGAATGGATTATCGATCAACAAATCAACACAATTATTCATGATGAAAAGAATATAGGAAATCCTTCTATCTTCAATTAGAATTTGATTCTAAGAACATTTCCAATAGAAGAAAAATGACTTCAAAGAACACGTAAGTTTTGGGGAAGGAGATGGAAAATTTCGAGAGCCCATTTTGTCTCGTATCTATATCTGTATATATATTCTACTAATAAAGGATAGAGATTTCTCCGCTTTTTTTGAAGTGTGTCGACCCCATTATTCTTTACTGCAATCCATCTTCTTATTTTCACCTCTTGAGTGGCAAGACTGTCACAATCGTGTTTCTATCCTGAGATGACTTCGCAATCCACCTCTCAACCTTGTTTGGGCGAAATGATGTTGTGAGAGTAGTGGTTTGTAATAATAATACTTGTTTACTTTTCTGTAAAACTTCTCCTTAATTAATTGATAGGGGCAAAGCTTTTGCCCCCATTTAAAAAAAAGGATGTTACCGGACCCGATGGTCGTGTCGTGTCATCATCGCCTTCATGTAGGCCGCAACCCCTTTGTTGTCATGTATTCTGCTTTATCTTCACCATCGTCGTCGAGTAGGAAGTGTCCCCGTTACGTTACCGTCCTGTAGGAACAATTTTGTTAACCTGAGTATATTATTTTTGCGAGAGAGTTTTCGGCGAGACACTCGGCATATGTCTTGTTTGCAAGTTCCAGACATGAAGCCCTTGGCAAACAACGATATATATACTCTGCAAAATTCAGTTTTTCGGTAGTGATGAGGGTTGTTTTGAGCAATTTGCTCAGAACCTAGAAATATAGTCAACATCTATTGTTGGTAATTCCATGTTTCAGGTTTCAGTGTCATATAGATGAACTGCTCTTAGTATTACATATATAGTATATATAATCTCTCAAACAAAAAGGCTACAAAACTCACATTGTTAGTTACTAGTACAAAGGAGAACGAAAACCCTATTTTTGAAGTGTCGACCCCATATTATTCTTTATTGCAATCCATATCTTGTTATTTTCACCTCTTGAGTGGCAAGACTGTCATAGTCGTGTTTCTTTCATTCTGAGATGACGACTTGGCAATCCACCTCTCAACCTTGCGATTGATATGCTCGCTCATCCTGTTGTTGCCATCATCGATGCGCATTTCTTCTAGAGCCATCGCATTTTCAGCGAAGAATTTGATCAGCTTCATTCCGAAGCAGTTGGTCTTCTCCGGCCGGAATCCCAAGCTGACATGTCTTAAACTATTTTGCAGGCACTGAAACGGTCGCCCGCTCAGAGCAGCAGGAATATCAGCTGCAACCTCATCGTCATAGGCAGCTGTATCATCGTCGCCGCCTTCATCGCCTTGGAGAGGAAGGACTCGTCCTCGCTGCTCCAATAATCTGCGGCGGCGCAGGAAATGCTGGATGGAGTTGTTGAGATCGTCCCTGGATTTCCTCTGCAAGAATTCGCGCACGTATCGAGGTTGTCTGTGAGAATCGGTCTTGGTGGTGCTCAGGTTTATCTGGAGGTCGCCAAGCACGGGGCAGCAGCTGAGCAGGTTGGCGATCGCCACCACCGCGGTCTTGCCCTTGGGCCTATGCATTCCTCCCACCTCGAGGCGCTCGAGGTTGGGGAACGGGCGGAGGAGCTTGGCCCGCTCCGCCGCAGCGACGACGGCAATGTGCTCGATGTGTTTTACCACCAGCTTCAACTCCTTGGCGTTGGGGAAGTTGCGGATGAATTGCCAGAAGAGCAAGCGGCCGCGGCATGGATCATCATCGCCATAAGCATAAGCAGAGAAGAAATGCAGGTCCGCGCGAGTCAGATCCGGCAGCGGCTGTGGACTCAGAGAGACATGCCGGAGAAGCCCCTTATACCTGAAGCGTCGCAGCCTGGGCGCGTCGATCTCCACCTCGTGCGCCGCCCCTGGCCAGCCGCATTTGTCCAGCACGAGCCATGTGGTTGCCGGGCAGTGGAGGCGGGCCACCGTGCCCTGTTTCTCGCCATGACTACTGCTGCATAGAGAGACGGATGCAAGGTGAACCGTGTGGAGTGTCGGCGCGGTGAAGATGATGCTCTGAATAAGGAAACTCTCCAGCCCCCACCAACCCTCCTAGGCGCGAGCGCACCCCCCTTCGAGGCCATGTGACACCTCTCTCTCTCTCTCTCTCTCTCTCTCTCTCTCTCTCTCTCTCTCTCTGTGTGTGTGTGTGTGTGTGTGTGTGTGAACCCATCTTGAGCTCCCTTCCTTAAGATATCCATTAGATAACCTTAAAATTTCTTCGGATTGGATGCAAGGCAAGTAAAAAAGGGTAAGCGATAATCTTGTCTTCCCTCAAACCAAGTACGGACACAGCATCAACACCAGTAGTGACAAGGAAAACAACACAGTGATTTTTTTTTTGGAAAGCAACCATGGCATATAATATATGGCGGATATAACTCAAACCAAATAGGCAAGTAATGTTTTGCATTAACAAACCTGATGCAACCTAGATTGTTCTCGTCAAAACCAAGTTGATGTTTCAAAAATCACACTACCATTGTTGTTGAAGCGAAATAAAACCTACAGCAGCTTAGTCAGTTTTTACAGTTTACCTTTTGCATTTGACACCACATATACATGTCATATTAAGATTTCAAACACAGGATAGGTACTACGAACAGAAAAAACTAGTAGTTGCGACATGAAAAACTTTGCAGAAGGTTGTCTTAGCCACAGTTTAAGATAGCAGATATAAGTAGCATAGTATCCTGGACGTAGGATGAACATTCTCCTTTAGCTTCTCCGGCAGCACACACTTGAAAATAAGGTTTGTTGCAAAAAGAACCTAGAAAATTGCAGCAAAAAAAAGGAAATCAAATCAGCTACCTCTATGCAATGAACTTGGTAAAAACAGTGGCAAAAGCAATTTACAAATCGTAACAAACACAACTTAACGTATTTTAAAAATGAAATTACATGTATGGAAAAAAGAAACTTAAACTAATCTGCTCATTTTTATAAACGGTACATGAAAAAAAAATAGCCTATGCAATGAAGCAACTTAGTAAAGATTTTAAATCAATATAGCTACCTCTGGGAAATAAACTCCGTAAAAATAGTGGAAGAAGCAAATTTACTTATGGTGACAAAAACAACTTAAAAATGGCCTGACCCAAACATGTAGAAACTTAGTAGATCCTTGAAACAAACAAAGAACAACCCTTTTACACCTTGGATGCGTTGGAACAAAAACCTACTTGGTTAGATTGAGAAGATAACTTAGTTATGATGATAGAGCAACTTAAACAAAATCAGAAACCAAGTAGTAAGTAAAGAGGTTGATAAAAATAGAAGATAATGCATAATTACACAAAAACCAACTTGTTAGTTTGAGAAGACAACTTAGTTATGATGATAGAGCAACTTAAACAAAATCATGAACCAACTAATAAGCTAAGAGGTTGATAAAAAATAGCAAAAAGTCTAAGGTAAGCAGGTTGAGATAAAAAACTTGATTAGATTGAGAAGACAACTTAGTTATGATGACATATCAACTAAATCCCGGTTAAAAAGCAACTTAAGCATGTTGATCTAATCAACTAAGCAGAAGAAACTTTAGCATGAGTGTGACTTAGGTTAGTTGAAAGAGAAACTTAGTAAAACATGCTTAAGAAACTTTGAAAAGAAAAATAGGCAGATGCAACTTAGAAAGATCACGAAAAACACCTTAAGCATGTTAACAAGACAAATTAATTAGACCAGTGGCCAACATATGAATATTGCTTGAAAAAAAACCCAACATAGATTGTAGATAGCCACACCACTTAAGCAGACTGGAAAGAAACAACTTTATTTATTTGCAGTGCTCAACTTAAGCATGTTGACAGGGCAACTAACTAAACCAGTGGACACCTTGTGAATGAAAACAACTAAGTTGAATTCAGTAAGCAACTTAGCCATTTTGAACAAACAACTTAATGAAATCAATGTACAAATTAATTATGGTGCCGAAAAAATAACTTAGCTAGCATATAAGAAGCAACTAAAACATGATGACAAAAGGCAACTAAGTTGAATTTAGTAATCCGCTTAAACAAACAAATTAATGAAATCATTAACAACTTAACCGTTCTGTGAAAAACAACTTAATTTAGGGCCTTAAGCAACATAAACAACTGCCCTGATATCTGTTGCAACAAGTACTACTAAGATAGTGGTGAGTAACATTTTAGGAACTAGACAGATGAACACAATATGATGATTGACCATGAGATAAACCATCTTAAAACAACTTAACACAGGGCATTAAGCAACATAAACAACTACCTTCCTCATATCTGACTAACTGCATATATGAGCAAGCATCATAGTGAAAACAGAAAATAAAGTGCACACATTACCTATAACCCTACAAAAAACAAGGGAAATCTACAAAAAAAACCTCTGGTAAAGCACAATGTGAAGAACCATTGTGCTATCAGAAGTGTGATGCGCACAAGTGTGAGTGGCATATACAAAAAATTCAGAGGAGCTTGCGCGATATTAATTCACCAACACATGGGCACCATGAGGATCCACACTACATGAATTTGACTATAGAACACATGAAGGAGTCATGACACTTCCGGTGCAACAAAGAAAAACTCAGTTTCACTAAGATATAACATTACTGTAGCTAGCCCGTTGTAGTCTCACTGTTAAAAAAACTCATTGTATTTTAAAAATAAAGCTAGATGCCTAACTGACTAGAAAAACTGACAAGCTACTGGATTCATATGTTGGTTGAAGAACCGATGGTGAATTTCTAATGAAACAACTAAACACAGTACTGCCGAATGCTTCATTGTTTTCATCGAAACAACACAAAACTGGGATTTAGAAAAACTGCAGTATTTGTTGTCTAGGCATTGAAAATATTGCTGTTTTGGAACACTTTTGTTTTGAGAAAACTGATCTGCCAAACTGGGCCTATCATTTAAGTGCAAACAGATGACTGGAAAATATAATAGACTGATACAACTAGTAGTATAAAAATGGCGCCCGTGCCCCATGCATACATGATAACCTGTAGAGTTAGAACGTTAAAATGTTAGGCATTTGCTTTTAGATTCAGTAGCAAAGAACAGTTACAGTAGTTAACTAGTTATTGATGTTGTTGTGCTACCAAAACTCAGACATGCAAAGCATAAACATGGAGTTGTTGCTGCTGCCGCCTTCTTCAGCTCGTTGACAGCCTGACGACCGCGCAGCTCTCAGATCCCCTCAAACCTCTTCGCCTTATACAGTCAGCAGCATAAACAAAATGGTAAACATACCCATTGCATGGTTCCTCTCCTAGCTCTAACATTACACCTACGCTAGCATGACAGTTCATGTACCAAACCACTAAAACACCAATAATAATCTACAGATAAAAAACCAAAGTTCTTAGCGATGCATCACAAAACTGAATCTAAAAGGATCGAATGTATCTATTACCTTGAGGAGTGAATCACACAGATCCGTCGGTTCAAACCCAGCTAGCTCAGATCCACAATCCCAAATATGAAGGAGACCGGATCATTGGCATAGTGCCAATGTTGAGCTCCAGATTCCTTCAGAGGAGTCGACCTCATTGGTCGACGGAGAAGAAGAACAAGCTCGCCCCAATCCCCATCGCCCATTCGAGTGCTTGTAGGGGGGGCTAACTGGGATTTTGGATGGTTCTTCGCCTATTGGACTCGCTCGAGCATGTAGCCTGATCGAGAAACACGACGACGTACATCACCAGCCGTTCCCATGACGAGATCTCAGGAGCATCGGGAAGCCGGAGGTAGGGCACGGAGGCGCAGGTAAACCTGGCACCGAGTGTCATGGGGTAGGGAAGTGCAGCAGTGAGCCCAGTTCGGCCGCGGGAAATCGGAGTGAGCCGAATCTCGACCGGAGCAGCCGGTGGCCTGGTGCGGCGGGGGATTTTGGGGCAGCTTGATGATGCACGAATTCGGGGCACGGAGCTTGAATGCGGAGCGTCGCCGGCAGGTACCAAGACATTGGCAGATAACCCAGACGGAGGGGCTCCTCTGCGGCGGCGACGGCGGCAGCGAGAGCCACCACTGTCTCAGGCGAGCGGCGGAGAGAAAGGGGATTGATGGGAGAGATGCGCATGCGGGAGCGAGCGAGGGAGGACTACGTTTCACTTGGGCAGGTGGGACCCCAGGTGGAAGTTGTCGGGACAACCAGGCTCGTGACGCGTCGATCCGACTCGATCGAACGGACACAGATCGGTGGCTCGTTTTAACAATCTAGCCACCGTGCACTTATTAGCACTTGGGTATTTTTTTGACATGTTCGCTGAAGGATTTTAGTAGTGGGCTCGGCGCATCTATTCTCTTCCGTGTGGTCAGGCAGCCACGTCGCCCAGTTTTCTCTCGTCGTGCACAAGAACTAAAGTTGCCGCTTTTTTATCGATTTTTTTTTTAGCTAGCTAAGAGTATACCTACTCGTTGGCTATTCTCGGGTCAAAATCCGGATCTAAATATAGCCGGACGAAACACGTTTTCGGCCTAAAAATGCCGAGTTTTTCACTCGCGTTTTTAGGACGGGTTTTCAGGACGGCTTTTTTCGCTCAAATTTAGCTCAAATTCATCCAGGTTTTAGCATATTTCGACATAATACGAATACAGAGCATTGTTCGGTCTAGTTCGGCATAAAATTGACCAGTTCGACGTAAAATTAAACATAGTTCGGCGTACAATGAAATATAATATATTTCGGCCTAGTTCAGCCTGTTCATGCTCGACATGTACGTGTTGCCCCTGCAGTTGTTGATGCACTACCGGATATCAGATCTCCTGACGCATGACGATGAATGCAGCCCGGTTTGGAGGCACCTGGTGATCAGCCTCGGCAAGAGGTACATGTCTGTAGTATGACTCGTTCTGGTCGACCAAACTCATTGGGTCCTTCTCTCATCGTCAATGATCATGTTGTGCAAGATCACACAACAGTTCATCACTTCCCATATCTGATATTTCGACTAGGTCATAGCAGAAAACTGGACAACTGTAAACCTCTGTTGGAGCACACCAAATGCCCTCTCCACGTCTTTCCTGCAAGCTTCATGTTTCTTGGCAAACTGACAATGCTTGGGGAGCATTGGGTTTGAGATAGTCTTCACAAATGTTGGCCATCTTGAATAGATGCCATCTGCTAGATAGTATTCCTTGTTGTAGTGGTGCCAGTTGATCTCAAAGTCCACAGGGGGAGCATGATCATCAACAAGCTTGGCAAAGACATTTGAGAAGTTGAGAAAGTTGATGTCGTTGTTCGATCTTGTCATGCCAAATAAGGAGTCCCAGATCCAAAGACACTACAAGAAATGCGTCAACCTATGACCTTTTGATAATGACCGTGGACAAAATCGTCATAGAATTATAACGATTTGGCTTAAGATGTTCATAAGTCGTTTAACATAGTCAAAATACTAAATAATTAAGACGATTTGGCTAAAAACGTCATAGTTTCGGTACGTAAAATCGTCATAACCAACTAGATATAAGAGAGGGAAAAAGCGACCGTTGGATATAAACGTGATGAACGGTTAGGATAGTGATGTGTGGGAAGTTCCATGGATCGATGACCTGGCACTGATTCGTTGCGCGCATAAGCGAAAAATATTTCCTTTGCCGCCCACCTCGCGCCTAGTCACGCACAGGAAACCGCGATAACTAAATTTTTTGTTAAGTCCTGCTGCGAACCCTAGATTTCTATTCTTCTCTTCACCGCCGCCGCACTCTATTATTCTCTTCGCGACCGCCACCCTGTCACCCGCCACAGCACACCATCTCCCCCACCACCGGCCTCACCTCTCTACCGGGAGGAGTGGAGAGAGACGGAGATCTACCTCCTTCCGCCTCTACTCACTCGATCTTGATCCCTAGGTAGCGCGGTGCCTTCGATTTCACTCCCCAGGCCTGACCTCGTAGTCTCCGTCGAGCAAGCCCGCGCGCTTGCGCTCCTCCGCCACGATTCAGATGCCACCGTCCCTGACACCGGGTGTGTGTGAGCGAATCCTCTTCCAGTCTCGCGAATCCATGGTGGGGTCTAAGGATCTTCTTCCTGCTCGCTGCTCCAAGGTTGGCAGACCGATCTGAGCAGCTAAGCCATGGCCGCCACCCCGCTGGGGACCGCGAGATAGGGCAGCGACCAGCGGTGGTGGGCGTCGTCCTCCAGGATGCTCAGGGATGGTGGCGAGCGCCACCAGGAAGCTCTGGCGGTGGCAGGCGTCGTCCTCCATGCGTTGCTCCTCGCTGTCCATCTTCCTTGCTCGCAAGCAGGACCATGGGAGAGCCGACCAGCAGAGGAGACGACGTCCATCGCATCATCTGGGATCCTTCCTGGACGTTTCCTCCGAGGTGCTCGCTAGGAACAAGGAAGACCATGACGCAGGTACCCCTCCCCTATCCTTCTTGCTAGTTTTCCGGTGCAGAGGGACTCAGATCTCAACTTTGACCCTTTTCTTCATTTTCTAGTGCAGAGGGACTCAGATATCGACGAGGATGAGGCCAATTTCTGTGGGAAACCTGGACAACGTTATCATACACTCGGAGCTTGACCATGAACCTGGACAACAACACCCACCAGGGTTTTCTGGTGCACAGGGACAAGGCTGAGGTCTTCGTCTTTCCCTAATCCCCTCTTTTTGGATGGTTATTATTTATGCAGTATAGAAATTATGTTCTATTTGAGTTCCTAGTTAGTTGGACATGCAATTGTTCTGCTAGTGAGCTCCTAATTTGTTTTCATTGGGCATGTAATTTCTAGGCATCATAATTGATTATGTAGTTATGAAGAAAGGCACCAGTCACCAGGGTTGTATGCACAAGTTTAGACTTATGGTCCTAAATAGACAAAAATAACTCCACATATATACAGAAAAGGCACTAGTACACTCTCATATATGTCTCTATTGGTTGGGTCTCTAATGCTTCTGGTCTATGTGAGTTTGTGTAGGGTTGTTCTGCAAGTTCTGATATCTGGTTCTTGCCTATTTGGTAGTAATGAATTTAGTAATAACAGTAAGTATCAAAATGGTGTACTACTTGTCAAATTATTACGATCAGAGTTGCTGCGTTACTGATCAAAATGTTGTCTGTTTTTAGTTTCAGAATTGTATACTTGCAGTGTTGTTTCAATATTTTTTGAGACTATTGTTTCCATATCGAAACTGCCCTGGTACATGATACATGCTGCTGAATGCATGCCCAGTTGTACCAATACTGACTATTGTTTCTCACCTAATGGATGATGTGTACACTTAGGCATTCCTGAATCAAGTACAAGTCTATACTAAATTTGGTTCTACTATTATTGATTTCATTTGTTGCCTGCTCCTTTTTATGACTACAAATTTAATAATGGCACTGCAATATTGCATGAGGTTAATTTTTTCACATATTTCTACGGTTAGCTATCGATCTTATACACATCCTTGATACATACAAGACAAATCCCTATAAGGTAGTGCACCATCAGATTTGTTGAGCAATCAGTTTTGACATAGGTTTGAAGTTGTTTATACATTTATCAGCAAGAGTGCAGACATACTCTTTATTCTTTTCAGTTTGATAGTCACATGTTTTTGTGGTTATGCTTTTCTGCTTAAGTACATTTCTGAGAACTATTGATCATCAGTTTGGTATTAAGTGATTGGAATAGAGCATATCAGGCTAGTACGCTGAGTTCTTAAGTACAGGTCATCTGGTCTTAAGTGAGTAGAATATAGCACATCAGGCTAATACACTTGATCTCTTAAGTACATTTACTAGATCTGGGATAAGCATTTATTCGGCTTAATAGGAGAGTAGTGGAATTGTTGATTCATCATCACTTTAGAAGTTGCTGCTGTTTTGACTTGAATTAGATTTTTCTGTTACTAAATAGTAGTAGTATAAATGCCTCATTAACAATATATATATTTTCATGGCCAGCTTCTTATCTCTAATGGTAGTTGCCTCACCTATCTTATTAGTGTGACTTATGTATTGCTTGTTCTGTTATCCTGCACTATTGGAAAGTACAGGTTGCAGGACTCGTGGAGCACCATCCACCCCATCCACACTTTCTCCACTATCGAGGACTTCTCGAGGTAGCCATTTCCCCCTCTTTTCCTACCTACTGATGATACCGCCTGATTCCTTTCTTGAATCTTATTGGAGAGTGGCTTTGCTGTGATGTCTATGGTTTTATTTCTGTCGATGCCTAATGGTCTTATTGGACTGTGGCTTCCTTGACGTCACTGCAGATTCCCCGACGTCCAATTAGTATACATGTTATATGACCATGCTAGTTGATCTTTACTAGCAGTGCATATGCCAGAACATTAGTTGTTCCTTGGCTTGTACATGTTAGGATTATGTTATCATTATTCATGTGCATTAAGAAACTAGTTATGCCTTTCTCTCAAGTCACATATTGCACACATTTAACAATATAGCTGTACAGCAAACCTTTTCTGTCCATGTCTTGAATTATGATTTCTGTTAAGTATGAAAAGGATAGCTAATGTTCTTCTAAAACTTCCTAGGACTATGCTTGTTTACGGATGAGTTAACATGTAATATCCTAGTTGGTTTTATTTGTACTACTAATTTTCCTTGAGTTGAAACCATATTGGCATAACATTATATTGGTTTTCATACCCTCAAATCAGGATATGCTTCTCAGAAAATGTCGGTAGCATAAGATAATGAAGCCACCCATTATCATTGCCGTCGCATCCCCCATCCTCACTGTCTCCATCGCCGTGGTTTGGTTCAGATAAGTATTCGGTCTCTCCCACTCCCTTATAGTCCTTGTTAATTCACCCAAGTGAGTTGCTAGCTCAAAGTTATAGTTTGATAATCAATTGATGATGATTGGTAGCTCCTGTTTTTGATATGATCTGATTTTACCTGGGCTGGGTACATGACCATGCATGTTTATGTGTTTGATATAGTATTCCCTTCTTTTTCTAATATAAGGCAATAGATTACTATGCAACATATTTTCCTCTAGTAGTAGTAGTGCTACTGGTTTATGTATAGATAGCAATATAGGGTTAGGCCATGTATAATAATTTCCATTTCTATGATCAATTTGGTATCCCAAATCCTCAATTTCTTCTATATCATGACAGTACTGCAGTATCTTCTATAGCATGATAGAATGCCTTGCTACTAAAATATAATCTTGTGTATCATGACAGTACTGCTCTGTGTTGGCTCATTTACCTTGTCCACACCAAAAAAGATATGCATGGCCCTCTTCTATATCATGATAGTACTGCAGTATCCTCAGCTTTTGTGTGTTTTGCGTCTATGCAGGGAAACTAACGGAGAAGCATACCCAACAACAAGACGATCCCGTGGTAAGTGCCTCTCTTAATACAGATCTATGGAAGAATCCACTAGACTTTGATTAGTCATTATGTCCTTAACCTGTTTGTTTTGGATCTTTGTTGTGGTAGGACTCTAGAATCATCAGTGATGCCGTACACTGGTGGTTGCCACTTTCCAAGGATGACTTTGGCTCCTCCAGGACCTACCCGCAGTAGGCCTTATGCACCTACATGTTCTCCTTGTACTATATGGACATCATCTTCTTCAGGTGGGGTAAAATTCAAGTCTGGTAGCACCATACTGATCTGATTTCTGTTGCTCCTCTTTGTTCGGGTATGAGGTTGTTGCTGCTGTGATTTCTAGGAAGTTTCATTTCTGGATTCAGGATGCTTCTGTACTGAGCAACCAAGAGCATTGTTAGTGCAATATGTCCAAAATAGAGAACCATCTATACTATGTTGATTTTAATTGATGGTAGTGCCAAACTTAATATGCCTGAGTTGTGCCATACTTATAGTGGGTTCATGCTGGATGTACCTAACTTGAGTTGGATGTCCTAATAATTATAAAATTAGGAACCACCATTTGTTTTCTAGCTCTGTATCCTGATAATTATAAATATTGTTTACCTGTGCACCATGCCCTCAATTTATGGTCCATCGAGTGATTGTGATGTCTAAGTATATGCATGGTATTGCCTTTTTCTCTTGGACAGTGTGAACATTTAGGCTAAAAGAACTTCACTTTACTATAGAAATTGGGTTCGTCCATGCTGAAAGTAGAGTTTCATTCATTACAGTTTCATTCATTACCGATGACTGTGTTAAAGAGACAACACATAACTTGCATAATTTGTGCAGATGCTTGGTGAGAGCTTGTAACCACTTTTTGATCAGCTGGAGAATGATCGTGCTACTAAGGTTTTACTCGAATTCTTCTTGATATGGACTAGACAGGTTCTTCATCTTATCGAGTCGCTTGATGCTCCAAAGGCCAAGGTGATAGAAGCTATGTAGCTCTTCTCAGTTGTGCCTAGCAGCAGGCTAATACCCCAACTCATCAGCTAGCCGCTATCTCACTGAGTGATCCATTTGTACCTTCTTAGTCGGAGCGTGTCCTCTCTACTATCTGTATGTGCTTGGTGTTTGAAATGCATCTTATACGTGTTGATTATCGACAGATGAGACTTATATTTGATTAAATGTTGTGATTGTAATTTGAATTCGTTTTGGATTATTTGTTTTGCTTGTCTGATGTACTAGTGAACTAGATCATATTTGGGCTCTAAACAGGCCTTGACCATAAATATTCTAATTCTGAACAGTGTACAATTTCATAAAATAAAGGCTAAAAAAGGAAAAAGAAATGGACTGTGTACAGGCCGAAGCCCAAATCTTAAAAGGACCGAAAATGGCCAAACCCAATAATTAAACGGATTATAAAAGGCCTAGGCCTAAAAGAAAAAGAGCATCGAAGAGGCTAAGGCCCAGTTAATAAAAGGCTAAAATTATTGGGCTTGGCCCATATAGACCTTCAAAATGGACCGGGCTGATTCTTTGCCACGTCGGATCGGCCACGTAGGATATGACCTGGCGAGGCCAATTTGCCTGTGACGATATTGGATCGTCATAACGGTTATGACGATCCAATATCGTCATAGACAGTTATGACGATTTCATCAAAATCGTCATTATAGTTCATTTGCGACGCCTAGCTTTTGACGATCTCAAAATCGTCATAGAATCGTTATAAACAGACTACTATGACGATTCTGTGATGAAAATGGAGGGTCATATATAGCCAGATTCCTTATAGTGAGACCATGTGCAACAACTGCCTCGAGTATCAGAGTGCAACCTCCTTTGTGTCCTTTGTACATTTCCTGCCATGCAAATGGATAGTTCTTCCACTGCCAATGCATGCAGTCTATGCTTCCAAGCATCCCAGGAAATCCTCTACTTTCATTGATTGCCATAATCTGAGCAGTGTTTTCAGCAGTGAGTATTCTCAAGTACTGTTTTCCAAACACTGCAATCACTATCCTATAGAACCTGTACAAGCGATCGATGGCGGTGGAATCAGCCATACGGAGATAGTCATCCGCACTGTCACCTGGTGCTCCATATGCAAGCAACCTCATTGCCACTGTACACTTCTGCAGTGAGGAAAACCCAACCATGCCGGTGCAGTCCTTCTTGCACATGAAATAGGGGTCGAATTCACGGATGGCATGCAAGATCTTGAGGAAGAGCTTCCAGCTCATCTTGAAACGACGTCGAAACATGGACTCTTCATGCAGTGGCTCATCGGGGAAGTAGTCGGCGTACAACATGCAGTAGCCCTCCATCCTCTGTCTTGCCTTGCACTTCCGGCGACCCTTCGCCGAACCTCCACGCTTCGGCATCGCCGTCTGCATGTACAGCTGGGCGAGTGAGGCGAGGATCTGCATGTGCTCTGCATCTTCGGTGGCAACAGCGTTCTCCTCCTCCAGCAACATGGCGAACATATCCTCGTCGTCGGAGTCCATGGCCGAACCGGAAAAACACCGAACACTTGGCGGGCGAGGTGGTGGGAGCTCCCAGTGAAGCCGAGCTACGACGAAGTTTGGGCGGCAAAAGTGGCAGCAAAAGGGGCGTCTTCTACAGCGAGTCTATCTAGCGGCATGGATAGGGCTCGACGTGGTGGAGCTTCGCCGGTGAAGTCATGGTGATAGAGGCAGCTGGAGAGCTCTTTGCCGTAGTCTGGGCGAGTGGGTTTGGGGAAATGGGACTGTATCGCCGACAGATCTAGCCCACTGTTGTTTTCGCTTCTTCCGGCGTTCCGAGGGCGTTCCTGGGATGCTGGGAATGGCCTGGTAAGTCCGGACCAAAGTTAGCCTAAATCCGGGCGAAACTAGGGTCCTGGGAATGCGAATTTGCAAATTTTTGGCGCCCGGACCAAAAAAATCGTCCGGAGATCGACGTCCTAGGAAGCCGAGTGGAGATGCTCTAAGGCCTTGTTTGGATATGGGAGTTTAGCCGAACTAGTTTTTCCTAATCCCGGTTTTGGTTGTAACTAATTAAAATCTTGTTTGGATGGGTTGAAAATGTTAAACCATATAATACATTGTATGATACTGGCATGGAGTAGTACTCTATTCGGTATAATATAATATTTATAATACCACATGTAGAGTTTTTCTACACGTATATAAGGCCATCCCCAACGCCCCCCCCCCCCCCCCCCCCCCCGCATTTTGGATATCGAGTTGGTCCAAATCGGTCTGTTTGCCGGGGGGTGGAGGACAAGCCATCCGAGCTCATCCCAGTTGCGGTGGCCTGTGCTCCCAACGGCCACTCACCCGCAAAAAAACAAGTGTAGAAAAAAACAAGGACAAAAATAATTAAACATATTACATATTTAGGTCTGGTCCTGGGTCCCCCGGTCACAAAATATACATAAAAAGAAAAAGGCCCAATATTATGGGGTGCCCTGACGTGGAAGGGAGGTGAGGCGGCGGGCATTGCTGCTGGCCGGCCGACACCCTGGTCCCATGGCTGCGCCTGATGGGGATATGCCGACCGGGGTATGCCCAGCAGGACGTTTCCTACTGGCCCAAGCTGCCAGCGAGTGGGCCTGCAGGACAACGACTTGATCGAGACTTGACAAGGACCCAGGCAACTAGAAGCTGGAGGCCCAGAAGTGTAGTTAGGCCCAGGCGGATTAGGTCAAGAACCCTCTAAATCCTTAACTAATTCGGTTGTAGATCTGTAAACCCTAGCGAGGTGAGCCTATATAAACTTCCCTAGGGTACGTATAGAGACATGTTCCATCATACATCCTAGCGACTCGCCGCCTAGCCGTCGAGCTTTCTCTTGTACTCTCTCCATAATACAATCTAGCAGGAGTAGGTCTTTACCCTTCGGGGGCCGAACCTGGGTAAATCCTTGTGTCTCCGCCCTCATCTCGCACCGCAGATGGCTGGCCGCCCTTGCCCTTCATTCTACTACTCGCTGCCGATTGCAGCATCTGCTGTGGCCATTCCCATGACAGTGGCGCCCACCGTGGGGCCTGGCCGGTCAGGCCGGTGTTCTGCGGCAAGATCCAATCTGCCCATCAACGAGATGATTGCCGTCGGCCGCATGATCGCGATCGGTGAGATCCTCCAGATCTTGCCGAGCAGCTACGTCCCGGCGGCGCGCCCTGTCACGCACAGCGTGATCATGCCGGTCGGCACGATCAGCCTCTTCGTCGGCTTCACCGACGTCATCGTCTCGAAGGACTCGGCTCGCATCCGCGAGTTGCCACCACGCGACCGGCTCTTTGAGAGTCAGGTCCGCACCATCCACCGCCTCGCCTCCGAGTACGACTCAGCCAACAACAACGTGGCTGAAACCACCATGGTCGCGGATGACGCGGCCCTCAACGACGACGACGACTCGGCGACCCCGGCATTGGCCGCCGGATCTATCGTCACCGCGTCACCCGCGGGCTCCATAACCCAGGTCTCCAACGCGGGAGACTTCGAGGACCCCTCCATTCTTGGGATCTTCGACTTCGACTCCAGGTCGGAGAACTCTCGCGACCTCCATGTCGGATCTGGCCGCAACGTCGCGGCCTACATGGCGAATGGTGTGGACGCCCCGCTAGACCCCTTCTCCACGCTGATCCCGCTGACCACGATGGTGACGGAGGTCGAGGAACTCCGCCTGTGGCTGGAGGAGGCGGTCCGCAAGGAACAAGCCGAGTGCGAAAAATTCCGCCTCGAGCAGGTGACGGCGCAGGAGCTTTCGCACTACCACCAACTCCGCATCTGGTCACGCCTGAACCCCACCGTTCAGGGCCGCACCTTGAACTTCGACGATGAAAACGACCCGGACCGCATAGCTGAGCGCGCGATCTGCAAGAATGCGCCGCCAGGAGGGAGATCCCGGCCACCACCAGGCGTGACGGCCAACGGCGCACCACCACCACCCGGCCGCACCCCCCTCGGATCAGCCAAGAATCATGGTCGCCTAGCGGGAGCGAGAAGCGAATGGACTCCCGCTATTCTCCACCCCGATGGACAACATCGTCGCGAGCCGAGCCGCGGTCGACAATATCACCGTGACCGGGGAAGGCGCCCTGCAGATCTAGTACGCCAAGGCTTTACTCGCCAATGCCATCGAGCAACAAAACGCGGGAGCCGACTCACAGGGTCGCATGAACTCGCGTTTGTCAGACAGCAGGGCGGCCTCGAGTGGCCGCCCAATGGTGGCAAGCACCCTCAACTTCCCACCACCCGAGCCCCTGAAGCTCCAACACCAACCCGCACACGCGGCACTCTCCACCAACGACCCGCGACCGGTGAACAACTTCGTTGCCGCCAACGGGCAGCCAGTCGACGCGCGCACCCACATCATCAACAACCAGAGCTGGCGCGCACGCCAGCTCGACGACTTGAGCCATACCCTCACCAACCGTCGTGATGGCAAACCAAGGGGGTCGCTGAGCCGAGTCAGACCCCAGTGCTTCGTACCAATGATCTGAGGCGAAAGATACCCGGCGAACTTCAAGGCATCGAAGGAGATCGAGAAGTACGACCCCTCGTACGACCTGTCCGTGTGGTTGGACACGTACCTCATGGCGATGGGAATCGCCGGCCACACCGACCTGCTCGCCGCTCGCTACCTCCCCTGATGATGGAGGGAGTGTGCCGACAATGGATCAACACCCTCCCCATGGACAGCATCGACTCCTGGGAGGAAATGCACGACGCCTTCGTCGGGCACTTCAAGGGCTCCTACACCCGCGCCACCACCATCGAGGACCTGGAGTGGTGCGTCCAGGGACCCCGCGAGTCGACCCGCAGTTGGGTCCAACGATGGCAAGACCTGTGGTACAACGCGGCCGGAATCCACCCGGACACCGCGATCCACTACTTCAAGACCTCGTGCCGCTACGAGCCCTTGGTCGCCAAACTCGAGCGGGTGTACAAAACACTCGACAACATACCAGACCTCTTCAAGATCGCCAAGTGTTACACGGAGGAGGACCCAAACCAAGAAACCGACGACGAGTCGGGAGTGAATCGCCGCACGAGCGGCCACGACAACGGGAGATGACCCGAGCTACGATACATCAACACTCGCCTCACCGACAAGCGTCGCGGTGATGGTCGAGTCGACTTTGTCGCCAACACCGGGGACGCTCCACGCGAGCCCAAGAGTTTTCGCCGGGACGGAGGCCAACGCCACGATGGCGGCAACTACAAGGCAAAGCCAAGGTTCGACCCCGCAGCTCTCTGCAACCAGCCCTATGTGTTCCACAGCAGGGAGGGGAAACCCGCCACGCACACGACCACCAACTGCCACTCCCTGAGGGAGATCGAGAAGGTATGGCGTGCAAGGGAAGACCCCGACAACCACCCGCCAAATGGCGGAAAATTCGTCAACGACGCCGGATCGCTTCACAGCTTCACCAGCTTCAACACGAAGTGCGAGAAGAAGGTCATCGCCCGCGCTATTGCCATCAATGCAGTGTCTCAGGTCGACATCCCCCAGTTCCTCAATTGGTCCGACCAACAAATCACATAGAGCCGCGAGGAACACTCGCCACAGATCGAATATCCGGGCCGAGTCGCCCTGGTGGTCAAACCCAAGGTGGGAGACTACTGGCTCCCCAAGATGCTGATGGACGGCCGCAGCTCCATCAACATTCTGTACCTGGACACATTCAGGCGACTGCGGTTCCCGCAGTTGATGATCGAGACGACCAACACCACAATCCACGGCATCGTCCCTAGTCAGAAGGCGTACCCGATCGGCAAGGTGATGCTGCCAGTCACCTTCGGCACACCAGTGAACTTCCGCACCGAGCGGATCATCTTAGAGCTGGTGCCGTTCAAACAGCCCCTACCACTGCGTCCTTGGGCGTTAGGTGTTTGCCAAATTCATGGCAGTGCCCCACTATGCGTACAACGCAATGAATCTCCTCGGTCCATGCGGCATCATCACTGTCCACGGCGACACCGACATGGCCGCAGAATGCAAGGCAAAAGGCGCCGAGCTCGCTGACGCTGTCATAGCGGCAGAAGCCAACCACACAGAGGAGCTCGCCAAGTACGCAAGCAGGGTCAACAATGACGACCCCACCATACTTAAGAAGCCCAACTCGGAGGGTGGCGGCTCCATCGCCTTCGAGGCAACGACGCACACTCGCACCATCGAGCTAGTCCCAGGCGACTCCAGCCAGACGGTGATGATCGGGACGGGCATGAGCCCAGCATAGGAAGGCGCGCTCATCGAGTTCCTACGTGAGAATCGTGACATCTTCGCATGGAAGCCATCCGACATGCCCGGTGTCCCGAGGGAACTCACTGAGCACAAACTCAACACCGACCCCAAAGCGCGACCCGTCAAGCAGTCGCTGCGGCCCTTCAATGAAGAGCGCCGCTGAGCAATCATCGAGGAGGTGCAGCGTCTACTCGCTGCAGGCTTCATTCGGCCAATCAAATACTCCAAGTGGCTGGCAAACCAAGTCCTGGTCGAGAAGAAAAACGGGACCTAGAGAATGTGTATCGACTACACAAACCTCAACAGCGCCTGCCCGAAGGAGCAGTTCGTCCTCCCGCGGATCGACCAAATCATCGACTCAACCGCGGGCTCGGAGTCGCTATGCTTCCTCGACGCCTACTCTGGGTACAACCAGATCAAAATGGCAGTCGAGGACGAGGAGAAGACGGCGTTCATCACACCATTCGGAGCCTTATGCTACACCACCATGACCTTCGGCCTCAAGAACACCGCGGCGACCTACCAGAGATGCATGCAGGAGTGCCTTGCGAGCCAAATCGGCCGCAACATCCACGTCTACATCGACGACGTGGTGGTAAAGTCCACTCGCCAGGGCAATCTACTCGCCGACTTGGCGGAAACCTTCGCCAACCTGCGGAGGTACAAGATAAAGCTAAACCCAGGAAAGTGCACCTTCGGTGTACCTACTAGATAGCTGTTGGGGTACATCGTCTCCAAGCTCGGGATCGAGGCGAACCCCTCCAAGATCAACATGATCGCCCAGCTCGGCAGACCCGAGTGCCTACGCGACGTCCAGAAGTTGGTCGGGCGAGTCGCGGCTCTTAGTCGCTTCATCCCCTGGCTAGGCGAGAAGGCGATGCCCCTCTACCGCCTAATGTGCAAGAACCCCACTACTTTCCAGTGGGACAAGAAGGCAAACGACACGCTCCACGCTCTTAAGGAGGTGCTACTCGCGGCACCGCTACTCGCCGCCCCTATCGACAAGGATCCCATGCTCGTCTATGTCACGGCCTCCGAGCGAGTCATCAACGCCGTCATGGTCGTCGAATGACCAGAGGAAGGCAAGGAGCGCCCGGTGTAGCGACTTGTATACTACATCAGCGAAGTCCTCACCGAGTCGCGCCAGCACTACCCGCAGTACCAAAAATTGGTATATGCGGTCTTTAGAGCACCGTGGCGACTGCCGCACTACTTCCAGGAGCACCCAATAACAGTCGTCTCCTCAGCACCGTTGCAGGACATCATCCGCCACCGTGAGGCGACTGGGCGAGTCCCCAAGTGGGCCGTCGAGATCGGAGTCCACAACATTAGGTACGAGCCGTGCAAGGCGATCAAGTCGCAGGCTCTCGCAGATTTTCTCGCCGACTGGGAGGAGGGCCAGTAGCCAGAGAAACTGCCGTACCTCCATTACTGGAGCCTACACTTTGACGGCTCCAAGAATGCAGATGGTGTAGGGGCAGGGATCATACTCACATCTCCAAAGGGCGACAAGTTACGCTACATCCTGTACCTCGACTTCACCCCCTGCACCAACAACATGGCCGAGTACGAGGCGCTACACCACGACATGCGAGCAGCCAAGGAGATGAACATCAATCGTCTGCGCTGCTACGGCGACTCCGACCTCGTCGTCGGGAAAGTCGCCGGCACCTGCGATGCAGTCTCCCCCACCATGGTGGCATACCGCAAAGAAGTGGACCAGCTGGGAGGCCACTTCGCGGGCTACTCCGTCGAGTGGATTGACATGCGGAAGAACGAGGAGGCCGATGCACTCTCCCACATTGGCTCGGCTTGAATCACACCGCCTGAAGGCGTTTTCCTCGACACCATCACCAAACCTTCCGTTTCTCTCCCGAGGGAGATCGACATCGAAATTCCGGTGCAACCAGACGTAGCCCTGGTCGCAATGATCGCCGAGCCAAGCGACTGGACGGCGCCATACGTCACCTACTAACGAGACGGAGGCCCGGATGATAGAACGCCGCTGAAAATCCTTCGTCATCATCAACAGCGAGCTCCACAAGTGCAGCGTGACCGGCGTGTTCCATCGCTGCGTCCAACCCGCAGAAGGACGCAAGATCCTCCAGGACATCCATGTTGGCGACTATGTCCACCACGCTGGCGCCTACTCCCTAGTTACTAAGGCCATGCGACACGGCTTCTACTGGATCACCGCACACGCCGACACGGTCGACATCGTCCAACGCTGCGGCGGGTGCCAGAAATACGCCAGTCAGAAATACGCTCAAGACCATCCCTATCACCTGGCCATTCGCCGTATGGGGCATGGACATGGTATGCCCCTTCAAGAAGGCCCTCTCTGGATTCACCCACCTCCTAGTCGCGGTTGACAAATTCACAAAATGGGTGGAGGCCAAGCCAGTCCGCAAGTGCGACGGGAAGACTGCCACAAATTTTCTACGCGAGCTCATCTATCGCTACGGGTTCCCAAACAGCATCATCACGGACAACGGCACCAACTTCGCCAAAGGAACCATGGCTGAATTTTGCGAGGAGCACAATATTCGACTCGACCTTGCCTCAGTCGCCCACCCTGAGTCCAACGGCCAGGCTGTAGGGATATGGGTAGGCTACACTAGCACAAATCAAAAAAATTCTACCGCGTATACCAGGATTACTATTGTCATAGATCACAGGATTACCACTAGACGCGCAGTTGCGGAATTGATGAAGCGCGTCGAGGCAGTGCAGACGTTCCACATCTCCTCCTTGTCCTTGTCCCACGAGAAGCTCCCCTTGCGCGACTCGTCCAAATGCCACAGATGCAGCACCTCCGAGGTATCCACACATGCGGGGTGAAAGCGTCAGACGCCGGACTGCTAGGTCCACGCGTGCAACACAGGCGTGAGGAGTGGAGGATGGGTGGAATGATCTTAGGTCTAACCCTGGTCAGCATGCCCCGTCCTCTCTTATATAGGCGTCCCTAGTGGGCTTCTACATTAGCAGCCCATTAGTAGCCTAAGCCTGGTCTAATTCGGATCCAATCCTCATTAGGCTTCCAGCCCCTTAAGTGTGTGACCCTATAGGTTCATATACGTATATACATAACACGAATACACTTATTCTGTCAATAGTTGGTAGCGGCCTCTAGCAAGACGTGCCAACTCCTAAACGCATACAAAGATCATATCGGACGAACCATCACAAGGTTTAGTACATGTCTTTCCCTTTGCCTCACGATATTTTGTCGAGCTCCAAGCTGACCTCCATTTCTCGATACTGCGATTCGGAATCCCTTTACTAGGTTAACTCTTAACTTTATGTAGCACGTCCATGCATTTCTGGATCCGATCACTCGAGGGGCCCAGAGATATCTCTCTCAAGTAGAGAGGGGCAAATCCCATCTTGATTGACCATGCCTTGCAGCATCCTTCAGGACAAACCCAAAAGCTACCTTTATAACCACCCAGTTACGGAGTAACGTTTGATAGCCCCAAAGTAGGTCGATCCACATCTCAAGTACATGCGACAATCACAGGTCTAAGGACAAAACGTATAGGATGTGTAGAGAGAGCTGCAACTAATTGCCAGTCTCAAGTTGGGTCAGTCCAACCCCATGTTCATAACATGTGTCCACATCATTGGTTTGACATCTCCATGTCTATGACTTGTGAAACATAGTCATCAACCAATCGATGTGCTAGTCTAATATTCACGTGTGTCCTCACATGAACTCCGACTAGGGACAACTATTAAATAACCATACAAGTAAAGAGTTTCACAAAAAATTCACATAATTGCCAATCAATACAAGTTGCCTGATATGGATATTCAAGGAACATTACAATAACTCATGGATACATATGAAATATAATCATCTCTATGATTGCCTCTAGGGCATATTTCCTTCAGTCTCCCACTTGCACTAGAGTCAATCTAAAATGTATCTAATACCAATTGCTCTTGTATGCGCTTGATGCGCAGGCTGCGGGAGAGGCTTAGTTAAAGGGTCAGCAACATTTGAGTCCGTATGTATTTTGCATATCATGACACTACCATCCTCAACGAACTCACGAATTTGATGGTAACGCATGCAAATATGTTTGTTCTTCAGGTGCTGTCTAGGTTCCTTGGCTTGTGCAATAGCACCATTGTTGTCACAATAAACGTCCAAGGGATTGGACGCGCCCTGAACCACACCGAGAGCGATCAGGAAATTCCTAATCCAAACAACTTCTTTTACGGCCTCCGAGGCAGCAATATATTCAGCTTCTGTTGAAGAGGAGGTCACCGTATCTTGCTTGGAACTTTTCCATCTCATAGCACCACCATTCATGACAAAGACATAACCTGATTGCGATTTCAAATCATCTGAGTTGTTAAGGTAACTCGCATCTGTGTAACCCTTTTCACTGAGTTCATCCTCACCTCCATAAACTAGGAACGCATCCTTAGTCCTTTTCAAGTACTTAAGGATGTTCTTTACCGCTGTCCAGTGACCTTCACCTGGATCAGCCTGGTATCTGCTCGTAACACTTAGAGCATAGGAAACATCTGGGTGAGTACATACCATTGCATACATGATGGATCCAATAGCCGAAGCATATGGAACCCTGCTCATGCGCTCACGCTCATCAGTAGTCGAAGGACACTGAGTCTTGCTGAGTTTAATGCCATGAGACATGGGCAAAAACCCCTTCTTAGCCTCTTCCATGCTGAACCGTTTCAACACTTTCTCAATGTATGTACTCTGGCTTAATCCAATTAGCCTCCTTGATCTATCTCTATAGATCTTGATGCCCATAATATATGCCGCTTCTCCCAAGTCCTTCATCGAAAAACTATTTTTTAATGAGGTCTTAACAGACTCGAGCATAGGAATGTCATTTCCAATCAGCAATATGTCATCCACATATAATATTAGAAATACCAGCGCTCTCCCACTCGCCTTCTTGTAAACACAAGGTTCTTGTTCGTTTTTGATGAAGCCAAACTCCTTTACAACTTCATCAAATCGAATGTTACAACTTCGAGATGCTTGCTTCAGCCCATAAATGGATTTTAGAAGTTTGCATACCTTTCCAGCATTGTTTGGATCGACAAAACCTTCGGGATGCATCATATACATGTCCTGAGTAAGGATTCCATTTAGGAAAGCCATCTTGACATCCATCTGCCATATTTCATAGTCGAAATGTGCAGCAATGGCTAGACTTATCCGTATAGATTTTAGCATCGCTACGGGCGAGAAAGTCTCGTCGTAGTCAACTCCTTGAACTTGTCAAAAACCTTTTGCAACAAGTCGAGCTTTATGGATGTGAACATTTCCATCCATATCAATCTTATTCTTATAGATCCATTTGCACTCGATGGCTTTAAAACCATCAGGCAGGTAAACCAAGTTCCAAACTTGATTGTCTCCCATGGACTCTATCTCGGATCTCATGGAGATTAGCCATTTCTCAGAGTCTGGGTCTACCATCGCTTCTGCATAGGTCGCAGGCTCATCATTGTCTAACAATAATAATTCCCGCGCTTCGTGGAGCCTCGCTGACCTTCGTGGTTGTGGTGCTTATGTTGCCACGGGTTCCGCAACTTGTTCTGCTACAATAGCATCACTCGTAGAAGCATCCCCAACTGGATCATCTTGAACTTCTTCAAGTCGCACCGACCTTCCACTTGTTCCCTTTGTGAGAAACTCTTTCTCTAGGAAAACACCGCTACGATCGACAAACACTTTGCCCTCCTCTCGGTTGTAGAAGTAATACCCTAAGGTTTCCCTTGGATATCCCACGAAAATGAACTTATCCGATTTGGGTGTTAGCTTGTCCGATTGAAGTCGCTTGACAAATGCATCACAACCCCAAATCTTTAGAAAAGACAAACTGGGATTCTTTCCAGTCCACATCTCATATGGTGTCTTAACTACGAATTTACATGGTACCAGTGTGAAAGCTGCCGTTTCTAGAGCGTAACCCCAAAATAATAATGGTAAATCCGACTAGCTCATCATCGATCGAATCATGTCCAACAAAGTTCGATTACGCCGTTTGGAGACCCCATTTCTTTGAGGCATTTCTGGCGCCGTAAGTTGTGGAACAATTCCGCAACTCTTAAGATGATACACTAAATTTGTGACTCAAATATTCACCGCCACGATCAGATCGCAAGGCCTTTATTTTCTTGTCACGTTGATTCTCTCCTTCACTCTGAAACTCCTTGAACTTTTCAAAAGTTTCAGACTTATGCCTCATCAAGTAGACATAACCATATCTACTGAAATCATCAGTAAAAGTAATGAAGTAGTGATATCCTCCTCTGGTTGTCGTGCTCATTGGTCCACATACATCAGTATGTATGAGTTCCAACAAGTCTGTCGCTCTCTTGGGTAAACCCGAAAAAGGTGACTTGGTCACCTTTCCAAGTAAACAAGCCTGACATGTCTCGTATGATTCAAAATCAAACGAAGTTAGAAGACCATCACCATGGAGCTTCTTCATGCGCTTTTCACTTATATGCCCCAAATGACAATGCCATAAATAGGTAGGACTCAAATCATTAGGCCGAAGCCTTTTAGCACTAACATTGTAAACAGATGCATCATCAAGATTTAAAATAAATAACCCATTCACAATGGGAGCATCAGCCATAAACATATCATTCTTAGAGATTATACAACCATTGTTTGCACTCGCGAATGAATAACCATCCCTCATCAAACATGAAGGTGATAAAATTTTTCGACCCATACTTGGAATGTAATAACAATTATTCAACTCCATAATAAATCCTGACGGAAGGTGAAGTTGCATGACGCCGACGAACAATGCAGCAACCCTTGCTTTAATTCTGACACAAAAATCCACTTCGCCTTTCTGCACTTCTCTAGTCCTTATTAGCCCCTGCATCGAATTGCAAATATGAGCAACCGATCCGGTATAAAATACCCAAGAGTTAACATAGTAATCAGCGAGAAGAATGTCCACAACATTTACAACAAGCGTACCTGAGTAGGAAGTACTCTTACTTCCACTCTTCTTCAAAGAATCCTGGTACTTGCTACAGTTTATCTTCCAGTGGCCATGTTCATGAAAAAAGAAGCACTCCGTGTCTTCTACAGGTCCAGCCTTTTGCTTGGGTGCAGGCTTAGGGATCGTATCCTTAGCCTTGCCCTTCTTCTTCTTCCAAGAAGTACCCTTTCTCTTGAAGCTAGGCTTGTTCTGCACAGCCATCACATGGCTATGCCCTGCACACTTCTTCTTGTCACTTCCTAATGTTTTTAGCATCCCGCATAACTCATTAAGGCCCTTCTCCACCCCATGCATATGGTAGTTCGAAATGAACTGCCCATAGCTGGATGGAAGAGACGCCAAAATGAAGTCAGTGGCCAACTCTTGGCCTAGTGGAAAACCAAGTTTTTCCAAAGCCTGATTGTAACCAACCATTTTGATCACATGGGGGCCTACAGCTGCTCCCTCTACCAGCTTGCATTCGACAAAGGACTTGGCAACATTATACCTCTCAGTCCTTGCCTGATCTTGGAACATGTCCTTAAGCGCGACGATCATATCGTACGCTTCCTGATCCTCAAACTTCTTTTGGAGTTCAGGTTCCATGCATGCAAGCATAAGATAGCTAACCTCAAGAGAATCATCACATGTTCTCTTGTAGGCATTCTTTAGGGCAGCAGATGCATTATCAGCAGGTTCATCGGGGATTGGGGTATCCAGAACCGTTTCCTTTTTATCAGACCTGAGAACAATTCTCAGGTTACGGACCCAGTCTGAATAGTTTGTTCCATTTATTTTATCTTTGTCAAGAATCGAACGCAAAGAAAAAGGTGATGTAGTGTTCGGTGCCATTGATCTACAACAGAAAACATGCAAAATACTAAGCCATGTAACCATGAAAGAGTAAAACATATTAAACAATTTAATAGCATATACTCCCACTTAAATCAATATCCCTCTATTGATACTAAGTGATTCAAGATCCACAATTAACAAGTCGACTAGTGAGCTTTAGCATCACTGCTAGAAGACAAGGTAAATTGGTAAGCAACACTTGCTAATCATATCACATATGACTCTTGTTGTTGGGTGGCATCTCTATGTCAAAACTAGGCGCCCAACATTTATGCCCCAGGGTCCTTAACTGTTAAGATGACCTTGTCAAGCTCACCAACCCTTATGCGTGTAGGTATCCGATACAAACCCATCCAGCCAAGGAAAACCGCAGCACCCTAATTTCATAGGCCCACCAACGATTGTACAGGGCATAGGATGGTGCAAGGTTTGGTTGGGAGGGCATGGTTTAACTTAAACTTTGTGAGGGATCATTCTACTTCTATAATCTAAGCATGCATAGTAGTAAAACGCATAAGAATAACATTCACATAGTTGTGACACAGTATGGCCCATTCTCTCATGGTGATCTCCATCGCCATAGAACCTGTCCACCATGATGATCTCCATCTTCATGTTCCATGTGAGCCATCTTCCAAGTGATGAGTCCTCCAGGAACTAATACAAGCTATTACTCCTAACAACTAGTAATCAAAATTACATAGTATTGGGATCATCACAAGTTGGCACGCAGGCCATTACAATAAATGACAACACATATGGCTCCAGCCATGTTGCCCTACTCACGACACGTAGGTCATGCAAATTTTCATACATGCATCACATACATATATGGGCCATACTGATCACATACATCCTGCAAAAACAAGTTATGTATAGAATCGCATTCTACCGGATCATGTGACATTGCAACACCTAGTTACCTTAACGAGATACAAAAGGGGGTTACGATTAAGGGGGGTCTCCCCTGTGGGGTTCGAAGGGGCAGTGCCCCTCGCGGTATCTTCACAATTTTCTTTAAGGTTTTTGATCGGAAAATCAAATTTACCATAAACCGACTCCTATCCCGATTCAATCAAACTCCTTTGATCACGGTACATCGATTTTAGATCTAGGTTCCGATTCGATCAATCATATTGATCTTCGCATGATTCAATAGGATTTATGTGTCACTGTCTACCCCGGTGGCGGAAACCGACCGGTAGGGGTAAGTCGTTCGACAACCTCAGAATCACGATCACGTAAAGCAAGATTATAGATCAATCCTGAACCACCGCCATATAAACGATCACATCATTCATATCAATCTGCATTTCACCATATGCAAAAATCCTGAACCTATAACTGAATAGCATCGGCTCTGATACCACTGTAGGGATACGGGTAGGGTACACTAGCGCAAATCAAAAAAATTCTATCGCGGATACTAGGATTACTGTTGTCATAGATCACGGGATTACCACTAGACGCGCAGTTGCGGAATTGATGAAGCGCGTCGAGGCAGTGCAGACGTTCCATGTCTCCTCCTTGTCCTCATTCCACGAGAAGCTCCCCTTGCGTGGCTCGTCCAAGTGCCACAGATGCAGCACCTCCGAGGTATCCACACGTGTGGGGTGGAAGCGTTAGACGCCGGACTGCTAGGTCCACGCGTGCAACACAGGCGTGAGGAGTGGCGGCTGGGTGGAATGATCTGAGGTCTAACCCTAGTCAGCACGCCCCATCCTCTCTTATATAGGCGTCCCTAGTGGGCTTCTACATTAGCAGCTCATTAGTAGCCTAAGCCTTGTCTAATTCGGATCCAATCCTCATTAGGATTCCAGCCCCTTAAGTGTGTGACCCTATAGGTTCATATACGTATAGACATGACACGGATACACTTATTCTGTCAATAGTTGGTAGCGGCCTCTAGCAAGACGTGCCAACTCCTAAATGCATACAAAGATCATATCGGACGAACCATCACAAGGTTTAGTACATGTCTTTCCCTTTGCCTCACGATATTTGGTCTAGCTCCAAGCTGACCTCCCTTTCTCGATACTGCGATTCAGAATCCCTTTACTAGGTTAACTCTTAACCTTATGTAGCACGGCCATGCATTTCTGGATCCGATCACTCGAGGGGCCCAGAGATATCTCTCTCAAGTAGAGAAGGGCAAATCCCATCTTGATTGACCATGCCTTGCAGCATGCTTCAGGACAAACCTGAAAGCTACCTTTATAACCACCCAGTTATGGAGTAGCTTTTGATAGCCCCAAAGTAGGTCGATCCACATCTCAAGTACATGCGACAATCTCAGGTCTAAGGACAAAACGTACACGATGTGTAGAGAGAGCTGCAACTAATTGCCAGTCTCAAGTTGGGTCAGTCCAACCCCATGTTCATAATATGTGTCCACATCATTGGTTTGACATCTCCATGTTTATGACTTGTGAAACATAGTCATCAACCAATCGATGTGCTAGTCTAATATTCACGTGTGTCCTCACATGAACTCCGACTAGGGACAACTATTAAATAACCATACAAGTAAAGAGTTTCACAAACAATTCACATAATTGCCAATCAATACAAGTTGCCTGATATGGATAATCAAGGAACATTATAATAACTCATGGATAAATAAGAAATATAATCATCTCTATGATTGCCTCTAGGGCATATTTCCTTCACAGGTGGAACGCGCCAACCAGAGCATCCTCCACGGCTTGAAGCCGCGACTACAAGTTCCACTCGAACGAACTCCTGGGTGCTGGGTCAAAGAGGTCCCCTCCGTCATCTGGGGTATCCGCACCTCCGCCAACAGGTTGACGGGGTTCACCCCCTTCTTCATGGTGTACGGTGCCGAGGCCGTCATGCCAACCGGCCTCGAGCACGACTCACCTCGGGTGGTCAACTATGCGAGGCTGACAACGAGCTCGCACACCAAGACGGAGTCGACTAGCTCAATGAAGCATGCCACCTAGCTTGCTCCTGCACCACCATCTACCAGCAAGGGCTCTGCCGCTTCCACAGCCGGCGAGTAGGACCCACACCTTCCAGGAAGGCGACCTGGTATTGCGTATGATCCAGGACAAGAAGGGCATGCACAAACTCTCCCCCTTGGTTGGGACCATTCGCCATCGAGCGAGTCCTGGGCAATGACGCCTATTACCTCGTCGACGTCCGAGGCGACGGAAAACTCGATGTCAAGCGGCCGTGGAATGTAAACCTCCTACGGAAGTTCTACTCCTAGAACTCCAGACATGTACCTCTCACCCTCTATGAAGTAAAGCACATCGATTCGCACAACATGTGTCCACCCTCCGTATCTTGTGCCACTCGCACTCGTAATAATAGCGCTATGCTACTTGCAGAAGTCAACCCTTGGTGACCGACCGACATGGCCAAGTAGTGTGACACGAGGGCACTGAAGAATTCAGGCCTTGTATCGTCCACGAAAAAAGCCAACCCGGAGCCCCATCGGAGTCGCCTCGCTCGACTGGCTTTCCGAGCCAAGACAACTGCATTCGCTTCTCAAAGCGACCCAGTCCTCCACATCCTTGGCGCAACGAATCGAACGGCAAAGTACCATGCTTGGGGACTGACGCCAGTTCAAGCAGGAGTGACCAGGGAAAAACGCCAAGTATGAGAGCGTGTTATGGACTCGCCACGCGACTGGTCCTACGGATCAGGTGGAGTGACGCGCTTAACACAACGCACCCTGTCCTCACCTACCTTTGGCATGCGACTAGAACCGCCAAGTACCACGCTCGGCGACTCGGCTACCCGACGCTGTTCGCGCCTGGGAAAACGGCTAAGTATAGAGCACCCCTTGGAGTCGCCACGCGACTGGCTTTCCAAGCCATGGCGAGTCGACCTTAACTTATTAACAATTTGAACAACACATAAAAACGAGGTTAACCCCATAAGAGGGCAGACGCGCTCGGGGACTCGCACAACCAACAATCAAAACACAAAACATTGGCAAAAGCACGCTTACATTCCTTCAAGTGGCAAAATTTGTTAACTTACAAGGGTAGTTACATACTTATCCTAACTAACGCCGATCAGCAAAACTATTCTACTCCGCAGGCTTCGACGATGAGGCGCCACCACCCTTGCGATAGCGGATAAAAGGAACCCACTGATTCGACGGCTACGTCGTGAGATCTCCCGCCATGGCCGCACGGAACGGCTGCTCCACCTTGAAGTCGCGGTGCGCCGGCTCGGGGTCGTTCGGGGTGACGACCGTGTCCTGGTAAGGAATGAGGTCGCCCATTGCCCACACCCGGTCGGCATACACCGCAGCTCGCTCGGTCAGCTTCAGCACTTCGGCGATCTCGATTGCGCCCGTCGATGAAGGGTACCCGCTCGTGACGTCGTCAAGGTCGAAGTCGTCAGGAAAGTGCGCGAGCCCAAGGCTCAGCGTAGTCGCCGCACCACGACGGAAGGCCGACCGCGTCATGAATTCCACAACCACCGGGGCCTTCTCCAGATAGCGCTAAACCTCGACGAGGTCGCTAGGAATCACCTCCGTGGGAGAGATCTCCTGCAGATACGCCCGGATGCAGGTCGCTGACAGCGCGGCAGAATCAACCAGAGTGGTGACGCATTGCCGTGCGTCGTACGACTGTGTTTCCTCGGCATTATCAGTAATCAGGCATGCAACACATAAGCAAATAATAAGGGAGGTTCCAGCAAGATAACGCGACCCACACGCTCGGGGATTCGCCAAAGAAAAACTCACCAATCAACGGGCGACAACGCTCCGTGATGAAATCCTAAAGACCGGAGAGGTCATCTTGCAGCCCGGCGACGAGCACGTCTGACATCTTCCGCTCCTCAGCAGCAGAAGTAACAACTGCCTTGGCCCGCTCATCCGCCGAGGTCGCCTCCGCCTTTGCCTCCTTGAGATCATGCTCCAGGTCGGCGATTCGCTTCTCCGCGGCGCTCAAGGACAACTATGCAGTCGTCAATTCACTCGCCGGAATGAGGCCCTGACGAGCCTTCTCCATCGCAGCTGCGCTATCCTCTGCATCAACAACACCATGATTACAAAAAGAACAAGTTTATGACCAGCATCAAGCACGACGAACACTCACCCGCATTCGTTCGAAGCTGCTCGTTCGTGTCCCGAACAACGAGGAGCTCCCTCTCCACACGCTCCTTGGCGGCAAGCCGCTCCGCCGACTCGTGCTGCAGGCCCTGCGCAACAATGGAAGCGTCAGCAACGAAAATCCTAAGTTCCTAGCCGCTGAAATTCAGCGACTAGCCACTCGGGGACTGTATAACGAAAAAATTCCTAAGTGCCTAGCTGCTGAAATTCAGCGACTAGCCACTCGGGGACTGCGCAGCGAAAATCCTAAGTGCCTAGCCGCTGAAATTCAGCGACCAGCCACTCGGGGACTAGACTCGAAGAATAATAAGAATCCGACCACTAAAATTCAGTGGCCCGATCCTCGGAGACTGGGCATACCTGGATGGTCGCGCCTAGCATGCTGTGAAGCTCCATTGCATCTACCGATGGGAGCACGAATGGAGTACGCTCGCGACGCTGCTCGACCTCTGTGCCGACGACCTCAGGCAATTGGCTCGACGACACTGATGCACTCGCCGCGGAGGCCCTCTCTACAAAGCGAGGGAACGTCACCATCGCGGATCCGGCACCACTCGAAGGTGGGCCTATCGCCCCAACCGAGACCACGGGCTCTGCCCGCTGCGACTCTGTGTCCACCATGGCCCTCGGGGAGGTGTCCACTGCAATTGGAGCCTCGCTCGGGGCGACCGCTGGTTCATCCGAGATTGTGAAGACCTCGTCGCCCTTTGCTTTCTTTGCGCCTTCAGCAGGCACCTCGACCTCGTCGCCCTTCCTCTTCTTCGAAGGGTCGACTGGTTCCTTCGCGACACCCGATGGAACCTTGGCCACCGAAGGGTGACCTATCTTCTTCATTCCAGTCCTGCGGAACAAATCCGTCAGTAAACTCGCCAGTCGAACATAAATCAAGCAGACAAATGAAAAGTTTGAGAAACACTCACTTGGTGACTAGGATAAAACATAGGCCAGTACGAATGCTGGCCGGCTTCTCCAACTCTGGCCCTAGTTTCCGACTGAGACATGTCTCGAACACACTCTGCACCCAAGACACCGACGACTTCTTCGAGGACGAGGCCACGACAGGAGGTTCAGTGGCGATCGTCGCGGGAGCTCCACTCGACGGCGAGGTCCCTGCGGCTAGAGCGGCCACGAGCCCGGTATCTGGGACGAAGGGCGATGGTAGCGATGCCAACGACATCTCGTCTTCCACAACGGTCACCCCGGTCACCATGGTTGAATGCGCCGGTACATCGGCTTTAGCTTCCTCGGCTGCGCTGGTAGCATTGGAGCTACTTGCGGACCGAGGCGGTGATGCCAGTTTAGCCGGCTTCTTCTTGTTCGATGGCGGTGGTTTCTTCTTTGATGGTGTGGCTTCGCGCTGCGAGGTATGCTCGGGGAGCTCGTCATCATCCCCATCGTGGGCCTTGAGGCTCCTGCTGGCCTCGAGCTCGTGTTGATGTTGCCCACGGGTTTTCTGGGCCACGGGCGCGGCGACCTCCACAGCTTCATTGCCGCCGTCATCGTGATTGTCGTCATCATCGCCCCCGTTACTTCTGACGCCGCCCTGGTCGGGTGAAGACTCGCTATCATCTTCGGAGGACGAGGTCGAGTTCTCATCGTCTGCGGGCGGGAGCCAACCTTCCACCACCTGGAACAACTGCAACAACAAGACAAATCAGCATAACCGCGAATGCAAATATGCGACTGCGAACGTAAAGGAAAGAAAGTATTTACCGTTGGGGCCTTCCTCTTTGCGGTATAAGGAGCGACCCCGGCCTTTGAGTCAAGATACGCCGCCAAGGTGGTCTTCTTTAGGGCCAGGGTGTAATCGTTGAGTCTCCACTCGGCATGGCAGGACTTCGTCGGGTCGTCCTTGCCCGTGTACTCGTACATATATTCGTCCTTGCGCGACTGGCCAGAGGCACGAGCCGACGCCCGAGCAAGCAATTGTAAAGATTGATGGTTTGGAGGCCCTTTTTCTTTAGGTTACGGATGGTCTGCAGCATCTCGTCGACGACCATCCGCTGGTCCAACGGAAGTTTGGTGACTAGGAGCCGACGAGGCTCGGGCCGGTTGGCGAAGTACATTGTAAGCGCCACCTCGTCGCCCAGAGGCGACTCGGTCACGTAAAACCAGCTCTTCTTCCACTCATTCGCTGCTTTAGAGGGCAGCATCAGATCAAAAAAGGACGCCTTCGACTTCAGCTGAAAGGTCAGGCCGCCCGCAGACAGCATCGGGCCGCCTGCCTCTTCGCGGCTGATCCTCCCGTGGAATAGATCTTGCCATAGGGGGAAATATGGCCGGTAACATAGGTAGCACTCACAGAACGCCACGAAGATGGCAAGATGTTCGATGCTATGCAGCCCTAGGTCTAGATGGCTGGTGAAGCAGATGAATTCCCCCTCGCGCGGAATTGGGGTCACCTCTCCGACCACGGGGATGCGCCATCTCCCGACGCAGAGGATCCCTGCCTCCCCGAACGACTTTAACAGCACCTTCGTGCACTTGGATCTGCCCCATGGTTCCGTCGGAGGGGTCATTGATTGACGGATCTAGGGCTAATAGTCGCTCTGGGTTGCTCTGGTCACTGCGCGGAATGGAGAGTTGGGAATGTACGAGATTGGAGGAAGTGAGGGAAGTGTTTTCCCCTCGCCTATCACTCTCCTTATATAGCGGTTGTTACCCGCCATTTTCGGGGAGCTGTTACCGCGCGGTAATTACGCTGATATTACCGTTGGATTACCCAACGGCTAGTTTGACCGGCACTGACGGTCCACCTTCTTCTACTCGACTCGCTGAATCCAGCGACTAGACTACTCGCTGTCAACACCCGGATTTTTCAATCCTAGATGCCTGTTATGCCATACATCGCAATCCAAGGATTACCATTTTTGCGAGACATAACAGAATTGGATACCATAGTACATCATCTGTTACAACGATACATAAGTTCTTACACAAATAGGGATCTCATGATCCAGTTCTTAATACAACTTCAAGCAGCGGAATACGTAATAATAACGGTAGCGTAGGTGAAGCTCCATCTTCAGGGTCACAGGCAATGCTGACGATGGGAGATGATCCTAGTTGTCGTAACCTTCCTGGGGTCCATCCTCCAGGTACTCCTCTTCATAGTCTGGCCATGGGAATAGCCAGGGACAAAGCCATGAGTACTCTTTAAGTACTCGCAAACTAATACTAACAGGTCAGGGTTTTTTGGATAATAGGACACTAGGCTCTAGGGTTGTTTTGCAAAAAGCCAGGTTTATCTCTACTAAGTTCCAAAGCTAGTCACAATTTTATAACTCCTAAGTGGGATCTTGTAATTCAGGTCACAACTCTGTTGTGGTCAAGTCAAAGTCTCAATTCGCTTCACAAGTCATTTTGAAAAGTCTGACGGGGGAACAATATGGCCACTCCAACTGTCCATAACCGCGGACGCGGCTATTCGAATAGTTTGACACTCTGCAGAGATTGTACACTTTCACCACAACATTCGATACATCCGTCAGGAACAAATCCTGAATTCACCATACTCACTATGCGGATAATCAATCCTAACCTTTCAATTACACGACCTAGTATAAGCACCTCTCCTGTGAGTTTGGCCTCCCAACCATGACCATCTGTCATCTTGGGTACTGCACAGGTGGACAATCTTCACAAGGCAGCCTCAGCTCAGACCTTGGCCGTGAGGGAACTAATACTAAGGAATATAAGTTTCTAGTCAAGCCCTACCCAATCTTCGGGTATTGTGGTTGTACGATAAAATTGGAATGGTATCGCATCCAGACAACCATCAGTTTTATAAAGGGCTAAGTCTCATGCCTCAACATTTTCATCACCAAAATCATCTGGAGTTTAGAAACACATGTCAAAACATTTCAATAGAATGATCCATCATTCCAAGTTTTTCATAACCATTTTCACCAAGTATTCCCATCTAAAGTTCATCAAGTTTTATGCTTAGCACTAGCATCTATAAGTTGGGGTAGGCACTAATGAGGGGTGGTAACTAGTGGAGTTTCAACTAAGTACAACCTTATATCTTAGGATGATATCAAGGTTATCTAGCTTAGGCCAAATTTTATGCTCTTTATGCAACCTTCAGCACAATTGTCTAGTATCTAACCAACTCTTAGGTAGACTCTAAGTAAGCTTTGATAAAGAAATAAAGTAAGAAGCTGGCACATAAAACTAGGATTGGGTTTATCAAATGGGTATGATCACATATGCTTAAGGCATATAGTAGTCATATCACAAGTATGGGTTTGTGAGATCAGTAGGGTATCTTGCAAGGGTTAGCTTGCATCAATATCAGTAGAAGCTTGCTAAAGTGCAAGTGTTAGCTTGCCTTGTGCAGAGCAGTGGTTGAAGTTCTCCTCGGCTTCCTCTTCGTAGTATCCTCCTTCCTCCTCGTATCCTTGGTCGGTACTAGCGTCTATGAATAAATACGAGGTACACAATCACCAAACAATACTTAACTACTTGCAATCATCACACACAAGGGTCCGATAGATGATCTAGCATCATCTCTAACATTACAAGGTTAAGCCTTGGTTTAAATCTTTTTATTTATAGAAAAGTAATTTCTACTCATTGAAAAACTACTTAAGATTTAATATTCTCCAAACTAAACATGGGATCATGTTGACACATGTCATCACCACATATTGTAGTCCATGGGAATGTGATTTAAAGTGGTGTCACAATTTAATAAGGTTTTACCCTTTTATTTTAATTAATTAAAGTGGCTAGAAATGCTTATGGGGCATTCTTTTATTACTTGAGCAATATTTCTGCAAGTAAACCTATATATTTTTATATATTCTGAAAGGTATGGTTAAATGTGATTTTTGAGAGTTGGAATCAACTCAAAAGCTATTATGGTTTAAATTTGAAAAAATGTTTGAATGCAGAAAAGCTTCTGCCTTGTTATTTTTACCAAGGGTGATCTATAGATCCAAATGACTTGAATCCAACGGGCTTGGATTCAGCATTCACAGACCTTTCTAACAAAATTGGTTTCATGAAAATTGGTGCACTGAATCGATCTGGGTTGATTTTTGAAGTTGGGTACAGAAGTGTGTTTGAATTGAAATACAAAAAAGGTTTAATTTGAATAACTGGGCTGCGCGGGAAAATCTAACGGGCCGGCCTGCTAAGCGCAGTGCTCCCGCGGGCTACTTAAGCGGGTGTCCCCACTCGTCAGTGACACAGGGCTGGGCGAAGCGGTATGGGGCAACGTGGATCGTTTGATCTAGTTCTAATCTAACGGCTGGGAGTCATCATCGACGCGAGACAACTCCGGCGAGAACGAAACCTAGCGCGTCCAGTGAGGGTCGCTGGGGGCTCACTGGGGTACTGGCGAGGGTCGGCGAGGCGGGAAAACGACGAAGTCGACGACGGCGAACTCAGGGGTGGTCGCGGCAGCTCCTGGGGCGGCTCCAATCGCTGGCTCCTTTCTTCTCCGGCAGCGGCAGGCTCCAGTGAAATTCCGGCGAGGTGGTGCTCGCCTTGCTCTGAGAATGGTGTGGCACGATCAGTGAGGAGAGGGGAGTGAGATGGTGTGATGAATTCGTGCGGGGGTGGCCTCTATTTATAGTCGAGCGAGGGGACCGTCGGGGCGCACGGTGAGCTCGTCGGGGGCGACGTTACAGGCAGCTAATGGCATGGGAACGGGTAGGGGACGGTGCTGTGTCTCCTGGCGATGCTCAACGACATGGTCGCGAGGCATGGGGCGGTGTGGTTTGGTCTGGAACAGCCGGTGCTCTGCGCGGCAGAGGCGGCGTCTTCGACGGCGGGCGGTGGCTGTGCGGCACGGGGCGGCAAATGGGGATGTCTGGCGGTCTCCTAGGTTGATGGCGATCGTGTATGCACGCGGCGAGGGCGGCGCGCGGTCTGTGGGTGATGGTCGAGGGTGGCGCTCTGGTGCACGCTCGGCATGGTCTGGGCGCGACTTGTGCGTGTGGTCCAGGGCTTGGCAACGCTTGCGGCTGGGACAGTGAGTGGCGGTGGACGGTGGGCTGCCTCCTAGACAAGGTTGGCACGGCTAGTTCTTCCTCTAGCTTGCTGTCCACAATGGGGTGACATTGGGGTGCTCGGCTGTTCACCATTAATGGCAATGGCAAGCTCACAGGGGTGCTAGTGTTGGGCTAATCTTTCTAGATGATCTACTGAGCTGTGTGTGAGCTAACTAGGGAACAAGTTAGGCCAGAATCACTGCACACTATAGTGTTTGATGTTTTGTCTGATTTGTGTCTGCAACCTATTTGATGAAATGGCCGCATGAAATCAAGTTTTGAATTTTGAAATGATTTTTGGTGGGTTTGCTAGATTGGTGCTGGTGAGTCTGCAGATGCTTGGGTTTTGAAAGTTGAGCTTGTTTGAGTGGGTTTTGAAAAAGTGGGATCTTCCCATATGAAGAAGATTCAATTTTGAATTGTCATTTAAACTATGCATTTGAAAGTTTCTGGATGATCACAAAGTGGGCCTTGATACTCTGTTATGAGTACATTCAAGGGGTGCAAAGATCCAGAAAAGTTTCTGTTAGGTTCTGAAAGTTTGAGACAGCCAAAGTAGGCATGGGAGTTAAATTGGCCAAAATGACCATTCACTTAATATATTTGTTTTGATTTACTTGTCTTTAGGAAAAGTGTGGGAAATGTTTTAGATGATGTTCATTTCACCTAAGAAACATTTTACAAGCAATGGATCACACAAACAAGGTGGTTTTAAAGAAATTCAAAATCCATGCATACACATATGCATGCATTCATGAGTTTAGTTAGAAAAGTTTTTTGTTAACCCTAATCTTGATGATTAGTGTTTGATGATATAAGTTTGGTATTTTTGGGATGTTACAAACCTTCCCCCCTTAAACAAAATCTCGTCCTGAGATTTGAAAAAGGACGAAAAGATTACCTAGGATTTGAAGAGATCGGGAAACTCCGTCCTGATGTGATCTTCGCGCTCCCATGTAGCTTCCTCTTCTGTGTGGTTGCTCCACTAAATCTTGAGAAACTTGATGCTTCGGGTTCGGGTAGTTTGAAAAGATTCTTCCAAAATGCGGATGGGCACTTCGGGATAGGTCAGATCATCGTTGATCTCTATGGTCCGATGATCGATATTCTTGAACACTTCGGTCTTCTCGGGGACTTCGAGACATTTGCGAAGTAATGAGATATGGAACACATTGTGCACAGCTGACATCTCTTTAGGTAGTTCCAGTTGATAAGATACTTCTCCTCGACGGTTCAAAATTTTGAAAGGTCCGATATATCTGGGGGCTAACTTTCCTTTGAGTTGGAAACGCTGCATTCCCTTCAATGGCGACACTTTCAGATAAACAAAATCTACGATGTTGAAGGCGAGGTCTCGACGTCTCTTGTCGGCATAACTCTTCTATCGGGATTGGGCGGTCTTGAGATGCTCACGAATCTTGTGAACCTTCTCTTCTGCTTCTCGTAGGATGTCGGGACCAAAGATCTGACTCTCTCCTACTTCCGACTAGTTCAAAGGGGTGCGACACTTTCTTCCGTACATGAATTCAAATGGGGCCATTTGCAAACTGGCTTGGTAACTATTGTTGTAAGAAAATTCTGCAAACGGCAGACAGTCTTCCCACTTGGATCCATATTCTAGCACACATGCTCTAAGCATATCTTCGAGTATTTGGTTTACTCGCTCCGTTTGTCCATCGGTCTGAGGGTGATACGCGGTACTGAAATCTAGACGGGTTCCTAAACCTTCTTGGACTTTCTGCCAGAATCTCGAGGTAAACTGAGTTCCTCGATCCGATAGTATGTTCTTGGGGACTCCGTGCAAACTAACTATTCTAGCGATGTACAACTCCGCTAGCTTCGAACTCTGATAGGTGGTTTTGACGGGCAAGAAATGGGCGACTTTGGACAATCTGTCCACTATGACCCAGATAGAGTCATTTCCCCTACTTGAAGTAGGTAGTCCAGTGATAAAGTCCATTCCTACAGAATCCCATTTCCATTCCGGAATTTGCAAAGGTTGCAACAATCCAGCGGGTCTTTGATGTCCTGCCTTGACTCGCTGGCATATATCACATTTAGCCATATAGCTTCCGATTTCTCTCTTCATCTTATGCCACCCAAAATTGCTCTTTCAAATCTTGATACATCTTAGTTCCTCCAGGATGGATAGAATAAAGAGTATCATGAGCCTCCTTCAAGATAACTTCTTTCAACTCCGAATCTCCTGGTACACAAAGGCGTCCTTTGTACCACAGAACTCCTTCTTTGTCCTCGGTGAATGCGGGTACTTTGCCTGTACCGATACGACGCTTGATTCCGTCGATACTAGCATTTCCCTTCTGCGCCTCTTTAATCTGACTGATCAAAGTGGGCTGAAGTTCTATGCTAGCCAAAAATCCTTCACTTACTAATTCTATTCGAAAATCTTCCATCTCCTTGTGCAGACTTGGTTGCTCCTCTAAAATCATGGAGTTCAAGCGGCACGGCAATCTGCTAAGGGCATTGGCTACCACATTGGCCTTACCAGGGTGATAGTGAATGTCTAGGTCGTAATCCTTGATTAGCTCAATCCATCTTCTCTGCCTCATATTCAACTCTTTCTGAGTGAATATATACTTTAGGCTCTTGTGATCCGAATAAATCTCACAACGATTTCCCATCAGGTAATGTCTCCATGTCTTTAGGGCTAGAACTACAGCTGCGAGTTCGAGGTCATGGGTTGGGTAGTTTTGCTCATGTTGCTTCAATTGTCGAGATAGATAAGATATAACTTTGCCTTCTTGCATTAGCACACATCCGAGACCAATCTTGGATGTGTCACAATACACGTCGAAGGGCTTTGTGATATCCGGCATGATCAAGATTGGGGCTGAGATCAATCTCCTCTTGAGTTCTGGAAAACTCGCTTCACACTTGTCTGTCCATTCAAACTTCTTGTCCTTCTTCAGCAATTGGGTCATGGGTCGGGCGATACTCGAGAATCCTTCTACGAATTTGCGGTAATATCCCGCCAATCCGAGAAAAGCACGAACTTGGGTTTGAGTGGTTGGGGCTTGCCAATCTTCTACATCTTTCACTTTGGCAGGGTCAACGGCATTCCTCCGGCTGATACAATGTGACCGAGGAATCCTACCTCCTGTAACCAGAATTCACATTTGCTAAATTTTGCATACAACTGATGCTCTCTAAGGGTTCCAAGAATGGTCCTTAGGTGTAGCTCATGTTCTTCTTCTGATTTGGAATAAATCAGAATGTCGTCGATGAAAACAACGACAAACTTATCCAGGAAGTCCATAAAAATATTATTCATGAGATTCATGAAATAAGCGAGGGCATTGGTTAATCCAAAAGACATGAATGTATACTCGTACAATCCATATCTGGTGGTAAAGGCAGTCTTTGGAATATCCTCTGCACGAATCTTGAGTTGATGATAGACAGTTCTAAGATCAATCTTAGAAAACACCTGGGCACCGGTCAACTGATCAAACAAATCCTCTATCTTGGGCAAGGGGTACTTGTTCTTGATGGTGACATCATTCAACTTTCGATAATCCGTACACAAACGGTTACCTACATCTTTCTTGTCCACAAATAAGACAGGTGATCTCCATGGTGACGCACTTGGTTGAATTAGTCCAATTTCTAGCATGGAATCCAGTTGCTCCTTCAGTTCTTCTAACTCCGATGGGTTCATACTATAGGGTCTCTAGGCTATGGGTCCTGTTTCGGGGATTAGTTCAATGATAAACTCGATATCCCGATCTGGGGGCATACCGGGCAAAACATCTGGAAATACATCGGGGTATTCACAGACTATCCGGACTTGGTCAATGGTAGGTTGGGCTAGACTCTTGTTACACTTGAATTGGCGAGGTAAGGTTTCAGATATATGCTCGACTGATATTCCGGCGGTACTGGTCATGGTGATGGCTTTCTTGGCACAGTCAATCAATCCCTTATGTTTGGACATCCAATCCATTCCTAGTACTACTTCCAAACCTTTAGTTCCGAGTACTATTAGATTAGCATAAAAATCTATGCCATGGATTCGGATAGGGACGGCTTTGCAAATTTGCCTAGCCTTGGTGGTTGATCCGGGGATTTGCACAATCATAACATGCTTCAGTTTGGTTGGTTGAATTTTACTAGTGCAGGCAAATTCTTCGGTGACAAATGAATGCGATGCACCAGAATCAAACAACACTCTTGCAAGTACTGAATTAACAGAAAACATACCCAACACGACGCCTGGCGCTTCCTGAGCTTCTTCAGCATGCATGAGAAAAAGATGGCCATTGCGGTTGAGTGAATTTCCTAGGGAAAATCTCCTTCCTGGCTGAACACGACGCTGTTGCTGTGCTGGGGCATTGGCATTAGGGGCTGTAGCATTCTTCTTGTTGGGGCACTCGTTGGAATAGTGGCCTTTATTTCCACAGTCATAACAGGTCACTTGTGACTTGTCCTTGGCTGCGACAGGCACAACATTGCTTCCAGTCCTCGGGGCAGTGTTGGGATTGGCGGTAGCATTGTTGGTGTTGAACTTGGGTGGGGCACGGGTGAAATTGCTAGAGTTGCCGGGGTTGTTGTGATTTCCTCCGGGTCTAGGGTTTCCATGGTTGGGGTAGGTCGGACGGGTCATAGGGGGTCTATTGGTTCTTGGGGCAAATCCTGGAGATGGGTTGGGGCGATACTTTGGGGTCTGATGGGTTCCTGGTTGATGCATCATGCGACGCTTGTGGTTTTAATTAGCTTGGTTGATCTTTCCTTCCATCTGGATGGCTGAATCGACAAGGGCTTCAATATCAGCAAAGGGGATATTGACTAACACCGTTTGCATCTCGTCATGCAGACCATTCAGGAATCTTTCTTTCTTCTTGGCTTCGGTGTCTATCTCGTCCGGGGCATACCTAGCTAATGACAAAAATTTGTCACGTTATTCCACTACAGTCATCCTTCCTTGCTTCAGCTCTCTGAACTCGTCTCTCATTCTCTTGTTCAAACCTGGTGGCACATGGGTTCTGCTAAACTTGACCTTGAATTCCCCCCAGGTCATCATCTGGCCTCCGGTCATGGCACGAACACTGTTCCACCATGCCCTGGCATCTCCGGCTAGATAATGGGTGGCGAACAGGACTTTCTCGTTGGCTTACACTCCGGCGACTTCTAAGTTATTTTCCATGGTTTGCAGCCAATCATCGGCATCTAGGGGTTCTTCTGACTTGGTGAAAACGGGTGGGTTAGTATTCTGAAAATTCTTGAGCTTAGATCCATGGTTGTCCTGATTTCCGTGGCCTTGGTTGTTATGGGCTAGCTGGGCTATCTGTTGCAGAGTGGCTAGGTTGGCTTGACGTTCCGCTCTTTCAGCTTCGCGGTCAGAGGTCAACATTTGCAGAATCTGCAACATCGGGTCCGGGGTTGAACCACTTCCTCCACGTGGCATCTGAAGATTTAGATAAATCGTGAGAAAAGAGGGAAATTTCTAAGGTTTGGGGTCTTTGAAAAGTTTTAAAGGTTTGACTCAGATTTTTCTAGCAACTTGATTTTTCATTCATTCACTCATAGCACACAGTACAACACACACCACAACAGGGAAAAACAGATGGTTTTAAGAACCATTCTGAAATCTACGATACAGTGGGACCGACTACTACTCACTACGCTAGTGCTCAGTGCTACTACTCCTCGGAGTCTGTGGCTTCATCATCTTCATTATCATCGATGAAGGCGAAATCATCCTCATCGGTGAAGAAGTCCATGGCCTGATCCTCCAGAAAATCATCATCATCGCTGAGATAAGAGTAAGGGTCTCCACGAAGATCCTCTCCGGCATTCTCCCTTTCCTCCAACTGCATGTCCCTCTCGTGGATGGTCTCCTCCAGAGATGAGATGCGGTGGCGAAGACGGGCAATAATGCGCTCCTTCTTGTCGAGTTGACGGCGACGAGACTTGCGATCCTTTGCTAGCATGGATATGGTCTGATCCTTCGTCTTGATGATGGCAGACTTGTGGTTGCAATAGTCATGGCAGTTGTCCAACTCCTGCTGACGATCATACATCATGAAGCTAAGGTGGTCCAATTGAGTCTTCAGCTCGGGGTGGTATGGGGCTTCCAGTGGTTGTCCATTTGCATCACGCCTTGGTAAAAACTCAAAGCGGGTTCCCTTGATCTGATTGATGCTCTGCCCACACAGACGGGAGAGAGATTCCTGCATTGCTCTAGCAAGTCCATCGAGCCAGTTGTTCTCTCTTAAGGTAAACTGAATTCCTTCCGCAGTGGGAGGTTCAATCTTTCCTCGGAGACTTGCAAAAATTAACCACTGCAGATCTTCTCCTCCTTGATCATTGAGCTGAGCTCCGAAGAACTCGGGGTGTGGATGCTCCAGAAGTTCCGGAAGCTGATCCAGATCCCTCTCAAAGATAAGGTCTCCTCCATTCCCCAACTGATAAAACTTGCTGTACTTCACGTCCATCTATAAAAATAGAGGATGAGTAGATTAGCAGAGTGATCAAGTGTGTCAAAATTTTATGTATTTTGCAAGAGTTTTTGAGGAACATGAATTTTTATGAAAGAATCAATGAGATAAGAATGAGACTAGGTTTTTGTAAATATTTGTTTTTCTTTGGTTTTGAAACTAAGTTTTTGGTTCACGTCCAGTCTAACTAGGGTCTCCTATGGTCAGGATGGCTCTGATACCAACTTGTCAACACCCGGATTTTTCAATCCTAGATGCCTATTATGCCATACATCGCAATCCAAGGATTACCATTTTGCCGAGACATAACAGAATTGGATACCATAGTACATCATCCGTTACAACGATACATAAGTTCTTACACAAATAGGGATCTCATGATCCAGTTCTTAATACAACTTCAAGCAGCGGAATACGTAATAATAACGGTAGCGTAGGCGAAGCTCCATCTTCAGGGTCACAGGCAATGCTGACGATGGGAGATGATCCTAGTTGTCGTAACCTTCCTGGGGTCCATCCTCCAGGTACTCCTCTTCATAGTCTGGCCATGGGAATAGCCAGGGACAAAGCCATGAGTACTCTTTAAGTACTCGCAAACTAATACTAACAGGTCAGGGTTTTTTGGATAATAGGACACTAGGCTCTAGGGTTGTTTTGCAAAAAGCCAGGTTTATCTCTACTAAGTTCCAAAGCTAGTCACAATTTTATAACTCCTAAGTGGGATCTTGTAATTCAGGTCACAACTCTGTTGTGGTCAAGTCAAAGTCCCAATTCGCTTCACAAGTCATTTTGAAAAGTCTGACGGGGGAACAGTATGGCCACTCCAACTGTCCATAACCGCGGACGCGGCTATTCGAATAGTTTGACACTCTGCAGAGATTGTACACTTTCACCACAACATTCGATACATCTGTCAGGAACAAATCCTGAATTCACCATACTCAGTATGCGGATAATCAATTCTAACCTTTCAATTACACGCCCTAGTATAAGCACCTCTCCTGTGAGTTTGGCCTCCCAACCATGACCATCTGTCATCTTGGGTACTGCACAGGTGGACAATCTTCACAAGGTAGCCTCAGCTCAGACCTTGGTCGTGAGGGAACTAATACTAAGGAATATAAGTTTCCAGTCAAGCCCTACCCAATCTTCGGGTATTGTGGTTGTACGATAAAATTGGAATGGTATCGCATCCAGACAACCATCAGCTTTATAAAGGGCTAAGCCTCATGCCTCAACATTTTCATCACCAAAATCATCTGGTGTTTAGAAACACATGTCAAAACATTTCAATAGAATGATCCATCATTCCAAGTTTTTCATAACCATTTTCACCAAGTATTCCCATCTAAAGTTGATCAAGTTTTATGCTTAGCACTAGCATCTATAAGTTGGGGTAGGCACTAATGAGGGGTGGTAACTAGTGGAGTTTCAACTAAGTACAACCTTATATCTTAGGATGATATCAAGGTTATCTAGCTTAGGCCAAATTTTATGCTCTTTATGCAACCTTCAGCACAACTGTCTAGTATCTAACCAACTCTTAGGTAGACTCTAAGTAAGCTTTGATAAAGAAATAAAGTAAGAAGCTGGCACATAAAACTAGGATTGGGTTTATCAAATGGGTATGATCACATATGCTTAAGGCATATAGTAGTCATATCACAAGGATGGGTTTGTGGCATCATGTTGGAATTATGCCCTAGAGGCAATAATAAAGATGTTATTATTATAATTCTTGTTCATGATAATGTTTATATTCCATGCTAGAATTGTATTAAGCGGAAACTTTAATACTTGTGTGGTTTGTGAACAACACCATGTCCCTAGTACGCCTCTATGGAATAGCTCATTGATCAATGATGTTTAAGGTTTCCTAACCATAGACATGAGTTGTCAATTGATAATGAGATCATATCATTAGGAGAATGATATGATGGACATACCCAAACTAAGCGAAGCAATTAGATCGTGTCATCGTGTTCGTCTTTGCGAAGCTTTTCTTATGTCAAATATTGTATTCCTTAGACCATGAGATAATACAACTCCCTGGTATCGGAAGAAAGCTTTGAGGTCATCAAACGTCATCCTATGAGAGGGTGATCATAAAGGTGTCTCTCAGGTGATCGGAAAGTATCTGTTGGGTTGTATGTATCGAGATGGGATTTGTCCCTCCCAAGTCGGAGAGATATACTTCGGGCCCACTCGGTAATCGATATCAACACCGCTTGCAAGCATGTGGTTAAGGATTTAATCACAAAGTGATATCGGATTACAGAACGAGTAAAGTACTTGCTGTGAACGAGATTGAACTAGGTATGACGGTACCGACGATCAAATCTTGGGCAAGTAAAATATCGCGAGATGAAGGGAATATAAATATGGGATTGATTGAATCCTAGCATCGTGGTTCATCCGATATGATCATCGATGAATGTGTGGGAGTCAATATGGGTGTCCAGACCCCGCTGTTGATTATTGATAAAAGATCATGTCTGCATATTCTCGAACCCGCAGGGTCACACACTTAATGTGTCTCGACGCTAGGATAGATTGGATAATTGGTTTATGAGTTTTTGTTCGGAGTCTCAGATGGGATCCGGGACATCACGAGAGGTTCCGGAGTGGTCCGGAGAATAAGATTCATATAAGGTAGTGCAGTTTTTGGAGTTCGGAATTGTTCCGGGTTAATCGGTATTGTACCGGAAGCTTCTAGAACCTTCCAGAAGGGGACCAACGTGGCCCCACCTTCCGGGAGGGGGTATGGGCCTATGAGGGAGTGCCCTGGCCGCATTGGGCCAGGGGCACAAGGCCCCATAGGGCCCAGCCGGCCAAGAGGGTTTTAAACTCGAGATAGAGCTTCTAGAAGGGGGGGGGGGTTTCCTTGCCCCCCACTCCTCCTCCTTGGGGACGCCGGTTTGGCTTGGGGGAGGGGCTAGGGCTGCGCCCACCCCTCTATATATAGAGGTCTGGGGGCGCACCAACCTCCCACACCTTCCCCTCCAACCCTAGCTGCCCTGCTGCCCTCCTCTCTCCCTCTCGACTGTTTGTAGGCGAAGCCCTGCTGCAGAAATTCTCCACCATATACACCACGCCGTCGTGTTGTAGATCCAATCCGTCTCTCCACCATACTTGCTGGTCCAAGGAAGGAGGAGACGTCGAGGTGCTGCACGTGTGCATCCCACGGAGGCACCGCCACTTGTGGTGCTAGATCGGATCGGATCGCGAGGAGGAGAAGCGAGTACGACTACATCACCCACGTTCCGACGAACGTTCCGCTGTGCGAATCTTCAAGGGTATGAAGATCTAATCCAATCTCTCTCGTTGTTTGCATCTCCTAGATTAGATCTTGGCTTTACCTCTGTTCGCATCCGTAGAAAATTTTGATTTACTATGCCGCGAAACCCTTCACATCAGTAGGGTATCTTGCAAGGGTTAGCTTACATCAATATCAGTATAAGCTGGCTAAAGTGCAAGTGTTAGCTTGCCTTGTGCAGATCAGTGGTTGAAGTTCTCCTCGGCTTCCTCTTCGTAGTATCCTCCTTCCTCCTCGTATCCTTGGTCGGTACTAGCGTCTATGAATAAATACGAGGTACACAATCACCAAGCAATACATAACTACTTGCAATCATCACACACAAGGGTCCTATAGATGATCTAGCATCATCTCTAACATTACAAGGTTAAGGCATGGTTTAAATCTTTTTATTTTTAGAAAATTAATTTCTACTCATTGAAAAACTACTTAAGATTTAATATTCTCCAAACTAAACATGGGATCATGTTGACACATGTCATCACCACATATTGTAGTCCATGGGAATGTGATTTAAAGTGGTGTCACAATTTAATAAGGTTTTACCCTTTTATTTTAATTAATTAAAGTGGCTAGAAATGCTTATGGGGCATTCTTTTATTACTTGAGCAATATTTCTTCAAGTAAACCTATATATTTTTATATATTCTGAAAGGTATGGTTAAATGTTATTTTTGAGAGTTGGAATCAACTCAAAAGCTATTATGGTTTACATTTGAAAAATGTTTGAATGCAGAAAAGCTTCTGCCTTGTTATTTTTACCAAGGGTGATCTATAAATCCAAATGACTTGAATCCAACGGGCTTGGATTCAGCATTCACAGACCTTTCCAATAAAATTGGTTTCATTCAAATTGGTGCACTGAATCGATCTGGGTTGATTTTTGAAGTTGGGTACAGAAGTGTGTTTGAATTGAAATAGAAAAGGTTTAATTTGAATAACTGGGCTGCGCGGGAAAATCTAACGGGCCGGCCTGCTAAGCGCAGTGCTCCCGCGGGATGCTTAAGTGGGTGTCCCCACTCGTCAGTGACACGGGGCTGGGCGAAGCGGTATGGGGCAACGTGGATCGTTCGATCTAGTTCTAATCTAACGGCTGGGAGTCATCGTCGACGCGAGACAACTCCGGCGATAACGAAACCTAGCGCGGCCAGCGAGGGTCGCTGGGGGCTCACCGGGGTACTGGCGAGGGTCGGCGAGGAGGGCAAACGACGAAGTCAACGACGGCGAACTCAGGAGTGGTCGCGGCAGCTCCTGGGGCGGCTCCAATCGCTGGCTCCTTTCTTCTCCGGCAGCGGCAGGCTCTAGTGAAATTCTGGCGAGGTGGTGCTCGCCTTGCTATGAGAATGGTGTGGCACGATCAGTGAGGAGAGGGGAGTGAGATGGTGTGATGAATTCGTGCGGGGGTGGCCTCTATTTATAGTCGAGCGAGGGGACCGTCGGGGCGCACGGTGAGCTCGTCGGGGGCGATGTTGCAGGCGGCTAATGGCATGGGCACGGGTAGGGGACGGTGCTGTGTCTCTTGGCGATGCTCAACGACATGGTCGCAAGGAATGGGGCGGTGTGGTTTGTTCTGGAACGGCCGATGCTCTGCGTGGCAGAGGCGGCGTCTTCGACGGCGGGCGGTGGCTGTGCGGCACGGGGCGGCAAATGGGGATGTCTGGCGGTCTCCTGGGTTGATAGCGATCGTGTATGCACGCGGCGAGGGCGGCGCGCGGTCTGTGGGTGATGGTCGAGGGTGGCGCTCTGGCGCACGCTCGGCATGGTCTGGGCGCGGCTTGTGCGCGTGGTCCAGGGCTTGGCAACGCTTGCGGCTGGGACAGTGAGTGGCGGTGGATGGTGGGCTGCCTCCTAGACAAGGTTGGCACGGGTAGTTATTCCTCTAGCTTGCTGTCCACAATGGGGTGACATTGGGGTGCTCGGCTGTTCACCATTAATGGCAATGGCAAGCTCACAGGGGTGCTAGTGTTGGGCTAATCTTTCTAGATGATCTACTGAGCTGTGTGTGAGCTAACTAGGGAACAAGTTAGGCCAGAATCAATGCACACTATAGTGTTTGTTGTTTTGTCTGATTTGTGTCTGCAACCTGTTTGATGAAATGGCCGCATGAAATCAAGTTTTGAATTTTGAAATGATTTTTGGTGGGTTTGCTAGATTGGTGCTGGTGAGTCTGCAGATGCTTGGGTTTTGAAAGTTGAGCTTGTTTGAGTGGGTTTTGAAAAAGTGGGATCTTCCCATATGAAGAAGATTCAATTTTGAATTATCATTTAAACTATGCATTTGAAAGTTTCTGGATGATCACAAAGTGGGCCTTGATACTCTGTTATGAGTACATTCAAGGGGTGCAAAGATCCAGAAAAGTTTCTGTTAGGTTCTGAAAGTTTGAGACAGCCAAAGTAGGCATGGGAGTTAAATTGGCCAAAATGACCATTCACTTAATATATTTGTTTTGATTTACTTGTCTTTAGGAAAAGTGTGGGAAATGTTTTAGATGATGTTCATTTCAACTAAGAAACATTTTACAAGCAATGGATCACACAAACAAGGTGGTTTTAAAGAAATTCAAAATCCATGCATACACATATGCATGCATTCATGAGTTTAGTTAGAAAAGTTTTTTGTTAACCCTAATCTTGATGATCTAAGTTTGGTATTTTTGGGATGTTACACTCGCCGACCCATTTGCCAAGCTGCGATTCGACTAGTCGTTGTCACCACGACTAAAATGACTAGTTCCTTCTTTTATTCAGGGAGTCCACCACCGATTCGACTGGGTGTCCAAATTGGACCCGCATACTCCGACTGCCAACAAACAACTGCGACGAATCAACGATGGCCTCGGGGACTACTGATGGGGATATGCCAACCGGGGTATGCCCAGCAGGACGTTTCCTACTGGCCCAAGCTGCCAGCGAGTGGGCCTGCAGGACGGCGACTGGATCGAGACTTGGCAAGGACCCAGGCGACTAGAAGCTGGAGGCCCAGAAGTGTAGTTAGGCCCAGGCGGATTAGGTCAAGAACCCTATGAATCCTTAACTAATTCGGTTGTAGATCTGTAAACCCTAGTGAGGTGAGCCTATATAAACCTCCCTAGGGTACGCATAGAGACACGTTCCATCATACACCCTAGCGACTTGCCGCCTAGCCGTCGAGCTCGCTCTTGTACTCTCTCCATAATACAATCTAGCAGGAGTAGGTCTTTACCCTTCAGGGGGCCAAACCTGGGTAAATCCTTGTGTCTCCGCTCTCATCTCGCACCGCAGATGGCTGGCCACCCTTGCCCTTCGTTCTACTACTCGCTGCCGATTGCAGCATCTATCGTGCCCATTCCCACGACAACGCCGCCTACTCCTCATCGTCGGAGGCGAGGTCGATGAAGACCTACGGCGGAGGCCACGCGCAGGCCTGTGCCGGAGCATGAGGCGGAGGCGGTGATGGGAGCGCGAGCGGCGCTGGGAGCACGGGGGCATCTAGGCCTGCACGGCAATCCAGGACCCGTGTAGCGTCTGAGCGGTGTCGTCCCACCTCTTCTCCTCCTCTAGCTGGGAGGTGAGGATGGCGGTCTGGAGCTCCTCCTCCTCTGTCATTGGTCGGTGCTTCCGCTCCGTCCCCTCCTCCTCTAGCTTGACCGCCACCAACCAGGGCGGCTCCTGGTCCTCCTCTGGCTGTGGACAAGGCCACACCTCAGACGTGATAGTGTTAGCGCCCCGGTAGCGCGACCAATCCGGGATGCAGCGGTGGGTAGTGGAGGCCGTCGTCGTCATCCTCCTTGTCGGAGTCCTCCTGGGACCCCTCCTAGTAGTTCTCATCGTCGTTGTCATTGAGGTTTTGAAGGTGTGCCTCGATAGCCTCGCGCCGGGACGTGTGCTCTGCCTTGAACCACCATTTCTAGACCGAGGAGTTGATGGCGTAGGTAGGATCCTCCCGCAGATCTAGCGGGAGGAAGGCCCGGCACCGACAGATCTCGTGGCGGCATGCAGGGCCTAAGGTAGGGATGGCCGGCACTGGCACGCGGGCGCCATTGAGGTCTGACCCCACCGGCAGGTGGACGTCTGGCCACAGGAAGGGCATGCCTGCCTTGGTGAGCGTGCACACAGCCTCGAGGCTCACGTACACACGCCACTCAGAGCACGGAAGCGGCAGCGGGCCATGGTGGCAGTCCACGGAAGAAGGAGGAGGAGCTATGCTAGGGCAGCAAGCGGGAGATGGAATGGCGGCCATGACCGTCGCTGATGGAGGAGTCGACCTCGCGGCCGTTCCAGCCGCGCCGGAACCAGGCCTTCCAGCTGTCCTTTGTCATCGCGGCTAGCGAGGGACATCGAGGAGGAGCTTGTCAGTTGGGAGGTAGCAGGGTTAGGGGTTTGGAAGTGGGGACTGGAAGTGGGAGTGGATGTTTATGGGGACTACGCGGTCCCATTAAAAAGGACGCGGCCCCTCTCTCTGGGACACCGCTAGGTGGGACCCATGGAAGACTCATGTGGACCGCCGCGGACGAGGCCGGCGTCCGAGCCCCCGCAGACCAGCCGCAGGTTTTGGCCCAGTTTGTGCCGAATCAGACCCCACCTCGCTGTCCGGTCCGTTTGCGGGGGAGCGTTGGGCCTTGGGCTTGGCCCGGGAGGACGCGATCGGACGTGTGGCATCTATTTGCGTGGGGCTATTAGGGATGTACTAAACACGCAACCCGGTACAGGTAGAGGACACAGTTCAACCCTAGATTTTTGATATGGTATCAGAGCCTCCTCCTCCTTCCTTGTGAGGCGGATGCCGCTCCAACACCCGACGACCAAAACCACCCGCCGGTGATCATCGACGTAGGACCCAAGAATAGCAAACAATCTTCTTCGGCTGCCTCTTGCCGTCGCAACCCACGACCGAAGAGCAAAAGAACCCTCTCCGATCGAGAGCCTTCAAAACCTTAGAAAACCTAGATACCCAAAAAGAACCTTGCTCGACCGCCATTTACCGCCAGAGAATGATGAACGGTGATCCTCTTCATCAACATCAAGACCAATCTCGATGGCCTCCTCATCCTCTTCATCCTCATCCATGGCAGCATCAGTAGCGACTGCAAGTCTGACTCCTGCCCTTGGAGATCTTCCATCGGAAAAGCTGTCTCGTGACAACCACCTCTTCTAGAAGAATCAAGTCCTTCTGGCCCTTCGAGGTGCCTAGGCTATGGGGCTGCTTGATAGCACCGATGTTGCTCTGCCCAAAACCGTCAAGATGGAAGACACCGACAAGAAAAAGATTGAAGTCCCCAATCAGGAGTATGTGATTTGGAATGCTCGCGATCAAACGTTCATGAGCTATTTGGTAAAATCCTTAGATGTAGATCTGTTATCTCAGGTTATTGGACTTGAACATGCACATGAATCTGGTCCACTATTCAAGATCTGTTTTCCTCTCAGTCTCGTGCTCGAGCGAACTTTCTCAGGGGCACTTTAATCAACACTAAGAAAGAAGACATGACTGTGAGACAGTACATTGCCACCATGAAAGGCTTTGTTCTGAACTAGCTGCTGCAAGGAAAATAGTTGATCAAGATGATCTCAAGGGCAATATCTTTGGTGGTCTCATTGATGACCGCTACACACCATTTGTGACCTCGATTAATGCCAATCCTGCCACCACATGTGAGGATATGTGTTTGTTGGAGATATGCCCAAGAGGCAATAGTAAAGTGGTTATTATTATATCTTTGTGTTTATGATAAATGTTTACATCCCATGCTATAATTTTATTAACCGAAAACATTAATACTTGTGTGTTTTGTAGACATAAAAGAGTCCCTAGTAATCCTCTTGCTGAAAATAGCTTGTTGATTAATAGATGATCATGGTTTTCTGATCATGGACATTGGATGTTATTAATAACAAGATCATATCATTAGGAGAATGATGTGATGGACACACACCCATAGTAAGCATAAAATAAGATCAAGTCATTAAGTTCATTTTGCTACAAGCTTTCAGATACATAGTAACCTAATCCTTCGACCATGAGATCATGTTAATAACCGTCACCAGATGAGTGCTTTGATGACAGAAAACACCACTTCCGTAATTGGGGGTTATAAAGGTGGCATTGGGTATTCTGAAAGTATTTGTTTAAGCGCATGGATCAAGAGTGGGATTTGTCCATCCATATGACAGATAGATATACTCTGGGTCCTCTCGGTGGAATGTCATCCAATTGGTTTGCAACCATGTGACTAGGTAACAAGGGATGTCATATCACGGAACGAGTAAAGAGTACTTATCGGTAACAAGGTTGAACTAGGTATGGATATACCACCAATTGAACCTCCGATAAGTAAAGTATCACACGATAAAGGGAATCAGTATCGTATGTGAATGGTTCATTTGATCACGAAGTTATCGTTGAATATGTGGGAGCCATTATAGATCTCTACATCCCGCTATTGGTTATTGATCAAAGAGGTGTCTCGATCATGTCTGCATAGTTCGCGAACCGTAGGGTGACACACTTATGGTTCGATGTTGATTAAGTAGATATGTAATATGAGTTGGAGACCGAATGTTGTTCGGAGTCTCAGATTAGATCCAGGACATCACGAGGAGATTCAGAATGGTCCAGAGAATAGGATTCACATAAGAAAAGTCATTTTACGGGGTTCAGAAATGTTTTCGATGTTTTGATCGAAAGCTTCTAGAATGTTCTAGAGGGACCACAAGTGGGTCCACCACCCCGGGAGGGCCCACTTGAGTTTTGGCTTGCCGTGGGGGCCTAGGTCCAGCTGCACCAAGCCCAAGGGGGCCCAACCAGCCAGCACAAGGAAAGGAGGGGCAAAACCTAATTTGGTAAGGGGGAAACTTGGGGGGCAAGTTCCCACCTCTCCCTCTTGTCCACCGAGTTGGGGAAGGACTCTGCTAGGGGTGGGAACCCTGGCTGCATCCCTCCTCTATATAAAGAGGGGTGGGGGCGCACCCCTACTCCCTCACCTCAACCCTAGCCACCGGCCTCCTCCCCCATCCATCGTCCTGCTCCGGCTTAGGCGAAGCGCTGCAGGATCTTCTCCTCCACCACCACCACCACGTCGTCGTGTTGCTGGGATTATTAGGGGATCTAGTACCTCCACTACCCACTGGAACAGGGAGAGGAAGGTCTTCATCGACTTTGTATGTGTGACCGAGTGCGGAAGCATTGCCGCAATGCAGTGCCGGAAGGATCGTCTACACGATCTTGAGATTAGAAAGTGATTGACTACATCAACCACGAAATCCTATCTCGTTAAATGCTTTGGATCTACGAGGGTTAGTTCTCTTCAATCTCGTTGCACCGATCTCGTAGATTAGATCTTGGCTTCGCCATAGATTAGATCTTGGTTTTATGTGTTCTTGTGATAGAAATTTTTGTTTTCCATGCAACAAACCCTACAGTGTTCCTAGCTTCAGGCCTTTGATGATCTCCAAGACACCCTTCCTCAGAACAGTTTTGTGTTTCAGAGCTCAGCAAATGCTGCTGCCCATGGTGGAGGCGGGCTGCAACGTCATGATGATCGTGATGCGCCAGGAGATCAGCATCGTGATAGAAGGGATGATAGGTACCTAATGAGTCCAAAATTGAAGCATATTTACCTTTTTTGCATAAATAGAGTAGGGATCTTTGTATTTCACTGTGTTTGCACACACCTTTTTTTCCTTGTTTCAACAGGATCTCGAATCATTAAGTCTTATATGAACATATCAATTGGAACAGTCATATTATGATATAATATGATATTTTTAAGTGATAAAAGTCATTTTATGGATTTACCTTCGCACCCGGAAGAACACCAAACAAGGGGAACTCACTAGTACCGATAATGACTAATGGTACGGGTGGATCGCGCCCGTACCATCCGCCCGTAATGTGTGTCAGCGCATCCACCTCATCAAATACTTTCTCCTATCAAAGATGAGGGGGAGATATGACATTCACAGCCACCAGAAACCATGAAAAACCACATCTGAAAGGGATCTAAAGGAGAAACTTGGTTGGGGAAAATCCCTTTTGCTTCATGGATCAATGGAGGACATCGTATCATCCCCTTCACCATCAACTGCTGCATCTCCATCACCATCGCTACCCCCATCTCTCATCTATTAGATCTTGTTGTAGTTCCAGATTCAATTGTGGTTTACATTAGATCTACCTCCTTGCTTTTATCCATCCATTTGATTATGATGATGTTGTTGATTGCTTCCATGTGTGAGTAGTTCCTTTGTTCTTGGGGAGATGGAGAAACCCTAGCACTGTTATGAACTTGCAATAAAGATGATCTATTCTTGTGTCCATATGACTGGATGGTCTATGATAGATTTATGATTTGTGTTTGATCTCTCTTTAGATGGTGTGTGTAGTCGGCCACGTATCATTTGCCCTCGGGAATAAAGGGAGGGAGAAATCCTTTGGACGTGTTTTGGTATCATGCCTGAAATAGCTTCATGACAAATTGGCACCGGCTCGTAACCTACATGATCAAAGGAGGACAAAGAGGGACTCCCTAAGATAATTATGATATCCATGCGAAAACCCTTAATTGCGGTGGTTTGTATGGGTGATTTCTCTCACAAATCATAGTTGTTATTTAGAGGTGACCTCACTCTTGGCTCAACAAAGTTTTTTCCTACAAGCCTTGTAGTGAACATCTTATTATGGAGCTCTCTCCATACATCTCATGACACAAGAAGTATATTATCTTAATTAATAATAATAATAATATCATGCTAGTGCTGTATCATATATCCCCGAGAATGTTTTATCCCTATTGAATTCAACCACGCTTTCACATGACTTTGTTACTTGCTTTATTTTACTCGCTTCAATTACTTTTCTGCAAACAATCAAAAACCTTTGAAACACCCTTACTTGAGATCAAAGGCAACTTATAAGTATCCTTTGGTAGATAGTAATGAGGGCATAAAGACCTTTACCAATATCTCTATGTGGGTTCGATACTTTTGATGGCACTGCGTCAACTTGTAGTGCTTTGCCGGGAAACCCCAAGAGCAAGGTGTGATGCAGCACAGCAACAAGTTTTCCCTCAGTAAGTGATGACTCCTTGATGGCGCCAGAAAACTTGGCGCTTGACGTGGAGCCTGTTGGTAACCCCAAGAGCAAGGTGTGAAGAAGTACAATAGCAAGTCTTCCCTCAGTAAGAAACCGAGGTTATCGAACTAGTAGTAGGAAGGAAACGTCACACAGGTGTTGCAAGCAACGCGGAGACCTGCACAACACAAACTCAAGACTTTGCCCCAACGAATAGTGAGGTTGTCAAGCTCACCGGTTTGCTGTAACAAAGGATTAAACGTATGGTGTGGAAGGTAATGGTGGTTTGCAGCAAGTAAACAAGTAGCAGTGGATGATGTATCGATGGTAAAGATTGGACCGGGGGTCCATAGTTCACTAGAGGTGCTCTCCTTAGATAAACCACATGGCATGAAGGGTAAACAAATTACAACGGGGCAATTGACAGGAACTGAGCAAGGCATAACAATGCAATTAATAGTCAGAAAGATCCTATGAGTTTCGATTGGGCAATACAAGAAGATACATAGACCACCATCCAACTGCATCTATGACTAGAAGTCCACCTTCAGGTTATCATCCGAACCCCCTCCAGTATTAAGTTGCAAGCAACCGACAACTGCTTTAAGCAAAGTGTGTAAGTTAAACAGTCCACATGTTCCATGAAAAAGAGACCGTTGTTTTCTCCCTAGTAGCAACAGCACATCTACAACCGAAGAGATTTCTGTCACTTCCCTTGGAAACTAGAGGCATGAACCCACTATCGAGCATAATTACCCCCTCTTGGAGTCACTAGCAACTACTTTGCCAAGATAGCTACTAACAACAGAGAGCATGCAAGATCACAAACAACACAAACATGATAGAATCATAAAGACAAAACCATTAATCAAACCAACATAGTAATCGCAATATCCATCGGATCCCCGCAAACACAACATGAATGATTACAAATAGATTAGATCTTGATCATGAACGGATCTCACAAGATCTATACATGAAAGCACAAAGGAGGAGATACAACCATCTAGCTACTACATGGACCCATAGTCCAAGGTGGAACAACTCACGCATCATACCGGAGGGAAGGCCTCCGGGATGATCTCCCCTCTAGCAGGGTGCCGGGAAGAACTTCAGATCCCCCAGATCTAGGGACGATGGTGGCGTCAGCTACAGACGGTTTCGTGGATATTTGATCAGGTGCTTAGGGTTTCTGCATCGGGGGCTTCTTATAGGCGAAGGGGGAGGCCGAGGCGGCGGCCAGGGGTGCCAAACCCTAGCCAGGCGCGGGGTCGGGGGGCACCCACGCCTTGGGTGGGTCTGGCCACCCTGGCCGGCCCCTCCGGCTCCCCTCTGTACTTCTTGTTCCCCATGTAAAGTAATTTACTTTGACGTTTGTCCCGTCCAATTCTGAGAATATTTCTTTACTAACTTTTCTAAAACCAAAAACTGCAGAAAACAGGCATCTGGCACTGTTGCAACTTGTTAATAGGTTAGTACCAGAAAACATGTAAAAATCACCTCGAAGTGTAGACAAGTAAAGAAAATTAGATATTAAACAAGCATGGAGCATCAAAAATCATAGATACATTTCTGACGTATCAAGCATCCCCAAGCTTAACTCCTGCTCGTCTTCGAGTAGGTAAGTGATAAAAAGAATAATTTTTGAGGTGACATGCACCATCACAATAAAGATCCAACCATTTGAAAGCATTGAAAGCTGGGATCAAAGAACTCTAAACATGTGCATGAAAGATGGAGTTCTAACAATAGGACATAGTAACTATGCATGCAACATGAAAGGCTACAAACAAAGATCATGAATAACATGCATTGAAAAACGTTTGTTTGTTTCACATACAGAAAACATAGCATAGTGGCAATCAACTTGTCCCTCATAGAGTAGCAATATAGTTGCATAGGACACCTTCAAAGTTCACAAGGGTGACTAGAAACAAATAGCACAAGAACAAGAAATATCACAATATGCATCAATTAATAAGATTTGGAACATTGCACACAGAATGACAACTATGCTCTCTTAATGGTGTATAAAGGTAGAAGGTGGAGACTCAATAATGGTGGAAGAAATGCCTTTTTGTAAAGGAAGAAGGGATTACAAGTTTCAAAAAGAGCATCCAAAAATTATGGTACTTGTTAGCTTTCAGCCCTCATTGCCCCTATCATAAGCATCTTGAAGTGGTTAAGGTTAAAGTGGCAAAGATGGAGTATATGCTTGACGAAGTATAAGTTGGCAATCTCAAGTCCCTTGAATACGAGGGCCACACCTCATGCATACTCAACTTTGGGTCCAGGTAAGTTCTTGTCACTATAAGTATTTGCATATCATTGAGAACCGCCAATGGGTACCCCTTGCACATGGTACATGAGCTTTCCCATAACCAAAATGACAAGGCAAGCATACAATGAGCATCTCAGCAATCTTCTTATTTACCATGGGAATATGGTGCTTTTTTCTCTCTTTCCACTTTTCTCAATGTGTCTCTTTTTTTATAAGAATAATGCTTCATAGATGTCACTATGGTGATGCTGCAAGTTTCCACCATGATTAGGCATGGCTTAGGCTAGCGGCCCAGGCATTTCTCTAACACAGGATACAAAATCCATGAACTTACAAGTTCCCTCTGTATTTCACACCGGTGACATCCATAGACAAAAGAGCATGATTAACTGAGTACAAAGTACAAGTGCAATGTTGAAAATGTTCCCCGTGATAGCACGGTTCTGCTAATTCCAACTTATAAGTGCAAGCATATACAAAAAAGTTGTCACAATGGTTCAAGTTTATTAGGAGCAAAGAATATAAAGTGTGCCATCAAGTTCGTGAGGGCTTTAATTACTAAGTTTTCACATAACAAAATAGTTTTTAATTCGAAGATAGTTGAAAACAAGAATATACTTGGAATGGTGTAACACACCATGCATAGGAGTTTATAGTGGACACTTTGGAATAACTTGGTTTCTTGGGAGTTGGAAGCATGAGTAGAACTTACTCATACAAGTGGAGGCTAGAAAAATACTAGGAGCAACCAACTAAGAGAGCATAATGGCCATAATCATGCAGAGCAACAAAATATTACTAATCAAAGCATAGAGTGGTACTACAAGTCAATGAATAAATGATCATAGAGGCTAATGGTGACTTGTGAGAGTCATAACATGGTGTGAGCATGTGCCAAGTCAACCCAAGCAAAGCATTACAGGAGAATACCACAATACTATGCTTTTGCATGCTAAAACAACGCATAATTTCTTCAAGGCACACTAAGCAATCCCAATTGTTTGGAACAAGACATGATATAGCAATAATCACTAAGCATAATGTCAAAACAACACCTAGCATGTCATGCTAAAGTCTAAGTCACGGTTAATGCAAGCTCCTCTTCACTTTCAAGCAGGAACTTCCTACTCCTTTCCAACACCAAGCAACTTATTTGCAACAACACAGCAAGAACGGGGGTCCAAACTACTTTATTCAAGCAAACTAAACAACCTAAGCAAAGCAAACGAAAACTAAGACGCTCCAAGAACAACATAACAGTGCATGAAACAATAAAAAACAAGGTGTCTAGGAAGACCTGAGCTTTTTATTGATGAAGAAGGGGATGCCTTGGGCATCCCCAAGCTTTGACGCTTGTACCTCTTGGATATTTCTTGGGGTGACACCATGGTGGCATCCCCAAGCTTGATCTTTTGTCCATTCTCCATTTCATTACATCATTCTCTCTCTACCCTTGAAATTTTTCCTTCATACGAAACTTCACACAATATTCATTAGCAACATTAGCTTATTCAAAAGATATTAGACCTCTGGCAAAGCTTTGAAACAGCAAGGCTTTCCACTAAAAACACAAGCTACTGTAGTAACTCCTTCAAAAATCTCAATTCACCTAAAGAGAACTCCTTGATGGCGCTAGAGAACTTGACGTGGAGCACTTCATTGGAAACCTCAAGAGCAAGCTGTGATGAGCACAACAACAACTCTTCCCTCAGTAGAGACCAAGATTATTGAACCAGTAGGAGGAAGGAAACGTCAAACAGGTGTTGCAAGCAACACGGAGATCTGCACAACACAAACTCAAGACTTTGCCCCAATGAATCAGTGAGGTTGTCAAGCTCACCCGTTTGCTGTAACAAAGGATTAAACGTATGGTGTGGAAGGTAATGGTTTGCAGCAAGTAAACAAGTAACAGTGGAAGATGTATCAATGGTAAAGATTGGACCGGGGTCCATAGTTCACTAGAGGTGCTCTCCTTAGATAAACAACATGGCATGAAGGGTAAATAAATTACAGCAGGGCAATTGACAGGAACTGAGCAAGGCATAACAAGGCCATTACCAGTCAGAAAGATCCTTTGAGATTCGTTTGGGCAATACAACAAGATACATAGACCGCCATCCAACTGCATCTATGACTAGAAGTCCACCTTCAGGTTATCATCCGAACCCCCTCCAGTATTAAGTTGCAAGCAACAGACAACTATTTTAAGAAAAGTGTGTAAGGTAAACAGTCCACATGTTCCATGAACAAGAAACCATTGTTTTCTCCCTAGTAGCAACAACACATCTACAACCGAAGATATTATTGTCACTTCCCTTGGAAACTAGAGGCATGAACCCACTATCGAGCATAAATACCCCCTCTCGGAGTCACTAGCAACTACTCGGCCAAGATAGCTACTAACAATGGAGAGCATGCAAGATCACAAACAACACAAACATGATAGAACCATAAAGACAAAACCATTAATCAAGCCAACATAATAATCTCAATATCCATCGGATCCCCGCAAACACAACATGCATGATTACAAATAGATTAGATCTCGATCATGAACGGAGCTCACAAGATCTATACATGAAAGCACAAAGGAGGAGATACAACCATCTAGCTACTACATGGACCCATAGTCCAAGGTGGAACTACTCATGCATCGTACCGGAGAGAAGGCCTCCGGGATGATCTCCCCTCCGGCAGGGTGCCGGGAAGAACTTCAGATACCCCCTGATCTAGGGATGATGGTGGCGGTAGCTATAGACGGTTTCATGGAGATTTGATTGGGTGCTTAGGGTTTCTGCATCGGAGGCTTATTATAGGCGAAGGGGGAGGCCAAGGCGGCAGCCAGGGGCGCCAAACCCTTGCCAGGCGCGGGATGGGGTCCACCCGCGCCTAGGGTAGGTCTGGCCGCCATGGTCGGCCCCTCCGGCTCCCCTCTAGACTTCTTGTTCCCCACAGAAAGTAATTTACTTTGACGTTTGTCCCATCCAATTCCGAGAATATTTCTTTACTAACTTTTCTGAAACCAAAAACAGCAGAAAACAGGCATCTGGCACTGTTGCAACTTGTTAATAGGTTAGTACTAGAAAACATGTAAAAAGCACCTCAAAGTGTAGACAAGTAAAGAAAAATAGATACTAAACAAGCATGTAGCATCAAAAATTATAGATACGTTTCCGACGTATCAATGAACTCGTTTACTCGTTCCCGTACCGTTGCATTCCATGATCCAATCATACGCTTGCAAGCTTCATTAATGCAACATCACCGAGTTGGCCACGTGTATCTATCTGTTACTTGGATTGGCAAATCCTGGTCTTGATAAAAACTCCTCGACCCATTTATTCAGGAACCCAACAATACCTTTATGATCATCCTTTCATGGCTTGATACTTGATATCATCAAAGTCTCCTTCCAAAACAGTGATTATGCATTATCTCACAATCGAAGGATATAAGCCATGGTGTTTCTATGTTATCATTAGTGACGAACGTTTAAGTAACTAGATCTCATTATGATTAACTTTGGGCGTATGTCTATCACATCATTCTCCATTGATGTGACCGCATTGTCAATCAGGACTATCACCATGATCTCGAAACCATAAAATCATCACTTGCCCAATGAGCTAGTTTACTAGAGGCAACTAGAGACCTGGTTGTTTGCATACCACATGTGTATTAATGTTTCGTATTAATATAGTGATAGCATGGTAAGAAACGTATTATGAACAAGAGATACATCAAATAAAAACTCTTTATTATTTGCCTCTAGGGCATATCTCCTGCAGTCTCCCACTTGCACTAGAGTACAAATTAATCTAGTTTTACAATAGGCAATGGCCTAACACCAATACTATCCCGGTGTTGCTCATGATTGGCTTGTGGAATACTTTTGGTAAACGGATCTACGACATTCAGATCCGTATGCACTTTGCAAATCTTCACTTCGCCATTCTCAACATTTTGTCTAATGGCGTGGAATCTAAGTTGGATGTGTTTGACTATTGAATGAGTTCTTGGTTCCGATGCGTTTGCTATGGAACCTGTGATGTCGTAGTAGATTGTCATAGGGTCATCCGCATTAGGAACAACTCCCAATTCAATGAAATTCTGTAGCCATACAACTTCATTCTCCGCAGATTTAACTGCGATGTATTCTAGCTCCATTGAAGACTATCACGCTTCTCCAGGTTACTACGCCACCATTCACAAAAAAGACAAATCCTGTTTGAGACTTCGAGTCATCGGAGTCCATGTTCTAGCTTGCATCCACGTAACCAATTATGTTTAGAGCTTCATCACCACCTCCATAGACTAGGACCATATCCTTAGTTCTTTTTAGATACTTTAGGATATTCTTCACAGCTTTCCAATGTTCCACTCCTGGATCACTTTGGAAACGACTTGTCCAACTGAGAGTCAGGACCACATCGGGTCGAGTACATAGCATAGCATACATGATGAAACCTATGGAAGAAGCATAGGGGACATGATGCAGCGCAACATAGCGCAACACACGACGTTCACCATTGGTCCACATCATGCTACGCTAACCATCACTCTAAAGGTGAATTCCTTCCACACCTTGCCTTCCTTTGGTTATCATGATAATGGGATTCTACTTGAGACAAATTCCCATGATATGACTAGGTCCATGACCATGCTTCCAAGAGGATGCGGCAAGGAAGAACCTGGAGCCAAGACACCCAAGCAAGAGGCCTAGAAGAGAAGACACAAGAAGCTGCTGAAGCCAGACCGGAGTCTCAGGACCAAAAGACCGGAATTTCCGGCCTACGACACCGGAGTCTCTAGCCCATCTCCGGACTGGCCCCCAAACCGAAGCCTGGGACAGTCTATATGCCCCTCCATAGACTGACCAGAGATTGATAGGAATCTCCGGTCCACACCAAAGTCCCCGGACCTCTACTCTAGAATCTCCGGACTGTGTGGTTCGGGCCTGCGTGCCTCAAGTGGGCCTGCCATGTAACGCCCAGAACTTCCTGTTTATTCCTATTTTATCCCTAGATCGTGGCTGTCCTATATATAAGCCCCCACCCCTCCTTGAAAGCCTAGAGTTCAAGATGAAAGAAGGCATGTGCCTAACCCTAGATGAGAACCCCTATCTATAGTTAATATATGAGTTGTACAAGGCCTTGCAGGTCGGTGTTCGTCCCCAAGTCGTCAAGACCCTCCTCAAGTGTTTGGTCTATCCTTGTCAAGGATTCTAGTAGTTCTAGGTCTCTCCCCTTTGGGATTCTACTTGTTTGCTACTCTCTCCTTTGATTTGGATTCTATCATCCTCTTGTCAATCTCTCCTTTGGTGATTCCACCGCAAGGTCTCTCACCGAGGATTATATTGGATTGGTTGTTCAAACCAACTGGAGGAAATAGAATCAGGTTGTGTTTGCGTGCGTTTGTATCTTTACCTTGCATTTGCGTTGCATTCATCACGTTTCCCCTCACTCCCCGCCTCAAATCCGTGAAGATCGGGACACCCTAAGGGTAAATCCACAAGGAGACCCATATCAACTGGTATCAGCACCTTTTGGTTGCCACGGATTTGACTTTGTTCACCGATTTGCACCATAAATTTGAAAATACCAAAAATATTACCCCAAATTAATCTAACAAAGCTTCCGCAACAACACCTCGCACTGACATCGACACCGTGGATCTCGAACCAAACCTCCACCAACGGTTTCAAGTCTCACATCACCACATGGTATAACTTGCGCCAACTTTGTTAACCCCATTCTTCCTTTTTGTGTTACCTAACCTATAGAGAGTAGATCCTCTTATGTTTGTTGAAGCATTGTGCGCTTTCTCTTGCATAGCAATAGTATAGAGGCAATAACAAACTTTATTTCTCCATAGCATAGAAAGGAAAAAGATATACAAAAAAACAAAAAATCTTCTAAGCAAAAGAAAAAAGAGAAAGATACCAATACAAAAGAGAGTCCCAAGCTTCTAAGAAATAGTGCGAGTAAGAGCAAGGCAAGTGTGCAAATCCATTTCTTCTCAATCTTGTGCAAACGAGATATAGTCTCTCCATGTGTTGGCACAACACCGAGCTTTAGTCTTTGTTAGGACCAATTTTGTTTATTGCTCTTTTTCATAGTCGTGCTATCCACATTAATCTCCATCGTGTGTGTATAGTCATAGGTTCTTGTCACCCTTTTTGACATTTTCCTGGGACTTTGTTTTTTTTGGATCTTACCCACTTTTGAAAATAACCTTTTCATTGGTTGTTCCATTTTCTATCCACCTCCCTATCCTACCACCATAGGCCTTTGTGTGTGTGTCTTGTGTACCCGCTATTTTCTTTGCTCTCGGCAAGAACAATCTTTCCAATTTTTGACTCCGGTGAGGCAAAGTAGAAATTACCATTCCACTGATACCACCCTCTCTATCATGTCTAGGGGAAGCAGAGCCAGTGGAGATAGCAACTTAAACAACCAAGACGGTTTTGCCACGCGCCACAACTTATGGGCATAACGCCAATAATTCAATACTCAGTTCGAGCGACTTGAGAACCGTCTCGATGATACTTTTTGAGAATTTGAATATCATGAGCGGCAACTTCAAGAAGAGAACCATGCGCAACTCCAAGATCTTCACCAAGATATTGCCAATCTTGGCAACTGACATGGTCACCGTTCAAGCTCGTCAAGTTTGTCCGGCACACACTCCTCAAGTCGACATGGCAAGGCTTCAAGGTCCAACTCCCACCGCAGAGAACCCCACCACCACAATGGGGACCATCAAGCTCGTCATCGTCATGCTCAAGCGGTGGACCCAAATGCTCCTCAACCTCAACAACAACGCCAAGAGCATGGTCACCACCATAATAAGCAATCATCAATGTGCAAAGCCCACGAGAACATCATGATGAAGACAATAAAATGATAGGCATCGGCATCATCCACATGGCCACCATATGCCTCTTCCACAAAAGTAAGCACCAGCATGGGATACAAGCGACGATGATGCGAATGCGCGCCAAGCTAGATGCAACAACCGACATGCACAACACCACCACCGACACTGACAAGCTATGAATGCTAATTATGCCGAGCAAAGGCGAAGAAGGGACTTCGAGCATCACCAAGATCCTCCCCCACCACTGCCTCTAGGCAATCAAGACCCTCCTCTGCTGCCTCCATGCCCACCAAGTGACGCAAGTATGCACCATGAACATCGCAACAACCACCATGAGCGTGATGATGGCAAGTTTGGGAAGCTCAATTTCATTATGCCCAAGTTAAAAGGAGAAGAAAATGCTGATGAATATCTTGAATGGGACCTCAAAGTCGATAAGATCTTCCGAGTCCACAACTTTTCCGAAGAGAAGAAAGTTGCAATGGCATATCTTGAGATTGAGGACTATGCCAATGTTTGGTGGGAAGACTATCAAAGCAATCGTGAGAAGCTAGAGGAACCACCAGTCACCACTTGGACCAAGATGAATAGCGTGATGTATGCAAGATTTTTCCTCGAGCACTATCGCCAAGACCTTTTCGACAAGCTCCAAAACCTAAAGCAAGGAACAAATACAATTGAAGAGTTCTACAAGGAAATGGAGATGACTATGATGAGAGGCGATGTGAAGGAGCTCGAGGAGCAAACAATTGATTGGTTCCTCAATGGATTGAGCCATGCAATATGCAAAATAGTCGATTTACAACATTACAAGACTCTAGTGAACCTCCTACACCAAGCACCAAGGTCGAGCTCCACTTTCAAAAGGAAAATGCTTATGAGAAGCAAAGGGTGTACTTCGCTTCAATCAACGCGAATGACTCCTCCAAGCCAACAAACCAAGCACCAAGCTCCTCCAAGAAAACCAAGACCCATATGGAATCCTCCTCCAATACAACGGAAAGTCAAGTCATTTGCTACAAGTGTGGAGGAAAGGGCCACAAGTCTTATGAGTGCATCAACACGAGAGTTATGCTAACGTATTAGAATGGAGCCATGTACTCCCTGAGTGAACAAGAATATGACGCTTTGACTAAAGCCGCTATCGCAAAGGACACAACAATGCAAGAGGAGGACACACTCATATGCGAGCATGATCTGAGTCCTTCACTTGTCATCGCCCAAGTTTTGACAACCCACTCCATTCCAAGAGAGGACGAACCTCTCAACATCTTCCAAACCCGAGCCGTAATTGATGGCAAGTCTATAAAGGTAATCATTGATGGAGGAAGTTGTCACAACATTGCGAGCATCGAGATTTGTGAGAAACTCAAGTTACCATACGTGGAGCACCCTCAACCATATCATGTCAAATGGCTTGATGACAATGGCACCATTGATGACCCACAAGTATAGGGGATCGCAACAGTCTTCGCGGGTAGTATTACCCAATTTATTGATTCGACACAAGGGGAGCCAAAGAATACTTGCAAGCCTTAACAACTGAGTTGTCAATTCAGCTGCACCTGGAAATAGTTCTTGCTCACAGAAGTTTATCAGTAGCAACAGTTTTTAGTAGAAACAGCAAAGCAATAACAACAGCAATAACAACAGTGAAACAAGAGCAATAGTAACAGTAACGGTAATAGTAGGATTCGAGTGCGGTAGGCATAGGGATGGATGGACGGGCGTTCCATGGTGAAGTATAAAAATGTAACTTCAAGATCTAGGGCATTGCAGATAAATAATAACAAGCATCCAAGTACTAAACAATCCTAGGCATATACTCCAAATATAGTCATACGTGCTCGCAATGAGAACTTGCACAACATCTTCTGTCCAGCCAGCCCGTGGCAGCGAGGCCTCTAGGGAACTACTGGCAATTAAGGTGCTCCTTTTAATAGAGCACTGGAGCAAAGTATTAACACTCCGTGAACACATGTGATCCTCACACCATAGTCATCCCCTCTGGTTGTCCCAATTATTGTCACTTTGGGGCCTTTGGATCCAGGCAATGATATGTGTACACAACTTGCAGATAAGATCACAAACAGTACTATCATAATGATTCAATAATAAGTTCAGATCTGATACCATGGCACTCAGGCCCTAGTGACAAGCATTAAGCACAACAAGTTGCAACAAAGTCAAATAGCACTAATAGAGATACCAGGCACTATGCCCTAACAGATCTTATTCGATTACATGATAGAACTCATCCAATCCCTACCATTCCCAAGCCTACAGCGGGGGATTACTCACTCATGGATGAGGGGAACATCGGTGGTTGATGGAGATGCGTTGGTGATGACGATGGCGATGATCCTCTCCAAATTCCCCGTCCCCGCAGGGTGCCAGAATGGAGTTTCTGGATCCAAATATTGGTTTCTGGTGGCGGCGGCGGAGCGGAACTCTCTTTGGAAAACTATCGAACCCCCTCGGTTTTTAGGTCGAAAGGCAACTTATAGGGGCAGAGGGAGGCCGAGGAGCTTCCTGGGGTGGAAGCACCCCATCCAGGTGCGGGGTCAGGTGGGCCCACGCCTGGGGTCGGTCTGGGCCCTCCAGGCCTCCTCTCTGTCTCCCCTTCTGGCTCCATGGATCTTCTGGTGAAAAATAGTTTTTGGCATATTTTCTGGGATTTTTCCTGAAGTTGATTTTCTGCACAAAAACAAGACACCAAGGTAATTCTGCTGAAAACAGCGTCAGTTCGTGTTAGTTGTATCCAAATCACACAAGTATAGAGGAAAAACAATAGCAAAGTGTTCAAGAAAGTAGATACGTTATGGACTTATCAACTCCCCCCAAGCTTAGCTTATTGCTTGTCCTCAAGCAATTTAGTTGAAAACTGAGTGTGATAAAAGAACTTTCACGAACACTTTGCTTCATATGATGTAAATAATCTCAGCATAGGAGTAGATGCTTAGACAATTCATAATAAAGAGTATGCAACTAAGTCTACTCAATAGTCATTCCAAGATATGAAGAGAAACCAACTCAATGATAATAAGTAGCATGAAACATAAACATAAGCAACATTGCAATGCTCATAATAAGGTATGATAGAGTGGTATCTCGCTTGCCTTTGTTTGAAGAGCACAATATAAATGCCAAGGCACCTCTGAAGTTCACATGAAGACTAGACATAAAGATATCAGAGATACAAGCATCAAAGTCATGACATAATTAACCAAGTTTTGGAACAAACACAAGAATGACAACTGTGCTCTCAAGAAGGTGCTCATAGAATAAGTGGTGACTCAACAAGGTTGTGAAAATGGTTTTGTGAAGGTTTGAAAGGCTTCCAAATGCTGAAAGGAAGGTACTCATTAGCTTTGAGCTATCATTGCCCCTATCATAGGCATCTTCATGTGGTTAAGGTGAAAGTGAGGTCCACTCTGAATCATATGCTTGACAGACCATAGACTGGAAATCCCAAGTCCCTTGAGTACGAGGGTCGCTCCGCATGCTACTCAACTTTGGTCACCTGAAAGTTCTTGTCATTGTAAATACATGCATATCATCAAGAACCGCCAACAGGGTACCCCTTGCACATGGTACAGGAGCTTTCACATAACCAAAATGACAAGGCAAGCAGACAATGAGCATCTCAACAATCTTTTTATTTACCATATGCATAGCTTTTTATTGAGGACGCTTCATAGATGCTCATTATGGTGATGCTGCAAGTTTCCACCATGATTAAGGATGGCTTAGGCTAGCGGCCCAGGCGTTTATCTAACACAATGTATAAACTCCATGAACTCACAACCTCCCCTTTTATTTCACATCGTCGACATCCATAAACAAAAGAGCAAGGAAACAACTGTATGAGATATCCAAAAAGTGTTGAAAGCGTTCCCCGTGACAGCACGGTTCTGCTGACTCCCAGTATATAATTAGCAAGCATATAACTTTCATGGACTAGTCACAATGGTTCAGGATTATTAAGCGCAAGGAATAAAGTGTGCCATCAAGTTCGTGAGAGCTTTACTAACTAATTTTCTCAAAACAGACAAACATTTTACTTTGGAAGAAAACACGGCATATGGGATATGCACTGAAATAGCAAATGATGCTAATAGGTAGGTATGGTGGACACGGCTGGCAATATTGGTTTTGGGGAGTTGGAAGCACAGGTAGAGCACATACTCAGTGCAGGTGAAGGCTAGCAATAGAGAGGGGGCGACAATCAAGAGAGCAATAGCTATCATAATCATGCTTGCAACAAAACAGGACTAACTATGGCATGAAAGTGATACAAGAACTCTGAGGCAAAATAAATCATCGAGACTTACTGACTATTGATTAGTCATATGCATGCGTGAGCATGTGCCAAGTCGATTCACATGAACAGTCAGAGGAGGATACCACAATATCATACCAAAGTATGAATAAAACAATGCAAGAAAACATTCATATGACATGCTACAAACTATTAGCAAGCTGGAGCTAATCATAGACAAGCAAGAACTACTAAGCATCCATAATGGCATACACCTTACACAAATAGGCTAAGCATGCTCACAATGATGAGTATATGTACAAAAATGAAAAAAATAGAGTTCGTTACCAGCCTATTACCATACCTCAAGTTTTCTTAATCTTCATTATTTCCCTTCACTTGTGTGACTTGAATAGTTAACATGAAATCAAAATCCACTGAGGACGACTGAACCCTGCAAAGAACTCACAAAACCAAAGAAGAACAACAAATATTTTTGGTGTTTTAGATTTTTTAGAAACAAGCAAACAAAGAAAAACCAAACAAAAACAAAGCAAACCAAACAAACCAAAATAAAACCAAAAACAAAAACTAAGACGCTCTAAGAACAACACAACTGTGCATGAGACAATAAAAAGAAGTGTCTAGAAAGACCCGAGATTTTTATTGATGAAGAAGGGGATGCCTTGGGCACCCCCAAGCTTTGACGCTTGTACCTCTTGAATATTTCTTGGGGTGATACGGGGTGGCCCCCAAGCTTGAGCTTTTGTCCATTCTTCATCTCATTACATCATTCTTCCATTACACCTAAAAATTTCCCTTCATACAAAACTTCACACAATCTTCATTAGCAACATTAGTGCATTCAAAAGGTAATAGACCTTTGGGGTTTAGTTTTAAAACAGCAAAACTTTCACTAAAGACACAAGCTACTGTAGCAATTCCCTAAAAAAGCTCAATTTCCCAAAAAGAACCCGAAAAGGAATCAATAAGAAGCAAATGCAAATAATGGCAGAAATCTGTCAAAACAGACCAGCAGGTAGAAACAGATTTTTCCGAAGACCTTAGGTTGCTCAAATCAAAGAATGTTGAACTAACGAAAGTTAGATAACATACTGGGGGATTCATTCGAAAAATTTCAGCTCAATCCGACTGACAGAGACTCCTCACGAATATTTATGGTGGAGGAAAGAAATCTGTTTCGGGGCAGCAACTCCTGAAATCTTACTTCCCTCTCGTTAGAGGTCATTCTTGGCACAAAAAGCAAATAAAAAGGATAAGGAGAGGTCATTACTGAATTAATAACTTCCAATACTCAAGGAAACTCTTGGGTTATCTCCCAACAAGTACTTTTCTTTAACGCCTTTAAGTTAGGCATGACGGAGAGCAAAGATTGGAAAGGAGAAAAATAAAAGTGAGCAAGTATAACCACAGTGAAAGCATTATTTTGTTTGTCAAAATCCTTTTGTTAACAAGGTTGATCAAGTCTTGTTACCAAAACAATCTTATATGAAACAAAACTTTGCATTCCACAAGGTGATTATGTTACCTCATACTTGATAGCAATGGTCCCAATCATAATAGTTTCAAAATTTTCTTGTGGAATGGGAAAATATATTTCTCCAACCTTGATGCTCTCAATATTTTCAATGGAATTCAGGCAATAGCTCTTAACAACCTTCTTGGGGAAGTAGACAGTGTGCTCTTTGTCATTAATTGTCACATCCCAAGATTTTCCAAATCTTGTAATGTGAAAAATAAATGAATAAAATAAAACTTTGTTTGATTTTCAGGGCCAGAAGAAACTTTTTGAATTCAATTGGAACTGCAAACCAAGTTGAATCAAATAAAATCCTAAATGGATTTAAAAAGATAAAACATTTATTAAAGGAAAATAAAAATATTTAAAATTACTATTTTGGATCTTTTAAAATAAAAGGATTTGGTTTACAAAAGAAAAGGTGGGTTTATAAATAAAGATTATTTTATAAAGACAAATTACCTTGGCCAAAGCTTATGAAATAAAATGCTTTGTTTTGATAAAAATAGTAAAGGGTTATTTAAAAATAAATTAATAAGGATTTAATATCCAAGTTTTACTAATAAAGGTTTTACTATTTCCAAAACATCAAAACTTATTTATTTGTTTAAAATAAGTTTTCCATGTACTTCATATTCTCAAATAAAACCTACTGTTTTGGTTTTGAAAATAATTAGATTTCAAAGTGGAGTTTAAAATAAAAATCAAATTCTATTTTTTTTATTTATAATAACATTGGTCTTTTTGTTTAATTAATAATGGACCCTAAAATAAAATTATTATTTTGATTTTGGAATTCTGGTTTATGTTGCTAAACAGAACCAAATCGAAAATTGCAAAGTTTGGTGATTGTTTGATTTGATTTGAACATTGTTTTTTGTTTGAATTTTCAAAACAGAAATTGGAATAAGAAAAAGAAAAAAGATTGCAGAAAGAAAAAAATAGGATCTGGACCAGCCCAGCCGGCCAAGCCCAACAAGCCCAGAACCAGCCCAGCTTCCCTCCCCGAAGAAAACGATTCGCACTCGATTTTGAACCCACAGAGAAGCTGACCGGTGGACCCTCCCCTCACTCCCTTTCCTCGCTGACAGCAGGGACCCACACATGCCAACTCACCCCTCTTCTTCCTCGTGACGACCACGCCGGCCATTTCTGCCAGTGATTCCGCACGTTAATTCACGAGTAATGGCCGCGTTAATCTCGCCCCTGACCATGCATACTTAAGCACCTCTCCTCCCTCTGTCTTCCCCTCAAACGCCAACCCCTCCTTGCCACCAGGCTGCTCGGAATCAGCTCCAAACCGCTGCTGCTCCGACGAGCTTCCTTCTCCAATTCCGGCCGAGCCTCGCCACCTCCTGCCTCCACAAGCACACGAGCACACTCACCACTCCCTGGCACATCTTCCTGTACCTGCCGTTCAACCACGGGCGCCCAGAGCGTCACCTTCGACAAGCTCAGACCTCGCCGCCGCGTCTGTCTTCAACTCCGGCAAGTACCCAGGTAGTTTCAGACCACCCCGCGCCTTTTAGTTCATGCACGCGTCATCTCCTTGATCTTACGCGTCTGACCACACCCTCGGTTTGCCTCCGCATGATCTACAGCGTCGCCTTCGACCGCGGACAGAACCACCCGACGCCGACGACGTCTCCGACGAGCAATCGCCACCGTTCCCGTGCGCCCCTGCCTCTTCGACCACACGTTGAGCTTCCCCAGCCTCCCGCAATCTCGGTGAGCACCCCCTCTGTCTTCCTTGCTCCCTACAACAGCCGCTAGCCCGCTGCCTGACCGTCGCCGCCGTCCACCGTCGCGCAGCGCCGCCCGTTAGTGGTCTGTTGTTTGCATCCGTTAGATCAAGATCGTATGGCTGTGATAGAATGTAAGCGAACAGGTATCGTATGCCTCTGCGCCGCTCGATCTAAGTTAGATCATACGGTCTGCAACGCGTGATCCACCCGAACCGGTACCGTCCAATTAGAAAGCGACGCGTGGCCAGTTCCAGTTTAAAATAGAAATTTGAAAACATATTAGATTGTGATTTTCAAACCCTTGTAACTTTTGATCCACACGTCCAAATTTTACAAATTTGATATCATTGGAATTAATGGAACAAGCCCTAGCCAACCATGCCCTTAGTTTAGTAAATAGTATCTGTTAGTTTTCTTGTTTTTGCAGAAACTTTTGTGTGCTTGTTTAGAGTATAAAAATGATTCAAAAATGTTTTTAGGGTTAAAACCTTTGCAAAATGGTTTGTTGTGAACTTACTGACCCTAGGAATCAACCCATGGTTTTGAAAATGAAATTGGTAAAATTTAGGATGGACCATTTGAGTTAGCCCATTTCTAGCCAAATGAAAATAATGGTTTTTGTTATGAAAATGATTTTGAGTAAAAAACTTTGGGAAAATGTTTTGGACCAAATCTACTAACCCTAAACACCAAGTTTGGAGAAACAACAACTTATTTGGTGAACCACTTAAAGTTGTTGCTTGATAAAAATATTTTCACACCACATGAAATGATGAATGGACTTAAAAATAGATTTTGGATAAAACCCTTTTGCAAATGACTTTGCCATTTTGGTAAATGACCACTTTGGACCTTACAAAGTTTAGAAGCCTAGTGGAGACCATCTTTGCAAATAGAACCATCCCTTGCATGCTTACATGCATGACTTAGATCCCATTGTTTATGTGTGTGAATTGTTTGATTGAATTATTGGTTTGGAATGCTCGTTGATATTGTGTTTACTTGATTGACTTGTAGTGAAGTTAGAAAAGTGTGAGACTAGCAAGATCAAGGAGTGAACCACCATTCCTTACCAAAAAGGCAAGTTACACTATCATCTAAAGTCCTATTATTTTCATTATACTTAGTGGATTTGAAACATGCATGAAAATAATTTTATACTTATGCTATGCTAAATCCTAATAGGATACCCTATACATTCCTTAGAGAAAACAAGGTAGTGGTTACATGCTTAGCCATGCTATATTTTGAAAAGAGATACATGTTGAGATTTTATGATGTTGAGAAAAGGACTTGTGATTTTATATAATAAAACAAGGACTCAATGAACCACCTGGGTGGCCAAGGTTACTTTGAATTTTGGAGAAGGTGGCAACAAAAGGAACCATGTCTATGGCAATCTCTTTGTGTTGTGCTCCAAAAGAAACCACCCAGGAAACTTAGAGATTGAACATGTTTCTCCAATTGTGGCTTTCGTGTGCAACCACATGCTATTATGGCTCTGGCTTAGTCAACTACATTGGGAAGACCCATGCATTGTCTTCAGTTAACTGGACATGGGGACCTGGAATCCTACATGGGTGCTGAAGATAAGCTAGCAATGATGTATGGGAGGACCCTTTGGAAAGACTTCGTCACATTCTCAATCTGCCAGTACTCCATCTTGGTGAGCACTAGTCCAATGGCCACTGGTGGCAACAAGATGGGATTGTGACATGTGGGTAAAGTGTACTCCTTCTGCAGAAGATAATAAAATCTAAGTACTTAGCCGTGTCCCCGGTTATGTACAATACTGAGCAACTAAAGTTTGAAGCTATGGGAGATCTCGACATTCCAATTTCTAAAAAACAAAAACTTGATGCACTTGGGGGTACCAAGGAGCTCAAGAGATTTGGTTAAAACTTGATGTACTTGGGGTTACCAAGGAACTCAAGAGATTTTGTTGAAGACTTGAACACTTGGGGTTACCAAGTAGTTCAAGGAGATTTTGATAACAACTTAAAACACTTGGACTTTACCAAGAAGATTTTCAAAGATTTGACAAAGGACCAAAACCATTTTGCAAAGACAGGATAAAATATTGCTTTATGCAAATAAGCCTAAAACTCTACTTAGCCAAATATGCATGTAATGATAGGATCCACTTATATTCTACATAGTAGTGAAACTTGCCAATACAATTCAAATGTATTGACCCTTGTGGCTGTAACTTGTAATGTTGCAGGTTTGATTGATTTTAGTGAAGATTGATTGATTAGGATTATAAAGCCTACAACCAGCATTTGCCTGTGGCACTTGAAGATGAAGGACCCCATGCTTATAGTTATTCCGCTGCAATGTAATGTAAATAGCCAAATGAGCTATGTACAGATGTAATAAAATTATGTTATTCCTGGTTATAAAGTTATATTATGACCTTTGTTTCTTGATATTACATCTAAACTGTGGATGCTAGCTATTGATCCAGGGACTAGCATTGTAAACACAGGGGATTCCACCTTATGTTAATAAAGGTTGGGACACTCCCTCTACATTAATATTGAATGTTACTTTTCCTTGATTGCAATTGATGACAGCACCTGCAGTATTAAGAAAAGGTCTCCGAAGAATAATAGACATATTATCATCTTCAGGCATTTCAAGAACAACAAAATCAGTTAAAACCATGCAATTATGAGCAACTTGAACAGGAACATCCTCACATATACCAAAAGGAATAGTAATTGACTTATCAGCCATTTGCAAAGAAATATCAGTTGATATCAACTTTTCTAGCTAGAGTCTCTTATAGAGAGAAAAAGGCATAACACTAACTCCAGCTCCCAAATCACATAAAGTAGTTCTAACATAATTATTCTTAATGGAGCAAGGAATAGTTGGTATACCTGGATCACCAAGTTTCTTTGGAACCTTACCATTGAAGGAGTAATTAGCAAGCAAAGTAGAAATCTCCTCATTAGGAATCTTCCTTTTATTAGAGACAATATCCTTCATATACTTTGAATAAGGAGGAAACTTAATAGCATTAGTCAAAGGAATTTGCAAGGATAAAGGTTTCATCCACTCACAATTTTTTTTGTAGTGTTCTTCCTCCTTTGACTTGTGTTTCTTACCTGGAAAAGGCATAGGTTTCTGCACCCAAGGTTCTCTCTCTTTACCATGTTTATTAGCAATAAAATCTTCCTTTGTGTACCTAGTGTTCTTAGTGTGCTTCTCAGGTTCTTCCACACCTTCCTCCTTATCAGCAGACTCATTTTTATCATTACCACTCTCAGTTTCAACATCAGAGACAGATATACTATTAGGATCTACAGCAGGTTCAAGTGGTTCCTCAACTATCTTATATTTCTTTTTCTTTCTCTTACGAGGACTACCACTATCTTCACCTTGTTGAGAATCCTGCTCAATTCTTTTAGGGTGTCCTTCAGGATATAAAGGATCTTGAGTAGCTATACCACTCCTAGTTCTAATTCCATAAGCATATTTATCTCCTGAAGCAATAACTAGCATATCCTTTTGTACCTTAGAAAGTTGATCAAGTTGAGTTTGAACCATTTGAAAGTGTTTATAAAGTATTTTGATATCATTAGAAGTTCTTTCCACTTTATCTTTCAACTCATGGATAGCCCTAGAGTTTTCCAATAAATGATTCTGAACTTGTTTATTAAAATACCCTTGTTTAATAATAAAAGTGTCAAGTTCCTCTAAGAATTGATCAGGAGGCTTACCATAAGGAATATCACCTTCATCAAAGTGCTGGAGAGAGTGTACCTCAATAGTGGATGAGTGGGGAATTGGCTTACATAATTCTTCTATAGGAGGTAGATTCTTCACATCTTCAGCTCTAATACCTTTCTCCTTAAGACGCTTCTTAGCTTCCTTCATCACTTCATCATTTAATGCAATAACTCCCCTCTTCTTTGTTGTTGGTGTTGGAACTGGTTCAGGGATAACTGGTTCAGGAGTAATAGGCTTAGGTGTATTCAGCTCAGTTGAAGTCCAATCATCATAATTCTTGCTTATCTTAGTCATTAATTCTTCAGCATCTGTAGGAGTCCTTTTCCTAAAAACACAATCAACAAAGCTATCTAGGTAGGTCCTAGAATCATCAGTTAGTCCATTATAATAAATATCAAGAAGCTCGTTCTTAGGCAATGGACATCCAGGATGTGCATGAATCAAGGCACAGAGCCTTGTCCATGACTCGGGCAATTTCTCTTCTTCTCCCTGTTTAAAATCAAAAAGTCTATGCAAAGCAGCATGTCTAGCACTGGGAGGAAAATATTTCTGGAAGAAAGAAGCAATCAAGCAATCAGGGCTATCAATGGAACGAGGAGGTAATCTATTAAACCAAGCCCTAGCTTCTCCTTTTAGTGAAAAGGGGAAGATCTTAGCAATAAAGTACTTTCGCATCTTAAAATCATCAGAGAACAAAGCACTCATAGTAGAAAGCTCATTCATATGAGCCACAACACTCTCATTTTCAGTCCCACAAAAAAGGTTCTTTCTCAACAATATCTAAATAATATAAATCAAGAGAGAAATCATAATCTTTATCTTTAATATCTATGGGAGAAGTGGCAAACTTAGGACCAGAGGACAACTTAGGCATGATAGTACATCTAGCAAGGAGACTCTTAATAGAACTAGTACTATGTGTGTTTTGGCACTCTTCAACAAAATCATCAGTGAACTCAATGTAACCATCATTAATATCATAACTCTCACTAGACTCAGGTGAGCTAACAGGTGTAACAGTGTCTTCACTAGGAGTTTTGGTATTTCCTAGACTAGCCATAGTAGCATCTAGAAAAGGACCTAATGAACCACTCGCATCAAGCACAGTAGAAGTAACATCATGAGCATCAAAAGCAGTTTCAGACTCAGCATTTGTAGCAGTGTGTAGTATGAGTATGTGGTGGTGGTGTGACAAGCTTACTTATAACAGACGGTGAATCAAGAGCAACAGAGGTGTTTAGTACTGTACCTCTTCTTGTAGTGGATGGTAAAATAGGGAACTTTCCAACACGATACTTCCCCATGATGAAAGGAGTAGCAGTGAACAATAATAGATCCAAGTAAACTTACAAATAAAGCTATGCTCCCCGGCAACAGCGCCAGAAAATAGTCTTGATGATCCACAAGTATAGGGGATCGCAACAGTCTTCGCGGGTAGTATTACCCAATTTATTGATTTGACACAAGGGGAGCCAAAGAATACTTGCAAGCCTTAACAACTGAGTTGTCAATTCAGGTGCACCTAGAAATAGTTCTTGCTCACAGAATTTTATCGGTAGCAACAGTATGTAGTAGCAACAGCAAAGCAACAACAACAGAAACAGTGAAACATGAGCTATAGTAACAGTAACGGTAACAGTAGGATTCAAGTGTGGTAGGCATAGGGATGGATGGACGGGCGTTCCATGGTGAAGCATAAAAATGTAACTTCAAGATCTAGGGCATTGCAGATAAATAATAACAAGCATCCAAGTACTAAACAATCCTAGGCATATACTCCAAATATAGTCATACGTGCTCGCAATGAGAACTTGCACAACATCTTCTATCCAGCCAGCCCGTGGCAGCGAGGCCTCTAGGGAACTACTGGCAATTAAGGTGCTCCTTTTAATAGAGCACTGGAGCAAAGTATTAACACTCCGTGAACACATGTGATCCTCACACCATAGTCATCCCCTCCGGTTGTCCCAATTATTGTCACTTTGGGGCCTTTGGATCCAGGCAATGATATGTGTACACAACTTGCAGATAAGATCACAAACAGTACTATCATAATGATTCAATGATAAGTTCAGATCTGATACCATGGCACTCAGGCCCTAGTGACAAGCATTAAGCACAACAAGTTGCAACAAAGTCAAATAGCACTAATAGAGATACCAGGCACTATGCCCTAACAGATCTTATTCGATTACATGATAGAACTCATCCAATCCCTACCATCCCCAAGCCTACAGCGGGGGATTACTCACTCATGGATGAGGGGAACATCGGTGGTTGATGGAGATGCGTTGGTGATGACGATGGCGATGATCCTCTCCAAATTCCCCGTCCCCGCAGGGTGCCAGAACGGAGTTTCTGGATCCAAATATTGGTTTCTGGTGGCGGCGGCGGAGCGGAACTCTCTTTGGAAAACTATCGAACCCCCCTCGGTTTTTAGGTCGAAAGGCAACTTATAGGGGCAGAGGGAGGCCGAGGAGCTGCCTGGGGTGGCAGCACCCCCTCCAGGCGCGGGGTCAGGTGGGCCCACACCTAGGGTGGGTCTGGGCCTCCCAGGCCTCCTCTCTGTCTCCCCTTTTAGCTCCGTGGATCTTCTGGTGAAAATAGTTTTTGGCATATTTTCTGGATTTTTCCTGATAGTTGATTTTCTGCACAAAAACAAGACACCAAGGTAATTCTGCTGAAAACAGCATCAGTCCGTGTTAGTTGTATCCAAATCAAACAAGTATAGAGGAAAAACAATAGCAAAGTGTTCGAGAAAGTAGATAAGTTTTGGATGTATCAACCATCAAAATTAAGCACAAGGTCCACGTATCATTCAAGATTGGCCCCTATAAAGACACCGTCGAGTGTGATGTTGTGCCAATGACCGTGTGTCACATGCTTCTTGCAAGACTTTGGAAATACGACAAGGGCACACTACATGATGTTACCTCCAACCACTACTCTTTCAAGTGGAATGACAAGATGATGTGCTCAGTTGATGTAGAGCCCGTTGGGAACCCCAAGAGGAAGGTATGATGAGCATAGCAGCAAGTTTCCCTTGGTTATAGAACCAACGTTATCGAACCAGTAGGAGAAAGAAACTACTTCTGAAGGTGTTGCTAGCAACATGGAACCTGCACACAACACAACCAAAATACTCTGCCCCAACTTATCAATGAGGTTGTCAAGATCACTGGTTTTGCTGAAAACAAAGGATTAAACATATAGTGTGGAAAAAGGTAATTTATTGTGGTAATAGCAGAAAGTAAACAGTAAATAGTAGACAATAGAATATCAATTGGAAGGAATGAACCGGGGTCCACATTTCACTAGAGGTGTTTTCTCCATAAGATAAATAACATGTTGGGTGAACAAATTATAGTGGGGCAATTGACAAATAGAGAAGGCATAACAATGCATGTACATGACATGATGATCACTATGAGATTCACTTGGGCATTACAATATGATACATAGACCCTAATCCATCTGCATCTATGACTAATAATCCACCTCTAGGATATCATCAAAACAACCCTCGGGTATTAAGTTGCAAGCAACATATAATTGCATCAAGCAAAGTGTGTAATGTAAACAATACAATTTCCCTTGGGCAAAGGATTGTTGTTCTCTTCCTAGTAGCAATAGCACATCTACAATCTTAGAAGTTTCTGTCACTCTCCTAGATTAATAGAGGCATGAACCTACTATCGAGCATAAATACTCCCTCTTGGAGTCACAAGCAAATACTTGTCCAGAGTAACTACTAGCAACGGAGAGCATGCAAGATCACAAATAACATAGACATGATAGAACAATAATCAATCTGACATAATACTCAATATCCATCGGATCCCCGCAAACCACAACATGTAGAATTACAATAAGATGATCTTGATCGTGATAGGCAGCTCACAAGATCTAAACATGGTGGCACATATAGGAGACACAACCATCTAGCTACTGCTATGGACCCATAGTCCAAGGATGAACTACTCACACATCACTCCGGAGGCTGGCATGGTAATGAAGAAGGCCTCTGGGATGATCTCCCCTCTCCGGCAGGGTGCCGGGAAGAGCTTCAGATCCCTCCTGATCTAGGGACGATGGTGGAAGCGGCTATGGACTTTTTCGTGGAATTATGATCGGGTATTTAGGGTTTTTGCCTCGGGGGGTTTATATAGGCGAAGGCGCAAGGTTAGTGGAGGCTCGTGGGGCCCACACAATGGCCAGACACGGCCCAGGGTGGGTCCGCGTGGCCCCCTGGTGTGGCTGCCTCGCGGCGCCTCTTCGTCTCTCCTTCGGACTCAATGTCATGTCAGGAAAAATAGGAACTTCGGCTTTTGTTTCGTCCAATTCCGAGAATATTTCTTTACTAGTTTTTCTGAAACCAAAAACAACAGAAAACAGGCAACTGTCACTGTGGCATCTTGTTAATAGGTTAGTTCGAAAAAATGCATAAAAATGCCACTAAGTGAGGACAAAACATAATATAACTGGTGCAAAACAAGTATGGAGCATAAAAATTATAGATACGTTTGCAACGTATCATAAGACGTTTGTGCTCCAACCTATGACGCCAAGCCAAGTTATCACTTCCCACATGATGTCGTTGCCCAAGATAAAACAAGCTAAGGACCCTTGTGATATGAGTGGTGTGAGCGTGAACCACCACCACGTGAGTGAGTGCCACAAGCCTCAAATGAGTAGTAGAATCATGAGTGCCATGTCGCATGCCACCAAAAGTGAGAAGAGTGATTTGAGTGTGACCCATACTAACAATCCATCATACAACTCTCTCTCTTTGTTGTCGGTTTTGCAAGGTACACAAGCTCAACAACCACCTACAAGGAACATGATACAAGATCTCCAACCACGCCTTGATAACAAGCTCAACTTCAAGATCTTCAACCAATTTGAACAAGGCTACGACACCGAATATCCAACCCCATACAAGCCCAAGATCATGGGTACATCTCTCTCATTACATGATAATGGAACTTCGTCGAGGACGACTCATTTTCAAGCGGGGGGAGATGATGTAGCCCAACACACGACGTTCACCATTGGTCCACATCATGCTATGCTAACCATCACTCCAAAGGTGAATTCCTTCCACACCTTGCCTTCCTTCGGTTATCATGAGAATGGGATTCTACTTGAGACAAATGCCCATGATATGACTAGGTCCATGACCATGCTGCCAAGAGGATGCGGCAAGGAAGAACCTGGAGCCAAAACACCCAAGCAAGAGGCCTGGAAGAGAAGACGCAAGAAGCCGCTAAAGCCAGACCGGAGTCTCCGGACCAGCAGACCAGAATCTCCGGCCTACGACATCGGAGTCTCCGGCCCATCTCTGGATCGGCCCCCAAACCGAAACCTAGGACAGTATGTATGCCTCTCCAAAGACTGACTGGAGATTGACCGGAATCTCCGGTCCACATCGGAGTCCCCGGACCTCTACTCCAGAATCTCCGGACCGTGTGTTTCGGGCCTGCGCGCCTCAAGTGGGCCTGGCCCATGTAATGCCCAGAACTTCCCGTTTATGCCTATTTTATCCCTAGATCATGGCTGGCATATATATAATCCCCCACCCCTCCTTAAAACCCTAGAGTTGAAGATGAAAGAAGGCATGTGCCTAACCCTAGATGGGAACCCCTCTCTATAGTTAATCTATGATTTGTACAAGGCCTTGGAGTTTGGTGTTCGTCTCCAAGTCGTCAAGACCCTACACAAGTGTTTGGTATCTCCTTGTCAAGGATTCTAGTAGTGCTAGGTCTCTCCCCTTTGGGATTCTACTTGTTTGCTACTCTCTCCTTTGATTTGGATTCTATCATCCGCTTGCTGATCTCTCCTTTGGTGATTCTACAGCAAGGTCTCTTGCCGAGGATTCTATTGGATTGGTTGTTCGAACCAAAGGGAGCAAATCGAATCGGGTTGTGATTGCGTGCGTTTGTATATTTACCTTGCGTTTTCATTGCGTTCATCGTGTTCATCGTGTTTCCCCTTACTCCCCACCTCAAATCCATGAAGATCAGGCCACCCTAAGGGTAAATCCACAAGGAGACCCATATCAGTACATTAACCATCCTCTCTCTATCAGCGTCTGTAGCGGGACATTGAGTCTTACTCAATGACACACCTTTTACAAGAGGCACAAAATCCCTTTTGACGTCTTCCATTTTGAACTTTTTTCAAAATATTATCTATGTATTACTCTAACTTAACGCTATCAGGCGTCTTGATCTATCTCTATAGATCTTAATGCCCAATATATAGGCTGCTTCACCCAGGCCCTTCATGGAAAACTGACTACTCAGATATTCCTTTATGCTCCCTAATAAATCCACATCATTCCCAATTAGTAATATGTCATCCACATATACCACTAAGAATGCTATCGAGCTCCCACTCGCTTTCTTATAAATAGAAGCCTATTGATTATTTTGGACAAATCCAAAACTCTTGATCACTTGATCAAATTGCTTGTTCCAACTCCTAGATTCTTGCTTTAGTCCATAAATGGAACGCTCAAGATTGCATACCTTTCCGACATCCTTAGGATCGACGAAACCCTCTGGTTGCATCATATACAACACTTCATCTGTGACCATTGAGGAAGGCAGTCTTTATATCCATCTGCCATATCTCATAATCACAATATGCAGTAATTGCCAGTAAAATCCAGACAAATTTTAACATTTCCACAAGAGAGAATGTCTCGCTGTAGTCAATTCCTTCCACTTGTCGAAAACCCTTTGCAACAAGTCTTTCCTTATGGACAATCACATTGCCATAAGCATGTGTCTTCTTCTTAAAGATCCATTTCTTCTCCATGGCCTTTTGACCTTCAGGGAGATCCACCAAGTTCCAAACTTGGTTCTCATGCATGGATCCTATCTCGGATTTCATGTCTTGTAGCCATTTGTTGGAGTCAGCACTCTTCATTGCTTCTTTGTAATTCTTGGGTTCCTCTTGTTCATCCAACAAAACTGACATCACAAGGTTACTATACCAATTTGGGACAGTACGCGATCTTGTAGATCCCCGAACCGTAGGAGCTTCGATATTATGATCGGTATCATTCGTTTCTTCGTCCACTATGGAGCGCGGTTCTAGAATAGCTTTCGTTGCGCTACTCGGTATTTGGAGGGAAGGGTCAACGATTTCATCTAGCTCTATCTTCTTTCCACTAACTCCTTTCGCGAGAAACTGTTTCTCTAGAAAGATGTCGTCCTTAGCGACAAATGTTTTGCCCTCGGCTTTGTTATAGAAGGTATACCCAGTAGTCTCCTTTGGCTATCCTACAAAGATGCACTTTTCCGCTTTAGGTTCAAGTTTGTCAGGCTGTAGTTTCTTAACGTAAGACTCAAATCTCCAATCTTTCAATAACGACAACTTTGGCTTCTTGCCACGCCATATCTCATATGGTGTTGTCTCCACGGATTTGGATGGTGCTTTGTTTAGAATAAAAGCGATGGTTTCTAATGCATAGCCCCAAAATGACATACACAAATCAGTCAAATACATCATGAACCGGACACTATCCAATAGAGTGCAGTTATGTCGTTCTGGCATTATGTTATGGTGTTCCTGCTGGCATAAGCTGTTGTACTATACCACAGTCCCTCAAGTGCATGCCAAACTCATAACTCAAGTATTCACCTCCCCGATATGATCGGAGATGCTTAATCTTCTTTTTGAGTTGATTCTCTACCTCTTTCTAAAATTCCTTGAACTTTTCAAAGGTTTCAGACTTATGTTTCATCAAATAGATATACATGTATCTACTCAAATCATCGGTAAAGGTAACAAAATAATGATACACATTTCATGTTGATACACTCATTGGTCCACACACATCAGTATGCATGATTCCCAATAGGTCTGTTTAACGCTCCATGGTATCGGATAAGGGTGTCCTGGTCATATTGCCCATGAGGCAAGTCTTGCATGTTTCAAGAGATTCAAAATCTAGTGATTCCAGAAGTCCATCAGAATGAAGCTTCTTCGTGTTCTTTACACCAATATGACCAAGACAGCAATGCCATATATACATGGTATTATCGTCATCATGTTTGCTATGCTTGGCATCAATGTTATGGATGTGTGTACTGTCATCAAGATCTAGTAAGAATAAACCTTTGCATACACGTCCATGAACATAAAAGACATCATTCATATAAATACAACAACCACTTGTTCCATATTTAAACGAATAACGATCTTGCAGATCCACTCACAATATTCATGCTCAAGACGGGTACAAAGTAGCACTTACTCAAAACTGATATTAATCCTGAAGGCATATGTAGAGACAAATCACCGACGGCCTTGACGTCAACCTTCGATCTGTTGCCAAAACGCATCGTCACTTTGTCTTTCCCCAGGCACCGCTTATTCCTTAGCTCCTGTTCGGGTGCCTTTTTCCCTTCGAGTGTGCCGACCTATTAAAGTTTGTGGTCTGAAGGGTTTCGCAGCATAGTAAATCAAAATTTTCTACGGAAGCGAACAGAGGGAAAGCCAAGATCTAATCTAGGAGATGCAAACAATGAGAGAGATTGGATTATATCTTCATACCCTTGAAGATTCGCACAGCGGAACGTTCGTCGGAACGTGGGTGATGTAGTCGTACTCGCTTCTCCTCCTCGCGATCCGATCCGATCTAGCACCACAAGTGGCGGTGCCTCCGTGAGATGCACACGTGCAGAACCTCGACGTCTCCTCCTTCCTTGGTCCAGCAAGTATGGTGGAGAGATGGGTTGGATCTACAACGCGACGGCGCGGTGCAATTGGTGGAGAATTTCTGCAGCAGGGCTTCGCCTACAAGCAGTCGGGAGGGAGAGAGGAAGGGCAGCAGGGCGGCTAGGGTTGGAGGGGAAGGTGTGTGTAAGGGGGAGGGGGCGCACCAGCCCTCTATATATAGAGGGGGTGGCGGCGGCCAGCCCTAGCCCCTCCACCAAGCCTATCTCTAGTTTAAACGATTTAAACTCTCCCTTATCTAGAAATCCTATCTTATCTCTAGTTTAAACGATTTAAACTTATCTAGGATCGGCTGGGCCCTATGGGGCCTTGTGCCCCTGGCCCAATGCGGCCAGGACACTCCCTCATAGGCCCATGCCCCCTCCCGGAAGGTGGGACCACGTTGGCCCCCTTCCGGAAGGTTCTAGAAGCTTCCGGTACAATACCGATTAATCTGGAACAATTCCGAACTCCAAAAACTGCACTGCCTTATATGAATCTTATTCTCCGGACCATTCCGGAACCTCTCGTGATGTCCCGGATCCCATCCGAGACTCCGAACAAAAATTCATAAACCAAGTATCCAATCTATCCTAGCGTCGAGACACGTTAAGTGTGTGACCCTGCGGGTTCGAGAATATGCAGACATGATCTTCTATCAATAATCAACAGCGGGGTCTGGGCACCCATATTGACTCCCACACATTCATCGATGATCATATCGGATGAACCACGATGCCAGGATTCAATCAATCCCATATATATATTCCCTTCGTCTCGCGATATTTTACTTGCCCGAGATTCGATCGTCGGTATCGTCATACCTAGTTCAATCTCGTTCACAGCAAGTACTTTACTCGTTCCGTAATCTGATATCACTTTGTGATTAACTCCTTAACCACATGCTTGCAAGCGGTGTTGATATCCATTACCGAGTGGGCCCGAAGTATATCTCTCCGACTTGGGAGGGACAAATCCCATCTCGATACATACAACCCAACAGATACTTTCCGATCACCTGAGAGACACCTTTATGATCACCCTCTCATAGGATGACGTTTGATGACCTCAAAGATTTCTTCCGATACCAGGGAGTTGTATTATCTCATGGTCTAAGGAATACAATATTTGACATAAGAAAAGCTTCGCAAAGATGAACACAATGACACGATCTAATTGCTTCGCTTAGTTTGGGTCTGTCCACCATATCATTCTCCCAATGATATGATCTCATTATCAATTGACAACTCATGTCTATGGTTAGGAAACCTTAACCATCATTGATCAATGAGCTAGTCCATAGAGGCGTACTAGGGACACGGTGTTGTTCACAAACCACACAAGTATTAATGTTTCCGCTTAATACAATTCTAGCATGGAATATAAACTTTATCATGAACAAGAATTATAATAATAACATCTTTATTATTGCCTCTAGGGCATAATTCCAACACTTATTGACCATCAACACTGTGTGCTCCTTCTTGATTTCTACCTCAGCAGTATTGAGCATGGCGAACAACTCAGCAAGGGTCTTAACCATCCCTTGCATGTTGTAGTTCATCATGAAAGCTTTGTAGCTAGGGTAAACGAGTGCAACATCCTATCAACCGCGAGCTTGTCCGGGATTTTGCAATCCAGGGTGTTCAAGTGTTGAACGTAGCCAGATATTTTGACTATGTGCTCGCTCACACTGCTATGCTCTTCCATCCTAGAAAATAAGAAGAGCTTGGAAGCTGCATACCTCTTTGCCCGAGCCTTTGGAGAAAATACGGCTTTGAGATCCTCAAGGATCGCAAATGCAGCCATCTTATCAAAACGCCTTTGAAGCTCCGGCTCCATGGCATAGAGCATTCCACTCTGGATGAGGGGGAATCATCTGCCTTGGACTGCCAGACATTCTTTTCATCCTCAGTGGCGGTGTGTGCGAGTTTGGCAGGAAGTTCTGCCTCTAAGACATAGTTGGTCTTATAGGGGGTCATGAGGATTCTCAGGGTGCGGTGCTGATACCTTCGATCCGGATTACAGATGTAGTATAGCTATTTTTCCCTAGTAGACCTAGGTTTATCGAATCCTCGGGAAGAAGAAAGCAAAGTGAGATTACTTAAACGGACCTTCGAGAGTTTTAGAATTCCTATTGTGTTTTCACTGGACCAAGAGTTTGTGATCTTGTTGTTGTTATTGTTGTTCACGATGGAGAGAGAGGGGCCTAGGGTCTTCGGTTTTCACCAGTAGCTGTGCAAAACATCTGATGGGAATAACATATAATAATAAAGTACTCATGCAATTGTTAGAGCAAGATAATTATATGTGGGTAGTTGATGACTGCAAGTGCACAGATTGTTTGTAGCTAGTTTCGAAGTTCAGATATTGATCCCACAGGGAGACCAAAGGTAAATGTTTATTAGTGAAGTCTCTATTGCACCCGAAGTTTGTAGGGTTCGCAACATAGAAAACAAAAAAATTCCTACGATGGGAACAACTAAGTACCAAGATCTATCTACAGTATACAAGCAACGGGCGGATATACATCCATAGAGAACATACCCTTGAAGACCGACAAAGCTTAACGAGGTTGAACTCGTGGTTTATGTAGACGAACTCTTGCCGATCTCAAGATCGAGAGGAAGTCCTAGCGTTGCAAATCAGCGGCGCATCCGTGCTTGCACACATGTCCGAGGCACCAAGAAACCTCCGCCTCCTCGCTCCAGCGATGCAGCGGAAGCACAACACTTTCTTGCCGAAAAGCCACCGGGAACATGTATCTCGCTAGTCCGAGACCATGTGGGATAAATACTAGAGGGGGATAGAGATCCTTCACGAGGATGTGTGAGTGAGAAGTGAGGGAGGGGGATCCTTTTATAGGAGTATGGGGGAACCCAAAGGGGGTGGCCGGCGCATGAGGCTGCCCCATTTCCCTCCCTCCATTCATGTGGGTGGAAGCTCCACTCACAAAATGCCCCTTCAATTTTCTCCACTCAAAATCCCACTCAAATTCCCATTAAATTTCCACCAAATTTAATGCAAACTCTCATTAAATAAAACTAATTTTATTTATTCAGAATTTTTTCAATTACTTTAATGACAAACATTCACATATAACCCCTTGCTAGTATTTCATTTCACATGCAAAAACACTTTCTGCAATTTCACCCGAAAATAGTTTCGGTATCTAGTGAAATAAATTCATGTGCTTGTTATTCTTTTCAGCATGAAAATATTTGCTCCAAATGGTGTCAGTGTCTCTTAAGTGTGTCACCCTACGGTTCGTGAAAAATGCGGACATGATCCAGACCCCTCTTAGATCAATAATCAGAAGCGGGCCCTAGAGATCCATACTGACTCCCACACATTCAACGATGACTTTCTTGTGATCATGAGAACCTTTTACGCTAGTATCTTAATCCCTTTGTCTTATGATATATTACATGTCCGAGATTTGATCATCAGTATCTCCATACCTAGTTTGATCTCGTTACTGACATGTACTCTTTTCTTGTTCCCGTGATATAACATTCTAGTGATCAAATCACTTGCATGCAATCTAATCAATGTGATATCATCGAGAGGGCCCAGAACATATCTATCCATCATCGGGATGAACAAATTCCACTCTCGATCCATGGGCCTCAACATAACACTTTAGTAGTAATGGACCCATCTTTATAATCACCCTGTTACGGTGTGACGTTTGATGTTATCAAGATACTCTTCCAGTGTTAGTGATTGACATGATCTCATGGTCTAAGGATTAGGATCACTTCGTATGATGTTATAGCAATATAAACTCAATGACTTTGATCGTAATGCTATACTTCGGATGAATGTTCATCACACCATTCCAATAATGTTGTGACCTTGTTATTAACAACATCCAATGTCCATGATCAGGAAACCTTGATCATCTTGTTAATCAACGAGCTAGTTTATAAGAGAGCCATAACTAGGAACTTTCTGTTTGTTTATTAAACACACATGTATTAACATTTCCATATTAATACAATTATAGCATGCAAAATAATCATCTGTCATATACTTGGAATATACATAATAACCACTTTATTATTGCCTCTCAGGGCATATTCCCTTCAGTCTCCCACTTGCACTAGAGACAATAATCTAGTTACATAGTGATAAATCTAACACCCATGGAGTTCTGGTGTTGATCATGTTTTGCTCTAGGGAGAGTTTTAGTCAACGGATCTGCTACATTGAGATCCGTGTGTACTTTACAAATCTTTATATCTCCATCCTTGACATGCTCACGGATGGAGTGAAACTGGCTCTTAAATGCTTGGAATTCTTGTGAGACCTTGGTTCTTTGGCATTGTCTATGGCACCATTATTGTCACAATAGATCACCATTGGGTCCAACGTGCTCGCAACCACACCTAGTTCGGTTATGAACTCCTTCATCCAAACTGCTTCCTGAGCCGCATCCGAAGCAGCAACATATTCGTCCTCCGTTGTTGATCCCGCCACCATGGGTTATTTGGAAATCCTCCAACTAACCGCTCCACCATTCATGAGAAATACGTATCCGGATTGTGACTTAGAGTCATCCGGATCGGTGTCGAAGCTAGCGTCAACATAACACTTAGCGACGAGCTCTTCTGCACCTTCGTACACAAGAAACATATCCTTAGTTCTTCACAAGTACTTAAGGATATTCTTGACCGCTATCCAGTGTTCTGATCCTGGATCGGATTGGTACCTACTAGTCAAACTAATATCATGTGCCACATCCGGTCTTGTACATAGTATGTCGTACATTATAGAGCCTATGGCTGAAGCATAGGGGACTTTGTCCATTATCTCTCTTTCTTCTGCCGTAGCCGGACTTTGAGTCTTACTCAATGTCTTGCCTTGCAACATAGGTAAGAACTCCTTCTTACTTCCGTCCATTTTAAACTTCTTTAAAATCTTATCAAGGTATGTACTTTGCGATATCCCTATTAGGCTCCTAGATCTATCCCTATAGATCTTTATGCCTAATATGTATGACGCTTCACCTAGGTCCTTCATTGAAAATTTGTTGTTTAGATACCTTTTAACACTGTTTAAAAGATCTATATCATTTCCAATCAATAATATGCCATCCACATATAATATCAGAAATGCCACATCGCGCCCACTCACTTTATTGTAAATACAAGCCTCTCCATAAGTTTGAATAAATCCAAACTCTTTCATCACCTCATCAAAGCGGAGATTCCAACTCCGGGATGCTTGCTTCAGTCCATAGATGGGTCGTTGAAGCTTGCATACCTTGTCAGCATCCTTAGGATCGACAAAACCCTTTGGTTGTACCATATACAACTCTTCTTCAGTGTCGCCATTGAGTAATGCAGTTTTGACATCCATCTGCCATATCTCATAGTCAAAATATGTAGCAATTGCTAACATAATCCTAACTGACTTTAGCATCACTACGGGAGAGAATGTATCATCGTAATCAACTCCTTGAATTTTTCGAAACCCCTTTGCGACAAGTCGAGCTTTATAGAAGGTTATATCACCATCAACATCAGTTTTCTTTTTGAAAATCCATTTATTCTCCACGGCCTTTCAGTCGTGAGGTAAGTCCACCAAGGTCCAAACCTGGTTTTCATACATGGATTCCATCTCGTATTTCATGGCTTCTAACCATTTGTTGGAATCCGGGCTCATCATCGCTTCTTCATACGTCGTAGGATCATCAATTTCATCAACCATGAATTTCATAACAGGATTTCCGTATAGCTTGGGAGCTGCACACGTCCTGCTAGACCTACGAGGTTTGGTAGTATTCTCTTTCAAAGCTTCATGATCGTTATCATTAGTTCCCTCCTCATTTGGTGAAGACAACTCCAGAACGACTTCCGGCGCTGCGCTACTCGCCATATTATGAAGAAAAGGTTCTACAACCTCTTCAAGTTCGACCTTCCGACTACACACGCCTTTTGTGAGAAACTCTTTCTCTAGAAAGGATCCATTCTTGGCAACGAAAACCTTGCCCTCGGATCTGTGATAGAAGGAATACCCAATAGTTTCCTTAGGGTATCCTATGAAGACGCATTTTTCCGCTTTGGGTTCGAGTTTATCCGGTTGAATTTTCTTCACATAAACATTGCATCCCCAAACTTTAAGAAATGACAGCTTAGGTTTGTTTCCAAACCACAATTCATACGGTGTCTTTTTAACGGATTTAGATGGTGTCCGATTTAAAGTGAATGCAGCAATTTCTAGTGCATAACCCCAAAATGACAGTGGCAAGTCCATCAAAGACATCATAGATCGAACCATATCTAGTAAAGTACGATTACAATGTTCCGACACACCATTTTGCTATGGTGTTCCAGTAGGTGTGAGTTGTGAAACTATTCCACACTCTTTCATATGAGTGCTAAACTCGTAACTTAGATACTCACCTCCATGGTCGGACCGTAGAAATTTGATCTTTCTATTACGATGATTTTCCACTTCACTCTGAAACTCCTTGAATTTCTCAAAGGTTTCAGACTTGTGTTTCATCAAGTAGATATAACCGTATCTACTCAAATCATCTGTGAAAGTAACAAAATAACGATATCCACCTCGCGCCGACACACTCATTGCACCACACACATTAGAATGTATGATTTCCAATAAATCTGTCGCCCGTTCCATTGAACCAGAAAACAGCGTTCTAGTCATCTTGCCCATAAGGCATGGCTCACATGTATCAAATGATTCGAAATCAAGTGATTCCAAAAGTCCATCCGAATGGAGCTTCTTCAGGCGTTTAACGCCAATATGACCTAGACGACAGTGCCACATATATGCGAATATATCATCATTAAGTTTAATCCTTTTAGCATCAACATTATGAATATGTGTAACACTATTATCGAGATCCAACAGAAATAAATCATTCATCATTGGTGCATGACCATACAAGATTTCATTCATATAAATCGAACAACCATTGTTCTCGGATTTAAATGAATAACCACTACGCATCAAACATGATCCGAATACAATGTTCATGCTCAGTGCTGGCACCAGATAATTATTATTCATGTTTATAACTAATCCCTATGGTAAGTGGAGAGGTAGCGTTCCGAAGGCGATCACATCAACGCTTGATCCATTGCTGACACGCATCTTGACCTCACCCCTTGCTAGCGGTCGCTTGTTCCGTAGCCCCTGATTCGAGTTACAAATATTAGCAACTGAACCGGTATCAAATACCTAGGTGCTACTGCGAGTACTAGTCAAGTACACATCAATAAGATGTATATCATATATACCTTTATTTGCCTTGCCGGCCTTCTTGTCTGCCAAATACTTGGGACAGTTGTGCTTCCAGTGGCCAGTCCCCTTGCAATAATAGCACTCGGTATCATACTTAGGGCCAACTCGGGGTTTCTTTTCAGGCACGGCAATCGGCTTGCCGCCCTTCTTTCCCTTCTGTTTATCCTTCTTGCGTTTCTTGAAACTAGTGGTCTTATTTGATCATCAACACTTGATGTTCCTTCTTGATCTCCACTTCTACAGTTTTAAGCATTGACAGAAGCTCGGGGAGAGACTTCTTCATGCCTTGCATGTTATAGTTCATCACGAAGCTCTTATAGCTAGGTGGCAGAGACTGGAGAACACGATGGATGCCTAAGTCAATGGGAATCGTTATTCCCAAGGAAACAAGCTTATCAGCGTAACCCGACATCTTGAGTACATGCTCACTTACGGAGTTGTTCTCTTCCATCATGCAGCTAAAGAACTTTTCTGAAGCATTATAACTCTCTACATCAGCATGGGTGTCTAAAATCATTTTCAACTCACCCATTGTATCAAAAGCATTGCCGTTTTCGAAATGCTTTCGAAGTTCTGGCTCTAGCCCATACAATATGCCTCAATGAACTAAGTTGTGGTCCTGCTGACGAGTCTGATAGACATTCTTTTCCTCGTTAGGGGCATCATAGAACGGTGGGGGGCCTAGCGGCGCTTATAGCACATATTGCTTTTGTGCAGCAGTGAGGAGAATCCTCAAATTCATGGCCCAGATGGTAAAGTTGCTACCGTTCGTTGCAAGTTTCTCTTTCTCCATGAACACATTGAAATTAAAAGAAGGTGGTGCCATCTACAACAGAATTTGTAAAGTTTATACTAAGTTTATGATAGATTGAGTTCAACTAATCCAAATTAAGAATGAACTCCCACTCAAAACGACATCCCTCATGCCTTTTTTGTGATTACATGAACCAAATCCACTACACCAAGTCCGATCATCACGTGAGTCGGTGTAGCTTCAAACACGACCATCAAATGGGCATCATATCTTTCATATGACTCATGCTTAACCTTTCGGTCCGTTTTCCGAGGCCATGTATGTACATGCTAGGCTCGCCAAGTAAGAACCTTAGTATTCGCGTGTGTAAACTGTCTTACACCCGAAATATGATCGTGGATCCAAGAACACCCGATCATCATGTGATGTCTGGGAGCGATGAAACATAATCGGTGCATACTTTAGGGAGAACACATTTTTATCTTGATATCTAAATGAGGGATCATCTTATTATGCTAATAAAACACCAAACAAGCAATATAAGATGCAACAAACATCACATGTGAATAAGTGAAATGATATGGTTCTTGCACTTGATCTCCATCATGTGCACCGTGGTATTATCCTCATCATTCCTTTATGTGTAAGGCCAAGGTCTATGGAACTTACACGTTATGTGTGTTGTAAGAGTATCGACTTATACTTTTACTTACAACATCACCATATCATGACACTAGCCCAGCAACAATCTAAACTAGACGCTTCTAATTTATCCATTGCAAGTTTTACGTGGCTTAGGGCTTTCGAAGATAGAACCATTCTTACCTACGAACATGAACCACAACGAGGATAACCAAATTGTTGAAAACTCGTTGCAAATTAGATATTGACTATAGTAGGAGAGACATACACTCTCTAGCCACTTATGCAAAACTAGTTGCATGTCAAGCGTGAAACAAGTCTCATGTGCGAGGACATGTAAAGTTTGTCCGGGCCGCTTGATCCCACTATGCCACCAATATCCAAAGTACAACTAAGAAGCAATAACATGCTCATCATCTCCCACATATACATATGTGTACTACCCGTGCAAAGCATCTACGCATAGATCCTGCTCTGATACCACTGTAGGGTTCACGGCATAGAAAACAAAAAATTCCTACGATGGGAACAACTAAGTACCAAGATCTATCTACTAGATACAAGAAACGGGCATATATACATCCGTAGAGAACATACCCTTGAAGACCGACAAAGCTTAACGAGGTTGAACTCGTGGTTGATGTAGATGAAGTCTTGCCGATCTCAAGATCGAGAGGAAGTCCTAGCGCCGCAAATCAGTGATGCATCCATGCTCGCACACACGTCCGAGGCACCGAACAACTTCCGCCTCCTCGCTCTAGCGATGCAGCGTAAGCACAACCCTTTCTTGCCGAAAAGCCACCGGGAACATGTATCTCGCTAGTCCGAGATCATGGGGGATAAATACTAGAGGGGGAGAGATATCCTTCACGAGGAGGTGTGAGTGAGAAGTGAGGGAGGGGGCTCCTTCTATAGGAGGAGGGGGGAACCCCAAGGGGATGGCCAGCGCATGGGGCTGTCCCCTTTCCCTCCCTCCATTCATGTGGGTGGAAGCTCCACTCACAAAATGCCTCTTCAATTTTCTCCACTCAAATTCCCATTAAATTTCCACCAAATTTAATGCAAACTCTCATTAAATAAAACTCCTTTTATTTATTCAAAATTTTGTCAATTACTTTAATGAGAAACATTCACATATAACCCCTTGCTAGTATTTCATTTCACATGCAAAAACACTTTCTGCAATTTCACCCGAAAACAGTTTTGGTATCTAGTGAATAAATTCTTGCGCTTGTTATTCTTTTCAGCATGAAACTATTTGCTCCAAATGGTATCGGTGTCTCTTAAGTGTGTCACCCTACGGTTCGCGAATAATGCGGACATGATCGAGACCCCTCTCAGGTCAAAAATCAGAAGCGGTCCCTGGAGATCCATACTGACTCCCACACATTCAACAATGACTTTCTTGTGATTGTGAGAACCTTTTACGCTAGTATCTTAATCCCTTTGTCTTGCGATATATTACATGTCCGAGATTCGATCATCGGTATCTCCATACCTAGTTTGATCTCGTTACTGACATGTACTCTTTTCTTGTTCCCGTGATATAACATTCTAGTGATCAAATCACTTGCTTGCAAGATAATCAATGTGATATCACCGAGAGGGCCCAAAACATATCTATCCGTCATCGGGATGAACAAATTCCACTCTTGGTCCATGGGCCTCAACATAACACTTTAGTAGTAAGGAACCCATCTTTATAATCACCCTGTTACGGTGTGACGTTTGATGTTATCAAGATATTCTTCCAGTGTTAGTGATTGACATGATCTCATGGTCTAAGGATTAGGATCACTTTGTATGATGTTATAGCAATATAAACTCAATGACTTTGATCGTAATGCTATACTTCGGATGAATGTTCATCACACCATTCCAATAATGTTGTGACCTCGTTATTAACAACATCCAATGTCCATAATCAGGAAACCTTGATCATCTTGTTAATCAACGAGCTAGTTTATAAGAGAGGCATAACTAGGAACTTTCTGTTTGTTTATTAAACACACATGTATTATAGTTTCCGTATTAATATAATTATAGCATGCAAAATAAACATCTATCATATACTTGGAATATACATAATAACCACTTTATTATTGCCTCTCAGGGCATATTCCCTTCAAAGTTGTCACAGGTCTTCGAATGAATTGACTGCAAGTGTTGAGAATGAGAATGGAATTTGGGTGTAAATATAAGTACTTAAATAAAACTAAAATGTAAACTACTGAAATAAAAAGCATAGAAACTAAAGGACGATTTGTTTATTGTTTTCTGCAGATGACGAAGTAGGCGCGGGGAGTTTCAGTTCATGGTGATAGTGAATGTACCTGGTGGATGAGTGATAAGTGTAACAATTATAATCTTATATGTATGTGTGTAGGCAAGCAACCCATAATTAGCCGTAACTCCTCTTGGTAGATTTCGTCCCAACATCAATAATCCTACTAGCATGTTTACCATAACCATGGTCAGTCGCTAGACGATTAAAATCCTTCAGGTTGCTTAGCAATTAAGCTCCTTGGATTGGACTAATGCAATAAGCTCAGTGGCTCCTCGTTATCCTCAAGTCAAACTAGTTTCCTATTGATATCCCCGTGTCACTCGAGGGTCGCCGGTCCGCTAGCAAACAAGATTCTATCCATGTAGAATAAAGCATCATGTTGTGTGGGCCCTTAATTGGACAACATGCATTAAGCATCCCACGGATAGTCAAGCACACATAATTTAGTAATTAGAATTAACCACAAACTTGATGGAAATTATGTTGGAACATCACATCTCACCAATCCCCTACATCTCCCACGCCTAAGGGAACTTACTCACACATGAGAGAAGAAAGCATCATTGATATAATTAAATAAAGGGAGTTCTTCTCGATATTACTGTGGAGATCCACAATAAGAAATAGAAACAAATCCAACACAATTCAAGATTGGAAGAACAATCTCAAACCCTAATTTTGCAAAGTGGAGATCTCTCAAATACAAGTAATGGCTATGGAGTTGTGGTGGCTAGGAGATCGAAGATCGTGAAGCAAGATGAAGAACGTCTTCCCCTTCTTCTCCGGATCCCTTCTTTCTCCCTTATGGATGGTATGGCGGCTCGTGTGTTCTGTTTTCGACCTCTGCCTCTTCATGAAAGTTGTCCCTTTTAATAAGACGAAGGAGATGGCAACTATACGGTAGCAACTATATGGCGGCGGCCCATATAGTTTCTTGTTAAAGCTTCTGTATCCTCTCCTTGATTGCTTCCAAAAAGGTACTTGCTTGTTTTCATCTGAATATTGTGTTTTTGCTGTTAAATCCCTTTGTCGATATTCAGAACCTGAAACACACATTAAAAACCAAGTTTTCTTTGCTACCGAAGTATTAGCGTTAAGTAAAGCTAGAAAACCATCAAATCCAGACAAAAATCATTGATAGAATCCATCAAAAATGTGTAGAATCTCACAGCTATCACTCCCCCAAGCTTAGATGTTGATCGTCCTTGAGTGAAAAGAAAATAAGAAAGGATAGCGGAGATTCAAAACTTAAATAAAAGAACTTACAAGCTTGAATTGGTGTCAAATTCTTTTCTTCACATTTCCTGTAATCTTAAACATGATCATACAAATATTCACAAGATTGCACTGAGTTCACTTACTAACCAAGCATATCTTGCTAGCAAATAAATCATATGCACGAGCGAGTGTTGAAAGTTTAGCTAGGAAAGTGAAACAAATCTTTTTGGTCTCTCTCTCTTATTGAGAGATGAAAACTTTTGCTCTAGTTCCTTTAATAAGTTAAGAGTACTCAAGTTTGCACCAAGAATATTTAATTTAAGAACAACTCATATACTCCCATGTCAAAATTTCAAGACTCTCAAAGCACCTTTTTCCTTTCCTTGTTTTTCAAAAAATTTAACTCTTTTCATAGAGAAATCATGCCACTGTTTTTAACATGTTAATTGGGGCTGTGTTGCGCACTCGTGACTATGCCAATAGATAGCTGTTGAGAAATAGTAGGTCAGAGGAGTACTACAACTTCACTTGAAACATAAAACCATGAGGAGACTAAAAAATTTACACATCATAGCTTTGCAGCTACAAAAGTTTACATAACTCATAGCCAAAATCAAGTGGTTTCCCACATTTAGATCGTTTGTTAGCCAGCGAAGTTAATAGTTCCCCATGGAGTACGACAGTATTTGTAGTGACACACGTAAAGCAATATCCTACTGTAATTACTAGAAAAACAGTGGCATAATCTCTACTACTTCGAAGTATCCATTTTATCAGACAATTTCATTCAAGGGTGCTATGGAGTCTATTTACATTAAGCTCAATGGGGTTAATTAGTTTCTAAAATCAAATCTTTTGGGCTAAACATGGACTCAAGTCATATATTGGATGCTTTTTCTTGTTGTAAAAAAATTGGAAATATTTAACCAAGTTCATTGCTCATTGTTTCAAAGCTAATAGAGGACACTAGCACGGGAATATAATTTATATGATAACAAGGTAGGTGGGGAGTGACTCAAGTGCAAACGAGTAAATAATTATAGGATCAATTTAAAATTGCAAGAGAGGAAATGAAAGGAATGTGATACCTCCACTTGCTTCCTTTGTTCTCGTACTTGAGTCGAATCCTCTCTATATTTCCCTATTGCCAAGTCACCTGAAATTGAGCAATCTTCGAGAAAACAAAGAAAACAAATTGCAATTGAAAGTTACACTATTTTTTTGTGTTTTGGGTTTTAATAATGCAAGCTGAAAGTAAACATTCTATTCTTGGAAAGAAAACAAATCAAAAGAAGAAATAAAAATATGAATGCAAATTTGGAGGTTTTCAAAACCTCCCCCAAGCTTAGGATGTTGTTGTGCTCAGTTGTTGCCATCATTTGGCGGCGGCTGGTAGTGTTGCTGGTAGTACTCGGGGAAGTAGTTCATGAAGTTACCAAAGGTGTGAGTTAAAGGACTCACATCATCACTAACTCCATGAAGAGTATGATCGATCTCCCCAATGCGCTGGTTGAGCTGCAAAAAATCCTGATAGGGGACACTGTTGAACCCCTGTTGTTGTTGTGGCTGATTGGGTCATCGGTCCCAAGACTGCTCCTCCTGCTACTACTGTTGCCCTTCCCAAGCAAGATTGTACTCCTGCTCCTGCTGCTGCTCCTACTCCTCCTCTTCTTCCTCTTCGTCGTAGTCCGGATAGAGCTCCGCCATGATCTCGATCACTTGATCCTTGGTGAGGATCCAATTGTCCCTTCCCTGAACCTCAAAGGCTTGCGGGCAAGGCAATGGCATCTGACCCTCCTGCACATCATTTAGATAATCAAACTGATAGGCTCGGAGCCTCATGTTAACTCGGTAAACACCAAGGAAGCCACAAGCAGTAACATATCTGACATCCATAAGTATGGAGCCATCAATAGGTTGTGCAATAGGAATTGCAATTTCAAGTGTTTGGACTAGGTGGGTTACCATTCCACCGATACGAATATCACCTTTTGTTTTTTGCTCTAGTGGCAGAGGTGCTGGAGGAATAGAGCTGCAGGAGTAGGACTCTGCGGAACACCATGGAAGAGCGCCTTGGTGATCATGGCCATGTCTGCATTGGCCATCGATCCGGTATCTCCTCTTCCTAACAAGGTGTTAGAAAGAAACATAGAAAAATAACGGATGGTTGGGTTCTGGATGGTGGACATTTTCTTCTGGTAGAAGTCCCTACCACCATGAACCGAAACAACCTCCCAAGAACTTGCAGTCAAGGTTCTATACAGGTTTGTAACAGTTGGTTCCCCCTCTAAGGTAATCCATAAGCATTGCATATTTGTTGATAGGTATTTTGATATGGCCGTTGGTTAACGGTGAAATTTATCATGCATGCATTACCTTTTTCCCTATAGTCGTCATAGAAGGAGGCGAGGAACTCATGGGTGAGCCCTTCATAGGTGTGGTGGCTGGCGTTGGCGAGACCGATGAGCCCTACATTTGCACACAGGTAGTCGAAGTCCCCCTTCAAATCGGCTGAGTTGAGGAAGCCATTGTCAGCCCATCGCGTGGGTAGCACCTTCCTTGCAAAAACCACGACAAACTTGTTGTCAAGCTCAGCCCGGATCCCCGAGCCCTCACCAAGTTGTGTGTTAGAAATTCTTTAGACTTATCTATCATTACTTATACCTATTAAACCAACAGATTCCTCCCCGTCGTGCCAACCCTAACCAAAACAACAACAACAACAACACTCTCGAGATGCAGCAGTTGATCACATATCAAGCTCAACTGATGCAGATGATGACGCGGTTCATGCAGAATCAGAATCAGAATAACAACAATAACAACAACAACAACAACAATCAGAATAATCCTCCAGCATTTGACATGCTCACCAGATTTCTGAAACTGAGGCCTACAAGGTTCTCTGGAACAACTGATCCAGTGGTAGCCAATGACTGGTTACGTTCAGTGAACAAGGACTTAGTGACTGTCGGCTGCACCGACGAGGAAAAAGTCAGGTTTGCAGCACATCTGCTTGAAGGACCATCAGCAACCTGGTGGGACAACTTTCAGATCACAACTCCCCTTGAGGATGTGACTTGGGCTATTTTTGAGGATGGTTTCCATACAGCTCACATCTCATACGGAGTGATGAACTTGAAGAAAAAGGAGTTCCACAACATGAAACAGCATCACCACAGTGTGGCTGAGTACATTGAGGAGTTCAACAATCTGGCACGCTATGCACCGGATGAAGTTGATATAGATGCTAAGAGGAAAGATAAATTCCTCGAAGGACTTAATGATGAGTTGAACCTGCAGTTGTTTGTTGCCTATGTCCCAACTTACCAATCACTCTGTGACAAAGCCACCATCTTGGAAAACAAGATGAATCAAGTTGAGAACATAAAGAGGAAGCATAACCTCAAGTATCACTCAGCATCATCACAAAAGAAGCGTTCGTTCAAAAAGAGCAATGGAGATTCTGGACCACATCAGCATCACCACAACAACAATGGAAGTGATAATAATGGGAATGATACCGACAATGGATATGACCTTGGTCAGAACCAACATGGCAATCCCAGGAAGAAAGACGTTAACCAGTTGCAGTGCTATAATTGTAAGGAACTTGGACACTATGCATCAGACTGTCCTGAGAAGAAAAAGAAAAAGGATGCTAGAAACTTCAATGGAAGCGATTCCAATGTAGCCCAGAAAGGACATGTGAACCACATCGACATGTATGGAACCCTTGAAGAATTAGATGATGTGGATGGCAGGATTTAGCTAACTCAGTTGAGTCAAATAAGGATCCCTTGTTTGGATATCAATTATTGAACCCATAGTCAAGTGAACCATCAATGTAACCCTACCAAATTTCCTTTTAAGGGTGGTAGTACCCTAGTTGTCTTCAAGTAAACTTGTAACCTCTAGCATTCCCAAATCTCGGGACGAGATTTATTTTAAGGGTGGTAGCCTGTCACATTCCAAAATTTTCCAAATTTTGAAATGTGAAAAATAAATAAACAAAATAAATAATTGTTGAAATTTAGGGTGAAAAGAAACTTTTTGTTTCTAAATGGAAACATCAAAACCCTTCTTGACCAAATTTTTAATGAAAAGGGAATCCAACAAATTTCAATCTAATTAAATGCATTCATCAATGAATGTATCTTGAAATTTAACACTTGGGAAAAATAAACCAAAACCCTAAAACCCTAATGGAATAATTCATTTCCAAGATCTCTCTAAGACTATGGATTTGGTTCATATAAAAATTTGTCAACAAACATTTATAAATGATCAAGGATGATAAATAAAAAATATTATAAAACCATAGAAATTGGTTTCATTTAATTTGGAGCCATGGATAAAAACTTATGAATTTAATAAGATGAAAGGAATTAATTTCCAAGGCTAATAAAGCTCCTATCTAAATCCATGCCAAATCTTGAGCAAATAAATCCTAAATGGATTTAAAAAGATAAACAAATATTAAATAAAATTATACAAATTGGAATCACCAATTTTGGATCTATAAATAAAAAGCTATGGATTTTATAAGAAAAAGAAAGAAATAAATAAATAATGAATATTTAAAAGCCAAATTAAAATCTTGGCCAAATCCATAAACAAATGGAAGGTATTGAATAATAAAAAGGATTAAAATATTATTTAAATAGAATCATAAGGATTGAATAATATCCAATTTTATTTGAATAAAGACAAATGCCCAATTTAAATAAACATTAAATCATATTAAAATGTTTTAAATAATTCAAAGTGAATTATTTACACTAATGAATAAAATAAAATCTACTTAAAAGGGTTTGGTAAAAATTGGAATTCAAATAGAAGTTTGAAAATGTATTTAAAATATTATTTAAATAAAGACAAATGTCTATTTAAAATAAATAATAAACCATAATAGAATAAAAAGAAATATTCTAAAATGGACTTTAGAATATATTAATAAACAGTATTAAAACATACTGAAAGTTAAGAAAAGTTTGAAAACAAATTAGAGTTTGAAATCATTTGAATAAAATGAAAACAGAAAATCAAAATAGAAAAGGAAAAAAGAAATCAGGAAGAAAAAAAATAGAAAACGAAGCCAGCCTAACCAGTCCAGCCCAACTCGGCCCAGCAGCCCACCTTACTCCCCCTGGCGAAGCGTTTTATTACTCGCGAGCTAACCCGCACACTCGTTGACGTTGTGACCCCATACGCGAATGCTCACCTCACTGACGAAAGGGACCCACGGCCACCTCATCGTCATCAACCTCGCGCGAACGTTCCCCCATTACGCCGGCTGTTTCTGGTCGTTACTCCGCGCATCAAATTCGCATCAACACCGCAGTAATTCCTCGCTGTGACCATGCCATCTTAAGCGCCTCGCCCTCCTCTCTCTTTCCCTCACACGCCCACTCATCTCCACCACCAGGCTGCCGCAATTGCGAGCTCGCACCCCACTGCCTCCGACGTGCTTCCCGACCGATTCCGGCGAAGCCAGACCCTCCCCAGCCCTCTGGTGCTTACTGGGTTGCTCTCCAGCGTCTCCTGCACCTCCCAATAACTCCCGCTTGGCCGCGCGCGCTCCACAGCATCGGCAACAATCTCGCCCGAGCGCCATTGTCGGTTGTGTCCACTCCGGCGACCCCTCCTCGTAAGCACAAACTGCCCCCTCCTCTCTGATTGTTAGTTGCGTGTTCAGCATCCTTACGCGCATCTAACAGCGTCATTCGTTTCCCTTGGCATGACCTGCAACCTCGCCAACAACGACGAACAGAGACGCATGACGCCTGGACCAACTCCGGTGAACAATCATCGTCGTTCCCGTGCGCCCCTTGACAGAAGGAAGCCACCATGAGCTTCAGTACGATCATGCGAACATTGTGAGCATCTTTTCTCCCTCCTTTGCTTCCTGCTTCACCAGCACCACCGTGAGCAGAACCGTGCCGCCGCGCAGCCGCCGCCCATCTGTGGTCGCTGTGTTTAGAACTGTAGGATGCACATCGGTCGGCTAGGATTAGATTTAAGACGAAGGGGTATCTTTTGATCAGAACCATGCGTTGCCAATAGGAGCGACGACCAATCTGTGCGAACTGGTACCGGCCAATAGGAGCACACCACGTGGCTTGAGTATGTCAGTTAAAATCCACAAAATGTTTTTGTTTGTTTAAAACTTGCAAAAATCATAACTATTGTTCTACTTGTCCAAATTTTGCAAATTTTATATCATTGGAATTACAAAAATGCAAATTTTGCAACCATGCCATTAGTTTAGTATTTTTATTCTTTAAAGTTGGTTGTTTTTTCAAAAACATATTTAGGCTTATTTTGTGTATAAAATTTATTCTAAAAATGATTTTAGGGTAACATATTTTGTAAATGTTTTGTTTTGAACCCACTGACCATAAAAAACAACTTTTGGATTTAAAAGTATATTTCGTGACACTAAGGAATTAATCCTTGAATAAAAGCATTTCTAGTTAAATAAAAATGTTGATTATGGTTTAAAAATGCTTTTTGAGTAAAACCTTTTGAAAATGGTTTGATTTAAACTCTCTGACCTTAAACACCAAGTTTAGGATTTAAAAATCTATTTGATGAACCCTAGTAAAATTATTACTTTGTTAAAAGCATTTCTAGCAAATAAAAATATTGTTTTGATTTAAAAATGGAATTTAGGTGAAACCTTTTGCAAATGGATTAATATTAAACCCTTTAACCATAAACACTAACATTTGTGTTTAAAAATATATTTGGCTAAAACTACAAAATATTACCTGTATGGGTTTGTAGCATGGAAAACAAAAAAATTCTACCGCATGCACACAAACAAGCCAAGATCTATCTACTAGATTGTACCAACGAGTCGATAGAAGCACTCACCCTCGAAGATTCCAAAGCGGTTAATGAGAGCAGATTCTCATGGGTGATGTAATCGTACACTTGCCGATCTCAAGATCGCATAGACGATCCTTCCGGCGCTGCGTTCCGGCAGCGCTTTCGTAGTCGGTCACACGTTCGGTACTCGATGAAGACCTTCCTCTCCCTTGTTCCAGTAGACAGCGGAGGTTGTAGTTCTCCCCTCGCGATTCCGGCATCACGACAGCGTGGTGTCGGAAGTAGAGGGAAGATCATGCAGGGCTTCGCCTAAGCCGGTGCGAGTTATGGTGGATTAGGGTTTCCCGGAGATCTAGGGTTTAGATGACTGGGACGAGGAGTAGGTGTCGGCGGCGGCTAGTGCGGCGGCGACGATCCGGAGGCAGCGCGAGGTGGCGGCGACGCGGCGGCGACGGCTTGGCACGGGGAGAGAGGGGCTAGGGCTTGTGTTCTTTGGGGCAGCCCTCCCCCTCTATTTATGATAGGAGGCAGCCTTGGGAGAGGTGGGTTTGAATCCAAACCCAAACCCAAGTTGGATTGAGAGAAGGACTTGCTTCTTCTCCCAAACTATTGTTCCAGTTTGACTTTTCAAACTTCCCATTTGACTTTCAATTTGGAGCTTTAACTCTCTCTTGCAAATGCACACAACAAGTGACCTAGGATATGATCCAATCATTCCACTCACCCATGACACATTCATGGACCATTCTCCTTCCGGTCCGGTGAACCTTCTAGACCCTTCTAGAACCTCTCCGATGAAATCATCAGAAACTTTCCCGAACTCCGAAATCGGACTTTCCTCATGATATCCCGGATCCCATCCGAGACTACGAACAACATTCGGTATCCCTTATTAATATTCCATATCTACTAAACAACATCGAATCCTTAAGTGTGTCTCCCTACGGTTCGTGAATTATGCGGACATGACCGAGACACTTCTCTGATTAATAACCAATAGAGGAATCTGGAAATTCATATGGCTCCCACATATTTCTACGATTACTTTGCGATCGAATGAACCACTTACATACGATACCAATTTCCCTTTGTCTCACGATAGTTTACTTATCCGAGGTTTTGATCGCCGGTATCTCTGCATACATAGTTCAACCTCGTTACCGACAAGTACTCTTTTCTCGTTCCCGTGATTTGTGATCCCTTGTGAGCCAGTCACATGCTTGCAAGCTAATTGGATGACATTCGACCGAGAGGGCCCAGAGTATATCTATCTGTCATATGGATGGACAAATCCCACTCTTGATCCATGTGCCTCAACCCATACTTTCTGAACACTCAATGCCACCTTTATAGCTTATAGCTACCCAGTTACGGTGTGGTGTTTGATTTCATCAAAGCATCCTTCCGGTAATGGTGATTATCATGATCTCATGGTCGAAGGAATTAGTTTACTATGTATCAGAAAGCTTATAGAAAATGAACTATTAAAATGACTTGATCTTTATGCTATGCTTATCTATAGGAGTATGTCCATCACACCATTCTCCTAATGATATGATCTTGTTGTTAATAACATCTCAATGTTCATGATCGAGAAACCACGATCATCTATTAACCAACAAGCTAGTATTATCAAGAGGCTTTACTAGGTACTCTAATTTAGTTTACAGATCACACAAGTATTAATGTTTCTGGTTAATACTATTATAGCATGAATGTAAACATTTATCATAAACACAAAGATATAATAATAACCACTTTTATTATTGCCTCTAGGGCATATCTCCAATAGTCTCCCACTTGCACTAGAGTCAACTAATCTAGATTACATGGTAATATACCGAACACCCATGGCGGTTTGGTGCTGGTCATGTTTTGCCCTCGGGAGAGGTTTAGTCAACGGATCCGCCACATTCAGATATGTGTGTACTTTGCAAATCTTTATGTCACCATCTTGGACATGCTCTCGAATAGCGTGAAAACGTAGCTTGATATGCTTCAGCTTCTTTTGTGACCTTGGTTCTTGCGCATTGGCTATGGCGCCCATGTTATCACAATAGATAGACATTGGGTCCAGCGCACTTGGAGCCACACCGAGCTCTGTAATGAACTCCTTCATCCATATCGCCTCTTGTGAAGCCTCCTAAGCAGCTATGTATTCCGATTCAGTTGAAGATCTCGCCACAACACTTTTCTTTGCAATCCTCCAGCTAACTGTTGCACCATTCAAAGTAAATACGTATCCAGATTGAGATTTAGAATCATCCGGATCAGTGTTCCAACTAGCATCGGTGTAACCATTAACAACGAGTTGTTCATCACCTCCATAAGAAAGAACCATATCCTTAGTTCTTCTTAAGTACTTAAGGATGTTTTTGACCGCTGTCCAATGATCCACTCCTGGATCACTTTGATATCTGCTAGTTAAACTAACAGCATATGCAATGTCGGGTCTCGTATATAGCATGGCATACATAAGAGATCCTATGACTGAGGCATAGGGAGTCTTACTCATCCTTTCTCTATCTTCTGCCATTGCAGGACTTTGAGTTTTACTCAAGGTCGTATTGGGCAACATGGGCAAGAACTCTTTCTTGCTATCTTCCATTCCAAACCTCTTTAGAACTTTGTCCAAATATGTACTCTGTGACAATGATATTAGGCGTCTCGATCTATCTTATGCCTAATATGTAAGCTGCTTCACCAAGATCTTTCATTGAAAAACTATTATTCAAATATTCCTTGACACTATTAAGAAGGTCTACATCATTCCCAATCAACAATATGTCATCTACATATAGTATTAAGAATGCTACAGAGCTCCCACTCACTTTCTTGTAAATACAAGCTTCTCCATAAGTTGTATAAAACCAAAGCTTGTGATCACCTTATCAAAATGTTGATTCCAACTCCGGGATGCTTGCTTCAATCCATATATGGATCGTTGAAGTTTGCATACCTTGTTAGCATCTTTAGGATTGACAAAACCTTTGGGTTGCATCATATACAACTCTTCATCAATGTCTCCATTGAGGAACGCCGTTTTGACATCCATCTGCCATATCTCATAATCATAATATGCAGCGATTGCTAACATAATCCTCACAGACTTTAGCTTCGCTACTGGTGATAAAGTCTTATCGTAGTCAACTCCTTGAATTTGTCGAAACCCTTTTGCGACAAGTCGAGCTTTATAGACACTAACATTACCATCAACATCTGTTTTCTTCTTGAAAATCCATTTATTCTCGACAGCCTTCCGGCCATCCGGTAAGTCCACCAAAGTCCATACTTGGTTTTTGTACATGGATCCAATCTCGAATTTCATGGATTCTTGCCATTTATTGGAATCTGGGCTCATCATCGCTTCCTCATATGTCGTAGGGTCATCGGTGTTGTCCACCAACATGACATTCATAACGGGATCATACCAATCAGGAGTGGTTCGATTTCTCGTCGAACTGCGAGGTTCTGTAGCAACTTCAACTGAAGTTTCATGATCAACATCATTAGCCTCCTCTCTTGTAGGCGCCACAGGAACTACTTCCAGTGCTGCGCTACTCGCAAGTTTGAGAGAAGGTTCAACAACCTCGTCGAGTTCTACTTTCCTTCCAGTCACTTCTTTCGAGAGAAACTCCTTCACTAGAAAGGATCCATTCTAGGAAATGAAGATTTTGCCTTCGGATCTATGATAGAAGGTATACCCAATAGTTTCCTTCGGGTATCCTATGAAGACACATTTTTCCGCTTTGGGTTCAAGCTTGTCGGGCTGTAACTTCTTTACATAAGCTTCGCAACCCCAAACTTTAAGGAACAACAATTTAGGTTTCTTCCCAACACATAATTCATACGGTGTCGTTTCAACGGATTTATATGGTGCCCTATTTAAAGTGAATGCGGCTGTTTCTAATGCATAACCCCAAAACAATAGCGGTAAATCTATAAGTGACATCATAGAACGAACCATATCTAAGAGAGTTCGATTAAGATGTCCGGACACCCCATTACGTTGTGGTGTTCCCGGCAGTGTCAATTGTGAAAGTATTCCGCATTTCTTCAAATGCTCACCAAACTCGTAACTTAGATATTCACCTCCACGATCAGATCGTAGAAATTTAATCTTCTTGTTACGTTGATTCTCTACCTCACTTTGAAATTCCTTAAACTTCTCGAAAGTTTCGGACTTATGTTTCATGAAATAGATATACCAATATCTACTCAAGTCATCCGTGAAGGTAAGAACATAACGATAACCACCGCGCGATGCTACTCAAGTCATCCGTGAAGGTAAGAACATAAGTTCCTAGCTCGCTCCATCATACCAGAAAATGGAGTCTTAGTCATTTTACCCATCAGACATGCTTCGCATCTTTCAAGTGATTTGAAATCAAGTGATTCAAGAAGTCCATCAGAATGGAGTTTCTTCATATGCTTCACTCCAATATGACCAAGACGACAGTGCCACATATAGGTCGAGTTATCGCTCAATTTCAAACGTTTAGCTTCAATGTTATTAATGTGTGTATTACTACAATCGAGATTCAATAAGAATAGACCATCTATCAAAGGTGCATGTGCATAAAACATATTACTCATATAAATCGAACAACCATTATTCTCGGACTTAAACAAGTAACCGTCTCGCAATAAACATGATCCGGATATAATGTTCATGCTCAACACAGGCACCAAATAACAATTATTTAAGTATAAAACTAATCCCGATGGTAGATGAAGAGGCAGCGTGCCGACCGCGATCACATCAACCTTTGATCCATTTCCAACGCACATCGTCACCTCATTCTTCGCTAGCTTCCGTTTATTCTGCAGTACCTGTTTCGACTTACATATATGAGCAACCGAACCAGTATCAAATACCCAGGCACTACTATGAGTACTAGTGAGATACACATCAATAACATGTATATCGGATATACCGTTCTTCTTGATGTTGTCATTCTTCAAATCCGCCAAGTACTTTGAGAAATTCCGCTTCCAGTGACCCTCTCCCTTGCAGTAAAATCACTCAGTATCAGGCTTAGGCCCAGCCTTGGTCTTCTTCGCCGGTGCGGTAACTTTCTTACCGCCCTTCTTGAAGCTTCCCTTTTTCTTAGACTTGCCTTGCTTCTTGAATTTGGTGGTATTATTGACCAACAACACTTGGTGCTATTTCTTGATCTCCACTTCTGCAGATTTTAACATGGAGAAGAGTTCTGGCAATGACTTGTCCATGTTTTGCATATTGTAGTTCATCACAAAGTTCTTGTAACTTGGTGGTAGTGATTGAAGGACACGGTGAATCCCCAAAGCATTAGGAATCACTATACCTAAGATTTGAGGCTTGCTTGCATGACCAGACATCTTAAGCACGTGCTCACTGACGGAGCTGCCCTCTTCCATCTTGCAGTTAAAGAACTTTTCAGAAGCCTCATAACTCTCAACTGCCGCGTGAGCCTCAAATATCATTTTGAGTTCACGGACAATATCATGTGGGTCATGGTTCTCAAACCTTTTCTGAAGCTCCGATTCCAAACCATACAAGATATCACACTGAACTGTGGAGTACTGATTCTTCCGAGCGAGGAAAACATTCTTTACCTCATCGGTAGCATCAGCTGCAGGCGGGTTACCTAGCGTTGCATCCAGCACATAGGTCAAATTACCAGCATTGAGGATAATCCTCAAATTGAGGAACCAATCCGCGAAGTTGCTTCCATTGTTTTTCAACTTTTCTTTCTTTAGGAACACATTAAAATTGATGGTAGGGGCCGCCATTGATATACAACATATTTGCACTAGTGTAGTCTAAGTTTATGACAAACTGAGTTCTAAATAATAGTTAAATTAATCTAGGTGAACTCCCACTCAAAACAATATCCCTCACATTTTTTTAGTGATCACACGAACCAAATCCACCACATCAAAACCGATCATCACGAGAGTTGATGTAGCTTCAATGGCGAACAATCAACATGTTCATCATATCTTCTATATGACTCATGCTTTACCTTTCGGTGATCCGTGTTCTGAGACCATGTTTGTACTTGCTAGGCTCGTCAAGATCAAACCTTAGCTTCCGCATGAGAAAATCTGGCTTGCTCAAGTTGTATACACTCGTAGAATCTAACACACCCGATCATCACGTGGTGCTTCGAAACAACAAGCTTTAGCAACGGTGCTTACTAAGGATGAACACTTTAAAACTTGAAATTGTGTGATTGAGGGATCATCTTATAATGCTACCGTCATGAACTAAGCAATACAATATGCATAAAAGGATTAACATCACATGCAATTCATAATATGTGATATGATATGGCCTTTCTTCTTGTGCTTCCGATCTCCAGCTTCAAGCACGAACATGATCTCCATCATCACCGGTATGGCGTCAAGGTCAATGGCGTCGTTTCATGATTGTCTTCCACCAGCTTCAACTATTACAACTACTTTGAATAGACACGCAGGTCTTAACGAAATTTAAAGGACAACCATATGGCTCCTGCCGGTTGCCAACTTACAATAAGGAACATTGCATAAATCATATATAATCACAATCATGGCCATATCACATCACAGCACACCCCTGCAAAACAAAGTTAGACGCCTCTAATTTTCTTTGCATATTTTACGTGGTTTGGGGCTTTCAATAAGTGTCGTTCTAACTTACGAACAAGAACCACAACGTTTATGCTTGAACTATCAAGTGCCCGTTGTAAATTGAATCTATACTATGATGGGAGAGACAGACACCCACAAAGGCACTTATGAAATACAAGTTGCATGTTGAGCGTGGAGCAAGTCTCATGAACGAGTTCATGTAAGGTTAGCCCGGGCCGCTTCATCCCATCATACCGCAAGATGCAAAGTACACAAAAAGCAATTGATAATAAAAGCACCACCGCCCACAATGACCATTGTGTTCTACTCGTGCAACAGATCTACATATAGACACGGCTCCGATACCACTGTAGGGGTTCATAGCATGGAAAACAAAAAAATTCTACCGCATGCACACAAACAAGCCAATATCTGTCTACTAGATTGTAGCAACGAATCGATAGAAGCACTCACCCTCGAAGATTCCAAAGCGGTTAACGAGAGCAGATTCTCGTGGGTGATGTAGTCGTACACTTGCCGATCTCAAGATCACGTATATGATCCTTCCGGCGCTGCGTTCCGGCAGCGCTTCCGTAGTCGGTCACACGTTCGGTACTCGATGAAGACCTTCCTCTCCCTTGTTCCAGCAGGCAGCAGAGGTTGTAGTTCTCCCCCTCGCGATTCCGGTAGCACGACAGCGTGGTGTCGGAAGTAGAGGTAAGATCCCGCAGGGCTTCGCCTAAGCCGGTGCGAGTTATGGTGGATTAGGGTTTCCCGGAGATCTAGGGTTTAGATGGCCGGGAGGAGGAGGAGGTGTCGGCGGCGGCTAGTGTGGCAGCGATGATGCCGCGGCGGCACGAGGCGGCGGCGACGCGGCGGCGCGGGGAGGCGGCGCGGCGGCAGCGGCTGGGCGGCACGGCGGGGGTGGCTTGGCACGGGGAGAGAGGGGCTAGGGCTTGTGTGCTTTCGGGCAGCCCTCCCCCTTCATTTATGAGAGGGGGGCAGCCTTGGGAGGGGTGGGTTTGAATCCAAACCCAAACCCAAGTTGGATTGAGAGAAGGACTTTCTTCTTCTCCCACTAGAAAACTATTGTTCCAGTTTGACTTTTCAAACTTCCCATTTGACTTTCAATTTGGAGCTTTAACTCTCTCTTGAAAATGCACACACCAAGTGACCTAGGATATGATCCAATCATTCCACTCACCCATGACACATTCATGGACCATTCTCCTTCCGGTCCGGTGAACCTTCTAGACCCTTCTAGAACCTCTCCGATTAAATCATCGAAAACTTTCCCGAACTCCGAAATCGGACTTTCCTTATATGAATCTTATTCTCCGTACCATTCCGGATCTCCTCGTGATATCCCGGATCCCATCCGAGACTCTGAACAACATTTGGTATCCCTTATTAATATTCCATATCTACTAAACAACATCGAATCCTTAAGTGTGTCTCCCTATGGTTCGTGAATTATGCGGACATGACCGAGACACTTCTCTGATCAATAACCAATAGAGGAATCTGGAAATTCATATGGCTCCCACATATTTCTACAATTACTTTGCGATCGAATGAACCACTTACATACGATACCAATTTCCCTTTGTCTCACGATAGTTTACTTATCCGAGGTTTTGATCGTCGGTATCTCTGCATACATAGTTCAACCTCGTTACCGACAAGTACTCTTTTCTCGTTCCCGTGATATGTGATCCCTTGTGAGCCATTCACATGCTTGCAAGCTAATTGGATGACATTCGACTGAGAGGGCCTGGAGTATATCTATCTGTCATATGGATGGACAAATCCCACTCTTGATCCATGTGCCTCAACCCATACTTTCCGAACACTCAATGCCACATTTATAGCCACCCAGTTACAGTGTGGTGTTTGATGTCATCAAAGCATCCTTCCGGTAATGGTGATTACCATGATCTCATGGTCGAAGGAATTAGGTTACTATGTATCAGAAAGCTTATAGCAAACGAACTATTAAAATGACTTGATCTTTATGCTATGCTTATCTATAGGAGTATGTCCATCACACCATTCTCCTAATGATATGATCTTGTTGTTAATAACATCTCAATGTTCATGATCGAGAAACCACGATCATCTATTAACCAACAAGCTAGTATTATCAAGAGGCTTTACTAGGGACTCTAATTTAGTTTACAGATCACACAAGTATTAATGTTTCTGGTTAATACTATTATAGCATGAATGTAAACATTTATCATAAACACAAATATATAATAATAACCACTTTTATTATTGCCTCTAGGGCATATCTCCAACATTACTTTGATTTAAATCATTTCTAGCAAAACAAAATGATTTAAATGGCCCATTTTCACTAAATTGGTTTCAAATGATTTTGCCACATTTATAAATGACCTTTAGGTGTTTTAAAATGTTTATAGCCTATTAGAAACCTATTTTTCAAATAAAAAAATCTTTTGCATGCTTGCATGCATTGCTTTGTTTTTATTGTTTTATGTGGTGAATTGTTTGAATGCTAGTTTGAATATGTGCTTGCTTGATTGAATTGTAGTGAAATTTGAAGATTGTGATTGTTGCAAGATCATGGAGTGAACCAGTATTCTCTACTAAAAAGGCAAGTGGCACTATCATCCATGTCCTATTATTTTCAATACACTTAGTGGAATTTTTGTAGTATGCATGATAGTGATACTATGTTACTCTGCTATGCTATGTCCTATTAGGATATCCTTTATGTCTTCCTTAGTGGAAACATCGTAGTTGTAGTATTCATAGCCCTGCTATATATTTGGGGTGGAATACCATGTTATGATTATATGAAGTGTTGGAAAAATATATGTTTTATATAATAAAACAAGTACTCAATGAATCACCTGGGTGGAATGTGGATACTCAATTGTGGATAAGGTGGAAACGAAGGGAACCATGTATATATGGCTATCTTTTTCGTGTGTGCACTAGAAGAAAACCACCCAGGGACTTAGAGATTGAACATGTTTCTCATACAGTGGCTTCCGTGTACAGCCACATGCTAAATGGGCTCTGGCTTAGTCAATTACATAGAGGAAGACCCTTGCATTGGCACCTATTCAGGTTAACTAGAATTATGTATTGGAAATATATCCTTACATTGGTGCCTGGTAGACGTGCTAGCATTATGTCTTAGAAGGACTTCTATGGAAAGACTTTGTCACATTCTCGATCTGCCGGTACTCCATTTGGTGTGTACTTATCCAGCGGCCACTGGTGGCATCAAGACGAGATTGTGTCATGTGGGTAAAGTGTACAACTTCTGCAGAATATCAAATCCTAAGTACTTAGCCGTGTCCCCGGTTACGGAAAACTCTGAGCAACTAAGGCCTGAAGCTATGGAAGATCTCAACATTCCAATTTCTCAAAGTAAAACTTGATCGTGTCAATAAGGGATTAGAAGCACTTGGAGTTTGCCAAGGAGTTCAGAAAGATTATTAAAATATCAAAACTATTTTGAGAAGATAGGATAAAACCATATTGCTTTCTGCAAATGAGCCTAAACTCTACTTAGCCAAATATGCATATATTGATAGGATCCAACTTATTTCCACATAGTAGTGAAACTTGCCAATACAATACAAATGTATTAACCCTTGTGGTTGTAACTTATTATGTTGCAAGTTTGTTTGATGTTAGTGAAGTGTGTTGAATAGGACTACAAGTCTACAACCAACTTGATTGCCTGTGGCACTTTGAAGATGAAGGACTCCATGCTATATAGATTTTCTGCTGCATTGTAATGAGATAGCTATATGAGCTATGTAAGATGTAATGAATTATTTTATTCCTGGTTATAAAGTTGTACTATGACCTTTGATTCTTGATATTACATCTTAAACTGTGGGTGCTAGCTATAGATCCAGGGACTAGCATTGTAAACACAGGGATCTCTACCTTATCAGGTTGGGACCTTTACATTCCCCCACTCAAACGAACGAAATCCATGAAGAATTGAGAGTTCTTGTGAGGTTTTGAGAGTTTTGGAGAGAGAGGTTGAGAGAAATAACTGTCTTTTACCTTTTGCGATCTGGAAATGGAAGTTTCTTACCTTTGTCTTTTACCTTTTGTGGAGGATCAGGCTCTTTAGTAGCTTTCTTTTGCTGTTGCTTATTGTTTTTCTTTTTCTCTATTGCAACAACTTCATCTTCTTTGATTGTGTCTTTTTCTTCTTCTGGATCAACAGTTTTTGCATCAGAATTATAACTGGCATCCTGTGCATCGTTCTTCTCCTCCAAGGTTTGATCTTCTGTGTCTTGAGCAGTCTCATCTCGAGGATCCACCAATGTATCATCTTCCTAACTTGCTTTAAGTAAGGCTTTTTTATCCTTTTGATATTTTAGCTTCATATTCCAGTGGTCCTAATGGTCCTTTAACAACCTCACCTCTTATTGTAACAACATTAGTATAAATAGAAATATTTATATCATCATGAAGAAAATTTTGATAACCAGACGCTATTTGTTCACATTGGGTTTCAATCATATTGAGGTACTTGTTAAACAATTTTATTTCTTGGCCAATTTCCTCATAATTTTCTATAAGTTCGGCCAAAATCTTTTTATGTCTTTGAAATTACTTATGCAAGTTATTATAAGACTTCGTCCGTCTATGTTTCAACTCTTGAAAAACTTTTCTAGTTTCATCTTCTTCAGTTAAAACTTGTAATAAATCTACTTTGTTTTCCTTGACAAGTTCTAAAGGTATACCTTTCTCTTTCATGGATTTACGCACTTCAGGCATAAGATAAGGATTTATACGAAGTATTCCCTTTTCTGGCTTAGAACCAAAATTAGGATTATATAAAGAATCATTCTTAGCCCTAGTAGCCATTAATTCCAAACATGCTTTAATAGTTAAAGTGTTTATCGATCCTCCTGCTGATGAATCTAGCAATTATCTGCATTGGCTATTAAGACCGTGGTAAAATAAGTGGCAAACAGTTGACTCAGAATAACCATGATTAGGGATACTATTGATCATTCCAAAAAAAAATCTTTCTAAAGCTTGTGGATAGTTTTCTCCCACTTTCTGACTAAAATTGCCTATATTATTTCTAAGTTTCGTTACCTTTGCAAATGGATAAAACCTTTTTATCAATTTGACTATGCAATTTTCCCAACATTTAATAAAATGGTGACGGAGAGAATATAACTAGCCTAGAGATTTACCTTTGAGAGACGAACGAAATAATTTCAGTCGAGAGAATTCTCTTGGCAAACCTTTTGGTCCAAGTGATGTTATCACATCATCGAACACTCTAAGATAACTTCCTAGGTCCTCATCTTCCCTTCCACTGAAAGCTTTTTCCAGCAAAATTTTAATAATTTCACCATCAAATCGATATTCCCTAACTCTAGGATTAGGAAATTCTATTGGTTGTTTAGGAAAAGCAGAGTTTGGAGCACTAATATTATCTAAGAGTCTTCTCAGGTTGCTTGGGTGTTGACCTATGAATGGACATTATCTCCATGAAGTCACTTAGGTTGTGAACTTTAACTTTGTTTGATCTCAAAAGTTTTTCAATAAATTCCTCGCGCCTCTGAGTAGGCACGCATTCAAAATAGTCTGGTAGATAAGCCCTACTAGAGTGTGTAGACCCTTTGTCTCCTAAGGAGACCATCTTGTAATAGTAACACCTAAAATATCAAGAGACAAAACACTTAGTGCTTAGATCCCGGGAAACGGCGCTAGAAAATAGCTTGATGACTGCAAGTGCATAGATCATTTGTAGCTAACTTTGAAGTTCAGATATCGATCCCACAGGGAGCCCAAAGGTAAATGTTTATTGGTGAAGTCTCTATCGCACCCGAAGTTGTCACAGGTCTTCGAATGAATTGACTGCAAGTGTTGAGAATGAGAATGGAATTTGGGTGTAAATAGAAGTACTTAAATAAAACTAAGATGTAAACTGCTGAAATAAAAAGCATAAAAAGTAAAGGACGATTTGTCTGTTGTTTTCTGCAGAAGACGAAGTAGGCGCGGGGAGTTTCAGTTCATGGTGATAGTGAATGTGCCTAGTGGATGAGTGATAAGTGTAACAATTATAAGCTTATAAGTATGTGTGCAGGGGAGCAACCCATAATTAGCTAGAACTCCTCTTGGTAGATTTCATCCCAACTTCAATAATCCTACTAGCCTGTTTACCACAACCATGGTCAGTCGCTAGACGATTAAGATCCTTCAGGTTGCTTAGAAATTAAGCTCCTTGGATTGGACTAATGCAATAAGCTCGGTGGCTCCTCATTATCCTCAAGTTAAACTAGTTTCCCATTGATATCCCCGTGTCACTCGAGGGTCGCCGGTCCGCTAGCAAACAAGATTCTATTCATGTAGAACAAAGCATCATGTTGTATGGGCCCTTAATTGGACAACAGGCATTAAGAATCCTATAGATAGTCAAGCACACATAATATAGTAATTAGAATTAACCACAAACTTGATGGAAATTATGTAGGCACATCACATCTCGCCAATCCCCTACATCTCCCACGCCCAAGGGAACTTACTCATGTCAGGAATATGCAACATGTATTCCTCTGGGGGCCAAAGGCCACAATATATAGTACAGGTACAGGGAAAATATGCAGGAAGCCCCCTAACACATGGGGGAAATACAATATACAAATATATACATCTAACACCCCCCCCTCAAACTCATGGTGGATCCACAACACTGAGTTTGGAGAGTAAGAAATCATGCTGCGCTCTGGTCTGTGCCTTCGTAAAGAAATCCGCTAACTATAAATCTGAAGGCACATACTGAAGCGCAACAACCTGAGCCTGCACCTGAGCACGTGTATAGAAAGCATACACACCAATATGCTTGGTAAGCTCATGCTTGACCAGATCACGTGCAACACTAATAGCACCTGTACTGTCATACAAAACCAGACTAGGTGTGGTAATAGAGACCCCAAAATCCGCAAGTAACCACTGTAACCAGGTAACCTCAGCAGTCAACAAGGCCATAGCACGCAACTCATCCTCAACACTCGAACGGGAAACCGCTGTCTGTTTCTTCATCTTCCAAGCAATGAGCGAACCACCAAGAAACACACAGTAAGCAGAAATTGAACGACGATCCGAAGGATCACTCGCCCACGTAGCGTCCGAATAGCACTGGAGTTGGAGGGAGCTGGAAGGAGGAAAGAAAAGGCGACGAGTGATTGTACCACGAAGATAACGAAGAACACGGAGAAGATGACTATAGTGAATAGTGGTAGGAGCAGAAACAAACTGACTCAGAATATGAACAGGATAAGAGATGTCAGGACGTGACAGCGAGATAGACAAGACTCCCAACAAGATAACAATAACGCGTCGGATCAGAAAGAGGATCACCATTAGTAAGTTGAAGCTTAACATTAAGCTCCATAGGGGTCTCAACAGTGCGCTCATCCCCAAGAGCAGCACGGGCAAGAAGATCCTGAATATACTTTTCCCGAGAGATGTAAAAGCCATCAGAAGTGGAGGAAACCTCAATCCCAAGAAAGTATCGAAGAGGACCAAGATCAGTCATAAGAAACTGATCACGAAGACGAGCCTTAACAAAGGTGATATACTCAGGATCATCACCAGTAATGATCATATCATCAACATAGAGAAGAAGAAGAGTGCGTCCACGAGGAGAAGTGTGAACAAACAGCGCTGGATCATGAGCACTAGGGGAGAAACCAGCAGCAGTCACTACAGAAGCAAAGCGCTCAAACCAGGCACGAGGGGCCTGTTTGAGGCCATAAAGAGAACGTCGAAGACGACAAACCATCCCCTCGAGAACAGAATACCCAGGAGGAGGCTACATATAAACCACCTCACTCAACTCACCATTGAGAAAGGCGTTCTGAACATCAAGCTAGGACACAGACCAGTGACGAACAGAAGCAACAGCAAGAAGAGTACGCACAGTGGTCATATGAGCCACAGGAGCAAAGGTATCATCATAGTCACGACCATGCTCCTGCTGAAAACCACGAGCCACAAGACGCGCTTTATAGCGCTCAAGAGATCCATCAGAGCGAGTCTTAATCTTATAGACCCACTTACATGTGATAGGACGAACACCGGGAGGGGGAGAAACAAGATCCCAGGTGCCAGTGCGCTCAAGCGCAGCAATCTCCTCAGCCATGGCCAGCTGCCACTCAGGATGATGCTCAGCATCCCGATAAGAAGTCGTCTCGAAGGCAACAGAAAGACCATACTGACTAGGAGAGTAATGGTTGGGGGCACGACGCTGACGAACAGGACGAGTAGAGGGAAGATCATCAGAGGAAGACGACGCAGGAGACGATGATGAAGAAGAGTAAATAGTAGAGGAAGAATCCGGAGAACAAGGAGAACTAGGAGAACTAGACGGAGCAGAGGAGGACGGTGTCGAAGAAGAGACATCAGGGGGAGGAGATCCTGAAGAAGACACAATAGGTGTAGAAGGAGGTGTGTCAGGAAAGAGAAGAAAAGAGATATCTTCCACCGGGTAAGTACCAGCGGTGGGACGAGGATAGAAAGGACACGTCTCATCAAAAGTAACATCACGAGAGATACGCATCCGACGACCAATAGGGTCCCAACAGCGGTAGCCCTTATGCTCATCACTGTATCCAAGGAAGACACACTCAACAGACTGAGCAGTCAGTTTGGTGCGTTTGCGAGGAGCAAGGAGAACATAGCAAACACAACCAAACAAGCGAAGCATGGAGTAGTCTGGAGACTGTCCAGATAGGCGCTCAAGAGGGATACCACCCTGCAAGGCAGCAGAAGGCTGAATATTGATGAGGTAAGCCGACGTAGCGACAACCTCAGCCCAGAAATGCGGCAGGAGAGAAGAAGCAATCATCATAGCGCGAGTGGTCTCAAGAAGATGGCGATGCTTACGCTCAACAACGCCATTCTGGGCATGTGCGCCAGGACAGGAGAACTGGGCAAGGGTGCCCTGCTCAGCAAGAACACCTCGCAACATCTGGGAGATATACTCACCAGCAGAATCAGCACGAAAAACACGGATGGGGGTAGAATACTAAGTACGGACCATGGCCGCAAAACGCTGATATATGGAAAGCACTTCACTGCGAGAGCGCATAAAATACAACCAAGTGTACCGAGAAAAATCATCAATGAATAAAATATAGTAGCGATAGCCCCCTTTTGAAGCAAAAGGAGCCGGACCCCAAACATCTGAATGAACTAAATCAAAAGGTCACTGAGATACAGACGCGCTAGTAGGATAGGGAAGCTGAATCTATTTACCCAACCTACAGCCTTGACAATGCAAAGACCCATCTCCTGAGACAGACCCCAGAAGACCACGATGAACTAATGACGACAGGCGAGAGTCACAGAGGTGACCAAGACGATGATGCCACTGCTGAAAGGAGCTAGTAGTAGAGGCGACGACCGGAAAAGAACTGGCAGATAAAGTGGAAGAGGAAGGAACACGAAGCCAGTCTAACTCCCAAAGTCCTGAAGAGTCACGGCTGCGAGGGCCAGCTCCAACCAGGGCCTGTGTGCAACGGTCCTGGACAACACAAGAATCAGCATCAAGAATGATGCGACAACCAGAGTCAGTAAGCTGGCTAGCAGAGAATAGATTCATCGTAAGCAGAGGGACATGAGAAATATCAGGAACAGAAAAGGAAGAAGTAGAAAGGGTGCCCCGCCTAGAAACAGGAAGAGAGGTACCATCAGCTGTAAAAACATGGACAGGAGAAGGGAGAGAACGAAGAGCGGATAGAAAAGAAGACTCAGAGGTCATATGAAAAGAAGCTCCAGAATCCAGATACCATGGGGACGTACCTGACTGTGTAGAAGGTGGTGGTCGCACAGGGCCTAAAGAATCAGTCACAGAACCAGCAGTGCCTGTCGAAGAAGAGCCTGTAGCAGCAAGTAGACCGCGAAGACTCCTGATAATGTCCTGATCGGGGAGAGCAACTGCTGAAGATCCAGAAGGAGCCGACTGCCCATGAGCCTGCTGCTGCTGACGTAAACTGGGATCCCGTGTATAACAGGTGGCCCAAGTGTGGCCATCCTTGTTACAGTAAGAGCAGTGACGAAGAGAACCACGGCGACCCTGACCACGGGCCTGCTGGTGCTGACTCTGGCCCTGAAACTGCTGGTGCTGACTCTGACCCTGAACTGGAGGAGTGCGTAGTATCGGCGGCGGCATAGAGGACCGCGGCTGAGTCGAGGGAACAGACGGCATAGGAGGACCATGGGTAGCAAGCACTGATGGAACCGCAAGAAGACCAGCACCACGGAGATGGGTCTCCTCAGCCCGAAGCTCAGACAACACCTCAGAGAGCGGAACGCGACCACGAGCATTCAGCTGAGCACGCCGGGGCTCAAACTCCTGGCAGAGCCGAGACAGAAACTCATAGATACGATGAAACTCCATGTCCGAGCGCACAATCTGGCAACACGAGCATGTGCCACAAACAGCAGTACGAAGAGAATCAAGTTGACGCCAGATAGTAGCACTCTGAGTATAGAACTCATCAATAGTAGAATCACCCTGCTGAGAGCATGCTCCTGGCGAACCACAGACAGGTAAAGAGCATCCCCAGATGGCTGATAGCGCTGAAGAATATGAGCCCACTGAGCGGCAACAGTAGGGAGACTCATGAACTCAGCAGCATACTGGGGCAGAACACTGGAGGTGAGAACAGTAGCAGCACGAACATCCTCATCAACCCACTGAGTGTAAGCAGTCAGAGCGTGTCGATAGGCCTCGAGATCAAAAGAGTACTTCTTGAACTTCAGGTCATAAGTAGCAACAACACTATCATCAGCACTCTGAGCAGCATCCTTGGCCTCTTGAGAAGCATCAACACCGAGAACAATCGGCATCGGCGGAAGAGGAGCCACAGGAGCAGGGGGCATGGCGGACAGGAGACCTTGCCGGAGAGCACACCCCAAAGATGGAGACCGCGCATGTGAACGCGCATAAAGGCAGCGAAATCAGGGTAATTCGCGCCATCAAAGACCACCGGACAGCGAGGAATCGCAACATAACCCGATGAAGAAGACATCTCCTCTTTTTTTTCTTTTTTTTTACGGATTGGATCTAGATCTGACGCGAGCAGACGAAATCTAAGTCAGCCGGCGGCGGGCCAGGCAGGACGGGGCGGAGCTTCAGGAGGCGGGGCCACGAACGCGGGGCGTCAGGAGGCGGCGGTCACGCACGCACCCGTCGAGTAGAGGACGTGGTCCCGCGTGGACGCGGGCCCAAGCAGCAACAGGCAGACGGCGGGCCAGCAGGGGTGGGCCCGGCCGGTCAGTGACGGGCAGGCGCAGGGGTAGATGCAGATGAGGTCAACCGCGATGCAAAGACGGGTGTATGTGTGCAGGCGGTGTGTATGTGTGCAGGCGGTGCAGCAGTAGTAGTAGGCGGTGTAGGACGGGGACCGAAGCCGACCTGCTGCAGGCAGATGTGCGCAGGAGAGGGCGTCGAGCAGGGCGGCAGAGGCAGGGTCCCGCGTCAGGGAGCAGAGCGTGCAGGAGTCCCGCATCAGGGAGCAGAGCGCGCAGGAGAGGGCATCGACCGACGAAGACGGGGCAGAAGATCGGTCCAGGGACGGCCGATTTGACAGCCGTGAAGACGAATCGATCCAGGGAGTAATCGATCCAGAGAGTCGTGGATCCGATCTACAGGACCAGAAACAGCGGCAACCGGCGGCGGCGACGTCGGATGAACGATGGTGACAGGGACGGTGACGGCTGTGACGATGTTGCAGAAAAATTTGTCTAACCTAGCTCTGATACCATGTCAGGAATATGCAACATGTATTCCTCTGGGGGCCAAAGGCCACAATATATAGTACAGGTACAGGACAAATATGCAGGAAGCCCCCTAACATATGGGGGAAATACAATATACATATATATACATCTAACAACTCACACATGAGAGAAGAAAGCATCATCGATATAATTAAATAAAGGGAGTTCTTCTCGATATTACTGTGGAGATCCACAATAATAAATAGAAACAAATCCAACACAATTCAAGATAGGAAGAACAATCTCAAACCCTATTTTTGCAAAGTGGAGATCTCTCTCTCTCTCAAGTACAAGTAATGGCTATGGAGTTGTGGTGGCTAGGAGATCGAAGATCGTGGAGCAAGATGAAGAATGTCTTCCCCTTCTTCTGCGGATCCCTTCTTTCTCCCTTCTGGATGGTATGGCGGCTTGTGTGTTCTGTTTTCGACCTCTGCCTCATCACGAAAGTTGTCCCTTTTAATAAGATGAAGGAGATGGCAACTATATGGTGGAAACTATACGTCGGCGGCACGTATAGTTGCTTGTTAAAGCTTCTGTATCCTCTCCTTGATTGCTTCCAAAAAGGGACTTGCTTGTTTTCTTCCGAATATTGTGTTTTTGCTGTTAAATCCCTCTATTGATGTTCAGGACCTGAAACACACATTAAAATCCAAGTTTTCTTTGCTACCAAAGTATTAGCATTAGGTAAAGCTATAAAACCATCAAATCCAGACGAAACCCATTGATAGAAGCCATAAAAAATGTGTAGAATCTCACAACTATAAGCAGTGCATCCATAAATGTTATCGCCTCCGCAACCGCTTATGTCAATAACCTACTAGTCTCATCCATAGAAGAAAGAGAAGTAATGATATGCATAGTGATGTCACCGTTAATCCCAAGTAAGTTACTCACATACAGCCGTACTACCCTTTCTGTCACTAGGGTTCCTATCCTATAGATCAGTCGTTACTCACACTGCCTTTACCTGGATCAATCCTTAGGCTCTTGGGTACATGGCAAGTCCTTATATTGAGGCAAGAGAGGGTACTACAATCATCATGTCATACAAACTAATACATGATCCCATCTATGATAAATAACATGCACAAAAGCTACATGGCTAGGCCGAAGCCCTTATCCCAAGGAGAATTACTCACACATAGAGATGAAATCGGCAATCATAAACATTATAATAGAGATCATAGAGTTGATAGCAAATAGTATTACAATGTCCCCAATTGGAGATGAGATCTACTATTACAAGTGGTGGAATATGGCTATGGTGGTGGAGAAGGGTTTACAGGTTTAGATCTAGATCTATTCCTCCAGCGTGGCGGCAGGGAGAGTTTTGGGTAAAAGAAGCGATGTTGTGGAGTCGGGGGCTTGTTTCTTGTTGCTTGAAGCCTCTTTATATAGGGGTCCCTTCACGAAAGTTGTTCTGTTTGATCTAAGGAGGTCAGTACAAACTATACTGCGGCAACTATATGGCGGTGGGCCGTATAGTTGGTCGTTAAGCTTGCAGTAGCCTCCTCACGGCTCCTGGTTTCTTTGGCGTGTTGGAAATCTCATATCTTTAGCATTTATGTAGTGATTCCCATCATAATACGATTATCTGCGCAGGCAAAAATAGCAAGAAAGAATTGCATACCCCTTTGATCATTAGGCATTAGTGGCAGATTTTAGAGAGATATTTCATCGAATATATGAATAATATCTAGTTTAAATATGGACATGGATGGCTATATTTCACAGCCATCAACCTCCCCAAGCTTAAACTTGATCGTCCTTGAGCAAGAAAACCAAAATCAAAAGGGAACTCAGCATTTAAACTGAAATAACGAGATGATGATCTTACTCATGATTGGTAGTCTCATGTTTCCTCCATTTTATCAATATGAAAAACTTCAGCATAAATAGAGTAATGGCAAGTATATCATATGGGTTTCATGAATCCTTATAGCACAGCAAAAGTTTTGTAAGCATGGATGATTCAAAAGTGTAAACTTTATTCCATGTCATGTAATTAACTCATAGGCTTCCCTTTGAAAAATAAAGTGTAATCATGTAGAATTAAGAGTGTGAGAGTTTGTCATGAAAAGCATATATACTAAAGTATCTCAATCCTCCCATATCAATAAATCAAGACTTTTCAAGTACTGCTTTTCTATTAATTGTCCTTCAAGAATTTCAGTTCTTAAGTAATTGAGAGCATGCCAAAAAAAATCATTAGTTTATCGGGATGAGATGGACACTCGTGGCATCACTAAGATTTTTGTTCCTTTTTCATAATGATTACTCATATCAGCTAGAGGAGTGATTCCGCCATGTTAAAGCTACCCGGGAGTGCCAAGAATCTTACCCATTATAGCATTGTTGCTACATATGTTTAATCAACTCATAGTCGAAATCTAGGAGTTTCCACCATGAAGATCATTCGTAGGCAGCGGAGTTGTTGGCATCCCATGAAGTTTGAAGCGCATAAAGATATATCATTCTTATGATTTACAAGTCAAACTTTGTCATGCTCACAAAAACCGCTAAACATTAATTCAATTGAAAATATCTTTTTAAAGAGAGCTATCAAGTCAATCATTATTTCCTGTGATGTTGAGTGTCTCTAGGAATAAGCTATCAAGACTAAAACACTACAACACCCAAGTCTTCATTTTGTGAGACTTTTTCTTATTTAAATTGTTTAGCAAATTTTATGCAAGACTTGGTTAACTACAAGAGCTGGAACAGAACGTACCCAATTAAATACCCATGCAAAAAAGATTTTACTACAATATAGAGACTCACTCCACCAATATAACATCTCAACATTACTACTAACTAGCATGGGTTTCTCAAACTTCAAAAGTGGGGAGTCACAAGGCATACCTGTCATGTTTGGTTCCACTTCTCTCTTCCCTTTTTATTTGTTTCTTGGAAACTCGAAGTCAATCACTCTCCGGCAAACTAATGAGAACTTCGAGGCAGAAAGAAAAAGAGAGAGAGGGAAATAAAGATAAACGGAGAAATCTTTTTGTGGCTTTTGAGAAGGGGATTAAAGAATAGAAAATTAGCGGCAAAGCTTGGCTTGAAAATATCAAACAAAATAAAAGAACTAAGATAAAGTGTTGGGGAAACCAACACGAGTGCTTATAAACTCAAAGAAAAGCATAACCTCGAAAATAAGATAAAGCAAATAAAAACCAAAATATAAAATAGATAGAAAACCTCCCCAAGCTTAGGGACCTGAATGCCCATAATGACCACTCGTGCATTCACGAATCTCATTGCTTGAACCTTAACTGCGTATTCCTATTCCTTTTGCCATATGATACCTAGGTCATCCGAGATTTGATCTCAAGCATCTCCATACTTGTGTTTGATCTTGTCACTAATGAACTCGTTTACTTGTTCTCGTGTTGTTGAATTACATGATCTAATCATATGCTTCCAAGCTTCATTAATGCAACGTTGCCGAGTTGGCCACGTATATCTATCTGTTACATGGATTGGCAAATCCTGGTCTTGATAAAAACTCCTCAAACCATTTCTCGGGAAACCCAACGATACCTTTATGTTCACCCTTTCATGGCTTGATACTTGATATCATCAAAGTCTCCTTCCAAAACAGTGATTATGCATTATCTTATAGTCGAAGGATATAGGCCATGATGTTTCTATGTTATCAATGACGAACGTTTAAGTAACTAGATCTCATTGTGATTAACTTTGGGTGTATGTCTATCACATCATTCTCCAATGATGTGACCTCATTATCAATCGGCACTATCACCATGATATCGAAACCATAAGATCATCACTTGCCCAATGAGCTAGTTTACTAGAGGCAACTAGAGACCTAGTTGTTTGCATACCACATATGTATTAATGTTTCATATTAATACAGTTATAGCATGGTAAGAACCGTATTATGAAAAAGAGATACATCAAATAAAAACTCTTTATTATTTGCCTCTAGGGCATATCTCCTTCAAAACTGTTTAGCCAATCTCTAACCAGCACTGCTTTGGCTTGGTATAGAATTTGCCCTACAGAGAAAATTGATACCTAGGAAAAACTCAAAGGAGAATTTGTGTTTTCATTCTTTCCTAAGGTAAAAACTGATGAAGTAAGAAGGGCAATTACAAACTTCAAGAACCGCCCAGGTGAAGGCTTGGGAAGGGCCTTCAAAAGGTATAAGTCTATACTTAATAAATGTCCCCATCATGATTTACCTGAATGGTAAATTTTACATATTTTCTATGGAGCACTTAATCAAGAAATTAAGCATGAGATTGACACAAATTCCGGAGGCTCCTTCATGGAGTTAACTATAATTAAAGCTTGGGAACTTTTAGAACGAATTCGTCGTAACAGAGAAACATGGGGATTTGATTTAGGCAGGGAAGGAAGTATAGAAATTGAATATGATTGTCTCAATGCTTATAAATAATCCGGTAAAGTAAAGGAAACTGCTGATGAACTTCAACTTGATGATGATATTATTTTGCAAATCCTTTAGTCTTTTACAGAATACATTGAGGCCCCTAAGAAGGATTGGCTTCATTACACTCCGCCACCCAAGTCGTTTGTAGAAGATTATCCAATAATCATAGCTCCTGTTGAGCCATTAAGGGAAGTGCCCTCATATGCTGAACCCCTTCCTTTCCCAAGGACAACGAGAAAACATATGATGGCTTAGTAGCTCGAAGATCAATGCGAAGAAGAAAAGCTATTCCCGAAGACGCTGGAAGAAGAGGCACAAAAAAAGAAAAACTAAAGAAGTAAGTGTACATGAGACCGGGGAACCAACGAAACAGGATACCTTAACCATTTTTGTGCATTACAATGTGATTGAGCTAGATACTGAAGCTTCACAGTTCGTCGAAGGAAAGGTAAAGGCTAAAGAAGTTGGTAAGCATATTCTCCCTTGTACTTTCAGAGGAACTTTCTATTATGGCCTCTCCGATATCAGGACAGCTATTAGCATGATCTCTTTTAATTTTTATTTGAAAATCCAAAATGAACTAACACCAGCTGAATTAGAAGAAACTAACATGACTATAATGCTTGTAGATAAGACACTCAGGGTTCCCATGGGAATAATTAGAGATGTTCCAATTTGTGTTAGACCACACAAATACTCCAATGACTTTGTGCTTATTGATATGCCTACCGACATTTATTGTCCCATCATTTTTGGAAGAACCTTTTTAAATACCACAGGAGCAAACATAGATTGCAAGAGACAAACTATGTCTCTCAAGTTTGGTGAAGAGAAAATGGATTTTCACTTCTCCAAATTTGACCATAAGCCGGCTATCACAGATCTAGACGAGGATGAGATGAATGAGAAGAAGAAGGTAATATCATTAATCTAGCCTTAGTAGTCATTGAGACTCGTGATGGTGATTTAGCAAGAATATTAGTCAACAATAATAATATACTTCAGAACATAGAAAAAATTGAAATGGATGATTATCTTGATTCCACACCTGAGGTGGATGCCGAGATTAACCAAAATTATGAAGAACCCATAAGGAAGGGAGATGAGGCACCTCCGCCTCCTACCCTCAATACTTTACCTAAGGAATTAAAATACAGGTTTCTTGATGAAACGAACAATTTTCCTGTTATTATAAGTTCTAACCTTGCAGAAAAAGAGGAGGAAAAATTGATGATGGTTCTCCAGATGCATCCAAATGCTCTTGGGTATTCGATGAGTAACTTGAAAGTGATTTGTCCCTCAATAGCCATCCATAGAATATTCATGGAAGAAGGAGCTCAGTCGGTCGTAGATTTTTAGAGGCGACTCAAACCTCACATGAAAGAAGAGGTAAGGAAAGAAATAATTCGTTTGTTAGATGCAGGAATTATCTTTCATGTAGAAGAAAGTGAATGGGTAAGTCATGTTCATTGTGTTCCTAAGAAAGGTAGATTTACTGTTGTTGAATATGAACATAATAAAATGATACCTATAAGAACTGTTGTTGGTCATAGGATGTGCATTGACTATACAAAACTTAATAAAAAACTACAAATGATCATTACCCTTTACCATTTATAGATAAAACTTTAGAAAGGCTTGCTATGCATTCCCATTTCTGTTACTTAAACATTTATTCTGGTTTTTCTCAAATTGTTGTTCACCCTGATGATCAACTTAAAACAACTTTTATTTGTCCCTATGGTCTTTATACTTATCGCCGTATGCTTTTTGGTCTCTGCAATGCTCCCGCCACTTTTCAAAGGTGTATGACTGCTATATTTGCCGATTATATTGAAAGTATTATGGAAGTATTCATGGATGACTTCTTTGTTTATGGAACTTCCTTTAATCATTGTCTCCATAATCTTCATAAAGTTTTGTAGAGATGTGAAGACACTAACCTAGTCTTGAGCTGGGAGAAATGTCATTTTATAGTTTAAGAAGGTATAGTGCTTGGTCACAAAATTGGATGGGAAGCCACCTTTTATGGTGTCATGGTGTCTCTTCCGTGGACTCCTCGACGGTCGTAGACATCGATCTCTCGATGGCCGCCTCGATTGAGGAGATGAGCTGGGCTTTCCACTCCATGGAACTGAGACGAGAAGGGTGGTGGAGGTGGGAATTGGGGGGGGGGGGGGGTTGGTGGGATTTTGGGGGATTATGATGTGGAGGAACCGATTGGCTCTTAATACCAAATGTTAGAAGTGCTCTAGTCTCACAGATCAATTAAGCAGAAACTGGCATTACAAAAAAATGGATTCAGAGAGTTCTAGCCATTAGAGGAAGAGGAACAGGAACAGAGGAGGAAGAAGGAGACAGAAGCTGTGGAGGCCGAAGTCGTTTAGTTCGAAGCCGAGTCCTTCTATATATGTTTAGCTCGTATATATTTCCTCCTCCTCGTCTAGTTTCTGAGCGGCCCAACCCAAGAGTGGCGTCCCATCTGATGGTAGAAGGGTCTCTAACACACACAAAGGTTTTGGAAAAGGCGTCTGCAGGCGTCAACGGACGATGCCCTTGGCTGACAGATCGCTGCCATCTGCCAGCACTAGCCTAGAATCATGCGGCCGTAGCCGTGCTGTCCTCGGCCACTTTATGGCACTTGGACGCCGACGGGCTCGAGCGGGATGTGGTCATGGTGGACTGCTGGCGGGAGCCAGCCATCGCCGCCTCTACTGCCGCCTTCTCCTATTCATTGTCGCTACGCCAAGAGCTATGATAAAGACCTAATTAATCTGATCGATATGCATTGTTATGGGTTGATTTAATTTATATTAAATATTTCAAAGTTAGTAAATATTTCACTGTTGTATAGACAAGATATATGTACTCCCTCCGATCCAAGTTAATTGATTTGGATTTGTCTAGATTCGGATGTATTTAACACTAGATAAGTCAATTAATTTAGATCGCAGAGAGTATTGTTATTTATACTAAATCTGGTTATCTGTTTGCCTTTATGGTCATGCATGTGGTGTGTTGTGCTGCAGACACCATCTTTTATCCTCCTGATTTGTCCTTGTTGCTCAAGGGCCTGTCAAATAAACATTATATCTTTCTTTAGGGAGTCTTCGAAAAAAGATTGGACACCGCCAAAATATGTCTGTTTATAGGGATCTTCGAGCACCTAGTGGTGGATGCGTCCAATGTCATCCCTAACCGACGGACCATGTCTGAGTCTTTTTTTTTCATTCTCTATTTGAGAAAAAAATAATTAAATAGCCACACTAGTATTTATACATTACAAACACATTTAAAATTTCAGAACAAACTAAACAACAGTTAGCTTTGCTCAACAAAAAAAATTCAAATACATCTAGCAAGCAGCAAACATCATCAATTGGCTTTGGTACAAGAAACATTGATCCCTTTATTATTAGGTAATAGATATAGATTAGGTACTAATATAGATACAGATATAAATATTTCTGCTTTCTTTTTTCTATCCTATTTTTATTTTATTTTTTTATATTTTTTCATTATTTCTTATTTTACTTTTCATAATCATATGCATATTTTTTATCTTGAGCCGCATGGAGAAATTCTTAAAAAAACAAAAAGAAACTGGATCTCAAGACATTCTATATTGATGATGATTCAGTTTCAATCGATAAGGAAAGATACCATGAATCATGATCTATGGAGCTCTCATTCCACCAGTCTACGATTGGCAGTACCGCATTAAACCTGGGAAATCTTAATTTCATAATGGCTTTCAAATCCTCCTAGGCACTATCCTACTGCAATAATTCTTGCTAAGAAAAGTATTCTGTCAGGTTCTCATAGCATCTTGCTTTCCTGGTTCACTCTGCCAAGATGAACTCTTTCTTTGTTGAAAGTCAAAGTCCACGTCAAGCCCTCCATTGAGGTAATCTAGGCATGTTTATATTAACTGTATTAACATTTATATTAACTGCATTTTGTGTCAAAAAAATATTAACTGCATTAACATTTATGTTGAACCTCGTGACCAAGTATTTTGACCGTATAAACATTTGTTGTCTCATGAATAACTTATTTCAAAACAACAAAAAAGTTTTAGAAATTTAAGTGACATGTTCAAAAAATACAGCAGTGAGCATACTTTATGCCAAAAAAAAAGTGAAGGCCTCCAAAATATGGAACTGTAATATATTCTCATATGTTTGCAGGTATATGCTCATCATCTTCTCCATTTTTGTCATACCAGAAGTCCCGAGAGAACAACCAAGCAAGCAGAAAACTTTGCTGAATTCTACTAACAATTATTTATCATCATCAGAACTCTAATAGAAGATCCTACTTTCAGGTTTGTTCATCGCCCAGCCTTCGATCTCGCGCCTCAGTTCAATCTGAATCCAAAGTGGCCCCGGGACAAAACCACAGTAGTGTTGATCAAGAACCATAGCATTGCAGAGCAAGAACTTGGCTAGCGTTCTCTGCGCCCTGCCGCCTTGGTAGTTCACTAGGTTAATCTCCCTCACTCGATCTGCCAAGCAAGCGATCATGGCGCCGGTTGGTGCGTCGAGGATGTTGTGCTGGTTGTAGTGAAGGTGGTGCAGGTCGAGGAGCTCGCGTTCATTGCAGCCATATATATAGTGGCTACTACCAGGCTCGCGTTCCAGGCACTCGTAATCGTCCTCGCCAGGCTCGGCTTCTGGTTGGAAGACCAGCGTGAGCACCTCCAGTTGTGGAGCGTGCTCAAGGATTCTGCTCATCGAGCTGACCATGGTTGCATCGTCGTGCGGCAGGCATCCCATCATCTCGAGGTGCCGGAGGTTAGGGAATTCCTGGAAGCTTACGGAGGTGTCGTCGTTGTGGAAACCAGATCCCAGGCGAGCAGACTGCAGGTGAAGGTGCTTGGTGTCCACGAACAGCTGCAGAAATCCCCTGAGCTTGGTGAGCTCCTCCGACGACCATACCTCCTCGCCGCAGATATCGACCTTGCAGGACGTGAGCGACGACCTAGAGCCGCCGCCGCCGCCGCCGCCGCGCATTGTGAGGAACGAGTCGTCCGGGACGGTGCCACGGTACTCGAAGGCTTGAAGCCCTGACGAGTCGACGGCGACGCTGGCCAGGTTGTGGCAGCATCGGAGCGCGAGTCTGCGGAGGCGCTTGTCGAGGAGGGAGAGCGTCGTCACCGCATCACAGGCCTCGAGCGTGAGGTCGGCGAGGCGCGGGCAGGCGGAGATAAGCCTCTGCACGTGTTGACCGCCGTCGTCGGACACGCGTGTGAGGAGCAGCTCCTCGAGGGACGGCAGGCTGATGCTTGCGGGCGGGGAGAGTCTGCAGGGCCCAATGCGGAGCGTTCGCAGCGCGGTGCAGGAGAAGAGGCCCCTCTGGACGGTGTACTCCGGCAGCGGCCGTTCCCACTGTGGAAAATATTGAATCCCTAATATTTTGATGTATTGATTTGACCCTCACGGGAAGTATATATAGACGTACACGGGGTAGGAGAAGACTTGGAGTACAAGATGTAGAGTTCTAGTCTATACACGTATACGTAGTCTAACATCCCCCCTCAGTCGGAGCGGGAGTGAAGCGGACGCTTGCGACTGGATTTGAAGTCTTGCGCTTCCGTCGTCTTCACCTCTTTGTCATCATCACCTGCATGAACATGATCATGGCTGACACCTAGGGGCGGTGACTGCGTCCCCTTCTAGTGCCTCTCTTCCCTCCCGCAGTCACAGCGGGAGTGGCGTGGACGCAGGTGACGACGCGGACGCTGCTGACTGGAGTTCTTGAGTTACTGTAGACGTTGTTCTTGATGTCGATGTCGAGGTAGCCGATCATGATGTAGTCGTGGTCGAGGTAGGTGTGGTCGATGTCGTAGTCGTCGTAGTGGTGTGGCCGCCATTGCCGGAGGCGCAAAAAATTGCGCGGTTTTTTTGTTGTTGTTGACGAAGCTGCAGTTGTGGACGTTTTGCACCTTGTAGAGGTACCGTCGGGGCGTCTCTTGGACGCGGTCATAAGTGAGACCACCGGTTTTGCCAGGATCGGAGGAACCCACCAAGCACACAAGGTTTTGCCAGAACCATATGCGCGGTCGTAGGGGCGTCACAATTGTGATGCCTGTTTGTAGTTGCAGTCGTCGGGGTCGTGGACGCGGCGATGCCGTCGTCGTGCCTTGCAGTTGTACTGTCAGAGGGCGTCGTAGTTGTATGTCCATCGTGTGGACGGGTATAGCGGCGGCGGCGGTGTGTCGACGAAGAGGTTGATGTAGACCTTGGCGATGATGTGTCGTCGATGAAGAAGTAGGCGTGTCGGCGATGATCGTCGCTCGAAGGCGTCCCTTGTGGCGGCGATGATGTCGAAGCCTTGGTGTCGGAGAAGTCGGTGTACTATTGTTCCACACCGGCCTGGCGTGTGGATGATGTTGATGTCGCTTCTTTGTGGATGTACTCGACGAAGATTTTGGTATAGTCGTACAGCTTGACGTAGATGTTTGGATCGATATAGTCCGGCTTGATGCAGTGCAGATCTTAATATCGGTGCAGCAGTGTCTCAAAGCAGTGCAGATCTTGATGCTATGTAGGTGGCATGTCAGCCTTAGAAGACCCATAGGCCCTCCCAGCGTTTGATGCTGCCCTTGTTCCTCCACAGACGATCTGCAATACGGGATGTGGACGTGTTGGCCGTAATCCGAGTAGCAGCAGAAGAACCGAACGTGGCCTTGTGTGTCACGTCTTGGAACATCATGCATGCGAGGCTTGATCCACACGTGAAGTTCCTTGCGTGCAGGAAAGATCTGGTACATGCACATCTGATCCTTGATGCCGGTGAACTCCATGGTCTCCTTTTGGCCGTGTCCGCACGCGCTCACGGAGTCGTCGGAGAGCCTGGACTCCTGAGGCGAGGAAACACGCGTACGTGCTGCAACTGGGCGCCGCTGACGGCGCCCACGGCCGTGTGCGCTAGCCGGCTGGACCGGCCGGCGGACGCGCAGATGATCCGACGGAAACATATGTCGTCCGGGCACACGCCGATTTGTGCAAGATTTTCAGCGAAGGGTTGTAGTCTTGATCTAGGGATTTATTTTGGACTAATTGGATCTAATCTAAAACTGGAAATTCGAAAATTGGATCTAATCTAGAGAATTGGGAAATTTGGAATTGATCTAATCTAGTCTAAAGAACCGGCTAGATCTTTGATCGAGACCGGGTGCCGCGCCCCCGAGGAGTAATCTCCCCGGGGGCGGCGCGTTGCGGAAGTGGTAAAAGAACCTAGGATCGGCGCCGCGAGGCTAACCGCTCTGATACCATGTGGAAAATATTGAATCCCTAATATTTTGATGTATTGATTTGACCCTCACGGGAAGTATATATAGACGTATACGGGGTAGGAGAAGACTTGGAGTACAAGATGTAGAGTCCTAGTCTATCTCTAGTCTATACACGTATACGTAGTCTAACACCCACAGCGGTACATATGCCACCTTCTCGGATTCCGAGGAGACGGCGTCGTCGTAGTCCCCATCGATCATTGCTTCACTGACATCGTCGGCGGCAGAGCCGACAGCATCGTCGTAGCCCCTGTCGGAGGTCGCTTCTCTGACAACGTCGTTGAGTCCGTGCTCCCCGCCGGCGACATCCCCTTCCGGGCTAACCGCAGTCAAGCCACGAACCTGCGTGGTAACAGCGCAGGAGGCGCCGCCCGTGTGTAGGGAGTAGGGGCGTATGCAGATGGTGTCGCGGCGGAGGCGCATGTCTAGTTCGAGTTCGGCGCCGGCCTGCTTCATAGCGTACGAGACCCAATTGTCGACGGTGCGCGAATCGCTGCCGCGGTAACTTTCCATGCCGACACGCAGCGCGCGCAGCGGCCGCGCGACGACGCCGGATCGCACGCGGCGGTGGCGGGCGAGGAGGGCGGCGGTGAAGGGCGGCGGCCTGTTGGGATCCTTGGGCGGGCCGTAGCCAGGACTGTAGCAGTCCGTGTCGTAGCTGGGGATGGGTTCCTCCGGCTCCTCTAGGGAGAGGGTGTGGACGCTAGCGAAGACGTCGCGCCACCGTGTCGAGAGAACGGCCGCGCGCGCGGCCTCCTGCGCGGGGAGGAAGGAGAGGATGTGGCCGAGCACGCCGTCGGCGAGCTTGCTGATGCGGTCGTCGCCGATCTGGGTGCTAGCGCTACCCATCGCGGCTGGAATGGAAGTCCGGATCCACCGCGCTTCCTTCCTTGATGCCAGGGTTTATACGGGCTTATATCTGTAGTTTTGCAGGCTGAAAGCTCATCGGTGCTTATATGGGCTGTAGCTAGAAACATCAATAGTTTTGCAGGCTAAAAGCTCATCATCTGCAGCTCGCTGTATACGTTGTGCAAGCGCTGGACTGGCCCAAAATCTCGTTCCTTTCAGACAACAAGGTTCAGGTTTCAGGTTCCCTCGAAAACAAAAAAATAAAGTTTCAGGTTTCAGCTTACTAGGCTGCAGGCCTGGAATGTCTTTTTTTTCGATAAAAGACGCTTTATTTTTTTTAAGTATTATACTACTTGAAAATTACAAGGCGATCACTTGATCCCGCTCGGTACACCAGGTATGCTTTGACTGTTGATCAATTTGAATTATAACTTTGCACTTTGTCTTTATCAACCTCATATCATTTGTTCTCTATTAAATATGATAATGTCTTCGAGGTAAAGCACCTTCACTAGTTGGGTGTTTTAAACCCGAAATCCAGCGCTAAATAACGCATGGGTGCAACTTTTGGCCTTGGAATGGCCGAATTTTTACCCGCATTTCCACATTTGTTTGCGGAATTTCCAAACTTTCTCTAAACTGAACAAATTGCGTACTAATTTAGGCGATTGTATTATATTATATGCGAGTTCATACTTTTTTTTGTCAAATTCGGCAATATAACCCAATCCGATTTACTTTACGCTAAAAAACATAAATACTTGGAAAAATCCTAGTTCATGCCAAGTCCGCGGTAGAATGCCGTGTAGTCACCGCCGCCGCCGTTGTCGTCATCGTCGCTCGGCAGCTTGTAGCTCTGTGACTGGGAGTTGCAGCCTTGCCTGGCGTCGCCGATGGACCTTCGCTGCAACGTGGGCGTCGGGCCACCCTCATCTTCGTCGAAGTCGTCAAGGAGTATGACATTGCCGCCCCGAAAGGCGCGCTGTCGGCAGCGAGCGAGGCCTCACGCTCGGCCTACTCCTGTAGGAGATGGAGGCGTTTGGCCTCCGCCTGCTCCCAGTCCAACCTGGACCAGCGCACGCGGCGGGGGTACCATCATCGGTGCGACGTCATTAAGCGGCGCCTCCATGGCCATCTTGAGAAGGAAGTCGTCATCGGCCTCCGGCAAGGCCCACTCTGCCAGCTCCCTCTTCAGCGTGCGTAGCGGCTCACCGGTGTCTGGATCCTTCTTCGTCCTTACGAGGCGAAGATGGTCACGCAACGATGATAGAGTGTGGTGCCTATTGATGATGAGGCCACGCGAGCGTGTGCGCGGCGGAGACTCAAATGTTGGGTTCGCAGCATAAAAAACAAAAAATTCCTACGATACGAATAACTAAGCACCAAAATCTATCTATCTAGATACAAGCAATGGATGAATATACATCCATAGAGAACTTACCCTCGAAGACCGACAATGAGATATGAGATAATTCTCGTGGATGATGTAGTCGTTCACTTGTCGATCTCAAGATCGTGATAAAGTTCAGCAAGTCCAGCGGGTCTAGCACCATCAAGTCTAGCACCGCAAAAAAGTGGTGCATCGATCGCACACATGTCCGGTACCCCGACAACCTCCGCGCGCTCGCTACAGCAAAGCAATGGAAGCAGTAGATCCTTCCAGAGAAACTACCGAGAACATGTACTTCGTTCATCTGAAGACATGGGGATTTACTAGAGGGGGAAGAGAACCTTCGCGAGGAGGTGGTGCAAAAGGAGAGGAGCCATGGGAATCCTTTTATAGGGAAGGGTGCGCAACCCCAAGGCCATGGCTGGCCGGCCATGGTGGGTGCCCCCACCTCTCCCTCATTCATGTGGGTGGAGCTTCCACTAAGCCCACTCACATTAATTTCATCTCCACTCACTTTGCATTTAATATCCACTAAATTAAATGCATTTTCTTTTTAAATAAAACACTTTTATTTATTTTATTCAGAATTTTGTTAAATACTTTAATTAACAAACATTCACACAAAATCCCTTGCAACATTTTGATATTACATGCAGAACCAATTTTAGCAATTTCACCCGAAACAATTCCGGTGTCCATCGAAATAATTCCAGCAGTTTGAAAACCTTTCTCTGGTATTATATATGCCCCAATTGGTGTCGGTATACTTTAAGTGTGTCACCATACGGTTCATAAATAATGCAAACATGATCGAGACCCCTCTCCGATCAATAATCATTAGCAGGACCTAAAGATCCATACTGACTACCACACATTCAAGATGACTTAGTGATCGTGAGAATCTTTGACGTCGTAACTAAATCCCTTTGTCTCGTGATATATTACATGTTCGAGATTCGATCATCGGTATTCTCGTACCTAGTTTAATCTCGTTAACGACAAGTACTCTTTTCTTGTTTCCGTGATATAACATTCTAGTGATCCCCATCTCTTGCTTGTAAGTTATATCAATGTGATATCACCGAGAGAGCCCTAGAGTATATCTCTCTGTTATCGGGATGGACAATCCCACTATTGATTCATGAGCCTCTACATAACACTTTTAGAGTATCTGAACCCACCTTTATTGTCACACTATTACGGTGTGATGATTTCATGGTCTAAGGATTAGGGTTACTTTGTAGGACTTATTATAGCAATGTAAATATAATGACTTTGATCGTATTACTGTACTTCGGGTGAGTGTTCATCACATCATCCCACCAATGTTGTGACCCTGTTATTATAACATCCAATATCCATGATCAGGAAACCTTTGATCATCTTGTTAATCAACGAGCTAGTTTAACTGAGAGACATAACTTGAAATTCTTATTTATTGGTTAATCACACATGTATTAACATTTTTAATTAACACAATTATAGCATGAGAAATAAACATTTATCATAAACAAGGAATAAGATAATAACCACTTTATTATTGCCTCTCGGGCATATTCTCTTCATCAAACTCTCGCTTCACTGGGTAGAGCGGCGTCATGAAGGGCGGCGAGTCATTGGGCGCCGAGTCGGATGAGCGCTTGGCCAACACCGACGAGGAGGACGACACTTCAGCCATCCTTCTCGACATCCACAAGGACGCCCCCTAGCGTCACGACATGGACGGAGGCGAGCGCGGCGGATACCCACTCGCATGTTCTTGTTGGGTGTGATATGCTTGAGGACGGCAGAAAGAGTGCGGACGGGCGCACTTCACCAGTGACGCCAACCTTCAACTTTTTTGTGCGCCGGCGCTGGGCCTCCGCCCTCGTGGTAGGCCAGCCAGCGCTCGCGGAAGTACTTGTCCCAGTACGCCTTGTTCTTGGGGTGCTCCGCCTCCTAGGGATCCATGCTGGCGATGGCGATCTAGATCTCGTCGATCCTTTTGTGCCCTTCCATCACTGGTGGCACGGATACGCTGCCCGCTATGAGCTTCCAGGTCGGCGGGCACCAAATCCAGTGGTCGCCAGCCTCATGGAGAAGCCGCACCTCCTAGGATGGAGCGACGGGTGGCTGAAGTCATTCGTCGCTGCAGGGCCACCGGGGTACCTATCCGCCATTGCTTCCGCCGAGGTTTTCTTCTGCTGAGGAGAACTATGTAGATTGTGGAAGGAAATGGAGGTGAAGGTGGGGGCTCTGAAGACGGCGAGGATGGCTGGATTTTATAGCCATTTTAGAAAAGCGTGATAAGGACACGAGGGGTGTAGCGGCAAGGGCGGAAAAAGGGGAAAACACGGGAAGACGGGCAGGTTGTAACATCCCAGTATTTAGGAACTAACGAAGGGTAGATTTAGAATTATGGAATGTTGCATGCATTCATCTGTGAAAATATGGGAAAAAATTTCGCCAAATTAAAACCTTAAGTGATCAATGTTTCCTTCATACTTTGAGATTAGGTTTAGTATTAAAGGATGATTGTTATAAACTTTGATATGATCTTTAAGGAATTATGTGTTTTAAAATGAATTTGAATTTTAAACTTAAGTGTTTGAATTATAATTCAAATGAATTAGAAAAAAAGGTTTGAATCTTGATTTAATTATGAGTTAATTATTTTAACTCCAAACATTATCTAAATAAAACAATTATGAATATGAAAACTTATTTCATATTATCAATATATAAACAAGTTACAAAGAATGTAACTTACTGAAACCATTCTCAAACTTCACAATTATAAAAGAATAAAGTATAAGAATATTCTTTATTAATAATAATATAATCTTTATTACAATGGAATAAAAATAAAATTACAAAAGAATAAGAAAATTACATTGGATTATTCTATAACTATTCTATATCTAAACCCAAACTAAATCTTCATCTTTATATCTGTACCTGCAAAACAAAGACTAAATAAAAACAAAAGAAGGTTAGTGTTAGTATTATTTCTCTCAGATATGTCAGTGAACTGCACTAGATAAATTCATCATTGAGAAATTTATATAAAAGGGGCAAGTTTCACCAATATGAAAGAATTCATCTTTCATAAATTGAAAGCCATAAGTCAAATGACAGCCAAGAGGGACAAATTCACCATCCAGGTGAAAGTAACTAGATAATAGTAAGTTTCAAAATTTTGAACATATCCACAAGTGCACAGCAAGCACACAGGCAGGACACACACTAACATTCATGTGGTGTGTTGTCAACCCCACAGAACAACCCAAACTCACAAAACCACAAGCACTGTCGTGGAGTGGCACACTAGTGCATCACTGCACAGTTTGCACACAAGAACAACCATACTAGACAGGAGCTTACCAAGCACATCAGCCAAACCAAACCACCAAGGATCAACCAAACATCACCAGGATGGTGACATAAGGAGGGGGAAGGATCAGGTGGACGGCAAGGCCAAGCACAGGATCTAGGAGGAGCAGGCTAGCTCAAGAGCAAGCACAGGAGTCCAGCAAAACCAGATCAAGATCATCACCAACTTACTCCACAAACAACAAGATTCTATGGTGAGTTTCATAAAACCTTCACATGATCTAATCATATCATCCAGAGAGAAGCATGTGTTGTTTTATAAAACAAACCCTCAGAAGAACCCAAGTGGGGTGAATCCATCATAGGGATTTTAGACTCTAGAAGCAAACAACAAAGTTTCAGGATCCAACCAGAGCTCAGAGCAACATCCTTGCTCTGGTTTTCAAACTATATAATACAGTTCAAGCATAAATATAGCTATGATGTAATTTCTAGGCACATCCCTGAAGGAAGGATAGCACCTTAGAAACAAATCTTTTGGATCCATAGAATAATGAAGCCTACTATCATTTTTCCCCAGGCTTTGATTCAAGAACAATAGCCGGTACCACTACCAGGACTATCTAGATGAACCAATTAGATAAGATCTGAATCCCTAACCCTCAGACCAACATCATTGGTCTTAGGGAATTTAGAGAAGAGCATCTCTATTTATCTTATAAAGCCAAGTTTGTCTTAAGCCTAAAACAACCCAATCAATGGTTTAGAATCAAAACTTGTGTGCCATACCATGATGGTGTCACAAGAACAATCCATTATGAATTAGGATAGACATTAGATCATCATAAATTTAGATAATCAACTCACTAATCATTTTCCTGTCAACACAGGAATCATAACTAGGAGATTCTTATATTAAACTTCACTGTTTGAGATCATGATCCACACACTTGTTCTAAGCCAACAACACTAGGACAGTGATTTTATTATGTCATAACCATGATCATAAACCAGAGATGATAGTGAAAACTTATCAAGTCACTGACTTAATCAAGCATGATTCCCAAGCAACTATATCATCTGAATCAGATGCAATACAAGCATCAAATCATCTAGTATGCCACCAGAAACATTATAGATCATTTTAAGCAACAAGCCTCAGGCCAATAATCATTTATCATGTATACAAACCATCTAAACATGATTCAATTCATCCAATACATGATCAATCACATAACAGGAACCCTAAATGGATGATCATGTTAATCTGAATCAGATAGTAGCCAGAGAGGACACTGCCAACATCTACCATCGAATCAGCAAGCATAGAGAGCACCAGGGGAGAGAAATCAAACTCACCGTAGGTCCTCGCTGAAGAATAAAAGGGGAAGCAGAGGGGCCGACGACCATGGCGGCACGGGGAGCACCCTAGAGAGGGCGCTGCAACCCGCACGGCGCCACGACAGCAACCCTGATCATGACTGGAGGTGCAGAGCATCACCTCTGACGACCACGGCAGCACCTGGATCCATGCCAATCCCCAAACCCTAGGGTTCGGGACGACATCGATCCATTGCAGGAGAGCCTTAGGCTCGAATCCAATTGGATGGAACGTACGGGCGTCGTCGACAACCCTCTTTTGCACCATGGCAGTGGCTAGAACGGCCTACAGCGATGGGAATCGCCGGTGGCGGCATCGCCGACCACGGGGTCGGGGCCAGAGGAGGAGAGGATGAACTCGAGGGAGAGAGAGAGAGGCAGTGAGGAGTGGGCCAAGCTGGGCCAGACCCTTCGGGTGGTCCTTTTGTCTAGGACTAATGGGCCACTAGGGCCCAATAAGTATAACTAGCCTAGAAACCTTTTCAGGCCTATTTTAATAAAAAAAGGAAAAGACCAAAATACCCCTAGACTTAATTAAATCTTAAAAAATAAAATAAAAGTCCAAAAATTATAAGTAAAATAATTTTGGATTCATAATAATCCATACTATTCAAATAAAATAAAAAATAAAATTTTAGGCATTTAATTTTTTTATAATTTTTGTAATTTATATATTCCTTATAGAATTTTACAAAATTATTGAAAGATGATAAAAATAAATAAAAATCATTTTCATTATATATTAATATTATAGTATTTTTGAAAAATAATAAATAAATATTTAATAACAATTTTAATATATAATTGATAATTCCTAAAAGAATTATTAAATTAATAAAAGTCAAATAAAAAGGAAATAAATTAAAGTAATTCAACATATGTTATAAATATTAAAAACTAATATTTATAAATCCTTTATTATTAAAAAGAACTTTTTATAATAATGGGGTGAATGCATATCAAGTTAAATAATGCACGACATTATTGCATAATTATTTTTGCTTCTTTAAATATTGTCCTTACCGGGCAATAATGATTTTTTTGTAGAAATAGAAGCTCAAGGTCCAGCGCAAGCATCAAACTTCAGTACCTTGCTATCACAAGGCAAGTTCATGACTTGCTCATGTCCTTTGAAGAGTCTTTATCAAAGTATTTGCAAATTGTGTGTTATCATATATGCTACAAAGGAAAGAAAATATTATTTTCACAAATAAGGAAATCATAGATATCATCCTAAGTGATGATATAATGGAGCAATAGAACTTAGGGTTCTAGTTGCAAACAATTATGATCAAGTAGGGACTTAATAACCCCTGACATCAGTGATTCTAGCGCCGTATATTACGTGTTAGCCATGAGATTTGGAATGGGACAGAGAAGTCAGCTGTATCTTCTTCCTCTCGCATGAAGCCGGATGTGCAAGTCGTGGTTGTTATCCTCGTAGCGTGCATATTAACTGGTAATTCGTAGATGATATGAAGCATATGGGTGGGAACCCTCATATTAATTTATACAAACCATTGTCGTAATTCATTATGTGGGCATGGTGTACACCAAGGAGGCATGCAGGGTCGCGAAGGGGGCAGTGATTGGCTTGAACCAACTACTGGGCCCCACATCATAGAATTGTGGACAAAAATGTACGCCCGGTTGTGCAACAAGGAGTTGATCTCTCATGGGTAAAGTAACGCACCTCTGCAGAGTATAAGAACTGTAACTTGTTACTCCTTGTTCCGGGAAGGAGCTACGAACGCAGCAGGAAAGGAACTCCATGAAAGTTCTGGTCAACCTGTGAAGGCTGATTGTCATAGTTTTTCAGAATAAAATCAATCTTTGAAGAAAGATTTACAAAAATTGCATAGTGCCAAGGATTTATAATCCGAGGTGGTAATTAGAGCATCAAACTTCTCACCTTGCATATAATGAACTTGTTGGGTAACGCTGTTACTCATTCTTTCCTTTGATCCCTTGCTTAGACTCTGAGGATCCCGAAGACGTGCCAATGTATGTAGCCGAATGCCAAGAAGATGTGTTCTACGAGGAACCTGATCTATCCGGAGGTGTTGAAGGAGTGGATTACAAAATCCGCTATGGTGTCGATGATAACGAGTCCAACTAAGTATCTCTAGTTAGTAGTAACCAACGGAGCCGAGCAGCATGAACTCTATAGAATAAGCTGTTGAGCTCAACTCCTAGTCGGAGTTGTTACTTTTAAATTCCACTGAAACACTTTATATTTTGGTTTGTAAGTTGAATCTTTTGGAAGTCTTGAACTTCCGGTATTGTAATAATAATATGTGTACTTTTGTAATATGGACCCGCAATGTTTCTGTTGTACCACTTTGAGGGATGTGATATTTACGGAACAGTGTTCTGTGGATGTCATGTCAACGACTATAGTGTACTACACATGCAGTGGTATGCTGGGTCACCGCACAGGTGATGGCAAGCTATTACACCACCGCGTAGGAGATCGGAAAACAACCATTGCTCGCCGGTCCGACGCGGGAGCCGAGGTGATGAGGATGAGATCGTCGTTCTCTCACTGGCAGATCAGGTGTTGCTTGGGAACGCCGAACGAAAGTTGGGCCAAAAATCACATCCTAAGAACACTGAGTGGTCAAAATTTTACCGTCTAAATAATGATAAAAACGGCCTAGAAAGATCCTCCTAGTAATGCGAGTGGAGGTGCTATAAACATTGTTCACATATCCTCTTTCCAAGACATATGTGCAATAGGTTGACCTCTCACATGACCATTCTTTGAGTCACACCTTGAATATCCGAAACTTTGATGTGCTATTATTTACTCCGATTGAATCTTAGTAGAGAAAAGGGAAACATAAATAAAAGTATATCCTTTTACAATAAGAATCATTTATTTGTCAATACAATGAAGGATCTATGCAATTACAAATCCCTGATTGCATATTTATTTGTTCTTATACTTTTTACCAATCATAAAAATCTTGGACCCATATACCGTACGTGCGTAGGCCTGTGCTGGAGAGGTATATTTGTCTCTATGGGTGAGTGAGGCCATTCGCCCCACATGTCTTGAATTCTGGTGGCGGCGGGGGCAGGCTGGTGGCTGGCGTGGGGCCGTCCTCGACGATGAACGCCGTGGCCATGCCCATGATGATGTGGAACTCGAAATGGCAGTGCAGGTACCACATCCCGGGGTTGTCGGTGACGAACCGGACGGCGGCCCATCCAGTCCTGGGCACCTGCACCGTGTTCCTCAACGGCGGGTTGTGGTAGTTGAACTTGTTGGGGTCCGTCTTGGGGTCGTAGTTGCCAAGCCCCATGGCTAGGACGAAGAAGTCGTAGCCATGGAGGTGCATGGGGTTGGAGTCGCTCTGCAGCAGCGCCGTGCTCTGGAAGATGATCTCCACGGAGGTGTTGTACCGGAACCTCCTTAGCTTGGTGGCCTTGAAGGTCGGCTCCAGCGCCTCCTCCAGCGGGCCCGGCGGGATCAAGTCGCGGTCGGTGTAGTTGTAGGGGCGCGGCGGGCGGTCGGGGAGGTCCTCCGTGTACAGCCCACTGGTCCGGCGCTCGTAGTACCTCTCGAGGAGCGACGCGTTGGTCGGTTGGCGGAAGGAGACGTTGTTCATGGTGGCCACCACGATGGTGTCGGGACTGCGCCGGCGCTTGCACGACGTGGCGGTGTTGTCGCGGCAGATCGAGCCGAGGCCGAGCGTGAAGAAGAGGCGCTCGTCGACGTGCATGGGGACGCGGTGCCGGTCCGGGTGGGCGAGGCCGGTGAGGTTGCTGTGGAAGTAGTAGGACGGCATGGTGTTGTGCTGGTCCGGCATGACCGGTGTCGTCACGGGCAGCCCGCCGTTGTTGCTGTCGGATCCGGCGTAGCGGACGAGGCCCCGGGAGAGGAAGACCGGGACCTGCAGGTCGGGCTCCGGAGGCTGGTTGGCGAGCGCCACCATGTGGTAGTGCGCCGGCGGGGCGTCTGCGGCCATGAGCACGTCGATGGCCTCGCCCGGCGCCAGGGTGACCATGTCCGTCTTGTACGGTGTGAGGTAGTTCCCGTCCGCGCCGACCACCGTGAACGTGTGCCCGGCCACCTTGAAGTAGTACTCGGAGAAGAGCGCCGTGTTCAAGATCCGCAGCAGGTAGGTCTTCCCTCGCACCACGTCGAGAACGAAACTCTCCTCGGGCCTGCCGGAGCAGTTGCTGAGGTCGCCGAGCTTGCCGTTGATGGTGGCCGACAAGGGGTTGTCGTCGAAGTTGCCGAAGTGCATCCTCCTGTCGAGCTCGACGAGGTCGAGCTGCCACCACTCGCCGATGATGATGGGCACGTCCTTGGTGGGGGTCGGGAACGGGTACCTCCCGTCCCTGGGGCGGATGACGAAGGCTCCCGCGACGGTGGCGCGGAGGCAGGTGACGTGCGCGTGCCACCAGAGCGTGCCGACCTGGCCGGTGACGCTGAAGCGGTACACGCGCTCGCCGCCGGGAGGGACGGGGCACTCGGTGACGAAGCCGGCGCCGTCGGACCAGCAGCTCCTCATCTGCCGGACGCCGTGCCAGTGGATGGTGAGGCCGTGGGGGAGACGGTTCTGGACGTGCACGACCACCGTGTCGCCGTCGGTGACGTCGATCGTGGGGCCCGGGAGCTGCCCGTTGACCACGTAGATCTTGGTCGTGTTGCACAGGTGTGTCTGGTTCATCTCGTGCACCTGCTCATCATCAATTAATCCATTACTGGTCAATACAGGTCAAGGTGTATCCAAACCCAAGTCCGCCTATAGTATGTCGTAGACGCCTGTATTCCCGACACATGCATCTAATAAAGGGATTAAAAAAGATACTAGTGTACTCACGACAAATGTGTGCTCCACGACCGCCGCCTCACCGCCGGCGGCCGCCGCTGCAAGAGCCGCAAGGGCCACGGCGGCGCATAAGATGGTCGCCGCCATGGAGAGCTTCTCCATGCAAGCTCAGTGATTGCTCTACAAAGCTCAGTGATTGCTGGAATGAAGGATGGTTTTGCTAAGCCTGAGCTGCGGCGTATTTATACGTCGCGCGCGCCCTCAACGGATCCGAGACGCCCGACTAGATCGGCCGTCTGCAATGGTTGACTATCAAATCGAGCACAAGGAAACCGACGGGGACGATCGATCGATCGATCTGAGGATGTCACGGTCAAGGCTTCATGGGAATGTGAAGGAAGATTAGCATCATTCATTGGCTGGCGTATAAACTTTTCGTTGCACTTTTGCGTTGAGAGTTAATTAGTTTAACTAATCCTGGCAAGCGCGTCAATCGCGGTTAGTAAGCTAGACTTGGGAGGAAGAGACTTCATCGCCGCTGAATTAACGACGGACGCCAGGGCGAGGAGTTCACCAAATGACATCAGGTCAGAAACGGTCGAACAGCAAGACTTAAGGTTATGTAACCGTACTGGTGGTTATCTCTCTCTTGCTAAAGAAATTGTTTATTGCTTTTGTGCATTTTTTTATACTAGTGTTGATGACTATTAGTAATATATTGATGAAAGGAAAACGATTGGTATCATCCGGGGATCGCACGCGATGCGTCCCCCGGCTCCTGCACGCGACACGTGCCTCCGCTTTCGCGCGATGGGCAACTGCCGTGGGTGGGCCCAGCTCCTCCTTTGCCTATTCTTATCCGGAATAGCACGTCTCTCAGACTCATTCCCATCTTCTCCAGCGGAAACTCCATAGCATGAGTACATGACCGCCGCCAGCCTACCACCGTCAGATCGCCCCGTGCGTCCCGGGGGTACCTCTTCTAGTTCAATCAGCCTCCATCTTCATGGGTTCGACGTGCCGCCGGCCCTCGTCTCCGCGACCACGTCCATGGCGCCCGCTCGCTCACCTCGACTCCACGTCCCCACCTATGTAAGATCGTTGCGCCTTGGCATGCAGCCCGCCAGCAATCCCCCACGTGATTCGCTGCCCTCCACCTTCGTGAGCTTTCCCCTTCGGACTCCATATCTGTGCCCCTTGAGCTCCATAGATGTTGTTGCTGCCGACGGTTCCGGCCATTGCAACCAGCCATCCCAGGCGTTGCTACCTTGGGCGGTCGCATTTGCTACCTTGGGTGATTGTCTTGCTATCTTAGGCGGTCAATTTTGCTACCTTGGGCGGTCGTCTTTGCTACCTCGGCCGTTGATTTTTTGCTTCATTGGATGGTCAGGTTTGCTATTTGGTGTCTGAATTTTGCTACTTTGGCGTCTGGCTATTGCTATATTGGGTGGTCGGATTTGCTACTTTGGCGTCTGGATTTTGCTACCTTGGATATTTTTGCTATATTGGGTGGTCGGATTTGCTACTTTGGTCTCTGGCTTTTACTACCTTGGGCGATTGTCTTGCTATCTTAGGCGGTCAATTTTGCTACCTTGGGCGGTCGTCTTCGCTACCTCGGCCGGTGATTTTTTGCTTCATTGGATGGTCAGGTTTGCTATTTGGTGTCTGGCTTTTGCTACATTGGGTGGTCGAATTTGCTACTTTGACGTCTGGATTTTGCTACCTTGGATTTTTTTGCTATATTGATTGGTCGGATTTGCTACTTTGGTCTCTGGATTTTACTACCTTGGGCGTCCGGGGTTGGTGCCAACTTTTGGGGGCGTTGCTACACGAGGATGACAGTGGTGCTGTCAACGATGATACTTGCTATGAAGCTCCCGTTGGTGCTCAAGATAGAGGCAAAGCTTACTCGCCGGCGAAGACCACGTACGTGGACCTGCTTGCGAGATGCCGAGAAGCGGCACAGGAAGGGGAATCTTTGTCGTCGATGCGGTACTAAGTCAAAGAGAAACTAGACACGGGCTGTGGTTTTTCTTGCCATGTGATGAGTGGAGCCAGGGTGGACACGTGTCGAGGGAGGCGGGGGATCGGAAACCCGGATCCCCCGGGAGACGCTCAGCACGACCCTTGATGAAATTTTCGTAAAAATGTCAAAATAAACCCATTATATTATGGAAAACGATAGTACTCCCCCGGGGGATAACGCCTCGCGATCCCCCGGGTCGCTCGCACGCCACGTGCCCCTCAACGTGGAGAGAAACAGCCCCAGGATGGGTCCCACACACGTTCTCTCGTATCCATACCTTCTCCTTTCTTCCCCAAATCGAGTCTGCTGTGAGAGCTCGCACCTGTTGCACGCCATGCCGCCAAGCAACTCGAATCTCGCCGCCGGCGTCGTGCACCTCCTATCTCGCTGACGGCGTCGCGCACCTTCTCCTCTCGCCCGCTGCTAGCCTCGTGTACCTCCTCGTCCTTTTTCTCTGCCTCTATTCTACTGTCCCACCAAAAAATTGAGCTCTCCCATGGTGCGGAATTGCGGATAATGGTCTGTGGATGGGGGAGCAACACCTCGGCTCCGATGCTACAAGTGGCGGCGGCGCTATGCTACAGCGGTTGCAGCCCTCCGTACAAGCGGCGGCTTCACTTGCTACTAGCATGGTGGCGCCCTGCTACAGAGGCGGCAGCAGCGCTATGCTACAGCGGCTGCAGCTCTCGGTACAAGCAGCGGCATCGCTTGCTACTAGCGTGGCGACGCCCTGCTATAGAGGTGGCGACGACGTGCTACAGAGGCGGCAACAACCTCCTACTAGCGTGGCGGCGCTTTTGCTACAGAGGCGGCGGCGACATGCTACAGAGACGGCGACGACCTACTACTAGCGCGGCGGCGCTTTTGCTACAGAGGCGGCGGCGACATGCTTCTAGCGTGGCGGCGCTTTTGCTACAAAGGCGTTGACCGCTTGCTACAACAGCGGTGGCGACCTGCTATAGAGGCGGCGGCGCTTTTGCTACAGAGGCGACGACGACCTGCTACAAGTGTGGTGGCGCTTTTCTACAGAGGCGTTGGCTGCTTGCTAGACGGCGGACTTGCTACATGGAGTTGGCGGTGTTGCTACACGCGGCAGCCGCGTTGCTACCTGGAGCTGGTGACGCTGCTACCATGGCCCGGCGGCGGTGCCACAAGGAGCAGACGGAGGTGCTACGAGCACCTTTGCTCCATGCGACAGGTTGCTTTTGCTATCGGCGGCGGGTCGCTTTTGCTACCTGCATCCGGTGGTTTTGCTACGTGCAAGGGCTGGTGTTGCTACAAGCGGTGGCGCCGCCGCCTTGGAGAAGCTGTGACGACCATCTTCCCTGGCAGTGGTTTTTATCGCTACAAACGCGGAAGCCTTGGGGGAGAGAGAGAGAGAGAGAGAGAGAGAGAGAGAGAGAGAGAGAGAGAGAGAGAGTTGGGAACGAGGGAGGCAGACGCGGAATTCTGGGACAATTAGAGAGGAGGCCAGGAGGGATAAAGAGGTGAAAAGTCTGGACGCGCGTTGACCAGATCGGACGATTCGGGACGATTCGATCAAACGGCTAGGGACCCGGGGGATCGGGGGATCAAATCCCCCGGGGAACGCGTAGCGCGCCCCTTATATTATGCAAAGACTTATCCACCTACCACTACCAACCTAGGCATTTGCCCAACTCTGACTCCAACGGAGGATGTTTCCAGGGCCGGTCCTAGGGGTGGGCCGGAGGGGCAGCCGCCCCGGGCCCAAAAATATTAGGGGCCCTGTGCAGCCATGCGCTACGTACCTGAGCCTTGTTCCAAGCGCAGCATTGGAAAAAAAACCACGAGGTGAAAGGCCTCTGGCAGTATTTAGCACCGATAAGCTTTTCTATATCGTACCCGTTAATGGAAAGCAGCAGATCAGCGTTGGGTCCCCTCCATGATCCCGTTTTTTGACTTAGCCGTGACTCTCAGGGCCTTGGCGACTTCCAAAAAAATTCTGTAAATTGTGAGATCGATCCAATATGATTATCGGAAACGCATTCCCTTGGCCTCGCCTCTTGCGGTCTCTCTCACCTCATCGGCTGATTAATTCATCTACTCCCTCCATTTTAAAATATAAGATGTTTCATCTTTATGAAGCAAATATATTTAGACTACTTTTAATATATAGATATATAGATTCACTGAAGTTTGGAATGAATCTACACACTAAAACAAGTCTAGATACATTTTCTTCACGAACCTAAAACATCTTATATTTTAAAATGGAGGGAGTACTACAGAATCTGATAGTGTCGACAAAGAACCGGTTCACGTGGATATTTATGACCAGGTATTTGGCCAAACTTGATAACAAAACAATGAACATATTAGTGAAAAAGGGGCCTATTATAGAAGAAAATATTGTTTCTTGTCAATGGCAATTCAACACATTTTGGAGAGGTACGCGATCGAAAATGCCTATTACTCCAGAAATATGAGCAATGGAGAGGTACGCGATCGAAAATAGTTAGTTTATTCAAAACGACAAGGCGAAAACTTGTTTTATTTCTCATGTAAGTTGTTCAATACTATCCACTACAAGCGTTCTTTGGGACACAGTGGGTTCATAGATTGAAACATATCACTGAGTGACTCAATGAACATGAAGCTAGTGTTGAGCATCTTCATGAGCATGATCACTTGGAATAAACAGACTGAGCAAGCATGAAATAATCATTGACAAGGAGTTGCAGCATCACATCACAAAGGAGAAGGAGCGCATAAGGAAAATTTTACTAAAATTGTTGCTATTGTCTACACTTTAAGTCTTTATTTGCAGCATTTTATATAAAAAATGATCTAACTATGGGGCCCTAGATTCTAGTTTCGCCCCGGGCCTTCGAAATCTCAGGACCGGGCCTGGATGTTTCACACCGCAAGGAAGACGTAGTATTTAATTTCTCTTGTTTTGGCATAGCATCGGATTCTCGGATATGTCCAATTGGTAGATCTTCTCGATATACTCCGCCAGGCCAGCCTTGACTTATCTCGCAACATGTCTAAAAAAAGACAACAGTGTACTTTCTTTTCAGAATGCAATTTTTTAAAAGGTAAAATAGCTTACTAAAAAGACTTAGCCCCGTTTAGCATCAAAGTATTTTTAAAGTATCGAGAAAATACTATGGTTTCTGAAAAAACCCTGAAGTATGAAATACTTTGAGGTGTTTGGATCCATCAAATAATATAGTTTCAAAACTGAAGTATTCTCCAAAACTATGTTTTTCTGAAGTATTTGAGAAATAAATCAGACCCTCTTTTTTTCTAAAACTGAGAAAAGGAGAAAAACTAAAGTATTACTTTGCTAGGCACTGGAATACTACGATATTGATATACTTCAGTTTTAAAAATAGAGAATACGTGTTAATCTTGGCTCGGCGGGTCTGGCATTATAAAGTGGCTGGCCGCATCAAGATGCCGCGAATGGAAAGAAGCATGCAGGAGGTCTGATTTTCTCGGAAGACCACGTGATAAAATTGGAACATATATGCTCTCAAAGCAGTAGCAAATAAGTCAAATCAATTTATGTACGATATTAAAAACTGTCGGTAGTCAATGTTCAAATTACCTATAGCCACTCATTTACTTTATACTCTTTAATATAATATATGTTTTCACAATTTCACTGTACCCATATACTCCCACAAATATCAAAGTATAACGACTCATTTGCTAGATATTTATAAGTAAATGCCGCTTGTATAGTCCCACGAATATCATTGAAGCATGTCTGCCTTTGGAAAAAAATAATTGTTTTCGCCAATTTGAGGGAACATAGTTTTTACAATTTTCAAAACAAACAAGATAGCCCCGGGGGTAGGGGCAAGAATGTGCATTTGGAGATTTTTTTTCACTTTACATCACCTGTTGGGGACATTTTACATAAAACCACAAGTCTAGAAATTTTTTTCACAAAACACCAACCATTGAGGTAATTGTTTGCACAAAACACAAACCTGTTCTGGACTCGTTTTGATAACTAATTAGTTACCCGAGACCACTTTTGACACAATGGTCGCACCCAAACTAGACCTGGTTCAATCCAATCGAAGAGAGAGACATAGGTAAACTCACAGCTGTGCTGCTAATATTATTTGGAATTTCTCAGTTGGGTATTGTTCTAGGCGAGAAGAACCTAGAAAAATTGTTTTGATTCGGCGGTGCTATTGCGGGTTTGTTTGCTAATCCAGTATGTTTTGCTCGTTGGTGTTCGGCCCGGCCTTGGTCATGGAGAGCATGCCGGTATGGAACATGGAATCCTCGCAGCGATGCGTCGCACGCTCTAGCCGTCGGGTCACACACACCGCCATTTCGCGAGGCTACGACTCTGTTTGAATTGGTCAGAACAGTCCAGTTCGTTGGGAAAGAAGCTCCATCATCCACGGTGGCATCCTAACAGCGGACACAACTAGCTAATTAGTTGTTAAACATCCAACTGCAGTTTTTGTGTTATGTGCAAATAATGTCCCCAAATATTGGTGGTTTGTGAAACAAATTGCTAGAGCTGCGGTTTTGTGAAAAAAAACGCCCCAACACAAGGTGTTAGATGCAAAAATCTAGTGCACATGTGACCTTGTATGCTGGAGAAGAAACATTTGAGTGTTATTTGGTCACAAAATAGCTGCTTACGTCCAATGCCACCAGGCATCTGAAACCACGAAAGTGCTCAGGGATGTCGGCATTCCAGGTATCCTTCTCTATGGCCTCTGCTCGGCCGACCACAAGCTAGAACGACAATCATCTTACCTTTCACTGCGGCCGTGTCTCTAGTTTGATGCATGGTGCTTGAGGGGTGATTTTTTTTTGGAACATGGGTACTCTAGAGCCGCTGAACAGTAAAGTCGAAACAAATACTAAATAATATAAAATAATACAAAAAATTACATGCAGAGGATGCATTCGTATGTACATACCAAGTTCCAAATTTGAATTCAAATGTATATGTTACTTAGATAAAAATACGAACTTTCTCATGAACGGTACAAGTTAACTGTGAGAAATTCTTTGTGCAAATTCTGGGTTTCCTTTTTTAGGTCGCATGCATACATATTTTTCCTTGAAAATTGGTAAGCATAAGTATCAATGTTGTATTCACATGCATGATTTATCAAAAAAATACTGAAACTTCAGAACAGGAATTTTTGGGGCCGGTTTGGATACTGGGTTCCGGAGTACCCAGGTTTATGATTTTTTGCATGGTGATATCTAAGTTCATGCTTCAGCATGCTATTCTTATAGACGCCGGACTTCGATAACATCCTTGTTCGCGGATCGTTGCATCAAGAGTAACGCCAAAGCACTGTGGACATTTCTAGAGGAAAGGCGTTAGATAGTACGTGCTTAGATTTAACCTTAATAAAGCTACAAAGGCCGCAAAACTAGTGTTTTACAAGGTACATGCCAAGGTCACTAGTTCAAATCCATTAGATATCAAAGAGAAGCAAAAGATAACTACTCGACACCTAGCGAGGCATATCGTCAAACATGAAGAGTGGCGTGGGCATGTTTGCCAGCGGGATCCTGCGTGGCCCCTTGCCATGGTCATGCATCAGGCCGTTGGGCCCGAGGGTGCGGTTGAGGTCGATGGTAGGTTCCTCCGCCATCGACGTGATGTCCGGTGACATCGATTGTGAGCCACCAAGTTGAGAGCGCACTTGGATGCGCGCTAATTAAGGGAGTGCAGCCCACCTTCATCGGTGTGGCAGGCGACCGTGGTCGAAGAGGCGAACCTGTCTAAGTCGCTCGGTCTATTTGGGTCGCGCCATTGGGCCACATCCAGTGACCCGTCAGACATGTTTGGATAGGTCTTGGTCATTTGGATCGGCCCGCTGAAAATGCCTTAACCACATATAAGGCCCGCTATCAACCACAACTCCACAGGTAATACTGTCAAGTACACACTATCCAATCGGTCAGTTAAGAACATCTCATGCAGAATTTAAAGTATTTCGACTTTCGCGCTGCCATCTATTATGCCGACAAGCCCACAAGGCAACGGTTTGTAACAGACATCACAAATGTGAGCACATAAGTTCAAATTTTGTCGAAAGAACGAGACAGACGATTTAACAGGTGTATTGCACTGAATTTGAACTTATGCTTTTGTGAGTTATAATTCTGGAATTTTAGATTGAAATTATTACAGTTTTGCCATTTCGAGGATGCACGGTCGATTCTCTGCAAGTATGTAACAACGAAAAGTAGAGTTGAAACCTTGGTGCATTTTGAGTTTGACAGGCAATACCATGTTTTCTTTGCAGGATAAAAATAAGAGATCATTTTCCATTGATCATAATACATCTTGGTAAGGGAACTATAATAATACATCTTGGTTTGAACGTGTGGTGACATACCTGTTAAAGGAAAAAAACTTGAGATATGAGACGAGTTAGACAACTGAGGTTTTTGACCTTTCCTGAAATACTATCGGATAATCTACGACAGTGACACGCTAGGATACCAAAACATTACTACAGTAGTATATTTTTATACGTGGACGTACGTAGGGCAAGTAGGTTCTCACCCTATTTCGAGGATGTAGGTACGTACACGGTCGATTCTCCGCAAGTATGTAACAACGAAAAGTAGAGTTGAAACCTTGGTGCATTTTGAGTTTGACAGGCAGTACCATGTTTTCTTTGCAGGATAAAAATAAGAGATCATTTTCCATTGATCATAATGGTCAATGGAGTTAGGTAGCTAGCTAATTATTTTGATCGAGGGACTATGAGAGTTCTCGGTGCTCTAGTTTCAGACATTGATGCCATTGACTTACAAACAAAAGAACATTATTTATCTTATTATATCTTCTAAACCCAATATAATTTTCATTTTATTATAAAACTACTAATATAACTTCTTACTTCTTAGTAGAAATGTCGCATCATTAGAAGATATTCCACACGAGAAGAAAAAACTGTCAGGATTTTTATCAAGTGTGCGTGATGGAATTACATTGCTATCATACTTTCGCGGACATAGGGGCAGCACAAAGCAACGCCAATAATCAAATCAAGGGATGAATAAGGCAGTACATGATTTAGTCAAAGTCAGAAGGTTTAGGTGAAAATGTGATGTTGCGCACTTTGGAGGGGTCAAATTCTTCTTTACCCGCGACATGACTTATGTTTCACCCTCTCATCTTTTGCTAATGTGGTCCCTCTCTTAAAATGTATTCCACTCTACTGAATTGGGGTTTAACCCCCTTGAGCGCAGCTATGTTTGACTTGTTTTACCACCTTCATGAACTCAAATTTACAAAGTCACGGCTTACCAGGGTACAGCTAGCCTCCATGTGGGAAATAGCAATAGCTATGACTTCTACTAGGGGTGAAATAGATTTTGATACTTTTTGACCGTTTGTATGGCTGAAGCCTCCCGAGTAGATATGTGATATTATACAAACACGATTACCACGTACGCTAATGTGTCCTTGCCACTGGATGGCTTTACCCCCTGTTGATCCCACATGTAGATTCACTCGTATACGCTAGTGGAGAACGGGACTTTAGTCCCGGTCCTAGAGGGCCTCTAGTCCCGGTTTGGCAACCGGGACTAGAGGTTTCAGCCTCTAGTCCCGGGTCAGTTATGGACTGGGAATAGAATCTCTGCACGTGGCCGCGCAGGGGAGCAGGGGTGAAGGATCTTTAGTCCCGGTTCATATCACGAACCGGGACTAATTATTCGCTGTCAGGGCAGCATTTTGGGGCCGTTTTCTGCCATGGCAGTCAATGGGGGTTTCTGCCGCGGCAGAGTTTTGGAGCCGTTTCTGCCATGGCAAAAATTTGGGGTCAATTTCTGCGGCGGTAGCCGAATGGGGGTTCTGCGGTAGCAGGAGGATAGGTACAAGAGGGGTTGTACTTGGCGTAAAGTGAAATGCAATGAAGGAACCCAATACACACAACATTGTCATGATTATATAGATATAATTCTACATTACATATATATACAATTTGATTACATGGAGATCACACCCCGTCTATTCGATTATACGGAGATCATTAAATCACGGGAGTCCCGAGGTATGGTATTTTCCTTCTAGGTGTATGACATGGTCAACAATAAATCCCGCCAATTTCTCTTGAATTGCTACCAGGCGCTCCCTTAGTTGGAGATTCTCCCGCAATCTTTTCAACTATATATAAAAGAAGGAGATCAATATGAATATCAATAGTCATAAACAATATTATGAATGGCAAGTTATGAATGATCAATATGAATATCACGTACTTCTACAAATGTCCCTCCGTTTCGCTCACTAACCTCCGAGCGAATGTACTCGCACACGAAGTATCCGCACAAGTTAGTCCCTGGTGGCTGCCTCTCGCACTTTACGAGCATAGAATTCAATCAAAATAATCAAGCATGATATAATGGTATTGAAACTAGAATTGAAGAGATGCGCAGATCTAGCTCGTACTACTTACTTTTACATGATGAAAACTAAGCTCATCTTTAAATTCACCAACTGTAGCATTGGTGAAAGCTTTCCAAACCCTGCCCGGCAAAAAATAAAGAATAGATGAGTTATTAGTTACTTGATATCTCAGGATATATATGAACTAAAGAGACCGGTATAGTGCAGTAATGACTGAAATTACCTCTGGAGTACATCTTTAATGAATGCGTACTCTGATTCGTCTCTCATTAGTGAGTCCTTGATTTCAACTCTTCTAGCGTCAACTTCAATGATTAGAAGAATCCTGTGATAGATGTGCACGTTTATATACGTCAGTAACTCATCAATTACACTTAGCAGAATCAAATGAATGTGTACAGGCAGTAACACTCTTACTTGTAGTTGTAGGGAAACAATATTCTTCGTTTGTAATGTTGCCTCAGTAAGACCCTGATAAAGGGGTTAACCTCTTGGGTGGCCCGATCTTCATGGATCTCGTGGTCAAATCGATGGGAAAGCGAGGGGAAAGGGAGAAGGTGGCGGAAGTGAACACACATCTCGCGAAGAACACGATGAACACACGCAAAACTCACACGATACAAGGCCGATTGCTCCCGAACGGCGGCCACCGGTCCGATAGAATCCTTGCAATGAAAGATCGGTCAACGTGCTCCCTCAAATCCACATCGGAGAGGGAAGAACACCTTGGGGAGGGTCTTGACAACTTGGAGACGATACACCGAACTCCAAGGACTTGTTCAACGATGGATGCGTGATGCAAAGTCCAATCGAGGTTGGTGACGATAGTCGGTCCTCTTGTAAGGGGATGAGGCAAAACTAGAGATTCCACACAAGGGGGTTGTCTTTAGTCTATCATTTATGCCTAAGGGATACATGAGGGGTGGGGGCTCTATTTATAGGCCAACCACTAAACAAGGGTAGTTTGGGGATAAACTAGACGAATAGGTAAGTAAAGGGGAATACATGGGCTGTGGCCCAACAGGTGCGCGCGGGCACAGACATGACCGGTAGTACCGGACTCAGGACCGGTAGTACCGCTCTGGGACCGGTAGTACCACTTGCGGTCCTGGAGCGTCAGTTGGAGCCGTCAGTAGCGAGTGGTAGCAGGGGGCGATAGTACCGCTGACCGGTAGTACATGTTCTGACGACCGGTAGTACCGCTTGGACCTGGCAGCTTCCGACCTGTCTTCTTCCGTCTCCTCTTCCAAGCCTCCGTCTTGTCGGGCTTGATGTTCCGGGATTCCTCCCTTGCCTCCGTACTGGTCGGTGTGAACCTATCATGCATATGTGACGGAGTATGAAGTAGCATACCATTCAATAGGGTAGGAAGTGGGCTCACATAGAGGAACGGATTCACCTTTGGAGTCCATGACGACTTGGCGTAAGTTGGAGACCTTGATGTAGTAACGACCGTAGGTCGGGCTGCATCATATCCCCTCCCTTCAAAAAGAGTCGTCCTCGACTCTCCATGTTCATCACGAAGTAGAAGAGGTCGAAGGACATCCTTGATCCTAGGGTTCACCATATAGTCGTCCTCGGGAAGATTGACTTGACAACACTTCAATATTCCTTCACCTTCCATGAAGCCTACAAAGCTCACGACAAAAGCGAAGCAACACTCAAAGCGTAGCCAATTCATGAACATTATAGCATGAGTCCTCAAGTAGAAGGAAGTCACCTTAGCTTATAGAGATAGCTCGATGAAGGGTAGCCATAGGTAACTCTCTTCGGTTCTTCTTGTCAACACATGGTTGGTAGAGGTTGACGTGTAAGCATTTGTACCTTCATAAAACAAATACCAAGCAACATATGTTTGTGTGTGATAGAGGAGCATGTCATTTGTGGCATGTCCATTCTTGTTCACAACACTATTAGCACAACTCAAGTATAGCAAACGGGATGCATATGCAAGGTCAAAGTGCATGGAAATCTTTGCAAAATCATCCAAATGTGGGAACTCAAAAACTCCATATAACATCTTATTGTGGCATTCAAAGAAATCAAATAGAAATTTGATCAACATATTTGATGCAAAAATAGGAGAATTTGGCAAAAACACACGAGGAAGCATATCCAAAACAAAAAAAAATACGTGTGCAAACCAACCATTGGAAAGAGAAATTGTTCAACATGTTGGATGTCACACACAAATCATCGAAAGCAAATATCATGGGAATATGAGCATCCCAAGCGAAAGCAAAAACAACATGTTTGCAACCAAACCAAATGGAAGAGCAAGTGGTCCTTATGTTTGTTGCAACAACAATACGAGATACTCGAAAGCTCTCATGACAATACATGCTCTTAATGGCATTATGGTTGCACACAAAACATCAAAAAGAGAAATTGTTCAACATTTTTGTTGCAACACACGGCATATAGAACAACTATAACCATATACTTTATTGTCGGGACCCCGGTTCCGCTTAATATGGCCTAATTGCATCGCACCCTTGTCATATCATACATCATACATGCATCATGTCCGATCTTCTGCCATAGTGTTGAATAGTGTATCTGGTGTTTCTTCTAGTGTTTTGCTTCTTCGCGGATAAGGCTGTTGAGTTTATGTGAGCTTCGCTCTGATCTTTGGATGAACATTCGGCATCATTTTCAGGCGAGCATTCTCCCCCTTTCTACCTATTTTACATTTATAGTCTTTATTTCCTCCTATTGATCTATTGCTATCTGTGTTGCGATGCTATAGATTCCGCACCCCGTTATACTTTCCTGCAGCCCTTATATTGCCATGGACACATCCTAGTACCTGTTGTTTGGTAGATAGTCGGCCTTGCGAGTCGCAGTTGCTTGCTCAGGTGTTGTTTCGATGTCGTCAAGTACCATAGTTGTTGGAGTAATGTCGCATGTTTAATGTTGGAGATGATCATGGCTTTAATTACCGTTTAATAACTAAAATTGAAGTAGGTAAATAATGCAGAGGCATAGGTGGGCAATAGATGTTATTTGGTTTTTAACCGTCCACTTGTGTCCCGTAGGATCCCGAGTACTTGATACCTGTTCTTTGAATATTCGCACTATCCGCATGTGAGACCATGAATCCCCCTAGCCAGAGCTTGAGTCATATTTATTTCTTGGGGCCACAAAGTAGTTTGGGGCTTTATTACTATCATGTACTTATGCCATGCCTTACTGCTTTATTTACGATTGCGCGTGGAGTGTATGTACTGTTTAGGTAAGCGGAGTGTTTTCGCGGTATCAACAAGCCCAGTCACACTTTCGGGTTCCCAGTCGTTTACAGCCATTGACGCAAACCTCTGGGTCCGTTCCGGAGCCAGCCAACTTCGTCGCGGGTAGCTTGGTGGGGTGGCCCCCTGAAATTTATATGAATCTTGCAATTGCTCTATCATGATGCCTCGTTGGGTTTTCATTTGGTTTTTCTCGAGGTTGATCGTGCGTGTGTTGCTATTTGTGCCCCCTGCAGGATAAAACTTTCTGAAAGCCGTGCCCGCGGTTATGGACGACTTGGAGCACAGTATCTCGATCATAGACAACTATAACTAAAGTAGAGCTATAAATTTGACTTTATAATGACTAGTAATCAGCTTCACTATAATGGAATGGCTAAATAAAAGTGCCAACAACTGCTGGTTTTGGGTTGTCACCTGTTACCATTGTATCTGACTAGTAAGTATTGCAACTACAACGGAATGGCTAAATAAAAGTGCCAACAACTGCTGGGTTTTGGGATGCCTCATGCTATATGTATCTGACTAGTAAGTACTACAACTACAACAGAATGGTTAATTAAAACTGCCCACTTCTTATTATATCAGGATGACTCATGCTATCTATATCTGACTAGTAATTGCCGCAACTATAACAAAATGAATAAAACTTCCAACTTTGTGAGTTCCTCGGTTGACTTCCTCGGTTGGTATCGAGGGGGAATACCAGGATGGGTATGTTTGGTGTTAGAATCAGGTTGGATCCGAATAGGTCTTTCTTATCCCTATCTGATAGCCGCCAGTTGTATTGAGTCTCTATAGGTTGTTTAGTGCATGATGCGCTGCCGCTTCAGTCCACCATACCTATGTAGGTGAGGACCGCCGAATTCTAGTCTCGCCGTGTACTGGCCTCAATACTGACCGCTCTCTTTTTCATTTGCCCTTTGTTGGCACCCCTTTTGTTTAAGCAGGTTTTGAGATCGACGTCGTTAGCAGGGTTACCCTTCCGGCTTGGCCTGGGCAGGGTTATGGACGCCATTGGTTATTCTTCAGGTCTCTTAGCCTAATTTGCATCTTGTCCGTACTCGGACGCTATATCGTTTTCAAGGTGATTTGGATCTTTGTACTGTATATTGTATCCTTAACTCGATGAGTCGCTGTTGTATATATCTGTTTTGTGGGTTCCATCATGGACTAATGTGTAATGATATTACTTTGTTTTCCACCCGCACGCAAGTGCCTGGTGGGCACCTTTGAATCGTTTCTATGCGGGTTTGGCGGGAATCTCTAAGACTTGCATAGGGTCGATTCCAAGGGTGTTACTGAAGGGTTTCGCGGCATAGTAAATCAAAATTTTCTACGGATGCGAACAGAGGGAAGCCAAGATCTAATCTAGGAGATGCAAACAACGAGAGAGATTGGATTAGATCTTCATACCCTTGAAGATTCGCACAGCGGAACGTTCGTCGGAACGTGGGTGATGTAGTCGTACTCGCTTCTCCTCCTCGCGATCCGATCCGATCTAGCACCACAAGTGGCGATGCCTCCGTGAGATGCACACGTGCGGCACCTCGACGTCTCCTCCTTTCTTGGTCCAGCAAGTATGGTGGAGAGATGGGTTGGATCTACAACGCGACGGCGCGGTGCAATTGGTGGAGAGTTTCTGTAGCAGGGCTTCGCCTACACGCAGTCGAGAGGGAGAGAGAGAGGAGGGCAGCAGGGCGGCTAGGGTTGGTGGGGAAGGTGTGGGGGGGTGCGCCCCAGCCCCCCTCCCCCAAGCCCTAGGCCGGCGGCCAAAGGAGGGAGGAGTGGGGGGCAAGGAACCCCCCCTTCTAGAAGCTCCAACTAGGGTTTTACCCTTGCTGGCCGGTTGGGCCCTATGGGGCCTTGTGCCCCTGGCCCAATGCGGCCAGGGCACTCCCTCATAGGCCCATGCCCCCTCCCGACAGGTGGGACCACGTTGGTCCCCCTCCGGAAGGTTCTAGAAGGTTCCGGTACAATACCGATTAACCCGGAACAATTCCGAACTCCAAAAAACTGCACTGCCTTATATGAATCTTATTCTTCGGACCATTCCGGAACCTCTCGTGATGTCCCAGATCCCATCCGAGACTCCGAACAAAAACTCATAAACCAATTATCCAATCTATCCTAGCGTCGAGACACGTTAAGTGTGTGACCCTTCGGGTTCGAGAATATGCGGACATGATCTTCTATCAATAATCAACAGCGGGGTCTTGAAACCCATATTGACTCCCACACATTCATCGATGATCATATCAGATGAACCACGATGCCAGGATTCAATCAATCCCATATATATATTCCCCTTCGTCTCGCGATATTTTACTTGCCCGAGATTCGATCGTCGGTACCGTCATACCTAGTTCAATCTCGTTCACAGCAAGTACTTTACTCGTTCCGTAATCTGATATCACTTTGTGATTAACTCCTTAACCGCATGCTTGCAAGCGGTGTTGATTGTAGGGTTTCGTAGCATGGAAAACAAAAAATTTCTATCGCATACAAACAAACAAGCCAAGATCTATCTACTAGATTGTAGCAACGAGTCGATGGAATAACTCACCCTCGAAGATTCCAAAGCGTTTAACGAGAGCGGATTCTCGTGGGTGATGTAGTCGTATTCTTCCCGATCTCAAGATCGCGTAGACGATCCTTCCGGCGCTGCGTTTCGGCAGCGCTCCCGCAGTTGGTCACACGTTTCGGTACTCGACGAAGACCTTCCTCTCCCTTGTTCCAGCAGGCAGCGGAGGTTGTAGCACTCTCCTCGCGATTCCGGCAGCACAACGGCGTGGTACCGGAAGTAGAGGGGAGATCTCGCAGGGCTTCGCCTTAAGCCGGAGCGAGTATGGTGGAGTATGAGAGAGCCCTCGACGATCTAGGGTTTAGACACACCGAGGAAGAGGCAAGCCGGCGGCTAGTGTTTAGCTAGACGGCGGCTAGGGTTTGCCCTAGGGCCGGCGGCGGCTATGGAGGCGGCGGCGGCTTGGTACTAGGGTTTGGAGGAGAGGATCTTGTGTGTCTCTAGGAGGGAGCCCTGCCCCTCCTTATATAGGTGGAGGGGCCGGCCGGCCAAGGGGAGGGAGAGGAGTCCCTCCCCAACTCGTCTTGGGTGGTGCGCCGGCGGTGGGGAGGAGGGACTCCTCCCCAACTCGGTTTCCTCCTCCTTTCCCACTTCCCAAAATAGCCGTTTGACTTTTCAAACTAGGATTTGAATAAACCCTCTATTTTGTTCAGCGATGACACTTAGTACATGATGCAACCATACCAACTTGATATAACACATTCATGTACCGTTCCCCTCCGGAGTGCCGGACATTGCAGAACCTTCTAGAACATTCCCGATGAAAACACCGGAACCATTCCCCAACTCCGAAACGGGACTTTCCTTATATGAATCTTATTCTCCGGACCATTCCGGATCTCCTCGTGATATCCCGGATCCCATCCAAGACTCCGAACAACATTCCGTCTCTTTCTCATCATTCCATAACTACTCAAACAACGTCGAATCCTTAAGTGTGTCTCCCTACGGTTCGTGAATTATGCGGACATGATCGAGACACTTCTCCGATCAATAACCAATAGAGGAATCTGGAAATTCATATGGCTCCCACATATTTCTACGATTACTTTGCGATCGAATGAACCACTTACATACGATACCAATTTCCCTTTGTCTCACGATAGTTTACTTATCCGAGGTTATGATCGTCGGTATCTCTGCATACCTAGTTCAACCTCGTTACTGATAAGTACTCTTTTCTCGTTCCCGTGATATGTGATCCCTTGTGAGCCAGTCACATGCTTGCAAGCTAATTGGATGACATTTCACCGAGAGGGCCCAGAGTATATCTATCCATCATATGGATGGACAAATCCCACTCTTGATCCATGTGTCTCAACCAATACTTTCCGAACACTCAATGCCACCTTTATAGCCACCTAGTTACGGTGTGGTGTTTGATGTCATCAAAGCATCCATTCAGTAAAGGTGATATGCATGATCTCATGGTCGAAGGAATTAGGTTACTATGTATCAGAAAGCATATAGCAATTGGACTATTAAAATGACTTGATCTTTATGCTACGCTTATCTATAGGAGTATGTCCACCATATCATTCTCCTAATGACATGATCTTGTTGTTAATAACATCTCAATGTTCATGATAGGGAAACCACAATCATTTATTAACCAACAAGCTAGTGATGTATAGAGGCTATACTAGGGACTTCAATTTAAGTTTACAAATCACACAAGTATTAATGTTTCCTTGTTAATACTATTATAGCATGAATGTAAACATTTATCATAAACACAAAGATATAATAATAACTACATTTATTATTGCCTCTAGGGCATATCTCCAACAGTCTCCCACTTGCACTAGAGTCATCTAATCTAGATTACATGGTAATATACCGAACACCCATGGCAGTTTGGTGCTGGTCATGTTTTGCCCTCGGGAGAGGTTTAGTCAATGGATCCGCCACATTCAGATCTGTGTGTACTTTGCAAATCTTTATATCCCCATCTTGGATATGTTCTTGAATAGCGTGAAAACGTAGCTTGATATGCTTCAGCTTCTTGTGTGACCTTGGTTCTTGCGCATTGGCTATGGCGCCCATGTTATCACAGTAGATAGACATTGGGTCCAGCGCACTAGGAACCACACCCAACTCTGTAATGAACTCTTTCATCCATATCGCTTCTTGTGAAGCCTCCGAAGCAGCCATGTATTCCGATTCAGTTGAAGATCTTGCCACAACGCTTTGCTTTGCACTCCTCCAGCTAACTGCTGCACCATTCAAAATAAATACGTATCCAGATTGTGATTTAGAATCATCCGGATCGGTGTTCCAACTAGCATCGGTGTAACCATTAACAACGATCTGTTCATCACCTCCATAAGAAAGAACCATATCCTTAGTTCTTCTCAAGTACTTAAGGATGTTTTTGACCGCTGTCCAATGATCCACTCCTAGATCACTTTGATATCTGCTAGTTAAACTAACATCATATGCAATGTCGGGTCTAGTACATAGCATGGCATACATTAGAGATCCTATGGCTGAGGCATAGGGAGTCTTACTCATCCTTTCTCTATCTTCTGCCGTTGTCGGACTTTGAGTTTTACTCAAGGTCGTATTGGGAAACATGGGCAAGAACCCTTTCTTGCTATCTTCCATTCCAAACCTCTTTAGAACTTTGTCCAAATATGTACTTTGTGACAATGATATTAGGCGTCTCGATCTATCTCTATAAATCTTTATGCCTAATATGTAAGCTGCTTCTCCAAGATCCTTCATTGAAAAACTATTATTCAAATATTCCTTGACACTATTAAGAAGGTCTACATCATTCCCAATCAACAATATGTCATCTACATATAGTATTAAGAATGCTACAGAGCTCCCACTCACTTTCTTTTAAATACAAGCTTCTCCATAAGTTTGTATAAAACCAAAACTTTTGATTACCTTATCAAAACGTTGATTCCAACTTCGGGATGCTTGCTTCAATCCATAGATGGACCGTTGAAGTTTGCATACCTTGTTAGCATCTTTAGGATCAACAAAACCTTTGGGTTGCATCATATACAACTCTTCATCAATGTCTCCATTGAGGAATGCTGTTTTGACATCCATCTGCCATATCTCATAATCATAATATGCAGCGATTGCTAACATAATCCTCACAGACTTTAGCTTCGCTACCGGTGAGAAAGTCTCATCGTAGTCAACTCCTTGAATTTGTCGAAACCCTTTTGCAACAAGTCGAGCTTTATAGACAGTAACATTACCATCAGCATCTGTTTTCTTCTTGAAAATCCATTTGTTCTCGACGGCCTTCCGGCCATCCGGTAAGTCCACCAAAGTCCATACTTGGTTTTTGTACATGGATCCAATCTCGGATTTCATGGCTTCTTGCCATTTATTGGAATCTGGGCTCATCATCGCTTCCTCATATGTCTCAGGGTCATCGGTGTTATCCACCAACATGACATTCATAGCGGGATCATACCAATCAGGAGTGGTACGAGTTCTCATTGACCTGCGAGGCTCTATAGCAACTACAACCGAAGTTTCATGATCATCATCATTAGCTTCCTCTCTTATTGGTGCAGGCGTCACAGGAACTACTTCCGGTGCTGCGCTACTCGCAAATTCGAGAGAAGGTTCAACAACCTCGTCGAGTTCTACTTTCCTTCCAGTCACTTCTTTCGAGAGAAATTCCTTCTCTAGAAAGGATCCATTCTTGGCAACGAAGATTTTGCCTTCGGATCTATGATAGAAGGTATACCCAATAGTTTCCTTCGGGTATCCTATGAAGACGCATTTTTCCGCTTTGGGTTCTAGCTTGTCCGGCTGTAACTTCTTTACATAGGCTTCGCAACCCCAAACTTTAAGGAACGACAATTTAGGTTTCTTCCCAAACCATAATTCATACGGTGTCGTTTCAACGGATTTAGATGGTGCTTTATTTAAAGTGAATGCGGCTGTTTCTAATGCATAACCCCAAAATGATAGCGGTAAATCTGTAAGTGACATCATAGAACGAACCATATCTAAGAGAGTTCGATTACGACGTTCGGACACACCATTACGTTGTGGTGTTCCCGGCGGTGTCAATTGTGAAAGTATTCCGCATTTCTTCAAATGCTCGCCAAACTCGTAACTTAGATATTCACCTCCACGATCAGAACGTAGAAATTTAATCTTCTTGTTACGTTGATTCTCTACCTCACTTTGAAATTCCTTAAACTTCTCGAAAGTTTCGGACTTATGTTTCATGAAATAGATATACCCATATCTACTCAAGTCATCCGTGAAGGTAAGAACATAACGATAACCACCGCGCGATGCTACACTCATTGGACCACACACATCGGTATGTATGATTTCCAATAAGTCCGTAGCTCGCTCCATACCAGAAAATGGAGTCTTAGTCATTTTACCCATCAGACATGCTTCGCATCTATCAAGTGATTCGAAATCAAGTGATTCAAGAAGTTCATCGGAATGGAGTTTCTTCATATGCTTCACTCCAATGTGACCAAGACGACAGTGCCACATATAGGTCGAGTTATCGCTCGATTTCAAACGTTTAGCCTCAATGTTATTAATATGTGTATTTCCACTATCGAGATTCAACAAGAATAGACCATCTATCAAAGGTGCATGTGCATAAAACATATTACTCATATAAATCGAACAACCATTATTCTCGAATTTAAACAAGTAACCGTCTCGCAATAAACAAGATCCCGCTATAATGTTCATGCTCAACGCAGGCACCAAATAACAATTATTTAAGTATAAAACTAATCCCGATGGTAGATGAAGGGGTAGCGTACCGACCGCGATTACATCAACCTTTGATCCGTTTCCAACGCGCATCGTCACCTTGTTCTTCGCTAGCTTCCGTTTATTCTGCAGTACCTGTTTCGAGTTACAAATATGAGCAACCGAACCAGTATCAAATACCCATGCACTACTACGAGTACTAGTGAGATACACATCAATAACATGTATATCAGATATACATTTCTTCTTGATGTTGCCGTTCTTCAAATCCGCCAAGTACTTTGGGCAATTCCTCTTCCAGTGACCTTCTCCCTTGCAGTAAAAGCACTCAGTATCAGGCTTAGGTCCAGCCTTGGTCTTCTTCGTCGGCGTGGTAACTTTCTTACCACCCTTCTTGAAGTGTCCCTTTTGCTTAGACTTGCCTTTCTTGAATTTGGTGGTCTTATTAACCAACAACACTTGGTGCTCTTTCTTGATCTCCACTTCTGCAGATTTTAACATGGCAAAGAGTTCTGGCAACGTCTTGTTCATTTTCTGCATGTTGTAGTTCATCACAAAGTGCTTGTAACTTGGTGGTAGTGATTGGAGGACACGGTAAATCCCCAAAGCATTAGGAATCACTATACCCAAGCTTTGAAGTTTGTTTGCATGCCCAGACATCTTAAGCACATGCTCACTGACGGAGCTGCCCTCTTCCATCTTGCAGTTAAAGAACTTTTCAGAAGCCTCATAGCTCTCAATTGTCGCATGAGTCTCAAAGATCAATTTGAGATCACGGACAATATCATGTGGGTCTGAATTCTCAAACCTTTTCTGAAGCTCCGATTCTAAACCATACAAGATAGCACACTGAACTGTGGAGTATTGAGTCTTCCGAGTGAGGTAAACATTCTTTACTTCATCGGTAGCAGTAGCTGCAGGTGGGTCACCCAGCGGTGCATCCAGCACATAGGTCAAATTACCAGCTGTGAGGACAATCCTCAAATTGCGGAACCAATCCGCGAAGTTGCTTCCATTGTTTTTCAACTTTTCTTTCTCTAGGAACGCATTAAAATTGATGGTAGGGGCTGCCATTGATCTACAACATATTTGCAATAGTTTAGACTAAGTTTATGACAAATTGAGTTCAAATTAATAATAAAATTAATCTAGGTGAACTCCCACTCAAAACAACATCCCTCACATTGTTTTAGTGATCACACAAACCAAATCCACCACATCAACACCGATCATCACGAGAGTTGATATAGTTTCAATGGCGAACAATCGACATGTTCATCATATCTACTATATGATTCATGTTGTACCTTTCGGTGATCCGTGTTCCGAGACCATGTCTGTACATGCTAGGCTCGTCAAGATCAAACCTTAGTTTCCGCATGAGCAAATCTGGCTTGCTCACGTTGTATACACTTGCGGAATCTAACACACCCGATCATCACGTGGTGCTTCGAAACAACAAGCTTTAGCAACGGTGCTAACTAAGGGTGAACACTTTATGATTTGAAATTCATGTGCATGAGGGATCATCTTATAATGCTACCGTCGTCTACTAAGCAATACAAGATGCATAAAGGATTAACATCACATGCAATTCATAATATGTGATATGATATGGCCTTTCTTCTTTGTGCTTCCGATCTCCATCTTCAAGCACGAACATGATCTCCATCATCACCGGCATTGCATCAAGGTCAATGACGCTTCTCCATGGTTGTCGTCCACCGACTTCAACTATTACAACTACTTTGAATAGACACGCGGGTCTTAACATAAATTAAAGACAACCATATGGCTCCTGCCAGTTGCCAACTTACAATAAGGAACATTGCATACATCAAATATAATCACAATCATGGCCATATCACATCACTGCACACCCCTGCAAAACAAAGTTAGACGCCTCTACTTTCTTTGCATATTTTACGTGGTTTGGGGCTTTCAATAAGTGTCGTTCTAACTTACGAACATGAACCACAACATTGATACTAGTATTGTTAATCACCCGTTGTAAATTGGATCTTAACTATGCTAGGAGAAACAGGCACCCGCAAAGCCACTTATGCAATACAAGTTGCATGTCAAGCGTGGAGCAAGTCTCATGAACGATGTCATGTAAGGTTAGCCCGGGCCGCTTCATCCCAACATCCCGCAAGATGCAAAGTACACAAGAAGCAATCGACAATAAAAGCATCAACGCCCACAATGACCATTGTGTTCTACTCGTGCAACAGATCTACATATAGACACGGCTCTGATACCACTGTAGGGTTTCGTAGCATGGAAAACAAAAAAATTCTATCGCATACAAACAAACAAGCCAAGATCTATCTACTAGATTGTAGCAACGAGTCGATGGAATAACTCACCCTCGAAGATTCCAAAGCGTTTAACGAGAGCGGATTCTCGTGGGTGATGTAGTCGTATTCTTCCCGATCTCAAGATCGCGTAGACGATCCTTCCGGCGCTGCGTTCCGGCAGCGCTCCCGCAGTCGGTCACACGTTCGGTACTCGACGAAGACCTTCCTCTCCCTTGTTCCAGCAGGCAGCGGAGGTTGTAGCACTCTCCTCGCGATTTCGGCAGCACAACGGCGTGGTACCGGAAGTAGAGGGGAGATCTCGCAGGGCTTCGCCTTAAGCCGGAGCGAGTATGGTGGAGTATGAGAGAGCCCTCGACGATCTAGGGTTTAGACACGCCGAGGAAGAGGCAAGCCGGCGGCTAGGGTTTAGCTAGACGGCGGCTAGGGTTTTCCGTAGGGCCAGCAGCGGCTATGGAGGCGGCGGCGGCTTGGTACTAGGGTTTGGAGGAGAGGATCTTGTGTGTCTCTAGGAGGGAGCCCTGCCCCTCCTTATATAGGTGGAGGGGCCGACCGGCCAAGGGGAGGGAGAGGAGTCCCTCCCCAACTTGGCTTGGGTGGTGCGCCGGCGGTGGGGAGGAGGGACTCCTCCCCAACTCGGTTTCCTCCTCCTTTCCCACTTCCCAAAAATAGTCGTTTGACTTTCAAACTAGCCGTTTGACTTTTCAAACTAGGATTTGAATAAACCCTCTATTTTGTTCAGAGATGACACTTAGTACATGATGCAACCATACCAACTTGATATAACACATTCATGTACCCTTCCCCTCCGGAGTGTCGGACATTCTGGAACCTTCTAGAACATTCCCGATGAAAACACCGGAACCATTCCCCAACTCCGAAACGGGACTTTCCTTATATGAATCTTATTCTCCGGACCATTCCGGATCTCCTCGTGATATCCCGAATCCCATCCGAGACTCCGAACAACATTCAGTCTCTTTCTCATCATTCCATAACTACTCAAACAACGTCGAATCCTTAAGTGTGTCTCCCTACGGTTCGTGAATTATGCGGACATGATCGAGACACTTCTCCGATCAATAACCAATAGAGGAATCTGGAAATTCATATGGCTCCCACATATTTATACGATTACTTTGCGATCGAATGAACCACTTACATACGATACCAATTTCCCTTTGTCTCACGATAGTTTACTTATCCGAGGTTATGATCGTCGGTATCTCTGCATACCTAGTTCAACCTCGTTACTGATAAGTACTCTTTTCTTGTTCCCGTGATATATGATCCCTTGTGAGCCAGTCACATGCTTGCAAGCTAATTGGATGACATTTCACCGAGAGGGCCCAGAGTATATCTATCCGTCATATGGATGGACAAATCCCACTCTTGATCCATGTGTCTCAACCAATACTTTCCGAACACTCAATGCCACCTTTATAGCCACCCAGTTACGGTGTGGTGTTTGATGTCATCAAAGCATCCATCCGGTAAAGGTGATATGCATGATCTCATGGTCAAAGGAATTAGGTTACTATGTATCAGAAAGCATATAGCAATTGAACTATTAAAATGACTTGATCTTTATGCTACGCTTATCTATAGGAGTATGTCCACCATATCATTCTCCTAATGACATGATCTTGTTGTTAATAACATCTCAATGTTCATCATAGGGAAACCATAATCATTTATTAACCAACAAGCTAGTGATGTATAGAGGCTATACTAGGGACTTCAATTTAAGTTTACAAATCACACAAGTATTAATGTTTCCTTGTTAATACTATTATAGCATGAATGTAAACATTTATCATAAACACAAAGATATAATAATAACTACATTTATTATTGCCTCTAGGGCATATCTCCAACATTGATATCGATTACCGAGTGGGCCCGAAGTATACCTCTCCGACTTGGGAGGGACAAATCCCATCTCGATACATACAACCCAACAGGCACTTTCCGATCACCTGAGAGACACCTTTATGATCACCCTCTCATAGGATGACGTTTGATGACCTCAAAGCTTTCTTCCAATACCAGGGAGTTGTATTATCTCATGGTCTAAGGAATACAATATTTGACATAAGAAAATCTTCGCAAAGACGAACACGATGACACGGTCTAATTGCTCTGCTTAGTTTGGGTCTGTCCATCATATCATTATCCCAATGATATGATCTCATTATTAATCGACAACTCATGTCTATGGTTAGGAAACCTTAACCATCATTAATCAATGAGCTAGTCCATAGAGGCGTACTAATGACACGGTGTTGTTCACAAACCACACAAGTATTAAAGTTTCCGCTTAATACAATTCTAGCATGGAATATAAACATTATCATGAACAAGAATTATAATAATAACATCTTTATTATTGCCTCTAGGGCATAATTCCAACAGTCTCCCACTTGCACTAGAGTCAATAATCTAGTTTACATTTGGCAACAATCTCACACCCATGGCACTAAGGTGTTGATCATGTTTTACACGTGGAAGAGGTTTAGTCAATGGATCCGCGACATTCAGATTTGTATGTACTTTGCTAATCTTCAGATCTCCATCTGCTATATAATCTCGGATTATATGAAACTTGCGGTTGATATGCTTGGTCTTTGGATGATATCTTGGTTCCTTAGCGAGTGCTGTGGCGCCAGTGTTGTCACACAATATCTCCAGTGGGTCCAATGCACTTGGAACCACGCCAAGCTCAGTGATGAAGTTCCTGATCCAAACTCCTTCACTTGACGCTTCTGCAGCAGCCATGTATTCCGCTTCTACTGTAGATCCCGCGTTCACGCTTTGCTTGCAGCTTCTCCAGCTCACAGCTCCTCCATTCAAAATATACACGTATCTTGTCTGAGATTTAGAATCATCCTTGTCGGTGTCGAAACTAGCGTCGACGTAACCTTTTACGACGAGCTGTTCATCACCCCCATAGACTAAGAACATTTCTTTAGTCCTATTTAGGTACTTTAGGATGTTCTTCACGGCTGTCCAGTGTTCCACTCTTGGATCACTTTGATATCTGCTCGTCAAACTAAGAGCATTGGACACATCCGGTCTAGTACACAGCATGGCATACATGATAGAACCTATGGCCGAGGCATAAGGCACTTTGCTCATAGCTTCCCTATCATTTACCGTAGCTAGACACTGAGCCTTGCTCCATATCTTACCTGACAACATAGGCACTGAACCTTTCTTTGCCTTATCCATTCTGAACCTGTTTAGAACTTTGTCTAGGTATGTACTCTGGCTTAAAGCTATCAGGCGTCTTTGTCTATCTCTATAGATTTTGATGCCCAATATATAAGCAGCTTCACCTAGGTCTTTCATTGAAAAACACTTGTTCAAATAACTCTTCACATCGTTAAGCATGTTAATGTCATTTCCAATAATCAATATGTCATCCACATATAGTACCAGAAATGTCACCGATCTCCCACTCACTTTCTTGTAGATACAAGCTTCGTAGCTATTTGGAACAAATCCAAAGCTCTTGATCACTTGATCAAAATGAAGGTTCCAACTCCGAGATGCTTGCTTCAGTCCATAAATGGAACGCTCAAGCTTGCATACTTTATCAGCATCCTTAGGATCGACAAAACCTTCGGGTTGCATCATATACAACTCTTCATTGATGTTGCCATTGAGGAATGCAGTCTTGACATCCATCTGCCATATTTCATAATCATGAAACGCAGCAATTGCTAATAAAATCCGAATGGACTTAAACATCGCTACGGGAGAGAAAGTCTCATCGTAGTCAACACCTTGAACTTGTCAAAAACCTTTCGCGACAAGCCGTGCTTTATAGACGGTAACATTACCATCCGCGTCCGTTTTCTTCTTGAAGATCCATTTGCACTCAACGGCCTTTCGGTCGCTAGGAGGGTCCACCAAAGTCCATACTTGGTTTTCGCTCATGGATCCCAATTCGGATTTCATGGCCTCTAGCCATTTCTCAGAGTCTGGGCTCATCATCGCTTCCTCATAGTTCGCAGGCTCACTGTCATCTACTAACAAGACAGTTAAGACAGGGTTGCCGTACCACTCAGGAGGGGCACGCGACCTTGTCGACCTGCGACGTTCAGTAGCAGCATCGTCCGAAGCTTCATGATCCTTGTCATTAGCTTCCTCTATTGTTGGTGCAGGCGGCACTGGAACAATTTCAGGTGTTGCGCTACTCTCCAACTCAAGAGAAGGTTCAATAACCTCGTCTAGCTCTACTTTCCTCCCACTCACTTCTTTCGAGAGAAACTCCTTCTCAAGAAAGGAACCGTTCTTTGCGACAAACACTTTGCCTTCGGTTCTGTGATAGAAGGTATACCCAATAGTTTCCTTAGGGTATCCTATGAAGACGCATTTCTCCGCTTTGGGTTCGAGCTTGTCCGGCATCAACTTCTTGACGTAAGCTTCGCATCCCCAAACTTTAAGAAACGACAACTTAGGTTTAGCACCAAACCACAGTTCATACGGTGTCGTCTCAACGGATTTAGATGGTGCCCTATTTAAAGTGAATGCAGCGGTTTCTAATGCATAACCCCAAAATGATAACGGCAAATCAGTAAGAGACATCATTGATCGGACCATATCTAATAGAGTTCGATTCTGGCGTTCAGACACACCATTGCGCTGTGGTTTTCCGGGTGGCGTGAGTTGCGAAACAATTCCGCTTGCTTTAAGATGCGTGAGAAAATCATAACTCAAATACTCGCCCCCACGATCAGATCGTAGAAACTTGATCTTTCTGTTACGATGGTTCTCCACTTCATTCTGAAATTCCTTGAACTTTTCAAATGTTTCAGACTTATGTTTCATTAAATAGATATACCCATATCTACTTAAGTCATCGGTAAAAGTGAGAAAATAGCGATATCCACCGCGCGTCGAAACACTCGTCGGTCCGCACACATCGGTATGTATGATTTCCAACAAGTCTGTTGCTCGCTCCATCATTCCGGAGAACGGGGTTTTGATCATCTTGCCCATGAGGCATGGTTCGCATGTGTCAAATGATTCAAAATCAAGAGACTCCAAAAGTCCATCAGAATGGAGTTTCTTCATGCGCTTTACACCAATATGACCTAGACGACAGTGCCACAAATAAGTAGTATTATCACTATCTACTTTGCATCTCTTAGCCTCAATGTTATGGATGTGTGTTTCATCCCTTTCGAGATTTAGAAGAAATAAACCATTCACAGCAGGTGCATGACCATAAAAGATGTTACTCATATAAATAGAACAACCATTATTCTCCGATTTAAATGAATAACCGTCTTGCAATAAACACGATCCAGAAATAATGTTCATGCTCAACGCAGGCACATAATAACATTTATTAAGGTTTAAAAGTAATCCCGAAGGTAAAACTAAGGAGAGCGTGCCGACGTCCATCACATCAACTCTTGATCCGTTGCCAACGCGCATCGTCACCTCATCCCTCGCAAGCCGCCGTCTATTCCGTAGCTCCTGTTTCGAGTTACAAATATTAGCAACTGAACCAGTATAAAATACCGAGGCACTACAACGAGGGCTAATAAGGAAAACATCAATAACATGTATATCAAATATACCTTTGATGGTGCCAGCCTTCTTGTCCGCTAAGTACTTCGTACAGTTGCGCTTCCAGTGACCCTTGTCCTTGCAGTAGAAGCACTCAGTGCCCGGCTTAGGACCAGACCTGAGCTTCTTCTCAGCAGGGGCAACGCGCTTGCCGCCGCCTTTCTTGAAGGGCTTCTTTGCACCCTTACCTTTCTTAAAGGAGGGCTTGTTGACCATCAACACATGATTATCCTTTTTGATGTCCACCTCCGCAGCCTTCAGCTTTGCGAAGAGCTCGGTGATCGTATCAGTGGAACCAATCTGATTGTGAGTCACTACAAAACTTTTGTAGCTGGGAGGGAGTGATTGCAGAACCCTGCCAATCTTGAGCTCCTCTGGAATCTTGCAGTCCAGTTGCTCAAGGCGTTGAGTGTAGCCCGACATCTTAATGGCGTGCTCACTAACGGAACTCCCTTCCTCCATCTTGCAGTTAAAGAACTTCTCAGAGATCTCATATCTCTCAGAACGGGCCTGAGTCTGAAACATGGTTTTCAGCTCCTCGAGAATCTCAAAGGGCCTGGGATAGTCTTCAAAACGATTTTGAAGGTCCGATTCCATAGCAAACAACATGGTGCTCTTAATCACACCATAATCATCTTTGCGCGACTGATAGACAGCTTTCTCATCAGCCGGCGCAGTTGCAGCAGGGGCGTCACCTAACGCTTTCTCAAGGACATAGTCCTTTTGACCGCCAGAGAGAATGATTCTCAGATTGCGGAACCAGTTGGTGAAGTTAGACCCATTGTTCTTAAGTTTTTCTTTCTCAGCAAAAACGTTGAAGTTGAAGTTGGACTTAGCCATGTGATCTACAATATTTGCAAGTACAAATTAGACTATGTTCATGATAACTAGTTCAACTTTTAATCAAATTACTAGATGAACTCCCACTAAATTCAACATCCCTCAAGTTGTTTAGTGAACACGATCCAAATTCACCACACCTAATCCGATCTTCACGAGAAGAGATGTGGCTTCAATGGTGGACAACAAAGTGTCGATCATATCATTCATATGACTCATTCTTAACCTTTCGGTTCATGTGTTTCGAGGCCATGTCTCTACATGCTAGGCTCGTCAAGTCAAACCCAAGTATTTCCGCGTGTGCAAAACTGGCTTGCACCCGTTGTATGTGAGCATAGAGTCTATAGCACCCGATCATCACGTGATGCTTGGACACGACGAACTTTCGCAACGGTGCATACATGGGGAGAACACAGTTTTATCTTGATCTTTAAGTGAGGAATCATCTTATAATGCTACCGTCGCGATCTAAGCATAATAAGATACATAAAAGGATAAACATCACATGCATATAACTTTATGTGACATGGTATAGCCAATCTTCACGCAATGATCTCCATCTTGTGCGTACCGGCATGATCTCCATCACTCCACCATGATTGCCTCCACCATAAATAGCAACTACAACTATTGCTAACTACTTAGCGATAAAGTAAAGCTATTACATGGCGTATAAGAAGTTGACTCGCAGGTCATATACAATTATAAAGACAACCATATGGCTCCTGCCGGTTGTGTACTCATCGACATGCAAGTCGTGAAACATTACAAAACATGATCATCTCATACAATGTACACATCACATCTTGGGCCATACCATATCACAGAAAACACTCCCTGCAAAAACAAGTTAGACGCCTCTACTTTGTTGTTGCATGTTTTACGTGGCTTATGGGAGTAGCAAGCTAAGAACGATTCTTACCTACGGAAAGCCACAACTGTGATATTATGGTTGCCAAACTCCGGTGTTAAACCCATGACAACTATAGTGAGAGAAACAGGCATCCACCAGCCGCATGTGTGGAACAAGCCACACGTCAAGTGCGGAGCCGGTCTCGCGAACGACGACGCGTAAGGTTGGCCTGGACTGCTTCAATCTCACTATCCCGCGTCATAAGAAGAACACAAACAAGAGGCTTGCAACAGAAAACATCAATGCCCGCAACAACCATGTTGCGTTCTACTCGTGAAACACATCTACGCATAGATCTAGCTATGATACCACTGAAGGGTTTCGCGGCATAGTAAATCAAAATTTTCTACGGACGCGAACAGAGGGAAGCCAAGATCTAATCTAGGAGATGCAAACAACGAGAGAGATTGGATTAGATATTCATACCCTTGAAGATTCGCACAGCGGAACGTTCGTCGGAACGTGGGTGATGTAGTCATACTCGCTTCTCCTCCTCGCGATCCGATCCGATCTAGCACCACAAGTGGCGATGCCTCCGTGAGATGCACACGTGCGGCACCTCGACGTATCCTCCTTCCTTGGTCCAGCAAGTATGGTGGAGAGATGGGTTGGATCTACAACGCGACGGCGCGGTGCAATTGGTGGAGAGTTTCTGCAGCAGGGCTTCGCCTACACGCAGTCGGGAGGGAGAGAGAGAGGAGGGCAGCAGGGCGGCTAGGGTTGGAGGGGAAGGTGTGGGGGGGTGGTGTGCCCCAGCCCTCTATATATAGAGGGGTGGGCGCCAGCCCTAACCCGTCCCCCAAGCCCTAGGCCGGCGGCCAAAGGAGGGAGGAGTGGGGGGCAAGGAAACCCCCCCCCCCCTTCTAGAAGCTCCAACTAGGGTTTTACCCTTGCTGGCCGGTTGGGCCCTATGGGTCCTTGTGCCCCTGGACCAATGCGTCCAGGGCACTCCCTCATAGGCCCATGCCCCCTTCCGACAGGTGGGACCACGTTGGTCCCCCTCCGGAAGGTTCTAGAAGGTTCCGGTACAATACCGATTAACCCGGAACAATTCCGAACTCCAAAAAACTGCACTGCCTTATATGAATCTTATTCTCCGGACCATTCCGGAACCTCTCGTGATGTCCCGGATACCATTCGAGACTCCGAACAAAAACTCATAAACCAATTATCCAATCTATCCTAGCGTCAAGACACGTTAAGTGTGTGACCCTTCGGGTTCGAGAATATGCGGACATGATCTTCTATCAATAATCAACATTGGGGTCTGGAAACCCATATTGACTCCCACACTTCATCGATGATCATATTGGATGAACCACGATGCTAGGATTCAATCAATCCCATATATATTCCCTTCGTCTCGCGATATTTTACTTGCCCGAGATTCGATCGTTGGTACCGTCATACCTAGTTCAATCTCGTTCACAGCAAGTACTTTACTCGTTCCGTAATCCGATATCACTTTGTGATTAACTCCTTAACCACATGCTTGCAAGCGGTGTTGATATCTATTACCGAGTGGGCCCGAAGTATATCTCTCTGACTTGGGAGGGACAAATCCCATCTCGATACATACAACCCAACAGGCACTTTCCGATCACCTGAGAGACACCTTTATGATCACCCTCTCATAGGATGACGTTTGATGACCTCAAAGCTTTCTTCCAATACCAGGGAGTTGTATTATCTCATGGTCTAAGGAATACAATATTTGACATAAGAAAAGCTTCGCAAAGACAAACACGATGACACGATCTAATTGCTCTTCTTAGTTTGGGTCTGTCCATCATATCATTCTCCCAATGATATGATCTCATTATTAATCGACAACTCATGTCTATGGTTAGGAAACCTTAACCATCATTAATCAATGAGCTAGTCCATAGAGGCGTACTAGGGACACGGTGTTGTTCACAAACCACACAAGTATTAAAGTTTCCGCTTAATATAATTCTAGCATGGAATATAAACATTATCATGAACAAGAATTATAATAATAACATCTTTATTACTGCCTCTAGGGCATAATTCCAACAGTTACACCACCCCAGACATGGGACCAGCCTGGCCGCGCCTGAGGGGGGTGTTCCACCCCTGAGCTCCGACTCCGCCTCGTTTCCGTGTCAAAACCTTCCTTATGCATTGAATCTTCATAATATATAACCCCCCCCCCCCCCGGGTTCCCCGAGGTTCTTGCATCATGTTTTCGTTTTGATCTATTTCTGTCAGGAAAATTCTCAGATTTGGAGCCTCAATGTCTTCCTCTGAATCACCCACGAAGGATTCATCTGTGGACGCCCTCAACCAGTACATGTATGAGTTGAGGATTCATCCCAAAGAGTTGATCCTCAAAGAGGGGAAGGTATAGATGAAAGAAGTTCAAGGCCCTAAAGGAGAAGGCAGTCTGGAAGGCAGGATGGAAGCGTTGGAACAAGAAGTTTTTAGGTACAAGAAGATGGCAGAACGCGAGGTGGATGTTATTCACAATATAAGTTCAGAACTCATCACCAAGCATGAGGGAGAAGTTTCTGAGCTCCGAGAAGAGATCTTCTCACTCCGTCAGACCACCAATCAATTGCAAGCACAACTCTATGACATACAGAATTAAAACTGTGAGTATGAGGCTAGATTTGATCGCATAAGCTCTGCTGCTAGTTTCAGGATTACAGAGACAAGGACATCCTTTTTAGATGGGGAACCATTGCCTTGGAAGTTTTATGATGACAAGAGAACACCACCACCATCGAATGAGTAATTCGTCATCAGGTTTGGCATCCCCTTGGCTTGTTCCAAGCTTGGGGGAGTGTCGCGGTATCACCACCATCATCTTTTATCTTTTACCTTTTTAGTGGATTCATATCCGTGGTAGAGAGGTTATCTTATAGTTTGGTTTGCATGTGGAAGTATCTCTCCTTTAGTTGATTATCTATGTATCCCTTGGTATGAGTGCCTTTATTGGAATATTAATGAGAAGTCACATCTTTTACTTTTTGCACTTCTTATTTTAGTTTGCGATCTCTATTATATGATGTATCTTGCTGATCAGTATTGGCATCACTTTGGGAGAATCAAGTAAATCTAAATTGGTTTTGGCAAACCGAGATCTGGTCAGTAGCAACACTTTTTGAGGAAAAGGAAAGAAAGAAAAATCTTACATGTATTTGGTATCATTTGTTTTCTTTCTTGTTGGCTCATAAGCTTAGTGTTCTTTATTTAAGATTCTTTTGTGTCTTTAAGGAAGATTGCATGTTTGGCTTTATTACTTGTATGTTTGCTTGTTTCTTTCAAATCTCTTGCTTGCTACCCAGCCTTGCTAGCCAAGAACCTGTTTTGAGAAGGCATACTTCTCATGTTTCCAAAATCCTTTGAACCCAAAACTCTTGCCACTTGTGTCCACCATATCTACCTAGTAGCTTTTTCTATTCCAAGAAAATTCTCAAGTTTCATCTACCTTTCAAATTAAAAAGTATTTTGTTATGTGAAAACTAGTTAGTAAAGCTCTCACGAATTTGATGGCACACTTTATTTCTTTGCCCCTAATAAACTTGAACCATTGTGAACATCGAAGTTGTATATGCTTGCATCTATACGTTGGAATTAGCAGAACCGTGCTGTCACGGGGAACGTTTTCAACACTGCACTTGTACTCTATACACAGTTGATATCGTGCTCTTTTGTCTATGGATGTCAACGGTGTGAAATAAAGAGGGAACTTGTAAGTCCATGGAGTTTGTATTCTGTGTTAGAGAAACGCCTGGGCCGCTAGCCTAAGCCATACTTAATCATGGTGGAAACTTGTAGCATCACCATAGTGAGTCATCTATGAAGCATCCTCAATAAAAAGCTATGCACATAGTAAATAAAAAGATTGCTGAGATGCTCATTGTCTGATTGCCTTGTCATTTTGGTTATGGGAAAGCTCCTGTACCATGTGCAAGGGGTACCCTGTTGGCGGTTCTCAATGATATGCAAATACTTACAATGACAAAAACTTACCTGGGCCCAAAGTTGAGTATGCATGAGTGGCCCTCATATTTAAGGGACATGAGATTGCCAACTTATATTTCGTCAAGCATATACTCTATCTTTGTTCACTTTAACCTTAATCATCTCAAGATGCTTATGATAGGGGCAATGAGGGCTCAAAGCTAGTAAGTACCATAATCTTTTGGAAGCTCTTTATGACTTGTAATCCCTGCTACCCTCTAAGAAGGGACCTTTCTCCTAGTTACCAGTTGAGTTAGTAAACCTACTTCCTTTCTTCCTCCAGCAAGCTTTTGAGTTATTGTGTTTCAAGCATTCATATGGTGATTTATTCAATCATGTTCTTCATCTTCCTTGTTTGAACAAAACTCTTATCTATTGAGTATTACTTTGAAAGCCTTCACTTGTGAAAAACCTTTTTGAGCAAAGAGTGCTCCTGTTTTGAAACTTCTACAAGAAGCTTTTGTGAAAATGTTTGCCAGGTGTTCTCTGACCAAGAACAAGTTTGCCAATTCCAATTATGATTTATCTTTATGCATCTCTATTGTGACTGTTGTACTTGGTTGCAAGCTAAGTTATATAATGGTGAGTTGCTTTCTTCTATGAGTTGTGCAATGGTAAGTGTGATGCTTCTTGTTCGTATCCTTTTATCGAGACTTCACTCCATAAACCTGTGGACATGTTTACTGAGCTCAGTATTCGCTTGGGGACAAGTGAAGTCTAAGCTTGGGGGAGTTGATACGCCCAATTTGCATCACCATTCTATATCATAATTTACCTCTATTCATTGATATTTGTCTTATTATGAGGTATTACTTATGGCTTTTCATCTGTTTATGCATGTTGGATGATTCCTGGAGGATGGACTACCGGAGTCTGGATTCTGATGAAAAAGAAGGCGTTTCGGTGCAATTTCGCGAAGATCAGAAAAATACCAGAAAGATATGGAAACATATTATTTTACCAGAAGACGAAGGAAGCCAGAAGGAGGGACGAAGATGGGCCTCAGGGGGCCACACCCCCTAGGCACGGGCCCACCCGACCCCCGTGCCTAGGGCAGGTGTGGCCCACCTGCCCGGCCTCCGACTCCGCCCCTTCGCCTATATCTTTCCTACGGAACCCTAAGCCTCGGGGAGCGACCACAGATAGATTTCCTCCGCCTCTGGGGGGCGGAAAACACCGAGAGAGAAAGATCTCTTTGGCAGACAGATTTCTGCCGGGGGAATTCCTTCTAGGAGAGGGGAGATCGTCGCCATCAACACCGTCATCAAGCTAGGCTTCATCGGGATCATCATCATCATCATCCACACCATCATCTCCACCAGCACCATCAACACCACTCCGTCCCGCTGTAACAATTGTGTTGGATATTTCTTTAGTTCTTAGGGGAAACTTTCCCGGTGTTAATTACTATTGTAGTTGATGCTTGTGACTGGAACCATTGGATTATTGTTTATGTTCAGATTGTTATCCATTACCATATCATCTTTGATCTTGATCCATATGATGTCTTGTGAGTAGTTCGTTTAGTTCTTTAGGACATGGGAGAAGTCATGTTGTTAGTAGTGAATCTGTGATTGAGTTATTATTCAATGGTTTAGTATTTAAGTTGTGGTGCTATTCTTCTAGTGGTGTCATGTGAATGTCGACTACATGATACTTCACCATTTATGGGCCTAGGGGAATGCATTGTGTATTTGGCTACTAATTGTGGGGTTGCCGGAGTGACAGAAACCTGAACCCCCGTTAGGACACCTTTGCACAAGGGAGCATAGGATCTTAGAGTTTAAAGTTGTGATTAGATTTATATCTTAATTACTTTCCTGTAATTATGGATGTTTGTAGGGGGTTTAATTACAAGTATGTATTAGTCCTCGTAAGGGCGTTATGTTAGCACAGATTCACCCACACAACACTTAAAAACACCAGAGAAGGGTACTCAGCTATTTGAAGCGAAAGCACTTGACAGAATTCCCATGTGTCCTCGAGAACGTTTGGTCCTTATAAGTATTTCCACTGGCTTGTCCTTTGCTAAGAAAGGATTGGGCCACTTGCTCCGTTTGTTCGTTACTTCTCTTACTTGCTCTTTGTTTTGTTGCCTTGTCAGAAAACCACTAAAAATCCGTTTGCTAAGTATTCACAGGGATTTCCTGCTTCATACCACTGTTCAGCACCTGCTGCTCCTCGTTGGGATCGACACTCCTATTTATCAAAAGTATTACGATACACCCCCTATACTTGTGGGTCATCAACCTTCTGTTTTACGTCGATGACATCGTCTTGACGGCCCCTTCCTCGACGCTGCTATGCGCTCTCATTAACAAGCTCATGCTCGTTCGCGATGAAGGACCTGGGGTCCTGGCACTACTTCCTCGGGATCTGTGTCCACCGTATGCCTCGTAGTTTCTTCCTTAGCCAGGAGCAGTACACCGAGGAGATCCTCCAGCGCGCCTGCATGGTTCAGTGCAAAACTGCAACCACGCATGTCGACACTCCTCCCAAGGTCGCCGTCGATGCTGGCACCCCGGTTGCTGATCCCTCCGAGTATTGTAGCCTCGCTGGTGCGCTCCAGTACTTCACCACATGACGCGCCCTGATCTTGCGCATGTCGTGCAGCAAGTCTGCCTGGACATGCACGATTCGCGTGATGGTCATCTCACCATCATCAAACGTATCCTCTGATACGTCCATGGAACCACGAGCTCCGGTATCCTGCTCCCTAGCTCCTCTCCACTCGACATTGTTGCTTACTCAGATGCGGAATGGGCCGGCTGGCCGGATACCCGGCGCTCTACCTCCTGATACCGTGTCTACCTCGGTGGTGCTCTCGTAAGTTGGTCCTCTAAGCGCCAACCCATTATCTCGCGCTCGAGCGCAGAGGATGAGTATCGCGCAGTTGCCAATGCCATTGTTGATTGTTTCTGGCTACGGCAACTTCTTGATGAACTCGGTTCCCCTCTCTCCAAGGCCACGGTGGTATTTTTTGATAATATCTCAGTGGCGTACAAGTCTACCAATCCAGTTCATCATCGACGAACGAAGCATATTGAGTTAGACATTCACTTTGTGCGCGAGAAGGTGGCTCTCGGCGAACTTCGGGTCGTTCATGTGCCTAGTACTCAGCAGCTGGCTGATATCATGACCAAAGGACTACCTACGGCGTCGTTTTAGTCATTCCGGTCCAGTCTATGCGTTTTGCCTAGCGTCAAAGTATCGACTGCGGCGGGATGTTAACAGAACCGACATTTACTAGCCTAATTTTGTTACTTATTGTTAATATCTTTAAGGCCTGATCTTTCTATTCTTTTTGTGTAAGACAAAGCTATTTATAGTAACTTATTCATCTCAATAAAATCAGTTGCCACAAACCTTTTCTCCCCCTACCCGTATGCTCCTAGGTTTCTACAAGAATCTTAAATACAAATAAACAAAGAAAGATAGAAGAAAAATGAAAACGAAACTTTACATGTGGCTGGCCACATGAGACATGGCCATAGTCACCGGATCCCTATTTGGCAATACAAGTCTCAAACATGAAATGGCGGCGAACGTGAGGAGCTACTCCCAAGTCTCTACGACCAGTGGGCCATTCACTAGTGGAAAAAGGGCCTCCAGTCCCGAGCCGCAACGGGCTCTAGTCCCGGTTTTGGGCCCGAGACTGCGAAAACGGGACTAGAGGCCCCCCTCTAGTCCCGGCTCGCAACGGCCCGCGACTGATAATAGCCACGTGGCTGTTTCAGCGCCGCGGGGGGCGGAAACCCTCTAGTCCCGGGTTGTAACACCACCTGGGACTAAAAGGTTTCCTGTCGCGGCAGAGAAACACCACATTTCTCTGCCGCGGCAGAGATTGTGTATTTCCTTTTTTTTTCCATTTTGTTCCTTTTTCGTTTTGTGTTTCACTATAACAAACATATATTTTAGTATACATATTATACGCTACTACATACACACTACACGTCGATGCATTTATATAATTAATCGATCCCTTGCAAGCATACATATAATCAATCATATCAAAAGGAAGAAATGTTTTTAAATTACATGGTCATTGATGAATATATATATCATATGAGCTACATGGAGATGACTAAGGCAAATCGAGTTCCACGTCATCCGCATAATGCTCTCCATGTACATCAAGGACTTCCTTCATCACAAATCCCGCCAGCTCCTCTTGAATTGCTCTTATGCGCTGGTCTGGCTCTAGTTTCTCCCATAAATCATAAATATAATGTGAGTCAACTTTCCGCTCACTGGTCAACTCTCGGATGTACTCGCATATGTAGTATCCACATAAATGAGTTCCCGGTGGCTACTGTAAACTCTTCGTCATTTTATAAGTTAGCTCCTCTTTGAATGGACCTGGTATTTTCTGTCTGAATCGTGTCCAACACCTGCTCGACAAAGAAAATGAACAAAAGAGTTATTAGTTACTTGATATCAGGAAATGAATGAAAGAGGACGATATAATGCAATAATGATTGAAATTACTTATGGAGCATTGCTTTCATGTCGCTCCACTTCTCTTGGTCCCAACTTAATGAGTCATGGACTTCAACTAGGGAGTTGTCAACTTGAATGTTTAGCAAGATCCAGTGGAATCTGCGGACGTTTACATAAGCATACATGCATATATAGCTCATCGAGTAAGCAAAAATAAAATGTGTACAAGATATAAACACTCACTTAAAGTTGTAAGGAAATAGTATTTCCTTAACAAAATTATTCTCGGTTAAGAACCTGGACAGGTCTTTCTCCACGTCTTTGGGGTGATTATTTAACGTATATTCATTAATGATATATGGGTCAATGAACCCAACGTCGTATCTTCTAGCTCTTTTGCATTCAAGCATCTTCATTCTGCAGAATATAATATCATCATACAAAAGGATATATATAGTTAGGATAATATATTAAATGCAATGAACGAGCTAAAGCTACAAACTTAATTATAGAAATAAATAACTTACAGACAGTAGCAACCAATGATAGATTTGTCGAGGGCGTGCTAGTTGTATAACTGAAACAGTTCGGTCATTTGAACCTGTATCGAGTATGGTTTGAAGTGATGCTCCGTTCTAACGTCCACCGGAAACCAATCTTTCTGATGCTTTTTTTGTGCTTGCGACATGTACCATTCGTGCAGATTTTGCATATGTGTGGATAGACGCGTGAGCTCCTCATTACTGACTAGAGGCGCCCCTTGGACATACTGTCGTACTATCTGACCCACTGGCGTATCTTCATAGCCTAAATATTGACCAAGAGACATATTTTCTTCGTTAGCAAGTGCTTTGGCCTGCGATACAGTGATTCCCATAAGTGCAGCACTATTACGGGCTCTAGGGTCCATTATTTGCATGTCCATATCCATTTCAGCTTTGAAGGCCTTGTCGAGGTCTGAAATGACTTTGAGCGGGGCGATCGATTGATTCTTCTATGCTCCGAGCTGGGCAACTTGCTTCCCACTTTTTGCACTTGTGATTTTTTTCTTCTGTGCTTGCTTAATAATCTCCTGGTCATAGTCTGATTCTAGATTCATCGATATCTGGGATGGTTGATCAAGAAAGGACTTAGCCCACTTTTTGGTTTTTTCGTTATATACCGGCTTTGGCTTAGGCTTTTTGGGTGCAAAATGCGCCTTAACTTGGGCAGCCACATCCGCGTTAGTTTCCTCATCGGTCTTGTCATAAGGTCTCTTTGGAAGAGCTGGCGGGATATCGACTATCTTCGGCGTTTGACCTTTCTTTGATGTGGGGCGTGGGGGATCGTCGAACTTCCGTTTCTTCGACGAGGTAGTAGTATTGCACGGAGGCGGAGGCGGAGATCGAGTTGATGTACTCCTGCTGCGGCGATCGTCAGCAGGGCGGGGTGTACTTGGAGGTTAGCGATAATCGGGTTGGGGTGGACTTGGAGGTTGGCGATAATCGGGTTGGGGTGGACTTGGAGGTTGACGATATTCGATGCGGGGTGGATTTGGATTCCTTGGAGTCGGTGGCCTTGGCGCCGAGCCTGGAAACTTGATGTACTTCTTATTCCATAGAATGATGTTGCGCTTGACATCTCCTAGTTTCGTAAGGCCTTCAGGCGTAGCGATTTAAATATCTAGGTTCGCAAAGTCCTCCACTATGTCATCCACCGTGACACGAGCATAGCCTGGTGGAATCGGAAGTGAATGGTGGAGTGCTCCAGGTAGACAAGGTAAAGCGGTGCCGATCGTCACCTTGAAGGACAGGTTGTTCATTGGCTGATGTAGCTCACATTGTGCCATCTCTCTGACATCATCCACGGGGTAGTGAGAAGCCGGTGCATCATCCAGCAGTGCTTGATCATCAGCACGGACCTCCGTGGAAGCCACGCTGCTTCTCCTTTGGCTAAGATCCAATGCAGGATCATCAGACCGCGGGTGAGTTTACAATGGCGGCCTTTGGCTAATTTCATGCATGAGGTTCTTCAGATCATCTAGGTCCTGCTCTACCCTGGAGATCCGGTCTGCCTCCCGGTCCTTCTTTCTCTGACGGCTTCTATAACTGGCATCGTACTGAGGAAACCCTTTCTTCCACGAGACACCAGCGCCTTTGCCTCGTGTTCGTCCTCCCTTTTCAGGATTCCCTAGGGCGCGTGTCAGCTCGTCGTTCTCTCTCTCGGGACGGAACAATCCCAATTGAGCATCGTTCATTGCTTGAATAAGGTCTTGGGAGGGTTTTAGAATTTTATCATGAAATAATGTCTTCCCTGTTTCTGGGTCCAAGGATCCCCCGTGCCCGTACCACCAGTGCTTTGACCTCTCGGGCCATCTATCTGTGCCAGGAGTGACGCCTCTAGCCCTCATATCCCTCTCCATAGTTTTCCACTTAGGGATGGCACTCTTGTAGCCACCTGTCCCCATTTTATGATGGTATTTCTTGTTGGCAGCATTTAACGTGTTCTTTGCCGACTTTGCCTTTGCTTTATGAGATTTCTTGTACTGTACAAAATCGGGTCACTGTTCTCTCAACTTCTCGTTTACTCCTTTGAAGTCTGGAGTTTTCTTTTTCACGACATATTTCGCGTATAAATTTTTCTTGTGGTTCCGGTACAGTTCAGCCATCTTGCTTAGTGCCCACTCCTTGACTTTCGCTCTATTTTCAAGCCCACCCGGCCTTGGGGTAATACCATCTACCTCAAATTCCTCATACTCTGGAGGTAGTATGAAATGCGCTATGAGCTTCTACCAAAGGTCATATTTGGCATCATCGGTGACATAGCTGTTGGATTCTTCACTGGCTTTCTTTGACTTATTCCATTCTTCGATGGTGATCGGCAGGTTGTCCCTAACAAGCACCCCACATTGAATTATAAACATCCTCCGGTGCTTCTCTGGAGCAATCGGTTCACCATCGTCATCTATTTCTTCGATGGTGAACCTCTGATTACCATCCAACTTTTTGTTCGTCCCTCGTTTCGTTCGAGCTGTCGATTGCTTCGATCCGGTGGGCTAAAAGAAGAAAAGAGTGATTAATATATATCTAGATCAGTTAATGAATAGAGGTAACACGAGACTTTATATATATATATGTACCTCGCCGGATCCTGTCGAGGGGTCATCATTATTGTTGTTATTTGTTTGCCCTTCGTCCATCTGGTCTTCCCCTTGGTAAATTTGGTTTTCCTCTAGTCCATCACCGGATGGATTCAGATATGAGGATATCTCTTCCTCGAGCAAAATATCTTCGGCGCCGGTAGTAATATTAAGAGGAATTTCACCTCTTATCATGCCCTGAAGAAAACCTTCACCGATGCGACCAGGATCTTCGGATGGACCCATGACTTAATTATCTATAACAAAAAAAGAGTTAAACAGGTTAGAAAAACAATAATCCAAATAACTAAAACAATATAATCCTAATTATAATAACTTAAACAAAAAAATAACCCTAATCCTAATTCTAATCTTAATAAATAAAACAAAAAATTTACTAAAACAATAATCCTAATCCTAAAAAATTATATAAACAATTATATATTCCTAAAAACAACTAAAAACAATTATATATTCCTAAAAAAATAAACTAAAAACAATTATATAAACAATTATATATTCCTAAAAAAAGAAACTAAAAACAATTATATAAACAATTATATATTCCTAAAAACAACTAAAAACAATTATATATTCCTAAAAACAACTAAAAACAATTATATAAACAATTATATATTCCTAAAAACAACTAAAAACAATTATATAAACAATTATATATTCCTAAAAAAGAAACTAAAAAAAATTATATAAACAATTATATATTCCTAAAAACAACTAAAAACAATTATATATTCCAAAAAAAGAAACTAAAAACAATTATATAAACAATTATATATTCCTAAAAGAAAGAAACTAAAAACAATTATATATTCCTAAAAACAACTAAAAACAATTATATAAACAAATATATATATAAAAAAGAAACTAAAAGCAATTATATATTCCTAAAAAAAAGAAACTAAAAATGCTACTAAAAATTCTACTAAGATATAAAAAAAGAAAATAAAAATTCCTAGCTAAAAAACGCACGTCGAGGCGGCGGCGTTGCGGGCGGCGGGACAACGCGTAGCGGCACGGCGGTGCGACGGCGCGGCGGCGCGCGTTGCGGGGCGGCAGGACAGCGCGCGGCGGCGTGGCGGCACGGCGGAGCACGCACGGCCGGAGACGAGGGCGGCGGCGCGGCGGATCGGCGTCTTGGCAGCACCTCCCCTGCGTCTTCGATGCTTCGTCTTTGTCTGCTTCGTTCGTCGAGAAATTCTAAGTGTTGGGCAGCCCCCTGGCGCGCGGAATATATACAGACGGACCTTTATTCCCGGGCTAAGCCACCGCTCGCGACTAAAGGGTCTTTAGTCGCGGGTCGTGGCTTAACCCGCGACTAAAGACCCCACCTTTAGTCCCGGGCTAAGCCACGGCCCGGGACTAAAGGGTTTTTTCGGCCGCTTCATTTTCATGCGCGCACTCACCCTTTAGTCCCGGGTCCAGCCACGACCCGCGACTATTTGTTTTTTTAAATTTTCTTTTTTAATTCAAAACTAATATAAAAACTTTGAAAAATCATATATTTTATTGTAATAATCCAAATAAAACAAATAATATGTCTATTATTATCAGAAAAATATAAAGAATTTTAATATAATATCCATTTATCTGTTTGCATCATTTATAAATTATTTCATTTGTAAATTTTCTTTTTTAATTCAAATCAAATATAAAAACTTTGAAAAATCATATATTTTATTGTAATAATCCAAATAAATGTCTATAATTATCAGAAAAATATAAAGAATTTTAATATAATATCCATTTATCTATTTGCATCATTTATAAATTATTTCATTTGTAAATTTTCTTTTTTAATTCAAATCAAATATAAAAACTTTGAAAAATCATATCTTTTATTGTAATAATCCAAATAAAACAAATAATATGTCTATTATTATCAAAAAACATAAAGAATTTTAATATAATATCCATTTATCTGTTTGCATCATTTATAAGTTATTTCATTTGTAAATTTTCTTTTTTTAATTCAAATCAAATATAAAAACTTTGAAAAATCATATCTTTTATTGTAATAATCCAAATAAAACAAAAAATATGTCTATTATTATCAAAAAAATATAATGAATCTTAATATAATATCCATTTAGTCTCGATTGTAGTCACAAACCGGGACTAAAGATATTTTCCGCCATTTCCCACCTCTTTCCGCCAAGTTTTCCCGCTCTTTCCTTTCTACGAGAGCTTTTAGTTCCGGATGTAGTCACAAACCGGGACTAAAGATATTTTACGCCATTTCCCACCTCTTCCCGTCAAGTTTTCCCGCCCTTTCCTTTCTACGAGAGCTTTTACTCCCGGATGTAGTCACTAACCGGGACTAAAGATATTTCCCGCCATTTCCCAAAGCTTCACGCCAAGTTTTCCCGCCCTTTCCCTCTATATTTAGGGCGATCGTGCCATGGCTATCCACACATCCACACCTTCCTATCTTAGAACAATGGACAACGCCTACTAGGCCATTCTGACCCTCGAGGAGACCGAGGTGTTGTGCGCCTCCAACTACCCTTGTCCGCCGGGCTACCGGCCGCCCGTCGGCTGGATGCTGAGCGCTGGAGGGGTTCCTGTCCCTCCTGTCCCTCAAGGTTTCGCACGCCAGGCGGCCATCACAAACCACTTCTACCACGAGCTCACGCCGGAGCAGCGGATGGATCCCCAGTGGGATCCAGACAACTACGACACCTGGAATGCCTTCTTCGCTAATAGGCGGGAAAGGGAGCTCGCCAGGTACGAGGGTGATGGCCCGCCACCGGTGAACCACAACGAAGCCGGCTGTCGTCTGTGGTGGGCGAACCGTACTATCATCAGAGTGATGCGCTACATCGCCGGGGGAGACCATCCTTGCCTACAGTGCCCACGAGTGCACCCCCACAGGCCCCACACCGGCCCGGCGGTAGCGGCATCGTCTTCCAGGAGACCCCTCTCCCGCCCGCCGTGAATCCGAGGCTGGAATGGCCCCTGGTATATGCCATGGATGGGCTGAGGATCCTCGGAGTGGTAGGTGACGATGACGATGATGATGACGATGACGATGAAGACCCTGAAGCTGCATATTATAGGACTAGGCATGATTATGACTAAAGGGGGTGGCTTTAGTCCTGAGTGTTAGCTAGTGCCGGTTTGTCCCGGTTTTTAATATTAATAAATGTCTTGAGTGTTACCTAATAAATAGAGGGAAATGCCTATATAAAGAGAGGGTTCATCTTTAGTCCCGGACCAACCGCGACTGAAGGGATTGCGGCAAACTGGGCCAGGCAACACTAATAATAGGGGTGAGTGTCGACATTATGTCGTGCGGCTTGTACCTTGTCCCGGATGGTGTCACCAACCGGGACTAAAGATGAACCTTTAGTCCCAGTTGGAGACACCAACCGGGACTAAAGATGAGTCAGCACCAATAATAGGGGTGAGTGTCGACATTATGTCGTGAGTGTCGACATTATGCCGAGCTGCTTGTACTATAAATAGGCATCCTTGTGAGTCCAGTCCTCCAGCTAGTTTGAGGCATCTCCAAGATGGTTTTCGAGAGCAGGGACACCACTACGGCCAGTTTCAGGGAGATGCCGACGGAGCCCAGTCATCCGGCATCTCCGAGAAACTGGTCATAGAGGCACTCCCTAATATGTGAAATTAGTTAGCTCCCAAGCATATTGATCTAGTTAGAGAAGTTACAAGCTGCAAGATGGTTTTTGAGAGCAGGGACACCACTACGTCCAGTTTCAGGGAGATGCCGACGGAGCCCAGTCCTCCGGCATCTCCGAGAAACTGGTCATAGAGGCACTCCCTAATATGTGACATCACGCGTTTGGAGATCAGATCTTAATGGTAAGTATGAATCGGTACTAAAGGCCCTCCTTTAGTCCCGGTCCAGCCACAAAACGGGACTAACACACTCAAGATTGTTTGCAGACAACACTATAAAAATGGACACATGCATGGAACATCTTCACTCATAAAATGTTACAATTATTACATATCATTTATTCGCGTGTGTTCCTTTATGATCCCGTCGTATCCATGGAGCATCTTCATTCATTAACATGATGCTTGGGTCATCCTTCACCGCGAAGGGCGGAATTTCATGAAACTTATCACAATCTTCTGACATGTCTGTCTTGTCCTCCACTCCCACGATGTTTCTTTTTCCTGAAAGAACTATGTGGAGCTTTGGCTCATCGTCTTATGTATTCTTTTTCTTATTTTTTTGTTTTCTAGGTTTGGTAGACATGTCCTTCACATAGAAAACCTGGGCCACATCATTGGCTAGGACGAATGGTTCGTCTAAGTACCCAAGATTGTTGATATCCAACGATGTCATTCCGTATTTCTTGTCTACCTCAACCCCTCCTCCCGTCAGCTTGACCCATTTGCACCGAAACAGGGGGACCTTAAAAGTAGGTCCATAGTCAAGTTCCCATATCTCCTCTATGTAACCATAATATGTGGTCTTTGACCCATTGTTGTCTGTTGCATTAAAGCGGACACCACTGTTTTGGTTGGTGCGCTTTTTATCTTGGGCTATCGTGTAAAATGTATACCCATTTATCTCGTACCCTTGGAAATTCGATATAGTCGAAGATGGTGACCTAGACAACAAGTATAGCTGATCTCCAAGAGTGTTGTTTTTGATGAGATGTTGCAACCAACCGCCGGAACTCTTCATGTGTTCATCTCTAATCCAAGAGTCATGCTTTCCAGGGTTGTTGAAGCGTAAGATTTTCTTGTGTTCCTTGATATATGGGGCTGCCAAGATAGAATTCTGTAGAACGGTGTAATGTGCTTTGGTGTAAGAATGTCCGTCTCTACATATTATTAATTTCCTTCCTAGAGTACCCTTTCCACTCAGTCTCCCCTCATACCGCGATTGAGGAAGACCAATCGGCTTAAGGTCAGGAACGAAGTCAACACAAAATTCAATGACCTCCTCTGTTCCATAGCCCTTGGAGATGCTTCCTTCTGGCCTAGCATGGTTACGAACATATTTCTTTAAGATTCCCATGAACCTCTCAAAGGGAAACATATTGTGTAGAAATACAGGACCGAGAATGGAAATCTCTTCGACTAGGTGAACCAGCAGGTGCATCATAATATTGAAGAAGGATGGTGGGAACACCAACTCAAAACTGACAAGACATTGGACCACATCATTCTGTAACCATGGTAGATCTTCAGGATTGATTATCTTCTGAGAGATTGCATTGAGAAATGCACATAGCTTCACAATGGGTACTCGAACATTATCTGGTAGAAGCCCCCTCAATGCAATCGGAAGCATTTGCATCATAATCACGTGGTAGTCCTGAGACTTTAGGTTTTGGAACTTTTTTCTGCCATATTTATTATCCCCTTTATATTCGACGAGAAGCCAGACGGGACCTTAATACTGCTTAGGCATTCAAAAAATATTTCCTTCTCTTGTTTGGTAAGAGCGTAGATGGCATGACCTTGAAACCATTCTGGATGCAGGCCATCTGGGTCTTTCATACGTTGATGGTCCTTTCGTGCTTCCGGTGTATCTTTTGTCTTCCCATACATGCCCAAGAAGCCTAGCAGGTTCACGCAAAGATTTTTCTTCACATGCATCACATCGATTGCAGAGCGGACCTCTAAGAATTTCCAATATGGTAGCTCCCAAAATATAGATTTCTTCTTCCACATGGGTGTGTGTCCTTCAGCGTCTTTCAGAACAGATTTTCCTCTAGGACCCTTTCCAAAGGTTACCAGTTGATCCAAATCTTTGACCATATCAAATATATCAGCACCAGTACACTCCTTAGGCTTCGTCTGGTGACATGCCAGACCGTTGAAATGCTTGCCTTTCTTTCTTAAGGGATGCTTGGCCAAAAGAAATCGATGATGCTCATTGTATACATTCTTCTTACAATGTTCCAAATATATACTTGCAGTCTCATCTAAACAGTGTGTGCATGCATTGTATCCCTTGTTTGACTGTCCTGAAAGGTTACTAAGAGCAGGCCAATCATTGATTGTTACGAAAAGCAATGCTCGGAGGTTAAATTCCTCCTGCTTGTGCTCATCCCACACGCGTATCCCGGGTTCGTGCCACAACTGTAAAAGTTCTTCCACTAATGTCCTTAGGTACACATCAATATCGTTGCCGGGTTGCTTCGCACCTTGGATCAACACTGTCATCATAATGAACTTCCGCTTCATGCACAACCAAGGAGGAAGGTTATAGATGCATAGAGTCACGGGCCAGGTGTTGTGACTGGAGCTCTGCTCCCCAAAGGGATTCATGCCATCTGTACTTAGACCAAACCTTAAACTCCTTGCGTCATCTGCAAAGTACGGGTACTTTCTATCGATTTTTCTCCACTGCGACCCATCAGCGGGGTGTCTCAACATCCCGTCTGACTTACGTTCCTATTTATGCCATCGCAACAACTTGACGTGCTCTTTGTTTTTTAATAAGCGTTTCAACCGTGGTATTATAGGAGCATACCACATCACCTTCGCAGGAACCCTCTTCCGGGGGGGCTCGCCCTCAACGTCACCAGGGTCATCTCGTCTAATCTTATACCGAAGTGAAGTGCGTACCGGGCATGCATCTAAATTCTCATACTCCTCACCGCGGTAGAGGATGCAGTCATTAGGGCATGCATGTATCTTCTGAACCTCTAAACCTAGAGGGCAGACAACCTTCTTTGCTTCGTATGTATTGGCGGGCAATACATTATCTTTTGGAAGCATATTCTTCATCATTTTCAGCAACTTTTCAAATGAGGAGTCAGGTATAGCACACTCAGCCTGTTGGAATTATGCCCTTGAGGCAATAATAAAGATGTTATTATTATAATTCTTGTTCATGATAATGTTTATATTCCATGCTAGAATTGTATTAAGCGGAAACTTTAATACTTGTGTGGTTTGTGAACAACACCATGTCCCTAGTACGCCTCTATGGACTAGCTCATTGATTAATGATGGTTAAGGTTTCCTAACCATAGACATGAGTTGTCGATTAATAATGAGATCATATCATTGGGAGAATGATATGATGGACAGACCCAAACTAAGCAGATAAATTAGATCGTGTCATCATGTTCATCTTTGCGAAGCTTTCCTTATGTCAAATATTGTATTCCTTAGACCATGAGATAATACAACTCCCTGGTATCGGAAGAAAGCTTTGAGGTCATCAAACGTCATCCTATGAGAGGGTGATCATAAAGGTGTCTCTCAGGTGATCGGAAAGTGCCTGTTGGGTTGTATGTATCGAGATGGGATTTGTCTCTCCCAAGTCGGAGAGATATACTTCGGGCCCACTCGGTAATCGATATCAACACCGCTTGCAAGCATGTGGTTAAGGAGTTAATCACAAAGTGATATCGGATTACGAAACGAGTAAAGTACTTGCTGTGAACGAGATTGAACTAGGTATGACGGTACCGACGATAGAATCTCGGGCAAGTAAAATATCGCGAGACGAAGGGAATATATATATGGGATTGATTGAATCCTGGCATCGTGGTTCATCCGATATGATCATCGATGAATGTGTGGGAGTCAATATGGGTTTCCAGACCCCGCTGTTGATTATTGATAGAAGATCATGTCTGCATATTCTCGAACCCGAAGGGTCACACACTTAACGTGTCTCGACGCTAGGATAGATTGGATAATTGGTTTATGAGTTTTTATTCGGAGTCTCGGATGGGATCCTAGACATCACGAGAGGTTCCGGAATGGTCCGGAGAATAAGATTCATATAAGGCAGTGCAATTTTTGGAGTTCGGAATTGTTCCGGGTTAATCGGTATTGTACCGGAACCTTCTAGAACCTTTCGGAGGGGGACCAACGTGGTCCCACCTGTCGGGAGGGGGCATGGGCCTATGAGGGAGTGCCCTGGCCGCATTGGTCCAGGGGCACAAGGCCCCATAGGGCCCAGCCGGCCAAACAAGGGGAAACCCTAATTGGAGCTTCTAGAAGAGGGGGGTTTCCTTGCCCCCCACTCCTCCCTCCTTTGGCCGCCGGCCTAGGGCTTGGGGGAGGGGTTAGGGCTGGCGCCCACCCCTCTATATATAGAGGGCTGGGCGCACCACCCCTCACACCTTCCCCTCAAGCCTAATCGCCCTGCTGCCCTCCTCTCTCTCTCCCTCCCGACTGCGTGTAGGCGAAGCCCTGCTGCAGAAACTCTCCACCACTTGCACCGCGCCGTCGCGTTGTAGATCCAATCCGTCTCTCCACCATACTTGCTGGACCGAGGAAGGAGGAGATGTCAAGGTGCTGCACGTGTGCATCTCACGGAGGCATCGCCACTTGCGGTGCTAGATCGGATCGGATCGCGAGGAGGAGAAGCGAGTACGACTACATCACCCACGTTCCGACGAACGTTCCGCTGTGCGATAGTAAATCACAGCCTTCCATCGCAGAAATTCCAGTGTGCTGCTCAGCTTTTTCAGACCATTTTTGCAATTTGGGTACAACAACTTTTTGTGATCCTCTAGTATGTGATTGAACTTCTCCCTATCCTTTTCAGTTTCACAATCTCTTCGTGCATCGGCAATGGTCCGACCAAGATCATCAGCGGGTTCATCATGTGTCTCTTCTTCATCCTCCCCTTCAGCATCCCCCATGGAAGTATCTTCGTACTCAGGGAAATCATGATAGTTGGCATCCTCCTCCTCTTCTTCATTGTCTTCCATTATAACCCCTCTCTCTCCGTGCTTGGTCCAACAATTATAACTGGGCATGAAGCCAGACTTCAACTGGTGGTTGTGAAGGGTTTTTGAGTCAGAGTAATCCTTCTGATTCCTACATCCATTACATGGACAGAATACAAAACCATTGTGCTTGTTCGCATCAGCAACACGGATGAATTCATGCACGCCATTAATGAACTCGCCAGAGCGTCGGTCAGTACCGTACATCCATTCCCGGACCATCTGCATTATAGTAAAAGTATATCAAAAACCATTACACAACATGATAAAATTATTACAAGTTATATTGAGAGCTTCTAGAGTGCTGCCCAGCTTTTTCAGACCATTTTCGCAATTTGGGTACCATTACACAACATGATAAAATTCTTACAAGTTATATTGAGAGCTTCTAGAGCATTAATTTTGAATTTTGAAAAATTTACATGCACCAATTTGTGAATTGGAGAAAACAATCAACATGATAAATGTGGAGTTTTTTATTATTGTTCTATCAGTGAAAACCTCATTCCATTCTAAGCTCTGAAACTATAAAATTACACATTTCAATTTTCAGTAACTATGTGCCTAATCAAAATTTGTTACACATATATATCAAAATCCTTCTAGCTACTTCTAGAGCATGCATGCATTTGATCCATATCTCTATACTTTTAGAGCATTATATAGAGCTAAAGTAGCAATAAGAGATGAAAGAATGAAGTTCTAACCTTTTAAAGCTTTGGATTTAGGTGTTGCAAACTAAATCTTGACAAATCTTGAGAAAAAACCGGCATGAACTCTCTTGCTTTCTTTGAGAAAAATGGCCACCATATGCTTTAGGGCAGCTGGTCAGGGAGCTGTATATATAGTGATGGACAATTAGTCCCAGGCCGTGATACGACCCGGGACTAATAGTCCCCGAAAAGAGTTGTTGCCCCGCTCCAGCTTATTAGTGCCGGGCCATATTACGGACCGGGACTAATGCTCTGGTCCGGCCCGGGACTAATGCTTATGGCCATTTCTAGCTGTTGGAGGCCTTACGGACCGGGACTAGTGCTAGCACTAGTCGCGGTTCGTGATGGGCCGGGACTGCTGGGCTTGTTTTGATCGAACCGAAGATGGTTTTTCCAGTAGTGATTCCAAGAAGGTAAATTCATAGTTTTTTTTGCTGATTTAGTTTATTTCTAGTCTCACTATTTATGTTATTCCTCCATAATACTTGGTCTTTTAATACTTTTTATTTTCTCAATTTTAATACTTTTAGTGAAACTAAACTATACATCATCCTCGTCCAAAGTAGTCTCGTCAGTCAACATCCAGAGGTTGTCCCACCTCTCATCATCTGAGGTGCATGGACTAGCGAGCTGCCCTTTAATGAACGCTTTTCGCTCCCACTTTGTCGCCCTCCCTCTCCTCATTTGTGCCCTTCTCTACGCGTAAAATTCTACCTGGCGCGCCACTATGGTGCGCTTGTCCGCCTCGGTGATGGCGAGCCGCCGCTGACGTTGGCGGTGGCGCTGCTGGTCCTTGCTCATGAGGAGGCGAGGCGCATGCACCACCATATCCACTTCTTCGAGTTCATGTTGTGGCGCGAACGGCTGAGCCGTCACGCCACTGGGTCATACACGTGTGCGGCCTTATCCGCGCTGTCTAACGTCCCTAGCGAAAGGCAGTAGCTGGAAGATCTCTGCGTAGAAATTTCTCGCCGGCGCCCGCATGTACGCCGAGTAAGCTGGAGGTACTCAAGGGGCCGTATCAGTGCAAAGGCATCCCGGCGGCTCGGCGATGGCGGGATCATAGTAGGATCTGAAGGGGAGCAGCGGTGGAGGCCGGAATCGGTGACAGCGCGAACACGGACGGTGTGGAATGGAGATAGAGGGAATTTTTAGGGACGGTTGAGCGGCACGTGTGCTCGCTTTATTACGCGTGCCTGAGCCGGTGTCCAAAATATGCCACGCAGGATGTGTTTTATTTTGTTTTGCGCGCTAAAAAAGTTTCTCCACGTGCTATTTCACCGGGTTTATTGGAGCGGCACGGGAGTTTATAGCGCGTATGTTGCTCTTATATATAGTATTTATTTATATGTCTGCTCGTCTACACCACATCACTTTGTTTTCGTTTAGAGTTTGCTTGAGCTTCCACCACGGTGCGATCTGAATAAGGATTTTCTAAAGTTAACCTGATGTGAAGTAGTGCTAACTCTTAAAAATATAAGCAATAATCCATATGATTTAATCTGAATAAAAATTGATAAAATATGATCATATAAACGGTACTAAAACCAATTATGCAGATTAACAAAGTAGATGAACAGATTATATCTATAGGAGATAAACCTATCACATCTACACCAAACGCTAGAACAAAGAGCTCTAGCATAATCCGAAAAAGGCAGTTGAGTATCACATACAGTGAAGGCTGAATAGCAGCCGCAGTAGCGTCGCCCATGTTGAGGTTGTCGAATAGGTCGCTGATGTCCGGGAATAAGTCGTCGTTCGGGAACTCGTCGTCGGACGACGTCGTGGTTGCCAGTAGTCGCGCTTGAGCGCTCCCAAAAACCTGATCGCCCCTCACTCGTACAGGTTCACGTGAGATGGGGTTCCAGAGGCCTACTGTCCCGATCTGCGGTACACGCCGCAAACCGGGATGGGGAAGACGAAAGCGGCAGCGCAAGGTTCTGGAGGTAGGCGCGTGTGTGGATTGATTCACCGATTAGGTTTAGCGCAGACGCGTATATAGTGCAGGTTAGGGAGATCGTGGGCTCAACCCACGTCCGAGTCGGTAACAGCACGTCCATAAAAACTGGAAAACGGCTGTAATTAACGCGTCCGTTAATGACTCATAATCAGTTTTCCCAACCAGCAAAATAAAGCTCGGCTCGGCGAGATTCCCGCAACCCGCGGCGCGCGCGCGTCGTGGCTAGGCGGGCGACGTCGGAGGAGGAGTGCGCGAGGGCTACTCTTCTTGTCACACCTTAGTGAGTGGTGCAACACTCTATTATATAAGATGGTCCAACTCCCCTTCAACTAGCAATGTGGGACTAAACTTTAGTACCACTAGCACAGCCATATGCCGCCATGCACAAGTGGGTCAAACAGAATTTTAGAATTTGTCTAATGGGCCAACAGCCCAAAAACTCACCAAATTCCAACAATCCCCCACAAAGTCTCATTGGCACATCACATCATTTTCCTTCCAGAACATTGTTTTATATACCGGTGTGTAGTGGAGACTGTTAAGTTGAACTTCCACGTTAAACTTCATGCTACACTAGCTAGCAACTTGAATAGTGGACTATGCCTTGAACTACAAGTTTTCTGCGCGCTAGTTTCACACAAAATCTAGACCGGTACAGGGCTACCGTCGGCTTCCCCGCGGTTTGGAGCTTATGCGTCATACTCCAGGGCCTTTCATGAGTTTATTAGAGAGCACCCAACTCTCACGGACTGCGACGTTTGACAGTCAGACTCATATATGTGTGTTCCTCAAGAGATGTTCTGCAGGACAACATCTCCGCTTATAAAAAGCCACTTGGAACACATTAAGATAAATATCAACCTGACATGCAGATTAAGAGAGTATTGCATCTTTATGGAGATGTAAATATAATATGGGGATACTCTCCTCTCAGCTGACCAACAGCTTGTCTCTCAGCTCTAATTCACGGGATCTTCGATCACGTAGAGTGGGTTGCCACTGGGATCAACTCATAGCGTGGGTCTCAAACCCATCTCCCTCGATGCATTATCTATCACATTGCGTGATAAACCCTTTGTGAAGGGATCTGCCAGGTTTTTAGATGTTTGGATATAATCCAACGCAATAACTCCGGAGTTTCTCAGTTTTCTGACAGATTTCAATCTCCTCTTCACATGCCTTGATGACTTCATATTATCCTTAGAACTGTTTACTTTGACGATCACAGTTTGATTATCACAGTTCATCGGGATGGCGGGTATTGAAACCACAAGTAAGTCCATCAAGAGCTCACGAAGCCACTCTTCTTCAACAGTGGCTGTGTCTAACGCTGTGAGTTCTACTTTCATTGTTGACCTCGTTAAGATGGTCTGCTTGCAAGAGTTCCAGGAAACAGCACCACCACCAAGTGTAAACAAATAACCAGTTGTGGCCTTAATCTCATCAGCATCAGATATCCAGTTTGAATCACTATAACCCTCAAGTACCCGTGGATACCCAGTATAGTGAATACCATAACTCGCAGTGCCTTTCAAATAGCGCAAAACTCTTTCAAGAGCATGCCAATGATCATCTCTAGGATTTGACACAAATCGACTCAGTTTGCTTACAGCAAAGGAGATTTCAGGTCTAGTAGCGCTAGCTAAATACATGAGCGAGCCAATAATTTGAGAATATCTCAATTTACCTTTAGCAGTCCTTCGATTCTTTCGAAGTAGAACACTCGGATCATAAGGCGTTGGAGAAGAATTGCAGTCGCTATACCCGAAGCGACTCAATATCTTTTCCATATAGTTAGACTAAAGCAGTGTAATCCCACCATTGTCATCCTTGAGTAGCTTGATGTTTAATATTACATCAGCCACTCCCAAGTCCTTCATCTCAAAGCAGCGAGATAGGAACTCTTTGACCTCCTCGATAACAGCGAGGTTGGTCCCGAATATCAATATGTCATCAACATAGAGACACATAATAACTCCCTCGCCCCCACCATGGCGATAGTACACACATTTGTCAGCTTCATTTACAACAAAGCCTTCAGCAGTTAAAGTTCTTTCAAACTTCTCGTGCCACTGCTTAGGAGCTTGCTTAAGACCATACAAAGACTTCACTAACTTACACACCTTTCCTTCTTGACCATCTACTTCAAATCCGTCAGGCTGCTCCATACAAATTTCCTCATCTAGCTCTCCATTTAGAAAAGCTGTCTTAACGTCCATTTGATGAACGAGAAGACCATGTGAGGCAGCCAAGGAAAGTAGTACTCGAATAGTGGTCAATCTGGCTACGGGTGAGTAGGTATCGAAGAAGTCTTCACCTTCCTTTTGGGTATAACCCTTGGCCATAAGACGTGTCTTTTACTTTTCAATAGTACCATCAGGTCTAAGCTTTTTCTTGAACACCCATTTACATCCTACAGGTTTACACCCATAAGGACGATCAGTGATTTCCCAAGTACCATTAGCTAAGATGGAGTCCATCTCGCTTCGGACAGCTTCCTTCCAGTAGTCAGCATCTTGAGATGCATAAGCTTCTGAAATAGAAGTGGGAGTATCATCCACAAGGTACACAATAAAATCATCACCAAAAGACTTTGCAGTCCTTTGTCTCTTGCTCCTTTTGGGAGCTTCATTGTCATCCTCCACAAGATCATCATGGTGTTCTATCGCCATAGTGGGTTCAGGAATTATAACAAATTCCTAACTAGATGAACTAGTCATCTCCTGATTTGATGAGCTAGACATACCTTTCATAGGAAAAATGTTCTCAAAGAAAGTCGCATCATTCGACTCCATAATTGTACCAACATGCATGTCGGATACCTCGGATTTTACTATCAAAAATCTATAGCCAATGCTATGAAAAGCATATCCCAGAAAAACACAATAAACGGTTTTTGGTCCAAGCTTTTGCTTCTTGGGTATTGGAATATTGACTTTCGCCAAACAACCCCAAGTTCGTAAGTAAGAGAGTTTAAGCCTTTTCTTTTCCCATTCCTCAAGTGGAGTCATGGTTTTATCCTTTACAGGAACACGGTTTAGGACATGACACACAGTCATTAGCGCCTCCCCCACCATTCCTTGGAAAGACCCGATATATCTAACATGACGTTAACCAAATTAGTTAGAGTGCGGTTCTTCCTTTCGGCCACCCCATTTGATTGAGGTGAGTAGGGAGGCGTCCTCTCATGTATAATACCATGTTCCGCACAGAATAAGTCAAATTCATTTGAAAAGTACTCTCCACCACGATCCGACCTTAGCCGCTTGATTTTAAGATCAAGTTGGTTTTCTGCCTCAGCTTTATAGATTTTGAAGTAGTTCAAAGCTTCATCTTTAGATTTTAGAAGATAAACATAGCAGTATCTAGTGGAGTCATCAATCAACGTCATAAAGTATCTTTTTCCACCTTTTGTCAACACACCATTCATTTCACAAAGATCTGAATGTATAAGTTCTAGTGGTGCTAAGTTTCTCGGCTCCGCATCCGTATGAGACTTGCGGGGTTGCTTTGCTTGCACACAAACTTGGCACTTAGAACCTTTGACAGTGGTCAATTTCGGAATTAAACTCATATTGACTAGCCACGTCATGCAACCAAAGTTAATATGACAGAGTCGTGAATGCCAAACATTGGACTTATTATCATTGCAAACATGATTAATAACTTTAGTACACGAGTCTGATAAAGACAAGCGGAACAGACCTCCGCACTCATAACCCTTTTCAACAAATTGTACATACTTAGAAATTACAACTTTATTGGACTCAAAAACCAACTTAAAGCCATCTCGACATAAAAGCGATCCGCTGACGAGATTCTTATTGATGGAGGGAACATGCTGCACATTCTTCAGTTGTACGGTCTTCCCCGAAGTAAACTTCAGATTTACCGTACCAACACCATGAACAGAAGCACGTGAGCCGTTTCCCATCAGCACGGAAGAGGTCCTTGAGACCTGATAAGAGGAAAACATGGAAATATCAGAACATACATGTGTATTAGCACCCGTGTCTATCCACCAATCAGGAGAATGACATACTGAAAGGATAGTAGATAAAATACCGTACCCAGCATCCTTCATCTCAGTATCGCTAATAACAACATTAGCGGCCTTGCTGTTGTTTCCATGTTGACGCTTGTCAAAGCGATTAGGACAGCTAGAAGCCCAATGATCAGGATCACCACAGACGTGGCAAGAGCCTTTCCTATTATCATTTTTATTCTTAAAGTTGGTTGAGTGCGTGGCCTTGTTCTTGCCATCAAACTTCCCCTTTCCTTCAGTTTTGTTCTTATTCTTGAACTTGTGGGATTGGAAGTTTTTCCTCTGCACTAAATTGGCAGTAGAACCTCCCTCAAGTCCTCGAGCAGCTTTATCCTTTGCTCTCGCTTTATCTTCCACATGAAGAGACCCAATGAGATCCGTAACGGAAAACTCTTGTCTCTTATGTTTCAGAGAAGTAGCAAAGTTCCTCCAGAAAGAAGGAAGCTTGGAAATAATGCCACCAGCCACAAATTTGTCTGGTAAGGAACACTTGAACTGCTCAAGTTCTTTGGCAAGTGATTATATCTCATGAGCTTGCTCAACGATGGAGCGCTCATCAATCATCCTGTAGTCATAGAATTGATCCATGACATACAGCTCAGTGCCAGCGTCCGAGACCCAAACTTGGCCTCGAGCGCTTCCCACGCGTCATTGCCATTATCAAATGACATATAAGGGTCAACAATATTGTCCCAAGAACACTGAACAAAGCCGCCATAAACATGGTATCGGCTTTTTTAAAGTTCGCTTCCTGCTCAGCAGAAAGATCTCCTTCATGCTTGCCAAGAGTGACGCTATAGCAGTTTAAGTTTTCAAACCAAAAAACTGCTCTCTTATGGCATCTCTTATAGTGCATGCCATCAAAAGGAGGCGGCCTAGTAGCCGCGGCTACACCAGTGGAATTCAGTTGCCTATATTCAGGTTTTTGGATTGTTGGAAATATAAGCAATAATCCATATGATTTAATCCGAATAATAAATTAATAAAACATGATCATACAAACGGTACTAAAACCAATTATACAGATCAACAAAGTAGATAAACAGATTATATCTATAGGAGATAAATCTATCACATCTACACCAAAACGCTAGAACAAAGAGCTCTAGCATAATCCGAAAAAGAGAGTTGAGTATCACGTACAGTGAAGACTGAATAGTAGCCGCGGCAGCGTCGCCCATGTTGAGGTTGTCGAAGAGGTCACTGATGTCCGGGAAGAAGTCGTCGTTCGGGAACTCGTCGTCGGACGACGTCGTGGTTGCCAGTAGTCGCGCTTGAGCGCTCCCCAAAAACCTGATCGCCCCTCACCCGTACAGGTTCACGTGAGGCGGGGTTCCAGAGGCCTACTGTCCCGATCTGCGGTGCACGCCGCAAGCCGGGATGGGGAAGACGAAAGTGGCGACGCAAGGTTCTGGAGGTAGGCGCGTGTGTGGATTGATTCACCGATTAGGTTTAACGCAGACGTGTATATAGTGCAGGTTAGGGAGATCGTGGGCTCAGCCCACGTCCGAGTCGGCGCGTCCGTTAATGACTCATAATCAGTTTTCCCAACCAGCAAAATAAATCTCGGTTCGGCGAGATTCCCGCAACCCTCGGCGTGGCGAGGCGGGCGGCGTCGAAGGAGGAGTGCGCGAGGGCTACTCTTCTTGTCACACCTTAGTGAGTGGTGCAACACTCTACTATATAAGGTGGTCCAACTCCCCTTCAATTAGCAATGTGAGACTAAACTTTAGCACCACTAGCACAGCCATATGCTGCCATGCACAAGTGGGCCAAAGAAAATTTCAGAATTTGTCTAATGGGCCAACGGCCCAAAAACTCACCAAATTCCAACACTAACATCAGCATGACGTGAGGGTGACATCACTCAACGTTCTGTCCAGAAAAACTGAAACATTTTTTGAAACTTATGAAACAGTTTTATACTGTTCGTAGACTGTTTCAATATTTCATTTTTGAAACTTTTGAAACTTATAAAACATTTTTTACTGTTCACGGCCTATTTCAGTGTTTCAATAATATGTTTCTTTTTGACAACAATATGTTTCAATGTTTCAGTTTTCAAACTTGTTTTAATAATATGTTTCAATGTTTTAATAATGTTTTAGTCTGTTTCAATTAGTGACGTCAACATAACGTCACCCATGTGCGAGCTGAAAAAAAAAACTAGACAAATGTACCAATCTCAGAGGAAAAAGGGAGGATAAATAAGACTACTTCACATGAAGTTAACTTAGAAATGCTTTTTCGGATGCAATCTGTTTGTTTCGTGCGTGGGATTGAGACCCGATCTCAAGTCAGGTATATTTCTCCGAACAAACGGGAGAATTGTGATGTATCACGAGGTACGACAACACAAGAGCCGTTCGTTTTCGTTCCAAGATTTCGTTAAACCGATCCACTAAGACGTCGTAGTAGGTACGTGTGCAGAGATCTGCGCGACGTCGTACGTACGTTCCCTTGGCGGCGCCTCCACCTCCACCTCCACGTCGATCGGCGATGGCCGGCCGCGACCCCATCTCCGATCTCCCCGACGATCTTCTGCAGCATATCCTCTACTTCGCGCCTGCCAAGGAGGGCGCGTCAACCAGCGCGCTCACGCGGCGGTGGCGCAAGCAATGGCTCTCCTCGGGCGCCGCCAACCTCGACACGCGCTCCTACCCCGGCGACAGGTTGCAGTTGTACAGCAAGCGAACTGCCTTGGTGCGCGACGCCGACGTGGCTCTCGCCGCGCACGGCCGCCGTTGGCCCCTCAGGAAGCTCACCTTCCACGTGGAAGGCCACCAATCCGACGGCGTCGAGGTGTTCCTGTGCGTCGGCGAGGACTGCCGGAAGGACGACATTGTCGAGCGAGTGCTCACGCACCCGGCCGCCCGCGCCGTCGAGGACCTCTGCGTCGACGCCTACGCCTATCGCAACGCATTCGAAGATCGCCGCGAGGGTGGATATTGTAACAACCCCGAAAATTTGAATCTTAATAAGCTTTGAATTCAATTCGAAAACGAATTTCAATCTGCAAATTCAAACAATTAACAAACAGACAAAAAAATGAAGAACAGAGGAAACAGGGGAACTAACCCTAGCTTGTCATCGATCATCCCATCGTCGGCCAGCCTTGCCACCCGCCTCGGCCCCACCTCGCCACTGTGGCTGACGCACGTGTCGCGCCGCACGTCGCCCGCCCGTAGCACCGCTCGCCGTTGCCATACTCCCCTGCCGCCCACCGTACGTAGAGCGCCAGTGACACCGCCGCCATCCAAATCGCCAAGGCCAACCACCTCGCCGCAACCCAGGACCTCGCCGACACCTCGACCACTTCGGGAAGGAACTGGAAAACGCCAGCGACGCCTAGGCCAGCGCGCCACCACCGCCAATTCCTCTCTGTCGCCACGCGGCACCCATCCGAGCCGCCGCCGTCGCCTATAAAATCCCCACGCTGCGCCTTTTTCTTCGATTTTTCCGGGAATCAAACCCTCTCCCTCTCCTGAGTGCCACAACACCTTCAATTGGAGCCACCGTCGCCTACAACCATGCCTCCAGCGCCGCCGACCGTCGGTGAGCTTCCTCTCTATCCTCTCCCCCTCTGTTTTTTTCCTTCCCTCTGTTCCCGTGAGAGAGAAGCGGTACGCCCGTTTTGGGATGCCTCTTGGGCCCCGGCCAGGCCCAGCAACAGACCGGCTCGTTCCTTCTCCAGCCTAGAAGAAGAAAAAAGTGTTTAAACCTTTTTCTTTTTCATTTTCATTTTCTGTTTTCAATTTAGGGTTTGATTCAAAGCAAGATCTTTTACAAAATTTCTTTGACCAAAAGTTTTAAAATAAAGAGTTTATTCTAACTCCTGAACATTAACATCGTTTCCAATATTTTCAAAAATTATTTCTTGAAGCTTTTAAAATTCAAAACCTTGTATGTATATGTGAGAAAATAAAAGTTTCTTTTATTCATATTTCAATCCTAACTTCCAAGTGCAAGAAATAGTCTTTGGGCACTTATCCCTGAATATTTTAGGACCCATTGGTGAAGCCTCAGAGAATTTTGGCATAGGAGTGCACCATCTCGGAGTCAAGGATTTTCCGGAAGACCTTTCTTTAGGCAAGTCACTTTCTTCACTGACAAAGTTTTGGTGATAAACAATTTGCGTCCTTGAAACCATGTGCAATAGTAGAACCTCTGAACCATTATTTGATAATGCTATGGCTCGAGACCAACCCTAGTGATAAACTCTAGACTTGTTTGGTGGATAATACTTGATTGTTTATTTGATTGTTTGGAGGTCATATTCACCTTCAAAAAATTTGGTATGAAAATAATCCATCACTTTGGTATGGAATATATGCCCTAGTATGTGGGTGGAGTTGATGGGAAACTTGAGGTTTAGTCCTGACACAAAGCAATAAAATATACCACATAAATAGTAAGAACTCCCTACGCTATTCCGATGAATTTTCTACAAGGTAGATGGACCCTGGTATGGGTGATCAACGGGAAGACACTCGGAGTCGGGATGCTATAGTATATTATCGATTTCTGTGGCCCTGATATACTCCCGGTGGGATTCGAGTGCTGAGACCTTCCCGGGTAGAATTTTCAAAAGATAGAGTAGATAAAAACTTAGCCATCGATTAAAGGTTCCGATGCTAATGATATCAATATCGCAATCCCTAGTGGTTTGGGCCACTATGGCCTAGTATGGAACCATCGGAGGCACACACTTACATATCTAAAATCCATGGTAAAGAATGGAAGAAAAATAAATATTTATTGAAGAAAATAAATGATACCAAGTGTGATCACTTGGTGAAATTAAGTATGCCACGGACGGACGATGTTTTTCCCCTCCGTTTGGCAAAGTGGTGAAAATGATACCACATGAGTTTGACCACAAGGAAACCTTATGGGATTTTCCTGGTTAATTAATCTTGAATAAAACTTTAAATTGGAAACCATCTTGTGACTTGTTGAGTAATTTTGTACTCACCCTTGCTATATAAACATTTTTCAGAAATATCTGAAGACACCATGGAGGTTGATCCTAACTTTATCCTTCGCGGAGAAGATTTCGAATTCTAGGTCATTTCCTACGCTCGAGGGCTGATCCTAGAAGTGTAGTCATGTATGTAAAGTCACCAAGTTTGTATGTTTTAGTCAAGGTTTAATGATTTTAAGACAAAGTGAACCTCGTTTTATGCCAAGTTATAATATAACTATTTGTGTGACTTTTACTATCCATGTAATAATAATATTCTTATGAGTTTGTATGCGATGGCTGTGTTTTGTAATCACTCGAAATTTCACGGATTTTTCCTTCGGAGAATTCGTGGAATTTCTAGTCACGGTCCCCAATTTTCGGAGCGTGACAGAGTGGTATCAGAGCCAGCCTTGACCGTAGGAAAGACCCCAATTTTTAGAAAATGGTACATACTTACAAAATAAAAATAGAATTTTTTTCTTGAAGTGTTTATTAAGCTCTTAAGATCTTTTGTTTTTGGATATAAATTTTATAAGAGAAAAAAATATATGTGAAAAGCAAAAAAAAAAACTTCGCTCTTTAAACCCTTTTATTTTCATTTTTTCATTTTAGGGTTTGTTTTAAGCAAGGTCTTTTGCAAAACTGCTTTGACAAAAAAATTTAAAGGGGTTCATTTTAATCTTCATAAACCCTTGAATATCAACATCCTTTCCAATATTGTAAAAAAACTATTTCTTGAGTTTAAAACAAAATCAAAATCCTTATGTATATGTAATTATATATGGTAGAATAAAGGCTTCTTTTCTTCATATTTCAACCCTAGTTTGCAAATACAAGATATGACCCTTGGGAAATTATTTTTATACCTCTCCCGAGACGCTCGGGGGATGGGCCCAACTCTTGTGAAGGATGTTGGGGCACCTTTTTGTGCCAAGATGGAACCTCCCATATTTTCATGCAAAAGCTATTTTTGCACATGGGATACTCCAGTACTGGAGAAGATGGGTTAATGTAAAAGTTAATGGTACCGAAACCACCTACGTCGGACAAAAAGATATGAAAGAGAATGCTATTCAGGATGCATTTCGAAAGGCCATACTAAACCTGCATCATAAGTATGATGACACATTTGATGAGTCCATCTGTTGACTCATGGCTCAGGAGCTGAACGACGAGAATAGTGTGGGAGTACCATTTCCGCCATTCGTGAACAACAGATCGGAGATAGAACTATTAATAGACATCGCCTTTGTGACAGGGCAATATGGGAAAATTAGGAAGGAATATCAAGAAGCCAAAGATAAGATAATCTAGTTGCGAGGCAAAAATATAAATCTCCGCCAGAACATAGTCGACCTGAGGACAAGGCTTAAGGAAGCTTTAGGTGCCCAATAAGAGATGGACGGTCCAAGTACGAAACAATTAAAGGCGTGTCAAGGGAACCAATCCCAAGGACCAGGATTAAAGAAGATCAAGACTATATGGACCAAGAAATATCTTAAACGCTTCAAGAATGCTCTGCAAGCGAGTCCGGAAGAAGCAGAAGTACCACCTACTCAGAAAGATGAAGAGGAAGAGAAACCAATGGAACGTGAGTTCTATACCGGCAGCAACCCTTCATTAGACGACGAATATATGTTCCAAGAGAGGCGCTAGTATAATCTAGGTTTGTGTTTTAAAATAAAGTATGCTATGTTGGATGGTGTATGTGATGTATGCATGTTTGTGTGTTTAAGTATGAGGATGATAGAAACGCATGCCCAGATATTAGAGAGAATAACAAAAAAAATAGCAGAACAAAAGGGAAGTCTAGAAGCAAAGAAGGAATCAAGAAAACCAAGGTGGAGAGATAATCAAGAAAACCAAGGTGGAGAGATTTTCAGAAGACGAATCTGCCAGTCTTCTCCGGTTCAGATGAGCCATTAGACGCCAATGATTGTCTTAGAGAGGTTGAATGACGACTGCAAACCATAGGATGTGAGGACCGGGAAAAAGATGCTTTTTGCATCACACCAACTGCAGGGATCTGCCGCAGCTTGGTGGATAAATTTCTAGGAAGCCAATCAGAACTCGGAGAAAAGATGAAAGCTCAATCAAAGACCAATGAAGTAGAAATATACACCCATGGAGGGAAATTTAAAGCTAATTTGATACACTTGCAGCTTAGAGATCTGGATGTCATATTAGGAATGGACTGGTTATATAAATATAAGGCAAGGGTTGATTGTGAGGAGAAACCGGTTTATGCCAGCAGTCCAAATAATTTGATCCTGAGAATAAGATCAGAAAATTCCTTTATGTGGAAACAGAAGAAAATGGTATGTAGTATGGTAGCAGAAGGAGTAATGCAGATTCTGGTGGTTAAAGAATTTGCAGACGTGTTCCTGGAGGAATTATCCGGGGATCCACCAGATAGAGAGGTGGAATTTAAAATAGAACTTAAACCCGTAATATAACCAATTACAAAGCAACCATACCACATGTCAAGAAAAGAGCTAGTAGAGTTGAAGAAGCAAATTGACGAGTTATTAGACAAGAAGTTTAGACAACCAAGCATCTCTTCATGGGCAGCACCGGTATTATTTGCAAAAAAAGGATGGTAGCTCGAGACTATATGTAGACTACCGGGGACTGAACGCAGTCACCATTAAAAATAAATACCCTCTGCCCAGGAATGATGACCTTTTTGACTAGTTAAGGAATGCCAAAATCTTTTCAAAGATAGACCTAAGGTCTGGATATCATCAGCTGAAAATTTGCCCGGAGGATAGACCAAAGACTGCTTTCACTACGAGATATGGATTATATGAATTCACGGTAGTACATTTTGGATTAACCAATGCACTAGCCTTTTTCATGTATCTCATGAATAAGGTGATGATGGACTTTTTGGACAAATTTGTAGTAGTCTTTGTCGATGATATCCTAGTATACTCAAGTAGCCCTGAAGAACATGAGCAACACTGGAGACAAGTTTTGACAAGGCTAAGAGAGCATAAGTTGTTCGCAAAGTTTTCCAAATGCGAATTCTGGATAAAATGAATTGCTTTCCTGGGTCACATTATATCGGAAGGAGTTAAAATGGATCTAGAGAAGGCGAAAGAAATATTGGAACGGAAGGCCCCAACAAACATGAAAGAAGTTCGAAGTTTCTTAGGATTTGCAGGATATTATAGGAGGTTTATTGAAGGATTTTCAAGGATTTGTCGGCCACTAACCCAATTGCTGAAAAAGGATAAGGAATATGAATGGACAAGTAAATATGAAAATGCATTCTAGGAGTTGAAGAACCGGCTAACCACCACATCAGTCCTAGTTCTACCAGACTCGAATAAAGGATTTTAGATATATTGTGACGCATCAAAGAAAGGACTTGGAAGGGTGCTAATGCAAGACGGAAAGGTCATATCCTATGCATCAAGACAACTCCGACCACATGAAGAAAATTATCCAACACATGACTTAGAACTAGCAGCAGTAGTTCATGCATTGAAAATATGGAGACACTACTTGCTAGGTAATAAGTGTGAAGTATTTTCGGATCATAAAAGTCTGAAATATATCTTCACGCAACCCGACTTAAATCTTCGAGAACGAAGATGGTTAGAATTGATAAAATACTATGAATTAGAACTTCAATACAAACCCGGTAAGGCCAATGTTGTGGCAGACACATTGAGCCAAAAAGTATATCATAGCATAGTAATTGTGTGGCAGGATCAGCTAGAATTATGGAAACAATTCTAGAAGTTGAACTTGGAATTAGTTGATGAAGGAGAAGTGATGATCCTACAATTTCAAACCACATTGGATGAACAAATTAAACAAGCCCAAGAAAAAGATGAAGAGATACAAGGGCTTAAGAAAAAAGTGCGGAAAAATGAGGCACCGGACTTTTCGGTAGATGAACAAGGGGTATTGTATTTCCGGAACCGTCTGCATGTACCAAACAAAAAGGAGTTAAGGGACTTAATCCTGCAGGAAGCACATGCTTCGCAATTCTCCATACACCCAGGAGGTACGAAGATGTACCAAGACTTGAGAAAGAGGTATTGGTGGAGAATATGAAACAAGGAATTGGTGAGTATGTTGCACTTTGTGACATGTGCCAACGAGTAAAGGCAGGCCAACAAAATCCGGTTGGACTACTTCAACCTCTACCCATCCCGGATTGGAAGTGGAAAGAGATTGGTATGGATTTTATTACCGGTTTTCCCAAGACCAAAAATGGCTATGATGCTATATGGGTCATTGTCGATAGATTGACAAAGGTAACCCATTTTATACCCATAAAGCAAACTTATGGAAAGAATAAGCTGGCAGAATTGTGTTTAACCAAGATTGTAGTATTGCATGGAGTCCCTAAAAGGATTTGCTCCGATAGAGGACCGCAATTCACTTCTCACTTCTAGAAGAAGCTACATGAAGCTATGGGGACGGATTTAGACTTTAGTACAACATACCACCCATAGACCAGTGGACAAACTGAGAGGATGAACCAAATCCTAAAAGACATGTTGCGCTCATGCGCTCTAGTTTATGGAGCAGCATGGAACTCATGTTTACCATTTGCAGGATTCTCATACAATAACAGTTATCAAGCTAGTATTGGGAGGTCACCATTTCAAGCCCTGTATGGAAGAAGATGTAGAACACCATTAAATTGGACTGAGGTAGGAGAAAAGCAACTTATTGGACCACAAATAGTTCAAGATGCAGAGTCTTAAGCGAGGATTATTAGTGAAAAGCTCCAAGCTGCTCAAACCAGATATAAGCAATATGCCGACAAACACCGACTTGATCTTAGATTCCAAGAAGGGGATTATGTATATTTAAGGGTCACTCCTTTCAAGTCAATCCAGCGGTTCCACACAAAAGGTAACTTGGCACCCAGATTTGTGGGACCATTCAAAAATACAAAACGAGTAGGGGAAGTTGCCTACCAACTGGAGTTAAGTCCAAAGCTGAAAAGAGTACATAATGTGTTTCATATAACGCAACCCAGAAAGTGCTTAGAGCCGCCGAAAAAGAAGGTGTACCTGGACGAGATCGAACCCCAATAGGATCTGACCTACACCGAGGAACTAGTTAAAATCCTTGAAACGAAAGAGCGACAATTAAGGACAAGGAACATCAAGTTCTGTAAGGTGCAATGGAGTAATCACACGGAAGCGGAAGCTACATGGGAAAAAGAATCGAAGGTCCGACATAAGTATCCGCTTTTGTTCCCAGAAGGAGTGAATCTCGGGGGCGAGATTCCTTTTAAGGGGGTAGGTTGTAACAACCCCAAAAATTCGAATCTTAATAAGCTTTGAATTCAATTCGAAAACGAATTTGAATCTGCAAATTCAAACAATTAACAAACAGACAAAAAAATGAAGAACAGAGGAAACAGGGGAACTAACCCTAGCTTGTCATCGATCATCCCATCGTCGGCCAGCCTCGCCACCCGCCTCGGCCCCACCTTGCCACTGTGGCTGACGCACGTGCCGTGCCGCACGTCGCCCGCCCGTAGCACCGCTCGCCGTCGCCATACTCCGCTGCCGCCCGCCGTACGTAGAGCACTAGTGACACCGCCGCCGTCCAAATCGCCAAGGCCAACCACCTCGCCGCAACCCAGGACCTCGCCGACACCTCGACCACTTCGGGAAGGAACTGGAAAACGCCAGCGACGCCTAGGCCAGCGCGCCACCACCGCCAATTCCTCTCTGTCGCCACGCGGCACCCATCCGAGCCGCCGCCGTCGCCTATAAAATCCCCACGCTGCGCCTTTTTCTTTGATTTTTCCGGGAATCAAACCCTCTCCCTCTCCTGAGTGCCACAACACCTTCAATTGGAGCCGCCGTCGCCTGCAACCATGCCTCCAGCGCCACCGACCGCCGGTGAGCTTCCTCTCTATCCTCTCCCCCTCTGTTTTTTTTTCCTTCCCTCTGTTCCCGTGAGAGAGAAGCGGTACGCCCGCTTTGGGATGCCTCTTGGGCCCCGGCCAGGCCCAGGAACAGACCGGCTCGTTCCTTCTCCAGCCTAGAAGAAGAAAAAAGTGTTTAAACCTTTTTATTTTTCATTTTCATTTTCTGTTTTCAATTTAGGGTTTGATTCAAAGCAAGATCTTTTACAAAATTTCTTTGACCAAAAGTTTTAAAATAAAGAGTTTATTCTAACTCCTGAACATTAACATCGTTTCCAATATTTTCAAAAATTATTTCTTGAAGCTTTTAAAATTCAAAACCTTGTATGTATATGTGAGAAAATAAAAGTTTCTTTTATTCATATTTCAATCCTAACTTCCAAGTGCAAGAAATAGTCTTTGGGAACTTACCCCTGAATATTTTAGGACCCATTGGTGAAGCCTCAGAGAATTTTGGCATAGGAGTGCACCATCTAGGAGTCAAGGATTTTCCAGAAGACCTTTCTTTAGGCAAGTCACTTTCTTCACTGACAAAGTTTTGGTGATAAACAATTTGCGTCCTTGAAACCATGTGCAATAGTAGAACCTCTGAACCATTATTTGATAATGCTATGGCTCGAGACCAACCCTAGTGATAAACTCTAGACTTGTTTGGTGGATAATACTTGATTGTTTATTTGATTGTTTGGAGGTCATATTCACCTTCAAAAAATTTGGTATGAAAATAATCCATCACTTTGGTATGGAATATATGCCCTAGTATGTGGGTGGAGTTGATGGGAAACTTGAGGTTTAGTCCTGACACAAAGCAATAAAATATACCACATAAATAGTAAGAACCCCCTACGCTATTCCGATGAATTTTCTACAAGGTAGATGGACCCTGGTATGGGTGATCAACGGGAAGACACTCGGAGTCGGGATGCTATAGTATATTATCGATTTCTGTGGCCCTGATATACTCCCAGTGGGATTCGAGTGATGAGACCTTCCCGGGTAGAATTTTCAAAAGATAGAGTAGATAAAAACTTAGCCATCGATTAAAGGTTCCGATGCTAATGATATCAATATCGCAAACCCTAGTGGTTTGGGCCACTATGGCCTAGCATGGAACCATCGGAGGCACACACTTACATATCTAAAATCCATGGTAAAGAATGGAAGAAAATAAATGATACCAAGTGTGATCACTTGGTGAAATTAAGTATGCCACGGACGGACGATGTTTTCCCCCTCCGTTTGGCAAAGTGGTGAAAATGATACCACATGAGTTTGACCACAAGGAAACCTTATGGGATTTTCCTAGTTAATTAATCTTGAATAAAACTTTAAATTGGAAACCATCTTGTGACTTGTTGAGTACTTTTGTACTCACCCTTGCTATATAAACATTTTTCAGAAATATCTGAAGACACCGTGGAGGTTGATCCTAACTTTATCCTTCGCGGAGAAGATTTCGAATTCTAGGTCATTTCCTACGCTCGAGGGCTGATCCTAGAAGTGTAGTCATGTGTGTGAAGTCACCAAGTTTGTATGTTTTAGTCAAGGTTTAATGATTTTAAAACAAAGTGAACCTCGTTTTATGCCAAGTTGTAATAAAACTATTTGTGTGACTTTTACTATCCATGTAATAATAATATTCTTATGAGTTTGTATGCGATGGCTGTGTTTTGTAATCACTCGAAATTTTACGGATTTTTCCTTCGGAGAATTCGTGGACAGATATTACGACCTTAGCGTCGCGTCGCTGCCCTCCAAGAACCTCCGCGTCCTGCGCATCTCCAGCTGCAAACACCTCCAGGTGCCTGATCCGGCCGCCATGGCCGCGTTCCCGCATCTGGAGGAGCTGCGGCTGCACTTCTGCCAAGACGTGCCGCTCGAGGGTCTCCAGCACGTCATCGACTCCGCGCCGCAGCTCGCCATCCTGGACCTCCACTCACTAACCCTGTTCATCTCTTCTCCAGAGTACCATGACCCGCCGCCGCCGGCAACACTCCGCTGTCCTTCCGCCACCGCCATCTTGCTGTCCGATTGCACCTGGAGGGACCGTCTCCACGGATGGCACAGGGCCGGCGTAAATCTGGACGCGCCGATGCTGCGATGCTTCGGATACAAGGGGAGGTTCGACTGGCCGGTGGGGTTGAAATCACAAGAAGCCACTAATAATAGCCTCACAAGATTGGACATCGACAGGCCCGTATGGGACACAAGTGCGGAGTGTTCGATTGCACAGGGCCTCAAATTAGGAGGGCCTCCAATTTTTTATGTTAAACTACTACTGCTAGTTATTGGTTTAGTTGGGACTCATCAGCTTGTTATTGGAGTAGTGCTGCCTAGGAGTCTGCCACCAAATTAATTGAGGCCCCAACTCGGTGCATGCTTCACTCTTTCTCTCTTCTTACTTTTTCTCTTTCACTTCCGGATTTTTATAGCGAGCATAGTTCTATTCGTTTTCCAATCACTGCTTGTGGACTTAATAATTTCTTGGCTAGTCCAGAATTAAATCTACTCCTCAATTGTTACATTGAGACTAGTACCAATATAAATTGTTGCGTCGAACATGTATAAAAGGTAGATGCAACCTGAATGTACTTCCTTCGTTTTAAAATATAAGATATTTTAGCTTTGTAAAACGAATATATCTAGACATTATTTGGTGTTTTCTTTTTCAATTTCACATAGTACTATAAACTATTTGTTTGGATTCCCTCGCGGCTTACTTCCGCCTATACAATGGTGCATGGAATGGAGTTGGAGGCCCGACCACGAGTGCCTGGTCGCCAAATATGGTTCCATAAGAGCAGCAACCCGAGTACTTCCACATCTTGTAAAAAAAACCAGAGTACTTCCACACGTGCCGTCGGATGATGGCCTTCTTCCAAAGTCAATGAAATTTGTTTACATTACATGACATATTGGGTAAGGTATCCGGAAAACCTTGGGTAAAGTTTCTTGCGAAGAACTAATTGAAGAATTTATCTCAAGAAGGTTAGATTAATGGAACTTTTATGCTGAAGAATGTATCAGTAGTACTTTTTTGTTAAGGTGTTATTCCTTTCAAAAATTGTACCACCGATATGATATATAAACAAAACAGCCTTTTCCTCATTGCCAATAGTTAAGTGGAAGGCCTAATTTTTGGTTCTCTACAGGGCATCCGTTTTCTCAGGTACGGCCCTAGACATCGACTTCTACCCTGACCCGTATGACCACCCAACACGCGCCTCCTTCTGGCAATCTGTCGAGGCTTAAATCGAGCCACATCGACCACATCACCGTCGTCAGCGGCACCAGCAGGACGACGCCGGCACTCTTCCCCAACCTCCAGCGCCTCGAGCTGGACGCGCAGTACAAGCCAGGACAGAGCAAGGCCACAGTACAGGCGATCGGATACCTCCTCCATTGCTGCCCCGTGATCCGTCAACTCCGGCTCAGTCTGACGACGAGCACGGCATCGGAGGTGCATTCCTACAAAGGCGACCAGTACTACGAAGAACCAGACGTCTTCGCAATAAAAGATCGGCTCGATTTCGGAAAATCGGTCGATCGCTTCTTATCTCGTCGCAAACTGAAGAAGCCGATCATCACCCACGAGGTCTCTGATCAAATCGATGGCTTGACCGTGGAATCCTTCACCTGCCTGCAGAGTAGCCTACGGTCCGTGAGCTTGCGGTTCCCGAAGCAGGAGTCTGACTGCTTTGGGGTGCAACTGGCCAAATTCTTCGCAGAGAACGCTATGGTTCTTGAAGAAATGTACATCGACGGCGGCAACCAAAAATTGCATGACCACATCAATCACACGGTGGCCAGATGGGCCTCTGCCTCGGCCTCGGGATTTGCAGTCTTACCCCTTGAAAGACCAATGTTGGCAACAAGAACTCTTCAAGACTGAAGTTTTCTCAAGTTGGCTGGGGAATTCATTCACACAGAGAAATTTGTCTGAGCGTAACAAGAAAAACTCTAGAAATCACGTACTATACCAAGTTTGAAGAATTGATGTGAACGCTGGCACTTAGGAAATTCGCGGATCTACGTACAAAATGAATGGGTTATTGACTTAGTGTACACGGAAGTTATTGACTTAGTGTACACGGAAGAAATGATGTGGATGCACCGCTCTACAATCCATGCATGCCTAACAAAATTCTTTCATGGCAAGATGATTTAGAGAGCTCAAAAAGTAGGACGTAATTTTTTTTTAAAGAAAGCCTAGTGGATATTTATTTTATTTATTACTTGTCTTTTCTTTTTTTTGCGGGTGAAATTACTTGTCTTTTCAGATGGTTGGTGTTCGTATCAACTCTTTCTAACCCTTAAATTGTAACATTTGCACTCTCGATAATAAGTAATAAATTAGCATGTGTACATTCTAGAATGCAGAGGCGCCGAGGAATACCTCTATTTCAAAAAATAATTTAATAAAAGGCATCACAAAAGCTGGGGGGGTCACCCTCCTAACTATGAAATTCTTTAAAATTATAGGCAATTTTTTTAGCTAATTCATGCGCCACCTAATTTGCTTTCCTCGGACAATATTGAAAACAAGCCTTCTCAATTAATTGCTGAGTATGGACTCCATATTTCTATCACGCGCCATTACAAGCTTGGATCGGTTCCAAACAATTCCGATTCAATGATTACACGAGTGCCTCTAATATTCTCCAGAAATTCAAGACCCTTTAAACGTCCCCACGCCTCTGAAGTGGCTGCATCAAGACCATATGCGCCAAATTAAAGAGTCTCCAATAACTTCACCCTTATACCCGCAAAAAAAAAAAACTTCACCCTTATGATCATGAAGAACAGCTCCTACTGCACCCGTTTCATCACCATGGTACGACGCGTCAATATTTAATTTAAGCTATTCGTCCAATGGTTTAACCCATGTCAATTCCTTTGGTTCTACATAAGGGTGCGCATCACCAAAGTTTGCTGTCAGCGAGTTGATTGCAAATGCCAAGCTTGAGGGTTTAGCCACACGAGCTCGTTTAGCAAATTCACGACGTTGCCACCAAATGTATCATCCTCAAACATCAATTGTTTCATGGAGTCCCAACTGTCCGAGAATAGTCGATTTCGTCTGATTACGTAGAAGATTTTCAAGACATACCGAACTCGACAGATCAGCTTGCATAGCCTGATCAATAACCTCGCGAAGTCCTGGTTCCTTCCACACTTCTCTAGCCCTCATACAAGTAAATAATAGATGTTTGATATCCTCTGATCCTCGATGACAGACTGGACAAACCGGTGCCATTCACATATGTCTATCTTCCAAAATGGCTTTTCCCGGTATCAACCCATGTAAAGCCCACCACAAAAAGGTTTTATCTTAGAAGGAACACATTCAACTCCATAGGTGTTCCTAGACCTGATTGACCGAAGAAGAACCATGGCCATCACCTCTTATAGTTCTCGCTCCAAATTGATGATTCCACTCTAAGTGATAAGCTGACCTTACCCAGAAGGAGTAGCTCTTAGTGAAATTCCAGGCAACAAAATCCTCTATTAAATGAGCACTCAGCGGTATTCTCAAAATTTTCTCAGCATCTACCCCAATAGATATCTCTTATTATAGCTTCATACCACTGTCCACTCAATGGATCAATTAATTTATCAACAGTCCTAAGAATAAACCGTTCATGCCTTGATAACACTTTTCTCGCAGGGTTGTAAAGAATCCAATGATCTCCCATATGTTTACACTATAGTTAGACCCAATTCACCAAATGTGACCACGTTTAAAAGTATGCAATCCATCCACGATGCTCTACCATGTAAAAGATGACCTAGACTTTGGTCCAGCATTAAGAAGCTTACCATCAGGGTAATATTTTCTCTAATTACATGGACACATAAAGAATCTGGGTTGGAAATAAGCCTCTAACTCTTTGACATGGGTGATCACGTCAATGCCCATACTTGATGGACTAAGATTAAAGAAAGAACGGCGCGCTGGAGACTTCGTTGGCTAACAGACAAACACACGGGAACACAAGGTTTACCCAGGTTCAGGCTCACGGAGGGAAAACCATACGCATGCTTGTTTGTTCTTGTTTGATCGAGGAACCGATGGTTCATAGGTCGCCGATATGGCAATGGTGCGCAGATTGAATCTGGCGGGGTGTATGTGCGAGATATTGATTACCCTCCTCATCGCTCCCTCCTGGCCTTTATATGAGGAGGCTAGATCACCGGATACTTCCGAGTCGGTTACAAGTTTGAGGTGAAAACCTAAAGTTCCTATCTAGTCTTGTCGTATCCTCAATTACAAGAAAATTTTCCTTTTACAACAGACGATTTTTGTGGTTAAAGACCCATGTTTCGTGGTTGAAAAGTCTTATATGAAGGATGCCCTTTGTGGTAGAAGCCCGTTCACAAATAAATCTATCACGTTTTTTTTCCGACCATGACGGATCGCACCCTTCAGTCATGAAAAGTTGTTCCGTCGTAGATCTGTTCGCCGGCCGCGTTGACTGCTGAACGCCATTAATAGCCAGTTAGCGTTGTTAACTGTTAATAAAACTGTGGCTGAAGCCAGGTCCAGCCAAGGCCTCATAATTATTAAGTGGGTCGGTCCATTAAGAGAACCCAATAATATTATGGCCCATTACTGTTTCGTTCTACACTGTTTGAATTAGACCCATAATTTGGGCCCGTTACTGTTTCGGTCTACTGAAGGCCCGCCTAGGCTCACCACTGTACAACCCATTAAAGTCCTGTGCAATGTCGGCCCAGTTCTGTTAAGACCTGCAGTCGGCCCGACACTATTCTTGCAACCAGTAATGGGCTGCCCAATAACGACCCATTTCGTAAGAAGGCTCATTACTGTTTGTGGCCCATAAGCGGCCTGCTTAGGTTTTGGGCTGTTACTGTTTTGGCCAGGTAAGTTTTTGGCATGTTACTACTCTTGGCCTATTATTGTTCTAGCCTATACTATTCTGGCATGTTACTACTTTGATCTACTACTATTTTGGCCGGCTACTATTTTGGCATGTTATTGTTTTAGCTTGTTACTATTCTGGCATGTTACTGTTCTGGCCTATTACTGTTCTGGTTTGTCACTATTTTATTCTTTCGCCCATTACTGTTCTACAATGTACATTTTAAGGACTATCGCCGCTTATGCGACCTGCCTGCCATGATTCTAGAATTTTACTATTTATTGAGTCTGCTTGCTGGTTGACATATCGTATTGTACAATTATGGAGCAATTCTTGTTTAACACAGTCCGTTAATATTTTGGCTCACTAATGGCCGAGAATCTGCATATTACATCAACAAGAAAATTCTAAAATTTATTACACACCAAAATTTCAACAGAAATAAAATGATGTATTACACAGAAATCGCTAGTCATGGATTGAAACACGGTTTCTGATACGGAGCTTACATCGCCATACAAGTAACAATAGACTTACCATGACAACTGCAGAAGATATTATCAAGTAGGCGATCAGTCCAATCTTGTCGATTTTTCGGTTCATGTATCTGTTCGCATGTCATCGTGATTATTTTATATGCTTTCTATGTTTCTTGTTGAAATAAATCAATTGTTTCGAGTGTAGTAATACCCCTTTGTTCTAGAAAAACTGGAACAGTAGGCTGATGCAAACAATAACCACTGTCGCTGCTACTTTATGAAATGACTTCAATACTTAACGTAGGAGTCCTCGCTTCTACCTCCATAGCTTCATGTGCATCCTAAAACAAAGAAAACAAGTCAACACAATATACCAGCAAACTGACAGCCATATCTCAAAACAACTGGCAGCCAACTTATATGTAAAATAATTGTAATGCATCATTGGCCAGGAACAATCAATGATGTCCTCATACATCTCTTTCCAAAATAACATAAACAGTCGATGTCCTGGACCGATGCGAGCATATGCCTGTACACAGCCGCTCTGTGGAACAAACAATATAGATTATTTGCAGGCTAAAACTAAGACATATTAAGTTAGAGCATCAAGGTAGGCGAAGAAACATTGTGTTTGAAGTCAAAAAAATGTAAAATCAGCATTATGCTAATATAATAAATCAAGCAATTAACATGTGTGTCTCATGCATACTAACTAAACTAATGTGGCAGTGAACGTAGTGAACCAAGCAACTAGACTATTTCCCTCAAACAAATCATATCACTGCGTAATGAAAATATAAAAAATATTACAAAAAGAGGTGCATGGGATCTCTTGAGATGCTTAGAACTGGTCAAGACAACAAGCATTAACCTATATAAAAATAACGCTTAAAAATGGTCTATAGTACAAACTAGACAGATCAGTGTGTAGTTCGAGAAATTATGGTTGGACCTCCAACCACAGAAGGAGGCATTGTTTTAATCATCGGCGAACTGCAATAGTACCTTAGAAAAATAAGCAATAGATCAAGCGTATGTCTTAAATAGAATACCGACATTATTTCAAAGAAACAAGATATCAAGGTGAATTTGAGATATGCGCCAGATTATTAAGTGTGTGTCTTAAATAGATGCCCTTTAGGATGTGCATCTTAAATAGATGCCCTTTCTTCTTCCCCTCCCCTTTGCTTGGCTGGATCACATCCATCTAGCCCTCAATGTCCTTCACTCAAGGTGAATTTAGTCAAAAATTAGGATCTGCTAATTTGCTAGATACTTGCAAATATATTGGTGCGTATGTGAGAATTGCAAAATAGATTGTGTATTTGAGATATGCGCCAGATTATGTTGCAACACCTTTGCCAATTGTTCTTATATGTTAGTTCTTTTACTGTTAAATAGATGGAAAGGCAATTTGGGATGAACATTATACCATTATCTTTTGTGAGAAATGCAAAGATGAGGTTAATGCTAACAATAGGCCATCGGGATGTTTGAACCGGAGAGGTTACATAAATCTTGGTAAAAAGTTTTTGGCATGAACTGGGAAAACATTGACACAGAAGCAATTTAAAAACAAATGGGATTTGTTGAAGAAAGAGTATACTTAATTTATGGAGTTGAAGAATGCGGCAATAGGGCTGGGGTGGGATTATGTGAAGGGAACTATCAAGGCCCAAGAATCTTGGTGGCAGGTCCATTTACAGGTTTGATTGCTGGCTATGTAGCATCATATATGTTATTCCATCATACTATTTGTTGGATTGTTGAATTCTACTATGTATTTCATAAATACCCAAAGCATGCAAAGTACAATAAGAAGGGATTAACCAACTTGGAAGAGTTGGATGCCATGTTTGAAAAGGCACATGTTACCGGAGCTACATCATGTACTCCTGGGGAGATATCGGACATCACTGATGATGAGGGTGTGGTTGAGATTCCAGAATCCGAGGATGACGAGGATGCAAAGGAATAGGACATCTCACCTAAGGCAGATAAGGATGGCAACGCAGCTATGGAAGGCAATATAAAGGATGAGAAGGTGAATGCAAAGAAGAAAAATGTGAAGTGCAAGGCGAAGTACATAAGCGAGTCAGCTAAGGAGAACAAGAACTCATTTTTGCGTGAGTACATGTGCTTAGAGAACAAACTGGGTATGAATGGGTTATGGATTGTATTGGTCACAAAAGTAGTTGTTATAAGATGGTTAGGATGAACCGAGATGTATTTACATCATTGCATAACACTATTAGAGAAAAGCCTACTTGAGGTGTATATAGAAAGCCATTAGAGTCACATTAGGGATGTGCCTCAAGCGCCGCGACTCAAGTATTTGTTATGCAAGGCGCATCTTGCATGCGCCTTGTATAAGCCACATATGCGAGGCGCATATCAATAAGGCGACTCGCATATGTATCTTATACAAGGTGCATCCCTAATGCGACTCTAGTATGTATTCTAGATACGTCTTGCTTATTCTTGTTGGAGATATGCCCTAGAGGCAATAATAAATGTAGTTATTATTATATCTTTGTGTTTATGATAAATATTTACATTCATGCTATAATAGTGTTGACATGGAAACGTTAATACTTGTGTGATTTGTAAACTAAATTAGAGTCCCTGGTAAAGCCTCTTCATAATACTAGCTTGTTGGTTAATAGATGATTGTGGTTTCCCTATCATGAACATTGAGATGTTATTAACAACAAGAACATATCATTAGGAGAATGGTATGATGGACATACTCCTATAGATAAGCGTAGCAAAAAGATCAAGTCATTTTAATAGTTCAATTGCTATAAGCTTTCTGATACATAGTAACCTAATTCCTTTGACCATGAGATCATGCTTATCACCATCACAGTAAGGATGCTTTGATGATATCAAACACCACACCGTAACTGGGTGGCTATAAATGTGGCATTGAGTGTTCGGAAAGTATGGATTGAGACACATGGATCAAGAGTGGGATTTGTCCATCCATATGACGGATAGATATACTCTGGGCCCTCTCGGTGGAATATCATCCAATTATCTTGCAAGCATGTGACTGGCTCACAAGGGATCACATACCACGGGAACAAGAAAAGAGTACTTATCGGTAACGAGGTTGAACTAGGTATGCAGAGATACCGACGATCAAAACCTCGGATAAGTAAACTATCGTGAGACAAAGGGAAATTGGTATCGTATGTAAGTGGTTCATTCGATCGCAAAGTAATCGTAGAAATATGTGGGAGCCATATGAATTTCCAGATTCCTCTATTGGTTATTGATCGGAGAAGTGTCTCGATCATGTCTGCATAATTCACGAACCGTAGGGAGACACACTTAAGGATTCGATGTTGTTGAGTAGTTATGGAATGATGAGTAAGAGACTGAATGTTGTTCGGAGTCTCGGATGGGATCCGGGATATCACGAGGAGATCCGGAATGGTCCGGAGAATAAGATTCATATAAGGAAAGTCCTGTTTCGGAGTTGGGGAATGATTCCGGTGTTTTCATCGGGAATGTTCTAGAAGGTTCCGGAAGGCACTCCGGAGGGGAAGGGTACATGAATGTGTCATGACAATGTGGAATGGTTGCATAATGTACTAGGTATCATGGCTGGGCAAAATAAAGGGAGAAATCAAATTCTAGTTTGAAAAGTCAAACGCCAATTTGAAAAGTCAAATGGCAGTTTTGCTTGGTGGAGGGAGAGTAGGAAACCTACTTGGGGAGGAGTTCCTCTCCCTCCACCCGCCGGCCAAGCAAGCCGACTTGGGGGAGGACTCCCTCCCCCTTGGCCGCGCCCTCCCACCTATAAAAGGAGGGGCAGGGCTGCCCCTCTTCCCTACACCCAACACCACCCAAAACCCTAACCCTAGCCGCCGACCTCCTGTAAGTCGCCGCCGCCCTAGGGTTTCTCCTAGCCGCTGACTTGGGGCTTCCCCAAGCCCTAGGCCGCCGGCCAAGCTCTGCCCCTTGGTGCCTCTAAACCCTAGATCGCCAAGGCCTCTCTCATAGTCCGCCATACTCGCTCCGGCTTAAGGCGAAGCCCTGCGAGATCTCCCCTCTACTTCCGGTACCACGTCGTCGTGCTGCCGGAATCACGAGGAGAGTGCTACAACCTCCACTGCCTGCTAGAACAAGGGAGAGGAAGGTCTTCATCGAGTATCAAACGTGTGACTGACTGCGGAAGCGCTGCCAGAACGCAGCGCCGGAAGGATCGTCTACGCGATCTTGAGATCGGCAAGAGTACGACTACATCACCCACGAGAATCTGCTCTCGTTAAACACTTTGGAATCTTCGAGGGTGAGTTCCTCTATCGACTTGTTGCTACAATCTAGTAGACAGATCTTGGCTTGTTTGTTTGCATGCGGTAGAAAAATTTTGTTTTCCATGCTACGAACCCCTACAGTGGTATCAGAGCCGTGTCTATATGTAGATCTGTTGCGCGAGTAGAACACAATGGTCATTGTGGGCGGTGGTGCTTTTATTATCAATTGCTTCTTGTGTACTTTGCATCTTGCGGTATGATGGGATGAAGCGGCCTGGGCTAACCTTACATGACATCGTTCATGAGACTTGCTCCACGCTCAACATGCAACTTGTATTGCATAAGTGGCTTTGCGGGTGCCTGTCTCTCCCATTATAGTATAGATCCAATTTACAACGGGCACTTGATAGTTCAAACATCAACGTTGTGGTTCTTGTTCGTAAGTTAGAACGACACTTATTGAAAGCCCCAAACCACGTAAAATATGCAAAGAAAATTAGAGGCGTCTAACTTTGTTTTGCAGGGGTGTGCTGTGATGTGATATGGCTATGATTGTGATTATATTTGACGTATGCAATGTTCCTTATTGTAAGTTGGCAACCGGCAGGAGCCATATGGTTGTCTTTAAATTCTGTTAAGACCCACGTGTCTATTCAAAGTAGTTGTAATAGTTGTAGCTGGTGTACGACAACCATGAAGCGGCGCCATTGACCTTGACGCCATACCGGTGATGATGAAGATCATGTTCGTGCTTGAAGATGGAGATCGGAAGCACAAGAAGAAAGGCCATATCATATCACATATTATGAATTGCATGTGATGTTAATCCTTTATGCATCTTGTATTGCTTAGTTAACGACGGTAGCATTATAAGATGATCCCTCATGCACATAAATTTCAAGTTTTAAAGTGTTCATCCTTAGTAAGCACCGTTGCTCAATCCTGTTGTTTCGAAGCACCACGTGATGATCGAGTGTGTTAGATTCTGCAAGTGTATACAACGTGAGCAAGCCAGATTTGCTCATGCAGAAGCTAAGATTTGACTTGACGAGCCTAGCATGTACAAACATGGTCTCGGAACATGGATCACCGAAAGGTAAAGCATGAATCATATAGCAGATATGATGAACATGTCGATTGTTCGCCATTGAAGCTACATCAACTCTCGTGATGATCGGTTTTGATGTGGTGGATTTGGTTCATGTGATCACTAAAACAATGTGAGGGATATTGTTTTGAGTGGGAGTTCACCTAGATTAATTTAACTATTAATTAGAACTCAATTTGTCATAAACTTAGTCTAAACTATTGCAAATATGTTGTAGGATCAATGGCGGCCCCTACCATCAATTTTAATGTGTTCCTAGAGAAAGAAAAGTTGAAAAACAATGGAAGCAACTTCACGGATTAGTTCCGCAATTTGAGGATTGTCCTCAATGCTGGTAATTTGACCTATGTGCTGGATGCACCGCTGGGTGACCCGCCTGCAGTTGATGCTACCGATGAAGTAAAGAATGTTTACCTCGCTCGGAAGAATCAGTACTCCATAGTTCAGTGTGCTATCTTGTATGTTTTGGAATCGGAGCTTCAGAAAAGGTTTGAGAACCATGACCCACATGATATTGTCAGTGAACTCAAATTGATATTTGAGACTCACGCGGTAGTTGAGAGTTATGAGGCTTCTGAAAATTTCTTTAACTGTAAGATGGAAGAGGGCAGCTCCGTTAGTGAGCACGTGCTTAAGATGTCTGGGCACGCAAACAAACTCCAAAGTTGGGGTATAGTGATTCCTAATGCTTTGGGGATTTACCGTGTCCTCCAATCACTGCCACCAAGTTACAAGAACTTTGTGATGAACTACAATATGCAAAGCATGAACAAGACGTTGCCAGAACTCTTCTCCATGTTGAAATCTGCAGAAGTGGAGATCAAGAAAGAGCATCAAGTGTTGTTGGTCAATAAGACCACCAAATTCAAGAAAGGCAAGTCTAAGCAAAAGGGTAACTTCAAGAAGGGTGGTAAGAAAGTTGCCGCACCGACGAAGAAGACCAAAGCTGGACCTAAGCCTGATACTGAATGCTTTTACTGCAAGGGAGAGGGTCACTGGAAGCGGAATTGCCCAAAGTACTTGGCGGATTTAAAGAACGACAACATCAAGAAGAAAGGTATATCTGATATACATGTTATTGATGTGTATCTCACTAGTACTCGTAGTAGTGTCTGGGTATTTGATACTGGTTCGGTTGCTCATATTTGTAACTCGAAACAGGTACTGCAGAATAAACGAAAGCTAGCGAAGAACGAGGTGACGATGCGCGTTGGAAATGGATCAAAGGTTGATGTGATCGCGGTCGGCACGCTACCTCTTCATCTACCATCGGGATTAGTTTTATACTTAAATAATTGTTATTTGGTGCCTGCGTTGAGCATGAACATTATATCTGGATCATGTTTGTTGCGAGACGGTTACTTGTTTAAGTCCGAGAATAATGGTTGTTCGATTTATATGAGTAATATGTTTTATGCACATGCACCTTTGATAGATGGTCTATTCTTATTGAATCTCGATAGTGGAAATACACATATTAATAACATTGAAGCTAAACGTTTGAAATTGAGCGATAACTCGACCTATATGTGGCACTGTCGTCTTGGTCATATTGGAGTGAAGCGTATGAAGAAACTCCATTCCGATGGACTTCTTGAATCACTTGATTTCGAATCACTTGAAAGATGCGAAGCATGTCTGAGGGGTAAAATTACTAAGACTCCATTTTCTGGTATGATGGAGCGAGCTACAGACTTATTGGAAATCATACATACCGATGTGTGTGGTCCAATGAGTGTAGCATCGCGCGGTGGTTATCGTTATGTTCTTACCTTCACGGATGACTTGAGTAGATATGGGTATATCTATTTCATGAAACATAAGTCTGAAACTTTCAAGAAGTTTAAGGAATTTCAAAGTGAGGTAGAGAATCAACGTAACAAGAAGATTAAATTTCTATGTTCTGATCGTGGAGGTGAATATCTAAGTTAAGAGTTTGGCGAGCATTTAAAGAAATGTGGAATACTTTCACAATTGACACCGCCGGGAACACCACAGCTTAATGGTGTGTCCGAACGTCGTAATCGAACTCTCTTAGATATGGTTCGTTCTATGATGTCACTTACAGATTTACCGTATCATTTTGGGGTTATGCATTAGAAACAGCCGCATTCACTTTAAATAGGGCACCATCTAAATCCGTTGAAACGACACCGTATGAATTATGGTTTGGGAAGAAACCTAAATTGTCGTTCCTTAAAGTTTGGGGTTGCGAGGCCTATGTAAAGAAGTTACAACCGGACAAGCTTGAACCCAAAGCGGAAAAATGCGTCTTCATAGGATACCGGAAGGAAACAATTGGGTATACCTTCTATCATAGATCCGAAGGAAAAATCTTCATTGCCAAGAATGGATCCTTTCTAGAGAAGGAATTTCTCTCGAAAGAAGTGACTGGAAGGAAAGTAGAGCTCGACGAGGTTGTTGAACCTTCTCTCGAACTTGCGAGTAGCGCAGCACCGGAAGTAGTTCCTGTGGTGCCTACACCAATAAGAGAGGAAGCTAATGATGATGATCATGAAACTTTGGTTGAAGTTTCTACAGAACCTCGCAGGTCAATGAGAACTCGTACCACTCCTGATTGGTATGATCCCGTTATGAGTGTCATGTTGGTAGACAACACCGATGACCCTGCAACATATGAGGAAGCGATGATGAGCCCAGATTCCAATAAATGGCAAGATTCCATGAAATCCGAGATTGGATCCATGTACGAAAACCAAGTATGGACTTTGGTGGACTTACCGGATGGCCGGAAGGCTGTCGAGAACAAATGGATTTTCAAGAAGAAAACAGATGCTGATGGTAATGTTACTGTCTATAAAGCTTGACTTGTCGCAAAAGGGTTTCGAAAAATTCAAGGAGTTGACTACGATGAGACTTTCTCACCAGTAGCGAAGCTAAAGTCTGTAAGGATTATGTTAGAAATCGCTGCATATTATGATTATGAGATATGGCAGATGGATGTCAAAACAGCGTTCCTCAATGGAGACATTGATGAAGAGTTGTATATGATGCAACCCAAAGGTTTTGTCGATCCTAAAGATGCTAACAAGGTATGCAAACTTCAACGGTCCATATATGGGTTGAAGCAAGCATCCCGAAGTTCGAATCAACGTTTTGATAAGGTAATCAAAAGTTTTGGTTTTATACAAACTTATGGAGAAGCTTGTATTTACAAGAAAGTGAGTGGGAGCTCTGTAGCATTATTAATACTATATGTAGATGACATATTGTTGATTGGGAATGATGTAGACCTTCTTAATAGTGTCAAAGAATATTTGAATAATAGTTTTTCAATGAAAGATCTTGGCGAAGCAGCTTACATATTAGGCATAAAGATTTATAGAGATAGATCGAGATGCCTAATATCATTGTCACAAAGTACATATTTGGACAAAGTTCTAAAGAGGTTTGGAATGGAAGATAGCAAGAAAGGGTTCTTGCCCATGTTGCCCAATACGACCTTGAGTAAAACTCAAAGTCCAGCAATGGCAGAAGATAGAGAAAGGATGAGTAAAACTCCATATGCCTCAGCCATAGGATCTCTAATGTATGCCATGCTATGTACTAGACCCGACATTGCATATGCTGTTAGTTTGACTAGCAGATATCAAAGTGATCCAGGAGTGGATCATTGGACAGCGGTCAAAAACATCCTTAAGTACTTGAGAAGAACTAAGATATGGTTCTTTCTTATGGAGGTGATGAACAGCTCGTTGTTAATGGCTACACCGATGCTAGTTGGAACACCGATCCGGATGATTCTAAATCACAATCTGGATACGTATTTACTTTGAATGGTGCAGCAGTTAGCTGGAGGAGTGCAAAGCAAAGCGTTGTGGCGAGATCTTCAACTGAATCGGAATGCATAGCTGCTTCGGAGGATTCACAAGAAGCGATATGGATGAAGGAGTTCATTACAGAGCTCGGTGTGGTTCCAAGTGCGCTGGACCCAATGTCTATCTACTGTGATAACATGGGTGCCATAGCCAATGCGCAAGAACCAAGGTCACACAAGAAGCTGAAGCACATCAAGCTACGTTTTCACGCTATTCGAGAACATGTCCAAGATGGTGACATAAAGATTTGTAAAGTACACACGGATCTGAATGTGGCGGATCTGTTGACTAAACCTCTCCCGAGGGCAAAACATGACCAACACCAAACTGCCATGGGTGTTCAGTATATTACCATGTAATCTAGATTAGTTGACTCTAGTGCAAGTGGGAGACTGTTGAAGATATGCCCTAGAGGCAATAATAAATGTAGTTATTATTATATCTTTGTGTTTATGATAAATGTTTACATTCATGCTATAATAGTATTGACCAGGAAACGTTAATACTTGTGTGATTTGTAAACTAAATTAGAGTCCCTGGTAAAGCCTCTTCATAATACTAGCTTGTTGGTTAATAGATGATTGTGGTTTCCCTATCGTGAACATTGAGATGTTATTAACAACAAGATCATATCATTAGGAGAATGGTACGATGGACATACTCCTATAGATAAGCGTAGCAAAAAGATCAAGTCATTTTAATAGTTCAATTGCTATATGCTTTCTGATGCATAGTTATCTGAATTCCTTCGACCATGAGATCATGCATATCACCTTTACCGGATGGATGCTTTTATGACATCAAACACCACACCATAACTGGGTGGCTATAAAGGTGGCATTGAGTGTTCGGAAAGTATGGATTGAGACACATGGATCAAGAGTGGGATTTGTCCATCCATATGATGGATAGATATACTCTGGGCCCTCTCGGTGGAATGTCATCCAATTAGCTTGCAAGCATGTGACTGGCTCATAAGGGATCACATACCACGGGAACAAGAAAAGAGTACTTATCGGTAACGAGGTTGAACTAGGTATGCAGAGATACCGACGATCAAAACCTCGGATAAGTAAACTATGGTGAGACAAAGGGAAATTGGTATCGTATGTAAGTGGTTCATTCGATCGCAAAGTAATCGTAGAAATATGTGGGAGCCATATGAATTTCCAGATTCCTCTATTGGTTATTGATCGGAGAAGTGTCTCGATCATGTCTGCATAATTCACGAACCGTACGGAGACACACTTAAGGATTCGATGTTGTTGAGTAGTTATGGAATGATGAGTAAGATACTGAATGTTGTTCGGAGTCTCGATCCGGGGTATCACGAGGAGATCCGGAATGGTCCAGAGAATAAGATTCATATAAGGAAAGTCCTGTTTCGGAGTTGGGGAATGATTCCGGTGTTTTCATCGGGAATGTTCTAGAAGGTTCCGGAAGGTCCGGCACTCCGGAGGGGAAGGGTACATGAATGTGTCATGACAATGTGGAATAGTTGCATCATGTACTAGGTATCATGGTTGGGCAAAATAAAGGGAGAAATCAAATCCTAGTTTGAAAAGTCAAACGCCAATTTGAAAAGTCAAATGGCAGTTTTGCTTGGTGGAGGGAGAGTAGGAAACCTACTTGGGGAGGAGTTCCTCTCCCTCCACCCGCCGGCCAAGGAGGCCGACTTGGGGGAGGACTCCCTCCCCCTTGGCCGCGCCCTCCCACCTATAAAAGGAGGGGTAGGGCTGCCCCTCTTCCCTACACCCAACACCACCCAAAACCCTAACCCTAGCCGCCGGCCTCCTGCAAGTCGCCACCCTAGGGTTTCTCCTAGCCGCTGACTTGGGGCTTCCCCAAGCCCTAGGCCGCCGGCCAAGCTCCGCCCCTTGGTGCCTCTACATCGCCAAGGCCTCTCTCATAGTCCACCATACTCGCTCCGGCTTAAGGCGAAGCCCTGCGAGAGCTCCCCTCTACTTCCGGTACCACGCCGTCGTGCTGCCGGAATCATGAGGAGAGTGCTACAACCTCCGCTGCCTGCTAGAACAAGGGAGAGGAAGGTCTTCATCGAGTACCGAACGTGTGACCGATGCGGAAGCACTGCCGGAACGCAGCGCCGGAAGGATCGTCTACGCGATCTTGAGATCGGCAAGAGTACGACTACATCACCCACGAGAATCTGCTCTCGTTAAACACTTTGGAATCTTTGAGGGTGAGTTCCTCTATCGACCCGTTGCTACAATCTAGTAGATAGATCTTGGCTTGTTTGTTTGCATGCGGTAGAATTTTTTTGTTTTCCATGCTACGAACCCCTACAATTCTGTCATATGCGCCTCCAATAAGTATACATATGTGCCTCAAATAGCAATTTTGAATTTTAAATTTCACAGAACCACAATACAGTCCAGAATACACAATGCATAGTTATTATATAGTCCAGAATACAGTATAAACATCACAAAATTTCTAGAAAGTTGCAATTGGCAAAAACATAGTATAACCAACACTAATACATAAGAAAAGCTAAGTGGAGAAAGGCTTATGGAGAATAATTCCTTAACTATCCATAAGAACTTGAAGTTCACTACAAAAGCAACATGGACATCAAAAGCAACCAGACACAATTTGAAGTTCACCACATGTCCGACTAGCATATTACAGGAAGTTCACTACATGTCCGACCAACATGGAACATAGCTACTCGACCCTTTAAAGGATTAACTTGAGACCGTTCTCCGAGAACCCACGGAACCAGAATAGGAAGACTTCACCCTCTTTCATCTTGGTCTTCCTCACTGTTGGGGATATGCTATATGGGTATCCTTATAGCATGTCTCTTATCCGACTAACCCGGGTGGCCCATAGTTGGTAGCATGGCCCATGGCCTGCTGGGCGGCCCAGTTAGATGGATCCAGAAGGGAGGCCCATGCCGGATAAAGGAAGGCTATAGTTGGAGTCACCAGCGTACCCGGAGCCTTAGAGTGCAAGATACATTGGACTAGTAATAGACGGTGTAGGACTCTGTAACCTGTCTGGCTAGGACTTTTCCCTGTAAACCTAGGACCTGGCGACTATATAAGTCGGGCCTATGGGAGCCTTTAGGGCATCGATTCATACAACCTCGCACAGCGAACCTATCTCTGTAACTCGACGTATTGCCCTTATAGTGATTTATAGCAGGAGTAGGATTCCACCGCCGTTGTGGGATCTGAACCTAGGTAAGCTCTGTTACCTCGTACCCGTCAACCATTCGCCTTACCCCACGTCTCTAAACACGCACTGTGAGGACCCCTCCATGGCGTACTCGTCGGCAATACCATGATAGTTGGCGCCCACCGTGGGGCAAGAGGCGCTTCAGGCTCTTCAGCGGGCGAGGACCAAGATCTTCGCGGGAATCGGTGAAACCATAGCCATCGGCCGTGTTCCTTCTCCGGCAACGTTCCCATCGTCCCTCCTGACGAGTTCTGGATCCCGGTGAAGACGAACCCTAAGCGGTGTTCGATCGTTCCTATCGGAGACATCCACCTCTTCATCGGCTAAACCGACTCGGGCACTAGTTCCCTGGGAGTCGGAGGAGCATCAAGACCCGCATGGACCGCCTACGGGCAGGATACATTCCCGGAAGGATCGATGTCGATACTCTCTTCGGAGTTTGCCGACAAAGATCGGAAAGCATCAAGACCCGCACGGACCGCCTACGGGCAGGATACGTTCGCGGAAGGATCGATGTCGGATCTCTCTTCGGAGTTTGCCGGCAAAGATCGAAAAAATTCAAAGCCCACCCAAACCGCCCCTGTGCAGGATATAAAGGTGGAAGATCACTGCAAATCCGCCGGCTTAGCCCGTGCGTCTGGACAGCAGAGATCCAAGTTCGTCGGCGTGGTTACCATCTTCGATCTGGCGCACTGCATTCAGAGAGAGGGCAAAAACCCCCGCGATTACCTAGCCAGGTGGCTCCGCATACGAGCCGACCTAGCCCACTACCCCGATGATAACGCTCTGTATCACTTCGTGGAAGGACTGGACCGTGGCACACTTATCCGACATTCTTTAACATGGCAGCAGGCAACAAGACGCCTCACCCTCGAAGAGATGGTGAGCACCGTCAACAACTACGCGGAGGCCGAAGCGGCAGCTCAGATAACGCATGCGCTCATTGACGGAGCTCCCCCGATTCAGCCACCGCCACCACCGCCTCCCGCCGCCATCGTCATAACAGCACCACCACCTCCAGTCATAATTGAGCCCATTGCACCTCCACCGCCCGTCACCAAGGAAGTCCTAGCACCCTCCGACTCTATCATTGACGCGCTTTATGCTGACTTCATTGCAGATTCAGAGGAAATAGACTTCAGTCCAGAAGAGCCAGACTCCGCTATGCAGGAGATGGAGGAGGAGTACTCGTGCGACGAACAGGCCAACAACGTTGTCGCGTCCCGAGGGGTATTCGTCACCATTGGGACGACGATGGATGAAGATCAACCTAGACGAGCTCCGCCTACGGCACTAGAAAAGGGGAAGGGGCCACTTATTGCTGCTGACGATGATCGCGCAAAAGACATGCCTCCTCCTCCCAACCCAGTGCAGCAGCCGCAGGAACTCGGCACCGGCCCGAGTAACAATAACACCACAAACTTGCCGCCTCCATCATCTACGTCTGCAACAGCGCAGGTTACTCCAGCTAATAGAGTGATGTACGGCAACCTCCTCGTCGAGCCACTAACCGTCGCTCATATCCGGAGCGTGACCCAGCTTGATGAGAAATGCCAGCAACTGCTGGAGGAGGCGCAAGCCATCGCGGAGCAAGGCGCTAAGCTAGATCGAGATCTGGTCAACACGCAGAAATCTATAGAAAAAGCTAGAGCAATGGAGGCCGAGTACAAGACTCTGCTACAGCAGCAGAAGGCTAAGAAAGCTCCGGCTCGCGTCATCAACGATCCTGGTGTACGACGCAACCTAGGATGGGCTCCCTCGAAGCCGGCACAAGCCAAGCCTTACATTGATAGTGAAGGCAAGCAGGTGCTGCCCACCCCACTCCTTAACCTCGCCATCGCCAAGACCCTTCTGGAGCAGGATAGATCACCTGAGGCAGTGGAACAGGTCTACGACATGTAGCCAAGGCGGTGAAGCAGCAGTAAAAGGCCACCTCCTAGAGGCTTGAGTCTAACCCAACACTCTGCCAGTCTAGCCAGTACAAACCGCCAAGGGACAGATCTCCTCTTGATGTCGGGTCCCAGACGGGTTCCTCAGAACGAAGACGGAGGGATGCACGCAACAGGAAGGATGCCATCCCAATATCCTCCGACCATGGAGAAAAGGCCCGACCTTGTCGCCCATCACCACCGCCCCGGTCTCCCCGACATCGCGAAGATCACAACGCTCACCATCGTACGTATATGCCCCCACCAAAGTAGTGTGGCATCGTCATCCGCGACAACACGGAGAAAACCCGTCATGACGGAAAGCGCAACGAAGGACATAAGAGCAGGTCGCGCCATGACCCTCCGCGTCCGACAAGCAACCGCGACAGACGTGAGGCGTCGCAAGAGGGTAATAGCAAGAAGGCTAACCCACCGCCACCTCCGCCTCCGTCACCACCAAGCAGTCACCATGGCGGAGGAGGCTCGCGTCGTTCACGCAGCCCATCCCCTGTTGACAAGAAGAAGAACCCGGAGCCATACGATGCACGTTCGCGGATCGACAAGATCCACGAGGCCCGGGAAGGACCATACCTGGGACCACGTTGCTTTGGACCTGCAATACGGTCCGCAACTTACCCCAAAGGCTTCGGATTGACAAGACCATCAAGCCCTATGACGGCACCGCCAATCCAGCCACATGGTTGCAGGACTATGGCAACGCGGTGGAGATTGCCGGAGGCAACCCCAACGTCGCCGTCAAGTACCTCCCATTAATATTGGCGGATACGGCCCATCAGTGGATCGACGACTTGCCAGAGAAATCTATCTACAACTGGTTGGACATGCAAGAAGCGTTCACCAAGAACTTTGAGGGTACATACAAGCGTCCCTGCACTATGGGCGATCTACAGTGGTGCGTGCAAGAGAAAGACGAGACATCTCGCGCCTACCTCTCCCGCTGGCTGGACATGAAGAATTCCTGCGCAGGAGTGCACGCTCAGACCGCCATGGCCGCCTTAATCGATGGGTTGGAAAGGGGCACGTTGCTCCGACATAAGCTGAAGTGCTTGCAGGACAATCACCAGCTCGACTTGAACTAGATGATTCAGTTGGCTAGTGAGTTCGCAGCTGCCGACGACGATGCTCGTGGCTCCTTGCCGGCAACGGCCGTTCCAACTCAAGATCGGAGGAACAGCAGTACAAATCGGAAGACTGCTCCAGAAGAAAAGCAATCTACCGACATGGTCGCCATGACTTTTGCAGGACTAGGAGAAGGCGGACAACGTGGCCGAGGAAGGGGAGCTGGTCGTGGGCAGCAACGAGGAAGTGAAACCACCTCGGTGCCGCTCCGTGTTCCCCAAACCTACGAGGAGTACCATGATATGCCATGCCTCGTACACCTCGACGTCAACGGCAAAGCCACCCATACCAATCGACACTGCAAGTTCGTTAATGACCTCAAGGAAGACCTGGAGTCTGGCTACAAGCGAAGTCGGAAGAACAGACTGCGCGGCAAGGGCAAGGGGAAGAATAAGGAGGAGGAGTCCAAGGATTCAAGTGACATGGACGAGGACGTTGAACCCAAGCACGACGCCAAAAGAGACGACAAAGCCAAGAACCCCTTCGCGAAGAAGGCCCCAGTCTACCACACTTTCCTTGGCACCCCCACCGTCCGACAACAGAAGACCTCTCCGAGGATCCTGATGGCTACTCTCCCCCTAGTCCCTTACTACCTGCACTGGTCGGAGGTTCTAATAACTTGGGACAGGACGGACCACCCAGACCTTATACCCACGGAGAACCAATACGCCATGGTCATCAACCCCTTGATTGACGGCGTGGAGTTCACCAAGTGTATGGTGTACAGTGGAAGCAGCATCAACATCATGTACCTGGATACACTGCAAAAGATGAACTTGATGGAGGCAAACCTAAGGCGGACCAACACCATCTTCCACGGCGTAGTGCCTGGTCGGGAGGCTCGGTCCCTAGGGTGCATTACACTTCAGGTAGCCTTTGGCGATGTTAATAACTACCGCCAAGAGCGCATGACCTTCGAGGTGGTCCCCTTCAAGAGCGTGTACCACGTCATATTCGGCCGCGACATATTCCACACGTTCATGGCCAAGCCATGCTTCATCTACAACAAACTCAAGATACCCGGACCAAACGGCATCATGACCGTATCTGGAAGCTTTACCAAGGCAATGGACTGCGAGATCAACGAAGCAGCCGTTGCAGAAGCTGTCCTCTACAGCGAAGAATTCAAAGAGATCCAGAGCAAGGTCGATGACTCAGAGATGCCCGCGTCGAAGAAACAAATCTCCGACTCCGCTCATGCGTTCAAGGCCACCATCGAGACCAAGCCGATGGAACTTGTGGTAGGCGATGCCTCCAAGGTCACCGCCATTGGGACGAACCTGGATCCCAAATAGGAAAGCGCGCTCGTCGAGTTCCTCCGTGAGAACAGGGACATCTTTGCCTGGCAACCTGCCGACATGAAAGGTGTACCTAGGGAACTTGCCGAGCACAACTTAAACATGATCCAAAATCCAAACTAGTGAAACAACCTCTACGACGCTTTGGAGATGAGAAGAGACGCGCCATTGGCAAAGAGATAGCTAGGTTACTTAAGGCTAGATTTATCCGAGAAGTCCTTCACACCCAATGGGTGGCCAATCCTATACTTGTCCCCAAAAAGGGAACCAATGAATTAAGAATGTGCGTTGATTACACCGGCTTGAACAAAGCATGTCCCAAAGATCCGTTTGCTTTGCCTCGCATTGACCAAGTCATTGACTCGACGGCTGGCTCGGAACTTTTGTGTTTTCTCGATACATACTCAGGATACCACCAGATCAAGATGAGGAAGTCAGACCAATTGGCCACTTCGTTCACTACCCCATACGGCACATTTTGCTATGTCACGATGCCCTTTGGGCTGAAAAACGCAGGTGCTACCTACCAGCGGACAATGCAACGTTGCCTTCACGACCAAATTGGTCGGAACGTTCACGCCTACGTGGACGATATCACGGTGATGTCTAAAAAGTCAAACGACTTAATCTTCGACTTAAAAGAAACCTTCAATAATCTTCGGAAATACAACATGATGCTTAACCCTAAGAAGTGTGTCTTCTGGGTTCCAGCCAGAAAATTGTTGGGCTTCATCGTTTCCCAGCGTGGAATTGAGGTCAACCCGGAGAAAATTAAGGCCATCTTAAACATAAACCGTCCGACATGCCTAAAGGACATTCAACGACTAACAGGTTGTGTTGCAGCAGTTAGTCGGTTCGTCAGCCGACTTGGAGAGAAGGCCCTGCTGCTGTACAAGTTGCTGAAGAAGGCGGACAAATTCACGTGGACAGACGAAGCAGATGCAGCATTGAAGCATCTCAAGGAGATTCTTTCCTTAGCGCCCATCCTTAAAGCACCCGAGCCTGGCGAGCCCCTGTTAATTTACATGGCGGCAACCAACCGGGTTATCAGCATCGTCGTCGTCGTAGAGCGGAAGGAACCAGGCTATGAGCACGGAGTTCAACGACCAGTTTACTATGTAAGTGAGGTCTTGACGGAGTCTAAGCAGCGTTACCCGCACTACCAAAAGATATATTATGGAGTATTCCTTGCTTCTCGGAAGCTGAGGCATTACTTTCAGGAGCACCCAATCACAATGGTGAGCAAGACTCCACTGTCCGACATCATCAATAACAGTGACGCTACAGGAAGGGTCGCGAAGTGGGGCATTGAACTTGCCGCCTTCGAGATCACCTACAAGAGACGCGACGCTATCAAATCACAAGCCTTGGCAGATTTTGTTGCAGATTGGACGGAGATGCCAGACGCTACTCCGTTGCCAGAACCAGAGTACTGGGTGATGCACTTTGACGGATCAAAGTTGCTCAATGGCTCGGGGGCTGATGTATTGCTACAATCACCAACAAGAGACAAGCTACACTACGTTCTGCAGATCCACTTCGAGGCTACAAACAACATGGCGGAGTATGAAGCACTCATTCACGGACTACGTGTAGCCAAGGATATTGGCATCAAGCACATAGTTTGCTGTGGAGATTCCGACTTGGTTGCCCAGCAGGTGGCTGGCACCTAGAATGCGCGGAACCCTATGATGGCGGCATATCGAGACGAAGTGGACGAGATAGCCAAGAGCTTCTTGGGCTACGAAGTTAAGTATGTGCCTAGGGAACAAAACGAGGCGGCTGATCTGCTGTCTAAGCTAGGATCAGGGCGCAAGCGAATTCCGCCAGGAGTTTTCCTAGAGCATCTGCGCACACCATCCGTGAAGGGAGCCGACATCGACAACCCGGATAGAGCTGACTCTTTCTTCAACATGGTGACTAAGGTCCCTCCGGCTTGGACAAAACCATTCATGGAATACCACGAACACGGAACTTTGCCCGACGACAAATAGTACGACGAGAAAAGGGTTATACCATAATCAATGGGCAACTCTACAAAAGGAGCACTACTGGCGTATACCTCAAGTGTGTTTCCCAGCTAGAAGGTATGGAAATCCTATGTGAAATCCATCTCGGAGATTGCGGGCATCACGCCGCTCCTCGATCGTTGGTCGCGAAAGCCTTCCGGCAAGGATTCTGCTGGCTGACCGCGAAGACGGACGCCGACAAGCTGGTTGAGACATGCATGGGATGCCAGTATTATGCCCAACAACCACATTTTCCTGCTGAAGAACTGCGAACAATACCAATAACTTGGCCGTTTGCGGTCTGGGGGCTAGACATGGTGGGACCGTTACAGACGGCACCTTGCGGGTTTACGCATCTGCTTGTAGCAGTTGATAAATTCACCAAATGGATAGAAGCTAAACCCATTAGAAAGCTTGATGGGGCAACAACCCTCAGGTTTGTCCGAGATCTAGTGGTGAGATTTGGTCTCCCACGTAGCATTATCACCGATAATGGCAGCAACTTATCACTCGGAGAAGTGGAGGCATATTGCTGGGAGAAAGGCATCCGACTTGACCTTGCATCTGTGGCACACCCACAATCCAATGGACAGGTCGAGCGAGCCAATGGATTAATTCTGCAGGGAATCAAGCCACGTCTTGAGGCACCGCTACATAGAGCAGCTGGAGCCTGGGCGGAAGAATTGCCATCTGTGTTGTGGAGTTTACGAACTACACCCAACAGATCTACCGGCTACACCCCTTACTTCATGGTATATGGAGCAGAAGCCATCCTGCCTTCCGACATCCTCCACGATGCACCAAGAGTTGCCGCCTACGACGAGGATGACGCTGAAGAATCCAGACACCTGGATGTGGACCTTCTCGAGGAGGAGCGCGTTTTGGCATGCCAAAGATCCGCCATCTACCAGCAGAAGCTACGCAGCTACCATAGTCGCCGCGTTCGGCATCGCTCATTTAAAGAGGGGGATTTGGTGCTCCGACTTAAGCAGAAGAAGTCACACAAATTATCCCCGCCATGGGAAGGACCGTTCATCATAAGCAAGGCGCTGCTCAATGGGTCTTACTACCTTGTTGACAATCGTGAACTTAAGGATAGACCCAACGAGGATCATAAGCGTAAGCGACGTGACCCGGATGATGACTACCCGGAGCTTGATCAGCCATGGAACATAGCACAGCTACGTCCTTTTTACACTTAGCATTTTTATCTAATTGTGTATCTCTTATATGATCAATGAAATAAAGCTCTTTGGTTCACTCATATTTCTGAGTCTTTTACCTCCTTTAGTGTTCATTTTTGGATCATATAAAACCTTTATGCACAAGCTTTGCATTTGCACTTGTGAAAATTCCGCCTACGGGCGTTAGCTTAAGTTTTCTGGTCTACACGTTCTTTGTTGTTTTTATGTGGATTCTGGAGTAGTGACTTTCGGCACTTATTGTCGGCGATTTTGTGCTCAGGTTTTTGACGGTGCCATTGGGCATCATCACCTAAGCGCATGGTTCCGACAACGAGTCTTCCGACTCATGAAAAGTCAAGCATAAAAACCAAAGTAATGGATAAGCCAGCACTTGCTTAAAAAATATATACATGCTGGGAAATAAATTCTTAAGTAGCAGGACATAACAACCATTGTTTTCCGCCTTAAGTTACACCATCAAGTTTTTTTCCGCGCATCCACCAAAGGCAAAACAAATATTACATAGTGTTTTTCACTCTTTGGGCGTAGGAGACTTGGAAGCAGCATCGTCCCCAGCCGGAGAATCACCCTCAACATCGGCGCTATGATGAGACTCAGAGGAGTCTTGGTTGACGTTGTCGATGGTGTTCATGGGCACGAAGACGTCGATGTCCACCAACTCGGCGAATCTGTTGTCATAACCCGCGAGTGATGACAAGATGGCTTCGTGATCAATCTCTTTGCCGTCATCATCAACGTCGGGGATGCCAGAGGTCACCGTGTCGATGTCGGCATCTTCGTAGTGTGCCTTCACCATTGAGAGCGCCATCCTCGCGCCAGCCCGTGCACATGAAGCTTTCCAGCTTGTAACACGCTTGAGGGCTCGGCGCAGAATCTCCGAGTACTTGGTCACGGAGTCCGATGCCTTGATATATATCTAGAGGGGCTTAGAAATCTCCTTGGCTTGGATGATGGCGGTGTTGATGAAGTTGCCGGCAAGAACCATGCATTCCTTGTCCGAAGGAGGCGAGCGGGTTAAACCCATAGGCGCTGAAAATTCCGACAAGGAGCGCATGAGTTCAATAAACTCTAAGTATCCAGACTACAGAAATACAAGGCGGAGGAAACTTACTGAAGATGCTGGCCTTAGCCTGCCAGACGTGTCCGCCAAGGATTCCTTCTCTTGTTGGAGGAGCTTAAACGCCTCGCTGTGGCGATGGTTTTGCTCATCAGCAGCTTGCTTCTGATCTTTTAAGATCGCAAGCTCCTCCTTCAAGCGATTGATCTCCGCGGAGGCGGAATCTTGCAGGGCTTTCATGGAATCCTCGTGCATCTTCAGCATCTCTTCCCTCTCCTTCTTAAGGATTTTGTTCTCACTGTCCAGCTGCTGGATGTGCTTGGACTGCTCGACAATATCCTTGGCCTTGGCGACATGCTCTGCAAGTCGGAGAAAACAAAGTACACAGTGAGTACTCAAAGAAGGAAGGCATAAAACCAAGACGGATGCGCAAAAAAGAAAACAGACTCTTGTTTTTGATGATCTGTTCCTTCAAGATGACAGTTTTACCCTTTTCGGCTTCAAGATCTGCGCGCATCTTCTGGTACTTGTCGTTGGCCATGCCCCTCCGAGCATTTTCATTCTGTGGAATAAAGAAAAAAAAGTTAAAATGTTGTTTAGTCTGCTTGGAGCACCTAGTCGGAAACTTTCCATCTAGGCGCTCGGGGGCTACAGCGAAAGTTTTTCAACTTTGCAATATGCTTAGCTTTTCTTTAAGCATCTAGTCGGAGCTACTTCAGTTCTCGATTAGAAGCTTGGGGGCTACAGTATAAAGTTTTAACTCGAAAAATGCTTAGCTTTTCTTTAAGCATCTAGTCGGAACTGATTCAGTTACAACTAGAGGCTTGGGGGCTACAGTATTGAAAATTATAAACACTGTGTATGCTACTCTTAAAGCATCTAGTCGGAATAGTTTCTTCCATCTAAATGCTTGAGGGGATACAGTGAGAGTTCTTTCTAACTTAGTCACTCTTAGAGCATATAGATGCAAAACCTATGGTTTTCCGTCTACATCCTCGGGGGCTACAGTGGGATACTCATATGAAATGCAAAAGGTAAAGTAAGACTTACAAGTGCAATAATCTTGAGGTTTGTAGCACTCTCGGCCAACAGCTTGCCAAAGGAAATGCTATTTCCTTGCAAGATATCTGCTTGTCGGAGCAGATCCTCAATACCGCATATCGGAGATGACGGCACTCCTCCAGGAACCATAGTTGTGTTACTCGGCAGGAGCGTCGGGTAAACTATCTTTGGGAACTCGAAGGGTTTCTAGGGAGTAGGGGAGCCGCCTTCGGCAGAGGTACCATCTCCCACTGCCGCCTTGCCGCTACCGATGGCATCCTTAGCCGGAGCTTCATCCCTTTGTAGAGCAGCGCTCTCCTGTGTCGCTTGCTCGCCGACAACAGCGAGTTCGGTAGAAGCGCCAGAATCCACTTCCATGGCGGAAGGGCCTGGTGCCTCCTGGACTTGAGAGCTTGTCGGGGCAGAGGAAGGCTTGACGGCAGGAGTAGCAGGGGCGATGGCGGGGGAGGAGTCGCGATGTAGCATATGTTTGATATTTCTAGAAGCCCCCAAAGTCTTGGAGGTCTTCTTGAGGCTGGTCGTGGCTTTTTTCCTGAAACGTGCAAAGTGCATAAGTACAGGAGCAAGACAGATAAATAAGACAATGTCGGAGAATGAGAAGCTTACACTAGGGGGCGTGCTTTGGCAAAAATCCCGGTGGCTTTTCTCTTTTCGCCTCCAGGGCGGCGGTAGTCTTCTTGGAGGCTCCACCCTCCGTCTTCTTCTTATTGCCTCCTTCGGCAGCGTCAGAGGTGGCGCTCTTCCGCTTTCGTGCCAACGGGACATCATCGTCGGACACGACCGTGACTTCCTTCATCTTTGGATCATAGATTTGGGCAGCCAGGTTGTCCTCATCTAGTTCGCTAAGCTGTTAAGTTAGAAATCACCGTGTTAAATGGGGTGGTAATGGCAAGACGGAGAAACTGGAGTATATGTCGTACACGGAAAATACATATCTACCTTTGGGCACTTGCCGTCTACGAACATGTCGTAGGTGATGGTGAAGCCACGCTTCTTATCCTTCACCTTGACGATGTCCTTCAGGCGGAGCTTGACGGAGTCGCTCGAGAAGTTATCCACGGAGATCCGGAGGGTATCCCTTCGATCACTGGTATACTCGTGCATGAACTTCGCGCGGTGCTGCAGAGGCTGGATTCGTCTGATGAACCAGCACATGGCCAGGTCCAAGCCGGTTAAACCCGTCTCTACGAACCATTTGATCCGCCTTATTGCACGAGAAGCATCGAGGTCGGAGGGAAGGGAGGCATGGGATCTCCATGTGGAAACTTCAGCGGCGGCTCCATCCGCGAAGTCCGGGTACGTTACTTCTCGGCCCGCCAAAGGAATGTCGGGGCCGTAGAAGTACGTCCGCTACCAGTTTTTGCAGGACTCGTGGCTGACGATATCGGGGAACCGCCGGCCAGGTCGGATCTTGAAGCTTATGGTGCCGCAGTTCCTAAGCTCTTCCCTACTGTGTCCGGCTTCACGTTTGACGGTGAAGAAGTACACGAACAAGTCTAACCTAGGCCTAATCCCTAGGTAACCCTCACAAAGTGCCGCGAAGTTGCTAAGCACTAAGATGCTATTGGGGGAGAGGTTATGGGGTTGGACCTTGTAGTGGTTCAAGACGGAGAGAAAGAAGTGGGAGATGGGCAGAGAAACGCCGCGTACCAGCTGAGCCTTGAGGTACACCTTTTCTCCGGCTTGGGGAGAAGGTGTCACCTCGCCGGCCGGCGCCGCCCGCCAGGCGAGCCCCTCCGTCGCGGGAAGGTAGCCTTCGGCGACCATCTCTTGGATGTCGTGGTCGGTGATGTCCGAGCCGCGCCAGTCGCCCTTGTGCGAGTCTGGCTCTTCTTCCAGAGGCTCTAGCACCGCCAGATTATGGTCACCGCCGGTGGTTTCGATCACCGTCGATGCGGGGATGACCAGGCCCTCTGGGGGCACGATGATGGAGCTCGCCAGATTCGCCGTGGCTTCGCTCGACGCCGCCATTGATAGGGAGGAGCTGCTGCTGGCCATGGGGTGATGGAAGGATGCGACTGACGCAGAGGGAGGCTAGGGTTCTCGAGGTTTCTCGCGGAGAGCTCGAGGAGGCGTGCAACTGGAGGAAGAAGACGATGACGCGAGAGGAATGAGGTAAAAAGTGGAAAGTGTCCCATGGTTACTATTTATCATACTCTGTCAAGATTCGTGCAACTGATCGGACAGTTGCCGCGTAGATGACGTGTTCGTGAACATGAGCGGTAATTTTCGCCACATCTCCAACCGTCGCTGCCAACGTTTCGTATCACTCGCGCGGGAAAATCAGATATGATTGCGTTCTCTGCATGTGTGAGTTACGAGGCGTCGCTGACCTAAGCCTACGTCGTCCTAGCTAACACAGGTAGATGAGCCGTCGCATCAAAGATTTCGGCATGGACGGATTTAATCCGACTACGGAAGAGTACGATGGAAGATTTAGCATTTCTCCGGCTTACCATTCGAAGACGGAGAAAACCTTGCAGGGTTCTTTGGGAGGACTACAAGATATTGCTTGATGATTTGCCGACATCCATCTAGACGGAGCATTCAACGTGAAGAGGCAAGATGGCGCAAGATCTCGGAGTTCTCCGGGGGCTACTGTTGGGGATATGCTATATGGGTATCCTTATAGCATGTCTCTTATCCGACTAACCCGGGTGGCCCATAGTCGGTAGCATGGCCTATGGCCTGCTGGGCGGCCCAGTTAGGTGGATACAGAAGGGAAGCCCATGCCGGATAAAGGAAGGCTACGGTGGAGTCACCAGCGTACCTGGAGCCTTGGAGTGCAAGATACACAAGACTAGTAATAGATGGTGTAGGACTCTGTAACCTGTCCGGCTAGGACTTTTCCCTGTAAACCTAGGACCTGGCGACTATATAAGTCGTGCCTATGGGAGCCTTTAGGGCATCGATTCATACAACCTCGCACAGCGAACCTATCTCTGTAACTCGGCGTATTGCCCTTATAGTGATTTATAGCAGGAGTAGGATTCCACCGCCGTTGTAGGATCTGAACCTGGGTAAGCTGTGTTACCTCGTACCCGGCAACCGTTCGTCTTACCCCACGTCTCTAAACACGCACTGTGAGGACCCCTCCATGGCATACTCATCGGCAATACCACAACACTCACCACCTTATTCCAGTTGGAGGTGATCTGGACTCCTACATTGCTTCCTATGCCAATTATGACTCTTATTGTAGAAATGCTTCTCCCCTTCCAAAAAAACCTTGATGTTTGTTGGCAAGTTCAGGTATTTCTTGATGAAGGAATAAATGTACTTCCTTGCAAAGTACTGCATAAAAGCAACAAAGGGAACATTAATTCACAGAAATGGAGGTGATCGTGGCATGAAAGTGGCAAACATAGATGTGTCTTATGTGCACATAAATGGAGGTAAAAATGCATACCATTTTTGCGCATCGCCTGTCTATGTGTCTATCCTGAATATTGCAAACATAGATTTGTCTTGTTGGTCTCTCACGAGATACCTCCTTCAAAAAGTCCACTTGTGAACCGTCCAAAGCCACACGGTTCACAAACACACAACATTTATCAAAGGTGAATCTCATTGCCTTTACTCTCAGGCCTACATGTAAGAGACACATACTTAGCATGTAAGAGACATATACATAGAAGATACATACTTAGCATGTAAGAGACATATACATAGAAGAGACATACTTAGCATGTAAGAGACATATACATATAAGAGACATACTTAGGATGTAACAGGCTTATACACAGAAGATTACCTCGAATGGAAATAGCTCTAGCTTCATGAGAAGCAACACACCGCTTAGCAGCGGCGCGCCGCTTAGGAGCAGCGGCTTCACGAGCAGCGCGCTTCTTAGCAGCCGCAGCTTCACGGAGAGTGCGCCGCATAGCAGCCACAGCTTCACGGGCAGCCGCTTCATCATCAGAACTAATGTTGATGACTTTGACATTTTGCGCATTCTCGGCATCCATGTCTGCAGAGGGTTTCATCACAACAGAGTAAAGCAATGCAAATAAGGAAAATCACAATCCGGCGCCAGCATGATGTACTTACTTCTCTGGCGATGTGATCCAGAGTTACCCCACATAAGAAAACATCAAGCAACACCAACATAGACTTAAGCAGTCATCCAGCAGTAGTCCTCTTCACCAAAAAATAATTAACAGGGGTAGCTACAGATATAACCAAACATTGTACTTTCTTAAACCAGCAGTAAAAAGTTTGGTTATCAACATAAATAGCAGGATAAGTGAGACCATACCAAATACATCAAAGTTGTTATGCTATATAATGACAAAACAACGGAGGTACGAAGGTAGCAGGAGATCCCAAGTTCAAATCAAGCTTTAACAAGGTCTATGCTATTGGGGAGGTTTGGGGGTGGTGGACTTTCAAAAACAATGATGCATTACTAATCAAGTTCTTGGACAAATTCTATAATAACAAGGATATTCCTTGGGGACAACTATTTAAAATCTCTTATTACACATGCAAAGAATTTGTGTGGTTCTTTTTGGTGGCGAGATGTCCTCAAACAAGTTGATAATTTTCGAGGGGTGGCTGCTATCTCCTTAGGCAGAAGTGGTACTCTTCTTTTCTGGTTGGAAAATTGGTTCATACATGACATTAAGCTCCCTCTTAAAGATAGGTTTCCTAGACTATTTTCATATGTCTTGAATGAGAACTTGTCCACGGCACAGTTTATACAGTAGAAGAAATCAGTGATCTATTTTATTTGCCACTATCTATAGAGGCTTACCAGGAACTGGAGGATCTTAAGTTACTTATGTTGAATAACCCTTTATCTCCCGACAATGATGTTTGGACTTACCAATGGGGAGAAGGTTATATGTCAAGCAGTTTCTATAAGTTGATCCATGAGCATATCCAAGTGCCTAGTGTATACATATGGATTTGTAAATCGAGCTGTATGATGAAGACTAAGGTTTTTTTCTTGGCTGTTACTTAGAGACAGACTCAACACAAGGGATTTGTTACAAAGGAGGCATTGGCATGTTACTGATGATACTCACTGTGAGCTCTGCCCTACTCATGCATATGAAGATAGGATCCACTTATTTTTTGAGTGTAATTTCAGTAGTCTTATATGGAACTACCTACAAATTGACTATGAGCCTCACGATGAGTTACAACAAATCATTGCGGAATCCAATTAGAGAGAGTTCATATATGTGATAAACACAACCACATACTTAATCTAGACAGGGGCAATTCCTCACTAGGATCTCAAAACACATGCCCTACAATTCCTCACTAGCAATTCAACCTAAACTGAACCAAATCCTAAACCTAAACTAGCAGGGGAGGGAGAGGAGCGGCTCACCTGCGGACTAGACGGCGTGCACAGTTCGGCGATGGACGACTCCTCCTTCTTCAATGCAGAGAAGTGGCGGGTGGGCGAACGCTCCTTCTTCTTCGATACAAAGAAACGGCGGGCGGGCGAACCTTCTTATGGCTCCTTCTTTGCGAATCGGACGGCGACGAGCAGGAGCTTGCGAGAAGAGAGAAAGAAAGGGGAACGAGAAGTCGATGCGCGCTGCTGACCTTGGTTCGACGGGCAAACTTATGCGAGTCGCATTCATCAAGATGCGACTTGTATAACTTTCCATGCCCTAGTCAAATAGACTACACATGCAGTATTTATCACAAAATGATTGCTAGCTCGGTGGCTAGACACCCAGTACCTTGGCCACCGAGGTTCGAATACTGGTGGCCACTTTTTTGGAACTAAAAAACAACAAATATGAACTATAAAAATAGTCTAAAATAATATGAACTATAAAAATGTTTTAAAATTAATATGAACTATAAAAAATAGTCTAAACCACTGCGTGGAACTGTGGCACCTACCACAACTGGACCCACACAACTTACTCAAGGCGCATCTGCTCTATATGCGCCTCAAGTATTTGAACTACACGAGGCGCATATAGAGAAGATGCGCCTCGAGTAAGTGGAGGCAGCCAGATATGATTCGTACATGCGATATAGGAGACGCATCCCTCAAGTAATAATATACAAGAGGAGCACCGTTTAGAAATGCGTCTCGTGTATTTAGTGGAGGCGCATCTCATATACAGCAGGCGCACCGTTTAGACATGCGTCTCGTGTATTTAGTGGAGACGCATGTTTGAGAGATGCGCCTCCTATAAGCATGTCTCATATAGTCTTTTCTCTAGCACTGTAATATCCTAGTGTCTCATTATGGATTGGAGTCGTCTAGACAAGTGACATAAGTGGAGTCATTATCTATGTTCTTGTAAAGGTGGTCCACAATCATTCTCTCAAGTTGAAAACCGATTTGTGAGATCAAATGAAACGGTTCATAGGAAGTTCAAAGAAGTATTGCATTGCTTGTGCAAGTTAGCGTGCCATAACATAATACCTCGAGATCCTTCTTTCCAAACCGTACATGCACGGATAAAAGAAGAACCGTTTTGGCCTAATTTCAAAGATGTAATAGGGGCAATAGATGGTTGACATGTCCCAGTTGAAGTGTCGGCGGATAAGGTTGTGAACCACACCGGTCGACATGGGTTCCCATCTCAAAAGGTGATGGTTGTTTGCGACTTTGATATGCGATTTACTTTTGCTGTGGCTGGTTGGCCTGATTCTGCCCATGATATGCGGATCTTAAATGACACGTTATCAAAGTATGAACGTCGATTTCCTAAGCCTCCTGCAGGTACTAGTTGTATGCGTCATATCTTGCTTCTTGATATGTCTTTTTTATTTGCTTCCTGATTTGTCTTATTTAAGTAGGTAAATATTACCTCGTCGATTCGGGTTATCCAAATCGTAAAGGATATCTTGCTCCTTACAAAGGCCAAATATACCATCTACCGAAATTCCGTAATGGACAAAAACCGGTTGAGAAGCACGAGTGGTACAACTATGTCCATGCTCACGGAAGAAATGTCATTGAACGCAATTTTAAAGTGCTCAAAGCTAAATTTCGCATGCTAAAGGTTGTACCTAGTTTTAAGCCTCGTAGGCAAAAGAAAATTATTTTAGCGTGTATGTCGCTACACAATTATATTCGTGATACCAAGCTTCCCGATAAGGAGTTCGACATATGTGATGAAGACGAAGACTATATTACAAGAGGGGAAGAACCGCTTCAAGGTGATGAGGCTATAGGGAAGCGTCACGCTATCTACATGAACTCAATCCGTGATATAATTGCTGACTCCTTGTTCAGCATGATGGAAAAATGAAGCTTCATGCGCTCATGTGCTAGTGACTAGTATATTTTGTGATATGTGCATATAATATTTTGCGCTGCAACTAAGGTAGTTGTTGGGCTGTTTGCTTGTTAAAATATCAAGCATTCAAAAGAGAGAACATGTATATTTCGTAAAGGGGAAGGCTCCAACAAAGACCCCTGTTGCTCCATTTGCTTTAATGAGATCATTATCGTTAAATAGTAATTAAAAAGTCTCTCGGATGTTTAGGGGTACATCAGATATTTACCATCATAGCCGCAGTTCAGTCAGCTACTTGCTAAATAGCTTTTACCGTTTTCTCACAGCACACAGCCCACAGTTGCTTGGCTGCTTTGCCACAGCTCATAGCCCACAGCTATATTTAGATAAGACACGGCTCAACCAAACAGGACTAGATATATTCATATATAGATGAAATTAAGTCAACTAATATGAGTCGAAAAGAGTATCTTTTTATGAATTAAGTCAAAAGTTGCGGGCACAGATGAAACGAAGAGTCAGTTCCGAAGTTTTTCTCGAAAACGGAAAAATATTTCTATGGGATCTGGTCCACAGATTTAAAGTCGTGGACCAATTTCAGCAAACAACACGTGTCTAAAACAAAGAAAAAAACAAAATTAGCAACCGTTTTCTAGATATAAATTGCTACTGTCTGTCTCAAAAAAAAAAATCTCAAAATTTTTTTGCTACGTATCAATCATGCGAGTTGGTCTACTGTCATTTCGTCTCCTCTTGGGCCGGCCCTCAGGCGGCCCGACGTCTTGAGTGTCAACTGTGTTGCCTCTCCTGTGGATTTAGGATTCGTTAGTAAAGGGTTCCGGCCGGCCGCGATGGGTCACTCCCAGATCGGTGGTGGACGCGACGACCGCATCAACAAGCTCCCCGACGGCGTGCTAGGCCACATCCTCTCCTTCCTGCCGGCCAAAGAGGCCGCACGCGCGGCCGCGCTCTCCATCCGGTGGCGCGATGTCTTCGCCAGCGTCCACACTGTCTCCTTTGAGCAGCCGGATCTCCACCTCGACTTGCGCCTCCAGTCCCGACCAAGACATGCCGGCCGCAACATCATACCGACGCCGCCTTTCCCCAACGGCGTCAGCGCCGCGCTCCTCGCCCGCAACCGCCGCCGCGGCACCGCGGCCCCGATGCGCGCCCTGCGCGTGGCCTTCCGCAACTACTTCAACGGGATGGACGACCACGACTCCATGGTTGACCAGTGGATCTCGTATGCCATGCAGCAGGCTGGCCCTGAGCTCCACCTCGAATTGCGCCTCCAGTGCCTCCAGGACGGCGAGATCTGCGGCCGCCTCTACTCCCTCCGAAGCGCGGCCAACGGCGGTCAGCCCGGCCAGTTTAAAGAGCACGAGCATGCCACAGCGCACGAAGACGTCGACCGGGCGACCGAGGACGGACTGTACACTGTTCCACGAGGGGTTTTCTCCTGTGCCGCGCTTCGCAGTCTGTGCCTCGGGCCATGCAAGCTCAGCCCGCCGGCCAGCGCCAACTACCTGCCGTCCCTGGAGACCCTGCTCCTGTCCTCGACAAGCGCCTCCGAAGGCTAGCACTACAATGCTGCCACCGGCTAACAAGCGTCGCCATCGACGCGTCGGAGCTGCGTTCCTTTGAGTACAGGGGCGCCGTGCCCGCGCACCAGTGGTTGCTGAGCATGCCCCAGCTGGGCCCACGAAGCAGCCTCTCCTCGTGTAAGGTCGACATCTGCGGCGAGGAGCTCACGTCGGAGGTGGATCTCACCCGCCTCCGGGAATTCCTCCACCACTTCGCATCAACGGATTACCTGCACCTCACGTCCGCCCGCCTGGGCTCCGGCATCGGCAACGACACCGACACCCTCTCCAAACGGTTCCTCTCGACGCTCCGTCACCTCGAACTCACCGGATCCTTTCCACACGACGAGCATACACGCTGCGGCGTCGCCGTCGCGGCGGTGGTAAGGATCCTCGAGCACGCTCCCAACCTTGAGGTGCTCACGCTCTTCTTCAAGGCGCCGCCTCGCGGCAAGCCGAACCGGTGGGGCCAACTCTACAAGGAGGAGGAGATCCTCGACGCGCACCACCTCAGCTACGACTGCCGCGCCGTCCTCTCCCTCCCCGATGCGCCGCCGCGTGCCGCTCTTCTGGTCCCTGCTTGCCTCAGGGAGATCAACCTGGTGCACTACCAGGGCGGCAACGCGCAGCGAATGCTCGCCAAGTTTCTACTCGGCAACGTCGCGCGGCTGGACGCGCTATACTGTGGCTTCGCCGAGGGGCCGCTATACTGTGGCTTCGCCGAGGGGTCGTTTCGTCGGGGTCGCCGGGCCCAGAACCATCCGGCTATTGAATTGATGCACTAGCTATATGAACCAAAAGTTCGAAACAATGTAAAGGAGGCTATATATATTAACACTCCTCCTCACGTCTAGGCTGGACAAACGGTAAGACACAAGACTCAGGAGCCGCAACTATTTGTAGATTAAATAGTGCATTAGTCGGGGTTTAAACTTGAGACCTCCTGGTTCTAATCAATAATGCTACGGCTACGGACAGTTTCCTTACGGAATCAATTTACGGATATACGTGGATGAATAACAGAAGGGTTGAGGCCGAAAATCACGGAAGGCTAGCAGTTTTGGACCAACTCGGTGCGTCCATGTCAATCCGTAAGTCAAGTCCGTAAAGAAAATTCCGTAAGTCTAGCATTTCTGGGCTCTAATATACCATATTAAATTGATGCACTAACCATGTAAACCAAAAGTTCGAACTAATGGAAAAGGCTAGACTATATATTTTAACACCGGCCTCCCTGTGTCCCGACGAACTCGACGAGATAGGCCATATAGCCCCCACAACTATCAGGTTTTAGACGCAGCACCCCATAAGTTTAAAGTGGCACACATACCCCCCTTAAGTATGCAATACCAGGTAATTGACCCCCTTGTCTATGGTAAGCTGTTTTGCAGGCCGGTTTTGGCACGCGGCCCTCTTTTATTCACCCACAAGGTCAGTGTTGCCGGGAGGGAGCACGGTTGGGAAACATCATGGTCGGCCATGACCACCAATTGTTCGCATGTTGTTTCCGCGCTCGGGGGAACCCACGTTGATGGTGGTCGACCTACGACAGCGAAAACACTGAGGGAGATGCTAGAGGGGCAGCAGACACTACTCGACGAGGTGGGCCATAACGATGACCATAGACAAGGGGAAGAGGGCAGGGAGCAGGCGGGAGGGAAGGACACAGCGGAGCATGGCTATGTCCGCATGGATCCCGTTCTAGACATGGTCTTGGGCAGCAGGTTCCACCGTGATTCACCGTGCTGCAGACCAGTTGTATTTTATCTAGCCAGAAAATGAGTAAGTTGTTGGAGGAAAAGAAATTTTAGGTAAGAGGGACCTTCTCTCTCCCTTACCCAAACAACTTTTGCCTACCCATATATGGGTAAGCTGTGGAGTTGCTCTAATGTTTATATGAAGTTTGTTTGGATCAAAGATCGATCTTCGCCTTCCAAGCTGCGTTAGTACACAGGAGGAGTACATGCATCAGATTTGTGACGTGATGTCAGGCGTGACGAGGACACATCATCACCGTGCGTCCTAATTCCCAAAGGTCGAAAAGAATTGCGAAATTCAAAAGGAAAACGCTAACTATCAGGCGGGGGATCACGCACGTTCCATCCCTTGCCTCCTTCCATGCGACGTGTGTCCTAGTGGACCCCACCATACGAAGTCTATCTTATCTCTTCCCGAACATGTCTCGTGCTATTACTTTCCTCACCTTCCGCGCCTCCTTCTCCACCTTCGTGCGAGCACGCCGCACCACCGGCCTCCACCTGCGAGAGTACGCCCGCACCTCTAGCCTCCACCTGCTAGAGCACACCCGTGTCGCTGGCTTTCACCTTCGCAAGCATGCCCGCGCTGCCAGCCTTAACCTCTGCGGCCACGCACACGGCGCGCCTGGCCCTAATCTGCTTCCTCCGCCGGCGAGCCATGTCCCCAACCCACCTCTGTTGTCGATGAGTCACCCGCGACCTGCTTCCTCTATCAGGCCAGGGCGATGGTGTGTCTCAAGGATCCCAGCGGTGCTGTCACGGGCAGGCAGTGCTGCTACCGGCGTATGCCATAGATGCTCTCATAGGTGGTCGCCGATGCTCCCATCAGACAACGGTGGTTCGTGTTGCTGCCGGACAGGTTAGAGTTTGCTCCCAATGGTGGTCAGAGGTGCTCCTAGTCGTGGTCGGTGATGCTGCTAGCCACGAGCGGAGGTTCCGCCATTCAAAGCCGAGGATGCTATAATATTATATGTATTTTGCTACAATTGTTCTATGTTTTTGCTAATATAGAACAAATTGTTCACTACCATGTATATGGCGATGTCTTCGGCGAATTGATTTTTTCTACAATTGTTCTCTATTTTTTGTAATAAATAGTACAAATTGTTTGCTACCATGTCTCTGATGAACCGATTTTGCTACAATTGTTTGGCATTTTTGCAATAATAGTACAAAATTATTGCTATAAGGTCACAGGCGAGAATCTCTGGTAAAATCATTTTGTACTTGATGCGCGACCACGATACGGTCACTGTACTCCTGGAATATGTCACGCAGGTCACTAAACTCATCGGAAACTTTTTATATAGTCACTCACCGAGTACGCACGCTCGTTCTCGCTTCATTGGCACCTAGGCAGGCCCCACTTGCTAGGTCGAATGTGTCTTGCCTCCTCCGCATCGTTTTACTCTTGCGAAATACCCTTGGGTTTAGTTAGTGCGTTTAGTTAGTGCACGCAAGTGACACCCCTCCTCCACTTAGAGAAAACAGAGGCACACGATCTGCTCGTCAGCTCCGCCATTATCAGCGCTGCATAAGGAGAGAGGGAGGAAAGGAAACGGAGAGAGATAGATATTGAGAGAGTCAATTGTGGCGGTTGCCATTGTCCAGCGAGAGAAGCCATTGTGGAGGTGTCAGAGAGGCAGCGATGGCGGCTCTGCGACGTGAGGAAGGATATCCATCTCCTGTGTATGGTATGGCTCCAAACCCAGATGGTTTTGGTGGTAAAGGTTGTTGTTTCCTTGCGGTTAGGATTTTGATTCAGTACTAGTTCTGTTGTGGTTCGATTTAGGGTAGGTGACATGGGTATACCCTATGGGTACCTGACATTATCCTACCCGGTCTGGCCTAGCAGAAGCCCACGTAGCGATGCACCCCTGATGATGAAGCCCATAAAGAATTCGGGTGGCCCAAGCCTAGGAGGGATTCGACTCCTTGGAGGACATGTTTTCCTTCGATAGAAATTTAAAGGGTAAAACACTAATATATAACCGACTCGACCGACCCCCGAGACCTGGCCTCCTCATATAAAGGCCAGGAGGGCGTGGCGAGGAGGATCGACCTCATACCCTAGCATACACCTCGCCAGATCTCATCTGCGCACCCCTGTAACTTTCAGACTCGCCATCAATCAAGAGAAGACAAGTAGGAGTAGGGTTTTCCCTCTGGGGGCCTGAATCTGGGTAAACATCGTGTCCCGTATTTCTTGCCTGTTATCCGTTCCATGATCTGCAGCATCCCCTCATTCTCTAAAACCCAAGCCTATAACAATGGACATTGACTAGTCCAACCCTCGTCAATTGGCTTCGTCTGTGGGAACTAGGGATGTTGATGTAGCGGTCGCGACGGCCCCATCCACCGCAATCTTCGACTCCTCTACGACAAAGAACCACCTCCTCTTCGGCACCATCAACTTCATCGTCCACTCGCCGGAGACCCGCCAAGATTTCAATTCCGTAGGATGCGGATTCAATATGATGCTTGGGAGCCTATGCATCCAGGTGGGCCAGGTTGGCACCCTTGGCCTCCCTGAGCGGGTAGTACCTCTGGCGATCGCACCTGCTTTAGGGGTGCCGCCAATCAGTGTCCTAAGCAAAACCTCGCTGACATATGATTCGGATGATGACAACAACTGCAACTCTGATCTGTGCAACCCTCCTACAAAGAAAGGAACCTACGGTTCCGGATCTGAGAGCTGCCAGAGCAACGATCTCCCCCACCGCTACATGTGTGTGGTCGTCGTCGACGCCCACGTTGATAATGAAGCCAATCCGCCGGCTCCCTCTAACACTGTGAATGGAAGTCCGCCTCCTCTGAATGCCAACAGCAATGCTCACCTGAACCCTAACAGGATTGCCCCTCGCAACCCTAACGCCACCAACAGTGATGAAGCGATTCGCCAGGATATCTGTCTCAACGAGGCCGAGTGGGAGAGAATGTGAGATGCCATGTGCGGCAACCCTCTGCCGCTAGACTCCTCACGCGACATGCCGATGGGCTATCACTGGCTCCTCGTGAAAGAACACAACCGATAGGTTGCTCAGCACAAAGAGATCGAACAACGTCGGAGGGCATCCGACGAGTCAAGCGCTCGATGAGCCGCGCTTTCCTCCATCCACGGATCCTCCTCGAAAGGAAACGATGACAACGCCGCCTACAAAAGTCGTTCTCGGCTGGAACGCATGGACCCAGGCGCCAGACGCGAGGCCACTCTCTCGGCTTTTCCTTCATGTCGATGGAATCGCAAGGCAACATGATGCCCAAGACGCTGCAGGCCGCGATCATAGCAGCTACTACGTACCTACTCGCCAATCAACCACTACTCGGGGATCCATGATCCATCGTCTGCCGTCCATAAGTCCGTAATCGCAGGCCTCGGCCTCGGCCTCGTCGGAGCCACACTAACAGGGGAAGAGTCTCCGGAGCCAAAGAAAAAGGCCGCGGTGAAGTTCACGAAGATCCATACACCCTCCTATGACGAGGAAGATCACGACTTGTCATGGCAACGCTGCAGCCCACGACGAGAGAGTCGTAACTACGAGACTCATTGAAAGTGCAATGGACATCGCCTAGAGGGGGGTGAATATGATAAAACATTTTCTTGGCCAAAGATAAGGCAAATAAGAAAAGACCAAAACGAATATGATCAATGAATTCTACCATATAACAAGTACTAATTCTCCAAGGACAAGAAGTAATAGGGATAATTTTCCTGAGGTAGTTTGCAAGGATATCCAAGATCATATTCACACAAAAAAGCATATAACAAGATATAAGAATTAAGCTTGATGCTTCGAAGGAGATCCTTGATAGCTTCAAATAGTCACATGATACGTCCAATTTGCGTCACTATTCTATATCATAATTTGCCTCTATTCATTGATATGTGTCTTACTATGAGGTGTTACTTATGTATTTTCCTCTGTTTTTGCATGTTGGATGATTCTTGGAGGATGGACTGTCGGAGTCAGGTTCTGATGGAAAAAGAGGTGTTTTGATGCAATTCGAGAAGATCAGAAAAATACCAGAAAAATATTGGAAAATTATATTCTCCTAGAAGACGAAGGAAGCCAGAAGGGGAGGCATAGCTGGGTCACAGGGGGGCCCACACCCCCTAGGCGCGGGCCCACCCTAGGCCGTGCCTAGGGCAGGTGTGGCCCACCTGGCCGGCCTCCAACTCCGCCCTCTCGCCTATATCTTCCTCTTGGAAACCTAATACCAGGAGGGTGACCACAGAAAGATTTTGCCGCCTCTGCGGGGCGGAAAACACCGAGAGAGAAAGATCTCTCCGGCAGACAGATTTTTGCCGGAGAAATTTCTTTCCGAAGAGGGGAGATCGTCGCCATTAACACCGTCATCAAGATAGACTTTATCGGGATCATCATCATCTCCACTAGCACCATCCTCACCACTCCATCCCGTTGTAACAATCGTGTTGAATACTTGCATAGTTCTTAGGAGAAACTTTCCCAGTGTTAATTACTATTGTAGTTGATCAGGGTCGGCTCTATATTTTTCGGGGCCCTTGGGCGAAGTTGACAATAGGGCCCCTAATGACTTTATATATATAGATGATATATATGCCAATTTCACTTACAAAATATTTAAAAGCATATAACCACACGTTCATAGTCGAGATGTCTATAAATAATTCCCAAGCACTAAAGCATTGTGATATTTAGATAGAAAATAAAAATGGTATTAAAAGATAACAAGTATTCCATGCTAGCGAATACCTCAAAAAAACGGCCTCCAATGAGTTCATCGACAATTAAGCTTCAGTGCTTTGAAAAAAGCTTCTTCATGATCCTAAAATTTACATCAAATGTGAAGGAATTTACATCAAATTGTAATCTTAAAAATTATAACCCTAATTGAGGGATTAATTAGAAGGATTAAACGAGGGATTAAGGATAAATTAAGGCATAAACTCACAGAGGGCAGGACGTGTCCAAGATTATTGATGGAGAGCAGGTCATCGAAGTCAAACACAAAGACGACCAGAAGACACACGAGTCACGACTCGCGAGACAATGAGAGAGTAAGAGACGAACATACTCCAGGTCTCTAGCCTACTCCCGGCGCGTCGGATTTTGTTTTTTGAGCTAGCAAGCTAGAGAAGCGGGAATTTTTTGGATCGATCCCGAGTCGAGACACCAGCGACCATGACCTGTAGAATTCACGATCGATCGAGAATCGGGATCGATCTCCCCACGAGTCGCGACCAAGGAGTGCTCGCTGTTGTATGTTGGGTTGTTCATGATCCTTGTTCCCGATCGATCCTTGCTGCTCGCGACTTATCTGTTGGGCTGTCGGATGCCTTTCTTTAGTTCTGCGCATAAAAAATCTTGGGCCCCCAGGCCTGGGCCCTTGGCCGTCGCACAACCTTGCCATGGGACAGAGTCGGGCCTGTAGTTGATGCTTGTGAGTGGAACCATTGGATTATTGTTTATGTTCAGATTGTTATCCATCACCATATCATCTTTTATCTTGATCCATATGATGTCTTATGAGTAGTTCGTTTAGTTCTTGAGGACATGGGAGAATTCATGTTGTTAGTAGTGGATTTCTGTTGAGATATTATTCAATGGTGTAGTATTTAAGTTGTGGTGCTATTTTTTTAGTGGCGTCATGTGAACGTCGACTACATGATACTTCACCATTTATGGGCCTAGGGGAATGCATTGTGTATTTGGCTACTAATCATGGGGTTGTCGGAGTGACAGAAACCTGAACCCCCGTTAGGACACCTTTGCACAAGGGAGCATAGGATCTCATAGTTTAAGACTATGGTTAGGTTTATATCTTAATTGCTTTTCTGTAGTTGCGGATGCTTACAGGGGGTTTAATCACAAGTATGTATTAGTCCAAGTAAGGTTGGTATATTAGCACAGGTTCACCCACGCAACACTTACAACACCAAAGAAAGGTACTCAGCTATTTGAAGCGAAAGCACTTGACAGAATTTTCATGCTTCCTCGAGAACGTTTGGTCCTTATAAATATTTCCACCTGCTTGTCCTTTGCTAATAAAGGATTGGGCCACTTGCTACAGTTGTTCGTTGTCTTTATTACTTGCACTTTATTTTGTTGCTTTATCAAAAAAAACTAAAAATTTGTTTGCTAAGTATTTACAGAAATTTCCTGCTCCATACCACTAGTCAACACCTTCTGCTCCTCGTTGGGATCAACACTCCTACTTATCCAAAGTACTATGATACACCCCTATACTTGTGAGTCATCAAGACTATTTTCTGGCGCCGTTGTCGGGGAGTGAAGCGCTATTGAAGAGTGGAACTGGTAAAGGAAACTTCTACTGCGAGTATTGCTTTTTGTTTCTATTTGTTACTTTATTTCCAATATGGATAACCCACTTGGTTTTCTGTTTGGGAAAACTACTACCACTGTTAGGGTAGTAGATGAACCATCACCTGTTGAGATAGATCCTTTTAAGATACCTACGAGTATTGTTGATCGTGTTATGGATAATTATTATTTAGGGGATGAAACTGTCCACCCTGGTGATCATTTGCTTTTTATCCATGAAATATGCGGGTTGTTTAAGTGTGTAGGTATCATAACTGAACAGGTGAAGAAGAAGTTACTCTCTATATCCTTGAAAGGGAGAGCTAAAGAATGGTATAAGCTGCTGAAGAATGGGCAGTCCATGGAATGGGAGGAAATAGCATCTCTATTTTATTCTAAACTCTATCCTCCCAGTGAGATTCATAAGGATAGAAATCTGATATATAACTTTTAGCCTCATGATGGAGAGAGTACAGCTCAAGCTTGGGGGAGATTGAAGTTACTAATGCTTAAATGTCCTATTCATGAACTCCCTAACAATATTATTATCAATAACTTTTATGCTAGGCTTTCTCTTCATGATAAAGATTTACTAGATGCTTCTTGTGAAGGATCATTCAAAGGTATGAAGGAAGAAGCTAAATGGGATCTCCTAGACCGTATTTAAGAGAACACTGAAGCTTGGGAGAATGACAAAGGAAGAAAGTCAGGTATAAACTATGATTATAAATGCATTAAATCTTTTATGGGAACTGATGACTTCCGTGATATTAGTAATGAGTTTGGTCTTGACTCCCAAAGTATTGCCAATTGTTTTAATGCCTTTGCCTCTTACATAGAAATTCTCAAAAAGAAGCGGAACAAGTACCATGCACCTTATAAAGATGTTGTTAATCATGTTCATGTTAGAAATACCGAAGTTTATACTATTTATCATATTTTGCCTGAACCTTATGTTGAGAAAATACCTTTCCCAACTAAGGTAAAGGAGTATTCTATGATGATTAGTGTGAATAACAAAGGTATTAAGAAAACTGTGGAACCTGATGAGCAAATGAATACTGAACCTGTGGTAGCTATTGTGAAAGATCTTGACGCTAGAAATATAGAGGGTGAGAATATTGTCTTCCGTGAAGACGCTTCTAATATTATTTCTCATCCTAGTAAGGATAGAAAAGCTAGTGTCCCTGTGCTTTCTGTTAGAATTGGTGATCATTGCTATTATGGTTTATGTGATATTGGTGCTAGTTCTAGTGTTATTCCTTATGAGCTTTACAGGGAAATTATGCATGAAATTGCTCCTTGTGAGCTTGAGGAAATTGATGTGGTTATTCACCTTGCTAATAAGGATACCATTTGCCCTATTGGAATTGTAAGAGATGTGGAGGTTCTTTGTGGTAAGATTAAATATTCTGCTGATTTTCTAGTGCTTAATTCAGCAGCTAGCAAAATTTGCCCTATCATTTTTGGTAGACCCTTCTTGAACACTTGTGGAGCTATTATAGATTGTAAAAAGGAAAAAAGTTTTAACTAAGTTTGATGGAGATTCTTATGAGTTTAACTTTTCCAAATTTGCTAAAACTCCTTGTGAAAATAGTTTGCCTAATGAAGATTTTAGGATGGGACAACTTGCTTCTACTGATCCAGTTTATGACCTTGGACCTCTTTTTGGTGGTTGTAAGTATGCTCATTCTGATGATAAAGTTGTTGCTAGTGACAATTATAATTTCAACTTTATTCAAAGTGCTACTGGAAGTTATTATGAGAGAGGGAAACATGGTTTTATGCATCTCAATAATGTCAAGTTTCCCCGTTTTATGTTGAAAGCTTTGAAGTTGCATTTGTTTTGTCTTCCTATGCTAGTGGCTTTTTGTTCAACAATTTGTTTTCTCATGATACCCCCATGCATAGGAAGTGGGTTAGACTCAAATGTATTGGTTATTTGCTTCTTGATGCTCTCTTTCACTCCAGATATATATCTCCTATGTGAGCATCTTTGAAGATATCAAGCCTAACTGAAAGGCAATAAAGAAAAGTACTTCTTGAGAGATAACCCAATAGTTTTGTAGAGTCTTGGAAGTTATTACCTCAGTAATAACCGCTCCTTATCCTTTTTGTTTTGTTTTTTGTGTCAAATTCAAGTACTTTTGAGAAGTGAAGGAGTTGTGAAAAGTGGCTGTCCTGGGACAGATTTTTGTGCTGCATCATAAAAATTCGTGAAGGAGTTCAGTACTTAGGATTGAGCTGTATTTTTATGTGCTTGTTCTCCAAGTTGTTACCCAACTTTCATTAGTTTTGCACTTTTTTATTTGAGCAACAGAAGGTTTTCGAAAAAATCAATCTTTACCTATTGGTCTGTTTTGACGGATTTCTGCCATCATTTGCATTTGCCTCTTACAGAAGCCTTTGTTTTGATGGATTTCAGTTGAAGTGTGAACCTAAAGGTTTATTGTTTTTGCTTACACTAATGTTGCCATTGAGGTTTGTGTAATGCCTTGCATGAAAGAAATTTCTAGGAGAAGGAGGAAAGGAGTCTAGAGAGTTCGTCTTTAAATCGGTAAAATTGGTGAAAACAGAAGGTTTGTGAAAACCCTATTTTTTATATTTTTTATGTTTTTATTACATACGGAAGGCTACGAAACGAAACAGAGGAGGAAACAAAGGCCGGGTGGCCACACCCACCCAGGCGTGGGCCCCAGCTGGCCGCGCCTGGAGGGGGTGTGAGCCCCCCGAGCTCTGTCTCCGCCTTGTTTTCATACGAGTACCTTCCTTATGCATTGAAACTTCGTAATATATAACCCCCCGGGTTCCCCAAGGTTCGTGAATCGTGTTCTCGTCGTGTTTTTGTTTCGATTTGTTTCTGTCAGGAAATCTTATCAAGTTAGAGCACCATGGTCTCCGCAAACAACAAAGGCAAGAAGCCCGAGGAAGATGATGCTCAAAGCCCCAAGGAGGAGGAGATTTTGGTAGGGGATGAGGAATACATGGAGGAGGACGAGCATCCGGACACCCGCGCTACTGTCGCAAGCATTGGAGTGGTGGCAAAACCTACCAAGCTTAGGAGGATAGCACGGATGTCTACAGGAGGGAAAACCCCGCATCATATCCTCGCTCCATGGTCACCTCCTCCACGTACCAAGAATCCCTTCCATACTCTTATACATGAGCATCAATACCAACAGGTGCCCAAAGGGAACTTGCCCTCTATGTGGGATTTTCCTCGTTCTAACCATGCAGGGGAGGAACACACTAAGAAGGAATAGTGGGAAAAGAATAGCAAGGACTGGGACTCTCAGTCCGATATGATCATGAACCGCATTGAGCAAAATTTGGAGTTGATTCGTACTCTGACCTTTGAGATTGAGGATTTGAGAAAACTGATTGAGGAGCTTATCAAGAGAACACCACTACCGAAGGAATAATTCGTCATCAGGTTTGGCATCCCCTTGGCTTGTTCCAAGCTTGGGGGAGTGCCGCGGTATCACACCATTATCTTTTATCTTTTACATTTTTAGATTCGTATCTTTGGTAGAGGAGTTATCTTATAGGTTGGTTTGTATTGTGGAAGTATCTCTCCTTTAGTTGATTATCTATGTATCCCTTGGTGTGAGTTCCTTTATGGAATATTAATGAGAAGTTTCATCTTTTACTTTTTGCACTTCTTATTTTAGTTTGCAATCTCTATTATATGATTGATCTTGTTGATCAGTATTGGCATCACTTTGGGAGCATCAAGTAAATATAATTTGGTTTTGGCAAACTGAGCTCTGGTCAGTAGCAACACTTTTTGAGGTTTGAAAGGAAAAGAGAAAAAGCTTACAGGTATTTTGTATCATTTATTTTCTTCCTTGATTGTCTCATAAGCTTAGTATTTTTTATTTAAGATCTTTTGTGTCTTCAAGGAAGATTGCATGTTTGGCTTTATCACTTGTAGGTTTGCTCGTTTCTTTCAACTATTTTACTTGCTACCCAGCCTTGCTAGCCAAAAACCTGTTTTGAGAAGGCATACCTCTCATTCATCCAATCCCTTTGAACCAAAAACTGTGTCATTTGTGTCCACCATATCTACCTATTAGCATTATTACTATTCCAAGCAAATTCTCAAGCTTCATCTATCTTTCGAATTAAAAACTATTTTGTTATATGAAAACTAGTTATTAAAGCTCTCACGAACTTGATGGCACACCTTGTTTTCTTGCCCCTAATAGACTTAAACCATTGTGCCATCGAAGTTGTATATGCTTGCATCTATATGTTGGGATTAGCAGAACCGTGCTGTCATGGGGAATGCTTTCAACTTTATGGATACTCATCCAGTTGATATCATTCTCTTTTGTTTGCGTATGTCGTCGATGTGAAATAACAGGGGAGTTTGTAAGTTCATGGAGTTATGTATGTGTGTTAGAGAAACTCCTGGGCCGCTAGCCTAAGCCATGCCTAATCATGGTGGAAACTTGCAGCATCACCATAATGAGCAATCTGTGAAGCATCCTCAATAAAAATATATGCAAATAGTAAATAAAAGATTGTTGAGATGCTCATTGTCTATTTTCCTTGTCATTTTGGTTATGGGATAGCTCCTATACCATGTGCAAGAGGTACCCCGTTGGCGGTTCTTTATGATACACATGTACTTACAATGACAAGAACTTATCGGTGACTAAATTTGAGTAGCATGAGGAGCGGACCTCGTACTCAAGGGACATGAGATTGCCAACTTATATTTTGTCAAGCATATACTCCATCCTTGTTCACTTTAACCTTAATCATCTCAAGATGCCTATGATAGGGGCAATGAGGGCTCAAAGCTAGTAAGTACCATAATCTTTTGGAAGCTCTTTATGACTTGAAATCCCTGCTTCCCTCTATGAAGGGACCTTTCTTATATTTCTAAGTTGAGTCAGTAAACCTACTTCCTCTCTATCTCTAGCAAGCATTTGAGTTGTTGTGTTGCAAGCATTCATATGGTGATTTATTCAATCATGTTCTTTATCTTCCTTGTTTGCACAAGACTCTTATCTATTGAGTATTACTTTGAAATTCATCATTGTGAAAAACCTTTTTGGGCAAAGAGTGCTCCTATTTTTGAAGACTTCAACAAAAGCTTTTTGTGAAACTGTTTGCCAGCTGTTCTCTGACCAAGAACAAGAGTTTGCCAATTCTAATTATGATTTATCTTTATGCATCTCTATTGTGACTCCTGTACTTGTTGCAAGCTAAGTTATATAATTGTGAGTTGCTTTCTTCTATGAGTTGTGTCATGGTAAGTGTGATGCTTCTTGTCCGTATTATTTTATCGACACTTCACTCCATAAACCTGTGGACATGTTTACCGAGCTCAGTTTTCGCTTAGGGACAAGCGAACGTCTAAGCTTGGGGGGAGTTGATACGTCCAATTTGCATCACCATTCTATATCATAATTTGCCTCTATTCATTGATATGTGTCTTATTATGAGGTGTTACTTATGTCTTTTTCTCTGTTTTTGCATGTTGGATGATTCTTGGAGGATGGACTATCGGAGTCAGGTTTCTGATGGAAAAAGAGGTGTTTTGATGCAATTTCATGAAGATCATAAAAATACCAGAAAAATATTAGAAAATTATATTCTCTCAGAAGACGAAGGAAGCCAAAAGGGGAGGCACAGCTGGGCCATAGGGGGCCCACACCCTCCTAGGCGTGGGCCCACCATGGGTCGCGTCTAGGGCAGGTGTGGCTCACCTGGCCGGCCTCCAACTCCGCCCTCTCGCCTATATCTTCCTCTTGGAACCCTAATACCATAAGGGCGACCACAGAAAGATTTTCGCCGCCTCTGCGGGGCGGAAAACATCGAGAGAGAAAGAGCTCTCCGGCAGACAGATTTCTGCCAGGGAAATTCCTTCCTGGAGAGGGGAGATCGTCGCCATCAACACCGTCATCAAGCTAGAATTCATCGGGATCATCATCATCCACACCATCATATCCACCAGCACCATCCTCACCACTCCATCCCGCTGTAACAATCGTGTTGAATACTTGCATAGTTCTTAGGGGAAACTTTCCTGGTGTTAATTACTATTGTAGTTGATGCTTGTGAGTGGAACCATTGGTTTATTGTTTATGTTCTGATTGTTACCCATCACCATATCATCTTTGATCTTGATCCATATGATGTCTCGTGAGTAGTTCGTTTAGTTCTTGAGGACATGGGAGAAGTCATGTTGTTAGTAGTGGATTTATGTTGAGATATTATTCAATGGTTTAGTATTTAAGTTGTGGTGGTATTCTTCTAGTGGTGTCATGTGAACGTCGACTATATTATACTTCACCATTTATGGGCCTAGGGGAATGCATTGTGTATTTGGCTACTAATCGTGGGGTTGCCGGAGTGATAGAAACCTGAACCCCCGTTAGGACACCTTTGCACAAGGGAGCGTAGGATCTCAAAGTTTAAGACTGTGGTTAGGTTTATATCTTAATTGCTTTCCTGTAGTTGCAGATGCTTGAGGGGCTTTAATCACAAGTTTGTATTAGTCCAAGTAAGGTTGGTACATTAGCACAAGTTCACCCACACAACACTTACAACACCAAAGAAAGGTACTCAGCTATTTGAAGCGAAAGCACTTGATAGAATTCCCATGTGTCCTCGAGAATGTTTGGTCCTTATAAGTATTTCCACCGGCTTGTCCTTTGCTAAGAAAGGATTGGGCCACTTGCTGCAGTTGTTCGTTGTCTTTATTACTTGCACTTTTTTTAGTTGCTTTATCAGAAAACCCCTAAAATTCCATTTTCTAAGTATTTACAGAGATTTCCTTCTCCATACCACTAGTCAACACCTTCTGCTCCTTGTTGGGATCGACACTCCTATTTATCAGAAGTACTACGATACACCCCCTATACTTGTGGGTCATCATCACACAATCATACTGATTAGAGTAACTTGAAGCAAATAGTTCCCATGAGGATATGTAGATCCAAATATGAGTAAACACATACCAAGAATCACTCTCCCAAACAAGATCCAAAAGATGAGCAATAAAAACATTTAAGCAAATTGGAACTTGTAAGAGCAAACGTGCCACAAAGGTGCTAGATAATTATCAATATCAATTCTAAGTGGCACTACCTCAAATGTCCACATTTTATAGGTTTGTAATATGCACAAAGCATATGAATCCCCCATAATGTTATTAATAAAGAAATATCAACAAGAGGCAAAAGATCATACTAGAGAGGATTAATGGACATTGTAGAACTTAAGTTTATCATGATAAATACATACCACATAGAGACTAGATAAACATGCAATAAAACTACTAAGTGGTTTTCCTCATGTACACACATTTTAGGATTATGAAACTCCCCCAAAACGGAATAGTCCAGTAATCCCTCACAAGATCCAAATAAGATACCTACTAGAAACAATAAAGGCTCCAAACCAAGAAACACAAATACATGGTGTGCCAACCAACATACACAAGTATACTTGACAACTCAAATAAGTAAGAGGTAAGCACAACATAGAGAAACACATGCAAGGTACAAAACCAACACATGCACAAGGGAGCAAGCAACTATTAATGTAAAGGAGTTACCGGAAGGAGGACCATTGGATAAGGAATAGAAGCATGACAACCAATGACTTGACTTTGATAACAATATTATGATGAAGGTCCCTCAATTCTTCATAAGGTAGCCAAGTCTCCAATGCCCTCCAAAAACACCTATTGATCAAGTTTTAGCTTGTTGGTCCCCAACCAAGTTGTGTCCTAAGAAGTTAGTCACAATAGGCTTGGCAACCCAAATGGTTCTTTTCTTGACACCACTTTGGGCACCAACAAATTTGGCAAACACATTGCCACCCTCATCCTTACGAAGAGAATAAGCATCATCAATCAAGATAGGATGGGATGAGGAATTACCCATGGTGCATGAGGAAGAAAGGTGCCCCTTCTCACGGCATATTTAGCAAGTTCTTCTCTTGCCATCTTTCTTCTTGGGAGGAGCTGCACCATGAAGAAGAGCTTGAGGATTCTTGAGAAGTGGCCCATCTTGAGCTTGTGGAGGACCTTGAGGACGCTTTCCTTGTTGCTTCTCACTAAGAGGCTTCTTCTTCAATGGGCAATCTCTCACATGATGCCCTTCTTCCTTGCACTTGAAGCACACAATGTTGGCTGGATTCTTCACTTGTCCTTGGCCCTTCTTCTTGTTGCCCTTGTTCTTCAACTTGTTAGTGGGCTTGTTCTTGATGTTGGAGTTGAATCCAATCCCACTCTTGTCACTTGGGGGTCGTCGCACACTCAACATGTTCTTGAGTGTGGTCTTCCCTTCATGACACCTTTTCAAGTCATTCTTCAACGAAGTGACTTGAGCCTTGAGCTCTTTGATTTCCTCTACATGGTTAGGATCAACAACAATACTAGAGGAAGTAGAAGCTTCATTGTTAGAGCAACAAGGCAAAGGATGCAATTCATCACAAGATATAACATGGTTGTGAGATGATGAATTACAAGGACTAGCACATGGAAATATAACATTTGGAGTAGATATAGTGATAATGTCCACATGAGGCCCACAAGATGTTACCTTTGACACAATGGCCTCATGAGCTAACCTTAGCCTACCATGGGAGACTATAAGATCCTCATGTGAGCTTGAGAGCTTGGCGTGACTTTCTTCTAATTTCTCATAGTTGCTAGTTAGCAAAGCAAGTTGAGCCCTTTATCTCAACATTCTCCTTCAAGTTAGATGCTTCATAAGAAACAGAGTTAGTAGAACAAGCATCATCATTATTAGCAAGAGGTGAGGGCAGCTTGGAAAGCTCGTTAGAATATGAAGCTTTAAGTTGCTCATGTGACTCGGTGAGTTTGATGAGCTCACCCTTAATGACCTAGATCCATTGTTGAGGTTCTCAAAGTCCTCATGGAGTTTAACATAAGCAACTTCAAGTTCATCATTTTTAATTTGAAGGGCACTTTCCACCTCATAATCTCTATCATGAGATTTCTTCACTCTATATAGCTCTAGAGCAAAGGTCTCCTCAAGAGATTCCTTAGTGGTTTGTTCCTCTTCAACAGCTTCATTTAGATTTGCAATTTCATTCGCATACTCACACTCAAGACTACTTATTTTATCAATTGTGTCTTCATTCTCATATATTAGTTGCTACTTTCAATAGCACAAGTCAAGATTTCAATGAAAGTAGAGCAAGCATTTTTATTAGGATGAAGAGCACGAAGGACTATCCCCCCTTCTCTTTTAAAGAAGCAACATCATCATCTAGATCATCATGATCAACATTCACATCATCATGAGATATATTGGGATCCAAAGGAGAGGTTACCTTTCAACCCTTAGCCATGAGGCATAAGTGAACATTGGGAGAAGGTGATGATGGGGGAACACATGAAGCTCCAATCGCAACCTTGCCTTGGCCCACACATTCTTCAATTTCCTCTACATGGTTAGCAACACAAGTACTAGAGGAAATAGAAGAACATTTATCATGGCAACAAGGCAAAGAAAGCATATCATCATGAGACATATTCAAGACATTTCTACATGATATGCAAGGGCAATCAACACTAGGATGTAAATCACATGTGGTCCTACAAGTGTTCATGCCCAAAGATACACCATTGTAATGAGATAGAGACAAAGGATCATGAATGGAAATCTCACTATCTAAAATGCAAGTTCTATCACCACTCACCATATCATTACCTTGAGATAACTCATATGTTGGTGAAGTGGAAGAAGATGAGAACTCATCACGACCGAAGGTGGAGGGAACACAATCATCCTCATTAGGCTTGGAAACATCATATTTTTCTTAAAGCTTGGTCCAAATATCATGAGCATTCCGGAAAGGCATGATTGAAGAAAGAACTACAAATCTCACAACATTAACAAGCAACTTAGATGCTTGAGCTTCGAGATAAGAGTTTGTCTCCTCCTCCAAAGATATATTTTGGGGATCCTTAGGAGGAGACAAGCCCATATCTAGAATCCTCTCAATATTTGGGTCAATGAACCGAAAATGACTAAGCATGCGAATACGCCAAAAATCATAATTTGTGCCATCAAATGTAAATGACTAAGCATGCGAATACACTAAACCCCTAGGAGACATCTTTACTCTCGAGGCGATTAAGCCTAAAAGCGAGAGACCTCGCTCTGATACCAATTGAAAGTGCAATGGACATCGCCTAGAGGGGGTGAATAGGCTTTTAAAAATATTATGGTTTAGGCTCAAGTAAATGCGGAATAAAACTAACATTTAATTTATTGAGCACAAAACCTAACCACTAGGTTCACCTAAGTGCACCAACAACCTATGCTAAGCAATATAAGCAACCAGGTGATAGAAAGATATAAATACTTCAAGCACGATGGCTATCACAAAGTAAAGTGCATAAGTAAAGGGCTCGGTTGAGAGATAACCGATGCACGCGGAGACGAAGATTTGTTTCCCGAAGTTCACTTCCAAAGAAGTGATGACCCACAAGTATAGGGGATCACAACAGTCTTCGCGGGTAGTATTATCCAATTTATTGATTCGACACAAGGGGAGCCAAAGAATACTTGCAAGCCTTAACAACTGAGTTGTCAGTTCAGCTACACCTGGAAATATTTCTTGCTCACAGAAGTTTATCAGTAGCAACAGTTTATAGTAGCAACAACAAAACAGGAGCAATAGTAATAGTAACGGTAACAGTAGGATTCGAGTGCGGTAGACATAGGGATGGATGGACGGGCGTTGCATGGACGAGTCTAAACATGTAACTTCAATATCTAGGGCATTGCAGATAAATAATAACAAGCATCCAGGTACTAAACAATCCTAGGCATGTGCTCTAAATATAGTCATACGTGCTCGCAATGAGAACTTGCATAACATCTTCTGTCTAGCCAGCCTGTGGCAGCGGGGCCTCTAGGGAACTACTGGAAATTAAGGTGCTCCTTTTAATAAAGCACCGGAGCAAAGCATTAACACTCCGTGAACACATGTGATCCTCACATTACAGCCATCCCCTCCGGTTGTCCCAATTATTGTCACTTTGGAGCCTTTGGATCCGAATAATGATATGTATACACAACTTGCAGATAAGATCACAAACAATACTATCATAGTGATTCAATAGTAAGTTCAGATCTGAGATCATGGCACTCGGGCCCTAGTGACAAGCATCAAGCACAACAAGTTGCAACAAAGTCAAATAGCACTAATAGAGATACTAGGCACTATGCCCTAATAGATCTTATTCGATTACATGATATAACTCATCCAATCCCTACCATCCACAGGCCTACAGCGGGGGATTACTCACTCATGGATGATAGAAACATCCATGGTTGATGGAGATGCGTTGGTGATGACGATGACGATGATCCTCTCCAAATTCCCCGTCCCGGCAGGGTGCCAGAATGGAGTTTCTGGATCCGAATCTTGGTTTCTGGTGGCGGCGGCGGAGCGAAACTCTTTCTGGAAAACTATCGAACCCCCCTCGGTTTTTAGGTCGAAAGGCAACTTATAGGCGCAGAGGGAGGCCGAGGGGGTGCCCTGGGTAGCTGCACCCTCCTAGGCGCGGGCAGGGCCCACCTGCGCCTGGCAGGGGTATGGGCCCCCAGGCCCCTTCTCCGTCTCGTCTTCTGTCTCCGTGGGTCTTCTGGTGAAATATAATTTTTGGCATATTTTCCGGGAATTTTCCTGATAGTTCATTTTCTGCACAAAAACTAGACACCAAGGTAATTCTGCTGAAAACACCATCAGTCTGTGTTAGTTGTATCCAAATCACACAAGTTTAGAGGAGAAACAATAGAAAAAGTGTTCGGGGAAGTAGATACATTTTGGACGTATCAACTCCCCCCCAAACTTAGCTTATTGTTTGTCCTCAAGCAATTCAGTTGAAAACTGAGTGCGATAAAAGAACTTTCACGAACACATTTTCTTCATATGATGTATATATTCTCAGCACAGGAGTAGATGCTTAAACCATTCATAATAAGAAGTATGCAACTAAGTCTACTCAATAGTCATTGCAAGCTATGAAGAGAAACCAACTCAATAATAGTAAGTAGCATGAAACATAAACATAAGCAACATTGCAATGCTCATAGTAAGGTATGATAGAGTGGTATCTCGCTTGCCTTTGTTTGAAGATCACAATATAAATACCAAGGCACCTCTGAAGTTCAAGTGAAGACTAGAAGTAAAGATATCAAAGATACAAGCATCAAAGTCATGACATAATTAACCAAGTTTTGGAACAAACACAAGAATGACAACTATGCTCTCAAGAAGGTGCTCATAGAATAAGTGGTGACTCAACAAGGTTGTGAAAATGATTTTTTGGAAAGTTTGAAAGGCTTCCTAATGCTGAAAGGAAGGTACTCGTTAGCTTTGAGCTCTCATTGCCCCTATCATATGCATCTTCATATGGTTAAGGTGAAAGTGAGGTCCACTCTGAATTATATGCTTGACAGACCATAGACTGGAAATCCCAAGTCCCTTGAGTACGCGGGCCGCTCCGCATGCTACTCAACTTTGGTTACCTGTAAGTTCTTGTCATTGTAAATACATGCATATCATAGAAAACCGCCAACGGGGTACCCCTTGCACATGGTACGGGAGCTTTCCCATAACCAAAATGACAAGGCAAGCACACAATGAGCATCTCAGCAATATTTTTTTATTACCATATGCATAGCTTTTTATTGAGGATGTTTCATAGATGCTCATTATGGTGATGCTGCAAGTTTTCACCATGATTAGGCATGGCTTAGGCTAGCGGCCCAGGCGTTTCTCTAACACAATGTATAAACTCCATGAACTCACAAGCTCCCCTTTTATTTCACATCATCGACATCCATAAACAAAAGAGCAAAGTATCAACTGGATAGGATATCCAAAAGGTGTTGAAAGCGTTCCCCGTGACAGCACGGTTCTACTGACCCCCAGCATATAATTTGCAAGCATATAACTTTCATGGACAAGTCACAATGGTTCAGGATTATTAAGTGCAAGGAATAAAGTGTGCCATCAAGTTCGTGAGAGCTTTACTAACTAACTTTCTCAAAACATACAAACATTTTATTTGGAAGAAAACAAGGCATATTGAATATGCACTGAAATAGCAAACAATGCTAATAGGTAGGTATGGTGGACACAACTGGCAGTGTTGGTTTTGGGGAGTTGGAAACACAGGTAGAGCTCATACTCAGTGCAAGTGAAGGCTAGCAAAAGAGAGAGAGCAACAAACGAGAGAGCAATAATTGTCATAATCATGCTTGCAACAAAATATGACTAATTATGGTATGAAAGTGATACAAGAACTCTGAGACAAAATAAATCATCAAGGCGTACTGACTATTGATTAGTCATATGCATGCGTGAGCATGTGCCAAGTCGATTCACATGAACAATCAGAGGAGGATACCACAATATCATACCAAAATATGAATAAAACAATGCAAGCAAACATTCATATGACATGCTACAAACTATTAGCAAGCTGGAGCTAATCATAGACAAGCAAGAACTACTAAGCATCCATAATGACATACACCTTACACAAACAGGTTAAGCATGCTCACAATGATGAGTATATGTACAAAAATGAAACAAACAGAGTTCGTTACCAGCCTCTTACCACACCTCGAGTTGTCTTAATATTCATTATTTCCCTTCACTTGTGTGAATTGAATACTAACATGAAACCAAAATCCACTGAGGACGGCTGAACCCTGCAAAGAACTCACAAAACCAAAGAAGAACAACAAATATTTTTGGTGTTTTTGATTTTTTAAAAAGAAAAAAAGAAAAAGCAAACCAAACAAAGCAAAATATTTTTGGATTTTTCTTTTAAGGCAAACCAAAGAAAAGAAACAAACCAAGAGAAACAACGAAAATATTTTTGGTATTTTTGTGTTTTTGAGAAAGAAGCAACAAAAACCAAAAAGAAAGCGAAACAATGGATATACAAAGAACCGATCAAACATGATATATATATGAGTGTTACGTCGGTATACCTCCCCCCCAAGCTTAGGCTTTTGTCCTAAGTGGGGCTCAATCCCATGGTGCCCAAGTAGATGCACCTCTGTAGTATGACGAGGAGGCTCCCTCATTCTGGTACGAGCTCGAGGACTCCCTTGTGTAGTGTACCGAGGGGTCATATGAGGGCGCTTCCTCCTGATAGTGCCCATGGAAGTTAAGGGAGCGCAGCAACTCATCCATCTCCTCCTTGGAGTGTGACAAAGGTCCCTGGTAAATACTGAACAAAGTGGTTTGGGGGAGAGGGATCTCTCTCTCTCTCTTCCCTGTCAATAAACAGCATTCTATAAACCAATTTCTACAGGGTAGAGCTAGTGGTGACAAAGTGATGCGCCTTCATGGCAGCAAGATCAAGCCTCTCAGGAGCCAAGATTGTATCATTTGGATCAATAGCAATGTCTAAGGCAGCAGCAACACACGTAGCAATAATTCCCCCATAAATGGGTCCCTTAGCAGTTAAGCGACGAGCAATGAGAGAACCAAGATTATACTTGGTATCATTGTAGAGCGCAGCAGATAAGAAAGCCAAATGATAATCGGAAATATTACTAGTGTTCTCCCTACCAAGAACACTAGTGGCAAGATAGTAAGCGAAGTACCTGATGGCTGGAAGCTGAATGTTTCTTATCTTTCCTTGTTGTGCTCTACGGCTATCATCATTGGTTATTCCTCGGTAAAGCTCCAACAAATCAGCAGGTTGAGCTGGAATCTTCTTTGCTGACCCAGCTGTACCAAGTCCAAGAGCCCCACAAAATTTCTTCAATGTCATATGGTAAGACCTACCATAAACTTTGAAAGAAACATCTGGATGGAACACACTGTTAGTAAAGGAGAAACTCTCCACAAATGTTTTGGTGAGCGTAGCATATTGCATGCTCTCATCCTGCATAAGACTCGTTAGACTAGCGCTCCGAACCAAGGTCATAAAATCATTAAGAATCCTAGCAACCTACAAGAAAGTTTGGCAAGGAAAGGCGGAGGGATGCGCATCCCCCTCATCTCCCTCATCACCAAATCGTGGAGTGAGGAGATCCTCATTGTATGAGGGCCTGACACTGGTGGATGATCTTAGAAGCCTTGCCGTTCTAGGTGCATCACCCTCAAATATTTCACCAAATGTGTGGTGGTCCATGACTTCCCTTTTCTGAAATTTTAGACAAGCATTAAACCAAGTGATTTCTAAGTTGATAAATGATGAGTAACTACTATAGGAACTTGCTAGATGGCTACATTTGCATCAAAATGAAATTTTTAAGCATATAACAAGCATGCAAGCTCAAACAGCCTGTCACCTATAGCAGCAAAATACTCAAGATACAATCTACCAATCAAAAAACTAATTAGACAAGTGGAGGAGGCACATACCAAGGAACAATATCTCCAAAAATCAGCAGCAAAGAGGGGTTGAGAAAGGAGATCGAAAATCGCGAGCAAGAACTCGAGCTTGAGCAAGTTTTCTGGTGTTATTCGGGAGAGAGAAAGAAGATGGCTTTGAGGAGGCAGCCTGGAGGGGCCTAGGTGGGCCAGACCCCCCAGGCGCCGCCCACTGGTAGGTCGCGCCTACCATGGGTTTGGTGTCCTGGGGTGGCCCCCTGGGTCAATTCAGGTGTCCCTCTGCCCCTTTTTCGAGGAAAAATTTATTTTGAATTTTCTAGGATTTTTCGGGAAACTTTATTTTTGGCCAATTTTCAGGATATGAAAATTAATTTCTCGCAGAAACAGTTTTTTAGAAGAAGCAAAAGCAAACCAAAAGCCAAACTACAGGAGCTCTAAGACAAACTAGCAAAACCAAAGCTAGCAAAATAAAGACAAAGAGTAGGAAGGAGAAAAGTAAAAAAGAAATCAAGTATAACCACGGTGAAAACATTATTTAGTTCATAAAAATCCTTTTGTTAACAAGGCTGATCAAGTCTTGTTACCAAAACAATCTTATATGAAACAAAACTTTGCATTCCACAAGGTTATTATGTTACCTCATACTTGATACCAATGGTCCCAATCATAATAGTTTCAAAGTTTTCTCGGGGAATGGGACAATATATTTCTCCAACCTTGATGCTCTCAATATTTTCAATGGAATTCAGGCAATAGCTCTTAACAAACTTCTTAGGGAAATAAACAATATGCTCTTTATCATCAATATTGAAGGTTACTTTTCCTTGATTACAATTAATGACAGCACCTGCAGTATTAAGAAAAGGTCTCCCAAGAATAATAGACATATTATCATCTTCAGGCATTTCAAGCACAACAAAATCAGTTAAAACCAAGCAATTATGAGCCACTTGAATAGGAACATCCTCACATATACCAATAGGAATAGTAGTTGACTTATCAACCATTTGCAATGATATATTAGTTGGTATCAACTTTTCTAGCTGGAGTCTATTGTAGAGAGAAAAAGGCATAACACTAACTCCAGCTCCCAAATCACATAAAGCAGTTCTAACATAATTATTCTTAGTAGAGCAAGGAATAGTTGGTATACCTGGGTCACCAAGTTTCTTCGGAACCTTACCATTAAAGGAGTAATTAGCAAGCACGGTAGAAATCTCCTCATTAGGAATCTTCCTTTTATTAGAGACAATATCCTTCATATACTTTGAATAAGGAGGCAATTTAATAGCATCAGTCAAAGGAATTTGCAAAAATAAAGGTTTCATCCATTCACAAAACTTGTTGTAGTGTTCTTCCTCCTTTGACTTGTGTTTCTTACCTGGAAAAGACATAGGTTTCTGCACCCAAGGTTCTCTCTCTTTACCATGTTTATTAGCAATAAAATCTTCCTTTGTGTACCTAGTGTTCTTAGTGTGCTTCTCAGGTTCTTCCTCAACTTCCTCCTTCTCGGGAGCATCATTTTTATCATTACCACTCTCAGTTTCAGCATTAGAGACAGATATACTATTAGGATCTACAACAGGTTCAAGTGGTTCCTCAACTACTTTATGTTTCTTTTTCTTTCTCTTAAGAGGACTACCACTATTCTCACCTTGCTGAGAATCCTGCTCAATTCTTTTAGGGTGTTGCTGAACAGTGGTATGGAGCAGGAACTCCCTGTGAATACTTAGCAAACGGATTTTTAGTGGTTTTCTAACAAGGCAACAAAAAAAGGAGAAAGTAGTAAAGACAACAAACAAACGAAGCAAGTGTCCCAATCCTTTCTAAGCAAAGGACAAGCCGGTGGAAATACTTATAAGGACCAAACGTTCTCGAGGACAAATGGAAATTCTGTCAAGTGCTTTCGCTTCAAATAGCTGAGTACTCTTCGCTGGTGTTGTAAGTGTTGTGTGGGTGAAGTTGTGCTAATGTACCGACCGTACTTGGACTAATACATACTTGTGATTACCCCCCTGCAAACATCCGTAACTACAAGAAAGTAATTAAGATATAAATCTAACCACAGCCTTAAACTCTAAGATCCTACGCTCCCTTGTGCAAAGGTGTCCTAACGGGGGTTCAGGTTTCTGTCACTCCGGCAACCCCATAATTAGTAGCCAAATACACAATTCATCCCCCTAGGCCCATAAATGGTGAAGTGTCATGTAGTCGACGTTCACATGACACCACTAGAAGAATAGCACCACAACTTAAATACTAAACCATTGAATAATAACTCATCATAGATTCACTACTAACAACATGACTTCTCCCATGTTCTCAATGAAAGGATACGAATGTCGCCTAGAGGGGGGTGAATAGGCGATTAAAACTTTTCCTGGAGTGGCTCAACAAAGGCGGAATAAAACTAGTGTTTACTTTGTAAAGCACAACCTAGAACAACTAAGGTTAACCTAAGTGCACCAACAACTTATGCTAAGCAATACAAGCAACAAAGTGATAGCAAGATATATATTACTTCAAGCACGAAGGCTATCACAATGTAAAGTGCACAAGTAAAGAGATCGGGTATAGAGATAACCGAGGCACGCGGGGACAACGATATTTTACCGAGTTCCTCCCAACATGGAGTACTTCTCGTTTGGAGAGGGGGTGGTATCAAACCACCAACGCCACAAAAGGCCTCCCTTATTCTCTGGTGAATCTCACCGGAATGGGATCGATCCACGCTTCCACTATCGGTGCACTTGTCGGTGGCAACCGGAACCTCTCACAAGGTTGGGGCACTTCTCCACAACTTAATTGGAGGCTCCCAACAAACGCCACCAAGGCCACAATGCCACCAAGGCCACAACCTGCAACACCAACAAACCGTCTAGGGTTCCAAGAACCCAAGAGTAAAAAGCTTCTCAACTTTCACTCACCAAATCCCCCGGGGAGGACTCAAACCGATGCACCAAATACAAATGGCAAGAACACAAGTAGTGCTCAAATCCTTCTCTCCCAAATTCCACCAAAGCTACAAAAGCTTGTGGGGGCATAAGAGAGGAAGAACAATGGAGGAAATCCACAAAAGACTCCAAGATCTAGATCCCAAGATCTTCCCCTCACTTAGAGGAGAGATGGATTGGTGGGATTGTAGATCTGGATCTCCTCTTTCAAATCCCTAAAGTATATGCAAGAATCAAGGGAGGGATTGAAGGGGGAGCAAGCTCAATAGGGTCAAGAATGGAGGAGAAAGCCTGTAAAACTCGAGCAGTTGCATTGGGGAAGAAGGGCCCCTTTTTATAGGTCCACATGTTTCTGACCGTTTTCTGCCCGTTGGGGAAAAGTCAGACCGGAGACTCCGGTCTACACCGGAGACTCCGGCCCAACCTCTGGACCAGCCTCCGAACCGCCCATCTGAATGACCTGGGCCATCCAAGACCCAACAAGACCGGAGACTCCGGTCTTCCAACACCAGAGACTCCGGACTGAGGAAACACCGGAGACTCCGGGTAGCCTTCGGACCTGGCTCCGGACCCCCATACAGTATGTCCCAGCCCTGATTCTGAAGTCACCACCGGAGACACATCCGGAAACTCCGGACTACACCGGGGACTCTGGTCCACATAGACCGGAGACTCCGGCCAGGACCAAATAAGAGGCAAACTTCAAATGGCGATATCTAGAGTTTGGAAACTCCGATTGACCCGAAACCAATTTTGTTGGAAAGAGGAAATATTGGATACCACCAAGAGAGAACATTTCATGTATTATAATGTGAGAAACCTCTCTTGGTGAGAAACCGTAAAACCTCAAAGATAAAAAACGCAATATGATATAAAAGGGAAATCCTTTTTTGATGAACTAGAGCTTGTTATGAATATTACCACAAGCTCTAGAACCTTACATGGATAAGATCCAAATAATCAACCAATAAAGGATGATGCTAAGTATGCAAAGGTTTGAGCTCTCTTTGAAAGATATGATCGAGTTACTCACTTGAGAGCCCCTCTTGATAGTACGATTATCTATCCTATAAACCGGTCTCCCCAATTAACACTACGAGACAGGTAAGAAGGAAACCCTATCAAGATCATACCTTTGTCTTGCACATATTCCACTTGATTATGATGTAGACCGTCTTGTCCTTCTCAAGATGGAACACCTTTCTTGATTGCTCTTGTACGCACTTGCTTGATGAAGGCTTGCAAGTTACTCCCCCATACAACATGGGGAAACCTTTACTTTGACCTTGTCTTCATCGATCCATGATCACCGAGGATGGCAAGATTTAAGCATGAGATCTTCTAGATATTGCACATATTTAGCTTGCACATCATTTCTTCTTTTCTTCATTATGTTGATGCCTTGAAGGTACACCAGAGATATCACTCCATCTTATTCTTCAAGACATACTTGTCATAGCTTTAACTCTCACATGACCAATCTGTGGACCATTCTTTGAACACCTTGGTCACCACTTGATCCTCTTCACTTTCTTCTTCTCCAAACCTTGAAGCCAACATATGGTTCAAGCATTGCCTATGGACAATTCCTACAAGTACAACTTGATACAAGCATTAGTCCATAGAGATTGTCATTAATTACCAAAACCACACATGGGGGCCCACATGTTCTTTCACTCAAGAACTAAACGAACTACTCACAAGACATCATATAGATCAAGATCAAAGATGATATGGTAATGGATAACAATCTGAACATAAACAATAATCCAATGGTTCCACTCACAAGCATCAACTACAATAGTAATCAACACTGGGAAAGTTTCCCCTAAGACTAAAGTAATATCCAACACAATTGTTACAGCGGGACGGAGTGGTGATGATGGTGCTGGTGGAGATGATGGTGTGGATGATGATGATCCCGATGAAGCCTAGATTGATGACGGTGTTGATGGCGACGATCTCCCCTCTTCGAGAAGGAATTTCCTCGGCAGAAGTATGTCTGCCGGAGAGATCTTTCTCTCTCGGTGTTTTCCGCCCCCAGAGGCGGCGGAAATCTATCTGTGGTCCCCCTGGTGTTAGGGTTCCGTAGGGAAGATATAGGCAAAGGGGCGGAGTCGGAGACCAGGCAGGTGGGCCACACCTGCCCTAGGTGCGGGGTTAGGTGGGCCCGCGCCTAGGGGGTGTGGGCCCCCTGAGGCCCCACTTCGTCCCTCCTTCTGGCTTCCTTCGTCTTCTATTAAAATAATATGTTTCCATATTTTTCTGGTATTTTTATGATCTTTGCGAAATTGCACCGAAACGCCTTCTTTTCCATCAGAATCCAGACTCCGGCAGTCCATCCTCCAGGAATCATCCAACATGCATAAACAGATGAAAATTCATAAGTAATACCTCATAATAATACAAATATCAATGAATAGAGGTAAATTATGATATAGAATGGTGATGCAAATTGGTCGTATCAACTCCCCCAAGCTTAGACTTCGCTTGTCCCCAAGCGAATACTGAGCTCAGTAAACATGTCCACAGGTTTATGGAGTGAAGTGTCGATAAAAGAATACTAACAAGAAGCATCACACTTACCATTGCACAACTCATAGAAGAAAGCAACTCACCATTATATAACTTAGCTTTCGACCAAGTACAACAGTCACAATAGAGATGCATAAAGATAAATCATAATTGGAATTGGCAAACTTGTTCTTGGTCAGAGAACACCTGGCAAACAGTTTCACAAAAGCTTTTTGTAGAAGTTTCAAAACAGGAACGCTCTTTGCTCAAAAAGGTTTTTTCACAAGTGAAGGCTTTCAAAGTAATACTCAATAGATAAGAGTTTTGTGCAAACAAGGAAGATGAAGAACATGATTGAATAAATCACCATATGAATGCTTGAAACACAACAACTCAAATGATTGCTGGAGATAGAGAAGAAGTAGGTTTACTGACTCAACTGGTAACTAGGAGAAAGGTCCCTTCATAGAGGGAAGCAGGGATTACAAGTCATAAAGATCTTCCAAAATATTATGGTACTTACTAGCTTTGAGCCCTCATTGCCCCTATCATAAGCATCTTGAGATGATTAAGGTTAAAGTGAACAAAGATGGAGTATATTCTTGACGAAATATAAGTTGGAAATCTCATGTCCCTTGAATACGAGGGCCACTCCTCATGCTACTCAACTTTGGTCATAGATAAGTTCTTGTCATTGTAAGTATTTGCATATCATTGAGAACCTCCAATGGGGTACCCCTTGCACATGGTACATGAGCTTTCCCATAACCAAAATGACAAGGCAAGCAGACAATGAGCATCTCAGCGACCTTTTTATTTACTATGTGCATAGCCTTTTATTAAGGATGCTTCATAGATGACTCACTATGGTGATGCTGTAAGTTTCCACCATGATTTAGCATGGCTTAGGCTAGCGGCTCAGACGTTTCTCTAACACAGGATACAAACTCCATGGACTTACAAGTTCCCTCTTTTTTTCACACCGTTGACATCCATAGGCAAAAGAGCACGATATCAACTATGTACAGAGTACAAGTGCAATGTTGAAAACGTTCCCCGTGACAGCACGGTTCTGCTAATTCCAACGTATAGATGCAAGCATATACAACTTCGATGTTCACAATGGTTCAAGTCTATTAGGGGCAAGTAAATAAGGTGTGCCATCAAGTTCGTGAGATCTTTACTAACTAGTTTTCTCATAACAAATACTTTTAATTTGAAAGGTAGATGAAGCTTGAGAATTTGCTTGGAATAGGAAAAGCTACTAGGTAGATTTGGTGGACACAAATGGCAAAAGTTTTGGTTCAAAGGGATTTGGAAAAATGAGAAGTATGCCTTCTCAAAACAGGTTTTTGGCTAGCAAGGCTGGGTAGCAAGCAAGAGAGTTGAATTAAACAAGTAAACATACAAGTAATAAAGCCAAACATGCAATCTTCCTTGAAGACACAAAAGAATCTTAAATAAAGAATACTAAGCTTATGAGCCAACAAGAAATAAAACAAATGATACAAAATACCTGTAAGCTTTTTCCTTTCTTTTTCTCTTTCATAGTAATGCTACTGACCAGAACTCGGTTTTCCAAAACCAATTTAGATTCACTTGATGATCCCAAAGTGGTGCCAATACTGATCAACAAGATCCATCATATAATATAGATTGCAAACTAAAATAAGAAGTGCAAAAAGTAAAATATGAGACTTCTCATTAATATTCCAATAAAGGCACTCACACCAAGGGATACATAGATAACCAACTAAATGAGAGATACTTCCACATGCAAACCAAACTATAAGATAACCTCTCTACCACAGATATGAATCCACTAAAAAGGTAAACGATAAAAGATAATGGTGGTGATACCGCGGCACTCCCCCAAGCTTGGAACAAGCCAAAGGGGATGCCAAACCTGATGACGAATTACTCCTTCGGTGGTGGTGGTGTTCTCTTGATAAGCTCCTAAATAAGTTTACTCGACTCCTCGAACTCAAAAGTAAGAGTACGGATTAGCTCCGAGTTTTGCTCTATACGGTTCATGATCATGTCAGTCCGAGAATCCCAGTTCTTGTTATTCTTTCCCCACTCTTCATCCTTAGCATGATTCTTCTCTACATTGTTAAAACAAGGCATATCCCAAACCGAGGGCGAATCCCCTTTGGGCACATGTTGATATTGATATTCATGTATAAGTGTATGGAAGGGTCTCTTGTTACGTGGAGGAGATGATCGTGGAGAGAGAGTATGACGTCGAGATTTCCCTCCTGTAGACATCCGTGTTGTCCTCTTAAGCTTGGTAGGTCATGCCACCAAACCAATGCTTGCGACGGTAGCACGGGTGTCCGGATGCTTGTCCTCCTCCATGTCACCTTCATATCCTACCAGAATCTCCTCCTCCTTGGGGACTTGAGGTTCTTATTCCTCGGGCTTCTTGCCTTTGTCGTTGGCGGAGGCCATGGTGCTCTAAACTTGAGAAGATTTCCTTACAGAAACAGATCGAAACGAAAACACGACAAGAACATGATGCATGAACCTCGGGGGATCCGGGGGGTATATATTACGAAGTTTCAATGCATAAGGAAGGTTTTGACACGGAACCGAGGCCAAGATGGGGTTCGAGGGGGGAACACCCCCCTTAGGCGCGGCCAGGCTGGGCCCGCGCCTGGGGTGGGTGTGTCCACCCCGGGCTCCGTTTCCTCTTCAGTTTCATATCGTAACTTCCCTTATGTATTAAAAACATCAAAAATATAAAAAAATTGGAGTTTCACAGACATTCTGTTTTCACCACTTTTACCTATTCAAAGATGAACTCTGCAGAATCCTTTTCTCTTTCTCCTGAAAATTTTCTTCTTACAAAACCCTTGCACAAACTCAATGACAACATTAGGGTAAGAAAAAACAACAAACCTTTGGTACACACTTCAACTAAAAACCCATCAAAACAAAAGCTTCTGTAAGAGGCAAATGCAAGTGATGGTAGAAATCTATCAAAATAGACCAGCATGTAAAGATTAATTTTTTTGAAGACCTTCTGTTGCTCAAATCAAAAATTGCAGAACTGATGAAAGTTGGGTAACAACTTGGAGAACAAGAACAGAAAAATGCATCTCCATCTGAAGTACTGATCTTCTTCACGAATTTTTACAATGCAGCACAAAAATCTGTCCCAAGATAGCCACTTTTCACAACTCCTCTACTTCACAAAAGTAGTTGAACTTGACACAAAAACCAAAACAAAAAGGATAAGGAGCGGTTATTATAGAGGTAATAACTTCCAAGACTCGACACAACTCTTGGGTTATCTCCCAACAAGTACTTTTTCTTTAATGCCATTAAGTTAGGCTTGAAACTTCCAAAGATACTCACAAAGCAGATATATATCTGAAGTGGAAGAGAGCATCAAGAAGCAAATAACCAACACACTTGAGTCTAACCCACTTCCTATGCATGGGGGTATCATGATAAAACGAATTGTTGAAACAAAAAGTGTAACATCCCAAAAATACTAAACTTGGATCATCAAACTCTAATCATCAAAATTAGGGTTAACAAAAAACTTTTCTAAATAAAATTATGGAAGCATGCATGTGAGTATGCATTTCATTTTGAATTCTTTTGAACCACCTTGTTTTTGTGTTACATTGCTTGTAAATGGATGCTTAGGTGAACTAAACATCATCTAAACATTTCCCACACTTTTCCCAAAGACAAGTAAATCAAAACAAATAAAATAAGGGAATGGTCATTTTGACCAATTTAACTCCCATGCCTACTTTGGTTGGCTCAAACTTTCAGAACCTAACAGAAACTTTTCTGGATCTTTGCACCCCTTGATTGTACTCATAACAAAGTATCAAGGACCACTTTGTGATCATCCAGAAACTTTCAAATGCATAGTTTAAATGACAATTCAAAATTGAATCTTTATCATATGGGAAGATCCCACTTTTTCAAAAACCACTCAAACAAGCTCAACTTTCAAAACCCAAGCATCTGCAGACTCACCAGCACCAACCTAGCACACCCACCAAAAATCTTTTCAAAATTCAAAACTTGAGTTCTTGCGGCCATTTCATCAAACACTTGGTAGACACAAATCAAACAAAATCTAAACACTATTGTGAGCAGTGATTGAAGCCTAACTTGTTCCCTCTCTGGTTACAACTAGGTTTTACTAGATCATCTAGCTCAATTGCACACCCTTAGCATCACTGTAAGCTTGGCATTGCCATCAATGGTGAGCAGGCCGAATGCACCCTTGTCACCCCCATGTCGACAACAAGCTAGGAGGAGAAACAAGCCTAGCCAGCATGTCTGGGAGCAAGCCAACACCCCACCGCCACTCACTGTCCAGCGCTCGAACGTTGCCAGCCACTGGACCACACGCACGAACCATGCCAACCTCCCCAGCAACCATGCCGAGAGCACGCCCAGTGCGCCACGCTCGACCGACGCCCATAGACCACGCGCCGCCCTTGCTGCGTGCATACGTGATCACCACCGTCCCAGCAACCTGGCAGACACACTCCTTCGCCGCCGCGCGGACCACGCGAGCTGTGCGCCATTAAATTCTCCACCGGGCATGCGCAGAGCACCGTCGCGTTCCGACCAAGCCGCACCGCCCCACGTCTCGCCACCGTGTCGTTGCGCATCGCCAGGGAGCACCGCACCGCCCCCTACCGTCGCCCATGCCGATAGCCGTCTGTACCATCGACCCCGACGAGCTCACCTTGCGCCCCGTCGGTCCCCTCTCGCCACTATAAATAGAGGCCACCCCAGCCAAATTGAGCACACCATCTCACTCCCCTCTCCTCACTGATCATTCCACCCCGTTCCTAGAGCAAGGCGGGCAGCGCAACGCCGGAATTTCACCGGAGCCCGCCGCTGCTGGAGAAGAAGGGAGCCAGCGATTGGAGCCGCCCCAGGAGAAGCTGAAGGTACCAGGAGGTTCGCCGTCATCGACTTCGTCGTTCGCCCGCCTCGCCGACCCTCGCCTGAACCCCGGTGAGCCCCCAACGACCCCCACTGGCCGCGCTAGGTTTTTATCTCGCCGGCGTTTCCCAACATCGATGATGACCCTCAGCCGTTGGATTAGAACCAGATCGAACGCACCACATCGCCCCATACCGCTTCGCACCCCCCTGTCTCACTGATGTGTGGGGACAGCCACTCAGGCCGGCCCGTTAACCTTTTCGGCACAGGCCAGTTATTTGAATTAAACCTTTTCCATTTTATTTCAAACACACTTCTGTACCCAGTTTCAAAAATCAACCCAGGTCGACTCAGTGCACCAAATTGAATGAAACCAATTTTGTTAGAAAGGTCTTGAAATGCGGAATCCAAGCCCGTTGGATTCAAGTCATTTGGATCTGTAGATCACCCTTGGCAAAAATAATAAGACAGAAGATTTTCTGTATTCAAACATTTTTCGAATTAAAACTATAATAGCTTTTGAGTTGATTCCAACTCTCAAAAATCACATTTAACCATACCTTTAAGAATATATAAAAATATATAGGTTTACTTACAGAAATATTGACCAAGTAATAAAAGAATGCCACATAGGCATTTCTAGCCACTTTAATTAATTAAAATAAAAGGGTAAAACCTTATTAAATTGTGACACCACTTTAAATCACATTCCCATGGACTAAAATATGTGGTGATGACATGTGTCAACATGATCCCATGTTTGGTTTGGAGAATATTAAATCTTAAGTAGTTTTTCAATGAGTAGAAATTACTTTTCTAAAAATAAAAAGGAATTAAACCAAGCTTTAATCTTGTAATGTTAGTGATGATGCTAGATCATCTATAGGACCCTTTTGTGTGATACTGGCAAGTAGTTAAGTATTGTTTGGTGATTGTGTACATCGTATTTATTTATAGACGCTAGTACCGACCAAGGATACGAGGAGGAAGGAGGATACTACGAAGAAGAAGCCGAGGAGAACTTCAACCACTGCTCTGCACAAGGCAAGCTTATACTGATATTGTGCAAGCCCATACTTGCAAGCCTTGCTAATCAAGTTGACCTATGCAAGCCTAATGTTACTAGTTGATTGTGCAAGCTAATACTTGCTTGTTACCATGCTAACTATATGCCTTAAGCATATGTGATCATACCCACTTGATAACCCAATCCTAGTTTTATTTGCAAGCTTTCTACTTTATTTCTTTATCAAAGCTTTAACTTAGAGTTGACTTAAGTGACTTATAGATTCTAGAAAGATATAGTTGAAGGTTGCATAAAGAGCATAAAATTTGGGCCTAAGTTAGAAACCTTGATATCATCCTAAGATATAAGGTTGTACTTAGTTGAAACCCCACTAGTTTACCACCCCTCATTAGTACTCACCCCCACTTATAGATGCTAGTGCTAAGCATAAAACTTGATCAACTTTAGATGGGAATACTTGGTGAAAATGGTTATGAAAACCTTAGAATGATGGATCATTCTACTGAGATGTTTTGACATGTGTTTCCGAGCACCAGATGATTTTGGTGATGAAAATGTTGAGGCATGGGCCTTAGCCCTTTATAAAACTGATGGTTGTCTGGATGCGATACCATTCCAATTTTATCGTACAACCACAATACCCGAAGATTGGGTAGGGCTTGACTGGAAACTTATATACCTTAGTATTAGTTCCCTCACGGCCAAGGTATGAGCTGAGGCTACCTTGTGAAGATTGTCCACCTGTGCAGTACCCAAGATGACAGTTGGTCATGGTTGGGAGGCCAAACTCACAGGAGAGGTGCTTATACTAGGGCGTGTAATTGAAAGGTTAGGATTGATTATCCGCATACTGATTATGGTGAATTCAGGATTTGTTCCTGACGGATGTATCGAATGTTGTGGTGAAAGTGTACAATCTCTGCAGAGTGTCAAACTATTCGAATAGCCGCGTCCGCAGTTATGGACAGTTGGAGTGGCCATACTGTTCCCCCGTCAGATGTTTTCAAAATGACTTGTGAAATGGATTGAGACTTTGACTTGACCACAACAGGGTTGTGACATGAGTTACAAGTTCCCACTTAGGAGTTATAAAATTGTGACTAGCTCTCTTGCTTCTGAACTTAGTAGGTATAAATCTGGCTTTTGCAAAACAAACCTAGAGCCTAGTGTCCTATTATCCAAAAACCCTTTTACTTGTTAGTATTAGTTTGCGAGTACTTAAAGAGTACTCATGGCTTTGTCCCTGGATATTCCCGTGGCCAGACTATGAAGAGGAGTACCTAGAGGATGGACCCCAGGAAGGTTACGACAACTAGGATCATCTCCCATCGTCAGCATTGCCTGTGACCCTGAAGATGGAGCTTCTCCTACGCTACCGTTATTATTACGTATTCCGCTGCTTGAAGTTGTATTAAGAACTGGATCATGAGATCCTTATTTGTGTAAGACCTTATGTATGGTTCGTAATGGATGATGTACTATGGTATCCAATTCTGTTATGTCTCGCAAAAATGGTAATCCTAGGATTGCGATGTATGGCATAACAGGCATCTGGGATTAAAAATCCGGGTGTTGACAAAAAGCCACTAGAATAGGAAGACAAAACAGATGCAACTTCAAAGCTTTCAACATAAAACAGGGAAACTTAACATCATTGAGATGCATAAAACCATGTTTCCCTCTCTCAAAATAACTTTTAGTAGCACTTTGAATAAAGTTGACAATATAACTGTTACTAGAAACAACTTTATCATCAGAATAAGCATACTTATAGTCATCAAAAAGAAGTCCAAGGTCGTAAATCGGATCAATATAAGCAAGTTGTTCCGTCCTGAAATCTTTATTAGGCAAGCTGTTTTCACAAGGATCTTTAGCAAATTTGGAAAAGTTAAACACATAAGACTCTCCATCAAACTTAGTTAAACTTTTTCCTTCTTACAATCAATAATATCTCCACAAGTGTTCAAGAAAGGTCTACCAAAAATGACAGCACAAGTTTTGCTAGCTGCTGAATTAAGCACTAGAAAATCAGCAAGATACTTAATCTTACCACAGAGAACCTCCACATCTCTTACAATGCCAATGGGGCAAATGGTCTCCTTATTATCAAGGTGGATAACCACATCAATGTCCTCAAGCTCACAAGGACCAACCTCATGCATAATTTCCCTATAAAGCTCATAAGGAATAGCACTAGAACTAGCACCAATATCACATAAACCATAGTAGCAATGATTACCAATTTTAACAGAAAGCACAGGAACACTAGCTTTTCTAGCCTTACTAGGATGAGAGATAATATTAGAAGCATCTTCACAGAGGACAATATGCTCATCCTCTCTATTTCTAGTGACAGGGTCTTTCACAATAGCTACCACAGGTTCAACATTCAATTGCTTACCAGGCTCCACAGTTTTCATTGTACCTTTGTTATTTGCACTAATAATCATAGAATACTCCTTTACCTTAGCTAGGAAAGGTATTTTCTCAACATGAGGTTCAGGCACAATATGATTAGTAGTACAAACTTGAGTACTTCTAACTGGAACATGACTAGCAACATCTTTATAAGGAGCATGGTACTTATTCCACTCTTTCTTGGGAATTTCAATGTAAGAGGCAAAGGCCTTAAAACAATTGGCAATACTTTGGAAATCAAGACCAAACTCATTGCTAATATCACGGAAGTCATCAGTTCCCATAAAAGATTTAATGCATTCATAATCATAGTTTATACCTGACTTTCTTCCTTTGTCATTCTCCCAAGCTTCAGTGTTATCTTGAATACGGTCTAAGAGATCCCATTTAGCTTCTTACTTCATATATGTGAATGATCCAGTACAAGAAGCATCTAGTAAATCTTTATCATGAAGAGAAAGCCTAGCATAAAAGTTATTGAGAATAATATTGTTAGGGAGTTCATGAATAGGACATTTAAGCATTAGTAACTTCAATCTCCACCAAGCTTGAGTTGTACTCTCTCCATCAAGAGGACAAAAGTTGTATATAATATTTCTATACTTATGAATCTCACTAGGAGGATAAAATTTAGAGTAAAAGAGAGATGTCATCTCCTCCCATTCCATGGATTGTCCATTCTTCAGCAGCTTATACCATTCTTCAGCTCTCCCTTTCAAGGATATGGAGAGTAACTTCTTCTTCACCTATTCAGTTGTGATACCTGCACACTTAAACAACCCGCATAATTCATGGATAAAAAGCAAGTGATCACCAGGATGGACAGTTCCATCCCCAAAATAATAATTATCCATAACACGATTAACAATACTTGTAGGTATCTTAAAAGGATCTATCTCAACAAGAGGTGGTTCATCTACTACCCTAGTAGTGGTAGTAGTTTTCCCAAACAGGAAACCAGGTGCGTTATCCATATTGGAAATAGAGCAACAAGCAGTAACAAAAGCAATACTCGCAGTAAAAGTTTCCCTTACCAGTTCCACTATTCAATAGCACTTCACTCCCCGGCAACGGCGCCAGAAAATAGTCTTGATGACCCACAAGTATAGGGGGTGTATCGTAGACTTTTGATAAATAGGAATGTCGATCCCAACGAGGAGCAGAAGGTGCTGAACAGTGGTATGGAGCAGGAAATCCCTGTGAATACTTAGCAAATGGATTTTTGGTGGTTTTCTGACAAGGCAACAAAACAAGGAGCAAGTAGTAAAGACAACAAACAAACGAAGCAAGTGGCCCAATACTTTCTTAGCAAAGGACAAGCCGGTGGAAATACTTATAAGGACCAAACGTTCTCGAGGACACATGGAAATTCTGTCAAGTGCTTTCGCTTCAAATAGCTGAGTAATCTTCGCTGGTGTTGTAAGTGTTGTGTGGGTGAACCTGTGCTAATGTACCGACCGTACTTGGACTAATACATACTTGTGATTAAACCCCCTGCAAACATCCGTAACTACATGAAAGTAATTAATATATAAATCTAACCATAGCCTTATCTCTGAGATCCTACGCTCCCTTGTGCAAAGGTGTCCTAATGGAGGTTCAGGTTTCTGTCACTCCGGTAACCCCACAATTAGTAGCCAGATACACAATGCATCCCCCTAGGCCCATAAATTGTGAAGTGTCATGTAGTCGGCGTTCACATGACACCACTAGAAGAATAGAACCACAACTTAAATACGAAACCATTGAATAATAACTCATCACAAATTCACTACTAACAACATGACTTCTCCCATGTCCTCAAGAACTAAACGAACTACTCACAAGACATCATATATATCAAGATCAAAGATGATATGGTAATGGATAACAATCTGAACATAAACAATAATCCAATGGTTCCACTCACAAGCATCAACTACAATAGTAATCAACACCAGGAAAGTTTCCCCTAAGAACTAAAGCAATATCAAACACAATTGTTACAGCGGGACGAAGTGGTGATGATGGTGCTGGTGTAGATGATGGTGTGGATGATGATGATGATCCTGATGAAGCCTATCTTGATGACGGTGTTGATGGCGACGATCTCCCCTCTCCGGGAAGGAATTCCCCCGGCAGAAATCTGTCTGCCGGAGAGATCTTTCTCTCTCTCTCGGTGTTTTCCGCCCCCCAGAGGCAGCGGAAATCTATCTGTGGTCCCCCTAGTGTTAGGGTTCCGTAGGAAAGATATAGGCGAAGGGGCGGAGTCAGAGGCCGGGCAGGTGGACCACACCTGCCCTAGGCGCGGGGTCAGGTGGGCCCGCGCCTAGGGTGTGGGCCCCCTGAGGCCCCACTTCGTCCCTCCTTCTGGATTCCTTCGTCTTCTGTTAAAATAATATGTTTCCATATTTTTCTGATCTTTGCGAAATTGCACCGAAACACCTTCGTTTCCATCAGAATCTAGACTCCAACAGTCCATCCTCCAGGAATCATCCAACATGCATAAACAAATGAAAAGCTATAAGTAATACCTCATAATAAGACAAATATCAATGAATAGAGGTAAATTATGATATAGAATGGTGATGAAAATTGGGCGTATCAGGTATCCTTCGGGATATAAAGGATCTTGAGTAGCTATACCACTCCTAGTTCTAATTCCATAAGCATGTTTATTTCCTGAGGCATCAACTAGCATATCCTTTTGTACCTTAGCAAGTTGATCAAGTTGGGTTTGAACCATTTGAAAGTGTTTACAAAGCATTTTAATATCATTAGAAGTTCTTTCCATAATATCTTTCAACTCATGGATAGCTCTAGAGTTTTCCAGTAAATGATTCTGAACTTGTTTATTAAAATTACCTTGTTTAACAATAAATGTGTCAAGTTCCTATAAACATTGATCAGGAGGCTTACCATAAGGAATATCACCTTCATTAAATTGGAGAGAGTGTACCTCAATAGTGGATGAGTGGGGAATTGGCTTACATAATTATTCTATAGGAGGTAGATTCTTCACATCTTCAACCCTAATACCTTTCTCCTTTAGACACTTCTTAGCTTCCTTCATCACTTCATCATTTAATGCAATAACTCCCCTATTCTTTGGTGTTGGTGTTGGAACTAGTTTAGGAACATCTGGTTCAGGTGTATTTAGCTCAGTTGAATTCCAATCATCATAATTCTTGCTTATTTTAGCCATTAATTCTTCAGCATCTGTAGGAGTTCTTTTCCTGAAAACACAATCAGCAAAGCTATCTAGGTAGGTCCTAGAATCATCAGTTAGTCCATTATAATAAATATCAAGAAGCTCATTCTTAGGTAATGGACATCCAGGATGTGCATGAATCAAGCCACAGAACCTTGTCCATGACTCAGGCAATTTCTCTTCTTCTCCCTGTTTAAAATCAGAAAGTCTCTGTAAAGAAGCATGTCTAGCACTGGGAAGAAAATATTTCTGTAAGAAAGAAGCAATCAAGCAATCAGGGCTATCAATGGAACCAGGAGGTAATCTATTAAACCAAGCCCTAGATTCACCTTTTAGTGAAAAAGGGAAGATCTTAGTAACAAAGTACTTGCGCATCTTAAAATCATCAGAGAATAAAGCACTCATAGTATAAAGCTCATTCATATGAGCCACAACACTCTCATTTTCAGTCCCACAAAAAGGTTCTTTCTCAACAATATCTAAATAGGACAAATCCAGAGAGAAATCATAGTCTTCATCTTTAATATCTATGGGAGAGGTGTCAAACTTAGGATCAGAGGACAGTTTATGCATAATAGTACGTCTAGCAAGGAGACTCTTAATAGCACTAGTACCATGTGTGTTTCGGCACTCTTCAACAAATTTATCAGTGAACTCTATGTAACCATCATTAATATCATAACTCTCTCTAGACTCAGGTGAGCTAACAGGTGTAACAGTGCCTTCACTAGGAGTTTCGATATTTCCTAGACTAGCCATAGTAGCATCTAGGAAAGGACCTAATGAACCAGTCGCATCAAGCACAGTAGAAGTAACATCATGAGCATCAAAAGCAGTTTCAGATTCAACAGTAGTAGTAGTGTGTGTAGCATGAGTATGTGGTGGTGGTGTGACAAGCTTACTTATAGCAGACGGTGAATCAAGAGCAACATAGGTGTTTAGGATTGTACCTCTTCTTGTAGTGGATGGTAAAATAGGAAACTTTCCATCACGAGACTTCCCCATGATGAAAGGAGTAGCAGTGAACAATAATAGATCTAAGTGAACTTACAAATAAAGCTATGCTCCCCGGTAACGGTGCCAGAAAATAGTCTTGATGACCCACAAGTATAGGGGATCGCAACAGTCTTCGCGTGTAGTATTACCCAATTTATCGATTCGACACAATGGAAGCCAAACAATAATTGCAAGACTTAACAACCGAGTTGTCAGTTCAGCTGCACCTAAAAATAGTTTTTGCTCACAGAAGTTTATCAGTAGCAACAGTTTATAGTAGCAACAGCAAAGCAACAGCAGCAACAAAACATGAGCAATAGTAACAGTAACGGTAACAGTAGGATTCGAGTGCGCTAGGCATAGGGATGGATGGACGGGCGTTGCATGGACGAGTCTAAACATGTAACTTCAAGATCTAGGGTATTGTAGATAAATAATAACAAGCATCCAAGCACTAAACAATCCTAGGCATGTGCTCAAAATATAGTCATACATGCTCGCAATGAGAACTTGCATAACTGTAATGCCCCAGAAAATATTTCGAAATAAAATTGCGTGTTATTTTATATTTTGCATCATCATGACATCATGCATATTTTTGCTCTAAATATTTTCACCAAAAGCCTATTTTGTTTTCTAATTAGTCCATACTTTAATTTCAAATCAAAACCCGGGTCTTTTCCGGATCTTTTATTTGTCTAAAAACTATCTATACAAGTCTATTTAAAAATAAAATAAAATAAATAAAAATGTTTATGGGGGGGCAGCCAACCGCCAGGCCCAAAAGCCCAGCAGCCAGCTACCTACAACCCCATCGAAACCCTAATCCTCCTAGCCCCGCAAACACACACCCGGGCGCCGCCGGCCACAAGACAAACACACACACACACACACACACACACACACACACACACACACACACACACACACCACATGCACAGCACGCACCTGACTCAGACACACACGCACCCAGGAGAACACAACCCAACGCACACAGGAAGCACGCACTGGCGACGCACGCAAAACACACCACACACGCGCCTCTTCCCCATAGCCACCTACCCTGCCTCGCGCCCTCTCCCTGATCGAGTCACCGCCGCTGACCTGTGCTCCTGGCCGCCATCCCGGGGCGACCGCCGTCGTTCCTCTGCGTCCCCCTGTCCCTGGCCCCAAGCGCCTCCGTCTCTGCAAGCCGCTGCCTCCCTGGAGCGCTCCGCTTCGACTGTGTCTCCTCGTCGCCCAGCTCGTCTCTGGGCTCTGTCCCTCCATCAACCTCGCCCGGTCTCTCCTTCCCCAAGCCATCGCGTCGGCCGCGTGTCCTCGATGCCCCTGCATCATGTCGCCTCTCTCCAATGCCAACCGTGGCCGCCTGCTCGAGCCCCGTGACCCTGAGCGTGTCTGCATGTCCTGCGTCGCCGCCAGTGAGTCCGGACGCCAACGAGCCCCGCTCGCCTTGACCCTCCCTGCATCTCGATGGCCTGTGCCTCCTCGCCTTCGTGGCCTGCCGCCATTCTCGTCCCTGGAGCCGTCTGCCTCGCCATATCTTCCTTGGTCTCGCGCGTCTCTTCCCCTGCGGTATCCTGACCATATGGTGTTTGGCCTGGTGCCTGTGTGATTGGCGCATGCGGGTCCTCTCGTTTATGTCTTGTGTTTTGGCCTGCCTCCGTGTTGTTGATGCTGGTTGAGTACAAGGACGAGGTGGTGAGGTGATGTTGCGACTCTGATCAAGATCTTCCTGCGGAACAGGACTAGATTGCGGACCAGGACCTCGGTGGCGCTACTTCGACTTGGGAATGGATGCCTCCTATTGGTCTCGGCCATCCCTTTATCTACTCGTTGAAGTTCCCCGGCGCCCAATCCAAGATCGACAAAGACCCTCGTAACCATAAACTCGATGCCTTCGACACGGAGCAACGTGGATGCCGTCACGGAACCGAAGACCGTGGACGCCAAGTCCCCGGATTCAAAGGCGTCGAGACCCCGATCCCTCGAACCCCTTGGGGACCAAGATCGAACCAAAACGTGTGACCCTTATCCTTTACCTATTTTATAAATTGAAACATAACTTGTGCATATTGCTTACATACATATTTTGTCATCCGGGGATATTTTGTCGATTCACCTAATAAATAAACATGGAGATTAAACGCGGGATATTTATGTCATATTCCGGACTCCATTTAAATTGGCGTAGAGAACCGATGTCATCCTTTGCCTTGTTAATTCAACATTTAATATGTGGGGTAGTTAAATAATTTGAACCTAATAATAAATATCGGAATCCCGATTCCGCTTAATATTGCTAAGTTAGGCCGCATATTGCCATGCCATGCATCACATCATAAACATGCCGGATCTTTCGACGTATTATTAAATATTGCATCGGTTACTCTTTCTAGTGTTTGCTTCTTCATCGGATAGGATGATGAGTCGATGTGAGATACGACAAGCCTCTGGTTTCCTGACTTTGTCTCACAGGCGATCATCTCTCCCCCTTCTACCTATTTTGCATTTATAGTCTACTGCCTCCAATTGATCTATTGCTATCCTTATTGTCGATGCTTTAGTACCGTCCCTTTATTTACCCGATCCACTATATTGCCTTGGTTATCCTATTGCCTTGTTTGATTAGCTAGCTTTGTCCTTGCGAGGTAGGCATGCTTAGTATCGCTCTCATACAGGTGGAACATGATACTCGAATATGGCTGGTGATAAGATAATTAATCCGATGTTGTTGGTTATGGATTCACCTAATGATAAGGCCCCGGCAGGGACCACCTTTGGGAACTGCTTGAGCCAACCTAGGACCCGTTCGTTCTACGATACCAGTTCCGAGTTGATCGCGCTAACCAAACGTGGGGGCCTCTGGGATCCCCCCTCAACTACCGGCGCTATTCGTATATCCAGAGGGTTACAAAATTGGTTTTCCATTTGGTGCATATGCATAATATGTCCTCGGACATGGGTGAGTTGATATGTCTTCGGACTTGATATTTGGTGGATTTCCATGGCTTGCATACATAAGTCGCGGTACATGGTGGTGGCACCCACGGTGTGTACAAGTTACCCCGCAGGGCCCGATCCACCAGTAGGCGCAAACGTTGTGCCTTCCTTGAGAATCGTCGTACCTCTTGGTTGGTTCCCCACAGTAGGTGATACCTCTGGATATGAGCGTAGTTATGGGACAGTTCTTGTTGTGAGATTCGGATGGCACGCGTGATATGTTGCTTGAAGGGTTGAGCATGCGTTTGGGTACAGTAGTGCACCCCTGCAGGGTAAATATTCTCGAGAAGCCGTTTTCCACGGTTATGGACGCCTCAGGAGTACAGTGTCATGATCATAGACAACGCCACTAATGTTTTGCCTCTAATAATATGATTAGTAATTAGCCTTATCAACTAAACACCTGCTTAACTAAAATTGCCACTGTGTGTGTTCTGTAAGAGGACTTCCTCGACTGGTCTTCGAGGGGGAAATCTTCGGATGGGTTATGTTTGGTGTTATATTATTGTTACCTCATAGCGCTCTCTTATCTCGCTCTAATAGACGAAGTTGTAGCGTGTCTCCATAAGTTAGATAGTGCAAGCTTTGCTGTCGCTAACCCCACCACACCTATGTAGGCGAGGACCGCCGAATTCTAGTCTCGCCGTGTACTGGCCTTAGTACTGACCGCTCTCTTTCTGTTTCCTTTGCCCTTTGTCGGCACCCTTTTGGCTTGACAGGTATGTGATTGACGACGTTAGCAAGGTTACCCTTCCGGCTTGGCCTGGGCAGGGTTATGGACACCGCTTGGTTATTCTTCAGGACTCTTAGTCCCATTTGGATCTTGTCCGTACTCAGACACTATTTGGCTTTCTTTATGATTTGTATCATTTGTATTCTTGACTCGTTGAGTCGTTGTTGTATATATAAGTTCTTGTGGACTCTGTTGTAAACTACTGTGATGTAACTACTTGTATTCAAATCCCACCCACACGAAAGTGTCTGGTGGGCGTCTTTGAATCGCTTCTATGCGGATTTTGGCGGGAAATGCTGAGATCTGCATAGACCCGATTCGGGGGCGTTACAAGTGGTATCAGAGCAAAGGTTTACGATACCCCATTGGTCCAGCCTGTAGGTTAACCTTGCCAACGGACGATGTCTAGTGTCAAAACTAGTTTGCTATAAATGCGTTGGATATGTCTGATTAGCTCTGATTTTACTTCTTATCTCTATTCTTTCACCTCTTATCTTTGCGTGTTTTACTCTTATCTCTTACCTTTCTTCAAGTCCAGGATTTCTCGTGGTTGGATTCCGTCGTACCTTTAGGGTTCCGCTATCCTCCTTTTGTAACGGTGGATCTACATTTGGATTTCATTCTACTTGATCCCTCTTCAAATGTTTCCCGATGTTCTGCAACTCCTAAGACGACGACATCATCGTCTTTCCGAATCTTTGTGAATACTCCTTGCCAAGATCGATAGTCTAAATTTTGAGAGTTTTGTTGCACGATCCCCTTATTCATGTAGAGAGTAATGCTTCGAGTGCGGGATGGAGTCATGACCATACCACTACTCTTATCATTCGCTCTTGTACATTGAATTGATGGACTAGTGCGATTCTTACTCCTTCTTGGAAGTTAGAGGTGACCCTATGGCCTCTTTATTCGCCTTTGTTTTTCCGGAGTGTTTCCTCGAAGAACATGAACAACAACCCCTATTGGTGGTGTCGACAACTCCAAGATGGAGCAAGAATTCTTGTTAGTGGTGTCGCGACTATCAATCGGATGCAAGAAGATCCGCACATCTAACCTCTCTCCCTCGGTGCCTCTGCTTGGATCTCGGGACGAGATCCCTTGTTAGTGTTGTCGAGTTGTAATGCCTCGGAAAATATTTCGAAATAAAATTGCGTGTTATTTTCTATTTTGCATCATCATGACATCATGCATATTTTTGCTCTAAAATATTTTCACCAAAAGCCTATTTTGTTTTCTAATTAGTCCATCCTCTAATTTCAAATCAAAACCCGGGTCTTTTCCGGATCTTTTATTTATCTTAAAACTATCTATACAAGTCTATTTAAAAACAAAATAAAATAAATAAAAATGTTTATGGGGGAGGCAGCCAACCGCCAGGCCCAAAAGCCCAGGAGCCAGCTACCTACAACCCCATCGAAACCCTAATCCTCCTAGCCCCGCAAACACACACCCGGGCGCCGCCGGCCACAAGACACACACACACACACCACACGCACAGCACGCACCTGACTCAGACACACACACACCCAGGAGAACACAACCCAACGCACACAGGACGCACGCACTGGCGACGCACGCAACACACACCACACACGCGCCTCTTCCCCATAGCCACCTACCCAGCCTCACGCCCTCTCCCTGATCGAGTCGCCGCCGCCGACCTGTGCTCCTGGCCGCCGTCCCGGGGCGACCGCCGTCGTTCCTCCGTGTCCCCCTATCCCTCGCCCCAAGCGCCTTCGTCTCTGCAAGCCGCTGCCTCCCTAGAGCGCTCCGCTGTCGACCGTGTCTCCTCGTCGCCCAGCTCGTCTCCGGGCTCTGTCCCTCCATCAACCTCGCCCGGTCTCTCCTTCCCCGAGCCATCGCGTCGGCCGCGTGTCCTCGATGCCCCTGCGTCGTGTCGCCTCTTTCCAACGCCTACTATGGCCGCCTGCTCGAGCCCCGTGACCCTGAGCGCGTCTGCATGTCCTGCGTCGCCGCCAGTGAGTCCGGACGCCGACGAGCCCCGCTCGCCTTGACCCTCCCTGCATCTCGATGGCCTATGCCTCCTCGCCTTCATGGCCTGCCGCCGTTCTCGTCCCTGGAGCCGTCTGCCTCGCCATATCTTCCTTGGCCTCGCGCGTCTCTTCCCCTGCGGTATCCTGACCATATGGTGTTTGGCCTGGTGCCTGTGTGATTGGCGCATGCGGGTCCTCTCGTTTATGTCTTGTGTTTTGGCCTGCCTCCGTGTTGTTGATGCTGGTTGAGTACAAGGACGAGGTGGTGAGGTGATGTTGCGACTCTGATCAAGATCTTCCTGCGGAATAGGACTAGATTGCGGACCAGGACCTCGGTGGCGCTACTTCGACTTGGGAATGGATGCCTCCTATTGGTCTCGGCCATCCCTTTATCTACTCGCTGAAGTTCCCCGGCGCCCAATCCAAGATCGACAAAGACCCTCGTAACCATAAACTCGATGCCTTCGACACGGAGCAACGTGGATGCCGTCACGGAACCGAAGACCGTGGACGCCAAGTCCCCGGATTCAAAGGCGTCGAGACCCCGATCCCTCGAACCCCTTGGGGACCAAGATCGAACCAAAACGTGTGACCCTTATCCTTTCCCTATTTTATAAATTGAAACATAACTTGTGCATATTGCTTGCATACATATTTTGTCATCCGGGGATATTTTGTCGATTCACCTAATAAATAAACATGGAGATTAAACGCGGGATATTTATGCCATATTCCGGACTCCATTTAAATTGGCGTAGAGAACCGATGTCATGCTTTGCCTTGTTAATTCAACATTTAATATGTGGGGTAGTTAAATAATTTGAACCTAATAATAAATATCGGAATCCCGATTCCGCTTAATATTGCTAAGTTAGGCCGCATATTGCCATGCCATGCATCACATCATAAACATGCCGGATCTTTCATCGTATTATTAAATATTACATCGGTTACTCTTTCTAGTGTTTGCTTCTTCATCGGATAGGATGATGAGTCGATGTGAGATACGACAAGCCTTCAGTTTCCTGACTTTGTCTCACAGGCGAGCATCTCTCCCCCTTATACCTATTTTGCATTTATAGTCTTTACTTCCTCCAATTGATCTATTGTTATCCTTATTATCGATGATTTAGTACCGTCCCTTTATTTACCTGATCCACTATATTGCCTTGGTTATCCTATTTCCTTGTTTGATTAGCTAGCTTTGTCCTTGCGAGTCGTAGGCATGCTTAGTATCGCTCTCATACAGGTGGAACATGATACTCGAATATGGCTGGTGATAAGATAATTAATCCGATGTTGTTGGTTATGGATTCACCTAATGATAAGGCCCCGGCAGGGACCACCTTTGGGAACTTCTTGAGCCGACCTAGGACTCGTTCGTTCTACAATACCAGTTCTGAGTTGATCGCGCTAACCAAACGTGGGGGCCTCTGGGATCCCCTCCCTCAACTACCGGCGCTATTCGTATATCCAGAGGGTTACAAAATTGGTTTTCCATTTGGTGCATACGCATAATATGTCCTCAGACATGGGTGAGTTGATATGTCTTTGGACTTTATATTTGGTGGATTGCCATGGCTTGCATACATAAATCACGATACACGATTGCGGCACCCACGGTGTGTACAAGTTACCCCGTAGGGCCCGATCCACTAGTAGGCGCAAATGCTGTGCCTTCCTTGAGAATCGTCGTACCTCTTGGTTGGTTTCCCACAGTAGGTGATGCCTCTGGATATGCGCGTAGTTATGGGACAGTTCTTGTTGTGAGATTCGGATGGCACGCGTGATATGTTGCTTGAAGGGTTGCGCATGCGTTTGGGTACAGTAGTGCACCCCTGCAGGGTAAATCTTTTCGAGAAGCCGTGTGTCCACGGTTATGGACACCTCAGGAGTACAGTGTCATGATCATAGACAACGCCACTAATGTTTTTCCTCTAATAATATGATTAGTAATTAGCCTTATCAACTAAACACCTGCTTAACTAAAATTGCCACTGTGTGTGTTCTGTAAGAGGACTTCCTCGACTGGTCTTCGAGGGGGAAATCTTCGGATGGGTTATGTTTGGTGTTATATTATTGTTACCTCATAGCGCTCTCTTATCTCGCTCTAATAGACGAAGTTGTAGCGTGTCTCCATAAGTTAGATAGTGCAAGCTTTGCAGCCGCTAACCCCACCACACCTATGTAGGCGAGGACCGCCAAATTCTAGTTTCGCCGTGTACTGGCCTCGGTACTGACCGCTCTCTTTATGTTTCCTTTGCCCTTTGTCGGCACCCTTTTGGCTTGACAGGTATGTGATTGACGACGTTAGCAAGGTTACCCTTCCGGCTTGGCCTGGGCAGGGTTATGGACACCGCTTGGTTATTCTTCAGGACTCTTAGTCCCATTTGGATCTTGTCCATACTCGGATACTATTTGGCTTTATTTATGATTTGTATCATTTGTATTCTTGACTCGTTGAGTCGTTGTTGTATATATAAGTTCTTGTGGACTCTGTTGTAAACTACTGTGATGTAACTACTTGTATTCAAATCCCACCCACACGAAAGTGTCTGGTGGGCGTCTTTGAATCGCTTCTATGCGGATTTTGGCAGGAAATGCTGAGATCTGCATAGACCCGATTCGGGGGCATTACAATAACATCTTCTGTCCAGCCAGCCCGTGGCAGCGGGGCCTCTAGGGAACTACTGGCAATTAAGGTGCTCCTTTTAATAGAGCATCGGAGCAAAGCATTAACACTCCATGAACACATGTGATCCTTACATCACAGTCATCCCCTCCGGTTGTCCCAATTATTGTCACTTTGGGGCCTTTGGATCCGGGCAATGATATGTGTACACAACTTGCAGATAAGATCACAAACAATACTATCATAGTGATTCAATAATAAGTTCAGATCTGAGATCATGGCACTCGGGCCCTAGTGACAAGCATTAAGCACAACAAGTTGCAACAAATTCAAATAGCACTAATAAAGATACTAGGCACTATGTCCTAACAGATCTGATTCGATTACATGATAGAACTCATCCAATACCTACCATCCCCAAGCCTACAACGGGGGATTACTCACTCATGGATGATAGAAACATCGATGGTTGATGGAGATGCGTTGGTGATAACGATGGCGACGATCCTCTCCAAATTTCCCGCCCCGGCAGGGTGCCAGAACGGAGTTTCTGGATCTGAATCTTGGTTTCTGGTGGCGGCGGTGGAGCAGAACTCTTTCTGGAAAACTATCGAACCCCCCTCGGTTTTTAGGTCGAAAGGCAACTTATAGGCACAGAGGGAGGCCGAGGGGGTGCCTGGGGTGGCTGCACCCCCTAGGCGCGGGTAGGGCCCACCTGCGCCTGGCAGGGGTGTGGGCCCCCTAGGCCCCTTCTCCGTCTCGTCTTCTGGCTCCGTGGGTCTTCTGGTGAAATATAATTTTTGGCATATTTTCTGGGATTTTTCCTAATAGTTCATTTTCTGCACAAAAACTAGACACCAAGGTAATTCTACTGAAAACAGAGTCAGTCCGTGTTAGTTGTATCCAAATCACACAAATTTAGAGGAGAAACAATAGCAAAAGTGTTCGGGAAAGTAGATATGTTTTGGACGTATGAGGAAGCTACGTCTCGGTTAGAGAGTGCGATGGCGCAATGCCCTCTGAACGCCACAAATGGCTTACCTCGAGGTGTGGTGGCTCTATGCTCACCCAACGCCACACAAGGCCTCACCTCGGATGCGGAAGCACACAACTCACCGACGCCACAAAAGTCTCACTCTATTCTCCCGAGTGCGCACCACAAAAGGCGGGCACTCGTTCCACTATGGGACGCTTGAGGGAGGTCACCGAACCCGTACAAGATTGGGGCTATCTCCACAGCTCAATTGGAGGCTCCCTATAACAAATCCACAAAAGGCAACAACGCCACAAAAGGCCAACAAAGCCACAAAAGGCTAAAAGACCACAAAAGGTCAACAAACCAACCACACAACCGTCTAGGGTTCCAAGACACACAAGAGTAACAAGCAAAAAAGCTTGTACTCGCCGAATCTCTGAGGAGAACTCAAATCTATGCAACCAATGCAAGAGGCAAGTCCTTCTCTTTCAAATTCCACCAAAGATACAAAAGCTATTGGGGGAATAAGAGAGGAAGAACACAAGAGGAGAACACAAAACTCTCCAAGATCTAGATCCCAATGATTCCTTCATAAAGAAGGGATTTGGCTTGGGGGGATTGTAGATCTAGATCTCCTCTCTCAAATCCCTCAAAAAGACACAAGAATCATAGGAAGGGGAAGGGGAGAGGGAAAGCTTCATCAAGGTCAACAATGGAGGAGAGAGAAAGCCAAGAACCAAGAAAAAGCTAGTGTCCACGAAGGGGAAGAGGAGCCCCTTTTAAAGGGCTCCCAGATCTACCCGTTATGGGCAATCGCGACCCTGGCCAGAACTTCCGGTGGGAGGCCGGAAGTTCCGGTGGCACTCAGCCAATGGTCAGAAAACTGCGATGTGAAAGACTGAAAACACGAGCCAGGCCAGAACTTCCACCGGTCCACAAGAACTTCCGGTGGGAGCGGAACTACCGGTGCAAATTCCGAATGAAGTTCCGTCAATATGACACTTCCAAAACAGAAGTTTACTGATCGTGAGCGGAACGAGATCCAGATTTTCAATCAGAACTTCCGGCGGCAATGATGCACGAGTGGTACTCCCGGTCCCTGGCCGAAACTTCCGGCGGGGGCGGTATTACCGCCGAAACTTCCAACCCAAATTCCGTCAAATACAACAAACCGGATAGAGAGGATACAATACGTGAGCGGAAGGAGCACCAGAACTTCCATCGGAACTTCCGGCGGCAAAATGCTCTAGCGTAACTTCCGATGGGTGGCCGGAACTTCCGGTCAGGGAAAATCCAGAAACCAAAACTGCAATAACTTTCGCATCCGAACTCCAAACTGAAATATTGGGTATCACCTAGGGAGAAAATACCATGAATATATATGTGATGTATATCCCAAGGTGTGAAGCCGGGAAACTCGCAAGATCAAAAACTGCTATGAGATATGTAAGTGAAATCCTTATTTGATGAACTAGAGCTTGTTATGAAGATGACCACAAGCTATAGATCCTCTCATGGACAAGAACCAAATAACAACCAAGAAAGATGATGCTATGCATGTAAAGGTTTGAGCTCTCTTCGAAAGATGCGATCGAGACACCCGCTTGAGAACCCCTCTTGATAGTACGGCTATCTATCCTAAACCCGGTCTCCCGACTAACAACACGAGACCGGCAAAAGAGAAGCCCTATCAAGAACATACCTTTGCCTTGAGCATTCCACTTGAACTTGATGTAGACCGTCTTGTTGTTATAGAGTAGGAACACATTTCTTGTTTGCTCTTGCTCGCTTTTGCTTGATGAAGACTTGCAAATTGCTCCCCATACTCCATGGGGAAACCTCTTCTTGAACTTTTCTTCATCACTGCATGATCACGAGGATGGCAAGCTTCAAGCATGAGATCTTCTTGAGATGGCGCATCTTGAGCTCGCCCTTCTTCATCCCTTCTTGAGGTTGATCCATCTTGATGCAACTCTTTGCACTTGTCTTGATCAACCTTCAAGCTCCTTCTTTCTTCATGATTCCAATGGGCACAAAGTCCTTGGACATTTTTTCATCTTTCAACCTTGAGACCAACACATGGCCCAAGCGATGCCAATGGACAAACCTACAAGTGAAACTCAATTTACACATTAGTCCATAGAGATTGTCATTAATTGCCAAAACCACACATGGGGGCATACATGCCCTTTCACTCGTGACGATCTCATGTATCACAAGATTGACAAATCTCGCACAAAACGCGCGTGCTCCACGGAGTCAGAAGATGAATATACGAAGATCTGTGGCGCCAGATGCTTCAGCCGGGCCATACGGCAGACACGGATGCCTAAAGGCTTTAACCTCCCATTAGACAACCCAAAGTTCTACGGCCTGCAGAAGCCGAAGATCTGGCTGGACGATCACATTTTGTCAGTCAAACTGCATGGTGGGAGCAAGAACACATCCATGCAATTCCTTCAGCTGCAACTGAAGGGTGTGGCTAGAGACTAGCTCAATAACCTTCCCTTCGGATCCATCCGCAGTTGGGAAAAGCTGGTCTACTGCTTCATCCACAACTTCAAGGTCACCTGCAAGAGACCGGCCTCCATCGAAGAGCTACGTGATGACCTACAAGTATAGGGGGTGTATCGTAGTACTTTTGATAAATAGGAGTATCGATCCCAACGAGGAGCAGAAGGTGTTGAACAGTGGTATGGAGCAGGAACTCTCTGCAAATACTTAGCAAACGGATTTTTAGTGGTTTTCTGATAAGGCAACAAAACAAAGTGCAAGTAGTAAAGAACAAAAGCATCAAGTGGCACAATCCTTTTTTAGCAAAGGACAAGCCGGTGGAAATACTTATAAAGACCAAACATTCTCGAGGACACATGGGAATTCTGTCAAGTTCTTTCGCTTCAAATAGCTGAGTACTCTTCTTTGGTGTGGTAAGTGTTGTGTGGGTGAACCTGTGCTAATGTACCGACCGTACTTGGACTAATACATACTTGTGATTAAACCCCCTGCAAACATCCGTAACTATAGGAAAGTAATTGAGATATAAATCTAACCACAACCTTAAACTCTGAGATCCTACACTCCCTTGTGCAAAGGTGTCCTAACGGGGGTTTAGGTTTCTGTCACTCCGGCAACCCCACAATTAGTAGACAAATACACAATACATTCCCCTAGGCCCATAAATGGTGAAGTATCATGTAGTCGACGTTCACATGACACCACTAGAAGAATAGCACCACAACTTAAATACTAAACCATTGAATAATAACTCAACACAAATCCACTAATAACAACATGACTTCTCCCATGTCCTCAAGAACTAAATGAACTAGTCACAAGACATCATATGGATCAAGATAAAATATGATATTATAATGGATAACAATCTGAACATAAACAATAATCCAATGGTTCCACTCACAAGCATCAACTACAATAGTAATTAACACCGAGAAAGTTTCCCCTAAGAACTAAAGCAATATCCAACACAATTGTTACAGCGGGAAAGAGTGGTGATGATGGTGCTGGTGGAGATGATGGTGTGGATGATGATGATGATGATGATGATACCGATGAAGCCTAGCTTGATGACGGTGTTGATGGCGATGATCTTCCCTCTCCGGAAAGGAATTCCCCCGGTAGAAATTTGTCTGCCGAAGAGATCTTTCTCTCTCGGTGTTTTCCGCCCCAGAGGCAGCGGAAATCTATCTGTGGTCGCCCGCCGAGGCTTAGGGTTCCCTAGGGAAGATATAGGCGAAGGGGCGGAGCCAGGAGCCGGGCAGGTGGGCCACACCTGCCCTAGGTGCGGGGTCAGGTGGGCCCGCACCTAGGGGGTGTGGGCCCCCTACGGCCCTTCTCCATCCCTCCTTCTGGCTTCCTCAATCTTTTGGAAAAATAATAGTTTCCTATATTTTTCTGGTATTTTTTTGATCTTCGTGAAATTGCATCGAAACACCCTCTTTTCCATCAGAATTCAGACTCCGGCAGTCCATCCTCCAAGAATCATCCAACATGCATAAACAGTGGAAAAGACATAAGTAATACCTCATAATAAGACAAATATCAATGAATAGAGGTAAATTATGACATAGAAGGGTGATGCAAATTGAGCGTATTACTGCGCGCCTACTGCCAGCGGTCCAACGAGTCGATCCACTCCTACGTACAACGTTGGTCCGTCATCAAGAACTCCGCCGAGGACATCTCAGAGGAAAGGGCTATCGACGCCTTTAATGGTGGTGTAAGGCGCCGCGATCTCAGAGAGGAGCTAGGCCACATCAAGCCTAAAACCATCGATCACCTGATGGACATTGCCAACCATTGGGCTAATGGTAAGTACGTTGTCAACCGAACACATTCGGATGACGAATATGATCTCGGTTGCAGGCGTGACCGCCGAGGAAAAAGGAGAGCGCGTGGCTATGATGATCACGAAGAAATCGATATGGTCGCGGCTGGCTACGCCGACCGCCGCGACGACGGAAATCGCAACATCGGCTACCGTAGTGGCAGCTATCGTGATAGCGGGGAAACCACCCGGTCATGGCAACGTCGTGCTCGCGAGGATGAGACATACGCATTCGAAAAGCTGCCAGGTCACTGCACCATTCACTTTTATATCGATAAACAGGATGGCAAAAAGAAATCTAGCCATATGCTCAAGGACTACAGGGAGTTCTAGAACCTCCACGAGGGTTACGCCCAGCTACGGCATGACGCAGTGAATCAGGGGTTCGACTCTGCCCCTGGACCCATCGCATATGGCGCCCCACCACCACCCGGAGGACCCGCATAGCCTGCGGCTGCGCCGGCCCAGAACAACGGAGCAGAACAGTACCCACGACCTTTGGGTACCATGATGATACAAAAAATGGCGTCCATCCAACAAGATCTAGAAGACGATCACCCGCTAGATAAACCTGGTCGTCACCTCTCCACCAGCCATACCTAAGTACCTCAGCGGCTCGGAGTCCCGCATTACCTTCGATAGATCCGACCACTTCCATCAAATTTGACAGTGATTCTGTTGAAGTCTCTGTCATAGCTATCGGACCTGGTGAAGTCTCTGCCACTCCGCCCTGGTGCTTGAGGCTCAAATCGGCGGGTGTTGGGTTTCGTAGCATGGAAAACAAAAAATTTCTACCGCATACAAACAAACAAGCCAAGATCTATCTACTAGATTGTAGCAACGAGTCGATGGAATAACTCACCCTCGAAGATTCCAAAGTGTTTAACGAGAGCAGATTCTCGTGGGTGATGTAGTCGTACTCTTTCCGATCTCAAGATCGCGTAGACGATCCATCCGGTGCTGCGTTCCGGCAGCGCTCCCGCAGTCGGTCACACGTTCGGTACTCGACGAAGACCTTCCTCTCCCTTGTTCCAGCAGGCAGCGGAGGTTGTAGCACTCTCCTCGCGATTCCGGCAGCACAACGGCGTGGTACCGGAAGTAGAGGGGAGATCTCGCAGGGCTTCGCCTTAAGCCGGAGCGAGTATGGTGGAGTATGAGAGAGGTTTGGTGATCTAGGGTTTAGACATACCAATTAGAAGGCTCTAAACCGGAGGCTAGGGCAATTAGAAGCTCTAACTTGACGGCTCGGGAGAAATCCCTAGGCTGTGGCTAGGGTTTAGGTTTAGAGGAGAGGGACTTGTGTGCTAGGAGGGGCAGCCCTGCCCCTCCCTTTATAGGTGGGAGGCGTGGCCAAGGGGAGGGGAGTCCCTCCCCAACTCGGCTTGGAGGTGGGCCGGCGGTTGGAGGAGGGAATCCCTCCCCAACTCGGTTTCCCACTCCTCCTCCTCTTTCCAAAACTTGCCGTTTGACTTTCAAACTAGCCGTTTGACTTTTCAATTTAGGATTTAAATAAACCCTTTATTTTGGACAGCAAAGACACCTAGTACATGATGCAATCATTCCAACTTACAATGACACATTCATGTACCCTTCCCCCCCCCCCCCCCGGAGTGCCGGACATTTCGGAACCTTCTAGAATGTTCCCGATGAAAACACCGGAACCATTCCCCAACTCCGAAACGGGACTTTCCTTATATGAATCTTATTCTCCGGACCATTATGGATCTCCTCGTTATATCCCGAATCCCATTCGAGACTCCGAACAACATTCGGACTCTTTCTCATCATTCCATAACTACTCAAACAACGTCGAATCCTTAAGTGTGTCTCCCTACGGTTCGTGAATTATGCAGACATGATCGAGACACTTCTCCGAACAATAACCAATAGAGGAATCTGGAAATTCATATGGCTCCCACATATTTCTACGATTACTTTGCGATCGAATGAACCACTTACATACGATATCAATTTCCCTTTGTCTCACGATAGTTTACTTATCCGAGGTTATGATCGTCGGTATCTCTACATACCTAGTTCAACCTCATTACCGATAAGTACTCTTTTCTCGTTCCCGTGATATGTGATCCCTTGTGAGCCAGTCACATGCTTGCAAGCTAATTGGATGACATTTCACCGAGAGGGCCCAGAGTATATCTATCTGTCATATGGATGGACAAATCCCACTCTTGATCCATGTGTTTCAACCAATACTTTTTGAACACTCAATGCCACCTTTATAGCCACCCAGTTACGGTGTGGTGTTTGATGACATCAAAGCATCCATCCGGTAAAGGCGATATGCATGATCTCATGGTCGAAGGAATCAGATAACTATGTATCAGAAAGCATATAGCAATTGAACTATTAAAATGACTTGATCTTTTTGCTACGCTTATCTATAGGAGTATGTCCACCATATCATTCTCCTAACGATATGATCTTGTTGTTAACAACATCTCAATGTTCATGATATGGAAACCACAATCATCTATTAACCAACAAGCTAGTATTATATAGAGGCTTTACTAGGGACTTCAAATTAAGTTTACAAATCACACAAGTATTAATGTTTCCTTGTTAATACTATTATAGCATGAATGTAAACATTTATCATAAACACAAAGATATAATAATAACTACATTTATTATTGCCTCTAGGGCATATCTCCAACAGTCTCCTACTTGCACTAGAGTCATCTAATCTAGTTTACATGGTAATATACCGAACACCCATGGCAGTTTGGTGCTGGTCATGTTTTGCCCTCGGGAGAGGTTTAGTCAACGGATCCGCCACATTCAGATCTGTGTGTACTTTGCAAATCTTTATATCCCCATCTTGGATATGTTCTCGAATAGCGTGAAAACGTAGCTTGATGTGCTTCAGCTTCTTGTGTGACCTTGGTTCTTGCGCATTGGCTATGGCGCCCATGTTATCACAGTAGATAGACATTGGGTCCAGCGCACTAGGAACCACACCCAGCTCTGTAATGAACTCTTTTATCCATATTGCTTCTTGTGAAGCCTCCGAAGCAGCCATGTATTCCGATTCAGTTGAAGATCTCGCCACAACGCTTTGCTTTGCACTCCTCCAGCTAACTGCTGCACCATTCAAAATAAATACGTATCCAGATTGTGATTTAGAATCATCCGGATCGGTGTTCCAACTAGCATCGGTGTAACCATTAACAACGAGCTGTTCATCACCTCCATAAGAAAGAACCATATCCTTAGTTCTTCTCAAGTACTTAAGGATGTTTTTGACCGCTGTCCAATGATCCACTCCTGGATCACTTTGATATCTGCTAGTCAAACTAACAGCATATGCAATGTCGGGTCTAGTACATAGCATGGCATACATTAGAGATCCTATGGCTGAGGCATAGGGAGTCTTACTCATCCTTTCTCTATCTTCTGCCGATGTCGGACTTTGAGTTTTACTCAAGGTCGTATTGGGCAACATGGGCAAGAACCCTTTCTTGCTATCTTCCATTCCAAACCTCTTTAGAACTTTGTCCAAATATGTACTCTGTGACAATGATATTTGGCGTTTCGATCTATCTCTATAAATCTTTATGCCTAATGTTGGAGATATGCCCTAGAGGCAATAATAAATGTAGTTATTATTATATCTTCGTGTTTATGATAAATGTTTGCATTCATGCTATAATGGTATTAACAAGGAAACATTAATACTTGTGTGATTTGTAAACTTAATTTGAAGTCCCTAGTAAAGCCTCTATATAATATAGCTTGTTGGTTAATAGATGATTATGGTTTCCATATCATGAACATTGAGATGTTGTTAACAACAAGATCATATCGTTAGGAGAATGATATGGTGGACATACTCCTATAGATAAGCGTAGCAAAAAGATCAAGTCATTTCAATAGTTCAATTGCTATATGCTTTCTGATACATAGTAACCTAATTCCTTCGACCATGAGATCATGCATATCACCTTTACCGGATGGATGCTTTGATGTCATCAAACACCACACCGTAACTGGGTGGCTATAAAGGTGGCATTGAGTGTTCGGAAAGTATTGGTTGAGATACATGGATCAAGAGTGGGATTTGTCCATCCATATGACGGATAGATATACTCTAGGCCCTCTCGATGAAATGTCATCCAATTAGCTTGCAAGCATGTGACTGGCTCACAAGGGATCACATATCACGGGAACGAGAAAAGAGTACTTATCGGTAACGAGGTTGAACTAGGTATGCAGAGATACCGACGATCATAACCTCGGATAAGTAAACTATCGTGAGACAAAGGGAAATTGATATCGTATGTAAGTGGTTCATTCGATCGCAAAGTAATCGTAGAAATATGTGGGAGCCATATGAATTTCTAGATTCCTCTATTGGTTATTGTTCGGAGAAGTGTCTCGATCATGTCCGCATAATTCACGAACCGTAGGGAGACACACTTAAGGATTCGACGTTGTTTGAGTAGTTATGGAATGATGAGAAAGAGACCGAATGTTGTTCGGAGTCTCGAATGGGATTCGGGATATAACGAGGAGATCCGGAATGGTCCGGAGAATAAGATTCATATAAGGAAAGTCCCGTTTCGGAGTTGGGGAATGGTTCCGGTGTTTTCATCAGGAACATTCTAGAAGGTTCCGGAATGTCCGGCACTCCGGGGGGGGGGGGGAGGGTACATGAATGTGTCATTGTAAGTTAGAATGATTGCATCATGTACTAGGTGTCTTTGCTGTCCAAAATAAAGGGTTTATTTAAATCCTAAATTGAAAAGTCAAACGGCTAGTTTGAAAGTCAAACGGCAAGTTTTGGAAAGAGGAGGAGTGGGAAACCTAGTTGGGGAGGGATTCCCTCCTCCAACCGCCGGCCCACCTCCAAGCCGAGTTGGGGAGGGACTCCCCTCCCCTTGGCCGCGCCTCCCACCTATAAAAGGGAGGGGCAGGGCTGCCCCTCCTAGTACACAAGTCCCTCTCCTCTAAACCTAAACCCTAGCCACAGCCTAGGGATTTCTCCCAAGCCGTCAAGTTAGAGATTCTAATTGCCCTAGCCTCCGGTTTAGAGCCTTCTAATTGGTGTGTCTAAACCCTAGATCACCAAAGCTCTCTCATACTCCACCATACTCGCTCCGGCTTAAGGCGAAGCCCTGCGAGATCTCCCCTCTACTTCCGGGACCACGCCGTTGTGCTGCCGGAATCGCGAGGAGAGTGCTACAACCTCCGCTGCCTGCTGGAACAAGGGAGAGGAAGGTCTTCGTCGAGTATCGAACGTGTGACCGACTGCGGGAGCGCTGCCGGAACGCAGCGCCGGAAGGATCGTCTACGCGATCTTGAGATCGGAAAGAGTACGACTACATCACCCACGAGAATCTGCTCTCATTAAACACTTTGGAATCTTCGAGGGTGAGTTATTCCATCGACTCGTTGCTACAATCTAGTAGATAGATCTTGGATTGTTTGTTTGTATGCGGTAGAAATTTTTTGTTTTCCATGCTACGAAACCCAACACCTAATATGTAAGCTGCTTCGCCAAGATCCTTCATTGAAAAACTATTATTCAAATATTCCTTGACACTATTAAGAAGGTCTACATCATTCCCAATCAATAATATGTCATCCACATATAGTATTAAGAATGCTACAGAGCTCCCACTCACTTTCTTGTAAATACAAGCTTCTCCATAAGTTTGTATAAAACCAAAACTTTTGATTACCTTATCAAAACGTTGATTCCAACTTCGGGATGCTTGCTTCAATCCATAGATGGACCGTTGAAGTTTGCATACCTTGTTAGCATCTTTAGGATCGACAAAACCTTTGGGTTGCATCATATACAACTCTTCATCAATGTCACCATTGAGGAATGCTGTTTTGACATCCATCTGCCATATCTCATAATCATAATATGCAGCGATTGCTAACATAATCCTCACAGACTTTAGCTTCGCTACTGGTGAGAAAGTCTCATCGTAGTCAACTCCTTGAATTTGTCGAAACCCTTTTGTGACAAGTCGAGCTTTATAGACAGTAACATTACCATCAGCATTTGTTTTCTTCTTGAAAATCCATTTGTTCTCGACAGCCTTCCGGCCATCCGGTAAGTCCACCAAAGTCCATACTTGGTTTTCGTACATGGATCCAATCTCGGATTTCATGGCTTCTTGCCATTTGTTGGAATCTGGGCTCATCATTGCTTCCTCATATGTCTCAGGGTCATCGGTGTTGTCCACCAACATGACACTCATAACGGGATCATACCAATCTGGAGTGGTACGAGCTCTCGTTGACCTGCGAGGCTCTGTAGCAACTTCGACCGAAGTTTCATGATCATCATCATTAGCTTCCTCTCTAATTGGTGCAGGCACCACAGGAACTTCTTCCGGCGCTGCGCTACTCGCAATTTCGAGAGAAGGTTCGACAACCTCGTCGAGTTCTACTTTCCTTCCAGTCACTTCTTTCGAGAGAAATTCCTTCTCTAGAAAGGATCCATTCTTGGCAACGAAGATTTTGCCTTCGGATCTATGATAGAAAGTATACCCAATAGTTTCCTTCGGGTATCCTATGAAGACGCATTTTTTCGCTTTGGGTTCAAGCTTGTCCGGCTGTAACTTCTTTACATAGGCTTCGCATCCCCAAACTTTAAGGAACGACAATTTAGGTTTCTTCCCAAACCATAATTCATACGGTGTTGTTTCAACGGATTTTGACGGTGCCCTATTTAAAGTGAATGCGGCTGTTTCTAATGCATAACCCCAAAATGATAGCGGTAAATCTGTAAGTGACATCATAGAACGAACCATATCTAAGAGAGTTCGATTACGATGTTCAGACACACCATTACACTGTGGTGTTCCCGGCGGTGTCAATTGTGAAAGTATTCGGCATTTCTTCAAATGCTCGCCAAACTCGTAACTTAGATATTCACCTCCACGATCAGAACGTAGAAATTTAATCTTCTTGTTACGTTGATTCTCTACCTCACTTTGAAATTCCTTAAACTTCTCGAAAGTTTCGGACTTATGTTTCATGAAATAGATATACCCATATCTACTCAAGTCATCCGTGAAGGTAAGAACATAACGATAACCACCGCGCGATGCTACACTCATTGGTCCACACACATCAGTATGTATGATTTCCAATAAGTCCGTAGCTCGCTCCATCATACCAGAAAATGGAGTCTTAATCATTTTTCCCATCAGACATGCTTCGCATCTTTCAAGTGATTCAAAATCAAGTGATTCAAGAAGTTCATCGGAATGGAGTTTCTTCATACGCTTCACTCCAATGTGACCAAGACGACAGTGCCACATATAGGTCGAGTTATCGCTCGATTTCAAACGTTTAGCCTCAATGTTATTAATATGTGTATTTCCACTATCGAGATTCAACAAGAATAGACCATCTTTCAAAGGTGCATGTGCATAAAACATATTACTCATATAAATCGAACAACCATTATTCTCGGATTTAAACAAGTAACCGTCTCGCAATAAACAAGATCCCGATATAATGTTCATGCTCAACGCAGGCACCAAATAACAATTATTTAAGTATAAAACTAATCCCGATGGTAGATGAAGGGGTAGCGTGCCGACCGCGATCACATCAACCTTTGATCCATTTCCCACGCGCATCGTCACCTCGTTCTTCACTAGCTTCTGTTTATTCTGCAGCTCCTGTTTCGAGTTACAAATAAGAGCAACCGAACCAGTATCAAATACCCAGGCACTACTACGAATACTAGTGAGATACACATCAATAACATGTATATCAGATATACCTTTCTTCTTGATGTTGCCGTTCTTCAAATCCGCCAAGTACTTTGGGCAATTCCGCTTCCAGTGACCTTCTCCTTTGCAGTAAAAGCACTCAGTATCAGGCTTGGGTCCAGCCTTGGTCTTCTTCGTCGGTGTGGCAACTTTCTTGCCACCCTTCTTGAAGTGTCCCTTCTGCTTAGACTTGACTTTCTTGAATTTGGTGGTCTTATTGACCAACAACACTTGGTGCTCTTTCTTGATCTCCACTTCTGCAGATTTTAACATAGCAAACAGTTCTGGCAACTGCTTGTTCATGTTCTGCATGTTGTAGTTCATCACAAAGTTCTTGTAACTTGGTGGTAGTGATTGGAGGACACGGTAAATCCCCAAAGCATTAGGAATCACTATACCCAAGCTTTGAAGTTTGTTTGCGTGCCCAGACATCTTAAGCACATGCTCACTAACGGAGCTGCCCTCTTCCATCTTGCAGTTAAAGAACTTTTCAGAAGCCTCATAGCTCTCAATTGCCGCATGAGACTCAAAGATCAATTTGAGGTCATGGACAATATCATGTGGGTCTGAATTCTCAAAACTTTTCTGAAGCTCCGATTCTAAACCATACAAAATAGCACATTGAACTATGGAGTACTGATTCTTCCGAGCAAGGTAAACATTCTTTACTTCATCGGTAGCATCAGCTGCAGGTGGGTCACCCAGCGGTGCATCCAGCACATAGGTCAAATTACCAGTTGTGAGGACAATCCTCAAATTGTGGAACCAATCCGCGAAGTTGCTTCCATTGTTTTTCAACTTTTCTTTCTCTAGGAATGCATTAAAATTGATGGTAGGGGCTGCCATTGATCTACAACATATTTGCAATAGTTTAGACTAAGTTTATGACAAATTGAGTTCAAATTAATAATAAAGTTTAATCTAGGTGAACTCCCACTCAAAACAACATCCCTCACATTGTTTTAGTGATCACACGAACCAAATCCACCATATCAAAACCGATCATCACGAGAGTTGATATAGTTTCAATGGCGAACAATCGACATGTTCATCATATCTACTATATGATTCATGCTTTACCTTTCGGCGATCCGTGTTCCTGAGACCATGTCTGTACATGCTAGGCTCAACAAGATCAAACCTTAGCTTCCGCATAAGCAAATCTGGCTTGCTTACGTTGTATACACTTGCGGAATCTAACACACCCGATCATCACGTGGTGCTTCGAAACAACAAGCTTTAGCAACGGTGCATACTAAGGGTGAACACTTTAGAACTTGAAATTTATGTGCATGAGGGATCATATTATAATGCTACCGTCGTCTACTAAGTAATACAAGATGCATAAAGGATTAACATCACATGCAATTCATAATATGTGATATGATATGGCCTTTCTTTTTTGTGCTTCCGATCTCCATCTTCAAGCACGAACATGATCTCCATCATCACTGGCATAGCATCAAGGTCAATGATGCTTCTTCATGGTTGTCGTCCACCAGCTTCAACTATTACAACTACTTTGAATAGACACGCGGGTCTTAACAGAAATTAAAGACAACCATATGGCTCCTGCCGGTTGCCAACTTACAATAAGGAACATTGCATACATCAAATATAATCACAATCATGGCCATATCACAATCACTGCACACCCCTGCAAAACAAAGTTAGACGCCTCTACTTTCTTTGCATATTTTACGTGGTTTGGGGCTGTTAATAAGTGTCGTTCTAACTTACGAACAAGAACCACAACATTGATACTAGTATTGTAAATCACCCGTTGTAAATTGGATCTCCACTATGCTGGGAGAAACAGGCACCCGCAAAGCCACTTATGCAATACAAGTTGCATGTCAAGCGTGGAGCAAGTCTCATGAACGATGTCATGTAAGGTTAGCCCGGGCCGCTTCATCCCAACATCCCGCAAGATGCAAAGTACACAAGAAGCAATCGACAATAAAAGCATCAACGCCCACAATGACCATTGTGTTCTACTCGTGCAACAGATCTACAAATAGACACGGCTCTGATACCACTGTTGGGTTTCGTAGCATGGAAAACAAAAAAATTCTACCGCATACAAACAAACAAGCCAAGATCTATCTACTAGATTGTAGCAACGAGTCGATGGAATAACTCACCCTCGAAGATTCCAAAGTGTTTAACGAGAGCAGATTCTCGTGGGTGATGTAGTTGTACTCTTTCCGATCTCAAGATCGCGTAGACGATCCTTCCGACGCTGTGTTCCGGCAGCGCTCCCGCAGTCGATCACATATTCGGTACTCGACGAAGACCTTCCTCTCCCTTGTTCCAGCAGGCAGCGGAGGTTGTAGCACTCTCCTCGCGATTCCGGCAGCACAACGGCGTGGTACCGGAAGTAGAGGGGAGATCTCGCAGGGCTTCGCCTTAAGCTGGAGCGAGTATGGTGGAGTATGAGAGAGCTTTGGTGATCTAGGGTTTAGACATACCAATTAGAAGGCTCTAAACCGGAGGCTAGGGCAATTAGAAGCTCTAACTTGACGGCTTGGGAGAAATCCCTAGGCTGTGGCTAGGGTTTAGGTTTAGAGGAGAGGGACTTGTGTGCTAGGAGGGGAAGCCCTGCCCCTCCCTTTATAGGTGGGAGGCGCGGCCAAGGGGAGGGGAGTCCCTCCCCAACTCGGCTTGGAGGTGGGCTGGCGGTTGGAGGAGGGAATCCCTCCCCAACTCGGTTTCCCACTCCTCCTCCTCTTTCCAAAACTTGCCGTTTGACTTTCAAACTAGCCGTTTGACTTTTCAATTTAGGATTTAAATAAACCCTTTATTTTGGACAGCAAAGACACCTAGTACATGATGCAATCATTCCAACTCACAATGACACATTCATGTACCCTTCCTCCCCCCCGGAGTGCCGGACATTCCGGAACCTTCTAGAATGTTCCCGATGAAAACACCGGAACCATTCCCCAACTCCGAAACGGGACTTTCCTTATATGAATCTTATTCTCCGGACCATTCCGGATCTCCTCGTTATATCCCGAATCCCATTCGAGACTCCGAACAACATTCAGACTCTTTCTCATCATTCCATAACTACTCAAACAACGTCGAATCCTTAAGTGTGTCTCCCTACGGTTCGTGAATTATGCAGACATGATCGAGACACTTCTCCGAACAATAACCAATAGAGGAATCTGGAAATTCATAGGTCTCCCACATATTTCTACGATTACTTTGCGATCGAATGAACCACTTACATACGATATCAATTTCCCTTTGTCTCACGATAGTTTACTTATCCGAGGTTATGATCGTCGGTATGTCTGCATACCTAGTTCAACCTCGTTACCGATAAGTACTCTTTTCTCGTTCCCGTGATATGTGATCCCTTGTGAGCCAGTCACATGCTTGCAAGCTAATTGGATGACATTTCACCGAGAGGGCCCAGAGTATATCTATCCGTCATATGGATGGACAAATCCCACTCTTCATCCATGTGTTTCAACCAATACTTTCTGAACACTCAATGCCACCTTTATAGCCACCCAGTTACGATGTGGTGTTTGATGACATCAAAGCATCCATCCGGTAAAGGCGATATGCATGATCTCATGGTCAAAGGAATCAGATAACTATGTATCAAAAAGCATATAGCAATTGAACTATTAAAATGACTTGATCTTTTTGCTACGCTTATCTATAGGAGTATGTCCACCATATCATTCTCCTAACGATATGATCTTGTTGTTAACAACATCTCAATGTTCATGATATGGAAACCACAATCATCTATTAACCAACAAGCTATATTATATAGAGGCTTTACTAGGGACTTCAAATTAAGTTTACAAATCACACAAGTATTAATGTTTCCTTGTTAATACTATTATAGCATGAATGTAAACATTTATCATAAACACAAAGATATAATAATAACTACATTTATTATTGCCTCTAGGGCATATCTCCAACAGCGGGTTCGAGACGAGTCACGTGTTCATGGATGGTGGCAGAGGCATTAACCTCATGTTCGCTATCCACCCTCGAAGCCATGCAGATCCCGCTCTACAGCCTAGAGGCATCCGACACAACCTTCCATGACATCATACCAGGGAAAGGGGTCTACCCCTGGAAAGATATGGTTGGACGTCATCTTCGGCACCCCCAAGAATTTCAGGCGCGAACGCCTCGAGTTCGAGGTGGTTGACTGGCCCTCGCAGTACCACGCCATCCTCGGTCGCGTGGCATTCACACGATTCCTAGCATTATCGCACTATGTGTATCTTCTGCTGAAGATGCCAGGACCCAACCGCGTCATCACTATCCCGAGAAGCTTCACCAGGTCCGATAGCTGTGACAGAGACTTCATTAGAATCTCCTAGTCCTTCGGCATGCAGGAGGAACTCGCAAGGCTGAAGGAGTCAAAAGACACCAGCCTGCCTCCTTGGACCAAGAAGAACACACCTAACTTATCCTTCAACTCCATGGTCAACACCAAGGCAATGCAGGTTCACCCGATGGACCCCACCAAGACGGCTCTCATCGTCAACAACCTGAGTTCTTATAGGAACTCGCGCTTATCGAATTCCTCCGTGAGCGCTGGGAAATCTTCGCATGGTGTCATGTGGACATGCCAGGAGTTCCCAGGGGGTTCGCCGAGCATGCACTCAACGTGTATCCAGATGCACGACCAAACAAGCAATCGATGCATCGACTATCTGAAGGAAGAACTGAAGCGATTGGCATCAAAGTCAATAGACTCCTCGATGCTGATTTCATAAGGGAAATCAAGGAAAGCACCTGGGTGGCTAACCCCGTGATGGTCCCCAAGAAGGATACGGATATCCTGCGGATGTGTGTGGACTTCACCGGCCTCAACAAACATTGCCCAAAGGACCACTTTCCTCTACCGCGGATCGACCAAATCATCGACTCCATTGCGGAATACGAGCGCCTCTCGTTCCTCGATGCCTACTCAAGCTACAATCAGATTGGCTAAAGGTCGAGGATCAGGAGAAGACGATGCTCATTGCATCGTTCGGATTCTTCTGCTACAACGTAATGCCTTTCGGGCTCAAGAACGCATGCGCAACTTATCAAAGGTGCATGCAGGCCTGCCTGAAGAATAAAATTGGTCGAAACATCCAAGTATATTTCAACGACATAGTGGTGAAGACCAAGGAGAGCCGAACACTGATCGACGATCTCCACGAGACGTTCGACAATCTTGATCGGTATAGGATCAAGATGAACTCAGAAAAGTGTGCCTTCGAGGTCCCATCCGAGCAATTGCTCAGGTACTTCATCTCCGCGAGAGGCATCAAAGCCAACCCAAAAAAAATTAAGGCTATAATGACCATGGAGAAGCCGAAGAATGTCAAAGGAGTCCAGCAGCTAGATGGGCGAATCGCAGCGCTCAGCAGGTTCATCGGCCGCATGGGCGAAAAGTCTCTCCCATTCTACCAACTACTCCGCAAGTCAGAGAAATTCGAGTGAACGACTGAAGCCGATGAGGCATTCAGAGACCTCAAGCTTCTGCTATCTACATCTCCCATGTTGGTAACGCCTAAGGAGAGGGAGCCCATGTTGTTGTTGGTATCTTCTTCTTGGATGTTGGTCATCAACAAGTTCTTGGATGTTGGTCATCATCTTCAGCTCTATCAACTTGTGCTCCTTAGCTTTCTTCTTCTCTTGAGCATCTCCAATTGCTTCCTTCTCCTCCTTCCTGAGCTCCAATGCCTCCCTTCTCTCTTCTGCCCAGCCAATTGCTTCAATTGCCGAATCATTCTCCAACACATCATGATCCATAAGGTACATGACATACTCTAGCTCCCAGTTCTAGAAGTTGCAGCCCTTCTGCAAAATGTCCATAGCAATTATGATGACTGTCAATGTATCTAAATTTCACCTAAATCCATAGCAAGTACCAACACATTGCTCACATCTGTTCGACAAGGAAGGGATTCAGAGATAGACCACTTACACCATGGCTCCTACACTTGTAGTAGGTCCATCCATCGTGTGCAGAAGTGCCGGAGACGGTACGCACCACCATCTCGCCACAATCGAGGCAGACGATGGTGGGGATGAACGGGCCCGGCGGCGGACAGAGGTGCTTGCGGAGCTGCCGCTTGCCATTGACCTTGTAGATGCGCGTGGAGCTGGCGCTTGCCATTGACCAGGCGACAAGGCGAAGCGAGGCAATGGCTGGGCGGCGGCGACAGCGGTGGGCGGCAACGCGGAGCGGTGCAAAACAGGGAAAGGATTTCAGGAAGGGAATGGTTTTAGAGTTCAGACACGCGGAGCAATGCAAAACAGGAATGCCTTTTTCCAGAAGAGTCACCCATCTATTTTCTTCTCCACGTCGATTCGACAACCACAGTGGCCATTGGTGCATCACAATGATAAGTTGAGTGACCGTCGATAGCCACGCATCCACGTATAAATGTGCGTACTTGGTGAGTGACCGTTTTTTTACGTTTCCGACGAGTTTAATGACCTGCGCGATGTATTCCAGGAATACAATAACCGTATCGTGCTCGCGCGACCATCGGTGCATTTTTACTCTTAAAAAGAAGAGAAGAACGTGCGACGCAGAGAGAAGGAAGCACCGCGACGGCTCGCTCGGAGACTCCCAAGTAGAAGTAGGTGCGGGTCCTCCCAGCAAAGCAACAGGGCGCTGGCGGCTGGCCACTGGCCAGACACGAATACACGACACTCCACCACGCACGACTTCGAAGAAACTGCAGAAACGCCCCTGCAAACTCCCAGGCCTTTCCTCCGCCATGTCCTCCTGCGTCTCCTCCCAGCGCCACCACTGCTCCTCCGTTCGCCGCCTCCCAGCTCCAACGTCCCGGGCACACCTAGCCGCGGCACACTGGCACGCGTCCCATTTCCGCCGCCGCGTCGTCTCCCTGAGGGCGACGAGAGCCGAGGCGCCCTCGAGCGTGCCGCCGCCGCCGGTGGGGGGCGGGAAGGCCGCCGCGGCGGTGCAGGCGGAGATCGTGGAGGCGGCGGCCGTGTGGTGCGCCGCGCACGGGCTCGTCGTCGGTGACCGCGAAAACCCGGTGCGTACGGACTCTGTTTCCTGACCGGAAATCTGCCGCTATTTCTTCCCCCATCCGGGAAGCTGAGTTCAGAATCATTTGGAACGGCATGCGTTCCTGGTGGCTTCCTTTGACTTCAGGACACACGCGGATTGTGCATTTTGCCATAAACTCCATGCCTTGTGTTAGTGATAGGAGAACTACTAATTTCTAGAGCGTGGTGAAGCAATGGAACTGTACAACTGTCCTCTGCTTGGTATATCGTAGAATGACCAAATACACATGCCATGTAGAATGCTCTTTGTAGGTTGCCTCTGCCTCATTTCTAGCAGTTGGGAAATGATTGACCCATAGGATTTTATCTTGATATGGGACTGAAATGTGTACGAAAATCAGGGGGCACAGCTCTAAAATAGTACCAAGTTCAGGAACCAGCAACCAGGGATCACCATACTGTAATTTGTTATCTGAAGACTCTTTGTATGAGAATAGGAATATAAAGTATTCCTAAAGTTGCATTAATTTAATGTTAGGTGTTGCTACCCGAAGATCCTTTGTGTAAACAATTGGAATGTAAAGCGTGAAATTTGCACTAAAAATTATTTGATCATCATCAACAGAAGAGTAAATTCCATTTTTACCCCCTAGTTTGACATTTGTGACAACAAATACCCCATTTAACCGCAATTCATCCTGCTTACCCCGTTTGGTGAAAGTTGTGCCTATTTTTTCCCTTTTTTGTCTATTACCATGCTATGACAAAAAATGAGTCGGGTCGTTCGGTCTACATAACGTGCTACAATATGCACACAGAAGATGTGGCCGGAGTTTTCAGCACCAGCCGATTCCCTTTAGCTAGCTTATTGATACGTACGTGATCGATCGAGCTAGCTTTGCACTGCAGATTGTCACGGCGAGAAGTATCGGCTAGCAACATAGTGATTCAAGTCCACACATGTTACCTCGGCGTGAGTTCTCGCTTGTGTATCAAGAAGATGGATCGTATTGAGCATGTGGCATACGCCGGTCCACGAAGCACGAAGGCCCCAAAGGTTGGCTACGTCACCACCATGCATGCTGTCATCACCAACAACTTGATGCAGGACCAAACCACTTGTCGTGCAGCGTGCTCAGAGATACTGCTGGCTGATTACATGCAGCAAGCCAGCCTTTCTGTTCTGCCTAATAGCTCAAGGCCGCCCCTATAAACCATGATTCGCCACCGGACATGCCTCCCCATCTGACAGAACGCGTAGAAACTTTAAACAGGGTAAAAAGTGGCATAACTTTCGCTAAATCGGGTAAACCGGACGAATTGCTGCTAAACGGGGTAGTTGATGTCATAAATATCAAACTAGAGGGTAAAAACTGGAATTTACTTGCGTTGGGTTCTCTGTCCTCTCTCTTCATTTCCTTTTTGAAAGAACCCAACAATAAGGCATGTCCTTATTCCTTTTTGAAAGAATCCAACAATAAGATATTTCTTGCTTCTTCCTTCAAGTATTACCTGGCTTTGCTTAAGTGCTATTTATATTAAGATATAAATTAAGTTGTAAACTAGCATCTTTATCGAATTAGAAAATTGACATAATATCGACCCCTTGCAGAGATCTGGAACAGTCCCAGGTGTTGGTTTGGTTCATGCTCCATTTTCACTACTTCCAACACGTTTTCCAGCATCTTTTTGGAAGCAAGCGTGCGAACTGGCTCCTATTTTCAATGAGCTTGTGGATCGTGTGAGTTTGGATGGGGAATTCTTGCAAGGTTCTTTGTCTAGGCAAGTTCCAAATTCCATTTGAATTTTTTTTATTATTGATGTGTAGCTACAACTTTGTTTTAAAATTGCATGAAGAGGATAAAGTCTCAACTGATTGATATCATGCGAGGATTGTTGCCTTAAGTTTTCAGAACCACTTTATTGCCTATGAGCTGTGTGTCTTATTCCTATTGACATGATCCGTCCATTTTATTTTATTTTTATAAAATAAATGCTAGTTAGTTATTTGTTGTTTTTTCAGATGATAAGGAACTGCCAAATCAATACTGATTTATTGTTTTGTGACTCCAGAACAAAGCAGGTTGACGATTTCACTGCCAGGCTGTTAGAAATTCACGCAAAGATGATGGCAGTAAACAAGAAGGAGGTAATGAACTGAGTTTATTTTTAACTTCCTATTCTGAAGTCATTGAAATGTATCGTTAACTTTGTGCGTCTTAGTAATATGTTTGTTCGTGAGGTACTGACAAGTTCTTAACAAACCATCAGGACATCCGCTTAGGGTTGCACAGATCTGACTACATGCTAGATTCTGAAACAAATTCTCTTCTTCAAATTGAGCTCAACACTATATCAACATCTTTTCCTGGTCTAGGATCCCTTGTGAGCAAACTTCACAGGTGAAGCTGCTGTCTTGCACTCTGTTGGTAGAATCATCTTGCTTTCTGTCTGTGTGACCTGTATAGTCTCTTTGATCATAAGATGAGATATTGCATTAAGGATATTGTATGCTCACATGTCTCCTGCATCCAATTGAAAATGTTCTTGCTAGCCCATTAGTTCATCTCTTTAGTATATTGGAGCACCCAAGGTTTGTGTTGTAAATTATAAACACAGCCAATTCGTTTGCTTAACATAGCCATACACAAACAAGAACATGTGAAATATTCGAATTTGAGAAGCCTCAGTTTAATCTTGTGTGTATAGATTGCATTAATATATAGTAGAGTTTAAACCTTTAGTTGTAAGCATGCATCTGTTTAAGCATGTCTGATGCATGAGTAAGGTATTTATGTCTATGTCAGAGAGAGAATTAAGGCTGCATGTAATTCTCAATTGATAACATCATCCGTCTTATCTTGATATGACTGCAATTTTTCCTATGATCTCGTATAATTAACCTGATGAGTGCTATTATTTTGTAAGTACAGGACCTTACTTAATCAATACCGTGAAGTGTTAGGTCTTGATTCTGAAAGGATTCCTCGGAACCATGCAACCACTCAATTCGCTGAAGCATTGGGTAAAGCGTGGGCTGAGTATAACAATGATAGGTCTACACTTTGCCTATGCAGATTATGTTTATTTCATCAAGATTATTTAGAAAATGCTAGCATCGACTAATATTTTTTTCTCGTGGTTGCCCAGTGCTGTAGTTATGATGGTCGTTCAACCTGAAGAAAGGAATATGTATGACCAATTCTGGCTCATCAATCATTTGAAGGAATCATATCCTTTTGTTATCTGCTCTCATTTCCCTTTTATTTTAATCTATAAAATGACAAAACCTCAAATGTCCCCTTAAGTCAACATTCTTTCTTGGAAAAAATAGTAAGAAAATGTTCGGAAAATTGCTTTGGATCCCGAGCTACATGGAGCCCTATATTTTTCGAAATTGAAAACTTGATTTCAAAGTATCAAAAAATTCTGCACGTAGATAATGATGTACTCTACCAAACACACAAAGTCTCAACCCGAAATACCTTATATTTTGGTCTCAACAAAATTGACAAATCTGACAGAATTTGGTGGTTTGAAAATTGGCACTGTCCACTACTTTAGATGTCAGATTTTGGCATTTTTGTACAGCCCAAAATACTGGGTATTTCGAGTTGAGACTTTTTCACTGTGGTAGAGCACATTATTTCCTACATCTAGAATTTTTTACTTGGAGTTTTTAGAAACTTCAAAATACAAATTTCCAAAGGTTAAAAAAAAGGGGTTCCATTGCTTCTGAGACCCAAACGTACGCACTCGAAAATGTTAAGCTACTACGGAGCTGTATCAGCCATATGTTTTTCTACATTCTAATGAATTGACTTGTTCGTTTAAGTTTCTGATGTATTCTGGTTCATCGTTCATGTATACATAGAAACTTTCTACCATGTTGCTGAATTGACCGTTCACTTTAATTATCAACGTGTCATCTACTTGATATCACAATTAGCAGCATCAAGATGGGACTTTCCTTAACTATCTGCTACGCACGGTGTGATGACTATTAGGAAAAGTTTGGCACAGGTGGAGGCTGAAGGACAGGTGCTTGCAGATGGAACACTTGTGGTGTATGTATCTTTTACATAAGAAAGACCTTTTTGCTATTATCACTTTAATATAAATTTTTGAAAATGCAGAGATGGCCGGCCTGTTGCAGTTGTGTATTTCAGAGCTGGGTATGCGCCGAATGATTACCCTTCAGAAGTGGTATGTACCACACTACTAGTGCATTTGGTTAGCAAACACCGTTTCTCACTATAAAGTGAATTTATATCTGATAATTTGATTGAAAAGTTTCCATAAGAACATTTGTTTCGTAATCATATTTTGGTTTTGGTGAGATCCTTCTTTTGCTTTTCACTACTTGTGGAAAAGGAAACTTCTTTTGTTTTTCAATTTCATTATCGGTGTTGTAAAGCTGAAGTCCAGCATGTCATATGATGTAATTGCATACTATTTACCTTTCTTGGGATAAATTCTCACCCTGGCTTGTTCTTGTTATATTAATTTCAGGAATGGAGTGCAAGGCTTTTAATTGAACAATCGTCTGCAATTAAGTGCCCTTCAATATCCTACCATTTAGTGGGAACGAAAAAGATCCAGCAAGAACTAGCAAAACCTAGTGTTCTTGAAAGGTGATAAAGTTATTTCCACTACGAATGGGTTTTCATGTAATTTGAATATTCATGTGATGTGCATATTACAATATTATATATATTCATAACAGACTAGGTGGTAGTACTTATTAGACTCCTATTATTGCTAGTTTGCTACACTTGTAATTTTCAGTAGCACATTCCTAATCACTATCTGATCCTTATTTATATGTAGATTCCTTGACAACAAGGAAGACATTGCCAAGCTACGTAAAAGCTTTGCAGGGTTATGGAGCTTGGACAATGAAGAAATAGTGAAATCAGCAATAGAAAAACCTGACTTGTTTGTTCTAAAACCTCAACGAGAAGGCGGAGGTCAGTTTCCTTGGCACTCGAAAACACCCTTCTCACAGTAATTCCCCACATTTTTTGCTGATGCCGATATCTCTCTTCAGGGAACAACGTGTATGGTCACGATTTGCGAGAAACGCTGATCAGACTCCAGAACGAACAGGGAGAGGCGCTTGCAGCCTACATTTTGATGCAGCGGATTTTCCCCAGAGCTTCTCCTACTCACCTTGTTCAGGGTGGCGTTTGCTTTGAGGACCTTACGATCTCTGAGCTTGGAATATTTGGAGCCTACCTGCGGTAGTTAATCCTTTGGACGCTCTGAACTCTTGTACTCTGCATTTGCGTCGTGGTCCTTTCCATTTTCTGATGAAATCATGCAATTTTTAATGGCTAACTGCAGGAACAAAGATAAGGTCATCATTAACGATCAATCTGGTTACTTGATGCGCACCAAAGTATCTTCATCAAACGAAGGTGGAGTTGCTGCAGGATTTGCTGTTCTGGACAGCATTCTCCTCACAGATGAGGTGATCATTACTGAGTAGTGCACGCAAACTATTTACGATTGAACTCGGTTTTTAATGGTTTCGTTACAGCAGAGGTAATTCGAAAAAGCCTCTTGTCAAATCCAATCTGTCTTGAGAACAGAAGATGTTCTCATTGAAGTCACTTGAAACTAGCCTTTTACATTTGCACTGATTACTTACAACAGGCATAATTAGTGTCCTCTTGTGGTTCAGGCCTGGAACTTACTGGCCAGATAACTGTTCTATTTTGTTGTCAGTTTTGTTTTCAAAACTTGAATCCCATCTCTTCTCTGTGCTTCCTTTTTTTCAGTGAGACAGGAAGATAGCAGAGTTACAACTTGTCACAAGTGCCAGCAGACACACAGATGAGGAACTGAACTAACAGAAGGATGCAAGTCCGAACTGTTTCCCGCATTAAGTCCTCTTCCCATCTGCAAGCATAGGATGATATGAAGCAATGCAGATAATTTCCAGCACAACAGGTAATGTGTGTGGCAGCTTTCACGGTGCAAAAGATGAGATGGAATAGGTTTTTTTTTTTGGAGGAATAAGAGGGATTGCAATGGGATCACCTCTTGGAAAGGTTGGATAAACTAGGTTGTGTTCATACCAACTGGTAGTTAGGACTTAGGACTGGGGACGAATAAAGAATAAATGATAATTGTTTCACTTGATGTAAGATACAAAAGCAATTCCCTGTTGTCCCAATGGCCTCTGACAGTTGGACACATCTTGTTGATTCATTAATCTGCTGAAGTTTACTTTCAGCCTCTTTTGTCTTTCAGAACATTATTATTAGTCAAATGTGAGGTTCTACCTGCTGGGTGTTGCAGAAATTCAAGTTACATCAACACCTATTGTTATATACAGTTCTGTTATTATTGTGAAAAAATTGTGATATTAAAGTTTGGGCAAAGATAGTGAGTGCCTAGCCTATACTGATTTTGCGCTCGGATGCATGAACGGAGAGGGGATTCTTGTCTTGTGGGCCGTAGAATCTAGCACTGGGCCAACCTATAAAATGTGTGTAAAATGAAACTCCAAGCTTTAGCTCACAAGTCAGAACAAGATGGTAATGATAAAATTCACTCCTCACATCCCCAAATAAGATTACAAAATCGCATAGAGTAAATTCTGTACATGGAAGGTAGATGAATTGATTCGTGATTTGAATTACTCCCTCCGATCCATATTAATTGACTTTGATTTGTCAAAATTTAAATGAAACTATATACTAAATAGTGTCCAGATTCATTCAAATCTAGACAAATTTGAGTCAATTAATATAGACAGGAAGGAATACATTATTTTAAAAATCTTATTATAAATATGCACTACATGAAAACTAGAAGTACACTTATTTGCAGACGAAGGAAGTATACTAGAACATGTGCCCCGCAAAAAGAATAAAAAATGCGATAAAATGTGTCTAGGCATGGGAACAGCTCAGCACACGACCTGTCTTTTTCTCAGGCGTGGGTCACCGTCGAATTCGTTGAAGGAAAAGAAGCGCAGACACAAGCGTCGGAAGACAGAACAAGACACTTTCTATCGCCATCGCCGCGGCAGAAGCAACGGTTGTGTTGCAGTGCATGCCCAAGCCGCCACATGCACAAACCAGGCGTGGAAAAGCTTCTTATAGCGACAGTGAGACACCCATCACAATCGCACAAAAGGTCAAAGCCGATGAGCTAATCAAGACATAAGTAGTATATCTGGCACGACGATTTCTCGTCCGTCTACTATAACAAGTTTTTATACGATAAGTTTTGTCCAGGTGGTCCAATGATCTAATTGTAATTTTTATTATTTTTAGAACATTTTATAATACTATTCATGATTATTAATAGATCAGTGGAATTTTGCAAAAAAAAAAACCTCGCTTTGAAGAACAAAGATTTTTTTTAAATCAGAATGAACAAATTTTGTTCTAGAGGACATGCACCACGTTTATTTTTTGTCGATACAAGCGGATATGACCTCTCGCGAGTGTAAGAAAAAAGACCATCATTTATGCTAAAGCTAATATAACTACATAGAAATAAACAACATTTTATGCAAATATGTCACATATAGTTATTGTCTTCTCTAAATGTGAGGTATTTACATCATAAAAATAATCATGAATACAAAGGGTGATTAATCAAGATTTAGATCACGGAAGGCAGATGATGGAACAAGATTCGTCAATTTATAGAGTGCTTGTCATGGTTTATAGAGTGGTCTTTTATATGCCAGCACATGTCTATTTGTTTTCATTAGACACGCTAGAGTCTAGAGATGACAATGTGGCTTAACTACATTAGTTGGCTAAAAAAGAGACCAAGTGAGTAAAGACATCTCCGCCAAACAAAGTTGTGAGGACTTGGCCACGCTTGGAATGTGTGTAAAATTCGTAGTATGGCATATATTCAAATTTTATAGAAATTTCAAGAAGACCACCTACGCCGAAAAAAGTGTTAAGAGAAAAACAGTAAATGTCACACTAATGAGGAAAAATACATCTTTAATTGAAGTCCTAAAAAATGGAAACTTATTCTGGATAATTTGTGTGTTGAAATTAGAAAAAATGATACTACCTCCGTTTTAAAGATTAAGCTTTATATATTTTTCCAAAAGCTAAACTACGTAAAGTTTGATCATATTTTTAGAAAAAATATTAATATTTACAATACGAAATTCATATCTTATGATACATCATGAAACATATTTGCACATGGTATCTATATAATATTAGTAGTTTTTTTTAAGTTTGATCAAACTTTTTCTGATGGAGGGGTTAACCTCTTGGGTGGCCCGATCTTCACGGATCTCGTGGTCAAATCGATGGGAAAGCGAGGGGAAAGGGAGAAGGTAGCGGAAGCGAACACACACCTCGCGAAGAACACGATGAACGCACGCAAAACTCACACGATACAAGGCCGATTGCTCCCGAACGGCGGCCACCGGTCCGATAGAATCCTCGCAAGGAAAGATCAGTCAACATGCTCCCTCAAATCCACATCGGAGAGGGAAGAACACCTTGGGGAGGGTCTTGACAACTTGGAGACGAGACACCGAACTCCAAGGCCTTGTTCAACGATGGATGCGTGATGCAAAGTCCAATCGAGGTTGGTGACGATAGTCGGTCCTCTTGGTAAAGGGGATGAGGCAAAACTAGAGATTCCACACAAGGGGGTTGTCTTTAGTCTATCATCTATGCCTCCGGGATACATGAGGGGTGGGGGCTCTATTTATAGGCCAACCACATAAACAGGGATAGTTTAGGAATAAAACTAGGGTTTGGACGAGCTAGAGGGGTACATGGTCCGAAGGCCCAACAGGTGCGCGCAGGCACACAGGACCGGTAGTACCGGACTTGGGTCCGGTAGTACCGCTGACCGGTAGTACCGGGTCCAGATCCGGTAGTACCGCTTGCAGTCCCGGGACTTCTGTTTGCGTCGTCTGTATGGGGCGGTAGTAGTGGGCGGTAGTACCGCTGGCCGGTAGTACCGGTCGCCAGATCCGGTAGTACCGCTGGAGACAAAGAGCATTTGGCGATCTGTCTTCTTCCGCCTCCTCTTCCAAGCCTCCGTCTTGTCGGGCTTGATGCTCCGGGCTTCCTCCCTTGCCTCCGTACTTGTCAATGTGAACCTATCATGCATATGTGACGGAGTATGAAGTAGCATACCATTCAATAGGGTAGGAAGGGGGCTCGCATAGAGGAACGGATTCACCTTTGGAGTCCATGACGACTTGGCGTAAGTTGGAGACCAAGATGTGGTAACGACCGTAGGTCGGGCTACATCAGCTCCCCCCCCTTCAAAAAGAGTCGTCCTCGACTCTACATGCTCATCACAAAGTAGAAGCGGTCGAGAGACCTTCTTGATCCTAGGGTTCACCATATAGTCGTCCTCGGGAAGATTGACTTGACAACACTTCAATGTTCCTTCACCTTCCATGAAGCCTACAAAGCTCACGACAAAAGCGAAGCAACACTCAAAGCGTAGCCAATTCATGAAGATTATGGCATGAGTCCTCAAGTAGAAGGAAGTCACCTTATCTTGTAGAGATAGCTCTATGAAGAGTAGCCATAGGTAACTCTCTTCGGTTCTTCTTGTCAACATATAGTCCATAGAGGTTGACGTGTATGCATTTGTACCTTCATACAACAAAGACCAAGCAACATATGTTTGTGTGTGATAGAGGAGCATGTCATTTGTGGCATGTCCATTCTTGTTCACAACACGATTAGCACAATTCAAGTATGGCAAACGGGATGCATATGCAAGGTCAATGTGCATGGAAATCGTTTGAACATCATCTAAATGTGGAAACTCAAAAACTCCATATAACATGGTAGTGGGGCACTCAAAGCAATTGAATATAAATTTTATCAACATATTTGATGCAAGGTTAGGAGAATTTGGCAAAAACACAAAAGAAAGAATATCCAAAACAACCTCATTATGTGTGCCAACCAACCATTGGAAAGAGAAATTGTTCGACATGTTGGATGTCACACACAAATCATCGATAGCAAATATCATGAGAATATGAGTATCCCAAGCGGAAGCCAAAGTAACGTGTTTGCAAACAAACCAAATGAAAGAGCAAGTGGTCCTTATGTTTGTTGCAACAACAAGACGAGATTCTTGGAAGCTCTCATGACAATTCATGTTCTTAATGGAATTGTGGTCGCACACAAAACATCGGAAAGGTAAATTGTTCAACATTTTTGTTGCAACACACAAAGCATCATTATCTAAAAGCGAAGAAACATGAATGTCATAAGGGAAGATAATACCATTAACATGCTTGCAATCAAACCATATGAAAGAGCAATTTGCCAACATGAAAGATGCAAAGCATGCGAAAGGTATCAGAGTTGGGTTCGATCTTGAACTCACTTGTGGGATGCTCTCAAGAGCTCTTTTTGTCAACCCGTGCTCAACCGAGGTTGACATGATAATGCGGGTACCTACACACATCAAACACAAAAGGAAGAACGTGTGTGCATGGTAGAGATACACATCATCCATCATGACGTATCTCTTCTTGTGCACATCACCATTAATGTCAATCAAGTATGAAATAGATGCATGGTGAGTATGCAAGTGGGGAACATGCTTATCATGGAAATCATCAAAATCTCCAAAAATTGAGAAAGCTATGGGGGCCATCTCATTATAACGCATATGATCAATGTTGTTGCAAGCAAAACAAGTGAAATAGCAAGCATTCATCTTATTGCAAGCAACGGGAAAAATTGAATGACTAGCATGACAAAGCATGTCCATAGCAATTGGAGGATACACACAAGATGCATAGCATGGCATGTTTATGGCAATGGTATCGCAATCAAACAATTCCACATGATCAATATTATGCAAAGGCAAAGCATCACATGGAAATATGAATGAAGCATATGTAATGTCACAAGTATTATCCATAGCATGCATATCCTCACAATTCATCATGTCCACTAGTGGGATCATGGCATCATCAACACCCTTATTTTTACCTTGGTCATACCTCTCATATGAAGTGGGTGTTGTGGTAGTAGTGGCCTCCTTGTGGACGACTTCGTCTTCTTGATGTAGCCATGGCATAGCATCATCTTCGTGCACCATGTACATCTTCTCCATTCGAGGCATCATTGCTTCATAGCTTGTCGCGTCTTCATCCATGGAACCTAGCACAACATAAGAGAACACACTAGAGGTAGAGGGTAAGTTGTTAGAAATAGAAATGGTCTGACTTGACCTATCAACTACCACTCTCAACTCACTAGGTGTATCACTCATTCCCTCAAAGTGGAAGCACTCAATCTCACATAAGATGGAGTCACTCATCTCACTCTTGTTCTCACTCAAGTGGGCTAAGTGGCTCTCATACTCACATGGGATTGGTACCACATCATCACTCAAGCATATGGGGATAGGCTCGGTTTCCTCAACTCCTTGCGCCTCCTTTGGTGAAGGGAAAATCCCATGCTCACCATTCTTGACCTTGTCGCCTCCAAGGTTGGATGTCATAAGATGGGCATCATTGCTCGCCTCCATGGTCGAAGGGAAAATCCCATGCTTGACCGTCTTGTGGCCATCTTGTAGTAGTGGTGGAGGTAGGCTCATGCTATCCAACTTGGCGAAGTAGAGGTCTACATTTTCCTCGTTGGCGAGGTCGTGGAAGTCAAGCGTAGACATCGAAGCTTGATGGCGTGGACGAAGGCTTGCTCTTGGTGCCATTTTGGTGGTGGCACTAGTAGTTGAAGGTTCCTTGTGACGGTGTCGATGGAGGTCATTGGCGTGCCTTGCCGATGGTTGGTGTAGGTGGCGCACTTGGTCATCCACATGACGCTCACGGCGATGACCCTTGTCCTTGGCACTCTTCTTGGTGAGTTGTTGTAATGAGTGCAAAGCATCGTTAATCTTGGCGACCCTGCTCATGGTTTTGTCGAAGTCGTTGTCCATGTCCTTCTTGAAGTTGTGGAGGTCGCTCTCGAACTTGTCCATTTCATGGTGGACCTTGGCGCACTCGAGGTGTAGGCTCCGTCTTGGCCGGTGCGACTTGAGGAGCTTGTCGTTGTCGTTCTTGAAGTCGCCCATGCTTGGGGAGTCATTGTTGTTGTAGCACTCCATGTCACCCAAGCATGTGGAGCCATTGTTGGTGTAGTGCTCCATCATGTTATCCATGCTTGTGGAGACATATGCATGGTGGCTCATCATGGATTCTTCATGGAAATCATCCTCGGTCCCGGAGTCCCTAAACATGCTTCACAAGACCAAGCGTTGTATATAGAAGTGGTAGAGGGTGTTAGGGATACAATGTCGAACCTTACTTTACCTTGGAAGATCGTATCGTGCAAGTGGCCACACTTGAGAGCAATAAACCAAGCAAAGTGAAGTTCACGCGGAACACCAAAACCAACTACTAACCAAAAAAACAAACACACACAAGGCCTATGGTGGATAGGTATGGAAAGTGGCATGTCAAGAACCAATCCGAAATCAAGATGTTGTAATGGCAAGTAAAGAACCACAATGATCACAAAGCAAACAAGTCAATCCACAAGATAGGAAATATGTACAAGGAAACACACATGGTGGGATAAATGGGACTTGTGCGACGGAGAAAGTGAGCTAAGAACCAAATGATTACCTAGCGAATACTATAAGCTCGTGTCACACAAGTACAAAGAGAGACGCTAGTTCGATTGCACAAAATTGGTGGGCTACAAGATATGCACAATAAGTACCACCTATATGATGTTCATCGAGCTTGCGCTTTCTATTCTATGAGGCACATGTATATTTCTTTCTTTTTCTTTTCTTTTTTCCTTTTTTTTCTTTTTGTATCACTCTTTTATTTTCTTTTTCTTTTCACTTGCCTCTTCCTTGTGCCAACAACTATACAAGATAACTATATGAGATAGCGCTCACAATGTTTGCTCGGAATCTACAAGGTATCAAATGTGCATAGCCCAAGCAACCATAAGAGGAACTAGTCTCAATAGGTGTTTGTCACTCGCAAAGATAGTGGGGTTCACAAAGGAATGCAAGTGGGGAGAAGTCGCGGAATGTTTATACCTTTCGTCGACGATCTTCACCCTTTATTGTTGGATTCCGCCTTGCTCACGGAATTTGGATGGAGTAGATAGCATGAACAACGTGGATGATGATGTAGAGCTCCTTCTCCTCTTCGAAATGAGCTAAAGAACACCAAAATCCGAGTTCGAATGCAAAAGTTATGCTCAAAACGGTGAGCGGCTGAAATCTGGGAATCTGTTTTTCTTTCTGTACTGGGCGGTAGTACCGGATTTTGGGCCCGGTAGTACCGGAAAAGGGCGGTAGTACCGGATTTTAAGCCCGGTAGTACCGCTGGGTCCAGAAACTCCCAGTTTTGACGCGTTTTCGCGATTTTGGGGTGATTTGGGCGAAAAATCTTCAAGAAAAGCACCAAATCGAAGGGGGAAATCAAGGAATTAGGCTATGGGAACGCAAAGGAAGGTAGATCAACAAGTTTAGCAAGCAATCCATGGATCAAAACCTACCAAAACGCACTCAAATCACAGATCGATCCAGAACACGAATTGGGGCTATTTTTGATGAAATTTTCGAATTTATAGGGAAAAGTCCAAATCGATGAGAAATCCGTGGCAACCAAAAGCTGCTGATACCAGATGATGGAGGGGTTAACCTCTTGGGTGGCCTGATCTTCACGGATCTCGTGGTCAAATCGATGGGAAAGCGAGGGGAAAGGGAGAAGGTAGCGGAAGCGAACACACACCTCGCGAAGAACACGATGAACGCACGCAAAACTCACACGATACAAGGCCGATTGCTCCCGAACGGCGGCCACCGGTCCGATAGAATCCTCGCAAGGAAAGATCGGTCAACATGCCCCCTCAAATCCACATCGGAGAGGGAAGAACACCTTGGGGAGGGTCTTGACAACTTGGAGACGAGACACCGAACTCCAAGGCCTTGTTCAACGATGGATGCGTGATGCAAAGTCCAATCGAGGTTGGTGACGATAGTCGGTCCCCTTGGTAAAGGGGATGAGGCAAAACTAGAGATTCCACACAAGGGGGTTGTCTTTAGTCTATCATCTATGCCTCCGGGATACATGAGGGGTGGGGGCTCTATTTATAGGCCAACCACATAAACAGGGGTAGTTTAGGAATAAAACTAGGGTTTGGACGAGCTAGAGGGGTACATGGGTCGAAGGCCCAACAGGTGCGCGCAGGCACACAAGACCGGTAGTACCGGACTTGGGTCCGGTAATACCGTTGACCGGTAGTACCGGGTCTAGATCCGGTAGTACGCTTGCAGTCCTGGGACTTCTGTTGGCGTCGTCTGTATGGGGCGGTAGTAGTGGGCGGTAGTACCGCTGGAGACAGAGAGCATTTGGCGATCTGTCTTCTTCCGCCTCCTCTTCCAAGCCTCCGTCTTGTCGGGCTTGATGCTCCGGGCTTCCTCCCATGCCTCCGTACTTGTCAATGTGAACCTATCATGCATATGTGACGGAGTATGAAGTAGCATACCATTCAATAGGGTAGGAAGGGGGCTCGCATAGAGGAACGGATTCACCTTTGGAGTCCATGACGACTTGGCGTAAGTTGGAGACCAAGATGTGGTAACGACCGTAGGTCGGGCTACATCATTTTCATAACTTATTTTTTTAAAAAAAGAACTATAAGAATTAAGCTTTGAGACGGTGGTAGTATTTGAATTCACGAAAGGTTCTACCAGTATTTTGCTGGTCATTCCGCGTCCCCTCTGGCAAAAAAAAGTTATTTATTCCAGTAGCCAAAATAACGGTGATGAGAGGAGGCAATTTGCATCAAAATAATCCAAACTTCAAAAAAATTCACAGAGTGAACTTTGGTTAAAAAAAATCACTAGGTCTAACCCTTTTTACAACGCCGTATAGAGTGGCGTTGCACGCCATAAACGACGACGCCACACTGTATTGTGCAACGTCACGAACAATAACGTTGCAAAAAGGGTTAGATCTAGTGGGAAAAAATCGTCCAAAATTTAATCTATGAATTTCTTTCAAGTTTAGATTATTTTGATGCAAATTATCACGAGAGGACTCACAAACTCGATGGGACTGTCAGATTGATATTGTGTGCCCATTGGACGCGGTCACATGGAGCATCTGTTTTTGTGTATTACATACATACATACATACATACATACATACATACATACATACATACATACATACATACATACATGCGCGGTTGGGTCACCTACAACTTCCAATCAGCCCCATCGTCGTCTATCTATCTCCCAAGAAAAGAAAACACCTACTAGATAGTATATGGAAGATGATAATTCTGAATGGCCGTCTGCGCAAATCCGCATTGCTTAACTGCCTCTCCCTAATTGCTGCATGCAGAAGGTAAATATCATTGCAGGATTAATATCCTATCACCGATCTTCAATATTATCCGCATCGCACCGCACATCGTCAAGAGATAACTAACCACGGAGCAGCTTAACTCTATTTATCCGGAAATAATAATCAAATCACTCTCTCGCAAAATCTGCACAGTCTGATATGATGATCCCAAAACTACATACAGGAAACTGTCACTACGCCGAGGGCCGATAGCCGTCGGCACAGCCCGACAATACCGTCCGCACAGGCTGTAACCGTCGGCGTATCCTCCTTGGCATATGTCCTGATCGGCACAGTAAAATGGTCGTCGGCACAGCCTCTTCCCCTCGGCGCAGCATCTCCTAGCGGACCCCGCGTGTCAGCAACGTTTGTCCGCGCTAACGGACGCGTCAGACAGCTACGCCGACGGCCGGGCCGTCGGCACAGGCCCAACCCGTGAACCACCGCAGCCCGCCACGTGCCCGTCTACGCCGACGGCCGGGCCGTCGGCATAGGCCCTCCCTCGAGCTGCCACGTCGCCCGTCTGCGTCGACGGCCGGGCCGTCGGCACAGGCCATCCCTCGAGCCCGCCACGTCGTCAGCTACGCCGACGGCAATGCCGTCGGCATAGCCTTGCCATATGGCACGTGCACACTGTGCAGCATCGAGCTGTGTCGACGGCTAGTCGGCGTAACTTCTTCCATTTTTTTTTTCTGTTTCCATTTCTAATTCAATTTGAGCATCCAAAATATCAGCAAAATAATTTAATTGCATTACAATATCAGCAAAATAATTTGAGCATCCAAACAAATAACCATGACATTGCAATATTCATCGTCATCCAAACAACAACATGATCATTCACAAAATATATTTGTTATACATACAAACTCATCACAAGTGTATACACATAAAAGATATGACAAGTGCATCCACTAGCTCTAGCTCTAATCATGTCCATGCTCATGGTCCGAAACTCGCTGTATGTGTCGGTGTGTCAAGGAGCCTGAGGCTTCCCGTTCTGAGCTCAGGAGACGCTCGCAGTTGTCGGGCCATCGGGGAAGTAGAACCACTAGCGGAACCACCATTGGGCGCCATGATACGAAGTTGTGCATCAGCACGCGACGGACTAGGCGAGGCCGAGGCACGACCAAAGGGTCCAACATTCCTGAAGCATCCTGTGCCCTACATGTTTGAGCAAAAATTTAGCAACTTGCGAGGCATGTGAAAGCGGTAACAAGTGGTTACTTACCGGGGTCCCTCCGTAGTATGTGGCAGCGAAATCTTCCCTCGATATGCAACGAGGCGGCATCCCAGGATCAGGTGGCTGGTCACCTTCCACCGGAACCCGCTGTCTAGTGATAAAGTAGTGATTCATCGCCTACAGGATAGTTATATGTGAGTCGTTGCAGGAACAAAGGTTCAAACTAGAGGAAGTGCGACTTATCATCATTTGCAAAAGTAAAGTTTGAAACTTACAGCCGTCACTTTCCTAATGTACGCATCGCACTCTTCCCTTAGCGCAATCCATGCATCATACCCCTTGTTATAATCTGCCTAAAAGGCCTTGTAGGCATCATCAAAATCACGCTACAATTGCAAAAATAACGAATCTCATCAGCTTAGCCATTTAGGATCAAAATGCGGAAATAAGATGGAAATGAGAAACACTCACATCGGCGGTGGAGGCAGCAGGCCGAGGACGAGGCGCGATAGAGGGGTGGTTGGGGGTGAGGGTAGCCTTGACTCGTGTGAGGGTCATGGTAGGCTGGACCACCCCATCAAGAATGTTGAAACGGCCATGTGGTTTGCCGTGGCTCGCCATGATCAAGGCAGTCTCATCGACCTCATGGTGCATGGGCTCATCCACCTCCGGATGCAAACCCTTGAGCTTCTCGTAGTAGGTGTTGAGCTTCTCCTTGGCGTTACCGAAGTACTGGGGAAGCTAAGGCTGAGGCTGCTCTAGGTCGGGCTTCTTCGTCTTCATCTTCTCCCACACGACCAGGTCGGTAATAGGGCTATTAACCTCCCCCTCCATCTCCTCCTGCATCGGCAAAGAAATATTAATTATGTGTGTCAACTAATAACATTATGGGAAATAAATGAAGGTTGTTCCATGTATATATATATATATACCAAGTGCTTCTTGAAGAGACCATGGTTGCGGCTTCCCGCGCTGTGTGTTCCCATGCTATCGCGGTTTTTCTTGTTCCGCTTGCTCACGGCCTCAAAGTCAGGATCTTCCCTGATCCACCTACTAGCCAGCACCTCAAAAGCGTCTTCTTTGTGTTCACACCACATTGGCATAACCTGAAACCACAATACTCATTTCACTAACAGATAATGCACTACCAACTTAGCATCTATGGACCTTCTCATTGACAATTTACTTACCGTCATGAAATCAGCCACCGACATCTTTGGCTTGTGACCCCGGGCAATCTCATCCTTCCGTATCTTAAGGCCATGCTCAGCTTGAAAGTGATTGATCAACGTATTCTTGGTGTTGTACCATTGCTGTGTTGTCAAATTCTGACAAGCCTCAAGCAAAGTCGCATTCGCCGCCTCTTGATGCTCCGGTCTCATCTGATAGAAGACCTTCAATCATGCTCGGTTTTGTGTTTGTTTAGGTCACATGATGATGTAAAACCATGATGCTTCACAAGGGGAGGGCACTATCCTACCCAGTTTCACCGGAACGGGGAGTTTCCCCTTATATAAGTCCAGAATCTTAGCTTTAGGTTACAGCGCACGCATGAGAAGGGGGACACATGCACCCGGGGACTAGGTTTTGCATGTTTCAACACAGCACCACACTTCTATGCATGTGCTAGGGCCACATGCAAGTCCTTAAGGTATTCCGACGCCCCAGAGCGTGGTCTCCTGCGAAACCCTGATCTGTGGGTATCGGATCGTCTACCCCCCTAGACGCCCCTCTGACAGGGATAGCCCGGAGTAGCACTCTCTTGTTTTATGTTTGTTTAGGTTATATGATGATGTAAAACCACATGAAGGGGGATAGATGTACCCGGGAAAAGAGATGGAGACTGCTATCCGGGCGGTACAAACAAAATAATATATATCAACATTAAATTATTAGGAGTAATTAATAAGTTAGTATAAAATATATGTCTAAGATTAAATGAAAAAATAAATTTGAAGGGATAAGCCCAAGTGGCCAACCAAACCCTGTAGTGTACAAACAATACACGACGCAGCAAAAAAAACTATATGGCTGTGCCGACGGCCAGCCCACCCAATTCAGGCGTGTGGGGGAGGGGCACGTGGCGCATAGGGCTACGCCGACGGCCCGGCCGTTGGCACAGCTTCACCACCAAACGGCGTTTGCGTCGCCGTGTCTGAGTCTGGTCTACGCCAAGGGCCACAAGTGCACCGAGGGTCACCGTCGGCATACCTTTCTTTACTACGGCGATGGCTTGGCTGTGCCAAGGGCCCCCGTCGGCACATGCTTCTACGCCGATGGCCATATCTACACCGACGGCCTGGCGGGGGGCTGGCCTGGGGAGGCATCTACGCCGACGGCCCCGACATTTGGGCCGTCGGCGTAGAATACCGGTCGTCAGCGCCTACACATTTTCCTGTAGTGATATATTTCGCAATGAAATGAAATCTCTCGGGAACGAAAAAATAAAAGGGAAAAAAATCAATAATGCAGCTTTAGCCCAGCTGGAGCAGCAAAAGCTAGCCGCGACCCGCGGCGGCACCCAATCCAATCCAATCAAATCCGATCCTGCAGTAACGGCATTCGCATCGAGGCATCGACCGAACCGAACGCGGACGCTGGTAGTACTAGCCTCGATCATATCCCGATCTCGACGCGCCTCCCCGCGCCGGCCGCCACCTGGCGAAACTCCACGCCGTTGCAGCAGCAGCCGCCGACCACGACCCCGTTCTCCGCCGCCTCGGCGGATTCGGGCGCCGCCTCGCGCTCCTCGCAGGGGTCTTCTTGTTCGGCGAAGCGGAGGAGCAGGCGCCCGTCGGCGCGGGAGGCGCGGAACACCTCCCGCGGCCGCTCGGCCGGCCGCACCACCTCGGTGAGGATGAGGCGCCCGCCGCGGCGCTCGGCGCGCATGAACGCGTCGGCCGCCCTCGGCATCGCCGGCGGGAGGGGCCTCTCCTTCCGCCTCCTCTTCACGGGTGTAGTAGTCTGGGTGGCTTCCACCATCGCCCCCACCTCCTCCTCCTCTTGGGCCCCGGCGCAGACGACGGCCGGCAGCTGGTCGATGTCCCCGCCGCCGACGTCGCCGCTCTCCGAACCGAGGCTCTCCGTGCACGCCCCCAGGGCCTCCCTCCGCCGGTACCCCGACGCCATCGCGGCCGACGCCGACGACGTCCGCCGCAGCATAATGGGATAATCAATCAATCACTCCGCCCTAGTATCTTTTTCCTTCCTCGGTGTGGATGAATGGAACAGGCCTCGCGCTGGTGGGATTGTTTTTATATACCTCCGCGCTGGCACAGCCGTGATTTCCTCCGCGCGTTCAGTTGTTTCTCACACCACACGCGACTACGCGACCTACTTCCCAGCGGCTGACACGATGGCCCACAGATACTCGAGACCACCTGTCAGTTGCTTGCACTGTCCACCAAAACGCCGTCAAGCTGGTTGTTAGTTAGGAGTACAGCTGTGAGCGTGCGCTGCCACTTCATCACGGAGCTAACCGGACTCATCCTAGCACACCGACTGGTGGTCCCGGACCCACGCGTCGGTGGTATTTAAACACTACCTGCTTGGTACATGTGGCCGTGCGGGGATCCAACTTGGATGGAGGAAACGGACCAAAGATGCCACGCACGCACGTCCTCATCCACACATCAACTGACGTGCGGGGCCGGGCACACGTGGGGCCGTCGCGTCAGGGGGTCGCGCCGTTATGTTCTGCTGCCCGCGCTCGTGGCTGGCGGAGCGTGGCGGCGGCGGCGGCTGAGCTGGAATGCAACGAGCGCAGCACGAGTTTCCAACGACCGGCTTCGGTGGGTTGGGTACTTGGGTTGCATGGACGGTGCTGATCATCTCAGGGGGGTGGGGGAAGAGTGTGGCCACCAAAAAGCTGGCAACTAGGAGTAGCATCTATAGCGTGATCACCAGATCCTGCTTGGTTCATGCTGAGCCGATCAATCTGCCAATGGAAAAAATATCTACTCTGTTTTCACAATGTAAGCCTAGCTTTTTTTTAGCAATCCCTTTTAGCAAGCAATCCCTTTTAGCAAGCAATCCCTTTCATGCTGAGCCGAGCAAGCTGTTTTAGTTTGCTAAAAAGGCTTACATTATAGAAAATAGATATCATCGAAGAGAAAAAGGCAAGTAGGAGTAGCATCTATAGCAATTTAAGTTGGAGCATACGGTCGGAAAAATTAAGCCGGGGGATGTACAAAGAATTGCATGATGCATGCCTAGAAAGGTTAGGGTCTCTTTGGATCCCACAATTAAAACGCAAAAATAGGAAAAACACATAATAACTACTACATATGTGTCGCTCGAAAAAGCAAGATGATTGGAAACTACAAGAATGGTTGTTTGGATGAAAACTATTGCACACATGTCGCTCGAAAAAATGGCACTTTCGCCACGGTGATGAAGACTTCGCTTCTAGCAGAACAGATGTTAGCTAGAAATGTTTAATCTGTAGAAAGTTACGATTTTTTACAACATAGATGTTTAATTCTTCTTATGTGTGTGCAAAATTTTCATATAGGAAAGACATGTATTGCGTCCTGGGCAATAACTAGGTGCTCTAAGAAACTTTTCAATTGGTTCATCCTGGATCACATCAACACCTTCTCTTCAATTGGTTCCTGGATCACATGCTCCCCGAGAGTCACTTTGAATTACCACTCATCATGCCACACCAAGCATATATGTATATCCATCATTTAGGCCTGGAATCTTGGAATTTATTTTGCAATTCCATCCATATGTTGTTTGGTTGGCACAAAATTGAACCGTCATTTCATTTGGCAAATCCATTGAAATATCCCTATGTGTAAACCTGATTCCTATCTCAGACCCGTCATTTCCAAATTCCGGTGGCAGCCAAACATGTGGGTGTTTTTGGAATCATAATATAAATGAAATGAATCCATGTATTCATTTCATTTCTACTAAATGAAATGAATACCTGGGTGCCAAACGACCTCATAGATGTTTCAACCGGCAAATAAAAGTTAGACTCGGTTTGTGGTTGTTGAACAAAAGTATGCTGAATTTACAAATGAGAAACCCATATCAAATGACCAGAATTAGGGCATCTCTGGATATATAGAAAGATTGAAATATACAGTAATAGGGAAAATCCAATGCCGGTCCATGCATAGACAAAAGCCCTAAGGATTTAAATTATAAAATTCCTAAAATCTAAAGAGGCCCTTATATATGGAATGGTGTAACCAGCAGATATAGGTCTTCCTCACACAATGTAGGCCGGTTACCTTTTCGCGTGCATTGGTCGCAAGTTGCCAAGAGATGTGGATAGACAGCTTTGGGTTGGGCGCACGCCGGCCCGTGTTGCACTTGCACACAACATGATCGATCTGTTCTTCTCTTATCTTCTGCAGCTAGCGGTGTGACCACGTCCCAATGTGTACGTACTGCCATGCCACATGCCCTCGGTGGAGTATAACTAGCTAACACAGAGACACCGTTAATATGTGTGACGAGACATATACATGCATGATATGGTATGTGCACATTGAAATTAATTTGAGAAAAAACAAAATGTAAGTATATCCAAGTACTGATATAATTGGATATATTTTAGATATACAGAGGTGTGTTGGGGTAAACTGTCCCAAAAAAAACTGTGACTACGTATTCTATCAAGAAATACTCTAAGCTAACCAAGTAATTTTTTCCTTGACATGTTTTTCTAACCACGAAAGTTATCACTTCACATGTAACCAAAATAGAATAAGAGTTTGAAACTATTTTTTTGGAACAACCAACAAGAGCTCTGACTTTTCTATTAAAAAAGAGAAATTATTGGTTTAAAGGGAAGCTGGTTGAAAACACTTGTGTTCGATTTATAAGGGAAACTAGAAAAACCAACACAACCTGTTTTTTCAGGAGAAATAGGCGAAAACCACACACATGGCCACACTACCTAGCTCAGCTAGGTTTGGAGCGATGTCGACACTAGCATGACGGCAACGGTGAGGGCTACGAGAGTTTGAAACTATGAATAGAGGCAAAAGCAAATTCCTAATACTGTAGAGCAGATTTTAAAAAAAAAACGGCCATGACTGTTATCTTGAGATCTCAGCCATGGAGCAGCTCACCATCCGAACAGGGGAGTCATGCAGTGTACGTCAAACTTAAGTCAACTCGGCAGAAACTTAACTAAAATGTTACATAATAAACCTAACTTTTTCTCTAAAATAAAGATAAACCTAAACTTTGAAACTTGAACCGTACCGTTTCTTCATTTTTTTAAAAAGAAACTTAATAAACGATGAAGCTATTTTATAGAAAATTTGCATGGGTCTCAGCTAAATGTGCTTTATTTCCTTTTGAAATTACAGAACTTACAAATATTTAGCTTTGCTAAGATCTAGAAAGTGCCGTGTACACCGAGGCCCATATGTTTTGGCATTCAAATTGGATTCAGATTTTCTGTCTTATGTAATGCCTTTTGCGGGTATGCGCCATGTCCATGCACCTATGCATTCCTCAGGAAGATGCTATACTAAGAGCATCTCCACTCGTTGGCCGAACCTATGCCGAAATCCAGACCTCGGACGGCGCGAGTTTTCGGCCTGGGTACGCCCAGTTTCCCACTCGCGTACCGGTCCGAGTTTCCGGGTCGCCCGTTTCCGCTCAAATTCGGCTCAAGTTCATCCAGATTTCGGCATAGTTCGTCATACAATGAATACAGAACATTTTAAGACAAAAGTTCGGCGAAATTTTAAACAGAGTTCGGCGTAAATGTAAACATAGTTCGGCCAGAAGTGAAAATACAACATATTTCGGCTAAGTTCGGCCTAGTTCACGCTGAGCATCTACGACGTGTTGCCCTTGCGTATCCATAAGTGCTCAACAAGATCATCCTGCAGCTGTTGATGCATCGCCGGATCTCGGATCTTCCGACGCATTGCGATGAATGCAGCCCATGTTGGAGGCACCTGATGATCAGGCTCGGCAAGAGGACCCTGTCTGTAGTATGGCTCGTCCTCCTCGAGCAAACTCACTGGATCCTTCCTCCCATCCTCAATGATCATGTTGTGCAAGGTCACACAACAGTTCATCACTTTCCACATCTGATCTTTTGACCAGGTCATAGCAGGGAACCGGACAACTGCAAACCTCTGCTGGAGCAAACCAAATGCCCGCTCCACGTCCTTCCTGCAAGCTTCATGTTCCTTGGCAAAGTGAGAATGCTTGGGGAGCATTGGTCTTGAGATAGTCTTCACAAATGTTAGCCATCTTGGATAGATGCCATCTGCTAGATAGTATCTCTTGTTGTAGTGGTGCCCACCGATCTCAAATTCCACGGGGGGAGCATAATGACCCTCAACAAGCTTGGAAAAGACAGTTGAGGAGTTGAGGACGTTGATGTCGTTGTTTGATCCTGCCATGCCAAAGAAGGAGTGCCAGATCCAAAGATCATGTGTAGCAACTGCCTCAAGTATCACAGTGCATCCTCCTTTGTTTCCTTTGTACATTCCTTGCCATTCAAATGGACAGTTCTTCCACTCCCAGTGCATGCAATCTACGCTTCCAAGCATACCAGGAAATCCTCTACTTTCATTGACTACGAGAATCCGAGTAGTGTCTTCAACAGTGGGTGATCTCAAGTACTGTTCCCCGAACACTGCAATCACTGCCCTGCAGAACCTGTACAAGCAATCAAGGGCGGTGGACTCGGCGATGCGGAGATAGTCATCGGCATTGTCAGCCGGCGCTCCATATGCAAGCAACCTCATCGCCACGGTGCACTTCTAAAGCGAGGAAAACCCAACCAAGCCGGTGCAGTCCTTCTTGCAAAGGAAATATGGGTCGAACTCCCGGATGGCATGCACGATCTTGAGGAAGAGCTTCCGGCTTATCTTGAAACGGCGGCGAAACACGTCCTCTCCATGGAGTGGCTGGTTGGCAAAGTAGTCGGCGTACAACATGCAGTAGCCCTCTATCCTTTGTCTCGCCTTGCACTTCCGGCGACCTAGCGCCGAACCACCGCGCTTTGGCTTCGCCATCTGCATGTACAACTGGGCGAGCGATGCGAGGATCTGCAAGTGCTCTTCACCTTCGGCGACCTCGGCGCTCTCCCCCTCCAGGAGTATGGCGAGCATCTCCTTGTCGTCGGGGTCCATGGCGAGTGTCTCGTCCTCGTCGGAGTCAACGGCGAGCATCTCCTCGTCGTCGGAGTCCATGGCCGAATCCGGCCAAATGCCGAACACTTGGCGGGGCGTGACGGTGGGAGCACGTAGCGAAACAGAGCTACGGCAAGGCTAGGTCGGCGAGATCGGCGGCGGGGAAGGCGTGGTGGTGGGCGGCAACTACGACGAGCGTAGTTAGAGGCGTGGGCATGCCTCGGCGCGCAAGAGCTCCGCCAGCGAACTCATGACGACAGAGGGCACTGGGAGCTCTTCACGGCAGTCTGGGCAAGTGGAGTGGGTGAGAATGAGAATGTCTCGCCGACGGAGCTGGCCCACGCCCTTTTTTGCGGCGTCCGGCGTTCCCGGGGCGTATCCAGGAACCTGGGTTCGGCCTGGGTAGGCCGGACCAAAACACGCCGAAATCCGGACGAAAACAGATCCATGGGTACGCGAGTGGGCCGATTTTCGGCGTCCGGACCGATTTTCGGCGTCCGGATCGGCGTCCTTGGTAGGCGAGTGGAGATGCTCTAAGCGTGACCATGAAGTTGGAGGCACAAGGTTCTCATGCACTTCGGTATGCATGTGCGGTCGCCGGTCGGCATTCCTCCGAAATATGCATTTTGCCAGCGGATAAATAATAGAGTAATGCGGTAAAAAATAATGCAAAACAAAAAGAAAGAAAATACTCATAATAAGCACTCCCTGCTTACTCTATGGCATTTATTTTTACGAGAAATATTGTAATGCCTACAAATTTCATTAGTGACGTTTACTATATGGTGCATGCTAGGCGTCAGTTTCTGCGGCTACAACCAGTTTGACTGCCGTGTGCATGTATGATCCTCTGTCTCACCGCATTAAAAAATCTTGTCACTGCTGCAAAGGTAACGATTATGGTCTGTTTGGTTAGAATTAAATTTAGCTTTTAAAGTTTGGCTTATAAGCTAAAAAAAATCGAAATATATGCTTTTAGCTTTGGCTTTTGGCTTTTAATTCAATTGAACATAGTAGTATGATGGATAAGCCAAAAGCTAAAATAAAAAGCACCTATTTAGATGTTTTTGTGGCTTATAAGCCAAATGCGAAAAACCATAAATAAACACAACCAAACAACCCCTAAAAGGTAAACTAACATGACAATTAATTATAGGGATTCAACTAAACTCTGTAGCCTTGATAACATTATAAGATTAATAGTATCCCATATCTGAAACTTCCACTCATTAAAAAAGTCCTGAACAAAATCTTTTTATTTTTATCATTAAAAATATAAACAACAACGTTTCATTTTAGTGTAGCCCATCTACTAAATGGGTCTCCGTTCAAGAATCTACTTGAATCCAACACTTCACCGGGCCTCTCTCATGCGATAGGCCCATGAAATGAAGGGGGGATTGGAAAAAGGTCTAACCGGAATTCTACCCCGTTGAGCCAAAAAAAAGAAAAGGAGAGGAGAAAACCAGAGGAGGGTTTGGCGCTCGCCGCTAGGGTTTGCGCAGCCATTGGAGGAGGGTACGGGAGGGACCAAAACTCCAGCTCCAGCGCCTACCGATCCGCGCCGCGCCCCTCCATGGATGTGGACCCGTCGCCGTCCCTGCGGCAGCCGCCTCTGTCGTCGCCGGGCTACTTAGACCCGGAGTCCTCCCGCCGCCGGGAGGAGTACCGCCGCTACAGGTGAGAAATGCGCGCCCTCTTCCCCTTCCGCGTCTCGAGCTCGTACGCCGGCGTTGGCTAGTTGGGCTGGTTCGGCAGAGGGTTCGAGGTGAGCCGGGTGGCTCGCCAGTAATCCAGTGGCGAAATGGAGCGACTGTGAGCGGTGAAATCGATAGAATTCAGGCGCTATAGATGCTAGTATCCACAATTGATTGATTCATCACTGAATCAGGGCAGATGCTACTTACTGCTCGTTCCACCTTGGCAGCATTGTTTCAAATATCCGTTGTGATTAGACAGTTGCACCTTGTTCTCAAGTATGCTACTGAATCAGGCCATATGCTACTTACTGTTCGTAATTTTCTGAAGCATTTTAGTAGTTCTGTCCTGATGTGATCATTTAATTTGATGGATCTGTGAAGCAAGCCTTGGTCAAGACTCGGTTATTTGGTGGTCAGGAACACTCTAGAAATTAGACAACCCAATTGGTGGCATCGCATGGCAATGCACAATAAGTGTACGTGGTATCTGTGACAATAGAATCACCCCCTCTGCGCTTGCAAGTGCCTGATCGCTGAGCACCTGTACTATTAAAGATCTCTGCAAGACGATACGGGTACACTAGCTCATATTTCTTCACCAAGTTCCTTGTTGTGTATGGCGGAATACTTAGCGTATCTAAAAATGCATGGAAGGGTTAATGTAACCTACTAGGGTCAAATGTGAGAGCATGCTACTTCAGTACTTCTACTTGGAGTAGTTGCTACACTAGCTGATTTTGTTGTTTTGTTTTGCAACTTGCTCAGAAAGAGACTATCTTCTTCAAATGACTCCCCACTGTTGGGGAGCTCGGTGTCCAGATTGTCAGAAGCAAGGGTGTTGCATGATGGAAGCAGCATACCTAGGCGACCAAATGCTGGTCTACTCCTTGAGGAAATCAAGCAGGAGGCTGCTGATTATTCTGACATGGACGGTTTGGATGGATCTAAACTGTTCGGATCAGCGAAAAGAAGGACATCGTTGGATGGTAGTTCTGCACCAGACGCAGGCTTTGTTTCAGGTAGAAAGGCTGTGAGGTCGTCAATGAATCCGGTCAAGCTGGAGGACGGTATGCTACAAGAAGGAGAAACAACTTTTATAATGTTTGCATCCCTTCTTGATTCTGCGATACAAGGTCAGTGTAGCAATGTAATTTGGCTAGTGAGATTCTTAGTATCTATCATGTATTCATGTTCTTTGCTAGTTGATAGTTCTTAATTTGAATGTTTTATTTACACATTGTAATTATTATTACTACTGTACTATTATTGTTATTATTATCAACCATGTTTAGTTGGTACTCCCTCCGTTTCAAAATATAAGATGTTTTAGCTTTGTGAAGCAAATGTATGTAGACTTTTTTTAGTGTATAGGTTCACTCATGGAGTCAATCTAGACACTAAAAGAAGTCTAGATGCATTTTCTTCACAAACCTAGAACATCTTATATTTTGAAACTGAGGGAGTACATGTCATTGCGCCCCCTTTTGTTTTCTTTAATCGTCACCAACAATACAATTGCCAAAAGAGTCATCGTGCAAACTAAATTCCACAAATCTTCAAGTAGCATAGTTAACAGCGAAGTAATGGGTGCTCGAGTCATCTGTCAATTCGCTTAAGAAAATGTGTCTATTCCTTCTTCTATTTCCTGACAGCACAGAAGCATAGTGATCTATTACCAATCAGATTAATAGCATGACCAGAAACATGCACATTTGGTTGGTGAACCCGAAACTTTGAATTGCGTGAATGTATAATATGTAGCTATATCCTTTGTTTGCATGGCATATAGTAATCATCTTTACTGTCATTCCAGCTGATTAGATTTTCAAGGTGTCAGTTGTGTTAACTGATGTGTTCTTTTGTTGCAGGATTGATGCCCTTCCCAGATGTGATTTTACAATTTGAGAGGACATGTAGAAGCGCTTCAGAGTCGATAAGGTTTTATATTGCCTTACACTAGTAATATTTTCCATTGTATAACTTCTTGTGATTGGCTCGATTCTATTTCTCACCTACTCCTAGATGCAACTCTTGCCACTTTTAAATTTCCTGCTACACAATACAACCATTGTCTTCATCATACAATGATGCATAATACTTATGCTCCAAGTACTTTTTTTCAATACAATAGATGCTTGTGCCATAGGTTGGATGGCAATATGGGAATATGTAGCTAATGCTTTTAAAATTTTCAGGTATGCTGCCACAGGAAAGCTTCGGATGGCAGAAGATAAACTTATGCAGCAAAAAGCTCAACTGTTACTAGATGAAGCTGCTTCTTGGTCACTTCTTTGGTACCTCTATGGGAAAGGTAATAGCTTTTATGATGAAATGATTTGAATATTATTGTCATATAGTTCATTTTTCCTTGCAGTAGCAGTGTCTATAATCAATTTTATTTTTAGTAAACTGTTTATTGTATCCTGTATGATATTTCATGTGCTACATCACAGCAAATGACGACCTTCCTGAAGAGCTATTCGTGGTAAGCTGCACTACTAACTTTGAATATACTAAAATATGTTTTTCCTTTCACTTGTTCCTTGTGTATGTAGATTCATCTGAAGAATGCTATTTTCTGTTGACAGTTACCAACTACATCCCATCAGGAGGCTTGCCGGTATGTTGCAACAGATCATACAGCACAATTGTGTCTGCGGATTGTCCTTTGGCTTGAAGGACTTGCTTCGGAAGGTCTTGATTTGGAGAAAAAGGTAAGAGATCCATGCTAGTTTTTAAATTACGACTTCAATGTTTTCTACTTCCTGTTATAAATACTGAGTCCTGTAGTGACTGATGGAATGGAGCAGCCCACTTTAAGTTATATAGGAAGTTGCATGACTAGATGAATTAGGAAACGAAAGAGATGCATCTCCACATGATATTTGAACATATATGTATTTGAGTTGTAGTATAATATTAAGCTACAATGTGCTCCCTCAATCCAGGAATGTAAGGCACGTCGACCAATATGATACTAGAATTATCTACACTACTACTAGTTAATCCTTCTCATTACATTTATTGCAACTCTTCTCTGCGCCATCCTAACCAATTAACTCCAGCAACATCAAATGATGTGTGAAAGCAAATGCATGCATGCACCAATCTAAATGTAGTGTGACAGTGCCACCAGGCGATGCATGAGGGGCATTGAACCCAGAATGCAGGTAGCCAGTGCAGGGGCAGTAATACTTGACGGAATGAGCTATAGGGTAATTCAGTATTAAGAAATAGGTGATCTTTTAACTTCTCACGAGCAAACTGATGACACCTACGTCTTTTGTGCTGTTTATTTCTGTTTTATAGGTGAGAGGATCTCATGTTGGTTCCTATCTACCAAGTTCTGGTGTTTGGCATCGTACCCAGAGGTACTTAAAAAGACAGCACAATGATTCTAATATAGTGAAGCATGTGGATTTTGATGCTCCAACTCGTGAAGGAGCCCAACTTCTTCTTGATGACAAGGTAGTCTTTAATTTCTTGCTATCACAAATACAGTGTAATCCTTTCAGAAAGGTGCTAATCAGTTATTATGATAATATAAATGCTGCAAATATGCATTATAATTGGTTCCATTTGGCATGGTGAGAACTATTTTTTGATACTCTTTGTGTGATAGCACAGCAACGCTCACCTTCTAACCTCACTACCTACCCTTCCAAATTTACTTCTTAACTAAAGCAAAAACTACTGTACTAACAGCACTACAAAGAAGACAAACCTGGTCACTTTGTAAAGATCCCTTCTCGTTAAGTATCTCTGATGAAGTAACTAAAATTCGCCTAGTAAAACCAGAATTCACCTTTCCTTTATGTGTAAGCAGAAGCAAGATGAATTGCTTTTAGAAGATATCTGGACTCTTTTAAGGGCTGGAAGACTAGAAGAGGCATGTGAATTGTGCCGGTCTGCTGGACAGGTAGGTCAGCTTGTATAGGCCTATTTCTTATGATGTATCATCTACACTTATTTGTGATACTAATGCCTTGGGTATATTCAGGCATGGAGAGCTGCTACTCTTTGCCCCTTTGGTGGCATAGATATGTTTCCTTCCCTGGAGGCCATGCTCAGGAATGGAAAGGCTACAACATTACAAGCCATTGAATTGGAAAGTGGTATTGGACGTCAGTGGCGTCTTTGGAAATGGGCATCTTATTGTGCTTCAGAGGTGAACTCTCGTACTGTACTCATGTTGTTGAATCCATGCTTGTTTGCTGTTATATTTAACGTGGTTTGGTAGATGTTACAACTGTTGTGTTTTTCTTTAAAAATCCAGTTATGTGTGTATGTAACCAATACTCGATTTGTTAAACTTAACTCCAAATAATGCTATTGCAGAAAATTGCTGAACATGATGGTGGCCGTTATGAGATGGCCGTATATGCTTTACAGTGTAGTAATTTGAAGCGTACCTTGCCAATCTGCACTGACTGGGAGGTATGTTGTTTATTCAACTCGTCCGTAAGCGTAACTTTCAATTTAATGTTATACTCTCTCTCCTTTGATGCTGGTATGTTACCTCCATGTGATCCATCTTTTTCCGTCCCATCTCATAGTCAGCTTGTTGGGCAATGGCAAAATCTTGGCTGGATGTTCAAGTGGATCTAGAATTATCTCAATACCAAACCAGCAGACCAGAAGAGAAGCAGTATGATGATGATATGAATGGAACCCAACCTATGCTCAGTTCAGTGGGTCCAGAAAATTGGCCATTCCTTGTTCTTGATCAGCAGCCTCGTGATATAGCTGCACTTTTGCAGAAACTCCACTCAAGGTATGAACATTATTTAGTACTTCCATGTATCCACCGCTTGCCTACTTACATGATGTGTCACTTGCGATGCAGCGACCTTGTTCACGAAACTGTTTCTCGAGCATGTCGGGAGCAGCATCGACAAATTGAGGCAAGTTACATTTCCAAGAACGAAGAATAACTACTTCCTCATTCCTTATGCATTTTGTCCACTAAGTCCTTCTAGCCTAATTTAGCTTAGTGCAGCTACACATATTGTTTGATATTGAATAGCTGGAAACTGGGAGCGATTTACTATTGCTAAACAATTTGCCATTTTGCTGACTTTTCAGTTATGTAGACGAATGTTCAAAAAACCAAGCATTGTAATATCATCTTTGTTATCTCTTTACATATTTTACGAAATATGTAACATTCTTGTTACTCAATAATTTATCGATCATTCTGGTGAACTAGAAATCTGGAGTACACACATGTTCCAAAATACTTACATTCTGTGGACCCAATAGTTTAATAATTGTCTAACCATTTCATGTTTGTTTATTTGGTAGATGAATCTCATGAGTGGAAATGTAGCTCATCTTCTTGACCTTCTATGGTCATGGGTGTCACCCTCTGTAGAGGATCATAACGTTTCGAGGTATTGCTTTTTACGACTTTCATGAAGATAACTCAAACACTTAATTAATTTGCTTACCATCTAACGTTGAAATAACTTCTTAGTCCACTTAGATCCCGTGATGATCCTGAGATGATACGTTTTGGGGCACATATTGTTCTTGTTATGAGATACCTTTTCAGCGAGGAAATCGAAGATGAGTTTGAGGAAAAGCTGGTTACTGTTGGTGATCTCATTATCAACATGTAAGTATCATTTCATTGAATTACTAAGTTTTTGTGTGGTTCTTTTTAGTCTCTTGGACTCACCCCATGTTCAAATGGTATCTGTTTGGTTTCAAATATCAATTTTGTTTGGTGACGGTTAACATAATAATTGTTATAATACTCCGCGGTGTATGTAGCACGCTTTCTTTTCATCATGTCAAGGGCTTAATCCTATGTTTCTACTGTTGTCTTACCTAAAGGTTAAACTTGGCCATTTATCTTCTGTATATACTTCGTTCTTATCTTTCTCCAGATGATGTTGGTACCTTGCTTTTGAATGTATTTTTATCTCTGCAATAGTTAAAACTAGTGATTCGTTCCAGGTATGTGAGGTACTTATTTTCAGAGCAGCAAGAAGAGTTGGTTGGAGTATATGCCTCTCAGCTTGAACGTGATGTTTGCATCGATTTGTTTGTGGAAATGATGGAACTAAGGCTAAATAGCAGGTATTACTATCATACGCTTATACCCTTTAATCTTTTTTGCAATCTGGGAAATCCACAATATTGGTAATTCCATTCGGTTTTTCATCTTGTGACATATTAGTGGCTGCATGATGTACATGCTAAATTGTTATTGGCTGAATGTTCTCCATATTTCTGGTGGATCGTAGTTTGCTAGCTATGTGTCTCCAAAGCCTAGATTTAATCCTGGGTTTATGATACCTCATTAGAAAGTATTATAATAGGTAAATTGTCTGCACTCCCAACTATATGTTTATCATTCAAAATTGGGTACTGGAAATGATTTTGTTATTTCACATACATCTCAAACTTGTTATTGTTGATGATTTATTTTGCTTACTTCCAAGACTCGACTTAGCTGGCCTTACATATATATATATATTCTGCGACAGCTTGCATACCATGTACAAGCTTTTCCTCTCTGCTGTGGAGTATCTGCCATTCTCGTCTGGAGATGTGTCCAAGGCTTGTTTTGAAGAGATAATCGAGAGGTTTGATGATTGTCGGGTTACATATAACATTGTAGTACACCAAATTTCAGATATTTAGCTCATCTGATTTATGGAGATTTTCTGACAAGATTTTTATTTAATGCAGAGTTCTTTCAAGATCTCGAGAAACCAAACCCAACAAGTACAGCGAAGATTTTTCTGATGTTGCGGAACGACATCATTTGCAAGCACTTCACAAGGCAATGGTCATTCAGTGGCTTTGCTTTACCCCACCATCATCAATTCCAGGCTTTGAGATGATCACAGGGAAGCTTCTGATGAGGGCATTGATGCATAGGTAAATATACCGATTTCGATTTTATTCTTGTGGCAAAGAAAACTTTGTTCATACACGCAGCCCTCCTGCATGGTCTTGAAAATTGAACTTTTATTTATCCTCTTGCAGTCCATCTGTATGTTCATGAAACAGTACCCTTTAGTCTTCTTCTCACTCTGTTTGAATTTCTCTTGAGTGAAAATAGTAATAATATCTGTTTCTTACTTTATGAGTGTGGAACTTATCTTAATTTCTGTATCATCAGCAACACACTATTCAGAGAGTTTTCCCTGATATCAATGAGGAGAGTCTCCGAACTACCAATAGGACCACATAAATTGCTTGCCATCCTTGCTGAACCATTGAAACAAAAGGAAAACTTTTCGCTGGAAGATCAAGAGATATCTGATAACTTACAAGAATGTGAAGATTGGGTAAGATTTCTGCTTTTGCCCAAATGTGATGTGCATCTTCTCTTGATGCTGTTAGTGCTTTTATTCCCACCCACTAGAATTTAGTTTGTTGTTGGTTTCTTGACAAAGTATCGCTGTCTTATTGCAAAACAGCATGAATATTACTCCCTGGATGCAACTTACCGGGGTTGGCTTAGATGTGAGATGGAGAATTCTTCTGTTCCTCCTGAAATGCTTTCGGCAGAAGAAAAGGATCAAGCTGTTGCTGCAGCGACACAAACACTGGAGCTGGCTTTCTTGTTATTACACAGTAAGTAAAACTTCTGTTGCTCCATCAAGACACAAAGCATCTGTTCTTTTCTGAAGAATTAAATATTTATACCAACATGGTACATTAGTCTACAAATATTTTTCTTCAACTGCAAAACCTGTGATTCTACATGAATTTTTTTGCCATCGTCTAATATATATTATGGTTTTCTGTAATCAGGGGAGGAAAGACCATGGTTAAATGCTGTCGAGACTAGTCCATTTGAGTCGTCAGAGCTTGTTTTCCTTGAGTTGCATGCAACTGCAATACTCTGTCTACCTTCTGGAGAATGCATGCCACCAGATGCAACATCATGCACGGCTCTTACAAGCGCACTTTATTCAACTGTTAGCGAAGAGGAGGTGCTGCATCGCCAGCTGAAGGTTGAGTTCATCTCACTTTTCCCAATTTCTGCCTGCATGTTACACTTGAACATATGGAAGTGAAGCATTGGCCCGTTTCTCATTATTCATTACAGACTATGTCATGGATTTTGATAAGGACTATTTGAAGTTACATTTTAATTTATACTAATTGCTTATCATGGCTATTTTTGCAACTTCTGACTGTACAATTCATGGACAGGTGGATGTTAAGGTCTCATCTAAAGATCCTTGTTGTATTGAAGTCGCGCTTCGCTGCATAGCAACAGAAGGTGATGGGTTTGGACTTCATGAAGCCAATGATGGAGGTCTTCTTGCTGCAATTATGGCCGCTGGGTTTAAAGGTATCTACAATTTAGAGTGATAAGTATGATTCAGCTCTTTTTTGGATGCCAAGAATATTTTATGTGAATGATTTTCCGTGATAGGGGAACTCAATCGGTTTCAACCTGGTGTTTCAATGGAAATTTCACGACTTGATGCTTGGTATTCTGATGGTCATGGTTCGGTTGAAAATACTGCTGCTTATATCATTCGAGGGCTCTGTCGGAGATGCTGCCTTCCAGAAACAATTCTACGATCCATGCAGGTGATCTTGTAAATAGATTCTACAAGTATCCGCTTACTGCATTGAGCTATAGACAAACTGATGAGGGACAGTAGAGAAAATGAAAATAAAACAAAAATAGAAGTCAAATCTGTTATTGCTTATACACACTTATACTATTCTAGGTAAATTGGTCATTTGGTCATGTGTGTTGTAGTAGTTTCTAGAGTGTTCTAGTTATGTGCTTGTATTTGTTTACTAGCTTTAAGTAGTGTTCTATAGAACCTTCTAGCTATGAGTAGAACTAAGTAGTGAAGGCTTATGCAGCCTATAAATAGAGGTCCTCACCTGTATCTATGTGACCAGACTATGTACGTACTACCTACCGATAAAGAGAACTTTTGGTTTAGATCTTGTGTGGAGAGTTTTGGACTAAACTCTTGAAAGCCCTTGCCCCTAGAGCGATATCTAGCGCAGCACGTTTTGAGGGGTTTCTCCAACATTTGTGCTGTACATATTGTAGCAACAAGGTGGAGTTGTTCCCCCACAACCTTGTGCTGCCTCCACAAACGGCCACTATTTTGCTGCTTCAATATACATGATGTATTGATATCTGGCGCTAATATTTTGCAGGCATCTATCTCCCTTTCTGAAGCAGGCAATTCTCTAGATCATTGTGATAAACTCATTGAGTTGGTTGCTTCATCAGATTCCAGAATGATCCATTTGTTCAGCCAGCAGCAATTACAGGTTACTTTACGTTCTTTGGTTTGTTCATCTGGTAGCTGCCGTGTTTCCTGATATCAGCAATTGTCTTCAACGTTTTACTCAGGAATTTCTGATTTTTGAGAGGGAGTGCTTCATATGTAAAATGGAGCTTGAGGAAGAGCAGATACCTACTGATGGCTAATTCATCCGAGTTTAAATTATCAGGTGTGACACCTGAAATGTTATTCACCAGTTCCTAGAGGAATGGGTATGCTGAAGAACATTATTTATTCGCGCTTGCAAATTGTATTAGCAGCATATATTTGTTATTTATGTAGAATGATGTTGACCGCGTAATGCTTGTGTTACACTTGACTTCAAAACATATGCACGTTTTTTTATCTGATTCATAAAAAAGGGCATACCCGGTACTGAAAGCTCCCGCACATCTGATTCGTAGCAACTAGCAAGTTCAAAATACCTGATTGCATATGCAACTTTTCATAAACTTATTTGACACTATGCTGCTTTACTGCTTTCTAATTGCTGGAAAAAATTTGACATTTTTCGTTCCTTTTCTTGTACATGCAGAATCGGACATGTTCTACCTACTGACTGAACCTGAAGTCAGGACTTGATAGTCCGGAGACGTCATACCATCTGTTCTGTGGCCAAGAACTAGTTCTACTGTATTGTGACCCTGTCGAAAGAAGGGGTAGATGGAATTTTCTGTATAGGTGTTATTTCTGAGTGCAAGTCTGTTACTCTCAGCTGATAACAGCAGCAGATGAGAGTGCACTCACTTTAGTTCGTTTGTATCAATACTGATCTATAAGTACAAAGAGGAGGCAATTGCAAATCTATATGAATGTTCATGGGGATCTGCTGCTTATCCATCTTCGATGCAGTTTACATCGACTTCAATTGCATGTGCAAACAATACATCTCATGTGCTGCAGTGGTTTATTGAAGCCTGAATCTCTTCCAAGGTCTTGCCTTTTGTCTCCGGGACAATCTTGACAATAAACAGAATGGCCATGGCACAAACGAAGGCGAATAAGAAGAATGTACCTGCACGATTTGAAAGTTAGACGAGCACAAAACAATATAATGTTCCCTCATGATGATTTGGCTCACCTGAAGAACTCCACCTCATTAGAAAGTTGAAGGCGAAAGAAACTGCTAATGAACCTGACCAGTTCACTAGAGTCACAAAGCTTCCACCGATTCTTTTCATATTTAAGGGGAATATCTGCATCCAGTCCAGTTGTCCATGTCAACATAACTTCCAATTACCCAGTTCAGATGGAGCGAAAGCTAACTCTACCTCTGACATTATGACCCAAGGAACTGGACCCATCCCTAATGAATAGCTTGCAATGTAGACCTGTTTCAGTTACAAAAGGATTTAGTGTGAGCAGAAACTCACATAAGCATCAATTTAGTTGATCAAAACTAAGCTTTTTTTAAGGTGTACCAATATGCCGGTGAGTGCGATGATTGGGACCTGCTTCAAGAATATCCCATGAATCTTCATTCAATGGATAATTTGCCACGATTAAATATTTGTACTACCTAAAAATAATAAGAACATAAAGGAGCGTCCGAAGCATGCAATGTAATGAAAGTTTACCTTAAGATAGAAAGATATTCCTGACATTAGAGATCCCACTAGGAGTCCAGATGTTGAAATCTGAAAAAGGAAAATCGAAAAGTCTGAGCTGTTAATTTGTCGTGATTTTCTATCGATGAACACGTAAAAGTGCAGTAATGGCTTACCAACAATAGTGGCCTTCTTCCACTCCTGTCCATCAGTAGAGCTCCAAGTGCTGTGATTGGTGCCTTTTTTTGGACATCACACAGAGTCAAAACAATTACCAGAAAATTTGGTCATAATTGGAACATGTCATCTACTGTATTATTTTCACCTGGATACAGCCCATTAAGATTGTCCCTAGGTTTCCTGAGGCGAATCCTGCAGTTAATTCAACACAAGCTAAGTTTCATATATAGTTCCGGAACTGATAAAATGAAATGCGTCATAGCCAAGAGTTTTGTCAGTTTACCAGCTGATACAAAAGTTTCACTGGCATAGAACTGGATCCCATTTATCCCTACAAACTGCTGGAAAACCATTAGACCGACGCCGATAATGACTGGACGGATGTAGGACCTGCTGAAAAGATCCTGAACTCCAGCCTTTGGAAGACTTTGAGTAGATTCGATGAATTCCTGCACGTAGAGAAAATTCCATGACAGCACATCATACATATTACTCCCTCCGTTTAGAAATATAAGATGTTTTAGGTTTATGAAGGAGATGTATCTAGACACTAAAGGTGGTGTCTAGATACAAAATATACTGGAATGCTAATAGCCTAATACGGTGAAGGTGCAAACCTTGATCTCTGCAGCTTCAAGGGACACGTCTGCGTGTCTCCCACGGAGGCGTTGGAGTGCTGTTTCAAACTCCTTTTCCCGGCCAACCTTTGCCTGCAGTGGCGAACAGAGGTCGCTATGAGTGGCAACAAAATCATGCTAAAAGCTTGAAGATACTACGTAGCAAATTACCAGCCATCGTGGGGATTCAGGAATGAAGAAGAGACCAACTATGAGAATTATGCATGGAACAAGTCCTGTATATATGAGTACTTTTGTTTCAGTAAAGAAAAAAGATAAGGAGATTTTAACATGAGATGTTCGATGTGTATGTGTGTACCAGCTGTGGTGAGCATGCGCCAGGATATCATTGTGCCGGCGATATACGTCACGGCTAATCCAGCGCATATCAGCAGCTGCAGTTGAAGCAGAGTAAGTAGGTAGTTTCAGAGTTGCTCAAGGTATAAGTCAAGCAAGGAATTCAGAAGGGGAAGCATTTTACTTGATTTAGAGCTGTAAGCACCCCGCGAAGAGCCTTGGGAGCAATTTCTGCTATGAACACCGGTACCTATATATATTCAGTTACAACAATAGGCCCATCAGCGACGTTGAAGAATTATTATTATCTGAAAGATTATGCTGGTTTTTTTCCCCTCTCCCACGGTTTGCTGAACAATGTCAGTAAACTGACGATCATACCACATACGAAAATACTCCGACGCCAAACCCGGTGCAGAATCTCCCAAAATCAAGCAAAGCAGCACTCTGAAAGTTATAAATCATTACCAGCTATTTTTTATTCATAGAGTGGTAAAGAAAAAGAAATGGAGATGTACTTGTGCGAAGAAGATGGCCAGCCATCCAACAGTGCAAAAAATAGCAGAAACCCTCATCGCCTGCCCCCAGCACCAACAGAGATACACACGGAAGAAAAAAGGTTAGGTATTACTACGCCGTACGTGGTGTATGCAAATTAAAGTATGATGATTGTTGTACTAGGTAGGGTGCATAGATAGATGATATGATATACCCCTTTCCGTCCAGCAACATCAGCAATGTACCCGCTCGCAATCGCTCCGATCATCGCTCCCATTGCCAGTATCGACCCGAAAACCGAGTACTGCAAGATCAATCATCATCAAGTTTTAAGCGGAGTTAACGGCGATGATCGTCCCTGTCCAATGTATCTTGCGATAATATCCACGTACGAACCTGGGAGAGGGTGAGGTGGAGGTCATGTCTGATCCCGGTCTCAGTCGGTGCAGAGTAGCCAACCTGCAGCACCCATCACATAGTCGATCGCACAACACAAGTTCAGTTTACCGGATAATATAATTCCACTCTGGTTCGGTTACCAAAGAAGAAGAAGAAGAAGAAGAAGAGAAAAAAAAAAGACAGTTAGGTCTCGACATGCTCACCGCGACGCCAAAGGCGAAGGAGCCCATGACGGCGACGCCGGTGCTGGCCATGACCATGCCCAACGAAGACCCCGACGTTACAGTCGGCCGCCCAGGGAGGTGCTCGCTCGCCGCCATTGCCTAGCTAGCTGGCTTGTTCTCTCGCCTGAGCTGCAAAGCAGAACTACCACTGCAACTGCTAGCTGCCTCACTCACTAGCTAGTCACCAGATGTAGTGCTACAAGGTGTGAGGAGAGCACACACGCACTGGCTCGACCGATGTATATGTATAGATCTCTATGCATGCAGCATCATGTTCGTACCAACATGCGCTAGAGTTTTTATTTCGTACTGGTTTTTTGTTAGCATGCACGCACGCATGGGATGCTCGAATATTCTGGGCCGTAACATGGGTGCACCAACTGCCACATTTTACAAGGACTCCGCTTATCAAGTCTCGCCGTAACTTGCCTCTCACATCCACCATCAACTCTCCATCGGACGGACAGGGAAGAGTGAAGGCAAAACCTACCGAACTCTTTTATGATACCCTCAAACAAATAACAGCCATTCATTTTTACAAATCCAATGACCCACACCAATTCAAACTGCCACCGAAACGGCGACCAATACAATTCATACTGCTGACGAAAATTGGCACTAGATCAAAAAAATCTTGTAGATAGGTCCGGCCCAAATGGCCTCCCCCAGCCCAATACATTCCAACCTGTGCACTCGTTCGTCAACCATATCCTAATGTAACATCCCAAAAATACCAAACTTAGATCATCAAACACTAATCATCAAGATTAGGGTTAACAAAAACTTTTCTAAATAAAATCATGAATGCATGCATATGTGTATGCATGGATTTTGAATTTCTCTAAAACCACCTTGTTTGTGTGATCCATTGCTTGTAAAATGTTTCTTAGGTGAAATAAACATCATCTAAAACATTTCCCACACTTTTCCTAAAGACAAGTAAATCAAAACAAATATATTAAGTGAATGGTCATTTTGGCCAATTTAACTCACATGCCTACTTTGGCTGTCTCAAACTTTCAGAACCTAACAGAAACTTTTCTGGATCTTTGCACCCCTTGAATGTACTCATAAAAGAGTATCAAGGCCCACTTTGTGATCATCCAGAAAATTTCAAATGCATAGTTTAAATGACAATTCAAAATTGAATCTTCTTCATATGGGAAGATCCCACTTTTTCAAAACCCACTCAAACAAGCTCAACTTTCAAAACCCAAGCATCTGCAGACTCACAAGCACCAATCTAGCAAAGCCACCAAAAATCATTTCAAAATTCAAAACTTGATTTCATGCGGCCATTTCATCAAACAGGTTGCAAACACAAATCAAACAAAACATCAAACACTATAGTGTGCAGTGATTCTTGCCTAACTTGTTCCCTAGTTAGCTCACACACAGCTCAGTAGATCATCTAGAAAGATTAGCCCAACACTAGCACCCCCGTGAGCTTGCCATTGCCATTAATGGTGAACAGCCGAGCACCCCAATGTCATCCCATTGTGGACAGCAAGCTAGAGGAAGAACTAGCCGTGCCAACCTTATCTAGGAGGCAGCCCACCGTCCACCGCCACTCCTTGTCCTAGCCGCGAGCGTTGCCAAGCCCTGGACCACGCGCACAAGCCGCACCCAGAACATGCCGAGCGTGCGCCAGAGCACCACCCTCGACCAGCACCCACAGACCGCGCGCCGCCCTCGCCGCGTGCACACATGATCGCCATCAACCCAGGAGACCGCCAGACATCCCCATTTGCCGCCCCGTGCCGCACAGCCACCGCCCGCCGTCAAAGACGCCGCCTCTGCCGCGCAGAGCACCGCCCGTTCCAGACCAAACCACACCGCCCCATGCCTCGCGACCATGTCGTTGAGCATCACTAGGAGACACAGCACCGTCCCCTACCCTTGCCCATGCAATTAGCCGCCTGTAACTTTGCCCCCGACGAGCTCACCGTGCGCCCCGACGGTCCCCTCGCTTGACTATAAATAGAGGCCACCCCCGCTCGATTTCTTCACACCATCTCACTCCCCTCTCCTTACTGATCGTGCCACACCGTTCCCAGAGCAAGGCAAGCACCACCTCGCCGGAATTTCACTGGAGCCTGCCGCTACCGGAGAAGAAAGGAGCCAGCGATTGGAGCCGCCCCAGGAGCTGCCGCGACCACCCCTGAGTTTGCCGTTGCCGACTTCGTCGTTCGCCCACCTCGCCGACCCTCGCCAGCACCCCGGTGAGCCCCCAGCGACCCTCACTGGTCGCGCTAGGTTTCGTTCTCGCCGAAGTTGTCTCGCGTCAACGATGACTCCCAGCCGTTAGATTAGAACTAGATCGAACGACCCACGTTGCCCCATACCGCTTCGCCCAGCCCCGTGTCACTGACGAGTGGGGACACCCACTTAAGTAGCCCGCGGGAGCACTGCGCTTAGCAGGCCGGCCCGTTAGATTTTCTCGCGCAGCCCAGTTATTCAAATTAAACCTTTTTCTATTTCAATTCAAACACACTTCTATACCCAACTTCAAAAATCAGCCCAGATTGATTCAGAACACCAATTTGAATGAAACCAATTTTGTTGGAAAGGTCTGTGAATGCTGAATCCAAGACCGTTGGATTCAAGTCATTTGGATCTATAGATCACCCCTGGTAAAAATAACAAGGCAGAAGCTTTTCTGCATTCAAACATTTTTCAAATTTAAACCATAAAAGCTTTTGAGTTGATTCCAACTCTCAAAAATCACATTTAACCATACCTTTCAGAATATATAAAAATATATAGGTTTACTTGCAGAAATAATGTTCAAGTAATAAAAGAATGCTCCATAAGCATTTCTAGCCACTTTAATTAATTAAAATAAAAGGGTAAAACCTTATTAAATTGTGACACCACTTTAAATCACATTCCCTTGGACTACAATATGTGGTGATGACATGTGTCAACATGATCCCATGTCTAGTCTGGAGAATATTAAATCTTAAGTAGTTTTTCAATGAGTAGAAATTACTTTTCTAAAAATAAAAAGATTTAAACCAAGCCTTAACCTTGTAATGTTAGAGATGATGCTAGATCATCTATAGGACCCTTGTGTGTGATGATTGCAAGTAGTTAAGTATTGTTTGGTGATTGTGTACCTCGTATTTATTCATAGACGCTAGTATCGACCAAGGATACGAGGAGGAAGGAGGATACTACGAAGAGGAAGCCGAGGAGAACTTCAACCACTGCTCTGCACAAGGCAAGCTAACACTTGCACCTTAGCAAGCTTATACTGATATTGATGCAAGCTAACCCTTGCCAGATACCCTACTGATGCCACAAATCCATACTTGTGCTATGACTACTATATGCCTTAAGCATATGTGATCATACCCACTTGATAAACCAATCCTAGTTTTATGTGCAAGCTTCTTACTTTATTTCTTTATCAAAGCTTACTTAGAGTCTACCCTAGAGTTTGGTAGATACTAGACAGTTGTGCTGAAGGTTGCATAAAGAGCATAAAGTTTGGCCTAAGATAGAAACCTTGATCTCGGCCTAAGACATGATATTGAACTTAGTTAGAACCCCACTAGTTACCACCCCTCCTTAATACTACCCCACCTGTAGATGCTAGTGCTAAGCATAAAACTTGATCAACTTTAGATGGGAATACTTGGTGGAAAAATGGTTATGAAAACCTTGGAATGATGGATCATTCTATTGAAATGTTTTGGACATGTGTTTCCAAACACTTGATGATTTTGGTGATGAAAATGTTGAGGCATGAGCCTTAGCCCTTTATAAAACTGATGGTTGTCTGGATGCGATACCATTCCAATTTTATCGTACAACCACAATACCCGAAGATTGGGTAGGGCTTGACTGGAAACTTATATTCCGTAGTATTAGTTCCCTCACGGCCAAGGTCTGAGCTGAGGCTACCTTGTGAAGATTGTCCACCTGTGCAGTACCCAAGATGACAATTGGTCATGGTTGGGAGGCTATACTCACAGGAGAGGTGCTTATACTAGGGCGTGTAATCGAAAGGTTAGGATTGATTATCCGCATACTGAGTATGGTGAATTCAGGATTTGTTCCTGACGGATGTATCGAATATTGTGGTGAAAGTGTACAATCTCTGCAGAGTGTCAAACTATTCGAATAGCCGCGTCCGCGGTTATGGACAGTTGGAGTGGCCATACTGTTCCCCCGTCAGACTTTTCAAAATGACTTGTGAAACGAATTGAGACTTTGACTTGACCACAACAGAGTTGTGACCTGAATTACAAGATCCCCCTTAGGAGTTATAAAATTGTGACTAGCTTTGGAACTTAGTAGAGATAAACCTGGCTTTTTGCAAAACAACCCTAGAGCCTAGTGTCCTATTATCCAAAAACCCCTTACCTGTTAGTATTAGTTTGCGAGTACTTAAAGAGTACTCATGGCTTTGTCCCTGGCTATTCCCATGGCCAGACTATGAAGAGGAGTACCTGGAAGATGGAATCCAGGAAGGTTACGACAACTAGGATCATCTCCCATCGTCAGCATTGCCTGTGACCCTGAAGATGGAGCTTCGCCTACGCTACCGTTATTATTACGTATTCCGCTGCCTGAAGTTGTGCTAAGAACTAGATCATGAGATCCCTATTTGTGTAAGAACTTATGTATCGTTGTAATGGATGATGTACTATGGTATCCAATTCTGTTATGTCTCGCAAAAATGGTAATCCTGGGATTGCGATGTATGGCATAACAGGCATCTAGGATTGAAAAATCCGGGTGTTGACAAGTTGGTATCAGAGCCATCCTGACCATAGGAGACGCTAGTTAGACTGGACGTTGAACCAAAAACTTAGTTTCAAAACCAAGGAAAAAAACAAATATTTACAAAAACTTATTCTCATTCTCATCTCTTTGATTCTTTCATAAAAATTCATGTTCCTCAAAAACTCTTGCAAAACACATAAAATTTTGACACACTTGATCACTCTGCTAATCTACTCATCCTCTATTTTTATAGATGGACGTGAAGTACAACAAGTTTTATCAGTTGGGGAATGGAGGAGACCTTATCTTTGAGAGGGATCTGGATCAGCTTTCGGAACTTCTGGAGCGTCCACACCCCGAGTTCTTCGGAGCTCAGCTCAATGATCAAGGAGGAGAAGATCTGTAGTGGTTAATTGTTGCAAGTCTCCGAGGAAAGATTGAACCTCCCACTGCGGAAGGAATTCAGTTTACCTTAAGAGAGAACAACTGGCTCGATGGACTTGCCAGAGCAATGCAGGAATCTCTCTCCCATATGTGTGGTCAGAGCATCAATCAGATCAAGGGTACTCGCTTTGAGTTTTTCCCAAGGCGTGATGCAAATGGACAACCACTGGAAACCCCATACCACCCTGAGCTGAAGACTCAATTGGACCACCTTAGCTTCATGATGTATGATCGTCAGCAGGAGTTGGACAACTGCCGTGACTATTGCAACCACAAGTCTGCCATCATCAAGACGAAGGATCAGACCATAGCCATGCTAGCAAAGGATCGCAAGTCTCGTCGCCGTCAACTCGACAAGAAGGAGCGCATTATTTCCCGTCTTCGCCACCGCATCTCATCTCTGGAAGAGACCATCCACGAGAGGGACATGCAGTTGGAGGAAAGGGAGAATGCCGGAGAGGATCTTCGTGGAGACCCTTACTCTTATCTCAGCAATGACGATGATTTTCTGGAGGATCAGGCCATGGACTTCTTCACCGATGAAGATGATTTCGCCTTCATCGATGATGATGAAGATGATGAAGCCACAGACTCCGAGGAGTAGTAGCACTTGAGCACTAGCGTAGTGAGTAGTATTCGGTCCCACTGTATCGTAGATTCCAGAATGGTTCTTAAAACCATCTGTTTTCCTTGTTGTGGTGTGTGTTGTACTGTGTGCTATGAATGAATGAAAAAGCAAGTTGCTAGAAAAATCCGAGTCAAACCTTTAAAACTTTTCAAAGACCCCAAACCTTAGAAAATTTCCCTCTTTTCTCATGATTTATCTAAATCTCCAGATGCCACGTGGAGGAAGTGGTTCAGCCCCGGATCCGATGTTGCAGATTCTGCAAATGTTGACCTCTGACTGAGAAGCTGAAAGAGCGGAACGTCAAGACAACCTAGCCACTCTGCAACAGATAGCCCAGCTAGCCCACAACAACCAAGGCCATGGAAATCAGGACAGCCATGGATCTAAGCTCAAGAATTTTCAGAATACCAACCCACCTATTTTCACCAAGTCAGAAGAACCCCTAGACGCCGATGATTGGCTGCAAACCATGGAAAATAACTTAGAAGTAGCAGGAGTCGAAGCCAACGAGAAAGTCCTGTTTGCCACCCATTATCTAGCCGGAGATGCCAGGGCATGGTAGAACAATGTTCATGCCATGACCGGAGGCCAGATGATGACCTGGGAGGAATTCAAGGTCAAGTTTAGCAGAACCCATGTGCCACCAGGTTTGATCAAGAGAATGAGAGACGAGTTTAGAGAGCTGAAGCAAGGGAGGATGACTGTAGTGGAATACCGTGACAAATTTTTGTCATTAGCTAGGTATGCCCCGGACGAGATAGACACCGAAGCCAAGAAGAAAGAAAGATTTCTGAATGGTTTGCATGACGAGATGCAGACGGTGTTAGTCAATATCCCCTTTGCTGATATTGAAGCCCTTGTCGATTCAGCCATCCAGATGGAAGGAAAGATCAACCAAGCCAATGAGAACCGCAAGCGTCGTATGATGCATCAACCAGGAACCCATCAGACCCCAAAGTATCGCCCCAACCCATCTCCAGGATTTGCCCCAAGAACCAACAGACCCCCTATGACCCGTCCAACCTATCCCAACCGTGGAAACCCTAGAACCGGAGGAAATCACAACAACCCCGGCAACTCTAGCAATTTCACCCGTGCCCCACCCAAGTTCAACACCAACAATGCTACCGCCAATCCCAACATTGCCCCGAGGACTGGAAGCAATGTTGTGCCTGTCGCAGCCAAGGACAAGTCACAAGTGACCTGTTACGACTGTGGAAATAAAGGCCACTATTCCAACGAGTGTCCCAACAAGAAGAATGCTACAACCCCTAATACGAATCCCCTAGCTCAGCAACAGCATCGTGTTCAGCCAGGAAGGAGATTTTCCCCAGGAAATTCACTCAACCACAATGGCCGTCTTTTTCTCATGCATGCTGAAGGAGCTCAGGAAGCGCCAGACGTCGTGCTGTTGGAGATATGCCCTAGAGGCAATAATAAATATAGTTATTATTATATATCTTTGTGTTTATGATAAATGTTTGCATTCATGCTATAATAGTATTAACAAGGAAACCATTAATACTTGTGTGATTTGTAAACTTAATTTGAAGTCCCTAGTATAGCCTCTATACTTCACTAGCTTGTTGGTTGATTGATGATGTGGTTTCTTTGTCATGAACATTGAGATGTTATCAACAACAAGATCATATCGTTAGGAGAATGATATGGTGGACATACTCCTATAGACAAGCGTAGCATAAAGATCAAGTCATTTCAATAGTTCAATTGCTATATGCTTTCTGATACATAGTAACCTAATTCCTTCGACCATGAGATCATGCATATCACCTTTACCAGATGGATGCTTTGATATCATCAAACACCACACCGTAACAGGGTGGCTATAAAGGTGGCATTGAGTGTTCGGAAAGTATTGGTTGAAACACATGGATCAAGAGTGGGATTTGTCCATCCACATGACGGATAGATATTCTCTGGGCCCTCTCGGTGAAATGTCATCCAATTAGCTTGCAAGCATGTGACTTGGTCACAAGGGATCACATATCACGGGAACGAGAAAAGAGTACTTATCAGTAACGAGGTTGAACTAGGTATGCAGAGATACCGACGATCATAACCTCGGATAAGTAACATATCGTGAGACAAAGGGAAATTGGTATCGTATGTAAGTGGTTCATTCGATCGCAAAGTAATCGTAGAAATATGTGGGAGCCATATGAATTTCCAGATTCCTCTATTGGTTATTGTTCGGAGAAGTGTCTCGATCATGTCCGCATAATTCACGAACCGTAGGGAGACACACTTAAGGATTCGACGTTGTTTGAGTAGTTATGGTATTATGAGAAAGAGACCGAATGTTGTTCGGAGTCTCGGATGGGATCCGGGATATCACGAGGTGATCCGGAATGGTCCGGAGAATAAGATTCATATAAGGAAAGTCCCGTTTCGGAGTTCGGGAATGGTTCCGGTGTTTTCATCGGGAACATTCTAGAAGGTCCCGGAATGTCCGGCACTCCGGAGGGGGAAGGGTACATGAATGTGTCATTGCATGTTGGAATGATTGCATCATGTACTAAGTGTTCTCGCTGTCCGAAATAAAGGGTTAATTCAAATCCTAATTGAAAAAGTCAAACTGCCAGTTTTCGGTCAAACTGCCAGTTTTCGGAAAGAGGAGAAAGAGGAGGAGAGGTGGAGGCCGAGTTGGAGGAGGGTTCCTCCCCTTGGCCGGCGCACCTCCCAAGGCCGAGTTGGGGAGGAACTCCTCCCCTTGGCCGCCGGCCCTCCCACCTATAAAGGGAGGGGCAGGGCTCCCCTCTCTAGCAACACTAGTTCCTACCCCTCTAAACTAAACCCTAGATCTAAACCCCGGTTTAGAGCTATTTTGGTTTAGAGCCTTCTAATTGGTTTAGAGCCTTCTAATTGGTGTGTCTAATTACTAGACCACTAATAGCCTCTCTCATAAGCTCCACCATACTCGCACCGGCTTAAGGCGAAGCCCTGCGGGATCTCCCCTCTACCTCCGGTACCACGCCGTTGTGCTGCCGGAATCGCGAGGAGAGTACTACAACCTCCGCTGCCTGCTGGAACAAGGGAGAGGAAGGTCTTCGTCGAGTACCGAACGTGTGACCGACTACGGGAGCGCTGCCGGAACGTGGCGCCGGAAGGATCGTCTACGCGATCTTGAGATCGGAAAGAGTACGACTACATCACCCACGAGAATCTGCTCTCGTTAAACACTTTGGAATCTTCGAGGGTGAGTTATTCCATCGACTCGTTGCTACAATCTAGTAGATAGATCTTGGCTTGTTTGTTTGTATGCGATAGAAAATTTTTGTTTTCCATGCTACGAACCCCTACAGTGGTATCAGAGCCGTGTCTATATGTAGATCTGTTGCACGAGTAGAACACAATGGTCATTGTGGGCGTTGATGCTTTTATTGTAGATTGCTTTTTGTGTACTTTGCATCTTGCGGTATGTTGGGATGAAGCGGCCCGGGCTAACCTTACATGACATCGTTCATGAGACTTGCTCCACGCTTGACATGCAACTCGTATTGCATAAGTGGCTTTGCGGGTGACTGTTTCTCCTAGCATAGTAAAGATCCAATTTACAACGGGTGATCAACAATGCTAGTATCAATGTTGTGGTTATTGTTCGTAAGTTAGAACGACACTTATGGAAAGCCCCAAACCACGTAAAATATGCAAAGAAAGTAGAAGCGTCTAACTTTGTTTTGCAGGGGTGTGCAGTGATGTGATATGGCCATGATTGTGATTATATTTGATGTATGCAATGTTCCTTATTGTAAGTTGGCAACCGGCAGGAGCCATATGGTTGTCTTTAATTTCTGTTAAGACCTGCGTGTCTATTCAAAATAGTTGTAATAGTTGAAGCTGGTGGACGACAACCATGAAGAAGCGTCATTGATCTTGATGCTATGCCGGTGATGATGGAGATCATGTTCGTGCTTGAAGATGGAGATCGGAAGCACAAAGAAGAAAGGCCATATCATATCACATATTATGAATTGCATGTGATGTTAATCCTTTATGCATCTTGTATTGCTTAGTAGACGACGGTAGCATTATAAGATGATCCCTCATGCACATAAATTTCAAGTTCTAAAGTGTTCGCCCTTAGTTAGCACCGTTGCTAAAGCTTGTTGCTTCGAAGCACCACGTGATGATCGGGTGTCTTTGATTCCACGGGTGAATACAACGTAAGCAAGCCAGATTTGCTTATGCGGTAGCTAAGGTTTGATCTTGACGAGCCTAGCATGTACAGACATGGCCTCAGGAACACGGATCGCCGAAAGGCAAAGCATGAATCATATAGTAGATATGATGAACATGATGATTGTTCGCCATTAAAACTATATCAGCTCTCGTGATGATCGGTGTTGATGTAGTGGATTTGGTTCGTGTGATCACTAAAACAATGTGAGGGATGTTGTTTTGAGTGGGAGTTCACCTAGTTTAATTTCATTAATTAATTTGAACTCAATTTGTCATAAACTTAGTCTAAACTATTGCAAATATGTTGTAGATCAATGGCAGCCCCTACCATCAATTTTAATGCGTTCCTAGAGAAAGAAAAGTTGAAAAACAATGGAAGCAACTTCGCGGATTGGTTCCGCAATTTGAGGATTGTCCTCACAGCTGGTAATTTGACCTATGTGCTGGATGCACCGCTAGGTGACCCACCTGCAGCTGATGCTACCGATGAAGTAAAGAATGTTTACCTCGCTCGGAAGAATCAGTACTCCATAGTTCAGTGTGCTATCTTGTATGGTTTAGAATCGGAGCTTCAGAAAAGGTTTGAAGAGTCAGACCCATATGATATTGTCGAGGATCTCAAATTAATTTTTGAGACTCATGCGGCAATTGAAAGTTATGAAGCTTCTGAAAAGTTCTTTAACTGCAAGATGGAAGAGGGTAGCTCCGTCAGTGAGCATGTGCTTAAAATGTCTGGGCACGCGAATAAACTTCAAAGCTTGGGTATAGTGATTCCTAATACTTTGGGAGTTTACCGCATCCTCCAATCACTACCACCAAGTTACAAGAACTTTGTGATGAACTACAACATGCAGAACATGAACAAAGAGTTGCCAGAACTATTTGCTATGTTAAAATCTGCAGAAGTGGAGATCAAGAAAGAGCACCAAGTGTTGATGGTCAATAAGACCACCAAATTCAAGAAAGGCAAGTCTAAGCAGAAGGGACACTTCAAGAAGGGTGGTAAGAAAGCTACCATGCCGACGAAGAGGACCAAGGCTGGACCCAAGCCTGATACTGAGTGCTTTTACTGCAAGGGAGAAGGTCACTGGAAGCGGAATTGCCCAAAGTACTTGGCGGATTTGAAGAACGGCAACATCAAGAAGAAAGGTATATCTGATATACATGTTATTGATGTGTATTTCACTAGTATTCGTAGTAGTGCCTGGGTATTTGATACTGGTTCGGTTGCTCATATTTGTAACTCGAAACAGGAGCTGCAGAATAAACGAAAGCTAGCGAAGAACGAGGTGACGATGCGCGTAGGAAACGGATCAAAGGTTGATGTGATCGCGGTCGGCACGCTACCTCTTCATCTACCATCGGGATTAGTTTTATACTTAAATAATTGTTATTTGGTGCCTGCGTTGAGCATGAACATTATATCGGGATCTTGTTTATTGCGAGACGGTTACTTGTTTAAATCCGAGAATAATGGTTGTTCGATTTATATGAGTAATATGTTTTATGCACATGCACCTTTGATAGATGGTCTATTCATATTGAATCTCGATAGTGGAAATACACATATTAATAACATTGAAGCTAAACGTTTGAAATCAAGCGATAACTTAACCTATATGTGGCACTGTCGTCTTGGTCACATTGGAGTGAAGCGTATGAAGAAACTCCATTCCGATGGACTTCTTGAATCACTTGATTTTGAATCACTTGAAAGATGCGAAGCATGTCTGATGGGTAAAATGACTAAGACTCCATTTTCTGGTATGATGGAGCGAGCTACGGACTTATTGGAAATCATACATACCGATGTGTGTGGTCCAATGAGTGTAGCATCGCGCGGTGGTTATCGTTATGTTCTTACCTTCACGGATGACTTGAGTAGATATGGGTATATCTATTTCATGAAACATAAGTCCGAAACTTTCGAGAAGTTTAAGGAGTTTCAAAGTGAGGTAGAGAATCAACGTAACAAGAAGATTAAATTTCTACGTTCTGATCGTGGAGGTGAATATCTAAGTTACGAGTTTGGCGAGCATTTGAAGAAATGTGGAATACTTTCGCAGTTGACACCGCCGGGAACACCACAGCGTAATGGTGTGTCTGAACGTCGTAATCGAACTCTCTTAGATATGGTTCGTTCTATGATGTCACTTACAGATTTACCGCTATCATTTTGGGGTTATGCATTAGAAACAGCCGCATTCACTTTAAATAGGGCACCATCTAAATCCGTTGAAACGACACCGTATGAATTATGGTTTGGGAAGAAACCTAAATTGTCGTTCCTTAAAATTTGGGGGTGCGAAGCCTATGTAAAGAAGTTACAGCCGGACAAGCTTGAACCCAAAGCGGAAAAATGCGTCTTCATAGGATACCCGAAGGAAACTATTGGGTATACCTTCTATCATAGATCCGAAGGCAAAATCTTTGTTGCCAAGAATGGATCCTTTCTAGAGAAGGAATTTCTCTCGAAAGAAGTGACTGGAAGGAAAGTAGAACTCGACGAGGTTGTCGAACCTTCTCTCGAAATTGCGAGTAGCGCAGCACCGGAAGAAGTTCCTGTGATGCCTGCACCAATGAGGGAGGAAGCTAATGATAGTGATCATGAAACTTCGGTTGAGGTTGCTACAGAGCCTCGGAGGTCAACGAGAACTCGTACCACTCCAGATTGGTATGATTCCGTTATGAATGTCATGTTGGTGGACAACACCGATGATCCCGAGACATATGAGGAAGCGATGATGAGCCCAGATTCCAATAAATGGCAAGAAGCCATGAAATCCGAGATTGGATCCATGTACGAAAACCAAGTATGGACTTTGGTGGACTTACCGGATGGCCGGAAGGCTGTCGAGAACAAATGGATTTTCAAGAAGAAAACAGATGCTGATGGTAATGTTACTGTCTATAAAGCTCGACTTGTCGCAAAAGGGTTTCGACAAATTCAAGGAGTTGACTACGATGAGACTTTCTCACCAGTAGCGAAGCTAAAGTCTGTGAGGATTATGTTAGCAATCGCTGCATATTATGATTATGAGATATGGCAGATGGATGTCAAAACAGCATTCCTCAATGGAGACATTGATGAAGAATTGTATATGATGCAACCCAAAGGTTTTGTCGATCCTAAAGATGCTAACAAGGTATGCAAACTTCAACGGTCCATCTATGGATTGAAGCAAGCATCCCGAAGTTGGAATCAACGTTTTGATAAGGTAATCAAAAGTTTTGGTTTTATACAAACTTATGGAGAAGCTTGTATTTACAAGAAAGTGAGTGGGAGCTCTGTAGCGTTCTTAATACTATATGTGGATGACATATTATTGATTGGGAATGATGTAGACCTTCTTAATAGTGTCAAAGAATATTTGAATAATAGTTTTTCAATGAAGGATCTTGGCGAAGCAGCTTACATATTAGGCATAAAGATTTATAGAGATAGATCGAAACGCCAAATATCATTGTCACAAAGTACATATTTGGACAAAGTTCTAAAGAAGTTTGGAATGGAAGAAAGCAAGAAAGGGTTCTTGCCCATGTTGCCCAATACGACCTTGAGTAAAACTCAAAGTCCGACATCGGCAGAAGATAGAGAAAGGATGAGTAAGACTCCCTATGCCTCAGCCATAGGATCTCTAATGTATGCCATGCTATGTACTAGACCCGACATCGCATATGCTGTTAGTCTAACTAGCAGATATCAAAGTGATCCAGGAGTGGATCATTGGACAGCGGTCAAAAACATCCTTAAGTACTTGAGAAGAACTAAGGATATGGTTCTTTCTTATGGAGGTGATGAACAGCTCGTTGTTAATGGTTACACCGATGCTAGTTGGAACACCGATCCGGATGATTCTAAATCACAATCTGGATACGTATTTATTTTGAATGGTGCAGCAGTTAGCTGGAGGAGTGCAAAGCAAAGCGTTGTGGCGAGATCTTCAACTGAATCGGAATACATGGCTGCTTCGGAGGCTTCACAAGAAGCGATATGGATGAAAGAGTTCATTACAGAGCTGGGTGTGGTTCCTAGTGCGCTGGACCCAATGTCTATCTACTGTGATAACATGGGCGCCATAGCCAATGCGCAAGAACCAAGGTCACACAAGAAGCTGAAGCATATCAAGCTGCGTTTTCACGCTATTCGAGAACATATCCAGGATGGGGATATAAAGATTTGCAAAGTACACACAGATCTGAATGTGGCGGATCCGTTGACTAAACCTCTCCCGAGGGCAAAACATGACCAACACCAAACTGCCATGGGTGTTCGGTATATTACCATGTAATCTAGATTAGATGACTCTAGTGCAAGTGGGAGACTGTTGGAGATATGCCCTAGAGGCAATAATAAATATAGTTATTATTATATATCTTTGTGTTTATGATAAATGTTTGCATTCATGCTATAATAGTATTAACAAGGAAACCATTAATACTTGTGTGATTTGTAAACTTAATTTGAAGTCCCTAGTATAGCCTCTATACTTCACTAGCTTGTTGGTTGATTGATGATGTGGTTTCTTTGTCATGAACATTGAGATGTTATCAACAACAAGATCATATCGTTAGGAGAATGATATGGTGGACATACTCCTATAGACAAGCGTAGCATAAAGATCAAGTCATTTCAATAGTTCAATTGCTATATGCTTTCTGATACATAGTAACCTAATTCCTTCGACCATGAGATCATGCATATCACCTTTACCAGATGGATGCTTTGATATCATCAAACACCACACCGTAACAGGGTGGCTATAAAGGTGGCATTGAGTGTTCGGAAAGTATTGGTTGAAACACATGGATCAAGAGTGGGATTTGTCCATCCACATGACGGATAGATATTCTCTGGGCCCTCTCGGTGAAATGTCATCCAATTAGCTTGCAAGCATGTGACTTGGTCACAAGGGATCACATATCACGGGAACGAGAAAAGAGTACTTATCAGTAACGAGGTTGAACTAGGTATGCAGAGATACCGACGATCATAACCTCGGATAAGTAACATATCGTGAGACAAAGGGAAATTGGTATCGTATGTAAGTGGTTCATTCGATCGCAAAGTAATCGTAGAAATATGTGGGAGCCATATGAATTTCCAGATTCCTCTATTGGTTATTGTTCGGAGAAGTGTCTCGATCATGTCCGCATAATTCACGAACCGTAGGGAGACACACTTAAGGATTCGACGTTGTTTGAGTAGTTATGGTATTATGAGAAAGAGACCGAATGTTGTTCGGAGTCTCGGATGGGATCCGGGATATCACGAGGTGATCCGGAATGGTCCGGAGAATAAGATTCATATAAGGAAAGTCCCGTTTCGGAGTTCGGGAATGGTTCCGGTGTTTTCATCGGGAACATTCTAGAAGGTCCCGGAATGTCCGGCACTCCGGAGGGGGAAGGGTACATGAATGTGTCATTGCATGTTGGAATGATTGCATCATGTACTAAGTGTTCTCGCTGTCCGAAATAAAGGGTTAATTCAAATCCTAATTGAAAAAGTCAAACTGCCAGTTTTCGGTCAAACTGCCAGTTTTCGGAAAGAGGAGAAAGAGGAGGAGAGGTGGAGGCCGAGTTGGAGGAGGGTTCCTCCCCTTGGCCGGCGCACCTCCCAAGGCCGAGTTGGGGAGGAACTCCTCCCCTTGGCCGCCGGCCCTCCCACCTATAAAGGGAGGGGCAGGGCTCCCCTCTCTAGCAACACTAGTTCCTACCCCTCTAAACTAAACCCTAGATCTAAACCCCGGTTTAGAGCTATTTTGGTTTAGAGCCTTCTAATTGGTTTAGAGCCTTCTAATTGGTGTGTCTAATTACTAGACCACTAATAGCCTCTCTCATAAGCTCCACCATACTCGCACCGGCTTAAGGCGAAGCCCTGCGGGATCTCCCCTCTACCTCCGGTACCACGCCGTTGTGCTGCCGGAATCGCGAGGAGAGTACTACAACCTCCGCTGCCTGCTGGAACAAGGGAGAGGAAGGTCTTCGTCGAGTACCGAACGTGTGACCGACTACGGGAGCGCTGCCGGAACGTGGCGCCGGAAGGATCGTCTACGCGATCTTGAGATCGGAAAGAGTACGACTACATCACCCACGAGAATCTGCTCTCGTTAAACACTTTGGAATCTTCGAGGGTGAGTTATTCCATCGACTCGTTGCTACAATCTAGTAGATAGATCTTGGCTTGTTTGTTTGTATGCGATAGAAAATTTTTGTTTTCCATGCTACGAACCCCTACACGTGCTGGGTATGTTTTCTTTTAATTCAGTACTTGCAAGAGTGTTGTTTGATTCTGGTGCATCGCATTCATTTGTCACCGAAGAATTTGCCTGCACTAGTAAAATTCAACCAACCAAACTGAAGCATGTGATGATTGTGCAAATCCCCGGATCAACCACCAAGGCTAGGCAAATTTGCAAAGCCGTCCCTATCCAAATCCATGGCATAGATTTTTATGCTAATCTAATAGTACTCGGAACTAAAGGTTTGGAGTAGTACTAGGAATGGATTGGATGTCCAAACATAAGGGATTGATTGACTGTGCTAAGAAATCCATCACCATGACCAGTACCACTGGAATAACAGTCAATCATATATCTGAAACCTTACCTCGCCAATTCAAGTGTAACAAGAGTCTAGCCCAACCTACCATTGACCAAGTCCGGATAGTCTGTGAATACCCCGATGTATTTCCAGATGTTTTGCCCGGTATGCCCCACGATCGGGATATCGAGTTTATCATTGAACTAATCCCCGGAACAGGACCCATAGCCCAGAGACCCTATAGTATGAACCCATCGGAGTTAGAAGAACTGAAGAAGCAACTGGATTCCATGCTAGAAATTGGACTAATTCAACCAAGTGCGTCACCATGGAGATCACCTGTCTTGTTTGTAGACAAGAAAGATGGAGGTAACCGTTTATGTACGGATTATCGAAAGTTGAATGATGTCACCATCAAGAACAAGTATCCCTTGCCCAAGATAGAGGATTTCTTTGATTAGTTGACCGGTGCCCAGGTGTTTTCTAAGATTGATCTTAGAACTGGCTATCATCAACTCAAGATTCGTGCAGAGGATATTCCAAAGACTGCCTTTACCACCAGATATGGATTGTACGAGTATACAGTCATGTCTTTTGGATTAACCAATGCCCCCGCTTATTTCATGAATGTCATGAATAAGATTTTTATGGACTTCCTGGATAAGTTTGTCGTTGTTTTCATCGATGACATTCTGATTTATTCCAAATCAGAAGAAGAACATGAGCTACAGCTAAGGACCATTCTTGGAACCCTTAGAGAGCATCAATTGTATGCAAAATTTAGCAAATGTGAACTCTGGTTACAGGAGGTAGGATTCCTCGGTCACATTGTATCAGCCGGAGGAATTGCTGTTGACCCTGCCAAAGTGAAAGATGTAGAAGATTGGCAAGCCCCGACCACTCAAACCCAAGTTCGTGCTTTTCTCGGATTGGCGGGATATTACCGCAAATTTGTAGAAGGATTCTCGAGTATCGCCCGACCCATGACCCAATTGCTGAAGAAGGACAAGAAGTTTGAATGGACAGACAAGTGTGAAGCGAGTTTTCAAGAACTCAAGAGGAGATTGATATCAGCCCCAATCTTAATCATGCCGGATATCACGAAGCCCTTCGATGTATATTGTGACGCATCCAAGATTGGCCTCGGATGTGTGCTAATGCAAGAAGGCAAAGATATATCTTATCTCTCTCGACAATTGAAGCAACACGAGCAAAACTATCCAACCCATGACCTCGAACTCGCAGCCGTAGTTCTAGCCCTGAAGACATGGAGACATTACCTGATGGGAAATCGTTATGAGATTTACTCGGATCACAAGAGCCTAAAGTATATATTCACTCAGAAAGAGTTGAATATGAGGCAGAGAAGATGGATTGAGCTAATCAAGGATTACGACCTGGACATTCACTATCACCCTGGTAAAGCCAACGTGGTAGCCGATGCCCTTAGCAGATTGCCATGCCGCTTGAACTCCATGATTTTGAAGGAGCAACCAAGTTTGCACAAGGAGATGGAAGATTTTCGAATAGAATTAGTAAGTGAAGGATTTTTGGCTAGCATAGAACTTCAGCCCACTTTGATGAGTATGATTAAAGAAGTGCAGCAGGGAAATGCTAGTATCGACGGAATCAAGCGTCGTATCGGTACAGGAAAAGTACCCGAATTTACCGAGGACGAAGGAGTTCTGTGGTACAAAGGACGCCTTTGTGTACCAGTAGATTCGGAGTTGAAAGAAGTTATCTTGAAGGAGGCTCATGATACTCTTTATTCCATCCATCCCGGAGGAACGAAGATGTATCAAGATTTGAAAGAGCAATTTTGGTGGCATAAGATGAAGAGAGAAATCGGAAGCTATATCGCTAAGTGTGATATATGTCAGCGAGTCAAGGCAGGACATCAAAGACCCGCTGGATTGTTGCAACCTTTGCAAATTCCGGAATGGAAATGGGATTCTGTAGGAATGAACTTTATCACTGGACTACCTACTTCTAGTAGGGGAAATGACTCTATCTGGGTCATAGTGGACAGATTGTCCAAAGTCGCCCATTTCTTGCCCGTCAAAACCACCTATCAGAGTTCGAAGCTAGCGGAGTTGTACATCGCTAGAATAGTTAGTTTGCACGGAGTCCCCAAGAACATAGTATCGGATCGAGGAACTCAGTTTACCTCGAGATTCTGGAAGAAAGTCCAAGAAGGTTTAGGAACCCGCCTAGATTTCAGTACCACGTATCACCCTCAGACCGATGGACAAACGGAGCGAGTAAACCAAATACTCGAAGATATGCTTAGAGCATGTGTGCTAGAATATGGATCCAAGTGGGAAGACTGTCTGCCGTTTGCAGAATTTTCTTACAACAATAGTTACCAAGCCAGTTTGCAAATGGCCCCATTTGAATTCATGTACGGAAGAAAGTGTCGCACCCCTTTGAACTGGTCGGAAGTAGGAGAGAGTCAGATCTTCGGACCCGACATCCTACGAGAAGCAGAAGAGAAGGTTCACAAGATTCGTGAGCACCTCAAGACCGCCCAATCCCGACAGAAGAGTTATGCCGAGAAGAGACGTCGAGACCTCGCCTTCAACATAGGAGATTTTGTTTATCTGAAAGTGTCGCCATTGAAGGGAATGTAGCGTTTCCAACTCAAAGGAAAGTTAGCCCCCAGATATATCGGACCTTTCAAAATTTTGAACCGTCGAGGAGAAGTATCTTATCAACTGGAACTACCTGAAGAGATGTCAGCTGTGCACAATGTGTTCCATATCTCATTACTTCGCAAATGTCTCGAAGCCCCCGAGAAGACCGAAGTGTTCAAGAATATCGATCATCAGACCATAGAGATCAACGATGACCTGACCTATCCCGAAGTACCCATCCGTATTTTGGAAGAAGCTTTTCGAACTACCCGAACACGAAGCATCAAGTTTCTCAAGATTCAGTGGAGCAACCACACAGAAGAGGAAGCTACCTGGGAACGCGAAGATCAAATCAGGACGGAGTTTCCCGATCTCTTCAAATCCTTGGTAATCTTTTCGTCCTTTTTCAAGTCTCGGGACGAGATTTTGTTTAAGGGGGGAAGGTTTGTAACATCCCAAAAATACCAAACTTAGATCATCAAACACTAATCATCAAGATTAGGGTTAACAAAAACTTTTCTAAATAAAATCATGAATGCATGCATATGTGTATGCATGGATTTTGAATTTCTCTAAAACCACCTTGTTTGTGTGATCCATTGCTTGTAAAATGTTTCTTAGGTGAAATAAACATCATCTAAAACATTTCCCACACTTTTCCTAAAGACAAGTAAATCAAAACAAATATATTGAGTGAATGGTCATTTTGGCCAATTTAACTCACATGCCTACTTTAGCTGTCTCAAACTTTCAGAACCTAACAGCAACTTTTCTGGATCTTTGCACCCCTTGAATGTACTCATAACAGAGTATCAAGGCCCACTTTGTGATCATCCAGAAACTTTCAAATGCATAGTTTAAATGACAATTCAAAATTGAATCTTCTTCATATGGGAAGATCCCACTTTTTCAAAACCCACTCAAACAAGCTCAACTTTCAAAACCCGAGCATCTGCAGACTCACCAGCACCAATCTAGCAAACCCACCAAAAATCATTTCAAAATTCAAAACTTGATTTCATGCGGCCATTTCATCAAACAGGTTGCAAACACAAATCAAACAAAACATCAAACACTATAGTGTGCAGTGATTCTTGCCTAACTTGTTCCCTAGTTAGCTCACACACAACTCAGTAGATCATCTAGAAAGATTAGCCCAACACTAGCACCCCTGTGAGCTTGCCATTGCTATTAATGGTGAACAACCGAGCACCCCAATGTCACCCCGTTGTGGACAGCAAGCTAGAGGAAGAACTAGCCGTGCCAACCTTGTCTAGGAGGCAGCCCATCGTCCACCGCCACTCCCTGTCGTAGCCGCGAGCGTTGCCAAGCCCTGGACCACGCGCACAAGCCGCGCCCAGACCATGCCGAGCGTGCGCCAGAGCACCACCCTCGACCAGCACCCACAGACCGCGCGCCGCCCTCGCCGCGTGCACACATGATCGCCATCAACCCAGGAGACCGCCAGACATCCCCATTTGCCGCCCCGTGCCGCACAACCACCGCCCGCCGTCGAAGAGGCCGCCTCTGCCGCGCAGAGCACCGCCCGTTCTAGACCAAACCACACCGCCCCATGCCTCGCGACCATGTCGTTGAGCATCACCAGGAGACACAGCACCGTCCCCTACCCTTGCCCATGCCATTAGCTGCCTGTAACGTCGCCCCCGACGAGCTCACCGTGCGCCCCAACGGTCCCCTCGCTCGACTATAAATAGAGGCCACCCCCGCTCGATTTCTTCACACCATCTCACTCCCCTCTCCTCACTGATCGTGCCACACCGTTCCCAGAGCAAGGCGAGCACCACCTCGCCGGAATTTCATTGGAGCCTGCCGCTGTCGGAGAAGAAAGGAGCCAGCGATTGGAGCCGCCCCAGGAGCTGCCGCGACCACCCCTGAGTTCGCCGTCGTCGACTTCGTCGTTCGCCCGCCTCGCCGACCCTCGCCAGCACCCCGGTGAGCCCCCAGCGACCCTCACTGACCGTGCTAGGTTTCGTTCTCGCCGGAGTTGTCTCGCGTCGACGATGACTCCCAGCCGTTAGATTAGAACTAGATCGAACGACCCACGTTGCCCCATACCGCTTCGCCCAGCCCCGTGTCACTGACGAGTGGGGACACCCACTTAAGCAGCCTGCGGGAGCACTGCGCTTATCAGGCCGGCCCGTTAGATTTTCCCGCGCAACCCAGTTATTCAAATTAAACCTTTTTCTATTTCAATTCAAACACACTTCTGTACCCAACTTCAAAAATCAACCCAGATCGATTCAGAGCACCAATTTGAATGAAAACAATTTTGTTGGAAAGGTCTGTGAATGCTGAATCCAAACCCATTGGATTCAAGTCATTTGGATCTATAGATCACCCTTGGTAAAAATAACAAGGCAGAAGCTTTTCTGCATTCAAACATTTTTCAAATTTAAACCATAAAAGCTTTTGAGTTGATTCCAACTCTCAAAAATCACATTTAACCATACCTTTCAGAATATATAAAAATATATAGGTTTACTTGGAGAAATAATGTTCAAGTAATAAAAGGATGCTCCATAAGCATTTCTAGCCACTTTAATTAATTAAAATAAAAGGGTAAAACCTTATTAAATTGTGACACCACTTTAAATCACATTCCCTTGGACTACAATATGTGGTGATGACATGTGTCAACATGATCCCATGTCTAGTTTGGAGAATATTAAATCTTGTAGTTTTTCAATGAGTAGAAATTACTTTTCTAAAAATAAAAAGATTTAAACCAAGCCTTAACCTTGTAATGTTAGAGATGATGCTAGATCATCTATAGGACCCTTGTGTGTGATGATTGCAAGTAGTTAAGTATTGTTTGGTGATTGTGTACCTCGTATTTATTCATAGACGCTAGTATCGACCAAGGATACGAGGAGGAAGGAGGATACTACGAAGAGGAAGCCGAGGAGAACTTCAACCACTGCTCTGCACAAGGCAAGCTAACACTTGCACCTTAGCAAGCTTATACTGATATTGATGCAAGCTAACCCTTGCCAGATACCCTACTGATGCCACAAATCCATACTTGTGCTATGACTACTATATGCCTTAAGCATATGTGATCATACCCACTTGATAAACCAATCCTAGTTTTATGTGCAAGCTTCTTACTTTATTTCTTTATCAAAGCTTACTTAGAGTCTACCCTAGAGTTTGGTAGATACTAGACAGTTGTGCTGAAGGTTGCATAAAGAGCATAAAGTTTGGCCTAAGATAGAAACCTTGATCTCAGCCTAAGACATGAGATTGAACTTAGTTAGAACCCCACTAGTTACCACCCCTCCTTAGTACTACCCCACCTGTAGATGCTAGTGCTAAGCATAAAACTTGATCAACTTTAGATGGGAATACTTGGTGGAAAAATGGTTATGAAAACCTTGGAATGATGGATCATTCTATTGAAATGTTTTGGACATGTGTTTCCAAACACTTGATGATTTTGGTGATGAAAATGTTGAGGCATGAGCCTTAGCCCTTTATAAAACTGATGGTTGTCTGGATGCGATACCATTCCAATTTTATCGTACAACCACAATACCCGAAGATTGGATAGGGCTTGACTGGAAACTTATATTCCGTAGTATTAGTTCCCTCACGACCAAGGTCTGAGCTGAGGCTACCTTGTGAAGATTGTCCACCTGTGCAGTACCCAAGATGACAGTTGGTCATGGTTGGGAGGCCATACTCACAGGAGAGGTGCTTATACTAGGGCGTGTAATCGAAAGGTTAGGATTGATTATCCGCATACTGAGTATGGTGAATTCAGGATTTGTTCCTGACGGATGTATCGTATGTTGTGGTGAAAGTGTACAATCTCTGCAGAGTGTCAAACTATTCGAATAGCCGCGTCCGCGGTTATGGATAGTTGGAGTGGCCATACTGTTCCCCCGTCAGACTTTTCAAAATGACTTGTGAAACGAATTGAGACTTTGACTTGACCACAACAGAGTTGTGACCTGAATTACAAGATCCCCCTTAGGAGTTATAAAATTGTGACTAGCTTTGGAACTTAGTAGAGATAAACCTGGCTTTTTGCAAAACAACCCTAGAGCCTAGTGTCCTATTATCCAAAAACCCCTTACCTGTTAGTATTAGTTTGCGAGTACTTAAAGAGTACTCATGGCTTTGTCCCTGGCTATTCCCAAGGCCAGACTATGAAGAGGAGTACCTGGAAGATGGAATCCAGGAAGGTTACGACAACTAGGTTCATCTCCCATCGTCAGCGTTGCCTGTGACCCTGAAGATGGAGCTTCGCCTACGGCTACCGTTATTATTACGTATTCTGCTGCCTGAAGTTGTGTTAAGAACTGGATCATGAGATCCCTATTTGTGTAAGAACTTATGTATCGTTGTAATGGATGATGTACTATGGTATCCAATTCTGTTATGTCTCGCAAAAATGGTAATCCTGGGATTGCGATATATGGCATAACAGGCATCTAGGATTGAAAAATCCGGGTGTTGACACCTAACCTATTCTAGATCCCGTCCACGCCCACACCTCCTCTCGATGAAGACCGCCCCCGCCGCCTCCGGCACGCGGCCACCGTGTTCTGGTGGTCCTCATCGACGAGAGCGCATCACCTCACTCTTCTGCAAATCCACCTTGACTGTGTTGGTATCGATTCTGTCGGCACCGCCGCGACGAGGTTGCCAGCCTCTGTTTTATCCGCGCTGCTGCAAAGTGAGAGGGAGGTTGACGATAGTGGGGTGTAGCTGCTGTCTATGGGGAGGAGTCCAGGGAGGGGATGGCGCAGGGAGGGGAGGAACTCGATGAAGTTGTGGCCGGGACTGGTAGGGGTGCCGCGCGTGTTCTGACGGTCCTCCGCACCGCTGTCGGGTTGCCTTCTCTGCGTCGCCTCTACATGCTACAGTGTTTTTGCCAACACTTTTGTCTGCAATTGCTTCTTGGGTAATTTTAATGGTACTAACAAGTACTTAACTAGATTTTCAACAGACAAAAACATAATAACAACATAAATAATTGGCATCATACATGTTTATCATTCATGATCACAAGTCACAATCTTATTCAAATGAACAATCAATGATCTTATATATTCACTGATACTGAACAAGTAGTCGTATAGCATGAAGACTGCAAATAGCAAATATGTACATTAGTGAACATGTCATACACTCAACATATTGCTTAAATGATCTCACGGTTTACTTCTACACCACCAGAAATCCAGTCAAAGCTAACTCTATGATAAAACTCCTTAACCACACTTGTTTATCATTTAATAATCATCGTACTGATTTTTTGTTGGCATGCATGCACGCATGGGATGCTCGAATATTCTGGGCCGTAACATGGGTGCACCAACTGCCACATTTTACAAGTGCATGACTCTACTATACTTTTAGCGTTTTAGGCCACATGGCTAAACCCAAACGAGTGATTTACAAACGGTCAGCTCATGCGAGCGCGAGATGAAAATTAACACAAGCTTGGCAGAACAAGCATGTGGGCAAATTAAAGAGGTGTGCTTCGGTGTATCCCGCCTGATAAATTTAAGTTTGCATAAGCCAGTTTTCTTTTGACCTGTTGAAACTCATATATAGGCTATGTATGTGAAAATTATTGATCTCTAATATTTTTGTTGTATTGATTTGGTTGATCCTTGGGGGGGGGGGGGGGGGGGGGGCGGTACATATAGACGTACAAATAGGGTAGAGACTTGGAGTACAAGAAGATGAGTCCTAGTGTATCTCTAAGTCGTATTCTAACAGTCCTCTTAGTCGTAGCGGACTTTTGCGACTGGATTTGAAGTTCGTCGTCTTCTCCTTCTTGTCATCATCAACCACGTCACTGATAATCATGGCCAACACCTAGTAGCGGTGAATGCGTCCCCTTCCGGTGCCTCTCTTCGGAGTGTTATGGACGCAAGTGATTAAGCCGACACTGTTGACTAGAGTTGTTGCCGATGTGTAGCTGTAGAGATTGTTGTTGATGTTGATGTCGAGGTAGCCGATTATGATATAGCCGTGGTCGAGGTGGGTGTGGTCGATTTCGTAGTCGCCGTAGGTTATGTAGCCGTTAGTACCGGAGGCGCAAAATGTTCCGCGTATTTTTTGGACGAAGCTGCAGTTGTAGACATTTTGCACCTTATAGAGGTACCGTCGGGACGTCTCTTGAAGACGTGGTCATAAGTGAGACCACCAGTTTTGCCAAGACCAAAGAAACCCACCAAACATGCAGTTGTTGATGCAGTTGTCGGGGTCGTGAACGCGACGACGCCGTCATCGTGTCTTGCAGTTGTACTGTCAGGGGACGCTGTAGTTATATGTCCATTATATGGACGGGTATAGCGGCGTCGGCGATATGTCGACAAAAATGTTGATAAAAACCATGTTGATGTAGACGGATGTATAGATCAACATTTTATTTCGTACTGACTTCTTGTTGGCATGCACGCACGCATGGGATGCTCGAATATTCTGGGCCGTAACATGGATGCACCAACTGCCACATTTTACAAGCGCATGACTCTATACTTTTAGCGTTTTAGGCCACATGGCTAAACCCAAACGAGTGATTTACAAACGGTCAGCTCATGCGCGCGAGATGAAAATTAACACGAGCTTGGCAGAAAAAGCATGTGGGCAAAGAGGTGTGCTTCGGTGTGCCCCGCCCGGTAAATTTAAGTTTGCATAAGCCAGTTTTTTTTAACTCCGTCGAAACTCATATCTAAGCTATGTATGTAAAAATTATTGAACCCTAATATTTTTATCAGATTTGCTAATCATCAGGTGACCGAGAATTCCTCATGTCTCAGTCGACCTGCAGGACCGTCCGATTGTTTCTTTGAGATTCGTGCATGTTTGGTTGAGCAGAATGTATGTAAAAAAAATAGAAAACGTCCGTGGGCATGCGAATCGACCTTCGGAACATTTGAACGTACAGCGCATAGCCATCATGGTAGCTACTACGTCCTGTTTAATTTATGTATGCAAACTTTGATATTAACTGTGAGTATATCTTTTTTTATTGTTTATCGTTCACTTTGTTTTTCTGTATTGTTTATTTTTTTCAGTCTATTATTTGTTCTCTGTTCTTGTCTTTGTAAGGTTGCACTCTTGATATTTTTTAGTTTTGCATTATTATTGAAAACACACAACTGTATGTTTATATCCTTTTTCTTATTATTCAGATTTTTTTCATATCATGAATTACTGATGGTATATCTATTTTTCCTTTTTATCTTGCATTAAAATTACATTCACACCATTGCACCTATTGATATAGTAGGGTTGCACTTTGTGATACCTTTTTCATAGAATGCTAGAATTGTGAAACATGTGATAAGCAACCGGATTTCAAAATGAGTTGCAATTTTTTCAAAAAAATGTGCAAGTAGCAACTTGATTTCGATACGAGTTGCACTTTTTTGAAGACATGTGTAACTCAAACTGGTTTTCAAGGAATTGCACTTTTTATTAAGAAATGTGCAATTTAGCAAGTGATCTTCGAAAGGATTTGCACTTTTCTCAAAGGATGTTCAAATATCAAGATGGTTTTGAAACGAGTTGCACTTTTCTAAAGATATGTGCAACTCTACCGATTTTAGAAACAGGTTGCACTTTTCTGAATAAACATGCAACTCCAATAGACGAGTTATTTTCTCAAGAAACTTGAAACTCCAGCTGGCTTTAAAACGAGTTCTATTTTCTCAAGACAAATTGTAAGTAATAATTGAGTTTGATACGAGTTACACTTTCCTCAAGATATGTGCAAATCCAAGCGGTTTTCGCTACGAACTAGCACTTTTCTCAAGAAATGTGCAACTCCAACCTTTTCACTACGGGTTGCACATTTCTGCAATCAGTATCGAAATAAGTTCCACTTTTGTCAAGAAAAAAGCGTGCAAGTATCAAGCGGATTCGATAACGAAAGTGCAAATCCAACATACGAGTTACACTTTCTCAATAAATGTGCAATTCAACAAGCTTTTGATATGAGTTGCACTTTTTACTTAAAAATGTGAAATTCAACTTGTTTCGATATGAGTTGCACTTTTTACTTGAAAATGTGCAATTCAACTTGTTTCGATATGAGTTACTCTTTTCTAGAAAAAGGTGCAATTAGCAAGTGATTTTTAAATTGGCTTATACTTTTCTCAAAAATATAGTTGTTATCACTGGTTTTATTATTTTTAAATAGTAATGTTGCATTAGTGTATGTGATACAGTTGCACGTTTTCTGATTTTGCATGGCCGTGCCGCGCTGAGATTTCTCTTTGAGTCTGCGTTTTCCCACTCTCATTTGGTGCATAGGTCCAATACATGTGGGCTCTATCTTTTTCTGTTGCTCACTTGACCCCAGTATGAAAGCACGTAAAAAAGGATTGATTAGGGAATCCATCGACTGAGACTTAACTGAATATCAGTCGATTGATGTGTAGTCACTCCCATATGTATTTATTGATTTGGTTAATCTTTGGGGGTACATATAGACGTACAAATAGGGTAGAGACTTGGAGTACAAAAAGATGAGTCCTAGTCACTAGAAGAAAAAGGGCTATCCGTTCGCGACCCCTCGGAGCATTAGTCCCGGTTGCGCCACCAACCGGGACTAATGCTGGCACGCGTCCCGGTTGGAGCGGGCACGGGGCCAGGGGGCATGCGTCCCGGTTGGTAAGGGGGCATGCGTCCCGGTTGGAGCCACCAACCGGGACTAAAGGTTTGGCCACAGCCACGTGGCGTGGCACGCACCTTTAGTCCCGGTTGCTGGCTCCAACCGGGACTAAAGACCCCCTGCCCTCTATAAATGCAACGCCCCAGCCCCCTCTGCCTTCACTCTGTTTTTTCGAATGGTGGAAGGTGTGAGGGGGTGTGCTAGTTTTTTCTCATGCATGCATTGAAGGTGTTTGTTGAAATGTTTGAGTGAATAATCCCGTTGAATTTCTCATAGAACAAAAATATAGAAGGTGTCCGAGACGCACTTGAGCTTTCTCCTCTTTATTTCCCTCGATCGAGGTTAGCAATCTTATCTTTTCTAGGTCATTGATACAATTCATGTGTCGGTGTGAATTGGTTATTTCACTATTTATGATGTCCTGTTTTTTGATAAACTTACTTATATGATGCAGATGAACGGTCGGGAATGGATGTACGGTGACCGGCGGGTAGCCGGGTATATCAAAGGCGTGGATAAATTTATCGATGTGGCTACGACAAACAAAGAGAATGGATTTATACGTTGTCCATGTGTTCAATGTCGGAACAACAAGGAGTACTCTTCCTCAAAAATCATTCGCGGCCACCTGATTATGAAAGGTTTCATGCCCAACTATAATTGCTGGACCAAGCACGGGGAAAGAGGGGTTATGATGGAAGATGGCGAAGAAGAAGATGATGATAACAACTATCATCATATGTTTCCTGAATACAGTGATACTGCAATGGAAGACAATGGAGAGGAAAGAGGTGAAGAACGGGCATCAGATGAGCCGGCTGATGAACTTGGTAGGGTCATTTCTGATGCAAAGCGAGACTGTGAAACAGAAAATAAGAAGTTGAAGTTAGAGGGCATGTTAGAAGATCACAAGAAATTGTTGTACCCAAATTGTGAAGATGGCAGCACAAAGCTCGGTACCACACTGAAATTGTTGCGATGGAAGGCAGAGTATGGTCTAACTGACTCCTCATTTGAAAAGATGCTGAAAATAATGAAGCCGAAGTTTCCAAAATATAACGAACTTCCCGAGAGTACCTACGAAGCAAAGAAGACTCTCTGTCCTCTGGGATTAGATGTGCAAAAGATACATGCATGCATTAATGACTGCATCCTCTACCGCGGTAAGGAGTATGAGAATTTAGATAAATGCCCGGTATGCAACGCGTTGCGGTATAAGATCAGACGAGATGACCCTGGTGATGTTGAGGGAGAGCCCCTCCGGAAGAGGGTTCCTGCTAAGGTTATGTGGTATGCTCCTATAATACCAAGGTTGAAACGCATGTTCAGAAACAAAAAGCATGCCAGGTTGTTGCGATGGCACAAAGAAGACCGTAAGAAAGACGGGAAGTTGAGACACCCTGCTAATGGGTCACAGTGGAGAAAAATCGAGAGAGACTTCCCAGACTTTGCAGGTGACGCAAGGAACTTATGGTTTGGTCTAAGTATGGATGGCATGAATCCTTTTGGGGAGCAGAGCTGCAGTCACAGCACCTGGCCCATGACTCTATGTATCTACAACCTGCCTCCTTGGTTGTGCATGAAGCGTAAGTTCATTATGATGCCAGTGCTCATCCAAGGCCCGAAGCAACCGGGCAACGACATTGATGTGTACCTTAGGCCATTAGTTGAACTCTTACAGTTGTGGGGCAAACCAGGTGTACGTGCGTGGGATGAGAACAAACAGGAGCCATTTAATCTACGAGGGTTGTTATTCGTAACCATCAATGATTGGCCTGCTCTTAGTAACCTTTCAGGACAGACAAACAAGGGATATAAGGCATGCACCCACTGTTTAGATAAGACCGAAGGTACATATTTGCATAAATGCAAGAAGGTTGTGTACCTAGTGAATCGACGATTTCTTCCGACCAATCATCCCGTAAGAAAGAAAGGCAAGCATTTCAAAGGTGAGGCAGATCACCGGAAGAAGCCTGAACTCCCTGCTGGTGATGATGTATTTGGTATGGTCAAGGACATAGAAGTAATCTTTGGAAAGGGTCCCGGCGGTCAATCAGTTCCGAACGACGTCGCTACAGGACACGCACCCATGTGGAAGAAGAAATCTATATTTTGGGAGCTGCCATATTGGAAAGTCCTGCGTGTCCGCTCTTCAATCGACGTGATGCACGTGACGAAGAATCTCTGCGTGAACCTGCTAGGATTCCTAGGCGTGTATGGGAAGACAAAAGATACACCTGAAGCACAGGAGGACCAACAAATTATGAAAGACCCAAAGAACATGCATACAGATACAAGACAGATAAAGGGCGTCACTTAAGTCGTGCCAGCTATGCTCTTACCAAAGCAGAGAAGGAAATCTTTTTTGAAGTCCTTTACAGTATCAAGGTGCCGTCGGGCTTCTCATCTAATATAAAGGGGATAATAAATATGGCAGAGAAAAAGTTCCAAAACCTGAAGTCTCATGACTGTCACGTGATTATGACGCAGTTGCTTCCGATTGCATTGAGGGGGCTTCTACCGGAAAATGTTCGAGTACCCATTGTGAAGCTGTGTGCATTTCTCAATGCAATATCTCAGAAGGTAATCAATCCAGATATTCTGCCAAGGTTACAGAAGGATGTGGTACAATGTCTTGTTAGTTTTGAATTGGTGTTCCCACCATCCTTCTTCAATATTATGACGCATCTCCTGGTTCATCTAGTGGAAGAGATTGCCATTCTCGGTCCGGTATTTCTACACAATATGTTCCCCTTTGAGAGGTTCATGGGAGTCTTAAAGAAATATGTTCATAACCGTGCTAGACCAGAAGGAAGCATCTCCAAGGGATATGGAACAGAGGAGGTCATTGAGTTTTGTGTTGACTTTATTCCTGACCTTAAGCCGATTGGTGTTTCTGACTCGCGGCATGAGGGAATACTAAGTGGAAAAGGCACGCTGGGAAAGAAAGCAATGATATGTAGGGACGGGGATTCTTTCACTAAAGCACACTACACAGTTCTACATAATTCCACCTTGGCAGCTCCGTATATCGAGGAACACAAGAATATTGTACGCTCCAAATACCCGGGGAAGCCTGAATCATGGATTACAGATGAACACATGAAGTCTTTCGGTGGTTGGATGCGGACACATCTCTTGAATGACACCACTGTTGGAGATCAGCTATACTTGTTGGCCGCGTCACCATCTTCTACTGTATTGAATTTCCAAGGGTACGAAGTAAATGGGAATACATTCTACATGATCGCCCAAGATAAAAAGAGCACCAACCAAAATAGTGGTGTCCGCTTTGATGCAATAGACGAGAATGGACAAAAGGACACATATTATGGTTACATAGAGGAGATATGGGAACTAGACTATGGAGTCTCTTTTAAGGTCCCTTTGTTTCGCTGCAAATGGGTCAACCTGAATGGGGAAGGGGTAAAGATAGACCAGTTGTACGGAATGACAATAGTGGATCTCAACAATCTTGGTTATAGAGATGAACCATTCGTCCTAGCCAATGATGTGTCTCAGGTTTTCTATGTGAAGGACATGTCCTCTAGACCGAAAAAAAGAAAAAATATGCAAACGAATACATCATATGATGAGCCAAAGCGTCACATAGTTCTTTCAGGGAAAAGAAACATCATGGGAATCGAGGACAAGACAGACATGTCAGAAGATTATAATAAGTTTGATGAAATTCCGCCCTTCACAGTGAAAACTGACCCAAGCATTCCGTTAAGTAAAGAAGATGCTCCATGGTTACGTCTGAAGCGGTCATGAGGAATGACATATGCCAAGAAGTTCATGCTCATATTATGTAACTCTAGTTCATGTCTTTCGCGGTTTGTGGCTTGACCGAAGGATATCTTTCGCGGTTTGTGGCCTTTAGTCCTGGTTTTGTAGTCTCAGTTTTTAATATTAATTTCACATATTAGGGAGTGCCTCTATGACCAGTTTCTCGGAGATGCCGGAGGACTGGGCTCCGTCGGCATCTCCCTGAAACTGGCCGCAGTGGTGTCCCTGCTTCCGAAAACCATCTTGCAGCTTGTAACTTCACTAACTAGATCAATACGCCTCGGAGCTAACTAATTTCACATATTAGGGAGTGCCTCTATGACCAGTTTCTCGGAGATGCCGGAGGACTGGGCTCCGTCGGCATCTCCCTGAAACTCGCCGCAGTGGTGTCCCTGCTCTCGAAAACCATCTTGCAGCTTGTAACTTCACTAACTAGATCAATACGCCTCAGAGCTAACTAATTTGACATATTAGGGAGTGCCTCTATGACCAGTTTCTCGGAGATGCCGGAGGACTGGGCTCCGTCGGCATCTCCCTGAAACTGGCCGCAGTGGTGTCCCTGCTCTCGAAAACCATCTTGGAGATGCCTCAAACTGGCTGGAGGACTGGACTCACAAGGATGCATATTTATAGTACAAGCAGCTCGGCATAATGTCGACACTCACAACATAATGTCGACACTCACCCCTATTATTAGTGTTGACTCATCTTTAGTCCCGGTTGGTGTCTCCAACCGGGACTAAAGGTTCATCTTTAGTCCCGGTTGGTGACACCATCCGGGACAAGGTACAAGCCGCACGACATAATGTCGACACTCACCCCTATTATTAGTGTTGCCTGGCCCACTCTGCCGCAATCCCTTCAGTCGCGGTTGGTTTCTCCAACCGGGACTAAATATGAACCCTCTCTTTATATAGGCATTTCCCTCTATTTATTAGGTAACACTCAAGACATTTAATAATATTAAAAACCGGGACAAACCGGGACAAACCGCGACTAGCTAACACTCAGGACTAAAGCCGCCCCCTTTAGTCATAATCATGCCTAGTCCTATAGTACTCAACTTCAGGGTCTTCATCGTCGTCGTCATCATCATCGTCATCGTCACCTGCCACTCCGGGGATCCTCAGCCCATCCATGGCATATACCAGGGGCCATTCCAGCCTCGGATTCACGGCGGGTGGGAGAGGGGTCTCCTGGAAGATGATGCCGCTACCGCCGGGACAGTGTGGGGCCTGTGGCGGGTGGATTCGTGGGCACCGTAGGCGAGGATGGTCTCCCCCGGCGATGTAGCGCATCACTCCGATGATAGTACGGTTCGCCCACCACAGACGACGGCCGGCTTCATTGTGGTTCACCGGTGGCGGGCCATCACCCTCGTACCTGGCGAGCTCCCTTTCCCGCCTATTAGCGAAGAAGGCATTCCAGGTGTCGTAGTTGTCAGGATCCCACTGGGGATCCATCCGCTGCTCCGGCGTGAGCTCGTGGTAGAAGTGGTTTGTGATGGCCGCCTGGCGTGCGGAACCTTGAGGGATAGGAGGGACAGGAACCCCTCCAGCGCTCAGCATCCAGCCGGCGGGCGGCCGGTAGCCTGGCGGACAAGGGTAGTTGGAGGCGCACAGCGCCTCGGTCTCCTCGAGGGTCAGAATGGCCCAGTAGGCGTTGTCCATTGTTCTAAGAGAGGAAGGTGTGGATGTGTGGATAGCCATGACACGATCACCCTAAATATAGAGGGAAAGGGCGGGAAAACTTGGCGTGAAGCTTTGGGAAATGGCGGGAAATATCTTTAGTCCCGGTTAGTGACTACATCCGGGACTAAAAGCTCTAGTAGAAAGGAAAGGGCGGGAAAACTTGGCGGGAAGAGGTGGAAAATGGCGGAAAATATTTTTAGTCCCGGTTTGTGACTACATCCGGGACTAAAAGCTCTAGTAGAAAGGAAAGGGCGGGAAAACTTGGTGGGAAGAGGTGGGAAATGGCGGAGAATATTTTTAGTCCCGGTTTGTGACTACATCCGGGACTAAATGTCTGCCGAACAATGAAAATCCTTCGCGTGGTAGTCCATAGTTAGAAATTCAGATAATTCAAAACGGGCATAACAAATTCAAAAAAATCCGAACAATGAAAATCCTTCGCGTGGTGTCATATTTTGTTACATAGTTGAAAGGAAAAATACCAGACTTGGTATATTGATCATGTTTCGAAAAAACCTTCACAAAATGACCTATCATGTTCGAGGTTTCATGGCTTTCGGTCCAAATGACCGATGTTATGTGCTGAATCACGGCATAGTTTGTGATGTTGTGCCCATATTATGCATGTGTGTGGACATTGGTATGGAGAACAATGTTGCAGGAGGAAGTTTTCCTTTTTGTCGCACGGAAAAGCCCTTTTCCATTTTCCGAGCGCAAAAAACGGGTCGTTTTGTGAAGTAACCACCAAAATGCCGTTTCAGAATGCTACCGTCCCATTTTCCTAAAATACTAGACCACCTTACATGGACTATCTCCCAACCGGTACATCTCAAACCTTTTCGTCCATCCCGGGTAAAAAGGACAAATGTCTGCCGAATCGGTAGGAAGTAGGTCCGGTTTGTACTACAGGTACATGATCTATCGCCCGTGATTTTTTGAAAAAATCATTTTTAGACTCGCAATATGTGGTTTCTTCAGAGATCCAATGCAAGTTCTAACGATGCTCGTCCCCTATCTTCATGCACACCGGTTCGACCATAGTTAGAAATTCAGATAATTCAAAACGGGCATAATAAATTCAAAAAAAATCCGAACAATGAAAATCCTTCGCGTGGTGTCATATTTTGTTACATAGTTGAAAGGAAAAATACCAGACTTGGTATATTGATCATGTTTCGAAAAAACCTTCACAAAATGACCTATCATGTTTGAGGTTTCATGGCTTTCGGTCCAAATGACCGATGTTATGTGCTGAATCACGGCATAGTTTGTGATGTTGTGCCCATATTATGCATGTGTATGGACATTGGTATGGAGAACAATGTTGCAGGAGGAAGTTTTCCTTTTTGTCGCACGGAAAAGCCCTTTTCCATTTTCTGAGCGCAAAAAACGGGTCGTTTTGTGAAGTAACCACCAAAATGCCATTTCAGAATGCTACCGTCCCATTTTCCTAAAATACTAGACCACCTTACATGGACTATCTCTCAACCGGTACATCTCAAACCTTTCCGTCCATCCCGGGTAAAAAGGACAAATGTCTGCCGAATCGGTAGGAAGTGGGTCCGGTTTGTACTACAGGTACATGATCTATCGCCCGTGATTTTTTTAAAAAATCATTTTTAGACTCGCAATATGTGGTTTCTTCAGAGATCCAATGCAAGTTCTAACGATGCTCGTCCCCTATCTTCATGCACACCGGTTCGACCATAGTTAGAAATTCAGATAATTCAAAACGGGCATAATAAATTCAAAAAAAATCCGAACAATGAAAATCCTTCGCGTGGTGTCATATTTTGTTACATAGTTGAAAGGAAAAATACTAGACTTGGTATATTGATCATGTTTCGAAAAAACCTTCACAAAATGACCTATCATGTTCGAGGTTTCATGGCTTTCGGTCCAAATGACCGATGTTATGTGCTGAATCACGGCATAGTTTGTGATGTTGTGCCCATATTATGCATGTGTATGGACATTGGTATGGAGAACAATGTTGCAGGAGGAAGTTTTCCTTTTTGTCGCACGGAAAAGCCCTTTTCCATTTTCTGAGCGCAAAAAACGGGTCGTTTTGTGAAGTAACCACCAAAATGCCATTTCAGAATGCTACCGTCCCATTTTCCTAAAATACTAGACCACCTTACATGGACTATCTCTCAACCGGTACATCTCAAACCTTTTCGTCCATCCCGGGTAAAAAGGACAAATGTCTGCCGAATCGGTAGGAAGTGGGTCCGGTTTGTACTACAGGTACATGATCTATCGCCCGTGATTTTTTTAAAAAATCATTTTTAGACTCGCAATATGTGGTTTCTTCAGAGATCCAATGCAAGTTCTAACGATGCTCGTCCCCTATCTTCATGCACACCGGTTCGACCATAGTTAGAAATTCAGATAATTCAAAACGGGCATAATAAATTCAAAAAAAATCCGAACAATGAAAATCCTTCGCGTGGTGTCATATTTTGTTACATAGTTGAAAGGAAAAATACTAGACTTGGTATATTGATCATGTTTCGAAAAAACCTTCACAAAATGACCTATCATGTTCGAGGTTTCATGGCTTTCGGTCCAAATGACCGATGTTATGTGCTGAATCACGGCATAGTTTGTGATGTTGTGCCCATATTATGCATGTGTGTGGACATTGGTATGGAGAACAATGTTGCAGGAGGAAGTTTTCCTTTTTGTCGCACGGAAAAGCCCTTTTCCATTTTCCGAGCGCAAAAAACGGGTCGTTTTGTGAAGTAACCACCAAAATGCCGTTTCAGAATGCTACCGTCCCATTTTCCTAAAATACTAGACCACATTACATGGACTATCTCCCAACCGGTACATCTCAAACCTTTTCGTCCATCCCGGGTAAAAAGGACAAATGTCTGCCGAATCGGTAGGAAGTGGGTCCGGTTTGTACTACAGGTACATGATCTATCGCCCGTGATTTTTTGAAAAAATCATTTTTAGACTCATAATATGTGGTTTCTTCAGAGATCCAATGCAAGTTCTAACGATGCTCGTCTCCTATTATTATGCATGTGTGTGGACGCGCCATATTATGCATGTGTGTGGACGCGCCATTTTTCATCTTTAGTCCCGGTTGGTGACACCATCCGGGACAAGGTACACTCCGCACGACATAATATCGACATGCCATTTTTCCCACCATTTTTCCTGCCATTTTTTCCCGCCAGTTCTTCCCGCCAGTTCTTCACTATATATATATGTACGGTTGGCCTCCATTGTCATTGCACATCTCTAGACTCATATCTGCAACCTCATCACTCTTTCCCATGGCTTTCACCGTAGCACTAACTCCCAGGGAGGCGGAGGCGCTTTGCGCCTCGAACTACCCCTGCCCACCGGGCTACTGTGTCCCCGCCGGCTGGATGCTGAGCGCCGGAGGCGTGCCGGTTCCTCCTGTCCCTCTAGGTGTGGCGTGTCGGATGGCCATCACGAACCACTACTACTTCGAGCTCACTCCGGAGCAGCGGAGGAATCCCAGATGGCATCCCGACTATTTCCCAACTTGGAAAGCCTTCTTCATGGATCGGCGTGAGAGGGCACTCGCCAGGCACGAGGAGGAGGGCCCACCTCCTCCGAACTTCAACGAAGCCGGCCGGCGGCTGTGGTGGCGCGGCCGGACTCTCCAGAGCGTCATGGCCTACGACACGGCCGCCGACTCTAGCCCCCGCCTGCGCTACCCTCAAGTCCAGCCCACTCGTACTCAACCTTCAAGGTTCAACTACGGCGACCCCGACGACGATAGCGACGACGGCAGCGGCGAGTACGACGACTACAGTGGCGAGTATTACAGGTGTAGGCAGGAGCATGACTGAATTATTCCAACATTGCAAAACAAGTTCGGCCGATTATGGCTTAATCTGGCCATGTATCTTAATTTTCAGTTCTTCTATATAACTTCGTGTTAGTTGTGTTATTACTTTAATTCCAGTTCTATCCTAATCAAATTTTATTTCCACCCATTATTTTCCGTCCTCTTTTTTCCGCCCATTAAAAACAGAAAATGGTTTTGAATTACTTATAAGTTAATTCATTTTTAATTGTAAATGGTTCATATTTTAAACGGTTACATTAATTATTTTTTAAAAATAGAAAATGGTTTTGAATTATTTATTCAAATCCAAACACTTTTTATGTTTAAAATTTTCTAAATTCTAAATTAATATTTAAAAAATATAAGTTAATTCATTTTTAATTTTAAATGGTTACATTAATTATTTTTTAAAAATAGAAGATGGTTTTGGATTATTTATTCAAATCCATACACTTTTTATGTTTAAAGTTTTTCTAAATTCCAAATTAATATTTAAAAAATATAAGTTAATTCATTTTTAATTTTAAATGGTTACATTAATTATTTTTTAAAAATAGAAAATGGTTTTGGATTATTTATTCAAATCCATACACTTTTTATGTTTAAAGTTTTTCTAAATTCCAAATTAATATTTAAAAAATATAAGTTATTTCATTATTAATTTTAAATGGTTACATTAATTATTTTTTAAAAATAGAATTTGGTTTTGGATTATTTATTCAAATCCATACACTTTTTATGTTTAAAGTTTTTCTAAATTCCAAATTAATATTTAAAAAATATAAGTTATTTCATTATTAATTTTAAATGGTTCATAGTTTAAATGGTTACATTAATTATTTTTCAAAACAGAAAATGGTTTCGAATTAGTTATTCAAATTCAAACACTTTTTATGTTTAAAGTTTTTCTAAATTCCAAAGTAATTATCATTTAAAAAATATTACAAATTTAAACCCCAAAATAAAAAATAAGGCGGGAACAGAGAAAAAATAACTGAAATTTTTTGAAAACAGGGGAATACGTCCCGGTTGGAGCCACCAACCGGGACTAAAGACCCCCTGCGCGCGCGCCCCTTCAGGTGCTGAAAATTAGAGTATATATCCCGGTTGGTGGCTCCAACCGGGACGTATGCCCTTTTAGTCCTGGTTGGAGCCACCAACCGGGACGTATACTCCCTCCCCTTATATAACTTCTTTTCTTCTTCTCTGCTTCTCTTCTCTGCTTCATCGACGACGCCGCCAGGCTGCCCACGCACTGCTCGACGACCGCCGCCCGCGCGCTCCCTGACGACCGCCGCGCGCGCGCTCCCCGACGACGGCCGCCCGCGCGCTCGCCGACGACGGCCGCCCGCGCGCTCACCGACGACCGCCGCCCGCGTCTCTTCCCGCCGACGACCGTGCCGCCCGCGCCTTCCCCTACCGCCGCGCGTCAGGTACATCCCTCTGCCTCTGTCCTCCCCCTCCCTCTACTGCTGCTGGTGTGCGGCGGCGGCTGCTGCATGGTGGGCGGCGGCGGCTGCTGCATGGTGGGCGGCGGCGCGGCTGCTGCATGTGGTGGGGCGGCGCTGCGGTGGGGGAGCTCTGGAGGCGGTGCGGCGCTGCGGTGGTGGGCACACAGGGCGGCGGGGCCAGGGGAAGCGGGGAGGGCGAGGCCGCGAGGTGGAGGCGCGCACAGGCGGGGTCGTGGCAGCGGCGGTGGGGAAGCAAGGAGGCGCGGGGAAAAATAGAGGCAGGCGGCGGCGGTTTTCTCGCGGGCCCACAAAAAGTTCACAAATAGACCCAAATGAGATGTATCTGAGCTCCGCCTTGCCACATCAGCACTTACAGTGGGCCCCATCAGTCTGAAATTGTGCTAAGCGGCCTTAATTTCACAATCTGTGCATATTGGAACGAATCTACTCAAAGGTGGATTTTTACAATTTCACGCAATACCGGTAGTTTTGCGTATTTCACACTGAAATATGGGGCGGCTGCATGATGGGCTGCTGCATATAGTACTATAGGTCGAGGAATAAAACGATAGAGACGCTGACGCTCGCCCAGACGACAAACACTACGGATGCGGAAAAAAATTCATATTTAGCGCGTTAGCGGTTTCCGTTGGAGGATGGGGCGTTTGGGTACGTTTTGTTTTTCGTACGTATTAATTTTCATCGCTTAAGCGGCTACCTAAACGCCTGGCGTAATACATGCCCTTAGAGTGGGTCTGCGGGTCTGCGGGTATGGGTTTTCCACCCCCATACCCGCCCCATTAAACTTGGAGGGTCTAACTTTTTACCAAACCCTCCCCATTTAAGGCGGGTATCCATCGGGTTTGTGGGTTTCGGGGGCCCATTGCCATCCCTAATCGCATCCTTATCATCGAACTATCCTCGTTTGCTATAGGAGTATCACATTTACTCAATGATAGATTTATACTCCCTCATGTCGGGTTTGTAAGGCTCGGGAAAAGGGGATGTCGGTGGCCGGTTCTGCAGGACATGGGAGGCGTGCAGGGACGCGTGGGGCGGGTGTATTGTGGCAAGAGAGAGGCAGAAGCTCTGTTTGCTCGGGGAAGGTGAGGAGAGGGGGGAGGAGGCGGCGCCGATGGGAGTTCCCCTGTTTGCTCACGCGTGGGCGAGACATGGGCGAAGGGGTCGCGCGGTCAAAACCATTGTGTTTGACGTAGGAAAGCTCGGTCTGGCTCCCTCTGCTGCTGCTGGTGGGCGCGGCGGCTTCGATCGGGTGGTGCACCGTCGTCGGCGCCGTTTCCTCCACCGCCGCGTCCTCCTTGTCCACGGCCACGGCGGCCGCGTCCTCCTTGACAGCGGTGGCGAGGTGGCTCCGGGCCCCACCTCTGTTTCCCCTTGACAGCGGCGGCGAGGTGGCGAGGTGGATCCGTTTCCTCCACCGCCGCGTCCTCCTTGCGTGGCTGCTGAGGTGGCTCCGGCCCCACCTGTCAGCCACTATGGCTAGTTGTTACTATGGTGCAAAAGGTTTAAACATTTGATTTAATAATTTTAGAATTTGAATAAAACTTGTAAATTCAATAACTTCTAATCTGTAATACAGAAAAATACAAATAATATACCAAAATGTTCAGAAAAATAAGAACTATCTATCTATGCTATAATCATGCATTGTTAAACAACTTAAATGACAAGTTTAATTAGAACACCCTAGTAACCCTAACAGGTGATTCCGGAGTTCCTTGAGTTAGGGTTTGCGCCCCTCGGAACCCCGATTAACTTGTCGAGCATGCTTTAGGGTTACATTCCAATGCACATTAACTTGTCGTACCATCATCATTGCTTGAGCATTGCATCGATGCCATGTGTTGATTGTTTCCCTTTCTTTCCGGTGATTTGGTTCTTCTAGGTAGAATACGATATCGAGATCGAGATCGAAGACCGAGATCAAGACCATAAATAGATCTAATTAAATGACAAGTTTAATTAGAACACCCTAGTAACCCTAACAAGTGATTCCGGAGTTCCTTGAGTTAGGGTTTGCGCCCCTCGGAACCCCGATTAACTTGTCGAGCATGCTTTAGGGTTACATTCCAATGCACACTAACTTGTCGTATCATCATCATTGCTTGATCATTGCATCGATGCCATGTGTTGATTGTTTCCCTTTCTCTCCGGTGATTTGGTTCTTCTCGGTAGAATACGATATCGAGATCGAAGACCGAGATCAAGACCATAGATAGATCGAAGACCTTTTGTAGCCTTATACTCATGTTCCCCTCTCATAGCCTTAGGGTTTAGGGGTTCTCTTCATTTTTATTATTGTGTATGTATATATTAGGGTTTCACCTTCAATCCAGAAAATATTCGTTAGCCGCTTTGACTTATTCGTAACTTTTTCCTTTAGCCGCTTTGACTTATTCGTTTTTCCACCTATGCAAAAAATATGGACCCACACGTCAGAGACGAAGAAAAGGAAGAGTTGATCCAAGGTGTGATCCGTGGGGAAGATAATTTAGACGTATCAACGTTTCTGAACAACTCCGGTGAGGGTGATCCTCTTTTTACCGGAATAGACAACTTGTTTGAGGTTGAAGGTGTTGCCTTCCGCGAGGGAGAAGGCGATGCCTTGTGTAATCGAGAAGACGACCGCTCCGGCGAGGTGCATGTAATATAAATCAATTCATTAATTAATCATCTGCTATCTATATAGAAATAGTAACGACGATCTTTCTTCTTTTAGCCCTCCGGATCGAAGGAATCTACTGAAAAGAGCAGACGAGGCCCAACCAAAAAGTTGCAAGACCATGAGAGGTTTAGGATCGAAGGTGTCGCTGAAGATGGCAAACCGACAGCTCCCGAAGTTGTCGCAACCAAATTTGTGGCACAATGCGGAGTAATCGTTAGGGACTTAATCCCGATCACCATTAGAAATTGGAATAGGCCTGCTAATGCGGATGAAGAGGGAACATGTTTATTTGTCCCTAACCACGCCAAAGATTTACTATGGAAGAGGCTCATGGTTAATTTCAAACTACCGAAGATAGATCTAGATCCAAATGCGGAGGATCCAGTTGAGGACGCCTTACAACATGGGAGATCCATGGAGGCTAAGGTCAGGGAGTGGTCTTTGAAGAAGATGGCCCAGTGTTTCACCAACTGGAAGAAAAGATTGCACCTTGAATATGTCATGAAAAAGAAGACTCCCGATTTCAAGAATATTCAGTTTGAGAAGATAAAACCATTCTGGGCTGAGTTTATGGAATACAAGAAATCAGAAAAGGCTAAGAAAATGTCTGAAACGAATAAGCTGAATGCTGCTAACAAGAAGTATCACCATACTATGGGGCAAGGTGGCTACAGGGTTGGCATTCCTAAGTGGGAGAAACTTGAGCAGGAATTGCGTGATAAAAAGATCACCCCAGAGACAGACGATTGGGTAGAACGTGCAAGGAATTGGTTTTACGGGCATGGGGGCACGTTGGACTCGGAAGGGAGGTGTATATATAACATACGACATAAAGAAGACCCCTTGCCAATCGAGAGGATCAGAAAAGCAGTAAAGGCTGTTAAAGATGGGACTTCATTCCCGATAGAGAGAATGATGAGCTCACACTCGCCCTTGGAAATAAGGAACATGATGGACGAACACGAGGCACAAGAGGCTCCCAACCATGGAGGACTGGGTTTCCCGAAGAGAGCAAGAAATATCCTGATAGAAGCCGTCAGAGGAGAAAGGACAGGGCGACAGTTGAAGCAGATAGTCAGAAAGAGCGAATGCGTTTAATTGAAGAACGATTAAAGCAACAACAAGATGAAATTAACGCACTTAAAGAGCAAAGTACTACCGGCCCACCTCAGCAGCACACTGCATTCGATGCTACCGGCCTATCGAATAATCGAAAAAGCAGTGTGGCTTCCACCGAGGTCCCAGGTGATGACAATGGCGATGACGATGATGCACCGACGATGGCTCCTGTTGGCTACCCAGTGGATGATATCACAGAGATGACACACTGCGAGCTACATGTCAAAGTTGTGAACATATCAATGAAGGTGGCGGTCGGCTATGCCTTACCAATTGGACCCACACCAACTTACCTCTGTCGTCCGGTTCCAGAGGGCTACGCTGTTGTCGGCGTGGATGAAATCATGCCCACCTTTGAGGTTTTGGATCTTCACTACCCTGCTGGTGAAGGGGATGTGACTGTGCTGGGTGACGCAAAAAACGCCACCATTCTATGGACGAAGGAATGTATCGTGCTTCGAAATCACACGCCAAGGCCATCTTCGCCGCCGCCTCACCCGTCTCCAGCGAGGTCGTCGCCGCCGCGGCAGCCGTCTTCGTCGCCTCACCCGGCTCCGTCGCCTCACCCGGCTCCGTCGCCTCACCAATCTCCGGTGCAGCCATCGCCGCGGGAGCCATCGCCGGTGCCTCAGGATAAAAAGCGTAAGCGTACCGCTACTGTGCGTCGTAAGCGATCGCCGAAACGTAAACAAGAGCCTCTTCCAAAAGTACCAAAGGTTCCTCCCAAGAGAGCTTATGACTGTACTGAAGAGGAGACTGCGGCGATCGTTGATGCGGAAATGACAGCGTTTTTCGCTAAGCTGAGGCGGCCGAAAGAGCCAGAGTTCCCCAGCACCAAAGAAGAAAAAGCCAAAGTGTTTAAAATGCTAAAGAATCTTCATCAACCCGAGCCAAAGCTGTCATCAGACTATGACCGTTCTATTCTCAAGTCACATGCGGCACAAAAAGCCTCGAAGAGCAGTACTGATGCAAGCGGGAAATCTGTTGCCCAGCTCGGAGAACAAGCAAAACAGACTTGCGCCCCTCTCAAGGTGATTTCTCAAACCAATGTGGGGTCGAGCAAATATGGGGCCGAAGAGCAGTATGATCCAGAGGTAGTTGCACAATACGGAGAAGCTGCCGCTGCTCAAGGTATGAGTATTGCCCAGTACTTATCACAGTTAGAGTTCTTCCCCGTGAGTGAAGTAGCATACAAATACCAGTACGGCAAACCTCTCGTCAAACCTGAGGAGGTAAACAATCTTTCAACAAAAATGCGAAGATTGCATAACTGGTACATGCATGCCACGTCCGCCGGGGCTAACTGGATAGTGCTGAGGGTTACAAAAAAGCATCATGGGAAAGAAAGGGATGACATGATATCCATTGAATTTGACGAACTATTTCAATTATTCAATCAAGACGCCTTGGACAAATTGATCATCAGTGCCTATTGTCTGTAAGTACTAATTTTGTAATTAATTTAGTCTCCAGCTATATTATTTTGTTTATTGCATGTATATAATCATACTGTAATATGCAGAATGAAGATTCTCGAATGCAGTAGAGGGCAAATCTATGACATTGGCTTCATTGACCCATATTGGGTTCATGAAGCTAATCTCAAAATAAGCCCCCAGGATACGGAGGATAATATAGTACACGCGTTAAGGTTTCAAGAAACCAAAAGGGAAATACTATTTCCTTACAACTTCCAGTGAGTGTTATTGTCTTGTATACACTTTTTATTTCGCTTACTCGATGTTAAGTATATAATTGATTAGTTATGCATTCACAGGTACCACTATATTCTGTTAATCATTCAACTTGACAAAGGGCGTGTACTAGTCATGGACTCGAAACATAAACCCCTTGAGACGTGGAAGGACATGCAGATACTTCTCCAGCGATAATTCTAATCATTACGACACTATATCGGCAACGTTCGTGAATTTTATGATATCAAGTACTTAATAACTTATTTTATTCGTTTTCTTCGCCGGGCAGCGCTTGGAAAAGGTTCACCAAAAAGGCTAGGGGTGTTTGGAAAGAGGAGCTTACATTTGAAGCACTAGATGTAAGCACCACTAGCTATATCCGCGCATCTCTTTGATTCTAGTTTTGATACAGTTATTATCATGCTTGATTATTATTTTGATTGAACTCTGTTCTCGTAAAGTGCCTGACGCAGGGACCAGATAACAATCTCTGTGGATACTATGTTTGCGAGTTCATCCGGCAGACGTGCGATGAGAAGGGCAGAAATTTAGAGCAACTCCACGTACGTAAACAATTTCTATAGTTTTTAATTTCAAACAAATTGTGTTTAGTTTCATTCATATAGACTGACTCCTTTTTTAAATCATATCGAACGTCTACGGGACGGTCTTCTGCCAATGGATCGCGTACGAGCAATTCAGGAGGAATTGGCGGGATTTTTGGATGCAGAAGTCCTAGACCCGAAAGGGGAATACTATTCTGCTGTGTATAGACAATAGGGATTGTAAAAATAGCAACTTTGAAGGAATTGGCCGGTAGCATCGAATAGCAACTTTTGTATGTAGTGCATGAACTCGATCCGTGTATTGAATGTAATATTGTCATGATGATCTTGTGTAATATAAGGTTCCTTCGTTGATAAGTGAAAAACACTAAATAAACAATAAAACAACCTAAATGAATTCTCTGCCGCGGCACAAAAAGTGGCGAAAATGCTGCCGCGGCAACAAAATGTGCCAAAATGAATTCTCTGCCGCGGCAGAGAAATGGGCCAAATCTCTGCCGTAGCAGCAGGTTATTAGTCCCGATTCGTGTTACGAACCGGGACTAATGCTCCACCCCCCTCGCGCTCTGATGCCGCCACGTGTGCCCCCATTTGTCCCGGTTGGTGGGTTAGAGCTTTAGTCCCGATTGCCCCGTCCCGGTTGGGCAACCGGGACTAATGCCCCTTACCAACCGGGACCAATGGGGCGTTTTCTACCAGTGAGTGTATCTCTAAGTCATATTCTAATAGTCCCTTTAGTCGTAGCGAAAGAGAAGCGGACGATTGCGAATGGATTTGAAGTCCGCCGTCTTCTCCTCCTTGTCATCATCAACCACGTCTCTGATGATCATGGCCAACACCTAGTGACGGTGAATGCGTCCCCTTCTGGTGCCTCTCTTTGGAGTGTTGTGGACGCAGGTGATTAAGCGAACACTGGTGACTAGAGTTGTTGTTGATGTGTAGCTGTAGAGATTGTTGTTGATGTCGATGTCGAGGTAGCCGATTGTGATATAGCCGTGGTCGAGGTGGGTGTGGTCGATGTCGTAGTCGCCGTAAGTTATGTAGCCGTTAGTATCGGAGGCGCAAAATGTTGCACGTTTTTTTGACGAAGCTGCAGCCTGCAGTTGTGAACGTTTTGCACCTTATAGAGATGCCGTCGGGGCGTTTTTTGGACGCGGTCATAAGTGAGACCACCAGTTTTGCCAGGACCGGAGGAACCCACCAAACACATAGTTGTTGACGCAGTCATTAGGGTCGTGAATGCGTCGATGCCGTCGTCGTGCCTTGCAGTTGTACTGTCAGAGGGCGTTGTAGTTGTATGTCCATAATGTGGATGGATATAGCGGCGACGGCAATATGTCGACAAAAATGTTGATAAAAACCATGTTGATGTAGACCTTGACGATGATGTGTCAACGATGAAGGAGTAGGCGTGTCGGTGATGATCGTCACTTGAAGGCGGCCTTTATGGCGGCGACGATGTCAAATCCTGGCTCGTAGTTTGACGTAGTAGTCATACAACTTGATGTTGTTTGGCTCGGTTTTTTTGTCTGGGTCGATAAGTGTAGATTGATATGGCGATGAAGACTGCCACAAATCGCGGTTGTTGGCCTTGTGGTTTCTTGAGGGGGGCGAAGGTCGAAGCAGCATGTAGATCAGATCATCGAGGGACACGCTGTAGCGTGGTCCTACGCCGGGACTGAAGTGCCTTATTGTCGGATGCACATGGTTCTTCTCATCTCCTCTTGATGCGCATATGCACCTTAAAGGACCATGCAATGCACGTACCTCCAAGGTATTCCCTCCATTTTAAAATATAAGATGTTTTTGAAACGGAGGAAGTAGATCCAAATAAGTAGCGCGTGTGGTCATGTCTGCGCGTGAACTGCTCCTGTCGCCGATATGTGTAGCCCCATGGCACATAGATTGATGACCTCTTTGATTAGACTTAAATCGAGCTTTTAGAGTTTGGCTTATAAATCATAAAAGCATTAAAATAGGTAGTTTTGACTTTGGATTTTGGCTTTTAACTGAACATAGTAGTATTATGGTATAAGCCAAAAGTCAAAACTAAAAACACCTAGTTGCTTTTGTGGCTTATAAGTCAAAAGAAAAAAGCCATAAATAAGCACAACCAAATAACCCCTAAAGATCGCTAATGCACAGAGCTGCATCCGTGCGGGCTCCACCCGTCGTGGTCCCCGTTGTGTGCGGGCCTCCACCCGTCGTGGTCCCCTTTATGCGCGTGCCGCCATGTATGGATCTGCTCCGCCACACCCAATTGTAGAGTTGTGAGTCTAGGGATTTATTTGTAGCTAGTTGGATCTAATCTTTGGAAATTTTGGGAATTGATCTAACCTAATCTAACAACTGGAATTGAAGAACCGATCTGATCTTTGATCGAGATGGGGTGTCGCGCCCCAGAGGAGAAGATTAATCTCCACGTGGGCGACACGATGTGGAAGTGGTGGAAGATTCTAGAATTGGCTTCTTGAGATTAACCTACCATATGGAAATTATTGATCTAATATTTTTGTTATATTGATTTGGTTGACCCTCAGGGACTATATATAGACGTACAAGTAGGATAGAGACTTGGAGTATAAAAATATGAGTCCTAGTCTATCTCTAAGTCCTATACGTATTCTAACAACGTATATCTTTGTATAGGTGTACTCAGTCGAGATGGGTATACTCTACGTTCTCATCGACAGATCCGACCTACGTCTTTACATGCCACATTGCTGCTGCTATATACATCCTGATTTCCGCCTCACATAGTAGTGGCGGAGCTTGCCATGACTGCTTTGGGGGGGGATGCAATTGTTGAGTTCTTGGGGGGGGGGGTTATCTTAGCCCTTCTAGAATATTTTTCTTCAGTCTTGGAGGGCGGTGGCCCCTATGAACTACATTAAGCTCCACCACTGTCACATAGGAACATGAGTATACGTGTACGATGTGTATATGTTTAAGAGGATCATTTGGGTTTTGAGTGGGTTTGTATGGTTTTCGAAACGAATCGGTATCGGTTTTTGTTATCAAAGTTTGAAAAGGAGGGGGAAACCAAAGCAAAAGTGATGGAAAAATATATACTCCGCCTTGTTAGGACGGGCATTGGTTGCTCATGTGGCCATGTTCTACCTATTGGTATATCTTGACTAGCTGACTAACTCTTCTTCGGTCTCTATTGTCTTTGCCTTGACCAGAAAAGCCACTATAATCCGAATTAGCCGTTCATCAGCGTTTTTTTAATTTTGCAATACGAAAGGCCCGAATTAGCCCATTAGTGTACCGAAACAATCGGCTAAATGATTATCGAACCCCAAAGCTGACTATTCCTCTTCCTCCTTCCCCATTCCCTTCCCCTGGCCTCGTTGTTGCCGACTTGCCGTACCATTTTACTCCTATTCTCACCTAGTTGCCACACCTACTATGTTGGCTTTGTCTAGAGAGAAATGACTACCATATTTTTACATAACTTGTGTTGGGAAAACTAAAACAGATACCGATTAACCCAATCTTGTGATATGCACACTTTTAACGTGATCTAAAAATATACAACATAATGAATGTAAACTTCAACACCGCTTGTATACTAATTCACGGATCCTTGCTCTTCACAGCAGAAAAATATATAACATCGTATATGGAGAAACTATCTATGTACTCCGAAGCTCGTAGAGCCAATGTATGAGACATTGCTTAGGGTTTAGGGTACAACTTGTTCTTCTCCAGAGAGCACTAAAGGATCTCATATATCAAGATACACATGGATCTTCGATGCTAACAACAAGATTTGAGATATAAGAGCCAGGGATTGGACCAATCTCACCAAAGATGGTGGAACCATAGCTTGAAAGAGACAAGTTAGTGGATCTGGATTCACAAGCTTGTTGGCAATGCTGGTGTTTGATATCAAGCTCCATCTTCAACTTTCTCTCCTTCCACTCTCTCTTAGTTTTTATTTTTTTCTTCTCCAATGGAGGCTATCATGGGATTTTTGTCATTCCACCTAGTGGTGGCTGATGACCCACAAGTATAGGGGATCGCAACAGTCTTTGAGGGTAGTATAACCCAATTTATTGATTCGACACAAGAGGAGCCAAAGAATACTTATAAGCTTAACAACTAAGTTGTCAATTCAGCTACACCTGGAAATAGTCTTGCTCACAGTAGTTTATCAGCAACAACAGTTTTGTAGTAGCAATAGCAAAGTAACAGCAGCAGTAAAACAAAGGCAGTAGTGACAATAGTAGCAAACAGTAGGATATGAGTGCAGTAGACATAGGGATGGATGGACGGGCGTTGCATGTATGAGACTATTCATATAACTTCAAGATCTAGGGTACTAAACAATCATAGGCATGTGTTCCAAATATAGTCATACGTGCTCGCAATGAGAATTTGCACAACATCTTTTGTCCAGCCAGCCCATTGCAGCGGGGCCTCAAGGGAATCTACTGGCAATTAAGGTACTCCTTTTAGTAAAGCACCAGATCAAAGCATTAACACTCCGTGAACACATGTGATCCTCATATCATAGCCATCCCCTCCAGTTATCCCAATTTCTGTCACTTCGGGGCCTTTGGTTCCGGACAATAATATGTGTAAACAACTTGCAGATAAGATCACAAACAATACTATCGTCACGAATCAATAATAAGTTCAGATCTGAGATCATGGCACTCGGGCCCTAATGACAAACATTAAGCATAACAAGTTGCAACAAAGTCAAATAGCACTAATAAAGATACTAGGCATCATGCCCTAACAATCTTATTCGATTACATGATAGATCTAATCCAATCCCTACCATCCCCATAGCCTACAATGGGGGATTACTCACTCATGGATGGGGGAAACACGGATGGTTGATGGAGAGGGGTCGGTGATGATGATGGTGATGATATCCTCCAATTCCCTGTCCCGGCAGGGTGCCAGAACGGAGTTTCTGGTTCCGAATCGCGGTTTCTGTTGGTGGCGGCGCAACAGAACTCTCTCTGGAAAAATGTTGCCCCCCTGAGTTTTTAGGTCAGGAGGCTTTATGTAGGCGAAGAGGGAGGCCGAGGGGGTGCCCGAGGTGGCCACACCCCTCCTAGGCGCGGCCTAGGATGGCCCGTGCGGCCAGGGGGTGTGGGCCCCTCGTGGCCCTCCTCCGTCTCATCTTCTGCCTCCGTGAATCTTCTGGTAAAATAGGAGTTTTGGCATATTTTCCGGGATTTTTCCTGAAAGTTGATTTTCTGCACAAAAACTAGACACCAAAGCAATTCTGCTGAAAATAGTGTCAGTCCGTGTTAGTTGTATTCAAATCACACAAGTTTAGAGGAGAAACAATAGCAAATGTTCGGGAAAGTAGATACGTTTTGGAAGTATCAACTCCCCCCAAGCTTAGCTTATTGCTTGTCCTCAAGGAATTCAGTTGAAAACTGAGTGCGATAAAAAGAAACTTTCACGAACACATTTTCTTCATGTAGTGTAAATATTCTCAACACATGAGTAAATACTTAGACAATTTATAATCAGGAGTATGGAACTAAGTCTACTCAATAGTCATTGCAAGATATGAAGAGATTCCAACACAATAATAATAAGTAGCATGAAACATAAACATAAGCAACATTGCAATTCTCATAAGATGGTATGATAGAGTGGTATCTCGCTTGCCTTTGATTGTGGAGCAAACATAAATGCCAAGGCACCTTTGAAGTTCAAGTGAAGACTAGAAGTAAAGATATCAAAGATACAAGAATCAAAGTCATGACATAATTAACCAAGTTTTGAGACAAGCACATTACACTAAGAATGACAACTATTCTCTCAAGAAGGTGCTTATAGAATAAGCGGTGACTCAACAAGGAAGTGAACAGGTTTTGAAAAGTTTGAAAGGCTTCCAAATGCTGAAAGTATGGTACTCATTAGCTTTGAGCTCTCATTGCCCCTATCATAGGCATCTTTAGATGATTAATTTTAAAGTGAGGTCCAATATGAGTTATATGCTTGACAGACCATAAACTAGAAGTCTCATGTCCCTTGAGTATGAGGGCCGCTCCTCATGCTACTCAACTTTATTTACCGGTAAGTTCTTGTCATAGTAAATACATGTGTATCATAGAGAACCGCCAACGAGGTACCCCTTGCCCAATGATACAGGAGCTATCCCATATCAAAATGACAAGGCAAGCAGACAGTGAGCATCTTAGCAATCTTCTTATTTACCATGGGAAAATGGTACTTTTTTCTCTCTTTCCTCTTTTCTGTGTCTCTCTTTTTTTATAAGAAGAAAGCTTCGTAGATTGCTCACTATGGTTATGCTGCAAGTTTCCACCATGATTAGGCATGGCTTAGGCTAGTGGCCCAGACGTTTCTCTAACACATATACATAACTCCATGAACTTACAAGGTCCCATTTTATTTCACAACGACGACATCCGTAAACAAAACAACATGATATCAACTGGGTATATATTTACAGGTGTTGAAAGCGTTCCCCATGACAACACGGTTCTTTTAACTCCTAGCCTATAATTTGCAAGCATATAACTTTCATGGACAGTTACAATGGTTCAGGTTTATTAAGTGCAAGAAAATAAAGCGTGCCATCAAGTTCGTGAGAGCTTTACTAACTAACTTTCTCATAACAAGCAAACATTTTATTTGGAAGAAAACAAGGCATAATGAATATGCACGGAATAGAAAATGATGCTAGTAGGTAGGTATGGTGGACACTTTTGACAATATTGGTTTTGTGGAGTTGGAAGCACGAGTGGAGCTCATACCCAGTGCAAGTGAAGGCTATCAATAGAAATGGAGTGACAAATGAGAGAGCAATAACTGTCATAATCATGCTTGCAACAAAATAGAACTAATTATGGCATAAAAGTGATACAAGAAATCTGAGGCAAAATAAATCATCGAGACTTAACTGACTTTTGTTCAGTCATATACATGCGTGAGCATGTGCCAAGTCGATTCAAATGAAACATTCAGAGGAGGATACCACAATTTCATACTAAATTATGAATAGAACAATGCAAGCAAATATTCATATGACATGCTACAAACTACTAGCAAGTTGGATCTAATCATAAGAGAGCAAGAACTACTAAGCATCCAATAAATACATACACCTTACATGAACAGACTAAGCATGCCCACAATGACGAGTATATGTACAAAGACAAATAGAGTTCATTACCAGCCTCTTACCACACCTCAAGTTGTCATAAATCATCATAATTGCCTTTCACTTGTGTGGCTTGAATAATAACATGAAACCAAACTCCACTGAGGACCTCTGGACCCTGCAACGAACTTCACAAAACCAAAGAAGAACAACACATATTTTTGGGTTTTCGATTTTTAAAGCAAGTACTCAAAGCAAAAACAAACAAAGCAAAATCTTTTTGGATTTTTCTCAAAGCAAACCAAAGCTAAAAAGCAAAGAAACAAACCAAGAGAAACAACGAAAATATTTTTGGTCTTTTTGTGTTTTGAGAAAGCAGAAACAAAAACTAAAAAGAAAGAGAAACATGGATATACAAAGCATCGACGGAACATGATATGTAGATGAGTGTGGTGTCGGTATACCTCCCCCCAAACTTAGGCTTTTGGCCTAAATAGAGCTCACTCAATAACGCGGGTAGTAACCCCAAGTTGGTGGATCATCATAGGAATGATCATAATATGGTCCTCGCGATGAAGAAGAAGAAGCGCCCCAATCATAAGAGGACTTCTGGTATGAAGACTCCCCCATGTTGGAGGGCTGAACCAACATTCTCCTCTTGCTGGCAGAGCTCCACCACATATGTGTCAAGTTCTTCCTCCGTGAGGGACCATCCTTGCCTGTTATCAAAGCTAAACAAAGTAGGTGCAGGCAAAGAGACTACTTTCTCAGACCTACCCTCTCTCCAACCACTCTTGACAAATGTTATTTCATACGGTAACTCACTCAAAGTAGCCCAAGAAGAAACAAATTTATGCTGAACCATGGAATTGATATCAAGTCTCTCTATGGGGAACTGAAAATCTGAATGATGAGGCTCTAAACCATGAAAATCTAGCAAACGAGAGGCAGTGAGACCTCCACAAATTCCACCTTTCTCGCGGTTAGTAGCAAGACAGAAAGCTATCAAAGCGCCCAAGTTATAAGTTCTATCCCTATTCAAAGCAGCTAAGATAAAAGCTAGATCAAATGAAGATAATTTTCTAGTAGTCTTCCTAGCAAGAACACACTTGACAATGAAATAGGCAAAATATCTAATGGATGGGAAATGAATATTCCGAATTTTACCACTCTCCTTTGAGAAGTCGCAACCTTGGCAAATTTCAGCATATAAGTCCATGAGTGTCTTAGAACTCTCTCTAATCTTCTCACATGAACCCCACTGTGGCACTCTGATAGCTGCACAAAAATCAACAAATTGTTGTAACCCTGCATTAGAAATCATAGTCTGGAAATCCTGAAATATCCCTGCAGCTCTCATAAATTCAGGGCATGGATATATGGAAGAGAAAACCTCCTCCTCACGATGGACTTTCATTAGCTCAGGTACCATCAGTTCATGTTGATTGAGCTGGTATGCACTCATCTTCTTTTCTAAAAAATTTAGACAAACATCAAACCAAGTGATTTACATGTTGATGAATGATGAGGAACTACTATAGGAACTTGCTAGAGGGCTAAACATGCATAAAAATGAAATCTCTAAGCATAGAACAAGAATGCAAGCTCACACAACATGTCACCTACAGTAGAAAAATACTCAAGATACAATCCACCAATCAAAAATCTAATTGGACTGATGGCTTGCACAGCTTATGTGGAGCCTGTTGGGAACCCCAAGAGTAGGGTGTGAAGCAGTACAGTAGCAAGTCTTCCCTCAATAAGAAACTGAGGTTATCGAAACAGTAGGAGGAAGGAAACGTCACACAGGTGTTGCAAGCAACGCGGAGACCTGCACAACACAAACTCAAGACTTTGCCCCAACTAACAGTGAGGTTGTCAATCTCACCGGTTGCTGTAACAAAGGATTAAACGTATGGTGTGGAAGTTAATGGTTTGCAGCAAGTAAACAAGTAAGAGTGGAAGATGTATCAATGGTAAAGATTGGATCGGGGTCCATAGTTCACTAGAGGTGCTCTCCTTAGATAAACAACATGGCATGAAGTGTAACCAAATTACATCAGGGCAATTGACAGGAACTGAGCAAGGCATAACAATGCAATTACTAGTCAGAAAGATCCTATGAGATTAGATTGGGCAATATGACAAGATACATAGACCTCCATCCAACTGCATCTATGACTAGAAGTCTACCTTCAGGTTATCATCCGACCCCCTCCAGTATTAAGTTGCAAGCAACAGACAACTGCTTTAAGCAAAGTGTGTAAGGTAAACAGTCCACATGTTCCATGAATAAGAGACCGTTGTTTTATCCCTAGTAGGAACAACACATCTACAACCAAAGAAATTATTGTCACTTCCCTTAGAAACTAGAGGCATGAACCCACTATCGAGCATAAATACCCCCTCTTGGAGTCACTAGCAACTACTTGGCCAAGATAGCTACTAACAACAGAGAGCATGCAAGATCACAAACAACACAGACATGATAGAATCATAAAGACAAAACCATTAATCAAACCAACATAATAATCTCAATATCCATCGTATCCCCGCAAACACAACATGCATGATTACAAATAGATTAGATCTTGATCATGAACGGAGCTCACAAGATCTATACATGAAAGCACAAAGGAGGAGATACAACCATCTAGCTACTACATGGACCCATAGTCCAAGGTGGAACTACTCACACATCATATCGAAGAGAAGGCCTTTGGGATGATCTCCCCTCCGGCAGGGTGCCGGGAAGAACTTCAGATCCCCCGATCTAGGGACGATGGTGGCAGCGGCTACAGCCGGTTTCGTGGATATTTGATTGGGTACCCAGGGTTTCTACATCGGGGGATTTTTATAGGAGAAGGAGGATGCGGAGGCAGCGGCCAGAGGGGGCAAACCCTACCCAGGTGCAGGGTAGGGCCCATCCGTGCCTAGGGGGGTTTAACCGCCCTAGCACGCCTCCTTGTCTCCCCTCTGGACTTCTTGTTCCCCACGGAAAGTAATTGACTTTGACATTTGTCCCGTCCAATTCCGAGAATATTTCTTTACTAACTTTTCTAAAACCAAAAACAGCAGAAAACAGGCATCTGTCACTATTGTAACTTGTTAGTAGGTTAGTACCAGAAAACATGTAAAAAAGCACCTCAAAGTGTGGACAAGTAAAGCAAAGTAGATACTAAACAAGCATGGATCATCAAAAATTATAGATACGTTTCCAACGTATCATGGACAAGCAGAGGAGGCACATACCGGAGAACAATCCCTCCAAAAATTAGCAGCAAAGATGGGCTGAGCAAGGAGATCGAAAATCGGGAGCAAGAACAACAGGAACTCGAGCTTAGCAAAGTTTTTTGGTGTTTTTTGGGAGAGAGAAAGAAGTGGCTAGAAGGAGGCATCTTGGAGGGCTAGGGGTGGTCCACACCCAGGCCAGGCGCGCCCTAGGGCTGGCCGCGCCACCAGGGGGTGTGCTGGCCTGGTGGGTCCCCCTAGGCCAATCCAGGTGCCCCTCTGCCCCTTTTTTCGAGGAAAAATTTAATATGAATTTTCTGGATTTTTTCGGGAAACTTTATTTTTGGCCAATTTTTAGCTTTCATCCCTACATTTCCACTGAAATGGAATTAGCGTTATGAAAATTGATTTTCTCGCAGAAAAAGTTTTTTTTGAAAGACACAAAAGCAAACCAAAACCAAAACTACAGAAGTTCTAAGACACTCCAAAAAGCAAGCAACTAGTAAAACTAAGACTAACAAGAAGAAAAGGCAAAGATTGGAAAGGAGAATAAATAAAAGTGAGCAAGTATAACCATGGTGAAAGCATTGTTTTGTTCATTAAAATCCCTTTGTTAACAAGGTTGATCAAGTCTTGTTACCAAAATAATCTTATATGAAAAAAAACTTTGCATTTCACAAAAGGATTATGTTACCTCAATCTTGATAGCAACAGTCCCAATCATAACAGTTTCAAAACTTTCTTGTGGAATGGGACAATATATTTCTCCAACTTTGATGCTCTCAATATTTTCAATTGAATTCAGGCCATAGCTCTTATCAATCTTCTTTGGGAAATAGACAGTATGCTCTTTGTCATTAATATTATAAGTTACTTTTCCTTGATTACAATTGATGACAACACCTGCAATATTAAGAAAAGGTATCCCAAGAATAATAGACATATTATCATCTTCAGGCATCTCAAGCACAACAAAATCAGTTAAAACCAAGCAATTATGAGCCACTTGAATAGAAACATCCTCACATATACCAACATGAATAGTAGTAGACTTATCAGCCATTTGCAAAGATATATCAGTTGGTATCAATTTCTCTAGTTGAAGTCTCTTGTAGAGAGAAAAAGGCATAATACTAACTCCAGCTTCCAAATCACACAAAGCAGTTCTAACATAATTATTTTTAATAGAGCAAGTAATAGTTGGAATACCTGGATCACCAAGTTTCTTTGGAACCTTACCATTGAAGGAATAATTAGCAAGCAAAGTAGAAATTTCCTCATTAGGAATCTTCCTTTTATTAGAGACAATATCCTTCATATACTTTGAATAAGGAGGCAACTTAATAACATCAGTCAAAGGAATTTGCAAAAATAAAGGTTTCATCCATTCACAAAACTTGTTATAATGTTCTTCCTCCTTTGACTTGTGTTTCTTATTAGGAAAAGGCATTGGTTTTTGCACCCAAGGTTCTCTTTCACTACCATGTTTATTAGCAATAAAATCTTCCTTAGTGTACCTAGTGTTCTTAGTGTGCTTCTCAGGCTCTTCTTCAATTTCTTCCTTATCAGGAGCATCATTGTTATCATTACCACTTTCAGTTTTAGCATCAGAGACAAATATACTATTTGGATCTACAGCAGGTTCAGAAGGTTCCTCAACTGTTTTATGTTTCTTTTTCTTTCTCTTAGAAGGACTACCACTATTTTCAACTTGTTGAGAATCTTGCTCAATTCTTTTAGGATGTCCCTCAGGATATAAAGGATCTTGAGTGGCTACACCACTCTTAGTTCTAATTCCATAAGCATGTTTATCTCTAGAAGCATTAACTAGCATATCTTTTTGTACCTTAGCAAGTTGATCAATTTGGGTTTGAACCATTTGGAAGTGTTTAACAAGCATTTTAACATCATTACCAGTTCTTTCCACAATATCTTTCAACTCATTAATAGCTCTAGAGTTTTCCAATAAATGATTCTGAACTTGTTTATTAAAATCACCTTGTTTAACAATAAAAATGTCAAGTTACTCTAAGCATTGATCAGGAGGTTTACCATAAGGAATATCACCTTCATCAAAGTGTTGGAGAGAGTGTACCTCAACAGTGGATGAGTGGGAAATTGGCTTACATAATTCTTCTATAGGAGGTAAATTCTTCACATCTTCAGATCTGATACCCTTCTCCTTAAGATATTTCTTAGCTTCTTTCATCACTTCATCATTTAATTGAATCACTCCCCTCCTCTTTGGTGTTGGTGTTGGCTCAGGCACAATTTGTTTAGGTATAGTTGGCTCAGGTGTAATTGGCTCAGCTGTAGTCCAATCACCATAATTCTTGCTTATTTTAGTCATTAATTCTTCAGCTTCTGCAGGAGTTCTTTTCCTAAAAACACAATCAACAAAACTATCCAGGTATGTCCTAGATTCATCAGTTAGTCTATTATAATATATATAAAGAAGCTCATTTTTAGGTAATGGACATCCGGGATGTGCATGAATCAAGGCACAGAACCTTGTCCATGACTCAGTCAATTTCTCTTCTTCTCCCTGTTTAAAATCGAAAAGTTTCTGCAAAGCACCATGTCTACCACTAGGAGGGAAATATTTATGAAAGAAAGTAGCAATCAAGCAATCAGGGCTATCAATGGATCCATGAGGTAAATTATTAAACCAAGCTTTAGCTTCTCCTTTTAGTGAAAAAGGGAAAATCTTAGCAAAAAAGTAGGTGTGCATCTTAACATCATCAGAAAATAAGGCACTCGTAGTGGAAAGCTCATTCATATGTGCCACAGACCTTTCATTCTTAGTCCCACAAAAAGGTCCTTTCTCAAAAATGTTTATATAGGATAAATCAAGAGAGAAATCATAATCTTTATCTTTAATGTCTATGGGAGAAGTAGCAAACTTAGCATCAGGAGATAGTTTAGGTATAATAGTACGTTTCTCTAGGAGACTCCTAATAGCACTAGCACCACGTGTGTTTGATATTCTTCAATAATTCATCAGTCATTTCAATGTAACCATCATTAATATCATAACTCTCTCTAGACTCAGGTTAGCTAATAGGTGTAATAGTGTCTTCACGAGTTTCAGTGTTTTCCAATATAGTTCTAGCAATAGTAGCATCTAGGAAAGGACCTAATGAACCACTCTCATCAAGCACAGTAGAAGTAACATCATGAGCATCAGAAGCAATTTTAGATTTAGCAATAGTAGTAGTGTGTGTAGCATGTGTATGTGGTGGTGGTGTAACAAGCTTACTTATAACAGACGGTGAATTAGAAGCAACAAAGGTGTTTAGGACTATACCTCTTCTTGTAGTGGATGGTAATATAGGAAATTTTCCATCACGAGTTTTCCCCATGATGAATGGATAGCAGTGAACAATAATAATTCCAAGTGAACTTACAAATAAAGCTATGCTCCCTGGCAACGGCGCCAGAAAATAGTCTTGATGACCCACAAGTATAGGGGATCGCAACAGTCTTCAAGGGTAGTATAACCCAATTTATTGACTCGACACAAGGATATCCAAAGAATACTTATAAGCCTTAACAACTAAGTTGTCAATTCAGCTGCACCTAGAAATAGTCTTGCTCACAGTAGTTTATCAGTAGCAACAATTTTGTAGTAGCAATAGCAAAGTAACAACAGCAGTAAAACAAAGGCAGTAGTAACAATAGTAGCAAACAGTAGGATATGAGTACGGTAGGCATAGGGATGGATGGACGGGCGTTGCACGGACGTGACTATTCATATAACTTCAATATCTAGGGCATTTGCTGATAAATAAGATAAAGCATCCAAGTACTAAACAATCATATGCATGTGTTCCAAATATAGTCATACGTTCTCTCAATGGAACTTTCACAACATCTTTTGTCCAGCCAGCCCGTTGTAGCGGGGCCTCAAGGGAATCTACTGGCAATTAAGGTACTCCTTTTAATAGAGCACCAGAGCAAAGCATTATCACTCCATGAACACATGTGATCCTCAATTTCTGTCACTTCGGGGCCTTTGGTTCCGGACAATAATATGTGTAAACAACTTGCAGATAAGATAAAAAACAATACTATCATCATGAATCAATAATAAGTTCAGATCTGAGATCATGGCACTCGGGCCCTAGTGACAAGCATTAAGCATAAAAAGTTGCAACAAAGTAAATAACACTAATAACGATACTAGGAACCATGCCCTAACAATCTTATTCGATTACATGATAAATCTCATCCAATCCCTACCATCCCCATAGCCTACATCGAGGGATTACTCACTCATGGATGGGGGAAACATGGATGGTTGATGGAGAGCCGTCGGTGATGATGATGGCGATGATCTCCTCCAATTCCCTGTCCCGGCAGGGTGCCAGAATGGAGTTTCTGGTTCCGAATCGCTGTTTCTGGTGGTGGCAGCGCAGCGGAACTCTCTCTGGAAAAACATCGAACCCCCCTAAGTTTTTTAGGTCAGGAGGCTTTATGTAGGTAAAGAGGGAGGCCGAGGGGGTGCCCGAGGTGTCCACACCCCTCCTAGGTGTGGCTTGGGCTGGCCCGCACAACCAGGGGGTGTGGGCCAATCGTGGACCTCCTTTGTCTCATCTTCTGGCTCCATGAATTTTCTTGTAAAATAGGAGTTTTGGCATATTTTCCAGGATTTTTCCTAAAAGTTGATTTTCTGCACAAAAACTAGACACGAAAGAAATTCTGCTGAAAACAGCCTCAGTCCGTGTTAGTTATATCCAAATCACACAAGTTTAGATAAGAAAAAATAGCAAAAGTATTCAGGAAAGTAGATACGTTTTGGACGCATCAGTGGCTAGATGGGAGGTTTATCCTCTATCGCAATGTCCATAATGGCCCTTGGACATAACCCTAATGGGTAGTGGGCTCTTACACTTAGGTTGCTTAAAAGGATTTATAAGGCCATCTCTTCCCAACCCACATGAGTAGGATACCCAACAAATATCCCTCATCTGACTCATGTGTGTGTGTGTGGGGGGGGGGGGACGCCACGTCCGATGCCTTGCAACATACAAACATCTTCTCACTTGGGAATATTTTGCTTATCATATCTGAGCCATTCTTTTCGTATGAACTTTTTCAAGTTTTAACAACTTGCAACTCATAACATCTCAAATCCAATGAAACCTCACATAAATGGGCTTGGTTAGGGAGTGAAAACTTGGATTCTTGGCAAGATGGATATCTCTCTGACTATCACAAAACATATTGTAATTCTCTTTATTCATGCCCAACTCTTGCATGAAGTTCTTCATCCATAGAACTTCCAAACTTCAACCTTGATTGCCATGAAACTAACCCCCTGCATAAGTCACCAAGCATCCAGAAGTAGACTTCCTAGAATCCTCATCACCTGCATAATGTGCGTTTGTATAGCCTTGCAATACATGATCACCGCTTTTAAAATATAAGCATGATCTAGAAGTACCTTTGAGATGTCTAAGAATCCACTTCACCATATTCTAGTGAGCTTCACCTGGATTTTTCATGAACAGTCTAACAACACCAATAACATAGGAAATGTTAGACCTAGTGCACACCATGGCATACATCAAATTTCCCATGATAGATTGATACGGTACTTTAACCATTTCTTTTTTCTCCTTATTGCTGCTAGAACATTGTTCCAGATTCAATTTGTGATGACCTATAACTGGAGAGGTAACAAATTTTGTGTCTTTCATATTGAACCTTTGATGTACTGTAATCCCCTAGACCCTATGGTCTAAATCACAAGCCGGTATAACCAAAAAGTGTATAAGGTGTGCTACCGCGGAGGCCAAAGGACACCCACGTGTAGACCAGTCTAGCGGAAACAGGACACGATACTGTCCAATCAACCTACCCACTTTCCATGTTTATAGCTTTATGTGCAAGAGACGTAGCCAGCTGGACTGCGAGTCAAGCATACACAAGTGGGTATGTATGCCAACAACAGGAGCCTGCCTGTCAGGCAGCGTGGAAGGGGTGGACTACGAGATCAGATATGGTGTGAGAGGCAACGAGTCTGATTAGTTGCCTTAGTAGTAGTTACCAATTGAGCCGAGCAACATGAGCAATCTATAAGAATAAGTTGTTGATCTCAATTAGGAGTTGAAGTTGTCACTTTAAAACTTCCGCTGAAACACTTTATATTTGGTTTGTAAGTTGAATCTTATGAAGTCTTGAATTTCTGGTATTGTAATAATAATAATGTGTGTATGTTTGTAATATGGACCCACAATGTTTCTATTGTACCACTCTGAGGGATGTGATATTTACGGAACGATGTTCTGTGAATGTCATATCAACGACTATAGTGTACTACACATGCAGTGGTAATGTGGGTCACCGCATAACTAGTCTAACATGCCTTGCACTCCAAGGCCCCGGGTACGTCGGTGACTCCATAGTAGCCTTCCTTTATCATGCATGGGCCTTCATTCTAGATCCTTCTAACTAGGACACCCATCAGGCCATAGGCCTTGCTACGAATTGTGGGCCACCCGAGTTATCCAGATTAAAGACATGCAATGGTGACACCATTTAGCATATCCCCAACAAAAGGTGTGGAAGCCTATAAGTCATGTAATGTGTAAGGGTATTATAATACCCCCAACGCATCTTTACATCCGATGTTGTATTCCTTTTTCAAAATTTTGCCTCATTTATTGTAATGACTCGTGTCTCATGAACATGAGGATCTTGTCCACAAGCTACCATCTTGAATGGGGACGAGAAAGAGTGTAGCTTGCGGGAGTTGATGAGTCCAAAATTTAAGCATTTTTACCTATTTTTTGCATAAATAGAGTAGGGATCTTTGTATTCATGGTGTTCGTGTGCACCATTTTGTCTTTATTTCAACTGGTTCCCAATTCATTAAGTCTATTGTGAACATATCAACTAGAGCTGTCATGTTATATTATAATATGATATTTTTAAGTGATAAAAGTCATTTTATGGATTTACCTTTGCTCTTGGGAAAATACCAATTGAGGAGAGGCAACCAGTGCCGATAACAACCTACGGTATGGACGGGGCCTGCCCGTACCAGGTGCCATCGGCACCGCCTCGTCAAATACTTTCCCTTGGCAAACATGACAGGGGTATCCGACATTCACAGCCACCAGAAACCACGAAAAACCACATCTGAAAGGAATATGAAGGAGGAACTTGGTTGGAACAAATATCTACTGATCCACGGATCATTGGAGGACAACACATCACCCCCTTCATCATCAACCGCTGCATCTACATCACCACCATTACCTCTATCCTTCATCCACTAGATCTTGCTGTAATTCCAGATCCAATTATGGTTTGCACTAGATCTATTTCAGTACTTTCATCCATACATTTGATTATGATGATGTTGTTGATTGCTTCCATGTGTGAGTAGTTCCTTTGTTCTTGGGGAGATGGAGAAACCCTAGCACTATTATGAATTTGCAATAAAGATGATCTATTCTTGTGTTCATATGACTTGCTGGTCTATGATTGATTTATGATTTGTGATTGATCTCTCTATTTAGATGGTATGTGAAAGTCGACCACATACCATTTTCCCCGGGACTAAAGGGAGGGAGAAACCCTTTGGACATGCTTTGGGATTGTAGCCGGAATGGCCTCATGACAGATTGGCGCCGACTCGTGAACTACACGGTCAAAGGGGGAATAAAGAGGTACTCCCTAAGCTAAATACGATATCCATGGGGAAACCCTTAATTTTGGTGGTCTGTATGGGTGATTTCTATTAGGCATCGCAGTGGTTATTTAGAGGCGACATCACTCTTGGCTCAACAAAGTGGCTTCCTACGAGCCTTGTAGTGAACATCTTATTATGGAGCTATCTCCACACATTTCATGACATAAAAAGTATGTTATCTTACATTATTAATAATGACAACACCATGCTAGAGGAGTATCCTACATACCCGAGAACATTTTAGCCCTATTGCATTCCCACATGCTTTCAAACAATCTTGTTACTTCATTTCTTCTAATTGTTTTAATTACTTTTATGCACACAACAAAACCTTTCAAACACTCTTTACTTGAGATCAAAGGCAACTTATAAGTATCCTTTGGTAGATAGTGACGAGGGGAATAAATATCTTTACCAATAGCTCTCTGTGGGTTCGATATCTTTACTTTGAAACTAGCTATAATTGATCTATGCACTTGCAGTCATCAATCTCCATGCGAGCTTGAAATATTAACATGAATTTCTTCCAACTTACTATAGTTGCTAGTTATCAAAGCAAGTTGAGCCTTTATCTCAACATTCTCCTTCAAAATCAATGCTTTACAAGAATTAGAGTTAGTAGCACAAGTATCACTTTTAATTGCAAGAGGTAGGTCAACTTGGCGAGATCTTTTGAATATGAATATTTAAGTTGCTCATGCGACTCGGTGAGTTTGATGAGCTCCCTCATAACGACCGGAGAGCCATTTTCATGGTGCTTAAAATCCTCAACAAGTTTAGCATGGGAAACTACAAGTTCATCATTTTTAGTTTTGAAGACATTTGTCACCTCAAGTTCTCTATCATGGTTTTCCTTTACTCTAGATAATTCTAGAGTAAAAGTCTCCTCAAGAGATTCCTTGGTGGTTTGTTCTTCTTTGAGGGAGCTCTTTAGATAAGCAATCTCATTAGCATACTCACGCTCATGTTCATTCTTTTGAAAAATGATATTTTCTTGCTCCTCAATAAGTTTCTTTCTCTAAATAGCACAAGTCAAAGTTGGAGCAAGCAATTTTATTTTTATGAAGAACGGGAAAGACAATCTCTCCCATCTCTTGAATAGAGGCAATATCATAATCAACAAGATGATCATCATCAACCTCATTATCATCATCATCATCGTCATCATGAGATACAATGGGATCCAAAGAGGTTTCCTTTGTTCCCTTAGCCATAAGGCATATGTGAGAACCAGAAGAGGGTGATGTTGAGATTGTAATTGTAGTTCCATTCAAAACACTGTCTTGGCCCATAGAATCTTCGGTTTCCTCTACATGGTTAACACCACACGCACTAAAGGAAATGAATCATTTTTATCATGGCAACAAGACAACACAAGCATATCATCATAAGATTTATTCAACCCATTTCTACAAGATATCAAGGACTATCAACACATTGCAACTAGAAAGAGATGATGGATTACCCATAGTATGCTCACTATCCACATTGCAATTTCTATCACCACTCACCATATCATTACCTTGTGAAAAATCACATGTTGGTGAACTGGTAGAAGATGAGAAATCATCATGGCCGGAGGTGGAGGGAAAACAAATCATCCTCAATAATGTTGGACTCACTATATTTGTCTTGAAGCTTTGTCCATATCTCATGAGCACTTCGATTAGGCATGATTGAATAAATAACTACATTGCTCACACCAAGTAAAAGCACTTTAGTAGCTTGAGCATATATATCAGAGTTCATATTCTCCTCAAAAGATTCGTTTTGGGGATCCAAAGGAGGAGAAAAACCCATATATAGAATTCCCTCAATAGTTGGGTGAATTCCCCGAAAATAAGCAAGCATGCGAAATGTCCAAACATCATAATTTGTGCCATCGAATATATAGAAAGAATCGTTCACTAATCCCCTAGTCGACATCTTTAATCTCAAGGAGGTGAAGCCTAAAAGTGAGAGACCTCGCTCTGATACCAATTGAAAGATCACGGATGCCGACTAGAGGGGGTGAATAGGTGGTTAAAAACATTTATAAGATGGGCTTAACAAAGGCGGAATAAAACTAGTGTTTTCTTTTGTCAAGCACAAAGCCTATATATACAATGGTTCATCTATGTGCACCAACAACTTATGCTAAGCAAGACAAGCAACAAGGTGATAGCAAGATAGCTTACTTCAAGCACGAAGGGTATCACAATGTAAAGTGCATAAGTAAAGGGCTCGGGTATAGAGATAACCGAGGCATGCGGAGACGAGGATGTTTTACCGAGTTCCTCCCAAACTACCAACATGAGACTGGCAAAAGGGAAAACCTATCAAGATTATACCTTTGCCTTGAGCATTCCACTTGAACTTGATGTAGACGATCTTGTCTTCCTCAAGATGAAACACCTTTCTTGATTGCTCTTGCTCGCGCCTTCTTGATAAAGACTTGCGAATTGCCCCCATACATATAGGGAAACTCATTATTAGAACTTGTCTTTATATATCCATGATCAGCGAGGATGTCAAGATTCAAGCATGAGATCTTCTAGAGATGGAACATCTTTAGCTTGCACTTCATTTCTTCTAACTTGAAGCCAACACATGCTCCAAGCGATGCCAATAGACAATTCCTACACGTGCAAATTAATACAAACATTCGTCCATAGAGATTGCCATTAATTACCAAAACCACACATGGGGGCCCACATGCTCTTTCATAAGCGCCATCAAGATAATCTTTTGTAAGGAAGAGCACTGGGTAGTAGTCATGTTTCAGTAGGCAAAAAAATAGTCATTGGAATACAATTTTTTGAATCTATACTAAAAACAGAGCCCCTTGTTAACATATTGAAGGTTTTCTATTAATCTGCAATCGCACCAACTATACAGTGTTGTGCCAATTGGTGCAATTACTAGTATGGTAGAATTGGCCTCAACTATACACAGGATCTGATAACATATTCAATCATGTCATTAGTTCCATAGATAGGTAGGTAGGCATCGGTGATTATCTCCTCATACAGAAGAAGTTATGAGGTGCTGCAATGCTGAGTTGAGTTGTTTTAACTTGCTCGAACACATGTAAATGAATCAAATATCCTAGGAATCCCATGGAAGAAGTTAGAGAGTGCCTATTCCTAAACATTAAGATCCTGAGATGCTCATTGAGCTACTGCAACAACGGTAACAGTCCACCACTTCCAAGCACCTAGGGACAGCACTTTGGAGAATCACCGAGGACATTGCACGCATTAAAGTACTATGCAATGAAGTGTCTCAAACAAAAGACTCAAGCCTTTGTTTGGTACTAGTGTTTTAGTAGGAATTAGAGGAGATAATGCCAGAAGATTGGATGAAACCCTCACCTACACCCAAACTCCTCTAATCTTCACAAAACCCCAATCCCCCCCCCCCCAAACCACTGAGTAGGGGTAGTGTATTGGATATGGAAAAAAATACACTAGAACTTTGGGAAAAGTAAGGATTAGTGGAGATTGAATTAGTCCAATAATCTAAAACTAAACATTCTATTCGAAGTAAGTGGAGATTTGGGGTTTTGTGGTGATTATCCCCTTGGTGGGGAGGTGATATATGCAACTTCGAGACGACGCAAGGCACGCGCCCCGCCTGAAGGAGCGGGGTAAGTGGGCTGGCCCAGGAGATTTTTTTTATTTTTCTATTTCTTTTTTCTGTATTTTATTTAAACTATAATTATGATTTAAGAACTATATGTTTTTGAATATTTGTGTAATCTTTTTTAATATCATAAAAAATTTCAAAATAATAATAATAATAAAATCATGAACAAATTTCTAAAAAAATCATGAACCCACCCTGTCGCCCGAGCGTCTCTGTTCTTTCATTACGCTCAAGGCCAGCGATGATTGGGCCGGTTTGGAAGGAGGCCCACTAAGGCTAGGGTTTGGGTGAGGCTGCTTTATCTGGGCTTTAGACGATTGATCAGACTACCTGTACCAGTATTGACACAGCGTGGATTATAAATTGGTTGAATTCTCTGCCAGATTTTCGATGTAGTACTATTCAATGGCACGGTCACACTGGATACAGGTCCGCACTAGATACGGACGATGGACGCCGGCGTGCTTGATACGGGCGCTGCCACCCTGCATGCGGTGCATTTCGCGGGTGTGAGTGCGCACGCACATGCCTTGGAAGGGGTCTGTGTCGTGGTGCATGAGATGCATGCATGCACCACGACAAAACACAAAAGCAAAATTAGTATTCTGTTTTGCTGAAACTAATTGAGTCAATTTTATCCGGTCCCTCCAAAATAAGCAACTTGTGTTTGTCTAAATTCGGATGTATTTAGACGCGTTTTGGTATATAGATACATGAAATATCTGGATAAATCCAAGTCACTTATTTTAAAATGTAGGGATTAGATATATATTTATTTAGATGTAGACAAATCTTGATAAAGTTGAGTCAATAATTTAGACCGGAGAAATCATGGATTTACCATGTATGCATGTACTTGTTGAGAGCAACAAATCGATCATGACTAGAAAAAGGAAATATCAGAAAAAATTAAACAAAAAATTATCTTGCCGAAAAACATGAGTTTGAGCAAAACAAATTATTTAGACTAGATGAAAAAATAGATATAAGAAACAAAAAATATTTGCAAAAAGTGGAACAAAGAAAGTGGATCATAAACCTAGAACTGTGGAACAAATCATGACCATAAGATGAAAATTAGGCCATGCAAAATAAAGTTTTAGAACACGAGGAACAAATCACACGTAAAAGAGGAAACAAATTAGATGTGAAACAAAAATTTAGACCAACAAAGAACAAAAAGTTTACACACAAAAACTCTAGCTGTAGCGGAACAAAAACCAAATGCCCGATAAACAATTATTTTGTCTACGTGGAATTAAATCATAACTACTCGGTTGGAACAATGATTGTAGCGCTCGAGTAACGAATCATCTATATGATGAACTAAATAACACCGTGTGAGGAACATAAATTGCATACACGAGAAAAAAAAATTGACTCATAGAAACAAAATTACAACTACACCAACAAAAACTGTAGCATTTCGAGGAATAAATCACATATAGATGAAAAAGTCTCCAACCGCTGGGAAAGAAATAAAGTGCATGAGGAACAATTATTTTGTCTAATTAGAACAAAAACATGACTACAGTTGGAACAATAATTGTAGTGCTGGAAAAACGAATCATATTTGTATGAGGAACAAAATTCTATCTTCCGAGGAACAAAAACCACTTACACAAGGAACACCATTTTTTACTACCAGGAACAAATTTATGACTATAGTTCGAACAATAGTTGTATCGTCCGAGGAACAAATCACATATACACAAGGAACAAACTTTAGCGGCATAAGAACTGATCACATATACGAGGAACAACATTGTAGATAAAGTGAAACAAACTTACATAACTACAATTTAGAAAAAGAATGCAGCGCCTAGGAAACGAATCACGCCTACATGAGGAACAAAATTCTAGCACCCGAAGAACATAACACATCTACAAGAGAACAAAAAATTGTAGATTAACTAGAAACAACATGTCTCAAATTGCAACAAGAAATTTGGGGTTCTAAGAAATTAAATCACATCTAGACATGGAACAAAGAGAACAAATCCAGTGGAACAAGAAATAGGGGGAGTTTTCTAACCATAGATGTGATATATTTACGACTAAGTGGAACAAAAATCTCTATAGCAACAAATCACTATCGACTATACAAAAAAATTAACCCTAGATGGAAAAAGAAAATTAACACTCACGAACATATCCGTAATAGAAAATCTTAGAAGGAGGACGAAGAAGACATAAGAGAGAACATGAAAAAAAACGAAAATAATAGAATGAAAAAAGAAAAAGAGGAAAAGATAAGAATAAAAAAGGAAAAGAAAAGAATACAAGAAGTCGTTCCCGGACGAAGTGAAAGTCAACCTCTATGTGTTTTGTACGGGCATGAAACACAGGGTTGGAGGAAAGAAACGTTGCTCCAATATTGTCACACCATAGAACAGGTGGATTACTATGAGATACTCCAAGTTCGCTAAGTAGAGCTTGTATCCATATAAGTTCTGCAGTGACATTGGCAAGAGCTTTATATTCAGACTCTGTACTGGAACGGGAGACAGTCGCTTCTTTACGAGCACTCCAAGCAACCAAGTTACCATCATAGAAGATAGCATAACCCCCGTGGATCGCCGATCATCAGCACTGCCAGCCCAATCTGCATCAGAAAATGCAGATAAGAGACCAGAAGACGTTGTAGGACGTCGTAATAACAAACCATGTGACAAAGTGGCCTTGACATATCTGAGGATACGTTTAACCGCCGACCAATGTACACAATGAGGATCATGGAGGAACTGACAGACCTTGTTAACCGCAAAGGACAAATCAGGCCGCGTCATAGTAAGGTATTGTAAGCCTCCAACAATACTGCGGTAACGTGTAGACTCTTCAGCAGAGAGAGAAACACCATCAGTAGCATTAAGTTTTTCTGAGTACAACATACGTGTTGAAACGGGAGTACACTTCAACAAACCAGCACAGCGCAAAAGCTCAGACGCATACTTCTTTTGACTAAGATGCAGAGAACCAGGTGAGTGCTGAACCTCAATCCCAAGAAAATAATGCAATGTGCCAAGATCCTTGAGCGAAAAAGAATCACGAAGCTGATGGATAAGGCGATCCGTAGCAGTAGAGGATGAACTCACCACAATAATATCATCGACGTAGACCAATAAGTATAGGGTAACATCAGGTTGACGAAGTATGAAAAGAGACGTGTCAGCTGTAGATGCAGTGAAGCCAAGACTGGCGAGAACAGTACTGAGACGAGCATGCCACACACAAGGTGCTTGTTTTAGTCCATAAAGCGCTTTATCAAGGCGACATAGATGAGTAGGTTGATGAGGATCCTCAAAACCAGGAGGCTGGCGCATGAACACTTCTTCTTCCAAAACCCTATGAAGAAAAGCATTTTGTAAATCAAGTTGTCGGATGTGCCAATTATGAGTCAGTGCCATAGACAGTAACAAACGAATAGTAGTGGGTTTAATAACTGGACTGAACGTGTCCTCATAATCCAAGCCGTATCGTTGTTTGAACCCTTTAGTCACAAGACGTGATTTATACCTCTCAATAGAGCCATCAGACTTTTGCTTGATCTTAAAAACCCACTTGGAGTCTATAATATTAACACCAGGAACCGGAGGAACAAGACGCCAAGTCTTATTAGACTGTAAAGTTGAAAATTCAGTTTCCATTGCAGCACGCCAGTGCGGATAAGCCATTGCCTCAGTGTGATTGCGTGGCTCGGTCCAAAAGAGATCAGCAGTATGCGCAGAACGAACAGCTTCCCAGGCAACAGTCCCGTCTGTTCTCTGCTTAGGATTTCGAATCCCACGCTGCAAACTCGTAACCACACCGGGTACAGGAGGCGGATTAGCGAGAGCAGGTGACTGCTGTATTTCATTCGGGCCAGGCGGAGACGCGCCGATAGACCGAACGGAGGAGACAGGGGCAGTAGTAGACGCGGTTGTACCAAGGGACATTGCATCATGATCGGAGGCTGCCAGCTGATAGGTGCATGTTGGACTGGAGGGAGCAGCCGCATGCATAGGTGGTCCCATCTGCATGCAAATGACCACGATCAACATGCTCTTGGACGTGTTCTTGAACAGAAACACAAGCCGAATCATCAACATGATCATCCAATAATTCCATCCGTACGCCACGCCCCAAACCTGGACCATGGTTAGCTAACAACAGAGGTGTATTTGCAGCATCATAAAATTGGTCAGGATGTAATGGAAGATTAGAAGAAGAAGGTTGTGTAGAATCGGATGATATGTTAGAAAACGGAAAAACGTTCTCATCGAAGATGACATCACGAGAGATATATATGCGATTGATGGGTACATAAAGACACTTGTAGCCTTTGTGTAATGAGCTGTAGCCAAGAAAAACACATTTTTAGAGCGAAACTCAAGTTTGCGTTTATTATACGGGCGTAGATGGGGCCAACAAGCACACCCAAATACTTTGACAAAGGTATAGTCCGGAACCTCTCCAAGAAGACGCTCAAGAGGAGTTTGCATGGATATAACACGACTAGGAAGTCGATTAATAAGAAAACATGCGGTAGAAAACGCATCACTCCAAAAGCGATATGGGACATAGGCATGTGCTAAAAGAGTGAGACCAGTTTCTACTATATGACGGTGTTTACGCTCAGCAGTACCATTTTGTTGGTGAGTATGTGGACATGAGACACGATATGAGACACCAATATCCAAAAATACTTTATTTAATCTATGATACTCACCACCCCAATCAGTTTGAATATGTATAATTTTCCTACCCAAGAGACGTTCAACATGTTGTTGAAACTGAAGAAAAATTTGGAAGACATCAGACTTATGCTTGAGTAAATAAAGCCATGTAAAACGACTATATGCATCAATAAAACTTACATAAAACTGATGTCCACTGACAGAGGTTTGGGCAGGACCCCATACATCAGAGTAAATAATCAAGAGGCGTAGTACTGACCCTAGTAGACAAAGAAAATGGCAACTGGTGACTTTTGCCTTGTTGGCAAGCATCACAAATTACACTATTGTTATCATTTGACACTAAGAGAAGCTCATGACGATGTAGAACATGTTGAACAATCTGGATAGCTGGATGACCTAAGCGTGAATGCCACCTCTCACGCGACACCTTGATACTGCCGAAGACTCGCTTAACGGAGGAGACATCAAGATTATAGAGATTGCCACGCGTCCCTCCTCTAAGAAGAATCTCTCTCGTATCTCGGTCCTTAACAAAAAAATGCCAAGGGTGAAACTCAAAGAATACATTATTGTCTAAGCTAAATTTTTTAACGGATAGGAGATTGCGAGAGACTGATGGAACATGAAGGACATTTTTTAGTAGTAATGGATATGATAAAGTAGGAATAGTGGATTGACCAATATGAATAATGCGCATACCTCCGCCATTGGCGGTGTGGACATGGTCGTTACCATGATACTGCTCCACGGTAGTGAGCTTGTTTAGCTCGTTGGTGAGGTGGTCTGTAGCGCCAGTATCAGCATACCAGGCAGGATCGACGGGGTAGGATGAAGTAGACCCCTGTGATCCATGAGTGACCGAGAACGAGGCCACCTGTTTCTCCATGTAGCGCCCATCATTTCCTGCATCGAGAAAATTTCGATTAAAACGCTTGAAACAGCAAGACGCAACATGCCCAACTTTTTCGCATATCTGACATATCGGGCGACTTCCGCTGGATGAACTGCCATAGGAAGGACGACGTCCATCGCCACGGTCACCACCTGGCTTGTTGGGATGATACGGCTGTTGGTAGTTAGGCTGGTAGGTGGGCTTCACTTGGCGCTGATTTGGACGGTAGTTAGGCTGAAAACCCGATGGAGCACCTTGGGTCAGCCTATTTCCTCATGTACGTGCGTAGTGTGTAGAGTGCTGCATGTTAGCGCTGATTTCCGCACGCCGAGCTTCGACGCGTTGTTCAGTGCTGAGGAGCTGGGCATAGATGTCTCGGACCGGCATCGGATCAGTGGCGGCATGAGAACCAACGAGAGCAACAAGAGCGCCGTAGTCTGCATCAAGGCCGGCCATGAGGTAGGCCGAGAACTCCTGAGGGCGAAGTGGCTTGCCGATGGAGGTAAGCACGTCGGACAATGATTTGACCTTGTTGAAGTATATGGTGATGCTTGTATCCAGCTTCTTGACCTTGGAGAGTGCGTCACAGATCTGCATCATCCGCGCCATCGACTGAGAGGAGAAGCTTGCGGCCAGAGTTTCGAAGGCATCCTTAGAGTTCATGATGAGCATAACCATGCCGATCACGTTTTCAGTGAGAGAGCACACGATAGCGGAAAGGATCGCCTGATCTTGCTGGTGCCAGGCCGAGTAGAGAGGATTGGCGATCATTGGAGGAGCAGGTGCATCAGCGGTACCCTTCTCCGGATTGGCGGTCATAGGAGACGGGCAAGATCGCGTACCGTCGACAAAGCCGTACGCCTTACTATAATGGGAGAGACAGACACCCGCAAAGCCACTTATGCAATACAAGTTGCATGTTTAGCGTGGAGCAAGTCTCATGAACGATGTCATGTAAGGTTAGCCCGGGCCGCTTCATCCCATCATTTCACAAGATGCAAAGTACACAAGAAGTAATTGATAATAAAAGCACCACCGCCCACAATGACCATTGTGTTCTACTCGTGCAACAGATCTACATATAGACATGGCTCTGATACCACTGTAGGGGTTCGTAGCATGGAAAACAAAAATTTTCTACCGCATGCAAACAAACAAGCCAAGATCTATCTACTAGATTGTAGCAACGAGTCGATAGTGAAACTCACCCTCGAAGATTCCAAAGCGGTTACCGAGAGCAGATTCTCGTGGGTGATGTAGTCGTACTCTTCCCGATCTCAAGATCGTGTAGACGATCCTTCCGGCGCCGCGTTCCGGCAGCGCTCCCGCAGTCGGTCACACGTTCGATACTCGATGAAGACCTTCCTCTCCCTTGTTCCAGTAGGCAGCGGAGGTTGTAGCACTCTCCTCGCGATTCTGGCAGCACGACGGCGTGGTACTGGAAGTAGAGGGGAGATCTCGCAGGGCTTCGCCTTAAGCCGGAGCGAGTATGGTGGATTATGACAGAGCCCTCGGTGATCTAGGGTTTAGACGCACCAAGGAGAGAGGGCTAGGCCGATGGCTAGGGCTTGGGGAAGCCCAAGTCGGTGGCTAGGGTTTGCCCTAGGCGGCGGCAGCAGGAGGTGGCGGCGCCGGCGGCTTGGAGCTAGGGTTTGCGGGGTGCAAGTTGTGTGCTTGGAGGGGCAGCCCTGCCCCTCCTTATATAGGTGGAGGGGGCGCGCCAAGGGGAGAGGAGTCCCTCCCCAACTCGGTCTCCATGGGCCGGCGGTGGAGGGAGAGGGACTTCCTCCCCAAGTAGGTTTCCTACTCTCCCTCCACCAAACAAAATAGCCGTTTGACTTTTCAAATTGGCGTTTGACTTTTCAAACTAGGATTTGATTTATCTCTTTATTTTGTTCAGCGATGACACCTAGTACATGATGCAACCATTCCAACTTGTAATGACACATTCATGTACCCTTCCCCTCCGGAGTGCCGGACATTCCGGAACCTTCTAGAACATTCCCGATGAAAACACCGGAACCATTCTCCAACCCCGAAACAGGACTTTCCTTATATGAATCTTATTCTCCGGACCATTCCGAATCTCCTCGTGATATCCCGGATCCCATCCGAGACTCCGAATAACATTCGGTCTCTTACTCATCATTCCATAACTACTCAAACAACATCGAATCCTTAAGTGTGTCTCCCTACGGTTCGTGAATTATGCGGACATGATCGAGACACTTCTCCGATCAATAACCAATAGAGGAATCTGGAAATTCATATGGCTCCCACATATTTCTACAATTACTTTGCGATCGAATGAACCACTTACATACAATACCAATTTCCCTTTGTCTCATGATAGTTTACTTATCCGAGGTTTTGATCGTCGGTATCTCTGCATACCTAGTTCAACCTCGTTACCGATAAGTACTCTTTTCTCGTTCCCGTGGTATGTGATCCCTTGTGAGCCAGTCACATGCTTGCAAGATAATTGGATGACATTCCACCGAGAGGGCCCAGAGTATATCTATCCGTCATATGGATGGACAATTCCCACTCTTGATTCATGTGTCTCAACCCATACTTTCCAAACATTCAATGCCACCTTTATAGCCACCCAGTTACGGTGTGGTGTTTGATGTCATCAAAGCATCCTTCCGGTGATGGTGATAAACATGATCTCATGGTCGAAGGAATTAGGTTACTATGTATCAGAAAGCATATAGCAATTGAACTATTAAAATGACTTGATCTTTATGCTACGCTTATCTATAGGAGTATGTCCATCATACCATTCTCCTAATGATATGATCTTGTTGTTAATAACATCTCAATGTTCATGATAGGGAAACCACAATCATCTATTAACCAACAAGCTAGTATTATGAAGAAGCTTTACTAGGGACTCTAATTTAGTTTACAAATCACACAAGTATTAATGTTTCCTTGTTAATACTGTTATAGCATGAATGTAAACATTTATCATAAACACAAAGATATAATAATAACTACATTTATTATTGCCTCTAGGGAATATCTCCAACAGTCTCCCACTTGCACTAGAGTCAACTAATCTAGATTACATGGTAATATACCGAACACCCATGGCAGTTTGGTGTTGGTCATGTTTTGCCCTCGGGATAGGTTTAGTCAACGGATCCGCCACATTCAGATCTGTGTGTACTTTGCAAATCTTTATGTCACCATCTTGGACATGTTCTCGAATAGTGTGAAAACGTAGCTTGATGTGCTTCATCTTCTTATGTGACATTGGTTCTTGCGCATTGGCTATGGCGCCCATGTTATCGCAATAGATAGACATTGGGTCCAGCGCACTTGGAACCACACCGAGCTCTGTAATGAACTCCTTCATCCATATCGCTTCTTGTGAAGCCTCCGAAGCAGCTATGTATTCCGATTCAGCTGAAGATCTCGCCACAACTCTTTTCTTTGCACTCCTCCAGCTAACTGCTGCACCATTCAAAATAAATACGTATCCAGATTGTGATTTAGAATCATCCGGATCGGTGTTCCAACTAGCATCGGTGTAACCATTTACAATGAGTTGTTCTTCACCTCCATAAGAAAGAACCATATCGTTAGTTCTTCTCAAGTACTTAAGTATGTTTTTGACCGTTGTGCAATGATCCACTCCTGGATCACTTTGATATCTGCTAGTTAAACTAACAGCATATGCAATGTCGGGTCTAGTACATAGCATGGCATACATTAGAGATCCTATGGCTGAGGCATAGGGAGTCTTACTCATCCTTTCTCTATCTTCTGTCGTTGCTGGACTTTGAGTTTTACTCAAGGTCGTATTGGACAACATGGGCAAGAACCCTTTCTTGCTATGTTCCATTCCAAACCTTTTTAGAACTTTGTCCAAATATGTACTTTGTGACAATGATATTAGGCGTCTTGACCTATCTCTATAAATCTTTATGCCTAATATGTAAGCTGCTTCGCCAAGATCTTTCATTGAAAAACTATTATTCAAATATTCCTTGACACTATTAAGAAGGTCTACATCATTCCCAATCAACAATATGTCATCTACATATAGTATTAAGAATGCTACAGAGCTCCCACTCACTTTCTTGTAAATACAAGCTTCTCCATAAGTTTGTATAAAACCAAAACTTTTGATAACCTTATCAAAACGTTGATTCCAACTTCGGGATGCTTGCTTCAATCCATATATGGACCTTTGAAGTTTGCACACCTTGTTAGCATCTTTAGGATCGACAAAACCTTTGGGTTGCATCATATACAACTCTTCATCAATGTCTCCATTGAGGAATGCTGTTTTGACATCCATCAGCCATATTTCATAATCGTAATAAGCAGCTATTGCTAACATAATCCTCACAGACTTTAGCTTCGCTACTGGTGAGAAAGTCTCATCGTAGTCAACTCCTTGAATTTTTTGAAACCCTTTTGCGACAAGTCGAGCTTTATAGACAGTAACATTACCATCAGCATCTATTTTCTTCTTGAAAATCCATTTGTTCTCGACAGCCTTCCGGCCATCCGGTAAGTCCACCAAAGTCCATACTTGGTTTTCGTACATGGATCCAATCTCGAATTTCATGGCTTCTTGCCATTTATTGGAATCTGGGCTCATCATCGCTTCCTCATATGTTGCACGGTCATCAGTGTTGTCCACCAACATGACACTCATAACGGGATCATACCAATCAGGAGTGGTACGAGTTCTCGTTGATCTGCGAGGCTTTGTAGCAACTTCAACCGAAGTTTCATGATCATCATCATTAGCTTCCTCTCTTATTGGTGCAGGCACCACAGGAACTTCTTCCGGTGCTGTGCTACTCGCAAGTTCGAGAGAAGGTTCAACAACCTCGTCGAGTTCTACTTTCCTTCCAGTCACTTATTTCGAGAGAAATTCCTTCTCTAGAAAGGATCCATTCTTGGCAACAAAGATTTTGCCTTCGGATCTATGATAGAAGGTATACCCAATAGTTTCCTTTGGGTATCCTATGAAGACGTATTTTTCCGCTTTGGGTTCAAGCTTGTCCGGCTGTAACTTCTTTACATAGGCTTTGCAACCCCAAACTTTAAGGAACGACAATTTAGGTTTCTTCCCAAACCATAGTTCATATGGTGTCGTTTCAACGGATTTAGATGGTGCCCTATTTAAAGTGAATGCGGCTGTTTCTAATGCATAACCCCAAAATGATAGCGGTAAATCTGTAAGTGACATCATAGAACAAACCATATCTAAGAGAGTTCGATTACGACGTTCAGACACACCATTACGCTGTGGTGTTCCCGGCGGTGTCAATTGTGAAAGTATTCCGCATTTCTTCAAATGCTCGCCAAACTCGTAACTTAGATATTCACCTCCACGATCAGAACGTAGAAATTTAATCTTCTTGTTACGTTGATTATCTACCTCACTTTGAAATTCCTTAAACTTCTCGAAAGTTTCGGACTTATGTTTCATGAAATAGATATACCCATATCTACTCAAGTCATCCGTGAAGGTAAGAACATAACGATAACCACTGCGCGATGCTACACTCATTGGTCCACACACATCGGTATGTATGATTTCTAATAAGTCTGTAGCTCGCTCCATCATCCCAGAAAATGGAGTCTTAGTCATTTTACCCATCAGACATGCTTCACATCTTTCAAGTGATTCAAAATCAAGTGATTCAAGAAGTCCATCGGAATGGAGTTCCTTCATACGCTTCACTACGATATGACCAAGATGACAGTGCCACATATAGGTCGAGTTATCGCTCAATTTCAAACGTTTAGCCTCAATGTTATTAATATGTGTATTTCCACTATCGAGATTCAATAAGAATAGACCATCTATCAAAGGTGCATGTGCATAAAACATATTACTCATATAAATCGAACAACCATTATTCTCGGACTTAAACAAGTAACCGTCTCGCAATAAACAAGATCCCGATATAATGTTCATGCTTAACGCAGGCACCAAATAACAATTATTTAAGTATAAAACTAATCCCGATGGTAGATGAAGGGGTAGCGTGCCGACCGCGATCACATCAACCTTTGATCCGTTTCCCACGCGCATCGTCACCTCGTTCTTCGCTAGCTTCCGTTTATTCTGCAGCACCTGTTTCGAGTTACAAATATGAGCAACCGAACCAGTATCAAATACCCAGGCACTACTACGAGTACTAGTGAGATACACATCAATAACATGTATATCAGATATACCTTTCTTCTTGATGTTGCCGTTCTTCAAATCCGCCAAGTACTTTGGGAAATTCCGCTTCCAGTGACCTTCTCCCTTGCAGTAAAAGCACTCAGTATCAGGCTTAGGTCCAGCCTTGGTCTTCTTCGTAGGCGCGGCAACTTTCTTACCACCCTTCTTGAAGTGTCCCTTTTGCTTAGACTTGCCTTTCTTGAATTTGGTGGTCTTATTGACCAACAACACTTGATGCTCTTTCTTGATCTCCACTTCTGCAGATTTCAACATGGAGAAGAGTTCTGGCAACTGCTTGTTCATGCTTTGCATATTGTAGTTCATCACAACGTTCTTGTAACTTGGTGGTAGTGATTGGAGGACACGGTAAATCCCCAAAGCATTAGGAATCACTATACCCAAGCTTTGGAGTTTGTTTGTGTGCCTAGACATCTTAAGCACATGCTCACTAACGGAGTTACCCTCTTCCATCTTGTAGTTAAAGAACTTTTCAGAAGCCTTATAACTCTCAACTGCCGCGTGAGTCTCAAATATCAATTTGAGTTCACAGACAATATCATGTGGGTCTGAGTTCTCAAACCTTTTCTGAAGCTCCGATTCCAAACCATACAAGATAGCACACTGAACTGTGGAGTACTGATTCTTCCGAGCGAGGTAAACATTCTTTACTTCATCGGTAGCATCAGCTGCAGGTGGGTCACCCAGCGGTGCATCCAGCACATAGGTCAAATTACCAGCATTGAGGATAATCCTCAAATTGCGGAACCAATCTGCGAAGTTGCTTCCATTGTTTTTCAACTTTTCTTTCTCTAGGAACGCATTAAAATTGATGGTAGGGGCCGCCATTGATCTACAACATATTTGCAATAGTTTAGACTAAGTTTATGACAAATTGAGTTCTAATTAATAGTTAAATTAATCTAGGTGAACTCCCACTCAAAACAATATCCCTCACATTGTTTTAGTGATCACACGAACCAAATCCACCACATTAAAACCGATCATCACGAGAGTTGATGTAGCTTCAATGGCGAACAATCGACATGTTCATCATATCTACTATATGATTCATGCTTTACCTTTCGGTGATCCGTGTTCCGAGACCATGTTTGTACATGCTAGGCTCGTCAAGATCAAACCTTAGCTTCCGCATGAGCAAAACTGGCTTGCTCACATTGTATACACTTGCAGAATCTAACACACCCGATCATCACGTGGTGCTTCGAAACAACAAGCTTTAGCAACGGTGCTAACTAAGTATGATCACTTTAAAACTTGAAATTTGTGTGCTTGAGGGATCATCTTATAATGCTACCGTTGTTAACTAAGCAATACAAGATGCATAAAGGATTAACATCACATGCAATTCATAATATGTGATATGATATGGCCTTTCTTCTTTGTGCTTCCGATCTCCATCTTCAAGCACGAACATGATCTCCATCATCACCGGCATTGCATCAAGGTCACTGATGCTGCTTCATGGTTGTCGTCCACCAGCTTCAACTATTACAACTACTTTGAATAGACACGCGGGTCTTAACAGAATTTAAAGACAACCATATGGCTCCTGCCAGTTGCCAACTTACAAAAAGGAACATTGCATACATCAAATATAATCACAATCATGGCCATATCACATCACAGCACACCCCTGCAAAACAAAGATAGACGCCTCTAATTTTCTTTGCATATTTTACGTGGTTTGGGGCTTTCAATAAGTGTCGATCTAACATACGAACAAGAACCACAACGTTGATGCTAGAACTAACAAGTGCCCGTTGTAAATTGGATCTTACTATAATGGGAGAGACAGACACCCACAAAGCCACTTATGCAATACAAGTTGCATGTTTAGCGTGGAGCAAGTCTCATGAATGATGTCATGTAAGGTTAGCCCGGGCCGCTTCATCCCATCATACCGCAAGATGCAAAGTACACAAGAAGCAATTGATAATAAAAGCACCACCGCCCACAATGACCATTGTGTTCTACTCGTGCAACAGATCTACATATAGACACGGCTCTGATACCACTGTAGGGGTTCGTAGCATGGAAAACAAAAAAATTCTACCGCATGCAAACAAACAAGCCAAGATCTATCTACTAGATTGTAGCAACGAGTTGATAGTGAAACTCACCCTCGAAGATTCCAAAGCGGTTAACGAGAGCGGATTCTCGTGGGTGATGTAGTCGTACTCTTCCCGATCTCAAGATCATGTAGACGATCCTTCCGGCGCCGCGTTCCGGCAGCGCTCCCGCAGTCGGTCACACGTTTGGTACTCAATGACGACCTTCCTCTCCCTTGTTCCAGCAGGCAGCGGAGGTTGTAGCACTCTCCTTGCGATTCCGGCAGCACGACAGCGTGGTACCGGAAGTAGAGGGGAGATCTCGCAGGGCTTCGCCTTAAGCCGGAGCGAGTATGGTGGATTATGAGAGAGCCCTCGGTGATCTAGGGTTTAGACGCACCAAGGAGAGAGGGCTAGGCCGACGGCTAGGGCTTGGGGAAGCCCAAGTCGGCAGCTAGGGTTTGCCCTAGGCGGCGGCAGCAGCAGGAGGTGGTGGCGCCGGCGGCTTGGAGCTAGGGTTTGCGGGGTGCAAGTTGTGTGCTTGGAGGGGCAGTCCTGCCCCTCCTTATATAGGTGGAGGGGGCGCGCCAAGGGGAGGGGAGTCCCTCCCCAACTCGGTCTCCATGGGCCGGCGGTGGAGGGAGAGGGACTTCCTCCCCAAGTAGGTTTCCTACTCTCCCTCCACCAAACAAAATGGCCGTTTGACTTTTCAAATTGGCGTTTGACTTTTCAAGCTAGGATTTGATTTATCTCTTTATTTTGTTCAGCGATGACACCTAGTACATGATGCAACCATTCCAACTTGTAATGACACATTCATGTACCCTTCCCCTCCGGAGTGCCGGACATTCCGGAACCTTCTAGAACATTCCCGATGAAAACACCGGAACCATTCTCCAACCCCGAAACAGGACTTTCCTTATATGAATCTTATTCTCTGGACCATTCCGGATCTCCTCGTGATATCCCGGATCCCATCTGAGACTCCGAATAACATTCGGTCTCTTACTCATCATACGATAACTACTCAAACAACATCGAATCCTTAAGTGTATCTCCCTACGGTTCGTGAATTATGCGGACATGATCGAGACACTTCTCCGATCAATAACCAATAGAGGAATCTAGAAATTCATATGGCTCCCACATATTTCTACGATTACTTTGCGATCAAATGAACCACTTACATACGATACCAATTTCCCTTTGTCTCACGATAGTTTACTTATCCGAGGTTTTGATCGTCGATATCTCTGCATACCTAGTTCAACCTCGTTACCGATAAGTACTCTTTTCTCGTTCCCGTGGTATGTGATCCCTTGTGAGCCAGTCACATGCTTGCAAGCTAATTGGATGACATTCCACTGAGAGGGCCCAGAGTATATCTATCCGTCATATGGATGGACAAATCCCACTCTTGATTCATGTGTCTCAACCCATACTTTCCAAACACTCTATGCCACCTTTATAGCCACCCAGTTACGGTGTGGTGTTTGATGTCATCAAAGCATCCTTCCGGTGATGGTGATAAACATGATCTCATGGTTGAAGGAATTAGGTTACTATGTATTAGAAAGCATATAGCAATTGAACTATTAAAATGACTTGATCTTTATGCTACGCTTATCTATAGGAGTATGTCCATCATACCATTCTCCTAATGATATGATCTTGTTGTTAATAACATCTCAATGTTCATGATAGGGAAACCACAATCATCTATTAACCAACAAGCTAGTATTATGAAGAGGCTTTACTAGGGACTCTAATTTAGTTTACAAATCACACAAGTATTAATGTTTCCTTGTTAATACTGTTATATCATGAATGTAAACATTTATCATAAACACAAACATATAATAATAACTAGATTTATTATTGCCTCTAGGGCATATCTCTAACAGCTGGCGCTGGTAGCCATGATGTGGCGGCGATCTTGTAGGAGATCGGAACAGCAAGTTGTGGAAGCGATTAGCGATTAGGCTACCAAAACAAGTATCGTTGTAAGCTAGTGCTCGCACTAGTAGAAAAAAGGCTATCCTTTCGTGCCTCCTAACAGCATTAGTCTCGGTTCCGCCACGAACCGGGACTAATGATGGCACGCGTCCCGGTTCGAGCGGGCACGTGGCCCGGAGGCATGCATCCCGATTGGTAGGAGGGCATACGTCCTGGTTTGTAACACAAACCGGGACTAAAGCTTGGGCGTCATCCACGTGGCGTGGCACACACCTTTAGTCCCTGTTTGTGTTACAAACCGGGACGTATGCTCCCGCCCTCTATAAATGCAACGCCCCAGCCCTCTGCCTCCACTCTGTTTTTTCTTGGTGGAAGGTGTGAGGGGTGTGCTAGTTTTTTCCCCTATGCATGCATTCAAGGTGTTTGATGAAATGTTTGAGTGAATGATCCCGTTCAATTTCTCATAGAAAAAATATAGAAGGTGTCCGAGACGCACTTGAGCTTTCTCCTCTCTATTTTCCTCGATCGAGATTAGCAATCTTATCTTTTCTCTGTCATTGATACAATGCATGTGTCGATGTGAATTGGTCATTTCACTATTTATGATGTCCTGTTTTTGATAAACTTACTTATATGATGTAGATGAACGGTCGGGAATGGATATACGGTGACCGGCGTGTACCGGGGTATATGAAAGGCGTGGATAAATTTATCGATGTGTCTACGGCAAACAAATAGAATGGTTTTATACGTTGTCCATGTGTTCAATGTCGGAACAACAAGGAGTACTCTTCCTCGAAAATTATTCGCGGCCACCTGATTATGAAAGGTTTCATGCCCAACTATAATTGCTGGACCAAGCACGGGGAAAGAGGGGTTATGATGGAAGATGGTGAAGAAGAAGATGATGATAACAACTATCATCATATGTTTCCTGAATACAGTGATACTGCAATAGAAGACAATGGAGAGGAAGGAGGTGAAGAACGGGCATCAGATGACCCGGCTGATGAACTTGGTAGGGTCATTTCTGATGCAAAGCGAGACTGTAAAACAGAAAATGAGAAGTTGAAGTTAGAGGGCATGTTAGAAGATCACAAGAAATTGTTGTACCCAAATTGTAAAGATGGCAGCACAAAGCTCGGTACCACACTGGAATTGTTGCGATGGAAGGCAGAGTGTGGTCTAACTGACTCCTCATTTGAAAAGATGCTGAAAATAATGAAGCCGAAGTTTCCAAAACATAACGAACTTCCCGAGAGTACCTACGAAGCAAAGAAGACTCTCTGTCCTCTAGTATTAGATGTGCAAAAGATACATGCATGCATTAATGACTGCATCCTCTACCGCGATAAGGAGTATGAGAATTTATATAAATGCCCGGTATGCAATGCATTGCGGTATAAGATCAAACGAGATGACCCTGGTGATGTTGAGGGAGAGCCCCTCCGGAAGAGGGTTCCTGCTAAGGTTATGTGGTATGCTCCTATAATACCAAGGTTGAAACGCATGTTCAGAAACAAAGAGCATGAAAGGTTGTTGCGATGGCACAAAGAAGACCGTAAGAAAGACGGGAAGTTGAGACACCCTGCTGATGGGGATATGCCTACCGGGGTATACCCAGCAGGACGTTTCCGACTGGCCCAGAAGCTGGCGAGTGGGCCTGCAAGACGGCGACTGGATCAAGACCTGGCGTGGATCCAAGCGACTGGAAGTTGAAGGCCCAGGAGAGTAGATAGGCCCGGTCAGATTAGGTTAAAAGAGTGCCGAAACCTTAACTGATTCGGTTAAGATATGTAAACCCTAGGGGAGGGTGAGTCTATATAAACCTCCCTACAGGGCGTGTAAAGATATGTTCCATCATCCACCCAAGCGACTCGCCGCCTAGCCGTCGAGCTCGCCCCATTGTACTTCCATCATAATACAATCTAGCAGGAGTAGGTCTTTACCCTCCGGGGGGGCGAACCTGGGTAAAACCCTGTGTCTCCGCCATCATCTCGCACCGCAGATGGCTGGCCGCCCTTGCCCTTCGTTATACTACTCGCTGCCGATTGCAGCATCTGCCGTGGTCATTCCCACGACAGTGGCGCCCACCGTGGGGCCTGGCCGGTGTTCTATGGCGAGATCCAATCTGCCTATCAACGAGTCGGTCGCCACTGGCCGCATGATAGCAATCGGCGAGATGCTCCGGATCTTGCCGAGCAGCTACGTCCCGGCGGCGCGACCCGTCACGCACAGCATGATCTTGCCGGTTGGCACGATCAGCCTCTTCGTCGGCCTCACCGACGTCATCGTCTCGGAGGACTCGGCTCGCATCCGCGAGTCGCCGCCACGCGACCGGCTCTCCGAGAGCCAGGTCCGCACGATCCATCGCCTCGCCTCCGAGTACAACTCGGCCCACAGCGACGTGGCCGAAAACACCGTGACCGCGGAATACGCGGCCCTCAACGACGACGCCGACTCGGCGACCCCGGTGTCACTCGCCGGATCCATCACCGCGGCTTCGCCCGCGGGCTCCATCACCCAGGTCTCCAACATGGGAGACTTCGAGGAACCTTCCATCCCTGGCATCTTCGACTTTGACTCTGGGTCGAAAAACTCCATCGACCTCCGCGACAGGACCGGTCGCCACGCCGCGACCTACATGGCAACCGGCACCGACCCGCCGGAGGATCCCTTCTCCACCATGATCCCTCCTAACGCTACGGCAACGGAGGTCGAGGAACTCCGCTTGAAGCTAGCGGAGGCAGTCCGCAAGGAGCAAGCCGAGCGCGAAAAATTTCGCCTCGAGCAGGTGACGGCACAGGAGCTATCGCGTTACCACGCGCAACGAATCAGGTCGCGCTTGAACCCCACCGTCTAGGGGCGCGCCCTGAACTTCGACGACGAGAACGACCCGGCCCGTGTGGCCGAGCGCGCGATCTGCGAGAACACGCCGCCAGGAGGAAGCGCCCGGCCCCCACCAGGGTCGACGGCGATGGGCGCCCCACCTCCACCCAACCGCGCACCCCCCAGGGACCAGCCGTGGATAGTGGTCCCCTCACGGGAGCGAGACGCGAAAGGCCTACCACTGTTCTCCACCCCGATGGACAACCTCGTGGCAGGCCGAGCAGCGGTCGACAACATCACGGCCACCGGCGACGGCGCCCTACAGATCCAGTACGTCAAGGCCCTGCTCGCAAAGGCAGTCGAGCAACAAAACGCAGGCGCCGACTCTCAGGGTCGGATGTACTCGCGTTCATCGGGTAGCAGAGCGGCCTCGAGCGGCCGCCCTTTGGCGGCAAACACCCTTAACTTCCCACCACCCGAACCACTGCAGCTACAACACCGACCCGCAAACGCGGCACTCTCCACCAACGACCCCAGGCCAGCGACCAACTTCGTCGCTGCCAACGGTCAACCCGTCGACGCCCGCACCCACATCATCAACAACCAAAGCTGGCGCGCACGCCAGCCTGACGACCTGCGACACACCCTAACCAATCGCCGCGACGGCGAGCCAATGGGGTCGCTAAGCCGACTCGGGCCCAGGTGCTTCGGACCGATGATCCGAGGCAAAAAATACCCGGCGAACTTCAAAGCTCTGAAAGAAATAGAGAAGTTCGACCCTTCGTACGACCCCTCCGTATGGATGGACACATACCTCATGGCGATGGGGATTGCTGGCCACACCGACCTGCTAGCCGCCCATTACCTCCCCCTGATAATGGAGGGAACGTGCAGGCTGATGGGGATGTACCTACCGGGGTATACCCAGCAGGACGTTTCCGATTGGCCCAAAGAACTGGCGAGTGGGCCTGCAAGACGGCGACTGGATTGAAGCCCGGCGTGGATCCAAGCGACTGGAATCTGAAGGCCCAGGCGAGTAGATAGGCCCAGGCGGGTTAGGTTAAACAAGCACCGAAGCCTTAACTGATTCGGTTGAGATATGTAAACCCTAGGGGAGGTGAGCCTATATAAACCTCCCTGCGGGGCGTGTAGAGATACGTTCCATCATACACCCAAGCGACTCGCCGCCTAGCCGCCGAGCTCGCCCATTGTACCACCTTCATAATACAATCTAGCAGGAGTAGGTCTTTACCCTCCGGGGGCCGAACCTGGGTAAAACCCTGTGTCTCCGCCCTCATCTCGCACCGCAGATGGCTAGCCGCCCTTGCCCCTCGTTCTACTACTCGCTGCCGATTGCAGCGTCTGCCGTGACCATTCCCACGACAGTGGCGCCCACCGTGGGGCCTAGCCGGTCTGGCCGGTGTTCTGCGGCGAGATCCAATCTGCCCATCAACGAGTCGGTCGCCACCGGCCGCATGATAGCGATTGGCGAGATGCTCCAGATCTTGCCAAGCAGCTACGTCCCGGCGGCCCGACCTGTCATGCACAGCATGATCCTGCCAGTGGGCATGATCAGCCTCTTCGTCGGCCTCACCGACATCATCGTCTCGGAGGACTCGGCTCGCATCCGTGAGTCGCCGCCACGCGATCGGCTCTCTGAGAGCCAGGTCCGCACGATCCATCGCCTCGCCTCCGAGTATAACTCGGCCCACAGCGACGTGGCCGAAAACTCCACGGCCGCGGAAGACGCGGCCCTCAACGACGACGCCGACTCGGCGACCCCGGCATCACTCGCCGGTTCCATCACCTCGGCTTCGCCCGCGGGCTCCATCACCCAGGTCTCCAACGCGGGAGACTTTGAGGATCCTTCCATCCTTGGGATCTTCGACTTCGACTCCGGGTCGGAAAACTCCGCCGATCTCCACGACGGGATCGATCGTCATGCCGCAACCTATATGGCGACTGGCACCGATCCGCCGGAGGACCCGTTCTCTACTCCGATCCCTCCCAACGCCACGGCAACGGAGGTCGAGGAACTCCGCCTGAAGCTGGCGGAGGCCGTCCGCAAGGAGCAGGCTGAGCGCGAAAAATTTCGCCTCGAGCAGGTGACGGCGCAGGAGCTGTCGCGCTACCACGCGCAACGAATCAGGACGCGCCTAAACCCTACCGTTCAGGGGCGCGCCCTGAACTTCGAAGACGAAAACGACCCGGCCCGCGCGGCCGAGCGCGCGATCTGCGAGAACGCGCCACCAGGAGGAAGCGCCCGGCCCCCTCTAGGGTCGACGGCGATGGGCGCCCCACCTCCACCCAACCGCACACCCCCCAGGGACCAGCCGCGGATAGTAGTCTCCTCACGGGAGCGAGACGCAAACGGCCTCCCACTGTTCTCCACCCCGATGGACAACCTCGTGGCAGGCCGAGCAGCAGTCGACAACATCAGGCCACCGGCGACGGCGCCCTACAAATCCAATACGTTAGGGCCCTGCTCGCAAAGGCCGTTGAGCAGCAAAACGCAGGCGCCGACTCGCAGGGTCGAGTGTACTCGCGTTCTTCGGGAAGTAGAGCGGCCTCCAGCGGCCGCCCACTGGCGGCAAACACCCTCAATTGCCCGCCACCAGAGCCATTGCAGCTCCAACACCAACCCGCGAACGCGGCACTCTCCACCAACGACCCAGGCCAGCGACCAACATCGTCGCCGCCAACGGTCAACCCATCGACGCCTGCACCCACATCATCAACAACCAAAGCTGGCGCGCACGCCAGCCCGACGACCTGCGACACACCCTGACCAATCGCCGCGACGGCGAGCCAATGGGGTCGCTCAGTCGCCTCGGCCCCAAGTGCTTCGGACCAATGATCCGAGGCGAGAAGTACCCGCCAAACTTCAAGGCGCCGAAGGAGATAGAAAAATACGACTCCTCGTATGACCCCGCCGTCTGGCTCGATACATACCTCATGGCAATGGGGATCGCAGGCCACACTGATCTGCTAGCCGCCTGCTACCTCCCCCTAATGATGGAGGGGACGTGCAGGCAGTGGATCAACACCCTCCCACAGGATAGCATCGACTCCTGGGAGGAAATGCGCGACGCCTTCGTCAGGCACTTCGAGTGCTCCTACACACGCGCCACCACCATCGAGGACCTGGAGCGATGCGTCCAGGGACCCCGCGAGTCGACCTGCAACTGGGTCCAACGGTGGCAGGAACTTTGGTACAACGCGGTCGGCATCCACCTGGACACCGTGATCCATTGCTTCAAGACCTCGTGCCGCTACGAGCCGCTGGTCGCCAAGCTCAAGCGACACTCTCGCACCCTCGACAACATACCGGACCTCCTCGAGATCGCCAAACGGTACACGGAGGAAGATCCAAACCAGGAAACCGACGACGAGTCGGGGGGTCAACGCCGCACGAGCGGCAACGACAGCGGACGACGGTCCGACCTACGCTACAGCAACACTCGCCTCACCGGCAAGCGCCACAGTGACGGGCGAGTCGACTTCATCGCCAACGCCAGGCACGCACAACGCAAGCCCAAGAGCTTCCGCCGCGACGGAGGACAACGCCGCGACGGCGGCAACTACAAGGCCAAGCCAAGGTTCGATCCTGCGGCCCTTCTTAACCAACCTTGCGCGTTTCATAGCAGGGAAGGGAAGCCCGCAACACACACAACCGCCGACTGCCACACCCTCAGGGAGATCGAGAAGGCACGGCGAGCAAGGGAGGACCCCGACAACAACCCGCCAAACGGCGGAAAGTTCGGCAACGTGGCCGGGTCGCTCCATACCTTCACCGGCTTCAACACGAAGCGCGAGAAGAAGGTCATCACCCGTGCTGTCGCCGTCCACGCGGTTGCCCAGGTGGACGTTCCCTAGTTCCTCAACTGGTCGGAGCATCCCATCACCTGGAGCCGCCAGGACCACTCGCCACGCATCGAGTATCCAGGGCGAGTCGCCCTGGTAGTCAAGCCAAAAGTGGGAGACTACTGGCTCCCCAAGACATTGATGGACGGCGGTAGCTCCATCAACATCCTGTACCTGGACACCTTCAGGCGGCTGCGGCTCCCGCAGTCGATGATCGAGACAACCCACACCACGTTCCACGACATCGTCCCCGGTCGGAAGGCGTACCCGATCGGCAAGGTCACGCTACCAGTCACCTTTGGCACCCCAGCAAACTTCCGCACCGAGCGGATCGTCTTCGAGCTGGTGCCCTTCGACAGCCCCTACCATTGCGTCCCGGGGCGCCAGGCGTTCGCCAAGTTCATGGCAGCGCCACACTACGCGTACAACGCGATGAAGCTCCCTGGGCCGTGTGGTGTAATCACCATCAACGGCGACCCCGACATGGCCGCCGAGTGCGAGGCCAAAGGAGCCAAGCTCACCGATGCTGTCATCGCGGCAGAGGCCAACCATGCTGACGAGCTCGCCAAGTACGCGAGCGGGATGAACAATGACGACCCCACCATACTCAAGAAGCCCAACTCAAAGGGCGCAAACACCTCAGCCTTCGAGGCAACGACGCACACTCGCACCGTCGAGCTGGTCCCAGGCGACTCCAGCCAGACGGTGACGATCGGAACAGGTATGAGCCCAGCCTAGGAAGGCGCGCTCATCGAGTTCCTCCGTGAGAACAGGGATATCTTCGCATGGAAGCCCTCCGACATGCCTGGTGTCCCTAGGAAGCTCGCTGAGCACAAACTAAACGCCGACCCCAAAGTGCGACCCGTCAAGCAGTCGCTGCGGCCCTTCAACGAAGAGCGCCGCCGAGCCATTGCCAAGGAAGTGCAGCGTCTACTCGCTGCAGGCTTCATCCGGCCAATCAAGTACTCCAAGTGGCTGACGAATCTAGTCCTGGTCGAGAAGAAGAACGGCACCTGGAGGATGTGTATCGACTACACAAACTTGAACAGCGCCTGCCCAAAGGAGAAGTTCGTCCTCCCGCAGATCGACCAAATAATCGACTCCATCGCGGGCTCGGAATCGCTATGTTTCCTCGATGCCTATTCTGGATACAACCAGATCAAGATGGCTGTCGAGGACGAGGAGAAGACGGTGTCCATCACGCCATTCGGAGCCTTCTGCTACACCGCCATGACCTTTGGCCTCAAGAATGCCGGGGCGACCTATCAACGGTGCATGCAGGAGTGCCTTGCGAGCCAAATTGGCCGCAACATCCACGTCTACATCGACGACGTGGTCGTGAAGTCCGCTCGCCAGGATGATCTACTCGCCGACCTGGCGGAAACATTCGCCAACTTGCGAAGATACAAGATAAAGTTTAACCCAGGCAAATGCACCTTTGGTGTACCAGCAGGGCAACTGCTGGGTTACGTCGTCTCCAAGCGCGGGATAGAGGCGAACCCCACCAAGATCGACACGATTGCCCGACTCGGCAAACCCGAGTGCCTGCGCGACGTCCAGAAGCTGGCCGGGCGAGTAGCGGCTCTCAGTCGCTTCATCCCCCGCTTGGGCGAAAAGGTGATGCCCCTATACCGCCTAATGCGCAAGAACCCCACGTTCCAGTGGGACAAGGAGGCGGACGACACGCTCCGCGACCTCAAGAAGGTGCTACTCGTCGCACCGCTACTCGCTGCCCCGGCCGACAAAGAACCCATGCTGGTTTACGTCGCGGCTTCCGAGCGTGTCGTCAGCGCTGTCATGGTCGTCGAGCGACCGGAGGAAGGAAAGGAGCGCCCAGTACAGCGACCAGTGTACTACATCAGCGAGGTCCTCACCAAGTCGCGCCAGCGGTACCCACAGTACCAGAAGCTGGTATACGCGGTCTTCAGGGCACATCGACGCCTGCCGCACTACTTCCAGGAGCACCCGATCACGGTCGTCTCCTCAGCACCGTTGCAGGACATCATCCGCAACCGTGAGGCGACAGGGCGGGTCGCCAAGTGGGCCGTCGAGATCGGCGTCCACAACATCAAATACGAGCCATGAAGAGCGATCAAGTCGCAAGCCCTAGCGGACTTCATTGCCGATTGGGAAGAGGCCCAGCAGCCAGCGAAGCTGCCATACCTCCATTACTGGAGCCAGCACTTCGACGGCTCCAAGAACGCGGACGGCGCAGGCGCAGGGATCGTGCTAACTTCACCTAAGGGCGACAAGCTCCGCTACGTCCTCTGCCTCGACTTCACACCCTGGACCAACAACATGGCCGAGTACGAGGCCTTACTCCACGGCATGCGAGCTGCCAGGGAGATGAACGTCAATCGCCTACGCTGTTACGGAGACTCCGACCTCGTGGCAGGGCAAGTCGCCGGCACCTGCAACGCAGTCTCCCCCACCATGGCGGCGTACCGCCAAGCAGTGGACACTTTGCAGGCTACTCTGTCGAGTGGATCGACAGGCGGAAGAACGAGGAGGCCGACGCGCTCTCTCGCATCGGGTCGGCTCGACTCGCACCACCCGCCGGTGTCTTCCTCGACACAATCACCAAACCATCAGTCTCTCCCCCAAGGGAGATCGACATCGGAGTCCTGCTGCAGCCAGAGGCAGCCCTGGTCGCACTCGTCACTGAGCCAGACGACTGGACCAAGCCCTACATCGCCTACCTGGAGGCTGGCACCTTGCCGGCAGATGAGACGGACGCCCGGATGATCGCACGCTGATGCAAATCCTTCACCATCATCGACAGCGAGCTCCACAAGCGAAGCATCACCAGCATGTTCCAACGCTGCGTCCAACCGGCCGAAGGACGCAAGATCCTCCACGACGTCCACTCCGGCGACTGTGGCCACACGCCGGTGCTCGCTCCCTGGTCGCCAAGGCTATGTGGCACGGCTTTTACTGGCCCACCGCACACGCCGACGCTGTCGACATCGTCCAGCGGTGCGCCGGGTGCCAAAAATACGCCAATCAGACACACGTGCCGAGCTCGGCGCTGAAGACAATCCCCATCACCTGGCAATTCGCCGTATGGGGCATGGACATGGTGGGCCCCTTCAAGAAGGCTCCCTCCGGCTACACCCACCTCCTGGTCGCGGTCGACAAATTCACAAAGTGGGTGGAGGCCAAGCCAGTCCGAAAATGCGACGGGAAGACCGCCACAAAATTCCTACACGAGCTCATATATCGCTACGGGTTCCCCAACAACATCATCACGGAGAACGGCACCAACTTCGCCAAAGGAGCCATGGCCGAGTTCTGCGAGGAACACCACATCCGGCTCGACCTGGCATCAGTCGCCCACCCGGAGTCCAACGGACAAGCTGAACGGGCCAACCAGAGCATCCTCCACGGCCTGAAGCCGCGACTCCAAGTACCACTCGAGCGCACCGCCGGGTGCTGTTTCGAGGAGCTACCCTCCGTTATCTGGGGCATCCGCACCTCAGTCAACAGGTCGACAGGGTTCACACCCTTCTTCATGGTGTACGGCGTCGAGGCAGTCATGCCCACCGACCTCGAGCACGACTCGCCAAGGGTCGTCCACTACACGGAGGTTGCGAACGAACTCACACGACAGGATGGAGTCGATCAGCTCGACGAGGCACGCGACCTAGCTCGCTCGCGCACCGCCATCTACCAGCAAGGACTCCGCCGCTACCACAGCCGGCGGGTGAAAACTCGCACCTTCCAAGAAGGCGACCTGGTGCTGCGCCTCATCCAGGACAAGAAGGGCATGCACAAGCTATCCCCTCCATGGGAGGGACCATTCGCCATCGGGCGCGTACTCGGCAACGACGCCTATTACCTCATCGACGTCCGCAGGGACGGCAAACTCGACGTCAAGCGACTATGGAATGTAAACCTCCTACGGAAGTTCTATTCCTAGAACGCCACATACGTACTCTCCAGTCGCTATGAAATAAAAAGAACTGGTTACCGCAAAATTGCGTTTACTCTCCGTGTCTTGTGCCACTCGCACTCGTAAAAACAGCGTCAAGCTAACCGCAGAAGTCAACCTTTGGTAAAGCGATTGGCACGGCCAAGTAGTGCGATGCAAAAGCACTGAGTTACCTCAGGTTTTGCATCGTCCACGAAAAACGCCTACCCGGCGCCCCATTGGAGTCGCCTAGCCCGACTGGCTCTACGAGCCAAGACAACTGCCTTCGCTTCTCACAGCGACCATGATCCTCCGCATCCTCGACATAGCGACTCGAACGGCCACGTACCACGCTCGGGGACTGACGACCAGTTCAGCGCGAGCAGCTTGGGAAAACGCCAAGTATGAGAGCATGCCTAGGACTCGCCATGCGACTGACCCCACGGGCCAGGCAGGAGTGATGCGCTCAAACCAACGCGCCAAGTCCTCACCCACCCTCGAGTCGCGCCTAGAACAACCAAGTACCACGCTCGGGGACTCGGCCATCCGACCTCGTTCGCGCAAGGGAACACGGTGAAGTACAGAGCGCTCAAGGGAGTCGCCTAGCGACTGGCTCTTCGAGTCCGGGCGAGTCGACCACAATAACAAAACATTCCAAACCATAAACAGATCACACACGAGGTAAACCCCACAAAAGGGCGGACGCGCTCGGGGACTCGTTCAAAACCTCAATCACAAAACACACATCAAATCCCAAAACGGACACGACGTCTCATTCATTAGCTCGCAGCATTGTCTCAAATTACAAAATACGCCTAAACGGCAGACCTGCTACTAATTCCCCAGGGCAAACTATCCTATTCTGCAGGCTTCGACGACGACTCGCCAGCACCATGGCGATTGCGGATGAATGGCGTGTACGGGTTCGATGGGTACGTCGTCAGCTCACCCGCCATCGCCGCGCGGAAGGGCTGCTCGACCTTGAACTCCCGATGCTGCGGCTTGGGGTCGTTGGGCGCGACGACCGTCTCCTGGTACGGAAGGAGGTCGCCCATTGCCCAGACACGCTCGGAGTACATCGCAGCACAGTCCGTCAACTTGATCACTTTGGACAGATCCACTGCGCCGGTTGACGACGGGTAGCCACTCGTCACGTCGTCGATGTTGAAATCCTCCGGAAAGTGAGCAAGTCCAAGGCTAAGCGCCGTCGCCGCTCCGCGCCGAAACGCCGATCGCGTCATAAATTCAACGACCGCGGGCGCCTTCTCCAAGTACTTCCACACCTCGACTAGGTCGCTCGGAATTACCTCCGTGGGAGATATCTCCTGGAGGTAGGCTCAGATACACGTCGCCGACAACGTCGCCGAATCCACGAGCATGGACACACACTGCCGCGCGTCGAACGAGCTCGCTTCTTCCGCGCTATCAAGGATGCGACCTGCGAATGGAAGAAAACAATAAGTACATCGGGTACCACAACAGTACACATGTTATTGGCAGAGGCAGGTACACTCACCAATCAAGGGGCGGGAGAGATCCGTGATGAAGCATCGAAGCGCAGTATAGTCGTCCTGAAGCCCAGCAACAAGGGCATCGGACACTTTACGATCCTCTGCGGCGGCGGAAATAGCGGCCTTAGCTCGCCCATCCGCCGAGTTCGCTTCCTCCTTCGCCTCCTTCAGCTCGCGCTCAAGTTCGGCGATTCGCTTTTCAGCCGAGCCCAATGCTGATTGAGCTGCCGCCAATTCACCCACTGGGACAAGCCCCTGGTGGGCTTCCTCCGCCTTCACGGCAACCGCCTGAAGCCCCTTGTTCGCCTCCTGGACGGTGGCTAGCTCCTTCTCTGCACGGCGCTTTGCCGCCAACCGGTCAGCCGATTCACGTTGCAGACCCTGCACATCATTCGAACAGTTAGTCAAAGCACATCCTAAGTACCCACCCGCTGAAATTCAGCGAGTGCGCACTCGGGGACTGGCAATCAAAAAACTCCTAAGTGCCCACCCGCTGAAATTCAACGAGTGCGCACTCGGGGACTGGCAATCAAAAAACTCCTAAGTGCCCACCCACTGAAATTCAGCGAGTGCGCACTCGGGGACTGGCAATCAAAAAACTCCTAAGTGCCCACCCGCTGAAATTCAGCGAGTGCGCACTCGGGGATTGGCAATCAAAAAACTCCTAAGTGCCCACCCGCTGAAATTCAGCGAGTGCGCACTTGGGGACTAGACGCGAAAAATAACGGCTATACACTAAAAGGATCAGTCCGCTGCAACACACCGACCTGATCCTCGGGGACTGGACATACCTGGATGGCTGCGCCAAGCATGCTATGAAGCTGTATCGCGTCCACGGACGGGAGGAGAGCTGGCGTGTGCCCACGAAGTTGCTCGACTTCCACGTCGGCGACCCCAGGAGCACGGCTTGATGGTGAAGTCCCACTCGCCGTGGCCGCTTTGGCCATGAAGCGCGGGAACGTCGCGATGGAGGCACCCGCACCAAAGGAGGTCGGCTCGGCCGCACTAGGCAGGGGAGCGCCCTCCTTCGTGGATGCGGCCGCCTCTGGTGCGGGTTCGGTCGGCGCAACTGATGTGTCGTCGGAGATCGTAACGACATCATCGCCCTTGGCCTTCTTGCCGCCATCTGTAGGGACGACGACCTCGTCCGCCTTCCGCTTACGGGAAGGATCCTCCTCGCTGGCGACAGATGGCACCTTAGCCACGGTCGGGTGGCCCATCTTCTTCACTCCGGTCCTGTAAATCAATCGCGTAAGCAAGATAGTTCAAACTACTATGGAAGACAAAGATAGGTGAGCAAACTCACTTGGCGACTGGAATGAAGCGCAGCCCCGTGCGGAGGCCAGCCGGCTTCTCCAGTTCAGGGCCCAGACGGCGGCTGAGCCCCATCTCCAAGACGTTGCGTGCCCAAGACACGGACGGCTTCTTCGTCGTCGAGGCTGCAACGGGATCCCCTGGAGCTTCTTCGGCAGGAGCTTCCCTGCGAGGCGAGATCGCTGCGGCCAGAGCGTCCCCCAGCCCAGAGACTGGGGCGAATGGCGGGGGCATCGAAGCCAGTGGCACCTCAACGGTGAACGTTTCCAGCGCGGCTGCTGTCAGTGGCGCCTCGTCCTTGGCCGGGCTGGGGGCGTCGGAACTGCTTGCCGAGTGCGGTGGCGAGGCCGGCCTCATCGGTTTCGTCTTCCTTCTTGGAGGGGCCTTCGCCTCCTTCTCTTTCTTCTTCTTCTTCTTTGACGGAGTAGCCTGGCGGCGCGAGGTGGTCTCCGGAAGCTCTTCTTCGTCATCATGACGCTCGAGGCTTTTGCTCGCCTCGAGCTCGCGTTGACGTTGCCCGCGGGTCTTGCGGACCAGCGGGGCGACCTCCTCCTCGGACTCGTCGTCGTTGTTGCTCTCGTCGCTCCCGGCGTCGCCCTTGGCGAGAGGCGACTCGCCCATGTACTGGACGGACGAGCTCGAATTCTCGTCGTCCGAAGGCGGAAGCCACCCCTCCACCACTTGGAACAGCTGTAATGAAGACAAGATGAAATTAGAATGACCGCGACTGCAAAAAACTGCAACTGCGAATAATACGAGATGATTACCGTTGGGGCCGGACGCTTCGCAGTGTAGGGGGCGACCCCAGCCTGTGCGTCCAGGTACACCGCCTGGGTGATCTTCTTTAGTGCTGCGGTGTAGTACTCGAGCTTCCACTCGGCTAGGCTGGCCTTCGTCGAGTCCTCTCGGCCCATGTACTGGTACATGTAGTGGTCGCGCCGGGCCAGAGGGTCGAGCCGTCGCCCGAGCCAGCAGTTGTATAGATTGATCGTTTGGAGGCCCCTTTTCTTCAAGCCGCGGATGGTTTGGAGCATCTCGTCCACGACCATCCGCTGGTCGCTGGGGAGCTTTCCGACTTGAAGACAGCGCAGCTCGGACCGGTTGGTGGAGTACCGCGGGATCGCCGTCTCGCCCTCCAGGGTCGCCTCGGAGACGTAAAACCACGACTTCTTCCAGTCGCTTGCTGCCTTGGCGGCCAGCATCAGGTCGAAGAATGAGGCCTTCGACTTCAGCTGGAAGGTTAGGCCACCCGCGGCGAGCATTGGGCCGCCCGCCTCCTCGCGGCTGATCCGTTCGTGGAACAGATCTTGCCAAAGAGGGAAGTAGGGCCGGTAGCCCAAGTAGCACTCGCAGAATGCCACGAAGATGGCGAGCTTCTCGATGCTGTGGGGACCCAGATCTGACGGCTGGATCCCGTAGTAGGCGCAGAAGCGCCGGAAGAACAAGGACGTGGGGAATCCCAGTCCCCATTCCAGGTGGCTGGTGAAGCAGATGAATTCCCCTCGCGCGGGTTCGGGGTCACCTCCCCGGCCGCGGGGATGCGCCAACAGCCGATGCGCAGGATCCGGGCCTCCTCGAAGGACGCCAGTTGCGCCCTTGTACATTTAGACCTCCCCCAAGGATCGGTGGAGAGGGCCATGGCGGAAGGCTTTGCGGGGGGTCGGAGGATTTCGGGTTGGCTGGTTCGCGATGCGAAGGGAGGCGAGAATGTGTGCAGTCGGAGGGAATGGCGAGAAGATGGCTCTCTGATCGCCTGCCATTCCCCTTATATAGTGGTTGTTACCCGCCAAATCAGGAGGCCGTTACTACGCGGTGATTACGCCAAAAGTTACCGTTGGATTACCGCAACGGCTAGTTTGACCACGCTTAACGGTCCAACTTCAGCCACTCGGCTCGTCGACCTACTCACTGCGATAGTGATTCGTCGACTCGACTCGCCAAAGCTGCGAATAGAATGACAAGTTTTCCTTTATACAGGAGCCCACCGACGATTCGGCTGGATGCCTACTCTGAAGCCGTATACTCCGACTGCCAGCAGTCACCAACGCCCAATCGATGACGGCCTCGGGGACTACTGATGGGGATGTACCTACCGGGGTATACCCAGCAGGACATTTCCGATTGGCCCAAAAAACTGGCGAGTGGGCCTACAAGACGGCGACTGGATCGAAGCCCGGCGTGGATCCAAGCGACTGGAAGCTGAAGGCCCAGGCGAGTAGATAGGCCCAGTCGGGTTAGGTTAAACAAGCACCGAAGCCTTAACTGATTCGGTTGAGATATGTAAACCCTAGGGGAGGTGAGTCTATATAAACCTCCCTGCGGGGCGTGTAGAGATACGTTCCATCATACACCCAAGCGACTCGCCGCCTAGCCGCCGAGCTCGCCCATTGTACCACCTTCATAATACAATCTAGCAGGAGTAGGTCTTTACCCTCCGGGGGGCGAACCTGGGTAAAACCCTGTGTCTCCGCCCTCATCTCGCACCGCAGATGGTTGGCCGCCCTTGCCCCTCGTTCTACTACTCGCTGCCGATTGCAGCGTCTGCCGTGACCATTCCCACGACACAGGCAGTGGATCAACACCCTTCCCCAGGACAGCATCGACTCCTGGGAAGAGCTGCGAGATGCCTTCGTCAGGCACTTCGAGTGCTCCTACACCCGCGCCACCACCATCGAGGACCTGGAACGATCCGTCCAGGGACCCCGCGAGTCGACTCGCAGCTGGGTCCAGCGGTGGCAAGAACTGTGGTACAACGCGGTCGGCATCCACCCGAACACCGCGATTGCTTCAAGACCTCGTGCCGCTACGAGCCCTTGGTCGCCAAGCTCAAACGACACTCCCGCACACTCGACAACATACCGGACCTCCTTGAGATCGCCAAAAGATACACGGAGGAAGACCCGAACTAGGAAACCGACGACGAGTCGGGAGGCCAACGCCGCACGAGCGGCAATGACAACAGACGACGGTCCGAGCTACGCTACAGCAACACTCGCCTCACCGGCAAACGCCGCAGTGACGGGCGAGTCGACTTCGTCGCCAACGCCGGGCACGCGCAGCGCGATCCCAAGAGCTTCCGCCGCGACGGAGGACAACGCCGCGACGGCGGCAACTACAAGGCGAAACCAAGGTTCGACCCCGCGGCCCTCCTTAACCAGCCTTGTGCGTTTCATAGCAGGGAAAGGAAACCCGCCACGCACACGACCGCCAACTGCCACTCTCTCAAGGAGATCGAGAAGGCACGTCGAGCACGGGAGGACCCCGACAACAACCCGCCAAACGGCGGAAAATTCGGCAGTGTGGCCGGCTCGCTACACACCTTCACAGGCTTCAACACGAAGCGCGAGAAGAAGATCAGCGCCCGCGCCATCGCCGTCAACGCGGTGGCCCAAGTGGACGTCCCCCAGTTCCTCAACTGGTCGGAGCAGCCCATCACCTGGAGCCGCCAGGACCACTCGCCACGCATCGAGTACCCCGGCCGAGTCGCCCTGGTGGTGAAGCCCAAGGTGGGAGACTACTGGCTCCCCAAGACACTGATGGACGGCGGCAGCTCCATCAACATCCTGTACCTGGACACCTTTAGGCGACTACAGCTCCCGCAGTCGATGGTCGAGACGACCTACACCATGTTCCACAGCATCGTCCCCGGTCGGAAGGCGTACCCGATCGGCAAGGTCACGCTGCCAGTCACCTTCGGCACACCAGCGAACTTCCGTACCGAGCGGATCGTCTTCGAGCTGGTACCCTTCGACATCCCCTACCACTACGTCCTGGGGCGCCAGGCATTCGCCAAGTTCATGGCAGCGCCCCACTACGCGTAGTACGCGATGAAGCTCCCCGGACCGCGCGACGTCATCACCATCAACGGCGACCGTGACATGGCCGCCGAGTGCGAGGCCAAAAGATCCGAACTCGCCGACGCCGTCATCGCGGCAGAGGCCAACCACGCCGACGAGCTCGCCAAGTACACGAGCAGGGTCAACAACGACGACCCCACCATACTCAAGAAGCCTAATTCGGAGGGCGCCAACACCTCAGCTTTCGAGGCAACGACGCACACCCGTACCGTCGAGCTGGTCCCAGACGACTACAGCCAGACAGTGACGATCAGGACAGGCATGAGCCCAGCCTAGGAAGGCGCGCTCATCGAGTTCCTCCGTGAGAACAGGGACATCTTCGCATGGAAGCCCTCTGACATGCCTGGTGTCCCTAGGGACTCGCTGAGCACAAACTAAACGCCGACCCCAAAGTGCGACCCTTCAAGCAGTCGCTGCGGCCCTTCAATGAAGAGCGCCGCCGAGCCATCGCCGAGGAGGTGCAGCGCCTACTCGCTGCAGGATTTATCCATCCAATCAAGTAATCCAAGTGGCTGGCAACCCAGTCCTGGTCGATAAGAAAAATGGAACCTGGAGTATGTGTATCGACTACACAAACTTAAACAGCGCCTGCCCGAAGGAGCAATTCGTCCTCCTGCGGGTCGACCAAATAATCGACTCCACCGCGGGCTTGGAGTCGCTGTGCTTCCTCGACGCCTACTCTGGGTACAACCAGATCAAGATGGCTGTTGAGGACGAGGAGAAGACGGCGTTCATCACGCCATTCGGAGCCTTCTGCTGCACTGCCATGACCTTCGGCCTCAAGAACGTCGGTGCGACCTACCAGCGGTGCATGCAGGAGTGCCTTGCGAGCCAAATTGGCCGCAATATCCACGTTTACATCGACGACGTGGTAGTAAAGTCCGCTCGCCAGGGCGATCTACTTGCCGACCTGGCGGAAACATTCGCCAACCTACGGAAATACAAGATAAAGCTCAACCCAGGCAAATGCACCTTCGGTGTACCAGCAGGGCAACTACTGGGATACGTCGTCTCCAAGCGCGGGATCGAGGCGAACCCTACCAAGATCGACACAATTGCTCGACTCGGCAAACCCGAGTGCCTCCGCGACGTCCAGAAGCTGGTCGGGCGAGTCGCTGCTCTCAGCCGCTTCATCCCTCGACTGGGCGAGAAGGCGATGCCCCTATACCGCCTGATGCGAAAGAACCCCCACCTTCCAGTGGGACAAGGAGGCGGACGACGCACTCCGCGACCTCAAAAAGGTGCTACTCGCAGCACCACTACTCACCGCCCCCGTCGACAAAGAACCCATGCTGGTCTACGTCGCGGCTTCCGAGCACGTCGTCAGCGCCGTCATGGTCGTCGAGCGGCCAGAGGAAGGAAAGGAGCGCCCGGTACAACGACTGGTGTACTATATCAGCGAGGTCCTCACCGAGTCGCGCCAGCGGTACCCGCAATACCAGAAACTGGTATACGCAGTCTTCAGAGCACAGGGCGACTGCCGCATTATTTCTAGGAGCACTCGATCACGGTCGTCTCCTCAGCACCATTGCAGGACATCATCCGCAACCGTGAGGCGACCGGACGAGTCGCCAAGTGGGCCGTCGAAATCGGCGTCCACACCATCAAGTATGAGCCACGAAAAGCGATCAAGTCGCAGGCTCTTGCGGACTTCATCGCCGACTGGGAAGAGGCCCAGCAGCCAGAAAAGCTGCCATACCTCCACTACTGGATCCTGCACTTCGACGGCTCCAAGAATGCGGACGGCGCAGGAGCAGGGATCGTGCTAACTTCCCCGAAGGGCGACAAGCTCCGCTACGTCCTCTTCCTCGACTTCACCCCTTGCACCAACAACATGGCCGAGTACGAGGCACTACTCCATGGCATGCGAGCTGCCAAGGAGATGAACGTCAACCGCCTACGTTGCTACGGAGACTCCGACCTTGTCGTTGGGCAAGTCGCTGGTACTTGCGATGCCGTATCTCCCACCATGGCGGCATACCGCCAAGCAGTAGACAAGCTGGGAGGATACTTCGCAGGCTACTCCGTCGAGTGGATCGATAGGCAGAAGAACGAGGAGGCCGACGCGCTCTCTCGCATCGGGTCGGCTCGACTCGCACCACCCGCCGGCATCTTCCTCGACACGATCACCAAGCCATCAGTCTCTCCCCAAAGGGAGATCGACATCGGAGTCCCGCTGCAACCAGAGGCAGCCCTGGTCGCACTCATCGCCGAGCCAGACGACTGGACCAAGCCGTACATCGCCTACCTAGAGGCTGGCACCCTGCCGGCGACGAGACAGACGCCCGGATGATTGCACGTCGATGCAAATCCTTCACCATCATCGACGGCGAGCTCCACAAGCGCAGCGTGACCGGCGTGTTCCAACGCTGCATCCAACCCACCAAAGGACGCAAGATCCTCCACGACATCCACTCCGGCGACTGCGGCCACCACGCCGGAGCCCGCTCTCTGGTCGCAAAGGCCATGTGGCATGGCTTCTATTGGCCCACCGCACACGCCGATGCCGTCGACATTGTCCAGCGGTGCGCCGGGTGCCAGAAATACGCCAACCAGACACACGTGCCGAGTTCAGCGCTCAAGACAATCCCCATCACCTGGCCATTCGCCGTGTGGGGCATGGACATGGTAGGCCCTTTCAAAAAGGCCCCCTCCGGCTTCACCCACCTCCTGGTCGCGGTCGACAAATTCACAAAGTGGGTGGAGGCCAAGCCAGTCCGGAAATGCGACGGGAAGACCGCCACCAAATTCCTACGCGAGCTAATATATCGCTACGGGTTCCCAAACAACATCATCACGGACAACGGCACCAACTTCACCAAAGGAGCCATGGCCGAGTTCTGCGAGGAACACCACATCCGGCTCGACCTCACGTCAGTCGCCCACCCGGAGTCCAACGGCTAGGCGGAACGGGCCAACCAGAGCATCCTCCACGGCCTGAAGCCGCGGCTACAAGTACCGCTCGAGCGCACTGCCGGGTGCTGGGTCGAGGAGCTACCCTCCGTCATCTGGGGCATCCGCACCTTAGTCAACAGGTCGACAGGGTTCACCCCCTTCTTTATGGTGTATGGCGCCGAGGCAGTCATGCCCACCGACCTCGAGCACGACTCGACAAGGGTCATCCACTACACGGAGGCGGCGAACGAACTCGCACGTCAGGACGGAGTCGATCAACTCGACGAGGCACGCGACCTAGCTCGCTCTCGCACTGCCATCTACCAGCAAGGACTCCGCCGCTACCATAGCCGGCGGGCAAAAACTCGCACCTTCCAGGAAGGCGACCTGGTGCTATGCCTCATCCAAGACAAGAAGGGCATGCACAAGCTCTCCCCTCCGTGGGAGGGACCATTCGCCATAGGGCGAGTACTCGGCAACGACGCCTACTACCTCACCGACGTCCGCGGAGACGGAAAACTCGACGTCAAGCGACCATGGAATGTAAACCTCTTACGGAAGTTCTACTCCTAGAACTCCACATATGTACCCTACAGTCCCTTGAAATAAAACATATCGGTTACCACAAATTGTGTCCACTCTCCGTGTCTTGTGCCACTCGCACTCGTAATAACAGCACCAAGCTAACTGCAGGAGTCAACCTCTGGTACAGCGATCGACACGGCCAAGTAGTGCGCTACGAGGGCACTGGGTTACCCCAGGCCTCGTAACGTCAGCGAAAAACGCCTACCCGGATCCCCATTGGAGTCGCCTAGCTCGACTGGCTTCACGAGCCAAGACAACTGCCTTCGCTCCTCACAGCGACCACGATCCTCCATATCCTAGACACAGCGACTCGAATGGCCAAGTACCACGCTCGGGGACTGACGACCAGTTCAGCGCGAGCGACTAGGGAAAACGCCAAGTATGAGAGCTTGCCTAGGACTCGCCATGCGACTGACCCGTCGGGCCAGGCAGGAGTGATGCGCTTACTCTGACGCGCCCAATCCTCACCCACCCAAGAGTCGCGACTAGAACAACCAAGTACCACGCTCGGGGACTCGGCTACCCGACCTCGTTCACGCAAGGGAAAACGGTGAAGTACAGAGCACTCATGGGAGTCGCCTTGTGACTGGCTTTCCAAGCTCGGGCGAGTCGACCTCAATAACAAAACGTTCAAAAAAACACATAAAAAATGAGGTAAACCCCATAAAAAGGGCGAACGCGCTCGGGGACTCGTTCAACCCCCAATCACCAACACAAGACAATTCACAAAATAAGACGATATCCCGTTATAGCATATCACAGTCGTTACAAAATACAAAGTGCGCCCAATGGCCTAACTGCTACTAACGCCCCAGGGCACAATGTCTCATTCCGCAGGCTTTGATGACGACTCACTGCCACCCTTGCAGTTGCGAATGAAAGGAGTGTACGAGTTTGACGGGTACGTCGTCAGCTCACCCGCCATCGCCGCACGGAAGGGTTGCTCGATCTTGAAGTCCCGGTGCGGCGGCTCGGGGTCGTTGGGTGCGACGACCGTCTCCTGATAAGGAAGGAGGTCGCCCATCACCCAGACACGATCGGAGTATACCGCGGCGCGGTCCGTCAGCTTCAGCACCTCGGCGATCTCCACTGAGCCCGTCGACGATGGGTAGCCACTCGTCACGTCATCCAGGTCGAAGTCCTCCGGAAAGTGGGCGAGCCCAAGGGTAAGCGCCGTCGCCGCCCTGTGCCGGAAAGCCGACCGCGTCATGAACTCGACGACGGATGGCGCCTTCTCCAAGTATCGCCACACCTCGACGAGGTCGCTGGGAATCACTTCCGTGGGCGACATCTCCTGAAGATACGCCCGTATACATGTAGCGGACAATGTGGCCGAGTCGACCAGTGTGGCTACACATTGCCGTGCGTCGAGCGACTGCGCCTCTTCCGCGCTGTCGATGATCCGACCTGTGGACAGAGGGTGACAGTGAATACATCAAAGATTACACAATGCAAATATTACAGGCAGAGGCAGGCACACTCACCAATCAGAGGACGGGAGAGATCCGTGATGAAGCTTTGAAGAGAGGAGTAGTCATCTTGAAGCCCAGCAACAAGGGCGTCAGAGACCTTACGCTCCTCAACGGCGGCTGTAACAGCAGCCTTGGCTCGCCCATCCGCCGAACTTGCTTCCTCCTTCGCTTCCTTCAGCTCACGCTCAAGGTCGGCTATCCGCTTCTTAGCCGAGCTCAACGCAGATCGAGCTGCCGTCAATTCACTCGCTGGGACAAGGCCCTGGCGGACCCCCTTCGCCTTCGCAGCAATCGCCTGGAGTCCCTTGTTTGCCTCTTGGACGGCGGCAAGTTCCTTCTCCGCGCGATGTTTCGCAGCAAGCCGGTCGGCTGATTCACGCTGCAAACCCTGTGCAAAAGTCAAACAGTCAACAAAAATGAAATCCTAAGTGCCCACCCGCTGAAATTCAGCGACTAGGCACTCGGGGACTGGAGATCAAAAAAAAATCCTAAGTGCCCACCCGCTGAAATTCAGCGACTAGGCACTCGGGGACTGGAGATCATAAATCCTAAGTGCCCACCCGCTGAAATTCAGCGACTAGGCACTCGGGGACTAGAGATCAAAAATCCTAAAGTGCCCACCCGCTGAAATTCAGCGACTAGGCACTCGGGGACTGGACACGAGAAACAAAAACGAGACACTAAAAGAATCCGACCACTGCAATTCAGTGGCCCGATCCTCGGGGACTAGACATACCTGGATGGCTGCGCCAAGCATGCCATGAAGTTGTATTGTGTCCACGGATGCGAGAAGAGCCGAAGTGTTCCCGTGACACTACTCGACCTCCGTCTCGGTGACCCCACGTGCGCGGCTCGAGGGCGTGGTACCACTCGCTGTAGCCGCTCTGTCCATGAAGCGCGGGAAGGTCGCGATGGATGCGCTGGCACCAAAAGAGGCCGGCTCGGCCGCCCCAGGCGAGGGAGCACCTTCCTTGATCGTCAGGGCCACCTCCGCCACAGGATCACTTGGAGCAATCGTCGTGTCGTCAGACACCGTAACGACATCGTCACCCTTTGCCTTCTTGGCACTATCCGTGGGGGCAGCAACCTCATCAGCCTTCCTTTTCCGAGAGGGGTCCTCCTCGGCGACGACTGGCGGCACCTTGGCCATGGACGGGTGGCCTATCTTTTTAGCTCCAGTCCTGCAAATTGATTACATGAGCAAAGTAGTCCGAGTACAACAAAAAACAAAGGCTGGTGAATAAAACTCACTTGGCGACTGGTAGGAACCGCAGCCCCGTGCGGATGCCAGCCGGCTTCTCCAGCTCGGGGCCCAGTTTACGACTGAGACCAATCTCCAGGACATCGTGCGCCCAAGACACGGATAGCTTCTTCATTGTCGAGGCCGCGATAGGAGCCTCCGAAACATTTTCGGCGGGAGCCTCCCTGGGAGGTGAAGCCGCTGCGATCGGAGCAACCCCCGACCCGGAGACTGGGGCGAACGGGGGGAATTGAAGCTAGAGGTACCTCACTCAGAACGGTGGTGGCATCCGGTGCTGTTGTCGTCTGCGCCGCTTCATCCCTGGCCAGGCTGGTCGCATCGGAACTACTCACCGAACGAGGCGGAGATGCCTGTTTAGTTGGCTTCGTCTTCCTCTTCGGAGGGGCCTTCACGTCCTTCTTCTTCTTATTTTTCGACAGAGTGGCCTCGCGACGCGAGGTGTGTTCGGGAAGCTCGTCATCATCATCGTCATGACGTTCGAGGCTTCTACTCGCCTCGAGTTCGCGCTGACGCTGCCCGCGAGTTTTGCGAACCAGCGGGGCGATCTCTTCCTCGGACTCGTCGTCATCATCGCTCCTGTCGCTCTTGACGCCGCCCTTGGCAGGAGGCGACTCGCCCCCATCCTGGACGGACGAGCTCGAATTCTCGTCGTCTGCGGGCGGAAGCCACCCTTCTACCACTTGAAATAACTGCAATAAGCATAAGAAAGTATCAGTATAACCGCGAAAGCATTAACTGCGACTGCGAATGATACAAAGTGACTTACCGTTGGGGCTGGATGCTTCGCGATGTAGGGGGCGACCCCGGCCTTCGCGTCCAGGTACACCGCCTGGGTGATTTTCTTCAACGCCGGAATGTAATCTTCGAGTTTCCACTCGGCGAGGCAGGATTTCGTCGAGTCTTCCCGGCCCGTGTACTCGTACATATAATGGTCACGGCGGGCCAGAGGAACGAGTCGTCGCCCGAGCCAGCAGTTGTACAAGTTGATGGTCTGAAGACCCTTCTTCTTCAGGCTGTGGATGGTCTGAAGCATCTCATCCACGACCATCCGCTGGTCTATTGGGAGCTTGCCGACTTGGAGTCGGCGCGGTTCGGGCCGGTCGGCGAAGTATCTTCGGATCGCCGCCTCGCCATCTGGAGTCGCCTCGGTAACGTAAAACCAAGACTTCTTCCACTCGCTCTCCGCCTTGGCGGGTAGCATCAGATCAAAAAAGGAGGCCTTTGACTTCAATTGAAACGTCAAGCCGCCCGCAGCAAGCATTGGGCCGCCTGGTTCTTCACGACTGATCCTCCCATGGAACAGATCTTGCCACAGGGGGAAGTAGGGCCTGCAGCCCAGGTAGCACTCGCAGAACGCCACGAAAATGACGAGCTGCTTGATGCTGTGCGGTCCCAGGTCCGACGGCTGGATCCCGTAGAAGGCGCAGAAGCGCCGGAAGAAGAGGGATGTGGGGAATCCCAGCCCCCATTCCAGGTGGTTGGTGAAGCAGACGAATTCTCCCTCGCGCGGGTCCGGAGTCACCTCTCCGGCCGTGGGGATGCGCCACCTGCCGGCGCGCAGGATCCCGGCCTCCTCAAAAGACGCCAGCAGCACTCTCGTACACTTGGACCTGCCCCATGGTTCGGTGGAGGGGGCCATTGGCGGAAAGGTTTGTGGAGGCCGGAGGATTTTGGCTCGGTTGGATCGCAATGTAGAGGAGAACGGAGGTGCGCGCAATCGGAGGAAATGTCGAGGGGGTGGTTCTTTGATCGCCTACCATTCCCTTTATATAGCGGTTGTTACCCGCCAAATCAGGAAGCCGTTACTACGCGGTGATTACGCCAAAGGTTACCGTTGGATTACCCCAACGGCTAGTTTTGACTGCGTTTGACGGACCAACTTCAGCCACTCGGCTCGCCGACCCGATCACCACAACAGTGACTAAATATTTCGCCGACCCGTTCGCCAAGCTGCGACCAGAATGATTAGTTTTTTCCTTTATTTAGGAGCCCGCCACCGATTCGACTGGATGTCTGCATTGGACTCGTATGCTCTGACTGCCAGCAACCACCTACGCCCAATCGACGATGGCCTCGGGGACTACTGATGGGGATATGGCTACCGGGGTATACCCAGCAGGACGTTTCCGACTGGCCCAGAAGCTGGCGAGTGGGCCTGCAAGACGACGACTGGATCAAGACCTGGCGTGGATCCAAGCGACTGGAAGTTGAAGGCCCGGGAGAGTAGATAGGCCCAGTCGGATTAGTTTAAACGAGTGCCAAAACCTTAACTGATTTGGTTAAGATATGTAAACCCTAGGAGAGGGTGAGTCTATATAAACCTCCCTACAGGGCGTGTAAAGATATGTTCCATCATCCACCCAAGCGACTCGCCGCCTAGCCGTCGAGCTCGCCCCATTGTACTTCCATCATAATACAATCTAGCAGGAGTAGGTCTTTACCCTCCGGGAGGCCGAACCTGGGTAAAACCCTGTGTCTCCGCCCTCATCTCGCACCGCAGATGGCTGGCCGCCCTTGCCCTTCATTCTACTACTCCCTGCTGATTGCAGCATCTGCCGTGGTCATTCCCACGACACCTGCTGATGGGTCACAATGGATAAAAATCGAGAGAGACTTACCAGACTTTGCAGGTGACGCAAGGAACTTATGGTTTGGTCTAAGTACGGATGGCATGAATCCTTTTGGGGAGCAGAGCTTCAGTCACAGCACCTGGCCCGTGACTCTATGTATCTACAACCTGCCTCCTTGGTTGTGCATAAAGCGTAAGTTCATTATGATGCCGGTGCTCATCCAAGGCCCGAAGCAACTGGGCAACGACATTGATGTGTACCTTAGGCCATTAGTTGAAGAACTCTTACAGTTGTGGGGCAAACCAGGTGTACGTGTGTGGGATGAGAACAAACAGGAGCCATTTGATCTACGAGGGTTGCTATTCATAACCATCAATGATTGGCCTGCTCTTAGTAACCTTTCAGGACAGACAAACAAGGGATATAAGGCATGCACACACTGTTTAGATAAGACTGAAGGTACATATTTGCATAAATGCAAGAAGGTTGTGTACCTGGCGAATCAACGATTTCTTCCGACCAATCATCCCGTAAGAAAGAAAGGCAAGCATTTCAAAGGTGAGGCAGATCACCGGAAGAAGCCTGAACTCCCTGCTAGTGATGATGTACTTGGTATGGTCAAGGACATAAAAGTTATCTTTGGAAAGGGTCCCGGTGGTCAATCAGTTCCGAACGACGTCGCTATAGGACACGCACCCATGTGGAAGAAGAAATCTATATTTTGGGAGCTGCCATATTAGAAAGTCCTGCGTGTCCACTCTTCAATCGACGTGATGCACGTGACAGAGAATCTTTGCGTGAACCTGCTAGGATTCCTAGGCATGTATGGGAAGACAAAAGATACACCAGAAGCATGGGAGGACCAACAAATTATGAAAAACCCAAAGAACATGCATACACAGAACAAGACGGATAAAGGGCGTCACTTAAGTCGTGCCAGCTATGCTCTTACCAAAGCAGAGAAGGAAATCTTTTTTGAAGTCCTTTACAGTATCAAGGTGTCGTCTGGCTTCTCATCTAATATAAAGGGGATAATAAATATGGCAGAGAAAAAGTTCCAAAACCTGAAGTCTCATGACTGTCACGTGATTATGACGTAGTTGCTTCCAATTGCATTGAGGGGGCTTCTACCAGAAAATGTTTGAGTACCCATTATGAAGCTATGTGCATTCCTCAATGCAATATATCAGAAGGTAATCAATCCAGATATTCTGCCAAGGTTATAGAAGGATGTGGTACAATGTCTTGTTAGTTTTGAGTTGGTGTTCCCACCATCCTTCTTCAATATTATGACGCATCTCCTGGTTCACCTAGTGGAAGAGATTGCCATTCTCGGTCCGGTATTTCTGCACAATATGTTTCCCTTTGAGAGGTTCATGGGAGTCTTAAAGAAATATGTTCATAACCGTGCTAGACTAGAAGGAAGCATCTCCAAGGGATATGGAACAGAGGAGGTCATTGAGTTTTGTGTTGACTTTATTCCTGACCTTAAGCCGATTGGTGTTTCTGACTCGCGGCATGAGGGAAGACTAAGTGGAAAATGCACGCTGGGAAAGAAAGCAATGATATGTAGGGACGGGGATTCTTTCACTAAAACACACTACACAGTTCTACATAATTCCACCTTGGCAGCTCCGTATATCGAGGAACATAAGAATATTGTACGCTCCAAAAACCCGGGGAAGCCTGAATCATGGATTACAGATGAACACATGAAGTATTTTGGTGGTTGGATGCGGACACATCTCTTGAATGACACCACTGTTGGAGATCAGCTATACTTGTTGGCCGCGTCACCATCTTCTACTGTATTGAATTTCCAAGGGTACGAAATAAATGGGAATACATTCTACACGATCGTCCAAGATAAAAAGAGCACCAACCAAAATAGTGGTGTCCGCTTTGATGCAATAGACGAGAATGGACAAAAGGACACATACTATGGTTACATAGAGGAGATATGGGAACTAGACTATGGAGTCTCTTTTAAGGTCCCTTTGTTTCACTGCAAATGGGTGAACCTAAATGGGGAAGGGGTAAATATAGACCAGTTGTACGGAATGACAACAATGGATCTCAACAATCTTGGTTATAGAGATGAACCATTCGTCCTAGCCAATGATGTGTCTCAGGTTTTCTATGTGAAGGACATGTCCTCCAGACCGAAAAAAGAAAAAATATGCAAACGAATACATCATATGATGAGCCAAAGCGTCACATAGTTCTTTCAGGGAAAAGAAACATCATGGGAATCGAGGACAAGAAAGACATGTCAGAATATTATAATAAGTTTGATGAAATTCCGCCCTTCACAGTGAAAACTGACCCAAGCATTTCGTTAAGTAAAGAAGATGCTCCATGGTTACGTCTGAAGCGATCATAAGGAAGGACATATGCCAAGAAGTTCATGCTCATATTATGTAACTCTAGTTCATGTCTTTCGCGGTTTGTGGCTTCACCGAAGGATATATTTCGCGGTTTGTGGCTTGACCGGGACTATATATAGGGGGCCTTTAGTCCCGGTTTTGTAGTCTCAGTTTTTAATATTAATAAATGTCTTGGGTGTTAGTCCCGTTTTGTGGCTGGACCGGGACTATGAAGAAGTTATCCCGATTCGTACTTACCATTAAGATCTGATCTCCAAACGCGCGCGGTCACATATTAGGGAGTGCCTCTATGACCAGTTTCTTGGAGATGCCGGAGGACTAGGATCCAGCGGCATCTCCCTAAAACTGGTCGTAGTGGTGTTCCTGCTCTCGAAAACCATCTTGCAGCTTGTAACTTCTCTAACTAGATCAATACACCTGGGAGCTAACTAGTTTCACATATTAGGGAGTGCCTTTATGACCAGTTTCTTGGAGATGCCGCAGGACTGGGATCCGGCGGCATCTCCCTGAAACTGGTCATAGTGGTGTCCCTGCTCTCGAAAACAATATTGGAGATGCCTCAATCTGGCTGGAGGACTGGACTCACAAGGATGCCTATTTATAGTACAAGCAGCTCGGCATAGTGTCGACACTTACGAAATAATGTCGACACTCACCCCTATTATTAGTGCTGACTCGTGTTTTGTCCCGGTTGGTGTCTCTAACCGGGACTAAAGGTTCATCTTTAGTCCCGATTGGTGACACCATCCGGGACAAGGTACACACCGCACGATATAATGTCGACACTCACCCCTATTATTAGTGCTGCCTGGCGAAATCCCTCCAACCGGGACTAAAGATGAACCTTTAGTATATTGAAAATCTGAACAATGAAAATCCTTCGCGTGGTGTCATATTATGTGACATAGTTGAAAGGAAAAATACCGAACTTGGCATATTATGTGGCATAGTTTGTGATGTTGTGCCCATATTATGCATGCATGTGGACATTGGTATGGAGAACAATGTTGCAGGAGGAAGTTTTCCTTTTTGTCGCACGGAAAAGCCCTTTTCCATTTTCCGAGCGCAAAAAACGGGTCGTTTTGTGAAGTAACCACCAAAATGCTGTTTCAGAATGCTACCATCCCATTTTCCTAAAATACTAGACCACCTTACATGGATGATCTCCCAACCGGGACATCTCAAACCTTTTCGTCCATCCTGGGTAAAAAGGACAAATGTCTGCCGAATCGGTAGAAAGTGGGTCCGGTTTGTACTACAGGTACATGATCTATCGCCCGTAATATTTTGAAAAAATCATTTTTAGACTCGCAACATGTGGTTTCTTCAGAGATCCAATGCAAGTTCAAACGATGCTCGTCCCCTATCTTCATGCAGGCCGGTTCGACCATAGTTACAAATTTAGAAAATTCAAAACGGGCATAATAAATTCAAAAAAAATCCGAACGATGAAAATCCTTCGCGTGGTGTCATATTATGTGAAATAGTTGAAAGGAAAAATACCAGACTTGGTATATTCATCATGTCTCGAAAAAACCTTCACAAAATGACCTATCATGTTCGAGGTTTCATGGCTTTCGGTCCAAATGACCGATGTTATGTGCTGAATCACGACATAGTTTATGATGTTGTGCCCATATTATGCATTCATGTAGACATTGGTATGGAGAACAATGTTGCAGGAGGAAGTTTTCCTTTTGTCGCACGGAAAAGCCCTTTTCCATTTTCCGAGCGCAAAAAACGGGTCGTTTTGTGAAGTAACCACCAAAATGCTGTTTCAGAATGCTACCGTCCCATTTTCCTAAAACACTAGACTACCTTACATGGACTATCTCCCAACCGGGGCATCTCAAACCTTTTCGTCAATCCTGGGTAAAAAGGACAAATGTCTGCCGAATCAGTAGAAAGTGGGTCCGGTTTGTACTACAGGTACATGATCTATCGCCCGTAATTTTTTGAAAAAAAACATTTTTAGACTCGCAATATGTAGTTTCTTCCGAGATCCAATGCAAGTTATAACGATGCTCGTCCTCTATCTTCATGCACGCTGGTTCGACCATAGTTACAAATTTAGAAAATTCAAAACGGGCATAATAAATTCAAAAAAAATCCGAACGATGAAAATCCTTCGCGTGGTATCATATTATGTGAAATAGTTGAAAGGAAAAATACCAGACTTGGTACATTGATCATGTCTCGAAAAAACCTTTACAAAATGACCTATCATGTTCGAGGTTTCTTGGCTTTCGGTCCAAATGACCGATGTTATGTGCTGAATCACGACATAGTTTGTGATGTTGTACCCATATTATGCATGCATGTGAAAATTGGTATGGAGAACAATGTTGCAGGAGGAAGTTTTCCTTTTTGTCGCACGAAAAATCCCTTTTCTATTTTCCGAGCGCAAAAAACGGGTCGTTTTGTGAAGTAACCACCAAAGTGCTGTTTCAGAATGCTACCGTCCCATTTTCCTAAAATACTAGACCACATTACATGGACTATCTCCCAACCGGGACATCTCAAACCTTTTCGTCTATCCCGGGTAAAAAGGACAAATGTCTGCCGAATTAGTAGGAAGTGGGTCCGGTTTGTACTACAGGTACATGATCTATCGCCCATGATTTTTTGAAAAAATCATTTTTAGACTCGCAATATGTGGTTTCTTCAGAGATCCAATGCAAGTTCTAAATGATCCATTTTTCTTTTCGCCATTTTTCTTCCCGCCATTTTTTCCCAGCATTTCTCCCGCCATTTCTTCCCGCCAGTTTTTCCCGCCAGTTCTTCCCTCCAGTTATCTTCCTGCCATTTCTCACTATATATATGTAGGGTTGGCCTCCATTGTCATTGCGCATCTCTAGACTCATATCTGCAACCTCATCACTCTTTCCCATGACTTCCACCGTAGCACTAACTCCCAGGGAGGCAGAGGCGCTTTGCGCCTCGAACTACCTCTGCCTGCCGGGCTACTGTGTCCCCGTCGGCTGGATGCTGAGAGCCGGAGGCGTGCCGAATCCTCCTGTCCCTCTAGGTGTGGTGCGTCGGATGACCATCACGAACCACTACTACTTCGAGCTCACGCCGGAGCAGCGGAGGAATCTCAGATGGCATCCCGACTATTTCCCGACTTGGGAAGCCTTCTTTGTGGATCGGCGTGAGAGGGCGCTCTCCAGGAACGAGGAGGACGGCCCACCTCCTCCGAACTTCAACGAGGTCGGTCATCGGTTGTGGTGGCGCGGTCGGACTCTCCAGAGCGTCATGGCGTACGACACGGCCGTCGACTCTAGCCCCCGCCTGCGCTACCCTCAAGTCCAGCCCACTCGTACTCAGCCTTCAAGGTTCAACTACGGCGACCCCGACGACGACAACGACGATGGCCGCAGCGAGTACGACGACTACAGTGGCGAGTATTACAGGTGTAGGAAGGAGCATGACTGAATCACTCCAACATTGCAAAACAAGTTCGGCCGATTGTGGATTAATCTGGCCATGTATCTTAATTTTTAGTTCTTCTATGTAACTTTGTGTTAGTTGCGTTATGTACTTTAATTCCAGTTCTATCCTAATAAAATTTACTTTCCGCCCATTATTTCCCGTTCTTTTTTTCCCGCCCATTAATATATAAAAAATTTAAGTTCATTCAAATCCAAATTAAAAACAGAAAATGGTTTTGAATTATTTATTCAAATCCAAACACTTTTTATGTTTAAAGTTTTTGTAAATTCCAAATTAATATTCAAAAAATATAAGTTAATTCATTTTTAATTTTAAATGGTTCATAGTTTAAATGGTTACATTAATTATTTTTTAAAAATAGAAAATGGTTTTGAATTAGTTATTCAAATCCAAACACTTTTTATGTTTAAAGTTTTTCTAAATTCCAAAGTAATATTCAAAAAATATAAGTTAATTCATTTTTAATTTTAAATGGTTCATATTTTAAATGGTCACATTAATTATTTTTAAAAACAGAAAATGGTTTTGAATTATTTATTCAAATCCAAACACTTTTTATGTTTAAAGTTCTTCTAAATTCCAAATTAATATTCAAAAAATATAAGTTAATTCATTTTTTATTTTAAATGGTTCATAGTTTAAATGGTTACATTAATTATTTTTAAAAGCAGAAAATGGTTTTGAATTAGTTATTCAAATTCAAACACTTTTTATGTTTAAAGTTTTTCTAAATTCCAAATTAATATTCAAAAAATATAAGTTAATTCATTTTTAATTTTAAATGGTTCATAGTTTAAATGGTTACATTAATTATTTTTAAAAAATAGAAAATGGTTTTGAATTAGTTATTCAAATTCAAACACTTTTTATGTTTAAAGTTTTTCTAAATTCCAAATTAATATTCAAAAAATATAAGTTAATTCATTTTTAATTTTAAATGTTTCATAGTTTAAATGGTTACATTAATTATTTTTAAAAACAGAAAATGGTTTTGAATTAGTTATTCAAATTCAAACACTTTTTATGTTTAAAGTTTTTCTAAATTCCAAAGTAATTATCATTTAAAAAAATTACAAATTTAAACCCAAAACAAAAAATAAGGCGGGAACAGAGAGAAAATTTCTGAATTTTTTTGAAAACAGGGTCATATGTCCCGGTTGGAGCCACCAACCGGGACTAAAGACCCTGCGCGCGCCAACCCTTGGTCTGCTGAAAAAAGTGGAGTATACGTCCCGGTTGGTGGCTCCAACCGGCATCAACCGGGACGTATGACCCTTTAGTCCCGGTTGGAGCCACCAACCGGGACGTATACTCTCCCCTTTATAACTTGCGCGCCTCTTGTTCTTCTTTCCCATCTCACTTCTCTGCTTCTTCTCTGCTTTCATCGACGATGCCGTCAGGCTGCCCACGCCCGCCGTCATCGTCAGCGCCGCCGCCTCTGCCTCCGCCTCCGTCTTCGGCCGCGCGCCCTCGACCGTCTCCGTCATCCTCGCCAAAAGCGCTCCGGCCGCCACCGCCGCGCGCTCCGGGCGCCACTGCCGCCCGTGTCCAGCGCCGGCCCTCCGCCCGCGTCCTTCCCCGACCGTGCCGCCCGCATCCTTCCCCGACCGCGGCGAGAGAGTCCTTCCCCGACCGCCGCCCGTCTCCCTCTCGTCCTTCCGCGACCGCGCCGCCCGCGTCCAGCGCCGGTGTACCACCCGAGAGAGGCTCTTTATTAGTACCGTGTATATAGATTTTTTTTGACATGTGTATATACTGTGTATTTTTTTGACATGTGTAGATGTATTTAGATTTTAGGTGTGTGTATGCATATATTATTTTATTAGGTGTATGTATATATTATTTTAGGTGTATATTATTCTAGGTGTATTTATATATTATTTAGATTTTAGGTATATAGTTATTAGATGATTTAGGTGTGTATTCAGATGATGTAGATCCCGACGCGCGTGCGCACTAGTGATGATATTTAGTTGATGATTATTTTAGTTGATATGATCCCAAGGCGCGCGCACATGGAGAAGTCGCCGGCCGCCCCGCCGTCAGGCTGCCCGCCGTCACCTCTGTCCGCCGCCGTGCATCGTCGTGCATTCTCTCCCTATTTCTCCCCCTCGCGTGCATTCTCTCCCTCTCTAGACAAACCCTAGCCGGCCCTAGTAGCCGGCCGTCGTGGTGAGCTCCTGTTTCTCGTGGACCCTATCTCTCGCCCCCCTCTTGCTCTTGTTCCTCCTCCCCGTCGACCACCTGCCACCACCGCCGCTCACCGTCGTCGTGCTCCCCTCTCTGGTGACCTTTTCGAGGCGGCGCCGCTACTTTTTGGCTCGCCTCAACCTCCTCTCTCTAGCACGCACACGCACACGGCCTAGCTCGCGCTCCACCGCCGTCCCCTTTGTCGTTCTGAGGCTCACCGGCGTTAATGCGACATCACGGTGACATCACCCCGGCATCGGCACGTGGTCAACCCCCAGTCAACCTGGCCTGGGTCCCACCCTACCCACGTGGAGGATGAGTTGGCCTAGGGCCCAACTGTCTGTCTCTCTGGCTAGCTGTAGCCCGGGTGTAAAAAGTATATAAGTTGGTTTTAATAATTCCAGAAAATGATTTAATATTATAAAATCAATAACTTATTGTTTATAAGTCAGAAAAATACAAATAATATATCAAATTGTTCAGAAAAATGAAACCTATCTATTTAACCTATAATCATGCATTGTTCAACAACTTAAATGACAGGTATAATTAGAAGAACAAATGCACCCCTCTCATATGTTCCGGAGTTTCCCCGAGTTAGGGTTTTCACCCCTCGGAACCCCGATTAAATCGTCGAGCATGTCTTAAGGTTACATTCCAATGCAAATTAACTTGTCATATCATCATACTTGCTTGAGCATTGCATCGATGCAATGTGTTAATTGTTTCCCTTTCTTTACGGTGTTTGGTTCTTCCCGGTAGAATACATTCCAATTCATTTTTATTATTGTGTATGTATATATTAGGGTTTCTCTGAATTAGGGTTTATATCTCTCAACACCGTACCTAACATTCTCCCTTAGCCGCTTTGACTTATCTGTTTTTCCACCTATGTAGAAAATATGGACCCACACGACAGAGACGAAGAAAAGGAAGAGTTGATCCAAGGTGTGATCCGCGGGGAAGAAAATTTAGATGTATCGACGTTTCTGAACAGCTCCGGTGAGGGTGATCCTCTTTTTGCCGGAATAGACGACTTGTTTGAGGTTGAAGGTGATGCCTTCCGCGAGGGACAAGGCGATGCCTTGTGTAATCGAGAAGACGACCGCTCTGGCGAGGTGTATGTATTATAATTAATTCATTAATTGATCATCTCCTATCTATATAGAAATAGTAACGACGATCTTTCTTCTTTTAGCCCTCTGAATCGAACAAATCTACTGAAAAGAGCGGACGAAGCCCAACCAAAAAGTTGGAAGACCATGAGAGGTTCAGGATCAAAGATATCGCTGAAGACGGCAAACCGACGGCTCCCGAAGTTGTCGCAATCAAATTTGTGGCACAATGAGGAGTAATCGTTAGGGACTTAATCCCGATCACCATTCAAAATTGGAATAGGCCTGCTGTGGAAGAAGAGGGAACATGTTTGTTTGTCCCTAACAAGGCCAAAGATTTACTGTGGAAGAGGCTCATGCTTAATTTCAAACTAACGAAGATAGAGCTGGATCCAAATGCGGAGGATCCAGTTGAGGACGCCTTAGAACATGGGATAGCCATGGAGGCTAAGGTCAGGGAGTGGGCTTTGAAGAAGATGGCCCAGTGTTTCACCAACTGGAACAAAAGATTGCACCTTGACTATGTCGTGAAAGAGAAGACTCCGGATTTCAAGAATATTCAGTTTGAGAAGATAAAACCATTTGGGGCTGAGTTTGTGAAATACAAGACATCAGAAAAAGCTAAGAAAATGTCTGCAACAAATAAGCTGAATGCTGCTAACAAGAAGTATCACCATACTATGGGGAAAGGTGGCTAAAGGGCTGGCATTCCTAAGTGGGAGAAACTTGAGAATGAACTACGTGCTAAAAAGATCACCCCAGAGACAAACAATTGGGTAGAACATGCAAGGAATTAGTTTTACGGGCATGGGAGCACGTTGGACTCGGAAGGGATGTGTATATATAACATACGACATAAAGAAGACCCCTTGCCAATCGAGAATATGAGAAAAGCAGTAAAGGATGTTAAAGATGGAGACTTCATTCCCGATAGAGAGAATGATGAGCTCACACTCGCCCTTGGAAATAAGGAACATGATGGACGAACACGAGGCACAAGCGGCTCCAAACCATGGAGGACTGGGTTTCCCGAAGAGAGGAAAAAATATCCTAATAGAAGCCGTCAGAGGAGAAAGGACAAGGCGGAAGTTGAAACAGATATTCAGAAAGAGCGAATGCGTATAATTGAAGAACGAATAAAGCAACAACAAGATGAAATTAACGCACTTAAAGAGCAAAGTACTACCGGCCCATCTTAGCAGCACACTGCATTCGATGCTACCGGCCTATCGAATAATCAAAAAAGCAGTGTGGCTTCCACCGAGGTCCCGGGTGATGACAATGACGATGACGATGGTGCACCGACGATGGCTCCTGTTGGCTACCCAGTGGATGATATCACACAGATGACACACTGCGAGCTACATGCCAAAGTTATGAAGATATCAATGAAGGTGGCGGTCGGCTATGCCTTACCAATTGTACCCACACCAACTTACCACTGTCGTCCAGTTCCACAGGGCTACGCTGTTGTCGGGGTGGATGAAATCATGCCCACCTTTGAAGTTTTGAAGCTTGACTACCCTACAGGTGAAGGGGATGTGACTGAACCGGGAGACGCAACAAACGTCACCATTCTATGGACAAAGGAATGTATCGTGCTTCGAAATCACACGCCAAGGCCATCTTCACCGCCGCCTCACCCGTCTCCAGCGAGGTCGTCGCCGCCCCAGCAGCCGTCTTTGTCGCCTCACCAATCTCCAGCGCAGCCATCGCCGCGGGAGCCATCGCCGGCGCCTCAGGATAAAAAGTGTAAGCGTACCGCTACTCTGCGTCGTGGTAAGCGATCGCCGAAACGTAAACAAGAGCCTCTTCCAAAAGTACCAAAGGTTCCTCCCAAGAGAGCTTATGACTATACTGAAGAGGAGACTACGGCGATCGTTGATGCGGAAACGACAACGTTTTTTGCTAAGCTGAGGCGGCCGAAAGAGCCAGAGTTCCCCAGCACCAAAGAAGAAAAAGGCAGAGTGTTGAAAATGCTAAAGACTCTTCATCAACCCGAGCCAAAGCTGTCATCAGACTATGAGCGTTCTATTCTCAAGTCACATGTGGCACAACAAGCCTCGAAGAGCAGTACTGATGCAAGTGAGAAATCTGTTGCCCAGCTCGGAGAACAAGCAAAACAGTCTTGCGCCCCTCTCAAGGTGATTTCCCATACCAATGTGGGGTCGAGCAAATATGGGGCCGAAGAGCAGTATGATCTAGAGGTAGTTGCACAATACGGAGAAGTTGCCGCTGCTCAAGGTATGAGTATTGCCCAGTACTTATCCCAATTAGAGTGCTTTCCCGTGAGTGAAGTAGCATACAAATACCAGTACGGCAAACCTCTCGTCAAACCTGAGGAGGTAAATAATCTTCCAAGAAAAATGTGAAGATTGCATAACTGGTACATGCATGCCACAAAGGTCGGGGCTAACTGGATAGTGCTGAAGGTTACAAAAAACATTATGAGAAAGAAATAGATGACATGATATCCATTGAATTTGATGAACTATTTCAATTATTCAATCAAGACGCCTTGGACAAATCGATCATCAGTGCCTATTGTCTATAAGTACTAATTCTGTAATTAATTTAGTCTCCAGCTATCTCACCTTGTTTATTGCATGTATATAATCATACTGTAATATGCAGAATGAAGATTTTCGAATGCAGCAGAGGACAAATCTATGACATTGGCTTCATTGACCCATATTGGGTTCATCAAGCTAATCTCAAAACAAGCCTCCAGGATATGGAGGATAATATAGTACACGCGTTAAGGTTTCAAGAAACCAGAAGGGAAATACTTTTTCCTTACAACTTCGAGTGAGTGTTATTGTCTTGTATACACTTTCTATTTCGCTTACTCGATGTTAAGTATATAATTGATTAGTTATGCATTCGCAGCTTTCACTATATTTTGTTAATCATTCAACTTGACAAAGGGCGTGTACTAGTCATGGACTCGAAACATAAACCCCTTGAGCAGTGGAAGGACATGCAGATGCTTCTCTAGCGGTAATTCTAATAATTACGACACTATATCGGCAACGTTCGTGAATTTTATGATATCAAGTAATTAATAACTTATTTTATTCGTTTTCTTCGCCGGACAGCGCTTGGAAACGGTTCACCAACAAGGCTAGAGGTGTTTGGAAAGCGGAGTTACATTTGAAGCACTAGATGTAAGCACCACTAGCTATATCCGCGCATCTTTTTGATTCTAGTTTTGATACAGTTATTATCATGCTTGATTATTATTTTGATTGAACTATGTTTTCGTAAAGTGCCTGACGCGGGGACCAGGTAACAATCTATGTGGATACTATGTTTGCGAGTTCATCCTGCAGACGTGCAATGAGAAGGCAGAAATTTAGAGCAACTCCATGTACGTAGACAATTTCTATAGTTTTTAATTACAATTAAATTGTGTTTAGTTTCATTTATATAGGCTGACTCATTTTTTAAATCAGATCTAACATCTACGGGACGGTCTTCTGCCAAAGGATCGCGTACGAGCAATTCAGGAGGAATTGGCGGGATTCTTGGATGCAGAAGTCCTAAAACCAAAAGGGAAATACTATTCGGCTGTGTATAAACAATAGGGATTGTACAAAGAGCAACTTTTGTATGTAGTACATGAACTCGATCCGTGTATCGAATGTAATATTGTCATGATGATCTTGTGTAATATAATGGTTTCTTCATTGATGAGTGCAAAACACTAAATAAACAATAAAACAACATAAATAAATTCTCTGCCGCGGTACAAAAAGTGACCAAAATACTGCCGCGGCGGCAACAAAAGTTGTCAAAATGAATTCTCTGCCGCGACAGAGAAACGTGTCAAATCTCTGCCGCGGCAGAAGGTTATTTGTCCCGGTTCATGTTACGAACCGGGACGGTTGCTCCTTCACCCTCGCACGGAGCAGCGGCCACGTGTACGCTCTTTTGTCCCGGTTGGTGAGGCAACCGGAACTAAAGGTTGGGGCTTTAGTCCCGATTGCCCCGTCCCGGTTAGGGAACCGGGACTAAAATCCCTTACCAACCGGAACATATGAGTCGTTCTGCACTAGTGTTGATACCCAACACGGGCCGGCTCCTTGGAATTATATAACAAACGTATAGGTTATATGAGTTAGACACGGACACGGTCTATATATTTTACAATACCTAAACCGGTATAGGTACAGCTAATATACAATTACATGTACGTAGTTTATCAAAGCATACTTGGAAATGGTGAAACCAAACTACTTCGTGGACTACGGTCTAGGTGGCTGTATTATGCACGTTGCTTGGGCCTGCCCAACAAGAACTACGGTCTGACTCGAAAAAAACTACCAACGTTACTCGAGCACACCGTCGATTTCTCGATCCACGGAAACTTTCCATGTTTCGTGTCTTGGAGCATCAACGTTCAACGGAGCGCGTTCGTTGTTTCCATAAATTCGAGGAGTCCGAATTAGACTCGCATCATTGCTCCCTTACTACACAGAACTCGTATAATCATACTGTATAAGCAATGGATACGCCGCCGGCGCTGACGCTCGGGGAGTCCCTGGCAAACGTTTCCCGTAGTACAAGGTGGGCGATGGCTGTCCTCGTCCAGATTCTCTTCCCTGTAGGGTTGACCTCGCTTTGCGCGTACGCCTGCATATCGGAACTATCTCGTTCCTTCTTCAGCAGCGTCCCATGGCGGCTGCCGGCGTTGCTCTCGTGGGCCGCGTACCTGTCGGTGGTCCTCCTCATCAGGTCCTACGCGGAGCTGTTCCTGCCGCGCACACCGGTAACTGTCATCGAGAAGCTCCACAACATAGGAGTTATTGGCGTCGGCCTAGGCGTTCTCGGTCTCACGGTGGTCACCATCCTGGTCATCCAGGTCGAGGACACCCTTGTATTGGCCGGCTGCACCTGCGTTGTCTCTGTCTTCATCGTCGGGCTCGTGGCCTTCTGGGTGTGGCTTGCTCGAACTTATGGCGCATCGGAACCAGCAGCAATCTCCACGAGTCCCTATCTAATTAAGGGCTTGTTTGATTCAAAGGATTTGTAAAACACAGGAATAGGAAAAATGTAGGAATAGCATGGCATGACACTTAGAATCCTACGTGAATGAAAAATGCAGGAATCGATGATAAGCTGTTTGATTGCACCGCAGGAAAAACACAGGAAATTTTATAGGGTTTAGGTACATGTCATAGTTGTCATAGACACATAGGATTTTTTCCAAGAGGTCTCACCTCTTGTTAGAAATCCTATAGGATTATAGTGTAGGAAAGCAACGCATAGGAATTTTATAGGATTTATTCCTTTAAATCAAACACATTTTATTGGAAAAAATCTTATGGATTGGAATCCTATAGAATTCCTTTAAAAATCCTTTGAATCAAACATGCCCTAAAAGTGTTATATTTCCGTGCCCGGGCCTCTCGTTGTATTATATTGCATATTACTCTACATTGGTATCTCGCATATTGCATTCTATATATAATACCAACCCAGTACATGGTATCACCGTGTTATGTCTTAAAAGTCTCATGTGAAGTCATGTAGGCTTCATATTAAGCATTTTAACATTGTGATCATATGTGGCATTTATCAATCCAAATCATTCATGTTTTGAGAATCCTGTTTCAGGCCGGCAAGTCTCTATTGTGCTTTCTTTTCAGAATCTAAAAAGTCGGGATGGGAATGGACCGACCATGATGGTGGGACTGACGACGCTCGTGGGCGGCGGATTTTGAAATTGCGTCCTCCCCTTGCCACGCTCCGCCGCGGCGGCGCGCCGCCGGCCGCCATGCCCCCGCTCGTGGGTGTCTCCTCCTCCTCCCCTCCCCCCTCCGCTGGCTTGCCTCGGCGTCCACGCGGTTTGCCGGCTGTCGGCAGGGATGGTTCCCTGCCTCCGTCGTCCTCCGGCCGGCGGACGGCCGGCTTGTCCTCCTCTCCTCGGCGGGGATTGGGATTGATGCGCGGGATCGACGTCGCGGGGAATTCGTCCGGCAAGCCTCCTCCTTGACCTTCCCCCCTCACGCCGTCAAGATTGGTGCGCGGTGCCTCCCGGCGGCGGCGCCTCCCTCTGCCCGCTCCCCCTCGGGGCTCGCCTCGAGGCCCCCTAGGCCGCTGTCGCCGGAGTGTGTGGCGGCCCTGGCGGACCTCCATGGCCTCGCCTGGGGCGACGTGGAGGAGGAGGAGCCGGCCGGTGAGGGGCCCCCGCTAGAGCCGGAGCCGGAGCTGAGCCTCGGGGCGTGGTCCCTCAGCGGCGACGGAGGGGCTTCCGACGAGGAGAAGGGTGTCCCGACAGCGCGTTCCACATCGCATCTCCTCCGCCCCTCACTGGCGGATTTCCTGCCACACGCGCGGGTTGCCCCTGGGCGACCTCGCCGGCGGGAAGAACGCTTGGTGAGGCCCCCGCCGGCAGCGCCCCAGCAGGGGTGGGGTGGGGCGTGGTCGTAGGCGGGCCGCTGGGCCTGGTGGACGGACGGAGCTGGAGGCCAGGGCCGCTCGTGGGCCGTGGCCTGCTGGAAACCTGACCGTCGGGGCCCTGGATGGCCCACCGGGTGCCACTAGGGGCCCCCTGGGCAGCGTTCTGGGCCCGCGGCCCTCTCTGCCCACTAGGCCGCGGGGAGTCCTGGGTCCCTGGCCTACCCTAACTGTTGGAATTATGCCCTAGAGGCAATAATAAAGATGTTATTATTATAATTCTTGTTCATGATAAAGTTTATATTCCATGCTAGAATTGTATTAAGCGGAAACATTAATACTTGTGTGGTTTGTGAACAACACCGTGTCCCTAGTACGCCTCTATGGACTAGCTCATTGATCAATGATGGTTAAGGTTTCCTAACCATAGACATGAGTTGTCAATTGATAATGAGATCATATCATTGGGAGAATGATATGATGGACAGACCCAAACTAAGCAAAGCAATTAGATCGTGTCATCGTGTTCATCTTTGCGAAGCTTTTCCTATGTCAAATATTGTATTCCTTAGACCATGAGCTAATACAACTCCCTGGTATCGGAAGAAAGCTTTGAGGTCATCAAACGTCATCCTATGAGAGGGTGATCATAAAGGTGTCTCTTAGGTGATCGAAAAGTATCTGTTGGGTTGTATGTATCGAGATGGGATTTGTCCCTCCCAAGTCGGAGAGATATACTTCGGGCCCACTCGGTAATCAATATCAACACCGCTTGCAAGCATGTGGTTAAGGAGTTAATCACAAAGTGATATCGGATTACGGAACGAGTAAAGTACTTGATGTGAACGAGATTGAACTAGGTATGACGGTACCGACGATCGAATCTCGGGCAAGTAAAATATCGCGAGACGAAGGGAATATATATATGGGATTGATTGAATCCTGGCATCGTGGTTCATCCGATATGATCATCGATGAATGTGTGGGAGTCAATATGGGTTTCCAGACCCCGCTGTTGATTATTGATAGAAGATCATGTCTGCATATTCTCGAACCCGCAGGGTCACACACTTAACATGTCTCGACGCTAGGATAGATTGGATAATTGGTTTATGAGTTTTTGTTCGGAGTCTCGGATGGGATCCAGGACATCACGATAGGTTCCGGAATGGTCCGGAGAATAAGATTCATATAAGGCAGTGCAGTTTTTGGAGTTCGGAATTGTTCCGGGTTAATCGGTATTGTACCGGAAGCTTCTAGAACCTTCCGGAAGGGGACCAACGTGGCCCCACCTTCCGGGAGGGGGCATGGGCCTATGAGGGAGTGCCCTGGCCGCATTGGGCCAGGGGCACAAGGCCCCATAGGGCCCAGCCGGCCAAGAGAGGTTTAAACTCTAGATAGAGCTTCTAGAAGGGGGGGTTTCCTTGCCCCCCACTCTTCCTCCTTGGGGCCGCCGGCCTTGGCTTGGGGGAGGGGCTAGGGCTGCGCCCACCCCTCTATATATAGAGGGCTGGGGGGCGCACCAACCCCCCACACCTTCCCCTCCAACCCTAGCCGCCCTCCTGCCCTCCTCTCTCCCTCCCGACTGCTTGTAGGCAAAGCCCTGCTGTAGAAATTCTCCACCAATTGCACCGCGCCGTCGCGTTGTAGATCCAACCCATCTCTCCACCATACTTGCTGGACCAAGGAAGGAGGAGACGTCGAGGTGCTGCACGTGTGCATCTCACAGAGGCATCGCCACTTGTGGTGCTAGATCGGATCGGATCGCGAGGAGGAGAAGCGAGTACGACTACATCACCCACGTTCCGACGAACGTTCCGCTGTGCGAATCTTCAAGGGTATGAAGATCTAATCCAATCTCTCTCGTTGTTTGCATCTCCTAGATTAGATCTTGGCTTCCCTCTGTTCGCATCCGTAGAAAATTTTGATTTACTATGTCGCGAAACCCTTCAGTGGTATCAGAGCTAGATCTATGCGTAGATGTGATTCACGAGTAGAACACAACATGGTTGTTGCGGGCGTTGATGTTTTTTGTTGCAAGCCTCTTGTTTGTGTTCTTCTTATGACGCGAGATAGTGAGATTGAAGCGGTCCAGGCCAACCTTACGCGACGTCGTTCGCGAGACCGGCTCCGCACTTGACGTGTGGCTTGTTCCACACATGCGGCTGGTGGATGTCAGTTTCTCTCACTATAGTTGTCATGGGATTAACACCGGAGTTTGGCAACCATAATATCACCGTTGCGGCTTTCCGTAGGTAAGAATCGTTCTTAGCATCTACTCCCATAAGCCACGTAAAACATGCAACAACAAAGTAGAGGCGTCTAACTTGTTTTTGCAGGGAGTGTTTTCTGTGATATGGTATGGCCCAAGATGTGATGTGTATAATGTATGCGATGATCATGTTTTGTAATGTTTCACGACTTGCATGTCGATGAGTACACAACCGGCAGGAGCCATATGGTTGTCTTTATAATTGTGTATGACCTGTGTGTCAACTTCTTATGCGCCATGTAATAGTTTCACTTTATCGCTAAGTAGTTAGCAATAGTTGTAGTTGCTATTCGTGGTGGAGGCAATCATGGTGGAGTGATGGAGATCATGCCGGTACTCACAAGATGGAGATCATTGCGCGAAGATTGGCTATACCATGTCACATTAAAGTTATATGCATGTGATGTTTATCCTTTTATGTATCTTATTATGCTTAGATCGCGACGGTAGCATTATAAGATGATTCCTCACTTAAATATCAAGATAAAAACTATGTTCTCCCCGAGTATGCACCGTTGCAAAAGTTCGTCGTGTCCAAGCATCACGTGATAATCGGGTGCTATAGACTCTACGCTCACATACAACGGGTGCAAGCCAGTTTTGCACACGCGGAAATACTTGGGTTTGACTTGACGAGCCTAGCATGTACAGACATGGCCTCGGAACACATGAACCGAAAGGTTAAGCATGAGTCATATGAATGATATGATCGACACTTCGTTGTCCACCATTGAAACCACATCTCTTCTCGTGATGATCGGATTAGGTGTGGTGAATTTGGATCGTGTTCACTAAACAACTTGAGGAATGTTGAATTTAGTGGGAGTTCATCTAGTAATTTGATTAAGTTGAACTATTTATCATGAACATAGTCTAAATTGTACTTGCAAATACTGTAGATCACATGGCCAAGTCCAACTTCAACTTCAACGTTTTGGCTGAGATAGAAAAGCTTAGAAACAATGGGTCTAACTTCACCAAATGGTTCCGCATTCTGAGAATCATTCTCGCTGGCGGACAAAAGGACTATGTCCTTGAGAAAGCGCTAGGTGACGCCCCTGCTGTAGATGCGCCGGCTGATGAAAAAGCTGTTTATCAGTCGCGCAAGGATGATTATGATTTGATTAAGATCGCCATGTTGTATGCTATGGAATTGGATCTTCAAAATCGTTTTGAGGAGTTCGCCGGGCCCTTTGAGATTCTCGAGGAGCTGAAAAACATGTTTCAGACTCAAGCCCGTTCTGAGAGATATGAGATCTCTAAGAAATTCTTTAACTACAAGATGGAGGAAGGGAGTTCCGTTAGTGAGCACGCCATTAAGATGTCGGGCTACACTCAACACCTTGAGCAACTGGACTGCAAGATTCCATAGGAGCTCAAGATTGACACTCCTAGCTGCAAAAGTTTTGTAGTTGATCACAATCAGATTGGTTCCACTGATATGATCACTGAGCTCTTTGCTAAGATGAAAGTAGCGGAGGTGAACATCAAAAAGAATAATCATGTGTTGATGGTCAACAAGCCCCCCACCTTTAAGAAAGGTAAGGGTGCAAGGAAGCCCTTCAAGAAAGGCGGCGGCAAGCGCGCTGCCCCTGCTGAGAGGAAGCTCAGGTCTGGTCCTAAGCCGGACAATGAGTGCTTCTATTGCAAGGACAAGGGTCACTGGAAGCGCAACTGTCCGAAGTACTTAGCGGACAAGAAGGCTGGCACCATCAAAGGTATATTTGATATACATGTTATTGATGTTTTCCTTACTAGCCCTCGTTGTAGTGCCTGGGTATTTGATACTGGTTCAGTTGCTAATATTTGTAACTCGAAACAGGAGCTACGGAATAGACGGCGGCTTGCGAGGGATGAGGTGACGATGCGCGTTGGCAACGGATCAAGAGTTGATGTGATGGTCGTCGGCACGCTCTCCTTAGTTTTACCTTCGGGATTAGTTTTAAACCTTAATAAATGTTATTATGTGCCTGCGTTGAGCATGAACATTATTTCTGGATCGTGTTTATTGCAAGACGGTTATTCATTTAAATCGGAGAATAATGGTTGTTCTATTTATATGAGTAACATCTTTTATGGTCATGCACCTATTGTGAATGGTTTATTTCTTCTAAACCTCGAAAGGGATGAAACACACATCCATAACATTGAGGCTAAGAGATGCAAAGTAGATAGTGATAATACTACTTATTTGTGGCACTGTCGTCTAGGTCATATTGGTGTAAAGCGCATGAAGAAACTCCATTCTGATGGACTTTTGGAGTCTCTTGATTTTGAATCATTTGACACATGCGAACCATGCCTCATGGGCAAGATGATCAAAACCCCATTCTCCAGAATGATGGAGCGAGCAACGGACTTGTTGGAAATCATACATACCGATGTATGCGGACCGATGAGTGTTTCGACGCGCGGTGGATATCGCTATTTTCTCACTTTTACCGATGACTTAAGTAGATATGGGTATATCTATTTAATGAAACATAAATCTGAAACATTTGAAAAGTTCAAAGAATTTCAGAATGAAGTGGAGAACCATCGTAACAGAAAGATTAAGTTTCTACGATCCGATCGTGGAGGTGAATATTTGAGTTATGATTTTCTCACGCATCTTAAAACAAGCGGAATCGTTTCGCAGCTCACGCCACCCGGAACACCACAGCGCAATGGTGTGTCTGAACGCCGGAATCGAACCCTATTAGATATGGTCCGATCAATGATGTCTCTTACTGATTTGCCGTTATCATTTTGGGGTTATGCATTAGAAACCGCTGTATTCACTTTAAATAGGGATCCATCTAAATCCGTTGAGACGACACCGTATGAACTGTGGTTTGGTGCTAAACCTAAGTTGTCGTTTCTTAAAGTTTGGGGATGCGAAGCTTACGTCAAGAAGTTGATGCCGGACAAGCTCGAACCCAAAGCGGAGAAATGCGTCTTCATAGGATACCCTAAGGAAACTATTGGGTATACCTTCTATCACAGAACCGAAGGCAAAGTGTTTGTCGCAAAGAACGGTTCCTTTCTTGAGAAGGAGTTTCTCTCTAAAGAAGTGAGTGGGAGGAAAGTAGAGCTAGACGAGGTTATTGAACCTTCTCTTGAGTTGGAGAGTAGCGCAGCATCTGAAATTGTTCGAGTGCCGCCTGCACCAACAATAGAGGAAGCTAATGACAAGGATCATGAAGCTTCGGACGATGCTGCTACTGAACGTCGCAGGTCGACAAGGTCGCGTGCCCCTCCTGAGTGGTACGGCAACCCTGTCTTGACTGTCTTGTTAGTTGAAGACAGTGAACCTACGAACTATGAGGAAGCGATGATGAGCCCAGACTCTGAGAAATGGCTAGAAGCCATGAAATCCGAATTGGGATCCATGAGCGAAAACCAAGTATGGACTTTGGTGGACCCTCCTAGCGAACGAAAGGCCGTTGAGTGCAAATGGATCTTCAAGAAGAAAACGGACGCGGATGGTAATGTTACCGTCTATAAAGCATGGCTTGTCGTGAAAGGTTTTCGACAAGTTCAAGGTGTTGACTACGATGAGACTTTCTCTCCCGTAGCGATGTTTAAGTCCATTCGGATTTTATTAGCAATTGCTGCGTTTCATGATTATGAAATATGGCAGATGGATGTCAAGACTGCTTTCCTCAATGGCAACATTGATGAAGAGTTGTATATGATGCAACCCGAAGGTTTTGTCGATCCTAAGGATGTTGATAAAGTATGCAAACTTCAGCGTTCTATTTATGGACTAAAGCAAGCATCTCGGAGTTGGAACCTTTGTTTTGATCAAGTGATCAAGAGCTTTGGATTTGTTCCAAATAGCTACAAAGCTTGTATCTACAAGAAAGTGAGTGGGAGCTCGGTGACATTTCTGGTACTATATGTGGATGACATATTGATTATTGGAAATGACAGTAACATGCTTAACGATGTGAAGAGTTATTTGAACAAGTGTTTTTCAATGAAAGACCTAGGTGAAGCTGCTTATATATTGGGCATCAAAATCTATAGAGATAGACAAAGACGCCTGATAGCTTTAAGCCAGAGTACATACCTAGACAAAGTTCTGAAAAGGTTCAGAATGGATAAGGCAAAGAAAGGTTCAGTGCCTATGTTGTCAGGTAAGATATTGAGCAAGGCTCAGTGTCCAGCTACGGTAAATGATAGGGAAGCTATGAGCAAAGTGCCTTATGCCTCGGCCATAGGTTCTATCATGTATGCCATGTTGTGTACTAGACCGGATGTGTCCAATGCTCTTAGTTTGACGAGCAGATATCAAAGTGATCCAGGAGTGGAACACTAGACAGCCGTGAAGAACATCCTAAAGTACCTAAATAGGACTAAAGAAATGTTCTTAGTCTATGGGGGTGATGAACAGCTTGTCGTAAAAGGTTACGTCGATGCTAGTTTCGACACCGACAAGGATGATTCTAAATCTCAGACAGGATACGTTTATATTTTGAATGGAGGAGCTGTGAGCTGGAGAAGCTGCAAGCAAAGCGTCATCGTGGGATCTACAGTAGAAGCGGTATATATGGCTGCTGCAGAAGCGTCAAGTGAAGGAGTTTGGATCAGGAACTTCATCACTGAGCTTGGCGTGGTTCCAAGTGCATTGGACCCACTAGAGATATTGTGTGACAACACTGGCGCCATAGCACTCGCTAAGGAGCCAAGATATCATCCAAAGACCAAGCATATCAACCGCAAGTTTCATATAATCCGAGATTATATAGCAGATGGAGATCTGAAGATTAGCAAAGTACATACAGATCTGAATGTCGCAGATCCATTGACTAAACCTCTTCCACGTGTAAAACATGATCAGCACCTCAGTGCCATGGGTGTGAGATTGTTGCCAAATGTAAACTAGATTATTGACTCTAGTGCAAGTGGGAGACTATTGAAATTATGCCCTAGAGGCAATAATAAAGATGTTATTATTATAATTCTTGTTCATGATAAAGTTTATATTCCATACTAGAATTGTATTAAGCAAAAACATTAATACTTGTGTGGTTTGTGAACAACACCGTGTCCCTAGTACGCCTCTATGGACTAGCTCATTGATCAATGATGGTTAAGGTTTCCTAACCATAGTCATGAGTTGTCAATTGATAATGAGATCATATCATTGGGAGAATGATATGATGGACAGACCCAAACTAAGCAAAGCAATTAGATCGTGTCATCGTGTTCATCTTTGCGAAGCTTTTCCTATGTCAAATATTGTATTCCTTAGACCATGAGATAATACAACTCCCTGGTATCGGAAGAAAGCTTTGAGGTCATCAAACGTCATCCTATGATAGGGTGATCATAAAGGTGTCTCTCAGGTGATCGAAAAGTATCTGTTGGGTTGTATGTATCGAGATGGGATTTGTCCCTCCCAAGTCGGAGAGATATACTTCGGGCCCACTCGGTAATCAATATCAACACCGCATGCAAGCATGTGGTTAAGGAGTTCATCACAAAGTGATATCGGATTACGGAACAAGTAAAGTACTTGATGTGAACGAGATTGAACTAGGTATGACGGTACCAACGATCGAATCTCGGGCAAGTAAAATATCGCGAGACGAAGGGAATATATATATGGGATTGATTGAATCCTGGCATCGTGGTTCATCCGATATGATCATCGATGAATGTGTGGGAGTCAATATGGGTTTCTAGACCCCGCTGTTGATTATTGATAGAAGATCATGTCTGCATATTCTCGAACCCGCAGGGTCACACACTTAACGTGTCTCGATGCTAGGATAGATTGGATAATTGGTTTATGAGTTTTTGTTCGGAGTCTCGGATGGGATCCGGGACATCACGAGAGGTTCCGGAATGGTCCGGAGAATAAGATTCATATAAGGCAGTGCAGTTTTTGGAGTTCGGAATTGTTTCGGGTTAATCGATATTGTACCGGAAGATTCTAGAACCTTCCAGAAGGGGACCAACGTGGCCCCACCTTCCGGGAGGGGGCATGGGCCTATGAGGGAGTGCCCTGGCCGCATTGGGCCAGGGGCACAAGGCCCCATAGGGCCCAGCCGGCCAAGAAAGGTTTAAAATCTAGATAGAGCTTCTAGAAGGGGGGGTTTCCTTGCCCCCCACTCTTCCTCCTTGGGGCCGCCGGCCTTGGCTTGGGGGAGGGGCTAGGGCTGCGCCCACCCCTCTATATATAGAGGGCTGGGGGCACACCAACCCCCCACACCTTCCCCTCCAACCCTAGCCGCCCTGCTGCCCTCCTCTCTCCCTCCCGACTGCTTGTAGGCAAAGCCCTGCTGCAGAAATTCTCCACCAATTGCACCGCGCCGTCGTGTTGTAGATTCAACCCATCTCTCCACCATACTTGCTGGACCAAGGAAGGAGGAGACGTCGAGGTGCTGCACGTGTGCATCTCACGGAGGCATCGCCACTTGTGGTGCTAGATCGGATCGGATCGCGAGGAGGAGAAGCGAGTACGACTACATCACCCACGTTCCGACGAACGTTCCTCTGTGCGAATCTTCAAGGGTATGAAGATCTAATCCAATCTCTCTCGTTGTTTGCATCTCCTAGATTAGATCTTGGCTTCCCTCTGTTCGCATCCGTAGAAAATTTTGATTTACTATGCCGCGAAACCCTTCACTAACCTCTATCCATCCCCGTTCCCTCACCCCCCGCCGCCACCTCTGGTTCCTCGCCCCCGTCGGCTCCATCTCTCCTCGTCGACGTCCCCGCCCCTCCCCCTCGCTCCTACCTATCTGCCGCCATGGCCAACCGGCCTCGCAGCCCGCCTCCGCCGCAGGGTGCTCCGCCGCCGGCCCCCCGTCGCGCTCTCTCTCCCCCGCGACGCTCGCCCCCCCCCCCCCCGCGTCGGTCCTCTCCTCCGGCGCGCCGGCTCTCCTCCTCGCGTCGCTCCCCTCCTGCCCGTGGGGCTTCCTCCCCGCCACGGGACCGTCGTCAGCCTCCCCCCACGGTTAGGCTGGCACCTACCGCCACCCCGGGTGGAGGTCGTCCCTGCCGCCACGCGACCAGCAGGTCCGGCGACCATCCAGGTCCCCTCCTCGGGCTCGCCGGAGGCTTGAGGACTCCCACCGCTCGCCCCCCCAGCAGCCAGACCTGGCAAGGGAGGAGCGACTACGGGCAGCGGCTCTCCAGTCTCGGGATGCGGCTGCCTTGCCAAGGCTGGGCGGGAGTCGGGTCGATGCTTCGTCGTGGCGTGATGATCGGGCCCCTGGCCAGCACCCCGTGGGTTCAGCGGGACTCCGGGAAGGGAAGAAAGCCGAATCATCGGCTCCCAAGAAGAAGAAACGCAAATCCAAGAAGAAGAAGAGGGTGGTGTCGGTGCCGGTGGCTGGGCCGGCTGCTGTGGCGGCCGCTGCGCCGGGTGTCCTGGGGCCCCACCCTAGGGTTCCTCCAGCGACGCGTTCTGGCATGCTTCCCGCGGCCGCTATCCCGCTTCGCAGGGAGGCCTTGGAGTACTATGGCCATGGGGTTGATGGTGGTTTCTACGTCATCGACATGGGTGGCGTGCAGATGACTATTTCGGAGACCCTGGCCATGGTGTCCATCCTCCCTGAGCAGGCCCTTCCCCCGGAGTTGGTGGTCACGGAGGACCTGATCCAGGAGGATCTCCGCGCAGTCCTTCCTGGCCACGAGTGGCCGGTCCACCGAGTCTCGACGTCTGAGTTCGCGGTCCACTTTCCTTCGGTGGTGATCCTGCGCATGTGCGCCTGTGGCTCGTCCTTCACCCTGCCTCTCCACCAGCTGAGGGTGTCCATCCAGCCCTCTTCGGCCGCGCAGGAGACCGTGGCTACTCTCTCGGAGGTATGGGTGCGGATCTCGGGGATCCCCCACGAGGCTCGGCGCCCTGAGGTGGTGGCCTTGCTGTCCCAGGCCGTGGGCAAGCTCACGGAGTTGGACATGAGCTCTCTGCCGGGCCACGGGCCCATTCGTCTTCGTCTGCTCTGCCCGGCGATCTCCGTGTTCCCGGTCTCCCTCCCTCGCGTCTTCTTTGACCGGGTGGGCAGAGACCTCCTGGTGGAGCTGGACGAGGAGGTGCCGGTCCCCGGAGGTTCTCTCTCCCCCCTCCATCCCCGGTCCCCGCTGACAACGCAGATCTCGGGGGGGGGGGGGCTCGGATGGCAGCGACTCCGGGTCTGACCCCGAGTCTCCCCTGACCACTGACGCCTCGCTGCCGGCCCCTCCGCTGCCGTAGGATGGTGGTGTCGGGGGCCCCGTGGCCCTCCTCCGTGCGGCCGCTCCCCCGGGTGCTAGCCCCCTTCTCCCGGGGTGCCCCCATCTGTCGCTGAGTGCCCTGGCCAAGATGGCCCCGGTCGATGTTCCCCGCTGCTTCCGCTCCGACCCACCGCTCTCCATCGACCTTCCCATCACCCAGTACGGCTCGAACCTTGGCGCGGACATGGGCCTGATCTCTGGCGTCCCCCTGCTGCGCTACTGTCCTCTGATGAGGAGACTTTGGGGAGTGTGGGGCTGGTGGTTTGCTCCCCCAGTCCCCCGCTCCCCTGGGGTGGTCTGCTACTCCCTCGCCCCGGATACTCCGGACCCCACGATGGCAGTCGCCGGAGAGGTGGATCCGCCTTCCCCTGAGGTGGCCCTCAAGCTCTGTCGGCACAAGACCCCTAGGCCTCCCCCTCCGCCGCCGTCCCGCCACAGTGTCAGCCTTGCTGGTGCAAGGGTGGGCCTCTCTGGTCTGGAGCCGACAGTGGCCGAGCGGGCCGTTATTCGTGTCGCGGCTTGTGATGAGATATCAGGTACTTCCCCTGCCCCCTCTATTCGTCCTTCTGATCATGGCCCAGCTGGTATTCCTGGCTCTTCGTTCTGTGTCTTGTCTGAGGTGTCGCTAGCTCACCTGGGAGAGGTGGCTGATGATTGTGGTATCGTGTTCCGTGGTGAGAAGGGTCCCCGGGTTGAGCAGCTGGCTGCCATTAAGGCACGGGAGGGGTACGCGGGTGCGATCACTGCTGCCCAATCTCGTGATGCTCGGGAGCGTGAACGCGCCCAGATCCTGGCCGTGGCTGGATCCTCTGGACCTGGCCCCAGCAAGGATCCCCCTCGTGCGCCCGATGAGAGGGAGGTGACTCTGGAGACTACCCCGAGGGGTAGGTCTCGGGGTAGACCTCCCAAGGCTGCCGCTTCCCGTTCCCGATCTAGTCATGCCCATTCGCTCCCCGTTCAGGGGACCCCCGAGGCTTGAGGTCCCCTATGGATCTTAGTCGGGCTTTTCAGGCATTCATTTGGAACATCCGAGGGTTCGGGCAAGAGGGTCGTCGCCGCCAGATCAAAGAGTATATTCGCTTGGAAGCGCCGGATATTTTCGGCCTTCTGGAGACGATCCACTAGGACTTCTCTATTGCTGAGCTTGAGGGCCTTTCTCGTCACAAGTTCTGCTGGACATGGCTTCCGGCTAGTGGCCACTCCGGGGGCATCCTCCTTGGGGTCAAGGAGGACACCTTTGAGGTGGATGATATGGACCGCGGGGACTTCTTTGTGAGCATGTCCCTCAACCATAGACAATATCGTTTCAAATGGGAAATGATCATTGTCTATGGCCCCGCGGACCATAGGAGGTCCGCCGAGTTCCTGCTCGAGCTGAAGCTGAAAGTGGAGCAGGCTGAGATCCCGGTGGTCGTTGCCGGGGATTTCAACCTGATTCGTGCGGCGAAGGACAAGAGCTCGGAGAACGTGGACCTCCCTAGGATGCGTATGTTTAATGATTGCATCGCGGATCTTTCTCTGCGCGAGATTGCGCGGGTGGGAGCTAGATATACGTGGACCAATAAACAGCTAGCCCCGATTCGCAGCGTCCTCAACCGTGCCTTTGTTTCTGTTTACTGGGAAGTGATGTTTCCGCTATGCTCTCTGAGGGCCGTCACTAGGATCGGCTCCGACCATACCTCCCTCCTTCTTTCCTCGGGAGGGGGCCGCCCACCTTGACTGAACCGCTTCCACTTTGAGTCCTTCTGGCTCCAGAAGCAAGGATTCATGGAGGCAGTGCGGGCCAGGTGGCTGCTGGCAGCCGCCTCTCCCCCCCGGGCACACTCTGCGGTGGATATCTGGCATCATTGCACTAAGATATCCCGCCAATTCATGCGCGGGTGGGGGGCCAACCTGGGGCGGAGCTCAGGTCCCAGAAGGAGTCCATCTTGCGGGAGATTCAGGCCTTAGATCGGGAGGCTGACCTTCGTGGCCTGTCGGCGGAGGCCTGGTCCCATAGGTATGCCCTGGAGACCTCCATTATGGAGATCTACAGGGGCGAGGAGGCATTCTGGTGTCAGCGGAGTCACCAAAACTGGACTGTCCAGGGGGAGTCGAACACGGCCTACTTCCATGCCATTGCCAATGGGCGGAGGAGGAAGTGCTCGATCCCTTGCCTCTGGGAGGGGGGGCTTTTGGAATCTCCACAGGCGCTTTCCTCTCATATTTATAGCTTTTACAAATCCCTCTTATCGGTGCCGGTCCCCTCGGGCATTTCGCTTGCGCCGGCCTTCTGGACAGGTGGGGCGCTGGTCATCCCGTCTGAGAACGCGGACCTCACACGTCCGTTTCTCGCGGACGAGGTGTCGGCGGCCCTAAAGTCTATGAATACGGGGTCGTCGCCAGGCCCCGATGGCCTGTCGGTGAGCTTTTTGCAGATGTTCTGGGCCCAGCTCCAACCGGTTATCATGCGGATGTTCCAGGAGTTCTATACAGGGACCCTGGTGATGGCGCGTCTGAACTTTGGTGTGATTACTTTGATCCCCAAGGTAGTGGGGGCCACAGACATCCGCCAATTCCGCCCCATCACAGTGATCAATGTTATCCAGCGCCTCTTTGCGAAGGTCTGTGCTATCCGGCTGGCCCCGGTTCTAGAGAGACTCACGCACCCCCTCCAGTTCGCGTTCTTGAAGGGACACCTCATTCATGATGATGTCCTTGCCCTCCATGAGATTATTCATGAGATCAATACACGCCATCAGAGAGGGGTGTTCCTCAAGTTGGACTTCCAGAAAGCCTATGACCGGTTGGACTAGGCTTTCCTGTGACTTGTCCTGGAGAGGAGGGGGTTCGATGATCGCATGATCTGCTGGATTATGTAGTTTGTGATGAGTGGTAGGACGACGATCAATATCAATGGGGAGATTGGACCCTACTTTACCCCATCCTGTGGGGTGAGGCAAGGGGATCGAATCTCCCCCCTCCTCTTTAACTCCACGGTGGATGCCCTTGCAGAGATTTTGGATAGAGCCAAACTCGCTGGCCACATTACTGGTGTGGTAGGGCATCTGATCCCGGGAGGGGGTATTTCTCATCTGCAGTACGTGGATGACACTATGATCATGGTGCAGGGCTCGGACCTAGACATCAGGAATTTGAAATTCATGCTGCTCTGCTTCGAGGTCATGTCAGGGCTCAAGATCAACTTCGACAAGAGCGAGGTCATGGTCCTAGGGTTCGATGACGTCGACTGGCAGCGTATAGCCAACAACCTCAACTGCAACCTGGCGGAGTTCCCCATTACCTACCTGGGGTTCCCCATGCGAGAGTCACGGGTGTTGATCAAGGACCTTGCCCCCTGGTCACGCGAGTACGCTCGAGAGCCGAGCCTTGGCGAGCGCGGCTCACGTCGAAGGGGAGCAAAACGGTTCTGATCAACTCCTGTCTTTCGAGTCTTCCCATGTATCAGATGGGTCTGTACCTGCTTCCCGAGGGAGTCCATGCCGACTTCGCTAAGGAGCTGTCGAGATTCTTTTGGGCGGCTAGAGACGGTCACCAAAGATACCATATGGTGAAGTGGGCGGACGTTTGCGCCCCCAAATGCTTTGGGGGCATAGGTATCATGGACTCCCGGCGCTTCAACGTGGCCCTGATGCTGAAGTGGGTGTGGCGCATCCTGAGGGACGACGGGGGGCTTTGGTTGCAACTTATCAAGGCCAAATACCTCTGCGACCGGCCCCTCTTGGCTTGCGAGCGGTGGGAGGGGTCGCAGTTCTGGAGATCTATCCAGGACATTAAGCATTACATTGGCCACGACATCTCCTTCGTGGCTGGGGATGGCCAGGGGGTCCGCTTTTGGCTTGACCCCTGGCTGCTCCCGGTGCCGTTGGGGATCCGGTTCCCCGCCCTCTTTGCCATCTCGGCCTCCCCATCCTCGCTTGTCGCGGAAAATTTCCGGGATGGTATCTGGAACCCCCTGTTTCGCCGTTCCTTCAACGAGGTGGAGGCTGCCGAGCTCCAGTCCCTGATGGGGGCCTTGCCCGCCGCTCTCTCCGAGGGGAAGGATGTGGCCTCCTGGCTGCTCCTCCCCTCGGGTGAGTTCTTGGTGAGCTCGGCCTGTAAGGCCCTATTCCAGGGCCCTGAAAGGCCGTGGACGGGCCCCCTTTGGGAAGCTCCACTGCCCCTTAGCATCCTCATCTTCGTTTGGCAACTTCTCCGGGATAGGTTGCCCTCGGGGGTGGAAGTCTCCAAGCGTAACGGCCCCGGTGACGGCCGGTGCCCCCTATGTGGGACACCGGAGTCGTGCACCCACATTATGTTCTCTTGCTCGGCGGCACGGTTCTTATGGAATTTTGTTCGGGAGGCTCTAGGTCCGACTTGGCAGGCGCAGGAACTGGGGGAGTTCTTGCAGGCCCAGGCAAACCGGACCGGAGGAGGACGCCGCCTTTTCTGGCTCCTCTTCGCAGCCCTATCCTGGACGCCGTGGAATGTGCACAACAAGATGGTGATCGAACGGATTTTCCCCACTCGGACGTCTGACTCTGTTTTTTCTTTGCTTGTCTTTCTCCAGCAGTGGTCCCCCTTGGTGCGTTCGCGTGACCGCCCCGCGTTCGAGTCTTCGCTCCGGGCGCTGCGCGCTGTGCGCTCCCCTTCGCGGCGCCGTCGTCTGCATCCCACGCGCCCTCCCCGACGTCGTGATGGACGCCGCCTCCCCTGGTCTCCCACCTTTTTTGTTTTTTCTTTGGGCACTGATGTGCTGTGGCCCCAGCGTTGGTGTGACCTTTTCCTTTTTCTTTGGCCTCGGCCGTGTTGGTTGTCTGTCTGACTTTGTACTTGAATTGTGCTTTATTTATAAAGCGGGGCGCGAGCCTGATTCGAGAGAGAGAATGGACCGACCATGTCCTGGCATTGGACCTGGCCCTATTGGTCTGAAGGGCAATTTTGTGAGGCCACGGGTCCATCCATTTTTAAGAAGTCAATGGCCTCGTTGACCTGATGGGTATTTTGGGTCGACCCAAATTCTTTCTTCTGTATTTTCTTGCCGTATCTATTTTACAAATTTAGCGATCTCATACGTTCCGGTATATGGCTAGAATTATAACTCGAAACTAATTTGATACATTAAAACCAGTCTGAATAGAAACGACCCACCTGAGACATAGTTCCAGGCTTGAAACCAACTAAATACAAGAGACACACTGAGTCCACACATAAAAATAATAACAGTACTGACGACTCAACTGACAACACTGACAACCAAAATGAACACAGAACCCAGTCGGGACAGAAAGACCAACTAAACCAGGATTACTCAGAGATAAAAGACACTGACACTGGCCAAAAACCAGGGTAGACCCAAACATAAAGACATGAGATTTATTCATCACCACCAAGCTTTTTATCCCCCTGCTGTGACGGATTAGCCTCAAGCTTCTCCTGTGTTAAGTTGTCAGAAGCAATCACTACGGGAATAACCAAATAGGCCGATGGCCTTTTTATACGCCGACGGCAAAATGCCGGGGCCGTCGGCCCAGTTTTGCCGTCGGCGTAGAATAAATAGGCTGACGGCCGCCGTCGGCGTAAACAGAACCGTCGGCGTAGCCCATTGGGCTAACGCCAGAGCAACGGCATCAAGTCTACGCGGTTTCAGACCTATGCCGACGGCTTTGCCGTCGGCGTAGCTATTTTTTTTTCATATTAATCTTAGAAAAACATAACTAAATCATTTAAATTCAGAAAAATACATATAATATATCAAAATTTGCAGAAAAATAAGATCTATCTATATAAACTCAAATATTATATATTTTTATTCAAAAAATACATAAAAAATACAAATACTTTCGTATAACATATTTTTCATTTTCTGAGTGCAAAAAACGGGTGTTTTGTGAAGCAACCACCAAAAGAAAGTTTCAAAATGAAAATACCACATTTTTCAAAAATACTAGACCATATTGAATGGACAATTTTCCAGCCTAGATATCTCAAACTTTTTGTTCACCTCGTAAAAAAGACGAAGCAAGCAGCAGCAGCAGCGAAGCAATCTCCACGAGTCCCTATCCAATTAAAAGTGTTATATTTCCGTGCCCGGGCCTCTCGTTGTATTATATTGCATATTACTCTACATTGGTATCTGGCATATTGCATTCTATAATACCAACCCAGTACTCCATGGTATCACAGTGTTATGTCTTAAAAGTCGCATGTGAAGTCATGTAGGCTTTATATTAGAGTAAATGACACTGCGAGTCACTAAACTTGTCTCGTATATGCACTTAAGTCACACATCTTGCAAACTGAACTAACCGGTCACTTTACTTGTCTTTTGATGCACCCGAGGTCACAAAACGGTCTGCTCGCTGGTTTTTGACAAAAACCGGCACGCGCCAGACGTGGTTGTTTTCAATCAGGCCCCTGCTTCCTTTTCTTTACCCAGGTCGAGCCGGACTTGATCTATTCGTTGTTCTTCCTCTGCTCGCTACAGGTTCCGCGGCAATGGAGGAGCCCGCCGCACCAGACGCCGGGGATCGCTCGTCCTCGACGCCACCGGTAGAGGAGAGAACGGAGGCCAACGGTTTTCCTTGTCTTCGGCTAGAGTGGCAAGAGTCCCCGATGCACGGTACATAATCTTCTCCCCAAAAATCTAGGGTTTCAGAAGTCAGCGCCCGCTGTTCTCGCTCAGAATTCCCAGCGGTAATTAGGCAGGGGATTGTTTGATTATTAGAGGATAGGCATGGGTTAATTACTGCTCATACGTGTTGTTGCAAAGCCGCTGTTCATACGTGTTGCTGCAAAGCCGCTGTTGTATGCTCGTACGTGCTGAATTTTGTATTGGTTTTTCCCTTGCTCATATGTGCTCATACGTGCCGATGCAATTTGTATTGGTTTTTCCCTTGTTGAATTTTGCTTGAATTTTTCATGGTCTAACTAAATTATGTTCTTGTTTGTGTACACGAAGAATAAAAAGAAAAAACAAGTGGTGTATAAGTTCAAGCCATTTAACACTGCTGGTGACATGGATAATCCTCAATTTAAAACAGGCATGATATTTGACTCTGTTGAGGTTGTTAGGAAAGCAGTGTCGCAATATGCAGTCAATGAGAGAGTTCAAATAAGAAAGAAAAGGAACAACAAGAAAAGGTTTGAGGTTTTTTGTGAAGGAGAAACAAGCACAGGGGAGTTGTGTACATGGAAATTGGTTGCTGTCAAGTATAATCAAACCGTGGATTTTGTTGTGAAGTGTTATGTTGGAGAGCACACTTGTGAGAGAGTTTGGGAAGTCAAGGAATTGACAGCACCTTTTTAGCCCAGCAGTATGTTGAGATGTTTAGGGACAATGACAGGATGTCACTAAAAACCTTTGCTAGGAAAGTGAGGAAGAAATACAATATGGAACCTAACAGGTTCAAACTAGGGAGAGCTAGGAAAGCAGCATTGGCAGTGGTACATGGTGATGAGATCAAGCAATTTTCATTGCTCTGGCAATATGGGTTACATTCCAACATGCAATAACTGTTTTGGAAAATATTATTGAATTGTACTAATTTCTGCTATATTTTTCATTGTAGATTCATCTTAGATGCTAGAGAGCTTCTAGTCATGTCCATGTTTGAGAAAATTAGATCACAGATTCAACACCGACAGTACACAAAAAGGAAGGAAGGTACTGAGAAAATGGCTGGCAATATAACTCCAAAGATAAGAGACAAGTTGAGAAAAAACACAGAATTATCTAGAGATGTTGAAGTTTCTCCAACTACCTATAGGGTTTTTGGAGTGGAGTCACATGGAAGGAATTATGTGGTGGACCTTAACTTGAGATCATGCACTTGCAGAAGATGGCAACTTACAGGTATACCTTGTAGCCATTCAATTGCTTGCATGAGGCATGAAAGAATAAAGCCGGAGAGCATGGTCTCTAGCTGCTACTCTTTGGCTACTTACATGCAAGCATATGGAGGACAAATCTTTCCTTTGACAGATAAGGATGAGTGGGCACCGGTAGATGCAACTCCTATATTGCCACCTCTTTATGAAAAAAGCGCCGGGAGGAGGAAGAAAAATAGAAGGAAGCAACCAGAGGAGAGTGAAGATGGCACTAGGTTGAGCAAGCATGGAGCTATAATGCATTGTGGATATTGCAAAGCAGCTAGCCATAACAGGAGTGGTTGTGGTGATCTTAAGGCTGCAATATTGAGAGAAACTGATGAACCAGAGGCACCTGATCTTGTTGCACAACAGCCATCGGCGAAGCTACATGCACATCAGCAAGAGGAGCAAAAGGGAAAATGTCCCGCTACACAAATGGAAGCAAAAAGTACAAGTTCAAGAGGAAGGAAAAGAAAACAGAGTTCCAAGATGAGGGAACATGTTGAGCAACTAATGGAGGCAGCGAGGAGGAAGAAATCAAAACAAGTGGTAGATGAAAATGGTGATGTTGACTTCCCTGTCATTAGAACTGTAAGTATTCTTCATGATTTCCATTTATTTTTTTATTTCATGCCAAACCATTGTCATACTAAATTAGTATATCCACCTCATAGCACATCCATCAAAACCAAGTGAGGCTAGATCTAGATCCTGAACACCAAGAGGATTCTATGGTTCACATTCTAGGACATGAGGTAAAGAAAATATTAGTTTATTTCATTATGTGACTACTTGACTGTTCATTCCATAAGTAGGCATTTACCTGTTCACTCCATTTATGCTATAATAGGGAGCAGCTACAGGAATTCCTTTGATAATGGAGGAAATGCCTGAACAAAATTGTTTCATAGCAGCAAATAGAGCCAATGTACCTACAGCAAGAGGTCCACTTGTGACCACAGCTGGGAGAGCACTAGGAGCTACAAGATCAAAAGGATCAAGGGGAGCTACAGGAGCAAGTATGATCAATCAGGAATTATTTGGTAGTAGAAACATCCACTAATTATTGCAATACCTCTTTCTACAGGAGCTAGGGGACCAAGGGGAGCAAGAGGGACAAGTGCAACTGGAAAGAAAAGATCAAAAAAAGATGCGCATCAAGAAGAGTTTTAGTCCACTCAAGGAGCTCCAATAGATGATGCATGAGGATCGATACTTTATTATTGTCAAAACTGATTGTGTATCAGTACTAGTTGTTTTTGGAGTGGTTTCGACTTGTCAAAACTGATTTGTGTATTAGTACTATGTGTTATCAGTACTAGTGGTTATGGGTTTGAACTGTCAAAATTGTGTTGTCAAGACAAAGTATTGTCTTCTTATGTGCTGTCAAAAAGTGGCCGTTGATCCATATTGTTGATACTTATATTGTGCTCTTTTTTATTTGTTGTCAGAAGTGATACAAAATGCAATAGAAATACTATCCAAATTGCTACAGATATGCTGTCCTTATTGGTACCGAAATGCACCGTAAATTGCTACAGAAATGCTGTCCAAATTCCTTTCAAAAGTGACGCAGGGGGCTGATTGAAAACAACCAGCATGCCGGTTTTTGTCAAAAAACCAGCCAGCAGACCGTTTTGTGACCTCGGGTGCACCAAAAGATAAGTTGAGTGACCGGTTAGTTCGGTTTGCAAGATGTGTGACTTAAGTGCACATACAGAACAAGTTTAGTGACTCGCAGTGTCATTTACTCCACAGAGGGGAAATGTGGAATTCGCTCTTGTTCCTCCATTTTCTTTCTCCCATAGTTTGTCAGGATCACATTGTTTCTTGGATGACTACTTGCTCTGCGGGGTGAAAATCCTTGATATGGTACATCGGTTTCTGCAACATACTCCCTCTGTTTCATATTATAAGACGTTTTAGAAAATGTTTCAGACAGCACAAAATACATGAATTGGACAAAACTGCTCTCGATGACATGTTTGGTCCATCTTTTAAATTTTGAATCTTTCCTATCCTCCCGATCACTGCCAACTCGCATCCTCCCCATCAGAGTGCTCGCATCACCTCCACCTCACTGGAATCGATCCACCAAAATCAATCCAGCTGAGCACCTCTGCGGCAGATCCAACAGAACACCTCCACGCGAGGCCGGAAGATCCAGCAGACACCTCCACGCGAGGCCGGTAGATCATCTCCACGCGGTGCCGGAAAATCCAGCAGAGCACCTCCACGGGAGGCCAGCGAGCACCTCCGCGCACTGGCAAGAGGGACTGCCAGCAGCTTGCCCCGACCTACCAACTGCGCAAGAGGAAACACCGGCAGCTCCAATAGCTCGCCCCCGAGCTCCTAGCTGCGCAAGAGGAACAACGACAGTTTCGGGACCTCGTCCCCGACCTCCCAGCTGCGCAAGAGGAGACGCCGACAGCTCCGGCAGCTCGCCCTCGACCTCCTAGTTGCGCAAGAGGGAATGTCGGCAGCTCCGGCACCTCGCCCCCGGCCTCCCAGCTGTGCAAGCGGAAACACCGGCAGCTCGCCCCCGGCCTTCCAGCTGTGCGAGAACGTCGGCAGCTCCAGCAGCTTTCCCCCGACCTCCCTCTTGCTCTGCTTTTTCTAGGGGCCTGGGAACGTGCTGCCAGAAGCCGACAAGACCCAGCACCTCGCCGCCGGCGATTTATAGCAACAGTACTGAAAAAGATGCAACCGAACAAGCAGCAAGAGAAAAAGATACACCAAGTGACAAGAATCAAGGGAACAAGAGGCAAAGGAAAAATAAGCAAGTGCAAGAAGAAAGTGAAAAAGATGCAAGCGAACAAACGGCAAGTGCAAAACATGCAAGCGAACAGATGCTAGGCTAAGAAGCAAATGTTAAACAAATCCTAGGCCAAGATATGCAAGAAGTGTATGAAGACGTGCATTGAAGTTTGTTGTGCGTTTGTGTGCTTATGTGTTGTTATGTTGTGTGTCAAACTACACACTTGCAATGAACGAGCTATTGTTAAGTTTAGTGCAATCTACTATATATATATATATGTCTGTGCAAACTTTGAATTTAACAATGAAGCTTGAGTAATTCACAAGCACACAGATAAACAATCTACGTAGGCTGCTTGTGCAGGAGTACTAATAATATGCTGAACAGGTGTCTGTACAAACTACTCTACTAGATATGTTGAACAGGTTACTTGTGTTTGTACAAAACAGAGGGAGTAAACAATACAGAGAGAGTATATTGTTCGAGTAATCGATATATCTTCAGGCCACAGATTCCTTGCTATAGAAGGAGTAAATAATATGCACACCATCGTTGTCCTACAATATATGTTCTACAGTAGCAAGCAAGGAATCAAAAGCTACATATTATATCGCTCACCTCGAAGAGAATCAAGGGCCAGCTTCAAATGGAGCACAGAGCCATCATCCATATAATCTTCATCTTCAAGAATACAAGAACCCGTCTTCTTTTCAACTCTAGATGCGACTACCTTGAGCATCTCTCTCACATCGACCTCAGCATTCGTCTGGACGTGATTCATACTCCACCTAAAGAACAAAAAGAGGATGTCAATAATCAACCTCAAGGTCAAAATCCAGGTACTGCACTACTTTAAAAAAAAGATGTTGGACTACAGTTTGTTTGCTGAATGCTGATTAGTGGATAATCAAAATGAAAACAAGGAGAGCCAGCGAAGCTGAATGAAAACAATGTAGATGCAGCCGATTCAGCACAAACGTGTGAATCTTGACAGTAGTGCAGTTGATTTGGTGTACTGCATTAGTATAACAAGAAAAACACAAACATTATTCAGAGAGTACTGCATATACTGAATCATGTTGACTGAATATATACTCCTACAACATGAATACTTACTACAAGAATAATTCAGTTCAGTATCACGAAATTTAGAGTACCGAACAATTCAGAGTAAGCAACTTAACTTGAGTGGTTGTAGTCCAACATGACTCGCAAGAATTCAGAAATTCACAGGAATAATTCAGAGACCAAATTTCAGAGTACTGAAATTCACAAGAATGTTTAACAGATAATTAAACATTTCTTGTTCTACTCCACTTCTAGACTGAAACATTGACAGATAATACAAAGTTCAGTACTGGTAATTGCTTCATACTAGGAGTAACATTGATTTACTACATGTGCTAGGGTCAGTACTCTGCAATAGTCAGAGAACATGCAAATCATTGCAGATTGTTATATGGCAAACTATAGGATTGATCTCTCTGCAACTAAATCACATATTCCATAAATAGTACAGACGGTAGGTAGGCAGTTGAATGCTAGCTTCATTTCAGAAAACAACGTTGTCAGAGTAGGATCCATTGTTAAGATATTCAGTTCTGTGGTGCATATGTTAATACTATTTGCCCAGGTGTTATTGTCATCCTAGAAGCGAGGTGTGTCAGCACTCGAACGGGTGGCACGGCTGGGGACGGTCCGGTGGAACGCGCCCGGGGTTTAGTCTCACCTCGCTAGTTGAAGGAGGCCGACACCAGCTTATATAGCTGGGCAAACCTCTCCCTTCAGTCGCGGCTTTTGGGCTGAGAGAGGCCTTGGGCCTCCAAATACACTGGTTGAGCGTGGGCTGGCCTTTGGGTCGCTAACATCTGGTATCAGAGCCAGCGTGCGCACCGCTATTAGGTGTGTGGCGATCTGCATCGCTCATGTTTAGGAGGATGGGATGTCAGCACTCGAACGGGTGGCACGGCTGGGGACAGTCCGGTGGAACGCGCCCGGAGTTTAGTCCCACCTTGCTAGTTGAAGGAGGCCGACACCAGCTTATATAGCTGGGCAAACCTCTCCCTTCAGTCGTGGTTTTTAGGCTGAGAGAGGCCTTGGGCCTCCAAATACACTGGTTGAGCGTGGGCTGGCCTTTAGGTCGCAAACATCTGGTATCAGAGCCAGCGTGCGCACCGCTATTAGGTGTGTGTCGATCTGCATCGCTCCTGTTTAGGAGGATGGGATGTCAGCACTCGAATGGGTGGCACGGCTGGGGACGGTCCGGTGAACGCGCCTGGGGTTTAGTCCCACCTCGCTAGTTGAAGGAGGCCGACACCAGCTTATATAGCTGGGCAAACCTCTCCCTTTAGTCGCGGCTTTTGGGCTGAGAGAGGCCTTGGGCCTCCAAATACACTGGTTGAGAGTGGGCTGGCCTTTGGGTCGCTAACAAGGTGTTCATTCAATTTACACGTCGTGTTACCTCCAAAATAAACTCCATGAAAGCTTACTACTCCCATGTCCATCTCTGTTGGAATTATGCCCTAGAGGCAATAATAAAGATGTTATTATTATAATTCTTGTTCATGATAAAGTTTATATTCCATGCTAGAATTGTATTAAGCGGAAACATTAATACTTGTGTGGTTTGTAAACAACACCGTGTCCCTAGTACGCCTCTATGGACTAGCTCATTGATTAATGATGGTTAAAGTTTCCTAACCATGGACATGAGTTGTCGATTAATAATGAGATCATATCATTGGGAGAATGATGTGATGGACAGACCCAAACTAAGCGAAGCAATTAGATCGTGTCATCGTGTTCATCTTTGCGAAGCTTTTCTTATGTCAAATATTGTATTCCTTAGACCATGAGATAATACAACTCCCTGGTATCGGAAGAAAGCTTTGAGGTCATCAAACGTCATCCTATGAGAGGGTGATCATAAAGGTGTCTCTCAGGTGATCGGAAAGTGCCTGTTGGGTTGTATGTATCGAGATGGGATTTGTCCCTCCCAAGTCGGAGAGATATACTTCGGGCCCACTCGGTAATCGATATCAACACCGCTTGCAAGCATGTGGTTAAGAAGTTAATCACAAAGTGATATCGGATTATGGAACGAGTAAAGTACTTGCTGTGAACGAGATTAAACTAGGTATGACGGTACCGACGATCGAATCTCGGGCAAGTAAAATATCGTGAGACGAAGAGAATATATATATGGGATTGATTGAATCCTGGCATCGTGGTTCATCCGATATGATCATCGATGAATGTGTGGGAGTCAATATGGGTTTCCAGACCCCGTTGTTGATTATTGATAGAAGATCATGTCTGCATATTCTCGAACCCGAAGGGTCACACACTTAACGTGTCTCGACGCTAGGATAGATTAGATAATTGGTTTATGAGTTTTTTTGTTCGGAGTCTCGGATGGGATCCGGGACATCACGAGAGGTTCCGGAATGGTCCGGAGAATAAGATTCATATAAGGCAGTGCAGTTTTTAGAGTTCGGAATTGTTCCGGGTTAATCGGTATTGTACCAGAAGCTTCTAGAACCTTCCGGAAGGGGACCAACGTGGCCCCACCTTCCGGGAGGGGGCATGGGCCTATGAGGGAGTGCCCTGGCCGCATTGGGCCAGGGGCACAAGGCCCCATAGGGCCCAGCCGGCCAAGAGGGGATAAACCCTAGCTTGGACCTTCTAGAAGGGGGGGTCCTTGCCCCCCACTCCTCCTCCTTTGGCCGCCGGTTTGGGCTTGGGGGAGGGGCTAGGGCTTCCGCCCACCCCTCTATATAAAGAGGGCTGGGGGCGCACCACCCCCCTACACCTTCCCCTCAAGCCAGTCGCCCTGCTGCCCTCCTCTCTCTCTCCCTCCCGACTGCGTGTAGGCGAAGCCCTGCTGCAGAAACTCTCCACCAATTGCACCACGCCGTCACGTTGTAGATCCAACCCATCTCTCCACCATACTTGCTGGACCAAGGAAGGAGGAGACGTCGAGGTGCCGCACGTGTGCATCTCACGGGGGCATCGCCACTTGTGGTGCTAGATCGGATCGGATCGCGAGGAGGAGAAGCGAGTACGACTACATCACCCACGTTCCGACGAACATTCCGTTGTGCGAATCTTCAAGGGTATGAAGATCTAATCCAATCTCTCCCGTTGTTTGCATCTCCTAGATTATATCTTGGCTTCCCTCTGTTCGCAACCGTAGAAAATTTTGATTTACTATGCCGCGAAACCCTTCAGTGGTATCAGAGCTATTTCTATGCGTAGATGTGTTTCACGAGTAGAACGCAACATGGTTGTTGCGGGCGTTGATGTTTTCTGTTGCAAGCCTCTTGTTTGTGTTCTTCTTATGACGCGGGATAGTGAGATTGAAGCGGTCCAGGCCAACCTTACACGACGTCGTTCGCGAGACCGGCTCCGCACTTGACGTGTGGCTTGTTCCACACATGCGGCTGGTGGATGCCTGTTTCTCTCACTATAGTTGTCATGAGTTTAACACCGGAGTTTGGCAACCATAATATCACCGTTGTGGCTTTCCGTAGGTAAGAATCGTTCTTAGCATGCTACTCCCATAAGCCACGTAAAACATGCAACAACAAAGTAGATGCGTCTAACTTGTTTTTGCAGGGAGTGTTTTCTATGATATGGTATGGCCCAAGATGTGATGTGTATAATGTATGCGATGATCATGTTTTGTAATGTTTCACGACTTGCATGTCGATGAGTACACAACCGACAGGAGCCATATGGTTGTCTTTATAATTGTGTATGACTTGTGTGTCAACTTCTTATACGCCATGTAATAGTTTCACTTTATCGCTAAGTAGTTAGCAATAGTTGTAGTTGCTATTCGTGGTGGAGGCAATCATGGTGGAGTGATGGAGATCATGCCGGCACGCACAAGATGGAGATCATTGCGCGAAGATTGGCTATACCATGTCACATAAAGTTATATGCATGTGATGTTTATCCTTTTATGTATCTTATTATGCTTAGATCGCGACGGTAGCATTATAAGATGATTCCTCACTTAAAGATCAAGATAAAAACTGTGTTCTCCCCAAGTATGCACCGTTGCAAAAGTTCATCGTGTCCAAGCATCACGTGATGATCGGGTGCTATAGACTCTACGCTCACATACAACGGGTGCAAGCCAGTTTTGCACACGCGGAAATACTTGGGTCTAACTTGACGAGCCTAGCATGTACAGACATGGACTCGGAACACATGAACCGAAAGGTTAAGCATGAGTCATATGAATGATATGATCGACACTTCGTTGTCCACCATTGAAACCACATCTCTTCTCGTGAAGATCGGATTAGGTGTGGTGAATTTGGATCGTGTTCACTAAACAACTTGAGGGATGTTAAATTTAGTGGGAGTTCATCTAGTAATTTGATTAAAAGTTGAACTAGTTATCATGAACATAGTCTAATTTGTACTTGCAAATATTGTAGATCACATGGCTAAGTCCAACTTCAACTTCAACGTTTTTGCTAAGAAAGAAAAGCTTAAGAACAATGGGTCTAATTTCACCAATTGGTTCCGCAATCTGAGAATCATTCTCTCTGGCGGTCAAAAGGACTATGTCCTTGAGAAAGCGTTAGGTGACGCCCCTGCTGCAACTGCGCCGGCTGATGAGAAAGTTGTCTATCAGTCGCGCAAAGATGATTATGGTGTGATTAAGAGCACCATGTTGTTTGCTATGGAATCGGACCTTCAAAATCGTTTTGAAGACTATCCCGGGCCCATTGAGATTCTCGAGGAGCTGAAAACCATATTTCAGACTCAGGCCCGTTCTGAGAGATATGAGATCTCTGAGAAGTTCTTTAACTGCAAGATGGAGGAAGGGAGTTCCGTTAGTGAGCACGCCATTAAGATGTCGGGCTACACTCAACGCCTTGAGCAATTGGACTGCAAGATTCCAGAGGAGCTCAAGATTGACAGGGTTCTGCAATCACTCCCTCCCAGCTACAAAAGTTTTGTAGTGACTCATAATCAGATTGGTTCCACTGATACGATCACTGAGCTCTTCGCAAAGCTGAAGGCTGCGGAGGTGGACATCAAGAAGGATAATCATGTGTTGATGGTCAACAAGCCCTCCTTTAAGAAAGGTAAGGGTGCAAAGAAGCCCTTCAAGAAAGGCGGCGGCAAGCGCGTTGCCCCTGCTGAGAAGAAGCTCAAGTCTGGTCCTAAGCCGGACACTGAGTGCTTCTATTGCAAGGACAAGGGTCACTGGAAGCGCAACTGTCCAAAGTACTTAGCGGACAAGAAGGCTGGCACCATCAAAGGTATATTTGATATACATGTTATTGATGTTTTCCTTACTAGCCCTCGTTGTAGTGCCTAGGTATTTGATACTGGTTCAGTTGCTAATATTTGTAACTCGAAACAGGAGCTACGGAATAGACGTCGGCTTGCGAGGGATGAGGTGACGGTGCGCGTTGGCAACGGATCAAGAGTTGATGTGATGGCCGTCGGCACGCTCTCCTTAGTTTTACCTTCGGGATTAGTTTTAAACCTTAATAAATGTTATTATGTGCCTGCGTTGAGCATGAACATTATTTCTAGATCGTGTTTATTGCAAGACGGTTATTCATTTAAATCGGAGAATAATGGTTGTTCTATTTATATGAGTAACATCTTTTATGGTCATGCACCTCTTGTGAATGGTTTATTTCTTCTAAATCTCGAAAGGGATGAAACACACATCCATAACATTGAGGCTAAGAGATGCAAAGTAGATAGTGATAATACTACTTATTTGTGGCACTGTCGTCTAGGTCATATTGGTGTAAAGCGCATGAAGAAACTCCATTCTGATGGACTTTTGGAATCTCTTGATTTTGAATCATTTGACACATGCGAATCATGCCTCATGGGCAAGATGATCAAAACCCCGTTCTCCGGAATGATGGAGCGAGCAACGGACTTGTTGGAAATCATACATACCGATGTATGCGGACCGATGAGTGTTTCGACGCGCGGTGGATATCGCTATTTTCTCACTTTTACCGATGACTTAAGTAGATATGGGTATATCTATTTTGATGAAACATAAATCTGAAACATTTGAAAAGTTCAAGGAATTTCAGAATGAAGTGGAGAACCATCGTAACAGAAAGATTAAGTTTCTACGATCCGATCGTGGGGGTGAGTATTTGAGTTATGATTTTCTCATGCATCTTAAAGCAAGCGGAATTGTTTCGCAACTCACGCCACCCGGAACACCACAGCGCAATGGTGTGTCTGAACGCCGGAATCAAACTTTATTAGATATGGTCCGATCGATGATGTCTCTTACTGATTTGCCGTTATCATTTTGGGGTTATGCATTAGAAACCGCTGCATTGACTTTAAATAGGGCACCATCTAAATCCGTTGAGACGACACCATATGAACTGTGGTTTGGTGCTAAACCTAAGTTGTCGTTTCTTAAGGTTTGGGGATGCGAAGCTTACGTCAAGAAGTTGATGCCGGACAAGCTCGAACCCAAAGCGGAGAAATGCGTCTTCATAGGATACCCTAAGGAAACTATTGGGTATACCTTCTATCACAGAACCGAAGGCAAAGTGTTTGTCGCAAAGAACGGTTCCTTTCTTGAGAAGGAGTTTCTCTCGAAAGAAGTGAGTGGGAGGAAAGTAGAGCTAGACGAGGTTATTGAACCTTCTCTTGAATTGGAGAGTAGCGCAGCACCTGAAATTGTTCCAGTGCCGCCTGCACCAACAATAGAGGAAGCTAATGACAAGGATCATGAAGCTACGAACGATGCTGCTACTGAACGTCGCAGGTCGACAAGGTCGCGTGCCCCTCCTGAGTGGTACGGCAACCCTGTCTTGACTGTCTTGTTGGTAGAAGACAGTGAACCTACGAACTACGAGGAAGCGATGATGAGCCCAGACTCTGAGAAATGGCTAGAAGCCATGAAATCCGAATTGGGATCCATGAGCGAAAACCAAGTATGGACTTTGGTGGACCCTCCTAGCGACCGAAAGGCCGTTGAGTGCAAATGGATTTTCAAGAAGAAAACGGACGCGGATGGTAATGTTACCGTCTATAAAGCACGGCTTGTCGCGAAAGGTTTTCGACAAGTTCAAGGTGTTGACTACGATGAGACTTTCTCTCCCGTAGCGATGTTTAAGTCCATTTGGATTTTATTAGCAATTGCTGCGTTTCATAATTATGAAATTTGGCAGATGGATGTCAAGACTGCGTTCCTCAATGGCAACATTGATGAAGAGTTGTATATGATGCAACCCGAAGGTTTTGTCGATCCTAAGGATGCTGATAAAGTATGCAAACTTCAGCGTTCCATTTATGGACTGAAGCAAGCATCTCGGAGTTGGAACCTTCGTTTTGATCAAGTGATCAAGAGCTTTGGATTTGTTCCAAATAGCTACGAAGCTTGTATCTACAAGAAAGTGAGTGGGAGCTCGGTGACATTTCTGGTACTATATGTGGATGACATATTGATTATTGGAAATGACATTAACATGCTTAACGATGTGAAGAGTTATTTGAACAAGTGTTTTTCAATGAAAGACCTAGGTGAAGCTGCTTATATATTGGGCATCAAAATCTATAGAGATAGACAAAGACGCCTGATAGCTTTAAGCCAAAGTACATACCTAGACAAAGTTCTGAAAAGGTTCAGAATGGATAAGGCAAAGAAAGGTTCAGTGCCTATGTTGTCAGGTAAGATATTGAGCAAGGCTCAGTGTCCAGCTACGGTAAATGATAGGGAAGCTATGAGCAAAGTGTCTTATGCCTCGGCCATAGGTTCTATCATGTATGCCATGTTGTGTACTAGACCGGATGTGTCCAATGCTCTTCGTTTGACGAGCAGGTATCAAAGTGATCCAGGAGTGGAACACTGGACAGCCATGAAGAACATCCTAAAGTACCTAAATAGGACTAAAGAAATGTTCTTAGTCTATGGGGGTGATGAACAACTCGTCGTAAAAGGTTACGTCGATGCTAGTTTCGACACCGACAAGGATGATTCCAAATCTCAGACAGGATACGTTTATATTTTGAATGGAGGAGCTATGAGCTGGAGAAGTTGCAAGCAAAGCGTGATCGCGGGATCTACAGTAGAAGCGGAATACATGACTGCTGCAGAAGCGTCAAGTGAAGGAGTTTGGATCAGAAACTTCATCACTGAGCTTGGCGTGGTTCCAAGTGCATTGGACCCACTGGAGATATTGTGTGACAACACTGGCGCCATAGCACTCACTAAGGAACCAAGATATCATCCAAAGACCAAGCATATCAACCGCAAGTTTCATATAATCCGAGATTATATAGCAGATGGAGATCTGAAGATTAGCAAAGTACATACAGATATGAATGTCGCAGATCCATTGACTAAACCTCTTTCACGTGTAAAACATGATCATCACCTCAGTGCCATGGGTGTGAGATTGTTGCCAAATGTAAACTAGATTATTGACTCTAGTGTAAGTGGGAGACTGTTGGAATTATGCCCTAGAGGCAATAATAAAGATGTTATTATTATAATTCTTGTTCATGATAAAGTTTATATTCCATGCTAGAATTGTATTAAGCGAAAACATTAATACTTGTGTGGTTTGTAAACAACACTGTGTCCCTAGTACGCCTCTATGGACTAGCTCATTGATTAATGATGGTTAAGGTTTCCTAACCATGGATATGAGTTGTCGATTAATAATGAGATCATATCATTGGGAGAATGATGTGATGGATAGACCAAAACTAAGCGAAGCAATTAGATCGTGTCATCGTGTTCATCTTTGCAAAGCTTTTCTTATGTCAAATATTGTATTCCTTAGACCATGAGATAATACAACTCCCTGGTATCGGAAGAAAGCTTTGAGGTCATCAAACGTCATCCTATGAGAGGGTGATCATAAAGGTGTCTCTCAGGTGATCGGAAAGTGCCTGTTGGGTTGTATGTATCGATATGGGGTTTGTCCCTCCCAAGTCGGAGATATATACTTCGGGCCCACTCGGTAATCGATATCAACACCGCTTGCAAGCATGTGGTTAAGGAGTTAATCACAAAGTGATATCAGATTACGAAACGAGTAAAGTACTTGCTGTGAACGAGATTGAACTAGGTATGACGGTACCGACGATCGAATCTCGGGGAAGTAAAATATCGCGAGACGAAGGGAATATATATATGGGATTGATTGAATCCTGGCATCGTGGTTCATCCGATATGATCATCGATGAATGTGTGGGAGTCAATATGGGTTTCCAGACCCCACTGTTGATTATTGATAGAAGATCATGTCTGCATATTCTCGAACCCGAAGGGTCACACACTTAACGTGTCTCGACGCTAGGATAGATTGGATAATTGGTTTATGAGTTTTTTTGTTCGGAGTCTCGGATGGGATCCGGGACATCACGAGAGGTTCCAGAATGGTCCGAAGAATAAGATTCATATAAGGCAGTGCAGTTTTTGGAGTTCGGAATTGTTCCGGGTTAATCGTTATTGTACCAGAAGCTTCTAGAACCTTCCGGAAGGGGACCAACGTGGTCCCACCTTCCGGGAGGGGGCATGGGCCTATGAGGGAGTGCCCTGGCCGCATTGGGCCAGGGGCACAAGGCCCCATAGGGCCCAACCGGCCAAGAGGGGATAAACCCTAGCTTGGACCTTCTAGAAGGGGGGGGGGGTTCCTTGCCCCCCACTCCTCCTCCTTTGGCCGCCGGTTTGGGCTTGGGGGAGGGGCTAGGGCTGCCGCCCACCCCTCTATATAAAGAGGGCTGGGGGCGCACCACCCCCTACACCTTCCCCTCAAGCCAGTCGCCCTGCTGCCCTCCTCTCTCTCTCCCTCCCGACTGCGTGTAGGCGAAGCCCTGCTGCAGAAACTCTCCACCAATTGCACCACGCCGTCGTGTTGTAGATCCAACCCATCTCTCCACCATACTTGCTGGACCAAGGAAGGAGGAGACGTCGAGGTGCCGCACGTGTGCATCTCACGGGGGCATCGCCACTTGTGGTGCTAGATCAGATCGGATCGCGAGGAGGAGAAGCGAGTACGACTACATCACCCACGTTCCGACGAACGTTCCGCTGTGCGAATCTTCAAGGGTATGAAGATCTAATCCAATCTCTCTCGTTGTTTGCATCTCCTAGATTAGATCTTGGCTTCCCTCTGTTCGCAACCGTAGAAAATTTTGATTTACTATGCCGCGAAACCCTTCAATCTCTACGACACAAGGGAAAAGATCCATCGATCTCACAAACTACGAGGAAGACAAAGCTTCAGAACCTGCTCACACGAAAGATCCATCTTCTAGGCACTTGGAGGCGACGACGAGAGGGAGGGGACCAAACCTTGGGAGCGTCGGGTCGAAGATGATATGGGCACGGTTCTGCAGCAGTGAGACGGTGGTGCTCCGGAGATAGACGGACGAGACGGCGGCCTCGACGACCACCAGTGCTGCTACAAAATGCCATATACTCCCGGGCCTCTTATCCTTCGTCTTCGGATTCCTTCTCCTTCGATGCCGATGGATCCATTCCGCTGTCAATGGATCGAGCACCGCCACTCACAGATCTCGTGGCACCGCCGGTTCCTTGCCCAAAAGATCTGATCTTGGAGGACTGCTGCTCATAGATCTTGGGCCACCGCGGGGGATTGAGCGAGGCAGCGTGAGGGAGCCCGGCACAACGTAGGGCGTGACATGTGGGGAGCCATGCGGGGGCGTGGGGGGAGCCAAGTGGCGGCGTGTGCGGGAGCAAGGCGGCGCCACCGAGGGTGGAGCCAGAGAGAGCTTGCGCGGCAAGAGATAGAGGCCCCCTTATTTTTAGCTTCTTGGCCAGCTTCTCCCAAAAGTTACTCTCGACCAGTTTCTTTCAGAATCTCATTTGTCAAAATCGTTTATACTTTTAAATTGAGATTGAAATTACTAGTTAAAAAGTTTGAACGAATTTTGAAGATGAGATTCTGGAAGAAGCTGGTCGAAGATAGCTTCTGAGAGAAGCTGACCAAAAAGCTGAAAAGAAGGGGGCTAGAGAGTGGTTGTGAACCGTCCATCCGAGCAGACCGAGCGACGGGAGCCAGTGGCAAAATTGGAAACCCAGGGAATTCCGTAACGTGCCGAAAGTTGAACTACTACAAATGCTAAAACGTCTTATAATACGAAACGGATGGAGTATTAAAAAGAACTCCACGACACCGAACCTTGGGTTTTGTTGGGTGTTTGCGTGTTCTTTGGCTTTGGCCACGTTCCAAGATGAAGAAGAGGCCTAGCGCAGACTTCGCGCCAAAAACATCTCTCCGCAGGCTGCAGTTCCCGCTCTGCCCCCTCTCTGTCGCGCGCGCGCACGATTGCACACTCCAAAATAGGATCACTATTTTTGCAGGAATCCCCAGAATTCGGAATGGGAAAAAGAAGAGAAAACAGAGCTGGAATTGACGACGATGGATTAGATAGAGCGAGTAAAAGATCCAAGATAGATTCTTAATTAGATGGCGCTGGAGCCGCGAACTGGTTCTTCAGAGAAACGCAGGGACGGATTTCATTGATTTTTTGTTTCTTTCGTACATGCCATGGATTTCTTGATCTCTCGATCGATCGGTCCATCATCGACAGCAGCGGCGGCGGCCACGTCGCATAAGAGCGGTGGCGGCAGCAAGTCGTCACGGCGGATCAGCGACGACCTGGTCTCCCCGAGAAGCGTCCTGGACCGATGCACGACGACGAGCGACAATAGCAGCGCGGCGGGGACGTCGACTCCGACGACGGCGGGCGTTGTCGCCACGCACATCACGGAGCCGTCGACGCCGGAGTCACCGCAAGACGACGAGGACGAGGAGCCTCCTGGCCCATGGAGAGGCGCGATGGAGGCATGGAGGTCCAGGACGAAGCGCCGTCTGGCGTCCAGCATGAGCTTCGGCATCCGCGGCGGCGGCGGCGGCAGCAGCGGCAAGTGGCGGTGGCCGACGTCGGGGCAGGCGAACGTGGAGCAGCACGAGCTGTGCACGCTGCGGGTGTCGTTCCGGACCTTCTCCCAGTCGGAGCTGAAGAAGGCGACCCGCAACTTCAGAAAGGAGAACGTGGTGGGGCTGGGCGGGCACGCCAAGGTGTACCGCGGCGTCCTCCCAGACGGTCAGCTGGTGGCCGTGAAGAAGCTGTTGCCTGCGCCGGAGAAGAAGGACCGCGTGGAGAGCTTCCTGTCGGAGCTGGGGCACTCGGTGAACGTGCGGCACCCGAACGTGGCCAGGCTGGTTGGCGTCGGGCTGGAGGGCGGGCAGCACCTGGTGTTCCCCTTCTCCCGCCTCGGGTGCCTCTCGCGCAGGCTCCACGGGTACGGCGCCTCCGCGGAGGAGGAAGCCATGCCGTGGGAGGCCAGGTACAAGGTGGCCCTCGGCGCCGCCTGCGGGCTGGAGTACCTCCACGAGCGGTGCGCAAGGAGGATCGTGCACCGGGACGTCAAGCCCGACAACATCCTACTCCAAGATGACTACCAGCCTATGGTCAGGCAAAAAAAATTAATTACTCCCTCGATCTGTATCTTCAATCCGTGCGTACAGTACGTGTTAATAATTTAGCTGTGAGATGATCCTATGCTGCTTCAGATATGTGATTTTGGGCTAGCAAAGTGGCTTCCAGGGAAGATGACGCACTACCAAGTGACCACCTTCGAAGGAACATTTGGGTCGGTACGGTCGGTCTCAAGATCACACACGCACAGCATTTCTTGATCATCTAATAACTGTCCGATTAATTTGCTGGCTTTGTTGCGATGATGATGATGATGATGATGATGAAATCATATAATGTACTGCAGGTACGTGCCGCCCGAGTACACGACGCACGGCATCTTCAACGAGAAGACGGACGTGTTCGCCTTCGGCGTCGTGCTGCTCGAGCTCCTCACCGGCCGCCGCGCCATCGACGGCAGAAACCTCAGCCTCGTCACATGGGTTTGTCGTCTTAGCTACTAGCCTCACCCATTGTCGCTTGGCTTTACATGACTGAACCCTGATGGGTATATCTCCGGCCGACAGGTACGGCAGTTCCTCGGCAGCAAGGATGAGAATCTGAAGATGGTCGACCCTGCCCTGGGCGGTCGATACGACGTGGAGCAGCTCGGCCGGGTCATCCACGCGGCCCAACTCTGCATCCACAACTACCCGACCCTGAGGCCCAAAATGAGCCAGGTACCCAGCAAGCTACCGGATGATGAACGCATGCTAAACTCTCTCCTTGTGTAAATGTATCCACTCCCATTGTTTTTTTATTACATTATGTTTGTACTTTGAGTAATCATATATGAACTCTTAGTTCGCATCCAGGAATTTAATTTCACTAAAGCCGAGACCTCATGTTCCCCGATATTTTTGAAGGTCGTGAGAATACTCCGAGGAGAGGAAGAGACACACCGGCGACTCCTGGGGCACCTGAAGGCCAGTGACCAGATCGCCGAGGCCCATGAAACAGACTGCTATGATGTACCCACACCTAGAAAATATCAAGACGACCTGAGTCGCCACAAGGCTCTAGCGTTTGACTTCTAAGTGGTTGATGTCATCTAGAATATACTTTACTTTTGTATGGATCGGAAATCCTGTATTTTCCATATTCATAGAATAAGAGGACTATTCTGTCTTTACAGCCGTCTCTTCCATGCATAAAATATCAATTCTATGCATTACTCAATGTACAGGTATAGTTAAAATCACAAACATTAATGATGCCACGCTCAACACAATTAGGAAAACAAACTAGAATGTGACTCTCTCTCTCTCTCTCTTGCATGCACACACCCAACAACTGAAATATCACACCGATGATTCACCTTTCGGGCTGGCTTTGTTGGGATGAGTTTTTAAAACGGTCGATGATTTTTTTTGTCAGCAATTGCCAATTGTACTCATTTTGCCACAATATTATTGATAGGTTACAACCAATTGGTTAAAGGGCTATACTAACTTGCTTACTAGGTTAGTAGATGACACACTCAACCAATGTAAGACTTACATCATAGTACATTTATTGGTAGATACCATACTAATGTTAAAATTTGAATACTCACTTCTACATGTGCATAATTGCAATATTCAAAAAGTGTAAATTAATCATATTCTATTTTCGTGGCAACTGTTCGTTGCTAATACAGCAATCACGACGCTATAATGTGACAATCAATGCCGACGAAAGTGCATCAAGGACTCATGTTGAATTTTACTTGATTAATGACTAGGCAATTAAGAGACTACTTCTTTAATAAGTTCTAGAAATTAGTGCCCCAAACATGAGGTAAACAATACCTACCATGGTACGATACAAAAGGAAACTCCGGACTAGCATCTGGTCGTTTATTTGGAGAGGCGCATCGAACGACTCATGACTTGTCTATATAATGATCAACACCCACCACACCATTGCGGGTTTCAATGAGCTGTAATGTCGACGTCGTCTCGCCGGCACTATCGATGTTTCTTCCTCGTCTCTGCTTGACGTTGTCGCCTTGTCCAACACTGTCGATGCCACTCGAGCTTTTGGCGGAGTTCATCGATGCTGCACGATATGCGCCCTAGACCTCGAGCAGGGCCCCTCTAGGCCGATGAGAGAGAGGAGCGACACACCAGCAGCCGCATCGGCGCCGGCGGTGAAGCAGGCCGACGCGTGTCGCATGGCAAGGGTGCGCGGCCGCTGTGGTTCATGGATCTCGTCCGAAAGATCTAGGCTTGTCGTGCCTCCCAAGATGCTGCTCGAGTTTCTGGCCGATCCCGTCGATGCTGCATGGTACTCCTTGATCCAGACCTCGGCGAACTACCCGTTTTCGTTTTCGTTCATGGTTTTTGTCCACAAGCTCATGAGGCTCACCTCGGCAAACACGTCAAGAGCACGGACCCCACCTTCTATGCCCAGATCATTGTATGGTCTGATACCGTCCATCGCCGCCGCTTCTGCGCACAATGATTCCTACCCATACCTTGTTTGCTTCATTCATAAAGATGTATCATAATAGAAATTAATAGTGCCTGTGATGTATCACATGTATGCTTCTTTCAACCAAGTGTTGTGCTTTGGAAAATCCAGCATTGCTTCACTTCCCAGACCATGGATTCTACTAGCCTCAGATGAGCTTCCAACTTCAGGTGGATGCCATATTTCAAGGTGAGCATGTGTTCCCCCGTTTTATCATTGCATCCTTCGATTAAGTCCCATGTGTTTCCCTTTTCACATTTCATCCTTGTGTTCCTATAACAGGATTGTATCGGTGCAATCGATGCTACTCATGTTACTACTAGAGTTCCAAGATCAGAATCTACAACTTACAGAGGAAGGAAGCACTACACCAGCCAAAATATACTAGTTGCTGTCGATTTTGACATGATGTTCACATATGTGCTAGCTGGTTGGGAAGGATCAGCAAATGATGCAACCATCCTTGCTGACAGCATGTCCAGGCCTGATGGGATCAATATCCCTGGTGAAAAGTTCTATATAGGATATGTTGGATATGCCTGTCACCCTGGGATTCTTCCACCCGTCAGATCAACCAGGTACCATCTCGACGAGTTCACTGGAAGGACATGCCATAGAATGCCAAGGAGCTCTTCAATCTCAAGCACTCTAGCCTTAGGGTTACCCTTGAGAGGGCATTTGTTTCTTTGAAGGACAGGTTCAAGATCCTTGATCATAAGCCATTCCACACTTTCCCCACCCAGGTAAAGCTAGTGCTTGCATGTTGCATACTCCAAAACTGGATCTTGGGGTATGGCCTTGATAAGTTTGTGTCTGATGAGGAGAGTGTGATTCCTAACAAAGATGACATTGTCCATGTTGTCGAGGCATCTAGCAATGAATCTTGGAAGCAGAACAGGATGGAGTGGGCAACGGCAATGTGGAATGACATAGGTCACACCACGATCCGATAAGAGGAGTGGGATAAGAAGAAGAAGAAGAAGAAGAAGAAGAAGAAGAATAAGTAGAAGAAGAAGAGAAGGTTGTAGTACCCCACCCATGTTCCTGAACAATATTCATGATCGACTGTGCTTATGAACTATCATTTGTATTAGCTAGGATTGCGTGATGATGAACTGATGTACTGCCTATTCATAGTAGCTAGCTTTGTTTGTCGATGTCTAGGAACTTCCTATTTAGATTATGATTTATACCTTCATTTGTGTGGTAGAAGGGTAAGATCACCCATTGAGAGAAGAGGTGACCACAAGCCAGGCATGGGGGAAACCAAACACACATATTTGCTTCATGTTTGGGCTCTGGACTTACAAGCAGGAAAACATGATGCACATAATACTCCACTGATAAACTGTGGGCTACCAAACGGTGTGCCATACATGGCCCAAGGCCTATATTCGGCTGGCAGTGTCACCGCCAGCATTGTTGGACCAGGCCGAGAAAGCCATGCAGGCAACCAAATGTTCCCTTGGAGTCTGGCTCCAACTCAATGGGAGGAAAACACGCCCCAGGTGTCCCTAGATGGCTCGGCACCTCTAGATACTTCGTCGGTACTTACATGAAAGTTTTTTCCCTACTCAAGACGCTCGAACTTTTTATGTGCCCGATACCTTCGGTATGCCTTCCGAAACTTGTAGGTGCGTTGTCTTTTGTCCAATGTGTAGTTTGAGCCTAGCATATATATAGTTGCTCCTAGCCCTTTGTGGGAGGTTAAGGGGAGTTGTGTGAGAGGAATGCTTTGAAACCTCATGTCTTGTGCTTTTTTCGAAATTCCACTGATCTATTAATAATCAATCAACAACAATATAAATAGTCCTAAAAGTAATAAAATTATAGATAAGTCATTGGACCGCTTAGCGACGACTACAAACACTAGCATGAGCCAAAGGCACGTCACCGTCCACGCCCCTCCATCGTCGGGGCCGGACAAAGCTTATTGTAGTAGACATACAGAAAAATGTCGTGCTAAAACCCAAAAAAAAAAACCAACGCACTAGAACAACAACCATCACTGAAGATGACAACCATAGATCGAAGAGACTAACCTGAAACTAGATCGACAGATACAAAAAAATGATCGTGGTTATGTGCCCATTTTTGTGAGATCTATCACTACGGGAGAAGAGGGCTACGCCGATGGCTATTTGTCGGGGCCGTTAGCATAGGCCCCGAGGCATGCAACTAAGCAAACATGTCATCAGCTTAGATTTGTCGTTGACATAGGGCGGGATAGGCCGACGACAGCCGTCGGCGTAGGGATTGGACATAACGGCGATACGACGGCCACAAGTCTACGCCGACGGCTTAGCCGAGAGCCTAGGTTTCACACGTATGCCGACAGCTAGCTATTTTCACTTTTTGCCATATTAATCTTAGAAAAATCATAACTAAATCATTTTAATTCAGGAAAATACATATAATATATCAAAATTTGCAGAAAAAATATCTATCTATATGAACTCAAATATTACATTTTTTGTTAAAAAGATATAAAAACATTACAAATACTTTCATATAACATATTTTCCATTTTCTGAATGCCCAAAACGGGGTGTTCTATAAAACAACCACCAAATAAAAGTTTTAAAATGGTACCATCCTATTTTAAAAAATACTAGACCACCTTGCATGGACAATGTCCCAACCAGGATTTCTTAAACCTTTTCGTTCATTCCTCGTGAAAAAGACAAATTCATGCCCGAATCGGTAGAAAGTGGGTCAAAAATCATGTTTAGATTCACAATATGCTATTTCATCAGATTCAAGTTTAGTGAGGCTTAGCCCTGAGTTTAAAAATCTTTATGTCCGTCATTTTAAAAAGTTTGACGGTAGTTTGAAACAAGCATAAAAATTTCAAAAAAACGATCGAAACAATGCAAAACGTTCACGTGGTGTCATATTATGTGACGTAGTTGCAAGGCTTGGTATATTGATTGTGTCTTAAATAACCCTTCACAAAGTGACCTATTTCAATCAAGGTTTTCTGACTTTTAGGTCAAATGAGTAATGTTATGGCTAGAATCGTGGCATAGTTTACGATAATATGCCCATATTGTACACGCATGTGCATAATGGGATGACGAACAATGTTACAGGAGGAAGTTTTCCTTTTTATCGTACCAAAAAGGCATTTTCCATTTTCCGAGTGCCAAACCGGAGTGTTTTGTGAAGGAACCACCAAACTAAAGTTTTAAAATGGTATCACCCTATTTTTCAAAAATACTAGACCACCTTGGACAGACAATGTCCCAATCGGGGTATCTTAAATCTTTCCGTACACCCTTGTGAAAAAGACAAATTCCTACCGAATCGGTAAGAAGTGGGTCAGATTTAAATTATAGATACATGATCAAATGCTCATGATTTTTTTGGTAAAATCATTTTTAGGTTAAAAATATGCTATTTTATTAGACACCCAGTGTAAGTTTAGCAAGACTTATCCCCGATCTAAGAATCTTCATGTCCGCCGTTTCAGAAAGTTTGATGATAAATTCAAAAACGATCAAAACAATGCAAAACCTTCACGTGGTGTCATATTATGTGACATAGTTGTAAGGAAAAATATCAAACCTGGTACATTGATTGTGTCTTAAAAACCCTTCACAAAGTGACCTATCTCAATTGAGGTTTCCTGACTTTCAGGTCAAATGACTAATGTTATGATCAGAATCATGGCAGAGTTTGCGATGACGTGTCTATATTATGTACACATGTGTATCATAAAATGGCGAACAATGTTGCAGGAGAAAGTTTTCCTTTTAGTCGCAAAAAAATCCATTTTTCATTTTCGAGTGCCCAAAACAGGATATTTTATGAAGCAACCATTAAAATAATAACACCCTATTTTTAAAAAATACTATACCACCTTGCATTTACCATGTCTCAACCGAGATATCTTAGACCCATCCGTTTGAACTATAGGTGATGCTCATATTTTTTTTGAAAAATCGCGTTGCTTGGGACCATTGAAAGATCGCGTTATCTCCAATTATTAAGACAAAAAAATCTGATCCTGCCTGCCATGAACCCTTCCATCCCAGTAACGTGAGTCAATGCCGTGCCACAGTGACCTCAGCAGTTGTTTTTCTTTTCCGCAATGATGAACAGTATCGTGGATCAGCTTACGCACATAGTAATAACCTGGTTGCTTGGGACCATGAAAGGATCGCGTTATCTCCAATTATTAAGACACACAATCTGATCGTGCCTGGCATGAACCATGAATGCATCGCTCTCGCTCTGGCTCTCTGGCTCTGGCTGCGTTTGGTTGGGGCCGACCTGATGAGCGATCACGGAGGAGCTCCTACGTACGTACAGGGGCCAGTGTACGGTCCTCTGAGTGCTACTACTAGAGCTACATTCAATTCAATGGCGCCGATCAGACAGAGAGGATCAGAGAGGAGGGGGCATGCATTGCAGTTTTAGTACAAACCAGCCCTGACTCGGGGGTGCATGTTTGCTAGTCCATCTTCGATTAACTCCCACACCTACAAGGCTACAACCACAACCAGAGGAGGAGCTCAGACCTCAGAGGCCGTTTGGGCACGGACCAGGCATGACCGGCTGAGCCGCAGACCGGGCTGCCTACATGAAAACGAGCAATGTTGTTCCGCATGCGTGTGTATGTATGTATACCTGGGAACAGCGACGGCCGGCTACATGTCCCCAGCCAAGCCAAGCCAAGCCAAGGGACCTCTGTTTCATTAAGCCGGCTTGTGGCGTGACTGCGCTTGTAAAATATGTTGTTGATCTTTTGAAGTAATATATTCAGGTGAGGATCCTCTCTCCCTAGATGATTGTTTTAATAAAAATAAAGAAATTACATCTATATTTCTTTTAGTTTGTAGATTAAAAAAGTCTAAATATTTTTTTTTACAAATCTAAAATATATTATAGTATTTTAAAACCGGGTAGTATCAACGAGGTGTGTCCAACTAATAACATAGGAGTGGTTACATGTAAAAAATATCAGAAGTAAATATACGCGGTTTATTTAGGCATCTATATTTTTTTTAGTTTGTAGATTCACTATAAATCTGAGTGAACCTAGATACTAAAAAAAATCTAAATATATTTTCTTTACGAACCTAAAACATCTTATATTTTGAAAAGGGAGGTAGTATCAACGAGGTGTGTCCAACTAATAAGCCCTACCTCTCCCGTCGCTCGTCTCCTTAGGCGGCGGCGGTCAACCCACTTCCCTTCCCAGATCTCAGCCGGCGATCGGACTGTTTCCATATCCCTCCGCTTGTCGCTCCGGCGGCTGGAGGGAGGGGGAACCTTGTTCCTTCGTCTAGTAGTTAGGGTTAGGGTATTTTTGTCGTGGTGCGTCGTTGGGGTGGTGGGAGCGACGCCTGGACAAATAAATCTGCCTCATCTCTACTCCCACACCGGTGCTGATCTTCATGATTGCGCTTCGGAGATGATGGCAAAGTTTGTTGTTTGGTCTTTCAGATCGGCAGCTTGGTCTTCTCGTCATTCTTCAGATATGGCGAGATTTGTTTCTCGTTGTGTCGCTAGCGCCCGTCGTTATCCGCGATGGAGCTGGCGGCCGGGACGAGGTAGTTTCTCTGGAGCAAGGATGTTGGTCCGGAGGTGGTCGATCTGCCTTTCTCCTTCGACTTCGTCGATGGGAGGTGACAGATCTTGGTCCAAGACAGCACGGGGACGTCCCCCAGTCGACATGCCACAGCGACACGTGCCTCGCTGCGTGCAGCATGCCTGTTCATCGACTCACAAAGCCTCGTTGGCGATGGTGCTTTTTGGAATCTTGCAATGGTGGAGGCTCGACGTCTCTTTGGGCGTTCTTCTCGGCGGCGCTGGAGTTTGGCGAAGGCCGCTAGATTCGGTGGTTGCAGTAAAATCTAGAGGTCGTTTTGTATTTCTCGATCTCCTAGTCTTTTATCTACAGTGTTTTCAGGATAATCATTTTATCCCGATCTGTCTTTTAGTGTCTACATGTGTTGCTTCATGTAACTTGACTTTTAATTAATGAAATATGTGGTTGCTCTAAAAAAACAATAACATAGGAGTGGTTACAAGTAAAAAAATATCGGAGTCCCGTACTTTAAGGAAGTAAATATACGCGGTTTATTTGGGCATGACATAAGAATATGTGTTTTATGCATTGGATTCCCGACACATTGGATAGCCTATAATTTTGCACGTGCGTGCAACACCGGGTGGAGTGGATTGGATACCATGGAATGTTTTTCGTGATTTGTCGCAGCTCCCGTGGAAGTTCATTGGAGCCTAGCAGCACACAGGCTATGCAGTCTAGGGCAGGGTAGGCGGAAGAAAAAGGTGATCTATCATGCTCTCTCCCTCTCGCCACATATCGACATTAGGGTAAAACAGAGACAAGTAGGAGTATATATAATTCACACGAACACCATCCCGGAAACAGAAACCCTCGCGACTCCCGCTCCTCCCGGTCCCCGCGCCGCCGCCCCGAGCGCGGCGGTCGGGGATCTCCCGCAGGTGCTCCGTCCCCGGCCCCCAGCCTCGTCCTCCTCTCCTGCCGTCGCCGGTGAGCGCCGTCCGGGCAGCGCTCGTGGTGGGCCGGCGGCGGCGGCAGCTCTTCTCCCCGCGCACGAGCGCCACTGCCGGAGGTGGCGGCTGGCGGCGGTCCATGGACCTGGGCGTCATGGCGGCGGGGTGCTGCCCTTGGCAGCGGGCACCTACAGTGGCCGACGAGTTCGACCCAGATCTAGGCCCTTTGGGCCCGATCTGGGTCAGAGTGGGCTGGTTCGAGCAATGGTGTCTCCGGCGGACCGAGGAGCGCCCTGGGACGGGGTTGGCGGTGTTGATACCATGCCTTCTACAACGCGGTGGTGGAGCTTCACGTGCCCTTCTGGTCCGGCTGGACCTATGGCTTCCTCGAGGGTAGCGGCGGCGGAGCCCTACGTGCAGCAACGTGGCGGCAAGGACTTTACGAGCTCATTCAGGGCTCGGCCGGGCCTTCTCGGCCTGGTGTGTCCTCGCGGCTGCGCCCGGTCGGCACCCGCCATTGGCGGGAGGAAATCCTCCAGATGGCTCGGCACCTGCCGCCCTCCGGTTACTTGTGGCTTGGTGTGCTCGGGCCGCGGCGTCCGGTCAGTTACCGTTTCTGGCGGTGGAGGTTGTTCCCTCCCGCATGGTGGTGGTATCGCTAACCCTTACCCTCGGTTGCTCCCTTTCGGTCCGACTGACCTCGCAGCGGGTGTCGTGGTGCGACGACGATGATGATGGCAAGACCGTGGTGGCACACGTTGGTGGGCGGTGTGATTGGTGGTGTGCTCCGGATTGCCTGGGGTTGGGGTTTCGGGGTCGGGCGAAATCCCTATCGGCCTTGCCGGCCCCGACGCGGCGACGCCTGCGGGTGCCACCATTCTTCCTGAAGGGCGTCGGGTGTTCCCTTTCCCTACCTCTGCAGCGTACCGGGGGAAACCCTAGGACTAGTCCGGGCAACATCATCGTAATCGTCGTGGTCCTTCTTGGAGGTGTTGCTTGGTACGAGGCGCGTCGGAGTGCGAGGAGCGTGGTGGTCATCATCCGGTGGGTGCAGTGGTTGTGCGTTATCGTTGTTTTCGTCGGGCCGCCGTCGTCAACATTGTTTTCTCTTTCTCTTTTCTTTCTTTCCTTTGGGCTTGCTTTGTGCTGTTTGCCCCAGCTGTGGACTCGATTGTATCAGTGGTTTGCTATATTAATATAGCGGGGCAAAAGCCTGATTCGAGATATATAATTCACACTTTGTAATCCCTCGGTCTAGATTAACTCTCATATTTATATAGATTTGTATGTATCTGCATAATAAGTATATGTTTAGATACATGCGGTTCCGTTGTATCATATATTATCGTTGTCGTAAGCCAAACGTGTAGAGAAGGTTCGAGATCCTTCTCGGTCCAATGAACATTTTCACGGATAAATTCAAATTCATATGTAACTTATGAGTATCGGAGATGTATATGTCGCGACCGCCCAAGGGAGTTAGTCATGCCTCCAATCAGTGTTCCTGCAAGACAACGTTATCTCCAATAGGGTTGTCGTTGTCTATGAAGACGTCCACGATTGTAGATCTAGCATCTTTGATACCTCTCAACCCTGGCATAGTAGAGTGTTCGCAATGGATGGGGTCGAAGGCGATGCTCCAAAGATTGATGGACTTGTCAATAAAATTTCATTTTCATGGCAAGCCCGCGTCCAAACCGTGAGTGTGGCGACTGTGCGCCCCATGACCGCCGACATTGCATAATGATCTTGGCAAGTGGGGCCCACATTAGAATGTAACGTTATTTTGGTGGTGCTCTTTGAGCACCGAGTATTGATCTCCAGGGTCAAAACCATGGATATTAATGTACCTACCAATGCCAGATTTCTAGTCATGTTCCTTGTTCAATCGATTGTATGGAGGTTACTCAAACATTCTTTGGGGGGTTGAAAACCCATGTCTCACGTACTCTAGTTGTTTGATCAGGTAATAGTACGAAGTTTGTGTGTTGTTCCCTTCCTTGAGACGTCGCTGTTAGATTACCTTTGGGGGTTGAAAACCCATGTCTCACTCTAGTTGTTTGAAAACCCATGAGACACGGAATCCGACGTAAACTGAATAATAGAATCAGTTCGGTTGCACCACAAGGAAAACAAATTGATTCAGAAATAATATGTGCATGACACTGTTGTCACTGGAACAAAGGAAAATGTTGATGATGTGGACCTAACGGATTATTTTCCTATGGAATCGCACGGAAAGTAGCCTTTAGAAGAAGATAAAATAAAATCCCCTCCGTCCCCAATTATCCGACTCACATTTTCACGAATCTAGAGCCAGTTTAATTCCGTACGGATGGAGTGCTATGGTTTCTAAGCCTACGAACCAAACAAGCACTATATATAGGAGAAATATATAGCAGCAAATTTACGCAACATCAGGCAAGCAAATTTACGCAACAAAAGAGCGCGCGAAAGGTTATCATTTGCATGCAATTTACAAACTCGCATTGTACGCTAGGGTCCATTACTCCATCTAGCAAAGGCACAGCAGGCAGCAGACAGCAGTCCATGTCCATGCTATCTGGCGAAGGCCGAAGGGAGATGGAAAAGGCGACGAACCATGCTCTCTCACACTATTCCTGACCTATGACAGGACATTAGGGTAAAGCGATAGGCAAGTAATCCACCTTTTGTCTCGCTTGTTCTAATCCATCATTAGGGAACAAATGCCGTGCCAAATCCCCTCGCTTTTTTGCCTCTTTTCTCCCCAGGAAAGCTGGCCAATCATCAGGACCAGGACCAAAGCGTGGCGCGTGGAGATCCGTGCGAAGGGCATGCAAGGGGCCGGCGGCCCTACCAGCAGTGAAACCCAGGGTCGGAGCTGCCTAGGTGACAATATCTACTAGTACAAGTGTACAGGCAGTCCTGTACTGAGTCTAGTCTTTTTTTTTAACGGATGAGGCCAAAGGACCTGGAAGCATTAATTATAAAAACGGTAGTATAAGATTACATTGAGGCCCCTATTAAACTAGGGAATAAAAGAGTAAGCCTCAACTTTTGCTAACAGGACCCTAGAACAAAAAATTAAAAAGCAATCAGGTCCCGGGTCGCCTACGCCGCTATCGCAGGACCGACGAGGCTGGGCACCTGCGCCGCCACCGAGGAACTTGCCACTTGGGGCGTCGCCGGCGATGATTCCCATCTATCGGTCGGTGAAGATCCTCCACATCTGGAGGAAGAAGATGCACTGGCCTTCACGCCCGTGCCAGGAGCGGCTCCATACGCCAAGGATAGCACCGGCAATAGGCTGCCGCCGCTTAGGAGCTCCAAGATCTGCTTCATGCGTGCATCGCCGTTGCACGCCAGCGTCCCGCCAGAGAGGAACCCGTCCGACCACCATCCTCTTCTTTCCTTCCTGTCTGCCACCACGGCCACAAGGAAGGACATCAGAGGAGTCACACGCCGTCTTCCTCCGCAGCGAGCCCATCCTCCATCTGGGCCGCATGGGGCAACCCGCGCGCCACTCCTTCTCCTCCTCGCCTCCACGGCCGGCCAGGAGAAGCAAGCCTGCACAAGTAGCTCCGCCGCATCGGTCCTCCCATCGCCACCACGGTCGAACATGAGCACCAACGCCACCACCCGACGGTCCACGACCACTACCTTATTAATGGAGACAGTGTTCTCCTCCCTTGCCGCGAGCTCCAGCCAGAGAAGCAGCAGCAAAAGACAGAGGAACCCTAGCGCTTGGGTGAGGTCGCATCAACGCCAAGCTCTGCTCCAAACCGCCCAAACAGGGCAAAACCCTAATCTACTCCTACAAACTACGCCGACACCTCCCCTCCGCCATCTCCGGCAGGCAGCGCCGCCGGAGAGGGCTCGGGTTCAGCCCGGAAGGGAGGAGAAGGATCTCGAGCTTCTCAGGAACTGTAGCAGAGGGGTAAGGGAGAGGGAGGAAAGTTGTCTGAGGCTAGTCATGTAAGCGATCATGCATGCTATGATAACTCAATTAGATTTTTGCCAACATGTCATGCATGATACTCTACATGTACTGAGGCTAGTCCCACTGTGTGAGAGTAGATTGGAGCATCATATGGATTTTGCATTAAAGTCATCTCGCTTAGTGAGCTAAGAGCCGGTTTTTTGCTTACATATAGTAGATCTCTTTTCCTCGTTAATTAGACCGCCACATTGGTGTTTCGCCTATGGAATTGTGTCAAGAGACACCTATTGTCACCAGTCTTAGTTAACATAGCTCTGGGGAGAAGTATTTATGCTTTATGTCCACGGCCTGCGTAGCTAAACGAAGCAAAATAAAACGGAAGTGTACCAGCAGCAGGCACGCCGTATTAGGCAAGCAAATTTACGCAATAAAAAAATTTGCCTTTCTTTCTCCCTCCCGGGCCGCTCCCGCTCGAGTGGCTCCGGAGGCTCCCAAACTCTAGCCAGACCACAAACCCGCCAAGTACGCCCTGGCTGTTGTTGCGCCGATGTCGGATGCGATGGCGGCGCCCATACCATCGAAGGCGGAGGGCAGAGGTGACGCGCCGCTGTGGAGAAGCTTTCGCGATGGGCGGGTCGCGCGGGCGAGATGGAGCAGTGGTGGAGCACGGAGGTGGCGGTGCTGGGCGGTGGAGATGCAGGCGGGGTGACGGCGGTGGTCCCAAGCGCGGCAACGCTAGCAGGGGCGCGAGCAGCGGCTTGGGCCCGATCTGGGACCGCAGGGCCATGGCCATTCCTGTGCTTCGCGGTACTGCTGCAACATTGTTGTGAAGGGTTTCGCAGCATAGTAAATTAAAAAATTTCTACGGATGCAAACAGGAAAGCCAAGATCTAATCTAGGAGATGCAAACAACGAGGGGGGATAGATGAGATCTTCATACCCTTGAAGATTCACACAGCGGAACATTCAACGGAACGTGGTTGATGTAGTCGTACTAGCTTCTCCTCCTCGCGATCCGATCCGATCCAACACCGCAAGTAGCGATGCCTCCGAGAGATGCACATGTATGGCACCTCGACGTCTCCTCCTTCCTCGGTCCAGCAAGTGGGGTGGAGAGATAGATTGGATCTACAACACGACGACATGGTGCAAAGGTGGAGAGTTTTTGCGGCAGGGCTTCGCCTACGCGCAGTCAGGAGAGAGAGATCTGGAGGGCAGCAGTATGGCGGCTAGGGTTGAAGGAGTGGGGGAGGAGGGTTGCGCCCCTTCCCTCTATATATAAGGGGCTGGCCGGCCCCCTTGGCCCCTCCTCCAAGCCCTAGGGCGGCGGCCCCAAGGGTTGGAGTGGGGGGCCCTAGAAGGCTTCCCTAGGGTTTTGGCCGGCTGGGCCTATGGGGCCTTGTGACCCTGGCCCAATGCGGCCAGGGCACTCCCTCGTAGGCCTACTCCCCCTTCCGACAAGTGGGGCCACGTTGGTTCCACTCCGGAAGCTTTTAGAACCTTTCGGTACAATATCGAACAATCCGAAACAATTCTAAAATCCAAAAACTGCTTTCCCTTATATGAATCTTATTCTCCGGACCATTCCGGAACCTCTCGTGATGTTCGGGATCTCATCCGAGACTCCGAACAAAAACTCATAAACCAATTATCCATTCTATCCTAGCGTCAAGACATGTTAAGTGTGTGACCCTACGGGTTCGAGAATATGCAGACCTGATCTTCTATCAATAATCAACAGCGGGGTCTGGAAACCCATATTGACTCCCACATACTCATCGATCATCATATCGGATGAACCATGATGCCAGGATTCAATTAATTCCATATATATTCCCTTCATCACGCAATATTTTACTTGTCCGAGATTCGATCGTCGGTATCGGCATACCTAGTTCAATCTCGTTAACAGCAAGTACTTTACTCGTTCCGTAATCCGATATCACTTTGTGATTAACTCCTTAGCCACGTGCTTGCAAGCGGTGTTGACATCGATTACCGAGTGGGCCCGAAGTATATCTCTCCGACTTGGGAGGGACAAATCCCATCTCGATACATACAACCCAACAGATACTTTCCGATCACCTGAGAGACACCTTTATGATCACCCTCTCATAGGATGACGTTTGATGACCTCAAAGCTTTCTTACGATACCAGGGAGTTGCATTATCTCATGGTCTAAGGAATATAACATTTGACATAAGAAAAAGCTTCGCAAAGATGAACACGATGACACGATCTAATTGCTCTGCTTGATTTGGGTCTGTCCATCATATCATTCTCCCAATGATATGATCTCATTATTAATCGACAACTCATGTTCATGGTTAGGAAACCTTAACCATCATTAATCAATGAGCTAGTCCATAGAGGCGTACTAGGGACACGGCGTTGTTCATAAACCACACAAGTATCAAAGTTTCCGCTTAATACAATTCTAGCATGGAATATAAACTTTATCATGAACAAGAATTATAATAATAACATCTTTATTATTGCCTCTAGGGCATAATTCCAACAGTCTCCCACTTGCACTAGAGTCATTAATCTAGTTTACATCTGGCAACAACCTAACACCCATGGCACTAAGGTGCTGATCATGTTTTGCTCGTGGAAGAGGTTTAGTCAACGGATCTACGACATTCAGATCCATATGTACTTTTCTAATCTTCAGATCTCCATCTATTATATAATCTCGAATTATATGAAACTTGCGGTTGATATGCTTGGTCTTTGGATGATATCTTGGTTCCTTAGCCAGTGCTATGGCGCCAGTGTTGTCACACAATATCTCCAGTGGGTCCAAGGCACTTGGAACCACACCAAGCTCAGTGATGAAGTTCCTGATCCAAACTCCTTCACTTGACGCTTCTGCAGCAGCCATGTATTCCGCTTCTACTATAGATCATGCGATCACGCTTTGCTTGCAGCTTCTCTAGCTCACAGCTCCTCCATTCAAAATATAAACGTATCCTGTCTGAGATTTAGAATCATCCTTGTCGGTGTCGAAACTAGCATCGACGTAACCTTTTACGACGAGCTGTTCATCACCTCCATAGACTAAGAACATTTCTTTAGTTCTATTTAAATACATTAGGATGTTCTTCACGGCTGTCCAGTGTTCCACTCCTGAATCACTTTGGTATCTTCTCGTCAAACTAAGAGCATTGGACACATCCGGTCTAGTACATAGCATGGCATACATGATAGATTCTATGGCCGAGGAATAAGGCACTTTGCTCATAGCTTCTCTATATTTTACCGTAGCTGGACACTGAGCCCTGCTCAATATCTTACCTGACAACATAGGCACTGAACCTTTCTTTGCCTTATCCATTCTGAACCTTTTCAGAACTTTGTCTAGGTATGTACTTTGGCTTAAAGCTATCAGGCGTCTTTGTATATCTCTATAGATTTTGATGCCCAATATATAAGCAGCTTCCCCTAGGTCTTTCATTGAAAAACATTTGTTCAAATAACTCTTCACATCGTTAAGCATGTCAATGTCATTTCCGATAATCAATATGTCATCCACATATAGTACCAAAAATGTCACTGAGCTCCCACTCACTTTCTTGTAGATACAAGCTTCGTAGTAATTTGGAACAAATCCAAAGCTCTTGATCACTTGATCAAAACGAAGGTTCCAACTTCGAGATGCTTGCTTCAGTCCATAAATGGAACGCTGAAGTTTGCACACCTTATCAGCATCCTTAGGATCGACAAAACCTTCGGGTTGCATCATATACAACTCTTCATCAATGTTGCCATTGAGGAACGCAGTCTTGACATCCATCTGACATATTTCATAATCATGAAACGCAACAATTGCTAATAAAATCTGAATGGACTTAAACATCGTTACGGGAGAGAAAGTCTCATCGTAGTCAACACCTCGAACTTGTCGAAAACCTTTCGCGACAAGTCGTGCTTTATAGACGGTAACATTACCATCCGCGTCCGTTTTCTTCTTGAAAATCCATTTGCACTCAACGACCTTTCGATTGCTAGGAGGGTCCACCAAAGTCCATACTTGGTTTTCGCTCATGGATCCCAATTCGGATTTCATGGCCTCTAGCCATTTCTCAGAGTATGGGCTCATCATCGCTTCCTCATAGTTCGTAGGTTCACTGTCTTCTACCAACAAGACAGTCAAGACAGGGTTGCCGTACCACTCAGGAGGGGCACGCGACCTTGTCGACCTGCGACGTTCAGTAGCAGCATCGTCTGAAGCTTCATGATCCTTGTCATTAGCTTCCTCTATTGTTGGTGCAGACGGCAGTGGAACAATTTCAGGTGATGCGCTACTCTCCAACTCAAGAGAAGGTTCAATAACCTCGTCTAGCTATACTTTCCTCCCACTCACTTCTTTCGAGAGAAACTCCTTCTCAAGAAAGGATCCATTCCTTGCGACAAACACTTTGCCTTCGGATATGTGGTAGAAGGTATACCCAATCGTTTCCTTAGGGTATCCTATGAAGACGCATTTCTCCGCTTTGGGTTCGAGCTTGTCCGGCATCAACTTCTTGACGTAAGCTTCACATCCCCAAACTTTAAGAAACGACAACTTAGGTTTAGCACCAAACCGCAGTTCATACGGTGTCGTCTCAATGGATTTAGATGGTGCCCTATTTAAAGTGAATGCAGCGGTTTCTAATGCATAACCCCAAAATGATAACGGCAAATTTGTAAGAGACATCATCGATCGCACCATATCCAATAAAGTTCGGTTCCGGCATTCAGACACACTATTATGATACCACTCTGGTCCAGCCTGTAGGATAACCTAGCTAACGGACATTGTAGAGTGTCAAAACTATTTTGAATAATCGGTTGGATAGATCTGATTAGGTCTGCTTTTACTTCTCACCCCGCTGCTATTCTCCTCTTATCTCTACGTGTTTTGAATCTGCTCTCTTATCTTTTCTTCGAGTCCAGGAATTCTCGTGGTTGGGTTTCATCGTACCTTCAGGGTTTCACTTCCTCCTCTTGTAATGGTGCTTCGACATTCGTCCTTCATGCTATCCGAGGAATGTTACATCTGTTGTACCTTCTAGTGGATCCAAAAAATCACTAAAAATTTTCTTTGTATCTTCCGGTGTTTTTCAGTGCGACGACCTCATCTGCATCATGTATGATGGAGCACTTACATCATCCTTTTGTTTCCAAAACTAGATTGTCGAGATCTTCAGTCTGATTCCGAGAGTTGGTTGCATAATGTCCTATTCATGTGAAGAGTAATGCTTTGGGTGCGCGATGGACTGATCACCATCCGACTACTCTTATCATTCGCTCTTGTACATTGAATGGTGGATTGATGCAATTATACTCCTTCTATGGAAGTTGGAGGTGGCCTTACCTTTTGAGACCTTTACCTTCGATTTTGTTCTCCGGAGTGCTCTCTCGACGAACGTGAGCAACAACCCTTGTTAGTGGTGTCGCGAGGATCTACATGAAGCGAGAAGATTCAGGTCATCGACATTCTTCCCCGTACTAGGAGGCGGATCTCGAGGGCGAGATCCATTGTTAGTGGTGTCAAATTGTAGCACCCCGGGTAAAACCAGTACTAGAAAATCGCCTGTTGTTCATATTTTGTGCATCATCATAACATCATGCATATATTTTGCATAAAAACTATTTTCATAAAAGCCTAAGTTGTTTTCTAATTAGCCCTCTCCTTTAATATTAAACTAAAACCTCGGTCTGTTCAGATCTTTTATTTGTCTAAAAAGTATTTACAAAATGTTTTAAAAATAAATTAATAATAAAAAGTTTTATTCGGGGAGGCAGTCCGATTGGTCAGGCCAGAGGCCCAACCGGACCAGACTACCTACTACCCGACCTAGTAAAATACTACCTAGACCTAAACCGGTCAGGCCCAAAGGCCCAACCGGTGAAACCCTAATCTACCAAACCTACCCCAAACCCTAGCTTCTCTACCCACCTGCCCTCCACTCCTTCCCATCCACCCCGCCGCCACTCTCCCCTGGCACCCACGGCGCACACACACCACGCGTACACTACACGCCAGCACGCACGCGCGTGAGCACAACCCCACCTCCATGATCCCTTTGGCCCCACCACCACACGCGGTACACCCCTGTACACACACGCACACCCCACCCTCCCGTTCGACCCCGTCCACCAACCGCCCACCCCGCCTGCGTCCCTGGACCCACCCCGTCGCCCCGCTCGATCCGCCCACGAACCCCCATCGCCCCGCCTCTGCTCTCTACCGCCGCCTCTCCCGGCTTCCTCCTCTTAGGCCGCCCCTCCCCAAGCTCTACTGCATCCCGTAGGAGGCCTCCCGCCGACGCCTGATGCCCTGCCCTTCGCCGGTCCGCCAAGCTCTCCACCTCGCCGACGGATCCTGACGCGTCGCCCTGTCATTGCCGGCACCCTCTGTCATCGTCGGCGGTCCTCCTCCCTCAACCGTCTTCCTGCCGCGACTGCGGGTGAAGCCTCAGCCACCTCGCTATCGACCCGTGGCATGCGCGTCTCGCTGCAGAGCCCGTCCCCGAGCACCCTCGCCGGACCCACCGTCGGCTCGCGTCGCCCTCTACCATCTCTTCCTGCGCCTCAGAGGCCCACGCTCGCCCGTGTCCGCCTCCACCCCCGCCTGGAGCTCCTCCTGTCGCCAGGGTCGCGCGACCACCTGCCGCGGTCGACCATGCCCTGCGCCGCCTAGCCTTCCTCCTCCTGCTTCTGCCCGACGCCCCTGCCGGCCTCTGCTCCGTAACGTCGACATCGCCGCCTCTGCCCTGGCCTTCCAAGGTCGTCAAGGTCGGAGGCCACCCGAGCCAGCTCGCCAGCCTCCTGTTGCTTCCCGTCACACAAGGCGTTCGAGCCATTGTCCACACAGGACAGGGGTAGTGTACATTGTCCTCGTGTTTCTCTTTTGCCCTTGAGCTAAGCCCGTGTTTGGTGATCTGATGTACCGTTGTTGGCATGGCTCTCCTAAATCAGCCCATGTTGTAATGGTGTGGTGATACTTCTCTCGGCCATGATTCTTTCGGCTTCCGGCATTGGCAAGTGAAAACTTGCGCTACTCGAAGACCACCGACAACGGAGCCAAACCCGAAGGTCGTCGCCACAGGAAGCCAAGACCTTCGACACGAACCCCTCCGAGCCCCAAGATCTTTGATCCGAGATGTGTGACCCCTATCCGAGACCCCTCATATTTTTATAATATATGATATTGATATTGTTGCATATTAATTTGTACATGCTTGCATACATATTGTGTGGTTTGGGGGCATTATGCCGATTCACCTCATAATTAAATATGGAGACCATATGCGGACATTTCTAGTCTAATATTGGTTCCATTTAAATTTGTGTAGCGAACCGGTGATATAATTTTGCCTTGTTAAGACAACATTTAAATTGCGGGGTATCTAAATAACATGAACCTATTTATTAGTTGTCGGGACCCCGGTTCCGCTTAATATTGCCTAATTGCATCGCATCTTGCCATGTCATACATCATACATGCATCATGCCCGATCTTTTGCTGTAGTATTAAATAGTGCATCCGGTGTTTATTCTAGTGTTTTGCTTCTTCGCGGATAAGGCCGTTGAGTTGATGTGAGCTTTGCCCCGGCCTTTGGATAAACCTTCGGCAATGTTTTCAGGCGAGCATATCCCCCTTTCTACCTATCTTACTTTTATAGTATTTATTCCCTCCTGTTGATCTATTGCTATCTATGTTGCGATGCTCTAGTTTTCGTGTCCGTGATATCCCTTGCAGCCTTATATTGCCTTGGACATATCCTATTACCCGTTGTTTGGTAGATAGTTGGACTTGCGCGTCATAGTCGCTTGCTTAAGTGCTGTTGCGTGTCGTCCAGTACCACAGTTGTTGGAGTATCTCTGTAACACCCTCGGAATCGACCCTATGCAAGTTTTAGCGATTCCTGCCAAACCCGCATAGAAACGATTCAAAGGTGCCCACCAGGCGTCGGGAAGAAGCAGGAGGAGGAAGCCTAGGCGGCGCAGGGCATGGTCGACCGCGGCAGGTGGTCGCGCGACCCTGGCGACAGGAGGAGCTCCGGGCGGGGGTGGGGGCGGACACGGGCGAGCGTGGGCCTCTGAGGCGCAGGAAGAGACGGCAGAGGGCGACGCGAGCCGACGGTGGGTCCGGCGAGGGTGCTCGGGGACGGGCTCTGCAGCGAGACGCGCATGCCGCGGGTCGATAGCGAGGTGGCCGAGGCTTCACCCGCAGTCGCGGCAGGAAGACGGTTGAGGGAGGAGGACCGCCGACGACGACAGAGGGTGCCGGCAGTGACAGGGCGACGCGTCAGGATCCGTCGGCGAGGTGGAGAGCTTGGCGGACCGGCGAAGGGCAGGGCATCAGGCGTCGGCGGGAGGCCTCCTACGGGCTGCAGTAGAGCTTGGGGAGGGGCGGCCTGAGAGGAGGAAGCCGGGAGAGGCGGCGATAGAGAGCAGAGGCGGGGCGATGGGGGTTCGTGGGCAGATCGAGCGGGGCGACGGGGTGGGTCCAGGGACGCAGGCGGGGTGGGCGGTTGGTGGACGGGGTCGATCAGGAGGGTGGGGTGTACGTGTGTGTACAAGGGTGTACCGCGTGTGGTGGTGGGGCCAAAGGGATCAGGGAGGTGGGGTTGTGCTCACGCGCGTGCGTGCTGGCGTGTAGTGTACGCGCGGTGTGTGTGCACCGCGGGTGCCAGGCGAGAGTGGCGGCGGGGTGGATGGGAAGGAGTGGAGGGCAGGTGGGTAGAGAAGCTAGGGTTTGGGGTAGGTTTGGTAGATTAGGGTTTCACCGGTTGGGCCTTTGGGCCTGACCGGTTTAGGTCTAGGTAGTATTTTACTAGGTCGGGTAGTAGGTAGTCTGGTCCGGTTGGGCCTCTGGCCTGACCGATCGGACTGCCTCCCCGAATAAAACTTTTTATTATTAATTTATTTTTAAAACATTTTGTAAATACTTTTTAGACAAATAAAAGATCTGAACAGACCGAGGTTTTAGTTTAAGATTAAAGGAGAGGGCTAATTAGAAAACAACTTAGGCTTTTATGAAAATAGTTTTTATGCAAAATATATGCATGATGTTATGATGATGCACAAAATATGAACAACAGGCGATTTTCTAGTCCTGGTTTTACCCGGAGTGCTACAATTGTAGCACCCCGGCTAAAACCACTACTAGAAAATCGCATGTCTTGTCTCTATGTATCACCATGACATCTGCATGCATATTGATTGTTTAAAAACTATCTTGCTAAAAGTGTATTTTGTCTTCAACATATTCTCCCTTTGTTCAAACCAAAACCATCGGCTGTTCGGATCTTTTATTTGTCTAAAACCTTTTTGCAAATGTTTTATTTTAAAAGAAAAGAAAATAAATAATATAAATATTTTGTTAGGGGGAGGCAGTCCATCCAGTCAGGCCCAAAGGTTCAACTAGACAGACCACCTACTACCCATATAAAAAACCCTAACCCTAGATATCTAGACCAAACCCTAAACCTAATCCCCAGATCCCTCACTCCCCACACCCGCCGCCACTCACCTCCCTGGAACACACACGACCCACACACTCGACACAACCAAGAAAACACGCACACACCCCATCGACCCGACCCCCTGGCCCCGCCAACCACCTCTGGCCCACCACCTCGCGAACGCCACGCACCCCCCGACCCCGCGTCCCCTCCCCGCTGCTCTCCTTCCTCCCGAGATACCGCCAGGCTCACCCGCACCCCCGCCTTGCCCCGCCGCCCGAGCTCGCCGGCCTCCTCCCGTCTGCGAGTCCGCGCGCCGGTGCCTTGCGTCCTCTCCTTCCCGCTCGACGCCGCGGTCCCCCCTGCAACGACCTCGCCGGGCCTCCTCTCTCTGATGCCGGGATCCCCCGCCGCCGTGCTCCCTGTGCCTCGTCGTCGAGCCACCCCACCGCCAGACTCTCTCCTCTCTGCCCGCGTCGCTCCTCCCTCCCCTCCTCGCGGACCAGAGCTCCGCCAGGCTCCGGCGCCGTCGTCCTGGTTCTGCGTTTCGCCGCCCAGTGAGGTCGTCGCCGAGCCGCCTCTGCCTTCTCCCCGTGGCCCGCGTCGTCGCCCTCGTGAGCCTGCCGCCATGACCCTCCTCCCTCCGCCGCTTGTCTGCCCGCAACAAAGCGTCGCCATCGACACGTCCCGCTTCCGGACGCCCTCTGACCTGTCCTTGTCGCCCGACTACCGCCTGGATCTGGCCGCCTCCCCGTTGCCAGAGCGCCACCGACCGTCCCCTCGCGCCCTGCAACGACCAGTTGGCCTCGACGCCATGGCCGCTGGACGCCACCTCTGCCCAGCGCCTCCACCCCACCGTGGGTCCTCCTCTTTGGCACCTCCTCGCCCTTGGTCGCGTCCTGCCTCCGCATGCGTGTGCCTCGTAGTGCATCGCGTCCGCTATCCATCGGTGTGTATCCAGGAAGCCCGTGCCCCTATTTTCTGCTCCAAGCATGCCTCCGTCATGACCATGTTGTGGTGTTTCAGATGTAACGATGCACTAACGATGTATGTGGTGGGGTGAAGTGAAGATGGCCTTGGTGTGCTGCCACGAACCACGATCTCCGCCGTCGATTCCAAGTACAACATGGATCCTCGGACCCGATCTCGATCCCGGCGGCGTGCCAAGTTCTCCTTCGCGGAGTCCGAAGTACGATCCCCCGACCCTCGGAACCCCAAGATCGCCATTCGATGTGTGACCCCTATCCGAGACCCCTCATATTTTCATAATTTATGATATTGATCCTGTTGCATATTAAATGAACATGTTTGCATACATATGTTGGGGTTTGGGGGCATTATGCCGATCCACATCATAATTAAATATGGGGTCCATATGCGGGCAAATCTAGCCTAATATTGGCCCCATTTAAAATTGTGTAGCGAATCGGTGTTATATTTTGCCATGTTAAGACAACATTTAAATTGCGGGGTATCTAAACAACATGAACTTAATAATTGTCGGGACCCCGGTTCCGCTTAACATTGCCTAATTGCATCGCATCTTTGGCATGTCATACATCATACATGCATCATGCCCGATCTTTTGTCGTAGTATTAAATAGTGCATCCGGCGTTTGTGTTAGTGTTTTGCTTCTTCACGGACTAGGCCGATGAGTTGATGCGAGTGTCGACCTGATTCCCGGTGAACCTTCGGCATGTTTTTCAGGCGAGCATTCTCCCCCTTTCTACCTATTTTACATTTCTAGTCTTTATTTCCTCCTGTTGATTATTGCTATCTGTGTTACGATGCTCTAGTTTTCGTACCCGTGATATCCTTTGCAGACTTATATTGCCTTGGACACATCCTATTACCTGTTGTTTGGTATATAGTTGGACTTGCGTGTCGTAGTTGCTTGCTCAAGTGTTGTTGCGTGTCATCTAGTACCACAGTTGTTGGAAGACTGCCATATGTTTTATGTTGGAGATGATTATAACTTTAATTACCTTTTAATAACTAAAATTGAAGTAGGTAAATAATGCAGAGGCACAGGTGGACAATAGATGTTATTTGGTTTTTAACCGTCCACTTGTGTCCCGTAGGACCCCGAGTACTTGATACCTGTTCTTTGAATATTCGCACTATCCGCATGTGGGACCATGAATCCCCCTAGCCAGAGCTTGAGTCATATTTATTTCTTGGGGCCACAAAGTAGTTTGGGGCTTTATTACTATCCTGTACGTATGCCATGCTTTACTGCTTTATTTACGATTGCGCGTGGAGTGCCTGTACTGTTTTGGATCGCGGCACGATTACGCGGTATCGACAAGCCTAGTCACACTTTCGGGTTCCTAGTCATTTACAGCCATTCTCGCAAACCTCTGGGTCCGTCTCGGAGCCGGCCAACTTCGTCGCGGGTAGCTTGGTGGGGTGGCCCCCTGAAATTTATATGAATCTTGTAATTGCTCTGTCGTGATGCCTCGTTGGGTTTTCATTTGGTTTTTCTCGAGGTTGATCGTGCGTGTGTTGCTATTTGTGCCCCCCTGCAGGGTAAAACTTTCTGAAAGCCGTGTCCGCGGTTATGGACGACTTGGAGCACAGTATCTCGATCATAGACAACTATAACTAAAGTAGTGCTATAAATTTGACTTTATAATGACTAGTAATTAGCTTCACTATAATGGAATGGCTAAATAAAAGTGCCAACAATTGCTGGTTTGGGTTGTCGACTGTTACCATTGTATCTGACTAGTAAGTACTACAACTATAACGGAATGGCTAAATAAAAGTACAAACAACTACTGGGTTTTGGGATGCCTCATGCTATATGTACCTGACTAGTAAGTACTACAACTACAGCGGAATGGTTAACTAAAACTGCCCACTGCTTATTATATCAGGATGACTCATGCTATCTATATCTGACTAGTAATTGCCACAACTATAACGAAATGAATAAAACTGCCAACGGTGTGAGTTCCTCGGTTGACTTCCTCGGTTGGTATCGAGGGGGAATACCAGGATGGGTATGTTTGGTGTTAGAATCAGGTTGGATCCGAGTAGGTCTTTCTTATCCCTATCTGATAGCCGTCAGTTGTATTGAGTCTCTATAGGTTGTTTAGTGCATGCTGCGCTGCCGCTTCAGTCCACCATACCTATGTAGGCGAGGACCGCCGAATTCTAGTCTCGCCGTGTACTGGCCTCAGTACTGACCGCTCTCTCTTTTTCCTTTGCCCTTTGTCGGCACCCCTTTTGTTTAAGCAGGTTTTGAGATCGACGTCGTTAGCAGGGTTACCCTTCTGGCTTGGCCTGGGCAGGGTTATGGACGCCATTGGTTATTCTTCAGGGCTCTTAGCTCAATTTGCATCTTGTCCGTACTCAGACGTTGTATCGTTTTGAAGGTGATTTGGATATTTGTATTGTATATCCGTATTCTTGACTCTTTGAGTCGTTGTTGTATATATCTGTTCTGTGGGTTCCATCGCGGACTATTGTGTAATGATATTACTTCGTTTTCCACCCGCACGCAAGTGCCTGGTGGGCACCTTTGAATCGTTTCTATGCGGGTTTGGCGGGAATCGCTAAAACTTGCATAGGGTCGATTCCGAGGGTGTTACAGAGTGGTATCAGAGCTCAGCAGTTGCGATACCCCACTGGTCCAGCCTGTAGGATAACCTAGCTAATGACCGATGTAGAGTGTCAAAACTATTTTGGAAAATCGGTTGGATAGATCTAACTAGGTCTAATTTTATTCCTTATCCCTTTGCTATTCTCCTCTTACCTCTGCGTGTTTTCAATCTGCTCTCTTATCTTTTCTTCGAGTCTAGGAATTCTCGTGGTTGGGCTTCCGTCGTACCTTCAGGGTTTCGCTTCCATCCTATTGTAACGGTGCTTCAACATTCGGCATTCATGCTATCTGATGAATCTTTCATCTGTTGTGTCTTTCAGTGGATCGAAAATTCACTAAAAAAAATTCTTTCTATCCTCTGGTGTTATCCGATATGACGAAGTCATCTGTATTAGATCTGATGAGAATCTCCATCCCTCCTCTGTTTCCGAACCTCGCTTGTTGAGATCTTCAGTCTGATTCTAAGAGTTGGTTGCATAATTCTCTTATTCATGTGCAGAGTAATGCTTTGGGTGCGCGATGGGCTGATCACCATCCGACTACTCTTTTCATTCGCTCTTGTACATTGAGTCGGTGGATCGATGCAATTATACCCCTTCCGTGGAAGTTAGAGGTGGCCTTATAATTGTGAGACCTCAACCTTCATCTTTGTTTCTCCGGAGTGTTCTCTCGACCGGCGGGAGCATCGACCCTTGTTGGTGGTGCCGCCGATTTCAAGATGGAGAAAGAATCTTTGTTAGTGGTATCGCGATGATCTACATGAAGCGAGAAGATTCAGACCGCCGGCCTTCTTCCCCGTACCAGGAGGCGGATCTCGAGGGCGAGATCCATTGTTAGTGGTGTCGAATTGTAGCACCCTGGCTAAAACCACTACTAGAAAATCACATGTCTTGTCTCTATGTATCACCATGACATCTGCATGCATATTGATTGTTTAAAAACTATCTTGCTAAAAGTGTATTTTGTCTTCAACATATTCTCCCTTTGTTCAAACCAAAACCATCGGCTGTTCGGATCTTTTATTTGTCTAAAACCTTTTTGCAAATGTTTTATTTTAAAAGAAAAGAAAATAAATAATATAAATATTTTGTTAGGGGGAGGCAGTCCATCCAATCAGGCCCAAAGGTCCAACTAGACAGACCACCTACTACCCATATATAAAACCCTAACCCTAGATATCTAGACCAAACCCTAAACCTAATCCCCAGATCCCTCACTCCCCACACCCGCCGCCACTCACCTCCCTGGAACACACACGACCCACACACTCGACACAACCAAGAAAACACGCACACACCCCATCGACCCGACCCCCTGGCCCCGCCAACCACCTCTGGCCCACCACCTCGCAAATGCCACGCACCCCCCGACCCCGCGTCCCCTCCCCGCTGCTCTCCTTCCTCCCGAGATACCGCCAGGCTCGCCCGCACCCCCGCCTTGCCCCGCCGCCCGAGCTCGCCGGCCTCCTCCCGTCTGCGAGTCCGCGCGCCGGTGCCTTGCGTCCTCTCCTTCCCGCTCGACGCCACGGTCCCCCCTGCAACGACCTCGCCGGGCCTCCTCTCTCTGATGCCGGGATCCCCCGCCGCCGTGCTCCCTATGCCTCGTCGTCGAGCCACCCTACCGCTAGACTCTCTCCTCTCCCTGCCCGCGTCGCTCCTCCCTCCCCTCCTCGCGGACCAGAGCTCCGCCAGGCTCCGGCGCCGTCGTCCTGGTTCTGCGTTTCGCCGCCCAGTGAGGTCGTCGCCGAGCCGCCTCTGCCTTCTCCCCGTGGCCCGCATCGTTGCCCTCGCGAGCCTGCCGCCATGACCCTCCTCTCTCCGCCGCTTGTCTGCCCGCAACAAAGCATCGCCATCGACACGTCCCCGCCTCCGGCCGCCCTCTGACCTGTCCTTGTCGCCCAACTACCGCCTGGATCCGGCCGCCCTGCCGCCTCCCCGTTGCCAGAGCGCCACCGACCATCCCCTCGCGCCCTGCAACGACCAATTGGCCTCGACGCCATGGCCGCTGGACGCCACCTCTGCCCAGCGCCTCCACCCCGCCGTGGGTCCTCCTCTTTGGCACCTCCTCGCCCTTGGTCGCGTCCTACCTCCGCATGCGTGTGCCTCGTAGTGCACCGCGTCCGCTATCCATCGGTGTGTATCCAGGAAGCCCGTGCCCCTATTTTCTGCTCCAAGCATGCCTCCATCATGACCATGTTGTGGTGTTTCAGATGTAACGATGCACTAACGATGTATGTGGTGGGGTGAAGTGAAGATGGCCTTGGTGTGCTGCCACGAACCACGATCTCCGCCGCCGATTCCAAGTACAACATCGATCCTCGAACCCGATCTCGATCCCGGCGGCGTGCCAAGTTCTCCTTCGCGGAGTCCTAAGTACGATCCCCCAACCCTCGGAACCCCAAGATCGCCATTCGATGTGTGACCCCTATCCGAGACCCCTCTTATTTTCATAATATATGATATTGATCTTGTTGCATATTAAATGAACATGTTTGCATACATATGTTGGGGTTTGGGGGCATTATGCCGATCCACATCATAATTAAATATGGGGTCCATATGCGGGCAAATCTAGCCTAATATTGGCCCCATTTAAAATTGTGTAGCGAATCGGTGTTATATTTTGCCATGTTAAGACAACATTTAAATTGCGGGATATCTAAACAACATGAACTTAATAATTGTCGGGACCCCGGTTCCGCTTAACATTGCCTAATTGCATCGCATCTTTGGCATGTCATACATCATACATGCATCATGCCCGATCTTTTGTCGTAGTATTAAATAGTGCATCTGGCGTTTGTGCTAGTGTTTTGCTTCTTCACGGACTAGGCCGATGAGTTGATGCGAGTGTCGACCTGATTCCCGGTGAACCTTCGGCATGTTTTTCAGGCGAGCATTCTCCCCCTTTCTACCTATTTTACATTTCTAGTCTTTATTTCCTCCTGTTGATCTATTGCTATCTGTGTTACGATGCTCTAGTTTTCGTACCCGCGATATCCTTTGCAGACTTATATTGCCTTGGACACATCCTATTACCTGTTGTTTGGTATATTGTTGGACTTGCGTGTCGTAGTTGCTTGCTCAAGTGTTGTTGCGTGTCGTCTAGTACCACAGTTGTTGGAAGACTGCCATATGTTTTATGTTGGAGATGATTATAACTTTAATTACCGTTTAATAACTAAAATTGAAGTAGGTAAATAATGCAGAGGCACAGGTGGACAATAGATGTTATTTGGTTTTTAACCGTCCACTTGTGTCCCGTAGGACCCCGAGTACTTGATACCTGTTCTTTGAATATTCGCACTATCCGCATGTGGGACCATGAATCCCTCTAGCCAGAGCTTGAGTCATATTTATTTCTTGGGGCCACAAAGTAGTTTGGGGCTTTATTACTATCATGTACGTATGCCATGCTTTACTGCTTTATTTACGATTGCGCGTGGAGCGCCTGTACTATTTTGGATCGCGGCACGATTACGCGGTATCGACAAGCCTAGTCACACTTTCGGGTTCCCAGTCGTTTATAGCCGTTCTCGCAAACCTCTGGGTCCGTCTTGGAGCCGGCCAACTTCGTCGCGGGTAGCTTGGTGGGGTGGCCCCCTGAAATTTATATGAATCTTGCAATTGCTCCGTCGTGATGCCTCGTTGGGTTTTCATTTGGTTTTTCTCGAGGTTGATCATGCGTGTGTTGCTATTTGTGCCCCCCTGCAGGGTAAAACTTTCTGAAAGCCGTGTCCGCGGTTATGGACGACTTGGAGCACAGTATCTCGATCATAGACAACTATAACTAAAGTAGTGCTATAAATTTGACTTTATAATGACTAGTAATTAGCTTCACTATAATGGAATGGCTAAATAAAAGTGCCAACAATTGCTGGTTTGGGTTGTCGACTGTTACCATTGTATCTGATTAGTAAGTACTATAACTATAACGGAATGGCTAAATAAAAGTACAAACAACTACTGGGTTTTGGGATGCCTCATGCTATATGTACCTGACTAGTAAGTACTACAACTACAACGGAATGGTTAACTAAAACTGCCCACTGCTTATTATATTAGGATGACTCATGCTATCTATATCTGACTAGTAATTGCCGCAACTATAACGAAATGAATAAAACTGCCAACGGTGTGAGTTCCCCGGTTGACTTCCTCGGTTGGTATCAAGGGGGAATACCAGGATGGGTATGTTTGGTGTTAGAATCAGGTTGGATCCGAGTAGGTCTTTCTTATCCCTATCTGATAGCCGTCAGTTGTATTGAGTCTCTATAGGTTGTTTCGTGCATGCTGCGCTGCCGCTTCAGTCCACCATACCTATGTAGGCGAGGACCGCCGAATTCTAGTCTCGCCGTGTACTGGCCTCAGTACTGACCGCTCTCTCTTTTTCCTTTGCCCTTTGTCGGCACCCCTTTTGTTTAAGCAGGTTTTGAGATCGACGTCGTTAGCAGGGTTACCCTTCTGGCTTGGCCTGGGCAGGGTTATGGACGCCATTGGTTATTCTTCAGGGCTCTTAGCTCAATTTGCATCTTGTCCGTACTCGGACGCTGTATCGTTTTGAAGGTGATTTGGATCTTTGTATTGTATATCCGTATTCTTGACTCTTTGAGTCGCTGTTGTATATATCTGTTCTGTGGGTTCCATCGCGGACTATTGTGTAATGATATTACTTCGTTTTCCACCCGCATGCAAGTGCCTGGTGGGCACCTTTGAATCGTTTCTATGCGGGTTTGGCGGGAATCGCTGAAACTTGCATAGGGTCGATTCCGAGGGTGTTACAATTGCGCTGTGGTGTTCCGGGTGGCGTGATTGCAAAACGATTCCGCTTGCTTTAAGATGCGTGAGAAAATCATAACTCAAATATTCACCTCCACAATCGGATCGTAGAAATTTAATTTTTCTGTTACGATGGTTTTCCACTTCGTTCTGAAATTCTTTGAACTTTTCAAATGTTTCAGATTTATGTTTCATTAAATAGATATACCCATATCTACTTAAGTCATCAGTAAAAGTGAGAAAATAGCGATAACCACCGCGCGTCGAAACACTCATTGGTCCGCATACATCGGTATGTATGATTTCCAACAAGTCCGTTGCTCGCTCCATTATTCCGGAGAACGGGGTTTTGATCCTCTTTCCCATGAGGCATGGTTCGCATTTTTCAAATGATTCAAAATCAAGAGACTCCAAAAGTCCATCAGAATGGAGTTTCTTCATGCGTTTTACACCAATATGACCTAGACGGCAGTGCCACAAATAAGTCGTATTATCACTATCTACCTTGCATCTCTTAGCCTCAATGTTATGGATGTGTGTTTCATTGCTTTCAAGATTCAGAAGAAATAAACCATTCATAGCAGGTGCATGACCATAAAAGATGTTACTCATATAAATAGAACAACCATTATTCTCCGATTTAAATGAATAATCGTCTTGCAATAAACACGATCCAGATATGATGTTCATGCTCAACGCAGGCACATAATAACATTTATTGAGGTTTAAAACTAATCCAGAAGGTAAAACTAAGGAGAGCGTGCCGACGGCCATCACATCAACTCTTGATCCGTTGCCAACGCGCATCGTCACCTCATCCCTCGCTAGCCGCCGTCTATTCCGTAGCTCCTGTTTCGAGTTACAAATATTAGCAACTGAACCAGTATCAAATACCCAGGCACTACAACGAGGGCTAGTAAGGAAAACATCAATAACATGTATATCAAATATACCTTTGATGGTGCCAGCCTTCTTGTCCGCTAAGTACTTCAGGCAGTTGCGCTTCCAGTGACCCTTGTCCTTGCAATAGAAGCACTCAGTGTCCGGCTTAGGTCCAGACTTGAGCTTCTTCTCTGCAGGGGCAACGCGCTTGCCGCTGCCCTTCTTGAAGGGCTTCTTAGCACCCTTACCTTTCTTAAAGCTGGGGGGATTGTTGACCATCAACACATGATTATCTTTCTTGATGTCCACCTCCGCAGCTTTCAGCTTAGAGAAGAGCTCAGTGATCGTATCAGTGGAACCAATCTGATTATGAGTAACTACAAAACCTTTGTAGCTAGGAGGGAGTGATTGTAGAACTCTGTCAATCTTGAGCTCCTCTGAAATCTTACAGTCCAGTTGCTCAAGGCGTTGAGTGTAGCCCGACATCTTAATGGCGTGCTCACTAACGGAACTCCCTTCCTCCATCTTGCAGTTAAAGAATTTCTCAGAGATCTCATATCTCTCAGAACGGGCCTGAGTCTGAAACATAGTTTTTAGTTCCTCAAGAATCTCAAAGGGCCCGGGGAACTCCTCAAAACGATTTTGAAGGTCCGATTCCATAGCAAACAACATGGTGCTCTTAATCACACCATAATCATCCTTGCGTGACTGATAAACAGCTTTCTCATCAGCCGGCGCATCTACAGCAGGGGCGTCACCTAGCGCTTTTTCAAGGACATAGTCCTTTTGTCCGCCAGAGAGAATGATTCTCAGATACTTTCTGATCACCTGAGAGACACCTTTATGATCACCCTCTCATAGGATGACGTTTGATGACCTCAAAGCTTTCTTCCGATACCAGGGAGTTGCATTATCTCATGGTCTAAGGAATACAATATTTGACATAAGAAAAAGCTTCGCAAAGATGAACACGATGACACGATCTAATTTCTCTGCTTGATTTGGGTCTGTCCTGTTGGAGATATGCCCTAGAGGCAATAATAAATGTAGTTATTATTATACCTTTGTGTTTATGATAAATGTTTACTTTCATGCTATAACAGTATTAACAAGGAAACATTAATACTTGTGTGATTTGTAAACTAAATTAGAGTCCCTGGTAAAGCCTCTTCATAATACTAGCTTGTTGGTTAATAAATGAATGTGGTTTCCCTATCATGAACATTGATATGTTATTAACAACAAGATCATATCGTTAGGGGAATGGTATGATGGACATACTCCTATAGATAAGCATAGCATAAAGATCAAGTCATTTTAATAGTTCAATTGCTATATGCTTTCTAATACATAGTAACCTAATTCCTTCGACCATGAGATCATGCTTATCATCATCACCGGAAGGATGCTTTGATGACATCAAACACCACACCGTAACTGGGTGGCTATAAAGGTGGCATTGAGTATTCGGAAAGTATGGGTTGAGACACATGGATCAAGAGTGTGATTTGTCCATCCATATGACGGATAGATATACTCTGGGCCCTCTCGGTGGAATGTCATCCAATTAACTCAGAAGCATGTGACTGGCTCACAGGGATTACATACCACGGGAACGAGAAAAGAGTACTTATCAGTAACGAGGTTGAACTAGGTATGCATAGATACCGACGATCAATACCTCGGATAAGTAAACTATCATGAGACAAAGGGAAATTGGTATCGTATGTAAGTGGTTCATTAAATTGCAAAGTAATCGTAGAAATATGTGGGAGCCATATGAATTTCCATATTCCTCTATTGGTTATTGTTCGAAGAAGTGTCTCGATCATGTCCGCATAATTCACGAACCGTAGGGAGACACACTTAAGGATTCGATGTTGTTGAGTAGTTATGGAATGATGAGTAAGAGACCGAATGTTGTTCAGAGTATCGGATGGGATCCGGGATATCACGAGGAGATCTGGAATGGTACAAAGAATAATATTCATATAAGGAAAGTCCTGTTTCGGAGTTGGAGAATGATTCCGGTGTTTTCATCGAGAATGTTCTAGAAGGGTCCGGAAGGTCCGGCACTCCGGAGGGGAAGGGTACATGAATGTGTCAGAACAATGTGGAATGGTTGCATCATGTACTAGGTATCATCGCTGAGCAAAATAAAGGGATAAATCAAATCCTAGTTTGAAAAGTCAAACGCCAATTTGAAAAATCAAACGGCAAGTTTGCTTGGTGGAGGGAGAGTAGGAAACCTACTTGGGGAGGAAGTCCTCCTCCCTCCACCACCGGCCAAGGAGGCCGACTTGGGGGAGGACTCCCTCCCCCTTAGCCGCACCCTCCCACCTATAAAAGGAGGGGCAGGGGTGCCCCTCTATACCTACACCTCTCTCCACCAAACCCTAACCCTAGCCGCCGGCCACCAAGTCGTTGCCGCCGCCCTAGGGTTTTTCCCTAGCCACCGAGTTGGGGCCCTCCCCTTGACCTAGCCGCCGGCCTAGCCCTCTCTCCTTGGTGCCTCTAAACCCTAGATCGCCAAGGTCTCTCTCATAGTCCACCATACTCGCTCCGGCTTAAGGCGAAGCCCTGCGAGATCTCCCCTCTACTTCTGGTACCACGTCGTCGTGCTGCCGGAATCACGAGGAGAGTGCTACAACCTCCGCTGCCTGCTGGAACAAGGGAGAGGAAGGCCTTCATCGAGTACGGAACGTGTGACCGACTGCGGGAGCGCTGCCGGAACGCGGCGCCGGAAGGATCGTCTACACGATCTTGAGATTGGCAAGAGTACGACTACATCACCCACGAGAATCTGCTCTCGTTGAACACTTTGGAATCTTCGAGGGTGAGTTATTCTATCGACTCGTTGCTACAATCTAGTAGATAGATCTTGGCTTGTTTGTTTGTATGCGGTAGAATTTTTTTGTTTTCCATGCTACGAACCCCTACAGTGGTATCAGAGTCGTGTCTATATGTAGATTTGTTGCACGAGTAGAACACAATGGTCATTGTTGGTGGTGGTGCTTTTATTATCAATTGCTTCTTGTGTACTTTGCATCTTGCGGTATGATGGGATGAAGCGTCCCGGGCTAACTTGATGTAGCCCGACCTACGGTCGTTACCACATCATGGTCTCCAACTTACGCCAAGTCGTCATGGACTCCAAAGGTGAATCCGTTCCTCTATGCGCGCCCACTTCCTACCCTATTGAATGGTATGCTACTTCATACTCCGTCACATATGCATGATAGGTTCACACCGACAAGTACGGAGGCAAGGGAGGAAGCCCGGGACATCAAGCCCGACAGGACGGAGGCTTGGAAGAGGAGACGGAAGAAGCCACGGCTGAACCACCGAAGTCTCCGGCCTACACCGGAGTCTCCGGTCCTGCTACACCGGAGTCTCCGGTCCTGCTACACCGGAGTCTCCGGACCTACCTCCGGACCGACCCCAGCAACCGCCCGAGGACAGTCAGAACGCCACTCCGGAGACGACACCGGAGACAGACCGGAGTCTCCGGCCTAGACCGGAGTCTCCGGCCTAGACCGGAGTCTCCGGACCCCACACCGGAGTCTCCGGCCTACACGATGGGCCTGCACGCCGCCAGCTGGGCCTTTGGCCCATGTACCCCTCTATCTCGTCCAAACCCTAGTTTTATCCCCAAACTACCCCTGTTTATGTGGCTGGCCTATAAATAGAGCCCCCACCCCTCATGTATCCCTTAGGCATAGATGATAGACTAAAGACACCCCCCCATTGTGGAATCTCTAGTTTTGCCTCATCCCCTAACCCAAGGGGACCGACTATCGTCACCAACCTCGATTGGACTTTTGCATCACGCATCCATCGTTGAACAAGGCCTTGGAGTTCATTGTCTCGTCTCCAAGTTGTCAAGACCCTCCCCAAGGTGTTCTTCCCTCTCCAATGTGGATTTGAGGGAGCATGTTGACCGATCTTTCCTTGCGAGGATTCTATCGGACCGGTGGCCGCTGTTCGGGAGCAATCGGCCTTGTATCGTGTGAGTTTTGCGTGTGTTCATCGTGCTCTTCGCGAGGTGTGTGTTCGCTTCCGCTACCTTCTCCCTTTCCCCTCACTTTCCCATCGATTTGACCACGAGATCCGTGAAGATCAGGCACCCAAGAGGTTAACCCCTCCATCATCTGGTATCAATAGCTTTTGGTTGCCACGGATTTCTCATCGATTTGGTCTTTTCCCCATAAATTCGAAAATTTCACCAAAAACAGCCCCAATTCGTGTTTTGGATCGATATGTGATTTGAGTGCGTTTTGGTAGGTTTTGATCCGTGGATTACTTGCTAAACTAGTTGATCTACCTTCCCCTGCGTTCCCATGGCCTAATTCCTTGATTTTCCCCATCAATCTGAGGTTTTGGTTCGAGTTTTTCTGCCCAAAACGCGTCCCGTTCGAGTTCTGGACGCTCTGGAATCTCCCGGACCGGAGTCTCCGGCCTAGACCGGAGTCTCCGGACTTTTTGGGCTCCAGACCAGAGTCTCCGGACCTCCAGACCGGAGTCTCCGCCCCTCCCTGCAGACCGAAAAACTGTAGCACGGTTTTGAGCATAACTTTTGCATTTCAGCTCGGATTTTGGTGTTCTTTAGCTCGTTTCGAAGAGGAGAAGGAGCACTACATCATCTGCGTTGTTCATGCTATCTACTCCATCCAAATTCCGTGAGCAAGGCGGAAGCCATCAATAAAGGGTGAAGCTCGTCGACGAAAGGTATAACATTCCGCGACTTTTCCCCACTTGCATTCCTTTGTGAACCCCACTATCTTTGCGAGCAACAAACACCTATTGAGACTAGTTCCTCTTATGATTGCTTGGGCTATGCACATTTGATACCTTGTAGATTCCGAGCAAACATTGTGAGCGCTATCTTATATAGTTATCTTGTATAGTTGTTGGCACAAGGAAGAGGCAAGTGAAAAAGAAAAAGAAAAAGAAAAAGAAAAAGAGAAAAAAAAGAGAAAAAGAGAAATAAAAAGAAAAAGAAACAAACATGTGCCTCGTAGAATAGGAAGCGCAAGCTCGATGAACATCATATAGGTGGTACTTATTGTGCATATCTTGTAGCCCACCAATTAATTGCAATCGAACTAGCTTCTCTCCTTGTACTTGTGTGACACGAGCTTATAGTCTTCGCTAGGTCATCATTTGGTTCTTAGCTCACTTTCTCCGTCGCACAAGTCCCATTTATCCCACCGTGTGTGTTTCCTTGTACATATTTCTTATCTTGTGGATTGACTTGTTTGCTTTGTGATCATTGTGGTTCTTTACTTGCCAATACAACATCTTGATTTCGAATTGGTTCTTGACATGCCACTTTTCATACCTATCCACCATAGGCCTTGTGTGTGTGTGTTTTTTGGTTAGTAGTTGGTTTTGGTGTTCCGCGTGAACTTCACTTCGCTTGGTTTATTGCTCTCAAGTGTGGCCACTTGTACGATACGATCTTCCAAGGTAAAGTAAGGTTTGACGTTGTATCCCTAACTCCCACTACCACTTCCATATACACCGCTTGGTCTTGTGCATCATGTCTAGGGACTCCGGAACCGAGGATGATATCTATGAAGCATCCATGATGAGCCACCATGACTACGACTCCACAAGTATAGAGGACATGACGGAGCACAACACCGACAATGGCTCCGCATGCTTTGAGGACCCGGAGCACTACATCGACAACGGCTCCACATGCATGGAATACATGGAGCATGACATCAACTATGGCTCCTCAAGCATGGAAGACTTGGAGCTCTACACCGACAATCGCTCCACATGTTTGGGTGATATGGAGTACTACACCAACAATTACTCCCCAAGCATGGACGACTTCGAGTACGACATCGACGATGCCTCGCCGAGCATGGAGGACACGGAGAACTTCATCGAGTTTGATGGCTCCTCCACGAGCCATGAAGAATTCCTCCTCCACGTGGATATGTAAGCCTACTATGCCAAGCAAGCGGAGGCGCATCATCAAGATTCCATGACCTTCAAGGCCAAGCGTGCCACACCAAAGGGCACCACCTACTTCGATGATCCACCTCCAAGGCGACAAGCACCACCACCTAGATGGCGTCAAGCTCCACCATCTCCAAGGCGCCAAGCTACATCACCTCCAAGGCGCCAAGCTCCAACTCCTATCCAAACAAGAGTGGCGTCCAAACATCATAAACATCAAGAGGCGCCAAGAAACAAGAATCTTCATCGACAAACATCCTCTCATGAGCATCGCCACCATAAAGAGGATACAAGACATCGTCAAAGGCATCTTCGCCACCAAGACGAAGAATTCTTGATGAGCACCAACCATAATGCTCAAGCAAGCTCAAGAAGGCACCACAAGCACAAGAAGAGTGCCAAGGCAAATGATCACTGTCGTGAGCGTCATGTGGATGACCAAGTGCTTCACCAACATAAACCATCGGCAAGGCACGCCAATGACCTCCGTCGACACCATCATAGGACACCTTCAACTACTCGTGCCACCACCACAATGGCACCACGAGCAAGCCTTCCACTCCATCAAGCTTCAATGCTTACGCTTGACTTCCACGACCTTACCAACGAGTAAAATATAGACCTCTACTTCGCCAAGTTGGATAGCATGAGACTACCTCCACCACTACTACGAGTTGGCCACAAGACGGTCGAGCATGGGATTTTCCCTTCGACCATGGAGGAGAGCAATGATGCCCATCTTATGGCATCCAACCTTGGAGGCGACAAGGTCAAGAATGGTGAGCATGGGATTTTCCCTTCACCAACGGAGGCGCATGGAGTTGAGGAACCCGAGCCTACCCCTATATGTTTGAGTGATGATGTGGTACCAATTCCATGTGAGTATGAGAGCCACTTAGCCCACTTGAGTGAGAACAAGAGTGAGATGAGTGACTCCACCTTATGTGAGATTGAGTGCTTCCACTTTGAGGGCATGAGTGATACACCGAGTGAGTTGAGAGCGGTAGTTGATAGGTCAAGTGAGACCATTTCTATTTCTAACAACTTACCCTCTACCTCTAGTGTGTTCTCTTATGTTGCGCTAGGTTCCATGGATGAAGACGCGCCAAGCCATGAAGCAATGATGCCTCGAATGGAGAAGATGTACATGGTGGATGAAGAGGATGCTACGCCATGGCTACATCAAGAAGACGAAGTCGTCCACAAGGAGGCCACTACTTCCACAACACCCAATTCATATGAGAGGTATGACCAAGGTAACAATAAGGGTGTTGATGATGCCATGATCCCACTAGTGGACATGATGAATTGTGAGGATATGCATGCTATGGATGATACTTGTGACATTACATATGCTTCATTCATATTCCCATGTGATGCTTTCCCTTTGCATAATATTGCTCATGTGGAATTGTTTGATTGCGATACCATTTCCATAAACATGCCAAGCTATGCATCTTGTGTGTATCCTCCAATTGCTTCGGACTTGCTTTGTCATTCTAGTCATTCAATTTCTCCCGTTGCTTGCAATAAGATGAATGCTTGATATTTCACTTGTTTTGCTTGCAACAACATTGATCATATGCGTTATGATGAGATGGCCCCCATAGATTTCTCAATTTTTGGAGATTTTGATGATTGCCATGATAAGCATGTTCCCCACTTGCATACTCACCATGCACCTATTTCATACTTGATTGACATTAATGGTGATATGCATAAGAAGAGATACATCATGATGGATGATGTGTATCTCTACCATGCACACACGTTCTTCCTTTTACATGTGATGTGTGTAGGTACCCGCACTATCATGTCAACCTCGGTTGAGCACGAGTTGACAAAAAGAGCTCTTGAGAGCATCCCACAAGTGAGTTCAAGATCGAACCTAGCTCTGATACCTTTTGCATGCTTTGCATCTTTCATGTTGGCAAATTGCTCTTTCATATGGTTTGATTGCAAGCATGTTGATGGTATTATCTCACCTTGTGACATTCATGCTTCTTCGCTTTTAGATAATGATGCTTTGTGTGTTGCAACAAAAATGTTGAACATTTTCTCTTTCCGATGTTTTGGGTGCAACCACAATTCCATTAAGAGCATGTATTGTCATGAGAGCTTCCAAGAATCTCGTCTTGTTGTTGCAACAAACATAAGGACCACTTGCTCTTTCATTTGGTTTGTTTGCAAACACGTTACTTTGGCTTCCGCTTGGGATACTCATATTCCCATGATATTTGCTATCGATGATTTGTGTGTGACATCCAACATGTCGAACAATTTCCCCTTCCAATGGTTGGTTGGCACACATAATGATGTTGTTTTGGATATTCTTCCTTTTGTGTTTTTGCCAAATTCTCCTAACTTTGCATCAAAGATGTTTCTCAAATTTCTATTCGATTGCTTTGAGTGCCCCACTACTATGTTATATGGAGTTTTTGAGTTTCCACATTTGGATGATGTTCAAATGATTCCCATGCACATTGACCTTGCATATGCATCCCGTTTGCTATACTTGAGTTGTGCTAATCGTGTTGTGAACAAGAATGGACATGCCACAAATGACATGCTCCTCTATCACACACAAACATATGTTGCTTGGTATTTGTTGTATGAAGGTACAAATGCATACACGTCAACCTCTATAGACTATATGTTGACAAGAAGAACCGAAGAGAGTTACCTATGGCTACCCTTCATCGAGCTATCTCTACAAGATAAGGTGACTTCCTTCTACTTGAGGAATCATGCAATAATCTTCATGAATTGGCTACGCTTTGAGTGTTGCTTTGCTTTTGTTGTGAGCTTTGTAGGCTTCAAGGAAGGCGAAGGAACATTGAAGTGTTGTCAAGTCAATCTTCCCGAGGACGACTATATGGTGAACCCCAGGATCAAGGATGTCCTTTGGCCTCTTCTACTTCGTGATGAACATGGAGAGTCGAGGACGACTCTTTTTGAAGGGGAGGGAGCTGATGTAGCCCGACCTACGGTCGTTACCACATGATGGTCTCCAACTGACGCCAAGTCGTCATGGACTCCAAAGGTGAATCCGTTCCTCTATGCGCGCCCACTTCCTACCCTATTGAATGGTATGCTACTTCATACTCCGTCACATATGCATGATAGGTTCACACCGACAAGTACGGAGGCAAGGGAGGAAGCCCGGTACATCAAGCCCGACAGGACGGAGGCTTGGAAGAGGAGACGGAAGAAGCCACGGCTGAACCACCGAAGTCTCCGGCCTACACCGGAGTCTCCGGTCCTGCTACACCAGAGTCTCCGGTCCTGCTACACCGGAGTCTCCGGACCTACCTCTGGACCGACCCCAGCAACCGCCCGAGGACAGTCAGAACGCCACTCCGGAGACGACACCGGAGACAGACCAGAGTCTCCGGCCTAGACCGGAGTCTCCGAACCCCACACCGGAGTCTCCGGCCTACACGATGGGCCTGCGCGCTGCCAGCTGGGCCTTTGGCCCATGTACCCCTCTATCTCGTCCAAACCCTAGTTTTATCCCCAAACTACCCCTGTTTATGTGGCTGGCCTATAAATAGAGCCCCCGCCCCTTCATGTATCCCTTAGGCATAGATGATAGACTAAAGACACCCCCCATTGTGGAATCTCTAGTTTTGCCTCATCCCCTAACCTAAGGGGACCGACTATCGTCACCAACCTCGATTGGACTTTTGCATCACGCATCCATCGTTGAACAAGGCCTTGGAGTTCATTGTCTCGTCTCCAAGTTGTCAAGACCCTCCCCAAGGTGTTCTTCCCTCTCCGATGTGGATTTGAGGGAGCACGTTGACCGATCTTTCCTTGCGAGGATTCTATCGGACCGGTGGCCGCCGTTCGGGAGCAATCGGCCTTGTATCGTGTGAGTTTTGCGTGTGTTCATCGTGTTCTTCGCGAGGTGTGTGTTCGCTTCCGCTACCTTCTCCCTTTCCCCTCGCTTTCCCGTCGATTTGACCACGAGATCCGTGAAGATCGGGCACCTAAGAGGTTAACCCCTCCATCATAACCTTACATGACATCGTTCATGAGACTTGCTCCACGCTCAACATGCAACTTGTATTGCATAAGTGGCTTTGCGGGTGTCTGTCTCTCCCATTATAGTATAGATCCAATTTACAACAGGCACTTGATAGTTCAAACATCAACGTTGTGGTTCTTGTTCGTAAGTTAGAGCGACACTTATTGAAAGCCCCAAACCACGTAAAATATGCAAATAAAATTAGAGGCGTCTAACTTTGTTTTGCAGGGGTGTGCTGTGATGTGATATGGCCATGATTGTGATTATATTTGATGTATGCAATGTTCCTTATTGTAAGTTGGCAACCGGCAGGAGCCATATGGTTGTCGTTAATTTCTGTTAAGACCCGCGTGTCTATTCAAAGTAGTTGTAATAGTTGAAGCTGGTGGACGACAATCATGGAGCAGCGTCATTGACCTTGATGCAATGCCGGTGATGATGGAGATCATGTTCGTGCTTGAAGATGGAGATCGGAAGCACAAAGAAGAAAGGCCATATCATATCACATATTATGAATTGCATGTGATGTTAATCCTTTATGCATCTTCTATTGCTTAGTTAACGACGGTAGCATTATAAGATGATCCCTCATGCACATAAATTTCAAGTTCTAAAGTGTTCATACTTAGTAAGCACCGTTGCTAAAGCTTGTTGTTTCGAAGCACCACGTGATGATCGGGTGTGTTAGATTCTGCAAGTGTATACAACGTGAGCAAGCCAGATTTGCTCATGCGGAAGCTAAGGTTTGATCTTGACAAGCCTAGCATGTACAGACATGGTCTCGGAACACGGATCACCGAAAGGTAAAGCATGAGTCATATAGTAGATATGATGAGCATGTCGATTGTTCGCCATTGTAGCTACATCAACTCTCATGATGATCGGTTTTGATGTGGTGGATTTGGTTCATGTGATCACTAAAACAATGTGAGGGATATTGTTTTGAGTGGGAGTTCACCTAGATTAATTTAACTATTAATTAGAACTCAATTTGTCATAAACTAAGTCTAAACTATTGCAAATATGTTGTAGATCAATGGCGGCCCCTACCATCAATTTTAATGCGTTCCTAGAGAAAGAAAAGTTGAAAAACAATGGAAGCAACTTCGCAGATTGGTTCCGCAATTTGAGGATTGTCCTCAATGCTGGTAATTTGACCTATGTGCTGGATGCACCGCTGGGTGACCCACCTGCAGCTGATGCTACCGATGAAGTAAAGAATGTTTACCTCGCTTGGAAGAATCAGTACTCCACAGTTCAGTGTGCTATCTTGTATGGTTTGGAATCGGAGCTTCAGAAAAGGTTTGAGAACTCAGACCCACATGATATTGTCTGTGAACTCAAATTGATATTTGAGACTCACGCGGCAGTTGAGAGTTATAAGGCTTCTGAAAAGTTCTTTAACTGCAAGATGGAAGAGGGTAGCTCCGTCAGTGAGCATGTGCTTAAGATGTCTAGGCACGCAAACAAACTCCAAAGCTTGGGTATAGTGATTCCTAATGCTTTGGGGATTTACCGTGTCCTCCAATCACTACCACCAAGTTACAAGAACGTTGTGATGAACTACAATATGCAAAGCATGAATAAGCAGTTGCCAGAACTCTTCTCCATGTTGAAATCTGCAGAAGTGGAGATCAAGAAAGAGCACCAAGTGTTGGTGGTCAATAAGACCACCAAATTCAAGAAAGGCAAGTCTAAGCAAAAGGGTAACTTCAAGAAGGGTGGTAAGAAAGTTGCCGCACCGACGAAGAAGACCAAAGCTGGACCTAAGCCTGATACTGAGTGCTTTTACTGCAAGGGAGAGGGTCACTGGAAGCGGAATTGCCCAAAGTACTTGGCGGATTTAAAGAACGGCAACATCAAGAAGAAAGGTATATCCGATATACATGTTATTGATGTGTATCTCACTAGTACTCGTAGTAGTGCATGGGTATTTGATACTGGTTCAGTTGCTCATATTTGTAACTCGAAACAGGTACTGCAGAATAAATGGAAGCTAGCGAAGAACAAGGTGACGATGCGCATGGGAAATGGATCAAAGGTTGATGTAATCGCGGTCGGCACGCTACCTCTTCTTCTACCATCGGGATTAGTTTTATACTTAAATAATTGTTATTTCGTGCCTGCGTTAAGCATGAACATTATATCGGGATCTTGTTTATTGCGAGACGGTTACTTGTTTAAGTCCGAGGATAATGGTTGTTCGATTTAAATGAGTAATATGTTTTATGCGCATGCACCTTTGATAGATGGTCTATTCTTATTGAATCTCGATAGTGGAAATACACATATTAATAACATTGAAGCTAAACGTTTGAAATTGAGTTATAACTCGACCTATATGTGGCATTGTCGTCTTGGTCACATTGGAGTGAAGCGTATGAAAAAACTCCATTTCGATGGACTTCTTGAATCACTTGATTTCGAATCACTTGAAAGATGCGAAGCATGTCTGATGGGTAAAATGACTAAGACTCTATTTTCTGGTATGATGGAGCGAGCTATGGACTTATTGGAAATCATACATACCGATGTGTGTGGTCCAATGAGTGTAGCATCGCGCGATGGTTATCGTTATGTTCTTACCTTCACGGATGACTTGAGTAGATATGGGTATATCTATTTCATGAAACATAAGTCCGAAACTTTCGAGAAGTTTAAGGAATTTCAAAGTGAGGTAGAGAATCAGCGTAACAAGAAGATTAAATTTCTACGTTCTGATCGTGGAGGTGAATATCTAAGTTACGAGTTTGGTGAGCATTTGAAGAAATGCGGAATACTTTCACAATTGACACCCTCGGGAACACCACAGCGTAATGGTGTGTCCGAACGTCGTAATCGAACTCTCTTAGATATGGTTCGTTCTATGATGTCACTTACATATTTAACGCTATCATTTTGGGGTTATGCATTAGAAACAGCCGCATTCACTTTAAATAGGGCACCATCTAAATCCATTGAAACGACACCGTATGAATTATGGTTTGGGAAGAAACCTAAATTGTCGTTCCTTAAAGTTTGGGGTTGCGAAGCCTATGTAAAGAAGTTACAGCCGGACAAGCTTGAACCCAAAGCGGAAAAATGCGTCTTCATAGGATACCCGAAGGAAACTATTGGGTATACCTTCTATCATAGATCCGAAGGCAAAATCTTCGTTGCCAAGAATGGAACTTTTCTAGAGAAGGAATTTCTCTCGAAAGAAGTGACTGGAAGGAAAGTAGAACTCGACGAGGTTTTTGAACCTTATCTCGAACTTGCGAGTAGCGCAGCACCGGAAGAAGTTCTTGTGGTGCCTGCACCAATAAGAGAGGAAGCTAATGATGATGATCATGAAACTTCGGTTGAAGTTGCTACAGAGCCTCGCAGGTCAACGAGAACTCGTACCACTCCTGATTGGTATGATCCCGTTATGAGTGTCATGTTGGTAGACAACACCGATGACCCTGCAACATATGAGGAAGCAACGATGAGCCCATATTCCAATAAATGGCAAGATGCCATGGACTTTGGTGGACTTACCGGATGGCCGGAAGGCTGTCGAGAACAAATGGATTTTCAAGAAGAAAACAGATGCTGATGGTAATGTTACTGTCTATAAAGCTCGACTTGTCGCAAAAGGGTTTCGACAAATTCAAGGAGTTGACTACGATGAGACTTTCTCACCAGTAGCAAAGCTAAAGTCTGTGAGGATTTTGTTAGCAATCGCTGCATATTACGATTATGAGATATGGCAGATGGATGTCAAAACAACGTTCCTCAATGGATACATTGATGAAGAGTTGTATATGATGCAACCCAAAGGTTTTGTCGATCCTAAAGATGCTAACAAGGTATGCAAACTTCAACGGTCCATATATGGATTGAAGCAAGCATCCCGAAGTTGGAATCAACGTTTTGATAAGGTAATCAAAAGTTTTGGTCTTATACAAACTTATGGAGAAGCTTGTATTTACAAGAAAGTGAGTGGGAGCTCTGTAGCATTCTTAATACTATATGTAGATGACATATTGTTGATTGGGAATGATGTAGACCTTCTTAATAGTGTCAAATAATATTTGAATAATAGTTTTTCAATGAAAGATCTTGGCGAAGCAGCTTACATATTAGGCATAAAGATTTATAGAGATAGATCGAGACGCCTAATATCATTGTCACAAAGTACATATTTGGACAAAGTTCTAAAGAGATTTGGAATGGAAGATAGCAAGAAAGGGTTCTTGCCCATGTTGCCCAATACGACCTTGAGTAAAACTCAAAGTCCAGCAACGGCAGAAGATAGAGAAAGGATGAGTAAGACTCCCTATGCCTCAGCCATAGGATCTCTAATGTATGCCATGCTATGTACTAGACCCGACATTGCATATGCTGTTAGTTTAACTAGCAGATATCAAAGTGATCCAGGAGTGGATCATTGGACATCGGTCAAAAACATCCTTAAGTACTTGAGAAGAACTAAGGATATGGTTCTTTCTTATGGAGGTGATGAACAGCTCGTTGTTAATGGTTACACCGATGCTAGTTGGAACACCGATCTGGATGATTCTAAATCACAATCTGGATACGTATTTACTTTGAATGGTGCAGCAGTTAGTTGGAGGAGTGCAAAGCAAAGCGTTGTGGCGAGATCTTCAACTGAATCGGAATACACAGCTGCTTCGGAGGCTTCACAAAAAGCGATATGGATGAAGGAGTTCATTACAGAGCTCGGTGTGGTTCCAAGTGTGCTGGACCCAATGTCTATCTACTGTGATAACATGGGCGCCATAGCCAATGCGCAAGAACCAAGGTCACACAAGAAGCTAAAGCACATCAAGCTACGTTTTCACGCTATTCGAGAACATGTCCAAGATGGTGACATAAAGATTTGCAAAGTACACACAGATCTGAATGTGGCGGATCCATTGACTAAACCTCTCCCGAGGGCAAAACATGACCAACACCAAACTGCCATGGGTGTTCGGTATATTACCATGTAATCTAGATTAGTTGACTCTAGTGCAAGTGGCAGACTGTTGGAGATATGCCCTAGAGGCAATAATAAATGTAGTTATTATTATATCTTTGTGTTTATGATAAATGTTTACTTTCATGCTATAACAATATTAACAAGGAAACATTAATACTTGTGTGATTTGTAAACTAAATTAGAGTCCCTGGTAAAGCCTCTGCATAATACTAGCTTGTTGGTTAATAAATGATTGTGGTTTCCCTATCATGAACATTGAGATTGTTGGAATTATGCCCTAGAGGCAATAATAAAGATGTTATTATTATAATTCTTGTTCATGATAATGTTTATATTCCATGCTAGAATTGTATTAAGCGGAAACTTTAATACTTGTGTGGTTTGTGAACAACACCGTGTCCCTAGTACGTCTCTATGGACTAGCTCATTGATCAATGATGGTTAAGGTTTCCTAACCATAGACATGAGTTGTCAATTGATAATGAGATCATATCATTGGGAGAATGATATGATGGACAAACCCAAACTAAGCGAAGCAATTAGATCGTGTCATCGTGTTCGTCTTTGCGAAGCTTTTCTTATGTCAAATATTGTATTCCTTAGACCATGAGATAATACAACTCCCTGGTATCGGAATAAAGCTTTGAGGTCATCAAACGTCATCCTATGAGAGGGTGATCATAAAGGTGTCTCTCAGGTGATCGGAAAGTATCTGTTGGGTTGTATGTATCGAGATGGGATTTGTCCCTCCCAAGTCGGAGAGATATACTTCGGGCCCACTCGGTAATCGATATCAACACCGCTTCCAAGCATGTGGTTAAGGAGTTAATCACAAAGTGATATTGGATTACGGAACGAGTAAAGTACTTGCTGTGAACGAGATTGAACTAGGTATGACGGTACCGACGATCGAATTCTCGGGCAAGTAAAATATCGCGAGACGAAGGGAATATATATATGGGATTGATTGAATCCTGGCATCGTGGTTCATCCGATATGATCATCTATGAATGTGTGGGAGTCAATATGGGTTTCCAGGCCCCGCTGTTGATTATTGATAGAAGATCATGTCTGCATATTCTCGAACCCGTAGGGTCACACACTTAACGTGTCTCGACGCTAGGATAGATTGGATAATTGGTTTATGAGTTTTTGTTCGGAGTCTCGGATGGGATACGGGACATCACGAGAGGTTCCGGAGTGGTCCGGAGAATAAGATTCATATAAGGCAGTGCAGTTTTTGGAGTTCGGAATTGTTCCGGGTTAATCGGTATTGTACCGGAAGCTTCTAGAACCTTCCGGAAGGGGACCAAAATGGACCCACCTTCTGGGAGGGGGCATGGGCCTATGAGGGAGTGCCCTGGCCGCATTGGGCCAGGGGCACAAGGCCCCATAGGGCCCAGCCGGCCAAGGGGGTTTTAAACTCGAGATAGACCTTCTAGAAGGGGGGTTTCCTTGCCCCCCACTCCTTCTCCTTTGGGGACACCGGTTTGGCTTGGGGGAGGGGCTAGGGCTGCGCCCACCCCTCTATATAAAGAGGGCTGGGGGCGCACCACCCCCCTACACCTTCCCCTCCAAGAGCTAGCCGCCCTGCTGCCCTTCCTCTCTCTCCCTCCCGACTGTTTATAGGCGAAGCCCTGCTGCAGAAATTCTCCACCATATACACCACGCCGTCGTGTTGTAGATCCAATCTGTCTCTCCACCATACTTGCTGGTCCGAGGAAGGAGGAGACGTCGAGGTGTTGCACGTGTGCATCTCACGGAGGCACCGCCACTTGTGGTGCTAGATCGGATCGCGAGGAGGAGAAGCGAGTACGACTACATCACCCACGTTCCGACGAACGTTCCGCTGTGCGAATCTTCAAGGATATGAAGATCTAATCCAATCTCTCTCATTGATTGCATCTCCTAGATTAGATCTTGGCTTTCCCTCTGTTCGCATCCGTAGAAAATTTTGATTTACTATGCCGCGAAACCCATCAGTGGTATCAGAGCTAGATCTATGCGTAGATGTGTTTCACGAGTAGAACGCAACATGGTTGTTGCAGGCGTTGATGTTTTCTGTTGCAAGCCTCTTGTTTGTGTTCTTCTTATGACGCGGGATAGTGAGATTGAAGCGGTCCAGGCCAACCTTACGCGACGTCGTTCGCGAGACCGGCTCCGCACTTGACGTGTGGCTTGTTCCACACATGCGGCTGGTGGATGTCAGTTTCTCTCACTATAGTTGTCATGGGATTAACACCGGAGTTTGGCAACCATAATATCACCGTTGTGGCTTTCCGTAGGTAAGAATTGTTCTTAGCATCTACTCCCATAAGCCACGTAAAACATGCAACAACAAAGTAGAGGCGTCTAACTTGTTTTTGCAGGGAGTGTTTTCTGTGATATGGTATGGCCCAAGATGTGATGTGTATATTGTATGCGATGATCATGTTTTGTAATGTTTCACGACTTGCATGTCGATGAGTACACAACCGGCAGGAGCCATATGGTTGTCTTTATAATTGTGTATGACCTGCGAGTCAACTTCTTATACACCATGTAATAGCTTTACTTTATCGCTAAGTAGTTAGCAATAGTTGTAGTTGCTATTCGTGGTGGAGGCAATCATGGTGGAGTGATGGAGATCATGCCGGAACGCACAAGATGGAGATCATTGCGCGAAGATTGGCTATACCATGTCACATAAAGTTATATGTATGTGATGTTTATCCTTTTATGTATCTTATTATGCTTAGATCGCGACGGTAGCATTATAAGATGATTCCTCACTTAAAGATCAAGATAGAAACTGTGTTCTCCCCAAGTATGCACCGTTGCGAAAGTTCATCGTGTCCAAGCATCACGTGATGATCGGGTGCTATAGACTCTACGCTCACATACAACGGGTGCAAGCCAGTTTTGCACATGCGGAAATACTTGGGTCTAACTTGACGAGCCTAGCATGTACAGACATGGCCTCGGAACACATGAACCGAAAGGTTAAGCATGAGTCATATGAATGATATGATCGACACTTCGTTGTCCACCATTGAAACCACATCTCTTCTCGTGAAGATCGGATTAGGTGTGGTGAATTTGGATCGTGTTCACTAAACAACTTGAGGGATGTTGAATTTAGTGGGAGTTCATCTAGTAATTTGATTAAAAGTTGAACTAGTTATCATGAACATAGTCTAATTTGTACTTGCAAATATTGTAGATCACATGGCTATCCAACTTCAACTTCAACGTTTTTGCTGAGAAAGAAAAGCTTAAGAACAATGGGTCTAACTTTACCAATTGGTTCCGCAATCTAAGAATCATTCTCTCTGGCGGTCAAAAGGACTATGTCCTTGGGAAAGCGTTAGGTGACCCCCCTGCTGCAACTGCGCCGGCTGATGAGAAAGCTGTCTATCAGTCGCACAAAGATGATTATGGTGTGATTAAGAGCACCATGTTGTTTGCTATGGAACCGGAACTTCAAAATCGTTTTGAAGACTATCCCGAGCCCTTTGAGATTCTCGGAGAGCTGAAAACCATGTTTTAGACTCAGGCCCATTCTGAGAGATATGAGATCTCTTAGAAGTTCTTTAACTGCAAGATGGAGGAAGGGAGTTCCGTTAGTGAGCACGCCATTAAGATGACGGGCTACACTCAACGCCTTGAGCAACTGGAATGCACGATTCCAGAGGAGCTCAAGATTGATAGGGTTCTGCAATCACTCCCTCCCAGCTACAAAAGTTTTGTAGTGACTCATAATCAGATTGGTTCCATTGATACGATCACCGAGCTCTTCGCAAAGCTAAAGGCTGCGGAGGTGGACATCAAGAAGGATAATCATGTGTTGATGGTCAACAATCCCTCCTTTAAGAAAGGTAAGGGTGCAAAGAAGCCCTTCAAGAAAGGCGGCGGCAAGCGCGTTGCCCCTGCTGAGAAGAAGCTCAAGTCTGGTCCTAAGCCGGACACTGAGTGCTTCTATTGCAAGGACAAGGGTCACTGGAAGCGCAACTGTCCGAAGTACTTAGCGGACAAGAAGGCTGGCACCATCAAAGGTATATTTGATATACATGTTATTGATGTTTTCCTTACTAGCCCTCGTTGTAGTGCCTGGGTATTTGATACTGGTTCAGTTGCTAATATTTGTAACTCGAAACAGGAGCTACGGAATAGACGGCGGCTTGCGAGGGATGAGGTGACGATGCGCGTTGGCAACGGATCAAGAGTTGATGTGATGGCCGTCGGCACGCTCTCCTTAGTTTTACCTTCGGGATTAGTTTTAAACCTTAATAAATGTTATTATGTGCCTGCGTTGAGCATGAACATTATTTCTAGATCGTGTTTATTGCAAGACGGTTATTTATTTAAATCGGAGAATAATGGTTGTTCTATTATATGAGTAACATCTTTTATGGTCATGCACCTCTTGTGAATGGTTTATTTCTTCTAAATCTCGAAAGGGATGAAACACACATCCATAACATTGAGGCTAAGAGATGCAAAGTAGATAGTGATAATACTACTTATTTGTGGCACTGTCGTCTAGTTCATATTGGTGTAAAGCGCATGAAGAAACTCCATTCTGATGGACTTTTGGAGTCTCTTGATTTTGAATCATTTGACACATGCGAACCATGCCTCATGGGCAAGATGATCAAAACCCCGTTCTCCGGTATGATGGAGAGAGCAACGAACTTGTTGGAAATCATACATACCGATGTATGCGGACCGATGAGTGTTTCGACACGTGGTGGATATCGCTATTTTCTCACTTTTACCGATGACTTAAGTAGATATGGGTATATCTATTTAATGAAACATAAATCTGAAACATTTGAAAAGTTTAAGGAATTTCAGAATGAAGTGGAGAACCATCGTAAGAGAAAGATTAAGTTTCTACGATCCGATCGTGGGGGCGAATATTTCAGTTATGATTTTCTCACGCATCTTAAAGCAAGCGGAATTGTTTCGCAACTCACGCCACCCGGAACACCACAGCGCAATGGTGTGTCTGAACGCCGGAACCGAACCCTATTAGATATGGTCCAATCGATGATGTCTCTTACTGATTTGCCGATATCATTTTGGGGTTATGCATTAGAAACCGCTGCATTCACTTTAAATAGGGCTCCATCTAAATCCATTGATACGACACCATATGAACCGTGGTTTGGTGCTAAACCTAAGTTGTCGTTTCTTAAAGTTTGGGGATGCGAAGCTTACGTCAAGAAGTTGATGCCGGACAAGCTCGAACCCAAAGCGGAGAAATGTGTCTTCATAGGATACCCTAAGGAAACTATTGGGTATACCTTCTATCACAGAACCGAAGGCAAAGTGTTTGTCGCAAAGAACAGTTCCTTTCTTGAGAAGGAGTTTCTCTCGAAAGAAGTGAGTGGGAGGAAAGTAGAGCTAGACGAGGTTATTGAACCTTCTCTTGAATTGGAGAGTAGCGCAGCACCTGAAATTGTTCCAGTGCCGCCTGCACCAACAATAGAGGAAGCTAATGACAAGGATCATGAAGCTTCGGACGATGCTGCTACTGAACGTCGCAGGTCGACAAGGTCGCGTGCCCCTCCTGAGTGGTACGGCAACCCTGTCTTGACTGTCTTGTTAGTAGAAGACAGTGAACCTACGAACTATGAGGAAGCGATGATGAGCCCAGACTCTGAGAAATGGCTGGAAGCCATGAAATCCGAATTGGGATCCATGAGTGAAAACCAAGTATGGACTTTGGTGGACCCTCCTAGCGACCGAAAGGCCGTTGAGTGCAAATGGATCTTCAAGAAGAAAACGGACGCGGATGGTAATGTTACCGTCTATAAAGCACCGCTTGTCGCGAAAGGTTTTCGACAAGTTCAAGGTGTTGACTACGATGAGACTTTCTCTCCCGTAGCGATGTTTAAGTCCATTCGGATTTTATTAGCAATTGCTGCGTTTCATGATTATGAAATATGGCAGATGGATGTCAAGACTGCTTTCCTCAATGGCAACATTGATGAAGAGTTGTATATGATGCAACCCGAAGGTTTTGTCGATCCTAAGGATGCTGATAAAGTATGCAAACTTCAGCGTTCCATTTATGGACTGAAGCAAGCATCTCGGAGTTGGAACCTTCGTTTTGATCAAGTGATCAAGAGCTTTGGATTTGTTCCAAATTGCTACGAAGCTTGCATCTACAAGAAAGTGAGTGGGAGCTCGGTGACGTTTCTGGTACTATATGTGGATGACATATTGATTATTGGAAATGACATCAACATGCTTAACGATGTGAAGAGTTATTTGAACAAGTGTTTTTCAATGAAAGACCTAGGTGAAGCTGCTTATATATTGGGCATCAAAATCTATAGAGATAGACAAAGACGCCTGATAGCTTTAAGCCAGAGTACATACCTAGACAAAGTTCTGAAAAGGTTCAGAATGGATAAGGCAAAGAAAGGTTCGGTGCCTATGCTGTCAGGTAAGATATTGAGCAAGGCTCAGTGTCCAGCTACGGTAAATGATAGGGAAGCTATGAGCAAAGTGCCTTATGCCTCGGCCATAGGTTCTATCATGTATGCCATGTTGTGTACTAGACCGGATGTGTCCAATGCTCTTAGTTTGACAAGCAGATATCAAAGTGATCCAGGAGTGGAACACTGGACAGCCGTGATTAACATCCTAAAGTACCTAAATAGGACTAAAGAAATGTTCTTAGTCTATGGGGGTGATGAACAGCTTGTCGTAAAAGGTTACGTCGACGCTAGTTTTGACACCGACAAGGATGATTCTAAATCTCTGACAGGATACGTGTATATTTTGAATGGAGGAGCTATGAGCTGGAGAAGCTGCAAGCAAAGCGTGATCGCGGGATCTACAGTAGAAGCGGAATACATGGCTGCTGCAGAAGCGTCAAGTGAAGGAGTTTGGATCAGGAACTTCATCACTGAGCTTGGCGTGGTTCCAAGTGCATTGGACCCACTGGAGATATTGTGTGACAACACTGGCGCCATAGCACTCGCTAAGGAACCAAGATATCATCCAAAGACCAAGCATATCAACCGCAAGTTTCATATAATCCGAGATTATATAGCAGATGGAGATCTGAAGATTAGCAAAGTACATACATATCTGAATGTCGCAGATCCATTGACTAAACCTCTTCCACGTGTAAAACATGATCAGCACCTCAGTGCCATGGGTGTGAGATTGGTGCCAGATGTAAACTAGATTATTGACTCTAGTGCAGGTGGGAGACTGTTGGAATTATGCCCTAGAGGCAATAATAAAGCTGTTATTATTATAATTCTTGTTCATGATAATGTTTATATTCCATGCTAGAATTGTATTAAGCGGAAACTTTAATACTTGTGTGGTTTGTGAACAACACCGTGTCCCTAGTACGCCTCTATGGACTAGCTCATTGATCAATGATGGTTAAGGTTTCCTAACCATAGACATGAGTTGTCAATTGATAATGAGATCATATCATTGGGAGAATGATATGATGGACAGACCCAAACTAAGCGAAGTAATTAGATCGTGTCATCGTGTTCGTCTTTGGGAAGCTTTTCTTATGTCAAATATTGTATTCCTTAGGCCATGAGATAATACAACTCCCTGGTATCGGAAGAAAGCTTTGAGGTCATCAAACGTCATCCTATGAGAGGGTGATCATAAAGGTGTCTCTCAGGTGATCGGAAAGTATCTGTTGGGTTGTATGTATCGAGATGGGATTTGTCCCTCCCAAGTCGGAGAGATATACTTCGGGCCCACTCGGTAATCGATATCAACACCTCTTGCAAGCATGTGGTTAAGGAGTTAATCACAAAGTGATATCGGATTACAGAACGAGTAAAGTACTTGCTGTGAATGAGATTGAACTAGGTATGACGATACCGACGATCGAATCTCGGGCAAGTAAAATATCGCGAGACGAAGGGAATATATATATGGGATTGATTGAATCCTGGCATCGTGGTTCATCCGATATGATCATCGATGAATGTGTGGGAGTCAATATGGGTTTCCAGGCCCCGATGTTGATTATTGATAGAAGATCATGGCTGCATATTCTCGAACCCGCAGAGTCACACACTTAACGTGTCTCGATGCTAGGATAGATTGGATAATTGGTTTATGAGTTCTTGTTCGGAGTCTCGGATGGGATCCGGGACATCACGAGAGGTTCCGGAGTGGTCCGGAGAATAAGATTCATATAAGGCAGTGCAGTTTTTGGAGTTCGGAATTGTTCCGGGTTAATCGGTATTGTACCAGAAGCTTCTAGAACCTTTCGGAAGGGGACCAACGTGGCCCCACCTTCCGGGAGGGGGCATGGGCCTATGAGGGAGTGCCCTGGACGCATCGGGCCAGGGGCACAAGGCCCCATAGGTCCCAGCCGGCCAAGGGGGTTTTAAACTCGAGATAGACCTTCTAGAAGGGGGGGTTTCCTTGCCCCCCACTCCTTCTCCTTTGGGGCCGCCGGTTTGGCTTGGGGGAGGGGCTAGGGCTGCGCCAACCCCTCTATATAAAGAGGGTTGGGGGCACACCACCCCCCTACACCTTCCCCTCCAAGAGCTAGCCGCCCTGCTACCCTTCCTCTCTCTCCCTCCCGACTGTTTGTAGGCGAAGCCCTGCTGCAGAAATTCTCCACCATATACACCACGCCGTCGTGTTGTAGATCCAATCCGTCTCTCCACCATACTTGCTGGTCCGAGGAAGGAGGAGACGTCAAGGTGCTGCCCGTGTGCATCTCACGGAGGCACCGCCACTTGTGGTGCTAGATCGGATCGGATCGCGAGGAGGAGAAGCGAGTACGACTACATCACCCACATTCCGACGAACGTTCCGCTGTGCGAATCTTCAAGGGTATGAAGATCTAATCCAATCTCTCTCGTTGATTGCATCTCCTAGATTAGATCTTGGATTTCCCTCTGTTCGCATCCGTAGAAAATTTTGATTTACTATGCCGCAAAACCCATCAGAGATGTTATTAACAACAAGATCATATCGTTAGGAGAATGGTATGATGGACATACTCCTATAGATAAGCGTAGCATAAAGATCAAGTCATTTTAATAGTTCAATTGCTATATGCTTTCTAATACATAGTAACCTAACTCCTTCGACCATGAGATCATGCTTATCACCATCACTGGAAGGATGCTTTGAAGACATCAAACACCACACTGTAACTGGGTGGCTATAAAGGTGGCATTGAGTATTCGGAAAGTATGGGTTGAGACACATGGATCAAGAGTGGGATTTGTCCATCCATATGACGGATAGATATACTCTGGGCCCTCTCGGTGGAATGTCATCCAATTAGCTTGCAAGCATGTGACTGTCTCACAAGGGATCACATACCACGGGAACGAGAAAAGAGTACTTATCAGTAATGGGGTTGAACTAGGTATGCAGAGATACCGACGATCAAAACCTCGGATAAGTAAACTACCATGAGACAAAGGGAAATTGGTATCATATGTAAGTGGTTCATTTCGATCGCAAAGTAATCATAGAAATATGTGGGAGCCGTATGAATTTCCAGATTCCTCTATTGGTTATTGTTCGGAGAAGTGTCTCGATCATGTCCGCATAATTCACGAACCGTAGGGAGACACATTTAAGGATTCGATGTTGTTGAGTAGTTATGGAATGATGAGTAAGATACCGAATGTTGTTCGGAGTCTCGGATGGGATCCGGGATATCACGAGGAGATCCGGAATGGTCCGGAGAATAAGATTCATATAAGGAAAGTCCTGTTTTGGAGTTGGAGAATGATTCCGGTGTTTTCATCGAGAATGTTCTAGAAGGGTCCGGAAGGTCCGGCACTCCGGAGGGGAAGGGTACATGAATGTGTCAGAACAATGTGGAATGGTTGCATCATGTACTAGGTATCATCGCTGAGCAAAATAAAGGGATAAATCAAATCCTAGTTTGAAAAGTCAAACGCCAATTTGAAAAATCAAACGGCAAGTTTGCTTGGTGGAGGGAGAGTAGGAAACCTACTTGGGGAGGAAGTACTCCTCCCTCCACTGTCGTCCAAGGAGGCTGACTTGGGGGAGGACTCCCTCCCCCTTGGCCGCGCCCTCCCACCTATAAAAGGAGGGGCAGGGGTGCCCCTCTATACCTACACCTCTCTCCACCAAACCCTAACCCTAGCCGCCGGCCACCAAGTCATCGCCGCCTCCCTAGGGTTTTGCCCTAGACACCGAGTTGGGGCCCTCCCCTTGCCCTAGACGCTGGCCTAGCCCTCTCTCCTTGGTGCCTCTAAACCCTAGATCGCCAAGGTCTCTCTCATAGTCCACCATACTCGCTCCGGCTTAAGGCGAAGCCCTGCGAGATCTCCCCTCTACTTCCGGTACCACGTCGTCGTGCTGCCGGAATCACGAGGAGAGTGCTACAACCTCCGCTGCCTGCTGGAACAAGGGAGAGGAAGGCCTTCATCAAGTACCGAACGTGTGACCGACTGCGGGAGCGCTGCCGGAACGCGGCGCCGGAAGGATCGTCTACACGATCTTGAGATCGGCAAGAGTACGACTACATCACCCACAAGAATCTGCTCTCGTTAAACACTTTGGAATCTTCGAGGGTGAATTATTCTATCGACTCATTGCTACAATCTAGTAGATAGATCTTGGCTTGTTTTTTTGTATGCGGTAGAATTTTTTTGTTTTCCATGCTACGAACCTCTACATGTCCATCATATCATTCTCCCAATGATATGATCTCATTATTAATCGACAACTCATATCCATGGTTAGGAAACCTTAACCATCATTAATCAATGAGCTAGTCCATAGAGGCGTACTAGGGACACAACGTTGTTCATAAACCACACAAGTATCAAAGTTTCCGCTTAATACAATTCTAGCATGGAATATAAACTTTATCATGAACAAGAATTATAATAATAACATCTTTATTATTGCCTCTAGGGCATAATTCCAACACGCTGGGCAGCAGGCTCGTCGAGATGGTGCTGAGCGGCACATGAGTGTGGGAGGTGGTGACGCGGCTCTGTTTTGGGCCTGATCTGGGCTCTGAGGGCCGTGGTTGGAGGTCGACTAGGACGGCGCTGCATGCTCTCCGCCAGTGTGGGTAAGAGGAGGTTTCGACCGACATCACTAGGTTGGTCGCGTAGGAGGGCCAGGCTAATGCGGGACAGGCGCCAGCGGTCGTGGAGGCATAGGAAGATGGGCAGGCCGGCGTTGCCGCGGTGAGTGGCTAGGCGAGGTACTGGCGGCTGGCGGGAGAAGAATGGCGCCAGGATGGCCGTTGCATCCTTCCGTCCAAGAGGTTGAGTGTAACACCCCCGGTCACTCCGGACCGATGGTTGTCACTTCTGGCAGCTCAATAGGATCTCTAGACTAACCTCACAGACCAACACTAGTCGTTTATGCGCACTTTGTCCTCACTCATGCGCACCCGGTACCCACTTCCTGGTCGGTCACCCATCCTAGAATTGCTCTAGGCCAAGAACGCATAACCTTAGAGTTCTTTTCGAATGAGCTTCCGGAAAAGAAGTTGCAACTTGTTGGTATGGGTTTCCTATCAATCCTATTGAGCCATGCGCCAGGGTCTCACATTGAGGAAGAAGGTTGTGCGTGCGTCGGGTTGTCCTGGGTGATGCTTGAGGTGATCAACGCCTATCTCGCCGGTGACAAGTGTTGCCTCTCATCGGTGGCTTGTATGGCCTCTGGCTGGTTTGTTCTTGTGGACATCAGGTTGATTTTAGGTCTGGGAGAAATCCCTATGCTAGCAAACGACGGCGACGCCCGCGGGCGTCGTCACCTTGTTGAAGGCGTCGTCTAGGCCCTCTTTATCATGCCCATTTCCGTGCAACGGGGAAAACCCTAGATCTAGCTTGTTGGTTCAGACAATGGCGGCGCTACGGCGTCGTTCCCTCCTTGGAGGCATTGTTCGGGTTGCACATGGAGTCCAAGACAACTGTTGGAGTCAAGGTTGGCAGATGCTCGGAGCGTGGGCCCCGAGGGCGCAATGTACATTGATGCAACATCTCTTCGATGAAGCTCTCCTCGGATCCGTCCGGATCTGCAATCTATACCACCACTTTCTTATAGGCGTCAAGGGTAGACTGTATGTTGACACGTGATGTCTTCGTGTGAGGGTTGTGTTTGCGAGCTATCTTGCTTTGGTTGTGAAGTGGTTTAGTGGCTCTGTGTATTGACCTTTGCGTACTCGGCTAGGCTAGGCAATGATAAGTCCTTGCTGTGTGCTTTGGGTTGTGTGGTGTAAGCCGATATGCATTGTCTGTATAGTTTGTCTAGTTTTTCTTATAAACCGAACCAACTTTCTATTTGTTCAATGAATTTAGTAGTTCGTGCTAACATTTTAAAAAAATTAGGCAATAAAAATACGCGTAAGGTTATCATGATATACACGTAGTAGTAGGTGCATTTGCAGGCAATTTACAAATAAATTGCATTGTAGTACACTATAGTGCATCTGATTTCTGCACATTTGTTTGCAGTAATGCGGTGGTCCATTACTCCATTTAGCAAAGGCACAGCAGGCAGCAGTCCATGTCCATGCTATCTAGGGAAGGGAGATGGAAAAGGCGACGAACCATGCTCTCTCACTATTCCTGCCCTGATAGGACATTAGGGTAAAGCGAGAGACAAGTAATCCACTTTTTGTCTCTTTTGTTCTAATCCATCATTAGGGAACAAACAAACCGCTACGGAACAAAGAGCAATGAGATGCCCATCCCAAATGTCGTGCCAAATCCACTCGCTTTTTTTGTCATAAAAATATCGGATGCCCCTACAACATCCTCTCACCTTTTGCCTCTTTTCTCCCCAGGAAAGCTGGGCAATCATAAGGACCAGGACCAGGACCAAAAGCGTGGCGCGTGGAGATTCGTGCGCGGGAAAATAAGGGAGGGCCTACCTGGCAGTGAAAGCTCCCGTCACTGCTTTGACCCTCCCTCTGTTTCCGCGTCGTACCAGTAACAGCTGTTGAAAGTGGGGACAGCCTTTTACCCCTCCGAGCCAAGTGCATGACATGTGGGACACAACACATAGTATTAGAGCATCTCGACTCGTTGACAAACAAGAACAAAATTTTGGCCGGACAGAACTTGTTTTCGGTCTGAGAACGCCGAGTTTTTCACTCGTGTTTTCAGGTGAGTTTTCGCGTTTGGCTAAAATTTAACAAATTTCGGCAAATTTTGGGCGAATATAAGCGGTTTTGGGTGAATATGGGCGAATATGCTCGATGTGGACGAACTTTGGGCAAACTTTGGGCGAATATGAGCGATACAGACGAACTTTGGAGGAATATGGCCGAATTTTGGCCGAACTTTGGGCAAATATGGTCCATATGGACGAACTTTGGGCGAATATGTCGATATGAACAAACTTTGAAAGAATATGGGCGATATGGACAAACTTGGGCAAACTTTGGGTGAATATGAGCGATAGAGACGAACTTTAAGCAAATTTTGGGTGAATACAGACGAACTTTGGGCGAATATGGACGAACTTTGGACGAATATGGTCTATATGGACGAACGTTGAGCGAATATGGCAATATGAACGAATTTTGGGCAAATATGAGCGAAATTTGGACGAATATGAACAAATATATGCTGATTGGACGGGTCCACTCGCCGAATTCGCTTCGTCCGGTATTCCCAGGACGTACCCGAAATCCTGGGTATAGCATGGATAGTCCAAACCAAAATTGACCTAAATTCGAACAAAAACAAATTCCTAAACACACAACCGGACCAAATTTTGACGTCTAAACCGACCTTCTGGGTAGCCGAGCAAGATGCTCTTACAAGGACATTGGCTTGTGGGGAGCACCGCCGCCCAGCCACGATGACAAGTGGGGCTCACATGACAGCCCAGAGCCGCTGCTGCCAACGCCCAAGACGCGGAGAACAAGGCGGCCGCAGTGAGCTGCTACTGCTACTGTTTCCTACTACCAAGCTGCTAGTGGGACTGACTGGGATATGATGGGCCAGCCATGTCAGTGAGCAAACCATCGGGAGGTGAGAGTGCGCTTGTCCAGACTACGCGCTGCCATGGGACGGTGGGAGTGAAAGCGAGACTGGGAACTATGGCTCTGGCTTCGACCACAAGGCTCACTCGCCACGTGTTCAGCACGCAATAGAACAACCCATACACTGACGCGCGGGGCATGCCAACTGTCAGCCCCACATTTCAGCGAGATAGGCTGCTACCCTGGCTTGCACGGCGATACTCGATTCTTGAGGCATCAACCACCAGTCCAGCACTCTTTCGGGCCCATCCTACTGGCGATACGTGGCCCACATGTCAGTGATGATACCCCCTCACATTGACGACCTCCACGCCTCTGCCTCCACCTGCACGGCTTTCAAAGCGCACCTCACTCCAAAGGAAGCGCTACCCATTGCCAGGCGGGCCTGTAAAACTGCGTGGCTCCACATGTCAGTGCGCCCAGGCCAGGGCCAGCCTGCCAGGCATCCCGCACGCACGCTTATCAATGCGGAGCCCCCCAGCGCAGCGCGCCTTCTTCTCCTCCTCCAAGCCCCAAAGCCCCCAGCCCACGCCGCACTGAACAGTGCGACTCACTGAACTTCAGACTGCTCCCACCGCCTCGCGTACTGCCCTACCTCCACACTCCAATGGCCGCGCCAGCTACGCGGCGCCCGGGCCTACTCCTGCTCCTCGCCGCGCTGCTTCTCGCTGCGCCCGCCGCGGCGACGCTGCACCCGGTGGACTACCTGGCGCTGCAGGCCGTCCGGCGCGCGCTCTCCGACCTTCCGGGCTCCAGCTTCTTCTCCTCGTGGGATTTCACCGGCGACCCCTGCACGTTCGCGGGGGTCTCCTGCTCCGGCGACGGCCGCGTCGTCACGCTGGCGCTCGGCGACCCGCGGGCCGGCGCGCCGGGCCTCGCGGGCGCACTCCCCTCCGCGTCCCTCGCGCGCCTCGCCGCGCTCAGCTCCCTCTCGCTCGTCCCCGGCCGCGTCTCCGGGAACCTCTCCCCCGCCGTCGCCGCGCTCCCCTCGCTCCGCTTCCTCGCCCTCTCCGGGAACCTCATCTCCGGCGACCTGCCCAGCGCCTTCTCCCCCGCGCTCCGCACCGTCGACCTCAGCAAGAACTCATTCTCCGGCAGGATACCCTCCTCGCTCCTCCGAACCAGGAGCCTGCGGACGCTCGTCCTCTCCCACAACGCCCTCTCCGGCGAGATCCCCAGGACGGTCACTTCGCCGCTCGTACACCTCGACCTCCGGAACAACCGCCTGTCGGGCAGCGTCCCGGCGCTCCCGGACACGGTCGTGTACCTCAGCCTCGCCGGGAACAGGCTCTCCGGCCGCGTCGGCGGCGTGCTCCGGAGGCTCACCAGGCTCTCGTTCCTCGACCTCGGCGGGAACTGGTTCTCCGGCGAGCTGCCCGGGGAGCTCTTCTCCTTCCGGATCGGGTACCTGCAGCTGCGCAAGAACGCCTTCTCCGGCGAGCTCCGCCCCGCGGGGCGGGTGCCGTCGGGCGCCACGGTGGACCTCAGCCACAACGCGCTCACCGGCCGGGTGCCGCCGGAGCTGGCCACCGCGGCCGCGGTCTATCTCAACGGGAACAGGTTCGCCGGCGAGGTGCCCGCGGAGATCGCCGCGGCGGCCGAGGGCGGACGAATGCGGGTGCTCTTCCTGCAGGACAACTTCCTCACCGGCATCGCCGTGCGCGGCGTGCCGTCCAGCGCGGCGGTGTGCGCGCACTGGAACTGCGTCTCCCCGCCACCAGCCGTCGTCGCGGCCTGCCCTGCCAAGGGAGGCAGGGGGCGGCGCCGGCCGCCGGCGCAGTGCGGCGGGCGGAGGGGATAAAGGAAGGTTTAAGCCTTTATTAGGGGTTTAGTTGGTAATATGGTGGTGGTCTCATGGCGCATGAGACACGGGTGAATAACATTTTTTGTCAGGAATACACGTTGACGGTGGATCTGGTCCTGGTGTGTGTGTGTGGTTCAGTGACAGCGATTTATACAGTAGAAGAACTTTGTGTAAAGAAATGTTCGGCTCTGCTATGTGTTTTGCCCAATCGTCTGAATTGTTATGGATTGCATCTTGTATTCCACTAGTAATAATTAATCAGTTAATTTTGTTGTGCACTAGGTAGAAGCTAGACTTTTTTTTTGGGGTAAGAAGCTACAGAGTTCATCTAGAATTAAAATACTATACGGATCTCCATATGGTTGCAGTTTGTGGACATACATTGCACATTGCAGGACTAAGAAACAGTTCAGAACAAAACTCATGAATTAGTTCATAAGTAACTCATCACAGCTAGACACCTGTTTTTTACTGTGCTATTGTCCGCTAGCCCGTCCCCCTTGCATCCCTACCTGCAATGCATTTCATCTCGAATCCTAGTTATGCAATGCACTGCAGTTGGCATTTGTAAGAATAAAAATACAGAACATATATTCAACAAGTTAATGTGATATTGCTTGGATCATACTAAAGATTAAAGGTAGTGCATATTCTCATTTGACAACTTTGCTTCTTCAGGAAGTTACAAGGAACAGCTTTCCTTTTTCTCACTTGTTCTCCCATCTTTTCTCCTTTCCAAAATCGCTTTGGGAACTGAAGAAGAAGAACTCACGAGACGAGAATGATCTGCCTCTCGTATCGGATTCTTCTCTGTCGACCTTACTTTCTGTCTGTTTCTGCGTGTTCTCATCAACCTTTAACAACCAAAGCTCCGAACAAAGTTATTACAGTCTGAAATCCCTTGGGAACCCGAGAACTTGGCTGGCATCATACCGTGCGCTGGAAGCCGGTTGCCAAAAAACACTGCGACCTCCTTTGTCCAAAGCATCTTTCTTTTTTTCTTCACTTTTCTGCATCATGACCTCAGATCTTTTGTTTTTGCTCACACACAGAGCACCAGATGAGCAGGGTGATGCGTGCGTAGTTGTGTACACAAGAAGGCAAGCAATTATACGTGTCTTGGCATGTTCTGAAGAATTACTCATGAAGGTTGTTTGTAGGCATCACTGCGGAAAACTTTTGTCTGCTCCATCTTCTCCTTCTTCCTCCATGGGAGTGTGTGTTATCGATCTATATGTTGACACGGCAGATCTGTTTCTAAAATGCAACTACTACCTCTACCCCGAGGCTTAAGCCATATAACTTTTTTAAAAAGTCAAGTCATGTAAAATTTAACCAAATTTTTAGAAAAAAACTATCCAGAACTATTATATTATATAGATACAATGTGAAAATATGTTTTATGATGTACGAAAGGGTATGAATTACGTATTGTAAATATTAATATTTTCTCTAAAAACTTGGTTAAATTTTAATTTGTTTGACTTTTAAGAAAAGTTATATGTCTTAAGCTTTGGGATGGAGGTAATAGATGGCGGATTGCTACTGAACAGTGAACATTAGAACTGTCATTGGTGGATCATTTTCCCCCTTACTAAGTATTTTTTTTCTTAGTATACTACCAGTAATGTACGCGCATACTGGGGCCAAGTGGCAGCAGCCAGGAGCCCAGGCTAGTCTAGGTGAGTGTTGTGGCAGTGCCATATCTGAAGGCTCTGACTGCTGCATGTATGTCGTTGCGTTGCCGCTACGCATGGGCAGTATGGCTGGAAAGGAAGAACATTGGACTAAATCTGTTAGAAATAATGGGGCTAATCCATTTAGGTCCATGAGTATTTTAGATTTTCCCTAAATCTTAAAGCCCAAATTTGTGGCAGCTCATATATGTTTGGGCCCATGTTTGTGGCAGCTCATATGAGAGTGGAGTGAGAGCTAAAGTTTAGTCCCACATGGAAAGTTGGAGGAGAGTTGTACCACCTTATAAGGTGGAGTGTTGCACCACTTTGTAAGTGAGTGGCAATAAGAGAGATACACACGCGCGCTCCTCCTCCGACGACGCCGCTCGCACGCTCGCCTCGCCTCGCCTCTAGAGTTTTGCCATCCTCTCTACTTGCGCCGTCACCGTAGTCTACTCCATCCCGCTTGCCGGCGTGCACCGGCGGACGGGAGAGCAGGTCTCCGAAACCACTCGCCCTTGTGATCCTGTACGGGAGAGGGCGAATAAGGTTTGTGAAAAGCGCTCCGCGCGACTGCTCGAGTTCTCCATCACGGGTCGTCTTCCATCCAAGTCAGGCGGTGCTGCCTACCGCCGTCTTCGTCGCCATCTGCTGCGATCACTCTTTCCCAAAGTTTCTACTACGACAACCGAACGATACGTGCTACGTGATCCTGTTTGGTTATTCATGTTCTGCGAGTACATGTTAAGCTGCTGTTTGTTTTCGATCATCCTGTTGTTTAGTACATCTAGTATGTTCGAATTACATGAGCTAGTAGCTGATTTTGTCATGATTTATATTCTGAAATTAATCGTGAAAATTATGCCTAATAATCCAACAAAACCGAGATGAACGCCACCGTGAGTGCTTGTTCCGTTTCGCTTGGGTTTTTGCTCCGTGATGTGTTGGCAGCGAGGGGGCAGGGCAGCAGGCCTCGGTTTCAGCCCACTGGTCTCTGCGTTGCGTACGTGTGTTTTGGAGGAAAGGAAGGAGCAAGCAAACAAGGGAGAATAGAATTTGGAGGTCCTGACAAACACAACAGAGACAATGGGAGTTTGCTGCCTGCTGGAATCCATTCCACACGCATATTCTCAGTCACACCCATCCCACAGACAATAATAATCAAATAAAATCACACCCACATAACAACAATTTCTTTCCCAGAGGACCAAAACTAAAATTTGACAGTCCAATCTATTTCAGAGATCCACGAAAACATGAGTGGGCAAATGCTTTTTCACCGGAACCGCTCAGCTCGATAATGTTTGGTTTATCACCGTGTTTAGCTGTGCTCCAAGATTCATGTTTTTTATTTGGGAAACTCCAGGATTCATGCTGTACATGTAACATCCACAAATCATCGGTGTTACACTCACAACACACGACTCTTGGAGCACGAATCAAAGGTGAAAGGACAGCCCTACGCGTCCCCTCCGGGGATATGTGGTTTTTATCCCCCGGGTCCTCAGCCAACCACGTGTCCTCTTTTTAGATTCAAAATCCTGTTTTTGCTACATTTGTCCCGCTTTTGCTATATTTGCCCCGCTTTTGCTACATTGTAGCAAAAAACGGTTCAGTCCAGAAAATAAAAAAACAGACTGGACCTCGCCGGAGATTTCGCCGGAGACCTCGCCGGAGACCGTGTAGCAAAAAAGTTGAGCTAATGTAGCAAACCCGACCTCACCGGAGACTCGCCGGAGGCTTTCGCCGGTAGACCTCACCGGAGACCGTGTAGCAAAAATTTTACGCTATTGTAGCAAAAACGCAAAACGGTGGTAGCAAAAAAGTTGTGCTAATATAGCAGATCTGATCTCGCCGGAGATGACCTCGCCGGAGATCGTGTAGCAAAAACTCAACGCTATGAGTTTGTAGCAAAATTAGCCCTCGCTTTGCCCAAGGTAGCAATATCATGCACTCATAGTAGCAACATCGCAGACCCAAGGTAGCAAAGCCGTATGCCATTGGTAGCAACGGTTTATACCCGGGGTAGCAAAAGCCACCGGCCATGGGTAGCAACGTTGCCGGCCATGGGTAGCAACAGTGCCGACCTTCGGTAGCAAAATCCATCCTTCGTAGATAGCATGCACATGATGCGCCATCTTGAATCGTCGGCGACCGTGTAGCAAAAATATTGTGCTAATGTAGCATATCTAACTTTGCCGGAGACTCGCCGGTAGACTTGCTGGAGACCGTGTAGCAAAAGCTTCACGTTATTATAGCAAAATCTTAAAACTGTGATAGCAAAAAAAATATGCTAGTGTAGCAAAAAAAAACGAACGCCGCATGTAGCAAGGTCGGCCACAGTCGGTAACAAAGCTTTGCACCGCACATAGCAAGGACGTCCATGGTCGGTAGCAAAGCTTGGCGCTGCATCTAGCAAGGCCGGGCGCCGTCGGTAGCGAAGCCTAGCGCTGCAGGGAGCAACGCCGACCAGCACCGGGAGCAACGCCGTCCTTGAAGCAGCGGAGTACAGCCATGCAAGGAACCACGCCGTCCTTGAAGCAGCAGAGTACAGCCATGCAAGGAACCACACCTTGAAGCATCGGAGTACAACCATGCAAGGAACCACGTACGTCTTGAAGCAGCAGAGGGCAGCCATGCAAGGAACCACCGACGAGCACGACGCCGGGAATCAGTGGCGGACGGCGACGCCAGGCACCGATGGGCTGCCACGCGGGGAACCACCAGCGAGCGCAGAGGACCGGCCATGGTGAATACTACAAGGAGGGATGGGAAAAGACAGAGGAAGAAGAAAGATAAGGCACGGTCGGTGAAGGTTGTGTCCATACGGGACACGTGTCGCTCGCGCGACCCGGGGGACGCGACGACGCGATCCCCCGGGGGAACGGTATCATTTTCCAAGGTGAAAGCCTACCACAACCTAGCGATTCCCGTAGAATATGTGCCGACCGAGTGGCATTTCAGAGAGTGGCACATCATTCATCTGTGAATAAGTTGTAAGTGTATGTCCGTTATTTTTAATTCATTTATATATTGAATCAGAGTAGAGAAAATATATTGAACTGGATCAAGTTTATAACTCCAGTTGCCCTCACCTTTGATTCTCAAAAAAAAAAATTACCCTCACTTCAAATCCTAATCCCGCAATTAGATCAATATGCATGACGCGTGGGAAACTACTTATGCGTAGGATATATCATCGCTGGCACCGGTAGTTGTTGACATAGTACCGCTCCACTCTTTGTATAGCGGCTCTAGATTTTTTTCTTTCTTGGAGCTAAGACAAACTATTCATGTTCCGAAGTTTAGAAGAAAACAAATTTGGAGGTTAAGCAGAACAAGTGCATGATTTTAAATTCTTTTGGAGTCAAGATTTTTGCAATCCTATAAGTAGGCTGGGACAACAATTCATGTATACTAAGTACTATTTGTTATTCAAACACTTATAGAAAAGTGGAAAAAAGAAGTGCTTTAATCAATAAAAAAATGAAAAGGATAAATTTAGAGTGTAAATAAACAAAAATAGGAAAAGACGAATGAAATTGTAAAAACGATAATTTTTTCACTTTTGTCGGTGTGTTTTGAGGTCAGTCTCTTCCGATCTACGTTGGTCATATTCAACGATGGTTGCTGCTCTGGTGTACGTTGGTCTCTCCCAATCTACGTCCGTCTATTATAACAATCTACGACAAGCTTTGTCCGGCTCCGGTGATGGAGAGACGAGGACGGCGACGCGACTTCGGCTCGTCTAGTGTTTGTAGTCGTCGTTAGTAGGGGTGTGTATACACAGTTTCATGGTTTAACCTGATTTGGGTTAGTTCATTTTTTTGGATTCAAATTGTGAAAGGAAATGAATTAGGTGATTGCTGGCTGGTTTCCACGGTTTCGTGTTTTGCCCACCCCACAAAACAGTCAAGCACCCCACAAATCGTGTTTCAATGATCTATTTGTAAATTTTATTATTTTTAAAATATTTTATACTACCGTTAATCTCCATCTCCACTACTTATAAAGGAGTAAACACGAATACCGTAACTAAGTGGGGTATTTATATAAGGGTTGGTGTCTATTGGAGGTACCCTTACAAAGAGTTATGTCTATTTGTAATGTCGGTAACAAGCAAGAGGACGTGTCCTTTCGGCTTTGGACATATAGAAACTGCCTAGAGCAGTTGTAGTTTATTTCTAACACGAGCATACCAATCGCAAGGTTGAGAGGTGGATTGCCAAGTCGTCATCTCTGAATGAAAGAAACACGACGACTGTGACAGTCTTGCCACTCGATACGTCGCCCATTCCGGTGTCCTCATCGACTTCTCCGCCAACGGATGGCCCATGTGCTTAATTAGTTTCCTTCTTTTATTCATTTTGTAGCAAATCATAAAAGATTGACAGTGTTAGAGCATCTCCATTCGACTACCCAGGATACCGATTCGGACGCCGAATTTCGGTCCGAATACCGAAAATTGGACCAGTAAGGACCTGTTTTTGGCCGGATTCGAGCCAATTTTGGTCCGGACTATCCAGGCCGAACCCAGGTTTCCGGGTACGCCCTGGGAACGTCGGACTCAACGAATTCGGCAAAAAAAATCGAAGCGGCGGTGGACCCGCCGAGTCAGTGACAGAAGCCGAGTCGTCGTCATCCTCGGAACCACGTGGCGACCGCCGGACAATAACTGCCCGTCGCGTCGGCCACGCGTCGCCGATTTACGGCGCCACCGTCGCCGCCTCGGCTCCCGCGACTGACCGGCGGACACTAACTTCCCGCCGTTTCCCCTTTTCCCGCCCTTGCCGCTACGCCCCTCCCGTCCTCGCCGCCCACCTCCACCTTTATAAGCCGTGCCCCTCGCCGGAGATCTTCACACTCTCTCACAGCTCCCCCGCCCACAAGCCCAAACTCTGGCGAACCCTCGCTCACCGTTTCCCCTTCCCAGCCATGGCTGAACGATACCCCGGCGATGGCGCTGCGGCGAACGGCTGCGGCAGGCGCACCCTCCAGGCCTGGGAGGCGCGCATGCTGTACGACGCCGGCTACATGGCGCCGCCGGACACGCGGATGCCTCCGGGGTGAAAGCTGAGCGCCAGCGGCATCCCTATCCCGCCGGCGCCGATGCCGGATGAGCTGTCGTACGATGTGCAAGAGTACATCGGCGGCATGGACGACCCCTCCGAAGCCGAGTCCGCCGACAACCTCCTGTACTGGTTGAAGTTCTTCGCGGACCGGTGCGAGCAGGAGCTCGCCCGCCACGAGGGGCCGCCGAACGAGTCGTCGCCGAAGCGCAACAACTCGGCTGGCCGCCGGCGTTGGTGGAGCGCGCCAGGCCGGACGCTCGCGGCGGTGATGGAGCACATCAACCGCGGCAACACGCCGCGGCTCGGCTTTCCGCGCACATCAACAGAACACCGTGTCGGCTTTATCGTTCATCACCCAACCTTTCATCTTGTGCATTAACTCAGCCTGCATCCACAAAGGCCCCTCCACGAACTGGCACCACAGCCGATTAAGAACCGGAGCGCTGTGGAGCAAGAACTGGACCAGTGTCCTCTGTGCCTGGTCCCCTTGGTAGTGTACCAGGTTGATCTCCCTCAACCGGTACGTCAAGCAAGGGACCATGGCGGCGCTCGGCGCATTGATGACGTTGTACCGGTTGTAGTTGAGTTGGTGTGCATCGAGCAGCTCCCTCTCCTTGCACCTGTAGCGGCTGCCGGCAGCGAAGAGCCCGTCTTTGTCAGCCTCAAAGATGAGTGAGAGCACCTCCAAGTTCGGTGTGCAGTTGAGGATCCCATGGATGACGCCGGCGATGGTGGCAGCATCGCGGTGCCATAAATGGCCCTGCAGCTCGAGGTGCTGGAGTCCGAATAATGCCGGGAGCCTTGTGTAGGGGCCGATGCCGGAGGCAAAACGAGCAGTCCTGAGGCGCAGGTGCTTCCCGCATGGGAATTGTTTGTGGACGAACGACGCGAGGTTGGACATCTCCTCCCGGGACGAGGTTAGTTCAGCCCTGCAGATGTCGACCGTGCACGAACTGAGCAAAGGTAGTGCCATGAACCAACGCCTAGACACGCCGAGTACGTACGCCTCGAGGAATTTCCGCCGGAAGTTCCGCTCAAGGATTTCTGTGGGGAGGATCTAGGACTAAGTTCCGATCCAACTTTTGCTGGAAGTTCCGACCAGCTCCCAGAACCTTCTGTTTTGGTATGTTCTATTTGCCGGAACTTCCATCGGAAGTTGCACCGAAAGTTTCAGAAATTTCCGCCGCTTCTTCCACTAAGACCCTGAGCGGAACTTCCGCCCAGGCGCCGGAACTTCCGGTCAGACAAGGTTTGCGACCCGGTTGTTCCACGCCAAGTTCTGCTCAGAATCAGTATACTTCTGTTTGGAAGTGTTCTATTTGACGGAACTTGGGCCGAAACTTGCATCGGAAGTTTCACCGGAACTTCTGGTCGTTCTGACCAGAACTTCCAGTCAGGCTTTTGGAGCATGCGTCAACGGCCTGATGACCGTAGGGGCTACACTAGGCTGAACTTCCGGCCACTCACCGAAACTTCCGGTGAGGTCGCGAAGGGTCCAACGGTTCAGTTTGGAGGGAGCCTATTTAAGGCGCCCTCCTTTTTCCTCCTACCAAACTCTTCAATTTTCTCTCTCCTCCATTAATACCTAAGCTTCACCTCACTAGATCTCTCTCCCTAGCCACTCAAATCACTTGATCTTTTGAGAGGTGAGGTAGGTGACCTAGATCTACACTTCCACCAAAAAAGATTTGATTCCCCCCACCTACCCTTTGTGGATCTTGTTTCTCTTGGGTTTCTTGAAACCCTAGATGGTGTAGGGCATCCTCGGAGCTAAGGGCATGTGTTGTAAAGCTCTGTGGTGTCGTTGAGGGCCTCCAATTGAGTTGTGGAGCTTCCCCCTCAACCTTGTTGTAAAGGTTTCGATTGGCGCCTTCAAGGTCACCGGTTAGTGGATTGTGAGGCCTCCTTTGTGGGGGAGCTCACCGGAGAAGAAGGTGAGGCCTTTGTGGCGCTCGGGTGACCTTGTGTGGTCTCGACACCTCTCCAACATAGACGTAGATCCTTTGGGAGTGAACTACGGGAATTACATCTCCGTGTCCCCGCTCCAGTTATCTCGTTCCCTACCTTTACTTCTTTCTCTTTACCGTTTTTGTGGTTGTTGTTAGTTCTCTAGCATATAGGTTGTTCACCTAGTTGCATATCTAGAGAACTTTCCTTCTCGCTAAGTCTAAAAGTGTGTAACAAATTAAAAATTGGTAGTCGCCTATTCACCCTCCTCTAGTTGATTCAAAGTCGGTACTTTCAATTGGTATCAGAGTCAAGGCTCTTATTTCAGGCTTTACCGCCTAAGAGACAATGGCCGACAAAGGGGTAGTGAAAATGAAAACTCCAAGAACTTGGCCACCATGGATGACCTCAAGCAATTGGAGACATCCATGATGTCCAAGTTTGAGGAAATAATGACTATTTTGGAGTCTCTCAAGCCAAACCCCATGTTGCTCTTGCCACACCCCAAACCACCGAGCTTCCTCCCACCATTCTCGTGACCGCCCCCGGGGTGAATCCCGCGGCCGTAACCACTCACTTGGGACTTGGTTTTGTTGCTTAAACATCTACCAAGGTTCCAAGCAAGAACACCGAGGAGCCCAAAGACTCAACTTCCAAATAGGAAAGTGGAGGAAAGGACTACTCGGCGGTGCCCGCACCGACGAAGTACAGTCCGGATCCACCCATTCCCATGCCACACATAATTCCTCAAGGAGCACCACCTATGCTAGATACTTCAAATTTCGTCAATTGGCAATATCTAATGCGCTCACATATTTCCAGCTCTTCTATTGAGTTAATGAGGATTGTGGAGGACAGGTTCTCTCCATATGACCCAAAGAAGTTGACTCGAGGTGAAGTGGTGGACAAGCAAGTCAATGCCATGGCTTTGGGGATGATTCAAAGGACTTGAATCCCAAGGACTTTGCTCACATTCACCAATTCAACACTGCCACGGAAGCATGGGATCAGCTCACCGAGCTATTTGTTGGGAATGCAAGCATTCAAAGCTCCCAGTTTGATGAAGTCAACAACGAGTGCGATGGTTTCGCTATGCAAGATGATGAGACTTACGGAGACATGTATAGGCGGCTCAAGGTCCTTTGCTGCACTATGAGGGATCTTGGTGCCACCTATGTTGATGACAAGTTCATGAAGAGGAAGTTCATTCAAGCTCTCCTTCCTTTTGAAGAACAAAATCTCAACTCCATCAAAGGAAGAACCAACTTTCACCTAATGACCTCCCAAGAAGTCTTGAGTGAAGTGATTGTCATGACCATTGCAAAGAATAACGCGGCGTCCGCCCGTGATAGGGCTATTGGATCAACAAAAGTGAATCTTGCTTTGAAGGTCAAGGCTATTGAAGTTGATGATGATACATCAAGGGAGTGGTCTAAAGAGGAACTCAAGTGTGCCTTCAACGAACATCTTGATCTCGCTTCAAAGGCTTTTTGGAACAAGTCCGGGCACAAGTCAAGGTCAAGGGACAATCCAAGGTTCAACTCATCCAACAAGTCTCCCAACGCAAGTTCATGCTACAATTGCAACGACAAGAGTCACTTTGTGGCCAAGTGTCCCTTTGAGAACCGTGAAGACAATGGTGGTCGTCTCATTCGCAAGATCAAGTCAAGGCCCCCTCATCCTTTGAACAAGAACTACGTCGTCAAGAATGTCGCCAACAAGGAAAGAGCTATAGTGGTCCATGAAGAATACCTTTCGGGCACGGATGAAGATGAAGAAGTCCAAGGTGGAGAGATTGTGGGAGTTGCTGCTATTGTCACTACCTCTACTCCACGATTGTCCCTCTTCGACTCACCAAATGAGAACGTCATCTCCTCCAACCAAAAGTGTATCATGGACAAGGCCACCGAGGTAACATCTAAACCCACTCCTTAACCCATCTCTAGTGAGCCTTCTTCTCTTGATCTTGTTGGTCTAGAGATAAAGAAAGAGATGATAGACATGTGTGAGTTTATTGCTACCTTGGATGAAGAAACTAAAACTTGCTTTGATTCCTTGCTTGCACAACTTGACAATGCTAGGGATGCTTTAGATGAAAAGGAAGAACTTCTTGACTTGTTAAGTAAAAATGAAAGAGATGCCACCGATGAAATTGCTTCTCTCACTCAAAGTCTAGATGATGAACAAAATATGAGAATTAATCTTGAGGAAAGTATGTCTAAACTTGTAGATGACCATAACAACACCATGTGCTCTCTCACTAAAGAACGTGATCATGCTCTTGCGTTGGTTAATGTGCTTAAGAAAGAGAAGGTTGAGTTTGGTGTTGGTCATGATAGGACTCGAGAAGATCTTGAGAAACTCAAAGAGGAACACAAAGCATTGGAGAGCAAATTCTTAAGTCTTTTCGAAGCCCATGAACAACTTCAAACTCAACTAACTTGTGAACATGCTAAGTCTTCCGCTGTGCAAATTAGTCTAGAACTCCTAACCCTTGTTGTAAGCATGAGCATCTCATTGAGGAGAACAAGGCGTTGAAGGATCAACTTGCCAAGACTAAGAAGAAGAAGAACAATAAGAAGAAAAAGAACAAGGGCATGGCTCAAGGACCTTCTAATGGTCCAACCATCTTGCGAAGTGACAACTTTGCCGGAAATAACAATCCCTCTTATATTCTTTGCAAGTCCTACGATGGTCATGTATATGCTAGATATGTTGGAACTTCTTACACGCATGATTATCATTGGGCCATTTGGGTGCCGAAGACTATTGTTACTAACAAAAGGTAAGGGGACCCATTGCAAAATGGGTACCTAAAATCAAAGCTTGATTTTCTTGTAGGACTATGCTTCCGGTGGATCAAAATGGGTGCTTGATAGTGGTGCCACAAGTCATATGACCGGAAGCAAGTATATCATGACAGAGATAAGGCCAAATATTGCCAACACCATGGTCTCCTATGGTGATAAAACAAGTTCTCAGGTATTGGGTTTTGGCAAAGTGGTGGTAACCCCGGATGTATCCTTGGTTGACGTCATGCTTGTCAAAACCCTTGGTTACAATTTACTTTTTGTTCGTGCTCTTGCCCTTATGGGTCTCTCTTCTTTCTTCCATGTGTATTTCGTGGTCCTCATGTGGAGCAAGTCTCTCAAGGTGGCTTTCGTAGGGTATGTAGAGCATGACTGTATGTGGTGGACTTTTCGGGGACCACCACTCCTCATGCTCTATGTCTCTATGCTAAAGCCAACAAGGGCTGGTTGTGGCATCGCCGCCTAGCCCATGTTAACATGATAACTTTGCAAAGACTTCACTCTGAGGGCCACATCCTTGGTCTTAACGATGTTTCTTTTGCCAAAGATCGTGTTTGTAGGGATTGTATTGAAGGGAAGATGCATGAAACTCCTCACAAAGTTCTCAATCAAATCACCATGGAGAGATGCTTGGAGCTCTTGCACATGGACCTCTTTGGGCCTCCTTCTCATTATAGTCTTGGAGGCAAGAAGTATTGTTTGGTTATTATGGATGATTTTTCAAGATACACTTGGGTGTTCTTCTTCAAGTACAAGAGTGAGACTCAACAAACCGTCATCGACTTTGCCAATGAAGTTCAACGGAAACACAATGCAACCATTCTCTCTATTCGAAGTGACAATGGCACCGAGTTCAAGAACTATACCTTGGATGAGTTTCTTAGTGATGAAGGCATCAAGCATCAATACTCCACTCCCTATACCCCTCAACAAAATGGTGTTGCCGAAAGGAAGAATCACACTTTGATGGATGCGTCTCGGTCTATGCTAGATGAATTCAAGTCTCCATACAACTTTTGGGCCGAGGCCATCTCCACCGCTTGTCATGCAACCAACCGGCTCTACCTTCGCAAGAAAAAGAACAAGACCCCTTATGAGCTGCTCACCGGGAAAAAAGCCAAATGTTAGCTACTTTCGAGTGTTTGGTTGCAAGTGCTATATTCTCAAGAAAGGAGTTTGTTTGTCCAAGTTTGAATCCAAGGCACAAGAAGGGATTTTTGTTGGATACTCAAATCAGTCCCATGCTTATAGAGTCTACAACAAAGCCAATGGAAGAGTTGAAGAGATGAGCAATGTGAAGTTTGATGAAGACCATGAGTCCCTTGTTAGGCAAGATGGTGTTCGTGATCCAAGTGATGAAATTCATCCTAAGGCCATAATAAGAATGGGTGTGGGTTTCCACCTCCCCATTGAGGATGCCCTTGTGGCCGAAGGAGAAGGACAAAGCTCTACTCAAGTGGAGCCCTCACTATCACAAGATCATCTTGCCCCTCAAGGACATAATATTTTGGCACAAGCTCCCTCAAGCTCTTCCGAAGCTCCTCATGCTCATGACTCTCTGAGCCCCGAATCTCAAGCTCTTCATCAACAACATCAACCTCCCCAAGATGGGGCACCTTCTCAAGGCACCTCCCAAGGTCAAGCTTGTCAAGAACAAGGGCAAGCTAATGATGATCAAGGGTCTACTCCAAATGATGACTCTCTCGATGTGGAAATTGATGAAGATGATCCTCGTATTCGTGCTTATAGTCAAGGCGGGAACACAAATGGTGGCAATGACCAAGTAGTTTCTCAAGAATCTCGTATTGAAGCACAAGCCCGTCATCAAGCTTATCGTCTCGCCAAGCTCGTTCGAGATGGCCATATCCTTGATAATGTTTATGGAGATTTCAATAGAGGTTCCACTACTAGGAGGCAATTAGCCTCTTTTAGCTCTCACCATGCTTTTATTTCTCATGTGGAACCACAGAAAGTCGTCGAGGCTCTTGAAGATGATGATTGGCTTGACGCTATGAACAAAGAACTTCACAACTTCAAGAGGAACAAAGTATGGACCTTGGTTGAGCGACCCAAAGATTGTCAAAACATCATCGGAACCAAGTGAGTTTTCAAGAACAAGTGTGATGCGAATGGGATAGTTGTGCGCAAAAAGGCAAGGTTAGTTGACCAAGGATATGTAGGGTTTCGTAGCATGGAAAACAAAAAATTTCTACCGCATACAAACAAACAAGCCAAGATCTATCTACTAGATTGTAGCAACGAGTCGATGGAATAACTCACCCTCGAAGATTCCAAAGTGTTTAACGAGAGCAGATTCTCGTGGGTGATGTAGTCGTACTCTTCCCGATCTCAAGATCGCGTAGACGATCCTTCCGGCGCTGCGTTCCGGCAGCGCTCCCGCAGTCGGTCACACATTCGGTACTCGACGAAGACCTTCCTCTCCCTTGTTCCAGCAGGCAGCGGAGGTTGTAGCACTCTCCTCGCGATTCCGGCAGCACAACGGCGTGGTACCGGAAGTAGAGGGGAGATCTCGCAGGGCTTCGCCTTAAGCCGGAGCGAGTATGGTGGATTATGAGAGAGCTCCTCGGTGATCTAGGTTTTAGACACACCAAAGAGGAGGTGCTAGAGCCGGTGGCTAGGGCTTGGGGCAGCCCAAGTCGGCGGCTAGGGCAACCCTAGGAGGCGGCGGCAGCTGCAGGAGGTGGTGGCGCCAAGCTAGGGTTTGGGGCAGGGAACTTGTGTGTCTCTAGGAGGGAGCCCTGCCCCTCCTTATATAGGTGGAGGGGCCGGCCGGCCAAGGGGAGGGAGAGGAGTCCCTCCCCAACTCGGCTTGGGTGGTGCGCCGGCTTGGGGAGGAGGGACTCCCTCCCCAACTCGGTTTCCTCTTGCTCCTCTTTTCCTCTTTCCAAATTTAGCCGTTTGACTTTTCAATTTAGCTATTTGACTTTTCAAACTAGGATTTCAATTAATCCTTTATTTGGAACAGCGATGACACTTAGTACATGATGCAATCATACCAACTTGATACAACACATTCATGTACCCTTCCCCTCCGGAGTGCCGGACATTCCGGAACATTCTAGAACATTCCCGATGAAAACACCGGAACCATTCCCCAACTCCGAAACGGGACTTTCCTTATATGAATCTTATTCTCCGGACCATTCCGGATCTCCTCGTGATATCCCGGATCCCATCCGGGACTCCGAACAACATTCGGTCTCTTTCTCATCATTCCATAACTACTCAAACAACGTCGAATCCTTAAGTGTGTCTCCCTACGGTTCGTGAATTATGCGGACATGATCGAGACACTTCTCCGAACAATAACCAATAGAGGAATCTGGAAATTCATATGGCTCCCACATATTTCAACGATTACTTTGCGATCGAATGAACCACTTACATACGATATCAATTTCCCTTTGTCTCACGATAGTTTACTTATCCGAGGTTATGATCGTCGGTATCTCTGCATACCTAGTTCAACCTTGTTACCGATAAGTACTCTTTTCTCGTTCCCGTGATATGTGATCCCTTGTGAGCCAGTCACATGCTTGCAAGCTAATTGGATGACATTTCACTAAGAGGGCCCAGAGTATATCTATCCGTCATATGGATGGACAAATCCCACTCTTGATCCATGTGTTTCAACCAACACTTTCCGAACACTCAATGCCACCTTTATAGCCACCCAGTTACGGTGTGGTGTTTGATGTCATCAAAGCATCCATCCGGTAAAGGTGATATGCATGATCTCATGGTCGAAGGAATTAGATTACTATGTATCAGAAAGCATATAGCAATTGAACTATTAAAATGACTTGATCTTTATGCTACGCTTATCTATAGGAGTATGTCCATCATATCATTCTCCTAACGATATGATCTTGTTGTTAATAACATCTCAATGTTCATGATAGGGAAACCACAATCATCTATTAACCAACAAGCTAGTATTATATAGAGGCTTTACTAGGGACTTCAAATTAAGTTTACAAATCACACAAGTATTAATGTTTCCTTGTTAATACTATTATAGCATGAATGTAAACATTTATCATAAACACAAAGATATAATAATAACTACTTTTATTATTGCCTCTAGGGCATATCTCCAACAGGATACTCATAAGTTGAGGGCATCGACTACGGTGAGACTTATGCCCCCGTTGCTCGCCTTGAATCCATCCGTATGCTTCTTGCTTTTGCTACTCATCATAACTTCAAGTTGCATCAAATGGACATTAAAAGTGCATTTCTTAATGGTCCTTTGAAAGAGTTGGTATACATCAAGCAACCTCCAGGCTTTGAGGATCCACTTTTCCCGAACCATGTCTACAAGCTCTATAAGGCACTTTATGGTCTCAAACAAGCCCCACGTGCGTGGTATGATTGCCTTAGAGAGCTCTTGTTAGACCGTGGCTTTGAAGTGGGCCTTATTGACCCCACTCTTTTTACTAAGAAAGTTAGAGGCCACTTTTTCGTATGCCAAATCTATGTTGATGACATTATCTTTGGGGATATTAACAAAGCTTTTAATGAGGATTTTGCCAAGCTCATGACCGATTGCTTCGAGATGTCCATGATGGGAGAGTTGAAGTTTTTCCTTGGCTTTGAAGTCAAGCAATTGAGGAAAGGGACTTTCACCAACCAAGCCAAATACATTCAAGACATGCTCAAGAAGTTCAAGTTTGATCAAGTCGAAGGTGCCAAGACTCCCATGCCAACTAAGGTTAATCTTGATCTCGATCCTAAGGGTAAGGATGTGGATCAAAAACTTTATCGCTCTATGATTGGTTCTTTGCTCTATCTTTGTGCATCTTGACCGGATATTATGTTGAGTGTGGGTATGTGTGCAAGATTCCAAGCTGCACCAAAAGAAATCCACATGGTGGTGGTCAAGAGAATCTTTCGATATTTGGTTCATAACCCAAACTTTGGGTTGTGGTACCCCAAGGGAGCCACCTTTGACCTCATTGGATACTGGGATTCGGATTGGGCTGGTGACAAAGTGGGAAGGAAGTCAACCTCCGGAGCTTGTCGGTTTCTTGGAAGATCCTTGGTTTGTTGATCCTCGAAGAAGCAAAACTGTGTGTCTATGTCCATTGCTGAAGCTGAGTACATCTCCGCCGCAAGTTGTTGTGCTCAATTGATATGGTTGAAGCAAACCTTGAAGGATCTTGGACTCTCTTTTGACAAGGTGCCCCTTCTTTGTGACAATGAAAGTGCCATTGCTATTGCTCACAATCCCGTGCAACACAACCGGACTAAGCACATTGATATTCGTCATCATTTCATTCGGGACCATGTTGCAAGAGGAGACATTTCTTTGGAGTATGTTCATACCAAGGCAAATCTCACGGATCTTTTCACGAAGCCTCTTGACGAATCAAGGTTCCGAGAGTTAAAGAATGAGCTAAATATCATAGATTCGAGCAATGTGGCTTGAGTACCTTGCACACCTACCCATGTCTCAATGTGTATCTTGGCTTGGATGTAGGCATGGATTTAGGGGGAGTGTAGTTCCTCTTATGAACGAACATTATCCCTATTATGCGCACATTAAAGTTTTCATACTCTATAGTCTCTAAAGGAGACCATTTGAGCTTCATGATGAGTGTTGGTAATGAACCCAAGATATATCTTTGCGGTGTCAAGCCATTTACTCTTATATAAGGTGGCCTCGGCCACCGACCCTATTGTGTTTCTTGTTTGGTTTTCTTTGTTTTTGTGTGCTTGGTCGTTCTTGTCTTTTCTTGGTGTCTTTTATTGTTTTGGTTCTTCACAGTTTGAGATCTCTATCCCAAGCATTTCCTTTCCTCAAGCCCTCTCTATTCCTTGCACAAGTTCTTCCTTATTATCTTCCTGTCCTGAGAAAGTGTTTCTGGCGTCACCGAAACTTCCGGTCAGCATGTTGTTCTTCGGAACTGCTTGCTGACCTGGATAACTTCCGCCTGGCTCGGAACTTCTGGTTCACCAGAACTTCCGGTCGTTGACCGGAACTTCCGGTGAGGATCTTTGTCCTATATAAAGTGGGCCCTAGGGAAAACAAGATCTTCTTCCAGTTTCCCCAAGACCCACTTCTTATTTGGAGCAGCCGTCGGTGACGCCCACTCCGCGGAGGTGCTCCGGCCCCTCCGCCTCCGGCCACCCTTCCTTAGATCTCCTCCATGGGAACCTTCCCCACCTCAATCTCCCGCCATGGACTTCGGTATTTTCCCTCAACTCCCTCCATTAATGGAGATCTTGTTTTTTCTCCATTGCTTGAGTTAGGGCTCACCTTGTCTAGGCTAGTTCTTTGGCTAGAACGTGTTGGGAGATCTTGGTAGGCCTAGGGAACCTTGTTAGGGTAGATTGGTCCAATACATTCGTGGGAATCCATAATTGTGCGAGTTAGATCTAGATCCATGGCATCTTCTGTTGAACCGCCCTGTTCGTGGTCTCACCGGAACTTATGGTGAGCCACGACCGTAAATTCCCGTGGTACCATTTTCATCGGAAGTTCCGACGGCTCAGCAGAACTTTCGGCGCACAGTAAATGATTTCCTAACTGTATTTTTCCAATATCCTTTTGTTTCTTCTTTCGAACTTGTGCACTTACCCCACCTTCCTTCCCTATTCTTTTGCTTTCTTCTCAGGGCAAGGTGATTCCCGCAAAGGCAAGCGCGCCCTTCGTCCTTCCTCCAATGCTCCTCCTGAGATTAATGAAGAAGATCTTGAGGTTGTGCGTCCATCCACCGAGACTGCCCGTAAGAAGTCTGCTGCTGCTTGTCGTGCTGCTACTGAGGGTAAGCGGCATGTTCTTGCCTCTCAAAAGGCCACTGCCACTAGGCCTGATAACTCCAAGAGCAAGATTTCTAAGTGTACTCAGAAGGCCTACTCTGTGTTTCGGCATGTGGATCCTTATCTTGTTCCTCGTGACCCTCTTTGCTTGGATCCACTCTTCTACAACTGTCGTCAAGAACAGATTTTTGCTAAGATCTATGCTACCAAGACCAAGTTTGTCATTACTCCTTAGAAATAAATCAACGTGGCTCACATGGAAGACAAGATTGAGTACTTTGGCGAAGCTATTGACATTTGCCGAAGGTTTGGGCTGATTCCTATCATGGAGCATCGTCAGAATTATGATGAGGGTGTTATTGCTCAGTTCTACTCCACTCTTCACATGGAGATAAATCCTACCGATGGGGTTTTGAAGTGGATGACTAATGGTGTGATGCTTACCGCCAAATGGTCCGAGTTTGCTGCTCTCCTTGGCTATCCCATCTTGCCTGGTAAGGGGGCAAATGGATGGCGTGTTCATAGCGCTCAAGCTGCTGCTCCCGAGGTCTTTGATCCTCTCTATATTGAAGGATGGGGCACTTGTGGTCAAGTGAACCATATCCAGCCAGTCTATGACATCATGTGCAGGGTCTTATTGAACATCATATCTCCAAAGGACGGCAACTTTGATCAGTTTCATGCATATCAAGTTGACCTCATGTATCAGACTTACCGTCGCCACGACTCTGACAGGAAGCTAGATGTTATGCACTTCATCTACACTGAGATTTGGCAAGCCATTATTGACAAGCGCTCCTGCCCCTATGCTCCATACATTCAGACTCTCATCAATTCCAAGTGGCTTGAAACGACTGGTACGCGTTTCTCTTAGGACAACATCACTATTCATGAGGAGAAGAAGTTGCGTGTGAGCAAACACAAGAAGCCTAGGTCCCAAGAAGAGAAGGAAGAAGCTCTCCAGAAGGCTAGTGCTGATGCTGGTGGTCCCTCTTCTGCTCATGGTGCCTCTAGTGTTGGTGGTCCTTCTCTTGAGAGGCAGCCATCTTGGGCCAAGAAGCTGCTAGGAAAGGTGAAGAAGACTTTTTGCTTTCTGCAAAATTGAGAGTATCAGTATTATGTTGATCAGCGACATAGTGCTCGGCGTTAGAAGGCTATCATGACAACTCTCAATATTGCTTGCTCTCATTATTCCTTGCTCTCTAGTCACTAGCTCCTTCATTGCTCCAAGGGATAAGTGGATTCGCGACAACTGTCAGTGGTCTGAGGATGAGTCTGAGGAGGAAGTCACCGGTCCCCCGCCTGTGTGGAACAATGCCTCTTGGGACCCCGAGCCTTCTCCTCCTCATGTCCATGGTTGGGGCGATTAGAGTGATCTTTTCTTCCTTTCTGGTGTCTTGATGCCAAAGGGGGAGAAAGATGTCTATTAGGTTGCTCACGGGATTTGCATGGGCTGAGTCGTGAGTTCGTTCTTATCTTTGATCTTTTCTCGCTCGTGAACTCTATAGTTTGTTTGTGTGTGCTTGTGGGCTTATTTGTGCTTGTGTACCATGTTATTTGTATAAGACTATGTGGTATGTTATGCTATGATATGCCTAGTGTTTGGTATGTTTGTTGTTGGCTTATGGTCATTTGTATATGGTGGTGGAGCTTTCATAGTCTTCGGTGATATTATTTCTTCTATTGTCTCCACCACATTTGTTTGGTGCAACGGTATGTTCTCTATCTTGTCTTTCCCTTGCACATGTCCTATCTTTGCAATAGAAAGGGGTATCCTCCTTGTATGTGTGCTAATCTTGTCTTTAGAGCTTTATCTCTACCTTGCACACATATAGGGGGAGCTTGTTCCATCCATTGCAAAGATTGCTCCTTCTTATGCAAATCTTTGGGATTGTCATTGATGACCCACAAGTATAGGGGGTGTATCGTAGTACTTTCGATAAATAGGAGTGTCAATCCCAATGAGGAGAAGAAGGTGCTGAACAGTGGTATGGAGCAGGAAATCCCTGTGAATACTTAGCAAATGGATTTTTAGTGGTTTTGTGACAAGGCAACAAAACAAGGAGGAAGTAACAAAGGTAACGAAAAAATGGATCAAGTGGCCCAATCCTTTCTTATCTAAGGACAAACCGGTGGAAATACTTATAAGAACCAAACGTTCTCGAGAACACATGGGAATCCTGTCAAGTGCTTTCGCTTCAAATAGCTGAGTACTCTTCTCTGGCGTTGTAAGTATTGTGTGGGTGAACCTGTGCTAACACACCGATCTTACTTGGACTAATACATACTTGTGATTAAACCCTCTGCAAACATCCGTAACTACAGAAAAGTAATTAAGATATAAATCTAACCACAACCTTAAACTCTGAGATCCTACGCTCCCTTGTGCAAAGGTGTCCTAACGGGGGTTCAGGTTTCTGTCACTTTGGCAACAGCACAATTAGTAGCCAAATACACAATGCATTCCCCTAGGCCTATAAATGGTGAAGTGTCATGTAGTCGACCTTCACATGACACCACTAGAATAATAGCACCACAACTTAAATACTAAACCATTGAATAATAACTCATCACAGATTCACTACTAACAACATGACTTCTCCCATGTCCTCAAGAACACAACGAACTACTCACAAGACATCATATGAATCAAGATCAAAGATGATATGGTAATGGATAACAATCTGAACATAAACAATAATCCAATGGTTCCACTCACAAGCATCAACTATAATAGTAATCAACACCGAGAAAGTTTCCCCTAAGAACTAAAGCAATATCCAACACAATTGTTACAGCGGGACGGAGTGGTGATGATGGTGCTGGTGGAGATGATGGTGTAGATGATGATGATGATCCCGATGAAGCCTAGCTTGATGATGGTGTTGATGGCGACGATCTCCCCTCTCCGGGAAGGAATTCCCCTGGCAGAAATCTGTCTGCCGGAGAGATCTTTCTCTCTCGGTGTTTTCCACCCCCCAGAGGCGGCGGAAATCTATCTGTGGTCGCTCCCCCAAGGCTTAGGGTTCCGTAGGGAAGATATAGGCGAAGGGGCGGAGTCAGAGGCCGGGCAGGTGGGCCACACCTTCCCTAAGCGCGGGGTCAGGTGGCCCCCCTGCGACCCCTCTTCGCTCCTCCTTCTGGCTTCCTTCGTCTTCTGGTAAAATAATTTCCATATTTTTCTGATCTTCGTGAAATTGCACCGAAACGCCTTCTTTTCCATCAGAATCCAGACTCCGGCAGTCCATCCTCCAGGAATCATCCAACATGCATAAACAGATGAAAAGCCATAAGTAATACCTCATAATAAGACAAATATCAACGAATAGAGGTAAATTATGATATAGAATGGTGATGCAAATTTGGCATATCAGTCATCAAACACAAAAAAGGGGGAGATTGAAAGGACTATATTTTCCCGTGCTATTTTGGTGATGATGACAATCCCACTTGTGATCTATCCGTTTTCTTGAGTTTCAGGTTAATTGCTTTTGATGATTCTTATGAAGTGTGTGGATGCTCCCTTTGGGATCTCGTGAAGACGGCGGTCTTTCGTTTTTCTATTTCTCTCATTTTATTGCTTTAGATCGATGTACTATCAATAGGGGTTCCACCTCGGAAGGCTGTGGGGAATCATATGTTTTTGCACAAACCATATATGCACCACCACAGCCATCCTACTCATTTGTGAGAGAGCGAAGTTCTAATCTGTTGGAGTCTTTTTTGTCCGATCGGAACTTCTGGCCAGGCGCCAGAAGTTCCGCTCAGGGCTTTCTGTGGGGAGGATCTGGGACTAAGTTCCGATCCAACTTCCGCTGGAAGTTCTGGCCAACTCCCAGAACCTTCTGTTTTGGTATTCCTATTTGCCGGAAAAGTTCCGGTCAGGAATTTCCGTCGCTTCTTCCACTAAGACCCTGAGCGGAACTTCCGCCCAGGCGCCGGAACTTTTGGTCAGACAAGGTTTGCGACCCAGTTGTTCTGCCGCTTGTTCCGCTCCAAGTTCCACTCAGAATCAGTATACTTCTGTTTGGAAGTGTTCCATTTGACGGAACTTGGGATTGAACTTGCATTGGAAGTTTCACCGGAACTTCCGGTCGTTCTGACCGGAACTTTTGGTCAGGCTTTTGAGCGTGCGTCAACGGCCTAATGACCATTGGGGCTATGCTGGGCGAAACTTCCGGCCACTCACCGGAACTTCCGGTGAGGTCACGAAGGGTCCAACGGTTCAGTTTGGAGGGAGCCTATTTAAGGTGCCCTCCTTCTTCCTCCTACCAAACTCTTCAATTTTCTCTCTCCTCCATTAATACTTGAGCTTCACCTCACTAGATCTCTCTCCCTAGCCACTCAAATCACTTGATCTTTTGAGAGGTGAGGGAGGTGACCTATATCTACACTTCCACCAAAGAATATTTGATTCCCCCACCTATCCTTTGTGGATATTGTTTCTCTTGGGTTTCTTGAAACCCTAGATGGTGTAGGGCATCCTCGGAGCTAAGGGCATGTGTTGTAAAGATTCGTGGTGTCGTTGAGGGCCTCCAATTGAGTTGTGGAGATTCCCCCTCAACCTTGTTGTAAATGTTTCGGTTGGCGCCTTCAAAGTCACCGGTTAGTGGATTGTGAGGCCTCCTTTGTGGGGGAGCTCACCGGAGAAGAAGGTGAGGCCTTTGTGGCGCTCGGGTGACCTTGTGTGGCCCCGACGCCTCTCCAACATAGACGTAGCTCCTTTGGGAGTGAACTACGGGAATTACATCTCCGTGTCCCCGCTCCGGTTATCTTGTTCCCTACCTTTACTTCTTGCTCTTTACCATTCTTGTGGTTGTTGTTAGTTCTCTAGCATATAGTTTGTTCACCTAGTTGCATATCTAGAGAACTTTCCTTCTCGCTAAGCCTAAAAGTGTGTAACAAATTAAAAATTGGTAGACACCTATTCACCCCCTCTAGTCGATTCAAAGTAGGTACTTTCACCTGGCAGATTCTTCAAGGATCTCACCCGAGCTATGCTCATGTGATGGTTCCATCTCTTTGGGTTTTCACCCCCCGCGGCTCAGGCACCGGGAGTCGTCCTACGGTTTGATTGAGCAAGATGTATTACTTTTCATGGCTTTCGGTCAAAATGACCAATGTTGCATGCATGTGGATCTGGGTAAAATGTTTGACTCACAATATGATTCACAATATGATATTACATAAAAGGTTTAATATATTACATAGATCACCAACATCCCTATCTAGTGTGTGGTTTTCTTCTGCGCTGTAGCCATGGATAATCTTCACCATTTAACAGGAGGCTTGGGTCAGTTTTCACTTTGAAGGCCGGGATTTCATGAAATTTATTATAATATTCCAACATATCGGTCTTGTCATCCACTCCCACGATGTTTCTTTTCCCTGAAAGAACTATGTGGCGCTTTGGCTCATCGGACGATGTATTCTTTTGCTGATTTCTTTTTCTCGGTTTCCTAGACATGTCCTTCACATAGAAAACTTGAGCCACATCGTTGGCTAGGACGAATGGTTCGTCCATGTACGCAAGATTTTTGAGATCCACTGTTGTCATGCCATAATTTTCGTCTACATGTACCCCGCCTCCTGTCATCTTGACCCATTTGCACCGAAACAAAGGGACCTTAAAAGTAGGTCCACACTCAAGTTCCCATATCTCCTCTATGTACCCATAATATGTGTCCTTCTGCCCATTGTCATTTGTTGCATCAAAGCGGACACCACTCTTTTGGTTGGTGCTCTTTTTATCTTGGGCGATCGTGTAAAATGTATTACCATTTATCTCATACCCTTGGAAAGTACATATAGTCGAAGATGATAACCTGGACAACAAGTATAAATGATCTCCAACAGTGGTGTTATTCATGTTCCACTTTAATCCAGGAGTCAGGCTTCCCCGGGTTTTCCGAGCGTAGAATAATCTTGTGTTTCTCGATATACGGAGCCTCCAAGGTGGAATTGTGTAGAACCGTGTAGTGTGCTTTACTGAAAGAATCCCCATCCATTCATACAGTTGCTTTCCTTCCTGGTGTAACTTTTCCAATCAGCCTCCCCTCATACCGAGATTTAGGAACACCAATCGGCTTAAGGTCAGGAAGAAAGTCAACACAAAACTCAATGACCTCCTCTGTTTCATAGCCCTTGGAGATGTTTCCTTCTGGCCTAGCACGATTATGAACATATTTCTTTAAGACTCCCATGAACTAAACATATTGTGTAGAAACACAGGACCGGGAATTCTAATCTCTTTGACTAGGTGAACTAGGAGGTGTGTTATAATATTGAAGAAGGATGGAGGGTACAAGAACTCGAAGCTGACCAGACATTGGACCATATCAATCTGTAATCCTGATAGACTTTCTGGATCGATTACCTTATGAGAAATTGCATTGAGGAATGCACATACCTTCACAATGGCCGGTCGAACATTTTCCGGTAGAATTTCCCTCAATGCAACCGGAAGCAATTGCGTCATAAGCACGTGGCAGTCATGAGACTTTAGGTTTAGGAATTTTTCTCTTTCATATATTACTATTCCATGTTAGACGAGAAGCCAAGTGGGAACTTGATACTAAAAAGGACTTTAAAAAATATTTCCTTCTCTTCCTTGGTAAGAGAGTAGCTGTCAGGCCCTTGAAACTGCCCTGGATGCTTGTCGTCTCGTCCTTTATGACGTTGCTGGTCCTCCCGTGCTTTCGGTGTATCTTTTTACTTCCTATACAAGTCCAGAAAGCCTAGAATATTCATGCAAATATTCTTCGTCGGGTGCATCACGAGTCGATTGCAGAGCGGACCTCATAGACTTTCCAATAGGATAGCTCCCAAAATATAGATTTCTTCTTCCATATGAGTGTGTGTCCGTCGACGTCTTTAGGAACAGGTTGTCCTCCAGGACCTTTCCCAAATATTACATTTAAATTCTTGACCATACCAAATACATCAACACTAGTACGGGGGGTCAGGCTTCTTCCGGTGATATGCCTCGCCAACGAAATGCTTGCCTTTTTCCCTTACGGGATGTCTGGGAGGAAGAAAACGATGATTGTACGGGTACACATTCTTTCTAGATTTATTCAGATATATACTTTCAGTCTCATCTAAACAGTATATACATGCATTGTATTCCTTGTTCGTCTATCCTGAGATGTCACTAAGAGCAGGCCAATCATTGATGGTTACGAACAGCAACGCTCGTAGGTCGAATGACTCCTGTTTGTGCTCATCCCACACACGTAAACCTGGTTCGGTACACAACTATAAAATCATCAACTAATGGCCTTAGGTACACATCAATGTCATTGTCGGGTTGCTTCGGGCCTTGGATGAGCACTGACATCATAATAAACTTCCGCTTCATGCACAACCAAGGAGGAAGGTTGTAGATACATAGAGTCACGGACCAGGTGTTGTGACTGTAGCTCTGCTCCCTAAAGGGATTTATGTCATCTGTACTTAGACCAAACCATAAGTTTCTTATGTCACCAGCAAAGTACGGGAAGTCTCGCTCGATTTTTCTCCACTGCCAACCATCAACGGGGTGCCTCAACATCCCGTCTTTCTTATGTTCTTCCATGTGCCATCGCAACAACTTGGCATGCTCTTTGTTTCTGAACAAACATTTCAACCGTGGGATTATGGGAGTATACCACATCACCTTGGCAGGAACCCTCTTCCTGGGTGGCTCGCCATCAACATCACCAGGGTCATCTTTTCTGATCTTATACCGCAATGCAGTGCATACTAGACATTTATCCATATTCTCGTACTTCTCACCATGGTAGAGGATGCATTCATTAGGACACGCATGTATCTTATGCACATCTAATCCTAGAGGGCAGACGAACTTCTTTGCTTCGTACGTACTAGCGGGAAATTCGTTATTTCTTGGAAGCATCTTCTTCATTAGTACCAATAACTTTTCAAATCTCGAGTCAGTCACACCGGTTTCTCTACCTTCCACTTCAGCAATTCCAGTGTGCTACCCAGCTTCTTCTGGCCATCTTCACAAGTTGGGTATAACAATTTACTATGGTCCTGTAATACCTGCTCGAACTGCAACCTCTCATTTTATGTGTCGCAGTCTCGCTTTGCATCATAAATGACCCGACCAAGATCATCAGCGGGCTCATCTGGTTTCCGTTCTTCACCTTCTTCTTCTTTATTGTCTTCCATTGCGGTATCAACGTATTCAGGGAACATAGATCGGTAGTTGTCATCATCGTTCTCTTCTTCATCGCCGTCTTCTATCGCAACCTCTCTTTCTTCGTATTTGGTCCAAACATTATAGCTAGGCATAAAACCATATCAAAGCAGGTGGCTCTGAATGATTCTTGCGGAAGCATGAGCCTTCTCATTCCTACAGTCAACACATGGACAACACATAAAACCATCCCGCCGCTTGTTCGCCTCGGCCACAAGACAAAAAAAATACACGCCTTCTCTAAAAGCGGCAGAGCGTCAGTCACCGTACATTCATGGATGGCTCATCTGTATCATACAAATATATATCAAACGCAATCACGATGCTAAAATTAGTACCACGTGGTCTAAACGACAAAATAGTTGCTAACCTTTTAGCATACTTGGAAACAAAGATGATAAAACTTAAGTATGGCTCGGACACCTCATATCATGTCTGTCTTGTGTTACCTAAAGTCGTATCGCTCTAACGAGCATTTCACCAAATATCTCTAGTGCATATGAACAAAAAAAATAGCACAAACCCACCACCTCTCCCACAAAAAAAAAGTTAAGGGAAGAGGCTATGCCATATATATATATATATATATATATATAGCGTCGACCACTAGTCCCGGTTTGAGATACAAACCGGGACTAAAGGAGGTGCCCGCAGCGAGCGGCAGGCCCTAGACCCTTTAGTCTCGGTTTGTATCTCAAACCGGAACTAGTGGTGTCTGGGCCGGGATCTATGGTGTCGTACGACCCGATCCGGACTATTAGTCTCGGCCCCAGCCACGACCGGGACTAATGGAGCGGATGAAAGAGCCGTTTTCTACAAGTGAGAGTTAGCACGAAACAGTAACATCGGCATGAATCTGAGAAACTTGTTCACAGTTACAAACTCTTGTGACCATTATGAATCCCTGTGACACAACACAACCATCAATTAACCAACCCAACACATAGGTAGACACACTGACACACGTACTTTTATACATACTGACGCCATGCATGGTAGGAGCTGCATGCAGAGCTCATTTCTCCGGCTTGCCGCCGGCGCCGAAGCCCTTCCTGCGCTCCTCGATGAAGTTGGACGACTTCTCATTGATGTTGGACGGCACCCTCAGGTTCGCCGGCGGCATCCTCGGCCGGAGCCCCCACCTCAGCGGCGGCCTCGGCGCCGGCTCCTCGACTCCAGCGCCGCTAGACAACGACGCCTGCCTCTTCTTCGACATCGACTTCTTCGCCTTCTCCTTCTCGCCAGCAGGCTCCTCCTTTATGGTCACCGACTTCCTCACCTTCTTCTCCTGCACCGGCGGCGCCGCCAAACTCGCTTCCGTCGCCGCCACCTTGCGACTAGCTTCAGCCACGGCCTCCTTCAGCTGGTCACTCGTCTCTTCTAGGATGGTGGCAGGGAGGCTCCTGCTGCTCTCTTCTTCCTCCTGGCTCAACTTGAAGTCGGCCTTCTCGATCTTCACCTCGAACTCGTCTTCTTCCTCCTGTGCAGCATGACTCCTGTAGTGATCGCCGCCGCCGCCATCTTTTGGCCCCTCGGTGATGTTCTTCTGCCTGCTCATCGACAGGTTCTTGGTGAGGAACGTCAGGAACCGGTCGCACATGCCGACTGCCCTCGCCGCATCGTCGCCACCACCCATGCCTTTCTCCAGCACAAGTTCGCTCGTAAGTGCTGTGTTTGATTCTTGATATGCGAAAATGGAGGGATGAACTTTATAGATGCTCTGGGTTAGAGTGGATGAGGAAGGAACAAGGTAGCCCAAAGTGTGAGAGATGGGAAGAATCCATTCTTTCCTTGCTTCTGGGATGATAGATGTTCCTTACAGAAAAGGATGTTTGGGAAAGAGGGAGAAGAAAAGGTTCTTTGCTACTACTTCATTACAGGCAAAGATTCTACTAGCTCCATTTGTGTCTTTGTGTTTCATTACTATTTCCAGATGCCACAGGAAGCAATCCATTTGGAATTGGAATATTGCTGGTTGAAGAAATCCCAAGCGTGACAAACAGATTGTACTCTCTTTTAAGGGTAGTATATCTCACTAAAAGCTGGGAGAGGTATCAGCGTGAAACACCAGCTGGAACAACGAATAACTCTACCCAAAAGGTTTGTTTCTACAGCACTAGAATCATACATTTATTTCATTCAAGGGGGAACAATTCACCAGTCGAGTTTTTTTAGGTTCACAACAACATTTAATTTGGTTCCGACAATTTTTTGACTTTGATACAACAACATTTGCTGAAGGTTCAGTAAGGTATGAAGCTGCTTTTGAAAGACTAAATAACAGAGAAGCTTCCTTTATAGTAGTTTACAACACAACTTTTTTTCTCTTTTGAAGCTAAAGCCCATTGTAGAGGAATGATAAGATGGGTCCTGCCCTCCGCCGCGTCCTCTCACTGACCTTCGTCTCCTCAACAAGGAGCTTCTTCAACCTAGAGCAGCTCGAGACGACAGTCGCTACTCCGGTGCTGGTCACCCGCTTACAGTACACCAACTGACCTGTCTGCAGCTGCAAGCACCCCCTGACGAGGTGTCCCAAACCAACATCGGTCACCCCTGGGCAGTGCGACAGTGCAATGTCCTTAAGCTGGGGGCAACCTTCACCAATCTCTGCTAGCCCCATGTCCCCTATGAGCTGCAGTTTGGAGGGATATCATCAAGAAGGGTACCAGAATTGAATTGCTACTTACAATCAGGATAATCCAAAATGGATCTCTCTACTTCTTACAAAATTAACACAATTTATCAAGATTAGCGCCAGATTCTTTTACAGTGTAAGGTTCCAGTTCAGAGGCTTAAATTTCAAATGCCTGGACTTACTGACGATGTCAGTGATCCCTTGCGTACAAGGCAACTAGACTTACTGAGGATGCTGTTGATCCCTTTCATGCAAGGCAAATTAGTCCAAGGCAAGATTTCCATGTTGGGTGATGGAGAAGAATTCATATCATGATGCGAAAGAATCCATCTCATGACATACTTCATTTTTCTTCGGCAACCAGCATAGTTCATATTCTACTGAGGTTTAAAAATCATTTTTGTTTATTTGCTTATACTACACTTTTTATGTTTCACTACTTCAAATATATGGATTTAACTGATAAATTCAACAGTTATAAAGACAAGGTACTATGTTATAAAATTTCGAAATCTACTGTTTAACAGAACTTGGCTCTGAGACTGGATTCTGAGTTGTATCCAGTCTAGCATCAAAGTGTCACACTGAGTTCTTTGGGTAAAAATGGAGCTACACTTAATTCAAAGTCATAAAGGGGTGCTAGGAAAAATAGTTAACAGGTTTCCCACCCTGTGAAAGACCACGTATAGGATTAAAACAAGAGGAGCAAGCTTAGCTGAAATAGAGCTAAACAGTCCTACCAGACAGTTCTGGACGGTTTCTGGAACTTAGTTTGAGCAACAACAATTGAACTAGAGGCCATTTTAATTCTCAATGATTGGAAGATTGATAGTACAGTAAATTCAGTGTCATAAGTATGTACCGGGAGAACACTTATATCCAGAAAGACAATATCAGGGAATCCTCTTGCAATGGAAGTCAGTCCTTTATCAGTGATTAATTGGCATCCGCACAAGTTTAACATTTGAAGAGAGCAACCTTCAGCAATTGCAGCCAGCCCTGTATCAGATACCCTGAAAAGAGAGTTGAAACAAAATTCACAAACTGAGATGTCAACACTATCACAAGAGATGTACTTCAGTACAGGAATGATATACATCGGCAAGAGATAAATGTGTGACAGTATTTACTTCTCACAAAATTGTAGCGTTAACTCTTTAAGTGATTTACAATTCTCGGCAACCGATATCAATGCTTTGTCGCCTATCTGCATACCAAAAGAATTCAATCAACCAAACAGATACGAGTACTGGATTTCAAAATGTGCATGTAACTAGATCACGATGCTCCACCTAAACACACCCTATTTTATACTCCTATTTGAGAAGCAACCAATTTCTTACAAGGTATAAAGAAGAAATTTTTACAAAGCTCTAGGCCAAACAGAACCAAAACATAAGGAAAAAAATTCCCATTCTCCATACATGCAGTAAATTGATGCAAACTTGGCACTTACCTCATAACCACGCCGAATGGAAATTTCTGTTAGGTTCTTACAACCTCGAGCTATGTGGCACATAGCATCATCACCTATTCTTGAACAGTCAACTAAATAAAGAGATTGGAGAAGGGAACATCCTCTACCAAGCTCCAGAAATGCACTATCCCGGACCCTTGGGCAGTAAATTAGAGAGAGTTCCAAAAGGCCCCTGCTTCGTTAAGATGAGAAAGCATGTACCATTACCACACATGCACATAATCATATATAGCTAAAAAGTGCAGGTAAGCTAACACTAACATAGTAATGTAGTTTCTCGCCCAGTTGCATACTAGGATAGCCCATGTTTACGTTACAAATGTTATACAGATCCAGTTCTCTAACATATTCCTTTTAAAAGTCAATTCTTATACCATACTAATTCACTTACTTGAACTACAAACATACTTGATTAACATACGATAATCAATCATAAATGTCAAATGAAGAAATAAAACTTTAACCAGATCAAGTTCTCAACAAAGAACATACGGGCACCATCGTCCAATGTGCTCCAATGCAGCAGTTTCCATATTCTGACAACCATTGATCTTCAGACGTGCTATTTTTTTGCAGCTGCGTGCTACAAATTCAAGGCTTCTATCAGTTAGTAACAGGCAATCATTGAGAACAAGATCTGTAAGATTCTTGCACCCTTTAGCAATGGAGGAAAGGCTCCTGCAAATGCAAAAGGAGGTCAGCAAATCATTAAGAGACCTATACAATACTAACAGAAGAAGCACAAGTTGGAACGACAAGAATTAATGGATGGTCAATACCTACAATTGAGAAATAATAATTCAATGGGAAACAACAGATATATCCTTGTAACATCCTAGTAAAGTAAGTTTAGCAATGCCCACTATGTAGCATACATCAAATTGAGAATCGTATAAAGGATAGAAGAATATATTTGCCCTACCATAGAAAGTCCAAACAGAAATTTAGTACTTCCTCCATCCCATAATACAATATGTTATTACAACCAATATGGAGAGGGTAACAAAAAACGAGAAAATGCAAAGGTTTCATTTCATTGAAAAGATAGGTTTGGTTACATGCCTCCAATATGGAGGGAGTAACAAACAAACAAGCATATGGTACAAAAGTGGAGTTTGTGCTTCAGCAGATTGAACTGAAATTACACTGATTACCTGTCTGTGAATCTTTCAAAGTTATTTAGCGACAAGCTTTCTAATAACGAACAATATGAACCAATAGCTTCTAGGGCCTCATCGCCAGCACCAATACATTGCAACTTCAAAGTTTTCAACAAGCGGCATCCTTTAGCAACAGCTATCACTCCTTCATTTTTAACATGTTCTACTTCCAGTGACAGGATTTCAAGGTTAGGACAGTGGGATCCAACAGCATGCAAAGATGCATCAGTCATCCAACCACAAGTAGCAACACCAAGAGAAACCAGTGATTGTCCACAGTTCTTCACTAGGCCAATCAAGCCTTGATCCGTTGCGCCTTCGACAAAGCGCAAGTTCAAATTGTTAAGTAGCTTGCAGCCTTCCCCAATAGCAACAAGTCCTGGATCTCCAATATAGCAAGCCTGCACGTTTTTTTCCAAAAGTTGGTATTGACTACTAAGACTGCTCAAGAAAAGATATATATGTATTTTTTCTACAAATGTGTGGAGGGAACTATTCAATCAAGTATATAAATATATACATTGCGAATTTGTAATCTAAAAGTGTTTTCCTTTGACTGAACAAAATCCATAACCACCCAATGTACATTCTCAGATAACGTTATAAGCAATGCACCACAATGCGGAATACACATAGACTAATGTTTTAAGTCTTCTGAAAATAGACTTGAGAAATCATTGAGCTCATGGAGTCAATAAGACAATAACAGACCAAAATCTGCAGAACAGATAGCACTACATTACCTGGATATCCAAAGAAGTCAGTTTCTTGCAATTCTCTGCTATTCTCGCTAAGCCTGTTGAAGATATGGCAGAACACCATACTAGGCTTAGTTTTTCAAGCCCTTTGCAGCCTCTGGCGAGATTAGCTAAGCCAGCATCAGTCAAACAAGTGCTCTCCATCCCATCAGCACCGCTTGTCTGCTCCTTCCGGTGTGGGGATACAAACCTTGAATAGCGTGGCATCCGGTAGATTCTTCTAGGGCGCCCAGGTGGGCTACTGCTAATCCCCTGCATCCAGTACCAGAAGTAGTATATTTTAGTGGGTATCCTTCAAACAAATGATGCAGCATTGCTAGTCAGTGAACTAACGTCTAAGGGTGTCCTTTGAAATGATCACAACAATGTCCTGCAATTGTATAGAAGTTATGCAGATGCAAGTCACCTAGTACAATATTCAATTCCGGAATGCGCAAGCCGCGTGTTGCAACAGGAAAACAGGCAAAAGTCGATAAACTGTTCCATTCCATTAGCTAGAATTCGTCACAATGTTACTTGATCCGAAAAATAAGCCGAAGGGGCTAGAATTCCGACGATTCGCGTACGGACGCACCACAGGGAGCACCTTTGGCTATCAGATCGAGGGTACTCACGGGTCGGCGCGATCTAGAAGCGTGGCCGGCGACCGCGCCGGCATCAGCCGAGAGGCGCTCGTCGATGGAGACGTCGAGGAGCGCGGGAAACCGCTCCGCGAAGAGGCCTACCACCTCGTCCGCGCCGGCCCCGGAGGCCGGGAGCTTGGCGGACCGGCGCGTGGCGCGCTCGAGGGGGCGCCAGCGGCGGCAAACGAGGGAGCATGCGTCGCGGTCGCGATTGTCGCCGACAACGCGGAGGAGCACCTCCTCCAGGATCTCCACCGGGAGGACCACGTTTATCAGGTCGGAGCCCCTCATCGCCGCCGTCGCCGGAGTTAAGAGCGGCGATGGAGAGATGTGAATTTTAGAGAAGTTGGAGGGGGCATAGGTGAAGAGATGCCGCAGGAGTGAAGCATACTGTGTGCTGCCGTGTACGCGCCGCGCGTATGTGTACTTGTGTAGTTATAGGTGGGCTTTGTCGGTTTTCGGCCCAGATTTGGCAATATCTGTGAAATCTGCTGTCAAAAAGGATTTGTGTAACTCTAGATATCAATCAGCTGGTTTGCCCGAGTGGTTAAGGGGGAAGACTTAAGATCTTCTGCACATAAGTGCGCGTGGGTTCGAACCCCACAGCCAGCATGCATGAGGTTTTAAAGATATTTTGTAATTTTTTGTTGGAACTTGATATAAAACGAGGGCAGTGACAATCCAAATCCAAAAAAAAATGGAAACAAGAATGCCAATCAAACTTTTGTGTTTTTATTTTTTATTCTCATCTACTCCCTCCGTTTTATAATATTTTAACTTTGTGAAAGGAGTATACAAAGCTTGTTCTAGCAACTAGCACAGATAGATCCAAGGGATAAGTAGGGAATGCGATCATTTTTGCGGTTTGCGATGTAAGAAGGGAGTAATATAGACTTGTATCTCTATCTCTCTCTCTCTCTCTCTCTATATATATATATATATATATATATATATATATATATATATATATATATATATATATATATATATATATATACTACTTAAAAAGAACCAACCGTTCCGTTTCCTGGCACGGATGCGTTTCGCTCCTCTTTCGTCCGACGCCTCGAATCGCCTCCACACTTCCCACTTTCCCAGTTTCCACGCACCGGAAGGAAGAACCCGTGCAGAAAAAAACGACACCAATAAAGACTCCCTCTCCCTAATGGCGGCTTCACGGGCAAGTAGGGAACTCGCGTCGGCGGCCTCGGCGACGGGCGTGTCCTCGACTCCCTGACGGCAGCTGATGAGCCGCACGTCGCCACCGCCCAGCCAGCCGCCCTCCCTCCGCCGTCTCCCTAGATATCCGCAGCCGGACTCCCGACCATCGAGCAGATCGCCGCCTCCCGGTCAGACGACCTCCAGCTCGAGATCCGGCCTCCTCCAAGTCTAGCCCTTCTTCAGCGAGAGTTTTGGCCTCCTCCAGTACCAGCCCGAGCACTTCCAAGCTGGACGACCTCCTCCTTCTGGAGATTCGACCCCGACCTACAGAATCAGCCAATCCATACTCATAGATGGATGCGATGGAGCTTAGCCCGATGATAACTGCAGTATTACCAGAAGGTAACTGCACAAGGAAACAATCAAACAACTACATCGATTTGTTTATTGTTTCATACCTGCAGCTTACTGCCACTTGGTGCTAGGAATAATTTCTGTTTGGCCTGATATCTGAATCGTGTTTGGCTTTCTTTTTTCCTTGTAGAATTATGATGATCATGGGAAATATGTTTTACTGCTCTCTCTCGCTCTCTCTGCAGCTTTTCCTTTCCAATTTCATCTTAGTGATTGATCTATGTGTTTTCATAAACAAGTGTGAGATATGAAGAGGTCCTATGTCGCCCAGATTCAGAAATTGAAGATGACAAATATGGGTTCTCTCTACAGCTAGCATGTAATCCTAAATCACTTACTTCCTAAGAGACTTCTTAGGAAGGTAACTCCCCTTTAGAGTCAACACCTTTGTCTATTTTTATATCTTAGTACTTGGTAGTTAGAATCATGTTTAGGATTGTATATGCATGCCTTAAGCAAGTTACCTGGTAGCAGATAAACATTACGATAAACATTGCAGAGAACCATGTGACTACAGATTTGCACACCCTTGTTTTCACGTGTGGAGATGAATCTATTTGATAAGCTATAAAATATATATTTTATTCTGTGTGGCATCATTTATTCTCTAACCAATTTTCTTGATATGTAAATCCTTCTTACATATGCCCGAGACACATCCTCCTTATAATGTGACAGATCCTTAGAGAGATGTTTTCAATCATGCCTGTTAATGTATCTACTATCTATATGGTTGTCAACTGGATTGTGCAATTGGGTGAGAAGCATTCTATGGTTAATTTGTTTCACTTATTTGCCCGCATCATCTATTTTCTTGATAGACTTGCCCAGTCCTGGTGTTTTATCAATTAAGAGGTATATAGGAACTAACCTATTTATTATAGGGTGTATCTGTATGCAGGAGCTCTGAAAGTGACATCTGTGCAGTGTATATAGAAGTCTAGAAGCTTCGCTCTTATATTTCAGTTTCTATAACAAATAGTCAATTTTCTCAGATGTATACATTTAGCACAACCATATGTTGTATGAGGAAGGTGGAGCGGCCTTCAGTGGTGGTAACATGGAGGGTGATCAGTAGCAAAGCAGCTTCATGTAGGTCATGGTCTGAACTGATGTCCTGGAGACTTGCTGGTGAAATCAGGCCACCAGACTAGGCTTGAGGAAAGACAAATTGTACCTTTGAAAAGGTAAGATCACTAAAATCCACAAGTGAGATTTAGTCATGTCGAAATTTATAGTTGAAATCTGTACTAGGTCAAAAATATTGAGCTCATATACTATACTTCTTTCTAGAATGAGTTAATAAACAGTAGAATATACTACGGCACCAACTTGTAACATGTGGATTCTTGATTACAGGTCTTTCGATAGTACTAGAGCTTAAAATTTCAACCTTTTTGCGAAGTTGCCTCAGTTCGATATATTTTGATAGTACTACAACATGCAAAGTGCTTGTAATACATTGACGCAACCTCTGAAACCCTCAATGCCTTTTTACCTCTGAGACTTGTCTAAGAATGGCAACCCGATGGACTTGGTGGACACCAAGCTCTCCAAATACAGTAGCAAGGAGGTTTTCCAAGTGATCCGTGTTGCGCACATCTACATCCAGGAATTGTCGCATAGATGACTGTCCATGTTGAGGGTGTTCTCGGTGCTCACGACCACTTTATATGCTGACATGACCACATGACCACTTTATAGCAAGGAGGGTGTTCGTCGACACAACAGTCTTTTCAGTGTCATGCAAGGGTGGCACACCCGTGACCCCATCTGAATCCTCTTTCACATGTTAGTTTTGTTAAACTTTTAGTCTGGTCTGATTTAAGGTCATTGGTGATTTATAGATTGTACTTATTTTACCTACAAATGGTGCGGTCAGGGTAAGGGACATGGTCATAGAAAAGAACAGTTGGACACTTGTACTGTTGCACATTCTATTGAACATTTTATCTCTGACCTCTTCCTTTACATGCTTCCATGGGGTCCTTCAGCTAGGGGTCAATAGGCAAGGGGCTGTGTTATTGATTTTTGGAGTTATTAGAGACCAAGCAAATCATGAAGCAAATTTCTCTCTCTTGCTTGTAGTTTAATTATGCGCACCACTTCATCTGGCAGACGTGGAGGGAGTTTCTTACTCTAGCTTTTATGCTTCCATTGGATAGGCTCAATGAGGTGTGCACAAATAGCAGAATTCCTCATCATCGCTTAACCATAAGACTGTGATGCTTTAGTTTTAAAATTATTGGATCTCTTCTTTCACAGAGATGAGTGCTAGAGCAAGCTATCAGTGCTAACATTATCGTGGACGCCGGGGAGACACTAGATATTGAGGGAATGGAATGCCAAGGTATTTATATTGATGCTTTACGTTTTCCTATTTGCGATTGAGGAGGTCAATCAAGATACTTGGTTGACCTAACCTTGCAGTACCATACAGTGTTAAGATGTTTGCTATGAAATAATTGATGTCCTAATCTTGTTTGTAGAACATTTGATAGTTACAAATAATTTTTCAACACACATGCATTTAGCTAATTCAAGTAGCCCAACTTGACCACGGTTTTTTTATTGCTGTTTGGATTGCCAAGTTTTGAACTGAATTCCTGTGATGATCTATATAAACCACTCAGAATTACTATCATGGCTGGTTTTTAAGTTACCATGTACTACTCTTGATAGGTTCAGTTAATTAGTACGTGAACAAGATGTGCTAAACATTATTCATCTTTGTTATTTATCATAAGGTGATTCGCAAAATCACCACAATTGGCCAACTTGAATTTCAATGGTAATGAACTCACGATGACCTGAAGGTGAGAATAGGCTAATCCGAGTCTTTCCGAAAATAATAGTTTTGAAAAGAGCAAGAGTCTATTTTTAAACATGGATGTTTTACAATTTTGGAACTGATACAATATCATGAAGAAACCATATTTCAACATGAAGAGAGCACCTTTTTCACTATACAAGACCTTAATTTTTTAGTTTGAGAACCAAGACAATACCATGTTATCGATTATACTTCGGGATGTCAATTTTCTTCTTTTCCTTTTATACTAGAACTCTTGTGTATTAAAAAAAAGAATGATATGCTATCTCTTAGTTCTTAAAAAAGAAATAAAAGCTTTTACTGAATTTGTTTTATAAAACATATGGAAAAACCCTGCTTTCGTACCCTAGGTACTGTTTTACACAATCTGCAACTTCAGACTTCTATTTTATAATAGCAAAGTGCCCATTTTATTTCTAATAATGAAAATAAATACGGACCTCCTAAATTCCATCGTCAGTATGCATAACTGAACTATGTCATTTTCTCTTCGGCTCGTGTCATGTGTAGCAAAAAGGTGAAGGTGAAGCCAAATTATTGTTGGCGTCACCTAATGTAGGGAGATGAATGTTGTTGCTGCATGTCTCGATCATGTGAGGCAATTCCCAGCTTCGGTTTGGAGATCATGTGAGGCAATTCCTAGCTTCCGTTTGGAGGTGATGGCATCAACATTGGAGAAATTTGCTTTGTTTGGTAATCTGAGAATACTTAATAGAGCGACATAACAAGAGCATACTAACAGGTTTGGGATGTTTTATTCCAGGCTATGTTGGGAGAAGAAGATATATGGTCATGGTTGGCATAGGTATTTGCGAGGCTGTCAAACTTAGGCTTTTTGTGCATGGTTGTGGGATAAAACATCTCTTGACCAATGTCTCTAGATATTTGATTGTCGTCTACGGCGGCAAGTTTAGCGCCGACTACCTATACCCCAACATTGTTAGTGTCCCCGCAATGGAGCCGGCTCGGGTGCGGCCGCTTGCTGGTCACCACGTGGAACTCTGTTGGTTTGTGGATGGCGCACATTTATGGGAGGGAACAAGGTGCTTAGGAGGTATGGTGAGCTCCAGGTCGATAAGACTAAGGGTGAGGGGCAAGCCTACTGCTTGTCTAAGTACGTCCTCGATAATGTCGTCAAGGAACTCGCTTTGTCAAGGATATGGGTCTTCAGTTGTAAGTGATTATTTTCTATGTCTTCTAACTAAAATGATGATGCAAATTGATACCGTAATAGAAAGGTTTGTAGGAAAGGAGTTCAATTTGCATCTCATATCTTCATCTTCTCACAGATTCACATTCCGTTCCATTGATTAAATATTCAAGGCTATTTTATTTCTTGAGAAGAAATATAAGTTGATTCTATTTGAGAGAAATGTGTATTTTATTCCTTTGTAATGAACATTCTTTGAGAAAGCGATGTGGTCATGGTTTGCTTGAGAGGATACTTTACAATTCGCAACTTGAAGAAATGGTCCTTTATCATTGCACACAATCCTTCACATGAAGTTGCGTCAAATTTCAGGCCTCGGCAACAAGTTTATGAAATAACAAGAAAGCAAAGATGTCAAACGCCATTAGGTAAAATAATTTGTGGAAATTTGGAGATTATACAGTTAGTTGATAGAGGAATTGCATTCAGATATCCGGAGAATGTACAGGCAAGGAAGAACATCTGATGAAAACTGGATCTTGCAGCACAATACCTTCAAAACAAGGTACACAACATCCACACCATGGATGTTGACTATCGAGAAAACTGCTAACAGATTCCTCGATGTGAATTTTGAAGCGCTGAAATCACACAACCTAGGCACCTTGCAAGTACGTGAGTCAAGGCACATCGACACATGCATAAGGAATTGTTAAGCGCATCATGAGATAAGCCTTAAGGTATCATTAGCTGAGTCCTTACTTTATATATATATACCTTTTTCTCACGGGTGCATTTGCTTTCATTGGGGAAAACATTTTTCGAAATGTCAAAAAAATCAAAAAATATATCTACATGTACATTCGAATATTTTATGTTCGTTCAGAAGTTTTCGGGATGAAAGAACATTTTATATGTCATTTATAAAAAAGATAAAAAAATGTCACGTGAATAGGACTATTCATAGGCATTTTCTGTCTTTTTTGCACGGGTCACCTAGAATGTTCTTTCATCCCAAAAACTTGTGAACGAACATAAAATATTCGAATGTATATGTAGATATTATTTTGATTTTTTTTGACATTTTGAAATACGTTTTCTCGTAATGGGTGCAAATGCAACCGTGTGCCGAATAACCAACTTGAATTACAGTATTTATCTACTCCCTAGGACTTTGTTTAGAGTTGAAGTGGACTTTTGACATCTTTACCAACTGTTTTTTGGGACATAGGATTTTGTCCCTAAATTATGATACAGATTCGCGGAGAAAAAACAAGAGGGATGTGGTCGCCATCCGTAAATTTATAATAATCTTTGATCGACATTTTATATGGAGTTTGTTATCCCGTGGCAACGCACGGGCATTCAACTAGTTCAGCATAAATCTTGTGTTGTGTTTAGTAAGAAAATGATGTCTGCTTCCCAAAGAAAAGGCGGTGAAGACAATCTATCTTTGTCTATATTACTGATCTTACTCCTACTACTGGAGGAGGAGCAACATGACTGCAACAACTGTGAGCAGCAGGACAACCATTTGACACTTAAATAGAATCACACCAACTGGTAGACAAAGGATGCGTTTGGTAGCATGTAAGAGGTTCAGGCAGGCCCGTTGGCCATGAAAACAGGTCGTTTGGTTGCCCGCATGCCCCGTTGCGCCGCGCCAGCGTGAATCCAAAGCACCTTGCGGCTAGGCCTAAGGACATCACTCGATTCGGGCGTTTTCGCAGAGCCCGCCTCGATACATGCAAAAGCAAAAACACGGCGACGGAGTTCGTGCAGGCAGGGAGATGGCTGGAGCTCGCGCGTGGCACAAAAAATCCAGCGAGAGGAATTCGATCATTGCCACCGTACTTCGCTCCCTATTTACAGAAGGCGGTGACCTCCCACCCTCCCCCCTCAAATTCGTATCCACCATCCCCCTCCTAAATCCGTATCCACCATTCCTCCTTTCTATCTCCTTTCATCATCACATCTAGGGCGATGACGGGTGAGTCTTCAATGTCGAGCACGAAGACATTGTGCCTGCCGGCTTGGCCGACGAGCACGACGACGAACACAGTATCTGGCCATGCTGGTCGGACCTGATGAGCACAGTGTTTGTACACTGTTTTCTTGTGGAGGCATCATTTTGGAGAAGGTACCGGTATCATCACCACTACGGAAGTACCTCACGTACGACAAATTACATACGATTTGCCTACGATTGCTTAATCCATGGTGACCTAGCAGTCATACAGGTGTGATCAATGGCTGGTAGGCTGCATCGTAACAAAATCGTACCTGATTTGTCGTACGCCAAGCAGTGCTCTCACCACTAGTGGTGCTCTTGCTGTTGCGAATCTCTCATTGTATCGGTCGGGACTTTGTTTCCTTTTTTTCTTTTTCTTTTGTTTTTTTTGTTGTGTGCATTCTTGATGTCTAGATTTGTTATAGATATTATATTATTGCAGAGGCTGCATGTAATTGGTATCATTTTCGTATTAACATATTCTCTTTATAAAGAATAAAGACATTTGTGATTACGGTAGAAACATGTGATGTAAATGGGCCTGCAAAAAAAGTGACAAGTGCTTTATTTGCAAACAACTCGGATATTTTTTTCACCGGGAACTGTGAGGCAACATCCCCATAGCAAAATTTTATTTCACTAAAAGTAAGAAAACAACTTACAGACAGATTCACAAAATTAAGCTAATTAAACAGGCCTTCCTATGTAGAAGCAAAACCACTTTGGTGAGGCAGGCTATCCAATCCTCAAAACTAGCAAGATGCTTAGCTTTCATTCTATGCCTAAGGAGATGGATGTCATGCGCAAAATTGCCTTTCCTCCTTGCAAAGGTGGGCTGTAAAGGTTGGTAAAGTTTTCTGTACGGGTAGTCAAGAGACTTTACACTGTTTGAGCGGCATCCACGAGATTTCGAAATGATACACATGAATTAATTGCCACAACTTCCCAAAGAAATGATGAAATATATACTACTCCCTCCGTCACGGTTTAGAGGGCAAAACTTCCAAAAAAAAAATGATGAAATACGTATACACGCACACAGACATGGAAAATTTCACACACAGTAGCAAAACTTAAGATGATGACATATAGCAACCTCAGTACTCCATGTCGATCGATCAACACGAAAACCAGGGTCGCTGCAGGCAGGGTACGGCCGGCGATCGATCAGGGGCTGCTGGTGTTGGGTTGGACTGGTAGGGGCTCGCACAGATTCTTGCAGATGTCCATGCAAATAGTCAGGGCATGGTTGACGCAGGTCTGGCCCAGCCCTTCGAGCGGTGCCTGTGAGATGCGGCAGACCCCGTCGCACATCTCCAGCGAGAATGCATCGCACGCAACTAAGCATTGCGCTCGGCAACTCGTCGCGGCACCAGGGCAACTGGTTACCCTGGAACGGTCGGAGGCGTCATAGTCATAGGGATCGGCCATCGCCGGCGGCTGGCCGGCGGCGAACAGGACGATGGCCAGCACGGCGCAGAGGGTCACCATCTTATGAGCGGAGGCGGCCATTGATCGTTGCTAGCTGTGGTTTGCTTGCTTGCTAGCTATCTACTACCCCCGTTTAAAAATATAAGATATTTTAGGTTTTTGAAAAAAATGAACTTAGACTTCTTTTAGTGTATAGATTCACCCCAAAGTTGAGTGAACCTACATACTAAAACAAGTCTAGATACATTTGCTTCACAAAGCTAAAACATTTTATATTTTGAAACGGAGAGAGTAGAGAAGATGGTGTGGAAGGGAAGATGGTATGCTTTCGTCTGTTGACTTTAATTTTAAATTTGACTTAGAACAAGTCCAAAAGTACACTTGTTTGCAGACGGGGACAGTATGTGTTCGTGTATAGTGTTGTTAGGAACCATCTACATATCATCATGGGCCAACACAGTGGACCACGGCCCATCCACCATCGGTTGAGACTGCAGAGCTGCACGAGCTACAAGTATGCCCAGAGAAGCAACAGGACGACATCCAGAAGGATCACGGCACGGAACGGCGGCACTTCTCCTCCCACCTCGGCTCTATTCTCCCTTCCTCTTCATGCGTGTTCATCTATTTAGCTAGTGTATCTTTGTATCTTTAAATGATTTGAGGGATTTGAGCAGTTTGGCTATTAACATCTGGTATCAGAGCCGGTCTCCACCTTCTAAAAAATTTCCATTTTTTTTCTTTATCCACCTCATACTCGCCATGAATCCCGAGCTCAAGGCACTTCAACGATCTATGGACAACATCGTCGACTGCATCACAGTGCCCGTGAAGGCCATGGCCAAGCTTGTCCTCGCGTCGGCAGGGGTTCAGCCCGTGACGGCCACGTCCGAGCTCATCCTCGCGTCGGCAGGGGTTCAGCCCGTGACGGCCACGTCCGAGCTCATCCTCGCGTCGGCAGGGCTTTCTGAACCCTCAGCTCTGGTTCTGTTACCGGTGAGCCACCTGCGACGATCACCGCTCCCATGGACACCATCACAGCGGTGCCAGTGTCCTGTTCGATGGAATGTGCAGCCCAAGCCATCACCATGTCAACCACGACGACACCCCTGTTGTGGGCATCTGGATTGTCAAGAGTCATCCGCGTCAGCAGCCATGCCCCTGACCTGCGACTTGCTCTCCATCGAAATTGCCACCGACATCGACAGGCGCCTTGTTCGACATAATCCCCGTGCTCACTACAACTGCAGTAGGCGACATAACCCTCCGCAGCAAGGCCACCAAGGGTACTGCATCCACGGCCATCACCTCCTCATCGGGAAGCCCAAACTGCGGCGACTCCGCATTTGCATGTGCGTTCATCTCATCTGCAACCCCAACCACGTCTGCGACCAGTGATGTGATCTCCAGCAATGTTGGCCCGGTTAATGTTGACGGCGAGCATGGCGCTTCGCTGACAGTGGCACCGGTGCTCAGTTCTGAATTCGGGGTGCTCGTTATGCTCTCGGCATCTAGCACCACTGAAATTGACATGATCCTGCCTGCTGCCTCGGTCTGCATTCCTTGGATATTAACCAGACGTTGGCTAGAGTCACATCCCAAATTTTAGATTTGGTTCTGCATATCATTCATCTCATTGCATCATGTTCTTCCATGCAAAACCATCGTTTGAAATGATTCGACAAAACGCTATTTTCAAAATCCTATTTTACTTTACTAAAATGCTCCTGCGGGAGGTTTTACTAGGATTTGTGTTTTCCACCCTTGTAGACCTATGGTTTTACTTACCATATGACCCTAGGTTAACCCCCTAGATTTTACAAAAATTTAGGAACAAGAATCGCCCAATTCGGAGTTCGTATGAGGAAGTTATGGAGGAGTTACTAAAATGGAAAAAAGAAAAAGAAAAGATAAAAAAAGGAAACAGCGCCGCCGCGCCAGCTTACTGGGCCGCGCCGGCCCAGCCCGCGCCCCGCCAGCGCGCGCGCACGCGCAGCCCGCCGTCCGCGCAGAATCCGCCGCCGCCCCGCGTCAGGCCACCGATAGATGGGCCCTACCTGTCGGCGCCGACTTCGCCGTCGCCGCCGTATCCGACCCCAACCGCCGCCCGAATCCGCCTCCAACTCCTCCGCGCGGGCCCCCTCCTCTTAACCTCCCCGCGTCGCTCCTGCCGCGCCGCAACCGCCGCCACTTCCGCCTCGCGAGCCGCGCCGCCAACTCGCCATCTCGACGCCGCCTCGCGGAAACGCGCCGCCGCCGCTCCCACTCTCCGCCGCCGCCGCCGCCGGGTAAGCCGTCGCCACGCCTCCCCTCTCCCTCCCCCCGCGCGACCTCGCCGCCCCTGACCGCCGCCTTTCCCCTTCCCCGCAGGGACCCCGCCGCCGCCAACCGACGACCTCGCCCCGAGCTCGCCGCCACGCCGCCGGAGCCACCACACCCGTGCGCGTCGCCACCTCCCCACGCCGATGCGACCCCGCGCCGACGCGACCCCGGCGCCGCCAGGAGACGCCGCCGCCGCCGGTGAGCACCGCCCCGCCTCCTTGCTCCCTGGCCGCCGATCTGCGATCCAACGGTCCAGATCGGCCGTTGACCGGTCAGCCCCAGGCGCTGACTGGTCAACCGCACAGTCAGCGCCCAGTCAGCCGCCACGTGGGCCAGTCAACAGTCAAAGTTGACTGGGTGATTTTTTTCCTAATTGATTTAATTAGCAGAAATTTGTAGAATCTTGTAAATTGCGTAGAAATTAATCCACTGGGCCAAAAATTGCAAATAAAATATGTGTAGATTCAGTAAGTCGTGTAGAATCTTGCTGTACCATTGTTTCACACTTTTGCAGCAAGATTTTGTCCAGATTAATTAAAAGAGTTAATGGCCTTTTTGGAGTATTTAATTCGTAGAAAAAGATCTGTAACTCCAAAAATTGCGTATGATATGTCCCTGGATTCAGTAGAACAAGGGGAATCTCAAAGTGAATTAAAAGGATAGGCTTACAGTAAAAACTTCTGCAGAAACTATTTAGTGGCTTTCTGCAGTGTTTTAATTATTCAGGGAGTTTTATAATTCCTTTTTAAGTAATTCCAATTGGTACTGTTCCTAAATAGCAATGCCTATACAGTAGAATTTTCCCAAGATTTTACAAACAGTATACTATCGGTAGTGAATTATTTGGGTTCTAGCTCTAGTTTTGAGCATTATATTTTGCATAATAGTTTTCCTTGCGCTAAAACTATTTTCCATGCATGCAATCAGTAGCTTTATTGAATAGGATTATGTGGTGTAGCTGTAGCACCAATTCACTTGTCATGCATACATTCATGCATCATCTCTGTTGCATATGCTTGTGGATTGTTTGTTTATGATTGCAATTGTATCGTGTAGATTGTGACGAGTGCAACGCTTGCTCGTGTGTGGATTGTTCTTCCGACCGCTACAACCAAGGCAAGTAGATGCTACCTTGTTCATGATATTGTCCTACTATTTTCAATGCATTGTCGTGTATTTTGTAGATGCATGTGTAGGACGATACTATCGCTATGCTATGTCCTATTATGTGGTAGGGCCTTCCTTATAGATGAACCACCGTTGGTAGATGTGCTTAGCCATGTTATGTTGAACGAGGGCTGGGTTACATCACTAAGAGTTGTTTCTAAATGTGTTGGTTTACGAAAACTAAAACAACTTAATTAATGAATCTCCTGGGTGTGATGGGATTGATAATTTTTGGTGGTATCATTGCGGAAAGGCACCCAGGCATCAAGAGAGAATGATTGGCTTCTTTATTTTATAGCTTACGTGTACAACCATGTGCCAATAATGAAATGGACGGTTGGTTGGACTTAGTAGGTTGTGGTAACTCGAACCCGCGTATCCAGAGATGTAGAATTTTGGTAGGTTGGACCGGTGCGCGTCGGAATTGGGGAGCTCCTTCCCGAACAGTCTCTTCTTGGACTTCTCCCTATCATCACCCAAAATGAGAGTGATTGTACGAGCTGGGATGTCCAAGTCACATGGGTAAAGTGTACTAACCCCTGCAGGGTGTGTAATCTAATCGATTAGCCGTGTCCCCGGTTATGGACAACTGAGTTGCTTGATATTGATTCCTTGACATGTTTCTCGCTCATTCCAATTTCATAATTGTTTTAATGTTGATGGGTTAAATTAATTGAGATCTTTTCAAAGAAAATCAAAAACTGTTTATGAAAGTAGGACAAAGGTATTTGCAAATGCAAGCCAGACACAGCTCCAATTGCCAAATATGCATGTAGATGTTAGCACTATTATCTCCTTTACTAGCTCTACTTGCCATACATTCCATGTATTGACCCTTCGGGGCTGCTATGTTTCATGTTGCAGGATATTCCGATTCTGAGTAATTGATATAGGCCACGGTACTCCACTCGGCACTTGTTCACTTGTGGGCAATTTGAAGAATGGAGGATTTGCTTTATTTATGTTGCTACCTGAATAGTTTGAGCTAGCCTTGAGCTAAGATTTTGTTGTAATAATGGTACTCTGGATCTTCGTTATTTATGATATACGGATATTTTGCTATGTTATTCATCTCATTCTATTGTGGGCCAATGAACCGATCCAGGGATTGGCATGTCACATAGAAGCCACTGTCTTTTCAGAACCGCAGTGTTACAAGATGGTATCAGAGCCCGTGTGTCGACTGTAGGATCATGACCTAGGATTGGATTAGGAAGCCATAGATTTATTAAAGCCTATATTAACTCTGTCTTTCATCTTATGCCTTTCACTCTCGTAAATTCTTACCATATGCTATTCTCACACTTTCCTCTTTTAATTGATAGATGGGAGAAGTCAGGACTGAGTATGCAACCATGGAGTCACCAAGGCCCTTTGCAAGACAGTTAGCACAACTCTGGCAGTCACTGGGATTGCCACTGCCCATGTTCAAGGGAAGAAGGCTGTACACCTATGGATATGGTGAGGATGCATGGGAGATCACTACCTTCATATTCAGGGATGCCGCCTTACCAAACCCTGTGCATTTGATCTACACCAAGACATACTGCAACTGGGGACTTGGAATCAACTTGGCCATACATGAAGCCATGTCTCGCCAGTGCCATCAAGTCCGACACCTACTGCCAGCAGACTCACCCTACCGTGACTATGGGAGGCATGATGAAGATGGGCACATTGTGGTTACCCCGGGAGACATGAACAACATGCTGCCCCGTCGGAGGCACATAGAGGACATGGAAAGGGAGAATGGAGCTCTAGCTAAGAAAGTGATGATGATAAAGGAGATTGCAGATTTTGCCAGCAATGGTATGGTGGTCCAAGGATAGGAGATTGAAACCTTGCATGAAGCTGTGGGAGTTATGGAGAATGCCCTGATAGCCAGAGATGCAACCATAGGTCACCTTCATGGTACTGTGCAGGAGAACACCCAGAACATACAACAGCTGCAAGGGACCGTCCAGGAAAGGGATCAATCTATTGAAGCTACGGCAGCCCAGATTGCCGCTCTCCAAGCACAGCTGAATCCACCCTCTGATGATGACAATGGAGATGGTGGCAACAATGATGAGGATGATGACAGTGGGAACGATGATGATGATGATGATGAGGACGAGGATGATAATGATGGAGACGAGGATGGTGGAGGAGATGAAGCTGTTGCAGTTGCAACAGAGAGTGAAGAAGAAGAGGAGGATCCAGAAGAGGTGGAGTTTGAGATCTCAAGTGATGATTCAGGAGAGGTGTAAACTCCGCCGCCATGGTTGAACCGTGGACCGAAGCAACAACGCATGAGTGCAAGGACCTACCGCAACCTCTTCAAGAAGTAGATAGAAGTCCACCAGTTAGTCCTCGTTAGGTAAAATCGTTAGTATTGGTCTCGATCGATGTGAAACTTAGTTGCTGTTAGTTTAAGAGTGTTTAGTTGCTTATTTGTGTACTCCAATATCCCAGGAATTATTTGTGCGAATTTTATGAAAGAGTTATGGCAAGTTTGGTTACTATCTGTGTTATTTTCGCTGCAGTTTTTTGCTGATACAGCAGTACTGTACGTTTTTTCATATTTTTCTGGTATCTGGGAAAAATCTGAAAAAATAGGGCTGGTGCGAAACTCTCTGTACTGTATGTGCAAAAATCAGCATAATTTTCTGACGAGTCTAAGTCAGGTGGAAAAAATTCGTGAACGCTGCTGGACTGTTCTGGCAGATTGTTGTTTTTGTTGCTTAGTTGATCAACTGTTTAGTTAACCATTGCCAACTCTTGTAAAACTATTTCAGTAGGTATATACTGCTAGGATAACCCCTGGGATGTTACTGGATCACTTGTTTGTTGATGTGTTGCTTGTTTGAGATTGTCTGCTATTGTTTGTTGTTGTTTGATCATAATGCATGGGTAGAATCCTAATATCGTAGTTGATTCTTTCTAAGCTTACATGTGTTGAACCGCAGATGCCTCCCCGCTGTCAACCCACTGAGAGCAGCTCATGGCAGCTCAGGCACAGCTGACCCAAGTTATGACTCAGTTCATGGAAGCTCAGAACAACAACAACAATGGGAACAACCAGCCTCAGGGAGATGCTCTCACCAGGTTTCTGAGGCTAAGGCCAGCTAAGTTCTCTACTACAACGGAGCCAATGGTTGCTCTCGACTGGTTGCGTTCAGTCAACAAGGATCTGGTAACTGTTGGATGCACTGATGCTGAGAAGGTGAGGTTTGCCGCTCACCTACTGGAGGGACCAGCCGCTTCTTGGTGGGACACTTTTCAGATCACCCACCCGCTGGACACTGTGACTTGGGCAATGTTTGAGGAAGGTTTCAGGACCAACCACGTGTCTTCAGGAGTTCTAAGCCTGAAGAGGAAGGAGTTCCGCAACTTGCGCCAAACCAATCGCACCGTGGCTGAGTACATTGAGGAGTTCAATAACCTGTCCCGTTATGCACCTGAGGATGTTGACACTGATGCAAAAAGGAGGGATAGATTCCTGGATGGCCTCAGTGATGAGCTTTCCGTGCAGCTACTGGTGGTTTATTTCCCCACTTTCCAGGAGCTTATGGACAAGGCCAGGATCTTGGAAGGGAAGCACAAGCAGGTGGAAAGCCGCAAGAGAAAGAGTAACAATCACCACTCTGGTTCACATCACAAGTCTCGCACTTCATATGATGGATACTCCAAGCATGGAGGGAGTGACCATGGGATCCATGACCGCCACCACCATGGAGGCGATGGGCATCGTCATGACAACCACAAGAGCAGCCACCACAGCCACAAGGGAGGACACTCTCACCACTCTGGAGGACACGGTGGACATGACCGCAACCGTGATCGCAGCTTTGTGAAGAAGGATCTGAGTGAGGTGACATGCTTCAAGTGTGGACAGAAGGGACATTATGCTGACAACTGCCCGGAGAGGAAGGTACTGAAGCCAACCAACAACCAGAAGGCCACAGTGAACCACATGAATGTGGAGGAGATCCCAGATGAGCCTGACCTTGTGATTGGTAAGTTTCCAATCAACACTCACCCTGCACTTATACTTTTCGATACTGGTGCATCGCATTCATTCATATCAAGGGCATTTGTGGATAAGTATAAGCTACCTACTGAGTCTATGAAAGGATCTATTAGAGTGAGTTCACCTGGAGGAGATATGATAGCTAGCGCGGGATGCCGTGACTTAACTGTGAGGATTGGGACACACAACTTCATTGCACATCTGGTAGTGTTGGAATCGCAAGGGTTAGATGTTATTCTGGGTATGGATTGGATGTCTATGCATGGGGGACACATAGATTGTGCACAGCGAGCTGTTTCACTCAAAACCCTGGATGGTAAGAGAATTAGGTTCAAGTCGGCAGTGCGACCGGGAAGGTGTAAGCTGAATTCTCTTAAGGGGGTTAGCATGGATACTGTGCCTGTGATTAGGGATTACCCCACACGTGTTTCCGGAAGAGCTGCCAGGAATGCCACCTGACAAGAAAGTGGAGTTTCTTATCGACTTGATGCCGGGAACAGGACCTATAGCAAAGAGACCGTATAAGATGGATGTGGATGAGCTGAAGGAGTTGAAGAAACAGCTGAAAGAGCAGTTGGACAAGGGGTTCATTCAGCCTAGTTCATCGTCATGGGGTGCACCTGTTCTGTTTGTGGAGAAGAAAGACAACAACAAGAGATTAGTGGTGGACTATCGCTCGCTGAATGAGGTAACCATTAAAAACAAATACCCCCTGCCGAACATAAATGATTTGTTTGATCAACTGGAAGGAGCAAAGGTGTTTAGCAAGATTGATCTGCGATCGGGCTACTTCCAATTGAAGATCCGGGAGGAGGACATACCAAAAACCGCCTTCACCACTAGGTATGGTTTATATGAGTATACAGTTATGTCTTTTGGACTAACGAATGCCCCGGCATACTTCATGACCATGATGAACAAGGTATTTATGGAGTACTTGGACAAGTTCGTGGTGGTGTTTATTGACGATATACTGATATATTCCAAGGATGATGCTGAGCATGAGAAACATCTGCGACTGATTATGGAGAAACTGAGGGAACACAAGCTATATGCCAAATTCAGCAAGTGTGAATTCTGGCTTAACACTGTTGGATTTCTTGGGCACGTGGTGTCAGGAGAAGGAGTCGATGTTGATCCAAGCAAAGTGACTGCAGTAACTGAGTGGGAAGCGCCCAAGAATGCGGGGGAGATTAGAAGCTTTCTGGGACTTGCTGGATATTACAGGAGGTTCATTGAAAACTTCTCCAAGATTGCTAAGCCGATGACTGAACTTCTGAAGAAGGAGAGAAAGTTTGAATGGACGGATGTGTGTGAAGCCAGCTTTCAGGAACTGAAGCGTCGACTAGTAACCGCACCTGTTCTGTGTTTACCAGACCTTCAGAAGGATTTCCAAGTGTACTGTGATGCTTCTCGACAGGGACTTGGGAGTGTGCTGATGCAAGATGGGAGAGTGGTGTCATATGCCTTGCGGCAACTCAAGCACCATGAGCGGAATTACCCCACACACGACTTGGAGTTAGCGTCAGTGGTTCATGCGCTCAAGGTATGGAGGCATTATTTAATGGGAAAACACTGTGATGTATACACCGACCACAAGAGCCTGAAGTACATATTCACGCAGAAGGAACTGAACATGAGGCAAAGGAGATGGTTGGAACTTATCAAGGACTATGATATGAATCTGCAATACCACCCAGGAAAGGCCAATGTAGTAGCAGATGCTCTGAGCCGGAAGGTTTATGCCAACAGACTAACAATTGGGGAATTGCCTGAGGATTTGTGCAAGCAGTTCAAGGACCTTAGACTGGAGGTAGTGTCTGAAGGATACTTGGCAGCAATGGAAGTCCAACCAACGCTACAGGACAGAATCAGGAAGGCTCAAGTGGGAGACAAGGAGATTGATGAAGTAAAAGAAAAGATGAAGGAGGACCGAGCAAGGGAATTCCGCGAGGATGAGCAAGGGACTTTGTGGTATGGAGATCGTTTGTGCGTCCCCAATGATCCGGAAATAAGGAAGTTGATTCTGCAGGAAGCTCATGACTCGCCGTACTCCATACATCCGGGCAATACGAAGATGTATATGGACCTAAAGGACAGATTCTGGTGGAACAACATGAAGGGAGACATCGCGGAGCATATTGCCCTATGTGATGTATGTAGCCGAGTGAAGGCGGAACACCAGAAGCCAGCAGGACTGCTACAACCATTGCCCGTGCCGGATTGGAAGTGGGATAGAGTGGGAATGGATTTTATCACAGGATTGCCCAGGACCAGGTCAGGATATGACTCCATTTGGGTAGTGGTCGACCATTTGACCAAGGTAGCCCACTTTATACCGGTGAAGACGACCTATACGAGTGCAAAGTTGGCCAAGATTTACATGGACAGGATTGTGTGCCTACATGGAGTTCCCAAGAGTATTGTATCTGATAGAGGCACCCAATTTACCTCACACTTCTGGCGCCAGCTGCACGAGTCACTTGGTACTAGATTGGAGTTTAGCACAGCGTTTCACACACAGACTGATGGACAGACCGAGAGGGTGAATCAGATTTTGGAGGACATGCTGAGAGCTTGCGCTTTGGCTCATGGCTCTAGTTGGGATGAGAATTTGCCATATGCTGAGTTTTCCTACAACAACAGCTATCAAACCAGCATCAAGACGTCACCGTTTGATGTGCTATATGGGAAACGGTGCCGGACACCATTGCTATGGGATGGAGTAGGAGAACGCCATTTGTTTGGACCTGATTTGATCAAGGACGCTGAGGAGAAGGTCGCCTTGATTAGGGATAGGCTGAAGGTAGCACAATCAAGGCAGAAGAGCTACGCTGACGCCAAGCGCAAGGAAGTGGTGTATGAGATAGGTGATAGAGCATACCTCAGAGTGTCGCCACTTCGTGGAATCAAGAGATTTGAAATTAAGGGTGAGCTGGCACCTCGGTTTATTGGACCATATCGAGTCTTAGCCCGCAAGGGAGAAGTTGCTTATCAGTTGGAGTTGCCGGAGGCTCTGTCCGCTGTTCACAATGTGTTCCACGTGTCCCAGCTGAAGAAGTGTCATCCGGAGATGGTGGATACGCCATTGAGAGACACTGTGCCACTAGAGGAGGTTCAGCTTGAGAATGACTTGACCTACGAGGAGAAGCCGGTCAAGATTCTGGAGACAGCGGAGAGGATTACCCGTACCAAGATGATCAGGTTTTGCAAGGTGCAGTGGATCCACCACACCGAAGAGGAAGCCACTTGGGAGCGTGAGGATGACATCCGAGAGGACTACCCGCACCTATTTGCTAGCCGCGCCGAATCTCGGGGACGAGATTCATCTTAAGGGGGTTAGTCTTGTCACATCCCAAATTTTAGATTTGGTTCTGCATATCATTCATCTCATTGCATCATGTTCTTCCATGCAAAACCATCGTTTGAAATGATTCGACAAAACGCTGTTTTCAAAATCCTATTTTACTTTACTAAAATGCTCCTGCAGGAGGTTTTACTAGGATTTGTGTTTTCCACCCTTGTAGACCTGTGGTTTTACTTACCACATGACCCTAGGTTGACCCCCTAGATTTTACAAAAATTTAGAAACAAGAATCGCCCAATTCGGAGTTCGTATGAGGAAGTTACGGAGGAGTTACTAAAATGGAAAAAAGAAAAAGAAAAGATCAAAAAAAAGGAAACAGCGCCGCCGCGCCAACTTACTGGGCCGCGCCGGCCCAGCCCGCGCCCCGCCAGCGCCCGCGCGCCCGCGCAGCCCGCCGCCCGCGCGGCGGATTCTATCCGCCGCCGCCCCGCGTCAGGCCACCGATAGATGGGCCCTACCTATCGGCGCCGACTTCGCCGTCGCCGCCGTATCCGACCCCAACCGCCGCCCGAATCCGCCTCCAACTCCTCCGCGCGGGCCCCCTCCTCTTAACCTCCCCGCGTCGCTCCTGCCATCCCGCAACCGCCGCCACTTACGCCTCGCGAGCCGCGCCGCCAGCTCGCCATCTCGCCGCCGCCTCGCGGAAACGCGTCGCCGCCGCCGCTCCCACTCTCCGCCGCCGCCGCCGCCGGGTAAGCCGCCGCCGCGCCTCCCCTCTCCCTCCCCCCGCGCGACCTCGCCGCCCCTGACCGCCGCCTTTCCCCTTCCCTGCAGGGACCCCGCCGCCGCCGACCGACGACCTCGCCCCGAGCTCGCCGCCACGCCGCCGGAGCCACCGCGCCCGCGCGCGTCGCCACCTCCCCACGCCGATGCGACCCCGCGCCGACGCGACCCCGACGACGCAACCCGCCGCCAACCGCCGCCGCCAGGAGACGCCGCCGCCGCCGGTGAGCACCGCCCCGCCTCCTTGCTCCCTGGCCGTCGATCTGCGATCCAACGGTCCAGATCGGCCGTTGACCGGTCAGCCCCAGGCGCTGACTGGTCAACCGCACAGTCAGCGCCCAGTCAGCCGCCACGTGGGCCAGTCAACAGTCAAAGTTGACTGGGTGATTTTTTTCCTAATTGATTTAATTGGCAGAAATTTATAGAATCTTGTAAATTGCATAGAAATTAATCCGCTGGGCCAAAAATTACAAATAAAAAATGTGTAGATTCAGTAAGTCGTGTAGAATCTTGCTGTACCATTGTTTCACACTTTTGTAGCAAGATTTTGTCCAGATTAATTAAAAGAGTTAATGGCCTTTTTGGAGTATTTAATTCGTAGAAAAAGATCTGTAACTCCAAAAATTGCGTATGATATGTCCCTGGATTTAGTAGAACAAGGGGAATCTCAAAGTGAATTAAAAGGATAGGCTTATAGTAAAAACTTCTGCAGAAACTATTTAGTGGCTTTCTGTAGTGTTTTAATTATTCAGGGAGTTTCATAATTCCTTTTTGAGTAATTCCAATTGATACTATTCCTAAATAGCAATGCCTATACAGTAGAATTTTCCCAAGATTTTACAAACAGTATACTATCAGTAGTGAATTATTTGGGTTCTAGCTCTAGTTTTGAGCATTATATTTTGCATAATAGTTTCCTTGCGCTAAAACTATTTTCCATGCATGCAATCAGTAGCTTTATTGAATAGGATTATGTGGTGTAGCTGTAGCACCAATTCACTTGTCATGCATACATTCATGCATCATCTCTGTTGCATATGCTTGTGGATTGTTTGTTTATGATTGCAATTGTATCGTGTAGATTGTGACGAGTGCAACGCTTGCTCGTGTGTGGATTGTTCTTCCGACCGCTACAACCAAGGCAAGTAGATGCTACCTTGTTCATGATATTGTCCTACTATTTTCAATGCATTGTCGTGTATTTTGTAGATACATGTGTAGGACGATACTATCGCTATGCTATGTCCTGTGGTAGGGCCTTCCTTGTAGATGAACCACCATTGGTAGATGTGCTTAGCCATGATATGTTGAACGAGGGCTGGGTTACATCACTAAGAGTTGTTTCTAAATGTGTTGGTTTACGAAAACTAAAACAACTTAATTAATGAATCTTCTGGGTGTGATGGGATTGATAATTTTTGGTGGTATCATTGCGGAAAGGCACCCAGGCATCAAGAGAGAATGATTGGCTTCTTTATTTTGTAGCTTACGTGTACAACCATGTGCCAATAATAAAATGGGCGGTTGGTTGGACTTAGTAGGTTGTGGTAACTCGAACCCGCGTATCCAGAGATGTAGAATTTTGGTAGGTTGGACCGGTGCGCGTCGGAATTGGGGAGCTACTTCCTAAACAGTCTCTTCTTGGACTTCTCCTTATCATCACCCAAAATGAGAGTGATGGTACGAGCTGAGCTGGCCAAGTCACATGGGTAAAGTGTACTAACCCCTGCAGGGTGTGTAATATAATCGATTAGCCGTGTCCACGGTTATGGACAACTGAGTTGCTTGATATTGATTCCATGACATGTTTCTCGCTCATTCCAATTTCATAATTGTTTTAATGTTGATGGGTTAACTTAATTGGGATCCTTTCAAAGAAAATCAAAAACTGTTTATGAAAGTAGGACAAAGGTATTTGCAAATGCAAGCCAGACACAGCTCCAATTGCCAAATATGCATGTAGATGTTAGCACTATTGTCTCCTTTACTAGCTCTACTTGCCATACATTCCATGTATTGACCCTTCGGGGCTGCTACGTTTCATGTTGCAGGATATTCTGATTCTGAGTAATCGATATAGGCCACGGTACTCCACTCGGCACTTGTTCACTTGTGGGCAATTTGAAGAATGGAGGATTTGCTTTATTTATGTTGCTACCTGAATAGTTTGAGCTAGCCTTGAGCTAAGCTTTTGTTGTAATAATGGTACTCTGGATCTTCGTTATTTATGATACACGGATATTTTGCTATGTTATTCATCTCATTCTATTGTGGGCCAATGAACCGATCCAGGGATTGGCATGTCACATAGAAGCCACGGTCTTTTCAGAACCGCGGTGTTACAGCTAGAGCTTATACCCCCACGTCCTCCGGATCCCCAGAGTTTGTTGCCAGGTGCATGGCCAAGCTCTAGCATCACAATGGAGTCGGCAGTGAACACAACCTTGCTGTGCAACGACGCCGGAGAGGTCCTCACGTATGTGATGTCTGATGAGGTGTTGCACAAGGACGAAATCCAGCAGTAACCCTGGCCACCACCTCTGGTATCTTGTGAGAAATCACTCCTTGGTGAGCTACAGGAAATATTTTGTAATTCTGCTAGCTTTGGTTTGCAACACTGTAGCTCCAATGGTCCCATAGGAACAATCCTTGTCGTTCTATAGTCACAAATGGAGCAACTGCTTGGTAATATCGCATCTTCTATTAGTTGTGTTATGGTCAAATATCAGTGTACTGCTAGTGCATGGTGGAGTTTCAGTGATATGCTCTTGAGAGTTCAGGAAGGGGCGCCAGCTATCCAATTTGTGCAGCATGCACATGTGCCTTGTTATGCTCTATTTTGGCATGAACGACATACCACTAATGTTCGTTTGCCGGAACTTGTCAATGGTTCAGTTTTGGCCTTGTTTTTTTGTGGTTCTCCATGCAATTCTCCAGTGGCATATATTTATTCGGAATTGCTATGTCACAGCTTTTGCTTCAAGATTCACGCAGCTGGTTTCCTTGTCGGGTTTGGCGACGTTCCTGGCGATCGTAGCTGTCGATCGTGGCGTGGTGTGTTAGCTGTTGCTTCGCGACGGCAGCCCAAGCCCATGTGCAGTAGCTGTAGTTTGGTTTTGCTATTGGGCCAGAGCTAGCTGTTTTTGTTATTCTGTTGGGTCGCGTTTGTGTTGGTTTGTTTTTGCGTTTTTTTTTGTTGTTTTGTTTACACAACGTAGCAGGAATCAGTTGGTTGAGTTGTTAATTTTTTTAATGTATTAGCTGATTTCCTATTTATAGGGAAGACTAAATATAGTTGTGTGGTTGTGGTTGTTTCTTGACTGATGCGAGAATGATTCTTGTTTCTTCATCCACTTATAATTCTTGTGGTTGTGGTTTTGTAACATCCCAAAAATATTAAACTTGAATCATCAAACTCAAATCATAAAAATTAGGGTGAACAAAAACTTTTCCAATTAAAAATATGAAAGCATGCATATGTGTATGCATTACAATTTGGATTCTTTTGAATTGCCTTGGTTGTGTGTTTCTTTGCTTGTAAAATGATTCTTAGATGAAATAAACATCATCTAAACAATCCCCACACTTTTCCCAAAGACAAACAAATCAAAACAAACAAATTAAGTGAATGGTCACTTTGACCAAATTAACTCCCATGCCTACTTTGGCTATCCCTAACTTTCAGAACTTAGCACAAACATGTTTGGATCTTTGCACCCCTTGATAGTACTCATAAAAAGGTATCAAGACCCACCTTGTGATCATCCAAAAATATTTGAATGCATAGTTTAAATGACAGTTGAAAATTGAATCTAGTTCATATGGGAAGATCCCACTTTTTCAAAAACCACTCCAACAAGCTCAATTTCCAAAACCCAAGCATCCACAGACTCACCAGCACATGCCTAGCACACCCACCAGAAATATTTTCAAAATTCAAAACTTGAGTTCATGCGGCCATTTCATCAAACAGGTTGCAGATGCAAATCAAACAAAATCAAAACACTATGTTGAGCAGTGTTTTGGGCCTAACTTGTTCCCTCTCTGGACACCACTAGCCTTAGTAGATTATCTAACAACCTTAACTAATCACTAGCAACACTGTAAGTTGGCCATTATCATCAATGGTGAGCATGCCAAGAGCGCTATTGCCACCCCATAGTCGACAGCAAGCTACGAGCAACACTAGCCTCGCCAACCTTGTCTGGGAGCAAGCTAGCACCCCACTTCCACTCTCTGTCCCAGCCGCGAGCAATGCCAGCCACTGGACCACACGCCTAGGCCATGCCAACCTTCTCTGCAACCATGCCGAGAGCACGCCCCGTGCGCCACGCTCGACCAGCACCCACATACCGCGCGCCGACCTTGCCCCATGCACGCGTGATCACCACCGTCCCAGCAACCCCGTAGACACGCCCGTTCGCCGTCGCGCGGACCACGTGCGCTGTGCGCCATCAAAACTTCCGTCGGACCAGCGCAGAGCACCGCAGCGTTCCGACCGATCAGCACCGCCCCACGCCTCGCCACCACGCCGTTGAGCTTCGCCAGGGAGCACAGCACCACCCCCTACCGTCGCCCACTCCGACAGCCCTCTGTACCGTCAACCATGACGAGCTCAGCTTGCGCCCGACGGTCCCCTCTCGCCACTATAAATAGAGGCATCCCCCGCTTGAATTCTTCACGCCATTCTACTCCCCTATCACCTAGAACCACCCCACCTCATTCTCGGAGCAAGGCAAGCAGCGCATCGCCGGAATTTCACCGGAGCCCGCCGCTGCTGGAGAAGAAGGAAGCCATCGATTGGAGCCGCCCCAGGAGAAGCTGCTGGTGCCAGGAGAATCGCCGTCGTCGACTTCGTCGTTCGCCCGCATCGCCGACCTTCGCCTGAGCCCCGGTGAGCCTCCCACGACCCCCACTGAGCCGCTAGGGTTCAGCTCGCCGGTGACCTGTTCATCGTCGATGACAACCCTCAGTCATTGATCTTACTTCTAATCCAACGCACCACATCGCCCCGTACCGCTTCGCGTTTAAAGAGCCACTGACCAGTAGACCCCCCCTGTCAGTTGCGCCCCGCGCTGCGGAGTGACACTGGGCCGGCCCAATAACCCTTCCCGCGCAGCCCACTCGTTTGAATTTAGCTTTTTCTATTTATATTCAAACTCAGTTTTGTACCTAGTTTCAAAAATCAACCCAGCTCGATTCAATAAACCAAATTGAATGAAACCAATTTTGTTAGAAAGGTATTGAAATGCTGAATCCAAGCCCATTGGATTCAAATCATTTGGATCTTTAGATCAACCTTGGTAAAAATAACAAGGCAGAAGATTTTCTGCATTCAAACATATTTCAAATTTAAACCATAATAGCTTTTGAGTTGATTTCAACTCTCAAAAATCACATTTGATCATACCTTTCAGAATATATAAAAATATATGGGTTTACTTACATAAATAATGTCCAAGTAATAAAAGAATGCCACATAGGAATTTCTAGTCACTTTATCTTATTTAAAATAAAAAAGATTAAACCTTATTAAATTGTGACACCACTTTAAATCACATTCCCATGTACTGAAATATGTGGTGATGACATGTGTCAACATGATCCCATGTTTGATTTGGAGAATATTAAGTCTTAAGTAGTTTTTCAATGAGTAGAAATTACTTTTCTAAAAAGAAATAAATAAGACAAGTGCTTTAATCTTGTAATGTTAGTGATGATGCTAGATCATCTATAGAACCCTTGTGTGTGATGATTGCAAGTAGTTAAGTATTGTTTGGTGATTGTGTACCTCGTATTTATTCATAGACGCTAGTACCGACCAAGGATACAAGGAGGAAGGAGATACCACGAAGAAGAAGCCGAGGAGAACTTCAACCACTGCTCTGCACAAGGCAAGCCTAATACTACTAGTTGATTGAGCAAGCTAACACTTGCAAGATACCTTACTTATGCAAGCTAATACTTGATTGTTACCATGCCAACCATATGCCTTAAGCATATGTGACCATACCCACTTGATAACCCAATCCTAGTTTTACTTGCAAGCTTTCTACTTTATTTATTTATTAAAGCTATTCCTTAGAGTTTATTTAAGTGACTTGTAGATTCTAGGAAGATAATTGAAGGTTGCATAAAGAGCATTAAATTTGGCCTAAGCTAGGTAATCTTGATGTCATCCTAAGGCATGAGATTGAACTTAGTTAAACTCCACTTGTTTACCTCCCCTCATTAGTACTCACCCCCACTTGTAGATGCTAGTGCTAAGCATAAAACTTGATCAACTTTAGATGGGAATATTTGGTGGAAAATGGTTATGAAAACCTTAGAATGATGAGTCATTCTACTGAGATGTTTTGACATGTGTTTCCGAACACCAGATGATTTTGGTGATGAAAATGTTAAGGCATGAGCCTTAGCCCTTTATAAAACTGATGGTTGTCTGGATGCGATACCAATCCAATTTTACCGTACAACCACAATACCCGAAATTTGGGTAGGGCTTGACTAGAAACTTATATACCTTAGTATGGGTTCCCTCATGGCAGAGGTCTGAGCTGAGGCTACCTTGTGAAGATTGTACACCTTTGTAGTACCCAAGATGACAGTTGGTCATGGTTGGGAGGCCAAACTCATAGGAGAGGTGCCTGTACTAGGGCATGTAATTGAAAAGTTAGGATTGATTATCCGCATACTGAGTATGGTGAATTCAGGATTTGTTCCTGACGGATGTATCGAATGTTGTGGTGAAAGTGTACAATCTCTGCAGAGTGTCAAACTATTCGAATAGCCGCGTCCGCGGTTATGGACAGTTGGAGTGGCCATACTGTTCCCCCGTCAGATGTTTTCAAAGTGACTTGTGAAATAAATGGAGAATTTGACTTGACCACAACAGAGTTGTGACATGAAATACAAGTTCCAACTTAGGTGTTATAAAATTTCAACTATCTTTTCTTGGTTCTGACCTTAGTAGAGGTAAATCTGGCTTTTTGCAAAACAACCCTAGAGCTTAGTGTCCTACTACAAAAAACCCCTTCACTTATTAGTATTAGTTTGCGAGTACTTAAAGAGTACTCATGGCTTTGTCCCTGGCTATTCCCGTGGCCAGACTATGAAGAGGAGTACCAGGACGATGGACCCCAGGAAGGTTACGACAACTAGGATCATCTCCCATCGTCAGCATTGCCTGTGACCCCGAAGATGGAGCTTCGCCTACGCTACCTTTATTATTACGTATTTCCGCTACGTAAGTTGTATTAAGAACTGGATCATGAGATCCTTATTTGTGTAAGACCTTATGTATCGTTTGTAATGGATGAAGTACTATGGTATCCAATTCTGTTATGTCTCGCAAAAATGGTAATCCTGGGATTGCGATGTATGGCATAACAGGCATCTGGGATTAAAAATTCGGGTGTTGACAGGTTTGTTTCTATTTTTGGTGTGTACTATTTTTAGTGTTGCATTGGGTCCTATATAATTCGTATGGTTTGTGTTGGAACGGCAGACTAAAGGCTCAAGTTGCTCTTTTGTAGAGGTTGGGAAAGGAATAGTTGCATTTTTAGTGTGTCGTAGAGGCTCAAGTTTACTACAAAGACATGAGCAATGCAAGGAGTCTGTGTGATGTGTGTCATCAACCAGCTAGGATGTGCGAAAGAGCACCCCACAGTTTGTATAAGTTTCGTGTCAAGATGGTTGATGAAGATTATGAGGAATTAGCTGTAAGTTTGATTTTTTATATTAATTTTTTTAAGTTTTATTTTATATTAGTTTATTTTGGTTTTTACTTTTTTTTAGGTTGTGCCATGTTGTTTTAGTGGTCGACTAGGAATATTATGTCCAAACAATTGGATGAAAGTTCTGGCTAAATTGCCAAATCATGGTTTAGAGAATCAAATCCCTAAAAGTGATCACCACATCTTTTTAGATAGGGTTGGCAGTAAAATATACATGTGTGGGCCATACTGGATTTCTTTGATCGAGGCATTGGATATAGATGAAGATGATGTTATTTCATTTGAATATAATACATCCATTGAGCGTTTTGAAGTAAGAGTTACTTCAAGTGAAGGATATAGAAATAATTGGGATCATTTCCCAAGTAAGTTATGTTATATCTTTATTTATATGATTAATTTTATTTTTTGTTTGATGACTAATCTATTTTTCATTATGTTTTTGTTTTTTATAGAGGTTTCTAATATACCTATTGGTTGTGATTCATATTTGTTCAACACATATTTTGATGATATACACGATGTTACACAAAACGAAATGAATGGGATTGTTGCTACAATGCAAGTTGTGAAGATGGAGTCTGTGGATGATGACATCATTCCTAAATTCTATGTTTATAGGCTTGATGCTAGTGATATGTATCGCTTGGTTAGTAATTTTATTTTTTGTATTTGTTTATTATGTTCAAATAATTTATTATGTAAATAATTAATTTTTTATATTCTTTCTTTATATAGGAAGTACCTACTGAGGTTTTCCCTAATGCAACTGAAATCCCAAATCGAGGTGAAGCACGTTATGTGTGGGGTGACAGAGCTATACCTAGATCATACAAATTATTTGGAGGATGTATTAGGTTCTGTTATAATTGGGCAGCTTTTACTAGTGATGCAAATTTAAAAATAAATGATCTTATCCATGTTATTGTTGATGTAAAAGAAGGATTCCTGATACTCGAAGTACACAAGAGCGAAGCATAGTAGAACAAATTTCCGAATTACTAGTGATATATTTTTTTATATATATTTTTTTAATAATTATGTATTACTTTCGTATGTAATTGAGAAATTTTATTAATTGATATCTTTATTTATTTTTGTGATACTTGTGGCTTGTAGAGTTGCAATTAGCATGTTAAGTTGCTTATTTCTTATTTTATATGTGAGGACGGGTTGACTTGCATGTTGGCATGCAACTAGGAATTTTTATATTTTTTAATAATTTGAGTTGCATATTAAAAAAATTATATTGAGAAGGGCATGATTAGGATTATTTTAATAATTCCTAATTTGAGTTGCATGTTGACATGAAACTAGGTGCTTTTTTATTTTTTGAAATATTTTTGAGTTGCATGTCGATATGCAACTGTCGTGTTAACTTGAATATTTGTTGTTTTATATGTGAGGACGGGTTGACATGCATGTTGACATGCAATTAGGAATTTTTAAATTTTTTTAATAATTTGAGTTGTATATTAATTTTTTTATATTGAGAAGGGCATGATTATTTTGCATGTTGATATGCAATTATAAATTATTTGCATTTTTTTAAATATGATTTGCATATGCAGTTGAAATTGGTTTTTTATTTTCAATTTCTATATTAATATGAGCCGAGTTGCATTGTTGACATGAAACTAGGTGCTTTTTTATTTTTTGAATTATTTTTGACTAGCATGTGGAGATGCAACTCGCATGTTAACTTGAATTTTTCTTGTTTTATATATGAGGACGGTTTGACTTGCATGTTGGCATGCAACTAGGAATTTTTAATTTTTTTATAATTTGAGTTGCATGTGAAGATGCAACTGGCATGTTTACTTGAATTTTTCTTGTTTTATTTTGTGAGGATGGGTTGACTTGCATGTTGGCATGCAACTAGGAATTTTTAAATTTTTTAATAGTTTGAGTTGCATGTGGAGATGCAACTGGCATGTTTACTTCAATTTTTCTTGTTATATATGTGAGGACGGTTTGACTTGCATGTTGGCATGCAACTAGGAATTTTTAAATTTTTTAATAGTTTGAGTTGCATGTGGAGATGCAACTGGCATGTTTACTTGAATTTTTCTTGTTTTATTTTGTGAGGACGGGTTGACTTGCATGTTGGCATGCAACTTGGAATTTTTATTTTTTTTAATAGTTTGAGTTGCATGTGGAGATGCAACTGACATGTTTACTTGAATTTTTCTTGTTTTATTTTGTGAGGACGGGTTGACTTGCATGTTGGCATGCAACTTGGTATTTTTAAATTTTTTAATAGTTTGAGTTGCATGTGGAGATGCAACTGGCTTGTTTACTTGAATTTTTCTTGTTTTATATATGAGGATGGTTTGACTTGCATGTTGGCATGCAACTAGGAATTTTTAATTTTTTTAATAATTTGATTTGCATGTGAAGATGCAACTGGCATGTTTACTTGAATTTTTCTTGTTTTATATATGAGAACAGGTTGACTTGCATGTTGGCATGCAACTAGAAATTTTTAAATTTTTTAATAGTTTGAGTTGCATGTGGAGATGCAACTGACATGTTTACTTGAATTTTTCTTGTTTTATATATGAGGACGGTTTGACTTGCATGTTGGCATACATTAGGGATTTTTAAATTTTTTAATAGTTTGAGTTGCATGTGGAGATGCAACTGGCATGTTAACTTGAATTTTTCTTGTTTTATATATGAGGACGGTTTGACTTGCATGTTGGCATGCAACTAGGAATTTTTAATTTTTTTAATAATTTGAGTTGCATGTGGAGATACAACTGGCATGTTAACTTGAATTTTTCTTGTTTTATATATGAGGACGGTTTGACTTGCATGTTGGCATGCAACTAGGAATTTTTAAATTTTTTAATAGTTTGAGTTGCATGTGGAGATGCAACTGACATGTTTACTTGAATTTTTATTGTTTTATATATGAGAACGGTTTGACTTGCATGTTGGCATACATTAGGGAGTTTTAAATTCTTTAATAGTTTGAGTTGCATGTGGAGATGCAACTGGCATGTTAACTTGAATTTTTCTTGTTTTATATATGAGGACGGGTTGACTTGCATGTTGGCATGCAACTAGGGATTTTTAAATTTTTTAATAGTTTGAGTTGCATGTGGAGATGCAACTAGCATGTTAACTTGAATTTTTCTTGTTTTATATATGAGGATAGTTTGACTTGCATGTTGGCATGCAACTAGGATTTTTTAATTTTTTTAATAATTTGAGTTGCATGTTGGCATGCAACTAGGAATTTTTAATTTTTTAATAGTTTGAGTTGCATGTGGAGATTCAACTGGCATGTTAACATGAATTTTTCTTGTTTTATATATGAGGACGGTTTGACTTCATGTTGGCATGCAACTAGGGATTTTTAAATTTTTTAGTAGTTTGAGTTGCATGTGGAGATGCAACTTGAAGAAAATATGCCCTAGAGGCAATCATAGAGATGATGATATTTCATATGTATCCATGAGTTATTGTAATGTTCCTTGAATATCCATATCAGGCAACTTGTATTGATTGGCAATTATGTGAATTGTTTGTGAAACTCTTTACTTGTATGGTTATTTAAGAGTTGTTCCTAGTCAGAGTTCATGTGAGGACACACGTGAATATTAGACTAGCACATTGATTGGTTGATGACTATGTTTCGCAAGTCATATACATGGAGATGTTAAACCAATGATGTGGACACATGTTATGAACATGGGGTTGGACTGACCTAACTTGAGACTGGCAATTAGTTGCAGCTCTCTCTCTCTACACATCGTGTACATTTTGTCCTTAGACCTGAGATTGTCGCATGTACTTGATATGTGGATTGACCTACTTTGGGGCTATCAAACGTTGCACCATAACTGGGTAGTTATAAAAGTAGCTTTCGGGTTTGTCCTGAAGCATGCTGCAAGGCATGGCCAATCAAGATGGGATTTGCCCTCTCTACTTGAGAGAGATATCTCTGGGCCCCTCGAGTGATCGGATCTAGAAATGCATGGCCGTGCTACATAAGGTTAAGAGTTAACCTAGTAAAGGGATTCCGAATCACGGTATCAAGAAAGGGAGGTCAGCTTGGAGCTAGACCAAATATCGTGAGGCAAAGGGAAAGACATGTACTAAACCTTGTGATGGTTCGTCCGATATGATCTTTGTATGCGTTTAGGAGTTGGCACGTCTTGCTAGAGGCCGCGACCAACTATTGACAGAATAAGTGTATTCGTGTCATGTCTATACGTATATGAACCTATAGGGTCACACACTTAAGGGGCTGGAAGCCTAATGAGGATTGGATCCGAATTAGACCAGGTTTAGGATACTAATGGGCTGCTAATGTAGAAGCCCACTAGGAACGCCTATATAAGAGAGGGTGGGGCGAGCTGACCAGGGCTAGACCTCAGATCATTCCCAGCCGCCACTCCTCACGCCTGTGTCGCGCGTGCAGACCTAGCAGTCTGGCGTCTGGCGCTTCCACCCTGTACGTGTGAATACCTCGGAGGCGTTGCATCTGTAGCGCTTGGACGAGCCGCACAAGGGGAGATGCTCGTGGGACGAGGACAAGGAGGAGACGTGGAACGTCTGCACTGCCTCGACGCGCTTCATCAATTCCGCAACTGCGCGTCTAGTGGTAATTCCGTGATCTATGACAACAGTAATCCTGGTATACGCGGTAGAAATTTTTTGATTTGCGCTAGTGTAGCCTACCCGTATCCCTACAGTGTTATCAGAGCCGATGCTGTTCAGTTATAGGTTCGGGATGTTTGCATATGGTGATGCAGATTGATATGAATGATGTGATCGTTTATATGACGGTGGTTCAGGATTGATCTATGATCTTGCTTTCCGTGATCGTAATTCTGAGGTTGTTGAACGACTTACCCCTACCGGTCGGCTTCCGCCATCGGGGTAGATAGTGACACATAAATCCTGTTGAATCACGCGAAGATCAATATGATTGATCGAATCGGAACCTAGATCTAAAATCGATGTACCGTGATCAAAGGAGTTTGATTGAATCGAGACAGGATTCGGTTTATGGTAAATTTGATTTACCAATCAAAATCCTTAAAGAAAATTGTCAAGATTCGATCTCTCATTTTTCACGCACCCTTCAAACCCCGCAGGGGGAGACCCCCTAGACCCCCCTTAATCGTATCCCCCTTTTGTATCTCGTTAAGGTAACTAGGTGCTGCGATGTCACATGATCCGGTAGAATGCGATTCTATGCATAACTTGTTTTTGCAGGATGTATGTGATCAGTATGGCCCATATATGTATGTGATGCATGTATGAAATTTTGCATGACCTGCGTGTCGTGAGTAGGGCAACACGGCTGGAGCCATATGTGTTGTCATTTATTGTAATGGCCTGCGTGCCAACTTGTGATGATCCCAATACTATGTAATTTTGATTACTAGATGTTAGGAGTAATAGCTTGTATTAGTTCTTGGAGGACTCATCACTTGGAAGATGGCTCACATGGAACATGAAGATGGAGATCATCATGGTGGACAGGTTCTATGGCGATGGAGATCACCATGAGAAAATGGGCCATACTATGTCACATCTATATGAATGTTATTCTTATGCGTTTTACTACTATGCATGCTTAGATGATAGAAGTAGAACGATCCCTCACAAAGTTTAAGTTAAACTATGCCCTCCCAACCAAACCTTGCACCATCCTATGCCCTATACAATCGTTGGTGGGCCTATGAAATTAGGGTGCCGTGGTTTTCCTTGGCTGGATGGGTTTGTATCGGATACCTACACGCATAAGGGTTGGTGAGCTTGACAAGGTCATCTTAACAGTTAAGGACCTTAGGGCATAAAGGTTGGGCGCCTAGTTTTTGACATAGAGATGTCACCCAACAACAAGAGTCATATGTGATATGATTAGCAAGTGTTGCTTACCGATTTACCTTGTCTTCTAGCAGTGATGCTAAAGCTCACTAGTCGACTTGTTAATTGTGGATCTTGAATCACTTAGTATCAATTGAGGGATGTTGATTTAAGTGGGAGTATATGCTATTAAATTGTTTAATATGTTTTACTCTTTGATGGTTACATGGCTTAGTATTTTGCATGTTTTCTGTTGTAGATCAATGGAACCGAACACTACATCACCTTTTTCTTTGCGTTCGATTCTTGACAAAGATAAACTAAATGGAGCACACTATTCGGACTGGGTCCGTAACCTGAGAATTGTTCTCAGGTCTGATAAAAAAGAAACGGTTCTGGATATCCCAATCCCCGATGAACCTGCTGATAATGCATCTGCTGCCCTCAAGAATGCCTACAAGACAGCATGTGATGACTCTCTTGAGGTTAGCTGTCTTATGCTTGCATGCATGGAACCTGAACTCCAAAAGAAGTTTGAGGATCAGGAAGCGTACGATATGATCGTAGCACTTAAGGACATGTTCCAAGATCAGGCAAGGACTAAGAGGTACAATGTTGCCAAGTCCTTTGTCGAATGCAAGCTGGCAGAGGGAGCAGTTGTAGTCCCCCATGTGATCAAAATGGTTGGTTACAGTCAGACTTTGGAAAAGCTTGGTTTTCCACTAGGCCAAGAGTTGGCCATTGACTTCATTTTAGCGTCTCTTCCATCTAGCTATGGGCAGTTCATTTCGAACTACCATATGCATGGGGTGGAGAAGGGCCTTAATGAATTATGTGGGATGCTTAAAACGGCAGAAAGTGACATGAAGAAGTGTGCAGGGCATAGCCATGTGATGGTTGTGCAGAACAAGCCTAGCTTCAAGAAAAAGGGTACTTCTTGGAAGAAGAAGGGCAAGGCGAAGGATACGATCCCTAAGTCTGCACCCAAGCAAAAGGCTAGACCTATAGAAGACACTGAGTGCTTCTTTTGTCATGAACATGGCCACTGGAAGAGAAACTGCAGCAAGTACCAGGCTTCTTTGAAGAAGAGTGGAAGTAAGAGTACTTCCAACTTAGGTACGCTTGTTGTAAATGTTGTGGACATTCTTCTAGCTGATTCCTATGTTAACTCTTGGGTATTTGATACCAGATCGGTTGCTCATATTTGCAATTCGATGCAGGGGCTAATAAGGACTAAAGAAGTGCAGAAAGGCGAAATGGATTTTCGCGTCGGAAATAAAGCAAGGGTTGCTGCATTGTTCGTCGGCGTCATGCAACTTCACCTTCTGTCAGGATTTATTATGGAGTTGAATAATTGTTATTACATTCCAAGTATGGGTCGAAACATTTTATCACCTTCATGTTTGATGAGGGATGGTTATACATTCGCGAGTGCAAACAATGTTTGTGTAATCTCTAAGAATGATACGTTTATGGCTAATGCTCCCATTGTGAATGGGTTATTTATTTTAAATCTTGATGATGCATCTGTTTACAATGTTAGTGCTAAAAGGTTTCGGCCTAATGATTTGAGTCCTACCTATTTATGGCATTGCCGTTTGGGGCATATAAGTGAAAAGCGCATGAATAAGCTCCACGGTGATGTTCTTCTAACTTCGTTTGATTTTGAATCATACGAGACATGTCAGGATTGTTTACTTGGAAAGATGACCAAGTCACCTTTTTCGGGTTTACCCGAGAGAGCGACAGACTTGTTGGAACTCATACATACTGATGTATGTGGGCCAATGAGCACGAGAGCCAGAGGAGGATATCACTACTTCATTACTTTCACTGATGATTTCAGTAGATATGGTTATTTCTACTTGATGAGGCATAAGTATGAAACTTTTGAAAAGTTCAAGGAGTTTCAGAGTGAAGTAGAGAATCAATGTAGCAAGAAAATAAAGGCCTTGCGATCTGATCGTGGAGGTGAATATTTGAGTCACGAATTTAGCGATCATCTTAAGAGTTGCGGAATTGTTCCACAACTTACGCCGCCCGGAACGTCTCAAAGAAACGGGGTCTCCGAACGGTGTAATCGAACTTTGTTGGACATGGTTCGATCTATGATGAGCCAGTCGGATTTACCATTATCATTTTGGGGTTACGCTCTAGAAACGACAGCTTTCACACTTAATAGGGTACCATCTAAATCCGTAGTTAAGACACCATATGAGATGTGGACTGGAAAGAATCCCAGTTTGTCTTTTCTAAAGATTTGGGGTTGTGATGCATTTGTCAAGCGACTTCAGTCGGACAAGCTAACACCCAAATCGGATAAGTGCATTTTCGTGGGATATGCGAGGAAACCTTAGGGTATTACTTCTACAACCGAGAGGAGGGTAAAGTGTTTGTCGCTCGTAGCGGTGTTTTCCTAGAGAAAGAGTTTCTCACAAAGGGAACGAGTGGAAGGTCAGTGCGACTTGAAGAAGTTCAAGATGAGCCAGTTGGGGATTCTTATATGAGTGATGCTATTGTAGCAGAACAAGTTGAGGAACCCGTGGCAACAGAAGCACCACAACCACGAAGGTCGGCGAGGCTCCACGAAGCGCGGGAATTATTATTGTTAAACAATGATGAGGCTGCGACCTATGCAAAAGCGATGGTGGACCCAGACTCTGAGAAATGGCTGATCGCCATGAGATCCGAGATAGAGTCCATGGGGGACAATCAAGTTTGGAACTTGGTTGACCTGCCTGATGGTTTTAAAGCCATCGAGTGCAAATGGATCTATAAGAAGAAGATTGATATGGATGGAAATGTTCACATCCATAAAGCTCGACTTTTTGCAAAAGGTTTTCGACAAGTTCAAGGAGTTGACTACGACGAGACTTTCTCGCCCGTAGCGATGCTTAAATCTATACGGATAATTCTAGCCATTGTTGCACATTTCGACTATGAAATATGGCAGATGGATGTCAAGATGGATTTCCTAAATGGAATTCTAACTAAGGACGTGTATATGATGCAGCCCGAAGGTTTTGTCGACCCAAAAAATGCTGGAAAGGTATACAAACTTCTGAAGTCCATTTATGGGCTGAAGCAAGCATCTCGGAGGTGGAACCTTCGATTTGATGAAGTTGTAAAGAAGTTTGGCTTCATAAAAAACGAACAAGAACCTTGTGTTTACAAGAAGGAAAGTGGGAGAGTGCTGGTATTTCTAATCTTATATGTAGATGACATATTGCTGATTGGAAATGACATTCCTCTGCTCGAGTCTGTTAAGACCTCATTGAAAAATAGTTTTTCGATGAAGGACTTGGGAGAAGCAGCATATATTCTGGGCATCAAGATCTATAGAGATAGATCAAGGAGGCTAATTGGATTAAGCCAGAGTACATACATTGACAAAGTGTTGAAACGGTTCAGCATGGAAGAGGCTAAGAAGGGGTTCTTGCCCATGTCTCATGGCATAAAACTCAGCAAGACTCAGTGTCCTTCGACTACTGATGAGCGTGAGCGCATGAGTAGGGTTCCATATGCTTCGGCTATTGGATCAATTATGTATGCAATGATATGTACTCGCCCAGATGTTTCCTATGCTCTAAGTGTTACGAGCAGATACCATGCTGATCCAGGTGAAGGTCACTGGACAGCGGTAAAGAACATCCTTAAGTACTTGAAAAGGACTAAGGATGTGTTCCTAGTATATGGAGGTGAGGATGAACTCAGTGTAAAGGGTTACACAGATGCGAGTTACCTTAACGACTCAGATGATTCGAAATCGCAATCAGGTTATGTGTTTGTCTTGAATGGTGGTGCTGTGAGCTGGAAAAGTTCCAAGCAAGATACGGTGACCTCCTCTTCAACAGAAGCTGAATATATTGCTGCCTCGGAGGCAGTAAAGGAAGCTGTTTGGATTAGAAATTTCCTGATCGCTCTCGGTGTGGTTCAGGGCGCGTCCAATCCCTTGGACGTTTATTGTGACAATAATGGTGCTATTGCACAGGCCAAGGAACCTAGACAGCACCAGAGGAACAAACATATTTGCATGCGTTACCATCAGATTCGAGAGTTCGCTGAGGATGGTACTGTCATGATATGCAAAATACATACGGACTCAAATGTTGTTGATCCCTTGACTAAGCCTCTCTTGCAGCCCGCGCATGAAGCGCACACAAGAGCAATTGGTATTAGATACATTTTAGATTGACTCTAGTGCAAGTGGGAGACTGAAGGAAATATGCCCTAGAGGCAATCATAGAGATGATGATATTTCATATGTATCCATGAGTTATTGTAATGTTCCTTGAATATCCATATCAGGCAACTTGTATTGATTGGCAATTATGTGAATTGTTTGTGAAACTCTTTACTTGTATGATTATTTAAGAGTTGTCCCTAGTCGGAGTTCATGTGAGGACACACGTGAATATTAGACTAGCACATCGATTGGTTGATGACTATGTTTCGCAAGTCATAGACATGGAGATGTCAAACCAATGATGTGGACACATGTTATGAACATGGGGTTGGACTGACCCAACTTGAGACTGGCAATTAGTTGCAGCTCTCTCTCTATATATTGTGTATGTTTTGTCCTTAGACCTAAGATTGTCGCATGTACTTGATATGTGGATTGACCTACTTTGGGGCTATCAAACGCTGCACCGTAACTGGGTAGTTATAAAGGTAGCTTTCGGGTTTGTCCTGAAGCATGCTGCAAGGCATGGCCAATCAAGATGGGATTTGCCCCTCTCTACTTGAGAGAGATATCTCTGGGCCCCTCGAGTGATCGGATCCAGAAATGCATGGCCGTGCTACATAAGGTTAAGAGTTAACCTAGTAAAGGGATTCTGAATCACGGTATCGAGAAAGGGAGGTCAGCTTGGAGCTAGACCAAATATCGTGAGGCAAAGGGAAAGACATGTACTAAACCTTGTGATGCTTCGTCCGATATGATCTTTGTATGCGTTTAAGAGTTGGCACGTCTTGCTAGAGGCCGCTACCAACTATTGACAGAATAAGTGTATTCGTGTCATGTCTATACGCATATGAACCTATAGGGTCACACACTTAAGGGGCTGGAAGCCTAATGAGGATTGGATCCGAATTAGACCAGGTTTAGGATACTAATGGGCTGCTAATGTAGAAGCCCACTAGGGACGCCTATATAAGAGAGGGTGGGGCGAGCTGACCAGGTCTAGATCTCAGATCATTCCCAGCCGCCACTCCTCACGCATGTGTCGCGCGCGCATCTGACGCTTCCACCCTGTACGTGTGGATACCTCGGAGGCGCTGCATCTGTAGCGCTTGGACGAGCCGCACAGGGGAGCTGCTCGTGGGATGAGGACAAGGAGGAGACATGGAACGTCTGCACTGCCTCGACACACTTCATCAATTCCGCAACTGAGCGTCTAGTGGTAATCTAGTGATCTATGACAACAGTAATCCTGGTATACGTGGTAGAATTTTTTTGATTTGCGCTAGTGTAGACTACCCGTATCCCTACACAACTAGCTTATTAACTTGAATTTTTCTTGTTTTATATATGAGGACAGGTTGACTTGCATGTTGGCATGCAACTAGGGATTTCTAAAAAATTTAATAGTTTGAGTTGCATGTGGAGATGCAACTGGCTTATTAACTTGAATTTTTCTTGTTTTATATACGAGGACGGGTTGACTTGCATGTTGGCATGCAACTAGGAATTTTTAAATTTTTTAATAGTTTGAGTTACATGTGGAGATGCAACTGGCATGTTTACTTGAATTTTTCTTATTTTTATATGTGAGGACGGTTTGACTTGCATGTTGGCATGCAACTAGGCATTTTTAATTTTTTTAATAATTTGAGTTACATGTGAAGATGCAATTGGCATGTTTACTTGATTTTTTATTATTTTTATATGTGAGGACGGGTTGACTTGCATGTTGGCATGCAACTAGGCATTTTAAATTTTTTAATAGTTTGAGTTGCATGTGAAGATGCAACTAGCTTATTAAATTTTTATATTTTAAAATATCAATTGCATATGCTATTGAAATTGGATTTTTATTTTTTATGTTATTATTAATATGTGCTGACTTGCATGTTGACATGCAACTAGGTCATTTTTGTAATTTTTGAAATGTTTGAGTTACTAGCTTTATTTAAATTTTTTATTTTTTTAATATTATGAGTTGTTAAAATATGAGTTATTTGCATGTTGACATGCAACTAGGAATTTTTAATTTTTTAAAATACGAGTTGCATATGTAGTTGTAATTGGATTTTTATTTTATTTTTTATTTGAAATAGGTGGGGGGTGTTCTGCGTTTTTTAGGTTGCATGTGGAGATGAAACTTGCTTTATTAAATTTTTATTTTTTTAATAATGTTTAAGTTGACTACTATGTTAAGAAAAATAATTAATGAATATTTGTTACTACGATCTTAAGAAAAATAATTAATGAATATTTGTTAGTATTCATCTTAAGTTGCATGTGGTATTGACTACCATCTTAAGAAAAATAATTTAAAAATATAAATGAAGAAGTTGTCACTACCATGTTAACACAATCCATGAAATAAACTTATACAATAAAATGAAGAAAAAATAACAACTTTATATTTGTTATATTTATATATAATTTCAACTGTTATATAAATGCGATCCAAGTGTGTTTGCAAAGTTACTGTGATGTACATAAGAAACAACTACACATACACAATTACTACCCTCCTAAGTCAATGTCAAGTGGGTCCAGTATAAGTTTGCCGTTACTACCCAATTAAGTTGTCTGTTTCTTTTTCCCTCGTCGTACGTGACTTTTCTAGAAGAGCTGGAAGAGATATTTGAACAGTGGTCCTGAAAAATCGGTGGTGGAGGAAAAGAGGGAGCCGTTGCTTCGCAGGGGAGGGGTGGGTAGGAGATTGTGAGGACGAATACGGCGGAGGTGCAGCCGCAGCAGCACCGTAGCAGCGCAGCGCTGGGTCCGGCGAAGTCGGCAGTGCGAGGGAGCGCTCCGTTCGGCAGAGAGCTCTTACTCGCAGAGCTGTGGACGCGGAGTTGTGGAGGTGGCGGAGATCTCGACGCGACGCAGCTCTGGACGCGGAGTCTTCAAACCTCTACCACCCCGACGGTAGTACCTCCAAATTGTTTTGATTTTCTGTTTTTCTGTGTCCTGTTGTTAATTTCGCATGTGAGGAACAAGCTTGTGAGCAAGCATCTTTCATTTTGTTGTGAAGGTGCCGTAGCGGAAGTGATTTGTTGAGGTTGAGGGGTCTTTTGTGTCTAGGATCAGCATAGTTTTGAGTAAAGGTGCCCTCGATTTGTCTGCCAGAATAAGGTACAAGCATGACTGAACCTGAATCTCATTTATGACATGCTCGAACCTGAACCTGAAACATTTTTGTATGTGAACCTGAACATGTTTCTGTATCTATTTTCAGATCTTACTATCAGATCTCTTTTGTTGGTAGAAATTTGTTGTGTTTGATTTGATTTAGAAGGTGTATATATCTTGTAGAATGCTTTTTGTGTGTGATTCAATTTTTTGTGTGTGATTTGATTTGAAAAAAGTATTTAAGATTTAGAAGTTATATTATATCATTTTCTGTGTGCTTGACATACAAGGTTATGAGGATATATGCCTGCTTTAGTTGATTTGTAGGTTCAGTTTTTTTGAGATATTCGTGCGGTTGAATGATGATCTTATATAATTTTAAAAATGCATGCCATTTGAACTGATTGCAGGATACAACATTTAAACTGAATGGATACGACATTCAGTTTAAATGTTAGTCATGTTATTGGAATAACTTTTTTTCATTGTTGCATGTATGCCTGATTGATTTTTATTTTTGTGTACATCAGTTGCCTGTTGTATAATGATTATCTGTAAGCATATTGATTGTGTTTGTGTAAGGATATTGGTTGTGTTTGTGTAAGCATTTTAATTTTAAAGTCTAAGAGCATCGGAAATACATTTGTGGTTGCACACATGGGTACAAGAGCTACTTTTTGGTGCTTTGAGATCCGAATAAAGCTGTTGGGAGAGAAACAATATTCTAGCTTTTCTTTATTTTCATAAACTGCACAAAAAGTCTGTCAGACTGCTCAGATGGGACAGAAAGGTATCTACAGTGCTACGATGCACAGAAATTCCGGAGAAGAACAGCTACCCTACCCTGCATGCATATAGCCTTTTTAGACGGAATAGGGTGGTAGTGGCCTAGGTACAGTCTTGCATCAGTACATTGCTTTTCAGCTCAAGCGCACCCTCGTCTTCTTCGCTTGCTTGACCAATACTAATCCGGTCCTACCTCCGCGCTGCACTACACGTGCGAGGACAGAGCCTATGGATCTCTCATGGTTCTTTTTATTTCCATGTTCTCTCTCCTCTCAAGCATAAGAGTATAGACTTCGTCTCATCTTTGAAGATTAGTATCGTTGATCTCTCTTTATCTCTCCATGAATAGACCATGAAATTTTATAACCATCCAAACCCCCCTCTCTCTCAAGTCTCAAGGCATGAACATGTTGCAATCTTTTTTTACATTTTTATTCACTCGGACTTTTATCAAAGATCACGGGTCTTCATCACTCTACACAAACTAGTCATGGTCTTCATCACAAATCAATATAAAAAATGTAGTGTATGTACCTGTACATGAGTACATGAATGCAAAACACGACATATTTCATTGCTCCCATTACTCTCAGAGCTACAAATTGGGGATTAATTAGGGTACATCAGCAACTAGAGATACATAATGCTACTCTAGAAAAATCAAGCCTACACTACATACATGAAAAAAGAGGCAGCACATAGCTACGAGCAGAAGCATCAACAACCAATCTTTCTTGACTTAGTAATTTACATGCCTTTTCTCATCGACACACAACACAAGCTCATGCATCCATCATTGTTTGATCCGTTCATACCTGCAAACAGAAGTACTGTAACCTCTAATCGTTGGAAATTGTATCCTTAATAAATGGCCAAGATCGATCCAATTACAACCTACTACTACAAGAGAACCAGCTTCTTGATCTAGCTGGCCCACGACGCGCAACAGATGAGGGAAAGAAATAGGAAGTATGCGTGCAGGGAAGAAAATCGAGATCCGTAAAAGAAACATGAGAAAAAAACAAATTGAATCAAAAAATAAAGGAAGAAGAACAAATCAAACTCCAGATCGTCGCCTACCTTCCTAGGTCCGGCACCTGATTCTTCCCCACGCTGACTGCCATGGCCACAGCCTTCCTTCCCTACCCTGCGAGCAGCTGCCTCCGATCTCGTCGAAGGAACCGTGCGTAGGGCCGGAAGGAACTGGATCGGCGGCCTCCCTGGACATAGGCAATGCACTGGATGGAACTCCTGCACCAGTCCCGTCCGCTTGTCCACTACAGATAGCTGAAAAATCGATTCGTCGATACAGCATAGGATGGAGGGGAAGGGATCTACATCAACTTGAGGAAAGAACAAGAAAGCCAGACATTTCTCGACTGAAAACAAGACCCAAAATCGACTAAATCAGATGAAACTAGATGCAGACCGCAGCAAAAAATGGTTGCGACAAGAAAGAGGGAAGGGAGATCATGGGCTCGCCGGAAAAAATCTGGGCGGTGGACCTCGCCGGAGTAGGTGAAGCCGTCGCCGGAACGAGCCTTGGTGGTGTGGAAGAAGGCAAATGGGGAATGGAGGAAAACTGTGCGGGGGTGATTGATGGACTAATTGATTCTATCCTATCTACTAGCACATGATGGGTGCGGGGTAGGGAGAATAAAGTGCCCATGCCCATTTCACCCGGCATAAAGGCAGGAGAAATGCATCGGGACGTGACAGGTTAAATGGAAGTAATGCTTGGCATATTGTTTAGGTCAAGAGTTGGCACAGATCCCGATGGATGCATCAACGGACAGGATAGGTCCCATACCCATGAGTGCAAGTACAAAATCCATTCTCCTAAGAGCATATTGTTATTGTTGTATCCTAAATGCATAATAACAGGAACAAGTTTGAGTTGTATAGGGAAGATGGAACAAGATGGGTATAACACAGATGTTGCACATCAACAAATTAAACTGAATGACAAGGATATTTCTCTCAGTGCTAATGAGACACCAGAAGAACTTTTGAGACTAGTTTGTGAAATCATTTGATTCATGTTCAAGTTTTGTTAATGCTTAGACACACATGCATACAAGTTTTTATATAGTAGTATGTATTCAAGTTTAATCATAGACTTGATTATGTGTTATTTTTTTACTAAGGAGTATGTTAATGATGTATTTATTTTAATTATCTTTTTTGTTTTTGTTGTTGTAGATTATTAGAAGTGTGCAGAAAACTGAGAGACGCAAAAGTGCTAAAAAATTCAAGAGGAAGGTTAGTTACATTGTTTTTGAATTCAACTGTTGTGTTATTTTTTGTGTGTTCAATGTTTTTTGTCATTTTTAAGGTTTATACTAATTATATTACCTTTTTAGCAGAGCATAGTAAAACAAAACAATAAAGCTAACGGTGAAGAGGCTGATGATGAGCGCAAAGCATATAATAGATGCAGCATTACATTCCTATTCCAAGTGCTCCAGAGGATTCGTTCTTGTGAACAGTATGTGAAGCTTGTTAAATGGATGGGTTTTGAAGAAATACTCCAACTAGATGACTGCTGCATTCCGAGGTGTTTTGTCAAATGGATAGCAGACAATGTGTCCACTTAAGAAGAAGAAATAAGAATTGGCTCCAAATCAATCAAGTTGTCTCCTCAGTCTGTGACTCAAACTTTTGGTACTCTAGAAGGTCATCTCTCTGTTGACTGTGATGAAATAGCGGGGAAAGCTGAATTTCTTGAGCTGTTTGGTTTGTCTAATGTTCCATCAATAAAGTTCTTTGGCAAAAAGATCTTAGCGAAAGAAATTCTACCAGATGTTGTTTTTTGTCGCTGTTTCATGGCAGTGTCACTAGGAACCTTATTCTGCCCAAACTCAAGTACAAAGATCAGTACTAAATACATGGGTTCTTTAGTTGTTGTTGATCTAATTAAAGATAGAAACTGGTCCAAGTTTATTCACGAATGGACAATGATATACATCAAGAAGTATCTGAAAGAACCAACAAATGGAAATCAATTGACTCTGACTTTAGGTGGTTGCATTTATCACTTGGCTGTAAGTAATATCTAAAGGTTTTTATTTTTTGTTTATGAATTCCACTTTTTTAAAATTCTGAATTCTTGTATTTTGGTAATTTAATCATGTTTTGATGTTTTGAACAGGTTCGGTGTCTTGACTTCATTGACTTTGGTCCAATCCATATGCCAACAACATTACCAAGAATAAGAGTCTGGAAAGGAAAGCTTATTAAAGTTTTCAGTGATATGTATATGGATACTAATGGCAAATATGGGGCTTATCCAGTAAGTTTTACATATTATTGATTTTTTGTTATTTGTAATATTCATTTTATAATTTAGGGCATATAATAAATAATGATTAATAGTTTCTACCCGAGTATTTCTTGAGTAATTTTTTGTTTTCTGTTGGTAGGTAAAGGATTTTTCTGAAACTTGTTAATGCTTCAGTAATGCTAATTTGAACAAGGCAGAAGCAACAGATGATGCAAATCTCAAACAGGCAATTGAAAGAGCTATTGGTGTTGTTGTTGGTTTGAAGGTATCATAATTATAGATTTTATATTTAAAACATTATTATATATGAAGTTTGTGTTTTTTTTTGTACTTATTGATCATATTATTCTTTATTTCTTGCTACTAGATAAAGGACAACATAGCTTCATGCTATGCAAATGTGATGAAAGATGAAGAAACAAGAATTTGTTTGAAAGTGAAAGATCTTGTTGTGCAAGTAGTTGAAGCTTTTTTGACCAAGCAGAACACATCAGAAGATACATTGAAATTATCTAGTTCTCGTGAAACTTCTTACAAAACTGCATTCAACTCTGGCAGCACTATAAAATTGCATGAAGAAAAAGAAGATGAGTGTGATAGTAAGTGTTTTAATTGTCTAAATATTTTTTATTTCTGTTCTTTTTTTTCTGTTATCCTAGTGGTAGATTTGAAATAATAGATAATTATATAATAATTAGCTTCTGCTTTTTTACAAAACAGAGGATGTCTTAATTCAAACCAGAAAAAATGCACAGAAGCAAATTCTGGAAGTTTTGAGAAATTAGATGATGTGACAGTACTGATTTTTTTGTTGTTGTTGTATTACACTAAATTACAAATCATTATAATAACCAGTAGTTGTAACCATAAGTTGATAGTAAGGAAATTTGTTGTTTTGCTTATAATCAATTTAAATTGCAAACAGATGATGCTTTAATTCAAAGGAAAAGAAGAAGGACAGAAGAGAAATGCAGTTCACAAAATTCAGTTGAATCTAATAATAATATCAAAAGAATACCAGAGAACAATGATGTTGGACTTATGCAATCTGCAGTTGGTCAGGTATCATCGAGATACTTGTGTGTTTTATGTTATTTATATTTTTTTAGCACTTGTGTGTTTTCCTCTTTTTTTGAAGGAATTAATTGATTTGTGCCATTTTTTAAAAACAGGATAATAAAGAAATACATGATTCATTATCTCAGGGTATCCAATCGGCAAGCCTTAATCATATGGTCCCTTCAAATGGTTTCTCACAGAAAGCAAAAGAAATTGTCCATATATGTTCTGAAGTGCAAGTTCTAGTGGAAACTAAGGATCAAACAAAAGAAAGTAAATTATTTTTTTACTTTTCTCTTTGTGGATTTTTTTTGTTGTTTAATTATGTTTCTGGTGTTATTTAATTTTTTCTTTGTTTTGTTGTAGTTACTAATACTCTTATGGATCTCAATATAAAATGTATTGAAGAAGATAATGGAGATTGTTGTGGTTTCCACTTAGCTGTTATGAATGAAATGATAAGTAATCCGAATAAGTTTGAAAACAATGAGGTGTGTTGTTTATATGAACAACTTATCAACCAGGTAAGAGCAATGTTAATGGTTGTTTGGATTCTACTCGATTGCAACGAAGAATTATAAATCATTTTACTGTTTTTGTAGGATAACAATCAGGCTAAAATAGTATTGGATCAAACTTTGCTAAACAAAGAAGCTGCAACAACAGAAACTAAAATAATTGGTATGAGTATAAATTAGCTCAAGTTATAATTCTTATGTTATAAACTGAAATAATTTTTATTGCTGATGGTTATTATCTTATGTTTTTCATTTTTCATATTTAAAGAGATTGTTCAAATGAAGAGAAGTGAGCATCTTCATCTAGCGAGAAGTAAATATTTTTTCATTGATGAAGGCACACCTTCATTCCCTCTCGTGGATTGTGTTGATGATAACGGCAAAACTATTGAAAAACCTGAATTTTATCAGCCACTAGAGATGGATGATTTCTCATAAAATGAAAAGTGTGAGGTACAGTATACAAATATGACTTTGTTTTTATTTTGAAATCAGTATTTTATAATTGTTAGATTGGTAGTGTATTTTGTGGTTTTTTTATTTACTGATTATTTATATTCTGTTTTACAGTTGGCAATTTCAATGTGCAAGGAATTAGAGATGGATTGTCCAAGTAAAGAACGTTCAAAATTGAATTCAAGTCCAAACAGATACAAAAACAACAATATTTCAAATGACATATTTAATACTGTAAGTACTCCAAACATGTATGTTATGTTCTTAGTTTTTGCAATTGTTGTTGTTTTGCTATAACTATATTAATCATTTTTTTGTTCTTATATTTGTAATATCAAGGAGAGCAATAACAATGAATATGAAATAACAATACAATGTGCCCAAAGAGAACCAAGCCATACTGGTCTTACATTTTCCCAACCAAGAGCAATCACACACACTAAAGCTTTTGTAGATCTTGTAAGTTGTTCTCTATGCTATTGTTATGGAGTTTTTTTACTTGCTATTAGTATTGTCTTTTACATTTTTGCTCTTTATATGTTTTCTTTTTTGTTTATTTTTAGGTATCCCTAGAAGTAACAATCCAAACACAAAGTCACACGAAATTTAAAAAATCTAGCAGCAGTGATCAAGCAACTCCAGTAAGTTTTACAGATTTCTAAAGTTTTTCTACATAAGTTAATATAATATGTACTTTTTTCAGAAGTGTTGTATCCTTTGTTTTCAGAGTTATGGCAAAGCTCTAATTGTTGGCCGGAGACTTTTTGAAGGCAGCAATGAAGACTATAGTCAATCAAATTCAAAGAACAAATCACCCATAAGAGAACTATTGAACAACTTTGTTAATGTAAGTTTTAAAGAAAATTTGACAATATAATTCATTACAAGTTATCTTAATTGTTATTTTTTATGTTTTGTAGGTTTCATCTCCTGATGTTCAAGTGCTTGGAGAAAAATCTTTCAGATACAATAGCACCAACATGAATGAAGAAACAGATCACCTATACAACACTAGTTTGTCACTTGGAAGTTCTAACCGTAGTCATGGCAAAGAAAATTTGTTACCTCAATGAATCCCTCAAAGAAGTAGATATCTGAGTTCACCTTTTGATGTGAATCCATCTATTAATCTATCAGTCCAACCAATAGAGCAGAAAATATGGGAAGCTGTCACAACATTGTGTGATGATCCAGAACACAAAACGTGAGATAATTTTTAACCTACTGCTTTGTAATATGCTTTTTATTTGTGCTCAAAGTATTGAATATTTTTTGGTTGTTTAATATTTGTTATTGTTTTCAACATGCATAAAAAGTGATTGGGCTGTCTGCATAGACAATGTTAGAGTTACAATGGAGCAACTAGGGAGTTCAATGAAAATTAATGGCAAGGTATAGGCTTGGCTTATGAATGCTTTCTGCCGGAATCTTTTTAGAGATAACCATCCAAGATTTACACAGAAACACTTCTTCTTCAACACTATTTCTGTAAGTCTTTTTGCTGGTTTTTGGCATTTCCTAATGTTTTACATAAGTTATTGTTATGGTGTTTATTTTTTGCCAACTGTATTTGGATAATAAATTAATTATTTAACTATTACTTATTTTTATTTTACTCTAAACAGGATTACTTTCTTGAGAAATGGAAGAATGAAGATGCAAAAGCTTTCATGAAGAAGAGAGCCATTGAATCGTGGTGCAAATAAAGCCAGGCAATTGCATCTATCAGATGGGGTATTGAATTTTTGTGAAGCTACATATGTTCTTTGAAACTAATAATTTAATTCAGAAAAGACAAATATTAATTGTTATTTTTTCATAACAGCTATATTTTCCTTCAATCTTTGATGACCATTGGTTTATATTTTTGGTTGATATGAAGTACCGAAACTTCATTTTTCTTGATTCATGGTATGGCAAAGACAGTAGCTACCATAAGAAAACAGCATCTTTGATGGTAAATATTTTTTATCTTTTTTTAATTTGGTATAATTCTTGTTGTTGTATTTTTATAAAGGAGAAGACAAGTAACTAATGTCCAATATAAAATAGATTAAAAATTTCAGGGACACATGGAATGATGCAGGTCTGAAAAAAAGTGTTGTTTGAGAATTTTGGAACAGCATATCCTAATGTTCCAAAGCAAAATCCTGGGTAACTTTGTTATGTATATTTTTAAAAAAAAAATTATGACTATTTTGTCACAATTTTAATTTCTGTTTTGTTTTGGTTGATTCTCTTAACAACAGAAATGATTGTGGGATTTATTGTATGAAGTACATGGAATTATACATTGCAAGGAACCCAGCTCAGTGTGCTTTTTCATACATCGATATCCCTATGTTTCTAATCAGATATGCGCACGATATTCTTTTGAGTGATCACAATGACAAGTATGAAGCAAGACTTTTAGCTATAGAATTCAAACATTAAGGTAATGCAGAAACATTTCTAATTTTTTATGTCTATAAATGAAATATATTTTCCTTGCATTGAAAATTATTTTCTATCTTCATTGTATTTTTGTTTTTAACAGATACATCAGGTGATTATCACAAGATAAGAAACTGAATTGCATCAAGGGAAGAACAAAAGAAGAACAACCTCTAACTCACAGTGAAAAAAACGTTGATCTGTTTAGTGTTTCACTTCACTGTGCAAAGAAGCAAAAAAGTTGTTAAAGTTGTTGTTTCTGTTCATCAATTACTGTTCTTTTCTGATCTATTTTTCGTGTGTTTGAAACTTGTTCAGTTGTATGTATTGTAAGTTTTGACTTGCGTGTTTTCTTTTATATGCAGTGGATCTTCAGAATATACTTTCATATACGCGATAAAAATAAAAATGAATGCACATGAATGTTTTTGTTTGTATGTTTTCTGAATGTGTTCTATTGAGAAATTATGGAGTTTAATATTGAAAGTCATGGCATGAATGTTATTACCAAGAGCATGAAAGTTAGTTGAAGGTATGTTCACCTAGTAATTATATCTTCAGTTTTTTTCTTCATGTTTTTGTTTTGGTTTTAGTGTTCCAATTTTTTTTATTGTTATTTTATATAACATGACAGCAGGTACAGTACAGAACCAGCAAATTTTCAGTATCAAATCAAATGGATGGAACTTCAAGCAAATGTACAAGGTATATATAAAAAACGATCTGCATTCAATCATTATATAACTGTCAATCTTGTTTTATAAATTATCCAACCATCCCAAGATTACAAAAATGTTAAGTATAGACATAATGATCATAGAGATCCACATTTTGGATATTGTTGTTTGGACTTGCTTCTTTTTTTTTGCTTGATCACTAGCTGTTCTTGGCTTCCTTGTTTCCTTTGTTGATTGAGGAGTAGCAGCTAAAAAACATACATAAGAAAATCAACAAATTAGATAACTTTATGATTGGATATTAATGATACTACTAGAAAGAAATATATTTTTTTGTGTTAAATATACCATTTGTCTTGTTTTTGCTTTTTGTAGTCTTTTTCTGAGGAGTTGCTTTTGGTAAATGCTTGTTTGTGCATGTAGCAATGTTGTGTGCATTTGATCCACAGTGACTGCATGTTACCTTGTTTCTCGAAAACAGCTCCTCCATAAATGTCTTCTTTCTCTTAGTACTTTCCGGACAACCTTTCAAAGGTGCTACATCTGGATCCTGTAGGAAATCACTATAACCATCATCTTGTTGTTGCCTTATTACTGGTTGTTTGCCTTCACTTCTTTTTTTGCTTTCCTCAACTTCATCCTCTATGGTCATCTCATCTAATTTCTCTTCTATCCTTTTGATCTCTTGTGTCAGAAACAAGTACTTTCGAACAGTTTCTGAACCTTCTGATGCGAGGTTGGTTAGTCTCCTAGAAAGCACACTATATCTCAAATGTTTACTGCTTGTTGTGAGATCAATAGGAATATTGAATTTGCTGTCCCTCAAGTACTTTCTTTCCTTTGGCCTCCACCTGTTTATGTAGTATTTTTCTGGTAACTCTGATATGTTTAGATGAACAAGAACTCTCAAAATATGAGCACAGACAATACCATCTTTGTCAAACTTGCAACAAATGCACACAAAATCTTGTGTTGCAAGATTAACAGACACAATATATCTGTGTAGTCTGATCTCTTGCATTTGAAGCATAGCTGTTTTGTAGACCTCATATCTGACAAACCGTTCAACCTCATCAACATGGAGTTTTGCTGAAAACTTTATTTGTTTTTGAAACCTGTAGAATATTTTTCTGTTGTACATGCGGCTTGCTTGTAACTCAAGCTCACTGTGCAAGCAAAAGCTAGGTTCTGTTGTCCTTGTTACTGTATCTTGTTCCTTTTCCAATTCTTCTATGTTTTCTGCTATCTTTTGGTACTCACCCAAGAAGCTTATAACACTGAATGTAGAACCCACATTATCTTTGAATATTGCATTTGTGCCTTCACTTCTAGCTGTTGAGTGAACAAAAGGACAAAAGTTCCTTTTGAAGTATACAAGGACAAATCTAGTCCTGTTTTTCCACATTATTCTCAAGTACTTTAGGTGTCCAACGTTGTATCTTTCAATCATTTCCGGCCACAAAGACTCAAATTCAGGAATGGTCAAAGAGTTGTGAAGGATATCAGTGAAGTCAATATGGAAGTTTGGTATCCTACCAAAGCTGCCTCCACACTTCTCTTCAGCTTTTTTCTTTACATGAAAAAAACAGTTCCGGTGACAAGTATTGGGGAAAACTGCATCTATTCCATTCTTAATAGCCATATCTTGATCTGTTATAATTGTAAGTGGATCTTTCCCTCCGTGGCAACGCTTGAATGCGCGAAACAACCACTTGAAAGTTTCTCCTTGTTCGTTGTTTATTATCGCGCATCCAAACAAACAGTTATGACCATGACCAGTAACACCAACAAATGGTGCAAATGGAAGATTGTATTTGTTTGTTTTGAATGTTGTGTCGAAACTGATAACATCACCATAGAACTCATACATTTGTCTTGAAAAACCATCTGCCCAGAATATGCATAGAACTTTATTGCCCTCACCTAGCTCAAATTCATAATGGAATCTAGGATCCTCATCCTTCCTTTGCCTAAAATAATCAAGCACCTTCATCATATCATTCCTATTGTCTTCTTGCCTTATTGCTGTCATAACATTGCTCACGTCTTTTTTTGTGTATGGAACATTCTTTGGTTTTCCTCCTCTCAAATAAGTCAGGATTGCCATAATTTTTCTCGTTGCCAACTTCACAGATGTGAAAGTCCGGATGAACAGTTTCTCTTGGGTTGTCATATTTTTATGAGAGCGTAGGAACTTGCTTTCATCTGCTGGGCATAACTCATGATTGTGGTGTAGTTCCAAGTTTGTAATCTGCCACTTTGTGTCTTTCAAAGAAACAACCATTTTGGCTTTGCATCCAGTAACTTCAGTGACATTTCTTTTTCTTTTCTTGCTATTATCAGCTGGAGCCTTTCTAGTCCTTGCTTGATCCCTCTCCTGCCTTCTCAATTTTCTATTCTCTAAAACATCAGGCACAACAACTTTGCCAAATTTGTGGCACGTGTAAGTTCACCTTGAGCCAATTTCACCTCCTGTATTCTTGTCCTTGTAGTTGCTTGCTCTTCGAACAGAGAATCCACAGATCGAAGCACATTCATTGTAGAATTTGTAAGCTTCTTCTTCCGTGTCAAATATCATGTTTATATGAGGAACATGGTGACCAATTGCTTCTTAACTCCCAGTACGAGCTGTTGTAATGCTTTCGCTTTCAAGGAAGAGACAAATATCTTCAAGAGTTAACTGTTCTACACCTTCAGGCATTTCCATTTCTGTTGCTGCATATTTATCTTTATCGTCATCTGAGATGTTCAACGTTTCTTCATTGTTTGTTTCCTTATTAGAAGATTGATTACTGTGTTGTCCATAATCATCATCCCACTGCCAGTTGTAAAATCTGTCCGTTTCATTGTCTTGAACTGCAACATTATCTCTAAACTGATTTTGATGTTCATCGTTATCCTCTGTTGTTCTTGTTCATCTTCATCCACTTCATCATGATCTCCAAACTGAGGCTGTTGTTCTGGCTCTCCATCTTCATCAAGCAACAGTGTCTGTGAACTTCCATCTCTTCCAGTAATCATAAAAGTCTTGTTCTACATGTAAAATTAAATAAAGACATGAGAGTTTTTTAATTTTGTGGTGTTTGTGCTTGTTTATTATATTTTGTTTTTGTACCTCAGATCCCATTGGTTCAACATTCCAGCTGCTATTGTCATTAAAGTAACTCTGAAACAATATAAACTGAAGTGAAAACTAAAATTACATGTAAATATGTAATTTATTGACTTTTGATTTATATTTTTTTTACCTGAGAATTTCCTGGGGCTTCAGCAGACAACAACATCTATGTGAAAGTCATGTTCATGCTATCTGCCATTAACTTCATATTCTGTAAGATAATATGAATTCAAGTGAGAACAAGATAAAATGTAAATTGTAATTTTATTTGTTCATATTTGTCACAACTTATAGAATACTCATCTTCATAACAAGAAGGTACTAGAATGTGCCCATATGCTGTCGAATTAACATTCTACATAAAATGCAAAAAACAAGAAAATGATAAGATATAAATTATGAACAATAATGAATAATTAATATTTTAAATTGTGTTGATCTTTTTATTTTTTTGCAGGTACATATAAAAAATGGACATTACTACCTGGGAGTAAATATTGCACATTACTAGTAGGTGTAAGTTACTTGTTACCTCCTCACCTACCAGTAATAAATGCTACCTACTTACTACTACCACTAAATATATTCTTTATCCTCTGCTCTTCTCTCCCTTGCCAACAGTACACAGCTATCCCTCTTCCTTCTTCTTCCTCAACCACTACTCTCTCTCTCAGGTGTACTTCTTTTCTTTTTGCTGGTGACAGGAGGTAGGATCAAGGGAGGTCCTACCATGTCTTCAAGCCACGTAGGAACAAGGAGGTCCCCTCCATATGTTATCTTTTTGTTGGTGGAAAGTCTCTTTCTATGTGTTTTCTGTCTGTCCAACGTGCTGGCACATTTTTGGTGAAAAGTACACTTGTGTTTTTTGTTTGTTTCTATTTTTGCTTATTGCCCCTCTGACAGAGATCAAGTGACATGTATTATAGTAGTGTTCTGCACATTAGTAGATCTGAAACTACAATATGAGATTTTGTACTGGGCATAACAGATCTAGGCAGAAGTAAACTTCTTCTATTTTTTATATTACAAGTTTATAATAAAAGAAGATCTGAAAAATTGTTTTATTTTCCAAGTAGATCTATGTCTTATTCTGTTTTTATCAAGCAGTACATGTCTTATTCTAGGCATAACAGATCTAACATTCTTGGTCAAAAGTACACTTGTTTAGTTTCTTCTAGTAGTTTATGAAGCAGTGCATGTACTGTATTTAGTTGCTTAACTAGATAAGGTAGTTGCTTAACTAATAGTGCCTGTGGATTTTAATTTTATTTATTATTTTACAATAGGAAAAGTGTGGGATTTGTGGGCACAAATCTGGTGCCTGCAACGACAGGAAGCTCTCCAAAACCTATTTCCATATCCACTTGCGCAGCAACTTTAAAGATCATGTGGTAAGTTCTTTTTCTATCACTGTAATTGTTTTATTATGTGTTTTCTTTGGAGTTCTCTGTATTATTTGTTTTTTACTAATTTTATTCATGTTTTCTTTCATACATGTGTACAGAATGTACCTTGTTATGCCAGGGAAATTTTTAATGCAGTGACTAGTGATGTTCTGTATGTTGAAACTGAAGGAAAAGAACTGTACACTTTCAATCTTGTGAAAAAAACTCACAAGACCAGAATTTGTGGTCCTGAGTACATGAAGTTTCTGGATGACTACAACATGAAACATGGAGAGCAAATTAGGCTAAGCATGAACAACCCACCACCTTTTCTTCGTATCAGGGCACTTGATGAAAATGGTTATCTGAAGGATAGGGTAGAAGGTAGTTATCTTTTTTGTGCTGCTATTTGTGATTCAGTATTGTTTTAGAATTGCTAGTGTAATGTATTGCTCATTTATATCCTTTATTTTTTTCAGAAGAATTTGCATTCAATGGTGAAGCTAAAGCAATTGTGTTTTCAAAAGGCATGGAACCAACAGCATCCGAGACAACAAGGATTAACATGTATGTAGGCTTGCATGGAATTGGTATGGGAGCTGTGTTTGTTCATCAAATTACTAAAACAGATATATCAAAGAATGCACTGGTAAATTGTTTTTTTTTTTGCAATTTTCATTGTGTATTTTTTGTTGTATGTGTAATTTGAATTTTTTGTTCATTCTTTTGCTGTAGCACATTCCAAAGTTCATTGGATCAGTGCTGGACATACCACCAACTGGAACTGTTCTTCTTGTATATGGCATACCTGATGGTAACAACATGCCTGTAAAATACTACACATCAACTGACGGAAGAATCCGTTTCAGTAATGGGTGGAAGGAGTTTGCTGAGGCAAATGACTTTAAAGAAGGACATGTTGCTCTTTTCATGTTCCATGCAACAACTGGATTTGAGATAACTGTTGACCCAATCCGTGACTAATGCAATGGAACATCAAGACCAGCTATGTTATGGTGTTGTTTCAACACAACACCAGCTGCTACTATATATGTTTTCTATGTTAAAGACTATGATCGTGCTTTCAAAAGTGTAATAATTATGTTCAAGACTATGTTTATTTCCTAAGTATGTGTTCAAGACTATGTTTAAGTGCTGCGTGTATGTTTTTATTTGTAAGACTTATGCTACTGAATGTTATTACTTGAAGTTTTATGAGGCTTGTTATTGTTTTTGTTATCTGTTTATGGATGTTTTTGTTATCACTGAATGAATCCAAAGTGTTACAACAGCTAAAAAACAAGAAAGGATAGAATCCAAAGGGTAATAGTTATTGTTAAATTTTTATAAACCTGATATGTGTCTTGCTGTTTTTCCTGATTAGTTCTGCTTGTTTCAATTTGCAGATTCTTGAACATATCTGTCTTGGAAGTTTGTATCTGCATGAAAAAAGGTAAATATCATTAGACCAGAATCTTGAACATATCTGTCTTGTTCTTTTCATGTATACTTTTGCATTTTCATTACTGAAAAAAATATAGATATTTAATGTTCTATCTGAACCTGATTATTGGCATGTTGATCATGCAGATATTTACTAGGTGGTACCTGTAACAGAAAATTAAAATTGCAAATATTATATGAGTTTTGTATGTCATCTCAATTCAGTAACTTGATAAGTTTTTTGTTTGACAAGTTAGGAAGGAAAATTTTTGAACCTGAGTTCCTATAATATCATCAGAAAAATTTGTTGAATCTGCAAACAAAAGAACATCTGTTAATGCAAGATTTTTGTGTGATCCAGGTTTTTACATGATTTCTTGAATACTACTTTATGAATCCCAACAAAGGCCAGACAGAGAATAGAGGAAGAGAGAAGGAACTCAGGTTTATGGATTTTTTTACGGTGGTATGTGTACTGGCCTGAATCCATTAAAAGCTTCTTTGAAGAATCTACCCTCTGCATCTGTGAATCCATTGGTTTCCTCTTCAGATCTGTTTGTACATCCTGCTTCAATTTTGTGTTATCCTCGATGGGGAATAGGGGAGGAAGAGGGGAAAGAGAAAGAGAGATGTCTCCAGATCGAGGTCGATCTGGTAGTTGGTAGAAGCTGGTTTTTACTATGCTTTTTTGTCTTTGTCTAGATCATAAAGTGGTTTTTGTCCTGTTTAGATCATAAAGTGGTTTTTTTCTGTCTAAGATAATAAAGTGGTTTTTGCCTTCACGTAGTTGTACAAGCCCAGAAATTACAAAACACAACAAAAAGGCCCACCAAAAGACAAACACAAATATAGCCCAACAAACAAACAACGACAACAAAAAAATCTGGGTGTCGACTTAGAGACACCCATATTTATTAAAGGTTACCATTAGCCAAAATATCGGAGGTTGCCGTTTACTAGCAACTCTCTATGAAGACAAACGGCATTACAGCTGCAACAAGCTCCTGCCGAAAGACAAGGCGCCGGACACCACTCGTTGTTTTTCTATGAACTATCATAGCGAGCTACAGTTCTTAATGCTTAAGATTGCTAAATTATTTTTCAAGGATATAAGCTTTCAGCCCAATGCCAGGTCAAGCCGGGACAAATTGTGGCTGCAAAGGTACAATTTCTTTCCTTCTGGGATTTGTTTTGAAGTGATCGGCTTGAACAAGAGTCCCTTGCATGATTGGCTTGACTCCTGGTTTATTGGACATATTACCCAGTGTGGTTTTGAGCTCCTCCAGTGGAAAATTGCATGGTCAAGTCAGTGGGAGTGCTCGGAAATTGCTGTTTGGTCATTGTTCATTATAAGATTCATGCCACCAGAGTTGATGACATGAAGCACAACACCAGTACAATATCTCCCCGATCTCTGATTCTAGCATTCCTTGAGACCAGTGGCGTGGTTAGTTTTGCATTTTGGAGTCAATTTGGCACAATGGTGATGCTCGTATGGTCAAGTCAAATCATGCCATTACTCAATGGAGGTGAACAAAGCAGTAATTTCCATGAGTTCTCTCTTACTCTATTCTCAGTTTCACTACAAGTGAAGTACACACAGTTTTCATGGGATCCTGGTATCAAGGAACTTTTTGGCTTCTCCGATGGTGATTGTGAAAAACTGCTACAATATTGTCCAAGGTTACACCACAATTATGAAACTTTTAAAGGAGGGAGGAATGTCATAGGTGTAACCACATTCTTCGAGCAGGTTCAGGTTATCTGCAAGTACTACCTCACTTTTGGGGATGTCCATGCCAGCAGCAACTACTACCACTACCAGGAAGCCTCCTTCAGTGTGGTCTCTGACCCGGTATACAACGACCTCAAGTACTACCGTGAAGACTACCGCGAGCACCCCAGCACACTCAAGGAAGTTGACATGCCATCACAGTGGGCCACGGCCCATCCATATGTTTTAAGGAGGGAGGGATGTTAGGAACCATCTACATATCATCATGGGCCAACACAGTGGGCCACGGCCCATCCACCATCGATTGAGACTGCAGAGCTGCACGAGCTACAAGTATGCCCAGAGAAGCAACGGGGATGGCATCCAGAAGGATCACGGCACGGAACGGCGGCACTTCTCCTCCCACCTCGGCTCTATTCTCACTTCCTCTTCATGCTTGTTCATCTGCTTAGCTAGTGAATCTTTGTATCTTTGAATGATTTGAGCAGTTTGGATGTTAACAAGTGTTTCATCATTTAGCTGAGGAAGTTGTGGCAGTTAACATACATGTCTCGTTCTCGCAAAAAAAAAAAACATACATGTCTCGTTTCAAACTCTCGTGTGCATGGCACAAACAGTTTAAAGTATGACAATACATATAGAAAACCTTACCAAGATATTATAGCATCATCAAAATAGCTATCTGCAAACTAGATATGTTGGTCGATGACCCGTAACAGTAATTATTAATGTTAATGCAACAGAGTGCACATGATTGAACGTCTAATGCCAGATCATATGTCGAATTGAACAAACACCGATCACATTCTCGAAAAAAAAAACACCGATCACATAACAATTTATATAGGAGTGAGAGTTCATCACAAGACACCAACATCACCAAATAAACTGTCACAGCCGTACCCTGGGAGATATGGGCCGGGACTTCATGGGCCACACATCTGGTATTTATGGGTCGGCAATACCTATGGACGCCAACAAAAGGAGCAGCTGCACGTCGAGAATGACATCGAAGAATTAAACCAAACTCGGGTTGCTCCCGTTCCTTTCTCTCCCGTCCCCTACCTCTCCGGTGGCCGCTGTCCACAAGCGGCGGTGGCCGCTGTCCACAAGCGGCGATTCCCTCGGTGGCCGCTCTCCACAAGCGGCGTTATCCTCCTCCTCGTGCTCCGGTGACCTCCGGCAGCAACAGAGTGTTACATAAACCTCCCCTAAAATTATTAGAGGATATAAGCAGGCACAGATGAACACGTAGTTCAGTAAACTACTGATGCTCTGCCTTGTATCGTCACGCCATCTCTCAATCCGCCAAAGCTCTGGATCGAGACATACGTTTTGCTGTTTTGACTTGTTTATGGTGGGAGATTAGGTTTATATTTTTTAACAATATAATGCTTCATAACTGATTTGCCACTTTGTAAATTTGTATTTTCGACTTCAGTGAAATTCACCAGTTATCTCGAAAGGTGGCTTCAAACTACAAGTCAGAAACTACAATAAGAGGCCTAGAAATACAACAACTGAGTGGCACACCATATGGTATTTTCCAGGCAACAACAGATTGCAAGTCATCTTCAACATCGAAACCCCCTTTCACATTCAGTATTAACATGTGGTGCCAGATTTCCTTTTACACCAGGTCACGGGAACATGCCTTCGAGAAACTCCTCAAAGTCGTCATCTTTCTTGCCCACTTTCATCTTCCAAGTTCCTTCGCGGTCTACAGGATTTCGCAAATCGTTAGATATAGAATGGAGAGGATTCATGTTTTATTATTTCCGTCTACCAATCAACATATGCAAAATATCTAACATGCAGACTGCAAATATGATATGAAAGCCGCTAACAGACCAACTGATAAAGGCATCATAGCATAAGATAATAACACTATGTAATGTGCCTACTGGCTGCTGTCACTAACCTGAGACTGTATAACCAGCAGGGCGTGCACCCAGGAAAAACACCCAGATTAGCATCTATGTGTATTGTGTACAGAACAATAGGCCCAACAGCGAAATAGGTCTCAGTGAACTACAACTACATGCTAATAGCATTTTATAATTTATAAACACACACCGAGATCTACTGTTTCAAGTACTACAAGCATTGTATGTCGCCTTAAAAAGAGGTAATCCAATCGGCTCTACCTTTTTTCTTTCTGCTACGTTTCTCGACCGATTCATCTTCCGTGGTATCTTCACTTTCGTCGTCATGTTCTCTACAGTGTGAACAGGCATGTCAAATACCATCAGATAATACAATACAGAGGGTGGACAGGAACTAGATGTACCTCTTTCTCTTGTCTCTTCCTTTCAGGTCAAGTTCCTCTTCACCGGAAAGCTCTTTTTCCTTTTCTTTCTCCTTTTGCCTCTTATGAGCAAGCTTTTCTGCACATCTTTCATAATGTACAGCAATCAAGCTAAGTAATCAATATGTAGTGGATAAAGACTGGGTTCACAAGTGTAATATGAAGTAGCTAACCCCTTGCAAGCTACCAACTTCACAAGTGCCTGTTTCTGCTCCCCTGCTTCGACATAAGAAAAGTTCACCTGAAAAAAGGAAATAAATAAGTAATACATATACAACAGAACAAAGCATAAATGAACAAAAGGATTAAAATATTGTTGAATCAGCAACGAGATAGAAAAGACTAAATGAACATACCTCATAACTACCAAGCCCAACCTTTTCATCGCACTTCCTATTGCCGCAGATAAATTGCCCTGAGTAAAAGCAATTGCCGGACATCAGTAAGAAATTTATATGATGTTGATAAAGAAGTGACAAACCATGTATAGAAAATCCCCTTAAGAGAATGGGCATCTCTGACAGAGAAATTCAGCTCTATCCTATTTCAGAGTCTGTTTGGTGCAAGATATAAGGTGCATGTCAAGAGGTACATCTAAAAAATGGTCCAGACATCTAATAATTTAAACGGAAGAATCTGTCAGCTTGGGTAAATCTACTTAAAATTTCTCACATTCCTCTGCTGCTAGGTTCCAGATTTAAATCCAGATGGTTTATTAATACTCAATAAATAGAGAAATACATGTAAGTTTAAATTTCAGTCACATTTTTCAGCTTGATCCTTGTACATGGAATCTTAAAGATGAGAATATGAAGGGGATACCTTTCCCAGATATCACCTCCTTTTCTGTTCTCCATCTCAATCCAATCTGCACAAAATAAGATACTTAGACTTTGCAATTCATTTCCAAGGATAACACAAATAATTTCAACAACAAAATGAGTATTTTCAGTTCATGTCTATTTACTAAGGACAATAAGGACAAACAAGATAATATCAACTAAAAAAACAAGTTGGATATCTATGTGTCCATGTGTGTGCTCGTCAGACCTATGTAATGAAAACATGGATGTGCTAGTAAGCAAAGTTCCCTGTGCAGTTCCATGACCCCAAAACATTGAACTTACCTCAATAATGCTGTACAGGCACACCCAATGCAATCTTATGAATATGGAATAAATGACAAAGAATATCATAATTGGTTGGATATTATTCTTTTCTTTTGATGAAGATACTTGTAGGATCCACATCATATTTGACAGAAATTACAGAAAAAGAGTATCATACTGAGTAATAAGAGTAACTATCTTGTCCATGGCACACAAGAGCAACCAGGAGAAATACAGAAAAAGAGTATCATACCCAGTAAAAAGACATGAATGATTAGCACATATGGCTATGAATCATAGCACCATACCTTGCCTTTTTTATACTGGGACATGTCAGCAATGCAATATCTATATCAAGTTAAGTATTCTAGGCAGAATAAACCTAAGGTTAATAGCATTACAAGAATAGTAGATCACACATCAAACACAACGTCAATGCATGCAAGGACTGCGTACTCCTGATAAACAGGGGCAACAAATTTATGAGAAAGATTTTTAGTGGTGAATATGGAACACAATCAACACCGAAGTCATAATTTCCTCGTGCTTCATGTTCCCATTTTCAAAAATAGGAGTTCAGAACTTCATAGACAGTAATTTTAGATTAACATATGGCTGTCCAATTAGACATCAATAAAATACAAGAAAATAAAAAACTCTATGCAGGCATGCAGTATTCACGTGAACAGTATTCTTTTGTAAATGAGCCTTGCGAAACTTTTTTTTAAGGAGGGCATGATGTACTGTTGGGAGAAACCACAAAATATATATTGCTACGGCAGATAAATATAAATAATAGATATATTATATTGGCATAACAATGTATTCATATGCCTTGTGCGGTTATTCCAACATATATAACCAGACTCTTACGCTTACAACTAGTATTGTTGTAAAGTTGAGCTAATTAGGCTGTCAGATAAAGATCTGCAGATATGAGAAACTTGTCTGATATCTAGTATTGTTGTAAAGTTGAGCTAATTACGCTATCAAATAAAGATGCAGATGTGAGAAACTTGTCTGATATAAGGCTCTTCCACACATAGCCGAACATGTGACTGTACAAAAAAATATAAGCAAATATGTCACATATTAGCATTTCCCAGACAATAAAACAATTTAAATATCACGTCTACTTAAAAGGATACTCCTTGAAAAGCTTGTCATAGTAACGTTTAACCAGCCTCTTCCCCCAGGTAGAGTCCACATCATCTTCGTCAGAAACAATGAATCTTTTACAAAATTCAAGAGCAGATTAGTGAGTGTTCAACAAACCACTGGTACATATTTTATAATGAATGCTTAGCAATGGAGACTGGACACTGATGGATATTACCTGTATCCTTCTCTCAGTGTATCTTTATCAGTTCTGATTGGTAAACTGTTATCCACATTCTTCCCATGGCCATAAAACTGAACTGTTGAACATATTAAATTTTTTGAGTGTTAACATCTAACATGCATCATAAAGAAAAGATGTCATCTATAGTTCCATATCAACAAATATAATAAAGTCAGTCGCTGAAAGAGTAAATTTGTAAAGATAAGTGTGGTACCCAAATCTTTCTACAACGAGGGTGGTTGTATGTCCCTTATTTCACTACTTTCTACATGTAAATCCATTTTCGTTGTTCTCTATTTATATATTGTACAACAAAGTCTTCTATTTGTATTCAACCGTTAGGAATTCATTATGCCTGCCACCAGCAAAACCGATTGCTGAAGAACCCCAAAAAATCAGAGGCACTTTGTTTGTATTGGTTAACAGTTCCAGAATGTCCACAGTCAAGTTAATAAATAGACTGCCAGTCAAATATCAACATTGTTCATTAGACTGAGAACCAGGACAATAATTTCCAAGTGAAAAAGATGGCAAACTAGGATCTGCTCCACATCAAGGTAGGTGGCAAGTAACATCTAGTATATAAATATCCATAATCTATGTATGGATGACGGTAGCCCCCAATTCTTTCTACAGTAGAGGGGACTGTTCATCATTCAGTTGCTTTTGGAAACCAAGACAAAGCAAATAAAGACTCATTATAAGCCACAGTCCCGGTTTCCTTTTCAAGAGAGAAGGGAAATCATGTGATTGCATCAGGCATCAGCAGTTGTGGAATTTTTTTATTCTGCTGAGCTAATAGAAGAAATTAAGGTATTCCTAAAGCAGGCTGCACCACCATCTATCTGGCTAATGATTACATCAAGCAGGTTACAAAGTGTGGTGGCTACTCAATTACATCAAAGTTCAGCTAATTAGTTATGTTAATTAATTATAAAGCGCAAAGTAGCCTGCCACAACAATCTATGAGCATCATGACGAGTACATCTATAAGTGCTGCCACTTATCCTGAAAAAAGTATTATTCGGTAGTTTCTGGAAACTAAGAAGACGAAAATAAATAGCTCATTATAGGCGGCTATCCTTGTTTTGTTTTCTCTGTAGAAGGTCAATTCTGTGACCTCTCTAAGGGGAGATCTCTGTGAATTAGAAGTGCTACCAATTTATTGTGCTGCAATCATTTATAGAAGTATAAACAGCCCTCGGTTGAGAAAGGTTTGAGACCTCTCTCAAGAACTTGACAACTTTGGAGTGAAGCTTCTCAGAGAGGAACATGAGGTTCTCTGACATCCCCAAGCAGCTTGTTCTTCTTGCACAGAAAATTTCAAACTGGTGACCTCCTGTCCAAGTTGCTATGGAACATCTCTGCTCAGGGCAGCCGACAAGCTCAAATACTTCAAACAGGTCTACCTTCCGTTGCTACCGGTATTGCATCTTCTTCAACAAAGGATCACTCCTCTCAGTTAGGCATATAATCGATGACCAACCATTCAATCTTGGAGAAATTGGTACAGGTCAGCAGCCAATAAATCGGGATCCAATCATGGTAACTGTAGTTGGTCCAACTATTTAAATATAGCTCAAGTTGAGTAGCTTCCTAATTGATGGAATGCATATGATTTACAATTGATGAGATCCAATTTAACTCAAGACAAATAGGTACTATTAAGCCAGATGCAGATGCTAGTTATAGTGAAAAAGGTCCTTCAGCAGTTAATTCCTCCAGATAACCTGGAGGATCTACATGTTGGGGGGTCCTTTGGTGGAAGGTATTTCACTTGGAATGACGCCACCCATTTGTCTTCAGTAAATTTTGAACTTGATGAACTGCAAATAATGTGTGATCGAAAATCTCAGCAGCTACCCAACATGAGATATCTAGAAATAATAACGGGAGAAAATGATCTGAAATTGTGGGCCTTTGCATTCCCCAGGCTGTGTTGGTTGGTCATCAATGATATGACTTAACTGGGAGGAGCAATCCTTTGTCCAAGAAGATACAACAGCAGCAGCAACAAAAGCTGCTACAATGCAGAAACGTAAGCCTTGTATACAAGAATGTAGCTAATGCCTGTTTGAAGAAGTTGGAGCTTGCAGGCTGTCCTGAGCTCAGAGTTCTCCCGTGACAGAACCTCCCATTCCTCCCGGAGAAGCTTTCAAGAGAGTGTCTTGAATCTTCCTCAGCTGAGGGAGTTATTTATAAACGATTGCACTCAATTACATACAGAGCGCATATAACCTGTATTTACAAAGAGCAACCAACTCCCAGAGTCAATTTGAGAACGTAGTAATGTGCACATCTGGCATTTTAGTATAACAACACAACTGGAACTTGATGAAGTTGCAAATCAAAAGTTTATCGTGTTCCCTTTTGCTTAGAGCATTGTGCTGATGCTACTACATTTAATTAGGTTTGCCTAACATCACACAGTTCATTTATCCTGCTACAACTCTATCTCTACTATTTTGCCCACCCTCAGAGAAATACGACCTTAGCCTCTCCCCCAGCCAATTTTGCCCACCGTCAGAGAAATATGACCTTAGCTCTCCCCGAGCCAATCAACAACACAGCCACAAAATTCTTTAGCCGCGAAACGAAGTTAATCGTAACAAACTATTACCATAGTCATTCATGAACTTCTTATGGCGATCGTACGCATTAAGCCCCCGGATGTGCGACTGGTACTGCCTGCATCCACCCAATCCGAGAGGCCGGTTAGCCTTAAAATATCAAAAGCAAAGAAGCTCACTGCCCCTAATGATGAACATATGGTCTAACAGCAAATTTGAGCATAACCTATGGCTAAACTGCTGTATTGCAACGGTATCATCATCTAAGCAAATCGAATTTTGTGCCGCACAAGCGCGGGAGAAGGAGAGCAAAACAGCGGAGGAAACTGAGACTGGAGGTACATAGAGAGGGAAGGATGCGCACGCACGTCTTCCTCTCCTCCTTGTCGTAGATGGCGGATCTGAGCCGCCCCAGCGACGCCGCCATCGCGCTCGCGCTCGCGCACGCGCGACCTCCGCTCCCCTCCCCTCTCCTCCGTCCCGTTTGGTTTAGGTCTCCAGGTGTAGTGGTCGCTCGTCGGTCCTCGCCAAGAATTCCAGGTTGTTTTCTAGGGCTTGACTGGGCTGGAAATTACAGGTTTACTTTGGGCCGAAACATAGGGGTTGTTGTTTTTTGAGATCAATGGAGTAGCTCACCGGCGATATTATTTTGTGCTACTTCTCATATCCATAATAAATATTGCTGATTTGGTAGTCAAAAATCAGAGGGAGTATAAGATATGTTTGCCAATATTCTTTCTTTGTTAATGTAAATCGTATAAAACATTTACTGGATGATACGGTTGCTTTGCTACTGCTGCACTTTTTTTTCAGAATTTTATGGATCTATTAATAATCATCAATAGCTATATAGCGACGACTATATATATTATAAATAGTTTATTGGACCTCTTAGCGACGACTACAGACACTAGCACAAGCCGAAGGCACGCCGCCGTCCTCGTCCTCCATCACCGAAGCCAGACAAAGCTTATCGTAGTTAAGCTTGTTGTAATAGACAAACGGGTAAATCGAAAGAAACTAATCTTAAACCACACCAACGAATACGGGAAACGGTCGGATCCTAAGAGATCCGTCGGACACACGACTCCACGCGCCCTCCACCAACACTAGACGCACCATCAGAGCGAGGATAGGGCGAGGAGGACATTATTCTGACTTTAGGACGCAACTGTCGTCTCAAATCACGAAGAAGACAATGAAAAAAGGCTAAACAAAAACGAAAACCCTTCCATCGACGAGGCCGTGATTCGTCACACCTCCAAAGCCTTAAGACCACCGGAGGAGAAAGGACCGGCGACATCGCCGACGAGGGGACGAAACCCGTTTAGCTGGTTGCGGTCGTCTGGCGGCCGTACACGTACGTACTGGTTCGGTGATTTGTTTGTCTCTCTCATGCAGTCTTCGTGAAGCAGTTAAACCGTGACTTATACAATTTGCTTCATAGTTAACCTTTGTTTATATTTCTTTTTCCCTAATTTTCTCATAAATTATCTCTAAACCATCATCAAAATCCATCTCCATTATACCATCAGATCTTCATGGTATATCCGGGCTGGTGAATCTATGCTTCACTTTTGGGTTTATAAACATGACGAAGGATAGTTTTCACAATCCCTTCCTAGTCTCATTTTTAAGGAACGGAATAAAATTTATTTGTTCGGTGGACGGATTGGGTCAACAAGTTTGGATCTCAAAGACGAAGATATGTGTGTAATAGGAGGATTGGTGATCAAGAGATCGTATCATGTGTCTACAGTATGGTTCTCGATGGGTTTATAGGACGAGAGTGATGAATCTAGAGCTATGACTAAGGCTAATGGCGAAGACTTGGGTGATTATGGGTATCCTTCTGGGATGAATGTTTTCGGGTACTTATATACCTCGATAGCCAAGTCCTTAGTCACGTCATGTCTTCATCTTGTGTTGCACGTAATCTTGATATCCGATCTCCCTTACACGTGCGTCTGGTCTTTGAGATCTCTATAGAGTCGTCTTGCAGCCCCATAGGTCAGGTCGGTTGACGTTAGGTCAATTGAGAGCTTCTACATACAGGCATCCAGGTTCTTGATTGTCAAAGGTCGTTGTGGGCAGGAATCGTGGGTTCAAGCCCATGTATGATACATGACCGAATCTACCCATCAACGACAAGACCCCGGTCAGTACCTTTAATAAGAAGACCCTCCATTTAGCAGAGTTGTTGTAGCTCCTACTCAACCTTCGCCTGGTGAGCTCGATGACTTCTTCTTGGTCTTGAGGCGCGAGGTCCTGTTGAATGCTCGAGGTCTTGGTGTAAGGTTTCCGACATGGGTAGATGTCTCGATTGTGTAGACTATTCGTGTGCCCATCCTTAGAGAAGATCTCATGAGCCTTCCCATCTCAAATGTCCCATTGTAATGGGCTTACGACGAGGTCTTGCAAAAAGTTTAATAACAAAAGGGGGAAATGATAATTTTGTGTAGAGGTGTGGATACCTTAATGACCAGAGGAGGTCTGAGGGAGAGGTCCCTTATGCAACGTGAAGTACCGAACCAAAATGTCGAGAATGTATATGTAAGTTCAGCTCTTATCATGTTGGAACCTTGCATGTGGACCAGGATGACGTAATCAGTGATGCTGACTACTATTTTAACTTCTGTATGACCTGAGGAGGTCTACTGAGAGGATCTTTTCCATGGTTGTGAGGACCTAAATCTGAACCAGTTGGAGAGGTATTCTCAATAACGGTTGCTTCTCAAAGCGCTTCTACCGCGTGGGAATCTGTTACGTCCGATGAAATTAAAGGTGGTGATCATAACGAGATTCCTCCCACGATGCTGACTGATGGGACGTGACCTTGTGTGAATGTGGAGTAAATTTTCCGCTTTTCACAACACGGTTACCTCTTGGGCTTCTGGCCATTAAGTGGAGTTCCTTTCGACTCCGCGATTCATACCCATAGACCGGACCTCACGAGTCGTGACCTTCTAGGGCTCTTTTCCCATAAATACCACTACTTAGATATTTCCGTTCGTATCCCTTCCAACTCTCCCCATTATCTCACCGGAAAAAACCTTGCTTTTGAGCATCTCCTCCATGGCCGGCGACAACAACTCTCTTCGGAGGAGGGAAATCCGGCGCACCCAGTACGCAGAGAGGACGTCAAGGACTCGCCATCAATTCCAGAGGAGCCACGCCACTCGTCGTGCCTCTTGAAAAGGTGGTGATCCCAGCCGTTTCTTGTCTACATTTGGTTGGACGTTTGTTATAGTGTGTCTCTATAGAACTGTTTAGCTATTATTATCTTTTGCTGCAACCGCGTCAAACCTAAATTACCCCTTTTAGTTGCATAAATTCTTGTTGAGTATCTTAGGGTCCCACATCGAACTTGTCAGATTGTTATGTCTAACCTTTTGGAGGATACTATGTTGATGAAGCTGCTGATGATGACGTCGACTGATACGTCATAAACGTTTCTATATTTTTTTTATGTTCCATGCTTGTTTAGTATCCACTTTTCTATGTTTTGTCTATACTTTGAGGTATTTTATATACTTTCTGGAACTAACCTATTGACAAGATGTCACAGTGCCACTTGCTTGTTTTCTGCTATTTTTGGTTTCAGAAAGCTAAAAAATGAATATTCTTGGAATTGGAAGGGACAAAAGCCAAACTTCATATTTTTCCCGGAGCGATACAGAAAATCGAAGACGGGACGGAGGAGGACACCAGAGTGGCCACACCCTAGGGTGGCGCGGGCCCACCCTGGTCGCGCCACCAGGGGGTGTGGGCCTCCATGGACCTTGCCTCCTTCGCCTATAAGAAACCCCCGACTCAGAAACCCTAAATAATCTAGGAGAAAGTAACGAAAACCTCCGTAGCGCCGCCGCCACCGAAGGGGAGATTCGGAGGACAGAAATTCTCTTTTCTGGCACCCTGTCGGGATGGGGAAGTGCCCCCGGAGCCATCTCCATCGATCTCCACCACCATCTCCATCGTCATTTCTGATTCCCATGATAAGGAGGGAGTAATTCTTCCTCGAGGCTAAGGGCTCTACAGGTAGCTATGTGTTCATCTCTCTCTCTATGCATGATCTTGTTGTGGTCATGAGCTTTGTAATCAAGTAGATATACTATGTTACTCAAGTGCTTAAACCAGTCTCTGCTCTTCCCACGTGTGTGAAAGTGATAGCGTGCATACTGTGGTGGCACTTAGGCTAGAGGTTACATAAATACTCAATTGCTTTAATAGATCTATGCTTTTCCCCACGTGTGTGAAAGTGACAACGTGCATGCCGTGTGTGGCACTTAAGCTAGATTATATCCATATTTATCATGAGTTATATTTGGAGTTGGATGTCTTTATAAAATTGTGGTGTTTGTTGGAACCATCTAGCACTCAAGGTGACAGTGTGGGGTTACCTAGATGGGGAAGGCGGACTTTGAGGAGTGTTGTTATAGCCCTACCATGGATTAGAGTGTCCAACCGAAGAGTAGTTCAGGGTAGTATCATGAAGAGAATATATTTATTAAGAGTGTTCACTAGTGAAAGTATGATCCATAGGCCTTGTTTCTAAGCATTAAAACACCGTTTACATCTAGATCTGTTACATGTTTGCTTGCTTCCATCTTTTTGCCTTTAGTATTTTTCTCCTGTCAGAAGCTTTTTTCTAGCACCGTTACCACTTATAATCATCCATACCACTTGTATTTCACTATCTCTTCGCCGAACTAGTGCACCTATACACCTAAAAAGTGTATTGGGTGTGTTGGGGACACAAGAGACTTCTTGTATCTTGATTGCAGGGTTGCTTGAGAGGGATACCTTTGACCACTTCCTCCCTGAGTTTGATAAACCTTGGGTAATCCATTTAAGGGAAACTTGTTGCTGTTCTACAAACTACACTTGGAGGCCCAACAACTATCTACAAGAATATAAGTGCATAGACATCAAGCTATTTTCTGGCGCCGTTGCCGTGGAGGTAAGGTAAAAGGTACTCACATCCTCCGGTATGAGTGCTCGAAGTTATTTCCTTGTTTTCACTAGTTAGGCTTAATGGAAAACAACAACAAAATTAGAGAGCTTTTTAGTACTTTTCCTAAGTTAGAACATGATTGGTTTAAAAAGAAAATTAAAAAACCTATGGAACTTTCTTTGCATGCTAATAGCAATGTTATTAGTATGAATTTTTTGAACACCATTGTTACTAATGCTATGGAAACGTCTAAGTTTGGGGAAGCTAGTTTTTATAAGAAAGATCTTTTTAGTTCCCCAGCTTTAGGGAAGACAATTTGCTCTGATGATAATTTATCTCCCATATGTGGTAATTCTAATGATGCTCGTGATATTTTAAAGCCACATACTGAAAGTGTCCCTTTTAAAATACCTACAAAAATTGTTGATCGTGTCATGGATAACTATTATTTTGGGGATGGAACTGTCCATCATGGTGATCACTTGCTTTTTATCCATGAATTATGTGAGTTGTTCAAGTGTGCAGGTATTTCAATGGACCAAGTTAAGAGGAAGCTATTATCTTTATCACTTAGGGACAAAGAAAGGGAGTGGTATGAGCTACTAGATGATCCTCATAATTTGGAATGGAAGGAACTTGAATCTCTCTTTTACTCTAAATTTTATCCTCCTCCTGGAATCCACAAAGATAGGAATTATATTTATAATTTTCACCCTTATGATGGAGAAAGTATTGCCCAAGCTTGGGGAATATTGAAGTCACTAATGATTAAATGTCCCATTCATGAGCTCCCTAGTGATATTATTATCAATAATTTTTATGCAAGGCTTTCAGGACATTACAAGGACTATGTAGATACCTGTTCAGAGGGATCCTTCACAAGTAAGAAGGTTAAAGCTAAGTGGGATCTTCTTGAAACAATTCAAAGCAACGCCGAAGATTGGGATAACAACAAAGGTAAAGAACCAGGTATAAACTATGAGTATGATTGCATTAAGTCTTTCGCTAAAACTGCTGATTTTCAAGAGCTTAGTGCTAAATATGGTTTTGATCCTCAAATTCTTGTTAGATATTATAGAGCCTTTGATTCCCATATTAATGCTCCTAAAGAAAAATGGGACATGTATCATGAACCTTTTAAAGACACTTGCATGGAAAATGAAAATGTTATTAATGATTGCAATAAACATGCTCAAACTTCTGAAAGTACTATTGCTTATAAGCATGTTAATTTTTGTGGAATACATAGACCTTGTGAAAAGAATCAAAATGAAGAAGATTATTGTATCACCCACTAGAATGAAAAACTAGAATGTGGTATAAGGCTCTAAATGATCTTGGTAAAAAAGTTTGTGCCCTCTATCCTTTTATTTGTGAACTCTGTTATGAAGTGGGTCATTTCAATTTTCAATGCTCAGGCCATAATAATGACCTTTCTAATCCAATGAGTACTGCAAGTTTGTATTGTGATAACGTGATCACTGATAATCAACATGATGAACTTACATTATTTTTAGGGTGTGAAGAGTTATCAAGAAAAACTTCTTTGGTAGGCATGAGTGCTTTTGATATGAATAGCGTCCTGCATGGTTATCATCTTTATTATGTTGATAATTGCCACACAAATATTTACATACAAAATCTTATAAAAGATGATATTTTACCAAAATATGATAGGACTAATATGAGTTTTGTTCTTATTAATGAAAAGGAGGAATCCTCTAAAGTTTCTTCTATTGTCTCTAACAATAAACCAGGGTATGTGGAGAAGCTTCCTTTCAAGCCTCTCCCTCCTAAAGAAAGATAAGAAGAAGAAGAAGAAGAATAAGAAGAAGAAGAGTAAAAGGAGAGATGAAATAGTATCTTCCCCTAAGCATGTTGCTCCTATCATAGTTTTTGCTGATGAGTCTGAACTAGATGATGTTCCTATGCCTGTTACCTATATTAGTGATCATGATTGGGAAAAGCACACTACTTTTGATATTGAAAATCTCTTTGTGCACCAATTCTGAAAATGATGATATTAATAATTGTTGTGCTATTAGTGATATCCATGTTCCTTCCAATGATGATATGTTGACAAATGAACACACTTGGGAAGATAGCTATTCTATTGCTTATGATGATACCAAACCTCCAATATATGATGACTACAGTGATGAATATGATATTTCAGTCCACCTACTATTGAGGAGAAAATTAATTGTGATTACAAGATGCCTCCTATATTTGATGATTATGGTGATGAGAATAATAATGATAGCTATTTTATTGAATTTGCTCCCACTACAATTAATAAGAATGACTATTCTTATGTTGAGAGTAATAATTATTATATGCATGTAGCTCATGATAAGAATGTTATGTGATATTTATATTGTTAATTTTATTCATGTTGCTACTGAAAGTTATTATGAGAGAGGGAAACATAGTCTTATGCATCTCAATAATATTAAGTTTCCCCTCTTTATGTTGAAAATCTTGAAGTTGCACTTGTTTTGCTTTCTTATGCTTATTGCTTTGTACTTTCATGACTTGTTTCTTTACAATATTCCTATGCATAGGAAGTGGAATAGACTTAAATGTGTTTTGAATTTGCTTCTTGATGCTCTCTTTTACTTCAATTCATATTTCTTATTTGAGCATCTTCTCAAACTATCAAGCCTAACTTAAAGGTGTTAAATAAAAGTACTTTTTGGGAGATAACCCAATAGTTTTCTTGAGTCTTTGAAGTTATTACTACTGTAATAACCTCTTCTTATCATTTTTGTTTGATTTTTGTGCCAAAAATAACCTCTAATGGCAGGGAAGTAAGATTTGGGGAGATGCTGTCCTGAAACAGTTTTTTGTGCTCCACCGTAAAAATACGTGAGGAATCTCCGTAAGTCGGATTGAGATGATATTTTCTGAATAAATCCCCCAGTATGTTAGATAACTTTTGTTAGTTCAACACGTTTTGATTTGAGCAATAGAAGGTCTTTAAAAAATCGGTTTCTACCTGCTGGTCTGTTTTGATAGATTTCTGCCATTATTTGCATTTGCTTCTTATTGATTCCTTTTTGGGTTCTTTTTGGAAAATTGAGCTTTTTGAGGGAATTGCTACAGTAGATTGTGTTTTTAGTGAAAGTTTTGTTGTTCTAAAGCTAAACCCAAGGGTCTATTATCTTTTGAATACACTAATGTTGCTAATGAAGATTGTGTGAAGTTTTGTATGAAGGGAAATTTTCAGGTGTAGAGAAAGAATGATGTAATGAGATAAAGAATGGATAAAAGCTCAAGATCGGGGATGCCACCCCGTGTCACCCCAAGAAATATTCAAGAGGTACAAGCTTCAAAGCTTGGGGATGCCCAAGGCATCCCCTTCTTCATCAATAAAAATCTCAGGTCTTTCTAGACACTTCGTTTTTATTGTTTCATGCACGGTTGTGTTGTTCTTGGAGCGTCTTTGTTTTTTTAGTTTTCTTTTGCTTGGTTTGATGCAATAAGTTGGTTGGATCCTGATGATGCTCGACGTGGCACTTCGTTGGTAACCCCAAGCGTAGGGTGTGAAGAGCAAGCAACAAGTTTTTCCTCAGTTGAGACCGAGGTTATCGAACCAGAAGGAGGAAGGAAACGTCACACGGGTGTTGCAAGCAACACGGAGACCTGCACAGCACAAACTCAAAACTTTGCCCCAACGAATCAGTGAGGTTGTCAAGCTCACCGGTTTGCTGTAACAAAGGATTAAACGTATGGTGTGGAAGGTAATGGTTTGCAGCAAGTAAACAAGTAACAGTGGAAGATGTATCAATGATAAAGATTAGACCGGGGTCCATAGTTCACTAGAGGTGATCTCCTTATATAAACAACATGGCATGAAGGTTAACAAATTACAACAGGACAATTGACAGGAACTGAGCAAGGCATAACAATGTAATTACTAGTCAGAAAGATCCTATGAGATTCGATTGGGCAATACAACAAGATACATAGACCGCCATCCAACTGCATTTATGACTAGAAGTCCATCTTCAGGTTATCATCCGAACCCCCTCCAGTATTAAGTTGCAAGCAACAGACAACTGCTTTAAGCAAAGTGTGTAAGTTAAACAGCCCACATGTTCCATGAACAAGAGACCGTTGTTTTCTCCCTAGAAGCAACAACACATCTACAACCGAAGAGATTATTGTCACTTCCCTTGGAAATTAGAGGCATGAACCCACTATCGAGCATAAATACCCCCTCTTGGAGTCACTAGCAACTACTTGGCCAAGATAGCTACTAACAACGGAGAGCATGCAAGATCACAAACAACACAGACATGATAGAATCATAAAGACAAAACCATTAATCAAACCAACATAATAATCTCGATATCCATCGGATCCCCGCAAACACAACATGCATGATTACAAATAAATTAGATCTTGATCATGAACGGAGCTCACAAGATCTATACATGAAAGCACAAAGGAGGAGATACAACCATCTAGCTACTACATGGACTCATAGTCCAAGGTGGAACTAGTCACGCATCATACCGCAGAGAAGGCCTCCAGGATGATCTCCCCTCCAGCAGAGTGCTGGGAAGAACTTTAGATCCCCCCGATCTAGGGACGATGGTGGCGGCGGCTACAGACGGTTTCATGGATATTTAATCGGGTTGCTTAGGGTTTCTACATCGGGAGCTTCTTATAGGCGAAGGGGCAGGCCGAGGCGACGGCCAGGGGCCCCACACCTCTCCCAGGCGCGGGGCAGGGCCCACCTATGCCTAGGGTGGGTCTGGACGCCCTGGCTTGCCTCTCCGGCTCCCCTCTGGACTTCTTGTTCCCCACGGAAAGTAATTGACTTTGGCGTTTGTCCCGTCCAATTCCGAGAATATTTCTTTACTAGCTTTTCTGAAACCAAAAATAGCAGAAAACAGGCAACTGGCACTGTGGCAACTTGTTAATAGGTTAGTACCATAAAACATGTAAAAAGAACCTCAAAGTGTAGACAAGTAAAGTAAAGTAGATACTAAACAAGCATGGAGCATAAAAAATTATAGATACGTTTCCGACGTATCAATATCCCCAAGCTTAACTCCTGCTGTCCTCGAGTAGGTAAGTGATAAAAAGAATAATTTTTTAGGTGACATGCACCCTCACAATAAAGATCCAACCATTTGCAAGCATTGAAAGCCGGTATCAAAGAACTCTAAACATGTGCGTGAAAATGGAGTTCTAACAATAGGACATAGTAACTATGCATGCAACATGACAAGCTACAAACAAAGATCATGAATAACATGCATTGAAAAACATTTGTTTGTTTCACATGCAGAAAACATAGCATAGTGGCAATCAGCTTATCCCTCATAGAGTAGCAATATAGATGCATAGGACACCTTCAAAGTTCACAAGGGTGACTAGAAACAAATAGCATAAGAACAAGTAATATCACAATATGCATCAATCAATAAGCTTTGGAACACTGCACACAGAATGACAACTATGCTCTCTTAATGGTGCCTAAAGGTAGAAGGTGGACTCGGTAATGGTGGAAGAAAGGACTTTTTGTAAAGGAAGCAGGGATTACAAGTTTCAAAAAGAGCTTCCAAAAATTATGGTACTTGTTAGCTTTCAACCCTCATTGCCCCTATCATAAGCATCTTGAAGTGGTTAAGGTTAAAGTGGCAAAGATGGAGTATATGCTTGACGAAGTATAAGTTGGCAATCTCAAGTCCCTTGAATACAAGGGCCACACCTCATGCATACTCAACTTTGGGCCTAGGTAAGTTCTTGTCATTGTAAGTATTTGCTTTTCATTGAGAACCGCCAACGGGGTACCCCTTGCACATGGTACATGAGCTTTCCCATAACCAAAATGACAAGGCAAGTAGACAATGAGCATCTCAGCAATATTTTTATTTATCATATGCATAGCTTTTTATTGAGGATGTTTCATAGATATATCACTATGGTGATGTTGCAAGTTTCCACCATGATTAGGCATGGCTTAGGCTAGCGGCCCAGACATTTCTCTAACACAGGATACAAACTCCATGGACTTACAAGTTCCCTCTTTATTTCACACCGGTGACATCCATAGACAAAAGAACACGATATCAACTGAGTACAAAGTACAAGTGCAATGTTAAAAACGTTCCCCGTGACAGCACGGTTCTGCTAATTCCAACGTATAAGTGCAAGCATATACAACAAAGTTGTCACAATGGTTCAAGTTTATTAGGGGCAAAGAATATAAAGTGTGCCATCAAGTTCGCGAGGGCTTTAATCACTAAGTTTTCACATAGAAAAATAGTTTTTAGTTGGAAGATAGTTGAAAACAAGAATATACTTGGAATGGTGTAACACACCATGCATAGGATTTTATAATGGACAATTTGGAATAACTTGGTTTCTTGGGAGTTGGAGGCATGAGTATAACTTACTCATACAAGTGGAGGCTAGCAAAAAGACTGGGAGCAACCAAGTAAGAGAGCATAATGGCCATAATCATGCAGTGCAACAAAGCATACTAATCAAAGCAAAGAGTGGTACTACAAGTCAAGGACTAAATGATTATAGAGGCTAATGGTGACTTGTCATAGTCATAACATGGTGTGAGCATGTGCCAAGTAAACCCAAGCAAAATATCAAAGGAGAATACCACAATACTATGCTTTTGCATGCTAAAACAACACATAATTTCTTCAAGGCACACTAAGCAATCCCAATTGTTTGTAACAATACATGCTATAGCAATAATCACTAAGCATAATGCTAAAACAACACCTAGCATGTCATGCTAAAGTCTAAGTCACAGTCAATGCAAGCTCCTCTTGCACTTCAAGCAAGAACTTACTACTCCTTGCTCCTCTTGCACTTCAAGCAAGAACTTACTACTCCTTTCCAACACCAAGCAACTTATTCGCAAAACAACACAGCGAGAACGGGGGTCCAAACTACTTTATTCAAGCAAACTAAACAAACTAAGCAAATCAAACAAAAGCTAAGACGCTCCAAGAACAACACAACTGTGCATGAAACAATAAAAACGAAGTGTCTAGACAGACCTGAGATTTTTATTGATGAAGAAGGGGATACCTTGAGCATCCCCAAGCTTTGACGCTTGTACCTCTTGGATATTTCTTAGGGTGACACCATGGTGGCATCCCCAAGCTTGATATTTTGTCCATTCTTCATCGCATTGCATCATTCTCTCTTTACACCTGAAATTTTTCCTTCATACAAAACTTCACACAATCTTCATTAGCAACATTAGTGTATTCAAAAGATATTAGACCTCTGGCAAAGCTTCGGAACAGCAAGGCTTTTCACTAAAAACACAATCTACTGTAGTAAATCCTTCAAAAAGCTCAATTCACCTAAATAGAACTAAAAAAGAAATCAATAAGAAGCAAATGCAAATAATGGCAGAAATCTGTCAAAACAGACCAGCAGGTATAAACCGATTTTTTCGAACATCTTATGTTGCTCAAATCAAAAAGTGTTGAACTAACGAAAGTTATCTAACATACTGGGGGATGTATTCGTAAATTTTGAGCTCAATCCGAGTTACAGAGACTTCTCATGAATTGTTTTGGTGGAGGACAGAAATCTGTTTTAGGACAGCAACTCCCCAAATCTTACTTCCCTCTTATTAGAGGTCATTCTTGGCACAAAAAGCAAACAAAAAGGATAAGGAGAGGTCGTTACTAAATTAATAACTTCCAAGACTCAAGGAAACTCTTGGGTTATCTCCCAACAAGTACTTTTCTTTAACGCCTTTAAGTTAGGCATGATAGCTTGAGAAGATGCTCACATAAGAAATATGAATTGAAGTCAAAGAGAGCATCAAGAAGCAAATTCAAAACACATTTATGTCTAAACCACTTCCTATGCATAGGAATCTTGTATGCAAATAAATTCACAAAGAACAAAGTGACAGGCATAGGAACATGAAACAAGAGCAACTTCAAAACTTTTAGCACATAGAGAGGTGTTTCAGTACCATGAAAACTTCTACAACCATATTTTCCTCTCTCATAATAATTTTCAGTAGCATCATGAATAAACTCAACATTATAGCTATCACATAAAGCATGCTTTTCATGATCTACAAACACATAATTTTTATCAAGCTAAAAAATAGTGGGATTAAAACCTTCACAGGTTTTACCCAAAGTAGATATTTCAAAAGGATCCACATGAACATAACATTCATCCTCCTTTGGTAAGCATGGGGGACAATCAAATAATATAATAGGTAAAGAGTTACTCTCATTAGAAGGTAGACATGGGTAGATCCTCTCTTCCTCCTTTTGTTCATCACTCTCCTCCTCTTTTCATCTAATGAGCTTCCAGTTTCAACAATTTCTTCTTCCATAGGCTCCTGCAAGGCATTAGTCTCTTCCAGTTGTGGAAAGCACCTATTAAAATATTCAAGAATATAGCCATTTGCTTCCTTATAATTGTCAAAAAAAATAAGTATCTCATAAACCTCATGTTCATAAGGTGCATCATTAGTATTTTCAATCAAACTAGCAAGTTCAAATGCACCCTTGAAGGCAATAAATTCTTCAATTTGTTCCACATCATAAAAGTCATAATTTCCTTTAACATAAGAAGATATGGTAACGTTATCATTATACTCACATTGAAAGGGTAGGTGTTTATACCTCCTGCAGCAACAAACTTTATCAAAGCAATAAGTAACATTATAAGTAGAGCACACGTCTCTAGCAATAGTATTCAACTTAAAAAAAAATTCCCATAAATGTTTCCCTTTTTGTGACAAATGGTGTTCCTTGTAATAATACTTTTGTTCTTTCGTGAACCCACCTTGCCAATAAGAACTAGTTTCAAAGAAACCATCCATTGATAGAAAGCATGACCAAGCAAGGCAACAACAGACCAGCAACTAGAGTAGGAAGTAATTTTTTGTGTTTTTGAATAAAGAAAGAAAACCAAACTAGACTAAATTTTTTTGGTTTTTTTTGAAAGATGCAAACAAAACCAAGCAAAAGAAACAAAGCAAACTAAAAACAAAGCAAAGAGAAAGGAAGTGAAGGGATCCCCTAGTGAAGACGTCCTTAGCCTCCCCTGCAACGGCGCCAGAAAAGCCTTGATGATGCTCGGCATGGCACTTCGTTGGTAACCCCAAGCATAGGGTGTGAAGAGCAAGCAGAAAGTTTTCCCTCAGTTGAGACCAAGGTTATCGAACCAGAAGGAGGAATGAAACGTCACACAGGTGTTGCAAGCAACACGGATACCTGCACAACACAAACTCCAGACTTTGCCCCAACGAATCAATGAGGTTGTCAAGCTCACCAGTTTGCTATAACAAAGGATTAAACATATGGTGTGGAAAGTAATGGTTTGCAGCAAGTAAACACATAACAGTGGAAGATGTATCAATGGTAAAGATTGGACCGGGTCCATAGTTCACTAGAGGTGCTCTCCTTAGATAAACAACATGGCATGAAGGTTAACAAATTACAGCAGGGCAATTGACAGGAACCGAGCAAGGCATAACAATGCAATTACTAGTCAGAAAGATCCTATGAGATTCGATTGGGCAATACAACAAGATACATAGACCGCCATCCAACTGCATCTATGACTAGAAGTCCACCTTCAGGTTATCATCCGAACCCCTAAAGTATTAAGTTGCAAGCAACAGACAACTGCTTTAAGCAAAGTGTGTAAGGTAAACAGTCCAAATGTTACATGAACAAGAGACCATTGTTTTCTCCCTAGTAGCAACTGCACATCTACAACCGAAGAGATTATTGTCACTTTCCTTGGAAACTAGAGGCATGAACCCACTATCGAGCATAAATACCCCCTCTTGGAGTCATTAGCAACTACTTGGCCAAGATAGCTACTAACAACGGAGAGCATGCAAGATCACAAACAACACAGACATGATAGAATCATAAAGACAAAACCATTAATCAAACCAACATAATAATCTCAATATCCATCGGATCCCTGCAAACACAACATGCATGATTACAAATAGATTAGATCTTGATCATGAACGGAGCTCACAAGATCTATACATGAAAGCACAAAGGAGGAGATACAACCATCTAGCTACTACATGGACCCATAGTCCAAGGTGGAACTAGTCACGCATCATACCGGAGAGAAGGCCTCCGGGATGATCTCTCCTCCGGCAGGGTGCCGGGAAGAACTTCAGATCCCCCCAATCTAGGTACGATGGTGGCAGCGGCTACAGACAGTTTCATGGATATTTGATCGGGTTGCTTAGGGTTTCTGCATCGGGGGCTTATTATAGGCAAAGGGGGAGGCCGAGACGGCGACCAGGGGCCCCCACACCCTCCTAGGCGTGGGGCATGGCCCATCCTTGCCTAGGGTGGGTCTGGATGCCCTGGCTTGTGTCAACACCCGGATTTTTCAATCCTAGATGCCTGTTATGCCATACATCGCAATCCCAGGATTACCATTTTTGCGAGACATAACGGAATTGGATACCATAGTACATCATCCGTTACAATGATACATAAGTTCTTACACAAATAGGGATCTCATGATCCAGTTCTTAATACAACTTCAAGCATCGGAATACGTAATAATAACGGTAGCGTAGGCGAAGCTCCATCTTCAGGGTCATAGGCAATGCTGCCGATGGGAGATGATCCTAGTTGTCATAACCTTCCTGGGGTCCATCCTCCAGGTACTCCTCTTCATAGTCTGTCCATGGGAATAGCTAGGGACAAAGCCATGAGTACTCTTTAAGTACTCGCAAACTAATACTAACAGGTAAGGGGTTTTTGGATAATAGGACACTAGGCTCTAGGGTTGTTTTGCAAAAAGCCAGGTTTATCTCTACTCAGTTCCAAAGCTAGTCACAATTTTATAACTCCTAAGTGGGATCTTGAAATTCAGGTCACAACTCTGTTGTGGTCAAGTCAAAGTCTCAAGTCGTTTCACAAGTCATTTTGAAAAGTCTGACGGGGGAACAGTATGGCCACTCCAACTGTCCATAACCGCGGACGCGGCTATTCGAATAGTTTGACACTCTGTAGAGATTGTACACTTTCACCACAACATTCGATACATCTGTCAGGAACAAATCCTGAATTCACCATACTCAGTATGCGGATAATCAATCCTAACCTTTCGATTACACGCCCTAGTATAAGTACCTCTCCTGTGAGTTTGGCCTCCCAACCATGACCAACTGTCATCTTGGGTACTGCACAGGTGGACAATCTTCACAAGGTAGCCTCAGCTCAGACCTTGGCCGTGAGGGAACTAATACTAAGGTATATAAGTTTCCAGTCAAGCCCTACCCAATCTTCGGGTATTGTGGTTGTACGATAAAATTGGAATGGTATCGCATCCAGACAACCATCAGTTTTATAAAGGGCTAAGGCTCATGCCTCAACATTTTCATCACCGAAATCATCAAGTGTTTGGAAACACATGTCCAAAACATTTCAATAGAATGATCCATCATTCCAAGGTTTTCATAACCATTTTTCCACCAAGTATTCCCATCTAAAGTTGATCAAGTTTTATGCTTAGCACTAGCATCTACAGGTGGGGGTAAGCACTGATGAGGGGTGGTAAACTAGTGGGGTTTTAACTAAGTTCAAACTCATGCTTTAGGATGACATCAAGTTATCTAACTTAGGCCAAATTTTATGCTCTTTATGCAACCTTCACATATCTTTCTAGTATCTACCAAACTCTTAGGTGGACTCTAAGTAAGCTTTGATAAAGAAATAAAGTAAGAAGCTAGCACATAAAACTAGGATTTGGTTTATCAAGTGGGTATGATCACATATGCTTAAGGCATATAGTAGTCATATCACAAGTATGGGTTTGTGGCATCGGTAGGGTATCTTGCAAGGTTTAGCTTGCTTCAATATCAGTATAAGCTTGCATAGTTACTAGCTTGCATCAGTGTCAATATAAGCTTGCATAAGTGCAAGTGTTAGCTTGCCTTGTGCAGAGCAGTGGTTGAAGTTCTCCTCGGCTTCCTCTTCGTAGTATCCTCCTTCCTCCTTGTATCCTTGGTCGGTACTAGCGTCTATGAATAAATACGAGGTACACAATCACCAAACAATACTTAACTACTTGCAATCATCACACACAAGGGTCCTATAGATGATCTAGCATCATCTCTACCATTACAAGGTTAAGGCTTGGTTTAAGTCTTTTTATTTTTAGAAAAGTAATTTCTACTCATTAGAAAACTACTTAAGATTTAATATTCTCCAAACTAAACATGGGATCATGTTGACACATGTCATCACCACATATTGTAGTCCATGGGAATGTGATTTAAAGTGGTGTCACAATTTAATAAGGTTTTACCCTTTTATTTTAATTAATTAAAGTGGCTAGAAATGCTTATGGAGCATTCTTTTATTACTTGAACAATATTTTTGCAAGTAAACCTATATATTTTTATATATTCTGAAAGGTATGGTTAAATGTGATTTTTGAGAGAACTCAAAAGCTATTATGGTTTAAATTTGAAAAATGTTTGAATACAGAAAAGCTTCTGCCTTGTTATTTTTACTATGGGTGATCTATAGATCCAAATGACTTGAATCCAACGGGCTTGGATTCAGCATTCATAGACCTTTCCAACAAAATTGGTTTCATTCAAATTGGTGCACTGAATCGATCTGGGTTGATTTTTGAAGTTGGGTACAGAAGTGTGTTTGAATTGAAATAGAAAAAGGTTTAATTTGAATAACTGGGCTGCGCGGGAAAATCGAACGGGCCGGCCTGCTAAGCGGAATGCTCCCGCGGGCTGCTTAAGTGGGTGTCCCCACTCGTCAGTGACACGGGGCTGGGCGAAGCGGTATGGGGCAACGTGGATCGTTCGATCTAGTTCTAATCTAATGGCTGGGAGTCATCATCGACGCGAGACAACTCCGGCGAGAACGAAACCTAGCGCGGCCAGTGAGGGTCGCTGGGGGCTCACCGGGGTACTGGCGAGGGTCGGCGAGGCGGGCGAACGACGAAGTCGACGACGGCGAACTCAGGGGTGGTCGCGGCAGCTCCTAGGGTGGCTCCAATCGCTGGCTCCTTTCTTCTCCGGCAGCGGCAGGCTCCAGTGGAATTCCGGCAAGGTGGTGCTCGCCTTGCTCTGGGAATGGTGTGGCACGAGCAGTGAGGAGAGGGGAGTGAGATGGTGTGAAGAAATCGAGCGGGGGTGGCCTCTATTTATAGTCGAGCGAGGGGACCGTCGGGGCACACGGTGAGCTCGTCGGGGGCGACGTTACAGGCGGCTATTGGCATGGGCAAGGGTAGGGGACGGTGCTGTGTCTCCTGGTGATGCTCAACGACATGGTCGTGAGGCATGGGGCGGTGTGGTTTGGTCTGGAACGGCCGGTGCTCTGCGCGGCAGAGGCGGCGTCTTCGACGGCGGGCGGTGGCTGTGCGGCACGGGGCGACTAATGGGGATGTCTGGCGGTCTCCTGGGTTGATGGCGATCGTGTATGCATGCGGCGAGGGCGGCGCGCGGTCTGTAGGTGATGGTCGAGGGTGGCGCTCTGGCGCACGCTCGGCATGGTCTGGGCGCAGCTTGTGCGCGTGGTCCAGGGCTTGGCAACGCTTGCGGCTGGGACAGTGAGTGGCGGTGAACGGTGGGCTGCCTCCTAGACAAGGTTGGCACGGCTAGTTCTTCCTCTAGCTTGTTGTCCACAATGGGGTGACATTAGGGTGCTCGGCTGTTCACCATTAATGGCAATGGCAAGCTCACAGGGGTGCTAGTGTTGGGCTAATCTTTCTAGATGATCTACTGAGCTGTGTGTGAGCTAACTAGGGAACAAGTTAGGCAAGAATCACTGCACACTACAGTGTTTGATGTTTTTGTTGATTTGTGTCTGCAACCTGTTTGATGAAATGGCCGCATGAAATCAAGTTTTGAATTTTGAAATGATTTTTGGTGGGTTTGCTAGATTGGTGCTAGTGAGTCTGCAGATGCTTGGGTTTTGAAAGTTGAGCTTGTTTGAGTGGGTTTTGAAAAAGTGGGATCTTCCCATATGAAGAAGATTCAATTTTGAATTGTCATTTAAACTATGCATTTGAAAGTTTCTGGATGATCACAAAGTGGGCCTTGATACTCTGTTATGAGTACATTCAAGGGGTGCAAAGATCCAGAAAAGTTTCTGTTAGGTTCTAAAAGTTTGAGACAGCCAAAGTAGGCATGGGAGTTAAATTGGCCAAAATGACCATTCACTTAATATATTTGTTTTGATTTACTTGTCTTTAGCAAAAGTGTGGGAAATGTTTTAGATGATGTTTATTTCACCTAAGAAACATTTTACAAGCAATGGATCACACAAACAAGGTGGTTTTTAAAGAAATTCAAAATCCATGCATACACATATGCATGCATTCATGATTTTATTTAGAAAAGTTTTTGTTAACCCTAATCTTGATGATTAGTGTTTGATGATCTAAGTTTAGTATTTTTGGGATGTTACAAACCTTCCCCCCTTAAACAAAATCTCGTCCCGAGATTTGAAAAAGGATGAAAATATTACCTAGGATTTGAAGAGATCGGGAAACTCTGTCCTGATGTGATCTTCGCGCTCCCATGTAGCTTCCTCTTCTGTGGTTTTGCTCCACTAGATCTTGAGAAACTTGATGCTTCGTGTTCGGGTAGTTCGAAAAGCTTCTTCCAAAATGCGGATGGGCACTTCGGGATATGTCAGGTCATCGTTGATCTCTATGATCTGATGATCGATATTCTTGAACACTTCGGTCTTCTTGGGGACTTCGAGACATTTGCGAAGTAATGAGATATGGAACACACTATGCACAGCTGACATTTCTTCAGGTAGTTCCAGTTGATAAGATACTTCTCCTCGACGGTTCAAAATTTTGAAAGGTCCGATATATCTGGGGGCTAACTTTCCTTTGAGTTGGAAACGCTGCATTCTCTTCAATGGCGACACTTTCAGATAAACAAAATCTCCGATGTTGAAGGCGAGGTCTCGATGTCTCTTGTCGGCATAACTCTTCTGTCGGGATTGGGCGGTCTTGAGGTGCTCACGAATCTTGTGAACCTTCTCTTCTGCTTCTCGTAGGATGTCGGGTCCGAAGATCTGACTCTCTCCTACTTACGACCAGTTCAAAGGGGTGCGACACTTTCTTCCGTACATGAATTCAAATGGGGCCATTTGCAAACTTGCTTGGTAACTATTATTGTAAGAAAATTCTGCAAACGGCAGATAGTCTTCCCACTTGGATCCATATTCTAGCACACATGCTCTAAGCATATCTTCGAGTATTTGGTTTACTCGCTCTGTTTGTCCATCGGTCTGAGGGTGATACGCGGTACTGAAATCTAGGCGGGTTCCTAAACCTTCTTGGACTTTCTTCCAAAATCTCGAGGTAAATTGAGTTCCTCGATCCGATACTATGTTCTTGGGGACTCCGTGCAAATTAACTATTCTAGCGATGTACAACTCCGCTAGCTTCGAACTCTGATAGGTGGTTTTGACGGGCAAGAAATGGGCGACTTTGGACAATCTGTCCACTATGACCCAGATAGAGTCATTTCCCCTACTAGAAGTAGGTAGTCCAGTGATAAAGTCCATTCCTACAGAATCCCATTTCCATTCCGGAATTTGCAAAGGTTGCAACAATCCAGCGGGTCTTTGATGTCCTGCCTTGACTCGCTGGCATATATCACATTTAGCGATATAGCTTCCGATTTCTCTCTTCATCTTATGCCACCAAAATTGCTCTTTTAAATCTTGATACATCTTCGTTCCTCCGGGATGGATAGAATAAAGAGTATCATGAGTCTCCTTCAAGATAACTTCTTTCAACTCCGAATCTGCTGGTACACAAAGGCGTCCTTTGTACCACAGCACTCCTTCTTCGTCCTCAGTGAATCCGGGTACTTTGCCTGTACCGATACGACACTTGATTCCGTCGATACTAGCATTTCCCTTCTGCGCTTCTTTAATCTGACTGATCAAAGTGGGCTGAAATTCTATGCTAGCCAAAAATCCTTCACTTACTAATTCTATTCAAAAATCTTCCATCTCCTTGTGTAGACTTGGTTGCTCCTTCAAAATCATGGAGTTCAAGCGACAGGGCAATCTGCTAAGGGCATCGGCTACCACGTTGGCTTTACCAGGGTGATAGTGAATGTCCAGGTCGTAATCCTTGATTAGCTCAATCCATCTTCTCTGCCTCATATTCAACTCTTTCTGAGTGAATATATACTTTAGGCCCTTGTGATCCGAATAAATCTCACAACGATTTCCCATTAGGTAATGTCTCCATGTCTTCAGGGCTAGAACTACGGCTGCGAGTTCAAGGTCATGGGTTGGGTAGTTTTGCTCATGTTGCTTCAATTGTCGAGATAGATAAGATATAACTTTGCCTTCTTACATTAGCACACATCCGAGACCAATCTTGGATGCGTCACAATACACATCGAAGGGCTTCGTGATATCCGGCATGATTAAGATTGGGGCTGATATCAATCTCCTCTTGAGTTCTTGAAAACTCGCTTCACACTTGTCTGTCCATTCAAACTTCTTGTCCTTCTTCAGCAATTGGGTTATGGGTCGGGCGATACTCGAGAATCCTTCTACGAATTTGCGGTAATATCCCGCCAATCCGAGAAAAGCACGAACTTGGGTTTGAGTGGTTGGGGCTTGCCAATCTTCTACATCTTTTACTTTGGCCGGGTCAACAACAATTCCTCCTTCTGATACAATGTGACCAAGGAATCCTACCTCCTGTAACCAGAATTCACATTTGCTAAACTTTGCATACAACTGATGCTCTGTAAGGGTTCCAAGAATGGTCCTTAGGTGTAGCTCATGTTCTTCTTCTGATTTGGAATAAATCAGAATGTCATCGATGAAAACAACGACAAACTTATCCAGGAAGTCCATAAAAATCTTATTCATGAGATTCATGAAATAAGCGGGGGCATTGGTTAATCCAAAAGACATGACTGTATACTCGTACAATCCATATCTGGTGGTAAAGGCAGTCTTTGGAATATCCTCTGCACGAATCTTGAGTTGATGATAGCCAGTTCTAAGATCAATCTTAGAAAACACCTGGGCACCGGTCAACTGATCAAACAAATCCTCTATCTTGGGCAAGGGGTACTTGTTCTTGATGGTGACATCATTCAACTTCCGATAATCCGTACATAAACGGTTACCTCCATCTTTCTTGTCCACAAATAAGACAGGTGATCTCCATGGTGACGTACTTGGTTGAATTAGTCCAATTTCTAGCATGGAATCCAGTTGCTTCTTCAGTTCTTCTAACTCTGATGGGTTCATACTATAGGGTCTCTGGGCTATGGGTCCGGTTCCGGGGATTAGTTCAATGATAAACTCGATATCCCGATCTGGGGGCATACCGGGCAAAATATCTGGAAATACATCGGGGTATTCACAGACTATCCGGACTTGGTCAATGGTAGGTTGGGCTAGACTCTTGTTACACTTGAATTGGCGAGGTAAGGTTTCAGATATATGCTCGACTGATATTCCGGCGGTACTGGTCATGGTGATGGCTTTCTTGGCACAGTCAATCAATCCCTTATGTTTGGACATCCAATCCATTCCTAGTACTACTTCCAAACCTTTAGTTCCGAGTACAATTAGATTAGCATAAAAATCTATGCCATGGATTTGGATAGGGACGACCTTGCAAATTTGCCTAGCCTTGGTGGTTGATCCGGGGATTTGCACAATCATAACATGCTTCAGTTTGGTTGGTTGAATTTTACTAGTGCAGGCAAATTCTTCGGTGACAAATGAATGCGATGCACCAGAGTCAAACAACACTCTTGCAAGTACCGAATTAACAGAAAACATACCTAGCACGACGTCTGGCGCTTCCTGAGCTTCTTCAGCATGCATGAGAAAAAGACGGCCATTGCGGTTGAGTGAATTTCCTGGGGCAAATCTCCTTCCTGGCTGAACACGACGCTGTTGCTGAGCTGGGGTATTGGCATTAGGGGCTGTAACATTCTTCTTGTTGGGGTACTTGTTGGAATAGTGGCCTTTATTTCCACAGTCATAACAGGTCACTTGTGACTTGTCCTTGGCTGCGACAGGCACAACATTGCTTCCAGTCCTCGGGGCAGTGCTGGGATTGGCGGTAGCATTGTTGGTGTTGAACTTGGGTGGGGCACGGGTGAAATTGCTAGAGTTGCCGGGGTTGTTGTGATTTCCTCCAGTTCTAGGGTTTCCACGGTTGGGGTAGGTTGGACGGGTCATAGGGGGTCTATTGGTTCTTGGGGCAAATCCTGAAGATGGGTTGGGGCGATACTTTGGGGTCTGATGGGTTCCTGGTTGATGCATCATACGACGCTTGCGGTTTTCATTGGCTTGGTTGATCTTTCCTTCCATCTGGATGGCTGAATCGACAAGGGCTTCAATATCAGCAAAGGGGATATTTACTAACACCGTCTGCATATCGTCATGCAGACCATTCAGGAATCTTTCTTTCTTCTTGGCTTCGGTGTCTATCTCGTCCGGGGCATACCTAGCTAATGACAAAAATTTGTCACGGTATTCCACTACAGTCATCCTTCCTTGCTTTAGCTCTCTGAACTCGTCTCTCATTCTCTTGATCAAACCTAGTGGCACATGGGTTCTGCTAAACTTGACCTTGAATTCCTCCCAGGTCATCATCTGGCCTCCGGTCATGGCACAAACACTGTTCCACCATGCCCTGGCATCTCCGGCTAGATAGTGGGTGGCAAATAGAACTTTCTCGTTGGCTTCGACTCCTGCTACTTCTAAGTTATTTTCCATGGTTTGCAGCCAATCATCGGCGTCTAGAGGTTCTTCTGACTTGGTGAAAACAGGTGGGTTGGTATTCTGAAAATTCTTGAGCTTAGATCCATGGTTGTCCTGATTTCCATGGCCTTGGTTGTTGTGGGCTAGCTGGGCTATCTGTTGCAGAGTGGCTAGGTTGGCTTGACGTTCCGCTCTTTCAGCTTCGTGGTCAGAGGTCAACATTTGCAGAATCTGCAACATCGGATGCGGGGCTGAACCACTTCCTCCACGTGGCATCTGAAGATTTAGATAAATTGTGAGAAAAGAGGGAAATTTTCTAAGGTTTGGGGTCTTTGAAAAGTTTTAAAGGTTTGACTCAGATTTTTCTAGCAACTTGCTTTTTCATTCATTCATTCATAGCACACAGTACAACACACACCACAACAAGGAAAAACAGATGGTTTTAAGAACCATTCTGAAATCTACGATACAGTGGGACCGACTACTACTCACTACGCTAGTGCTCATTGCTACTACTCCTCGGAGTCTGTGGCTTCATCATCTTCATTATCATCGATGAAGGCGAAATCATCCTCATCGGTGAAGAAGTCCATGGCCTGATCCTCCAGAAAATCATCGTCATCACTAAGATAAGAGTAAGGGTCTCCACGAAGATCCTCTCCGGCATTCTCCCTTTCCTCCAACTGCATGTCCCTCTCATGGATGGTCTCTTCCAGAGATGAGATGCGGTGGCGAAGACGGGCAATAATGCGCTCCTTCTTGTCAAGTTGACGGCGACGAGACTTGCGATCCTTTGCTAGCATGGCTATGGTCTGATCCTTCGTCTTGATGATGGCAGACTTGTGGTTGCAATAGTCACGGCAGTTGTCCAACTCCTGTTGACGATCATACATCATGAAGCTAAGGTGGTCCAATTGAGTCTTCAGCTCAGGGTGGTATGGGGCTTCCAGTGGTTGTCCATTTGCATCACGCCTTGGGAAAAACTCAAAGCGGGTTCCCTTGATCTGATTGATGCTCCGCCCACACAGACGGGAGAGAGATTCCTGCATTGCTCTGGCAAGTCCATCGAGCCAGTTGTTCTCTCTTAAGGTAAACTGAATTCCTTCCGCAGTGGGAGGTTCAATCTTTCCTCGGAGACTTGCAACAATTAGCCACTGCAGATCTTCTCCTCCTTGATCATTGAGCTGAGCTCCGAAGAACTCGAGGTGTGGACGCTCCAGAAGTTCCGAAAGCTGATCCAGATCCCTCTCAAAGATAAGGTCTCCTCCATTCCGCAACTGATAAAACTTGCTGTACTTCACGTCCATCTATAAAAATAGAGGATGAGTAGATTAGCAGAGTGATCAAGTGTGTCAAAATTTTATGTATTTTGCAAGAGTTTTTGAGGAACATGAATTTTTATGAAAGAATCAAAGGGATAAGAGTGAGAGTAGGTTTTTGTAAATATTTGTTTTTCTTTGGTTTTGAAACTAAATTTTTGGTTCACGTCCAGTCCAACTAGGGTCTCCTATGGTCAGGATGGCTCTGATACCAACTTGTCAACACCCAGATTTTTCAATCCTAGATGCATGTTATGCCATACATCGCAATCCCAGGATTACCATTTTTGTGAGACATAACAGAATTGTATACCATAGTACATCATCCGTTACAATGATACATAAGTTCTTACACAAATAGGGATCTCATGATCCAGTTCTTAATACAACTTCAAGCAGCGGAATACGTAATAATAACGGTAGCGTAGGCGAAGCTCCATCTTCAGGGTCACAGGCAATGCTGACGATGGGAGATGATCCTAGTTGTCGTAACCTTCCTGGGGTCCATCCTCTAGGTACTCCTCTTCATAGTCTGGCCATGGGAATAGCCAGGGACAAAGCCATGAGTACACTTTAAGTACTCGCAAACTAATACTAACAGGTAAGGGGTTTTTGGATAATAGGACACTAGGCTCTAGGGTTGTCTTGCAAAAAGCCAGGTTTATCTCTACTCAGTTCCAAAGCTAGTCACAATTTTATAACTCCTAAGTGGGATCTTGTAATTCAGGTCACAACTCTGTTGTGGTCAAGTCAAAGTCTCAAGTCGTTTCACAAGTCATTTTGAAAAGTCTGACGGGGGAACAGTATGGCCACTCCAACTGTCCATAACCGCGGACGCGGCTATTCGAATAGTTTGACACTCTGCAGAGATTGTACACTTTCACCACAACATTCGATACATCCGTCAGGAACAAATCCTGAATTCACCATACTCAGTATGCGGATAATCAATCCTAACCTTTCGATTACACGCCCTAGTATAAGTACCTCTCCTGTGAGTTTGGCCTCCCAACCATGACCAACTGTCATCTTGGGTACTGCACAGGTGGACAATCTTCACAAGGTAGCCTCAGCTCAGACCTTGGCCGTGAGGGAACTAATACTAAGGTATATAAGTTTCCAGTCAAGCCCTACCCAATCTTCGGGTATTGTGGTTGTACGATAAAATTGGAATGGTATCGCATCCAGACAACCATCAGTTTTATAAAGGGCTAAGGCTCATGCCTCAACATTTTCATCACCGAAATCATCAAGTGTTTGGAAACACATGTCCAAAACATTTCAATAGAATGATCCATCATTCCAAGGTTTTCATAACCATTTTTCCACCAAGTATTCCCATCTAAAGTTGATCAAGTTTTATGCTTAGCACTAGCATCTACATGTGGGGGTAAGCACTGATGAGGGGTGGTAAACTAGTGGGGTTTTAACTAAGTTCAAACTCATGCCTTAGGATGACATCAACTTATCTAACTTAGGCCAAATTTTATGCTCTTTATGCAACCTTCACATATATTTCTAGTATCTACCAAACTCTTAGGTGGACTCTAAGTAAGCTTTGATAAAGAAATAAAGTAAGAAGCTGGCACATAAAACTAGGATTTGGTTTATCAAGTGGGTATGATCACATATGCTTAAGGCATATAGTAGTCATATCACAAGTATGGGTTTGTGGCATCGGTAGGGTATCTTGCAAGGTTTAGCTTGCTTCAATATCAGTATAAGCTTGCATAGTTACTAGCTTGCATCAGTGTCAATATAAGCTTGCATAAGTGCAAGTGTTAGCTTGCCTTGTGTAGAGCAGTGGTTGAAGTTCTCCTCGGCTTCCTCTTCGTAGTATCCTCCTTCCTCCTCGTATCCTTGGTCGGTACTAGCGTCTATGAATAAATACGAGGTACACAATCACCAAACAATACTTAACTACTTGCAATCATCACACACAAGGGTCCTATAGATGATCTAGCATCATCTCTAACATTACAAGGTTAAGGCTTGGTTTAAGTCTTTTTATTTTTAGAAAAGTAATTTCTACTCATTGGAAAACTACTTAAGATTTAATATTCTCCAAACTAAACATGGGATCATGTTGACACATGTCATCACCACATATTGTAGTCCATGGGAATGTGATTTAAAGTGGTGTCACAATTTAATAAGGTTTTACCCTTTTATTTTAATTAATTAAAGTGGCTAGAAATGCTTATGGAGCATTCTTTTATTACTTGAACAATATTTCTGCAAGTAAACCTATATATTTTTATATATTCTGAAAGGTATGGTTAAATGTGATTTTTGAGAGTTGGAGTCAACTCAAAACCTATTATGGTTTAAATTTGAAAAATGTTTGAATGTAGAAAAGCGTCTGCCTTGTTATTTTTACTATGGGTGATCTATAGATCCAAATGACTTGAATCCAACGGGCTTGGATTCAGCATTCACAGACCTTTCCAACAAAATTGGTTTCATTCAAATTGGTGCACTGAATCAATCTGGGTTGATTTTTGAAGTTGGGTACAGAAGTGTGTTTGAATTGAAATAGAAAAAGGTTTAATTTGAATAACTGGGCTGCGCGGGAAAATCGAACGGGCCGGCCTGCTAAGCGCAATGCTCCCGCGGGCTGCTTAAGTGGGTGTCCCCACTCGTCAGTGACACGGGGCTAGGCGAAGCGGTATGGGGCAACGTGGATCGTTCGATCTAGTTCTAATCTAACGGCTGGGAGTCATCGTCGACGCGAGACAATTCCGGCGAGAACGAAACCTAGCGCGGCCAGTGAGGGTCGCTGGGGGCTCACTGGGGTACTGGCGAGGGTCAGCGAGGCGGGCGAACGACGAAGTCGACGACGGCGAACTCAGGGGTGGTCGTGGCAGCTGCTGGGGTGGCTCCAATCGCTGGCTCCTTTCTTCTCCAGCAGCAGCAGGCTCCAGTGAAATTCCGGCGAGGTGGTGCTCGCCTTGCTCTGGGAATGGTGTGGCACGATCAGTGAGGAGAGGGGAGTGAGATGGTGTGAAGAAATCGAGCGGGGGTGGCCTCTATTTATAGTCGAGCGAGGGGACCGTCGGGGCGCACGGTGAGCTCGTCGGGGGCGACGTTACAGGCGGCTATTGGCATGGGCAAGGGTAGGGGACGGTGCTGTGTCTCCTGGCGATGCTCAACGACATGGTCGCGAGGCATGGGGCGGTGTGGTTTGGTCTGGAATGGCCGGTGCTCTACGTGGCAGAGGCGGCGTCTTCGACGGCGGGCGGTGGCTGTGCGGCACGGGGCGGCTAATGGGGATGTCTGGCGGTCTCCTGGGTTGATGGCGATCGTGTATGCACGCGGCGAGGGCGGCGCGTGGTCTGTGGGTGATGGTCGAGGGTGGCGCTCTAGCACACGCTCGGCATGGTCTGGGCGCGGCTGTGGTCCAGGGCTTGGCAACGCTTGCGGCTGGGACAGTGAGTGGCGGTGGACGGTGGACTCCCTCCTAGACAAGGTTGGCACGGCTAGTTCTTCCTCTAGCTTGCTGTCCACAATGGGGTGACATTGGGGTGCTCGTCTGTTCACCATTAATGGCAATGGCAAGCTCACAGGGGTGCTAGTGTTAGGCTAATCTTTCTAGATGATCTACTGAGCTATGTGTGAGCTAACTAGGGAACAAGTTAGGCAAGAATCACTGCACACTATAGTGTTTGATGTTTTTGTTGATTTGTGTCTGCAACCTGTTTGATGAAATGGCCGCATGAAATCAAGTTTTGAATTTTGAAATGATTTTTGGTGGGTTTGCTAGATTGGTGCTGGTGAGTCTGCAGATGCTTGGGTTTTGAAAGTTGAGCTTGTTTGAGTGGGTTTTGAAAAAGTGGGATCTTCCCATATGAAGAAGATTCAATTTTGAATTGTCATTTAAACTATGCATTTGAAAGTTTCTGGATGATCACAAAGTGGGCCTTGATACTCTGTTATGAGTACATTCAAGGGGTGCAAAGATCCAGAAAAGTTTCTGTTAGGTTCTGAAAGTTTGAGACAGCCAAAGTAGGCATGGGAGTTAAATTGGCCAAAATGACCATTCACTTAATATATTTGTTTTGATTTACTTGTCTTTAGCAAAAGTGTGGGAAATGTTTTAGATGATGTTTATTTCACCTAAGAAACATTTTACAAGCAATGGATCACACAAACAAGGTGGTTTTTAAAGAAATTCAAAATCCATGCATACACATATGCATGCATTCATGATTTTATTTAGAAAAGTTTTTGTTAACCCTAATCTTGATGATTAGTGTTTGATGATCTAAGTTTAGTATTTTTGGGATGTTACAGCTTGCCTCTCTGGCTCCCCTCTGGACTTCTTGTTCCCCACGGAAAGTAATTGACTTTAGCGTTTGTCCCGTCCAATTCCGAGAATATTTCTTTACTAGCTTTTCTGAAACCAAAAACAGCAGAAAACAGGCAACTGACACTGTGGCAACTTGTTAATAGGTTAGTACCAGAAAACATGTAAAAAGCACCTCAAAGTGTAGACAAGTAAAGCAAAGTAGATACTAAACAAGCATGGAGCATCAAAAATTATAGATACGTTTCCGACGTATCAGATCCCAGCACACTTCTTTTGGAGAGAGACACACTCTGTTTTCACTTCCTAGAGCACTCTAGTTTTCATTCTTATTGTCTTATGAATATTCTCTTTTGCTAGCACTGTGTTTAGCCTTAGTTTTCTTGTGCTTTCAGCATAGACTTTTTAGTTCTTCTCTGTGGATTTGTGAGACATGCTCATTGATCTTTATTGATTATTATCTTTGTGAGTTATTTCAAATAAGTCGATTGGTGTTGGAAAATAGTAGGAAGCTTCATGCTTAAGTGGTACAAAAGGAAGCTTGTTTTGACTGTGGTTAGACTTTATCATGTCATGCTAGATGTTGTTTTGACCTTATGCTTAGTGATTATTGCTGTAGCGTGAATTGTTCCAAACAATTAGGATTGCTTAATGTGCCTTAAAGGAATCATGTGTTGTTTTACCATACAAAAGCATAGTATTGTGGTATTCTCCTTTGATGCTTTGTTTGGGTTGACTTGGCACATGCTCACACCATGTTATGACTATGAACCAGTCACCTTAGCCTCTATGATCATTTAGTTTTTGACTTGTGGTGCCACTTTATGCTTTGATTAGTAATGTTTTGTCGCTCTGCATGATTATGGCCATTATTGCTCTCTTAGTTGGTCGCTCCCAGTCTTTTGCTAGCCTCCTCTTGTACTGAGTAAGCTCTACTCATGCATCCAACTCCCAAGAAACCAAGTTATTCCAAAGTGTCCACTATAAATTCCTATGCATGGTGTGTTACACCATTCCAAGTATATTCTTGTTTTCATCTACCTTCCAATTAAAAAGTCTCTTTGTTATGTGAAAACTTAGTGATTAAAGCTCTCACAAACTTGATGGCACGCTTTATTTTTCTTGCCCCTAATAAACTTGAACCATTGTGTCATCTATGTTGTATATGCTTGCACTTATACATTGGAATTAGCAGAACCGTGCTTTCACGGGGAACGCTTTCAACATTGCACTTGTACATTATACCCAATTGATATCATGCTCTTTTGTCTATGGATGCCGTCGGTGTGAAATGAAAGGGGAGCTTGTAAGTCCATGGAGTTATGTATGTGTGTTAGAGAAACACCTGGGCCGCTAGCCTAAGCCATGCCTAATTGATGAGTGCGTGAACACTTTGTTGGGAGACCCCAAGAGGAAGGTATGATGAGCACAGCAACAAGTTTTCCCTTAGTAAGAAACCGAGATTATCGAACCAGTAGGAGGAAGGAAACGACTCAAAGGTGTTGCTAGCAACTTGGGGACCTGCACAACACAAACTCAAGACTTTGCCCCAACAAACAGTGATGTTGTCAATCTCACTGGTTTGCTGTAACAAAAGATTAACTCTATGGTGTGGAAGGTAATGGTGGTTTGCAACAAGTAAACAGTAACAGTGGAAGATATATCAATGGGAAAGATTGGACCAGGGTCCATAGTTCACTAGAGGTGTTCTCCTTAGATAAACAAACATGGCATGCTGGGTAAACAAATTACAGCAGGGAAATTGATAGGACTGAGCAAGGCATAACAATGCAATACTAGACATTCATGATCCTATGAGATTCGATTGGGCAATACAACAAGATACATAAACCGCCATCCAACTGCATCTATGACTAGAAGTCCACCTTTGGGTTATCATCCGAACCCCCTCCAATATTAAGTTGCAAGCAACAGACAACTTCTTTAAGCAAAGTGTGTAAGGTAAACAATCCACTTGTTCCATGAACAAGAGACCGTTGTTTTCTCCCTAGTGGCAACAACACATCTAAAACCTTAGAGATTTCCATCACTTCCCTTAGATTAAATAGAGGCATGAACCCACTATCGATCATAAATACCCCCTCTTGGAGTCACTAGCATCTACTTGGCCAAGATAGCTATTAACAACGGTGAAAGGGCATGTATGCCCCCATCTGTGGTTTTGGTAATTAATGACAGTCTCTATGGACTAATGTGTAAATTGAGTTTCACTTGTAGGTTTGTCCATTGGCATCGCTTGGGCCATGTGTTGGTCTCAAGGTTGGAAGATGAAGAAATGTCCAAGGGCTTTGTGCCCATTGGAATCATGAAGAAAGAAGGAGCTTGAAGGTCGATCAAGGCATGTGCAAAGAGTTGCATCAAGATGGATCAACCTCAAGTAGGGATGAAGAAGGGCGAGCTTAAGATGCACCATCTCTAGAAGATCTCATGCTTGAAGCTTGCCATCCTCGTGCTCATGGAATGATGAAGACAAGTTCAAAGAAGAGGTTTCCCCATGGAGTATGGGGGAGCAATTTGCAAGTCTTCATCTTCATCAAGCAAGAGCATCCAAGAAAGTGTTCCCACTATAGAAGAACAAGACGGTCTACATCAAGTTCAAGTGGGATGCTCAAGGCAAAGGTATGTTCTTGATAGGGCTTTTCTTTTGCCGGTCTCGTTTTGTTAGTTGGGAGACCGGGTTTAGGATAGATAGCCGTGCTATCAAGAGGGGCTCTCAAGCGGGTGTCTCGTCTGCATCGTTCAGAGAGAGCTCAAACCTTTGCATTCATAGAATCATCTTTCTTGGTTGTTATTTGGTTCTTGTCCATGAGAGGATCTAGAGCTTGTGGTCACCATCATAACAAGCTCTAGTTCATCATCTAAGGATTTCACTTGCATATCTTATTGCGGTTTTTGATCTTGCGGGTTTTCCGGCTCCACACCTTGGGGGATACTTCACATATATATTCATGATATTTTCTCCCAAGGTGATACCCAATATTTCGATTCGTTGTTATCTTTCCAACAAAATTGGTTTCATCCCGTTTGGAGTTCGTATGCAAAAGTTATTGCGTTTCTGGTTTCTGGAATTTCCCTGACCGGAAGTTCCGGCTTCCCACCGGAAGTTTCGCTAGGGCATCTTTGCCACCGAAAGTTCCGGTGGAAGTTCCGGGTCTTGTTCCGCTCATGTTCAGTAACCTTCTGTTTTGAATATGTCTATTTGACGGAACTTCTGTCGGAACTTCCACCGGAAGTTTTGCTCCCACCGGAAGTTCCGGTGAACCGGCAGAAGTTCCGACCAGGATTCGCTTTTTCAGTTTCTCGCTCCGCAGTTTTTGACCGTTGGCTGTGTGCCACCGGAATTTCCGGCCTCCCACCAGAAGTTCCGGCCAGGAGTCACGAATGCCCATAACGGGCAGATCTGGGAGCCCTTTAAAAGGGGCTCCTCTTCCCCTTCGTGGGTACCAGCTTTTCTTCTTGGTTCTTGGCTTTCTCTCTCTCTCCTCCATTGTCAACCTTGAAGAAGCTTTCCCTCTCCTTTTCCCCTCCTATGATTCTTGCATCTTTTTGAGGGATTTGAGAGAGGAGATCTAGATCTACAATCCCCCCAAGCTAAATCCCTTCTTTGTGAAGGAATCATTGGGATCTAGATCTTGGAGAGTTTTGTGTTCTTCTTTTGTGTTCTTCCTCCCTTATTCCCCCAATAGCTGTTGTAGCTTTGTTGGAATTTGGGAGAGAAGGACTTGCCCTTGCATTTGGTGCATAGGTTTGAGTTCTCCTCGGAGATTCGACAAGTTCAAGCTTGTGAGCTTGTTTCTCTTGGGTTCCTTGGAACCCTAGACGGTTGTGTGGTTGGATTGTTGACCTTTTGTGGTCTTGTAGCCTTTTGTGGCGTTGTTGGCCTTTTGTGGCATTGTTGGCCTTTTGTTGCTTTGTTGTTGGGAGCCTCCAATTGAGTTGTGGAGTTAGCCCCAATCTTGTACGGGTTCGGTGACCGCCCTCAAGCGTCCCATAGTGGAGCAAGTGCCCGCCTTTTGTGGTGCGCACTTGGGAGAATAGGGTGAGCCTTTTGTGGCATCGGTGAGTTGCGTTCTTCCACATCCAGGGTGAGGCCTTGTGTGGCGTTGGGTGAGCATCGAGCCACCACACCTCGAGGTGAGCCATTTGTGGCGTTCGGAGAGCATTGCGCCATCGCACCTCTCCAACGGAGACGTAGCTTCTTTAGAAGTGAACTTTGGGAAACAAATCTTCGTCTCTGCGTCCATCGGTTATCTCTCAACCGAACCCTTTACTTATGCACTTTACATTGTGATAGCCATCGTGCTTAAAGTATTTATACCTTGCTATCACCTTGTTGCTTGTATTGCTTAGCATAGGTTGTTGGTGCACCTAGGTGAACTTAGTGGCTAGGTTTTGTGCTCAATAAATTAAACGTTAGTTTTATTCCGCATTTACTTGAGCCTAAACCGTAATAATTTTTAAAAAGCCTATTCACCCCCCTCTAGGCGACTTCCTTTGTACTTTCAAACAGAAAGCATGCAAGATCACAAACAACACAAACATGATAGAATCAATAAGACAAAACCATTAATCAATCTGACATAGTAATCTCAATATCCATCGGATCCCCACAAACACAACATGCATGATTACAAATAGATGAGATCTTTATCATGAACGGAGCTCACAAGATCTAGACATGAAAGCACAAACGAGGAGATACAACCATCTAGCTACTACATGGACCCGTAGGCCAAGGTGAAACTACTCACGCTTCATACTGTAGGCTGGCATGATGAAGAAGAAGGCCTCTGGGATGATCTCCCCTTCGGCAGGGTGCCGGGAAGAGCTTTAGATCCCGCGATCTAGGGACGATGGTGGCGGCGGCTACAGACGGTTTCGTGGAAAATTGATCGGGTACTTAGGGTTTAGGCATCAGGGAGTCTTTATAGGCGAAGAGGCGAGGCAGGGGGCCGCCAGGGCGGCTGCACCCCCCAGGCACGGGGTGGGCCCACCCGTGCGGCCAGGGGGTGATGACCCACAAGTATAGGGGGTATCGTAGTACTTTTGATAAATAGGAGTGTCGATCCCAACGAGGAGCAGAAGGTGCTGAACAGTGGTATGGAGAAGTAAATCCCTATGAATACTTAGCAAACGGATTTTTAGTGGTTTTCTGACAAAGCAACAAAACAAGGAGCAAGTAACAAAGATAATGAACAAACGGAGCAAGTGGCCCAATCCTTTCTTAGCAAAGGACAAGCCGGTGGAAATACTTATAAGGACAAAACGTTCTCGAGGACACATGGGAATTCTGTCAAGTGCTTTCGCTTCAAATAGCTGAGTACTCTTCTCTGGTGTTGTAAGTGTTGTGTGGGTGAACCTGTGCTAACATACCGCCCTTCCTAGGACTAATACATACTTGTGATTAAACCCCTACAAACATCAGTAACTATAGGAAAGTAATTAAGATATAAGTCTAACCACAACCTTAAACTCTGAGATCCTACGCTCCCTTGTGCAAAGGTGTCCTAACGGGGGTTCAGGTTTCTGTCACTCCGGCAACCCCACGATTAGTATCCAAATACACAATGTATTCCCCTAGGCTCATAAATGGTGAAGTGTCATGTAGTCGACGTTCACATGATACCACTAGAAGAATAATACCACAACTTAAGTACTAAACCATTGAATAATAACTCATCTCAGATTCACTACTAACAACATGACTTCTCCCATGTCCTCAAGAACTAAACGAACTACTCACAAGACATCATATGGATCAAGATCAAAGATGATATGATAATGGATAACAATATGAACATAGACAATAATCCAATGGTTCCACTCACAAGCATCAACTACAATAGTAATTAACACCGGGAAAGTTTCCCCTAATAACTAAAGGAATATCCAACACAATTGTTACAGCAGGACAGAGTGGTCATGATGGTGCTGGTGGAGATGATGGTATGGATGATGATGATGATCCCAATGAAGCCTAGCTTCACGATGGTGTTGATGGCGAATGTCTCCCCTCTCCGGGAAGGAATTCCCCCAACAGAAATTTGTCTGTCGGAGAGATCTTTCTCTCTCTGTGTTTTCCGCCCCCTAGAGGCGGCGGAAATCTATCTGTGGTCGCTCCCCTAGTGTTAGGGTTCCGTAGGGAAGATATAGGCGAAGGGGCGTAGTCGGAGGCTGGGCAGGTGGGCCACACCTGCCCTAGGCACGGGGTCAGGTGGGCCCGCGCCTAGGGGTGTGTGGGCCCCATGAGGCCCCACTTCGTCCCTCCTTCTAGCTTCCTTCATATTCTGTTAAAATAATATGTTTCCATATTTTTCTGATCTTTGCGAAATTGCACCAAAACACCTTCTTTTCCATCAGAATCTAGACTCCGGCAGTCCATCCTCCAAGAATCATCCAACATGCATAAACAGATGAAAAAGCCATAAGTAATACCTCATAATAAGACAAATATCAATGAATAGAGGTAAATTATGATATAGAAGGGTGATGCAAATTGGGAGTATCAACTCCCCCAAGCTTAGACTTCGCTTGTCCCCAAGCGAATACTAAGCTCAGTAAACATGTCCACAGGTTTATGGAGTGAAGTGTCGATAAAAGAATACAAACAAGAAGCATCACACTTACCATTGCACAACTCATAGAAGAAAGCAACTCACCATTATATAACTTAGCTTGCAACCAAGTACAGCAGTCACAATAGAGATGCATAAAGATAAATCATAATTGGAATTGGCAAACTTGTTCTTGGTCAGAACACCTGGCAAACAGTTTCACAAAATCTTTTTGTAGAAGTTTCAAAACAGGAGCACTCTTTGCTCAAAAAGGTTTTTCACAAGTGAAGGCTTTCAAAGTAATACTCAATAAATAAGAGTTTTGTGCAAACAAGGAAGATAAAGAACATGATTGAATAAATCACCATATGAAATCTTGAAACACAACAACTCAAATGCTTGCTGGAGATAGAGAGGAAGTAGGTTTACTGACACAACTGGTAACTAGGAGAAAGGTCCCTTTATAGAGGGTATCAAGGATTACAAGTCATAAAGAGCTTCCAAAAGATTGTGTTACTTACTAGCTTTGAACCCTCATTGCCCCTATCATAAGCATCTTGAGATGATTAAGGTTAAAGTGAACAAAGATGGAGTATATGCTTGACGAAATATAAGTTGGCAATCTCATGTCCCTTGAATACGAGGGCCACTCCTCATGCTACTCAACTTTGGGCCCAGGTAAGTTCTTGTCATTGTAAGTATTTGCATATCATTGAGAACCGCCAACGGGGTACCCCTTGCACATGGTACAAGAGCTTTCCCATAACCAAAATGACAAGGCAAGCAGACAATGAGCATCTCAGCGATCTTTTTATTTACTATGTGCATAGCTTTTTATTGAGGATGCTTCATAGATGACTCACTATGGTGATGCTGCAAGTTTCCACCATGATTTAAGCATGTCTTAGGCTAGCGGCCCAAGCGTTTCTATAACACAGGATACAAACTCCATGGACTTACAAGTTCCCTCTTTATTTCACACCATTGACATCCATAGACAAAAGAGCACGATATCAACTATGTACAGAGTACAAGTGCAATGTTGAAAACGTTCCCCGTGACAGCACGGTTCTGCTAATTCCAACGTATAGATGCAAGCATATACAACTTCGATGTTCACAATGGTTCAAGTCTATTAGGGGCAAGTAAATAAGGTGTGCCATCAAGTTCGTGAGAGCTTTAGTAACTAGTTTTCACATAACAAAATACTTTTTAATTCAAAAGGTAAATGAAGCTTGAGAATTTGCTTGGAATAGAAAAAGCTACTAGGTAGATATGGTAGACACAAGTGGCAAAAGTTTTGGTTCAAAGGATTTTGAAAACATGAGAAGTACCTTCTCAAAACAGGTTTTTGGCTAGCAAGGCTGGGTAGCAAGCAAGAGAGTTGAAACAAACAAACAAACATACAAGTAATAAAGCCAAACATGCAATCTTCCTTGAAGACAAAAAAGAATCTTAAATAAAGAATACTAAGCTTATGAGCCAACAAGAAAGAAAACAAATGATACAAAATACCTGAAAGCTTTTTCTTTCTTCTCTTTCGAACCTCAAAAAGTGTTGCTACTGACCAGAACTCAATTTGCCAAAACCAATTTAGATCCACTTGATGATCCCAAAGCGGTGCCAATACTGATCAACAAGATCCATCATATAATAGAGATTGCAAACTAAAATAAGAAGTGCAAAAAGTAAAAGATGAGACTTCTCATTAATATTCCAATAAAGGCACTCACACCAAGGGATACATAGATAACCCACTAAAGGAGAGATACGTCCACATGCAAACCAAACTATAAGATAACTTATCTACCATAGATATGAATCCACTAAAAAGGTAAAAGATAAAAGATAATGTTGGTGATACCGCGGCACTCCCCCAAGCTTGGAACAAGCCAAGGGGATGCCAAACCTGATGACGAATTACTCCTTTGGTGGTGGTGGTGTTCTCTTGATAAGCTCCTCAATAAGTTTCTTCAAATCCTCAATATCGAAGATCAGAGTATGAATTAACTCCGAATTATGCTCAATGCAGCCCATGATCAACTCGGACCGAGGATTCTAGTCCTTGTTATTCTTTCTCCATTCTTCCAAATTAGAGTGTTTCTTCCCTGCACGGTTAGAACAAGGGGTACTTGGATGAAGTGTGCGTGGAGCGAGGATATGACGCGGAGTTCTCCCTCCTGTAGACATCCGTGTTGTCCTCTTAAGCTTGGTAGGTCGTGCCACCAAACCAATGCTTGCTACGGTAGAGCGAGTGTCCGGTTGCTTGTCCTCCTCCATGTCACATTCATATCCCACCGAAATCTCCTCCTCCTTGGGGACTTGAGGTTCTTCTTCCTCGGGCTTCTTGCCTTTGTCGTTGGTGGAGGCCATGGTGCTCTAAACTTGAGAAGATTTCCTGACAGAAACAGATTGAAACGAAAGCACGATGAGAACACGATGCACGAACCTCGGGCTATCCGGGGAGTTATATATTACGAAGTTTCAATGCATAAGGAAGATTTTGATACAGAAACGAGGCAGAGACGGAGTTCGAGGGGGGAACACCCCCCTCAGGCGCGCCCAGGCTAGGCCCACGCCTGGGGTGGGTTTGTCCACCCTGGGGTCTGTTTCCTCTTCAGTTTTGTCTCGTAACTTCCCTTATGTATTAAAAACATCAAAAATATAAAAAGATTGGGGTTTCACGAACCTTCTGTTTTCACCATTTTTACCTATTCAAAGACGAACTCTGCAGTTTCCTTTTCTCTTTCTCCTGAAAATTTCCCTCATACAAAACCCTTGCACAAACTCAATGACAACATTAGTATAATCAAAAACAACAAACCTTTGGTACACACTTCAACTGAAAACCCATCAAAACAAAAGCTTCTGTAAGAGGCAAATGCAAATGATGGCAGAAATCTATCAAAACAGACCAGCATGTAAATATTGATTTTTTCGAAGACGTTCTGTTGCTCAAATCAAAAAGTTCAGAACTTATGAAAGTTGGGTAACAACTTGGATAACAAGCACAGAAAAATTCAGATCCATACGACCTACTGAGCTCCCTCACGAATTTTTACAATACAGCACAAAAATCTGTTCCAGGACAGCCACTTTTCACAACTCCTCTACTTCACAAAAGTAGTTGAACTTGACACAAAAACCAAAACAAAAAGGATAAGGAGCAGTTATTACAGAGATAATAACTTCCAAGACTCGACAAAAATCTTGGGTTATCTCCCAACAAGTACTTTTCTTTAATGCCTTGAAGTTAGGCTCGAAACTTCCAAAGATGCTCAGATAGGATATATATATCTAGAATGAAAGAGAGCATCAAGAAGCAAATAACCAACACACTTGAGTCTAACCCACTTCCTATGCATGGGGGTATCATGAGAAAACAAATTGTTGAAACAAAAATCCACTAGCATAGGAAGACAAAACAAATGCAACTTCAAAGCTTTCAACATAAAATGGGGAAGCTTAACATCATTGAGATGCATAAAACCATGTTTCCCTCTCTCAAAATAACTCTCAGTAGCACTTTGAATAAAGTTGACAATATAACTGTCACTGGAAACAACTTTATTATCTGAGTAAGCATACTTACTGTCACCAAAAAGAGGTCCAAGGTCATAGACTGGATCAATAGAAGCAAGTTGTTCCATCCTGAAATCTTTATTAGGCAAGCTATTTTCACAAGGAGCTTTAGCAAATTTGGAAAACTTAAACACATAAGAATCTCCATCAAACTTAGTTAAAACTTTTTCCTTCTTACAATCAATAATAGCTCCACAAGTGTTCAAGAAAGGTCTACCAAAAATGATAGGACAAGTTTTGCTAGCTGCTGAATTAAGCACTAGAAAATCAGCAGGATACTTAATCTTACCACAGAGAACCTCCACATCTCTTACAATGCCAATGGGGAAAATGGTATCCTTGTTAGCAAGGTGAATAACCACATCAATGTCCTCAAGCTCACAAGGACCAATCTCATGCATAATTTCCCTGTAAAGCTCATAAGGAATAGCACTAAAACTAGCACCAATATCACATAAACCATAGTAGAAATGATCACCAATTTTAACAGAAATCACAGGAAGACTAGCTTTTCTAGCCTTACTAGGATGATAGATAATATTATAAGCGTCTTCATAGAATAAAATGTGCTCATCCTCTCTATTTCTAGTGTCAGTGTCTTTCTCAATAGCTACCACAGGTTCAACATTCAATTGCTCACCAGGCTCCACAGTTTCCATTGTACCTTTGTTATTTGCACTAATAATCATAGAATACTCCTTTACCTTAGCTGGGAAAGGTAATTTCTCAACATGGGGTTCAGACACAATATGATTAGTAGTACAAACTTGAGTACTTCTAACTGGAACATGACTAACAACATCTTTATACGAAGCATGGTACTTATTCCACTTCTTCTTGGGAATTTCTATGTAAGAGGCAAAGGCCTTAAAACAGTTGGCAATACTTTGGGAATCAAGACCAAACTCATTGCTAATATCACGGAAGTTATCAGTTCCCATAAAAGATTTAATGCATTCATAATCATAGTTTATACCTGACTTTCTTCCTTTGTCATTCTCCCAAGCTTCAATGTTATCTTGAATACGGTCTAAAAGGTCCCATTTAGCTTCTTCCTTCATACGTGTGAATGATCTAGCACAAGAAGCATCTAGTAAATATTTATCATGGAGAGGAAGCCTAGCATAAAAGTTATTGAGAATAATATTGTTAGGGAGTTCATGAATAGGACATTTAAGCATTAGTAACTTCAATCTCCCCCAAGCTTGAGCTGTACTCTCTCCATCAAGAGGCCAAAAGTTATATATAAGATTTCTATCCTTATGAATCTCACTGGGAGGATAAAATTTAGAGTAAAAGAGAGATGCCATCTCCTCCCATTCCATGGATTGTCCATTCTTCAGCAGCTTATACCATTCTTCAGCTCTCCCTTTCAAGGATATGGAGAGTAACTTCTTCTTCACATGTTCAGTTGTGATACCTGCACACTTACATAACCCGCATAATTCATGGATAAAAAGCAAGTGATCACCAAGATGGACAGTTCCATCCCCTAAATAATAATTATCCATAACACGATTAACAATACTTGTAGGTATCTTAAAAGGATCTATCTCAATAGGAGGTGGTTCATCTACTACCATAGCAGTGGTAGTAGTTTTCCCAAATATAAAACCAAGTGGGTTATCCATATTGGAAACAAAGTAACAAGAAGTAACAAAAGCAATACTCACAGTACAAGTTTCCCTTACCAGTTTCACTCTTCAATAACGCTTCACTCCCTGGCAACGGTGCCAGAAAATAGTCTTGATGACCCACAAGTATAGGGGGTGTATCGTAGTACTTTTGATAAATAAGAGTGTCGATCCCAACGAGGAGCAGAAGGTGCTGAACAGTGGTATGGAGCAGGAAATCCCTGTGAATACTTAGCAAACGGATTTTTAGTGGTTTTCTGACAAAGCAACAAAACAAGGAGAAAGTAAAAAAGGTAATGAACAAACGGAGCAAGTGTCCCAATCCTTTCTTAGAAAAGGACAAGCCGGTGGAAATACTTATAAGTACCAAACGTTCTCGAGGACACATGGAAATTCTGTCAAGTGCTTTCGCTTCAAATAGTTGAGTACTCTTCTCTGGTGTTGTAAGTGTTGTGTGGGTGAACCTGTGCTAACATACCGCCCTTCCTAGGACTAATACATACTTGTGATTAAACCCCCTACAAACATCCGTAACTACAGGAAAGTAATTAAGATATAAATCTAACCATAACCTTAAACTCTGAGATCCTACGCTCCCTTGTGCAAAGGTGTCCTAATGGGGGTTCAGGTTTCTGTCACTCCGGCAACCCCACAATTAGTAGCCAAATACACAATGCATTCCCCTAGGCCCATAAATGGTGAAGTGTCATGTAGTCGACGTTCACATGACACCACTAGAATAATAGCACCACAACTTAAATACTAAAACATTGAATAATAACTCATCTCAGATTCACTACTAACAACATGACTTCTCCCATGTCCTCAAGAACTAAACGAACTACTCACAAGACATCATATGGATCAAGATCAAAGATGATATGATAATGGATAACAATCTGAACATAGACAATAATCTAATGGTTACACTCACAAGCATTAACTACAATAGTAATTAACACCGGGAAAGTTTCCCCTAAGAACTAAAGCAATATCCAACACAATTGTTACAACAAGACGGAGTGGTGATGATGGTGCTGCTGGAGATGATGGTATGGATGATGATGATGATCCCGATGAAGCCTATCTTGACGATGGTGTTGATGGCGACGGTCTCCCCTCTCCGGGAAGGAATTCCCACGGCAGAAATATGTCTGCCAGAGAGATCTTTCTCTCTTTATGTTTTTTGCCCCTAGAGGGGACGGAAATCTATCTGTGGTCGCTCCCCTGGTGTTAGGGTTTCGTAGGGAAGATATAGGCGAAGGGGCGTAGTCGTAGGCCGGGTAGGTGGGCCACACATGCCCTAGGCGCGGGGTCAGGTGGGCCCGTGCCTAGGGGGTGTGGGCCCCCTGAGGCCCCACTTCGTCCCTCCTTCTAGCTTCCTTCGTCTTCTGTTAAAATAATATGTTTTCATATTTTTCTGGTATTTTTATGATCTTTGCGAAATTGCACCGAAACAACTTCTTTTCCATCAGAATCCAGACTCCGGCAATCCATCCTCCAAGAATCATCCAACATGCATAAACAGATGGAAAAGCCATAAGTAATACCTCATAATAAGACAAATATCAATAAATAGAGGTAAATTATGATATAGAAGGGTGATGCAAATTGGGCATATCAGGGGGTGTGTCCCCCTGATGACTCTCCTCCGTCTTGTATTTAGGCTTCGTGTTCCCCACGGTAAAATATTGACTTTGGCTTTTGTCCCGTCCAATTCCGAGAATATTGATTTTCTGCCTTTCTGGAACCAAAAACAGAAGAAAACAGGCAACTAGCACTATGTCATCTTGTTAATAGGTTAGTACCAGAAAACATATAAAAACACCTCAAAGTGTAGACAAATCAAAGCAAAGTACATACTAAACAAGCATGGAACATAAAAAATTATAGATACGTTTTTGACGTATCACTAATCATGGTATAAACTTATAGCATCACCATAGTGAGCAATCTATGAAGCATTCTTCTTATAAAAAAGAGATAGAAAAAGAGATTGAGAAAAAGAAAAAAAAAGATGAGAAAAGAGGAAAGAGAGAAAAAAGCACCATTTCCCCATGGTAAATAAGAAGATTGCTGAGATGCTCATTGTTTGCTTGCCTTGTCATTTTGATTATGTGATAAATCCTGTATCATGTGCAAGGGGTACCTCGTTGGCGGTTCTCTATGATACACATGCACTTACTATGACAAGAACTTGCAAGTAACTGAACTTGAGTAGCATGAGGAGCGGCCCTCGTATTCAAGGTACATGAGATTGCCAACTTATACTTTGTCAAGAATATACTCCATAGTTTGTTCACTTTAACCTTAATCACTTCAAGATGCTTATGATAGGGGCAATGAGAGGTGAAATCTAACAAGTATCATAATTTTTGGAAGCTCTTTTTGAGACTTGAAATCCCTGCTTCCCTTTGAAGGGCCTTTCTTCCACCATTATATTGAGTCTCCACCTTCTATCCTTAGGCACCAATTAAGAGAGCATAGTTGCCGTTCTTAGTTCTATGTGCATTGTCCCAAAACTTATTGATTGATTCATATTGTTGATATTGCTTGCTCTTGAACTATTTGTATCTAGTCACCCTTATGAACTTTGAAGGTGTCCTATGCATTTATGTTTTGCTACTCCATGAGGGACAAGCGGAATGCCACTATGCTATGTTTTCTATATATAAAACAAACAAACGTCTTTCAATGCATTGTTATTCATGAATCTTCGTTTGTATCTTTCATGTTGCAACATAGTTACTATGCCCTATTGTTAGAACTACATCTTTCATGCTCATGTTTAGAGTTCTTTGATCCCAACTTTCAATGCTTGTAGATGGTTTGATCTTGATTTTGATGGTGCATGTCACCTCAAAAATTATTCTTTTTATCACTTACCTACTCGAGGCTGAGCAGGAGTTAAGCTTGGGGATGCTTGATACGTCGTAAACGTATCTATAATTTTTGATGTTCCATGCTTGTTTAGTATCCACTTTGCTATGTTTTGTCTATACTTTGAGGTATTTTATACACTTTCTGGAACTAACCTATTGACAAGATGCTACACTGCCAGTTGCCCATTTTCTGCTGTTTTTGGTTTCAGAAAGCTAAAAAATGAATATTCTCGGAATTGGACGGGATAAAAGCCAAACTTCATATTTTCTGGAGCGATACGGAAAATGGAAGACGATACGGATGAGGACACTAGGGTGTCCACACCCTAGGGTGGCGTGGTCCCACCCTGGCCGCGCCACTAGGGAGTGTGGCCCCCCTGTGCCTCCACCGACCTTGTCTCCTTCACCTATAAGAAGCCCCCGACTCAGAAACCCTAAATAATCTGGGAGATAGCCACGAAAACCTCCATAGCACCGCCGCCACCGAAGGGGAGATTCGGGGGACAAAAAGTCTCTTTTCCGTCACCCTGCCGGGACGGGGAAGTGCCCTCGGAGCCATCTCCATCAATCTCCACCACCATCTCCATCGTTGTTGCTGATTCCCATGATGAGGAGGGAGTAGTTCTTCCTCGAGGCTAAGGGCTCTACCGATAGCTATGTGTTCATCTCTCTCTCTCTCTCTATGCATTATCTTGTTGTGGTCATGAGCTTTGTAATCAAGTAGATCTACTCTGTTACTCAAGTGCTTAAACCAATATCTGCTCTTCCCACGTGTGTGAAAGTGATAGCGTGCATACCGTGGTGGCACTTAGGCTAGAGGTTACATAAATACTCAATTGCTTTAATAGATCTATGCTTTTCCCCACGTGTGTGAAAGTGACAACGTGCATGCCGTGTGTGGCACTTAAGCTAGATTATATACATATTTATCATGAGTTATATTTGGAGTTAGATGTCTTTATGAAATTGTGGTGTTTGTTGGAACCATATAACGCTCAAGGTGACAGTGTGGGGTTATCTAGATGGGGAAGGTGGACTTTGAGGAGTGTTGTTATAGCCCTACCATGGATTAGTGTGTCCAACCGAAGAGTAGTTCTGGGTAGTATCATGAAGAGAATATATTTACTGAGAGTGTTCAGTAGTGAAAGTATGATCCCTAGGCCTTGTTTATAAGCATTGAAACACCGTTTGCATCTAGATCTGTTACATCTTTGCTTGCTTCCATCCTTTTGCCTTTAGTCTTTTCCTCCCTGTCAGAAGCTCTTCTGGCACCATTACCACTTATAATCATCCATACCACTTGTATTTCACTATCTCTTCGCCAAACTAGTGCACCTATTGACATGGTTATACCCCATGGGTACACAACATCAGCATACCTAGTCTAGTCCGAAGGAAGGCCCACTGCAAGATATGCGGCCTGCGAAGATTCTGGGTGGCCCAAGCCCATGACGCCTTCGGATGCTTGGAAAACAAGACTAGAGTAGATAGAACTTCAAAGGGGCAAACCCTAATCTGTAACCGACTCGACCTACGCCCGGGACCTGCCTAACTATATAAAGGCTAGGAGGGCGTGACGAGGAGGGAACCTCTCATGGCATACACACCTCCACGCCAGATTGCATCTGCGCACCCCTGTAACTTTCGGTTCCGCCATAATCAAGAGCAGACAAGCAGGAGTAGGGTTTTCCCTCTGGGGGCGTGAACCTGGGTAAACTTCGTGTCCCCGTGTTGCTTGTTTGCTAACCGTTCCGCGATCTCCATCATCCCCACCTTCTCCAAAACCCAAGCTCATAACAATGGGCATTGACGAGATCGAACCTCGTCAATTGGTGCCGTCTGTGGGAATTGGGGGCGCTGATTGTGCAATCGAGATGGTCCCATCCGAAGTGATCTACAACTCCTCGGCGATGGAGAGCCACCTCCTCTTCGGTGCTTTCGACTTCACCGCCCACTCGCCAGCCACCATTAAGGATTTCGAGCCCGTAGGCGACGGGCTCGAGATTTTGTGCGGGAGCTTCTACTTCCAGGTGGGGCAGACCGGCACTCTCCGCCTCCCAGAGCGGGTGCCACCACCATCCATCAGGCCCGCTTCATGGGTCCCACCCATCGGCGTGCTACGCACGTTGACGCTGACATATGAGTCCTATGACAACAGCAACTGCAACTCAGATCTATGCGGCCCTGCATCAGACGAAGGAACCTACGGTTCCGGATCCAAAAGCTACGGCAGCAGCGATCCAATCTGCAGGCGATATCAATGCGCTGTGGTCATCCATGGTGAAACGGAAGGACAACCAAACTCGAAGCATCATTTATATACATCAAAAAGCCACTGTGTGGCACAAGGAGAAATTGTTCGACAAAATATTACAACAACAGAAGAAGAAAACCTATCCTAACTACAACAGATTTAAGCGCCTGCATCCGGGGTAGCCTCGGAGCCAGACTGCCTGCCCCTGGTTTCTCCCTACTGCCTCACCGCGTAGTCCTCCAACAGGTCAATAAGCTTCAGACCATACTGCTTACAGTGAGAGGCGAAGAGAGCAAAGGCTACCTCAGAGCCGTCGGGAGCTGTTGGCATCTAGGAGGTGACGTGGTGAAGATCCAGCTTCGCTCCGGACGCCATGGCCATGGCCAGCCCCATGGAGGCGCCGATGCCCTTCCGCTTGCGCTTATAGGACGCAAGGGCATCCTCCGACAACGCATCCGCCAGAGCGTCGACATCCTCAAGAGCAGCACCCTTGGGAACGATCTCCTTGTAGAAGCGCTGGAGCACCCCCTTGGCTTTCGCTAGAGAATTCGCAGGAGTGCCGCAGCGATCTTCGACTGCTACGGTGGAATCATCCAAAGCACTCCCATGCTCCAGGTCACCGCGATCGAACGTGATGCCTGAAGCATCTAAGGAAAGAAGAAACATAAGATCTGGATAAGAAAGCGACAAGGCACAATCAAAAATTCAAAGACCAATTCAAACACAAGATGCTCACCGGAGAAAGCCTTGGCTGCAGCCATCAGCTTCTCGGCCACCTCCTTATCATGAGCAGCCACAACAGTAGCGAGCAGCTCCTCGCGATCCGAAGCCTCCCGCTGCAGGCGCTCCTTGGCCTTGGCAGAATCAGCCAACTCCTGCTGCAGGCGCTCCTTCGCCTCCACGGCATCATCAGCCTGCTTCTCCGCACAACCGAGGCTCTTTTGAAGAGCGTCCAGCCGGCAAAGGGCCGCATTATTTTCATCTACAAAGCATCAAGAACACACATGAGCAACACAAGCTAAATTCAGGAAACGGGCGAAAAAGATAAGAGCAAGAAAGACACGTACCTCGAAGCTGATGCATACTGGCCTCCAGTGCCAGATGCTGCTGGATGAGAAGGTTCATGCTGTGCACAAAGGGCTGTGGAAAGTAGAAGAAGAAAACAAGCAATAAAGCATCAAGAAAAAGGGCTCGGGGGCTGCGCCCTGAAAAGAGCAAAGCGCTCAACAAAACAAAAGGGCTAGGGGGCTCCCCCTACAAAACCAAGAGGTGTAAGTTACTAACGTGCTCAGACGGAGACTCCGAAGGTCCAAGTGTAGTCTTCTGAGTAACGACTACTCGAGCCTCCTGCGGAGAGGGGTTCGGAGCATCGCTCCTAGAGTTGGCCATCGTTTGAGAGTGAGGGGCCGTCGGCATGGACTCCCCTACAGCCTCCTTAGCGCCCTCACTAAGAGAGCCTTCCGAGGAGTGGCTGCAAGGAAAATATTCATCAAGGCAAGAAGAAAAGTGCGCACGCAAAAAACAGAACAAAAAACATCTGAAGGTACTTACGAGTCGATGTCGCTCAAGTCGAATACGGGCGGCGCCTTCTCCTTCTTCTTCTTCTTCTTCTTGGCCGGCGGCTATGGCGCCATTGCCCGCAGAGGCACACTCGGGAACGGTGCGTGTTGGGGATATGCTATATGGGTATCCTCATAACATGTCTCTTATCCGACTAACCCGGGCCATCCAGCAGGCCATAGGCCATGCTACCGACTATGGGCCACCCGGGTTAGTCGGATAAGAGACATGTTATGAGCATACCCATATAGCATATCCCCAACAGTAGCCCCCGGAGAACTCCGAGATCTTGCGCCGTCTTGCCTCTTCATGTGGAATGTTTAGTCTAGATGGATGTCAGCAAATCGTCAAGCAACATCTTATAGTCCTCCCAAAGAACCCTGCAAAGCTTTCTCCGCCTTTGATTAGTAAGTCGGAGAAATGCTGAATCTTCCACCGTACGTTTCCGCTTAGTCGGATTGAATCCGTCCACGCCGGAATCTTCGATGTGACGGCTCATCTACCATGTCAGTTATGACGACGTAGACCTAGGTCAGCGATGCCTCGTAACTCACACATGCAGAGAACGTAATCATAGCCGATTTTCCCGCGCAAGCAATGCGAACCATTGGCGGCGACCATTTGGAGACATGCCGAAATTACCGCACACGTTCTCGACCACGTCGTCTACGCGGCAACCGTCCGATTAACTGCACGAATCTTGACGCAGAGCAGGATAAATAGTAACCGTGGGACACTTGTTACTTTTTCACCTCATTCTCTCGCGTCATCGTCTTCTTCCTCTAGCCGCGCGCCTCCTCGAGCTCTCCGCGAAAACCTCGAGAAACCCTAGCCCAATTCTCTGCACCAGTCTCATCTTCCCTCTCCTCCATGGCTAGCAGCAGCTCCTCCCCTTCAATGGCGGCGTCGAGCGAAGCAGCGGCGAAGCCGGCGAGCTCCGTCGTCATGCCCCCAGAGGGCTTGGTTATCCCCGCATCGGCGGTGATAGAAACCACCGACGACGACCATAACTTCGCGGCGCTGGAGCCCCTGGAAGAGGAACCTGACTCGCACAAAGGCGATTGGCGCGGCTCGGACATCACCAGCCGCGACATCCAAGAGATGGTCGCTGAGGGCTATCTTCCTGCGACGGAGGGACTCGTCTGGCGGGCGGCGCCGGCCGGCGAGGTGACTCCTTCTCCCCAAGCCGAAGAGAAGGTGTACCTCAAGGCGCAATTGGTACGCGGCGTTTCTCTGCCCATCTCCCACTTCTTCCTGTCCGTCTTGAATCACTTCCATGTCCAACCCCACAACCTCTCACCCAATAGCATATTAGTGCTTAGCAACTACGCGGCACTTTGTGAGGGTTACCTAGGGATTAGACCTAGGTTAGATTTGTTTGTATACTTCTTTACCATCAAGCGCAAAGACGGACACAGTAGGGAAGAGCTTAGAAACTGCGGCACCATAAGCTTCAAGATCCGTCCTGGCCGGCAGTTCCCCGACATCGTCGGCCACGAATCGTGCAAGAACTGGCAACGGACGTACTTCTACGGCCCCGACATTCCTTTGTGGTGTTGTTGCCGCCTAATCCAGTGCAGCAGCCGCAGGAACTCGGCACCGGTCCAAGCAACAACAACACCGCAAACTTGCCGCCTCCAGCATCTACGTCGGCAGCAGCCCATGTTACTCCAGCTGATAGAGTGATGTACGTCAACCTCCTCGTCGAGCCACTAACTTTTGATCATATCCGGAACGTGACTCAGCTTGACGAGAAGCGCCGACAGCTATTGGAGGAAGCGCAAGCCATCGCGGAGCAAGGCGCTAAACTAGATCGAGATCTGGTCAACGCACAGAAGTCCATAGAGAAAGCTAGAGCAATGGAGGCCGAGTACAAGACACTGCTACAGCAGCAGAAGGCTAAGAAAGCTCTAGCTCGCGTCATCAACGATCCTGGTGTACGACGCAACCTAGGATGGGCTCCCTTGAAGCCAGCACAGGCCAAGCCATACATTGATAGCAAAGACAAGCAGGTGATGCCCACCCCACTCCTTAACCTCGCCATCGCCAAGACCCTCCTGGAGCAGGATAGATCGCCTGAGGCAGTGGAACAGGTCTATGACCTAGTGGACAAGGCGGTAAAGCAGCAGGAAAAGGTCACCTCTCAGAGGCTCGAGTCTGACCCAGCGCTCTGCCGATCTAGCCAGTACAAACCGCCAAGGGACAGATCTCCTCTCGATGTCAAATCTCAGATGGGCTCATCAGAACGAAGACGGAGGGATGCGCACGACAGGAAGGACGCTATCCCCATATCCTCCAATCACGGAGAAAGGGCCCAACCTCGTCGCCCATCGCCACCACCCCGATCCCCCCGACATCAGGAAGACTACAAGGCTCGCCGTCACACGGATATGCCTCCACCAAAACAGTGCGGCATCGTCATCCGCGACAACACGGAGCAGACCCATCATGATAGAGAGCGCAACCAGGGACACAGGAGCAGATCACACCATGACCCTCCGCGTCCGACAAGCAACCGCGACAGGCGCGAAGCATCGCAGGAGGGTAATAGCAATAAAGCTAACCCACCGCCACCTTCGCCTCCGTCACCGCCAAGCAGTCACCATGGCGGAAGAGGCCCGCGTCATTCACGCAGCCCGTCCCCTGTTGACAACAAGAAGAATAACTCGGAGCCATACGACGCACGTTCACGGATCGATAAGATCCACGAAGCCCGGGAAGGACCATACCTGGGACCACGTTGCTTTGGACCTGGAATACGGTCCGCAACTTACCCCAAAGGTTTCCGGATTGACAAGACCATCAAACCCTATGACGGAACAGCCAAACCCGCCACATGGTTGCAGGACTATGGCAACGCGGTGGAGATTGCCGGAGGCAACCCCAACGTCGCCGTCAAGTACCTCTCGTTAATGTTGGCGGGTACGGCCCGTCAATGGATCGACGACTTGCCGGAGAAATCTATCTACAACTAGCTGGACATGCAAGAAGCGTTCACCAAAATTTTTGAGGGTACATACAAGCATCCCTGTACTATGGGCGATCTATAGCGGTGCATGCAGGAGAAAGACGAGACATCTCGCGCCTACCTCTCCCGTTGGCTGGATATGAAGAATTCCTGCGCAGGAGTGCACGCTCAGACCGCCATGGCCGCCTTCATCGATGGGTTGGAAAGGGGCATGTTGCTCCGACATAAGCTGAAGCGCTTGCAGGACAATCATCAGCTGGACTTGAATCAGATGATTCAGTTAGCTAGTGAGTTCGCAGCTGCCGACGACGACACTCATGGCTCCTTGCCGGCAACAGCCGTTACAACTCAAGCTCGGAGGAACAGCAGTACAAAGCGGAAAACCGCTCCAGAAGAAAAGCAATCTACCGACATGGTCGCTATGACTTTTGTAGGACGAGGAGAAGGCGGACAACATGGCCGAGGAAGGGGAGCAGGCCGCGGGCAGCATCGAGGAAGTGAAACCAACTCGGCGCCCCTCCGCGTTCCCCAAACCTACGAAGAGTACCGCGATATGCCGTGCCTCGAACACCTCGACGCCAACGGCAAGGCCACCCATACTAATCGACACTGCAAGTTCGTCAACTACCTCAAGGAAGACCCGGAGTCCGGCTACAAGCAAAGTCGGAAGAACAGACCGCATGACAAGGGCAAGGGGAAGAAGAAGGAGGAGGAGTCCAAGGATTCAAGTGACATGGACGAGGACGTTGACCCAAAGCACGCCGCCAAGAGCGAAGACAAGGGAAAGAACCCCTTCGCAAATAAGGCCCCAGTCTACCACACTTTCCTTGGTACCCCCACCGTTCGACAACAGAAGACTTCTCTAAGGATCCTGATGGCAACCCTCCCCCCAGTCCCTCAGTACCTTTGCTGGTCGGAGGTTCCAATAACTTGGGACAGGACGGACCACCCAGACCTTGTGCCCACGGAGAACCAGTACGCCATGGTCATCAACCCATTGATTGACGGCGTGGAGTTCACCAAGTGCATGGTGGATAGTGGAAGCAGCATCAACATCATGTACCTGGATACACTGCAAAAGATGAACTTGACGGAGGCAAACCTGAGGCGGACCAACACCGTGTTCCATGGCGTAGTGCCTGGTCGGGAGGCTCGGTCCCTTGGGTGCATCACACTTTAGGTAGCCTTTGGCGACGCTAATAATTACCGCCAAGAGCGCATGGCCTTTGAAGTAGTCCCCTTCAAGAGTGTGTACCACATCATATTCGGCCGCGACATATTCCACACGTTCATGGCCAAGCCATGCTTCGTCTACAACAAAATCAAGATACCCGGACCAAACGGTGTCATCATCGTATCCGAAAGCTTTACCAAGGCAAGGGACTGCGAGATCAACGAAGCAGCCGTTGCAGAAGCTGTCCTCTACAGCGAAGAATTCAAGGAGATCCAGAGCAAGGTCAATGACTCGGAGATGCCCGCGTCGAAGAAGCAAATCTCTGACTCCGCTCCTGCGTTCAAGGGCGCAATCGAGACCAAGCCGGTGGAACTTGTGGTAGGCGATGCCTCCAAGACCGTCGCCATTGGGACAAACCTGGATCCCAAATAGGAAAGCACGCTCGTCGAGTTCCTCCGTGAGAATAGGGACATCTTTGCCTGGCAACCTGCCGACATGAAAGGTGTACCTAGGGAACTTGCCGAGCACAGCTTAAACATAGATCCAAAATGTAAACCAGTGAAACGACCTCTACGACGCTTCGGAGATGAGAAGAGACGCGCCATTGGCAAAGAGATAGCTAGGTTACTTAAAGCTGGTTTTATCCGAGAAGTCCTTCACACCCGATGGGTGGCAAATCCTGTACTTGTCCCCAAAAAGGGAACCAATGAATTAAGAATGTGCGTTGATTACACCGGCTTCAACAAAGCATGTCCCAAAGATCCGTTTGATTTGCCTCGCATTGACCAAGTCATTGACTCGACGGCTAGCTCGGAACTTTTGTGTTTTCTCGATGCATACTCAGGATACCACCAGATCAAGATGAGGAAGTCGGACCAATTGGCCACTTCGTTCACTACCCCATACGGCACGTTTTGCTACGTCACAATGCCCTTTGGGCTGAAAAACGCAGGTGCTACCTACCAGCGGACAATGCAACGTTGCCTTCACGACCAAATTGGTCGGAACGTCCATGCCTACGTGGACGATATCGCGGTGATGTCAAAAAAATCAAACGACTTAATCTCTGACTTAAAAGAAACCTTTGAAAATCTCCGGAGATACAACATGATGCTCAACCCTAGGAAGTGCGTTTTCGGGGTTCCAGCCGGCAAATTGCTGGGCTTCATCGTTTCCCAGCACGGAATCGAGGTCAACCCGGAGAAAATCAAGGCCATCTTAAACATAAACCGTCCGACATGCCTAAAGGACATTCAACGACTAACAAGTTGTGTTGCAGCAGTTAGTCGGTTCGTCAGCCGACTTGGAGAGAAGGCTCTGCCGCTGTACAAGTTGCTGAAGAAGGCGGACAAATTCACATGGACAGACGAGGCAGACGTAGCATTAAATCGTCTCAAGGAGATTCTTTCCTCAGCGCCCATCCTTGCAGCACCTGAGCCTGGAGAGCCCCTGTTAATTTACATGGCGGCAACCAACCGGGTTATCAGCATCTTCATCGTGGTAGAGCGGAAGGAACCAGGCTATGAGTACGGAGTTCAGCGACTAGTTTACTACGTAAGCAAGGTCTTGACAGAGTCCAAGCAGCGTTACCCGCACTACCAAAAGATAGCTTATGGAGTATTCCTTGCTTCTCGGAAGTTAAAGCATTACTTTCAGGAGCACCCAATCACAGTAGTGAGCAAGACTCCACTGTCCGATATTATCAACAACAACGACGCTGCGGGAAGGGTCGCGAAGTGGGGCATTGAACTTGCCGCCTTCGAGATCACCGACAAGAGACGCGACGCTATCAAGTCACAAGCCTTGGCGGATTTTATTGCAGATTGGACGGAGATGCCAGATGCTACTCCGTTGCCAGAACCAAAGTACTGGGTGATGCACTTTGACTGATCAAAGTTGCTCAACGGCTCGGGGGCTGGTGTATTGCTACAGTCACCAAAAGGAGACAAGCTACACTACGTTCTGCAGATCCACTTCGAGGCTACAAACAACATGGCGGAGTATGAAGCACTCATTCACGGACTACGTGTAGCCAAGGATATTGGCATCAAGCGCATAGTTTGCTGTGGAGATTCTGACTTGGTTGCCCAGCAGGTGGCTGGCACCTGTAATGCGCAGAACCCTATGATGGCGGCATATCGAGACAAAGTGGACGAGATAGCCAAGAGCTTCTTGGGCTACGAAGTCAAGTATGTGCCTAGGGAGCAAAACAAGGCGGCTGATCTACTGTCAAAACTTGGATCAGGGCGAAAGCAAATTCCGCCAGGAGTTTTCCTAGAGCATCTACGCACACCATCCGTGAAGGGAGCCGACATCGACAACCCGGACAGAGCTGACTCTTTCGTCAATATGGTGACAAAGGTCCCTCCGGCTTGGACAAAACCGTTCATGGAATATCTCGAACACGGAACTCTGCCCGACGACAAAGTCGAAAGACGGCAAATAGTAGGACGAGCAAAGGGTTATACCATAATCAATGGGAAACTCTACAAGAGGAGCACTACTGGTGTATACCTAAAGTGCGTTTCCCAGCTAGAAGGTATGGAAATCCTACGCGAAATCCATCTCGGAGATTGCGGGCATCACGCCGCTCCTCGATCTTTGGTCGCAAAAGCCTTTCGGCAAGGATTCTACTGGCTGACCGCAAAGGCGGACGCCGACAAGCTGGTTGAGACATGCACATGATGCCAGTATTATGCCCGATAACCACATGTTCCTGCTGAAGAATTGCGAACAATACCAATAACTTGGCCGTTTGCAGTCTGGGGGATGGACATGGTGGGACCATTGCAAACGACACCATGTGGATTTACGCATCTGCTTGTAGCAGTTGACAAATTCACCAAATGGATAGAATCTAAACCCATTAGAAAGCTTGATGGGGCAACTGCCCTCAGGTTTGTCCGGGATCTAGTGGTGAGATTTGGTCTCCCACATAGCATCATCACCGACAACGGAAGCAACTTGTCACTCGGAGAAGTGGAGGCCTACTGCTGGGACAAAGGCGTCCGACTTGACCTTGCATCTGTGGCACATCCGCAATCCAATGGTCAAGTTGAGCGAGCCAATGGATTAATTCTGCAAGGGATAAAGCCATGTCTTGAGGCACCGCTACATAGAGCAGCTGGAGCCTGGGTGGAAGAATTGCCATCTGTACTGTGGAGTTTGCGAACTACACCCAACAGATCTACCGGCTACACCCCCTATTTCATGGTATATGGAGCAGAAGCCATCCTACCTTCCGACATCCTCCACGACGCACCAAGAGTTGCCGCCTACGACGAAGATGATGCTGAAGAATCCAGATGCCTAGATGTGGACCTTCTCGAGGAGGAGCGCATTTTGGCATGCCAAAGATCCGCCATCTACCAGCAGAATCTACGCAGCTACCATAGTCGCCGCGTTCGGCATCGCTCGTTTAAAGAGGGGGATTTGGTGCTCCGACTTAAGTAGAAGAAGTCACATAAATTATCCCCGCCATGGGAAGGACCGTTCATCATAAGCAAGGTGCTGCTCAATGGGTCTTATTACCTTGTCGACAATCGTGAGCTCAAGGATAGACCTAGCGAGGATCATAAGCGTAAGTGACGTGACCCAGATGATGACTACCCGGAGCTTGATCGACCATGGAACATAGCACAGCTACGTCCTTTCTACACTTAGTATTTTTTATCTAATCGTGTACCTCTTATATGATCAATGAAATAAAGCTCTTTGGTTCACTCATTTTGCTGAGTCTTTTACCTCCTTTAGTGTTCATTTCTGGATCATATAAAACTTTTTATGCACAAGTCTTGCAATTGCGCTTGTGAAAATTCCGCCTACGGGCGTTAGCTTAAGTTTTCTGGTCTACACGTTCTTTGTCGTTTTTATGTGGATTCTGGAGTAGTGACTTTCGGCACTTGTTGTCGGCGATTTTGCGCTCAGGTTATTGACGGTGCCATTGGGCATCATCACCTAAGCACATGGTTCCGACAACGAGTCTTCCGACTCATGAAAAGTCAAGCATAAAAACCAGATTAATGGATAAGCCAGCAGTTGCTTAAAATATGTACATACTGGCAATAAATTCTTAAGTAGCAGGATACCATAACCATTGTTTTCCGCCTTAAGGATTACATCGACAAAGTTTTTCCGCGCACATTCCAGAGGTGAAACAGAAATTACAAAGTATTGTTCATTCTTTGGGTGCTGGAGACTTGGAAGCCGCATCATCGCCAGCCGGAGCGTCACCCTTAGCATCGGTGCTATGGTGAGACTCGGAGGATTCTGGGTTGGCATTGTCGATAAAGTTCCTGGGCACGAAGACGTCAACATCCACCAACTCGGCAACCCTGGTGTCATACCCCGCGAGTGCTGACAGGATGGCATCGTGATCGATCGCCTTGCCGTCATCATCCGCGTCGGGAATTCCTGAGGTTACCGTATCGATGTCGGCATCGTCATAGTGCGCCTTCACCATCGACAGCGCCATCCTTGCGCCAACTCGTGCACAAGAAGCTTTCCAGCTCATTACACGCTCGGGGGCTCGGCGTAGAATCTTCGAGTACTTTGCCACAGAGTCCGAGGCCTTGATATAAATCTTCAGGGGCTTGGCGATCTCCTTGGCTTGGGCAATGACGGTGTTGATGAAGTTGCCGGCAAGAACCATGCATTCTTTGTCAGAAGGAGGCGAACGGGTTAACCCCATGGGCGCTGAAAATTCCGACAACGATTGCATGAGTTCAAAAATCCTAAGTATCCAGACTATAGAACTACAAGGCGGAGGACACTTACTGAAGATGCTGGCCTTAGCCTGCCAGACGACGTCCGCTAAGGATTCATTCTCCTGTTGTAGGAGCTTAAACGCCTCGCTATGGCGAAGGTTTTGCTCATCGGCAGCTTGCTTCTGATCCTTTAGGATCGCAAGCTCCTCCTTCAAGCGATTGATCTCAGCGGAGGCGGAGTCCTGCAGGACTTTCATGGAGTCCTCGTGCATCTTCAGCATTTCTTCCCTATCCTTCTTAAGGATCTTATTCTCGCTGTCCAGCTGCTGAATGTGCTTGGACTGCTCGACAATGTCCTTAGCCTTGGCAACATGTTCTGCAAGTCGGAGAAAACACAGTACTTAGTAAGTACTCGGAGATTGAGGATACAATATGAATACGGAAATGTGTAATAAGAAAACAGACTCTTATTTTTGATGATCTGTTCCTTCAAGAAGGCGGTTTTACCCTTTTCGGCTTCAAGATCCACTCGCATCTTCTGGTATTTATCATTGGCCATACCTCTCCGAGCATTCTCGTTCTGTGGAAACAAAATACAAGGTAAAGTCGTTGTTTAGTCTGCTTGGAGCTTCTAGTCGGAGATATTCCATCTAGACGCTCGGGGGCTACAACGAGAGTTTTTAACTTAGTGATATGCTTAGCTTTTCTTTAAGCATCTAGTCGGAACTTGTTCAGTTCTCAACTAGAGTCTTGGGGGCTACAGTATAAAGTTTTAACTCGGAAAAAAAGCTTAGCTTTTCTTTAAGCATCTAGTCGGAACTAATTCAATTACAGCTAGAGGCTTGGGGGCTACAACATTGAAAATTATGAACACTGTTAGGCTACTCTTAAAGCATCTAGTCAGAATATTTCATTCCATCTAAAGGCTTGGGGGCTGCAGTGAGAGTTTTTTCTAACTTAGTCACTCTTAGAGCATATAGGTGCAAAACCTATGGTTTTCCGTCTACATCCTCGGGGGCTACAGTGGGATACTCATATGAAATATATAAAGCAAAGTAAAACTTACAAGTGCGATGATCTTGAGGTTTGTAGCACTCTCGGCTAGCATCTTGCCAAAGGAAATACTGTTTCCTCGCAAGATATCTGCTTGTCGGAGTAGCTCCTCTAGACCGCATGTCGGAGATGACGACACTCCTCCTGCAACCATAGCAGTGTTACTCGGCAGTAGCACCGGGTAAACTATCTTGGGGTACTCAATTGATTTTTGGGGAGTAGAGGCGCCGCCTTCGGCAGAGGTACCAGTTCCCACGACCGCCTTGCCGCTACCGATGGCATCCTTAGCCGGAGCTTCAGCCATTTGAAGAGCAGTGCTCTCCTGCGTCGCCTGCTCGCCGACAACAGCAAGCTCGGTTGAAGCACCAGAGCCCACTTCCATAATGGAAGGGCATGGTGCCTCCTGGACTTGGGAGCTTATCGGAGCGGAGGAGGGCTTGAGGCAGGAGTGGCAGGGCGATGGCGGGGGAAGAGTCGCGATGCAGCATCTCTTTGATATTTCTAGAAGCCCCAAGAGTCTTGGAGGACTTCTTCAGGCTGGTTGTGGCTTTCTTCCTGAAACGTGCAAAATGCATAAGTACAGGAATAAGGCAGATAAATGAGACAATGTCGGAGAAATAAAGGCTTACACTAGGGGTGGCGCTTTGGCAAACAACCTGGTAGCTTTTCTCTTCTCCGCCTCCAGGGCGCAGTACTCTTTTTGGAGGCTCCACCCTCCGTCTTCTTTTTCTTGCCTCCGTCAGCAGCGTCAGAGGTGGAGCCCTTCCGCTTACGCGCCAATGGAGCATCATCATCGGACACGGCCGTGACGTCCTTCATCTTCGGATCGTAGATTTGGGCAGCCAGGTTGCCCTCCTCTAGATCGCTAAGCTGTTAAGTAAGAAGTCATTCTGTTAGATGAGATGGTATTAGCAAGACGAAAAAATGGAGTAATATCATACACGGAAAATAAATGTCTACCTTTGGGCACTTCCCCTCTACGAACATGTCGTAGGTGAGGGTGAAGCCGCGCTTCTTATCCTTCACCTTGACGATGTCCTTGAGGCAGAACTTGACGGAGTCGCTCGAGAAGTTGTCCTCGGAGATTCGGAGGGTATCCCTTCGGTCGCCGGTATACTCGTGCATGAGCTTCGCGCGGTGCTGCAGAGGTTGGATCCGCCTGATGAACCAGCACATGGCTAGGTCCAAGCCAGTCAGACCCGTCTCTACAAACCACTCGATCCACCTTATTGCGCGGGAAGCGTCGAGGTCGGAGGGAAGGGAGGCATGGGACCGCCACATGGAGACTTCGGCGGCAGCTCCATCCACGAAATCCGGGTACGTCACTTCTTGGACCGACAAAGGAATGTCGGGGCCGTAGAAGTATGTCCGTTGCCAGTTATTGCACGATTCGTGGCCGACGATGTCGGGGAACCGCCGGCCAGGATGGATCTTGAAGCTTATGGTGCCGCAGTTTCTAAGCTCTTCCCTACTGTGTCCGGCTTCGCGCTTGACGGTAAAGAAGTATACAAACAAATCTAACCTAGGTCTAATCCCTAGGTAACCCTCACAAAGTGCCGCGTAGTTGCTAAGCACTAATATGCTATTGGGTGAGAGGTTGTGGGGTTGGACATGGAAGTGATTCAAGACGGACAGGAAGAAGTGGGAGATGGGCAGAGAAACGCCGCGTACCAATTGCGCCTTGAGGTACACCTTCTCTCCGACTTGGGGAGAAGGAGTTACCTCGCCGGCCGGCGCCGCCCGCCAGACGAGTCCCTCAGTCGCAAGAAGATAGCCCTCAGCGACCATCTCCTGGATGTCGCGGCCGGTGATGTCCGAGCCGCGCCAATCGCCTTTGTGCGAGTCAGGTTCCTCTTCCAGGGGCTCCAGCGCCGCCAAGTTATGGTCGCCGCCGGTGGTTTCTATCACCGCCGATGCAGGGATAACCAATCCCTCTGGGGGCACGGCGATGGAGCTCACCGGCTTTGCCGCCGCTTCGCTCGACGCCGCCATTGAAGGGGAGGAGCTGCTGCTAGCCATGGAGGAGAGGGAAGATGAGACTGGTGTAGAGAATTGGTCTAGGGTTTCTCGAGGTTTTCGCGGAGAGCTCGAGGAGGCGCGCGGCTGGAGGAAGAAGACGATGACGCGAGAGAATAAGGTGAAAAAGTAACACGTGTCCCACGGTTACTATTTATCCTACTCTGCGTCAAGATTCGTGCAGTTAATCGGACGGTTGCCGCGTAGACGACGTGGTCGAGAACGTGTGCGGTAATTTCGGCACGTCTCCAAACGGTCGCCGCCAACGGTTCGCATTGCTTGCGCGGGAAAATCGGCTATGATTACGTTCTCTGCATGTGTGAGTTACGAGGCGTCGCTGACCTAGGTCTACGTCGTCATAACTGACATGGTAGATGAGCCGTCACATCGAAGATTCCGGCGTGGACGGATTCAATCCGACTAAGCGGAAACGTACGGTGGAAGATTCAGCATTTCTCCGACTTACTAATCAAAGGCGGAGAAAGCTTTGCAGGGTTCTTTGGGAGGACTACAAGATGTTGCTTGACGATTTGCCGACATCCATCTAGACTGAACATTCCACATGAAGAGGCAAGACGGCGCAAGATCTCGGAGTTCTCTGGGGGCTACTGTTGGGATATGCTATATGGGTATCCTCATAACATGTCTCTTATCCGACTAACCCGGGTGGCCCATAGTCGGTAGCATGGCCTATGGCCTGCTGGGCGGCCCAGTTAGGTGGATCTAGAAGGTAGGCCCATGCCGGATAAAGGAAGGCTACGGTGGAGTCACCAGCGTACCCGGAGCCTTGGAGGACAAGATACACAAGACTAGTGATAGACGGTGTAGGACTCTGTAACCTGTCCGTCTAGGACTTCTCCCTGTAACCCTGGGATCTGACGACTATATAAGTCGGACCTATGGGAGCCTTTAGGGCACAACCTAGTATCGATTTACATACACCTCAGACAGCGAACCTATCTCTGTAACTCGACGTATTCCCATTATAGTGATTTATAGCAGGAGTAGGATTCCGCCACCGTCGTGAGATCTGAATCTGGGTAAGTTGTGTTACCTCGTACCCTTCAACCGTCCGCCTTACCCCATGTCTCTAAACACGCATTGTGATGACCCCTCCATGGCGTACTCGTCGGCAATACCACGACAGTGCGGAAGAAGCGCCATCATCCCCACTATGACGCACAAGGAAGAATGGGTCCCTAGGCGTTGGCGGAGTCGAGGCATCCGAAGACTCACTTGGACTCCGTGCCCGCTTTCGGGTCCACCCCTCGCTCGCCTCGGGGGCATCATGAGTTGGCGACTGCACCAGCGGAAGCTCAGACTCGGAGTCTACAACTTCGTTGTCCGGCGCAATCGGATACTTCTCGGGCAGCGGAGGCACCATGACAGCTACCTTCAGTTCCTACAAAAGAAAATAAAGAACGTGATTAAGCAACGCTTATTCATGTAAAAGACATCAATCATAAAATAAACGCAACACGCAGGACGTAGTTCTAAAAACCTGAGGAACTGGATTCAAAGAGCTGAAGGGGGCGGTCAAGGACTTCTTCGGGAGGTCCTCTTTAGCCTTGAACTTCAACAATGGCCGAAGAGCCCTATCAAGGTCGCTCCTGGAGAGCTCCTTGGCCAAAACTCTCGACGGGTCGTGGCGGCCAGTATAAAGAAACATCGGATGCGCCCTCGCCTGGAGTGGCTGCACCCGACGTTTGAGGAAGGTGCGGATGATATCCACACCATTCACCTCCTTCTCCGCAACCATCTGGAGGGCCTCCACCCGACGGTAGAGCTCCTCTACCTCTGCCACCTCGCCCTCTAGGATATGGTTCTTCCAGGATCTCCTGGGAAGAGTCGAAGGGAGCAAGGACAAAATTTTGCCCGTCCACTGTGGAATCGTGGATATAAAACCACTTCTTCCGCCATTATTGGACGGACTCAGACATACAAAAGGAAAAGAAGAGAGCAGAAGATCGGAGGGAAATAATGCAGCCGCCGAGCGGGTAGACCCCGCCGGTGCCAGATTGCCTCTTCACGGAATAGAGCTTCCGGAAGAGGCCAAAGTGTGGCTCGATACCGAGCCAGCACTCGCAGAAGGTAATGAAGCATGCGAGGTGGAGAAGAGAATTGGGAGAAAGATGGTGGAGTTGGATTCCATAGAAAAACAAAAGTCCACAAAGAAAATCATGGACTGGGAGCGAGAGGCCGCGAAGAACGAAAGCGAAAAACATCACCCGAAACCCTGTGGGTGGACAGGTGATTATCTCATCGTCGGGGATCTTGGCGTCCTCCTTGTCCTGCAAGATTAAACCCGCGTCGCGCAGCTTGCGTAGGTCACCCTCACGCGTCTCCGTGTGCCTCCACCCGCCATCAGTGACGCGAGCGGCGGCGGCGCTTGAGCCCTCTCTAGCAGATGCCTTCTTCGACTTCACCATGGCGGAGCATCGACGATGGCGGTGTGCGTGCACGAACAAGGAGGGAAAGGATCAGAGAACATCCAATGCGCGCGAGGAAAAGCTCGTGAAAATGGAAGCAGCAGAGAAAGCAAATGGCAAAGGATGAAAACAAATCACTGTTTTCCCCACGGTTATAAAGATGAAGACGATGACCAGGATCCATTCATCCAGAAGCCCTAACGCTAGGGACAGATCCAACTGTCCACGTGTCAAGACAACATCGAACCGTCGCCCGCATGCCGTCCACTGCGCACGGAAATCAAGAAGACGCCGTAATTCTCGCCACGTCACGCATGACTAGTCAACTTCAAGTCAGAAAGTGGGACCCACGTTCGTGCTATTACGTCATCTCTGGCACCGCAGACAGTTGAGGTCATCGACCATCAGCACTGACGTCATCGAACAACCTAGCAACAACTAGAATTTTTTCGACTGATCAAACAAGTACTTCCTCGAATCTACGATTCGAAAAACTACTCGGGGGCTACTCCTATCAGGAGCGCTAGCCGCGCACCTGAGACATGATTAAAGTACTACACCACTGACGATTCTTCGAGTCCTACGTTGAGTCTACGGCTCCACTAGGGACTCAGAGGCTACTCCCATAGGGAGGATTGATTCAAGCATCCGAAAAAATTGTGTCCTTCGTACCCGAAGCCAAAAACAACTGAACTAAAGTCTCTGCTCGAGTCTACGACTTGAACAGACACTCGGGGGCTACTCCCAATAGGAGCGCTGGCCACGCACCCTATAAATTCTTCGACTGCGATCCTTCGGATCAAATACGGCAAAATCTTTCTGGCAACTTTGCCCAAACCAACGCTAAGAGAGAAGCGATCTCCTTGGTCACCCGAAACACCTCCACGATGATAATATTTCGGATGATGTGTCTACAACGCAAAGATAAGACCTACATATACCATCTGATGGCCTGGTAACGCACCTAACTGCGCTCTGCCAGTAAAACGCCGTGTCAACAGACACGATGAAAATCCTGACGGACGCATTGGGTATATGATTGAAAACTACTGGGATTCGAATCCTATAAGACCTCAGCGGCCTGAGTCGAATTACACCAGCATCTGTTCTAGGTTCGAGTGTAGGAAGTCGAATCTGAAGAAGATCGTGTTGTTTTGTCCTATGATAGTTAACTGTACCTGATCCGTCAGGAGAGTCAGACACACCCATCAGCAATCCCTACAAACTAAAACCATTCTCTTATAAACAGGCATAAAACTGCACCTAAAAGATTGAGGAGTCCCCAGCCGAATCTGCGATTCAACTGAGCACTCGGGGGCTACTGACATGGTTATACCCCACGAGTACACAACATCAGCATACCTAGTCCAGTCCGAAGGAAGACCCACTGCAAGATATGCGGCCTGCGAAGATACTGGGTGGCCCAAGCCCATGACGCCTTCGGATGCTTGGAAAACAAGACTAGAGCAGATAGAATTTCAAAGGGTCAAACCCTAATATGTAACCGACTTGACCTACGCCCGAGACCTGCCTATCTATATAAAGGCTAGGAGGGCACGATGAGGAGGGCACCTCTCACCGCATACACACCTCGACTCCAGATTGCATTTGCGCACCCCTGTAACTTTCGGTTCCGCCATAATCAAGAGCAGACAAGCAGGAGTAGGGTTTTACCTCCGGGGGCCTGAACCTGGGTAAACTTCGTGTCCCCGCATTGCTTGTTTGCTAACCGTTCCGTGGTCTCCAGCATCCCCACCTTCTCCAAAACCCAAGCTCATAACAATGAGCATTGACGAGATCGAACCTTGTCACCTATACACCTGAAAAGTATATTGGCTGTGTTGGGGACACAAGAGACTTCTTGTATCTTGATTGCAGAGTTGTTTGAGAGGGATACCTTTGACCACTTCCTCCTTGAGTTCGATAAACCTTGGGTAATCCACTTAAGGAAAACTTGCTGCTATTCTACAAACCTCTGCATTTAGAGGCTCAACAACTGTCTACAATAATAGAAGTGCGTAGACATCATCGACCCGCTCGCGTAGAGATTTTGGGGCTTGAGATCTGCTAGAAGGCCTATTTCCTTTGTTCTAGACATCTTATGATGTATTTGTATCTTGATCCGTACTCAGATTTATTCTAGGTCGCTTCCGCTTTATTTTTATTTCTTCTTAGATGATTGTGTTCCGATCTACTCGTATACGGTCGTACCTATCACACACCCACTGGTGTACGAGGGATGCATACCTTCTGAATATGTTAGCTTCACACGATGGTACAACTCGTTGGTGGGGACGAACCACCATAGAGTTATGTCGACACATATCCCTGACATATTAGCTGGGGTTTACGACGCCGTTATCATAGTCAGGGTATATTAGAGGAGGCGATCATCCCAATGCATTGTTTCTAAGTGAAATTCCGTTTAATGGTTTTAGTTCTTAGTTGCATGTGATTGGTTAGCATTTTGTTGCCTATGATCTCGTGCAAGATATCGTATGTGTCGGGGATATAACCCCAGGTACCCCAGAGTTGATCTATAAATAAACTAATAAGAGACATGAATAAAGTAAAGAATATTTAGTAAGAGGATATTAAGTCAAATAGAAGAGGAAAAAGATAAGAAAGAGCAACTGGACCGAGTAAGGGACATCTCGGCCTAGTCCACACTCCCCATGGACGAACTGAATACAAAGAAAGAGAAATAACCCCCGGGTAGGCCGACCTAAGCCTAAGTCGGCCCGCCACGGGCCTCCTACCTCGGCGACTCCACTTCCACGCCCCCGCGACGTTCCCGCCGAACCATCTCCTCCTCGCGCCGAGGCTCCCGCATACGTCGATCCCCCTCCCTCAAGCGCTTCCCCCGGGTGGGCCGGATTCGGCCCACCGCGGGGAACCTTCTGCTCCGACGCCAGCAGACTCCACCAGCCCAAGCGCCTCTCCCGGGTGGGCCGACCTCGGTAATCTCGGCCCACCGTGGGCTCCCCCTTCCAGTCCGAACAAATGCCACCCCGACTGGGCCTCTGCTGCTCCAGGACGACTTTCCCTCCAGGCCGACTTTCCCCTCCAGGCCAAGTAAACAGCCCATTCGGCTGAAGCAGGAAATAGTCCGGCTGGGCCTTTTCTCTGATAGGCCGAATCAGCCTTCCCTCAGGCCGAATTTCCACTCTCTCTGGGACGTTCGGGCTGAATTGTATCATCCCGTACGCCCCCGTACTCACATCCAGACGTACTCCGACATCTACAACAACGCCCCATCGACCCAAGACAAGACAAACAAGTCTCGTGCCAGTCTTGGGACGCCCATGGCTCAGACTGGCACATGGGCGTATGGAATATGCCCTTGGCATCAAGAAGATGCTAGAGAATATGCCCTTGGCACCAAGGATATGCTAAGGAGTATGCCATGGCATCTCCAAAGATGCCAATGCATATGCTGAGCATCTAGATAGATGCCAGGAATATGCTACATAGATGCCAAGCGTGGGGAACAAGTCTTGTCCCCTGGAATCTCCTTTATAAGGAGCACTAGGGGGATCGTTCTAAGAGAGGCCCCGAAGGGCTCCTCCCCTCTCTGCTCACTGAGATCTCTCCTTTTTCCTCTTCCTCCACTCTCACAGAGAGATCTAGATAGAAGCATAGGAGATACAGCTCAAGGAGCATGATTGTAGCCATAAGTATGGCAAGATTATAAGAGATTAGATATGTAGAATGAGGTGTTATCTTCACTTGAGATCTTCAATCCAATATACATTGTATTTCTCTTTGTTCATACGAGTGCGGTCTTCACTACATCATCCCTACCCGGATTCCTCCACGTCCATCGGCCCCAACTTTAGCCTACCCATGGCATATGTCGTGATACCACCACGACAGTATGTTAACTACTCCTCCATTCCTTAATATAATGTGTATAAGTTTTTGAGAAAAAATCCAAAATATAAGGTGTATTGCATTGAAACACTCGGTTGGATATTTGGTTTAGGAATTCGGTTGCATTTTCTTATCTCAAGTAAGCTCCTTTATTTTCTCATGCCAATTAATGAGGTGTAATCTTGCCTAAAACTTGCGTACCTTACCCTCCATGTTCATTCTTTAGTTTTCGTGCTAAAAGCTATACATCTTATATTTAAAAACTGAGGGAGTAGTATGTAAGATGCATAGTCAATCGCTTTCTTCATTTAATATAGCGTCACATCAACAATTTGCTTATAATGTTGTTCGTTGGGTACTTGTTTTTTAAATATAGCACTAAGATGCAATGTATTGGAGAGAGGCTAAGGACGACCTAAGAAACAATACGTTGTAGCAATCGATTTTTAAATACACAACTAACTAGAATAGAGCGGTTAGAGTAGATAGGCACGTAACACCCCACAAAAAAAATGTATATATCTAACAATTTAATAGGCACGTAACTTGCTCTAGCAAAAAGGAGTTGATGGTATATCTACGTAGTCACTAAGCCACGTGAAGATAACAAATGAGTTCATGGGATTTTTTTTAATGTGGCATGTATCTAAAAGTGTTCAAGTAACTTCAGAGTCAAGATATTGACATCGGCACTATCAAGGAGGTAGAAGAAATCATCGCAGGAAAAAGGAGGCACAGGCACATCGAGCCTGGATTTTTCATTTCATGTCGGGTAAACAAATAAGCGTTAGTTAACTATAATAGATAAATTAATAGCATATATAATACTACTATATATGCCCATAATACCGATGTTAACCAGACTCTTATAATGCAAATAAAATTGATATATGCATCAATCCATGGAAAGACAATGTCCTGCCTTTTAAGAAAACCCACTATATGCGAACATGATGGCCGCATCAGACACCTGTCGCAACCCGATTAGATGTAGAACAAATCTGCCACATCACCTCCTCCAAACACCTTTCACATCATTTGTAAATAAGAATTGATATATTTTCAGGTGCCTTTTCTTTGAAAGTGAATGGAGTAGAATGAGAAAAGAGAAATGATACTACAAGTCTACATCAAACACTTACTAAGAATAAGACAGTTTTGAGAGTATTTCTTTCGGTTTATATCAGTGGTCTCAATTTTATCTAGATTCGAATATATATAGTTAATTATTTAGACTAGATATATTTGTATTTAGACAAAGTTGATGCAATTAATATGGTCTGGAAAAAGTAGCTTTTTGTTGAATATACATCCTGCACCTTTGTGTGTAAAGAGATCTTCTTTGGTTTGCTTGCATGATGAGTCGTCACATCAGAGCAAGGTAGATGGAACGGAGCACTCAACAAGGATAATCAGAGTGGGACTCCATTAGATATCTAGACTTACAAAATTGCATGCCGTGTACTTGGATTATGGAAGCATTTAACGGTTGACCATTTTAGGGCTCCTTTTGCACATAATTCTTATAAATGGGTAGTTTCGTAAATGGTTGACGTGGCTTCCTCAATATTGCTCAGATAACCTGTGGTATTACTTTCGACCGGTGCACATGATCTTTTGATCGTGTATTTTTTCTATCTTGGACGAGACTGTAAATTAGCGAAATAATTCACAATTCGGTACTAAGTGGTGTGAAGATTTGAGATTTTGATGCCATTTATGTACTCACTCCGTCTAGGAATAACTGATTTGAGTTTGTTTAGATTCAGTATACACTAAAATACGTTCATATACATTTAAATTTAAATAAAACCAAATCAGTTATTTCTGGACAGAGGGAGTAGTATGTTTTAGAATCTTCTTTGTACTATATATTTTTTCGTCATTTTTCCAAAATACCATGATTCACTTTGTCGTATCTTACATACTACTCGTGCTCTAGTACACACTTTTGTAGTGTAACCATGCACATATAGAGGCTATGATTCACTTTGTCGTATCTTACATACTGCTCGTGCTCTACTACACACTTTTGTAGCGTAACCATGCACATATAGAGGCTAGACAGCCCTAGAATGCCGCATTTCACCCATTCATCGAAAACTGTGATGCGGTGAGGGTCAGCTGCTATCGGTACAACCCTAAAATATCGTCGACACAGGTTGTGCCGAGGGCAACCCTCGGTGTAGCCACAGTCGGCGTAGGCACTTTTGGCCGTCGGCATAGGAGTTGTCGTCGGTATAGCCTAAAGGCCGGTTATAAATTTGTTTTCCTTCTTTTAATTTTTAAATTGTCTGACTCGTTAATCTCTTATTTTGAATATTTTTAACACTAATTATACTTAATCCTTGATCAAATTACAACCTTTATCAATCTTTCCAGTCAGTCGCCCATCCTCACACTATTCCATCTTCATCACGCTTAATTAACTTCTCCGCTCCTTTCGGACGAGTTTCCGCGAATTTATACCTAGTTATCAACACTATCTTATCAATCCTATTAACTCTTATATTATTATGTTACACATTTTTATTTTTTAAATTGACAAACAATTATTTAAGTAAACAACAATGAATAAGTAATAATATTATTAAATACAAATACAAATAAAATTATTTTACTTTTTTTATTTTTCTATTTAATATGGAATAATTAATATCTTTAAATCTGTAAATTGGAATTTGACAATAATATGTCTAAATCGATCAAAAAAATGAGAGGAACCCAAATATAATATCCATGTTATCTTATCACAAACTATGCCATAATTCGAGCCATAATTTCTTATGGCCGTTTCAAACTATGGTCAAAACAGTGGGCATAAACATTCTTAGCACGGGGCTGAGCCTCGTTAAACTTGCAGTGGATCTCTGATGAAATATCATATTGTGAACCTAAAGAGATTTTTTCCAAAAAATCATGAGCGAATTTTCTAAAAAATCATGTATGTGTAGTTCAAATCTAACCGACTTCGTGCGAATTCAGTAGGAATTTGTTTTTTTTATAAGGGGTGGATGGAAAGGTTTAAAATATCCTGGTTGGAAAATTTTATATGTAAGGTGATCTAGTATTTTTGAAAAAAGAGTAATACCAATGTGAAACTTCAATTTGGTGGTTCTTTCACAAAACACCCTTTTTGGCACTCGAAAAATGAAAAAATGTCCTTTTGATGCAATAAAAAGAAAAACTTTCTCATGCAAGATTGTAAGCCATCTCAAGATGTACATGTTCATATAATATGGACAAATTATTACAAACTATACCACGATTCTATCCATAACATTAATCGTTTGGCTTGAAAGCCATGAAACTATATCACATATGATAGCTCATTTTGAGAAGGGTTTTTTGTGATATTTACAATATTGCAAGTTTGATATTTTTTCTTGCAACTATATCACATAATATGACACCACACAAAGGTTTTATATTGTTTGGATTGTTTTTGAATTTCTTATGCCTGTTTCAAACTATGGTCAAAACGACGAGCATGAAGAGCCTGGGGCTGAGCCTCGCTAAACTTGCAGTGAATTTCTGATGAAATAGCATATTATGGACCTAAAAACGATTTTTCCAAAAAATCATGAACATTAAATCATGTACGTGTAGTTTAAATCTGACCGACTTCCTACCGATTTGGCAGAAAGTTGTCTTTTTCAGGGTGGACGAAAAGGTTTAAGATATCCCAGTTGAGAAATTGTCCATATAAGGTGGTCTAGTATTTTAAAAAAATGGGATAGTACCAATTTGAAACTTTAATTTGGTGGTTGCTTAACAAAAAATCCGTTTTTTGCACTCAGAAAATGAAAAATAGCTTTTGGTGTAATAAAAAGGAAAACTTCCTCCTGCAAGATTGTAAGTCATCCCAAGATGCACATATGTATATAATATGAGAACATTATCACAAAATATGCCACGATTCTAGCCATAACATTGATCGTTTGGCTTGAAAGCCATGAAACCTCGAATATGATAGCTTATTTTGAGAATGTTTTTTTGTGATATTTATAATATTGCAAGTTTGATATTTTTTCTTACAATTATATCACATAATATGACTCCACACAAAGGTTTTATATTTTTTGGATCATTTTTGAATTTCTTATGTCCGTTTCAAACTATGGTCAAAACGACGGGTATGAAGATTCTTAGCCCGAGGCTGAGCTTGCTAAACTTGTAGTGGATTTCTGATGAAATAGCATATTGTGAAACTAAAAACGATTTTTTCAAAAAACCATGAGAATTAAATTATGTACTTGTAGTTAAAATCTGATAGACTTCCTACGATTCAGCAGAAATTTGTCTTTTTCATGAGAGGTGGACAAAAAGGTTGAGGATACCCCGTTTAGGAAATTATCCATATAAGATGGTCTAGTATTTTTGAAAAATGGGGTAGTACTAATGTGAAACTTTCATTTGGTGGTCGATTCACAAAACACACCGTTTTTGGCACTCGAAAAATGGAAAATGATTTTTTCTGCGATGAAAAGGAAAACTTCCTCCTATAAAATTGTAAGCCATCCTAAGATACACATGTGTGCGTAATATGAGTATATTATCACAAACTATGCCACGATTCTAGCCATAACATTGGTCGTTTGGCTTGAAAGTCATGAAACCTCGAACATGATAGCTTATTTTGAGAAGTTTTTTTGTGATATTTACAATATTCCAAGTTTGATATTTTTTTGCGACTATATCATATAATTTTACACCACGTGAAGGTTTTACATTGTTTGGTCGTTTTTGAATTTCTTATGTCCGTTTCAAACTATACATATATAATTTTTTTATGTTTTAGTTAATTTTTATTTACAAATGTGTAATATTTGAGTGTAGATAGATATTTTTTTTGTAAATTTTGATATATTATTCGTATTTTTGTGAATTAGAATAATTTAGTTATGATTTTTTAAGATTAATGTGGTAAAGGAAAAAATAGCTATGACAAGTGTATTGTCGTCGGCGTAGCTATTAAAGCTACGACGAGAGCATTACCTATGGCAATCCTATGCCAACGCCAACTTCGTGGGGTGCCCGGCTCGTGGCCTACACCGACGGCCCGGACTTTAAAACGTAGGAAGTACACTTTACATGGCTTGCGAATTGCCACGGTTTAAAACGAAAAAAAGCTGTTGGATCGTCTCAAGAAAGGTATTCTACTTCTTCTAAACTTTTGTGTTCTATACACCGCCGAGTCAGACGTGACACTTGCCTACGGATGTAAACCAACGAATTCTGAGCATAACTTCCTAGTCTAGGATCATACATACAACTCATCCTTATCCAAATCATCACAAATTTCCAATAAGACTACTCATAAAATAAACTATATAAAACTACAATAACACACAAGCCCAAGGTGCAAAGTGATAGAAATGCTACATGCTTCATCTGTCACCATCAGAGAATCCAGATGGCAAAATACACCCACAAAATTAAAAGCAAAGTCCTAAGGAAGAACAACTATGCACGGAAAGTGAACAGAAGAAAAATGTACTTACTATTATGTCCCGCTCGTCGGCGTGACTTGCCGTGGAGCCTGGCCTCCCCTGTCCTGGCTCGCTGGCAGGCCGCCCCGCCCCTCCCCTACATCCCACTCGCCGGCATGACCTACAATGCAACTAGGCCTCCCCCTTCCTTCTCACCGGCATGCCACCCCGCCACTCCCCTATATCCCGCTCGCCTAGCCCCCCTCCGGCGGCGATTGATACGTCCAATTTGCATCACCATTCTATATCATAATTTGCTTCTATTCATTGATATATGTCTTATTATGAGGTTTTACTTATGTCTTTTCCTCTGTTTTTGCATGTTGGATGATTCTTGGAGGATGAACTGCCGGAGTCAGGATTCTGATGGAAGAAGAGGTATTTTGATGCAATTTCGCGAAGATCAGAAAAATACCAGAAAAATATTGGAAAATTATATTTTCCTAGAAGATGAAGGAAGCTAGAAGGGGAGGCGTGGCTGGGCCCCAGGTGGGCCACACCCCCTAAACGCGGGTCCCCCCTGGGCCGTGCCTAGGGCAGGTGTGGCCCACTGATGTCTACGCACTTATATTCTTGTAGACAGTTGTTGGGCCTCCAAGTGCAAAGGTTTGTAGAACAGCAGCAAGCTTCCCTTAAGTGGATTACCCAAGGTTTATCGAACTCAGGAAGGAAGTGGTCAAAGGTATTCCCTCTCAAGCAATCCCGCAATCAAGATATAAGAAGTCTCTTGTTTCCCCAACACACCCAATACACTTGTCCGGTGTATAGGTGCACTAGTTCGGCGAAGAGATAGCGAAATACAAGTGGTAACGCTGCCAGAAAATAGCTTGACGGTGAGGTAAAGACTAAAGCAAGCAAACATGCAATAGATCTAGATGCAAACGGTGTTTCAATGTTTAGAAACAAGGCCTAGGGATCATACTTTCACTAGTGAACACTCTCTCATATAAATATCCTCTCTTCATGATACTACTCTTAACTACTCTCCGGTTGGACATTCTAATCATTGGTAGGGCTATAATGTTGGAGATATGCCCAAGAGGCAATAATAAAGTGGTTATTATCATATCTTCATCTTTATTATGAATGTTTACATACCATGCTATAATTGTATTAATCGGAAACATTAATACTTGTGTGATTTGTAAACATAAAAGAGTCCCTAGTAAAGCCTCTTGTTAAACTAGCTTGTTGGTTAATATATGATCATGGTTTATTGATCATGAACATTGAGATATTATTAACAACAAGATCACATCATTAGGAGAATGGTGTGATGGACATACTCCTATAGATAAGCTTAGCATAAAGATCAAGTCATTTAAATAGTTCGTTTGCTATAAGCTTTCTGATACATAGTAACCTAATTCCTTCGACCATGAGATCATGCTAATCACCATCACCGGATGGATGCTTTGATGACGTCAAACACCACACCGTAACTGGGTGGCTATAAAGGTGGCATTGAGTGTTTGGAAAGTATGTGTTGAGGCACATGGATCAAGAGTGGGATTTGTCCATCCATATGACGGATAGATATACTCTAGGCCCTCTCGGTGGAATGTATTCCAATTAGCTTGCAAGCATGTGACTGGCTCACAAGGGATCACATATCACGGGAACGATAAAAGAATACTTATCGTTAACGAGGTTGAACTAGGTATGCAGAGATACCGACGATCAGACCTTGGATAAGTAAACTATCGTGAGACAAAGGGAAATTGGTATCGTATGTAAGTGGTTCATTCGATCGCAAAGTAATCGTAGAAATATGTGGGAGCCATATGAATTTCCAGATTCCTCTATTGGTTATTGATCGGAGAAGAGTCTCGGACATGTCTGCATAATTCACGAACCGTGGGGAGACACACTTAAGTATTCGATGTTGTTTAGTAGATATGTGCGGTGACCTAGCATACCAGTGCATGATGTAGTACACTATAGTCATTGACATAACACCAATGAAACACCGTTCACTAGTATTACATCCCTCAGAGTGGTACAACAGAAACACAACAGGTCCAAGACATGACTATAGGTTACAACTCAACTCTTTACACAAGATCCAGAGAACACTCTAGGTTAAAGAGAGAGAAGGAAACTTCTTCCAAAGAAGAATCAGAAATAAACAAATCAAAAATTATCATACTAATAAGGCTAGTATCTAAACTATTGGTTTGGCATTGCTGCTATTGCAATACACTACAGAAATAGGTTCTATGGATAGAGATTATATTCTTATCTAATCAGTGACTTTGTCTTCACTTGAGTTGATGTATATGTCGACTTCCTTGACTTCATTGAAGAGCTCGAGCTTTTGATGATGACTCCTGTAGCATAACTTGATGTAGACATCGTCTGTACTGGCTTGAGAACCTAGCAAGGGTTAAGAAGATACTTTGAGTACGAGCGTACTCAGCAAGTTCACTAGAAAAATAATGTTTGATGCACTATATCTACAGCCACAGACCATAGGTCGTAGGCAATGCAAGTTTTCGTAAACATTTCTTCAAAGGTTGCTTTTATTCTAAAAAGCTATGTCCGTCAGCCTTCACGGGTTTACCAGAACTTTCATGGAGTTCCTTTCCCGCAGCGTTCGCAGCTCTTTCCCGGAACAGGGAGTAACAAGTTACAGTTCTTACACTCTGCAGAGGTGCGTTACTTTAACCATGAGAGATCTTAGCTTTGTTTCACATCCCAGCGGCCAACCCGTTCATACTTCCTTGGTATGAGGCCCAGACTAAGATCCAAGCCAATAACTGCCCTCCCCGCGACCTCATATGTCTGCGCGATCCTTCGAGGCCGTCTCACCTCCGTTAAGCCTCCTTTTGGGCATGCTAAAACCCTGATGAGTTCCTGAAGACTCTATGACCTGGTGTTGCCCTGGCAAGTGCCATATTAAATGGTCCATCCACTAAACACCATCCATAGATAATCTAGACACCAAAAGTGTGGGGCGTAAGGGTGCCCACCCATATGTTGGATCCACACAAGGAATCACAACGTCACGTTAAGGTTGTCTTGCCTCCATACAAGAGGAAAAGGATACAGCTGACTTCTCTGTCCCATTCCAAATCTCATGGTTAACACGTAATATACGGCGCTAGAATCATTGGCGACATTGGTTGTTAATTCCTAGATGCTATGTTCCTTTACCACCGAAACTTTCATAGTAGGTTATTACCTCATGGTAAATAACCTATAATCATATTATTATGAAAATAGTGTTTTCTGACCTTTTTCAAATGCAGGTGATGACAACACTAGATTTGCAAAATACTTTACAGAAAATAATCAAAGGACATGAGCAAGTGTGAACTTGTCTTTTGTGATTGCAAGATTATGCACTCACGGTCTTCGAGACGATATAAGATCCAATATCTGAAATCATCATTATTCGTCCGGTAAGGACTAATGTTTAAAGAAGCAAGATGCAGTTATGCATAAGTAATGATATGCATTTTGTAAAATTCCCAAAGTGAATCCCCAATGCCCTGGGTGTAGTGAATTTAGGTGATTCTTTTAAGAGTTGGTTTATCTTTAAATTTAACTTTATAGGTAAGGACCTTTATAAGGAACTCAAGGGTTAGCAATCCAACATATACAAGTAAAGTATAAAATAATATGATTATGGTTAATGGTCATTTGGTGACTATTGATAAACATCCTTGGGATTGAGTTGTTAAGAATTGAAGAATTTATTATAAGATTATTGTTTGAAGTGGAAAAAAGAATAACATTTGAAGAAAAGATTTCCTTTCTAAGGTTTAAACAATCTTTATTGTTAATAGAACATGATCAATGTCTTTTGGTGTTTGATTGATTAGTTTGGACTTGATATGCTTTATGTCTTAATTGATATAGACCAAAGTTAACTATAAAAACATAAGTAAACTTAAGATGTAATATGTTTTTAATTATTCCCAAGTTTTAGATTTATGATAGGTATAACTAAGGTGTGGAATTATTCACTTTATATTTAAGTGAATGATTAGATTAATTTTTTTTGCCATTATGAAAATAATATGTATTTATTTAATGGAAGCATAATTAGATGATTTTAGTGATTTGTTAGAATTTGAAGTTATGTTAATAGTGGTTAAGATATAATGATTATTCACCATATTATATATATGAGTGATATCCAATGTTTATTTAAAAGGGTTTTTAATAAGATTTTTAAAAGAATATTTTAAAGTTAAAAGTTATACTTAAGTTTGATTATGAATTTAAGTTATGGGTTTGGAATTAGTACAAATACACTAATTTCTCAAGGTTTTATAAGAATTGTGATTATTTCTTACTTAACAATTGTTTTTAAAGAATTCACAAAATAGGTATTAGATAAGGATTTACTTTTTAAAATATTAAAGACTTTTCTGATGATATATTTAATATTTTTCTAGTGTAACATATTTGTTCAAGACCTTAAAAATGATTTTTATTTAATTTTTAAGTATTATTTTTATGTTTATAAAATTCCATAAAGGGTTAAATGTATTTAAATATTTACTTCAAAATTCATTTATAAAAGAGTTGAGTTAGTATTTTTATAAAATAGTGGATTTATTTTTATACACAAAAATTATTTTTTTTCCGGATTTTCCTTATTTTATGAGATTTTACTTTAGGATTTAATGGTGTTAAGATTTATTTGCTTTATATTTATTTTAAACAAATAAAGTTATATTTTTATTAGGTAGATATTATTTTTGTGAACATTTTGATATACTATATGTATTTTTTTATATTTTTCTAGAGCTTTAATATTTTCAGGATCATTTTGGTAGTTTATTTATTTTATTTTATTTTGTTTCTCATCCTACTTAACCTGGTCCGTTTGGTTGGGCACTTGGTTCGACCTGGTCCAATTGGATCTGGCTCGAGGTCACCTAGGCCCTGGCCCATTCCCTCACCTTACGCACACCTCACCCCACGCTCGCATTCTCGTTTCCCTCTTGGTTCTGCTCGAGGTTGTCTCCGCTTACCCGATTCCGGTGGCTTCTACCATAGCGGTCACCGCTGGCGCTCGCCGGAGCTCCACCGTACTCTATTATCCTAGCCCCTCCCATTCGATCTGGAAGTAAATCTAGGAATCACTCGCCCTTTTCCATGGGTTGGCGTTAGGGTTTCAGTGCCCTCCTTTACTGTACTCTTGTGATGGCCTGATGGGGGTTCAGGGTGATTTGGTGCTGTGTTGGTGGTGATCTGATGGTGGTGAAGCTGAGGTTATTCTTCTTATATTCTGATGCCGGTGGGACGGCAGTAGATGCAACCCCGACGTCGGAACTACGGGGCCATTGATGTGGTGTTGAAGGCTTCTTCGGGTTGGCATCATTCTGACCACGCGGGCACTGCCTCTTTGAGGTCATCGTCGGAAATCCTTGGTACGCCTTTCTCTACCTCTCCTCCTTCTCTCTTTTATAGTGAGGTATGACAATTGCCCCTTTTTTTAGGTTCCGATCCATGGAATATACTCCATTGCTTGATTTAGCTAGTTTTGACGATCATACAATTGATTTAGCATTAGCTAGCATTTTTCTAGTAGTTCTTTTGATAATGGTTATGTTGAATGATGGTGTCAATTTCTTGTATGGTGGTGTGTTTGTTATTAGTATCTATGATGAAAATCTGTGTCCAGGTGTACTACTAGTGAACTCCCAGGTTTGCTTATGACAGTGACTTTCTAGTATAAGATAATGATGATGTTCTTCTTAGTATATACTAGGTGATAAAGATGAGGATAGAACATTGGTCAAATTGGTATTAGTGCTATCTCACAACTAAAGTTACATGGCCTACCCTTGAACAAGTATGGAACTTGCCCAAATGATGTCTCAATTGTAGTGTGAAGTTTTATTTAGATGATTTTTATGTTGTTTTGTACCTGGTGTACTCCTAGAACACTAACAAGGCATGGTCTTGGCCAAGTACATACTCAAGTATGCCTAAAGGACACTTGTGCTGTTCTCAGCACCTTTCTTTGACAATAGAGAATACATTTTGTATTGCTAGACACATATTTTTTTAATGTTTGGTAGCATATACATGGTGGCTATTTGGTTCTGTTAACATGCTAAAAATGCATGCATTTCTTATATAGCTTTATCTGCTGTATAGCTAGGTTCCATTGATCTTATTAATGTGATGCTTGGTTGATTCTTAGTTTTGTTTAAATTACTGTATAGTCATTCTGGTGTTTGAATAATTTTAGCTTGATATTCAATTCTTCTTGATTCTTGATGGTTTTATGCATCCATATTACATATCTTAAATATGTGTACTTATGATATCTAATGTAGGTAGCCAGTATGTCCATGTGTATGCAAGATGACTATCTGATTCACACATATGCATGATATAAGTAGGTCCTACACCTATTACCTGATATATTTATTTATTGTTCAAGTTATTGGTTGTTCTTGATATTTTTTCCTGATGTAATTAAATGTTTTGGCTGAGTCTTGGTTTTCCTGATTAAGCTTTAATTGTAGCTGTAGCTAAAATTGTTGATATGAATAAATCCTTTACATAGAATATATTGTGTGTAATTACAATGGACACACCTAGCTTTCATCAAGTAAATGTGTATATGATGTTTTCCCTAGTTTAACTGAATTCTTATTTTCAGAAGTAGGTCTAGATGAATCTTATCTGTCCATGATGTCAGAAATAAAAGTTGAAATGATCTCTGGTTATTTTATCTATAGAAATTATTTGAAATATCTTTGAATGGCTTGAAAACCTGAATATTCTGCTAGCTTATTTTGGGTGGCTTTAGTTGTTGGAAACCTGCTACTGTGATGCCTGTTTGGAGTGTACATAGTAGTAGGTCACAACAATTATGATGTACTGATGGATACACTATTTTAATGGCTCCTCTTGCTCTGATTATTTTTGTGGTGCTTCTATACAAGAATGTGCACAATATAATCTCAGGTAGGATGATCTGCTGCTTATACAGCTAAGCAAAATTCTTTTAAACCTGAATGCTTGTGATGCTGGTCTGAAGCATAGGTTAATATAAATGTTTCCCTTCATTCCTTAGCCCTGCCTAGGATGCAAAGGCTGAGGCTTCGATGATGTTTGTATACAACAGTTACTGCTTTCTTATGAAAACTATCCAATGATGATCTTGTACTCCATTTGAGTACAGATCTGAGGATTTTCTATTGCCCCATCCATTTTCTAAGATGTAATAATAAGAACAGATACAAAGGCATGATCTTAGATGGATAACCTGTTGTTTTGGAGTTATGGTTTCTCTTGTGGTTATTATTGATCCACTGTTGGTGCCAACCCTCTCCTCTTATCTCCTGACTTGATCTATTGAATTTGCTACTGCTTCTTTTTTGGTAAGCCTGCTCCTCCTAGCTCTTGGCCATCTTCTGGTGCTCCTGGATGGCTTCCCCAAGCAACCAGGGTGCTAGTGGAGGTTTTGGTGTTGAACCATGTACTCTAGAATTGATGATAAGATGATAAGATGGTGTCACATCCCAAGATTTTCGAAATCTTGTAATGTGAAAATTAATAAACAAAATAAATAATTGTTGAAAATCAGGGTGAAAAGAAACTTTTGTTTCTAAATGGAAACTTAAAATCCCATATTGAACAAACTTTGGTTAAAGTTTGAATCTAACTAAATTCAAATCTAGTGAAGTGCATTCCTCAATGAATGTATCTTGAAATTTAAACACTTGGAAAATTAAAGCAAAACCCTAAAAACCCTAATGGAAGAAATCATTACCAAGTTATCTCTAAGCTTATAGATTTGATCCATATAAAAGTTTGTCAACAAACATTTACAAATGATCAAGAAAGACAAATAGAAATATTATAAAGCCATAGAAATTGGTTTCACTTAATTTGAGCCATAAATAAAATCTTATGAATTTAATAAGATAAGGGAATTGAATTTCCAAAGTTAATAAAGCACTTATCTAGAAATACATACCAAATGATGAGCAAATGATCCTAAAGGGATTTAAAAGGATAAACAAATATTAAATAATATTTTACAAATTGAATCACCAAGTTTTGATCCCTAAATAAAAAGATATGGATTTTATAAGATGAAGAAAGAAATATTAAATAATGAATATTTAAAGACCAAATCAAATCTTGGCCAAATCCATAAGCAAATGGAATGAATATAATCCAAATCCAAATAAAAATAAAAGCATAAAGATTTTTCCAAAATAAAATAAAATGACATAAACCAAATCCTATTGGAATAAAGACAAATCCAATTTTTAAATGATTAATAAATCATATTAAAAACTTTTCCAAATAATTCAAGATGAATTATTTGGCACCCAAATAATCAAATAAAAACCTACTGAAAAGATTTGGAAGATTTTAGAAATTCAAATGGTGTTTGAAAATATTATTAAACCTTATTTGATTAAATATAAGGGCCTAATTTAAATAATTAAAAGATCCCAAAAAGAATAAAGGTTTATTCCAAAATTGAATTCAGAATGTTTTATCAATCAGTATATGAATCTATACAAATTTTAGTTGAGGTTTGAAATCAAATTGAAGTTTGAATTAATTAAACAAAACCAAAACAGATTAATAGAAATGGAAAAAGGAAAAACAATCAGATCAAAAAAATGGAATAGGAGCAGCCCAACTAACCTAGCCCACTAAGCCCATCAGCAGCCCACCTGCTCACCCCCGCAGTGAAACGTTTTCACTCAAAATAGAACCCGCAAGGTCACTGAGCAGTGGACCCCACTTCCTTTTTCTCTCTCTCTCGTTGCCAGGCGACCCCACTGCCACCTCACCGTCGTCCTCACCCGCCGCTGACCGCGCCCCCCCTCTCAGGCCATTACTGCCGTTGAATGCCGGCGTGAATTCGCTTTACTGGTCGAGTAACCCCCATCCGTGACCACTCCCTCTTAACCGCCTCTCCCTCCTCTATGTTTCCCCCTCAGTTCCCCACCCCAGTGCGCCCCCAGGCTACTCAATTTCACCCTACACCGCCACTGACTCCGGCGAGCTCACCGAGCAATTCCGGCAGCTCCTCGCCTCCCCTCGTTTCCTCGACCACTCGAGCATGCTCACAGGAACCAGACGCACATCCCAGCAGCTCCAGTTCGCCTGCGCACGCTCTGGACACTCGCCTTCGTCTTGAACAGAGCACCACCGTCGACTACCACTTCTTCGGCGAAACCTTTGGTAAGAATCTGACCGCCCTAAACCCTATCCTTCACACTCACATGCTCGCCGTGACCCCGCGCATATAACTACACTTCCTTTTCTCTCTAGCATGCATCGTACCTTCGCCATCGTCTTCAACAGGACGAGCCCGACGCGGACACGAACTCCGGCGAGCGATTCGAGCCAACACCGTGCGCCCCTGTCCATCCTGCGGCCACCTTGAGCACCACCGCGACCCCGCGAACCTGGTGAGCCACTCCCCTTCCTCCCTTGCTTCCTGTAATCACCGCGACGCCGTAGCCAGAGCCAGCGCCGCCACCTGCCGCCGCCAGCGCCGCCACTTGATGGCTAGCGTACTTAGCGTCGTAGGATCTTGATCGTGTGGCCACGATAGATTGACTAAGCGAAGGGGTATGCTTGCTTCTGAGCCACACGATCTGCTTTAAATCCAACGCCTCTCGTTGCACGATCCGCACGAAGCGGTACAGATGAATAAGAACACGCCACGTGGCCCTGCCTGTTTATAAAAAACAGAAACTTCTCAATTAGATGTTCCAATTTGAAAAATTCATAACTTTCAAACCACACGTCCAAATTTTGCAAATTTTATATCAATGGAATCAGCAAGACAAGTACTTTCTTACCATGCACTTTGTTTAGTAAAATGCTTCTGTTAAATTGATTGTTTTTGCAGAAACTTGTGTATGCATGTTTAGAATATAAAATTTGTTCAAAAATAAATTTTGAGATGAAATCTTTGGTAAATGGTTTGTTTTGAAACTACTGACCATAGAAATAAATTGGTGGTTTCAAAAATATGTTTGGTGAAGCAAAAGAATAAATCTTTGATTTAAACCATTTCTAGTCAAATAAAAATATTGTTTATTTGTTTAAAATGCTTTTGGAAGAAACCTTTTGGGAAATGTTTTAATTTAAACTCTCTGACCCCAAACAACAAGTTTTATGTTTGAAAACATATTTAGTGAACCCTATAGATTGTTGCCTTATTAAAATCATTTTTCCAACCACATAAAATAATGACTTGGTTTAAAAATGGTTTATGAAGTGAAAACTTTTACAAATGATTTTGCCACTTTATAAAATGACCATTAGGTGTTTTCAAATGTTTATGAGCCATTAGAAACCACTTTTTCAAATAAAACAATCTTTGGCATGCTTGCATGCATTGCTTTGCTTCTATCATTTTATGTGTTGTTGCTTGAGTGGTAGATTGAATTTGTGCCTTGCTTGATTGAATTGTAGTGATTTGAAGAGTGTGAATATTGCAAGGACAAGGAGTGAACTTATATTCTCTACCAACAAGGCAAGTGATGCTTCATACTTTTTGTCCCATTATTTTCACTATGCATTAGTGATATTTCTAAGTAGGACTTGCATGGAAGTTTTGCTAAGTATAAACTATGCCATGGAAATCCTAGTAGTTGAAACCTTAGTAGAAATTTCCTAAGTTAAGATTCCTACTACTATCATGCTTAGCTTAGCTAGTAGAAAACAAGGGTGGATTATATTCATGCTATGGAATATTTCTAAGTCAAGGACTTATGTTTGTTTAATAAAACAACTAAGTGAATGAATCACCTGGGTGGAATGGAAGGAATGGTTTGTGTTGAGTGGTTCACAAGGCCCATTTCTATGGTTTACCTTGTGTATCTCACTTGTGGATGGCCACCCAGAGACAAAGAGATTTTAGATGTCAAATGTTGAGAAGCTTCAAGTGCAGCCACTTGGCATTATGGGCTCTGCCTGGATCATATATGTTGCAATAACTTAGCCAAATGGACAGTTGGTGGTAGGGGATGATAGGTTGGAATGCGTCCATTCTGGTCTAAGGGAAGGCTTCTGAAAGATCTTGTCTTGGTGAAACCAAGTCTTGTGGGGAAAGTGCACCACCTCTGCAGAGTGTAAAATCTAAGTACTTAGCCATGTCCCTGGTAAAGGACAGTTTGAGCATCAAGACATGGAAGCTATCAAGAATTTCCTCATCCCACTTTCTAAGTTAAAAACTTGTGGTTGAACAAGGGTTGAAGGATCACCAATTTCTATTGGGAGATGCCTTGGGTGATTTTTGTCAAACAAAAACTTAGTGTTTTCAAATGATAAGGAAAACCTATTTTGAGCAATGCAAGCCTAAGCTCCACTTAGCCAAATGCATATAGATGATAGACTCCACTATACTACCATAGTATCACTTGCCAATACAATTCAAATGTATTGACCCTTGTGGTTGTAACTTGTTATGTTGCAGGTTTGTTTGATATTAGTGAAGTTTAATGATTAGGATTACAAGTCTATAACCAACATGCCTGCCTGTGGCACTTTGAAGATGAAGGACCCCATGCTATTGTTATATTCTGCTGCATTGTAATGAGATAGCCAAATGAGCTATGTAAGATGTAATAAATTATTTTATTCCTGGTTATAAAGTTGTATTATGACCTTTGTTCCTTGATATTACATCTTAACTGTGGATGCTAGCTATTGATCCAGGGACTAGCATTGTAAACACAGGGATCTCTACCTTATTAAAGGTTGGGACCTCTACAGATGGTATCGGAGCATTGTGTTGCCTGTAGGATTTGTAAACCTAGGATTGGACAAAACCCCTTAGAAAAATAGGAGTTGTATTTGTTCCAAAACTTATTTACAAACAATCTTGTAAAATCTTTTCTCAACCATTTTTGGTTTTGATTCCACATCTCTTCTATTTCAAACTTGATGGACAAAGCCTACCCCATGACCAAAGACTTCACCATGTGCAAAGGACTTCATCAACTCTAATGACTTTAACATCTTCAAGTGATTTCAACCTTATTATCAACAAGGACTTCAACCTTGTATATTACTAAGGACTACAAGTGAGACAAGAAATGTTGCTCAAGACTTGAAGACTAAGGAAACACAACATAGAGGGAATCATCATCACCTTTGAGGCTTAGTGACCAAGACACAAGAATTTTCCCAAGGAAACCATGATTTCATTCATGAGGAATCAACCAAGAAAAATGGAAAGATCTCAAGTGAACCTTATAGTTGGACCACCATATTTGGTATAGATGAAACACACCAACTTATGTGGTGTAACAAAAATATTTTGTTGCCTAAAAATATGCTTGAACTTTGTTGTCTGAGTGGAATGCTTGTTTGTGATTGCTTGCACATTGCTTGTGTGAATTGTGTTGTGTGATTAGAATTGATTCCTTAGAAATCCTTTGCCCATTCTAATCCCAATTCAACCCAAACAGATGACTACTCCAAAGAACTCCAACATCAAGAATGATGACAATAACAACCAAGAGGTCAACATGAGAGAACAACTGTTAGCAAACCAAACCCAGTTGAACCAAGTGACAACTCAGTTTTTAGCCAACAACAATGAGTTAGACCCAACCATGCAAAAGTTTTTGGAAACTCAATCCCAATTGTTGCAAGGGATGGCCACTTAAATGATCAACATGGGAGACAACTCTTCCCAAGAAGCTTGTGACAACAAGGATGACAATGATGATATTCTAGATGGAACCCAAGATTGCAATGTTTGTGGAGACAAGGACCACACTTCCAAAGAGCATGAGGATCAATGCCCCAATTGTGAAGAGAAACATCCAACTAACCAATGCCCCACATCTCAAGCTACTTGTTTCCTATGTGAAGGAAATAATCATGTCCCTATCCAATGTCCCATCTATTCCGTAGTTCAACAAATGAAATAAGGTGGAGTGCAACAACTGATTGCAGATTACCATGAGAGAGCAAAGTCTACCAAGAAGGATGAGGACAAAGGAAAATCTCAGCTTGCACCTCCATGCAATATGACTCAATTTGATGGACCAAAGAGGAGACATATGTATTATCCAAGGAAAAGGTCAAGGAGACCAGTAACTTTTCCTACCTTTGAGATAACATATGAAGAACATGAACTAGAAGCACTCTTAGCTTTGGAGAAACCCAAGAAGAAGAAGGACAAAAGTCAAGTGCAATGTTGCCATTGCAAAGAGATGGGACACTATGCCAACGAGTGTCCTGAGAAGAAACAAAAATATAAGGAGATTAACCAAGTGTGGTGCCAAAACTGCAAAGAGCTAGGCCATTATGTAGCAACTTGTCCATAGAAGGTACATGACGAACTCAATCTTATGACATGTTACAATTGTGGTAACCAAGGACATTATGCAAGAAATTGTCCAGAAAAGATGAAGCACAAGATAAAGCCTATGAAGGATCTCAGCCTTATCACATGTTTCAAGTGTGGAAACAAAGGACACTATGCAGATGTTTGCCCAGAGAAGTATCATCAAGACCCCAAGCAAGCCAAGAAGTAATCTAGTTGGAAAATTTTTAAGGGTGGTAGTACCCTAGTTACTTTGAGCCAACTTGTAACCCCTATCCTTCCCAAATCTTGGGACGAGATTTATTTTAAGGGTGGTAGCCTGTCACATCCCAAGATTTTCCAAATCTTGTAATGTGAAAAATAAATAAACAAAATAAATAATTGTTGAAAATCAGGGTGAAAATAAACTTTTGTTTCTAAATGGAAACTTAAAATCCCATCTTGAACAAACTTTGGTTAAAGTTTGAATCTAACTAAATTCAAATCTAGTGAAGTGCATTCCTCAATGAATGTATCTTGAAATTTAAACACTTGGAAAATTAAACCAAAACCCTAAAAACCATAATGGAAGAAATCATTTCCAAGTTATCTCTAAGCTTATAGATTTGATCCATATAAAAGTTTATCAACAAACATTTACAAATGATCAAGAAAGACAAATAGAAATATTATAAAGCCATAGAAATTGGTTTCACTTAATTTGGAGCCATAAATAAAATCTTATGAATTTAATAAGATAAGGGAATTGAATTTCCAAAGTTAATAAAGCACTTTTCTAGAAATCCATACCAAATGATGAGCAAATGATCCTAAAGGGATTTAAAAGGATAAACAAATATTAAATAAGATCTTACAAATTGGAATCACCAAGTTTGGATCCCTAAATAAAAAGATATGGATTTTATAAGATGAAGAAAGAAATATTAAATAATGAATATTTAAAGACCAAATCAAATCTTGGCCAAATACATAAGCAAATGGAATGAATATAATCCAAATCCAAATAAAAGTAAAATGATAAATATTTTTACAAAATAAAATAAAATGGCATAAACCAAATCCTATTGGAATAAAGACAAATCCAATTTTTAAATGATTAATAAATCATATTAAAAACTTTTCCAAATAATTCAAGATGAATTATTTGACACCCAAATAATCAAATAAAAACCTACTGAAAAGATTTGGAAGGTTTTAGAAATTCAAATGGTGGTTGAAAATATTTAAACCTTATTTGATTAAATACAAGGGCCTAATTTAAATAATTAAAAGATCCCAAAAAGAATAAAGGTTTATTCCAAAATTGAATTCAGAATGTTTTATTAATCAGTATATGAATCTATACAAATTTTGGTTGAGGTTTGAAATCAAATTGAAGTTTGAATTAATTAAACAAAACCAAAACAGATTAATAGAAATGGAAAAAGGAAAAACAATCAGATCAAAAAAATGGAATAGGAGCAGCCCAACTAACCTAGCCCACTAAGCCCATCAGCATCCCACCTGCTCACCCCCGCAGTGAAACGTTTTCACTCAAAATAGAACCCGCAAGGTCACTGAGCAGTGGACCCCACTTCCTTTTTTCTCTCTCTCGCTACCAGGCGACCCCACTGCCACCTCACCGTCGTCCTCACCCGCCGCTGACCACGCCCCCCTCTCTGGCCATTACTGTCGTTGAATGCTGGAGTGAATTCGCTTTACTGGCCGAGTAACCCCCATCGGTGACCACTCCCTCTTAACCGCCTCCCCTCCTCTCTGTTTCCCCCTTAGTTCCCCACCCCAGTGCGCCCCCAGGCTACTCAATTTCACCCTACACCGGCACTGACTCCGGCGAGCTCACCGAGCAATTCCGACAGCTCCTCGCCTCCCCTCGTTTCCTCGACCACTCGAGCATGCTCACAGGAACCAGACGCACATCCCAGCAGCTCCAGTTCACCTGCGCACGCTCTGGACACTCGCCTTCGTCTTGAACAGAGCACCACCATCGACTACCACCTCTCCGGCGAAACCTCTGGTAAGAATCTGACCGCCCTAACCCCTATCCTTCACACTCACATGCTCGCCGTGACCCCGCGCATCTAACTACACTTCCTTTTCTCTCTGGCGTGTACCGTACCTTCGCCATCGTCTTCAACAGGACGAGCCCGACGCGGACACGAACTCCGGCGAGCGATTCGAGCCAACACCGTGCGCCCCTGTCCATCCTGCGGCCACCTTGAGCACCACCGCGACCCCGCGAACCTGGTGAGCCACTCCCCTTCCTCCCTTGCTTCCTGTAATCACCGCGACGCCGTAGCCAGAGCCAGCGCCGCCACCTGTCGCCGCCAGCGCCGCCACTTGATGGCTAGCGTACTTAGCGCCGTAGGATCTTGATCCCGTGGCCACGATAGATTGACTAAGCGAAGGGGTACACTTGCTTCTGAGCCACACGATCTGATTTAAATCCAACGCCTCTCATTGCATGATCCGCACGAAGCGGTACAGACGAATAAGAACACGCCACGTGGCCCTGCCTGTTTATAAAAAACAGAAACTTGTCAATTAGATGTTCCAATTTGAAAAATTCATAACTTTCAAACCACACGTCCAAATTTTGCAAATTTTATATCAATGGAATCAGCAAGACAAGTACTTTCTGACCATGCACTTTGTTTAGTAAAATGCTTCTGTTAAATTGATTGTTTTTGCAGAAACTTGTGTATGCATGTTTAGAATATAAAATTTGTTCTAAAATAAATTTTGAGATGAAATCTTTGGAAAATGGTTTGTTTTGAAACTACTGACCATAGAAATAAATTGGTGGTTTCAAAAATATGTTTGGTGAAGCAAAAGAATAAATCTTTGATTTAAACCATTTCTAGTCAAATAAAAATATTGTTTATTTGTTTAAAATGCTTTTGGAAGAAACCTTTGGGAAATGTTTTAATTTAAACTCTCTGACCCCAAACACCAAGTTTTATGTTTGAAAAAATATTTAGTGAACCCTATAGATTGTTGCCTTATTAAAATCATTTTTCCAACCACATAAAATAATGACTTGGTTTAAAAATGGTTTATAAAGTGAAAACTTTTACAAATGATTTTGCCACTTTATAAAATGACCATTAGGTGTTTTCAAATGTTTATGAGCCATTATAAACCACTTTTTCATATAAAGCAATCTTTGGCATGCTTGCATGCATTGCTTTGCTTCTATCATTTTATGTATTGTTGCTTGAGTGGTAGATTGAATTTGTGCCTTTCTTGATTGAATTGTAGTGATTTGAAGAGTGTGAATATTGCAAGGACAAGGAGTGAACTTATATTCTCTACCAACAAGGCAAGTGATGCTTCATACTTTTTGTCCCATTATTTTCACTATGCATTAGTGATATTTCTAAGTAGGACTTGCATGGAAGTTTTGCTAAGTATAAACTATGCCATGGGAAATCCTAGTAGATGAAACCTTAGTAGAAATTTCCTAAGTTAAGATTCCTACTACTATCATGCTTAGCTTAGCTAGTAGAAAACAAGGGTGGATTATATTCATGCTATGGAATATTTCTAAGTCAAAGACTTATGTTTTGTTTAATAAAACAACTAAGTGAATGAATCACCTGGGTGGAATGTAAGGAATGGTTTCTGTTGAGTGGTTCACAAGGCCCATTTCTATGGTTTACCTTGTGTATCTCACTTGTGGATGGCCACCCAGGGACAAAGAGATTTTAGATGTCAAATGTTGAGAAGCTTCAAGTGCAGCCACTTGGCATTATGGGCTCTGCCTGGATCATATAGGTTGCAATAACTTAGCCAAATGGATAGTTGGTGGTAGGGGATGATAGGTTGGAACGCGTCCATTCTGGTCTAAGGGAAGGCTTCTGAAAGATCTTGTCTTGGTGAAACCAAGTCTTGTGGGGAAAATGCACCACCTCTGCAGAGTGTAAAATCTAAGTACTTAGCCATGTCCCTGGTAAAGGACAGTTTGAGCATCAAGACATGGAAGCTATCAAGAATTTCCTCATCCCAATTTCTAAGTTAAAAACTTGTGGTTGAACAAGGGTTGAAGGATCACTAACTTCTATTGGGAGATGCCTTGGGTGATTTTTGTCAAACAAAAACTTAGTGTTTTCAAATGATAATGAAAACCTATTTTGAGCAATGCAAGCCTAAGCTCCACTTAGACAAATGCATATAGATGATAGACTCCACTATACTACCATAGTATCACTTGCCAATACAATTCAAATGTATTGACCCTTGTGGCTGTAACTTGTTATGTTGCAGGTTTGTTTGATATTAGTGAAGTTGAATGATTAGGATTACAAGTCTACAACCAACATGCCTGCCTGTGGCACTTTGAAGATGAAGGACCCCATGCTATTGTTATATTCTGCTGCATTGTAATGAGATAGCCAAATGAGCTATGTAAGATGTAATAAATTATTTTATTCCTGGTTATAAAGTTGTATTAGGACCTTTGTTCCTTGATATTACATCTTAACTGTGGATGCTAGCTATTGATCCAGGGACTAGCATTGTAAACACAGGAATATCTACCTTATTAAAGGTTGGGACCTCTACAGATGGTAAGATAGTAAGATGGGGACTGTATTCTGAAGTGTGGAGGTGGAATGGTAGTTGGTTGCTACGGCTGTGCACTCTTATCTGATTCCCTTGTTGCTATGGTGTTGACAACAGACTATGTTGCATGTGTGTGTAAGCAGCTTGTGAGCTGTCTGTGTGCATGTCTCACCCAAATGGATTAGATCAAGTGAAAATGTGATTTTTTACCTCTTTGCCTCTTACTTGCCCTTGGTGAAACTTTCCCCATAATTTTAATTGCCAATGATGTAGGAGTGAGGCAATAAACTGATAAAGATCAGATACTGCCTTGGTGGAAATTGTCCCCTTCTCTATTAGTTCAGTGATGATAATAACAGTGCACTACACTGTTTGTCTGAGAACAATACTTTACCCAAGTCTCCATTATGTTTCTTCCTTGCCTTTTTGTTTTGTTTTGTTTTGTAGGGTGAAGAATAAGGAGAGTTGAAGAACAGAAGACATAGGACTAATTAGGAAAATAGTTTAGGTTTTCTTTTTTATTCTTTTACAACTTTATTTGATTCTTAAATATTGTAAATAATATTGTATTCTTTTATTAATGTAATAAAGTTCATTTTTTCTTTGTTAGTTGAAACTTGTAAGGGTTTGTATCTTATTTAATAAAGTTTACTTATTTCCTTTTTTTACAATTCTTTTGTAAAGACAATGTCATATTTATTTTGTTGTAATAAAGAGTTCTTTTATTTATTTCAGTAATATAATTCCTTTTTCTGCTTATTTGATTCCTGATACTTTACTTTTATTCATTTATTGTAAAAGATCAATGTAATACTATATGTATTTATATATATTAATAAAGAAATCTTTTTATATCATTTTCATTTGTAATCATTTTAATTCAAGTTATTGAGTGTTTCTAATTTCCATTTGTGAATTTTATAAATTCATTTGAATTTCATATTTGAAATTCGAATACATGTTTGAGAAACTTTCCCCCTAAACAAGGAATTCTATAAAGGTCATGTCGAAATCTATTGCACTTGCTCCGAAGTTTCCATCAGTACAAGAGAGATCTCGATCCCTCTATAGCTCTTTTAGTTTTGCGCGAAAATTTCCCGGATTTCCTTATGCATGAATGCAATGCACAAACCTATGTCCTCTATAATTCTAGGTGCTTATCCTGGGATGTTACAGACTCTCCCCCTGAAAATAAACTTCGTCCTCGAAGTTTGTAAACTCTCACGTTTCAGAGTAAGGAATTGACTTGTATCTGCATTTCTCCACTTCATGGTAACCTTAAATGGAAGTAATGGTAGTATTCTATATCCAGATCCTTTTCTTGAATTCTCATCATACTCCATAATCTTTAACTTGTTATCTCCAATATTCCAAAGTTCCTTTTACTTTAGTCCCTTAGGGAGTTGTCCTTATTACAAAATTCTTTAATTGGGGTCTCTTATTTAGTTCATTTCCCTGATTAAGTATCCTAATCCAACTCCTTCACTTGATCATCAAATTTCTTTACTATATTATATAAGGTCTAAGAAGTCTCACTAAGACAGGGTTTTAAGTTAGTCCATAGTTGAGGCCAAAAGATTAAATTTTGTATTATCATTTTATGATTTATACTGGTGGTCCTTCCGAAGGTTGGATTTGAACTCATTTAGTCCATACCCATTGGAATTTCTTGTTCCTCCATACTTGTCCAATTGGATGTGCTTTGTTCCCTCTTAATGATAGCTTAAGAGTTGTTTAGAATAAGTCTGTTAGGACTATTCCATTTTATTACTTCAAGCTTTTACCTTATCAAGATTTAGAAACTCTTTTGTTATTTCCTTAAGTACTTCTTCAACTTCCATTTATTACTATCTAAAGGTCCAAGCACTACTATCTTGAATTTAAGCTTCGGTCTTTTCTCCAGACATACTCCGGTAAGTACTTTTATAATGATGTTTTCTTTTAACCTTATGAAAATAAGGCTTAATGTTGTTATAGGTTAGTACTTATTCTCCAACCTTTACTTGGAATTCGGATAACCGTACTTCCGTTTACTGTTTACTCTCCCCCTTAGGGTTTACTAATAGTCTCTAAACTGCCTATATGGTAACCATCGATTTCATAATTAGAATGTTGGCCTATATTTAAATTATACACTACCTAGTTAGGGTCTTATGAAAGATTGTACGTCGTATCCACACAATTGTGGATCTCCGAAGTGAATATTTTAGAATTAATTGTCTTACTTACTATTTGGACATTTTTGCTTTGATAGATCTGACTTTGCGAAGAGTCTCGAAAGGCGATCGCATAAAATTTTATACTCCTTTAGGTCTTACTTAGCTTAGGCCAAGTTTTATGCTCTTTATGCAATCTTTAAGAAGATCTAGTTAACTAAGTTAACCAAATACCGGCTGCAAACAAGATACCAGCTGCGAACCATCCTAGGGTGTATGAATTTCCCTATGGTTTCTGACATACTACTGGCATTCTCTCTGAATTGTCAAAGCTTGAATACCATTTTGGTTCCAAAACTTTTTCTTTGCACTTATTCACGATACTTCCATGAACTTGGTACAACTACTTTATTAACTACTTAGCAACATCACTTATTTTGGGTGAACTTAAGTACATTACTTCTTGTTGCTCCATGTATTCCCTACATTAATCTTTATTCTTATAGCTGGCTAAGAATGATCTGAACTTGATTCATCCTTTAAATTGTTTTGATACTCCTTATACTTAGCTTCACTCTTCATGCAAGCCTTCATCTTGGTCTTTAAAAATCGTCACTCCCTTACACAACTTCCCATTCCTACCTAGGTCTATAACATCAAGTAGTAACTGGACGTTGCAACATGCATTTGCACGCCAAGTCAAACTTCATGTACAGATCTAGTCAATCAAGAAGATCCAAGAAAAAACAATAAATCCAAATGTGGTACATATAACACACAATATTCTAAGCCCGGAATATAGTAGTTGAGTATAGTATCTCTAGGATTCAGGCTTAGTTGTGTAGTATATGACACCTCCTTGTATAGGTTTACATTGTGATACTTAGCACATAGGGTCAAACTATTCTTTATCTCAATATTTACCCAAATTGCTCAATTGCAATAGGATAATCTTAAGCAAAGTGATCTCAATTTGGTTTCGACTATCCTTTTGTCTCACTTTTGGAATGACTATCTATAACCAACCTTTCTTTATTAGTAAGTTAATCTCACATGATCTCTCCAAATGACTAACTAGGTTTTATTACTATCTTAAACCAAAGCTTATTTGAATTTTCTAGTACCGATGAATTCTATCATAGTTCTACTATGTTATTTCCTTACTCTACTTCAAGATAATTTACTAAGTTTTTGTCATATTTATACTTATATCATGGTTTTGGAGCTAATCTCACCATGATCTTGTTATGTTTTACCTATTCATCATGATTTAAGAGTTAATCTAGCCATGATGACTTTGTTTCACACTACACTATTATTAAAACTTAACATAATTTCACTTCATCACGTAGAATTCTCAAGTGAATCCCATATGATTACTACTCATTACATCAACATTTATCCTAATGATATTCATCGTGTTGTCTTTGGTTAACAAGTAATAATAAAATTCCACTGTGCTACTTGAATTCTAGAGTTAGGCTACACCATTAAGAATACTTCAATTGATGTCTTGCACTTCATCCTAATCTGCTGCGGTCAATTGAATTTCGTACAGTATTTTGGTGGGTTATGTCTCCTTCGGAAGACACTAAATAACACTATACTGAGAAAGGATAAAATAATTAATCCTAAGAAAGAATGACTTAAGTATTTAGTGATAAAGTTTATCCTCAAGTGGATACTCATCGCCAGTCATAAGATCATTTGATTTAGATAAGATGGCTCCTATAGTCACTATCCAACCTACAGATCTTCCAAAAAGGGTTTTAATCCTAAGGTCAAAGCATATGCTCTGATACCAACTGTGGTGACCCAGCATACCACTGCATGATATAGTACACTATAGTCGTTGACATAACACCAATGAAACACCGTTCACTAGTATTACATCCCTCAGAGTGGTACGATAGAAACACAACAGGTCCAAGACATGACTATAGGTTACAACTCAACTCTTTACACAAGATCCAGAGAACACTCTAGGTTAAAGAGAGAGAAGGAAACTTCTTCCAAAGAAGAATCAGAAATAAACAAATCAAAAATTATCATACTAATAAGGCTAGTATCTAAACTATTGGTTTGGCATTGCTGCTATTGCAATACACTACAGAAATAGGTTCTATGGATAGAGATTATATTCTTATCTAATCAGTGACTTTGTCTTCACTTGAGTTGATGTATATGTCGACTTCCTTGACTTCATTGAAGAGCTCGAGCTTTTGATGATGACTCCTGTAGCATAACTTGATGTAGACATCGTCTGTACTGGCTTGAGAACCTAGCAAGGGTTAAGAAGATACTTTGAGTACGAGCGTACTCAGCAAGTTCACTAGAAAAATAGTGTTTGATGCACTATATCTACAGCCACAGACCATAGGTCGTAGGCAATGCAAGTTTTCATAAACATTTCTTCAAAGGTTGCTTTTATTCTAAAAAGCTATGTCCGTCAGCCTTCACGGGTTTACCAGAACTTTCATGGAGTTCCTTTCCCGCAGCGTTCGCAGCTCTTTCCCGGAACAGGGAGTAACAAGTTACAGTTCTTACACTCTGCAGAGGTGCGTTACTTTAACCATGAGAGATCTTAGCTTTGTTTCACATCCCAGCGGCCAACCCGTTCATACTTCCTTGGTATGAGGCCCAGACTAAGATCCAAGCCAATAACTGCCCTCCCCGCGACCTCATATGTCTGCGCGATCCTTCGAGGCCGTCTCACCTCCGTTAAGCCTCCTTTTGGGCATGCTAAAACCCTGATGAGTTCCTGAAGACTCTATGACCTGGTGTTGCCCTGGCAAGTGCCATATTAAATGGTCCATCCACTAAACACCATCCATGGATATTCTAAACACCAAAAAGTGTGGGGCGTAAGGGTGCCCACCCATATGTTGGATCCACACAAGGAATCACAACATCACGTTAAGGCCGTCTTGCCTCCATACAAGAGGAAAAGGATACAGCTGACTTCTTCATCCCATTCCAAATCTCATGGTTAACGCGTAATATACGGCGCTAGAATCACTAGCGACATTGGTTGTTAAGTCCTAGATGCTATGTTCCTTTACCACCGGAACTTTCATAGTAGGTTATTACCTCATGGTAAATAACCTATAATCATATTATTATGAAAATAGTGTTTTCTGACCTTTTCCAAATGCAGGTGATGACAACACTGGATTTGCAAAATACTTTACAGAAAATAATCAAAGGACATGATCAAGTGTGAAATTGCCTTTTGTGATTGCAAGATTATGCACTCATGGTCTTCGAGACGATATAAGATCCAATATCTGAAATCAGCATCATTCGTCCGGTAAGGACTAATGTTTAAAGAAGCAAGATGCAGTTATGCATAAGTAATGATATGCATTTTGTAAAATTCCCAAAGTGAATCCCCAATGCCCTGAGTGCAGTGAATTTAGGTGATTCTTTTAAGAGTTGGTTTATCTTTAAATTTAACTTTATAGGTAAGGACCTTTATAAGGAACTCAAGGGTTAGCAATCCAACATATACAAGTAAAGTATAAAATAATGTGATTATGGTTGAAAGGGAATGTATGCCCCCATGTGTGGTTTTGGTAATTAATGACAATCTCTATGGACTAATATGTTGTAGATATGCCCTAGAGGCAGTAATAGATATAGTTATTATTATATCTTTGTGTTTATGATAAATGTTTACATTCATGCTATAACAGTATTAACAAGGAAACATTAATACTTGTGTGATTTGTAAACTAAATTAGAGTCCTAGTAAAGCCTCTTCATAATACTAGCTTGTTGGTTAATAGATGAGTGTGGTTTCCCTATAATGAACATTGAGATGTTATTAACAACAAGATCATATCATTAGGAGAATGGTATGATGGACATACTCCTATAGATAAGCGTAGCATAAAGATCAAGTCATTTTAAATAGTTCAATTGCTATATGTTTTCTGATACATAGTAACCTAATTCCTTCGACCATGAGATCCTGCTTATCACATCACCGGAAGGATGCTTTGATGACATCAAACACCACACCGTAACTGGGTGGCTATAAAGGTGGCATTGAGTGTTTGGAAAGTATGGGTTGAGACACATGAATCAAGAGTGGGATTTGTCCATCCATATGACGGATAGATATACTCTGGGCCCTCTCGGTGGAATGTCATCCAATTAGCTTGCTAGCATGTGACTGGCTCACAAGGGATCACATATCACGGGAACGAGAAAAGAGTACCTATCGGTAATGAGGTTGAACTAGGTATGCAGAGATACCGACGATCAAAACCTCGGATAAGTAAACTATCGTGAGACAAAGGGAAATTGGTATCGTATGTAAGTGGTTCATTTGATCGCAAAGTAATCGTAGAAATATGTGGGAGCCATATGAATTTCCAGATTCCTCTATTGGTTATTGTTCAGAGAAGTGTCTCGATCATGTCCGCATAATTCACGAACCGTAGGGAGACACACTTAAGGATTCGATATTGTTTGAGTAGTTATGGAATGATGAGTAAGAGACCGAATGTTGTTCGGAGTCTCGGATAGGATCCGGGATATCACGAGGAGATCCGGAATGGTCCGGAGAATAAGATTCATATAAGGAAACTCCTGTTTCGGGGTTGGAGAATGGTTCCGGTGTTTTCATCGGGAATGTTCTAGAAGGTTCTGGAATGTCCGGCACTCCGGAGGGGAAGGGTACATGAATGTGTCATTACAAGTTGGAATGGTTGCATCATGTACTAGGTTTCATCGTTGAACAAAATAAAGGGATAAATCAAATCCTAGTTTGAAAAAGTCAAACGCCAATTTGAAAAGTCAAACGGCTATTTTGTTTGGTGGAGGGAGAGTAGGAAACCTACTTGGGGAGGAAGTCCCTCTCCCTCCACCGCCGGCCCATGGAGACCAAGTTGGGGAGGGACTGCCCTCCCCTTGGCGCGCCCCCTCTACCTATATAAGGAGGGGCAGGGCTGCCCCTCCAAGCACACAACTTGCACCCCGCAAACCCTAGCTCCAAGCCGCCGGCGCTGCCACCTCCTGCTGCCGTCGCCGCCGCCTAGGGCAAACCCTAGCCGCCGACTTGGGATTCCCCAAGCCCTAGCCGTCGGCCTAGCCCTCTCTCCTTGGTGCGTCTAAACCCTAGATCATCGAGGCCTCTCTCATAGTCCACCATACTCCCTCCGGCTTAAGGCGAAGCCCTGCGAGATCTCCCCTCTACTTCCGGTACCACACCGTCGTGCTGCCGGAATCACGAGGAGAGTGCTACAACCTCCTCTGCCTGCTGGAACAAGGGAGAGGAAGGTCTTCATCGAGTACCGAACGTGTGACCGACTGCGGGAGCGCTGCCGGAACGCGCCGCCGGAAGGATCGTCTACACGATCTTGAGATCGGAAAGAGTACGACTACATCACCCACGAGAATCCGATCTAGTTAACCGCTTTGGAATCTTCGAGGGTGAGTTTCACTATCGACTCGTTGCTACAATCTAGTACATAGATCTTGGCTTGTTTGTTTGCATGCGGTAGAAATTTTTTGTTTTCCATGCTACGAACCCCTACAGTGGTATCAGAGCCGTGTCTATATGTAGATCTGTTGCACGAGTAGAACACAATGGTCATTGTGGGCGGTGGTGCTTTTATTATCAATTGCTTCTTGTGTACTTTGCATCTTGCGGTATGATGGGATGAAGCGGCCCGGGCTAACCTTACATGACATCGTTCATGAGACTTTCTCCACGCTGAACATGCAACTTCTATTGCATAAGTGGCTTTGCGGGTGTCTGTCTCTCCCATTATAGTAAAGATCCAATTTACAACAGGCACTTGATAGTTCTAGCATCAACGTTGTGGTTCTTGTTCGTAAGTTAGAAGCGACACTTATTGAAAGCCCCAAACCACGTAAAATATGCAAAGAAAATTAGAGGCGTCTAACTTTGTTTTGTAGGGGTGTGCTGTGATGTGATATGGCCATGATTGTGATTATATTTGATGTATGCAATGTTCCTTATTGTAAGTTGGCAACCGGCAGGAGCCATATGGTTGTCTTTAAATTCTGTTAAGACCCGCATGTCTATTCAAAGTAGTTGTAATAGTTGAAGCTGGTGGACGACAACCATGAAGCAGCGTCAGTGACCTTGATGCAATGCCGGTGATGATGGAGATCATGTTCGTGCTTGAAGATGGAGATCGGAAGCACAAAGAAGAAAGGCCATATCATATCACATATTATGAATTTCATGTGATGTTAATCCTTTATGCATCTTGTATTGCTTAGTTAACGACGGTAGCATTCTAAGATGATCCCTCAAGCACACAAATTTCAAGTTTTAAAGTGTTCATCCTTAGTTAGCACCGTTCCTAAAGCTTGTTGTTTTGAAGCACCACGTGATGATCGGGTGTGTTATATTCTGCAAGTGTATACAACGTGAGCAAGCCAGTTTTTGCTCATGCGGAAGCTAAGGTTTGATCTTGAAGAGCCTAGCATGTACAGACATGGTCTCGGAACACGGATCACCGAAAGGTAAAGCATGAATCATATAGTAGATATGATGAACATGTCGATTGTTCGCCATTGAAGCTACATCAACTCTCGTGATGATCGGTTTTGATGTGGTGGATTTGGTTCGTGTGATCACTAAAACAATGTGAGGGATATTGTTTTGAGTGGGAGTTCACCTAGATTAATTTAACTATTAATTATAACTCAATTTGTCATAAACTTAGTCTAAACTATTGCAAATATGTTGTAGATCAATGGCGGCCCCTACCATCAATTTTAATGCGTTCCTAGAGAAAGAAAAGTTGAAAAACAATGGAAGCAACTTCACGGATTGGTTCCGCAATTTGAGGATTATCCTCAATGCTGGTAATTTGACCTATGTGCTGGATGCACCGCTGGGTGACCCGCCTGCAGCTGATGCTACCGATGAGGTAAAGAATGTTTTCCTCGCTCGGAAGAATCAGTACTCCACAGTTCAGTCTGCTATCTTGTATGGTTTGGAATCAGAGCTTCAGAAAAGGTTTGAGAATTCAGACCCACATGATATTGTCCGTGTAATGATATTTGAGGCTCACGCGGCAGTTGAAAGTTATGAGGCTTCTGAAAAGTTCTTTAACTGCAAGATGGAAGAGGGCAGCTCCGTTAGTGAGCATGTGCTTAAGATGTCTGGGCACGCAAACAAACTCCAAAGTTTGGGTATAGTGATTCCTAATTCTTTGGGGATACATCGTGTCCTCCAATCATTACCACCAAGTTACAAGAACTTTGTGATGAACTAAAATATGCAAAACATGGAGAAGATGTTGCTAGAACTCTTCTCCATGTTGAAATCTGCAGAAGTGGAGATCAAGAAAGAGCATCAAGTGTTGTTGGTCAATAAGACCACCAAATTCAAGAAAGGCAAGTCTAAGCAAAAGGGACACTTCAAGAAGGGTGGTAAGAAAGTTACTGCACCGAGGAAGAAGACCAAGGCTGGACCTAAGCCTGATACTGAGTGCTTTTACTGCAAGCAAGAGGGTCACTGGAAGCGGAATTGCCCAAAGTACTTGGCGGATTTGAAGAACGGCAACATCAAAGAAAGGTATATCCGATATACATGTTATTGATGTGTATCTCACTAGTACTCGTAGTAGTGCCTGGGTATTTGATACTGGTTCGGTTGCTCATATTTGTAACTCGAAATAGGTGTTGCAGAATAGACGGAAGCTAGCGAAGAACGAAGTGACGATGTGCGTTGGAAACGGATCAAAGGTTGATGTGATCGCGGTCGGCATGCTACCTCTTCATCTACCATCGGGATTAGTTTTATACTTAAATAATTGTTATTTGGTGCCTCTGTTGAGCATGAACATTATATCGGGATCTTGTTTATTGCAAGTCGGTTACTTGTTTAAGTCCGAGAATAATGGTTGTTCGATTTATATGAGTAATATGTTTTATGCACATGCACCTTTGATAGATGGTCTATTCTTATTGAATCTCGATAGTGGAAATACACATATTAATAACATTGAGGCTAAACGTTTGAAATTGAGCGATAACTCGACCTATATGTGGCACTGTCATCTTGGTCATATCGGAGTGAAGCGTATGAAGAAACTCCATTCCGATGGACTTCTTGAATCACTTGATTTTGAATCACTTGAAAGATGTGAAGCATGTCTGATGGGTAAAATGACTAAGACTCCATTTTCTGGTATGATGGAGCGAGCTACAGACTTATTGGAAATCATACATACTGATGTGTGTGGACCAATGAGTGTAGCATCGCGCGGTGGTTATCGTTATGTTCTTACCTTCACGGATGACTTGAGTAGATATGGGTATATCTATTTCATGAAACATAAGTCCGAAACTTTCGAGAAGTTTAAGGAATTTCAAAGTGAGGTAGAGAATCAACGTAACAAGAAGATTAAATTTCTACGTTCTGATCGTGGAGGTGAATATCTAAGTTACGAGTTTGGCGAGCATTTGAAGAAATGCGGAATACTTTCACAATTGACACTGTCGGGAACACCACAGCATAATGGTGTGTCCGAACGTCGTAATCAAACTCTCTTAGATATGGTTCGTTCTATGATGTCACTTACAGATTTACCGCTATCATTTTGGGGTTATGCATTAGAAACGGCCGCATTCACTTTAAATAGGGCACCATCTAAATCCGTTGAAACGACATCGTATGAATTATGGTTTGGAAAGAAACCTAAATTGTCGTTCCTTAAAATTTGGGGTTGCGAAGCCTATGTAAAGAAGTTACAGCCGGACAAGCTTGAACCCAAAGCGGAAAAATGCGTCTTCATAGGATACCCAAAGGAAACTATTGGGTATACCTTCTATAATAGATCCGAAGGCAAAATCTTCGTTTCCAAGAATGGATCCTTTCTAGAGAAGGAATTTCTCTCGAAAGAAGTGACTGGAAGGAAAGTAGAACTCGACGAGGTTGTTGAACCTTCTCTTGAACTTGTGAGTAGCGCAACACCGGAAGAAGTTCCTGTGGTGCCTACACCAATAAGAGAGGAAGCTAATGATGACGATCATGAAACTTCGGTTGAAGTTGCTACAGAGCCTCGCAGGTCAACAAGAACTCGTACCACTCCTGATTGGTATGATCCCGTTATGAGTGTCATGTTGGTGGACAACCCCGATGACCCTGAGACATATGAAGAAGCGATGATGAGCCCAGTGTAACATCCCAGATTTTATATTAGGATGTTATTAGTACCATGCATCATACTTGCATCATTGCATTCTACAAATGAATTTTTACAACAAAATCCTAAACACCTAAACCTATCAAAACCCTAATAGAGATTGCCATATGTAACCATTATTGTAGTGGTCAAGTTTGACCCTTCTAAAAACTTTGAAAAACATTAAACTATGGCCCCATGATGACCACCTTCTTTTTACAAAAATTTAGAAGTTGGTTTCATCTCTTTTTGACTTTATATGCAAAAGTTATTTAGGTTTTACTAAATCAGAATTGGAAAAAATGTTTAAGAAAAAAAGGAAACCTAACCTAACTGGGCCGGCTGTGCCAGCCCGCTAACGCGTGCGCGTCACCTAGCTTGCCAGCGCAGCCCAGCAGAGCGCAGGACGCTGACGCGGGGGTCCCACCCCATCGTCGTCCTCGCAGAGACCGCGGCGAGCACGTTTCCCTCTGCCGCGTCGGACCCCAAATTGCAACGGACTCGGCCACCCCTTCCCCAAGTATCTAGCCTTTAAAAGCCGACCCCTCCCGTTGCTTTCCCCTTGAAAAACCCTAGCTCAAGCTTCGCCGAAACGCTGCCGCTCTTCCTCGCCGGCGTCGCGCTCGGGAAGGTTGAAGATCCGGTGATTCTCGCCACCCCGAACCCTCTCTTGCTGTTGACCGTCTTCCCCGTGCAACACCGCCTCACCCCGACCTCTTCTTTCCTCCCCTTGTGCAGCACAGCGTCGGGGATTTCTCGCCGATGTGCCGCCAGAGCTCGCGGGAACCAGCGGAGCTGTGCGGCTAGACGAGGAAGAAAGGGCCGAAGCCGATCACGTAGCAGGACCGCAAGGAGGAGCAGAGCACCGTCGTGCTCTCCGCTACTCCGAGGAACCACCACAGCGCCGCCGACGACCACGTCAACCGCGCCGCCGCCGTCTCGCCATCGACGCTGCTGGTAAGTCGTCGCCACCGCTCCCGTCCGTTGGATTCGAGAGGAACGGTACAGATTAGAAGCTTTTCCGAACTGGTACCGTCCAACAGTTTTGCACCGCGTGTCCGCCCAGTCAGCAAGCCGCGCCAGCACCCTGCGTCGCCCCCACCTTGCCAGCTGGACCAACCCGCTTCTGCCACTTGGCACGATTTCAAATTAGGGTTAGATCTGTTTGGCTGAATTGTTTTAAAACTTGTGAAAATCATATAAAAATAAATACTTGGCCAAATTTAGCTTATAATATACCGTTGGATTCATAATTTTATGTAGAACACAGATCTGCAATAAAATTCCAAGTTTACAGTAGGGTTTTTGGTGTAGTTTTTAATTATTAGATTGGAGTATTTAATTCATAGAAAAATAATTAGAACTCCGTTTTAATTGATTTTTGTTGTGTTTGTTTTGTTTCCGCAATACCTACTGAAAAAAATTATAAAACCTTGCTTAAGATCATTAGATCTAATTTGGGGCTAATTAGATGGTTGGATCTCCTATTTATCCTATGAATAATATTAGTGACCCAAATTGTTTTAAACCTATGGGAAATCAATCCTAGTAACACCCTTAACACTATTGCAACTCAATTATGCTACCTTGGTCAATTTAGAAGAACCAATCTTGCATAAAATACCATGTTGCATGCATGCATGATTATCTCTGTGACATGTTTTTGAGCAAGTTGTGATCAGATCTATGTTTGTGTTTCGATAGATTGTTCGGAGTGCGCTAAGGAGTGCTATTGTGTAGAGTGCTGCTCGGATCAAGGCAAGTTACACCACTTGTTCATAACTTTTGTCCCAGTTTTGATTCTATGCATGTGATCTTCAAAATTCTGTAGTATGCATGTGTAGGATGTTCTAGTAGAATTTTTTCTTAGTATTATTTCGCAAGTGCGACGATTTTGTAGTATGCCATGAGTAGCTATATACTTAGGATTTTTCCCTCCTAATAGGTTACCCCTGTTTTTGCTTGCTTGCTATGCTTTATATACGAAGTACCGTTGTGGGGTTCGAAAGACAAAGAATTTTTCTAAGTATAAAGGCTCTCTAGAGCAAACTTTCCTTCTCAAATCCACTTCAAAATAAAACTAAGTTTTCTTCTGGGCGGAATGGTTGTCGGGTCAACGAGTGAGATTTTGGTGGAGGACGGCCGCCCAGGAATCAAAGAAGTCTGCCATGTTTCAGAATTCAGAAGCTTCCAGTGCAACCACAATACATATGGGCTCTGTCTTGGCCTAGTACTTAGTGGGAAACCTCACCTGGGTACCAACATTTGGAGGTTCTTGGCACGGTTGGATCCAGAAGGTAGAGGGGCTACTAAGGGAAAGCCTCGCCATGGTCTTGTCTATAAAAGGACTTGATCGTGGATTGTGGGTAAAGTGCACAAAGTCTCGAGAGTATTGCAATCTGATCGATCAGCCGTGTTCATGGAAACAGAACAACATTGAGCATCTGAAGGATGGAGCCTCTGAAGGATCTTCCTCTCTCTTTTCTAAAACAAGTTTTGAAACCCCATGGCGTGTGTAATATCGCCAATGGGTGGGATTTTGGGAACTTGGTGTGTAATATCCAAGTGTTTGGTTGATGGACACTTGGTGCGTAATATCCTCGTGTGCCACTCGACCTTATTTTATCTAAGCAAATGTTTACAAAGTAGGACAATCTTCTCTCCTTCTCTCTACTTAAGAAAACTAGATTTGAGCTAATGAACTCCACAGCCTAAATTAGCCTTGCATGTAGAGATAGTATTTTCTCTCCTTGGTGTAATTTGCCAATACATTCAAAGTATTGACCCAACTTGTTGGCTGCACGTCTTATGTGCAGAATCCGAAGATTGAAAGGTGCGTAGGGATCGCGAGTCTACACTTGACAAGCCTGGGGCGTTGATGGACTCAAGCTGTTTTTATGTTTCCGCTGTTATTTGAGCTAGCTTAATGCTAAGCAAATTTATAATAATTTCATACTCTGGATTCTCCGTGTAATAAATACTTTGTGTTTACATGATATTTCATCGACTGTGAGTGCTAGCTATTGATCCAGGGACTAGCATGTTAATCACAGGGACTTAGGATCCTTATCGATCCGAGGTTGCTACACCCAGATTCCAATAAATGGCAAGAAGCCATGAAATCCGAGATTGGATCCATGTACGAAAACCAAGTATGGACTTTGGTGGACTTACCAGATGGCCGGAAGGCTGTCGAGAACAAATGGATTTTCAAGAAGAAAACATATGCTGATGGTAATGTAACCGTCTATAAAGCTCGACTTGTCGCAAAAGGGTTTCGACAAATTCAAGGAGTTGACTATGATGAGACTTTATCACCAGTAGCGAAGCTAAAGTCTGTGAGGATTATGTTAGCAATCGCTGCATATTACAATTATGAAATATGGCAGATGGATGTCAAAACAGCGTTCCTCAATGGATACATTGATGAAGAGTTGTATATGATGCACCCCAAAGGTTTTGTCGATCCTAAAGATGCTAACAAGGTATGCAAACTTCAAAGGTCCATATATGGATTGAATCAAGCATCCCGAAGTTGGAATCAACGTTTTGATAAGGTAATCAAAAGTTTTGGTTTTATACAAACTTATGGAGAAGCTTGTATTTACAAGAAAGTGAGTGGGAGCTCTGTAGCATTCTTAATACTATATGTAGATGACATATTGTTGATTGGGAATGATGTAGACCTTCTTAATAGTGTCAAGGAATATTTGAATAATAGTTTTTGAATGAAAGATCTTAGCGAAGCAGCTTACATATTAGGCATAAAGATTTATAGAGATAGATCGAGATGCCTAATATCATTGTCACAAAGTACATATTTGGACAAAGTTCTAAAGAGGTTTGGAATGGAAGATAGCAAGAAAGGGTTCTTGCCCATGTTGCCCAATACGACCTTGAGTAAAACTCAAAGTCCAGCAACGGCAGAAGATAGAGAAAGGATGAGTAAGACTCCCTACGCCTCAGCCATAGGATCTCTAATGTATGCCATGCTATGTACTAGACCCGACATTGCATATGCTGTTAGTTTAACTAGCAGATATCAAAGTGATCCAGGAGTGGATCATTGGACAGCGGTCAAAAACATCCTTAAGTACTTGAGAAGAACTAAGGATATGGTTCTTTCTTATGGAGGTGATGAACAACTCGTTGTTAATGGTTACACCGATGCTAGTTGGAACACCGATCTGGATGATTCTAAATCACAATCTTGATACGTATTTATTTTGAATGGTGCAATAGTTAGCTAGAGGAGTGCAAAGCAAAGCGTTGTGGCGAGATCTTCAACTGAATCGGAATACATAGCTGCTTCGGAGGCTTCACGAGAAGCGATATGGATGAAGGAGTTCATTACAGAGCTCGGTGTGGTTCCAAGTGCGCTGGACCCAATGTCTATCTACTGTGATAACATGGGCGCCATAGCCAATGCGCAAGAACCAAGGTCACACAAGAAGCTGAAGCACATCAAGCTACGTTTTCACGCTATTCGAGAACATGTCCAAGATGGAGACATAAAGATTTGCAAAGTACACACAGATCTGAATGTGGCGGATCCGTTGACTAAACCTCTCCCGAGGGCAAAACATGACCAACACCAAACTGCCATGGGTGTTTGGTATATTACCATGTAATCTAGATTACTTGACTCTAGTGTAAGTGGGAGACTGTTGGAGATATGCCCTAGAGGCAGTAATAAATATAGTTATTATTATATCTTTGTTTTTATGATAAATGTTTACATTCATGCTATAACAGTATTAACAAGGAAACATTAATACTTGTGTGATTTGTAAACTAAATTAGAGTCCTAGTAAAGCCTCTTCATAACACTAGCTTGTTGGTTAATAGATGATTGTGGTTTCCCTATCATGAACATTGAGATGTTATTAACAACAAGATCATATCATTAGGAGAATGGTATGATGGACATACTCCTATAGATAAGCGTAGCATAAAGATCAAGTCATTTTAAATTGTTCAATTGCTATATGTTTTCTGATACATAGTAACCTAATTCCTTCGACCATGAGATCATGCTTATCACCATCACCGAAAGGATGCTTTGATGACATCAAACACCACACCGTAACTGGGTGGATATAAAGGTGGCATTGAGTGTTTGGAAAGTATGGGTTGAGACACATGAATCAAGAGTGGGATTTGTCCATCCATATGACGGATAGATATACTCTGGGCCCTCTCGGTGGAATGTCATCCAATTAGCTTGCTAGCATGTGACTGGCTCACAAGGGATCACATATCACGGGAACGAGAAAAGAGTACTTATCGGTAACGAGGTTGAACTAGGTATGCAGAGATACCGACGATCAAAACCTCGGATAAGTAAACTATCGTGAGACAAAGGGAAATTGGTATCGTATGTAAGTGGTTCATTCGATCGCAAAGTAATCGTAGAAATATGTGGGAGCCATATGAATTTCCAGATTCTTCTATTGGTTATTGTTCAGAGAAGTGTCTCGATCATGTCCGCATAATTCACGAACCGTAGGGAGACACACTTAAGGATTCGATATTGTTTGAGTAGTTATGGAATGATGAGTAAGAGACCGAATGTTGTCCGGAGTCTCGGATAGGATCCGGGATATCACGAGGAGATCCGGAATGGTCCGAAGAATAAGATTCATATAAGGAAACTCCTGTTTCGGGGTTGGAGAATGGTTCCGGTGTTTTCATCGGGAATGTTCTAGAAGGTTCTGGAATGTCCGGCACTCTGGAGGGGAAGGGTACATGAATGTGTCATTACAAGTTGGAATGTTTGCATCATGTACTAGGTTTCATCGCTGAACAAAATAAAGGTATAAATCAAATCCTAGTTTGAAAAAGTCAAACGCCAATTTGAAAAGTCAAACGGCTATTTTGTTTGGTGGAGGGAGAGTAGGAAACCTACTTGGGGAGGAAGTCCCTCTCCCTCCACCGCCGGCCCATGGAGACCGAGTTGGGGAGGGACTCCCCTCCCCTTGGCGCGCCCCCTCCACCTATATAAGGAGGGGCAGGGCTGCCCCTCCAAGCACACAACTTGCACCCCGCAAACCCTAGCTCCAAGCCGCCGGCGCTGCCACCTCCTGCTGCCGTCGCCGCCGCCTAGGGCAAACCCTAGCCGCCGACTTGGGATTCCCCAAGCCCTAGCCATCGGCCTAGCCCTCTCTCCTTGGTGCGTCTAAACCCTAGATCATCGAGGCCTCTCTCATAGTCCACCATACTCGCTCCGGCTTAAGGCGAAGCCCTGCGAGATCTCCCCTCTACTTCCGGTACCACGCCTTCGTGCTGTCGGAATCGCGAGGAGAGTGCTACAACCTCCGCTGCCTGCTGGAACAAGGGAGAGGAAGGTCTTCATCGAGTACCGAACGTGTGACCGACTGCGGGAGCGCTGCCAGAACGCGGCGCCAGAAGGATCGTCTACACGATCTTGAGATCGGAAAGAGTACGACTACATCACCCACGAGAATCCGATCTCGTTAACCGCTTTGGAATCTTCGAGGGTGAGTTTCACTATCGACTCGTTGCTACAATCTAGTAGATAGATCTTGGCTTGTTTGTTTGCATGCGGTAGAATTTTTTTGTTTTCCATGCTATGAACCCCTACAACCATTGCATTCATAGCATCATCTTTCTTGGTTGTTATTTGGTCCGTGTCCATGAGAGGATCTAGAGCTTGTGGTCATCATCTTAACAAGCTCTAGTTCATCATCTAAGGATTTCACTTGCATATCTTATTGTGGTTTTTGATCTTGCGAGTTTTCTGGCTCCACACCTTGGGGGATACTTCACATATATGTTCATGTTCATGGTATTATCTTTCCAACAAAATTGGTTTCATCCCGTTTGGAGTTCGAATGCAAAAGTTATTGCGTTTCTGGTTTCTGGAATTTCCCTGACCGGAAGTTCTGCTAGGGCATCTTTGCCGCCGAAAGTTCTGGTGGAAGTTCCGGGTCTTGTTCCGCTCACAATTCAGTAACCTTCTGTGTTGGTTTTGTCTATTTGGCGGAACTTCTGTCGGAACTTCCACCGGAAGTTTTGCTCCCATGGGAAGTTCCGGTGAACCAGCGGAAGTTCCGACCAGGACTCGTTTTTCAGTTTCTCGCTCAGCAGTTTTTGACCGTTGGCTATGTGCCACCGGAACTTCCGGCCTCCCACCAGAAGTTCCGGCCAGGATTCGCGAATGCCCATAACGGGCAGATCTGGGAGCCCTTTAAAAGGGACTCCTCTTCCCCTTCGTGGGCGCTAGCTTTTCTTCTTGGTTCTTGGCTTTCTCTCTCTCCTCCATTATCAACCTTGAAGAAGCTTTCCCTCTCCCTTTCCCCTCCTATGATTCTTGCATCTTTTTGAGGGATTTGAGAGAGGAGATCTAGATCTACAATCCCCCCAAGCTAAATCCCTTCTTTGTGAAGGAATCATTGGGATCTAGATCTTGGAGAGTTTTGTGTTCTCCTCTTGTGTTCTTCCTCCCTTATTCCCCCAATAGCTTTTGTAGCTTTGTTGGAATTTGGGAGAGAAGTACTTGCCCTTGCATTTGGTGCATAGGTTTGAGTTCTCCTCGGAGATTCGGCGAGTTCAAGCTTGTGGGCTTGTTTCTCTTGGGTTCCTTGGAACCCTAGACGGTTGTGTGGTTGGGTTGTTGACCTTTTGTGGTCTTGTTGACCTTTTGTGGTCTTGTAGCCTTTTGTGGCTTTGTTGGCCTTTTGTGGCATTGTAGCCTTTTGTGGCTTTGTTGTTGGGAGCCTCCAATTGAGTTGTGGAGTTAGCCCCAATCTTGTACGGGTTAGGTGACCGACCTCAAGCATCCCATAGTGGAGCAAGTGCCCGCCTTTTGTGGTGCGCACTTGGGAGAATAGGGTGAGCCTTTTGTGGCATCGGTGAGTTACGTGCTTCCGCATCCGGGGTGAGGCCTTGTGTGGCGTTGGGTGAGCATCGAGCGACCACACCTCGAGGTGAGCCATTTGTGGCGTTCGGAGAGCATTGCGCCATCACACCTCTCCAACATAGACGTATCTTCTTTGGAAGTGAATTTCGGGAAACAATTCTTCGTCTCCGCGTCCATCGGTTATCTCTCTACCGAGCCCTTTACTTATGCACTTTACATTGTGATAGCCATCGTGCTTGAAGTATTTATACCTTGCTATCACCTTGTTGCTTGTATTGCTTAGCATAGGTAGTTGGTGCACTTAGGTGAACTTAGTGGCTAGGTTTTGTGCTCAATAAATTAAACGTTAGTTTTATTCCGCATTTACTTAAGCCTAAACCGTATTATTTTTAAAAGACTATTAACCCCCCTCTAGGCGACTTCCTTTGTACTTTCAATGGTTAATGGTAATTTGGTGACTATGGATAAACATCCTTGGGATTGAGTTGTTAAGAATTGAATAATTTATTATAAGATTATTGTTTGAAGTGGCAAAAAGAATAACATTTGAAGAAAAGATTTCCTTTCTAAGGTTTAAACAATATTTATTGTTAATAGAACATGATTAATGTCTTTTGGTGTTTGATTGATTAGTTTGGACTTGAGATGCTTTATGTCTTAATTGATATAGACCAAACTTAACTATAAAAACATAAGTAAACTTAAGATGTAATATGTTTTTAATTATTCCCAAGTTTTAGATTTATGATAGGTATAACTAAGGTGTGGAATTATTCACTTTATATTTAAGTGAATGATTAGATTAATGTTTTTTGCTATTATGAAAATAATATGTATTTATTTAATGGAAGCATAATTAGATGATCTTAGTGATTTGTTAGAATTTGAAGTTATGTTAATAGTGGTTAAGATATAATGATTATTCACAATATTATATATATATGAGTGATATCCAATGTTTATTTAAAAGGGTTTTTAATAAGATTTTTAAAAGAATATTTTAAAGTTAAAAGTTATACTTAAGTTTGATTATGAATTTAAGTTATGGGTTTGGAATTAGTACAAATACACTAATTGCTCAAGGTTTTATAAGAATTGTGATTATTTCTTACTTAACAATTGTTTTTAAAGAATTCACAAAATAGGTATTAGATAAGGATTTATTTTTTAAAATATTAAAGACTTTTCTGATAATATATTTAATATTTTTCTAGTGTAATATATTTGTTTAAGACCTTAAAATGATTTTTATTTAATTGTTAAGTATTATTTTTATGTTTATAAAATTCCATAAAGGGTTAAATGTATTTAAATATTTACTTCAAATTTTATTTGTAAAAGAGTTGAGTTAGTATTTTTATAAAATAGTGGATTTATTTTTATACACAAAAAGATTTTTATTTATTTTTTTAGGATTTTTCCTTATTTTATGAGATTTTACTTTAGGATGTAATGGTGTTAAGATTTATTTCTTTATATTTATTTTCAACAAATAAAGTTATATTTGTATTAGGTAGATATTATTTTTGTGAACATTTTGATATACTATATGTATTTTTTTATATTTTTCTACAGCTTTAAATATTTTTAGGATCATTTTAGCAGTTTATTTATTTTATTTTATTTTGTTTCTCATCCTACTTAACCTGGTCCGTTTGGTTGGGCACTTGGGTCGACCTGGTCCAATTGGATCTGGCTCGAGGTCACCTAGGCCCTGGCCCATTCCCTCACCTTACGCACACCTCACCCCACGCTCGCATTCTCGTTCCCCTCTTGGTTCTGCTCGAGGTCGTCTCCGCTTACCCGATTCCGGTGGCTTCTACAGTATCGGTCACCGCCGGCGCTCGCCGGAGCTCCGTTGTACTCTATTATCCAGCTCCTCCCGTTCGATTTGGAAGTAAAGCTAGGAATCGCTCGCCCTTTTCCATGGGTTGGCGTTAGGGTTTCAGTGCCCTCCTTTACTATACTCTTGTGATGGCCTGATGGGGGTTCGGGGTGATTTGGTGTTGTGTTAGTGGTGATCTGATGGTGGTGAAGCTGAGGTTATTGTTCTTATATTCTGATGCCGGTGGGACGGCAGTAGATGCAACCCCGACGTCAGAACTACGGGGCCATTAATGTGGTGTTGAAGGCTTCTTCGGGTTGGCATCATTCTGACCGCGCGGGCACTGCCTCTTTGAGGTCATCGTCGACTCCCTGGTACGCCTTTCTCTACCTCTCCTCCTTCTCTCTTCTGTAGTGAGGTATGACAATTTCCCCTTTTTGTTTAGGTTCCGATCCATGGAATATACCTCATTGCTTGATTTAGCTAGTTTTGACGATCATACAATTTATTTAGGATTAGCTAGCATTGTTCTAGTAGTTCTTTTGATAATGGTTATGTTGAATGATGGTGTAAATTTCTTGTATGGTGGTGTGTTTGTTATCAGTATCTATGATGACAATTTGTGTCCATGTGTACTACTAGTGAACTCCCAGGTTTACTTATGACAGTGACTTTCTAGTATAAGATAATGATGATGTTCTTCTTAGTATATACTAGGTGATAAAGATGAGGATAGAACATTGGTCAAATTGGTATTAGTGCTATCTCACAACTAAAGTTACATGGCCTACCCTTGAACAAGTATGGAACTTGCCCAAATGATGTCTCAATTGTAGTGTGAAGTTTTATTTAGATGATTTTTATGTTGTTTTGTACCAGGTGTACTCCTAGAACACTAACAAGGCATGGTCTTGTCCAAGTACATACTCAAGTATGCCTAAAGGACACTTGTGCTGTTCTCAGCACCTTTCTTTGACAATAGAGAATACATTTTGTATTGCTAGACACATATTTTTTTAATGTTTGGTAGCATATTCATGGTGGCTATTTGGTTCTGTTAACATGCTAAAAATGCATGCATTTCTTATATAGCTTTATCTGCTGTATAGCTAGGTTCCATTGATCTTATTAATGTGATGCTTGGTTGATTCTTAGTTTTGTTTAAATTACAGTATAGTCATTCTAGTGTTTGAATAATTTTAGCTTGATATTCAATTCTTCTTGATTCTTGATGGTTTTATGCATCCATATTACATATCTTAAATATGTGTACTTATGATATCTAATGTAGGTAGCCAGTATGTCCATGTGTATGCAAGATGACTATCTGATTCACACATATGCATGATATAAGTAGGTCCTACACCTATTACCTGATATATTTATTTATTGTTCAAGTTATTGGTTGTTCTTGATATTTTTTCCTGATGTAATTAAATGTTTTGGCTGAGTCTTGGTTTTCCTGATTAAGCTTTAATTGTAGCTGTAGCTAAAATTGTTGATATGAATAAATCCTTTACATAGAACTATATTGTGTGTAATTACAATGGACACACCTAGCTTTCATCAAGTAAATGTGTATATGATGTTTTCCCTAGTTTAACTGAATTATTATTTTCAGAAGCAGGTCTAGATGAATCTTATATGTCCATGATGTCAGAAATAAAAGTTGAAATGATCTCTGGTTATTTTAACTATATAAATGATTTGAAATATCTTTGAATGGAATGAAAACCTTAATATTCTGCTAGCTTATTTTGGGTGGCTTTAGTTGTTGGAAACCTGCTACTGTGATGCCTCTTTGAAGTGTACATAGTAGTAGGTCACAACAATTATGATGTGCTGATGGATACACTATTTTAATGGCTCCTCTTGCTCTGATTATTTTTGTGGTGCTTCTATACAAGAATGTGCACAATATAATCTCAGGTAGGATGATCTGCTGCTTGTACAGCTAAGCAAAATTCTTTTAAACCTGAATGCTTGTGATGCTGGTCTGAAGCATAGGTTAATATAAATGTTTCCCTTCATTCCTTAGCCCTGCCTAGGATGCAAAGGCTGAGGCATCGATGATGTTTGTATACAACAGTTACTGCTTGCTTATGAAAACTATCCAATGATGATCTTGTACTCCATTTGAGTACAGATTTGAGGATTTTCTATTGCCCCATCCATTTTATAAGATGTAATAATAAGAACAGATACAAAGGCATGATCTTATATGGATAACCTGTTGTTTTGGAGTTATGGTTTCTCTTGTGGTTATTATTGATCCACTATTGGTGCCAACCCTCTCCTCTTATCTCCTGACTTGATCTATTGAATTTTCTACTACTTCTTTTCTGGTAAGCCTGCTCCTCCTAGCTCTTGGCCATCTTCTGGTTCTCCTAGATGGCTTCCCCAAGCAACCAGGGTTCTAGTGGAGGTTTTGGTGTTGAACCATGTACTCTAGAATTGATGATAAGCTGATAAGATGGTAAGATGATGGGGAATGTATTCTGAAGTGTGGAGGTGGAATGGTAGTTGGTTGCTACGGCTGTGCACTCTTATCTGATTCCCTTGTTGCTGTGGTGTTGACAGCAGACTATGTTGCATGTGTGTATAAGCAGCTTGTGAGCTGTCTGTGTGCATGTCTCACCCAATTGGATTAGATCAAGTGAAAATGTGAATTTTTACCTCTTTGCCTCTTACTTGCCCTTGGTGAAACTTGCCCCATAATTTTAATGCCAATGATGTAGGACTAAGGCAATAAACTAGTAAAGATCAGATACTACCTTGGTGGAAATTGTCCCCTTCTCTATTAGTTCAGTGATGATAATAATAGTGCACTACACTGTTTGTCTGAGAACAATACTTTACCCAAGTCTCCATTATGTTTCTTCCTTGCCTTTTTGTTTTGTTTTGTTTTGTAGGGTGAAGAATAAGGAGAGTTGAAGAACAGAAGACATAGGACTAATTAGGAAAATAGTTTAGGTTTTATTTTTTTATTCTTTTACAACTTTATTTGATTCTTAAATATTGTAAATAATATTGTATTCTTTTATTAATGTAATAAAGTTCATTTTTTTCTTTGTTAGTTGAAACTTGTAAGGGTTTGTATCTTATTTAATAAAGTTTACTTATTTCCTTTTTTACAATTCTTTTGTAAAGACAATGTCATATTTATTTTGTTGTAATAAAGAGTTCTTTTATTTATTTCAGTAATATAATTCCTTTTTCTGCTTATTTGATTCCTGATACTTTACTTTTATTCATTTATTGTAAAAGATCAATGTAATACTATATGTATATATATATTAATAAAGAAATCTTTTTATATCATTTTCATTTGTAATCATTTTAATTCAAGTTATTAAGTGTTTCTAATTTCCATTTGTGAATTTTATAAATTCATTTGAATTTCATATTTGAAATTCAAATACATGTTTGAGCAACTTTCCCCCTAAACAAGGAATTCTATAAAGGTCATGTCGAAATCTATCGCACTTGCTCCGAAGTTTCCATCAGTACAAGAGAGATCTCGGTCCCTCTATAGCTCTTTTAGTTTTGCACGAAAATTTCCCGGATTTTCTTATGCATGAATGCAATGCACAAACCTGTGTCCTCTATAATTCTAGGTGCTAATCCTGGGATGTTACAATATGGAATGTAAGTAGGGAGACCGAATGTTGTTCGGAGTCTCGGATGGGATCCGAGATATCATGAGGAGATCCGGAATGGTTCAGAGAATAAGATTCATATAAGAAAAGTCCAATTCCGGAGTTTGGGAATGATTCCGATGATTTCATCGAAGAGGTTCTATAAGGGTCTAGCAGGTTCACCGGACCGGAAGGGGAAGGGAACATGAATGTGTCATGGATAAGTCAAATGATTAGATCATGTCCTAGGTCACTTGGTTGGGCATTAGCAAGAAAGAAATCAAGCTCCAAATTGAAAGTCAAAAGGCAAGTTTGAAAAGTCAAACTGGGACAATGTGTCCTGGTGGAGGAAGGAAAGAATCCTTCTTTCCCTCCACCACAAGCCAACAAGGAGAGGGAGTTGGGGAAGGATTCAAACTCCCCTCTCCCAAGCTGCCCTCCCTCTCATAAATAGAGGGGAGGGGTGCCCCAAGAGACACAACACCAGCCCCTTCCCACCTAGCCACGCTGCCACCGCCCCCTAGCGCCGCCGCCGGCCACGCCTTCTCCTCTCCGGCCTTCTAATCCCTAGATCGTCGGAAACCCTAGATCCACCATAACCTGCTCCGGATTAGGCGAAGCCCTGTAGGATTTTCCTCTACTTCCGACACCACGTTGCCATGCTGCCGAAATCGCGAGGGGAGAACTACAACCTCCCCTGCCTGCTGGAACAAGGGAGAGGAAGGTCTTCATCGAGTACCGAACGTGTGACCGACTGCGGAAGCGCTGCTGGAACGCAGCGTCGGAAGGATCGTCTACGCGATCTTGAGATTGGCAAGTGTATGACTACATCACCCACGAGAATCTGCTCTCGTTAACCGCTTTGGAGTCTTCGAGGGTGAGTACTCTAATCGACTGGTTGCTACAATCTAGTAGATAGATCTTGGCTTGTTTGTGTGCATGCGGTAGAAATTTTTTGTTTTCCATGCTACGAACCCCTACAGTGGTATCAGAGATGTGTCTATTTGTAGATCTGTTGCACGAGTAGAACACAATGGTCATTACGGGCGTTGATGCTTTTGTTGTCGATTGCTTCTTGTGTACTTTGCATCTTGCGGGATGGTGGGATGAAGCGGTCCGGGCTAACCTTACATGACATCGTTCATGAGACTTGCTTCACGCTTGATATGCAACTTGTATTGTATAAGTGGCTTTGCGGGTGCGTGTTTCTCCCAACATAGTGAAGATTCAATTTACAACAGGTGATTGACAATACTAGTATCAACGTTGTGGTTCTTGTTCGTAAGTTAGAACGACACTTGATGAAAGCCCCAAACCACGTAAAACATGCAAAGAAAATTAGAGACGTCTAACTTTGTTTTGCAGGGGTGTGTTGTGATGTGATATGGCCATGATTGTGATTATATATGATGTATGCAATGTTTCTTATTGTAAGTCGGCAACTAACAGGAACCATATGGTTGTCTTTTAATTTCGTTAAGACCTGTGTGTATATTATTCAAAGTAGTTGTAATAGTTAATGCTGGTGGACGACAACCATGGAGCGGCGCCATTGACCTTGATTCCACGCCGGTGATGATGGATATCATGTTCGTGCTTGAAGATGGAGATCAGAAGCACGAGAAGAAAGGCCATATCATATCACATATTATGAATTGCATGTGATGTTAATCCTTTTATGCATCTTGTGTTGCTTAGATAGTGACGGTAGCATTATAAGATGATCCCTCTCACAAAATATCAAGTTATAAAGTGTTCATCCTTAGTAGGCACTATTGCCAAGACTCGTTGTTTTGAAGCACCACGTGATGATCGGGTGTGTTAGATTCTGTGAGTGTATACAACAGGAGCAAGCCAGATTTGCTCATGCAGAAGCTAAGGTTTGATCTTGACGATCCTAGCATGTACAGACATGGTCTGGGAACACGGAATACCGAAAGGTAAAGCATGTGTCATATAGATGATATGATGAACATGATGAAACTACATCATGTCACGTGATGATCGGACTTGGTATAGAGGATTTTGTTCATGTAATCACTAAAACAATGTGAGGGATATTGTTTTGAGTGGGAGTTCAACATCAATATGATTAAAAGTTGAACACTATTTATCATAAATTAAACCAAAGTGAATTTGCATAGTTGTTATAGTCATTGGCATCCGTTTACCACCTTGCGCTTAGTTATAATTGAGATAATAGAACTATAGAATTCTGGTTAGTTACTTTATGAACTGGTATCGTATTGTTTTGAAGTGTTAATCTAAAGTTTAAAAGTCCTATTGCAAACTTTCAGTAAGTTCTGGTTACTTCTTGAACTTTAATAATTAGTATTAAATCAAGAGTAAAAATTCCAGTGTTAGTATATAAATATCATGTTTGTCTCCATGGTTCTTGATATTCAAAAGATTGTTTTAATATCAAGGTTATTTGGGAGATGAAAGAATTGTTTCAGAAACCGTCATTGTCAACACCCAGATTTTTAATCCCAGATGCCTGTTATGCCATACATCGTAATCCCAGGATTACCATTTTTGCGAGACATAACAGAATTGGATACCACAGTACTTCATCCATTACAAACCATATATAAGGTCTTACACAAATAAGGATCTCATGATCCAGTTCTTAATACAACTTCAAGCAGCGGAATACGTAATAATAACGGTAGCGTAGGCGAAGCTCCATCTTCGGGGTCACAGGCAATGCTGACGATGGGAGATGATCCTAGTTGTCGTAACCTTCCTGGGGTCCATCCTCCAGGTACTCCTCTTCATAGTCTGGCCACGGGAATAGCCAGGGACAAAGCCATGAGTACTCTTTAAGTACTCGCAAACTAATACTAGCAGGTAAAGGGGTTTTTGGATAATAGGACACTAGGCTCTAGGGTTGTTTTGCAAAAAGCCAGATTTATCTCTACTCAGTTCCAAAGCTAGTCATAATTTTATAACTCCTAAGTGGGATCTTGCAAATCAGGTCACAACTCTGTTGTGGTCAAGTCAAAGTATCAACTCATTTCACAAGTCATTTTGAAAAGTCTTACGGGGGAACAGTATGGCCACTCCAACTGTCCATAGCCGCGGACGCGGCTATTCGAATAGTTTGACACTCTGCAGAAATTGTACACTTTCACCACAACATTTGATACATCCGTCAGGAAAAAATCCTGAATTCACCATACTCAGTATGCGGATAATCAATCCTAACCTTTCAATTACACGCCCCAGTATAAGCACCTCTCCTATGAGTTTGGCCTCCCAACCATGACCAACTGTCATCTTGGGTACTGCACAGGTGGACAATCTTCACAAGGTAGCCTCAACTCAGACCTTGGCCGTGAGGGAACTAATACTAAGGTATATAAGTTTCCAGTCAAGCCCTACCCAATCTTCGAGTATTGTGGTTGTACGATAAAATTGGAATGGTATCGCATCCAGACAACCATCAGTTTTATAAAGGGGCTAAGGCTCATGCCTCAACATTTTCATCACCAAAATCATCAGGTGTTTGGAAACACATGTCCAAAACATTTCAATAGAATGATCCATCATTCCAAGGTTTTCATAACCATTTTCACTAAGTATTCCCATCTAAAGTTGATCAAGTTTTATGCTTAGCTCTAGCATCTACAGGTGGGGATAAGCACTAATGAGGGGTGGTAAACTAGTGGAGTTTCAACTAAGTACAACCTTATATCTTAGGATGATATCAAGGTTTCTAACTTAGGCCAAATTTTATGCTCTTTATGCAACCTTCGGACTAACCTTCTAGTATCTACCAAACTCTTAGGTAAACTCTAAGTAGGCCTTGATAAAGAAATAAAGTAGGAAGCTTGCCATTAAAACTAGGATTGGTTTATCAAGTGGGTATGATCACATATGCTTTAGGCATATAGTAGGCATAGTAGCAGTGTTGGCTTGCACACTATCAGTATAAGCTTGCAAGTGTTAGCTTGCACATTCACTAGTAGTATTAGGCTTGCCTTGTGCAGAGCAGTGGTTGAAGTTCTCCTCGGCTTCTTCTTCGTAGTATCCTCCTTCCTCTTCGTATCCTTGGTCGGTACTAGCGTCTATAAATAAATACGATATACACAATCACCAAGCAATTCTTAACTACTTGCAATCATCACACAAAAGGGTCCTATAGATGATCTAACATCATCTCTAACATTACAAGGTGAAGGTTTGGTTTAAAATTCCTTTTTATTTTAGAAAAGTAATTTCTACTCATTGAAAAACTACTTAAGATTTAATATTCTCCAAACCAAACATGGGATCATGTTGACACATGTCATCACCACATATTTTAGTCCATGGGAAAGTGATTTAAAGTGGTGACACAATTTAATAAGGTTTTACCCTTTTATTTTATTTAAATATAATGACTAGAAATGCCTATGGGGCATTCTTTTGTTACTTGAACATTATTTCTGCAAGTAAACCTATATATTTTTATATATTCTGAAAGGTATAGTTAAATGTGATTTTTGAGAGTTGGAATCAACTCAAAAGCTATTATGGTTTTAATTTGAAAAATGTTTGAATGCAGAAAAGCTTCTACCTTGTTATTTTTACTAAGGATGATCTATAGATCCAAATGACTGGAATCCAACGGGCTTGGATTCAGCATTCACAGACCTTTCCAACAAAATTGGTTTCATTCAAATTGGTGCACTGAATCGACCTAGGTTGATTTTTGAAAATGGGTACAGAAGTGTGTTTGAAATAAAAAGAAAAAGGTTTAATTCAAACAACTGGGCTACGCGGGAAAAGTTACTGGGCCGGCCTGCTAAGCGCAGTGCTCCTGCGGGCTGCTTAAGTGGGTGCCCCCACTCGTCAGTGACACGGGGAGGGGTGAAGCGGTACGGGGCAACGTGGGTCGTTCGATCTGATTCTAATCCAACGGTTGGGAGTCATCGTCGACGCTGGGCAACGCCAGCGAGAAAGAAACCTAGTGCGGCCAGTGGGGGTTGCTGGCTCACCGGGGTGCTGGCGAGGGTCGGCGAGGCGGGCGAACGACGAAGTCAACGACGGCGAACTCAGGGGTGGTCGCGGCAGCTCCTGGGGTGGACGAAATTGATGGCTCCCTTCTTCTCCAGAGGCGGCGGGCTCCGGCGAAATTCCGACGAGGTGGTGCTCGCCTTGCTCTGAGAACGGTGTGGCACGATCAGTGAGGAGAGGGGAGTGAGATGGTGTGAAGAAATCAAGCGGGGGTGGCCTCTATTTATAGTCGAGCGAGGGGACCATCGGGGCGCACGGTGAGCTCGTCGGGGGCGATGTTACAGGCGGCTATTGGCATGGGCAAGGATAGGGGACGGTGCGGTGTTCCCTGGCGATGCTCAACGACATGGTTTCGAGGCGTGGGGTGGTGCGGCTTGGTCTGGAACACGCGACGCTCTGCGTGGCAGAGGCGGCGTCTTCGACGGCGAGCGGTGGCTGTGTGTCACGGGGCGGCGAACAGGGATGTCTGGCGGTCTCCTGGGCCGGTGGGGATTGTGTATGCACGCGGCAAAGGCGGCACGCGGTCTGTGGGCTTTAGTCGAGGGTGGTGCTCTGGCGCACGCCCGGCATGGTCGCTGGCAGTCTGGGCACGGTCCGTGCGTGTGGTCCAGGGCCTGGCAAGGTTCGAGCGGTGGACAGGGAGTGGCGGTGGATGGTGGGATGCCTCCCAGACATGCTGGCTAGGCTTGCTGCTGCTCCTAGCTTGTTGTCGACTATGGGGTGGCAAGGGTGTGCTCGGCTGTTCGCCATTGATGGCAATGCCAAGCTCACAGTGGTGCTAGTGCTTGGTTAATCTTGCTAGATGATCTACTGAGCTGGTTGTGAGCTAACTAGGGAACAAGTTAGGCCAATTTTACTGCACACTATAGTGTTTGATGTTTGTTTGATTTGTGTCTGCAACCTGTTTGATGAAATGGCCGCATGAAATCAAGTTTTGAATTTTGAAAAGATTTTTGGTGGGTTTGCTAGATTGGTGCTGGTGAGTCTGCAGATGCTTGGGTTTTGAAAGTTGAGCTTGTTTGAGTGGTTTTTGAAAAAGTGGGATCTTTCCATATGAGAAAGATTCAATTTTGAATTGTCATTTAAACTGTGCATTTGAAAGTTTCTGGATGATCACAAAGTGGGCCTTGATACTTTGTTATGAGTACATTCAAGGGGTGCAAAGATCCAGAAAAGTTTTTGTTAGGTTCTGAAAGTTTGAGGCAGCCAAAGTAGGCTTGGGAGTTAAATTGGTCAAAATGACCATTCCCTTAATATATTTGTTTTGACTTACTTGTCTTTAGTAAAAGGGTGGGAAATGTTTTAGATGATGTTTATTTCACCTAAGGAACATTTTACAAGCAATGAAACAATCAAACAAGGTGGTTTAAAAGAATTTCAAAATCCATGCATACACATATGCATGCCTTCAAAATTTTATTTAGCAAAGTTTTTGTTAACCCTAAATGTTGATGACTAGTGTCTGATGATCCAGGCTTAGTATTTTTGGGATGTTACAGTCATGTGTGAAAGATATTGTGATATCTAAAATAAAGTTTTGGTTGCAACATGATAGAGTATAATATGGCAAAAGTCATGTTCTCATATTTGATGAGAATTTGCAAAAGATTGGAGACGATGGTCGTCCTAATCATCCAAAAGGTTTTAGAGAGCAACATTATACTTGCAATTCACCGTTATAAGCTAAAGTAGCTTTATCATGAATAGTTCCATGATAAGGATGAATATTTGATGTACGTAAAATGTTTACTACACTAAATATTACTAAAGAATGGAATTTGAAAGAACACCAAACATTGTATGATGTTGATCTACTTTAAAGTGCAAGTCCAAAGACATTGGTATTTAACTATACATGTTTTGGACTATGTGTCATATGTATGGCTCCACTATTGATGTTTATAGATTCTTTCAAACGAAAAAGGAAATACTGAAAGAGAATCTCATAAATATATGGCAGAAAATAAAATACAAGAATTGTTCAGCTTAGGTATATAGAGTATATACGTGTTATGGTCGTATTCTTTGCTTGTTAAATAATGTGGTTCTTAAGTATTAGATACTGAATTTGTTGATGTGAATCATCATACAAAACAACACAATTCATGAACTACAATGGCCTAAGTAACCAGCAAAAGAATATGTGATGATGTTCATCGAGAACAAATAAAGGGTTATTGTGTTGCTCATTGAAATCAAAGCTTGCCTTCAAGATTTGTTTTATCAGGTATTATGAGAACAAAAGGGTTGTTCAAATAATTGCCGTAATCCATAAAAGATGTATGATTTATAAATCTCGTTGGATAAATCACATCCATAAAACTAGTGCTAAAAATGTCGAAAGACAAATTGATTGAAAGATCACTTAGGAAGTGACATCGTCGTTTAAATTATATTGGAAATAAAACATGAAGAAACTCCACGTGGATGGAATTTTGGAGTCTTTTGATTTTTGATCAAATGACGCTTGTGAAACTTTCCTAGAGATAATTAAAACTCCGTTCATAGGCCAAAAGGGAACGAATGACTAGATTATTGGAATTTGTACATATTTGATGTATGAAGTCCATGACGTTTAGTCGAGAGCGATGGATTTGAACTTCATATGCTTTCTCCAAAAATTTGAGTGAATATATGAATATTTACTTAATGAGAATGAAGTATGAAACATTTGAAAAGTTCAAAAACTTTCAAGATGAAGTGCAAAATCAATGTAACAAGAAAATAAAGAATTTATGATAGGATCATAAAGGAAGATATCTGAGTTACAAGTTTAGCATAATACCTTGATTTGAGGAATCGTTCCGTGGATTTGCATTTCCCAAAACACCATTAGAGTATGGAGCATTCGAGATATGTAATTAGACCTTGTTTAACATGGTAAGATCAAAGTTGTAATTTATAAAACTGCCATTATATTTTAAAGATTAAAGCTTTAGAGACTACCGCTTTTCCACTGAAAATAGCTCCATCATGATCCATTGAAATGACACCATATAAAGTTATGGTTTGGGATAAAACCTAAATTGTCCTTTCTTAAACATTGTTGTGCATAAGTAAGATGTCTACAACCAAAGTCGGATTAGCATGTCTTTGTATGTTATTTTGAATAACTGTTGGGTACTCCTCCATAACACCAAAGACAAAAGTGTTTATCGCTTAGAACGTCAAGTTTCTTGAGAAGAAAATTTTCGTGAAAAGTTAAGTGGGAGGACAATAGAACTTTGATATGGTTAAACGAACCTTAGCTATATGTGCAAAGTTGTGCAGCGCCAAAAAGTGTTCCGGAGGCAGCAATAATGCTCATGACTCACGTGCCTCAAAGGTTGTGGTTACGGAGGTCTAAGTTCCTATTGAACCAAGTAGGTCAGGTAAACAATCAAATACCAAGATTTGAGGGTTGAATCATTATTTGAAAATAATGAACGGACTACATGCAAAGAAGCGATGATGGGCTCTAACTCCGTCAAATGTCTTGAAGCCATAAAATCCGTGATAGTTCCATACACTAGAAATCAAGCTTTGAACTTGAAAGACCCTCTGGAAAGGTGTAAGACCTTATAGTCGTGTTTGGATCTATAAAGAAATCGACATGGATGTTTCACATCTATGAAATAGTCGACATGTTGGGAAAGAGTTCACAATAATGCTCAAAGGTTGACTATGACTAGATTTGATCTTTCATAGCGATATTTAGTCTAGACGAATTAATGTAACAATCACTACATATATGTCACATCCCAAGATTTTCCAAATCTTGTAATGTGAAAAATAAATGAATAAAATAAAGCTTTGTTGAATTTCAGGGTTAGAAGAAACTTTTTGAATTCCAATAGGAATCTTCAAACCTATTTTGAACAAAGAAATCCTAAAGGGATTAAAAAGATAAAATGTTTACAAGAGGAAAAATAAAAATATTTTATTACTACTTTGAAATCTTTTATAAAAGGTTTTGGTTTCAAATGAAAAGAAAGGAATTTAAATAAGGATTATTTTTATAAGCCAAATTAAACTTGGCCAAGCCTTTAAAAAACAAAATATTTCTATTTGGGAAAAATAGTAAAAGTTTATTTAAATAAAGTAATAAGGATTTAATATCCAAGTTTTATTAATAAGGGTTTTACTATTTCTAAAACCTTAAAACTTGTTCATTTGTTTAAAATAAGTTTTCCAAGTACTTTATAATCTCAAAATAAAACCTACTGATTTGTTTTGAAAATATTTAGATTTTAAAAGGAGTTTAAAATAAATCAAATCCTATTTTGGTTTATTAAACAAGGCCCATTTATTTTTAATTAATAATGGACCCAAAAGTAAAATTATGATTTTTATTTTGGAATTTTGGATTATGTTACTGAACAGAACCAAATTCAAAGTTACAAAGTATGGTGATTGTTTGAATGGATTTGGTTGTTGTTTGTTTGTTTGAATTACAAAACAGGAAATAGAAAAAGAAAAAGGTTTCAGGAAAGAAAAAAAATGGTTTTGGACTCATCCCAACTGACCAAGCCCAGGAAGCCCAACAACCAGCCCACTTCCCTCTCCCGAAGAAAATGCTTTGCACTCGCTCCCTGACCCGCAAAGTGGCTGACTGGTGGACCTCTTCTCCCTCTCACTCCCTCGCTGACAGCAAGGACCCACGCAGCCAGCACACCTTCTTCCTCCTCGCGCTGACGACGCCCTGCCGTTGCTGCCAGTTACGCCGGCGTTGAATACGCATTGATTCCGCGACCGTTACTCGCCGTGACTGCACCCTATTAACCGCCCAGGTCTCCTCTCCATTTCCCCTCGCACGTCTCCCTCTCTCTGCCCCTGGGTTGCCTCAATTCGAGCTCGCACTGACACGGCTCTGACCACCGTCCCTCCTCGATTCCGGCCGAGCCTCTCCACCCCGTGCCTCCCCGAGCACACGAGCACACTCCCCACCTCCTGGCGCATCTGTACGTGCCTTTCGTTCAACTGCGGGCGCCCCAGAACGTCGTCTTCGACAAGCTCTGAGCGCCGCCGCGTCTGTCTTCCACTCCGGCGAACTCCACAGGTAAACTCTGTTCGCCCCAGCACTCCTCGATGACGCCCCCACACTCGCCTCCCTCTCCTGCACCTAACCATGCCCTTTGTTTGCCTCCGCGTGACCTACAGCGCCGCCTCAGACCACGACCAGGACCACCTGACGCCGACGACGACTCCGGCGAGGAATTGCTGCTGTCCCTGAGCGCCCCTTGTCAAGCCAACCACACGTTGAGAATCCGCACGACGCCACGAACGCGGTGAGGACCTTCCCATCCTCCCTTGCTTCATGTATCACCGACGCCGCCACCGTCTGGCCGCTCCGCCGCCAGCCACCACCGCAGCGCCGCTAGTTTTAGGTCGAGCTTGCAGCAGCCGTACGATCTCGATCCACTGGCTAGGATAGAAGCTAGGTGAAAGGGTAAGTAGCATCTGCGCGCCGTGCGATATGACTTGATCCAACGGTCTGCGCTAGTCAATCCACGCGAAACGTTTTTGACGAATAGGAATCAGACGTGTGTCACTGGTTTGAGTTAAAACAGAATTTTGAATCAGATTTATTTGCAAACTTGAAACCCTTGTAACTTTTGATCCACACGTCCAAAAATTACAAACTTTATATCATTGGAATCAGTAGAACAATCCCTAGCCAACCCTGCAGTTTGTTTAGTAAAAAGCCTCTGGTAGATTGTTTGTTTTTACAGAAACATTTGTATGCTTGTTTAGATTAGAAAAATTATTCAAAAATGTTTTTAGGATTAAAACCTTTGCAAAATGGTTTGTAGTGAACTTAATGACCCTAGGAACCAACCCATGGTTTTGAAAATGGATTTGGTAAACGTTTAGATGGATTAATTGATTTAGCCCATTTCTAGCAAAATAAAACTATTGATTTTTGTTATGAAAATGTTTTGGAGTAAAAACTTTGGGAAAATGTTTTGAATCAAAGCTACTGACCAAAACACCAAGTTTTTAAGGAGTAACAACTTATTTGGGTAAAAGACATAAAGTTTTGTTTTGATAAAAACATTTTCCACCACATAAAATGTTGAATGGATTTAAAAATGGTTTTGGGCAAAACCCTTTTGCAAATGACTTTGCCACCTTGGGAAATGACCACTTTGGAACCCTACCAAGTTTGGAAGCCTAGTGGAGACCATCTTTGCAAATAAAACTATCTTATGCATGCTTGCATGCATAACTTAGGTCCCATTATTTTATGTGTGATATGTTTGATTGACTTTGGTTGGAATACTAGTTGATATTGTGTTTGCTTGATTGATTTGTTGTGAAGTTAGAAAGTGTGAAACTAGCAAGATCAAGAAGTGAACCACCATTCCCTACCAAAAAGGCAAGTGACTATCATCTAAAGTCCTACTATTTTCATTATACTTAGTGGATTTTGAAACATGCATGAAAAGAATTTCTATACTTATGCTATGCTAAATCCTAATAGGATACCCTATACATTCCTTAGTGAAAACAATGTAGTTGTTACATGCTTAGCCATGCTATATTTTTGAAAAGAGATACATGTTGAGATTTTATGGAGTTGAGAAAGGACTTGTGTTTTATATAATAAAACAAGGACTCAATGAACCACCTGGGTGTACAAGGATACTTTGAGTTTTGGAGAAGGTGGCAACCAAAGGGACCATGTCTATGGCAATCTCTGTGTGTTGTGCTCCAAAAGAAAACCACCCAGCAAACTTAGAGATTGAACATGTTTCTCCAATTGTGGCTTTCGTGTGCAACCACATGCTATTATGGCTCTGGCTTGGTCAACTACATTGGGAAGATCCATGCATTGTCTTCAGGCTACTGAAAATGGGGACCTGGAATCCTACATGGGTACTGAAGACAAGATAGCAATGGTGTATGGAAGGACACTCTGGAAAGACTTCGTCACATTCTCAATCTGCCAGTACTCCATTTTGGTGAGCACTAATCCAGTGGCCACTGGTGGCAACAAGATGAGATTGTGACATGTGGGTAAAGTGTACTACTTCTGCAGAAGATAATAAAATCTAAGTACTTAGCCGTTTCCCTGGTTATGGACAATACTGAGCAACTAAAGTTTGAAGCTATGGGAAATATCGACATTCCAATTTCTAAAAGAAAAACTTTTAAGTGACAACAAAAGGCTTGATGCACTTGGGGGTACCAAGGAGCTCAAGAGATTTTGATAAAACTTGATGCACTTGGGGGTACCAAGGAGCTCAAGAGAATTTTGATAAAACTTGATGTACTTGGGGTTACCAAGGAACTCAAGAGTTTTTGATAAAAACTTGAACACTTGGGGGTACCAAGGAGTTCAAGGAGATTTGATAATAACTTAAACACTTGGGCTTTACCAAGAAGTTTTCAAATATTTGATCAAAGACCCAACCATTTTGAAAAGATAGGATAAATTATTGCTTTATGCAAATGAGCCTAAAACCCTACTTAGCCAAATATGCATGTAATGATAGGATCCACTTATACTCTACATAGTAGTGGAACTTGCCAATACAATTCAAATGTATTGACCCTTGTGGCTGTAACTTGTAATGTTGTAGGTTTGATTGCTTTTAGTGGAGATTGATTGATTAGGATTACAAAGTCTACAACCAACATGTCTGCCTGTGGCACTTCGAAGATGAAGGACCCCATGCTTATAGATATTCCGTTGCATTGTAATGTAATAGCCAAATGAGCTATGTAAGATGTAATAAAATTATGTTACTCCTGGTTATAAAGTTATATTATGACCTTTGTTTCTTGATATTACATCTTAACTGTGGATGCTAGCTATTGATCCAGGGACTAGCATTGTAAACACAGGGGACTCTACCTTATTTGAAGGTCACTCCCCTACAGATGGTGCACTTTCCCCACAAGACTTGGTTTCACCAAGACAAGATCTTTCAGAAGCCTTCCCTTAGACCAGAATGGACGCGTTCCAACCTATCAAACCCCTACCACCAACTATCTATTTGGCTAAGTTAATGCAACCTATATGATCCAGGTAGAGCCCATAATGCCAAGTGTCTGCACTTGAAGCTTCTCAACATTTGACATCTTAAATCTCTTTGTTCCTGGGTGGCCATCCACAAGTGAGATATCAAGTTTTCCCCAGTATACTGGACTTGGTGATGCCCAAGTTTTCCCCAGCACACTGGACTTGCATAACCACTCAACACAAACCAATGTTTCCAATCCACCCAGGTGATTCATTCACTTAGTTGTTTTATTAAACAAAACACAAGTCCTTGACTTAGAAATCGTCGGGCGCACGGGGTTCACGACAATTGCTCGCCGGAGTTCGTGGAATCGTCGGGCGTGCTCAGAGAAGTTGAAGGCGAGGCTTCAGAGCATGCCAGAGAAAAAGGAAAGTGTGGTTAGATGCGCAAAGACGTGGCGAGGATGCATGCATGAAAGAGAAAGAGAGGGGCGGTCAGATTTTTACCAGGGCTTCGCCGGAGAGGTAGCAGACGACGGCGGAGCTCAGTCGAGGTGGTTGCCCATGTTCTGGGTCAAGCGCGGGCAAGCTGAAGATGCAGAGAGAAGCGCCAGGGGTGGGGAGTATGTTCGTGTGGTTGAGGAGGCGAGGGGCGACGTCGACTGGCCGGAATTGTCGTCGGAGTCTGACGGAGGCTGCGGCGGTACAAACAAAAATGGGGACGGCCTGGGGGCAGGGAGTAGGTGGTTTCTGGGGGGAAACGGAGAGGAGGAGCAGGGGTTTAAGTGTGCGTGATCGGGACGGGGTTTACTCCAACATTTAGAGGCGAATTTAACGGGTTTGATTCCCGGCCAGAAACGGCAGCGAGGAGAGGGGCGAGGTCATCATGTGGGTGGAGACGATGGCGAGGTGGCTGTGGGGTCTGTTGTCAGCGTGAGGGAGAGAGGGGGAGTGGGTCTGGGCGTTCAGCGACCGAGTGGGTTCAATCCGCGGTGAGAAAAACGTTTCAGGAGAGGGGGTGTATGGTGGGCTGTTGGGCCAGATGGGTCTTGCTGGGCTGGGTCGATCTTGTTCATTTTTTTTGTTCTGAATGATTTTCTCTTTTTCCATTTCTAGTTTCTGTTTTGGTTTTGTTTAATTATTTCAAACATCAATTTGAATTCAAACCTCAACCAAAATTTGTGTAGGTTTAAATACTGATTAGTAGTTCATTTTAATGTCAAAAATAGAATATTTCTTTTATTCTCTTAGGGTCTTTTAATTATTTAAATCAGGCCTTTTCATTACTTCATATAAGATTTAAAATATTTTTAATCCTTATTTTAATTTCATTCTTCCACAAAACCCTTTTCAGTAAGTTTTATTAAATTATTAGGGTGTCAAATAATTCACCTTGAATTATTTGGAAAAGTTTTTAATATGATTTATTAATTATTTAAAATTTGATTTGTCTTTATTCAAATGGAATTTGGTTCAAGCCATTTTATTTTATTTTGGAAAATTCTTTATCCTTTTATTTTATTTGGATTTGGATTAAATTCATTCCATTTGCTTATGGATTAGGCCAAGATTTAATTTGGTCTTTAAATATTCTTTATTTAATATTTCTTTCTTCATCTTATAAAATCCATATCTTTTTATTTAGAGATCCAAACTTGGTGATTCCAATTTGTGAAAATCTTATTTAATATTTGTTTATCCTTTTAAATCCCTTTAGGATCATTTGCTCATCATTTGGTATGGGTTTTAGACAAGTGCTTTATTAGCTTTGGAAAATACTTTTCCTTATCTTATTAAATTCATAAGATTTTATCCATGGCTCCAAATTAAGTGAAACCAATTTCTATGGCTTTATAATATTTCTATTTGTCTTTATTGATCATTTGTAAATGTTTGTTGACAAACTTTTATATGGATCAAATCCATAGGCCTGGAGATAACTTGGAAATGATTTTTATTCCATTAGGGTTTTAGGGTTTTGGTTTTATTTTCCAAGTGTTTAAATTTCAAGATACATTCATTGAGGAATGCATTTCTCTTGATTTGGATTTTGTTGAATTTCAAACTTAAAGTTTGTCCAAGATGGGATTTTAAGTTTCCATTTAGAAACAAAGTTTCTTTTCTCCCTGATTTTCAACAATAATTTATTTTGTTTATTTATTTTTCACATTACAAGATTTGGAAAATCTTGGGATGTGACAAGCTACCACCCTTAAAATAAATATCGTCCCGAGATTTGGGAAGGATGGGGTTACAAGTTGGCTCAAAGCAACTAGGGTACTACCACCCTTAAAATATATCCATCTAGATTACTTCTTGGCTTGCTTGGAATCTTGGGGAAACTTCTCTGGGCAAACATCTGCATAGTGTCCTTTGTTTCCACATTTGAAACATGTGACAAGGCTGAGATCCTTCATAGGCTTTATCTTGTGCTTCATCTTTTCTGGACAATTGCTTGCATAATGTCCTTGGCTACCACAATTGTAACATGTGATAAGATTGAGTTCATCACGTATCTTCTGTGGACAAGTTGCTACATAGTGGCCTAGCTCTTTGCAGTTGTTGCACCACACTTGGTTAATCTCCTTATATTTTTGTTTCTTCTCAGGACATTCATTGGCATGGTGTCCCATTTATTTGCAATGGCAACATTGCACTTGGCTTTTGTCCTTCTTCTTCTTGGGTTTCTCCAAAGCTAGGAGTGCTTCTAGTTCATGTTCTTCATATGTTATCTCAAATGTAGGAAAAGTTCCTGGTCTCCTTGACCTTTTACTTGGATAATACATATGTCTCCTCTTTGGTCCTTTAAATTGAGTCATATTGCATGGAGGTGAAAGCTGAGATTTTACTTTGTCTTCATCCTTCTTGGTAGACTTTGCTTTCTCATGGTAGTCTGCAATCAGTTGTTGCACTCCACCTTGTTTCCTTTGTTGAACTATGGAATAGATAGGGCATTGGATAGGGACATGATTATTTACTTCACATAGGAAACAAGTAGCTTGAGATGTGGGGCATTAGTCAGTTGGATGTTTCTCTTCACAATTGGGGCATTGATCTTCATGCTCCTTGGAAGTGTGATCCTTGTCTCCACAGATATTGCAAGCTTGGGTTCCTTCTAATTTATCATCCTTGATATCTTTATTGTCACAAACTCCTTGGGAAGAGTTGTATCCCATGTTGATCATTTGAGTGGTCATCCCTTGCAACAATTGGGATTGAGTTTCCAAAAACTTTTGCATGGTTGGGTCTAACCCATTGTTGTTGGCTAAAAACTGAGTTGTCACTTGGTTCAACTGAGTTTGGTTTGCTAGTAGTTGTTCTCTCATGTTGACCTCTTGGTTGTTGTTGTCACTATCCTTGATGTTGGAGTCTCTTGGAGTAGTCATCTGTTTGGGTTGGATTGGGATTAGAATAGGCAAAATATTTCTAAGAAAATAATTCTAATCACACACATCACAATTCACACAAGCAATGAGTATGCAATCACAAACAACATTCCACTCAAACAACAAAGTCCAAACACATTTTTAGGCAACAAAATATTTTTGTTACACCACATAAGTTGGTGTGTTTGATCTATACTTAATATGGTGGTCCATCTATATGGTTCACTTGAGATCTTTCCATCCTTCTTGGTTGATTCTTCTTGCATGAGATCATGGTTTCCTTGGGAAAAATCTTGGTCACAAAAACTTCAAAGGTGATGATGATTCCCAAGTTGTGCTTCCTTAGTCTTCAAATCTTGAGCAACATTTCTTGTCTCACTTGTAGTCCTTAGTGATATCCAAGGTTGAAGTCCTTGTTGAGAATAAGGTTGAAATCACTTGAAGATGTCGAAGTCATTAGAGTTGATGAAGTCCTTTGCACATGGTGAAGTCTTTGGCCATGGGGTAGGCTTTATCCATCAAGTTGAAATAGAAGAGATGTAGAGTTAAAGCCAAAAGGTTGAGGAAATAGTTTACAAGATTGTTTGTAAATAAGTTTTGGAACAAATACAACTCCTATTTTTCTAAGGGGTTTTGTCGAATCCTAGGGTTACAATCCTACAGGCAACACAATGCTCTGATACCATCTGTAAAAGTTCCCAACCTTTAATAAGGTAGAGATCCATGTGTTTACAATGCTAGTCCCTGGATCAATAGCTAGCATCCACAGTTAAGATGTAATATCAAGAAACACAGGTCATAATACAACTTAATAACCAGGAATAAAATAATTTATTACATCTTACATAGCTCATTTGGCTATCTCATTACAATGCTGCAGAATATAACAGTAGCATGGGGTCCTTCATCTTCAAAGTGCCACAGGCAGACATGTTGGTTGTATACTTGTAATCCTAATCATTAAACTTCACTAATCAAATAAACCTGCAACATAACAAGTTACATCCACAAGGGTCAATACATTTGAATTGTATTGGCAAGTGATACCTTAGTATAATATTAGTGGACTAAATACTATATGCAATTTGGCTAAGTGTAGCTTAGGCTTGCTTTGCTCAAAATAGGTTTTGCCTATTAGTTGAAATCACTAAGTTTTTCCTTGTCAAAAACTTTTCCCAAGGAGCCACCAATAGACATTGGGATCCTTCACCCTTGTTCAACCACAAGTTTTACTTAGAAATTGGGATGAGGAGATTCTTGATAGCTTCCATGTCTTGATGATCAAATTGTCCTTTACCAGGGACATGACTAAGTACTTAGATTTTACACTCTGCAGAGGTGGTGCACTTTCCCCACAAGACTTGGTTTCACCAAGACAAGATCTTTCAGAAGCCTTCCCTTAGACCAGAATGGACGCGTTCCAACCTATCAAACCCCTACAACCAACTCTCCGTTTGGCTAAGTTATTGCAACCTATATGATCCAGGCAGAGCCCATAATGCCAAGTGGCTGCACTTGAAGCTTCTCAACATTTGACATCTTAAATCTCTTTGTTCCTGGGTGGCCATCCACAAGTGAGATATCAAGTTTTCCCCAGTATACTGGACTTGGTGATGCCCAAGTTTTCCCTAGCATACTGGACTTGCATAACCACTTAACACAAACCAATCTTTCCAATCCACCCAGGTGATTCATTCACTTAGTTGTTTTATTAAACAAAACACAAGTCCTTGACTTAGAAATATTCCATAGCATGAAATATAATCCACCCTTGTTTTCTACTAGCTAAGCTAAGCATGATAGTAGTAGGAATCTTAACTTAGGAAATTTCTACTAAGGTTTCATCTACTAGGATTTCCCATAGCATAGTTTATACTTAGCAAAAATTCCATGCAAGTCCTACTTAGAAATATCACTAATGCATAGTGAAAATAGTGGGACAAAAGTATGAAGTATCACTTGCCTTTTTGGTAGAGAATATAAGTTCACTCCTTGATCTTGAAATGATCACACTCTTCAAATCACTACAATTCAATCAAACAAGGAACAATTTCAATCTACCATTCAAGCAAACACCACATAAATTAATAAAAACAAAGCAATGCATGCAAGCATGCCAAAGATTGTTTTATTTGTAAAAGTGGTTTCTAATGGCTCATAAACATTTGAAAACATCTAATGGTCATTTTATAAAGTGGTAAATTCATTTGCAAAAGATTTCACTTCAAAAACTATTTTTAAACCAAGTCATTATTTTATGTGGTTGAAAATGTCTTTTAGCAAAGCAATAATTTTTATAGGGTTCACAAAATATGTTTTCAAACATAAAACTTGGTGTTTGGGTCAGAGAGTTTGAATCAAAACATTTCCCAAAAGTTTTTCATCTAAAATTATTTTTAAACCATAATCAACATTTTTAATTGGCTAGAAATGCTTTTATTCAAAGATTTGTACCTTTGCTTCACCAAATACATTTTTGAAACCACAAATTGATTTCTAGGGTCAGTAGGTTCAAAACAAATCATTTGCCAAAGATTTTATCCCCAAAATCATTTTAGAACAAATTTTATATTCTAAACATGCATACACAAGTTTCTGCAAAAACAATCAATTTAATAGAAGCAATTTACTAAACAAAGGGCATGGTTGGATAGGTCTTGTCTTGCTGATTCCATTGATATAAAATTTGCAAAATTTGTACGTGTGGTTTGAAAGTTATGGATTTTTCAAATTGGAACATCAAATAGAACACAATTTCTGTTTTAAAACATCTCTGGGTCACGTGTCTGTATCCTACTGGCTCATAACGGTTCGGTAGGATCGCGTGATGTAGACCGTAGAATTTAAGTGGGATTGTGCGATGCAGATCAAGCGTAATGGTTCATTTAAGTGGTCTATCATATCCCTACGATCTTCATCTAACGGCTATCAACACAACGACCAGGAACTGGCGGTACTGAGCAACGGTGAGCGGCAGCAACACTTGGGCTGCGACGTTGCCGGCAGAATAGGAAGTGAGGGAGAGGGAGGAGGGGCTCACCAGGTTCGCAGCGACATACTGATGCTCAACGTGGTTGTCACAGGGCAGGGGCGCACGGGGTTCATGACAATTGCTCGCCGGAGTTCGTGGAATCGTCGGGCGTGCTCAGACGAAGTTGAAGGCGAGGCTTCAGAGCATGCCAGAGAAAAAGGAAAGCATGGTTAGATGCGCAAAGACGTGGCGAGGATGCGTGCGTGAAAGAGAAAGAGAGGGGCAGTCAGATTTTTACCAGGGCTTCGCCGGAGAGGTAGCAGACGACGGCGGAGCTCAGTCGAGGTGGTTGCCCACGTTCTGGGTCAAGCGCGGGCAAGCTGAAGACGCAGAGAGAAGCGCCAGGGGGTGGGGAGTATGTTCGCGTGGTTGAGGAGGCGAGGGGCGACGTCGACTGGCCGGAATTGTCGTCGGAGTCCGACGGAGGCTGCGGCGGTACAAACAAAAATGGGGACGACCTGGGGCCAGGGAGTAGGTGGTTTCTAGGGGGAAACGGAGAGGAGGAGCAGGGGTTTAAGTGTGCGTGATCGTGGCGGGGTTTACTCCAGCATTTAGAGGCGAATTTAACGGGTTTGATTCCCGGCCAGAAACGGCAGCGAGGAGAGGGGCAAGGTCATCGCGTGGGTGGAGACGATGGCGAGGTGGCTGTAGGGTCCGTTGTCAGCGTGAGGGAGAGAGGGGAAGTGGGTCCGGGCGTTCAGCGATCGAGTGGGTTCATTCCGCGGTGAGAAAAACGTTTCAGGGGAGGGGGTGTATGGTGGGCTGTTGGGCCAGATGGGTCTTGCTGGGCTGGGTCGATCTTGTTCATTTTTTTGTTCTGAATGATTTTCTCTTTTTCCATTTCTAGTTTCTGTTTTGGTTTTGTTTAATTATTTCAAACATCAATTTGAATTCAAACCTCAACCAGAATTTGTGTAGGTTTAAATACTGATTAGTAGTTCATTTTAATGTCAAAAATAGAATATTTCTTTTATTATCTTAGGGTCTTTTAATTATTTAAATTAGGCATTTTCATTACTTCATATAAGATTTAAAATATTTTTAATCCTTATTTTAATTTCATTCTTCCACAAAACCCTTTTCAGTAAGTTTTATTAAATTATTAGGGTGTCAAATAATTCACCTTGAATTATTTGGAAAAGTTTTTAATACGATTTATTAATTATTTAAAATTTGATTTGTCTTTATTCAAATGGAATTTGGTTCAAGCCATTTTATTTTATTTTGGAAAATTCTTTATACTTTTATTTTATTTGGATTTGGATTAAATTCATTCCATTTGCTTATGGATTAGGCCAAGATTTAATTTGGTCTTTAAATATTCTTTATTTAATATTTCTTTCTTCATCTTATAAAATCCATATCTTTTTATTTAGAGATCCAAACTTGGTGATTCCAATTTGTGAAAATCTTATTTAATATTTTTTATCATTTTAAATCCCTTTAGGATCATTTGCTCATTATTTGGTTTGGGTTTTAGACAAGTGCTTTATTAGCTTTGGAAAATACTTTTCCTTATCTTATTAAATTCATAAGATTTTATCCATGGCTCCAAATTAAGTGAAACCAATTTCTATGGCTTTATAATATTTCTATTTGTCTTTCTTGATCATTTGTAAATGTTTGTTGACAAACTTTTATATGGATCAAATCCATATGCCTGGAGATAACTTGGAAATGATTTTTATTTCATTAGGGTTTTAGGGTTTTGGTTTTATTTTCCAAGTGTTTAAATTTCAAGACACATTCATTGAGGAATGCATTTCTCTTGATTTGGATTTTGTTGAATTTCAAACTTAAAGTTTGTTCAAGATGGGATTTTAAGTTTCCATTTAGAAACAAAGTTTCTTTTCTCCCTGATTTTAAACAATAATTTATTTTGTTTATTTATTTTTCACATTACAAGATTTGGAAAATCTTGGGATGTGACAATACTATTCCAATGTATTGACCCACTGTGGCTGTAACTTGTGATGTTGCAGGTTATTCTGATGATGATTAGGGGTTATGAGTCTACACTCAACATGCTTGCCTGTGGCACATGAAGATAAAGACTTATTTATCTTATTACATTTCTGAACTCTTGTACTAGGCCTGTGGCCATGGAGTTTGTAAAAGACTATGTTTATCTCTGGAATGACTTGTAATAATGACCTTTGTTTCTGTGTACTTCATCTTAAACTGTGGATGCTAGCATTGATCCAGGGACTAGCATTGCAATCACAGGGATCTTTTCCTTTATAAAGGAGGGATCTTACAGATGGTATCAGAGCACTATGTTGCCTATAGGATTATGACCCTAGGATTGGAAACCACTAAGGAAAATTTTTAACAACTTCCACACTTGTCTTTTCTTCTCGTAAACTTTTCTAATCTTCTTTCTCATCTCTATTTGTAGATGAACTCCATGAACTCCATCAATGAAGCCGTGAGGAAGGGACCACTCATGACTATGACTTTGGAATGTGAGACAGAATTCCCCAAGGCTCTCAAGGACCTCATGGTTGCCATGGGAATACATGGTATGGCTGTGTACAAAGTTTTTCCTGTGATGGATGAAGGAGTTGAATATTGGTGGGTGCAACTTCACTTGTATAAAAAACAAGGAAGACAACCACAAGGAATCAGGATTCTGCATGGTCACCAACTCAGTGATGCACACCACATTCTTTGATTCAGCAAGGGATGCAGCTTGGAAGGCCATCAAAGAGCTAGGTGATAGAATCAAGTGCAGAATGCTGAACACCCAGAATGACCTTAAGGAAGAAAAGAAGCATACCCAAGAGTTAGAGGCTACCAACCAAAGTTTAAGGGAGGACATCATAGACTTAGCAATGGAGTCATGTGATCTGGATAGACAGATTGCCTCTAGGGATGCCCTGTTAGCCAACTTGGCAAGTGAGATGGGATTGTAAACATACTTCGTTAGTTGGACCACCACTCTTATCTTTATATTTTCCAAAAGTGTTTTTTAAATAAGTTGAACCTTGGATGCTTGTAATGGTTTTATGTATGCCATGACTTGAATGTTTTGATTGTCAAAGATATGCATGGGATGCCTTGTCTTGTGATTCATCTCTATGTATGTTGATTCTAATTTTTTTCTATCTTATAAAATAGATGCCTAATGTTACTATCAGCACGGCTGAAGAGTTCAAGGGAACTCATTTTGGCACTCGTCTTATTGAGCTCACTAGTTTGCTCAATATTCCACTTCCTACCATCATGATGCTTCCCCTCACCAAGTTCGAGAGGAAGGACCTTTGGGGCTTCAAGGTTACTCAGCCAGGACGCTAGACTGAGCCAGCCACGGAGGCCATCACCTTCAACCTCATGCATGATGACAAGGAGAGAGGCCTAGAGGTAGTCATGCATGATTTGCTTGGACGCTTGATAGGGAGACACTCTCGGGAGGTTAGAGGTACTCACTTCCACGCCTTCGGTAGACGTGACGAGGATGGTGAGGCCATTGACTTCGAGGATACTGCTAGAGAGATAGCAGAGCTGATTCGTCTGTACCTCTAGGACTTAGAGGTTCTTCTTAGGCACCTAGACACTGATAGGACCAACGTCATGCTTAGCAATGACGAACTCCAGGTGCAGCTTCGTGAGAAGGACAAGCTCTTCGCGGAGCAAGATGAGATAGTCAAAGAAATGGAGGCCAAGTTTGAGAGTCAGGATAGAAAGTTCAAGAGTCAAGAGAAGAGAGTCCAAGATAGGAACAAGAGGATTCGAGACATGACTGCAGAACTAGAGGCCAAGGACTTCGAGCTCGAGCATCAGCAAGGTGTAATTGAGAGGCTTCGTGCACAGAAGAGGGCCCTCAAAGCCAAAGTAGAGGCCTTGACCACCAATGTCGAGGAATACAAGACCGCTATGGAGAATGCAGGTCTTACACTTGTTGATGAGGAGGTAGATGCAGAGGAGTAGTGATAACTACTCATTTATCATTTATTTATCATGCTTTGATTATTGAGTCGCAATGACCATCCAACATGTGGAAGGCTTGCTATTTGTGTGTTTACTTTTCAAAAACTTGTTGTCTATGTTGTTGAACTTTTTATGATGCATGATGGTGATTGTTATGTGATGTATTGTGCATGTTAGCATCTATGGGTATCTCATTCTTATCCTTATTGAAAACCACAGATGCCTCCCCGATGTGCCAATCCCAACCCCAACAACAACAACAACAACATCACCCCTGAGATGCAGCAGATGATGATAGCTCAGATGCAGATGATGACCATGTTCATACAGAACCAGAACAACAACAACAATAATAACAGCAACAATCAGAACAATCCACCGGGTTTTGACATGCTTACCAGGTTCTTAAGACTGAGGCCAGCAAAGTTCTCAGGAACTACTGATCCTATGGTGGCCAATGATTGGCTACGCTCTGTGAACAAGGATTTGGTAACTGTGGGCTGTACTGATGAAGAGAAGGTCAGATTTGCAGCACACTTGTTGGAAGGACCCGCAGCTACATGGTGGGATAACTTCCAAATCACCACTCCCATTGCGGATGTAACATGGACTATCTTTGAAGATGGTTTCCGTACTGCTCACATCTCATCCGGAGTGATGAGTTTGAAGAAGAAGGAATTTCATAACTTGAAGTAGCGCCACCGCAGCGTGGCAGAGTATATTGAGGAGTTTAACAATCTGGCGCGTTATGCACCAGATGAAGTTGACACTGATGCTAAGAGGAGAGAGAAGTTTCTCGAAGGACTGAACGATGAACTGAACCTGCAGCTATCTGTGGCCTATGTCCCCACTTACCAGTCTCTTTGTGACAAGGCATCCATCTTGGAGAGCAAGATGAAACAGGTTGAAAGCAGGAAGAGAAAGCACAACTCTGATAAGCACAGCTCGGGATCGTCTCACAAGCGTTCCCATTTTGATGATAGTGGGAGTTCTGGATCCCACAAGCATGGAAAGTACAACCACCACAACCACAACCGTCATCATGACAACAAGCATCATCGTAGTCATGACAATGACAGGTACAAAAATCACCAAGAGTGGATATAAGAGCCACCACAATGGAAGTGGAAGTGGCAGTGGAAGCCAGCCTGTCAAGAAGGATCTTAGTCAGGTTGAATGTTTCAAGTGCAAGAAGATGGGACATTATGCAAATGAATGTCCAGAAAAGAAAGTTGAAGGACCCAACAAGCCCAACCCTTTCCAAAAGGGACAAGTGAACCACATCAATGTGGAGGAAATCTATGAGGAACCTGATGCTGTTGCTGGTAAGTTCAAATTCAATACTGTTCCAGCATTTGTTCTCTTTGATACTGGTGCATCTCATTCATTCATATCAAGAGCATTTGTTGAAAGAAATGAACTACCAGTAGAAACTATTAGGTGTCCTATAAAAGTAAGTTCTCCTGGCGGAGAAATGATAGTAAACTCAGGATGTCATGATCTAGTCATAGAGTTTGGGAAGTATAAGTTTCCCGTTAATCTGATAATCCTAAACTCCCAAGGATTGGATGTCATTTTGGGAATGGACTGGATGACTAAGCACAAGGGAGTGATAGATTGTGCCAACCATACTGTCTCACTCACAACTTCAGAAAACAAAAGGATTAGATTCAAAACCAACTTTGAATCGAAAAGGAGTAAGCTAAATTCTCTTAAGGGGGTTAGCATAGACAGTGTGCCTATTGTGAATGAACATCCTGATGTATTTCCGGAAGAATTGCCGGGAATGCCACCAGATAGAGATGTGGAGTTTCTTATTGACTTGCTACCAGGATCTGGACCAATAGCAAAGAGACCGTACAAGATGTCAGTTGATGAACTGAAAGAACTCAAGAAACAACTTGGAGAACAGTTGCAGAAAGGTTTTATCCAACCAAGTTCTTCATCCTGGGGAGCACCAGTTTTGTTTGTGGAAAAGAAAGATAGAAGTCAAAGGTTATGCATAGATTACCGTTCACTCAATGAGGTGACCATCAAAAACAAATATCCTTTGCCTAGAATCAATGACTTGTTTGATCAGTTAGAAGGAGCTTGTGTGTTCTCAAAGATTGATCTCCCGTCAGGTTATTTCTAGCTCAAGATAAGAGAACAAGACAACTTTCACCACTAGGTATGGATTATACGAGTATACTGTGATGCCATTTGGTTTGACCAATGCACCAGCATACTTCATGAATATGATGAACAAAGTGTTCATGGAGTTCCTTGATAAGTTTGTTGTTGTTTTCATCGATGACATTTTAATCTACTCCAAGAGCAAAGAAGAGCATGAAGGACATTTACGTTTGATACTTGAGAAGCTTAGAGAGCATAAGTTGTATGCCAAATTCAGCAAGTGTGAATTTTGGTTAAATGAAGTTGGTTTTCTTGGACACATTGTGTCAGGAGATGGTGTAGCAGTTGATCTTGCTAAAGTTTCAGCTGTAACTGAATGGGAATCTCCTAAGTCAGTGAAAGAGGTTCGTAGTTTCCTTGGCTTGGCAGGATACTACAGAAGATTTATCGAAAATTTCTCCAAGGTAGCTAAGCCTATGACAGAATTGCTAAAGAAAGACAAGAAATTTGCTTGGTCTTAAGGATGTGAACTCAGTTTCCAAGAATTGAAGAAGAGACTAGTGACAGCACCAGTCTTATGTCTGCCTCAGATTTGGAGAAAGATTTCCAAGTGTATTGTGATGCATCTCATCATGGATTAGGTGTAGTACTAATGCAAGAAGGGAAAGTGGTGGCTTATGCCTCGAGACAACTCAAAACTCATGAAGTAAACTACCCTACTCATGATTTAGAGTTAGCCTCTGTTGCCCATGCACTCAAAACATGGAGACACTACCTTTTGGGAAAGCGATGTGAAGTGTTCACAGATCACAAGAGTTTGAAGTATATCTTCACCCAGAAGGAAATTAACATGAGACAAAGAAGATGGCTAGAACTCATCAAGGACTATGACTTGAGTTTGCAGTACCACCCCGGTAAAGCAAATGTTGTAGCGGATGCTCTAAGCCGTAAGGTTTTTGTGAATGGACTTACTAAGGGATAATTGCCAGATGATCTGTGTGCCCAATTTAGATATCTCAGATTGGAGATTGTGCCTGAAGGACATCTCATGTCATTGGATGTTCAACCCACTTTGTTGGACAAAATCAAAGAAGCCCAAAAGACAGATAAGGAAATTGAAGAGATTAAGGAAAAGATTGGAAAGGGAAAAGCCAAAGGATTCCATGAAGATGAACAGGGTACTTTATGGCATGGAAAACGTATCTGTGTTCCACAAGACCCGGAACTTCGGAAACTGATCTTACAAGAAGCACACAACTCACTGTATTCCATTCATCCGGGTAACACCAAAATGTACATGTATATGAAGGAAAGATTTTGGTTGAATAATCTCAAGAAGGACATCGCCGAACATATTGCTTTGTGTGATGTGTGTAGCAGAGTGAAAGCGGAACATCAGAAACCAGCGGGATTGCTACAACCACTACCTATTCCTGACTGGAAGTGGGACAAGATTGGCATGGATTTCATCACTGGATTGCCAAGGACCAGGTCAGGATATGATTCTATTTGGGTAGTAGTGGATCGCCTAACTAAAGTGGCTCATTTCATACCCGTGAAGACAACCTATACAAGTACTAAATTAGCCAAGATCTATATGAGTAGGATTGTATGTCTGCATGGAGTACCCAAGAGTATTGTGTCTGATAGGGGAACTCAATTCACTTCTCATTTTTGGAGGCAACTACATGAGTCATTGGGAACGAGGTTGGAATTTAGCACTGCATTTCATCCTCAGACTGATGGACAAACAGAAAGGACCAACCAGATTCTTGAAGATATGTTGAGGGCATGTGCCCTAGATTATGGAGCTAGTTGGGATGAAAGTCTGCCTTACGCAGAATTCTCTTACAATAACAGCTATCAAGCCAGTATTGAGATGGCACCATTTGAATTTCTCTATGGGAGAAAGTGTACCACCCCATTGCTATGGAATGGTGTGGGAGAAAGAAGTTTGTTCGGACCAGAACTAATCAAAGAGGCTGAAGAAAAAGTCAAGCTAGTTAAGGACAGACTGAAGATAGCACAGTCCCGACAAAAGAGCTACGCAGATCCTAAGCGGAGAGAAGTCACATATGAAGTGGGTGATAGAGATTATCTTAGAGTGTCACCACTTCGTGGAGTGAAGAGATTTGGAGTCAAAGGAAAATTGGCCCCAATATATGTTGGACCATTCAAGATTCTGGGTCGAAAAGAAGAAGTAGCTTATGAGATTGAATTGCCAGAATCATTGTCTGCTGTTCACAATGTGTTTCATGTGAGTCAGCTTAAGAAATGCCATCCAGAAATGGAAGAGACTTCTTTGAAGGATACTATACCTTTGGAAGAGGTCCAATTGGAGAGTGACCTCACTTATGAGGAGAAACCTATCAAGATTCTTGAGACTGCAGAAAGAGTTACTCGGACTAAGACTATCAAATTCTGCAAAGTTCAATGGAACCATCATTCCGAAGAGGAAGCAACATGGGAAAGAGAAGATGATCTTCGGAAAGACCACCCTCACCTATTTGCTAGCCAACCCGAATCTCGAGGGAGAGATTCACCTTAAGGGGGTTAGATTTGTAACATCCCTAAAATCATGTTTTCAAAGCTTGCATATCATTCATGCATGCATATCATTTAGGGATCATTTTCTCACTCATTTCAAGGAAACAGAAGCACTTAGTGCTATTATTTTATGTGAGCAAACATTAATCAAATGCTACTCTCAATTGAGAGTATAAATGTTTTAAACCAAGCTTTGTTTGCTTCCTTGTTGTTTTGGTTGAATGTTAGAGTTTGGACAAAAATTTACAAAACAAATATGGTTTCAAAACCATCTTCAAAACATATTCAAATCAAGTGCTATGACACTGTTTATTTTGATAATTCAAAGGGACCAAGCAAGTACAAAGAGACCACTTGGTTTTATGCCCAAAAGTATGAAGGTTACACTTTACAAAAATCCAAAAAAGATTTGAATTCAATTGCTTTTGGATTTATTTGAAATTGATTCCTGAAAATCAATTTAGAAAAAGAAAAAGAGATAAGAATTGGAAAAGGGCCGACGCCAGACTTTCAGCCCAGCAACAGACCTAGCCCACTAAGCCCCCCGGGGTTTTTCCCTCCTTCTCTCACGCAGCACAAACTTACCCCGCGCTCGCTGACTGTTGGACCCAAGTGCCACGCGAGCATCGTCTCCAGCCACGCACCCCCACGACCCCGTTGATGCCGTCATTACCTCATCACTGCCGCGATTGATGCAGGCTTAATTGCCGGCGTTTCCTCACGAGATTCTCGCCCCTGATCCATCTATAAGACCCCCTCCCCTCTCCACTCATTTCCTCTCACTCGGTGCACCATTTCCGCCACCAGGCTGCGCGTATTCGAGCTCAGAACCCCGCAGCACCGATGACCTCCGACGACCAATTCTGGTGAGCACCGTCCGCCCCCTTGTCTCTGCTTCATGCGAGCATGTTCAACATGTCCTTGTGCGTCTTATCATGCCTTCCTTTTCTTCTGTATCATCCCAGAGCATCGTCACCGTCCACCTCTGGAAACAACCGAAGCTCAGCACAACTCCGGGGACCCTCCTAGTAAATTCCAACCGCCCGCGTCCCTCTTATTGACACTCACGTTTTCGTCAGACTCGTGCGCACCTAACCCAGCACTTGTTTTACTCTGGCGTGATCTACAACTCCAGCAACGACGACGAACAGCCGTACCCGACGGCTGCCTCTACTCTGATGAGGAATCCCCACCGTGTCCGTGCGCCCCTTGACAAGCCACTGCCGAGTTGAGCTACAGCACGCCTCTGCGATTCTGGTAAGCCTCTACGACGACCCCAGCCCCCTCTGTATCCACCGTGACGCCGTAGGCCGAGCGCGATGCCGTAGGCCAAGCACGCCGCCGCTCACCGTCGCCGCGCGCCGCCAGACTCTGGTCGCTTGATCGCGAACCGTTGGATCTAGATCCAACGCGTTAGATAGAACACTTAACAAAGGGGTAAGGAGCAGATCTGAACCGTGCGATTTAAATTATATCTGGCGGTCCACATTAGCCGATCCGCGCGAATCGGTATCAACCAATCAGAACACGCCGCGTGTCTGTGAGTTTGATTTAAAATCTGAATTTAGATCTATTAGTGTTTTAAACTTGTAAAATTCATATCTTTTGATTCCCACATCCAAATTTGACAAATTTTATATCATTGGAATCAGGAGAGAAAATCCTTTCCATTTATGCAATGTGTTTAATGTTTTGCCTCTGTAAAAATGGTTGTTTTTACAGAAACATTTGTAGGCATAATTTGTGTATAGTATTTATTTGAAAAATGTTTTGTTGTTCAAATAAAGTTTATTTGGCATGTTTTAAACTTGTTTATGATTCAGTACTGTGCACTTGTCTTGTTTAGTGTAGAAAATCATCACATGGCATTTTGCATGCATTCATATATTTTTGCTTGTTTATATTTTGTATGTGATTTGGTGCCATTATTTTATGTGTAGATTTTGGTGCAAATAGTGATTGTGATTGTGAAGATTGTTGCTACTACCCAAACTACCAAGGCAAGTGGTTCTTCATGATTTTATTCCTATGTTTTTCAACTGTGCACTAGAAATATTTTGCTAGACTTGCATGAACATTTTTTGATATATATGCTATGCTTGGGAAATCCTAGTAGTTGTAGAATTGCTAGAAATTTCTAAGTTAAGATACTTATCAATGCCATGCTTAGCCTAGCTAGTAGAAACCAAGGGTGGTTATATATTCATGCTATGAGAAAGTATTTCTAAGTCTTTGGACTTGTGTTTTGTTTAATAAAACAACTAAGTGAATGAAACACCTGGGTGGAATGGAAAGAATGGTTTGTGTTGAGTGGTTACCCAAGGCCCATTTCTATGGTTTACCTTGTGTATCTCACTTGTGGAAGGCCACCCAGGAACAAAGGGATTTGATATGCCATATGTTAAGAAGCTTCTAGTGCAGCCACATGGCAATATGGGCTCTGCCTGGATCACATAGGAAGCAATAACTTAGCCATTTGGACAGTTGGTGGTAGTGGGATGATAGGTTGGAACGCGTCCATTTGGTCTAAGGGAAGGCTTCTGAAAGGTCCAGTCTTGGTGAAAATCAAGTCTTGTGGGGAAAGTGCACAACCTCTGCAGATGGAAGAATCTAAGTACTTAGCCATGTCCCTGGTATTGGACAACTTGAACATCAAGACATGGAAGCTATCAAGAATCTCCTCATCCCAATTTCCAAGTAAAAACTTGTGGTTGAACAAGGGTGAAGGTACACCAATTTATATTGGTGTTTCCTTGGGAAAGATTTTGTCAAAGAAAAACTTAGTGTTTTCAACTAATAGGCAAAACCTATTTTGAGCAAAGCAAGCCTAAGCTACACTTAGACAAATGCATATAGTATCTAGTTGCCAATATTATACTAAGGTATCACTTGCCAATACTATTCCAATGTATTGACCCACTGTGGCTGTAACTTGTGATGTTGCAGGTTATTCTGATGATGATTAGGGGTTATGAGTCTACACTCAATGCTTGCCTGTGGCACATGAAGATGAAGACTTATTTATCTTATTACATTTCTAAACTCTTGTACTAGGCCTGTGGCCATGGAGTTTGTAAAAGACTATGTTTGTCTCTAGAATGACTTGTAATAATGACCTTTGTTTCTGTGTACTTCATCTTAAACTGTGGATGCTAGCATTGATCCAGGGACTAGCATTGCAATCACAGGGATCTTTTCCTTTATAAAGGAGGGATCTTACAACAACCAAAGGCTAAGTATATAACTTCTATTATAGCAGCAAAAGAGGGCATTTATGTCAAGTAGTTTGTTATCAAACTAGGTGTAGTTCATAGCAGGATAATACTATGAAGATATATTGTACGACAATATTGTCAACATGTTTTAACCCCAAGGAACTAAAGGTCTCACCAAAGGACCAAAATTATACAGAGCCATCTCATTAGAGAACGAGTGATGCGTGGAGACGCAAAGACATGCAATTACACACGGACCTGTAAGTGTCGGATTCAAAGATCAGTTGACTACTAGCAATCGTGTACATGCAACACCGGAAAGTCATAGGTGTTGAATACACAAAGATTTGAAACTAGATTATTGTCTCTAGTGCAAGTGGGAGACTGTTGGAGATATGCCCAAGAGGCAATAATAAAGTAGTTATTATCGTATCTTCATCTTTATGATGAGTGTTTACATACCATGCTATAATTGTATTAATCAGAAACATGAATACTTGTGTGATTTGTAAACATAAAAGAGTCCCTATTAAAGCCTCTTGTTAAACTAGCTTGTTGGTTAATATATGATCATGGTTTCTTGATCATGAACATTGAAATGTTATTAACAACAAGATCACATCATTAGGAGAATGGTGTGATGGACATACTCCTATAGATAAGCGTAGCATAAAGATCAAGTCATTTCAATAGTTTGTTTGCTATAAGCTTTCTGATACATAGTAACCTAATTCCTTCGACCATGATATCATGCTAATCACCATCACCAGAAGGATGCTTTGATGACATCAAACACCACACCGTAACTGGGTGGCTATAAAGGTGGCATTGACTGTTCGGAAAGTATGTGTTGAGGCACATGGATCAAGAGTGGGATTTGTCCATCCATATGATGGATAGATATACTCTGGGCCCTCTCGGTGGAATGTCATCCAATTAGCTTGCAAGCATGTGACTGGCTCACAAGGGATGACATATCACGGGAACGAGAAAAGAGTACTTATTGGTAATGAGGTTGAACTAGGTATGTAGAGATACCGACGATCAGACCTCGGATAAGTAAACTATCACGAGACAAAGGGAAATTGGTATCGTATGTAAGTGGTTCATTCGATCGCAAAGTAATCAATATGTGGGAGTCATATGAATTTCCAGATTCCTCTATTGGTTATTGATCAGAGAAGAGTCTCGGTCATGTCTGCATAATTCACGAACCGTAGGGAGACACACTAAAGGATTCAATGTTGTTTAGTAGATATGGAATTTAAGTAGGGAGACCGAATGTTTTTCGGAGTCTTGGATGGGATCCGAGATATCATGAGGAGAATGGTCCAGAGAATAAGATTCATATAAGGAAAGTCCAATTCCGGAGTTCGGGAACAATTCCGATGATTTCATCGGAGAGGTTCTAGAAGGGTCTAGAGGGTTCACCGGACTGGGAGGAAGGGAACATGAATGTGTCATGGATAAGTGGAATGATTAGATCATGTCCTAGGTAACTTGGTTGGGCATTAGCAAGAAAGAAATCAAGCTCCAAATTAAAAGTCAAAAGGCAAGTTTGAAAAGTCAAACTGGGACAATGTGTCCTGGTGGAGGAAGGAAAGATTTCCCTCCACCACAAGCCAACAAGGAGAGGGAGTTGGGGAAGGATTCAAACTCCCCTCTCCCAAGCTGCCCCCCTCTCTCATAAATAGAGGGGAGGGGTGCCCCAAGAGACACAACACCAGCCCATCCCCACCTAGCCGCGCCGGCGCCGCCCCTAGTGCCACCGCCGCCAGCCGCCGCCGGCCACGCCTCCTCCCCTCCGACCTTCTAATCTCTAGATCGCCGGAAACCCTAGATCCACCATTACCTGCCCCGGCTTAGGCGAAGCCCTACATGATTTTCCCTCTACTTCCGACACCACGCCGCCGTGCTTCCGGAATAGCGAGGGGAGAACTACAACCTCCGCTGCCTGCTGGAACAAGGGAGAGGAAGCTCTTCATCGAGTACCGAACGTGTGACCGACTGTGGAAGCGCTGCCAGAACACAGCGTCGGAAGGATCGTCTACGCGATCTTGAGATCGGCAAGTGTACGACTACATCACCCACGAGAATTTGCTCTCGTTAACCGCTTTGGAATCTTCGAGGGTGAGTACTCTAATCGACTCATTGCTACAATCTAGTAGATAGATCTTGGCTTGTGTGTGTGCATGCGGTAGAAAATTTTGTTTTCCATGCTACAAACCCCTACATATAACATCACTCCTCAAAGTCCGCCTTCCCCAATCTAGATAACCCCACACTATCACCTTGAGCGCTACATGGTTCCAACAAACACCACAATTTCATAGAGACACCCAACTCCAAATATAACTCATAACAAATATTCAATCTAGTCAAAGTGCCACACACGGTATGCACGCTGTCACTTTCACACGTGTGGGGAAAATCATAGATCTATTAAAGCACAAAGAGTATTTATGTAGACTCATACCTAAGTGCCACCATGGCGTGTACGCTGTCACTTTCACACACATGGGGAGAGCAGATATCTATTGAAGCACTTGAGTAGCAAGGTAAATCTACTTGATTACAAAGATCATGATCACAATATGACCATGCATAGAGAGAGAGAGATGAACACATAGCTACCGGTAGAGCCCTTAGCCTCGAGTAAGAACTACTCCCTCCTCATCATGGGAATCAGCAACGGTGATGAAGATGGCGATAGAGATCAATGGAGATGGATCCGGGGGCACTTCCCTATCCCGGCAGGGTGTCGGAACAAAGACTTTCTGTCCCCTAAATCTCCCCTTCGGTGGTGGCGGCGCAGCGGAACTTTTTCTGGAAGTATGATGGATTATCTAGGGTTTCTGCATCGGGGGCTTCTTATAGGCAAAGAGGCGAGGCTGGGAGGCGGCCAGAGGGGCCACACCATGCCTAGGCGCGGGTCCACCCTAGCCCGCGCCTAGGGGTGTGGTGGCCCTCTGACACCTCTCTGTCTCCCCTTCTGGCTTCGTGACGCCCACGGTAAAATATTGACTTTGGCTTTTGTCCCGTCCAATTCCGAGAATATTGATTTTCTGCCTTTCTGGAACCAAAAACAGAAGAAAACAGGCAACTGGAACTATTGCATCTTGTTAATAGGTTAGTTTTAGAAAAGATATAAAAACACCTCAAAGTGTAGACAAAGCAAAGCAAAGTAGATACTAAACAAGCATGGAGCATCAAAAATTATAGATACGTTTCCGACGTATCAAGCATCCCCAAGCTTAACTCCTGCTCGTCCTCGAGTAGGTAAGTGATAAAAAAGAATAATTTTTAGGTGACATGCACCATCAAAATCAAGATCAAACCATTTGCAAACATTGAAAGCTAGGACCAAAGAACTCTAAACATGTGCATGAAAGATGGAGTTCTAAAAATAGGACAAAGTAACTATGCATGCAACATGAAAGGCTACAAACAAAGATCATGAATAACATGCATTGAAAAACGTTTATTTGTTTCACATACAGAAAACATTGCATAGTGGCAATCAGCTTGTCCCTCATAGAGTAGCAAATAGATGCATAGGACACCTTCAAAGTTCACAAGGGTGACTATAAACAAGTAGCACAAGAACAAGTAATATCAGAATATGCATCAATCAATAAGCTTTGGAACACTACACACAGGATGACAACTATGCTCTCTTAATGGTGCTCTCTTAAAGGTAGAAGGTGGAGACTCAGTAATGGTGGAAGAAAGGCCTTTCATAAAGGAAGCAGGGATTTCAAGTTTCAAAAAGAGCTTCCAAAAATTATGGTACTTGTTAGCTTTCAGCCCTCATAGCCCCTATCATAAGCATCTTGAAGTGATTAAGGTTAAAGTGAACAAAGATGGAGTATATGCTTGACAAAGTATAAGTTGGCAATCTCAAGTCCCTTGAATACGAGGGCCACACCTCATGCTACTCAACTTTAGTCACCTGTAAGTTCTTGTCATTGTAAGTATTTGCATATCATAGAGAACTGCCAACGGGTACCCCTTGCACATGGTACAGGAGCTATCCCATAATCAAAATGACAAGGCAAGCAGACAATGAGCATCTCAACAATCTTCTTATGTACCATGGGAATATGGTGTTTTTTCTCTCTTTCCTCTTTTCTCAACGTGTCTCTCTTTTTTTATAAGAAGAATGCTTCATAGATGTCACTATGGTGATGCTGCAAGTTTCCACCATGATTAGGCATGGATTAGGCTAGCGGCCCAGACATTTCTCTAACACAGGATACAAACTCCATGGACTTACAAGTTCCCTCTTTATTTCACACCAGTGACATCCATAGACAAAAGAGCATGATATCAACTGAGTACAAAGTACAAGTGCAATGTTGAAAACGTTCCCCATGACAGCACGGTTCTGCTAATTCCAATGTATAAGTGCAAGCATATACAACAAAGTTGTCACAATGGTTCAAGTTTATTAGGGGCAAAGAATATAAAGTGTGCCATCAAGTTCGCGAGGGCTTTAATCACTAAGTTTTCACATAACAAAGTAGTTTTTAGTTGGAAGATAGTTGAAAACAAGAATATACTTGGAATGGTGTAACACACCATGCATAGGAGTTTATAGTGGAAACTTTGGAATAACTTGGTTTCTTGGGAGTTGGAGGCATGATTAGAGCTTACTCATATAAGTGGAGGCTAGCAAAAAACTGGGAGCAACCAACTAAGAGAGCAATAATGGCCATAATCATGCAGAGCGACAAAACATTACTAATCAAAGCATAGAGTGGTACTACAAGTCAAGGACTAAATGATCATAGAGGCTATGGTGACTTGTCATAGTCATAACATGGTGTGAGAATGTGCCAAGTCAACCCAAACAAATCATCAAAGGATAATACCACAATACTATGCTTTTGCATGCTAAAACAACGCATAATTTCTTCAAGGCACACTAAGCAATCCCAATTGTTTGGAACAATACAAGCTACAGCAATAATCACTAAGCATAAGGTCAAAACAACACCTAGCATGTCATGCTAAAGTCTAAGTCATAGTCAATGCAAGCTCCTCTTGCACTTATCAAGCAAGAACTTTCTACTCCTTTCCAACATCAAGCAACTTATTTGAAACAACTCACAAAGATAATAATTGTAACATCCCAAAAATATCAAACTTAGATCATCAAAACACTAATCATCAAGATTAGGGTCAACAAAAAACTTTTCTAAGTGGATTCATGAATGCATGCATAGATTTTTGAAATCCTCTAAACCCACCTTGTTTGTGTGATCCATTGCTTGTAAAATGTTTCTAAGGTGAAAATAACATCATCTAAAACATTTCCCACACTTTTCCTAAAGACAAATAAATCAAAACAAATATATTAAGGGAATGGTCATTTTGACCAATTTAACTCCCATGCCTACTTTGGCTATCTCAAACTTTCAGAACCTAACAGAAACTTTTCTGGATCTTTGCACCCCTTGAATGTACTCATAACAGAGTATCAAGGCCCACTTTGTGATCATCCAGAAACTTTCAAATGCATAGTTTAAATGACAATTCAAAATTGAATCTTCTTCATATGGGAAGATCCCACTTTTTCAAAACCCACTCAAACAAGCTCAATTTTCAAAACCCAAGCATCTGCAGACTCACCAGAACCAATCTAGCAAACCCACCAAAAATCATTTCAAAATTCAAAACTTGAGTTCATGCGGCCATTTCATCAAACAGGTTGCAGACACAAATCTAACAAAACCACAAACACTATAGTGTGCAGTGATTCTGGCCTAACTTGTTCCCTAGTTAGCTCACACACAACCCAGTAGATCATCTAGAAAGATTAGCCCAACACTAGCACCCCTGTGAGCTTGCCATTGCCATTAATGGTGAACAACCGAGCACCCCAATGTCACCCCATTGTGGACAGCAAGCTAGGAGCAGCAGCAAGCCTAGCCAGCATGTCTAGGAGGCAGCCCACCGTCCATCGCCACTGCCTGTCCCAGCCGCGAGCGTTGCCAAGCCCTGGACCACGCGCACAAGCCGCGCCCAGACCATGCCGAGCATGCGCCAGAGCGCCACCCGCGACCAGCATCCACAGACCGCGCGCCGCCCTCACCGCGCGCACACACGATCACCACCGACCCAGGACACCGCCAGACATCCCCGTTTGCCGCCCCGTGCCATACAACCACCGCCCGCCGTCGAAGACGCCGCCTCTGCCGCACAGAGCACCACCCGTTCCAGACCAAACCACACCGCCCCATGCCTCGCGACCATGCCGTTGAGCATCGCCAGGAGACACAGCACCGTCCCCTACCCGTGCCCATGCCATTAGCCGCCTGTAACGTCACCCCCGACGAGCTCACCTTGCGCCCCGACGGTCCCCTCGCTCGACTATAAATAGAGGCCACCCCCGCATGATTTCTTCACACCATCTCACTCCCCTCTCCCCACTGACCGTGCCACACCATCCTCAGAGCAAGGCGCGCACCACCTCACCAGAATTTCACTGGAACCTGCCGCTGCCGGAGAAGAAAGGAGCCAGCGATTGGAGCCACCCCAAGAGAAGCCACCGGTACCAGGAGGTTCGCCGTCGTCGACTTCGTCATTCGCCCGCCTCGCCGACCCTCGCCAGTACCCCGGTGAGCCCCCAGCGACCCTAACTGGCCGCGCTAGGTTTAGTTCTCGCCGGAGCAGTCTCGCGACGACGATGATCCACAGTCGTTAGATTAGAGCTAGATCGAACGATCCACATCACCCCATACCGCTTCGCCCAGCCCCGTGTCACTGACGAGTGGGGACACCCACTTACGCAGCCCGCGGAAGCACTGCGCTTAGCAGGCCGGCCCGTTAGAATTTCCCGCGCAGCCCAGCAATTCAAATTAAACCTTTTCTTTTTCTTTTCAAACACACTTCAGCACCCAACTTCAAAAATCAATCCAGATCGATTCAGTGCACCAAATTGGATGAAACCAATTCTGTTGGAAAGATCTGTGAATGCTTAATCCAAGCCCGTTGGATTCAAGTCATTTGGATCAGTAGATCACCTATAGCAAAAATAACAAGGTAGAAGCTTTTCTGCATTCAAACATTTTTCAAATTTAAACCATAAAAGCTTTTGAGTTGTTTCCAACTCTCAAAAATCACATTTAACCATACCTTTCAGATTATATAAAAATATATAGGTTTACTTGCAGAAATAATGTTCCAGGATTAAAAGAATGCTTCATAAGCATTTCTAGCCACTTTAATTAATTAAAATAAAAGGGTAAAACCTTATTAAATTGTGACACCACTTTAAATCACATTCTCATGAACTACAATATGTGGTGATGACATGTGTCAACATGATCCCATGTTTAGTTTGGATAATATTAAATCTTAAGTAGTTTTTCAATGAGTAGAAATTACTTTTCCAAAATAAAAAGTTTTAAACCAAGCCTTAACCTTGTAATGTTAGAGATGATGCTAGATCATCTATAGGACCCTTGTGTGTGATGATTGCAAGTAGTTAAGTATTGTTTGGTGATTGTACCTCGTATTTATTCATAGACGCTAGTACCGACCAAGGATACGAGGAAGAAGGAGGATACTACGAAGAGGAAGCCGAGGAGAACTTCAACCACTGCTCTGCACAAGGCAAGCTGATACTATACCAATGCAAGCCTAATACTACTAGTGAATGTGCAAGCTAACACTTGCAAGATACTATACCTATGCAAGCTTATATTGACATTGATGCAAGCTAACCCTTGCAAAGTACCCTATTGTTGCCACAAACCCATACTTGTGATATGAATATGATATGCCTTACGCATATGTGATCATATCTACTTGCTAAACCAAACCCAGTTTTATGGCAAGCTTCTTTCTTTATTTCTTTATCAAAGTTGACTTAGAGTCTACCTAAGAGTTTGGTAGATACTAGACAGTTGTGCTAAAGGTTGCTCAAAGAGCATAAAATTTGGCCTAAGCTAGAAACCTTGATCTCAGTCCAAGATATAATGTCAGACTTAGTGAAACTCCACTAGTACCACCCCTCATCATTACTACCCCCACCTATAGATGCTAGTGCTAAGCATAAAACTTGATCAACCTTAGATGGGATTTACTTGGAGGAAAAATGGTTATGAAAACCTTGGAATGATGGATCATTCTATTGACATATTTTGGACATGTGTTTCCAAACCCTGGATGATTTTGGTGATAAAAATGTTGAGGCATGAGCCTTAGCCCCTTTATAAAACTGATGGTTGTCTGGATGCGATACCATTCCAATTTTATCGTACAACCACAATACCCGAATATTGGGTAGGGCTTAACTGGAAACTTATATACCTTAGTATTAGTTCCCTCATGGCCAAGGTCTGAGCTGAGGCTACCTTGTGAAGATTGTCCACCTGTGCAGTACCCAAGATGACAGTGGTCATGGTTGGGAGGCCCCACTCACAGGAGAGGTGCTTATACTAGGGAGTGTAATCGAAAGGTTAGGATTGATTATCCGCATACTGAGTATGGTAAATTCAGGATTTGTTCCTGACGGATGTATCGAATGTTGTGGTGAAAGTGTACAATCTCTGCAGAGTGTCAAACTATTCGAATAGCCGCGTCCACGGTTATGGACAGTTGGAGTGGCCATACTGTTCCCCCGTCAGACCCTTTTGAAAAATGACTCGTGAAATGAAGTGAGACTTTGACTTGACCACAACAGAGTTGTGATCTGAATTACAAGCTCCCATTTAGGAGTTATAAAATTGTGACTAGCTTGGAACTGAGTAGAGATAAACCTGGCTTTTTGCAAAACAACCCTAAAGCCTAGTGTCCTATTATCCAAAAACCCCTTAATTATTAGTATTAGTTTGCGAGTACTTAAAGAGTACTCATGGCTTTGTCCCTGGCTATTCCCATGGCCAGACTATGAAGAGGAGTACCTGGAGGATGGACCCCAGGAAGGTTACGACAACTAGGATCATATACCATCGTCAGCATTGCTTGTGACCCCGAAGATGGAGCTTCGCCTATGCTACCGTTATTATTACGTATTCCGCTGCTTGAAGTTGTATTGAGAACTGGATCATGAGATCCCTATTTGTGTAAGAACTTATGTATCATTTGTAATGGATGAAGTACTATGGTATCCAATTCTATTATGTCTCGCAAAAATGGTAATCCTGGGATTGTGATGTATAGCATAACAGGCATCTAGGATTGAAAAATCCGGGTGTTGACAAGTTGGTAGCAGAGCCATCCTGACCATAGGAGACCCTAGTTAGGTTGGACGTTGAACCAAAAACTTAGTTTCAAAAACCAAAGAAAACAAATATTTACAAAAACTTATTCTCATTCTTACCTCTTTAATTCTTTAATAAAACTTCATGTTCCCAAAAAAAACTCTTGCAAAATAGATAAAATTTTGACACACTTGATCACTCTGCTAATCTACTCATCCTCTATTTTTATAGATGGACGTGAAGTACAGCAAGTTTTATCAACTCGGGAATGGAGGAGACCTTATCTTTGAGAGGGATCTGGATCAGCTTTCGGAACTTCTGGAGCGTCCGCACCCCGAGTTCTTCGGAGCTCAGCTCAATGATCAAGGAGGAGAAGATCTGCAGTGGCTAATTGTTGCCAGTCTCCGAGGAAAGATTGAACCTCCCACTGCGGAAGGAATTCAGTTTACCTTAAGAGAGAACAACTGGTTCGATGGACTTGCCAGAGTAATGCAGGAAGCTCTTTCCCGTCTGTGTGGGCAGAGCATCAATCAGATCAAGGGTACTCGCTTTGAGTTTTTTCCAAGACGTGACGCAAATGGACAACCACTGGAAGCCCCATACCACCCCGAGCTAAAGACTCAATTAGACCACCTCAGCTTCATGATGTACGATCATCAGTAAGAGTTGGACAACTACCGTGACTATTGCAACCATAAGTCTGCCATCATCAAGACGAAGGATCAGACCATCGTCAGCTCGACAAGAAGGAGCGCATTATTGCCCGTCTTCGCCATCGCATCTCATCTCTAGAAGAGACCATCCACGAGAGATACATGCAGTTGGAGGAAAGGGAGAATGCCGGAGAAGATCTTCGTGGAGACCCTTACTCTTATCGATGACGATGATTTTCTGGAGGATCAGGCCATGGACTTCTTCACCGATGAGGATGATTTCGCCTTCATCGATGATCCTGAAGATGATGAAGCCACAGACTCCGAGGAGTAGTAGCACTGAGCACTAGCGTAGTGAGTAGTAGTCGGTCCCACTGTATCGTAGCTCCCAGAATGGTTCTTAAAACCATCTGTTTTTCCTTGTTGTGGTGTGTGTTGTACTGTGTGCTATGAGTGAATGAATGAAAAAGCAAGTTGCTAGAAAACTTGAGTCAAACTCCAAAAACTTTTCAAAGACCCAAAACCTTAGAAATTTCCCTCTTTTCTCAGGATCTATCTAAATCTTCAGATGCCACGTGGAGGAAGTGGTTCAGTCCCGGACCCGATGTTGCAGATCCTGCAAATGTTGACTTCTGACCGCGAAGCTGAAAGAGCAGAACGTCAAGCCAACCTAGCCACTCTGCAACATATAGCCTAGCTAGCCCATAACAACCAAGGCCATGGAAACCAGGACAACCACGGATCTAAGCTCAAGAATTTCCAGAATACCAACCCACCCGTTTTCACCAAGTCAGAAGAACCCCTAGACGCCGATGATTGGCTGCAAACCATGGAAAATAACTTAGAAGTAACCGGAGTGGAAGCCAACGAGAAAGTCTTGTTCGCCACCCATTATCTAGCCGGAGATGCCAGGGCATGGTGGAACAGTGTTCGTGTAATGACCGGAGGCCAGATGATGACCTGGGAGGAATTCAAGGTCAAGTTTAGCAGAACCCATGTGCCACCAGGTTTAATCAAGAGAATGAGAGACGAGTTCAGAGAGTTGAAGCAAGGAAGGATGACTGTAGTGGAATACCGTGACAAATTTTTGTCATTAGCTAGGTATGCCCCAGACGATATAGACACCGAAGCCAAGAAGAAAGAAAGATTCTTGAATGGTCTGCATGACGAGATGCAGACGGTGTTAGTCAATATCCCCTTTGTTGATATTGAAGCCCTTGTCGACTCTGCTATCCAAATGGAAGGAAAGATCAACCAAGCCAATGAGAACCGCAAGCGTCGCATGATGCATCAACCAGGAACCCATCAGACCCCAAAGTATCGCCCCAACCCATCTCCAGGATTTGCCCCAAGAACCAACAGACCCCCTATGACCCGTCCGACCTATCCCAACCGTGGAAACCCTAGACCCGGAGGAAATCACAACAACCCCGGCAACTCTAGCAATTTCACCCGTTCCCCACCCAAGTTCAACACCAACAATACTACCACCAACCCCAACACTGCCCCAAGGACTGGAAGCAATGTTGTGCCTGTCGCGGCCAAGGACAAGTCACAAGTGACCTGTTATGACTGTGGAAATAAAGGCCACTATTCCAACGAGTGTCCCAACAAGAAGAATGCTACAGCCCCTAATACCAATGTCCCAGCTCAGCAGTAGCGTCGTGTCTAGCCAGGGAGAAGATTTTCCCCAGGAAATTCACTCAACCGCAATGGCCGTCTTTTTCTCATGCATGCTGAAGAAGCTCAGGAAGCGCCAGACGTCGTGCTGGGTATGTTTTTTGTTAATTCAGTACTTGCAAGAGTGTTGTTTGATTCTGGTGCATCACATTCATTTGTCACCGAAGAATTTGCCTGCACTAGTAAAATTCAACCAACCAAATTGAAGCATGTGATGATTGTACAAATTCCCGGATCAACCACCAAGGCTAGGCAAATTTGCAAAGCCGTCCCTATCCGAATCCATGACATAGATTTTTATGCTAATCTAATAGTACTCAGAACTAAAGGTTTGGAAGTAGTACTAGGAATGGATTGGATGTCCAAGCATAAAGGATTGATTGATTGTGCCAAGAAAGCCATCACCATGACCAGTACCACCTGAATATCAGTCGAACATATATCTGAAACCTTACCTCGCCAATTCAAGTGTAACAAGAGTCTAGCCCAACCTACCATTGACCAAGTTCGGATAGTCTGTGAATACCCCGATGTATTTCCAGATGTTTTGCCCGGTATGCCCCCAGATCGGGATATCGAGTTTATCATCGAACTAATCCCCGGAACAGGACCCATAGCCCAGAGACCCTATAGTATGAACCCGTCGGAACTAGAAGAACTGAAGAAGCAACTGGATTCCATGTTGGAAATCGGATTGATTCAACCAAGCGCGTCCCCATGGAGATCACCTGTCTTGTTTGTGGACAAGAAAGATGGAGGTAACCGTCTGTGTACGGATTATCGGAAGTTGAATGACGTCACCATCAAGAACAAGTACCCTTTGCCCAAGATAGAAGATTTGTTTGATCAGTTGACTGGTGCCCAGGTGTTTTCTAAGATTGATCTTAGAACTGGCTATCATCAACTCAAAATTCGTGCAGAGGATATTCCAAAGACTGACTGTACCACCAGATATTGATTGTACGAGTATACAGTCATGTCTTTTGGATTAACCAATGCCCCCGCTTATTTCATGAACCTCATGAATAAGATTTTTATGGACTTCCTGGATAAGTTTGTCGTTGTTTTCATTGATGACATACTAATTTATTCCAAATCAGAAGAAGAACATGGGCTACACCTAAGGACCATTCTTGGAACCCTTAGAGAGCATCAGTTGTATGCAAAGTTTAAGAAATGTGAATTCTGGTTACAGGAGGTAGGATTCCTCGGTCACATTGTATCAGCCGGAGGAATTGCCGTTGACCCTGCCAAAGTGAAAGATGTAGAAGATTGGCAAGCCCCAACCACTCAAACCCAAGTTCGTGCTTTTCTCGGATTGGCGGGATATTACCGCAAATTCGTAGAAGGATTCTCGAGTATCGCCCGACCCATGACCCAATTGCTAAAGAAGGACAAAAAGTTTGAATGGACCGACAAATGTGAAGCAAGTTTTCAAGAACTCAAGAGGAGGTTAATCTCAGCCCCCATCTTGATTATGCCGGATATCACGAAGCCCTTCGATGTGTATTATGACACATCCAAGATTGGTCTCGGATGTGTGCTAATGCAAGAAGGCAAAGTTATATCTTATATATCTCGACAATTGAAGCAACATGAACAAAATTACCCAACCCATGACCTCGAACTCGCAGCCATAGTTCTAGCCTTAAAGACATGGAGACATTACCTGATGGGAAACCGTTGTGAGATTTATTCGAATCACAAGAGCCTAAAGTATATATTCACTCAGAAGGAGCTGAATATGAGGCAGAGAAGATGGATTGAGCTAATCAAGGATTACGACCTGGACATTCACTATCACCCTGGAAAAGCCAATGTGGTAGCCGATGCCGTTAGCAGATTGCCGTGCCACTTGAACTCCATGATTTTAAAGGAGCAACCAAGTTTGCACAAAGAGATGGAAGATTTTCGAGAGGAATTAGTAAGCGAAGGATTTTTGGCTAGCATAGAACTTCAGCCCACTTTGATCAGTCAGATTAAAGAGGCACAGAAGGGAAACGCTAGTATCGACGGAATCAAGCGTCGTATTGGTACAGGCAAAGTACCCGGATTCACCAAGGACGAAGAAGGAGTTTTGTGGTACAAAGGACGCCTTTGTGTACCAACAGATTCGGAGTTGAAAGAAGTTATCTTGAAGGAGGCTCATGATACTCTTTATTCTATCCATCCCGGAGGAACTAAGATGTATCAAGATTTGAAAGAACAATTTTGGTGGCATAAGATGAAGAGAGAAATCGGAAGCTATATCGCCAAGTGTGACATATGTCAGCGAGTCAAGGCAGGACATCAAAGACCCGCTGGATTGTTGTAGCCTTTGCAAATTCCGGAATGGAAATGGGATTCTGTAGGAATGGACTTTATCACTGGACTACCCACTTCTAGTAGGGGAAATGACTCTATTTGGGTCATAGTGGACAGATTGTCCAAAGTAGCCCATTTCTTGCCCGTCAAAACCACCTATCAGAGTTCGAAACTAGCGGAGTTGTACATCGCTAGAATAGTTAGTCTGCACGGAGTCCCCAAGAACATAGTATCGGATCGAGGAACTCAGTTTACCTCGAGATTCTGGAAGAAAGTCCAAGAAGGTTTAGGAACCCGCCTAGATTTCAGTACCGCGTATCACCCTCAGACCGATGGACAAACGGAGCGAGTAAATCAAATACTCGAAGATATGCTTAGAGCATGTGTGCTAGAATATGGATCCAAGTGGGATGCCGTTTGCAGAATTTTCCTACAACAATAGTTACCAAGCCAGTTTGCAAATGGCCACCTTTGAATTCATGTACGGAAGAAAGTGACGCACCCCTTTGAACTGGTCGGAAGTAGGAGAGAGTCAGATCTTCGGACCCGACATCCTACGAGAAGCAGAAGAGAAGGTTCACAAGATTCGTGAGCATCTCAAGACCGCCCAATCCCGACAGAAGAGTTATGCCGACAAGAGACGTCGAGACCTTGCCTTCAACATCGGAGATTTTGTTTATATGAAAGTGTCGCCATTGAAGGGAATGCAGCGTTTCCAACTCAAAGGAAAGTTAGCCCCCAGATATATCGGACCTTTCAAAATTTTGAACCGTCGAGGAGAAGTATCTTATCAACTGGAGCTACCTGAGGAGATGTCATCTGTACACAATGTGTTCCATATCTCGTTACTTCGCAAATGTCTCGAAGTCCCCGAGAAGACCGAAGTGTTCAAGAATATCGACCACCGGACCATAGAGATCAACGATGACCTGACCTATCCCGAAGTGCCCATCCATATATTGGAGGAAGCCTTTTGAACCACCAGAACCCGGAGCATCAAGTTTCTCAAGATTCAGTGGAGCAATCACACAGAAGAAGAAGCTACCTGGGAACGCGAAGATCACATCAGAACGGAGTTTCCAGATCTCTTCAAACCCTAGGTAATCTTTTCGTCCTTTTCAAATCTCGGGACGAGATTTTGTTTAAGGGGGGAAGGTTTGTAACATCCCAAAAATATCAAACTTAGATCATCAAAACACTAATCATCAAGATTAGGGTCAACAAAAAACTTTTCTAAGTGGATTCATGAATGCATGCATAGATTTTTGAAATCCTCTAAACCCACCTTGTTTGTGTGATCCATTGCTTGTAAAATGTTTCTAAGGTGAAAATAACATCATCTAAAACATTTCCCACACTTTTCCTAAAGACAAATAAATCAAAACAAATATATTAAGGGAATGGTCATTTTGACCAATTTAACTCCCATGCCTACTTTGGCTATCTCAAACTTTCAGAACCTAACAGAAACTTTTCTGGATCTTTGCACCCCTTGAATGTACTCATAACAGAGTATCAAGGCCCACTTTGTGATCATCCAGAAACTTTCAAATGCATAGTTTAAATGACAATTCAAAATTGAATCTTCTTCATATGGGAAGATCCCACTTTTTCAAAACCCACTCAAACAAGCTCAATTTTCAAAACCCAAGCATCTGCAGACTCACCAGAACCAATCTAGCAAACCCACCAAAAATCATTTCAAAATTCAAAACTTGAGTTCATGCGGCCATTTCATCAAACAGGTTGCAGACACAAATCTAACAAAACCACAAACACTATAGTGTGCAGTGATTCTGGCCTAACTTGTTCCCTAGTTAGCTCACACACAACCCAGTAGATCATCTAGAAAGATTAGCCCAACACTAGCACCCCTGTGATCTTGCCATTGCCATTAATGGTGAACAACCGAGCACCCCAATGTCACCCCATTGTGGACAGCAAGCTAGGAGCAGCAGCAAGCCTAGCCAGCATGTCTAGGAGGCAGCCCACCGTCCATCGCCACTGCCTGTCCCAGCCGCGAGCGTTGCCAAGCCCTGGACCACGCGCACAAGCCGCGCCCAGACCATGCCGAGCATGCGCCAGAGCGCCACCCGCGACCAGCATCCACAGACCGCGCGCCGCCCTCACCGCGCGCACACACGATCACCACCGACCCAGGACACCGCCAGACATCCCCGTTTGCCGCCCCGTGCCATACAGCCACCGCCCGCCGTCGAAGACGCCGCCTCTGCCGCGCAGAGCACCGCCCGTTCCAGACCAAACCACACCGCCCCATGCCTCGCGACCATGCCGTTGAGCATCGCCAGGAGACACAGCACCGTCCCCTACCCGTGCCCATGCCATTAGCCGCCTGTAACGTCGTCCCCGACGAGCTCACCTTGCGCCCCGACGGTCCCCTCGCTCGACTATAAATAGAGGCCACCCCCGCACGATTTCTTCACACCATCTCACTCCCCTCTCCCCACTGACCGTGCCACACCATCCTCAGAGCAAGGCGCGCACCACCTCGCCGGAATTTCACTGGAACCTGCCGCTGCCGGAGAAGAAAGGAGCCAGCGATTGGAGCCGCCCCAAGAGAAGCCACCGGTACCAGGAGGTTCGCTGTCGTCGACTTCGTCGTTCGCCCGCCTCGCCAACCTTCGCGAGTACCCCGGTGAGCCCCCAGCGACCCTCATTGGCCGCGCTAGGTTTAGTTCTCGCCGGAGCAGTCTCGCGACGACGATGATCCACAGCCGTTAGATTAGAGCTAGATCAAACGATCCACATCACCCCATACCGCTTCGCCCAGCCCCGTGTCATTGACGAGTGGGGACACCCACTTACGCAGCCCGCGGAAGCACTGCGCTTAGCAGGCCGGCCCGTTAGAATTTCCCGCGCAGCCCAGCAATTCAAATTAAACCTTTTCTTTTTCTTTTCAAACACACTTCAGCACCCAACTTCAAAAATCAATCCAGATCGATTCATTGCACCAAATTGGATGAAACCAATTATGTTGGAAAGATCTGTGAATGCTTAATCCAAGCCCGTTGGATTCAAGTCATTTGGATCAGTAGATCACCTATAGCAAAAATAACAAGGCAGAAGCTTTTCTGCATTCAAACATTTTTCAAATTTAAACCATAAAAGCTTTTGAGTTGTTTCCAACTCTCAAAAATCACATTTAACCATACCTTTCAGATTATATAAAAATATATAGGTTTACTTGCAGAAATAATGTTCCAGGATTAAAAGAATGCTTCATAAGCATTTCTAGCCACTTTAATTAATTAAAATAAAAGGGTAAAACCTTATTAAATTGTGACACCACTTTAAATCACATTCTCATGAACTACAATATGTGGTGATGACATGTGTCAACATGATCCCATGTTTAGTTTGGAGAATATTAAATCTTAAGTAGTTTTTCAATGAGTAGAAATTACTTTTCCAAAATAAAAAGTTTTAAACCAAGCCTTAACCTTGTAATGTTAGAGATGATGCTAGATCATCTATAGGACCCTTGTGTGTGATGATTGCAAGTAGTTAAGTATTGTTTGGTGATTGTGTACCTCGTATTTATTCATAGACGCTAGTACCGACCAAGGATACGAGGAAGAAGGAGGATACTACGAAGAGGAAGCCGAGGAGAACTTCAACCACTGCTCTGCACAAGGCAAGCTGATACTATACCAATGCAAGCCTAATACTACTAGTGAATGTGCAAGCTAACACTTGCAAGATACTATACCTATGCAAGCTTATATTGACATTGATGCAAGCTAACCCTTGCAAAGTACCCTATTGTTGCCACAAACCCATACTTGTGATATGAATATGATATGCCTTACGCATATGTGATCATATCTACTTGCTAAAACAAACCTAGTTTTATGGCAAGCTTCTTTCTTTATTTCTTTATCAAAGTTGACTTAGAGTCTACCTAAGAGTTTGGTAGATACTAGACAGTTGTGCTAAAGGTTGCTCAAAGAGCATAAAATTTGGCCTAAGCTAGAAACCTTGATCTCAGTCCAAGATATAATGTCGGACTTAGTGAAACTCCACTAGTACCACCCCTCATCATTACTACCCCCACCTATAGATGCTAGTGCTAAGCATAAAACTTGATCAACCTTAGATGGGATTTACTTGGAGGAAAAATGGTTATGAAAACCTTGGAATGATGGATCATTCTATTGACATATTTTGGACATGTGTTTCCAAACCCTGGATGATTTTGGTGATAAAAATGTTGAGGCGTGAGCCTTAGCCCCTTTATAAAACTGATGGTTGTCTGGATGCGATACCATTCCAATTTTATCGTACAACCATAATACCCGAATATTGGGTAGGGCTTAACTGGAAACTTATATACCTTAGTATTAGTTCCCTCATGGCCAAGGTCTGAGCTGAGGCTACCTTGTGAAGATTGTCCACCTGTGCAGTACCCAAGATGAAAGTGGTCATGGTTGGGAGGCCCCACTCACAGAAGAGGTGCTTATACTAGGGAGTGTAATCGAAAGGTTATGATTGATTATCCGCATACTGAGTATGGTAAATTCAGGATTTGTTCCTGACGGATGTATCGAATGTTGTGGTGAAAGTGTATAATCTCTGCAGAGTGTCAAACTATTCGAATAGCCGCGTCCGCGGTTATGGACAGTTGGAGTGGCCATACTGTTCCCCCGTTAGACCCTTTTGAAAAATGACTCGTGAAATGAAGTGAGACTTTGACTTGACCACAACAGAGTTGTGATCTGAATTACAAGCTCCCATTTAGGAGTTATAAAATTGTGACTAGCTTGGAACTAAGTAGAGATAAACCTGGCTTTTTGCAAAACAACCCTAGAGCCTAGTGTCCTATTATCCAAAACCCCCTTAATTATTAGTATTAGTTTGCGAGTACTTAAAGAGTACTCATGGCTTTGTCCCTGGCTATTCCCATGGCCAGACTATGAAGAGGAGTACCTGGAGGATGGACCCCAGGAAGGTTACGACAACTAGGATCATCTCCCATCGTCAGCATTGCCTATGACCCCGAAGATGGAGCTTCGCCTACGCTACCGTTATTATTACGTATTCCGCTGCTTGAAGTTGTATTGAGAACTGGATCATGAGATCCCTATTTGTGTAAGAACTTATGTATCGTTTGTAATGGATGAAGTACTATGGTATCCAATTCTGTTATGTCTCGCAAAAATGGTAATCCTGGGATTGCGATGTATGACATAACAGGCATCTAGGATTGAAAAATCCGGGTGTTGACAATAATCAATAAAGATCAGTAAGCTTGTCTCACAAATCCACAAAGAAGAACTAAAAAGTTCTAAGCTAAAAGCACAAGAAAACTAAGGCTGAACACAGTGCTAGCAAAAGTGAACACTCATAAAACAATAAGAGTGAAAACTAGAGTGTTCTAGGCAATGGAAACAGAGTGTGTCTCTCTCCAAAAGAAGTGTGGTGTAACCAACCAACTTACTCAAGCAAACTAAGAAAACTAAAACCAAAAACTAATACTAAGACGCTCCAAGAACAACACAACAATGCATGAAACAATAAAAACGAAGTGTCTAGAAAGACCTGAGCTTATTATTGATGAAGAAGGGGATGCCTTAGGCATCCCCAAGCTTTGACGCTTGTACCTCTTGAATATTTCTTGGGGAGACACGGGGTGGCATCCACAAGCTTGAGCTTTTTTCCATTCTTCATCTCATTACATCATTCTTTCTTTACACCTGCAAATTTTCCTTCATACAAAACTTCACACAATCTTCATTAGCAACATTGTGTATTCAAAAGATAATAGACCTTTGGGTTTAGTTTCAAAACAGCAAAACTTTCACTAAATACACAAGATACAGTAGCAAATCCTTCAAAAAGCTCAATTTCCCAAAAATAACCCCAAAAGAAATCAATAAGAAGCAAATGCAAATAATGGCAGAAATCTGTCAAAATAGACCATCAGATAGAAACCGATTTTTTTAAAAACCTTCTGTTGCTCAAATCAAAAAGTGTTAAACTAACGAAAGTTAGCTAACATACTGGGGGATTCATTCGTAAATTTTCAGCTTAATCCGACTTACAGAGACTCCTCACGAATTTTTATGGTGGAGGACAGAAATCTATTTCGGGACAACAACTCTCCAAATCTTACTTCCCTCTCATTAGAGGTCATTCTTGGCACAAAAATCAAACAAAAAGGATAAGAATAGGTCATTACAGAAGTAATAACTTCCAAGACTCAAGAAAACTCTCGGGTTATGTCCCAACAAGTACTTTTCTTTAACGCCTTTAAGTTAGGCTTGATAGTTTGAGAAGATGCTCACATAAGAAATATGAATTGAAGTAAAAGAGAGCATCAAGAAGCAAATTCAAAACACATTTAAGTCTAACCCACTTCCTATGCATATGAATCTTGTAAAGAAACAAGTCATGAAAGCACAAAGCACCAAGCATAGGAAAGCAAAACAAGTGCAACTTCAAGACTTTCAACATAAAGAGGGGAAACTTAATATTATTGAGATGCATAAAACCGTGTTTCCCTCTCATAATAACTTTCAGTAGCAACATGAACAAAATTAAAAATATAACTATCACATAAAACATTCTTATCATGAGCCACATGCATAAAATGATTATTACTCTCCACATAAGAATAGTCATTCTTATTAATTGTAGTAGGAGCAAATTCAACAAAATAGCTATCATTATTATTCTCATCACCATAATCATCAAAAATAGGAGGCATATTGTAATCAAAATTAATTTTCTCCTCAATATTAGGTGGACTAAAAATATCATACTCATCATTGTAATCATCATAAATTGGAGGTTTGGTATCATCATAAGCAATAGAATAGCTATCTTCCAAAGCTGGGGAACTAAAAAGATCATTTTCATCAAAACTAGCTTCCCAAAGCTTAGAATTTTCCATAGCATTAGCAATAATGGTGTCCAAAGAATTCATACTAATAACATTGCTATTAGCATGCAAATAAAGCTCCATAGGTTTTTTAATTTTCTCTTCAAACACTTCATGTAACTCAAGATAAACACTATAGAGCTCTCTAATTTTGTTGTTGTTTTCCATTAAGCCTAACTAGTGAAAACAAGAAACAAAAAGACAAAATTGCAGAATCTAAAGGAAATAACTTCGAGCACTCACACCGGAGGATGTGAGTACCTTTTACCTTACCTCCCTGGCAACGACGCCAGAAAAGAGCTTGATGTCTATGCACTTCTATTCTTGTAGAAAGTTGTTGGGCCTCCAAGTGGAGAGGTTTGTAGAACAGCAGCAAGTTTCCGTTAAGTGGATTACCCAAGGTTTATCGAACTCAGGGAGGAAGTGGTCAAAGGTATTCCCTCTCAAGCAATCCTGCAATCAAGATACAAGAAGTCTCTTGTGTCCCCAACACACCCAATACACTTGTCTGGTGTATAGGTGCACTAGTTCGGCGAAGAGATAGCGAAATACAAGTGGTAACGGTGCCAGAAAATAGCTTGACGGTGAGGTAAAGACTAAAGCAAGCAAACATGTAACAGATCTAGATGCAAACGGTGTTTCAATGTTTAGAAACAAGGTCTAGGGATCATACTTTCACTAGTGAATACTCTCTCATATAAATATCCTCTCTTCATGATACTACTCTTAACTACTCTCCGGTTGGACACTCTAATCATTGGTAGGGCTATAACAGCACTCCTCAAAGTCCGCCTTCCCCAATCTAGATAACCCCACACTGTCACCTTGAGCGCTAGATGGTTCCAACAAACACCACAATTTCATAGAGACACCCAACTCCAAATATAACTCATAACAAATATTCAATCTAGCCAAAGTGCCACACACGGTATGCACGCTGTCACTTTCACACACGTGGGAAAAATCATAGATCTGTTAAACACAAAGAGTATTTATGTAGACTCATACCTAAGTGCCACCATGGCGTGCGCACTGTCACTTTCACACACATGGGGAGAGCAGAGATCTATTGAAGCACTTGAGTAGCAAGGTAGATCTACTTGATTATAAAGATCATGATCACAATATGACCATGCATAGAGAGAGAGATGAACACATAGCTACCGGTAGAGCCCTTAGCCTCGAGAAAGAACTATTCCCTTCTTATCATGGGAATCAACAACAGTGATGAAGATGGCGATGGAGATCGATGGAGATGGCTCCGGGGGCACTTACCTATCCCGGCAGTGTGCCGGAACAGAGACTTTCTATCCCCCGAATCTCCCCTTCGGTGGCGGCGGCGTAGCGGAACTTTTTCTGGAAGTATGATGGATTACCTAGGGTTTTTGCATCAGGGGCTTCTTATAGGCAAAGAGCTGAGGCTAGGAGGCGGCCGGAGGGGCCACACCCTACCCAGAAGTGGGTCCACCCTAGCCCGCGCCTGGGGGTGTGTGGTGGCCCTCTGGCACCTCTCCGTCTCCCCTTCTAGCTTCATGACGCCCACTGTAAAATATTGACTTTGGCTTTTGTCCCGTCCAATTCCGAGAATATTGATTTTCTGCCTTTCTAGAACCAAAAACAGAAGAAAACATGCAACTAGCACTGTGGAATCTTGTTAATAGGTTAGTTTCAGAAAAGATATAAAAACACCTCAAACTATAGACAAAGCAAAGCAAAGTAGATACTAAACAAGCATGGAGCATCAAAAATTATATATACGTTTCCCACGTATCACCCACCTGACCGGCCTCCGACTCCGCCCTCTCGCCTATATATTCCTCTCGGAACCCTAATACCAGGGAGCAACCACAGAAAGATTTCCACCGCCTCTGCGGGGCAGAAAACACCGAGAGAGAAAGAGCTCTCCGGCAGACAGATTTCTGCCAGGGAAATTCCTTCCCGGAGAGGGGAGATCGTCGCCGTCAACACCACCGTCAAGCTAGACTTCATCGGCATCATCATCATCATCATCCACACCATCATCTCCACCAGCACCATCATCATTACTCCATCCCGCTGTAACAATCATGTTGAATACTTGCATAGTTCTTAGGGGAAACTTTTCCGGTGTTGATTACTATTGTAGTTGATGCTTGTGAGTGGAACCATTGGATTATTGTTTATGTTCAGATTGTTATCCATCACCATATCATCTTTGATCTTGATCCATATGATGTCTTGTGAGTAGTTCGTTTAGTTCTTGAGGCATGGGAGAAGTCATGTTGTTAGTAGTGGATTTGTGTTGAGTTATTATTCAATGGTTTAGTATTTAAGTTGTGCTATTCTTCTAGTGGTGTCATGTGAACATCGACTACATGATACTTCACCATTTATGGGTCTAGGGGAATGCATTGTGTATTTGGATACTAATTGTGGGGTTGCCGGAGTGACAGAAACCTGAACCCCCGTTAGTACACCTTTGCACAAGGGAGTGTAGGATCTCAGAGTTTAAGGCCGTGGTTAGGTTTATATCTTAATTAATTTCCTGTAGTTGCGGATTCTTGCAGGGGGTTTAATCACAAGTATGTATTAGTCCAAGTAAGGTCGCTACAGTAGCACAAGTTCACCCACACAACACTTACAACACCAAAGAAGAGTACTCAGCTATTTGAAGCGAAAGCACTTGACAGAATTTCCATGTGTCCTCGAGAACGTTTGGTCCTTATAAGTATTTCTACCGGCTTGTCCTTTGTTAATAAAGGATTAAGCCACTTGCTGCGTTTGTTTGTTGTCTTTATTACTTGTACTTCGTTTGGTTGCTTTATCAGAAAACCTCTAAAAATCCGTTTACTAAGTATTTACAGAGATTTCCTGCTCCATACCACTAGTCAACACCTTCTGCTCCTCGTTGAGACCGACACTTCTATTTATTGAAAGTACTACGATACACCCCCTATACTTGTGGGTCATCAGCGATGTCCTGAATTTGAGTTGGTCCATGCAGTCTGTGAGGAGGACATGAAAGAAACAAAAGAAATAAAAAGAGGAGGAGAGAGCTGACAAATGGGAATCAGTTATGTATAACATAAGTCGTCCTTGACCGTCACCGTGATGCCACGTCACCCCTGACAGTGGGTCTCGTCGTCAGAATCATCATTAGCATGTCCAAATTCCAGTGTACATTGCAAGCCACCGGTGCAATGTACGTGAATTTTTGCCAATATGCTAAAAACTAGTGGATTTTTGAACTTCTCATGCAATTAGCGTGTCCTATCTTACATACTACTGGTACTATGACACATACTTTTGTATTGTAACCATGCACATATAGAGGCTAGACAACGCTAGAATGGAATGCCATGTCACTCACTCATGTTCACTAGTACTCGCTCTGTTCTAAATTATAAGATGTATACTTTGGAACTACACATTTAAAAAAATATTTTATATTTTCTCTGTCTCAAAATAGATGTCTTAAATTTGTTAAAATTTGAATGAATCTAGATACTATTTAGTATCTAGATTCATCCAAATTTAAAAACCTAAGGTATCTATTTTAAAACGGAAGAAGTAATTTAAAACCAAGAAAGTACGCTTTACATGGCTTGCCAATTGCCACGGTTTAGAACGAGGAAAAAGCTCTTGGATCATCCCAAGAAAGAGACTCCACTTCTTCTAAACTTTTGTGTTCTATACACCGCCGAGTCAGACGTGACACTTGCCTACAGATGTGAACCAACGAATTCTGAGCATAACTTTCTAGTCTAGGATCATACATACAACTCGTCCTTATCCAAATCAGCACAAATTTGCAATAAGACCACTCATAAAATAAACTATATAAAACTATAATAACACACAAGCCCAAGGTGCAAAGTGATAGAAATGCTATAGGTTTCATCTGTCACCACCAGAGAATCCAGATGGCAAAATACACCCCAAAATTAAAAGGAAAAAAATTCCTAGGAAGAACTGTGATGCACGGAAAGTGAGCAAAAGAAAAATGTATAAAATAGTCGAAGTCGCAGCCCCCCACTCCGCACTCCAATTCGTCTCGGTTCTTCTCCCGCATCCCCGACCCGAGATCCCTCTTTATTTTATCCATCTCACGTTGACGAAACCCAGCGAAAGTTGCCGCGAAGTTGCGCCCCCATTGCTCTTTCTTGCCTTCCCCAGGGCAATTTCTCCTTGATTGGCTTCCTTGCTCATTCATCCAGGCCTGCAAGCTCGCCTCCTGGGCCGTAAAGATCGCCGGATCCTGCGTGGGTGAATCAAGGTGGGTCTGCTAGGGTCGATATTGGGCGGTTCCTTCCTTGGTTTCTGTTTTCAATTTGGTTGGAAAATCAAATGCAATGGGATTCGGTCTCTGTTCTTTTGCTGCCTGGATTTGTTTGCGGATGGTGTGAATGGCTGGGTGTTTTGTTTTGTCAATACAACAGTTAGGCCTCTATTGTTATTCACATGTAGGATAATATGATTTAAACCTTGTTCCTGCTCGATTCTTGATGGAATAGTGGAGTAATACTCTTGCGGCAACAGTTGCTAAATGAAAAGTTAGTTAGAAGAGCTACTGTTGCAGCAACACACACCAAGTGTATGTTGAAATGTTTGATTTGCATGTACCAACCAAGTGTGAAGAAGGATGTTGCATCAATTGCTTTGAAATGTTTGATTTGCATGTACTGATGATAGCTGTTTTGTCTCTCCAGGTGGAAGGCTAACGGCTTTACTAGATTAAGCCTTTCATGGTGAGCTCATAGTTTCGGCATTTATTCACACATTAGTAGGTGATGGATGGATATCTCTAATTCCAACCCATTAAACAGGGTGAAGAGGCACCAGAGTTTGTTAATGGGGAAATTAACTTGGAAGGCAAGGATTTCAGGACAGCCACAACCGTCGGTCATAAGACTGTAAGTTGGCTGTCAGTTACTTGTATTTCCATTAATTTCTAACTTCCCTTATCTCTTTTGTAGGCCAATCCTGTAACAATTATTGTGTGACAAAATAATTTTAGCTTCCCTACAGTTTATCCACAGTGCTATTTGCTGCTGTCACTTCACTGTAAAACAACACATTAGCTTTAGCTGCCTTATGAATATATGCTTTTCTTATTTATAAATAGTATGACCAGGCAAGGCTTATAGTCGGTTGCTTGCATATTCCATGGGATATTGTAAATCTAATTCGTCGCAATATTCTCTTGGTTGTGTAGTATGTAATCAGTGTAAAAATTTAATTCTTTGTAATATACTCTTGCTTGTGCAGTATCTGATCAGCAGATCGGGTGATGAGTCCAAATCAACAATTAGCATTAGAATTTTGGATAAATCAACTCAAACTTGGTATATACCCTACCATCTCGTTTTTTTTACTTGCTTATTTCACTTTTGCCTTGATAGGCTAGCCCCCCTTATTTTTCTTGGTCTTATTGCAGGGCTGTGCCTACAGTACTCGGCACCCAACCAGTCAATTTTGAGGCACATTCTGCCATTCTGGTTAATGAGAATATGATACTAGTAGTTGTCAAGAAAGGTGCCCCATTAATTGAGTCAATCTGGTTTCTTGAGGTGAGCAGCAGCAATATAGTATCAAATTCTCTGGTTTATTTGCCTGTTGGCTCAGTTGAGTTGCTGAGTAAAATTATGATTTTCCTGGTTCCCTCAGAAAATCACACATTGATTGGATGAGGTAACAATCAGTTTACTTACTTTTTTTGAATCCTTCCAAATATTTTGTCTATCAATGAGAAGGTGAAACTCCATTTGCCGTTCTGGTACAACTGTATTGATGTTTTTTCTTGAACAAACATATTGATGATTTAATTTATTAAGGTTCATACTCCCTCAGTACCATAGTAAATGAATGGGGTTTGTCTAAATTCGTATGTATCTATATACTAAAACATGTCTAGATACATGCGAATCTAGACAAACTCCACTCACTTATTTTGGGACAGAGGGAGTATTTTGATTACTTTTTTTGTATCCTTCCAAATATTTTGTCTATCAACGAGAAGGTGAAACTCTTTTTGCCGTTCTGTTACAACTGTATTGATGATTTCTCTTGAGCAAACGTATTGATGATTTAATTTGTTAAGGTTCATATTTTGATTGTCATTGTAAGTGTCATGTCTCTTTAGGTTGTAACTCTATCTCGTGTTGTAGAAGTTTAGGACTTTTCATTGGATTCTAATAAATTGGGTGCATCATCTTTTGTAGGCATAAGTTTTATCCCTTTTTCATGATCCCACCTAATTAATCTGATAGCATGCCTCTTTCCCCACCATCTCAGGTCAACACCTCCTTTGTTAAGCAGCAAAGCAAGATAACAGGTACAGAAGTTGTTGTCTGGAGCAAAGGAGTCCTAGGCAAGAGTCAAAAGCCAGTTGTGATTAGTGGGCCTTCTGGTGTTGGTAAAGGCACATTAATCGCTAAACTGATGAAAGATTTCCCATCAAGATTTGGATTTTCTGTTAGCCACACCACAAGGGCTCCAAGGGAAAAGGAAATAGATGGAACCCACTACCACTTCACGGAGCGAAGCAAGATGGAGAAAGAGATAAGCGAAGGGAAATTTCTCGAATTCGCTCATGTTCATGGAAATCTATATGGGACCAGTATTGAAGCAGTTGAAGCTGTTACAGATGAGGGGAAGGTAAAACGACTACACTCTTTGCATGGATGTTTCTGAAAGGTGACTTGTTTTCATCCTTTTGTTGCTTTTGCACTTAAGAGGTGTATTCTCGACATTGACGTCCAAGGGGCTCGGTCTGTGAGGGCTTCTTCTCTTGAGGCACTATTCATCTTTGTATGCCCTCCGTCATTTGAGGAACTAGAGAAGCGCCTTCGGGCACGGTATAATTGTAGTTTCTAAGACGCTGTAACAGTATAAGCTTATGCAGCCTGTTGGCTACAAACCCTTACAGTTATAGCACGGTACCATGTTTGATTCATATACTCTGGTCATATAGGGGAACTGAAGCTGAAGAACAAATCCAGAAACGACTGAGAAATGCAAGGGCAGAGCTTGATCAATCCAATACACCTGGTCTTTTTGATCATTTTTTGGTGAATGATGACCTTGAAACATGTTATGGGAATTTCAAGGTAACCACATGAGCATTTCCGTCCATTGTTCATTCTGATGAGAATCGCCACCTCAAATCCTCTTGTTGTTCTTAATGAATTGTCGCAACCTGCAGAAGTTACTCCTGTTGGATGACGGAAGTGCTGATTCAGATGATTCCTACTGTGAGTCAGTCATATAACCTTTTTTCTGAATGCCTACCGCACCACTTTTGCGATGTCTAATGATTGTTTTTGCGTTACACGAAACAGCCACTGCGGATAGCAAATCCACACCATCTTATACAGTTCTATCCAAGCAAGATTCAGAAATTCTGTTGCAACCTGAGACCCACGACGTAGAAAAAGGAATTGCAAGCTTGTAAGTTAACTTGTCTTCTCTTTTATAGAATGTGAGTACAAATAACTCACGAACGGCGATTTTTTCAAGCTTACAATTTGGAGTATATGGATCCTTTACTTTCTCAGGCTTGCACTTGATTTGTCTTCTCTTTCGGGCGGTGCTCCTGGACGTACACGGGGCCTCAAGATACAGTCAGTCCACAAAGACTGAATTGGTCGCTTCCCCCCAAGAACTTCTACTGAGGTTATCCCAGCAGCACACTGCTAAATTTTCGACTCGGTTTGTGCGAGGTGACGGATTCGATCATAGTTAGACAAAAAAAAAGCATGGAAATATAGTTTCATTTGTTCGTGCCAAAGAATTGATATAGTTCACTTTGTTGTTTGCTCGCCGGAGCTTCCAATTCTTTAGTTCTTTGTACTCCATAATCAGTCGGATTGAGACATGGGCTCGTCGATAAGAGACTTATCTGGAGAAAATTATGTGAATTGCTTATCTGTTTGTATACATAATAAGCTCTTTTACCCTATGGATCAAGTTACTGAGTCTGGAATGTTTTGATAGTTTACTGCTGGGATTATGGCTTTCTCAGGAAATCTGGATGCATTCATGACTCATGTGGTGTCAGAGAGAAACCTACCCATGAGACATGCTATTGCTACACATATTGATTCTCTTGGATGTGTTCCTTAAACAAATCAATAGTATAGTAGAAGCAGATTTCATCACAAGAAGATGCTACTCCCTCATATAAGACGATATAAGACGTTTTAGGTTTGTGAAGCAAATGAACCTATACACTAAAAGATGTCTAGATACATTTGGACCTACACACTAAAATATGTCTAGATACATTTGGTTCACAAACCTAAAACATCTTATATTTCTAAACGGAGGGAGTACAAAATAAAAACGTAATGTTAAATGAATAGCTAAATTCCAACCTTGGTAGATTAGTAAACACCTCAATGTTTTGTAGTATCTTAATATTTGAAGTAATCTCTAATTTCACAAATTGTTGCCATCTACTTCCTCCGTTTGGAAATATAAGATTTTTAGGTTTATGAATGAGATGTATCTAGACACCTTTTAGTATCTAGATTTATTTGAACCTATACACTAAAAGGTGTCTAGATACATTCCTTCACTAATCTAAAACATCTTATATTTCTAAACGAAGGGAGTATTATCTAGAATTCCTTGAGTACTTTATTGTTGATTCAGGGTTGCAATGATTGGGGATGCCGGCAAGTGGGTGCTTCATAATTCAGCGTTGAAAGCCTACACCTAAAATACTCCTGTCAGAATAATTGGATCGATTTTCATCGCTAGAGGTTTTCTGCGACGATCATTACATCAAAAATGAAATAGTAGAATAAATCAGACACGTCAGCCAAAATCTTATCAAACAAGGCCCAAATCCAGCCGTCTCTGAGAAAAAAAATCTTATAAAAGAGTAAAATATAATTAACGGTTTTCTAAAATAAATAAATTCTGCAAATAGAAAAACCTGCCCTAATCATTTCACGGGCGCCTGTCCCACGTCACATACGCAAGGTCTCGGGGTAGTTACCAGCTAAATAAATAAACACTTAAATAAAAAGTACAGTAATAATTTCCACGTGGAGGTCGCGCATTGGCTAGGGGGGTCCCGACCCACCCATTATTCTCTCGCCGTCACTCTCTATAAAATACCAACCAAACAAAAACAAAACTCGAAAAAAAATAAAATAAAAAGGGTGCCCGGAGCGGCAATAAGCCAATAACGCAAGCACCTCTCGCCCGCCGACCTCCCCCCACCCCCAGATGCCGGCCACGGCGAGCGGCGGCGCGCGGGTGGAGGAGGCAGCAGCAGCCGCACCTTCAGAGTCCTCCTGCGCGCCTTCCTGCATGGGGACCAGGCCGGAGGAGCTCGCGGCGAGGCTGGCGGCCGGGGGGCCCGGCGTCGTCGGTGGAAGATGCGGAGAGGGAGGGGACGGGGAGCAGGAGCGGGTGCTCGCGCTGCGCGAGATCAAGAACCAGATCATAGGGAACCGGACCAAGAAGCTCCTCTACCTCCGCCTCGGCGCCGTGCCGGCGGTCGTCGCCGCGCTGGCCGAGCCCGCCGCGTCGCCGGCCGCGCTCGTGCAGGCGGCGGCCGCAGCAGGGAGCTTCGCGTGCGGCGTAGACGATGGCGCGCGGGCCGTGCTTGCTGCTGGCGCAGCGGGGCACCTCACGCGGCTCCTAGCCCACCCCGACGACAAGGTAAGGCAGGCTCTGCTTCCTTCACTAGTTTTGTTGCTTGTTTCCCGTCATTCCTTGTATGCCTGCTGAGTTTCGGGGCTCAAAAACTGTTCTGGGTAGAGAATTTTGTTTTTCTGTCGTGGATTCGTGGCTCAATTGGGAAAATATCTGTTGCGTGGAGGAGAGTTGGTGGAAGGCGGCAAGCCAGCAACTGCTTTCTCCTTGTGTCCTTGCGTAAATTTGGGAGCAATTGTGCCTGAGCTGGAGGTGGAAACAACCGGTGCTAACTTAATTGTTTCTGTGAGAATTAGTATACATATAATACATTGGTGAATGGTAACTGTAGTTGTGATGAAAAAAAAACAATTAGAGGCTCGTGGTGAATGGTAACTGTAGTTTGTAAGCGTGTCGAGAAGAGTGCTGGGCAAGAACTAGTTATTCTATTTGGAATGAAGGTATTTGCAGCAAATGATTCGAGCTGAGTAAGAAAAATCGTGGTAAAACTATGTTTGCCTTGTGAGTTGGTCAGTAGAAGAACTTTGTAGTAGGGGATGATTACTGAATGTTTATGCTTGGAATTAGGAAAATGATCTGAACCAATTTTTTGTGCAGAGTATGTCAGTTTAGTTAAGGCGAGAGGTACCTGTGGTAGTTGTCATTTCTTTTTCTTTCCAAATGTCCTTTTCATTTATCATCTTTTGGTTGAAAGAGTTAATATACTGTTCATTTGTGCTTCATATGTGGAGAGTTTGGTAGTGGGTCGATGGTTAGGTGCGGCGGTGGGAATAAATGTGCTGGAAAGTTTTCTTTTGTGTTGGTTCATGTTGAATTTGTCTGAACTAATAAACAGGATTGGCTTTTCCTGGTTTGGGCATGAAATAATTGGTGATGGTAAAACTGTAGCTCTTTTATATGCTTGAGCTAAGAATTTTGGCAGTAGCATCATGATTTCCTAGTGCTTTCTCGATGTGAAGGTTTGTGTTGGAAGTCCTATTGTTTTGTTGTGAAGCGAGAATTTCTTGTTTTACATAATATATGATTTTGGATGCCCTTTGTTAAAATTTAAACTTAACAGTCCTGACGATATACAAAACTATGAGGGCATTCAAACTTCCATCTCCCTGTAATACTGAGTGTTCATAATAACGTGAGCCTCATTTGATGTGCCAAATCCAAGCCTAAATTGATCACATGATCCATGAACATACAGAGGGTAAATGATTTTAGAGGTGTTATTGTACGTGCAACCATTATTTTATATGGCTTGCCTAGCTTAGCTATTTTGCCTCGTACAACATGACTATTGAAGTTGGACCACGCCATGGTATAGATTACAGAACAAAAACAAAACAGATGATTACTTTGGTAACTCTAGTGTTACATCTCAACGTACTTATCAATAAAAATCTGGCACGCATTTTGCGTGCCCTCGAAAAAAAATGATCAGGAAACTTCCATATTAACATATCCCCCCTCCCTCCATATGCTTAATTATGGTGTAGTTGTGGTCCCATCACTGCAATGTTATCCTGGAAATTAACAATGCTCTGTAGTCACTGAACTTCACCATAACAGTGGTGTGTTTGTATTCTTGTGCTTCACCAATACATGGGTGCATAAGGGTTCAGTGCAAGCTCCCTGTTTGTTGAAAGCAGGTTAGGCATAGTGTGGTTAGGTGCTGCATCTGGATGTTTCATGCTATATTGAATAGTTTGTAGCAACTGATGTGTGGTGGTTAATAATTTGGTCAGTTCTGAAGTTTCCATCCTGATTACAGGTTGTTGATGCATGCGCCCGTGCTCTCAGAATGATATATCAATCAAAACAAGCTCCGAAGTTTGATGTCAATAATGAGAAAAATATAGACTTTCTTCTTTCCCTTCTGGACAGCAAGAACGAAAATGTCACTGAGCTGGCTGCTAATATTATATCACACTGCTGTGATAGCAATACAGAACAGTTAGCACTATGTGGTGCTGGAGTTCCACAGAAACTTGTTAGTCTTTTTGGAGGTTCTATGAATCTACGGGATGCTTGTTTAGATTCTATGACTGCAATCGTAAGAAATAACTGGGAAGTTGCTTCAAGATTCACATCAATGGACCACGGAAAAGCTTTCCGTTCAATAGTTGGGTTAATACATGATCGAACCCCACGCACAAGACTACTTGCTTGTCTGTGCTTGATCGCAATTGGGCATGCTTCTCCCTGTCATCTTCCGGACAGGCAAATTAAAACAAAGTTGATTCTGGTCTTACTTGAGCTCATCGAAGAACCTGGTCATGTAGGAGATGAGGCTCCCTTGGCGTTAACCACCCTTATAAAGGATAGTGTGGAACTGCAAAAACAAGCCTTTTCAACAAATGCAGTTGCAAAGCTTAGCAACCATCTGGTAGCAAATTCATTGGAGACAAGGCGGGCAGTGACCATATTGCTTGCTTTAGCTGAACTTTGCTCAAAAGAGGAAGAGTCAAGATCTCAACTTATGTCAGGCCAGGTATGCGAAGCTTCTGTAGGATAGAACTTTTGATTATTGTTGTGGTTACCTTTTGAAGCGTTAATTGAAGTTCTGCGGAGACCTTCTATTGTTAGTATTAATTCCTGATGAGACAGTACACTTGATTCTTCACATTTGACATGCCAACGTGGATGAATATGATTAATCACGGAGCCAATATTTGTGACTAATAACAGTTTTTTCTTAACAGGTATCAACCTTGATACTTGATGCTTTGAAGCATGACTGTGCTGATATCCGTGTTGCAGCATGTTCATGTCTGAAGAATATCTCTAGATCATCGAAGGTAAGGTGCATGCTTCTTTACATCTCATTCTTTTGTGTTCACTCAGATGATTCAGTTGATGTGGTTATTTGCAGGTACTTAGTGCAGGTCGCTTATCCTGTGATACAGTTGTTGCTCCCTTAGTCCAGCTTTTGTGTGACTCGTCTACTTCAGTTCAGGTAAAGTGAATCGGGCAATCTTCAATGACATTTTCGGATATGGAATTTAGCATGGCTGCACTTCCAATCTTCCTTGTTTCTTCCATAGGAACTTTGGAAAGTGTGAGTTTTATAAAATAAATAGTATTATATTTAATGCTTGGGGCATTAACTTATCTATTTGTGCGTGATCTTGTCCCCTTTGATGTTGTTACTGCACTTAAACTATATGCACCCATCAAATAATGAAGTTATACTAGTAATGGTTATGCTGTAGAACTAAACAACAATGCAAGTAGTTAATTTCGTAAGAATTGACTTTTAAGGCCAGCAGATTAAATTAGGAGGTTTTGGTAATTTGTACTGCCCTACCACTTCCTGGCTTCACTGATGGAGCATTGCTTTGGTCACTGGTGCCACACAAAAATTTGTGTCAACTAGCCATGTTGTTACCGTGAAAAGGTTCTAAGACATAAGGAGTTGATAGAATGTCTACTTTCTCACCTATTCACTATCTTTGTCACAGGTTGCTGCCCTGGGTGCTATTTGCAATATTGCAGTGAACTTAACACCCAGGAAATCTGTTCTTCTTCATTCCGGGGTCGTCTCCCAACTTGTTAATTTATCCAAGTCAATGGATCCAACATTGAGGCTAAAATCTGTATTGGCTCTTAGGAATAGTATGTTCCTTCTGAATCCAAAGGACAAAGACTTCATTATGAAGGAGCTAACCATGTCTACTCTCGCAAGCCTCATATGTGGTATGTCTAAATGCTCAGATATGATATTAAGAAACTGCTGAATTAGTTTCGCTGCTAATTGTAAAATGTTGTGCAGATTCTGAGCATTTTGTTCAGGAACAGACCTTGGCATTGGTACACAATCTTCTTGATGGATATGTGGACGCTGTTAATTACGTCATTGGTGAAGATGGCATGGTTATAAATGCTATTTCAAGGCAGCTGAACAGTGCATCTGCCCCGGGAGTTTGCATCCAGGTCAGTTTTCCTTAAACTGCTGTACAGTTGGTTACTTTATCTGGATTTGCTAGATGTATTTTTCCACGGGCATGTATGGAACTTCTCAGGGGAAAAAAAAATCTTTTCTGACATAACTGTATTATTTTGTAACACATTTTATTTTTTAAATAAATAGTTCTATGGCCTTATAAAAGAAGATGAATATCATTGTATAATATTGATCTTTCAATTTTCTTCTCTTCAGGGCATGTTGGTCCTTACAAATCTGGCAGCTGGGGACGAACTAAGCAAGGAAGTTGTAATGGATGTTATTGTTCCTCACCGAGCAGATTGCATCAAGCCATCTTTTGCAGTGAACTTTCTGCAGAGCAAGGATAAACAATTGAGAGTTGCAACTTTGTGGTGCATCCTTAACTTAGTTTACCCAAAAAGTGATGCTTCATCTACTCGATTAGCCAGACTACAAAATGCTGGGGTAATTTTGCAAGTAAAAAGCATGATACATGACCCCTGCTTGGATTGCAAGGTACTACCGCCTTCTTACATAAAATAAAGTGATCTTGAGATAAGCCATATTTTTTATTTTCCAATGAATGTCTGTTTAGCTGTTAATTTCATTTGTGTTTGCTATTGCTGACTCGGTTGGGAGCCACATCTTGATTTGTTGTTATCTACTACTCCCTTTGTTCCAAATTAATTGACTCTGATTTGTCTAGATTCACATGTATCTACACACTAAAACGTGTCTAGATACAATCATATCTAGATAAATCCGAGTCAATTAATTTGGAACGGAGGGAGTAGAATGTATCATGCATTTAGTGAGAACAATGCTTTGCTGAAAGTTACACATGCAATCTTGCTGAACGGGTTAGTTATTATAAGAATCTTGACTGGACCAACAAAATGCCAAAAAAACAAATAGTTGCTACACGCATAGCTGGTACTAGCTGCTAAATATTTGTTGTCTAACCCCAGGACGTTATTTAGCATTCAATCTAACGCCTCAAGTTGCCCCTTCCTTATGCAGCTTAGAGTACGTATGGTCCTTGACACCGCCTAGACAGTGCCGCCGCCGGTTTCATGTGACGAGTTGGCAAGCCATTGAAGTTTACAGGACACACCACACAGAAAATGGGCAGAGGAAGCCGAGTGTAGTTGGCACCCCGCGATGCCCAGTGAGAACCATGAACCGTTAGCATCAGTAAGACGTCCTTTGCTGAACTCTCCTGTCGCTGTAATGTTTTCCCAAGAGGAACTCGACGACGGCTGGTTTTGTGTTGGGGAGAGGCTGGCAATCCCCTTGTTGTAAGTTTGTAAAAGCCTGCCACCCCGCGAACCCACCCTGAGTTTGTAAGCGTGCCACCTTGAGAACCTTTGCAATCAACCTTTGCTGATTGCAACCTGAATGAAGGCCTGTAGGCGCCAGCTCTGGAGGATCCCCTTTTTTTACAGTGCCGCCAGAACCTTTGGGGGTTGTGTGTCGCGACGAAGAGTGTATAACCGAGCCACCTGTTGCTGCTGTTGTAAATTGTATTTTTCTCTTGCAATAATAAGGCCGTTTTATTGCCTGATGTTGTTTATTACTACCTGTTTTTTCCCTGTTGTAAAATTTTATAGTTGCTTGATTTTCTGATGTTTTTTTAGCGAGGCTTAAATGTCTGGAAAATCCTGATCTGCACCTCTAAGTCCATCTATATAGTGGCCATCTATGACGTGGCGTTTTCTCTGAGAAAAATGACGGCAGCGCCGCCTGTTCTCGCGAGGAACGCTGAGCAGAACAGAACAAACACCTGCTTTGTTCGAAAAAGAGACTGGAATTTAGGCGTTGCGGGAGTTTGGCTCTAGAATTTCCAAGGAAAAAAAATGGTTGGAACGGGTGGGCTGCCGATGTGCTCTCTTTTGTGGGCCTTCTCGATTTGGAGAAGAAAAATGGTTATATATAGTTTTTTTTTTACGCCAACTCAACTTTTTATTAACTCAAATCTCTAGGATTACAGTCAGCCAACAGGCTGGTAGACAAAAACTCCGGACTGTCATTCAGCCAATCCGCGGATAAACAATGGGCGCAAGCCTACCGTGCGCATTCATGGGCCACACGGTTAGCTGAACGACGGATATACAGAATTTCACAAGAATTAAACTTTACAGAGATCTCTCTAATCTCACTAATAATAGGAGCGATCACCGCTCTCTTGTTCCCCCTCTCCATCCACAACCTGACTAGCTCTGAGCTATCAGTTTCCAATACAACCTTATCAAAATTCTGGGTCCTAGCAGCTACTACTGCATCCCTCGTCGCTAGCGCTTCAATGACCAGCGGGTTCGTGATGCCCTGGTACAGCCTGCACCATGCACTTCTAAATATCGGGCCACTCCCCCAGTCGCAGCAATGCCCTCCGCTGATCTGATAGCCTCGTCTGAGTTCAACTTAATGACTCCAGGAGGATGTCCATGCCAGATACAGGGCGGTCTAGAAGTAGAAGATTTCTTCTTCTTCAGGCCATCCAACATGGCAAGCGTTACCGCAATTTCGCTTACTGTTGTCTCAGGATTAAACCCTGGATCCTCATGACTCCACTTGTTCCGCGAGTCCCAAATGGCCGCCATTATTGATATCGTCAGCGTACGGTCCTATCCTTCAAACGAAGATTCACATAGAATATCTTCTGCCCCACGTAATCGGATGTAACCGTGCTAGTTTCAGGTTGAAAGCATCCTTAGCCGCAATCCTAAAGAGCTGCGCATGCGAGCACTCCACCAAAGCATGCATTAAGGTTTCTGATGTTGCTTTACACACCGGACAGGTACTTTGATCTTTGACATGCCTCCTGGCAAGAGTCGCGTAATCAGGCACAATGCCTTTGAGAACTCTCCACCAAAAAACTCGTATCCGCGGTAGAACATCCAGCTTCCAAAGTTTCTTCCATTTCTCCACACCATCCGAAGGAGATGTAGCAGCAGACTGCATTTCTTCCTCATGCTCCTTAGCTGACACTAGAGCATGATAGGCAGACCGAACAGAGTAAATTCCAGATTTCTCATGGGACCATGTTAGCTCATCCATTCCCTCAGTTCGTCTCAATGGGATTTGCAGGATTCGGTCAGCATCTGGAGCAAAGAAAATGGCCCGAACCGCTTGTTCATCCCATTGCCGTAAGTCTGGTTCGATTAGCTCGCTGACCAGTACTTTATCTGTCGCTTCATGCTGCCCCATTGGCCGCATTGTTCTGGACTCCGGGATCCAACAGTCCTTCCAGATCGACACTGTTGCACCTGAGACAACTCTTTTGATCAGGCCCGTTCTAAGGGCCTCCTGTCCTGCCAGAATAGCCCGCCATGTCTTAGACGCTGTTCTTGGCGCCTCATCTGACATGAAATCCCCACTAGGGAAGTATCATCCACTCAGCACCTGAGCACATAAGGAATTCGGTTTGGTAATCAGACGCCAACCTTGCTTTCCCAATAAGGCCAGATTAAACAAATTCATCTCTCTGAAGCCCATACCTCCACTACTCTTCGGTTTTGCAATTTTGTCCCAAGCCAACCAGTGCAACGATCGTTTGTCCAACGACCCGCTCCACCAGAACTGCGCCCAGCGAAAAGCACCCCATACTATAAGTCGCCATCGCAAGGATAACTGACTTTATGTAAACCTCCTTGGCTGCATAGGAGAGGTTTCTCTCTGATCTACCATTGAGTTTACTCCTCATCCTATCAGCAATGTATTCAAAGGATTCACTCATTAACTTACCCACATCAGTTGGAAGTCCGAGAAACTTCTCATTGAACGCTTCCACTTCGATATTCATCTCTCCCTTGGCAATCGCTCGATGATCCTCTGGAATGCCAGGACTTAAAAAAATCGAGATTTTATCTCTATTAACCAGCTGCCCCGATGCTTCATTATACATGTGTAGGATAACGTTTAGTCGCGCAGCACCCGCGAGCCTAGTCTTCAATAAAGATCAGGCTGTCCTCCATAAACAAGAGGTGTGTAATCCACGGGGACCTGTTACAAACCCTTACTCCTCTATCCACAAAGCCCATGCTGAAAATTTTTAGGAGAGTTGTTCGTTCCTTTGCACACATCAAGAACAGATATGGAGATATAGGATCTCCCTGACGCAAACCTCGTGATGGTGTAAACTGGAGTAACATGTTTCCATTCACTTTCACCGAGAACTGTACTGAAGAAACACATTTCATGATCAATTTAACCATTGGTTCAAAGGAACCCAACTTCTTCATGATGGCCTCCAAAAAGTCCCACTCTACTAGGTCATAAGCTTTCATCATATCTAGCTTAACGGCACATGATCCCTTCGTTGCCTTTTTCCTCCTCTTTATACTATGAATACTTTCTAAAGCAACTAATGTGTTATCTATAATCAAACGCCCTAGAACAAAAGCACTCTGCTCCTGGCTAATGGTGTAACATCCTAGCATTTAGGAACGAACGAAGGGTAGATTTAGAAAATTATGCATATACATGCATTCATATGCAAAATATGGGTAAATTTTTCGCCAAATAAAAACTTAAAGTGATCAAAGTTTCTTTCACTCTCTAGGTGTAGGAATAGCTCTGGTGAGTGATCGTTATAAATTTTGACATGACCTTTATGAATTAAAGTGTTTTGGGGAGAATTTGAATTTACATTTGAAATTTGAGTTTATATTTTTTAAACTTAGAATTGTGATTTAGTAATATTATTCAAGATATAATATATAATAATAGAAATTAAATAAGAAATACAATTAAGCAAATGAATATTTATTCTAAATATTTATTCCATGAATAAGTTACAAAATGTAACTCATAAAGTTAATAAAGAATCTTTACAGAAGTGAAATTTCAAAAAGAGGAAAATACATTTATTATTAAACTATTACACCTTTCTTACAAAAGAATAAAATTAAAATTACAAAGGATCCGTTCTATCTAAAAGTAAACCTATTCTAATCTTGAATCTTCAAATCTTATACCTGTAAAACAAAGAACAAACAAAAAGGAAAATAAAGGTTAAGTTATTAATTTTTACTCTCAGTAGAGAGCAATGAGTTGCACTGCTAAATTTTACATCATTGAGTAAATCTTTTAGGGGCAAATTTCACCAATATGAAAGAATAAAATATTTCATAAACAAATAAGCCACAAGTAAGATGATTCCAATAAGTAAAAGGGACAAGTTTCACCAGGCAGATAAATAGTAACAAGATAAAAAGGTAGAACACCTCACTAAGCATATCCAAAACTATGCAGCAGGCATACAAGCAGCTCAGTCATCTAAATTCATGGGTGTGCTGTCAACACAGCCCCAGCAGTACAAGCAAGTAAAAATGACCAAGTACAACCGTGGGGAAGCACTAGTGAATATCCTCACTGCTCACACCACACAAGAACAACTAGTTTATCCAGAGCCAAACAAACCAACCAACACAGTCTCATACCAGATCAAACCACACATCACCTGATGGTGACATAAGGAGAGGGAAGTATCAGGTGGACAACAAGGCCAAACTCACAGGATCTAGGAGGAGCAGAGTTGATCAAGGCCAAGCACAAGCATCAGGGGAAACAAGAACAACATCAGGAGGTGAAGGATAGGGTCCAACCAGCAACCCAACATCACAACAAACCACTACCATCATCAGTTGTGGTGAGTGTCATGAACCACCACATGATTTATTTATCTTATCCACACATGATCATGTGTTGTTTCATCAAACAACCTCTCAATGATCACCCTGGTGGGGTGAATCTATCCTAGAGGTTTTAAATATAAAGAACATAATTAAACTCTAGCAAAAACACCAAATTCTCAGACCAGCCTCACAGAATTGGTGATATCAAAGGCAATTTCTGTAATCTATCATTTGTTCTTACAAGATCTGGGCACATCTCCCAGAAGGAGTAGCACATGAGATCTCACAAGTTACAAACAAATCCATTCACTTAACCAACTAGGACCCTAGATCCTAGAGCCTTAGACCAACATCATAGGCATGGACAAACAATAAGCTTTTCAACTTATTTATTAAGCATCTATCAAGTTCCAGAAATGACCATAAGTGAAGCCAGCAACAAGATCCACTTGTGTACCATTCTAAGAAGGTTTCACAATCACTGACCTTATTACTAAGACAACCAGGTAGTCTAGTTTTATAAATAAACTAGCAAATCAAAACATATCATCTCCCTGAGACCAGACTCAGAGATCATACCATATATATCCATTCATTTCATAAAATCATCAGACTTTATTAGATAAAATTCAGACTAAGGATAAACATGCAAGCCAATAAACACTTGTGCAATGAATCATCACTGACAAGGTTACTGTCAGTATCAAGATACTGTCAACAGATAAACACACTAAGCCACCATATACTCAACCAGAGGCAACACTATGTAACACCAACATATGATGAACCACTAGCATTAGATCCAACCTTAGCCTCAGACCAACAACCACAACATCATATAATCAAAGGATGGCAGTAAACACTGAAGTGCAGAGAACACAAATTCTCACCAAGCATCATTACCAGGCCATAACACCATTCTACCAGCAACAGAGATGAACCCTAGTATCAGTGCAACCACAAAATATAGATTGGCCACTAGATGCACATAGAGGGACTCGAGGTAGCTAGATGCACTAGGGTTCATAGAGGCATAACTCACCGGAGGTCCTCGCTGACGAATTGAAGAGGAAGCAGAGGGTCCGACGAGCTCCTGGTGGCATAGGGAGCACCCAGGGGGGCTGCCACCCGCACCAGCCACGACGGCAGCCACGGCGGCGGTCACAGTAGCGCACAACACCGCACACCACCATGGGAGGATCAACGGCGGCGGTAGCAGCACCATTCCCAAACCCTATGTAACATCCCAAAAATGTGAAACAATGATCATCAAACTCTAATCACTAAAATTAGGGTTAACAAAAACTTTGATTAATTTAAATCATATGAATGCATGTGTGAATGTGATGATTTGATAAATGCATGAATGATCTTGTGTGATTAACCTAAATAGCAGCAAATGGTTTAAAGATGAAAATAACATCATCCAAAACATTTCCAAGCAGAAACAAATAAAGAGAAAATCAAAAACAAATCAGTTAAGGCAAATGGTCATTTTTGCCAATCTTGCTCACTAGGTCACTTTGAGTGTTTCTAGTACAAGATTTCAAACAGAAACTTTTCCAATTCTTTTCACCCCTTGCTAGACCAGGTAAAAGTAAAGCAAAGCCCACCTTTCAAACTTGCAGAAACATTTGACAACCTCATTCAAATGACAATTCAAAATTGAATCTTTATCATATGTGAAGATCATACATTTTCAAAACCCAACCAAACCAATGCCCCTTGACTAATCCAACTAACCAGAGACTCCCTAGCATGTGCCTAGTAAACCCACCAAGTTTGAATCCAAAATTCAAATTTGAATTTTTTTCGTCCATTTCATCAAACACATTGTGATCAGCAAACAAACAAACAAAAAACACTATAGTGAGCAGTGAATTTGGCCAACCTTGTTCCCTCTCTAGCTCTCACTACACTCTCAGTAGATGATCTAGCCCAATTAACAAGCCTTAGCACCATTGTGAGCTTGGCATAGCCATTAATGGTGACCATGCCGAGCCCATTTTCCAACCCCAATGTCGCCAGCGATCTAGATGAAGAACTAGCCCTGCCAACCTTGTCTGGAACACGCAACACCATCCACCGCCACTCCCTATCCCAGCCCCGAGCGCAGCCAGCCACTGGACCACCTGCCAAGCACGCGCCCAGTCTCTCTGCGTGCGAGCCGAGAGCGCGCCAGTGCGCCACACTCGACCAGCGCCCACAGACCGCACGCCGCCCTCGCCGCTTGCGTGCGTGATCACCACCGCCCCAGCAATCCCGCAGACATGCCCGTTCGCCGCCGCGCGACCAGGAACACTCGTGCGCCATTAAAATTGCCTTCGGACCCGCCCAGAGCGTCGACGTGTTCCGACCGATCAGCACCGCCCCACGCCTCGCCACCACGCCGTTGAGCTTCGCCAAGGAGCACAGCACCGCCCCCTATCGTCGCCCATGCCATTATCCCTCTGTGTCGTCGACCACGATGAGCTCAGCCCGCAACCTTCGGTCTCCTCGCCGCACTATAAAAGGAAGCCTCCTCCGCTCGTTTTCTTCACACCAGTTCACTCCCCACCTCTCACTGATATTCCCCACTCACCCCCGGAGCAAGGCGAGCAGCACGTCACCGGAATTTCACCGGAGCTCGCCGCTGCAGAGGAGGAGAAGCACCGTCGATTGGAGCCGCCCCAGGAGAAGCTGGCGGTACCAGGAGAACCGCAGTCGTCGACTTCGTCGTTCGCCCATGTCGCCGACCGTCGCCGGAGCTTCGGTGAGCCTCCCACGACCCCCACTGGCCGCGCTAGGGTTTGTGATCGTCGCGTCCTGTTCAGGCGTGGACGATGAACTCGAGCCGTTCGATTATAATTAGATCCCACGGTCCACATCGCCCCATACCGCTTCGCCCCTAGTTGTCTCACTGACGCGTGGGGACATCCACTTAACCAGCCTGCGCGTGCACTATGCGTAGTGGGCCGGCCCAGTTAAACCTCCCGCGTGACCCAACAATTCAAATTTACTTTTATTCATTTATTTTCAAACACAGTTCTACACCTAGATTCAAAAATCAACCCAGCTCGATTCACTAAACCAAAATGCATGAAACCAATTTTGTTAGAAAGATACTGGAATGCTTAATCCAAGCCCGTTGGATTCAAACCATTTAGATTCGTAGATCACCCATGGTAAAAATAATAAGGCAGAAGCTTTTCTGCATTCAAACATTTTTCAAAATTCAACCATAAGAGATTTTGAGTTAATTCCAACTCTCAAAAATCACATTTAACTATACCTTTCAGAATATATAAAAACTTATAGGTTTACTTACAGAAATAATGATCAAGTAATAAAAGAATGCCACATAGGCATTTCTAGTCACTTTAATTAAATAAAATAGAAGGGTTAAACCTTATTAAATTGTGACACCACTTTAAATCACATTCCCATGTGCTGAAATATGTGGTGATGACATGTGTCAACATGATCCCATGTTTGAGTTGGAGAATATTAAATCTTAAGTAGTTTTTCAATGAGTAGAAATTACTTTTCTTAAATACAATAAATAAGACAAGTGTTTTAATCTTTGTAATTCTAGTGATGATGATAGAGCATCTAGTGTGAACCTTTGTGTGATGATTAGAAATAGTTAAGTATTGTTTGGTGATTGTGAACGCATATTTATTTATAGACGCTAGTACCAACCAAGGATACGAGGAGGAAGGAGGATACTACGAGGAAGAAGCCGATGAGAACTTCAACCACTGCTCTGCACAAGGCAAGCCTATACTTGCAACCTTGCAAGCTAACACTTGCAAGATACCCTACTTATGCAAGCTACTACTTGCTTGTTACTATGCCAACTATATGCCTTAAGCATATGTGATTATACCCACTTGACACACCATCCTAGTTTTACTTGCAAGCTTAGTATTTTCTTTTCTTTACTAAAAGCTTTCTAGCAAAAGTTTACTTAGTGACTTGTAGATTCTAGAAAGATAATTGAAGGTAGCATAAAGAGCATAAAATTTGGCCTAAGTTAGATAATCTTGATGTCATCCTAAGGCATGAGATTGAACTTAGATCATTCACCTTTGTTACCACCCTCATTAGTGTTTACCCCCACTTATAGATTCTAGTGATAAGCATAAAATATGATCAACCTTAGAATGGTGAGTCATTCTACTGAAATGTTTTGACATGTGTTCTTGAACACCAGATGATTTTGATGAGAAAATATTGAGGCATGAGCCTTAGCCATTTATAAAACTGATGGTTGTCTGGATGCGATACCATTCAAATTTTACCGTACAACCACAATACCCGAAATTTGGGTAGGGCTTGACTGGAAATTTATATACCTTAGTATGGATTCCCTTGCGGCCAAGGTCTGAGCTAAGGCTACCTTGTGAAGATTGTCCACCTGTGTAGTACCCAAGATGACAGTTGGTCATGGTTGGGAGGCCAAACTCACAGGAGAGGTGCCTATACTAGGGCATGTAATTGAAATGTTAGGATTGATTATCCACATACTGAGTATGGTGAATTCAGGATTGTTCCTGACGGATGTATCGAATGCTATGGTGAAAGTGTACAATCTCTGCAGAGTGTCAAACTATTCGAATAGTCGCGTCCGTGGTTATGGACAGTTGGAGTGGCCATACTGTTCCCCCGTCAGATGTTTTCAAAATGACTTGTGAAATGAATTGTGACTTTGACTTGACCACAACAGAGTTGTGATATGAAATTCAAGTTCCCACTTAGGTGTTATAAAATTTTCAACTAGATTTCTTTGCTTCTGAACTTAGTAGAGGTAAATCTGGATTTTTGCAAAACAACCTTAGAGCTTAATACCCTACTAAAAAAACCCCTTAACTTGTTAGTATTAGTTTGCGAGTACTTAAAGAGTACTCATGGATTTGTCCCTGGCTATTCCCGTGGCCAGACTATGAAGAGGAGTATCAGGATGACGGACCGCAGGAAGGTTACGACAACTAGGATCATCTCCCATCTCAACATTGGTTGTGACCCTGAAGATGGAGCTTCGCCTATGCTATCGTTACTATTACGTTATTCCGCTGCTTGAGTTGTATTAAGAACTGGATCATGAGATCCTTATTTGTGTAAGACCTTATGTACGGTTTGTAATGGATGATGTACTGTGATATCCAAATCTGTTATGTCTCGCAAAAATGGTAATCCTGGGATTGCGATGTATGGCATGACATGCATCTGGGATTAAAAATCCGGGTGTTGACAAGTTGGTATCAGAGCCATCCTGACCATAGGAGACCCTAGTTAGAATGGACGTTTGAATCAAAAACTTAGTTTCAAAACCAAAGAAAGTGAGCATTTACAAAAACTTATTCTCATTCTTATCACTTGGATTCTTTCATGAAAATTCATGTTCCTCAATTTTTTTTTGCAAAGTACATAAAATTTGACACACTTGATCACTCTACTAACTTACTCATCCTATATTATTATAGATGGACGTGAAGTACAACAAGTTTTATCAGTTGGGGAATGGAGGAGACCTCATCTTTGAGCATGACTTGGACCAGCTGTCGGAGATGCTGGAGAGTTCACACCCCGAGTTCTTCGAAGCTCAGCTCAATGATCAGGAAGGAGAAGATCTGCAGTGGCTAGTTGTTGCAAGTCTGCGAGGAAAGATGGAACCTCCCACTGCAGAGGGAATTCAGTTCACCTTAAGAGAGAACAACTGGCTCGATGGACTGGCCAGTGCAATGCAGGAAGCTCTTGCCCGTCTATGTGGGCAGAGTATCAATCAAATCAAGGATACCCGTTTTGAGTTCTACCCAAGGCGTGATGTTATGGGACAACCACTAGAGGCCCCATATCACCACGAGATGAAGAGTCAATTGGACCACCTCAGCTTCATGATGTATGACCGTCAGAAGGAGTTGGACAATGCCCGTTCCAACGCCAACCACAAGTACGCCATCACCAAGAAGAAGGATCAGACCCTCGCCATGCTAGTGAAGGATCGCAAGTCTCGTCACCGTCAGCTCTACAAGAAGGAGCGCATCATTGCCCGTCTTCGCCACCAGATCACGGATTTGGAGGAGACCATCCACGAGAGAGACATGCAGTTGGAGGAGAGGGAGAATGCAGGGGAAGACCTTCGTGGAGAACCCTACTCCTATCTCAGCGACGATGATGACTTTCTGGAGGATCAGGCTATGGACTTCTTCACCGATGAGGATGACTTTGCCTTCATCGATGATGATGATGAGGATGATGAGGACATTGACTCCGAGGAGTAGTAGCACTTGAGCACTAGCGTTAGTGAGTTGTAGTCGGTCCCACTGTATCGTAGCTTCACAGAATGGTTCTTAAAACCATCTGTTTTTCTTTGTTGTGGTGTGTGTTTGTATCGTGTGCTATGAATGAATGAAAAGCAAGTTGCTAGAAAAATCTGAGTCAAACTTCAAAAACTTTTCAAAATCCCTGAACCTTAGAAAATTTCCCTCTTTTCTCATGATATATCTCAATCTTCAGATGCCTCGCGGAGGAAGAGGTTCATCCCCGGACCCGATGTTGCAACTCTTGCAAATGTTGGTTTCTGACCGCGAAGCCGAAAGAGTCGAACGTCAAGCCAACTTAGCCACCCTTCAATAGATAGCTCAGATGGCCAACAACAATCAAGGCCATGGAAATTAGGACAACCATGGATCTAAGCTCAAGAATTTCCAGAACACCAATCCACCAGTTTTAACTAAGTCAGAAGAGCCCCTAGATGTAGATGATTGGTTGCAAACCATGGAGAACAATCCATAAGTTACAGGAGTGGAAGCTAACGAGAAAGTGTTGTTTGCCACCCACTATCTGGCCGGTGATGCAAGAGCATGGTGGAACAACGTTCGCGCAATGACAGGAGGTCAGATGATGACTTGGGAAGAGTTCAAAGTCAAGTTCAGCAGAACCCATGTGCCACCGGGTTTAATCAAGAGGATGAGAGATGAATTCAGGGAACTGAAGCAAGGAAGGATGACAGTAGTGGAATACCGTGACAAATTCTTGTCATTGGCTAGGTATGCACCGGATGAGTTCGACACTGAAGCCAAGAAAGAGAGATTTCCTGAATGGTCTGCACGATGAAATGCAGACAGTGTTAGTCAATATCCCCTCCCTAGATATTGAAGCCTTAGTTGACTCTGCCATTCAGATGGAAGGAAAGATCAATCAAGCTAATGAGAACCGCAAGCGTCGCATGATGCATCAACCAGGAACCCACCATACACCCAAGTATCGCCCCAACCCATCTCCAGGATTTGCCCCAAGAAACAACAGACCCCCGATGAATCGTCCGACCTATCCCAACCGTGGAAACCCAAGGCCCGGAGGAAACCCCAACAACCCCGAAAACTCCAGCAATTTCAACCGTGCACCACCCAAATTCAACAACAACAATGCTGCCACCAACACCAACACTGCCCCAAGGACTGGAAGCAATGTTGTGCCTGTTGCAGCGAAGGAAAAGTCGCAAGTGACTTGTTATGAGTGTGGAACCAAGGGTAACTATTCCAACGAGTGCCCCAAGAATATTGCCGCAGCCCCCCATGCAAATGCCCCAGCTCAGCAGCAGCGTCGTGTTCAGCCTGGAAGAAGGTTTGCCCCAGGGAACTCGCTCAACTTTAATGGCCGTCTCTTTCTCATGCATGCAGAAGAAGCCCAGGAAGCGCCAGATGTCGTGCTGGGTATGTTCTCTGTTAACTCAGTACTTGCAAGAGTGTTGTTTGATTCTGGAGCATTGCACTCATTTTTTACTGAAGAATTTGCATGCACTAGTAAGATTCAACCCACCAAATTGAAGCATGTTATGATTGTTCAAATACCCGGTTCAACCACCAAAGCTAGGAAAATTTGCAAAGCCGTCCCAATCCGAATCCATGGCATAAATTTTATGCTAATCTAATAGTACTTGGAACTAAAGGTTTGGAAGTAGTACTAGGAATGGATTGGATGTCCAAACACAAAGGATTAATTAACTGTGCCAAGAAAGCCATAACCATGACCAGTATAGCCGGAATATCAGTCGAGCATGTATCTGAAACCTTGCCCCGTCAATTCAAGTGCAACAAGAGTATAGCCCAGCCAACCATTGACCAAGTCCGAATAGTCTATGAATACCGCGATGTATTTCCAGATGTTTTGCCCAGTATGCCCCCATATCGGGATATCGAGTTTATCATTGAACTAATACCTGGAACCGGACCCATAGCCCAGAGACCATATAGTATGAACCTGTCTGAACTAGCAGAACTGAAGAAGCAACTGGATGCCATGTTGGAAATTGGACTGATTCAACCAAGTGTGTCACCATGGAGATCACCTGTTTTGTTTGTAGACAAGAAAGATGGAGGTAACCGTTTGTGTACGGATTATCGGAAGTGGAATGATGTCACCATCAAGAACAAGTACCCATTTCCAAAAATAGAAGACCTGTTTGACCAGTTGACTAGTGCCAAAGTGTTTTCTAAGATTTATCTTAGAACTGGCTATCATCAACTCAAGATTCGCTCAGAGGATATTCCCAAGACCGCCTTTACCACCCGATATGGATTATATGAGTATACGGTCATGTCTTTTGGATTAACCAATGCCCCCTCTTATTTCATGAACCTCACGAATAAGATTTTTATGGACTTCCTGGATAAGTTTGTCGTTGTTTTCATCGACGACATTCTGATTTATTCCAAATCAGAAGAAGAACATGAGCTACACCTAAGGACCATTCTAGGAACCCTTAGAGAGCATCAATTGTATGTCAAGTTTAGCAAATGTGAATTCTGGTTATAGGAGGTAGGATTCCTCAGACATATTGTATCAGCCAGAGGAATTGCCGTTGACCCTGCGAAGGTGAAAGATGTTGAAGATTGGCAAGCCCCAACCACTCAAACCCAAGTTCATGCATTTCTCGGATTAGCGGGATACTATGGCAAGTTCGTAGAAGGATTCTCGAGTATCGCGAGACCCATGACCCAATTGCTGAAGAAGGACAAGAAGTTTGGATGGACGGAAAATGTGAAGCGAGTTTTCAGGAACTCAAGAGGATATTGATTTCAGCCCCAATCTTGATCATGCCGGATACCACGAAGCCCTTTGATGTGTATTGTGACGCATCCAAGATCGGTCTCGGATGTGTGCTAATGCAAGAAGGCAAAGTTATATCTTATCTATCCCGACAACTGAAGCAGCATGAACAGAATTATCCCACCCATGACCTTGAACTGCAGCCGTAGTTCTAGCCCTGAAGACATGGAGGCATTACCTGGTGGGAAACCGTTGTGAGATTTATTCGGATCACAAGAGCCTGAAATATATATTCACTCAGAAGGAGCTGAATATGAGGCAGAGAAGATAGATTGAGCTAATCAAGGACTATGATCTGGACATTTACTATCACCCCGGTAAAGCCAATGTGGTAGCTGATGCCCTTAGCAGATTGCCGTGCCGCTTGAACTCCATGATTTTGAAGGAGCAACCAAGTTTGCACAAAGAGATGGAAGATTTCCGAATGGAATTAGTAAGTGAAGGATTTTTGGCTAGCATAGAACTTCAACCCACTTTGATCAGTCAGATTAAAGAGGCGCAGAAAGGAAATGCTAGTATCGACAGAATCAAACATCGTATCGGTACAGACAAAGTACCTGGATTCACCGAAGACGAAGAAGGAGTTCTGTGGTACAACGGACGTCTCTGTGTACCAGCAGATTCAAAGTTTAAAGAAGTTATTTTGAAAGAGGCCCATGATACTCTTTATTCTATCCACCCTGGAGGAACGAAGATGTATCAGGATTTGAAGGAACAATTTTGGTGGCATAAGATGAAGAGAGAAATCGGAAGCTATATCGTCAAGTGTGATATATGTCAGAGAGTCAAGGTGGGACATCAAAGACCCGCAAGACTGTTGCAACCATTACAGATTCCGGAATGGAAATGGGATTCAGTTGGATTGGACTTTATCACTGGAGTGCCTACTTCTAGTAGGAGAAATGACTCTATCTGGGTCATAGTTGATAGATTGTCCAAAGTCGCCCATTTCTTACCAGTCAAGACCACATACCAGAGTTCAAAGATAGCAGAGTTATACATCGCTAGAATCGTCAGTTTGCACGGAGTCCCCGAGAACATCGTATCGGATCGAGGAACCCAGTTTACCTCGAGATTCTGGAAGAAAGTACAGGAAGGTTTAGGAACCCGACTGGATTTCAGCACAGCGTATCACCCTCATACCGATGGACAAACGGAGCGAGTAAATCAAATACTCGAAGATATGTTGAGAGCATGTGTGCTAGAGTATGGATCTAAATGGGAAGACTGTCTGCCTTTCGCAGAATTTTCATACAACAATAGTAATCAAGCTAGTCTGCAAATGGACCCATTTGAGTTCATGTATGGAAGGAAGTGTCGCACCCCTTTGAATTGGTCGGAAGTAGGAGAAAGTCATTTCAGACCCGACATCCTACAAGAAGCAGAAGAGAAAGTTCACAAGATTCATGAGCACCTCAAGACCGCCCAATCAAGACAGAAGAGTTACACCGACAAGAGATGTCGAGACCTTGCTTTCAATATCGGAGATTTTGTTTATCTCAAAGTGTCGCCTTTGAAGGGAATGCAGCGTTTCCAGCTCAAAGGAAAGTTAGGCCCTAGATATATTAGACTCTTCAAGATTCTAAATCATCAAGGAGAAGTATCATATCAATTGGAACCGCGAGAGGAAATGTCAGCAGTGCACAATGTGTTCCATATATCATTACTTCGCAAATGCCTTAAAGTTCCGGAGAAGACTAAAGTTTTCAAGAACATTGATCATCAGACCATAGAGATCAACGATGACCTGGCCTATCCCAAAGTACCCATCCGTATTTTGGAAGAAGCGTTCAGAACCACCAGAACCCGAAGCATCAAGTTTCTCAAGATTCAATGGAGCAACCACACTGAGGAAGAAGCTACCTGGGAGCGAGAAGATCACATCAGGACGGAGTTTCCCGATCTCTTTAAATCCTAGGTAATATTTTTCTTCCTTTTTCAAATCTCGGGACGAGATTTTGTTTAAGGGGGGAAGGTTTGTAACATCCCAAAAATGTGAAACAATGATCATCAAACTCTAATCACTAAAATTAGGGTTAACAAAAACTTTGATTAATTTAAATCATATGAATGCATTTGTGAATGTGATGATTTGATAAATGCATGAATGATCTTGTGTGATTAACCTAAATAGCAAAAAATGGTTTAAAGATGAAAATAACATCATCCAAAACATTTGCAAGCAGAAACAAATAAAGAGAAAATAAAAAACAAATCAATTAAGGCAAATGGTCATTTTTGTCAATCTTGCTCACAAGGTCACTTTGAGTGTTTCTAGTCCAAGATTTCAAACAGAAACTTTTCCAATTCTTTTCACCCCTTTCTAGACCAGGTAAAATTGAAGCAAAGCCCACCTTTCAAACTTGAAGAAACATTTGACAACCTCATTCAAATGACAATTCAAAATTGAATCTTTATCATATGTGAAGATCATACATTTTCAAAACCCAACCAAACCAATGTCCCTTGACTAATCCAACTAACCAGAGACTCCATAGCATGTGCCTAGTAAACCCACCAAGTGTGAATCCAAAATTCAAATTTGAATTTCACCACCGCCCCAGCAACCCCGCAGACATGCCCGTTCGCCGCCGCGCGACCAGGAGCACCCGTGCGCCATTAAAATCGCCGTAGGACCCGCCCAGAGCGTCGACGTGTTCCGACCGATCAGAATCGCCCCACGCCTCGCCACCACGCTGTTGAGCTTCGCCAGGGAGCACAACACCTCCTCTATCGTTGCCCATGACATTAGCCCTCTGTGCCATCGACCACGACGAGCTCAGCCCGCAACCTTCGGTCCCCTCGCTGCACTATAAAAGGAAGCCTCCCCCCTCATTTTCATCACACCAGTTCACTCCCCACCTCTCACTGATACTCCCAACTCACCCCCGGAGCAAGGCGAGCAGCGCATCACCGGAATTTTACTGGAGTTCGCCGCTACAGAGGAGGAGAGGCACCGTCGATTGGAGCCGCCCTAGGAGAAGCTGCCTGTACCAGGAGAACCGCCGTCGTCGACTTCGTCGTTCGCCCCCGTCGCCGATCGTCGCCGTAGCCCCGGTGATCCTTCCACGACCCCCACTGGCTGTGCTAGGGTTCGTGCTCATTGCGTCCTGTTCAGGCGTGGACGATGAACTCGAGCCGTTCGATTAGAATTAGATCCCACGGTCCACATCGCCCCATACCGCTTCGCCTCTAGTTTTCTCACTGACGCGTGGGGACAGCCACTTAACCAGCCCGCGCGTGCGCTGTGCGTAGTAGGCCGGCCCAGTTAAACTTCCCGCGTGACCCAACAATTCAAATTTACTTTTATTCATTTATTTTCAAACACAGTTCTGTATCTAGATTCAAAAATCAACCCAGCTCGATTCACTAAACCAAAATGCTTGAAACCAATTTTGTTAGAAAGGTACTAGAATGCTTAATCAAAGCCCGTTGGATTCAAACCATTTAGATTTGTAGATCACCCATGGTAAAAATAACAAGGAAGAAGCTTTTCTGCATTCAAACATTTTTCAAAATTCAACCATAAGAGATTTTGTGTTAATTCCAACTCTCAAAAATCATATTTAACTATACCTTTCAGAATATAAAAAACATATTGGTTTACTTACAGAAATAATGATCAATTAATAAAAGAATGCCACATAGGCATTTATAGTCACTTTAATTAAATAAAATAAAAGGGTTAAACCTTTAAATTGTGACACCACTTTAAATCACATTCCCATGTGCTGAAATATGTGGTGATGACATGTGTCAACATGATCCCATGTTTGAGTTAGAGAATATTAAATCTTAAGTAGTTTTTCAATGAGTAGAAATTACTTTTCTTAAATACAATAAATAAGACAAGTGTTTTAATCTTTGTAATGCTAGTGATGATGATAGATCATCTAGTGTGAACCTTTGTGTGATGATTAGAAATAGTTAAGTATTTTTTGGTGATTGTGTACCTCATATTTATTTATAGACACTAGTACCGACCAAACATACGAGGAGGAAGGAGGATACTACGAGGAAGAAGCCGAGGAGAACTTCAACCACTGCTCTGCACAAGGCAAGCCTATACTTGCAACCTTGCAAGTTAACACTTGCAAGATACCCTACTTATGCAAGCTACTACTTGCTTGTTACTATGCCAACTATATGCCTTAAGCATATGTGATTATACCCACTTCACACACCATCCTAGTTTTACTTGCAAGCTTAGTATTTTATTTTCTTTACTAAAAGCTTTCTAGCAAAAGTTTTTACTTAGTGACTTGTAGATTCTAGAAAGATAATTGAAGGTAGCATAAAGAGCATAAAATTTGGCCTAAGTTAGATAATCTTGATGTCATCCTAAGGCATGAGATTAAACTTAGATCATTCACCTTTGTTACCACACTCATTAGTGTTTACCCCCACTTATAGATGCTAGTGATAAGCATAAAATATGATCAACTTTAGATGGGAATACTTGGTGAAAATGGTTATGAAAACCTTAGAATGATGAGTCATTGTCGTGGTGGTGGCACGGCAGATGCCATGGGTAGGCTAAATTATGGGGCCAATGGATGCTAGAGGGATATGGGGAGGGAAGATGTAGTTGATTCTACACACGAATGAGTAACATGCAGATCTTTATTTCTCCTCTCTCGGGCTACAAGTGCTCCTTGAGCTGTTTGCAGGAAGAAGAGAAGAACTTCCCGAGCCTAACGGTGTCAAATGAATCGATCACCCTCTTAGGAATCCAAGCCTCTCCTTATAAAGGGGAGCCTTGGCTCCTCTAGGGCTGACATGGCAAGCATATTCGAAGAATATGCTTGTCCCAATATAGTAACTCGGTGACCTCCTTTCCGTGTCGCCCTTCTAATGACGGCAAAGTTCCAGAGAACCCCACGTGCACGCCTCGGGCTCTAGGACTGTCACCTCCGTGACCTCCTTCTGCCCTTCTGCTGCTCTGCGCCTTGTCCTTTGTGCTTGGCTCTGTTCAGATTCGTCCTAGCCCGTGGCTAGGGTTTGACTATAGGCACCTCCTTGTCATGCAAGCTTCATGTCATTCGGCCCTGTCTCACTTAACTCGACTTGGCCTTCACCTGCATTTAGATTATTCGGACTTACTCGGCCGACCTAACTCATATGTCGGCCGAGTAGTGTACATCTCCTCCCTTAGGTGTCATGGACGTGCTTATCTCGGCCGACCTTTACATGATTCGGCCGATATAGACAGTAACTCGGCATATGACAGGGGAAATTCCTTTTATCTTCCCCTGTCTTGACCCTATCCGGAATCACCTTCCCAACATTAGTCCCCGAAGCTAGTGTGGTCCTGCTCGTAACCTCGGCCGGGCCACATCAGTTTCCCAATATTTATTTCTCCTCATCTTCGGGTTACTTTTTCTCGTTCGAGGTATCCGTGTAGCTTCTTGTGTATGCCTCATCCTACGTGTAACACTCATCATTGTTTCTCTAGTTTTTTGTTCCTCTACAGTGCCCACTGACAAGCCATAGTAATTACTATGCCTGTCGCGTCGGCGCTGCGGCGCCTCGCGCACCGCATCGGTCAAGGGTCCTGATCGTCTGCTGCGTCGTGTGGTCATTGGTGTGGCTCCACTCAGCCACGAGCGGTTCCTCTGCACGTACGATCTACACGGTTAACACCCTCACGCACGATCCCACTACCGCCAGGGCCGCGCGGTTATAAAGAGGAGCATGGGGCTAGAGGGTTTACTTTCCTCTTTCGCTCACCGTTGCCCTTCTTCCTCCTCACGCCCGTGCGTCTGCTCGTGCTCCAGCGGCTGCGCCACCGTCGAAATCTCTGACGGTGAGGCCACAACTTCTCTGCTCCGTCGACCTCGTCCCCGTGCGCTTGCTCCATCGCCGTCACCGGTGAGTTTTTCTGCGGTCTCCTTGCCTAGATTCCTCTCTAGACACATCTGCTGCTTTATAGCCTTCCCGCGGCGGTTCCTTTTCCGCTCCGCCGCTGTCCTCGCTTAGAGCCACGACGGGGCCCTGCACCTCTAAGCCTTGCTCCGCCGTTAGTTCCTCTTCTGTGGATTCCTCCGGCGACCCTATGTCGAGTTCCATGAGCGGCGCGCTAGTCGAGGACGACGACGTAGTGTCTGGTCCAGAGCGGGGATCCTGGCAGGGTTCCTCCGTCACTCGTTGTGAGATCGAGTGGCTGATTAGGACTCACCGGATTCCTGTCAAGGTAGGCTGTCGCTTACCCGACAGCGAATCTTCTCTCGTACTCAACGAAGGCGAATATGTTGTCTTCATGTCCCATTTCGCTCGTGGGTTTGGTCTTCCCCTTAGCGATTTCGCTAGGGAATTTCTCGATTACTTCGGCCTTCAGCCGCATCATCTTCCGGCTAATGCCATTGCTTCCCTATCTGCTTTTATCTCGGCCTCGGAAGGATACTTCGGCCTCTGGCCGTCTGTGCACGTATGGTCCAAATTCTTCTAGATACGTTCTAACTTCGTCCCAGACAAATCCCTCCAGCCCTCTGAGAAGTTACTTAGTGTGGGGCCGCGTCCATCACTCCTCGGAGAAAATCCAAATTTCCTCGTGTTGCCGGTCTCGAATCTTGCAAGAAGTGGCATAGATCGTTTTTCTATGTCAAGAATACTGGAAAGGAAGACAAGATTCGGCTCCCTGCTTTCTCCATCGGTCCCCCTTCCAAGAGGAACTGGACCTACAACCCCAGGAAGAGCCATGCTCTGGCCGAGGCCTTTGAGATTCGGCTGAAGGAGTTGATCCGCGCCGGGCTACGCGGCGAGGATCTGATGACCACCTTCATCAACAGCCGAATCTGCCCTTTCCAGCATCGCACGCACAAGCTTTGCTACATGAGCGGTCCCCTCGATCCCAACCGAGTGTTGGGGAGGTGACCCCGGATAGGGTAAAGACGGGGAAAGACGAAAGGATGTCCCCTGTCTAGTTTCCGAGTTACAGTCCGAATCGGCCGAATCCTGTAGAAGTCGGCCGAGATAGGAAAGGGCAGGACCTTTATAATGATGGCAAGGCAGTACCCGGCCGAGATATTGCGTATGTCGGCCGGGTTAGCCCGAGTAATCTTGATGCAGGTGAGGGACGAGCCGAGTTACGCGAGGCAGGGCCGAATGATACGAAGCTTGCAGGAGAAGGAGAAGCCTAAAGTCAAACTCTAGCCGCAGGCTAGGGAGAATCTGAGCGGAGCCAAGCACTAGGGACAAAGGCACAGAGCGACAGAGAGGCAGAAGGAGGTCACGGAGGTGACAGTCCTGAAGCCCGAGGCGCACAGGAGGGGCCCTCTGGAACCTTGCCATCATTAGGGGAGCGACGAGGAAAGGGGGGCGCCGAACTACTATATTGGGACAAGCATATTCCTCGAATATGCTTGCCACATCAGCCCTAAAGGAACCCAAGGCTCTCCTTTATAAGGAGAGGTTTGGACCTTGAGAGAAAGGAGGCTCATTTTTAGTACCGTTGTGCTGGGAAAGTTCTTCTTTTCCCCTTGTATACAGCTCAAGGAGCACTTGTAGCCCAAGGAAGGAGAAATAAAGATCTTTGTCTTAGTCTTCTGTGTGTAGAATCAACTGCATCTTCCCTCCCCAGATCCCACTAGCATCCATTGGCCCCATACTTTAGCCTACCCATGGCATCTGCCGTGCCACCACCACGACAGTTGGCGCCCACTGTGGGGCCAGCAGCGGTGCTAGCTGGAGTTATGATCCGGACGGGAAATTTCATCAACACTGGCGAGCGTGTTGTTTCTGGCTTGGTCAGGAGATTTGATCTCTGTGACTACGTCAGCGACAATGCGGGCAGCTTCAGGGGAAAAAATCCCCCGCGCAATGGTGTCTTCATCAGCTTGGGCGGGCACAGGGTCTACGTCGGTGTCGACGTCTCAGGCATTTATCCTCACCAAGTTGTTGTTGCAGGAGAGCCACCCCTTAGCACTGCGAGCCGTCCACGCGGAGCGCGTCCCGCAGGCAGCGTCGAGGTGATGGTCGCGGCTGGAGTGCAAGCGGGAGTAGCGGTTGCCGGGTCGACCAGAGACCCCGCCACAGGCGTGCAGGGCGCGCCCAGGCAGACGGCACCACCATCCACCGAGGTAATCCCTCCAGGGACCAACCAGGCCGAGGTACAGGACACTACCCCAAAAGCACCAAGAGTAAGAGGGCCACCTCTGGAAAGGCCAGAAAACATTCTTCAGGCAACCATAGAAAACTTGACTACACCTGTAGCGCCGATACTTGATCCGGCCAATGCTCAGGCAGAGTTAGAAGAAACCAGGCAAAAGGTGCTGGTAGAGGCAAAAAAGGTGTCGGCCTTGCGGGAGTCCTTAAACAGGACCCTGCGAGAATATGCCAAAGCTAATAAGCTTGACATCGCGCCCGAATGGGTGGACGAGTTAAGATTGAGAGGGAAAAACCTCATAGATGATATCAACAAGGAGCATGATGCTCATAAGGCGGGATCAGTTGATTTGGGCTTGCCGAGGTACAGTACCCCGGCAAAGAACCTAAGAGCGGCAAATGCCGCAACATTAGAGTTAGAGGGGTTGACCGGCGAAGCTCGGTAGAAACAACAAGAAAGAGTGAATGAGCTGGTGCGCATCGCGAACCAGCAAAACAAAGAAATGCTCAGGGCAGACCCGGCGAGGCCGGGGGCCTCGCGAATAGTTCACTCGGCTGGAGCAGCACCTGCCTTGTCCGTGGCAGCAGCATCCTCACCCGGAAATAATGCACGAAAGGACAAAGCAGTAACCTCAGGGAAGAGAAACAAGCAAATTGTTCCGTATGATCCGGCAATAGCCGGGAAGGCAAACGAGAACAGAGGCAATGGAAGCCGAGGTAACAGTGGTGAGAGGAATCCCGACCGTATTGAGAAAGACGACGCAGGCCGAGGCAATGGAGACCTCGGCAGAAGAGAACTCGGAAGAGGCAATCATGAGAACAATACCCCGGTGGAAGTAAGGAGAGAACCACCACTCAACCCACAGCCAAGACATGAACCTCGGCAGGAAAGAGAAGCGAGACCAGCTCGCCACAATCAAGTGAATGAAAGGTACAATGATGGTTATTCCGAGATGTAATATGCGATTCATGGTGGAAATAACCACTATGGAATGCAAGACAGAGTTCTGTAAAGAGATTTGCCATCAAATGATACAAGAGTAAAGTTAGACCGGCTATACCGGTCCGAGTTGCTGGAAGAACAGGGTCCACCAGGTCCGACGTGCTTTGGACCACGGATCATGGGCGAACCACCTGTGCCGAACTTTCAGCTAGCAAGAGGCACCAAAACATATAATGGGAGTACCAAACCACAAGACTGGTTGATTGATTATGCCACTGCTGTGAAAATAGCGGGTGGGAACTTACGATGGGCGGTACGGTATGTTCCACAAATGTTGGAAGGACCAGCTAGGGTATGGCTGAATAATCTACCGACAGGCAGTATCAACTGTTGGTTAGATTTTGAAGAAATGTTCGTCAGCAACTTTACCAGCACGTACAAGAGGCCAAACAGGCCGCAACAATTAGCCATGTGCAAGCAGAGGCCGAATGAAACAGATAGAGAGTTTTTAACTCGATGGTGTAACCTGAGAAACTCGTGTGAAGGAGTCATAGAGTCGCAAGCGATAGCTTGGTTCGCTCAAGGATGTCGTTATGCTAGTGTATTGTGGCAACGACTGCAAAGAGATATGCCAACCACATTGGCAGAAACTATCAGAATAGCGGACTCCTATGCATTAGGAGATCCAACGCAACCAGAATTAATGTCGGCAGATCATCGGGAGCAACAAGACCAATATGCAAGAGATTTGGCCGGGTCATCCAGGTGCAATGACTTTAGAGGAAGAAGAAGAGACGAAAGGCCGGATTATAGATATAATTCGGCCCAAGTGGCGGCGGTAGCGCAGGATCAGCCGAGTCATGGAACGACTCAATGGCAAAAGAATGGTCCTCAGAAGTGGACACCAAGGAATGAAGGAAAAAGACAGTGGACCCCAGAACAAAAGAAGCAATGGCAGGAGAGGCCGAAGTACATGTTCGAATCTATGTTAGATCAGCCGTGTAAATTTCACACGTCAAACCCATCTAGGCCAGCCAACCATACGACCCGCCAATGTGCATGGATGAAAAATGCAATGGGAAACCCCGCAGGCATTCAGGAAGCGCCCCTTCAAGTACATCAACAACATCAGCCACAGTTGACTGGAGCAAATGCACAGCAACTGATGTTACCACCTCCTCCCCCGAGATACGATAACTCGGACCGGAGAGATGCGGTACATCAGGTGATGAACCAAGGCCAGGATGGAAGGACAAATCCAGGAAATACTGGACGCAATGATTACAGAGAACATCATCAGTCTTATTGCGTGTTCACAACGGAACAGCAAGACAAGCAGAGTGTGCAGCACCGGCATATGGAAGTAAATGCAGTTATGCCGGCAGTGGCAAGATATGTGCCTTGGTCAGATCAGGAAGTAACTTGGAGCATAAAGGATCACCCCAAGATCATGCCGAATTCGGGGTCGTATGCACTCGTGTTGGATCCGACGTTTGTTGGACCAAGCATTAATGTGAAATTTTCAAAGGTTCTCATTGACAATGGGAGCAGTATCAACATCATGTACAAAGATACCATGCATAAACTCGGAATATCGCAGAACATGCTGCAATCCACGAGGACCACTTTCCATGGGATAGTGCCAGGGCTTTCATGCGAACCCATTGGTAAGGTCCGAGTGGATGTGTTATTCGGCACAAGAGATAACTGCAGAGCAGAAAACTTAGAGTTTGAGGTGGTGGATCTAGAAAGTTGTTATCATGCTTTACTCGGACGGCCCACGTTGGCCAAATACATGGGCAGCTGTCATATGAGTTATCTGAAAATGAAGCTACCCGGACCGCAAGGAGTGATAACAGTAGCAGGGGATTACAAGAAGTCAATGGAATGTGCTTCAGCCGGGTCAAATTTGGCCGAATCATTGGTTATAGCAAGAGAAAAAAGAAGGATTCAGGAGGTAGCAGCCCTCGCTCAGTCGGCACAGCTGAATATGCCGGCACTAGCCAATCCACATGGAAGTGTCTCCTTTCAGCTGACTAAAGAAACGAAGAAGTTTCAGATAGATGAGCAATTCCCAGAACGTACTGTTACTATTGGTGTAGGCCTAGATGCTAAATAGGAAAGCGAGCTCACCAACTTCCTCCGTGAGAATCGGGACATATTTGCATGGTCAACTCAGGATCTGCAAGGTGTTCCGAGGGAGTTGGCTGAGCACTCTCTGAATGTAAGGCCAGGAGCAAGGCCGGTGAAGCAACCTCTCCGCCGCTTCGCCGAAGACAGGAGAAAAATAATAGGGGATGAAATAGCTCGGCTCCTCGTGGCCGGGTTCATCATGGAGGTGCTGTATCCAGATTGGCTGTCGAATCCGGTGCTAGTAGAAAAGAAGAAAGATGATCCGAATGTAGCCATTGTATGGCGAATGTGTATCGATTACACGAACCTGAACAAGGCGTGTCCAAAAGATCCTTTTCCATTACCTAGAATAAGCCAAGTCATTGATTCGACCGCTGGTTGTGAGTTATTGTCATTTGTAGACGCGTATTCTGGTTTTCACCAGATACCGTTAAATCCAGCTGATCAAATAAAGACTGCGTTTATTACCCCGTATGGGGCTTATTGCTATCGCACAATGCCATTCGGCCTGCGAAACACAGGAGCAACATATCAGAGATGCATGCAAAAATGTCTACACGACCAGATAGGAAAAAATGTACAAGTATATGTAGATGACGTGGTCATCAAAACCAAGGAAAGCAAAACGCTACTGGATGATATACGGCAGACTTTCGCGAATCTAAGAAGCTTCCAAATGAAGCTTAACCCGGAAAAATGCACATTTGGCGTGCCAGCAGGAAAATTACTCGGTTTTCTTGTATCTAGCCGAGGTATAGAGGCCAACCCAACGAAGATAAAGGCAGTAGAAAGAATGGAGTTGCCAAGGTGTCTAAATGACATACAAAAGTTCACAGGATGTTTGGCCTCGCTCAGCCGGTTTGTATGTCGGCTGGGAGAGAAGGCACTACCACTCTATCAACTGATGAAGAAATCAGATAAGTTCATTTGGACTCCACAAGCAGACAGTGCATTTCATGAGCTGAAAAAGATGTTGAGCACAGCACCCATTCTGGCTTCTCCATTATCGAAAGAGCCTATGTTACTCTATATAGCGGCTACCAACAGAGTAGTGAGTGCTGTAGTCGTCGTAGAACGACTCGAAGATGATAAGTCGGTACAGAGGCCGGTGTATTATTTGAGCGAGGTGCTATCCGCTTCAAAGCAAAATTACCCACATTATCAGAAGATGGCTTATGGAATGTATATGTCGGCAAAGAAACTTAAACATTACTTCGAGGAACATCCCATCAAAGTGATCTGTGAAGCACCCATAGCCGACATATTGAGCAACAAAGATGCGAGTGGCCGAATAGCAAAATGGGCAATTGAGTTGTCACCATATGCTCCACAATTCGATAGGAGAGATGCAATCAAATCTCAGGCAGTCGCCGACTTCTTTGTAGATTGGGCCGAGGTGCAGTATGAGCCACCATTACCGGATCAAAATTATTGGACGATGCATTTCGATGGTTCCAAACTAAGAAATGGTTTGGGGGCAGGAATAGTGTTAACCTCGCCCAAAAGAGATCAGCTGAAGTATGTGCTGCAAATACATTTTGCCGCGCCAAACAATGTAGCCGAATATGAAGCACTGGTCCATGGATTGAAAGTAGCAAAAGAAATTGGCATACGCCGAATCTTATGCTATGGGGACTCGGATCTAGTGGTACAACAAGTCTCAGGCAATTGGGACGCATTAGATGATAATATGGCTTTGTATAGATTTCATGTGCAAAAGATCAGTGGATACTTTGAAGGGTGTGAATTTCACCACATACCTCGGGCAGAAAATGATGCCGCAGACACGTTGTCAAAGCTAGGATCAACCAGGCAGTCAATTCCCCCAGGTATTGCCCTAGAGCACCTCAGGAAACCATCAATAACTCCATCACCAGAGTCCGAATCCATCTTTATTCCGTCAAATTCAACAGAAGATAATGTGCCAATGGAACTAGAATAGCAATATAACCTGGAACTCCCCAAGAGGAGGACATCAGAGGTAAGCATAACTATGGAGAAAGCCGAGGTAGTTATGTCGGCAGAAAACATGGAAATAAACAGTGAGACCACACCAGAGAAAATCACACCGGTATGGGCGCAACCCATATTTTCTTTCCTTAAAGATGCGATTTTGCCGAATAATGAAGTGTTAGCAAGACAGATAACAAGGAGAGCTAAATCTTATACAATCATAAATAATGAGCTATATAAAAGAAGCATCACAAGTGTATTGCAAAGGTGTGTAAGTTCAGCAGAAGGCCAGGAGATCCTCCTCGATATACATCAAGGAGAATGTGGACACCACGCCTCATCTCGTGCCTTAGTGGCCAAAGCATTCAGGCATGGGTTTTATTGGCCAACGGCGTTGAAGGAAGCCAAAGAGCTGGTTGAAAAATGCAATGGTTGTCAAAGATATGCAACCAGGATACACATGCCATCGTCCGAGTTAAAAACGATACCCATTACTTGGCCGTTTTCTGTGTGGTGCTTAGATATGGTGGGACCATTCAAGCCGGCCCGAGGGGGGATGACCCACATATTGGTTATGGTGGACAAGTTCACAAAGTGGATTGAAGTGAAACCAATAAAAAAATGTGATGGGCCCACAACAGTGAAATTCCTCAAAGATATTATCTTAAGATATGGGTACCCGCACAGTGTTATTACAGATAACGGCACAAACTTTGGAGAAGGAGCTTTTGCTAGGTTTTGACAAGAGAAATACATAAGATTAGATGTTGCATCTGTGGCTCACCCAGCATCTAATGGGCAAGTGGAAAGGTCTAATGGACTAGTGTTGTCCGGAATAAAACCACGACTAGTCGAACCATTGCAAAGGTCGGTAGGATGTTGGATCGAGGAATTACTAGCGGTATTATGGAGCCTCAGGACTACTCCAAACAGATCAACATGTTATACACCATTCTTTCTGGTATACGGGGCAGAGGTCGTGCTTCCAGCCGACATAGTTCATGACTCGCCAAGAGTTACTCAATATACAACTTCAGAGATAAATGAAGTAGCTCGGCAAGATACTGTTGACCTGCTAGAAGAATCCAGAGAGCTGGAGCTATCACGATCAGCTATTTATCAGCAGAACTTGCGACGATATCACAGCAAGTAGGTGAATCCAAGAGTGTTCAAAGAAGGGGATTTGGTTCTCCGACTGGTGCAACGCACGGCCGACATGCACAAGCTGTCACCTCCATGGGAAGGACCATTTATCGTGAGCAAAGCATTGCACAATGATGCCTATTACCTAATCGATACTCAATCCCCTGGAAAGAACAGGGCAGACAAAACCGGCGAAGAAACGAAGCGGCCATGGAATGTAGCTTTACTTCGTCCATTTTACTCGTAGCATAGTATCTCAAGATCAAGAACCAATTATGTATTAAACCTCGGCATCCAGAGCAGTGACTCGGGGACTGTCATGTGTTATTTCAATTTTGGGTTATGTATTAAACCTCGGCATCCAGAGCAGTGACTCGGGGACTGCCATATGTTATTTCAATTTCATCTTGTGTATTAAACCTCGGCATCCAGAGCAGTGACTCGGGGACTATCATGTGTTATTTCAATTTTGGGTTATGTATTAAACCTCGGCATCCAGAGCAGTGACTCGGGGACTGCCATATGTTATTTCAATTTCATCTTGTGTATTAAACCTCGGCATCCAGAGCAGTGACTCGAGGACTGCCATATGTTGCTCCAATTTTATGTTATGTACAAAACCTCGGCACCTTGAGCAGCGACTCGGCAACCGTCTTATATTATTCCTAAAATTTGGTTTGCACACTAGACTTCGGCGTTATAGGCGGTGACTCGGGGACTACCATATATTGTTCCGAAGTAGTTAGCCTTTGATACAAGGAAGGTATCAAACTTCGACACTCAGAGTAAGAACGGCTCAATCTCGTATGATATTCGAAGCTCGCACCCAGATTAATTTGCTAAACCGCGGGAGTACAAAGGCAAAGATATATCCCAAAGAAATCGCAGGCCACCAAAGCAAGGATTAGGACGAACAAAACCACTTAAACAAAGTGATAACAACTACAAACATATATGTCTCAGCAGCACACGGCAAAAGAAATTCGTGCCATTCAGAAGACGGACAAATGTTCCACGTACATCGTACGCCCGGCATACCGGGGATAAGAAATGACTTAAAGGTTTTCGGCTGGAGAGGCAATAACTTGGTCAGGGGCTGGATACTCCGAGGTAGGTGGAGCTTCGGCCGAGGTTGCCTCACCTTCCACAGACCCAGGTGCGACTTTGGCGGAAGCCCGAGGTTGCTGAGGAGCATCAGTTTGTGCAGTTGAATGACCAGTACCTTTGGAGGAGGATCGCGCGTCGCCATTGCCATCCGAGCTCGAACTGGAATCACCAGAAGTAGCCGAGCCATCCTCATCTTCCCCTTGCTCATCTGAGTTATTATCCGATGCATCCTCGACTACGACCTCGTCGTCCGGGTTCGGAAGGAAACTCGGACCTTCATTCCAGGTATGCACGTCGGCATACTCAATGAGCTGGAAGGCGCGAGCTTGCCGAAGAGCGACGAAAGTGGGGTCCTCAACCCAACAGGAACCAGTGCGCAAATTTCTCAAGATATCAAGAGAAATATCTTCATACCATGACATAATAATAGTGAGAGCCATATCAGCGCCAGCTCGTCCGGCTGATTCCCTCCAAAGACTTAGTTGCCTCTCGGACGCCATTAATCTTTTCACCAGCAATTGGACCTCATTGATATCAGAAGTCCCAGAAGTATTCGGCCAGAGAACATGGTACGCCCGGATAGCTGCCTGCACCAAATCCCTGCCCATAATCTTCATCGGACCAACTGCAGCTCCGACAGCAACCAGGAAATCTTCCATCGAGTACTCCGAGTCCGCGTCAACAGGGACACCTCGGCGCACACGAGCAGCAAGAACTGGCTTAGAGCTCACGGGCTTGGCTTCTGGAAAATGATCTACGCAAAACACGAATGCGTCAGGGGGCAGCAGGGAAAAATAAAAAGATAATCCGGCCGTGCTAAGAAGCTTACGATGAATATAACTCATCATTTGCTGAAGGTCTTTAGCCCAGACAATCTTGCTCTTCTCAAAGCGAGCGATCTCCTCGCTCATTCCTTGAGTTTTCAGTTCGGCAGCCTCGAGGAGCTCTTTATTTTTCTGCAATTGCAGAGCTAGCCGATTTTTCTCCTCGGAGAACTCCTGGTCGACCTTTTCTAGTTCGGATTTCTGAGAAAGCTTAAGGGCCTCCACCTCGGTGCGCATGCGAGCTATTTCATCGTCTTTTTCCTTTAGCTGCGTCGAATGAGTAGCGCTTTGTTCTAAAAAATGCAGCATCACATCAGGCATGGGCGTGCAATCTTGGTGAGATGCTGCAAAGGTTTGTAACTCGGCTTTACCAAAGCCAAACGAGATAAAAGAAACTTAGCGCACATCTTAAAGAGGGAAAGGTATAAGATAAAAGGGAAACTAACCTTCCAAGCTCTTGACTTTTTTCTCAAGACAGATGTTGAGATTATTGATGTTACCTGTTCATCAACAAAGTGAGCCGACATCTCGCATACAAAACAATAGGAATGTCGGAGATGAAGAAAAGAATTATCGACTTACCAGCTTTTTTCACCACAGGAATAACTTTTTCATATTTTTCTTCCATTTTTCTGTGGGAAAAAAGCAATCTTTGAAATTCAGCAGTCCGCCGGTCATGTGCAATCTGAGCAATAGAGCAAACGATGAGTGGATATTCAAAGCCAAAATAGATCCGAGTCAAGCAAAACTTAACCCGGATCTAGGTGGCTGGATATTCAAAGCCAAAACAGATCCGAGTCAAGCAAAACTTAACCCGGATCTAGGTGGCTGGATATTCAAAGCCAAAACAGATCCGAGTCAAGCAAAACTTAACCTGGATCTAGGTGGCTGGATATTCAAAGCCAAAACAGATCCGAGTCGAGCAAAACTTAACCCGGATCTAGGTGGCTGGATATTCAAAGCCAAAACAGATCCGAGTCAAGCAAAACTTAACCCGGATCTAGGTGGCTGGATATTCAAAGCCAAAACAGATCCGAGTCAAGCAAAACTTAACCCAGATCTAAGTGGCTGGATATTCAAAGCCAAAACAGACCCGAGTCAAGCAAAATTTAACCCGGATCTAGATGGCTGGATATTAAAAAATTAGCTAGACAAAAATCAAGCAAAGTAAAGCATCATAAAACTTCCAAGCAAATAACAAGTTATTCGCTTGCAAGTTTCGGGGACTAGAGTATATATAGTAGCATCTAGAGAATTAATCAAGACTCCGTAAAATAGCAATTACCTCATTCATCCTGTTACTATCAAGGACGATCTTGGCGGCTTGATCCAAACGGCTGCTAATGTCGGAAAGCTAGAACGACTGACTGCTGGGATTACCCTCAAATTGATCGGCAGCATTCCAGTTATTGGCATACTCCACCAGTGAGCCGAGGCTATTCCCACTTGCCGTCCGAGTTAGGACTTTACCCCGGACGTGCTATGTAACCACCGCGGCCGCAGGACTTTTATGAAGAGCGAGCTGGGTGCCGGCGGCCGGAGTAACTCTGGTTTTGGTGGAAGCAGTTCCTTTGCGCAGCACATCGGCGATACTCGACTGAGAAGAGCTGACAAGACCTTTCTGGGAAGTGGAAGCCTTGGCGGCGATAGCTTTTCTTGCTTTAGAGGAGGCATCGGCACGAGTTGATCCCTCGGCAATGGGAAGGGTGTCTTTAGGAGCCGGAGGGGTCACGGTCGCAGAAGGCGCCGAGGTATTGACGTCCTCGGCTGGAACTGGAGGTACTATAGAAACCGTGGGGGTAGAACAAGGCTCGGTAGAGACGCTCGGATTCACAGAAGAGGCAACTGGTTCGGTGGAAATCTCGGAGGGCCGAGTGGAGTCAACATCAACAAGAGGAGTCTCAGGCACATCGTGGCGAGGGGGCGATCGATTCGGAACTGGAGGGGATGCAGCACAAACAGGACTAGGAATCCTGGTATCTTCGGCAGGCGGAGGAGACGGCTGCCGAGTCACACGGCTAGTCATGCTAGGACCGCCGGGTTTAACGGAAAGTGGAGCACTGTGAAAATAAAAAAGAAAGAAGGGCGTCAGGTTGAAAAGCAGAAAGAGAGAAACAAGAAATATGAGCAAAAGGAACTTACCCTGCGACTCCAGGCATGGTCTTGCGCCTGGGAGGATTCGGTGCGGATTTCTTCATTCGTTTCTTGGGGGCCGCCTCTGAGGCACTAGCAGGAGCCCCACGTTTCCCCGAGGTAACAGGGGGCCGGGAAGCAATAGGCTCGGCGTCGTGAACCTGACCGGCCGGATTAGCTGGGAAAGTAGAAGCCGAAAATGCATAAGAAATGGGCATTGCGGCAACTACCTCTAGAACTTGGACCTCATCCGAATCACCTTCCTCCTCGTGGGCCAAGGTCTTGCCACGAGCACGAGCCGGGGCAGGATCCGACTTAGGGATGAACTCTTCCGAGTCCGGCTCCCCGATGTCCGGGGTATTCCGGTCTGCAGGCCACGGAAGCAACAAAACTTCGGCATCCTCATCCTTCTGCTCTGCGAACCTCTGTAAGACAAGAAAGAGGAAGATCAGCGAAAACGGTTACGAAAACAATTGGAAAACAAAGCGTTAGTGGTAAAGCTTACTTCGGGAGGGGGACGCTCGCGGGTGAACGGCTTCAATCCCCAAGCCCAGTCCTCAGGCATATCCGTCTTGAAGATAGCTCGGACACGCTTAAAGATGAGATAGTTGTCAAGCTCCACGGTCGAGACTCGGTTGGGGTCAAGAGGACCGCTCATGTAGCAGATTTTATGCGTCTGTTTTTGGAACGGGTAGATTCGGCTACTGATAAAGGTAGCCATCAAATCCTCGCCACGTAACCCGGCGCGGATCAGCTCTTTAAGCCAAATCTCAAAAGCCTCGGCCAAGGCGTGACTCTTCTTCGGATTATAAGTCCAATTCACCTTGGAAGGCGTACCAATGGAGAATGCAGGGAGCCGAATCTTGTCCTCCGCTCCCGTGTTCTTGACATAGAAGAAGGACTTTTGCCACTTCTTGCACGACTCTAGCCCTGTAACACGAGGAAACACGGACTTCCTCCGAGGTGTAATGGACGCTGCTCCACATTGAGTAAGCAGTTTCTCGGAAGGGTGCAGAGACTTGTCAGGGACAATGTTAGAACGAATCTGGAAGAACTTCGACCAGACATGCACGGACGGCCATAAGCCGAAGTATCCCTCCGAGGCAGAGATAAAAGCTGAGAGAGAGGCGATGGCATTTGCAGGAAGGTGATGCGGCTGAAGGCCGAAGTAGTCGAGAAATTCCCTAACAAAGTCGCTAAGAGGAAGACCAAAGCCGCGCGAGAAATGCGACATGAAAACTACATACTCGCCCTCCCTAAGATCTGGAGAGGACTCGCTGCCAGGTAAGCGACAGGAGACCTTGGCGGGAATCCTCCGGGTCTGGATGAGCCACTCGATCTCGCGGCGAGTAACGGAGGAGCCCTGCCACGAGCCTCGCTCGGGCCCAGAGCCAGCATCGTCATCCTCTACCAGGGCACCGCTAAAGGAGCTAGACATGGGCTCACCGGAAAAGTCAGCGGAGGAAGAACTAGCGGCGGAGGAAAGTTTAGAACTACACGGCCCCGTCGTGATTCTACACAGAAACGGTGGCGGAGGAGCAAAGGAATCACCGCACGAAAACGAAATAGGGACAGAGAAATCTAGAGGAAAGCCTAGGCGACGCGGCCAGAAAGAACTCACCGGCGACGACGCCGAAGCTAGCGAACACAGACGAGGCAGACGGAGCGACGCGGCGGAGTCCTCGCCGTCGGAGGTTCAGATGAACGCGCGGCGGCGGAGCTGCGAACGGGCGCGGAAGCGAGGCGAAGAAGAAGGGCGCAGGCGAGCGAAAAGGGGAAAGTGAATCCCCCAGCACAGCGCCCCTCTTTATAACCAAGGCACAAGCGAGGTAGTGGGATCGTGGGTGTGGCGGTTGGCCGTGTAGATCGTGTGCGCCGCACAACCGCACGTCGTTGAGCGGAACCGCACCAAGGGCCACACGGTATCGAAGAAGGTCACGATCCCCAACGGAAGCGCCACACGAGGCGTCGCAGCGCCGGCGCGACAGGCGCAGTAGTAACTGTAGCCTGTCAGTAAATACTGTAGAGGAACAAAAAACTAGTGAAACAATGATGGGGGTGACACGTAGGACAAGGCGTACACGAGAAGATACAAGGATACCTCGAAGAAGAAAGAAATAACTCGGAAACAATGCGGAACGAGTGTCATGAAACTGATACGGCCCGGCCGAGGTTACCGGCGGGGCCATACCAGCTTCGGGGACTAATGTTGGGGAGGTGACCCCGGATAGGGTAAAGACGGGGAAAGACGAAAGGATGTCCCCCGTCTAGTTTCCGAGTTACAGTCCGAATTGGCCGAATCCTGTAGAAGTCGGCCGAGATAGGAAAGGGCAGGACCTTTATAATGATGGCAAGGCAGTACCCGGCCGAGATATTGCGTATGTCGGCCGGGTTAGCCCGAGTAATCTTGATGCAGGTGAGGGACAAGCCGAGTTACGCGAGGCAGGGCCGAATGATACGAAGCTTGCAGGAGAAGGAGAAGCCTAAAGTCAAACTCTAGCCGCAGGCTTGGGAGAATCTGAGCGGAGCCAAGCACTAGGGACAAAGGCGCAGAGCGACAGAGAGGCAGAAGGAGGTCACGGAGGTGACAGTCCTGAAGCCCGAGGCGCATAGGAGGGGCCCTCTGGAACCTTGCCGTCATTACGGGAGCGACGAGGAAAGGGGGGGGGGGCGCTGAACTACTATATTGGGACAAGCATATTCCTCGAATATGCTTGCCACATCAGCCCTAAAGGAACCCAAGGCTCTCCTTTATAAGGAGAGGTTTGGACCCTGAGAGAAAGGAGGCTCATTTTTAGTACCGTTGTGCTGGGAAAGTTCTTCTTTTCCCCTTGTATACAGCTCAAGGAGCACTTGTAGCCCAAGGAAGGAGAAATAAAGATCTTTGTCTTAGTCTTCTGTGTGTAGAATCAACTGCATCTTCCCTCCCCAGATCCCACTAGCATCCATTGGCCCCATACTTTAGCCTACCCATGGCATCTGCCGTGCCACCACCACGACACCGAGTCTCAACGATCGAGCTCGATAATTATCTTATTTTCAAGCGTGTCCGAGCTATCTTTAAGACAGAGATGCCGGAGGACTGGACCTGGGGACTGAAGCCGTTCACCCGCGGGAATCCCCCTCCCGAGGTAAGTTCACGCATTTATGTTTTGCCCCCCAATTGCGTTTGTGGTTCCTTTTGCTAATTCCTCTTTGTATCTTTTCTTGCAGAGATTTGCGGAGCAGAAGATTGAAGATGCTGAGGTTCTGGCCCTCCCGTGGACCGCAGATCGGAACACCCCGGATAGCGGGGAGCCTGACTTGGAGGAGTTTGTTCCCAAGTCAGACCTCGCTCCGGCTCGCGCCCGTGGCAAGACCTCGGCTCATGGGGAGGAAGGTGATTCGGACGACGTCCAAATTCTTGAGTTAGTCGCCGCAATGCCTATCTCTTATGCATTTCTGGCTTCTACTTCCCCAGCTAATCAGGTCAGTCAGGTGCACGACGCCGAGCCTCTCGCCTCCCAACCTCCTGCTACCTCGAGGAAGCGTGCCGCTCCGACAGGTGCCTCCGAAGCCGCTCCCAAGAAGCGAACTAAAAAGTCAGCCCAGCACCTTCCGAAGCGTAAAACTATGCCCGAAGTTACTGGGTATGCTCATTTTCATTTGTATTTCTTGTTTCTCTTTTTCTGTCTTTTGATTTGACTTTCTGTGCTTTTGCAGCGCTCCTCTTTCTGTTAAGCCCAGTGGTCCAAGCATGACGAGTCATACAACTCGACTGCCTTCTCCTCCGCCTTCTAAAGATACCAGAGTTCCTAGTCCTACTCGCGTAGACTCTCCTCTAGCTCCGAATCAGTCATCACCTCGGCAAGATGCACCCGTGGTTTCCACTGCTGATGCCGACGTAACTCGGACAGTAGATCCTCCTACTGAACCTGCTGCCTCCGACGTGAACCCCGGAGTTTCCCCTGAGATTCCTTTGACCCCCATAGCTTCAACCGCGATTCCAACCCCAGCCGAGGATATCACCATCTCGGCGCCCTCAGAAACCATAATCCCTCCGGCCCCCAGAGATGCCACTCCAAGTGCCGAGGTTGCGGCCCCTGCCGACATCTCTTCTAAGGCTAAGAAGGTCGTCGTTACCAAACCTCTCTCATCTCAGAAAGGACTTGCCAGCTCTTCTCAACCTATGATTTCTGATGCGCTCCGCAAGGGGGTTTCCTCTGCTAAGACCGTTATCACCCCGGCCGCTGATACTCAGCTCACTCTCCACAAGAGTCCCGCGACGGCGGTGGTTACACAACGCGTCCGAGGTAAAGTCCTGACTCGTACTGAGAGTGGGAACAGCCTCGGCTCCTTGGTTGAGTATGCCAATAATTGGAACGCTGCTGATCAGCTCGAGGGCAATCCAAGCAGTCAGTCATTTCAACTCTCCGACATTAGCAGTCACTTGCATATGGCTGCCAAGGTCGTGCTTGACAGCGATAAGATGAATGAGGTAATTGTTTTTATTGACATTTGATTAGTTATTCGAATGATATTATATATACTCTAGTCCCCGAAGCTTGCAACCGAATAACTTGTTATTCGTTTGGAAGCTTTATTAGGCTTTGCCTGATTCGGATCTGTCTTAGTGTTCGAATATCCAGTCACCTAGATCTGAGTTAGGCTTTGCTTGATTCAGATGTGTCTTAGCTTCGAATATCCAGCCACCTAGATCCGAGTTAAGCTTTGCCTGATTCGGATCTGTCTTAGCTTCGAATATCCAGCCACCTAGATCTGAGTTAAGCTTTGCTTGATTCGGATCTGTCTTAGCTTTGAATATCCAGCCACCTAGATCCGAGTTAAGATTTACTTGATTCGGATCTGTCTTAGCTTCGAATATCTCACTGCAATTTATTTTCTCGCTTAGGTTGCCCATGATCGTCGGACCGCCGAATTCCAAAGGCTGCTTTTCGCACACAAGAAATTGCAAGAGAAGTATGAGAAAGTTGTTACCGTGGTGAAGAAAGCTGGTAATTTAACAAACTCTTGTATTGTCCCTAAAGCTCTTAATATTTTCGACTTGAGGTGTTAGCTCATTTTGCTGGTAAACAGGTAATATCAACAATCTTAATATCCGTCTTGAGAAGAAAGTCAAGGCCTGGAAGGTTAGTTATCCTTTCTCTTTACTGATTCCCGTTCGAGATTTATCCTGGGTTTCTTATAACCTTCCGGCTTTGGTATAGCCGAGTTACAAACTCTTGCAGCGTCACATCAAGAATGCATACCCATGCCTGATATGATGCTGCATTTTTTAGAGCAAGCCGCTACTCATTCGCTGCAATTGAAAGATAAAGATGACGAGATAATTCGCTTGCACGCCGAGGTGGAGTCCCTCAAGCTTTCTCAGAAATATGAGTTAGAGAAAGTTGATCAGGAGTTCTCCGAAGAGAAGAATCGGCTAAGTCTGCAATTGCAGAAGGATAAAGAACTCCTTGAGGCTGCCGAACTTAAGACTCGGACGATGAGCGAGGAAATCACTCGCTTTGAGAAGCCCAAGGTTGATTGGGCTCAAGATCTTCAGAAAATGCTGAGCTATATTCATCGTAAGTCTCTGACCGTGGCCGAGTTATCTTCTTCTCTTTCTTACTTTTGACTGATATACTTTTATTTTGCGTAGACCATTTTCCGGAAGCTAGGCCCGTGAGCTCTAGAGCGGTGATTAATGCTCGCGTGCACCGAGGTGTCCCCACAGATGCGAGCCCAGAATACTCGATGGAAGACTTCTTGGTTGCCGTTGGCGCTGCCATTGGTCCGATGAAGATTATGGGCAGGGATTTGGTGCAAGCAGCCATTCGGGCCTACCATGTTCTCTGGCCGAATACTTCTGGAACTCTTGATATTGATGAGATCAAGATACTAGTGGAAAGATTAATGGCATCCCAGAACCAGTTAAATCTCTGGAGGGAATCCGCTGGACGGGCTGGTGCTGATATGGCGCTCACAATCATTATGTCTTGGTACGAGGATATTTCGCTCGATACCTTGATAAACTTGCGCACTGGCTCCCGTTGGGTTGAGGATCCAGAATTCGTCGCTCACCGCCAAACTCGTGCCTTCCAGCTTGTTGAGTATGCTGATGTGCATAACTGGATTGAAGGGCCGAGTTTTCTTCCCAACCCAGCGGATGACGTCGAAGTCGAAGATGCCTCTGATAATAGTTCAGCCGATCAGGACGAGGGTGAGGGCGACTTGGACAACTCTGGTGATTCCAGCACCAGCTCGGATGGGGAGGGCGATGCGCGATCATCTTCCAAAGGGACTGGGCACTCTCAAGCTCAACCTAACGTTTCTCAACAGCCCAGGGCTTCCCCCGAAGTCGCTATTGCTTCTGTGCAGGGCGAAGTAACTTCGGACGAGGTGCCGTCTACCTCAGAGCGCCTAGTGCCTGACCAAGTTGCTGCCCCTTAGGTTCAAGAAACTTCTTAAGTTATTTCTTATCCCCGGTATGCCAGGCGTATGATGTGTGTGAAACAATTGTCTGACTTTCTATATGGCATGAACCCTTTTTGCCTTTTGCCGCTGAGGCACATATGATGGTGATCGTTATTAGTCTGTCTAAACAGATCTTGTTGGTTTAAATCTTTGCTTTGGTGGCCTTCAATCTCATAAGTTTGGATCGTGTGTTTTCATTTAACCCACCTTAGTTTGGCGTTTAATATTGCCTGGCCTTTATAAATTCGACGGCTCAACCATTGTGTTCTTGATCTCTATCCGAGCTATAAATCTCGAAGCCCATATTTGAGGAAAGCGAAATAATATCGTTCAAGGTAGCTTCTGACCTATCGTTCGGGTGCCGAAGTTTAATACCCATTTTTGTAACAGGAGACAATCATGGGGCAATTCCCTAGTCACTGCTCTAGAAATCGAGGTTTTAATGCCTAATCCGAGATAAGGGATAATATGTCATAGTCCCCGAGTTCCCTGCTCGAGGTTCTGAAACTTAACACATAACTCAGGAATAAGAAATAACGTTGGGCAGTCCCCGCGTCCCTGCTCAAAGTGCATAACTCAAAGTGCCGAGGTTTAGTATATAACTCAAAAAGTGAAATAATATAGGGCAGTCCCCGAGTTACTGCTCAAGGTGCCGAGGTTTAATACCTAACTCAAAATGAGAAATAACATAGGGCAGTCCCCGAGTCATTGCTCAAGGTGCCGAGGTTTAATACATAACCCAAAATGAGAAATAACATAGGGCAGTCCCCGAGTCACTGCTCAAGGTGCCGAGGTTTAATACATAACCCAAAATGAGAAATAAGATAGGGCAGTCGCCGAGTCACTGCTCAAGGTGCCGAGGTTTAATACATAGTCAATACTTCGACTTGAAGCGTCACATTACAACATATCATAGATGACTCCTACGAGTAAAATGGACAAAGTAAAGCTATGTTCCATGGTCTTTTCGATTCTTCGCCGGCTTTGTTTGCCTTGTTCTTTTCTGGTGATTGAGCATCAATTAGGTAATATGCATCATTGTGCAATGCTTTGCTCACGATGAATGGTTCCTCCCATGGGGGTGATAGTTTGTGCATGCCGGCTGTGCGTTGCACTAGCCGAAGAACCAAATCTCCTTCTTTAAACACTCTTGGATTGACTTTCTTGCTGTGATACCGTCATAAGTCTTGCTGATAAATAGCTGATCTTGATAGTGCCAACTCCCTGGATTCTTCTAGCAGATCGACATCATCTTTCCGAGCTACCTCATTTACCTCAGCGGTTGTATACTGTGTAACTCTTGGCGAGTCATGTATTATGTCGGCTGGAAGCACGGCTTCTGCTCCATATACCAGAAAAAATGGGGTATACCCTGTTGACCTGTTTGGGGTAGTTCTGAGGCTCCATAGTACTGCTGGTAGTTCCTCGATCCAGCACCCTACCGACCTTTGCAGTGGTTCGACGAGTCGGGGTTTTATTCCAGACAATACTAGTCCATTAGATCTTTCTACTTGCCCATTAGATGCTTGGTGAGCCACCGAGGCGACATCTAGTCTTATGTGTTTTTCTTGGCAGAATCTAGCAAAGGCCCCTTCAGCAAAGTTTGTGCCATTGTCTGTAAGAACACTATGTGGGTAACCATATCTCAAGATAATATCTTTGAGGAATTTTACTGCTGTTGGTCCATCACATTTTTTTATTGGTTTCACTTCAATCCACTTTATGAATTTGTCGACCATGACTAAAATTTGGGTCATCCCGCCTCGGGCCGACTTGAATGGTCCCACCATATCCAAGCACCATACAGAAAACGGCCAAGTAATTGGTATCGTCTTTAACTCGGACGATGGCATATGTATCTTGCTGACATATCTCTGGCAACCATTACATTTTTCCACCAATTCTTTGGCCTCTTTCAACGCTGTTGGCCAATAAAATCCATGCCTGAATGCTTTGGCCACTAAAGCTCTGGCCGAGGCGTGATGCCCGCATTCTCCTTGATGTATATCTAGGAGAATATCCGAGCCTTCCTCCGAATCCACACATCTTTGCAGCACGCTTGTGACGCTCCTTTTATACAACTCATTGTTTATGATTGTATAAGCTTTAGCTCTTCTCACTGTCTGTCTAGCCAGTACCTCGTTACTCGGCAAAGTCGCATCCTTAAGGAAGGAAAATATGGGTTGCACCCATGTTGGTATGATTTTCTCTGGGATAATTTCACTATCTATTTCCATATTTTCCGCCGACATAACCACCTCAGATTTTTCCATATCCATCCGTGCATCGGCCGGGTTCACTTTCTAAAACTCCGGGTTACATTGTTTGTCAACTTCCATCGGCATACCATCTTATCTTGATTTTGCCGGAATAAAGATGGATTCGGACTCTGGTGATGGTGTTATTGATGGTTTTCTCAGGTGCTCTAGGGCGATACCCGGGGGAATTGATTGCCTGGTTGATCCGAGTTTTGACAGCGTGTCTGCAGCGTCATTTTCTGCCCGAGGTATATGATGAAATTCACATCCATGGAAGTATCCACTGAGTTTTTGCACATGGAATCTATATTAGGCCATATTCGCATCTAGCGCGTCCCAATTGCCTGATACTTGTTGTACTACTAGATCTGAATCTCCATAGCATAAGATCCGGCATATACCAATCTCTTTTGCCACCTTCAATCCATGTACGAGTGCTTCGTACTCGTCTACATTGTTTGATGCGGCAAAATGTATTTGCAGCACATATTTCAGCTGATCTCTTTTTGGCGAGGTTAACACTATCCTGCCCCCAAGCCATTCCTCAGCTTGGAACCGTCGAAGTGCATTGTCCAATAATTCAGATCTGGTAATGGTGGCTCATATTGTACCTCGGCCCAATACACAAAGAAGTTAGCCACATCCTGAGATTTGATTGCATCTCTCCTATCGAATTGCGGAGCATAAGGTGACAATTTAATTGCTCATTTTGCTATTCGGCCGCTTGCATCTTTGTTGCTCAATATGTCGGCTATGGGCGCTTCACAGATCACTTTGGTCGCTCTTCGAAGTAATGTTTAAGTTTCTTCGCCGACATGTATACTCCATATGCCATCTTCTGGTAATGTGGGTAATTTTGTTTCAAGGCTGATAGTACCTCGCTTAGGTAATATACCGGCCTTTGTACTGGTTTATCATCTTCAATTCGTTCCACAATGATCACCGCACTTACCACTCTATTTGTGGCGGCTATGTAAAGTAACATAGGCTCTTTTGACAATGGAGAGGCCAAGATTGGTGCTGTGACCAACATCTTTTTCAGTTCATGAAATGCATTATCTGCTTGTGGTGTCCAAATGAACTTGTCATATTTTTTCATCAGTTGATATAGTGGTAATGCCTTCTCTCCCAGCCGACATACAAATCGGCTAAGCGAGGCCAGGCAACCCGTGAATTTCTTTATGTCATTTAGACATCTCGGCAATTCCATCCTTTCTACCGCTCTTATCTTAGTTGGATTGGCCTCTATACCTCGGCTGGATACGAGAAAACTGAGTAGTTTCCCTGCTGGTACACCAAAGGTGCATTTCTCCGAGTTAAGTTTCATTCGGAACCTTCTCAAGTTCACGAATGTCTGCCGAATATCATCCAGTAGCGTTTTGCTCTCTTTGGTTTTGATAACCACATCGTCTACATATACTTGTACATTTTTCCCTATCTGGTCATGTAGACATTTTTGCATACATCTCTGGTATGTTGCTCCTGCATTACGCAGGCCGAATGGCATGGTGCGATAGCAATAAGCCCCGTACGGGGTAATAAACGCAGTCTTTATTTGATCAGCCGGATTTAACGGTATCTGGTGGAAACCAGAATACGCGTCTACAAATGATAACAGCTCACAACCAGCAGTCGAATCAATGACTTTGTCTATTCTAGGTAAAGGAAAAGGATCTTTGGGACATGCCTTGTTCAGGTTCGTGTAATCAATACACATTCGCCATACGACGGCTACATTTGGATCATCATTTTTCTTTTCTACTAACACCGGGTTTGATAGCCAATCCTGATAAAGCACTTCCATGATGAACCCGACCGCAAGGAGCCGAGCTATCTCATCCCCTATTATTTTTCTCCTGTCTTCGACGAAGCGGCGGAGAGGTTGCTTCACTGGCCTTGCTCCTGGCCTCAGATGCAGAGAGTGCTTAGCCAACTCCCTCGGCACCCCTTGCAGGTCTTGAGTTGACCATGCAAAGATGTCCTGATTCTCACGGAGGAAGTTGGTGAGCTCGCCTTCCTATTTGGCATCTAGGCCGGCACCAATGGTGATGGTGCATTCTGGGAACTGCTCATCTATCTGGACCTTTTTTGTTTCTTTAGTCAGCTGGAAAGAGATGCTTCCATGCGGGTTGGCCAATGCCGGCATATTCAGTTGTGCCGACTGAGCGAGAGCCGCTACCTCTTGAATCCTTCTTTTCTCTCTTGTGATCACCAATGACTCGACCAGGTTTGATCCGGCCAAAGCACATTCCATTGACTTCCTGTAATCTCCTGCTACTGTTATCACCCCTTGTGGTCCGGGTAGCTTCATTTTCAAGTAAGTTATGTGGCAGCTTCTCATGAATTTGGCCAATGCTGGCCGCCCGAGTAAAGCATGATAGCAACTCTCTAGATCCACCACCTCAAACTCCAAATTTTCTGCTCTGCAGTTATCTCTTGTGCCGAATAACACATCTACTCGAACCTTCCCAATGTGTTCGCATGAAAGTCCCGACACTATTCCATGGAACGTGGTTCTCGTGGATTGCAGCATATTCTGCGATATTCCGAGTTTATGCATTGTATCTTTGTACATGATATTGATACTTCTCCCATTGTCAATGAGTACTTTTGAAAATTTCACATTAATGCTGGGTCCGACAAATGTCGGATCTAGTACGAGTGCGTACGACCCCGGATTCGGCATTATCTTGGGATGATCCTTTATGATCCAAGTTACTTCTTGATCTGACCAAGGCACATATCTTGGTACTGCCGGCATAACTGCATTCACTTCCATATGCCGGCACTGTACACTTTGCCTATCTTGCTGTTCTGTTGTGAACACGCAATATGATTGATGATGTCCCTGTAATCATTGCGTCCATTATTTCCGGGGTTTTTCCTTCCATCCTGACCCTGATTTATCACTTGATGCACTGCATCCCTCCGGTCCGAGTTATCATACCTCGGGGGAGGAGGGGGTAACATTAGCTGATGTGCATTTGCCCTAGTCAACTGCGGCTGCTGCTGCTGATGTACCTGATGGGAAGGTGCTTGCATGCCCGCCGGGTCCCATTGCATTTTTCATCCAGGCGCATTGCCGAGTTGTATGATTGGCCGGCTTGGCCGGGTTTGGAGTGTGAAACTTACACGGTTGATCCAACATGGACTCAAACGTGTACTTCGGCCTTTCCTGCCATTGCTTCTTCTATTCTGGTGTCCACTGTCTCTTCCCTTCATTCCTTGGTGTCCATTGCTGAGGACCATTCTTCTGCCGCTAACTGTTTCCGTGACTCGGCTGATCTTACACTACCACTGCCACCTGATTGGAGGCATATCTGTAATCCGGTCTTTCCTCTCTTCTTCTACCTCTGAACTCATTGCGCCTCGATGATCCGGCCGCATATCTTGCATATTGATCTTGATGCTCCCGATGGTCCGCCGACATCAGCTCTGGTTGCATCGGATCTCCCAATGCATACGAATCCGCTATCCTGATGGTTTCTGCCAAAGTGGTTGGCATATCTCTTTGCAGTCGCTTCCACAAGACACTGGCATAACGGCATCCTTGAGCGAATCAAGCTATCCCTTATGATTCTATAACTCCCTCGCATGAATTCCTGAGGTTACACCACCAAGTCAAGAATTCTCTGTCTGTCTCATTTGGTCTTTGTTTGCACATTGCAAGCTGCTGCGGCCTGTTTGGTCTCTTGTAAGTGCTGATAAAGTTGCTGACAAACATCTCTTCAAAATCTAGCCAGCAGTTGATACTGCCCGCTATCAGATTATTCAGCCATACTCTGGCCGGTCCTTCCAGCATTTGCGGGACATATCTTACTGCCCATCGCAAGTTTCCGCCAGCTATTTTGACTGGAGTGGCATAGTCAATTAACCAATCTTGTGGTTTGGTACTCCCATTGTATGTTTTCGTGCCCCTTGCCAGCTGAAAATTCCACACAGGTGGCTCGCCCATGATCCGGGGTCCGAAACATGCCGGACCCGGCGGACCTTGATCCTCTAACAATTCGGACCGGTATAACCTGTCCAGTTTTAGTCTTGCATCATTTGATGGCAAGTTTCTGCACACTACTCTCTCCTGCATTCCATAATGGTCATTTCCACCATGCCCTGCATACTCCATATCTGAATAACCATCATTGTACCTCTCATTTGCCTGATTGTGGCGAGCTGGTCTCACTTCTCTTTCCTACCGAGGTTCGTATCTCGGCTAAGGATTGGGCGGCGAATCCCTCCTTCCTTCTGCCGGGATATTGTTCTCATGATTTCCTCTTCCGAGGTCTCCATTACCTCGGCTTCCGTTGCCTTTGTCGGCACGACCGGGGTTTCTTTCGCCATTGTTACCTCGGCTTCCATTGCCTCTATTCTCATTAATCTTTTCAGCTACCGCCGGATCATACGGCACAATTTGCATGTTTCTTTTTCCTGAAGTTACTGCTCTATCTCTTCGTGCATTGTTTCTGGGTGAAGATGCTGCTGCCACAGATAGGGCGGGTGCTGCTCCAGCCGAATGAACCATACGTGAGGCACCAGGTCTTGCTGGGTCTGCCCTAAGCATTTCTTCATTCTGCTGGTTCGCAATGCGCACCAGCTCATTCACTATTTCTTGCTGTTTCTGCCGGGCTTCGCCGGTCAGTCCTTCTAACTCTAGTGCAGCGGCATTTGCCGCCCTTAGGTTCTTTGCCGGGGTGCTATACCTCGGCAAGCCTAGATCGACTGAATCTGCCTTATGAGTCTCATGCTCTTTATTGATATCATCCATGAGGTTTTTCCCTCTCAATCTTAATTCATCAACCCGCTCGGGGGCGATATCTAGCTTATTTGCCTTAGCATATTCTCGCAGGGCCCTGTTTAGGGACTCCCGTAATGCCGACACCTTTTTTGCCTCTACCAGTACCTTTTTCCTAGTTTCTTCTAACTCTTCCTGAGCATTAGCCCGATCAAGTATTGGCTCTACAGGCATAGTCATATTATCTATGGTTGCCTGGAGAATATTTTCTGGTCTTTCTGGAGGTGGCCATCTTACCCTTGGTGCCTTCGGGGTTGTCTCCTGCACCTCGGCTGGCTTTGCTGCCGAAGGATCTACCTCGGTGGGATGTAGAGTTGCCTGCCTTGTGGTCACCTGCCCTCCTGTTGTCGGGTCCTTGCTTGATCCAGTGCCTCCTGCTGCTGCCTGCACCCCTGATGTGACCATTACCTCGACGCTGCTGGTGGAGTGTTCTCCACGCGGACCGTTCGCGGCGCTGAGGGGGGGGGGGTTCTCCTGCAAAAACAACTTGGTGAGGATATACGCAGGAGGTGTCGATGCCGACGTAGATCTGGTGCAAGCCCAAGTTGATGAAGACGCTGTTGCGCGGAGGAGATTTTCTCCTGAAACTGTCTGCATTATCGCTGACATAGTCACAGAGATCAAATCTCTGGACTAAGCCAGAGACAACGCGCTCGCCAGTGTGGATGAAGTTTCCCGTCTGGATCATGAATCCAGCTAGCACCGCTGCTGGCCCCAAGGTGGGCGCCAACTATCGTGGTGGTGGCACGGCAGATGCCATGGGTAGGCTAAAGTATGGGGCCAATGGATGCTAGAGGGATCTGGGGAGGGAAGATGTAGTTGATTCTACACACGAATGAGTAACATGCAGATCTTTATTTCTCCTCTCTCGGGCTACAAGTGCTCCTTAAGCTGTTTGCAGGAAGAAGAGAAGAACTTCCCGAGCCTAACGGTGTCAAATGAATCGATCACCCTCTTAGGAATCCAAGCCTCTCCTTATAAAGGGGAGCCTTGGCTCCTCTAGGGCTGACATGGCAAGCATATTTGAAGAATATGCTTGTCCCAATATAGTAACTCGGCGACCTCCTTTCCGTGTCGCCCTTCTAATGACGGCAAAGTTCCAGAGAACCCCACGTGCACGCCTCGGGCTCTAGGACTGTCACCTCCGTGACCTCCTTCTGCCCTTCTGCTGCTCTGCGCCTTGTCGTTTGTGCTTGGCTCTGTTCAGATTCCTCCTAGCCCGTGGCTAGGGTTTGACTATAGGCACCTCCTTCTCCTGCAAGCTTCATGTCATTCGGCCCTGTCTCGCTTAACTCGACTTGGCCTTCACCTGCATTTAGATTATTCGGACTTACTCGGCCTACCTAACTCGTATGTCGGTCGGGTAGTGTACATCTCCTCCCTTAGGTGTCATGGTCGTGCTTATATCGGCCGACCTTTACATGATTCGGCCGATATAGACAGTAACTCGGCATATGACAGGGGAAATTCCTTTTATCTTCCCCTGTCTTGACCCTATCCGGGATCACCTCCCCAACAGTCATTCTACTAAAATGTTTTGACATGTGTTCTTGAACACCAGATGATTTTGATGCTGAAAATGTTGAGGCATGAGCCTTAGCCCTTTATAAAACTGATGGTTGTCTGGATGCGATACCATTCCAATTTTACCGTACAACCATAATACCCGAAATTTCGGTAGGGCTTGACTGGAACTTTATATATCTTAGTATGGGTTCCCTTGCGGCCAAGGTCTAAGCTGAGGCTACCTTTTGAAGATTGTCCACCTGTGCAGTACCCAAGATGACAGCTGGTCATGGTTGGGAGGCCAAACTCACAGGAGAGGTGCCTATACTAGGGCGTGTAATTGAAATGTTAGGATTGATTATCCGCATACTGAGTATGGTGAATTCAGGATTGTTACTGACGGATGTATCGAATGCTATGGTGAAAGTGTACAATCTTTATAGAGTGTCAAACTATTCGAATAGTCGCGTCCGCGGTTATGGACAGTTGGAGTGGCCATACTGTTCCCCGTCAGATGTTTTCAAAATGACTTGTGAAATGAATTGTGACTTTAACTTGACCACAACAGAGTTGTGATATGAAATTCAAGTCCCACTTAGGTGTTATAAAATTTTCAACTAGTTTTCTTTGCTTCTGAACTTAGTAGATGTAAATCTGGCTTTTTGCAAAACAACCTTAGAGCTTAGTACCCTACTACAAAAACCCCCTTAACTTGTTAGTATTAGTTTGCGAGTACTTAAAGAGTACTCATGGCCTGGCTATTCCCGTGGCCAGAATATGAAGAGGAGTATCAGGATGACGGACCGCAGGAAGGTTACGACAACTAGGATCATCTCCCATCATCAACATTGCCTGTGACCCTGAAGATGGAGCTTCGCCTACGCTATCGTTACTATTACGTTATTCCGCTGCTTGAGTTGTATTAAGAACTGGATCATGAGATCCTTATTTGTGTAAGACCTTATGTATGGTTTGTAATGGATGATGTACTATGATATCCAAATCTGTTATGTCTCGCAAAAATGGTAATCCTGGGATTGCGATGTATGGCATGACAGGCATATGGGATTAAAAATCCGGGTGTTGACACCCTAGGGTTCGGGAAGGGGGATAGCCTAGTCACAGAAGGGCCCAGGACCAAATCGAACTAGACCAGAGGGACGAGCGTGGTCAACAACCCTGCCCTACACCACGGCAGCGACCAGGGAGGACCACAGTGGCGAGCAGTGCACGGCGACGGCGCCATCGACCACGGGGTCGAGTAGGAGAGGAGGTGAGGACGAGAGAGAGAGGAATCGAGGGAGTGGGCCAATACGACCAGAACCCTTCGGGGTGTCCTTTTGATCAAGGCCACTTGGGCCAAATTGCCCCAATAAGCCAAATGGAACCAGCCCAAAACCTAAAAGAAGATGTAATAATTAATAAAAGACCAAAATACCCCAAGAGTTAAATTCAAATTCTAAAAATAAAATAGAAGCTTAAAAATTACAAATAATATATTTTTGGATTCATAATAATCCAACCTATTTAATTAAATTAAGAAATAAATATTGATGTACATAATTTTTGGGTCAAGAATTTTATAATATAATTATGCTTTATGGAATTTTATAAATTAAAGAATGAAGATGAAAATAAATAAAAATCACTTTTGTTATATATTATTATCCTAGTATTTAAGAAAAATACTAAATAGATGTTGTGAGTCATAAAAAGAAATTCTTTTATTTAAATATCAATCCTTAAAAGAATTATTAAATGAATAAATATAGGAATTTATATTAAATTTTAAATTTTAAAATAATTTATTATCTTATATAATGGAAAATATAGTATGCAACAATTATTAAAGATTATTTTTATGAATTCCTTTATTCTTAAAGGAATTCTTTTAATTAAAATTATACGTAAAACACACAAAGAAAATAAATGATAAATAATGCATTGCATTACTATGCATATTCATTTTGCCTCTTTAAATATTGTCCTTACCGGGCAATAATGATGTTTTGTAGACATAGAAGCTCAAGGTCCAGTGCAAGCATCTGACTTCACTACCTTGCAATCACAAGGCAAGTTCATCACTTTCTCATGTCCTTTGAGGAGTCTTTATCAAAGTATTTGCAAATTGTGTGTTATTATCTATGTTGTGAAGAAAGAAAATATTATTTTCTCAAATAAACAAATTATAGATATCATCCTAAGTGATTATATAATGAAGCAATAGAACTTAGATTTCTATTTGGAACATTGATGACCAAGTAGGGACTTAAGAACCCATGACATCAGTGATTCCAGCGCCGTATATTACGCGTTAACCATGAGATTTGGAATGGGACAGAGAAGTTAGCTGTATCTTCTTCCTCTCGCATGTAGCCGGATGTGCAGGTCGTGGCTGTTATCACTCGCAGCATGCATTTTAATTGGTAATTCGTAGAGGACATGCAACATATGGGTGGGAACCCTCATCGTCCCACGATAGTTCTGGCATCTAATGGTCTGTACAAACCATTGCCGTAATTCAATGGGTGGGCATGGTGTACACCAAGGAGGCATGCGAGGTCGCAAAGGGGGCAGTGATTGGCTTGGATCACCTACTGGGCCCCACATAATGGAATTTTGGACAGGAAAGTACGCTCGGTTGTGCAACAAGGAGTTGATCTCTCATGGGTAAAGTAACGCACCTCTGCAGAGTGTAAGAACTGTAACTTGTTACTCCCTATTTCGGGAAGGAGCTACAAACGCGGCAGGAAAGGAACTCCATGAAAGTTCTGGTAAACCTGTGAAGGCTGATGGGCATAGTTTTTACAATAAAATCAATCTTTGAAGAAAGATTTACGAAAACTGCATAGTGCCAAGGACTTATAGTCCGAGGTGGTAGATAGAGCATCAAACTTCCCACCTTGCATATAATGAACTTGCTGGGTAACGCTGTTACTCACCCTTTCCTTTGATCCCTTGGTTAGTCTCTGAGGATCCCGAAGATACTCCAATGTATGCAGTAGAATGCAAAGAAGATGTCTTCTACGAGGAGCCTGGCCTGTCAGGTGGCGTTGAGGGAGTGGATTACGAGATCCGCTATGGAGTAGATGGCAATGAGTCAGCTTAGTTGCTCTAGTTAATAGTAACCAATGGAGCCGATGTAGCGACCTCGGATCGGTAAGGATCCTAAGTCCCTGTGATTAACATGCTAGTCCCCGTTGGGGGTTCGAAAGACAAAGAATTTTTCTAAGTATAAAGGTTCTCTAGAGCAAACTTTTCTTCTCAAATCCACTTCAAAATAAAACTAAGTTTTCTTCTGGGCGGAATGGTTGTCGGGACAACGAGCGAGATTTTGGTGGAGGACGGCCGCCCAGGAATCAAAGAAGTCTGCCATGTTTCAGAATTCAGAAGCTTCCAGTGCAACCACAATACATTATGGGCTCTATCTTGGCCTAGTACTTAGTGGGAAACCTCACCTGGGTACCAAAATTTGGAGGTTCTTGGCACGGTTGGATCCGGAAGGTAGAGGGGCTACTAAGGGAAAGCCTCGCCATGGTCTTGTCTGAAAGGACTTGATCATGGATTGTGGGTAAAGTGCACAAACTCTCGAGAGTATTGCAATCTAATCGATGAGCCGTGTTCACGGTAACAGAACAACAATGAGCGTCTGAAGGATGAAGCCTCTGAAGGATCTTCCTCTCTCTTTTCTAAACAAAGTTTTAAAAACCCCATGGCGTGAGTAATATCGCCAATGGGTGGGAATTTGGGAACTTGGTGTGTAATATCCAAGTATCACTTGGTGCGTAATATCCAAGTGTTTGGTTGTTTGGACACTTGGTGCGTAATATCCTCGTGCGCCACTCGACCTTATGTTATCTAAGCAAATGTTTACAAAGTAGGACAATCCTCTCTCCTTCTCTCTACCTAAGAAAACTAGCTTTGAGCAAATGAACTCTACAGCCTAAACTAGCCTTGCATGTAGAGATAGCCTTTTCTCTCCTTGGTGTAATTTGCCAATACATTCAAAGTATTGACCCAACTTGTTGGCTGCATGTTTTATGTGCAGAGTCCGAAGATTGAAAGGTGCGTAGGGATCGCGAGTCTACACTCGACAAGCCTGGGGCGTTGATGGACTCAAGCTGCTTTTATGTTTCCACTGTTATTTGAGCTAGCTTAATGCTAAGAAATTTTGTAATAAATTCATACTCTGGATTCTCCGTGTAATAAAGACTTTGTGTTTTACATGATATTTCATCGACTGTGAGTGCTAGCTGTTGATACAGGGACTAGCATGTTAATCACAGGGACTTAGGATCCTTATCGATCCGAGGTCACTACAGATGGTATCAGAGCCAGGTTTCGATCCTGGGACCTGTGGGTTATGGGCCCACCAATCATGTTTCTGTGGAGGATGCTTATGATGCACCAGACTCTGTGATTGGTAAGTTCAAACTCAATTCTATTCCTGCAGTTGTTATTTTTGATACTGGTGCATCGCATTCATTCATATCAAGGGTATTTGTGGATAGAGGCAAGATACCTACGGAGACTATAAAATTTCCTCTAAGGGTAAGTTCTCCTGGGGGAGAAATAGTGGCAAACTCCGGTTGCCGGGAATTAGAACTAAGGATTGGGACACACATCTTTACCACAAGTCTAGTAGTTCTAGAATCACAAGGATTAGACATAATCTTGGGCATGAATTGGATGACCGAATATGAAGGATTCATAGATTGTGCCAAAAGAACTGTCATGCTCACAACACCGGAAGGGAAGAGAATTCGTATCAAGTCGAATTTTCGCACTTAAAGAAGTCATGGTGAACTCTCTTAAGGGGGTTAGCTTGGAGGAGGTACCTATTGTAAAAGAATACCCAGATGTTTTCCCAGAAGAGCTACCCGGAATGCCACCCGACCGTGATATCGAGTTCCTCATTGACTTGATGCCAGGCACGGGGCCGATAGCTAAGAGACCATACAAGATGGATGTGGACGAGTTAAAGGAACTCAAGAAACTGCTTAGGGAACAATTGGACAAGGGGTTCATCCAACCCAGCGCGTCATCTTGGGGAGCACCCATCCTATTTGTGGAAAAGAAGGATAAAACCAAGAGGCTGGTTGTGGACTACCGCTCGTTGAACGAAGTGACGATCAAGAATAAGTATCCTCTACCCAACATCAATGACTTGTTTGACCAATTAAAGGGAGCCAGTGTGTTCTCAAAGATTGATCTGCGATCAGGCTACTTTTCAGCTAAAGATTCGAGAACAGGATGTGCCCAAAACATCATTCACCACAATATACGGATTGTATGAGTACACCGTAATGTCATTTGGTCTAACCAATGCCCCAGCATACTTCATGACCATGATGAACAAAGTGTTCATGGAATATTTGGACAAGTTTATCGTGGTATTCATAGATGACATACTCATATACTCTAAGGATGAGAAGGAACATGAGAAACATCTGCGCCTTATTATGGAGAAACTAAGAGAACACAAGTTGTATGCCAAATTCAGCAAATGCGAATTCTGGTTAAAGGAAGTGGGATTCCTTTGTCATGTTGTGTCGGCAAAAGGAGTTGCCGTAGATCCTAGTAAGGTAGCTTCCGTGACAGAATGGGAGTCACCCAAGAATGTGGGGGACATTAGGAGTTTCTTGGGCCTCGCAGGATATTATCGGAGGTTCATTGAAAACTTTTCCAAAATAGCAAAACCCATGACGGAACTATTAAAGAAGGAAAAGAAGTTCCTATGGACCGAGGCGTGTGAAGCAAGTTTTCAAGAGTTGAATAAACGCCTTGTAACGGCACCAGTTCTGTGTCTGCCTGATATCCAGAAGGATTTTAAAGTCTATTGTGACGCTTCTCGACAAGGACTTGGAAGTGTATCGATGCAGGATGGGAAGGTGGTATCCTATGCCTCCCAACAACTTAAGAACCATGAACACAACTACCCCACACATGATTTGGAACTAGAGTCTATGGTTCATGCACTCAAGGTATGGAGACACTACCTCATGGGCAAACATTGTGATGTGTTCACAGATCACAAGAGTTTGAAGTACATCTTCACCCAAAAGGAGTTGAATATGAGACAACGAAGATGGCTTGAGCTAATTAAGGATTATGACTTGGATTTACAGTACCACCCCGGAAAGGCAAACGTGGTGGCTGATGCCTTAAGTCGTAAGGTGTATGTAAATGGACTTACCGCAGACGAACTTCCAGAGGATTTATGCAAGCAATTTAGGGATCTCAGGCTAGAGATAGTTCCGAAAGGACACGTAGCGACTATGGAAATAGTGTCCACCTTCCAAGGGAGAATCAAGGAAGCACAGAAGGGAGATAAAGAGTTGGAGGAAATAAGAATCAGGATAAGTGAAGGGAAGACTAAAGAATTTCGTCTGGACGAACAAGGAACCCTCTAGTATGGGAAGCGTTTGTGCGTTCCCAATGACCCCGATATCAGGAAAATGATTTTACAAGAAGCTCATGATTCACCATACTCAATTCATCCAGGTAACACGAAGATGTACATGGATGTGAAGGATATATTCTGGTGGAATAACCTAAAAAGAGATATTGCAGAGTATATTTCTCTGTGTGATGTATGCAATAGAGTTAAAGCCGAGCATCAGAAACCGGCAGGACTACTTCAACCACTACCTATACCCGACTGGAAGTGGGACAAGGTAGGCATGGATTTCATCACGGGATTGCCCCGGACTCGTTCTGGATTTGATTCTATCTGGGTAGTGGTGGACCACTTCACCAAGGTGGCTCACTTCATCCCCGTAAAGACCACATATACAAGTGCTAAGCTTGCTAAGATATACATGTCAAGAATTGTAAGTCTGCATGGTGTTCCCAAGGGAATTGTGTCAGATAGAGGCACCCAGTTTACTTCGAAGTTTTGACGACAACTACATGAGTCTCTTGGGACCCGACTAGAATTCAGTACTGCCTTCCACCCTCAGACAGATGGCCAAACAGAAAGGGTGAATCAAATTTTGGAAGATATGTTGAGAGCTTGCGCACTAGACTATGGGTCTAGTTGGGACGATAACCTGCCGTATGCTGAGTTCTCATACAACAACAGCTACCAGACAAGTATCAAGATGGCTCCGTTTGAAGTTCAGTATGGCAGGAAATGTAGGACTCCGCTGCTATGGAATGGAGTTGGTGAATGCAGTCTTTTTGGACCTGAATTAATAAAGGATGCCGAAGAAAAGGTACGACAGATTCAGGATAGGCTAAAGGTAGCACAATCCCAACAGAAGAGTTATGTTGATTCCAAGCGCAGAGATGTGACTTATGAAATAGGGGACCGTGCGTATCTCCGAGTTTCACCCCTACGAGGAGTTAAGAGGTTCGGAATGAAGGGCAAGTTAGCCCCACGATTCATAGGACCATATAAGGTTCTAGCCCATAGAGGAGAAGTTGCTTATCAGTTGGAATTACCGGAAGGACTGACTGTTCATGATGTGTTTCATGTGTCACAACTAAAGAAGTGTCACCCGGAGATGGCTGAAACACCGCTAAGAGACACCGTTCCCTTAGATGAGGTTCAATTGGAGAATGACCTTACCTATGAGGAAAAACCCATCAAAATACTGGAAACAGCCGAAAGGATTACCCACACCAAGACTATAAGATTCTGCAAAGTACAATGGAACCACCACTTCGAGGAAGAAGCTACGTGGGAGCGTGAAGAAGACTTGAAGGCAAAACACCCACACCTATTTGCTAGCCAACCCGAATCTCGAGGACGAGATTCTCCTTAAGGGGGGTAGGTTTGTAACATCCCAGATTTTATATTAGGATGTTATTAGTGGCATGCATCATCCTTGCATCATTGCACCCTACAAATAATAATTTGCAACAAAATCCTAACACCTAAACCTATCAAAACCCTAATAAAGATTTCTTTATGTAGGCATTATTGTTATACACAATCTTGACCCTACTAAAAACCTTGTGAAACATCAAACCATGGTCCTATGTTGACCACCTTACGTTTATAAAAATTTAGGAACAAATTTCATCAAATTTGGACTTAGTATGCAAAAGTTAATTGGGTTTTACTAAAACAGAATTTGATAAATGTTAAAAGGAAAAAAAAGAGGCGACCTAACCTAACTGGGCCGGAGCGCCAGCCCACCCACGCCTGCGCGGCAGCTAGCCTACCCGCACCCGCGCCAGCCCACTCCCCCCTCCACCACAGACACGTGACCCGCCCCCATCGCCTCCTTCCCAGAGACCATGGCGGACACGGAGCGCCGCCGCGTCGGGATAAGCCGATTCAAACGGAATTCGGCCACCCCCTTCCCCAAGACTTGGCGATATATAAGCCGACCCCCCCGCTACTGTTCCCCCCAAAAACCCTAGCGTGAGCGCTGCCGAAGCGCCGCCAATTTCTCGCCGGAGCGCCGCCAGGAGCGAGGAGCAGCATCGGTGCACCGCAGTCGGAGGAGGAAGCAAGGGGATCGGCCGAGGGAGCGAGCGTGACCGCGAGGGCCAGGCGAACCTCGTCGACCTCGCCGCTGTTCTAGGGAACCGCCGGAGCGCCGCCACCCGTCGACCACTGACGCCGCCGCCGCTCGCCACCGCCTGTAAGCCGCGCTGCCTCCTAACCGTCCGATCTCAAATCTACGCCATAGATAAGAAGTACGCCGAAGCGGTACCGGCCAATAGCGCAGCGCCGCATGGCAAAGCACGTCGACGCCAGCGCCCGCGCCGCGTCACCCTCCCCCCTTGCCAGCTGGGCCAATCGGGAGCCGCCACCTGGCGCGTTTGAGTTAGGGCTAGATCAACTTTTGCAGATTTGATCTAAACATTGCGAAAATCATATAAAATTGAATATTTGGCCAATTTTAGCTTATAATATACCGTTGGATTCATAATTTTATGTAGAATCCAGATCTGCAATAATATTCCAAGTTTACAGTAATGTTTTAGGTATAGATTTTAATCATTAGATTAGAGTGTTTGTTCTATAGAAAAATAATTAAAATTCTGTTTTAATTGATTCTTGTTGCAATAACTTTGTTTCCACAATGCCTACTGGACAAAATTATAAAACCTTGCTTAAGATCATTAGATCTAGTTTGGGGCTAATTAGATGGTTTGATCTCCTTTTAACCCTAGGAATTGTTTTAGTGACTCAATTAGATCTAAACCTTTGGGAAATCAATCCTAGTGACACCCTTACACTATTGCAACACAATCTTGCTACCTTGGTCAATTTAGAAGAACCAACCTTGCATAAAAATACCATGTGCATGCATGCATGATTACCTCTGTGATATGTTTTGAGCAAGTTGTGATCAGATCTATGTTTGTGATTCGTTAGATTGTTCGGAGTGCGCTAAGGAGTGCTATTGTGTAGAGTGCTGCTCGGATCAAGGCAAGTTACACCACTTGTTCATAACTTTTATCCCAGTTTTGATTCTATGCATGAAATCTTCAAAATTATGTAGTATGCATGTGTAGGATGTTCTAGTAGAATTTTCCTTAGTATTATTTTGCAAGTGCGATGATTTTTGTAGTATGCCATGAGTAGCTCTATACTTAGGATTTACCCTCCTAATAGGTTCCCCTGTTTTTGCTAAGTATTGCTTGCTATGCTATAAATACAAAGTACCGTTGGGGGGGTCGAAAGACAAAGAATTTTTCTAAGTATAAAGGCTCTCTAGAGCAAACTTTTCTTCTCAAATCCACTTCAAAATAAAACTAAGTTTTCTTCTGGGCGGAATGGTTGTCGGGACAATGAGTGATATTTTGGTGGAGGACGACCGCCCAGGAATCAAAGAAGTCTGCCATGTTTCAGAATTCAGAAGCTTCCAGTGCAACCACAATACATTATGGGCTTTGTCTTGGCATAGTACTTAGTGGGAAACCTCACCTGGGTACCAACATTTGGATGTTCTTGGCACGGTTGGATCCGGAAGGTAGAGGGGCTACTAAGGGAAAGCCTCGCCATGGTCTTGTCTGAAAGGACTTGATCATGGATTGTGGGTAAAGTGCACAAACTCTCGAGAGTATTGCAATCTGATCGATCAGCCGTGTTCACGGTAACAGAACAACAATGAGCGTCTGAAGGATGAATCCTCTGAAGGATCTTCCTCTCTCGTTTCTAAACAAAGTTTAAAAAACCCCATGGTGTGAGTAATATCGCCAATGGGTGGGAATTTGGGAACTTGGTGTGTAATATCCAAGTATCACTTGGTGCGTAATATCCAAGTGTTTGGTTGTTTGGACACTTGGTGCGTAATATCCTCGTGCGCCTCTCGACCTTATGTTATCTAAGCAAATGTTTACAAAGTAGGACAATCCTCTCTCCTTCTCTCTACTTAAGAAAACTAGCTTTGAGCAAATGAACTCTACAGCCTAAACTAGCCTTGCATGTAGAGACAGCCTTTTCTCTCCTTGGTGTAATTTGCCAATACATTCAAAGTATTGACCCAACTTGTTGGCTGCACGTTTTATGTGCAGAGTCCGAAGATTGAAAGGTGCGTAGGGATCGCGAGTCTACACTCGACAAGCCTGGGGCGTTGATGGACTCAAGCTGCTTTTATGTTTCCGCTGTTATTTGAGCTAGCTTAATGCTAAGCAATTTTGTAATAAATTCATACTCTGGATTCTCCGTGTAATAAAGACTTTGTGTTTTACATGATATTTCATCGACTGTGAGTGCTAGCTGTTGATCCAGGGACTAGCATGTTAATCACAGGGACTTAGGATCCTTATCGATCCGAGGTCACTACAGACGAGCAGCAAGAACATTATATAATCACCTGATGCGCTCAACCTTTAGTTGGAGTTGTTACTTTTAAATTCCGCTGAAACACTTTATATTTTGGTTTTGTAAGTTGAATCTTTTTTAAGTCTTGAACTCTGGTATTATAATAATAAGAATATGTGTATGTTTGTAATATGGACCCGCAATGTTTCGGTTGTATCACTTTGAGGGATGTGATATTTAACGAACGGTGTTCTGTGGATGTCATGTCAACGACTATAGTGTACTACACATGCAGTGGTATGTTGGGTCACTACAGTTGGTATCAGACCAAATTTCTTTGACCTTAGGTTGGAAACCTAGTAAAGGGTATTACCTGTAGGAGTGTATAGCAACGATAAAGAATTCTCTAAAAGGTATAATGGGTATTCAAATGAGAATATTCTGTTATATGTTTTAATGCGATAATTCTTTGTTATGATGCAATATATTATTGGTTATCAATAAAAATATTTTTGATATACAGAGTTATGGCACCAAGTTTCCAAAACAGACTTTGGTAAGGAAAGAGGAGACTCTCGATGACTACCAAGGATCATTCACGGATCAGCTTCGTCAACTCATAAAGATTTTTAGTTGTCCAACTAGAATTCTGGTGAATACAATGACCTATTATGATGGTCGGAGGTTATCCAAGTATCGTGTGAGTATCCAACTTCCAGAGGAGCTTGGATTATATCATGATCTACCTATAGGTGAAGGTAGGAGTCATTTAGCAGCATATCATGTTGCTGTTGTGGAGGCGATAGCTAATATCCGGGAGCACAAAGCCAAAGAGTTAGAAGGGAGCACATTTTCGTGATTCCTCATGATTATATAGACTCAGAGCCATTACCAGATCATCTTACTTTGGTAAATAAGCATCCTAAGTTAGCCTCCAAGTTTATGGATCGATACCGAACACTTGTTGCGTCTTTTTATAAGACACATCAAGTTATTGTTGAAGATAAAAATGACATGTTAGAGGATCTAACTGATCCAGAAAGAAGGAAGCAGTTAGCATTCCAGTTGGAGAAGGAAGCAAGTAGTAGTACTAAACCAATCTTTAAGGATATACTCATAGATCCCGAATCTTTCACACCATATCCTTATTCACCTAGACCGGAACCTACTTATGATCCCACTTTAGATATGAGGTATGCTGTACCATAGGGTTCAGAGGAAGGCTCTGATTCAGAACTTCCTATTGAAAATTATGATTGTTGGAGAATGGGATCATTTGAAGGATCCCAAAGTAATAAAATGTCCATCGATGGGTCTGACAGGAATGTCGGAAAATCCAATTGGATGGGTGCAAGAACCAATCCTAGTAACAGTAGTATAAATACTATAGTTATAGCTGATCAGTATGAAGAAGAAGATCCTGAGGAGAGAGTGTTTGAATCAAAAACATCTTCTCAATACCCAGGGAATATACATTATCCAGTGTTTAACTACCTTGCCCAACAGAGCACCTGGGGAGCAGCAGAATCTGCGTATTTTGTTGGCAACTCAAGGTATGAAGCTCAGGAGATGCAAGTGGGTGATAATGTTGAACATGTTTTTGAAGACTTTTCAGCAGAGCTGGAGGGAGTCAATGCGCTCAGGTTGAGTAATGACTCAAGTCCTGACACTTCAGATACTAAGTATGTTCCTTATGGAAGGCCATTTGTTTCACAAACTGTGCGACGGACGTTACGTAATCACGGTTGGACCTCAGCATGTATGATGAGCGTCGTGGATACTATAAGTAGGCGACTTACTATGAAGTACCAGTTATTGTGTATTGTACTCCGAGAGAGTGATGTAGATAAATAAGTGAGGCGGTATGCCTACTATACTATAGTACTTATAGGGTACAAGTATGATGACTTTATACTTTGTTATGAGGCTTGTAATGTGTAATATGTGAAATGCATATTTGGATTTTATTTGGATTTTCATTGTGTGACTAGTTTTGTGCATAAAGTTGAGCTCGGAACACATGTGCATGATGTAATTATGAGTATTCGCTTTATATTGCAGGACTAGAGGGTCATGGACACGGGTGTTGAAACTGAATCTGAGCAGCAGCGCATGGAACGTGAGGCCAAGGAGAAGGACGATGCAGATGTCAGAAATCAGGGAACATTACCACCACCACCACCACCAATGAGGATGTTAATGGATCAGAATTTCATGCAGTATACGCAAATGATGCAAGAAAACCAAAACAAGTTCATGGAAGAACTGTTGGGACGAGCTGGAAACCATAGAGCACCTGAAGGTAGAGGAGTGAGTCTTTTCGACTTCCAGAATGCAAGGCCGTAACCTTTTGCATCAGCTCCTAAACCAATGGATGCAGAAGATTGGCTAGCATATACATAGAGAAAGCTAAAGACTGTAGGTTGTAATGATGAGGAAAAGTTGAGGTATGCAACTCATCTGCTGACAGGACCTGCAACATCATGGTGGGAAAATCAGTTAGCCATGCAACAGCCGGGAAGAGAGTACACTTGGGAAGAGTTCAAGCAAAGAGAGTTCAAGCAAAGGTTCCTTGAGTATCATGTTCCGGAGAGTGTTATGGAGTTGAGATATACTAGTGTCATGAAGTATATCCGGGAGTTTAGCCAACTGTCTCGTTATGCAGAAGAAGAAGTCAGCACTGAAGAAAAGAGAAAGAAGCGTTTCCTGCGTGGGTTAAATCCATTTGTGAGGATGTAGTTAAGGTTGGCTAATAAGCAAACATATCAACAGTTACTAGATGCAGCTATCAGTTTTGAAGATGACTACAAGAATGTCCAAGAGGATAGGAGGAAGAGAGCTAAGAAGGAAACTAAGAGGATACAAGCAAGTAAACCGAACCTAATCTGGACTTCAAGCCCATGAACAACACCTACAACAACAATAATAATAACAAGGGCAATAGTGGAAATCAGACCAATCCCAGGAGGAATGTTATCTGCAACAATTGTGGACTTCCAGGGCATTTCTAGAGAGAATGCAAAAAGCTAGTAGTTATCTGTTACGGTTGTGGCCAGAAGGGCCATATCAAGCCTGACTGTCCAAGCAAACCACCGGGTGGTTGGCCTACCAAGGGTGGAGAACAAGCCAGTGGAGGTAATGGAAAACTCAATCGAGGAGGAAATAATGTCAAGAACAACAATGAAAAGAGAAACAGACCCATAGGAAAGCTGAATTGTGCAACCTTGGAGGAGGTGGACAACTCCGAGCATGCCGTAATAGGTACGCTCAACATTCTTACCAATCCCGGAAAAGTTCTATTTGATACTGGTGCAACTACTTCATTCATTTCTGAAGAATTCTGTGAAAAATTTGGGATTAGAAGAGCAACGTTAGAAAACCCTATGACCATAGTGACAGCAGGGGGAAATGTAGTTGTACGCCACATTAAGCAAGATCAGGTTATCTCGATCTGTGGTTGTACCTACTTTGCGGACCTTTATGTGATTCCTTTGAAGGGAATTGTAGTAGTGCTGGTTATGGATTGGATGACTGAACATGGAGCCCAGATTAATTGTGAGGATAAAACTGTCTCAATCAAAACTCCTAGTGGAGCAAGGATAACTTATCAAGCAGATAAGCACAGTCACATCATGGTGGATCTTCAATTGAACAAAATGAAGGAGGTCAAGTTGAAAGATATTCCTGTAGTAAATGAGTTTCAAGATGTCTTCCCAGCAGAGTTACCAGGAATGCCACCAGATCAGGAGATAGAGTTCACTATTGATCTAATCCCGGGTACCGCACCAATAGCTCAAGCACCATACAAGATGGGTCCAAAGGAATTAAAAGAACTCAAAGAGAAAATTGATGAGTTAGCCAGAAAAGGATTTATTCAAGAAAGTGTATCCCCATGGGGAACACCGGTAATCTTTGTGGATAAAAGAGATGGAGGAAGAAGGATGTGTGGGGACTATAGGAACCTCAATAATGTTACGATCAAGAATAAGTATCCTTTACCCAGAATCCAAGATCTGCTTGATCAAGTCAAAGGAGCTGGAGTATTTTCCAAGATTGATCTAAGATCCGGATATCATCAGATAAAAATCAAGCCAAAAGATGTTCCAAAGACAAAATTTGTCTCAAGGTATGGACACCATGAGTATCTTGTCGTACCGTTTGGTTTGACAAATGCACCAGAAATATTCATGAATCTGATGAACAAAATCTTCATGCCGTACTTAGACAAGTTTGTCATAGTGTTTATTGATGATATTCTGATATATTCCAAGGAAAAGGAAGAGCATGCTGATCATTTGAGAATAGCATTGCAGATCCTAAGAGAACATAATCTTTATGCTAAGTTCAGCAAGTGTGAATTTTGGCTAGATGAGGTAGAATTCCTCGGTCATGTGATCAGTAAAGATGGAATTGCTGTAAATCCATCCAAGGTTCAATCAGTATTAGAATGGGCTGCACCAACCAATGTGAAACAAATTAGAGGTTTCTTGGGAATGGCTGGTTATTATCGGAGGTTCATTGAAGGTTTCTCCAAGATAGCTGGACCTATGATCAAATTTCTAAGGAAGAATACTCCATTCATCTGGGATGAGAAGTGTGAAGCCAGTTTTCAGGAGTTAAAGACCAGATTAACTACCGCTCCAATTTTAGCAGTTCTAGAAACAGGGAAAGAATTTATAGTATATTGTGATGCATCTAAAGAAGGCTTAGGTTGTGTGTTAATGCAAGATCGGAAGGTAATTGCTTATGGATCAAGACAACTAAAACCACAAGAAGTTAATTATCCAAGTCATGATTTGGAGTTAGCAGCAGTAGCCTTTGCTCTGAAAGGATGGAGGCATTTTCTGTATGGAGCCAGATGTGAGTTATATACAGACCACAAAAGTCTCAAATATTTCTTCACTCAAAAGGAATTGAATATGAGACAGAAGCGTTGGTTAGAGCTAATCAAAGATTATGATTTAACAATCAACTATACCCCTAGAAAAGCAAATGTTGTAGCAGATGCTTTAAGCCGTAAAAGTGTAGATATTCAGCCAAGCAATAGGGAGCTACCAAAGGAGTTACAGATGGATTTGGAAAGATTAGAGGTTCAATTTATAAGAACAAAGACTCTGGGAGGATTAGCTACTATGCAGGTAGTTGCAGAACAGAATAGTGATCTTAAGCAAGAAATTTTTAGGCATCAAGTAGAAGATCCTTTTATTGCTGAGGAAATTCGAAGGATATCTCAAGGACAAACATCAGTTCTTCGTTTAGGAGATTATGAATCTTTATGGTTCCAAGATCCTGTTTGTGCTCCAGATGTGCGTGAAATTCGTGAAGTGATACTTCGAGAGGCACATGCGACACCATATTCCATTCATCCAGGAAGTACTAAGATGTACATAGATTTGAAAGAATTATTCTGGTGGAATAACATGAAGAGGCAAATTGCAAAATATGTGTTAGAATGCCATACTTGACAAAGGGTAAATGCTGAACATCAAAGCCCAGCAGGACCATTGCAACCTTTGGAAATTTGCGGTGACACAGCATACCACTGCATGATGTAGTATATTATAGTCGTTGACATAACACCAATGAAATACCGTTCACTAGTATTACATCCCTCAGAATGGCACAACAAAAACACAGCGGGCCAATACATGGCTAAAGGTTACAACTCACTCTTTACACAAGATCCAGAGAATTACTCTAGGTTAAAGAGAGAGAAAGAACTTCCTACGGAGAAGAATCAAAGATAAAAAATGCAAGAACTATCATACTATTAAGACTAGTATTTTAACTAAGGGATTGGTATTGCTGCTATTGCAATACACTACAGAATTAGGTTCTTTGGCTAGAGATTATATTCCTATCTATTCAGTAACTTCGTCTTCACTTGAGTTGCTGTATATGTTGACTTCATTGAAGAGCTTTGGCTTTGGATGATGAGTCCTGGAGCATATCTTGATGTGGAGGTTGTCTATTCCAGCTTCAAAATCTAGCAAGGGTTAAGAACATACTTTGAGTATGAGCGTACTCAGCAAATCCACTAGAAAAGGAGTGTTTGATGCACTATAACTACAGCCACCGACCAAAGGTCGTAGGCAATGCAAGTTTTCATAAACATTTCTTCAAAAGTTGCTTTTATTCTGAAAAGCTATGTCCTTCAGCCTTCATGGGTTTCCAGAACTTTCATGGAGTTCCTTTCCCGCGGCGTTCGCAGCTCCTTCCCGGAACAGGGAGTAACAAGTTACAGTTCTTACACTCTGCAGAGGTGCGTTACTTTTCCCATGAGACATCAACTCCTTGTTGCACAACCGGGCAGATTACCCATCCACAATTCCATGTTGTGGGGCCCAGTAGTTGGTCCAAGCCGCTCACTGCCCTCTCCGCGACCTCATATGTCTGCACGATCCTTTGGGATAGCTCACCTTCGTTAAGCCCCCTTTCGGGAAGGCTAAACCTTGATGAGTTCCCGAAGACTCTATGACCTGGTGTTGCCCTGGCAAGTGCCATATTAAATGGTCCATCCACTAAACACCATCCATAGATAATCTAGACACCAAAAGTGTGGGGCGTAAGGGTGCCCACCCATATGTTAGATCCACACAAGGAATCACAACGTCACGTTAAGGTCGTCTTGCCTCCATACAAGAGGAAAAGGATACAACTGACTTCTCCGTTTCATTCCAAATCTCATGGTTAACGCGTAATATATGGCGCAAGAATCACTGGCGATGTTGGTTGTTAAGTCCTAGATATTATGTTCCTTTACCACCAGAACTTTTATAGTAAGTTATTACCTCATGGTAATAACCTATAATCACATTATTATGAAAATAGGGTTTTCGAACCTTTTTAAATGCAGGTGATGTCCACATTGGATTTGTAAAATACTTTACAGAAAATAACCAAAGGACATGAGCAAGTGTGAACTTGCCTTTTGTGATTGCAAGATTATGCACTCACGGTCTTCAAGATAATATAAGATCCAAAATCTGAAATCATCATCATTGGTCCGGTAAGGACTAATGTTTAAAGAATCAATATGTTCTTATGCATAAGTAATGTGATGCACGTTATAAACGCGAATCCCGGGGATAACGTTGTTCTAGGGTTTGGATACTAGAAATGATGTCTTTAAAATGTGTTGTACTTTTAGATGAGTTGTACACTTGTGCTTCTTATTAAGTCTTGTGAGTGTGTGTGTGAAACAATCATATAATTATAATATCATAAAACAGTAGGATACACACAAATGTGGTATACTACTCAAGATGGCTTATATAAGGGTTCATGTTTGAAGTGGAAAAAAGAATAATATTTGAAGAAAAGATTCCTTTTCTAAGGTTTAAACAATCTTTGTGGTTAGTTAGTGGTGGTCGATGTTATTTGTGTTTGCTTGAATAGTTTTGGCTTGAGATGCTTTATTACTTAACTAGTTCAGACCAAAGTTAACTATAAAACATATAATAATGCTTATAGTGTTATATTTAGATTCTTGTAAACTAAAGTTAACTTTAAAACGAAGATGGTTTGAAAGTATAATGCTTATGATATTTGTATCTTGTGTACCTGGTATTTTTTCCTTCAGGTTACTTAAGAATGATTGTACTTTTACTTGGTGTGGTGGTCTATTGAGTTTATAATGGAATAGTATCATTTACCCTTTTTATAGAGGAGGGGTTATAGTTTATGAACCAAGATATAATATTACCAAGTTCGTAGAAGGATTCTCGAGTATCGCCAGACCCATGACCCAATTGCTAAAGAAGGACAAAAAGTTTGAATGGATGGACAAATGTGAAGCGAGTTTTCAAGAACTCAAGAGGAGATTGATTTCAGCCCCCATCTTAATCATGCCGGATATCACGAAGCCCTTTGACGTGTATTGTGACGCATCCAAGATCGGTCTTGGATGTGTGGTAATGCAAGAAGGCAAAGTTATATCCTATCTATCCCGACAACTGAAACAACATGAGCAAAACTATCCAACCCATGACCTCGAGCTCGCAGCCGTAGTTCTAGCCCTGAAGACATGGAGGCATTACGTGATGGGAAATCGTTGTGATATTTATTTGGATCACAAGAGCCTAAAGTATATATTCACTCAGAAGGAGCTGAATATGAGACAGAGAGGATGGATTGAGATAATCAAGGATTATGATCTGGACATTCACTATCACCCCGGTAAAGCCAATGTGGTAGCAGATGCCCTTAGCAGATTGCCGTGCCGCTTGAACTCCATGATTTTGATGGAGCAACCAAGTCTGCACAAAGAGATGGAAGATTTCCAAATGGAATTAGTGAGTTAAGGATTTTTGGCTAGCATAGAACTTCAACCCACTTTGATCACCCAGATCAAGGAGGCGCAGAAAGGAAATGCTAGTATCGAAGGAATCAAGCGTCGTATCGGTACAGGAAAAGTACCCGGATTTACCAAAGACGAAGAAGGAGTTCTGTGGTACAAAGGACGCCTTTGTGTACCAGCAGATTCTGATTTGAAGGAAGTTATTCTGAAAGAAGGTCATGATACTCTTTATTCTATCCATCCCGGAGGAACGAAGATGTATCAAGATTTGAAAGAGCAATTTTGGTGGCATAAGATGAAGAGAGAAATCGGAAGCTATATCACCAAGTGTGATATATGTCAGAGAGTCAAGGCGGGATATCAAAGACCCGCTGGATTGTTGCAACCATTGCAGATTCCGGAATGTAAATGGGATTCCGTTGGAATGGACTTTATCACCGGATTGCCTACTTCTAGTAGGGGAAATGACTCTATCTGGGTCATAGTGGACAGATTGTCCAAAGTTGCCCATTTCTTACCAGTCAAGACCACATATCAGAGTTCGAAGCTAGCGGAGTTATACATCGCTAGAATCATCAGTTTGCATGGAGTCCCCAAGAACATCATATCTGATCGAGGAACTCAGTTTACCTCGAGATTCTGGAAGAAAGTCCAAGAAGGTTTAGGAACCCGACTAGATTTTAGCACAGCTTATCACCCTCAGACCGACGGACAAACGAAGCGAGTAAATCAAATACTCAAAGATATGTTGAGAGCATGTGTGTTAGAGTATGGATCTAAATGGGAAGACTGTCTGCCGTTTGCAGAATTTTCATATAACAACAGTTATCAAGCTAGTTTGCAAATGGCCCCATTTGAATTCATGTATGGAAGGAAGTGTCGCACCCCTTTGAACTGGTCGGAAGTAGGAGAGAGTCAGATTTTCGGACCCGACATCCTACGAGAAGCAGAAGAGAAAGTTCACAAGTTCGTGAGCACCTCAAGACAACCCACTCAATACATAAGAGTTACGCCGACAAGAGACGTCGAGACCTCGCCTTCAACATCGGAGAGTTTGTGTATCTTAAAGTGTCGCCATTGAAAGGAATGCAGCGTTTCCAACTAAAAGGAAAGTTATCCCCCAGATATATCGGCCCCTTCAAGATTCTGAACCATCAAGGAGAAGTGTCGTATCAATTGGAACTGCCATAAGAGATGTCAGCAGTGCACAATGTGTTCCATATCTCATTACTTTGCAAGTGCCTCGAAGTTCCAGAGAAGACTGAAGTGTTCAAGAACATTGATCACCGAACCATAGAGATCAACGATGACCTGACCTATCTTGAAGTACCCATCCGTATTTTGGAAGAAGCTTTCAGAACTACCAAGACCCGAAGCATCAAGTTTCTCAAGATTCAGTGGAGCAACCACACAAAAGAGGAAGCTACTTGGGCGCACGAAGATCACATCAGGACGGAGTTTCCCGATCTCTTCAAATCCTTGGTAATCTTTTTCGTCCTTTTTCAAATCTCGGGACAAGATTTTGTTTATGGGGGGAAGGTTTTTAACATCCCAAAAATATTAAACTTGGATCATCAAACTCTAATCATCAACATTAGGGTTAACAAAAACTTTTCCAACTAAAAATATGAAAGCATTCATGTGTGTGTATATTCAAAATTTGGATTCTTTTGAATTGCCATGGTTTTGTGTTTCTTTGCTTGTAAAATGATTCGGTGAAATAAACATCATCTAAACAATCCCCAAACTTTTCCCAAAAACAAACAACTCAAAATAAACAAATGAAGTGAATGGTCATTTTTCCCAAATTAACTCTCATGCCTACTTTGGCTATCTCTAGTTTTCAAAACTTAACAGAAACATTTGTGGATCTTTGCAACCCTTGTTAGTACTCATAATAAGGTACCAAGGCCCACTTTGTGATCATACAAAAACATTCAAATACTATGTTTAAATAACAGTTTAAAATTGAATCTATCTCATATGGGAAGATCCCACTATTTCAAAAACCACTCAAACAAGCTCAATTTTCAAAACGCAAGCACCCACAGGATCCTCAGCACATGCCTAGCACACCCACCAAAAATCTTTTCAAAATTCAAAAGTAAGTTTCTTGCGGCCATTTCATCAAACACCTTGCAAATTCAAATCAAACAAATCACAAACACTATAGTGTGTAGTAAATTTGGCCTAACTTGTTCCCCCTCTGGTTGCAACTAGTACTTAGTAGATCATCTAGCTCCTTTAACTAACCTCTAGCACCACTGTGAGCTTGCCTTGCCATCAATGGTGAGCAGGCCGAGCCTCACCATGCCACCCCAAGGTGGACAGCAAGCTAGAGGAAGAACTATCCGTGCCCACCTTGTCTAGCATGCAGCCCATGCCTCACCGCTCCCTCTCGACCAGCCCTAGCTCGAAGACAGAGACCAGAACCGCCAGGAACGCCGCGCCCGCGCGGCTGTCGTCCATGCCGACGCGCACCCTAGTGCACGTGCTGTTCCCACTCAACCCGACCACCTCGAGCCATTACAGCCCGCCAGCATGAACTCCACTGTCCCAGGAGACCACTAGACATGTTCGTTTCCTCGACCGTACCCCATAGCCACCGCACGCCGCGGAGTTCGCCGTCGGTACCGCGCAGAGCACCACACGTTCCCGACCGATTGCCACCGCCCCTAGGCGCGCATTCAAGTCCTAGAGCATCGCTAGGAGACCGCGCGTCGATCGCCAACCTCAGCCATGCCTCTAGACGCCTGTAGCCATGTCGCCACCGTCGCCTGCCCATCCCTCTCGGCCTCGCCGTCGAGCCTATAAAAGGAGGCCACCCCCAGCCGTTTGAAGCACACCATTCCACTCCCCTCACCTCACTGATCATTCCACCCTCTAGCCGGAGCACGAGGAGCAGCAGCTCGGCGGAATTGCGCCGGAGCAGGCCGCCTCCGGAGAATAAGGGGGCCGTTGATTTTGACCACCCCTAGAGCTGCCTCGACCATCCCTGACCTCGACGTCGACCACTCGTTCGTTTGCCCGCCTCGCCGTCGTCACTGGAGCCCTGGTATGCCCCCTATGCACCTCCACTGAGCCTCTAGGGTTCGAGCTCGCCGGTGACATGTTCATCGTCGACGACGATCCCCAGCCGTCGATCTCACTTCTAATCCAACGACCCACACAGCCTCGTACGGCTTCGCGTGTTATGAGTCACTAACTGGTGGAACCCCTGTCAGCTAAGCCTCGCGCTGCAGAGTGACACTGGGCCAGCCCATTAACCTTTCCCGCGCAGCCCAACCGTTTGAATTTAGATTTTTCTATTTTAATTCAAACTCAGTTCTGTACCTAGATTCAAAAATCAACTCAGCTCGATTCATTGAACCAAAATGCATGACACTAATTTTGTTAGAAAGGTACTGAAAGGTTTAATCCAAGCCCGTTGGATTCAAATCATTTGGATCTGTAGATCAACCTTGGTAAAAATAACAAGTCATAAGCTTTTCTACATTCAAACATTTTTCAAAATTCAACCATAATAGCTTTTGAGTTGATTCCAACTCTCAAAAATCATATTTGATCATGAATTTCAGAATATATAAAAACATATGGGTTTACTTACAGAAATAATGTTCAAGTAACAAAAGAATGCCACATAGGCATTTCTAGTCACTTTATTTAATTAAAATAAAAAGGTTAAACCTTATTAAATCGTGACACCACTTTAAATCACATTCGCATGTACTGAAATATGTGGTGATGACATGTGTCAACATGATCCCATGTTTGAGTTGGAGAATATTAATCTTAAGTAGTTTTTCAATGAGTAGAAATTACTTTTCTTAAATACAATAAATAAGACAAGTGTTTTAATCTTTGTAATGCTAGTGATGATGATAGATCATCTAGTGTGAACCTTTGTGTGATGATTAGAAATAGTTAAGTATTTTTTGGTGATTGTGTACCTCGTATTTATTTATAGACACTAGTACCGACCAAAGATACGAGGAGGAAGGAGGATAATACGAGGAAGAAGCCAAGGAGAACTTCAACCACTGCTCTGCATAAGGCAAGCTAACACTTGGAAGGTACTTTACCTATGCAAGCCCAATACTAATAGTTGAATGTGCAAGCTAATACTTGCTTGTTACCATGCCAACTATATGCCTTAATCATATGTGATCATACCCCCTTGATACCCTATCCTAGTTTTACTTGCAAGCTGTATACTTTATTTATTTATCAAAGCTTTCTCTTAGAGTTTACTTAAGTGACTTATAGATTCTAGGAAGATAATTGAAGGTTGCATAAAGAGCATTAAACTTGGCCTAAGCTAGATAATCTTGATGTCATACTAAGGCATGAGATTGAACTTCATTAATCCCCACTTGTTTACCACCCCTCAGTAGTACTTAACCCCACTTGTGGATGCTAGTGCTAAGCATAAAACTTGATCAACTTTAGATGGTAATAGTTGGTGAAAATGGTTATGAAAACCTTGGAATGATGAGTCATTCTACTGAAATGTTTTGACCTGTGTTTCCAAACACCAGATGATTTTGATGATGAAAATGTTGAGGCAGGAGCCTTAGCCCCTTTATAAAACTGATGGTTGTCTAGATGCGATACCATTCCAATTTTACTGTACAACCACAATACCCGAAAATTGGGTAGGGCTTGACTGGAAACTTATATACCTTAGTATGGGTTCCCTCACGGCCAAGGTCTGAGTTGAGGCTACCTTGTGAAGATTGTCCACCTGTGCAGTACCCAAGATGACAATTGGTCATGGTTGGGAGGCCAAACTCACAGGAGAGGTGCTTATACTAGGGCGTGTAATTGAAAGGTTAGGATTGATTATCCGCATACTGAGTATGGTGAATTCAGGATTTGTTCCTGACGGATGTATCGAATGCTGTGGTGAAAATGTACAATCTCTGTAGAGTGTCAAACTATTCGAATAGCCGCGTCCGCGGTTATGGACAGTTGGAGTGGCCATACTGTTCCCCCGTCAGATGTTTTCAAAAGGACTTGTGGAATGAATTGAGACTTTGACTTGACCACAGCAGAGTTGTGATATGAAATTCCAGTTCCCACTTAGGCATTATAAAATTTCAACTAGTTTGCTTTGCTTCTGAACTTAGTAGAGGTAAATCTGGCTTTTTGCAAAACAACCCTAGAGCTTAGTGTCCTACTCCAAAAACCCCCCTTAACTTGTTAGTATTAGTTTGCGAGTACTTAAAGAATACTCATGGCTTTGTCCCTGGCTATTCCCGTGACCATAGGAGACCCTAGTTAGACTGGACGTTTGAATCAAAAACTTAGTTTCAAAACCAAATGAAGCAAGTATTTACAAAAACTTATTCCCATTCTTATCACTTTGATTATTTCATGAAAATTCATGTTCCTCAAAAACTTTTGCAAAATACCTAAAATTTGACACACTTGATCACTCTACTAACTTACTCATCCTATATTCTTATAGATGGACGTGAAGTACAACAAGTTTTATCAGTTGGGGAATGGAGGAGACCTCATCTTTGAGCGGGATTTGGACCAGCTTTCGGAACTTCTGGAGCGTCCGCACCCCGAGTTCTTCGGAGCTCACCTCAATGATCAGGAAGGAGAAGATCGGAAGTGGCTAGTTGTTGAAAGTCTCAGAGGGAAGATTGAACCTCCCACTCCAGAAGGAATTCAGTTCACCTTAAGAGAGAACAACTGGCTCGATGGACTTGCCAGGGCCATGCAGGAAGCTCTTGCCCGTCTGTGTGGGCAGGGTATCAACCAGATCAAGGGTACCCGCTTTGAGTTTTGTCCAAGGCGTGATGCTATGGGACAGCCACTGGAAGCCCCATACCACCACAAGCTGAAGACTCAGTTAGACCACCTTAGCTTCATGATGTATGATCGTCAGCAGGAACTGGACAATGCCTGTGACTACTCCAACCACAAGACCGCCATCATCAGGACGAAGGATCAGACCATCGCCATGCTAGCGAAGGACCGCAAGTCTCGTCACCGTCAGCTTGACTAGAAGGAGCGCATCATTGCCCGTCTCTGCCACCGTATCTCGGATTTGGAGGAGACCATCCACGAGAGAGACATGCAGTTGGAGGAAAGGGAGAATGCCAGAGAAGATCTTCGTGGAGACCCCTACTCTTATCTCAGTGATGATGATGACTTTCTGGAGGATTAGGCCATGGACTTCTTCACCGATGAGGAGGATTTCGCCTTCATCAATGACGATGAGGATGATGATTACACCGACTCCGAGGAGTAGTAGCACTTGAGCACTAGCGTAGTGAGTTGTATTCGGTCCCACTGTATCGTAGTTTCCAGAATGGTTCTTAAAACCATCTGTTTTCCTTTGTTGTGGTGTGTGTTGTATCGTGTGCTATGAATGACTAAATGAAAAGCAAGTTGCTAGAAAAATCTGAGTCAAACTTTAACAACTTTACAGAAAGTCCCTGAACCTTAGAAATTTCCCTCTTTTCTCATGATCTATCTCAATCTTCAGATGCCTCGCAGAGGAAGTGGTTCATCCCTGGTCCCGATGTTGCAGATTCTGCAAATGTTGGTTTCTGACCGTGAAGCTGAAAGAGCCGAACGTCAAGACAACTTAGCCACCCTTCAACACATAGCTCAGATGGCCAACAATAATCAAGGCCAAGGAAATCAGGACAACCATGGATCTAAGCTCAAGAATTTCCAAAACACCAACCCACCTGTTTTCACTAAGTCGGAAGATCCCCTAGATGCGGATGATTGGCTGCAAACCATGGAAAATAACCTGGAAGTCGCCAGAGTGGAAGCTAACGAGAAAGTTCTGTTCGCCACCCACTATCTAGCCGGAGATGCAAGAGCATGGTGGAACAACGTTCGTGCAATGACCGGAGGGAAGATGATGACCTAGGAGGAATTCAAGGTCAAGTTCAGCAGAACCCATGTGCCACCGGGTTTGATCAAGAGAATGAGAGATGAATTCAGAGAACTGAAGCAGGGAAGGATGACCGTAGTGGAATACCGTGACAAATTCTTGTCATTAGCTAGGTATGCCCTGGATGAGATCGACACTAAAGCCAAGAAGAAGGAGAGATTCTTGAATGGTCTGCACGATGAGATGCAGCGTGTATTGGTCAATATCCCCTTTGCTGATATTGAAGCCCTCGTCGACTCTGCCATTCAGATGGAAGGAAAGATCAACCAAGCCAATGAGAACCGCAAGCGCCACATGATGCATCAGCCAGGAACCCATCATACCCCAAAGTATCGCCCCAACACATCTCCAGGATTTGCCCCGAGAACTAACAGACCCCCGATGAACCGTCCGACCTATCCCAACCGTGGAAACCCAAGGCCCGGCGAAAACCACAACAACCCCAGCAACTCTGGCAATTTCAACCGTGCACCACCCAAGTTCAACAACAACAATGCTACCGCCAACACCAACACTGCCCCAAGGACTGGAAGCAATGTTGTGCCTGTTGCAGCAAAGGACAAGTCGCAAGTGACTTGTTATGACTGTGGAAATAAGGGTCACTACTCCAATGAGTGCCCCAAGAAGAATGCCGCATCCCCCAATGCAAATGCCCCAGCTCAGCAGCATCATCGTGTTCAGCCCAGAAGAAGGTTTGCCCCCAATGAATTCGCTCAACCGCAACGGCCGTCTTTTTCTCATGCATGCTGAAGAAGCCCAGGAAGCGCCAGAAGTCATGCTGGGTATGTTTTCTGTTAATTCAGTACTTGCTAGAGTGTTGTTTGATTCTGGTGCATCGCACTCATTTGTCACTGAATAATTTGCATGCACTAGTAAGATTCAACCAACCAAACTGAAGCATGTTATGATTGTTCAAATCCCCGGTTCAACCACCAAAGCTAGGCAAATTTGCAAAGTTGTCCCTATCCGAATCCATGGCATAGATTTTTATGCTAATATGATAGTACTCAGAACTAAAGGTTTGGAAGTAGTACTAGGAATGGATTGGATGTCCAAATATAAAGGATTAATTGACTGTGCCAAGAAAGCCATAACCATGACTAGTACAGCCGCAGTATCAGTCGAGCATGTATCTGAAACCTTACCTCGTCAATTCAAGTGCAACACGAGTATAGCCCAACCTACCATTGACCAAGTCCGGATAGTCTGTGAATACCCCGATGTATTTCCAGATGTTTTGCCCGGTATGCCCCCAGATCGGGATATCGAGTTTATCATTGAACTAATCCCCGGAACAGGACCCATAGCCCAGAGACCATATAGTATGAACCCGTCTGAACTAGTGGAACTAAAGAAGCAACTGGATGCCATGTTGGAAATTGGATTGATCCAACCAAGTGCATCACCATGGAGATCACCTGTCTTGTTCGTGGACAAGAAGGATGGAGGTAACCGTTTGTTTACGGATTATCGGAAGTTGAATGATGTCACTATCAAGAACAAATACCCGTTGCCCAAGACAGAAGATTTGTTTGATCAGTTGATCGGTGCCAAAGTGTTTTCTAAGATTGATCTTAGAACTGGCTATCATCAACTCAAGATTCGCGCAGAGGATATTCCAAAGACTACCTTTACCACCAAATATGGATTATACGAGTATACTGTCATGTCTTTTGGATTAACCAATGCCCCCGCTTATTTCATGAATCTCATGAATAATATTTTTATGGACTTCCTGGATAAGTTTGTCGTTGTTTTCATCGATGACATTCTGATTTATTCCAAATCAGAAGAAGAACATGAGCTACACCTAAGGACCATTCTTGGAACCCTTAGAGAGCATCAGTTGTATGCCAAGTTTAGCAAATGTGAATTCTGGTTACAGGAGGTAGGACGGTCACATTGTATCAGCCGGAGGAATTGCCGTTGACCCTGCAAAGGTGAAAGATGTCGAAGATTGGCAAGCCCCAACCACCCAAACCCAAGTTTGTGCATTTCTCGGATTGGTGGGATATTTCCGCAAGTTCGTAGAAGGATTCTCGAGTATCGCCAGACCCATGACCCAATTGCTAAAGAAGTACAAAAAGTTTGAATGGACGGACAAATGTGAAGCGAGTTTTCAAGAACTCAAGAGGAGATTGATTTCAGCCCCCATCTTAATCATGCCGGATATCACGTAGCCCTTTGACGTGTATTGTGACGCATCCAAGATCTGTCTCAGATGTGTGGTAATGCAAGAAGGCAAAGTTATATCCTATCTATCCCGACAACTGAAACAACATGAGCAAAACTATCCAACCCATGACCTCGAGCTCGCAGCCGTAGTTCTAGCCCTGAAGACATGGAGGCATTACCCGATGGGAAATCGTTGTGATATTTATTCAGATCACAAGAGCCTGAAGTATATATTCACTCAGAAGGAGCTGAATATGAGACAGAGAAGATGGATTGAGATAATCAAGGATTACGATCTGGACATTCCCTATCACCCCGGTAAAGCCAATGTGGTAGCAGATGCCCTTAGCAGATTGCCGTGCCGCTTGAACTCCATGATTTTGATGGAGCAACCAAGTCTGCACAAAGAGATGGAAGATTTCCAAATGGGATTAGTGAGTTAAGGATTTTTGTCTAGCATAGAACTTCAACCCACTTTGATCAGCCAGATCAAGGAGGCGCAGAAAGGAAATGCTAGTATCGAAGGAATCAAGCGTCGTATCGGTACAGGCAAAGTACCCGGATTTACCAAAGACGAAGAAGGAGTTCTGTGGTACAAAGTACGCCTTTGTGTACCAGCAGATTCTGAGTTGAAGGAAGTTATTCTAAAAGAAGGTCATGATACTCTTTATTCTATCCATCCCGGAGGAACGAAGATGTATCAAGATTTGAAAGAGAAATTTTGGTGGCATAAGATGAAGAGAGAAATCGGAAGTTATATCGCCAAGTGTGATATATGTCAGAGAGTCAAGGCGGGACATCAAAGACCCGCTGGATTGTTGCAAGCATTGCAGATTCCGAAATGTAAATGGGATTCCGTTGGAATGGACTTTATCACCGGATTGCCTACTTCTAGTAGGGGAAATGACTCTATCTGGGTCATAGTGGACAGATTGTCCAAAGTTGCCCATTTCTTACCAGTCAAGACCACATATCAGAGTTCGAAGCTAGCGGAGTTATACATCGCTAGAATCATCAGTTTGCACGGAGTCCCCAAGAACATCGTATCTGATCGAGGAACTCAGTTTACCTTGAGATTCTGGAAGAAAGTCCAAGAAGGTTTAGGAACCCGACTAGATTTTAGCACAGCTTATCACCCTCAGACCGACGGACAAACGGAGCGAGTAAATCAAATACTCAAAGATATGTTGAGAGCATGTTTGTTAGAGTATGGATCTAAATGGGAATACTGTCTGCCGTTTGCAGAATTTTCATATAACAACAGTTATCAAGGTAGTTTGCAAATGGTCCCATTTGAATTCATGTATGGAAGGAAGTGTGAACTGGTCGGAAGTAGGAGAGAGTCAGATTTTCGAACCCGACATCCTACGAGAAGCAGAAGAGAAAGTTCACAAGATTCGTGAGCACCTCAAGACAGCCCAGTCAAGACAGAAGAGTTACGCCGACAAGAGACGTCGAGACCTCGCCTTCAACATCGGAGAGTTTGTGTATCTGAAAGTGTCGCCATTGAAAGGAATGCAACGTTTCCAACTGAAAGGAAAGTTAGCCCCCAGATATATCGGCCCCTTCAAGATTCTGAACCATCGAGGAGAAGTGTCATATCAATTGGAACTGCCATAAGAGATGTCAGCAGTGCACAATGTGTTCCATATCTCATTAGTTCGCAAGTGCCTCGAAGTTCCAGAGAAGACTGAAGTGTTCAAGAACATTGATCACCGGACCATAGAGATCAACGATGACCTAACCTATCCCGAAGTACCCATCCGTATTTTGGAAGAAGCTTTCAGAACTACCAGGACCCGAAGCATCAAGTTTCTCAAGATTCAGTGGAGAAACCACACAAAAGAGGAAGCTACTTGGGAGCGCGAAGATCACATCAGGACGGAGTTTCCCGATCTCTTCAAATCCTAGGTAATCTTTTTCGTCCTTTTTCAAATCTCGGGACGAGATTTTGTTTAAGGGGGGGAGGTTTTTAACATCCCAAAAATATTAAACTTGGATCATCACACTCTAATCATCAACATTAGGGTTAACAAAAACTTTTCCTACTAAAAATATGAAAGCATTCATGTGTGTATATTCAAAATTTGGATTCTTTTGAATTGCCATGGTTTTGTGTTTCTTTTCTTGTAAAATGATTCTTAGGTGAAATAAACATCATCTAAACAATCCCCAAACTTTTCCCAAAAACAAAAAACTCAAAATAAACAAATGAAGTGAATGGTCATTTTTGCCAAATTAACTCTCATGCCTACTTTGGCTATCTCTAGTTTTCAAAACTTAACAGAAACATTTGTGGATCTTTGCACCTTTTGTTAGTACTCATAATAAGGTACCAAGGCCCACTTTGTGATCATCCAAAAACATTCAAATACTATGTTTAAATAAAAGTTTAAAATTGAATCTATCTCATATGGGAAGATCCCACTATTTAAAAACCACTCAAACAAGCTCAATTTTCAAAACCCAAGCACCCACAGGATCCTCAGCACATGCCTAGCACACCCACCAAAAATCTTTTCAAAATTCAAAAGTAAGTTTCTTGCGGCCATTTCATCAAACACCTTGCAGATTCAAATCAAACAAATCACAAACACTATAGTGTGTAGTAAATTTGGCCTAACTTGTTCCCCCTCTGGTTGCAACTAGTCCTTAGTAGATCATCTAGCTCCTTTAACTAACCTCTAGAACCACTGTGAGCTTGCCTTGCCATCAATGGTGAGCAGGCCGAGCCTCACCATGCCACCCCAAGGTGGACAGCAAGCTAGAGGAAGAACTATCCGTGCCCACCTTGTCTAGCATGCAGCCCATGCCTCACCGCTCCCTCTCGACCAGCCCTAGCTCGAAGACAGAGACCAGAACCGCCAGGAACGCCGCGCCCGCGCGGCTGTCGTCCATGCCGACGCGCACCCTAGTGCACGTGCTGTTCCCACTCAACCCGACCACCTCGAGCCATTACAGCCCGCCAGCATGAACTCCACTGTCCCAGGAGACCACTAGACATGTTCGTTTCCTCGCCCGTACCCCATAGCCACCGCACGCCGCGGAGTTCGCCGTCGGTACCGCGCAGAGCACCACACGTTCCCGACCGATTGCCACCGCCCCTAGGCGCGCATTCAAGTCCTAGAGCATCGCTAGGAGACCGCGCGTCGATCGCCAACCTCAGCCATGCCTCTAGACGCCTGTAGCCATGTCGCCACCGTCGCCTGCCCATCCCTCTCGGCCTCGCCGTCGAGCCTATAAAAGGAGGCCACCCCCAGCCGTTTGAAGCACACCATTCCACTCCCCTCACCTCACTGATCATTCCACCCTCTAGCCGGAGCACGAGGAGCAGCAGCTCGGCGGAATTGCGCCGGAGCAGGCCGCCTCCGGAGAATAAGGGGGCCGTTGATTTTGACCACCCCTAGAGCTGCCTCGACCATCCCTGACCTCGACGTCGACCACTCGTTCGTTTGCCCGCCTCGCCGTCGTCACTGGAGCCCTGGTATGCCCCCTATGCACCCCCACTGAGCCGCTAGGGTTCGAGCTCGCCGGTGACATGTTCATCGTCGACGACGATCCCTAGTCGTCGATCTCACTTCTAATCCAACGACCCACACAGCCTCGTACAGCTTCGCGTGTTATGAGCCACTAACTGGTGGAACCCCCTGTCAGCTGAGCCTCGCGCTGCAGAGTGACACTGGGCCGGCCCATTAACCTTTCCCGCGCAACCCAACCGTTTGAATTTAGATTTTTCTATTTTAATTCAAACTCAGTTCTATACCTAGATTCAAAAATCAACTCAGCTCGATTCATTGAACCAAAATGCATGAAACTAATTTTGTTAGAAATGTACTGAAAGGTTTAATCCAAGCCCGTTGGATTCAAATCATTTGGATCTGTAGATCAACCTTGGTAAAAATAACAAGTCATAAGCTTTTCTACATTCAAACATTTTTCAAAATTCAACCATAATAGCTTTTGAGTTGATTCCAACTCTCAAAAATCACATTTGATCATGCCTTTCAGAATATATAAAAACATATGGGTTTACTTACAGAAATAATGTTCAAGTAACAAAAGAATGCCACCTAGGCATTTCTAGTCACTTTATTTAATTAAAATAAAAAGGTTAAACCTTATTAAATTGTGACACCACTTTAAATCACATTCGATGTACTGAAATATGTGGTGATGACATGTGTCAACATGATCCCATGTTTGAGTTGGAGAATCTTAATCTTAAGTAGTTTTTCAATGAGTAGAAATTACTTTTCTTAAATACAATAAATAAGACAAGTGTTTTAATCTTTGTAATGCTAGTGATGATGATAGATCATCTAGTGTGAACCTTTGTGTGATGATTAGAAATAGTTAAGTATTTTTTGGTGATTGTGTACCTCGTATTTATTTATAGACACTAGTACCGACCAAAGATACGAGGAGGAAGGAGGATAATACGAGGAAGAAGCCGAGGAGAACTTCAACCACTGCTCTGCATAAGGCAAGCTAACACTTGCAAGGTACTTTACCTATGCAAGCCCAATACTAATAGTTGAATGTGCAAGTTAATACTTGCTTGTTACCATGCCAACTATATGCCTTAAGCATATGTGATCATACCCCCTTGATACCCAATCCTAGTTTTACTTGTAAGCTGTATACTTTATTTATTTATCAAAGCTTTCTCTTAGAGTTTACTTAAGTGACTTGTAGATTCTAGGAAGATAATTGAAGGTTGCATAAAGAGCATTAAACTTGGCCTAAGCTAGATAATCTTGATGTCATCCTAAGGCATGAGATTGAACTTCATTAATCCCCACTTGTTTACCACCCGTCCGTAGTACTTAACCCCACTTGTAGATGCTAGTGCTAAGCATAAAACTTGATCAACTTTAGATGGGAATAGTTGGTGAAAATGGTTATGAAAACCTTGGAATGATGAGTCATTCTACTGAAATGTTTTGACCTGTGTTTCCAAACACCAGATGATTTTGATGATGAAAATGTTGAGGCAGGAGCCTTAGCCCCTTTATAAAACTGATGGTTGTCTGGATGCGATACCATTCCAATTTTACTGTACAACCACAATACCCGAAAATTGGGTAGGGCTTGACTGGAAACTTATATACCTTAGTATGGGTTCCCTCACGGCCAAGGTCTGAGTTGAGGCTACCTTGTGAAGATTGTCCACCTGTGCAGTACCCAAGATGACAGTTGGTCATGGTTGCGAGGCCAATCTCACAGGAGAGGTGCTTATACTAGGGCGTGTAATTGAAAGGTTAGGATTGATTATCCGCATAGTGAGTATGGTGAATTCAGGATTTGTTCCTGACGGATGTATCGAATGTTGTGGTGAAAGTGTACAATCTCTGCAGAGTGTCAAACTATTCGAATAGCCGCGTCCGCGGTTATGGACAGTTGGAGCGGCCATACTGTTCCCCCATCAGATGTTTTCAAAATGACTTGTGGAATGAATTGAGACTTTGACTTGACCACAACAGAGTTGTGATATGAAATTCAAGTTCCCACTTAGGCATTATAAAATTTCAACTAGTTTGCTTTGCTTCTTAACTTAGTAGAGGTAAATCTGGCTTTTTGCAAAACAACCCTAGAGCTTAGTGTCCTACTACGACCCCCCTAACTTGTTAGTATTAGTTTGCGAGTACTTAAAGAGTACTCATGGCTTTGTCCGTGGCTATTCCCGTGGCCAGACTATGAAGAGGAGTACCAGGATGATGGACCACAGGAAGGTTACGACAACTAGGATCATCTCCCATCGTCAGCATTGCCTGTGACCCCGAAGATGGAGCTTCGCCTAAGCTATCGTTATCTTTACGTTATTCCGCTGCTTGAACTGTATTAAGAACTGGATCATGAGATCCTTATTTGTGTAAGACCTTATGTATGGTTTGTAATGGATGATGTACTGTGATATCCAAATCTGTTATGTCTCGCAAAAATGGTAATCCTGGGATTGCGATGTATGGCATAACTGGCATCTGGGATTAAAAATCCGGGTGTTGACAAGCGAGCTGTCTGTGTGCGTGAGGATGATGACGACGTGCTATTTTGCGGATAACCCCCTGGCGTTTCTTTCTTCTCAACCCGCAGTCCTCCCCTGGCCCCACCTGTCAGTCACAAATGAAACGAGCTAGGCTGTTTGCTGGGCTATTATGGGCTGCACATGGGCGCCAGATAAGCAATTAGGAGTTGGGCGATGGCCAGGTCTTGTTTTTTTATTTGTTTTCTATTTTTCCATTTTCTGTTTTCATTTTCAGATTTGTATAAAGTCTTTAATTTGAACTTTTCTTTGTATAATTTATTTGCCGGATAATTGTAGTAATACTAAAATGTATTTAGTATCATTTGTGAACTTTTATTATATAATCTTTTTATATTTCTTTTATTTTCTCAATATGAACCCCTTTTAAATATTTTGTAGAAGCTTTTCTTATTATTTTTCTTTCTTCTTTTAATCATGGTTTTATTAAATGATATATTCTTATTTGTTTATAAAACTTAACTCTAGTTGGCTCATAGGTTAAATAGAAATTTTTATATGTATATGATCCTATATCATTATTTGATGCATGAAATATAAAAGACATGGATATGGTTATTACTACTTCCATTAATTTGGAAAATGGCAATGTATATGTTCTATTATGATAAACAAAGAAGTTTAGGGTTCTTAATTTACTTATATTTCTTTGTTGATGTGAGAAAAGATTTAATAACTAAGCATATTGTCTTCTTTTTGTGATATTTGATGACATCACTTTTAGTACTAGAAAGGTTATATTTAGAATGTTTATAGAAAGTAATTGATAAAGATACTCCTGAGCACATATAATTAGGATGGTTGGAATTGGCAGAGAAGTACTTATGTGATTTCTTATAGGAATATATTCCTATAAAGTGTTATAGATAAAATATGATGAATCAATTCCCTGAATTGGATATTATGTTTGGTTTAAGATTTAGAGTCGGTTGTTTACCAAGAATGTCTCTCTTCCATAACTCTCAATCCTGGATTTCTAATTGAGGAATTCCTTTCCTAGATATATTACTTCTTTGTATTCATCATCATGTGCTAACATGATGAGCTTTACTTCACAAGAAATATTCTTATTCCCCTTTTATTCTTCTACACTCATGGATGAATCCAATGAGTTTGACACTAAAGTCTTTCATAGTTTCCTCATATCTTTGCTTGGTTATACCCACTACTTTACTGTTGATAATCCTCAATCCAACAAGTAGTTCTTTCAAACTCCATTCATAATCTTCCTTAATCATCCATCACTAATAACACTACTTCCATAACTCCATGCTATACTTGCTTTTAATTGAATCATATTGCCTTATATTTACTCTAGTAACTCATACACCAATCTTACATTATATTATTGTGACTTGTAATGGTTAACCTAGGATAATATATCTAGAATAGGGTTCAATAATGTTCTATCCACCAATGTCACTTATACATGATATAAGCATTCAATCTTGGTGAATAAGGCATGATTATTATAATCTTTTGATCCTTAGTGGTTTGGGTTTCCAGTTGGCTAATCAAGGCTTCAACATTATAGTTGTATCATAACTATCTTCTGTTTACCTCTATTGGATTAAGAGATATAATTCATTGACTATACCTACTTGATCCAATAGGACTACTCCTAGTAACTATCTTCAGGCTTCATCCTTGTAATCTTCTTGACTATCATATGATTGGGTAATATAAATAATTCTTCTATTCATCACTGAGGGATTTAACTCCATCAATTATCCTATTGATTGGATTCTTTCAATCATTCCTATCCAATAGATGACATCTGAAACTAGCATCACTATTTACCTCTTCTTACTTCTTTCTTTATAAACCTTAAATGAATGCTATAATAAGAACACGAGTTGATAGGTTAAGAACTGATAGGTTAAAAATTGTTGAATCAATAGTTGATTTCTCAACATTGTTGAACAACCATTATAAGGATAGGATTCAATAGAGATTATAAGGATTGGTATGTAAAGAAAGATATATGGTGAATGATCTTGACTTAGTCTCTTTCCAACCCAAACTCATTAAAGGGTTAAAGTTAGGTATTACTATGACACTCATAGTAAGAATAAATAAGAATAAGATAGGTCAGGATGAGTCATTACATTTATATTACTTTAGTTTGTAATCTTAGCTTGGCACTTATGAATTGTTGTGCTAAATATGATGATAGAATCCCTTAAGGATCATATATTAATTATTTAAGCAATGTATTATGAGTAGCATTTTATTATATTTGATCTACCCTTAGATCAAATCATGTTTACCCACATAAGGTTTTAGAAAAGGTCCTATTGAAACTTATCGCAGTCAACTTTATTGATCTACTTCAATTCCATCAAGTTAAGAGAAGCTTCAATCACTTTGACGAGTCCTGTTTAAAAGCGCGAAAATTATTCGGATTTTCTATGCATGAATGCAATGCACACATCTGGGTTCATGTTATTTCTAAGCTCTAATGCTGGAATGTTAAAAAATTCCGGAGTAGAAATGGGAGGAAATTGGTATGGACTTCATTACAGGATTTCCCATGACACCTAAACGGAAGGATATGATATGGGTGATTGTTGATAGACTCACTAAAAGTGCACATTTTATTCCGGTGAATCAAAAGGATAATGCTGAGAAGTTAGTAGAAGTATACATCAAAGAGATAGTAAGTAAGCACGGAGTGCCCAAGAAGATCGTAACTGATAGAGGATCAGTGTTTACTTTGGCATTTTGGAAGCAACTACATGAAGCACTTGGTTCAAAATTAGATTTTAGCACAACTTATCATCCAAAGATGGGGGGTCAAACTGAAAGAACAAATCAAATACTGGAAGACATGCTTAGGGCTTGTGCATTAGATTTTGGAGGTTTGTGGGAATACCATCTACCATTGGCAGAATTTTCCTATAATAACAGCTACCAGAGTACTCTGAAGGCAGCTCCATATCAAGTACTCTACAGAAGGAAATGTAGATCACCAATAAGTTGGTATGAGCCTCGAAGTAGCAAAGAATTTGCGCCCGATTATATCAAGGAAAGGCAAGATATCATTGATATAATCAAGGATAGATTGAAGATAGCCCAAAGTAGACAGAAAAGTTATGCTGATCTAAGTCGAAGATCATGGCATCCTGAAGTGGGAGACATGGTATATCTTAAAGTAAGCCCAATGAAAGGAGTTAATAGGTTCGGAGTTAAGGGAAAATTAAGTCCAAGATACATAGGACCATTCAAAATACTGAGTCAGAACAGGACCATAGCTTATGCTTTAGAGTTACCGTCAAGGTTGGCTCAAGTTCATAATGTTTTCCATGTGTCACAACTCTGGAAATGTCTTAAAGTTCCTGATGATGCAATCACACATCAAGAGATAGAATTACAAGTAGACCTGACTTATGTTGATAAACCCTATAAAATTCTGGAAGAGAACTAGAAAAGATTAAGAAATAGGGCAATCAAGTACTGCAAGGTACAGTGGGAACATCACCCCGAGAGAGAAGCCACATGGGAGAAAGAGGATGAATTAAGAAAAGCCTATCCAGAACTATTCAGGTACACTTCAGCAAACTTCGGGACGAAGTTTAATTTAAGGGGGGAAGTATGTAACATCCCAGCATTTAGGAACAACAAAGGGTAGATTTAGGAAATTGTGCATATGCATGCATTCATCTGCAAAATGTGGGTAAATTTTTCGCCAAATAAAAACTAAAAGTGATCAAAGTTTCTTTTACTCTCTAGGTGTAGGAATAGCTCTTGTGAGTGATCGTTATAAATTTTGACATGACCTTTATGAATTAAAGTGTTTTGGGGAGAATTTGAATTTACATTTGAAATTTGAGTTTATATTTTTTAAAACTTAGAATTATGATTTAGTAATATTATTCAAGATATAATATATAATAATAGAAATTAAATAAGAAATGCAATTAAGCAAATGAATATTTATTCCATGAATAAGTTACAAAATGTAACTCATAAAGTTAATAAAGAATCTTTACAGAAGTGAATTTTCAAAAAGAGGAAAATACATTTATTATTAAACTATTACACCTTTCTTACAAAAGAATAAAATAAAAATTAAAAAGGATCTGTTCTATCTAGACGTAAACCTATTCTAATCTTGAATCTTCAAATCTTGTACCTGTAAAACAAAGAACAGACAAAAAGGAAAATAAAGGTTAAGTTATTAATTTTTACTCTCAGTAGAGAGCAGTGAGTTGCACTGCTCAATTTTACATCATTGAGTAAATCTTTTAGGGGCAAGTTTCACCAATATGAAAGAATCAAATCTTTCATAAACAAATAAGCCACAAGTCAGATGATTCCGATCAGTAAAAGGGACAAGTTTCACTAGGCAGATAAATAGTAACAAGATAAAAAGGTAGAACACCTCACTGAGCATATCCACGACTATGCAGCAGGCATACAAGCAGCTCAGTCATCTAAATGCATGGGTGTGCTGTCAACACAACCCCAGCAGTCCAAGCAAGTAAAAATGACCAAGTACATCCGTGGGGAAGCGCTAGTGCATCTCCTCACTGCTCACACCACACAAGAACAACTAGTTTAGCCAGAGCCAAACAAACCAGCCACCACAATCTCATACCAGATCAAACCACACATCAACTGATGGTGACATAAGGAGAGGGAAGTATCAGGTGGATAGCAGGCCAAGCTCACAGGAGCTAGGAGGAGTAGAGTTGATCAAGGCCAAGCACAAGCATCAGGGAAAACAAGAACAACATCAGGAGGTGAAGGATACGATCCAACCAGCAACCCAACATCACAACAAACCACTACCATCATCAGTTGTGGTGAGTGTCATGAACCACCACATGATTTATTCATCTTATCCACACAGGATCATGTGTTGTTTCATCAAACAACCTCTCAATGATCACCCTGGCAGGGTGAATCTATCTTAGAGGTTTTAAATATAAAGAATAGAATTAAACTCTAGCAAAAACACCAAATTCTTAGACCATCCTCACATAATTGGTGATATCAAAGGCAATTTATGTAATCTATCATTTGTTCTTACAAGATCTGGGCACATCTCCTAGAAGGAGTAGCACCTCAGATCTTACAAGTTACAAACAAATCCATTCACTTAACAAACTAGGACCCTAGATCCTAGAGCCTCAGACCAACATCATAGGCATGAACAAACAATAAGCTTTTCAACTTATTTATTAAGCATCTATCAAGTTCCAAAATGACCATAAGTGAAGCCAGCAACAAGATCCACTTGTGTACCATTCTAAGAAGGTTTCACAAGCACTGACCTTATTACTAAGACAACCAGGTAGTCTAGTTTTATAAATCAACTAGCAAATCAAAACATATCATCTTCCTGAGACCAGACTCAGAGATCATACCGTATATATCCATTCATTTCATAAAATCATCAGACTCTATTGGATAAAATTCAGACTAAGGATAAACAGGCAAGCCAACAAACACTTGTGCAGTGAATCATCACTGACAAGGTTACTGTCAGTATCAAGATACTGACAACAGATGAACACACTAAGCTACCATATACTCAACCAGAGGCAACACTATGTAACACCAACATATGATGAACCAGTAGCATCAGATCCAACCTTAGCCTCAGACCAACAACCACAACATCATATAATCAAAGGATGACCGTAAACACTGAAGTGCAGAGAACACAAATTCTCACCAAGCATCATTACCAGGCCATAACATCATTCTACCAGCAACAGGGATGGACCCTAGTATCAGTGCAACCACAAAATCTTGATTGGCCACTAGATGCACACAGAGGGACTCGAGGTAGCTAGATGCACTAGGGTTCACAGAGGCATAACTCACCGGAGGTCCTCGCTGACGAATTGAAGAGGAAGCAGAGGGGCCGACGAGCTCGTGGTGGCACTGGGAGCACCTAGGGGGGGCGTTGTAACCCGCACCAGCCACGGCAGCAGCCACGACGATGGTCACAGTAGCGCACAACACCGCACACCACCATGGGAGGATCAACGGCAGCGGTAGCAGCACCATTCCCAAACTCTAGGGTTCGGGAGGGGGGCTAGCCTGGTCACAGAAGGGCCCAGGACCAAATCGAACTGGACTAGAGGGACGAGCGTGGTCAACAACCCTGCCCTGCACCATAGCAGCGGCCAGGGAGGACCACGGCAGCGAGCAGCGCACGACGGCGCCATCGACCACGGGGTCGAGGAGGAGTGGAGGTGAGGACGAGAGAGAGAGGAACCGAGGGAGTGGGCCAGTAGGGCCAGAACCCTTCGAGGTGTCCTTTTGATCAAGGCCACTTGGGCCAAATTGGCCCAATAAGCCAAATGGAACCAACCCAAAACCTAAAAGAAGATTAATAATTAATAAAAGACCAAAATACCCCTAGAGTTAAATAGAAATTCTAAAAATAAAATAGAAGCTTACAAATTACAAATAATATATTTTTGGATTCATAATAATCCAACCTATTTAATTAAATTAAGAAATAAATATTGATGTATATAATTTTTTGGTCAAGAATTTCATAATATAATTATGCTTTATGGAATTTTATAAAATTAAAGAATGAAGATAAAAATAAATAAAAACACTTTTATTATATATTATTATCCTAGTATTTAATAAAGATACTAAATAAATGTTTTGGGTCATAAAAAGAAATTCTTTTATTTAAATATCAATCCTTAAAAGATTTATTAAATGAATAAATATAGGAATTTATATTAAATTTTAAATTTTAAAATAATTTATTATCTTATATAATGGAAAATATAGCATGCAATAATTATTAAAGATTATTTTTATGAAATCCTTTATTCTTAAAGGAATTCTTGTAATTAAAATTATGGGTAAAACACACAAAGAAAATAAATGATAAATAATGCATTGTATTACTATGCATATTCATTTTGCCTCTTTAAATATTGTCCTTACCGGGCAATAATGATGTTTTATAGACATATAAGATCAAAGTCCAGTGGAAGCATCCGACTTCACTACCTTGCAATCACAAGGCAAGTTCATCACTTGCTCATGTCCTTTGAGGATTCTTTATCAAAGTATTTGCAAATTGTGTGTTATCATCTATGTTGTGAAGAAATAAAATATTATTTTCTCAAATAAACAAATTATAGATATCATCCTAAGTGATTATATAAAGCAATAGAACTTAGGTTCCTATTTGCAACAATGATGACCAAGTAGGGACTTAACAACCCATGACATCAGTGATTCTAGCGCCGTATATTACGCGTTAACCATGAGATTTGGAATGGGACAGAGAAGTCAGCTGTATCTTCTTCCTCTCGCATGTATTCAGATGTGCAGGTCGTGGCTGTTATCACTTGTAGCGTGCATAATAATTGGTAATTCGTACAGAATATGCAGCATATGGGTGGGAACCTTCATCGTCCCACAATAGTTCTGGCATCTAACGGTCTGTACAAACCATTGCCGTAATTCAATGGGTGGACATGATGTACACCAAGTAGGCATGCGAGGTCGCGAAGGGGGCAGTGATTGGCTTGGATCACCTACTGGGCCCCACATCATGGAATTTTGGACGGGAAAGTACGCCCGGTTGTGCAACAAGGAGTTGATCTCTCGTGGGTAAAGTAACGCATCTCTACAGAGTATAAGAACTGTAACTTGTTACTCCCTGTTCTGGGAAGGAGCTACGAACGCGGCAGGAAAGGAACTCCATGAAAGTTCGGGTAAACCTATGAAGGCTGATGGGCATAGTTTTTACAATAAAATCAATCTTTGAAGAAAGATTTACGAAAACTGTATAATGCCAAGGAATTATAGTCCGAGGTGGTAGATAGAGCATCAAACTTCCCATATTGCATATAATGAACTTGCTGGATAACGTTGTTACTCACCCTTTCCTTTGATCCCTTGCTTAGACTCTGAGGATCCCGAAGATACTCCAATGTATGCAGTAGAATGCCAAGAAGATGTCTTCTACGAGGAGCCTGACCTGTCAGGTGGCGTTGAGGGAGTGGATTACGAGATCCGCTATGGAGTAGATGGCAACGAGTCAGCTTAGTTGCTCTAGTTAATAGTAACCAACGGAGCCGAGCAGCAAGAACATTATATAATCAGCTGCTGCGCTCAACCTTTAGTTGGAGTTGTTACTTTTATATTCCGCTGAAACACTTTATATTTTGGTTTGTAAGTTGAATCTTTTGGAAGTCTTGAACTCTGGTACTGTAATAATAAGAATATGTGTATGTTTGTAATATGGACCCGGAATGTTTCTGTTGTACCACTCTAAGGGATGTGATATTTACAGAACTGTGTTCTGTGGATGTCATGTCAACGACTATAGTGTACTACACATGCAGTGGTATGCTGGGTCACCGCAAATGGTATCCTCTAGAATAGGACGCAATCAAAGAGAGATCATCTTCGTGCATATCTTCTATAGAATACTACACAAGGATATCGTTCTGCACAGTGTTATCGCCTGTGGATGCCGTACCTTAGGAATAAACACAATGGATGTGTTGTTAAGTTCCGTCGAAAGGTCACCACCATTCAGAAAATCCCGAATTGCTGGCACAAGCGCACCTCTAACCACATCCCAATGCCTTTGGAAAAAACCAGCCGTGTAGCCATCCACACCTGGCGCCTTTGATGGATGCATCTGGAACAATGCAAACCTTACCTCCTCCGTAGTGAAGGCCTTATCCATCTCCTCACGCATCTGTTGGGTTACCTTCTCCTCAACAAAATGCAGGCAAGCTGCCATATTAGGCTCTCCTTGAGACTGATAGAGGGCCTCATAAAACTCATGTATATCTATTCTCACCTCCTCCTCACTCTCACAGATAGAACCATCATGTCGCATCAGGTTTGAGATTTTATTCATCCGCTTTCGTTGAGCCACCCGAGCATGAAAGAAGGTTGAGTTTCTATCTCCCGCCCGGAGCCATTGAACATGTGCCCGTTGTTTTATCCAAACCTCTTCCTGGTGCAACACCCGGCTCAGATGGCCCATAATTTCTTTCTCCTCCTAAGAAGGACCACAGCCCATCGACTGCCTGCGAGCTCCCTCTAGTTACTTTCGTAATTTTTCCAGCTTCGTCTTGAAATTTCCAAGCTTTGAAGCTCCCTAGCTATTCAATTCCGATTGCATGTCATTCAGAGTTCTTGCCACACCGGCCAACCCCCCCATCTGACATTTTTCAGTCCACAGGTCAGCTATCTTCTTATCATAATCCCCGATAGTTTGCCAAGCATTTTCATAACAAAAACTCCTCCCTATCTGCATCCTCCTAGAATCATCCTTCCATTGCAGACGCATAGATAGGAGACAGTGGTCCGACTCTACCAGAGTGATATGCTGGACCCGCGGTACCATGAACAAGTTGAACAACTCCTCATTCCCAAAAGTGCGGTCTAGCTGTGCTTAAACATTAGCATGGTCCTGCTGCCTATTGTCCCATATATACTGTAGCCCAGACCAGCCAGCGTCCACTAAGCCACACTCTTTTGTGCACTCCCAAAAGGCTCTCATCTGTGCTTCTAGGCGATCATTTGCGCTAAAATGCTCCGATCCCAATAATGTCTCATTAAAATCTCCCATGCACAGCCACGGGTATGACCCCATATTTGAGAGTCTCTGGAGTAAAGTCCAGCTTATGTGTCGATTCTCCCGTCTCAGCTCATGATAAAAAATAGTAAATCTCCATCTTATTCCTCCATCCTTTGGTTGTACTAACACATCAATATGGTTGGAATTGAAGCTCTTCATGTCTACAAGAACCTCTGAAGTCGAGAACAAGCCAATCCCCCCACTGAGTCCGTCGCTACTCACAACAAAACTCCCAGAAACCCAAAGAATTGCATAGTTTCGCAGTTCTTTTCTTACTGATCTTTGTCTCCATTACAAAGAGAAGGGTAGGCGCTTATTGCTTCACCAAATTGCGAAGCTCCTGAACTGCCAGCCGGTTTCCAAGCCCCTGACGGTTCGCTGATAAGCAACTCATTGCACCTGGCGGGACTGATCATCAGTCACCGCCTTATTTTCATAATGTGAGGCTACCTCCGTTACCACTCTAGCTTTTTTGGGGTCCGGTGATGGAGCTAGGGAACGAGCATCAGACGCCGGTATCTCATCCCTCTTTTAACCTGAAAGCTTAGGATCATACATAACTATTGTCCTGTCAGTCTCACTCGAAACTTGTGAAGCATTGATATATAGCTTCCTATAAACCTGCACATTGCCCCTATCTCCTCCAAACCGATCCCCATCTCGATTTCCCTCTCTCCCTCTACCCCTTCCCCCCACCAAAACCTGGTTGGGGAATGTCATATGGAGGGGCACCCGAATTTGCATTCTCCTGGTTAGTGCCCGAGGCTGCACCCTCGCGAGCCTTGTTCTCCCCTGGGAAGTTACTCCACAGATTAGGCACTGTCCTCCTCCTCTTTTCATCCACAACCCTCAAACTAGGACAGTAAGGAAGACGTCCAAACTCATCTCGCTCCCCTGGTTCTGGGCACACAAGATCCGAGTGACCCAAGAGACCACAGGAGAAGCAGAAGTAAGGCAAATTCTCATATTTTACATCATACCAATCACATGACTCCCTCAACGACGAATCAATGGCAATCCACCGTTGCAGAGGCTCATTAACATCAATTGCTACCCGATCTCATAAAAAATTCCCACTCACCAACATCTTATTGCTAGTGTCAACACTGATAAAATCTCCCAGACTCCCCGCGATCTTTTCTCCCCAGTTATCATGGGGATTAAAGGGAAGATTCATCAGACGGATCCAGATAGGCAGGCGGTTAAAACTCAACTCCGATGGACGTTGGCTGCGATTGAAGTTCTCAAGCACCACCGCGTGCTTATTCACCATCCACGGCGATCTCTCCCAGATCCTTTCCCGTTCTCGCTCGTACGGAAGCTCCGCCACAAATAAATTCGGTCCACCATCTCGGAACACCAGACCCCGAGGGTTACTCCATGCAGGACGTAGTACATCAACGATCATCTGGATATGGTAGATCTTGGGACGAGGGACCACGATCTTGCCTGCCAGTGCCCATACTGGGTTTGCCTGTACGTCCTCACGATCATCAATGAAGGGATTCTTTGATTCCGCCTCAGTAAGCTTCATACACCCAACCAGCTCCTCAATGGGATCCTCCTCCATCGCAGGTTCTTTTCCCTTCTCCTTCGCACCCGCTGCCCCGCTCGGCGGGATCCCGTCTTCCCCGACATCCACCACCAGATCGGACTAGCCACCAAGGATGGGTAAAGGCGCAAAGGCCTCCCCTTCTTCACCCCAAGATCGAGCCGACCTAGGAGGGGAACGCGGCAAGACGTTAGTCCGATGAGATACCCCCAGATCTTCCTTGCACCCCGCCGGTGGTCCAGCAGGCGCCGCCTTTTCCACTGGAAACCCTAATCGCCTACAAATCGCTAGACAGGAGACGAAATGGTACCCGGGCAGTCACAAGAGTAGTATATATAGTTTCTTTTAGAGCCATGGCAATGTATAGTGTTGAAGACGAGAGTCGGAACTTTGCGTCTTTTGCGCGAAAAAAGGAAGCAGAATGATGTTTCTTGGTGGAACAAATGCAGAAATCGAATTTCCGTTTTAGGTTATATACTCCCTCTATCTGGAAACAAGTGACTTGAATTTGTTTAGATTCGCACATAATAAGTCACTTATTTCCGGAGAGGAAGTACACAACTAATCTAGCAGGCCCCAATATGTGACACTGTCAAAGAAACCTATGTCCACTATAGCACGACACGTCATAAGTGATGGCAACCTCAAACATGTACATACCCTCTGGAGATGAGGACGTCCACTACAAAAATTGCTACGAACACAACCCTCTCGGGATGCCAAAATACTACAGCTAGCAGAGATGAGGGGAGGAGAGGAGAAAGAACAATAGGAAGACGAAGAAGAAGAAGACCCATATGCCGCAGTACCAGATGAATAAGACGATCCATATGCCGCAGTACAGCTCGAGCATGTTGAGAAGGGAAACTATTTTGGTTTTAGGTATTAGTAGCGTGGCTCCTTGTCTTGGCCTTCAAGAAAGGGGCATCATGTCCAAAAGGGATTTTATTGGGTTTTGGATTGTGTAATTCCAATCGACAATTATTTGGGCTTCAGATGGCCGCGGTGGCCGACGAGGTGGGGGCGGAATCCGGACGGCGGAAGATGGGAAGGGCGGCGGAGGATGGCTTGCAGCGGGCGGCGACGGACTGGGAGATGGGCGACGGCCTGCAGTGGGCAGGCAGCGACGCACCGACCAGCAGAAGGTGGGGAGGGTGGCGGCGGATGGCCTGCAGACGGCGGCGGCGGACGGGGAGGTGGGCGACGGCCTGCCGCGGTCGAGGTGGAGGCCGGCGAGTGGCAGACGGCAGCGGGTGGCGGCGACCTGCGGCGGAAGTCGAGTCAGAGGGACGGCGGCCCGACGCGGTTGAGGTGGAGGTCGGCGAGTGGAGACCGGCGAGGTGGAGATCGGGCAGGCGGCGGCGGCCCGATGAAGAAGCAGACGACAGCGGCAGCCGGCGGCGGCGACGTCGGCAAAGACCGGCGACGACAGGGACGGTGGCGGCTGTGACGATGTTGCGAAATTTTTTTTTAACCTAGTTGTGATACCATGTTAGGAATATGCAACATGTATTTCTCTGGGGACCAAAGACCTCAATATATAGTACATGTACAAGTGGAAATATGCAGAAAGACTCCCTAACAAATGGGACATACAATATACAAATATACATCTAACACAATTAAAACAGATCAAAGCGAACACAAAAAAATAACTGCACCAAACGAGAAATTCCGGCTGGAGTGCTCATCGGAGAAGAAAGAAAATGTCTTAGTATTAATAATCGAGAAAACAAACCTAACTTGTCCAACCGGCATGCAGTGCCAATCAGATCAGACCACACGGTACGGTAGCAAAAAGCGGATACAGATTATAAGACCGAATTATCGACTCATAAATAAATCAACTAAGCAAGCATTAACCAAAGACCACCGGCAATATAATTATCGAAAGCGTGGGATAGATAGCTTCTACTGATCTGTGAGCTGATTGTGGATGCGGCAGGCAAGATTGGCCATGAGGCGTTCGATCGTCTTGAGGAACAATGGCAACTCCTCCTCCGGCCCGAGCGCTTCAGGGTCGACCTCCCACCAGAAGCTCTTCCCCGTCTGCTCCTGCAGCTCCAGCACCTTCTTCCCGATGGCGGTCATCCGCGCGGCCTTCGCCTTGGCCTCCGCGCCCTTCTTGTCCACCTCCAAAGACAGCGCCTCCATGGCCTTCCACTCCGCCTCGTCGTTAGCAGCAGCGGGAACCGGGGCGTCGTCGTCGAGGAGGGCCAGGACCGCGTCGACGGAGGGGCTGCCGATGGCAAACGCCTTGCCGGACTCGGAGAAGACGACGATGGCGATTCTGGCGCGGCAGAGAACGGCCAGCTCGGCGACCTTGTTGTACAGCCCGCCCTTGCGCTTGGAGAAGGTCATCTGCCGGGTCGTCTTCTTCTTCACTAGCCTGATCTCCGTGCGGCGCTTCTTCCCTTTGTCGAGCGGCGGCTGCGCCATGGTCGGTGAAGGAGGCGGCGGAAGCTGCGACATGGTCGTCGAACGGAGGAAACGCGGGTGCGATGCAATGGAGGAGGAGGAGGTGCAAGGAAAGGGCAGGGAAATATATAGAGGCGCTGGCGGTAAGCAAGTTTGGAAATAAATCACCCGCGCAATACTTACCATGTTGCTAGCGCGTCGGGCAACAATATATGTGGAGTTTCCCTGATTTGCTTCCAACAAAAAGGTCGACGAATCAAAATACTAATACTACTATGATTTATTTCTCACCAAGAAATCCGGCGAGCAGTTAATTAATTACCACAATTTTTATTTTCTCTTTATTTATGGGAGCAATTCTGATTGATCTATTCCGGATTTCCATCAAAACACTAATTAAAGTAATGGGCAGCGAAATTCGTTTCCATCCAGGCTGATTTTTCTTGCACGCGCCGGTGATGTATTTCCATCCACCAAAGAATTTGCTTCCATTCTGATTGAAACTTACTACAGTCTAATTGAATTTTGTGTCGAATTTAATAGTTAGATCATTTTATCAAAATTCGTTTCCATCAGCTAGATAAATGCTTCAACAAATACTTTTTTTTGTTTATGTTGACCAGAGTAATGCTGCTTCTTGTTTCTATAGACAAATGCATCCAACGGAATAAATAATATTGACCTCGCGTGAGGAAAACAACCTCGCGTCTCTCGCTCCCCCGAGGGCGACGAGACGCCACCCCTCCCTCCGGCCACCCCCGCCCCCTCCACCTTCCTCCATCCTTCGCCGCCGCCGGCTTGGGTCGTAGGGCGAAGCCCTGCCGGCGCCGGCGGCGGCGGACTGCCTTCCCCCGCGTCCTGGAGAGGGGGTCGGGGCCCCTCTTCTCCCCGGGCGGCGGTGCTCTTCGGGAGGCCCTGGTCCGGCGCGGCCGGGTGGCCCAGGCGATGGCGCCAACCTCGGGCGGAAGCCGCCATGGCGGGGAGCTCGGCTGGAGTCCGTCCCCGGCTCGAATCTGAGCACCTCGGGCCTAGATGGGCTCAAGCGGGCCCAAATGGGCTTGGGCGGGCTGATGTGCTGCCTCGATGGCGTTCTCTGTAGGTGGCGGCGGCAAGCTAGAGTGGAGGATGCGGCGTTGTAGTCTCCCATTGCAACAGCGGCGGCTAGGGCTTTACAGGCATGTCTAGGCCCGGACGGACCCTCCCGGGTCTGCTATGCCCCGGCTGCCCTGTTCGGTCGATGACCACCTCTCGGCGGTGGAGGTGAGTTCCTCCGGCGCGCTGCGGGGCTGTTGTCCCTCACTCCGGCGTTGTCGTGTGCCCTCGCTGATCGGGCCACGTGTCCGTGTCCACGAAGAGGCGGGTGAATATGATTGCAAGATCGTGGTGGTGCATGCTAGTTGGTGGCATAGCTGGATGATGGTGTTCCGAGGTGTCGGGTTCTATGTGGGCAGTGGTCGGGAGAAATCCCTGTCGGGGTGTTCGACCCTGACACGGTGTCGGCTACGGGCGGCGCCACTCCTTCCTGAAGGGCGTCGCGGGATTCCTCTGCCTCCACTTTACTCAGAGTACCGGGGGAAACCCCAGGACCTTGTCCGGGTAGCAATACCGTGCCGACGGTGCTTCCCTTGGGAAGGGGCTACTTGGTACTCAGCGCTTCGGAGCGCTTGGAGCATGGTAGGACAAAGTCGGAGGGCGCAGCGATTGCGAATCATCTTAGCCTAGTCGCTTCGTCTTTGTCTTCATTTTTTCTTTGGGCATGTTCGTGTTGTGCTGTTTGCCCCAGCAGTTGTCGTGGTTGTACCGGTTTATCCTTTAGGTGTTGTGCTGTCTGGCCCAGCAGCGGTCTCACCTATGTGCTTTATTTATAAAGCTAGGCGCAAGAGAATAAATAATATTTTTCCATAAAAAACAAGAACAAATGATTCTACCGAAATAGATAAAAACTGCTTAGAGAATTCTGATTATGGGAGCAATTCTGATTGATGTGGAAAAATATTACTATTCCGGACTTTGACAAACTAATTAGTATTCCGGATTTCCATCAAAACACTAATTAAAGTAATGAGCAAGCGAAATTCGTTTCCATCCAGGCTGATTTTTCTTGCACACGACGGTGATGTATTTCCATCCGCCAACGAATTTGTTTCCATTGTGATTGAAAAACTTACTACTTCCTCCTTTTCAAACTATAAGATGTCTTAGGTTTCTGAAAAAGTATATTTAAACATTTTTTAGTGTGTAGATTTATTCCAAACCTAAATGAACATAGATATAAAAGAAGTCTAGATACATTTGCTTTACAGAGCTAAAACATCTTATATTTTAAAACGGAGAGAGTACAGTCTAATTGAATTTTTTGTCGAATGTAATTAAATCGTGTTATCAAAAATTGTTTACATTGTGATTGAAACTTACTACAGTCTAATTGAATTTTTTGTCGAATGTAATTAGATCGTGTTATCAAAAGTTGTTTCCATCAGCTAGCTTCCGGAATTGGGCATTGAGCTTAGTTGCCCCTGTCGTAAGCTTGATGTATCAGCTGTCCTTTTACGTTCGTCTTGTTGTTTTTGCATCTTGACCAATTTCCTCTTCTCGTGATGGAGCAAGTACTGGTATGCCATAAGTTCTTCTCGGGCATCCGCCATCATAGGAACTACACTCGAGATGGCATTCCTTGGTTTCTCCCTGGCTTCGTTTGCGATCCGAACTGTTATTCGGTTCCTGATGTGCGCACCGTCTTCCCCTTGGATGACGCGATTTTCCATGGGTATCTCTGTCCCGTTCCTGTGAGCACCTGTGTTGTTGTCCATGGAGAGATCGTCAGGGTTGATGATGGGGTTGCCGTTGGAATCCCGCACTTTCGAGGTTCCTCCACTAGGTGGTTCTGTTCCCATGAATAAGCACACCTGGTGGCGTGTTGGGTACGGACTGCTATTGCAATTATCGAGATCGCAGGAGACACCGTCGTAAGATCAGTGAAATCCCACGAGTCCGTTTCTGGGTATAGGTCGACCCTCTTGATTCCAGAGTCGACGTTGTCATCGAGTTCGCGATCGACGATGTTTGTCGAGTTCGTGATGTGGAGTGTTGGAGCCGATGTTAGCTCATCATTGAGAAACCGTTGATGAGATCCTCCCAGTCTATGACGGAGTCGCGATTGTCCATGGCTACTTGTAGGGACGAGATTGTCCCTCTAGTGGAGCCAACGGAGGACGTTGGTGCTACGGTTGGCGCTGCGGTTCTAATGACCCACAAGTAGAGGGGATCACAACAGTCTTCGAGGGTAGTATCACCCAATTTATTGATTTGATACAAGGGGAGCCAAAGAATACTTATAAGCCTTAACAACTGAGTTGTCAATTCAGCTGCACCTGGAAATAGTATTGCTCACAGCAGTTTATCAGTAGCAACATTTTTGTAGTAGCAATAGCAAAGTAACAACAGCAGTGAAACAAAGGTAGTAGTAACAATAGTAACAAACAGTAGGATATGAGTGCGGTAGGCATAGGAATGGATGAGCGAGCGTTGAATGGACAAGTCTAAACATGTAACTTCAATATCTAGGCAATTGCAGATAAATAAGATAAAGCATCCAAGTACTAAACAATCATAGGCATGTGTTCCATATATAGTCATACATGCTCGCAATGAGAACTTGCACATGTTTTGTCCTTCTAGCCCGTTGTAGCGGGGCCTCAAGGGAATCTACTGGCAATTAAGGTACTCCTTTTAATAGAGCACCGGAGCAAAGCATTAACACTCCGTGAACACATGTGATCCTCAGATCACAACCATCCCATCCGGCTGTCCCAATTTCTATCACTTCGAGGCCTTTGGATCCGGACAATAATATGTGTACACAACTTGCAGATAAGATCACAAACAAAACTATCATCATGAATCAATAATAAGTTTAGATCTGAGATCATGGCACTCGGGCCCTAGTGACAATCATTAAGCATAACAAGTTGCAACAAAGTCAAATAGCACTAATAGAGATACTAGGCACCATGCCCTAACAATCTTATTCGATTACATGATAGAACTCATCCAATCCCTACCATCCCCATAGCCTACAGCGGGGGATTACTCACTCATGGATGAGAGAAACATCGGTGGTTGATGGAGATGCGTTGGTGATGATGATGGCGATGATCCTCTCTAAATTCCCCGTCCCGGCAGGGTGCCAGAACAGAGTTTCTGGTTCCGAATCGCGCTTTCTGGTGGTGGCGGCGCAGCGGAACTCTTTCTAGAAAAATGTCGACCCCCCCACGAGTTTTTAGGTCAGAAGGCAACTTATAGGCGAAGAGGGAGGCTGAGGGGGTGCCCGAGGCGGCCACACCCCTCCCAGGCGCGGCCAGGCCCAGCCCGCGCGGCCAGGGGGTGTGGGCCCCTCGTGGACCACCTCTGCCTCGTCTTCTGGCTCCGTGAGTCGTCTGGTGAAATAGGATTTTTGGCATATTTTCCGGAATTTTTCCTGATAGTTGATTTTCTGCATAAAAACTAGACACCATTGTAATTCTGCTGAACTACTAAGCATCCATAAATAACATACACCTTACATGAACAGACTAAGCATGCCCACGATGATAAGTATATGTACAAAAATTAAAACAAATAGAGTTCATTACCAGCCTCTTACCACACCTCAAGTTGTCAGTAACCTTCATTATTTCCCTTCACTTGTGGGGCTTGAATAATAACATGAAACCAAAATCCACTGAGGACCGCTGAACCCTGCAAAGAATTTTCAAAAAACCAAAGAAGAACAACAAATATTTTTGGTGTTTTTGAGTTTTTAAATCAAGCACACAAAACAAAATATTTTTGGATTTTTCTTAAGGCAAACCAAAGCTAAAAAACAAAGAAACAAACCAACAGAAACAACGAAAATATTTTTGGTCTTTTTGTGTTTTAGAAAAGCAGAAAAAAATACAAAAATAAATTGAAACATGGATATACAAAGAACCGACGAAACATGATATATAGATGAGTGTGATGTCGGTATACCTCCCCCAAGCTTAGGATTTTGGCCTAAGTAGGGCTCAATCCAATGGCGACCAAGAAGGTGCGCCTCCGTACTACGACGAAGAGGCCCCTTCGTCCTGGTACATACTCGAGGACGCCCCTGTGTAGTGTACAAAGTGGTCATAAGAGGGCGCGTCCCCCTGGTAGTGTCCGTGGAAACCACGAATGCGCAGCTGCTCGTCCATCTCCTCCTTGGAGCATGACCAAGGTCCCCTGCAAATAGTGAACAAAGTGGTTTGTGGCAAAGGAATTTCCCTCTCTTCCCCATCAGTAAACATCATCCTATAAACCAAACTCTCAAGGATAGAGTTAGCAGTGACAAAGTGATGCGCTTTCATGGTAGCAAGATCAAGCCTCTGAGGAGCCAAAATTGGATCATTTGGATCAACAGAAAGTCCTAAGGCAGCAACTACACGTGCAACAATAATACCCCCATAAATGGGTGCTCTAGTAGCTAGGGGATGAGCAATGAGAGAACCAAGATTATACCTAGTTTCATTGTTGAGTGCAGCAGCTAGAAAGGCCAAATGATAGTTGGAAATATTTCTAGTGTTCTCCCTACCAAGAATACTCGTGGCAAGATAATAAGCAAAATATCTGATAGCTGGGAGTTGAATATTTCTTATCTTTCCGCGCTGGCTCTGTGGTCGTCATCATTAGTTACCCCGCGGTAGAGCTCCAAATCAGCGGGTTGAGCTGGAATCTTCTTCACCGTTCTAGCCATGGCAATACCCAAAATTTCGCAAAATTTCTTCAATGTCATGGTGATAGGCCTATCATAGATTTTGAATGACACATCTGACCTGAAAGGGTTGTTAGAAAAAGAGAAACTCTCCACAAAAGTTTTGGTGAGCATAGCATATTGCTCACTCTCATACTGCATATAATTAGTTAGACCAACCCTCCTAATAAGAGTTAGGAAATCATTGAGAATCCCTGTAGCCTGCAAAAAGGTAAAACAAGGGAAGGTAGAAGTGTGCGCATCCTCCTCATCTCCCTCGTTGCCAAAGCGCGGCATAATAAGATCCTTGTTGTAGGAAGGCCTAGCTCGGGAGGATGATCTCGAAGGCCTTGTCCTCCTAGGTGCATCACTCTCAAACACTTCTCCAAAAGTGTGGTTGTCCATGACCCTTTTTCTGAAATTTTTATACAAACATCAAACCAAGTAATTTACAAGTTGATAAATGATGGGGAACTACTATAGGAACTTGCTAGAGGTCTAAACATGCATCAAAATGAAATCTCTAAGCATAGAACAAGCATGCAAGCTCACATAACCTGTCACCTACAGTAGCGAAATACTCAAGATACAATCTACCAATCAAAAATCTAATTGGACAAGCGGAGGAGGCACATACCAGAGAGCAATCCCTCCAAAAATCAACAGCAAAGATGGGTTGAGAAAGGAGATCGAAAATCGGGAGCATGAACTGTCGTGGTGGTTTCACGGCATATGCCATGGGTAGGCTTAAGTTGGGGGCCGAATGGATGCTTGAGGTAACCGAGGAGGGAGTGCACGGTCTAGCCACGCATGAAGAACAAGATAAACTCTCCACACTTAGGATTTCTATTGATCCAAGAAGTTTACAAGTGCTCCTAGAGCTGTTTGTGCATAACGTCAGGGCACTAGTTTCCTACTTGGTCCAACCTCCTTAAACCCTAGCTATGCCCCTATTTATATAGGCGGTGGCCGCTAGGTTACATCCCTTTGGGTTCTAGGGTTACTGTTTAGATCCTAGTCCTTACTGTGCGGGCCGGGTCATGGGCTTGCCCTGAGCCCGTTGATCCAGTACACAAAGCTATACGGCTAACGTTCTTCCCGTACGTATCCTATAGTTCTTTTGGCGTCATACAGTGACTTTGTACGTCAGCCCTTGCTTTGGGCGTCACCCGGCTCATTTTGTATCATCCAGCATCGCCCTTCTATTTTGACCATGCTTTACCATGGTACCTCTTGAATCTTACTCGGAAAGCTGCCACGCGTCCTTTCTGACTCGGCCTTCCCTTGTGAGACTTGGCTTGTTGCTTCCTACAAGGTAAACAAACTTGTCTTATACGGGCCGACATAATTCTTATATCGGCCGCACACGACCTTCTTACCTGACCGTCGTTACCTGGTCCGAGTTATCTTTTACTCGGCATAAGCCAAGTTGGGCAATGTTCTACCCCTTATGACCCTACAGGGGGTTATCCCCCCGACATTAGTCCCTGAAGCTGGTGAGGCCTAGTAGTTTTTGTTGTTAGGCGTCTCTAGGTTCCTTTAATGTGTTTGGAACTTCTCCTTATCTTTGCATTTACTTCTTAGGGCCCACTGTTTGGCGTAATATCGATCTTTGCCGAGTCTATCTTGCCCCTTTCGAATCTCATCTTTGACTTTCTGGGTCATTTTCGCCTCGCGCTGAGTCATTTTCCATGCTGCCGAGTCATTTTTTGGCTTGCCTTAGTCACTGACAGCTTGTAATCATGATGACTTGCCTCAAATTTTGTCCCAAATCCTGACCGAACAGTGACGGCGGCGCAGTAACTCCCCGTCACTATGGTTGTCCCATCGCTCAACGCCTCGTGTCCTGCGCATCGTTACGTGGCCCAGGATTTTCCGTGTATCGCCTACACGTGGTGCTCGCTGATGTGCTCACTCGGCCAGATACACGGCCACACGGTGGCCACACGGCGCAGATGGATCCCACGCCGGCGGTTTTTACTCTCCTTAAGTAGGGGTGAGGGGAACTTAACTGCCTTTGCCTGTTCAGTTTCCCCTTTGCCCTCTTCTTCTTCCTCATGCTGGCACCGCTGTGCAGAGCCCCGTCCGGGTCACTGCCCCCACTACCGAGACTCATGCGTCTCAGAGTGAGGCCGACCCGGCGGCGCACCCGTCGGAGGAGACCCGGCCTAGCTCTCTAGTTACTTTACAATAACAGACCCTCGAACCTGGAGCCAGCAATATTGGCGCCGAGGAAACTCCTGTTGCTAGCTCCCCCAATACCAGTTTGCCTGCTGACCCAGTTGTTACCCCACAGAATGTTGTTGAGCCTTCTCATTCTTCTCCTGTATCTTCCCCAACCAGTTCCAGACCTGCTCCACCTGCCTTTTTGGCCAAAGATCAGACTCGTCCTGCTGCCCAAGGCCACGCTCTCTCCGCAGCAAGCCATCATCAACCAAGCAATTGACTCTGATCCATGCTCCAGGCACCGCTCCGCAGATTCGGCCCACACCATCAACAACGGCACCCGCTTCGGCGGGTCAGCTGGGCGAGTCTGCAGCTGGTGGATCCGGCAGTGCTTCCAGGGCTGGTGCCTTGCATACTAGCGCTGCTGCCACCCGTGCTGGGGTGGGAACTACCCTGAAGAAAGGACAGGTCCTGACTCGGACGCTCAGCGGGCACGACCTTGATTCCGCGGAGCGCTACGCCGTTGCCTGGAACATGGCCGACGAGCAAGAGGTGAGCTCTGGTTCTAGCAAGAAGATGAAGCTGGGCCCCAAGGTTGTCTTAGATATGACTCAACAGGCCATCACCTTGATGGCCAAAGCAGATCAAGTGAACGAGGTATGCCACTTACTTACTCTTTTGCGTACTGAGTATCTTTATATTATGCATGATCCCTAGTCCCCGAGGTTATTGCCGAGTAAGGAACTTATTCGGCTGTAAGCTCTTAGCTAGAACCCAATTTTTATTTTTTCCAGCCAAGTTTACATGTCGAATTTTCGATCCCTAGCCCCCGAGGTTACTGCTGAGTAAGGAACTTAGTCGGCTGTAAGCTTGATCGTACACCTTCTGACTATATATTTTTTGTGTAGCTTACGCATAATGAGCGCACCAAGGTGCATCAGGCTCTCCTCTGGGATTTTCGCAAGCTCGAGCTTGCTCACCAAGATCTAAAAGCTGAGGCTCAAGGCCAAGGTACTTTTTTCTTACTCGGCTTGTTTTCATTCGGCGGATCTTCTTTTGTTTCATTTCGCTGAATTTTTCTCATTGTTTTTCCATAGTTTCCGCCCAATCTACCATTGATGCGCTGCACTCACAGATCAGCGATGCTGAAAGTAAGATCTTAGAAGACTTTGTGACCGCTCCGCATTAGTGTTTATCCTTTTTTCCATTTCTATCTCGGCTAAAATGATATAATTTGTTGTTACTGACGAGTCACATGCTCCGAATAAGCAGAGAGGCACCAAGTCGAACTCCAGAAGGAGCGAGATGAGGTGAACTGGCTAAAGCAGCAGCTGGCGGATATGGAGCAAAAGAACCAGTCCGAGCTGAAGGGCCTGCGCGAAGAACTTGCCGAGAAGGATGGCCAGCACGCTTCCAGTGCCGAAAAGACCAACCAACTTCTCAAAGAGGTCGAGTTGGCCGTTCAGTCGGTGCATCAGGACCTAGAAGCTCTTCAAGCCAAGGCCAAGATCTAGCAGAGCAAGCTTGGCACGATCAATCCATTTCTCGGTAGTGAGTTCTTACTCTTTTCAGTGTACTTCTATCCTTATTCTTTGCCCCTTTTCTGTTGTTTTTATGTTCCCTTGTGTTCGCAGAGAACTTTCCTGAAGCTGAGATGTTCGCGCTGAGGGCAATGAAGAAGATTCGAGCCGAATCTGGAGCTCCCGCTGACGGCGAGATCACCATTGATGAGCACCTAGTGGCGCTGTCAGAACGCACAACCACTCTGAAGTCATGCGGTGTCAATTTGCTTAAGTTGGCAAGCCATGCATTCAGGATGCTCTGACAGGATGAGGATGTTCCCACGCTTATTGAGCCCATGCCCGCCAAGCTTCTTCTTACTAAGGACAGGCTGGACCAATGGCGTGAGTCGGCCGGTCGAGCTGCAGCGGACAAGGCCCTTGCCTTTGTGCTCTCATGGTATGAGGACATCAACCTTGATGTTCTCAAGAGCGTGAGGGATGAAGGCAAGTGGATCCACGATCCGGAGCTCATCAAGAAGCGCCAGGAGCGAGCCTATGCCATGGTTGAGTATGCTCTGGTGCACGCTTGGTGCGATAGGCCCAGCTTCCTTGACCTTGGTGAGCCGCTTGCTGAGACTATCGATGATGACGGCGCTGACAGTGAGGCTACCGAGTCAAACGGTCCTGAAGACTCGGATGATGCTCCTAACTCGGCCATCGCTCCAGACGATGCTCCCAGCTCCATCCCCAAGAATGCTCCTCCGGGTCCAGCTGCTTCTTAAGTTGGTTGTGTCGAAAACACTTTAACTTTGATGAGATCCTCGGTATGCCGGGTGCAGATGTAGTATACAGTGCACTTGTTTCGGGTATGTGCCTTTTGTCAAGGCTTAAACTTATATTTTGCTCTGAATGACAATCATCCAGGGGCAAGTCCCCAAGTTTCATTTGATGTTTCCCTTTTCCTTGAATTTGGCTCTTGTCTACCTTTTTTGGCGTTTGACATTAGTGTCTCAAAGTACTAAGGATTCAGTTTACATGTATGAAACTAGGCAACTTGATCTAGGGTCATTCGACATACAAACCAATATATCCTGCAATGGGTTAGTTAAAGGTATACATAGAGCCGACTCGCGTTTATCCCTTTACTTATCTAGTGTTCATGTTTACTCGTCGTTGATCTTTTCCTCTTGCTTGCCATGAAGCCGTGTTTTCGGACAACAACATAGTCGAAGAGTTGATTCTATCCGAGTAAACACTACTTGTTCCGAGATAAGTCTTAAGTGTCAACGCCAGTCGACATAGAATTTTCAAGAATAAACATAAGGGGTAGTCCCCAAGTCGGTTTTTCGAGTCATACCATTTTATTATCAGCACATAGCCGACATAAGTATCCGACATATGAGAGTTTGAGATATACATACACTGCTTCTCCTAAGTGTAGAAAGGACATAACAGTGCCACATTCCACGGCCTTTTGGTCTCATCACCTGATCTGTCCGCCTTGTTCTTTTGTGCTTCACGAGCATCTATTAGGTAATTGATGTCTACGCACTTCTATTCTTGTAGACAGTTGTTGGGCCTCCAAGTGCAGAGGTTTGTAGAACAGCAACAAGTTTCCCTTAAGTGGATTACCCAAGGTTTATCGAACTCAGGGAGGAAGTGGTCAAAGGTATTCCCTCTCAAGCAATCCTGCAATCAAGATACAAGAAGTCTCTTGTGTCCCAACACACCCAATACACTTGTCAGGTGTATAGGTGTACTAGTTTGGCGAAGAGATAGTGAAATACAAGTGGTAACGGTGCCAGAAAATAGCTTGACGGTGAGGTAAAGACTAAAGCAAGCAAACATGCAATAGATCTAGTAGCAAACGGTGTTTCAATGTTTAGAAACAAGGCCTAGGGATCATACTTTCACTAGTGAACACTCTCTCATATAAATATCCTCTCTTCATGATACTACTCTTAACTACCCTCCGGTTGGACACTCTAATCCACGGTAGGGCCTTCCCCAATCTAGATAACCCCACACTGTCACCTTGAGCGCTAGATGGTTCCAACAAACACCACAATTTCATAGAGACATCCAACTCCAAATATAACTCATAACAAATATTCAATCTAGCCAAAGTGACACACACGGTATGCCCGCTGTCACTTTCACACACGTGGGGAAAAGCATAGATCTATTAAAGCACAAAGAGTATTTATGTAGACTCAAACCTAAGTGACACCATGGCGTACACGCGGTCACTTTCACACACATGGGGAGAGCATAGATCTATTGAAGCACTTGAGTATCAAGGTAGATCTACTTGATTACAAAGCTCATGAACACAACAAGATCATGCATAGAGAGAGAGATGAACACATAGCTACCATAGAGCCCTTAGCCTCGAGCAAGAACTACTCCCTCATCATCATGGGAATCAACAACAGTGATGGAGATGGTGGTGGAGATCGATGGAGATGGCTCCGGGGGCACTTCCCCGTCCCGGCAGGGTGCCGGAACAGAGACTTTCTGTCCCCCGAATCTCTCCTTTGGTGGCGGCGGCGCTACGGAGGTTTTCATGGATTTCTTCTGGATGCCCTAGGGTTTTTGCGTTGGAGGCTTCTTATAGGCGCAAGAATCAAGATCGGTGGGGGTCCAGGGGGCCCACACCCCCTGTGGGCGCCTACAGGGCTTGCTCGCGCCTAGGGGGGTGCGGCCACCCTGTGGCCCCCCTCCGGCTCTGCTTTGTGGTTCCGTGTTGCTCTGGGAAAAATAATGACTTCGGCTTTTGTCCCGTCCAATTCCGAGAATATTAATTTTCTGCCTTTCTGGAACCAAAAACAGAAGAAAACAGGCAATAGGCACTGTGGCATCTTGTTAATAGGTTAGTTCCAGAAAAGATATAAAAACACCTCAAAGTGTAGACAAAGCAAAGCAAAGTAGATACAAAAACAAGCATGGAGGATCAAAAGTTATAGATACGTTTCCGACGTATCAAACATCCCCAAGTTTAACTCCTGCTCGTCCTCGAGTAGGTAAGTGATAAAAAGAATAATTTTTGAGGTGACATGCACCCTCACAATAAAGATCAAACCATTCGCAAGCATTGAAAGTTGTGATCAAAGAACTCTAAACGTGTGCATGAAAGATGGAGTTCTAACAATAGGACATAATACCCATGCAAGCAACATGCCAAACTACAAACAAAGATCATGAATAATATGCATTGAAAAACGTTTGTTTGTTTCACATACAAAAACATGGCATAATGGCAATCAGCTTGTCCCTCATAGAGTAGCGAATAGATGCATAGGACACCTTCAAAGTTCACAATGGTGACTAGAAACAAGTAGCACAAGAACAAGTAATATCACAATATGCATCAATCAATAAGCTTTGAAACACTGCGCACAGAATGACAACTATGCTCTCTTAATGGTGCCTAAAGGTAGAAGGTGGAGACTCAATAGTGGTGGAATAAAGACCTTTTATAAAGGAAGCAGGGATTTTAAGTTTCAAAAAGAGCTTCCAAAAATTATGGTACTTGTTAGATTTCATCCCTCATTGCCCCTATCATAAGCATCTTGAAGTGATTAAGGTTAAAGTGAACAAAGATGGAGTATATGCTTGACGAAGTATAAGTTGGCAATCTCAAGTCCCTTGAATACGAGAGCCACACCTCATGCTACTCAACTTTAGTCACCTGTAAGTTCTTGTCATTGTAAGTATTTGCATATCATTGAGAACCGCCAACGGGGTACCCCTTGCACATGGTACATGAGCTATCCCATAACCAAAATGACAAGGCAAGCAGACAATGAGCATCTCAGCAATCTTCTTATTTACCATGGGAATATGGTGCTTTTTTTCTCTCTTTCCTCTTTTCTCAATGTGTCTCTTTTTTTATAAGAAGAATGCTTCATAGATGTCACTATGGTGATGCTGCAAGTTTCCACCATGATTAGGCATGGCTTAGGCTAGCGGCCCAGGCATTTCTCTAACACAAAATACAAACTCCATGGACCTACAAGTTCCCTCTTTATTTCACATCGGTGACATCCATATACAAAAGAGCATGATATCAACTGAGTACAAAGTACAAGTGCAATGTTGAAAACGTTCCCCATGACAGCATGGTTCTGCTAATTCCAACATATAAGTGCAAGCATATACAACATAGAAGACACAATGGTTCAAGTTTATTAGGGGCAAAGAATATGAAGTGTGCCATCAAGTTTGTGAGGGCTTTAATCACTAAGTTTTCACATAACAAAATAGTTTTTAATTGGAAGATAGCTGAAAACAAGAATATACTTGGAATGGTGTAACACACCATGCATAGGAGTTTATGGTGGACACTTTGGAATAACTTGGTTTCTTGGGAGTTTGAATCATGTGTAGAGCTTACTCATACAAGTGGAGGCTAGCAAAAGACTGGGATCAACCAACTAAGAGAGCAATAATGGCCATAATCATGCAGTGCAACACAACAATACTAATCAAAGCAAAGAGTGGTACTACAAGTCAAGGAATAAATGATCATAGAGGCTAATGGTGACTTGTTATAGTCATAACATGGTGTGAGCATGTGCCAAGTCAACCCAAGCAAAACATCAAAGGAGAATACCACAATACTATGCTTTTGCATGCTAAAACAACGCATAATTCTTTCAAGGCACACTAAGCAATCTCAATTGTTTGGAACAAGACATGCTAAAACAATAATCACTAATCATAAGGTAAAAACAACACCTAGCATGTCATGCTAAAGTCTAAGTCACAGTCAATGCAAGCTCCCTTTTGTACCACTTAAGCATGAAGCTTCCTACTCATTTCCAACACCAATCGACTTATTTGAAACAACTCACAAAGATAATAATCAACAAAGATCAGTGAGATTGTTTCATAAATCCACAAAGAAGAACTAAAAAGTTATAAGCTGAAAGCACAAGAAAACTAAGGCTAAACATAGTGCTAGCAAAAGAGAACACTCACAAAACAATAAGAATGAAAACTAGAGTGTTCTAGGCAATGAAAACAGAGTATGTATCTCTTAAAAAGAAGTGTGGTGTAACCAACCAACTTACTCAATAAAACTAAGCAAATGAAAACCAAAAACAAAAACTGATACGCTCCAAGAACAACACAACAGTGCATGAAACAATAAAAACGAAGTGTCTAGAAAGACCTGAGATTTTTATTGATGAAGAAGGGGATGCCTTGGGCATCCCCAAGCTTTGACGCTTGTACCTCTTGGATATTTCTTGGGGTGACATCGAGGTGGAATCCCCAAGCTTGAGATTTTGTCCATTTTTCATCTCATTACATCATTCTATCTCTACACCTGAAATTTTTCCTTCATACAAAACTTCACACAATCTTCATTAGCAACATTAGTTTATTCAGAAGATATTAGACCTTAGGCAAAGCATTGGAACAGAAAAACTTTTAACTAAAAACACAAGCTACTGTAGCAACTCCTTCAAAAATCTCAATTTCCCAAAAAGAACCCAAAAAGGAATCAATAAGAAGCAAATGCGGCAGAAATCTGTCAAAACAGACTAGCAGGTAAAAACCGACTTTTTGGAAGACCTTCTGTTACTCAAATCAAAAAATGTTGAACTAACTAAAGTTAGCTAACATACTTGGGGATTTATTCGTAAATTTGCAGCTCAATCAGACTGGCATAGACTCCTCACGAATATTTATGGTGGAGGACAGAAATCTGTTTCGGGACAGCAACTCCCCAAATCTTACTTCCCTCTCATTAGAGGTCATTCTTGGCACAAAAAGAAAACAAAAAGGATAAGGAGAGGTCATTACTAAAGTAATAACTCCCAATACTCAATAAAACTCTTGGGTTATCTCCCAACAAGTACTTTTATTTAACGCCTTTAAGTTAGGCATAATAGTTTGAGAAGATGCTCTCATAAGAAATATGAATTTAAGTAAACTAGAGCATCAAGAAGCAAATTAAAAACACATTTAAGTCTAAACCACTTCCTATGCATAGTAATATTGTAAATAAACAAGTCATGAAAGCACAAAGCACCAAGCATAGGAAAGCAAAACAAGTGCAACTTCAAGACTTTCAACATAAAGAGGGGAAACTTAATATTATTGAGCTGCATAAGACCATGTTTCTCTCTCTCATAATAACTTTTAGTAGCAACATGAATAAAATTAACAATATAACTATCACATAAAACATTCTTATCATGAGCCACATGCATATAATTATTACTCTCCACATAAGCATAGTCATTCTTATTAATTGTAGTGGGAGCAAATTCAACAAAATAGCTATCATTAATATTCTCATCACCATAATCATCAAATATAGGAGGAAGATTGTAATCACAATTAACTTTCTCCTCAATAGTAGGTGGACTGAAAATATCATAATCATCCTTGTAATCATCATAGATTGGAGGTTTGGTATCATCATATGCAATAGAATAGCTATCTTCCAAAGCTGGGGGACTAAAAAGATCATTTTCATCAAAACTAGATTCCCCAAGCTTAAATTTTTCCATAGCATTAGCAATAATGGTGTCCAAAGAATTCATACTAATAACATTGCTATTAGCATGCAACTAAAGCTCCATAGGTTTTTTAATTTTCTCTTCAAACACTTCATGTCCTAACTCAAGATAAATGCTATAAAGCTCTCTAATTTTTTTGTTGTTTTCCATTAAGCCTAACTACTGAAAACAAGAAATAAAAAGACAAAATAGTAGAATCTAAAGGAAATGACTTCAAGCACTCACACTGGAGGATGTGAGTACCTTTTACCTTACCTCCTCGGCAACGGCGCCAGAAAAGAGCTTTATGGCTTGCTGTTGCCGTGGGGTAATGTATGTGAGTGCCTTTTACCTTTCCTCCCTGGCAACGGCGCCAGAAAAGAGCTTGATGTCTACGCACTTCTATTCTTGTAGACAGTTGTTGGTCCTCCAAGTGCAGAGGTTTGTAGAATAACAGCAAGTTTCCCTTAAGTGGATTACCCAAGGTTTATTGAACTCAGGGAGGAAGTGGTCAAAGGTATTCCCTCTCAAGCAATCCTGCAATCAAGATACAAGAAGTCTCTTGTGTCCCCAACACATCCAATACACTTGTCAGGTGTATAGGTGCACTAGTTTGGCGAAGAGATAGTGAAATACAAGTGGTAACAATGCCAGAAAATAGCTTGACGGTGAGGTAAAGACTAAAGCAAGCAAACATGCAATAGATCTAGTAGCAAACGGTGTTTCAATGTTTAGAAACAAGGACTAGGGATCATACTTTCACTGGTGAACACTCTCTCATATAAATATCCTGTCTTCATGATACTACTCTTAACTACCCTCCGGTTGGACACTCTAATCCACGGTAGGGCCTTCCCCAATCTAGATAACCCCACACTGTCACCTTGAGCGCTAGATGGTTCCAACAAACACCATAATTTCATAGAGATATCCAACTCCAAATATAACTCATAACAAATATTCAATCTAGCCAAAGTGCCACACACAGTATGCCCGCTGTCACTTTCACACACGTGGGGAAAAGCATAGATCTATTAAAGCACAAAGAGTATTTATGTAGACTCAAACCTAAGTGCCACCATGGCGTGCACACTGTCACTTTCAAACACACATGGGGAGAGCAGAGATCTATTGAAGCACTTGAGTAGCAAGGTAGATCTACTTGATTACAAAGCTCATGACCACAACAAGATCATGCATAGAGAGAGATGAACACATAGCTACCGGTAGAGCCCTTAGCCTCGAGGAAGAACTACTCCCTCCTCATCATGGGAATCAGCAACGGTGATGGAGATCGATGGAGATGTCTCCGGGGGCACTTCCCCGTCCTGGCAGGGTGCCGGAACAGAGACTTTCTGTCCCCTGAATCTCCCCTTCGGTGGCGGCGGCGCTACGGAGGTTTTCGTGGATTTCTTCTGGATGCCCTAGGGTTTTTGGGTCGGAGGCTTATTATAGGCACAGGAATCAAGGTCGGTGCGGGTCTAGGGGGCCCACACCCCCTGTGGGCACCTCCAGGGCTTGCCCGCGCATAGGGGGGTGCAGCCATCCTGTGCCCCCCCTCCGGCTCTGCTTCGTGGTTCCATGTTTCTCCGGGAAAAATAATGACTTTGGCTTTTGTCACGTCCAATTCCGAGAATATTGATTTTCTGCCTTTCTGAAACAAAAAACAGAAGAAAACAGGAAACTGTCACTGTGGCATCTTGTTAATAGGTTAGTTCCAGAAAAGATATAAAAAAACCTCAAAGTGTAGACAAAGCAAAGAAAAGTAGATACAAAACAATCATGGAGGATCAAAAATTATAGATACGTTTCCGACGTATCAGTAATATGAATCATTGTGCAATGCTTTGCTTATAATGAATGGTCCTTGCCATGGGGTGATAGTTTATGCATCCTAGCTGTGAATTTCACTAGTCTGAGCACCATATCCCCTTCTCAGAAAACACGAGGTTGAGCTTTCCGGCTATGATAGCGTCAGAGACTTTGTTGGTATATGGCGGATCTGGAGAGTGCCAATTCTCGTGCTTCTTCGAAGTAAGTCAACTCCATCTTCTCGGGCCTCTTTTACCTTGGCTTCCGAGTATTGTCTTACTCTTGGTGAGTCATACTCTATGTTGGCAGGCAAAACTGCTTCTGCCCCATACACCAGGAAGAATGGCGTATAGCCTATTGATTGATTCGGAGTTGTCCTTAAACTCCACAGTACCGAGGATAGTTCCTTGATCCAACATCCAGGTGATCTCTGGAGTGGTTCCATTAGACGGGTTTTTATCCCGGATAGTACTAACCGTTAGCTCATTCAACTTGTCCATTTGATTCTAGATGAGCGATTGACGCTACGTCAAGTCTTATTCGGTTTTTTCCATAGAAGAGAGCGAAAGCTCCTTCAGCAAAGTTTGTGCGATTATCTGTGATCACACTGTGCGGGTGACCATATCTTAGGATTATATCCTTTAGGAATGTGACAACTAATTTTCCATCCAGTTTTTTGATGGGCTTCACCTCTATCCATTTGGTGAACTTGTCAACCATTAATAGTATGTGATTCATGCCGCCCCTCGCTGGTTTGAATGGTCCTACCATATCCAGGAACCATACTGCGAATGGCCAAGTGATTGGTATAGTTTTTAACTCAGATGCTGGCAAGTGTGACTTTGACGTATAACGCTGGCAACCGTTGCATTTTATTACTAGCTCCTGTGCCTCAGCCAGTGCACTTGGCTAGTAGAATCCATGTCGGAATGCCTTGGCTACCAATGCTCTTGACGATGCATGGTGCCCACACTCTCCTTGGTGAATGTCCAACAATATTTCTTGGCCTTTCTCTGGACTTATACAACGCTGAAGTACACTCGTTATGCTCCTTTTGTATAACTCCTTGTTAATTATTGTGTATGATTTTGCTCTTCTCTCTGTTTGTCTTGCTAATATCTCATCATCCGGCAATGTTCCATCTCTCAAGTAGTTGAATATTGGCTGTGCCCAGGCTGGTATCGCTGGTGTCGGGTCTATTTCTCCATCAATTTCCATTGGCTCGCCGACATATGTTCTGCAGTCATAACCTGAGGAGTCCCCGAGTGTGATTCGACAACTGCTGAGGTGAATGGAATAGTCCCCGAGTTATTTGAACCTGCCCCTGAGTCAATCTCCATTGGCATAGCGTCTGACTCCTGGTTTGTCGGGGTGAGCCTAATTGACTCGGACTCTGGTGACGGCTTGATCGATGGTTTTCTGAGATGTTCCAATGCTACTCCTGGTGGAATTGCTTGCCGAGATGAGCCTAACTTGGATAATACATCCGCTGCATCGTTCTCTGCTCTGGATATGTGATGAAATTCACACCCGTCAAAATATCCAGAAATCTGTTGCACATGAAAATGATACAGTGCCATATTTGCATCCAATGCATCCCAATGCCCAGATACTTGCTGGATAACCAAATCCGAGTCGCCAAAACACATGATCCTTTTGATGCCAATTTCCTTGGCACTTTTATGCCATGGACAAGTGCTTCATACTCGGCTACATTATTGGATGCAGTGAAGTGGATCTACAACACATACTTGAGCTGATCCTTCTTTGGTGATGTGAGTACTATCCCGGCACCCAGACCCATCTTTGTTTTGGATCCGTCAAAGTGCATCTTCCAATAATTTGGGTCTGGCAGTGGTGGTTCATATTGCATTTCCATCCAGTCCACGAAGAAATCAGCTACGGCTTGAGAATTAATTGCATCTCGCCTATCATATTGTGGAGTGTATGGTGCTAGCTCTATGGCCCATTTCACCACTCGGCCACTAGCATCTTTGCTGCCCAATATATTCGAGATAGGTGCCTCGCATATTACTCGGATTGGGTATTCTTGGAAATAGTGCTTCAACTTCTTTGCTGCCATATACACCCCATATGTCATTTTTTGTTAATGGGGGTAATTTTGCTTTGATATAGAGAGCAATTCACTCAAGTAATAAACTAGCCTTTGGACTGATTTGCCCTCTTCTTCGCATTCTACCACTATCACTGCACTGACAACTCTATTGGTTGCCGCGACATAGAGCAACATTGGTTCTTTGGATAATGGTGATGCTAATATTGGTGCTGTTGCCAACATATTTTTGAGTTCATGGAAAGCGCTATCAGCTTGCTGTGTTCATGTGAATCTATTTGATTTTTTCATCAGTTGATATAATGGTAAGGCTTTTTCTCCTAGCAGACTAATAAACCTACTCAACGAGGCCATGCATCCTGTAAACTTCTGGACATTGTTGAGGGTTTTTGGCAATTCCATTCTTTCGATGGCCCTGATCTTTGTCGGGTTAGCCTCAATTCCTCGACTGGACACTAGAAATCCAAGTAATTTTCTAGCCGGGACACCAAATGTGCATTTTTATGGGTTAAGTTTCATCCGGAATCTTCTTAAGTTTGCGAATGTTTGACGCAAGTCCTCAGTTAGAGTATGACTTTGCTTGGTTTTTATCACCACGTCATCGACGTATACTTGAACATTTTTGTCCAGTTGGTGTTGCAAGCATTTTTGCATGCACCTTTGGTATGTTGCACCTACGTTTCTCAATCCGAATGGCATAGTACGATAGCAATAAAGCCCCATACGGGGTGATAAAAGCTGTCTTTATTTGATCATCCGGATTTAGTGGTATCTGGTGGAAACTAGAGTACGCATCTACGAATGAAAACAACTCACACCCGACAGTAGAGTCAATGACTTGATCGATCCGTGGCAGGGAAATGGATCTTTTGGACACACCTTATTGAGGTTCGTGTAATCAATACACATGCGCCACACCACTACCACGTTCGGGTCATCTTTTTTCTTCTCGACAAAGACTGGATTTGACAACCAATCTGGGTGCAGTACTTCCATGATAAACCCGACAGCCAAGAGCCTGGCTATGTCGGCGGCTATCACTTTCCTCCTATCTTCGGCGAAGCGGCGGAGGGGTTGCTTCACCGGCTTGGCATCTGGCCTTACATAAAGAGAGTGCTCAGCCAGCTCCCTTGGAACTCCTTGCAGGTCTTGTGTGGACCATGCAAAAATATCCCGATTCTCACGGAGGAAGCTGGTGAGCTCGCTTTCCTATTTGTCAGTCAGCCCAACACCAATGGTAACTGTGCGCTCTGGGAAAGTCCCATCAACCTGTATCTTCTTTGTTTCCTTGGTAGCTTGGAAAGATACACTGCCATGCAGATTAGTGAGTGCCGGCATAGACATTTGTGCTGCCTTGGCCAGTGCTGCAACTTCCATCATTTGATGCTTTTCCTGTGCTATGACCAGTGACTCGGCCAGCGAGGATCCGGCTGAAGTGCATGCGATATATCTCTTGTAATCTCCCTCAACTATGATAACTCCGCACGGACCTGGCAGCTTCATCTTTAAGTAAGCAACGTGAGGAGTACCCATAAACTTTGCCATAGCCGTCCTAGTGAGTAAGGCATGGTATGAGCTGACCAGGTCAACCACCTCGAACTCTATGGCTTCAGTGCGACAATTTTCTCTGTTGCCAAATAAGACGTCAACCCAGATCTTGCCAATTGGCTCACAGGACAGTCCCGACACGATACCATAGAAAGTTGTCTTAGTCGGCTCCAGCATGTTCATAGTGATGCCCAACTTGAGCACGGTATCCTTGTACATGATGTTGATGCTACTGCCATTGTCTATCAGTACCTTGGAGAACTTCACATTGATATCCGGGCCCATGAACGTTGGATCCAATACAAGAGCATAACCTCCTGGTCTTGGCATGATCTTGAGGTGATCCTTTATGCTCCAAATTATCTCCTGTTCAGACCAATGCATGTACTTTGGAATTGTCAGCATTGTGGCATTCACTTCCATCATCCGTCTCTGTTGACTCTTCTTGTCATTCGACTCTGTGACAAATACGACATAGCTCTGGTGATGCTCTCTGTACTCATTTCTGGTGCCATGGCCGGCATGAGCGTCATCACCTCTTGGGTTATGCACCTGATGCACAACCTCTCTTCTCTCTTAGTTATGATATCTCGGCTGCCTGTCCTCATATCTATGCTCAGCTCCAACAGCTTGAGCATTTCCTCCTATGAGCAGTGGTGGGGGAGGTGGTGGTAACTGCTGAGTCGGCGAATCCACTCTGTCTCCCTTCTGAAACCAAGTGCATTGTCTTGTTGTGTGATTTGCCGGCTTACTTGGACTTGGCATGTGGAACTTACACGGCTGATCCGACATCATCTCATAAGTATACTTATGCCTGTCTTAGTATGGCTTTCTTTGTTCATATGGCTTTTTGCCATCATTCTTTGGCATCCATTGCTATTGCCCATTTTTCCTTTGATGTTGGCTACTCCCAGCATCTGGATGATCCTTACTCACAGCTGCGACTTGAGTCGAACCATATCTGTAATCCGGTATCTCATCCCTTCTTTTACTTCTATACTCGGCCCTTTCCTGCCGCCTTTGCGAACCGGCAGCGTCATAGATCTGAGTCTCAGTCATGCCATCTGCCGACATAAGCAGAGGCTGAATCGGATCTCCTAACGCGTATGAGTCGGCGATTCTTATTGTTTCTACCAAGCTTACCGAAATCTCTCTCTGTAACCTTTGCCATAGTACACTTCCATGCCTGCATCCTTGTGCAAACCATGCAATGGCCTGAGACTCGATTACCCCTTCACAAGAGTTACGCATTGTGCACCATCTTGTGAGGAATTCCCTGTCTGTTTCATTCGGCCTTTGCTTGCACATAGCAAGCTGTTGTGGGCGATTTGGCCTCTTGTACATGCTTGTGAAGTTTCTCACGAAATCTTCCTGAAAATCAATCCAGCTGTTGATGCTTCCGGGTGGCAAATTATTCAGCCACACCCTTGCTGGTCCTTCTAGCATTTGCGGTACATACCGCATTGCCATCTAAAATTTCCCCGTGCGATTTTTACTGTTGTTCCATAATCTATGAGCCAGTCTTTTGGATTTGTGCTTCCATTGTAGGTCTTTGTTCCTCTGGCCAGCTGAAAATTTGGCACTGCCGGCTTCTTCATGATCCTTGGGCCAAAACATGGTGGACCCTATGGACCTTTCGATTCGATCAGCTCTGCCATTTTTATCCGATCGAGCTTTAGCCTCGCATCATCCGGCTGGAGATTTTTGCCTTCGAGTCTTGCCCCATTGCTTGGTACACATGATCCGGCAATTCATATCCATCATTGACCATTGCCGAGTAACCATCATTGTATCTGTTGGCGTTCGGGTCTGCAGGTTGCTGCACTGCTTTTCTCGCGCTTTGCTGTCTCTTTTCGGGTTGGGATGGCGGAGGATTCGGAGCTAGGTTTGCTCCTCCTGCCGAGTGAGTTCCACGCCTAGGTTGAGGTGCAAAGTTTTGCCCCCCATTGTCATTTCTTTGTGTTGTTTGCCTTTCTCGGCCAGCATTTTCTTGGTTCTCATTTCCCTGAACGACATTTCTTCTTGTTCCCTATGCATGGGCCGGGTTTCCTTGAACCACTGCCGGGTCATAAGCAACCATCTGCTTGTTCCTTCCTGAATCCACACTCTTTTCTTTTCCCTGTCTCGGCGCCACACCTGGTGAGGAGGCTATATGGCCTGCTGCTAATCTCGCTGGGATTGGTGTTGTCGAGTGAACCAGTTGTGACCTTCCAGCTACACCCGGATTCGCCATGTAGTACGCTTCATTCAGCATTCCTGCTGCTCTTACCAATTGATTGACTCTTTCCTGTTGTTTTCTCTTTGCTTCACCCGTCAGATGGGGAAGCTTGGCCATTGTTGCCTCTGTGGCTCTTAGATTTGCCATTGCAGTGTTATATGTCGGCCGCATGGCTGTTTTGTTGTTGTTTTCTGGTGTTATCTTTGACGTTGCGTCCGCTAATTCCTCAATGAGGTTTCTGCCTCTCAGCCTTGTTGCATCAAGCCAGGTCTTAGGGCCCTTGACTCGATTTGCCGAGTTGAGCTCTCAAATTATGATATCCAAATCTTGCTGTAACTGCGCTAATTCCTTTGCCTTCTCCAAGACTTTTATCTTGGACTCCTCTAACTCGGCCTACACGCACGCCAGATCAGCTGCTGGCGCTACTGGATCTACTAACTTCTCTATTTCTTCTTGCCATTCTTTGGCTCTTTTACTCCTATCTATGTTCTCTGGCTTTTCTAGCGGTGCCTTTGTAGTTCTTGCCCCCCTTGGCGTTTCCTCTGGATATCCTCCCTCAGCATCCTCATTCACCACAGGGACTACTAGAGGTGCTGGGGGATTCGGAGTTATCATCATTATCTCAACGGAGACAAGTTGATGAAGTTTTCCTGCGGCAGGAACCGCAGGTGGATCCAGCGCCAGTACGGCGCGCTCCGGGTATGCGTGCTCCACGCGCACCGCGACGTAGACCTGGTGCTCGCCGAACTTGATGAAGGGACCACCCCTTGGGAATGGCTTGGTCCCGAAGCAACCTGCATTGTCGCCGACGAAGTTGAGTGCTCCAAACCTCTGGATGAGGCCGGAATAGAAGCGCTCGCCCTTCTTGGCGATGACATTGCTCGTACAGATGAAAACTCCAGCAAGCGCCTGCTTCTGCCACACGGCGGGCGCCAACTGTCATGGTGGTGTCACGTCAGATGCCATGGGTAGGCTTAAGTTGGGGGCCGAATGGATGCTTGAGGTAACCGGGGCGGGAGTGCACAGTCTATCCACGCACGAAGAACAAGATGAACTCTCCACACTTAGGATTTCTATTGATCCAAGAAGTTTACAAGTGCTCCTAGAGCTGTTTGTGCATAACCTCAGGGCACTAGTTTCCTACTTGGTCCAACCTCCTTAAACCCTAGCTATGCCCCTCCTTATATAGGCATTGGCAGCTAGGTTACATCCCTTTGGGTTTTAGGGTTACTGTTTGTATCCTGGTCCTTACTGTGTGGGATGGGTCATGGTCTTGCCCTGAGCCCCTTGATCCAGTCCACAAAGCTATACAGCTAACGGTCTTCTCGTACACAGCCTACAGTTCTTTTGGCGTCATACGGTGACTTTGTACGCCAGCCCTTGCTTTGGGCGTCACCCGGCTCCTTTTGTGTCACCCGGCGTTGCCCTTCTCCTTTGACCATGCTTTACCATGGCCCCTCCTGAATCTTACTCGGGAAGCTGCCATGTGTCCTTTCTGACTCGGCCTTCCCTCGTGAGACTCGGCTCATTGCTTCCTGCAAGGTAAAAAAACTTGTCTTATACGGGCCGACATAATTCTTATGTCGGCCACACACGACCTTCTTACCCGGCCGTCGTTACCCGGCCTGAGTTATCTTTTACTCGTCATAAGCCAAGTTGGGCAATGTTCTATCCCTTATGACCCCACCAGGGGTTATCCCCCCGACAATAACAGCAGGAACTCGAGCTTGAGAAAGTTTTCTGGTGTTTTTCGGGAGAGAGAAAGTAGTGGCTGGAAGGAGATACTTTGGAGGGCCACATGTGGGCCCCACCCAGGACAGACGCGTCCTGGTGCTGGCCGCGTCACCTGGGGGTGTGCTGGCCTGGTAGGTCCCCCTAGGACATTCCAGGTGCCCCTCTGCCCCTTTTTTCGAGGAAAGATTTGATATGAATTTTCTAGAATTTATCAGGAAACTTTATTTTTGGCCAATTTTTAGGTTATGAAAATTGATTTTCTCGCAGAAAAAGATTTTTTGTTGAATAAGCAAAAAGCAAACCAAACCAAAACTATAGAAGTTCTAAGACACTCTAACAAGTGAACAACTAGCAAAACTAAGACTAACAAGACTAAGAGCAAAGATTGGAAAGGAGAAAAATAAAAGTGAGCAAGTATAACCACTGTGAAAGCATTGTTTTGTTCATTAAAATCCCTTTGTTAACAAGGTTGATCAAGTATTATTACCAAATCAATCTTATATGAAGCAAAAATTTGCATTCCACAAAGTGATTATGTTACCTCAAACTTGATAACAATGGTCCCAATCATAATAGTTTCAAAACTTTCTTATGGAATGGGACAATATATTTTTCCAACTTTGATGCTCTCAATATTTTCAATGGAATTCAGGCAATAGCTCTTATCAATCTTCTTGGAGAAATAGACAGTATGGTCTTTGTCATTAATATTAAAAGTTACTTTTCCTTGATTATAATTGATGACAACACCTGCAGTATTAAGAAAAGGTCTCCCAAGAATAATGGACATATTATCATCTTCAGGCATCTCAAGCACAACAAAATCATTTAAAACCAAGCAATTATGAGCCATTTGAACATGAACATCCTCACATATACCAACAGGAATAGTAGTTGACTTATCAGCCATTTGCAAAGATATATCAGTTGGTATCAACTTTTCTAGCTGGAGTCTCTTGTAGAGAGAAAAAGGCATAACACTAACTCCAGCTCCCAAGTCACACAAAGCAGTTCAAACATAATTATTTTTAATAGAGCAAGGAATAGTTGGAATACCTGGATCACCAAGTTTCTTTGGAACCTTACCATTGAAGTAATAATTAGCAAGCAAAGTAGAAATTTCCTCATTAGGAATCTTCCTTTTATTAGAGACAATATCCTTCATATACTTTGAATAAGGAGGCAACTTAATAGCATCGGTCAAAGGAATTTGCAAAAATAAAGGTTTCATCCACTCACAAAACTTGTTGTAGTGTTCTTCCTCCTTCGACTTGTGTTTCTTATTGGGAAAAGGCATAGGTTTCTGCACCCAAGGTTCTCTTTCACTACCATATTTATTAGCAATAAAATGTTCCTTAGTGTACCTAGTGTTCTTAGTGTGCTTCTCAGGTTCTTCTTCAATTTCTTCCTTATCAGGAGCATCATTTTTATCATTACCACTTTCAGTTTCAACATCAGAGACATATATACTATTAGGATCTACAGCAGGTTTAGAGGGTTCCTCAATTGTTTTATGTTTCTTTTTCTTTCTCTTATGAGGACTACCACTTGTTTCAATTTGTTGAGAATCCTGCTCAATTATTTTAGGGTGTCCTTCAGGATATAAAGGATCTTGAGTGGCTGTACCACTCCTAGTTCTAATTCCATAAGCATGTTTTTCTCCCGAGGCATTATCTAGCATATCTTTTTGAACCTTAGCAAGTTGATCAATTTGGGTTTGAACCAATTGGAAGTGTTTAACAAGCATTTTAACATCATTAGTAGTTATTTCGACAATATCTTTCAACTCATTAATAGCTATAGAGTTTTCCAATAAATGATTCTGAACTTGTTTATTAAAATTACCTTGTTTAATAATAAAAATGTCAAGTTCCTCTAAGCATTGATCAGGAGGTTTACCATAGGGAATATCACCTTCATCAAAGTGTTGGAGAGAGTGTACCTCAATAGTGGATGAGTGGGGAATTGGCTTACATAATTCTTCTATAGGAGGTAAATTCTTCACATCTTCAGATCTAATACCTTTATCCTTAAGACATTTCTTAGCTTCTTTCATCACTTCATCATTTAATGCAATCACTCCCCTTTTCTTCGGTGTTGGTGTTGGAGCTGGTTTAGGCACAATTGGTTCAGGAGTAATGGCCTCAGGTGTAATTAGCTCAGTTGAAGTCCAATCATCATAATTCTTGCTTATTTTAGCCATTAATTCTTCAGCTTCTGCAGGAGTTCTTTTCCTGAAAACACAATCAGCAAACCTATCTAGGTATGTCCTAAAATCATCAGTTAGTCCATTATAATAAATATCAAGAAGCTCATTTTTAGGAAATGGACATCCAGGGTGTGCATGAATCAAGGCACATAACCTTGTCCATGACTCAGGCAATTTCTCTTCTTTCCCTATTTAAAATCAAAAAGTTTCTACAAAGCAGCATGTCTAGCACTAGGAGGAAAATGTTTCTGAAAGAAAGAAGCAATCAAGCAATCAGGGTTATCAATGGATCTAGGAGGTAATCTATTAAACCAAGATTTAGCTTCTCCTTTTAGTAAAAAGGGAAGATCTTTGTAAAAAACTATTTGCACATCTTAAAATCATCAGAAAATAAGGAACTCATAGTGGAAAGCTCATTCATATGAGCTACATCACTTCCATTTCCGGCCGCACAAAAATATTCTTTCTCAACAATGTTTATGTAGGAAATGGCAAATGTCTATGAGAGAAGTAGCAAACTTAGCATCTGGAGACAGTTTATCTTTAAAGATTATGATTTCTCTCTTGAATGGTACATCTCTCAAGGAGACTCCTAATAGCACTAGCACCACATGTGTTTTGGTACTCTTCAATAAATTCATCAGTCATTTCAATGTAACCATCATTAATATCATATCTCTCTCTAGACTCAGGTGAGCTAACAGGTGTAATAGTGTCTTCACTAGGAGTTTCAGTGTTTCCCAAAATAGTTCTAGCAATAGTAGCATCTAGGAAAGGACCTAATGAACCACTCGTATCAAGCATAGTAGAAGTAACATCATGAGAATCAGAAGCAATTTCAGATTCAGCAGTAGTAGTAGTGTGTGTAGCATGTGTATGTGGTGGTGGTGCGAAGCTTACTTATAAAAAATGGTGAATCAAGAGCAGCAGAGGTGTTTAGAACTGTACATCTTCTTGTAGTAGATGATAAAATAGAAAACTTTCCATCACGAGGCTTCCCCATGATGAAAGGAATAGCAGCGAACAATAATAGATCCAAGTGAACTTACAAATAAAGCTATGCTCCCCGGCAATGGCGCCAGAAAATATTCTTGATGACCCACAAGTATAGGGGATCGCAACAATCTTTGAGGGTAGTATTACCCAATTTATTGATTCGACACAAGGGGAGCCAAAGAATACTTATAAGCATTAACAATGGAGTTGTCAATTCAGCTACACCTGGAAATAGTCTTGCTCATAGCAGTTTATCAGTAGCAACAGTTTTGTAGTAGAAATAGAAAAGTAACAGCAGCAGTGAAACAAAGGCAGTAGTAACAATAGTAGCAAACATTAGGATATGAGTGCGGTAGGCATAGGGATGGATGGACGGGCGTTGCATGGACAAGTCTAAACATGTAACTTCAAGATTTAGGGCAATTGCAGATAAATAAGATAACCAAGTACTAAACAATCATAGGAATGTGTTCTATATATAGTCATACGTGCTCTCAATGAGAACTTGCACAACATATTTTGTCCTGCCAGCCCGTTGCAGCGGGGCCTCAAGGGAATCTACTGACAATTAAGGTACTACTTTTAATAGAGCATCAGAGCAAAGCATTAACACTCCATGAACACATGTGATCCTCACATCACAACCATCCCCTCCGGCTGTCCCAATTTCTGTCACTTCGGGGCCTTTGGATCCGGACAATGATATGTGTACACAACTTGCAGATAAGATCACAAACAATATTACCATCATGAATCAATAATAAGTTCAAATCTGAGATCATGGCACTCGATCCCAAGTGACAAGCATTAAGCATAACAAGTTGCAACAAAGTCAAATAGCACTAATAGACATACTAGGCACCATGCCCTAACAATCTTATTCGATTACATGATAGAACTCATCCAATCCCTACCATCCCCATAGCCTACAGCGGGGGATTACTTACTCATGGATGGTGGAAACATGGATTCTTGATGGAGAGGCGTCGGTGATGATGATGGCGATGATCCTCTCCAAAATCCTCGTCCCGGCAGGGTGCCAGAACAGAGTTTTTGGTTCTGAATCGCGGTTTCTGGTGGTGGCGGCGCAGCGGAACTCTTTCTGGAAAAACGTCGACCCCCCTCCTCTCGAGTTTTTAGGTCATAAGGCAACTTATAGGCGAAGAGGGAGGCTGAGGGGGTGCCCGAGGCGGCCACACTCCTCCAGGTGCGGCTAGGGGGTGTGGGCACCTCGTGGCCCACCTCCGCCTTGTCTTCTGGCTCCGTGAGTCTTCTGATGAAATAGGATTTTTGGCATATTTTTCGAGATTTTTTCTGATAGTTGATTTTCTGCACAAAAACTAGACACCAAGGTAATTCTGCTGAAAACAGCGTCAGTTCGTGTTAGTTGTATCCAAATCACACAAGTTTAGAGGAGAAACAATAGCAAAAGTGTTCAGGAAATTAGATACATTTTGGACGTATCAGGTTCCTACCGATGGACCCTAACAGACTAGATCCAAAAGATAGAAAGTTCCCTCTGATCTGATGCAGAGGCTTTCAATCATCATACCTGTCTCTCGGTCGAAGTTTTCAAAGATCGGAAGAAGGGTATGAGGGTGTGGAAGGATATCGATGGAACCGAAACGGGTCTAACCACTCCCGATTACCGAGTTGTTGCTTGGTAAAGAGAGAGGCACCAAACTCATGACTCTAGTGCTCGGATTTCCCACATACGGCGCTAATTGATGAGGGGTAACCTCGACAATTCCCATTGTTATGGACTTGGGTTTCGGGTAGAAGGGAGCGATGGTGATTTAATTGGCTTATCAGACAAACAAGAGAGGTGATATTTACCCAGGTTCAAGCCCTCGTATAGAATACTCTACTCCTGCTTGTGTGATTATTATTGATGGAGAGTACAAAGTCGTCGGGTTGCTAAATGTGATCTAGCTTGCGGCGGGTTGTGGTGAGTTGAAAGCTAACCTTACCTCTCCATCGGCTTCTCCGAGCCTTTATATGAGAGGCTAGGTATGATACGTCTAAAATGTATCTACTTTCCTGAACACTTTTGCTATTGTTTCTCCTCTAAACTTGTGTGATTTGGATACAACTAACACAGACTGACGCTGTTTTCAGCAGAATTACCTTGGTGTCTAGTTTTTGTGCAGAAAATCAACTATCAGGAAAAATCCCGGAAAATATGCCAAAAATCCTATGTCACCAGAATATCCACGGAGCCAGAGTATGAGACGGAGGGGAGCCCTGGGTGGCCCACATCCCCCTGCCGTGCGGGTGGGCCCACCCCGCGCTTGGGAGGGGTGTGGCCAGCCCAGGCACCCCCTCGGCCTCTCTCTTCGCCTATAATATGCCTTCTAACCTAAAAACTTAGGGAGTTCGACGTTTTTCTAGAGAGAGTTCTGCTGCACCACCACAACCAGAAACCGCGATTTGGATCCAGAAACTCCGTTCTAGCACCCTGCCGGGACGGGGAATTTGGGGAGGATCATCACCATCGTCATCACCAATGCCTATCCATCAACCATCAATGTTTCCCTCATCCATGAGTGAGTAATCCCCCGCTGTAGGCTATGGGGATGGTAGGGATTGGATGAGTTCTATCATGTAATCAAATAAGATTGTTAGGGCATGGTGCCTAGTATCTCTATTAGTGCTATTTGACTTTGTTGCAACTTGTTGTGCTTAATGCTTGTCACTAGGGCCCGAGTGCCATGATCTCAGATCTAAACTTATTATTGAATCTTTATGATAGTATTGTTTGTGATCTTATCTGCAAGTTGTGTACATATATCATTGTCCGGATCCAAAGGCCCCGAAGTGACAGAAATTGGGACAACCAGAGGGGATGGCTATGATGTGAGGATCACATGTGTTCATAGAGTGTTAATGCTTTGCTCCAGTGCTCTATTAAAAGGATCACCTTAATTTCCAGTAGTTCCCTTGAGGTCCCGCTGCCACGGGCTGGCATGACAAAAGATGTTGTGCAAGTTCTCATGGCGAGCACGCATGACTATATATGGAGCACATGCCTATGATTGTTTAGTATTTGGATGCTTATTCTTATTTATCTGCAATTTCCCTAGATCTTGAAGTTACATGTTTAGACTCGTCCATGCAATGTCCGTCCATCCATCCCTATGCCTACTGCACTCATATCCTATGTTTGCTGCTACTGTTACTATTTCTCCTGTTTTACTGCTGCTATTGGTACTACAAACTATTGCTACTAATAAACTTCTGTGAGAAAGAACTATTTCCAGGTGCAGCTGAATTGACAACTCAGTTGTTAAGGCTTGCAAGTATTATTTGGCTCCCCTTGTGTCGAATCAATAAATTGGGTAATACTACCCTCGAAGACTGTTGCGATCCCCTATATTGTGGGTCACCAAGACTATTTTCTGGCACCGTTGCCGTGGAGCATAGCTTTATTTGTAAGTTAACTTGGATCTACTATTGTTCACTGCTACTCCATTCATCATGGGTAAGTCTCGTGATGGAAAGTTTCCTATTTTACCATCCACTACAAGAAGAGGTACAATCCTAAACACTTCTGCTGCTCTTGATTCACCGTTTGTTATAAGTAAGCTTGTTACACCACCACCACATACTCATGCTACACACACTGCTACTACTGCTGAATCTGAAACTGCTTTTGATACTCATGATGTTACTTCTACTATGCTTGATGCGCGTGGTTCATTAGGTCCTTTCCTAGATGCTACTATGGCTAGTCTAGGAAATACTGAAACTCCTAGTGAAGACACTATTACACCTGTTAGCTCACCTGAGTCTAGAGAGAGATACGATATCAATGGTGGTTACATTGAGTTTACTGATGAATTTATTGAAGAGTGTTGAAACACAGATGGTGCTAGTGCTATTAAGAGTCTCCTTGAGAGACGTACCATTATTCCTAAACTGTCCTCTGATCCTAAGTTTTCCACCTCTCCCATAGATATTAAAGATAAAAAATTATGATTTCTCTCTTGATTTATCCTATTTAGACATTGTTGAGAAAGAACCATTTTGTGGGACTGAAAATGAGAGTGTTGTAGCTCATATGAATGAGCTTTCTACTATGAGTGCTTTATTATCTGATGATTTTAAGATACGCAAGTACTTTGTTACTAAGATCTTCCCTTTTTCACTAAAAGGAGAAGCTAAGGCTTGGTTTAATAGATTACCTCCTGGTTCCATTGATAGCCCTGATTGCTTGATTGCTTCCATCTTCCAGAAATATTTTCCTCCCAGTGCTATACATGCTGCTTTGCAGAAACTTTTTGATTTTAAACAGGGAGAAGAAGAAAAATTGCCTGATTCATGGACAAGGTTCTGTGCCTTGATTCATGCACATCCTGGATGTCCATTACCTAAAAATGAGCTTCTTGATATTTATTATAATGGACTAACTGGTGATTCTAGGACATACCTAGATGGCTTTGCTAATTGTGTTTTCAGGAAAAGAACTCCTACAGATGATGAAGAATTAATGGCTAAAATAAGCAAGAATTATGATGATTGGACTTCAACTGAGCTAAATACACCTGAGCCTATTACTCCTGAACCAGTTGTGCTTGAACTAGTTCCAATACCAACACCAAAGAAGAGATGAGTAATTGCATTAAACGATGAAGTGATGAAAGAAGCTAAGAAATGTCTAAAGGAGAAAGGTATTAGAGCTGAAGATGTGAAGAATCTACCTCCTATAGAAGAATTATGTAAGCCAATTCCCCACTCATCTACAATTGAGGTACACTCTCTCCACTTTGATGAAGGTGATATTCCGTATGGTAAGCCTCCTGATCAATGTCTAGAGGAACTTGACACATTTATTGTTAAACAAGGTAATTTTAATAAACAAGGTCAGAATCATTTATTGGAAAACTCTAGAGCTATTAATGAGTTGAAATATATTCTGAAAAGAACTGCTAATGATATTAAAATGCTTTGTAAACACTTTCAAATGGTTCAAACCCAAATTGATCAATTTGCTAAGGTACAAAAAGATATGCTAGTTAATGCCTCATGAGATAATAATGCTTATGGAATTAGAACTAGGAGTGGTATACCCACTTAAGATCCTTTATATCCTGAAGTACACTCTCAAATAATTGAGAAGAATTCTCAACAAGGTGAAAGTAGTGATAGTCCTCGTAAGAGAAAGAAAAGGAAACATAAAATAGTTGAGGAACCACTTGAACCTGCTGTAGATCCTAATAGTATATCTGTCTCTGATGCTGAAACTGAGAGTGGTAATGATAAAAATGATGCTCCTGATAAGGAGGAAGTTGAGGAAGAACCTGAGAAGCACACTAAGAACACTAGGTACAGTAAGGAATATTTTATTGCTAAAAAACATGGTAGTGAGAGAGAACCTTGGGTGCATAAACCTATGCCTTTTCCGAACAAGAAACACAATTCAAAGGAGGAAGAACACTACAACAAGTTTTGTGAGTGGATGAAACCTTTATTTTTGCAAATTACTTTGATTGATGCTATTAAGTTGCCTCCTTATTCAAAGTATATGAAGGATATTGTCTCTAATAAAAGGAAGATTCCTAATGAGGAAATTTCTACTCTGCTTGCTAATTATTCCTTCAATGGTAAGGTTCCAAAGAAACTTGGTGATCCAAGTATACCAACTATTCCTTGCTCTATTAAGAACAATTATGTCAGAACTGCTTTATGTGATTTGGGAGTTGGAGTTAGTGTTATGCCTTTTTCTCTCTACAAGAGACTCCAGTTAGAAATGTTGATACCAACTGATATATCTTTGCAAATGGCTGATAAGTTAACTACTATTTCTGTTGGTATATGTGAGGATGTTCCTGTTCAAGTGGCTCACAATTGCTTGGTTTTAATTGATTTTGTTGTGCTTGAAATGCCTGAAGATGATAATATGTCTATTATTCTTGGGAGACCTTTTCTTATGATTTTGTTGTGCTTGAAATGCCTGAAGATGATAATATGTCTATTATTCTTGGGAGACCTTTTCTTAATACTGTAGGTGTTGTCATTAATTGTAATTAAGGAAAAGTAACTTTTAATATTAATGACAAAGAGCATACTGTCTATTTCCCCAAGAAGGTTGCTAAGAACTATTGCCTGAATTCCATTGAAAATATTGATAGCATCAAGGTTGGAGAAATATATTGTCCCATTCCATAAGAAAATTTTGAAACTATTATGATTGGGACCATTGCTATCAAATTTGAGGTAACATAAGCACTTTGTGGAATGAAAAGTTTTGTTTCATATAAGATTGTTTTGGTAACAATACTTAATCAACATTGTTAACAAAAGGATTTTAATGAAGAAAATAATGTTTTCATTGTGGTTACACTTGCTCACTTTTACTCTTCTCCTTCCTAGTCTTTGCTTTTTCTCTTGCTAGCTTTGGTTTTGCTAGTTGTTTACTTGTTAGAGTGTCTTAGAAGTTCGGTAGTTTTGGTTTGCTTTTGCTTCTTCTAAAAAAATCTTTTCTTCGAGAAACTCAATTTTCATACCCTGAAAATTGGCCAAAAATAAAGTTTCCTGAAAAATCCCAGAAAATTCAAAATAAATTTTTCCTCGAAAAAAGGGGCAGAGGGACACCTGGAGTGGCCCAGGGCCCCCCAGGCCAGCACACCCCTGGGTGGCGCGGCCAGCCCCCAGGTGGCGCCTGGCCAGGGTGTGGCCCACACGTGGCCTTCCAAGATGCCTCCTCCCAGCCATCTTCTTTCTCTCTCCTGAAAAACACCGGAAAACTTTCTCAAGCTCGAGTTCCTGCTGTTCTTGCTCCCGATTTTCAATCTCCTTGCTCAGCCCATCTTTGCTGCTTATTTTTGGAGGGATTGCTCCTTGGTATGTGCCTCCTCCGCTTGTCCAATTAGATTTGTGATTGGTAGATTGTACCTTGAGTATTTTGCTGCTATAGGTGTCAGGTTGTGTGAGCTTTCATGCTTGTTCTATGCTTATAGATTACATTTTGATGCATGTGTAGCCCTCTAGCAAGTTCCTATAGTAGTTTCTCATCATTTACCAACATGGAAATCACTTGGTTTCATGTTATTATTCAAGTCACACAATTGAAGGGCAATAATGAAGATTAAGACAACTTGAGGTGTGGTAAGAGGCCGGTAACAAACTCTATTTGTTTTCATTTTTGTACATATAATCATCATTGTGAGCATGCTTAGTCTGTTCATGTAAGGTGTATGTTATTAATGGATGCTTAGTAGTTCTTGCTTTCTTGTGATTAGCTCCAGCTTGCTAATAGTTTGTAGCATGTCATATGAATGTTTGCTTGCATTGTTTTATTCATAACTTGGTATGATATTGTGGTATCCTCCTCTGAATGTTTCATGTGAACATGCTCACGCATGCATATGACTAAACAATAGTTAGTAAGCCTCGATCATTTATTTTGCCTCACAGTTCTTGTATCATTTTCATGCCATAATTATTAGTCTTGTTTTGTTGCAAGCATGATTATGAAAGTTATTGCTCTCTCGTTTGTTGCTCCCTCTCTATTGCTAGCCTTCACCTGCACTGAGTATGAGATCTACTTGTGAATTCAACTCCCCAAAACCAATATTGCCAAAGAGTGTCCACCATACCTACCTATTAGCATCATTTCCTATTTCCGTGCATATTCATTATGCCTTTTTTTCTTCCAAATAAAATGTTTGACTGTTTTGAGAAAGTTAGTTAGTAAAGCTCTCACGAACTTGATGGCACACTTTATTCCTTGCACTTAATAAACCTGAACCATTGTGAGTGTCCATGAAAGTTATATTCTTGCAAATTATAGGTTGGGAGTTAACAGAACCGTGCTGTCACGGGGAACGCTTTCAACACTCATGGATACATATCCAGTTGATACCATGCTCTTTTGTTTGCGGATGTCGTCGGTGTGAAATAAAAGGGGAGCTTGTGAGTTCATGGAGTTACATATATATGTGTTATAGAAACGCCTGGGCCACTAGCCTAAGCCATGCCTAATCATGGTGGAAACTTGCAGCATTACCATAATGAGCAATCTGTGAAGCATCCTCAATAAAAACCTATGCAAATAGCAAATAATGATCGCTGAGATGCTCATTGTTTGCTTGCCTTGTCATTTTGATTATGGGATAGCTCATGTATCATGTGCAAGGGGTATTCCGTTGGCGGTTCTCTGTGATATGCATGTATTTACGATGACAAGAACTTACAGGTAACTAAAGTTGAGTAGCATGAGGAGCGGCCCTCGTACTCAAGGGACATGGGATTTCCAGTTTATGGTCTGTCAAGCATATAAATCATATTGGACCTCACTTTCACCATTAACCACATAAAGATGCCTATGATAGGGGCAATGAGAGCTCAAAGCTAATGAGTACCTTACTTTCAGCATTTGGAAGCCTTTCAAACTTTTCAAAACCTTTTTCACTTCCTTGTGAAGTCACCACTTATTCTATGATCACCTTCTTGAGAGCATAGTTGTCATTCTTGTGTTTGTCTCAAAACTTGGTTAATTATGTCATGACTTTGATGCTTGAACCTCTGATATCTTTAGTTCTAGTCTTCACTTGAACTTCAGAGGTGCCTTGGAATTTATTTTTTTCTCTACAAACAAAGGAAAGCGAGATACCACTCTATCATACCTTATTATGAGCATTGCAATGTTGCTTATGTTTATGTTTTCATGCTACTTATTATTATTGAGTTGGTTTCTCTTCATAGCTTGCAATGACTATTGAGTAGACTTAGTTGCATACTTCTTATTATGAATGGTTTAAGTATCTACTCCTGTGCTGAGAATATATACATCATACGAAGCAAATGTGTTCGTGAAAGTTCTTTTATCGCACTCATTTTTCAAATGAATTGCTTGAGGACAAGCAATAAGTAAGCTTGGGGGGAGTTGATACTTCCAAAACATATCTACTTTCCCGAACACTTTTGCTATTGTTTCTCCTCTAACCTTGTGTGATTTTGATACAACTAACACGGACTGACGCTATTTTCAGCAGAATTACCTTGGTGTCTAGTTTTTGTGCAGAAAATCAACTATCAGGAAAAATCCCGGAAAATATGCCAAAAATCCTATTTCACCAAAAGATCCACGGAGCCAGAGTACGAGACAGAGGGGAGCCCTGGGTGGCCCACACCCCCTGCTGCGCTGGTGGGCCCGCCCCACGCCTAGGATGGGTGTGGCCAGCCCAGGCACCCCCTCGGCCTCTCTCTTTGCCTATAAGATGCCTTCTGACCTAAAAACTCAAGGGGTTCAACGTTTTTCTAAAGAGAGTTCCGCTATGCCGCCACCACCAGAAACCGTGATTCAGATCCAGAAACTCCGTTCTGGAACCCTGCCGGGACGGGAAATTTGGGGAGGATCATCGCCATCGTCATCACCAACGCCTCTCCATCAACCATCAATGTTTCCCTCATCCATGAGTGAGTAATCCCCTGCTGTAGGCTATGGGTATGGTAGGGATTGGATGTGTTCTATCATGTAATAGAATAGATTGTTAGGGCATGGTGCCTAGTATCTCTATTAGTGCTATTTGACTTTGTTGCAACTTGTTGTGCTTAATGCTTGTCACTAGGGCCTGAGTGCCATGATCTCAGATCTGAACTTATTATTGAATCTTTATGATAGTATTGTTTGTGATCTTATCTGCAAGTTGTGTACACATATCATTGTCCGGATCCAAAGGCCCCGAAGTGACAGAAATTGGGACAAGCGGAGGGGATGGCTGTGATGTGAGGATCACATGTGTTCATGGAGTATTAATGCTTTTATCCGGTGCTCTATTAAAAGGAGCACCTTAACTGCCAGTAGTTCCCTTGAGGCCCGGTGATACGTCGGAAATTTATCTATAATTTTTGATGTTCTATGCTTATTTAGTATCTACTTTGCTTTGCTTTTTACACACTTTGAGGTGCTTTTCATATGTTTTCTGGTACTAACCTATTAACAAGTTTCCACAGTGCCAGTTGCCTGTTTTCTGCTGTTTTTTGCTCCAGAAAAGATACTAAGGAAATATTCTTTGAATTGGACAGGACAAAAGCCAAAGTCAATATTTCACTGAGGAAAACACGGAGTCTAGAGGAGAGACGGAGGGGCGCCAGAGGGTGTCCACACCCCTAGGCGCGGCCTAGGGTGGGCCCCCTGGCCGCCTCCCAGCCTCACCTCTTCGCCTATAATAAGTCCCCGATGCCGAAACCCAAAGTACCCGATCAATATTCCATGAAACCATCTATAGGCGCCACCACCATTGTCTCTAGATCGGGGGGATCTGAAGCTCTTCCTGGCACCCTGCCGGAGGGGAGATCATCCTAGAGGCCTTCTTCTTCATCATGCCAGCCTCCGGTATGAAGCATGAATAGTTCCACCTTGGACTACGGGTCCATGTAGTAGCTAGATGGTTGTATCTCCTCCTTGTGCTTTCATGTATAGATCTTGTGAGCTTCGTTCATGATCAAGATCTAATCTATTTTTAATCATGCATGTTGTGTTTGCGGGGATCCGATGGATATTGAGATTACTATGCCAGATTGATTAATGGTTTTGTCTTATTTATTCTATCATGTTTGTGTTGTTTGTGATCTTGCATGCTCTCCGTTGTTAGTACATATCTTGGCCAAGTAGTTTTTAGTGACTCCAAGAGGGGGTATTTATGCTTGATAGTGGGTTCATGCCTCTAGTTTCCAAGGGAAGTGACATAAATCTCTTCAGTTGTAGATGTGTTGTTGCCACTAGGGAGAAAACAACAGTCTCTTGTTCATGGAACAAGTGGATTGTTTATCTTACACACTTTGCTTAAAGAAGTTATCTGTTGCTTGCAACTTAATACTGGAGGGGGTTCGGATGATAACCCAAAGGTGAAATTCTAGTCATAGATGCAGTTGGATGACGGTCTATGTATATTGTTGTATTGCCCAATCGAATCTCATAGGATCTTTTTGTCTAGTATTGCATTGTTATGCCTTGCTCAGTTCCTGTCAATTGCCATGCTGTAATTTGTTTACCCTTCATGCCATGTTTGTTTATCTAAGGAGAGCACCTCTAGTGAACTATGGACCTTGGTCCAATCTTTACCATTGATACATTTTCCACTATTACTGTTTACTTGCTGCAAACCATCATTACCTTCCACACCATACAGTTAATCCTTTGTTACAGCAACTGGTGAGATTGACAACCTCACTGTTAGTTGGTGCAAAGTCTTGAGTTTGTGTTGTTTGCAGGTTTCCAAGTTGCTTGCAACACCTTTGAGATGTTTCCTTCCTCCTACTGGTTCGATAACCTTGGTTTCTTACTGAGGGAAGACTTGCTGCTGTGCTGCATCACACCTTGCTCTTGGGGTTTCCCGACGAAGCGCTCCCACGTTGACGCAGCGTCATCAAGATTTTCTGGCGCGTTGCCGGGGAGGCTAAGGATGTCTTCACAAGGGGAGTCCTCCTCAACCTTTCTCTTCACTTTGTTTTTAGTTTGCTTAGTTTCTTTTTCTTGGTTTTGTTTGCCTCTTTTTATCAAAAACTCCAATTTTTTTAGTTTAGTTTGGTTTGCTTTCTTTATTCAAAAACACAAAAAATTAGTTCCTGCCCTGCTGCTGCTGCTGTTTTTGGCTTGCTCCACTTTTTCCAAAATGAAATCTGCTGAGAAACCAAGTTGTGTGACTTCACTAGCACAAACAACAATGATTTCCTTAGCACTCCTACTGCTCCACCTGCTCCTGATGCTACCTTTTATGAAATTAAGTATGCTTTGTTGAATCTTGTGACGAGAGAGCAATTTTCTGGTGCTAGTTCTAATGATGATGCTGCCCATCTCAATAACTTTGTTGAACTTTGTGAGATGCAAAAGTATAAGGATGTATATGGAGATATTATTAAGCTCAAGCTGTTTCGTTTCTCCTTGAGAGGAAAAGCTAAAGAATGGTTGCTATCCTTGCCTAGAAATAGTATTGATTCTTGGACTAAGTGCAAAGATACTTTTATTGGAAAGTATTATCCTCCTTCTAAGATTATATCTATGAGAAGTGACATTATGAAATTTAAACAACTTGATAATGAACATGTTGCTCAAGCTTGGGAAAGAATGAAATCTTTGGTTAAGAATTGTCCCACTCATGGACTCACTGCTTGGATGATTATCCAGACTTTTTATGCAGGTTTGAACTTCTCTTCAAGAAACCTCTTGGATTCAGCTGCTAGAGGTACCTTTATGGGCATCACTTTGGGTGCTGCAACTAAACTCCTTGATAATATGATGGTTAATTACTCTGAATGGCACACTGAGAGATCTCCACATGGTAAGAAGGTAAATTCTGTTGAAGAAACCTCCTCTTTGAGTGATAAGATTGATGTTATTATGGCTATGCTTGTTAATGGGAAAGCTCCTTTAGATCCAAACAATGTTCCCTTAGCCTCTTTGGTTGCTCAAGAAGAGCAATTTGATGTGAACTTCATTAGAAGCAACAATTTCAACAACAATGCCTATAGGAATAATTTTGGTGGTAACAACTATAGGCCTTATCCTCCTAATAATGGCAATTCCTATGGAAACTCCTACAACAATGCTAGAAGTGCCTCCTATGAACTTGAAGTCATGCTCAAAGACTTTATTAGTAAACAAACCGCTTTCAACAAAACTGTGGAGGAAAAGTTATTAACTGTTGAGAACAATATTTCCTCTCTGTCTGAAGCACAGTCCTCTTTGATTAATAAAATCGCTGATAAACCTGAAACCATGGAAAGTTCCTTTGCTGCTACTCATGCCATACAAGTTACTATTGATGAAAATGTTAGACTGTTAGCACAACTTCATGCTAAGTGGGAGAGAGAAGCTGAAATTGATAGAAACAATAGTGTGTGCACCATCACTAGAATGGATACCACTAAACCACAAGAAGTCCCTATTCTACTCCTACAATGCCTAAGCCTAATGAGTCTACTACTAGTGATGCTAAGTTTGATTTTGATATAGATGGTTGCAATATTTCTGAAGTGATTTTGTTCCTGCAAAAGCTTCCTAGAAGTCCTGATGCTAGTGATATGCATGTTGCTTTCACCAAACACATTACAGATGCTCTTGTTAAGATTAAGGAAGAGAAGTTAAAACACAAAGCTTCTATTCCTAGGAAAGTAGAAGATAGTTGGGAACCCATTATTAATGTGCAAGTGAATGAATTTGATCTCAAAACTTCATGTGATCTTGGTCTAGTGTCTCTATTATGCCTAGGAAGATTTATGAAATGCTTGATTTGCCACCTTTGGAAAATTGTTATTTGGATGTCCTACTTGATGATAATGCTAAGAAGAAACTCATGGGGAGTATTAATGATGTTTTCATTATGGTTAACAATGCTTATGTCCCTGTTGATTTCTATGTTTTAGATGTTGAATACAATGCTTCTTGTCCTATTACTTTGGGAAGACCTTTTCTTAGAACTGTTGGTGCCATCATTGATATGAAAGAAGGCACCATTAAATATCAATTTTCATTAAATAAAGGTATTGAACACTTCCCTATGAGGAGAGATAAGTTGCTTTTTTCTCCTCCTTTGAAAGCAAGGTTTGATGTTAATGCTTCCTCATTTGAAAATACTTGATTTCTTGCTTCTTGTGCCTAACTTAAAGGTGTTAAAGAAAAGTACTTGTTAGGAGATAACCCAAGAGTTTCCTTGAGTCTTAGAAGTTATTACTTCAGTAATTACCTCTCATTATCCTTTTTGTTTGCTTTTTGTGCCAAGAATGACCTCTAAATAGAGGGAAGTAAGATTTGGGGAGTTGCTGTCCCGAAACAAATTTTTGTCCTCCACCATAAACATTCGTGAGGAGTCTCTGTAACTCGGATTGAGCTGAAAATTTACAAATAAATCCCCCAGTATGTTAGACAACTTTTGTTAGCTCAACAATTTTTGATTTGAGCAACAGAAGGTCTTCGAAAAAATCGGTTTCTACCTGCTGGTCTATTTTGATAGATTTCTGCCATTATTTGCATTTGCTTCTTATTGATTCCTTTTTGAGTTCTCTTTTGGGGAATTGAACTTTTTGAGGGAGTTGCTACAGTAGCTTGTGTTTTTAGTGAATTTTTTTGCTGTTCCAAAGCTAAACCCAAAGGTCTATTATCTTTTGAATACACTAATGTTGCTAATGAAGATTGTGTGAAGTTTTGTATGAAGGAAAAATTTCAGGTGTAGTGAGAGAATGATGTAATGAGATGAATAATGGACAAAAGCTCAAGCTTGGGGATGCCACCCTGGTGTCACGCCAAGAAATATCCAAGAGGTACAAGCATCAAAGCTTGGGGATGTCCAAGGCATCCCCTTCTTCATCAATAAAAAGCTCAGGTCTTTCTAGACACTTCATTTTTATTGTTTGATGCACAGTTGTGTTATTCTTGGAGCGTCTTAGTTTTCGTTTGCTTTTCTTAGTTGTTTAGTTTGCTTGAATAAAGTAATTTGGACCACCATTCTCGATGTGTTGTTTCAAATAAGTCGATTGGTGCTGGAAAGGAGTAGGAAGTTCCTGCTTGAAAGTGCAAGAGGAGCTTGCATTGACTGTGACTTAGACTTTAGCATGACATGCTAGGTGTTGTTTTGACCTTATGCTTAGTGATTATTTCTGTAGCATGTCTTGTTCCAAAGAATTGGGATTGCTTAGTGTGCCTTGAAAGAATCATGCATTGTTTTAGCGTGCAAAATCATAGTATTGTGGTATTCTCCTTTGATGTTTTGTTTGGGTTGACTTGGCACATGCTCACACCATGTTATGACTATGAACAAGTCACCATAGCCTCTATGATCATTTAGTCATTGACTTGTAGTACCACTCTATGCTTTGATTAGTAAGGTTTTGTCGCTCTGCATGATTATGGACATTATTGCTCTCTTAGTTGGTTGCTCCCATTCTTTTGCTAGCCTCCACTTGTATGAGTAAGCTCTACTCATGCTTCCAACTCCCAAGAAACCAACTTATTCCAAAGTGTCCACTATAAATTCCTATGCATGGTGTGTTACACCATTCCAAATATATTCTTGTTTTCAGCTATCTTCCAATTAAAAAGTATTTTGTTATGTGAAAACTTAGTGATTAAAGCCCTCACAAACTTGATGGCACACTTTATATTTCTTGCCCCTAATAAACTTTAACCATCGTATCATCAATGTTGTATATGCTTGCACTTATACGTTGGAATTAGCAGAACCGTGTTGTCATGAGGAACGTTTTCAACATTGCACTTGTACTTTGTACATAGTTGATATCATGCTCTTTTGTCTAAGGATGTCACCGGTGTGAAACAAATAGGGAGCTTGTAAGTCCATGGAGTTATGTATTTTGTGTTAGATAAACGCCTGGGCCGCTAGCCTAAGCCTTGCCTAATCATGGTGGAAACTTGTAGCATCACCATAATGAGCATTCTATGAAGCATCCTCAATAAAAAGCTATGCACATAGTAAATAAAAAGATCGCTGAGATGCTCATTGTCTGCTTGTCTTGTCATTTTGGTTATGGGATAGCTCCTGTACCATGTGCAAGGGGTACCCCGTTGGCGGTTCTCTATGATACACATGCACTTACTATGATAAGAACTTATAGGTGACTGAAGTTGAGTAGCATGAGGTGTGGCCCTCGTATTCAAGGGACATGAGATTGCCAACTTATACTTTGTCAAGCATATACTCCATAGTTTGTTCACTTTAACCTTAATCACTTCAAGATGCTTATGATAGGGGCAATGAGGGATGAAAGCTAACAAGTAACATAATTTTTGGAAGCTCTTTTTGAAACTTGAAATCACTGCTTCCCTTTATGAAGGGCCTTCCTTCCACTTTTATATTGAGTCTCCACCTTCTACCTTTAGGCACCATTAAGATAGCATAGTTGTCATTCTTAGTTATATGTGCAATGTCCCAAAACTTATTGATTGATGCATATTGATAATATTGCTTGTTCTTGTGCTACTTGTATCTAGTCACTCTTATGAACTTTGAAGGTGTCCTATGCATCTCTTTGCTACTCTATGAGGGACAAGCTGAATGCCACTATGCCATGTTTTCTCTATGTGAAACAAACAAACGTTTTTCAATGCATGTTATTCATGATCTTTGTTTGTAGCCTTTCATGTTTCATGCATAGGTACTTTGTCCTATTGTTAGAACTCCATCTTTCATGCACATGTTTAGAGTTCAGCTTTCAATGCTTGCAAATGGTTTGATCTTGGTTTTGATGGTGCATGTCACCTCAAAAATTATTCTTTTATCACTTACCTACTCGAGGACGAGCAGGAGTTAAGCTTGAGGGTGCTTGATACGTCGGAAATGTATCTTTAATTTTTGATGTTCCATGCTAGTTTAGTATCTACTTTGATTTGCTTTGTCCACACTTTGAGGTGCTTTTCATATGTTTTCTGGTACTAACCTATTAACAAGTTGCCATAGTGCTAGTTGCCTGTTTTCTGCTGTTTTTGGTTCCAGAAAAGCTAGTAAGGAAATATTCTCGGAATTGGACGGGACAAAAGCCAAACTCAATATTTCACCGAGGAGAACACAGAGTCCAGAGGAGAGACGGAGGGGCACCACATGGTGGCCACACCCCCAGGCGCGGCCTAGGGTGGGCTCGCTCCTAGGCAGGGGATTAGGCCCCCTGGCCGCCTCCCAACCTCGCCTCTTCGCCTATAGAAGCCCCGATGACGAAACCCTAAGTACCCGATCAATATTCCACGAAACTGTCTATAGCCGCCGCCACCATCGTCCCTAGATCGGGGGGGGGGGGGGTATGAAGCTCTTCCTGGCACCCTGCCGGAGGGGAGATCATCCCGGTCAGAGGCCTTCTTCTTCATCATGCCAGCCTCCGGTATGAAGCGTGAGTAGTTCCACATTTGACTATGGGTCCATGTAGTAGCTAGATGGCTGTATCTCCTCCTTGTGCTTTCATGTATAGATCTTGTGATCTCCGTTCATGATCAAGATCTAATCTATTTGTAATCATGCATGTTGTGTTTGCGGGGATCCGATGGATATTGAGATTACTATGTCAGATTGATTAATGGTTTTGTCTTATTGATTCTATCATGTCTGTGTTGTTTGTAATCTTGCATGCTCTCCGTTGTTAGTAGCTATCTTGGCCAAGTAGATGCTAGTGACTCCAAGAGGGGGTATTGATGCTCGATAGTGGGTTCATGCCTCTATTTAATCTAAGGGAAGTGACAGAAATATCTAAGGTTGTAGATGTGTTGTTGCTACTAGGGGGAAAACAACGGTCTCTTGTTCATGGAACAAGTGGATTGTTTACCTTACACACTTTGCTTAAAGCAGTTGTCTGTTGCTTGCAACTTAATAATGGAGGGGGTTCAGATTATAACCCAAAGGTGGACTTCTAGTCATAGATGCAGTTGGATGGCGGTCTATGTATATTGTTGTATTGCCCAATTGATGGGGGAATACCAATCGGGGTATACCCATGAAGTGGAATCGCCAGATGGACTGAGTCGACTGAAGCCCAGCCGCAGGATGGATCGACTCGCCGAATGCGGCGACTAGCATATATTGGACCCAGACGACTGGCGCCGACTGGAGGACCAAGACGTCGACTTCAATACAAAGCCCACCAAATACTTGTAAACTCTAAGTGGCTGCATATATAAAGCCATCAGGGACACCCCCACGGGGCATCTTCTTCCACATCTCTCATTAGATCTAGACTCTCCTCCGCTTACGGCGGCTCCCATGTAAACCAATCTATGATCATATACTGGATTGATAGCAGGACGTAGCGATCCTCCACCGAGAGGACGTGAACCTGGGTACATCGTGTGCCAATCTCGCTCCCGGATTCTCCTACGTCGCCTTGCTCCCTCTACGTAAGCTACCCCCAGTAGCATCTGCCGTGCAATACCACGACAGTTGGCGCCCACCATAGGGCAAACGGTGCTTGGAGATGATAATATGGGCGGGATGCCTCTTCATCGCTGGCGACCAGATTGCATCTGTCAAGGCTGTCTACATCAGACGGGATCTTCATGGCGGCGACCTGAGTCACCGAAGCGCCCAACAATTTCTCTCTCTCTTATTACCATTGCTTATTGATTATTATACATTAACTAATGATCTCTGTATACTGCATGACAAGAGCAATCGCCGAGGATTTTTCTACACACGTCAGTTGAAAACAACTCGTGCCATACTAGTCGGCCTCATCAGGCAGCCAAGTTTCATTGATCCAGTCCAGAGACAATCTAACTAGTTTGGAATAAAATAGCTAAAGCGGAGACGGCTGTCATCATATCAGCAAGAAGATGAAGCGATTCCATCAGAGAACAAGGCACATATGGCCATGTGTCCGCAAGTGTCTATATTTAATCTAAATACCTGTCACTGGTTATTCCATTGATTTATTATTTAATTAAGATTAGACTAATCTTTCCTACATGGTTTTTCATGTACATACTGCGGAGAATCAATCTATGGAGACGAGTTGACATGCTGGTTCACATCTGCCACGGACTCGCTCCTCGCGATTCACCAGGCTCGGCGACTCACCCGCCGCATAGACGTCGTGCTCGGGGACCCGCCTGTCGCGGACTCGTCTAGCGCAGACTCGTCATGCTCGGACTCGCTAGGCTCGAGGACTCGCCTGCCACGAGTTCGACACGGTCGGGTGAACTCATCACGTTCGTATGACTCACCCGCCATAAACTCGCCACAAACGGCTCGCCACGTTGACAACTCGCCCGCTCTATATTCACTGCGCTCAGCGACTCCCCCGCCACGTCGACACTGTCCGCATTTAACAGCTAAGTTTCTTTACACTCGTGCACATGCTATGAGCTCAAAACATATATGCATCTTTATTCATTCTCCAAAGCCAACCATGCAGTCCCATATGGCCCTTTCAGGGATCAAAATCATACTTTGGATCGGTTTCAGCTTTGTCTGTTGTTTATTCATGTCCGTCGAAGTAGTGAGGTTGGGTACCAAAAGGCCGACCTTGTCTCCGGGTTCAATAGTCTGACATCGTGTCCCTGTTACCTGGCAAGCGTTTGATGCTGGAGGTCTGCCTATTCATGAAAAGACACGCATAAACCTTACATACTGCCCATCGATCCACATAACAAAAGTGCATTTTCTTTAACATCTACAATTTGCACGTCTTACTAATGTTCAATATATTTCATAAATACACCTTATTGCAGTCATACTTTTTCCTCCTTCTCAGCAAAATAGTGTCTTTCTCGCCATTCTCCGTGATTCGGCGCTCGCCGATCGCTCGGCCTCGCCGCTCGCCGCGCACGGGGACTCGGCGCTCGCCGGTCACTCGGTCACGCCCCTCGCCGTGCTCGGAGACTCGGCACTCACCGGTCGCTCGACCTCGCCGCTCGCCGTGCTCGGGGACTCGACGCTCGCCGGTCGCTCGACCTCGTCACTCTCCGCGCTCGGGGACTCGGCGCCTGTCGGTCGCTCGGCCTCGCTGCTCGCCGCGCTCGGGGACTCGTCCCCTGTCAGTCGCTCGGCCTTGCCGCTCGCCGCGCTCGGGGATTCGGCACTCGCCGGTCGCTCGACCTCGCCGCTCGCCGCGCTCGGGGACTCAGCGCTCGCCGCGCTCCGGGACTCGGCGCTCGCCGGTCGCTCGACCTCGTCACTCTCCGCGCTCGGGGACTCGGCGCCCGTCGGTCGCTCGGCCTCGGCAATCGCCGGTCACTCGACCTCGTCACTCGCCACGCTCGGGGACTCGGCGATCATCGGTCGCTCGACCTCGCCACTCGCCATGCTCGGCTCTCGTCGGTCGCCCGACCTCATCACTCGCCACGCTCGGCAACAACCACTACTCATTTTCAGAATATGCATCTCTAAAGAGCCTCAAGTCGCCTCTACAAGACAACTCGAGCCTCGGGGACTACTCCTAGGCATGTTGCGTATACGCGTGGCTCCATGACCGCGGCTCGCCCTCGTCGACTCGTCACCACAGACTCGCCCTCGCGTACTCAACTCTCTCGGGGACTCGCCACGGCGGACTCGCCCTTGTGTACTCAACACGCTCGGGGACTCGCCACTACAGACTCGCCCTCGCATACTCAACACGCTCGGGGACTCGCCACCGCGGACTCGCCCTCGTGTACTCAACACACTTGGGGACTCGTCACCGTGGACTCGCCCTTGCGTACTCGACTCGCTCGGGGACTCGCCACCGCGGACTCGCCCTCGCGTACTCCACATGCTCGGGGACTCGCCACCGCGGACTCGCCCTCGCGTACTCAACGCGCTCGGGGACTCGCCACCGCGGACTCGCCCTCGCGTACTCACCACCACGGAATCGCCCTCGCGTACTCGACACGCTCGGGGACTCGCCCCTCGCGAACACTCTCTTGCGTATTCGGCCACGCCGACTTGGCAACATCATCATCAACAATTTGGTGGCCTCCATGTCCTCTATCACAACAAGTTGACAAGGCACCAGCCAAACTTCTCCAAGGGGAGACTCCGTCCAATGGCGACTCGCCTGGCGCGTCTACTCGCCGAGGCGAATGAACTACTTCATGAATTATTTCTCTATTTCAGGAGCTCGCCAACGACTCGCCATCGACTCCACCCTGGAATCGCCTGCGACGATTCGGCGTCTTGAAGTCATCGCCGATTCCCCGACGCGCTCGGGGACTACTGATGGGGGAATACCAATCGGGGTATACCCATGAAGTGGAATCGCTAGATGGACTGAGCCGACTGAAGCCCAGCCGCAGGATGGATCGACTCGCCGAATGCGGCGACTAGCATATATTGGACCCAGGCGACTGGCGCCAACTGGAGGCCCAAGACGTCGACTTCAATACAAATCCCACCAAATACTTGTAAACCCTTACTGGCTGCATATATAAAGCCACCAGGGGCACCCCCACGGGGCATCTTCTTCCACATCTCTCATTAGATCTAGACTCTCCTCCGCCTACTGTGGCTCCCATGGAAACCAATCTATGATCATATACTGGATTGATAGCAGGACGTAGCGATCCTCCATCGAGGGGACGTGAACCTGGGTACATCGTGTGCCAATCTCGCTCCCGGATTCTCCTACGTCGCCTTGCTCCCTCTACGTAAGCTACCCTAGTAGCATCTGTCGTGCAATACCACGAAACCAATCGAATCTCATAGGATCTTTTTGTCTAGTATTGCATTGTTATGCCTTGCTCAGTTCCTGTCAATTGCCTTGCTGTAATTTGTTTACCGTTCATTCCATGTTTGCTTATCTAAGGAGAGCACCTCTAGTGAACTATGGACCCCGGTACAATCTTTACCATTGATACTGTCAACACCCGGATTTTTCAATCCTAGATGCCTGTTATGCCATACATCGCAATCCCAGGATTACCATTTTTGCGAGACATAACAGAATTGGATACCATAGTACATCATCCATTACAAACGATACATAAGTTCTTACACAAATAGGGATCTCATGATCCAGTTCTTAATACAACATCAAGCAGCGGAATACGTAATAATAACGGTAGCGTAGGCGGAGCTCCATCTTCGGGGTCACAGGCAATGCTGACGATGGGAGATGATCCTAGTTGTCGTAACCTTCCTGGGGTCCATCTTCCAAGTACTCCTCTTCATAGTCTGGCCATGGGAATAGCCAGAGACAAAGCCATGAGTACTCTTTAAGTACTCGCAAACTAATACTAATAGGTAAAGGGGGTTTTTGGATAATAGGACACTAGGCTCTAGGGTTGTTTTGCAAAAGCCAGATTTATCTCTACTAAGTTCTAAAGCTAGTCACAACTTTATAACTCCTAACTGGGAACTTGTATTTCATATCACAACTCTATTGTGGTCAAGTCAAAGTCTTAGTTCATTTCACAGGTCGTTTTGAAAAGTCTGACGGGGGAACAGTATGGCCGCTCCAACTGTCCATAACCACGAACGCGGCTATTCGAATAGTTTGACACTCTGCAGAGATTGTACATTTTACCACAACATTCGATACGTCCATCAGGAACAAATCCTGAATTCACCATACTAAGTATGCGGATAATCAATCCTAACCTTTCGATTACACGCCCTAGTATAAGCACCTCTCCTGTGAGTTTGGCCTCCCAACCATGACCAACTGTCATCTTGGGTACTGCACAGGTGGACAATCTTCACAAGGTAGCCTCAGCTCAGACCTTGGCCGTGAGGGAACTAATACTAAGGAATATAAGTTTCCAGTCAAGCCCTACCCAATATTCGGGTATTGTGGTTGTACGATAAAATTGGAATGGTATCGCATCCAGACAACCATCAGTTTTATAAAGGGCTAAGGCTCATGCCTCAACATTTTTATCACCAAAATTCTCAAGTGTTTGGAAACACATGTCCAAAACATTTCAATAGAATGATCCATCATTCCAAGGTTTTCATAACCATTTTTCCACCAAGTATTCCCATCTAAAAGTTGATCAAGTTTTATGCTTAGCACTAGCATCTACAGGTGGGGGTAGTACTAATGAGGGGTGGTAACTAGTGGAGTTTCAACTAAGTACAACCTCATGTCTCGGGCTGATGTCAAGGTTCCTAACTTAGGCCAAATTTTATGCTCTTTATGCAACCTTTAGCATCTTCCAATATCTACCAGTCACTTAAGTAAACTCTAAGTGAGCTTGATAAAGAAATGGAGTAAGAAGCTTGCACATAAAACTAGGATTGGTTTATCAAGTGGGTATGATCACATATGCTTAAGGCATATAGTAGTCATAGAACAAGTATGGGTTTGTTGCATCAGTAGGGTATCTTGCAAGGGTTAGCTTGCATAGGTCAACTTGATTAGTAAGGCTTGCATAGGTATAGTATCAGCTTGCATCAATATCAGTATAAGCTTGCCTTGTGTAGAGAAGTGGTTGAAGTTCTCCTCGGCTTCTTCTTCGTAGTATCCTCCTTCCTCCTCGTATCCTTGGTCGGTACTAGCGTCTATGAATAAATAAGAGGTACACAATCACCAAACAATACTTAACTACTTGCAATCATCACACACAAGGGTCCTATGGATGATCTAGCATCATCCCTAACATTACAAGGTTAGGGCTTGATTTAAATCCTTTTATTTTTAGAAAAGTAATTTCTACTCATTGAAAAACTACTTAAGATTTAATTCTCAAAACCCAACATGGGATCATGTTAACACATGTCATCACCACACATTGTAGTCCATGGGAATGTGATTTAAAGTGGTGTCACAATTTAATAAGGTTTCACCCTTTTATTTTAATTAATTAAAGTGGCTAGAAATGCTTATGTAGCATTCTTTTATTACTTGAACATTATTTCTACAAGTAAACCTATATATTTTTATATATTCTGAAAGGTATGGTTAAATGTGATTTTTGAGAGTTGGAATCAACTCAAAATCTATTATGGTTTAAATTTGAAAAATGTTTGAATGCAGAAAAGCTTCTGCCTTGTTATTTTTACCATGGGTGATCTATAGATCCAAATGACTTGAATCCAACGGGCTTGGATTCAGCATTCACAGACCTTTCCAACAAAATTGGTTTCATTCAATTTGTGTGCTGAATCGATCTGGGTTGATTTTTGAAGGTGGGTACAGAAGTGTGTTTGAATTGAAATAGAAAAAGGTTTAATTTGAATAACTGGGCTGCGCGGGAAAAGTTACTGGGCCGGCCTGCTAAGCGCAGTGCTCCCGCGGGCTGCTTAAGTGGGTGTCCCCACTCGCCAGTGACACGGGGCTAGGCGTAGCGGTATGGGGCGACGTGGATCGTTCGATCTAGTTCTAATCTAACGGCCGGGAGTCATCGTCGACGCGAGACAACTCCGGCGAGAATGAAACCTAGCGCGGCCAGTGAGGGTTGCTAGGGGCTCACTGGGGTACTGGCGAGGGTCGGCGAGGCGGGCGAACGACGAAGTCGACGACGGCGAATCTCCTGGTACCGGTGGCTTCTCCTGGGGCGGCTCCAATCGCTGGCTCCCTTCTTCTCCAGAGGCGGCGGGCTCCGGTGAAATTCCGGCGGGGTGGTGCTTGCCTTGCTCTGAGAACGGTGTGGCACGATCAGTGAGGAGAGGGGAGTGAGATGGTGTGAAGAAATCGTGCGGGGATGGCCTCTATTTATAGTCGAGCGAGGGGACCATCGGGGCGCACGGTGAGCTTGTCGGGGGCGAGGTTACAGGCGGCTAATGGCATGGGCAAGGGTAGGGGACGGTGCGGTGTCTCCTGGCGATGCTCAACGACATGGTCTCGAGGCATGGGGCGGTGTGGTTTGGTCTGGAACGGGCGATGCTCTGCGCGGCAGAGGCGGCGTCTTCGATGGCGGGCGGTGGCTGTGCGGCACGGGGCAGCAAACGGGGATGTCTGGCGGTCTCCTGGGTCGGTGGGGATTGTGTATGCACGCGGCGAGGGCGGCGTGCGGTCTGTGGGCTTCGGTCGAGGGTCGTGCTCTGGCGCATGCTCGGCATGGTCTCTGGCGGTCTGGGCGCGGCTTGTGCGCGTGGTCCAGGGCTTGGCAACGCTCGTGGCTAGGACATGTAGTGGCGGTGGACGGTGGGCTGCCTCCCAGACAAGGTTGGCAAGGCTAGTTCTTCCTCTAGCCTGCTGTCCACAATGGGGTGACAAGGGGGTGCTCGGCTGTTCACCATTGATGGCAATGGCAAGCTCACAGGGGTGCTAGTCCTTAGTTAAACTTCCTAGATGATCTACTGAGTTGTGTGTGAGCTAACTAGGGAACAAGTTAGGGCAATTTTACTGCACACTATAGTGTTTGATGTTTGTTTGATTTGTGTCTGCAACCTGTTTGATGAAATGGCCGCATGAAATCAAGTTTTGAATTTTGAAAAGATTTTTGGTGGGTTTTCTAGATTGGTGCTAGTGAGTCTGCAGATGCTTGGGTTTTGAAAGTTGAGCTTGTTTGAGTGTTTTTTGAAAAAGTGGGATCTTCCCATATGATAAAGATTCAATTTCGAATTGTCATTTAAACTATGCATTTAAAAGTTTCTGGATGATCACAAAGTGGGTTTTGATACCTTGTTATGAGTACATTCAAGGGGTGCAAAGATCTAGAAAAGTTTCTGTTAGGTTCTGAAAGTTTGAGACAGCCAAAGTAGGCATGGGAGTTAAATTGGTCAAAGTGACCATTCATTTAATATATGTGTTTTGATTTACTTGTCTTTAGGAAAGGTGTGGGACATGTTTTAGATGATGTTTATTTCACCTAATAAACATTTTACAAGCAAATAAACAAACGAACAAGGTGGTTTTAAAGGATTTCAAAGTCCATGCAGACACATATGCATGCATTCATGATTTCATTTAGAAAAGTTTTTGTTAACCCTAATTTTGATGATTAGAATTTGATGATCCAAGCTTAGTATTTTTGGGATGTTACAAACCTTCCCCCCTTAAACAAAATCTCGTCCCGAGATTTGAAAAAGGACGAAAAGATTACCTAGGATTTGAAGAGATCGGGAAACTCCGTCCTGATGTGATCTTCGCGCTCCCATGTAGCTTCCTCTTCTGTGGGGTTGCTCCACTGAATCTTGAGAAACTTGATGCTTCGGGTTTGGGTAGTTCGAAAAGCTTCTTCCAAAATGCGGATGGGTACTTCGGGATAGGTTAGGTCATCGTTGATCTCTATGGTCCGGTGATCGATATTCTTGAACACTTCGGTCTTCTCGGGGACTTCGAGACATTTGCGAAGTAACGAGATATGGAACACATTATGCACAGCTGACATCTCTTCAGGTAGTTCCAATATACGATACTTCTCCTCGACGGTCAGAATTTTGAAAGGTCCGATATATCTGGGGGCTAACTTTCCTTTGAGTTGGAAACGTTGCATTCCCTTCAATGGCGACACTTTCAGATAAACAAAATCTCCTATATTGAAGGCGAGGTCTCGACGTCTCTTGTCGGCATAACTCTTCTGTCGGGATTGGGCGGTCTTGAGGTGCTCACGAATCTTGTGAACCTTCTCTTCTGCTTCTCGGAGGATGTCGGGTCCAAAAATCTGACTCTCTCCTACTTCCGACCAGTTCAAAGGGGTGCGACACTTTCTTCTATACATAAATTCAAATGGGGCCATTTGCAAACTGGCTTGGTAACTATTGTTGTAGGAAAATTCTGCAAACGGCAGACAGTCTTTCCACTTGGATCCATATTCTAGCACACATGCTCTAATCATATCTTCGAGTATTTGATTTACTCGCTCCGTTTGTCCATCGGTCTGAGGGTGATACGCGGTACTGAAATCTAGGCGGGTTCCTAAACCTTCTTGGACTTTCTTCCAGAATCTCGAGGTAAACTGAGTTCCTCGATCCGATACTATGTTCTTGGGGACTCCGTGCAAACTGACGATTCTAGCGATGTACAACTCCGCTAGCTTCGAACTCTGATAGGTGGTTTTGACGGGCAAGAAATGGGCGACTTTGGACAATCTGTCCACTATGACCCAGATAGAGTCATTTCCCCTACTAGAAGTAGGTAGTCCAGTGATAAAGTCCATTCCTACAGAATCCCATTTCCATTCCGGAATTTGCAAAGGTTGCAACAATCCAACGGGTCTTTGATGTCCTGCCTTGACTCGCTGGCATATATCACACTTGGCGATATAGCTTCCGATTTCTCTCTTCATCTTATGCCACCAAAATTGCTCTTTCAAATCTTGATACATCTTAGTTACTCCGGGATGGATAGAATAAAGAGTATCATGAGCCTCCTTCAAGATAACTTCTTTCAACTCCGAATCTGCTGGTACACAAAGGCGTCCTTTGTACCACAAAACTCCTTCTTCGTCCTCGGTGAATCCGGGTACTTTGCCTGTATCGATACGACGCTTGATTCCGTCGATACTGGCATTTCCTTTCTGCGCCTCTTTAATCTGACTGATCAAAGTGGGCTGAAGTTCTATGCTAGCCAAAAATCCTTCACTTACTAATTCCATTCGAAAATCTTCCATCTCCTTGTGCAAACTTGGTTGCTTCTTCAAAATCATGGAGTTCAAGCGGCACGGCAATCTGCTAAGGGCATCGGCTACCACGTTGGCTTTACCAGGGTGATAGTGAATGTCCAGGTCGTAATCCTTGATTAGCTCAATCCATCTTCTCTGCCTCATATTCAACTCCTTCTGAGTGAATATATACTTTAGGCTCTTGTGATCCGAATAAATCTCACAACGGTTTCCCATTAGGTAATGTCTCCATGTCTTCAGGGCTAGGACTACTGCTGCGAGTTCGAGGTCATGGGTTGGATAGTTTTGCTCATGTTGCTTCAATTGTCGAGATAGGTAAGATATAACTTTGCGTTCTTGCATTAGCACACATCCGAGACCAATCTTGGATGCGTCACAATACACATCGAAGGGCTTCGTGATATCCGGCATGATCAAGATTGGGGCTGAAATCAATCTCCTCTTGAGTTCTTGAAAACTCGCTTCACATTTGTCGGTCCATTCAAACTTCTTGTCCTTCTTCAGCAATTGGGTCATGGGTTGGGCGATACTCGAGAATCCTTCTATGAATTTGCGGTAATATTCCGCCAATCCGAGAAAAGCACGAACTTGGGTTTGAGTGGTTGGGGCTTGCCAATCTTCTACATCTTTCACTTTGGCAGGGTCAACGGCAATTCCTCCGGCTGATACAATGTGACCGAGGAATCCTACTTCCTGTAACCAGAATTCACATTTGCTAAAGTTTGCATACAGCTGATGCTCTCTAAGGGTTCCAAGAATGGTCCTTAGGTGTAGCTCATGTTCTTCTTCTGATTTGGAATAAATCAGAATGTCATCGATGAAAACAACGACAAACTTATCCTGGAAGTCCATAAAAATATTATTCATGAGGTTCATGAAATAAGCGGGGGCATTGGTTAATCCAAAAGACATGACTGTATACTCGTACAATCCATATCTGGTGGTAAAGTCAGTCTTTGGAATATCCTCTGCACGAATTTTGAGTTGATGATAGCCAGTTCTAAGATCAATCTTAGAAAACACCTGGGCACCGGTCAACTGATCAAACAAATCTTCTATCTTGGGCAAGGGGTACTTGTTCTTGATGGTGACATCATTTAACTTCCTATAATCCGTACACAAACGGTTACCTCCATCTTTCTTGTCCACAAATAAGACAGGTGATCTCCATGGTGACGCACTTGGTTGAATCAATCCAATTTCTAGCATGGAATCCAGTTGCTTATTTAGTTCTTCTAGTTCTGACGGGTTCATACTATAGGGTCTCTGGGCTATGGGTCCTGTTCCGGGGATTAGTTCGATGATAAACTCGATATCCCGATCTGGGGGCATACCGGGCAAAACATCTGGAAATACATCGGGGTATTCACAGACTATCCAGACTTGGTCAATGGTAGGTTGGGCTAGACTCTTGTTACACTTGAATTGGCGAGGTAAGGTTTCAGATATATGCTCGACTGATATTCCGGTGGTACTGGTCATGGTGATGGCTTTCTTAGCACAGTCAATCAATCCCTTATGTTTGGACATCCAATCCATTCCTAGTACTACTTCCAAACCTTTAGTTCCGAGTACTATTAGATTTGCATAAAAATCTATGCCATGGATTCGGATAGGGACGGCTTTGCAAATTTGCCTAGCCTTGGTGGTTGATCCGGGAATTTGCACAATCATAACATGCTTCAGTTTGGTTGGTTGAATTTTACTAGTGCAGGCAAATTCTTTGGTGACAAATGAATGCGAGGCACTAGAGTCAAACAACACTCTTGCAAGTACTGAATTAACAGAAAACATACCTAGCACGACGTCTGGCGCTTCCTGAGCTTCTTCAGCATGCATGATAAAAAGACGGCCATTGCGGTTGAGTGAATTCCCTGGGGCAAATCTTCTCCCTGGCTGGACACGACGCTGCTGCTGAGCTGGGGCATTGGCATTAGGGGCTGTAGCATTCTTCTTGTTGGGGCACTCGTTGGAATAGTGGCCTTTATTTCCACAGTCATAACAGGTCACTCGTGACTTGTCCTTGGCTGTGACAGGCACAGCATTGCTTCCAGTCCTCGGGGCAGTGTTGGTGTTGGCGGTAGCATTGTTGGTGTTGAACTTGGGTGGGGCACGGGTGAAATTGCTAGAGTTGCCGGGGTTGTTGTGATTTCCTCCGGGTCTAGGGTTTCCACGGTTGGGGTAGGTCGGACGGGTCATAGGGGGTCTGTTGGTTCTTGGGGCAAATCCTGGAGATGGATTGGGGCGATACTTTGGGGTCTGATGGGTTCCTGGTTGATGCATCATGCGACGCTTGCGGTTCTCATTGGCTTGGTTGATCTTTCCTTCCATCTGGATAGCAGAGTCGACAAGGGCTTCAATATCAGCAAAGGGGATATTGACTAACACATTCTGCATCTCGTCATGCAGACCATTCAGGAATCTTTCTTTCTTCTTGGCTTCGGTGTCTATCTCGTCCGGGACATACCTAGCTAATGACAAAAATTTGTCACGGTATTCCACTACAGTCATGCTTCCTTGCTTCAGCTCTCTGAACTCGTCTCGCATTCTCTTGATCAAACCTGGTGGCACATGGGTTCTGCTAAACTTGACCTTGAATTCCTCCCAGGTCATCATCTGGCCTCCGGTCATTGCACGAATACTGTTCCACCATGCCCTGGCATCTCCGTCTAGATAATGGGTGGCGAACATGACTTTCTCGTTGGCTTCCACTCCGGTGACTTCTAGGTTGTTTTCCATGGTTTGCAGCCAATAATCGGCATCTAGGGGTTCTTCTGACTTGGTGAAAACGCGTGGGTTGGTATTCTGGAAATTCTTGAGCTTAGATCCACGGTTGTCCTGATTTCCGTGGCCTTGGTTGTTGTGGGCTAGCTGGGCTATCTGTTGCAGAGTGTCTAGGTTGGCTTGACGTTCCGCTCTTTCAGCTTCGTGGTCAGAAGTCAACATTTGCAGGATCTGCAACATTGGGTCCGGGGCTGAACCACTTCCTCCACGTGGCATCTGAAGATTGATATAGATTATGAGAAAAGAGGGAAACTTCTAAGGTTTTGGGTCTTTGAAAAGTTTTAAATGTTTGACTCAGATTTTTCTAGCAACTTGCTTTTTTTTCATTCATTCATTCACTCGATACAACGCACACTACAACAAGGAAAAACAGATGGTTTTAAGAACCATTCTGGAATCTACGATACAGTGGGACCGACTACTACTCACTACGCTAGTGCTCAGTGCTACTACTCCTCGGAGTCGGTGGCTTCATCATCTTCATCATCATCGATGAAGGCGAAATCATCCTCATCGGTGAAGAAGTCCATGGCCTGATCCTCCAAAAAATCATCGTCATTGCTGAGATAGGAGTAAGGGTCTCCACGAAGATCCTCTCCGGCATTCTCCCTTTCCTCCAACTGCATGTCTCTCTCGTGGATGGTCTCCTCCAGAGATGAGATGCGGTGGTGAAGACGGGCAATAATGTGCTCCTTCTTGTCGAGCTGACGGCGGCGAGACTTGCGATCCTTTGCTAGCATGGCTATGGTCTGATCCTTCGTCTTGATGATGGCAGACTTGTGGTTGCAATAGTCACGGCAGTTGTCCAACTCCTGCTGACAATCATACATCATGAAGCTAAGGTGTTCCAATTGAGTCTTCAGCTCGGGGTGGTATGGGGCTTCCAGTGGTTGTCCATTTGCATCACGCCTTGGGAAAAACTCAAAGCGAGTACCCTTGATCTGATTGATGCTCTGCCCATACAGACGGGAAAGAGCTTCCTGCATTGCTCTGGCAAGTCCATCGAGCCAGTTGTTTTCCCTCAAGGTAAACTGAATTCCCTCCGTAGTGGGAGGTTCAATCTTTCCTCGGAGACTTGCAACAATTAGCCACTGCAGATCTTCTCCTCCTTGATCATTGAGCTGAGCTCCAAAGAACTCGGGGTACGGATGCTCCAGAAGTTCCGAAAGCTGATCCAGATCCCTCTCAAAGATAAGGTCTCCATTCCCAAGTTGGTAAAACTTGCTATACTTCACGTCCATCTATAAAAATAGAGGATGAGTAGATTAGCAGAGTGATCAAGTGTGTCAAAATTTTATGTATTTTGCAAGAGTTTTTGAGGAACATGAATTTTTATGAAAGAATCAAAGAGATAAGAATGAGAATAAGTTTTTGTAAATATTTGTTTTCTTTGGTTTTGAAACTAAGTTTTTGATTCAAACGTCCAGTCTAACTAGGGTCTCCTAGCTCAGGATGGCTCTGATACCAACTTGTCAACACCCGGATTTTCAATCCTAGATGCCTGTTATGCCATACATCGCAATCCCAGGATTACCATTTTTGCGAGACATAATAGAATTGGATACCATAGTACATCATCCATTACAAACGATACATATGTTCTTACACAAATAGGGATCTCATGATCCAGTTCTTAATACAACATCAAGCAGCGGAATACGTAATAATAACGGTAGCGTAGGCGAAGCTCCATCTTCGGGGTCACAGGCAATGCTGACGATGGGAGATGATCCTAGTTGTCGTAACCTTCCCGGGGTCCATCTTCCAGGTACTCCTCTTCATAGTCTGGCCATGGGAATAGCCAGGGACAAAGCCATGAGTACTCTTTAAGTACTTGCAAACTAATACTAATAGGTAAAGGGGTTTTTTGGATAATAGGATACTAGGCTCTAGGGTTGTTTTGCAAAAGCCAGATTTATCTCTACTAAGTTCTAAAGCTAGTCACAATTTTATAACTCCTAACTGGGAACTTGTATTTCATATCACAACTCTGTTGTGGTCAAGTCAAAGTCTTAGTTCATTTCACAGGTCATTTTGAAAAGTCTGACGGGGGAACAGTATGGCCACTCCAACTGTCCATAACCGCAGACGCGGCTATTCGAATAGTTTGACACTCTGTAGAGATTGTACACTTTCACCACAACATTCGATACATCCGTCAGGAACAAATCCTGAATTCACCATACTCAGTATGCGGATAATCAATCCTAATATTTTGATTACACGCCCTAGTATAAGCACCTCTCCTGTGAGTTTGGCCTCCCAACCATGACCAACTGTCATCTTGGGTACTACACAGGTGGACAATCTTCACAAGGTAGCCTTAGCTCAGACCTTGGCCGTGAGGGAACTAATACTAAGGAATATAAGTTTCTAGTCAAGCCCTACCCAATATTCGGGTATTGTGGTTGTACGATAAAATTGGAATGGTATCGCATCCAGACAACCATCAGTTTTATAAAGGGCTAAGGCTCATGCCTCAACATTTTTATCACCAAAATTCTCAAGTGTTTGGAAACACATGTCCAAAACATTTCAATAGAATGATCCATCATTCCAAGGTTTTCATAACCATTTTTCCACCAAGTATTCCCATCTAAAAGTTGATCAAGTTTTATGCTTAGCACTAGCATCTACAGGTGGGGGTAGTACTAATGAGGGGTGGTAACTAGTGGAGTTTCAACTAAGTACAACCTCATGTCTTAGGCTGATGTCAAGGTTCCTAACTTAGGCCAAATTTTATGCTCTTTATGCAACCTTCAGCATCTTCCAATATCTACCAGTCACTTAAGTAAACTCTAAGTGAGCTTGATAAAGAAATGGAGTAAGAAGCTTGCACATAAAACTAGGATTGGTTTATCAAGTGGGTATGATCACATATGCTTAAGGCATATAGTAGTCATAGAACAAGTATGGGTTTGTTGCATCAGTAGGGTATCATGCAAGGGTTAGCTTGCATAGGTCAACTTGATTAGTAAGGCTTGCATAGGTATAGTATCAGCTTGCATCAATATCAGTATAAGCTTGCCTTGTGCAGAGCAGTGGTTGAAGTTCTTCTCGGCTTCTTCTTCGTAGTATCCTCCTTCCTCCTCGTATCCTTGGTCGGTACTAGCGTCTATGAATAAATACGAGGTACACAATCACCAAACAATACTTAACTACTTTCAATCATCACACACAAGGGTCCTATGGATGATCTAGCATCATCCCTAACATTACAAGGTTAGGGCTTGATTTAAATCCTTTTATTTTTAGAAAAGTAATTTCTACTCATTGAAAAACTACTTAAGATTTAATATTCTCCAAACCCAACATGGGATCATGTTAACACATGTCATCACCACACATTGTAGTCCATGGGAATGTGATTTAAAGTGGTGTCACAATTTAATAAGGTTTTACCCTTTTATTTTAATTAATTAAAGTGGCTAGAAATGCTTATGTAGCATTCTTTTATTACTTGAACATTACTTCTGCAAGTAAACCTATATATTTTTATATATTCTGAAAGGTATAGTTAAATGTGATTTTTGAGAGTTGGAATCAACTCAAAAGCTATTATGGTTTAAATTTGAAAAATGTTTGAATGCAGAAAAGCTTCTGCCTTGTTATTTTTACCATGGGTGATCTATAGATCCAAATGACTTGAATCCAACGGGCTTGGATTCAGCATTCACAGACCTTTCCAACAAAATTGGTTTCATTCAATTTGGTTCACTGAATCGATCTGGGTTGATTTTTGAAGTTGGGTACAGAAGTGTGTTTGAATTGAAATAGAAAAAGGTTTAATTTGAATAATTGGGCTGCGCGGGAAAAGTTACTGGGCCGGCCTGCTAAGCGCAGTACTCCCGCGGGCTGCTTAAGTGGGTGTCCCCACTCGTCAGTGACACGGGGCTGGGCGAAGCGGTATGGGGCGACGTGGATCGTTCGATCTAGTTCTAATCTAACAACTGGGAGTCATCGTCGATGCGAGACAACTCCGGCGAGAACGAAACCTAGTGCGGCCAGTGAGGGTTGCTCGGGGCTCACCGGGGTACTGGCGAGGGTCCGCGAGGCGGGCGAACGACGAAGTCGACGACGGCGAATCTCCTGGTACCGGTGGCTTCTCCTGGGGCGGCTTCAATCGCTGGCTCCCTTCTTCTCCAGAGGCGGCGGGCTCCGATGAAATTCCGGCGGGGTGGTGCTTGCCTTGCTCTGAGAACGGTGTGGCACGATCAGTGAGGAGAGGGGAGTGAGATGGTGTGAAGAAATTGTGCGGGGGTGGCCTCTATTTATATTCGAGCGAGGGGACCGTCCGGGCGCACGGTGAGCTCGTCGGGGACGAGGTTACAGGCGGCTAATGGCATGGGCAAGGGTAGGGGACGGTGCGGTGTCTCCTGGCGATGCTCAACGACATGGTCTTGAGGCATGGGGTGGTGTGGTTTGGTCTGGAACGGGCGGTGCTCTGCGCGGCAGAGGCGGCCTCTTCGACGGCGGGCGGTGGCTGTGCGGCACGGGGCGGCAAACGGGGATGTCTGGCGGTCTCCTGGGTCGGTGGGGATTGTGTATGCACGCGGCGAGGGCGGCGCGCGGTCTGTGGGCTTCGGTCGAGGGTCGTGCTCTGGCGCATGCTCGGCATGGTCTCTGGCGGTCTAGGCGCGGCTTGTGCGCGTGGTCCAGGGCTTGGAAACGCTCGCGGCTTGTGCGCGTGGTCCAGGGCTTGGCAACGCTCGCGGCTGGGACAGGTAGTGGCGGTGGACGGTGGGCTGCCTCCCAGACAAGGTTGGCAAGGCTAGTTCTTCCTCTAGCCTGCTGTCATGGGGTGACAAGGGGGTGCTCGGCTGTTCACCATTGATGGCAATGGCAAGCTCACAGGGGTGCTAGTCCTTAGTTAAACTTCCTAGATGATCTACTGAGCTCTGTGTGAGCTAACTAGGGAACAAGTTAGGCCAATTTTACTGCACACTATAGTGTTTGATGTTTGTTTGATTTGTGTCTGCAACCTGTTTGATGAAATGGCCACATGAAATCAAGTTTTGAATTTTGAAAAGATTTTTGGTGGGTTTGCTAGATTGGTGCTGGTGAGTCTGCAGATGCTTGGGTTTTGAAAGTTGGAGCTTGTTTGAGTGGTTTTTGAAAAAGTGGGATCTTCCCATATGATAAAGATTCAATTTTGAATTGTCATTTAAACTATGCATTTGAAAGTTTCTGGATGATCACAAAGTGGGCCTTGATACCTTGTTATGAGTACATTCAAGGGGTGCAAAGATCCAGAAAAGTTTCTGTTAGGTTCTGAAAGTTTGAGACAGCCAAAGTAGGCATGGGAGTTAAATTGGTCAAAGTGACCATTCATTTAATATATGTGTTTTGATTTAGTTGTCTTTAGGAAAGGTGTGGGACATGTTTTAGATGATGTTTATTTCACCTAAGAAACATTTTACAAGCAAAGAAACAAACAGACAAGGTGGTTTTAAAGGATTTCAAAATCCATGCATACACATATGCATGCATTCATGATTTCATTTAGAAAAGTTTTTGTTAACCCTAATTTTGATGATTAGAATTTGATGATCCAAGCTTAGTATTTTTGGGATGTTACAGATACATCTTCCACTGTTACTGTTTACTTGCTGCAAACCATCATTACCTTCCACACCCTACAGTTAATCCTTTGTTACAGCAACCAGTGATATTGACAACCTCACTGTTAGTTAGGGCAAAGTTTTGAGTTTGTGTTATGCAGGTTTCCAAGTTGCTTGCAACACCTTTGAGACGTTTCCTTCCTCCTACTGGTTCGATAACCTTGGTTTCTTAATAAGGGAAGACTTGTTGTTGTGCTGCATCTCACCTTGCTCTTGGGGCTTTCCGATGAAGCGCTCCCACGTTGACGCAACGCCATCACCCCGCTGCCACGGGCTGGCAGGACAAAACATGTTGTGCAAGTTCTCATTACGAGCACGCATGACTATATATGGAGCACATTCCTATGATTGTTTAGTACTTGGATGCTTATTCTTATTTATCTGCAATTGCCCTAGATCTTGAAGTTACATGTTTAGACTCATCCATGCAACGCCCGTCCATCCATCCCTATGCCTACCGCACTCATATCCTACTGTTTGCTGCTACTGTTACTATTGCTCCTGTTTTACTGCTACTGTTGCTTTGCTGTTGCTACTACAAACTGTTGCTACTGATAAACTTCTGTGAGCAAGAACTATTTCCAGGTGCAGCTGAATTGAAAAATCAGTCGTTAAGGCTTGCAAGTATTATTTGACTCCTCTTGTGTCAAATCAATAAATTGGGTAATACTACCCTCGAAGACTGTTGCGATCCCCTATACTTGTGGGTCATCAAGGTCTTAGAGTCCAATACGGGTCGATTACAAGTTTGAGATAGAAATCTATGACTATGTCAGTTTAGGCTTCTGCCTTGATCAACACGTCTGGTTCCTAGGCTTGAGATGCTTTCAGGATCCTTCGTTTCCCTTGGGCCTTATACAAGCCTTGGTTCAGATCTTTACCAGGTATGCCAATCATGAGAACCCGATAAGTTATGCCATGTCAGATGGGCATCAAAGTAGCCTGCACCCTTCCCTCGCCACCAAGGCCAGCCAAAGAAAGCATGCCATCACCGTCGTGCTGATCTAGGTCGAGGCGGCTTAAGACGATCTTATGAGGGAAACATCGACTCTCCCCTCCACCTCTTGCTCTGACTAGAGGAGCAAGGAAACTAATAGGAACCCTAAAGGACACCGGATTCGGTCACCCATATCCATGTCCTTATTCCAAACTACAGGCAGACGACCCCCTACTGGCAAGCTGTCTATAATGCTACACCTAACTACTATGGCGAAGAAATAAGGCTAGGTAAAGATATAGAGATAGGGATATTAAATAGGGTGACAAGAATACTTCTTACTTTCTAGGTAATGAAAGGAGGAGGAAGACCCTGATTTATTCTCTGGATGGACCTGATGGGCCCATTACTAATCATGATAAAATGTTAGATGTAGCTGTTAGATTTTATGATGACCTGTTTAGTAAGGAGGATAGGCAGGTATTTAAATTATTAGAGAGCTTCTTCCCTGATAATGACTTAGTTACTTCTGAAGAGACTAATATGTTGTAAGCTCCTTTTTAAGAAGAAGTTAAATCTGCTATGTTTAATTCTTATGCCGATGGAACCCCTGGCCCTGGTGGCATTCCTTTCTTTTTTTACCAGAAATTCTGGAATCTAGTTAAGAGTGACATTATGAAAATCTTAGAGTTACTCTTACCTGTTTTGAACAGGTGCATGGTATGAGAATTAACTTTGGTAAAAGTGAGTTCATACATATTAATATGGGTGCTGAGGAATCTGTCACGTTTCTAGATATCTTCGGTTGTGCCTTAGGGGAGTTTTCCATTAAATACTTAGGCATTCCCCTCCACTTTGAGAAGCTGAGAAGAGAGGATATTCAACCTGTTATTGATAAGATTCTCAAACGCATTGCAGGGTGGAGAGGGAAACTTCTATCATATGCTGCTAGATTAGTGCTGATTAAGTCCTGCCTTGTAGGTATCCCCATCTACTTCCTCTCTTTCTTCAAATTCCCTAAATGGGATTTAGACATGATTAATACTCAGATGGCCGACTGCCTCTAGAATGATTTTGAAGGACATAGGAAAATCCATTTGGCAAATTGGCCTCTAATTTATGCACAAGGACTTTGGTGGCCTGGGCATCCAAATATTAGAGATTTAAACATCTGTTTTCTAGGTTCCTGGATTAAGAAACACTCTCTTGATGATCAGAAACTATGGAAACAGACTGTAGATAAACAGTACTCTACCTCTTCCCCTAATATCTTCTGTAGTGAGGACACTAATACATCTACTTTTTTGGAAAGGTGTGATGAGGGCTGCCCAATCTCTGAAGTTTGGTAGGTGGAATGTAGGTGATGGGAATAAAATAACATTTTGGGAGGACACTTGATTTGGTACTTATCCCTTAGCCATCCAGTTCTGGGCTCTATACTCTATCTATAATGAACAATGTAGTACCATTTCTCAAGTCTAGGATGGATCTATCTTGAAGCTAACTTTTAGGAGAAATTTCCCCTCCTTGCTTATGGAGCTCTGGTATAGTCTGGAGTGTATCATTCGAGATGTTAGTCTTTCTCTGAACACTGATGCTCTGGTGTGGGCATATAATAGTTGTGGGTCTTATTCTGCTAGTTCCATGTATGCTGTCATTAATTTTAGAGGGGTCAAACAGATTTTCATACCTGCTATTTGGAAACTGGTCATCACTCCTAGGATACATATCTTGCTAAGGCTGGTTATGCATGGAAAAGGAATCTAAATAAGCCTCTAGAATGTGTGTTTTGTTCTAGTCATGAAACAGTCCACCATCTGTTTTTTGATTGTATAGTAGCTAAACAAATTTAGTGCTTTCTTTGGCAGGCCATTAGGTTCTAATCTAGCTTCTATTTCCCATTTTTGGATTGCTAACAACAAACATGCTTCTATGAATTCCATATGTGTTGTTCTGTTATGGTCCATTTGGAGACTTGGGAATGATTTGATCTTCAATGGACTAACATGGCTTAGTATGAAACATATTTGGTTGATTATTTTAAGAACTATCAGAAGATGGCGGCTCCTTTTCAAGGAATCGATGATGGAATTGGTGGAAAACTTCTGCCAGCACTTCCACCGAAGTGTTCTTCTCCAGCATCTCTGTCTGCCGTGGGTGACATGGATATACCCTACGGGTGCATAACATTGGTATACCCGGTCCAGCCCAAGAAAGGCCCACACGAGGACTTGTAGCCCAGGAAGATTTTGGGTGGCCCAAGCCCATGGCGAATTCGACTCCTTGGAGGACAAGTCTAGATTAGATAGAATTTCAAAGGATATCAACCCTAATATGTAACCGACTCGACCTATCCCGGGACCTGGACTATCTATATAAAGGCCAGGAGGGTATGGCGAGAAGGATCTGAACACCTCATACACACACCTCCATGAAAAATTGCATCTGCGCACCCCTGTAACCTTCGGTTCCGCTGTAATCAAGAGAAGACAAGCAGGAGTAGGTTTTTCCCTCTAGAGGCCTGAACCTGGGTAAAGCTCGTGTCCCTGTGTTACTTGCTTGTTAATCGTTCCACGACTTCCAGCATCCCCATCTTCTCCAAAGCCCAAGTCCATAACAATGGGCATTGACGAGTCGAACCCTCGTCAGTGGGGATCGCTGAGATGAATGCGGCTGCTTCGCCCTCGCGTCCACAAGATCTCTCCAAGACTGCGCCTAGAGCTGAGAACGACAAGCTCCTTCGCCCTCGTCAGCTGCCACCTTCAGTGTTCGCCGGTCCTGCCTCTACTCTAGAAGCTGGGCTCTGGGCATCCCCGATCGTGAGGCCAGGGGTCTTGGACCGTGAAGAAGTTTTTGTCTGATGTTGTAGAGTGGCCTCTTTGTTTCTTCTTCGTTCTGGGCATGCGTTCTCTTAGAGTTATTTTTCCTTGTTATTTCGGGAAGTTTCTTTAGACTTAGTCTTTTCCTTTTCATTTGATACCTGAACCCCTGTACTCTTTGGTTGATGTTGGTTTCTTAAATGGAATCGGGAGGATCCCTCCCGGTTTTCTAAAAAAAACTACTATGGCGTCACTTCGTGCCCAGCTCCGCTGGCTATTCCAGCGGAGGGGACGACGGAAGGGCCCGGTTTGCGGAGGAAGACTCTCAAACTACTATAGACAAGTGGGAGAGGGGAAGAAATGTTTTCGGGACACATGTATATATCAGGTGAAGCTGATCGATTCTTCTCTAGAAAAGCTAATTAACTCGCACATGCCCATTGATTTTGAAACCCTAGAGGAGAAGAGGAGGATTGGTGAACCAAGTGTTTTCACCGAATCATGCGGGATTATACTCAGCGAATTAAGGCACTACAATGATTTTATCTTAACAATGTCACATAAGATGATTGCTGAGTTGGAGGAGAGAGGAACAAAAAAAAAGGACTTTATCTTATCTTAGCCGAGAGATGATCTCTTAGCATGATATGTCTCACCATATATTTTGGAATATCTGTGTTAAAGATAAAACTAAAAAATAACCCATTATAATATTTTGTCATTATATCAATATTACGGTGCCTAAACACTTGGAACCTCTTCTGCCAAACAAAGGCTAACTGGTGATGGGTCCACGAATCTGTCGTGCAAAATCGACTTGCTGCTCCGAACGCGACCCTGTTAAAGCCTCCAACCCACTGAGTTATGGGTCCAGATACAAGCAGACCCACCTGTCACTGAAAGGAAACGAATTTTCCCAGTCTCGCCGACCCATGGACCCCACACAAAGATACGCTTTGCCAGGCTGGCGATCGCAGTCTCGCGGGGATTTATAACGCGGGCGCCGCCGAAGCCGCGAGCAGAGTTCAACGACCAACGCGCGCGTGGCGTGGCTCAGAGAGAATGGAGATGGAGATTGAGGCGGCGGAGGGGATGAGCTGGAAGGCTCTGTTCCAGCGGCGGGTGGTGATGGCGCACGCGCACTGCCGCAACGCCGACAGCCTGCTCTATGGCCTGGTCGTCATCTTCAGCGAGCAGGAGGCGCGCGACATGGTGGTGTGCGGCGCGGACGAGGCACGGCGCGCGCTCGAGGGCGCCTCCGCGCAGCTCGGCCTCGCCATCGCCCACATGGGCGCGGCCCGAATCCTCGCGCTCCGGTGCGGCGGCGGCCGCGCGCTCGATTCCGACCCGAGCCCGTCGACGCCGCCGCTCTCCCCCTCCTCCTCCGTCGTCGATCCGGAAGCGCGGCGCGTGCTGGCCCTGCTCCGGGAGGCCTCCGAGCTCGTCTTCCGCGTGCACGACCTGGTGGAGGGCGCTCGCGGCCACCTGGGCGCCGCCGAGTCCCTCCTGCTGACGCTGGGCCTGGGCGTGAACGACGACGGCCGCGACCGCGACTCCGCTCCCTGGGTGCACCCGCCCTGCGTCGCCGAGCAGCTCGAGGGCGTCATGGACGTCCGCGAGGCGTTCTCGCAGGCGTTGGACCTCGTCAAGCTGACCACGGCGGCGCGGGAGGCGGCGTTCGGCATCGGCGAGGATTGAGGCCTCGATCCGCGCCCCGGTCTCCTAAATCCGCAGGGTTCGGTTGCTTCGTTCGATCGCTCGGTTTGGTCCATAATCCGCTTGCTCAATTTCGTCCTTCTATCCACGCCGTAGCGTGCGTGACACGAACGCGAGACGCCCCATGTATGTCACTTAGGTTGGTGTTCTGAACTTCTGATCCATGTGTTGATCGATGCGATCTTCTGACGGTGTTGAGAACATAAATTCGTTTCGTAGGTTGCTTAAGTTGCTCCAATCTTGGAATGGTCGATCATCCAGTGTTGTTCTCAGTTGATCAATCATCGATAATTCGTTTGCTAACATGCTGGGCTGCGATTTGTTTGCGGTTCGTTGCTTCCTTCCTTGGGATTTGATAGTCGATAATACTTCATAAAGTGTTTTTTTCTGTCCTGGTTCTTGAATTGATCTCTATCATCGTCGTGTAATTCGAGGAGATTTGTGAATTGACATTCTTGATCGAAAACCCAATTTTATTAGCACTTGGCAACAACCCATGATAAAATTCGGAAACAAATGTTGTTTAATTCAGATGGATGACATAGACTTCAAGAGAACCAGACAGGGAGAATTTAGTTAGAGGGATGCCAGGATAGTGCTCAACATTCCAGTACACAGAGATGATATGAGGACATCAATCGCAACACACAAATATTACGGTTACATAAAACAGTACGATCGATATTGCACTTATGTGTCCACACGCTCATGTTGCTGTTCACGAGTATGCATGACCTGCTGCCATGCATGTGTGACGCTTGTCGAGGAACTCAAACCGCACGTGCTCGGCCTGTCCCGCTCCTCTTTGAGAAAGTTCACGAACCTCTCCATCTTAACGCGGGTTTCAGGGTTATGTGTCCACAAGAAGTCGTCATTAAAGATACTGTAGTGCACGACATGCACAACGTTCCTCTCCCTATGATTATCCAAGGGGATCTTGTTCTTCTTCGGCGTCGGCTTTGTCTTGGGCTGGGGCTATGGCTCCTCAAAATCATCCAAGGCTAGGATCTTCGGGGTCTTGAACAAATTAGAGAAGCCATATTCGCGGCAGCGAGAGCTCGGCTCTTACATACGACATGTGTATCTTTTTGACTCGTACTCCGGGTACCAGTGGCCCACCGTCTATCCTAATCCATAAGACATATTACACATCTACTCATGCAAACATTCAAAATTCATCCAGCCACTAACTCTCTCTAGAAAATGGAGCACTCTTCTTCTTTTCAAAGCTACACAATCCTGACAAACTCCTCACTCTCACATTTAGATGCACAAAACACAAATTTCCCACAGAATACATAAAACCAAATCAGCCAGTAATACCCAATCCTCCATCCATCTCAAATGAACTATCCAACACCAACGTTTAATCCAAATTTCCTAGCTCATTACCCACAGCATGCCAATCCATATGGTGCTTCTAGAAATTGTCAACCAATCGCACCCATGCACCCAAGCTACCATGGTGTTCCTTACCATGGCCATGGTGGGTTGTACCCTCTAGGAGCATATGGAGCACGTTCAAGCAGCAGTCCATCATCTCCAATTGGATGCATGCCCTTTCTTGGAGCTGTTGGAGTCGCTGGTTCACGAGGAGATGAGAGCAACTCACCTAGAGTAAGTTATGCAATGTCACCTACATATGCAATGTCGTCTGCATATCCAATGTCCCTTGTATATCCAATGAATGGAGATCCTGCCATCAACAATGAATAAGAAAGTGAGAGCAGTCATGATGAGATTGAGAAAAAGGGGAAAAGCATGAAATAAACATGAAGATGAACTGCTAATAGCTGCTTGGCTTCACAGTTCATGCAACTCCTACGTGTGAACTCAAATAGGGGAGATAACTATTGGAAAGAAGTGACAACAGAGTTGAGTAAGTATGGACCAAAGAGGAAAAGAAAACTATTATCCAATGCAAGAACCATAGAACGAAGACAACAAAGAAGGTTATAAAGTTCAATGCTATCTATAATGTTGAAAGAACAATGTGGCCTAGTGGCGTCAATGACTATGACTTCATGGATAAAGTTCGTGCCAAATACAAGATTGCTGGCAATACAAAAATACCATATGCATATGAGCACTAGTGAAAACTTGGGAAGAGAAAGGATAAATGGAAAAATTAATTCAGTTCATGATATGAATAAAATAAACATGGTCAAAACCTCTGTCTACAATTACCGCAACTACCCAGAATCTCTGCCTACAGCATGGTCAAAACCTTTGTCAATGGCGCATATTGATAAATAATTACCAATTGCGCAACACCAGTGGCGCATGCCATATGCGCCATTGGTAGCAAAAAAATATGCTTCACTGATAAGAAATTATCCACTAGTGTTTGGAATGTGGGATGGCGAGGAAGTAGACGAATTTGAAAGATCTAGGTAGAAGATGAGTAGGTGAAAGGGGATCGCGGAAAGAACTCGCGTAAAGGGAAGTTAGGAGTTGGCTCGGTCAAGCATTCTTTATTCATACATGGGTCTCGATTTTTATTTACCGGCACCACTACGCTGTGATATTGGTGCCTCAAATAATCTCAGGGCATCACTGACAAGTTGGACCACTTTTTAAGATTTGTGAATTGACATTCTTGATCGAAAACCCAATTTTATTAGCACTTGGCAACAATCCATGATAAAATTCGGAAACAAATGTTGTTTAATTCAGATGGATGACATAGAAGTTCAAGAGAACCAGACAGGGAGAATTTAGTTAGAGGGATGCCAGGATAGTGCTCAACGTTCCAATACACAGAGATGATATGAGGACATCAATCGCAACACACAAATATTATGGTTGCATAAAACAGTACGATCGATATTGCACTTATGTGTCCACACGCTCATGTTGCTGTTCACGAGTATGCATGACCTGCTGCCATGCATGTGTGACGCTTGTTGAGGAGCTCGAACCGCATGTGCTCGGCCTGTCCCTCTCCTCTTTGAGAAAGTTCACGAACCTCTTCATCTTAGCACGGTTTCAGGGTTATGTGTCCACAAGAAGTCGTCATTGAAGATACTGTAGTGCACGACATGCACAACGTTCCTCTCCCTATGATTATCCAGGGGGATCTTATTCTTCTTCAGCGTCGGCTTTGTCTTGGGCTGGGGTTGTGGCTCCTCAAAATCATCCAAGGATAGGATCTTCGGGGTCTTGAACAAATTAGAGAATCCATGTTCGCGGCAGCGAGAGCTCAGCTCTTACATACGACATGTGTACCTTTCTGACTTGTACTCCGGGTACCAGTGGCCCACCTTCAATCCTAATCCATAAGGCATATTACACATCTACTCATGCAAACATTCAAAATTCATCTAGACACTAACTCTCTAGAAAATGGAGCACTCTTCTTTTCAAAGCTACACAATCCTAACAAATTCCTCACTCTCACCTTTAGATGCACAAAACACAAATTTTCGACAGAATACACAAAACCAAATCAGCCAGTAATACCCAATCCTCCATCCATCTCAAATGAACTATCCAACATCAACGTTTAATCCAAATTTCCTAGCTCATTACCCACATCATGCCAATCCATATGGTGCTTCTGGAAATTGTCAACCAATCGCACCCATGCACCCAAGCTACCATGGTGTTCCTTACCATGGCCATGGTGGGTTGTACCCTCTAGGAGCATATGGAGCAGGTTCAAGCAGCAGTCCATCATCTCCAATTGGATGCATGCCCTTTCTTGGAGCTGTTGGAGTTGCTGGTTCACGAGGAGATGAGAGCAACTCACCTAGAGTAAGTTATGCAATGTCACCTACATATGCAATGCCGTCTGCATATCCAATGTCCCTTGTTTATCCAATGAACGGAGATCGTGCCATCAACAATGAATAAGAAAGTGAGAGCAGTCATGATGAGATTGAGAAAAAGGGAAAAAGCATGAAATAAACATGAAGATGAACTGCTAATAGCTGCTTGGCTTCACAATTCATGCAACTCCTACGTGGGAACTCAAATAAGGGAGATAACTATTGGAAAGAAGTGGCAGCGGAGTTGAGTAAGTATGGACCAAAGAGGAAAAGAAAACTGTTATCCAATGCAAGAACCATAGAACGAAGACAACAAAGAAGGTTACAAAGTTCAATGCTATCTACAATGTTGAAAGAACAATGTGGCCTAGTGGCGTCAATGACTATGACTTCATGGAGAAAGTTCGTGCCAAATACAAGATTGCTGGCAATACAAAAATACCATTTGCATATGAGAACTAGTGAAAACTTGGGAAGAGCAAGGATAAATGGAAAAATCAATTCAGTTCATGATATGAACAAGATAAACATGGTTAAAACCTCTGCCTACAACTATCGCAACTACCCAGAATCTCTGCCTACAACATGGTCAAAACCTTTGTCAATGGCGCATATTGAATACACGTCATTGATAAATAATTACCAATGGCGCAACCCCAGTGGCGCATCCCATATGCGCCATTGGTAGCAAAAAATATGCTCCACTAATAAGCAATTCACCACTAGTGTCTGGAATGTGGGATGGCGAGGAAATAGACGAATTTGAAAGATCTAGGTAGAAGATGAGTAGGTGAAAGGGGATCGCGGAAAGAACTCGCGTAAAGGGAAGTTAGAAGTTGGCTCGGTCAAGCATTCTTTATTCATACATGGGTCTCGATTTTTATTTACCGACACCACTACGCTCCACTACGCTATGAGATTGGTGCCTCAAATAATTTCAGGGCATCACTGACAAGTTGGACCACTTTTTAAGATTTGTGCATCAGTCACATTGTGGAAGGCCTAATGAGAAGACCAACCAGATCAAGGGTGCGTCCCATATAATCTTGGCGCATAGACCCGCACTACGGTCTTCCAGTTCAAATTACCGACGGGTCTAAGGAATCTCCAGTAGTATGACTCATTTCATATGGATAATGTGTTCGAAATACTCAGTTTGCATCGGTCCACGGAAAGAAAATGCGACCCAGTCCGTTTGGGTCGCGGGGTGCACCCAAAGGGAAGACGTATTTTGACACTCCCACTCGGTGTTAAGGATTAACACGGCGGAGTTAATGGCGATGTCCTGTTGCCAACCGCCTTGACGGCTTCCCGTGCGGCTGCAGGGTTCCCACCCTCGATGGCTCCTGCTTCCCCCGCACGTGTCGTGGTCGTCTCCCGCCCACAGGTAGAAATATCCCGTGCCCGGTGAGGTGTTACCTCCCAGGTCGCCATCTATAAATACGGCTCCCGCCGTAAGGAGGTGCACCAACCCAAGCTCACCAGCCATGCCTTGCTGTAAGATGTACACCTGGTCCTAGCTCAAGAAGATGGCGTGCGCCTGCTATCCCCGTTATCCAGAACGCCCCGAGCACGATGTTGAGGTGGAGGCCAGGGGACGGCGGAGGAGGTGGAAGGGTTTGATGCGGTGACCCAGCTACCATTACATGTGTAGTACACTATAGTCATTGACATGACATCCACAGAACACCGTTCTGTAAATATCACATCCCTCAAAGTGGTACAACAGAAACATTATGGGTCCATATTACAAACATACACACATTATTATTATTACAATACCAGAAGTTCAAGACTTTCAAAATATTCAACTTACAAACCAAAATATAAAGTGTTTCAGAGGAAGTTAAAAGTAACAACTCCAACTAAGAGTTGAGCTCAGCAGCTTATTATATAACGTTCATGATGCTCGGCTCAGTTGGTTACTATTATCTAGGGCAACTAAGCTGAATTGTTGCCATCTACTCCATATCGGATATTGTAATCCACTCCAACAACACCACCTGACAGGTCAGGCTCCTCATAGAAGATATCTTCTTGGTATTCTGTTGCATACATTGGAGTATCTTTGGGATCCTTAGAGTCTAAGCAAGGGATCAAAGGAAAAGATGAGTAACAGCGTTACCCAGCAAGTTCAGTATATGCAAGGTGGGAAGTTTGATGCTCTCTCTACCACCTCGGACTATAAGTCCTTGGCACTATGCAGTTTTCGTAAATCTTTCTTCAAAGATTCATTTTATTGTAAAAAACTATGCCCATCAACCTTCACAGGTTTACCCGAACTTTCATGGAGTTCCTTTCCTGCCGCGTTCGTATCTCCTTCCCGGAACAGGGAGTAACAAGTTACAATTCTTACACTCTGTAGAGGTGCGTTACTTTACCCATGAGAGATCAACACTTTGTTGCACAATCGGGCGTACTTTCCCGTCAACAATTCCATGATGTGGGGGCCTGTAGGTGATTCAAGCCAATCACTGCCCCCTTCGTGACCTTGCATGCCTCCTTGGTGTACACCATGCCTACCCATTGAATTACGACAATGGTTTGTATAGACCGTTAGATGCCAGAACTATCATGGGACGATGAGGGTTCCCACCCATAAGCTGCATATCCTCTACGAATTACCAATTAAAATGCACGCTACGAGGATAACAACCACAACCTGCACATCCGGCTACATGCGAGAGGAAGAAGATACAGCTGACTTCTCCGTCCCATTCCAAAAATCATGGTTAACGCGTGATATACGACGCTAGAATCACTGATGTCATGGGTTGTTAAGTCCCTAATTGATCATCATTGTTGCAAATAGAAACCTAAGTTCTATTGCTCCATTATATCATCACTTAGGATGATATCTATAATTATTTATTTGAGAAAATAATATTTTATTTCCTTGAAACATAGATGATAACACACAATTTACAAATACTTTGATAAAGACTCCTCAAAGGATATGAGCAAGTGATGAACTTGCCTTGTGATTGCAAGGTAGTGAAGTCGGATGCTTGCACTGTACCTTGAGCTTCTATGTCTACAAAACATCATTATTGCCCGGTAAGAACAATATTTAAAGAGGCAAAATGAATATGCATAGTAATGTAATGCATTATTTATCATTTATTTTCTTTGTGTGTTTTACCCATCATTTTAGTTACAAAAATTCCTTTAAGTAATAAAGGATTCTATTTTAAAGAATAATCTTTAATATTTATTGAAGTTTATATTTATAATTTATTTACTTATTTTAGAATTAAAATATAAACTTTTATATTTTATTTATTTAATAATTCTTTTAAGAATTAACATTTATATAAAAGAATTTCTTTTTATAACTTTAAACATTTATTTAGTATTTTTCTAAAATACTACAACATTAATTTATAATAGAAGTGATTTTTATTTATTTTTAGCTTCTTTCTTTAATTTTATAAAATTCCATAAGGAATATATATATTATAAAATTCTTAACCAAAAAGTATATACATAAAAAATTATTTCTTAATTTAATTAGATAGGTTGGATTATTATGAATCCAAAAATATTTTATTTATAATTTTTAGATTTCTATTATATTTTCTAGAATTTTATTTAAGTCTAGGGGTATTTTGGTCTTTTATTAATCATTAAAACTTCTTTTAAGTTTTGGGCTGGTTCTATTGGGATTATTGGGCCAATTTGGCCCAAGTGACTTTGACCAAAAAGGGCACCCCGAATGGTTCTGGCCCTATTGGCCCACTCCCTCTATCTCTCTCTCTCGTCCTCACTTCCTCTCCTCCTCGACCCCGTGGGATGGTGGCGTCGCCGCCGTGCGATGCTCGCCGTCGTGGTTCTCCCTAGCTGCTGCCGTGGTGCAAGGCAAGGTTGTCGACCATGCTCTTCCATCTACTCTGCTTCGATTTAATTTCGAAGCCCTCCTGTGGCCAGGCTAGCCCCGTTCCCAAACTCTAGGGTTTAGGGATGGTGCTGTTACCGCCGCCGCTGATCCTCCCGTGGTGGTGTGCGGTGTACATGCACTGTTGTGGCCCCCTCCATGGCTGGTGCGGGTTGTAGCTCCCTCTGGGGTGCTCCCCGTGCCGCCACGAGCACGTCGGCCCCTCTGCTTCCTCTTCAATCTTCAGCGAGGACCACCGGTGAGTAATGTTTCTATGATCACTCATACCTCTAGCTACCTCGAGTCCCTCTATGTGTATATAGTGGCCAATCTATATTTAGAGTCTACACTGATTTTAGGGTTCATCCCTGGTGCTTATAAGATGATGTCATGGTCTGATAATGTTGCTCAGTGAAGCTATGCACTTAGTGATTGTTGTCACCCTTTGATTATGTGATGCTGTGGTTGATCTGATGCTAGTGGTAATCTGATGCTATGGTAATCTGATGCTAGTGGTTCATAGCTTTTTCTCTGATTGGGTGATGTTGATAATTGGTATGTTCATCTTCTGTCAGTATCTTGATACTGACAATATCACTGTTAGTGATGATTCACTCCATCTGTAAGTGTTGGTTATATGTTTATCCATGGACTGAACTTGATTAGTAGAGTCTAATGATTTTTGGATAAAAAATGATCTCTGAGTATATCTCAGGGAAATGATATATATAGTTCTGCTGATTTATTTATGAAAGCTAGAATATCTGGTTGGCTTAGCTATAAGATCATTTCTTGTGAAACCATTTTTAGAATGGTACATAAGTTGATCTTGTTACTGCCTTTACTTATTGTCAGTACTTGAGACTTGTTAGATGCCTAATAAGTTGAAAGCTTCTTTTCTGTGTATGCCTATGATGCTGGTCTGAGGCTCTAGGAACTAAGTTCCTATGTTGCTGTCACTTTCAAAATTGACTAAGGCATCATAGTTGCTTGCTGGATCTTGGATCCAAGTGGTTTAAGTTGGTTGATTTGTTTGTAGCTTATGGGATCTGAGGTGCTACTCCTTCTTGAAGATGTGCCCAGATCTTATAAGAACAGATGATGGAATATATAAATTGCCTTTGGTATCACCAAATCTACGAGGCTGGTATGAGATTTTGGTGTTTTTGATAGAGTTTGATTCTGATCTGTATATTTAAAACCTCTAGGATAGATTCACCCCACTTGGGTGATCATTGAGAGGTTGTCTTATGCATCAAAATATATTTTCTGCTTGGATAAGATGAACAGATCATGTGGATGTTTATGACACCCACCACAAAATTTATGATTGTGATGGCTTGATGTGCTGGTGGTGTTGCTGGTCTAATCCAGTCCTTCACCTCTTGATGTTGTTCTTGTTTCCTATGATGCTTGTGCTTGGCCTTGATCAACTCTGCTCCTCCCAGCTCCTGTGAGCTTGACCTGGATGTCCACCTGATCCCCCCCTCCTTATGTCACCATCAGGTGATGTTTGGTTTGATCTGGTGTGAGGTTGTATTGGCTGGTGAAAGGATCGTATGGGCACCTAGAGGGGGGTGAATAGGTGCTACTTCAATTTTTCTTATTTTTCAATTTAGGTTTTGACAAGAAAGATAAATTCTCTAGATTATGCAACTAAGGTGAATTTATCTATATGTCAACCAAGCAACAACTAGCACAACACTAAGCAAGAACAAGTAAGTAAAGTGCGGTAAAGGATAGAAGTAACCAAAGGGGTGGACGCGGACACACAAGGATTTGTTTCCCATAGTTCCTTCCTTTTGAGGGGAAGTACGTCTACGTTTGGAGAGGGGGTGGTTTCAAACCACCAACGCCACGAGAGGACTCCCTTGTTCTTCGATGAACCTCACCCCAAGGGGATCGATTCACATTCCACTATATCGGCAACCTTCGAGGTGGAAGCCAGCACCTTTACAACAAGTTCGGGGCACACGTCCACAACTTAATTGGAGGCTCCCAAATACAAGCAAGCTGTCAAAACAATCAAAGACAAACTTGTAAGAACCAAATCTAGAACTAGAGTTTCCAACGAAACACTAGAGCAAGGGGCCCTCAAGTGAATGAGGGGGAAATGAAGATCTCTTTTGGTGAAGTAGTAGATCAAGGGCTCCTCCTTCGATTCTCCAAAGATCAACGACTTTGGATGGTTGAGTGAAGAGATCTTGGCGATTTGGTGGCTCAAATGGACGTGATGTTCTTAAATGCGACGAGCAACTTTCCAAGGTAGGTGGGGGTTGCATTTATAGTCCTTTGAGAAGATCTGACTGTTGAGCATTTATTGCAGCGGTAGTACCGGATTCCCAAGCGGTAGTACCGGAAAACACCGGTACTACTGGCCAGGTACCGGAGGTGCGCCATTAAGACACACGGGCCACCAGTCTCCAGCGGTACCATAATGTGGTGCTACCGCAAAGCGGTAGTACCGGCCCTAAGGTACGGTACTACCGGACACATGCGGTAGAGTTGCATTTTGGTACCGGGGAGGGCAGTGGCATTTGGCAACTAGCCAGGACCTTCTGTTGTGTCAGGTACTAAAATGCGGTACTACAGCATTTTGGTACCGATCAGTACTGAGGCATTTGGCGAACTTGCCCAACCCTTCAGTCTTGACCGGTATCGAAATGCGGTACTACCTCTTTTTGGTACCGACCAGTACTGAGGTGTTTGGCGAACTTGCCCAAACCCTTCTGTCTTGACCGGTATCAAAATGAGGTACTACCGCTTTTTGGTACCTAGCGCGACATAAACTTTTGGGAAGTTTACCCAAACCCTCTGCCAGGCCCAGTAGTAAAATCCGGTACTGTTGGTTCTGTGCGGTAGTACCAGATGATTTTTTCGGTACTATCGGACAGCACAGAGGCAAAATGTAGATCAACAGGGTACTCCTTTTTGGGAGGAATAAGCCAGGGATTTCTTGATATACAACCTGTGGTACACTTGGCAAATAATTAGTCTAATATGTGTGTTGTTATAAACACCAAAATCACTTGGGATAGGAAATGCTCTTTCAATCTCCCCGTTTTTGGTGTTCGATGACAACACACATTTTGCATGATAATATTGTGATGACAAACAAGGTTTTGAAAAATAGAGATGGGGCTCCCCTAGATAAGTAGAATCAAGCCCCCTCCTCTATTTTACAAGCTACCTGGGAGTGTATAGTCACACTTAGAGCACATACCTTTGCACAATAGTGTGTGATGAGAAACACATTGATAAGGATTAGATAATATCATCACACAACACATAAGATGGATCCATATGAGAATAACCATACCACACAAATGATGGATCCATAAGATAGCCACATAGCCTTAACATACATAGCACAAATAGTTAGTTCATAAGATTCACACATAATAAGAGGAAAATACCAAATAAAGTTCACAAGCAAGTAAAGATCAAATGCAAGAATGATCTTGTGACTTTTCCCATGCAAATCCCGCATGCCTAATGTGCCGCTTCTCCCCCTTTGGCATCAAGACGCCAAAAAGGGACAAGAGCGACTCTAACGTCCCGGAGGTCACGCGTAGTCATCATAAGAGGCATCCCCATGAGGAGGCGGAGCACGAAAAGAGGAGGTGGCATAATCATCCCAGTGGCTGTCCTTGGAGATCCATTGCTCTTCAGGAGTGATGTTGTTATCTGATCCCTCGGAGATGGTCAATCCTTGATCTTCCATCGCCTATTTCTAACGAGCACAGGCTTTCTTGGCATAGACATGAGCCTCATACATGCGCTTCTGATTGTCAACCTGGAAGAAAAATACCTTTTTGAGCTTAGCCTCAATCCTCTTGGTCCATGATGGTTGGGCATGCTTGCAGCTTGAGACCACAAAATCAGCATCCTGGGCATCATCTTCATCACCGGACCCCTCCTCAAGTGGGTTCCCATCCTCATCAACTAGTTGACCATCCGCATTGCAAGGTTGAGGATGAGTCTTGATCAACAGATTCTTGTGCCGGTGAGTAACAAGGCGTTGAGAAGAAATTTCTCGAGCAATCGATGGGCACTTGCTAAGAATGAGAGCCATTATGTAAGGAGCAAAATGAGGCACCCTCCGAGTGTAGGTAGCATTAACCATCTCATTCCAAATAACATCCATCACATCCATTGGTTGGCCGGAATCACGGTGGTGAAAAGTGGTGATCATGAGGTCCACCATGAACCCATGCATCTCATCAACATTGCCAGCTCGGGGGCAATGGTATCACGGAATATACGGTGCAAGATATCATACGTGGGGAGAAGCCCCTTGATCTTCCCAGCAACACTGTGCCCTCGGATGTATAGTGGAGCAAGAACATCCTTCTTCATGGGACGGTCGTTGTTGTGACAGTGAAAGCCAACATGAGTGTTCTTGCCACGGTCCTCATACCCAAGAATTGCCGCAAACTCAGCCAAAATTGCTTGCTTGACAACGCCCTTTGTCATCTAGGTGATAGTCCGAGACTACTTATTGGAAAAGTGAACAGTGGCATAAAACTGAGTAATTAGCATGGGGTCATAGTCACACCGGAACTGCATAATGGGAAGCAAGCCAATATTTGTGCAAATATCAAGGGCTTCACCGAAGTAGTTCAAGTTTTTCTTCACATGATTCATCTCAATCCACTTTTGAGGGACCACTATTTTCCCATCCTTCATGAGTACCTCAAAGTATACACGCTCTTGGAAGTCGGTGTAGAAGAGACTATTTTCCCTAGCATGAGAGCGAGCAGCAACATATGGATTGACGGACCGCAGGGCATGAAAATCAGCCTCAGAAAAGTCAGACAACTTCTTTGTCCCAGATGGCCCTAAACTCTGACTCTTGCGATGACTCGAAGGGGGAGGAGGAGGAGGAGCACTACCATGGCCAGCACTTTTCTTCACGCCACCTCGACATCGGCCCCGAGTGGATTTCAGCATCAGAGGGTTGCTAGGTTGAGGCATGATCTCTTCCTCTGACTCTGTCTCGGATTCTGAATCAAAGTCCTCGATTTCATGGTGAGCTTTGGACCGTTTGCGTGGACCTTGGGAACCCCCTACACCTGTGAAAGAACAAGGGAGATAGCAGTGGGATAAGGGCACAAGAACCCGAAACGAATACACAACGAAATTCAAGTTTTAGAAAAAAATTGCTGTCAGTAATGGTCGGTAGTACCGGATCTCACGAGCGGTAGTACCGGAAAAATTTCCGGTACTACCGGTCATGCGACTATAGTGGAGATCTGGTAGGATCGATCCAAGAACGGGCAGCAAAATCATTCAAAACGAGGATTTCATCGGGCAAGGAGTGTTATCTGGTAAATTGCACACGGTACAACCTCAAAAACACTTGTTTTGACCAAGATTCAAAGTCGCCCTAGATTCAATGGAGAAAACATGGGAGAAGGAGAAGAGGGAGGTAGTACCGGGGTCCATGGCGGTGGAGATTGAGGAGGAGCCTGCGAGGAGGCCAGATCCGGTGAGGATCCGGTGAGAGGAGGAGAGGGCGGGGCTCCGGTGGCGATTTCTGCTCCGGCGGCGGTGGTTAGGAGTGGAGATGGGGGAACAATGAGGCACTGAGAGGTGCCCCCCCACGTCTGCACCCTTAACCAGGGCACCGAGTGGTAGTACCAGGTGTACGAATGGTAGTACCGCTGGGCGGTACTGCCGCGTGTACACAAGGTGGTGCCACTTGCCGATAGTACAGCGAAAATCGACCAGTAGTACCGCACCTAGGATGTTACTAGAAACCGACCTAGAAACTGACCCCTGAGCGGTAGTACCGCTTGTTTTCATGGTAGTACCGCTTTCCAGTAGTGCCGCGCAATTGTCCGGTAGTACCATACCTGGGACGTTTCCAGGGGTCGACCTGGAGACAGACCACGGCCGGTAGTACCGCTCCTTTACCCGGTAGTAGCGTTTCCACCAGAACAGAAAGACATGTATAAAGTGAAAGGTTCTTGTGCAGAGTAGATGAGTTTTGTCGAAGGATAGGAAAGGCTTAGGTTATGAGAGTCACACTGATATGGATACATGCACCCTTAAATAGGAAAAGCGTAACAAGAACCAAATGAGAGTGCATGATCTTAAGGCCTAACACAACTCAACAAATGAAAAACACGAGTAAGCACCAACCTCTCAAATGTGAGAGGGCGGTGGCCTAGGCCACCATATTTGAGTATACTCGGCTTGGCACCATGAAGATATATCTTGGGTTCATTACCAGAACTCATCATTTAAGCTCACATATCACAAAATGATATTAAGAGGAATGATTTTTATTGCTTTGGGCATAATGGGGGGAGGGATAGTCCAATCAATTAGGACCGCACTCCTCACTAAACCAAATAAGAGTTAAGACATAGGTGAGTATGCAAGGTGATCAAGTCAAGCTCCTTGAATCTATGATATTTAGTTCATTCCTCAAATAGCAAAACCTTTCTTCATCAAGTGGCTTCGTGAAGATGTCGACAAGTTGGTCTTTGGTTGACACATAAGATAAATCTATATCACCTCGAGCAACATGATCCCTAATGAAGTGATGACGAATCTCAATATGCTTTGTCCTTATGTGATCCACCGGGTTGTATGCAATCTTTATGGAACTTTCATTGTCACATAGAAGATGCACTTTGTCACAAAGGACACCGTATTCCTTTAAAGTTTGCCTCATCCATAGCAATTGGGTGCAAGCACTAGCAGCTTCCACATACTCGGCTTCGGCGGTGGAGAGAGATATACAATTTTGCTTCTTAGAAGACCAACATACCAAGGACCTACCAAGGAATTGGCAAGCCCCGGATGTTGATTTTCTATCAACCTTATCACTAGCCGAATCCGAATCCGTATATCCACAAAGAGCAAATGTTGACCCTCGAGGATACCAAAGACCATAATATGGGGTATGAACTAAATATCGAAAGATTCTCTTGACCGCCATTAAATGTCTTTCTTTAGGAGACGCTTGATATCTTGCACACACACCTACACTCAACACAATATCGGGTCTATATGCACAAAGGTAAAGCAAAGAACCAATCATAGACCGGTAATACCTTTTGATCCACATCTTTACCATTTGGATTTTGTTCTAGAGGAGTCTTTGTAGCCATGGGAGTAGGAGCTCCATTTAAATCTTGCATATTGAATCTCTTGAGCATACCTTGAGTATACTTGGATTGGTTGAAGAATGTCCCTCCTCTAACTTGCTTGATCTCAAAACCAAGAAATACTCTCAACTCCCCCATCATAGACATCCAGAACCTACTAGTCATAAGCTTTGAGAATTCATGATTAAAAGCTTTGTTAGATGAGCCAAAGATAATATCATCAACATATATTTGGCATACAAAAAGCTCCCCATTGACCTTCTTAGTAAAAAGAGTGGGATCGATTTTCCCAACCTCAAATCCACGGTCAAACAACAACTCTCTAAGGTGCTCATACCACGTGTGTGGGGCTTGCTTGAGCCCATAGAGCGCCTTATCAAGTTTGTAGACATGGTTTGGGAAGTTGGATCCTCAAATCCTGGGGGTTGCTTTACATATACCAACTCATTTAATGGACCATTAATAAAGGCACTTTATACATCCATTTGTTGCAACTTAAAGTTATGATGTGCCGCATAAGCAAGAAGGATACAAATCGACTCAAGGCGAGCCACCGGTGCATGTGTCTCTCCATAGTCAATGCCTTCAATTTGAGAGAACCCTTGTGCAACCAATCTTGCCTTGTTACTTACTATAATTACATACTCATCTTGCTTGTTCTTGAATATCCACTTGGTGCCTATAACATTGCGGCAATCTTTTGGCTTCTCAACTAACTTCCATACTCTGTTTCTCTCAAAGTTGTTGAGCTCTTTGTGCATTGCTTCCAACCAATCCGAATCTTCAAGAGCTTCCCACACTTTCTTTGGTTCAATCATGGAGATGTGTGCTTGGTGCTCACTAAACCTCTTCAATTGTTCTCTTGTGGAAATGCCTCTCCTTAGGTCACCAACCACATTTTGGAGAGAGTGGTCTCTTAATTCAAACATCTTCTCCTTTCTAGCTTCACGACGAGTGTGGATCTCCTCGTTGTTTCTTGGGGGACCCTCTTCATCATTTTGGTCCTTGTCTTGACCATCAACTTGACCTTGATCATCACAGGAATCATTCTCTTCATTAAGAGGCAAAGATTAACCTTGGTCTTAATCAAGCACTCTTCTAGCATCGATTTGAGCTTGTCTCAAGGCAGTTTGTATGGATCTTCCTTGAGTAATTGACTTGGCGCCACTTGACATCCTGGACAATGAATCAAGCTCCTCCTCACTAGAGATGTCACCTTGATCAACATTTGAGGGTCCACAGCTTGTCTTTGCCTTGGGTCATTGTCCACCTCGGTAGATGGAACATGTTGTTGTTGTGAAGATGAGGGCTCCACTTGAGTAGAGCATAGTTCTTCTCGATCCGCCACAGGGGGTTCCTCAACAGGGCGGATATATCCCACACCCATTCTTCCTATGGCATCCTGAGGCATTTCATCATCTGCATCACAAGCATCAGCACGCCCCCTTGGGGACCATCATATTCTTCGAAGGTCACACTACAATATTCTATGATGGCTCCGGAGAGCTTATCATAGATTCTATAAGTGTGAGATTTGAGACCATAGCCAACAAAAATACCCTCAAATGCTTTCGACTCGAATTTGGACAAACGAACACCTTTTATGAGATAGAAACACTTACAACTGAACACCCGGAAGTAAGATATGTTGGGCTTGTTACCGGTAAGTATTTTATATGGAGTCTTGTTGATTTCTTTGCGGAGGTAGAGCCGGTTTGATGCATGGCAAGCGGTGGAGATGGCTTCGGCCCAAAAGTTGTATGGAGATTTAAACTCCGCCAACATGGTCCTAGCCATCTCAATAAGAGTCCGGTTCTTCCTCTCGGCAACACCATTTTGTTGAGGGGTATATGCATCAGAATATTGGTGTTTTATCCCCTCATCACTAAGGAAATCATTCAAGGTGTAGTTCTTGAACTCGATGCCGTTGTCGCTTCTTATGATCAACACGGGGACATTGTATTGACGTTGAACCAAGTTGATGAAGTCGATGAAGGTCTTTTGGGTGTCGCTTTTCAACTTGAAGAAATATACCCATGAGTATCTTGAAAAGTCATCAACAATCACCAAACAATATTTATTTCCACCAAGACTTGCATGAGATGGAGGACCAAAGAGGTCCACATGAAGGAGCTCCAAGATCTTTGTTGACTTGATGCGGTTCTTTGGCTTGTGGGGAGCATCATGCATCTTTCCAAGAACACAAGCCCTGCAAACATGATCTTTGGCAAAGGAAACATTTTCTTTTAGTCCAACAATATGACCCTCCTTGTGGAGACTTTGCAAAGTTCTCATATTGACATGGGCTAGTTGGCGATGCCATAACCAACCCACATCGTCCTTTCTGAATAAGCACATCGCACTTGTAGTGGTTTGCCCCGAAAAGTCCACCACATATAAGTCATGTTCGACGTACCCAACGAAAGCGACCTTGAGAGACTTGCTCCACATGAGAACCACAATATCATCATCAACAATGCCGACAAAGCCTATCTTTCCAAGAGCACAGATTGAAAGTAAATTGTATCCAAGGGTCTCAACAAGCATGACGTTCACGATAGTAATATCGTGAGTAACCACTACCTTGCCGAAACCCATTACCTTAGACTTTGACTTGTTGGCATATGTCATGGATACATCATTTGGCCTTAAATCCTTGACAATAGATGAGCTTCTGGTCATATGACTTGTGCAACCACTATCAAGCACCCACTTTGACCCTCCGGAAGCATATGTCTACAAAAGATCAAGCTAATTTTTAGGTACCCATTTTTCAATGGGTCCTCTTTTGTTAGCAACAAGGGTCTTGGGAACCCAAATAGACCAAGCAATATAACCATCATATGGGCCAACATACTGTGCATACACATCACCATAATAATCATGCATTAGAACATAGTGAGGGTTAGCACTTCCCGCAAAATCATCATGAGACATAATTTTACCACTTGTGGTCTTACTATCCACAATGGCCTTGTTATTCTCTTGTGCATGCTTGGCCTTCTTCTTGTTGTTGTTCTTCTTCTTGGCTTTGGAGACTGATGGCGCTTGACGGGAGGAAGAGGTTGAAGTAGATTCCCCATCAACGGCGCCAGAAAACTTGATGGCGCCCGGTGCTTGACGTGGAGCGCTTCGTTGGAAACCCTAAGAGCAAGGTGTGAAGCAGCAAGCAGCAATTCTTCCCTCAGTTGAGACCGAGGCTATCAAACCGGAAGGAGGAAGGAAATGTCACACGGGTGTTGCGAGCAACGCGGCGACCTGCACAACACAAACTCAAGACTTTGCCCCAACAAATTAGTGAGGTTTCAAGCTCATCGGTTTGCTGTAACAAAGGATTAAACGTATGGTGTGGAAGGTAATGGTTTGCAGCAAGTAAAAGGTAATAGTGGAAGATGTATCAATGGTAAAGATTGGACCGGGGTCCATAGTTCACTAGACGTGCTCTCCTTAGATAAACAACATGGCATGAAGGGTAAACAAATTACAGAGAGGCAACTGACAGGAACTGAGCAAGGCATAACAATGAAATTACTATCCAGAAAGATCCTATGAAGTTGATTGGGCAATACAACAATATACATAGACCGTCATCCAATTGCATCTATGACTAGAAGTCCACCTTCAGGTTATCATCCGAACCCCTCCAGTATTAAGTTGCAAGCAACAGACAACACTGCTTTAAGCAAAGTGTGTAACGTAAACAATCCACATGTTCCATGAACAAGATACCATTGTTTTCTCCCTAGTAGCAACAACACATCTACAACCGAAGAGATTTCTGTCACTTCCCTTGGAAACTAGAGGCATGAACCCACTATCGAGCATAAATACCCCCTCTTGGAGTCACCAGCAACTACTTGGCCAAGATAACCACTAGAAACAGAGAGCATGCAAGATCACAAACAACATAGACATGATAGAATCATAAAGACAAAACCATTAACCAAACCAACACAATAATCTCAATATCCATCGGATCCTCGCAAACACAACATGCATGATTACAAATAGATTGGATCTTGATCATGAACGGAGCTCACAAGATTTATACATGAAAGCACAAAGGAGGAGATACAACCATCTAGCTACTACATGGACCCATAGTCCAAGGTGGAACTACTCATGAATCATACCGGAGAGAAGGCCTCCGGGATGATCTCCCCTCCGGTAGGGTGTCGGGAAGAGCTTCAGATCCCCCTGATCTAGGGATGATGGTGGCGATGGCTACAGACGGTTTCGTGGATTTCTGATCGGGTACTTTGGGTTTCTGCATCGGGGGCTTCTTATAGGCGAAGGGGCGAGACCGGGAGGCGTCCAGGGCCACCAAACCCTCGCCAGGCGTGGGCCCACCTGCCCCCATGTCTGGGGTGGGTCTGGCCCCCCTGGCCGTCTCCTCCGGCTCTCCTCTAGACTTCTTGTTCCCCACGGAAAGTAATTGACTTTGACGTTTGTCCTGTCCAATTCCGATAATATTTCTTTACTAATTTTTCTGAAACCAAAAACAGCAGAAAATAGGCATCTGGCACTGTTGCAACTTGTTAATAGGTTAGTACCAGAAAACGTGTAAAAAGCACCTCAAAGTGTGGACAAGTAAAGCAAAGTAGATTCTAAACAAGCATGGAACATAAAAAATTATAGATACGTTCCCAACGTATCAGAGACAAAACCAATGCCCCCTTTCTCACCACTATGCCTTTGCTTACTTAAAAGATCATCAATGGACTTGTTACCTTGTGGAAATGTGGTCTTGGCTAGATCCCCCTTCAACCTAGCATTTTCTTCAAGAATAGTTGTACTACTAGAAGGAATGAAATTACTAGGTGAAGGAATATTGGTCAATTGAGTTTGAAGCGTTTCATGGGACTTTGTGAGAGACGAGAATTCACTTTCCAATGCCTTGTGAGCCTTGTTAAGTAAAGTAAAGTAAAGTCCTCGGCAAGTTTTTTATGAACCACACCAAACTCAATCTTGTCCTTTTTAGCCCTTTTATACTTAGCAATAGCATGATCACGTTCCTTGATGAGTCTATTAACAATTATGTCATTGGCCTCATTAAGCCCTTCAAGTTTTAGTTCAAGAGACATCCTAGTCTCTTGTTCTTCCTCTAGAGTATTATTTAAGGATTCTATCTCAATCATGTGTTCATGCCCAAGTTTACATCTTACATCTAGAAGCTCTTGTGTGTGGGAAAGTTGATCTAAGATGTTCCCAAAATGTATCTTGGCCTCCCCTTGTAAGTTAGTCACAAACTCATCGAAAGCAATTAATTCCCTTTTTACTTCAAGAGGCATCTCATCATCAATTTCATCATTAGCTAAGGGAGTGGAGTGAGATGATGAGGATACCTCCGTTCCTATTGCCATAAGGCAAGTGACATTCTTGTTGAGAGTATTCTCATTTGGAGAATCGAAGAGTGAGAATATCGGAGTAGAAGTAGTGGCTAGAGCAGCCACACCACTTGATGTTTCCTCTTCATCGTCTTCATTGTCGGAGGATAATTCTTCATGAGTGACCAATACAATTTCGCCCGACTTCTTGTTGATGGGATTCTTCTTAATGAAGGGTTTCTTGTAAGGATCTTTGGGAGATTTCTTCAAGACAAGCTTACCCCCATGATCTTCTCTCTTCTCATAGGGACAACCCTCCACAAAGTGATAGCGGTCACCACAATTGAAGCAAGTTCTCAATTTAGTGACATTTTCTCTTCTCCCATTTGGGTTGCTTTTTTGTTGCATTTCCATCATGGCCTTTGAAACGTCGGAAACGTATCTATAATTTTTGATGCTCCATGCTTGTTCTATATCATTTGTCTTATGTTTTGTCTACACTTTGAGGTGTTTTTATATCTTTTCTGGAACTAACCTATTAACAAGTTGCCACAATGCCAGTTGCCTGTTTTCTTCTGTTTTTGGTTCCAGAAAGGCAGAAAATAAATATTCTTGGAATTGGATGGGACAAAAGCCAAAGTCAATATTTTCCCAGAGCAACATGGAACCACGAAATAGAGCCGGAGGGGGCCATAGGGTGGCCAGACCCCCTGGGCACGGGCCCACCCTAGGCCGCGCCTGGGGAGGGTGTGGGCCCCCTGGCCCTCCACCGACCTTGATTCCTGCGCCTATAAGATGCCTCCGACCCAAAAACCCTAAGCCATATAGAAGAAATCCAGGAAAACCTCCGCTGCGCCACCGCCACCGAAGGGGAGATTCGGGGGACAGAAAGTCTTTGTTTCGGCACCTTGCCGGGACGGGGAAGTGCCCCCGGAGCCATCTCCATCGCCATCTCCATCACTGTTGTTGATTCCCATGATGAGGAGGGAGTAGTTCTTCCTCGAGGCTAAGGGCTCTACCGGTAGCTATGTGTTCATCTCTCTCTCTCTATGCATGATCTTGTTGTGGTCATGAGCTTTGTAATCTAGTAGATCTACCCTGCTACTCAAGTGCTTCATTAGATCTCTGCTCTCCCCATGTGTGTGAAAGTGACAACGTGCACGCCATGGTGGCACTTAGGCTTGAGTCTACATAAATACTCTTTGTGCTTTAATAGATCTATGCTTTTCCCCACGTGTGTGAAAGTGACAGCGGGCATACCATGTGTGGCACTTTAGCTAGATTGAATATTTGTTATGAGTTATATTTGGAGTTGGATGTCTATATGAAATTGTGGTGTTTGTTGGAACCATCTAGCACTCAAGGTGACAGTGTGGGGTTATCTAGATTGGGGAAGGCGGACTTTGAGGAGTGTTGTTATAGACCTACCAATGATTAGAGTGTTCAACCGGAGAGTAGTTAAGAGTAGTATCATGAAGAGAGGATATTTATATGAGAGAGTGTTCACTAGTGAAAGTATGATCCCTTGGCCTTGTTTCTAAGCATTGAAACACCGTTTGCTACTAGATCTGTTGCATGTTGGCTTGCTTCCTTATTGTTGCCTTTAGTCTTTGCCTCACCGTCAAGATCTTTTCTGGCACTGTTACCACTTGTATTTCACTATATCTTCGCCGAACTAGTGCACCTATACACCTGACAAGTGTATTGGGTGTGTTGGGGACACAAGAGTCTTCTTGTATCTTGATTGCAGGGTTGCTTGAGAGGGAATACCTTTGACCACTTCCTCCATGAGTTCGATAAACCTTGGGTGATCCACTTAAGGGAAACTTGCTGCTGTTCTACAAACCTCTGTAATTGGAGGCCCAACAACTGTCTACAAGAATAGAAGTGCGTAGACATCAAGCTCTTTTCTGGCGCCGTTGCCGGGTAGGAAAGGTAAAAAGCACTCACACCCCTTCCCCCACGGCAATAGTAAGCCAGTTTCTGGCGCCGTTGCCGGGGAGGAAAGGTAAAAAGCACTCACACCCCTTACCCCATGGCAACAGTAAGCCATAAAACTCTTTTCTAGTGCCGTTGCTGGGGAGGTAAGGTAAAAGGTACTCACATCCTCCGGTGTGAGTGCTCGAAGTTATTTCCTTTAGATTCTGCAATTTTGTCTTTTTGTTTCTTGTTTTCACTAGTTAGGCTTAATGGAAAACAATAAAAAAATTAGAGAGCTCTATAGAATTTATCTTGAGTTAGGACATGAAGTGTTTGAAGAGAAAATTAAAAACCTATGGAGCTTTATTTGCATGCTAATAGCAATGTTATTAGTATGAATTCTTTGGACACCATTATTGCTAATGCTATGGAAAAGTCTAAGCTTGGGGAAGCTAGTTTTTATGCAAATGATCTTTTTAGTTCCCCGGCTTTGGAAGATAGCTATTGTTTTGCTTATGATGATACCAAATGTAACTACCTCGGTGAATTACGCTCCTAGTTACAAGCCTGGATGAGCGGAAATGGTTGAAATAGTACGGTGGGGCCCAAATGCCACTCACAGGTAGACCTTTCGGCCGTCCCAACCATTTCCAAACATCGGGACAAGAACGGGCGGCGTAATCGGCAGGCGCAGGGATCAACTACATACACAAATGAGTATGTATGCAAGCCACCATACAATGGTGCTCAGAGTCATTCCATCTAAAAAGAAAGGAAATATAGCAACGCCATACGGCAAGATCCAAATATTCTAGATAGATATAATAGTTTAGGATATCTCCTCATACATCAATCAACAGAGTATCAGGCGGAAGCGGAAGACAAAACCCGAGTACGGATAAGAAGCAAATCGGCATGAGATGCCCCATAAATAAGCAGATCCCGCCCACAGATCTCACGGATCCCCGTTCCCGGAATCTCTACACCGAATGATCGTTGCCCACATCGTCCGTCTCTTCCACCCAGTATCCATCTTGTGAGGGTACCTGTTCATCTGAACCAATAATTTATCGTGTGAGACCCTAGGGGTACTCAGCAAGTCTTTATGCCTCTAAAGGGGACACAACCTGGGGTGACGCAATTGCAGCAAAAGATAAACCCTAGCAATTCTATAGATACTCGCTAACCATCCGCCTAACCAGAGATAGACGGATGTCCGTGAAATAATAACAACAGTTATAACAGTTATAACGGTAATATCCACAGATCCATCCTCCTCCTCGCTTACCGACGAGGAAGCGGACGAACAACCCCCATCCGTTGGCAGTTTTATTATCCATTCCATGAGTGTTGTACTAATTACTAGTCAGATACTTAGTCAAATTAAAAGCGGTACTTTAGTTATTCTTGTCTATGATCGAGAAACTGTGCTCCAAGTCGTCCATAACCGCGGACACGGCTTTCAGAAAGTTTTACCCTGCAGGGGTGCACAAATAGCAACACACACTCGATCAACCTCGGAAAAACCAAATCAAAACCAACGAGGAAGTCACGACAAAGCGATCACATGATTCAGAAATATTTCAGGGGGCCACCCCATTAAGCTACCCGCGACGAAGTTGGCCGACTCCGAGACGGACTCAAGGTTTGCGCCAATGGCTGTAAACGACTGGGAACCCGAAAATGTGACTGGGCTTGTCGATACCGCGAAAACACTCCGCTTACCTAAACAGTACAGTGTGCAGTACCTCGCACAATTTAAATAAAGCAGTAAAGCATGGCATAAGTACAGGATAGTAAATAAAGCCCCAAACTAATTGTGGCCCCAAGAAATAAGAATGAATCAAGCTCTGGCTCAGGGGGGTCCATAAGGCCTCCCGGATGTGGATAGCGCGAATAATCAAGGAACAGGAATCAAGTACTCGGGGTCCTACGGGACACAAGTGAGCCTGAAAAACCAAATAACAAATATGGCTCACCGATGCCACTTTCATTAGTTCTCCCATTACTACTCAGGTTAAGTTGTTTAGGCACCTCGTTATCCAACAGACACTCACATACCCTACACATGCTGTTCTACGACTCGCATGGCTCAAACAACTCCTGTAGTAATGGCTCATGGGATGGAGGAACAAGCTTCGGTGGGGTTTAAAAGTAAAGGCTATGCAATACTTGGGATTCAAATTAATGCAATCGCGACTCTATGATGCAAGAATAAGATAGAGGCAATAGGTACTATATGTATGCAAGCATGTGGTAGTGCTTGCCTGGCAGCTCAGTTGTAGCAAGGGATGGATCTGGGTAGTGCTCCTGGTTCTCTTGATATATCCCCTGCTCAGCGTCTATTCGAAGAAGAACCAAACAAACAAGGGCCAACATAAATAAAGTGCACAAGCATATGAATTAAATGCGACAAGCAAACAATCATGCCATGATGAATGATGCACAATTTGCATGGCAATAAAGTAGCATGGCATGGGTGAGGTGTGGAATACAAGAAGAAACCATTTTATTGAGTTTTGCCCACATTTTAACCTCATATTAGTTGCTGTACACATTATATTTATATGATGCATGCTTCAAATCAAAACATGGAATGCATAAACAGAAAGGTCTCGTCGAGCTAATCATTTTAGACCTATTATTTGTTAAATTTGGACTTATAAAACAAAAGTTATTAATTATTTAAGGCAAAAGGGCATTTTATTGTAATTTTAATTAACTTGGAAAATAAAGTGTTCAGAATCTATTTTGAAGGTCATATTTGAAATCCTCACATTTTTATGATTTGAAAACATATATTACATGTTTAATTTGGATTCATATTTTAAAAGTTATTTGAAAACAGAATTAAATTTGAATTTAAAATAATTTGAAAAAGATTTGAATTAAAACAGGAAAACCGAAATACTTTTTCTACTCAGCTCGAATCTAGCCGCAGACAATGACAGGTGGGGCCTGGCTGACTCAGCGCAGTGAGCTGGTGATGGAGGGGTGGGGGGTTTCCTTCTGGATTTTCTCACCTAGAGGTGTACTAGCCAAAGAGGATGACAGGGGGGTCCCAGGGCTACGGGGCCACAGCGCGCGCGCGGCCAACGGGTGCTGGACACGTGGGCGATCCCAGGCGCGCGGGGGACTGGTCCGTGGTGGCCAGATCTTCCAGGGGGGTTTCGTGCGAAAAGATACCGAGGCTGACAGGTGGGCTCTAGGGACGGCGGGTTTAGGCGGGAAAAAGAGGAGGGGGTTCTGCGCAAAACGGCCACGGCTGCTACTGAAACTGACGGACGGATCTGGCTCTATCGGTGGCGACCTGGCCGTCTTCCGGCGTCGGTGGCGACGAATCTAGCGAGGATCTGGCTAAGCCCTTAAAACAAAAAACACAGATGCGTCGAAGGGCTACAACTTTCGTTCAGGTGGCATCGCCGGAGGAGGACTACAGCGCGCGGGGCTCGGCGACGAACAGAGGTGGAAAAGCTGCTGCAGCCGCTGCTGTCTGTCAACGCGCGGCGCGCGGCGGTGCTCGGAGGCTGCTCGACGGAGCGTCCGGCGCATCTGGGCCGCTAGGAGGAGGACGAGCATGTCTAGGGGGTTGAGGGGCTCACCAGGAGCTCGCTGGCGTGGTCGCTGGATCTAGAGGTGGAACGGATCGTAGCAGAGGCAGAGGTCCCGCGAGCGTCTGCTCCGGTGGCCGCGGCGTGTCCAGGGCGCTCCCGAGGACTCCGGCGAGGCGTGGCCGGTGCAGGGCGATGTAGGAGAAGTAGACGAATCCCCTCGAGCTCCTTGATCGCCTTGGGAAGCTTCGGGCCGGCGTGGCGCAGAGGTGGATGGTCTAGGGTTTGGGGTTTGGCATGGGGAGACCATCGCTGCTTGCGAGGCAGAAGGAGAAGGGGAGGGGGCTTGGGCGCCTCCTAGATGTGATCTGGGTGAGGTGAGGTGAGGGTAGATGAGGGAGGAGGGGAGAGCACATGGGGGGGGTCCACCTTTTTGCAAAGCAAGAGGGGGCACGGGTGGGGGTAGGTTTCTCCCTCTTTTCTCTTTGTCTTGAAGCCAAAGAAAGGAGAGGGGCAGATGAGGGGGTGACGTGGTGGTGCTGGTGGGCCAAGGTGAGGGGGAGGAGAAGAGAGGTTAACCGAGAGGGGAGGGGTAGATAACATGGGCTCGGTCTAGGGTTAGAGAGGGGCTCGGGTTAGGGTTTGGAGGGATAGGGTAGATCATGGGTTAGGTTTAGGGTTTAGCTAGGTTTAGAGAGAGAGGTTAGAAAAAGGGGTGGAGAGGTGGTTTTGTAGATGAGCACAAGGTGGTGGTAAGGAGAACACAAGAGAGAGAGAGAGAGGGGTGGGGTTTAGGTTAAGGTGATGATGTGGTATGGTAGCTAGGGTTTGAAGCATGATCAAAACAAGAGGTGAAAAGAGAGAGGAGAGAGATGTGTGTGGTTTAGATTCACTCAAAATTCAAATAAAAACCAAAGGACAAGCAAAAGGTGGTACTTGCATGGCCCATGCATAGTATTTAATACCATGTTTATTTTGTGAAAACAATTATATCACATGGCCTTAATCTTATGCATTCCCACAAGTGGAATAAAGCCAAGCCAAGAATTTAAAAAGAAAGTCCCAAGTGGAATAGATGGAGATGATCATATTGGATTAAAATTGGGACTTGCTAGTGTGTATGTGCCACTAGATGCTTAATAGTCCCAAAAATATTCCAACATGATCATGATTCCATGATAATCCATATGGAAGCTAGGAAAAAGGGTTCCACTCACAAGGCATGCAAAGGTGGCCAAGTGGCTCTCATATACCAATAATGTGAAAACAATCATGGTGCATATATGGGAGCATGTGGAAAAATAGAATTTGGATCCATCCCAACCCACATGAGCTAGGGTAGAAACAAATAAATTGCAATGCTCATATATGGTGGGATGGTGGAATGATGGGGTGATGACAAGAAAGGTGGTGGAGTTAATAAAAGATATGCCCCCAACTCAACTTGGGCATTAAACAATATATCAAGAACCAAATACAATATCAAGAGGCAAATACAATTTACAATGCATATGAGATAAGAACCAAATGGAAAAGGGTTTTGTATGATGCTCAAATGCAAGGTGGCATGATGACATGAGCATGATATCACTATGATGCAACAATTATATATAGGAAGGTAGCATATATATAGACTAGGCTAGTAGCATTGCAATTGTTAGACAATTGGGATGCTACACCAAACCTCCAATATATGATGATTACAATGATGAATATGATATTTTCAGTCCACCTACTATTGAGGAGAAAGTTAATTGTGATTACAATGTGCCTTCTATAGTTGATGATTATGGTGATGAAAATAGTAATGATAGCTATTTTGTTGAATTTGCTCCCACTATGATTAATAAGGATGACTATCCTTATGTGGAGAGTAATAATTATTTTATGCATGTCACTCATGATAAGAATGTTTTATGTGATAGTATATTGTTAATTTTATTCATGATGCTACTAAAAGTTATTATGAGAGAGGGAAACATGGTTTTATGTATCTTAATAATATTAAGTTTCCCCTCTTTATGTTGAAAATCTTGAAGTTGCACTTGTTTTGCTTTCCTATGCTTGTTGCTTTGTGATTTCATGACTTGTTTATTTACAAGATTCCTATGCATAGGAAGCGGGTTAGACTTAAATGTGTATTGAATTTTCTTCTTGATGCTCTCTTTTACTTCAATTCATATTTCTTATGTGAGCATCTTCTCAAACTATCAAGCCTAACTTAAAGGCATTAAAGAAAAGTACTTGTTGGGAGATAAACCAAGAGTTTTATTGAGTCTTGGAAGTTATTACTTCTGTAATGACCTCTCCTTATCATTTCTGTTTGCTTTTTGTGCCAAGAATGACCTCTAATGAGAGGGAAGTAAGATTTGGAGAGTTGCTGTCCCGAAACAGATTTCTGTCCTCCACCATAAAAATTCGTGAGGAGTCTCTGTAACTCGGATTGAGCTGAAAATTTACGAATAAATCCCCCAGTATGTTAGCTAACTTTCATTAGTTCAACACGTTTTGATTTTGGCAATAGAAGATGTTCAAAAAAATCGGTTTCTACTTGCTGGTCTGTTTTGACAGATTTCTGCCATTATTTGCATTTGCTTTTATTGATTCCTTTTTCGGTTCTTTTTGGGAAATTGAGCATTTTGAAGGATTTTCTACAGTAGCTTGTGTTTTTAATGAAAAGTCTTGCTGTTCCAAAGCTTTTCCTAAGGTCTAATATTTTTTGAATACACTAATGTTGCTAATGAAGATTGTGTGAGGTTTTGTATGAAGCAAAAATTTTAGGTGTAGAGAGAGAATGATGTAATGAGATGAAGAATGGACAAAATATCAAGCTTGGGGATGCCACACGGTGTTACCCCAAGAAATATCCAAGAGGTACAAGCGTCAAAGCTTGGGGATGCCCAAGGCATCCCCTTCTTCATCAATAAAAATCTCAGGTCTTTCTAGACACTTCATTTTTATTGTTTCATGCACTATTGTGTTGTTCTTGGAGCGTCTTAGTTTTTGTTTTTGGTTTTTGGTTGCTTTGCTTAGTTTGCTTGAGTCAGTTGGTTGGTTACACCACACTTTTTTTGGAGAGAGACACACTCTATTTTCATTGCCTAGAACACTCTAGTTTTCATTCTTATTGTCTTGTGAGTGTTCTCTTTTGCTAGCACCGCGTTCAGCCTTAGTTTTCTTGTGCTTTCAGCTTAGAACTTTTTATTTCTCCATTGTGGATTTGTGAGACAAGCTCACTGATCTTCATTGATTATTATCTTTGTGAGTTGTTTCAAATAAGTTGTTTGGTCTTGGAGAGGAGTAGAAAGTTCTTGCTTGAGTAGTAAAGAGGAGCTTGCATTGACTGTGACTTAGACTTTAGCATGTCATGATAGATTTTGTTTTGACCTTATGCTTATTGATTATTGTTGTAGCATTACTTGTTCCAAACAATTCGGATTGCTTAGTGTGCCTTGAAAGAATTATGCGTTGTTTTAGCATGCAAAAGCATAGTATTGTGGTATTCTCCATTGATGCTTTGTTTGGGTTGACTTGGTACATGCTCACACCATGTTATGACTATGAACAAGTCACCATAGCCTCTATGATCATTTAGTCCTTGACTTGTAGTACCACTCTTTGCTTTGATTAGTAATATTTTGTCGCTCTGCATAATTATGGCCATTATTGCTCTCTTAGTTGGTTGCTCCCAGTCTTTTGCTAGCCTCCACTTGTATGAGTAAGCTCTACTCATGATTCCAACTCCCAAGAAACCAAGTTATTCCAAAGTGTCCACTATAAAATCCTATGCATGGTGTGTTACACCATTCCAAGTATATTCTTGTTTTCAACTATCTTCCAATTAAAAACTATTTTGTTATGTGAAAACTTAGTGATTAAAGCCCTCACGAACTTGATGGCACACTTTATATTCTTTGCCCCTAATAAACTTGAAGCATTGTGACAACTTTGTTGTATATGCTTGCACTTATAAGTTGAAATTAGCAGAACCATGCTGTCACGGGGAACATTTTCAACATTGCACTTGTACTTTGTACTTAGTTGATATCATGCTCTTTTGTCTATGGATGTCACCGGTGTGAAATAAAGAGGGAAATTCTAAGTCCATGGAGTTTGTATTCTGTGTTAGAGAAACGCCTGGGCCGCTAGCCTAAGCCATGCCTAATCATGGTGGAAACTTGCAGGATCACCATAGTGACCTATCTATGAAGCATCCTCAATAAAAAGCTATGCAAATGGTAAATAAAAAGATTGCTGAGATACTCATTGTCTGCTTGCCTTGTCACTTTGGTTATGGGAAAGCTCCTGTACCATGTGCGAGGGGTACCCCGCTGGCGGTTCTCAATGATATGCAAATACTTACAATGACAAGAACTTACCTGGGCCCAAAGTTGAGTATGCATGAGGTGTGGCCCTCATATTCAAGGGACTTGAGATTGCCAACTTATACTTCGTCAAGCATATACTCCATCTTTGCCACTTTAACCTTAACCACTTCAAGATGCTTATGATAGGGGCGATGAGGGCTGAAAGCTAACTAGTACCATAATTTTTGGAAGCTCTTTTTAAAACTTGTACTCCCTGCTTCCTTTATAAAAAGGACTTCCTTCCACCACTATTGAGTCTCCACCTTCTAACTTTAGGCACCATTAAGAGAGCATAGTTGTCATCATGTGTGTAGTGTTCCAAAGCTTATTGATTGATGCATATTGTGATATTACTTGTTCTTGTGCTATCTGTTTCTAGTCACCCTTGTGAACTTTGAAGGTGTCCTATGCATCTATTTGCTACTCTATGAGGGACAAGCTGATTGCCACTATGCTATGTTTTCTGTATGTGAAACAAACAAACGTTTTTCAATGCATGTTATTCATGATCTTTGTTTGTAGCTTGCCATGTTGCATGCATAGTTACTATGTCCTATTGTTAGAACTCCATCTTTCATGCACATGTTTAGAGTTCTTTGATCCTAGCTTTCAATGCTTGCAATTGGTTTGATCTTGTTTTTGATGATGCATGTCACCTCAAAAATTATTCTTTTTATCAATTACCTACTCCAGGACGAGCAGGAGTTAAGCTTGGGGATGCTTGATACGTCGGAAACATATCTATAATTTTTTATGCTCCATGCTTGTTCTATATCATTTCTCTTATGTTTTGTCTACACTTTGAGGTGTTTTTATATCTTTTCTGGAACTAACCTATTAACAAGTTGCCACAGTGCCAGTTGCCTGTTTTCTTATGTTTTTGGTTCCAGAAAGGCAGAAAATCAATATTCTCGGAATTGGACGGGACAAAATCTAAAATCAATATTTTCCCAGAGCAACACGGAACCACGAAACAGAGTCGGAGAGGGGCCAGAGGGTGGCCAGAACCCCTAGGCATGGGCCCACCCTAGGCCGCGCCTGGGGAGGGTGTGGGCCCCCTGGACCTCCACCAACCTTGATTCCTGCGCCTATAAGATGCCTCCGACCAAAAAACCCTAAGCATCCAGAAGAAATCTACAAAAACCTCCGGTGCGCCTCCGCCACCAAAGGGGAGATTCGGGGGATAGAAAGTCTGTTCCGGCACCCTGCCGGGACGGGTAAGTTCCCCCGGAGCCATCTCCATTGATCTCCATCGCCATCTCCATCACTGTTGCTGATTCCCATGATGACGAGGGAGTAGTTCTTCCTCGAGGCTAAGGGCTCTACCGGTAGCTATGTGTTCATCTCTCTCTCTATGCATGATCTTGTTGTGGTCATGAGCTTTGTAATCTAGTAGATCTACCTTGCTACTCAAGTGCTTCATTAGATCTCTGCTCTCCCAATGTGTGTGAAAGTGAAAGCGTGCACGCCATGGTGGCACTTAGGCTTGAGTCTACATAAATACTCTTTGTGCTTTAATATATCTATGCTTTTCCCTACATGTGTGAAATTGACAGCGGGCATACCGTGTGTGTGGCACTTTGGCTAGATTGAATATTTGTTATGAGTTATATTTGGAGTTGGATGTCTCTATAAAATTGTGGTGTTTGTTGGAACCATCTAGCGCTCAAGGTGACAGTGTGGGGTTATCTAGATTGGGGAAGGCAGACTTTGAGGAGTGTTGTTATAGCCCTACCAATGATTAGAGTGTTCAACCAGAGAGTAGTTAAGAGTAGTATCATGAAGAGAGGATATTTATATGAGAGAGTGTTCACTAGTGAAAGTATGATCCCTAGGCCTTGTTTCTAAGCATTCAAACACCGTTTGCTACTAGATCTATTGCATGTTTGCTTGCTTCCTTCTTGTTGCCTTTAGTCTTTGCCGCACCGTCAAGCTCTTTTTTGGCACCGTTACCACTTGTATTTCACTATCTCTTCGCCGAACTAGTGCACCTATACACCTGACAAGTGTATTGGGTGCGTTGGGGACACAAGAGTCTTCTTGTATCTTGATTGCAGGGTTGCTTGAGAGGGAATACCTTTGACCACTTCCTCCATGAATTCGATAAACCTTGGTGATCCACTTAAAGGAAACTTGCTGTTGTTCTACAAACCTCTGCACTTGGAGGCCCAACAACTGTCTATAAGAATAGAAGTGCGTAGACATCAGCCTTGGCGGGGTTCTTCCAAAAGTTCTTTGCATAGAAGGCCATATATTGACCATGAGCAATCTTGACATCATCGGGGTGGTATATGGAGAGGCCTTCATCACTATCATCTTCATCCCCATGTTCCACAACTTTGGCCTTCAATGCAAGGTTGACAACATTGCTCATACCAAGGGCTCGAGCACGGGCATCTTTGGCATTCTTGGCGGCAACCTTGAAAGAGGCCATCTCTTGCATAACTTCATTGGAGGTCATGAGGTGGTAGTTGTGTCTTCCTTGTAGGCTCTTCAAGTAGGTGGGCTCAAAGGGCATGAGTGCACTCACATATTTCCTTTTGATCCAAGCATAATCCAAATGTGAGGCACCCACATTTCTAAAAGAGGTGGCGGTGGTCTTGAGCCTACGGTACATGTCTTCATGATCTTCACCTTCCTTCATGTAGAAGCCTTCGGTTTCATTTCTTAGTGCATCATACTGGTTCCTCCTCATGCTCTCATTCCCAACAAACAACACTGTGAGAGCATCCTAAGCTTCCTTGGCAGTGCTGAGGTGCTCAATGTGTGGGTAATCCTTTGTACCCAATCCTTGTTGAATCATGTGCAAGGCGGTGGCATTGATTTTACTATTGACAACTTCTCTTCTTGTCAAGTTGTCTGCATCACTAATATAGAGTCCTTGTCCAATGATGTTCCATAGTTCAATGCAAGAGCTGCGCACATGAGTTTTCATTAGAGATTGCCATTGAGAAAAAGTAGTAGATGCTTCAAGCTTAGGTGGGTCACCTCTATTGTTTATATGAGGGTGAGGAATTGGAGGGTCGGGAGAGTACCATGAATCACGGTGCTCACCCTTCCCACCATCCTTTTGTATGGAGGAATTAGTGTTGTCTTGTTTACCCCCCACCACCATACCCTCGGGTGATACCGGGGCATTACCCTTAGGTACTACAGATGGAGGCTCCTCTTCAGGAGAAAGGGATGATGAGCCATCTTTATCTTTAACAAGTTGCTCAAGTAACTTGTGCAATTGTTTGATCTCGTTGCCCAAGGTGGAGCTCAATCTTGTTTCCAAGTTATTGAGATCCTCCATGGTCACCGAGTTGATAGACTCACCATCACCTTCCCCTTCTTTGCTACCCATATACTCTTAGGCGGTAAAGCCCGAATAAAGATCCAAGGATCTGATACCAATTGAAAGGATCATATGGGCACCTTGAGGGGGGGTGAATAGGTGCTACTTAAAATTTTCTTCTTTTTCAATTTAGGGTTTGACAAGAAAGATAAATTCTCTAGATTATGCAACTAAGGTGAATTTATCTATATGTCAACCAAGCAACAACTAGCACAACACTAATCAAGAACAAGTAAGTAAAGTGCGGTAAAGGATAGAAGTAACCAAAGGGGTGGACGCGGAGACACAAGGATTTGTTTCCCGTAGTTCCTTCCTTTTGAGCGGAAGTTCGTCTATGTTTGGAGAAGGGGTGGTTTCAAACCACCAACGCCACGAGAGGCCTCCCTTGTTCTCCGATGAACCTCACTCTAAGGGGATCGATTCACCTTCCACTATATCGCAACCTTCAAGGTGGAAGACGACACCTTTACAACAATTTCGAGGCACACATCCACAACTTAATTGTAGGCTCCCAAATACAAGCAAGCTGTCAAAACAATCAAAGACAAACTTGTAAGAACCAAATATAGAACTAGAGTTTCCAACGAAACACTAGAGCAAGGGGCCCTCAAGTGAATGAGGGGGAAATGAAGATCTCTTTTGGTGAAGTAGTAGATCAAGGGCTCCTCCTTCGATTCTCCAAAGATCAACAACTTTGGATGGTTGAGTGAAGAGATCTTGGCGATTTGGTGGCTCGAATGGACGGGGTGTTCTTAAATGCGACGAGCAACTTTCCAAGGTAGGTGGGGGGGTTGCATTTATAGTCCTTTGAGAAGATCTGACCGTTGAGCATTTATTGCAGCGGTAGTACCGGATTCCCAGGCGGTAGTACCGGAAAACACCGGTACTACCGGTCAGGTACCGGAGGTGCGCCATTAAGACACACGGGTCACCGGTCTCTAGCGGTACCATAATGTGGTGCTACCGCAAAGCGGTAGTACCGGCCCTAAGGCACGGTACTACCGGACACATGCGGTAGAACCACATTTTGGTACCGGGGAGGGCAGTGGAATTTGGAAACTAGCCAGAACCTTTTGTTGTGTTAGGTACTAAAATGCGGTACTACCGCATTTTGGTACTGATCAATACTGAGGCGTTTGGCGAACTTGCCCAACCCTTCAGTCTTGATTGGTATCGAAATATAGTACTACCGCTTTTTCGTACCGATCAGTACTGAGGCGTTTGGCGAACTTGCCCAAACCCTTCTGTCTTGACCGGTATCAAAATGCGGTACTACCGCTTTTTGGTACCTAGCACGACAGAAACTTTTGGTCAGTTTACCCAAACCCTCTGCCAGGCCTAGTAGTAAAATCCGGTACTGCCGGTCCTGTGCGGTAGTACCGGATGATTTTTCTGATACTACCGGACATCACAAAGGCAAAATGTAGATCAGCAGGGTACTCCTTTTTGGGAGGAATAAGCCAGGGATTTCTTGATATACAACCCGTGGTACACTTGGCAAATAATTAGTCTGATATGTGTGTTGTTATAAACACCAAAATCACTTGGGATAGGAAATGCTCTTTCAGCTGGTTTGGCTCTGGCTAAACTAGTTGTTCTTGTGTGGTGTGAGCAATGGAGAGATGAACTAGTGCTTGCCCACGACTGTGCTTGGTCCTTTTACTGGTTTGAACTGTTGGGGCTGTGTCGACAGCACACCCATGCATTTAGATGACTAAGCTGCTTGTGTGTCTGCTACATGATTGTGGATATGCTTAATGAGGTGTTCTACCCTTTTATCTTGTTACTATTACCTGCTTGGTGAAACTTGCCCCTTTACTGGCTGTGATTATTTGACTTATGGCTTACTTGTTATGAAAGATTGAATTCTTTCATATTGGTGAAACTTGCCCCTAAAGATTTACTCAATGATGTAAATTTGAGTAGTGCAACTCACTGCTCTCTACTAAGAGTAAAAATTAATAACTTAACCTTTATTTTCCTTTTTGTTTGTTCTTTGTTTTGCAGGTACAAGATTTGAAGATTCAAGATTAGTATAGGTTTACTTTTAGATAGATGTAATCCTTTGTAATTTTATTTTATTCTTTTGTAAGAAATGTGTAATAGTTTAATAATAAATATATGTTCCTCTTTTTGTAATTTCACTTCTGTAAAGATTCTTTATGTCATAATGAGTTACTTTTTGTAACTTGTTTATGGAATAAAAGTATGGAATAAATATTCATTTTCTTAATTGTATTTCTTATTTAGTTTCTATTTTTATATATTTTGTCTTAAATAATATTACTAAATCATAATTCTTAGTTTTTAAAAATATAAACTCAAATTTCAAGTTTAAATTCAAACTCTTCCCCAAGACACATTAATTCATAAAGGTCATGTAAAAATTTATAACGATCACTCTCCAGAGCTATTCCTACACTTAGAGAGTGAAAGAAACTTTGATCACTTTAAGTTTTTTTGGCGAAAAATTTACCCACAATTTTGCAGATGAATGCATGCATATGCACAAATTCCTAAATCTACCCTTCGTTAGTTCCTAAATGCTGGGATGTTACAGACTTCCCCCCTTAAATTAAGCTTCGTACAGAAGTTTGCTGAAGTGTACCTGAATAGTTATGGATAGGATTTTCTTAATTCATCCTCTTTCTCCCACGTGGCTTCTCTCTCGGGTTGACATTCCCACTATACTTTGTAGTACTTGATTGCCCTATTTCTTAATCTTTTCCAATTCTCTTCCAGAATTTTACAGGGTTTCTCAACATAAGTCAGGTCTTCTTGTAATTCTATCTCTTGATGTGTGATTGCATCATCAGGAACTTTAATACATTTCCGGAGTTGTGACACATGGAAAACATTATGAACTTGATCCAATCTTGATGGTAAATCTAAAGCATAAGCTATGTTTCTGTTCTGACTCAGTACTTTGAATGGTCCTATATATCTTGGACTCGATTTTCCTTTAACTCCGAACCTCTTAATTCCTTTCATTGGACTTACTTTGAGATATACCATGTCTCCTACTTCAGGATGCCATGATCTTCGACTTTGATCAACATAACTTTTCTACCTACTTTGAGCTATTTTCAGTCTATCCTTGATTATATCAATGATATCTTGCCTTTCTTTGATATAGTTTGGCACAAATTCTTTGCTACTCCCAGGTTCATACCAACATATTGGTGATCTACATTTCCTTCCATAAAGTACTTGATATGGAGCTGCCTTCAGACTACTCTGATAGCTGTTATTGTAGGAAAATTCTGCCAACGGTAGATGATCTTCCCACGAACCTCCAAAATCTAATGCACAAGCCCTTAGAATGTATTCTAGTATTTGATTGGTCCTTTCCGTTTGACCCCTAGTTTCTGGATGATAGGTTGTGCTAAAATCTAACTTTGAACCAAGTGCTTCATGTAATTGCTTCCAAAATGCCAAAGTAAACACTGATCCTCTACCAGTTATGATCTTCTTGGGCACTCCATGCTTACTTACTATCTCCTTGATGTAAACTTCTACTAACTTCTCGGCATTATCCTTCCGATTCACCAGAATAAAATGTGCACTTGTAGTGAGTCTATCAACAATTACCCATATCATATCCTTTCGTTTAGATGTCATGGGTAACCCTGTGATGAAGTACATACCAATTTCCTCCCATTTCCACTCAGGAATTTCCAAAGGTTGCAATGGTCCTGCTAGACTTTGATGTTCAGCTTTTACTCTATGACAAGTATGGCATTCTGACACATATTTTGCAATGTCTCTTTTCATGTTATTCCACCAGAATAATTCTTTCAAATCCATGTACATCTTAGTACTTCCTGGATGAATGGAATATGGTGTCTCATGTGCCTCTCAAAGTATTACTTCACGAATATCAGGCATACTTGGAACACAAATACGATCTTGGAATCATAAAGAATCATAATCTCCTAAGCGAAAAACTGATGCTTGTCCTTGAGATATCCTCCGAATTTCCTCAGCAATAAAAGGATCTTCTGTTTGGTGTCTAAAAATTTTGTGCTTAAGATCACTATTCTGTTATGCAACTACCTGCATAGTAGCTAATCCTCCAAGAGTCTTTGTTCTTATAAATTGAAGCTCTAATCTCTCCAAATCCATCTGTAACTCTATTGGTAGCTCCCGGTTGCTAGGCTGAATATCTGCACTTTTACGACTTAAAGCATCTGCTACAACATTTGCTTCTCCAGGGGTATAGTTGATTGTTAAATCATAATCTTTTATTAGCTCTAACCAACGGTTCTGTCTCATATTCAGTTCCTTTTGAGTGAATAAATACTTGAGACTTTTATGGTCAGTGTATAACTCACATCTGGCTCCATAAAGAAAATGCCTCCATCCTTTTAGAGCAAAGACTACTGCTGCTAACTCCAAATAATGAGTTGGATAATTGAATGCATGTGGTTTCAATTGTCTTGATCCATAAGAAATTACCTTCCAAAATTGCATTAACACATAACCCATACCTTCTTTGGATGCATCACAGTATATTGTAAAATCTTTCCCTATTTCAGGAACTGCTAAAATTGGAGCGGTAGTTAATCTGGTCTTTAACTCCTGAAAACTGGCTTCACACTTCTCATCCCAGATGAATGGTGTATTCTTTCTTAACAATTTGGTCATTGGTCCAGCTATCTTGGATAAACCTTCAATGAACCTCCGATAATAACCAGCCATTTCCAAGAAACCTCAAATTTGTTTCACATTGGTTGGTGCAGTCCATTCTAATACTAATTGAACTTTGGATGGATTTACATCAATTCCATCTTTACTGATCACATGATCGAGCAATTCTACCTCATCTAACCAGAATTCACATTTACTGAACTTAGCATAAAGCTTATGTTAGGATCTACAATGCTATTCTCAAATGATCAGCATGCTCTTCCTTATCCTTGGAATATATCAGAATATCATCAATAAAGACTATGACAAACTTTTCCAAGTATGGCATGAAGATTTTGTTCATCAGATTCATGAATATTGCTGGTGCATTGATCAAACCAAATGGTACGACAAGATACTCATGATGTCCATACCTTGAGACAAATGTTGTCTTTGGAACATCTTCTGGTTTGATTTTTATTTCATGGTATCCGGATCTTAGAAAATATTCCAGCTCCTTTAACTTGATCAAACAGATCTTGGATTATAGGTAAAGGATACTTATTCTTAATGGTAACATTATTGAGATTCCTATAGTCCCCACACATCCTTCTCCCTCCATCTCTTTTATCCACAAAGATCACCGGTGTTCCCCATGGAGATACACTTGCTTGAATAAACCCTTTTCTGGCTAACTCATCAATTTGCTCTTTGAGTTCTTTTAATTCTTTTGGACCCATTGTGTATGATGCTTGAGCTATTGGTGCTGTACCCGGAATTAGATCAATAGTGAACTCTATCTCCCGATCTGGTGGCATTCCTGGTAGCTCTGCTGGAAAAACGTCTTGAAACTCATTTACTACAGGAATATCTTCCAACTTGACCTCCTTCATTGAGTTCAACTAAAGATACACCATGATATGACTGTTCTTATCTTCTTGGTAAACTATCCTTTCTCCACTTGGAGTTTTGATTGAGACAGTTTTATCCTCGCAATTAATATGAGCCCCATGTCCAGTCATCCAGTCCATACCCAGCACTACTGCGATCCCCTTCAAAGGAATCACATAAATATCCGCAAAGTATGTACAACCACAGATTGATATAACCTGATCTTGTTTAATGTGGCATACAACTACATTTCCCCCTGCTGTCACTACGGTCATAGGGTTTTCTAAAGTTTCCCTTCTAATCCCGAATTTATCACAGAATTCTTCAGAAATGAATGAAGTAGTTGCACCAGTATCAAATAGAACTTTTTCGGGATTGGTAAGGATGTTGAGCGTACCTATTACGGCATGCTCGGAGTTATCCACCTCCTCCAAGGTTGCACAATTCAGCTTTCATGTGGGTCTGTTTCTCTTGCCATTGTTGTTCTTGACATTATTTCCTCCTCGATTGAGCTGTCCATTACCTCCACTGGCTTGTCCTCAACCCTTGGTAGGCCAACCACCTGGTGGTTTACTCGGACAGTCAGGCTCGATATGGCCCTTCTGGCCACAACCATAACAGATAACTACTGGCTTTTTGCATTCTCTCTGTAAATGCCCTAGAAGTCCACAATTGTTGCAGATAACATTTCTTCGGGGATTGGACTGATTTCCACCATTTCCCTTGTTATTATTGTTGTTGTAGGCTTTGTTCCTGGGTTTGAACTCCAGATTAGGTTTAGGTTTACTTTCCTGAATCCTCTTAGTTTCCTTTTTGGCTCTCTTCCTCCTATCCTCTTGGACATTCTTGTAGTCATCTTCAAAAGTGATGGCTGCATCCAGTAACTGCTAAAAAGTTTGCTTATTAGCCAACCTTAACTGCATCTTCACAATTGGATTTAACCCCCACAGGAAATGCTTCTTTCTCTTCTCTTCAGTGCTCACTTCATCCTCGACATAACGAGACAGTTGGCTAAACTCCCAGATATACTTCATAACACTAGTATAACCTTGCGGAAGCTCCTCAAACTCTCTTTGTTTCAACTCCATAACACTCTCTGGAACATGATACTCACGGAACCTCTGCTTAAACTCTTCCCAAGTATACTCTCTTCCTGGCTGTTGCATGGCTAACTGATTTTCCCACCATGATGTTGCATGTCCTGTCAACAGATGAGTTGCATACCTCAACTTTTACTCATCATTACATCCTACAGTCTTTAGCTTTCTCTCTATATCTGCTAGCCAATCTTCTGCATCCATTGGTTCAGGGGCTGATGCAAAAGGTAACGGCCTTGCATTCTGGAAGTCATAAAGACTCACCCCTCTGCCCTCAGGCGCTCTCTGATTCTCAGCTCGTCCCAATAGCTCTTCCATGAACTTTTTTTGGTTTTCTTGCATCATTTGCATATACTGCATAAAGTTCTGCTCCATTAACGGCCTCATTGGTGGTGGTAAGGTTTCCTGATTTGCGACATCTGCATCTGCCTTCCTTTGGCTTCGCGCTCCATGCGCTGCTGCTCAGATTCGTTTTCTACACCCGATTCCATGACCCCCTAGTCCTGCAACATAAAGTGATTAATCATAATTACATCATGCACATGTGTTCTGAGATCAACTTTATGCATAGAACTAGTCACACAATGGAAATCAAAATCCAAATGTGCATTTCACATATTATACAATACAAACAACTTAATAATACAAAGTCATTACAACATGTACCATATAGGTACAATAACAACTTAACAACACTACCTTATTTATCTAGCTACATCATTCTCTCGGATTACAATACGCAATACCCGATACTTCCTAATAAACCGCCTGCTTATTGTATCCACGACGCTCATCATACATGCCTGAAGTCTAGCCGTGATGACGTAACGTCCGTCATACAGTTTGTGGAACAAACGACCTTCCAGCAAGAACATACTTAGTATCTGAAGTGTCAGGCCTTGAGTCATTACTCAAACTGAGCGCATTGACTCCCTCCAGCTCAGCTGAAAAGTCTTTAGAAACATGTTCAATATTATCACCCACTTGCATCTCCTGAGCTTCATTCCTGGAGTTATCAACAGAATACGCAGATTCTACTGCTCCCCACGTGCTCTGTTGGGCATTATAGTTAAACACCGGATAATGTATATTCCCTGGGTTTTGAGAAGATGTTGATGATTCAAACACTCTCTCCTCAGGATCTTCTTCCTCATCCTGGTCGTCTATGAATATGGTATTTCTACTACTGTTACTAGGATTGTTCCTTGCACCCATCCAACTAGATTGTCCAACATTTCTGTCAGACCCATCTATGGACATCTGATTTCCTTGGGATCCTTCAAATGCCCCCATTCTCCAACCATCAGAATTATCGATAGGAAGTTCTGAATCAGAGCCTTCCTCTGAACCCTGTGGTACTGCATACCTCATATCTAAAGTATGATCATAGATAGGTTTAGGTCTGGGTGAATAAGGATATGATGTAAAAGATTCGGGATCTATGGGTATATCCTTAAAAATTGGTTTCGTACTACTACTTGCTTCCTTCTCCAACGGTAATGCTAACTGCTTCCTTCTTTCCGGATCAGTTAGATCCTCTAACATGTCATTTTTATCTTCAACAATAACTTGATGTGTCTTATAAAAAGACGCAACGAGTGTTCGGTATCGATCCATAAATTTGGAAGCTAACTTAGGATGCTTCTTTACCAAAGTAAGATGATCCAGTACTGGCTCCGAGTCTATAGAATCATGAGGAACCACATAAAATGTGCTTCCTGCTAACTCCTTGGCTTTATGCTCCTGGATATGAGCTATTGCCTCTACAACAGCAACATGATATGCTGCTAAATGACTTCTACCTTCACCTATAGGTAGATCGTGATACAATCCAAGCTCCTCTGGAAGTTGGATACTCAGACGATACTTGGATAACATCCGACCATCATAATAGGTTATGGTATTCGCCGGAATTCTAGTTGGACAACTAAAAATCTTTAAGAGTTGACGAAGCTGATCCGTGAATGATCCTTGGTAGTCATCGAGAGTCTCCTCTTTCCTTACCAAAGTTTGTTTTGGGAACTTTGGTGCCATAACTCTGTATATCAAAAATATTTTTATTAGTAACCAATAATATATTGCATCATAACAAAGAATTATCGCACTAAAACATATAACGAAATATTCTCATTTGAATACCCATTATACCTTTTTAGAGAATTCTTTATCATTGCTATACACTCCTACAGGTAATACCCTTTACTAGGTTTCCAACCTAAGGTCAAAGAAATTTGCTCTGATACCAACTGCGGTGACCCAGCATACCACTGCATGTGTAGTACACTATAGTCGTTGACATGACATCCATAGAAAATCGTTCTGTAAATATCACATCCCTCAGAGTGGTACAACAGAAACATTGTGGGTCCATATTACAAACATACACACATTATTATTATTACAATACCAGAAGTTCAAGACTTCCAAAAGATTCAACTTACAAACCAAAATATAAAGTGTTTCAGCGGAATTTAAAGTAGCAACTCCAACTAAGAGTTGAGCTCAGCAGCTTATTATATAACGTTCATGCTGCTCGGCTCAGTTGGTTACTATTATCTAGGGCAACTAAGCCGACTCGTTGCCATATACTCCATATCGGATCTCGTAATCCACTCCTTCAACACCACCTGACAGGCCAGGCTCCTTGTAGAAGACATCTTCTTGGCATTCTGATGCATACATTGGAGTATCTTCGGGATCCTCAGAGTCTAAGCAAGGGATCAAAGGAAAAGTGAGTAACAGCGTTACCCAGCAAGTTCATTATATGCAAGGTGGGAAGTTTAATGCTCTATCTACCACCTCGGACTATAAGTCCTTGGCACTATGCAGCTTTTGTAAATCTTTCTTCAAATATTGATTTTATTGTAAAAAAACTATGCCCATCAGCCTTCACAGCTTTACCAGAAATTTCATGGAGTTCCTTTCCTACCGCGTTCGTAGCTCCTTCCCGGAACAGGGAGTAACAGGTTACAATTCCTACACTTTGCAGAGGTGTGTTACTTTACCCATGAGAGATCAACACTTTGTTGCACAACCGTTCGTACTTTCCCATCCATAATTCCATGATGTGGGGCCCAGTAGGTGATCAAAGCCAATCACTGCCCCCTTCGCGACCTCGCATGCCTCCTTGGTGTACACCATGCCCACCCATTGAATTACGGCAATGGTTTGTATAGTGACATGGTTATACCCCGCGGGTACATGATCTCAGCATACCTGGTCCAGCCCAAGGAAGGCCCACGACAAATATACGCCGGCCCATGAAGACTTTTGAGTGGCCAAGGCCCATGACGCCTTCGGATCCTTGGAGAGCAAGACTAGAGTAGATAGGAAATTCAAAGGGGTAAAACCCTAGAACCTGTAACCGACTAGGTCTATGCCCGGGACCTGCCTAAGTCTATATAAAGGCCAGGAGGGCACGGCCTAGATCTCTCTCTCATACTCTCGCATACACACCTCCACGCCAGATCGCATCTGCGCACCCCTGTAACCTTCGGTTCCGCCGTAATCAAGAGCAGACAAGTAGGAGTAGGGTTTTCCCTCCGGGGGCCTAAACCTGGGTAAACCTCGTGTCCCGTGTTCCTTGTTTGCTAACCGTTCCGCGATCTCCAGCATTCCCATCTTCTCCAAAACCCAAGTCCATAACAATGGGCATTGACGAGATTAAACCTCGTCAATTGGCGCCGTCTGTGGGAACTGGGGACGCTGATTGTGCGATCGTGATGGTCCCAACCCGACCGATCTACAACTATGCGGCGCTGGAGAGTCACCTCCTCTTCGGCGCTTTCGACTTCACCGCCCACTCGCTGGCCACCATGAAGGACTTCGAGCCCGTAGGCGACGGACTTGAGATCCTGTTCGGGAGCTTCTGCTTTCAGGTGGGGCAAACTGGCACCCTCCGCCTCCCCGATAGGGTGACCCTACCATTAATCAGGCCCGCTTCATGGGCCCCACACCCCGTGCTACGCACATCGTCATCAACAGATGAATCCTATGACAGCAGCAGCTGCAACTCCGATCTGTGCGACCCGCCGTCGGATGAAGGGACCTACGGTTCCGGATCCGAAAGGTGCGGCAGCATCGGACCAATCTACGAGCGCTACCAATGTGTCGTAGTCATCCAGAGCGACGTGGATCAGCAGGCGCCCGACCCGCCGCCCAATCCGACACCTAACCCTCCAGATCGAAACGGCGGAAACAGAAGAATCTAGTCCCCCCCACCCGAAGGGGACAACAACGGCCATGTCATCCGCCTTAGCAAAGAAGGATGGGCCCAGGCACGCGCCGCCGTGGCGGGCGACATAGTCCTGCCTGCAGACTCCTCACGGGATCTGCTGATGGCCTACCATCTGCTCCTGATTGAGGAGCACAAGAAGCAGGTCAAGATGCAGGAGGTGCTTGACAAACGCAAGCAAGCAGCCTCAGAGTCCAGCGCGCGACGAGCTGCGCTCTCCGCCATGGGCATCGGCTCCAGCACGAACGGCAACCAAGGCAACAAACACCGCTCTCGGATGGAGAACATGGATCCTAAGGAGCACCGCAAGGTGACCCGAACCCTCCACGCATCCTTCATGGAGATGGACGCCGATGGCAATGTCATCCCGAAAACGCCACAGGCTGCGATCATGGCAGCCACCGCGTACCTAGCGTTGCACCCTCCTCCGGAGGGGGACCCGAAAAGAGCCATGCACAAGTCCGCACTTACCGGACTCGGACTCGTCGAAGCCGTGCTCCACCAGGATGCTCCTACGGAGCCAAAGAAGAAAGCTCTGGTCCGGTTCGACCGCAGCCCCACCCCGTCATCTGAAGAAGAGGACCATGACCTTCCTCGAAGGAACAAGAGTTCACGCCATCGCAACCGCGATTATGATGCCAGGGACGCGCTCACACATCGCAAAATCGACAAAGCGCGAGCCAAGCGCGCATGCTCGTCTGAATCCGAGATGGACGAAGACGAAGGAGAACTCTGCGGAGCCCGATGCTTCAGCAGATCTGTTCGACGAACAAAGATGCCGCGAAATTTCAAGCTTCCTTCGAATACTCCGAAGTTCGACGGCACACAAGACCCAAAGCCATGGCTCAGCGACCACCTGTCATCCGTCAAATTGCACGGCGGAAACAAGGAAACCGCCATGCAATGCCTTCAGCTGCAGCTGACAGGTGCAGCCCGGATCTGGCTCAGCAGCCTATCTTCTGGGTCCATCCGAAGCTGGGAAGAGCTATCTTACACCTTCATCTGAAACTTCAAAGGCACCAGCAAGAGGCCCTCCTCAATCGAGGAGTTGCGGGCCTGCACTCAACGAACGGGCGAATCCATTCGCTCGTATATACTACGCCGGTCCAACACCAAGAACTCCACAGCGCACATCTCCGAAGAGAGGGCCATCGACGCCTTCAAGGACGGCGTCAAGCGCCAAGACTTCAAGGAGGAGCTTGGCCGCGTCAAGCCCAAGACACTCGACCACCTCATGGACATCACCAACAGGTGGGCTGACGGCGAAGATTCTGTCCATCGGGCGCACTCGGAGGAAGAGGATGACTACGGTCGACGACGAGAGCGCCGTAGCAAGAGAAGATCGCGCGTCTACGACAATCACGATGGACCCGACATGGTCGCGGCCGGCTACGCCGAACGCCGCAACGACGGCAACCGCAACAGCGGAGGATACCGCGGAGGAAACTTCCGCGATGGAGGGCGCCCAGCACAGTCGTGGCAGCGCCACGATCGCGACAACGGACCCTCAGCATACGAAAAACTTTCGGGTCCATGCACCATCCACTTCTACATTGACAAGCAGGATGGCAAGAAAAAGGCAAGCCGCATGCTCAAGGACTGCCGCAAGTTCCAGAAGCTCAGCGAAAGCATGGTCCAGATGAGGCAGCAAGCTCCACTTCCTGGATTCGGGAACGCACCCACACCAGGTGAGATAGCGCATGGAGCTCCTCCACTGCCACCTGTAGGAGGCCCGAACCAACCAGTCGCACCAGCACAAAACAACGCTGGGAATGGGTATCCCCCGCCGAAAGGAGCATTGATGATCCAGAAGGGGCGCCCCACGAATAGGGTGCAGAAGAAAATCACCCGTCAGATCAACCTGGCCGTGTCAACTCCACCCGCCATCCCTGAGTACCTCAGCGGATCGGAGTCCTGCATCACGTTCAGTCGTTCAGATCACCCTTGCCAGATCCCTCGCCCAGGTCATGATGCCCTGGTGCTGGAGGCGCAGATCGAAGGTTTCGAGATGAGCCACGTCTTCATGGACAGCGGCAGCGGCATCAACCTGAAGTTCGCAAGTACTCTAGCAGCAATGCGGATCCCGCAGTGCAGCCTGGAACAGTCAGACACAACGTTCCACGGCATCGTCCCAGGAAAGGGCATATTCCCCTTGGGCAAAATATGGCTCGACGTCATCTTCGGCAAGCCGGACAACTTCCGACTCAAGCGCTCGAATTCGAAGTGGTGGACTAGCCATCACAATACCACGCCATCCCCGGGCGTGTAGCATTCGCAAGGTTCTTGGATGTCCCACATTACGCATACCTGCTACTCAAGATGCCAGGACCAAAGGGCGTCATCACAGTCCACGGGAGCTTCACCCGATCGGACCAATGCGACAGGGACTTCGACAGAATCTCCCAATCATTCGGCATGCAGGAGGAGCTCGTAAGACTCCGCGAGGTGACGGACAATGGGGCACCCCCAGTCGCACGACAAAACGCACCTGAGATGTCCTTCGACTCCACCGTCAACACAAAGAAGGTGCAGGTCCATCCGACGGATGCCTCCAAGACGGCGCTGATCGCCAACGACCTCAGCCCCGCATAGGAAAGCGCGCTCGTCGAATTCCTCCGTGAGCGCTAGGAAATCTTCGCCTGGTGTCCTGCGGACATGCCAGGAGTTCCCAGGGAATTCGCCGAGCACGCACTCAACGTCTTTCCAGACACCAAGCCCGTCAAGCAGTCCATCCGGAGACTGTCCGAGCCACGTACCGAAGCCATCGGGATGGAAATAAACAGGCTACTCGCTGCAGACTTCATCAGGGAGATCAAAGAAAGCGAGTGGCTCGCAAATACAGTGATGGTTCCCAAGAAGGACATGGATATCCTGCGGATGTGCGTGGACTTCACGTCGCTGAACAAGCACTGCCCAAAGGATCACTTCCCTCTTCCTCGGATTGACCAGATCATAGATTCGACTGCAGGATGCGAGAAACTCTCCTTCCTCGACGCCTACTCAGGCTACAACCAGATTCGACTCAAGGTCGAAGATCAAGAGAAAACGGCGTTTATCACACCGTTCGGAGTGTTCTGCTACAACATAATGCCCTTCGGGCTAAAGAACGCAGGTGCCACGTACCAGTGATGCATGCAGGCATGCCTGAAGGACCAGATCGGTCGCAACGTCCAAGTCTATGTCGACGACATAGTCATCAAAACCAGGGAAGCGAAAATGCTCATCGACGATCTCCGCGAGACGTTCGATAATCTCGACCGCTATAGGATCAAGCTCAATCCCAAAAAGTGCGCCTTCGGTGTCCCATCAGGACAGCTCCTTGGCTACTTCATCTCCCAGCGAGGGATCGAGGCGAACCCGAAGAAAATCCGGGCCATCATGGCGATGGAGAAGCCGAAGAATCTTAAGGGCGTCCAGCAGCTCGTAGGACGAATAGCGGCATTGAGCAGATTCATCAGCCGCATGGGCGAGAAGGCCCTGCCATTCTACCAGCTGTTACGCAAGGCAGATAAATTCGAGTGGACGCCCGAAGCCGACGACGCATTCGAAAGTCTCAAACGACTACTCTCCACCTCGCCCGTTTTGGTCACGCCAAAGGAGCGCGAGCCTCTGCTGCTGTACATAGCAGCCACACACTAGGTGGTCAGCACCGTGCTAGTGGTCGAACGACCCGAAGAAGGCAAGACCCATGGGATCCAACGCCCAATTTACTACCTCAGCGAGGTATTGACGCCAACAAAACAAAGGTACCCTCACTACCAAAAACTTGCCTACGGCGTGTTCATGACGGCTCGTCGGTTGATCCATTACTTCCAGGAGCACCAGGTGATGGTCGTCAATGAGGCACCCCTAAACAGCATCCTGAACAACCCAGAGGCCACAGGACGCGTAGCCCTGTGGGGCATCGAGCTATCACCCCTAGACATCGTCTACGAGAAGCGACTCGCAATCAAGTCTCAGGTCCTCCCAGACTTCCTTGTACACTGGATGGAGCTGCAGCTGCCAGACACCCCAGACATGTCGTAGTCATGGACGATGCACTTCGACGGCTCCAAGCGTGAAGCTGGAGTAGGAGCCGGGGTCATACTGACCTCCCCGCAGGGCGACAAGATGAAGTACGTCCTTCGGATGAAATTCCGAGCTTCTAACAACGAGGCCGAATACGAAGCCCTCATTCACGGCATGAGGATGGCGAAGATCTGCGGCGCAACGCGCCTGGTCATCTACGGTGACTCCAACCTCGTCGTCCAGCAGACGATGAACGAGTGCGACGCACACGCCGAAAAAATTATCGCGTACCGCGCACTCTACAACGCACTCGAAGGAGAATTCGACGGCTGCGAGCTTCGGCACGTTGGAAGAGAAAGCAACGAGGAGGCCGACAGACTCGCCAACATCGGCTCCACCTGCGCAAAGGTACCACCAGGTGTGTTCCTCGAACAGATCTGCGTGCCATCCATCAAGCAGAAATTCCCCAAGGGATCACCCGAAGAAGCAGAACACTCGGGGGCACGCTACCCGAAGGTCATGAAGGACCCAAGAAACCGGATATAGAGGTCGCCATGGTCAACCTGATGCAGGTCATGGCAGTCGAAGAAACCTGGATGCGGCCGTACTTCCAGTTCTTGATAGATGGAGAACCGCCTGACAGCCCGATGGATGCCCGGCGCATATCTCGCCGGTCAAAAGCTTTCACCATCATCAATGGCGAGCTATACAAGCGCAGCATTACGGGTGTACTACAAAGGTGCGTCACCATCAGTGATGGGAAAACCATCCTCCAAGACATCCACGAGGGCATCTGCGGCCATCACGCAGGCAGCCGCTCCCTTGTCGCCAAAGCTCTACGAGCTGGATTCTATTGGCCAACGGCCATGAGCGACGCAAAGGACATCGTCCGACGATGCAAAGGGTGCCAAAGGTTTGCCGACAAACCACACGCACCCGGGTCAGAGCTCAGGCCCATACCTATAGCCTGGCCCTTTGCTCAATGGGGCCTCGACATGATCGGCAAACTGCCAAGGTCCTCGAAAGGGGGGCATGTCTACCTCCTGGTCGCAGTCGACAAATTCACCAAGTGGATCGAGGCCATGCCGGTCACTAACCAAAAGGGCAAGACTGCCGTCAAGTTATTTGAATCCATTGTCTACAGGTTCGGCGTACCGCATAGCATCATCACCGACAATGGATCGAACTTCATCTCCAAAGAATTCCAAGACTTCTGCGAAGGCCTCGGAATCAACATCACATACGCCTCGGTGGCACACCTGCAAACGAACGGGCAGGTGGAAAAGGCCAACGGCCTAATCGGCACTGGCATCAAGAAGCGCCTCATGAGCCCACTCGAGCGAAAAGCTAGAGCCTGGACGAAAGAGCTACCATCCGTCCTATGGAGCTTGCGTACCACGCCAAAAAGCTCCACAGGCTACACGCCATTCTTCGTGGTGCACGGAGCCGAAGCCGTGCTGCCAGCCGAAGTACGCCACCAGGCCCCCCGGGTCATCGCTTACAGTGAAGCCGAATCCACGGATGCACTCGAAGACGCCGTCGACACACTCGACGAGGCACGAGACATAGCAGCAACTCGATCAGCGGTGTACCAGCAGAGTCTCCGCAACTACCACAGCCGACGGCTGTGCCCAAGGTCCTTCGTCGAAGGAGACCTCGTCTTGAGACTCAAGCAAGAGCGACCGAAGAAATTCGAGTCACCATGGGAAGGACCCTACGTCATCACCGAAGTCATCCCAGGTGGCGCCTATCGCCTCAAGCACGTGGAGTCTGGAGTCGCATACTCCAACCCATGGAACATCGCACACCTGCGACGATTCTATCCCTAGCTACCTACCCCTTTACTTTCAATAAGGCTATCCAGCCAAGGCTACTCAGCCGAACAATGTACCTCCTCCATTACGATATAAATAAAGCTAAGTGTCTCGCCCCAAGAATTTTGTTTTCCTATTCGCACTTTTACTTCATGCTACAAACGCACTCGGGGGCTCCCCCCACCTCACGATTTCGTCAATTGAGGATAACACGTGTACGCCTGAGTAGCTAACAACGTCAGGCTAACGAAAAGGACACGTATACAAACAAAGCACTATGTGCTCAAACAACAACCAAACCTTTACAACAAAGGGCAAAACACGCCCAGTCAAATATATACAAATTTTACATTTATCTCTTTTGCAGGCACTACATATTCTGAAGAATAACCTGAGCACGCTGCTCAAATAGATCTACGATCTCTTCGGCATACTGCCCTACAGCCGCGTAATGCGGACGCATATCCCACGCACCACCATCTGGTCGAGGGGGTGGTCCAGCCGCTACAACGGACAGATCTACATCAGGGCGATGCAGCCTCACAAGAGATAATGCAGCCTTCACTCCCGCGACGAGCTGATGCTGCACCAACTCCTTGACATGATTCACGTTCTGAAACTTCGACAGAAGACCAGAAAGGGTCGTCGATGCAGCATCCAACGGAAACATCACATGCAGAACCGACGCGGGCGACGTCTGCACCTAATGAAGCACCCGCGATACTTGGTGAACGCGATCCTGCACCGTGGCCAGAACCATGGCACGATCACGATCCATCCAAAAGAACCCGCCGGCTTCCATGTCCTGTTGAGTCAAGCAATTGACCCGAACAACAACACGCTCCTTCTCCTCCCTTGGAGCAAGGTTCGCACCTGCGATACTCGCACAAAAGTAAGATGCAAGGCCGGCAGGCGCATCCAAAGAAATGAGCAACAGCTCGAAAAACTTACACTGAATCTGCTCGGACAATCGAATCAATTCTGCCATCAATTACTCCTCTCTGGCAGCACAGCGATCCGCCTTGGACTTCCAAACGTCGGCATGGCCATGGATCCCAAGCAACTCTTTTTCGAGACTACGAACATGGTATCAAAGAAAAGCAAGCTGCGATGAATCATCCAAGGATGGCCGCAGCCGCGCGGCAGGCGAGGTGTCAATGGGATCAGCACCCGAAGGACCCTAGAGCAGCAGAAAGGCAAAATACATGAACACTCAGACGAAGAAGAACACAACTCAACAAATTCATTAAGTGCATAAAAATCCAAAACGTGGCACAGGGATTTGTTCATCAACATAATTACAACAAAAGAGACTACAACTACCCTACAACTACAGTGCCTACGATATGGCACCCTGAGTAGCCTCGGAGCCGGATTGCCTCGCCTTGGCTTCCCCCTGCTGCCGTAGCGTGTACTCGGCCAGCAGATCAATCAGCTTTGGCCCATATCGCTTACAGCGAGCAGAATAGGTAGCGAAGGCTACCTCGGATCCATCCGCAGTCGTCGGCATCCGGGAAGTGATCTGGGGCAGGTCCAGCTCCGCTCCAGCCGCCAAAGCCATCGCCAGCCCGATGGATGCACCGATGCCCTTCTGCTTGCGCTTGTACGCCACAGGTGCTTCGGCTGACAATGCCTCCGCCAGAGCGTCAACATCATCAAGGGCCGCGCCCTTGGGGACAAGCTCCTTGTAGAAGCGTCCAAGGACCTCCTTGGCCTTGGCGAGCGAGTTGACGACGGTGCTGCAGCGATCTTCGACCGCTGAAGTAGCATCATCCAGAGAACTCCTGTGCTCCAGAGCACCACGGTCAAACTCGATGCCCGCGACATCTGATACAATAAAGAGAAGAAATGAACGAAAGCACCGCTGAAGAAAGATAAGAAAACCAAAAAAGACGCAAGTGAAGATACTCACCCGAAACAGCTTTCACAGCCGCCATGAGCTTGCCAGCCAATTCCCTTTCACGCGCAGTCGCAGCAGTGGCAAGCTGCTCCTCGCGGTCCGTGGTCTCCCGCTGCAGGCGCTCCTTAGCCTCGGCCGCAGTGGCCAGCTCCAGCTCGAGGCGCTCCTTCGCACCAATGGAGACCTCGGCCTTCTTCTCCGCTTGACCGAGGCTCTTTTTGAGAGCATCAATCTCACGAAGGGAGGTGTTGTGCTCCTCTGCATTCAAAAAATACAAGCGTCAGATAACAGGACACGAATACACGAAGAAGCAAACATCGAGTACCTTGAAGCTGTTTGAGGCTGGCCTCCAGCACCAGGTGCTCCTGCACCAATCGCTTGGCATCCTGCACAAAAGGCTGCAGGAAGACGACCTACTAGTCAGGAAAAGGACTCGGGGGCTACGCCCAACAGAAAATAACAGAAGCAAAATACACACACGAAAACGCTCGGGGGCTCCCCCCGAGACTCGAAGGAAGAAAAAACAAGAAAACTCTTTTACAGATGCTCGGGGGCTCCCCCCGTGGCAGGAGATAGAACTACTTACATGATCCGATGGCGACGTCGAAGGTCCACTAGCAAAATTCTGAGGCGCAACCACCTGAACCTCCTGCGGAGGAGGGTTCAGAGCAGCGCCCTCAGAGGTAGCTACCGTCTGAGGAGGAGGAGACGTGACTTTCGACTCCCCCATCATCTCCCGAGCACCATCGCTAGAGGAGTCGTTGGAAGAGTGCCTGCACACGGGAAATTAGTACAAGTACAAAGTAAACAGTAAAGAAAATGCAGTGCAGAGGAAACTTATGAGTCAAGCTCGCTCAGGTTGAAGACAGGAGGGGTCCTCTGGACCTTCTTCTCTTCTTTCTTTTCTTCCTTCTTCCGCTTCGCTAGCGGGTGCGTCACTATAGCCTGCACGGGAAGAGCAGGAATCGGAGAGGAAGAGCCTCCATGCCCACCACTGTGATGTTCAAGACACAGTGGGTTCCTAGGAGTCGGAGGAGTCAAAGCATCCGAAGACTCGCTGGAGCTCCGTGATCGTTTGCGAGTGTGGTCCTCGCTCGACTCGTTGGCCTCTTCAGCCAGAGACCGTGCCGATGGCAGCTCGGACATGGAATTCACCACATCATTATCTGGAGCATCCGGATATACTTCGGGTAGTGGAGGTGACATACCCGGCACTTTGAAGCTCTACACAAGAGAAGAACAATTTGTTAGCAAACAAACACAAATACAACACAGTCGAAAAATAGCGCTACGCGCACGGATCTACACCTGTGGAACAGGAAGCGAAGAAGAAAATGGAGGACTCAGCGACTTCCCCGGGATATCCTCTCCAGCCTTGAACTTCAGCAGCGAACGAAGGGCCCTGTCGAGATCTCCCTGGGAGAATTTCTCAGTCGAAACCCTCGTCGGATCACGCCGGCCAGCATAAAGGAACATCGGGTGTGCCCTAGACTGGAGTGGCTGCACCCGACGCTCGAGAAAAGTGTGGATGATATCCACACCGTTCACCTCCTTCTCCGGAATCAACTAGAGATCCTCCACTCGACGATAGAGAGCCTCTATCTCTGCCACCTCGCCATCCAAGATCTTGTTTTTCCAGGACCTTTTCGGCTCAATCTTTTGGGAGGGGTCGAAAGGAACAAGACCAAAATCCTGCCCAGGCACTACGGGGTCGCGGATATAAAATCATCACCTCCGCCAGTACTAGACAGATTCGTACATGGAAAAGAAAAGAAAAGCCGATTGGGCTTGAGGGAGATGATGCAACCCCCAATGGGATAAACACCATCCGAACCGGATTGCCTCTTCACGGAATAGAGTTTCCGGAAGAGGCCAAAGTGCGGCTCAATACCGAGCCAGCACTCACAGAAAGTGATAAAACAAGCAACATGAAGAAGAGAATTGGGGGAAATATGGTGCAATTGGACACCGTACAGAAAAACAGTCCACGAAGGAAGTCGTGGACTCAGAAGGAAAATCCGCGAATGACAAAGGCAAGGAACATAACCCGATACCCAGCGGGGGGACGGGGGATTACCTCATTGCCTGGGAGTTTGACGGCCTCCCTATCCTGCGGGATCAGGCCCCGCTCGCGAAGCTTGCGGAGATCACTCTCCCGTGTCTCCGATCGCCGCCAGCCACCGTCGGTGACACGGGTAGCGGCGGCATTCTTCTTTCCTCCAGCAGCGCTGGTACCAACTGCAGATGAAGCCTTCTTCGACTTTCCCATCGCGGTACGGTGGCGCCGGCAACGAGAGCGCAGGATGGAAGATGGAAATGTGAAGGGATATTCCAGCGCACAGCAAGAACTCTCAGAGAAAAAGGAAGCAGTGAAAACGAGAATAGATGCGGTGAAAACAAACTGAAGTTTTCCCCAATGATTATAAAGACGAAGACGATGCATGACAGCCGTCCATCGAGAAGACCTAACGCCAACGGCAGGATCTGGTCATACACGTGTTAGCATCGCAACGAACCGTCGCCAACACGCCGTCCACTACGCGCGGAAATCGAGGCGACGCCGTAATTATCTCCACGCCGCGCGTGACCAGTCAATTCAAGGTCAGATAGTGGGACCCACGTTCGTCCAGTCAAGTCATCTCTGGCGCAGCAGGCGCTTGAGGTCATCGATCGTCAGCACTGACGCCATCAAAAGCTACACTAGCACCAGCTACAATTTCTTCGGCTTCAAAGCTAAGAGTACTCACTCGAATCTACGATTCGACTAATTACTCGGAGGCTACTTCTATTAGGAGCGCTGGCCGCGCAACCGAAAGAGGAACAACATGTTTCTGCATCAAACTATTTCTTCGAGTCCTACGTCGAGTCTACGACTCCACTACGTACTCGGGGGCTACTCCCATAGGGAGGATGGATTTAAGCATCCGAAATTTTTTGTGTCCCACGGACCTGATACTGAACAACGGCTGAATTAAAGTCTCCGCTCGAGTCCACAACTCGAGCAGACACTCGGGGGCTACTCCCATAGGGAGCGCTGGTCGCGCACCCTATAAATTCTTCGACTGCGATCCTTCGAATTAGTATGCAAAAAACTTTTTTGGCAACTCTGCCCTAATTGGCGCTAAGTGAGCAATGTCCTGCTTGGCCACCCGAAACACCTCCGCGGTGATAAACATTCGGATGCTGTGTCTGCGACACAAAGATAATACCTACAGATATCATCTGATGGCCTGGCAACGCACACGACTGCGCTCTGCTAGTAAAAACCCGTGCCAGCAGGCGCGATGAAAAATCCCGACGAACCCGTTGGGTATATCAAATAAATTCACTGGAAGTCCACTCCTGTAAGTCCTCCGTGGCCTGAGTCGAATTACGCCAGCATATGTTCCAGGTTCGAGTTGAGGGACTCGATCCTGAAGAAGATCGTGTTGTTTCGTCCTAAGACAGTTAACTGACCCTGATCCGTCGGATGAGTCAGGCACACGCATCAACAATCCCTACACATAAAACTATTGAAATACATAGTTGCACCCGAAGGATTGAAGAGTCCTCAGCCGAATCTACAATTCGACTGATCACTCGGGGGCTACTGACATGGTTATACCCCGCGGGTACATGATCTCAGCATACCTGGTCCAGCCCAAGGAAGGCCCACGGCAAATATACGCCGGCCCATGAAGACTTTCGGGTGGCCAAGGACCATGACGTCTTCGGATCCTTGGAGAGCAAGACTAGAGTAGATAGGAAATTCAAAGGGGTAAAACCCTAGAACCTGTAACCGACTAGGTCTATGCCCGAGACCTGCCTAAGTCTATATAAAGGCCAGGAGGGCACGACCTAGATCTCTCTCTCATACTCTCGCATACACACCTCCACGCCAGATCCCATCTGCGCACCCCTGTAACCTTCGGTTCCACCGTAATCAAGAGCAGACAAGCAGGAGTAGGGCACCCCGAAGGGTTCTATCCCTATTGTCCCACTCCCTCTGTCTCTCTCTCTCTCGTCCTCACTTCCTCTCCTCCTCGACCCCGTGGGATGCTGGCGCCGCCGCCGTGCGATGCTCGTCATTGTGGCTCTCCCTAGCCGCTGTCATGGTGCAGGGCGAGGTTGTCGACCATGCTCGTCCATCTACTCTGCTTCGATTTGATTTCGGAGCCCTCCTGTGGCCAGTCTAGCCCCGTTCCCGAACTCTAGGGTTTGGGGATGGTGCTGCTACCGCCGCCGCTGATCCTCCCGTGGTGGTGTGTGGTGCACATGCGCTGCTATGGCTGCCACCGTGGCTAGTGCGGATTGCAGTGCCCTCTGGGGTGCTTCCCGTATCGCCACGAGCACGTCGTCCCCTCTGCTTCCTCTTCAATCTTCAGCGAGGACCACCAGTGAGTAATGTTTCTGTGATCACTCGTGCCTCTAGCTACCTCGAGTCCCTCGATGTGTATCTAGTGTCCAATCTATATTTAGAGTCTGCACTGATTTTAGGGTTCATCCCTGGTGCTTATAAGATGATGTCATGGTCTGATAGTGATGCTCAGTGAAGATTGTGTTCTCTGCCCTTAGTGATTGTTGTCACCCTTTGATTATGTGATGTTGTGGTTAATCTGATGCTAGTGGTAATCTGATGCTATGGTAAGCTGATGCTAGTGGTTCATAGCTTTTTCTCTGATTGGGTGATGTTGATAATTGGTATGTTCATCTTCTGTCAGTATCTTGATACTGACAGTATCACTGTTTGTGATGATTCGCTACAGCTATAAGTGTTGGCTTATATGTTTATCCATGGACTGAACTTGATTATTAGAGTCTAATCTTTTTGGATAAATTAAATGATCTCTGAGTATATCTCAGGGAAACGATATATATAGTTCTGCCGATTTATTTATGAAAGCTAGAATATCTGGTTGGCTTAGCTATAAGATCATTTCTTATGAAACCATTTTTAGAATGGTACACAAGTTGATCTTGTTACTGGCTTTACTTATTGTCAGTACTTGAGACTTGTTAGATGCTTAATAAGTTTAAAGCTCATTTTCTGTTTATGCCTATGATGCTGGTCTAAGGATCTAGGAACTAAGTTCCTATGTTGCTGTCACTTTCAAAATTGACTAAGGCATCATAGTTGCTTGCTGGATCTTGGATCCAAGTGGTTTAAGTTGGTTTATTTGTTTGTATCTTATGGGATCTGAGGTGCTACTCCTTCTTGGAGATGTGCCTAGATCTTATAAGAATAGATGATGGAATATATAAATTGCCTTTGGTATCACCAAATCTGTGAGGCTGGTCTGAGATTTTGGTGTTTTTGATAGTGTTTGATTCTAATATGTATATTTAAAACCTCTAGGATAGATTCACCCCACTTGGGTGATCATTGAGAGGTTGTCGTATGCATCAACACATATTTTCTGCTTGGATAAGATGAACATATCATGTGGATGTTTATGACACTCACCACAAAATTTATGATTGTGATGGCTTGATGAGATGGTGGTGTTGCTGGTCTGATCCAGTCCTTCACCTCTTGATGTTGTTCTTGTTTCCCCTGATGCTTGTGCTTAGCCTTGATCAACTCTGCTCCTCCCAGCTCCTGTGAGCTTGACCTTGCTGTCCACCTGATCCTCCCCTCCTTATGTCACCATCAGGTGATGTTTGGATTGATCTGGTGTGAGGTTGTGTTGGCTGGTTTGCTTGGCTCTGGCTAAACTAGTTGTTCTTGAGTGGTGTGAGCAATGGAGAGATGCACTAGTGCTTGCCCACGGCTGTGCTTGGTCCTTTTACTGGTTTGAACTGTTGGGGCTGTGTCGACAGCACACCCATGCAGTTAGATGACTGAGCTGCTTGTGTGTCTGCTACATGATTGTGGATATGCTCAATGAGGTGTTCTACACTTTTATCTTGTTACTATTACCTGCCTGGTGAAACTTGCCCCTTTACTGGCTGTGATTATTTGACTTATGGCTTACTTGTTATGAAAGATTGAATTCTTTCATATTGGTGAAACTTGCCCCTAAAAGATTTACTCAATGATGTAAATTTGAGCAGTGCAACTCACTGCTCTCTACTGAGAGTAAAAATTAATAACTTAACCTTTATTTTCCTTTTTGTTTGTTATGTGTTTTGCAGGTACAAGATTTGAAGATTCAAGATTAGTATAGGTTTACTTTTAGACAGATGTAATCCTTTGTAATTTTATTTTATTCTTTTGTAAGAAATGTGTAATAGTTTAATAATAAATATATGTTCCTCTTTTTGTAATTTCACTTCTGTAAAGATTCTTTATTGTCATAATGAGTTACTTTTTGTAACTTGATTATGTAATAAAAATATGGAATAAATATTCATTTGCTTAATTGTATTTCTTATTTAGTTTCTATTATTATATATTTTGTCTTAAATAATATTACTAAATCATAATTCTTAGTTTTTAAAAATATAAACTCAAATTTCAAGTTTAAATTCAAACTCTTCTCCAAAACACATTAATTCATAAAGGTCATGTCAAAATTTATAACGATCACTCTCCAGAGCTATTCATACACTTAGAGAGTAAAAGAAACTTTGATCACTTTAAGTTTTTATTTAGCGAAAAATTTACCCACAATTTTGCACATGAACGCATGCATATGCATAAATTCCAATCTATCCTTCGTTAGTTCCTAAATGCTGGGATGTTACATTCGAGCACCAAGGCACGGAGGCCTAGCAGGCATTGGAGACGGTGGCATACGAGGAAGTAGAGTCCACAGTGCATGAGATACGCCATGACGCGGCGTGCGAGGAACATGAACGCGTGGTATATGCCCCACCCTTTATTGTAAAAGCAAGACATAGATGATAAGACTAGAACCCTTATTTGGGTCCTTCTAGTTGTGTGTCCTACCTTGCGAAGGGAGCCTCCTATCTACCCAAAACTCTTTGGAATGTACCTAGATGGTATCCAAGTTGTACAAGACCTTCCGTTTTGTTTTCATGAGTTGAAGTTGTCAAGGTTCTCACCGAGGTGTTATTGCTCTTTAATTGGGATTGGGGGAATACTTCGTCCGATACCGATCCCCCTTGAGAATTTTATTGAGCCAATGGCCGCTGGAGAGAAATTGTCTTGTATTTGTGTTGTGTTTTTGCGTGTGTTCATTATGTTCTTCATGTCCTATTTTCCCCATGATTCCCCTCGAGAAACCATGAAAGATTGGGTCATCCTTGAGTTCAACCGACAACATTATGTGTTGGCAATACTTCTAAGACAGAAGAAGTGTCAGCGTAGTTTAACATGTCCCACTAGGTCCACGGCACACCACACAAAGTATTCCTCACCACATGCATTGTACCTCTCACACAACAATACCACAAAAAATCCTAACCTAAATTAGTTGTTGGCTGTCGTCCCTAAATCTGACCATTGATTTTGTGGCGCTACCTCCCGACTTATCGCTAGTCGTGCCCCTTAGAGCTCATGTACAACCCACCCACGTTGTCGTCTTACACTGCAAACAGAGGTGACGCCCGACCATCCTCTCACCTATCGGATGATGCAACCTAATCTTCCGACTCCCTCGTGTCATTAGCTCTCGTACCGCCGATAGGGCCTTCAAAAACTTCTATCCAGACCATGGGAAGCCATCCACACCATAGGAGATGCCTGACCATCTTCCGAGGTGTTGCCCACCATTTGCAATCATGAGCCTACTACCTCGGTACTCATTACTAGGTGTTGATGTGTTCAAATAGAAATTATTAGAAAACGATATATTTTCTGTTGGCTCGCTATATAGAGCATTGGTTCAACCTGATATCCCGTTCGATGATAATAGTAAAATATGGAAAATGAAAATACCCCTTAAGACAAAGATATTTGAATGGTATCTACATAAAGGTGTAATTCTAACAAAAGATAATCTTGTAAAGAGGAATTGGCATGGAAGTATACAATATGTTTTTTCATCACGACGAGACAATTCGCCATTTATTCTTTTATTGTAAATTTGCTCGCTCTATATGGTCATTCATCCATTCTGGTTTATCTTCACCACGTTCAGTGACCAATGTTTTTGGTAATTGGTTACATTAAATTATTGATAAATATAGAAATTTGTTTAGGGTGAGAGCGCTTGCCATTATATGGTTGCTATGGTTTTGTAGAAATGACAAGATTTTTATTAACATTGCGTCTTCTCCTCTGCAGGTTATTTATCGGGCCACGCCTATCCTCTAATCATGGACTATTCTCCAATGCATGGAGTTTCTATGGAGTGATGTACGCGATTGGAGGACACAGCGAGGGATATTTTCTCCCGACATGGATGGTCGCGTGATTTGAGGATTGATCTGCCTTAGATTAAGGTCAATTATTGTGATTGCGTTTTTTGTAATTCTAGTCTACTTTTTTACTCTCTAGTTCTATGGTTTGTGCGGCTGTGTATATCTTAGTTATGCAGAGGCCGGGTGTAAACATTACTCATGGTAATAAAAGCGCCCATTTTTAACAAAAAAAACTCCCTTGGTCCTCATTTAGGTAGATGCTCTTTCCGAGGTCAAACTTTGGTCATAGAACATGGTTTATATGTAACGAAAATAAAAATTATTGAATTCGTATCGAGGAAAAACTTAATGGTATTTATGATCTGTGAAAAGTATATTACTAATCAAATTATTGGTCAGAGTTGGAAAAAAAGAGTCCACATGCATATGACGAGATGGATTTAGATCGAATTTCTGTTTTCTACTCTCTCTCTATATAAGGGTCATCTGGAAAGCAGAGAGCTTTGGTTCCATTACCATTTGCCACTAGGATAATGTGATCACATGACAGAATGGATAAAGATGCATGCATGTACACAAAGTAGAGCAAAGAGAAGCATCGATAATATAATTACTAATACTCATTTATATATCAGCCCATTCGGTAACATGATGATGAGATTATTACACGACGACAATGTAACTAGGCGATAGCTAAACAATACGTACTAGTACTAATATCAGTAGGATTCCTCTCAATTAATTGTACCACACCAAGAGCATCTCTCTCCGGTATTATATACTAGACTATTGGTTGACTAGTTGTTGACGATCCACGAGTCCCAGAGCCTGTCATCGTGGCTGTCCTCCTCCTCCTCGTCGACCTCAATCTCAATGTATCCATAGGTGTGGTACCTCCTGACGAGGTCCTCTTCCCAGTCCTGGAGCGCCTGCAGACTCACCACTGCCATGGTCCTGGCTGCGCGCATCTCCTCGCGCATCTCTGGACTCAAAGTTTTCAGACTGTCGAGAAGCTCGTGGTTGACGCGGAGGACAGGGCGTGGCTCCTTGGCCCTGGCGAGCAGAACGTCGATGGACTTTTGGCTCAGCCGCTTCTTCCTCGTTGCTCGCACCTTCCCCGCTGCCGCCGCCTCCTCGGCATAGTGGCACGCCGCGGCCTCCCTCACCTCCTTGTACATGCTCTTTGCCGCAGCAGCCCAGGACTTGTCGCACGCTGCCATCGCTGCCGCCTTCCAGTCGCTCGCCGGCGCTGGCGCCGGAGGCTCGGCCTTCTCGCACATCGTGGACGGCACAGCATTGGAGGAACAGCTCGCCGCCATATGGTTGGCCTTGTCGCTCGCGTCGGTCTCCGCCACCATCTTGCCGACGAAAAGGGTTTAGTGGTGGTGTGGGGGAGACCGGGAGACTGGGGGTATATGTATAGGCACTAGGCAGCCAACCCTAGATCGGCACCTTCGAATCGGATCCCATCTCCAAGTCCGACACCGACTCCGCCGTCGCGCGCGCGGTCTTTGTTTAGAGTCATCCCTCCTTTGACTACAACTCGTCTCTAGAGTCTCGACACGTGTACTTTCCTTCTAGAAGCTGTCCCCGCCGACAACCATGGATGATGATGTTTCTGGGTATATAGTATGGCATTGTGCCCTTAAATTAATTTTCTGTCTTTTTTTGCATACCGCATGCTTGCCAAAACCTGGGAGAAACGAACAACTTGGCTCGATGGTTCTGCTACTTCTTCAGATACCGGAGCCTAGGAGAAGAGTTGGTCTGAACATGGACAGACTCATATCTGACTTGCAGCTCATCGAACCTGCATCAGTCGGAGCTACTGCTAAACTGACCCCGGTTCAGAGATGGATTCCACCTCTAACGGGGATCACGGACCCTGAGACGCTCGAGGCTATGATGGCTTGTAGTACGTATCTCCTCTTACAGCAGCTTAATTCGTGTAGCCAGCGACTGCAGCATGCATGTGGTTAAGAGTTGTCCAGCAAGATCTCTATGACCATGAAACTGAGCTTACAGCAGGACTGAACTTGGCCTAATCACACTTGTGCCAAAGTGTCAGATGCCTCTGCAAGTTTCAGATTACCGGCCGGTACGTGTCCCCTAATTACCCTAATTAATAAACGGTTTTGCTATTTCTCAGGCGCCTGAGAAATAGTTATTTCTCAGTCATCTTGTTCACCGTTGGATTTTGGTTCCAAGATTTGATTGAGCCATCTGGTTGCATTTTTATTTGTAAACCATGCATGTTTCCATTCGATTGAGCCAGCCACGTCAGCCGACTGAGAAATAGTTATTTCTCAGTCGTCTGAGACGTAGGCATTCCCAATTATAAACTCATCCCAGCAAACAGATTACAACCAAAAGTCACATAGCTAGTAGTAGATTCAATGCAATCTCAGGGTCCATAAAAGGGAGCCCATCTCCTCTTCCAGCAGGTTTCGAGTGGCACTGATAAACTCAGTGCTATCTGCAATTCATAATTTCTTTATGGGCTGTATCTGAGTGGGACAAGGGCAGTTTAGATGCACTTAACAAAGCTTTTACACGGAACTTCCATTGGAAGAACAAAAATGAGGTAATCGGTGAAACTGTTTAGTGTCCTGGGACATTGTTGTTACCATGCCAAAATCGTAAGGTGGGTTAGGCATCACGAACATATACAAAACTGTACAACAAGGCCTTAACGGCAGGGTTAGTTGCCAAAAGCTGATGTCAGGAGCCACCCTGGCTTGCAAAATGGTATCTTAACCAACAAGAAATACCGGTGACACCATGCACAAACGACACGCCGTTTTGGCCTTCCTTGCTGACTTCAGTTCAGGCAGCAACTCAGTGCACGGTGTGATCAGGTTAGTGTGTGTAGCTAGGCATAGTCTAAACATGTCCATCTACGACGAGCTACTGCTTTGGGAAATCAGATATTCTTCAGAAGCCACTGCCATCCGAAGCTAGCTAGGCACAAAAGTTCCACAGCTAACAAGCTGCCTGCCTTTGTAATTTTCTTTTTTATTTTCTTGCTTCGTAATAGTAAATTTATAAATGTAAAACCCAGACCATAATAAGGATATAATGAAGTTGATAAAGAGTAGAGTATCCTCTACCTTTTCCCCTTACAAAACAATAACTCAAGAACTTGGCATAGGCGTAGCCATTCTGGTAGTACTGGTCGACGATATCCTTCTCAGAATCGATCAACGCCTGCACGCTGGCAGCAGTGGATGCCAGAGCTTGAGACAGCTGACTATCGACGCCCTGGTACTCGAAGAAGAAGCTGGGGATGGAAGGGGGAGGTGGCCGCTTGATGAGACGGTCGATGTTCTCCTGGCTCACCAAGCGAGCCACCGTCTTGTACTTTCTCATCTTCGCTGCAGACTGCGCAAAGATGTCGCCGATGGTGAGCGTGGGAGCCTTGCACTCTCCGTCACCGGCCTGCGACTCAGGGGTCTCGCTGAGGATGTCCTCCCCGTGGCTCGCCTCGAGCAACTCTAATCGATTCCCAATAAAATTTAAAGGACTTTTGACCGAAGAAAATACTGAACTTAAATTTTAAGTCAACTAATTGGTGGCCGTCAGATTCGATCCCTAATAACTTAGAGGACTATAATCGATTTCAAATTGCCCGTTGACAGACTGTGACCGATTTCAAACAAATTTAAACCAATTTCATCCCGATTTCGAACGATTTCATACATAGTTCAAACATTTAACTAAAACATTACGAAAATTTAACTAAAACACTCCGATTTCAACACGACGCCATCAGGAGGCCTCCGTTGAGCTTGTCGTCGTGGCTTCACCCGCGGTTCGGCCCTAGATACCGCTCGATCTCCTCGTCGGTGTCGCCATCGTGGACGATGTCGGGAAACTCATCCGCCTCGTCGTTGTCCAGCTCGATGACGACCGGGGCCGCTGCCTCCACACCGTCTGCGCCACCCTCTGGAAGGAGCCGAGCCAGATGCGCCGACCGGTGTTCCAGTCGGTGATCTCGGCCACCCACGCCCCCTACTCCCGCTATCGAACACTGTGGTAGCGGGGATGCGGCGGCGGAGACAATGGGAGGTCGCCAGAACGGCCACGCGAGCCGTCGCACCTCGGCTAGCGCTGCGGATGGGAGGTGGGGAGCAGCGGCGGGAAGGACCGACCATCTCCGGCATGGAAGCAGTGGTGGCGGTGGATTTGGCGGCGGCCGGAGCAAAAGCGGTGGGCATTGGGGATTTTAGTCATCACTCGGCGGCCGCTTAAATTTGGAAGAGGAGGGTGGGTTTTAGTCCGCCGAAACGTATTTACGGTCCTCTAAGAACTTTTAGGGTTTCGCTTAGATGCGGCTTCGGCCGTTAACAACCGACAAATAGTTCTCTAAGCGTTTATTGGGGATCGGTTAGAGTTGCTCTCACACAGCATGTCCAGCACGTCGAAAAAGTTCAACGGGGCCGTATGTAGAGGCACCCAACCCAAGATCAGCACACCTTCGAATCGGATGCCATCTTCGAGTCCGAGATGGTAATGCTGGATGTAACCAAGACACAAAAAAAATCGTATTTTCTTTCATGCTACGCTGTGTAAAATTCTGCTGATCATGTGAATTTCACCGAAGAAAGTGCAAACCCCGTGATCATAGCGGGCAAGCGCAAGGTGAAGATGTTGCTACAACGACAGAGTTTGCACAATAAAATTTTCTCATGGAACGGTATTTGTAATTTTTATTACGACTCGTGCTAGTGTATGTAGTCGTCGCTAGGTGGTCTAGTGACATATTTATAATTTTTATTACTTTTAAAACTCTTTTTACTACCGTTGTTGATTATTAACAGATCAGATAAAATTATCGAAAAAAGAGTATTCTCTACCTTTTCCCCTCGTATATAACTTAATAGCGTAAGAACCGTAGTGATGCATGGATCAGAAGCGGGCTCCTAGTCGAAGACGGTGAACTTCGCATTCGCATAGCGGGCAAGCGCAAGGTGAAGATGTTGCTACAACGACAGAGTTTGCACAATAAAATTTCCTCATGGAACGGCGTTTGCCTCTCAGTGCGCGGGGTGTCATGATGTTGCTGTACAGCGACACGGTTTGCACAACAAAATTTGAGAGCATAAGTGATAGTGTAGAATTGCGGAATATTATCTGTATTGATATTGCTTGTGGTAATTACAACGCGAGCCCTTGGGCTGTTTATATAGTACTAGAAGACTTGGGGGGCAAGAAGACTACTAGAGATAGAATTGGATTACAATATGAAACTACCTAATATGTCCAAACTGTGATATACTCTAACACTCCCCCGCAGTCAGATCGGTAGTGACGCGAACGGACTGACTGGAGCATAATCTGAAGGCGGAGATGATGTCGATGTAGCCGGAAGTAGGGCGTTGTAGTCGTGGTCGATGGTGCCGTTGGTGAAGTTGTCGCCGTTGATGAAGTCGATGAAGTTGATGATGTTGTTGTGTTGTGGTCGATGTCGTCGTTGAGCCTGGAGAATTCGCCATAGCAGTTAAGGTAGACGTAGTTTGAGTTGAAGTAGATCGACCTGCAATGCCGAGCTTGCCAGAATCGGGAGCGTGTCAGGGACGAAGGCACGCGTCGGTGTTGTCGATACCGAACGTGCGAAGACAGGGACCATCATGAGCCATACGTGCCAGAGCCGGATTGAGGAGCAAAGAAAATTTATGTAAACAGTCGGTGTAGAAGTTGTCCGCCGTGTCGGAGTAGATGAAGTGGTTGCAATAAGAAAATAAATTTAGTGCAAAATAAATTAGACTGCGGCTCTGGCGGCGAGGTCGTGGTGGACGAAGACGACGAGGTAGATGTTGATGACGATTGAATTGTTGCGGTAGTTGCTTTCGGGGATTAGATCCGTATTTTCCGCTTGTATGAGTGCGGCGTCGCTCGTGTAGATGAATTTGTTGGCATTAACGATGACCATGATTGGTGGTGGCGGCGACGATGTGACGATGTTGTTGGTGTAGATGGTTGTCGGCGATGATGACCACGGGTGATGAAGGTGAAGCCCTTTGTTGACGGCGGGGCGCGTACTCGGGGACGTGTGTCCCGGTCGATGATGGCGAAGACGGGCCGGCGTGATGACGACGTGAGGACGGAGAAGCCGATGCAACACGTGAAGGCGTCCCTTGGGGCGCCGCGCGGAGCCTCCTTGGCACGATCGTTGACGATTTGCCGGAGATGAGTCGACGCCAAGGTTGAAATAGAGGCGCGTGATGACGACATGTGGTTGTGAACGACGCAATCCGATCTATGATCGGTGAAAGAAGAAGAAACGCCGGTCAAGCGGCCGGCGAGAAAAAATTGGTGAAGAAAGATCTAATCTACTATTTGCACGGCCCCCGGCGGAGAACGATCTCCCCGGGGGCGGCGCGGCGGAAGCGGTGGTGCTAAACCCTAGGCAGAGCGAACCGCTCTGATACCATGTAGAATTACGGAATATTATCTGTATTGATATTGATTGTGGTGATTACAACCTAAGCCCTTGGGCTGTTTATATAGTATTAGAAGACTTGGGGGTCAAGAAGACTACTAGAAATAGAATTGAATTACAACGTCTAAACCGTGATATACTCTAACAGATAGTAATCAAAGAGTTTCTCTTTTAAGTAGAGAAAATATGTGATGCTATGATAGAGATAAGACAACATACTAGTTTGCTCAATCAAATTTACGGACAATTAACTGGATGCAGGAGCCACAAAAGGAGCGGCCGGAAGACATGATATTATAGCACTGGTAGTACACGTATTAGAGCTCCTCATCGTCGGTTGCATCACTGATCAGAAGAGAACTCCACGCCATCAGAGAAGGCCTCCCCATCCTCATCCTCTTCCTCGTCGCAATCGCATGTCCAGACGAAGGCGCAGTTGTAGGTCCTGTACTGCGCGAGGATGTCCAACTCAAAGTCCCTGATGTCCTGCACGGCCTGCACAGCCTTACGGTGGTGCTCGCTGTGGTTGGAGCGGATGGCGGGGAGGGGACGGACTGGCTTCTTGTGCTTGGACTCGAGCAATTCAAACAGCTCGCGGTCGACCACCCGCTCCAGCGTCCTCTTGCACTCCTTCCCGGTCTCCAGGGACCTGCGGCACGGCGTGTCTCCTCCGACCATCATCTTGCTTGGGAAGGTGGTGGGAGCGGGAGCGCCCCCCTCGGCCGGGCCATGGATGGCCTTGTCGCCCGCTCCAGTCTTCAGCACCATCTCGCGCGCGGGGCTTGCCACGGATGTCCAGAGCGGCGAGGTCGACTTGTCGGGGCGGTGGCGGCGCAAGCGATTGTGTAGGGTAGGGGGAGGGAGCGCAGGCCCGGGGGTATGTATAGGCACCTTCGAAATTCGAATCGGACGCCATCTCCGAGTCCGACCCCGATTGCCCCATCGCGACCCGTCTTGGTCATCTCCAGTGCAACCATCCGTACAGTCGTGCCGTGTTTGAACCGGTCGACCTCGTGGTCGCGGGCCGACGCATCCGAACCTCCACATCTGGTGCGAGGGCATTTTTATTGGGCCGATTTATATGGTCATTTCAAATGATTCGTTTCTGTCCGTTTGGGTCAGTCTGCATTCACTATGAATATGTGGACTGGCCTATGGACGAGACAGCGACCCGGCCCATTTGTCCGTCTCTTCCTCTCGCTGTCATGTTGACGTCTCCTGATGGGATGTTAATGGCGACGCGACGTGGGCTGTCAGCGTCGGCGGCTTCCCGCGCTGCCGGCGTTTCCCACCATCGTTTCCCACACGCGCCTCGCTTTCCACAGCAAGAAAACTTCTCGCGCATCCCAGTCCGTTTCCTGTCTCCGCCACGGTCTATAAAAGGCGGCCGTCGGCGCGGCGGAGACAATAAGCCCCAAATCAAGAGAAAACCAGCCGCCGAAAAAGCTCCAGCAGCAATGCCTCGTCGCAAGATCGCCACATGGTCCAAGATCCGAGAGATGTGCCACGCCCGCTACCCAGACTTGGAGGTCGACGAGGTGCACCTCTAGGCCACAGTGCTGGCCCGGCGCATGGACGATGTGCAGGTGCTGGCCTTCGAGAAGGAAGACGAGGTCGCCGAGGGTGCACTGCAGCAGGTGGTGGAGGCAGCGGCAACAGTGGCTGCCCAATGGGCGGTGACCGACGTGCACCACGTCGCCGCCAAGGAGGCGGTGAAGGCGGTGGCCATGGAGGCCACAACAGCGGCTCTTCACGAGATCCCCCACGAGGCGGCCATGACCACACTGGAGGAGGTGGCCAAGGAGGCCGCCAAGTCTGCCATCTGTGAGCTCCGCCAGGCCGTCAAAGCGCGCAGGGACGCGGAAGAGGCGCGGCGCGAGCACGTCGCCGACTCAGCGGCGGAGGAGAAGTGCGTGGCTCTGGCCGCTGAGGCGGCGGCCGCGTGGGGTCTCGTCGACGCTGACGACATGAAGGAGGCGGTGGGTGACGACGAGGAGGGGAAGGAGGTGGACCAGCTGGAGGCGCTGCTCGCCGCCCCCGTGCAGATAGCACGGGCGCTGGGCTTCGGCCCCAATGGTGCTCTGGCTCCGGCTCCTTCTCCGGCGGAGGTGCTCGCCCAACAGGAGGCGAGGGACCACTGGGCCACCGAGATGGACAAGGCCCTGGCGGCGGAGGACCGGCAGAAGCTGGAGGGCAAGGCTGCGGCTCGCCGCAATCGCGTCCAGTAGCGGGCCATCTGGAAAGCTAGGGCGGCGATGGACGGGGCCGGCGGCCGTGGCAACGGCGGCGAGTTGCCGCCGCGCCGTCCTCTCCGGCAGTAGCTGCAGCAGCAGTAGCAACCCCCTAATTAGTTTGAATGGCATTTTTATAACTGGCAGGCTTATTTTAATTACTAATGTCTCCTTTATATATGGGCTCGCGTCGTCAACTGGCACGACGTCCGCACTGTCAACGTGCGTCCGTGCCGACGCAACCGAACCCTAAATTAAATACATGAATAGATCAAACCAAACGCGTTTCACCGAATAAATCGGCCCGATAAAAATACCTTAACCCATTTACGTATCAAATAGGCCACGGATGCTCGGCCCCGACACGACGCTGTCCTCACCTTGGCCATCTTCCCTTGGCCTCCGGGCCCGCCCGTGAGTGGCATGAAGAACACACGCAGAAGCTATGCTCCCTGCCCCAAACAGTAATGCTCTTATCTCCGGTGCATGTACAATACTAGAGAAGGCGGGTTTTTTTTTAGCACTCCACGTAATTTAGAGAAGGTAATAAAAATAAGTTATACAATGGGTCATCTCTTATTGTCATCTATAAGAATTAATGTGAATTGACTAATTATAGTAAGAAATTGTGTTGATAAGAGAAGACTAAAGTACAATGGAGAAAAATAGTCTTCTCTTATTTTTAAGGGATTATCCCTTAGCTAAGGGAAGACAACCTTCTTTTTCTTTATTCTCTCTCTTCCAGCTAAGCAAAAATCCGACATGGCAACCGTAAGAGAAGACTGACATCATCATATTATACATGCCCTTATTAGATACGTATATAAAAATCTTTAATCATTAATTTTGATCAATAAAATATACAATATATGTCTAAAAATATATCATTGAAAATACTTTTGAAGATAAATTCAATGTATAATTTGTGTACATATTATATAAAATTTATTGACTAAAAATAATGGTTAAAATTATTTCTAAACTACGTGTATGCCTAAGGGCGTGTACAATAGTCCTAGTTAGCTGTCTATAAAATTAGACACGTACGAGATTTATATGATGTGGAAGAGAGAAAGAAAGGAAAGAGAAGGACTCTATCTGCAGAAATAAAGACCGACGATTGCCATAAAAATCGGTGCTTATAGACAGCCCCATGCCTGTTGTATGGGCGGTGTTGTTCATCCTGCCCGAAACAATCGGGTCAGCTGCTTCTCAATTGATTAACTGCTTCCATATTTTACATTGTGTATAGATGACTAAATATAGACAGCTTGTTGTATACCGTGTCTATAATATTCTTCGCATGTGACGTGGAGGCAAGTTGCAGACGGTATGTGTCTAAACTATTGCTCATACCCATGAGCAATGGTTTAGACATCTACCATCTGCACGGGGTATCCACGTAATCTATAGACAGCAGTAAAGACAGTATATACAATAGGGTTGTATATTTGAATGTCTATAGAGAAACTGCCTACCGTTTTGCTAAAGAAGAAAAACTGAGATCGTGGAGCACAACTTACCAACAACCCAACGTACAATAATAAAAGAGGCGTCGATAGTTAGCGATAATCATGGGATTCGACCGTCTCCAAACTTGCAGACGTCCTCCTCTCTCCCTGTTTTCTATGCTCCACGTCACAAAAAATCTGATATGGCATCTCTTATAGACAGCTTACTTGAACTATTGTACATGCCTTAATAAACCGGATCTACAATATTTTATAAAACTGTGTGCATGGACCGACGCAGGAGACGCACGATGAAGTTGCAGCCCGGAAATCATGGGAGAGCGAGGAATCAAAGCAACCCAATGTTTCCATGTCGGCGCGTAACTTAAGTCCATAACATTCTGTCCGTAAGAGCATCTCCACTCGTTAGGCTATTTCTAAGCCGAAATCCGAACGTATTTTGAACCGGACAAAACTAGTTTTGAGCCTGGGAACGCCGACTTTTCCGTGTTTGACTAAAATTTAATCAAACACAGTAAAATTTAGGAAAATATAGGCGGATTTTATTAATATAGAGCGAATTCATAAATATTACAACGAATTCGGGCGAACACCCGAATTTAAACTACATGGGAGTGTGAAGGTAGTCGGTGAGGTATACGGCTTTTATAGGCCAAGGCGGGCTGCGAGGGCGGGAGGGGTATAGCGGCGAGGACGGGAAAAGGGGAACCGGCGGGAAGTTATTGCCCGCATGTCGTTGCGGGAGCCGAGGCATCGGTGGTTCGCCATTACAGCGATGTGTCGTCGTATTGTCGACAAGTACGCCGTAGGGGGTCCTAGTGGTGTTGGAAAGATGGGGTGTGAGAGATCGGATATTCCAGGAGCGGTGAGCACAAGTTTACCCACGTTCAGATCCGACTGCGGTGATCGGATCCTACTCCTAGTCGGCGACTTTGAGAGGAGCCCTAGGCGGCGGCTTGGAGGTGGCCGGCGACTTGGAGGCTAGGGTTTGGAGGTGTTGGGTGTGTGGAAGAGGGGGCACCCCTGCCCCTTCTTTTATAGGTGGGAGGGAGGCGTGGTTGGGAGGAGGGAGTCCTCCTCCAACTCCTCCTCCTTGGCCGGCGGGTGGAGGGAGTAGGACTTCCTCCCTAAGTAGGTTTCCTACTCTCCCTCCACCAAGCAAACTTGCCGTTTGACTTTTCAAATTGGCGTTTGACTTTTCAAACTAGGATTTGATTTATCCCTTTATTTTGCCCAGCCATGATACCTAGTACATGATGCAATCATTCCAACTTGTTATGAAACATTCATGTACCCTTCCCCTCCGGAGTGCCGGACCTTCCGGACCCTTCTAGAACATTCCCGATGACAACACCGGAATCATTCCCCAACTCCGAAACAGGACTTTCCTTATATGAATCTTATTCTTCGGACCATTCCGGATCTCCTCGTGATATCCCGGATCCCATCCGAGACTCCGAACAACATTCGGTCTCTTACTCATCATTCCATAACTACTCAACAACATCGAATCCTTAAGTGTGTCTCCCTACGGTTCGTGAATTATGCGGACATGATCGAGACACTTCTCCGATCAATAACCAATAGAGGAATTTGGAAATTCATATGGCTCCCAATATTTCTACGATTACTTTGCGATCGAATGAACCACTTACATACGATACCAATTTCCCTTTGGCTCACGATAGTTTACTTATCCGAGGTTTTGATCGTCGATATCTCTACATACCTAGTTCAACCTCGTTACCGATAAGTACTCTTTTCTCGTTCCTGTGGTATGTGATCCCTTGTGAGCCAGTCACATGCTTGCAAGCTAATTGGATGACATTCCACCTAGAGGGCCCAGAGTATATCTATCCGTCATATGGATGGACAAATCCCACTCTTGATCCATGTGTCTCAACCCATACTTTCCGAACACTCAATGCCACCTTTATAGCCACCCAGTTACGGTGTGGTGTTTGATGTCATCAAAGCATCCTTCCGGTGATGGTGATAAGCATGATCTCATGGTCGAAGGAATTAGGTTACTATGTATCATAAAGCTTATAGCAAATGAACTATATTAAATGACTTGATCTTTATGCTATGCTTAACTATAGGAGTATGTCCATCACATCATTCTCCTAATGATATGACCCTGTTGTTAATAACATCTCTATGTTCATGATCAGGAAACCATGATCACATATTAACCAACAAGCTAGTTTAATAAGAGGCTTTACTAGGGACTCTTTTATGTTTACAAATCACACAAGTATTAATGTTTCCTGTCAATACAATTATAGCATAGTATGTAAACATTTATCATAAGTATGAAGATATGATAATAACCACTTTATTATTGCCTCTTGGGCATATCTCCAACAGTCTCCCACTTGCACTAGAGTCAATAATCTAGTTTCAAACCTTTGTGTATTCAACACCTATGGCTTTCCAGTGTTGTATGTACACGATTGCTAGTGGTCAACTGATCTCCGGATCTGACACTTCCAGGTCCGTGTGTAATTGCATGTCTTTGCGTCTCTACGCATCACTCATTCTCTAATGAGATGGCTTTGTATAAATTTGGTCCTTTGGTGAGACCTTTAGTTCTTTGGGGTTAAAACATGTTGATAATATTGTCGTACAATATATCTTCATAGTATTATCCCGCTGTGAACTACATCTAGTTTGATAACAAACTACTTGACACAAATGCCCTCTTTAGCTGCTATAATAGCAGTCATATACTTAGCCTTTTGTTGTAGTATCTGTCACAATGTCTTAACTTTGGAACTCATCCAAATCCATTATGGAACTTACTTTCCATTATATTGTGCCACCCTTAGTTTAGATTGAGATAAACTTAATTTGTACTTTGTGACAAAACTAGTATCAATGTAGTACTTTTACAATGAACTAACCATCCATTTGCCACTTCTACAAAATAATATATTCTTATTTCTTTTACAAGATCATAAGAATATCTTTACTATTGTCCAATAATCATCTTATGAATCATTCTGGTATACGCTCATAACATTTAGAGCATAGGACATAGCTGGATTTGTACACATCACAGCATGATTGATAAAATACTCTTTGTGATTTTATACATCAAGTATCAATCTATACTTGAATCTTTGTTTCACTTACCAAATATCAATACACTTGAATATATCATCAATATTGAACTCATTCAATCCTTTCTGTGCTACAAGAACCTTTCTTGTAGTTTCTATATTGAACTCATTCAATATATCATCTATGTACTTTCGGCACAACCATATTAGCGTCTATTGATGCCAAATATTTGGGTTTTGCCTAAGTCTTTCATCGAGATGAAATTCTTATCCTGTGTTAATAAAAGATACATTATTTCCAATCAACAATATGTCTTCCACATAATGTATTAGAAACATGTCTTAACTCTCCCACTTAATTTCTTGCAAATGCAAGCATCTTCATCGTCTCTGATGAAATTAAACTCTTTTAACAGTTTCATCATAGTGAAGATTCCAACTCCGCGATGCTTACTTCAACCATTGAAGTTTGCATATGCTTTTAGCATCCTTTGAATTAACAAAACCCTTTGGACCGTGTCATGCACACGTCCTTGGTAACCATTCTATTAGAAGAACTTGTTTTGTTTATTCAACTACCACATAACAAAATTATATGTAGTGGTTGCTACATTAATCTGTCTAGACTAAATATCGCTATGAAAGATCAAATCTTGTCATAGTAAACCTTTGAACATTGTTGTGAATTCTTTCCCAACATGTCGACTATTTAATAGATGTGCAACATTTATGTCTATTTCTTTATAGATCCAAACACAACTGTAAGGTCTTACACCTTTCTTGAGGGTCCTTCAAGTTCAAAACTTGATTTCTCGTGTATGGAACTATCATGGATTTTATGGCTTCAAGCCATTTTACGGAGTCAGGGTCCATCATCGCTTCTTTGCATGTAGTCCGTTCATTATTCTCAAATAATGATTCAACCCTCAAATCTTGGTATTTGATTGTTTACTCGACCTACTTGGTTCAATAGAAACTTTGACCTCCGTAACCACAACCTTTGAGGCACGTGAGCCATGAGCATTGTTGCTGCCTCCGGAACACTTTTCGGTGCTGCGCAACTTTGCACATATAGCTAAGGTTCTTTTAACCTTATCAAAATTCTATTGTCCTCCCAATTATCTTTTCACGAAAAATTTCTTCTCAAAGAAACTTGACGTTCTAAGTGACAAACACTTTTGTCTCCGATGTTATGGAGGAGTACTTAATAGTTATTCGAAATAACATAAAAAGACAGGTTCATCCGACTTTGGTTGCAAACATCTTTCTTATGCATAGCATACCAATGTTTAAGAAAGGACAACTTGGGTTTTATCCCAAACCATAACTTTACATGGTGTCAATTCAACGGATTATGATGGAGCTCTTTTTAGTGGAAAAATGGTAGTCTCTAAAGCTTTTAATCTTTAAAATATAATGGCAGTTTTATGAATTACACCTTTGATCTTACCATGTCAAACAAGGTTTAATTACAAATCTCGAATGCTCCATACTCTTATGGTGTTTCGAAAAATGCAAATCCACGGAACGATTCCTTAAATCTTAGGTATTATGCTAAACTTGTAACTCAAATATCTTCCTTTATGATCTTATCATAAACTATTTATATTCTTGTTATAATGATTTTGCACTTCATCTTGAAAGTCTTTGAACTTTTCAAATGTTTCATACTTCATCCTTATTAAGTAAATATTCATATATTCACTCAAATTTTCGGAGGAATCATATGAAGTTGAAATCCATCGCTCTTGACTACACATAATGGACTTCATACAACAATATGTACAAGTTCCAATAAGCTAGTCATTCGTTCCCTTTTGGCCTATGAACGAAGTTTTAATTATCTCTAGGAAAGTTTCACAAGCATCATTTGATCAAAAATCAAAAGACTCCAAAATTCCATCCACATGGAGTTTCTTCATGTTTTCTTTCCAATATAATTTAAACGGCGATGTCACTTCCTAAGTGATCTTTCAATCAATTTGTCTTTCGACATATTTAGCACTAGTTTTATGGATGTGATTTCTCCAACTAGATTTGTGAATCATCCATCTTTTATGGATTACGGAAATTATTTGAACAACCCTTTTGTTCTCATAATACCTGATAAAACAAATCTTGAAGGCAAGCTTTGATGTTTAACGAGCAGCACAATAACCCTTTATTTGTTCTCGATGAACATCATCACATATTCTTTTGCTAGTTACTTAGGCCATTGTAGTTCATGAATTATGTTGTTTCGTATGACGATTCACACCAACAAATTCAGTATCAAATACTTAAGAACCACATTGTTTAACAAGCAAAGAATATAGCCATAACATGTATATCATCTATATACTTAAGCTGAACAATTCTAGTCTTTTCTTTTCTGCCATCTATTTATGATATTCTCTTTCAGTATTTCCTTTTCTGTTTGAAAGAATCTATCAACATCAATAGTGGAGTCATACATATGACACATAGTCCAAAGCGTGTATAATTAAATACCAATGTCTTTGGACATGCACTTTGAAGTAGATCACCATCATCAAATGTTTGGTGTGCTTTCAAATTCTATTCTTTAGTAATCTCTTGGTGTAGTAAATATTTTACCTACATCAAATATTCACCCTTCTCATGGGATTATTCATGATCAAGCTACTTTAGCTTATAACGGTGAATCGCGAGTATAATGTTGCTCCCCAAAACCTTTTTGGAGGATTAGGACAACTAGTGTCTCCAACCTTTTGCAAATTCTCATCAAATATGAAAACATGACTTTTGCCATATTATACTCTATCATGTTGCAACCAAAACTTCGTTTCAGATATCACAATATCTTCCACACATCATGGTTTCTGAAACAACTCTTTCAGATCCTAGATAACCTTGATATTAAGACAATTCTTTGAATATCAAGAATCATGGAGACAAACATGATACTCATATACTAACACTAGAATTGTTACTCTTGATTTAATACCAACTATTAAATTTCACGGAGTAATCGAAACTTACTGAAAGTTTGCAATGGGACTTTTAAACTTTAGATTAACACTTCAAAACAATACGATACCAGTTTGTAAAGTAACTAACCAGAATTCTATAGTTCTATCATCTCAATTATAACTAAGCGCAAGGTGGTAAACGGATGCCAATGACTACAACAACTATGCAAATTCACTTTGATTTAATTTATGATAAATAGTGTTCAACTTTTAATCAAATTGCTGTTGAACTTCCACTCAGAACAATATCCCTCACATTGTTTTAGTGATCACACGAACCAAATTCACCACATCAAAACCGATCATCACGAGAGTTGATGTAGCTTGAATGGCGAACAATCAACATGTTCATCATATCTACTATATGACTCATGCTTTACCTTTCGGTGATCCGTGTTCCGAGACCATGTCTGTACATGCTAGGCTCGTCAAGATCAAACCTTAGCTTCCGCATGAGCAAATCTGGCTTGCTCACGTTGTATACACTTGCAGAATCTAACACACCTGATCATCACGTGATGCTTCGAAACAACGAGCTTTAGCAACGGTGCTTACTAAGGATGAACACTTTAAAACTTGAAATTGTGTGCTTGAGGGATCATCTTATAATGCTACCGTCGTGAACTAAGCAATACAGGATGCATAAAAGGATTAACATCACATGCAATTCATAATATGTGATATGATATGGCCTTTCTTCTTGTGCTTCCGATCTCCATCTTCAAGCAGAACATGATCTCCATCATCACCGGTGTGGCGTCAAGGTCAATGGCGCCGCTTCATGGTTGTCGTCCACTAGCATCAACTATTACAACTTCTTTGAATAGACTTGCATGTTTTAACGGAATTTAAAAGATAACCATATGGCTCCTGCCGGTTGCCAACTTACAATAAGGGACATTGCATACATCATATATAATCACAATCATGGCCATATCACATCACAGCACACCCCTGCAAAAGAAAGTTAGACGCCTCTAATTTTATTTGCATGTTTTACGTGGTTTGGGGCTTTCAATAAGTGTCGTTCTAACTTACGAACAAGAACCACAACATTGATACTAGTATTGTCAATCACCCGTTGTAAATTGAATCTTAACTATGTTGGGAGAAACAGGCACCCACAAAGCCACTTATGCAATACAAGTTGCATGTCAAGCGTGGAGCAAGTCTCATGAACGATGTCATGTAAGGTTAGCCCGGGCCGCTTCATCCCACCATCCCGTAAGATGCAAAGTACACAAGAAGCAATCGACAACAAAAGCATCAACGCCCACAATGACCATTGTGTTCTACTCGTGCAACAGATCTACATATAGACACGGCTCTGATACCACTGTAGGGATTCGTAGCATGGAAAACAAAAAATTTCTATCTACTAGATTGTAGCAACGAGTCGATAGAATACTAACCCTCGAAGATCCAAAGCGGTTAACGAGAGCAGATTCTCGTGGATGATGTAGTCATACACTTCCGATCTCAAGATCGCGTAGACGATCCTTCCGACGCTGCGTTCCGGCAGCGCTTCCGCAGTCGGTCACACGTTCGGTACTCGATGAAGACCTTCCTCTACCTTGTTCCAGCAGGCAGCAGAGGTTATAGCACTCTCCTCACGATTCCGGCAGCACGACGGCGTGGTACCGGAAGTGGAGGGGAGATCTCGCAGGGCTTCGCCTTAAGCCGGAGCGAGTATGGTGGAGTATGAGAGAGGCCTTGGCGATCTATGGTTTAGAGGCACCAAGGGGAGAGGTGTAGCCAGCGGCTAGGGTTTGGGGAAACCCTAGTCGGCGACTTTGAGAGGAGCCCTAGGCGGCGGCTTGGAGGTGGCCGGCGACTTGGAGGCTAGGGTTTGGAGGTGTTGGGTGTGTGGAAGAGGGGGCACCCCTGCCCCTTCTTTTATAGGTGGGAGGGAGGCGTGGTTGGGAGGAGGGAGTCCTCCTCCAACTCCTCCTCCTTGGCCGGAGGGTGGAGGGAGTAGGACTTCCTCCCTAAGTAGGTTTCCTACTCTCCCTCCACCAAGCAAACTTGCCGTTTGACTTTTCAAATTGGCGTTTGACTTTTCAAACTAGGATTTGATTTATCCCTTTATTTTGCCCAGCCATGATACCTAGTACATGATGCAATCATTCCAACTTGTTATGACACATTCATGTACCCTTCCCCTCCGGAGTGCCGGACCTTTCGGACCCTTCTAGAACATTCCCGATGAGAACACCAGAATCATTCCCCAACTCCAAAACAGGACTTTCCTTATATGAATCTTACTCTCCAGACCATTCCGGATCTCCTCGTGATATCCTGGATCCCATCCGAGACTCCGAACAACATTCGGTCTCTTACTCATCATTCCATAACTACTCAACAACATCGAATCCTTAAGTGTGTCTCCCTACGGTTCGTGAATTATGCGGACATGATCGAGACACTTCTCCGATCAATAACCAATAGAGGAATCTGGAAATTCATATGGCTCCCACATATTTCTACGATTACTTTGTGATCGAATGAACCACTTACATACGATACCAATTTCCCTTTGTCTCATGATAGTTTACTTATCCGAGGTTTTGATCGTCGGTATCTCCGCATACCTAGTTCAACCTCGTTACCGATAAGTACTCTTTTCTCGTTCCTGTGGTATGTGATCCCTTGTGAGCCGGTCACATGCTTGCAAGCTAATTGGATGACATTCCACCGAGAGGGACCAGAGTATATCTATCCGTCATATGGATGGACAAATCCCACTCTTGATCCATGTGTCTCAACCCATACTTTCCGAACACTCAATGCCACCTTTATAGCCACCCAGTTACGGTGTGGTGTTTGATGTCATCAAATCATCCTTCCGGTGATCTCATGGTCGAAGGAATTAGGTTACTATGTATCGGAAAGCTTATAGCAAATGAACTATATTAAATGACTTGATCTTTATGCTATGCTTAACTATAGGAGTATGTCCATCACATCATTCTCCTAATGATATGACCCTGTTGTTAATAACATCTCTATGTTCATGATCAGGAAACCATGATCACATATTAACCAACAAGCTAGTTTAACAAGAGGCTTTACTAGGGACTCTTTTATGTTTACAAATCACACAAGTATTAATGTTTCCTGTCAATACAATTATAGCATGGTATGTAAACATTTATCATAAGGATGAAGATATGATAATAACCACTTTATTATTGCCTCTTGGGCATATCTCCAACAGTTGTGCCCTAAAGGCTCCCAGAGGGATGGTTTATATAGATACCAGGGCCTAGGGTTATAGGAGAGACCTATCTAGCTGCGTTACAGAGTCGGTAACTAGATACAACTTGGACTACAAGTAATACTACAGGCCTAAGTCGGTAACTCTTCTGGGCCTTGTTGTAGCCGGAACGGTCTCATCCTCTTTCTCTGACTGGGCTTCCCTGAAGCAAAGCTCTAACCCGTTGGTAGGCCACCCTAGTCAGCGAGTCCTGTGGGTATACCCGGAAAGTATATCCCCAACAGTAGCCCCTGGAAGTCTCCAAGATCCAAAGTCGGATAAATCGTCTAGCTTGATGGTTTATTCGTCTTGAGAATCTCGAAGGGTTCCCGAAAACTTCATTTAGTAGTGTAGGATTCCGAGTCAGTTGAGTCGGATATGTTTGTTCTGACTTTAGTCTTTTCCCTGCTCATTTTGAAACATGAGCCGGATTTTACAGCGGCGTGCGGGCTGACAACTTTTCAGACTAGGTCTTGTCACTGACAAGAGTCCCATCGACACGACCATTGGTGGGTCTGCTCTTTACGGAACAGAGCACCGTTTCAATGCTCACGCGAGAATCGAGGGGCGGAGGAGTCGCGAGGAAGTTACCCACCTCTCTCCTATACGCGTGGCGTAAATCGAGTGTATCAACGCATGAATCTTGGCGCAGAGGTAAATAAAAGAGAGGAGAAAACCCTTCTCTCAGATTCATCTCTCCACCGATCCATTCATTGTCTCCTCGTACTCCTCGAGCGCTCCGCAGCCATTCCCATCTACACGCCTCAAGAAAAATCTCTCTCTCCCCCACCAGTCCTTCTTCTCCAAGAGCAATGGCATCTGCCTCAGGCTCAGGAGCGGCGGCGGGTTCGTCGGCGGCGGATGAAAATAAGATGCGGGGCCTCTGGGTCCCTAGCGTCATGGACGACACAGAACTCCAGGTCATGGAGGACGAAGGATTCATTGTCGCCGGCGTGTGGTGAAGCGCCTCAGGGCATGTTGTTCCCGCCCCGCGCGATGGCGAGCAGGTGCTATTCGGCACGCACATCGACCGTGGCCTCAGCCTGCCACCATCGGACTTCTTCGTCGAGGTCCTCAATCATTACGGTGTGCAGCTTCATAACCTCCCTCCCAACTCTCTGCTCGAGCTTAGCACTCACGCGGCTATGTGTGAGGGGTTTCTTGGCGTTAGACCAAGTCTCACCCTTTTCCGGTACTACTATGGTACCCGGAAGAATTCCATTAGCGCCGGTGTACCTTATACCACTGGCACTCTGAAAGGATAGAGATGTCGCCTAGAGGGGGGTGAATAGGCAATTTCAAAACTATTATGGTTTTGGCTTGATAGAATGTGAAATTAAACTAACGTTTATTTTACAAGCACAAAACTTAAATACACTAGGCTCACCTAAGTGCACCAACAACAAATTAAGATAAGAAAGATAGCACAAGATAAATATACCACAAGTGATAAGCAAGATATAAGTACTTCAACCTTGATGGCTATCACAAGGAAAGTAAGCTCGGATATAGAGATAAGCGAGGCACGCGGAGACGAAGATGTATTTCCGTGTTCACCACCTTTGGGAAGGGGGCTACGTCACGTTGGAGAGGTGTGAGGTTCCATGAAGGATTCCTCACGCTCCACAAAGGGTCACCTTCTTCTCCGAGTCTATCCCACGAAGGAATAGGTCCTTTCCTTATGGCTAGCTTTTCCTCCACTCCAGAGATGGCAAGCTCCACAACCACTTCACAAGCTCCACGAAGGGGAAGCCCGGGCCTTTGCACAATCTTCCACAAAGAGGACACCGCGGCACCAACCGTCAAGCCAACTAGGAGGTCACCCTCCAAGAGTAACAAGCTCACGGTCTCTCACTCGAACAAATCATAATGGAGAGCTCAACACTTATGCAAGAATGCAAAGCAAGAACACCAAGGGTTCTCAAATACTTCACTCTCAAATCCCACCAAAGCAATAAGTGCTAGGGAGGAATTAGAGAGGAAGAACAATGGTGGAAACCAACAAATGACTCCAAGATCTACATCCAATGGGTTCCCCTCACTTAGAGGAGAAATTGATTGGTGGGGATTGTAGATCTAGATCTCCTCTTCCAAAGCCCTCAAAAAGATGCAAGAATCATAGGAGGGAAGGGAGAGGAAGAAATCTCAAAGGGGTCAACAATGGAGGTCAAAAACGTGCTCAAGAGCCTTAAAACTTTGGGGAAGAAGCCCCCTTTTATACCCCTTCAAGGGGGGATGACCGTTGGAAGCAAGATGTGCTGGACGAACATGTTCCGGCGACGAAACCGGCGCCGCCGGATCAGCCACCGGAATTTCCGGTCAAAACCGAAATAGCATACAGAACAGTTTTTCGGCGGTTTGCCGGAAATTTTCGGCGGTCGCCGGAAATTCCGGCCACAGACTCGGTCCGCCGAAATTTCCGCCGGAACCAAACAGGGCACACGAAAACGACGATAACTTTTGCGTCCGGACTCCGATTTCGATGATCTTGGGCTTGTTTTGACGAGGACAACAAGCCCTAAAAGATGGTGCATAGAAACATCATAGTACAATAGAGGAGGATAGAACCAAATGAAGAAAGGTAAGAAGCCTCCCTATAAGAAGAACCGATAAAACCTTCAAACTCGAAAACACCCGTAGAAGATGCATACGAATTTCGTTTTCGATGAACTCGGGCTTGTTGAAGAGCTAGCAAAAAGCTCAAGAACCTCACATGGAGAAACACCAAGAAGCAACAAAATAGGAAGATGCAAAGAATGCAAAGAATTGAGCTCCCTATGACGATGTGATCAAGTTACCCAACCGAAAGCCCCTCTTAATAGTGCGGCTATGTATCCTATGACCCGGTCTCCCAACAACCACCTTGAGTCCGGTAAAAGGAAAACCTAGTAAGGCCATACCTTTACCTTGCGCATACCGCTTGATATTGATGACAACACTTCAATCTCCATCCAAGCCGGAATGCATCACTTGATCATTGTTGCTTCGTGAAGACTCCTAATTTGCTCCGCCATACACCACTATTGGATAGCTTCATTAATACATGTATTCACATGTCCATTATCACCAATATGGACGGCAAGCTTCAAGCAAATGATCTTATAGAGATGCTTATCTTGAACTTTCCCTTCTCAACCTTGATGACGAGCACCACTTGATGTCATCCTCTCATGGGCTATATAAGATCTTTACTTTTGAAGCATGCCCATGGAAAGATACCTATACCATATAGAAAACGCAAAGACACATATATAATGGGTTAGTTCATGATGCATAATTGACAAGGCTTACCATACCACAAGATCCATGTGGTACATTATTTATGCTTCATGTGTTGACCAACTTGAAATCACTCTTCACTCTTTGTATAGGTCAACCATGTATCTTCTCGTGCTCCATATCAATATCTTGAGGTACATAAATAACTCTTAATTTGATTACATGCTCTAAATATTAGTCAATCATAGCTCAACTAATGAGGCTATCATGACATCATCTTAGAGCCATATCTTGAATTCTTCTATTGAGATCACACTCTCAAGATCTTGATCATATCATATTCTTCTCTTCAACTCGATGATCTTGATGCCAATACTCAAGGTATATCTTTATCTTCATGGCATCCATACTTGAATCCAACACATAGACTACAAGCATGACCTATGGAATATTCCTTCATATAAAACTCACTGAAAACATTAGTCCATAGGGATTGTCATTAATCACCAAAACCACACATAGGGGCAATTACTCTTTCAATCTCCCCCATTTTGGTAATTGATGACAATCACAACAAGAGGGTTTATATAATGAATATTAGAAACAAGTACGCAGCTTATCCAAGAATAAGTTGTGTACAAGAGGTTGCATTTGATATGGTCAAGTAACACAAAGCTACTAGCACATATCAAAACCGATTATACTTACACAAACTACAACTAATGCAAGATATGTGAGTAGAACCAACATATATAGAGCAACCCCCCCCACACACACACACAATATATATGCATGTGTGATGAACTTGAATTTCATTGCATACATTGTCTAGAATAAACTTTGGAAGAGTTTACACTATATATACAACCATGCAAAATATAATAAAGATGAAATGCATGAAAGGCAAAAACTTAAGAACAAACCAATCTTAAGTATAAAACCATTTCCCTTAAACCCTCTAAACTTCTCCCCCATTGACAACAAGTGCCAAAATGGATGACAAAGATAGAAGGACAATATAGTATGAGTTCCTCCCCAAGGTGTGCATTTCTAATATTTTGAGTGAAATCAAATGCACATATCTAATGACAAATATTTGGAGGAAATCAAGCTATATTGAGGATCAAAGATTGCTACAATGATAAAACGGTGAAGAAACTTCAAAAGATGAAGCAAGCAATCCAATGGTCCAAAAAATCAAATGGACAAATAGTTCTCTAAATGAAATAAGGAAGCTCCCCAAGGTTCATGCATAAATTTTAATTATTGTATTTGAATACAATATGTGCAAATATGGAATCCTCACTCCCTCTATATTATTTAGAACACAACCAAGATACAAGGAGTAGATATAAATAAATACACTTGTCAAGACAAGATTAAGTCCAAAATAAAACAAATATGAGATATGAGTGCGTGAAGATGCAATAAAAGTAAACCAAGCACTCATAAATCAAGACCTTACCAATACCATTAAAAACCAAGAGGATAAGAGATATGGTCGGCAAAGAGCGATGATATCAAGGCGAGAGATTAACACTCTCGTGTATATAAGTTTATAAGTGGACAAAACATGAGAATAATCCACAAATAAACAACCATACATAAGAGGTTAATAATATAATAAAACTTGATATCCAAGAGTAAGTCATAAGATATACCAAACATGATATTTTTCTTAAGTGCATATATAGTCCATGGCTCTATTTTCTCTTATGGTATATCAATGAACTTCACCAAAGAAAAATAAAAACCTCAAAAACATCACAACTAGCACTAAGGTAACAAATGCTAGTTGGGATACTTTGAGAAAGGCAACAAGTAGAAAAAGGAAGGATTCAAAGAAATTTCAATAATATTGCACATAAGTGTACTTTGAGGAATTGATGTGCAATAAATTGCTAGAAGGTATATATGGAATTGGTGAATCATGAAAATGATTTTATATACTCCCCATTATATGCATTATCTCAAATTACTCACATAAGCAGTAAGGATAGAGAAGTATTCAAAGATACTTGCAAGAACCACAACATTTACATACGGATAAATTCATGCCAAGATGCAACCTACAAGAGATTTGATGAAAGAATAGTATGCATGAATAAGATACTTGTTACCGAGATAGCAATGGTATGATATAGTAGATAAGAATTTGTCGATCATCCTAGCTTGGCTCCAATTATCATGTGGTGACAACACTTTCTTTATAGACGAGACAAGCATCCATTACATCTCTAATGTACCTAAAACAACATTTAAGTACATCTTGGTCCCCAAACTTATTGGGTCCAAAGTGGTTAGACTAACCACAACACATAGGACACACTCCATAAAAATATGTACATATTTAGAGATGAAATTCTCCATACTTGCACATCTTAGCCGTTTAAGGATTTGATGGAGTATACCCTATATATTGGATCAAAGAAAGCAAACGCATGGAGACTTTCAATATCCAAAGAAGATATAATTTGGAAAAACACCAAAATATTCAAGAAGGCATACAAGGTGTGACAAAACACATTTGTTGCCCAAACTATACCAAAGAATCAAATCAACACAAGATTTGTTCAACGAAGTTCAACAAATGAACTAAGCAAAACCTATTGAGAAAAAAGATGAAATAAAAAAATACTCAAAGATTTATCTCATTCAAGCAAATAAAATATAGAAGAAAGAATGAGATAACAAACTCCCAAAAGAGCAAGGTTTCAACAAATAAACCAAACCCTTAACACTTTTCACAATGGCACAAGGTTCCGAGAAAAAGGTTTGTCTTCCACTAAAGCATAATTTATAAAAATCAAAAACATCATCAAAGAGGTGTTCAAAAGCCAAGGAAGACAATGGGAGTCACAACAAAAAATTTGAAAAGAAAATAAGGCAATAAGAGGTGAAATCCAAGGTGAAGATGATCCACAAATGTACCACACATAAGTATATCAATTGTCGAAGACAATGAGTGTATTGGAATTGATTTCCTATGGTAGATTGCATGGATATTAAAGATAAATCTTCACAATAAAAAAGCATAGGATAGGAAACAAAAGATTAAGCACTATGCAAAGATAGAGATTCTTGATAGCTTCAATCTAGTAACATAATCATGCAAAGCAATGATTAGAATAACTTGATGGCTCCATACTTGCGCGAATTTGTCTTGGTATTCGTCGATGATATTTTTATGTTCTCCCAAAAAGATATAGAGATATGTATTTGAGGAAGACTGCATCAAGAATTTCTTACTCAATCAAAGACCGAAAAGACGAGCAATAAAAGCTTCTAACAAAAATAGGACCTTGTTTAAGCCAACATGCCACCTAGAAACAAGATAATCAACAATATCAACTCTAAGTGGCACTACCTCATTTGTTCACACATTTATTAGGATTGTGATATGCAAAAGAAGCATATTACTCCCCCATAATGTGATATTCGATTTTTCTTAATAAGAGGCAAGGCAAACTCAACTAGAGAGAATTAATGGACATTTAGAATTTGAATTTCTCATGAGTATGACACACCACATAGTGACTAGATAAGCTTGCAATATCAATACTAAGTGGTAGTACTCACGTACACACATTTTAAGGTTTGAGAGATGCGCGAGGCATATCACTCCCCCAAAATGGAATGTTCCATTAACCACTCAAAAAGAGCCAAATAAGATATCATCAATATGCATTAGAGGCTCAAAACAAAACACACGAGTAAATGATGTGCCAAACACCTAGACATACTTGAATACACAAAATAAGCAAGCATGAGGAACACCAAATACAAACACATACTTGGTACAAAACCAAAACATGTAAAGGGGCAAGTAACTTACAATATAAATGAGTTTAGTACAACTTACCGCGAAGAGGCACATTGGATATAAGATAGGGATAAGATAATACTAATGACTTCGCTTGATCAAATATAATATATGAAGATACCTTAATTCTTCATGAGTTAGCCAAGTCTCCAATGCCATCCAAAAACACCTATTGATCAAGTTTGAGCTTGTTGGTCCCCAACTAAGTTGGGTCCTAAGAGGTTAGTCACAATAGGCTTTGCAACCCAAATGGTTCTTTTCTTGACACCACTTTGAGTTACAACAAACTTGGTAAACACATTGCCATCCTTATCCTTCCCAAGATAATAATCATCATTAATAATGATAGGATTAGATAAGGTACCGTTTGAACATGAAGAGGCAAAGTGCCCCTTCACACGACATATGTAGCAACAAGTGCTCCCCTTTCTCTTCTTCATTGATTTCTTGGCTTGGGGAGCATTATCTTGATTCTTCTTTGTAAGTGGCCTAACTTCAACTTGGGCTTGACCTTGTACTTGTGGCCGCTTCCCTTTTTGCTTCTCACTCAAGTGTTTTTTATTCAATGGACAAGATCTTACATGATGTCCTTCAACCTTGCACTTGAAGCAAATAATCTTGGCCGAATTATTGACTTGGTTATGGCCCTTCTTCTTGTTTCTCTTGGACTTGTTATTGTTATTGGATTTGAATCCAAGTCCACATTTATCATTAGGGGATTTTTGCACACTCAAATATTATCGAGTGTGGGTTTCCCTTCATGACTCTTTTCCAAGTCATTCCTCAAGGAAGTGACTTGGGTCTTGAGCTCTTTGATTTCCTCGACATGGTTAGTAGAAATACAAGTACTAGAGGAAATAGAAGCTTCATTGTTAGAGAAACAAGGCAAAGCAAGTTATCCAACACAAGGTTTATCAATAGTATGGCTAGATGGATTACTAGGACTAGCACATGGCAAAATAGCATTTTGAGTAGAAGTTGTGCTAATGTCCAAAAGAGGCTCACAAGATGTTACCTTGCTAATACTTGCCTCACGAGCTAACATTAGCCCATCATGGGAGATTAGAAGATCATTATTAGAGCCCGAGAGCTTTTCATGATTTTCTTCCAATTTCCTATACTTGCTAGTTAGCAACTCAAGTCGAGCCCTTAGCTCAACTTATCCTTTAGGGTAGATGCTTCACAAGAAGTAGAGTTAGTAGCACAAGCATCATTAATGGAATTTTCCTTTTCACGCTCATAAGATTCAATTTTTTGTGTGAGGAGACAATTAGTGTGCTTCTCCTCGGCAAGCTCTTGCTTAAGGAGATTAAATCTCCGACTCCCATCATCAAGTTGGAAATCCAACTCCTCTATGGTTCCCATTTGTTTAGTTATGGTGTCCATAACGTGTTTGATACAAGTAATGGCCTTATTATTACCACGAAGTGAGGTACACAAAAAAGTCAACTCAAGCAAGAGAGCACTAGTATCCTCATCAATGTCATCATCATTGTCATCATTATCATTGCTATTATCTTTAGAAGATATATTGGGAACCAAAGTAGGAGATACCTTTGATACTCTTGCCATAAGGCACATGTGAGCACGGGAGGATGAATATGAGGATATTATTGAATCTTCATTCATGATCATGTCTTGTTCCATAGAATGTTTGATTTCCTCTACATTGTTAGATAAACAACTAGAGGAAATAGAAGCATTTTGTTCATGGGAACAAGGCAAATCAAGCATATCATCTACACTAGTACTCAAATAATTTCTAGATGATATACAAGGACTAGCAACAAAAGGGGATATAGCATTATTGTTGCAAGAAGTGCTTAAGTCCAAAGAAGAAACATTGCAATGGGATAGAGATGAAGGATCATCATTAGAGATCACAATATCAACATTGCAATTCCCAACACCACTCACCATATATTTACCTTGCGTCTTGCCACACGTTGGTGAAGTGGGTGAGGATGAGAACTCATCGCGGCCGGAGGTGGAAGCAACTTGGAGATCTTCATGATATGAAGGAAAAGAGATCTCGTCGGAGAAACCACCGACAATATTAGAAATGGAACCACCAAATATTACTTTAAGCTTGGTCCACTTCTCATGAGACGACTTGCGCTTTACAATCGTCAAGAACAAATTAACTGTGGGGCTCAAAGAGAAAATAATCTCATTAGATACTTGAGCTTCGAGATGTAAATTTTTCTCATCCGCTAAAGATAGAATTTGAGGATCCATCGGAGGAGAAAAACCTACATCTAGAAATCGCTCAATATTTGGACACAAGGTCCTAAGATTACAAAGCAAGCGATTTCTCCACAAAGCATAATTTGTGCAATCAAAGATAATTGTATCATTGTGCACTATACTCCTAGCTGACATCTTTACACTCTAGGCGGTGAAGCCTAAACAAGGAGAGACCTTGCTCTGATACCAAATGAAAGGATAGAGATGTCGCCTAGAGGGGGGTGAATAGGCAATTTCAAAATTATTATGGTTTTGGCTTGATAGAATGCGGAATTAAACTAACTGAAAGTACAAAGGAAGTCGCCTAGAGGGGGGTGAATAGGCTTTTAAAAATATTATGGTTTAGGCTCAAGTAAATGCGGAATAAAACTAACGTTTAATTTATTGAGCACAAAACCTAGCCACTAAGTTCACCTAGGTGCACCAACAACCTATGCTAAGCAATACAGGCAACAAGGTGATAGCAAGGTATAAATACTTCAAGCACGATGGCTATCACAATGTAAAGTGCATAAGTAAAGGGTTCGGTTGAGAGATAACCGATGGACGCGGAGACGAAGATTTGTTTCCCGAAGTTCACTTCCAAAGAAGCTACGTCTCCGTTGGAGAGGTGCGATGGCGCAATGCTCTCCGAACGCCACAAATGGCTCACCTCGAGGTGTGGTGGCTCGATGCTCACCCAACGCCACACAAGGCCTCACCCTAGATGCGGAAGCACGCAACTCACCGGCGCCACAAAAGGCTCACCCTATTCTCCCAAGTGCGCACCACAAAAGGCGGGCACTTGCTCCACTATGGGACGCTTGAGGGCGGTCACCGAACCCGTACAAGATTGGGGCTAACTCCACAACTCAATTGGAGGCCCCCAACAACAAAGCCACAAAAGGCCAACAATGCCACAAAAGGCCAATGATGCCACAAAAGGCTACAAGACCACAAAAGGTCAACAAGACCACAAAAGGTCAACAATCCAACTACACAACCGTCTAGGGTTCCAAGGAACCCAAGAGAAACAAGCTCACAAGCTTGAACTCGCCGAATCTCCGAGGAGAACTCAAACCTATGCACCAAATGCAAGGGCAAGTCCTTCTCCCCCAAATTCCAACAAAGCTACAAAAGCTATTGGGGGAATAAGGGAGGAAGAACACAAGAGTAGAACGCAAACCTATGCACCAAATGCAAGGGAAAGTCCTTCTCTCCCAAATTCCAACAAAGCTACAAAAGCTATTGGGGGAATAAGGGGGGAAGAACACAAGAGGAGAACACAAAACTCTCCAAGATCTAGATCCCAATGATTCCTTCACAAAGAAGGGATTTGACTTGGGGGGATTGTAGATTTAGATCTCCTCTCTCAAATCCCTCAAAAAGATGCAAGAATCGTAGGAGGGGAAAGGGAGAGGGAAAGCTTCTTCAAGGTTGACAATGGAGGAGAGAGAGAAAGCCAAGAACCAAGAAGAAAAGCTAGTACCCACGAAGGGGAAGAGGAGCCCCTTTTAAAGGGCTCCCAGATCTGCCCGTTATGGGCATTCGCGACACCTGGCCGGAACTTCCGGTGGGAGGCCGGAAGTTCCGGTGGAACCCAGCCATCGGTCGAAAACTGCGGAGCGAGAAACAGAAAAAACGAATCATGGCCGGAACTTCCGGCTCTAGGCGGAAGTTCCGCCCAGCCTGGCTCCAACGGTCATCAGACCGTTGTCGCCCGCTCCAGAAGCGCAACCGGAAGTTCCGGTCAAAACAGACCGGAAGTTCCGGTGAACTTCCGAGCAAGTTCCGACAAAGTTCCGGCAAATAGAACGCTTCAAAACAGAAGGTTACTGAGCGTGAGCGGAAGAAGACCCGGAACTTCCACCGGAACTTACGGCGGCAAAGATGCCCTAGCGGAACTTCCGGTGGGAAGCCGGAACTTCTGGTCATGGAAATTCCAGAAACCAGAAAACCAGAAACGCAATAACTTTTGCATCCGAACTCCAAACGGGATGAAACCAATTTTGTTGGAAAGATAACGACGAATAGAATCCAACAAAATGTCGAAATATTGGGTATCACCTTGGGAGAAAATATCATGAATATATATGTGAAGTATCCCCCAGGGTGTGGAGCCGGAAAACTCGCAAGATCAAAAACCGCAATAAGATATGCAAGTGAAATCCTTAGATGATGAACTAGAGCTTGTTATGATGGTGACCACAAGCTCTAGATCCTCTCATGGACAAGAACCAAATAACAACCAAGAAAGATGATTCTATGAATGCAAAGGTTTGAGCTCTCTCCGAACGATGCAGACGAGACACCCGCTTGAGAGCCCCTCTTGATAGCACGGCTATCTATCCTAAACCCGGTCTCCCAACTAACAAAACGAGACCGGCAAAAGAAAAGCCCTATCAAGAACATACCTTTGACTTGAGCATCCCACTTGAACTTGATGTAGACCGTCTTGTTCTTCTATAGTGGGAACACCTTTCTTGGATGCTCTTGCTTGATGAAGATGAAGACTTGCAAATTGCTCCCCCATACTCCATGGGGAAACCTCTTCTTTGAACTTGTCTTCATCATTCCATGAGCACGAGGATGGCAAGCTTCAAGCATGAGATCTTCTAGAGATGGCACATCTTGAGCTCGCCCTTCTTCATCCCTACTTGAGGTTGATCCATCTTGATGCAACTCTTTGCACATGCCTTGATCGACCTTCAAGCTCCTTCTTTCTTCATGATTCCAATGGGCACAAAGCCCTTGGACATTTCTTCATCTTCCAACCTTGAGACCAACACATGGCCCAAGCGATGCCAATGGACAAACCTACAAGTGAAACTCAATTTACACATTAGTCCATAGAGATTGTCATTAATTACCAAAACCACACATGGGGGCATACATGCCCTTTCACCATTGTTAATAGCTATCTTGGCCAAGTAGATGCTAGTGACTCCAAGAGGGGGTATTTATGATCGATAGTGGGTTCATGCCTCTATTTAATCTAAGGTAAGTGACGGAAATCTCTAAGATCGTAGATGTGTTGTTGCCACTAGGGAGAAAACAACGGTCTCTTGTTCATGGAACAAGTGGATTGTTTACCTTACACACTTTGCTTAAAGAAGTTGTCTGTTGCTTGCAACTTAATATTGGAGGGGGTTCGGATGATAACCCAAAGGTGGACTTCTAGTCATAGATGAAGTTGGATGGCGGTCTATGTATCTTGTTGTATTGCCCAATCGAATCTCATAGGATCATGAATGTCTAGTATTGCATTGTTATGCCTTGCTCAGTCCTATCAATTTCCCTGCTGTAATTTGTTTACCCAGCATGCCATGTTTGTTTATCTAAGGAGAACACCTCTAGTGAACTATGGACCCTGGTCCAATCTTTCCCATTGATATATCTTCCACTGTTAATGTTTACTTGTTTCAAACCACCATTACCTTCCACACCATAGAGTTAATCTTTTGTTACAGCAAACCAGTGAGATTGACAACATCACTGTTTGTTGGGGCAAAGTCTTGAGTTTGTGTTGTGCAGGTCCCCAAGTTGCTAGCAACACCTTTGAGTCGTTCCCTTCCTCCTAGTGGTTCGATAATCTCGGTTTCTTACTAAGGGAAAACTTGCTGTTGTGCTCATCATACCTTCCTCTTGGGGTCTCCCAACGAAGTGTTCACGCACTCATCAATTAGGCATGGCTTAGGCTAGCGGCCCAAGTGTTTCTCTAACACACATACATAACTCCATGGACTTACAAGCTCCCCTTTCATTTCACACCGACGGCATCCGTAGACAAAAGAGCATGATATCAATTGGGTATAATGTACAAGTGCAATGTTGAAAGCGTTCCCCGTAAAAGCACGGTTCTGCTAATTCCAATGTATAAGTGCAAGCATATACAACATAGATGACACAATGGTTCAAGTTTATTAGGGGCAAGAAAAATAAAGCGTGCCATCAAGTTTGTGAGAGCTTTAATCACTAAGTTTTCACATAACAAAGAGACTTTTTAATTGGAAGGTAGATGAAAACAAGAATATACTTGGAATGGTGTAACACACCATGCATAGGAATTTATAGTGGACACTTTGGAATAACTTGGTTTCTTGGGAGTTGGATGCATGAGTAGAGCTTACTCAGTACAAGAGGAGGCTAGCAAAAGACTGGGAGCGACCAACTAAGAGAGCAATAATGGCCATAATCATGCAGAGCGACAAAACATTACTAATCAAAGCATAAAGTGGCACCACAAGTCAAAAACTAAATGATCATAGAGGCTAAGGTGACTGGTTCATAGTCATAACATGGTGTGAGCATGTGCCAAGTCAACCCAAACAAAGCATCAAAGGAGAATACCACAATACTATGCTTTTGTATGGTAAAACAACACATGATTCCTTTAAGGCACATTAAGCAATCCTAATTGTTTGGAACAATTCACGCTACAGCAATAATCACTAAGCATAAGGTCAAAACAACATCCAGCATGACATGATAAAGTCTAAGCCACAGTCAAAACAAGCTTCCTTTTGTACCACTTAAGCATGAAGCTTCCTACTATTTTCCAACACCAATCGACTTATTTGAAACAACTCACAAAGATAATAATCAATAAATATCAGTGAGCATGTCTCACAAATCCACATAGAAGAACTAAAAAGTCTATGCTGAAAGCACAAGAAAACTAAGGCTAAACACAATGCTAGCAAAAGAGAATATTCATAAGACAATAAGAATGAAAACTAGAGTGCTCTAGGCAATGAAAACAGAGTGTGTCTCTCTCCAAAAGAAGTGTGCTGGGATCTGATACGTCGGAAACGTATCTATAATTTTTGATGCTCCATGCTTGTTTAGTATCTACTTTGCTTTACTTGTCTACACTTTGAGGTGCTTTTTACATGTTTTCTGGTACTAACCTATTAACAAGTTGCCACAGTGTCAGTTGCCTGTTTTCTGCTGTTTTTGGTTTCAGAAAAGCTAGTAAAGAAATATTCTCGTAATTGGACGGGACAAATGCCAAAGTCAATTACTTTCTGTGGGGAACAAGAAGTCCAGAGGGGAGCCGGAGAGGCAAGCCAGGGCATCCAGACCCACACTAGGCAAGGATGGGCCCTGCCCCACGCCTAGGAGGGTGTGGGGCCCCTGGTCGCCGCCTCGGCCTCCCCCTTTGCCTATAATAAGCCCCCGATGCAGAAACCCTAAGCAACCCGATCAAATATCCATGAAACCGTCTGTAGCCGCCGCCACCATCGTACCTAGATCGGGGGATCTGAAGTTCTTCCCGGCACCCTGCCGGAGGAGAGATCATCCCGGAGGCCTTCTCTCTGGTATGATGCGTGACTAGTTTCACCTTGGACTATGGGTCCATGTAGTAGCTAGATGGTTGTATCTCCTCCTTTGTGCTTTCATGTATAGATCTTGTGAGCTCCGTTCATGATCAAGATCTAATCTATTTGTAATCATGCATGTTGTGTTTGCAGGGATCCGATGGATATTGAGATTATTATGTTGGTTTGATTAATGGTTTTGTCTTTATGATTCTATCATGTCTATGTTGTTTGTGATCTTGCATGCTCTCCGTTGTTAGTAGCTATCTTGGCCAAGTAGTTGCTAATGACTCCAAGAGGGGGTATTTATGCTCGATAGTGGGTTCATGCCTCTAGTTTCCAAGGGAAGTGACAATAATCTCTTCGGTTGTAGATGTGTTGTTGCTACTAGGGAGAAAACAATGGTCTCTTGTTCATGTAACATGTGGACTTTTTACCTTACACACTTTGCTTAAAGCAGTTGTCTGTTGCTTGCAACTTAATACTTTAGGGGTTCGGATGATAACCTGAAGGTGGACTTCTAGTCATAGATGCAGTTGGATGGCGGTCTATGTATCTTGTTGTATTGCCCAATCGAATCTCATAGGATCTTTCTGACTAGTAATTGCATTGTTATGCCTTGCTCAGTTCCTGTCAATTGCCCTGCTGTAATTTGTTAACCTTCATGCCATGTTGTTTATCTAAGGAGAGCACCTCTAGTGAACTATGGACCCCGGTCCAATCTTTACCATTGATACATCTTCCACTGTTACTTGTTTACTTGCTGCAAACCATTACTTTCCACACCATATGTTTAACCCTTTGTTATAGCAAACTGGTGAGCTTGACAACCTCATTGATTCGTTGGGGCAAAGTTTGGAGTTTGTGTTGTGCAGGTATCCGTGTTGCTTGCAACACCTGTGTGACATTTCCTTCCTCCTTCTGGTTCGATAACCTTGGTCTCAACTGAGGGAAAACTTGTTGATTGCTCTTCACACCCTATGCTTGGGGTTACCAACGAAGTGACATGCCGATCATCATCAAGGCTTTTGCTTGGGGTTACCAACGAACTTCCGGTCAGGGAAATTCCAGAAACCAAAAAACCAGAAACGCAATAACTTTTGCATCCGAACTCCAAACGGGATGAAACCAATTTTGTTGGAAAGATAACGACGAATAGAATCCAACAAAATGTCGAAATATTGGGTATCACCTTGGGATAAAATATCATAAATACATATGTGAAGTATCCCCCAAGGTGTGGAGCCGAAAAACTCGCAAGATCAAAAACCGCAATAAGATATGCAAGTGAAATCCTTAGATGATGAGCTAGAGCTTGTTATGATGGTGACCACAAGCTCTAGATCCTCTCATGGACAAGAACCAAATAATAACCAAGAAAGATGATGATATGAATGCAAAGGTTTGAGCTCTCTCCGAACGATGCAAACGAGACACTCGCTTGAGAGCCCCTCTTGATAGTACGGCTATCTATCCTAAACCCGGTCTCCAAACTAACAACACGAGACCAGCAAAAGAGAAGCCCTATCAACATACCTTTGCCCTGAGCGTCCCACTTGAACTTGATGTAGACCGTCTTGTTCTTCTATAGTGGGAACACCTTTCTTGTTTGCTCTTGCTCGCTTTTACTTGATGAAGACTTGCAAAATGCTCCCCCATACTCCATGGGGAAACCTCTTCTTTGAACTTGTCTTCATCATTCCATGAGCACGAGGATGGCAAGCTTCAAGCATGAGATCTTCTAGAGAAGGCGCATCTTGAGCTCGTCCTTCTTCATCCTTACTTGAGGTTGATCCATCTTGATGCAACTCTTTGCACATGCCTTGATCGACCTTCAAGCTCCTTCTTTCTTCATGATTCCAATGGGCACAAAGCCCTTGGACATTTCTTCATCTTCCAACCTTGAGACCAACACATGGCCCAAGCGATGCCAATGGACAAACCTACAAGTGAAACTCAATTTACACATTAGTCCATAGAGATTGTCATTAATTACCAAAACCACACATGGGGGCATACATGCCCTTTCACTAACGTTTATTTTACAAGCACAAAACCTAAATACACTAGGCTCAACTAAGTGCACTAGCAACAAATTAAGCTAAGCAAGATAGCACAAGATAAATATACCACAAGTGATAAGCAAGATATAAGTACTTCAAGCTTGATGGCTATCACAAGGAAAGTAAGCTCGGATATAGAGATAACCGAGGCACGCGGAGACGAAGATGTATTTCCGTGTTCACCACCTTTGGGAAGGGGGATACGTCACATTGGAGATGTGTGAGGTTCCATGAAGGATTCCTCACGCGCCACAAAGGCTCACCTTCTTCTCCGAGTCTATCCCACGAAGGAATAGGCCATTTCCTTATGGCTAGCTTTTCCTCCACTCCGGAGATAGCAAGCTCCACAACCACTTCACAAGCTCCACGAAGGGGAAGCCCCGGCCTCTTCACAATCTTCCACGAAGAGGAAACCGCGGCACCAACCGTCAAGCCAACTAGGAGGTCACCCTCCAAGAGTAACAAGCTCACGGTCTCTCACTCGAACAAATCGTAATGGAGAGCTCAACACTTATGCAAGAATGCAAAGCAAGAATACCAAGGGTGCTCAAATCCTTCACTCTCAAATCCCACCAAAGCAACAAGTTCTAGGGAGGAATTAGAGAGGAAGAACAATAGTGGAAACCAACGAATGACTCCAAGATCTAGATCCAATGAGTTCCTCTCACTTAGAGGAAGAATTGATTGGTGGGGATTGTAGATCTAGATCTCCTCTTCCAAAGCCCTCAAAAATATGCAAGAATCATAGGAGGGAAGGGATAGGAAGAAATCTCAAAGGGGTCAACAATGGAGGTCAAAAACGTGCTCAAGAGCCTTAGAACTTTGGGGAAGAAGCCTCCCTTTTATACCCCTTCAAGGGGGATGACCGTTGGAAGCAAGATGCGCTGGGCGAACACGTTCCGGCGACGAAACCAGCGCCGCCGGATCAGCCGCCGGAATTTTCGGTCAAAACCGAAAGTTCCGGTACAAACCGAAACAGCATACAGAACAATTTTTCAGTGGTTTGCTGGAAATTTCCGGCGGTCTCCGGAAATACCGGCCACAGACTCGATCCGCCGGAATTCCCGCCGGAATTCCGCTGGAACCAAACAGGGCACACGAAAACGGCGATAACTTTTGCATCCGGACTTTGATTTCGATGATCTTGGGCTTGTTTTGACGAGGAAAACAAGACCTACAATATGGTGCATAGAAACATAATAGTCCAATATAGGAGGATAGAACCAAATGAAGAAATGTAAGAGGCCTCCCTATAAGAAGAACCGATAAAACCTTCAAACTCGAAAACGCCATAGAAGATGCATACAAATTCCGTTTTCGATGAAATTGGGCTTGTTGAAGAGCTAGCAACAATCTCAAGAACCTCACATGGAGAAACACCAAGAAGCAACAAAATAGGAAGATGCAAAGAATGCAAAGGATTAAGCTCCCTATAACGATGTGATCAAGTTACCCAACCGAAAACCCCTCTTAATAGTGCGGCTATGTATCCTATAATCCGGTCTCCCAACAACCACCTTGAGACCGGTAAAAGTAAAACCTAGTAAGGACATACCTTTGCCTTTCGCATCCCACTTGATCTTGATGACAACATTTCAATCTCCATCCAAGCCGGAATGCATCACTTGATCATTGTTGCTTCGTGAAGACTCCTAATTTTATCCGCCATACACCACTATTAGATAGATTCATTAATAAATGTCTTCACATGTCCATTATCACCAATATGGACGGAAAGCTTCAATCAAATGATCTTATAGAGATGCTTATCTTGAACTTGCCCTTCTAAACCTTGATGACGATCACCACTTGATGTCATCCTCTCATGGGCTATATAAGATCTTTACTTTTGAAGAATGCCCATGGAAAGATACCTATCCCATATAGAAAACGCAAAGACACATATATAATGGGTTAGTTCATGATGCATATTTGACAAGGCTTACCATACCACAAGATCCATGTGGTACATTCTTTATGCTTCATGTGTTGACCAACTTGAAATCACTCTTCACTCTTTGTATAGGTCAACCATGTATCTTCTCATGCTCCATCTCAATATCTTGAGGTACATTAAGAACTCTTAATTTGATTACATGCTCTAAATCTTAGTCAATCATAGCTCAACTAATGAGGCTATCATGACACCGTCTTAGAGACATATCTTGAATTCTTCTATTGAGATCACACTCTCAAGATCTTGATCATATCATATTCTTCTCTTCAACTCGATGATCTTGATGCCAATACTCAAGGTATATCTTTATCTTCATGGCATCCATACTTGAATCCAACACATAGACTACAAGCATGACCTATGGAATATTCCTTCATATAAAACTCAATGAAAACATTAGTCCATAGGGATTGTCATTAATCACCAAAACCACACATAGGGGCAATTAATCTTTCACACTCTTAGCTTAGTCCTTAGGAGAAACCGAGTTTATCCTAGGATTAACGCTAGTGAATCCGTCAAACGCTGGGCCAGAACCTTCTTTTATCATAAGGATATTCTGGCTCCTGGAAAGGTGGAAGGTCTTTCGGCATTTGCCAATGGTACCGCCCCCACCAGAAGTCATGGGACGCGGAAGCACCAGAATTGTCGGATATCTTGATCCTCGCCAAGGGGCGGATTGAGTTTCTGATCAAGCACAAGGGCCTCCGTGGATCCAACTTGATCCACTGCTAGCTGGATCACCAGATCCAGCCTCTGTAGCATCACGGAGATCGCGTCATGCATACCTTCACCAGCGACAAGAAGGGCAGCCTGCGGGTGAGCCCACATCGGATTCCGGTGAAGGACTACAAGACCCTCATGCATTATTTGATCAAGGAAAGAGTGGAACGAAAAGTTCTGGATGTTTCCATGAAGATGTTGACATCCAACCGTCCTCTGACTTTGGTAAATATTTCAACTCTGATTTCGTGTTTTATCGTTATTTTCCGTTCTTTCTTTCTCCGACTCTATTTTCATCGATGACTTTGTCAGCTCGATAAACTCCTTGAGTCTGAGCTAGCTCCACTAGAGGGCTATCTTTTATACGACCCGGAGGCGACGGAGGATGATGAGGTGCAAGAAGTTTCCACCTCTGCCTCCTAGAAGTGTAAGGCGAAGGAAGTTGTTATCACTTCTAGTAGCCAAGTGCTGCCAGTAGTTAAAAAGTAAGCACCCTGTCTTTTGTTTCTAATACCTTGTACCTTTCTTTCTCTCCAGAGCACACCTGATATTCGGATTTTCGTGATTTAGAGCTGAAGCAGTTTTGAAGAGTAAGATCAAGCTGGACAGCAAGCCGCGCAAGCAATTGCGTCAGCAGAAACTTGTCATCTCCCTTGCCATGCCGCCACCAACTCCATCCAATACTCCATCAACACCAGAGGCTTCTGCCTCTCCTGATGCTGGCAACGTCTCGAAAGCCTTGGTCACCTTTGGTGGCCAATCAACTAACATGGGTGAACCCGCTAAGGGTAATGATCCCATGGTAATTTCTATAGGAACGTTGGATAAAATGGCCGGCTCTGCTGTCTCTGGCCTGAAAAGGAAGAAGAAGGAAGAGATCCTTAAGCTGTCTATTTTGGATCAGTTTGATTTTGTTTTTCAGTCTCCTTCTGGTCTGCCTCCCAGAAGAAGGTGCGATCACACTATTCCTCTTATCCCTGGTGCTAGGCCAGTTTCTATTAGACCCTACAGGGTGGTACCTAAGTTGAAATCAGAAATTGAAAAACAAGTGGCTGAATTGTTGGAACAAGGAGCGATTCAATTCGGTAATAGCCCATTTTCTTCTCCAGTAATACTTGTGAAGAATAAAGATTTGACTTGGAGAACGTTAGTGGATTATAGACATATCAATGCTCTCACTGTTAAAGGCAAATATCCTTTCTTATAATTGATGAACTTTTAGATGAACTAGCTGGAGCTTGTTTTTTCTCCAAGTTAGATTTGAAAGCTGGATATCATCATATCAGATTGGCTCCTAGGGAAGAATTTAAAACTACTTTCCAAACCCAACTTTTCAAGGAGCCATGAAGGAGACATTAGCCCCAGTTCTGAGGAAATGTGCTTTGGTCTTCTTTGATGATATTTTAATCTACAGTAAGACTTGGGATGATCATTTGCATGATTTGCAATCATTTCTTTAGCTTTTACAACAAGCTCAATGGCAGGTTAAAATGTCTAAGTGTCCTTTTGGGCAGCAGCGTGTTGCTTATTTGGGACATGTTATTAGTAAAGAAGGTATTTCTACCGATGATACCAAGATTCCTACTATCAAAAATTGGCCAGTGCCTTTGACTGTGAAGGATGTGAGAAGCTTCCTTGGTATTACTGGTTACTATAGGAAATTTATTAAACATTATGGTGTTATCAGTAAACCTCTTTCCAACTTGCTCAAGAAAGGCAATTTGTTCATTTGGACTAATGTTGAAGAGGAAGCATTTCAAACTTTGAAAAGTGCACTTATTGCTACTCCTGTCTTGGCACTTCCTGATTTCAATAAGGTTTTTGTATGGAAAAGGATGCTAGTGACAAGGGTATTGGGGCTGTGTTGCTGCAAGATAATCATCCTTTAGCTTATGTCAGCAAGGCTTTGGGTCCAAAAACCAATACACTCTCGGTTTATAAAAAAGAATACTTGGCTATTCTTCTAGCAGTGGAACAGTGGCGGCCATATTTGCAATTAAAGGAATTTGTGATTCGAACAGATCATAAAAGTTTGACTAATATGAATGAACAATGTCTGCACACTAATTGGCAACACAAGGCTTTAACAAAGTTGATGGGTCTGCAATATAGCGTTGTGTATAAGAAAGGACTGGAGAATGGTGATGTTGATGCATTGTCTAGAAGGCCACATTCTCAAGCTCATTTGTGTGTTGTTTCATTAGTCCATCCAGTATGGTTACAAGATGTTGTGGCAACCTATGTTGTGGTCAAGAAAGATCAGGAAATCTTAGTGAAACTGGTTGCTTCACCTGAGCATACTTTTGGTCCTTTCCAATTGGTTCAAGGAGTTATTCGAGTGAAAGGAGCAATCTAGATTGGTAATGTTCCTGCTATTCATCTTAGGATCTTTCAGGCTTTCCATACCAGTCCAATTGGCCCCGTCACTTATCAAAGGATTCGTTCTCTCTTTTGCTAGATTGGCATGCGAGAGTTTATCAAGAAACAAGTCCAGACTTGTGTTATCTGTCAACAAGCTAAACCTGAGAGAATTCACTATCCCGGTAAGCTTCAACTATTGCCTGTTCCTGATGATGTTTGGCAGGTAGTGACTATGGATTTCATAGAGGGGCTCCCACCTTCTAGTTCCTTCAATGCGATCATTGTTTTTATGGATACATTTACCAAATATGCTCATTTCGTTCCTTTAAAGCACCCATTCACTACTTCCAAGATTGTGGATGTTTTTCTGAATCATGTGTTCAAGCTGCATAGTATGCATGTTACATTGATCTCTGATAGGGACAAGATATTTACCAGTTAGTTTGGCAAGGTGTTTGGAAGAGTACTAGCACTAATTTGCATTTGAGTATTGCTTATCATCCATAATATGATGGGCAAACAGAGCGTGTTAATCAGCAGATTGAGTGTTATCTCAGGTGCTTTATCAGTGGTCATCGCAACCAGTGGAGCAAATGGCTATCTCTTTGTGAGTTGTGATACAACACTAATTGGCACCCTTCCTTGGATAAATCTCCATTTGAGGTATTGTAGGGGTACGCTCCTCGTTCCTTTGGACTATCAGCCAGTGATGCTTGCCCTTATACCTGAGGTTCAAGAGTGGCTGAACGAACATGCCTTCATGCAAGCAGTTGTTCGACAACATCTGTTACGGGTGAAGAAACGTATGAAGTCTCGGCCGGACAAGAAGCAAACTGAACGGGCAGTTTTCAGTGGGTGACAAAGTATTTTTGAAGTTTCAACTGTATGCTCAATCTTCCGTTGCCAGACGAGCTTCTCATAAGTTAGCATTCAATTATTTTGGGCCTTACAATATCATTCGCAAGATTGGTTTAGTGGCATATGAACTGATACTCCCTAGCATAGGTCATATTCATCCTATTTTTCATGCGTCCTAGCTCAAGCCATTCCTGCCTCCAACGTGTCGGGTATCGCACAATTGCCTTCGCTTGATGCTGATTTACAGTTTCCTGTCCAAGTTCTTCAGCAGCGGATGCTTCAGCAAGGCCGGGATACTATTGCACAAGTACTGATTCAGTGGAGTGATTCTTCACCGGAGTTGGCTACGTGGGAAGATCTGGATACTTTGAAGCAACAATTTCCTCGTGCTCCGGCTTGGGGGCAAGCCGTTTCTAAAGAGTCGGGGATTGTCAACGACACTACTACACTTCCTGATGCTGAGACGGACTTGACAATTGGGCTACACAAGAAGGAAGAGAACAAGCGGCTCGCTAGGAATAGAAGAATGCTGGCCCGCTTAGCTGACCCGGCATGGCAGTTGTGAGTCTATATGTACGTGTCGAATCTTAGAGAAGAGTGGCTTAGACTTGGCGCCTTTGGCCAGACTTATAGCGCAATTATCGCATCCTTGTAATTGACAGATGTGAAGGTGGTTGGGTGGATCATCTACCAATACAAACTATATTCTCTCGATTTGCTAGTTAGTTTCCTTACATTTATATCTGAAAGACTCGACACAAATCTTTCTCGAATTACACGACGATGGTAGAGATCAATTCAAGAAACAGGATAGAGAAAAACACTTTATGAAGTATTGTCGACTATCAAATCCCAAACAATCGCAGCACAGCATGTTAGAAAACGAATTATCGATGATAGATCAACTGAGAACAACACTGGATGATCGGCCATTATTCCAATATTCGAGCAACAAATTTATGTTCTAACTAAGCGACATACATGTGGCGTCTCGCGTTCATGTCACGCACGCTACGTACGGCGTGGGAAGAAGGACGAAATTGAGCAAGCGGATGATGGACCAAACCGAGCGATCGAACGAAGCAACCGAACCCTGCGGATTTAGGAGACCGGGGCCCGGATCGAGGCCTCAATCCTCGCCGATGCCGAACGCCGCCTCCCGCGCCGCCGTGGTCAGCTTGACGAGTTCCAACGCCTGCGAGAACGCCTCGCCGACATCCATGACGCCCTCGAGCTGCTCGGCGACGCAGGGCGGGTGCACCCAGGGAGCGGAGTCGCGGTCGCGGCCGTCGTCGTCCACGCCCAGGCCCAGCGTCAGCAGGAGGGACTCGGCGGCGCCCAGGTGGCCGCGAGCGCCCTCCACCAGGTCGTGCACGCGGAAGACGAGCTCGGAGGCCTCCCGGAGCAGGGCCAGCACGCGCCGCGCTTCGGGGTCGGCGACGGAGGAGGAGGGGGAGAGCGGCGGCGTCGACGGGCTCGGGTCGGTGTCGGGGTCCGACTCGAGCGCGCGGCCGCCGCCGCACCGGAGCGCGAGGATTCGGGCCGCGCCCATGTGGGCGATGGCGAGGCCGAGCTGCGCGGAGGCGCCCTCGAGCGCGCGCCGTGCCTCATCCGCGCTGCACACCACCATATCGCGCGCCTCCTGCTCGTTGAAGATGACGACCAGGCCATAGAGCAGGCTGTCGGCGTTGCGGCAGTGCGCGTGCGCCATCACCACCCGTCGCTGGAACAGCGCCTTCCAGCTCATCCCCTCCGCCGCCTCAATCTCCATCTCCATCTCTAACTCCGCCTCCATCTCCATTCTCTCTGAGCCACGCGCGCGTTGGTCGTTGAACTCTGGTCGCGGCTTCGCCGGCGCCCGCGTTATAAATCCCCTCCAGACTTTGATCGCCAGCCTGGCAAAGCGTATCTTTGTGTGGGGTACATGGGACGTTAATCGGCGATACTGGGAGAATTCGGTTCCTTTCAGTGACACGTGGGTCCGCTTGTATCTGGACCCATACTTCAGTGGGTTGGAGGCTTTAGCAGGGTCGCGTTCGGAGCAGCAAGCCGATTTTGCACGAGAGATTCGTGGACCCATCACTAGTTAGCCTTGTTTGGCATAAGAGATTCAAAGTGTTTAGACAGCCTTATCTTATTGTGATACAGTGACAAAATATTATATATAATAGTTTATTTTTTAGTTTTATTTTCAGCGACAGATATCTCTAAATATGTGGTGAGATATATCGTGCTAAGTTCCTCTCTCCTCTAACTTAGCAATTATCTTATATGGCATTGCTAAGATAAAATCATTTTACGTGCCCTAATTCGTTGAGTATAATTCCGCATGATTTGGTGAAAACACTTGGTTCACCAATCCTCTTCTTCACCTCTATAGGGTTTCAAAATCACCGGCATGAAACAAAATCAATGGGCGTGTGCGAGTTAATTAGCTTTCCTAGAGAAGAATCGATCAGCTTCACCTGATATATACATGCGTCCCGAAAACATTTCTTTCCCTCTCCCACGTCGCTATAGTAGTTTGAGAGTCTTCCTGCGCAAACCAGGCCCTTCCGTCGTCCCCTCCGCTGGAATAGCCGGCGGAGCTGGGCAGAAAGCGACGCCATAATAGGTTTCTTTAGAAAAACAGGAGGGATCCTCCCGATTCCATTTAAGAAACCAACATCAACCAACGAGTACAGGGTTTCAGGTATCAAATGAAAAGGAAAAGACTAAGTCTAAAGAAACTTCCTGAAATAACAAGGAAAAATAATTCTAAGAGCACTCATGCCCAGAACGAAGAAGAAACAAAGAGGCCACTCTATACCATTAGACAAAAACTTCTTCAGGGTCCAAGATCCCTGGCCTCACGATCGGGGATGCCCAGAGCTCAGCTTTCAGAATAGAGGTAGGACTGGCAAAGACCGAAGGTGGCAGCTGACGAGGACGAAGGAGCTTGTAGTTCTCAGCTCCAGGCGCAGTCTTGGAGAGATCTTGTGGACGCCAGGGCGAAGCAGCCGCATTCATTCTAGCGATCCTCACGGCAGGCAGAGATGCTAGAGAAGAACACTTCGGTGGAAGTGTTGGCAGAAGTTTTCCACCAATTCCATCATCGATTCCTTGAAAAGGAGCCGCCATCTTCTGATAGTTCTTAAAATGATCAACCAAATCTGTTCATACTAAGCCATGTCAGTCCATTGAAGATCAAATCATTCATGAGTCTCCAAATCGACCATAACACAACAGCACATATGGAATTCATAGAAGCATGTTTATTGTTAGCAATCCAAAAGTGGGAAATAGAAGCTAGATTAGAACCTAAAGGCCTGCCAAAGAAAGCACTAACTTCTCCCCAAATTTGTTTAGCTACTATAAAATCAAAAAACAGATGGTGGACCGTTTCATGACTAGAACAAAACACGCATTCTAGAGTCTTATTTAGATTCCTTTTTCGTATATCTCTAGTCATAATCTTATTATGCATAACCAGCCATAAGAAGATATGTATCCTAGGAGTGATGAGAAATTTCCAAATAGCAGGTATAAAAATCCGTTTGAGCCCTCTAAAGTTAATGACAACATACATGGAACTAGCAGAATAAGACCCACAACTATTATATGCCCACACCAGAGCATCAGTGTTCAGAGATAGACTAACATCTCGAATGATAGACAACAGACTGTACCAGAGCTCCATAAGCAATGTAACATCCCAGCATTTAGGAACCAACGAAGGGTAGATTTAGGAATCTATGCAATTGCATGCATTCATCTGTAAAAATGTGGGTAAATTTTTCGCCAAATAAAAACTTGAAGTGATCAAAGTTTCTTTCACTCTTTAAGTTTAGGAATAGCTTTGGAGAATGATTGTTATAAACTTTGACATGATCTTTATGGATTAGTGTGTTTTGGGGAAAGGAATTTTAATTCAAACTTGAGATTTGGATTTATATTTTTAAAAGATTAAGATTATGTTTGAGTAATATTATTTAATCAAGAAATAATATTTAATAACTCAAACTTTAAATAACAGAACACAATCAAGTAAATGAATATTTATTCCATATATTTATTCAATGAATATGTTACAAAATGTAACTTATGAAGTAGATAAAGAACCTTTACAAGAGTAAAATTACAAGAAGAGGAAAGAACATTATTATTTAACTAATACATCTTTATTACAAAAGAATAAAATAAAGCTTACAAAAGAATAAAATAAAGATTACAAGGGAACTATTCTATAAAGAAAAATAAAACCTATTCTAATCTTGAATCTTCAAGTCTTGTACCTGCAAAACAAAGAACAAACAAAAAGAAAGAAAATAAAGATTAAGTTATTTTTACTCCCAGTAGTGAACAGTGAGATGCACTGTTCCACTTATCATCATTGAGTAAATCTTTAGGGGCAAGTTTCACCAAAAATGAAAGAACTACATCTTTCATAATTAATAAGCCATAAGTCAAATGATTCCAATCAGTAAGAGGGGCAAGTTCACCGGGCAGATAAATGTAATCAAATAAAAAGGTAGATCATCCCCTGAGCATATCCATAAGGACGCAGCAGGCACACATACAGCTTACACACCTAAATGTATGGTGTGTGCTGTCAAACACAGCCACAACTGCCCACACAATCAAAACAGCTCAACACAGTCGTGGGTAAGCACCACCGCACCATTTCCTTGCACATACACATCAAGCATCAGCAGCTTAGCCAAAGCCAAACCAACCACTAGATCATCCCACTACTCACCAAGATGGTGACATAAGGAGGGGGTGGATCAGATGGATAGCAAGGACAAGGCTAAGCTAACAGGAACCAGAAGGTGGATAGCAAGATCAATGACAAGCTCCAGGAGCTGGGAGTAGTAGGAGCAGCATCAGGAGAAGAACCAGATCAAGCCAGCAACACGACCAGCAAGATCAAGTCACCTGATCAACCAGCAACCACAACAACATCCAAATATTGTGGTGAGTTATATAAACCATCACATGATCTTTTTATCATATCTATATAGGGATCCATGTGTTGATCTATATTTAACTTCTCAGTATTCACCCAAGTGGGGTGAATCCATCATAGAAGATTGCAAACACAAAAAGGCATAAGTAAACTATACAGATCCAACCAGGATCTCAGAACAACCTCATTGATCCTGGCTATAAAGCCATATCTTATACTTCAAGAATAAATATAGCCAAGAATTGGAATTCTAGGCACATCTCTTAAAAAGGAGTAACAGCTTAGAATTCCTAGATCTTATGGATCCATATAACTTAAGAAGCATACCAATCATTTTCCCAACTTTGACTCAAGAATTAGTAGCTAGTATCACTACCAGAACAAATCTATGAGGAACAGCAAGATAGGTGAAGGGAATATGCCCGAAAGGCAATAATAAAGTGGTTATTATCGTATTCCTTATTTATGATAAATGTTTACTTTACATGCTATAATTGTATTAATACGGAAACGTTAATACATGTGTGTTTAATAAACAAAAAGGAAGTTCCTAGTTATGCCTCTCTTATAAACTAGCTCGTTGATTAACAAGATGATCAAGGCTTCCTGATCATAGACATTGGATGTTGTTAATAACAAGGTCACAACATTAGTGTAATGATGTGATGAACATTCATTCGAAGTATAGCATTACGATCAAAGTCATTGAGTTTATATTGCTATAACAACTTACGAAGTGATCCTAATCCTTAGACCATGAGATCATGTCAATCACTAACACTGGAAGAGTTTCTTGATAACATCAAACGTCACACCATAACAGGGTGATTATAAAGATGGATTCAGAACTAATAAAGTGTTATGTTGAGGCCCATGGATCGAGAGTGGAATTTGTTCATCCCGATGATGGATAGATATGCTCTGGGCCCTCTCGGTGATATCACATTGATTAGCTTGCAAGCAAGTGATTTGATCACTAGAATGTTATATCACGGGAACGAGAAAAGAGTGCATGTCGGTAACGAGATCAAACTAGGTATGGAGATACCGATGATCGAATCTCGGACATGTAATATATCGCGAAACAAAGGGATTAAGATACTAGCATAAAAGGTTCCGACAATCACAAGAAAGTCATCGTTGAATGTGTGGGAGTCAGTATGGGTCTCCAGATCCCGCTTCTGATTATTGATCCGAGAGGGGTCTCGATCATGTCCGCATTATTCGCGAACCGTAGGGTGACACACTTAAGATACACCGACATCCATTTGGAGCAAAAGTTTCATGCCGAAAGAATGAACAAGCGCAGGAATTTATTTCACTAGATACCGAAACAGGTTTTCGGGTGAAATTGCATAAAGTGGTTATGCATGTGAAATAGAATTCTAGCAAGGGGCTATTTGTGAATGTTTGTCATTAAAGTAATTGACAAAATTCTGAATAAAATAAAAGAGTTTTATTTAATGAGAGTTTGCATTAAATTTGGTGGAAATTTAATGGGAATTTGAGTGGGTTTTTGAGTGGAGAAAATTGAAGGGCCATTTTGTGAGTGGAGTGTCCACCCACATGAATGAGGGAGAGGTGGGGGCACCCTCCATGGCCGGCGGCCATGCCCCCTTGGGCTGCCCCCCTCCCCTATAAAAGGAGCCCCTCCTCTCACTTCTCACTCACACTTCCTCGTGAAGGATCTCTCTCCCCCTCTAGAATTTATCCCCCATGGTCTCGGACTAGCGAGATACATGTTCCCGGTGGCTATTTGGCAAGAAAGAGTTGTGCTTCCGCTGCATCGCTGGAGCGAGGAGGCGGAGGTTGCTCGGTGCCTCGAACGTGTGTGCGAGCACGGATGCGCTGTTATTTTGCGGCGCTAAGACTTCCTCTCGATCTTGAGATCGGCAAGAGATCGTCTACATCAACCACGAGTTTGGACTCGTTAAGCTTTGTCGGTCTTCAAGGGTATGTTCTCTACGGATATACATCCGCCCGTTGTTTGTATCTAGTAGATAGATCTTGGTACATAGTTGTTCCCATCGTAGGAAATTTTTTGTTTTCTATGCTGCGAACCCTACAGTGGTATCAGAGCCGGATCTATGCGTAGATACTTTGCACGAGTAGTACACATATGAGTATGTGGGCGATGATGATCATTTTATTGCTTCTTAGTTGTACCTTGGATATTGGTGGCATAGTGGGATGAAGCGGCCTGGACAAACTTTACATGTCCTCGCACATGAGACCTGTTCCACGCTTGACATGCAACTAGTTTTGCATAAGTGGCTTGCGGGTGTCTGTCTCTCCTACTATAGTCAATATCAAATTTGCAACGAGTTGTCAACAATTTGGTTATCCTCGTTGTGGTTCATGTTCGTAGGTATGAACGGTTATATCTTCGAAAGCCCTAAGCCACGTAAAACTTGCAATGGATAAATTAGAGGCGTCTAGTTTAGATTGTTGCTGGGCTAGTGTTATGATATGGTGATGTTATAAGTAGAAGTATGAGATGATACTCTTACAACACACATAGCGTGTAAACTCCATAGACCTTGGATTTACACATATAGGTATGATAATGATCATACCACGATGCACATGATAGAGATCATATGCGGGAACCATATCATTCCACTAATAAACATGTGATGTTTGATAGCATATTATATTGCTTGTTTGGCGTTTTATTAGCATAATAAGATGATCCCTCATTTTGATATCAAGATAAAAATGTGTTCTTCCTTAAGTATGCACCAAAAATGTTTCGTCGCTTCAAGGCATCACGTGATGATCGGGTGTACTTGAATCCACGAGCATATCTCGGGTGTAAGACAGTTACACACGTGAATACTAAGGTTCTTACTTGGCGAGCCTAGCATGTACAGACATGGCCTCGGAACACGGACCGAAAGGTTAAGCATGAGTCATATGTTCTGATATGATGACCATATGGATGCTCGCCTTTGAAGCTATGCCGACTCACGTGATGATCGGACTTGGTGTAGTGGATTTGGTTCATGTAATCACCAAAAAGACACGAGGGATGTTGTTTTTGAGTGGGAGTTCATTTCTAATTTGGATTAGTAGAACTCAATTTATCATAAATTAAATCAAAGTGAATTTGCATAATTTGTTGTAGTCATTGGCATTCGTTCACCACCTTATGCATAGTTGTAATTGAGATAATAGAACTATAGAATTCTGGATATATACTTTACGAACTGGTATCGTATTGTGTTGAGTGTCAATCTAAAGTTTAAAGTCCTATTGCAAACTTTCAGCAAACTCTATTTACTCCGTGAAATTTAATAGTTGGTATTAAATCGAGAGTAACAATTCTAGTGTTAGTATCTTAAGTATCATGTTTGCCTCCATGATTCTTGATTGTTTTAATATCAAGTTTATCTAGGAGCTGAAAGAATTGTTTCAGAAACCATCATGTGTGGCAGATATAACGATATCTGAAACAATGTTTTGGTTGCAAAATGATAGAGTATAATATATGTTCTCATATTGGATGAGAATTTATGAAGGTTGGAGATGCTAGACATCCTAATCATCCAAAAAGGGTTTTGGAAAGTAATGTTATACTCACGATTCGCCCTTATAAGCTACAGTAGCTTGATCATGAAAGTCATCATGATAAGGATGAATAGAAGATGTATGTAAAGTGTTTACTATACTAAAAGATTACTAAAGAATGGATTTTGAAAGAATACCGATCATTTTGATGATGGTGATCTACTTCAAAGTGCAAGTCCAAAGGTATTATTATTTGAATATACACGCTTTGGACTATATGTCATGTATATGGTGCCACTTTTGATGTTGATAGATTCTTTTAAAAAGGAAATGGAAATGTTGAAAGAGAATCTATAAAATATACTTGGCAGAAAAGAATTTTTTTTTGGAAATATCCAATTTAGGTATATAGATGATATATATGTTATGGCTGTATTCTTTGCTTGTTAAACAATGTGGTTCTTGGGTATTGGATACCGAATTGGTTGGTATGACATTTCATACGGAACGACGCAATTCATAAACCACGATGGCCTAAATAACTAGCAAGAGAATATGTGATGATGTTCATCGAAAACAAACAAACCGTTGTTTGTATTTCTTGTTGACATCAAAGCTTGACTTCAAGATTTGTTTTAATAATTGTTATTTGAATCAGGTATTATGAGAACAAAGGTTGTTCAAATAATTATCGTATTCCATATAAGATGGATGATTTACAAATCTAGTTGAAGAAATCACATCCATAAAACCTAATGCTAAAATGTCGCAAGACAAATGATTGAAAGATCACTTACGAAGTGACATCGCTGTTTAAATTATATTGGAAAGAAAACATGAAGAATCTCCATATTCATGGATTTTTGGAGTCTTTGATTTGATCAAGTGACGCTTGTGAGACTTTCCACATGATAATTAAAACTTCGTTCAAAGGCCAAAGAAGAACGAATGACTAAATTATTGGAATTTATACATATCGATGTATGTATTCCATTATGTGTAGTCGTAAGCGATGGGTTTCAACTTCATATGCTTTCTCCGGAAATTTGAGTGAATATTCACTTAATGAGAAAGAAGTGTGAAATATTTGAAAACGTTCAAAAACTTTCAAGATGAAGTGAAAATCATTGTAACAAGAAAATAAATTGTTTATGATTTTATCATAAAGGGATTTATTTGAGTTGCAAGTGTAACAAGAAAAATAAATGAATTATGATTTTATCATAAAGGGATTTATTTGAGTTGCAAGTTTAGCAAAACACCTAGATTTACATCTCCTGAAACACCATAGGAATATGGAGTGTTTGAGATTTGTAATGAAACCTTGTTTGACATGGTTGGATCAAAGGTGTTATTCATAAAACTGCCATTATGTTTTAAAAGATTAAAGCTTTAGAGACTACCGCTTTTACACTGAAAAGAGCTCCATATTGATCCGTTGAAATGACACCATGGAAGTTATGGTTTGGGGTAAAACCCAAGTTGTCATTTCTTAAATTTTGGTATGCTAAACATAAGTAAGATGTTTACAACCGAAGTCGGATGAGCATGTCTTTGTAGGTTATTTCGAATAACAATTGGTTATTCCTCCATAACACCGAGGACAAAGGGGTTTGTCGCTTGAGATATGAAGTTTCTTGAAGAAGGAATTTTTCATAAATGTTAAGTGGGAGGACAATAGAAGTTTGATAAGGTTAACGAACCTTAGCTAAATGTGCTGAGTTGCGCAATGCCGGAAATGGTTCCGGAGGCTGCCATAATGCTCATAGCTTATGTGCCTCAAAGGTTGTGGTCACGGAGATCTAAGTTCTTACTGAACCAAGTCGGTCGGATAAACAATCAAATACTTGGATTTGAGAGTAAATCATTATTGTTTGACAATGATGAACCGACTACATGCAAAGAAGCGATGATGGGCCCTGACTCCGTCAAATGGCTTGAAGCCATAAAATCCGTGATAAGTCCATACACGATTAATCAAGTTTTGAACTTGGAAGACCCTCCGAAAGGTGTAAAAACCTATTAATCATATTTGGATCTATAAAGAAACAGACATGGATGTTTCACATCTATGAAATAGTCGACATGTTGTAAAGTATTTTACGACAATGTTCAAGGAGTTGACTATGACAAGATTTGATCTTTCATAGCGATATTTAGTCTGGACAGATTAAAGTAGCAACCACTACATATAATTTGGTATATGGTAGATGAATAAACAAAACAAAGTTCTTCTAATAGAATGGTTACCTAGGACGTGTACATGACACGGTCCAAAGGGTTTTGTTAAAATTCAAAGGATGCTAAAAGGGCATGCAAACTTCAATGGTTGAAGTAAGCATCGCGGAGTTGGAATCTTCACCGTGATGAAAAAGAGTTTTCATCAGGAGACGATGAAGATGCTTGCATTTGCAAGAAATTAAGTGGGAGCGCTAAGACATATTTCTAATACATTATGTGGAGGACATCTTGTTGATTAGAAATGATGTATATTTTATTGACAAAGGTTAAGAATTTCATTTCGATGAAATACTTAGGCAAAACCCAAATATTTAGCATGAATGTCTATAGTGGATAGACTGTGACGCTAATATGGTTGTGCCAAACGTACATATATGAGATATTGAAGGAGTTCAATATAGAAACGACAAGAAACAGTTCTTGTCGCATGGAAAGAAATTGAATCAAGATTCAAGTGTATTGACACTTGATAAGTGAAACAAGATTCAAGTGCTTTGACACTTGATGAGTGAAATCACGAGAATGTTTTGATCAATCATACCATGATATGTACACATCCAGATATGTCCTATGCTCTAAGTGTTATGAGCATATACCAGAATGAATCATAAAATGATCATTGTATGATAGTGAGGATATTCTTATGATATTTTTGAAAGAACTAAGAATATATTTGTGTAGAGGTGACAAACAATTACAAATAGTTTATTGTAAAGCGTTACATTGATACTAGTTTTGTCATAAGATACAAATTAAGTTTATCTCAATTTAAACTATGGGTGGCACAATGTAATGGAAAGGAGATTCCATGATGGATTTGGATGAAATCCATAGTTAAAGACATTGTGACGAATACTACAACAAAAAGTCTAAGTATATGACTGCTATAGTAGCAGCAAAGGAGGGAATTTGTGTCAAGTAGTTTGCTATCAAACTAAGGTGTGGTTCGCAACGGGCTAACACTAAAGATATATTGTATGACAATAGTATCGACGTGTTTTAACCCCAAGGAACTAAAGGTCTCACCGAAAGACCAAATTTATACAATGCCATCTCATTGGAGAATGAGTGATGCGTGAAGACGCAAAGACATGCAAATACACACGGACCTGAAGCGTCAGATCCGTATATTATGTTAACCACTTGCAATTGCGTATATGGAACACCAGAAATCCATAGGTGTTCAATACGCAAAGTTTTCAAACTAGATTATTGTCTCTAGTGCAAGTGGGAGACTGAAGGGAATATGCCCCAGAGGCAATAATAAAGTGGTTATTATCGTATTCCTTATTTATGATAAATGTTTACTTTACATGCTATAATTGTATTAATACGGAAACGTTAATACATGTGTGTTTAATAAACAAAAAGGAAGTTCCTAGTTATGCCTCTCTTATAAACTAGCTCGTTGATTAACAAGATGATCAAGGTTTCCTGATCATAGACATTGGATGTTGTTAATAACAAGGTCACAACATTAGTGTAATGATGTGATGAACATTCATCCGAAGTATAGCATTACGATCAAAGTCATTGAGTTTATATTGCTATAACAACTTACGAAGTGATCCTAATCCTTAGACCATGAGATCATGTCAATCACTAACACTGGAAGAGTTTCTTGATAACATCAAACGTCACACCATAACAGGGTGATTATAAAGATGGATTCAGAACTAATAAAGTGTTATGTTGAGGCCCATGGATCGAGAGTGGAATTTGTTCATCCCGATGACGGATAGATATGCTCTGGGCCCTCTCGGTGATATCACATTGATTAGCTTGCAAGCAAGTGATTTGATCACTAGAATGTTATATCACGGGAACGAGAAAAGAGTGCATGTCGGTAACGAGATCAAACTAGGTATGGAGATACCGATGATCGAATCTCGGACATGTAATATATCGCGAAACAAAGGGATTAAGATACTAGCGTAAAAGGTTCCGACGATCACAAGAAAGTCATCGTTGAATGTGTGGGAGTCAGTATGGGTCTCCAGATCCCGCTTCTGATTATTGATCCGAGAGGGGTCTCGATCATGTCCGCATTATTCGCGAACCATAGGGTGACACACTTAAGAGACACCGACATCCATTTGGAGAAAAAGTTTCATGCCGAAAGAATGAACAAGCGCAGGAATTTATTTCACTAGATACCGAAACAGGTTTTCGGGTGAAATTGCATAAAGTGGTTATGCATGTGAAATAGAATTCTAGCAAGGGGTTATTTGTGAATGTTTGTCATTAAAGTAATTGACAAAATTCTGAATAAAATAAAAGAGTTTTATTTAATGAGAGTTTGCATTAAATTTGGTGGAAATGTAATGGGAATTTGAGTGGGTTTTTGAGTGGAGAAAATTGAAGGGCCATTTTGTGAGTGGAGTGTCCACCCACATGAATGAGGGAGAGGTGGGGGCACCCTCCATGGCCGGCGGCCATGCCCCCTTGGGCTGCCCCCCTCCCCTATAAAAGGAGCCCCTCCTCTCACTTCTCACTCACACCTCCTCGTGAAGGATCTCTCTCCCCCTCTAGAATTTATCCCCCATGGTCTCGGACTAGCGAGATACATGTTCCCGGTGGCTATTAGGCAAGAAAGAGTTGTGCTTCCGCTGCATCGCTGGAGCGAGGAGGCGGAGGTTGCTCGGTGCCTCGAACGTGTGTGCGAGCACGGATGCGCTGCTGTTTTGCGGCGCTAGGACTTCCTCTCGATCTTGAGATCGGCAAGAGATCGTCTACATCAACCACGAGTTTGGACTCGTTAAGCTTTGTCGGTCTTCAAGGGTATGTTCTCTACGGATATACATCCGCCCGTTGTTTGTATCTAGTAGATAGATCTTGGTACATAGTTGTTCCCATCGTAGGAAAATTTTTGTTTTCTATGCTGCGAACCCTACAATAGGAACCTAGTCCCTAAGCCTCAGACCAACATCATAGGCACTGGTGTTTAAAGAAAGAAATTTCCAACTTATCTTTGGCATTAATCCAATCTTAAGCATTAACAAAATCAAGCCAAGTAGTAGAACCTAGACTTGTGTGCCATCTCAAGATGGTGACACAAGAGTAGATTCTAAACCAAGCAGATTAAGTATCTAGCTTTCATAAGACAAACTGACAAACAACTAATCATCATCTTCCTGGTAGCAATCACCAGGAATCATTTCCAAGTTTATGTATACAGAACATCACTGTAAGAAACTAATTAACCTCTATCGGCATATGAATCCATAAGTCAACAATTATAGATACAATGAATAAATCACTCACAGCATCACTGTCCATAACCAAATCATGACAGTAGTGAACATCCAAATCACTAGGATTCACAAGTAATGGTTCCACAGAAGCACTACCATTTGAATCATATCAAATTACCACTGGAATTAGCCTGGTAAGCCACCAGCATCACCAAAGCCCACTTATAAACCATAATCCACATCAAACAACCATTCACCATCGTCAATGACCATTACACTTATAACAATTCATCGTATATAACCACAATAGAGGGATGAACCTAATCAGGACATGAACCCTAATCAGGGGTAGCCACTAGAAGCACACAAGACAAGGTGGCATAGTACAGAGAGCACGAGAGGTAAGAAAGAACAACTTACTGGAGGTTGTAGTTGCGGCCGAGAAGAGGAATTAGAGGGGTCGACGTACACGGCGGCCCGGGGAGCACCCCAAGGTGCGCTGCAACCCGCACCGAGCCGAGGCAGTGGTGGCAGCACCAGCACCACCCCAACAACATCAGAACACCCACAACACCACGAGCGCGGTGGTAGCACCAACATTACCCCAAACCCTAGGGTTCGGGACGGAGCATGGGGTCGAGGAAGAAGGAGAGAGGAGAACGAGAGAGAAGGACATGGAGAGTGGGCTGAGAGGGCCAACCCTTTGGAGGAGCCTTTTTGGTCTTGATCACTTGGGCCAAAACAGCCCAATAAGCCCAACAAAGTCAGCCCAACAACCTAAAGAAAGTTTTAATAATTAAGAAAAGACCAAAGTACCCTTGAACTTAAATAAATTCTAGAAAATAAAATAAAAATCTAAAAATTATAAATAAAACATTTTTGGATTCACAATAATCCAATCTATCTAAATAAATTAAGAACTAAATTTTTATGCATATAATTTTTGTCAAGAATTTTACAATATATATATTCCTTATGGAATTTTATAAAATTATAGAAAGAAGATAAAAATAAATAAAAATCACTTTTATTATATATCAATATTTTAGTATTTTAGAAAAATACTAAATAAATATTTAATATCATTCTTGTATTTAAATGTTAATTCTTAAAGGAATTATTAAATAAATAAAATTCAAATAGAATAAAATAAAATTAAAAATACAATATTCAGTAAATATTAATAATTAATATTATAAATCCTTATTTACTTAAAAGAATTTTTGTAATTTAAATAATGGAGAGAACACACAAAAATAAATAATGCATTACATTACTTTGCATAATCATTTTGCTTCTTTAAATATTGTCCTTACCGGGCAATAATGATGTTTTGTAGACATAGAGGCTCAAGGTCCAGTGCAAGCATCCGACTTTACTACCTTGCAATCACAAGGCAAGTTCATCACTTGCTCATGTCCTTTGAAGAGTCTTTATCAAAGTATTTGCAAATTGTGTGTTATCATCTATACTCCAAAGAAAGAAAATATTATTTTCTCAAATAAATAAATCTTAGGTATCATCCTAAGTGATGATATAATGGAGCAATAGAACTTAGGTTTATATTTGCAACAATGATGATCAAATAGGGACTTAATAACCCATGACATCAGTGGTTCTAGCGCCGTATATTACGCGTTAACCATGAGATTTGGAATGAGACAGAGAAGTCAGCTGTATCTTCTTCCTCTCGCATGTAGCCAGATGTGCAGGTAGTGGATGTTATCACTTGTAGCGTGCATATTAATTGGTAATTCATAGAGGATATGCAGCATATGGGTGGGAACCCTCAACGTCCCACGATAGTTCTGGCATCTAACGGTCTGTACAAGCCATTGCCGTAATTCAATGTGTGGGCATGGTGTACACCGAGGAGGCATGCGAGGTCACGAAGGGGGCAGTCATTGGCTTGGATCACCTACTGGGCCCCACATCATGGAATTGTGGACGGGAAAGTACACCCGGTTGTGCAACAAGGAGTTGATCTCTCATGGGTAAAGTAACGCACCTCTGCAGAGTGTAAGAACTGTAACTTGTTACTCCCTGTTCCGGGAAGGAGCTACGAACACGGCAGGAAAGGAAGTCCATGAAAGTTCTGTCAACCTGTGAAGGCTGATGGTCATACATTTTCATAGTAAAATCAATCTTTGAAGAAAGAGTTAAAAGAACTGCATAGTGCCAAGGACTTATAGTCCGAGGTGGTAGATAGAGCATTAAACTCCCCACCTTGCATATAATGAATTTGCTGGGTAACGCTGTATTTCCTTTGATCCCTTGCTTAGACTGTGAAGATTCCGAAGACACGCCAATGTATGCAGCCGAATGCCAAGAAGATGTGTTCTACGAGGAGCCTGACCTGTTAGGAGGTGTTGAAGGAGTGGATTACGTAATCCGCTATGGAGTATATGGCAATGAGTCGAACTAGTTCTCTAGTTAGTAGTAACCGACGGAGCCGAGCAGCATGAACCATATCGAATAAGCTGCTGAGCTCAACTCTTAGTTGGAGTTATTACTTTTAAAATTCCGCTGAAACACTTGATATTTGGGTTTGTAAGTTGAATATTTTCGAAGTCTTGAACTTCTGGTATTGTAATAATATTAATGTGTGTATGTTTGTAATATGGACCCGCAATGTTTCTGTTGTACCACTCTGAGGGATGTGATATTTACAGAACGGTGTTCTGTGGGTGTCATATCAACGACTATAGTGTACTACACATGCAGTGGTATGTTGGGTCACCGCAAGCAAGGAGGGAAATTTTCTCCTAAAAGTTAGCTTCAAGATAGATCCATCCCAGACTTGAGCAATGGTACTACATTGCTCATTACAGATATAGTACAGATCCCAGAACTAGATGTCTAAGGGAGAAGTACCAAACCAAGTGTCCTCCCAAAATCTGATTTTTTCCCATCACCTACATTCCACCTATATCCAAACTTCAGAGCTTGGGAAACCCACATCACACATTTCCAAAAAGTAGATGTATTGGTGTCCTCACTACAGAAGATATTAGGGGAAGAGGAAGAGTACTTTTTTATCTACAATCTGTTTCCATAGTTTCTGATCATCAAGAGAGTGTCTCTTAATCCAGGAACCTAGCAAACAGATGTTTAAATCTCTAATATTTGGGATGCCCAAGCCACCAAAGTCCTTGTGCATAAAAATTAGAGGCCAATTTGCCAAATGGATTTTCCTATGTCCTTCAAAATCATCCTAGAGGCAGTTGGCCATCTGAGTATTAATCATGTCTAAAGCCCATTTAGGGAATTTTAAGAAAGAGAGCAAGTAGATGGGGATACTTGCAAGGCAGGACTTAATCAATACTAATCTAGCAGCATTTGATAGCAATTTCCCTCTCCAGCCTGCAATGCGTTTGAGAATATTATCAATAACAAGTTGAATATCCTCTCTTCTAAGCTTCTCAAAGTGGAGGGGAATGCCTAAGTATTTAATGGGAAACTCCCCTAAGGCACAACCGAAGATATCCACATAGGTGGCAGATTCTTCAGCATCCATATTAATAGGTATGAGCTCACTTTTACCAAAGTTAATTCTCATACCGGACACCTGTTCAAAAAAGGTAAGAGTAAATCTAAGATTTTTAGCCAAGACAGGATCATTAGCAACAACGAGGGTAGTATAATCAGCATATTGGAGACTGATGACACCTCCAGGATAAATATCAGGGAAAAGGCCCTTAATGAGGTTAGACCCAGAAGCTTTGATCGGCATTTTGGTGAGAGTGTCAACAATGTGATTGAATAAAATGGGATAAAGGGGATCCCCCTGTCTCAAGACTTTTCCAGTAAGGAAACAATTGATTTCCAAGTTATTCAGCTTGACACCTACAGAACCCCCCAAAACAGCTAATTTGACTAGTTTGGTAAAATGTTGACCAAAACCTCTCCTTTCTAGAAGCTCAAAGAGAAGGTCAAGGTTAACTTCATCAAAGGCTTTCTCATCGTCTAGTTTGAGCACAATGCCTTTATCTTTAGACTTGTGAATAGAATGAATAACCTCATGGGCTGTAACAACGCTTTTTAAGATATATCTACCTTTAAGAAAAGCTGACTGGTTCAAGGAAATTAACCTATGAAGAGAACTTAGCCTTACAGTAATTGAAACGTCGGAAACGTATCTATAATTTTAGATGCTCCATGCTTGTTTAGTATCCACTTTGCTTTGCTTTGTCTACACTTTGAGGTGCTTTTTACATGTTTTCTGGTACTAACCTATTAACAAGTTGCCACAGTGCCAGTTGCCAGTTTTCTGCTATTTTTGGTTCCAGAAAATCTAGTAAGGAAATATTCTCAGAATTGGACGGGACAAACGTCAAAGTCAATAACTTTCCGTGGGGAACAAGAAGTCCAGAGGGGAGACGGAGAGGCGTGCCAGGGCAGCCACCCCCCTAGGCGCGGGTGGGCCCTTCCCCGCGCCTAGGTAGGGTGTAGGGCCCCTAGCCACCGCCTCGGCCTCCCCCTTCGCCTATAAGAATCCCCCGATGCAGAAACCCTAAGTAACCAATCAATATTATATGAAACCTTCTGTAGCCGCCGCCACCATCGTCCCTAGATCGGGGGGATCTGAAGTTCTTCCCGGCACCCTGCGGGAGGGGAGATCATCCCGGAGGCCTTCTCTCCGGTATGATGCATGAATAGTTCCACCTTGGACTATGGGTCCATGTAGTAGCTAGATGGTTGTATCTCCTCCTTGTGCTTTCATGTATAGATCTTGTGAGCTCCGTTCATGATCAAGATCTAATCTATTTGTAATCATGCATGTTATGTTTGCGGGGATCCGATGGATATTGAGATTATTATGTTGGTTTGATTAATGGTTTTGTCTTTATGATTCTATCATGTCTATGTTGTTTGTGATCTTGCATGCTCTCCGTTGTTAGTAGCTATCTTGGCCAAGTAGTTGCTAGTGACTCCAAGAGTGGGTATTTATGCTCGATAGTGGGTTCATGCCTCTAGTTTCCAAGGGAAGTGACAGAAATCTCTTTGGTTGTGGATGTGATATTGCTACTAGGGAGAAAACAACGGTCTCTTGTTCATGGAACATGTGGACTATTTACCTTACACACTTTTCTTAAAGAAGTTGTCTGTTGCTTGCAACTTAATACTGGAGGGGGTTCGGATGATAACATGGAGGTGGACTTCTTTTCATAGATGTAGTTGGATGGCGGTCTATGTATCTTGTTGTATTGCCCAATCGAATCTCATAGGATCTTTCTGACTAGTAATTGCATTGTTATGCCTTGCTCAGTTCCTGTCAATTGCCCTGCTGTAATTTTTTTACCCTTCATGCCATGTTGTTTATCTAAGGAGAGCACCTCTAGTGAACTATGGACCCCGGTTCAATCTTTACCATTGATACATCTTCCACATTTACTTGTTTACTTGTTGCAAACCATTACCTTCCACACAATATGTTTAATCATTTGTTACAGCAACCGGTGAGATTGACAACCTCACTGTTAGTTGGGGCAAAGTCTTGAGTTTGTGTTGTGCAGGTCTCCGCGTTGCTTGCAACACCTGTGTGACGTTTCCTTCCTCCTACTGGTTCGATAACCTCGGTTTCTTACTGAGGGAAAACTTTCTGCTGTGCTGCTTCACACCTTGCTCTTGGGACCCAACAAATCGCTCCTACATCGACTCAGCGCTGCATCAGTAATCACCTTGGTAAACAGCTTAAAAATGCAGTTAAGCAAACTTATGGGCCTAAACTTTTTAATATGAGTGGCATTAGACTCTTTTGGTAATAGATACAACATAGAAAAATTTAGCCTAAAGAGATCAAGTCTACCGGCATGGAAATCAGAAAACATATTCATAATGTCACTCTTAACTAGATTCTAGAATTTCTGGTAAAAAATAAAGGAATGCCATTAGTGCCAGGGGCTCCATCGGCATAAGAATTAACCATAGCAGATTTAACTTCTTCTTCAGAGAAAGGAGATTCCAACATATCAGTCTCTTCAGAAGTAACTAAGTCATTATCAGGGAAGAATCCCTTTGATAGTTTAAATCCCTGCGTATCCTCCTTACTAAACAGGTCCTTATAAAATCCAATAGCTACATCTAACATTTTATCATGATTAGTAATGGGCCCATTGATACGTTGGAAACGTATCTATAATTTTTTATGCTCCATGCTTGTTTTATATCTACTTTGCTTTACTTGTCCACACTTTGAGGTGCTTTTTACATGTTTTCTGGTACTAACCTATTAACAAGTTGCAACATTCTCAGATGCCTGTTTTTTGCTGTTTTTGGTTTCAGAAAAGTTAGTAAAGAAATATTCTCGGAATTGGACGGGACGAAGGACAAAGCCAATAACTTTCCGTGGGGAACAAGAAGTCCAGAGGAGAGCCGGAGGGGCTGGCCAGGGGGGCCAGACCCACCCCAGGCGCGGGGTCAGGTGGACCCGCGCCTGGCTAGGGTTTGGCGACCCTGGTCGCATCCCGGACTCGCTCCTTCGCCTATAAGAAGCCCCCGATGCAGAAACTCTCAGGACCCGATCAGAAATCCACGAAACCGTCTGTAGCCACCGTCACCATCATCCCTAGATCGGGGGGATATGAAGCTCTTCCCGGCACCCTGCCGGAGGGGAGATCATCCCGGAGGCCTTCTCTCCGGTATGATTCGTGAGTAGTTCCACCTTGGACTATGAGTACATGTAGTAGCTAGATGGTTGTATCTCCTCGTTTATGCTTTCATGTATAGATCTTGTGAGCTCCGTTCATGATCAAGATCTAATCTATTTGTAATCATGTATGTTGTGTTTGTGGGGATCCGATGGATATTGAGATTATTATGTTGGTTTGATTAATGGTTTTATCTTTATGATTCTATCATGTCTGTATTGTTTGTGATCTTGCATGCTCTCCGTTGCTAGTGGTTATCTTGGCCAAGTAGTTGCTAGTGACTCCAAGAGGGAGTATTTATGCTCGATAGTGGGTTCATGCCTCCAGTTTCCAAGGGAAGTGACAGAAATCTCTTCGGTTGTAGATGTGTTGTTGCTACTAGGGAGAAAACAACGGTCTCTTGTGCATGGAACATGTGGACTGTTTACGTTACACACTTTGCTTAAAGCAGTTGTCTGTTGCTTGCAACTTAATACTTGAGGGGGTTCGGATGATAATCTGAAGGTGGACTTCTAGTCATAGATGCAGTTGGATTACGGTCTATGTATAATGTTGTATTTCCCAATCAACCTCATAGGATCTTTCTAGCTAGTAATTGCATTGTTATGCCTTGCTCAGTTCCTGTCAATTGCCCCGCTGTAATTTGTTTACCCTTCATGCCATGTTGTTTATTTAAGGAGAGCACCTCTAGTGAACTATGGACCCTGGTCCAATCTTTACCATTGATACATCTTCCACTGTTACTGTTTACTTGCTGCAAACCATTATCTTCCACACCATACGTTTAATCCTTTGTTACAGCAAACCGGTGAGCTTGACAACCTCACTGATTCGTTGGGGTAAAGTCTTGAGTTTGTGTTGTGCGGGTCTCCACGTTGCCAGCAACACCTGTGTGACATTTCCTTCCTCCTACTGGTTCGATAACCTTGGTTTCTTACTGAGGGAAACTTGCTGCTGTGCTGCTTCATACCTTGCTCTTGGGGTTTCCAACGAAGCGTTCCACGACAAGTATTGGGCGCCATCAAGCTAATTTCTGGCGCCATTACCGGGGAGGCTAAGGACGTCTTCATTAGGGGAGTCCTTCACTTCCTTTCTCTTTACTTTTTTTTAGTTTGCTTAGTTTCTTTTGCTAGGTTTTGTTTGCCTCTTTCCAAAAAAAAACCAAAAAAAATAGTCTAGTTTGGGTTGCGTTCTTTATTTAAAAACACAAAAAAAATTATTAGTTCCTACCATATCTGGTTTTGATCCAATCTCTTTGACACCTTTGGAAAAGATCTTTACTTTTAAACAAAAAAGTGAGGAGAGTTTCAAAGAAGCTTGGTCTAGAATCTCTGCTTTACAAATGGAAACTGAGCCTAAGATGAGTCTTAGCTTGGTTATTGATAGTTTCTACCACGATATTTCTCTTCGTTATAGATATGCTTTGGATGTTGTGGCTGAAAAAGACTTTTTGCTTTGTACTAAGGATGAAGCTTATGATGCTATAAGAAAATTAATCATGATCTATGATACACCTGGCAAGTCTAATTCCTCTTTCACAAGTATTTTTGCTAGGTTGAACCGTCTTGAGACCAGTGTTGCTGCCATGAATAGTTGCTATCACACTCTTAGGGCTTACCATGATTATGTCTCCATAAATTCTGAGCCTTCAAATTGGTTTCCCACAATTAAAGTCTCAATAAAAATTACACTTTTTGATGATCGCTGTGATATCATGTCTGAATTTTGTCTCATGCCTAAAGATATTTTTGATTCCTTGAGTATTTGGGGGCTTATTGAAGGAGGAGAGGAAATCTCTCTTACCAACAATGCCACTATATTGCCCATTGGAATAGCTGAAGGTGTGTTCACAAAAATCTTAGGGAAAATGGTGTCTACTGATTATCTTGTTATTGAATGTGTAGGCAAAGGACAGATCACACTTGGAAGATCCCTACTGAAACACCTTGGGGCGGTAATAGACGTGGGAGAAGGCATCATGCACTTCACTCCCCCGGTAAGCAATCATATCTTCCCTAAGAAGAAAAAGAAAGGTGAGAAAGAAGGAACAAGAGGGGCAATTCTTCATTTGAAAATACTTGATTCTTCTTGCTTCTTGTGCCTAACTTAAAGGCGTTAAAGAAAAGTACTTGTTGGGAGATAACCCAAGAGTTTCCTTGAGTATTGGAAGTTATTACTACTGTAATTACCTCTCCTTATCCTTTTTGTTTGCTTTTTGTGCCAAGAATGACCTCTAATAAGAGGGAACTAAGATTTGGGGAGTTGCTGTCCCAAAACAGATTTCTGTCCTCCACACAAAATATTCTTGAGGAGTATCTGTAACTCGGATTGAGCTCAAAATTTACTAATAAATCCCCCAGTATGTTGGCTAACTTTCGTTAGTTTAACACTTTTTTATTTGAGCAACATAAGATGTTCGAAAAAAATCGTTTCTACCTGCTGGTCTGTTTTGACAGATTTCTGCCATTATTTGCATTTGCTTCTTATTGATTCCTTTTTGAGCTCTCTTCAGGTAAATTGAGTTTCTTTGAAGGAGTTACTTCCATAGCTTGTGTTTTTAGTAAAAATCCTTGCTGTTCCAAAGCATTGCCAAGCGGTATAATATGTTTTGAATAAGCTAATGTTGCTAATGAAGATTGTGTGAAGTTTTGTATGCAGGAAAAATTTCAGGTGTAGAGAGAGAATGATGCAATGAGATGAAGAATGGACAAAAGCTCAATCTTGGGGATGCCACCATGGTGTCACCCCAAGAAATATCCAAGAGGTACAAGCTTCAAAGCTTGGGGATGCCCAAGGCATCCCCTTTTTCATCAATAAAAAGCTCAGGTCTGTCTAGACACTTCACTTTTATTGTTTTATGCACAGTTGTGTTGTTCTTGGAGCGTCTTAGTTTTCGTTTGCTTTGCTTAGTTTGTTTAGTTTGCTTTAATAGTTTGGACCCCCCGCTCTCGCTGTGTTGTTTTGCAAATAAGTTTGCTTGGTGTTTGGAAAGGAGTAGTAAGTTCTTCCTTGAAGTGCAAGAGGAGCTTGCATTAACTGTGACTAAGACTTTAGCATGACATGCTAGGTGTTGTTTTTGCATTATGCTTAGTGATTATTGTTGTATCATGTCTTGTTCCAAAAAATTGGGATTGCTAAGTGTGCCTTGAAGAAATTATGCGTTGTTTTAGCATGCAAAAGCATAGTATTGTGGTATTCTCCTTTGATGTTTTGCTTGGGTTGACTTGGCACATGCTCACACCATGTTATGACTATGAAAAGTCACCATTAGCCTCTATGATCATTTATTCCTTGACTTGTAGTACCACTCTTTGCTTTGATTAGTTTGCTTTGTTGCATTGCATAATTATGGCCATTATTTCTATCTTAGTTGGTTGCTCCCAGTCTTTTGCTAGCATCCACTTGTATGAGTAAGTTCTACTCATGCTTCCAACTACCAAGAAACCAAGTTATTCCAAAGTGTCCACTATAAACTCCTATGCATGGTGTGTTACACCGTTCCAAGTATATTCTTGTTTTCAACTATCTTCCAATTAAAAACTATTTTGTTATGTGAAAACTTGGTGATTAAAGCGCTCACGAACTTGATGACACACTTTATATTCTTTGCCCCTAATAAACTTGAACCATTGAGGCAACTTTGTTGTACATGCTTGAACTTATAAGTTGGGATTAGCAGAACCGTGCTGTGACGGGGAACGTTTTCAACATTGCACTTGTACTTTTGTACTCCGTTGATATCATGCTCTTTTGTCTATGTATGTTACCGGTGTGAAATGAAGTGGGAACTTGTAAGTCCATGGAGTTTGTATTCTGTGTTAGAGAAATGCCTGAGCCACTAGCCTAAGCCATGCCTAATCATGGTGGAAACTTGCAGCATCACCATAGTGAGCTATCTATGAAGCATCCTCAATAAAAAGCTATGCATATGGTAAATAAAAAGATTGCTGAGATGCTCATTGTCTGCTTGCCTTGTTAATTTGGTTATGGGAAAGCTCATGTACCATGTGCAAGGGGTACCCCGTTGGCGGTTCTCAATGATATGCAAATACTTACAGTGATAAGAACTTACCTGGGCCCTAAGTTGAGTATCCATGAGGTGTAGCCCTCATAGTCAAGGGACTTGAGATTTCCAACTTATACTTTGTAAAGCATATACTCCAGCTTTGCCACTTTAACCTTAACCACTTCAAGATGCTTATGATAGGGGCAATGATGGCTGAAAGCTAATAAGTACCATAATTTTTGGAAGCTCTTTTTGAAACTTGTAATCCCTGCTTCCTTTACAAAAAGTCGTTTCTTCCATCATTATTGAGTCTCCACCTTCTACCTTTAGGCACTATTAAGAGAGCATAGTTGTCATTCTATGTCAGTGTTCCAAAGCTTACTAATTGATGCATATTGTGTTATTACTTGTTCATGTGCTATCTGTTTCTAGTCACCCTTGTGAACTTTGCAGGTGTCCTATGCATTATATTGCTAATCTATGAGGGACAAGCTGAATGCCACTATGCTATGTTTTCTGCATGTGAAACAAACAAACGTTTTTTAATGCATATTATTCATGATCTTTGTTTGCATCTTTCCATGTTGCATGCATAGTTACTATGTCCTATTGTTAGAACTCCATCTTTCATGCACATGTTTAGAGTTCTTTGATCCCAGCTTTCAATGCTTGCAAATGGTTGGATCTTTATTGTGAGGGTGCATGTCACCTCAAAAATTATTCTGTTTATCACTTACCTACTCGAGGACGAGGAGGAGTTAAGCTTGGGGATGCTGATACATTGGAAACGTATCTATAATTTTTGATGCTCCATGCTTGTTTTATATCTACTTTGCTTTACTTGTCCACACTTTGAGGTCCTTTTTACATATTTTCTGGTACTAACCTATTAACAAGTTGCAACAGTGTCAGATGCCTGTTTTCTGCTGTTTTTGGTTTCAGAAAAGTTAGTAAAGAAATATTCTTGGAATTGGACAAGACGAAGGACAAAGTCAATAACTTTCCGTGGGGAACAAGAAGTCCAGAGGAGAGCCGGAGGTGCTGGCCAGGGGGGCCAGACCCACCCCAGGCGCGAGGTCAGGTGGACCCGCACCTGGCTAGGGTTTGACGACCCTGATCGCCTCTCGGACTCGCCACTTCGCCTATAAGAATCCCCCGATGCAGAAACTCTTAGGACCCGATCAGAAATCCACGAAACCGTCTGTAGCCGCCGTCACCATCATCCCTAGATCGGGGGGGATCTAAAGCTCTTCCCGACACCCTGTCGGAGGGGAGATCATCCTGGAGGCCTTCTCTCCGGTATGATTTGTGAGTAGTTCCACCTTGGACTATGGGTCCATGTAGTAGCTAGATGGTTGTATCTCCTCCTTTGTGCTTTCATGTATAGATCTTGTGAGCTCCGTTCATGATCAAGATCTAATCTATTTGTAATCATGCATGTTGTGTTTGCGGGGATCCGATGGATATTGAGATTATTATGTTGGTTTGATTAATGGTTTTATCTATATGATTCTATCATGTCTATGTTGTTTGTGATCTTGCATGCTCTCCGTTGCTAGTGGTTATCTTGGCCAAGTAGTTACTAGTGACTCCAAGAGGGAGTATTTATGCTCGATAGTGGGTTCATGCCTATAGTTTCCAAGGGAATTGACAGAAATCTCTTCGGTTGTAGATGTGTTGTTGCTACTAGGGAGAAAACAACGGTTTCTTGTTCATGGAACATGTGGACTGTTTACCTTACACACTTTTCTTAAAGTAGTTGTCTATTGCTTGCAACTTAATACTGGAGGGGGTTTGGATGATAATCTGAAGGTGGACTTCTAGTTATAGATGCAGTTGGATTACGGTCTATGTATAATGTTGTATTGCCCAATCAACCTCATAGGATCTTTCTAGTTAGTAATTGCATTGTTATGCCTTGCTCAGTTCCTGTCAATTGCCCCGCTGTAATTTGTTTACCCTTCATGCCATGTTGTTTATTTAAGAAGAGCACCTCAAGTGAACTATGGACCCCGGTCCAATCTTTACCATTTATACATATTCCACTATTACTGTTTACTTGCTGCAAACCATTATATTCCACACCATACGTTTAATCCTTTGTTATAGCAAACCGGTGAGCTTGACAACCTTACTGATTCGTTGGGGCATATTCTTGAGTTTGTGTTGTGTAGGTATCCACGTTGCCAGCAACACCTGTGTGACGTTCCTTCCTCCTACTGGTTCGATAACCTTGGTTTCTTACTGAGGGAAACTTGCTGTTGTGCTGCTTTATACCTTGCTCTTGGGGTTTCTAACGAAGCGTTCCACGGCAAGTATTGGGCGCCATCACCCATCAGGTCCATCAAGAGAATGAATCGGGATCCTCCTCCTCCTTTCATTAGCTACAATTTGAAAGTAAGAAGTATTCTTGTCACCCTCTTTAATATCCCTATTGAAAGTGCAAAGACGTCGCCTAGAGGGGGTGAATAGTCTTTTAAAATTATTACGGTTTAGGATTAAACTAATGCAGAATAAAACCTAACGTTTAATTTATTGAGCACAAAACCTAACCACTAGGTTCAACCTATGCTAAGCAATACAAGCAACAAGGTGATAGCAAGGTAAAATAATTCAAGCACGATGGCCATCACAATGTAGAATGCATAAGTAAAGGGCTCGGTTGAGAGATAACCGATGGACGCGGAGACAAAGATTTTTATCCCGAAGTTCACTTCCAAAGAAGCTACGTCTCCGTTGGAGAGGTGCGATGGTGCAATTCTCTCCGAACTCCACAAATGGCTCACCTTGGGGTGTGGTGGCTTGATGCTCACCCAACTCCACACAAGGCCTCACCCCGGATGCGAAGGCACTCAACTCACCGACGCCACAAAAGGCTCACCCTATTCTCCCGTGAGCTCTCCACAAAGGCCTATTCACGATCCACTAAGGGACACTTGAGGGCGGTCACCAAAACCCATACAAGATTGGGGCTATCTCCACAACTCAATTGGAGGCTCCCAACAACAAAGCCACAAAAGGCTACAACACCACAAAAGGCCAACAAAGCCACAAAAGGCTGCAAGACCACAAAATGTCACAAGAAGTCAACAACCCAACCACACAACCGTCTAGGGTTCCAAGAACCCAATAGTAACAAGCCCACAAGCTTGAACTCACCGAATCTCTGAGGATAACTGAAACCTATGCACCAAATGCAAGGGCAAGTCCTTCAATCCCAAATTACAACAAAGCTACAAAAGCTATTGGAGGAATAAGGGAGGAAGAACACAAGAGGAGAACACAAAACTCTCCAAGATCTAGATCCCAATGATTTCTTCACAAATAAGGGATTTGGTTTGGTAGGATTATAGATCTACATCTCCTCTCTCAAATCCCTCAAAGAGATGCAAGAATGATTGGAGGGAGAAGGAGAGAGGGAAAGCTTTTGAAGGTCAACAATGGAGGAGAGAGAGTGAAAGAGCTAGCAAAAATGACCTCAAAAGTTGGGGAAACAATAGGGAAGAGGGGGTCCTTAAAAGGGCAAGAGAAATCTGCCCGTTTGGGCCAGATTCGCGCACCACCGAAATTTCCGGTATACCACCGGAACTTCCGGTAAATAGAGACACAAAAAATAGAAGAAAACAATACGTCACTGGAACTTGGGTCGGAATTTGGACCGGAATTTCCGCTCAAGCAAAAACGTTGGACACCATTGCATGAAAAGTTCAATAACTTTTGATTTTGGACTCCGTTTTTGATGATCTTGGGATCGTTTTGAAGATAACGAAAAGCACTACTCCCTCCGATCCATATTAATTGACTTTGATTTGATAAAATTTGGATGAACCTATATACTAAATAGTGTCTCATCCAAATCTAGACAAACTTGAGTCAATTAATATGGGCCTGAGGGAGTACAAGATTATGCAAAGAAACATCATATTCTAGCATGGAAGGATAAAACCGAATTGAGAAAGGTATGACCTCTCTAGAAGCGATGAACCGGTAAAACCTTCAAAACGTAAAACACAAGAAGTTGAGCTTGGAAACTCAGATTGGGATGAAGCCAATTTTGTTGGAAATATAAAACCAAAAGAATCCAACAAAAGGTGAAATATTGGATACCACCAAGGGAAAAATATCAAATATATATATGTGAGATATCTCCTAAGGTGTCCCGCTCATGGATGGTCTCCTCCAAGTCTGTCACCTTCTGACGAAGGCGTGCAATAATGCGATCTTTCTTGTCACGCAGACGACGAAAGGTCTTGCGCTCCTTAGCAACGATGGCGATGGTCTGGTCCTTCTTGACTGCAATGGCATAGTTGTGGTTGGCGTATGCGCGGGTGTTGTCCAACTCCTTCTGCCTATCATACATCATGAAGCTGAGATGATCCACCTGATCCTTTAACTCCGGATGGCATGGCACCTCCAATGGCTGTCCCATAGCATCACGCCTTGCATAGTAGTCAAAGCGAGTACCCTTGATCTAATTAATGCTTTGCCCACACAGACGGGCAAGAGCTTCCTGCATTGCCCGGTGAGTCCGTCTAGCCAGTTGTTCTATCTTAAGGTGAATTGGATTCCCTCTGAGGTGGGTGCCTCCATCTTGCCTCTGAGATTGGCGATGATTAGCCTTTGTAATTCTCCTCCTTGCTGATCATTGAGCTGTGCTCCGAAGAACTCGGGGTGCGGGTGCTCCAGAAGTTCCGAGAGTTGGTCCAGATCGCGCTCAAAGATGAGTTGTCCTCCATTGCCCAACTGGTAGAACTTGTTATACTTCACCTCCATCTATAAGAATATAGGATGAGTAAGTTAGTAGAGTGATCAAGTGTGTCAAATTTTATGTAACTTTGCAAGAATTTTGGAGGAACATGAATTTTCATGAAAGAATCTAAGTGATAAAAATGAGAATAGGTTTTCATAAATACTCGCTTATTTTGTTTTGAAACTAAGTTTTTGATTCAAGTGTCCATTCTAACTAGGGTCTCCTATGGTCAGGATGGCTCTGATACCAACTTGTCAACACACGGATTTTTAATCCCAGATGCCTATTATGCCATACATCACAATCCCAGGATTACCATTTTTGTGAGACATAACAGATTGGTACCATAGTTCATCATACATTACAAACCATGATAAAGGTCTTACAAATAAAGGATCTCATGATCTAGTCTTAATACAATCAACGCAGCGGAAATAAATAATAACGGTAGCATGGTCGAAGCTTCATCTTCAGGGTCACTGATGCGTGCACCCAATGTTGACATGGGACACTTTGTTGGAAACCCCAAGAGCAAGGTTTGAAGAGCACAATAGCAAGTTTCCCTCAATAGAGACCGAGGTTATCGAACCAGAAGGAGGAAGGAAACGTCACACAGGTGTTGCAAACAACGTGGAGACCTGCACAACACAAACTCAAGACTTTGTCCCAACGAATCAGTGAGGTTGTCAAGCTCACCGGTTTGCTATAACAAAGGATTAACTGTATGGTGTGGAAGGTAATGGTTTGTAGCAAGTAGACAAGTAACAGTGGAAGATGTATCAATTGTAAATATTGGACCGGGGTCCATAGTTCACTAGAGGTGCTCTCCTTAGATAAACAACATGGCATGGAGGGTAAAAAAATTACAGCAGGGCAATTGACAGGAACTGAGCAAGGCATAACAATGCAATACTAGTCAGAAAGATCCTATGAGATTCGATTGGGCAATACAACAATATACATAGATCGCCATCCAACTTCATCTATGACTAGAAGTCCACCTTCAGGTTATCATCTGAACCCCCTCCAGTATTAAGTTACAAGCAATAGACAACTGCTTTAAGCAAAGTGTGTAAGGTAAACAATCCAGTTGTTCCTGGAACAAGAGACCGTTGTTTTCTCCCTAGTGGCAACAACACATCTACAACCGGAGAGATTTCTGTCACTTCCCTTGGAAACTAGAGGCATGAACCCACTATCGAGCATAAATACCCCCTCTTGGAGTCACAAGCAACTAATCGGCCAAGATAGCTACTAACAACGGAGAGCATGCAAGATCACAAACAACACAGACATGATAGAATCATAAAGACAAAACCATTAACAAAACTAACATTATAATCTCAATATCCATCGGATCCCCGCAAACACAACATGCATGATTACAAATAGATTAGATCTTGATCATGAACGGAGCTAACAAGATCTATACATGAAAGCACAAGGAGGAGATACAACCATCTAGCTACTACATGGACCCATAGTCCAAGGTGGAACTACTCACGCATCATACCGCAGAGAAGGCCTTCGGGATGATTTCCCCTCCGGCAAGGTGCTGGGAAGAACTTCAGATCCCCCCGATCTAGGGATGATGGTGGTGGCAGCTACAGAAGGTTTCATGGAGTTTTGATTGGGTACTTAGGGTTTCTGCATCGGGGGCTTCTTATAGGCAAAGAGGCGAGGCTGGGAGGCGGCCAGGAGCCCCACACCCTACCCAGGCGCGAGGCAGGGCCCACCCGCACCTAGGGGGGTCTGGCTGCCCTGGTTCGCGTCTCCGTCTCGTCTTCTGGATTCGTGTCCCTCACGGTAAAATATTGACTTTGGCTTTTGTCCCGTCCAATTCCAAGAATATTGATTTTCTGCCTTTCTAGAACCAAAAACAGAAGAAAACAGACAACTGGCACTGTGGCAACTTGTTAATAGGTTAGTTCTAGAAAAGATATAAAAACACCTCAAAGTGTAAACAAAGCAAAGCAAAGTAGATACTAAACAAGCATGGAGCATCAAAAATTATAGATACGTTTCCGACATATCAAGCATCCCCAAGCTTAACTCCTACTCGTCCTCGAGTAGGTAAGTGATAAAAAGAATAATTTTTGAGGTGACATGCACCATCAAAACCAACATTAAACCAATTGCAAGCATTGAAAGCTGGGATCAAAGAACTCTAAACATGTGCATGAAAGATGGAGTTCTAACAATAGGACATAGTAACTATGCATGCAACATGAAAGGCTACAAACAAAGATCATGAATAACATGCATTGAAAAATGTTTGTTTGTTTCACATACAGAAAACATGGCATAGTGGCAATCAGCTTGTCCCTCAAAGAATAGCAAATAGATGCATGGGACACCTTCAAAGTTCACAAGGGTGACTAGATACAAATAGCACAAGAACAAGTAATATCACAATGTGCATCAATCAATAAGCTTTGGGACACTGCACACAGAATGAAAACTATGCTCTCTTAATGGTGCCTAAAGGTAGAAGGTGGAGACTCAAATAATGGTGGAAGAAAGGCCTTTCACAAAGGGAGGCAGGGATTTTAAGTTTCAAAAAGAGCTTCCAAAAATTATGGTACTTGTTAGCTTTCAGCCCTCATTGCCCCTATCATAAGCATCTTGAAGTGATTAAGGTTAAAGTGAAAAAATATGGAGTATATGCTTGACGAAGTATACGTTGGCAATCTCAAGTCCCTTGAATACGAGGGCCACACCTCATGCTACTCAACTTTAGTCACCTGTAAGTTCTTGTCATTGTAAGTATTTGCATATCATAGAGAACTGCCCATAACCACAATGACAAGGCAAGCAAACAATGAGCATCGCAGCGATCTTTTTATTTACTATGTGCATAGCTTTTTATTGATGATGCTTCATAGATAGCTCACTATGGTGATGCTAAAAGTTTCCACCATGATTAGGCATCGCTTAGGCTAGCGGCCTAGGCGTTTCTCTAACACAAAATACAAACTCCATGGACTTACAATTTCCCTCTTTATTTCACACCGGTGACATCCATAGACAAAAGAGCATGATATCAACTGAGTACAAAGTACAAGTGCAATGTTGAAAATGTTCCCCGTGACAGCACGGTTCTGCTAATTCCAACGTATAAGTGCAAGAATATACAACATAGATGACACAATGGTTCAAGTTTATTAGGGGCAAAGAATATAAAGTGTGCCATCAAGTTTGTGAGGGCTTTAATCACTAAGTTTTCACATAACAAAATAGTTTTTAATTGGAAGATAGCTGAAAACAAGAATATACTTGGAATGGTGTAACACACCATGCATAGGAATTTATAGTGGACACTTTGGAATAACTTGGTTTCTTGGGAGTTGGAAGCATGAGTAGAGCTTACTCATACAAGTGGAGGCTTGCAAAAGACTGGGAGCAACCAACTAAGAGAGCAATAATGGCCATAATCATGCAGAGCAACAAAACATTACTAATAAAAACATAGAGTGGTACTATAAGTCAAGGAATAAATGTTCATAGAGGCTATGGTGACTTGTTCATAGTCATAACGTGCTGTGAGCATGTGCCAAGTCAACCCAAACAAAGCATCCAAGGAGAATACCACAATACTATGCTTTTTGCATGCTAAAACAACACATAATTTCTCCAAGACACACTAAGAAATCCCAATTGTTTGGAACAAGACATGCTATATCAATAATCACTAAGCATAAGGTTAAAACAACACCTAGCATGTCATGCTAAAGTCTAAGTCACAGTCAATGCAAGCTCCTCCTGCACTTATCAAGCAAGAACTTACTACTCCATTCCAACACCAAGCAACTTATTTGCAAACAACACAACGAGAACGGGGGACCAAACTACTTTATTCAAGCAAACTAAACAACCTAAGCAAAGCAAACAAAAACTAAGACGCTCCAAGAACAACACAACTATGCATGAAACAATAAAAACGAAGTGTCTAGACAGACCTGAGCTTTTTATTGATGAAGAAGGGGATGCCTTGGGCATCCCCAAGCTTTGACGCTTGTACCTCTGGATATTTATTGGGGTGAAACCATGGTGGAATACCCAAGCTTGAGCTTTTTTCCATTCTTCATCTCATTACATCATTCTCTCTCTGTACACCTGAAATTTTTCCTTCATACAAAACTTCACACAATCTTCATTAGCAACATTAGTGTATTCAAAAGATATTAGACACTCAAAAGGAATCAATAAGAAGCAAATGCAAATAATGGCAGAAATCTGTCAAAACAGACCAGCAGGTAGAAACCTATTTGTTCGAACATCTTATGTTGCTCAAATAAAAAAAGTGTTGAACTAATTAAAGTTATCTAACATACTGGGGGATTTATTCGTAAATTTTCAGCTCAATCCGAGTTACAGAGACTCCTCACGATTTTTTTTGGTGGAGGACGGAAATCTGTTTTGGGACAGCAACTCCCCAAATCTTACTTCCCTCTCATTAGAGGTCATTCTTTGCACAAAAATAAAACAAAAAGGATAAGGAGAGGTCATTACTGAAGTAATAACTTCCAAGACTCAAGGAAACTCTTGGGTTATCTCCCATCAAGTACTTTTCTTTAACGCCTTTAAGTTAGGCCTGATAGTTTGAGAAGATGCTCACAAAAGAAATATGAATTGAAGTCAAAAAGAGCATCAAGAAGCAAATTCAAAACACATTTAAGTCTAACCCACTTCCTATGCATAGGAATCTTGTATGCAAATAAATTCACAGAGAACAAAGTGACAGACATGGGAAGATGAAACAAGAGTAGCTTCAAAACTTTCAGCACATAGAGAGGAGTTTCAGTACCATGAAAACTTCGACAACCATATTTTCCTCTCTCATAATAATTTTCAGTATCCTCATGAATAAACTAAACAATATATCTATCACATAAAGCATGATTTTCATGATCTACAAAAACATAATTTCTATCAAGCTCAAAAATAGTGGGTTTAAAACCTTCATAGGTTTTACGCAAAGTAGATATTTTAAAAGGATCCACAGGAACATAACATTCATCCTCCTTCGGTAAGCAAGGGGGACAATCAAATAATGTAAGAGATAAAGAGTTACTCTCATTAGAAGGTAGGCATGGGTAGATAATCCATTCTTCCTCCTTTTGTTCATCACTCTCCTCATCTTTTTCATCTAATGAGCTTCCAGTTTCAACAATTTCTTATTCTATAAGCTCCTGCAAGGCATTAGTCTCTTCCATTTGTGGAAAGCACGTATTAAAATATTCAAGAATATAGCCATTTTCTTCCTTGTAATTATCAAAGCAAAATTTAAGTATCTCATAAACCTCATATTTATAAGGTGCATCACCAGTATTTTCAAGCAAACTGGCAAGTTCAAATGCGCCCTTGAAGGCAATAAATTCTTCAATTTGTTTCACATCATAAAAGTCATAATTTCCTTTAACATAGGAGGATATGGTAACATTATCATTATACTCACATTGAAAAGGGAGGTGTTTATACCTCCTACAGCAACAAGCTTTATCAAAGCAATAAGTAACATTATAAGTAGAGCACACCTCTCTAGCAATAGTATTCAACTTATCAATTTGTTCCCATAAGTGTTTCCCTTTTTGTGAAAAATGGTGTTCCTTATAATAATACTTTTGTTCTTCTGTGAACCCACCTTGCCAATAAGAACTAGTTTCAAAGAAACCATCCATTCATAGAAAGCATGACCAAGCAAGGCAATAACAGACCAGCAACTAGAGCAGGAACTATTTTTTGTGTGTTTTTGAATAAAGCAAGCAAACCAAACTAGACTAATTATTTGGGTTTTTTTGGAAAGAGGCAAACAAAACCAAGCAAAAGAAACTAAGCAAACTAAGAACAAAGTAAAGAGAAAGGAAGTGAAGGACTCCCCTAGTTAAGACGTCCTTAGCCTCCCCGTCAACGGCGCCAGAAATCCTTGATGCGTGCACCCAATGTTGACGTGGGACACTTCATTGGAAACCCCAAGAGAAAGGTTTGAAGAGCACAACAGCAAGTTTCCTGTAGTAGATACCAAGGTTATCGAACCAGAAGGAGGAAGTAAACGTCACACATGTGTTGCAAACAACATGGAGACCTGCACAACACAAACTCAAGACTGTGTTCCAACGAATCAGCGAGGTTGTCAAGCTCACCGGTTTGCTGTAACAAAGGATTAACTATATGGTGTGGAAGGTCATGGTTTGCAGCAAGTAAACAAGTAACAGTGGAAGATGTATCAATGGTAAATATTGGACCGGGGTCCATAGTTCACTAGAGGTGCTCTCCTTAGATAAACAACATGGCATGAATGGTAAACAAATTACAGCAGGGCAATTGACAGGAACTGAGCAAGGCATAACAATGCTATACTAGTCAGAAAGATCCTATGAGATTCGATTGGGCATTACAAAAATATACATAGACCGCCATCCAACTGCATCTATGACTAGAAGTCCACCTTCAGGTTATCATCCGAACCCCCTCCAGTATTAAGTTGTAAGCAACAGACAACTGCTTTAAGCAAAGTGTGTAAGGTAAACAGTCCACATATTCCATGAACAAGAGACCGTTGTTTTGTCCCTAGTGGCAACAACACATCTACAACCGAAGAGATTATTGTCACTTCCCTTGGAAACTAGAGGCATGAACCCACTATCGAGCATAAATACCCCCTCTTGGAGTCACTAGCAACTACTTGGACAAGATAGCTACTAACAACGGAGAGCATGCAAGATCACAAACAACACAAACATGATAGAATCATAAAGACAAAACCATTAATCAAACCAACATAATAATCTCAATATCCATCGGATCCCAGCAAACACAACATGCATGATTACAAATAGTTAGATCTTGATCATGAACGGAGCTCACAAGATCTATACATGAAAGCACAAAGGAGAAGATACAACCATCTAGCTACTACATGGACCCATAGTCCAAGGTGGAACTACTCACGCATCATACGGAGAGAAGGCCTCCGGGATGATCTCCCTTCCGGCAGGGTGCCGTGAAGAACTTCAGATCCCCCGATCTAGGGATGATGGTGGCGGCGGCTATAGACGGTTTCATGGAGATTTGATCGGGTGCTTAGGGTTTCTACATCGGGGGCTTCTTATAGGCGAAGGGGGAGGCAGAGGCAGCGGCTAGGGGCCCTACACCCCTCCCAGGCGCGGGGTAGGGCCCACCCGCGCCTAGGGTGGGTCTGGTCGCCCTGGCTTGCCTCTCCGGCTCCCCTTTGGACTTCTTGTTCCCCATGGAAAGTAATTGACTTTGACGTTTGTCCCGTCCAATTCCGAGAATATTTATTTACTAACTTTTCTGAAACCAAAAATAGCAGAAAACAGGCATATGGCCCTGTTGCAACTTGTTAATGGGTTAGTACCAGAAAACATGTAAAAAGCACCTCAAAGTGTAGACAAGTAAAGCAAAGTAGATACTAAACAAGCATGGAGCATCAAAAATTATAGATACGGTTCCGACGTATCATTAGGGCAAAGTCTTGAGTTTGTGTTGTACAGGTCTCCGCGTTGCTTGCAACACCTATGTGACGTTTCCTTCCTCCTACTGGTTCGATAACCTCGGTTTCTTACTGAGGGAAGACTTGCTGTTGTGCTACTTCACACATTGATCTTGGGGTTCCCAACAGGCTCCACATCAACTGAGCCATCAGTGTCTAGCTGCCTGGGTTTGTCAAGGTGAACTGGTTTGAGTGTTTTTTTTTGAGAAAAGGTGATCTTAGTACCTACACTTGATTCAGTTTTGAATTGTCATTTGAATAGATTTGAAATCTGTTTCTGTTGGTTTGCAAAGTGGGCTTGGGTTCACTTTTACTTGGTCTAGCAAGGGGTGAAAAGAATTGGATTTGTTTCTATTAGAAAACTTGGACTAGAAACACTCAAAGTGGTCTAGTGGACAAGTTTGGCCAAAATGACCATTTGCTTATATTCTTTATATTTGAATTTCTCTTTATTTGATTCTGCTTGGAAATGATTTAGATGATGTTGTTTTCATCTTTAAACCAATCCTTGCCACTCACAGCAATCAAACAAGTCATTGCAAGCATTCATGCATTCATCACATACACACATGCATTCATATTGATTTAAATTAACAAAAAAAATTGTTAACCGTAAATTTGGGTGATTGGAACTTGATAATCTTGATTAATATTTTTGGGATGTTACAAACCTTCCCCCCTTAAACAAAATCTCATCCCGAGATTTTAGAGAAAGAAAACTAGGATTTAAAGAGATCTGGAAACTCAGTCCTAATGTAATCTTCTCGCTCGCATGTAGCTTCTTCTTTAATGTGGTTACTCCACTGGATCTTGAGAAACTTGATACTCCCGGTTCTGGTGGTTCTGAAGGCTTCTTCCAAAATACTAATGGGTACTTCGGGATATGTTAGGTCCTCGTTGATCTTTATGGTTCTGTGATCAATATTCTTGAAAACTTCGGTCTTCTTCGGGACTTCTAGGCATTTGCGAAGTAATGAGATATGAAACACATTATGCACGGCTGGCATCTCTTTTGACAGTTCCAGTTGATATGATACTTCTCGGCGATTCAAAATCTTGAAGGGTCCGATATATCTGGGGGCAAGCTTTCCTTTGAGTTGGAAACATTGCATTCCTTTCAAGGGTGATACTTTCAGATACAAAAAATCTCCGATATTGAAGGCTAGGTCTCGACGTCTCTTGTCGGCATAACTCTTCTGTCTGGATTGGGCGGTCTTGAGGTGCTCAAGAATCTTGTGAACTTTCTCTTTGGCTTCTCCTAGGATGTCGGGTACGAAAATCTTACTCTCTCCTACTTCCGACCAATTCAAAGGGGTACAACACTTCCTTCCATACATAAATTCAAATGGGGCCATTTGCAAACTGGCTTGGTAACTGTTGTTGTATAAAAATTCTGTGAAAGGCAGACAGTCTTCCCATTTTGATCCATATTCCAACACACAGGCTCTCCACATGTCTTCGAGTATCTGGTTTACTCGCTCAGTTTGTCCATCAGTCTGAGGGTGATAAGCTGTGCTGAAATCCAATCTGGTTCCTAATCCTTCTTGTACTTTCTTCCAAAACCTCGAGGTAAACTGGGTTCCTCGATCCGACACAATGTTCTTGGGGACTCCATGCAAACTGACGATTCTAGCAATGTACAACTCTGCTAGCTTTGAACTCTGATAAGTGGTCTTGACTAGTAAGAAATGAGCTACTTTAGACAGCCTATCCACTATGACCCAGATAGAGTCATTTCCCCTACTAGATGTAGGCAAACCGGTGATAAAATCCATTCCGACAGAATCCCATTTCCATTCTGGAATCTGCAATGGTTGCAAAAGTCCTGCAGGTCTCTGATGTCCCGCTTTGCCTCTCTGATAGATATCACATTTGGCTATGTAGCTTCCGATTTCTCTCTTCATCTTATGCCACCAAAATTGCTCCTTCAAATCCTGATACATCTTGGTTCCTCCGGGGTGGATAGAATAAAGAGTATCATGGGCTTCTTTCAAAATAGCTTGTTTCAACTATGAATCGGCCGGTACATAGATACGTCCTTTGTACCACAACCTTCTTCATCTTCGGTGAATCCGGGTACTTTTCCTCTACCGATACGACGTTTAATTCCGTCGATACTAACATTTCCTTTCTGCGCCTCCTTGATCTGACTGATCAAAGTGGGTTGAAGTTCTATGCTAGCCAAAAATTCTTCAATTACTAGTTCCATTCTGAAATCTTCCAACTCCTTGTGCAAACTTGGTTGCTCCTTCAGAATCATGGTGTTCAAGCGACACGGCAATCTGCTAAGAGCATCTGCTACCACATTGGCTTTGCCGGGGTGATAGTGAATGTCAAGATCATAGTCCTTTATTAGCTCTATCCATCTCCTTTGCCTCATATTCAGCTCCTTCTGGGTGAAAATATACTTCAGGCTCTTGTGATCCGAATAAATGTCACAACGGTTACCCATGAGGTAATGCCGCCATGTCTTCAAGGCTAAAACTACGGCTGCTAGTTCGAGGTCATGGGTAGGGTAATTCTGCTCATGTTGCTTCAGTTTTCGGGATAGATAGGATATGACTTTGCCTTCTTGCATCAAGACACATCCGAGACCGATCTTGGATGCATCACAAAAAACATCAAAAGGCTTCATGATATCCGACATAATCAAGATTGGGACTGAGATCAATCTCTTTTTGAGTTCTTGGAAACTTGCTTCACATTTTTCCGTCGATTCAAACTTCTTATGTTTCTTCAACAATTGGGTCATGGGTCTTGCGATGCTCGAGAATCCTTCTCCGAACTTGCGGTAATATCCCGCTAATCCGAGAAATGCACGAACTTGGGTTTGAGTGGTTGGGGCTTGCCATTCTTCCACATCCTTAACCTTGGAAGGGTCGACAACAATTCCTCTCGCCGACACGATATGTCCGAGGAATCCTACTTCCTTTAACAAGAACTCACATTTGCTAAACTTGGCATACAATTGATGCTCCCTAAGGGTTTCAAGGATGGTCCTTAGGTGTAGCTCATGTTCTTATTCTGATTTGGAATAGATCAAAATGTCGTCGATGAAAACAACGACAAACTTATCCAGGAAGTTCATATAAATCTTATTCATGAGGTTCATGAAATAAGCAGGGGCATTGGTTAATCCAAAATACATGACCGTGTACTCATACAGTCCATATCTGGTGGTAAAGACAGTCTTTGGAATATCCTCTGCGCGAATCTTGAGTTGATGATAACCAGTTCTAAGATCAATCTTAGAAAACACTTTGGCATCGGTCAACTGGTCAAACAGATCTTCAATCTTCGGTAGTGGGTACTTGTTCTTAATGGTGAAATCATTCAGTTTCCGATAATCCATGCACAAACGGTTACCTCCATCTTTCTTATCCACAAACAAGACAGGTGATCTCCATGGAGACACACTTGGTTGAATCAGACCTATCTCCAGCATAGCATCTAGTTGCTTCTTCATCTCCACTAATTCAGACTGGTTCATACTATAAGGTCTCTGAGCTATGGGTCCAGTTCTAGGGATTAGTCAATGATAAACTCGATATCTCGATCTGGGGGCATACCGGGCAATACATCTGGAAATACGTCGGGGTATTCACAAACTAATCTGACTTGGTCAATGGTTGGTTGGGCTAGACTCTTGTTGCACTTGAATTGGTGGGGCAAGATTTCAGATACATGCTCTACTGATACTCTAGTGGTACTAGTCATGGTTATGGCTTTCTTGGAACAGTCGATTAATCCTTTATGTTTCGAAATCCAATCCATTCCTAGTACTACTTCCAAACCTTTGGTTCCAAGCACTATTAGATTAGCATAAAAATCTATTCCATGGATTGTGATAGGTACGGCCTTGCAAATTTGTCTAGCTTTGGTGGTTGAACCAAGTATTTGAACTATCATAACATGCTTCAATTTTGTTGGTTGAATCTTACTAGTGCATGCAAATTCTTCCATAACAAACGAGTGCGATGCTCCAGAATCAAACAACACTCTTGCAAGTACTGATTTAACAAAAAAACATACCTAGCACGACATCTGGCGCTTCTTGGGCTTCTTCAGCATTCATGTGAAACAGACGGCCGTTGTGGTTGAGCGAGTTCCCTGGGGCAAATCTCCTTCCAGGATGAACACGGCGCTGCTGCTGAGCTGGGGCATTCACATTGGTAGCTGCTGCAAGATTCTTGGGGCACTCATTGGAGTGGTGACCCTTGGTTCCGCATTCATAACAAGTAACCTGAGACTTGTCTTTTCCTGCAACAGGTAGGGCATTGCTTCCAGTCCTTGGGGCAGTATTGGTGTTGTTGGTGTTGTTGTTGTTGTTAAACTTGGATGGTGCACGGTTGAAATTGTTGACGTTGTTGGGGTTGTTGTTGTGGTTTCCTCCGGGCCTAGGGTTTCCTACTCCACGGTTGGGATAGTTCGGACGGGTCATCAGGGGTATATTGTTCCTTGGGGCATACCCTGCAGACGGGTTGGGGCGATACTTTGGGGTATGGTGGGTTCCTGGTTGATGCATCATTCGACGCTTGCGATTCTCATTGTCTTGGTTGATCTTGCCTTCCATCTGAATGTCAGAATCCACTAAGGCTTCAATGTCAGCAAACGGAATATTGACTAACACCGTCTGCATCTCATCATGCAAACCATTCAAGAATCTCTCATTCTTCTTGGCTTCAGTGTCAATCTCATCTGGTGCATACCTAGCTAATGACACAAATTTTTCACGGTACTCAACTATTGTCATCCTCCCTTGCTTCAATTATCTGAATTCATCTCTCATCCTCTTGATTAAACCCGATGGCACATGGGTTTGGCTGAACTTGAGTTTGAATTCATCCAAAGGGATAATCTGACCTCCATTCATGGTGCGAATTCTATTCCACCAAGCTCTTGCATCACCTGCCGGATAAAGGGTGGCAAACAGTATTTTCTCATTGGCCTCCACTCCTGTGACTTCTAAGTTGTTCTCCATGGTCTGCAGCAAGTCATCGGCATCTAATGGCTCTTCAGACTTACTAAAAATGGGTGGATTGGTATTCTGAAAGTTCTTGAGCTTGGATCCATGGTTGTCCTGGTTTCCATGGCCTTGATTGTTGTTGGCATCTGAGCTATGTGTTGAAGGGTGGCTAGGTTGGCTTGATGTTCGGCTCTTTCAGCTTCGTGGTCCGAAACCAACATTTGCAAGATTTGCAGCATTGGGTCCGGGAATGAACTGCTTCCTCCGCGAGGCAACTGAAGATTGAGATAGATCATGAGACAAGAGGGAAATTTCTAAGGTTCATGGGTTTGTTTTTGAAAAGTTCTTAACTTTGAGTTTTGACTCTGGTTTTGCTAACTAGCAACTTTCTTTTCATTCATCCATAGCACACAATACAAACACACACCACACTAAGGTAACAAATGGTTTTAAGAACCATTCTATGAAACTACGATACAATGGGACCAGATACAACTCACATCTACGCTAGTGCTCAAGTGCTACTACTCATCAGAATCGGTGGCTTCATCATCATCATCAATGAAGGCGGAATCATCATCATCAGTGTGGAAGTCCATGGCTTGGTCCTCCAGGTAGTCATCATCATCACTGAGGTAGGAGTAGGGATCTCCACGGATATCTTCCCCTGCATTCTCCCTCTCCTCAAGATGCATGTCCCGCTCATGGATGGTCTCCTCCAAGTCTGTCACCTTGTGACGAAGGCGAGCAATGATGTGATCCTTCTTATCACACAGACGGCGAAAGGTCTTGCGCTCCTTAGCAAGGATGGCGATGGTCTGGTCCTTCTTGACTGCAATGGCATAGTTGTGGTTGGCGTATGCGCGGGCGTTGTCCAACTCCTTCTGCCTATCATACAGCATGAAGCTGAGATGATCCACATGATCCTTTAACCGGATGGCATGGCACCTCCAATGGCTATCCCATAGCATCACGCCTTGCATAGTACTCAAAGCAAGTACCCTTGATCCGATTGATGCTTTGGCCACACAGACGGGCAAGCGCTTCGTGCATAGCCCTGGCGAGTCCGTCTAGCCAGTTGTTCTCTCTTAAGGTGAACTGGATTCCCTCTGAGGTGGGTGCCTCCATCTTGCCTCTGAAATTGACGACGATCAGCCATTGTAATTCTCCTCCTTGCTGATCGTTGAGCTGTGCTCCAAAGAACTCGGGGTGCGGGTGCTCCAGAAGTTCCGAGAGTTGGTCCAGATCGCGCTCAAAGATGAGTTGTCCTCCATTGCCCAACTGGTAGAACTTGCTATACTTCACCTCCATATATAAGAATATATGATGAGTAAGTTAGTGAAGTGATCAAGTGTGTCAAATTTTATGTAAGTTTGCAAGAATTTTGGAGGAACATGAATTTTCATGAAAGAATCTAAGTGATAAGAATGAGAATAGGTTTTCATAAATACTCACTTCTTTTGTTTTGAAACTAAGTTTTTGATTCAAGTGTCCATTCTAACTAGGGTCTCCTATGGTCAGGATGGCTCTGATACCAACTTGTCAACACCCGGATTTTTAATCCCAGATGCCTGTTATGCAATACATCGCAATCCCAGGATTACCATTTTTGCGAGACATAACAGATTGGTACCATAGTTCATCATCCATTAAAAACCATAATAAAGGTCTTACAAATAAAGGATCTCATGATCCAGTCTTAATACAATCAACACAGCGGAAATAAATAATAACAGTAGCATGGTCGAAGCTTCATCTTCAGGGTCACAGGCAATGCTGACGATGGGAGATGATCCTAATTGTCGTACACTTCCTGCTGTCCATCATCCTGATAGTCATAGTCTGGCCATAGTAATAGCCAGGGACAAAGCCATGAGTACTCTTTAAGTACTCGGAAACTATCACTAACAAGTAAGGTGGTTCAAGTAGGAATCCTGAGCTCTAGGTTGTTTTGCAAAAAGCCAGATTTATCTCTAACTGAGTTTATAAGTAAATAAAACTAGTTTAATATTTTACAACACCTAAGTGGGAACTTAGTTTTCATGTTCACAACCATGTTGTGGTCAAGTCAAAGTCATAGTTTAGTTCACAAGTCATTTTGAAAACATCTGACAACAGAATAGTATGGCCACTCCAACTGTTCATAACCGCGAACGCGGCTATTCGAATAGTTTGACACTCTGCAGAGGTGGTACACTTTCACCACAACATTCGATACATCTGCCAGGAACAATCCTGATTCACCATACTCAGTATGCGGATAATCAATCCTAAACTTTCAATTACACACCCTAGTATAGCCACCTCCCTATGAGTTTGTCCTCCCAACCATGACCATCTGTCATCTTGGGAACTATACAGGTGGACAATCATAACGAGGTAGCCTCAGCTCAAACCTCTTCCGCAAGGGAACCCATACTAAGATATATAAACTTTCAGTCAAGCCCTACCCAATTTCGGGTATTGTGGTTGTACGGTAAAATTGGAATGGTATCACATCCGAACCCGACCATCAGTTTTATAAAGGGTCTAAGGCCCATGCCTCAACATTTTCATCATCAAATCATATGGTGTTCATAACACATGTCAAAACATTTCATTAGAATGACTCATCATTCTAAGGTTTCATAATCATTTTCACCAAGTATTCCCATCTAAAGTGATCAAGTTTTATGCTTAGCACTAGCCACTAAAGTTGGGGATAATCACTAATGAGGGGTGCTAATCAAGTGTGACTTATCCAATCTCATGCCTTAGTATGACATCTAGTTCTATATAAATTAGTCCAAGTTTTATGCTCTTTATGCTACCTATAATTATCTTCCCAAAACTCACAGTCACTAAGTAAAAGTAATAAAGAATTTTGATAAAGAAATAAAAGAATAAAGCTTGCAAGTCAAAATGGGATTTGGTATAATCAAGGTTGCATAACCAAAGCATGCCTAATGTATTGCATGGGTAATCTAGCTTGCAAAGTTGCAAGTGTTAGCTTGCTAGGATGGCTTTCTTAGTTAGTTGCTTGCCTTGAGTAGTGCAGTGGTTGAAGTTCTCCTCTGCTTCTTCCTCGTAGTAGTCTCCTTCCTCTTCGTATCCTTGGTCGGTACTAGCGTCTATAAATAAATACGAGGTACATAATCACCAAACAATAATTAACTACTTCTATTATGCAAGTAAACCTATATATTTTTACATATTCAGAAAGATCTTGTCAAATATGATTTTTGAGAGTTGGAATCAACTCAAAAGCATTTATGGTTGATTCTTGAAAAATGTTTGAATGTAGAAAAGTCTCTGCCTTGTTATTTTTACTATAGGTGATCTATAATTCCAAACGGTTTGAATCCAACGGGCTTGGATTAACAATTTCAATACCTTTCTAACAAAATTGTTTCATGCAATTTGGTTTAGTGAATCTCTCTAAATCAATTTTTGAATCTACTAATAGAATTAGGTTTGAACTAAGATGGAAAAGTCTAATTTGAATCTCAACTGACTGAGCGGGAAACTAAATGGGCCGGCCCACTGCGCACAATGCGCTCGGGCTGACTTAAAGGATGGCCCCACGCATCAGCGACTATGGCTACGCGAAGCGGTAAGTGGCAATCTGGACCGTGCGATTAGAATCTAATCTAACGGTCGAGGCTCATCGTCGATGACAAACAGCTCCGACGAGATTTAAACCCTAACGTGGCAGTGGGGGTCGTGTGAGGCTCACCAGAGCTCCAGCTAGGGTCGGTGTTGGGGGCGAACAACGTTGTCGATGATGGCGGTTCAAACGGTGGTCATGGAGGCTCCTGGGGCGGCTCCAACCAACGACTCCACTTCTCCTCCTCCACGGCAGACTCCGGTGAAATTCTGGCGACCTGGTGCTCGCCTTGCTCCGGGGAAAGGTGTGGAAGGTTCTGTGAGAGGTGGGGAGTGAGATGGTGTGACGAATTGGGGCTAGGGTGGCCTCCTTTTATAGCCGAGCAAGAGGGGCAGTGCGGCACGGGTAGAGCTCGTCGATGACGATGGTGCAGTGAGCTAACGGCATGGCGGAGGGTGTAGGCTGGTGCGTGGTCTCCTGGCGATGCTCAAGGACTTAATGACGCGGCAAGGGGCGGTCGAGAATGGTCAGGAATGGTCGACGCTCTGCGCGGCATCGACGGTGGTTTTGATGATGCATGGGTGCTACGGGTCGTGTGGCGGCGAACGGGGATGTCTAGGAGGTTCCTGGGGTCGTGGTCATTGCAGGCACGGGCGACAAAGGCGAGGCGCGGTGTGTACGTGCGTGTCGGGAGCGACGCTTTGGCGTGCTCTCGGCATGGCGAAGACAAAGGGCGCGTCTATGCTGGGGTGGTCCAGGGCCTGGCTGTGTGCGAGGGCTGGATAGGGGGTGGATGTGGGCGATCAGCTTCCTCCTAGATATGGTGACTAGGCGCGGTGTTGGCTCCTGCTAGCTAGCCATGGTCGGCCTGCAATGGGAGGCTCGGGTTGGCACGACATGGTGCAAAGGGTAGCTTGCTAGCTTGTGTCAATGCAGTATGGTTACTGGGGTAGACCAGGGGAGTGAGATGAGGAAGGTTGTTTGATCAAACACTGCTCCAAATAGTATAAGTTAGGCAGTATTTGAATTGTGTCTCCAGGTGTTTGATGAAATGGCCGAAAGAAATTTAGTTTGAAATTTTTGAATGAAATTTGGTGGGTGCTATGGTCACATGCTTGGTAGTATCTGGTTGCCTGGGTTTTTCAAGGTGAACTGGTTTGAGTGGTTTTTGAGAAAAGGTGATCTTAGTACCTACACTTGATTCAGTTTTGAATTGTCATTTGAATATATTTGAAATCTATTTATATTGGTTTGCAAAGTGGGCTTGGGTTCACTTTTACTTGGTCTAGCAAGGGGTGAAAAGAATTGGATTTTTTCTGTTAGAAAACTTGGACTAGAAACACTCAAAGTGGTCTAGTGGACAAGTTTGGCCAAATGACCATTTGCTTATATTGTTTATATTTGAATTTCTCTTTATTTGGTTCTGCTTGGAAATGAGTTAGATGATGTTGTTTTCATCTTTAAACCAATCCTTGCCACTCATAGCAATCAAACAAGTCATTGCAAGCATTCATGCATTCATCACATACACACATGCATTCATATTGATTTAAATTAACAAAAGTTTTTGTTAACCGTAAATTTGGGTGATTGGAACTTGATAATCTTGATTAATATTTTGGGGATGGTACACATACTCCATGGGGAAACCTCATCTTTGAACTTGTCTTCATCACTCCATGATCACCGAGGATGGGAAGCTTCAAGCATGAGATCTTCTAGAGATGGCGCATCTTGAGCTTTCCCTTATTCATCCCTTCTTGATGTTGATCCATCTTGAGGCAATTCTTTGCACTTGTCTTGATCAACCATCAAGAACTTTGTTTCTTCATGATTCCAAAGGGCACAAAGCCCTTGGATAATTCTTCAACTTTCAACCTTGAGACCAACACATGGCCCAAACGATGCCAATGGACAAACCTATAAGTGAAACTCAATTTACACATTAGTCCATAGGGATTGTCATTAGTTACCAAAACCACACATGGGGGCATACATGACCTTTCACCTATTTCTAGATCTTTGCCTAGCCTTAATTTCTTCGCCATGGTAGTTAGGTGTAGCGTGTTAGACAGCTTGCCAGTAGGGGGCCTTCTTCCCGTAGTTTGGAATGAGCACATGGATCTGGGCGATCGGATATGGTGTCCTTTAGGGTTCCTACTGCTTTCCTTGTTCCTCTGGTCAGAGAGGTGGAGGGGAGAGTCGATGTTCCCCTCATAAGATCGTCTTAAGCTGCCTCAACCTAGATCAGCGTGGCGATGATGGCATGCTTTCTTTGGCTGGCCTTGGTGGCGAGGGAAGGGTGCAGACTGCTTTGCTACCCTCTAACATGGCATAACTTATCGGGTTCTCATGATTGGCATACCTGGTAAAGATCTGAACCAAGGCCTGTATAAGGCCCAAGGAAAAAAGAAGGATCCTGAAAGCATCTGAAACCTAGGAACCAGACATGTTGATCAAGGCAGAAGCCCAAACTGACATAGTCATAGAGTTCTATCTCAAACTTGTAATCGACCCGTATTGGACTCTGAGACCTAGCCTCTCATATAAAGGCTCGGAGAAGCCGACGGAGAGGTCAGGTTAGCTTTCAACTCACCACAATCCGCCGCAAGCTAGATCGCATTTAGCACCCCGACGACTTTGTACTCTTCATCAATAATAACCAGACAAGCAGGAGTAGGGTATTCTCTACGAGGGCTTGAACCTGGGTAAATCTCACCTCCCTTGTTTGTGTGATAAGCCAATGAAATCACCAACGCTCCCTTCTACCCGAAACCCAAGTCCATGACAATGGGCATTGTCGAGGTTACCCCTCGTCAATTAGCGTCGTATGTGGGAAATCGGAGAGCTGGAGTCATGAGTTCGGTGGCTCCCTCTTTATCGAGCAACAACTCGGCGATCCGGAGTGGTCAGACCCGTTTTGGTTCCATCGATCTCCTTCCACACCCGCCTACCCTTCTTCCGATCTTTGACAACTTCGACCGGGAGACACTGATTGAAAGCCTCTGCATCAGATCAGAGGGAACTTTCTATCTTTCGGATCCGATCTGTTTGGGTCCATCGGTAGGAACCGCAGCGCCAACCGTAGCACCAACGTCCTCCGTTGGCTCCACTAGAGGGACAATCTCGTCCCTACAAGCATCCATGGACAATCGCAACCGTGTCGCAGACTGGGAGGATCTCATCAACGGTTTCTCCTTCGATTCTGATGATGAGCTAACATCGGCTCCAGCGCTCCACATCGCGAACTTGACAGACATTGTCGATCGCGAACTCGATGACAACGTCGACTCTGGAATCAAGAGGGTTGACCTATACCTAGAAATGGACTCGTGGGATTTCACTGGTCTTACGACGGTGTCTCCTGCGATCTCGATAACTGCAACAACAGCCCGTACCCAACACGCCACCAGATGTGCTTAATCATGGGAACAGAACCACCTAGTGGAGGAACCTCGGAAGTGTGGGATTCCAACGGCAACCCCATCATCAACCCTGACGACCTCTGCATGGACAACGACGCAGGTGCTCGCAGGAACACGACAGTGCCACCCATGGAAAATCGCGATCCAAGGGGAAAACGGTGCGCACATGAGGAACAAAATAACAGTTCGGATCAGAAACGAAGCCTGGGAAAAATCAAGGAATGCCATCTTGAGTGTAGTCCCTATGATGGCGGATGCTACGCGAGAAGAACTTATGGCAAAGCAGTACTTGCTCCATCGTGAGAAGAGGAAATTGGTCAAGATGCAGAAAAAACAGGAGGAATGCATTAAGCTTACGACGGGCACAACGCCCAATTCCGAAAGCTAGCTGATAGAAACAACTTCTGATAACACGATCTAATTACATTCGACACAAAATTCAATTAGACTGTAGTAAGTTTCAATCACACAAATTCTTTGGTGGGTGGAAATACATCACCGGCGCGTGCCCATTGCATTAATTAGTGTTTTGATGAAAATCCGGAATACAAATTAGTTTGTCAAAGTCTGGAATAGTAATATTTTTCCAGATCAATCAGAATTATTGCTCCCGTAAATAAAGAGAAAATAAAAAATGTCGTAGTAATTAACTGCTCGCCGGATTTCTTGGTGAGAAATAAATCATAGTAATATTAGTATTTTGATTCGTAGACCTTTTTGTTGGAAGCAAATCAGGGAAGAAACTCCACATATATTGTTGCCCGACGCGCTAGCAACATGGTAAGTATTGCGCGGGTGATTTATTTCCAAACTTGCTTACCGCCAGCACCTCTATATATTCCCCCTGCCCTTTCCTTGCACCTCCATTGCATCGCATAGTTCGTAGAACCATGTCGCAGCTTCCGCCGCCTCCTTCACCGACCATGGCGCAGCCGCCGCTCGACAAAGGGAAGAAGCGCCTCACGGAGATCAGGCTGATGAAGAAGAAGACGACCCGGCAGATGACCTTCTCCAAGCGCAAGAGCGGGCTCTACAACAAGGTCGCCGAGCTCGCCGTTCTCTGCCGCGCCAGAATCGCCATCGTCGTCTTCTCCGAATCCGGCAAGGCGTTTGCCATCGGCAGCCCCTCCGTCGACGCGGTCCTGGCCCTCCTCTACGACGACGCCCCGGTTCCCGCTGCTGCTGACGACGAGGCGGAGTGGAAGGCCATGGAGGCGCTGTCTTTGGAGGTGGACAAGAAGGGCGCGGAGGCCAAGGCGAAGGCCGCGCGGATGACCGCCATCGGGAAGAAGGTGCTGGAGCTGCAGGAGCAGACGGGGAAGAGCTTCTGGTGGGAGGTCGACCCTGAAGCGCTCGGGCCGGAAGTGGAGTTGCCATTGTTCCTCAAGACGATCGAACGCCTCATGGACAATCTCACAGATCAGTAGAAGCCCACGTTCTCGGTGGTCTTTGGTTATTTATGAGTCAATAATTCAGTCTTATAATTTGTACCCGCTTTTTTCTACCGTACTGTGGTCTGATCTGTTGGACAAGTTAGGTTTGTTTTATCGATTATTAATACTTAGACAATATTTTCTTTCTTCTCCGATGAGCACTCCAGTTCTCGTTTGGTGCAGTTATTTTGTTTGTGTCCGCTTTGATCTGTTTCAATTGAACAGTTCGGAAGCATTTTTTAATTTTCGATCTGAAGCCCAATTAATTATCGATTGGAATCAAGTTTCCTTTTGCACATGATGCTTCTTTCGTTAAGGCCAAGACAAGGAGCCACGCTAATACCTAACACCAAAAATAGTTTCCATACTCAACATGCTACAACTTCAGCGGCAACTGGCAAGACAAGCGGCAACTTCAGTGTACGCGTTTTGGAGATGCGGATGATGGATCTTTTGGTTTCAGCCTTCATCTTAACGGCAATGCTAACTCTAACGTACAAGCTAGGTCAGGTGATGGATGGTACGCGATACAGCCCATAAAGAAATTGTGAATTGCAGATAGCACTGAGTTTATTAGTGCCACTCGAAACCTGCTGTAAGAGGAGATCGGCTCCCTTTTATGGACCCTGAGATTGCATTGAATCTACTAGCTATATGACTTTTGGTTGTAATCTGTTTGTTTGGATGAGTTTATTAGGGGACACGTACCGGCCGGTAATCTGAAACTTGCAGAGGCATCTGACACTTTGGCACAAGTGTGATTAGGCTAAGTTCAGTCCTGCTGTAAGCTCAGTTTCATGGTCATAGAGATCTTGCTGGACAACTCTTAATAAGCACATTGCTGCAGTAGCTGGCTACACGAATTAAGCTGATGTTAGAGGAGATACGTACAAGCCATAGCCTCGAGCCGTCTCAGGGTCCGTGATCCCCTCCATCACCAAGGAAGATGCACCAAGAAAAACGCCACCATCTGATACTTGGGCAACAGCTGCAAATTCTACCGCAGGCCCAAAAGTTTGCCGATTTGAAATTAAAAAGTTAGACCTGGTTATATACTATGCACTTATGGACTCCTTGTATGTCTACAGTAATCACGATTGTTCTGTACACAGTACACATTTGTATCATTGAGTTTCTAGCCATATATTTTAGATGATATGAATGTACGATGCCTAATTTTCCTACAAATTTCTTTTGTTTTTGGCATAAACCTTTTTGGCTTAGCCTGCTTTTATTTATTTTCCTTGAGGTTTTTGCAGCAAAAAAAATCTGCATACATCGCAACAAAACAAAGTCCCGGCGTAGAGCCTTTTTAGATACCGTAAAACGGCTCGTACAGTAAATATTTTTGCTGTTTTCCGTAAAACTGCCCGTCCGTCCTACATATATTCGGATGGGAGGTCTCGAATGCGGTAAACCGCATCCTCTTCCTTCCATTCCCCCCGAGCAGAAACCCGCCTGAGCTCGTGTCGCCGACACCGATTTTGCCATTGTCCGTCGCTCCAGCTCAAATCGCCGCCGCCCATCGCAGCATCAGACCTACCCGCACCCATGGCCGACCAATCGTGCCGCAATGTGGCCGGCTGTGGCGGTGTTTTTCCGCGCCGCGCCGGGAGCTCGAGCACCCGATCTCACGCGCCACCGGTCTCTGCAGAGGAGGATGCTCGTCGGTGCTCGAAGGCCGCGCGTGCTCGCGGAGCTCTGGCCCGCAACCGCGCTACTTCGTTGGTTTGGGCCGGCTTCGGGCTTTTCGGCCCTGGACGCAACGACGCAGAGGCGGGCGACTCTCGCACGGCCGCGCCCGCCGTCCGTGCGCCCCAGCCAGCTCCGGCGGCCGCCGCTCGAGCTCCGACTGACACGCCCGTGTGCCTTCTCCGCCGCGCGTAGCCCATGTCGTCGCCGATTCCGACGACTCCGACTACTCCGGCGACAGCGCATCCACGGAGGACGACGACGTCCGCAAGGCAAAGTTTATTTCGCTCGAGATGATCGTCTCCGGTGTGTGGGAGCGCACCAAGCGCCGTCGCGTCAAGCTATGACAAGGAGCAGCGCGAGGTCGGCCGAGCGATGCGCCGCTCCCTGCGCGAGCACTAGGTGCGCCTCGGCTTCTTCGTCGTGGACTACTCTGACGACTCCGATAGCAAGTAGGCACGGCGCTGCGAGCTCCGGTGAGTAGTTACCGCAAGTAGGGTTAGGTCTGCGGTAGGGTTTGCATCGACGCCGATTTGTTGTGTAAATATGATGATCTATAATATCAAACTATCCCCCTTATGTATGAAGTTGTGATCGATCTAGCACCAAACCATATTGTTCGAATTTGCAGTATTTGTTTTAGTACCTGTTCTATGCCGATGAATTTGGTACCACAAAAGTGAGCGTTTAGGCTATCTGCTCTAGAGATGCTCTTACGATGGATCAAGATGGATCCGATCAGCGGGCAGGAGCGGGTGCGATCGAGGGCAAAACTCACTCAGGCTAAACACAATTTGTTTCTGCTGCTGAAACATTGGGTGATGCTAACTCGAATAAGTTTGAGAAATTGACATCAGATTAAGTTTGGGTAAATAAAAATACTCGAATTAACGATAGCGAACAGATTACAGAAGAATAAGTCCTGTACTAGGATCGACACAACACAAGTAATATAGCATCTTCAACACGCGTTCTTGAGATACTCGAGGCGGTCGCGCTCGCGCTGGGCCTGATCCTTGTCGACCATCTCCTTCAACACCGCCCTGTTCTTGCTGAGGATCGGGTTGTCGAAATCCCCCCTGTCGAGGGAAGGGCAGACCATGCGCCGCGCCACGTTCCTCTGCCTGCACCCCACCGGATGCTTCTTCGTGATCACCGGCGGCGCGGTGTTGGCGTTGGGCTCGGCCGGGAGGTCGTCGCCGAGATCCATCCCCTCCGCGCCCAGCATGTCCAGGACTTCCAGGAAGTCGTAGGCGAGGCGGCTCGCGCGAGAAACCGGCGGCGAGGTCGTCTGCATGGTGAACTGGTGATCGATCTTCGCGATCCGGCGCACGTCTGGTGATGTGTTTCGTCGTCCAGGTTGAACGGAGCGCAGGAGAGAGAGGGCCGACTTGCTTTTTGTAGGCAAAAAAGAAACATCATCAGGTCTGTTTGGGTCGTAGTCGGAGTCCGCGTAGCGTACGCTCTGAAACTGGATCGGATACGTGTTGGCGATCGGGAGCTGAGAGTTTGAGCGACACGGGGCAATCGGGGTCGGAGACGGAGATGGGATCCGAATATCCGATTCGAAGCTGCCGATCTAGGGTTGGCTGCGGGCTGCCTATACATACCCCCGGGCCTGCGCTCCCTCCCCCCACACAATCTCTTGCGCCCCCACCGCCAACGCCAGAACAAGTCGAAATCGAGATCAGGTCCTAGGTTGAGAGCGAGCGAGGAGGAGGAGATGGCGAGCGAGCCGCCGGTGGAGGCGGCGGCAGCGGGGAAGGTGCGAGCAACGAGGAAGAAGCGGGTGAGCCAAGAGACCGTGGACGTTCTGCTCGCCAGGGCCAAGGAACCACGCCCTGTCCTCCGCGTCAACCACGAGCTTCTCGACAGCCTCAAAACTTTGACGCCCGAGAGGCGCGAGAAGATGCGCGCAATCAAGACCAAGGCTGTCGAGAATCTGCAAGCCCTCCAGGACTGGGAGGCGGACCTCGTCAGGAGGTACCACACCTATGGCTACATAGAGATTGAGGTCGATGACGAGGAGGACAGCGACGATGACAAGATGTATGACCTCTTGATGAAGAACTAGTCCATCGGCTTTAACATCGGAGAAAATGCTAGAAGAACTCTATTACTAGTAGTATATTATTAGCAACAAAATATTTATTAGAGAAAATAAATCTCACAATATACTATCATTTAATAATTAGGAATTTCAAATTCTCATGACAGTCGTCAATATTTCGGAAATACGAATTAGTAGAACAATTCTTGAAAATCTTCTTGAAATAGGCTTTTCGTCCTGTTATATTAATATAGCAACTACACTATATAAGAAACAAGTTCTGCCGACGGCATAAAAAAAGCCCAAAAGAAAAATATAAAAGAACGAAAGAGTCACAACCGTTGCGCCCTCCAGAGTAGTCCCACCACACTTCTATGCCTTCAAATTGCCGTGTACTAAGAAACACCTTTAAGAAGGAGTGCGATGATGGCGACGTTGTTGTACAAACTACTCCTAGGATTTCTCTCGATACACGTAGACGAGAGGGGAGAGGGTACACCCGACACAATGACACGATCACACCAGGACAATTGGAGCCGAGAGCAGAAGCGACACAACCACTCGGAGGTCGTCCTCCACCGCCATTGGAGGGCGCCGACCGGACAAGGCGACAGGAACACACCAGGCCGATCAGGCCCGACCGTGCCGGGACACGTAAAGTTCTCGCCGCCATGCTGCAACACATAGGCCAAGCTACCCTTTTGTTCAGCACCAAAGGCCTGGCTAGACCCAGACAGGCCCGTGAAGCTCTCATCACCATGCTACACAAAGCACGGCATCGGCACCGCCACCCTGACCACGAGCCACTCAGCAGACCACCCGAAACAACGAGCCCAAGCCTGGCTAGGCCCGCCCTAACCCAGATCGGGCCCAATGCTTGCCAATGTCAGTGCGAGTTCCTGCAGTGCAAGGCATACGATGTTATGTATTCCAGTGCCAGGCAATTAGTCTTTGTCGCCATATTACCTTTGTGTTATGTCCCGTTGCCGGCGGTGTGATTGCCGCGGCTCAGGGTTCCGGCGAGGAGAGAGAGAGGTGGGGATCAGAACGAGAGTTGGCTTGGAGAGGAAGAAGATGAGGACGAGGGAGTGAGTTCATTCATTATCAGTCAATCACCTCTTACAACGCACACGCGGACTGTTATATCGACAGTCCCACCGACTAAACCAGCCCAACTTACAGCTCCACCACAGGTGCAGGCCTGTATAGCCCCGGCTCTAACCCATGGCAGGGTTGTGCCACGGCCAAGGGCCCAGGCCGGGGGAGGGGCCCAAAAATTTTTTAGCGCTAAACAAGTAAACAGGCCCGAGGGAAGATCGATCGACTATGAAACTGAAAGGTCGTCTTGCCGCGATCGTCAAGACGCGAACTCTCGGCCTCTCGGTCTCTCGCGAATCGCCGCCACGCCCTCGCCCCGCGGACACGCCCAGCCCAGGCCCTCTGCGCCTCTGCCGTTGTGCTCGGTCTCTCGCTGCCGTGTATCGCCTCTCGGTCTCTCGCCACTCGCCAGGTCAGGTCGCCGGAGCTCCCGTCACCGCCTCAGCGTCATGGTTGCGCCTCCTTCGCCCCCTTGCCCTCCTAGCCACGCCACCGCCTAGCTTCCCGCTGAAGCGCTGCTGCCCCTGCAGCAAGGAGAAGAAGCGCCGCGCCCCATCGCTCGCGCTCGTCATTGTCGCTGCGTTCGCCGCCGCCTCGCCGTCAAGCAACCTTCTCCGACCAACCTGGGTGAGCCTTCGCCTCGCCGCTTCCTTCCCTGGTTCCCCTCTCCGTCGTTGCAGTCGCCGCGCTCGCTGCCCCGCGCTGAAACGCGAACGACATCAACACGGCAGCTACAACACGTACACCTCTTTCAGGCTATCTTCCTCTAATTTTGTCGACGTCCCCGTTACTCCTTTGCGCAAACTCTATAAACATAACACGTACATATTGAATGGCTTGGCTACGTGTTGTATTGAGAAAGATATATTGGACAACATTAATTTTGATAGTGTTCTTGATGATTTTGCATCTAGAAATGCACGAAGAAGCTTTTTACGAAACACTGAAGCTTAATTGTTGATGAACTCTGGTTTTTTTTAGGTATTCACTGGCATGGAATACTTGTTATATTTTCCTATTATTTTTATTTTTTCTATCTAAATATCACAATGCTTTAGTGCTTGACAATTATTTATAGACATCTCGACTATAAACGTGTGGTCATATGCTTTTAAATATTTTGCAAGTGAAATTGATACGTATATTGTTTATATCTAGTTATACGTATGTATTGTCATTAGGGGGCTTTGTATATTGTTTATATCTAGTTATACGTATGTATTGTCATTAGGGGGCTTTTATCAATTTCGCCCAAGGGCCCCGAAAAATATAGAGCCGGCCCTGGCCCTGTAGCTGTAACACTTTGGTGCTCAGATCGGCCTCGGAAGGCAAAAAAATTTATGCGTGTGTAGTAAGTATTGTTCTTCCCCAAATCCAGTCTGCATGCAATACCCAGAAATTCAGTTAGCTGATCCAGCTGCTGTCGTGCTGTGTGGGATAGCGGTAACAGTAGTTTGAGCTCCATTGGCAGGCGCGCGTTGGGTGACCACACTCTGTTTTCTGCAAAACAAAGAACTTCTTGTAGAACTCCCTGGCAATCTTGAGAAGTCATGCTGCTCGTGGTTCAGGAACTTGTTCTTGTTCTTTCCGAATCTGTATGTACCCATGGTGTGAAAAAAAAAATACTAAGTACGTGTATTACAAAATAAACCACGAGCAGTTACAGTATTGAACTACTACATGCTAACTCGCTACATATTCTTCTTCTTCAGAACGAAGCAGCACTGCCTCACATGCTAACTCGCCGCTACAAGCGCGTTACGACCCTGCGTGTTTGCCTTCCTCTGCTGCTTGTCCGTCCGCTTCCGGCTACGCCACAGTATCCGGATAGGCGTGCCTGGGAATCCAGCGTCAGACCGGAGCTGCTTGTGCATGTAACGGCGGTACGGCTCAGGGAAGAGTTTCGCGTCGTTGACGAACAGAACAAACGTCGGTGGACGGATAGCAGCCTGCAGGAGAAGAACCAATTTTTACTTTAGCTCAGAAGAACCTTGCCCAAAAAGAAAAGCTGAGAAGAGTGGAGATGGTGGAAACAAACTATTTACACGAATAATCTGTACATTCAGTAAAGGAATAGCTCTGAAGAATGAGAGTGGAGATGGTAGAAACAAACTATTTACACGAATAATCTGTACATTCAGTAAAGGAATAGCAAGTATAATGGCAAGGTTATGGTTGTGACTTCAGATTATTTGAAAGGCTATCTTATAGGCACTGTAACTTAACAAGTAAATTACGTGAGCTTAGAGCAAGGCCATATAGGTTACCTGTGTTGTGTAATAAACGCGGCCTCTTTTGCCACCTCTTGTTCTTGGTGGTGCTTTGAACGATACAGCTTCTCTGACCACTTGGTTAAGAATAGAGGTGCCGAGTCTTCTAGACCTTTCCTTTTCAACCAAAGAAGCAGCCGAAATAATCCTGGCAGCAAATGTATACAACATATATTAGAGAATTGTCAATACAGGGCAATATTCTATATGCAGTCGGAAAAACAAGTAATAACAGGACTAATATAGGCATGGACGACTCGTTTAATATTAGGAAGGAAAGTGGGAATCCAGCAAGTTGTGTGTGCCCGTTAAGCGTAAAAAAACTTGGGGAGCAAATGCTGATAGAGTCAACACAATTTCATTTATGTTCGGTTAGCAAGAAAGACACGACACCATGACAAGCAACATACAGCTTTTCTTAACAGTGAAAAAACATATATACCCTGAGGGTTTTGAGAACAGATAGACGGAATTGCAATGCCATCAACTGCAAACTGTATGCCCACTGCGTAAGTTAATCATTGCAATACCATCAACCGCAAACTGTATGCACTTGGCAATTTGGCATTACAGATCTACGAGTCTACAAGATTCATGATGTAGGAAAGCTGAAGAATGAAATAAACACATGGAAACGGTGTTCTAAAAGAAGAAAACATCGGAAATGGCTGGCCACTGCGTAAATTAATCATTGCAGAGGTATAACCTCAACTATTAATTAACTACCATCTGTTGGATGGTAAGTTATTAATTCATGTTTATCACAAACAATGCAGGTATAAGTGGACATGAGACATAGGCCCCACAAGTGAATCAAGCACTGTATGTTATTTTCCAGTTTACACATTTTTGCCATTGTACTTTAAATATGATTGCAAGACAAAAATGAGGGGGTGGGGTGTGTGTGTGTGTGTGGGGGGGGGGGGGGGGGGGTCAGAACCAGCATAAATATGATAAAACACAGTAAAGATTTTGGAAGAGATATTATTAATCAGAGTGAAGTAACACATTAAAGCCTGTAGGGTTATATACAGCTACTAAATCTGAACGAAGTACTATCAAAACACCGAGATAGTAAAACTAAGATAAGGGATTTACTTTTCAACGCTGTTCCCATTTATTGCAGAACAGTAAACAATAGGTGCCCAGTCAAGTACACGAAGCTTCTCTCTTACATCCAGCTCATAATGTGTAGTACTCTCATTGTTCTTGTTTGGAATTGTGTCCCATTTGTTCACAACAATGACACATGCCTTTCCCTCCCTTTCAATCCTTTCTGCAATTTTATAATCCTTGGTACCAAAAAAACACTCACTGTGTTACAACAAATTTTATATCTATATGAATTGTCTGTGTGCACATGTGAATGGATTGGTGAGATTAGTACCTGCTCTGTGACGCATGCCATTGCTTCAACAACAAGGGCAACTACGTCAGATCGACGAATTGCACTAAATGCACGTTTTACTGATAACGATTCAGTTGTGCTGCCAGCAGAAGCAACTGCTGCTCTGCGTCGGATGCCAGCGGTATCAATCAGTTTGTATTTCTGCAGCATTTGTAATATCATCATATCAGTGTTGCATTGCGACAACGTCTGATTTCTCTTTCTTACATATCTAATTATCTAGACTTTATAGTTATAAAGATAAATAAGCGCATTATAAGTGGATACAGTTGGGCTGTGTACTGAACTAGTGAAGCGGGTCTCTATTTAAATGTTCAAGAGTCTTATGAACAAACCTGCCCATCCTCTGTGGTCAACTCAGTATCAATGGCATCACGGGTGGTACCACTAACTGGGCTCACAATTGTTCTATCTTCTCCAACCAAAGCATTTAGAATACTACTTTTCCCAACATTTGGTCTTCCAACAATGGAAATAGCAGGAATGCGGTTTTCGTCTTCTTCATCTTCTTCAAAATCATCCAATCCTTCTAGTCCCTGTAATGCCCAATTTTCATATAAAAAATAACGTCATGAATGTTCCCAATACCTCAAAAACATTGTCCATGCATGCATTGAAGATAAAATCTTATCAGAACAAATATTGCATTACCTCGAATTTTTTCAGTTCTGAACAGACCAAATCAAGGAGATCTCCAGTTCCAGTGCCGGTAATAGCGGAGATTGGTATAGGTGTAAATCTTGCAAGAATAATAGCAAGATGAGCCAAGCAGCATACAAACACAAATACTGCAAACTGTTGCGCAGCTAAGGAAAAGAAAAACCATCATGGTTTATGGCAGGAAGACAACCAGAGTTGAGAGATAATTGATTCTAACAAATAACTAACTGATGTACAGAGGGAAGTTTTATGATCTTGCATGTCGAACAATTAAATTCTGCTACTTCAAGGTGTTATGGCCTATACAGTTAAACCAAGACCAATGTGTTGTTTGTTCTTTTTTAATTTAGCAGCACAAACACAAAAATGTCTGTTGTAGTGTGAAGTTTTCAGTAGCTGCTATTGTCCAAAATGTAACATCAAAAATCATTCCAACATTGTATAATCTTTTTGACATGTGACTGAACTGCACAGTTTGAGCATAGTGTATGTTGTACTTTTATAGGCTCACCCTAATGACCAAAATTCTAATGCTTGCATTTGCCCTTTCCGTGGTGATTCACACTTGTTTACAGCAAGTATGATGCACTTGTGTGAGAAGTTGCGACGTAACCAATCAGCAATTTCTATATCAGCAGCCACAAGACCAGCCTGTAGGAAAGTGATACCAGCATGTTAATAACGACATGCTTTGGAACAATTTACAGCTAACAACAGGTGATGAAGAAAAGTTAGAGAAACACAACATGAGTCATCAGGAGGTACTGTACTGAGCCATCCATACTAGAGTAAACAGTGCTACTGAGATTAAAAGATCTAATGTAATAAAAGTACCACATAAAATAGTTGCTCAAAATATAAGATGATAATTTCCTAAACCTGCCTGACCATCCACAAGGAATAGAAGGACAGCTGCTTCTTCAACAGCAGCAACAGCTTGCTTTTCAATCATTGATGGCATCCTAGCGATAGCAGCTTCTCTAGAGGCCAGAGGAATCCCATCCATACCAACAGTAGTTGTGATGGCAAGTTCTTCCATTACACCTGCTTGAGACTTCGATAGAGTAATCACACCCCCGGTATCAATAACCATAAACTCTTGATCACCCCAAAAAGACCGCCCGTACAAACGATCTCTGGTTACACCAGGTTCATCAACAACGATAGCCCTGTTGCCCTGTTAGATATTATAATACAATACCATATCAATTTTTTGCATTAAGATCAGATATACAGTGCTCTAAATTTCAGAAACTAACTGAAGTTATGTTCATATAAGTAGGTGGTATACCCCGACAAGACGATTGAACAGTGCAGATTTACCAACATTAGGCCTACCAATAACAGCCACCTTTGGAAGATTATTGTCTGGGATCTGAATCATGGATTGAATAGTATATCAGTTAACTTTACTTTTCACATTACAACAATATATTCATTAACTTGTCAACTAGACGACTGATTATTAGAACATCAAGATAGACTGACATGTTTAGCTGTCGATGTCTTATCCCTCATGGTTCTTCTTTTCTCCCGAACATCACCATCTGAAAAAGGTGGAGATTTAGTCTATGAATAAGTGAAGTGAATGAAGTAAGCTTTCAGAGGAAGGAACCAGCATATCATTACTTGGAAAGCACAACTTCTACAGACAACAATGTGATTGTTGCAATGCTAAGATGTAAGGCTAAACTGTCTATGGTTGTCTTGCCAATTACCAACATCTAGTTGACTAAGGTCCATAGGCTATCACACTCCTCCTTTGGTGCTCCCCTGAGGGTGCCACCGGATAACCCAATCTAGTCTCTCCCACGACCCTCACCTCGTCCATCACCGGTGATCAAAAATTTTCATCGGGTTGCTATACATCATTAGTTCAGTGTTCATAGGAAAAAATCCTATCAAAGTGCACTCTAGGATTTCGAATTCTTAAGGGTGCGTTGGACATGACTACCGCAGGCTTCAAAGTACTCACTGCTCACTGTAAATGCTAAGGGACGAGCGAATCCAGTAATTTGCCGGACCAGACGCAGTACACGGACGGCTGGGGGCTGGGTTCAGGTTCAAATTCCAGCACAAGACAGGTGGGAAAAATGGACAATACTTGGACTCACCTACGCGGAGCTCGCGGTCGAGGCGCGCGGCTAGGTCGGCGGCGGCGCGCCGAGCCTCCTCCTCCATCGCCTCCACGTCCATATCCTCCTCATCCTCCTCCTCGCTGTAATACTCCTCTTCATCCTCATTCCCCTCTTCCTCATCTCCATCGTCGTAAGCGGGTTGCTGGGTAGCGGCGGCGCGAAGCCCGCGAGCGGGCGCGGGCGGAGCGAGTGAGAGGAGCAGTGGGCGAGGGGCGGAAGCCCTGGAGGCGAGCGGAAGGAGGCGGGATGGGGTTGGGGTTCTGGAGGCAGGGTGGAGAAGAGGCGGCCGCGAGGAGGAGGAGGAGGTGGACGCCATGGCCATGGCGCGCGTCCTGGTGGAATGCGAGTTTGGGGGAGTGGGAGACGGAAGGGGATAAGGAGGAAATCAGAGGAGGGAGGAAGAGGTTAGTTAAGCATACGAGTCGCTGGCGTCTGGGACCCACTAGTCAGGCGAAAACGGTCACGGTGACTGAATGACGTGTCCAAACCCGTCGGGTGTTTTCTTTTTGAAATCATAGCCGTTGGATCCTGATGGGGACGTGGTCTCGTTTGGCTTCTCTGTTTGAGATTAGAGCTAATAAATCAATCTGCATCCACTTTTGAAGCTGTGTTAGTTTTAATACTGAACTCCAATCAAATATTTATTTTTTTATGTTGGTATCACATCCATGTATAAATTTCTATAGGAAGAAAGACTAAATAAGCACACAATTCTCCATATAAAGATAAAGAATACTATTTGTTAGAGTGGCTTTGTTGATGTACCTCTGCAATGTATTAATGGATATCCAATAAATGGCTGAAGAATAATTATTCTTTGCTAAATATCCTTAATTCAATGTAGTGCAAACAATTATGGAGCGGTATTACAGCCATCGTTCTATGAAACAATCTAGAATAATACAAAATTAGAGCATTTCGTTTTGTCACATCATGGGTTGTGTCAAAGATTGCCTGTATTTTTGTCGATTGCACTACTGACTCAATGCACATACACAATTTACAGTTAGAATGAGACATCCTGATGAGAAGCACAACCTTCTCATTAAGTTGCCGTTGATGTTTGAAGGCATGACATACTCATGGATTTGGGCGAAAACACAGTAGGCACCCACATCATCTGCGAGCGTTTCTTCATCGTGGCCGGCTTTCTTAGCAGTCGATCATGATTTCCACATTGCGTAGTCTTTTAGCATATGTGTTGATTTTTTGTGTGGCGTGCTCTAAAGTTTGCACGGCTATTCGTTTTGCGATTTTCACGGTGTACTCGCTCTTTTGCCGCTGCTTCTTGTATCCTTGTTTCTGTCACCACTGTAGGCATTGGAAACTAACTCGAAATTACCCTCGCCATCCTTCCATTTGTTGCCCTTGGGCGGGTTATTGTTCTTAGGAGGATTATCCTTTTGGGTTATTTGTCCTTCCTGGACTTCCATTCATCGTTGGACTCTGCCTTTGTTCGATCTGAAGCAACATATTTGGTGACTATGTCCACCAGGTCACCAACTTTCTTTGGCTTGTTTCTGGCGAGTTTGTCAACAAGAACCTGGTACTTGCATGTTCTCCCAAAATCATGTCATGCCGCTTCCTCACTAACGTCAGCCACACTATTCTATAATTCGGCCCACCTTGTTAGGTAGTTACCAGTTGGCTCGCCTTCTTCTGGTAACAAGCCTCAGTGTCTTATATCGAGGTTGGACGCTTGTATGTTTCCTTGAAGTTTTTCATGAAGACTCTATTCATCCCCTTCCAAGAGTGGATGCTACCTCTTGGTAGGCCCTGGATCCATGTGTGCGCTCCATCTTTCATCATTAGCGAAAGATACCAACACAATATCATATCATTGTTGTTCTGGATGGACATAACTGTCGTGTATTCAAGCCAGTTGAATGGATTCGTATTGCCGTCATATTTGGGCTCATCCCGTGAGTTTCTAGATTTATCCGGTGAAAGAACATGTGGGTCCCCATGTGTGGTTTTGGTAATTAATGACAATCTCTATGGACTAATGCTTGTATAGAGTTGTACTTGTAGGAATTGTCCATAGGCAATGCTTGAACCATATGTTGGCTTCAAGGTTTGGAGAAGAAGAAAGTGAAGAGGATCAAGTGATGACCAAGATGTTCAAAGAGTGATCCACGGTTTGGTCATGTGTGAGTTGATCCTATTGCAAGGGTGTCTTGAAGAAGAAGATAGAATTCATCGTATGTATCTTCAAGACATAATCCAAATGGTGTTACAAGAAATGTTGTGCAAGCTAAAAATATGCCATATCTAGAAGATATCATGCTTGAAGCTTGCCATCCTCAGTGATCATGGATCAATGAAGACAAGGTCAAAGTAAAGGTTTCGCCATGTCATATGGGTGAGCAATTTGCAAGTCTTCATCAAGCGAGTGCGTGCGAGAGCAATCAAGAAAGGTGTTCCATCTTGAGAAGGACAAGATCGTATACATCAAGATCAAGTGGAATATGCGCAAGACAAAGGTATGATCTTGATAGGGTTTCTTTCTTATCGGTCTCGTGGTGTTAGTTGGGGAGACTGGTTTATAGGATAAACAATCGTACTATCAAGAGGGGCTCTCAAGTGAGTAACTCAATCATATCTTTCAAAAAGAGCTCAAACCTTTGCATACCTAGCATCATCCTTTCTTGGTTGTTATTTGGATCTTATCCATGTGAGGTTCTAGAGCTTGTGGTAATATTCATAACAAGCTCTAGTTCATCAAAAACGGATTTCCCTTTTATATCATATTGCGTTTTTGATCTTTGAGGTTTTTCCGGTTTCTCACCAAGAGAGGTATCTCACATTATAATACATGAAATGTTCTCTCTTAGTGGTATCCAATATTTCTTGTTGTCCTCTTTTCAACAAATTGGTTTCGGGTCAATCAGAGTTTTCAAACTCTAGATATCGCCATTTGAATTTTGCCTCTTATTTGGTCCCGTTCGGAGTCTCCGGTCTACGTGGACCGGAGTCTTCGGTGTGGTCTGGAGTGTCCCCTGGAGTCCCCGAAGAGGGCTCCAGAATTCAGCCTAGGATAGTATGATAGGTGGTCCGGAGGAAGGTCCGGAGACTGTCCGGAGTCTCCGGTCCATGCCTCAGACCGGAGTCTCCGGTGTGGCTGGACCGGAGTCTCCGGTCCACTTGGCTCACAGAAGGCCTAGGACAGCCAGAGGACTGGTCCGGAGGCTGGTCCAGAGATGGGCCGGAGTCTCCGGTGTAGACCAGAGTCTCCAGTCTGCACACCGGAGTCTCGGGTCTGACTTTTTTCCAACGGGCAAAAAACGGTCAGAAATCTGGGGGCCTATAAAAATGGGCCCTTCTTCCCCAATGTCACTGCTCGAGTTTTATAGGCTTTCTCCTCCATTCTTGACACTCTTGAGATTTCTCCCCCTTTAATCCTCCCTTGATTCTTGCATATACTTTAGGGATTTGAATGAGGAGATCTAGATCTACAATCCCACCAATCCATCTCTCCTCTAAGTGAGGGGAACATCTTGGGATCTAGATCTTGGAGTCTTTTGTGGATTTCCTCCATTGTTCTTCCTCTCTTATTCCCCCACAATCTTTTGTAGCTTTGGTGGAATTTGGGACAGAAGCATTTGAGCACTACTTGTGTTCTCGCCATTGCATTTGGTGCATAGGTTTGAGTTCTCGGTGAGGATTCGATTGAGTGAAAGGTGAGAAGTTTTTTACTCTTGGGTTCTTGGAACCCTAGACGGTTTAGTGGTTTTGCATGTTCTTGGATTACTTGGGGCCTCCAATTAAGTTTTGGAGCTTTCCCCAAGCTTGTTTGTTGGGAGCCTCCAATTGAGTTGTGGAGAAGTGCCCCAACCTTGTGAGAGGTTCCGGATTGCCACCGACAAGTGTACCGATAGTGGAAGCGTGGATCGATCCCGTTGGGGTGATATTCACAGGAGAATAAGGGAGGCCTTTGTGGTGTTGGTGGTTTGATACCACCCCCTCTCCAAACGAGACGTACTCCATGTTGGGAGGAACTCGGTAATATATCATTGTCCCCGCGTGCCTCGGTTATCTCTATACCCGAGCTATTTACTTATGCACTTTACATTGTGATAGCCTTCGTGCTTGAAGTAATCTATATCTTGTTATCACATTGTTGCTTGTATTGCTTAGCATAAGTTGTTGGTGAAATTACGTGAACCCTAGTTGTTCTAGGTTGTGCTTGACAAAGTAAACGCTAGTTTATTTCTGCCTTTGTCGAGCCACTCTCGGAAAAGTTTTAATCGCCTATTCACCCCCCTATAGGCGACATTTGTATCCTTTCATCCGGGAATCTTTCACACATCACCTCAGCCACGAAGCACTTTGGGCCAACTGTGGAACCACATCGATCGTCGAGAACTTCTCTCATATCACAGCTCTAAGGACACATACTGTGTGCGTCGCAGTTGGAGGTAATGGTGTCACATAGGTCGGAAACTGCCCTAGACCTTGTCGGTTGTTCCTTCTCCATGTGTTGATTTCGCTGGGCATTATTCGACACCTCATGATCCAGGCGGGGGTAGCCGCTGGGACTGATGGAGGGCTTGGTTGACTCCTGGTCGAAGGTGGCATGCATCCTAGGAGATCTCTTGCTAAAGATGGGTATTCTTTTTTCTGAGCCATGGTTGTGCCAAGTAATTCGATTTCTCGACAAAGCTTATACGCCTCGGCATCTTCGCTGGTTATCAAGATTCCCTAGACGACTGATGTCTACGCACGCTTCTATTCTTGTAGAGAGTGTTGGGACTCCAAGTGTAGAGGTTTGTAGAACAGCAGCAAGTTTCCCTTAAGTGAATCACCCAAGGTTTATCGAACTCATGGAGGTAGAGGTCAAAGATATCCCTCTCAAGCAACCATGCAATTAAGATACAAGAAGTATCTTGTGTCCCTAACACACCCAATACACTTGTCAGGTGTATATGTGCACTAGTTCGGCGAAGAGATAGTGAAATACAAGTAATATGGATGATTATAAGTGGTAGTTGCAATCTTAAATAAAAATGGCTGCAAGCAAACATGTAGCAGAACTGATTGTAAATGGTGTTTTAATGCATAGAAACAAGGCCTAAGTATCATACTTTCACTAGTGGACACTCTCAACACTGATATCATAATTGAACACGTAAATATATTTTCTTCACTATGCTACACCGAACTATACTTTGGTTAGATAACAAACACCAATTCATTGCGTAGGGCTATAAAAACACTCCTTAAAGTTCACATTGCCCAATCTAGATAGCCCCACACTATCACCTTGAGCGCACTAGATGGTTCCAGATAAACACCACAATTTCATAGAGACACCCAACTCAAATTACAACTCATGATAAGTATTACTGTAATCTTTAGTCTAAGAGCCACACACAATGCGCACACTGTTACCTTCACATCGTGGGACAAGGTTTCTCCGGAGATCACATTAATAAAAGCACTTAAGTAGCATAATAGATGAAGAGTAACATCTACTTATTCAACTAGATTACAAAGCTCATGGTCACATAAAGATCATACCATGGGAGAGAGAGATAAACCATATAGCTACTGGTAGAGCCCTCAGCCTCGGGGGAGAACTACTCCCTCCTCATCATGGGTGTCAGCAACGACGATGAGGATGGTGGTGGAGTCGATGGAGATGGCTCTGGGGGCAATTCTCCGTCCTGGTAGGGTGCGATATGTCGTAAACATATTTATAACTTTTGATGCTCCATGCTTGTTTTGTACCAACTATATTATGTTTTGTCTACACTTTGAGGCATTTTTATACATTTTATGGAACTAACCTATCAACAAGATGCCATAGTGTCAGTTCATGTTTTCTGCTATTTTTGGTTTCAGAAAAGCTAGTAAAGAAATATTCTCGGAATTTGATGAAACAAAAGCCGAACTACCTATTGTTCAGAGGAGAAAACGGAGTTTAGAGGCCAGAGGGAGGCGCACCCTAGGGCGGCCACACCTGGCCCAGGCGCGGCCAGGGGGCGCCGTCCTATGGTGTGGCCCCTGGACCTCAACCGACCTTGCCCCTTCGCCTATATAAAACCCTCGAGGAGAAAACCCTAAGAGCATCCCCACTCGTTGGGCGAACCCAGGACGAAATCCAGACCTTTTTTTGGCCGGACGAAACTCGTTTCAGCCTGGGAACGTCGAGTTTCCCACTCGCGTTCTCAGGACGAGTTCCCAGGCGAATATAAAATAGCGACATATTCGAATTTTTATCGTTCCCGCCGGCGAGAGCTCGGCCAAAAGGTGTTTGACAGAATTAATGCCCACAAGTTCGGCGACAGATTATTACAGAACAGGGTAAAAAGGCTCGTCCATCTCTCAGTATTCGATGGGGATGGGCTCCTACGGCGTGGTCGATGCGACCGGGTTGGGCGTCTCGCCGGCGGATGCCGACTGGTTGGAGGAGGTGGAAGCGGAGCTCGACATAGTAGTGGCGTCGTTCGACGCAGGGGCGTTCGGCGCAGCGGCAGGCGTGATCTTGTCCTGAAGAATGGCCTGGCGGTGTGCCATGTACCAGGCCTTGATCGGCGAACTCATCGTCGACATGTCCTCGCCGCCCATCAGGAACTTGATATCCGTGTTCCTCTTCTTGAGGCGTTGAAGGCCGAAGGAGGGCGCGACGCCGGACAGGGGAATACCATGTTCGGGTTGAACCCGCCGTCGAACTCGGGGGACGAGGAGTACCTCTGCCGAGTGTTCGCCTGGCTCTCCTGGAAGCCGGCCGGCGAGATTGGCGAGAATCCGGCCGGAGAGCCGACGCTTGGATGGCTTCCCTAGTGTGGGGGAAACGGCGCCACCATCAACGCCGCGCGCGATGTTGTCGCCTGTTTCGCCTGGTTCGCCCTCATGGTCGCCTGCTCTTCCGCCGCCGCCTGCTCTTGTTCTTGCCTGAGCTTCGCCCTCTCCTTTCTGGCCTTCCAGTCGTCTGACGCGATCTTTTGGCTCTGCGACTTGGTCGTCCACTCGGTGTTGGACATGCCCTCCGGCTTCGTCGCTAACGCTCTTGGCTTCCTCGCCTTCTTCTCCCCTGATACCTCGCTGAGGTTCGATCTGGGTCTGATGAAACTCTTGGGCGGCATGGCGGGCGGGAGCTCGGCGAAGTGTCGGGAGTGGGGGCAATGGGGAAGAAAGGCGGCAGGGGAGAAAGAAAAGGGCGGGAGTTCGCCTTCTCTCGCTGCCAGAGCCGGCCCACGCCCATTGTCGCTCCGTCCTGCGTTCCCAGGGCATTCCCGGGATCCTGGGTACGGCCTGGGAAGCCCGGACCAAAGTTCGCCCGAATCCGGATGAAAACAGGTTCCTGGGAACACGACTGGGCCGATTTTCGACGTCCGGACCTATTTTTGGCGTCCGGATCGGCGCCCTGGGTAGCCGAGTGGAGATGCTCTAAGGACCGATCAGAAATCCATGAAAAAGTCTGTAGTCGCCGCCACCATCGTCCCTAGATCGGGAGGGGTCTGAATCTCTTCCCGGCACCCTGCCGGTGAGGGGAGATAATCCCGGAGGCCTTCTTCATCACCATGCCAGCCTCCGGAGTGATGCGTGAGTAGTTCATCCTTGGACTATGGGTCCATATTAGTAGCTAGATGGTTGTTTCTCCTCTTTGTGCTATCATGTTTAGATCTTGTGAGATGCCTATCATGATCAATATCATCTATTTGTAATCCTACATGTTGTGTTTGTTGGGATACGATGGATATTGAGTACTACGTCAAGATTGATTATTGATTCTATCATGTCTATGTTATTTGTGATCTTGCATGCTCTCCATTGCTAGTAGTTACTCTGGCCAAGTATTTGCTTGTGACTCCAAGAGGGAGTATTTATGGTCGATTGTAGGTTCATGCCTCTATTAATCTGGGGGAGTGACAGAAACCTCTAAGGTTGTTGATGTGCTTTTGCTACTAGGGAGAAAACAACAATCCTTTGTCCAAGGGAAATTGTATTGTTTACTTTACACACTTTGCTTCATGCAATTATCTGTTGCTTGCAACTTAATACCCGAGGGTTGTTCGGATGATACCCTGAAGGTGAATTATTAGTCATAGATGCAATTGGATTACGGTCTATGTATTATGTTGTAATGCCCAAATGAATCTCATAACGATCATCATGTCATGTACATTCATAGTTATTGTAACATCCCAGCATTAGAGCTCAGAAATAAGCTAAACCCAAATGTGTGCATTGCATTCATGCATAGAAAATCCAGAAAATTTTCGCGCTTTTGAACAAAACTTGTCAAAGTGATTGAAACTTCTCTTAACTTGATGGAATTGAAGTAGATCATCAAGTTGACTATGATAATTTTCAATATGACCTTTGCTAAAACCTTATTTTGGGTAAAGGATATTTGATCTAAGAGTAGATCAAATGTAATAAAAGTTAAACCCTAATACATTACTTAATGGTTTATAATTGACCCTTAAGTAATCATATCCTAGTATTCATTATAGAACTCATGAATACAAAGTTATAAATATAACTTAAGTAATAGGAATGTAACAAATAAATCTTGATCTATCTTAATCTCATCTACTTATACCATGAGTATCATGGTAATACCTGACCTTAACCCTTTAGTGAGATTAAGTAGCAAGGAAATCAAGTCAAGATCATTCGCCATGTATTTTCTATCCACATCAATCTTTACCATTCCTATTGGAATTATATTCTAATATCTGTTGTTCATCAATGTTGAGTAATCAACTATTGATTCACCAAGTCTTAACCTATCAATTCTTGACCTAGCAATTCTTGTCCTTATCATAGCATTCACTTAAGTCCTTTAGTGAAAGAAGTAAGAAGAGATAGGTGGTAATGCTAGATTTAAATATCATCTATAGGATGGGAGTGTTGGAAGAGAATAAGATCAAAGTGATAATTGATGGAGTTAACTCACTCCTAAAATGATAGAAGAGTTATCTGGAATATGTATATTTGTATGGTAACAAAGAAGATTACAAGGATGAATCCTGAAGAAAGTTACCAGGAGTAATCCTATTGGATCAAGTAGGTATAGTCAATGAATAATATCTCTTAGTCCAATAGAGATAGATAGAAGATAATTATAATACAATTGTAATGTTGTATGGATGAAAGCCTTGATTAGCCAACTAGAAACCTAAGCCATAAGTGATCAAAGGATTATAATGATCATGCTTTAGTCACCAAGATTGAATGCTTATATCATGTATAAGTGACATTGGTGGATAGAACATGATTGAACCCTAGTATAGCTATGCTATTCTAGGTTAGCCATGACAAGTCACCATGATATGATGTAAAGTTTGTATATAAGATACTAGAGTAAAGTAGATATAAGATAGTATAATTGAGCTGAAGCTAGAGTAGCATGGAGCTATTGAAGTAGTGTTATTCCTCTTAAAGAATAGTAAGTTTTTGAGGAAAGTAGTTTGATATATATATATCTACTGGAGTAATATTAGTGGTGGATGATTAAGGAAGAGTATGAATGGAGTTAGAAGTAACTACTTATTGGATTAGAGGTTATCAGTAGTAGAGTAGTTGATATAACCAAGTATGGATATGAGAAGATTATGAAAGCTTTAGAGTCAAGCTCATTATATTTACAAATGGATTTAGAAGGATAAAATGTGGATAAGAATATTCTGGTAAAGCAAAGCTCATCATGTTAGCACATGATGATGGATATGAAGAAGTAGTATATCTAGGAAAGGAATTCCTTAATTAGAAGTCTATGATTGTGAATTATGGAAGATATGAATTCTTGGTAAACACTAAACCCTAAATCTTTTACCAAACATAAAATCCATTTCACCTGATTGATCTATCATCTTAATTTCACAATGCTTCATAGGAATATTTCCTATAGTAAATCACTTAAGCACATCTTTGTCATTCCTAACTATCCTACTTAAATGTTCTTAGGAGTTATTCTTATCAAATCCTTTTCATAAGACATTCCAGATAATAACTTTCTATTTTAAAGGGTGATATCATTAAAGATCACAAACAGAAAGACAATATGCTTAGCCATTAATATTTACTCATATCAAAAAAAGAATATACGTAACCTAAACCCTAGGGTAAGCAGTTACAATTCAAATCTTGACCCCTATGTTAGTTATAATAAAATATATACAATACTATTTCCTAGATTCATGGGAATAATATTAACCATCTTAATTCTTTAGTATATCATGCATCAAATAATGATATAGGATCATAATATAAAAATTCCCTCCAAACTCTAAATTAACTAGAATTAAGTTTTATAAACAAATAAGAAAATGTACTAAAATAAATCCATGGCTTATTAGGGTAAGAAAATTAATAAAAAAGTTAATTACCAAATATTATAAGGATCTACATAAACAAAATAAAGAAATATAACATTATATAATAAAAGTTCACAAAATAATTTTAAATAACTTTATTATTGCTGCTTGTATTCAGCAAAGAACTTCCATAAAGAAAATTCAAAACAATTACTTAAAATAAAGGCTAGAAAATCAATTGTGCAAATTCAAATCTGAAAACAAAAACAGAAAAGATGAAAGGAAAAGACTAATCGAGCAGTACTAGCCCATAGCCCATTCTTTTTTATCCCTATCTGCCACTCAGAGCAACCAGCAGTAGCCCTTTGATGGCTTTGCCGCAGCCCACCTGGCCCAAGCCAGCCCAACTAGGCCCAATACCTCTTTGTACCTCCTATCCGTCGTCTTCCTCCGAGCGACAAGCATCTCGGTGGCGCCGTTGTCACTGTTCGCCAGCATCGCGATGCTCGTCGTCTCCCGCCGTCTTCTAGAGAGGAGATAAGGACGCTGTGGTGCTCTACTTCGATCTCATCCTCTTTTCCCCTTCCAAGCAACCTCCCTCTCTTCGGTTCCTCAAACCCGAAACCCTAAGCCGATGAATAGCCGACGTTCCAAACTTCCCTATGGCAGTCCAAGCACGCAGTGAGCACCGCATTTCTCCTCTATGCCGATTAGCCGGAGGAATTGAGCTGAAGTTCTCGGAGTCGAACCCCCACATCATTTCTTCCCGAACTCCGACTGAGCTCCGCCGTGGCTCCATCGCTGTTACAGGCCACCACAAGCCTCGCCATCAACCTCTTCTGATTCCTGGTGAGCTCATGAATCCCCAACGCCCTCTAGCTCATTTCCCCGTGGTCTCTGAGCATGTCCGCGTCATTGGACTTAGTGCGTCGCCGCCAGCCGTCGTCGTACTCCCTGTTCCGATGACCATCAGTGGGCGGCGCTACCCCATATTGGTTCCCCATACTCCTCTAAACCGAAACCACTAGCCACGCTTGCTAGAACCCCCTCTGTCGTTGTTCTAGATGCAATTCCGGTGAAACTCTGGTGAGCTCGTGTGGCAGCCAACATGGCCACGGCCCCACCTGTTCGTGTCTCTGGCTAGATTAGCTAGGAGTGTAAAAAGGATTTTGGGTTCGTGCTGATGTCATCATGGCATCACGCATGCGTCATATTTGACTAGGTCCACTGTTGACTAGTCCATTGTCCATGTGGCATCCAACGTGGCCAACGTCCCACCAGTCAGTGACTGTTTCTGGAATAGTATCGGTGTAAAAAGTATTTACCATTTAGAATTTAATTAGAAAATAATTTAGGAAAAGAATAATCTTGTAAATTTAATATCTTTTGTTTTATAATTCAGAAAAATATGTTCAATATATGAAAATTTTCAGAAAAATAAAATCTATAACATTAAACCATTATCAAACATTATTATAACAACAATTTAAATAATTATTATTTAATAAAGATTTTATAAGTAATAAAACTTTGATAATTCATATTTTAATATTGGTAAATGTTAAAAATATAAATAAAATACCAAAAATCTTAGAAAAATAAGAACTATAATTTAAAACTATAATCATACATTATTATTTCACCTAATTAAATATTTGTTATATTTTAAGTATTTATAAAGTAATAAATCTTATAAAAATCATATCTTATTATTTATAAATCACAAAAATAAATGTAATATACTAAAATGATCACAAAAATAATACCTACATGTAAAAAATACAATATTCTCCTTAAAAATACAATATTCCACTTTTGAGGTAAGTAAAATTTAAACACTTTAATAACTTGAATTTAAACCTATTTCCTTAATTAATAATTCATATACAGGTAAATAAAATTTGCTAATATTTCTAAAATTAGCTAATTGAGTCTAATAACTAGTATTAGTCTTAAATATTGATTTATCAGTCAACCATAAATGTAGGTTATTTTATAAAAGGATCCTTATCCAATATGAAATCTCTAGGAATAAATTTGTGACTAAATTAAATATTTTCCATTACTTCAACCACAAGTTTATAAACATATCAAAACACTATAGTGAATCCATAAGAAGTTGAGTAATGTTACTTCCTTGTTTACAAACTATAACTACTCATCTATAAAAAGTTAAATGATTCTATTCCATTATAATCTTGAAAAATCCCTATACCAAATAGAAGTAATGCCATTCTTAAGAAACCTTAAGGAAATATTATGAAATGAACAAAGTACAATCACCATAAGCTCTGTATCTTAAATTCCATCTATTTCTTTAAAGTTAACACCAGTCTACAAGACTTTAAATATTATGATCAAAACTTATTATGTGTTTTATAGTTTACTTTGGTCTGTTTCAGTTAATACCTAGTGCATCTCAATACCAAACTAACCAAGTTAAAAAACCAAGATAGATAAATCTCAAATACTAATGATGTCATTATTCAAATGAAGCAATTCTTTCTTACTTAAGAAAACCATAACTTGCAATCTAAACCAAGGATGTTAACTTAAAGTTTAAATGCTTTCATTTAGTTAAGAAAGATTTTCTTCAAAAGTTAATCCTTTAAGATACACTAAAGTAATTCTTAAGCATTCCAAAAATAATCTACTTAAGTAACAACCTTTATATAAGGAGTCTTTAGATACCATTCCAAGCTTGAATGTTCTACTTTTGTGTGTACTTTATTATACATACATGTTGTTTCACACACACACTCACAAGCCTTAACAAAAAGCACAAGTGTGAAACTTATCTAAAAGTACAACACATTCCAAAGGAATCATTTCTAGTATCCAAACCCTAGATCAACGTTATCCCCGGGATTCGAGTTTATCAAATTGCATTACATTACATATGCATAATAGCATCTTGCTTCTTTAAACATTAGTCCTTACCGGACCAATGATGCCGATTTCAGATATTGGATCTTATATCGTCTCGAAGACCGTGAGTGCATAATCTTGTAATCACAAAAGGCAAGTTCACACTTGCTTATGTCCTTTGATTATTTTCTGTAAAGTATTTTGCAAATCCAGTGTTGTCATCACCTGCATTTAAAAAGGTCAGAAAACACTATTTTCATAATAATATGATTATAGGTTATTTACCATGAGGTAATAACCTAATATGAAAGTTCCAGTGGTAAAGGAACATATTATCTAGGACTTAACAACCAATGTCGCCAGTGATTCTTGCGATGTATATCACGCATTAACCATGAGATTTGGAATGGGACGGAGAAGTCAGTTGTATCCTTTTCCCTTCGTATGGAGGCAAGACTATCTTAACGTGACGTTGTGATTCCTTGTGTGGATCCAACATATGGGTGGGCAACCTTAGGACCCGCGTTTTTGATGTCTAGATTATCTATGAGTGGCTGCCAGGGGTTTAGCCGGACCTATAAGGTACTTACCTAGGCATCACCAGCTCATAGAGTCTTCGGGACTCATCAGGGTTTTAGCCTGCCCGAAAGGGGGCTTAACGGAGGTGAGCCAGCCCCGAAGGATTGTGTAGACATATGGGGTCGTGAAGAGGGCAGTGATTGGCTTGGATCTTAGTCTGGGTCTCACACCAAAGAAGTGTGAACGAGCCTATAACTCGAATGTGCAACAAAGCTAAGATCTCTCATGGGAAAATTAACGCACCTATGCAGAGTGTAAGAACTGTAACTTGTTACTCCCTGTTCCGGGAAGGAGCTGCGAACGCGGCGTGAAAGGAACTACATGAAAGTTCTGGTAAACCCGTGAAGGCTGACGGACATAGCTTTTCAGGATAGAAGCAACCTTTGAAGAAATATTTACGAAAACTTGCATTGCCTACGACCTATGGTCTGTGGCTGTAGATGTAGTGCATAAAACACTCCTTTTCTAGTGAACTTGCTGAGTACGCTCGTACTCAATGTATCTTCTTAACCCTTGCTAGGTTCTAGAGCCAGTACATACGATGTCTACATCAATTTATGCTCCGGGAATCATCATCAAAAGCTAAAGCTCTTCAATGAAGTCAAGAAAGTCAACATATACATCAACTCAAGTGAAGACGAAGTTACTGATTAGATAAGAATATAATCTCTAGCCATAGAACCTATTTCTGTAGTGTATTGCATTAGTAGCAATGCCAAACCATTAGTTCAGATACTAGTCTTATTAGTATGATAGTTTTTGAATTGTTTATTTCTGATTTTTTTTGTAAGAAGTTTCTTTCTCTCTCTTTAACCTAGAGTGTTCTCTGGATCTTGTGTAAAGAGTTGAGTTGTAACCTATAGTCATGTCTTGGACCTGTTGTGTTTCTGTTGTACCACTCTGAGGGTTGTAATACTAGTGAACGGTGTTTCATTGGTGTTATGTCAAAGACTATAGTGTACTACATCATGCAGTGGTATGCTGGGTCACCGCAGTTATGCATTCTCTATCTGTCAATTGCCCAACTGTAATTTGTTCACCCAACATGTTATTTATCTTATGGAGAAACACCTCTAGTGAACTGTGGACCCCGGTCCATTCCTTACCACTGATATTCAATCTAATGTCTACTGTTTAATTTCTGCAATTACTATCTTCCACACTATGCGTTTAATCCTTTGTTTTCAGCAAACTAGTGAGATTGACAACCTCACTGTAAGTTGGGACAAAGTTCTATGATTGTGTTGTGCAGATTCCAAGTTGCTAGCAACACCTTGGGAGCTAGTTCTTTCTCCTACTGGTTTGATAACCTTGATTTCATAACTGAGGAAAACTTGTTGTTGTGCTCATCATACCTTCCTCTTGGGGTTCCCAACAAGCTCTACATCATTTGAGCCATCAGGGTGCCGAAACAGAGACTTTTGTCCCCTGAATCTCGTCTTTGGTGGCGGCGGTGCTGTGGAACTTTTTGTGGAATTCTGATACGGTACTTAGGGTTTTCTTGGGGAGGCGTACATATAGGCGGAGATGCGAGGTTGGTGGAGGCTTGAGGGTGCCACACCCTAGGGTGGCCCGCCCCTGGCCGCGCCTGAACCAGGTGTGGCCGCCCTGGGGTGCGCCTCCCCCTCTCCTCCGGACTCTGTCTCCATCTCTGAAAAATAAGAAGGTTGGCTTTTGTTTCATCTAATTCCGAGAATATTTCTTTACTAGTTTTTCGGAAACACAAAATCAGCAGAAAACAAAAAACTGGCTATGTGGCACTTGTTAATATGTTAGTTCCAAAAAATGCATAAAGATGCCACAAAGTGTAGACAAAAACATAAGATAATTGGTGCAAAACAAGCATGGAGCATAAAAAATTATAGATACGTTTGCAACGCATCAGCATCCCCAAGCTTAACTCATTCTCGTCCTCGAGTAGGTAAGTGATAAAAAGAATAATTTTTGAGGTGACATGCACCAACACAACCTTGATCAAGGTATTGCAAAGCATTGAAAGCTAGGATCAAAGTACTCTAAACATAAGCATGAAAGATATATTTCTAACAATAGGACATAACAACTATGTTACAACATGAAAGGCAACACAAACAAAAGATCATGAATAATGCTTTGAAAGACATTTGTTTGTTTCACATCGAGAAAACATAGCAAGAATGGTATTCAGCTTGTCCTTCATGGAATAGCAAAACATAAATGCATAGGACACCTTCAAAGTTCATAAGGGTGACTAGATACAAATAATTTAAGAACAACAAATACCATAATTATGAATCGATCAACAAGTTTTGGGACAATGCACATTGAACTCAAAATGACAACTATGCTCTCTTAACTGGTGCATAAAGATAGAAGATGGAGACTCAACAAAAAGGTAAAAAGAAAGGCCCTTCACAGAGTGAAGCATGGATTAATAAGTTTAATAAAGCTTCCAAAAATTATAGTAGTCATTAGCTTTAAGCTCTCATTACTCCTATCATAAGCATCTTGAATGGTTAAGGTTAAATTGAGGGAAAATATGAGTTATATGCTTGACAAATCACAAGTTGAAAATCTCATGCCCCTTGAGTACGAGTACCGAGACCTCATGCTACTCAACTTTGGTCCCAGGTAAGTTCTTGTCATTGTAAGTATATGTGTATCATAGAGAACCGCCAATGGGATACCCCTTGCCCCATGACACAAGAGCTATCCCATATCAAAATGACAAGGCAACAGACAATGAGCATCTCAGTGATCCTTTTATTTACCATGAGCATAGTTTTTTATTGAAGATGATTCATAGAGTGCTCATTATGGTTATGCTACAAGTTTCCACCATGATTAGGCATGGCTTAGGCTGACCGCCTAGGCGTTTCTCTAACACATATACAAAATCCATGGACTTACAAGCTCCCAACTCATTTAACACCAACGGCATCCATAAACAAAATAACATGATATCAACTAAATAGAAATAAGTGCAATGTTGAAAGCGTACCCCATGACAGCATGGTTTTGCTAACTCCCAACTTACAATTTGCAAGCATATAATCATAATAAGATAGTCACAATGGTTCAGGTTTATTAAGTGCAAGAAATAAAATGTGCCATCAAGTTCGTGAGAGCTTTACTAACTAATTTTCTCATAACAAAAATTTAATTTGGAGGAAGGATAAAACAAACTATTTACTTGAAATAGCAAATGATGCTATTAGGTATATATGGTGGACATAAATGGCAAACTTTGGTTAAAGGGAGTTGGATGCACGAGTAGAGATCATACTCAGTACAGGTGGAGGCTAGCAAAAGACCGGGAGCGACCAACTACGAGAGCAATAATAGCCATAATCATGTAGAGCGACAAAACATTATTAAACAAAGCATAAAGTGATATCACAAGTCAAAAACTAAATGATCATAGAGGCTAGGTGACTGGTTCATAGTCATAACATGGTGTAAGCATGTGCCAAGTCAACCCAAATAAAGCATCAAAGGAGAATACCATAATATTATGCTTTTGTATGCTAAAAACAACGCACGATTCTTTCATGGCACATTAAGAAATCTCAACTGTTTGAAACAAGTCATGCTACAACAATAACCACTAAGCATATAGTCAAAGCAACATCTAACATGACATGATAAAGTCCAAGCCACAGTCAAAACAAGCTTCTTTTTGTACCACCATAAGCATGAAACATTCTACTCTTTTCCAACACCAATCAACTGTCACATCCCAAGATTTTCCAAATCTTGTAATGTGAAAAATTAAATAAACAAAATAATTTTTTGTTGAAAATCAGGGTGAAAAGAAACTTTTGTTTCTAAAAAGAAACTTAAAATCCCATCTTGAACAAACTTTGATTAAAGTTTGAATTCAACAAATCCAAATCAAGGGAAATGCATTCCTCAATGAATGTATCTGGAAATTGAACACTTGGAAAATAAATCCAAATCCCTAAACCCTAATGGAAGGAAATCATTTCCCAAGTTATCTCCAAATCTATGGATTTGATCCATACCAAATTTGATCAACAAATATTCACAAAGGATCAAGTAAGACCATAGAAGTTGGTTTCACTTAATTTGGAACTATAAACAAAACCTTATGAATATAATAAGATAAGGAAATTGAATTTCCAAAGCCAATAAAGCCCTTACCAAAAGCCATACCAATTGGTGAACAATTATAATCCTAAAGGGATTAAAAAGATAAACATTTGATAAAGGAAAATAAATTGTTTTGGAAATACTATTTTGGATCTTTTAATAAAAGACTTTGTTTTCAAATGAAAAGGTGAGCCAAATTAATTTTGGCCAAACTTTTGTAATAAAATATTTTGTTTTGATAAAATGAGTAAAGGTTTATTTAAATAAAATAATAAGGATTTAAATATCCAATTTTATTTAAGTAAAAGGCTTTTCCCATTTTAAATGAACACCAAGTATTTTATTACTACTTTGAAATCTTTTATTAAAAGGTTTTGCTTTGATTAAAATGAGTAAAGGATTATTTAAATAAAATAATAAGGATTTAAATATCCAATTTTATTTAAGTAAAGGCTTTCCCATTTTAATTAAACACCAAAACTTATTTATTTATTTAAATAAGTTTCCAAGTATTCTTTTATCTTTCAAATTAAACCTTCTGGTTTGGTTTTGAAAATAATTGGATTTCAAATGGAAAATTTTATTTAAATAAATCACAACCCTATTTTAATAAACTAAAGATCCATTTTATTTAATTATTAAATGGATCCTAAAATAAATAGAAATATTATTTTATTTTGAGATTTGGATTATGTTGAAAACAGAACCAAATTCAAAGCAAAGTTGATTGTTTGTTTGAATTGTTTGAATTGTTTGATTGTTTGAAAAATTGATTGAAAATTCAAAACAGAAATAGAATTAGAAAAGGAAAAAGAATTTAAACAGAAAAAAATAGAACAGCCCACTAAGGCCCAGCAGCAGCCCACCTGTTCTCTTCCCCGCAGCATCCTTTTCTCACTCAGAAACTGACCCGCTAAGTCAATGACAGCCTGGACCCACTCCTCCTCTCTCTCACTCGTTGACGAGATGACCCCACCTCCTCTTATTCCTCTCCCGAACCGTTTTTCTGCACCGCGAAAGGAACCCGCACTGTGTATGACCAGTGGACCCCTCCCCCTCCTTTCTTTCCACTGACCAGTAGGCCCATCTCTACTGTTCTCCTTCCCCACCCCGCGACCAGTTCTTCTCCCCCGTTCTGCCGTTGATTCCTCCAGCTTAATTCGCCTTAACGCGACCGACGTTACCAGCTTTGATCACGCAGACGTAAACGCCCGTGTCTCTCCTATAATTCCCCTCTGACACCCCGCGCTGGCACGCCTTAGACCGCCCCTAATTTCTTCCCGAGCTCCTCTGTCTCCGGTGAGCTCCGAGAGAGATTCCGGCCAGCCAACGTTACCCCTTATCTCCTCGACCATGCTCTCGTGATCCCCACCTCCTGGCGATCATCCCCGTAGCGCCAGCTTGCCCCCGAGCGACCCAGAGCGTCGACAACCACCTCGACCACCGTCGCCACCGTCTGTCTGCAAACTCCGGCGAACTCCACAGGTAGTTTCCAGCCGCCCCTCTTCTTTTCAATGATGCGCCTAAGACCAGTGGCTTCTTCCGCAACTAATGCCATCGTCCTCGTGTCCTAGCTCACACCGTAGCGTCGCCTCGTCGTCAACTGTGAGCAACCGCCGTTTGCTTCTTCTCCGGCAACGTTCCCCGGTAAGCCTCGACCGCCCCGAGCCCTCTCGTTCACGCCCATAGCTCCGACATGACCTCCTGCGTCTAACCCAGACCTCTGTTTGTCCTCTCGTGATCCACAGCGACGTCCACGACGACCACCCGACGCACCCGACGCCGTCCTCCACTCCGGCGAGCAATCGCAGTCGTGCCAGAGCGCCCCTCGCCCGACCAACCCCTCCCCGAGCATCACCGTGATCCCCTGAGCCCGGTGAGCTACTCCTCTTTCTCCCTCACCCCCGGTAGCACCAGCTCCGCCATCGACCGACCGCTCCGCCGCCAGCAGCCGCCGCAGCGCCGCTCGTCTATGACCAAGCACCCCACAGCCGTTCGATCTATATCTAGCGCTCACGATTAGTTCCCTTAAACACCGAAGAGGTATGTCCTCTGGACCGCACGATTAGATTAGATCCAACGCTCCACAGCCATGATCCGGCCGAACCGGTATCGACCAATAATATCAAGCCGCGTGTCGCCTGTTAGGTTTAAAACAGAATTTGAAAACAGAAACTTTTGCAAACTTCAAACCCTTGTATCTTTGGATCCACACGTCCAAATTTTGCAAATTTGATGTCGTTGGAATCAGCAAGACAAACCCTAGCCAACCCTGCCCTTAGTTTAGCAAATAGTATATGTTAACTTGTTTAACTTTGCAGATTCTTTTGTGTGCTTGCTAACATTAGAAAAATTGCTTAAAAGTGTTTTTAGGGTTAAGACCTTTGCCAATTAGTTTATTGTGACCTTACTGACCCTAGGACCCAACCTATGTTTTGGAAAATGATTTTGGAAAAGAATAGAATGGATTAATTGGTATAGTCCATTTCTAGTTAACTAAAAACTATAGTTTTGGTTATGAAAATGTTTTTGAGTGAAAACTTTGAGAAAATGTTTTGGACCAAACCTACTGACCCAAACACCAAGTTTTGCAATAGCAACTCATTTGATGAACCCTATAGGTTAGTGCCTTGGTAATAATATTTCTACACCACATAGAATGACACTTTGTTTTGGAAAATGGTTTTATAGTAAAGCCTTTTGCTAACAACTTTACCACTTTGGTAAATGACCAATTTGGAACTTACAAAGTTTAGAAGCCTAGTGTAGACCATCCTTACAATAGAACCAACCTTTGCATGCTTATGCATGACTTAGATCCCATTACTTTGTGTGTGAAAAATTGTTTGTTTGACTTTGTTATTTTATGTGTGTAGTTTTGCTTGATTGGTAGATTAAGTTTGTGCCTTGCTTGATTGAATTGTAGTGACTTGAAGAGTGTGAGTGTTGCAAGGACAAGGAGTGAACCTATACCCTCTACCAAAAAGGCAAGTGATATCATCATGAATATTCCATTCCTATATTTTATACTTGCATTAGTTATATTTTGTTAAGACTTGCATGCCACACTTGTCAAATGATGTTGGGAAATCCTATATAGATTAGAATGCTAGAGTTGCTAGGAAAATTCCCTAAGGATAAGTTGCCATGCCATGCTTAGCCTAGCTATTAGAAAACAAGGGTGGTTTATATATTCACACTATGGAAAAATATCCTAAGTCTAAGGACTTGTTTTTATTTAACAAAACAACTAAGTTAATGAATCACCTGGGTGGAATGGAAAGAATGGTATATGTTGAGTGGTTCACAAGGCCATGGACTTGGCTTGTGTATCTCACTTGTGGATGGCCACCCAGGAACAAAGAGATTTGAGATGTCAAATGTTGAGAAGCTTCAAGTGCAACCACTTGGCAATATGGGCTCTGCCATGATCTTAGGATGCTAGAACTTAGTCTCTTGGACAGAGGGTGGTAGATGGGATGATAGGTTGGAGCGCGTCCATTTGACTAAGGAAAGGCTACTGAAGGATCTTGTCTTGGGAAACCAAGTCTTGTGGGGAAAGTGCACCACCTCTGCAGAGTGTAAAACCTAAGTAATTAGCCATGTCCCTGGTAAAGGACAATTTGAGCATCAAGACATGGAAACTTCAAAAATCTCATCACTCCAATTTCAAAATAAAACTTGTGGGTGAACAAGGGTTAAAAGGATCTTCAGTCATTGATTGGTAGATGCCCTGAGTGGATCTGGAGTCTTTGATTGATAGATGCCTTGGGTGTTTTGTGCCAAGCAAAAACTTAGTGTTTTCAAAAGTTAAGGAAAATCTATTTTGAGCAATGCAAGCCTAAGCTCCACCAGCCAAATGCATATAGTATTATAGTCCACTTAAAATATACTAAGGTATCACTTGCCAATACAATTCAAATGTATTGACCCTTGTGGCTGTAACTTGTAATGTTGCAGGTTTGATTGATTTTAGTGAATATTGATTGATTAGGATTACAAAGTCTACAACCAACATCTGCCTGTGGCACTTTGAAGATGAAGGACCCATGACTATAGATATTCCGCTGCAATGTAATGTAATAGCCATATGAGCTATGTTTGATGTAATAAAAATTAAGTTCTTCCTGGTTATAAAGTTGTATTATGACCTTTGTTTCTTGATATTACATCTGAACTGTGGATGCTAGCTATTGATCCAGGGACTAGCATTGTAAACACAGGGATCTTTTCCTTTACAAAGGAGGGACCCTACATCAACTTATTTGAAACAACTCACAAAGATTATAATCAATAAAAACCAGAGAGCTTGTCTCACCTAACTACAAAAAATAACTAAAAAGTTCTGAACAAAAAGAAGAAGAAAACTAAAACTAAACGTAGTGCTAGCAAAAGAGAACACTCACAAAACAATAAGAGTGAAAACTAGAATGTCCTAGACAATGAATAATGGGGTGTGTCTTCTCCAAAAGAAGTGTGATGGGATCCAACCAACTTATTACAGCAAACAAAGCAAAAGAAAACTAAAAACAAAAACAAAGACGCTCCAAGAACAATACATAGTGCATGACGCAATAAAAATATAGTGTCTTGAAAGAAGACCTGAGATTTGTGTTGACGCTTGTACCTCTGGAATATTTCTTGGGGTGACACGGGTGGCATACCCAAGCTGGATCTTTTATCCATACTTCATCTCATCACATCATTCTCTCCCTACAGTTGAAAACTTCCTTTATACAAAACTTCACACAATCTTCATAGCAACATTAGTGTGTGCAAGATAATAAACCTTTGAGTTCAGTTTCAACTCAAGTAAAACAACCATTAAAATATTAGCTACTGTAGAAAATTCTTTTAAAATCTCAAGTGATCAAAAGAACTCAAAAAGAAAGAGATTAAGAGGCAAATGCAAATAATGGCAGAAATCTGTCAAAACAGACCTGCAGGTAAAGACCGATTTTTTCAAAAATCTTCTATTGCTCAAATCGAAAAGTGCAGAACTAACGAAAGTTGGGTAATAGCCAGGGGAATGTGCACAAAGAATATCAGGGCAATTCGACGTTCTGGCTGGGAGAATTAAATTTTTCGATGACATCACAAAATCAGTTTCGGGACAGCAACTTCCCTAAATCTTATTTCCTTCTAGTTAGAGGCTATTCTTGGCACAAAAATGAAATAAAAAGGATAAGGAGAGTTTATTACATAGGGCAATAACTTCCAAGACTCAAAGAAACAAAAATAAACTGATAGCAAAAATATAATGGGTTGTCTCCCAAAAGCTATTTCTTTATAGCCATTAAGATAGGCATGATAATTTCGATGATGCTCACATAATAAATATGAATTGAAGTAAAAGAGAGCATCAAGAAGCAAATATAAAACAAATTTAAGTCTAACCCACTTCCTATAAAAAATAATCTTGTAAAGAAACAAGTCATGAAAGCATAAAGCAACAAGCATAGGAAAGCAAAACAAGTGCAACTTCAAAATTTTCAAAATAAAGAGGGGAAACTTAATATTGTTGAGATACATAAACCATGTTTCCCTCTCTCATAATAACTTTAAGTAGCATCATGAATAAAATTAACAATATAACTATCACATAAAACATTCTTATCGTGAGCCACATGCATATAATAATTATTACTCTCCACATAAGCATAGTCATTCTTATTAATTGTAGTGGGAGCAAATTCAACAAAATAGCTATCATTATTATTCTCATAACCATAATCATCAAATATAGGAGGCATATTTAAATCATAATTAATTTTCTCCTTAATAGTAGGTGGACTGAAAATATCATATTCATCATTGTAATCATCATATGTTGGAGGTATAGTATCATTATAAGAAATAGAATAGTTATCTTCCAAAGTGTGTTCATTTGTAAAAATATCATCATTAGAAGGGACATGGATAGTAGTAATAGTACAACAATTATTAACATCATCATTTTCAGAATTGGTACCGAAGAGATTTTCAATATCAAAAGTAGTGTGCTTTTGATCACTGCTATAGATAATAGGCATAGGTTCATCATCGAGTTCAGACTCATCGGCAAAAACATATAATAGGAGCAACATGTTTAGGGGAAATACCGTTTCCTCTCTCCTTTTACTCCTCCTCTTCTTCTTCTTCTTCTTACCCTCTTTAGGAGGGAGAGGCTTGAAAAGAAGCTTCTCCACATATCCTGGTTTATTGTTAGAGACAATAGAAGAAACTTTGGAGGATTCCTCCTTTTCATTAATAAGAGCAAAACACATATTAGTTCTGTCATATTTTGGTAAAATCTCATCTTTTATAATATTTTGTATGTAAGTATTTGTGTGGCAGTTATCAACACAGTAAAGATGACAACCATGCAGGACACTATTCATATCAAAAGCACTCATATCTACAAATAAGTTTTTCTTGATAACTCTTCACACCCCAAAAATAATGTAAGTTCATCATGCTGATTAGGAGTGATCATGTCATCACAATACAAAGTTGCAGTACTCATTGGATTAGAAAGGCTATTATCATAGCTTGAGCATTGAAAATTAAAATGACCCACTTTATGGCAAAGTTCACAAATAAAAGGATAGAGGGGACAAACCTTTTCACCAAGTTCATTTAGATCCATATCCCACGTTCTAGTTTTTTCATTCTTGTGGTGGATACAATATTCTTCTTCGATTTGATTCTTTCACAATGTCTAAGTACTCCACAAAAATTAACACGCTTATAAGAAATAGTACTTTCAGAGTTTTGAGCATGTTTATTGCTATCATTAATAACAATTTTTTTCATGCAAGTGTCTTTAAAAGGTTCATGATACATGTCCCAATTTTCTTTAGGAGCTCATGAATGGGACATTTGAGCATTAGTGACTTCAATCTCCCCCATGCTTGGGCAATAAATTCTCCATCATGAGGATGAAAATTATAAATATAATTACTATCTTTATGAATTTCATGAGGAGGATTTAGAGTAAAAGAGAGATTCAAGTTCCTTCCACTCCGAATGATGAGGATCATCTAGTAGCTCATACCACTCCCTTGCTTTGTCCTTAAGTGATAAAGAGAATAGCTTCCTCTTAACTTGATCCATTGAAATACATGCACACTTGAACAACTCGCACAATTCATGTATAAAGAGTAAATGATCACCAGGATGGACAGTTCCATCTCCAAAATAGCAGTTATTCATAACACGTTCAACAATTTTCATAGGTATTTTAAAAGGGACACTTTCAGTATGTGGATTTAAAATATCACAAGCATCATTAGAATTACCACATATGGGAGAGAAAGTATCACTAGAGCAAATTTTCTCCTCTAAAGCTAGGGAACTAAAAATATCATTTTTACAAAAACTAGCTTTCCCAAGCTTAGACGAATTCATAGCATTAGCAACAATGGTGTTCAAAAAATTCATACTAATAACATTGCTATTAGCATGCAAAGGAAGTTCCATAGGTTTTTTAATTTTCTCTTCAAACACTTCATGTCCTAACTCAGAAAAAATATTATAAAGCTCTCTAATTTTGTTGTTGTTTTCCATTAAGCCTAACTAGTGAAAATAAAAACAAGAAACAAAAAGATATAATTACAGAATATAAAGGAAATAACTTCGAGCACTCACACACTAGCAATAGTACTAGAAGATAGCTTAGTATCCAGAGGATGTGAGTACCTTTTACCTTACCCCCCGACAACGGCGCCAGAAAAGGGCTTGATGTCTACACACGCTTCTATTCTTGTAGACAATATTGGGCCTCCAAGTGCAGAGGTTTGTAGAACAATAACAAGTTTCCCTTAAGTGAATCACCCAAGGTTTATCAAACTCAGGGAGGTAGAGGTCAAAGATATCCCTCTCGAGCAACCCTGCAATTAAGATACAAGAAGTCTCTTGTGTCCTCAACACACCCAATACACTTGTCAGGTGTATATGTGCACTAGTTCGGTAAAGAGATAGTGAAATGCAAGTAATATGGATGATTATAAGTGGTAATTGCAATCTGAAATAAAAATGGCTGCAAGCAAACATGTAGCAGAACTGATTGTAAATGGTGTTTCAATGCTTAGTAACAAGGCCTAAGGATCATACTTTCACTAGTGGACATTCTCAACAATGATATCATAATTGAACACATAAATATATTTTCTTTACTATGCTACACCGAACTATACTCGGATTGGATAACAAACACCAATACATTGCGTAGGGATATAAAAGCACTCCTTAAAGTTCGCATTCCCCAATCTAGATAGCCCCACACTATCAAATTGAGCGCACTAGATGGTTCCAGACAAATACCACAATTCATAGAGACATCCAACTCAAATTATAACTAGTGATAAGTATTATTGTAATCTTTAGCCTAAGAGCCACACACAATGCGCACACTGTCACCTTCACATCGTGGGACAAGGTGTCTCCGGAGATTACATTAATAAAAGCACTTGAGTAGAATAATAGATGAAGAGTAACATCTACTTATTCAACTAGATTATAAAGCCCATGATCACATAAAGATCACACCATGGGAGAGAGAGAGAGAGAGATAAACCACATAGCTACCGGTAGAGCCCTCGGCCTCGGGGTAGAACTACTCCCTCCTCATCATGGGAGTCAGCAATGACGATGAGGATGGCGATGGAGTTGATGGAGATGGCTCCGGGGGCAATTCCCCGTCCCGGTAGGGTGCCAGAACAGAGACTTCTATCCCCCGAATCTTATCTTAGGTGGCGGCGGCGCTGCGAAACTTTTCGTGGAATTCTGATCTAGCACTTAGGGTTTTCTCGGGGAGGCGTATATATAGGCGGAGAGGCGAGGTCGGTGGAGGCTCGAGGGGGCCACACCCTAGGGCGGCGCGCCCCCTGGCCACACCTTGACTAGGTGTGGCCGCCCTGGGGTGCGCCTCCCCCTCTCCTTCGGACTCCATCTCCGTATCTGAAAAATAGGAAGGTTGGCTTTTGTTTCGTCCAATTCCGAGAATATTTCTTTACTATTTTTTCTGAAACACAAAAACAGCAGAAAACAGGAAACTGACTCTGTGGCACTTGTTAATATGTTAGTTCTATAAAATGCATAAAAATACCACAAAGTGTAGACAAAAATATAAAATAATTGGTACAAAACAAGAATGGAGCATAAAAAATATAGATACATTTGCAACGTATCAATAACTACTTTATCCGCAATCAGGTTCCGGGCCGAGATGGGATAGTGTCCCGCCAGAGAGGAGTTGTGACTAGGGGCACTGGTGGTTGGGGCGATGCCGGCTGTTGCGTCGGGTGAGATGCTCTGGCTACCAATGTGTCGATTCTGGCATTACCCGGCGTCTCATGTCCTCCCATGCCGATAGCTCTTGGTGGAGCTTCAGCGACAGGAGGTCTCGAGGCAGGAGAGTGGAAAAGAGTTGTTGATTGTAAGACGACATGCCTTGATCGCACAGACTTCTGCGCGTACTCGGAGAGCATCCGGATCTCTGCTTGTCGGCTTTCAAGCAACTCCTTTTCGCGATCCAACCTCTGTTTCTCGGCATCCATTGTGTTTCATTCATGTATGAGCGTAGATCTGTATGCACCGATCTCTGTCGCCCTTGAGCAACGATAGATTGAATCTGCCTAGCCATCGCTCGCGTCACTAACGTAACCGGAATTATCGTTGAGGGCGACCGTGCCTCCCTTTTTGAGCCGGTACTGTCCTCATGACTAGAGCCTACGTAGCCGACAAAGATGTCGATGGAACCGACCGGAAGGATAGTGCCGCTAGTCATTTCCCGAGTCGTCGGTGTCCATGTTGCCTCGTCGATGAAGTTGAGGCTTCCAAATTGGATGGATCGGCCTAGAATGATAGTCTACCCGATCTGAGATCTCGCCCAATCCATAAAACCTTGAGTCGTAGGCCTCACGGTGGGCCCCAAATGTCGTGGGATTACCATAGCCGGTACCATCGCGATATGGACTGATGAAGCGAGGCGGGGTGACATCAGGTGAATCGAGGATGAGATTGGTACACACGAGTTACCTAGGTTTGACCCCTCACTCTTACAGGTAAAGATCTACTCTTGCTTTGATGTATTGATCTTTTGTATTGAGTTACAAGGTTCCACCGACTTAGCTCTATGTGTTTTTCCGCGGGTTCTATGGGGTATCTCACGGAACAGATTTTATGATCTCGTATATGATTGAACCTTTCTCTATATATGTTAGATCCCTTCTACTCTACGCCCTAGCCAACCTTATATAAACGACCGAGTTAGGGTTAGGGTTTACAGTATGTATTTGTACCGTAATAGGAGTCTTAGCCGACTAAGTCTTCCTTGTATGGTACTTCAAGTCCTTAGTTTCCGCGTACTCTGCGACTCCCTTGAACCGAGTAAGGCTCTATACCTTATCCGGCTCAAATCTTGTTTCTCCGTGTAAGCCCACTAGGAACGGTCGTGGGCTTTTCATACCTACCGTTTATTCGGCCCAGTGAGCATACCTGGCTTGACATATCTCGAATAGAGGGACTGACCCTAGCATAACATATAGGGTGCAATAAGTTTATTGTTCAATCAGTTTGCATGCGAGTTGTAGAGACAATACTAGACGGTGGCTTCTTAGTGACATCTTCATAATAAAATGAGAAATTGAAAGATTTTGTTGAAATTGTTCGTTTGGAAATTTCTCGAAAAGCTAATTATAGGTTCTTCTCTCCATCAGAACAATAGGACGGTTATACTTATTACTAAACTTATTGAAGAGATGAAATAGAACCAAGGTCTATCTTTTTTATCAGAGGTTGAATCGATCATCAGAAGAAGAATTAGGCAGAAAATTAGGATACATTCTGAAAAAATGGAACTTCCATGAAAGAGAAGAAAATGAAATGCTTTTATAAAAATTCTCATAGAATCGAGAATGAAAAAAGTTTATGATGATCGTTGCATTTTATGGAGTGGTTTTGATCGAGCTAGAATTGAGTATTGTAATAGGAAGGCTAATTTAGTGGTGCATGAGCTTGCTACAAATGCTTTTCATTCTGGTTTAAATTGTATTTTCGATGAACCCAGGTTTATTATGCATCTGCCCATGAATGTTATAACTTTGTTTGATAATCAATAAAGTGCGCCGAATGGCTTTTCAAGAAAAATGTGAAAATTATCAGGCATGGTGTTCCTCTCCTATAAAACGTACAGAGCCGCCTGCCGTGCTCATCTCTTCGCCGGTGAAGCCAAACCACCACGTAACTCCCCCTTCGAGCCACCGCTACCGACGAAGAAGCGCGGGCGCGAGCCCTTCCCTGCACACCCCGATCTCTCCTGCCTCCCAAAATTGGAGGTGGCGGCCTGCCATGCCATCCATGGCGGTCCCCCTCGTGCTCGTCCTGCTCCCCTTCGGCCTCCTCTTCCTTCTCTCCGGCCTCATTGTCAACACCGTCCAGGTATCCCTCCCTCCCCGAGAACCCCCGCTCGATCGACAAGACATTTCGCGCCATTTTCGGGGCTTTCTGGTGATATGATCTGATTTTATCACTGCACAACGATTTGTCTCCCTATTCGGGTATCATTTCTTCCACTATTAATTAGTAGGCTTCCTTTAATTACTTATTGATGTCTGTAGGTTGTACTAGATAAATTCTAGTATATCTGAAGCTTATTTTTGGTGTCATGGTGGTCGTACGCGTCTTTATATTCAGGTAGAAAAGGGACAACTTGCTGAAAGTTGACTGGTTTGTTCCTATGAACCTGAAAATTGCAGGCCATCCTACTTGTGTCGATAAGGCCCTTTTCGAAGAGCTTCTACCGGCGGAGCAACAGATTCTTGGCCGAACTGCTGTGGCTTCAGCTCGTCTGGGTTGTAGACTGGTGGGCAGGCGTGAAGGTATGAAGATACGCTGAATATCCTGGTGATTTCGAATTTGCATTTCTCGTTTTGCATCCATTAAGAAGTTTTTTGTGTACAACATTACGCGCTGTATTTATGCAAAATTCAAAGCACGATCCAGCATTGCGTCTGATTGCAGCAATTACCCTTTTTAAATGTGTGTTTTCCTGAATACTGTTCAGTGGTGATGAGTACGATTAACAAATTTAAACCCCACGAAATGCTACCGAGGTCGCTAAATTTCTGTTCACAGTTCATACGTTTTCATCACCAATCTGAATGAACATACTCCTTAGGTGCTCATTATGTAACTTACATATTTCATATGATGTTTATGAAGCAAAGAATCGCCTTACTTGGTTTATCTCATGTACTAAAATAACTTCAACTCATGTTCTGCAGATACAGTTCCATGCCGACGAGGAAACTTACCAGTCAATGGGTAAGGAATCGTGTGTGAGAGCTGTTGGTGCTTACATTATTTCCATATTAGCTTATGGGAAAATGTAGCTCAATGAAAATTTCTAGGTAAAGAGCATGCACTTGTCATATCAAATCATCGGAGCGATATTGATTGGCTTATTGGATGGATTTTGGCACAGGTTAGTATCCCTTAGACTCCTACGTTTTTTTAATATTTGTTAGAAACTGGTATTTTTTGTTTGGTATTAATCTTATGATCTGTCAACTGACGAACCGTTATGACTCCTTTTCTGGTCGACATTTGGTCAGCGCTCAGGATGCCTGGGAAGTACACTTGCTGTTATGAAAAAATAATCAAAATTCCTTCCAGTGAGTTAGCTACCTCAGAAATATTTTACTCCTTTAACTAGTGTTTTTGACGTTAAATTATATACCAAAAGGCTGTTTCTTAAAAGAAAATCGTTGTTGTTTAAAGTTGATTAATGCCTTTTAACAAAATTTGGATGAAATATTGGTAGAAGATTTGGTATCCTTCATATACCACTATATTAACTTCCAAGTATCAACAGAATGTGTATACTTTATATGGATGTAACTTGCATATCAATTAATTTGTAGCTGTAGTAGCAAAAGTAGGTTGGCAGCATTGACAGTTAACTGTTCTGAGAGCCGTAAATAATTGTTTATGATGATATGGCTATGGGAATGTGGTCATATGTGCAAGCGCTGATATGTAGCAAGATAAACGCAACCTATTGTTATGGAATCTGTCCAAAGTGGATGGCAGGAAATATCTTGAAGAGAAGTTGAAGTCAATGCCTCAGACATGGGTATGACCAGAACAGCTGGTCTCTGCTTTTGATAGAAAATCCTAATAGAGAATTAGTAGAACCTGTTTAGTTCAGTGGAAATGAATTGGGAATTATGCGTATAGTGCACTAGTCTCAGTGAAGTGCACATTCCAGCTTCTAAATCCTGCTTGAGCATTCAGTGACACCTTAGTTTACGGTCCTGTGTCTTTGCTGTGGTATATGTCACATGCTCAACATTCTGCAAGTTGTTTTGATCACTCATTGCAGGTTATTGGCTGGTCCATGTGGTTTGCAGAATACCTCTTTTTGGAGAGGAGCTGGGCAAAAGATGAGAATACCCTAAAAGTAAATTTCCACCTCGAGTTTACATGAAATCCTAGCGTTATTTTCTTATCATAGTAGTATTGTCACTCTTTGCTTCTAGTGGGGTCTCCAAAGGTTGAAGGACTTCCCCAGACCATTTTGGCTAGCTCTTTTCGTTGAGGGTACTCGCTTCACTCCAGCAAAGCTTTTAGAAGCTCAAGAGTATGCAGTTTCACAGGGATTACCAGCGCCTAGAAATGTACTTATTCCACGCACAAAGGTACTTCTCCATTTCCTTGCTGATATTTTTCTCCATTTAATAACTCATGTGCTATTATTACTATGTCTGTTAAGCCATGTATTCTACACCAGGAATGCTAAATATCTCCTCCCAATCTACCATTGAAAATCTTCTGATAACGTGCATATTATATATTTTATATGCAAGGTGTTTGATTTTAAATGTTGAAATCTCTACATGGTAACAAAATTACATATTTTGTGCCATGATCAAACTGAAAGTACTTTTTGTTAGTTCAAGGTATGGTATACAACCAGTAAAAAAATATTCATAATAATTAGGATATATAGCCACTGTAAATTTGGCCACTTCGTTGTGTGCCTATGTGTTTTATGTGTACGGCGAACAAATAACATATTGATCGGTTAAAATCTATTTAGGTTTTATATAATTATGGAAAGGTAGCCCTTTATATGCAGTCTTAGCCTATTGTTATATTTGTTTCTCAGGATAAATGAACTTTGGAGACCAGGGTGTTTGCCTTTATATAATGTAGTAACATGTTCTTTTGATAATTTCATATGGTTCTCTTTCTTGTGAGTTGTAAGTCCATGTAAAATATGACAAGTGACAGTACTAAATTTTGAAAGACTAAATCGGAGTATCTCAACTCCAGGGCCAGTTGAGTCTGATAGCAGCTAGGCTTCAGTCTAATTGCTACTCCCTCTGCTCCAAAATATAAGATGTTTTAGCCTTTTTCTGAAACACATGTATCTAGACGTCTTTTAGTATGTTTTCATTTTGGTTCGAACCTATACACTAAACGGCATCTAGATACATGCATTTCAGAAAAGGTAAACATCTTTTAATTTGAAACGGAGGGAGTAGTTAAGATTTGGGTATTTATTGCTGATAGTATTTGTTGACGAGGTTTGTGGGCTACTGAATCGAGAGTAGGATCAGGGGACAACTGATGTACTAATAAGGCATTCTTTCTGGAGTAAGAACATGGGTTTTGTCAAATAGCTCCACTTTTTTATCATTAAAGGACCAAGTCTTGTCGCAGGCTTGAGCTCAAGCTAATCCTGGCTAGGCCGAGTTCGAGTAGCTTTCCAGTGCGAGCTGTTTCAACAGAGCACATCAGCAAGGCCTGATGATACACACAAAGATGTGATGTGTATATAGTTCATCCTTTCAGACATACGAAATTGTTTGGAACTCCAAACATTTTTTTGGAGCAATGGTATAACCAAAAGCTACTGATAAAAGGGTGAAGCCTGACAATAGTAAATCTTAATGGTGAGGTTCTAACATGTGTAAATGTTATTGTTTTGTTCAAAGATTGAGTGCTTTGCTCTCTCAGTTTTAGGAAGTGGTTGAGTAGTCCATTCATGACAGTTTAGAATAATAGTGATCGAGAATGCACGATCGTATTATGCATTTTCCTCATTACATCTTTGCATTTTCACTTTTATTTATTCTGTGACATTAAAGGAATGTACTGATACCTCCTGTGAATTTTTTTTAGGGATTCGTATCAGCTGTAAGTGTTATGGGGGATTTTGTTCCAGCTATTTATGATACGACTGTAATAATTCCAAAAGATTCACCTCGACCAACAATGCAGCGGATTTTGAAAGGGCAATCGTCAGTGGTAAGTTCGTTAACACCATCAATATTGATCCAGGTAAATCAGGAATTTACATTGACTAAATATTGTACTCAATTTTATTATTTTTCGAATAAGTTGAACTTAATGCTAAAATGAGTTGGTTATTTCCCAACAATATCGAAGTACTGCAAACTAATTTCACTATATAGTAAATAGAGTGTGTGTTTGGTTGCAGACTTCGTACTTTATTTTAGATGTCAAACAGATTTAGCATTCCATCATTATTTCCGTAGGTACACGTTCGCATGAAACGTCATGCTATGACTGAGATGCCAGAGTCAGAGGAAGATGTTTCAAAATGGTGCAAAGACATCTTTGTGGCGAAGGTATGGGCCCATATAGTGTCAGACGTGTTCTAATTGTATTTATCTATGTATGTGATGATCAATTAAGTATTAATTGTCTTTTGCTCTTCTTGTTTTTCTTCCACAGGACGCATTGCTGGATAAGCATTTGGCAACAGGCACTTTCGATGAGGAGATTAGACCAATTGGCCGCCCATTGAAATCATTGTTGGTAAAGCCTATAGCATTATTATATTTGTATTTATTACCGTGAGCTACACTGACCGCACAAGTATACACATATAATTTGCAATAGTTTTTTTTCGAAAAGGGGGTATCCCCGGCCTCTGCATTGAGATCAATGCATATGGCCTCATATAATTTGCAATAGTAGGATCACTAGGAACCCAAATGGGATTGGATGATTACATCTCTGCCTAACAAAAGAAACTTCATATTGCTACTATGGTTGAATGGGCCATGTGACCTGTGATATCATCTTTGTGTCATTGGAACATTTGCCGACAGTGGAAAGTACATAGTGGTAGAGAGAATTTGTGTGATCGAAGAGAAGCCATTAGCCATGGGCCTACCATGGATTGCGATTTTAGGGACCCATTCACCCAGGGGTTGATGGTAGTTTTGGGTTGAAACAGGCAGTATTGATGAGAAAACTACAGCTAAACTACAGTTTTTTGTTGGTGCGAGCATCATAAGTTGTGGTGTAACCTGTGTTGTTGCAGAGAACTCTTATTGGTAGTTGGTGCTTAAATAGTCGAGTTAGTTTAGCTATACATTAGGTCAGCATAATTGTTTTACAACTATACCATGGCTCGGTAATTATTTCGTCTTCTTATTAACATCTTTTTATGTACTAGTATTAGAATTATGGCCCTGTTGGCTGACTTTGTATTTCTGCTGATGGAAACAGGTGACTCTGTTTTGGTCATGCCTACTTGTGGTTGGAGCTGTAGAGTTCTTCAAGTGGACTCGGCTCCTGTCGACATGGCAAGGAGTAGGGTTCACAGCTGCAGGGCTGGCGCTGGTGACAGGAGTGATGCATGTGTTCATAATGTTCTCGCAGTCGGAGCACTCCAGCTCGGCCAGGGCAGCAAGGGACAGAGTCAAGAAAGGTTGAAAGCGGCAACTCCATTCTTCTTGTATGAACTTGACTTCACTAGGGCTTGGATTCGTTGGGTACAGTTTACAGCAGCATAGAAAAGACCTTTAATCATAAAATCATTTATTTTTTGTTCTTCCAGTGGTTTTACCAGTTAGTGTCGCACCTTCTGAAAACCTTGTTTACCTATCCCGCTGACGTACGTGCAGGACCTCAGAGCGAAAACCAAAGAAAAAAAAAGCATCCACTGATTGTTCTTAGCTTTTTACTGTGTCTCCATAGAGAGGGTACTACACTGACTTACAATGCAACTGCAACAATAACGTACTTTGTGGGTCCATTTTTTTCATGGAACTTCCAGATACTATGATACAACAGGGTATCATAGTTGGTCTGAGTTTTACTCAGATGCACAATGAGAAATACCGTACTAACTTTGATCAAATATTTAGAAAAAAAATATCTACATCTATAATATTGAATTGGCAAATTAAGAAAATATACTTTTATGGCGAATCTATTGATATTTATCCAGTATTGTAAATGTTCATATTTTGTGTATAATCTTGGTCAGATTTAAAAAAACGTTGACTTTTGACTAATTCTAGACGCATTATATTTTGGGATGGAGGGAGTATGAAACATGCAAAACTTGTGTGCAATTTATGAAAACACAGGCCTGCTGAGAAATGTTTACAAAACATATGTGAAACTTTTCTGAATGTTAAGTTATTAACCAAAATTCGACAAAATGCTCAAGCATTAGCAAAATCCATGTGAAACGAGTCTTGAAAACGAATGAAACGAGATTATATTCAAACATTTACAAAACTTTAAATGATTTTTTTAGGCAACTATGGCGGGCGAAAGCTGGCCTGAACCATTTTTTCAATAAAACATCGATCCAGATACAAACATAACGGCTACCACATGTAGCACACAACACTTACACGAGAAACGGCGGAAACAACACAAAAAAGGGGGAAACCGGACTCGAGCAAAGCAATAGATTGTTCTAATAAAAATAAGCTTTGAAAAATGTACTCAAACATAAACGAAAAATTAGCGCATTCGTACATACACGGTAAATAGGGTCTATCCCAAGATATATGACAAACGTTTACAAAACCTATGTGAAACCTTTCCGAGAAACGTTTACAAAACCTATGTGTAACTGTGCCCAAATACAGGACCTGCTGAGAAACGTTTACAATGTTGAAGAGTATAAGTGAATTGCACTAATCATTTTCATCAGTTCGGACTTTTGGTTGCGTTGGCTAGTGCATGAAGCTTAACATGGTATCAGAGCCTAAGGTCTCGAGTTCAAGTCCTGGCTTTCGCAATTTATCCTAAAATTGATGTTGACCCCTCTGTGTCCACGTATAGGACTCTTGAGTCATACGTGAGTTTCGCGCGCCGTCGCTCTCTTGCGGTTGCACGTGCTGACTTCTTCCCGTCACACGTGAGAGGGGGTATTGAAGTGTATAAGTGGATTGCACTAGCCCTTTCCATCAGTTCGAACTTTTGGTTGCGTTGGTTAGTGCATGAAGCTTAACATGGTATCGGAGCCTAAGGTCTCGTGTTCGAGTCCTGGCTTTCGCAATTTATCCTAAAATTGCTGTTGACCCCTCTATATATAGGCATCTTGAGTCATACGTGAGTTTCGCGCGCCGTCGCTCTCTTCCGGTTGCACGTGCTGACTTCTTTCCGTCACACTTGAGAGGGGGTGTTGAAGAATATAAGTGAATTGCACTAGCCCTTTTCATCAGTTCGGACTTTTGGTTGCGTTGGCTAGTGCATGAAGCTTAACATACAAAACCTATGTGAAACCTTTTTTAGAAACATTTACAAAATCTATGTGTAACTGTGCTCAAACACAGGGCCCGCTGAGAAACGTTTACAAAACCTATGTGAAACCTTTCTGAGAAACGTTTACAAAACCTATGTGTAACTGTGCTCAAACACAGGACCCGCTGAGAAACGTTTACAGAACCTATGTGAAACCTTTCTGAGAAACGTTTACAAAACCTATGTGTAACAACACAGGGCCCGCTGAGAAACGTTTACAAAACCTATATGAAACCTTTCTAAGAAACGTTTACAAAACCTATGTGTAACTGTGCTCAAACACAGGGCCCGCTGAGAACGTTTACAAAACCTATGTGAAACCTTTCTGAATGTTAACTTGTTAACCAAAATTCGACAAAATGCTCAAGCATTAGCAAAATCAATGTGAAATGAGTCCTAAAAGCGAATGAAACGAATGCCACCACGTGAATACGTGATGCCTATATCGACCCCTCCGACTCGACCTTTTTTTTTCACGTGAATACGTGATGCTAAAAAAAACCTGAATGTGCTCTAAAAAAAAAACCCTGAATGCCACGTACGTACCGCTAAGTGGACGGGTTTTTGAACGGTTTTTGACTTGTTGCACCAAAATTGTTCCCTCGCACTAAGTTCAATTTTCTCGTACCACTTTATCTTTATCTTTGTGTGCGGGGCAGAGGCAGGGGTGAGCAGGCTCTAAAATAAGGGGAATCAGCTTAAGATAAAAAATTCTCTATTCCCCTAAATCCTAATTTTGTTCTCAAACTTAAATTCTTTATGTGGGTAGTACTAGCAGAAAAGCCCGTGCGCTGCACCGGAAATAAAAACGACCCATATCCTACTTTGACTATAACACGTGGCGCTAGAGCGAACCATCCCTGATGAAATTTCTATTTTGTGCCATCATCCTTGACGACGCTTTTAGCCCGACCATCCGATACACTTGGACACAAGAGCTATATGTCGTCATCTCTAGTACGCCCCGCTCCTCGGAGGACTTCATCTTCCTCGGGATAGGGGATTAGAGGAAGCAGCAAAAAGCGGATATTTCGTTGAAAATGAGTCATAATGCGGACAAGATTAATTGGATTAACCCTTAACTGTAGGGGTAATTTGATTTTTTAAACATTATTTCCGTGCTAGACACACACACCTGTCGAAGCTCTTTTTCTGAACTCTTTTTTATTGTGGCGCGTGCTCTTGACTTGGCGGCTCCTCCTTCAATTATGCACCATCCCAGTCGGCAAATTGTTGGCTTCTATGGCCTTAGCTCACGAACCTGATATGGCCACTTGCGTTTTCTTAACCGAATCCCGAAGACAAGAGTGAACACACAAGTGTCACTTGATAATAATGTATTAGACGAACTCAAAAGAGTGAGGCGAGACACTGAATAAGGGATCCCACGGAGTGCCGCAGTGTCCGGGCACGCTGCAGGCGCAATCAGACTATTTTTATTAAGAAAATGAATGAAAGGTTACGTATAAAGAAGGTAAGACAAATTGAATAAGAAAACGAAATCGGCTATTCAAATAAAAGAGGGGTAGAGATCTATTTTTCATTTTTCAAAATTGGCCAAGTTAACCATTGCAAATTGGCACTTATTGAGTTTTTTAATTTTTTCATGCATGTGTATGAGCCCACAAACACAGCCACGTGCGTCTCTTAATTTTCCTCTTCATTTAGCCCACACTGTGCGTCCTCTAATTCCTCTTCTTCTTAGTTATCCTTCTTCGTTTAGAGTCCAACGATACTCCTTCCTTTCATTCGAGAATGCAAATGCAACGGTCTGCTTTTCCTTTTATTCATGTAGGCGCCCATCATCAGCACATAGTGACTTTTATCCCACTTCATCATTTGGTTTTATACCAATCATTCTTGTTGCCGCTTGCTGATACTATAAGAAATTTTTTAACGTATATAAGCTGGTTATACTTGTTATAAAGCAGCAAGGTGGAACTATTTTTGAACCCAAGAATCCATATGTATGTTGCATATTGTTCCTGGACACAGCAGCCCATGCGATGACTTCCAAACAAGCCCAGCTAGACAAGCCCAAAAAAATTCACGAGAATATTTGGTTTTATACAAATCATTCTTGTTACCGCCGGTATGTACATTGCGTATGTTGTTGCCCGGATCCAAGCTTTTTTTTCTTGGACGTGGACTCCGTCTCAGCTCTGAAACGTAGTTTTTTTTACTCATCATCCGCGTAGTTTTTTCTGACTGTTTTTTTAACTTAGCGGTGGCGTTGGTTGTAATATGTAATTTGGTGAGAGGGCAAATTCGTCTAAAAAAGTGTTGGACCGGAAGAAACACTTCGTCCTTTATTATTAGGTATAGATATAGATAGATATAGATATAAACCCATTTAGTCCCCCTCTTCTATTTATGTAGGTAGTATATAAACCCATTTAGCAACCACACGATACAACTGATGGACAACATCATAATCAAGCCCAAATGAAAAGAAAAGAGAAACAAAGGTCAACAATGGCAGATCGACTAAACAAGGGTGACCCACGATCACTGCGCCCTCTGACTTTGTCCCACCATGCTTCTAGCATTCTGAAGCGTCGCGTACCAAGCAACACCTTCAAGAAGGGGTGCGACAATGATGGCACTGTTACCCGGACAATGAGGGCCTAGAACCAGATGGGGCCTGAAGGGCCTAGATCTGGGTCGTGCGGGCGCTGCCGCCATCCACAGCGGGGCTCGCCACCAACAGTAGTGCACCCCGCCACCGAGCACCCTGCCTATGTCGAGCTACCCCTCTGCCAAGCTGAACCACCGCCACCGAGCCACGCCGTCGTGCTGCCGGAAGACCCACCAGAGTAGGGTTGTCATGCGCACGGGTAGAAGAGCTTCTGCCACCGGCACCACGCGGGCAACGCCCAACAGCTTCCACCGGCGACGACGGGAAGGGAGAGACGGGAGTGAGGCCTGGAGAAGGGGAGGCTGTGCTGCCGCTCCGGTCGCCCGCTCGGGGAGCGACACGGAAGGGTTTGGTTCGAGGGCTCCTCTACTGGCGGCACGGTTCGCGACGCCTTTGAATCCCATTTGCATCTTGTTGCCTCTTTGCCACCAACATCAATGCCCTACTCTACCTCAGATTCACGCATGTCGCCACGACCGCCCACCACCATGCACCTAAGCTCCTTGCCAAGCCAATAATTTTCTTGTTCATATGATCATGTTCCCGCCTCCCTGCACCACTAGTTCCGCGCTAAGCCACTCTTTGCTGCAATCCTGGGGCCTTCCCAGACATCATCAAGTCGTGCCACCGTCTTCTACCAAAAACGACCGCAACAGCCTCGCCACCCCGCATCCCTACTCTCCCTCCGGTTGTCGTCCTTCCTCGACCTGATGCTCCTCATGCATCCTCCTTCGCGCGGGCACAAACTCCAACAACGCATGACCACATCGACCTCATAGCTTCCTATTACATTCCCAGGTGCACCCCACGGATCCTCGCCGATGCACGATCCCGACTGGCCCTGCCTCGCACACTCATCCGATGTTGGCGCCCATACCCTTCCACATCTGCGAGCCCTACCTCGCCTCTAGACCCACACACGGGCCTGCGCCGCTACACTGACACCACTCGCCGACAACCACCCTAGCCGAGTACCGCTAGACCTTTGCTTGTACTCGACCTACCACATGTGCCGACACCTTCCCTGGATACCATCCCCAAGTCTGGACACTACCAAGTACCTCCCAGAAGGCCATTACCTCAAGCTCACCTTCTGTCCCTGACCCTCCAACCTCCACGCCCATGGGTTCATGGTCACCGACCCAAGTAAGTGCTACCTACCCTGGTTCTCTTTGATGTGGTTGTGTGCTGCTCCTGCCCATGTTGTGTGGGTATGGTGATGAACCAACAAGGTGTTGACGATGTGATGGTGAGGTGAAGTTTGAGATGTGGTGGTGACATGTTGTGGTTGTACCTACCTAAGATCTTTCTAAAGAGAACATCTCTATCAAGTACATATCCATTATGTTTCCCACCGGCTTCGCATACTTCCGCTTGTGCGCGACAATATGGACAAGTTTATGATCGCCCTCTCGTTCACAACAAGATCATGTCAGCAACCTTACAGATATAGGCTCTCAGGAAGTTCTTCAAAACTTTCTGGTGGACAAGAATGACGCTACACTAACTCCACTCACCGACAAACACCCTAGCCGAGTACCGCTAGACCATTGTTTGTACTCGACCTACGCATGTGCCGGCGCCTTCCCTGGACACCATACCCAAGTCTGGCCACTACCAAGTACCTCCCAGAAGGCCACGACCTCAAGCTCACCTTCTGTCCCTGATGCTCCAACCTCCACGCCCATGGGTTCATGGTCACCGACCCAAGCAAGTGCTACCTACCCCGGTTCTCTTTGATGTGGTTATGTGCTGCTCCTGTCCATGTTGTGTGTGTATGGTGATGAACCGACGAGGTGTTGACGATGTGATGGTGAGGTGAAGTTTGAGATGTGGTGGTGACATGTTCCGGCTGGCCTGCCCAAGATCTTTCTAAAGAGAACATCCTTGTCAAGTACATGTCGATTATGTTTCCCACCGTCTTCGCATACTTCCGCTCATGCGCGACAATATGGAAAAGTTGAAGATCACCCTCTCGTTCACGACAAGATCATGTCAGCAACCTTGTCAGATATAGGATCTCGGAAAGTTCTTCGAAACCTTCCGGTGGACAAGGACGACAAATTGAAGACCTCATTGCTTCATGGACAACTACATCAACTACAGCCGGAGGACCACTGGAGCAGAATCAAGACTGTCACCGACAATGAAAGTTGTAATTTGAATATCTTCGTCATAGAGCTACAAGTTCCCCTTCACAAAATCAAAAGTCGCCTCTTTGATCTGAATACCATTGAAAGTACATGTGCACCCTATGTGTGGTTTTGGTAATTAATGACAATCTCCATGGACTATTGTTTGCATTGAGTTATACTTGTAGGAATTTTCCATTGGCATCACTTGAACCATTTGTTAGCTTCAAGGTTGAAAGTGAAGAAGAGTAAGCAATGACCAAGGAGATATTAAAGGCGTGACCCAAACAATTGTCTTAGATAAGGAGATACAAGGTTGATCAAACAAAGTGCAAAGATCGGTTTCAAGTGGATTAACACACTGAAGAAGAAATGCAGAAGTGAAAGTTCAAGATGACACCTCTCGTAAAGATCATATGCTTCAAGCATGCCATCTTCAGTGATCATGGATTTGTGAAGACATGCCCAAAGAAGGGGCTCTCCCATAGGAGTATGGGGAGCAATTCACATGTCTTCGTCAATCAAGCACATTCAAGAACAATCAAGAAAGGTGTCCCACCTTGAGGACACGATTATTTTCATCAAGCTCAAGTGAAATGTGCAAGAAAAGTTACAATATCGTTAGGTTTTCTCTTTTACCTATCTCGTGTTGATAGTTGGGAGACAGGGTTATAGGATAGATAGCCATACTATCAAGAGGGGATCTCGACTGCGTAATTTGATTGTATATTTTGGAGAGAGCTCAAACCTTTGCATTCTTGGTATCATATTTCTTGGTTGTTATTTGGATATTACGCATGTGAGGTTCCATAGCATGTGGTTATCTCATAACAATCTCTAGTTCATCAAATTCAAATTTCCAATGAATATCTTATTGAGTATTTTATGTTGGAGGTTTTACCGGTTCTTATCATAGGGAGATTTATCTCCCTTTATTAGTTTCTCCCTTGGTGATACTCAATATTTTTTCTGGATCCTACTCATCATTATCTTTCCAACAAAATTGGTTTCATTCTGTTTGTAGTTTGGATGCTCGAGCTATCATAGTTTTGGTTCAGGAGTTTTTCTTGGGCGGTAGTATCATGAAAATCATTGATATTACTGCCAGATCATTTTTTACACCAGTAGTATAGTGGAAGTACAATGTCACTTCAACCCAACCCATATCACCGGTTAGTCATGTTTCTGGATCCCTGTTTTTATTTACTGGAAGTTAGGCAAAAGTGAGGCGGTAGTACAAGCGCACAGCTTTGGCAGTAATACCAGCCCGATCCTACTCGCTCACTGCCATGTTGTTTGGACCGTTGGAAAGGGATGGCGGCAGTACCGATGTTTTTTCACTACTACCGGGTACACGTGTAACTATATCCAATGGGAAGATTTTTTAGAGGGATTTTTAGGACCTCCTTCTTCCTCCTTTGTGGTAAGCTCTTCTACTCTCTCTCTCCTCCATTTGTTGACTTCAAGAGCTAACCCTTCCTTTCTATCTCTCCACATTTTTTGAATCTTTAGGAGGGATTTGTAAGAGGAGATCTAAACTTACAATCCTACCCAACCAAAGCCCTTCTTTGTGAAGAAAATTTTAGGATATAGATCTTGGAGTTCTTTGTGGTTTTCCTTTGTTCTTCCTCCCTAATTCCCCTAGTAGATTTGTAGCTTTGGTGGAATTTGGGAGTGAAAGACTTGCCTTTGCATTAGGTGCATCCGTTTGAGTTTTCTATGGATAATCGGTTGGTGAAAGCAAAAAGCTTGTTACTCTTGGGTTCTTGGAACCCTAGATGGTTAGTGACATTGGTGTTGATTCTTGGGAGCCTTCAATTGAGTTGTGGATATTTCCCCCAAACTTGTATGGGTTTGGCGACTGCCCTCAAGTGTCCCATAGTGGATTGTGTGCCCGCCTTGGTGGTGCACATATAGGAGAATAAGGTGAGCCTTTCTGGTGTCGGTGTGTGTCGTGCCTCCACATCATGAGGTGAGGCCTTGTGTGACGTTTGATGTGCATCGAGCCACTACCCCCAAAGGTGAGCCTTTTGTGGCATTCGGGGAGCATTGCATCGCTGCACCTCTCCAACATATATTAGCTTCTTTGCAAGTGAACTCTAGTATCGAATCTCCATCTCTACGTGCCTCAGTTACTTATATACCCGATCTTTTTTACTTATGCACTTTATATTGTGATAGCCTTTGAGCTTGAAGTAATATATTCCTATCACCTTGTTGCTTGTCTTGATCAGCTTAAGTTATTGGTGCACTTAGTTGAACCTAGTGAACTTAGATTTTGTGCTTGATAAATTAAACGCTAGTTTTATTCCGTATTTATTAGATCCAAAACCATGATAGTTTTAAAATGCATATTCACCCCCTCTAGCTATATTCGTATCCTTTCAACTATAATTGACCCCTGGCTTTGTCGTCTTCCTCTCCGAAGGTCATCCCCTTCAAACCCAACTTCTCTAAACCCACACGCATGACCCTAATCCGCCCTATTTTAATAAATTGACATATATCTTGTGTACATCAAAATATTCATGTGTTGCATCACATATCACCTTGTTTTTGGGGGTGTTAAATAGAAACTTCACCTAATAATTAATTGTGTGGGATATTGTTATGCAACTTGTCCTTATTCATTTTAATTTGCTTAGCTCACATATACCATGCTTTTTTTCTTGTTAACCAACATTTAATTTGTGGGGTTAATAAATGATTTGAACCATATATTATTTGTTGGAATTCAAATTTTATTTAATTTGGATAAGTGCATTGCATCCTCTTTTACCATGTCATGCATGTTTCCATGATGATGCCGGATCTTCTGCCAATGTACTTAGAGTTTCCCATATTGTTTATTTTTAGCACTTCATTTCTTCCTGGATAGGAAGTTGAGTTGATGTGGTCTAGGATCACACATTCTTCGGTGAGGAGTTTGTCTAGTCTCTAGACTTCCTAGGCAACCTAGCGCCTTTCTATATTATTGCATTAGATTTTTATGCTTTATTGGAGTCCGCGGTCCGATGTTATGCATATACTTTTACTTTCACGCCCACTATATTGCCATGATCCCTGTCCTAGCAGACTTCTTCGAGCATGATTGTCTGTTGCCCGAATGAGTCATAGAATTGCATGTTTAGGGTACCTAGGTATTTTACTTTACCATGATGATCTTGTCGATGTTGGTTGCTTATAAGGATAGAGGTAGATCATGTGGCACCCTTCTAATTAAAATAACTATGATTTGGTAGTTATCCTGCCCACTTGTCTTCCCTTGGACCCCGAGTTCTTGATGCATGGTCTAAGACTGAGCTCTCTAAGCAATTGTTGGAGGTTTTCTAGGACACCCCCTTGGCTTGACCTTGTTTCTCGAGTATTATTCCAAGGGTCACAATTAGTTCATCATTTTATTTATATTTTGTACTTGGGCCATGTTATTCCATATTTACAATTATCTTGCTTGATGAGCATTTATTATTCTGCATTGTTTAGGTACAACAAGATTCTGCTATATGGACACGCCTAGTCACATTGTTGGGCCTTTGAGATTTTATAGACATTCTCGCAAACCTTTGAGTCCGTCTTTGGAGATCAGCCGACCTTATTACGGGTAGCTTAGTTGGGTGACCCGCTTAACTTGGTTTGATTCTTGAAATGACGGTGTTGTGATACCCCAATTTCCATTTGATTTCCCTCTTCCGGGGGTTAATCGAATGTGTATGGGTACATTCGTGGACCCTGGAGGGTAAATTTTTTCAGTAATACGTGTCCATGGTTATGGACTAATTGGAGCACGGTTTCTCAATCATACTACAACTTGCATTAACTAATGATGAGCTTGCATAGTAAGTTAGCCTACTCAGCTAAATAACCCATAAAATTGTCAATTGTGTGTGTGTGCCTTTAGTATTGCTTTATCGTGGGTTACACAATAGGGTTAATTATTTGGTATGGTTATGTTTGGTGTTAGTATCAAATAGGGCTCTCTTATCCCTTTGTCTCTAATAGGAGGAATTTGTATCGTGCCTCTATAGGTTATTAGTGCATGCTCTGCTGGCGATTAACCCCACCATACCATGTAGGCAAGCGTTGCCGAACTCTAAGTACCGCAAGTACGCACTTTTCTACTTGCCACTCGTTTTCTCCCATGGGAAAGTTTGGTATGTCAATAGGTATGTGATTCATGGCGCTAACGAGGTCACCCTTCAGGCTTGGCCTGAGAAGGGTTATGGACATCACATGATTATCTTTAGGCCTCTTTGGAACATCTGTATTGTTATCCATACTCAGATGCTACCTCACTTTTGTTGTGATTTATATCTTTAAAATGTACCCATTTGTATTCTTGGTTCTATGAAGTTGTTATATATATATATATATATATATATATATATATATATGTTTCTTGTGGGTTCTGTCGTGAACTTTTGTAATGGTACTATTTTGGCATGTGCTTGGGTGACGTCTTTGAATGGTTTCTACGCAGATTTGGTAGGAATTGCTAAAATTACATAGTCCTAATTCGTGGGTGTTACAAAAGTATCCCAAACCAAGCAGAACATCATACACAAGATTCACATCATTACCTCATGGAATATACTCGATCGATCTTGATCGGTCCATACACATTGATGGCTCTAGAGACTAACTTTTATCCCACCCATTGTGTTCTAGTCGTTAATTTCTGCCGTCGTGCTAGGGCATATAGGTGTGTGAAGTCAACCCATGCTTCTTCAAGCGCCAGTGACCAGCGACGTCTATCGTGCGCCTACCACCGATGATTGGACGACCGAATTCAACCTTTAACCGGTGGTGGAAAGGATGAGCAGAGCCTGAATTAATTCTCTGGAGGTATGTATATTTAGGCGACAATGGCAGATCTTCCTAATACAATCACTAAAAAATACCCCCATACCTAACACTTTTTTGAGGCGGCACAAGTGAAAAGAACCAGCAAAAATTGGTTACCTAGCATTTTCTGTATTTGCGGCGACAATGAGGGCCGCGGTCGGGTTTTTATATCATGAAAAATATATTTACGGTGTTAAATATGCCGCTCTAGATGTCTATTGGTACCGGTGTTTAGAGACGCCTTGGTAACACGTGGCGTTGGCTGTGGGTTCTTTGTGTGAGACTTTAAAGTTTGTCTCACTGACCGGTGAGCCTCGCCGAAGTCATGTCATTGCCATCTGAATATTTTTAAGGAAGGGAACCCTCCTCTCCCACGACCATAATTTCTCTCCCACTTCATCATTTCTTCAACGTTTGTCTTTCTCTCCCCAGAAGCTACGACCGTTGCTGGTAGCAGGAATCGGCGGCAACATGAGATTTAGTGCTACCCTTCCTCTAGAAAAGCACGATGCCGGTACGTGCAACTGTTATTTTTAGATTTCATTGTCATTGAATTTTTCATTTGTGTTTTTTGTTCATGTTTATCCCCCAAATTTTGTGATTTCTCGACCTCACAACTGCACATTGCTATTTTTTTTCAAGTTCGGAATTCCTGGAGTACCGAAGGATATCCATGACCCACAATGGAATGGGCAACACAACGCTTTCGTCTAATGCCAATGCAATGACCATGTAATTGCATGGTGATATGTGGACTCAAACAAGAACTTCCCAGAGGACACCGGCTGAAAGTTCCTCTCGTGATGTCGTCCTGATGTAGCTTCATGGTATTGAGTGCAATGGATCGATCCATAGAACCCATGCACCTCCAATAGTCGTTGCGCGAGCTCTGGTTAGGCAAGATTGAAGAAAACGAAAGAAGAGGCAATCCACATACGACGAACACATAGCACTTGCAATCGGGGAAGTGCAGAATCAAGAGAATGGTCGCATGTTAGTTATGAGGGAGCGGTGCGCTATATTGGCCAACAGGGTGCAAGACATTATAGATAGGTTGGAGAGGCTTGCTAATATATGTAACTAGAGTAGAGTTATTTATGTTTCTATTATTAATTTGTAGTACTTAATCTTGTAGCATATTGAGTAATTTGTAGTGTTTTTTTTGTGGCTTATTTATTTTGGATAGTACGATGCCACGATTCATGCACAAGTACATGTGTACTGATATCCTCATATATATGCAGATTACTGTTATCCATATTTTGGTGTGTTTTTTGGTGGTTTTCTAATCGATACTAATATTAACAAACAAAATGTTAGGGAATATGTGACACGTTTCACTTGCCAAAAAATCAATGAGGCAAAGGTATAAGTTAAGGATCATAGTTTTCCCCTTCTACCCACATAGGTCGCTCTCATCCTTATCCAAATAAAATCCCCCACCCCACCAACTCTAACCTTAGCCCCATCTCCAAGGTGGCGCTAACCTCTTTGTCACGCCGGACTGGTCCATTGTCTGCGGCGGCACTGACTCGGCCATGATGACCTCTTCGCCAAGCCGGAACTCACCATCCTCTGCAGTGGCGCTGACCTATCCGCCACGCCGGACCACACCGTCTTCCGTGACAGTGCTAAACGTTGTCGCTCTTACCTCTCCGCCATGCCGGACCACACCTTCCTCTGCAAAGGCGATTACCCTGGTCGCGCTCACCTCTCCTCCACATCAGACCACACCTTCTTTCACGGCAGCGCTGACCTCGCCCGCGCCATCCGGCTGCCTATTCGTACGTCCCCAATACCTCAAAAATATATTTTATGTTTCACGGCATTGGGATTTGTTTGTACATTATTGTTTTTTGGTTCACTGTGCCTTGGGGCCTAAAAATCAACATTGATGGGTAGTAAGAAGTGATCTCAAACTGTTTAATAGCATCAGTCAAAGGAATTTAAAAAAATAAAGATTTCATCCGCTCATAAAACTTGTTATAGTATTCTTCTTCCTTTAACTTGTGTTTCTTATCAGGAAAAGGCATTGGTTTTTGCATCCAAGGCTCTCTTTTACTACCATGTTTTAGAAACAAAATCTTCCTTAGTGTACTTAGTGTTCTTAGTGTGCCTTTTAGGTTCTTCTTCAATTTCTTCCTTATCAGGAGCATCATTTTTATCATTACCACTTTCAGTTTCAGCATCAGAGACAGAGATACTATTAGGATCTATAGTAGGATCAGAAAATTCTACAACTGTTTTATGTTTCTTTTTCTTTCTCTTAGAAGAAGTACCAATATTTTCAACTTGTTGAGAATCCTGCTCAATTCTTTTAGGATGTCCCTCAGGATATAAAGGATCCTGAGTGGAAGCACCACTCCTAATTCTAATTTCATAAGCATGTTTTTCTCCAGAAGCTTTAACTAGCAAATCTTTTTGTACTTTAGTAAGTTGATCTATTTGAGTTTGAACCATTTGGAAATGTTTAACAAGCATTTTAACATCATTGGAGGTTCTTTCCACAATATCTTTCAACTCATTAATAGCTCTAGAGTTTTCCATTAGATGATTCTACACTCTCTTATTAAAATTATCTTCCTTAACAATAAAAATATCAAATTCTTCTAAGCATTGATCATGAGATTTAGAATAAGGAATATCACCTTCATCAAAATGTTGGAAAGAGTGTACCTCAATAGTGTATGAGTGGGAGATTGGCTTACATAATTATTCTATAGGAGGTAAATTCTTCACATCTTCAGATTTAATACCCTTCCCCTTAAGACATTTCTTAGCTTCCTTCATCACTTCATCATTTAATTCAATCACTCCCCTCTTATTTGGAGTTGGTGTTTGGGTTGGTTCAGGCACAGTTGAATCAGGTGTAGTTGGCTTAGGTGTACTCCAATCATCATAATTCTTGCTTATTTTAGCCATTAATTCTTCAGCTTCTTCGGGAGTTCTTTTCCTAAAAACACAATCAGCACAACTATCCAGGTATGTCCGAGATTCATCAGTTAGTCCATTATAGTATATATCTGTTGGAATTATGCCCTAGAGGCAATAATAAAGATGTTATTATTATAATTCTTGTTCATGATAATGTTTATATTTCATGCTAGAATTGTATTAAGCGGAAACTTTAATACTTGTGTGGTTTGTAAACAACACCGTGTCCCTAGTGAAAGTACAAAGGAAGTCGCCTAGAGGGGGGGTGAATAGGCTTTTAAAATTATTACGGTTTAGGCTCAAGTAAATGCGGAATAAAACTAACGTTTAATTTATTGAGCACAAAACCTAGCCACTAAGTTCACCTAGGTGCACCAACAACCTATGCTAAGCAATACAAGCAACAAGGTGATAGCAAGGTATGAATACTTCAAGCACGATGGCTATCACAATGTAAAGTGAAGTAAAGGGTTTGGTTGAGAGATAACCGATGGACGCGGAGACGAAGATTTGTTTCCCGAAGTTCACTTCCAAAGAAGCTACGTCTCCGTTGGAGAGGTGCGATGGTGCAATGCTCTCCGAACGCCACAAATGGCTCACCTCGAGGTGTGGTGGCTCGATGCTCACCCAACGCCACACAAGGCCTCACCCCGGATGCGGAAGCACGCAACTCACCGACGCCACAAAAGGCTCACCCTATTCTCCCAAGTGCGCACCACAAAAGGCGGGCACTTGCTCCACTATGGGATGCTTGAGGGCGGTCACCGAACCCGTACAAGATTGGGGCTAACTCCACAACTCAATTGGAGGCTCCCAACAACAAAGCCACAACAGGCCAACAATGCCACAAAAGGCCAACAACGCCACAAAAGACTACAAGACCACAAAAGGTCAACAAGACCACAAAAGGTCAACAATCCAACCACACAACCGTCTAGGGTTCCAAGGAACCCAAGAGAAACAAGCTCACAAGCTTGAACTCGCCGAATCTCCGAGGAGAACTCAAACCTATGCACCAAATGCAAGGGCAAGTCCTTCTCCCCCAAATTCCAACAAAGCTACAAAATCTATTTGGGAATAAGGGAGGAAGAACACAAGAGTAGAACTCAAACCTATGCACCAAATGCAAGGGCAAGTCCTTCTCTCCCAAATTCCAACAAAGCTATAAAAGCTATTGGGGGACTAAGGGAGGAAGAACACAAGAGGAGAACACAAAACTCTCCAAGATCTAGATCCCAATGATTCCTTCACAAAGAAGGGATTTGACTTGGGGGGATTGTAGATCTAGATCTCCTCTCTCAAATCCCTCAAAAAGATGCAAGAATCATAGGAGGGGAAAGGGAGAGGGAAAGCTTCTTCAAGGTTGATAATGGAGGAGAGAGAGAAAGCCAAGAACCAAGAAGAAAAGCTAGCGCCCATGAAGGGGAAGAGGAGCCCCTTTTAAAGGGCTCCCAGATCTGCCCGTTATGGGCATTCACGACACCTGGCCGGAACTTCTGGTGGGAGGCCGGAAGTTCCGGTGGAACTCAGCCATCGGTCGAAAACTGCGGAGCGAGAAACAGAAAAAAACGAATCATGGCTAGAACTTCCGGCTCAGGGCAGAAGTTCCGCCCAGCCTGGATCCAACGGTCATCAGACCGTTGACGCCCGCTCCAGAAGCGCAACCGGAAGTTCCGGTCAAAACAGACCGGAAGTTCCGGTGAACTTCCGATCAAGTTCCGACAAAGTTCCGGCAAATAGAACGCTTCAAAACAGAAGGTTACTGAGCGTGAGCGGAAGAAGACCCGGAACTTCCACCGGAACTTTCGGCGGCAAAGATGCCCTAGCGGAACTTCCGGTCAGGGAAATTCCAGAAACCAGAAAACCAGAAACGCAATAACTTTTGCATCCGAACTCCAAACGGGATGAAACCAATTTTGTTGGAAATATAACGACGAATATTGGGTATCACCTTGGGAGAAAATATCATGAATATATATGTGATCTATCCCCCAAGGTATGGAGCCGGAAAACTTGCAAGATCAAAAACCGCAATAAGATATGCAAGTGAAATCCTTAGATGATGAGCTAGAGCTTGTCATGATGGTGACCACAAGATGGTAACCACAAGCTCTAGATCCTCTCATGGACAAGAACCAAATAACAACCAAGAAAGATGATGCTATGAATGCAAAGGTTTGAGCTCTCTCCAAACGATGCAGACGAGACACCCGCTTGAGAGCCCCTCTTGATAGCATGGCTATCTATCCTAAACCCGGTCTCCCAACTAACAATACGAGACCGGCAAAAGAAAAGCCCTATCAAGAACATACCTTTGCCTTGAGCATCCCACTTGAACTTGATGTAGACCGTCTTGTTCTTCTATAGTGGGAACACCTTTCTTGGATGCTCTTGCTTGATGAAGATGAAGACTTGCAAATTGCTCCACCATACTCCATGGGGAAACCTCTTCTTTGAACTTGTCTTCATCATTCCATGAGCACGAGGATGGCAAGCTTCAAGCATGAGATCTTCTAGAGATGGCGCATCTTGAGCTCGCCCTTCTTCATCCCTACTTGAGGTTGATCCATCTTGATGCAATTATTTGCACATGCCTTGATCGACCTTCAAGCTCCTTCTTTCTTCATGATTCCAATGGGCACAAAGCCCTTGGACATTTCTTCATCTTCCAACCTTGAGACCAACACATGGCCCAAGCGATGCCAATGGACAAACCTACAAGTGAAACTCAATTTACACATTAGTCCATAGAGATTGTCATTAATTACCAAAACCACACATGGGGGCATACATGCCCTTTCAATCTCCCCATTTTGGTAATTGATGACAATCCCTTAGCGAGGGTTTAAATATGACAATTAACGACCAAAGCGGTTGCCCCAACATCAAATACTACACAAGTATGTGATGTTGGTACAACCACAATATATAGAGCAAACTCCCCCACAATCTATGCATGTGTGATGAACTTGAATTTCATTGCATAGATTGCCAACCGTTACCGTTGGTTGAGTTTCCTCTATATATTCAACATGCAAAGCAAACACAAAGATGCAAGAGCATGAGAGGCAAATGCTTAAGAACACACTCAAAGCAAAGGCCAACTTCCCTTAAACCCTGATGTTGGTACAACCACAATATATAGAGCAAACTCCCCCACAATCTATGCATGTGTGATGAACTTGAATTTCATTGCATAGATTGCCAACCGTTACCGTTGGTTGAGTTTCCTCTATATATTCAACATGCAAAGCAAACACAAAGATGCAAGAGCATGAGAGACAAATGCTTAAGAACACACTCAAAGCAAAGGCCAACTTCCCTTAAACCCTCCAAAACTTCTCCCCCATTGGCATCGATTGCCAAAATGGGTGAAAAGTTCTAGACGGCCAACATAGTTAGAATTCCTCCAAAGGTGTGGATATGCACAAGCCAAATGATGAGAACTAGGGAGGAAGTAGAACTATATTGAGGACCCAAAGAAAGCAAAAAGAAAAGAAAGAAAAGAAAAGGGCTTCAACAAATGAAGCGAGCAATCAAAAGACCCAAAATAAATAATTGAAACACCATCAAATGATGTCAAAAGGAAACAACAACCAAAAGAGTGTTTAAATAAAAAATAGAGAAGCTCCCCAAACTTTGTGAAAATATTAGAATACTTGTATTGAATACAATATGCACAAATATGGAATCCTCACTCCTTCAAAACCATTTAGCAATGCACACAAAATACAATAATTTGGAAACCACCGAAGAATCAAAATGAAGTAAGAGGTGATTTCCAAGAAATGCAAAAACAACCAAATATTGATCTTCTCTTGTGTGTATAAATTTTTAGGTGGAAAATATCACAAAGACATATAACCACAAAGAAACATGCACACACAAAATAGATACTCAAGAAAACACATGAAGACCCAAAAAGAAGTCATAGAATATACCAATAAGATGTTTTGCTTGAAAGCATGCCCAAGGGCTCAAATATATCTTATTGTACATCAATGAGCTTAAAACACCAACATACCCCATACAACACAACTATTCTCAAGGGAAGAAGAGGATAGAAGGAATATATGGAGAAAGGCAACAAGTATCACAAGATAGAAATCAACTTGGCAAAAATACTCACTATTGCACATGGGAGATATTAAGGAAACGATATGCAACAAAATTGCTAGATTGACATATTTGGGATTAGTGAATCATGGGCATGATTTAGTATAGTCCCCATTATATGCACTCATCTCAACATACACACATTTGCAATAGAGAGAACTCTTCAAAGCCAAAACAAGAAATCCTACATATGGAAGAACACAAATTCATGCCAACAAGCAACCTACACAAGGTTGGGAACAAGATTTGTATGCATGAGAGAGAGATACTTGTTACCAAGATATAATTGGTAGGATGAAGAAGATATGAATTCGTTGATCATCCTAACTTGCATCCAACTAACATGTAGACGCCACTTCTTCCTTATTCAAGATACAAGCACCCAATATATATCTCCAATGCACCTAAAACACAATTAAGTACACTATGGTCCCCAAACAAATTGGGTCCAAAGTAGTTAGTGAAACTACAATACATAGGAGAGCCCCCACACAAATATGTGCATATTGATATGAAATTGAATTTCATGCACATCTTAGCCCATTAGGATTTGGTGGAGTTTCTCATATATATTGGATCAAAGAAAGCAAGCATGCCATAATATATACAAGAAGTAAATAAGCATGCATAGGCTTTCAAGAACCAAAAGGAGATACAATTTGAACAAAAACACCAAGTAAACCAATAAGACACACACAAAAGTGTGACTCGACAAAAGGTGTCCAAACTGTATCGAAGAGCCAAATCAACACATGAAAGAGCACAAGTTCAACAAATGAACTCGAAAGAGCAAAAAAGGATAAGAAAAATACCAAGGCTCAAGGATTTATCTCATCCTAAAAGAACAAAACAAGTGAAACGGAATGAGATAAAGCCAACTCCCAACAAGAGCAAGGAAATAATAACCAAAACAAACTCTTCACACTTTTCATGATGGCACACAAAGTACCAACACAAAAAGGATCGAGCTTCCAAGCAAGAAGGATCAAATCAAGAAGCATAAAACATCATGAATATATATGTGATCTATCCCCCAAGTTGTGGAGTCGGAAAACTTGCAAGATCAAAAACCGCAATAAGATATGCAAGTGAAATCCTTAGATGATGAGCTAGAGCTTGTCATGATGGTGACCACAAGATGGTAACCACAAGCTCTAGATCCTCTCATGGACAAGAACCAAATAACAACCAAGAAAGATGATGCTATGAATGCAAAGGTTTGAGCTCTCTCCGAACGATGCAGACGAGACACCCGCTTGAGAGCCCCTCTTGATAGCACGGATATCTATCCTAAACCCGGTCTCCCAACTAACAATACGAGACCGGCAAACGAAAAGCCCTATCAAGAACATACCTTTGCCTTGAGCATCCCACTTGAACTTGATGTAGACCGTCTTGTTCTTCTATAGTGGGAACACCTTTCTTGGATGCTCTTGCTTGATGAAGATGAAGACTTGCAAATTGCTCCACCATACTCCATGGGGAAACCTCTTCTTTGAACTTGTCTTCATCATTCCATGAGCACGAGGATGGCAAGCTTCAAGCATGAGATCTTCTAGAGATGGCGCATCTTGAGCTCGCCCTTCTTCATCCCTACTTGAGGTTGATCCATCTTGATGCAATTATTTGCACATGCCTTGATCGACCTTCAAGCTCCTTCTTTCTTCATGATTCCAATGGGCACAAAGCCCTTGGACATTTCTTCATCTTCCAACCTTGAGACCAACACATGGCCCAAGCGATGCCAATGGACAAACCTACAAGTGAAACTCAATTTACACATTAGTCCATAGAGATTGTCATTAATTACCAAAACCACACATGGGGGCATACATGCCCTTTCACCTAGTACGCCTCTATGGACTAGCTGATTGATCAATGATGGTTAAGGTTTCCTAACCATAGACATGAGTTGTCAATTGATAATGAGATCATATCATTGGGAGAATGATATGATGGACAGACCCAAACTAAGCGAAGCAATTAGATCGTGTCATCGTGTTCGTCTTTGCGAAGCTTTTCTTATGTCAAATATTGTATTCCTTATACCATGAGATAATACAACTCCCTGGTATCAGAAGAAAGCTTTGAGGTCATCAAATGTCATCCTATGAGAGGGTGACCATAAAGGTGTCTCTCAGGTGATCAGAAAGTATCTATTGGGTTGTATGTATCGAGATGGGATTTGTCCCTCCCAAGTCGGAGAGATATACTTCGGGCCCACTCGATAATCGATATCAACACCGCTTGCAAGCCTATGGTTAAGGAGTTAATCACAAAGTGATATCGAATTACGGAACGAGTAAAGTACTTGCTGTGAACGAGATTGAACTAGGTATGACGATACCGACGATCGAATCTCGGGCAAGTAAAATATCGCGAGACGAAGGGAATATATATATGGGATTGATTGAATCCTGGCATCGTGGTTCATCCGATATGATCATCGATGAATGTGTGGGAGTCAATATGGGTTTCCAGACCCCGCTGTTGATTATTGATAGAAGATCATGTCTGCATATTCTCGAACCCGCAGGGTCACACACTTAACGTGTCTCGACGCTAGGATAGATTGGATAATTGGTTTATGAGTTTTTGTTCAGAGTCTCGGATGGGATCCGGGACATCACGAGAGGTTCCGGAGTGGTCCGGAGAATAAGATTCATATAAGGCAGTGCAGTTTTTGGAGTTCGGAATTGTTCCGGGTTAATCGGTATTGTACCGGAAGCTTCTAGAACCTTCCGGAAGGGGACCAACGTGGCCACACCTTCCGGGAGGGGGCATGGGCCTATGAGGGAGTGCCCTGGACGCATTGGGCCAGGGGCACAAGGCCCCATAGGGCCCAGCCGGCCAAGAGAGGTTTAAACTCTAGATAGAGCTTCTAGAAGGGGGGGTTTCCTTGCCCCCCACTCTTCCTCCTTGGGGCCGCTGGCCTTGGCTTGGGGGAGGGGATAGGGATGCGCCCACCCCTCTATATATAGAGGGCTGGGGAGACACCACCCCCCCACACCTTCCCCTCCAACCCTAGCCGTCCTGCTGCCCTCCTCTCTCCCTCTCGAACTGCTTGTAGGCGAAGCCCTGCTGCAGAAATTCTCCACCAATTACACCGCGCCGTCGCGTTGTAGATCCAACCCATCTCTCCACCATACTTGCTGGACCAAGGAAGGAGGATACGTCGAGGTGCTTCACGTGTGCATCTCACGGAGGCATCGCCACTTGTGGTGCTAGATCGGATCGGATCGCGAGGAGGAGAAGCGAGTACGACTACATCACCCACGTTCCGACGAACGTTCCGCTGTGCGAATCTTCAAGGGTATGAAGATCTAATCCAATCTCTCTTGTTGTTTGCATCTCCTAGATTAGATCTTGGCTTCCCTCTGTTCGCATCCGTAGAAAATTTTGATTTACTATGCCGCGAAACCCTTCAGTGGTATCAGAACTAGATCTATGCGTAGATGTGATTCACGAGTAGAACGCAACATGGTTGTTGCGGGCGTTGATGTTTTCTGTTGCAAGCCTCTTGTTTGTGTTCTTCTTATGACGCGGGATAGTGAGATTGAAGCGGTCCAGGCCAACCTTACGCGACGTCGTTCGCGAGACCGGCTCCACACTTGACGTGTGGCTCGTTCCACACATGCGGCTGGTGGATGCCTGTTTCTCTCACTATAGTTGTCATGGGTTTAACACCGGAGTTCGGCAACCATAATATCACCGTTGTGGCTTTCCGTAGGTAAGAATCGTTCTTAGCTTACTACTCCCATAAGCCACGTAAAACATGCAACAACAAAGTAGAGGCGTCTAACTTGTTTTTGCAGGGAGTGTTTTCTGTGATATGGTATGGCCCAAGATGTGATGTGTATAATGTATGCGATGATCATGTTTTGTAATGTTTCACGACTTGCATGTCGATGAGTACACAACCGGCAGGAGCCATATGGTTGTCTTTATAATTGTGTATGACCTGCGAGTCAACTTCTTATACGCCATGTAATAGCTTTACTTTATCGCTAAGTAGTTAGCAATAGTTGTAGTTGCTATTCGTGGTGGAGGCAATCATGGTGGAGTGATGGAGATCATGCCGGCACGCACAAGATGGAGATCATTGCGCGAAGATTGGCTATACCATGTCACATAAAGCTATATGCATGTGATGTTTATCCTTTTATGTATCTTATTATGCTTAGATCGCGACGGTAGCATTATAAGATGATTCCTCACTTAAAGATCAAGATAAAAAAAACTGTGTTCTCCCCAAGTATGCATCGTTGCGAAAGTTCGTCGTGTCCAAGCATCACGTGATGAACGGGTGCTATAGACTCTATGCTCACATACAACAGGTGCAAGCCAGTTTTGCACACGCGGAAATACTTGGGTCTAACTTGACGAGCCTAGCATGTACAGACATGGCCTCGGAACACAAGAACCGAAAGGTTAAGCATGAGTCATATGAATGATATGATCGACACTTCGTTGTCCACCATTGAAACCACATCTCTTCTCGTGATGATCGGATTAGGTGTGGTGAATTTGGATCATGTTCACTAAACAACTTGAGGGATGTTGAATTTAGTGGGAGTTCATCTAGTAATTTGATTAAGTTGAACTATTTATCATGAACATAGTCTAAATTGTACTTGCAAATACTGTAGATCCAATGGCCAAGTCCAACTTCAACTTCAACGTTTTTGCTGAGATAGAAAAGCTTAGAAACAATGGGTCTAACTTCACCAAATGGTTCCGCATTCTGAGAATCATTCTCGCTGGCGGACAAAAGGACTATGTCCTTGAGAAAGCGCTAGGTGACGCCCCTGCTGTAGATGCGCCGGCTGATGAAAAAGCTGTTTATCAGTCGCGCAAGGATGATTATGATTTGATTAAGATCGCCATGTTGTATGCTATGGAATCGGATCTTCAAAATCGTTTTGAGGAGTTCGCCGGGCCCTTTGAGATTCTCGAGGAGCTGAAAAACATGTTTCAGACTCAAGCCCGTTCTGAGAGATATGAGATCTCTAAGAAATTATTTAACTACAAGATGGAGGAAGGGAGTTCCGTTAGTGAGCACGCCATTAAGATGTCGGGCTACACTCAACGCCTTGAGCAACTGGACGGCAAGATTCCAGAGGAGCTCAAGATTGACACTCCTAGCTGCAAAAGTTTTGTAGTTGATCACAATCAGATTGGTTCCACTGATATGATCACTGAGCTCTTTGCTAAGATGAAAGTAGCGGAGGTGAACATCAAAAAGAATAATCATGTGTTGATGGTCAACAAGCCCCCCACCTTTAAGAAAGGTAAGGGTGCAAGGAAGCCCTTCAAGAAAGGCGGCGGCAAGCGCGTTGCCCCTGCTGAGAGGAAGCTCAGGTCTGGTCCTAAGCCGGACACTGAGTGCTTCTATTACAAGGACAAGGGTCACTGGAAGCGCAACTGTCCGAAGTACTTAGCGGACAAGAAGGCTGGCACCATCAAAGTTATATTTGATATACATGTTATTGATGTTTTCCTTACTAGCCCTCGTTGTAGTGCCTGGGTATTTGATACCGGTTCAGTTGCTAATATTTGTAACTCGAAACAGGAGATACGGAATAGACGGCGGCTTGCGAGGGATGAGGTGACGATGCGCGTTGGCAACGGATCAAGAGTTGATGTGATGGCCGTCGGCACGCTCTCCTTAGTTTTACCTTCGGGATTAGTTTTAAACCTTAATAAATGTTATTATGTGCCTGCGTTGAGCATGAACATTATTTCTGGATCGTGTTTATTGCAAGACGGTTATTCATTTAAATCGGAGAATAATGGTTGTTCTATTTATATGAGTAACATCTTTTATGGTCATGCACCTATTGTAAATGGTTTATTTCTTCTAAATCTCGAAAGGATGAAACACACATCCATAACATTGAGGCTAAGAGATGCAAAGTAGATAGTGATAATACTACTTATTTGTGGCACTGTCGTCTAGGTCATATTGGTGTAAAGCGCATGAAGAAACTCCATTCTAATGGACTTTTGGAGTCTCTTGATTTTGAATCATTTGACACATGCGAACCATGCCTCATGGGCAAGATGATCAAAACACCGTTCTCCGGTATGATGGAGCAAGCAACAGACTTGTTGGAAATCATACATACCGATGTATGCGGACCGATGAGTGTTTCGACGCGCGGTGGATATCGCTATTTTATCACTTTTACCGATGACTTAAGTAGATATGGGTATATCTATTTAATGAAACATAAATCTGAAACATTTGAAGAGTTCAAAGAATTTCAGAATGAAGTGGAGAACCATCGTAACAGAAAGATTAAGTTTCTACGATCCGATCGTGGAGGTGAATATTTGAGTTATGATTTTCTCACGCATCTTAAAGCAAGCGGAATCGTTGAGCAACTCACGCCACCCGGAACACCACAGCGCAATGGTGTGTCTGAACGCCGGAATCGAACTCTATTAGATATGGTCCGATCAATGATGTCTCTTACTGATTTGCCGTTATCATTTTGGGGTTATGCATTATAAACCGCTGCATTCACTTTAAATAGGGCACCATCTAAATCCGTTGAGACGACACCGTATGAACTGTGGTTTGGTGCTAAACCTAAGTTGTCGTTTCTTAAAGTTTGGGGATGTGAAGCTTACGTCAAGAAGTTGATGCCGGACAAGCTCGAACCCAAAGCGGAGAAATGCGTCTTCATAGGATACCCTAAGGAAACTATTGGGTATACCTTCTATCACAAAACCGAAGGCAAAGTGTTTGTCGCAAAGAACGGTTCCTTTCTTGAGAAGGAGTTTCTCTCGAAAGAAGTGAGTAGGAGGAAAGTAGAGCTAGACGAGGTTATTGAACCTTCTCTTGAATTGGAGAGTAGCGCAGCACCTGAAATTGTTCCAGTGCCGCCTGCACCAATAATAGAGGAAGCTAATGACAAGTATCATGAAGCTTCGGACGATGCTGCTATTGAACGTCATAGGTCGACAAGGTCGTGTGCCCCTCCTGAGTGGTACGGCAACCCTGTCTTGACTGTCTTGTTGGTAGAAGACAGTGAACCTACGAACTATGAGGAAGCGATGATGAGCCAAGACTCTGAGAAATGGCTAGAAGCCATGAAATACGAATTGGGATCCATGAGCAAAAACCAAGTATGGACTTTGGTGGACCCTCCTAGCGACCGAAAGGCCGTTGAGTGCAAATGGATTTTCAAGAATAAAACGGACGCGGATGGTAATGTTACCGTCTATAAAGCACGGCTTGTTGCGAAAGGTTTTCGACAAGTTCAAGGTGTTGACTACAATGAGACTTTCTCTCCCGTAGCGATGTTTAAGTCCATTCGGATTTTATTAGCAATTGCTGCGTTTCATGATTATGAAATTTGGCAGATGGATGTCAAGACTGCGTTCCTCAATGGCAACATTGATGAAGAGTTGTATATGATGCAACCCGAAGGTTTTGTCGATCCTAAGGATGCTGATAAAGTGTGCAAACTTCAGCGTTCCATTATGGACTGAAGCAAGCATCTCGGAGTTGGAACCTTTGTTTTGATCAAGTGATCAAGAGCTTTGGATTTGTTCCAAATAGCTACGAAGGTTGTATCTACAAGAAAGTGAGTGGGATCTCAGTGACATTTCTGGTACTATATGTGGATGAAATATTGATTATTGGAAATGACATTAACATGCTTAACGATGTGAAGAGTTATTTTAATAAGTGTTTTTCAATGAAAGACCTAGGTGAAGCTGCTTATATATTGGGCATCAAAATCTATAGAGATAGACAAAGACGCCTGATAGCTTTAAGCCAGAGTACATACCTAGACAAAGTTCTGAAAAGGTTCAGAATGGATAAGGCATTGAAAGGTTCAGTGCCTATGTTGTCAGGTAAGATATTGAGCAAGGCTCAGTGTCCAGCTACGGTAAATGATAGGGAAGCTATGAGCAAAGTGCCTTATGCCTCGGCCATAGGTTCCATCATGTATGCCATGTTGTGTACTAGACCGGATGTGTCCAATGCTCTTAGTTTGACGAGCAGATATCAAAGTGATCTAGGAGTGGAACACTGGACAGCCGTGAAGAACATCCTAAGGTACCTAAATAGGACTAAAGAAATGTTCTTAGTCTATGGGGGTGATGAACAGCTCGTCGTAAAAGGTTACATCGATGCTAGTTTCGACACCGACAAGGATGATTCTAAATCTCAGACAGGATACGTGTATATTTTGAATGGAGGAGCTGTGAGCTGGAGAAGCTGCAAGCAAAGCGTGATCGCGGGATCTACAGTAGAAGCGGAATACATGGCTGCTGCAGAAGCGTCAAGTGAAGGAGTTTGGATCAGAAACTTCATCACTGAGCTTGGCGTGGTTCCAAGTGCATTGGACCCACTAGAGATATTGTGTGACAACACTGGCGCCATAGCACTTGCTAAGGAACCAAGATATCATCCAAAGACCAAGCATATCAACCGCAAGTTTCATATAATCCGAGATTATATAGCAGATGGAGATCTGAAGATCAGCAAAGTACATACAGATCTGAATGTCGCAGATCCATTGACTAAACCTCTTCCACGTGTAAAACATGATCAGCACCTCAGTGCCATGGGTGTGAGATTGTTGCCAAATGTAAACTAGATTATTGACTCTAGTGCAAGTGGGAGACTGTTGGAATTATGCCCTAGAGGCAATAATAAAGATGTTATTATTATAATTCTTGTTCATGATAATGTTTATATTCCATGCTAGAATTGTATTAAGCGGAAACTTTAATACTTGTGTGGTTTGTAAACAACACCGTGTCCCTAGTACGCCTCTATGGACTAGCTGATTGATCAATGATGGTTAAGGTTTCCTAACCATAGACATGAGTTGTCAATTGATAATGAGATCATATCATTGGGAGAATGATATGATGGACAGACCCAAACTAAGCGAAGCAATTAGATCGTGTCATCGTGTTCGTCTTTGCGAAGCTTTTCTTATGTCAAATATTGTATTCCTTAGACCATGAGATAATACAACTCCCTGGTATCGGAAGAAAGCTTTGAGGTCATCAAACGTCATCCTATGAGAGGGTGATCATAAAGGTGTCTCTCAGGTGATCGGAAAGTATCTGTTGGGTTGTATGTATCGAGATGGGATTTGTCCCTCCCAAGTCGGAGAGATATACTTTGGCCCCACTCGGTAATCGATATCAACACCGCTTGCAAGCATGTGGTTAAGGAGTTAATCACAAAGTGATATCGGATTACAGAACGAGTAAAGTACTTGCTGTGAACGAGATTGAACTAGGTATGACGATACCGACGATCGAATCTCGGGCAAGTAAAATATCGCGAGACGAAGGGAATATATATATGGGATTGATTGAATCCTGGCATCGTGGTTCATCCGATATGATCATCGATGAATGTGTGGGAGTCAATATGGGTTTCCAGACCCCGCTGTTGATTATTGATAGAAGATCATGTCTGCATATTCTCGAACCCGCAGGGTCACACACTTAACGTGTCTCGACGCTAGGATAGATTGGATAATTGGTTTATGAGTTTTTGTTCGGAGTCTCAGATGGGATCCGGGACATCACGAGAGGTTCCGGAGTGGTTCGGAGAATAAGATTCATATAAGGCAGTGCAGTTTTTGGAGTTTGGAATTGTTCCGGGTTAATCGGTATTGTACCGGAAGCTTCTAGAACCTTCCGGAAGGGGACCAACGTGGCCACACCTTTCGGGAGGGGGCATGGGCCTATGAGGGAGTGCTCTGGCCGCATTGGGCCAGGGGCACAAGGCCCCATAGGGCCCAGCCGGCCAAGAGAGGTTTAAACTCTAGATAGAGCTTCTAGAAGGGGGGGTTTCCTTGCCCCCCACTCCTTATCCTTTGGGGCCGCCGGTTTGGGCTTGGGGGAGGGGCTAGGGCTGCGCCCCCCCTCTATATAAAGAGGGGTGGGGGCGCACCAACCCCTCACACCTTCCCCTCCAACCCTAGCCGCCCTGCTGCCCTCCTCTCTCCCTCCCGAACTGCTTGTAGGCGAAGCCCTGCTGCAGAAATTCTCCACCAATTGCACCACGCTGCCGCGTTGTAGATCCAACCCATCTCTCCACCATACTTGCTGGACCAAGGAAGGAGGAGACGTCGAGGTGCTGCACGTGTGCATCTCACGGAGGCATCGCCACTTGTGGTGCTAGATCGGATCGGATCGCGAGGAGGAGAAGCGAGTACGACTACATCACCCACGTTCCGACGAACGTTCCGCTGTGCGAATCTTCAAGGGTATGAAGATCTAATCCAATCTCTCTCGTTGTTTGCATCTCCTAGATTAGATCTTGGCTTCCCTCTATTCGCATCCGTAGAAAATATTGATTTACTATGTCGCGAAACCCTTCAATATCAAGAATCTCATTTTAGGTATTGGATATCCAGGTTATGCATGAATTTAGGCACAAAACCTTGCCCATGATTCAGGCAATTTCTCCTGTTCTACCTGTTTAAAATCAAAAAGTTCCTGCAAAATGGCATGTCGAGCACTAGGAGGGAAATATTTCTGAAAGAAAGTATCAATCAAGCAATTAGGCTATCAAAATCAAAAAGTAGCAACAGTTTTGTAATAGTGATACGCCGTAAACGTATCTATAATTTTTAATGCTCCATGCTTGTTTTATATCAACTTTCTTATGTTTTTTCTACACTTTGAGGTATTTTTGTACATTTTCTGGGACTAACCTATTAACAAGATGCTGCAGTGCCAATTGCATGTTTTCTGCTGTTTTTGGTTTCGGAAAAGCTAGTAAGGAAATATTCTCGGAATTTGGACGAGACAAAAGCCAAAGTTAATATTTTACCAGAAGGAGCACAGAGTCCGAAGGGCAGCCGAAGTGGGGCCACAAGGCGGCCACACCTGGTGGCGGTGCAGCCTAGGAGGGGGGAAGCCCTAGGTGTGGGCCCCTCAGACGCCCACCGACATTGCCCCTTTGCCTATAAAAGCACCCCGATGCAGAAACCCTAAGTACCCAATCAAATCTCCACGAAACAGTCAGTAGCCGCCGCCATATCCATCCCTAGATCGGGGGGTCCAAAGCTATTCCCGGCACCCTTCCGGAGGGGAGAGATCATCCCGGAGGCCTTCTTCATCACCATGCCAGCCTCCGGAGTGATGCATGAGTAGTTCACCCTTCGACTATGGGTCCATATAGTAGCTAGATGGTTGTTTCTCCTCCTTTGTGCTATCATGTTTAGATCTTGTGAGCTCCTTTCATGACCAAGATCATCTATTTGTAATCATACATGTTGTATTTGCGGGGATCCAATGGATATTGAGATACTATGTCAGATTGATTATTGATTCTATCATGTCTATGTTATTTGTGATCTTTCATGCTCTCCGTTGTTTGTAGATGCTTTGGCCAAGTAGATGCTTGCAAATCCAAGAGGGAGTATTTATGCTCGATAGTAGGTTCATGCCTCTAGTAATCTGGGGAAGTGACAGAAATCTCTAAGGTTGTAGATGTGTTGTTGCTACTAGGGAGAAAACAACAATCCTTTGTCCATGGGGCAATTGTATTGTTTACTTTACACACTTTGCTTAATGAAATAATCTGTTGCTTGCAACTTAATACTGGAAGGGGTTCGGATGATAACCTGAAGGTGGATTATTAGTCATAGATGCAGTTGGATTACGGTCTATGTATTATGTTGTAATGCCCAATCAAATCTCGTAGGAGTCAAGATGTCTAGTATATGCATTGTTATGTTTTCTCAATCTATCAATTGCCCTGCTGTAATTTGTTCACCCAACATGCTATCTATCTTATGGAGAACACCTCTAATGAACTGTGGACCCTGGTCCATTCCTTTATCATTGATATATCATCTACTGTTTACCGTTTACTGTTTACTTTCTACAAGCAAATCATTATCTTCCACACTATACGTTTAATCCTTTGTTTTCAGCAAACCGGTGAGATTGACAACCTCACTGTAAGTTGGGGAAAAGTATTTGATGTCTATGCACTTCTATTCTTGTAGGCAGTTGTTGGGCCTCCAAGTGAAGAGGTTTGTAGAACAGCAGCAAGTTTTCCTTAAGTGGATTACCCAAGGTTTATCGAACTCGGGGAGGAAGTGGTCAAAGGTATCCCTCTCAAGCAACCCTGCAATCAAGATACAAGAAGTCTCTTGTGTCCCCAACACACCCAATACACTTGTCAGGTGTATAGTTGCACTAGTTTGGCGAAGAGATAGTGAAATACAAGTGGTAACGGTGCCAGAAAATAGCTTCTGACTTGTTGACGTGGGGTAACGTGTGTGGGCTCCAGAAAAGAGCTTGACGGTGAGGTAAAGACTAAAGCAAGCAAACAAGCAACAGATCTAGTAGCAAACGGTGTTTCAATGTTTAGAAATAAGGCCTAGGGATCATACTTTCACTAGTGAACACTCTCTCATATAAATATATTCTCTTTATGATACTACTCTTAACTACTCTCTGGTTGGACACTCTAATCCATGGTAGGGCTATAACAACACTCCTCAAAGTCCGCCTTCCCCAATCTAGATAACCCCACACTGTCACCTTGAGTGCTAGATGGTTCCAACAAACACCACAATTTCATAGAGATAACCAACTCAAAATATACTCATAATAAATATATATAACCTAGCTTAAGTGCCACACACGGCGTGCACGCTGTCACTTTCACGCACGCGGGGAAAAGCATAGATCTATTAAAGCACGATGAGTATTTATATAGACTCTAGCCTAAGTGCCACCATAGCGTGCACGCTGTCGCTTTCACACACATGGGGAGAGCAGAGATCTATTGAAGCACTTGAGTAGCAAGGTAGATCTACTTGATTACAAAGCTCATGACCACAACAAGATCATGCATAGAAAGAGGTATGAACACATAGCTACCGGTAGAGCCCTTAGCCTTGAGGAAAAACTACTCCCTCCTCATCATGGGAATCAACAACAATGATGAAGATGGTGGTGGAGATCGATGGAGATGGCCCCGGGGGCACTTCCACGTCCCGGCAGGGTGCCGGAACAGAGACTTTCTGTCCCCTCAAATCTCCCCTTCCGTGGAGGCGGTGCTACAAAAGTTTTCGTGGATTTCTTATGGATGATTTAGGGTTTTCTCCCTGGGGTCTTCTTATAGGCGCAGGAGGCAAGGTCAGTGGAGGTCCAGGGGGCCCACAACCCCTATAGGTGCCACCAGGGCTTGCCCGCGCCTGGGGGGTGCGGCCACTCTGGTGCCCTACTCCGTCTCTGCTTCATGGTTCTGTGTTGGTCCGGGAAAAATAATGACTTTGGCTTTTGTCCCGTACAATTCCGAGAATATTGATTTTCTGCCTTTCTGAACCAAAAACAGAAGAAAACATGCAACTGACACTATGGCATCTTGTTAATAGGTTAGTACCAGAAAACATATAAAAACACCTCAAAGTGAAGACAAAACAAAGCAAAGTAGATACTAAACAAGCATGGAGCATAAAAAATTATAGATACGTTTCCGACGTATCAAGCATCCCCAAGCTTAACTCCTGCTCGTCCTCGAGTAGGTAAGTGATAAAAAGAATAATTTTTTAGGTGACATGCACCATCACAATTAAGATCAAACCAATTGCAAGCATTGAAAGCTAGGATCAAAGAACTCTAAACATGATCATGAAAGATGAAGTTCTAACAGTAAGATATAGTAAATATGCATGCAACATGGAAGGTTACAAACAAAGATCATGAATAACATGCATTGAAAAACGTTTGTTTGTTTCACATACAGAAAACATAGCATAGTGGCATCCAGCTTGTCCCTCATGGAGTAGAAAATAGATGCATAGGACACCTTCAAAGTTCATAAGAGTGACTAGATACAAATAGCTCAAGAACAAGTAATATCAACATTATGAATCAATCAATAAGTTTTGGGACAATGCACATAGAACTAAGAATGACAACTATGCTCTCTTAATGGTGCGTAAAGATAGAAGGTGGAGACTCAAATAATGGTGGAAGAAAGGCCCTTCACAAAAGGAAGCAGGGATTTTAAGTTTCAAAAAGAGCTTCCAAAAATTATGGTACTTGTTAGCTTTCAGCCCTCATTGCCCCTATCATAAGCATCTTGAAGTGATTAAGGTTAAAGTGAACAAACTATGGAGTATATGCTTGACAAAGTATAAGTTGGCAATCTCAAGTCCCTTGAATACGAGGGTCACACCTCATGCTACTCAACTTCAGTCACCTGTAAGTTCTTGTCATTGTAAGTATATGCGTATCATAGAGAACCGCCAACGGGTACCCCTTGCACATGGTACAGGAGCTATCCCATAACCAAAGTGACAAGGCAAGCAGACTATGAGCATATCAGCGATCTTTTTATTTACTATGTGCATAGCTTTTTATTAAGGATGCTTCACAGATAGCTCATTATGGTGATGCTGCAAGTTTCCACCATGATTAGGCATGGCTTAGGCTAGCGGCCCAGGCAGACAATTTGACTTGAAGAGGATGTCCAATTGTGGCAATTGTCCGTTATGCAATCAATTTCAAGAATTGGCACCATATATCTTATTCAAGTGCTGCTTCACCATTCGCATTTGGAATGCTATCCTTTGATGGTTCGACTAGCAAGACATAGATACATATTTATGGGAAAATGAAGTTTGCGTCAAAGATTGGTGGATGAAAATGGCTTCAGGACAAGGTAATATTAGGAAGGCCATGGATCCATGCTCATGATCCTGTCTTTAAAAGTTTGGAATGAGAGAAACGCTCGGGTCTTATATAACCCTACTTCAATGGCAACAACAATCATCACAATGGTCAAAGAGGAGGCTAGACTATGGAGCATAACCTGGTGAAAGTACAAAGGAAGTCGCCTAGAGGGGGGGTGAATAGGCTTTTAAAATTATTACGGTTTATGATCAAGTAAATGCGGAATAAAACTAACGTTTAATTTATTGAGCACAAAACCTAGCCACTAAGTTCACCTAGGTGCACCAACAACCTATGCTAAGCAAAACAAGCAACAAGGTGATAGCAAGGTATAAATACTTCAAGCACGATGGCTATCACAATGTAAAGTGCATAAGTAAAGGGTTCGGTTGAGAGATAACCGATGGACGCGGAGACGAAGATTTGTTTCCCGAAGTTTACTTCCAAAGAAGCTACGTCTCCGTTGGAGAGGTGCGATGGTGCAATGCTCTCCGAACGCCACAAATGGCTCACCTCGAGGTGTGGTGGATCGATGCTCACCCAACGCCACACAAGGCCTCACCCCGGATGCGGAAGCACGCAACTCACCGACGCCACAAAAGGCTCACCCTATTCTCCCAAGTGCGCACCACAAAAGGAGGGCAATTGCTCCACTATGGGACGCTTGAGGGCGGTCACCGAACCCGTACAAGATTGGGGCTAACTCCACAACTTAATTGGAGGCTCCCAACAACAAAGCCACAAAAGGCCAACAATGCTACAAAAGGCCAACAACGCCACAAAAGTCTACAAGACCACAAAAGGTCAACAATCCAACCACACAACCGTCTAGGGTTCCAAGGAACCCAAGAGAAACAAGCTCACAAGCTTGAACTCGCCGAATCTCCGAGGAGAACTCAAACCTATGCACCAAATGCAAGGGCAAGTCCTTCTCTCCCAAATTCCAACAAAGCTACAAAAGCTATTGGGGGAATAAGGGAGGAAGAACACAAGAGGAGAACTCAAACCTATGCACCAAATGCAAGGGCAAGTCCTTCTCTCCCAAATTCCAACAAAGCTACAAAAGCTATTGGGGGAATAAGGGAGGAAGAACACAAGAGGAGAACACAAAACTCTCCAAGATCTAGATCCCAATGATTCCTTCACACAGAAGGGATTTGACTTGGGGGGATTGTAGATCTAGATCTCCTCTCTCAAATCCCTCAAAAATATGCAAGAATCATAGGAGGGGAAAGGGAGAGGGAAAGCTTCTTCAAGGTTGACAATGGAGGAGAGAGAGAAAGCCAAGAACCAAGAAGAAAAGCTGGTACCCACGAAGGGGAATAGGAGCCCCTTTTAAAGGGATCCCAGATCTGCATGTTATGGGCATTCGCGACTCCTGGCTGGAACTTCCGGTGGGAGGCCGGAAGTTCCGGTGGCACACGGCCAACGGTCAAAAACTACGGAGCGAGAAACTGAAAAAGCGAATCCTGGTTGGAACTTCCGCCGGTTCGCCGGAACTTCCGGTGGGAGCAAAACTTCCGATGGAAGTTCCGACAGAAGTTCCGTCAAATAGACATATTCAAAACATAAGGTTACTGAACGTGAGCGGAACAAGACCCAGAACTTCCACCGGAACTTTCGGCGACAAAGATGCCCTAGCGGAACTTCCGGTGGGAAGCCGGAACTTCCGGTCAGGGAAATTCCAGAAACCAGAAAACCAGAAACGCAATAACTTTTGCATCCGAACTCCAAACGAATAGAATCCAACAAAAATTCGAAATATTGGGTATCACCTTGGGAGAAAATATCATGAATATATATGTGAAGTATCCCCCAAGGTGTGGAGCCAGAAAACTCGCAAGATCAAAAACCGCAATAAGATATGCAAGTGAAATCCTTAGATGATGAACTAGAGCTTGTTATGATGGTGACCACAAGCTCTAGATCCTCTCATGGACAAGAACCAAATAACAACCAAGAAAGATGATGCTATGAATGCAAAGGTTTGAGCTCTCTCCGAACGATACAGACGAGACACCCGCTTGAGAGCCCCTCTTAATAGCACGGCTATCTATCCTAAACCCGGTCTCCCAACTAACATTACGAGACCGGCAAAAGAAAAACCCTATCAAGAACATAGCTTTGCCTTGAGCATCCCACTTGAACTTGATGTAGACCGTCTTGTTCTTCTATAGTGGGAACACCTTTCTTGGATGCTCTTGCTTGATGAAGATGAAGACTTGCAAATTTCTCCCCCATACTCCATGGGGAAACCTCTTCTTTGAACTTGTCTTCATCATTCCATGAGCACGAGGATGGCAAGCTTCAAGCATGAGATCTTCTAGAGATGGCGCATCTTGAGCTCGCCCTTCTTCATCCCTACTTGAGGTTGATCCATCTTGATGCAACTCTTTGCACATGCCTTGATAGACCTTCAAGCTCCTTCTTTCTTCATGATTCCAATGGGCACAAAGCCCTTGGACATTTCTTCATCTTCCAACCTTGAGACCAACACATGTCCCAAGCGATGCCAATGGACAAACCTACAAGTGAAACTCAATTTACACATTAGTCCATAGAGATTGTCATTAATTACCAAAACCACACGTGGGGGCATACATGCCCTTTCACCTGGGCTAAACTCATGTATAATGTAATCCTAGGAGAGTAGGCTTTAGTAAAGTCATAGGCTTCGCCCTAGGAATTTGTTCGAAACCTCTATAATCCTTGATTAATTAAAAGAGATTTCTATTTTCATGCCCAAGTTCCTTAGTTGTACTCCCTTTTCCCCAGGTGCTAAATTTTTCCTCACTTTTTCCCAACCTCTTGTCCGAAACTCCCACACAGTCTGAAACTCGTTGTCCACCAGCTTTTCCGTTACGTGTTGACAAGTGGGGCCATGTTCGGTCGAGTCCCGTAGTGGACACCTCTCTCCACTTATCCAAATTAACATGGGACCCATGGCTTATCCACGTGAGCACTAGACCCACAACTTACCCAGGTTAGTGTTGAAAGAGGGAATCCCGAGCCAGCCCCGCTCCCGTGCCTGTGTTGTTGCCTCCCCTTTCTTCTTTTCCTATGGAGATGGCAGCCCTTCTCTAGCGACGGTAGCCCTTCTTCGGTTGACAAGTTATGTCTAGCTTCACTTTGGCCCCATGTTCGTCTTGGCCATAGTGTGGTGTCGTCCGGTTGACCTGTATGAAGGATTACAATGACAACCGTGCGCGGGGAAGGTTAGATATCCCACCAAATTGTTCCGATTTCCGCTTGCTATGGAGAATCAATTGGTGCAACTCAGGAGCTCGATTAGGCGCGTGCTTGTTGGGCTGATAGAGGAGTCGTTCTGATTATTTAATTTGTTTATCGAGTTAGTGTCTCGGTTGCAATCAAGTGAATCTATGAGGTGAAAGTCAAATTTTAAGATTTAGGAAGATGGAAGTATAAGAAATAAGAAAATTACACAACTCTTGAAAACTTTCAAATTATAAAAGTTATACAACTCTTTATATAAAAGAGAGTTTATAATTTTTAGAGGGTGAAAAGTAATGCATTCACTAAAATCTTTAATATGTATCGTGCATATACCAAAATTATACAACTCTTGAACACTTTCAAATTACACTTTGTACATGATAATGTTGTTCTAAGAAAATTTTGAGAGTTTACCATTTTTAGAGCATGAAAAGTAATGCATAAACTAAAGGGATCCCTAAACTAAAATCTTTATGTCTCATGCATATACAAAAACTATACACCTTTGAACACTTTGAAAATCGCACTTAGGACATGATAATATGATGTTAAGAAAATCTTAAGAGTTTATCATTTTCATAGAGTGAAATGTAATGCATAAACATGCATATACTACAATTATACACCTTTGAACACTTTTCCTTCAAATCACACTTAGGACATGATAATGTTGTGCTAAGAAAATCTTAAGAGTTTATCATTTTTATAGAGCGAAATGTAATGCATAAACATGCATATACTACAATTATACACCTTTGAACACTTTCCCTTCAAATCACACTTACAACATGATAATGTTGTGCTAAGAAAATTTTGAGAGTTTATCATTTTCATAGAGTGAAATGTAATGCATAAACATGCATATACCAAAATTATACACCTTTGAAAACCTTCAAATCACACTTATGACATGATAATGTTGTGCTAATAAAATCTTGAGAGTTTATTATTTTCAGAGAGTGAAAAGCAATGCATAAACATGCATATACCAAAATTATACACCTTTGAACACTTCCCATTCCAATCACACTTACGACATAATAATGTTGTGCTAATAAAATCTTGAGAGTTTATCATTTCCAAAGAGTGAAAATTAATGCATAAACATGCTTATACCAAAATTATACACCTTTGAATGCTTTCCCTTCAAATTACATTCAAATTCATTTGTTTATGGAGTTAAAGTATCGGTGGCAAACTCGTTATTTCGCATAGATAGACAGGTGACCCCCCGAGAGATAGAGGGGTTATCCTGCCCGCTAGATCATAGAGGATCAACGTTTGGTGGGCACGATCTGCGTGACAACTGTCTTAACCTATCAGAGCGTAGCAGCCAAAATGAGCACAAGTTTGGGCTTCTGTGAGAGTTTGTGACTAAGAGAGAAGGAAAAACTGAGTAGTATTAAAAAAACCAAGGGAAAACAGACCAAGGGATTCAAATAGAAAATAGAAACAGATTTAAAAATGGAAAATGTGTGTTTTATACAATGAAATACGTCTTGGAATACATCAAATTATTTGTAATTAAAATATACATGAGTGTGCCAACTATTGCCTCATTCAGATAAACTATGTTTTGGGAAGGGGTTTGAGTCGAAAGCCATGAACCTTCATAGATAGTAGGTGATTTGAGAAGTGGTGATTTAGGGTAAAACTTAATTTTTTTACGTTTCTTATGCGTGTCACGGTGCACGGGGCGGTAGTGGACGTGTGTGGCGGTGCACGGTGAAGTAGCGTACACGGTTACCGCATTGCATGGTGGTGCAACGAAATGTCTCTTCCCTTCACCTTTATAGGACCTCTCCCTCTTCCTCTCCGCCTCCCCACTCTCACTCACACACTTACTCGCTCACTCATGCAACTGTCTCCACTATCCCATCACTTTCTGCAAACCCCCAGGAAAACCCCAACCGCGCCGGCGATGGAGAAGAAGGGCACGGTGGCCATCATCGCCTCCAAGGCCGCTGGCGAGGAGGACCCCGCCGAGGCATCAAAGGCAGCTGTTGTCCCCGTCTAGGCCTTTGTTCCCTCTTCCATCATAGCCGCCAGCGAGGAGGCCCCCACCAGTCGTGGGCGGATCCCGCTCGATTGGGACCCCTACGAGTTGGAGTACATCTGGCCGGAGAACCCCTACGACACCAGCATCGTCGACCCATGGTCGAAGGTAACTAGGGTTTTCTCCCCTTCCCTTGTTCTTCCCCCATTCCCATCGTTGGATGCTAGGTCGTGTGTTAATATGGTTCGGCTGTTCGCATTTTTTATCGTTAGATGCTAGATCTTTTTACAATAGCTAATCCTCTTGTGGTAGATATTGTGTTTCGATGAATCCGCATGTTCGTATTTCAATCCTATTTTATTTGTGCTCCGAGTTGTAGTTAAGGGATTACCTAGTTAGTACTAGCGCCGATCTGTAGTTGGATCAATATTTGATTTTGTTTGAGATTTGGGAATTAAAGAATTCAACCCACTTGGTTAATTTATGCAAATAATCATAGGCTCTTAATTGGTTATTTATGCAAACAATCAATTCCAATAATCAATGGATCTCAATCATGTCCTTATCGCACACTACTATTTTTTCCAACAGGTGGAGAGTAGCAAAGTCTGCAGCAACGACGAGTCCAAGCACACCAAGACTCGTTAGGTGCTAAGGAAGCTGAAGTCCGACCAGTACGATGCCTACTTCGCTGGCGACATCCACAGGTGCCCCTTCTGCACAAGGAGACTCGACGCCACCGACTTCAACTGCCTCGTAATGTATGCCAAGGACGTGAGCTCCTGCAACCCCAACATCGGCCAGACCATGAACGTCCACGTCTTCTTTGCTAAGCACAATGCACTTGGTATTCACCTCCGGAACCTCCAGAAGGTGGCCATCGAAGAGGGTCGCATGCCCCCGATCAAGTCCAAGGTGCCCAATATCAAGGAACAAGGCAGCAAGAAGTGGAGGAAGCGTTAGAGGGAGCAGGCGGAGGTCGGGAGGTGGTGCTGAACTTGTGTGCCTATAAAGCAGATTATTTTGTTTTGTCTGTGTTGAAGTGCGCTGCCGCTGAGCAGCGAATTTATTAAACCTCCTTAAGTATCGTACTATTTGTCTCTAATATATCCTATATTAGCTGTTGTAAGCAGCTTATCTATATCTGTTTTGTTTTCTGAATGTATTTATGCTGCTGGTGTGATTTGCTGCTCTAGATTTGCTATCAGATTAGAAAAAATAAGAGAAAAAAAATAATAAATAAAGAGAGAAGCTGGTGTAGATTTGCTACCACTTTGAGCAAAAAACATAACAATTAGTGAGAGAGGAAAAAACGCTCTTAGAAAGAACAATTAACAATTAAGAAAAAGAAAACTATCAATTTAGATAAGAGATGCACGTAACTACCAAACGCGTCCACATGGTCCCATGCTACGTGGTCCCACACGTTAGCATAACAAGGTCTCAACCAACCGGCCCTACATGGCATGGCCCCCACATCAACATAACGCGTTCCTGACCAACCGGCATACCGCACGGCCCATAAGTCAGCTAACGGTTAACCTGACACCAAGTACCGTTCGAGTTTTTTATTAAGTTTCAGACAAGAAGTTAGGCAAAAGTGAGAAAAAGTTTAACGCTTAACAAAAACTGAGTACGACTAAGAAAACAAGAGGACGAAAATAGAAATCCCTAATTAAAATGGTAAATATTTTGCCTAGTTTAAAAAAGGGATACCAGGGACAATCATTTTCTAGGACTGTCATCATCCTTTTGCACTTCTCCTGCACAATGGAGGCTGAATTGCAAGCGGTGTCGGTCGAGAGGGAGTTCAGCTTACACTCTCTCCCGGTTATTCTCAAGTCAGATTGTTAGGCGCTATCACGCTCATCAAGTCAGCTACGGGTGAAGACATTCGAATCTGGTGAAGGAGGTGAGAGGCATGCTCACCAGAGAAAGCCTGGACAAAACAGGGTAAGTGATAAACTAGCGACATTTGAGCGTATCCATCCTAGAACAGTGGTATGGGGTCTTGCCCAGCAAACTGTTGTCAAGGCAGATTGTATTTCTCCTTGTTGATTAATATATCTTCTTCTTTTTTGCTAAAAAATTGTAGAAAAGCCTCGGGCGAAAGAAATCACACAAAAACACCAGGTATAATAGATGCCTCATGAGTATATCAGCCAACTTTTGTGCGGAGAAGACCGTTCATTTCTCGCCATGCTAAAAAAAATATGCATAAATGTCTGTTTCAAACAATGGAACTTTGCAAGAACTGGCACGCTTTCTGGAATTCTTGTTTCCAGAAAGAGGGAGATGCTGCAACTCCATGTGAAATCAACTACTATTTCGAGCTACATTCAGCAAGTGCTCCACTAGAAATAAGGGGCCGAATGTTCTTTTTTCATCTCAGATAGCGAAACAAAAAGTACATTGCAGGAACATTTGTTTAGATAGTGGTACCTATAGGAAAAAACATAGTGAAGCTGCAGTAATCCTGTGGATGATCAAACTTGTATGAAATCGCAAAAAAATATGTGGATGATCAAACTTGTATGAAATCATAGTCGACGCAAAAGAACATGTGGATGATCAAACTTGTATGAAATCATAGTGAAGCTGCAGTAATCCTGAAGAGTTTAATGGGCTCATTCTTATATTTCAAAACGGTAGTAAGATATAATCAATTTTGGTTTCAACCAAATCCTACGAAATTCATTCAATACAAAGATGTCTCACACCATAGCACTGCGCAGCTGTATTCCCTACTGTGAAGTCGATGTTTTTTCTTGTGATATCATCTTTGTACCTTGATTCAACTTTTTACTGATTCTCTAAAGTCAGATTGTGAGGTGGTGCGGTTAATTCATAAAGTAAACATCATTAATAAGCAACAAAAGAAACTACTATGGATGGGAACTATGCAAGGAGCGAATGTAGACAGACGGATCCAGAAGAGACAAGATGATGCAGAAAAAGAAGCATGTTCATGGGCAAATTGCAAAGAGAATCGGAATATACAGATGTTCCAGCAGGACACAAAATATAGGCTTAGAAAAAACCCACGGAATGAATTAGAATATATATTGTAGCATTATTATTCCTTGGGACCCAGGAGGGGCATCCCTCAAAAGTTGCACTAGGAAAAACACAGACCAGACCTCTGGTACATACACTTCAGTACGATAAGAAAAAAAAAGAGCAAAAAAGCAAAATTTATTATCCTGATAACAAGAGCTAACACACAAGTTCCAAGAACACTAGAGCAGTTTCTACTATACGAACAAAAACCCAAAAAGGGGTGGGTCTATATTGGGGGGCAGGCGCCGCACTCTTCAGACATATATATCCCGCAATCTTACTTCACATCCCAACCAAGAAAAAAAACCAGGGTCGCCAAAACCTAAACTCGCTGTAGAAATCCGAAACCACAATCCCAAACCTTACATACGCAAATACGCTTAAAAGGCCCTCCGATGATAATATATCTGATCTCTTCGACCAACTCCCTGGTTAGCTCTATTAACTAACCCATGCCTTTAAATCATGTGAAGTTCAAAATTTGCACCTTATGCACCTGCGGTTCTCTCCTCAACCTAATATGAATTGTTGTATGTGAAAAAGATTCCTAGGCGGCGTCATTCCTGCACAAAAAAAAGTCAACGTAAGTTACACTGTACAATACCTGAAGCAAGATAAAGAGCACAAACAAGTTGGTTGTTTGGTGTCATTTTTACATGTCAGGAGTTTTAGGTGTCATCCAAACAAACAGAATACTGGTCTCTACAAATGCAACATGAGTGTCCAAACAAATGCATCTTCCATGAGTTCTAAAGCTATCCAGTATATAACAATCTACCGTCACTTGATGCTTGAATAGTATGAGCAAAATCCAAAATGGATTAATAGTATTAGCAAAATCCAAAATGGATTCACAAGACATGATGCCATGGTTAGTGATGGCACAAATATTAATTCAGATTAGTGAATTCTAGAAAAATACACATTAGATATCGGTTCAATATTGTAACCAAAGAAGTCCTTGAACTATGTTTTACCCAAAAGTGAATTATGAACCAGCACTTTGACTAGATTGAACAAAGCATCAGCCCATGAAGGGGGCAAAATATTCCTAAGTACCATACAAGTGTTAGATACCTTAAGCTTGGTTCCATAGCCCTAAGGTCTACTAGTTTAGGTGTTAGATATTCAATTCACCACGGACAGCAAAATTTGTAGAGACCAATAAAAGCACGAGGATGGTTGGTTTTTTCAAATTGGAGATGATGGGCAAGGAATAAAAGTGTATACTGGAGCTGCCACATACATATCATGAATTTAAGACACCTTGATGGACATATTACCGGGCTAATCATGTTTTTCTTAATTAAACATGAGCCGCATACTGCATAAATTATTTCAACATGGCTGCAGCCTGCAGTTCATGGATGGCCAATATTTGATCGATATACTACTTGGCTAATTATGTTCTCCATTAGTAAACATGAAGTGCATCAATTCTTTTATCATGACTGCGGTTCATGGATGACCAATATTTGAATATGGATAAAATAATGAGGTGCTGGTCCAGTTCATGGATGAATAATCTTTGAATGTGGAGAACAGAATCATGTGTCAAGGACTAGCCGGTATATAATAGTTTAAAGTAGTACAAAGAATGACAAGGAAATACTATATTTCATTCTTATTCAAACTGTAAACTTATCACACTACATTAATAAGATGATGAACTTATCACATCCAATCAAATTAATGAGATTATTTCAATAACAATTTGCAATATTAATTATAAATAACTATGAACCAGCATTTTAATGTAACAGTTGGAACATGAGGGACATAGCAACTTAACATTTTCAATGGATGCTAACGACATATTTTTAGTTCATAATGACACTAACTTCTTCATCACGGTGCTGCTATGTATATATGATCAATGCTTTTCTAGATTCATGGACAACCAGATCTCACTACTACATTTGTGCACTATCCTGGGAAAACTAAGGCCAGCACTAGTATTTTTCATACTGAATACATTTTGTATATGAAACTCATGCATTAGGAATGGCACCGTACAGTGTGAGTGCTTCAACACAGGAAATGCTACATATTTGAAGCTACATTGTCTAAACATTAGTACCAACAGTTCAGCGGACAGTTTCAAACTTTCACGGTGTTTATCTGATGCTGCTAGTACATAAACTAGTGACCAAATAAAAAATGAGAAGCACAGAGAGAACACAAAGAAGAAAAGATCTAACCTCTATCTGTTAATGCCCCATGTAACCTGCTGCGCTCTTTGCTGTAACATCTGAAGCTGCATTCCCAAGCCCATATCCAAATGGGCTAGTTCCATCAAGCTCAGATCCAGATCTCCAGGTTGTGTCTCCATAGATGGAGCCACCAGCAGCTCCTGACGAATCTCCAAAGTTCCTCCCATATCCATTGCTTGATTGGTTGAGTGAAGCATTGACGCCAACGGATCCAGCGTTCCTTCCATAGGCACCGGGACTCAGATTGAAGTTGTTTTCACTGGATCCATAACCGAAGTTCCCACTGCCGTATCCTGAGCCAGTGTTAGCACCTTGAGCATTCACAGGAGGGGTTCCCCAGTTGACATTGTTGTTCCCAATTCCACCAAGGCCCCCATTTGCTGATGACATGAAGGAATTAGAGTTTGCAGAGTTGGAAGAGTAACTGAGACCTGAGTTACCCCATAGATTACGAGCCAGCGAGTTAAACACTGACCCAGAATTCTCATTGACTCCACCATAGCTGATGTTGCTATTGTATCTACCTGAATTACCATTGTAGTATGGATTGATCTGCCGTCCATACTGGACACTATTGTTGAAGTTTGAGCTACCACCAATGCCCGGGTTCATCCCTGGGTCAAAATTCATGCCAATTCCATAACCACCACCAAAAGAAGGATAGCTACTACGGCCACCCGATAGAAGCCCAAACCTAGCATCCATCCTCACTCCATAGCCACCTACCGGGCTCGGATTGTACCCTTGGGTATATCCATTGAGAAAGCTATTGGCTCTGTTCATTACATAGTTGATTCCACCAGCAGGAGAGCGCATGCTAGGTCCAGGCGATAGCTCCTTAGGAACAGCCCTCTTAACCTCAACCATCTTACCATTGAGTTCATGGAACGTCTTGAACAATGCCTTGTCCACAGCGTCTTCGGAATCATATGTTATGAACCCAAAGCCTCTAGGACGCTGTGTGTTGTGATCATACATCACAACAACATCAGTGATGGTGCCAAACGACTCAAAATACGTCCTGAAGTCTGCCTCTGTCACGGTGGATGCAAGACCTCCGACGAATATCTTCTTGGTACGACTAGGCCCTGGTGATCCATGAGCACTGCCACCACTCTTGCTAAGAGCTTGCTGATCGTCTCTCGGAACAGCTTTCTTGGCCTCCACCTGACAAAAAACAGTCCAAACATTGTTAATGTTCCACAATGACAATAATAATTTCTAAACAGCTACAAAGCGATATACAAGCATGGATCTAGCACATGACGAACATATAACGCACGTATAAGCATACAGCGAGCGCTTACCATGCGACCATCGATCATGTGCTTCTCCATTATGACACGCTCTGCGACTGCTGCGTCAGAGAAGACGATGAACCCGAAGCCCCTTGCGCGGCCGGTGGCCCGGTCGCGCATGATAACGGCCTCCACCACCTCTCCATACTTCTCAAAGTACTCCCGGAGGCGGTCCTCGTTGGTGTCCCACGAGATACCGCCGATGAAGAGCTTCCCAGCGTCCGCCTCCATGTCCGGCTCCGCCTCTTACTTCCACCCTGCAAGGAACACAAAGACAGAAGCTTTGGCATCAGATCTTACGCCGGCCGATCGAATCAGCAGGCATCGGGATCAAGAAAACAAGCGCCTGCGGCGGCGGCGGCGGCAAGATCCGATCTTTAGCGCGCCGGCGATCCGGGCGGCAGATCTAAACACGAACGACAACGCACCGAGAATGCCCGGCTCCAATAACCGATCGAAACCGCAGCAATTGGGCACCAGAATGGAGCAGAATTTGGTGCGGCGGGGCGGAAGAGAGAAGGGTGAATTCAGGGGCAAGGCGCACCGGGTTGATCCGAGGAAGGGTCGAGACGCTGTCTTGCCTAGGATCTTGGGGGAGGCATGGCAACCTCAAAGGCCATACCACGGCACCACCACCTCCTCCTCTTCCTCTCCTTCCTTTCTTGTTGTGTGTCTCTCTATTCTATCTCTCTCTCTCTCCTTCCTTTTTATTATTTATTTTCCTTTTGCTATTCTCTCTGTCTTTTCTTTTATGTCCCGCGAGGTGTTTATATATAGATGTCCTTGTAGCTTTTTATGCCCCGTTTTCTGCCTCCGTTCCCTCTCTTCCCTTTTTTTTCTCTTTTCTTCCTTGCGCGTTTGTAACGCTTGTGAAAATTATGTACATTTATTCCACCAAGATCTTTCTTTTGATTTAGGCAGATCATGTATTTTCTTTTGGAAATCAATCCTAGTGAACGTTTATATTATGCATATATTGATGGACATTACCTCATAGAGTTATTTGAATTTTTTAATTTATATTATGGCTTTTCTCTAATAACATGTGCTCTTCTCGTGGTATATGGCTTGCCTTCTACGCCATTAATCACGCAATCTCGGCGCATTCTCGCCCTCCCGTCCATAGAATTGTTAAAACGGTCGTGTGCTTCCCTCGTGCTCTCGCCCAGGGGTGCTCTCGCATGTTTCTCTTCTGTACTCTCGCGTGGCGCGGTGGTCCAGCGGTGCTTTTGTTGATGACAGTAGCTGCACAGTTTTGTCGGTTTATATCAGTAACCAGGAAATCCGTATATTTTTCTTAATCTTATGCATGTATCACTGGCACATATTTATTTTTCGCTAGAATATAATCGATCAGATCGCCTTGAAATATTCTGGACAACTGTGCAGCTATTGTTCATGTGTGAATTATTTATTATTAGAGGAAGTACAGTTGTATAGTATTAAACTGATTTTTATTTTTTGAAATTGAGGGTGCCTTTTGTTGATTATTACTCTTTCGTCTGATATATATATATATATATATATATATATATATATATATATATATATATATATATATATATATATATATATACATGCCGGGTTTTTTCTTTTCTGCGGAGTATCTTTTGTTTTATTAGGGTGCATGTAGGAGCCGTAACGTTATATGAAAACCTATGGGCATCGTGGGTATTTCACAGGGGCAAAAGACTCCATCAACCATGTGGAGGTTATGATACAGCCGTGTCTACTACTAGTAGCATGTTTTTGGCATACACATGCTAGGGTTCAACCGTAGTGACAAATTTTCAAACCTGGTTTCGCCAGATTGACAAGATAAATCTTAGTAGGAACATTTTTAAAATATTTTGGACAAAATGCAAAAAAAAAAAAAAGGTGGCCTCTTGAACGTTTTCCAATGATAAATTTGAAAAGAGAAAAAGGTAACTCTCATACTGTAATGACATGACCTAAGAGTGGAAGGTACGTCTTGATGCATTGCGTACAACACCAAAAATACTTAACCTGGCCTTACATTTTTTCCAATTGGAGGGTAAAAAGGAGCGCTCATGTCTGCTCATGTGTGTGCTTTGCAACCACCTTCTTTGAGAAGTTTATGTTCTCTCTGTATAGAGAGCTTTCGATCTAGAGAAAAGTTGCAGCAGGAGATCTAGATAGCACCAGGCACGCATATATAGTAAAAGAATTCTGCTACGAGGAATGATACAATGTACACAACAAATTGTACTCCTGCTACACCACGGGGATAACCGCCTTTAGGTATAGATAGATATGATTTGTTTTAAACATAAAACAACGTCAAATTAAACATCAAGGATAACAAGTCCACACCCTAGATTCAGGTCATGCTAGGATTTTGGCTTCTATTTACATTGTAAAAGTTTCAATTTTAGTTTCCATTTGAAATAAACTAAGTAATATTCTCAACTAGAATCGTCTCTTTTATTCACTAGTGGAGAACGGGGCTCTTGTCCGGGTTGGTAAGGGGCTTTAGTCCCGGTTGCTCAACCGGGACTGAGCAATCGGGACTAAATCTCCCACCCTTTAGTCCTGGTTGGGCTATGAACCGGGACTAAAAGGGTTCCACGTGGTCGCTCTCGGTTGTGAGAGGAAACCGGGATGGATGATTCTCTGCCGCTTCAGCATTTTGCCATTTTTTGTGCCGCGGTAGAGAATTCATTTATATTATTTTCTTTTTTCTTAGGTGTTTTGCCCTTATCATGAAGGAATCATTATATTACACAACATTATCATGAATATAGATATCAAAGTGTCGAACATATTACATTCGATACACGAGTTTCATGCATATATATACAAAATAATCTATTTTTACAGTCCCTGTTGCCTTATATCGAACTCCACATGGTATAATCTATTTTTCTTTAGTCCTGGTTGTGCTACGAACCGGGACTAAAAGGGTTTCACGTGGTCGCTCTCGGTTGTGGGGGGGGGGGGGGACTGGGACAGATAATTCTCTGTCGCTTCAGCATTTTGGCCATTTTTTGTGCCGCGGCGAATTTATTTTATATTATTTTCTTTTTTATTTTGTCTTATATCGAACTTCACATGGTATTCTCCTTTTGGGTTTAGGACCACTGCATCTAAGAATCCCGCCAATTTGTCCTGAATTGCTCGTACGCGATTCTTTGGCAAAAGACCGTCCCGCAGCCGTTCGATCTGATTTAAAGGAGTCAACATACATGAATAAAACTAAAGACAATTGATGGTAATAAAAAACACATAAAGAAGGAGTCAGCATATATTGTTTACGTACATGAAGTTGCTCTAAATTTCTGCATTTCTCATAGCACGTCTGACGGATGAACACGTAAACATAGTATCCACATAAATTATTTCTGCGTCCCTGCGTCAGGCACTTTACGAGAACAGAGCAATCAAAATAATAATCAAATATGATAATGGTATCAAAACTAGAATCAAAGAGATGTGTGAATCTAGCTAGTAGTACTTACATCTAGTGGTTCAAATGTAAACTCCTCTTTCTAAACATCCCTAGCCTTGTTGGTGAACCATTTTCAAGTGTTGTCCGGCGAACAAAACAAATAAAAGGAGTTATTAATTACTTGATATTAGGAATTCACAAAAATTGCTGATATAGTGCCATATTGATTGAAATTACCGTCGGAGGGGTTTATGTTTCGATTCCATGACTTGTGCCCGTCTTTTGTCATGTTGAATGATTAGCAGAATATAGTAGAAGCGGCGCACGCATAACTCATCAATTATACAGTTAACATCGAGTAAGTGAAATAGAATATGCACAAGACAATAACACTCACTCGAAGTTGTAAGGAAATAGTATTTCCCTTCTGATTTCTTGAAACCTTAACAAGTGTACAATATTCCTTTGTTTCCTTGGATCTTTCTTTAAGATTACGTTCATGAACAAAATATGGGTCAATGAACCCAATGTCATAGATGCGTTATCTTTTGCATTCGAGAATCTTCATTCTGCATAATATAGTGAGTATGATTATACATGCCATAAACGAGGTGAGCTAGCTAGAGACTTAATTACAAAATTAGTACTTACGGACAATAGGCACTGCCGATTGATTTGTCGATGGCGTCTTGATTGAATAACTGAAATAGTTCCTAAAATTCAATCATTGCCACGTCATATCCTTTCCGTAATGCTCTTCTTTAACTCCCAACATTATCCAGTTTGTCCTAACCTTTAGGGCATCTATGTACCAGTTATGCAATCTTCGCATTTTTGTTGGTAGATTCTTGACCTCCTCGGGTTTGACGAGAGGATTTCCGTACTGATATTTGTATGCTTCTTTAGCCGCGGGGAAGTACTATAACTGGGATAAGTACTTAGCAATACTCATACCTTGAGTAGCGGTCGCTTCTCCGTACAGTGCAACTAACTCTGGATCATACTGTAGGGGTTAGTAGCATGGAAAACAAAAAATTCTACCGCATGAACACACACAAGCCAAAATCTATCTACTAGATTGTACCAATGAGTCGATTAGAGTATTCACCCTCGAAGAATCCAAAGCGGTTAACGAGAGCATATTCTCGTGGGTGATATAGTCGTACACTTGCCGATCTCAAGATCGTGTTGACGATCCTTCCGGCGCCGCGTTCCGGAAGCGCTTCCACAGTCGATCACACGTTCGGTACTCGATGAAGACCTTCCTCTCCCTTGTTCCAGCATGTAGCGGAGGTTGTAGTTCTCTCCTCGCAATTCCGGTAGCACGACGGCGTGGTGTCGGAAGTAGAGGGAAGATCCCGCAGGGCTTCGCCTAAGCCGGAGCGGGTTATGGTGGAGTATTAGGGTTTCCCCGGTGATCTAGGGTTTAGAAGCCGGAGAGGAGGTGGTGGAGTCGGCGGCGGCTGGCGGCGTGGCGACGGTGTGGGGAGGGGCTCGTTGTGCTGGTTCTTGGGGGCACCTTTCCCCTCTATTTATGAGAGGGAGGGTAGCTTGGGAGAGGGGAGTTTGAATCCTTCCCCAACTCCTTCTCCTACTTGGCTTGTGGTGGAGGGAGAGAAGGATTCTTTCCTTCCCCCACCAAGATACATTGTCCCAGTTTGACTTTTAAACTTGCCTTTTGACTTTCAATTTTGGAGTTCAATTTCTTTCTTTCAAACGCTCAACCAAGTGACCTAGGACATGACGCAATCATTCCACTTAGTCATGACACATTCATGCACCTTTACCCTTCCGGTCCGGTGAACCTTTCTAGACCCTTCTAGATCATTCCGGTGAAAACACCGGAATCATTCCCCAACTTCGGAATTGGACTTTCCTTATATGAATGTTATTCTCCGGACCATTCCGGATCTCCTCGTGATATCTCGGATCCCATCCAAGACTCCAAACAACATTCGGTCTCCCTACTTACAATCCATATCTATTAAACAACATCGAATCCTTAAGTGTGTCTCCCTACGGTTCGTGAATTATGCAGACATGATCGAGACTCTTCTCCGATCAATAATCAATAGAGGAGTCTGGAAATTCATATGGCTCCCACATATTTCTATGATTACTTTGCGATCGAATGAACCACTTACATACGATACCAATTTCCCTTTGTCTCACGATATTTTACTTATCTGAGGTCTAATCGTCGGTATCTCTGCATACCTAGTTCAACCTCGTTACCGATAAGTACTCTTTTATCATTCCCGTGATATGTGATCCCTTGTGAGCCAGTCACATGCTTGCAAGCTAATTGGATGACATTCCACCGAGAGGGCCCAGAGTATATCTATCCGTCATGTGGATGGACAAATCCCACTCTTGATCCATGTTCCTTAACACATACTTTCTGAACACTCAATGCCACCTTTATAGCCACCCAGTTACGGTGTGGTGTTTGATGTCATCAAAGCATCCTTCTAGTGAAGGTGATTAGCATGATCTCATGGTCGAAGGAATTAGGTTACTATGTATCAGAAAGCTTATAGCAAACGAACTATTGAAATGACTTGATATTTATGCTACGCTTGTCTATAGGAGTATGTCCATCACACCATTCTCCTAATGATATGATCTTGTTGTTAATAACATCTCAATGTTCATGATCGGGAAACCACGATCATCTATCAACCAACAAGCTAGTATTATAAAGAGGCTTTACTATGGACTCTAATTTAGTTTACAAATCACACAAGTATTAATGTTTCCGGTTAATACTATTATAGCATGAGTGTAAACATTTAACATAAACACAAAGATATAATAATAACTACTTTTATTATTGCCTCCAGGGCATATCTCCAACAGTCTCCCACTTGCATTAGAGTCAACTAATCTTGATTACACGGTAATATACCGAACACCCATGGCGGTTTGGTGTTGGTCATGTTTTGCCCTCGGGAGAGGTTTAGACGGGTTTAGTCAATGGATCCGCCACATTCCGATCTGTGTGTACTTTGCAAATCTTTATGTCACCATCTTGGACATGCTCTCGAATAGCGTGAAAACGCAGCTTGATATGCTTCAGCTTCTTGTGTGACCTTGGTTCTTGCGATTGGCTATGGCGTCCATGTTATCACAGTAGATAGACATTGGGTCCAGCGCACTAGGAACCACAGAGCTCTATAATGAACTCCTTCATACATATCTCCTCTTGTGAAGCCTCCGAAGCAGCTATGTATTCTGATTCAGTTAAAGATCTTGCCACAACGCTTTGCTTTGCACTCCTCCAGCTAACTACTGCACCATTCAAAGTAAATATGTATCCAGATTGAGATTTAGAATCATCCGGATCAGTGTTCCAACTAGCATCAACGTAACCATTAACAATGAGTTGTTCATCACCTCCATAAGAAAGAACCATATCCTTAGTTCTTCTCAAGTACTTAAGGATGTTTTTGACCACTGTCCAATGATCCACTCCTAGATCACTTTGCTATCTGCTAGTTAAACTAACATCATATATGCAATGTCGGGCCTAGTACATAGCATGGCATACATGATAGATCCTATGGCTGGGGCATAGGGAGTCTTACTCATTCTTTCTCTATCTTCTGTCGTAGCAGGACTTTGAGTTTTACTCAAGGTCGTATTGGGAAACATGGGCAAGAACCCTTTCTTGTTATCTTCCATTCCAAACCTCTTTAGAACTTTGTCCAAATATGTACTCTGTGACAATGATATTAGGCGTCTCGATCTATCTCTATAAATATTTATGCCTAATATGTAAGCTGCTTCGCCAAGATCTTTCATTGAAAAACTATTATTCAAATAATCCTTGACACTATTAAGAAGGTCTACATCATTCCCAATCAACAATATGTCATCCACATATAGTACTAGTAATGCTACAGAGCTCCCACTCACTTTCTTGTAAATACAAGCTTCTCCATAAGTTTGTATAAAACCAAAAGTTTTGATTACCTTATCAAAATGTTGATTCCAACTTCGGGATGCTTGCTTCAATCCATAAATGGTCCGTTGAAGTTTGCATACCTTGTTAGCATATTTAGGATCGAAAAACCCTTGGGTTGTACCATATACAACTCTTCATCAATGCCTCCATTGAGGAACGCCGTTTTGACATCCATCTGCCATATCTCATAATCATAATATGCAGCGATTGCTAACAAAATCCTCACATACTTTAGCTTCACTACCGGTGAGAAATTCTCATCGTAGTCAACTCCTTGAATTTGTCGAAACTCTTTTGCGACAAGTCGAGCTTTATAGACAGTAACATTACCATCAGCATCTGTTTTCTTCTTGAAAATACATTTGTTCTCGATAGCCTTCCGGCCATCCTGTAAGTCCACCAAAGTCCATACTTCGTTTTCGACATGGATCCGATCTCGGATTTCATGGCTTCTTTCCATTTATTAGAATCTAGGCTCATCATCGCTTCCTCATATGTCGCAAGGTCGTTGGTGTTGTCCACCAACATGACACTCATAACAGGATCATACCAATCGGGAGTGGTATGAGTTCTCGTTGACCTGCGAGGTTCCTAGTAACTTCAACCGAAGTTTCATGATCAACATCATTAGCTTCCTCTCTTATTGGTGTAGGCGCCACAGGAACTTATTCCGGTGCTGCGCTACTCTCAAATCTGAGAGAAGGTTCGACAACCTCATCGAGTTCTACTTTCCTTCCAGTCACTTCTTTCGAGAGAAACTCCTTCTCTAGAAAGGATCCATTCTTAGCAACGAAGATTTTGCCCTCGGATCTATGATAGAAGGTATACCGAATAGTTTCCTTCGGGTATCCTATGAAGACGCATTTTTCCGCTTTGGGTTTAAGCTTGTCGGGTTGTAACTTCTTTACATAAGCTTCGTGATACGCCCAATTTGCATCACCTTTCTATATCATAATTTACCTCTATTCATTGATGTTTGTCTTATTATGAGGTATTACTTATGGATTTTTCATCTGTTTATGCATGTTGGATGATTCTTGGAGGATGGACTGTCGGAGTCTGGATTCTGATGGAAAAGAAGGCGTTTCAGTGCAATTTTGCAAAGATCAGAAAAATACCAGAAAAATATGGAAACATATTATTTTACCAGAAGACGAAGGAAGCCAGAAGGAGGGATGAAGTGGGGCCTCATGGGGGCCACACCCCCTAGGCGCGGGCCCACCTGACCCCGCGCCTAGGACAGGTGTGGCCCACCTGCCCGGCCTCCGACTCCGCCCCTTCGCCTATATCTTTCCTACGGAACCCTAATACCAGGGGAGCGACCACAAATAGATTTCCGCCGCCTCTGGGGGGCGGAAAACATTGAGAGAGAAAGATCTCTCCGGCAGACAGATTTCTGCTAGGGGAATTCCTTCCCTGAGAGGGGAGACCGTCGCCATCAACACCGTCATCAAGCTAGGCTTCATCGGGATCATCATCATCATCATCCACACCATCATCTCCACCAGCACCATCATCACTACTCCGTCCCGCTGTAACAATTGTGTCGGATATTGCTTTAGTTCTTAGGGGAAACTTTCCTAGTTTTAATTACTATTGTAGTTGATGCTTGTTAGTAGAACCATTGGATTATTGTTTATTTTCAGATTGTTATCCATTATCATATCATCTTTGATCTTGATCCATATGATGTCTTGTGAGTAGTTCGTCTAGTTCTTGAGGACATGGGAGAAGTCATGTTGTTATTAGTGGATCTGTGTTGAGTTATTATTCAATGGTTTAGTATTTAAGTTGTGGTGCTATTCTTCTAGTGGTGTCATGTGAACGTCGACTACATGACACTTCACCATTTATGGGCCTAGGGAATGCATTGTGTATTTTTCTACTAATCGTGGGGTTGCCGGAGTGACAGAAACCTGAACCCCCATTAGGACACCTCTGCACAAGGGGGTGTAGGATCTCGGAGTTTAAGGTTGTGGTTAGATTTATATCTTAATTACTTTCTTGTAGTTACGGATGTTTGCAGGGGGGTTTAATCACAAGTATGTATTAGTCCTAGGAAGGGCGGTATGTTAGCACAGGTTCACCCACACAACACTTAAAAACACCAAAGAAGAGTACTTAGCTATTTGAAGCGAAAGCACTTGACATAATTCCCATGTGTCCTCGAGAACGTTTGGTCCTTATAAGTATTTCCACCGCCTTGTCCTTTGTTAAGAAAGGATTGGTCCACTTGCTCCGTTTGTTCGTTACTTTTGTTACTTGCTCTTTGTTTTGTTGCCTTGTCAGAAAACCACTAAAGTTCCGTTTGCTAAGTATTCACAGGGATTTCCTGCTCCATACCACTGTTCAGCACCTTCTGCTTCTCGTTGGGATCGACACTCCTATTTATCAAAAGTACTACGATACACCCCCTATACTTGTGGGTCATCAAGACTATTTTCTGGCGCCGTTGCCGGGGAGTGAAGCGCTATTGAAGAGTGGAACTGGTAAGGGAAACTTTTACTATGAGTATTGCTTTTGTTACCGCTTGTTACTTTGTTTCCAATATGGATAACCCACTTGGTTTTCTGTTTGGGAAAACTACTATCGCTGGTACGGTAGTAGATGAACCACCTCCTGTTGAGGTAGATCCTTTTAAGATACCTACAAGTATTGTTAATCATGTTATGGATAATTATTATTTTGGGGATGGAACTGTCCATCCAGGTGATCACTTTCTTTTTATCCATGAATTATGCGGGTTGTTTAAGTGTGAAGGCATCACAACTGAACAGGTGAAGAAGAAGTTACTCTCCATATCTTTGAAAGGGAGAGCTGAAGCATGGTATAAGCTGCTGAAGAATGGACAATCCATGGAATGGGAGGAGATGGCATCTCTCTTTTACTCTAAATTTTATCCTCCCAGTGAAATCCATAAGGATAGAAATCTTATATATAACTTTTGGCCTCTTGATGGAGAGAGTACAGCTCAAGCTCTGGGGAGATTGAAATTACTCATGCTTAAATGTCCTATTCATGAACTCCCTAACAATATTATTCTCAATAACTTTTATGCTAGGCTTTCTCTTCATGATAAATATTTACTAGATGCTTCTTGTGCTGGATCACTCACACGTATGAAGGAAGAAGCTAAATGGGATCTCTTAGACCGTATTCAAGATAACACTGAGGCTTGGGAGAATGAAAAAGGAAGAAAGTCAGATATAAATTATGATTATGAATGCATTAAATCTTTTATGGGAAATGATAACTTCCGTGATATTCGCAATGAGTTCGGTATTGATTCCCAAAGTATTGCCAAATGTTTTAAGGCCTTTGCCTCTTACATAGAAATCCCCAAGAAGAAGTGGAATAAGTACCATGCTCCGTATAAAGATGTTGTTAGTCATGTTTCAGTTAGAAGTACTAAAGTTTGTACTACTAATCACAGTGTGCCTGAACCTCATGTTGAGAAAATGCCTTTCCAAGCTAAGGTAAAGGAGTATTGTATGATTATTAGTGCAAATTAGAAAGGTACAATGAAAACTGTGGAGCCTGGTAAGCAATTGAATGTTGAACCTGTGGTAGCTATAGTGAAAGACACTGACGCTAGATATATAGAGGATGAGCATATTGTCTTCTATGAAGATGCTTCTAATAGTATCTCTCATCCTAGTAAAGCTAGAAAAGCTAGTGTTCCTGTGCTTTCTGTTAAAATCGGTGATTATTGCTACTATGGTTTATGTGATATTGGTGCTAGTTCTAGTGCTATTCCTTATGAGCTTTATAGGGAAATTATGCATGAGATTGGTCCTTGTGAGCTTGAGGACATTGATATGGTTATTCACCTTGCTAATAAGGAAACCATTTGCCCCATTGGCATTGTAAGAGATGTGGAGGTTCTTTGTGGTAAGATTAAGTATCCTGCTGATTTTCTAGTGCTTAATTCAGCAGCTAGCAAAACTTGTCCTATCATTTTTGGTAGACCTTTCTTGAACACTTGTGGAGCTATTATTGATTGTAAGAAGGAAAAAGTTCTAACTAAGTTTGATGGAGATTCTTATGAGTTTTAACTTTTCCAAATTTGCTAAAGCTCCTTGTGAAAATAGCTTGCCTAATAAAGATTTCAGGATGGAACAACTTGCTTCTATTGATCCAGTCTATGACCTTGGACCTCTTTTTGGTGACTATAAGTATGCTTACTCTAATGATAAAGTTGTTTCCAGTGATAGTTATATTGTCAACTTTATTCAAAGTGCTACTGAAAGTTATTTTAAGAGAGGGAAACATGGTTTTATGCATCTCAATGATGTTAAGTTTCCCTGTTTTTTGTTGAAAGCTTTGAAGTTGCATCTGTTTTGTCTTCCTATGCTAGTGGCTTTTTGTTTCAAAAATTTGTTTTCTCATGCTACCCCCATGCATAGGAAGTGGGTTAGACTCAAGTGTGTTGGTTATTTGCTTCTTAATGCTCTCTTTCATTCTAGATATATATCTCCTCTGTGAGCATTTTTGGAAGTTTCAAGCTTAACTTAAAGGCATTAAAGAAAAGTACTTGTTGGGAGATAACCCAAGAGTTTTGTCGAGTCTTGGAAGTTATTACCTCTGTAATAACCGCTCCTTATCCTCTTTGTTTTTGTTTTTGTGTCAAGTTCATCTACTTTTGTGAAGTAGAGGAGTTGTGAAAAGTGGTTGTCCTGGGACAGATTTGTGTGTTGTACCATAGAAATTTGTGAGGAAGCTCAGTATGTCGGATGGAGCTGCATTTTTCTGAGTTTGTTCTCCAAGTTGTTACCCAACTTTCATTAGTTCTGCACTTTTTTATTTGAGCAACAGAAGGTCTTTGAAAAAATCAATATTTACCTGTTGTTCCGTTTTGACAGATTTCTGCTATCATTTGCATTTGCCTCTTACAGAAGCTTTTGTTTTGGTGGGCTTTCGGTTGAAGTGTGTACCAAAGGTTTATTGTTTTTGCTTACACTAATGTTTCCATTTAAGCTTGTGTATTGCCTTGTGAGGAAAGGAAACTTCCAGGAGAAGGAGAAAAAGAGTCCGCAGAGTTCGACTTCGAATAGGTAAAAGTGGTGAAAACAGAATGTTCGTGAAACTCCAATATTTTTATATTTTTGATGTTTTTAATGCATAAGGGAATTTATGAGACGGAACTGAAGAGGAACCGGAGTCCGGGGTGGACAAACCCACCCCAGGCGCGGGCCCAGCCTGGTCGCGCCTGAGGGGGGTGTCTCACCCTTAAACTCCGTCTCCGTTTCATTTCCATGTCAAAACCTTCCTTATGCATTGAAACTTCATAATATATAACCCCCCAGATCCCCCTAGGTTCGTGCATCGTGTTCTCGTTGTGTTTTTGTTTCGATCTATTTCTTTCAGGAAATCTTCTCAAGTTTAGAGCACCATGGCCTTCGCCAACGATAAAGGCAAGGAGACCGATGAAGAAGAACCTCAAGTCCCCAAGGAAGAGGAGATCCCGGTAGGTTATGAAGGTGACATGGAGGAGGACAAGCAACCGGACACCCGCGCTACCGTCACACGCATTGGTTTGGTGGCACAACCTACCCAACTTAGGAGGACAGGACGAAGGTCTACAGGATGGAGAACTCCGCGTCATATCCTCGCTCCGCGCACACTTCCTCCTAGTACCCCTTGTTCTAACCGTGCAGGGAAGAAACACTCTAATTTGGAAGAATGGAGAAAGAACAACAAGGATTGGGATCCTCGGTCCGAGTTCATTATGGGCTGCATTGAGCATAATTCGGATTTAATTCGTACTTTGACCTTCGATATGGAGGATCTGAAGAAACTTGTTGAAGAGCTTATCAAGGCAACACCGCCACCACCAAGGGAGTAATTCATCATCAGGTTTGGCATCCCCTTGGCTTGTTCCAAGCTTGGGGGAGTGCCGCGGTATCACCACCATTATCTTTTATCTTTTACCTTTTTGGTGGATTCATATCTTTGGTAGAGAGGTTATATTATAGTTTGGTTTGCATGTGGAAGTATCTCTCCTTTAGTTGATTATATTTGTATCCCTTGGTGTGAGTGCCTTTATTGGAATATTAATGAGAAGTCTCATCTTTTACTTTTTGCACTTCTTATTTTAGTTTGCAATCTCTATTATATGATGGATCTTGTTGATCAGTATTGGCACCACTGTGGGATCATCAAGTGGATCTAAATTGGTTTTGGCAAACCGAGTTCTGTTCAGTAGCATTACTATGAAAGAGAAAAGGAAAGAAAAAGCTTACAGGTATTTTGTATCATTTGTTTTCTTTCTTGTTGGCTCATAAGCTTAGTATTCTTTATTTAAGATCCTTTTGTGTCTTAAAGGAAGATTGCATGTTTGGCTTTATTACTTGTATGTTTGCTTGTTTCTTTCAACTCTCTTGCTTGCTACCCAGCCTTGCTAGCCAAAAACCTGTTTTGAGAAGGCATACTTATCATGTTTCCAAAACCCTTTGAACCAAAAACCTTTGCCATTTGTGTCCACCATATCTACCTAGTAGATGTTGCTATTCCAAGCAAATTCTCAAGCTTCATCTACCTTTCGAATTAAAAAAATATTTTTTATGTGAAAACTAGTTAGTAAAGATCTCACGAACTTGATGGCACACTCTATTTCTTTTCCCCTAATAAACTTGAACCATTGTGAACATCGAAGTTGTATATGCTTGCATCTATACATTGGAATTAGCAGAACCGTGCTGTCACGGGGAACGTTTTCAACATTGCACTTGTACTCTGTACACAGTTGATATGGTGCTCTTTTGTCTATGGATGTCAACGGTGTGAAATAAAGAGGGAACTTGTAAGTCCATGGAGTTTGTATTATGTGTTAGAGAAACGACTGGTCCGCTAGCCTAAGCCATGCTTAATCATGGTGGAAACTTGCACCATCACCATAGTGAGTCATCTATGAAGCATCCTCAATAAAAAGCTATGCATATGGTAAATAAAAAGATTGTTGAGATTATCATTGTCTGCTTTCCTTATCATTTTGGTTATGGGAAAGCTCCTGTACCATGTGCAAGGGGTGCCCCGTTGACGGTTCTCAATGATATGCAAATACTTACATTGACAAGAACTTACTTGGACCCAAAGTTTAGTATGCATGAGGAGTGGCCCTCATATTCAAGGGACATGAGATTGCCAACTTATATTTCGTCAAGCATATACTCCATCTTTGTTCACTTTAACCTTAATCATCTCAAGATGCTTATGATAAGTGCAATGAGGGCTCAAAGCTAGTAAGTAGCATAATCTTTTGGAAGCTCTTTTTGACTTGTAATCCCTGCTACCCTCTAAGAAGGGACCTCTCTCCTAGTTACCAGTTGAGACAGTAAACCTACTTCCTCTCTATATCCAGCAAGCATTTGAGTTGTTGTGTTTCAAGCATTCATATGGTGATTTATTCAATCATGTTCTTTATCTTCCTTGTTTGCACAAAACTCTTATCTATTGAGTATTACTTTGAAAGCCTTCACTTGTGAAAAAAAACTTTTTGAGCAAAGAGTGCTCCTGTTTTGAAACTTCTACAAAAAGCTTCTGTGAAACTGTTTGCCAGGTGTTCTCTGACCAAGAACAAGTTTGCCAATTCCAATTATAATTTATCTTTATGCATCTCTATTGTGACTGTTGTACTTGGTTGTAAGCTACGTTATATAATGGTGAGTTTCTTTCTTCTATGAGTTGTGCAATGGTAAGTCTGATGCTTCTTGTTCTTATTCTTTTATCGACACTTCACTCCATAAACATGTGGATATGTTTACTGAGCTCAGTATTCGCTTGGGGACAAGCGAAGTCTAAGCTTGGGGGAGTTGATACGCCCAATTTGCATCACCTTTCTATATCATAATTTACCTCTATTCATTGATGTTTGTCTTATTATGAGGTATTACTTTTGGATTTTTCATCTGTTTATGCATGTTGGATGATTCTTTGAGGATGGACTACCAGAGTCTGGATTCTGATGGAAAAGAAGGCGTTTCGGTGCAATTTCGCAAAGATCAAAAAAAATATAGAAACATATTATTTTACCAGAAGACGAAGGAAGCCAGAAGGAGGGACAGAGTGGGGCCTTAGGGGGCCCACACCCCTAGGCGCGGGCCCACCTGACCCCGCACCTAGGGCAGGTGTGGCCCACCTGCCCGGCCTCCGACTCCACCCCTTCGCCTATATCTTCCCTACGGAACCCTAATACCAGGGGAGCGACCACAGATAGATTTCCGCCGCCTCTGGGGGAGGAAAACACCAAGAGAGAAAGATCTCTCCGGCAGACAGATTTCTGCCGAGGGAATTCCTTCCCGAAGAGGGGAGACCGTCGCCATCAACACTGTTATCAAGCTAGGCTTCATCGGGATCATCATCATCCACACCATCATCTCCACCAGCACCATCATCACCACTCCGTCCCGCTGTAACAATTGTGTCGGATATTCCTTTAGTTCTTAGGGGAAACTTTCCCGGTGTTAATTACTATTGTAGTTGATGCTTGTGAGTGGAACCATTGGATTATTGTTTATGTTCGGATTGTTATCCATTATCATATCATATTTGATCTTGATCCATATGATGTCTTGTGAGTAGTTCGTCTAGTTCTTGAGGACACGGGAGCAGTCATGTTGTTATTAGTGGATCTGTATTGAGTTATTATTCAATGGTTTAGTATTTAAGTTGTGGTGCTATTCTTCTAGTGGTGTCATGTGAACATCGACTACATGACACTTCACCATTTATGGGCCTAGGGGAATGCATTGTGTATTTGGCTACTAATCGTGGGGTTGCCAGAGTGACAGAAACCTGAACCCCCGTTAGGACACCTTTGCACAAGGGAGTGTAGGATCTTAGAGTTTAAGGCCGTGGTTAGATTTATATCTTAATTACTTTCTCGTAGTTACGGATGTTTGCAGGGGGTTTAATCACAAGTATGTATTAGTCCTAGGAAGGGCGGTATGTTAGCACAGGTTCACCCACACAACACTTACAAACACCAAAAAAGAGTACTCAGCTATTTGAAGCGAAAGAACTTGACAGAATTCCCATGTGTCCTCGAGAAAGTTTGGTCTTATAAGTATTTCCACCGGCTTGTCCTTTGTTAAGAAAGGATTGGTCAACTTGATCCATTTGTTCGTTACTTTTGTTACTTGCTCTTTTTTTGTTGCCTTGTCAGAAACCACTAAAAATCCGTTTGCTAAGTATTCACAGGGATTTCCTGCTCCATACCACTGTTCAGCACCTTCTGCTCCTCGTTGGGATCGACACTCCTATTTATCGAAAGTACTACGATACATCCCCTATACTTGTGGGTTATCACTTTGCAACCCCAAACTTTAAGGAACGGCAATTTAGGCTTCTTCCCAAACCATAATTCATACGGTGTCGTTTCAACGGATTTAGATGGTGCCCTATTTAAAGTCAATGCGGTTGTTTCTAATGCATAACCCCAAAATGATAGCGGTAAATCTATAAGTGAAATCATAGAACGAACCATATCTAAGAGAGTTCGATTATGATGTTCGGAAACACCATTATTTTGTGGTGTTCCCGGCGGTGTCAATTGTGAAAGTATTCCGCATTTCTTTAAATGCTCGCCAAACTCGTAACTTAGATATTCACCTCCACGATCAGATCGTAGAAATATAATCTTCTTGTTACGTTGATTCTCTACTTCACTTTGAAATTCCTTAAACTTCTCAAAAGTTCCGGACTTATGTTTCATGAAATAGATATACCCATATCTACTCACGTCATCCGTGAAAGTAAGAACATAACGATAACCACCGCGCTATGCTACACTCATTGGGCCACACACATCGGTATGTATGATTTCCAATAAGTCTGTTGTTCTCTCCATCATCCCAGAAAATGGAGTCTTAGTCATTTTACCCATCAGACATGCTTCACATCTTTCAAGTGATTCGAAGTCAAGTGATTCAAGAAGTCCATCGGAATGAAGTTTCTTCATACGCTTCACTCCAATGTGACCAATACGACAGTGCCACATATAGGTCGAATTATGCTCAATTTTAAACGTTTAGCTTCAATGTTATTAATATGTATATTACTACAATCAAGATTCAACAAGAATAGACCATGTATCAAAGGTGCATGTGCATAAAATATATTGCTCATATAAATTGAACAACCATTATTATCGGACTTAAACAAGTAACTGTCTCGCAATAAACATGATCCGGATATAATGTTCATGCTCAACGCAGGCACCAAATAACAATTATTTAAGTATAAAACTAATCCCGATGGTAGATGAAGAGGTAGTGTGCCGACCGCGATCACGTCAACCTTTGATCCATTTCCAACGCGCATCGTCACCTCGTTGTTCGCTAGCTTTCTTCTATTCTACAGCACCTGTTTCGAGTTGCAAATATGAGCAACCGAACTAGTATCAAATACCCAGGCACTACTACGACTATTAGTGAGATACACATCAATAACATGTATACCGGATATACCTTTCTTCTTGATGTTTCCTTTCTTCAAATCCGCCAAGTACTTAGGGCAATTTCGCTTCCAGTGACCTTCTCCTTTGCAGTAAAAGCATTTAGTATCAGGCTTAGGCCTAGCCTTGGTCTTCTTCGCCGGCGTGGTAACTTTCTTACCGCCCTTCTTGAAGTTTCCCTTTTGAAGGGTTTCGCAGCATAGTAAATCAAAATTTTCTACGGAAGCGAACAGAGGGAAAGCCAAGATCTAATCTAGGAGATGCAAACAACGAGAGAGATTGGATTAGATCTTCATACCCTTGAAGATTCGCACAGCGGAACGTTCGTCAGAACGTGGGTGATGTAGTCGTACTCGCCTCTCCTCCTCGCGATCCGATTCGATCTAGCACCACAAGTGGCGGTGCCTCCGTGAGATGCACACGTGCAGCACCTCGACGTCTCCTCCTTCCTCGGACCAGCAAGTAGGGTGGAGAGATGTATTGTATCTACAACACGACGGTGTGGTGTATATGGTGGAGAATTTCTGCAGCAGGGCTTCGCCTACAAACAGTCGGGAGGGAGAGAGGAAGGCAGCAGGGCTACTAGGGCTTGGAGGGAGATATGTGTAGGTTGGGGGGAGGGGGCGCACCAGCCCTCTATATATAGAGGGGGGGGGGTGCGGCCAGCCCTTGCCCATCCGCCAAGCCTATCTCTAGTTTAAACGATTTAAACTCTCCCTTCTAGAAACCCTATCTTATCTCTAGTTTAAACGATTTAAACCCTCTAGGATCGAATGGGCCCTATGGGGCCTTGTGCCCCTGGCCCAATGCGGCCAGGACACTCCCTCATAGGCCCATGCCCCCTCCCGGAAGGTGGGACCACGTTGGCCCCCTTCCGGAAGGTTCTAGAAGCTTCCGGTACAATACCGATTAATCCAGAACAATTCCGAACTCCAAAAACTGCACTGCCTTATATGAATCTTATTCTCCGGACCACTCCGGAACCTCTCGTGATGTCCTGGATCCCATCTGAGACTCCGAACAAAAATTCATAAACCAAGTATCCAATCTATCCTAGCGTCGAGACACGTTAAGTGTGTGACCCTGCGGGTTCGAGAATATGCAGACATGATCTTCTATCAATAATCAACAGCGGGGTCTGGGCACCCATATTGACTCCCACACATTCATCGATGATCATATCGAATAAACCACAATGCCAGGATTCAATCAATCCCATATATATTCCCTTCGTCTCGCGATATTTTACTTGCCCGAGATTCGATCGTCGGTATCGTCATACCTAGTTCAATCTCGTTCACAGCAAGTACTTTACTCGTTCCGTAATCCGATATCACTTTGTGATTAACTCCTTAACCACATGCTTGCAAGCGGTGTTGATATCGATTACCGAGTGGGCCCGAAGTATACCTCTCCGACTTGGGAGGGACAAATTCCATCTCGATACATACAACCCAACAGATACTTTCCGATCACCTGAGAGACACCTTTATGATCACCCTCTCATAGGATGACATTTGATGACCTCAAAGCTTTCTTCTGATACCAGGGAGTTGTATTATCTCATGGTCTAAGGAATACAATATTTGACATAGGAAAAGCTTCGCAAAGATGAACACAATGACACGATCTAATTGCTTCGCTTAGTTTGGGTCTGTCCACCATATCATTCTCCCAATGATATGATCTCATTATCAATTGACAACTCATGTCTATGGTTAGGAAACCTTAACCATCATTGATCAATGAGCTAGTCCATAGAGGCGTACTAGGGACACGGTGTTGTTCACAAACCACACAAGTATTAATGTTTCCGCTTAATACAATTCTAGCATGGAATATAAACTTTATCATGAACAAGAATTATAATAATAACATCTTTATTATTGCCTCTAGGGCATAATTCCAACAGTCTCCCACTTGCACTAGAGTCAATAATCTAGTTTACATTTGGCAACAATCTCACAGCCATGGCACTGAGGTGCTGATCATGTTTTACACGTGGAAGAGGTTTAGTCAATGGATCTGCGACATTCAGATCTGTATGTACTTTGCTGATCTTCAGATCTCCATCTGCTATATAATCTCGGATTATATGAAACTTGCGGTTGATATGCTTGGTCTTTGGATGATATCTTGGTTCCTTAGCGAGTGCTATGGCGCCAGTGTTGTCACACAATATCTCTAGTGGGTCCAATGCACTTGGAACCACGCCAAGCTCAGTGATGAAGTTTCTGATCCAAACTCCTTCACTTGACGCTTTTGCAGCAGCCATGTATTCCGCTTCTACTGTAGATCCCGCGATCACGCTTTGCTTGCAGCTTCTCCAGCTCACAGCTCCTCCATTCAAAATATACACGTATCCTGTCTGAGATTTAGAATCATCCTTGTCGGTGTCGAAACTAGCATCGACGTAACCTTTTACGACGAGCTGTTCATCACCCCCATAGACTAAGAACATTTCTTTAGTCTTATTTAGGTACCTTAGGATGTTCTTCACGGCTGTCCAGTGTTCCACTCCTGGATCACTTTGATATCTGCTCGTCAAACTAAGAGCATTGGACACATCCGGTCTAGTACACAACATGGCATACATGATGGAACCTATGGCCGAGGCATAAGGCACTTTTCTCATAGCTTCCCTATCATTTACCGTAGCTGGACACTGAGCCTTGCTCAATATCTTACCTGACAACATAGGCACTGAACCTTTCAATGCCTTATCCATTCTGAACCTTTTCAGAACTTTGTCTAGGTATGTACTCTGGCTTAAAGCTATCAGGCGTCTTTGTCTATCTCTATAGATTTTGATGCCCAATATATAAGCAGCTTCACCTAGGTCTTTCATTGAAAAACACTTGTTCAAATAACTCTTCACATCGTTAAGCATGTTGATGTCATTTCCAATAATCAATATGTCATCCACATATAGTACCAGAAACGTCACCGAGCTCCCACTCACTTTCTTGTAGATGCATGCTTTGTAGCAATTTGGAACAAATCCAAAGCTCTTGATCACTTGATCAAAACGAAGGTTCCAACTCCGAGATGCTTGCTTCAGTCCATAAATGGAACGCTGAAGTTTGCATACTTTATCAGCATCCTTAGGATCGACAAAACCTTCGGGTTGCATCATATACAACTCTTCATCAATGTTGCCATTGAGGAACGCAGTCTTGACATCCATCTGCCATATTTCATAATCATGAAACGCAGCAATTGCTAATAAAATCCGAATGGACTTAAACATCGCTACGGGAGAGAAAGTCTCATCATAGTCAACACCTTGAACTTGTCGAAAACCTTTTGCGACAAGCCGTGCTTTATAGACGGTAACATTACCATCCGCGTCCGTTTTCTTCTTGAAGATCCATTTGCACTCAACGGCCTTTCGGTCGCTAGGAGGGTCCACCAAAGTCCATACTTGGTTTTCGCTCATGGATCCCAATTCGGATTTCATGGCTTCTAGCCATTTCTCAGAGTCTGGGCTCATCATCGCTTCCTCATAGTTCGCAGGTTCACTGTCTTCTACTAACAAGACAGTCAAGACAGGGTTGCCGTACCACTCAGGAGGGGCACGCGACCTTGTCGACCTGCGACGTTCAGTAGCAGCATCGTCCGAAGCTTCATGATCCTTGTCATTAGCTTCCTCTATTGTTGGTGCAGGCGGCACTGGAACAATTTCAGGTGCTGCGCTACTCTCCAATTCAAGAGAAGGTTCAATAACCTCGTCTAGCTCTACTTTCCTCCCACTCACTTCTTTCGAGAGAAACTCCTTCTCAAGAAAGGAACCGTTCTTTGCGACAAACACTTTGCCTTCGGTTCTGTGATAGAAGGTATACCCAATAGTTTCCTTGGGGTATCCTATGAAGACGCATTTCTCCGCTTTGGGTTCGAGCTTGTCCGGCATCAACTTCTTGACGTAAGCTTCGCATCCCCAAACTTTAAGAAACGACAACTTAGGTTTAGCACCAAACCACAGTTCATATGGTGTCGTCTCAACGGATTTAGATGGAGCCCTATTTAAAGTGAATGCAGCGGTTTCTAATGCATAACCCCAAAATGATAATGGCCAATCAGTAAGAGACATCATCGATCGGACCATATCTAATAGGGTTCGATTCCAGCGTTCAGACACACCATTGCGCTGTGGTGTTCCGGGTGGCGTGAGTTGTGAAACGATTCCACTTGCTTTGAGATGCGTGAGAAAATCATAACTCAAATATTCGCCCCCACGATCGGATCGTAGAAACTTAATCTTTCTGTTATGATGGTTCTCCACTTCATTCTGAAATTCTTTGAACTTTTCAAACGTTTCAGATTTATGTTTCATTAAATAGATATACCCATATCTACTTAAGTCATCGGTAAAAGTGAGAAAATAGCGATATCCACCACGCGTCGAAACACTCATCGGTCCGCATACATCGGTATGTATGATTTGCAACAAGTCCATTGCTCGCTCCATCATACCGGAGAACGGGGTTTTGATCATCTTGCCCATGAGGCATGGTTCGCATGTGTCAAATGATTCAAAATCAAGAGACTCCAAAAGTCCATCAGAATGGAGTTTCTTCATGCGCTTTACACCAATATGACCTAGACGACAGTGCCACAAATAAGTAGTATTATCACTATCTACTTTGCATCTCTTAGCCTCAACGTTATGGATGTGTGTTTCATCCCTTTCGAGATTTAGAAGAAATAAACCATTCATAAGAGGTGCATGACCATAAAATATGTTACTCATATAAATAGAACAACCATTATTCTCCGATTTAAATGAATAACCGTCTTGCAATAAACACGATCCAGAAATAATGTTCATGCTCAAAGCAGGCACATAATAACATTTATTAAGGTTTAAAACTAATCCCGAAGGTAAAACTAAGGAGAGCGTGCCGACGGACATCACATCAACTCTTGATCCGTTGCCAACGCGCATCGTCACCTCATCCCTCGCAAGCCGCCGTCTATTCCGTAGCTCCTGTTTCGAGTTACAAATATTAGCAACTGAACCTGTATCAAATACCCAGGCACTACAACGAGGGTTAGTAAGGAAAACATCAATAACATGTATATCAAATATACCTTTGATGGTGCCAGCCTTCTTGTCCGCTAAGTACTTCGGACAGTTGCGCTTCCAGTGACCCTTGTCCTTGCAATAGAAGCACTCAGTGTCCGGCTTGGGACCAGACCTGAGCTTCTTCTCAGCAGGGGCATTGCTCTTGCCGCCGCCCTTCTTGAAGGGCTTCTTTGCACCTTTACCTTTCTTAAAGGAGGGCTTGTTGACCATCAACACATGATTATCCTTCTTGATGTCCACCTCCGCAGCCTTCAGCTTTGCGAAGAGCTCGGTGATCGTATCAGTGGAACCAATCTGATTATGAGTCACTACAAAACTTTTGTAGCTGGGAGGGAGTGATTGCAGAACCCTGTCAATCTTGAGCTCCTCTGGAATCTTGCAGTCCAGTTGCTCAAGGCGTTGAGTGTAGCCCGACATCTTAATGGCGTGCTCACTAACGGAACTCCCTTCCTCCATCTTGCAGTTAAAGAACTTCTCAGAGATCTCATATCTCTCAGAACGGGCCTGAGTCTGAAACATGGTTTTCAGCTCTTCGAGAATCTCAAAGGGCCCGGGATAGTTTTCAAAACGATTTTGAAGTTCCGGTTCCATAGCAAACAACATCGTGCTCTTAATCACACCATAATCATCTTTGCGCGACTGATAGACAGCTTTCTCATCAGCCGGCGCAGTTGCAGCAGGGGGGTTACCTAACACTTTCTCAAGGACATAGTCCTTTTGTCCGCTAGACAGAATGATTCTTAGATTGCGGAACCAGTTGGTGAAGTTAGACCCATTGTTTCTAAGCTTTTCTTTCTCAGCAAAAACGTTGAAGTTGAAGTTGGACTTGGCCATTGGATCTACAGTATTTGCAAGTACAATTTAGACTATGTTCATGATAAATAGTTCAACTTAATCAAATTACTAGATGAACTCCCACTAAAATCAACATCCCTCAAGTTGTTTAGTGAACACGATCCAAATTCACCACACCTAATCCGATCATCACGAGAAGAGATGTGGGTTCAATGGTGGACAACGAAGTGTCGATCATATCATTCATATGACTCATGCTTAACCTTTCGGTTCTTGTGTTCCGAGGCCATGTCTGTACATGCTAGGCTCGTCAAGGTAGACCCAAGTATTTCCGCGTGTGCAAAACTGGCTTGCACCCGTTGTATGTGAGCGTAGAGTCTATAGCACCCGATCATCACGTGATGCTTGGACACGACGAACTTTCGCAATGGTGCATACTTGGGGAGAACACAGTTTTTATCTTGATCTTTAAGTGAGGAATCATCTTATAATGCTACCGTCGCGATCTAAGCATGATAAGATACATAAAAGGATAAACATCACATGCATATAACTTTATGTGACATGGTATAGCCAATCTTCGCGCAATGATCTCCATCTTGTGTGTTCCGGCATGATCTCCATCACTCCACCATGATTGCCTCCACCACGAATAGCAACTACAACTATTGCTAACTACTTAGCGATAAAGTAAAGCTATTACATGGCGTATAAGAAGTTGACTCGCAGGTCATACACAATTATAAAGACAACCATATGGCTCCTGCCGGTTGTGTACTCATCGACATGCAAGTCGTGAAACATTACAAAACATGATCATCGCATACATTATACACATCACATCTTGGGCCATACCATATCACAGAAAACACTCCCTGCAAAAACAAGTTAGACGCCTCTACTTTGTTCTTGCATGTTTTACGTGGCTTATGGGAGTAGATGCTAAGCACGATTCTTACCTACGGAAAGCCACAACGGTGATATTATGGTTGCCAAACTCCGGTGTTAATCCCATGACAACTATAGTGAGAGAAACTGACATCCACCAGCCGCATGTGTGGTACAAGCCACACGTCAAGTGCGGAGCCGGTCTCGCGAACGACGTCGCGTAAGGTTGGCCTGGACCGCTTCAATCTCGCTATCCCGCGTCATAAGAAGAACACAAACAAGAGGCTTGCAACAGAAAACATCAATGCCCGCAACAACCATGTTGCGTTCTACTCGTGAATCACATCTACGCATAGATCTAGATCTGATACCACTGAAGGGTTTCGCAGCATAGTAAATCAAAATTTTCTACGGAAGCGAACAGAGGGAAAGCCAAGATCTAATCTAGGAGATGCAAACAACGAGAGAGATTGGATTAGATCTTCATACCCTTGAAGATTCGCACAGCGGAACGTTCGTCAAAACGTGGGTGATGTAGTCGTACTCGCTTCTCCTCCTCGCGATCCGATCCGATCTAGCACCACAAGTGGCGGTGCCTCCGTGAGATGCACACGTGCAGCACCTCGACGTCTCCTCCTTCCTCGGACCAGCAAGTAGGGTGGAGAGATGGATTGGATCTACAACATGACGGTGTGGTGTATATGGTGGAGAATTTCTGCAGCAGGGCTTCGCCTACAAACAGTCGGGAGGGAGAGAGGAAGGCAGCAGGGCTACTAGGGCTTGGAGGGAGATATGTGTAGGTTGGGGGGAGGGGGCGCACCAGCCCTCTATATATAGAGGGGGGGGTGCGGCCAGCCCTTGCCCATCCTCCAAGCCTATCTCTAGTTTAAACGATTTAAACTCTCCCTTCTAGAAACCCTATCTTATCTCTAGTTTAAACGATTTAAACCCTCTAGGATCGACTGGGCCCTATGGGGCCTTGTTCCCCTGTCCCAATGCGGCCAGGACACTCCCTCATAGGCCCATGCCCCCTCCCGGAAGGTGGGACCACGTTGGCCCCCTTCCGGAAGGTTCTAGAAGCTTCCGGTACAATACCGATTAATCCGGAACAATTCCGAACTCCAAAAACTGCACTGCCTTATATGAATCTTATTCTCCGGACCACTCCGTAACCTCTCGTGATGTCCCGGATCCCATCCGAGACTCCGAACAAAAATTTATAAACCAAGTATCCAATCTATCCTAGCGTCGAGACACGTTAAGTGTGTGACCCTGCGGGTTCGAGAATATGCAGACATGATCTTCTATCAATAATCAACAACGGGGTCTGGGCACCCATATTGACTCCCACACATTCATCGATGATCATATCGGATGAACCACGATGCCAGGATTCAATCAATCCCATATATATATATTCCCTTCGTCTCACGATATTTTACTTGCCCGAGATTCGATCGTCGGTATCGTCATACCTAGTTCAATCTCGTTCACAACAAGTACTTTACTTGTTCCGTAATCCGATATCACTTTGTGATTAACTCCTTAACCACATGCTTACAAGCGGTGTTGATATCGATTACCGAGTGGGCCCGAAGTATACCTCTCCGACTTGGGAGGGACAAATTCCATCTCGATACATACAACCCAACAGATACTTTCCGATCACCTGAGAGACACCTTTATGATCACCCTCTCATAGGATGACGTTTGATGACCTCAAAGCTTTCTTCTGATACCAGGGAGTTGTATTATCTCATGGTCTAAGGAATACAATATTTGACATAGGAAAAGCTTCGCAAAGATGAACACAATGACACGATCTAATTGCTTCGCTTAGTTTGGGTCTGTCCATCATATCATTCTCCCAATGATATGATCTCATTATCAATTGACAACTCATGTCTATGGTTAGGAAACCTTAACCATCATTGATCAATGAGCTAGTCCATAGAGGCGTACTAGGGACACGGTGTTGTTCACAAACCACACAAGTATTAATGTTTCCGCTTAATACAATTCTAGCATGGAATATAAACTTTATCATGAACAAGAATTATAATAATAACATCTTTATTATTGCCTCTAGGGCATAATTCCAACACCTTTTTCTTAGACTTGCCTTGCCTTTTGAATTTGGTGGTCTTGTTGACCATCAACACTTGGTGCTCTTTCTTGATGTCCACTTCCACAGACTTTAACATGGAGAAGAGTTTAGGCAATGACTTGTCCATGTTTTGCATATTATAGTTCATCACAAAGTTCTTGTAACTTGGTGGTAGTGATTAGAGGACACGGTGAATCCCCAAAGCATTAGGAATAACTATACCCAAGGTTTGGAGCTTACTTGCGTGCCTAGACATCTTAAGCACATGCTCACTGACGGAGCTGCCCTCTTCCATCTTGCAGTTAAAGAACTTTTCAGAAGCCTCATAACTCTCAACTTCCGCGTGAGCCTCAAATATCATTTTGAGTTCACGGACAATATCATGTGGTTCAAAGTTCTCAAACCTTTTCTGAAGCTCCGATTCCAAATCATACAAGATAGCACACTGAACTGTGGAGTACTGATTCTTCTGAGTGAGGAAAACATTCTTCACCTCATCGGTAGCATCATCTGCAGGTGGGTCACCCAGCGGTGCATCCAGCACATAGGTCAAATTACCAGCATTGAGGATAATCCACCAAGTTGCGAAACCAATCCGCGAAGTTTCTTCCATTGTTTTTCAACTTTTCTTTCTCTAGGAACGCATTAAAATTGATGGTAGGGGGCGCCATTTATCTACAACATATTTGCAATAGTTTAGACTAAGTTTATGACAAATTGAGTTCTAATTAATAGTTAAATTAATCTAGGTGAACTCCCACTCAAAACAACATCCCTCACATTGTTTTAGTGATCACACGAACCAAATCCACCACATCAAAACCGATCATCATGAGAGATGATGTAGCTTCAAAGGAGAACAATCAACATGTTCATCATATCTACTATATGACGCATGCTTTACCTTTCAGTGATCCATGTTTCGAGACCATGTCTTTACATGCTAGGCTCATCAATATCAAGCCTTAGCTTCCGCATGAGCAAATCTGGCTTGTTCCCGTTGTATACACTCGCAGAATCTAACACACCCGATCATCACGTGGTGCTTCGAAACAACGAGCTTTGGCAACAGTGCCTACTAAGGATGGACACTTTATAACTTGATATTTTGTGAGAGGGATCATCTTATAATGCTATCGTCGTGAACTAAGCAATACAAGATGCATAAAAGGATTAACATCACATGCAATTCAAAATATGTGATATGATATGGCCTTTCTTCTTGTGCCTTCGATCTCCATCTTCAAGCACGAACATGATCTCCGTCATCATCGGCGTGGTGTAAAGGTCAATGGCACCGCTCCATGGTTATCGTCCACCAGCATCAACTATTACAACTACTTTGAATAATAGACACGCAGGTCTTAACGAAATTAAAAACAACCAAAAGTGTCGGGGGGATAACCCCCGGTAGGATCACGAGAAGGGAAACATAGCGCAGATGGGTTGGCTCCGAGTAAAGGAAGAACCAGGCCGGGTAAGAACGGCCGGGTAAGATAAGCATGAAAGCCGACATACAAACTATGTCGGCCCGCATAGGACAAAGTTGTAACACTTGCAGGAACCAACGAGTCGAGTCAACCGAGGAAGGGCCGAGTAAGGTTCAGAAGGGACCATGGTAAAGCATGGTCAAAAGAGAAGCGCGACGCCGGGTGACACAGAAGGAGCCGGGTGATGCCCAAAGCATGCACTGACGTACAAAGTAACAACGTGACGCCAAAAAGAACAAGAAGCAGCGTACCAGAAGACCATTGGCTGTCAAGCTTTATGGACCGGGCCTCTGGGCTTAGGGCAGGCCCATGACCCGACCCATATTGTAGGGACCAAGATCCAAACAGTAAACCCTAGAATCCAAAGGGGTATAAGCTAGCTAGCACTACCTATATAAGGGAGGGCATAGCAGTAGTAGAAGGAGGTTGGACCAAGTAGGGAACTAGTGTTGTGAACTCTAGCCTAAACAGCTCAAGGAGCACCTGTAATCTTTGGGGAATCAACGAATTGCTAAGTCTGGAGAGTTCTTCTTGTTCTTCGTGCATGGCTCGACCGTGTACTCCCTCCCCGGTGACCACAAGCTCCCATGCGGCCCCCAACTTAAGCCTACTCATGGCATCTGCCGTGCCACCACCATGACAGTTGGTGCCCACCGTGGGGCAGAAGCAGGTGCTTGATGGAGTCTTCATCCGGACGGGCAACATCATCGCCAAGACCGGAGAGCGCGTCTACTCCGGCCTCATCCAGAGGTTTGGAGCGCTCAACTTCGTCAGCGACAACGCGGGCTGCTTCGGGACCAAGCCGTTCCCTAGGGGTGGTTGCTTCATCAAGTTCGGCGAGCACCAGGTCTACGTCGTGGTGCGTGTGGAGCGCGCATATCTTGAGCACGTCGTCCTGGCGCCGGATCCTCCAACGGCTCCTGTCGCGAGAAAACCACGTCAACTTGTCTCCATGGAGGTAATGATGACAACCCCAAACCCCACAGCTCCTCCAGTAGTTCCAGTGGTGAATGAGAACGCAGAGGGAGGAAATCATGAGGAAACGCCAAGGGATGCAAGAACAGCAAAGGTGCCGCTGAAAAACCAGAGAACATAGCTAGAAGCAAGAGGGCTAAGGAGCTGCAGGAAGCGATAGACAAGTTGGCAGAGCCAGTGGCCCGACACGTGTGCAAGCCGAGTTGGAGGAAGCCAGGATAAAAGTCCTAGAGAAAGCCAAAGAGCTAGCACAATTACAGCAGGATGTGGATATCACCATCCGAGAGCTTAACTCGGGAAATTGAGTCAAGGGCGCAAAGACCCGGCTTGATGCAACAATATTGAGAGGAAGGAACCTCAACGAAGATCTGGCAGATGCGACATCGAATATAACACCGGTGAACAGCAATGAGACGGCCATGCGTCCAACGTACAACACACCAACAACTAATCTGCGAGCAGCAGAAGCAGCAATGGCAGAATTACCCCACTTGGAGGGGGAAGCAAAGAAAAGGCAGCAAGAACGAGTCAATGAGTTACTAAAAGCAACCAGCATGCTTAATGAGGCGTATTACAGAGCAAGTCCGGGTATAGAAGGGAGGTCACAGATGGTTCACTCGGCGACTCCTATCCCGGCAAGATCGGTTGGGCACACAACATCCTCACCCGGAGCTGCGCCTAGGCCGAGAAAAGAAAAAAGTGTGGATTCTGGAAGAAACAAGCAGATGGTCGCCTATGATCTAGCAGTGGTTCAAGGAAACCCGACACATGCGCAAGGGGCAAAAAGAAATAATCCCCGAGAAAATGAAAACCAGGAAAAAATCGGGCAGAGAAATGACAACGGAGGGCAAAATTTTGCGCCTCATGCTAGGCGCGGAACTCACTCGGCAGGAGGAGGAAATCCAACTCCGAATGACGCACCAGATCAGCCGGAAAGAAGACAGCAAAGCGCGGGAAAAGCAGTTCAACAGCCTGCTAACCCGAACACGAATAAGTATAATGATGGTTACTCGGCTATGGTAAATGACGGGTATGAACTGTCGGATCATGCATATCAAGCAATGGGAGCAAGATTCGGAGGCATGAACCTTCAGCCGAATGATGCAAGGCTGAAGCTTGACCGCATAAAAATGACAGAGATAATTGAATCGCAAGGTCCGTAGGGTCCACCGTGCTTTGGCCCAAGGATCATGAAGGAGCCACCGGTGCCAAATTTCCAGCTGTCCAGAGGGACAAAAACGTATGATGGAAGCACAAAGCCAGAGGACTGGCTCATAGATTATGGAACCGCTGTGAAGATCGCGCAGGGAAACTTGAGATGGGTAGTACGTTACGTGCCGCAGATGCTGGAAGGACCAACTCGGGTATGGTTGAACAATTTGCCACTTGGAAGCATCAACAGTTGGATCGATTTTCACAATGCTTTCGTGAGCAATTTCACGAGCACTTACAAGAGGCCGAATCGCCCACAATAACTAGCAATGTGCAAGCAAAGACCGAATGAGACAGACATGGAATTCCTCACAAGGTGGTGTATGATGCGTAACTCTTGTGAAGGATTAATAGATTCACAAGCAATCGCATGGTTTGCACAAGGATGTAGACATGGAAGTGTGTTGTGGAAAAGTTTACAAAGAGATATGCTGGCAAGCCTGGCAGATACGATAAGAATCACCGACTCATATGCGTTGGGAGATCCGACTCAGCCGCTGCTCATGTCGGCAGACGGGATGACTGAGACTCAGATCTATGACGCTGCCGGGTCGCAAAGGCGCCAGGAAAGATACGAATACAGAAGCAAAAGAAGAGACGAAAGACCAGATTACAAATGTGGTTCGACTCAGGTTGCGGATATGAGTCAGGATCATCCAGATGCTGGAAGTAGTCAGCGTCAAAGGACAAATGGTCAACAACAATGGGTGCCAAAGAATGATGGCAAAAGGCCATACGATCAGAGGAAGCAGTATCAGGACCGACAAAAATACACCTATGAGATGATGCTGGATTAGCCATGTAAGTTTCACATGCCTAGTCCGAGTAAACCAGCCAATCACACGACGAGGCAATGCACTTGGTTTCAGAAGGGAGATAGAGTGGACTCGCTGAATAAGCAGCTTCCACCACCTCCCCCTCCACCACTTACAGGAGGAAATTCTCAAGCAGTAGGAGCAGATAACAGATATGAAAACAGGCAGCCGAGGTATCAGAATCAAGAAAGAAGAGAAGCTGTGCACCAAGTGCACAATCCAAAAGGTGATGATGCCCATGTCGGCCACGGAACCAGAAATGAGTACAGAGAACATCACCAGAGCTATGTTGTCTTTGTCACAGAGCCAAATGACAAGAAGAGCCAGCAGCAACGAATGATGGAAGTGAATGCCACGATGCCGGCAATTCCCAAGTACATACATTGGTCTGAGCAAGAGATAACTTGGAGTATAAAAGATCACCCCAAGATCATGCCAACCCCTGGAGGATACGCTCTGGTTTTGGATCCAACATTCATGGGCCCAGATATCAATGTGAAATTTTCAAAGGTATTGATCGATGATGGCAGTAGCATCAACATCATGTACACGGATACCATGCTCAAGTTAGGCATTACCATGAACATGCTGGAGCCGACTAAGACAACTTTCCACGGTATCGTGCCGGGACTGTCATGTGAGCCAATTGGCAAGATCTGGGTCGACGTCTTATTTGGCAACAGAGAAAATTGTCGCACTGAAGCTATATAGTTCGAGGTGGTAGATTTGGTCAGCTCATATCATGCCTTACTCGGCAGGCCGGCTATGGAAAAGTTCATGGCTACTCCTCATATCGCTTACTTGAAGATGAAACTGCCAGGCCCATGTGGGGTGATCACAGTTAAAGGAGATTACAAAATATCTATTGCTTGTGCCTCAGCCGGTCTTCACTGGCCGAGTCACTCGTCATAGCACAAGAGAAAAGTCAAATGTTGGAAGTGGCAGCATTGGCCAAAGCAGCACAAATGTCCATGCCGGCACTCACCGACCTGCATGGCAGTGTGTCATTTCAAGCTACCAAGGAAACCAAGAAGGTGTAGGTGGATGAAACTTTCCTAGAGCGCACAGTTACCATTGGGGCTGGCTTTACAGACAAATAGGAAAGCGAGCTCACCAGCTTCCTCCGTGAGAATCAGGACATCTTGCATGGACCACTCAAGATCTGCAAGGGGTTCCGAGGGAGCTGGCTGAGCACTCTCTTCATGTAAGGCCAGATGCAAAGCCGGTGAAGCAACCCCTCAGCCGCTTCACCGAAGATAGGAAGAAAGTAATAGCTGCCGAGATTGCAAGACTTTTAGCTGCTGGATTCATCATGGAAGTACTGCACCCGGACTGTTTGTCAAATCCAGTCTTGGCCGAGAAGAAAAAAGACGACCCGAACATGGCAGTGGTATGGCGCATGTGTATTGATTACACGAACCTCAATAAGGCGTGTCCAAAAGATCCATTTCCTCTGCCTCGGATCGATCAAGTCATAGATTCTACTTTGGGTGTGAGTTGTTGTCGTTTGTGGATGCGTATTCAGGATTCCATCAGATACCACTGAATCCAAATGATCAAATAAAGACAGCTTTTATCACCCCGTACGGGGCTTATTGCTATCGCACCATGCCATTCGGATTGAGAAATGCAGGCACAACATATCAAAGATGCATGCAAAAATGCTTGCAAGATCAATTGGACAAAATGTTCAAGTATATGTCGATGACGTGGTAATAAAAACCAAACAAATTCATACTCTAATTGAGGACTTGCGTCAAACATTCGCAAACTTGAGGAGATTCTGGATGAAGCTTAACCCGGAAAAATGTAAATTTGGTGTCCCAGCTGGCAAGTTACTCAGATTCCTTGTATCCAGCTGAGGAATCAAAGCTAACCCAGCAAAGATCAGGGCCATCGAAAAAATGGAATTGCCAAAAACCCTCAATGACGTCCAGAAGTTTACTGGATGCCTGGCCTCGTTGAGCAGGTTTGTTAGTCGGCTAGGTGAAAAAGCCCTACCACTATATCAGCTGATGAAGAAATCAGACAAATTCACATGGACACAGCAAGCTGATAGCGCTTTCCATGAATTAAAGAAAATGTTGGCAACAGCACCAATATTAGCGTCACCAGTATCCAAGGAGCCAATGTTGCTCTATGTCGCCGCAACCAACAGAGTTGTAAGTGCAGTAATAGTGGTTGAACGTGAAGAAGGGGCAAATCAGTCCAAAGACCGGTGTATTACTTGAGCGAAGTGCTCTCTGTCTCGAAACAGAATTACCCGCATTATCAGAAGATGACATATGGGGTATATATGGCAGCAAAGAAGCTGAAACATTATTTTCAAGAACACCCAATCCGGGTAATATGCGAGGCACCTATGTCAGATATATTGGGCAGCAAAGATGCCAGCGGCCGGGTCGCCAAATGGGCCATCAAACTGACACCATACACTCTACAATATGATAGGTGAGATGCAATAAAATCTCAAGCTGTTGCAGATTTCTTTGTAGAATGGATGGAAATGCAGTACGAACCACCACTGCCAGATCCGAATTACTGGAAAATGCATTTTGACGGGTCCAAGACGAAAATGGGTCTGGGCGCCGGGGTAGTGCTCACATCTCCAAAGAGGGATCAACTGAGGTATGTGTTGCAGATTCATTTTGTTGCTTCTAACAACGTTGCCGAGTATGAAGAACTTGTGCATGGCATTAAAGTAGCCAAAGAAATTGGTATCAAAAGGATCATGTGTTTTGGCGATTCGGATTTGGTGATTCAGCAAGTGTCTGGACATTGGGATGCGCTGGACGCAAACATGGCATTATATCGTTTCCACGTGCAACAAATTTCGGGATACTTTGATAGTTGTGAATGTCATCACATTCCTAGAGCATAAAATGAGGCAGCATATGTATTATCCAAACTAGGATCTTCTAGGCAAGCAATACCACCAGGGGTAGCGTTGGAACATGTCAGGAAGCCATCGATCAAGCCGTCACCGGAGTCCGAATCAATCAGGGTCATCCCGGCGGGTCAGGAATCAGAGGCAGTGCCAATGGACATCAACTCAGGGGTAGGTTCGAGTCACTCGGGGACCGATCCGTTCAATTCAGGATCACCGAATCACACTCGGGGACTCCTCAGGTTATGTCGGCAGAGCATATGTCGACGGAACCAATAGACATTGATGTTGAAGCAGACCCGGAACCACTAATACCAACGTAGGCACAACCAATATTCAACTATTTGAAAGATGGGACCTTGCCGAGTGATGAAACATTGGCAAGGCAAACAACACGGAGGGCAAAAGCGTACACCATAATCAACAAGGAACTCTACTAGCAAAGTGTGACAAGTGTACTGCAGCGTTGTATCAGCTCAGAGAAAGGCCAGGAGATCTTATTGGATATCCATCAAGGAGAGTGCAGGCACCATGCATCATCAAGAGCATTGGTAGCCAAGGCATTCCGACATGGGTTCTACTGGCCAAGCGCATTGGCACAAGCGCAAGAGTTAGTTGGAAGGTGTAGTGGTTGTCAACACTATGCATCCAAGTCGCATTTACCAGTGTCTGAATTGAAGACTATACCAATTACTTGGCCGTTTGCAGTATGGTGCCTAGATATGGTAGGACCATTCAAACCAGCAAGGGGAGGCATGAGTCATATCTTGGTCATGATTGATAAGTTCACCAAGTGGATAGAAGTGAAACCAATCAAGAAATTGGATGGTAAAACAACTGTTACATTCTTAAGGGATATAATCCTCAGATACGGTTACCCACATAGTGTGATTACTGACAATGGAACGAACTTTGCGGAAGGAGCTTTTGCTCGCTTCTGTGGGAAACACCGAATAAGACTCGATGTAGCATCAGTCGCCCATCCAGAATCAAATGGACAAGTTGAACGGGATAATGGCTTAGTTCTGTCTAGGATAAAACCCCGCTTAATGGAACCACTCCAGAGATCACCTGGTTGTTGGATAGAGGAACTACCCTCAGTACTGTGGAGCCTAAGAACAACTCCAAATCGGTCAACTGGTTATACGCCATTTTTCCTCGTATATGGGGCTGAAGCAGTTTTGCCTGCCGACATAAAATATGACTCGCCAAGGATAAGGCAATACTCGGAAGCCGAGGTAAAAGAGGCCCGAGAAGATGGAGTAGACTTACTCGAAGAAGCAAGGGAACTGGCATTCTCCAGATCCGCCATATATCAACAAAATCTTCGATGCTACCATAACCGGAAAGTGCAACCTCGTGTTTTTCGAGAAGGAGATATGGTGCTCAGGCTGGTGCAGCGCACAACAGGAATGCATAAATTATCACCTCCATGGGAAGGTCCATTCATTGTAAGCAAAGCATTGCACAATGATTCCTACTATCTCATAGACGCTCGTGAAGCGCAAAACAACAAGGCGGATAGGTCAGGAGATGAAACCAAAAGGCCATGGAATGTGGCACTGCTTTGTCCCTTCTATACTTAGGAGAAGCAGTGCATGTATCACTCGAACTCTCATATGTCGGGCGTGTTTGCCGGCTATGTGCTAATAATAAAATGGTATGATTCGAAAAACTGACTCGGGGACTACCCCTTAAGTTTTCCATTTCAATTATTTTACGTCGGCTGGCGTGATACCCGAAATTTATCTTGGAACAAGTAGTGTTTACTCGGAAGAAATCAACTCTTCGACTATGTTGTTGTCCGAAAACATGGCTTCATGGCAAGCAAGATAAAAAGATGTAAGACGGGTAAACACGAACGCCGGATAAGTACAAAGGAGAAATGCGAGTCGGCTTTAGTTTTTGCCTAACTCTCTGCAGGTCATGTTATACTACGTGTCGATTAATCTCGGCCAAGTTATCCAAATTTCATACCCGCTAACTATATCCTTCGTAATTTGAGACCCTAATGTCGAACACCGAAAAAGGTAGACAAGGGCCAAAGGCAAGGAAAGGTGACACAGCAAAATGAAACTCGGGGACTTGCCCTTGAATGATTCGCTCTTAGAACATAATGCAAACATATAAAGCTTATCAAAAGGCACATAACCAAACTTAAAAGTGCAATGTATGTTACATATGTACCCGGCATACCGGGGATCTGATCAAAGTTCGAGTGTTGATTAGCCTAAGGAGCAGAAGAACTCGGAGGAGCACTCTCGGAGCCAGGAGTGGTGCTTGGAGCATCGACCGGGTGAGGGGCATCTGTGGCCGGGTCATCCGGATCATCTGACTCGGTTGCTTCGCTGTCGCCACCCTCTTCATCAGCAACTTCGACGAGCGGGTCACCAAGGTCGAGGAAGCTAGGCCCTTCACACCAAGCATGCACCATGGTGTACTCGATCATGGCATAAGCTCTCTCCTGGCGCTTCTTGATCAGCTCTGGGTCATTCAGCCATTTGCCATCACCCATTATGCGAGCAAGAACATCAAGGTTGATGTCCTCGTACCATGAAAGCACGAAGGAGAGAGCCTTGTCCGCGGTAGCTCGGCCGGCCGACTCACGCCATTGATCCAGCCGATCTTCAGTAAGGAGTAATCTGTCGGCAAGTGGCTCGATGAGTTCGGGTGGGTCTTCATCCAGCCAGAGCATGCGAAATGCATGGATAGCCGACTTGAGCAAGTCCACACCGCAAGACATGAGGGTCTTGACCCGTTCAGACACCGCTGCGAGGAGCTCCTCCATGGACACCTCGCCGTCAGCAGGAGCACTAGCTTCGGCTCTCACTTTCTTCATGGCTTGGATGGCAAACATGTTGGCCTCAGGAAAGTTCTCTGCATGCTAAAAGAGAAAGTTAGCAAATAACAAGGGAAGATGGAAGAAGTCCAGAAGGACTTATACGGTGCATAAAGAGTAAGAACTCACTACCGAGAAAGAAGTTGATGGCGGCAAGTTTGCTATGCCAAGTCTTGGCCTTGGCTTCAAGGGAAAACAAGTTCAGATTTTCCAACTCGACCGATGATTCGGCCTCGTCGAGCAGCCTCTTGGTCTTCTCGGCGCTAGCGGCCTGTTGCTCATTCTTCTCAGCAAGTTCTTCCTTCAGCCCTTTCACCTCAGCCAAGTGTTTCTGCTCCGTCTTGGACATCAGCTTATTTAGCCGAGTCACCTCATCGTGCTCCTTCTGGAGTTCGGCTTGGTGCTTCTCTGCTTATTCAGAACAAATATTTTTTAGTACCAACAGAAAATTTCAGCTAATGACTTAGGGAGGAAAGAAATTTACTCTCGGCCTCGCTTATTTGTGAGTGGAGATCATTGATGGTAGACTGAGCAGTGGCTATGGAACAAGAGCGAGAGAAAAACTGAGAAAATGAACCAAGGAAAATTACACCAAAAAGAAAAAGGACGGGTAAGGATATTACCTTGGCCGTGGGTGTCAGTCTGCAGCTTCTCATACACAAGTTCGAGCTTGCGATGCGCCAGGACAAGAGCTTGGTGCACTTTGGTGCGCTCGTTATGCATGAGCTAATCAAAGAAGACAGCCAATAAGGAAGAGTCAAGTCAAGCAACATGCCGAATCAAAAAGCTTAAGGGCTTACAGCCGAGTAAGTTCCTCACTCTACAGTAACCTCGAGGGCTAGGGATTGAAGCTCTAACATGAGTTTGGCGTAAAGAAATCAAAGAGCTTACAGCCGAGTAAGTTCCTTACTCGAGAGTAACCTCGAGGGCTAGGGATCGAAGCTCTAACATGCAATCTTGGGATTCAAAGATTAAAGTGATTGGTGAGAGCTTACGGCCGAGTAAGTGCCTTACTCGATCGTAACCTCGGGGACTAGGTGATATGTATAAAGGAAAAACTCAACAGTACAAAAGAGTAAGAAGTTACTTTACCTCGTTTACTTCATCGACGCGGGCCATCAGAGTAATGGCCTGCTGGGTCATGTAGGAGACGTCCTTGGGACCCAGCTTCAGCTTCTTGCCAGCACGAGTGCTAACCTCCTGCTCCCCTGCTGCATTCCATGCCACAGCGTAAGGCTCAGCCGAACCAAGGCTCTTGCCACTGAGCGTCCGAGTGAGAACTTGACCCGTTTTCAGGGCGGTTCCCACAGTGGCACGGGTCGCAGCAGTAGAAGTATGGAGGGTAATAGCCCTAGAGCCATCACCTGACCCAGCAGCCGCAGATTCGTCCCCCTTACCCGTTGAAGCGATCATTGTCGCCGACGTCGGAGGCCGGATCTGAGGAGCAGAACCCGGAGCGCAGACTAGCGTAGTTTGCTTGGAAGAGGTCGATTTGCCAGATGAGGGGCGAGTAGAACCAGAAGCCTTGGGCTGGGTCTGGCCCTTTGATAGAATTGGAGAGCGAGCAGAAGGATTTGGAGAAGAACGTGGAGCCGCCTGACTGGGCTCAGTAGTTTTGCTGGCTCCAAGATCAGAAAGTTGTTCATTCACATCAGCTTGAGGGCTGTTGCCAAAGGAACTGGTAGCAGAAGGTTTCTCAGCGCCAGATTTGCGGGCACCAAGATCAGGAAGTTTCTTCTGGCCAGCACCAGGGGCACTAGCCGAATGACCCACCGGGTCCGACTGACACTGAGAAGCGTGACCCTCAACAGTGCGAGCCTCAACCCGGACGGGACTCGGCGCCGCCGAGTCAGCTGGAGGAGGTGCAGGCCTAAGCGGCGAGGCAATGCTAGAAGCAGCCTGATTCGCCATCAAAGGTGTGACACTAAAAACAACGAGACATATGTAAGAGAACATCAGTGATGAAAAAGAAAAGAATGGAGCAAGCAGAGTACAAAAAGCTTACCCGGTGACAACCGGGTCACGGACGACTCGGCGTGTGACTCGACGCCCAGCAGCTTGGCGAGTCTCACCTAGGCTGGCAGCAGCAGGGGCAGCAGGAGCTGCGAGAGTGGGCTTGTTCTTCTTGGCCGGATGAGTGCTGGAGGAGGCTCCGCGTCGCTTCGGCTTGGCGACGGGGATCTTTCCGACTCCACCCACAACGAGAGGAGGAGTGTCATGTACCTGGCTAGCTGCATAAGTAAATAATGGGCTTACTCGGATAAGCAAGGAGATTAAGGTCACAAGGCATATACCTCCAAAAGCGTACAATCATCATCCTCATCATCGTCAGACCAATATTGTAAGGGATTGCGAGATTGACTCTTACCCGAAGCTGAAGCAGCCGCAGCGTGCGGGATGGGCATGAAGCACTCCAGGTCATACTCGACCTCATCCGAGTCAGAGAAATCCCCGTTATAACCAGCAGGAGGGACAGTACTGTCATCAACCTAGTGAAGGAGATTCTGCGAAGGACAAACAGAGTGAGAAACTGAGAACTAAACTAAGAGTGGCAAAAGAGCTAAAGCCTACTTGGCGTGAAAGTGATTCAGAAAACTTACATAGGGGACAAGCCTGACCCGGCTAAACGGCGGGCAACTCCAAGCCCAATCATCCGCCAAGTTCAATTTAAAGATTGAGCTTACTCGGCGGGCAATGGAGTCTTGGGTGAGCTCCATAGTGGAGTGCCAAGTGGGATCGTGAGAGCCACTCATGAAGCACATCTTGTGGCTCCTCACTTGGATGGGCTAACCCGGCGTGAGACGAAGGTGCAAATGAGGTCAGAGTCAGCGAGATGAAAGTTTTCATCCGGCAATAGCAACCTTTCTAGGATAGTGTTAGCCTTGTTTACCGCAGCGTCTTGGTCATGCGGGTCAAGCTGCCAGTGCTTCTTGTTGGGGACCTCATCCGATAAAGGGGGAAGCCGGATGTTATCAGTGGACCCGCTATTTTTGACATAGAAAAAGGTTCTATGCCACTTCTTCCAGGAGTCAATACCAGTAACCCGAGGAAAGATAAAATCTCTCCTGGGCGTGATGCTAGCAGCACCGCACCGGGTCGGCCTCTTCTCGGACCGAGGAGCACCAGGCTGGGGAACAACCTGAACTTAAAGCCAAAATATTTGGCCCACAAAGGAACTGTGGGCCAAATTCCAAGATAGGCCTCGCAAGCAGAGATGAAACAAGACAGAGAGCCAATCACGTTGGCAGGAAGATGGTGGGTCTGCAGATGGAAGGTAGAAAGAAATGACGAGAAGAAGGTGCTCATAGGAAGAGCGAAACCGCGTTCAAAATAGGAAAGGAAGACCACCCGCTCGCCAGCTTGGGGCTTAGGAGAGATCTCACCAGAAGGGAGACGGCAATCTACCTGCAGCGGAATGTGTCTGGTGGAGCGGAGCCACTCCACCTCCTCGATGGAGACCTCCGAGCCTTCCCAGCCGCCGCGCTCGCCGGCGGGAATCTCCTGGTCCTCAGCACCATCAGCGCCGTCACGAGCATCCATGAGATCGGCAGAGTCCGTCTCCTCCATGGTAGGAAGAGGCTTGGAGCAGCGTGGACCCGTGCTGGAATGGAAAGAAGACAGGGGCAATCGCAACGCAAGAGCAGGAGGAAGAAGGAACCGCAAAGGGGGCAGTTTGATTTTGCTGGCGCAAGGAAGAAGAAAGGCAAAGGGAAAACTGAACGGACGTGGGGGAAGTGGAAACCCCCAACCCCGACTTAAGGGCAGTAAAAACCCCGGTCATGGGATCTATCTGTGCCGTGCGGCCAACGTGTGGCCGTGTACCAGGCCGAGAAAGCCAGTCAGCAGACACCACGTAGCCAAGGATACACGAAAAATCCCGTGCCACATCACGACTAGAAGGACAAGAGGCGCAGGTCGATGGAACTGCCACAATGACGAGGAATAACTGCGTAGCCGTCACTGTGCCGCCAGAGCTTGGAACAAAAATTGAGGCAAGTAATCATGATTACCAGCCGTTAGTGACTGAAGCGCGCCAAAAATGACTCAGAATTGGCCAAAGTAACTCGGCTCGAGGCAAGAGTGAGCTAGGAAGTCAAAGAGTCGACCCGGAAATTGTCAGATTGACCCGGCAAGGTGCGAAATTGTGACAGATAAAGACAAAAACTAAGTTCCATTCACACAAAAGGAACCTGGAGACGCCTAACAGCTTGAACTGCTAGACCTCACCAGCTTCGGGGACTAATGTCAGGGGATAATCCCCGGTAGGGTCACGAGAAGGGAAACATAGCGCAACTGGGTTGGCTCCGAGTAAAGGAATAACCAGGCCGAGTAAGAACGGTCGGGTAAGATAAGCATGAAAGCTGACATACAAACTATGTCGGCCCGCATAGGACAAAGTTGTAACACTTGCAGGAACCAACGAGCCGAGTCAACCGAGGAAGGGCCGAGTCAAGGAGGACACGTGGCACCTTTCCGAGTAAGGTTCAGGAGGTACCATGGTAAAGCATGGTCAAAAGAGAAGGGCAACGCCGGGTGACACAAAAGGAGCCGGGTGACGCCCAAAGCTTGCACTGACGTACAAAGTAACAGCGTGACGCCAAAAAGAACAAGAAGCAGCGTACCAGAAGACCGTTGGCTGTCAAGCTTTATGGACCGGGCCTCTGGGCTTAGGGCAGGCCCATGACCCGGCCCATATTGTAGGGACCAAGATCCAAACAGTAAACCCTAGAACCCAAAGGGGCATAAGCTAGCTAGCACTGCATATATAAGGGAGGGCATAACAGTAGTAGAAGGAGGTTGGACCAAGTAGGGAACTAGTGCTGTGAACTCTAGCCTAAATAGCTCAAGGAGCACCTGTAATCTTTGGGGAATCGATCGAATTGCCAATTCTGGAGAGTTCTTCTTGTTCTTCGTGCATGGCTCGACCGTGTACTCCCTCCCCGGTGACCAAAATCACCCATTCGGCCCCCAACTTAAGCCTACCCATGGCATCTTCCGTGCCACCACCACAACAATAAGGCTCCTGCCGGTTGCCAAATTAGAATAAGGAACATTGCATACATCACATATAATCACAATCATGGCCATATCACATCACAGCACACCCCTGCAAAACAAAGTTAGATGCCTTTAATTTTCTTTGCATATTTTATGTGGTTTGGGGCTTTCAATAAGTGTCGTTCTAACTTACGAACAAGAACCATAACGTTGATGCTTGAACTATCAAGTGCTCGTTGTAAATTGAATCTATACTATGATGGGAGAGACAGACACCCGCAAAGCCACTTATGCAATACAAGTTGCATGTTGAGCTTGGAGAAAGACTCATGAACGATGTCATGTAAGGTTAGCCCGAGCAGCTTCATCCCATCATATCGCAAGATGCAAAGTACACAAAAAGCAATTGATAATAAAAGCACCACCACCGCCCACAATGACCATTGTGTTCTACTCGTGCAATAGATCTACATATAGACACGGCTCTGATACCACTGTAGGGGTTCGTAGCATGGAAAACAAAAATTTTTACCGCATGAACACACACAAGCCAAGATCTATCTACTAGATTGTAGCAACGAGTCAATTAGAGTACTCACCCTCGAAGATTCCAAAGCGGTTAATGAGAGCAGATTCTCGTGGGTGATGTAGTCGTACACTTGCCGATCTCAAGATCGCGTAGACGATCCTTCTGGCCCTGCGTTCCGGCAGCGCTTCCGCAGTCGGTCACACATTCGGTACTCGATGAAGACCTTCTTCTCCCTTGTTCCAGCAGGCAGTGGAGGTTATAGTTCTCTCCTCGTGATTTTGGCAGCACGATGGCGTGGTGTCGGAAGTAGAGGGAAGATCCTGAAGGGCTTTGCCTAAGCCGGAGCGGGTTATGGTGGAGTATTAGGGTTTCCCTGGCGATCTAGGGTTTATAAGCCAGAGAGGAGGAGGTGGAGTCGGTGGCGCAAGGCGGCAGCGCTGCGGAGGCGGCGGCTGGCGTCACGGTGGCGGTGTGGGGAGGGGATGGTTGTGGTGGTTCTTGGGCCCCTCCCCTATATTTATGAGAGGGAGGGGCAGCTTGGGAGAGGGGAGTTTGAATCCTTCCACAACTCCTTCTCCTACTTGGCTTGTGGTGGAGGGAGAGAAGGATTCTTTCCTTCCTCCACCAGGATACATTGTTCCAGTTTGACTTTTCAAACTTGCCTTTGGACTTTCAATTTTGGAGTTTAATTTCTTTCTTTCAAATGCCCAACCAAGTGACCTAGGACATGATGCCTTACTAAAGGGGGTCCGGACACGCACCAATCATTCCACTTAGTCATGACACATTGATGCACCTTTCCCCTTCTGGTCCGGTGAACCTTTCTAGACCCTTCTAGATCATTTCGGTGAAAACACCGGAATCATTCCCGAACTCCGGAATTGAACTTTCCTTATATGAATATTATTCTCCGGACCATTCCGGATCTCCTCATGATACCTGGATCCCATCTGAGACTCTGAACAACATCTCGTCTCCATACTTACATTCCATATCTACTAAACAACATCGAATCCTTAAGTGTGTCTCCCTATGGTTCGTGAATTATGTAGACACGATCGAGACTCTTCTCCGATCAATAACCAATAGAGGAATCTGGAAATTCATATGGCTCCCAAATATTTCTATGATTACTTTGCGATCGAATGAACCACTTACATACGATACCAATTTCCATTTGTCTCACGATATTTTACTTATCCGAGGTCTAATCGTCGGTATCTCTGCATACCTAGTTCAACCTCGTTACCGCTCGATAAGTACTCTTTTCTCGTTCCTGTGATATGTGATACCTTCGGAGCTAGCACATGCTTGCAAGCTAATTGGATGACATTCCACCGAGAGGGCCCAGAGTATATCTATCCGTCATGTGGATGGACAAATCCCACTCCTGATCCATGTGCCTCAACACATACTTCCTGAACACTCAATGCCACCTTTATAGCCACCCAGTTACGGTGTGGTGTTTGATGTCATCAAAGCATCCTTCTAGTAAAGGTGATTAGCATGATCTCATGGTCGAAGGAATTAGGTTACTATGTATTAGAAAGCTTATAGCAAACGAACTATTGAAATGACTTGATCTTTATGCTACGCTTATCTATAGGAGTATGTCCATCACACCATTCTCTTAATGATATGATCTTGTTGTTAATAACATCTCAATGTTCATGATCAGGAAACCATGATCATCTATCAACCAACAAGCTAGTATTATAAAGAGGCTTTACTAGGGATTCTAATTTAGTTTACAAATCACACAAGTATTAATGTTCATGGTTAATACTATTATAGCATGAATGTAAACATTTATCATAAACACAAAGATATAATAATAACTACTTTTATTATTGCCTATAGGTCATATCTCCAACACATACTGGTCTTCGACCGCACATTTGCTCGACCCCACATTGGTATGGGAAATCACCTTAAGCGGGGGACATAATTGTTTTTTTGTTCTTCGAGCTGGGGAACTGATTTCCCGCTTGCACTACTGCTCTTCGACCACTTCTGTGCCGCATGAGACTTGAGAATAGAGCGTTCATAGACGGATGACAGCCCTGGCTCGGGTAGGTAAAGGGTCTTCAGCATTTTGAGCACTCGGGCTTTTCTTCTTCGGTGCTGGGGAACTCTAGCTCTTTCAGCTACTTCAGTTTAGAAAACCACTCTACTGTTTCCTCCTCTATGATCACCGCAGTCTCCTTTGGAGTATCGTCGTAAGCTCTCTTGGGAGGAACCTTTGGTACTTTTGGTAGGGGCTCCTATTTACGTTTCGGTGATCGCCTACCAGTCCGTAGAGTAGCGATGGTACTCTTACGCGGCGGCGACGGCTGCGCTGTAGATGGCTGTTGCGCTGGAGACAGGTGAGGTGGCGGATATGACTATTGTGCTGGTGGAGACGGGTGAGGCGGCCACAAAGTTGGCCTTGGCGTCTGATTTGGAAGCACGATGTATTCCTTTCGCCATAGAATTGTGACTTTTTTTGCTTCTCCCAGTTCAGTCACATCCCCTTCACCTACGGGGTAGTCATGCTTCAACTGGTGAAATCCGTACATGACTTCATCCACCCCAACAAAAGCGTAGCCCTATGGAACCGGACGACAATGGTAAGTTGGTTCAGGTCCAATTGGTAAGGCATAGCTGACCGCCACCTTCATTGTTATGTTCACAACTTTTACATGTAGCTCACAATGTGTCGTCGCCGTGATATCATCCACTGGGTAGCCAAGATGAGCCATCATCGGTGCACCATCATCATCATCATCACCCGGGACCTTAGTGGAAGCCACGCTGCTTTTCCGATTATTAGATAGGCCGGTAGAATCGAATGTAGGTTCTACCATGTGCCGCTGAGATGGGCCGGTAGTACCTTGCTGGCTAAGTGCGTTAATTTGATCTTATTGCCGCTTTAATTGTTCTTCAATGTTACGCATCCGGTCTGCCTGAATATTTGTTTCAATTTCCTCCTTGTCCTTTCTCCTCTTATAGCTTCTATCGGGATATTTCTTCCTGTCTACGGGAAACCCAATGCTCCATGGTTGGGAGCCTATTGTGCCTCGTGTTCGTCCTTCATGTTCCGAATTCCCAAGGGCGAGTGTGAGATCGTTGTTCTCTTTATCAGGAATGAACCTCCCCTCTTCAATAGCCTTTATTGCATTTCTTATGTCTTCGATGGGCAAGGGGTTTTCTTTATGTCTTATGTTATATATACACTTACGTTATGAGTCCAACGTGCCTCTATGCCCGTCAAACCAATTCTTTGTGCATTCCATCCAATCGATTGTCTCTCGGAAGACCCCTTTAACACGCAGGTATTCCTCAAGTTTCTTCCACTTAGGAATGCCAGCCCTGTAGCCACCTTGCCCCATAGTATGGTGATACTTATTGTTAGCAACATTTTTCTTATTCGTTTCAGACCTTTCCTGAGCTACCGCTGATCTCTTGTATCCACAAACTCATCCCAGTGGGGTTTTATCTTCTCATACGATCCCTTGAAATCCAGATTCTTCTTTTTCACGATAAATTCAAGGTGCAATCTTTTCTTCTAGTTGGTGAATTGCTGGGCCATCTTCTTAAGAGCCCACTCCTTAACCTTCTGCTTCATGGCAGCGGCACGTTGCTTGGCCTCCTCATCTAGATTCTCCGCATTTGGACCCACCTCTACCGTTGGTAGGGTGAAATTAAGCATGAGCCTCGTCCAAAGTAAATCTTTGTCTTTGTACAGGACATATGAATACATAACTTCTTCCTCATTTGGCTTATTCCAATCTTGAACGGTGATTGGGAGAAAGCCCCTAACAATTACTTCGCATTGTGCTATAAATTTTTTCGAGATGAAGGGGAGCCGTCGGTTTGCCGTCGTCAGCGACTTCTTCGATCCTGTACCTTTCATGGTCTTCCAACTTTTTGGTTGGGCCTCATTTTATCTTTGCAGTAGATTTGCTCGATCCAGAGGGCTGAAAGAAGAAAGAGCATTAATATATGTATATAGACAACAGAGTATTAATTAATTAATATTTTATGCACCTCACCGAAGTTTGTAATATTTAATGTTCCATCAGAGTGGTCGTCTTCTCCCTCATGGAAGGCATCGCCTTATCCCTCAAGAAAGTCGACGCCTTCTTCCTCACGGAAGGAGTCGCCTTCCCCATCACGGAACTCGTTGCCTTCTCCCTCAATGAAGTCATCTCTTCTGGCGAAAAGAGGATCACCCTCACCAGAGTTATTCAGAAATGTCGATACATCCATTTCTTCCCCACGGATCACACCATGGATCAACTCTTCCTTTTCTTCGTCTCTGTCGTGTGGTTCCATATTTTCTGCAAAGGTGGAAAAACGGATAAGTCAAAGCGTCTAAGGGGGAAGGTTAGGATGCTAGGGACAGGTGCCGAGAGATATAAACCCTTATTCGGAGAAACCCTAATAAATACATATTAGGGTTTACCCACTGGGCCGAGTCTACCCACTTGGGCTGGCCTGTGGGCCAGGGCAAGGTCGGCCTCCACGCGAGCAGGGTGGGACCCAACCCGGGTTTGACTGGGTCAGACGCACGGGTGACGTCAACATGACGTCACGCCGGCGGGAGCTCACAGCACGGCGGAGGGGGCAGCGATTGTGTGCACGTGGGGCTACGGGACTATGCGTGTTCGAATATTACATACACAATATAACTAAATCAATATTACGAATATTACATACACCATAGCTTACAACTAAAATCAACTAAATCCACAATTTACAACTAAAATATTACATACACAATAACCTACACGAATATTACATACACAATACCGCATGACTATAACGAATATTTATAATATTTACAACTAAAATCAAATATTTATAATACACTACAACTAAAATCAACTAAAATCACAATATTTACAACTAAAAATAAATACACTTAAAAAACTAATAATATCTAACATTTACATCATCCAACATTTACATCATCTAAAATTTACATCATCTAAAATTTACATCATCTACACTAATAAATAATCATATAACAACATCTACATCTACATCTAAATCTAATTAAATCTAAATAATACATCTAAATCATCTACACTAAATAATCATCTAACATTTACATCATCTAATAATCATCTACACTAAATTACCTAAATGGTCTACACATAAAATCTAAATAATACATCTACATACACCTAAAAAGGAGGGCCTCACCGTCGGGTGCTACGTGGAACCGGCGGCGGCGGACGGGCGGCGCTGTGAGGAGGGTGGTGGTCGGGCGGTGATGCTGCGGGTGGGGATGAGAGGGAGAGGAGGCGGCGCTGACATACGGAGACACGAAGACGGAGCGAGGCGGCGGTGTGACAGACACAGACGGAGGCGGAGGCGGCGCCACTGACGACGACGGCGGCGGTCCGGTGGGGCGTGCATGGATGGGGGAAGCCTGCCGGTGTCGAGGTCGGGGCAGCGTCTCCTGGTGTGTGCACGTCGGGGGAAGAGAAATGAGATGGGGAAGGAGAGGAACAGCGCACGCTTATAAGGGAAGGGCTATACGTCCCGGTTGGTGGCTCCAACCGGGAGGAATGCTCCACCTTTAGTCCCGGTTGGATCCACCAACCGGGACTAAAGGACCAATTTTGGAAGGCCAGAAACGGCCGATGAACCACAAGTATAGGGGATCGCAAGAGTCTTTGCGGGTAGTATTACCCAATTTATTGATTCGACACAAGGGGAGTCAAAGAATACTTGCAAGCCTTAACAACTGAGTTGTCAATTCAGCTGCACCTGAAAATAGTTCTGGCTTACAGAAGTTTATCAGTAGCAACAGTTTGTAGTAGCAACAACAAAGTAATAGCAGTAGTAAACAGGAGCAATGGTAACAGTAGCAGCAAACAGTAGGATATGAGCGTGGTAGGCATAGGGATGGATGGACGGGTGTTTCATGGATGAGTCTAAACATGTAACTTTAAGATCTAGGGCAATTGCAGATAAATAGGAATAAGCATCCAAGTACTAACAATCATAGGCACGTGCTCCATATATAGTCATGCGTACTCGCAATGAGAACTTGCAAAACATATTTTGTCCTACCAGCCCGTGGCAGCGGGGCCTCTAGGGAACTACTGGCAATTAAGGTGCTCCTTTTAATAGAGCACCGGAGCAAAGCATTAACACTCCATGGACACATGTGATCCTCACACCACAACCATCCCCTCTGGTTGTCCCAATTTCTGTCACTTCGGGGCCTTTGGATCCGGACAATGATATGTGTACACAACTTGCAGATAAGATCACAAACAATACTATCATAATGATTCAATAATAAGTTCAGATCTGAGATCATGGCACTCGGGCCCTAGTGACAAGCATTAAGCACAAAAAGTTGCAACAAAGTCAAATAGCACTAATAGAGATACTAGGCACTATGCCCTAACAATCTTATTTGATTACATGATAGAACTCATCCAATACCTACCATCCCCATAGCCTACAGCGGCGGATTACTCACTCATGGATGAGGGAAACATTGATGGTTGATGGAGAGGCGTTGGTGATGACGATGGCGATGATCCTCCCCAAATTCCCCGTCCCGGCAGGGTGCCAGAACGGAGTTTCTGGATCCGAATCTTGGTTTCTGGTGGTGGTGGCGCAGCGGAACTCTTTCTGGAAAAACGACGAAGCCCCCTTGATTTTTAGGTCAAGAGGCTTCTTATAGGCGAAGAGGGAACCCGAGGGAGTGCCTGGGGTGGCCGCACCCCCTAGGCGCCGCCAGGCCTGGCCCGCGCCTGGCAGGGGTGTGGGCCCCCTAGGCCTCCTCGTCTTCTGGTTCCGTGAGTCTTCTGGTGAAATAGGATTTTTGGCATATTTTCCGGGATTTTTCCTGATAGTTGATTTTCTGCACAAAAACTAGACACCAAGGTAATTCTGCTGAAAGCAGTGTCAGTCCGTGTTAGTTGTATCCAAATCACACAAGTTTAGATGAGAAACAATAGCAAAAGTGTTCGGGAAAGTATATACGTTTTGGACGTATCAACTCCCCACAAGCTTAGCTTATTGCTTGTCCTCAAGCAATTCAGTTGAAAACTTATTGCGATAAAAGAACTTTCACGAACACATTTGCTTCATATGATGTATATATTCTCAGCACAGGAGTAGATACTTAAGCCATTCATAATAAGAAGTATGCAACTAAGTCTACTAAATAGTCATTGCAAGCTATGAAGAGAAACCAACTCAATAATAATAAGTAGCATGAAACATAAACATAAGCAACATTGCAATGCTCATAATAAGGTATGATAGAGTGGTATCTCGCTTGCCTTTGTTTGTAGAGCACAATGTAAATGCCAAGGCACCTCTAAAGTTCAAGTGAAGACTAGAAGTAAAGATATCAGAGATATAAGCATCAAAGTCATGACATAATTAACCAAGTTTTGAGACAAACACATGAATGACAACTATTCTCTCAAGAAGGTGCTCATAGAATAAGCGGTGACTCAACAAGGAAGTGAAAAGATTTTGAAAAGTTTGAAAGGCTTCCTAATGCTGAAAGGAAGGTACTCATTATCTTTGATCTCTCATTGCACCTATCATAGGCATATTCATATGGTCCAATATGAGTTATATGCTTGACAGACCATAATCTGGAAATCCCATGTCCCTTGAGTACGAGGGCCGCTTCGCATGCTACTCAACTTTGGTTATCTGCAAGTTCTTGTCATTGTACATACATGCATATCATAGAGAACCGCCAACGGGGTACCCCTTGCACATGATACATGAGCTATCCCGTGATCAAAATGACAAGGCAAGCAGACAATGAGCATCTCAGCGATCTTTTATTTACTATGTGCATAGCTTTTTATTGAGGATGCTTCACAGAATGCTCATTATGGTGGTGCTGAAAATTTCCACCATGATTAGGCATGGCTTAGGCTAGCGGCTCAGGCGTTTATCTAACACATATATATACTCCATGAACTCACAAGCTCCCCTTTTATTTCACAACGACGACATCCGCAAACAAAAGAGCAAGGTATCAACTAGACATGTATCCATAAGTGTTGAAAGTGTTCCCCGTGACAGCACGGTTCTGCTATCTCCCAGCCTATAATTTGCAAGCATATAACTTTCATGGACAGGTCACAATAGTTCAGGATTATTAAGTGCAAGGAATAAAGTGTGCCATCAAGTTCGCGAGAGCTTTACTAACTAACTTTCTCAAAACAGACAAACATTTTATTTGGAAGAAAACAAGGCATATAGAATATGCACTAAAATAGAAAATGATGCTAATAGGTAGGTATTGTGGACACTGTTGGCAATATTGGTTTTGGGGAGTTGGAAGCACAAGTAGAGTTCATACTCGGTGCAAGTGAAGGCTAGCAATAGAGAGGGAGCAACAAACAAGAGAGCAATAACTGTCATAATCATGCTTGCAACAAAGCAAGACTAATTATGGCATGAAAGTGATACAAGAACTCTGAGGCAAAATAAATCATCGAGGCTTACTGTTTATTGTTTAGTCATATGCATGCGTGAGCATGTGCCAAGTCGATTCACATGAAACATTCAGAGGAGGATACCACAATATCATACCAAAATATGAATAGAACAATGCAAGCAAATATTCATATGACATGCTACAAACTATTAGCAAGATGGAACTAATCACAAACAAGCAAGAACTACTAAGCATCCATCAGTAACATATTCCTTACACGAACAGACTAAGCATGTTCACAATGATGAGTATATGTACAAAAATGAAAACAAATAGAGTTCGTTACCAGCCTCTTACCACACCTCAAGTTGTCTTAATCTTTATTATTTCCCTTCACTTGTGTGACTTGAATAATAACATGAAACCAAAATCCACTAAGGACGGCTGGATCCTGCAAAGAACTCACAAAACCAAAGAAGAAGAACAAATATTTTTGGTATTTTTCAATTTTTCAAAGCAAGCAAAAACAAAGCAAAATATTTTTGGATTTTTCTTTAAGGCAAACCAAAGCTAAAAAGCAAAGAAACAAACCAAGAGAAACAACGAAAATATTTTTGGTATTTTTGTGTTTTAAGAAAGCAGAAACAAAAACCAAAAAGAAAGCGAAACAATGGATATACAAAGAACCGACGAAACATGATATATAGATGAGTGTGATGTCGGTATACCTCCCCCCAAGGTTAGGCTTTTGGCCTAAGTGGGGCTCAATAACGCGGGTAGTAACCCCAAGATTGTGGGTCATCATAGGAATGATCATAGTCTGACGCTTGCGGTGAAGAGGAAGACGCGCCCATATCAAAGGAGGGTTGCTGGTATGAAGACTCTCCCAAGTTGGAGGGCTGAACCGGATCATATTCGGCATCCTCTCCAACATTCTCCTCTTGCTGGGAGAGCTCCGCCACGTGTGTGTCAAACTCCTCCTCCGTGAGCGACCATCCTTGCCTGTTATCAAAATTAAACAAAGCAGGTGCAGGCAAATAAACTATTTTCTCAGTCCTACCCCCTCTCCAACCACGCTTGGCAAAAGATAGTTCATACGGTAAACTTCTCACAGTAGCCCCCAAAGAAACAAAACCATGCTGAATCATGGATTCAAAATCAAGCCTCTCTATGGGAACCGATAATCTGAATGGTGAGGCTCTAAACCATGGAAAGCTAGCAACCTAGAAGCAATGAGACCTCTACAAATTCCACCATTCTCGCGGTTAGTGGTGATACGGTAAGATATCAAAGCACCCAGGTTATAAGATCTATTCCTATTCAAAGCAGCTGCGATAAAAGCTAGATCAAAAGAAGATAACTTTCTAGCAATGTTTCTAGCAAGAACACACTTAGTAGGCAAAATATCTAATGGTTGGGAACTGAATGTTCTGAATTTTACCACTTTCCTTTGAGAAGTCGAAACCTTGGCAAATCTCAGCATATAAATCCATGAGTGAATTGGGTCTCTCCTTGATCTTCTCACAAGATCCCCACTGAGGTACGCTAATTGCTGCATAGAAATCAGCAAAAGGCAGGTCGACGACTATATTGTATATTTTATAATGGACCATGGGGTTAGATGTAGATGAAGTAAACCGTAAGTCCTGCACAACAGCCATGGTTAGCTTAATATATTGAAGTGGTTCACCTTCAACAAAGTGTTCCAACCCTGCATTGGTAATCATAGTTTAGAAATTCTGGAAGATCCCCGTAGTTCTCATAAATTCATGGCATGGATATATGGAAGGAAAGACTCCTTCCTCACGATGAACTTTCATTGGCTTAGGAACCATTAAGTCATATTGATTCAGTGGGTATGCACTCATCTTCTTTTCTAAATTTTTTAGACAAACATCAAACCAAGTGATTTCCAAGTTGATAAATGATGAGAAACTACTATAGGAACTTGATAAAGGGATACACATGCATCAAAATGAAATCTCTAAGCATAGAACAAGCATGCAAGCTCACACAACATGTCACCTATAGCAGCAAAATACTCAAGATACAATCTACCAATCACAAATCTAATTGGAAAGCGGAGGAGGCACATACCAAGGAGCAACCCCCCCCCCCCAAAATCAACAACAAAGATGGGATGAGAAAGGATATCAAAAATTGCGAGCAAGAATAGCAGGAACTCGAGCTTGAGCAAGTTTTTCGGTGTTTTTAGGGAGAGAGAAAGAAGATGGCTAGGAGGAGGCACCTTGGAGGGGCCCAGGTGGGCTACACCCCAGCCAGGCGCCACCTAGGGGCTGGCCGCGCCTACCAGGGGTGTGCTGGCCTGGGGTGGCCCCCTGGGTCACTCCAGGTGTCGCTCTGCCCCTTTTTTCGAGAAAAAAATTATTTTGAATTTTCTGGGATTTTTTGGGAAACTTTAATTTTTGGCCAATTTTCAGGGTATGAAAATTGATTTTCTCGCAGAAACAGTTTTTTTAAAAGAAGCAAAAGCAAACCAAAAACCAAACTACAGAAGTTATAAGACACTCTAAAAAGCAAACAACTAACAAAACCAAAGCTAACAAAAGGAAGGGCAAAGACTAGGAAGGAGAAAAATAAAAGAAAGCAAGAATAACCATAGTGAAAGCATTATTTTGTTCATTAAAATTCTTTTGTTAACAAGGTTGATCAAGTCTTGTTACCAAAACAATCTTATATGAAACAAAACTTTGCATTCCACAAGGTGATTATGTTACCTCTTACTTGATAGCAATGGTCCCAATCAGAATAGTATCAAAATTTTCTTGTGGAATGGGACAATATATTTCTCCAACCTTGATGCTCTGAATATTTTCAATGGAATTCAGGCAATAGCTCTTAGCAACCTTATTGGGAAAATACACAGTATGCTCTTTGTCATTAATATTAAAACTTACTTTTCCTTGATTACAATTGATGACAACACCTGCAGTATTAAGAAAAGGTCTCCCAAGAATAATAGACATATTATCATCTTCAGGCATCTCAAGCACAACAAAATCAGTCAAAACCAAGAAATTATGAGCTACTTGAAGAGGAACATCCTCACATATACCAACAGGAATAGTAGTTGACTTATTAGCCATTTGCAAAGATATATCAGTTAGTATCAACTTTTCTAGCTGGAGTCTCTTGTAGAGAGAAAAAGGCATAACACTAACTCCAGCTCCCAAATCACATAGAGCAGTTCTAACATAATTATTGTTAATAGAGAAAGGAATATTTGGTATACCTGGATCACCAAGTTTCTTTGGAACCTTACCATTGAAGGAATAATTAGCAAGCAAAGTAGAAATCTCCTCATTAGGAATCTTCCTTTTATTAGAGACAATATCCTTCATATACTTTGAATAAGGAGGCAACTTAATAGCATCAGTCAAAGGAATTTGCAAAAATAAAGGTTTCATCCACTCACAAAACTTGTTGTAGTGTTCTTCCTCCTTTGACTTGTGTTTCTTACCTGAAAAAGGCATAGGTTTCTACACCCAAGGTTCTCTCTCACTTCCATGTTTCTTAGCAATAAAATCTTCCTTAGTGTACCTAGTGTTCTTAGTGTGCTTCTCAGGTTCTTCCTGAGCTTCCTCCTTATCAGGAGCATAATTTTTATCATTACCACTCTCAGTTTCAGCATCAAAGACTAATATACTATTAGGATCTACAGCAGGTTCAAGTGGTTCCTCAACTACCTTATGTTTCTTTTTATTTCTCTTACGAGGACTACCACTACTTTCACCTTGTTGAGAATCCTGCTCAATTATTTTAGGGTGTCCTTCAGGATATAAAGGACCTTGAATAGCTATACCACTCCTAGTTCTAACTCCATAATCATGTTTATCTCCTAGGCATTAACTAGCATATCTTTTTGTACCTTAGCTAGTTGATCAAGTTGGGTTTGAACCATTTGAAAGTGTTTACAAAACATTTTAATATCATTAGAAGTTCTTTCCACAATATCTTTCAACTCTTTAATAGCTATAGAGTTTTCCAATAAATGATTCTGAACTTGTTTATTAAAATTACCTTGTTTAACAATAAATGTTTCAAGTTCTTCTAAGCATTGATCAGGAGGCTTACCATAGGGAATATCACCTTCATTAAAGTGGAGAGAGTGTACCTCAATAGTAGATGAGTGGGGAATTGGCTTATATAATTGGCTTCTTTCATCACTTCATCATTTAATACAATAACTCTCCTCTTCTTTGGCGTTGGTGTTGGAATTGGTTCAGGCACAACTGGTTCAGGAGTAATAGGCTCAGGTGTATTCAACTCAGTTGAAGTCCAATCATCATAATTCTTGCTTATTTTATCCATTAATTCTTCAGCATCTGTAGGAGTTCTTTTCCTGAAAACACAATCAGCAAAGCTATCTAGGTATGTCCTAGAATCATCAGTTAGTCCATTATAATAAATATCAAGAAGCTCATTCTTAGGTAATGGACATCCATGATGTGCATGAATCAAGGCACAGAACCTTATCCATGACTCAGGCAATTTCTCTTCTTCTCCCTGTTTAAAATTAAAAAGTCTGTGCAAAGCAGCATGTCTAGCACTGGGAGGAAAATATTTCCAGAAGAAAGAAGCAATCAAGCAATCGGGGCTATTAATGGAACAAGGAGGCAATCTATTAAACCAAGCCCTAGCTTCTCCTTTTAGTGAAAAGGGGAAGATCTTAGTAACAAAGTACTTGCGCATTTTAAAATCATCAGAGAATAAATCACTCATAGTAGAAAGCTCATTCATATGAGCCACAACACTCTCATTTTCAGTCCCACAAAAAGGTTCTTTCTCAACAATGTCTAAATAGGATAAATCAAGAGAGAAATCATAATCTTTATCTTTGATATCTATGGGAGAGGTGGCAAACTTAGGACCAGAGGACAGTTTAGGAATAATGGTACGTCTAGCAAGGAGACTCTTAATAGCACTGGCACCATGAGTGTTTCGACACTCTTCAACAAATTCATTAGTGAACTCAATGTAACCATCATTAAGATCGTAACTCTCTCTAGACTCAGGTGAGCTAACCAGTGTAACAGTGTCTTCACTAGGAGTTTCAATGTTTCCTAGACTAGCCATAGTAGCATCTAGGAAAGGACCTAATGAACCACTCGCATCAAGCACAGTAGAAGTAACATCATGAGCATCAAAAGCAGTTTCAGATTCAGCAGTAGTAGCAGTGTGTGTAGCATGATTATGTGGTGGTGGTGTGACAAGCTTACTTATAACAGACGGTGAATCAGGAGCAACAGAGGTGTTTAGGACTGTACCTCTTCTTGTAGTGGATGGTAAAATAGGAAACTTTCCATCACGAGACTTCCCCATGATGAAAGGAGTAGCAGTGAACAATAGTAGATCCAAGTAAACTTACAAATAAAGCTATGCTCCCTGGCAACGGTGCTAGAAAATAGTCTTGATGACCCACAAGTATAGGGGATCGCAACAGTCTTCGTGGGTAGTATTACCCAATTTATTGATTCAACACAAGGGGAGTCAAAGAATACTTGCAAGCCTTAACAACTGAGTTGTCAATTCAACTGCACCTGGAAACAGTTCTTTCTCACAGAAGTTTATGAGTAGCAATAGTTTGTAGTAGCAACAACAAAGTAACAGCAGCAGTAAACAGGAGCAATAGTAACAGTAGCAGCAAACAGTAGGATATGAGCGCGGTTGGCATATGGATGGATGGACGGGCGTTGCATGGACGAGTCTAAACATATAACTTTAAGATCTAGGGCAATTGGAGATAAATAGGAATAAGCATCCAAGTACTAACAATCATAGGCACATGCTCCATATATAGTCATGCGTGCTCGTAATGAGAACTTGCACAATGTCTTTTGTCCTGCCAGCCCGTGGCAGCGGGGCCTCTAGGGAACTACTGGAAATTAAGGTGCTCCTTTTAATAGAGCACCGGAGCAAAGCATTAACACTCTGTGAACACATGTGATCCTCACACCACAGCCATCCCCTCCGGTTGTCCCAATTTCTGTCACTTCGGGGCCTTTGGATCCGGACAATGATATGTGTACACAACTTGCAGTTAAGATCACAAATAATATTATCATAATGATTCAATAATAAGTTCAGATCTGAGATCATGGCACTCAGGCCCTAGTGACAAGCATTAAGCACAACAAGTTGCAACAAAGTCAAATAGCACTAATAGAGATACTAGGCACTATGCCCTAACAATCTTATTCGATTACATGATAGAATTCATCCAATGCCTACCATCCCCATAGCCTACAGCGGGGGATTACTCACTCATGGATGAGGGAAACATTGATGGTTGATTTGGTGATGATGATGGCGATGATCCTCCCCAAATTCCCCGTCCCGGCAGGGTGCCAGAACGGAGTTTCTGGATCCGAATATTGGTCTGGTGGTGGCGGCGCAACGGAACTCTTTGTGGAAAAATGACAAACCCCCCTCGGTTTTTAGGTCAAGAGGCTTCTTATAGGCGAAGAGGGAGCCCGAGGGAGTGCCTGGGGTGGCTGCACCCCCCTAGGCGCCGCCAGGCCTGGCCCGCGCCTGGCAGGGGTGTGGGCCCCCCCAGGAATCCACTCCGTCTCATCTTCTGGTTCCATGAGTCTTCTGGTGAAATAGGATTTTTGGCATATTTTTCGGGATTTTTCCTAATAGTTGATTTTCTGCACAAAAACTAGACACCAAGGTAATTCTGCTGAAAACAGCGTCAATCCGTGTTATTTGTATCCAAATCACACAAGTTTAGAGGAGAAACAATAGCAAAAGTGTTCAGGAAAGTAGATATGTTTTAGACATATCAACGATGCGCGCAGGGGCCTTTAGTCCCGGTTGGAACCACCAATCGGGACTAAAGGACCAGTTTTCAAAGTTTTTTCAACTTTTCTCTTCAGTTCCTGATACGTCGTAAACATATCTATAATTTTTGATGCTCCATGCTTGTTTTGTATCAACTTTCTTATGTTTTGTCTACACTTTGAGGTAATTTTATACATTTTCTAGAACTAACCTATTGACAAGATGTTGCAGTGCTAGTTGCCTATTTTCTGCTATTTTTGGTTTCAGAAAAGCTAGTAAGGAAATATTCTTGGAATTGGACGGGACAAAAGCCAAAGTCAATATTTTACCAGAAGGAACACAGAGTCCGAAGGGCAGCCGAAGTGGGGCCATGAGGTGGACACACATGGTGGCGGCGCGGCCTAGGGGGTGCGCCAGCCCTAGGTGTGGGCCCCTCAGGCGCCCATCGACCTTACCTCTTCGCCTATAAAAGCACCCCGATGCAGAAACCCTAGGTACCCGATCAGATCTCCATGAAAAAGTCTGTAGCCACCGCCGTATCCATCCCTAGATCGGGGGGATCTGAAGCTCTTCCGGCACCCTACCGGAGGGGAGAGATCATCCCGGAGGCCTTCTTCATCACCATGCTAGCCTCCAGAGTGATGCTTGAGTAGTTCACCCTTGGACTATGGGTCCATATAGTACCTAGATGGTTGTTTCTCCTCCTTTGTGCTATCATGTTTAGATCTTGTGAGCTTCATTCATGATCAAGATCATCTATTTGTAATCATAAATGTTGTGTTTGCGGGGATCCGATGGATATTGAGATACTATGTCAGGTTGATTATTGATTCTATCATGCCTATGTTATTTGTGATCTTTCATGCTCTCTGTTGCTAGTGGCTATCTTGGCCAAGTAGATGCTTGTGACTCCAAGAGGGAGTATTTATGCTCGATAGTAGGTTCATGCCTCTAGTAGTCTGGGGAAGTGATAGAAATCTCTAAGGTTGTAGATGTGCTATTGCTACTAGGGATAAAACAACAATCCTCTGTCCATGGGGAAATTGTATTGTTTACTTTACACACTTTGCTTAATGCAATTATATGTTGTTTGCAACTTAATACATGAAGGGGTTCAGATAATAACCTGAAGGTGGATTATTAGTCATAGATGCAGTTGGATTACGGTCTATGTATTATGTTGTAATGACCAATCAAATCTCGTAGAGATCAAGATGTATAGTATATGCATTGTTATGCTTTCTCAATCTTTCAATTGCCCTGATGAGTGAAGTATCACTTCATTGGGAAACCCCAAGAGGAAGGTATGATGAGCACAACAACAAGTTTTCCCTCAGTTAGAAACCAAGGTTATCGAACCAGTAGGAGGAAGGAAATGACTCAAAGGTGTTGATAGCAACTTGGAGACCTGCACAACACAAACGCAAGACTTTGCCCCAACGAACAGTGAGGTTGTCAATCTCACCGATTTGCTGTAACAAAGGATTAACTTTATGGTGTGGAAGGTAATAGTGGTTTGCAACAAGTAAATGGTAAACAGTGGAAGATGTATCAATGATAAAGATTGGACCGGGGTCCATAGTTCACTAGAGGTGTTCTCCTTAGATAAACAAACATGGCATGATGGGTAAACAAATTACAGCAGGGCAATTGACAGGACTGAGCAAGGCATAACAATGCAATACTAGACATCACGATCCTATGAGATTCGATTGGGCAATACAACAAGATACATAGACCGCCATCCAACTGCATCTATGAATAGAAGTCCACCTTTGGGTTATCATCCAAACCCCCTCCAGTATTAAGTTGCAAGCAACAGACAATTGCTTTAAGCAAAGTGTGTAAGGTCAACAATCCACTTGTTCCATGAACAAGAGACCGTTGTTTTCTCCCTAGTGGCAATAGCACATCTATGACTTTAGAGATTTATGTCACTTCCCTTAGATTAAATAGAGGCATGAACCCATTTTTGAGCATAAATACCCCCTCTTGGAGTCACTAGCAACTACTTGGCCAAGATAACTACTAACAACGGAGAGCATGTAAGATCACAAACAACACAGACATGATAGAATCAAATAGACAAATCCGTTAATCAATCTAACATAGTAATCTCAATATCCATCGGATCCCCGCAAACACAACATGCATGGTTACAAATAGATGAGATCTTTATCATGAACGGAGCTCACGAGATCTAGACCTGAAAGCACAAAGGAGGAGATACAACCATCTAGCTACTACATGGACCTGTAGTCCTAGGTGGAACTACTCATGCTTCATACCGGAGGCTGGCATGATGAAGAAGAAGGCCTCCGGGATGATCTCCCCTCCGGCACAGAGGTGGGAAGAGCTTCAGATCCCCCCGATCTAGGGACGATGGTGGTGGCGGCTACATGCGGTTTCGTGGAATATTGATCGGGTACTTAGGGTTTAGGCATCGGGGGCTTCTTATAGGCAAAGAGGCGAGGCAGGAGGGCCGCCAGGGCGGCTGCACCCCTAGTCGCGGGGTGGGCCCACCCGCGCGGCCAGGGGGTGTGCCCCCCTGGTGGGTCAACTCCGTCTTGTATTCAGGCTTCGTGTTTCCCACGGTAAAATATTGACTTTGGATTTTGTCCCGTCCAATTCCGAGAATATTGATTTTCTGCCTTTCTGGAACCAAAAACAGAAGAAAACAGGCAACTGGCACTGTGGAAACTTGTTAATAGGTGAGTACTAGAAAACATACAAAAACACCTCAAAGTGTGGACAAAGCAAAACAAAGTAGATACTAAACAAGCATGGAACATAAAAAATTATAGATACGTTCCCTACGTATCATGCCCCGCTATAATTTGTTCACCCAACATGCTATCTATCTTATGGAGAACACCTCTAGTGAACTGTGGACCCAGGTCCATTCTTTTATCATTGATATACCATCCACCATCTATTGTTTACTGTTTACTTTCTACAAGCAAATCACTATCTTCCACACTATACGTTTAATACTTTGTTTTCAGCAAACCGGTGAGATTGACAACCTCACTGTAAGTTGGGGCAAAGTATTAAGTTTGTGTTGCGCAGGTTCCCAATTGTTACCAACACCTTGAAGTTGTTTCCTTACTCCTACTAGTTCGATAACCTTGGTTTCATAACTGGGGGAAACTTGCTGCTATGCTCATCATACCTTCCTCTTGGGTTTCCCAACGAGCTCTACATATCTGAGCCATCAAGCACTTTTCTGGCGCCGTTGCCGGGGAAATAAAGACAACTTCAATCTTTTCCTCCTTGTCAGTCACTTTTCAGGGAGAAAGAAGATTCTTGTAAGGGGAGTATCTCACAACCAATATCCTTACTTTGTTTTTGTTTTGCTTAGTTTCTTTTGCTTTGTTTTGCTTGTTTATTTTTACCAAAAAATACAAAAAATTTAGTTTTGTTTTGTTTGCTTTTCTTTTCTTATAAAAACACACAAAATTTTAGTTCTTTATGCAGTTGTCACCTTGTTCTTAGCTGGTACGTCCAATTTGAATCACCATTATATATCATAATTTGCCTCTATTCATTGATATATTTCATATTAAGAGGTGTTACTTATGTCTTTTCATCTGTTTTTGCATGTTGGATGATTCTTGGAGGATGAACTACCGGAGTCAGGATTCTGATGGAAAAAGAGGTGTTTTGATGCAATTTTGCGAAGATCAGAAAAATACAAGAAAAACTACAAAAAATCATATTTTCCTAGAAGACGAAGAAAGCCAGAAGGGGAGGCGGAGATAGGCCACAGGGGCCCACACACCCCCAGGCGCGGGACACCCCTAGGCCACGCCTACAGGGGGTGTGGCCCACCTCTGGCTCCGCCCTCTCTCCTATACCTTCTCCTCAAAACCCTCATACACAGGGGAGCAACCATAGAAAGATTACGCCGCCTCTACGGGGCGGAAAACACCGAGAGAGCAAGATCTCTCCGACAAACAGATTTCTACTGGGGAAATTCCTTCCCAGAGAGGGGAGATCGTCACCATCAAAACCATCATCAAGCTAGAATTCATCGGGAGCCTTGTCCTCATCATCCACACCATCATCTCCACCAGCACCATCATCACCACTCCATCCCACTGTAACAATTGTGTTGAATACTTGCATAGTTCTTAGGGGAAACTTTCCTGGTGTTCATTACTATTGTAATTGATGCTTGTGACTGGAACCATTGTATTATTGTTTATGTTTAGATTGTTATTCATCACCATATCATCTTTGATCTTGATCCATATGATGTCTCGTGAGTAGTTCGTTTAGTTTTTTGAGGACATGGGAGAAGTCATGTTGTTAGTAGTGGATTTGTGTTGAGATATTATTCAATGGTTTAGTATTTAAGTTGTAGTGCTATTCTTCTAGTTGTGTCATGTGAACATCGACTACATGATACTTCACCATTTATGGGCCTAGGGGAATGCATTGTGTATTTGGCTACTAATTGTGGGGTTGCCGGAGTGACAGAAACCTGAACCCCCGTTAGGACACCATTGCACAAGGGAGCGTAGGATCTCGGAGTTTAAGGCTATGGTTAGGTTTATATCTTAATTGCTTTCCTATAGTTGCGGATGCTTGTAGGGGGTTTAATCACAAGTATGTATTAGTCCAAATAAGGTCGGTACATTAGCACAGGTTCACCCACACAACACTTACAACACCAACAAGACTACTCATCTATTTGAAGCAAAAGCACTTGACAAAATTCCCATGTGTCATCGAGAACGTTTGGTCCTCATAAGTATTTCCACTGGCTTGTCCTTTTCTAAGAAAGGATTGGGCCACTTGTTGCAATTGTTTGCTATCTTTATTACTTCCACTTTATTTCTTTGCTTTATCAGAAAACCCCTAAAATCCCTTTGCTAAGTATTTACAGAGATTTCCTGCTCCATACCACTAGTCAACACCTTCTGCTCCTCGCTGGGATCGACACTCCTATTTATAGAAAGTACCACGATACACCCCCTATACTTCTGGGTCATCAAGGCTATTTTCTGGCGTTGTTGCCGGGGAGTGAAGCGCTATTGAAGAGTGAAACTGGTAAAGGAAATTTCTACTGTGAGTATTTTTTTTATTTCTGTTTGTTACTTTGTTTCCAATATGGATAGCCCACTTGGTTTTCTGTTTGGGAAAACTACTGCCACTGTTAGGGTAGTAGATGAACCACCACCTGTTGAGATAGATCCTTTTAAGATACCTACAAGTATTTTTGATCGTGTTATGGATACTTATTATTTAGGGGATGGAACTGTCCATCCTGGTGATCATTTGATTTTTATCCATGAATTATGCGGGTTGTTTAAGTGTGCAGGTATCACAACCGAACAGGTGAAGAAGTTACTCTCTATATCATTGAAAGGAAGAGCTGAAGAATGGTATAAAATACTAACGAATGGACAATTCGTGGAATGGGAGGAAATAGTACCTCTCTTTTATTCTAAATTCTATCCTCCCATTGAGATCCATAAGGATAGGAACTTGATATATAACTTTTGGCCTCGTGATGGAGAGAGTACAGCTCAAGCTTGGGGGAGATTGAAGTTAATAATGCTTAAATGTTCTATTCATGAACTCCCTAACAATATTATTAGCAATAACTTTTATGTTAGGATTTCTCTTCATGATAAAGATTTTCTAGATGCTTCTTGTGCTAGATCATTCACACGTATGAAGGAAGAAGCTAAATGGGATCTCCTAGACCTTATTCAAGAGAACACTGAAGCATGGGAGAATGACAAAGGAAGAAAGTCAGGTATAAACTATGATTATGAATGCATTAAATCCTTTATGGGAACTGATGACTTCCGTGATATTAGTACTGAGTATGGTCTTGATTCTCAAAGTATTGCCAATTGTTTTAAGGCCTTTGCCTCTTACATAGAAATTCCTAAAAAGAAGTGGAATAAGTACCATGCACCTTATAAATATGTTGTTAGTCATGTTCCTGTTAGAAATACCGAAGTTTGTACTATTGGTCATATTGTGCACGAACCTTATGTTGAGAAAACACCTTTCCCAGCTAAGGTAAAGGAGTACTCTATGATAATTATTGCGAATAATAAAAGTACAAAGAAAACTGTGGAACCAAATGAGCAAATAAACATTGAACCTGTGGTAGCTATTGTGAAAGATCTTGTCACTAGAAATATAGAGGATGAGAACATTGTCTTCTGTGAAGACGCTTCTAATATTATCTCTCGTCCTAGTAAAGCTATAAAAGCTAGTGTCCCCGTGCTTTCTGTTAAAATTGGTGATCGCTGCTATTATTGTTTATGTGATATTGGTGCTAGTTCTAGTGCTATTCCTTATGAGCTTATAGGGAAATTATGCATGAAATTGGTCCTTTTGAGCTTGAGGACATTGATGTGGTTATACACCTTGCTAATAAGGAAACCATTTGCCCTATTTGTATTGTAAGAGATGTGGTAGTTCTTTGTGGTAAGATTAAATATCCTGTTGATTTTCTAGTGCTTAATTCAGCAGCTAGCAAAACTTGTCCTATTATCTTTGGCAGACCCTTCTTGAACACTTATGGAGCTATTATAGATTGTAAAAAGGAGAAAGTTTTAACTAAGTTTGATGGAGATTATTATGAGTTTAACTTTTCCAAATTTGCTAAAGCTCCTTGTGAAAATAGCTTGCCTAATGAAGATTTCAGGATGGAACAACTTTCTTCAATTGATCCAGTTTATGACCTTGGACCTCTTTTTGATGATTGTAAGTATGCTCATTCTAATGATAAAGTTGTTTCCTATGACAGTTATATTGTCAACTTTATTCAGAGTGCTACTGAAAGTTATTATGACAGAGGGAAACATGGTTTTATGCATCTCAATAATGTTAAGTTTCCCCGTTTTATGTTGAAAGCTTTGAAGTTGCATTTGTTTTGTCTTCCTATGCTAGTGGATTTTTGTTCCAATAATTTGTTTTCTCATGAGCCCCCTTGCATAGGAAGTGGGTTAGACTCAAATGTGTTGGATATTTTCTTCTTGATGCTCTCTTTCACTTCAAATATATATCTCCGATGTGAGCATCTTTGAAATTTTCAAGCCTAACTAAAGGCATTAAAGAAAAGTACTTCTTGGGAGATAACCCAATAGTTTTGTGAGTCTTGGAAGTTATCACCTCAGTAATAACCGCTCCTTATCCTTTTTGTTTTGGTTTTTGTGTCAAGATCAACTACTTTTGAGAAGCAGAGGAGTTGTGAAAAGTGGCTGTCCTGGGACAGATTTTTGTGCTGCATTGTAAAAATTCATTGAGGATATCAGTACTTCTTATGGAGCTGTAATTTGTTGTGCTTGTTCTCCAAGTTTTTACCCAACTTTCATTAGTTCTGCATTTTTTGATTTGAGCAACAGAAGGTTTTCGAAAAAATTAATCTTTACCTGCTGGTCTGTTTTGACAGATTTCTGCCATCATTTGCGTTTGCCTCTTATATTGATTCCCTTTCAGATTCTTTTTGGGTTTTTGGAAAGAGTTGCTATAGTAGCTTTTGTTTTGATGGATTTCAGTTGAATTTTGAACCCAAAGGTTTATTGTTTTTGCATACACTAATGTTGCCATTGAGGTTCGTGTAAGGCCTTGTAGAAGGGAATTTCCAAGAGAAGGAGAAAAGGAATCTACAGAGTTCGTCTTTGAATAGGTAAAAGTGGTGAAAACTGAAGGTTCGTAAAAGCCTAATCTTTTTATATTTTTTATCTTTTTATTACATACGGAAGGTTACGAGACGAAATAGAGGAGGAAACAAAGGCCAGGATGGCCACACCCACCCTAGGCGCGGGCCCCCAGCTGGCCGCACCTGGAGGGGGTGTGAGCCCCCTGAGCTCCGTCTCCGCCTTGTTTTCGCACAGTACCTTCCTTATGCATTGAAACTTCGTAATATATAACCCCCGGATCCCTCGAGGTTCGTATATCGTGTTCTCATCGTGTTTTCGTTCCGATCTGTTTCTATCAAGGAATCTTCTCAAGTTGGAGCACCATGGTCTCTGCCAACGACAAAGGCAAGAAGCCCGTGGAAGACGAAAGGATCGCTGCTAAGCGTGAAGACATGGATTGGAGCATCGAGGAGGAAGTTAATAGGGAGAAACAAACCACCGTAGGGTCAAGGGCAAGGAAACCTACTTTTGTAGGAGCAATTAACACTGGACGTGCTTTTTCTCGTAACATGCAGGGGATTATAGCCTCCGTTCCAGACTTCAGATCTTGACCTGAGGCAGTGGAAGCCTTCGAACCACTGACGAGTTTTGTGATAAGTACCGTGCTTTGAGGATGAAGGTGGATATACTTCAAGAGGAGAATAACAGGCTTCGTAATATGCTGGAGTGTTTTCTTACCCTAAACAAGGGATCACCATCGAAGGAGTAATTTATCATCAGGTTTGGCTTCCCCTTGGCTTGTTCCAAGCTTGGGGGAGTGCCGCGGTATCACAACATTATCTTTTACCCTTTAGTAGATTCATATCTTTGGTAGATAAGTTATCTTATAGGTTGGTTTGCATTGTGTAAGTATCTCTCCTTTAGTTGGTCATCTATGTATCCCTTGGTGTGAGTGCCTTTATGGAATATTAATGCAAAGTCTCATCTTTTACCTTTTGCACTTATTATTTTAGTTTGCAATCTCTATTATATGATTGATCTTGTTGATCAGTATTGACATCACTTGGTAGCATCAAGTAGATCTAAATTGGTTTTGCCAAACCGAGCTCTAATCAGTAGCAACACTTTTTGAGGTTTAAAAGGAAAAGAGAAAAAGCTTACAGGTATTTTGTATCTTTTATTTTCTTTCTTGATTGGCTCATAAGCTTAGTATTTTTATTTAAGATCTTTTGTGTCTTCAAGCAAGATTGCATGTTTGGCTTTATTATTTGTATGCTTGCTTGTTTTCTTCAACTCTCTTGCTTGCTACCCAGCCTTGCTAGCCAAAAACCTGTTTCGAGGAGGCATACTTCTCATGCATCCAATCCCTTTGAACCAAAACCTGTGTCATTTGTGTCCACCATATCTACCTATTAGAATTTTTTCTATTCCAAGCAAATTCTCAAGTTTCATCTATCTTTCGAATTAAAAATTATTTTGTTATGTGAAAACTAGTTAGTAAAGCTCTCACGAACTTGATGGCACACCTTATTTTCTTGACCCTAATAAACTTGAACCATTGTGTCATCGAAGTTGTATATGCTTTCATCTATACGTTGGGATTAGCAGAACCGTGATGTCATGAGGAACGCTTTCAACACTTATAGATACATATCCAGTTGACATCATGCTCTTTTGTTTGCGGATGTCGTCGGTGTGAAATAAAAGGGGAGCTTTTAAGTCCATGGAGTTATGTATGTGTGTTAGAGAAACGCCTGGGCCGCTAGCCTAAGCCATGCCTAATCATGGTGGAAACTTGCAGCATCACCATAATGAGAAATCTGTGAAGCATCCTCAATAAAAACCTATGCAAATAGCAAATAAAAAGATCGCTGAGATGCTCATTGTCTGCTTGCCTTGTCATTTTGGTTATAGGATCGCTCCTGTATCATGTGCAAGTGGTACCCCGTTGGCGGTTCTTTATGATACACATGTACTGACAATGACAAGAACTTACCGGTAACTAAAGTTGAGTAGCATGAGGAGCGGCCCTCGTACTCAAGGGTCATGAGATTGCCAAATTATATTTCGTCAAGCATATACTCCATCTTTGTTCACTTTAACCTTAATAACCTCAAGATGCTTATGATAGGGGCAATGAGGGCTCAAAGCTAGTAAGTACCATAATATTTTGGAAGCTCTTTATGACTTGAAATCCCTGCTTCCCTCTATGAAGGACCTTTCTTCTATTTATAAGTTGAGTCAGTAAACCTACTTCCTCTCTATCTCCAGCAAGCATTTGAGTTGTCGTGTTTCAAACATTCATATGATGATTTATTCAATCATGTTCTTTATCTTCCTTGTTTGCAATGTTCTTTATCTTCCTTGTTTTGCACAAGACTCTTATCTATTGAGTATTACTTTGAAATCCATAGTTGTGAAAAACCTTTTATGTTTGAGCAAAGAGTACTCTTGTTGTGAAACTTCTATAAAATCTTTATTTGTGAAACTATTTGTGAGCTGTTCTCTGACCAAGAACAAAGTTTGCCAATCCCAATTATGATTTATCTTTATGCATCTCTATTGTGACTCCTGTACTTGTTGCAAGGTAAGTTTTATAATGGTGAGTTGCTTTCTTCTATGAGTTGTGTAATGGTAAGCATGATGCTTCTTGTCTGTATTCTTTTATCGAGACTTCACTCCATAAACCTGTGGACATGTTTACTGAGCTTAGTTTTTGCTTGGGGAGAAGCGAAGGTCTAAGCTTGGGGGGAGTTGATAAGTCCAATTTGCATCATCATTCTATATCATAATTTTCCTCTATTCATTGATATATTTCATATTAAGAGGTGCTACTTATGTCTTTTCATCTGTTTTTGCATGTTGGATGATTCTTGGAGGATGAACTGCCAGAGTCAGGATTCTGATGGAAAAAGAGGTGTTTTGATGCAATTTCGCGAAGATCAAAAAAATACCAGAAAAACTACGGAAAATCATATTTTCCCAGACGACGAATAAAGCCAGAAGGGGAGGCGGAGATGGGCCACATGGGGCCACACCCCCCAGGCGCGGGCCACCCCTAGGCCGCGCCTAAAGAGGATGTGGCCCACCTGGCCCACCTATGGCTCCACCCTCTTGCCTATGTCTTATCCTCGAAACCCTAATACACGTGGGAGCAACCACATAAAGATTCTGCCTCCTCTGCGGGGCGGAAAACACCGAGAGAGAAAGAGCTCTACGGTAGACAGATTTCTGCTAGGGAAATTCCTTCTCGGAGATGGGAGATCGTCGCTATCAACACCATCATCAAGCTATACTTCATCGGGATCATTATCATCATCATCATCCACACCATCATCTCCACCAGCACCATCATCACCACTCCATCCCGCTGTAACAATTGTGTTGAATACTTGCATAGTTCTTAGGGGAAACTTTCCCGGTGTTGATTACTATTGTAGTTGATGCTTGTGAGTGGAACCATTGGATTCTTGTTTATGTTCAGATTGTTATTCATCACCATACCATCTTTGATCTTGATCCATATGATGTCTTGTGAGTAGTTCGTTTAGTTCTTGAGGACATGGGAGAAGTCATATTGTTAGTAGTGGATTTGTGTTGAGATATTATTCAATGGTTTAATATTTAAGTTGTGGTGCTATTCTTCTAGTGGTTTCATGTGAACGTCGACTACATGATAATTCACCATTTATGGGCCTAGGGGAATGCATTGTGTATTTTGCTACTAATTGTGGGGTTGTTGGAGTGACAGAAACCTGAACCCCCATTAGGACACCATTGCACAAGGGAGCGTAGGATCTCGGAGTTTAAGGTTGTGGTTAGGTTTATATCTTAATTGATTTCCTGTAGTTGCGGATGCTTGTAGGGGGTTTAATCACAAGTATATATTAGTCCAAATAAGGTTGGTATATTAGCACAAGTTCACCCACACAACACTTACAACACCAAAGAGGACTACTCATCTATTTGAAGCAAAAGCACTTGACAAAATTCCCATGTGTCCTCGAGAATGTTTGGTCCTCATAAGTATTTCCACCGGCTTGTCCTTTGCTAAGAAAGGATTGGGCCACTTGCTAAAATTGTTTGCTGTCTTTATTACTTGCACTTTATTTCTTTGCTTTATCAAAAAAAACCTAAAAATCCGTTTGCTAAGTATTACAGAGATTTCCTGCTCCATACCACTAGTCAACACCTTCTGTTCCTCATTGGGATCAACACTCCTATTTATCGAAAGTACTACGATACAACCCCTATACTTGTGGGTCATCATTAGCTCACCATGTTGATCCCTACGTTCACCCCGAAAGACCTTTCAATAGGCAATGGCTCTATAATTGGGAAAGATAATATTGAAGAATTCTTTAATCATGTTAGCAAGCATGAGGATAGATCCTTAGCAGAACTTGCTCCAAATTATGAAATTGCTGCAGCTTCTTTAGTTCACATTTTGGAGGCTTGGTTTGTTAATCTTAACCCCATGATGCAAGTAATGTTTCTTAAACTTAAAGATACTGAGGATACTGAAAAGAGAGATTTTATTCTAGAAACTTTGCTTAAAGAATTCAGTGATGTTGCTAAAAAGGCTAGAATGGTCTTTGATCATTTTAATATGCTAGGCTCATGTGTAGATGTTATGGGTACACTAGGAGAGTTGGAAAAAACCAAACCCAAAAATGTAGAGGAAATTAAAATACCAATACCTTTTAAACTTGTAGGAATGCATGAAGCCTTAGAAAAGAATTTTGATTGTATTGTTCCTGAAAACCCATATGATTAAAATAGTGAACCCAAGAGTATTGAGAGAGGATCCTCTAGAACTTATTTGGATGAGATACCTTGCCTTGTTGAAGAAATTTCTAGTATTGATCTTAATGCTTCTTCATTCGAAAATACTTGATTCTTGCTTTGCATGCCTAACTTAAAGGCGTTAAAGAAAAGTACTATTGGGAGATAACCCAAATTTTTGTTTTCAGTAAGTTTTTCTTTTGTTGATTCTTGGAAGTTATTACTTCTGTAATATCCTCTCCTTATCCTTTTTGTGTGGTTTTTTGCCAAGAATAACCTCTAATGAGAGAAGTAAGATTTGGGGAAGTTGTTGCCCCGAAACAGATTTCTGTGCTTCAATGTAAATATTCGTGAAAAATCCCAGTACGTCGAATTGAGCTATAATGTTTTGAAAATATGACCCAGGTTATTATCTAACTTTAGTTAGTTCAATACCTTTCGATTTGAGCAACACAAGGTCTTCGAAAAAATCTGTTTTTACCTGCTGGTCTGTTTTGACAGATTTCTGCCATTATTTGCATTTGCCCCTTATCGGTTTATTTTTGAGTTCTCTTTGATCACTTGAGCTTTTAAAAGGAGTTTCTACAGTAGAATGTGTTTTAATGGAAGTTTAACTTGTGTTGAAACTAAACCCAAAGGCTTATTATCTTGAATACACTAATGTTGCCAATGAAGATTGTGTGAAGTTTTGTATGAAGGAATATTTCAAGTGTAGGGAAAGAATGATGTGATGAGATGAAGAATGGAAAAATCTCAAGCTTGGGTATGCCAACCGTGTCACCCCAAGAAATATTCAATAGGTCTTCATCAATAAAAATCTCAAGTTTTCTTTCAAAACACTTTATTTTTATTGCTTCACGCACTTTTGTGTTTTTCTTGGAGCGTCTTTTTTTTTATTTTAGTTTTCTTTCATTTGGTTTGATGGAATAAATTATTTGGACCACCGCATTCATATTTTGTTTCAAATAAGTTGATTGGTGTTGGAAAAGAGTAGGAATCTTTATGCTTAAGTGGTACAAAAGGGAGCTTGTTTTGACTGTGGCTTAGACTTTATCATGTCATGCTAGATGTTGCTTTGACCTTATGCTTTGTGATTATTTCTATAACATGACTTGTTCCAAACAATTAAGATTGCTTAATGTGCCTTGAAAGAATCATGCTTTGTTTTAGCATACAAAAGCATAATATTGTGGTATTCTCCTTTGATGCTTTATTTGGGTTGAGTTGGCACATGCTGACACCATGTTAGGACTATGAAACAGTCACCTTAGCCTCTATGATCATTTAGTTTTTGACTTGTGATATACTTTATGCTTTGATTAATAATGTTTTGTCGCTTTTCATGATTATGGCCATTATTGATCTCTTAGTTGGTCGCTCCTAGTCTTTCGCTAGCCTCCACTTGTACTTATTAAGCTCTACTCGTGCATCCAACTCCCAAGAAACCAAGTTATTCCAAAGAGTCCACTATAAATTCCTATGAATGATGTGTTACACCATTCCAAGTATATTCATGTTTTTATCTATCTTCCAAATTAATCTTGTTATGTGAAAATTAGTGATTAAAGCTCTCACAAACTTGATGGCACACTTTACTTACTTGCACCTAATAAGCTTGAACCATTGTGTCATCTATGTTGTTATATGCTTGCACTTATAAGTTGGGAATTAGCAGAACCATGTTGTCATGGGGAACGCTTTCAACACTTGTAAATATTATCCAGTTGATATCATGATCTTTTGTTTTTGGATGTCGGCGGTGTGAAATAAAAGGGGAGCTTCTAAGTTCATGGAGTATTATATATGTGTTAGAGAAACGCCTGGGCGGCTAGCCTAAGCCATGCCTAATCATGGTGAAACTTGCATCATAACCATAGTGGGCAATATATGAAGCATCTTCAGAAAAAATATAGAAAAATAGAAAAAAGCACCATGCTCATGGTAAATAAAAAGATCGCTGAGATGCTCATTGTCTGTTGCCTTGTCATTTTGATATGGGATAGCTCTCATGTCATGGGGCAAGGGTACCCCATTGGCGGTTCTCTATGATACACATATACTTACAATGACAATAACTTGCCTGTGACTAAAGTTGAGTAGCATGAGGAACGACCCTCGTACTCAAGGGACATGAGATTGCCAACTTATGATCTGTCAAGCATATACTTCATATTTGTTTCACTTTAACCTTAATCACTTCAAGATGCTTATGATAGGGGCAATGAGAGTTGAAAGCTAATAAGTACCATAATTTTTGGAAGCTCTTTATGAAACTTGAAATGCCTGCTTCCCTCTGTGAAGGGCCTTTCTTTTTTACTTTTATGTTGAGTCTCCATCTTCTATATTTATGCACCAATTAAGAGAGCATAGTTGTCATTCTTAGTTTTATGTGCATTGTCCCAAAACTTATTAATTGATTCATAATGTTGATATTGCTTGTTCTTAAATTATTTGTATATAGTCACCCTTATGAACTTTGAAGGTGTCCTATGCATTTATGTTTTGCTGTACCATGAAGGACAAGCTGAATACCACTCTTTCTATGTTTTATATATGTGAAACAAACAGACGTATTTCAATGCGTTGTTATTCGTGATCTTTTGTTTGTGTTACCTTTCATGTTATAACATAGTTGCTATGTCTTATTGTTAGGACTACACCTTTCATGCTCAAGTTTAGAGTACTTTGATCCCAGCTATCAATGCTTTACAAATACCTTGATCAAGATTGTGATGGTGCATGTCACCTCAAAAAATATTCTTTTATCACTTACCTACTCGACGACGAGGAGGAGTGAAGCTTGGGGATGCTTGATACATCGTAAACATATCTATAATTTTTGATGCTCCATGCTTGTTTTGTATCAACTTTCTTTTGTGTTTTGTCTACACTTTGAGGTATTTTTGTACATTTTATGGAACTAACCTATTGAAAAGATGCTACAGTGCCAGTTGCCTGTTTTCTGTTGTTTTGGGTTTTAGAATAGCTAGTAAGAAAAATATTTTTGGAATTGGACGGGACAAAAGCCAAAGTCAATATTTTACCAGAAGGAACACGAAGTCCGAAGGGCAGCCAAAGTGGGTCCACGAGGTGGCCACACCTGGTGGCGGAGCGGCCTAGGGGGGCGCCAGCCCTAGGTGTGGGACCCTCGGGCGCCCACCGACCTTGCCCCTTCGCCTATAAAAGCACCCTGATGCAGAAACCCTAGGTGCCCGATCAGATCTCCACGAAAAAGTCCGTAGTCGCTGCCATCTCCATCCCTAGATCGGGGGAATCCGAAGCTCTTCCCGACACCCTGCCGGAGGGAAGAGATCATCCCGAGGGCCTTCTTCATCACCATGCCAGCCTATGGAGTGATGCGTGAGTAGTTCAACCTTGGAATATGGGTCCATACAGTAGCTAGATGGCTGTTTCTCCTCCTTTGTGCTATCATGTTTAGATCTTGTGAGCTTCGTTCATGATCAAGATCATCTATTTGGAATCATACATGTTGTGTTTGCGGGGATCCGATGGATATTGAGATACTATGTCAGATTGATTATTGATTCTATCATGTCTATGTTATTTGTGATCTTGCATGCTCTCCGTTGCTAGTAGCTATCTTGGCCAAGTAGATGCTTGTGACTCCAAGAGGGAGTATTTATGCTCGATAGTAGGTTCATGCCTCTAGTAATCTAGGGAAGTGACATAAATCTCTAAGGGTTTAGATGTGTTGTTTCTACTATGGATAAAACAACAATCCTTTGTCCATGAGGCAATTGTATTATTTACTTTACACACTTTGCTTAATGCAATTATCTGTTGTTTGCCACTTAATACTGGAAGGGGTTTGGATGATAACCTGGAGGTGGATTATTAGTCATAGATGCAGTTGGATTACGGTCTATGTATTATGTTGTAATGCCCAATCAAATCTCGTAGAGATCAAGATGTCTAGTATATGCATTGTTATGCTTTCTCAATCTATCAATTGCCCCGCTGTAATTTGTTCACCCAACATTGCTATCTATCTTATGGAGAACAACTCTAGTGAACTGTGGACCCCGGTCCATTCCTTTATCATTGATATATCATCCACCATCTACCTTTTACTGTTTAATTTCTACAAGCAAATCACTATCTTCCACACTATACGTTTAATCCTTTGTTTTCAGCAAACCAGTGAGATTGACAACCTCACTGTAATTTGGGGCAAAGTATTGAGTTTGTGTTGTGCAAGTTCCAAGTTGTTAGCAACACCTTGGAGTTGTTTTCTTACTCCTACTGGTTCGATAACCTTGGTTTCATAACTGAGGGAAACTTGATGTTGTGCTCATCATACCTTTCTCTTGGGTTTCCCAACGAGCTCTACATATCTGAGCCATCAGTTCCTGCCTTATTTTTATTTAGGAGTTTAAATTTGTAAAAAAAATAATTGGAATCTTAAAAAAATTTAAGCATAAAAAGTGTTTGAATTTGAATAACTAATTCAAAACCATTTTCTGTTTTTTAAATAATTAATGTAACTATTTAAACTATTAACCATTTTAAATTAAAAATGACATAACTAATATTTTTTGCATATTATTTTGGAATCTTATAATACTTTAAACATAAATAGTGTTTGAATTTGAATAAATAATTCAAAACCATTTACAGTTTTTGAATTTTTTATGCCCGTTTTGAATTTTCCAGTTTCGAACTAAGGTCAAAATGGCATGCATGAAGATAGGGGACGAGCCTCGTTAGAACTTGCATTGAATCTCTGAAGAAACAATATATTGTGAGTCTAAAAATGATTTTTTTTCAAAAAATCATGGGAGTTAGATTATGTACATGTAGTTCAAATCGGACCCACTTCCTACCGATTCGGCAGACATTTGTCTTTTTCACCCGAAAAGGACGAAAAGGTTTGAGATCTCCCGGTTGAGATATCGTCCATGTAAGGTGGTCTAGTATTTTATAAAAATTGGATGGTAGCATTCTAAAACAGCATTTTGGTGGTTGCTTCACAAAACGACCCTTTTTTGCGCTCGAAAAATGGAAAATGTCTTTTCCATGCGACGAAAATGAAAACTTCCTCCTACAACATTGTTCTCCATCCGGTCCACATGAATGCATAATATAGGCACATTATCACAAACTATGCCGCGATTCTGCATATAACATAGGTCATTTGGATCGAAAGCCATGAAATCTCGAACATGATAGGTCATTTTGTGAAGGTTTTTTCGAGACATAATCAATATACCAAGTTTGGTATTTTTCCTTGCAACTATGTTAGATAATATAACACCACGCGAAGGATTTATATTGTTCGGACTGTTTTTGAATTTTTTATGCCCGTTTTGAATTTTCCCTGTTTCGTACTAAGATCAAAATGGCGTGCATAAAGATAGGGGACGAGCCTCGTTAGAAATTGTATTGGATATCTAAAGAAACAACATATTGTGAGTATAAAAATGATTTTTTCAAAAAATCACGGGCGTTAGATCATGTACATGTAGTTCTAACCGGACCCACTTCCTACCGATTCGGCAGACATTTGTCTTTTTTCACCCGGGAAGGACGGAAAGGTTTGATATCTCCCGGTTGGGAGATCTTCCATGTAAGTTGGTCTAGTATTTTAGAAAAATGGGATGATAGCATTCTGAAACAGCATTTTGGTGGTTGCTTCATAAAATGACCCGTTTTTTACGGTCGGAAAATGGAAAATGGTTTTTCCATGCGACAAAAAAGAAAACTTCCTCCTGCAACATTGTTCTCCATCCCAAGGTCCACATGCATGCATAATATGGGCACAGTATCACAAAACATGCCGCGATTATGCACATAACATCGGTCATTTGGACCAAAAGTCATGAAACCTCGAACATGGTAGGTCATTTTTTGAAGGTGTTTTCAAGACATAATCAATATACCAAGTTTGGTATTTTTCATTGCAACTATGTCAGATAATATGACACCACGTGGAGGATTTACATTGTTCGGACTATTTTTTGAATTTATTATGCTCGTTTCGAGTTTTCCCCGTTTCGAACTAAGGTCAAAACGGTGTGCATGAAGATAGGGGACAAGCCTCGTTAGAACTTGCATTGGATCTCTGAAGAAATAACATATTGCGAGTCTAAAAATGATTTTCTTCGAAAAATCACGGGTGTTAGATCATGTACATGTAGTTCAAACCGGACCCACTTCCTACTAATTCGGCAGAAATTTGCCTTTTTCACTCGGGAAGGACAGAAAGGTTTGAGATCTCCCGGTTGGAAGATCGTCCATGTATGGTGGTCTAGTATTTTAGAAAAATGAGATAGTAGCATTCTGAAACAACATTTTGGTGGTTGCTTCACAAAATGACCCGTTTTTTCCCTCGGAAAATGGAAAATGGCTTTTCCGGTGGAGCCTAGTCCTCCGACATCTCCCTTAAGATGGTCATAGAGGCACTCCCTAATATGTGAAATTAGTTAGCTCCTAGGCATATTGATCTAGTTAGATAAGTTATAAACTGCAAGATGGTGTGCGAGAGCAGGGACAACACTACGGCCAGCTCTGTGGACAACACTATCCAATCTCGGTTTCCGAACTGGAACTACGGAATCGGGACTAAAGGCCCCCTTTAGTCCTGGTCCAGCCACAAACCGAGACTAACACTCAAGACATTTATTAATATTAAAAAATCGAGACTATGGAATCAGGACTAAAGCCCCCCTTTAGTCATGCTCATATCTAGCCTTATAGTACACAGCTTCAAGGTCGTCTTCGCCATCGTCATCATTGCTAGGCGCACGCGACTGGATCCTTAGCCCAGCCACGACATATTCTGGGGGCACCTGCCACTCCGGTCTCAGACTCATGACGTGTAAGGGAGGGGGCTCCCGGATGACGATGCCGCTACACCCGCGGCCTTCACCACCGCCACCCTTCTTATGGCTTTGTGGCGGTTGCGGACGACATAGGCGAGGATGATCTACCTACTCGATGTAGCGCATCACACCGATGATAGTCCGGTTCGCCCACCACAGGTGGAAACCGGCTTCATTGTGGTTCATCGGGGGAGGGTCGCCACCCTCGTACCTGGCGAGCTCCCTTTCCTGCCGGTTAGCAAAGATGGAATTCCGTGCGTCATAGTTGTCGGGATCCCAATGGGGATCCATCCGCTACTCCGTCATGAGCTTGAGGTAGAAGTGGTTCATGATGGCCGCCTGGCATGCGGAACCTCAGGGCATAGGAGGGATAGGAACCCCTCTAGCGCTCACCATCTAGTCAGCGGGAATCCGGTAGCCCGGCAGGCATGGGTATAGTGGCGCACAGCGCCTCACTCTTCTCGAGGGTCAAAACTGCCCAGTATGCGCTGTCCATTGTTGTGAGATATGAAGGTGTAGATGTGTGGATAGCCATGGCGCGGTCGGCCTAAATATAGAGGTAAAGGGCAAGAAAACTTGGCGAGAAGTGGTGGGAAATGGCGGGAAATATCTTTAGTCACGGTTAGTGACTACAACCGGGACTCAAAGCTCCGGTCAGAGGGAAAGGGCAGGAAAACTTGGTGGGAAGCGGTGGGAAATGGCAGGAAATATATTTAGTCCCGGTTAGTGACTACAATCGGGACTAAAAGCTCCGATCAAAGGAAAAGGGCGGGAAAACTTGGCGGGAAGCGGTGGGAGATGGTGGGAAATTTCTTTAGTCCCGGTTAGTGCCTACAACCAGGACTAAAAGCTCGGGTCAGAGGGAAATGGCAGGAAAACTTGGAGGGAAGCGGTGGGAAATATATAGTTTGTGAAGCAACAACCGAATTAAAGCTTCACATTTCTAAAAAATACAAAACCCTTCCCGTGATGTCATGTTATGTGTTATAGTTTCAAGGAAAAATATTAAACTTGGAAAAATGCAAAAATCATAAAATATTCTTCACAAAATGATCTATTATATATCATGTCATTTAGGTTCACAATATGCGGTGGCCGACCAGATTTGAACTAGAGGTACACAATATGAGGCCATGAACTTCTTGGCGTGTGTCCCTTTCTTATGATCGCTTCGGCCGTAACCATGGAGCATCTTCTTTACTTAACAAAATGCTTGGGTCAATTTTCACTATGAAGGGCGGAATTTCATCAAACTTGTTATAATCTTCTGACATGTCTGTCTTGTCCTCGACTCCCATGATGTTTCTTTTCCCTGAAAGAACTATGTGATGCTTTGGCTCATCGTATGATGTATTCATTTGCTTATTTTTCCTTTTTCGGTCTAGAGGACATGTCCTTCACATAGAAAACCTGAGCCATATCATTGGCTAGGATGAATGATTCATATCTGTAACCAAGATTGTTGAGATCCACTATTGTCATTCCGTACAACTGGTCTACCTTTACCCCTTCCCCATTCAGGTTGACCCATTTGCAACGAAACAAAGGGACCTTAAAAGAGACTCCATAGTCAAGTTCCCATATCTCCTCTATGTAACCATAGTATGTGTCCTTATTCCCATTCTCGTCTGTTGCATCAAAGCGGACACCACTGTTTTGGTTGGTGCTCTTTTTATCTTGGGCACTCGTGTAAAATGTATTCCCATTTATTTCGTACCCTTGGAAATTCAATATAGTAGAAGATGGTGACTAGCCAACAAGTATAGTTGATCTCCAACAGTGGTGTCATTCATGAGATGTGTTCACAACCAACAACCGAAAGACTTCATGTGTTCATCTCTAATCCATGAGTCAGGATTCCCCTGGTTGTTAGAGCGTACAATATTCTTGTGTTCCTCGATATACGAGCTACCAAGGTGGAATTTTGTAGAACTGTGTAGTGTGCTTGAGTGAAAGATTCCTCGTCCCTACATATCATTGCTTTCTTTCCCAACGTGCTTTTTCCACTCAGTCTCCCTCATGCCGCGAGTCAGGAACACCAATCGGCTTAAGGTCAGGAATAAAGTCAACACAAAAATAAATGACCTCCTCTGTTCCATAGCCCTTGGAGATGCTTCCTTCTGGCCTAGCACGGTTATGAACATATTTATTTAAGACTCGCATGAACCTCTCAAAGGGGAACATATTGTGTAGAAATACAGGACCGAGAATGGCAATCTCTTCCACTAGGTGAACCAGGAGATGCGTCATAATATTGAAGAAGGATGGTGGGAACACCAACTCAAAACTAACAAGACATTGTACCACATCCTTCTATAACCTTGGCAGAATATCTGGATTGATTACCTTCTAAAATATTGCATTGAGGAATGCACACAGCTTCACAATGGTACTCGAGCATTTTCCGATAGAAGCCCCCTCAATGCAACCAGAAGCAATTGCATCATAATCATGTGGTAGTCATGAGACTTCAGGTTTTGGAAAAAATTTCTCTGCCATACTTATTATCCACTTTATATTAGACGATAATCCAGGCGGCACCTTGATACTATAAAGGACTTCAAAAAATATTTCCTTCTCTGCTTTGGTAAGAGCATAGCTGGCACGACTTAAGTGACGCCTTTTATCTGTCTTGTTTTTTGTATGCATGTTCTTTGGGTCTTTCATAAGTTGCTGGTCCTCCTATGCTTCTGGTGTATCTTTTGTCTTCCCATACACGCCCATCAATCCTAGCAGGTTCACGGAAAGATTCTTCGTCACGTGCGTCACGTCGATTAAAGAGCGGACATGTAGGACTTTCCAATAGGGAAGCTCCCAAAATATAGATTTCTTATTCCACATGGGCGCATGTCCGATGGCGACGTTGTTCGGAACAGATTGATTGCCAGGACCCTCTCCAAAGATTACTTCTATGTGCTTGACCATACCAGATACATCATCACTAGCAGGGAGGTCAGGCTTCTTCCGGTGATCTGCCTCACCTTTCAAATGCTTGCCTTTCTTTCTTACGGGATGATTGGTCGGAAGAAATCGTCGATTCCCCGTATACACAACCTTCTTGCATTTATGCAAATATGCACCTTCAGTCTTATCTGGTCGGAAGAAATGGTCGGAAGATTGATTCCTTGTTTGTCTGTCCTGAAAGGTTACTAAGAGCAGGCCAATCATTGATGGTTATGAAAATCAACCCTCGTAGGTCAAATGGCTCATGTTTGTGCTCATCTCACACACGTACACCTGGTTTGCCCCACAGCTATAAAATTTCTTCAACTAATGGCCTTAGGTACACATCAATGTCGTTGCCGGGTTGCTTCGGGCCTTGGATGATCACTAGCATCATAATTAACTTACGCTTCATGCACAGCCAAGGAGGAAGGTTGTAGATACATAGAGTCACAGGCCAGGTGTTGTGACCGCATATTTTCTCCCCAAAAGGATTCATGACATCCGTACTTAGACCAAACCATAAGTTCCTTGCGTCACCTGCAAAGTCCGAGAAGTTTCTCTCAATTTTTCTCCACTGTGACCCATCAGTGGAGTGTCTCAACTTCCCATCTTTATTACGGTCTTCTTTGTGCCATCGCAACAACCGGGCATGCTCTTTGTTTCTGAACATGCGTTTCAACTGTGGTATTATAGGAACATACCACATAACCTTAGCAGGAACCCTCTTCCGGAGGGCTCTCCCTCAACATCACCAGGGTCATCTCATCTGATCTTATACCACAATGCAGTGCATACCAGGCATTTATCTAAATTCTCGTACTCCTCACAACGGTAGAGGATGCAATCATTGATGCATGCATGTATATTCTACACATCTAATCCTAGAGGGCAGAGAGTCTTCTTTGCTTCATATTTACTCTTGGGAAATTCGTTATGCTTTGGAAGCTTCGACTTCATTATTTTTAGCAACTTTTCAAATGCAGAGTCAGCTAGACCACACTCTGCCTTCCATCGTAGCAATTCTAGTGTGGTACCGAGATTTGTGCTACCATCTTCACAATTTGGGTACACCAATTTTTTGTGATCTTCTAACATGCCCTCCAACATCAACTTCTCCTTTTCTATTTCATAGTCTTGCTTTGCATCAGAAATGACCCGACCAAGATCATCAACGAGCTCATCTGATGCCCGTTCACCTCCTTCCTCTTCATTGTCTTCCATTGCAGTATCACCGTATTTAGGAAACATATGATGATAGTTGTTATATTCATCCTCTTCTTCTTCATTGTCTTCCATCATAACCCCTCTTTCTCCGTGCTTGGTCCAACAATTATAGCTAGGCATGAAACCTTTCATAACCAGGTGGTCGCGAATGATTTTCGAGGAAGATTACTCCTTGTCATTCTGATATTTAACACATGGACAACACATAAAACCATTCTCTTTGTTTGTTGTAGCCACATCGATAAATTTATCCATGCCCTTAATGTACTCGGGTTCATATCGGTCACTGTACATCCATTCCCGCCTATTCATCTGCATCATATAATTAAGTTTACCAAAAACCATTACAGAACATCATAATAGTGAAATGACCACTTCACATCGACACACATGAATTGTATCAATGATAGATGAAAAGATAAGGTTTCTAACCTCGATCGAGGAGGAAAGAAAGAGGAGAAAGCTCAAGTGTGGTGATGCGACTCGGTTGACTGTAGAGCCTCGTTGGGAGACCCCAAGAGCAAGGTGTGATGAGCACAGCAACAAGTTTTCCCTCAGTTATGAAACCAAGGTTATCAAACCAGTAAGAGCAAGGAAACAACTCCAAGGTGTTGCTAACAACTTGGAATCCTGCACAACACAAACTCAAGACTTTGCCCCAAATTACATTGAGGCTGTCAATCTCACCGTTTTGCTGAAAACAAAGGATTGAATGTATAGTGTGGAAGATAATAGTTGCTTGTAGAAAGTAAACGGTAATAGTAGATGATGTATCAATGATAAAGATTGGACCAAGGTCCACAGTTCACATGAGATGTTCTCCTTAACATAGATAACATGCTGGGTGAACAAATTACAGCGGGGCAATTGACAGATTGAGCAAGCATAACATTGCAAATACTAGACATCATGACTCCTATGAGATTTGATTGGGCATTACAACAATATACATAGACTATAATCCAACTACATCTATGACTAATAATCCACCTTTAGGTTATCATCCGAACCCCTTCTAGTATTAAGTTGCAAGCAATGGATAACTGCATTAAGCAATGTGTGTAAAGTAAACAATACAATTGTTCCATGAACAAAAGATTGGTTTTTTCTCCCTAGTAGCAACAACACATCTACAACCTTAGAGATTTCTGTCACTTCCCCAGATTACTAGAGGCATGAACCTATTATCGAGCATAAATACTCCCTCTTGGAGTCACAAGCATCTACTTGGCCAAGATAGCTACTAGCAACAAAGAGCATGCAAGATCACAAACAACATATACATGATAGAATCAATAATCAATCAGACATAGTATCTCAATATCCATTAGATCCCCGCAAACACAACATGTACGATTACAAATAGATGATCTTGATCATGAATGGAGCTCACAATATCTAAACATGATAGCACAAAGGAGGATAAACAACCATCTAGCTACTGTATGGACCCATAGTCCAAGGGTGAACTACATACGCATCATACCAGAGGCTGGCACGGTGATGGAGAAGGCCTCCGGGATGATCTCTCCCCTCCGGAAGGGTGCCGAGAAGAGCTTAAGATCCCCCTATCTAAGGACTATGGTGACAGTGGCTACGGACTATTTTGTGGAGATCTGATCGGGTGATTAGGTTTCTACATCGGGGTGACTTTATAGGCGAAGAGGCGAGGCAGGGGCCGCTAGAGGGGCCCACAACTAGGGATAGCGTGCCCCACATTGTGGCGGCCTCGTGGCCCCACATTGTCTCCCCTCCGTACTTTGTGTTCTCTTCGGTAAAATATTGACTTTGGCTTTTGTCCCGTCCAATTCCGAGAATATATCCTTACTAGGTTTTCTAAAACCAAAAAACAGCAGAAAACAGGCAAATGGCACTACGGTATCTTGTTAATAGGTTAGTCCCAGAAAATGTATAAAAATACCTAAAGTGTAGAGAAATCATAGCAAAGTTGATACTAAACAAACATGGAACATCAAAAATTATAGATACATTTACGACATATCATGTGGCTTGGGCACCAAATATTATTTTTGTTTTGTGAGAAATAAAACATCATCATTCACTCAAGCTTTTCATCGAACACCTCACGTGCATAGGAAAAAAATAAACTAGTAGACACCTCTCACACCTTCCACCAAAAAAAAACAAAGGAGGGGAGGGAGAGGGTTGGGCGACATATTTATAGGCAAGAGCATTCATCCCGGTTTGTAACACAAACTAGGACTAAAGGTGTGCGGCAGGCCATGTGTATGGCACAATACCTTTAGTCTCGGTTTGTGTTACAAACCGGGACGCATGCTCCTTTACGATCGAGGACGGAGGCCCCCCGCCTCCTGAGCGACGCGTCGGCCGCTCGAACGCGAGCATTAGTCCTGGTTTATGGCGGAACCAGGAATAATTCTCTGGACGAAAGATCCATTTTCTACTAGTGATTTAGCATTTCCTTCTAACCCACAACACAAATAATACAATAGCATAGATCAGATTAAGGATCTTGAATTTCTTATCACATGTCGTACTCACGATTTTCTAAAATTTCAAACTGGACTATCTTTTTTATTGAGAAAAGTCCACCGGTATATTCATAAACCCTAAGAAATAGCTTTTTTTAAAATTACAATATCTTTTTATAAAATTTAAAATGTGACTATCGTTTTTATTGAGAAAACTCACGATTTTTTAAAATTACAATAGATTTTTTTCTCTTTTTTTTCTATTTTTTTTTCTGAAGATGCTTCATAGATTGCTCACTATGGTTATGCTGCAAGTTTCCACCATGATTAGGCATGGCTTAGGCTAGAGGCCCAGACGTTTCTCTAACACATATACAATACTCCATGAACTTATAGACTCCCCTTTTATTTCACACCGCCGACATCCATAAACAAAAGAACATGATATCAACTGGGTAATATGTACATGTGTTGAAAGCGTTCCCCATGACAGCATGGTTCTGCTAATTCCCAACTTATAAGTGCAAGCATACACAACATATATGACACAATGGTTCAAGTTTATTAGGGGCAAGAAAAATAAAGTATGCCATCAAGTTTGTGAGAGCTTTAATCACTAATTTTCACATAACAAGTTTAATTTGGAAGATAGATAAAACAAGAATATACTTGGAATGGTGTAACACACCATGCATAGGAATTTATAGTGGACTCATTGGAATAACTTGGTTTCTTGGGAGTTGGATGCATGAGTAGAGCATACTCAATACAAATGGAGGATAGCAAAAGACTGGGAGCGACCAACTAAGAGAGCAATAATGGCCATAATCATGCAGAGCGAAAAAACATTATCAATCAAAGCATAAAGTGGTACCACAAGTCAAAAACTAAATGATCATAGAGGCTAAGGTGACTGGTTCATAGTCATAACATGGTGTGAGCATGTGCCAAGTCAACCCAAACAAAGCATCAAAGGAGAATACCATAATATTATGCTTTTGTATGCTAAAACAACACATGATTCTTTCAAGGCACATTTAGCAATCTCAATTATTTGGAACAAGTCATGCTACAAAAATAATCACTAAGCATAAGGTCAAAACAACATCTAACATGACATGATAAAGTTTAAGCCACAGTCAAAACAAGCTCCCTTTTGTACAACTTAAGCATGAAACATTCTACTCTTTTCCACCACCAATCAACTTATTTGAAAAAAAGAGCGAATGCGGGGGTACAAATAATTTATTCAAGCAAAATAAACAAATAAAAAGCAAAAAACAAAAACTAAGACGCTCCAATAACAACACAACAATGCATGAAACAATAGAAACGAAGTGTCTAGAAAGAGACCTGCGATTTTTATTGATGAAGAAGGGGATGCCTTGGGCATCCCCAAGATTTGACGCTTCTACCTCTTGAATATTTCTTGGGGTGACATGGGGTGGCATCCCCAAGCTTGAGTTTTTGTCCATTCTTCATATCATCATATCATTCTTCCCCTACACTTGAAAATTTCCTTCATACTGATGACCCACAAGTATAGGGGGTGTATCGTAGTACTTTCGATAAATAGGAGTGTCGATCCCAACGAGGAGCATAAGGTGTTGACTAGTGGTATGGAGCAGGAAATCTCTGTAAATACTTAGAAAATGGATTTTTAGGGGTTTTCTGATAAAGCAAGGAAACAAAGTGCAAATAAATAAAACAACAAATAATTGCAGCAAGTGGCGCAGTCCTTTCTTAGCAAAGGACAAGCCGGTGTAAATACTTATGAATACCAAACGTTCTCGAGGACACATGGGAATATTGTCAAGTGCTTTCGTTTCATATAGCTGAGTAATCTTCTTTGGTTTTATAAGTGTTGTGTGGGTGAACCTGTGTTAATGTACCGACCTTACTTGGACTAATACATACTTATGATTAAACCACTTGCAAGCATCCGCAACTACAAGAAAGCAATTAAGATATAAACCTAACCACAACCTTAAACTCTAAGATCCTACACTCCCTTATGCAATGGTTTCCTAACAGGGGTTCAGGTTTCTGTCACTCCGGCAACCCCACAATTTGTAGCCAAATACACAATGCATTCCCCTAGGCCCATAAATGGTGAAGTATCATGTAGTCGACGTACACATGACACCACTAGAAGAAAAGCACCACAACTTAAATATTAAACCATTGAATAATACCTCAACATAAATCCACTAGTAACAAAATGACTTCTCCCATGTCCTCAAGAACTAATCGAACTACTCACGAGACATCATATGGATCAATATAAAATATGATATGGTGATGCATAACAATCTGAACATAAACAATAATCCAATGGTTCCACTCACAAGCATCAACTACAATAGTAATCAACACCGGGAAAGTTTCCCCTAAGAACTATGCAAGATTCAACACAATTGTTACAGCGGGATGGAGTGGTGATGATGGTGCTAGTGGAGATGATGGTGTGGATGATGATGATGATCCCGATGAAGTCTAGCTTTATGATGGTGTTGATGGCGACGATCTCCCTGTTGGCGCTGTGTTGATGTGGGAGCGCTTCGTCGGGAAACCCCAAGAGCAAGGTATGGTGCATCACAACAGCAAGTCTTCCCTCAGTAAGAAACCGAGGTTATCGAACCAGTAGGAGGAAGGAAACGTCTCAAAGGTGTTGCAAGCAACGTGGAAACATGCATAACACAAACTCAAGACTTTGGCCCAACGAACAGTGAGGTTGTCAATCTCACCGGTTGCTCTAACAAAGGATTAACTGTATGGTGTGGAAGGTGATGATGGTTTGCAGCAAGTAAACAGTAATAGTGGAAGATGTATCAATGGTAAAGATTGGACCAGGGTCCATAGTTCACTAGAGGTGTTCCACTTAGATAAACAAACATGGCATGCTGGGTAAACAAATTACAGCAGGGTAATTGACAGGACTGAGCAAGGCATAACAATGCAATACTAGACAAAAAGATCCTATGAGATTCTGATGGTGCTTGACGTGGAGCACTTTGTTGGAAACCCCAAGAGCAATGTGATGAGCACAACATCAAGTCTTCCCTCAGTAGAGACCGAGGTTATCGAACTAGAAGGAGGAAGGAAACGTCACACAGGTGTTGCAAGCAACGCGGAGACCTACACAAGACAAACTCAAGACTTTGCCCCAACGAATCAGTGAGGTTGTCAAGCTCACCGGTTTGCTGTAACAAAGGATTAAACGTATGGTGTGGAAGGTAATGGTGGTTTCCAGCAAGTAAACAAGTAATAGTGGAAGATGTATCATGGTAAATATTGGACCGGGGTCCATAGTTCACTGGAGGTGCTCTCCTTAGATAAACAACATGGCATGAAGGGTAAACAAATTACAGCAGGGAAATTGACAGGAACTGAGCAAGGCATAAAAATGCAATTACTAGTCAGAAAGATCCTATGAGATTCGATTTGGAAATACAACAAGATACATAGACCGCCATCCAACTATATCTATGACTAGAAGTCCACCTTCAGGTTATCATCCGAACCCCCTCCAGTATTAAGTTGCAAGCAACAGACAACTGCTTTAAGCAAAGTGTGTAAGGTAAACAGTCCACATGTTCCATGAACAAGAGACCGTTGTTTTCTCCCTAGTAGCAACAGCACATCTACAACCGAAGAGATTATTATCACTTCCCTTGGAAACTAGAAGCATGAACCCACTATCGAGCATAAATACCCCCTCTTAGAGTCAGTAGCAACTACTTGGCCAAGATAGATACTAACAACGGAGAGCATGCAAGATCATAAACAACATAGACATGATAGAATCATAAAGACAAAACCATTAATCAAACCAACATAATAATCTCAATATCCATCGGATCCTCGCAAACACAACATGTATGATTACAAATAGATTAGATCTTGATCATGAACGAACCTCACAAGATCTATACATGAAAGAACAAGGAGGAGATACGACCATCTAGCTACTACATGGACCCATAGTCCTAGGTGGAACTACTCACTCATCATACCGGAGAGAAGGCCTCCGGGATGATCTCCCCTCCGGCAGGGTGCCGGGAAGAACTTCAGATCCCCCTGATCTAGGGACGACGGTGACGACAGCTATAGAAGGTTTCGTAGAGATTTGATCGGGTACTTAGGGTTTCTGCATCCGAGGCTTCTTATAGGCGAAGGGGGAGGCCGAGGCGGTGGCCAGGGGCCCCACACCCTGCCTAGGCGCGGGGCAGGGCCCACCCATGCCTAGGAGGGTCTGGGTGCCTTGGCACGCCTCTCCGTCTCCCCTTTAGACTTATTTTTCCCCACGGAAAGTAATTGACTTTGACATTTGTCCCGTCCAATTCCGAGAATATTTCCTTACTAACTTTTCTGGAACCAAAAACAGCAAAAAACATGCAACTGGCACTGTGGCAATTTTTTAATAGGTTAGTACCAGAAAACATGTAAAAAGCACCTCAAAGTGTAGATAAAGCAAAGCAAAGTAGATACTAAACAAGCATGGAGCATAAAAATTATAGATACGTTTCCGACGTATCAAGCATTCCCAAGCTTAACTCCTGCTCGTCCTTGAGTAGGTAAGTGATAAAAAGAATAATTTTTTAGGTGACATGCACCTTCACAATGAAGATCTAACCATTTGCAAGCATTGAAAGCTGGGATCAAATAACTCTAAACATGTGCATGAAAGATGGAGTTCTAACAATAGGTCATAGTAACTATGCATGCAACATGAAAGGCTACAAACAAAGATCATGAATAACATGCATTGAAAAATGTTTGTTTGTTTCACATACAGAAAACATAGCATAGTGGCAATCATCTTGTCCCTCATAGAGTAGCAAATAGATGCATATGACACCTTCAAAGTTCACAAGGGTGACTATAAACAAATAGCACAAGAACATGTAATATCACAATATGCATCAATCAATAAGCTTTGTAACACTACACACAGAATGACAACTATGCTCTCTTAATGGTGCCTAAAGGTAGAAGGTGGAGACTCAATATAATGGTGGAAGAAAAGACTTTTATAAAGGAAGCAGGGATTTAAAGTTTCAAAAAGAGCTTCCAAAAATTATGGTACTTGTTAGCTTTGAGCCCTCATTTCCCCTATCATAAGCATCTTGAAGTGATTAAGGTTAAAGTGAACAAAGATGGAGTATATGCTTGACGAAATATAAGTTGGAAATCTCAAGTCCTTGAATACGAGGGCCACACCTCATGCTACTAAACTTTAGTCACCTGTAAGTTCTTGTCATTGTAAGTATTTGCATATCATAAAGAACCACCAACGGGGTACCCCTTGCACATGGTACAGGAGCTATCCCATAACCAAAATGACAAGGCAAGCAGACCATGAGCATCTCAGCAATCTTCTTATTTACCATGCGAATATGGTGCTTTTTCTCTCTTTCCTCTTTTCTCAATGTGTCCCTCTTTTTTATAAGAAGAATGCTTCATAGATGTCACTATGGTGATGCTGCAAGTTTTCACCATGATTAGGCATGGCTTAGGATAGCGGCCCAGGCGTTTATCTAACACAGGATACAAACTCCATGGACTTACAAGTTCCCTCTTTATTTCACACTGGTGACATCCATAGACAAAAGAGCATGATATCAACTAAGTACAAAGTACAAGTGCAATGTTGAAAACGTTCCCCGTGACAGCACAGTTCTGCTAATTCCAACGTATAAGTGCAAGCATATACAACAAAGATGACACAATGGTTCAAGTTTATTAGGGTCAAAGAATATAAAGTTTTTACATAACAAAATAGTTTTCACATAACAAAATAGTTTTTAATTGGAAGATAGCTGAAAACAAGAATATACTTGGAATGGTGTAACACACCATGCATAGGAGTTTATAGTGGACACTTTGGAATAACTTGGTTTCTTGGGAGTTGGAAGCATGAGTAAAGCTTACTCATACAAGTGGAGGCTAGCAAAGGATTGGGAGCAACCAAATAAGAGAGCAATAATGGCCATAATCATGCAGTGTAATCAAAGCATTACTAATCAAGGCATAGAGTGGTACTACAAGTCAAGGAATAAATGATCATAGAGGCTATGGTGACTTGTCATAGTCATAACATGGTGTGAGCATGTGCCAAGTCAACCCATGCAAAGCATCAAAGGAGAATACCACAATACTATGCTTTTTGCATGCTAAAACAACACATAATTTTTTCAAGGCACACTAAGCAATCCCAATTGTTTGGAACAAGACATGCTACAGCAATAATCACTAAGCATAATATCAAACCAACACCTAGCATGTCATGTTAAAGTCTGTCACAGTCAATGCAAGCTCCTCTTGCACTTACAAGCAAGAACTTACTACTCCTTTCCAACACTAAGCAACTTATTTGCAAAACAATACAGCGAGAACAGGTGTCCAAACTACTTTAGCAAACTAAACAACCTAAGCAAAAAAACAAAAACTAAGACGCTCCAAGAACAACACAACTTGGCATGAAACAATAAAAACGAAGTGTCTAGACAAACCTGGCCTTTTTATTGATGAAGAAGGGGATGCCTTGGGCATCCCCAAGCTTTGACGCTTCTACCTCTTGGATATTTTTTGGGATGACACCATGGTAGAATCCCCAAGCTTGAGCTTTTTCCATTCTTCATCTCATTGCATCATTCTCTCTCTACACCTGAAAATTTTCCTTCATACAAAACTTCACACAATCTTCATTAGCAACATTAGCTTATTCAAAAGATATTAGACCTCTGGCAAAGCTTTGGAACAACAAGGCTTTTCACTAAAAACACAAGCTACTGTAGTAACTCCTTCAAGAAGCTCAATTCACCTAAAGAGAACTCAAAAAGGAATTAATAAGAAGCAAATGCAAATAATGGCAGAAATCTGTCAAAACAGACCAACAGGTAGAAACCGATTTTTTCGAACATATTTTGTTGCTCAAATCAAAAAGTGTTGATCTAACGAAAGTTATCTAACATACTGGGGGATTTATTCATAAATTTTCAGCTCAATCCGAATTACAGAGACTCCTCATGATTTTTTTGGTGGAGGACAGAAATCTGTTTCGGGACAGCAACTCCCCAAATCTTACTCCCCTCTCATTAGAGGTCATTCTTGGCACAAAAAGCAAACAAAAAGGATAAGGAGAGGTCATTACTGAAGTAATAACTTCCAAGACTCAAGTAAACTCTTGGGTTATCTCCCAACAAGTACTTTTCTTTAACGCCTTTAAGTTAGGCACAAGAAGCAAGAAGAATCAAGTATTTTCAAATGAGGAATTGAGATCAATACTTACAAAGTCTTAAACTATGAGAGGTATCTCATCCAAATGAGTTTTGGAGGATCCATTCTCATTTCTCTTTGGTTTACTACTTTCATCAAAAGGATTTTCAGGAACAAGCCAATCAAAATTCTTTTCAAAGGCCTCATGCATCCAAACAAGCTAAAAGGGTATGGGTATCTGAAGTACCCACAACATCTACCCATGAGCCTAGCATATTAAAACGCTGAAAGACCTTTTTGGATTCCTTAACAACATCATGGAACTCTTTGACCTCAAAAAAAACATCATGGAACTCTTTGAGTAAAGTTTCAAGAATAAACTGTCTCTTTTCTGCATTCTTTTCTTCTTTTAGTTTCAGGAACAAAATTTGCATCATGGGGTTAAGGCTAACAAACCTAGCCTCCAACATATGAACTAAAGAAGCTGCAGCAATTTCATAATTAGGAGAAAGTTTCGCTATAGATCTATCCTCAATATCCTCATGCTTGCTAACATGATTAAAGAATTCTTCAATATTGTCTTTCCCAATTATGGAGCCACTACCTATAGAGAGGTCCTTTAGGGTGAACTTGGAGAGCAACATGGTGAGCTAGAACAAGGTGGCAACTAGAGTAGGAACTAATTTTTTTTGTGTTCTTTAATAAAGCAAACAAACCAAACTAGACTAATTTTTTTTGGGTTTTTTGGAAAGAGGCAAACAAAACCAAGCAAAAGAAACAAAGCAAACTAAAAACAAAGTAAAGAGAAAGGAAGTGAAGGAGTCCCCTAGTGAAGATGTCCTTAGCCTCCCCGGCAACGGCGCCAGAAAACTTGTTGATGGTGCTTGACGTGGAGCACTTTGTTGGAAACCCCAAGAGCAAGGTGTGATGAGCACAGCAACAAGTCTTCCCTCAGTAGAGACTGAGGTTATCGAACCAGAAGGAGGAAGGAAACGTCACACAGGTGTTGCAAGAAACACGGAGACCTACACAACACAAACTCAAGACTTTGCCCCAACGAATCAGTGAGGTTGTCAAGCTCACCGGTTTGCTGTAACAAAGGATTAAACATATGGTGTGGAAGGTAATGGTGGCTTGCAGCAAGTAAACAAGTAATAGTGGAAGATGTATCAATGGTAAAGATTGGACCGGGGTCCAAAGTTCACTAGAGGTGCTCTCCTTAGATAAACAACATGTCATGAAGGGTAAACAAATTACAGCAGGGCAATTGACAAGAATTGAGCAAGGCGTAACAATGCAATTACTAGTCAGAAAGATCCTATGAGATTCGATTGGGAAATACAACAAGACACATAGACCGCCATCCAACTACATCTATGACTAAAAGTCCACCTTCAGGTTATCATCCGAACCCCCTCCAGTATTAAGTTGCAAGCAACAGACAACTACTTTAAGCAAAGTGTGTAAGGTAAACAGTCCACATGTTCCATGAACGAGATACCGTTGTTTTCTCCCTAGTAGCAACAACACATCTACGACCGAAGATATTATCATCACTTCCCTTGGAAACTAGAGGCATGAACCCACTATCAAGCATAAATACCCCCTCTTGGAGTCAGTAGCAACTACTTGGCCAAGATAGCTACTAACAGCGGAGAGCATGCAAGATCACAAACAACACAGACATGATAAAATCATAAACAAAAACCATTAATTAAACCAACATAATAATCTCAATATCCATCGGATCCCCGCAAACACAACATGCATGATTACAAATAGATTAGATCTTGATCATGAACGGATCTCACAAGATCTATACATGAAATCACGTGGAGGAGATACAACCATCTAGCTAATACATGGACCCATAGTCCAAGGTGGAACTACTCACTCATCATACCTGAGAGAAGGCCTCCGAGATGATCTCCCCTCCGGCAGGGTGCCGGGAAGAACTTCAGATCCCCCGATCTTGGGACGACGGTGGCGGCTGCTACAGAAGGTTGATGACCCACAAGTATAGGGGGTGTATCGAAGTACTTTCGATAAATAGGAGTGTCGATCCCAACGAGGAGCAGAAGGTGCTGAACAGTGGTATGGAGCAGGAAATCCCTATGAATACTTAACAAACGAATTTTTAGTGGTTTTCTGATAAGGCAACAAAACAAAGAGCAAGTAACAAAGAACAAACGCAGCAAGTGGCCCAATCCTTTCTTAGCAAAGGACAAGCCGGTGGAAATACTTATAAAGACCAAATGTTCTCGAGGACACATGGGAATTCTGTCAAGTGCTTTCGCTTCAAATAGCTGAGTACTCTTCGTTGGTGTTGTAAGTGTTGTGTGGGTGAACCTGTGCTAATGTACCGACCTTACTTGGACTAATACATACTTGTGACTAAACCCCCTACAAACATCCGTAACTATAGGAAATTAATTAAGATATAAATCTAACCACAGCCTTAAACTCTAAAATCCTACACTCCCTTATGCAATGGTGTCCTAACGGGGGTTCAGGTTTCTGTCACTCCGGCAACCCCACAATTAGTAGCCAAATACACAATGCATTCCCCTAGGCCCATAAATGGTGAAGTGTCATGTAGTCAACGTTCACATGACACCACTACAAGAATAGCACCACAACTTAAATACTAAACCATTGAATAATAACTCAACATAGATCCACTAATAACAACATGACTTCTCCCATGTCCTCAAGAACTAGACGAACTACTCACAAGACATCATATGGATCAAGATGAAAGATGGTATGATAATGGATAACAATCTGAACATAAACAATAATCTAATGGATCCACTCACAAGCATCAACTACAATAGTAATTAACATCGGGAAAGTTTCCCCTAAGAACTAAAGCAATATCCAACACAATTGTTACAGCGGGATGGAGTGGTGATGATTATGCTGGTGGAGATGATGGTGTGGATGATGATGATGATCCCGATGAAGCCTAGCTTGATGACGGTGTTGATGGCGATGATCTCCCCTCTCCGGGTAGGAATTCCCCTGGCAGAAATCTATCTGTCGGAGAGATCTTTCTCTCTCAGTGTTTTCCGCCCCCAAAGGCGGTGGACATCTATCTGTGGTCGCCCCTGGCCTTAGGGTTTCATAGGGAAGATATAAGGCGAAGGGGCGGAGCCAAGATCCAGGCAGGTGGGCCACACCTACCCTAGGCACGGGGTCATGTGGGGCCGCGCCTAGGGTGTGGGCCCCTGTGGCCCCACTTCGTCCCTCCTTCTGGCTTCCTTCGTCTTCTGAGAAAATAATATGTTTCCATATTTTTCTGGTATTTTTCTGATCTTCGCGAAATTGCAGCGAAACACCCTCTTTTCCATCAGAATCCAGACTCCGGCAGTCCATCCTCCAAGAATCATCCAACATGCATAAACAATGGAAAAGACATAAGCAATACCTCATAATAAGATAAATATCAATGGATAGAGGTAAATTATGATATACAAAGGTGATGCAAATTAGGCGTATCAACTCCCCCAAGCTTAGGCCTTCGCTTGTCCCGAAGCAAAAACTGAGCTCACTAAACATGTCCACAGGTTTATGGAGTGAAGTGTCGATAAAAGAATACGAACAAGAAGCATCACACTTACCATTACACAACTCATAGAAGAAATCAACTCACCATTATATAACTTAACTTGCAACCAAGTACAACAGTCACAATAGAGATGCATAAAGATAAATCATAATTAGAATTGGCAAACTTGTTCTTGGTCAGAGAACACCTGGCAAAGAGTTTCACAAAAAGCTTTTTGTGGAAGTTTTACAATAGGAGCACTCTTTGCTCAAAAAGGTTTTTCACAAGTGAAGGCTTTCAAAGTAATACTCAATAGATAAGAGTCTTGTGCAAACAAGGAAGATAAAGAACATGATTGAATAAATCACCATATGAATGCTTGAAACACAACAACTCAAATGCTTGCTGGAGATAAGGAGGAAGTAGGTTTACTGACTCAACTTGGTAACTAGGAGAAAGGTCCCTTTATAGAGGGTAGCAGGGATTACAAGTCATAAAGAGCTTACAAAAGATTATGGTACTTACTAGCTTTGAGCCCTCGTTGCCCCTATCATAGGCATCTTGAGATGATTAAGGTTAAAGTGCACAAAGATGGAGTATATGCTTGACGAAATATAAGTTGGCAATCTCATGTCCCTTGAATATGAGGGCCACTCCTCATGCTACTCAACTTTGGGCCCAGGTAAGTTCTTGTCATTGTAAGTATTTGCGTATCATAGAGAACCGCCAATGGGGTACCCCTTGCACATGGTACAGGAGCTTTCCCATAACCAAAATGACAAGGCAAGTAGACAATGAGCATCTCAGCAATCTTTTTATTTACCATGTGCATAACTTTTTATTGAGGATGCTTCATAGATAGATCACTATGGTGATGCTGCAAGTTTCCACCATGATTAAGCATGGCTTAGGATAGCGGCCTAGATGTTTCTCTAACACAGAATACAAACTCCATGGACTTACAAGTTCCCTCTTTATTTCACACCGTTGACATCCATAGACAAAAGATCATGATATCAACTGAGTACAAAAGTACAGGTGCAATGTTGAAAATGTTCCACGTGACAGCATAGTTCTGCTAATTCCAACGTATAGATGCAAGCATATACAACTTCAATGGCACAATGGTTCAAGTCTATTAGGGGCAAGAAAATAAGGTGTGCCATCAAGTTCGTGAGAGCTTTACTAACTAGTTTTCACATAACAAAATACTTCTTTAATTCGAAAGATAGATGAATCTTGAGAATTTGCTAGGAATAGCAAAAGCTACTAGGTAGATATGGTGGACACAAATGGCAAAGGTTTTGGTTAAAGGGTTTGGAAACATGAGAAATATGTATTCTCAAAACAGGTTTTTGGCTAGCAAGGCTGGGTAGCAAGCAAGAGAGTTGAAAGAAACAAGCAAACATACAAGTAATAAAGCCAAACATGCAGTCTGCCTTGAAGACACAAAAGATCTTAAATAAAGAATACTAAGCTTATGAGCCAACGAGAAAACAAATGATACAAAATAGTTGTAAGCTTTTTCTCTTTTTCTTTGAAATCTCAAAAAGTATTGCTACTGACCAGAGCTCGATTTGCCAAAACCAATTTAGATCTACTTGATTCTCCCAAAGTGATGTCAATACTGATCAACAAGATCCATCATATAATAGATATTGCAAACTAAAAATAAGAAGTGCAAAAAATATAAGATGAAACTTCTCATTAATATTCCAATAAGGCACTCACACCAAGGGATACATAGATAACCTAAAGGAGAGATACTTCCACATGCAAACCAAACTATAAGATAACCTCTCTACCAAAGATACGAATCCACTAAAAAGGTAAAAGATAAAAGATAATGGTGGTGATACCGCGGCACTCCCCCAAGCTTGGAACAAGCCAAGGGGATGCCAAACCTGATGACGAATTACTACTTTGGCGGTGGTGGTGTTCTCTTGTCATCATAAAACTTCTAAGGCAAAGGTTCCCCATCCAAGAAGGATGTCATTGTCTCCGCAATCCTGAAACTAGCAGTAGAGCTTATGCGATCAAATATAGCCTCATACTCACAGTTTTACTTTTGTATGTCGTAGAGCTGTGCTTGTAATTGGTTGGTGGTCTGACGGAGTGAGAAGATTTCCGCTCGGATATCAGCCACCTCCTCCTCATGTTTGGCGATGAGTTCTGAACTTATCTTGTGAATAACATCCACTTCACGTTCCATCATCTTCTTGTTCCTGAAAACCTCCTGCTCCAATGCTTCCATCCTGTCTTCTAGACTTCCTTCTCCCTTGGGCCCATGAACTTATTTCATCTGTACCTTCCCATCTTTGAGAATCAACTCTCTGGGATGGATATTTAACTCATACATGTATGGGTTGAGGACATCCGTAGAGGAATCCTCTATGGGTGATCCACAGGAAGACATTGCAGCTCCAAAACTAAGAATTTGCCTGACAGAAACAGATTGAAACAAAAACACAATGAGAACTCGATGCAAGAACCTCGGGAAATCTGGGGGGTTATATATTACGAAGTTTCAAAGCATAAGGAGGGTTTTTACACGGAAATGAGGCGGAGTCGGAGTTCGGGGGAGTCAAACCCCCTCCAGGCGTGGCCAGACAGGGCCCGCGCCTGGGGTGGGTTTGTCCACCTCGGACTCTGGTTCCTCCTCGATTTCGTCTCGTAGTCTTCCTTATGTATTAAAGACATCAAAAATATAAAAATATTGGGGTTTCACAAACTTTCTGTTTTCACCACTTTTACCTATTCAAAGACGAACTCTGCAGACTCATTTTCTCATTTTCCTGGGAGTTTCCTTTCCGCACAAGGCAATACACAAGCTTTAATGTCAACATTAGTGTAAGCAAAACAATAAACCTTTAGGTTCACGCTTCAAATGAAATCTATCAAAACAAAGGCTTCTATAAGAGGCAAATGCAAATGATAACAGAAATCTATCAAAACAGACCAGCGGGTAAAGATTGATTTTTTTCGAAAACCTTCTGTTTATCAAATCAAAAAGTGCAGAACTAATGAAAGTTGGGTAACAACTTGGAGAAGAAGCTCCGAAAAATACAGCTCCATCCAATGTACTGAGCTCCCTCACGAATTTTTACGGTGCAGCACAAAAATCTGTCCCAAGATAGCCACTTTTCACAACTCCTCTACTTCACAAAAGTTGTTGAACTTGACACAAAAACCAAAACAAAAAAGGATAAGGAGCGGTTATTACAGAGGTAATAACTTCTAGGACTCGACAAAACTCTTGGGTTATCTCCCAACAAGTACTTTTCTTTAATGCCTTTAAGTTAGGCCTGAGAGTTTCAAAGATGCTTATAAAGGAGATATAAATCTGGAGTGAAAAGAGCATCAAGAATCAAATAACCAACACACTTGAGTCTAACCCACTTCCTATGCATGGGAGTAGCATGAGAAAACGAATTATTGAAACAAAAAGCCACTAGCATAGGAAGACAAAACAAATTCAACTTCAAAGCTTTCAACATAAAACGGGGAAACCTAACATTATTGAGATGCATAAAACCATGTTTCCCTCTCTCATAATAATTTTCAGTAGCACTTTGAATAAAGTTGACAATATAACTGTCACTGGCAACAACTTTATCATCTGAGTAAGCATACTTACAGTCACCAAAAAGAGGTCCAAGGTCATAAACCAGATCAATAGAAGCAAGTTGTTCCATCCTGAAATCTTTATTAGGCAAGCTGTTTTCACAAGGAGCTTTAGCAAATTTGGAAAAATTAAACTCATAAGAATCTCCATCAAACTTAGTTAAAACTTTTTCCTTCTTACAATCAATAATACCACCACAAGTGTTCAAGAAAGGTCGACCAAAAATGACAGGACAAGTTTTGCTAGCTGCTAAATTAAGCACTAGAAAATCAGCAAGATATTTAATCTTACCACAAAGGACCTCCACATCTCTTACAATGCCAATGGGGCAAATGGTTTCCTTATTTGCAAGGTGAATAACCACATCAATGTCCTCAAGCTCACAAGGACCAATCTCATGCATAATTTCCTTGTAAATCTCATAAGGAATAGCACTAGAACTAGCACCAATATCACATAAACCATAGTAGCAATGATCACCAATTTTAACAGAAAGCACAAGAACACTAGCTTTTCGAGCTTACTAGGATGAGAAATAATATTAGAAGCGTCTTCACAGAAGACAATGTGCTCATCCTCTATATTTCTAGTGACAGTGTCTTTCACAATAGCTACCACAGGTTCAACATTTAATTGCTCATCAGGATCCATAGTTTTCTTTGTACCTTTGCTATTTACACTAATCATCATAGAATACTCCTTTACCTTAGCTGGAAAAAGTATTTTCTCAACATAAGGTTCATGCACAATATGATTAGTAGTACAAACTTGAGTACTTCTAACAGGAACATGACTAATAACATCTTTATAAGGTGCATGGTACTTGTTCCACTTCTTCTTGGGAATTTCTATGTAAGAGTCAAAGGCCTTAAAACAGTTGGAAATACTTTGGGAATCAAGACCAAACTCATTACTAATATAACGGAAGTCATCAGTTCCCATAAAAGATTTAATACATTCATAATCATAGTTTGGACCTGAATTTCTTCCTTTGTCATTCTCCCAAGCTTCAGTGTTCTATTGAATACGGTCTAGTAGATCCCATTTAGCTTCTTCCTTCATACGTGTGAATGATCCAGCACAAGAAGCATCTAATCTTTATCATGAAGAGGGAGCCTAGCAAAAAAGTTATTGATAATAATATTGTTAGGGAGTTCATGAATAGGACATTTAAGCATTAGTAACTTCAATCTCCCCCAAGCTTGAGTTGTACTCTCTCCATCACGAGGCCAAAAGTTATATATCAGATTTATATCCTTATGAATCTCACTGGGAGGATAAAATTTAGAATAAAAGAGAGAAGCCATTTCCTCCCATTCCATGGATTGTCCATTCTTTAGCAGCTTATACCATTCTTCGGCTCTCCCTTTCAGCTTATTCCATGGAGAGTAACTTCTTCTTCACCTGTTTAGTTGTGATACCTACACACTTAAACAACCCGCATAATTCATGGATAAAAAGCAAGTGATCACCAGGATGGAAAATTCCATCCCCTAAATAATAATTATCCATAACACGATCAACAATACTTGTAGGTATCTTAAAAGGATCTATCTCAGCAGGTGGTGGTTCATCTACTACCCAAGCAGTAGTAGTAGTTTTCCCAAACAGAAAACCAAGTGGGTTATCCATATTGGAAAGAAAGTAACAAGAAGTAACAAAAAGAAATACTCACAGTAGAAGTTTCCTTTACTAGTTCCACTCTTCAATAGCGCTTCACTCCTCGGCAACGGCGTCAGAAAATAGTCTTCAGGACCCACAAGTATAGGGGGTGTATCTAGTACTTTCGATAAATAGGAGTGTCGATCCCAACGAGGAGTAGAAAGTGCTGAACAGTGGTATGGAGCAGGAAATCCCTGTGAATACTTAGCAAACGGATTTTTAGTGGTTTTCTGATAAGGCAACAAAACAAAGAGCAAGTAACAAAGAACAAACACAGCAAGTGGCCCAATCCTTTCTTAGAAAAGGACAAGTCGGTGGAAATACTTATAAAGACCAAACGTTCTTGAGGACACATGGGAATTTTGTGAAGTGCTTTCACTTCAAATAGCTGAGTACTCTTCTTTGGTGTTGTAAGTGTTGTGTGGGTGAACCTGTGCTAATGTACCGACCTTACTTGGACTAATACATACTTGTGATTAAATCCCCTGCAAACATCCGTAACTATACGAAAGTAATTAAGATATAAATCTAACCACAACCTTAAACTCTGAGATCCTACGCTCCCTTATGCAATGGTGTCCTAACGGGGGTTCAGGTTTCTGTCACTCCGGCAATCCCACAATTAGTAGCCAAATACACAATGCATTCCCCTAGGCCCATAAATGGTGAAGTGTCATGTAGTCGATGTTCACATGACACCACTACAAGAATAGCACCACAACTTAAATACTAAACCATTGAATAATAACTCAACACAGATCCACTGATAACAACATGACTTCTCCCATGTCCTCAAGAACTAGACGAACTACTCACAAGACATCATATGGATCAAGATCAAAGATGATATGATAATGGATAACAATGTGAACATAAACAATAATCCAATAGTTCCACTCACAAGCATCAACTACAATAGTAATTAACACCGGGAAAGTTTCCCCTAAGAACTAAAGCAATATCCAACACAATTGTTACAGCGGGATGGAGTGGTGATGATGGTGCTGGTGGAGATGATGATGTGGATGATGATCCCGATGAAGCCTAGCTTGATGATGGTGTTGATGGCGATGATCTCCTCTCTCCGGGAAGGAATTCCCCTGGCAAAATCTGTCTGCCGGAGAGATCTTTCTCTCTCGGTGTTTTCCGCCCCAGAGGCGGCATAAATCTATCTGTGGTCGCCCCTGGCCTTAGGGTTTCGTAGGGAAGATATAGGCGAAGGGGCGGAGCAAGGAGCCGGGGAGGTGGGCCACACCTGCCCTAGGCACGGGCTCAGGTGGGCCCGCTCCTAGGGGGTGTGGGCCCCCTGTGGAACCTCTTCGTCCCTCCTTCTGGCTTCCTTCGTCTTCTGAGAAAATAATATGTTTCCATATTTTTCTGGTATTTTTCTGATCTTCGCGAAATTGCATCAAAACACCCTCTTTTCCATCAGAATCCGGACTCCGGCAGTCCATCCTCCAAGAATCATCCAACATGCATAAAAAGTGGAAAAGACATAAGCAATATCTCATAATAAGATAACTATCAATGAATAGAGGTAAATTATGATATAGAAAGGTGATGCAAATTGGGCGTATCGAAGGTTTCGTGGAGATTTGATCGGGTACATAGGGTTTCTGCATCGGGGCTTCTTATAGGCGAAGGGGGAGGCTGAGGCGGTGTCCAGGGGCCCCACACCCTGCCTAGGCGCGGGGCAGGGCCCACCCACGCATAGGGGGGTCTGGGTGCCCTAGCATGCCTCTCTGTCTCCCCTCTAGACTTCTTGTTCCCCACGGAAAGTAATTGACTTTGACGTTTGTCCCGTCCAATTCCGAGAATATTTCCTTACTAACTTTTCTGGAACCAAAAACAACAGAAAACAGGCAACTGGCACTGTGGCAACTTGTTAACAGGTTAGTACCAGAAAACATATAAAAAGCACCTCAAAGTGTCGACAAAGAAATGCAAAGTAGATACTAAACAAGCATGGAGCATCAAAAACTATAGATACGTTTCCGACATATCAGATTCGATTGGACAATACAACAATATACATAGACCGCCATCCAACAACATCTATGACTAGAAGCCCACCGTTGGGTTATCATCCGAACCCCCTCCAGTATTAATGTAAGCAATAGACAACTGCTTTAAGAAAAGTGTGTAAGGTAAACAATCCACTTGTTCCATGAACAAGAGACCGTTGTTTTCTCCTTAGTGTCAACAGCACATCTACATACGTAGAGATTTCTGTCACTTCTCTTGATTAAGTAGAGGCATGAAACCACTATCGAGCATAAATACTGCCGTGGTATTTCAGACGAGTACGCCATGGAGGGGTCCTCACAGTGCGTGTTTAGAGACGTGGGGGAAGGTGTACGGTTGACGGGTACGAGGTAACACAGCTTACCCAGGTTCAGATCCCACGACGGTGGCGGAATCCTACTCATGCTATAAATCACTATAAGGGCAATACGCCGAGTTACAGGGATTGGTTCACTGTGCGAGGTTGTGAAAATAGATGCCCTAAAGGCTCCCATAGGCCTGACTTATATAGTCGCCAGGTCCTAGGGTTACAGGGAAAAGTCCTAGCCGGACAGGTTACAGAGTCCTACACCGTCTATTACTAGTCTTGTGTATCTTGCACTCGAAGGCTCCGGGTACATTGGTGACTCCACCGTAGCCTTCCTTTATCCGGCATGGGCCTCCCTTCTGGATCCATCTAACTGGGCCGCCCAGCAGGCTATAGGCCATGCTACCGACTATGGGCCACCCGAGTTATCCGGATAAGTGACATGCTATGAGGATACCCATATAGCATATCCCCAACAGTAGCTCCCGGAGAACTCCGAGATCTTGCGCTGTCTTGCCTCTTCAGATGAATGCTCCGTCTAGTTGGATGTCGGCAAATCGTCAAGCAATATCTTGTAGTTCTCCCAAAGAACCCTGCAAAACTTTCTCCGTCTTAAACTTGTAAGCCGGAAAAATGTTGAGTCTTCCATTGTACTCTTCCATAGTCGAATTGAATCCATCTATGTCAGAATCTTCGATGTGACGGCCCATCTGTCCATGTCAGCTAGGACGATGTAGGCTTAGGTCAGCGACGCCTCGTAACTCACACATGCAGAGAACGCAATCATATCCGATTTTCCCGCGCGAGCGATACGAACCGTTGGCGGCGACGGTTGGAGACGTGGCGAAATTTCCGCGCACGTTCGCGAACACGTCGTCTACGCGGCAACCGTTCGATCAAGCTGCACGAATCTTGACGCTGAGGATGATAAATAGTAACCGCAGGGAGATCTCCACTTTTTAACTCATTCTTCTCGCATCATATTCTTCCTCCAGCCACGCGTCTCCTCGAGCTCACCGCGAGAAACCTCAAAAAAACCCTAGCTTCCATCTTCACCAGTCGCACCCAACCTTCACCCCATGGCTAGCAGCAGCACCTCCCCATCAATGGCGGCGTCGGGCGAAGCCGCGGTGAAGCCGGCGAGCTCCATCGTCATGCCCCCAGAGGGCGTGGTCATCCCTGCATCGGCGGTGATCAAGTCCACCGGCGCCGACCAAAATTTGGCGGCGCTAGAGCCACTGGAGGAGGAGCCAGATTCGCACAAGGGCGACTGGCGCGGCTCGGACATCACCGACCGCGATATCCAAGAGATGGTCGCCGAAGGCTACCTCCCCGCGACGGAGGGGATTGCCTGGCGGGCGGCGCCGGCCGGCGAGGTGACACCTTCTCCCCAAGCCAGAGAAAAGGTGTACCTAAAAGCTCAGCTGGTACGCGGCGTTTCCCTGCCTATCTCCCACTTCTTCCTATCCGTCTTAAACCACTATAGGGTCCAACCCCATAACCTTTTCCCCAATAGTATCTTAGTGCTTAGCAACTTCACGGCACTTTGCGAGGGATATCTAGGGATAAGGCCTAGATTAGACCTTTTTGTGTACTTCTTCACCGTCAAACGTGAAGCCGGACATAGTAAGGAGGAGCTTAGGAACTGCGGCACCATAAGCTTCAAGATTCGACCTGGCTGGCGGTTCCCCGACATCGTTGTCCACGAGTCCTACAAGAATTGGCAGCGGACGTACTTTTACGGTCCCGACATTCCTCTGGCGGGCCGAGAAGTAACGTACCCGGACTTCGTGGACAGAGCCGCCGCTGAAGTTTCCCCATGGAGATCCCAAGCCTCCCTTCCCTCCGACCTCGATGCTTCTCGCGCAATAAGGCGGATCAAATGGTTTGTAGAGACGGGTTTGACCGGCTTGGACCTAGCTATGTGTTGGTTCATCAGGTGAATCCAACCTCTGCAGCACCGCGCGAAGTACATGCACGAGTATACCAGCGACAGAAGGGATAGTCTCCGCATCTCCGTGGACAACTTCTCGAGTGACTCCGTCAAGCTCCGCCTTAAGGACATCGTCAAGGTGAAGGATAAGAAGCGTGGCTTCACCATTACCTACGACATGTTCGTAGACGGCAAGTGCCCAGAGGTAGGTTTTTATTTTCTATGTATGACATATACTCTAGTTCTTCCGTCTTGCAAATGTCATTTTGTCTAACACGGTGACTTCTTACTTAACAACTTAGAGATCTAGAGGAGGGCAACCTGGCTGCCCAAATCTATGATCCAAAGATGAAGGAAGTCACGGTCGTGTCCGACGACGAGGTCCCGTTGGCGCGAAAGCGGAAGAGCTCCACCTCTGACGCTTCCGACGGAGGCAAGAAGAAGAAGACGGAGGGTGGAGCCTCCAAAAAGACTACCGCCGCCCTGGAGGCGGAACAGAGAAGAACCACCGAGATTTTTCCCAAAGCACCCCCATTAGTGTAAGCTTCTCATTCTCCGACATTGTCTATTTATCTATCTTGTTCATGTACTTATGCATTTTGCACGTTTCAGGAAGAAATCCACGACCAGCCTTAAGAAGACCTCCAAAACATCGGGGGCTTCTCGAAATATCAAAGACATGCTGCATCGCGATGCCTCCCCCGCCATCTCCCCTACTACTCCTGCCGTCAAACCTTCGTCTGCCCCGACAAGCTCACAAGTTAAGGAGGCATCAGGCCCTTCCGCCATGGAAGTGGACTCTGGCGCCTCTACCAAACTCGCGGTTATCGGCGAGCAGGCAACGCAGAAGAGCACCGCCCACAAGATGGCTGAAGCTCCGGTTAAGGATGCCATCGGTGGAGGCAAGGCGGTGGTGGAAGCCGGTACTTCTGCCGAAGGCAGCGCCCTTGCTCCCCAGAAACCCTTTGTGTTCCAAAAGATAGTCTACCCCGCGCTTATGCCGAGTAGCACATCTTTGGTTCCTGGAGCAGCACCGACATCTCCGACGTGCGGTCTTGAGGAGCTCCTCTGACAAGCAGAAATATTGCGAGGAAATATTATTTCCTTTGGCAAGCTGCTAGCCGAGAGCGCTACGAACCTCAAGATCATCGCACTTATAAGTTAGAAAAAACTCTCATTGTAGCCCCCAAGCATTTAGATGGAAAGAACTATTCCGACTAGATGCTTTAAGAGTAGCATACGCAGTGTTTACAATTTTTCAATACAGTAGCCCCCAAGCCTCTAGTTATAACTGAATTAGTTCCGACTAGATGCTTAAAGAAAAGCTAAGCAGATTCCGAGTTAAAAACTTTATACTGTAGCCCCCAAGCTTCTAATCGAGAACTGAATTAGCTCCGAATAGATGCTTAAAGAAAAGCCAAGCATATTGCTAAGTAAAAAACTCTCGTTGTCGCCCCCGAGCGTCTAGGTGGAAAGTTTCCGACTAGATGCTCCAAGTAGACTAAACAACGGTTTAACTTTTTTCTTTTTTCCACAGAACGAGAATGCTCGGAGGGGCATGGCCAACGACAAGTACCAGAAGATGCGCGCAGATCTTGAAGCCAAAAAGGGTAAAACTGCCATTTTGAAGGAACAAATCATCAAAAACAAGAGTCTGTTTTCTTTTTGCGCATTCCGTCTTGGTTTTGTGCCTACATTCTCCGAGTACTCACTGTGTACTTTGTTTTCTCCGACTTTGCAGAACATGTTGCCAAGGCCAAGGATATTGTCCAGCAGTCCAAGCACATCCAGCAACTGGATAGCGAGAACAAGATCCTTAAGGAGGAGAGGGAAGAGATGCTGAAAATGCATGAGGATTCCATGAAGGCCCTGCAGGACTCCGCCTCCGTGGAAATCAATCGCTTGAAGGAGGAGCTTGCGATCTTAAAAGATCAGAAGCAAGCTGCTGATGAGCAAAACCATCGCCACATCGAGGCGTATAATCTCCTCCAACAAGAGAAATAATCCCTGGCGGACACCCTCTGGCAGGCTAAGGCCAGCATCTTCAGTAAGTTTCCTCCGCCTTGTATTTCTGTAGTCTGGATACTTTAAATTATTGAACTCATGCGTTCCTTGTCGGAATTGGCAGCTCCTATGGGCTTAACCAGATCGCCTCCTCCAGCCAAGGAATGCATGGTTCTTGCCGGCAACTTCATCAACACCACCATCACCCAAGCCAAAGAGATTGCCAAGCCCCTCCAGATACACATCAAGGCCTCAGACTCCATGGCGAAGTACTCGGAGATTCTGCACCGAGACCCCGAGAGTATCACAAGCTAGAAAGCTTCATGTGCACGGGCTGGCGCAAGGATGGCGCTGTCAATGGTGAAGGCACACTACGAAGGTGCCGACATCGATACAGTGACCTCTAGTATCCCCGACGTTGACTATGACGACAAAGAGATTGATCATGAAGCCATCTTGTCGTCACTCGTGGGTTATGACACCAGAGTTGCCGAGTTGGTGGACATCGACGTCTTCGTGCCCATGAACACCATCGACAGCGTCAGCCAAGACTCCTCCGAGTCCCACCATAGTGCCGATGTTGAGGGTGATTCTCCGGCTGGTGACGATGCTGCTTCCAAGTCTCCTGCGCCAAAGGAATGAAAAGCAACTTTGTAATACTTGTTTCACCTTTGGTGTATGCGCGGAAAAAACTTGATGATGTAACTTAAGGCGGAAAACAATGGTTGTTATTTCCTGCTACTTAAGAACTAGTTTCCAGCATGTATATATTTTTTAAGAAAGTGCTGGCTTATCCATTACTTTGGTTCTTATGCTTGACTTTTCGTGAGTCGGAAGACTTGTTGTCGAAACCATGCGCTCGGGTGATGATGCCCAATGGCACCGTCAATAACCTGAGCACAAAATCGCCGACAATAAGTGTTGAAAGTCACTACTCCAGAATCCACATAAAAACAACAAAGAACGTGTAGACCAGAAAACTTAAGCTAACGCCCGTAGGCGGAATTTTCACAAGTGCAAATGCAAGACTTGTGCATAAAGGTTTTACATGATCCAAAAATGAACACTAAAGGAGGTAAAAGACTCAGAAATATGAGTGAACCAGAGAGCTTTATTTCATTGATCATATAAGAGATACACAATTAGATAAAAATGCTAAGTGTAAAAAGGACGTAGCTGTGCTATGTTGCATGGCCGATCAAGCTCCGGGTAGTCATCATCCGGGTCACGTCGCTTACGCTTATAATCCTTGTTGGGTCTATCCTTTAGTTCACGATTGTCAACAAGGTAGTAAGACCCATTGAGTAGCGCCTTGCTTATGATGAACGGTCCTTCCCATGGCGGGGATAATTTGTGTGACTTCTTCTGCTTAAGTCGGAGCACCAAATCCCCCTCTTTAAATGAGCGATGCTGAACGCGGTGACTATGGTAGATGCGTAGCTTCTGCTGGTATATGGTGGATCTTTGGCATGCCAAAACACGCTCCTCCTCGAGAAGGTCCACATCTAGGCGTCTAGATTCTTCAGCGTCATCCTCGTCGTAGGCGGCAACTCTTGGTGCATCGTGAAGAATGTCGAAAGGCAGGATGGCTTCTGCTCCATATACCATGAAATAAGGGGTGTAGCCGATGGATCTGTTGGGTGTAGTTCGCAAACTCCACAGCACAGATGGCAATTCTTCCGCCCAGGCTCCAGCTGCTCTATGTAGCGGTGCCTCAAGACGTGGCTTGATTCCCTGCAGAATTAATCCATTGGCTTGCTCAACCTGACCATTGGATTGTGGGTGTGCCATAGATGCAAGGTCAGGTTGGATGCCTTTCTCCCAGCAATAAGCCTCCACTTCTCCGAGTGATAAATTATTGCCGTTGTCGGTGATAATGCTGTGTGGGAGACCAAATCTCACCACTAGATCTCGGACGAACCTGAGGGTAGTTGCCCCATCAAGCTTTCTAATGGGTTTAGCATCTATCCATTTAGTGAATTTGTCAACTGCTACAAGCAGATGCGTAAACCCACAAGGTGCTGTCTGTAACGGTCCCACCATGTCCAGCCCCCAGACCGTAAATGGCCAAGTTATTGGTATTGTTCGCAGTTCTTCAGCAGGAACATGTGGTTGTCGGGCATAATACTGGCATCCCATACATGTCTCAACCAGCTTGTCGGCGTCCGCCTTCGCGGTCAGCCAATAGAATCCTTGCTGGAAGGCTTTCGCAACCAACGACCGAGGAGCAGCGTGATGCCCGCAATATCCGAGATGGATTTCGCGCAGGATTTCCACACCTTCTAGCTGGGAAACACACTTTAGGTATACACCAGTAGTGCTCCTTTTGTAGAGTTGCCCATTGATTATGGTATAACCCTTTGATCGTCGTACTATTTGCCGTCTTTCGACTTTGTCATCGGGCAAAGTTTCGTGTTCGAGGTATTCCATGAACGGTTTTGTCCAAGCCAGAGGGACCTTAGTCACCATGTTGATGAAAGGGTCAGCTCTATCCGGGTTGTCGATGTTGGCTCCCTTCACGGATGGTGTGCGCAGGTTCTCTAGGAAAACTCCTGGCGGAATTCGCTTGTGCCCTGATCCAAGCTTAGACAGCAGATCAGCCGCCTCGTTTTGCTCCCTAGGTACATACTTGACTTCGTAGCCCAAGAAGCTCTTGGCTATCTCGTCCACTTCGTCTCGATATGCCACCATCATAGGGTTCCGCGCATTCTAGGTGCCAGCCACTTGCTGGGCAACCAAGTCAGAATCTCCACAGCAAACTATGCGCTTGATGCCAATATCCTTGGCTACACGCAGTCCGTGAATGAGTGCTTCATACTCCGCCATGTTGTTTGTAGCCTTGAAGTGGATCTGCAGAACGTAGTGTAGCTTGTCTCCTATTGGTGACTGTAGCAATACACCAGCCCCGAGCCGTTGAGCAGCTTTGATCCGTCAAAGTGCATCACCCAGTACTCTGGTTCTGGCAACGGAGTAGCAGCTGGCATCTCCGTCCAATCTGCAACAAAATCCGCCAAGGCTTGTGACTTGATAGCGTCGCGTCTCTTGTAAGTGATCTCGAAGGCAGCGAGTTCAATGCCCCACTTCACGACCCTTCCTTAGCGTCGCTGTTATTGATGATGTCGGATAGTGGAGTCTTGCTCACCACTGTGATTGGGTGCTCCTGAAAGTAATGCCTCAGCTTCCGAGAAGCAAGGAATACTCCATAAGCTATCTTTTGGTAGTGCGGGTAACGCTGCTTGGACTCCGTCAAGACCTCGCTCACATAGTAAACTGGTCGTTGAACTCCGTGCTCATAGCCTGGTTCCTTCCGTTGTACCACAACGACGATGCTGATAACCCGATTAGTTGCCGCCATGTAGATTAACAGGGGCTCACCAGGCTCGGGTGCTACAAGGATGGGCGCTGAGGAAAGGATCTCCTTGAGCTGCTTCAATGCTGCATCTGCTTCGTCCGTCCACGTGAATTTGTCTGCCTTCTTTAGCAACTTGTATAGCGGCTGAGCCTTCTCTCCAAGTCGGCTGAGGAACCGACTAACTGCTGCAACACAACCTGTTAGTCGTTGAATGTCCTTTAGGCATGTCGGACGGTTTATGTTTAAGATGGCCTTGATTTTCTCCGGGTTGACCTCAATTCCACGTTGGGAAATGATGAAACCCAACAATTTGCCGGCTGGAACCCCGAAGACACACTTCTTAGGGTTAAGCATCATGTTGTATTTCCGGAGATTATCAAAGGTTTCTTTTAAGACGGATATTAAGTCGTTTGAATTTTTAGACATCACCGCGATATCGTCCACATAAGCGTGAACGTTCCGACCAATTTGGTCATGAAGGCAATGTTGCATTGTCCGCTGGTAAGTAGCACCTGCATTTTTCAGCCCAAAGGGCATCGTGACATAGCAAAACGTGCTGTATGGAGTAGTGAACAAAGTGGCCAATTGGTCCGACTTCCTCATCTTGATCTGGTGGTATCCTGAGTATGCATCGAGAAAACACAAAAGTTCCGAGCCAGCCGTCGAGTCAATGACTTGGTCAATGCGAGGCAAAGCAAACGGATCTTTGGGACATGCTTTGTTCAAACCGGTGTAATCAATGCACATTCTTAATTCATTGGTTCCCTTTTTGGGGACAAGTACAGGATTGGCCACCCATTGGGTGTGAAGGACTTCTCGGATAAATCTAGCCTTAAGTAACCTAGCTATCTCTTTGCCAATGGCGCGTCTCTTCTCATCTCAAAAGCGTCATAGAGGTTGTTTCACTGGTTTACATTTTGGATCAATGTTTAAGCTGTGCTCGGCAAGTTCCCTAGGTACACCTTTCATGTCGGCAGGTTGCCAGGCAAAGATGTCCCTATTATCATGGAGGAATTCGACGAGCGCGCTTTCCTATTTGGGATCCAGGTTCGTCCCAATGGCGGTAACCTTAGAGGCATCGCCTACCACAAGTTCCACCGGCTTGGTCTCGATGGTGGCCTTGAACGCAGGAGTGGAGTCGGAGATCTGTTTCTTCGACGCGGGCATCACTGAGTCATCGACCTTGCTCTGGATCTCCTTGAATTCTTCGTTGTAGAGGACAGCTTCTGCAATGGCTGCCTCGTTGATCTTGCAGTCCCTTGCCTTGGTAAAGCTTCCGGATATGATGATGATGCCGTTTGGTCCGGGTATCTTGAGTTTGTTGTAGACGAAGCATGGCTTGACCATGAACGTGTGGAATATGTCGCGGCCGAATATGACGTGGTACACGCTCTTGAAGGGGACCACCTCGAAGGTCATGCGCTCTTGGCGGTAATTATTAACGTCGCCAAAAGCAACCTGAAGTGTAATGCACCCAAGGGACCGAGCCTCCCGACCAGGAAATACGCCGTGGAAGATGGTGTTGGTCCACCTTAGGTTTGCCTCCGTCAAGTTCATCTTCTGCAATGTATCCAGGTACATGATGTTGATGCTGCTTCCACTATCCACCATAAAATTGGTGAACTCCACGCCGTCAATCAAAGGGTTGATGACCATGGCGTACTGGTTCTCCGTGGGTATAAGGTCTGGGTGGTCCGTCCTGTCCCAAGTTATTGGAACCTCCGACCAGCGCAGGTGCTGGGGAACTGGGGGAGAGTAGCCATCAGGATCCTCAGAGAGGTCTTCTGTTGTCGGACGGTGGGGGTGCCAAGGAAAGTGTGGTAGACTGGGGCCTTCTTCGTGAAGGGGTTCTTGCCCTTGTCGTCGCTCTTGGCGGCGTGCTTGGGGTCAACGTCCTCGTCCATGTCACTTGAATCCTTGGACTCTTCCTCCTTCTTCTTCCCCTTGCCCTTGCCGCGCGGTCTGTTCTTCTGAATTTGCTTGTAGCCGGACTCCGGGTCGTCCTTGAGGTCGTTGACGAACTTGCAGTGTCGATTGGTATGGGTGGCCTTGCCGTTGGAGTCGAGGTGTACGAGGCACGACATATCGAGGTACTCCTTGTAGGTTTGGGGAATGCGGAGCAGTGCCGAGGTGGTTTCACTTCCTCGCTGCTGCCCACGACCAGCTCCCCTTCCTCGGCCATGTTGTCCGCCTTCTCCTCGTCCTGCAAAAGTCATAGCGACCATGTTGGTACATTGCTTTTCTTCTGGAGCGGTTTTCCACTTTGTACTACTGTTCCTCCGAGCTTGAGTTGGAACGGCCGTTGCCGGCAAGGAGCCACAAGCATCGTCGTCGGCAGCTGCGAACTCACTAGCCAACTGAATCATCTGGTTCAAGTCAAGCTGGTGATTGTCCTGCAAGCGCTTCAGCTTATGTCGGAGCAGCGTACCCCTTTCCAACCCATCGATGAAGGTGGCCATGGCGGTCTGGGCGTGCACTCCTGCGCAGGAATTCTTCATGTCCAGCCAGTGGGAGAGGTAGGTGCGAGATGTCTCGTCTTTCTCTTGCATGCACCGCTGTAGATCGCCCATGGTGCAGGGACGCTTGTATGTACCCTCAAAGTTCTTAGTGAACACTTCTTGCATGTCCAACCAGTTGTAGATAGATTTCTCCGGCAAGTCATCGATCCATTGACGGGCCGTGCCTGCCAACATTAATGGGAGGTATTTGACAGCGACGTTGGGGTTGCCTCCGGCAATCTCCACCGCGTTGACGTAGTCCTGCAACCATGTAGCTGGTTTGGCGGTGCCATCATAGGGCTTGATGGTCTTGTCAATCTGGAAACCTTTGGGGTAAGTTGCGGACCGTATTTCAGGTTCAAAGCAACGTGGTCCCAGGTATGGTCCTTCCCGGGCCTCGTGGATCTTATCGATCCGCGAACGTGCATCGTATGGCTCTGGGTTCTTCTTCTTTTTGTCAAGGGGATGGGCTGCGTGAACGACGCGGGCCCCCTCCGCCATGGTGACTGCTTGGTGGTGATGGAGGCGGAGGTGACGGTGGGTTAGCCTTTTTGCTGTTACCCTCCTGCGACGCCTCATGCCTGTCACGGTTGCTTGTCGGACGTGGAGGGTCGTGGCGTGACCTGCTCTTGTGTCCCTGGTTGCGCTCTCCGTCATGACGGGTCTGCTCTGTGTTGTCGCGGATGACGATGTCGCACTGCTTTGGTGGGGGCATATTCGTACGATGGTGAGCCTTGTAATCTTCGCGATGTCAGGGAGATCGAGGCGGTGGCGATGGGCGACGAGGTCGGGCCTTTTCTCCGTGGTCGGAGGATATGGGGATGGCATCCTTCCTGTTGCGTGCATCCCTCCGTCTTCGTTCTGATAAACCTGTCTGGGACCCGGCACCAAGAGGAGATCTGTCCCTTGGCGGCTTGTACTAGCTAGATTGGCAGAGCGCTGGGTCAGACTCAAGCCTCTGAGAGGTGGCCTTTTCCTGCTGCTTCACCGCCTTGGCCACTAGGTCATAGACCTGTTCCACTGCCTCAGGCGATCTATCCTGCTCCAGAAGGGTCTTGGAAACGGCGAGGTTAAGGAGTGGGGTGGGCATCACCTGCTTTCCTTCACTGTCAATGTATGGTTTGGCCTGTGCCGGCTTCGAGGGATCCCATCCTAGGTTGCGCCGTACACCAGGATCGTTGATGACGCAAGCCGGAGCTTTCTTAGCCTTCTGCTGTTGCAGTAAGGTCTTGTACTCGGCCTCCATTGCTCTAGCTTTCTCTATGGACTTCTGCACGTTGACCAGATCTCGATCTAGTTTAGCGCCTTGCTCCGCGATGGCTTGCGCTTCCTTCAGCAGCTGCTGGCGCTTCTCATCAAGCTGGGTCACGTTCCGGATATGATCAATCGTCAGTGGCTCGACGAGGAGATTGTCGTACATCACTCTATCAACTGGAGTAATTTCGGCTGCTGCAGACGTAGATGCTGGAGGCGGCAAGTTTGCGGTGTTGTTGTTGCTTGGGCCGGTGCTGAGTTCATGCGGCTGCTACACTGGCGGAGGAGGCATGACTTTTGCCCGATCATCGTCAGCAGCAATAAGTGGTCCCTTCCCCTTTTCCAGCGCCATAGGCGGAGCTCGTCCGGGTTGATCTTCATCCATCGTCGTCCCGATGGTGACAAACACCTCTCGGGATGTGACGGCATTATTGGCTTGCTCATCGCGCGTGTACTCCTCCTCCATCTCATGCATGGCGGAGTCTAGCTCTTCTGGACTAAAGTCTATCTCCTCTAAATCTGCACTGAAATCAGCATAAAGCGCGTCGATGACAAGGTCAGAGGATGCCAGGACTTCCTCAATGACGGGCGGTGGAGGTGCAATGGCCTCGACAATGACTGGAGGTGGTGGTGCTACTGCGACAATGGCGGCGGGAGGCGGTGGCGGTGGTGGCTGAATCGGAGGGGCTCCGTCAATGAGCGCAAGCGCTGTCTGAGCTGCTGCTTCGGCCTCCGCGTAGTTGTTGATGGTGTTCACCATGCCTTCGAAGGAAAGGCATCCTGACGCCTGCTGCCGTCTTAGAGAATGTCGGAGAAGCGTGCCATGGTCCAGTCCTTCCACAAAGTGATACATAGCATCTTCATTGGGGTAGTGGGCCAGATCGGCTCGTATACGGAGCCACCTGGCCAGGTAATCGCGGGGGTTTTCGCCCTCTCTCTGAACGCAGCGTGCCAGATCGAAGATGGTAACCACGCCAACGAACTTGGATCTCTGCTGTCCAGACGCACGGACGAAGCCGGCAGATTTGCAGTGATCTTCCACCTTTATATCCTGCACAAGGGCGGTTTGGGTGGGCCTTGAATTTTTCTGATCTTTGCCGGCAAACTCCGAGGAGAGATCCGACATTGACCCTTCCGCGAACGTATCCTGCCCGTAGGCGGTCCGTGCGGGCCTTGATGCTCCTCCGACTCCCACGGAACTAGTGCCCGAGTCAGTTTCGCCTATGAAGAGGTGGATGTCTCTGATAGGATCGATCGAACACCGCGTAGGGTTTGTCTTCGCCGGGATCCAGAACTCGTCAGGGGGACGATCGGAACATTGCCGGAGAAGAGAACGCGAATGATGGTTACGGTTTCGCCGATTCCCGCAAAGATCTTGGTCCTCGCCCGCTGAAGAGCCTGAAGCGCCTCTGGCCCCACGGTGGGCGCCAACTGTCGTGGTATTGCCGACGAGTATGCCATGGAGGGGTCCTCACAGTGCGTGTTTAGAGACGTGGGGGAAGGCGGACGGTTGACGGGTACGAGGTAACATAGCTTACCCAGGTTCAGATCCCACGACGGTGGCGGAATCCTACTCTTGCTATAAATCACTATAAGGGCAATACGCCGAGTTACAGGGATTGGTTCGCTGTGCGAGGTTGTGTGAATCAATGCCCTAAAGGATCCCATAGGCCCGACTTATATAGTCGCCAGGTCCTAGGGTTACAGGGAAAAGTCCTAGTCGGACAGGTTACAGAGTCCTACACCGTCTATTACTAGTCTTGTGTATCTTGCACTCCAAGGCTCCGGGTACGTTGGTGACTCCACCGTAGCCTTCTTTATCCGGCATGGGCCTCCCTTCTGGATCCATCTAACTGGGCCGCCCAGCAGGCCATAGGCCATGCTACCGACTATGGGACACCCGGGTTATCCGGATAAGTGACATGCTATGAGGATACCCATATAGCATATCCCCAACAAATACCCCCTCTTGGAGTCACTAGCAACTACTTGGACAAGATAGCTACTAACAACGGAGAGCATGCAAGATCACAAACAACATAGACATGATAGAATCAAATAGACAAAACCATTAATCAATCTGACATAGTAATCTCAATATCCATCGGATCCCTGCAAAAACAACATGCATGATTACAAATCGATTAGATATTGATCATGAATGGATCTCGCAAGATCTAGACATGAAAGCACAAGGAGGAGATACAACCATCTAGCTACTACATGGACCCGTAGTCCAAGGTGGAACTACTCACGCTTCATATCAGAGGCTGGCATGATGAAGAAGAAGGCCTCCGGGATGATCTCCCCTCCGGCGGGGTGCCAGGAAGAGCTTTAGATCCCCTAAATCTAGGGATGATGGTGGCGGCGGCTACAGACGGTTTCGTGAAATATTTATCGGGTACTTAGGGTTTAGGCATCGGGGGGATTTTATAGGCAAAGAGGCGAGGACAGGGGGCCACACCCTGCCTAGGCGCGGGCCCACCCTAGGCCACGCCTGGGGGTTGGGGGCAGCCGCCCTGTGGCGCCCCTCCGTCTCTCCTCTGGACTCTGTGTTCTCCTCGGTGAAATATTGACTTTGTCTTTTGTCCCGTCTAATTCTGAGAATATTTCCTTACTAGCTTTTCTGGAACCAAAAACAGCAGAAAACAGGCAACTAGTACTATGGCAACTTTTTTTTGAGAGCGCACTATGGCAACTTGTTAATAGGTTAGTACCAGAAAACATATGAAAAGCACCTCAAAGTGTGGACAAAGCAAAGCAAAGTAGATAGTAAACAAGCATAGAACATTAAAAATTATAGATACGTTTACGACATATCACTCCCCTCTTCGGGAAGGAATTTCCCCAGCAGAAATCTGTCTACCGGAGGGCTCTTTCTCTCTCGGTGTTTTCCGCCCTGCAGAGGCGGCGGAATCTTTCTATGGTCGCTCCCCGTGTATTAGGGTTTCGAGGAGAAGATATAGGCGAGAGGGCAGAGCCAGAGGTGGGCCAGGGTGGGCACACCCCCTGTAGGCGCGGCCTAGGGTGTCCCGCGCCTAGGGGTGTGGGCCCCCTATGGCCCAACTCCGCCTCCTCTTCTGGCATCCTTCATCTTTCGGGAAAATAGGATTTTCTGTAGTTTTACTAGTATTTTTCTAATCTTCACGAAATTGCATCAAAACACCGCTATTTCCATCAGAATCCTGACTCCGGTGGTTCATCCTCCAACAATCATCCAACATGCAAAAACAGATGAAAAGACATAAGTAACACCACTTGATATGAAATATATCAATGATTATAGGCAAATTATGATATAGAAAGGTGATGCAAATTGGACGTATCAACTCCCCCCAAGCTTAGACCTTAGCTTGTCCCCAAGCAAAAACTGAGCTCAGTAAACATGTCCACAGGTTTATGGAATGAAGTGTCGATAAAAATAATACGGACAAGAAGCATCACACTTACCAATGCACATCTCATAGAAGAAAGAAACTCACCATTATATAACTTATCTAGCAACAAGTATGGAAATCACAATAGAGATGCATAGGGATAAATCATAATTGGGATTGGCAAACTTTGTTCTTGGTTAGAGAACAGTTGGCAAACTGTTTTCAAGTAAAGCTTTTGTAAATAAGTTTTATAACAGGAGTACTCTTTTTGCTCAAACATAAAATGTTTTTCACAATGATAGCTTTCAAAGTAATACTCATTTATATAAGATTCTTGTGCAAACAAAGAAGATAAAGAACATGATTTAATAAATCATCATATGAATGCTTGAAACACAACAACTCAAATGCTTGCTGGATATAGAGAGGAATAGGTTTACTGAATCAACTTAGAAGTAGGAGAAAGGGCCCTTCATAGAGGGAAGCAGGGATTTCAAGTTCATAAAGAGCTTCCAAAAGATTATGGTACTTACTAGCTTTGAGCTCTCATTGCCCCTATCATAAGCATCTTGAGGTGATTAAGGTTAAAGTGAACAAAGATGGAGTATATGCTTGACAAAATATAAGTTGGCAATCTCATGTCCCTTGAGTACGAGGGCCGCTCCTCATGCTACTCAACTTTAGTTACCGGTAAGTTCTTGTCATTGTAAGTACATGTGTATCATAAAGAACCGCCAACGGGTTACCCCTTGCACATGATACATGAGCTATCCCATAATAAAAATGACAAGGCAAGCAGACAGTGAGCATCTCAGTGATCTTTTTATTTGCTATTTGCATAGGTTTTTATTGAGGATGCTTCACAGATTTCTCACTATGGTTATGTTGCAAGTTTCCACCATGATTAGGCATGGCTTAGGCTAGCAGCCCAGGCATTTATCTAAAACACATACATAACTCCATGGACTTACAAGCTCCCCTTTTATTTCACACTGACAACATCCGCAAACAAAAGAGCATGATATCAACTGTGTATGATGTATAGGTGAAATGTTGAAAGCGTTCCCTGTGACAACACGATTCTGATAATTCCAACGTATAGGTGCAAGCATATACAACTTCGACGACACAATGGTTTAAATTTATTAGGGGCAAGAAAATAAGGTGTGCCATCAAGTTTGTGAGAGATTTACTAACTAGTTTTCACATAACAAAATATTTTTTAATTCGAAAGATAGATGAAGCTTGAGATTTACTTGGAATAGAAATAATGCTAATAGGTAGATATGGTGGACACAAATGGCACAGGTTTTGGTTTAAAGGGTTGGAAGCATGAGAAGTATGCCTTCTCAAAATAGGTTTTTGGCTAGCAAGGATGGGTAGCAAGCAAAAGAGTTGAAGGAAACAAGCAAACATACAAGTAATAAAGCCAAACATGCAAACTTCCTTGAAGACACAAAAGATCTTAAATAAAGAATACTAAACTTATGATCCAATCAAGGAAGAAAATATAAGATACAAAATACCTGTAAGCTTTTCTTTTTTTCCTTCAAACCTTAAAAAGTGTTGCTACTGACCAGATCTCAGTTTGCCAAAACCAATTTAGATCTACTTGATGCTCCCAAAGTGATACCAATACTGATCAACAAGATCAATCATATAATAGAGATTGCAAACTAGAATAAGAAGTGCAAAAATTAAAAGATGAGACTTCTCATTAATATTCCATAAAGGCACTCACACCAAGGGATACATAGATAACCAACTAAAGGAGAGATACTTCCACAATGCAAACCAACCTATAAGATAACTTGTCTACCCAAGATATAACTGTACTTAAAAAGGTAAAAGATAGAAGATAATGATGTGATACCACGGCACTCCCCCAAGCTTGGAACAAGCCAAGGGGATTCCAAACCTGATGATGAATTACTCCTTTGGTGGCGGTGGTGTTCTCTTGATAAGATCTTCAATCAGTTCCCTCAAATCCTCAATCTCGAAGGTTAGAATACGAATCAACTCCGAATTATGCTCAATGCGGTTCATGATCATGTTGGATCGAGAATCCCAGTCTTTGTTATTCTTTCCCCACTCTTCCTTCTTAGTATGTTCCTTCCTTCTTAGTACGTTCCTTCCCTGCATGGTTAGAACGAGGCAGATCCCAAACAGAGGGCAACCTCCCTTGGGCCACCTTTTCGTATTGTTGCTCAATTATGAGAGTATGGAAGGGGTTCTTGGTGCGCGAAGGAAGTGAACGTGGAGAGAGGATATGACGTGGGGTTTTCCCTCGTGTAGACATTTGTGCTCTCCTCCTAAGCTTGCTAGGGTTTGCCACCACTCCAATTCTTGCAACGGTAGTGTGGGTGTATGGATGCTCTTCCTCTTTCATGTCTTCTTCATCCCCAACCAAGATCTACTCCTCCTTGGGGTTTTGAGGATCATCTTCCACGAGCTTCTTGCCTTTGTCGTTGGCGGAGACCATGGTGCTCTGATACGTCAGAAACGTATCTATAATTTTTTATGTTCCATGCTTGTTTAGTATCTACTTTACTTTTCTTTGTCCACACTTTGAGGTGTTTTTATATGTTTTCTGGTACTAACCTATTAACAAGATGCCACAGTGACAGTTGCCTGTTTTCTTCTATTTTTGGTTCTAGAAAGGCAGAAAATCAATATTATCGTAATTGGACGGGACAAAAGCCAAAGTCAATATTTTGCCGTGGGGAACATGAAGCCGAAATACGAGACGGAGAGGACTCACCAGGGGGCCACACCCCCTAGCCACGCGGGTGGGCCCACCCTGCCCCTAGGAGGGGGTGCAGCCGCCCTGGTAGCCCCTGCCTCATCTCTTCGCCTATAAGAAGCCCCCGATGCAGAAATCCTAGACACCCGATCAATATTCCACGAAACCGACTGTAGCCGCCGCCACCATCATCCCTAGATCGGGGGGATCTGAAGCTCTTCCCGACACCCTGCCAAAGGGGAGATCATCCCGGAGGCCTTCTTCTTCATCATGCCAGCCTCCAGTATGAAGCGTGAGTAGTTCCATCTTGGACTACGGGTCCATGTAGTAGCTAGATGGTTGTATCTCCTCCTTGTGCTTTCACATCTAGATCTTGTGAGCTCCGTTCATGATCAAGATCTAATATATTTGTAATCATGCATGTTGTGTTTGCGGGGATGCGATGGATATTGAGATTACTATGTCATATTGATTAATGGTTTTGTCTATTTGATTATATCATGTCTGTGTTGTTTGTGATCTTGCATGCTCTCCATTGTTAGTAGCTATCTTGGCCAAGTAGTTGCTAGTGACTCCAAGAGGGGGTATTTATGCTCGATAGTGGGTTCATGCCTCTACTTAATCAAGGGAAGTGACAGAAATCTCTACAGATGTAGATGTGTTGTTGCCACTAAGGAGAAAACAACAGTCTCTTGTTCATGGAACAAGTGGATTGTTTACCTTACACACTTTGCTTAAAGCAGTTGTCTGTTGCTTACAACTTAATACTGGAGGGGGTTCGGATGATAACCCAAAGGTGGACTTCTAGTCATAGATGCAGTTGGATGGCGGTCTATGTATATTGTTGTATTGCCCAATCGAATCTCATAGGATCTTTTTGTCTAGTATTGCATTGTTATGCCTTGCTCAGTCCTGTCAATTGCCCTGTTGTAATTTGTTTACCCATCATGCCATGTTTGTTTACCTAAGGAGAACACCTTTAGTGAACTATGGACCCCGGTCCAATCTTTACCATTGATACATCTTCCACTGTTACTCTTTACTTGTTGCAAACCATCATCGCCTTCCACACCATACAGCTAATCCTTTGTTACAGCAACCAGTGAGATTGACAACCTCACTGTTAGTTGGGGCAAAGTCTTGAGTTTGTGTTGTGCAGGTTTCCACGTTGCTTGCAAAACCTTTGAGATGTTTCCTTTCTCCTACTGGTTCAATAACCTCAGTTTCTTACCGAGGGAAGACTTGCTGCTATGCTACATCACACCTTGCTCTTGGGGTTTCCGGACGAAGTGCTTGTAGGCGCCATCAACAGTTTTTCTGGCACTGTTGTCAGGGAGGCTAAGGACGTCTTCACAAGGAGAGTCCTCCTCAACCTTTCTCTTTTCTTTTTTTAGTTTGCTTAGTTTGTTTTTCTTGGTTTTGTTTGCCTATTCTTATCAAAAACTCCAAAAAAAATTAGTTTAGTTTGGTTTTCTTTCTTTTATAAAAACACAAAAAAGTTAGTTCCTGCTCTAGTTGTTGCTGTTGTTTTGGCTTGCTCCACTTTTGCCAAAATGAACTCTGCTGAGAACACCAAGTTGTGTGACTTCACTAGCACAAACACCAATGATTTCCTTAGCACTCATATTGCTCCACCTGCTCCTGATGCTACCTTTTATGAAACTAAGCCTGCTTTGTTGAATCTTGTGATGATAGAGCAATATTCTGGTGCTAGTTCTGATGATGTTGCTGCCCATCTCAATAGCTTTGTTGAACTTTGTGAGATGCAAAAGTATAAGGATGTAGATGGAGATATTATTAAGCTCAAGTTGTTCCCTTTGTCCTTGAGAGGAAAAGCTAAAGAATGGTTGCTATCTTTGCCTAGAAATAGTATTGATTCTTGGATTAAGTGCAAGGATGCTTTTATTGGAAAGTACTACCCTCCTGCTAAGATTATATCTATGAGAAGTGACATTATGAAATTTAAACAACTTGATAATGAACATGTTGATCAAGCTTGGGAAAGAATGAAATCTTTGGTTAAGAATTGTCCCACTCATGGACTTACTGCTTGGATGATTATCCAGACTTTTTATGCAGGTTTGAACTTATCTTCAAGAAACCTGTTGGATTCAGCTGCTGGAGGTACCTTTATGACCACCACCTTGGGTGCTGCAACAAAACTCCTTGATAATATGATGGTTAATTATTCTGAATGGCACACTGAGAGAGCTCTACATGGTAAGAAGGTAAATTCTGTTGAAGAAACCTCTTCTTTGAGTGATAAGATTGATGTTATTATGGATATGCTTGTTAATGGTAAAGCTCCTTTATATCCAAACAATGTTCCCTTAGCCTATTTGGTTGCTCAAGAAGAGCAAGTTGATGTGAACTTCATTAGAAACAACAATTTTGGCAACAATACTTATGGTAATAACTATAGGCATTATCCTCCTAATAATGGAAATGCTTATCATGGTAGATCTGGAATGCCTAGTGAAGATAGGATTCTAGAATTTGAAAGATCCACTAAAAACTTTATGCAGATGCAATATGAGCAAAACAAGATATTCACTAAAACTATGGAAGAACAATCTATTATCTTGAAAAACATTAGTCATCATCTTGAGAATCTGAATAGAGAAATTCCTAGTTTATAGTCAAAAAATTTGAGTGCTGAGAAGAATATTTCTTCTTTGTCCGAAGCGCAGTCCTCTTTGATTAATAAAATGGCTGCTAAACCTAAAACAATGGAAAGTACCTTTGCTGCTACTCATGCCATACATGTTACTATTGATGAAAATGTTAGACTGTTAGCCCAACTTCATGCTAAGTGGGAAAGGGAAGCTGAAATTTATAGAAACAATAGTGTGTGCACCATCACTAGAATGGATACCACTAAACCACAAGAAGTCCCTATTCCTCCTCCTACAATGCCTAAGCCTAATGAGTCTACTACTAGTGATGCTAAGTTTGATTTTGATCTTGATGGTTGCAATATTTCTAAAGTGATTTTGTTTCTACAAAAACTTGCTAGAAGTCCTGATGCTAGTGATATGCATGTTGCTTTCACCAAACACATTACAGATGCTCTTGTTAAGATTAAGGAAGAGAAGTTAAAACACAAAGCTTATATTCCTAGGAAACTAGAATATAGTTGGGAACCCATTATTAATATGCAAGTGAATGACTTTGATGTCAAAGCTTCATGTGATATTGGTTCTAGTATCTCTATTATGCCTAGGAAGATTTATGAAATGCTTGATTTGCCACTTTTAGAAGATTGTTATTTGGATGTACCACTTAATGATAATGCTAAGAAGAAACTCATGGGGAGTATTAATTATGTTCTCATTATGGTTAACAATGCTTATGTCCCTGTTGATTTCTATGTTATGGATGTTGAATACAATGCTTCTTGTCCTATTACTTTGGGAAGACCTTTTCTTAGAACTGTTGGTGCCATCATTGATATGAAAGAAGGCACCATTAAATATAAATTTCCATTCAAGGAAGGTATTGAACATTTCCCTATGAGGAGAGAGAAGTTGCTTTTTGCTCCTCCTTTGAAAGCAAGGTTTGATGTTAATGCTTCCTCATTTGAAAATACTTGATTTCTTGCTTCTTGTGCCTAACTTAAAGACGTTAAAGAAAAGTACTTGTTGGAGATAACCCAAGAGTTTCCTTGAGTCTTGGAAGTTATTACTTCAGTAATGACCTCTCATTATCCTTTTTGTTTGATTTTTGTGCCAAGAATGACCTCTAATGAGAGGGAAGTAAGATTTGGGGAGTTGCTGTCCCGAAACAGATTTCTGCCCTCCACCATAAAAATTCGTGAGAAGTCTTTGTAAGTAGTATTGAGCTGACAATTTACGAATAAAGCCCCCAGTATGTTAGATAACTTTCATTAGTTAAACACTTTTTGATTTGAGCAACATAATATTTTCGAAAAAATCGGTTTCTACCTACTGGTCTGTTTTGACAGATTTCTGCCATTATTTGCATTTGCTTCTTATTGATTCCTTTTTGGGTTCTTTTTGGGGAAATTGAGCTTTTTGAAGGAGTTGCCACAGTATCTTGTGTTTTTAGTGAATTTTTTTGCTGTTCTAAAACTAAACCCAAAGTTCTATTATCTTTTGAATACACTAATGTTGCTAATGAAGATTGTGTGAAGTTTTGTATGAAGGAAAAATTTCAGGTGTAGTGAGAGAATGATGTAATGGGATGAAGAATGGACAAAATATCAACCTTGGGGATTCCACCCCGGTGTCACCCCAAGAAATATCCAAGAGGTACAAGCGTCAAAGCTTGGGGATGCCCAAGGCATCCCCTTCTTCATCAATAAAAAGCTCAGGTCTTTCTAGACACTTTGTTTTTATTGTTTCATGCACTGTTGTGTTGTTCTTGGAGTGTCTTAATTTTGGTTTGTTTTGCTTAGTTTGTTTATTTTGCTTGAATAAAGTAGTTTGGACTCCTGTTCTCGCTGTGTTGTTTCAAATAAGTCGATTGGTGTTGGAAAGGAGTGGAAAGTTCTTGCTTGAAAGTGCAAGAGGAGCTTGCATTGACTGTGACTTAGACTTTAGCATGTCATGCTAGCTGTTGTTTTGACCTTATGATTAGTGATTATTGATGTAGCATGACTTGTTCCAAACAATTGGGATTGCTTACTGTGCCTTGAAGGAATCACGCGTTGTTTTAGCATACAAAAGCATAGTATTGTGGTTTTCTCCTTTGATGCTTTGTTTGGGTTGACTTGGCACATGCTCACACCATGTTATGACTATGAAAAAGTCACCATAGCCTCTATTATCATTTAGTCCTTGACTTGTAGTACCACTCTATGCTTTGATTAGTAATGTTTTGTCGCTCTGCATGATTATGGCCATTATTGCTCTCTTAGTTGGTTGCTCCCAGTCTTTTGCTAGCCTCCACTTGTATGAGTAAGCTCTACTCATGCTTCCAACTCCCAAGAAACCAAGTTATTCCAAAGTGTCCACTATAAATTCCTATGCATGGTGTGCTACACCATTCCAAGTATATTCTTGTTTTCAGCTATCTTCCAATTAAAAAGTATTTTGTTATGTGAAAACTTAGTGATTAAAGCTCTCACAAACTTGATGGCACACTTTATATTCCTCGCCCCTAATAAACTTGAACCATTGTGTCATATATGTTGTCTATGCTTGCACTTATACCTTGGAATTTGCAGAACCATGTTTTCATGGGGAACGTTATCAACATTGCACTTGTACTTTGTACACAGTTGATATCATGCTCTTTTGTCTATGGATGTCGTCGGTGTGAAATAAAAAAGGGATCTTGTAAGTCCATGGAGTTATGTATTTTGTGTTAGAGAAATGCCTGGGCCGCTAGCCTAAGCCATGCCTAATCATGGTGGAAACTTGCAGCATCACCATAATGAGCAATCTGTGAAGTATCCTCAATAAAAACCTATGCAAGTAGCGAATAAAAAGATCGCTGAGATGCTCATTATCTGCTTGCCTTGTCATTTTGGTTATGGGATAGATCTTGTACCATGTGAAAGGGGTACCCTGTTGGCGGTTCTCTATGATACACATGTACTTACTATGACAAGAATTTACAGGTGACTAAAGTTGAGTAGCATGAGGTGCGACCCTCGTATTCAAGGGACATGAGATTGCCAACTTATACTTTGTCAAGCATATACTCCATAGTTTGTTCACTTTAACCTTAATCACTTCAAGATGCTTATGATAGGGGCAATGAGGGCTGAAAGCTAACAAGTACCATAATTTTTAGAAGCTCTTTTTGAAACTTGAAATCTCTGCTTCCCTTTATGAAGGGCCTTTCTTCCACTATTATATTGAGTCTCCACCTTCTTCCTTTAGGCACCATTAAGAGAGCATAGTTGTCATTCTTAGTTCTATGTGCAGTGTCCCAAAACTTATTGATTGATGCATATTGTTGATATTGCTTGTTCTTGTGCTATTTGTATCTAGTCACTCTTATGAACTTTGAAGGTGTCCTATGCATATATTTGCTACTCCATGAGGGACAAGCTGAATGCCACTATGCCATGTTTTCTGTATGTGAAACAAATAAACGTTTTTCAATGCATGTTATCCATGATCTTTGTTTGTAGCCTTTCATGTTGCATGCATAGTTACTTTGTCTTATTGTTAGAACTCCATCTTTCATGCACATGTTTAGAGTTCTTTGATCCCAGCTTTCAATGCTTGCAAATGGTTTGATCTTGGTTTTGATGGTGCATGTCACCTCAAAAAATATTCTCTTATCACTTACCTACTCGAGGACAAGAAGGAGTTAAGCTTGGGGATGCTTGATACGTCGGAAACGTATCTATAATTTTTGATGTTCCATGCTTGTTTAGTATCTACTTTGCTTTGCTTTGTCCACACTTTGAGGTGTTTTTATATGTTTTCTGGTACTAACCTATTAACAAGATGCCACAGTGTCAGTTGCCTGTTTTCTTCTGTTTTTGGTTCTAGAAAGGCAGAAAATCAATATTCTCGGAATTGGACGAGACAAAAGCCAAAGTCAATATTTTGTCATGGGGAACACGAAGCCGGAATATGAGACAGAGAGGACTCACTAGGGGGGCACACCCCTGGCCAGCGGGTGCGCCCACCTCGCACCTAGGGGTGCAGCCGCCCTGGTGGCCCCTTCCTCGCCTCTTCGCCTATAAGAAACCCCCGATGCAGAAACCCTAGGCACCCGATCAATATTCCACGAAACTGTTTGTAGCCGCCGCTACCATCGTCCCTAGATCGGGGGGATTTGAAGCTCTTCCTGGCACCCTGCCAGAGGGGGATCATCCCGGAGGCCTTCTTCTTCATCATTCCAGCCTCCGGTATGAAGCGTGAATAGTTACACCTTGGACTACGGGTCCATGTAGTAGCTAGATGGTTGTATCTCCTCCTTGTGCTTTCATGTCTAGATCTTGTGAGCTCCGTTCATGATCAAGATCTAATCTATTTGTAATCATGCATGTTATGTTTCCGGGGATCCGATGGATATTGAGATTACTATGTCACATTGATTAATGGTTTTGTATATTTGATTCTATCATGTCCGTGTTGTTTGTGATCTTGCATGCTCTCTGTTGTTAGAAGCTATCTTGGCCAAGTAGTTGCTAGTGACTCCAAGAGAGAGTATTTATGCGCGATAGTGGGTTCATGCCTCTACCTAATCAAGGGAAGTGCAGAAATCTCTATGGTTGTAGATGTGTTGTTTCCACTAGGGAGAAAACAACGGTCTCTTGTTCATGGAACAAGTGGATTGTTTACCTTACACACTTTGCTTAAAGCAGTTGTCTGTTGCTTGCAACTTAATACTGGAGGGGTTCAGATGATAACCCAAAGGTGGACTTCTAGTCATAGATGCAGTTGGATGGCGGTCTATGTATATTGTTGTATTGCCCAATCGAATCTCATAGGATATTTTTGTCTAGTATTGCATTGTTATGCCTTGCTCAGTCCTGTCAATTGCCCTGCTATAATTTGTTTACCAAGCATGCCATGTTTATTTATCTAAGTAGAACACCTTTAGTGAACTATGGACCCCGGTCCAATCTTTACCATTGATACATCTTCCACTATTACTGTTTACTTGCTGCAAACCATCATCACCTTCCACACCATACAGTTAATCCTTTGCTACAGCAACCGGTGAGATTAACAACCTCACTGTTAGTTGGGGCAAAGTCTTGAGTTTGTGTTGTGCAGGTTATTAGCAAGTTTATGACCCTGCACAACACAAACTCAAGACTTTGCCCCAACTTACAGTGAGGTTGTCAATCTCACTGGTTTGTTGAAAACAAAGGATTAAATGTATAGTGTGGAAGATTATAGTTTCTTGTAGAAAGTAAACGGTAACAGTAGATGATGTATCAATGATAAAGATTAGACCAAGGTCCATAGTTCATTAGAGGTGTTCTCCTTAAAATATATAACATGTTGGGTGAAAAAATTATAGAGGGGCAATTGACAGACTGAGGAAAGCATAACAATGCAAATACTAGACATCATGACTCCTATGAGATTTGATTGGGCATACAACAATCTACATAGACCGTAATCCAACTGCATCTATGACTAATAATCCACCTTCAGGTTATCATCCAAACCCCTTCCAGTATTAAGTTGCAAGCAACGGATAACTGCATTAAGCAATGTGTGTAAAGTAAACAATACAATTGTTCCATGAACAAAAGATTGTTGTTTTCTCCCTAGTAGCAAAAGCACATCTATAACTTTATAGATTCCTGTCACTTCCCCAAATTACTAGAGGCATGAACCTACTATCGAGCATAAATACTCCCTCTTGGAGTCACAAGCATCTACTTGGCCAAGATAGCTACTAGCAACGGAGAGCATGCAAGATCACAAACAACACAGAAATGATAGAATCAATAATCAATCTGACATGATAGAATGAATAATCAATCTGACATAGTATCTCAATATCCATTGGATCCCCGCAAGCACAACATGTATGATTACAAATAGATGATCTTGATCATGAACGGAGCTCACAAGATCTAAACATGATAGCACAAAGGAGGAGAAACAACCATATAGCCCATAGTCCAAGGGTGAACTACTCACGCATCATACCAGAGGCTGGCATGATGATGAAGAAGGCCTCCAGGATGATCTCTCCCCTCCGGCAGGGTGCCGGGAAGAGCTTCAGATCCTCCCGATCTAGGGGCGATGGTGGCGGCGGCTATGGACTGTTTCGTGGAGATCTGATCGGGTGCTTAGGGTCTATGCATCGGGGTGACTTTATAGGTGAAGAGGCCCACACCTAGGGCTGGCACCCCCAGGCCACACCGCCCTAGGGTGTGGCGGCCTCGTGGCCCCACTTCATCTCCCCTCTGGACTTTGTGTTCTCTTCGGTAAAATATTTACTTTCGATTTTGTCCCGTCCAATTCCGTGAATATTTACTTACTAGCTTTTCTAAAACCAAAAATAGCAGAAAACAGGCAACTGACACTGCGGCATCTTATTAATAGGTTAGTCCCAGAAAATGTATAAAAATACCTGAAAGTGTAGATAAAGCATAGCCAAGTTGATACTAAACAAGCATGGAACATCAAAAATTATAGATACGTTTACGACGTATCAATCATCACCTTCCCCAAGCTTAGACTCTTGCTCGTCCTGAGCAAGTTTAGCTTAATGGATGTGATCCTCATATTCATGAAGCTGAGTTGATAAAATAAATGAGGCAGTTGCAGCATGTGTTTATCAGAAAGGATACATATAAATAAGTTCATGAATAGTAACTTACTCGAACCATCCAAATAATATTAGTAGGCTTCCACACCTTTAGTAATTAACAGTTCACAAAAGATTATTATCAACATGATGTAAAAGTATTCGGTTCAACCAAATGAGTTAGTGAGGTAGTTCCAGGTGTTTTAGGATTAACATATTCACTTGGGATTCAAAATCTCAAATGTCTCTTTGTCTTACTACAATATAATGGTATATGCCTATTTGCTCTTTACACACTCGCTCTTTTTCTTTGTCTTTTTCCTTTTCTTCATATTTTTATTTTTCTTCTTTCTTTATATATATTCGTGCTCACACTTTTGTTTAAGTGTTGTGCAAAGGAGCTAGCCATATATTCCACTTCATGTAGGAATTCGAAGTTTAATGATCTCAATTACCAAATTCCAAATATATATGAAGCATCTTTATAGCTTGAATATTCTACCTCAACTTGTTCTCACTCTATTTGATAGCACTTATAATTTCTCCTTTGTTCAAGGTTTTCCTTTTTCTTCTTAGTTAGTTGGATAATCTCTCCTTTTTGTAAATCAAACCATGGACCTACAACATAATGATCAAATTATCTGTATATGTTCCGTTAATACCAATGGTGTGGAAGACTCCTATTGCTATCATAAAGTGCAAGTAAAATCATACTCAAGCCATTCATATATCCAGTAAGACGAACGCAAACTCAATAATGCTCCATATATTATAATAAACTCAGAATTTCATAAATGGAATCAACTATTCCTGAAGGGAATTCTAATGATGCAATCTTTATTTATAAACTCAAAATAATGCGAAACTAAAAATAATAGACTTATAAGATTTATTACAAGGCTTTAGAGATCTCCCCAAGCTTGGAATCAAGTCAGGCGGGATCAAATAACTCCTTGCCGGTACCTATTCCTCCTCCTGGGTATGATGAGTATTACCTTCTTCTCCTAGGTTGCTAACTTTATCTATGCTTGCGAGGCGGATGCTGAGCTCGGCCATGTCGTATTGAAGCTTCAAAATTTTCCTCTGGAGTAATTTCTTCTCATCTGTCAGCTCAAAAATAGTTTTAATCAATAAACCAACTCTACCATCGATGTCATTGACCTTTTTCTCAAGGTCTTTGCTCATCATCCAGTAGGAGTCAATCCCTTCTCCAATAGTTTCAACACATGCCTTTGAAGCTTTTTCCAATTGATAGATCTTATCATGAATCTCATCGTGCCGCACCTTCTTGGGTTTAAGAGGTGGCAGACTAAGAGGAGGTTTATAATAAGATCCTATGTTGTGACAATAAGGATTAGGGAGATACTAATCCTTGCTCCTTCTCTGATCTGCTTGCCTCATCATCCCCATACTTTGCGGGAACATGTCCTCCCAATTTGGGAGAGGCTTGATCTTCGAGCTGGATGACGATGATGCTTCTTTTAGTTCCACCCCCTCGATCCTCTTCACGGGCTTCTCTTCCTTCTTCCTCCAAATCTTGTTGACATGGAAAGGCTGCATGGCTTCGCTGCATGGATGTTGTTAGAACGGGCTTGTATGGAGATGGCGATGGTTTTTTGAGGCCGATGGTATGGCTCTACGGAAACTTAATAAAAAGGTTAGATGCAATCATCTTTAAAAGGGGAGGTCGAAAACCCTAGGCGCCAAGCTTAATGAGCAACTATACGGGCGCGGCCCTTATAGATCCGGACGTATAGTTACGAACCGACTATAGATTTTTTTTATTTATCTATGGTGGTACCAACTATACGGCTGCAACTATACGGCCGGGAAATTTCTTCCCGCTGTATAGTTGGTCATTAAACCTTCTGTATATTGGCATGGAAATTTGGGGATGCGCTGAATAACTGTACAACCACAACTATACGGCTGGAAATTTAATTTTCGCCGTATAGTTGATCGTTAAGGTTACATTACACATCAAAATTTATCTGTTTTTTTGGTAATTCTTTATTAGTCTGAAATTTTAATGAAATACCAAATTTAACAGAAAAATGATGACTTAAATTTTCGAACAACATTAACATTCACTGAACGAGATTTTTATCATAACCAAATTTCTTTTATTTCACAAGATCTTCAAGTGTTCCTTTATTCAATCTCAAACCTTACTAAAACTTACTTAAAAATTTAAAACTTAATCGTACCTTTATTTCACATGGGTTGCCTCCCATGAAGCGCTAGTTTATGGTATATAGCTTGACCATAGTGTTGCTTACTTTGTCTCGATCTTATCCTTCTTCCAATTACCATTCCTTCCATACTTTTTATCAATCAACTCTTATGGGGTAATTATTCGTAAGGTGATTGCACTTATATATTATTTTGTGCGATAACGCTTCAAGCGTTGTCCATTCACCACCCATGAAAGAGAGGGTGTTTTCCCGTGGAGCTTCACTACTCCCGATGCATAAGCTTCTTCAACTATATAGGGGCCTTTCCACTCTCACGTGAGCTTTCCTGGAAACAACTTAAGACGAGAGTTATAGAGCAAAACTTTATCTCCACTTTTAAATACCTTATCCTCTATTTTTCTATCATGCCATCTTTTTACTTTTTCTTTAAACAATATAGCATTTTCATAAGCCTCACTCCTAAACTCATCTAAAGCATGTATGTCTAATAAACATTTTTCTCCTGCTGCTTTAAGATCATAGTTTAAGTTCTTGATTTCCCAAAAGTCTCTATGTTCCAATTCTAAAGGTAGATGACACGTCTTATCGTATACCATGTTATATGGTGTCATACCCATCAGATTTTTAAATGTAGTTTGGTATGCCCAAAGAGTGTCATTTATCTTGTATGACCAATCTTTCCTTGATTTATCCACCGTCTTCTCGAGTATGGTCTTCAGTTCTCTATTAGAGAGTTCCACTTGACCACTCGTTTGAGGATGATATGGTGAAGCCACGCGGTGAGTTACTCCATATTTGTAGAGGATTTTTCTGAAAGTTCCTTTCATAAAATGAGAACTGCCGTCAGTAATTAAAAATCTAGGAATTCCAAACCTGGGAAATATGACATCCTTGATCATATTCACAAAAGTAGTTGCATCTGCATGGTTAGTTGGAATAGCTTCAAACAATTTAGTAACATAATCGACAACAACAAGAATATGAGTGTAACCGTTTGATTCTATAAAGGGTCCCATGTGATTCATTCCCCACACGTCAAATGGTTCAATTATAAGACTATAAATAATTCATTGCCATCTCTTGTATTCTGCCTATATTACCTCTTCTCTGTCAAGCATCACAATATTCCACATACCAGTATGCATCCTTGAACAAGGTGGGCCAATAGAATCCAGATTGAAGTACCTTTTCTGCAGTTCGCTTACCTGCATGATGTCCTCCATATGGGCTACCATGACAAGCTTGCAAATTTGTATTCGTTTCATGATTAGGAACACACTTTCGAATCATTCCATCGGGTCCATGACGATAAAGAAATGGATATCCGAAAAGTAGTACTTGAGATCATTAAAGAATTTCATTCTTTTATTTCTTGTCATACCAGGAGGTACAAATTTTACTGCGAGATAATTATCATAATATGCATACCACAGATCAACGACTTCAATTTTGCTAAGTATTCTCCCGGAAATGAGTCATTTATAGGTACGGGGTCGGTAATTATTCCCTCCATCCTAGATAGATGATCTGCTACTGGATTATCCTTACCCCTCCTATCTACTATTTGTAAATCATATTCTTGTAGTAATAATACCCACATAATCAACCTGGGCTATGCATCCTTTTTCACAAGAAGGTGATGCAAATCTTGGTGATCTGTATGAATTATTACTCTAGAATTAATAATGTAAGATCTAAATTTGTCATAGGCAAAAATTATAGCCAGGAACTCTTTCTCGGTAGTAGCATAATTTTTCTGAATCTTATTAAGAGTCCTACTAGCGGAATGAATAACATTTAAATTCTTCCCATCTTGCTGTCCTAATACAGCTCCTAAAGCATAGTCACTAGCATCACACATGATTTCAAAAGGTTCATCCCACTTTGGAGATTGCATGATAGGTGCTGAAACTAATTTGTCCTTAAGATTTTCAAAATCTGCAATGCAGTCATGGTCTAGGTAGAATGAAGTTTCTTTATCAAGAAGGTTAGTGATGGGCATAGCTATTTTAGCAAAATCCTGTATAAAATGCTTGTAAAAACCTGCTTGTCCTAGAAACATTTTCAAGTTTTTAATGTCTTGAGGTATGGGAAGATTTTTTATAGCACTTATATTGGTCTTATATATTTCTATACCTTTTTCTGAAACCTTATGTCCGAAAAATTTACCTTATCTTTCCATGAATCGACATTACTCCCAATTCAAAACTAAATTTGATTGTCTGCATCTCTGCAAAACCTTGGTTAAATTGTACAGACAATTATCAAATGTTGTTCTACAAACAACAAAATCATTTGTTAGAACTTCCATAGTCTTCTCAACAAGATCCTCAAAGATTTTTAAAACACATTCTTGAAAGGTAGAAGCTGCATTACATAAGCCAAACATGATTAATCTATAAGCATAAGTGCCATAAGGACATGTGAAAGTTGTTTTCTCTTGATCTTCGGGCTATATAGCAATTTGATAATAACTGGAATAACCATCAAGAAAACAAAAATAAGAATTATTCCTTAGTATTTCTAAAATTCTATCCATGAACGGTATAGATTTATGATTTTTCTGTGTCTCGCGGTTTAGTTTTCTAAAATCGATGCACATGCGGTACCCAACAATGGGTCTTATAGGGACTAGCTCACCATCCTTGTTCATAGCAACATCAAGACCCCCATGTTTTGGTATGAAATGAGATGGGCTAACCCATTTACTATCAGAAATAGGATATATTATGCCGACATCTAATAAGCGTATAACTTCTTTTCTTACTACTTCTTTCATTTTCAGATTAATCCTTCTTTGTGTGTCAACTACAGGTACAACATCTTCAAGCATGGTAATCTTATGCGTAACAGTGGATGGATCTATTCCTTTAATATCGCTTAGAGTATACCCAAATGCTTCATGATGTTTGATCAAAACTAAAATAAGTTTATTTGTTTCATTCTATGATAAATTTTTACTAATAATAACAGGACATTTATTTGCATTATCTAAAAATTCATACCTCATATTGTCTGGAAGTCATTTCAATTCAACTAGCAGAGTTTCTTCGTCTCCTTTTCTTTCCAGTCATAGTCATGTGGGTTTTGTGCTTCCATAATGGAGTCAAGGTAATCATCCATATCTTCTCTTTCCTCATCATATAGTTCCTCTTCCGAATTAACTAAGCTCCTCTCTAATTCATCCTGGGGAGTGCTGAAATGAATTACGGCTAGTTTGGCAATTGTTCTCTCTTCCTTGATATCTTCCACGTCATATGGCCTCTTCTTTAGTTCAGAGAAATGGAATGTCATTTCCTCTTCTCCAAACATCATTGAAATAGTCTCTTTCTCATTATCAATTCGAGCTTTGGTTATAGAGACAAAAGGCCTGCCTAAAAGAATGGGACAAAAAGTGTCTCGAGGCATATCAACAATATGAAAATCAAGAGGGTACATGAGTGATACAATAAAGACATAGACATTTCTAATAACACCTTCTGGTTTTATATTAGTTCTATTAGACAATTTAATAGTAGTGTCTACCGGTTCCACATCTGGATTATTTAAATTGTAGTGAAGTTCCTCATAAAGTGATGAAGGCATAATATTTATAGTGGAAATCGGCTCACAAATTCCGTATAAAGAAGTTTCTCCACAGTATATAGGAGTCATAGGTTTAGAATTTCCTCTACCTTGTATCTTACATGTGATGAAGTCTGAAGTTTTAAAGTCTAGCATAACTACTTCATTTTCCATGATTCGTGCCTCCATAAGATCCTTAAATATAACAATATTTGCATTGGTAGCATCGGGGTTCTTTTCTGGTTTCTTTGATCTTCTCCTTATACGTTCTTCCTCCCTGTACTTTTTCTTAATTTTCTCCTGAATAGGTTCAGAGGAAAATTCTACCAATGATGTGTCCTCTCTTGCCGCTTCTTTTCTTCGAGGGGTTTATGAGGTTACCATCATGTAGGTACCTATAGATGCCCTGCATAATTCTCAATAATTTTCTTTACCAAATAAGAATCAATACCGAGGTGATTACCATTAGAAGCGGTGTCTAGGCTTGTTCTATTTTTATTATTAAGCCCTCCATAGAAAGTATGAGTGATTAACCAAACAGGCAAATGGTGATGGGGGAAATTATCTAGATAGCTTTTATACCTTAGATAGCCTTCATATAAACTCTCATTAGGATTATTTTTGAAACTAATAATAGTACCTCTCATCCTGTGAGCTTTGCTTTCAGAGTAGTAGTTTGACAGCAAATTGGTTGTCAAATCCGTAAACATCCTTGGTGCTTCTACACAAAAGTATCTATACCAGTTGCAAACATTATTGGAGAGAGTCTGTCTAAACAAATGGATTTTAACCTTACCAAGGTCACAATCATCAAATATAAAGGAACCAAAAACATCTTCAAAGAATTGTAAGTGTCCATATGGACTCTCTTCATTGGTCCCTGAAAACTTTTTAGAGTTAAGTAATTCAAATAATAAGGGATGGATATCAATACCATCGGGGTTTATGCTTCCATTGACAGTTATAAAAGCGTCCATGGGCGAACCCATATTCCTTGCTGCCTCAAGCTGCATTAAATGTTGAGTATTGTCCATTGTTATGGTCCTGCAACTCAAATCAAAAATTAGTATAATGAAACTAAATAACTAAAAGTAAAGTGACTTATGGCGCTAAGCTCCCCGGCAACGGCACCAGAAAATAGCTTGATGACTGCAAGTGCACAGATCGTTTGTAGCTAGTTTCGAAATAAAGATATCGATCCCACAGGAAGTAGTAGGCGAAAGACTAAAATGCTTTTAACTAAAACTAAACGAAGTACTTAAGGAATAATTCTACGATGCAAGAAAAGTAGAATTATTTTGGTTTTTTTGGTTGATTGAAATAGTAAAGTAAAGTGAAGTAAAACTTAATGTAGAAAGTAGTAATCATGTGTGTAAGAAAGATTGAAACTGCAATAGGAAAAGGCGTTCTCGAGGAGTGGCAGATACACCGCTAGCAACTTAGAGCAAGTGATCAAGATTATTATAATGAATATTCTCATGATATGCATGTATGTGGGAGGAGCTCCATATATGGACGTTTAGGCGGCAACCACTTCTCACACCAACCTTCATAAACCATAGCTGACGGATAAACGACATCAATCGTATTATTCCGCTATTAAGGGATTTCTTCCGCATCATGGACATGGCTTAATGAGTTCTCATTGCTTCCCCAAGTTAGTACATAAAGGATGACAACGAATTTATAGTCACAGTAAGTGCTACCATCCCTCCATCTACCAACAAGTAATCCCCTTCATCAAGCCCCCGTAAGAGGCAAATATTAAGGAGGTGACAACTCACAACATCAAGATGAAGACAATTAACTCATACATATAATGATGTATACCATAGTAATCCCTATCTCATCTCATTCATATACTAGGGTTTCTCCATCTCCCCAAAAACTTATGATCTACTCAGACATGGAGGTAAACAGCATCCTAACAGTGGTAATGGAAACGATTATCGATGAATAGTACTTGTATAAATCGACAACTGGTGCAAGAATTACAACAAGATCTAGATGGGATGGATGGAGATGATGGTGGTGATGAAGATGCAACGGTTGATGAAGATGGAGATCGATGCCTTGGCCTCCCAGATCTGCTTAGGGCGAAGATGGATCCCTAGGGCAAGTTCCCCCTCCAGATCCCTTCCGGAGGTGAGGTTTTTGGCGATTTCTAGGTGTTTTGTATGTTGTCTCTCCGATCCAGTTGCACGGGGTGAAACTATTTTAGGAGGTGGTGTCGGTGCCAACTATATGGCGGGAACTATACGGCCAAAAAAAATTCGCCGTATAGTTGGTCGTGAACTCTTATGTATCCTCCAATCTCTTTGGGGTTTCTTATGGTATTGTTGATATTTCCAAATAAGCGATTTACGTTGTCTTTGGCTCCTTTTCACTCCAATATAACTAGTCCAAGAGTTGTGTCCATCAGATCCATCATTTGTCCTGATCCTGGTGAAAATAAACATAAAAGGTGCGTGCGAACGTCATAAAATACCTACAATGCAAAATAATAACCTAAAACATGATGCAAATATGCACTCATCAGGTACCATCATGTATGGCACCCTTGTCGTATTGCCATGGTCTTCCAAGAAGAATGTGACACACGATCATTGGCACGACATCACACTCGACGGTGTCTTCATAGGGGCCAATTTTGAAGGAGACATTGAACTTGTGTTTGATCTTGAGGGTACCATTGCCATCAAGACATTTGACATGATATGGATGAGGGTGCACCATGTATGGCAACTTGAGTTTCTCACAAATTTTGGTGCTCACGAGGTTGTGACAACTTCCTCCATCGATGATTACCTTGATGGACTTGCCTCAATTCTGACTCGTATTTGGAATATGTTGAGGCATTGGTCCTCTCGTGGAATGGAGTGGGTTGTCAAGACTTGTGCTATGATGAGTGAAGGACTTGGATCATGCTCACATATGAGTGTGTCCTCATCTTGCATTGTGGTGTCCTTTGTGATAGCGTCTTGAGTCAAAGCTTCATATTCTTCTTCACTCACGGAGTAGGTTGTGCCATTCTCATCCATTAGAATAATGCTTGAGTTGATGCACTCATAGGAATTGTGGACCTTTCCTCCACACTTGTAGCAAATGACTTGACTATGCATTGTTGTGTTGGAGGAGGACTCCATCGGGGGCTTGATTTGCTTGGATGAGTTTGGTTCTTGGTTTGTTGGCTTGGAGGAAGCATTCGCATTGATGGAAGTGAAGTATGGCCTTTTCTTATCATAAGAATTCTACTTTCGCAAGTGGAGTTTTGCCTTGGTGTCTTGGTGGAGGAGGTCCACTATATTCTTGTAAGGTTGGAAATTGACTATTTTTTGTATTGGACGATTCAATCCATTCAAAAAGCGTGCCATTGTTTGCTCCTCTAGCTCTTTCACATCGGCTCTCATCATAGTCATCTCCATTTCCTTGTAAAACTCTCCAATTGTCTATGTGCCTTGCTTCAAGTTTTGTAGCTTGTCGAAGAGGTCTTGTCTATAGTGATCGGGGACAAACCTTGCATACATCACTTGCTTCATATCCATCCAAGTGTTAAACGGTGGTTCGTCTAGCTTCTCATGATTTCTTTGATAGCCTTCCCACCAAACATGGGTGATGGGGATGTACCTACTGGGGTATACCCAGCAGGACGTTTCCGACTGGCCCAAAGAACTGGCGAGTGGGCCTACAAGACGGCGACTGGATCAAAGCCCGGCGTGGATCCAAGCGACTGGAAGCTGAAGGCCCAGGCGAGTAGATAGGCCCAGTCGGATTAGGTTAAACAAGCACCAAAGCCTTAACTGATTCGGTTGAGATATGTAAACCCTAGGGGAGGTGAGCCTATATAAACCTCCCTGCGGGGCGTGTAGAGATACGTTCCATCATACCCCCAAGCGACTCGCCGCCTAGCTGTCGAGCTCGCCCATTGTACCACCTTCATAATACAATCTAGCAGGAGTAGGTCTTTACCCTCCGGGGGGCCGAACCTGGGTAAAACCCTGAGTCTCCGCCCTCATCTCGAACCGCAGATGGCTGGCCGCCCTTGCCCCTCGTTCTACTACTCGCTGCCGATTGCAGCATCTGCCGTGACCATTCCCACGACAGTGGTGCCCACCGTGGGGCCTGGCCGGTCTGGCCAGTGTTCTGCGGCGAGATCCAATCTGCCCATCAACGAGACGGTCGCCACCGGCCGCATGATAGCGATCGGCGAGATGCTCCAAATCTTGCCGAGCAGCTACGTCCCGGCGACGCGACCCGTCACGCACAGCGTGATCTTGCCGGTCGGCACGATCAGCCTCTTCGTCGGCCTCACCGATGTCATCGTCTCGGAGGACTCGGCTCACATCCGCGAGTCGCCGCCACGCGATCGGCTCTCCGAGAGCCAGATCTGCACGATCCATCGCCTCGCCTCCGAGTACAATTCGGCCCACAGCGATGTGGCCGAAAACTCAGCGACCGCAGAAGACGCGGCCCTCAACGACGACGCCGACTCGGCGACCCTGGCGTCACTCGCCGGGTCCATCACCGCGGCTTCACCCGCGGGCTCCATCACCCAGGTCTCCAACGTGGGAGACTTCGAGGACCCCTCCATCCTCGGGATCTTCGAATTCGACTCTGGGTCGGAGAACTCTGCCGACTTCCGTGACGGAACCGGCCGCCACGCTGCGACCTACATGGCGACCGACACCGATCCGCCGGAGGATCCATTCTCCACCCCAATCCCTCCTAACGCCACGGCGACGGAGGTCGAGGAACTCCGCCTGAAACTGGCGGAGGCAGTGCGCAAGGAGCAAGCCGAGCGCGAAAAATTTCGCCTCGAGCAGGTGACGGCGCAGGAGCTATCGCGCTACCACCAACAGCGGATCAGGTCGCGCCTGAACCCCACCGTTCAGGGGTGCGCCCTGAACTTTGACGACAAAAACGACCCGGCCCGCGTGGCCGAGCGCGCGATCTGCGAGAACGCGCCACCAGGAGGAAGTGCCCGACCCCCGCCAGGATCGACGGCGATGGGCGCCCCGCCTCCACCCAATCGCACACCCCCCAGGGACCAGCCGCAGATAGTAGTCTCCTCACGGGAGCGAGACGCAAACGGCCTTCCACTGTTCTCCACCCTGATGGACAACCTCGTGGCAGGCCGGGCAGCAGCCGACAGCATCACGGCCACCGGCGACGGCGCCCTGCAGATCCAATACGTCAGGGCCCTGCTCGCAAAGGCCGTCGAGCAGCAAAGAGCGGGCGCCGACTCGCAAGGTCGAGTATACTCGCGTTCCTCGGGAAGCAGGGCAGCCTCGAGCGGCCGCCCAATGGCGGCAAACACACTCAACTGCCCACCACCGGAGCCACTGCAGCTCCAACACCGACCCGCGAACGCGGCACTCTCCACCAACGACCCTAGGCCGGCGACCAACCTCGTCGCCGCCAACGGTGAACCCATCGACGCCCGCACCCACATCATCAACAACCAAAGCTGGCGCGCACGCCAGCCCGACGACATGCGACACACCCTAACCAATCGCCGCGACGGCGAGCCCATGGGGTCGCTCAGTCGACTCGGCCCCAAGTGCTTCGGACCAATGATCCGAGGCGAGAAGTACCCGCCAAACTTTAAGGCGCCGAAGGAGTTAGAAAAGTACGACCCCTCGTATGACCCCGCCGTCTGGCTCGACACATACCTCATGGCAATGGGGATCGCAGGCCACACCGACCTGCTAGCCGCCCGTTACCTCCCCCTGATGATGGAGGGGACGTGCAGGCAGTGGATCAACACCCTCCCTCAGGACAGTATAGACTCCTGGGAGGAGATGCGCGACGCTTTCGTCAGGCACTTCGAGTGCTCCTACACCCGCGCCACCACTATCGAGGACCTGGAGTGATGCGTCCAGGGACCCCGCGAGTCGACCCGCAACTAGGTCCAACGGTGGCAAGAACTCTGGTACAACGCGGTCGGCATCCACCCGGACACTGCGATCCATTGCTTCAAGACCTCGTGCCGCTACGAGCCCCTGGTCGCCAAGCTCAAGCGACACTCTCGCACACTCGACAACATCCCCGACCTCCTCGAGATCGCCAAACGGTACGCGGAGGAAGATCCAAACCAGGAAACTGACGACGAGTCAGGAGGTCAACGCCGCACGAGCGGCAACGACAGCGGACGATGGTCCGACCTACGCTACAGCAACACTCGCCTCACCGGCAAGCGCCGCAGTGACGGGCGAGTCGACTTCGTCACCAACGCCGGGCACGCGCAACGCGAGCCCAAGAGCTTCCGCCGTGACGGAGGACAACGCCGCGACGACGGCAACTACAAGGCCAAGCCAAGGTTCGACCCCGCGGCTCTCCTTAACCAACCATGTGCGTTTCATAGCAGGGAAGGAAAGCCCGCCACGCACACCACCGCCGACTGCCACACCCTCAGGGAGATTGAGAAGGCACGGCGAGCACGGGAGGACCCCGACAACGACCCGCCAAACGGCGGAAAATTCGGCAAAGTGGTCGGCTCGCTCCACACCTTCACGGGCTTCAACACGAAGCGCGAGAAGAAGGTCATCGCCCGCGCCGTCGCCGTCAACGCGGTGGCCCAGGTGGACGTTCCCCAGTTCCTCAACTGGTCGGAGCAGCCCATCACCTGGAGTCGACAAGACCACTCGCCACGCATCGAGTACCCAGGTCGAGTCGCCCTGGTGGTCAAGCCTAAGGTCGGCGACTACTGGCTCCCCAAGACATTGATGGACGGCGGAAGCTCCATCAACATCCTGTACCTGGACACCTTCAGGCGGCTGCGGCTCCCGCAGTCGATGATCGAGACGACCCACACCACGTTCCATGGCATCGTCCCCGGTCGGAAGGCGTACCCGATCGGCAAGGTCACGCTGCCAGTCACCTTCGGCACACCAGCAAACTTCTGCACCGAGCGGATCGTCTTCGAGCTCGTGCCCCAGCCCCTACCATTGCGTCCTGGGGCGCCAGGCGTTCGCCAAGTTCATGGCAGCACCCCACTACGCGTACAACGCGATGAAGCTCCCCGGGCCGTGCGGCGTCATCACCATCAACGGCGACCCCGACATGGCCGCCGAGTGCGAGGCCAAAGGTGCCGAGCTCGCTGACGTCGTCATCGCGGCGGAGACCAACCACGCGGATGAACTCGCCAAGTACGCGAGCGGGGTCAACAACGACGACCCCACCATACTCAAGAAGCCCAACTCGGAGGGCGCAAACACCTCAACCTTTGAGGCCACTATGCACACCCGTACCGTCGAGCTGGTCCCAGGCGACTCCAGCCAGACGGTGACGATCGGGACGGGCATGAGCCCGGCATAGGAAGGCGCGCTCATCGAGTTCCTCCGTGAGAACAGGGATATCTTCGCATGGAAGCCCTCTGACATGCCTGGTGTCCCCAGGGAGCTCGCTGAGCACACGCTAAACGCCAACCCCAAAGTGCGACCTGTCAAGCAGTCGCTGCGGCCCTTCAATGAAGAGCGCCGCCGAGCAATCGCCGAGGAGGTGCAGCGTCTACTCGCTGCAGGCTTCATCCGGCCAATCAAATACTCCAAGTGGCTGGCAAACCCAGTCCTGGTCGAGAAGAAAAACGGGACCTAGAGGATGTGTATCGACTACACAAACCTGAACAGCGCCTGCCCAAAGGAGCAGTTCGTCCTCCCGCGGATCGACCAGATAATCGATTCCACCGCGGGCTCAGAGTCGCTGTGTTTCCTCGACGCCTACTCTGGTTACAACCAGATCAAAATGGCTGTCGAGGACGAGGAGAAGATGGCGTTCATCACGCCATTCGGAGCCTTCTGCTACACCGCCATGACCTTCGGCCTCAAGAACGCCGGGGCAACCTACCAGCGGTGCATGCAAGAATGCCTTGCGAGCCAAATTGGCCGCAACATCCACGTCTACATCGACGACATGGTCGTAAAGTCCGCTCGCCAGGGCGACCTACTCGCCGACCTGGCGGAAACGTTCGCCAACTTGCGAAAATACAAGATAAAGCTCAACCCAGGCAAATGCACCTTCGGTGTACCTGCAGGACAACTACTGGGGTACGTCGTCTCCAAACGAGGATTGAGGCGAACCCCACGAAGATCGACACGATCGCCCGGCTCGGCAAACCCGAGTGCTTGCCCGACGTCCAGAAACTGGCCGGGCGAGTAGCGGCTCTCAGTCGCTTCATCCCCCGCTTGGGCGAAAAGGCGATGCCCCTATACCGCCTGATGCGCAAGAACCCCACCTTCCAGTGGGACAAGGAGGCGGACGACGCGCTCCGCGATCTCAAAAAGGTGCTACTCGCCGCACCGCTACTCGCCGCCCCCGCCGACAAAGAACCCATGCTGGTTTACGTCGCGGCTTCCGAACGCGTCGTCAGTGTCGTAATGGTCGTCGAGCGACCGGAGGAAGGAAAGGAGCGCCCAGTACAGCGACCGGTCTACTACATCAGCGAGGTCCTCACCGAGTCACGGCAGCGGTACCCCCAGTACCAAAAGCTGGTATACGCGGTGTTCAGAGCCCAGCGGCGCCTGCCGCACTACTTCCAGGAGCACCCGATCACGGTCGTTTCCTCGGCACCACTGCAGGACATCATCTGCAACCGTGAGGCGACCGGGCGGGTCGCCAAGTGGGTCGTCGAGATCGGCGTCCACAACATCAAATACGAGCCGTGAAAAGCGATCAAGTCACAGGCCCTAGCGGACTTCATCGCTGACTGGGAAGAAGCCCAGCAGCCAGAGAAGCTGCCATACCTTCATTACTGGAGCCTGCACTTCGACGGCTCCAAGAACGCGGACGGCGCAGGCGCAAGGATCGTGCTAACTTCACCAAAGGGCGACAAGCTCCGCTACATCCTCTGCCTCGACTTCACACCCTGCACCAACAACATGGCCGAGTACGAGGCCTTACTCCACGGCATGCGAGCGGCCAAGGAGATGAACGTCAATCGCTTACGCTGCTACGGCGACTCCGACCTCGTCGCAGGGCAAGTCGCTGGCACCTGCGACGCCGTCTCCCCCACCATGGCGGCGTACCGCCAAGCAGTGGACAATTTGGGCGGACACTTCACAGGCTACTCCGTCGAGTGGATCGACAGGCGGAAGAACGAGGAGGCCGACGCCCTCTCTCGCATCGGGTCGGCTTGACTCGCACCACCCGCCGGCGTCTTCCTCGACACGATCACCAAGCCATCAGTCTCTCCCCCAAGGGAGATCGACATCGGAGTCCCGCTCCAACCAGAGGCAGCCCTGGTCGCACTCGTCAACGAGCCAGACGACTGGACCAAGCCCTACATCGCCTACCTGGAAGCCGGCACCTTGCCGGCAGACGAGACGGAAGCTCGGATGATCGCCCGTTGATGCAAGTCCTACGCCATCATCGACGGCGAGCTCCACAAGCGCAGTGTCACCGGCGTGTTCCAACGCTGCGTCCAACCCGCCGAAGGACGCAAGATCCTCCACGACATCCACTCCGGTGACTGCGGCCACCACGCCGGCGCCCGCTCTCTTGTCGCCAAGGCTATGCGACATGGCTTCTACTGGCCCACCGCACACGCCGACGCTGTCGACATTGTCCAGCGGTGCGCCAGGTGCCAGAAGTACGCCAACCAGACGCACGTGCCGAGCTCAGCGCTCAAAACAATCCCCATCACCTGGCCATTCGCTGTGTGGGGTATGGACATGGTAGGCCCCTTCAAGAAGGCTCCCTCTGGCTACACCCACCTCTTGGTCGCGGTCGACAAATTCACAAAGTGGGTGGAAGCCAAGCCAGTTCGGAAATGCGATGGGAAGACCGCCACCAAATTCCTACGCGAGATCATATATCGCTACGGGTTCCCAAACATCATCATCACGGACAACGGCACCAACTTCGCCAAAGGAGCCATGGCCGAATTCTGCGAAGAGCACCACATTCGGCTCGACCTCGCATCAATCGCCCACCCGGAATCCAACGGCCAGGCGGAACAAGCCAACCAGAGCATCCTCCATGGCCTGAAGCCGTGACTCCAAGTACCACTCGAGCGCACCGCCGGGTGCTGGGTCGAGGAGTTGCCCTCTGTCATCTGGGGGATCCGCACCTCGGTCAACAGGTCGACAGGTTTCACCCCCTTCTTCATGGTCTATGGCGCCGAGGCAGTCATGCCTACCGACCTCGAGCACGACTCGCCGCGGATCGTCCACTACACGGAGGCCGCAAACGAGCTCGCCCGCCAAAACAGGGTCGATCAACTCGACGAGGCACGTGACCTGGCTCGGTCACGCACCGCTATCTACCAACAGGGACTCCGCCGCTACCACAGCCGGCGGGTGAAAACTCGCACCTTCCAAGAGGGCGACCTGGTGTTACGCCTCATCCAGGACAAGAAGGGCATGCACAAGCTTTCCCCTCCGTGGGAAGGGCCATTCGCCATCGGGCGAGTACTCGACAACGACGCCTACTACCTCATCGACGTCCGCGGGGACGGCGAACTCGACGTCAAGCAACCATGGAATGTAAACCTCCTACGGAAGTTCTACTCCTAGAACCCCACATATGTATCCTCTAGTCGCTATGACATAAAAAGAAACAGTTACCGCAAATTGCGCCTACTCTCCATGTCTTGTACCACTCGCACTCGTAATAACAGCATTACGCTAACCGTAGAAGTCAACCTTTGGTACAGCGATCGGCACGGCTAAGTAGTGCGGTGCAAGAGCAGCGAGTCACCTCAGGTCTTGCATCGTCCACGAAAAACGCCTACCCGGAGCCCCATTGGAGTCGCCTAGCTCGACTGGTTCTACGAACCAAGACTACTGCCTACGCTTCTTACAGCGACCATGGTCCTCCGCATCCTCGACATAGCGACTCAAACGGCTAAGTACCACGCTCGGGGACTGCAGACCAGTTCACCTCGAGCGGTCCGGGAAAATGCCAAGTAGGAGAGCATGCCCAGGACTCGCCACGCGACTAACCCCACGGGCCAGGCAGGAGTGACGCGCACAAACTAACGCGCCAAGTCCTCACTCACCCTCGAGTCGCGCCTGGAACAGCCAAGTACCACGCTCGGGGACTCGGCCACCCGACCTCGTTCGCGCACGGGAAAACGGCGAAGTACGACGCGTTCAAGGGAGTCGCCTAGCGACTGGCTCTTCGAGTCCGGGCGAGTCGACCACAATAATAAAACACACAAAAACAACAAACACATCACATACGAGGTAAACCCCACAAAAGGGCGGACGCGCTCGGGGACTCGTTCAAACAACAATCACAAACACTTGACAAATACGAAAATAGACACGACGTCTCATTCGATAGCATGTTGCATTGTCTCATATTACAAAATATGCCCGCATGGCAGACTTGCTACTAACGCCACAAGGCAAACTATCCTATTCTGCAGGCTTAGACGACGACTCGCCAACATCCCGGCGATTGCGGATGAACGGCGTGTACGGGTTCGACGGATACGTCGTCAGTTCACCCGCCATCGCCGCGCGGAAGGGTTGCTCGACCTTGAAATCATGATGCGGCGGCTCGGGGTCGTTCGGCACGACGACCGTCTCCTGGTATGGAAGGAGGTCGCCCATTGCCCAGACACGCTCCGAGTACGCGGCGGCGCGATCCTGCAACTTGAGGACCTCGGAAAGCTCTACCGCGCCAGTCGACGACGGGTAGCCACTCGTCACATCGTCGATGTCGAAGTCCTCGGGAAAGTGGGAAAGTCCAAGACTAAGTGTCGTCGCCGCTCCGCGCCAAAACGCCGACCGCGTCATGAACTCAACGACCGTGGGTGCCTTCTCCAAATACCTCCACACCTCAACGAGGTCGCTGGGAATCACTTCCGTGGGCGATATCTCTTGGAGATAGGCACGGATGCACGTCGCCGACAACGTTGCCGAGTCGACAAGCATGCTTACACACTGCCGTGCGTCGAACGAGCTCGCCTCTTCCGCGCTATCGATGATGCGACCTGCGAGTAGAAGACAATAATGAATACGATGGACACCACAAATGGCACAACTACTGAAAGAGGCAGACGCACTTACCAATCAACGGGCGGGCGAGATCCGTGATGAAGCATTGAAGCGATGTATGGTCGTCCTGAAGCCCAGCAACAAGGGCATCCGACACTTTGCGATCCTCTTCGGCGGCTGCAATGGCGGCCTTGGCTCGCCCATCAGCCGAGCTCGCTTCTTCCTTCGCTTCCCGCAGCTTGCGCTCGAGGTCGGCGATCCGCTGTTCAGCCGAATTCAAAGCCGATTGTGCCGCCGCCAATGCACCAGCAGGGACAAGCCCCTAGCGAGCTTCCTCTACCTTCGCGGCAACAGCCTGAAGCCCTTTGTTCGCCTCCTGGACGATGGCTAGTTCCTTCTCCGCGCGCTGCTTCGCCACCAATCGGTCAGCCGATTCAAGTTGCAGACCCTGCACATCACCAAAAAGGTTAATCAAAGAAATTCCTAAGTGCCCACCCGCTGAAATTCAGCGAGTGCGCACTCGGGGACTGGCAATCAAAGAAGTTCCTAAGGTGCCCACCCGCTGAAATTCAGCGGGTGCGCACTCGGGGACTGGTATTCAAAGAAAGTCCTAAGTGCCCATCGGCTGAAATTCAGCGCGTGCGCACTCGGGGACTGGATGCGAAAAATAAAGATAAGACATTAAAAGAATCAGGCCGCTGCAAAGCACCGACCTGATCCTCGGGGACTAGATGTACCTGGATGGCTGCGCCAAGCATGCCGTGGAGTTGTATCGCATCCACGGACGCGAGGAGAGCTGGCGTGTGCCCACGACGTTGGTCGACTTCAGCATCGGCGATCCCAGGAGCGTGGCTCGAGGGCGAAGTTCCACTCGCCGCAGCCGCCTTGGTCATGAAGCGCGGGAAGGAGGCGATAGAGGCACCCGCCCCAAAGGAGGTCAGCTTGGCCGTTCCAGGCAAGGGAACGCCCTCCTTCGTGGACGCGGCCGCCTCCGTTGCAGGTCCAGCCGGCACGGCCGCCGTGTCGTCAGAAATCATGATGACGGTGTCATCCTTGGCCTTCTTGCCGCCATCCGCAGGGGCGACGACTTCGTTCGCCTTCCTCTTGCGGGAAGGATCTTCCTCGCTGACGACGGGTGGCACCTTCGCCATGGTTGGGTGGCCCATCCTCTTCACTCTGGTCCTGTACATCAGTCGTATAAGCAAGATAATTCAAGCGATTTTGAAAGACGAAGGAAGGCGAGTGTACTCACTTGGCGACCGGAATGAAGCGCAGCCCCGTACGGAGGCCGGCTGGCTTCTCCAGTTCCAGGCCCAGTCGGCGGCTGAGCCCCATGTCCAGGACGTCGCGTGCCCAAGACACGGACGGCTTCTTCGTCGTCGAGGCTGCAATCGGAGCCTCTGTAACCTCTTCGACAGGAGCTTCCCTGCGAGGCGAAGCCGCTACGGCAGGAGCATCCCCCAGCCCCGAGACTGGGGCGAATGGCGGGGGCATCGAAGCCAGTGGCACCTCAACGGTGGCCGTGTCTAGCACGGCTGCCGCCGGTGGCGCCTCGTCCTTGATAGGGCTGGGGGCGTCAGAACTGCTTGCCGAGTGTGGCGGCGAGGCCGGCCTCATCGGCTTCGTCTTCCTTCTTGGAGGGGCCTTCGCCTCCTTCCCCTTCCTCTTCTTCTTTGACGGAGTAGCCTAGCGGCGTGAGGTCGTCTCCGGAAGTTCTTCTTCATCATCATGGCGCTCAAGGCTCTTGCTCGCCTCGATCTCGCGCTGACGTTGCCCGCGGGTCTTGCGAGCCAGCGGGGCAGCTTCTTCCTCGGACCCGTTGTCGCTATCGCTTTCGTCGCTCCTGGCAGGCGACTCGCCCATGTCTTGGACGGACGAGCTCGAATTCTCGTCATCCGAAGGCGGGAGCCACCCCTCCACCACTTGGAACAGCTGCAACAAAGGCAAGTTGAAGTTAGTATGACCGCGACTGCAAAAGGACTGTGACTGCGAATGATACAAAGTGATTACCGTTGGGGCTGAGCGCTTTGCGGTATAGGGGGCGACCCCAGCTTGAGCGTCCAAGTACACCGCTTGGGTGATTTTCTTCATGGCCGCGGTGTAGTCGTCGAGCCTCCACTCGGCCAGGCTAGCCTTTGTCGGGTCGTCCCGGCCGGTGTACTGGTACATGTAGTGCTCGCGTCGGGCCAGCGGGATGAGTCGCCGCCCGAGCCAGCAGTTGTACAGGTTTATCGTCTAGAGGCCCTTCTTCTTCAGACCGCGGATGGTCTAAAGCATCTCGTCAACGACCATCCGCTGGTCGCTGGGAAGCTTGCCGATTTGAAGGCGGCGCGGCTCGGACCGGTCGGCGGAGTACCGCGGAATCGCTGTCTCGCCTTCCGGAGTCGCCTCGGCAACGTAGAACCACGACTTCTTCTAGTCGCTCGCTGCCTTGGCAGGCAACATCAGGTCGAAGAATGAGGCCTTCGACTTCAGCTGGAAGGTTAGGCCACCCGCGGCGAGCATTGGGCCGCCCGCCTCCTCGCGGCTGATCCGTTCATGGAACAGATCTTGCCAAAGAGGGAAGTAGGGCCGATAGCCCAAGTAGCACTCGCAGAATGCCACAAAGATGGCGAGCTGCTCGATGCTATGGGGACCCAGATCCGACGGCTGGATCCCGTAGTAGGCGCAGAACCGCCGGAAGAACAAGGACGTGGGGAATCCCAATCTCCGCTCCAGGTGACTAGTGAAGCAGATGAATTCCCCCTCGCGCGGGCTCGGGGTCACCTCTCCGGCCGCGGGGATGCGCCAGCAGCCGGCGCGCAGGATCCCGGCCTCCTCGAAGGACGCCAGTTGCGCCCTCGTACATTTGGACCTCCCCCAGGGTTCGGTGGATAGGGCCATGGCGGAGGACTTTGTGGGGGGTCGGAGGATTTCGGGTCGGCTGGATCGCGAAGCGAAGGGAGGCGAGAATGCGTGCAGTCGGAGAGAATGGCGAGAAGATAGCTCTCTGATCGCCTGCCATTCCCCTTATATAGCGGTTGTTACCCGCCAAATCAGGAGGCCGTTACTACGCGGTGATTACGCCAAAAGTTACCGTTGGATTACCGCAACGGCTAGTTTGACCACGCTTAACGGTCCAACTTCAGCCACTCGGCTCACCAACCTACTCGCTGCGAACAGCGATTCGCCGATTCAACTCGCCAAAGCTGCGAACATAATGACACGTTTTTCCCATATACAGGAGCCCACTGACAATTCGACTGGATGCCTACTCTGAAGCCGCATACTCCGACTGCCAGCAGTCACCTACGCCCAATCGACGACGGCCTCGGGGACTACTGATGGGGATGTACCTACCGGGGTATACCCAGCAGGACGTTTCCGACTGGCCCAAAGAACAGGCGAGTGGGCCTGCAAGACGGCGACTGGATCAAAGCCCGGCGTGGATCCAAGCGACTGGAAGCTGAAGGTCCAGGCGAGTAGATAGGCCTAGTCGGATTAGGTTAAACAAGCACTGAAGCCTTAACTGATTCAGTTGAGATATGTAAACCCTAGGGGAAGTGAGCCTATATAAACCTCCCTGCGGGGCGTGTAGAGACGTTCCATCATACTCCCAAGCGACTCGCCGCCTAGCCGCCGAGCTCGCCCATTGTACCACCTTCATAATACAATCTAGCAGGAGTAGGTCTTTACCATCTGGGGGGCCGAACCTGGGTAAAACCCTGAGTCTCCGCCCTCATCTCGCACCGCAGATGGCTGGCCGCCCTTGCCCCTCGTTCTATTACTCGCTGCCGATTGCAGCATCTGCCGTGACCATTCCCACGACAATGGGCGTAGTCCTCAAACTCAAGAGATGCCATTGCAACTTTCTTCTCTTCGAAATAGTTGTGGAATCGGAATATCTTGTCAAGTTTGAGATCCCATTCAAGGTATGCATCAGAATTTTCTTCTCCCTTGAACTTGGGCATAACGAATTTGAGCTTCCCAACCTTTACATCATCATGCTCATGGTAGTTGTTTCGAAATTCATGGAGTATACTTGCTTCACTTGGTGGGCATGGAGGCGGAGGAGGAGCTTCATTTCCTAGAGGCGGTGGTGGAGGGGAGCTTGATGATCGAAGTCCCTTCTCCGCCTTTGCTCGTCACCATTTGCATTCATAGCTTGTCGGTGTTGATGGTGGTGATGTGCATGCCGGTTGTTGCATATAGCTTGGCGATCATCCTCATCATCACTTGGACCCCATACCTGTTCTTGAATTTGTTGAGGTGGTGCATGGTGGTCATGAGGAGGATGGCGACGCCTATCGTTGTGGTTATCTTCATCATGATGCTCTCGTTGGCGTTGCACTTTGATGATTGCTTGTTGTGTTGGTGGACCATGCTCTTGGTGTTGTTGATGAGGTTGAGGAGAATTTGGGTCCACCGCTTTATCATGACGATGATGAGTTTGTTGGTCGCCATTATGGTGGTGGGGTTCTCCATGGCGGGAGTTGGGTCTTGAAGACTCACTTTGTCGACTTGAGGAACGCGTGCGGGGCGAACTTGACGAGCTTGAGCGACGACCATGACGGTTTCCAATAGTGGCAATAGCTTGGTGAAGAACTTGGAATTAATCGTGATGCTCCTCTTGAAGTTGCCACTCACGATACTCAAACATTCGGAAAGTATCATCGAGACGGTACTCAAGTCTCTCAAATTGAGTATTGAATTCTTGGTGTTGCGCCCATAAGTTGTGGCGCGTGACAAAATCGTCTTGGTTGTTGAAGTTGATCTCCACTTCCCCTATACATTGGGCGCTGTCAAACGTGATAGAAAAGGTGATATTGGTGGCATGGTATTTGCTACCTTGCCTCACCGGAGTCAAAAATTGGAAAGATTGTTCTTGCCGAGAGCAAAGCGAATAGCAGGTACACAAGACACACACACAAATGGCTATGGTGGTAGGTTAGGAAGGTGGATAGCAAATGGAGCAAACAAATGAAAATGTTATTGTCAAAAGTGGAAAAGATCCAAAACATCGAAATGCGACAGGAAATGATCAACAAGAGCAAAGAAACCTATGCTATACACACACGATGGAGATTAAAGGGGTTAGCACGACTATGGAAAAATGAGCAACAAACAAAATGGTCCTAACAACGACTAAAGATCGGTGTCATGCCAACGCTAGGAGAGATCATAGCTCGTTTGCAACAAGATTGAGAAGCAACAGATTGCACGCTTGCCTTGATCGAACTCGCACTCTTGCTTAGAAGCTTTTGACTCTCTTTTGTATTGGTACCTTTTTTATGTATCTCTTTCTTTCTATGCTTTGGAGTCAAATTTTGCTATTGCCTTCGCACTATCACTTTGCAAGAGCAAGCGTACAATGCTTCGGCAAACACAAAATGAGCTACTCTCGATAGGTTATGTAACAAACAAAGGAAGAAATGTGGCTTAAAATGGTGGTGCAAGTTATACCTTGTGTTGATGATGAATTTGCAACCGTTGTTGTAGGGGATGGTGTGAGGGTCCGTGGTGTCGATGAGTGCAAAGACTTGTTGCGGAAGCTTGTTGTTAGTTTGCGACACGCACACGAAACATAACACACAAAGGGGAAAACAAAAATGTCAAAATGTGGGCAAAACTGATTTTCGATGGGGAACCCGGCGGCACCAGATCTGTCGTCAAATTTTTTTCGTGAGGTTTTTGTTTGTCAGAAATTTCACCGGAAATTTCGGTGATGGATTCGATTCACCGATATTCCCTCTGGTTTGAGTTCATGATGAAGTCCAAAATTTCGATCCGTTGATTAAAAGGGAAATTGGTCAAATTGGGGTTGATATATGGACAAAATCCACTAAAAACTCACCACAATGAGAGATCGATCCAAAAGCAATTTGGGAAATATTTCGGTATCGAATTTATGGTTGAATTTGATGAACGAAGTCAAATCTGTGGCAACCAAAAGCTGCTGATACTAGTTGATATGGGATCCCATGTGGGATTGACCCTAAGGTGACCCGATCTTCACGAATTTGAGGCAGGGAGTGAGGGAAAACACGATGAACATGATGAACTCAACTCAAATGCAAGATAAAGATACAAACGCACAAAAACACACCCGATTTGATTTTCTCCCGTTGGTTCGAACAACCAATCCAACAGAATCCTCGGGGAGAGACCTTCCGGTAGAATCACCAAAGGAGAGATGGGCAAGCGGATGGTAGAATCCAAATCATAAGAGAAAGTAGAAACCAAGTAGAATCCCAAAGGGGAGAGACCTAGTACTACTAGAATCCTTGATAGGGAGATACCAAACACTTGGGGAGGATCTTGACGTCTTGGAGATGAACACCGAACTCCAAGGCCTGCTTGTACAACACATTGATTAACTATAGAGAGGGGTTTCCATCTAGGTTTAAGCACATGCCTTCATTCATCTTCAACTCTGCCTAGATCTGAGCCACAAGAGGCTATTTATAGTACTAGGGGCGAATGGGTAGGTAGGAGGAAATATTCTGGACATCAAACCATAAATAATGCACAAACTATCATTTTGGTGGTAAGTTTGGCGTTGCCGGATTTGGGGCCTGAAGTTACCATGGTCGCCGGATTGGCATACTGAGTGTCTTTTCGGCGGGCGCCGGATTGGCTCGGTAGAGACCGAGAGGGTTCCGGGGGAGGTTACGGTTCGCTGGATCTGGCACTGTAAGGCTCGACGGAAATTCCGGCGGCGCTGGGACTGGCGCCGGAAACCTTCTTCAGTCTTATCTTCCACGCTCCTTGCTTGGGCGTCTTGTCTCATGTGGTATCTTTGTCTTCTCTGCTTGGCGTTATGGTCTTGGGCCCGGTCATAGCATTGACACTTGTCTCCAATAGAATCTCATTCTCATGATAAAGAGGGAGGATGAAATATGGAATGAAGTCCCTTTGGAGTAATGGTTGGCGTGACATGATCTGGACCAATGGTGTTTGCCATATGTTGGGCTGCATCACTATGACTATGCAGGGTACTGTTCCCTGTGTCTATGCGACGTGGCAGCGCGCGATTAGCCAAAAATTGTTAAACAATGAATAATGCACACGCGGACACGGACCACCGGATAAAAATCGGCGGTCGGCAATGTATCGCGTACTGTTCATCCACGCGATGAACAGTGCCGCGTGCGGCACAAGCGCACCAGAGGCCGGGAAGGCCACGTGCCTTAGTATATAGTTATGTATACGTTAACAATTATTTGTTTTTTATATCAAAAATCACGTTTATATGTTTGAAAAAATAAAAATTATGGCCGTAGCCAATGATGTATCCTACAAATATGTAAATAGCAATGCTAAATTCTTTGAAATATGGGCTACACAAAAAGAAATATGATAAAATTTAGAGTTATAAAAGTATGCACTTTTTTATACTCAAATTCAAATTTCTTTATGTTTTGTTTTTGGAAAAGGGCGCCTTTATTACTTATAGTAATGTTTACACCCGGCCTATGCATAATCAAGATGCACACAGTCGCACAAACCACACAACATAGAAAAAGAAAGCATAGTAGAATTACAAAGTGTCAACTAAAATAAGAGACCTCAACTACGGCAGATCAATGCGCAAATCACACAGCCATGTAGGGAGAAAATATCCCTCGCCGTGTCCTCCAAACGTACACCCCTCCAAGAACAAGTCGCGAAACTCCATGCGTTGGAGAATAGTCCATGATTGGAGGATAGCCGTGGCCCGATAAATAACCTGCAGAGGAGAAGACACAATGTTATTAAAGTTTTTGACATTTCTACAAAGCCATAGCGATCAAATAATGGCAAGCGCTCCCGCCCTAAACAAAATCTTGTATTTATCATCTAATTCATGCAACCAATTACCAAAAACATTGGTCACTAAATATGGAGGAGATAAACCAGAAGCTATTTGGGTAAATGACCATATAAAACGAGCAAATTTATAGTGGAAGAATAAATGACGAATTGTCTCATCGTGATAACAAAAAACGCATTGTGTACTTTCATGTAAATTCCTCTTTACAAGATTATCTTTAGTAAGGATTACACCTTTACATGGATATCAGGTTGAACCAATGCTCTATATAGTGAGGCAACTGGAAATTTACCACTCTCTTGTAATTTTCATTTGAACTCGTCCACACCGTCCAACAATTGTATCATGGATAATCGTAATAACAAATTATTCTAAGATACCAGTTGAGGACCTATGAGACTTCTTCTGAAATACACGTTAGGAGGATTATCTTCCATAATAATGGAAAGAGTGTCCCCTTTGTGTCTAGCAATCGAATATAGAGCTGGATATTGTTCGTGGAGAGAAGTTTGGACAAGCCACTTATCTTCCCAAAATCTAATTTGTGATCCATCCTGATATTAAAAGTACCAAAACGGAAGAAACGCTTTTTGGTCGTCATTAGACCTGCCCAAAAATGTGAGTCACCGGGTTTCCAAACCACTTGAGACACAGCTTTGGACCCCACATATTTTCTTCATAAAATGGTTTACCAGACACCATCTTCGGTAAGTAGTTTGAAAAGCCATTTACCTAGAAGTGCGGTGTTTTTGACTTGCAAATCATGTATGCCCAGTTCACCGTATTCTTTTGGTCGACAAACTATATTCTATTTGGCCAGTCGATATTTTATTTTCTCACTATCCTCTTGCTAAAAGAATCTTGACCGAAAATAATCCACTTTCTTCAAGACACCTTTTGGTAGCTGGAAAAACGAGATCATATACAGTACCATATTGGTGAGTACTGAATTTATGAGTACAAGTCTTCCGCCAAGGGATAGCAATTTATCTTTCCAACTATTAATAACTATTAATACGTTTCTGGAGTCTTTCCTCAACGAGTTTTTGTTTAGCAATTATAAGACGCCGTAGTGAATCGGAATTCCCAAATAGTTGATTGGAAATTGCCCCCGATCATAGCCGAAAAGTTCAGCATAAAGGTGGGTCTCGTTTTGGGCATCGCCAAAGCAATACAAATCGCTTTTATAAAAGTTTATTTTAAGTGCTTGAAATGCTGATAATATTATTTTCAGATTCTTAGCTTTCTCCAGATCATGCTCCATAAAAAGGATTGTATCATCAGCATATTGAAGAATAGAGAGTCCGCCATTAACAAGATGTGGAACTAGTCCTTCAATTTGACCATCAGTCTTTGCTCCCTCAATAAGGAATTTCTTAATGTTTTGTGTATCTCGGAATATAAAGTATTTTAAACTCAAAATAAGTATATGAAGATTTTTACTATTCCTTCCATCTATAAATAAGTTATTTTAATTTGTCTAGATTCGAATATAACTACACACTAAAACACTAAAACGCGTTTAAATAATATAAATTTAGACAAATATGAGTCACTTATTTCTAGACGAAAGAAGCATATATTTTTAAATACTTGTAAACATGTTTTAAAATAAAGAGATTGCAGAGCTGGAAATCTCTATTCGTTTTGCATTACTTTTTAAGTCAGTGACACTAGGATCTTGGTCGAGAAAAAAATCCAGCCACAAGTGTGGCTCCAAATTAAACAAGATATGCTCTAGAAAAAATTAAAAAAGATATGTGTGCGCGTAGGGGCTTGCATTCTACTCTTTTCTTTCGGAAATAATTAACTTGAAATTTTCTACATTCGTATATGTTTAAACGCATAAATTTTAGATACATGTGAATTTAGATAAAAAAAATTATTTTTGAACAAAGCGAGTATTATTCTGAAAAAAATAGGTACTCCCTCAGACCCATATTAGTTGAATCAAATTTGCTAGATTTGAATAAATCTAGACACTATTTAATATATAGGTTCATTCAAATTTTAATAACTCGAAGTCAACTAATATGAATCCGAGGGAGTACATCAATCTCATCAAACAAAATTAGGAGAAGTACAAGCCCCATATTTTTTAGAAGCTAAGCTTCTATAGGTTGACTTTGGAGGCGTCGATCGCTTATGACTTTTGAGGCTTCTCATCTCGAGCCACAAATTGAGTTGATGATACGGCTCACGTTATTTTATTTTCTTGCTTGTTACACGGCGAATGTCGCCATCGGATCCACGCTGTGCAGCTTCATCTAACCAACCTCGCTATAGCAAAGTCTCACCGGATATTGGTAGGCATTGAAATACGAACACACAAGAAAAATAGAATAGACGAATAGGTGGAAACTGTTGGGTGAGGCTTTTCGTGGGCTTTGAGACACTGATGTCCATTGGCTTTATCTCCAATTTTATGGGCCTGTCTACTGCAGTTGCAGCAGCTCTCTCTTATATTGTCTAAAAAAAATCTCTTATAGGACAGGTCAGCTAAAGGAAAAAAAAATTCAACAACCAACAGCTTCTCGCCTAATTTGTGAAAAAAATTTTGACAGAAAACGTGTTTGATTGATTAAATCACATCAACATAAAGAAAGTTTCATTTGATACAGTCCGGAACATCATAGAAACGCAACTAGAGTTTGCATCTTCACTGGACTTAGCAAGGAGGTGTGTCGCCTCATTGATGGGGATATGCCTACCGGGATATACCCAGCAGGACGTTTCCGACTGGCCCAGAAACTGGCGAGTGGGCTTGCAAGACGGCGACTGGATCAAGGCCTGGCGTGGATCCAAGCGACTGGAAGCTGAAGGCCCAGAAGAGTAGATAGGCCCAGTCGGATTAGGTTAAGCGAGTACCGAAGCCTTAACTGATTCGGTTGAGATATGTAAACCCTAGGGGGGTGAGTCTATATAAACCTCCCTACAGGGCGTGTAGAGACACGTTCCATCATCCACCCAAGCGACTCGCCGCCTAGCCGTCGAGCTCGCCCATTGTACCTCCAACATAATACAATCTAGCAGGAGTAGGTCTTTAGCCTCCGGGGGGCCGAACCTGGGTAAAACCCTGTGTCTCTGCCCTCATCTCGCACCGCAGATGGCTGGCCGCCCTTGCCCTTCGTTCTACCACTCGCTGCCGATTGCAGCATCTGCCGTGACCATTCTCACAACAGTGGCGCCCACCGTGGGGCCTGGCCGGTCTGGCCGGTGTTCTACGGCGAGATCCAATCTGCCCATCAATGAGTCGGTCGCCACCGGCCGCATGATAGCGATCGGCGAGATACTCCAGATCTTGCCAAGCAGCTACGTCCCGGTGGCGCGACCCATCACGCAAAGCATGATCTTGCCGGTCGGCACGATCAGCCTCTTCGTCGGCCTCACCGACGTCATCGTCTCGGAGGACTCGGCTCGCATCCGCGAGTCGCCGCCACGCGACCGGCTCTCCGAGAGCCAGGTCCGCACGATCCATCGCCTCACCTCCGAGTACAACTCGGCCCACAGCGACATGGCCGAAAACTCCGCGGCCGTGGAAGACGCGGCCCTCAATGACTACGCCGACTTGGCGACCCCGGCGTCACTCGGCGACCCCGGCGTCACTCGTCGGATACATCACCGCGGCTTCACCCGCGGGCTCCATCACCCAGGTCTCCAACATGGGAGACTTCGAGGATCCTTCCATCCTTGGGATCTTCGACTTCGACTCCGGGTCAGAAAATTCCGCCGATCTCTGCGACGGGACCGGTCGCCACGCCGCGGCCTACATGGCAACTGGCACCGATCCGCCGGAAGATCCATTCTCCATCCCAATCCTTGATGGGTTTCGCGGCATAGTAAATCAAAATTTTCTACGGATGCGAACAGAGGGAAGCCAAGATCTAATCTAGGAGATGCAAACAACGAGAGAGATTGGATTAGATCTTCATACCCTTGAAGATTCGCACAGCGGAACGTTCGTCGGAACGTGGGTGATGTAGTCGTACTCGCTTCTCCTCCTCGCGATCCGATCCGATCTAGCACCACAAGTGGCGATGCCTCCGGGAGATGCACACATGCAGCACCTCGACTTCTCCTCCTTCCTTGGTCCAGCAAGTATGGTGGAGAGATGGGTTGGATCTACAACATGACGGCGTGGTGCAATTGGTGGAGAGTTTCTGCAGCATGGCTTCGCCTACACGCAGTCGGGAGGGAGAGAGAGAGGAGGGCAGCAGGGCGACTGGCTTGAGGGGAAGGTGTGTGGGGGGGTGGTGCGCCCCCAGCCCTCTTTATATAGAGGGGTGGGCGGCAGCCCTAGCCCCTCCCCCAAGTCCAAAAACCGGCGGCCAAGGAGGAAGAGTGGGGGGCAAGGAACCCCCCCCCCCCCCCTTCTAGAAGGTCTAATTAGGGTTTATCCCTTCTTGGCCGGCTGGGCCCTATGGGGCCTTGTGCCCCTGGCCCAATGCGGCCAGGGCACTCCCTCATAGGCCCATGCCCCCTCCCGGAAGGTGGGGCCACGTTGGTACCCTTCTGGAAGGTTCTAGAAGCTTCCGGTACAATACCGATTAACCCGGAACAATTCCGAACTCCAAAAACTGCACTGCCTTATATGAATCTTATTCTCCGGACCATTCCGAAACCTCTCGTGATATCCCGGATCCCATCTGAGACTCCGAACAAAAACTCATAAACCAATTATCCAATCTATCCTAGCGTCGAGACACGTTAAGTGTGTGACCCTTCGGGTTCGAGAACATGCAGACATGATCTTCTATCAATAATCAACAGCGGGGTCTGGAAACCCATATTGACTCCCACACATTCATCGATGACCATATCGGATGAACCACGATGCCAGGATTCAAACAATCCCATATATATATTCCCTTCGTCTCGCGATATTTTACTTGCCCGAGATTTGATCATCGGTACCGTCATACCTAGTTCAATCTCGTCCACAGCAAGTACTTTACTCGTTTCGTAATCCGACATCACTTTGTGATTAACTCCTTAACCACATGCTTGCAAGAGGTGTTGATATCGATTACCGAGTGGGACCGAAGTATATCTCTCCGACTTGGGAGGGACAAATCCCATCTCGATACATACAACCCAACAAGTACTTTCCGATCACCTGAGAGACACCTTTATGATCACCCTCTCATAGGATGACGTTTGATGACCTCAAAGCTTTCTTCCGATACCAGGGAGTTGTATTATCTCATGGTCTAAGGAATACAATATTTCACATAGGAAAAGCTTCGCAAAGATGAACACGATGACACGATCTAATTGCTTCGCTTAGTTTGGGTCTGTCCATCATATCATTCTCCCCATGATATGATCTCATTATCAATTGACAACTCATGTCCATGGTTAGGAAACCTTAACCATCATTAATCAATGAGCTAGTCCATAGAGGCGTACTAGGGACATGGTGTTGTTCACAAACCACACAAGTATTAAAGTTTCCGCTTAATACAATTCTAGCATGGAATATAAACATTATCATGAACAAGAATTATAATAATAACAGCTTTATTATTGCCTCTAGGGCACAATTCCAACAGTCTCCCACTTGCACTAGAGTCAATAATCTAGTTTACATCTGGCAACAATCCCACACCCATGGCACTGAGGTGTTGATCATGTTTTACACGTGGAAGAGGTTTAGTCAATGGATCTGCGACATTCAGATCTGTATGTACTTTGCTAATCTTCAGATCTCCATCTGCTATATAATCTCGGATTATATGAAACTTGCGGTTGATATGCTTGGTCTTTGGATGATATCTTGGTTCCTTAGCGAGTGCTATGGCGCCAGTGTTGTCGCACAATATCTCCAGTGGGTCCAATGCACTTGGAACCACGCCAAGCTCAGTGATGAAGTTCCTGATCCAAACTCCTTCACTTGACGCTTCTGCAGCAGCCATGTATTCCGCTTCTACTATAGATCCCGCGATCACGCTTTGCTTGCAGCTTCTCCAGCTCACAGCTCCTCCATTCAAAATATACACGTATCCTGTCTGAGATTTAGAATCATCCTTGTCGGTGTCGAAACTAGCGTCGACGTAACCTTTTACGACGAGTTGTTCATCACCCCCATAGACTAAGAACATTTCTTTAGTCCTATTTAGGCACTTTAGGATGTTCTTCACGGATGTCCAGTATTCCACTCCTGGATCACTTTGATATCTGCTCGTCAAACTAAGAGCATTGGACACATCCGGTGTAGTACACAGCATGGCATACATGATAGAACCTATGGCCGAGGCATAAGGCACTTTGCTCATAGCTTCCCTATCATTTACTGTAGCTGGACACTGAGCCTTGCTCAATATCTTACCTGACAACATAGGCACTGAACCTTTCTTTGCCTTATCCATTCTGAACCTTTTCAGAACTTTGTCTAGGTATGTACTCTGGCTTAAAGCTATCAGGCGTCTTTGTATATCTCTATAGATTTTGATGCCCAATATATAAGCAGCTTCACCTAGGTCTTTCATTGAAAAACACTTGTTCAAATAACTCTTCACATCGTTAAGCATGTTAATGTCATTTCCAATAATCAATATGTCATCCACATATAGTACCAGAAATGTCACCGAGCTCCCACTCACTTTCTTGTAGATGCAAGCTTCGTAGCAATTTGGAACAAATCCAAAGCTCTTGATCACTTGATCAAAACGAAGGTTCCAACTCCGAGATGCTTGCTTCAGTCCATAAATGGAACGCTGAAGTTTGCATACTTTATCAGCATCCTTAGGATCGACAAAACCTTCGGGTTGCATCATATACAACTCTTCATCAATGTTGCCATTGAGGAACGCAGTCTTGACATCCATCTGCCATATTTCATAATCATGAAATGCAGCAATTGCTAATAAAATCCGAATGGACTTAAACATCGCTACAGGAGAGAAAGTCTCATCGTAGTCAACACCTTGAACTTGTCGAAAACCTTTCGCGACAAGCCGTGCTTTATAGACGGTAACATTACCATCCGCGTCCGTTTTCTTCTTGAAGATCCATTTGCACTCAACGGCCTTTCGGTCGCTAGGAGGGTCCACCAAAGTCCATACTTGGTTTTCGCTCATGGATCCCAATTCGGATTTCATGGATTCTAGCCATTTCTCAGAGTCTGGGCTCATCATCGCTTCCTCATAGTTCGTAGGTTCACTGTCTTCTACCAACAAGACAGTCAAGACAGGGTTGCCGTACCACTCAGGAGGGGCACGCGACCTTGTCGACCTGCGATGTTCAGTAGCAGCATCGTCCGAAGCTTCATGATCCTTGTCATTAGCTTCCTCTATTGTTGGTGCAGGCGGCACTGGAACAATTTCAGGTGCTGCGCTACTCTCCAGTTCAAGATAAGGTTCAATAACCTCGTCTAGCTCTACTTTCCTCCCACTCACTTCTTTCGAGAGAAACTCCTTCTCAAGAAAGGAACCGTTCTTTGTGACAAACACTTTGCCTTCGGTTCTGTGATAGAAGGTATACCCAATAGTTTCCTTAGGGTATCCTATGAAGACGCATTTCTCCGCTTTGGGTTCGAGCTTGTCTGGCATCAACTTCTTGACGTAAGCTTCGCATCCCCAAACTTTAAGAAACGACAACTTAGGTTTAGCACCAAACCACGGTTCATACGGTGTCGTCTCAACGGATTTAGATGGAGCCCTATTTAAAGTGAATACAGCGGTTTCTAATGCATAACCCCAAAATGATAACGGCAAATCAGTAAGAGACATCATTGATCGGACCATATCTAATAAGGTTCGATTCCGGCGTTCAGACACACCATTGCGCTGTGGTGTTCCGGGTGGCGTGAGTTGCGAAACGATTCCGCTTGCTTTAAGATGCGTGAGAAAATCATAACTCAAATATTCACCTCCACGATCGGATCGTAGAAACTTAATCTTTCAGTTATGATGATTCTCCACTTCATTATGAAATTCCTTGAACTTTTCAAATGTTTCAGATTTATGTTTCATTAAATAGATATACCCATATCTACTTAAGTCATCGGTAAAAGTGAGAAAATAGCGATATCCACCGCGCGTCAAAACACTCATCGGTCCGCATACATCGGTATGTATGATTTCCAACAAGTCCGTTGCTCGCTCCATCATACCGGAGAACGGGGTTTTGATCATCTTGCCCATGAGGCATGGTTCGCATGTGTCAAATGATTCAAAATCAAGAGACTCCAAAAGTCCATTAGAATGGAGTTTCTTCATGCGTTTTACACCAATATGACCTAGACGACAGTGCCACAAATAAGTAGTATTATCACTATCTACTTTGCATCTCTTAGCTTCAATGTTATGGATGTGTGTTTCATCCCTTTCGAGATTTAGAAGAAATAAACCATTCACAATAGGTGCATGACCATAAAATATGTTACTCATATAAATAGAACAACCATTATTCTCCGATTTAAATGAATAACCGTCTTGCAATAAACAAGATCCAGAAATAATGTTCATGCTCAACGCAGGCACATAATAACATTTATTGAGGTTTAAAACTAATCCCGAAGGTAAAACTAAGGAGAGCGTGCCGACGGCCATCACATCAACTCTTGATCCGTTGCCAACGCGCATCGTCACCTCATCCCTCGCAAGCCGCCGTCTATTCCGTATCTCCTGTTTCGAGTTACAAATATTAGCAACTGAACCAGTATCAAATACCCAGGCACTACAACGAGGGCTAGTAAGGAAAACATCAATAACAGGTATATCAAATATACCTTTGATGGTGCCAGCCTTCTTGTCCACTAAGTACTTCGGACAGTTGCGCTTCCAGTGACCCTTGTCCTTGCAATAGAAGCACTCAGTGTCCGGCTTAGGACCAGACCTGAGCTTCTTCTCAGCAGGGGCAACGCGCTTGCCGCCGCCTTTCTTGAAGGGCTTCTTTGCACCCTTACCTTTCTTGAAGGTGGGGGGCTTGTTGACCATCAACACATGATTATCCTTTTTGATGTCCACCTTCGCAGCCTTCAGCTTTGCGAAGAGCTCGGTGATCGTATCAGTGGAACCAATCTGATTGTGAGTCACTACAAAACTCTTGTAGCTGGGAGGGAGTGATTGCAGAACCCTGTCAATCTTGAGCTCCTCTGGAATCTTGCAGTCCAGTTGCTCAAGGCGTTGAGTGTAGCCTGACATCTTAATGGCGTGCTCACTAACGGAACTCCCTTCCTCCATCTTGCAGTTAAAGAACTTCTCAGAGATCTCATATCTCTCAGAACGGGCCTGAGTCTGAAACATGGTTTTCAGCTCCTCGAGAATCTCAAAGGGCGCGGGATAGTCTTCAAAATGATTTTGAAGGTCCGATTCCATAGAAAACAACATGGTGCTCTTAATCACACCATAATCATCTTTGCACGACTGATAGACAGCTTCCTCATCAGCCGGCACAGTAGCAGCAGGGGCGTCACCTAACGCACTCTCAAGGACATAGTCCTTTTGACCGCCAGAGAGAATGATTCTCAGATTGCGGAACCAGTTGGTGAAGTTAGACCCATTGTTTTTAAGCTTTTCCTTCTCAGCAAAAACGTTGAAGTTGAAGTTGGACTTAGCCATTTGATCTACAATATTTGCAAGTACAAATTAGACTATGTTCATGATAACTAGTTCAACTTTTAATCAAATTACTAGATGAACTCCCACTAAATTCAACATCCCTCAAGTTGTTTAGTGAACACGATCCAAATTCACCACACCTAATCCGATCTTCACGAGAAGAGATGTGGTTTCAATGGTGGACAACGAAGTGTCGATCATATCATTCATATGACTCATGCTTAACCTTTCGGTTCATGTGTTCCGAGGCCATGTTTGTACATGCTAGGCTCGTCAAGTTAAAACCCAAGTATTTCCGCGTGTGCAAAACTGGCTTGCACCCGTTGTATGTGAACGTAGAGTCTATAGCACCCGATCATCACGTGATGCTTGGACACGACGAACTTTCGGAACGGTGCATACTTGGGGAGAACACAGTTTTATCTTGATCTTTAAGTGAGGAATCATCTTATAATGCTACCGTCGCAATCTAAGCATAGTAAGATACATAAAAGGATAAACATCACATGCATATAACTTTATGTGACATGGTATAGCCAATCTTCGCGCAATGATCTCCATCTTGTGCGTGCCGGCATGATCTTCGTCACTCCACCATGATTGCCTCCACCACGAATAGCAACTACAACTATTGCTAACTACTTAGCGATAAAGTGAAACTATTACATGGCGTATAAGAAGTTGACACACAGGTCATACACAATTATAATGACAACCATATGGCTCCTGCCCGTTGTGTACTCATCGACATGCAAGTCGTGAAACATTACAAAACATGATCATCTCATACATTATACACATCACATCTTGGGCCATACCATATCACAGAAAACACTCCCTGCAAAAACAAGTTAGACGCCTCTACTTTGTTGTTGCATGTTTTACGTGGCTTATGGGAGTAGCAAGCTAAGAACGATTCTTACCTACGGAAAGCCACAATGGTGATATTATGGTTGCCAAACTCCGGTGTTAATCCCATGACAACTATAGTGAGAGAAACTGGCATCCACCAGCCGCATGTGTGGAACAAGCCACACGTCAAGTGCAGAGCCGGTCTCGCGAACGACGTCGCGTAAGGTTGGCCTGGACCGCTTCAATCTCACTATCCCGCGTCATAAGAAGAACACAAACAAGAGGCTTGCAACAGAAAACATCAACGCCTGCAACAACCATGTTGCGTTCTACTCGTGAAACACATCTACGCATAGATCTAGCTCTGATACCACTGATGGGTTTTGCGGCATAGTAAATCAAAATTTTCTACGGATGCGAACAGAGGGAAGCCAAGATCTAATCTAGGAGATGCAAACAACGAGAGAGATTGGATTAGATCTTCATACCCTTGAAGATTCGCACAGCGGAACGTTCGTCGGAACGTGGGTGATGTAGTCGTACTCGCTTCTCCTCCTCGCGATCCGATCCGATCTAGCACCACAAGTGGTGATGCCTCCGGGAGATGCACACGTGCAGCACCTCGACTAATCCTCCTTCCTTGGTCCAGCAAGTATGGTGGAGAGATGGGTTGGATCTACAACGCGACGGCGTGGTGCAATTGGTGGAGAGTTTCTGCAGCAGGGCTTCGCCTACACGCAGTCGGGAGGGAGAGAGAGAGGAGGGCAGCAGGGCGACTGGCTTGAGGGGAAGGTGTGTGGGGGGGGTGGTGCGCCCCCAGCCCTCTTTATATAGAGGGGTGGACGGCAGCCCTAGCCCCTCCCCCAAGTCCAAAAACTGGCGGCCAAGGAGGAAGAGTGGGGGGCAAGGGAACCCCCCCCCTTCTAGAAGGTCCAATTAGGGTTTATCCCTTCTTGGCCGGCTGGGCCCTATAGGGCCTTGTTCCCCTGGCCCAATGCGGCCAGGGCACTCCCTCATAGGCCCACGCCCCCTCCCGGAAGGTGGGGCCACGTTGGTCCCCTTCCAGAAGGTTCTAGAAGCTTCCGGTACAATACCGATTAACCCGGAACAATTCCAAACTCCAAACTGCACTGCCTTATATGAATCTTATTCTCCGGACCATTCCGGAACCTCTCGTGATATCCCGGATCCCATCCGAGACTCCGAACAAAAACTCATAAACCAATTATCCAATCTATCCTAGCGTCGAGACACGTTAAGTGTGTGACCCTTCGGGTTCGAGAACATGCAGACATGATCTTCTATCAATAATCAACAGCGGGGTCTGGAAACCCATATTGACTCCCACACATTCATCGATGATCATATCAGATGAACCACGATGCCAGGATTCAAACAATCCCATATATATATTCCCTTCGTCTCGCGATATTTTACTTGCCCGAGATTTGATCGTCGGTACCGTCATACCTAGTTCAATCTCGTTCACAGCAAGTACTTTACTCGTTCCGTAATCCGACATCACTTTGTGATTAACTCCTTAACCACATGCTTGCAAGCGGTGTTGATATCGATTACCGAGTGGGCCCGAAGTATATCTCTCCGACTTGGGAGGGACAAATCCCATCTCGATACATACAACCCAACAGGTACTTTCCGATCACCTGAGAGACACCTTTATGATCACCCTCTCATAGGATGACGTTTGATGACCTCAAAGCTTTCTTCCGATACCAGGGAGTTGTATTATCTCATGGTCTAAGGAATACAATATTTGACATAGGAAAAGTTTCGCAAAGATGAACACGATGACACGATCTAATTGCTTCGCTTAGTTTGGGTATGTCCATCATATCATTCTCCCAATGATATGATCTCATTATCAATTGACAACTCATGTCCATGATTAGGAAACCTTAACCATCATTAATCAATGAGCTAGTCCATAGAGGCGTACTAGGGACACGGTGTTGTTCACAAACCACACAAGTATTAAAGTTTCCGCTTAATACAATTCTAGCATGGAATATAAACATTATCATGAACAAGAATTATAATAATAACAGCTTTATTATTGCCTCTAGGGCACAATTCCAACAATCCCTCCTAACACCACGGCGACGGAGGTCGAGGAACTCCACCTGAAGCTGGCGGAGGCAGTCCGCAAGGAGCAAGCCGAGCGCGAAAAATTTCGCCTCGAGCAGGTGACAGCGCAGGAGTTGTCGCGCTACCACCAGCAGCGAATCAGGTCGCGCTTGAACCCCACCGTCCAGGGGCGCGCCCTGAACTTCGACGATGAGAACGACCCGGCCCGCGTGGCCGAATGCGCGATCTGCGAAAACGCGCCACCAGGAGGAAGCGCCCGGCCCCCACCAGGGTCGACGGCGATGGGCGCCCCACCTCCACCCAACCGCACCCCCCCCAGGGATCAGCCGCGGATAGTGGTCTCCTCACGAGAGCGAGACGCGAATGGCCTACCACTGTTCTCCACCCCGATGGATAACCTCGTGGCAGGTCGAGCCGCGGCCGACAACATCACGGCCACCGGCGACGACGCCCTACAGATCCAGTACGTCAGGGCCCTGCTCTCAAAGGCGGTCGAGCAGCAAAACGCAGGCGCCGATTCACAAGGTCGGGTGTACTCGCGTTCGTCGGGCAGCAGAGCGGCCTCAAGCGGCCGCCCGTTGGCGGCAAACACCCTCAATTTCCCGCCACCCGAACTACTGCAGCTCCAACACCGACCCGCGAACGTGGCACTCTCCACCAACGACCCCAGGCCAGCGACCAAATTTGTCGCCGCCAACGGTCAGCCCATCGACGCCCGCACCCACATCATCAACAACCAAAGCTGGTGCGCACGCCAACCCGACGACCTGCGACACACCCTAACCAATCGCCGCGACGGTGAGCCAATGGGGTCGCTAAGTCGACTCGGGCCCCGGTGCTTCGGACCGATGATTCGAGGCGAAAAATACCCGGCGAACTTCAAAGCGCCGAAGGAGATAGAGAAGTACGACCCCTCGTACGACCCCTCCGTGTGGCTGGACACCTACCTCATGGCAATGGGGATCGCTGGCCACACCGACCTGCTAGCCGCCCGTTACCTCCCCCTAATGATGGAGGGAACATGCAGGCAGTGGATCAACACTCTTCCCCCGGACAGCATCGACTCCTGGGAAGAGATGCGCGATGCCTTCGTCAGGCACTTCGAGTGCTCCTACACCCGCGCCACCACCATCGAGCACCTGGAACGATGCGTCCAGGGACCCTGCGAGTCGACCCGCAACTGGGTCCTGCGGTGGCAAGAGCTATGGTACAACGCGGTCGGCATCCACCCGGACACCGCGATCCACTTCTTCAAGACCTCGTGCCGCTACGAGCCCTTGGTCACCAAGCTCAAGCGACATTCTCGCACACTCGACAACATACCAGACCTCCTCGAGATCGCCAAAAGATACGCGGAGGAAGATCCAAACCAGGAAACCGACGACGAGTCGGGAGGCCAACGTCGCACGAGCGGCAACGACAACGGACGATGGTCCGACCTATGCTACAGCAACACTCACCTCACCGGCAAGCGCCGCAGTGACGGGTGAGTCGACTTCGTCGCCAACGCCGGGCACGCGCAGTGCGAGCCCAAGAGCTTCCGCCGCACGGAGGGCAACGCCGCGACGGCGGCAATTACAAGGCGACACCAAGGTTCGACCCCGCGGCCCTCCTTAACCAACCTTGTGCATTTCACAGCAGGGAAGGGAAGCCCACCACGCACACGACCGCCGACTGCCACACTCTCAGGAAGATTGAGAAGGCACGGCGAGCGCGGGAGGACCCCGACAACAACCCGCCAAACGGCGAAAAATTCGGCAGTGTGGCCGGCTCACTCCACACCTTCACAGGCTTCAACGGGAAGCGCGAGAAGAAGGTCATCGCCCGCGCCGTCGCCGTCAACGCGGTGGCCCAGGTGGACGTTCCCCAGTTCCTTAACTGGTCGGAGCAGCCCATCACCTGGAGCCGCCAGGACCACTCGCCACGCATCGAGTACCCAGGCCGAGTCGCCCTGGTGGTCAAGCCTAAGGTGGGAGACTACTGGCTCCCCAAAACATTGATGGACGGCGACAGCTCCATCAACATCCTGTACCTGGACACCTTCAGGCGACTGCGGCTCCCGCAGTCGATGGTCGAAACGACCTACACCACATTCCACGGCATCGTCCCCGGTCGGAAGGCGTACCCGATCGGCAAGGTCACGCTGCCAGTCACCTTTGGCACACCAGCAAACTTCCACACCGAGCGGATCGTCTTCGAGCTGGTACCCTTCGACAGCCCCTACCACTGCGTCCTGGGGCGACAGGCGTTCGCCAAGTTCATGGCAGCGCCCCACTACGCGTACAACGCGATGAAGCTCCCCGGGCCGCGCGGCGTCATCACCATCAACGGCGACCCCGACATGGCTGCCGAGTGCGAGGCCAAAGGAGCCAAACTCGCCGACGCCGTCATCGCGGCAGAGACCAACCACGCCAACGATCTCGCCAAATACGCGAGCGGGGTCAACAACGATGACCCCACCATACTCAAGAAGCCCAATTTGGAGGGTGCCAACACCTCAGCCTTCGAGGCAACAACGCACACCCGCACCGTCGAGCTGGTCCCAGGCGACTCCAGCCAGACGGTGACGATCGGGACGGGCATGAGCCCAGCCTAGGAAGGCGTGCTCATCGAGTTCCTCCATGAGAACATGGACATCTTCGCATGGAAGCCCTCTGACATGCCTGGTGTCCCTAGGGAACTCGCTGAGCACAAACTAAACGCCAACCCCAAAGTGCGACCCGTCAAGCAGTCGCTGCGGCCCTTCACTGAAGAGCGCCGCCGAGCCATCGCCGAGGAAGTGCAGCGTCTACTCGCTGCATGCTTCATCCGGCCAATCAAATACTCCAAGTGGCTGGCAAACCCAGTCCTGGTCAAGAAGAAAAATGGGACCTAGAGGATGTGTATCGACTACACAAACTTAAACAGCGCCTGCCCGAAGGAGCAGTTCGTCCTCCCGCGGATCAACCAAATAATCGACTCCACCGCGGGCTCGGAGTCGCTGTGTTTCCTCGACGCCTACTCTGGGTACAACCAAATCAAGATGGCTGTCGAGGACGAGGAAAAGACGGCGTTCATCACGCCATTCGGAGCCTTCTGCTACACCGCCATGACCTTCGGCCTCAAGAACGCCGGGGCAACCTACCAGCGGTGCATGCAGGAGTGCCTCGTGAGCCAGATTGTCCGCAATATCCACGTCTACATCGACGACGTGGTCATGAAGTCCGCTCGCCAGGGCGATCTACTCGTCGACCTAGAGGAAACATTCGCCAACCTGCGGAAATACAAGATAAAGCTCAACCCAAGCAAATGCACCTTCGGTGTACCAGCAGGGCAACTACTGGGGTATGTCGTCTCCAAGCGCGGGATCGAGGCGAACCCCACCAAAATCGACACGGTCGCTCGACTCGGCAAACCCGAGTGCCTGCGCGACGTCCAGAAGCTGGCCGGGCGAGTCGCGACTCTCAGCCGCTTCATCCCTCGATTGGGAGAGAAGGCGATGCCCCTATACCGCCTGATGCGAAAGAACCCCACCTTCCAGTGGGACAAGGAGGCGGACGACGCACTCCGCGACCTCAAGAAGGTGCTACTCGCAGCACCACTACTCGCCGCCCCCGTCAACAAAGAACCCATGCTCGTCTACGTCGCGGCTTCCGAGCGCGTCGTCAGCGCTGTCATGGTCGTCGAGCGGCCGGAGGAAGGAAAGGAGCGCCCGGTACAGCGACCGGTGTACTACATCAGCGAGGTCCTCACCGAGTCGCGCCAGCGATACCCGCAATACCAGAAACTGGTATACGCGGTTTTCAGAGCACAGCGGCGCCTGCCGCACTACTTCCAGGAGCACCCGATCACGGTCGTCTCCTCAGCACCGTTGCAGGACATAATCCGCAACCGTGAGGCGACCGGGCGAGTCGCCAAGTGGGCCGTCGAAATCGGCGTCCACAACATCAAGTATGAGCCACGAAAAACGATCAAGTCGCAGGCTCTCGCGGACTTCATCGCCGACTGGGAAGAGGCCCAGCAGCCAGAAAATCTGCCATACCTCCACTACTGGAGCCTGCACTTCGACGGCTCCAAGAACGCGGACGGCGCAGGAGCAGGGATCGTGCTAACTTCACCAAAGGGCGACAAGCTCCGCTACGTCCTCTGCCTCGACTTCACCCCCTGCACCAACAACATGGCCGAGTACAAGGCACTACTCCATGGCATGCGAGCTGCCAAGGAGATGAACGTCAACCGCCTATGTTGCTACGGAGACTCCGACCTCGTCGCTGGGCAAGTCGCTGGAACTTGCGACGCCGTCTCTCCCACCATGGCGGCATACCGCCAAGCAGTAGACAAGCTGGGAGGACACTTCGCAGGCTACTCCGTCGAGTGGATCGACAGGCGGAAGAACGAGGAGGCCGACGCACTCTCTCGCATCGGGTCGGCTCGACTCGCACCAACCGCCGGCATCTTCCTCGACACGATCACCAATCCATCAGTCTCTCCCCCAAGGGAGATCGACATCAGAGTCCCGCTGCAGCCCGAGGCAGCCCTGGTCGCACTCATCGCCGAGCCAGACGACTGGACCAAGCCGTACATCGCCTACCTGGAGGCCGGCACCTTGCCGGCAGACGAGACAGACGCCCGGATGATTGTACGTCGATGCAAATCCTTCACCATCATCAACGGCGATCTCCACAAGCGCAGTGTGACAGGCGTGTTCCAACGCTGCGTCCAACCCGCCGAAGGACGTAAGATCCTCCACGACATCCACTCCGGTGACTGCGGCCACCACGCTGGCGCCCGCTCCCTGGTCGCCAAGGCTATGCGGCACGGCTTTTACTTGCCCACCGCACACACCGACGCTGTCGACATTGTCCAGCGGTGCACCGGGTGCCAGAAGTACGCCAACCAGACACACGTGCCGAGCTCAGCGCTCAAGACAATCCCCATCACCTGGCCATTCGCCGTGTGGGGTATGGACATGGTAGGCCCTTTCAAAAAGGCCCCTTCCGGCTTCACCCACCTCCTGGTCACAGTTAACAAATTCACAAAGTGGGTGGAGGCCAAGCCAGACCGGAAATGCGACGGGAAGACCGCCACCAAATTCCTACGCGAGCTCATATATCGCTACGGGTTCCCTAACAGCATCATCACGGACAACGGCACCAACTTTGCCAAAGGATCCATGGCCGAGTTCTGCGAGGAACAGCACATCCGGCTCGACCTCGCGTCAGTCGCCCACCTAGAGTCCAACGGCCAGGCAGAACGGGCCAACCAGAGCATCCTCCATGGCCTGAAGCCGCGGCTCCAAGTACCGCTCGAGCGCACCACCGGGTGCTGGGTCGAGGAGATACCCTCCGTCATCTAGGGCATCCGCACCTCAGTCAACAGGTCGACAGGGTTCACCCCCTTCTTCATGGTGTATGGCGCCGAGGCAGTCATGCCCACCGACCCGAGCACGACTCGCAAGGGTCGTCCACTACACGGAGGCTGCGAACGAACTCGCACGACAGGATGGAGTCGATCAACTCGACGAGGCACGCGACCTAGCTCGCTCACGCACCGCCATCTACCAGCAAGGACTCCGCCGCTACCATAGCCGGCGGGTGAAAACTCGCACCTTCCAAGAAGGCGACCTGGTACTGCGCCTCATCCAGGACAAGAAGGGTATGCACAAGCTCTCCTCCCCCCATGGGAGGGACCATTCTCCGTCGGGCGAGTACTCGGCAACGACGCCTACTACCTCATCGACGTCCGCGGGGACGGCAAACTCGACGTCAAGCGACCATGGAATGTAAACCTCCTACGGAAGTTCTACTCCTAGAACCCCACATATGTATCCTCCAGTCGCTATGAAATAAAAAGTATTGGTTACCACAAATTGCGTGTACTCTCCGTGTCTTGTGCCACTCGCACTCGTAATAACAGCACTAAGCTAACTGCAGAAGTCAACCTCTGGTACAGCGATCGGCACGGCCAAGTAGTGCGCTACAAGGGCACTGGATTACCCCAGGTCTTGTAACGTCCACGAAAAACGCCTACTCGGAGCCCCATTGGAGTCGCCTAGCTCAACTGGCTCAACGAGCCAAGACAACTGCCTTCGCTTCTCACAGCGACCATGATCCTCCACATCCTCGACATAGGGACTCGAACGGCCAAGTACCACGCTCGGGGACTGACGACCAGTTCAGCACGAGCGGCTAGGGAAAACGCCAAGTATGAGAGCATGCCTAGGACTCGCCATGCGACTGACCCAACAAGCCAGGCAGGAGTGATGTGCTTATTCTAACGCGCCCAGTCCTCACCCACCCTAGAGTTGCGCCTAGAACAACCAAGTACCACGCTCGGGGACTCGGCTACCCGACCTCGTTCGCGCAAGGGGAAACGGTGAAGTACATAGCACTCATGGGAGTCGCCTTGCGACTGGCTTTCCGAGATCGGGCGAGTCGACATCAATAACAAAACATTCAAAACCGCAAACGCATAATAAAACGAGGTAAACCCCATAAAAAAGGGCGGACGCGCTCGGGGACTCGTTCAAACCTCAATCACAAACACACAACAATTCACAAAATACCACGATATTTCATTATAGCATATCACAAATGTCACAAAATACAAAGTATGCCCAACGGCAGCATTGCTACTAAACACCCCAGGGCACAATGTCTTATTCTGCAGGCTTCGATGACGACTCACCGCCACCCTTGCGGTTGCGAATGAAGGGGGTATACGGGTTCTACGGGTACATCGTCAACTCACCCGCCATCGCCGCACGGAAGGGCTGCTTGATCTTGAAGTCCCGGTGCTGTGGCTCGGGGTCGTTGGGTGCGACGACTGTCTCTTGATAAGGAAGGAGGCCGCCCATCGCCCAGACGCGCTCGGAGTACACCGCGGCGCGGTCCGTCGGCTTCAACACCTCGGCGATATCCACTGAGCCAGTCGACGATGGGTAGCCACTCGTCACGTCATCAAGATCAAAATCTTCTGGGAAGTGGGCGAGCCCAAGGCTCAGCGCCGTCGCCGCCCCGTGCCGGAACGCTGACCGCGTCATAAACTCGACGACCGACGGCGCCTTCTCCAAGTATCGCCACACCTCGACAAGGTCGCTAGGAATCACTTCCGTGGGCGACATCTCCTGAAGATACGCACGTATACATGTCGCCGACAACGTGGCCGAGTCGACCAGCGTGGCTACACATTGCCGTGCGTCGAACGAATTCGCCTCTTCCGCGCTATCAATGATACGACCTGCGGACAGAAGGTGACAGTGAATACATCAAATATTACACAATGCATATGTTATAGGCAGAGGCAGGCACACTCACCAATCAAGGGATGGGAGAGATCCGTGATGAAGCTCTGAAGAGAGGTGTAGTCGTCTTGAAGCCCAGCAACAAGGGCGTCAGAGACCTTACGCTCCTCAGCGGCGGCTGTAACAGCAGCCTTGGCTCGCCCATCCGCCGAACTCGCCTCTTCCTTCGCTTCCTTCAGCTCGCGCTCAAGGTCGGCAATCCGCTTCTCAGCCGAGTTCAATGCGGACTGAGCTGCCGTTAATTCACTCGCTGGGACAAGTCCTTGGCGGACCTCCTCTGCCTTCACAGCAGTTGCCTGGAGTCCCTTGTTCGCCTCTTGGACGAGGGCAAGTTCTTTCTCCGCGTGATGCTTCGCAGCAAGTCGGTCGGCTGATTCACGCTGCAAACCCTGCGCAAAAGACAAACAGTTAACAAAAACGAAATCCTAAGTGCCCACCCGCTGAAATTCAGCGCGTAGGCACTCGGGGACTGGACGCGAGAAACAAAAATAAAGACACTAAAAGAATCCGACCGCTGCAAATCAGCGGCCTGATCCTCGGGGACTGGACATACCTGGATGGCTGCGCCAAGCATGCCATGAAGCTGTATCGCGTCCACGGATGCGAGAAGAGCCAAAGTGTGCCCGTGACGCTGCTCGACCTCCGTCTCGGCGACCTCAGGTGCGCGGCTCGAGGGCGTGGTACCACTCGCCATAGCCGCTCTCGCCATGAAGCACGGAAAGGTCGCGATGGATGCGCCGGCACCAAAAGAGGCCGGCTCGGCCACCCCGGGCGAGGGAGCACCCTCCTTGATCGTCAAGGCCGCTTCCGCCACGGGTTCACACGGAGCGATCGTCGTGTCGTCAGACACCGTGACGACTTCGTCGCCTTTGGTCTTCTTGGCACTATCCGCAGGGGTGACGACCTCGTCCGCCTTCCTCTTCCGAGAGGGGTCCTCCTCGGCGACGACTGGCGGCACCTTGGCCATGGTCGGGTGGCCTATCTTCTTAGCTCCAGTCCTACAAATTGTTCACATGAGCAAAGTGGTCCGAGTACAATGAAAAACAAAGACAGGTGAATGAAACTCACTTGGCGACTGGCAGGAACCGCAGCCCCGTGCGAATGCTGGCCGGCTTCTCCAGTTCGGGGCCCAGTTTACGACTGAGACCCATCTCCAGGACATCATGCGCCCAAGACACGGACGGCTTCTTCGTTGTCGAGGCCGCGACAGGAGCCTCCGAAACATTTTCGGCGGGAGCCTCCCTGGGAGGTGAAGCCGCCGCGACCGGAGCAACCCCTGACCCAGAGACTGGGGCGAATGGGGGAGGCATCGAGGCCAGAGGCGCCTCACTCAGGACGGCGGTGACATCCGCTGCCGCCATCGTCTGTGGCGCTTCATCCTTGGCTAGGCTGGTGGCGTCGGAGCTGCTCGCCGAATGAGGCGGAGATGCCTGTCTCGCCGGCTTCGTCTTCCTCTTCGGAGGGGCCTTCACCTCCTTCTTCTTCTTCTTCGACGGAGTGGCCTGGCGACGCGAGGTGGTTTCGGGAAGTTCGTCGTCATCGTCGTGACGTTCGAGGCTTTTACTCGCCTCGAGTTCGCGCTGACGCTGCCCGCGAGTTTTGCGAACCAGCGGGGCGACCTCCTCCTCGGACTCGTCGTCATCGTCGCTCCTGTCGCTCTCGATGCTGCCTTTGGCAGGAGGCGATTTGCCCCCGTCCCGGACGGACGAGCTCGAGTTTTCGTTGTCTGCGGGCGGAAGCCACCCTTCCACCACTTGAAATAACTACAATGAGCATAAGACAACATCATTACGACCGCGACTGCATTAACTGCGACTGCGAATGAACAGAAAGTGACTTACCGTTGGGGTGGGATGCTTCGCGGTGTAGGGGTGACCCTGTCCTTCGCGTCCAGGTACACCGCCTGGGTGATCTTCTTCAACGCCGGAATGTAATCCTCGAGCTTCCACTCGGCAAGGCAGGATTTCGTCGAGTCCTCCCGGCTCGTGTACTCGTACATATAATGGTCACGGCGGGCCAGGGGAACGAGTTGCCGCCCGAGCCAGCAATTGTACAAGTTGATGGGCTGAAGACCCTTCTTCTTCAGGCCGCGGATGGTCTGAAGCATCTCGTCCATGACCATCCGCTGGTCTGTTGGGAGCTTGCCGACTTGGAGTCAGCGCGGTTCGGGCCGGTCGGCGGAGTATCTTGGGATCGCCACCTCGCCTTCTGGAGTCGCCTCGGTAACGTAAAACCAAGATTTCTTCCACTCGCTCGCCGCCTTGGCGGGCAGCATCAGATCAAAAAAGGAGGCCTTCGACTTCAATTGAAACGTCAAGCCACCCGCAGCGAGCATTGGGCCGCTCGCTTCTTCGCGACTGATCCTCCCGTGGAACAGATCTTGCCACAGGAGGAAATAGGGCCTGCAGCCCAGGTAGCACTCGCAGAACGCCACGAAAATGGCGAGCTACTCGATGCTGTGCGGGCCCAAGTCTGATGGCTGGATCCCATAGTAGGCGCAGAAGCGCCGGAAGAAGAGAGATGTGGGGAATCCCAGCCCCCGTTCCAGGTGGCTGGTGAAGCAGACGAATTCTCCCTCGCGCGGGTCCGGAGTCACCTCTCCAGCCGCGGGGATGCGCCACCTGCCGGCACGCAGGATCCCGGCCTCCTCGAAGGACGCCAGTAGCGCTCGCGTACACTTGGACCTGCCCCATGGTTCGGTGGAGGGGGCCATTGGCGGAGAGGTTTGTGGAGGTCGGAGGAATTTGGATCGGCTGGATCACGATACGGGAGAAACAGAGGTGCGCGCAATCGGAGGAAATGAAGAGGAGATGGTTCTCCGATCGCCTACCATTCCCTTTATATAGCGGTTGTTACCCGCCAAATCAGGGAGCCGTTACTACGCAGTGATTATGCCAAAAGTTACCGTTGGATTACCCCAACGGCTAGTTTTGACTGCATTTGACAGTCCAACTTCGGCCACTCGGCTCGCCGACCCGATCACTACAACAGTGACTAAGTATTTCGCCAACCCGTTCGCCGAGCTGCGACTAGAATGACTAGTTTTTTCCTTTATTCAGGAGCCCGCCACCGATTCGACTGGATGTATGCATTGGACTCGTATGCTCCAACTGCCAGCAACCACCTGCGCCCAATCTACGACGGCCTCGGGGACTACTGATGGGGATATGCCTACCGGGGTATACCCAGCAGGACGTTTCCGACTGGCCCAAGAACTGGCGAGTGGGCTTGCAAGACGGCGACTGGATCAAGGCCTGGCGTGGATCCAAGCGACTGGAAGCTGAAGGCCCAGGAGAGTAGATAGGCCCAGTCGGATTAGGTTAAGCGAGTACCGAAGCCTTAACTGATTCGGTTAAGATATGTAAACCCTAGGGAGAGGTGAGTCTATATAAACCTCCCTACAGGGCGTGTAGAGACACGTTCCATCATCCACCCAAGCGACTCGCCGCCTAGCCGTCGAGCTCGCCCATTGTACCTCCAACATAATACAATCTAGCAGGAGTAGGTCTTTAGCCTTCGGGGGGCCGAACCTGGGTAAAACCCTGTGTCTCCGCCCTCATCTCGCACCGCAGATGGCTGGCCGCCCTTGCCCTTCGTTCTACTACTCGCTTCCGATTGCAGGATCTGCCGTGACCATTCCCACGACACTCATAAAGAACATGCTTCACATGACGGGAAGATACTGATGTGAAGTCCTTCATCAAGTGCTTGATGTCCTCTACCACAGTCCCAACATGAGATATGTCCATGAGTGTGAAATTCAACCGCTATAACAGAGACAAACAGTTCGGTTCAAAGATCACATTGTTCGTCCTTTCATCTCGAGCAAGCAGCTCCACCGCGCATCGAAGAGCGAGAGCTTCAGCATGCTCTGGAGAAGAAAGCCCTTCTAGGTGTTTTTGACACTGATGCATCCCAACATACGGTCATCACCATGTCTAGTGCTTCGATTACTAATGACACGACATGCTAACACACAAAGGTGAATTTGATCCTTTATGTGTGTCTACACATGTCTCTCTTGATCAATATACTACTTGATCTGCATACTTGTTGCCCCTTTAGGTTTACACATGGATGCATGGAGCTTACGGAGGAGGCGAAGGGAGCGTGAGGACTCATGGACGACAAGAGAGAAGAATGGAAGATAAGACGGAAGAAGCAACACATTCAAGACTGGAGTCTCCAGCATCACCTACACCGGAATCTCTAGCAAGACCGGAATCTCCGACCTTACTATATTGGAATCTCTGGCCCTGCTCTCCCCGACTCTCGGAGCCAGTGGTGTGACAACTCCCAATACCCAAAATCGGAGACCGCCCAAAGACCTACAAGAATGTCCGATCTACTCACACCGGAGTCTCCGGCCTACGCATCGGGCCTACGAGCTCTGAGTTGGGACTCAGCCCATGTAACGCCCCCAAACCTAGCTTTATGGATAAACTAGCTTGTTTTAGTGGTTGGCCAATATATATGCCCCCACATCCTCCTAGAAACCCTAGAGAACAAGATACTGAATTAGAGAGAGCTTTGCTCCTTTCTTTCCTTGTGTGTGGAATTCGTATGGAGATGATTCACGATTTTCACATGGCTATTTTTTTCCTATGTGGGTTCTAGTATGCATGTGCCAATATTTAATATCAAGGTTCTAGTAGTACCAATCTTCCATAGTGTTCTATTGGCTGCTATTCCTCCTTGCTAGGATATATTGGATGGGTGGACGGTCGGTGATCGGTTTCAAATAGACCGATCGTTGGCTTGTATTTCGTGTTCCGGAGGTTGTTCCGTCGGGGGTTTATTGCTCTAAAGGAATTGAACCTCAACTACATGATACATGAAATGGACAAAACATCAAGTTGTTGACCCCGAGAGATGAAAGATCGACTGGGGGACAAGATCGTTGACACGGAGGGGGTAAACCTAGAAATGACACGGAGGGGGTAAACCTAGAAATGTCCACTGACGGTCGCTCAAGACTTCTATTTTCTGGCTACATGTTGGCAGCATACTAGTAGACAGCAGCGGAGCTATGTTCAGGCCAGCAGGGGCCACCCCCTCCCCTAGGATTGGGCACATGCATGAAGAAAAAATTGGAGGGCTTATATTAAAAAAATGTGTAATCTTCCCCCCCAGCAAATCATATATTGCATTTAGCCCCCCCCCCCCAACCAGAAGTGGCAAGCTCCGCTAGTGCTAGTAGATTGCAGAATGGCTAGTTTTATGCTTCTTTTAATTTTTCGATAGTTGATACTTGCCTCAACCCTCAATGATCCATGATTGTAATAAACTGAACATACTGAATTTGCAATAAAGGCTATGTGCATCGATTATACAGTCGCCGGGGCTCAGATCCCCATTTCTAAAAAAAGGTGTCATCGTCAGCAACAACGTGTTCTCCGGTGGCCGTGCATAGGGCGATGGCAGACCTTGGCCTCAACAGCAAGGTTTGCATGTCAGCGTTGACTTCGATCAACATACTCGCCCAACATCTTAATTTGTCACCGTCAATCGGGGCATTCAGGGTTTGCTCCACCTAAATGCTCGCAATGATCATAGGGAACTGACTGCGTGAAGTTTATCAGTCAGCTGGTTTGCGGAATGATACAGCTACGAGGACACATTGTAGGGAGGGTCAGACATGAAGGGAAGGAAGTTTCTCATAGGGGTCGAGTGATGATCGTGTAATACATGGTGCAAATCTACCCAGCGCTGGAGAGTTGGCCGGGGTGGTGGTGGAGGTCCTCCCGGTGATGCTGGATCGGCGGTGGTGGTTGGGGCTGGGCCAGGTCGGGTTGGGCAGGGACGATCTCAGATCTTTGGATCGGGGTGGTTTTTTACCACATCCCGTGGAAGAACCCAGATCTTTTGATTGGCGTGGTCATGCCACCTTCCCATCTCCCCGTTGTGTCTCGGTCGGTTCTGGTGGTGATCGTCCCTGCGCTGCCGTCTCAGTTCGCACCGTTGGCCATGGTCGTCGGTTGGGATTGGGGAGGCAGGCCTCGCAGGTTTCCAGTGGGTGGCGTGAGGGCTGCTTGCTCGGTTTGTATAAAAGAGGTGGTCCTAGCATTCCTTCTCGGTGCTGAGATAAAGATTTGCCGAATGCATGTTCTCATTGATCTGGACGAAGTGGCGTGTTCCGGAAGGCTCTGCCGGCGAGCTCCCATGGCCGTATCATGCCTGGAAATTCCTGGTTTGATAGGGATTTGGTCGTGCACACTCATGTTTTTGGCTGGCCATTTGGTTTCAGCGGGAGCGGTTCGAAGCTCTGCTGGCTGTTAATATCATGGGGCATGTTCTCGTCCCATGGTGTTGGCGGAGAAGGTCATGAAAGCCAAGATCTGAGGACTAGCAATGGTGATTCGAGTATGGGCTGCGATGGGGAATTGGCTTGGTTGATTTGTGACTTGCAGCAACGGGATGCTAGTGGGTGCGACTGCACAGTAGAAGTTCATTGTCTTGTCTTTTAGGGTGAAAATCCAAGGTCTGTCCTTAATTGGTTGTGCCTGACAATGTCCTTGGTTTGAGAGTGAGGACTTTCTTCAAGGTGAAAATCTAAGATCTTTGGTTGGGCGATGACAGCGCTTGTGCACTGTTCCCTTCCTGGAGGCGACGCTTTTGGAGAAGCTCGACTTCTGATGTTGTCTTGGTCGTGTTAGTGCTGCTGTTTCAAGGAATAGATCACTATAAAGGGACTTTTATTTTTTGCAACTCTTCTCTTTTTTTGTTGGCTATGTGCATTTGTAATGCCTCTAGGGCAATGCGTTGTTGGAGAGGATAGACGTAATTGGTATCTCCGTGATATTAATATATACTCCTTTCCAAAAGAAAAAACTTAATTAGTATGCACCATGCCACCATCCGAGAAAACCTGAAATACTTCCGGTTATAACTGCTTGGAGATGGAGGGTTAATTACTTAAACTAACAGCACCGAAGAGTTTAGATACTCCCTTCGCTTCATATTAATGATCTCAATTTTATCTAGATACGGAATACATCTAATTTAAATATTTAAATAGGTACGTATAAATATAGATAAAGTTAAAAACATTAATATAAACTAGAAAAGGTATTATTATTTTCTTAGGACGCAACAACACATAGGGCTACACCCTATATACAGAAAAAGCGTGTGCGAGCGCGCAGAGGAGGAATCTACAAGGGCAAGTGGGGCACACCATCACATACTTGCTGCTAAAATTTCTAAACTGCAAGAAATTTCTTTTACTCTCTCCGTTTTAAAATATAAGACGTTTTAGTTTTTAATAAATGTATCTAGAGCGTTTTTAGTGTGTATGCTCGCTCCCAATCTGCATACATTAGTTTCACAATCTAAAATATCGTATATTTTAAAATAAGGGAGTATGCTTTTGGGATCCCAACTAATTTTCTATATTCCTTCCATCCTAAATTAATTGACTCAGCTTTTCTAGATAAAGATGTATGCACACGCTGAATCAATTAATTTGGGACGAAATTTTTATGGTTCGTTCTTATAAATGGGTGTCATTCTCATGCACAGCTGCTGATTGCATTGTCTTGACAGGAGCAGTGCAACTAGAGCGGTCCCGTATGGCAGGATAGTGGGCCGGATGATATGATCCATGTGGGGTTCCGTGCGCCCCAGACAGATGCATGATAGTGAGCGAACGAGCGAGGCCGAGTGGATTATTATGCATGAAGGTAACAAAACAACGAGTTCTCAACGATTGGCGGAGTGGCGTTTTGCCGAAACCTATTAAAAAGATTCGCAAATGATGCTTCTCAGTAAATTGATTAAAATCTTCTCATCTACTCCCTCAGTTTTAAAATATAAGATGTTTTAGCATTGTAAAACAAATGTATCTAGACTACTTTTAGTATATAGGTTCACTCATGTTTTGAATGAATCTACACACTAAAACAAGTCTAGATAGATTTTCTTTACAAACCTAAACATCTTATATTTTGAAATGGAGGGAGTAACTGATAAAGTTGTGACTTACATGTGGACGTTCATATTTATAAATATTCATATGTTTTATATTTATGGATATTACTACCATTCTATCGCAAATGCGGAAGGACGCGATAACACGCGCTATCATGGTCTAGTTCATCTAAAAGTCAGCTGACTTCCCTTCTCTCCTTTTTTACTTAATTTTCCTTAATATAAGCATTAGTCCGGTATCAATTGCTAAAATGGCTGCATGGCACTTATTGTTTTCTCACTTTCTGATCGAGGTCCTTTGCGAGTAAACCCATTATGCGCCAGGTGAATAATTGGTATGGAGAACATTTATTAAACCCAAATGAAATAATTATTCCTATGTGCCTGTATATAATTTAATGGCCCCGGGCCAGATTTGAGTGTCTCCGCAACATATAAGGTTAAATTTTATGGGCCGCTCTGGTGTATTATTATTTCTTGAAGAGTATTCTTATGGAAGTTTGAGATTAGGGAACAAAACCAGCTTTGATGGACCTTTTACAAAAACAAACTCCATAAAAGTTCTATTCCCAACAATTGAATACTTAAAAATATGTCATTGATGGTTTACGGTGCATTTTGTAAATTGTTTGCACTATCTAACCTTATCAATTATATTAAATTATTTCTTAAATTTGGACCGTTACAACACACGGGTATTTTGCTAGTCAAACTAGTAGTTACACAAAGGGAAAAGAGAAGGATTTGTTTGATACAAAGGGTTTTTCATATGGATTTTGGAGAATTCAAATCAATATGTTTTTTTTCTAGGGTGGTTTTTTATTTGTAAGGAAAATTTGCACTATATTTGTAAGGAAACTTTGTAGGATGAAATACCATAGGATTTTTCTAAGGAAACTTTGCACTATATTTTATACGAAATTGTACTCCACCCAAACCTTTTTGCAAGAATCATTTGTGTCCTTGTGATGTGATCAAACAAACTTTGGTCCATACGAATCGTGTAGATATCACATTGTAATCCCGTGTTTTTCTTACTCCTACAATTTTAAAATCCTGCAAACATGGTATAACACTGTATTATGCTCATTGCTTAGAGCCAAACAAGGTCACCATGTATGCACATCGACGTTGCATGGTCTAGCCAAGAGGCAAGACCATGCTACCAACATATCAGTTTATCCTAACTATCTTTTCTTTACCCAGTTAGTTTACTGCCTAGAGAAGAGTTCATGAAATAAAAATTGGGGGTCTCCCAAATCTTAAAGTGAGAATTTATAAAGTCCCAATCTATTTGAAAAACTGCAACTCCAATGTTCACTAAAAAGTGCAACTTGCATGCCTGTAAGCAGAAGCGTCACTTTTGCACTACTAGAAATCCCCTTATTTCCGACGGTAAAACTTAATAACCGACGGCCTGTCCGCTATTGTGGTAATAACCGACCGTTTCTTCCATGGCCGACGGTTATCGACAACCTCTCGGGTATGACTACCAATAACCGACGGTATAGTCCATTACCCGACGGGTAGAAACTAACTCTCGGCTTTTTGACCCCATAACCGACTGTTAGTACTAATACCCGACGGTCATCCTTTAACTGTCAGGTATTACCTTTCATAGCCGACCGTCGTATTGCAACTGTCGGCTATGTCCTACAAATGGCCGACAGTCAGTTTTTGTAGCCGACTGTCTTAGATAATGCTCGGCTATATACTACAATATCCGATGGCAATAGGAAAAACCGACGATGACATTAACACTCGGTGATATGTTTCGATGGTCGTCTTGGTAAGCATGTGGAGTTCGGTGATTGTAGCCGAGATATATTTACCTAATGTAACTAAGTGTGTGAGAAAAGACGAGAGAAAATAAGAGAACGCTGATGTGGATTCACCATATCACATCAAATGTTGATAGTGGGGCTACTGCACATTTATAGCATGTCAAACAAAAAAAACTTGAGCCCGTTGTTGGGATTAAAACAACCTTAACCATATTAGCCTGATGGGGAAGTTATTAATACAATAAAATAATAATTCATATGAGAAATTTGAAAGGGAACTATTTTTATGTGAATAAGATGAAAAATTCTTTAGACTTATCCATATCCATATGGATTGACGAAGATGGACAACCAACAAGCAATCCAACAATATAGATGATCTGTTTGTGACATTGGAGGTGCGGGGAGCAAAATCCTATATACCAGGTTAACGATTGAAGGACTGCACTATATAGTATATGTTCTTTGTGTGGTTGTGTAATTAATAGATTTTTTGACATGTCATTTTCTGAAATTTGTCTGAATCCCATTTTCTTGTTCTGCAATACTTTTTGGTGAAAGTCAGCCGTGTGACTAAGGCCTCCGGTGTAGAAAATGTACTGGGTATAAAATATGTTGAGCAAACTTTACACCATCGATTAAATTTACAAATTCACGGGGTATGTTGACCTCATAGCTATACTAACCGAGGGTCAGAATAATCCCGACGGGCAAATATACAGTTGAGTATTACAAGACCGACGGGAGGTCACAACGGTCGGAAAATAAATCCCTGACCGAACACTGTTGGCTATAAGCATCCTCGAGCTATAGCGAGGCGGCTCGTGTGCAAAACATGCCCGACAGGTAACCGTCGCTTTTTTACCGTAGGGCAAGATATTACCCGAGGGTACCGTCGGCTATTAAGGTAATGGCCGACCGAGCAAGGCCGACAGGATATTTCTGACGGTGAACCGTCGGGTATACATGTATCCGACAATGAACTAACATTTCCGATGGTAATTTGGCCCTCGGCTAAAATGTAATATCTAGTAGTGTTGCATCTCATCCCTTAGTCTCTCACCCGCCAGGTGGCAGAGACTCAACTTCCTCTCTTGATCTCAGCCGGCGAGAGCGTTGGTCCCCTCTCCCTCCGCTTGTCACTTCGATGGCAGGAGGAAGAGGGGTCTCGTTCCTCCGCCTTAGGGTTAGGATCAATATGTCGGTGCATCGTTTTGGGTGGTGGGAGCGACTTGGGCAAATATATCTGACTCAACTCTACTCCCACACTGGCCGTGACCTTCATATGGCCGTCTCAGAGTTGATGGCAACGTGTGTTAGCCGATCAATCAGATAGACAACATGGTATTCTCACTGTTCTTCAGATTTGGCAACAAGATCGATTTCTCGGTGTGTCGCTGGCGTTCGTGATTATTTATGACAACATTGGCAGCAGGGGCGAGGTGGTTTCTATGGAGAAAAGATGTTGGTTCGGAGGTGGTGGATCTGTCGTTCTTCTCTGACTTTGTCTATGGGAGGCGATAGATCTTGGTCCAAGATATCACGAGGACGTGATCTAGTCGACATGTCATGACAACATGTGTCTCGCTGCTTGTAGCAGGCTTGTTCATCAACTCACAAAACCTCCTTGACAATATTGTTTTTTTATATGGCAATGGTGGAGGCTCGGTGTTTTCAACGTGAGCGTAGGCAGGACTGGAGTTGGACAACGGCCACTGTCTTCAGTGGTTGTAGCAAACCTTACATGCCGTTTTGTATTTTACGGTTTTATTTGTAAAGTTTCTAGGATAATTATTTTATTTTAATTTGTCTTTTAGTTTTCACTTGTGATGCTTCTTGCAACTTGATTTTTGACTAATAAAATACATGGTTCCTCTCAAAAATACCTGGTTGCACTTTTCTATAAAAGTGCAAGTTACACTTTTTACTAAACTATAGTTGTTTTACTAAACAATTCAGATTTAGGAAAATCTTGATGGACTGAGGCTGACCAAAGCCTATAAAAATAGGAGCTGAGGCTAGGACCAACAGAACTGTCCAGCTTCGTTTTCTAACGAGCTGGCCAAGCGCATGTCCTTGTTACAAAAACATTCGGTTGTAAAAAATTTAAAATTTCTCTAGAAAATTGTACTCTAGTCTGATTTGTGTATGATTAACTTAACCCACTGTCATTGGACCCTCTATATATGGAATCAGTTTCAAGATCCAAGAGTTAGAAAACGAAAAAATCCTGAAAAACCAATTCCAAAGCCATGGTCCCCTCCTATAGCCTCTCACCATCTGACGTGTCATCCATTTTTCTACAAATTCATCTTTTCAACCATTACTAAAGGTCCCATGGTCTCTGCTCGTAGAAGAATAGCTCCTCATAGGAAAAGGAATTGAGCCGTCAAATTATTAATAAGGACATGCAACATGTATTTATATGCACTAAAATTCAGTGAATATATGGAATACAATGTATTGAGTCAACTATACGAGTTGAGGGTAGTATAGGGAGATCGGAGTTATTCATTGAACCGATGAGCGTATTTGTATTTGCTACGGATTCATTGCACGGAGAACGTAATAAACACCCCACAATAGGTACGGCAAACCTGGCATGTTTAATTCCAACACTTTGAGTCATACAGGTATATAAATAACACGATGATTTCTTTTCATACGAAATAGAAATGAAAGCGGAGATACTGACCGAACTTTTCTTACGGAAAGTCAATTTAGTTGAATGTCCGTAGAAAAATAGGATATTAGGGCAGGTACAATGAGAATAGCCTCCATGAAACCCAGGCTCCAGGAGCCCTTGGCCTCTTTTTTTTGCAAACTCTAGAAAATTTGAATTCAAAGTTTTTAGAGAAATTGAAAAAATATATCTATATGTAGCAGATGACTAAAGCTACTAGTGACCGTATCAATCGGGATTGTATCGACTCTATTCCTTAATTAATACAATACGGTTTGTCCCGCAACATTAGTAGAAAACAGTCTATCCGTTCGCGCCCCCTAACACCATGAACCGGGACTAATGCTGACACGCGTCCCGGTTCGAGCGGGCACGGTGACCGGAGGCATGCGTCCCGGTTCGTGAGGGGTCATGCGTCCCGGTTTGTAACACAAACCGGGACTAAAGGTTGGGCGCCAGACACGTGGCCTGACACACCTTTAGTCCCGGTTTGTGATCCCGCCCTCTATAAATACGACGCCTCAACCCTCTGTCTCCCCTCTGTTTTTTTTTGGTGGAAGGTGTGAGAGGTGTACTAGTTTATTTTTTTCCTATGCATGCATTCAAGGTGTTTGATGAAATGTTTGAGTGAATGATCCCGTTCAATTTTTCACAATATAGAAGGTGTCCGAGACGCACTTGAGCTTTCTCCTCTTTATTTCCGTCGATCGAGGTTAGCAATCTTATCTTTTCTCTGTCATTGATACAATGCATGTGTCGATGTGAATTGGTCATTTCACTATTTATGATGTCCCGTTTTTGATAAACTTAATTAAATGATGCAGATGAATGGTCGGGAATGGATGTACGGTGACCGGCGTGTACCCGGGTATATTAAAGGCGTTAAATAAATTTATCGATGTGGCTACGGCAAACAAAGAGAATGGTTTTATATGTTGTCCATGTGTTCAATGTCGGAACAACAAGGAGTACTCTTCCTCGAAAATCATTCGCGGCCACCTGGTTATGAAAGGTTTCATGCCCAATTATAATTGCTGGACCAAGCACGGGGAAAAAGGGGTTATGATTGAAGACAGTGAAGAAGAAGATGATAATAACAACTATCATCATATGTTTCCTGAATATAGTGATACTGCAATGGAAGACAATGAAGAGGAAGGAGGTGAAGAACGGGCATCAGATGAGCCCACTGATGAACTTGGTAGGGTCATTTCTGATGCAAAGCGAGACTGTGAAACAAAATATGTTGAAGTTAGAGGGCATGTTAGAAGATCACAAGAAATTGTTGTACCCAAATTGCGAAGATGGCAGCACAAAGCTCGGTACCACACTGGAATTGCTGCGATGGAAGGCAGAGTGTGATCTAACTGACTCCTCATTTGAAAAGATGCTGGAAATAATGAAGCCGAAGTTTCCAAAACATAATGAACTTCCCGAGATTATGTACGAAGCAAAGAAGACTCTCTGTCCTCTAGGATTAGATGTGCAGAAGATACATGCATGCATTAATGACTACATCCTCTACTGCGATAAGGAGTATGATAATTTAGATAAATGCCCAGTATGCAATGCATTGCGGTATAAGATCAGACGAGATGACCCTGGTGATGTTGAGGGAGATCCCCTCCGGAAGAGGGTTCCTGCTAAGGTTATGAGGTATGCTCCTATAATACCAAAGTTGAAACGCATGTTCAGAAACAAAGAGTATGTCAGGTTGTTGCGATGGCACAAAGAAGACCGTAAGAAAGACGAGAAGTTGAGACACCCTGCTGATAGAAGACGTAAGAAAGACGGGAAGTTGAGACACCCTTCTGATCGGTCACAGTGGAGAAAAATCGAGAGACTTCCCGGACTTTGCAGGTGACGTAAGGAACTTATGGTTTGGTCTAAGTACGGATGGCACGAATCCTTTTGGGGAGCAGAGCAGCAGTCACAGCACCTGGCCCGTGACTCTATGTATCTATAACCTTCATCCTTGGTTGTGCATGAAGCGTAAGTTCATTATGATGCTAGTGCTTATCCAAGGCCCGAAGCAACCGGGCAACGACATTGATGTGTACCTTAGGCCATTAGTTGAAGAACTCTTATAGCTATGGGGAAAACCAGATGTACATGCGTGGGATGAGAACAAACAGGAGCCATTTGACCTACGAGGGTTGCTTTTCGTAACCATCAATGATTGGCCTGCTCTTAGTAACCTTTCAGGACAGACAAACAAGGGATATAAGGCATGCACGCACTGTTTAGATAAGACTGAACGTACATATTTGCATAAATGCAAGAAGGTTGTTTACCTGGCGAATCGATGATTTCTTCCAACCAATCATCCCGTAAAAAATAAAGGCAAGCATTTCAAAGGTGAGGCAGATCACCGGAAGAAGTCTGAACTCCCTGCTGGTGATGATGTATTTGGTATGGTCAAGGACATAGAAGTAATCTTTGGAAAGGGTCCCGGCGGTCAATCAGTTCCAAACGACGTCGCTACAGGACACGCACCCATGTGGAAGAAGAAATCTATATTTTGGGAGCTACCATATTGGAAAGTCCTACGTGTCAGCTCTTCAATCGACGTGATGCACGTGACGAAGAATCTTTGCGTGAACCTGCTAGGATTCCTAGGCGTGTATGGGAAGACAAAAGATACACCAAAAGCACGGGAGGACCAACAAATTATGAAACACCCAAAGAACATGCATACACAGAACAAGACAGGTAAAGGGCATCACTTAAGTCCTGCCAGCTATGCTCTTACCAAAGCAGAGAAGGAAATCTTTTTTGAAGTCCTTTACAGTATCAAGGTGTCGTCTGGCTTATCATCTAATATAAAGGGGATAATAAATATGGAAGAGAAAAAGTTCCAAAACCTGAAGTCTCATGACTATCACGTGATTATGACGCAGTTGCTTCCGATTGCATTGAGGGGGCTTCTACCGGAAAATGTTCGAGTACCCATTGTGAAGTTGTGTGCATTTCTCAGTGCAATATCTCAGAAGGTAATCAATCCAGATATTCTTCCAAGGTTACAGAAGGATGTGGTACAATGTCTTGTTAGTTTTGAGTTGGTGTTTCCACCATCCTTCTTCAATATTATGACGCATCTCCTGGTTCACCTAGTGGAAGAGATTGCCATTCTCAGTCCTGTATTTCTGCACAATATGTTCCCCTTTGAGAGGTTCATGGGAGTCTTAAAGAAATATGTTCATAACCGTGCTAGACCAGAAGGAAGAATCTCCAAGGGATATGGAACAGAGGAGGTCATTGAGTTTTGTGTTGACTTTATTCCTGACCTTAAGCCGATTGGTGTTTCTGACTCACGGCATGAGGGAAGACTAAGTGGAAAAGGCACGCTGGGAAAGAAAGCAATGATATGTAGGGACGGGGATTCTTTCACTAAAGCACACTACACAGTTCTACATAATTCCACCTTGGCAGCTCCATATATCGAGGAACACAAGAATACTGTACGCTCCAAAAACCCGGGGAAGCCTGACTCATGGATTACAGATGAACACATGAAGTCTTTCGGTGGTTGGATGCGGACACATCTCTTGAATGACACCACTGTTGGAGATCAACTATACTTGTTGGCTGCGTCACCATCTTCTACTATATTGATTTTTCAAGGGTACAAAATAAATGGGAATACATTCTACACGATCGCCCAAGATAAAAAGAGCACCAACCAAAACAGTGGTGTCCGCTTTGATGCAACGGACGAGAATGGGCAAAAGGACACATACTATGGTTACATAGAGGAGATATGGGAACTAGACTATGGAGTCTCTTTTAAGGTCCCTTTGTTTCGCTGCAAATGGGTCAACCTGAATGGGGAAGGGGTAAAGATAGACCAGTTGTACGGAATGACAACAGTGGATCTCAACAATCTTGGTTATAGAGATGAACTATTCGTCCTAGCCAATGATGTGTCTCAGGTTTTCTATGTGAAGGACATGTCCTCCAGACCGAAAAAAAGAAAATATATGCAAACGAATACATCATATGATGAGCCAAAGCGTCACATATTTCTTTTAGGAAAAAGAAACATCGTGGGAATCGAGGACAAGACAGACATGTCAGAAGATTATAATAAGTTTGATGAAATTCCACCCTTCACAGTGAAAACTGACCCAAGCATTCCATTAAGTAAAGAAGATGCTCCATGGTTACATCTGAAGCGATCATAAGGAAGGACATACGCCAAGAAGTTCATGCTCATATTGTGTACCTCTAGTTCATGTCTGGCCGATCGGCTGCATATTGTGAACCTAAATGCCATGAGACATGATAGATCATTTTGTTAAGGATATTTTATGATGTTTGCAATTTTACAAGTTTAATAAATGTATTGAGTGTTAGTCCCGGTTTGTGGCTTGACGGGAACTATATATAGGGGGGCCTTTAGTCCCGATTTTGTAGTCTCGGTTTTTAATATTAATAAATGTCTTGAGTGTTAGTCCTGTTTTGTGGCTGGACCGGGACTAAAGGGGGCTTTAGTCCCGATTCGTAGAACGACTTTTCTGAACTATGAAGAAAGTGTCCCGATTCGTACTTACCATTAAGATCTGATCTCCAAACGTGTGTGGTAACATATTAGGGAGTGCCTCTATGACCAGTTTGTTGGAGATGCCAGAGGACTGGGCTCCGATGGCATCTCCCTCAAACTGGCCGTAGTGGTGTCCCTGCTCTCGCACACCATCTTGCAGCTTGTAACTTCTCTAACTATATCAGTACGCCTGGGAGCTAACTAATTTCACATATTAGGGAGTGTCTCTATGACCAGTTTCCTGGAGATGCCAGAGGACTGGGATCCGACGGCATCTCCCTGAAACTGGTCGTAGTGGTGTCCGTGCTCTTGAAAACCATATTGGAGATGCCTCAATCTGGCTGGAGGACTGGACTCACAAGGATGCCTATTTATAGTACAAGCAGCTCGGCATAGTGTCGACACTCACGACATAATATCGACACTCACCCCTATTATTAGTGTTGACTCGTGTTTTGTCCCGGTTGGTGTCTCCAACCGGGACTAAAGGTTTATCTTTAGTCCCGGTTGGTGACTCCATCCGGGACAAGGTATAAGCCGCACGACATAATGTCGACACTCACCCCTATCATTAGTGTTGTCTGGCCTAGCCTGCCGAAATCCCTCCAACCAGGACTAAAGATGAACCTATCATGTTCGAGGTTTCATGGCTTTCGGTCCAAATGATCAAGCCATTTTCCATTTTCCGAGCGCAAATTCATGCACGCCGGTTCGACCATAGTTAGAAATTCAAAAAAAATCAAAACGGGCATAAGAAATTCAAAAAAGTCCGAACAATGTAAATCCTTCACGTGGTGTCATATTATGTGACATAGTTGCAAGGAAAAATACTAGACTTGGTATATTGATCATGTCTCCAAAAAACCTTCACAAAATGACCGAGCATGTTCGAGGTTTCATGGCTTTCGGTCCAAATGACTAATGTTATGTGCTGAATCGCGGCATAGTTTGTGATTCTGTGCCTATATTATGCATGCATGTGGACATTGGTATGGAGAACAATGTTACAGGAGGAAGTTTTCCTTTTCGTCGCACGGAAAAGCCATTTTCCGAACGCAAAAAATGGTCATTTTGTGAAGTAACCACCAAAATGCTGTTTCAGAATGCTACCGTCCCATTTTTCTAAAATACTAGACCACCTTACATGGACTATCTTCCAACCAGGACATCTCAAACCTTTTCTTCCATCTCGGGTAAAAAGTACAAATGTCTGTCGAATCGGTAGGAAGTGGGTCCGGTTTGTACTACAGGTACATGATCTAACGCTCGTGATTTTTTGAAAAAATCATTTTTAGACTCGCAATATATGGTTTATTCAGAGATCCAATGCAAGTTCTAACGATGCTCGTCCCCTATCTTCATGCACGCCGGTTCGACCATAGTTAGAAATTCAAAAAATTCAAAACGGGCATAAGAAATTCAAAAAAGTCCGAACAATGTAAATCCTTCACGTGGTGTCATATTATGTGACATAGTTGCAAGGAAAAATACCAGACTTGGTATATTGATCATGTCTCCAAAAAACCTTCACAAAATGACCGAGCATGTTCGAGGTTTCATGGCTTTCGGTCCAAATGACTAATGTTATGTGCTGAATCGCGGCATAGTTTGTGATTGTGTGCCTATATTATGCATGCATGTGGACATTGGTATGGAGAACAATGTTACAGGAGGAAGTTTTCCTTTTCGTCGCACGGAAAAGCCATTTTCCGAACGCAAAAAATGGTCATTTTGTGAAGTAACCACCAAAATGCTGTTTCAGAATGCTACCGTCCCATTTTTCTAAAATACTAGACCACCTTACATGGACTATCTTCCAACCAGGACATCTCAAACCTTTTCTTCCATCTCGGGTAAAAAGTACAAATATCTGTCGAATCGGTAGGAAGTGGGTCCGGTTTGTACTACAGGTACATGATCTAACGCTCGTGATTTTTTGAAAAAATCATTTTTAGACTCGCAATATATGGTTTATTCAGAGATCCAATGCAAGTTCTAACGATGCTCGTCCCCTATCTTCATGCACGCCGGTTCGACCATAGTTAGAAATTCAAAAAATTCAAAACGGGCATAAGAAATTCAAAAAAAGTCCGAACAATGTAAGTCCTTCGCGTGGTGTCATATTATGTGACATAGTTGTAAGGAAAAATACCAGACTTGGTATATTAATCATGTCCCGAAAAACCTTCACAAAATGACCTATCATGTTCGAGGTTTCATTGCTTTTGGTCCAAATGACCGATGTTATGTGCTGAATCGCGACATAGTTTGTGATGATGTGCCCATATTATTCATGCATGTGGACATTGGTCTGGAGAACAATGTTACAGGTGAAAGTTTTCCTTTTCGTCGCACGGAAAAGCCATTTTCCATTTTCCGAGCGTAAAAAAGGGTCGTTTTATGAAGTAACCACCAAAATGCTATTTCAGAATGCTACCGTCCCATTTTTCTAAAATACTAGACCACCTTACATGGACTATCTCCCAACCGGGACATCTCAAACCTTTCCGTCCATCCCGGGTAAAAAGGAAAAATGTTTGTCGAATCGGTAGGAAGTGGGTCCGGTTTGTACTACAGGTACATGATCTAATGCCCGTGATTTTTTGAAAAATCATTTTTAGACTCGCAATATGTAGTTTATTCAGAGATCCAATGCAAGTTCTAACGATGCTCGTCCCCTATCTTCATGCACGCCGGTTCGACCATAGTTACAAATTCAAAAATTTCAAAACGGGCATAAGAAATTCAAAAAATATCCGAACAATGTAAATCCTTCGCGTGGTGTCATATTATGTGACATAGTTGCAAGGAAAAAATACCAGACTTGGTATATTGATCATGTCTCAAAAAAACCTTCACAAAATGACCTATCATGTTTGAGGTTTCATGGCTTTCGGTCGAAATGACCGATGTTATGTGCTGAATCGCGGCATAGTTTGTGATGTTGTGCCTATATTATACATGCATGTGGACATTGGTATGGAGAACAATGTTGCAGGAGGAAGTTTTCCTTTTTGTCGCACGGAAAAGCCATTTTCCATTTCCCGAGCACAAAAAACAAGTCATTTTGTGAAGTAACCACCAAAATGCTATTTCAGAATGCTACCGTCCCATTTTACTAAAATACTATATAACCTTACATGGACTATCTCCCAACCGGGACATCTCAAACCTTTCCGTCCATCCCGGGTAAAAAGGACAAATGTTTGTCGAATCGGTAGGAAGTGGGTCCGGTTTGTACTACAGGTACATGATCTAACGCCCGTGATTTTTTGAAAAAAATCATTTTTAAACTCGCAATATGTGATTTATTCAGAGATCCAATGCAATTTCTAACGATGCTCATCCCCTATCTTCATGCACGCCGGTTCGACCATAGTTAGAAATTCAAAAAATTCAAAACGGGTATAAGAAATTCAAAAAAAGTCCGAACAATGTAAATCCTTCGCGTGGTGTCATATTATGTGACATAGTTGCAAGGAAACCAGACTTGGTATATTGATTATGTCTCGAAAAAACCTTCATAAAATGACCTATCATGTTCGAGGTTTCATGGCTTTCGGTCCAAATGACCGATGTTATGTGCTGAATCGCGGCATAGTTTGTGATGATGTGCCCATATTATGCATGCATGTGGACATTGGTATGGAGAACAATGTTGCAGGAAGAAGTTTTCCTTTTCGTCGCACGGGACATCTCAAACCCTAAACCCTAAACCCAAGTTTCTTCCCACCATTTCTTCTCGCCATTTTTCTTCCCGCCATTTCTTCCCGCAGTTTTTTCCCGCCATTTCTCTTCTCGCCATTTCTTCCCGCAGTTTTCTTCCCGCCATTTCTCACTTCATATATGTAGGATTGGCCTCCATTGTCATTGCACATCTCTAGACTCATATCTACAACCTCATCACTCTTTCCCATGGCTTCCACCATACGACTAACCGGAGGCAGAGGCGCTTTGCGCCTCGAAATACCCTTGCTCGCCGGGATACTGCGTCCCTGTCGGCTGGATACTGAGCGTCGGAGGCGTGCCGGTTCCTCCTGTCCTTCTAGGTGTGGCGCGTCGGATGTCCATCACGAACCACTACTACTACGAGCTCACGCCGGAGCAGCGGAGGAATCCCAACTGGCATCCCGACTATTTCCCGACTTGGGAAGACTTCTTTGGGGATCGGTGTGAGAGGGCGCTTGCCAGGCACGAGGAGGACGGCCCACCTCCTCCAAACTTCAACAAGGCCGGCCGTCGGCTGTGGTGGCGCGGCCGGACTCTCCAGAGCGTCATGGCCTACGACACGGCCGCCGACTCTAACCCCCGCCTGCGCTACCCTCAAGTCCAGCCCACTCGTACTGAGCCTTCAAGGTTCAACTATGGCGACCCCGACGACAGCGACGACGGCTGCCGCGAGTACGACGACTACAGTGGCGAGTATTATAGGTGTAGGCAGGAGCATGACTGAATCACTCCAACATTGCAAAACAAGTTCGGCCGATTGTGATTTAATCTGGCCATGTATCTTAATTTTCAGTCGTGCTTTATGTAACTTAGTGTTAGTTGTGTTATGTACTTTAATTCCAGTTCTATCGTAATTAAATTTTCTTTCCGCTCATTATTTCCCGTCCTTTTCTTCTCGCCCATTAGTATATAAAAAATGTAAGTTAATGTATTTTTAATTTTAAATGTTTACATTAATTATTTTTAAAAACATAAAATGGTTTTGAATTAGTTATTCAAATCCAAACACTTTTTATGTTTAAAGTTTTTCTAAATTCCAATTTAATATTGAAAAAATATATGTTAATCCATTTTTAATTTTAAATGGTTCATAGTTTAAATGGTTACATTAATTAATTTTAAAAATAGAAAATGGTTTTGAATTAGTTATTCAAATCCAAACACTTTTTATGTTTAAAGTTTTTCTAAATTCCAAATTAATATATAAAAAATATAAGTTAATTCATTTTTAATTTTAAATGGTTCATAGTTTAAATGGTTACACTAATTATTTTTAAAAACAAAAATGGTTTTAAATTAGTTATTAAAATCCAAACACTTTTTATGTTTAAAGTTTTTCTAAATTCTAAATTAATATATAAAAAAATATAAGTTAATTCATTTTTAATTTTAAATGGTTCATAGTTTAAAATGTTACATTAATTATTTTTAAAAACAGAAAATGGTTTTGAATTAACTATTCAAATTCAAACAGTTTTTATGTTTAATGTTTTTCTAAATTCTAAATTAATTATCATTTAAAAAACATTACAAATTTAAAACCCAAAATAAAAAATAAGACGAGAACAGAGAGAAAAATCATGAAAAAAATTGAAAATAGGGTCATACGTCCCGGTTGGAGCCACCAACCGAGACTAAAGGCCCCCTGCGCGCCGCTAAAATATAAAAAAAGTGGAGCATACGTCCCGGTTGGTGGCTCCAACCGGGACGTATGACCCTTTAGTCCCGGTTGGAGCCACCAACCGGGACGTATTCTCCCTCCCCTTTATACACGACGCGTTTGTTCCTCTTCTTCCCTTCTCCAATCTTTGCAACTTTGACGCGCGCGCACACAGAACAGGGAGACATCGCCGCCCCGTCGTCGCCTCTGTCCGCCGTCGTGCGTCGCCGTCCCCGGCCAGCAGCACCGCCACCGCCGCGCATCGTCGCCGCCAGAAGGTACGCCCCCTCTCCCTGCCTATGTCCTCCCCCTCCCCCTGCCGCCGTTGGCAGGCACCGACGGGATTTCTCTCGTGGCGTGGTGCGGCGGGTGCGGTGGCGGCAGGATTTCTCGCGTCCACGCGCTGGTGGCGTGGTGCGGCGGTTCCGTCGCTGGTCGCGGCGTGACGTGGAGTGATGGGTGCTAGCGTGGCGGCGCCGTCGGCAGGCACCTCCTCCCTTCCTCGTGGCTGCTGGCGCGGGATGTGCGGCGACGGCGCGGGATGACTCTGCCGCTCCCGCCGACGAGTCCGACGTGGAGGCAGACGTGGCCTCCGTGTGGGCCAATCAAACCAGCCCCGACCCTACCTTGCTCGCGTGGCAGCTGATGTGGCCTAGGGCCCATCAGTCAGCCTCAGTGGATAGGCTCCGCCGTGGTGTCAAAACTACTGATGCGTGTGTTGACATCAGCATGACGCAGTAAATGTTTTAAATTGATTAAATAATTCCAGAAATTGAATATAATTTTGTAAAATCAATAACTAGTTCATATTTAATCATAAGAATATGTATAATATATCAAAATATTTAGAAAATTGAGAGCTGTGTTTCTAAGCAATCTTAATATGTTGTCAAGCAACTTTAAACCCTAGTTTAGTTGGAAGAACATCGATACCCCTTATATACATGTGAGTTTGACGATGCACCTTTGCCAGGGCATTTCGAACCCTCTTAAATCGACATGCATTATGGTTACTGCGTAGTATCTAATCTGACATGTCATACATATTGTTTGCGCATTGCATTATTCCATGTCTTGAATTGGCGCCTTTCTTTCCGGTATTGGTTCTTCGCGATAGGATTCGAGCCCGAGGGCAAGCGTAGCCTCTCATTATGAACCTATTACAAAGTATCTACTTTCTCGCTACGATGTATATGATTCCAATATGGTCTTTTGTCAGTAGCTAGAGTTACCTATCTACTATATAGTTTCCTTTTAGGGTTTAGGGTTTAAGGTTTCTCTTTATTTTTATTATTGTGTATGTATATATTAGGGTTTCTCCGAATTAGGGTTTATATCTCTCAACACCCTACCTAACATTCTCCCTTAGCCGCTTTGACTTATCCGTTTTTTCCACCTATGCAAAAATATGGACCCACACGACAGAGACGAAGAAAAGGAAGAGTTGATCCAAGGTGTGATCCGCGGGGAAGAAAATTTAGATGTATCGACGTTTCTGAACAACTCCGGTGAGGGTGATCCTCTTTTTGCCAGAAGAGATGACTTGTTTGAGGTTGAAGGTGATGCCTTCCGCGAGGGAGAAGGCGATGCCTTGTGTGATCGAGAAGACGACCGCTCCGGCGAGGTGCATGTAATATAATTAATTCATTAATTAATCATTTGTTGTCTATATAGAAATAGTAACGATAATCTTTCTTATTTTAGCCCTCCAGATCGAACAAATCTACTGAAAAGAGCGGACGAGGCCCAACCAAAAAGTTGGAAGACCATGAGAGGTTCAGGATCGAAGATATCGGTGAAGACGGCAAACCGACGGATCCCGTTGTTGTCGCAAACAAATTTGTGGCAAAATGCAGAGTAATCGTTAAGGACTTCGTCTCGATCACCATTCGAAATTGGAATAGGCCTGCTGATGCGGAAGAAGAGGGAACATATTTATATGTCCCTAACATGGCCAAAGATTTACTGTGGAAGAGGCTCATGCTTAATTTCAAACTACCGAAGATAGAGCTGGATCCAAATGCGGAGGATCCAATTGAGGACGCCTTAGAACATGCGAAATCCATGGAGATGAAGGTCAGGCAGTGGGCTATGAAGAAGATGGCCCAGTGTTTCACCAACTAGAAGAAAATATTGCACCTTGACTATATCGTGAAAGAGAAGACTCTGGATTTCAAGAAGATTCAGTATCAGAAGTTAAAACCATTCTGGGCTGAGTTTGTGAATTACAAGACATTAGAAAAAAGCTAAGAAAATGTCTACAACGAATAAGCTGAATGCTGCTAACAAGAAGTATCACCATACTATGGGGCAATGTGGCTACATGGCTGGCATTCCTAAGTGGAAGAAACTTGAGGATGAACTGCGTGCTAAAAAGATCATCCCAGAGACAGACGATTGGATCGAACGTGCAAAGAATTGGTTTTACGGGCATGGGGGCATGTTGGACTCAGAAGGGAAGTGTATATATAACATACGACATAAAGTATACCCCTTGCCAATCGAGAAGATGAGAAACGCAGTAAAGGCTGTTAAAGATGGGGACTTCATTCCCGATAGAGAGAATGATGAGCTCACACTCGCCCTTGGAAATAAGGAACATGATGGACGAACACGAGGCACAATAGGCTCCCAACCATGGAGGACTAGGTTTCCCGAAGAGAGGAAGAAATATCCTAATAGAAGACGTAAGAGGAGAAAGGACAAGGCGGAAGTTGAAGCAGATATTCAGAAAAAGCGAATGCGTATAATTGAAGAACGAATAATGCAACAACAAGATCAAATTAACGCACTTAGCCAGCAAGGTACTACCGGCTCATCTCAGCAGCACATGGTGGTAGAACCTGCATTCGGCTACCGGACTATCGAATAATCAAAAAAGCAATGTGGCTTCCACTGAGGTCCCAGGTGATGACAATGACGATGACGATGGTGCACCGACGATGGCTCGTGTTGGCTACCCAGTGGATGATATCACACAGATGACACACTGCGAGCTACATGTCAAAGTTGTGAACATATCAATGAAGGTGGTGGTCGGCTATGCCTTACCAATTGGAACCACACCAACTTACCATTGTCGTCCGGTTCCACAGGGCTACGCTGTTGTCGGGGTGGATGAAATCATGCCCAACTTTCAAGGTTTGAAGCTTGACTACCCTGCAGGTGAAGGGTATGTGACTGAACTGGGAGAAGCCACAAACGTCACCATTCTATGGCCAAAGGAATGTATCGTGCTTCCAAATCACACGCCAAGGCCATCTTCATTGCTGCCTCACCCGTCTCCAGCGCGGTCTCGATGCCACGGCAGCCGTCTTCGTCGCCTTACCCGGCTTCGTCGCCTCACCCGGCTCTGTCGCCTCACCAGTCTATGGCGTAGATATCGACGCGGCAGCCATCGCCGGCGCCTCAGGAAAAAAAGCGTAAGCGTACCACCGCTACTCTGGGGAGTGGTAAGTGATCGTCTACATGTAAACAGGAGCCTCTTCCAAAAGTATCAAAGGTTCCTCCCAAGAGAGCTTATGACTGTACTGAAGAGGAGACTGTTGGAGATATGCCCAAGAGGCAATAATAAAGTGGTTATTATCATATCTTCATACTTATGATAAATGTTTACATACCATGCTATAATTGTATTAACAGGAAACATTAATACTTGTGTGATTTGTAAACATGAAAGAGTTCCTAGTAAAGCCTCTTGTTAAACTAGCTTGTTGGTTAATATATGATCATTGTTTCCTGATCATGAACATAGAGATGTTATTAACAACAGGGTCATATCAATAGATGAATGATATGATGGACATACTCCTATAGTTAAGCATAGCATAAAGATCAAGTCATTTAATATAGTTCATTTGCTATAAGCTTTCTAATACATAGTAACCTAATTCCTTCGACCATGAGATCATGCTAATCACCATCACCGGAAGGATGCTTTGATGACATCAAACACCACACCGTAACTGGGTGGCTATAAAGGTGGCATTGAGTGTTCGGAAAGTATGGGTTGAGGCACATGGATCAAGAGTGGGATTTGTCCATCCATATGACGGATAGATATACTCTGGGCCCTCTCGGTGGAATGTCATCCAATTAGCTTGCAAGAATTTGACTGGCTCACAAGGGATCACATATCACGGGAACGAGAAAAGAGTACTTATCGGTAACGAGGTTGAACTAGGTATGCAGAGATACCGACGATCAAAACCTCGGATAAGTAAACTATCGTGAGACAAAGGGAAATTGGTATCGTATGTAAGTGGTTCATTCGACCGCAAAGTAATCGTAGAAATATGTGGGAGCCATATGAATTTCCAGATTCCTATATTGGTTATTAATCGGAGAAGTGTCTCGATCATGTCCACATAATTCACGAACCGTAGGGAGACAAACTTAAGGATTCGATGTTGTTGAGTAGTTATGGAATGATGAGTAAGAGACCGAATGTTGTTCGAGGTCTCGGATGGGATCCGGGATATCACGAGGAGATCCGGAATGGTCCGGAGAATAAGATTCATATAAGGAAAGTCCTATTTCGGAGTTGGGGAATGATTCCGGTGTTTTCATCGGGAATGTTCTAGAAGGTTCCGGAAGGTCCGACACTCCGGAGGGGAAGGGTACATGAATGTGTCATAACAAGTTGGAATGGTTGCATCATGTACTAAGTATCATGGCTGGGCAAAATAAAGGGATAAATCAAATCCTAGTTTGAAAAGTCAAACGCCAATTTGAAAAGTCAAACGACAAGTTTGCTTGGTGGAGGGAGAGTAGGAAACCTACTTAGGGAGGAAGTCCTACTCCCTCCACCCGCCGGCCAAGGAGGAGGAGTTGGAGGAGGACTCCCTCCTCCCAACCGCGCCTCCCTACCACCTATAAAAGGAGGGGCAGGGGTGCCCCTCTTCCCTACACCTCAAACCCTAGCTTTGGCGCCTCCACCTCCAAGTGCAGCCGCCGCCTAGGGTTCCCCTCCAACTCAACGAGTTGGGGCTCTCCCCAAGCCCTAGCCGCCGGCCAAGCTTCCTCCCTTGGTGCCTATAAACCCTAGATCGCCAAGGCCTCTCTCATAGTCCACCATACTCGCTCCGGCTTAAGGCGAAGCCCTGCGAGATCTCCCCTCTACTTTCGGTACCACGCCGTCGTGCTGCCAGAATCACGAGGAGAGTGTTACAACCTCTGCTGCCTGCTGGAACAAGGGAGAGGAAGGTCTTCATCGAGTACCGAACGTGCGACCGACTGCGGAAGCGCTCCCGGAACGCAGCGTCGGAAGGATCGTCTACGCGATCTTGCGATCGGCAAGTGTACGACTACATCACCCACGAGAATCTGCTCTCGTTAACCGCTTTGGAATCTTCGAGGGTGAGTTCCTCTATCGACTCGTTGCTACAATCTAGTAGATAGATCTTGGCTTGTTTGTGTGCATGCGGTAGAAATTTTTTGTTTTCCATGCTACGAACCCCTACAGTGGTATCAGAGCCAGGTTTATATGTAGATCTGTTGCACGAGTAGAACACAATGGTCATTGTGGGCGTTGATGCTTTTGTTATCGATTGCTTCTTGTGTACTTTGCATCTTGCGGGATGGTGGGATGAAGCGGCCCGGGCTAACCTTACATGACATCGTTCATAAGACTTGCTCCATGCTTGACATGCAACTTGTATTGCATAAGTGGCTTTGCGGGTGCGTGTTTCTCCCAACATAGTTAAGATTCAATTTACAACGGGTGATTGACAATACTAGTATCAATGTTGTGGTTCTTGTTTGTAAGTTAGAGCGACACTTATTGAAAGCCCCAAACCACGTAAAATATGCAAAGAAAATTAGAGGCGTCTAACTTTGTTTTGCAAGGGTGTGCTGTGATGTGATATGGCCATGATTGTGATTATATTTGATGTATGCAATGTTCCTTATTGTAAGTTGGCAACCGGCAGGAGCCATATGGTTGTCTTTAAATTCTGTTAAGACCCGCGTGTCTATTCAAAGTAGTTGTAATAGTTGAAGCTGGTGGACGACAACCATGGAGCGGTGTCATTGACCTTGATGCAATGCCGGTGATGATGGAGATCATGTTCGTGCTTGGAGATGGAGATCGGAAGCACAAGAAGAAAGGCCATATCATATCACATATTATGAATTGCATGTGATGTTAATCCTTTTATGCATCTTGTATTGCTTAGTTCACGACGGTAGCATTATAAGATGACCCCTCAAGCACACAATTTCAAGTTTTAAAGTGTTCATCCTTAGTAAGCACCGTTGCTAAAGCTCGTTGTTTCGAAGCACCATGTGATGATCGGGTGTGTTAGATTCTGCGAGTGTATACAACGTGAGCAAGCCAGATTTGCTCATGCGGAAGCTAAGGTTTGATCTTGACGAGCCTAGCATGTACAGACATGGTCTCGGAACACGGATCACCGAAAGGTAAAGCATGAGTCATATAGTAGATATGATGAACATGTTGATTGTTCGCTATTGAAGCTACATCAACTCTCGTGATGATCGGTTTTGATGTGGTGGATTTGGTTCGTGTGATCACTAAAACAATGTGAGGGATATTGTTTTGAGTGGGAGTTCAACGGCAATATGACTAAAAGTTGAACACTATTTATCATAAATTAAATCAAAGTGAATTTGCATAGTTGTTGTAGTCATTGGCATCCGTTTACCACCTTGCGCTTAGTTTTAATTGAGATGATAGAACTATAGAATTCTGGTTAGTTACTTTACGAACTGTATCGTATTGTTTTGAAGTGTTAATCTAAAGTTTAAAAGTCCTATTGCAAACTTTCAGTAAAGTTCCGGTTACTCCATGAAGTTTCATAATTGGTATTAAATCAAGAGTAACAATTCAAGTGTTAGTATATAAGTATCATGTTTATCTCCATGATTCTTGATAGTCGAAAGATAGTTTCAATATCAAGGTTATCTAGGAGTTGAAAGAGTTGTTTCAGAAACCATGATGTGTGGAAGATATTGTGATATCTGAAACGAAGTTTTGGTTGCAACATGATAGAGTATAATATGGGAAAAGTCATGTTCTCATATTTGATGAGAATTTGCAAAAGGTTGGAGACACTAGTTGTCCTAATTCTCCAAAAGGTTTTGGAGAGCAACATTATACTCGCGATTCACCGCAATAAGCTAAAGTAGCTTGATGATAAGGGTGAATATTTGATGTAGGTAAAATATTTACTACACCAAGAGATTAATAAAGAATGGAATTTGAAAGCACACCAAACATTTGATGATGGTGATCTACTTCAAAGTGCAAGTCCAAAGAAATTGGTATTTACTTATACATGCTTTGGACTATGTGTCATATGTATGACTCCACTATTGATGTTGATAGATTCTTTCAAACAGAAAAGAAATACTGAAAGAGAATCTCATAAATATATGGCAGAAAAGAAAAGACTTGAATTGTTCAGTTTAGGTATATAAAGGATATACGTGTTATGGCTATATTCTTTGCTTGTTAAATAATGTGGTTCTTAAGTATTGGATACTGAATTTGTTGGTATGAATCGTCATACAAAACAACAGAATTCATGAACTACAATGGCCTAAGTAACTAGCAAAAGAATATGTGATGAAGTTCATCGAGAACAAATAAAGGGTTATTGTGTTGCTCATTAAACATAAAAGCTTGCCTTCAAGATTTGTTTTATCAGGTATTATGAGAACAAAAGGGTTGTTCAAATAATTACCGTAATCCATAAAAGATGGATGATTCACAAATCTCGTTGGAGAAACCACATCCATAAAACTAGTGCTAAAAATGTTGAAAGACAAATTGATTGAAAGATCACTTAGGAAGTGACATCACTGTTTAAAATTATATTGGAAAGAAAAACATGAAGAAACTCCATGTGGATGGAATTTTGGAGTCTTTTTGATTTTTGATCAAATGACGCTTGTGAAACTTTCCTAGAGATAATTAAAACTTCGTTCATAGGCCAAAAGGGAACGAATGACTAGCTTATTGGAACTTGTACATATTGTTGTATGAAGTCCATTATGTGTAGTCAAGAGCGATGGATTTCAACTTCATATGCTTCCTCCGAAAATTTGAGTGAATATATGAATATTTACTTAATAAGGATGAAGTATGAAATATTTGAAAAGTTCAAAGATTTTCAAGATGAAGTGCAAAATCATTGTAACAAGAATATAAATATTTTATGATAAGATCATAAATGAAGATATTTGAGTTACGAGTTTAGCATAAAAACACCTAAGATTTAAGGAATCATTCCGTGGATTTGCATTTTTTGAAACACCATAAGAGTATGGAGCATTCGAGATTTGTAATTAAACCTTGTTTGACATGGTAAGATCAAAGGTGTAATTTATAAAACTGCCATTATATTTTAAAGATTAAAAGCTTTAGAGACTACCGTTTTTCCACTAAAAAGAGCTCCATCATAATCCGTTGAAACGACACCATATAAAGTTATGGTTTGGGATAAAACCCAAGTTGTCCTTTCTTAAACATTGGTATGCTATGCATAAGAAAGATGTTTGCAACCAAAGTCGAATGAACCTGTCTTTGTATGTTATTTCGAATAACTATTAAGTAATCCTCCATAACATCAGAGACAAAAGTTTTTGTCACTTAAAACGTCAAGTTTCTTTGAGAAGGAAATTTTCGTGAAAAGATAAGTGGGAGGACAATAGAACTTTGATAAGGTTAAAAGAACCTTAGCTATATGTGCAAAGTTGCGCAGCGCCGAAAAGTGTTCCGGAGGCAGCAACAATGCTCATGGCTCACGTGCCTCAAAGGTTGTGGTTACGAAGGTCAAAGTTTCTATTGAACCAAGTAGGTCGAGTAAGCAATCAAATACCAAGATTTGAGGGTTGAATCATTATTTGAGAATAATGAACGTACTACATGCAAAGAAGCGATGATGGGCCCTGACTCCGTAAAATGGCTTGAAGCCATAAAATCCGTGATAGTTCCATACACGAGAAATCAAGTTTTAAACTTGAAGGACCCTCGAGAAAGGTGTAAGACCTTAAAGTTGTGTTTGGATCTATAAAGAAATAGACATGGATGTTGCACATCTATGAAATAGTCGACATGTTGGGAAAGAGTTCACAACAATATTCAAAGGTTGACTATGACAAGATTTGATCTTTCATAGCGATATTTAGTCTAGACAGATTAATGTAGCAACCACTACATATAATTTTGTTATGTGGTAATTGAATAAACAAAACAAGTTCTTCTAATAGAATTGTTACCTAGTACATGTGCATAACACGGTCCATAGGGTTTTGTTAATTCAAAGGATGCTAAAAGCATATGCAAACTTCAATGGTTGAAGTGAGCATCGCAGAGTTGGAATCTTCACTATGATGAAACTGTTAAAAGAGTTTAATTTCATCAAAGACAATGAAGATGCTTGCATTTGCAAGAAATTAAGTGGGAGCGCTAAGACATGTTTCTAATACATTATGTGGAAGACATATTGTTGATTAGAAATGATGTATCTTTTATTAACACATATTAAGAATTTCATCCCGATGAAAGACTTAGGCAAAACCCAAATATTTGGCACCAATAGACGCTAATATGGTTGTGCCAAAATTGCATAGATGATGTATTGAATGAGTTCAATATAGAAACTACAAGAAAGATTCTTGTCGCACAGAAAGGATTGAATGAGTTCAATATTGATGATATATTCAAGTGTATTGACATTTGGTAAGTGAAACAAAGATTCAAGTATAGATTGATACTTGATGCATGAAATCACAAAGAGTATTTATATCAATCATACTATGATATGTACAAATCCAGATATGTACAAATCCAGATATGTCCTATGCTCTAAATGTTATGAGCATATACCAGAATGATTCATAAGATGATCATTGGACGATAGTAAGGATATTCTTATGATATTTTGGAAGAACTAAGAGTATATTGTTTTGTAGAAGTGACAAATAGATAGTTAGTTCATTGTAAAAGTACTACATTGATACTAGTTTTGTCACAAAGTCCAAAATTAAGTTTATCTCAATCTAAACTAAGGGTGGCACAATATAATGGAAAGTGAGTTCCATAATGGATTTGGATGAATTCCAAAGTTAAGACATTGTGACAGATACTACAACAAAAGGCTAAGTATATGACTGCTATAATAGCAGCTAAAGAGGGCATTTGTGTCAAGTAGTTTGTTATCAAACTAGGTGTAGTTCACAGCGGGATAATACTATGAAGATATATTGTACGACAATATTATCAACATGTTTTAACCCCAAAGAACTAAAGGTCTCACCAAAGGACCAAAATTATACAAAGCCATCTCATTAGAGAATGAGTGATGTGTAGAGACGCAAAGACATGCAATTACACACGGACCTGAAAGTGTCATATCCGGAGATCAGTTGACCACTAGCAATCGTGTACATACGACACCAGAAAGTCATAGGTGTTGAATACACAAAGGTTTGAAACTAGATTATTGACTCTAGTGCAAGTGGGAGACTGTTGGAGATATGCCCAAGAGGCAATAATAAAGTGGTTATTATCATATCTTCATACTTATGATAAATGTTTACATACCATGATATAATTGTATTAACAGGAAACATTAATACTTGTGTGATTTGTAAACATGAAAGAGTCCCTAGTAAAGCCTCTTGTTAAACTAGCTTGTTGGTTAATATATGATCATTGTTTCCTGATCATGAACATAGAGATGTTATTAACAACAGGGTCATATCAATAGATGAATGATATGATGGACATACTCCTATAGTTAAGCATAGCATAAAGATCAAGTCATTTAATATAGTTCATTTGCTATAAGCTTTCTGATACATAGTAACCTAATTCCTTTGACCATGAGATCATGCTAATCACCATCACCGGAAGGATGCTTTGATGACATCAAACACCACACCGTAACTGGGTGGCTATAAAGGTGGCATTGAGTGTTCGGAAAGTATGGGTTGAGGCACATGGATCAAGAGTGGGATTTGTCCATCCATATGACGGATAGATATACTCTGGGCCCTCTCGGTGGAATGTCATCCAATTAGCTTGCAAGCATGTGACTGGCTCACAAGGGATCACATATCATGGGAACGAGAAAAGAGTACTTATTGGTAACGAGGTTGAACTAGGTATGCAGAGATACCGACGATCAAAACCTCGGATAAGTAAACTATCGTGAGACAAAGGGAAATTGGTATCGTATGTAAGTGGTGCATTCGACCACAAAGTAATCGTAGAAATATGTGGGAGCCATATGAATTTCCAGATTCCTCTATTGGTTATTGATCGAAGAAGTGTCTCGATCATGTCCACATAATTCACAAACCGTAGGGAGACAAACTTAAGGATTCGATGTTGTTGAGTAGTTATGGAATGATGAGTAAGAGACCGAATGTTGTTCGGGGTCTCGGATGGGATCCGGGATATCACGAGGAGATCCGGAATGGTCCGGAGAATAAGATTCATATAAGGAAAGTCCTATTTCGGAGTTGGGGAATGATTCCGGTGTTTTCATCGGGAATGTTCTAGAAGGTTCCGGAAGGTCCGACACTCCGGAGGGGAAGGGTACATGAATGTGTCATAACAAGTTGGAATGGTTGCATCATGTACTAAGTATCATGGCTGGGCAAAATAAAGGGATAAATCAAATCCTAGTTTGAAAAGTCAAACGCCAATTTGAAAAGTCAAACGGCAAGTTTGCTTGGTGGAGGGAGAGTAGGAAACCTACTTAGGGAGGAAGTCCTACTCCCTCCACCCGCCGGCCAAGGAGGAGGAGTTGGAGGAGGACTCTCTCCTCCCAACCGCGCCTCCCTACCACCTATAAAAGGAGGGGCAGGGGTGCCCCTCTTCCCTACACCTCAAACCCTAGCTTTGGCGCCTCCACCTCCAAGTGCAGCCGCCGCCTAGGGTTTCCCCTCCAACTCAGCGAGTTGGGGCTCTCCCCAAGCCCTAGCCGCTGGCCAAGCTTCCTCCCTTGGTGCCTATAAATCCTAGATCGCCAAGGCCTCTCTCATAGTCCACCATACTCGCTCCGGCTTAAGGCGAAGCCCTGCGAGATCTCCCCTTTACTTCCGGTACCACGCCGTCGTGCTGCCGGAATCATGAGGAGAGTGCTACAACCTCCGTTGCCTGCTGGAACAAGGGAGAGGAAGGTCTTCATCGAGTACCGAACGTGTGACCGACTGCGGAAGCGCTGCCGGAACGCAGCGCCGGAAGGATCGTTTACACGATCTTGAGATCGGCAAGTGTACGACTACATCACCCACAAGAATCTGCTCTCGTTAACCGCTTTGGAATCTTTGAGGGTGAGTTCCTCTATCGACTCGTTGCTACAATCTAGTAGATAGATCTTGGCTTGTTTGTGTGCATGCGATAGAAATTTTTTGTTTTCCATGCTACGAACCCCTACAGAGACTACGGCGATCGTTGAGGCGGAAACGACAGTGTTTTTCGCTAAGTTGAGGCAGCCAAAAGAGCTAGAGTTCCCCAGCACCAAAGAGTAAAAAGCCCGAGTGTTCAAAATTCTAAAGGCCCTTCACCAACCTGAGCCAAAGTTGTCATCGAACTATGAGTGCTCTATTATCAAGTCACATGCGGCACAACAACTGTCGAAGAGCAGTATTGATGCAAGCGGGAAATATGTTGCCCAGCTCGGAGAACAAGCAAAACAATCTTGCGCCCCTCTCAAGGTGATTGCTCATACCAATGTGGGGTCGAGCAAATATGCGGCCGAAGAGCAGTATGATCTAGATGTAGTTGCATAATACGGAGAAGCTGCCGCTGTTCAAGGTATGAGTATTGTCCACTACTTATCCCAGTTACAGTACTTCCCCGTGGGTGAAGTAGCATACAAATACCAGTACGGAAAACCTCTCGTCAAACCTAAGGAGGTAAATAATCTTCCAACAAAAATGCGAAGATTGCATAACTGGTACATGCATGCCACAAAGGCCAGGGCTAACCGGATAATGCCGAGGGTTACAAAAAAGCATTATGGGAAATAAATAAATGACATCATATCTATTGAATTTGTTGAACTATTTCAATTATTCAATCAAGACGCCTTGGACGAATCGATCATCAGTGCCTATTGTCTGTAAGTACTAATTCTGTAATTAATTTAGTCTCTAGCTATCTCACCTTGTTTATTGCATGTATATAATCATACTATAATATGTAGAATGAAGATTCTCGAATGCAGCAGAGGACAAATCTATGACATTGGGTTCATTGACCCATATTGGGTTCATCAAGCTAATCTCAAAACAACCCCCCAGGATACGGAGGATAATATCGTACACGCGTTAAGGTTTCAAGAAACCAGAAGGAAAATACTATTTCCTTACAACTTCGAGTGAGTGTTATTGTCTTGTATATACTTTCTATTTCGCTTACTCGACGTTAAGTATATAATTGATGAGTTATGCATGCGCAGCTTCTACTATATTCTGTTAATCATTCAACCTGACAAAGGGCGTGTACTAGTCATGGACTCGAAACATAAACCCCTTGAGACGTGGAAGGACATGCAGATGATTCTCCAGCGATAATTCTAATCATTATGACACTATATCGGCAACGTTCGTAAATTTTATGATATCAAGTAATTAGTAGCTTCTTTTATTCGTTTTCTTCGTCGGACAACGCTTGAAAACGGTTCACCAAGAAGGCTAGGGGTGTTTGGAAAGAGGAGTTTACATTTAAACCACTAGATGTAAGCACCACTAGCTATATATGCGCATCTCTTTGATTCTAGTTTTGATACCGTTATTATCATGTTTGATTATTATTTTGATTGAACTATGTTCTCGTAAAGTGCCTGACGCAGGGACCAGAGAACAATTTATGTGGATACTATGTTTGTGAGTTCATCTGTCAGACGTGTTGTGAGAAGGGGAAAAATTTAGAGCAACTTAACATACGTAAACAATTTCTATAGTTTTTTGATTACCATCAAATTGTGTTTAGTTTTATTCATATAGGTTGACTCATTTTTTAAATCAGATCGAACGTTTACCAGACGGTCTTCTGCCAAAGGATCGCGTACGAGCAATTCAGGAGAAATTGGTGGGATTCTTGGATACAGAAGTCCTAGACCTAAAAGGAGAATACTATTCGGGTATGTATATACAATAGGGATTATACAAAGACCTTATTTTGTATGTAGTGCATGAACTCCGTGTATCAAATGTAATATGTTCGACACTTGGATCTATATTGTCATGATGATCTTGTGTAATATAATGGTTCCTTCATTGATGAGTGTAAAACACTAAATAAAAAATAAAACAACATAAATGCATTCTCTGCCGCGGCACAAAAAGTGGCTAAAATGCTGCCGCGGCAAAAAAAAGTTGCCGAAATAAATTCTCTGCCGCGGCAGAGAAATGTACCAAATCTCTGCCGCGGCAGAGAGTTATTTGTCCCGGTTCGTGTTACGAACCGGGACGGTTGCTCCTCCCACCTCACACGGAGCAGCGGTCACGTGTACGCTGTTTTGTTCCGGTTGGTGAGGCAACCAAGACTAAAGGTTGGAGCTTTAGTCTCGATTGACCCGTCCAGATTAGGAAATCGGGACTAAAGGCCCTTACCAAACGGGACATATGGATTGTTCTGCACTAGTGAAAAAAAAAATACTATGTATTTTAGGCTCAGTAAAATAGACAAAATCATACAAAAAGACAAAATCCTCACTTTATTGTACTGTTGAACATTATTTAGGCTCCGCTTGGTTCACTGGATTTTAGGGCGTAAGTTTTACGGACTGATTGAGGTCCGACTAAATCCTTCGTACCCTCCGTATTATTCGCATCTCTCCGTAATTGAAACGCTGAAACAAGCAGGGTCTTATGGACAATAAAAACTGAATCTTTTATTTTTGCTAAGCCTAAAATATAAAGAATTTTGATTAGACACCAATAGATCTCGTGGTTGGCTAAATTCAGGTATTTTTTTCAGAATTTTTTGAGTTCAAAAAACCCCTGGGTCTTCGTGGAGCCCGCAATCCACCACCCTGACACAAGTTTAACTTCTCCATGACAAAACTCCAAGCACAGTCGTAGGTCCATGCAAAGGAAGACACCATGCTCACTCTAAGTCGCCCTTGGTAAGAGATGCACAAAATAAAATAAGTTTGGTGTCTTTATATACAAAATTCTTATTCTCGCCATTTACCTAGCATAAGAAAGGTGAAAACATGAGTGTGCTATTTTTCTCTCACACATTTTTTTGCTTAAATGTAAATAACAATGGTGAAACGTGGTAAATTTTTTTTTTGCAATCTAGTTTGACATAACGTTGCACAAAAACACCAACCCGATAAAATCAACGACCTTTAAATGCAACATGTAAACTACTCCCTCCGTCCCGGTTTAAAGGACACAATTTGCAATTCTCTGGACCCTAGGTGTCATATGGAGTAGAACATGCATAAGGAGAAAAATAGTTAGGAAAGTATTCACATTTGTTCACACATGTGCATGCAAGCATTTTATTGCTTTCACACAGGAGTAATTACATAGATTAAATGCTTTTGTGTCTAAGTATTTTGGAATTGCATGGTTTGCAAATTGTGTCTTTAAACCGGGACGGAGGGAGTACTTGCAAGTTGTCTATTAATAGGTGAACTACTCGTCATTATTATTGAGTATAACCATGTGATAACAAGAGACTACTACATCCATCTCTAGATGCCATTTTCTAGTCTAAGAGCAAATTTCATAGCAAGTAGGAATTTTGGAGGATCAAAGAACTCAGAAAATACGGGGTTTTTCATAGCAAGTTGGGATTTCTTTTCACACTACATTTCCTAGAAATGATTTCATCCTATTAGATCTCCTGTGAAGTAACTTTTTTACAATTAAATTGAAAGAATTTTGGTGTAAACAAAATTCTATTAATCATTTTAGAGGACATGATAATGGCATACGCTTTTTTTTTCACTAGCATCTCACTGACCGCTCTCTTCAATTTCTTTTCCAGGCGCGCCGCGCGGCGGCACCGCACCGCACCGCGCCCGTATTTATCGTTCAGTCAGAGGCCAAACCAGCGGGGAAAAGGAGACCAGCAGCTGCCCAGTGGCCAGTGCTCGGCTAATCGGCCACCTCGCACAGGCTCGCAGCTCCACTGCACGCCACGCGAGCGCTCCTCTTCTCCCCCCAACCCCCTTCCTCCCCGGGCGGGCTGATGAGTTTGAGCGGGCCACGCTGAAACTATTCCATCTTCGGGGATCCAGGAGCGGTATTTCCCTGCTACTTTTTGGGAGGTTTCTTTCGTGGGAGAGCCGTTTCTTGATCTGGATGGATGGGGTTAACTTACTTGCAGGCGGGGGACGCGCCGCCGTCGTCAGTGGGGGAGGTGGAGATGAGCCGGGCACGGTCGCCGGAACCGCTGGATTTCTTCATCTGGACTGTCGAGGTGACGCCGCGACCTCTTCCCCTTCAATCCTGTTCTTTTGGTCTATCCTTTATAGTTTGTGAATTTGTTCTCCTTGTTTGGATGTTACAAACGTCTTGGTCAATTTCTTCATGTGGATCAGCATGTGCTGTTCATTAAAATGGAAACTTTATATCAATTTGTCGTGTATATATGGACATCAACATAGGTTTTACTTGGAAATTTGGTGGGGGTGATTGGGAAATCCACCATCTCATCTGTTAAAAGACAACAGTATTTCCTTGATCTTGGAACTGGAATGCCGTTTTATATTGCCTTAGTTTGAGTCTTCTTTTGCTTTACAGATTTTTTGGACAGATGCTTTACAGATTCTGGGTACATCTTTTTCTTTTCTCTTTCCACAAAGGACCACAATACATTATGGGTCCATCTATTTCATGATAGTAACACTTGAGCTAAGGCACTGGGAAAGTCTTTATAGGCCTGTGGTACTTGTTTACTTGAAGTACTACTGCCTTATTACTCCTTATCTTTACTTCTTCCAATTAGTAGTAACATTTTTTTATGAGCAAGATCAGAATTTGCTTTTGCTTATGTGTTGCCACATTTGTGTGACTAGTAGGAATATGATGCATATGGGTTCATTCTGTTCTCTCTTTTACTGACTTGCGGTAAGGGTCATTTACTGCTTTGTGCAATTTCAGATCTTTATTTACACCTTAACATGTTCTAGTATTGGGAAAATATTTTGCTTTAGCGCAAAGCTCAACTGTGATGTTTTACAGAAACTATACTTGTGTGTAATACAGTATTAACTAATTCTCTGGCCACCTTTAAATGTGTTAGTGTAGGCTGACTGCTTATGGATGCGCAAACTGACCAACACTTGTGCATAACTTCAAATGAGGGCGCTGCCTTTAAACTTTAGATTATGCATTGCTGTTGTCCGGGAACAGTAGCACCACAATAAATGGAGGGCTTAAGGAGAAGGGGTCTGCAAACGTGTTCATCCATGTTGTCCATGCCTCCATGGGTATGATAGCAATTTAGCCACTGCTTTCTGAATCTAGCCTAACAAAAAGCAGGATCTTTGGTTCTTACGGATGGGGAGCAATATTAGTATTTATGGCATGCTATTTTGATTTGGAACGTAAGTGTTTTTCTGCACGAAACTACTTTTTTCTTGTACATGACAATTTCTGAACCACTCTTCGTAAGAAAGTAAATAAGCACTGCTATTTGAGTATGTAGACCACATTTTCTGCTCTGCTCTTCTCGACTAGCAATCTTGTCCGGGAACAAATGGCCTACTAGCCTGATTGACAAACTGGTCCCTGCTGGCTGTACCAACCTGGACATATGTGTTAGGATTTTAGCTAGGCGCACGAAAAAGCGAGGGCCTGGTGTGTACCTTTCACAATCTTCAGAAAATTATTTTGCGCTGCCTGATTTTGCAAAATGCATGTTTGCTTGTCAAGGCAACTATTAGCACTACAGAAAGCATAGTTGGAAGAAACAACCACCGGTTCAGTACAGAAAATATGTCATTTTCGTGATGTATTCAAAAGATCTTTTCCACCACGTCCTATTTCATTTCGACCATCCCAGACTCCACTGTTCTATGAGCAAGACCTGTCCCACAATGGTCACAACTCATAAGTGGTGCGCCAAATTTATTTTTGTCCAAGTTTGATGTCCATGGAACTTGCCATTGCCTATTCCGTCCTGAAAACTGTACACCCCTTTAATATTTCACAAGCATGGATTTGTTTTAAAAATATACATGTGGTGTAAGGGGGGATGTTCTGAGTTTTCCATGCACGCTTTCTCTGCTCTTACTACGTGGAGTGATGGTTATGGTGGCATTTGCGCTATTGCATTAAGCCCTCCGACTTTCTAGTAAATTTTCGTTCCATTATTCCTATGTACTGCAAATAATCTGGTAGCAACGGTGGTGGTATTTATGCTTTGGAAACAAGTCAAAATAGTATTGCATTTGTATTTGGTATATTGCAGTTTGGAATGATGGATTCTCTTCTTTATCTAGCATTTTTGTATGAATTTTTTTGTTATTGTGCAATAGAAGCATCTCTAAGATCACCTGAATTGACATTTTGGAATTGCATTTGTTTCCAAATTGGTTTCTCTTCTTTTTAATCAAACTCTATTCTGCTTTGTTTCTGCCAATAAATCAACATAGTGCATTTTCTAGTAAGGGAGCTGAATATAACGTTGTAAGCTATCGGTCCCTTTGCAGGACGTGGGGTTATGGTTAGAGGAGATAAATCTTGGTGGCTACCGCCAAGCATTTGAAGACAATGGTGTCAATGGAGAGTATCTGGAAAGCCTCTCCACGTTTACTACAGAGCAGATCCTGCGATTTATCAGGCGGTGTCATATGAAATGGGGAGATTTTATCACGCTCTGTAAAGAGTTGAGGCGCATTAAAGGTTCAAACTTCTCCACCTTATTTTATCTCAATCCCTGATCTTTATAATTTGCCTTGTGCCCATGCATTTAGCATCGTGACTGTAAGCTAGCAAATCATGCGATGTACGATCTTGTACCGAACCTCTGAGGGATGCAGTTACATGCTATCATTATGCTTGTATCCTTCCTTCTTTTTTTGGCCAAAGTGCTTAACTGACTGTTTTGCAATCACTCCTTGAATTCCAGTTGCCTGCCTAAAAGGGGAGCAGGAAGTCCGCAGGCCGTGGTGGGCGCCGCCGTGCCTGTCGATCGTGTTTGTGAGGGTGGCCAAGCGGAACAGGCAGTCCCGAGTCGTTTCCCTGAAGCTCGAGCCTTAGCAGCTCTGCCGCCCCTCCTTCCACAGTCCGGACTTCTGTTACCCTCGTACACTTCTCGGTGATCCAGGGGCGGTTTTCAGCTGAGAAGAGATATCATGATGTCTGCGCAATGTGTAAAAACATGCGCTGTATGTAATTGTTGATTTGTTTTCTATATATAGGGTTTAGACAAGGAAATAGTATACATGTACTATGTAGATGGTCCTTGGTGTGTATAATTGTATTTCTATTGGTCAATCTTTAACTTCTGCGAGCAGCGTATGGTAACTTTGTTAGTAACTTTTTATCGGCGGGTCAATGCTTAGATGCAAGTGAGGGTCTGCTATTTGTGGCTTGCAATTGTTTTTCTCCTTCAAAGTCACAAGATCTGCAGTCTGCAAGGTCTTCTCGGAATTGCGATGTGAAAATTGTTACTCCATTCAAGTGGTCTTTGAGATGCTTCTATTGCACAAAGATATTAATTTCCGTTTCTCGAACTATGACATTTTTCAAAAGTGACCGTCTAAATCTTTTGTAAAGTCAAAATCGTATACCTTGATCAAGTTCAAACAAAAAACTATCACAACTGTTGTAATATGTGGACATGTATGAGAATGGATTTCTTAGTGTAACAATAACCAAATAATCGCTTTGGAGGAGGGCTCCATGGGGCCCCTTTTTAAATTTTATTTTTTTGAAATCAACATTTTAAAGTTTCAGAACATTCTGGAAAAAAAATCCTAGATGTTGTTCTATAGTCCTGCAAATCTCAACAGGAAAAATACAAATGTTTTCAATTTTTGAACTGTTCAGTACCTCATATCTAAAAATTTATCATTTTTACACGATCTAGAATACAAAAAAATCCATCTAAAGAAAAGAATACAAAAAAAATCCGCATTGATATTTTGGGTAAATAACCATTTTTCGCTTTGGAATTTGTGCCCACATGAATCTTCGCGGATAAGTACCATTTTGCCCCTAGCCCAAAAGTCAACCCGTTCAGCTCCTCACCGCTCACCGAAAGTACGTACCCGGTCGGTCGGTCACCGCTCTCCGCGGTCTTCTCCTCTTTCGAGTTGGACTTCCACCATTTGTACTTCCTTTTTTTTTCTACTCAGAACGGAACAAACAGGACATCTCTTCCTCTGTCTCCCCAGGCTCCTCCTCCTCGTCAACGTCGTCGGCGGGGTCGGGGCCGTACCCACCGCCGGCGATTCCTTCCTCGGGCCGTCTTCCGCGACCGTGCGGACCACTCCGTCCCTCCGAGGTGAGCTCTCTCTGACCCGAGGTTTACCCCGTGGAGCTGGGATTTGTGGGATCTGGGTTTGGCTCGTGCCTCCCTTCCCGTCAGGTGGTGGGAGTGGGAATACCACATGACTGTTTGGTGGGGGTCTGGCTGTGGAGATGGTTCTGGCGTCTAGGCTTCTGGGGTTCCTTCCAGCTTCTTGTCTCTGTTTTCAGTCGATTTTTTTCTCATTTTGTGAGGAGGGAACGATTGGTTAGTCGAATCGAAAGTTCCAGCAGATGAGGCGGGGGATTTGTGTGTCTACATTTTTTAGTGTGTAGCTTGGAGCCAAGTGAGTTCAGGAGAGAAATTGTGATGGTGGTCTGCGTAGCTTGAACCGAGGAGGTTAGGGGAGCAATTCTGGGGAGCTTAGAGGAGAAAATCATGTGGATGCTCGGTGTAGAGACGATGTTTGCTGATTAAGGTCACTGTAGAATTATGGCGGTATATAATTGCAGAAAGTTGTCCCACTTGATTTTCAGTTGGGGAGCTTGGGGAAGAAATTAGGGTTAATTGGATAGACGCCACTACAATTTCCACGAAATTGAGAAACGCCACTGCAATTCTCAACTTTGGAAAAATGCCACTAGAATTATGTGTACCTTTGACAGATGCCATTACACCCATTTACATAGCATATTTATGTTATGTAAATGGGTGTAATGGCATTTGTCAAAGGTACACATAATTCTAGTGGCATTTTTTGAAAGTTGAGAATTGTAGTGGCGTTTCTCAATTTCACGGAAATTGCAGTGGCGTCTATCCAATTAACCCAAGAAATTATGTGTCTGCTCTGTTTAGAGGTGGTGCTTGTTGATTCAGATTACTGGGTTGATTCTGGGAATAAATGCAGGAAGCTGTTCCACTTGTAGTTGAGCGTTAATAGTTTGCTTGGAGACATGGGATAGATTTTGCCATATGAACTGATGCTTGAAATGGCAACTCTTTGAGCAAGTGACTGATCACAATTGTTGTTGCTCCCAGGTTTTTGTTTCTCTGTATTAAGAGGCATAATGCTTATTTTTGAATTTGGGAGCTTATTGGATAAATCATGTGACTTCTATGTGTACCGATGATGTTTTGGTGACAAAGATTTCTGGAGCAATCCTAGAAATAAATGCACAAAACTACCCCACTTGTTTTTGAACAGGATGGGGGTGGGGGTGGGGGATTTAGGGGACAAATTATGTGGCTGCTCGTGTAGAGATGTTTTGGTCACAATATCCTTCAGAACACAAAGAGAAGTTCTGGTATTATTTTGCTATGTTAACTGATGTTTAAAATGTCAAGCTGGTGATTAATGGCATTTTTTTTTGTCCCACGCAGGCTTTGCTAGGTTTTGATTTTATATGGGAACCTCATCTGGTGCAAATTTCCATCAACAGCTTCCACAGGGGATGCCACCCCCACGGCACAACGGGGGTACCCCAAGCCTGCAGACATCCCTCTCTCTGGCCTCGTCAGAGCAAATTGGTTCGCCGGACATGCAGGAGCCTGCGTCCAATTCTGACCCAGGGCATGACTCTGCCACCGAGAGTGCCAGTTCACGGGAGACCTGGCCAGTGGAGCCGAGCAAGAACAGTGGTGGTGCTGCTGCAACAGCTATTAGAATAGTGGATACAGATAAGGAGGTAGCCACCAAAGGTGTCGCTGAACGGCAAGTTGTTCGTTGGATCCCAAATGCTGGTAGATTGACTCTCAGGGAGGTTGCTCGGGACAGGGTTGACCTGGTTGCTGAGAAAATGAAGGTTATGCCAGATGAGCTGTTGGACGAAATCAAAAGTGAGCTTCGATCGATTCTTGAAGGAACTGGTGGTCCTCAGCATGTTGAGGAGTTCCTGTACCTGCAGAAGCTTGTCCAGGGTAGGGTGGATTTGACACCAACTATGCTTTTGATGGCACACCATGTACAGCTGGAGATCCTTGTTTCCATCAAGACTGGAATCCAAGCGTTTTTGCATCCAACTGTTAACATACCCCTGAGCCATCTCGCTGAGGTTTTCTTGTACAAGAGGTGCCGGAACATTGCTTGTCAGTGTGCTCTCCCTGCTGAAGAGTGTAGGTGCAATATATGTGGCAACAGGAATGGCTTTTGCAACCTCTGCATGTGTGTGATCTGCAATAAGTTTGATTTTGAAGTCAATACATGCCGCTGGATCGGGTGTGATTCCTGCTCTCACTGGACTCACACTGATTGTGCAATCCTTGATGAGCAGATTGGTACCGGACAGAAAATAAAGAATGGAACCGGACATGCGGAGATGCTTTTTCGGTGTCAAGCCTGCCAGAGGACATCTGAGCTGTTGGGGTGGGTTAGAGATGTGTTCCAACAATGTGCTCCTGGCTGGGACAGGGATGCTTTGTTGCGGGAACTTGAGTACGTTCGTAAGATTTTCCGTTTAAGCGAGGACTCCAAAGGGAGGAACTTGTTCAGGAGATGTACTGATCTGATTGAAAGACTAAGAAATGCTACTGCTCAATCCATGAGTCCCAGAGCGTTGCTGCAAGCACTCCAAGGTATGTGCACTTTGTTAACTAAACAATACTTTTATGTGTTGCAATTTTATCTACTCATTTTATCATGCTGATAAGTCATGTTCCTGTTGTTATTTGGTTTGCTCTTGATTACGCTACATTTTTAACTGCATAGTCTAAAACTGTTAATTGTTTGAGTTCATTGTCCGCACAGATTTTTTATCATATGGAAAATATCTCCATTTTTAGTGTGCTTGTTGGGCATGGGATCTTCTGCTGTAGGTCTGTACATTGCAGGGATCTTTGTACACATCACTATGAAAGTTATACGAATTGGATAAAATCGTTAGGCATTCTCTGAACAATACCACAATGCTTCTGCACTCAAACAATAGTACCACAAAATTGTACTCCCTCCGATCCATAATAAGTGTCGGGGGTTTAGTTCAATTTTGTATTAAAAATCACGTTCTTAGAACTCCTAAAACAGTGAAAGATGAGGTATCTCACTAGGCACCACCATGAACTCTCTAGGCACATTAATAGTTTTTTAGAGGAGGCGTATCAGAAGTATTAAGTGTATTCCAATGGACATACTTTGTTTCTGTTATTTATGTGCAAGAAGTACTGCTGGTTGGGTGTGATGGTGCATGCTGCCATGACTTCCATCTTGTATCTAATCGTCTGTTATCTGAGGAAGCTAAAATTATAAGATGCACTTTGCTCAACTAATTTCCACAGGAGCACACAACACATTAAATCTGTATTCTGTATATCACTAGTAGATAAACAAAATTTGTTTACAGTAGGTGCATTCATTATCATCCAACTCAAACAGATTTGAGTTTTCTGTCTTGCAGACGAATTGGTTGTCTCCGGTAATTCTTTTTGAAGCATATTATTATAATCTTCAGATTTCAGAATCTCTTGATCATAGATCATACTGATTGATGGGTAGAAACCCTCCATGACATTATTCTCTTGTTGTAGCAATGAGCACAAATAGCAACTATATGCTCATTTCTAGTTTCTTTCCAATAATATATACTCTGCTCAGCTTTATGGGTTTGTTTGGGCTTGTCCATGTCATCGGCTTATTAGCAAACTCCATACAGTTTACACCTTCTTGGGCACGAAAATCAACATATAGCATTTGTGGGCCAACAATTTGTCATTGATTAAAACATATATCAGAAGGTTATCATTTTTGAAAGTGCATTTATCCACCTATATCTGATCTAGAATTCTGAACTTTTGTGTCAACTACGACTATATTTGTCAGAGCTTGATATGGATTTCCCGAAGATGTCGGAACATGAAGAATTGGGGCGCCTGATCACTCCCCACGAGGCCTGCAACCGGATCGCGGAGGTTGTCCAAGAGGCTGTTAGAAAGATGGAGAGCGTGGCGGAAGAGAAGATGCAGGTGTTCAAGAAGGCCCGTCATGCGGTGGAGTCCTGCGAGCGGGAGCTGGAGGAGAAGGCGAGGGAGGCGCGTGAGCTCAAGGCGGAGCGGCTGCGGAGGCAGCAGCAGGTGGAGGAGCTGGAGAGCATGATCCGTCTGAAGAGCGCGGAGGCCGAGATGTTCCAGCTGAAGGCGAACGAGGCCCGGCAGGAGGCGGAGCAGCTGCAGAGCATCGCGCTGGCCAAGTCGGAGAAGGCGGAGCAGGACTACGCGAGCATGTACCTGAAGCGGCGCCTGGAGGAGGCCGAGGCGGAGAAGCAGTACCTCTTCGAGAAGATCAAGCTGCAGGAGAACCAGAGGCCGCCGCTACCTGGGCCTCCCCAGGGCAGCAGCAGCAGCGCCGCCGCCGCCGCCGGTGCGCCCAACCTGGGCGACCCGTCACAGATGATGGTGCTGTCCAAGATCCAGGACCTGCTGAAGAACGTCCGCAGCATGCCGTCTGGCAAGTCGGACGGGCGGTAGTCGAAATAGCCGCTGCCGCATCAGATTAGTCGAAACAGCATGATCTTTGCTGGGAGGTTTGCTTCAGTGCACAACCTTAAAAATATTGTACTTTCCGCTGATCAACTGTTTACCGGACTCTTTAAGGTGCAAATTACTAGTATCTTTATGGGCGAGCAGTATTGATATGAGCCGTTGAAATCAATCTAACTCTCCAGTCTCAACTCTGCTCCTCGCTGATACTGATTAATTAGTACGCTGGGTCTGCTCGGTAAGACATCTCGCTTTCTTTGTACTCTACTAGTACATCCCATTCGGACTCTTTTTTTGCTACTTAACAGGTTTGTGAAGGGCACGTATATGTTTAAGCGTTCGCCTCTCTATCTACCCACTCACGAAAAAAATGCACCGATTAATCTGCTGGTAGTAGAGACCAATATGACCATGAAAATCGATGTGGTGATGGCACGGAAATCCATCAAGTATTCTTGGTATGCTAGTCCCAGTTTTCTCATGGTGTGCTAATTGTTCTCGTTCTTTGGTGTAGGGTTTTATCAAATGTCACTGAAAGCAAACTTCACTGTTGAGTTACTGATTTGGAGTTCAACTTTCAGCTTGCTCATGTTGGTAAAAGTTTCTGAAAGCGAGAATCCCCGCTGGTTTGTTTTTTCTAGAAGTTCTGCTCTTTTTCCTTTGATAATGATGGCTGGATAAGATAAACAAGGAATTAGTTTTCACTAGTTCATAGCCTTTAGCATCTTCATCCATTTGATCATTTAGTACTTGATCACCACCTCTAGCAACTTCTTCATCCATTTGATCATGTAGTAGTTGCTCATCACCTTCAGCGTCTTCTTCATTGCCTGTAATGTTTGAATGTGTTAAATCATGTTTGGATGCTACTGAATTTCGTGTCAATGTTTCTAACACATGTTCTGGTACATGGTTCAGGTAGCATACCTCCACTTTCATCGGGAGGAGTAAAATTTAGGTCCGGCAGCACCATAGCTGCTGCTGGTACTCAGTGACGAGGAGCGTGAGCCGACAACCGAGGAGAGGCATCCGGAGCACCTTGCTAGCCTTCTTCCCTGATCGGCAATGTGTGGAGATGTTGCCGGAGCTGTCGGAGCTGAGCAGCGACGTTCCTGGCACCTTGCTGGCCTTCTCCCCTGACTGGCAACACGTGGGAACGTTGCTGGAGCTGAGCGGTCGGTGGTCGGAGCTGCCGGGGAATCGATTGGATCTGATCCCAGTTGGGCGATCTGGGCAGAATGGACAAAAATAACCCAAATTCGAAAGGGTTTCACAAAATGACCCATCTGAAAAACTATTTCCCTGGACTAACCCTTTTTTTGGCGCCTAACAGCTAGGCGCTACACTCTACAGTGTAGCGCCTTTCAGCTAGACGCTATGCCTCCTGCCAGCGTGGCACCGCCTGACCCCTCCCTGGCCCCACCTCGCCGTGTGACGCCCAGGCGCTATGCCTGGGGCGAGTAACGCCCAGGCGCTATGCCCAGGGTGTAGCGCCTGTCTGATAGGCGCTGCACTTTAATGTGTAGCGCCTAGCAGAAAGGCGCTACACCCTGGGACTTAAGCTGTCGCGCGCAGCCCCCCTCCCAACCCCTCCCCATTCAGTCCCAGGCGTCTGGAGAACAGCAAGGTCGCAGCCGACGGTTTCTCTCTCCCCCTCTCTCAAATCCATCCCTAAAACCAACAGATCTGAGGGATTTCACCGTGGATTTGCTTCCCCATCCCTCCCTCAAGGTAATCCCCTCCTTTTCCCTCTCTTTCATCCAATGAATCTTGCACATTATCCTCAAACCCTAGATGTAGTTGGATTGATAATATGGACTATTTGTGCATGTTTTTAGTTAGTTGGTAGTTATAAATTAGTTGTATTTGATGGGGAATGAAAGTGTGTTGTTGATTTGCATTGTATATGATGGTTGTATATGGATTTGTATGGATGTTTGAATAATATGCTACCATATTCTTTGTAGTTTATTGTATAAATTCAAACAATGGCCACATACCACACACATTTTATTGATGTTTGGAATATATATGTAGGATGGTGTGGCTACTTGAGGATTACTATGATCATCAACACCGGGCATACTTGATGGCGGAGAACAATATGGTAATAAAACCATGGTTGAACTTCTTTGCTTTTGTTTTTCTATTGATTCAATTGTGTTGGAAAAAGCATAATGTTTGATCTTGTATGTATGCAGAGGCTTCGTCCCCTCAAGATTCGGTCTCATGGCGCATCTTCGAATGACATGTCGTACGATGAGCGGTACACCGAGTACATCAAGCGGCTAGGCCTCCTCCCTTTCATCACGCTTGTGAGCCGGTCGACGCCGAACCTCAACGCGGCTGCTATCAAGATCATCGGCCAAATCCTTGCTCTTGCATGCCCTATAGAATTTTGAACAAAAGTGTCTCATGCACCAACGATGGTGCAACGGAGCATGCCCGGGAATATGTTGGTCCACCGCTTTAAGAATTCCTTGATGACGGTCCGAGATGACACATATTTCCCTATGAGGGGTTAATATCTTGGTTCTTAAAAGATGGAAGAACCACTCCCAATTATCATTGTTTTCCACCTCTACCAAAGCAAAGGCCAAAGGAATCAACCAGTTGTTGGCATCATTGGCTATTGCAATCAAGATAGTGCCCTTGAATTGACCGGTCAAAAAGGTGCCATCAACGGAGATGACCGGCCTACAATGTTCAAATGCCTGAACACATTGCTCGAAAGCCCAAAATGCACGGCCAAAAACTCGAACGGTTCTTCCGTTTACAATCCTTGTCTTGTTCCCCAAAGGTTCAACCACATGAACCATGCCCGGGTTAGCATCGGCCATCGCTCCCAACAACCTTGGGATTCGGTTATAAGATTCCTGCCAATCATCGTACAACATCTTGAATGCGGCTTGCTTAGCCTTCCATGCCTTCCCGTACTTCACCTCATAGTTAAAGAGGGCTTTCACAAACTCCATGACCTGCTTGATGCTCATTATTGGAAACGACGCGATGTCATTGGAAAGCCTATAAGCGAGGAACTCGGAGGTGAGTTGTCGGTGCTCATGCTTTGCATCCTTGCCATCCACCATCGGGCCTCGGCACATGTGAGTTGATACGCAACTATATATGTGCCAATCGGGACCTCCCTTGAATGGTCTAGCACGCACAATCCAAGGACATCCTTCCGCCTCACACTTCACCGTGTAACGCTTCTTGATATCCGAGTGCACGACCGTGTAAGGACGATGATGCTTCACCGAGAAGTCCTTTATCCATTGCTTAAATTCCAACAAGGTCTTAAACCTTGATCCTTTGCAAAAGCCATTATTCACTTCATTGCCATCCCGGTAAGAACTTGTCCTTGGTCCAAGCACTATGCATTTGCCACCATCAACCGTGGCTTCATCCGTGAGACTAAGATCACGAAACAAAGGCACCCGATGGTCCCGCCCAAATACGGTATGGTGAATTTCGGCCTCTCTAGCCGTGAACCCCTCCTCGTCAACTTCTTCTTCGGGACCATCATCATCCGAGTCCGAAGCATAGCCTCGAGAATACGGGAGTTCACGGTCCATGTCATGTTGAGTGATATATTTCTCCAAATCACCAACATTGTTGTCATGGAGTTCAACATCATCATCATCTTCACCCTCACAATCATCATTGTCCTCTTCCAACACTTCGTCTTGGTGTCTTGAAATCGGGCTCAATGTTTGGCTCAAAGGAGGTTCAATCCATAGCTCTTGCTCCACGGGTGGAGGACTCCTACTATCCAATGGGGAAGCACGGCGGTTCAAGTCCAAAGGCAATGAACTATCAACCTTCTTGGTGGAAAATAGCTCAAGAGCCTTGTCTAGTGATTCGGCCACCACCTCCTTATATGCAAGCCAACAAGCCTCGGAGAAGATACGCATGGTCTTCCAACGGATATGCACTCCAAAACCCACATTATGTCTTCCTTCCAACTCAACAACATCACATGGGTCCATCCATTTCAATTCAATCCTCACTTGCTCCAAGACCTCGGCATAGGTGGGACTATGCTCAAACACAATATATAGCTCATCTGGGTCCGGTTCTATGTTGCCTTTCAAAAAGGCATCCTTGTCCACATGATGAACATGAACAATTCTTGCCATCCCTAACACATAGGAGAATATATTCATTAACTAACCATGACAAGATAAACAAAACTATACTAGACACATTACCAAACCATAAAGTTAACAAGAACACCCTCTCTTACATAAGCAAACCCTAACCCTAACCCTAACCCTAGCCATAACATTCCAATATACCAAATAATGTCATTTCAACAACCCTAAACCTAACTAAATGCTTCATACACATCTTTATAACCAACATTGGCCATGAATCTAACAAATTTCCAAACATTTCTCTCCAAATCAAATTTCTAGGGTTTGAAGCCAAGTCCAACCAAAATGAAAGATTTCAAGAGGTCAAAACGGAGGGGAATGAGGGAGGGTACCTCTAGCAGCTGGGGAGAGGCACAAATCCACCAAATAAAGCTTCCAATTTGAGAGATTTGAGGGGGGGAGAAGGGGGCGCCTCCTTGCTGTTCTTCTTGCTTGGGTCGAGCTGGGAGTGAATGGGGAGGGGTAGGGAGGGGGCTGCGCGCGACAGCTTAAGTCCCAGGGTATAGCGCCTTTCTGCTAGGCGCCCTGGGCATAGCGCCTGGGCGTTACTCGCCCCAGGCATAGCGCCTGGGCGTCACACGGCGGGGTGGGGCTAGGGAGGGGCCAGGCGGTGCCACGCTGGCAGGGGGCATAGCGCCTAGCTGAAAGGCGCTACACTGTAGAGTATAGCGCCTAGCTGTTAGGCGCTACAAAAAGGGTTAGTCTAGGGAAATAGTTTTCCAGATGGGTCATTTTGTGAAATCCTTTCGAATTTGGGTTATTTTTGTCCATTCTGCCGGCGATCTGTGATGCTGGGAGCCGGCGAGAGATGCTCTGCTGGCTTTCTCCCCTGGCCACGCCAACGATGAGTGCTGGAGGTAAATCCTGGAGGTGCCCTGAGCCTTCTCCCCTAGCCGGTCCTCTGCTCCTGCTGGGTGGGGGCGGCCGGCCGGCGAGCTACTGGGCAGGGGCCGGAGGCCGACGATCTCCCCTGACCGACAGCGCGTGGACCTGGAGCTGCTGGCCTAGAGGTGCTAGCCGGGCATGGAGGAGCTGGTCGTGGATCAAGAGGTGCTAGCCGTGGACCTGGACGCGGCCGGCGAGCTGGATGGGATCGATCTTGTGCGTGTGGACACGGCCGGCGGTGGGATCGCTCCGGTGCTGAGCAAGGTTGAAGCGGTGATGGGGGTTGGGGATCGATACCGTGCTGATCAAAGGTCGACGCGGTGATGGGTGGCGGATCGATCCCGTGCTCACCTCAAGATGGACGCGGCCGGCAAGCTGGGCGTCGGGAGGGGGACGATCCCGACGGAGTACTCGATTCAGAATTCAAATGATCGATCTCAGTTTCCGACATGTCACGAGGATACTTTTGTCCATATTGTTGAATTTGCGTATTGTCTGAAAATCCTTTTAACGTCTTATATTACCGAACGGAGCGAGTAGGATAGAATACCACTGTCTTTCTCACTAACCAACCACACACACACATCAGTTCTAGATGCAACCCGTGTATGACCATCCGTATATAGCCAGTCTGAACTCTCAATACTCGGAACGGAGCGGGACCGGAATCCGTAGGGAGGAATACAAATTCAGACAAAACCACCGGCGGAGGCACGTCGACGGTGCGAAAGCTCGGACATCGCCGGGTCGACTCCGGCCGGGCCGGCACGGCCGGTTGGTGAGCAGGAACCACGTTCGTGTGCCCCGCGGCGCACGTTGTATTATGCGGTATCTCCGCACGCCGTACGCACGTTCCGAGCGAGACGACGGCGTCGGCACGTGCACGCACGCACGCACGCCCTTCCGCGATCGAGTCAACCGTGGGCGACGCGGCGTGGTGCATTCCAGACCGAATCCCAGGCAGGCCTGGAACGTGCGTTGCTCGGCAGCCAAGTCAAACCTCATCCCAACCGGTACGTGCTCAATCTACGCGGAGAGAACAAGCCAGTGAATGACATTGTTTTCTGCTGTTTTAAAATATAAAATAGTTTATATTTGTGAAAAAAAATCTAGACTTGTTTTAGTGTGTAGGTTCATTCTAAGTCTGAATAAACCTACGCACTAAAATAAGTTTAGATATAATGTATTCTTTTTACAAACCTAAAACATTTTATATTTTGAAACGGAGGGAATACATGACATTCCTCTCTTCTTCTTCTATGCGTTGGTTCGGTAGTTGACCAAACCATGCTCCTCGATCCTTCTTTCCGTTTACTTGTCACACTCCGAGTACCAGACCAAACCAACGCAGGCCAACAATCTTTTCTACTACTGGAGATAAGATAACCTACTTTGATCAACGAGATGGACTATTTGGAGCTAGTTAAACTTTTGCACGATGATGGATCGTTCAGTCTATACAACAATTATAGAAGGGGCTTATAGCTCCTATGCGACGTCTTTACATGAAATTGGAAGGAATACGACATCGTTGAAAAGAATAGCTCGCACGCGACACTTCTGAAGCGGGAAATAGCTCCCGTGCGACACTTCCACTTAACCCCACGAGACCGTCAACGAATTCGAATCAGCTGAGCACAGTAGGACCCACAGCCTCTCCACGTCACGGCGGAACTCACCTGATGTCCACCTCATATCGTGGGACCCACCTGTGGTTGAAGAGAGCCGTTGGCCCCGATCCGTCCCCGCACCCGAGCACTCCCGCCACCGTTCCAGCATCTCATCCCCTTCTGTTTTCTTCTCCGGCGAGCAAGTGCGGCAACGCCGGCGAGGGATGTCGAGCTCTGCTTCCTCCCACCGCTCATGGCCTCAGTATGGTGCGGTGCCGATGAGGAGGTGCCCCGATTGCCCCCGTACCGCGCCCCTGAAGCGGCTTGTCACATCCACCGACAAGAACGGCAACATTGGTCGGGAATTTGTGAAGTGTGAGAGCAAGCCCGAGCCGGGAAAGGTGAGATCTGAGTGTTCCGAGCGCCAATTTCTCGCTTTTCTTTCGAAATTTCATGCATTTTATCGAATTTGGGATTTAGGGTTCATCTCTGCGATTTCAGGAACTGCCAAAATGTGGGCATTTTGAGTGGCTTGATGAGTACATCGAGCGAATTGGGGTGGAGGTAGCATCCCGGGAGCTCGAAAACCCGTCCGTGGTGGAGCAATTGGGATGTGGCAACCCCATTTCCGCTGGTACTACGGTGGATGCGGAAGTGAAGGCCGAGCTAAAGAAGATGAACAAGCAGCTAAGACAAATCATCGAATTGAAGAAGCAGGACAATCTGATGGCCGGCTTTTTTTATTTTTGTGTAATTTCTCTCGGATTAGTTTATCTCCTCATCGTTAGTCATTAGACAGCGCAGTCAGTGTTCGAGTGATGCTTTGTAATGGATGTAATGGTCTATGTCTTTGGCTTGAATAAAATGCACCACAAATTCGGGCTAATTTTGAGCTGCTCTGTTTTCGAAATCAGTGTTTCTTCAGTTTCGTCAGTTTCGTCGGTGTTCCTTTTATCAGTGTGCAGGGGGCGCCCGTGTGCAGGGGAGGGGAAGGGGTTGAAAAGTAAAAAAACAATTGACGAGGATTGAAAAAGGCCAGGCCCAAATATAACTTAGCCATGCCAAAATGGACGTATCCAGGCCCAATAGTAACTATATGTTGATTGGGCAAAAAAAATGGTACTCACGTTACAATCTAAATAGGAACGTGTGGATCTGCAGATACTCGTGCTCAGGTTGCAATCTTTTTTTTTTTGCAAAAGTAAATATATAAATGAAGTCCAAGGACATCCATTTAACTAACATAACTTGGGCGCTCCTTTAACTTATGTAAATATGTAAATGTCTTATTTGAAAATGAACCATGTGTTGTATGAACTTGTTTTTGTGTCTTTTGTTTTATACACTTGTAAATATATAAATATTGCATGAGTATTATATAAACTTGTTTTTGTGTCTTTTGTTTTATACACTTGTTGTTTTGGGTGTTTTGACAAATGACAATACAATAAAACACAGATTACAATGAAAGGATAGATAATATTGGGATAACATTACTTATATTAGATAGGGGGGATCGATAACATTACAATAAAAAGAAAAAAGTACAATAATATAGAAGGGGCGGAATAGGGGGCGCCCCGCCTAAACCCTGGGCTAGCCCCTAAACCCTAACCCCCTACTCCATCGGCGGTGGAGGCGGTGCCGGTGCAGCCGCATTCCACGCCGCCAGCCTCTCCCGCTGGTCCCGCTTCCGTTGCTCCTCCTGGAAGGCCCGTCCATTGGCCTCCCGTTGCTCCTCCTCCTGCCGTCTGCGCCTTTTCTTCAAGGCGCGCTGGGCCTCCTTCTCCTCCCACCTGGCGATAGCAGCCTCCTGCTTTGCCTCCTCCTTCGCCGCCTTAGCCCAGTAGGCTTCGGAGGGGAGGTCGCCGCCGCCGGGGAGGTTGGAGACTCCCGGGTTGGTGACGATGGGGCCCTGATCCCCCCAGGGGCAGGGCGGGGACTTCTTCTTCTTGCCACGCTTGGGGCGCGTGGGCGCCCGCTGCTCCCACCACTGCTTGTGGTCCGGGTGGTTGTCCTCGTCGCTTAATTCGGTGTCGGAAGGGAGGCGGAAGGGGGAGGTCGCCATGGTTGGAGTGTTTGGGGGGCGGCTGGGAGGAGGCAAAGGGACGGGCTCGAGGTTGAAGAGATGAGGGGCAAGATGAGATGAGGAGGCAAAGGCGTTTTGCCTATTTATTGAGGGTGGGGCGTGAAGGGCGGCGTGGGAATCCAGCGTCGCGTTGGCGCAGACGCCGAGACGAGACGCGTGCGCTACGTTGCCCCTGCATGCATGATCAATGCGAAAGAGACGGGAAGCGGGGCAGCGGGCGTGATCAATGCGAAAGAGAGAAAAAAATAGCTAGGATGCGACGCCCCCGCCCCTGCATGCATGCATGCATCAATGCGAAAGAGAGAAAAAAACGTCCAAGGTAGTTGTTCATTGGCAGTGAAAAATAAAAGGGAAAATATAATTTGGCCTTGATTTACTTCGGTAATAAATGCAGGAATCTAGTACCAAGGTACTCGTTCGTTTTTACACATGCAAGAAAAATCGGTGGGAGTAATATTGACTTTTTGTATGGCGCATGAACCAGATGGAAGTAAATTTGACTGAAGAAAGTTGTACGACGTACACTTATTTAATGGGGCAGCGCTGTTGCACGCAAAATAGCTAGACTGCGACGCTAGGGGCAGCTGCTGCATGCATGGTGCAGCCCGCCCAGACGCCGAGACGAGACGCGTGCGCTGCGTTGCGTGTGGGAAGCGGGCGTGATCAATGCGAAAGAGAGAAAAAAAATAGCTAGGATGCGACGTACTGTAACCCCTGCACCGCCGCCCCCGACCCTGCATGTTGCATGCATGGTGCAGCCCGCCCCGCCCAGCGCCCTCGCATGCCACGCTCGGTCCAACGGTCTGGAGTGTGCCAACGCTGTACGTTATATTTATTACATATTTTAGATTTTGATATTTTTTCTGCTGGTCACAGTGACATGCATACTCCCTCTGTCCACAAATAAGTATACGTTTGGCTTCAAAATTTGTCCACAAAAAATGTACTTCTACCTTTCCAATGCACTTGGACATCCACTATGTAGTCCATAAGGCTATCCACAAGCCAAAAAGTAGTCCATATGACTATCCATATACATAGTGGAGGTTTACTTTAGAAGATTTTCCTTAAGGGTGACCTACAAGCTTATGGGTTGCCCACAAGCAATAAACATAGATGTGGTATCATGCATATGTTACTAGTCTAAGTTACTACTACATAGTGCAAAATAACATAGATGTGCTATCATGCAAAGTCTCATTTATTACAATGAACCTGAGGGGAGTAAGTTTGACTGAAGAAAGTTGTTACACGTACACTTATTTAATGCGACGGAGGGAGTAAATACGCTACAGCGCTGTTGCACGTAAAATAGCTAGACTGCGACGCTAGGGGCAGCTGCATGCATGGTGCAGCCCGCCCCGCCCAGCGCCCTCGCATGCCACGCTCGCATGCCACGCTGTTGCACGTAAAAACGATGAAGTCAATCAGATTCCAGAATCATCCATTCCACGGATCGCCAAGAGCTAGCCACGAAATCCTTCTAAGAGACGCCAACCAATCAGGTTGCAGAACAAGCCCTTCCACAGATCGCCCAGAGCCACCCGCGGAATCCTTCTAGAAGACGCGATCGGACGGCCACAGTGTCGCGCTAGGGTTAGATCTACGGTCCTCATTCGGCCTTAGGGTTAGCGGGGTTTAGGATGCAGTCAACGGGGTTTCACAAGCTTGACCAAACATTCAAATGTGCATAACTAATTCAAAAAAAATCAAAAAAATACAAAACCTTCGCATGGTGTCATGTTATGTGACATAGTTGTGAGGAAAAATACCAAACTTGGTCTATTGATCATATTTCAAAAAACCCTTCACAAAATGACCTATCTCCTCCGAGGTTTTCTGGCTTTCGGGTCAAATGACCAATGATATGGCTAGAATCAAGGAATAGTTTGTGATAATGTGCCCATATTTGGCATGCATGTCTATAATGGGATGACTAACAATGTTGTAGCACAAAGTTTTCCTTTTCGACGCACAGAAAAATCATTTTCTATTTTCTGAGTGCCGAAAGAGGGGGGGATTTGTGAAGCAACCACCAAATTGAAGTTTCAAAATGGTAACATCCTATTTTTCAAAAATACTAGACCACCTAGAATGTACAATTTCCCAACTTGAGTATCTCAAACCTTTTATTCCATCCCTGGTGAAAAAGACAAATCCTGCCGAATCGGTTGGAAGTGGGTAAGATATGAACTACAAGTACATGATTCCATGCTGATGATTTTTTGTAAAAATAATTTTTAGGTTCACAACATGCTATTTCATCAGAGATCCAATGCTAGTTTTGTGAGCCTCAGCCCCTAGCTAAGAATATTTATGAAAACCCTTCAAAAAGTTTGACCAGACATTCAAATGTGCATAACTAATTCAAAAAAAATCAAAAAAATACAAAACCTTCGCATGGTGTCATGTTATGTGACATAGTTATGAGGAAAAATATCAAACTTGGTCTATTGATCATATTTCAAAAAACCCTTCACAAAATGACCTATCTCCTCCGAGGTTTTCTGGCTTTCGGGTCAAATGACCAATGATATGGCTAGAATCAAGGCATAGTTTGTGATAATGTGCCCATATTTGGCATGCATGTCTATAATGGGATGACTAACAATGTTGTAGCACAAAGTTTTCCTTTTCGACGCACAGAAAAATCATTTTCTATTTTTTGAGTGCCGAAAGAGGGGGGGATTTGTGAAGCAACCACCAAATTGAAGTTTCAAAATGGTAACATCCTATTTTTCAAAAATACTAGACCACCTAGAATGTACAATTTCCCAACTTGAGTATTTCAAACCTTTTATTCCATCCCTGGTGAAAAGGACAAATCCTGCCGAATCGGTTGGAAGTGGGTAAGATATGAACTACAGGTACATGATTCCATGCTGATGATTTTTTGTAAAAATAATTTTTAGGTTCACAACATGCTATTTCATCAGAGATCCAATGCTAGTTTTGCGAGCCTCAGCCCCTAGCTAAGAATATTTATGAAAACCCTTCAAATTTGACCAGACATTCAAATGTGCATAACTAATTCAAAAAAAATCAAAAAAATACAAAACCTTCGCATGCTGTCATGTTATGTGACATAGTTCTGAGGAAAAATATCTAACTTGGTTTTAGAAATGGTCGAAAAAACTTGCTTAGAAATGGGGTGGTTTACCCTAGCTTTGGAGCCCATTTCTACCCCATTTTGGGTGAGGGTGAGTTGTACTTCACAAAAGGGATCAGGGTGAGGATGAGTTGTATTGTACATATGAGAAAAACGTTGGAAGCTCATACAAACATAGAAAAGTGACATAGCTACATATGTTGAAATTCAAATTTACCATCATATTTGAATTTTGTCCAAATTATCAACAAGTGACAAATTATTATAATAACAAATGTTTACAACAACAAGTGCCAAATTATTACAACAACAAGTGTAAAATGTTTACAACAATAACAAATGTTTACAATAACAAATGTCTATTTCTTTTGGCTCTTCTTACCCCTCGTTTTCTTCTCCTTCACAAGTTTCACACCACACAATAGGTTTATGCTCTTCTTTTTCTTACCATTACCATCTGGCCTCCCCACAGCACGTCCAAGAGTCTCCTTCACCTCCTGCACCTCCTCAACAACCTCATGATCATGATCCAGAGCCTCATCAACATGGTCACTTTGCACCAGAGCCTCAACAACATGGTCAGTTTGCACCAGAGCCTCAACAACTTGGTCAGTTTGCACCAGAGCTTCAACAACAGGCTCATTTTGCACCAGAGCCTCAACAACATGCTCATTTTGCACCAGAGCCTCAACAACAGGCTCATTTTGCACTAGAGCCTCAACAACAGGCTCATTTTGCCCCTCATTTTGCACCAGAGCTTCCAAATCAGAAATGGTGTGCCCTAAAGCCTCAACAGTTTGCACATCATCCTCCAAAACAAGTTCAGATTGCACCTCAGCAGCACCAAACATGATCTGGTTAGTTCTCTTCTTTCTTTGGCCATTGATTCTTGCCCTTTTCACTGGCCAGCATTCGTCAACAACAAGAGGTGGGCCTTTTTCTCCACGCTTCCTCCTGAAAACAAGCAAGTTAGTTGGGGAGAAAAATCATCAACAAGAAATGGGATAGATTTTGGATGAACATACTTTGGCTTTTCAGCAGTGTATCTGCACTTGGTAGAGCCAGCTCGGTGTCCAAGTTCTTCACAGAGTTTGCATCTATTCTTGTTACCTTTTTGGGCCCTTTTTGGCTTGGCATCTTTCTTTTCATCTTTCTTTCCCTTCTTGCTGCTCCCACCTTTCTCAAACCAAGCCTTGAATCTACTCTGCTTGGGCCTGCCAGCCTTTCTTTTCATCAAAGGAGGACACAAGGAGAACTGAATGTCCACTTCAGGCCACTGAGACTGATCTGTAAGTGCTGGAATTGGTGTTCCATATGCAGCCTTGAATTTTGCTACAGAATAATACTCATGCAAATATGGGTGCATATTTAGCTTGTGTTTGGAGGCCAAGAAAAGTATGGCATGCTCACAAGGCTTCCCAGTGTGTTGCCACTCAAGGCATGTGCATTCATGCAATTGAGTGTCAACAACATGCCTCCTGCCAGTCTTTGTATCTCTGACTTCAGCACCCCACAATGAGGATTTCTCAACACGCAAATGTGCAAGATTTCTGCTCCTGTTGACCACCTGCTGCACAACATCAGGAAGCTTATCTCCTTGAAGAACATCACCAAGCCTTCTTCTCAATTCCCATAACCTCATGATCATGATCCTGATCTGGTCAACCATGTCATGGACAGGCAAGTCTTTTAACTCCTTCACTTTGTTGTTGAAACTTTCTGCCAAATTATTGTTGATATGATCACATTTGATGGCAGTGTTAAAACCAGACCTGTACCATAAAAGAGAATGGTAGGTTTCCAACCATGTACAAAACTTGACCCTATCCTCCTCAGAGCATGCCGCCTTAATCTTCTCAAGGTGATATGAATGTGTCTGCCTAGTGTAAGATCTTGCTGCTGGCCACATGCGTCCAAAATCATCTCCTCTGAATTTTTTGATCAAATTCATCCACATATGGCCGAAGCACTCCCTCTGCTCAGCATGAGGGAAAACAATCTTCACTGCATTTTCTAAACCTTTACATGCATCTGTGTGCACTGCCAATGGAGAGACTGGCCCTATGCATCTTTTCAACTGCATCATGAACCATGTCCATGATGCCTCTGTCTCAGACTGAAACATGCCAATAGCTACAGGGAACATCCAATTGTGTCCATCTAAAGCATTGCATGCTGCTAGTTGACCATTCCACTTTCCAGTCAAGAAAGATGAGTCTATACTCAAATATGGACGGCAACCTGCTTTGAAGCCATCGATGCAAGGCTTTAAAGCCATGAAGAATTTAGAGAAGAAGACTTTCCCATCAGCTGTTACCTCAGTATCTATCTCCACAACACTGCCAGGTGACCTCTTCTCTACTTCTGCTTTGAAGTTATAAAGCATTCGAAAGGTATTTGCCCAATCACCATATAGCTCTTTCATTGCCCTTTGCTTTGCCTTCCACACTGTAGTATAATTCAGCTTAATGGGGTACTGCTTTTCCAAGTCTATTTTCAGTCTCTTTGCAGTGCTGTTTGGTGTTGTGGCTAAAGTGGGCTTGATCTTTTCTGCAACCCATAATTGTGATGTCATCTTTGTAACTGTTTGAGAACTTGTAATGCAAGTATGAGGTTTTGGAATTTGATTCACTCTTATTGTCCTTCCATCAGGTTGGCGTCTAGCAGATATATACCACTTGCAAGGCTTGGCACCACCATCATAACCTATGCATTTTGCATAGAACTTCTTTTTATCAGTCCACATAGTCTTGGTAGCAAACTCACGTTTGACTGCATATGTCCTGAAACACATCCTGAATTCATCCATGCTTGGAAACAATCTTCCAACTTCAATAACTGGGTCCTCTTTGTCATAAACTGTTACTAGCTCATCATCATGTGCATCATCTACATGAACTGCAGCATTTTCCAACAACTCTAGATCTATATCTGCCTCTTCATCTCTTAAATGGTTGTCACCATCATTTGCAGCTTCATCCCTCTTCTTCTCCTTGTCTCTGTCATCTATAGGAATGCCAAAAATCTTTGCCATTTCAATGTCATCTATTGGTGCAATGACCAAATCAGTGCGGTCATGTATCTCAACTGAATTCCAATCAACAGTTACAATCCTTTGTGCATTACCATCTGCAGCCTCCCCTTGTGCATTAGCATCATCATCCTCCACTGTTAACACTTCTAACTCAGTAAGTATAGGCATTACTTGCCTTTGTGCAGCCCGATCATCCTCGACCATCTGAGCAGCCAACTTCGAGGCCACATATCCAACCCTCGAATCAGGTTTCAGATCAATGAGCTCTGCTAAAAACAGAACAGTTTTGCTTGTCCAACCGTTTCGCTCATCGATTTCATCAACTATATGTTCCCCTGTCTCAACCCTAACATAGTCACATTTGCAATCATCAAATCGTAACAAAGAAACTTCTTGCTCTGGCCCCCAAACCACACTATCCCCAATTTTTTCCACCATTTTCCTTACTGCCTCCTCTCCCATGTCTATTAGCTCTTGGGGATCAACATGTTCTAATTCCACCTCCCATTTAACAACCGTGTCTCTCTCAATGATCTGCGTGCTGCCATCAACTAAAACAGCCCTAGAGGGAAAGAAATTGATGCGAAATTCGAAGGTTTGGCGCGCAACATCGTCTCCCCTGTTTTTGGCGGGCACTGTGAGCTAGCGGAAGCGAACAAAGAGCTCAACCTTAGAGAAATTAAGTGCAGAGATACGGGATATACCGATTAGAAGTCCCCTCTCCATGCTCCATATCGTTCCCCCTCGCCCCGTTCAGCACACCCTCGCCTCCACAATCTAGCATCAATGGACACGCTCAAATCTCGAATTGAGAAGAATGGGAGAGGAATTAGCTTTCAAATGGCACTCACCACCTTCGTCGTCGAACGAAAGCGCCGCCGCCTAAATTAATTGCCGTGCCGCCGGCGCCGGCGCCGAGAACGATGGGTGAGGTCCGCCGCCGCCGTCGGGGAAGCTACAGTCAGTGTTACGCGCGCTCTCGGTCGGAAGCGGTTGGTTTGACTGGCTGTCCCAACCAACCGGTTTGGCTTAACCCTAATATTGGAACAAAGTTAAATGTGTCCTTACGACCGTTTTAAGGCCCGTGTGGCCCTGGGATATTAGCTGCCTCACAACCGTCGCATGCGAGCTATTCTTTTCAACGATGTCGCTTTCCTTCCAATTCCATGTAAAGACCTCGCATAGGAGCTATAAGCCCATTATAGAAGAGATAAAAAAAACTTGTCTAAACACTAGTAGTTTGTTTTGCCCCAATCTATTAATTAAAAAGAAGTTTTAAAATAAAGGAAAAGTCCAAAATATACATAGAAGTTACTCTCGCGTCATGAATTCACCCAAGCGCTTAGCTCCTGCATTCACCCACAAGCGGGCTTCACGTTTAATTCTATCCAAGACCAGAAGGGGGCGGCGCAAGTTTTTTATTAAAAACTCTATCGTTACGCTCGTTCCAAATCTCCCACGAGGTGAGGAGGGTAAGTGTAGCCGTGCCTTGGTGGTTTGGAATAGGGCCATCCGTCATTTTTCCACAACAATTACTATGGAGAGCCCCGTCCATTGAGATCGATCCATTTCGGGAACACCGACCCACTCCTTCAACTAAGCCCAAATGTGTTTGGTGAATCGACACGTGACAAAAAGATGGTCCACCGTCTCCTCCCAGCCCCTCTTGGCCAAACGATCCGCCGTCCAACTTCTATTTTGTGTGGCAAGCCAAGCAAAAAAAATTCACTTTTGGAGGAGCCCAAGTTTTCCAAACTAACCTTTTCATGTTGTAGGTGATGGAGCCCCAAAACTACACCTCATAGGACGATTTAGCCATGTATTCGTCATTTTTCGTAAGTTTTCATGCAGTATTGTCTTCCACTTCCTCATTGAGATGCACGTTTTAAACAAGGGACCAAAGGTTGACACATCGTCTAATATTCTCAAGAGAGAAGCCATCTCCCAATTTAATCTTCCCAATCCAAGCGTTGTTCCTTAAGGCTTGATTGACCTTCCAAGCTTTCCTTATTGATACGTCAAAAATGAGTGGCCCAATATCTTTTGGCTTTCTTCTCTCGAGCCAAGGCGCATGCCAAAACAAGGTCTTGCACACATTCCCCACGGTGATAGTGGCCGCGATGTAGAAAATGTACATGTCCTCCTCGGAGTATGGGTTGCCGAAGCCAATCCAAATTTTACCGGGGTATTTCCACTCGAGCCAAGGCCATCTCAAATGAAGGGTCGTCACAAATTTATCAATGCTCTTGATCCCAAACCCTCCAAGCTTCTTGGGTCTACACACTACGGTTTCCCAATTTACTTTACACTTGGCACCGTTTGTCTTGTCCTTGGCCGACCATAGGAATGCTCTTTCTATTTTGTTTATGAATTTTATAGTGCTCAGTGGAACGACAAGTGAGGTGAGATAATAGGTTGGTTACGAGTCATGTGATGAGGTCATCTCTAAATAACCACTGCGATGCCTGCGAGCAAGTCACTTCTACAGACCACCACAATTAAGGGTTTTCCAATGGATATCGTTCTAAGCTTAGTGAATCTCTCTTTAGCCCCATTTGACCATGTAGGTTATAAGCCAATGCTTGTAATCACAAAGTAGCACCGGACGTACTCCCATACACGTCTACATGGTAGTTCTCTCTCTTTAGTCCCGAAGGTAAATGTTATGTGGCCGACTTCACATACCATCTATAGAGAGAGATCTAACACAATATAATAGATCAAAGACTAAAGTTATAGATCATATTTATTTTCTCCATCTCCCCGAGAACAAAGAAAACTACTCATAAAAATGAATTGAAAGTGCAAGGGTAAAATCAAGTGCAAACCCACAATTGTATTTGGAATTATAATAAGATCTAATGAATGAGAGAGGGGATGATGGTGTTGATGGATATGCAACTGTTGATGATGAAGGGGATGATGTGATGTTCTCCGATGATCCGGGTAGCAACAAAGATTTTTCCTTCTCCAAGTTCCTCCTCTAGATTGAAGGAAATATGCCCTAGAGGCAATCATAGAGATGATTATATTTCTTACGTATCCATGAGTTAATGTAATGTTTCTTGAATATCCATATCAGGCAACTTATATTGATTGGCAATTATGTGAATTGTTTGTAAAACTCTATACTTGTATGGTTATCTAATAGTTATCCCTAATCGGAGTTCATGTGAGGACACACGTGAATATTAGACTAGCATATCGATTGGTTGATGACTATGTTTCGCAAGTCGTAGATATGGAGATGTCAAACTAATGATGTGGACACATGTTATGAACATGGGGTTGGACTGACCCAACTTGAGACTGGCAATTAGACTTGTTGTCCTTAGACCTGAAATTGTTGCATGTACTTGAGATGTGGATCGACCTACTTTGGGGCTGTCAGACGCTGCTCCGTAACTGGATAGTTATAAAGATAGCTTTCGGGTTTGTCCTGAAGCATGCTGCAAGGCATGGTCAATCAAGATGGGATTTGTCCCTCTTTACTTGAGAGAGATATCTCTAGGCCCCTCGAATGATCGGATCCAGAAATGCATGACCGTGTTACATATGGTTAAGAGTTAACCTAGGAAAGGGATTCCAAATCACAGTCTCAAGAAAGGAAGGTCAGCTTGGAGCTAGACCAAATATCGTGAGGCAAAGAAAAAGACATGTACTAAACCTTGTGATGGTTCGTCCGAATAATCTTTATATGCGTTTAGGAGTTAGCACGTCTTGCTAGAGATCGCTACCAACTATTGACATAATAAATGTATTTGTGTCATGTCTATACGTATATGAACCTAAAGCGTCACACACTTAAGGGGCTAGAAGCTTAATGGGGATTAGATCCGAATTAGACTAGGCTTACTAATGGGCTGCTAATGTAGAAGCCCACTAGGGACGCATATATAAGGGAGGGTGAGGCGAGCTGACCAGGGTTAGACCATTCCACCCAGCCGCCACTCCTCACACCTATGTTGCACGCGCGGACCTAGCAGTCCGGCGTCTGACGCTTCCACCCTATATGTGTGGATACCTCGGAGGTGCTGCATCTGTCGCACTTGGACAAGTCGCGCAAAGGGAGTTGCTCGTGGAACGAGGACGGGAAGGAGATGTAGAACGTCTACACTGCTTGGACGCGCTTCATCAAGTTCCACAACTGCGCGTCTAGTGGTAATCCTGTGATCTAACAGTATTCCTGGTTTACGCGATAGAATTTTTTGATTTGCGCTAGTGTAGCCTACCCGTATCCCTTCATAGATCTATTCTTTGTGTGGTATTTCATGGCTGGAGGTGTCTGTGAATGTCGGATCTTCTTCGCGTGATAAAAGTATTTGACGGCCGTACGACGAACCGTATGGGCAGGCTCCAGCCGTACCGCAGGTTGTTAAGACCGCATTAGCTTTTCCTCACATCCTCTCTTCTCCCATACGCGCGGAAAATCATTTGAATAACATTTATCACTTAGAAATATCATATTATTATTATATAACATGATAGTCCCAATTGATATGTTCACAAAAGACTTAATAATTTAGGATCCGTCTGAAACAAGGATAAAAGGTGCACGCGCGTGTCGTAAAATACCAAAATCCTAACTCTATTTATGCAAAAACATAGAATACAAAATGCTTAAAAAATTGACTCATCGGCAGACGACGTCGAGAATGCTCGCGAGTTCGAGCTCTGTAGTCTAGGGAGACTGCCACGGTCCTCGCGGTAGACGGCATCGAGGCTCTTCTATTTGAGGGATACCAACACGGGCATCGAGGCTTGCGGGCGTCGCACCCGAGCTTTGCTTTTTGGGAGATGACTGCCACCGACATCGCGATCAGTGGCGTCGACCGTGCTCATGAGCTTTCCCTTGCCTGCATACAGTTGCTACGGGTGTCAGGGAGGAGGCGTTGAACACCCCGTGAGCTCGTGGCGCTCCGACACGGTGGATTGGAGGCCGATGTGGGTGTGGACTATGAAGTGGAGAATGGTTCTAGATTGCTCGAGGAAGAGAGGGCGAGTAGTTGAGGTGCGTGAAGGAGTAGCCAAACAAAACACGTCTAAAATGAGTTTATCTTTTGCCCAAACATGGCTTTCCACTCGTCCTTGTTTCTAACCGAATTTTTAGTAAAAACATTTTTTTTAAAGTATCCCTAAAACGTGTTTTGATAAAAAGTAGCGCTTACTCTTCTTCCAAACAACCACTAAGCATACGTCCACTATTGAATCGTCCCGAGGTATAACTACCTGAAATTTAATCTAAGATACTGTCCAAACACCTCGTTGGACATGCCCTAATCAGCGGGCACACACCATGGGCGAGAGAGCTCGAGGAGCGCTTGAAGCGTCACGTTATCTTCAGGACTTCTCGTACTCCAACAGCACGCAAAGGCGGGGGCCACACCGCCAGAGCCTAGAAGCAACTCAACTCCGTTTTCTATAAAGCCTCCTCGTCTCGCCTCAAACTGGCAAATTCCCCACACCCAGCGTCGTCTCGAGCCCCGACTCTCCTGCCGCTCCCGATCCCAGCGTCGCCGACGACGAGCTCACCGGAAAACCACGCGACGCGAAGATGGTAAGCGGATCTGGCCCTTCTCCTGCTAGATTTCAATACGGTATCATCCTTGCCGAGACAGATCGGTCTCCGTAGTTTGGGGCCGGATCTGGATCTCCACGGCTCCTATAGCCTTTGGATATGGCCTCGATTACATTTGGTCCTTTGTTCGAGCATGGTTCAACCATGTTTGCGGATCCACGCGATCCGTTGGTTTCGTGCGGTCCGGATCTAGCAGCTGCTCGGACCGTTCGATTTGCCATGAGCATCGAGCCTTTCGAGGGAATCAGATTGCGTTGTTTATTTTTCTTGCTGTGGGGATGGCCTCAGAGAGACGGAATCGGTAGGCAGAGGATGATTGTTTGAGTTGAATGGTTTGGGTAGGGAAAATTACACGAGTTGTTCCAACTCAAATCTGCAAAAAAGCCTTCTGTCTACTACTAGTGAATTATTACATTGAAACTAGCTGTTTGCATCTACTAGCCCCTAAGAATTCCTATCTGTGGATGGTTTAGTGGGATCAAGAGCATGGGAGAAAACTCACCCTGCTAATCATGGTTGGTAAATGAAGTTTGTGCTTTAACTTTGGTTTCGTAGCATGTTTGGGGGCATCGGAGTTTACTTATACAGTCAACTCTTTATCTTCAATCTCAGTGTGCACATTTGGGAGAAATACTCATCTGATGATTTGAGTAAATGAAATAGCGAAGCCACCACCGAGAAGAAGTTGTTCTTGGATCACAAACATTCCATTTAGGATGGATATATTGTGATACAGAGATTGCAGTGCTGTGGGTTATAACTTGTTGTAGTACACCGTCTACCAGGTAGGAAAAAGGATTTGTGAACTCACTGTTTGCGGTTGGAAGGTCTAAGGTGGCTACTCCCCACAACGCCCCACTTTCTCCTTAACTGGATGTGGCACATGAAACACAATATATTTGTTGTGTTATGCATTTTGCTAGGATGATGTTTTTTACATTGTTCTACGTATCTGTCAAGTGTATAAAATCTGAAAGAATGTAGTATTCTTGTAGCGGCCAGTATTTTTTTTCCCTATGTTAACTGGCAACTGCACAGAACTGGCAAATCTGATGATAGTTTTGATGTCATTCGATCCACATATATGTAAGGTTGTTAGCAGTTTGAGGTTGCATATTTGTATTGCTCAATGGTGACCTTTCTGTATGTGCAGACTACCTCCAGGCGCCTTGCTGACAGGAAGACTGCAAAATTCCAGAAGAACATCACCAAGAGGGGTTCTGTGCCTGAGACTACTGTGAAGAAGGGGAATGACTATCCTGTTGGACCTATAGTGCTTGGATTCTTCATTTTTGTGGTCATCGGATCATGTATGTCTTCTGACCTTCTCTCAATCTCTCATGTCCAATATACTTTACTGCCACTTGTGAGTTGTGTCATGTTCGTTTAGAATGCACCTACATAGAATTTATTATCTTCCATTTTGCTTTTGAAAAGATAATGACTAGTGACTACACCTGTAATTTTAGCGTTTGACATGGCAACGATTCTACAAATGTTCTGCTCACTTATGTGTTATGTCCATGTAAAGAAAATGTAGATATATTGTTCTCTTTAGAAGTTCAGAATCTTGAATTGTTCCTTGAGAAGCACCTGTTTGGACATTGATCTACCTAGTAATCTATTGACCTAGTTTCTTGACTATTCATTTCATCTCTATTGCTAGGCTATTGCAATATTCTAGCAAGCCCTTCAACTGCCGAACATCAAAACTAAGATTGTATACCAACCGGCAAATCACATCTATCACATAGCTTTACTGAACTTCTGTTGCCTAGTTCTGTCATTTTCCTGTTGTCCATGTGGAGCTTGAAAGTTATATATCTTGCAGCATAACTACGATGAACTGTTTTTTCTTAGTATACGGTTTAAACTCTTTTAACACACGGTGCAACCTCTCTGTCTCTGCAGCTCTGTTTCAGATAATCAGGACAGCGAGCAGCGGTGGGCTGGCTTGATGATTGCCATACATTTGATGCAGTTGCAGCAGCTATGTCGTTCGTTGTTTGTCATAGTGTGTTGTTATGTGAATCCTCTTAAAAGTACCTAGTTTGAACTGATGTCGTAAGAACTGTAAACAGAGCTATCAATGTTATACATGTTAAATGGACAAATATGTTGCTGATCCTGCCAAATTTGCATGTTGAAGCAAGCTGCTATTGGATTGCGATGGAAAATAACCAAAGTTGACCTGTATTTTTATAGGAGGCAGGGTTTTTTAAGTACAAGAACTAAACCCTATTGCGAACAGTGAGGTTTAGCAGTCACCAACACCACACCACCTAGCCTATAGCTACTCGCACAAATTTGTGTCACCTACCCCTGCCTACTCAAAAGCTTCAGCCTCCACCACTCTGAAAAAGATTGTCTTGGTTACATTGCTGATTCAGATTGTCAAATACTCCTTTCCGCTGTTTCCGAATCGCTTCCTATCTTCCTTGCTGAAAGGGCTTCTTTCCTATCTAAGGTTCATAACCGGTATTGAAAGCCTGGTGATTGAAGATCTTCACCATCAGGGGAGCTGCTCCAAACCTCTCCTTACATAGTGTCATGGCATTTTATATGTGGAGATCGCTGAATATTGTCCAGTTTGAGACCAAGGCCATATGAATTTGTCCTCTGCAAGATTATCTGTCACCAACAGTCGTGACCGCCATCCAAAGCTTGATCAATTGGGTTGCTGTGCCAAGGGTCAGCTCACCACCCAAGTCCGCAATCCATGCATTCTCCAACATAAGCCGCTGCCACGGTATGGTTGTTTCTCATCCTGGTGGCGACTGCAGCAAGCAACAATGCCCGGTCCAATATTCTCGGCTGAATAGCCTGCTATCCATCTATCCTTTCAAAAGAGGTTTTTAGAGGCGGTGTTTTGGCTCACGGGTGTATATGAACCTATTAGGAAAAATCCAATATTTTTTTAATAAATCAGACTATATTTTGAGGGCATAAGGTTTGAATCAGACGAGCTACAACAGTTTGGAGGGCTCTAGGTCTTGAGAGTTTTATCGGTGAATTCGGCCCAACCCATGTGGCCCATGTACGACTTCAGAGATTCCTAAAACCCTCAAAGTCTATGGTCATGTGTGGCGCGGGTGGAAGCTAAAAGTCTAATCTCACGTATAAAGTTACGAGAGACTCCGGATATTCAATTCGGCTCGTAAGTGTAAATGCATCAATTATGAGAAAACATATTTTAAAATATTAAAAAATTCAAAAAAAAAATCTGTGTATATATTAGAACATTTTATGTTGGTTCACAAGTTTTGGGGATCAAAGAACATTTTATGTGTCGTGTACAAAAAAAGATAAAATGTGTCACAGTAATACAACTATTCACATGCTATTTTTTATCTTTTTATATACAACACATGAAATGTTCTTTCATCTCGAAAACTTGTGAACCAACATTAAATGTTTGAATGTATATGTAGAATTTTTTTATTTTTTTATAATATTTCAGAATATGTTTTCTCACAATGGGTGCATTTGCACGTATCAGCCGAATTGCTGCCTCCGGAGAGACCCGCACCACCTTATAAGGGAAGATTTCTACCACTTGGTAAGTGAGTGAGAAGAGTAGTACATGCCCTCTCCTCCTCCGATCACGACGGCGCGTCGCGTCGGTATTCGAGAATAAGCCTGAGTAACTTCATCTGCACATGACCAGTATGCGTGTTGTGTCTAGTTTGGGGTCTCCGTCGTCATTTTTTTCGACCGGTCTTCGCCAACATTGTCATCAGCAACATCACGTCCCTACCAGCCACGGAAATTTCATTTACAAATGATAAATATGTGCACTCGATGTGCTCGGTCTCGCTGTTTAAACATGTTTTGCGATTATATGTTTTGCTGGTACTTGTTTTCACTCAACTTATTATGCAATGCATTTATATGTTCGGTATAAATGTGGTACTAGTTGTTTTAGTCATGTTTAATATTATGGAATTATTCATGAAATTGTCTAATTGTTGAACATGAAGCCCTAGTTGTTGATCGATCGGTTCATGTAACAAAAAAAGTCACGGGTGTTAGGCCAACCAGAGCTAAAAATTATGTTCACTGTGGGAGCATGATACATTTGGTGGGAACGCCGACAGCTCCTCAAGAAAGAGAAATTATCGTCGCCATGAAGAATGGCTATGACAATCATAGTTCTCGCAACAAACTTTTCGATGGCTCTAATATATAAAAAAAAGATGGAATTAGAAGACATGGATGGGAGCAGCCTACGAGCGGCTTGGTCAAGCTAAACATCGATGCAACGTTTAGTGAGGAGACGAGAAGTGTATCAACACGAGCTGTTCTGTAGACTCCCTCCCATAATTTGTTCTCTCCGTCCCATAATAGTTGTCGCTGATTTGGTACTCCCTCCGATCCATATTAGTTGACTCAATTATTCTAGATTCATACGTATATAGTTAAGTATCTAGTCTATATGCATCCGTATTTAGACAAGAGGACTTTTGTGGTACCCTTAAATAAATATTATCCATCCATTTTCGTTAATCTAATGGTCCATAAGACTTCATACCGGTGTCAAAAACTCGACCAGTATGAATCCTACTTGTACCTAGCGACCACAAGTATGCAAAAGAGGCATGCCCCAATATAGACCAGTTTTATAGTACCTTTTACTGGTGTTGGACAAGGGACTAGTATGATTGCATCTAATGGCTCAGATACGTTCTTGCCAGATTAGGCCCAATTAGCCCAGCAATTATAGTTCATCGGAAAAAATAATAACGGCCGTAACTCCATGGAACGGGAAACTCCAAGGAAAGCAGAGCTGATTACATGACTCAAGGAACTAGAACGTTGTAGCCTTGGTTGTCATGGAGGCGACGTTCATCTCAGCGGAGGTGACACCCGCGACCTAACACTAGCAGCAGTCTGACCGGTGCAGGCACACAAGCGCTGGCGTTGGGGCGGCGTGACGGCCACCGCACAGGGTGGTGTTGCAGCCACGCGGCAGGCGTCCGAGGCAGTGCCGACCAGCCGTGATCCATGGCAGCTAAGGTTCGTCGTGGGGCAGCGGATGGGCGGCTAGCTCCACATCTTAGAATGGATAGAGGAGGAGAGCGTGGCTTCGGGGCGGTAGTCAGCGGCACGAGGACTCGCTGGAGCCGCCCGGAATCGGCCGGTGACAACGACGACGCGAAGGGGATCGGGAGGGCTGCCAGCCACAGAGTTATGGAGAGAAGGATTTTTTGTTTTTTTTGGGGGAAACACCGGTCTGGTAGACGACGATGCCTCGATGGGCTACATTGGGAGGACTTTTGTGGTACCCTTAAATAAATATCCATCCATTTTCGTTAATCTAATGGTCCATAAGACTTCATACCGGTGTCAAAAACTCGACCAGTATAAATCCTACTTGTACCTAGCGACCACAAGTATGCAAAAGAGGCATGGCCCAATATAGACCAGTTTTATAGTACCTTTTACTGGTGTTGGACAAGGGACCGGTATGATTGCATCTAATGGCTCAGATACGTTCTTGCCAGATTAGGCCCAATTAGCCCAGCAATTATAGTTCATCGGAAAAAATAATAACGGCCGTAACTCCATGGAACAGGAAACTCCAAGGAAAGCAGAGCTGATTACACGACTCAAGGAACTAGAACGTTGTAGCCTTGGTTGTCATGGAGGCGATGTTCATCTCAGCGGACGTGACACCCGTGACCTAACACTAGCAGCAGTTTGACCGGTGCAGGCACACAAGTGCTGGCGTTGGGGCGGCGTGACGGCCACCGCACAGGGTGGTGTTGCAGCCACGCGGCAGGCGTCCGAGGCAGTGCCGACCGGCCGTGATCCATGGAGGCTAAGGTTCGTCGTGGGGCAGCGGATGGGCGGCTAGCTCCACATCTTGGAATGGATAGAGGAGGAGAGGGTGGCTTCGGGGCGGTAGTCAGCGGCGCGAGGACTCGCCGGAGCCGCCCGGAATCGGCCGGTGCCAACGACGACGCGAAGGGGATCGGGAGGTCTGCCAGCCAAAGAGTTAGGGAGAGAAGGATTTTTTTGTTTTTTTTTTGGGGGGGAAACACCGGTCTGGGTAGACGACGATGCCTCGATGGGCTATATTGGGAGGACTTTTGTGGTACCCTTAAATAAATATTATCCATCCATTTTTGTTAATCTAATGGTCCATAAGACTTCATACCAGTGTCAAAAACTCGACCAGTATGAATCCTACTTGTACCTAGCGACCACAAGTATGCAAAAGAGGCATGGCCCAATATAGACCAGTTTTATAGTACCTTTTACTGGTGTTGGACAAGGGACCAGTATGATTGCATCTAATGGCTCAGATACGTTCTTGCCAGATTAGGCCCAATTAGCCCAGCAATTATAGTTCATCGGAAAAAATAATAACGGCCGTAACTCCATGGAACGGGAAACTCCAAGGAAAGCAGAGCTCATTACACGACTCAAGGAACTAGAACATTGTAGCCTTGGTTGTAATGGAGGCGACGTTCATCTCAGCGGAGGTGACACCCGCGACCTAACACTAGCAGCAGTCTGACCGGTGCAGGCACACAAGCGCTGGCGTTGGGGCGGCGTGACGGCCACCGCATAGGGTGGTGTTGCAGCCACGCGATAGGCGTCCGAGACAGTGCCGACCAGCCGTTATCCATGGTGGCTAAGGTTCGTCGTGGGGCAGCGGATGGGCGGCTAGCTCCACATCTTGGAATGGATAGAGGAGGAGAGGGTGGCTTCGGGGCGGTAGTCAGCGGCGCGAGGACTCGCCGGATCCGCCTGGAATCGACCGGTGACAACGACGACGCGAAGGGGATCGGGAGGGCTGCCAGCCACAGAGTTAGGGAGAGAAGTTTTTTTTGTTTTTTGGGGGGAAACACCGGTCTGGTAGACGAAGATGCCTCGATGGGCTATATTGGGAGGAATTTTATGGTACCCTTAAATAAATATTATCCATCTATTTTCGTTAATCTAATGGTCCATAAGACTTCATACCGGTGTCAAAAACTCGACCAGTATGAATCCTACTTGTACCTAGCGACCACAAGTATGCAAAAGAGGCATGGCCCAATATAGACCAGTTTTATAGTACCTTTTACTGGTGTTGGACAAGGGACCGGTATGATTGCATCTAATGGCTCAGATACGTTCTTGCCAGATTAGGCCCAATTAGCCCAGCAATTATAGTTCATCGAAAAAATAATAACGGCCGTAACTCCATGGAACGGGAAACTCCAAGGAAAGCAGAGCTGATTACACGACTCAAGGAACTAGAACGCTGTAGCCTTGGTTGTCATGGAGGCGACGTTCATCTCAGCGGAGGTGACACCCGCGACCTAACACTAGCAGCAGTCTGACCGGTGCAGGCACACAAGCGCTGGCGTTGGGGCGGCGTGACGGCCACCGCACAGGGTGGTGTTGCAGCCACGCGGCAGGCGTCCGAGGCAGTGCCGACCAGCCGTGATCCATGGCAGCTAAGGTTCGTCGTGGGGCAGCGGATGGGCGGCTAGCTCCACATCTTGGAATGGATAGAGGAGGAGAGGGTGGCTTCGGGGCGGTAGTCAGCGGCGCGCTCGCCGGAGCCGCCCGGAATCGGCCGGTGACAACGACGACGCGAAGGGGATTAGGAGGGCTGCCAGCCACAGAGTTAGGGAGAGAAGGATTTTTTTTGGGGGGGAAACACCGGTCTGGTAGACGACGATGCCTCGATGGGCTATATTGGGAGGACTTTTGTGGTACCCTTAAGTAAATATTATCCATCCATTTTCGTTAATCTAATGGTCCATAAGACTTCATACGGTGTCAAAAACTCGACCAGTATGAATCCTACTTGTACCTAGCAACCACAAGTATGCAAAAGAGGCATGGCCCAATATAGACCAGTTTTATAGTACCTTTTACTGGTGTTGGATAAGGGACCAGTATGATTGCATCTAATGGCTCAGATACGTTCTTGCCAGATTAGGCCCAATTAGCCCAGCAATTATAGTTCATCGGAAAAAATAATAACGGCCGTAACTCCATGGAACGGAAAACTCCAAGGAAAGCAGAGCTGATTACACGACTCAAGGAACTAGAACGTTGTAGCCTTGGTTGTCATGGAGGCGACGTTCATCTCAGCGGAGGTGACACCCGCGACCTAACACTAGCAGCAGTCTGACCGATGCAGGCACACAAGCGTTGGCGTTGGGGCGGCGTGATGGCCACCGCATAGGGTGGTGTTGCAGCCACGCGGCAGGCGTCCGAGGCAGTGCCGACCAGCCGTGATCCATGGCGGCTAAGGTTCGTCGTGGGGCAGCGGATGGGCGGCTAGCTCCACATCTTGGAATGGATAGAGGAGGAGAGGGTGGCTTCGGGGCGATAGTCAGCGGCGCGAGGACTCGCCGGAGCCGCCCGGAATCGACCGGTGACAACGACGACGCGAAGGGGATCGGGAGGGCTGCCAGCCACAGAGTTAGGGAGAGAAGGATTTTGTAGGGGTTCGTAGCATGGAAAACAAAAATTTTCTACCGCATGAACACACAATCAAGATCTAATCTATGATCAAGCCAATATCTATCTACTAGATTGTAGCAACGAGTCAATAGAATACTAACCCTCGAAGATCCAAAGCGGTTAACGAGAGCAGATTCTCGTGGGTGATGTAGTCGTACACTTCCGATCTCAAGATCGCGTAGACGATCCTTCCGGCGCTGCGTTCCGGCAGCGCTCCCGCAGTCGGTCACACGTTCGGTACTCGACGAAGACCTTCCTCTCCCTTGTTCCAGCAGGCAGCGGAGGTTGTAGCACTCTCCTCGCGATTCCGGCAGCACGACGACGTGGTACCGGAAGTAGAGGGGAGATCTCGCAGGGCTTGGCCTTAAGCCAGAGCGAGTATGGTGGACTATGAGAGAGCCCTCGGTATTCTAGGGTTTAGACACACCAAGGAGGGGGGTGCTAGGGCCGGCGGCTAGGGCTTGGAGGTGCCCAAGTCGGCGGCTAGGGGAGAAACCCTAGGCGGCGGCTAGGGTTAGGTTTAGAGGGGGCAATCTTGTGTGCTAGGAGGGGAGCCCTGCCCCTCCTCTTATAGGAGGGTGGCGCCGGCCAAGGGGATGGGAATCCCTCCCCAACTCGGATCCCAAGTGGGCCGGCGGTGGAGGAGGGACTCCTCCCCAACTCGGTTTCCACCTCCCTCTCCACTTCCCAAAAATAGTCGTTTGACTTTCAAATTGGCGTTTGACTTTTTCAAACTAGGATTTGATTAAACCCTTTATTTTGTTCAGCGATGACACCTAGTACATGATGCAATCATACCAACTTGATATAACACATTCATGTACCCTTCCCCTCCGGAGTGCCGGACATTCCGGAACCTTCTAGAACATTCCCGATGAAAACATCGGAACCATTCTCCAACCCCGAAACAGGACTTTCCTTATATGAATCTTATTCTCCGGACCATTTCGGATCTCCTCGTGATATTCCGGATCCCATCCGAGACTCCAAACAACATTCGGTCTCTTACTCATCATTCCATAACTACTCAACAACATCGAATCCTTAAGTGTGTCTCCCTACAGTTCGTGAATTATGCGGACATGACCGAGACACTTCTCCGATCAATAACCAATAGAGGAATCTGGAAATTCATATGGCTCCCACATATTTCTACGATTACTTTGCAATCGAATGAACCACTTACATACGATACCAATTTCCCTTTGTCTCACGATAGTTTACTTACCCGAGGTTTTGATCGTCGGTATCTTTGCATACCTAGTTCAACCTCGTTACCGATAAGTACTCTTTTCTCGTTCCCGTGGTATGTGATCCCTTGTGAACTACTCACATGCTTGCAAGCTAATTGGATGACATTCCACCGAGAGGGCCCAGAGTATATCTATCCGTCATATGGATGGACAAATCCCACTCTTGATCCATGTGCCTCAACCCTTACTTTTCGAACACTCAATGCCACCTTTATAGCCACCCAGTTACGGTGTGGTGTTTGATGTCATCAAAGCATCCTTCCGGTGATGGTGATTAACATGATCTCATGGTCGAAGGAATTAGGTTACTATGTATCAGAAAGCTTATAGCAAATGAACTATATTAAATGACTTGATCTTTATGCTACGCTTAACTATAGGAGTATGTCCATCACATCATTCTCCTAATGATATGACCCTGTTGTTAATAACATCTCTATGTTCATGATCAGGAAACCATGATCATATATTAACCAACAAGCTAGTTTTACAAGAGGCTTTACTAGGGACTCTTTTATGTTTACAAATCACACAAGTATTAATGTTTCCTGTTATTAAAATTATAGCATGGTATGTAAACATTTATCATAAGTATGAAGATATGATAATAACCACTTTATTATTGCCTCTTGGGCATATCTCCAACAGTCTCCCACTTGCACTAGAGTCAATAATCTAGTTTCAAACCTTTGTGTATTCAACACCTATGGCTTTCCGGTGTTGTATGTACACGATTGCTAGTGGTCAACTGATCTCCGGATCTGACACTTCCAGGTCCGTGTGTAATTGCATGTCTTTGCGTCTCTACGCATCACTCATTCTCTAATGAGATGGCTTCGTACAAATTTGGTCCTTTGGTGTGACCTTTAGTTCTTTGGGGTTAAAACATGTTGATAATATTGTCGTACAATATATCTTCATAGTACTATCCCACTGTGAACTACACCTAGTTTGATAACAAACTACTTGACACAAATGCCCTCTTTTGCTGCTATATTAGCAGTTATATACTTAGCCTTTTGTTGTAGTATCTGTCACAATGTCTTAACTTTGGAACTCATCCAAATCCATTATGGAACTTACTTTCAATTATATTGTGCCACCCTTAGTTTAGATTGAGATAAACTTAATTTGTACTTTGTGACAAAACTAGTATCAATGTAGTACTTTTACAATGAACTAACCATCTATTTGTCACTTCCACAAATAATATACTCTTAGTTCTTCCAAAAGATCATAAGAATATCCTTACTATTGTCCAATGATCATCTTATGAATCATTCTGGTATATGCTCATAACATTTAGAGCATAGGACATATCTGGATTTGTACATATCACAGTATGATTGATATAAATACTCTTTGTGATTTCATACATCAAGTATCAATCTATACTTGAATCTTTGTTTCACTTACCAAGTGTCAATACACTTGAATATATCATCAATATTGAACTCATTCAATCCTTTCTGTGTGACAAGAACCTTTCTTGTAGTTTCTATATTGAACTCATTCAATCCTTTCTGTGTGACAAGAACCTTTCTTGTAGTTTCTATATTGAACTCATTCAATACATCATCTATGTACTTTCGGCATAACCATATTAGCGTCTGTTGATGCCAAATATTTGGGTTTTGCCTAAGTCTTTCATCGGGATGAAATTCTTAATAAGTGTTAATAAAAGATACATCATTTCTAATCAACAATATGTCTTCCACATAATGTATTAGAAACATGTCTTAGCGCTCCCACTTAATTTCTTGCAAATGCAAGCATCTTCATTGTCTCTGATGAAATTAAACTCTTTTAACATTTTCATCTTAGTGAAGATTCCAACTCCGCTATGCTTACTTCAACCATTGAAGTTTGCATATGCTTTTAGCATCCTTTGAATTAACAAAAACCCTTTGGACCGTGTCATGCACACGTCCTAGGTAACCCTTCTATTAGAAGAACTTGTTTTGTTTATCCAAAACATAACAAAATTATATGTCGTGATTGCTACATTAATCCGTCTAGACTAAATATCGCTTAATGAAAGATCAGATCTTGTCATAGTCAACTCTTTAAACATTGTCGTGAACTCTTTCTCGACATGTCGATAATTTCATAGATGTGAAACATCCATGTCTATTTATTTATAGATCCAAACACAACTATAAGGTCTTACACCTTTCTCGAGGGTCCTTCAAGTTCAAAACTTGATTTCTCGTGTATGGAACTATCACGGATTTTATGGCTTCAAGCCATTTTATGGAGTCAGGGCCCATCATCGCTTCTTTGCATGTAGTACGTTCATTATTCTCAAATAATGATTCAACCCTCAAATCTTGGTATTTGATTGTTTACTTGACCTACTTGGTTCAATAGGAACTTAGATCTCCGTGACCACAACCTTTGAGGCAAGTGAACCATGAGCATTGTTGCTGCCTCCGGAACACTTTTCGGTGCTGCGCAACTTTGCACATATAGCTAAGGTTCTTTTAACCTTATCAAAGTTCTACTGTCCTCCCACTTAACTTTTCACGAAAAATTCCTTCTCAAAGAAACTTGACGTTCTAAGCGACAAACATTTTTGTCTTCGATGTTATGGAGGAATAGTTATTCGAGATAACATACAAAGACAGGTTCATCCGACTTTGGTTGCAAACATCTTTCTTATGCATAGCATACCAATGTTTAAGAAAGGACAACTTGGGTTTTATCCCAAACCATAACATTATATGGTGTCATTTCAGCGGATTATGATGAAGCTCTTTTCAGTGGAAAAACGGTAATCTCTAAAGCTTTTAATCTTTAAAATATAATGACAGTTTTATGAATTACACCTTTGATCTTACCATGTCAAACAAGGTTTAATTACATATCTCGAACGCTCCATACTCTTATGGTGTTTCGGGAAATGCAAATCCACGGAACGATTCCTTAAATCTTAGGTATTATGCTAAACTTGTAACTCAAATATCTTCCTTTATGATCTTATCATAAACTATTTATATTCTTGTTATAATGATTTTGCACTTCATCTTGAAAGTCTTTGAACTTTTCAAATGTTTCATACTTCATCCTTATTAAGTAAATATTCATATATTCACTCAAATTTTTGGAGAAAGCATATGAAGTTGAAATCCATCGCTCTTGACTACACATAGTGAACTTCATACAACAATATGTACAAGTTCCAATAAGCTAGTCATTCGTTCCCTTTTGGCCTATGAACGAAGTTTTAATTATCTCTAGGAAAGTTTCACAAGCGTCATTTGATCAAAAATCAAAAGACTCCAAAATTCCATACACATGAAGTTTCTTCATGTTTTCTTTCCAATATAATTTAAACGACGATGTCACTTCCTAAGTGATCTTTCAATCAATTTGTCTTTTGACATTTTTAGCACAAGTTTTATGGATGTGATTTCTCCAACGAGATTTGTGAATCATCCATCTTTTATGGATTACGGCAATTATTTGAACAACCCTTTTGTTCTCATAATACCTGATAAAACAAATCTTGAAGGCAAGCTTTGATGTTTAACGAGCAACACAATAACCCTTTATTTGTTCTCGATGAACATCATCACATATTCTTTTGCTAGTTACTTAGGCCATTGTAGTTCATGAATTCTGTTGTTTCGTATGACGATTCATACCAACAAATTCAATATCAAATACTTAAGAACCACTTTGTTTAATAAGCAAAGAATATAGCCATAACACGTATATCCTTTATATACCTAAACTGAACAATTTTAGTCTTTTCTTTTCTACTATATATTTATGAGATTCTCTTTCAGTATTTCTTTTTCTGTTTGAAAGAATCTATCAACATCAATAGTGGAGCCATACAAATGACACATAGTCCAAAGCGTGTATAGTTAAATACCAATGTATTTGGACTTGCACTTTGAAGTAGATCACCATTATCAAATGTTTGGTGTTCTTTCAAATTCCTTTCTTTAGTAATCTCTTGGTGTAGTAAACATTTTACCTACATCAAATATTCACCCTTATCATGGAATTATCCATGATCAAGCTAATTTTAGCTTATAATGGTGAATTGTGATTATAATGTTGCTCTCCAAAACCTTTTGGAGGATTAGGACAACTAGTGTCTCCAACCTTTTGCAAATTCTCATCAAATATGAGAACATGACTTTTGCCATATTATACTTTATCATGTTGTAACCAAAACTTCGTTTCAGATATCACAATATCTTCCACACATCATGGTTTCTGAAACAACTCTTTTATGTCCTAGATAACCTTGATATTAAGACAATCCTTTGAATATCAAGAATCATGGAGACAAACATGATACTCATACACTAACTCTTGGAATTGCCACTCTTGTTTTAATACCAATTATTAAACTTCATGGAGTAACCGGAACTTACTGAAAGTTTGCAATAGGACTTTTAAACTTTAGATTAACACTTCAAAACAATACGATACCAGTTCGTAAACTAACCAGAATTCTATAGTTCTATAATCTCAATTAAAACTAAGCGCAAGGTGGTAAACGGATGCCAATGACTACAACAACTATGCAAATTCACTTTGATTTAATTTATGATAAATAGTGTTCAACTTTTAATCATATTGTCGTTGAACTCCCACTCAAAACAATATCCCTCACATTGTTTTAGTGATCACACGAACCAAATCCACCACATCAAAACCGATCATCACGAGAGGTTATGTAGCTTCAATGGCAAACAATAAACATGTTCATCATATCTACTATATGACTCATGCTTTACCTTTTGGTGATCCGTGTTCCGAGACCATGTCTGTACATGCTAGGCTCGTCAAGATCAAACCTTAGCTTCTGCATGAGCAAATATGGCTTGCTCACGTTGTATACACTCGCAGAATCTAACACACCCGATCATCACGTGGTGTTTCGAAACAACGAGCTTTAGCAACGGTGCTTACTAAGGATGAACACTTTAAAACTTGAAATTTGTGTGCTTGAGGGATCATCTTATAATGCTACCATCGTTAACTAAGCAATACAAGATGCATAAAGGATTAACATCACATGCAATTCATAATATGTGATATGATATGGCCTTTCTTCTTTGTGCTTCCGATCTCCATCTTCAAGCACGAACATGATCTCCATCATCACCGGCATTGCATCAAGGTCAATGATGCCGCTCCATGGTTTTCGTCCACCAGCTTCAACTATTACAACTACTTTGAATAGACACGCGGGTCTAAACAGAATTTAAAGACAACCATATGGCTCCTGCTGGTTGCCAACTTACAATAAGGAACATTGCATACATCATATATAATCACAATCATGGCCATATCACATCACAGCACACCCCTGCAAAACAAAGTTAGACGCCTCTAATTTTCTTTGCATATTTTACGTGGTTTGGGGCTTTCAATAAGTGTCGTTCTAACTTATGAACAAGAACCACAACATTGATACTAGTATTGTCAATCACCCGTTGTAAATTGAATCTTAACTATGTTGGGAGAAACAGGCACCCGCAAAGCCACTTATGCAATACAAGTTGCATGTCAAGCGTGGAGCAAGTCTCATGAATGATGTCATGTAAGGTTAGCCCGGGCCGCTTCATCCCACCATCCCGCAAGATGCAAAGTACACAAGAAGCAATCGACAACAAAAGCATCAACGCCCACAATGACCATTGTGTTCTACTCGTGCAACAGATCTACATATAGACACGGCTCTGATACCACTGCAGGGGTTCGTAGCATGGAAAACAAAAAATTTCTACCGCATGAACACACAATCAAGATCTAATCTATGATCAAGCCAAGATCTATCTACTAGATTGTAGCAACGAGTCAATAGAATACTAACCCTCGAAGATCCAAAGCGGTTAACGAGAGCAGATTCTCGTGGGTGATGTAGTCGTACACTTCCGATCTCAAGATCGCGTAGACGATCCTTCCGGCGCTGCGTTCCGGCAGCGCTCCCGTAGTCGGTCACACGTTCGGTACTCGACGAAGACCTTCCTCTCCCTTGTTCCAGCAGGCAGCGGAGGTTGTAGCACTCTCCTCGCGATTCCGGCAGCACGACGGCGTGGTACCGAAAGTAGAGGGGAGATCTCGCAGGGCTTGGCCTTAAGCCGGAGCGAGTATGGTGGACTATGAGAGAGCCCTCGGTGTTCTAGGGTTTAGACACACCAAGGAGGGGGTGCTAGGGCCGGCGGATAGGGCTTGGAGGTGCCCAAGTCGGCGGCTAGGGGAGAAACCCTAGGCGGCGGCTAGGGTTTGGGTTAGAGGGGGCAATCTTGTGTGCTAGGAGGGGAGCCCTTCCCCTCCTCTTATAGGAGGGAGGCGCCAGCAAAGGGGAGGGGAATCCCTCCCCAACTCGGATCCCAAGTGGGCCGACGGTGGAGGAGGTACTCCTCCCCAACTCGGTTTCCACCTCCCTCTCCACTTCCCAAAAAATAGCCGTTTGACTTTCAAATTGACGTTTGACTTTTTCAAACTAGGATTTGATTAAACCCTTTATTTTGTTCAGCGATGACACCTAGTACATGATGCAATCATACTAACTTGATATAACACATTCATGTACCCTTCCCCTCCTCAGTGCCGGACATTCCGGAACCTTCTAGAACATTCCCAATGAAAACACCGGAATCATTCTCCAACCCCGAAACAGGACTTTCCTTATATGAATCTTATTCTCCGGACCATTCCGGATCTCCTCGTGATATTCCGGATCCCATCCGAGACTCCGAACAACATTCGGTCTCTTACTCATCATTCCATAACTACTCAACAACATCGAATCCTTAAGTGTGTCTCCCTACGGTTCGTGAATTATGCGGACATGACCGAGACACTTCTCCGATCAATAACCAATAGAGGAATCTGTAAATTCATATGGCTCCCACATATTTCTACGATTACTTTGCAATCGAATGAACCACTTACATACGATACCAATTTCCCTTTGTCTCACGATAGTTTACTTATCCGAGGTTTTCATCGTCGGTATCTCTGCATACCTAGTTCAACCTCGTTACCGATAAGTACTCTTTTCTCGTTCCCGTGGTATGTGATCCCTTGTGAACTAGTCACATGCTTGCAAGCTAATTGGATGACATTCCACCGAGAGGGCCCAGAGTATATCTATCTGTCATATGGATGGACAAATCCCACTCTTGATCCATGTGCCTCAACCCATACTTTCCGAACACTCAATGCCACCTTTATATCCACCCAGTTACGGTGTGGTGTTTGATGTCATCAAAGCATCCTTCCGGTGATGGTGATTAACATGATCTCATGGTCGAAGGAATTAGGTTACTATGTATCAGAAAGCTTATAGCAAATGAACTATATTAAATGACTTGATCTTTATGCTACGCTTAACTATAGGAGTATGTCCATCACATCATTCTCCTAATGATATGACCCTGTTGTTAATAACATCTCTATGTTCATGATCAGGAAACCATGATCATATATTAACCAACAAGCTAGTTTTACAAGAGGCTTTATTTGGGACTCTTTTATGTTTACAAATCACACAAGTATTAATGTTTCCTGTTAATACAATTATAGCATGGTATGTAAACATTTATCATAAGTATGAAGATATGATAATAACCACTTTATTATTGCCTCTTGGGCATATCTCCAACAGTCTCCCACTTGCACTAGAGTCAATAATCTAGTTTCAAACCTTTGTGTATTCAACACCTATGGCTTTCCGGTGTTGTATGTACACGATTGCTAGTGGTCAACTGATCTCCGGATCTGACACTTCTAGGTCCGTGTGTAATTGCATGTCTTTGCGTCTCTACGCATCACTCATTCTCTAATGAGATGGCTTCGTACAAATTTGGTCCTTTGGTGTGACCTTTAGTTCTTTGGGGTTAAAACATGTTGATAATATTGTCGTACAATATATCTTCATAGTATTATCCCACTGTGAACTACACCTAGTTTGATAACAAACTACTTGACACAAATGCCCTCTTTTGCTGCTATATTAGCAGTTATATACTTAGCCTTTTGTTGTAGTATCTGTCACAATGTCTTAAATTTGGAACTCATCCAAATCCATTATGGAACTTACTTTCCATTATATTGTGCCACCCTTAGTTTAGATTGAGATAAACTTAATTTGTACTTTGTGACAAAACTAGTATCAATGTAGTACTTTTACAATGAACTAACCATCTATTTGTCACTTCCACAAATAATATACTCTTAGTTCTTCCAAAAGATCATAAGAATATCCTTACTATTGTCCAATGATCATCTTATGAATCATTCTGGTATATGCTCATAACATTTAGAGCATAGGACATATCTGGATTTGTACATATCACAGTATGATTGATATAAATACTCTTTGTGATTTCATACATCAAGTATCAATCTATACTTGAATCTTTGTTTCACTTACCAAGTGTCAATACACTTGAATATATCATCAATATTGAACTCATTCAATCCTTTCTGTGTGACAAGAACCTTTCTTGTAGTTTCTATATTGAACTCATTCAATACATCATCTATGTACTTTCGGCATAACCATATTAGCGTCTATTGATGCCAAATATTTGGGTTTTGCCTAAGTCTTTCATCGGGATGAAATTCTTAAGATGTGTTAATAAAAGATACATCATTTCTAATCAACAATATGTCTTCCACATAATGTATTAGAAACATGTCTTAGCGCTCCCACTTAATTTCTTGCAAATGCAAGCATATTCATTGTCTCTGATGAAATTAAACTCTTTTAACATTTTCATCATAGTGAAGATTCCAACTCCGCTATGCTTACTTCAACCATTGAAGTTTGCATATGCTTAAGGACTGGCCGGAGCCGCCCTTAATCGGCCGGTGACAACGACGACGCGAAGGGGATCGGGAGGGCTGCCAGCCACAGAGTTAGGGAGAGAAGGATTTTTTGTTTTTTTGGGGGAAACACCGGTCTAGTAGACGATGATGCCTCGATGGGCTATATTGGGAGGACTTTTGTGGTACCCTTAAATAAATATTATCCATCCATTTTCGTTAATCTAATGGTCCATAAGACTTCATACCGGTGTCAAAAACTCGACCAGTATGAATCCTACTTGTACCTAGCGACCACAAGTATGCAAAAGAGGCATGGCCCAATATAGACCAGTTTTATAGTACCTTTTACTGGTGTTGGACAAGGGACCAGTATGATTGCATCTAATGGCTCAGATACGTTCTTGCCAGATTAGGCCCAATTAGCCCAGCAATTATAGTTCATCGGAAAAAATAATAACGGCCGTAACTCCATGGAACGGGAAACTCCAAGGAAAGCAGAGCTGATTACACGACTCAAGAAACTAGAACGTTGTAGCCTTGGTTGTCATGGAGGCGACGTTCATCTCAGCGGAGGTGACACCCGTGACCTAACACTAGCAGCAGTCTGACCGGTGCAGGCACACAAGCGTTGGCGTTGGGGCGGCGTCACGGCCACCGCACAGGGTGGTGTTGCAGCCACGCGGCAGGCGTCCGAGGCAGTGCCGACCAGCCGTGATCCATGGCGGCTAAGGTTCGTCGTGGGGCAGCGGATGGGCGGCTAGCTCCACATCTTGGAATGGATAGAGGAGGAGAGGGTGGCTTCGGGGCGGTAGTCAGCAGCGCGAGGACTCGCCGGAGCCGCCCGGAATCGGCCGGTGACAACGACGACGCGAAGGGGATCGGGAGGGCTGCCAGCCACAGAGTTAGGGAGAGAAGGATTTTTTGTTATTTTTGGGGGGAAACACCGGTCTGGTAGACGACGATGCCTCGATGGGCCATATCTGGAGGACTTTTGTGGTACCCTTAAATGAATATTATCCATCCATTTTCGTTAATCTAATGGTCCATAAGACTTCATACCGGTGTCAAAAACTCGACCGGTATGAATCCTACTTGTACCTAGCGACCACAAGTATGCAAAAGAGGCATGGCCCAATATAGACCAGTTTTATAGTACCTTTTACTGGTGTTGGACAAGGGACCAGCATGATTGCATCTAATGGCTCAGATACGTTCTTGCCAGATTAGGCCCAATTAGCCCAGCAATTATAGTTCATCGGAAAAAATAATAACGGCCGTAACTCCATGGAACGGGAAACTCCAAGAAAACAGAGCTGATTACATGACTCAAGGAACTAGAATGTTGTAGCCTTGGTTGTCATGGAGGCGACGTTCATCTCAGCGGAGGTGACACCCGCGACCTAACACTAGCAGCAGTCTGACCGGTGCAGGCACACAAGCGCTAGCGTTGGGGCGGCGTGACGGCCACCACACAGGGTGGTGTTGCAGCCACGCGGCAGGCGTTCGAGGCAGTGCCGACCAGCCGTGATCCATGGCGGCTAAGGTTCGTCGTGGGGCAGCGGATGGGCGGCTAGCTCCACATCTTGGAATGGATAGAGGAGGAGACGGTGGCTTCGGGGCGGTAGTCAGCGGCGCGAGGACTCGCCGGAGCCGCCCGGAATCGGCCGGTGACAACGACGACGCGAAGGGGATCGGGAGGGCTGCCAGCCACAGAGTTAGGGAGAGAAGGATTTTTTGTTATTTTTGGGGGGAAACACCGGTCTAGTAGACGACGATGCCTCGATGGGCTATATTGGGAGGACTTTTGTGGTACCCTTAAATGAATATTATCCATCCATTTTCGTTAATCTAATGGTCCATAAGACTTCATACCGGTGTCAAAAACTCGACCAGTATGAATCCTACTTGTACCTTGCGACCACAAGTATGCAAAAGAGGCATGGCCTAATATAGACCAGTTTTATAGTAACTTTTACTGGTGTTGGACAAGGGACCGGTATGATTGCATCTAATGGCTCAGATACGTTCTTGCCAGATTAGGCCCAATTAGCCCAGCAATTATAGTTCATCGGAAAAAATAATAACGGCCGTAACTCCATGGAACGGGAAACTCCAAGGAAAGCAGAGCTGATTACACGACTCAAGGAACTAGAACGTTGTAGCCTTGGTTGTCATGGAGGCGACGTTCATCTCAGCGGAGGTGACACCCGCGACCTAACACTAGCAGCAGTCTGACCGGTGCAGGCACACAAGCGCTGGCGTTGGGGCAGCGTGACGGCCACCGCACAGGGTGGTGTTGCAGCCACGCGGCAAGCGTCCGAGGCAGTGCCGACCATCCGTGATCCATGCCTGCTAAGGTTCGTCGTGGGGCAGCGGATGGGCGGCTAGCTCCACATCTTGGAATGGATAGAGGAGGAGAGGGTGGCTTCGGGGCGGTAGTCAGCGGCGCGAGGACTCGCCGGAGCCGCCCGGAATCGGCTGGTGACAACGACGACGCGAAGGGGATCGGGAGGGCTGCCAGCCAGAGAGTTAGGGAGAGAAGGATTTTTTGTTTTTTTGGGGGGAAACACCGGTCTGGTAGACGATGATGCCTCGATGGGCTATATTGGGAGGACTTTTGTGGTACCCTTAAATAAATATTATCCATCCATTTTCGTTTATCTAATGGTCCCTAAGACTTCATACCGGTGTCAAAAACTCGACCAGTATGAATCCTACTTGTACCTAGCGACCACAAGTATACAAAAGAGGCATGGCCCAATATAGAGCAGTTTTATAGTACCTTTTACTGGTGTTGGACAAGGGACCAGTATGATTGCATCTAATGGCTCCGATACGTTCTTGCCAGATTAGGCCCAATTAGCCCAGCAATTATAGTTCATCAGAAAAAATAATAACGGTCGTAACTCCATGGAACGGGAAACTCCAAGGAAAGCAGAGCTGATTACACGACTCAAGAAACTAGAACGTTGTAGCCTTGGTTGTCATGGAGGCGACGTTCATCTCAGCGGAGGTGACACCCGTGACCTAACACTAGCAGCAGTCTGACCGGTGCAGGCACACAAGCGTTGGCGTTGGGGCGGCGTCACGGCCACCGCACAGGGTGGTGTTGCAGCCACGCGGCAGGCGTCCGAGGCAGTGCCGACCAGCCGTGATCCATGGCGGCTAAGGTTCGTCGTGGGGCAGCGGATGGGCGGCTAGCTCCACATCTTGGAATGGATAGAGGAGGAGAGGGTGGCTTCGGGGCGGTAGTCAGCAGTGCGAGGACTCGCCGGAGCCGCCCGGAATCGGCCGGTGACAACGACGACGCGAAGGGGATCGGGAGGGCTGCCAGCCACAGAGTTAGGGAGAGAAGGATTTTTTGTTATTTTTGGGGGGAAACACCGGTCTGGTAGACGACGATGCCTCGATGGGCCATATCTGGAGGACTTTTGTGGTACCCTTAAATGAATATTATCCATCCATTTTCGTTAATCTAATGGTCCATAAGACTTCATACCGGTGTCAAAAACTCGACCGGTATGAATCCTACTTGTACCTAGCGACCACAAGTATGCAAAAGAGGCATGGCCCAATATAGACCAGTTTTATAGTACCTTTTACTGGTGTTGGACAAGGGACCAGCATGATTGCATCTAATGGCTCAGATACGTTCTTGCCAGATTAGGCCCAATTAGCCCAGCAATTATAGTTCATCGGAAAAAATAATAACGGCCGTAACTCCATGGAACGGGAAACTCCAAGAAAACAGAGCTGATTACATGACTCAAGGAACTAGAATGTTGTAGCCTTGGTTGTCATGGAGGCGACGTTCATCTCAGCGGAGGTGACACCCGCGACCTAACACTAGCAGCAGTCTGACCGGTGCAGGCACACAAGCGCTAGCGTTGGGGCGGCGTGACGGCCACCACACAGGGTGGTGTTGCAGCCACGCGGCAGGCGTTCGAGGCAGTGCCGACCAGCCGTGATCCATGGCGGCTAAGGTTCGTCGTGGGGCAGCGGATGGGCGGCTAGCTCCACATCTTGGAATGGATAGAGGAGGAGACGGTGGCTTCGGGGCGGTAGTCAGCGGCGCGAGGACTCGCCGGAGCCGCCCGGAATCGGCCGGTGACAACGACGACGCGAAGGGGATCGGGAGGGCTGCCAGCCACAGAGTTAGGGAGAGAAGGATTTTTTGTTATTTTTGGGGGGAAACACCGGTCTAGTAGACGACGATGCCTCGATGGGCTATATTGGGAGGACTTTTGTGGTACCCTTAAATGAATATTATCCATCCATTTTCGTTAATCTAATGGTCCATAAGACTTCATACCGGTGTCAAAAACTCGACCAGTATGAATCCTACTTGTACCTTGCGACCACAAGTATGCAAAAGAGGCATGGCCTAATATAGACCAGTTTTATAGTAACTTTTACTGGTGTTGGACAAGGGACCGGTATGATTGCATCTAATGGCTCAGATACGTTCTTGCCAGATTAGGCCCAATTAGCCCAGCAATTATAGTTCATCGGAAAAAATAATAACGGCCGTAACTCCATGGAACGGGAAACTCCAAGGAAAGCAGAGCTGATTACACGACTCAAGGAACTAGAACGTTGTAGCCTTGGTTGTCATGGAGGCGACGTTCATCTCAGCGGAGGTGACACCCGCGACCTAACACTAGCAGCAGTCTGACCGGTGCAGGCACACAAGCGCTGGCGTTGGGGCAGCGTGACGGCCACCGCACAGGGTGGTGTTGCAGCCACGCGGCAAGCGTCCGAGGCAGTGCCGACCATCCGTGATCCATGGCTGCTAAGGTTCGTCGTGGGGCAGCGGATGGGCGGCTAGCTCCACATCTTGGAATGGATAGAGGAGGAGAGGGTGGCTTCGGGGCGGTAGTCAGCGGCGCGAGGACTCGCCGGAGCCGCCCGGAATCGGCTGGTGACAACGACGACGCGAAGGGGATCGGGGGGGCTGCCAGCCAGAGAGTTAGGGAGAGAAGGATTTTTTGTTTTTTTGGGGGGAAACACCGGTCTGGTAGACGATGATGCCTCGATGGGCTATATTGGGAGGACTTTTGTGGTACCCTTAAATAAATATTATCCATCCATTTTCGTTTATCTAATGGTCCCTAAGACTTCATACCGGTGTCAAAAACTCGACCAGTATGAATCCTACTTGTACCTAGCGACCACAAGTATACAAAAGAGGCATGGCCCAATATAGAGCAGTTTTATAGTACCTTTTACTGGTGTTGGACAAGGGACCAGTATGATTGCATCTAATGGCTCCGATACGTTCTTGCCAGATTAGGCCCAATTAGCCCAGCAATTATAGTTCATCAGAAAAAATAATAACGGCCGTAACTCCATGGAACGGGAAACTCCAAGGAAAGCAAAGCTGATTACACGACTCAAGGAACTAGAACGTTGTAGCCTTGGTTGTCATGGAGGCGACGTTCATCTCAGCGGAGGTGACACCCGCGGCCTAACACTAGCAGCAGTCTGACCGGTGCAGGCACACAAGCGCTGGCATTGGGGCGGCGTGACGGCCACTGCACAGGGTGGTGTTGCAGCCACGCGGCAGGCGTCCGAGGCAGTGCCGACCAGCCGTGATCCATGGCGGCTAAGGTTCGTCGTGGGGCAGCGGATGGGCGACTAGCTCCACATCTTGGAATGGATAGAGGAGGAGAGGGTGGCTTAGGGGCGGTAGTCAGCGGCGCGAGGACTCGCCGGAGCCATCCCGGAATCGGCCGGTGACAACGACGACGTGAAGGGGATTGGGAGGGCTGCTAGCCACAGAGTTAGGGAGAGAAGGATTTTTTTGTTATTTTTTGGGGGAAACACCGGTCTGGTAGACGACGATGCCTCGATGGGCTATATTGGGAGGACTTTTGTGGTACCCTTAAATGAATATTATCCATCCATTTTCGTTAATCTAATGGTCCATAAGACTTCATACCGGTGTCAAAAACTCGACCAGTATGAATCCTACTTGTACCTAGCGACCACAAGTATGCAAAAGAGGCATGGCCCAATATAGACCAGTTTTATAGTACCTTTTACTGGTGTTGGACAAGGGACCACTATGATTGCATCTAATGGCTCAGATACGTTCTTGCCAGATTAGGCCCAATTAGCCCAGCAATTATAGTTCATCGGAAAAAATAATAACGGTCGTAACTCCATGGAACGGGAAACTCCAAGGAAAGCAGAGCTGATTACACGACTCAAGGAACTAGAACGTTGTAGCCTTGGTTGTCATGGAGGCGACGTTCATCTCAGCGGAGGTGACACCCGCGACCTAACACTAGCAGCAGTCTGACCGGTGCAGGCACACAAGCGCTGGCGTTGGGGCGGCGTGACGGCCACCGCACAGGGTGGTGTTGCAGCCACGCGGCAGGCGTCCGAGGCAGTGCCGACCAGCCGTGATCCATGGCGGCTAAGGTTCGTCGTGGGGCAGCGGATGGGCGGCTAGCTCCACATCTTGGAATGGATAGAGGAGGAGAGGGTGGCTTCGGGGCGGTAGTCAGCGGCGCGAGGACTCGTCGGAGCCGCCCGGAATCGGCCGGTGACAACGACGACGCGAAGGGGATCGGGAGGGCTGCCAGCCAGAGAGTTGGGGAGAGAAGGATTTTTTTGTTATTTTTGGGGGGAAACACCGGTCTGGTAGACGACGATGCCTCGATGGGCTATATTGGGAGGACTTTTGTGGTACCCTTAAATGAATATTATCCATCCATTTTCGTTAATCTAATGGTCCATAAGACTTCATACCGGTGTCAAAAACTCGACCGGTATAAATCCTACTTGTACCTAGCGACCACAAGTATGCAAAAGAGGCATGGCCCAATATAGACCAGTTTTATAGTACCTTTTACTGGTGTTGGACAAGGGACCAGTATGATTGCATCTAATGGTTCAGATACTTTCTTGCCAGATTCGGCCCAATTAGCCCAGCAATTATAGTTCATCGGAAAAAATAATAACGGCCATAACTCCATGGAACGGGAAACTCCAAGGAAAGCAGAGCTGATTACACGACTCAAGGAACTAGAACGTTGTAGCCTTGGTTGTCATGGAGGCGATGTTCATCTCAGCGGAGGTGACACCCGCGACCTAACACTAGCAGCAGTCTGACCAGTGCAGGCACACAAGCGCTGGCGTTGGGGAGGCGTGACGGCCACCGCACAGGGTGGTGTTGCAGCCACGCGGCAGGCGTCCGAGGCAGTGCCGACCAGCCGTGATCCATGGCGGCTAAGGTTCGTCGTGGGGCAGCGGATGGGCGGCTAGCTCCACATCTTGGAATGGATAGAGGAGGAGAGGGTGGCTTCAGGGCGGTAGTCAGCGGCGCGAGGACTCGCTGGAGCCGCCCGGAATCGGCTGGTGACAACGACGACGCGAAGGGGATCAGGAGGGCTGCCAGCCACAGAGTTAGGGAGAGAAGGATTTTTTGTTATTTTTGGGGGGAAACACCGGTCTGGTAGACGACGATGCCTCGATGGGCTATATTGGGAGGACTTTTGTGGTACCCTTAAATGAATATTATCCATCCATTTTCGTTAATCTAATGGTCCATAAGACTTCATACCGGTGTCAAAAACTCGACCGGTATGAATCCTACTTGTACCTAGCGACCACAAGTATGCAAAAGAGGCATGGCCCATTATAGACCAGTTTTATAGTACCTTTTACTGTTGTTGGACAAGGGACCAGTATGATTGGATCTAATGGCTCAGATACGTTCTTGCCAGATTAGGCCCAATTAGCCCAGCAATTATAGTTCATCGGAAAAAATAATAATGGCCGTAACTCCATGGAACGGGAAACTCCAAGAAAAGCAGAGCTGATTACACGACTCAAAGAACTAGAACGTTGTAGCCTTGGTTGTCATGGAGGCGACGTTCATCTCAGCGGAGGTGACACCCGCGACCTAACACTAGCAGCAGTCTGACCGGTGTAGGCACACAAACGCTGGCGTTGGGGCGGCGTGACGGCCACTGCACAGGGTGGTGTTGCAGCCACGCGGCAGGCGTCCGAGGCAGTGCCGACCAGCCGTGATCCATGGCGGCTAAGGTTCGTCGTGGGGCAGCGGATGGGCGACTAGCTCCACATCTTGGAATGGATAGAGGAGGAGAGGGTGGCTTAGGGGCGGTAGTCAGCGGTGCGAGGACTCGCCGGAGCCATCCCGGAATCGGCCGGTGACAACGACGACGTGAAGGGGATTGGGAGGGCTGCTAGCCACAGAGTTAGGGAGAGAAGGATTTTTTGTTATTTTTGGGGGGAAACACCGGTCTGGTAGACGACGATGCCTCGATGGGCTATATTGGGAGGTCTTTTGTGGTACCCTTAAATGAATATTATCCATCCATTTTCGTTAATCTAATGGTCCATAAGACTTCATACCAGTGTCAAAAACTCGACCAGTATGAATCCTACTTGTACCTAGCGACCACAAGTATGCAAAAGAGGCATGGCCCAATATAGACCAGTTTTATAGTACCTTTTACTGTGTTGGACAAGGGACCACTATGATTGCATCTAATGGCTCAGATACGTTCTTGCCAGATTAGGCCCAATTAGCCCAGCAATTATAGTTCATCGGAAAAAATAATAACGGCCGTAACTCCATGGAACGGGAAACTCCAAGGAAAGCAGAGCTGATTACACGACTCAAGGAACTAGAACGTTGTAGCCTTGGTTGTCATGGAGGCGACGTTCATCTCAGCGGAGGTGACACCCGCGACCTAACACTAGCAGCAGTCTGACCGGTGCAGGCACACAAGCGCTGGCGTTGGGGCGGCGTGACGGCCACCGCACAGGGTGGTGTTGCAGCCACGCGGCAGGCGTCCGAGGCAGTGCTGACCAGCCGTGATCCATGGCGGCTAAGGTTCGTCGTGGGGCAGCGGATGGGCGGCTAGCTCCACATCTTGGAATGGATAGAGGAGGAGAGGGTGGCTTCGGGGCGGTAGTCAGCGGCGCGAGGACTCGCCGGAGCCGCCCGGAATCGGCCGGTGACAACGACGACGCGAAGGGGATCGGGAGGGCTGCCAGCCATAGAGTTAGGGAGAGAAGGATTTTTTGTTATTTTTGGGGGGAAACACCGCTCTGGTAGACGACGATGCCTCGATGGGCTATATTGGGAGGACTTTTGTGGTACCCTTAAATGAATATTATCCATCCATTTTCGTTAATCTAATGGTCCATAAGACTTCATACCGGTGTCAAAAACTCGACCGGTATGAATCCTACTTGTACCTAGCGACCACAAGTATGCAAAAGAGGCATGGCCCAATATAGACCAGTTTTATAGTACCTTTTACTGGTGTTGGACAAGGGACCAGTATGATTGCATCTAATGGCTCAGATACGTTCTTGCCAGATTAGGCCCAATTAGCCCAGCAATTATAGTTCATCGGAAAAAATAATAACGGCCGTAACTCCATGGAACGGGAAACTCCAAGGAAAGCAGAGCTGATTACACGACTCAAGGAACTAGAACGTTGTAGCCTTGGTTGTCATGGAGGCGACGTTCATCTCAGCGGAGGTGACACCCGCGACCTAACACTAGCAGCAGTCTGACCAGTGCAGGCACACAAGCGCTGGCGTTGGGGCGGCGTGACGGCCACCGCACAGGGTGGTGTTGTAGCCACGCGGCAGGCGTCCTAGGCAGTGCCGACCTGCCGTGATCCATGGCGGCTAAGGTTCGTCGTGGGGCAGCGGATGGGCGGCTAGCTCCACATCTTGGAATGGATAGAGGAGGAGAGGGTGGCTTCAGGGCGGTAGTCAGCGGCGCGAGGACTCGCCGGAGCCGCCCGAAATCGGCCGGTGACAACGATGACGCGAAGGGGATCGGGAGGGCTGCCAGCCACAGAGTTAGGGAGAGAAGGATTTTTTGTTATTTTTGGGGGGAAACACCGGTCTGGTAGACGACGATGCCTCGATGGGCTATATTGGGAGGACTTTTGTGGTACCCTTAAATGAATATTATCCATCCATTTTCATTAATCTAATGGTCCATAAGACTTCATACCGGTGTCAAAAACTCGACCGGTATGAATCCTACTTGTACCTAGCGACCACAAGTATGCAAAAGAGGCATGACCCAATATAGACCAGTTTTATAGTACCTTTTACTGGTGTTGGACAAGGGACCAGTATGATTGCATCTAATGGCTCAGATACGTTCTTGCCAGATTAGACCCAATTAGCCCAGCAATTATAGTTCACCGGAAAAAATAATAACGGCCGTAACTCCATGGAACGGGAAACTCCAAGGAAAGCAGAGATGATTACACGACTCAAGGAACTAGAACGTTGTAGCCTTGGTTGTCATGGAGGCGACGTTCATCTCAGCGGAGGTGACACCCGCGACCTAACACTAGCAGCAGTCTGACCGGTGCAGGCACACAAGCGCTGGCGTTGGGGCGGCGTGACGGCCACCGCACAGGGTGGTGTTGCAGCCACGCGGCAGGCGTCCGAGGCAGTGCCGACCAGCCATGATCCATGGCGGCTAAGGTTCGTCGTGGGGCAGCGGATGGGCGGCTAGCTCCACATCTTGGAATGGATAGAGGAGGAGAGGGTGGCTTCGGGGCGGTAGTCAGCGGCGCGAGGACTCGCCGGAGCCGCCCGGAATCGGCCGGTGACAACGACGACGCGAAGGGGATCGGGAGGGCTGCCAGCCACAGAGTTAGGGAGAGAAGGATTTTTTGTTATTTTTGGGGGGAAACACCGGTCTGGTATACGACGATGCCTCGATGGGCTATATTGGGAGGACTTTTGTGGTACCCATAAATAAATATTATCCATCCATTTTCGTTAATCTAATGGTCCATAAGACTTCATACCGGTGTCAAAAACTCGACCGGTATGAATCCTACTTGTACCTAGCGACCACAAGTATGCAAAAGAGGCATGGCCCAATATAGACCAGTTTTATAGTACCTTTTACTGGTGTTGGACAAGGGACCAGTATGATTGCATCTAATGGCTCAGATACGTTCTTGCCAGATTAGGCCCAATTAGCCCAACAATTATAGTTTATCGGAAAAAATAATAACGGCCGTAACTCCATGGTACGGGAAACTCCAAGGAAAGCAGAGCTGATTACACGACTCAAGGAACTAGAACGTTGTAGCCTTGGTTGTCATGGAGGCGACGTTCATCTCAGCGGAGGTGACACCCGCGACCTAACACTAGCAGCAGTCTGACCGGTGCAGGCACACAAGCGCTGGCGTTGGGGCGGCGTGACGGCCACCGCACAGGATGGTGTTGCAGCCACGCGGCAGGCGTCCGAGGCAGTGCCGACCAGCCGTGATCCATGGCGGCTAAGGTTCGTCGTGGGGCAGCGGATGTGCGGCTGGCTCCACATCTTGGAATGGATAGAGGAGGAGAGGGTGGCTTCGGGGCGGTAGTCAGCGGCGCGAGGACTCGCCGGAGCCGCCCGGAATCGGCCGGTGACAACGACGACGCGAAGGGGATCGGGAGGGCTGCCAACCACAGAGTTAGGGAGAGAAGGATTTTTTTTTGGGGAAACACCGGTCTAGTAGACGACGATGCCTCGATGGGCTATATTGGGAGGACTTTTGTGGTACCCTTAAATAAATATTATCCATTTATTTTCGTTAATCTAATGGTCCATTAGACTTCATTCCGGTGTCAAAAACTCGACCAATATGAATCCTACTTGTACCTAGCCACCACAAGTATGCAAAAGAGGCATGGCCCAATATAGACCAGTTTTATAGTACCTTTTACTGGTGTTGGACAAGGGACCAGTATGATTGCATCTAATGACAAAGTTGAGCCAACTTATATGGGTCGAAGGAAGTAATATAAAGTTGTACTAAATCAGCGACACTTATTATAAATCAAAGGAATAAGAAAACTTTAAACATTGTTCTAGAGAAACCAATGAGGTAGCAAATGAGTTAGCTAGGTAAGCGTCCGTGCTAGGATCCTGGCTAGATGATCCACCAAATCTTATTTTTCCTAAGCTTGTAAGGGACTATGAAAATTGTTGATAACGAGGTTCGCTTTCCTGTCATAAAACAAACAAACATACCGTCCTCTCACCCTGTAAGGGCTCTTGGTCTTGAGAGTTTTATCGGTGAATTGGGCCCAACCCATGTGGCCCATGTACGACTTCAGAGATTCCTATAAAACCTTAAAGTCTGGTCATGTGTGTGGCGCCAGTGGAAGCTAAAAGTTTAATCTCGCATGTAAAGTTAGGAGAGACTCCGGGATATTCGCTTCGGCTCGCAAGTGTAAATGCATCAATTATAAGAAAACATATTTTGAAATGTTAAAAATTCAAAAAAAAAAAATCTATATATACATTAGAACATTTTATGTTGGTTCACTAAGTTTTGGGGATCAAAGAACATTTTATGTGTCGTGTACAAAAAAAGATAAAAGGCGTCACAGGAATACAACTATTCACATGCTATTTTTTGTATTTTTATATTCAACACATGAAATGAACACATTAAATGTTCGAATGTATATGTAGAACTTTTTTTTTAATATAGAATATGTTTTCTCACAATGGGTGCATTTGCACCTATCAGCCGAATTGCTGCCTCCGAAGAGACTCGCACCACCTTATAAGGGAAGATTACTACCACTTGGTAAATGAGTGAGAAGAGTAGTACATGCCCTCTCCTCCTCCGATCACGACGGTGCGCGTCACATCGGTATTCGAGAATGAGCCTCAGTAACTTCATCTACACATGACCAGTATGTGTTTGTGTCTGGTTTGGGGTCTCCGTCGTCATCTTTTCCGACTGGTCTTTGCCAACATTGTCATCAACAACAAAATGTTCGTACCAGCCACGGAAATTTCATTTAAAAATGATAAATATGTGTACTCGACGTGCCCGATATCGCTGTTTAAACATGTTTTGTGATTATATGTTATGCTGGTACTTGTTTTCGCTCAACGTATTATGCAATGCATTTATATGTTCGGTATAAATGTGGTACTAGTTGTTTTAGTCATGTTTAATATTATGGAATTATTCATGAAATTGTCTAATTGTTGAACATGAAGCCCTAGCTGTTGATCGATCGGTTCATGTAAAACTTGAGAACTTGATACACCTAGAAACAAAAAAAAGTCACTGGTGTTAGGCCAACCAGAGCTAAAAATTATGTTCACTGTGAGAGCATGATACATTTGGTGGGAACACCAACAACTCGTGAAGAAAGAGGAATTACCGTCGCCATCAAGAACGGTTATGGCAACCATAGTTCTTGCAACAAACTTTTCGATGGCTCTAATATAAAAAAATGGAATTAGAAGACATGGATGGGAGAAGCCTACGAGCGGCTTGGTCAAGCTAAATGTCTAGGAGACAAGAAGTGGATCAACATGAGCTGTTTTGTGGACTCCCGTGGTTTCTTCATTGGAGCAAAGAACCAACTTCTCGGTCCCATAATAGTTGTCGCTGATTTGGTAATACAAAGTTGTACTAAATCAGTGACACTTATTATGAATCAAAGGAATAAGAAAACTTTAAACATTGTTCTAGAGAAACCAACGAGGTAGCAAATGAGTTAGCTAGGTGTAACATCCCAAAAATACTAAGCTTGGATCATCAAACTCTAATCATCAAAATTAGGGTTAACAAAAACTTTTCTAAATAAAATTATGAATGCATGCCTATGTGTATGCATTGATTTTGAATTCTTTTAAAACCACCTTGTTTGTTTGTTTCATTGCTTGTAAAATGTTTCTTAGGTGAAATAAACATCATCTAAAACATTTCCCACACTTTTCCTAAAGACAAGTAAATCAAAACACATATATTAAATGAATGGTCATTTTGACCAATTTAACTCCCATGCCTACTTTGGCTGTCTTAAACTTTCAGAAACTAATGGAAACTTTTCTGGATCTTTGCACCCCTTGAATGTACTCATAACAAAGTATCAAGGCCCACTTTGTGCTCATCCAGAAACTTTCAAATGCATAGTTTAAATGACAATTCAAAATTGAATCTTTATCATATGAGAAGATCCCACTTTTTAAAAAACCACTCAAACAAGCTCAACTTTCAAAACCCAAGCATCTGCAGACTCACCAGCACCAATCTAGCAAACCCACCAAAAATCTTTTCAAAATTCAAAATTTGATTTCATGCGGCCATTTCATCAAACAGGTTGCAGACACAAATCAAACAAACATCAAACACTATAGTGTGCAGTAAAATTGGCCTAACTTGTTCCCTAGTTAGCTCACAACCAGCTCAGTAGATCATCTAGGAAGATTAACCAAGCACTAGCACCACTCTGAGCTTGCCATTGCCATCAATGGTGAACGGCCGAGCACACCCTTGCCACCCCATAGTCGACAGCAAGCTAGGAGCAGCAGCAAGCCTAGCCAGCATGTCTGGGAGGTAGCCCACCGTCCACCGCCACTCACTGTCCCAGCCGCGAGCGTTGCCAAGCCCTGGACCACACACACGAACCATGCCAACCTCGCCAGCGACCATGCCGAGCGTGCGCCAGAGCGCCACCCTCGACCAGCGCCCACAGACCGCGCGCCGCCCTTGCCGCGTGCATATACGATCACCACCGACCCAGAAGACCGCCAGACATCCCCGTTTGCCGCCCCGTGCCGCACAGCCACCGCCCGCCGTCGAAGACGTCGCCTCTGCCGCGCAGAGCATCGCCCGTTCCAGACCAAACCGCACCGCCCCATGCCTGAAAACCATGTCGTTGAGCATCGCCAGGAGACACCACACTGTCCCCTACCCTTGCCCATGCCAATAGCCGCCTATAACATCGCCCCCGACGAGCTCACCTTGCGCTCCGACGGTCCCCTCGCTCGACTATAAATAGAGGCCACCCCCGCTCGATTTCTTCACACCATCTCACTCCCCTCTCCTCACTAATCGTGCCACACCGTTCTTAGAGCAAGACGAGCACCACCCCGCCGGAATTTCACCGGAGCCTGCCGCCTCTGGAGAAGAAGGGAGCCATCAATTTCGTCCACCCCAGGAGCTGTCGCGACCACCCCTGAGTTCGCTGTCGTCGACTTTATCGTTCGCCCGCCTCGCCGACCCTCGCCCGTACCCCGGTGAGCCCCCAGTTCCCCTCACTGGCCGCGCTAGGTTTCGTTCTCGCCGGCGTTGTCTCGCGTTGACGATGACTCTCAGCCGTTGGATTAGAATCAGATCGAACGACCCACGTTGCCCCATACCGCTTCGTCCAGCCCCGTGTCACTGACGAGTGGGGACACCCCCTTAAGCAGCCCGCGGGAGCACTGCGCTTAGCAGGCCGGCCCGTTAACTTTTCCCGCGCAACCCAATTATTCAAATTAAACCTTTTCCATTTCAATTCAAACACACTTCTGTACCCAACTTCAAAAATCAACCCAGATCGATTCAGTGCACCAAATTGAATGAAACCAATTTTGTTGGAAAGGTCTGTGAATGCTGAATCCAAGCCCGTTGGATTCAAGTAATTTGGATCTATAGATCACCCATGGTAAAATAACAAGGCAGAAGCTTTTCTGCATTCAAACATTTTTCAAATTTAAACCATAATATCTTTTGAGCTGATTCCAACTCTCGAAAATCACATTTTACCATACCTTTCAGAATATATAAAAATATATAGGTTTACTTGCAGAAATAATGTTCAAATAATAAAAGAATGCCCCATAGGCATTTCTAGTCATTTTAATTAATTAAAATAAAAGGATAAAACCTTATTAAATTGCGACACCACTTTAAATCACATTCCCTTGGACTACAATATGTGGTGATGACATGTGTCAACATGATCCCATGTTTGGTTTGGAGAATATTAAATCTTAAGTAGTTTTTCAATGAGTAGAAATTACTTTTCTAAAAATAAAAGGAATTAAATCAAGCCTTAACCTTGTAATGTTAGAGATGATGCTAGATCATCTATAGGACACTTGTGTGTGATGATTGCAAGTAGTTAAGTATTGTTTGGTGATTGTGTACCTCGTAGTTATTCATAGACGCTAGTACCGACCAAGGATACGAGGAGGAAGGAGGATTCTACGAAGAAGAAGCCGAGGAGAACTTCAACCACTGCTCTGCACAAGGCAAGCTTATATTGACATTGATGCAAGCTAACACTTGCAAGATACCCTACTGATGCAACAAACCCCTACTTGTTACTATGACTACTATATGCCTTAAGCATATGTGATCATACCCACTTGACAGACCAATCCTAGTTTTTACTTGCAAGCTTTATACTTTATTTCTTTATCAAAGCTATTACTTAGAGTTTACTTAAGTGAATTATAGATATTAGAAAGATATTTGAAGGTTGCATAAAGAGCATAAAATTTGGCCTAAGCTAGATAATCTTGATGTCAGCTTAAGGCATGAGATTGAACTTAGTTAGAACTCCACTAGTTTACCATCCCTCATTATTGCTTACCCCCACCTATAGATGCTAGTGCTAAGCATAAAACTTGATCAACTTTAGATGAGAATACTTGGAGGAAAAATGGTTATGAAAACCTTGGAATGATGGATCATTCTATTGAAATGTTTTGGACATGTGTTTCCAAACACCTGATGATTTTGGTGATAAAAATGTTGAGGCATGAGCCTTAGCCCTTTATAAAACTGATGGTTGTCTGGATGCGATACCATTCCAATTTTATCGTACAACCACAATACCCGAAGATTGGGTAGGGCTTGACTGGAAACTTATGTACCTTAGTATTAGCTCCCTCACGGCCAAGGTCTGAGCTGAGGCTACCTTGTGAAGATTGTCCACCTGTGCAGTACCCAAGATGACAGTTGGTCATGGTTGGGAGACCAAACTCACAAGAGAGGTGCTTATACTAGGGCGTATAATTGAAAGGTTAGGATTGATTATCCGCATACTGAGTATGGTGAATTCAGGATTTGTTCCTGACGGATGTATCGAATGTTGTGGTGAAAGTGTACAATCTCTGCAGAGTGTCAAACTATTCGAATAGCCGCGTCCGCGGTTATGGACAGTTGGAGTGGCCATACTGTTCCCCCGTCAGACTTTTCAAAATGACTTGTGAAATGAATTGAGACTTTGACTTGACCACAACAGAGTTGTGATATGAAATACAAGTTCCCACTTAGGATTTATAAAATTGTGACTAGCTTTGGAACCTAGTAGAGATAAATCCGGCTTTTGCAAAACAACCCTAGAGCCTAGTGTCCTATTGTCCAAGAACCCCTTTTACCTGTTAGTATTAGTTTGCGAGTACTTAAAGAGTACTCATGGCTTTGTCCCTGGCTATTCCCATGGCCAGACTATGAAGAGGAGTACCTGGAGGATGGACCCCAGGAAGGTTACGACAACTAGGATCATCTCCCTGTAGGGTTTCGTAGCATGGAAAACAAAATTTTCTACCGCATACAAACAAACAAGCCAAGATCTATCTACTAGATTGTAGCAACGAGTCGATGGAATAACTCACCCTCGAAGATTCCAAAGCGTTTAACGAGAGCGGATTCTCGTGGGTGATGTAGTCGTACTCTTCCCGATCTCAAGATCGCGTAGACGATCCTTCCGGCGCTGCGTTCCGGCAGCGCTCCCGCAGTCGGTCACACGTTCGGTACTCGACGAAGACCTTTCTCTCCCTTGTTCCAGCAGGCAGCGGAGGTTGTAGCACTCTCCTCGCGATTCCGGCAGCACAACGGCGTGGTACCGGAAGTAGAGGGGAGATCTCGCAGGGCTTCGCCTTAAGCCGGAGCGAGTATGGTGGAGTATGAGAGAGTCCTCGGTGTTCTAGGGTTTAGACACACCAAGGAGGGTACAAGCCGGCGGCTAGGGTTTAGCTAGGCGGCGGCGAGTTGGTGCCCTAGGGGCCGGCGGCGGCCGCAAGAGGCGGCGGCGGCTTGGGGCTAGGGTTTGGAGGAGTGGGAGTTGTATGTCTAGGAGGGAGCCCTGCCCCTCCTTATATAGGTGGAGGGGCCGGCGGCCAAGGGGAGGGAGAGGAGTCCCTCCCCAACTCGGCTTGGAGGGGGCGCCGCCGGTTGGAGGAGGGAACTCCTCCCCAACTCGGATTCCCCCCTTCCTCCTCTTTTCCACTTTCCAATTTTAGCCGTTTGACTTTCAATTTAGCTATTTGACTTTTCAAACTAGGATTTGAATTAATCCTTTAATTGGAACAGCGATGACACTTAGTACATGATGCAATCATACCAACTTTGATACAACACATTCATGTACCCTTCCCCTCCAGAGTGCCGGACATTCTGGAACATTCTAGAACATTCCCGATGAAAACACCGGAACCATTCCCCAACTCCGAAACGGGACTTTCCTTATATGAATCTTATTCTCCGGAACATTCCGGATCTCCTCGTGATATCCCGGATCCCATACGAGACTCCGAACAACATTCGGTCTCTTTCTCATCATTCCATAACTACTCAAAACAACGTTGAATCCTTAAGTGTGTCTCCCTACGGTTCGTGAATTATGCGGATATGATCGAGACACTTCTCCGAACAATAACCAACAGAGGAATCTGGAAATTCATATGGCTCCCACATATTTCTACGATTACTTTGCGATCGAATGAACCACTTACATACGATATCAATTTCCCTTTGTCTCACGATATGTTACTTATCCGTGGTTATGATCGTCGGTATCTCTGTATACCTAGTTCAACCTCGTTACCGATAAGTACTCTTTTCTCGTTCCCGTGATATGTGATCCCTTGTGAGCCAGTCACATGCTTGCAAGCTAATTGGATGACATTTCACCGAGAGGGCCCAGAGTATATCTATTCGTCATATGGATGGACAAATCCCACTCTTGATCCATGTGTTTCAACCAATACTTTCCGAACACTCAATGCCACCTTTATAGGCACCCAGTTACGGTGTGGTGTTTGATGTCATCAGAGCATCCATCCGGTAAAGGTGATATGCATGATCTCATGGTCGAAGGAATTAGATAACTATGTATCAGAAAGCATATAGCAATTGAACTATTAAAATGACTTGATCTTTATGCTACGCTTATCTATAGGAGTATGTCCATCATATCATTCTCCTAACGATATGATCTTGTTGTTAATAACATCTCAATGTTCATGATAGGGAAACCACAATCATCTATTAACCAACAAGCTAGTATTACATAGAGGCTTTACCAGGGACTTCAAATTAAGTTTACAAATCACACAAGTATTAATGTTTCCTTGTTAATACTATTATAGCATGAATGTAAACATTTATCATAAACACAAAGATATAATAATAACTACATTTATTATTGCCTCTAGGGCATATCTCCAACAGTCTCCCACTTGCACTAGAGTCATCTAATCTAGATTACATGGTAATATACCGAACACCCATGGCAGTTTGGTGTTGGTCATGTTTTGCCCTCGGGGGAGGTTTAGTCAACGGATCCGCCACATTCAGATCTGTGTGTACTTTGCAAATCTTTATATCCCCATCTTGGATATGTTCTCGAATAGCGTGAAAACGTAGCTTGATATGCTTCAGCTTCTTGTGTGACCTTGGTTCTTGCGCATTGGCTATGGTGCCCATGTTATCATAGTAGATAGACATTGGGTCCAGCGCACTAGGAACCACACCCAGCTCTGCAATGAACTCTTTCATCCATATCGCTTCTTGTGAAGCCTCCGAAGCAGCCATGTATTCCGATTCAGTTGAAGATCTCGCCACAATGCTTTGCTTTGCACTCCTCCAGCTAACTGCTGCACCATTCAAAATAAATACATATCCAGATTGTGATTTAGAATCATCCGGATCGGTGTTCCAACTAGCATCGGTGTAACCATTAACAACGAGCTGTTCATCACCTCCATAAGAAAGAACCATATCCTTAGTTCTTCTCAAGTACTTAAGGATGTTTTTGACCGCTGTCCAATGATCCACTCCTGGATCACTTTGATATCTGCTAGTTAAACTAACAGCATATGCAATGTCGGGTCTAGTACATAGCATGGCATACATTAGAGATCCTATGGCTGAGGCATAGGGAGTCTTACTCATCCTTTCTCTATCTTCTGCCGATGTCGGACTTTAAGTTTTACTCAAGGTCGTATTGGGCAACATGGGCAAGAACCCTTTCTTGCTATCTTCCGTTCCAAACCTCTTTAGAACTTTGTCCAAATATGTACTCTGTGACAATGATATTTGGCGTTTCGATCTATCTCTATAAATCTTTATGCCTAATATGTAAGCTGCTTCGCCAAGATCCTTCATTGAAAAACTATTATTCAAATATTCCTTGACACTATTAAGAAGGTCTACATCATTCCCAATCAATAATATGTCATCCACATATAGTATTAAGAACGCTACAGAGCTCCCACTCACTTTCTTGTAAATACAAGCTTCTCCATAAGTTTGTATAAAACCAAAACTTTTGATCACCTTATCAAAACGTTGATTCCAACTTCGGGATGCTTGCTTCAATCCATAGATGGACCGTTGAAGTTTGCATACCTTGTTAGCATCTTTAGGATCGACAAAACCTTTGGGTTGCATCATATACAACTCTTCATCAATGTCTCCATTGAGGAATGCTGTTTTGACATCCATCTGCCATATCTCATAATCATAATATGCAGCGATTGCTAACATAATCCTCATAGACTTTAGCTTCGCTACTGGTGAGAAAGTCTCATCGTAGTCAACTCCTTGAATTTGTCGAAACCCTTTTGCGACAAGTCGAGCTTTATAGACAGTAACATTACCATCAGCATCTGTTTTCTTCTTGAAGATCCATTTGTTCTCGACAGCCTTTCGGCCATCTGGTAAGTCCACCAAAGTCCATACTTGGTTTTCGTACATGGATCCAATCTCGGATTTCATGGCTTCTTGCCATTTATTGGAATCTAGGCTCATTATCGCTTCCTCATATGTCTCGGGGTCATCGGTGTTGTCCACCAACATGACACTCATAACGGGATCATACCAATCTGGAGTGGTACGAGTTCTCGTTGACCTGCGAGGCTCTGTAGCAACCTCAACCGAAGTTTCATGATCATCATCATTAGCTTCCTCTCTTATTGGTGCAAGCACCATAGGAACTTCTTCCGATGCTGCGCTACTCGCAATTTCGAGAGAAGGTTCGACAACCTCGTCGAGTTCTACTTTCCTTCCAGTCACTTCTTTCGAGAGAAATTCCTTCTCTAGAAAGGATCCATTCTTGGCAACGAAGATTTTGCCTTCGGATCTATGATAGAAGGTATACCCAATAGTTTCCTTTGGGTATCCTATGAAGACGCATTTTTCCACTTTGGGTTCAAGCTTGTCCGGCTGTAACTTCTTTACATAGGCTTCGCACCCCCAAACTTTAAGGAACGACAATCTAGGTTTCTTCCCAAACCATAATTCATACGGTGTCGTTTCAACGGATTTAGACGGTGCCTTATTTAAAGTGAATGCTGCTGTTTCTAATGCATAACCCCAAAATGATAGCGGTAAATCTGTAAGTGACATCATAGAACGAACCATATCTAAGAGAGTTCGATTATGACATTCGGACACACCATTACGCTGTGGTGTTCCCAGCGGTGTCAACTGCGAAAGTATTCCGCATTTCTTCAAATGCTCGCCAAACTCGTAACTTAGATATTCACCTCCACGATCAGAACGTAGAAATTTAATCTTCTTGTTACGTTGATTCTCTACCTCACTTTGAAATTCCTTAAACTTCTCGAAAGTTTCGGACTTATGTTTCATGAAATAGATATACCCATATCTACTCAAGTCATTCGTTAAGGTAAGAACATAACGATAACCACCGGGCGATGCTACACTCATTGGGCCACACACATCGGTATGTATGATTTCCAATAAGTCCGTAGCTCGCTCCATCATACCAGAAAATGGAGTCTTAGTCATTTTACCCATCAGACATGCTTCGCATCTTTCAAGTGATTCAAAATCAAGTGATTCAAGAATTCCACCGGAATGGAGTTTCTTCATACGCTTCACTCCAATGTGACCAAGACGATAGTGCCACATATAGGTCGAGTTATTGCTCGATTTCAAACGTTTAGCCTCAATGTTATTAATATGTGTATTTCCACTATCGAGATTCAATAAGAATAGACCATCTATCAAAGGTGCATGTGCATAAAACATATTACTCATATAAATCGAACAACCATTATTCTCGGATTTAACCAAGTAACCGTCTCGCAATAAACAAGATCCCGATATAATGTTCATGCTTAACGCAGGCACCAAATAACAATTATTTAAGTATAAAACTAATCCCGATGGTAGATGAAGGGGTAGCGTGCCGACCGCGATCACATCAACCTTTGATCCGTTTCCAACGCGCATCGTCACCTCGTTCTTCGCTTGCTTCCGTTTATTCTGTAGCACCTATTTCGAGTTACAAATATGAGCAACCGAACCAGTATCAAATACCCAGGCACTACTACGAGTACTAGTGAGATACACATCAATAACATGTATATCAGATATACCTTTCTTCTTGATGTTGCCGTTCTTCAAATCCGCCAAGTACTTTGGGCAATTCCGCTTCCAGTGACCTTCTCCCTTGCAGTAAAAGCACTCAGTTTCAGGCTTAGGTCCAGCCTTGGTCTTCTTCGTTGGCGTGGTAACTTTCTTACCACCCTTCTTGAAGTGTCCCTTCTGCTTAGACTTGCCTTTCTTGAATTTGGTGGTCTTATTGACCAACAACACTTGGTGCTCTTTCTTGATCTCCACTTCTGCAGACTTCAACATGGCAAAGAGTTCTGACAACGTCTTATTCATGTTTTGCATGTTGTAGTTCATCACAAAGTTCTTGTAACTTGGTGGTAGTGATTGGAGGACACGGTAAATCCCCAAAGTATTGGGAATCACAATACCCAAGCTTTGAAGTTTGTTTGCGTGCCCAGACATCTTAAGCACATGCTCGCTGACGGAGCTGCCCTCTTCCATCTTGCAGTTAAAGAATTTTTCAGAAGCCTCATAACTTTCAATTGCCGCATGGGTCTCAAAGATCAATTTGAGATCCTCGACAATATCATGTGGGTCTGCATTCTCAAACCTTTTCTGAAGCTCCGATTCTAAACCATACAAGATACCACACTGAACTGTGGAGTACTGAGTCTTCCGAGCGAGGTAAACATTCTTTACTTCATCGGGAGCATCAGCTGCAGGTGGGTCACCCAGCGGTGCATCCAGTACATAGGTCAAATTACCAGCTGTGAGGACAATCCTCAAATTGCGGAACCAATCCGCGAAGTTGCTTCCATTGTTTTTCAACTTTTCTTTCTCTAGGAACGCATTAAAATTGATGGTAGGGGCTGCCATTGATCTACAACATATTTGCAATAGTTTAGACTAAGTTTATGACAAATTGAGTTCAAATTAATATTAAAATTAATCTAGGTGAACTCCCACTCAAAACAATATCCCTCACATTGTTTTAGTGATCACACGAACCAAATCCACCACATCAACACCGATCATCACGAGAGTTGATATAGTTTCAATGGCGAACAATCAACATGTTCATCATATCTACTATATGATTCATGCTTTACCTTTTGGTGATCCGTGTTCCGAGACCATGTCTATACATGCTAGGCTCGTCAAGATCAAACCTTAGTTTCCGCATGAGCAAATCTGGCTTGCTCACGTTGTATACACTTGCAGAATCTAACACACCCGATCATCACGTGGTGCTTCGAAACAACAAGCTTTAGCAACGGTGCTAACTAAGGGTGAACACTTTATGACTTGAAATTCATGTGCATGAGGGATCATCTTATAATGCTACCATCGTCTACTAAGCAATACAAGATGCATAAAGGATTAACATCACATGCAATTCATAATATGTGATATGATATGGCCTTTCTTCTTTGTGTAGGGTTTTGTAGCATGGAAAACAAAAAATTTCTATCGCATACAAACAAACAAGCCAAGATCTATCTACTAGATTGTAGCAACGAGTCGATGGAATAACTCACCCTCGAAGATTCCAAAGCGTTTAACGAGAGCGGATTCTCGTGGGTGATGTAGTCGTACTCTTCCCGATCTCAAGATCGCGTAGACGATCCTTCCGGCGCTGCGTTCCGGCAGCGCTCCCGCAGTCGGTCACACGTTCGGTACTCGACGAAGACCTTCCTCTCCCTTGTTCCAGCAGGCAGCGGAGGTTGTAGCACTCTCCTCGTGATTCCGGCAGCACAACGGCGTGGTACCGGAAGTAGAGGGGAGATCTCGCAGGGCTTCGCCTTAAGCCGGAGCGAGTATGGTGGAGTATGAGAGAGTCCTCGGTGTTCTAGGGTTTAGACACACCAAGGAGGGGACAAGCCGGCGGCTAGGGTTTAGCTAGGCGGCGGCGAGTTGGTGCCCTAGGGGCCGGCGGCGGCTTGGAGGCGGCGGCGGCTTGGGGCTAGGGTTTGGAGGAGTAAGAGTTGTGTGTCAAGGAGGGGAGCCCTGCCCCTCCTTATGTAGGTGGAGGGGGCCGGCCGGCCTAGGGGAGGGAGAGGAGTCCCTCCCCAACTCGGCTTGGAGGTGGGCCGCCGGTTGGAGGAGGGAACTCCTCCCCAACTCGGTTTCCACCTCTCCTCCTCTTTCCAAAAACTGCCGTTTGACTTTCAAACTAGCCGTTTGACTTTTCAAACTAGGATTTGAATAAACCCTTTATTTTGGACAGCGATGACACCTAGTACATGATGCAATCATTCCAACTTGTAATGACACATTCATGTACCCTTCCCCTCCCCCCCCCCCCCCCCCCGGAGTGCCGTACATTCCGGAACCTTCTAGAACATTCTCGATGAAAACACCGGAACCATTCTCCAACTCCGAAACGGGACTTTCCTTATATGAATCTTATTCTCCGGACCATTCCGGATCTCCTCGTGATATCCCGGATCCCATCCGAGACTCTGAACAACATTCGGTCTCTTTCTCATCATTCCATAACTACTCAAACAACATCGAATCCTTAAGTGTGTCTCCCTACGGTTCGTGAATTATGCGGACATGATCGAGACACTTCTCTGAACAATAACCAATAGAGGAATCTGGAAATTCATATGGCTCCCACATATTTCTACGATTACTTTGCGATCGAATGAACCACTTACATACGATATCAATTTCCCTTTGTCTCACGATATGTTACTTATCCGAGGTTATGATCGTCGGTATCTCTGCATACCTAGTTCAACCTCATTACCGATAAGTACTCTTTTCTCGTTCCCATGATATGTGATCCCTTGTGAGCCAGTCACATGCTTGCAAGCTAATTGGATGACATTCCACCGAGAGGGCCCAGAGTATATCTATCCGTTATATGGATGGACAAATCCCACTCTTGATCCATGTGTTTCAACCAATACTTTCCGAACACTCAATGCCACCTTTATAGCCACCCAGTTACGGTGTGGTGTTTGATGTCATCAAAGCATTCATCCGGTAAAGGTGATATGCATGATCTCATGGTCGAAGGAATTAGATAACTATGTATCAGAAAGCATATAGCAATTCAACTATTAAAATGACTTGATCTTTATGCTACGCTTATCTATAGGAGTATGCCCATCATATCATTCTCCTAACGATATGATCTTGTTGTTAATAACATCTCAATGTTCATGATAGGGAAACCACAATCATCTATTAACCAACAAGCTAGTATTACATAGAGGCTTTACCAGGGACTTCAAATTAAGTTTACAAATCACACAAGTATTAATGTTTCCTTGTTAATACTATTATAGCATGAATGTAAACATTTATCATAAACACAAAGATATAATAATAACTACATTTATTATTGCCTCTAGGGCATATCTCCAACAGTCTCCCACTTGCACTAGAGTCATCTAATCTAGATTACATGGTAATATACCGAACACCCATGGCAGTTTGGTGTTGGTCATGTTTTGCCCTCGGGGGAGGTTTAGTCAACGGATCCGCCACATTCAGATCTGTGTGTACTTTGCAAATCTTTATATCCCCATCTTGGATATGTTCTCGAATAGCGTGAAAACGTAGCTTGATATGCTTCAGCTTCTTGTGTGACCTTGGTTCTTGCGCATTGGCTATGGTGCCCATGTTATCATAGTAGATAGACATTGGGTCCAGCGCACTAGGAACCACACCCAGCTCTGCAATGAACTCTTTCATCCATATCGCTTCTTGTGAAGCCTCCGAAGCAGCCATGTATTCCGATTCAGTTGAAGATCTCGCCACAATGCTTTGCTTTGCACTCCTCCAGCTAACTGCTGCACCATTCAAAATAAATACATATCCAGATTGTGATTTAGAATCATCCGGATCGGTGTTCCAACTAGCATCGGTGTAACCATTAACAACGAGCTGTTCATCACCTCCATAAGAAAGAACCATATCCTTAGTTCTTCTCAAGTACTTAAGGATGTTTTTGACCGCTGTCCAATGATCCACTCCTGGATCACTTTGATATCTGCTAGTTAAACTAACAGCATATGCAATGTCGGGTCTAGTACATAGCATGGCATACATTAGAGATCCTATGGCTGAGGCATAGGGAGTCTTACTCATCCTTTCTCTATCTTCTGCCGATGTCGGACTTTGAGTTTTACTCAAGGTCGTATTGGGCAACATGGGCAAGAACCCTTTCTTGCTATCTTCCGTTCCAAACCTCTTTAGAACTTTGTCCAAATATGTACTCTGTGACAATGATATTTGGCGTTTCGATCTATCTCTATAAATCTTTATGCCTAATATGTAAGCTGCTTCGCCAAGATCCTTCATTGAAAAACTATTATTCAAATATTCCTTGACACTATTAAGAAGGTCTACATCATTCCCAATCAATAATATGTCATCCACATATAGTATTAAGAACGCTACAGAGCTCCCACTCACTTTCTTGTAAATACAAGCTTCTCCATAAGTTTGTATAAAACCAAAACTTTTGATCACCTTATCAAAACGTTGATTCCAACTTCGGGATGCTTGCTTCAATCCATAGATGGACCGTTGAAGTTTGCATACCTTGTTAGCATCTTTAGGATCGACAAAACCTTTGGGTTGCATCATATACAACTCTTCATCAATGTCTCCATTGAGGAATGCTGTTTTGACATCCATCTGCCATATCTCATAATCATAATATGCAGCGATTTCTAACATAATCCTCATAGACTTTAGCTTCGCTACTGGTGAGAAAGTCTCATCGTAGTCAACTCCTTGAATTTGTCGAAACCCTTTTGCGACAAGTCGAGCTTTATAGACAGTAACATTACCATCAGCATCTGTTTTCTTCTTGAAGATCCATTTGTTCTCGACAGCCTTTCGGCCATCTGGTAAGTCCACCAAAGTCCATACTTGGTTTTCGTACATGGATCCAATCTCGGATTTCATGGCTTCTTGCCATTTATTGGAATCTAGGCTCATCATCGCTTCCTCATATGTCTCGGGGTCATCGGTGTTGTCCACCAACATGACACTCATAACGGGATCATACCAATCTGGAGTGGTACGAGTTCTCGTTGACCTGCGAGGCTCTGTAGCAACCTCAACCGAAGTTTCATGATCATCATCATTAGCTTCCTCTCTTATTGGTGCAAGCACCATAGGAACTTCTTCCGATGCTGCGCTACTCGCAATTTCGAGAGAAGGTTCGACAACCTCGTCGAGTTCTACTTTCCTTCCAGTCACTTCTTTCGAGAGAAATTCCTTCTCTAGAAAGGATCCATTCTTGGCAACGAAGATTTTGCCTTCGGATCTATGATAGAAGGTATACCCAATAGTTTCCTTTGGGTATCCTATGAAGACGCATTTTTCCACTTTGGGTTCAAGCTTGTCCGGCTGTAACTTCTTTACATAGGCTTCGCACCCCCAAACTTTAAGGAACGACAATCTAGGTTTCTTCCCAAACCATAATTCATACGGTGTCGTTTCAACGGATTTAGACGGTGCCTTATTTAAAGTGAATGCTGCTGTTTCTAATGCATAACCCCAAAATGATAGCGGTAAATCTGTAAGTGACATCATAGAACGAACCATATCTAAGAGAGTTCGATTACGACGTTCGGACACACCATTACGCTGTGGTGTTCCCAGCGGTGTCAACTGCGAAAGTATTCCGCATTTCTTCAAATGCTCGCCAAACTCGTAACTTAGATATTCACCTCCACGATCAGAACTTAGAAATTTAATCTTCTTGTTACGTTGATTCTCTACCTCACTTTGAAATTCCTTAAACTTCTCGAAAGTTTCGGACTTATGTTTCATGAAATAGATATACCCATATCTACTCAAGTCATTCGTTAAGGTAAGAACATAACGATAACCACCGGGCGATGCTACACTCATTGGGCCACACACATCGGTATGTATGATTTCCAATAAGTCCGTAGCTCGCTCCATCATACCAGAAAATGGAGTCTTAGTCATTTTACCCATCAGACATGCTTCGCATCTTTCAAGTGATTCAAAATCAAGTGATTCAAGAATTCCACCGGAATGGAGTTTCTTCATACGCTTCACTCCAATGTGACCAAGACGATAGTGCCACATATAGGTCGAGTTATTGCTCGATTTCAAACGTTTAGCCTCAATGTTATTAATATGTGTATTTCCACTATCGAGATTCAATAAGAATAGACCATCTATCAAAGGTGCATGTGCATAAAACATATTACTCATATAAATCGAACAACCATTATTCTCGGATTTAAACAAGTAACCGTCTCGCAATAAACAAGATCCCGATATAATGTTCATGCTTAACGCAGGCACCAAATAACAAGTATTTAAGTATAAAACTAATCCCGATGGTAGATGAAGGGGTAGCGTGCCGACCGCGATCACATCAACCTTTGATCCGTTTCCAACGTGCATCGTCACCTCGTTCTTCGCTAGCTTCAGTTTATTCTGCAGCACCTGTTTCGAGTTACAAATATGAGCAACCAAACTAGTATCAAATACCCAGGCACTACTACGAGTACTAGTGAGATACACATCAATAACATGTATATCAGATATACCTTTCTTCTTGATGTTGCCGTTCTTCAAATCCGCCAAGTACTTTGGGCAATTCCGCTTCCAGTGACCTTCTCCCTTGCAGTAAAAGCACTCAGTTTCAGGCTTAGGTCCAGCCTTGGTCTTCTTCGTCGGCGTGGTAACTTTCTTACCACCCTTCTTGAAGTGTCCCTTCTGCTTAGACTTGCCTTTCTTGAATTTGGTGGTCTTATTGACCAACAACACTTGGTGCTCTTTCTTGATCTCCACTTCTGCAGACTTCAACATGGCAAAGAGTTCTGACAACGTCTTGTTCATGTTCTGCATGTTGTAGTTCATCACAAAGTTCTTGTAACTTGGTGGTAGTGATTGGAGGACACGGTAAACCCCAAAGTATTGGGAATCACAATACCCAAGCTTTGAAGTTTGTTTGCGTGCCCAGACATCTTAAGCACATGCTCGCTGACGGAGCTGCCCTCTTCCATCTTGCAGTTAAAGAACTTTTCAGAAGCCTCATAGCTTTCAATTGCCGCATGAGTCTCAAAGATCAATTTGAGATCCGTGACAATGTCATATGGATCTGAATTCTCAAACCTTTTCTGAAGCTCCAATTCTAAACCATACAAGATAGCACACTGAACTGTGGAGTACTGAGTCTTCCGAGTGAGGTAAACATTCTTTACTTCATCGGAGGCATCAGCTGCAGGTGAGTCACCCAGCGGTGCATCCAGCACATAGGTCAAATTACCAGCTGTGAGGACAATCCTCAAATTGCGGAACCAATCCGCGAAGTTGCTTCCATTGTTTTTCAACTTTTCTTTCTCTAGGAACGCATTAAAATTGATGGTAGGGGCTGCCATTGATCTACAACATATTTGCAATAGTTTAGACTAAGTTTATGACAAATTGAGTTCAAATTAATATTAAAATTAATCTAGGTGAACTCCCACTCAAAACAATATCCCTCACATTGTTTTAGTGATCACACGAACCAAATCCACCACATCAACACCGATCATCACGAGAGTTGATATAGTTTCAATGGCGAACAATCAACATGTTCATCATATCTACTATATGATTCATGCTTTACCTTTCGGTGATCCGTGTTCCGAGACCATGTCTGTACATGCTAGGCTCGTCAAGATCAAACCTTAGTTTCCGCATGAGCAAATCTGGCTTGCTCACGCTGTATACACTTGCAGAATCTAACACACCCAATCATCACGTGGTGCTTCGAAACAACAAGCTTTAGCAACGGTGCTAACTAAGGGTGAACACTTTATGACTTGAAATTCATGTGCATGAGGGATCATCTTATAATGCTACCGTCGTCTACTAAGCAATACAAGATGCATAAAGGATTAACATCACATGCAATTCATAATATGTGATATGATATGGCCTTTCTTCTTTGTGCTTCCGATCTCCATCTTCTAGCACGAACATGATCTCCATCATCACCGGCATTGCATCAAGGTCAATGATGCTCCTCCATGGTTGTCGTCCACCGGCTTCAACTATTACAACTACTTTGAATAGACACGCGGGTCTTAACATAAATTAAATACAACCATATGGCTCCTGCCGGTTGCCAACTTACAATAAGGAACATTGCATACATCAAATATAATCACAATCATGGCCATATCACATCACAGCACACCCCTGCAAAACAAAGTTAGACGCCTCTACTTTCTTTGCATGTTTTACGTGGTTTGGGGCTTTCGATAAGTGTCGTTCTAACTTACGAACAAGAACCACAACATTGATACTAGTATTGTTAATCACCTGTTGTAAATTGGATCTTAACTATGCTAGGAGAAACAGGCACCCGCAAAGCCACTTATGCAATACTAGTTGCATGTCAAGCGTGGAGCAAGTCTCATGAACGATGTCATGTAAGGTTAGCCCGGGCCGCTTCATCCCAACATCCCGCAAGATGCAATGTACACAAGAAGCAATCGACAATAAAAGCATCAACGCCCAGAATGACCATTGTGTTCTACTCGTGCAACAGATCTACATATAGACACGGCTCTGATATCACTGTAGGGTTTCGTAGCATGGAAAACAAAAAATTTCTATCGCATACAAACAAACAAGCCAAGATCTATATACTAGATTGTAGCAACGAGTCGATGGAATAACTCACCCTCGAAGATTCCAAAGCGTTTAACGAGAGCAGATTCTCGTGGGTGATGTAGTCGTACTCTTCCCGATCTCAAGATCGCGTAGACGATCCTTCCGGCGCTGCGTTCCGGCAGCGCTCCCGCGGTCGGTCACACGTTTGGTACTCGACGAAGACCTTCCTCTCCCTTGTTCCAGCAGGCAGCGGAGGTTGTAGCACTCTCCTCGTGATTCCGGCAGCACAACGGCGTGGTACCGGAAGTAGAGGGGAGATCTCGCAGGGCTTCGCCTTAAGCCGGAGCGAGTATGGTGGAGTATGAGAGAGTCCTCGGTGTTCTAGGGTTTAGACACACCAAGGAGGGGACAAGCCGGCGGCTAGGGTTTAGCTAGGCGGCGGCGAGTTGGTGCCCTAGGGGCCGGCGGCGGCTTGGAGGCGGCGGCGGCTTGGGGCTAGGGTTTGGAGGAGTAGGAGTTGTGTGTCAAGGAGGGGAGCCCTGCCCCTCCTTATATAGGTGGAGGGGGCCGGCCGGCCTAGGGGAGGGAGAGGAGTCCCTCCCCAACTCGGCTTGGAGGTGGGCCGCCGGTTGGAGGAGGGAACTCCTCCCCAACTCGGTTTCCACCTCTCCTCCTCTTTCCAAAAACTGCCGTTTGACTTTCAAACTAGGATTTGAATAAACCCTTTATTTTGGACAGCGATGACACCTAGTACATGATGCAATCATTCCAACTTGTAATGACACATTCATGTACCCTTCCCCCCCCCCCCCCCGGAGTGTCGGACATTCCGGAACCTTCTAGAACATTCCCGATGAAAACACCGGAACCATTTCCCAACTCCGAAACGGGACTTTCCTTATATGAATCTTATTCTCCGGACCATTCCGGATCTCCTCGTGATATCCCGGATCCCATCCGAGACTCCAAACAACATTCGGTCTCTTTCTCATCATTCCATAACTACTCAAACAACGTCGAATCCTTAAGTGTGTCTCCCTACGGTTCGTGAATTATGCGGACATGATCGAGACACTTCTCCGAACAATAACCAATAGAGGAATCTGAAAATTCATATGGCTCCCACATATTTCTACGATTACTTTGCGATCGAATGAACCACTTACATACGATATCAATTTCCCTTTGTCTCACGATATGTTACTTATCCGAGGTTATGATCGTCGGTATCTCTACATACCTAGTTCAACCTCGTTACCGATAAGTACTCTTTTCTCGTTCCCGTGATATGTGATCCCTTGTGAGCCAGTCACATGCTTGCAAGCTAATTGGATGACATTCCACCGAGAGGGCCCAGAGTATATCTATCCGTTATATGGATGGACAAATCCCACTCTTGATCCATGTGTTTCAACCAATACTTTCCGAACACTCAATGCCACCTTTATAGCCACCCAGTTACGGTGTGGTGTTTGATGTCATCAAAGCATCCATCCGGTAAAGGTGATATGCATGATCTCATGGTCGAAGGAATTAGATAACTATGTATCAGAAAGCATATAGCAATTGAACTATTAAAATGACTTGATCGTTATGCTACGCTTATCTATAGGAGTATGTCCATCATATCATTCTCCTAACGATATGATCTTGTTGTTAATAACATCTCAATGTTCATGATAGGGAAACCACAATCATCTATTAACCAACAAGCTAGTATTACATAGAGGCTTTACCAGGGACTTCAAATTAAGTTTACAAATCACACAAGTATTAATGTTTCCTTGTTAATACTATTATAGCATGAATGTAAACATTTATCATAAACACAAAGATATAATAATAACTACATTTATTATTGCCTCTAGGGCATATCTCCAACACCTTGTGCTTCCGATCTCCATCTTCTAGCACGAACATGATCTCCATCATCATCGGCATTGCATCAAGGTCAATGATGCTCCTCCATGGTTGTCGTCCACCGGCTTCAACTATTACAACTACTTTGAATAGACACGCGGGTCTTAACATAAATTAAAGACAACCATATGGCTCCTGCCGGTTGCCAACTTACAATAAGGAACATTGCATACATCAAATATAATCACAATCATGGCCATATCACATCACAGCACACCCCTGCAAAACAAAGTTAGACGCCTCTACTTTCTTTGCATGTTTTACGTGGTTTGGGGCTTTCGATAAGTGTCGTTCTAACTTACGAACAAGAACCACAACATTGATACTAGTATTGTTAATCACCCGTTGTAAATTGGATCTTAACTATGCTAGGCGAAACAGGCACCCGCAAAGCCACTTATGCAATACTAGTTGCATGTCAAGCGTGGAGCAAGTCTCATGAACGATGTCATGTAAGGTTAGCCCGGGCCGCTTCATCCCAACATCCCGCAAGATGCAATGTACACAAGAAGCAATCGACAATAAAAGCATCAACGCCCACAATGACCATTGGGTTCTACTCGTGCAATAGATCTACATATAGACACGGCTCTGATACCACTGTAGGGTTTCGTAGCATGGAAAACAAAATTTTCTACCGCATACAAACAAACAAGCCAAGATCTATCTACTAGATTGTAGCAACGAGTCGATGGAATAACTCACCCTCGAAGATTCCAAAGCGTTTAACGAGAGCGGATTCTCGTGGGTGATGTAGTCGTACTCTTCCCGATCTCAAGATCGCGTAGACGATCCTTCCGGCGCTGCGTTCCGGTAGCGCTCCCGTAGTCGGTCACACGTTCGGTACTCGACGAAGACCTTCCTCTCCCTTGTTCCAGCAGGCAGCGGAGGATGTAGCACTCTCCTCGCGATTCCGGCAGCACAACAGCGTGGTACCGGAAGTAGAGGGGAGATCTTGCAGGGCTTCGCCTTAAGCCGGAGCGAGTATGGTGGAGTATGAGAGAGTCCTCGGTGTTCTAGGGTTTAGACACACCAAGGAGGGGACAAGCCGGCGGCTAGGGTTTAGCTAGGCGGCGGCGAGTTGGTGCCCTAGGGGCCGGCGGCGGCTTGGAGGCGGCGACAGCTTGGGGCTAGGGTTTGGAGGAGTGGGAGTTGTATGTCTAGGAGGGAGCCCTGCCCCTCCTTATATAGGTGGAGGGGCCGGCGGCCAAGGGGAGGGAGAGGAGTCCCTCCCCAACTCGGCTTGGAGGGGGCGCCGCCGGTTGGAGGAGGGAACTCCTCCCCAAGTCGGATTCCCCCTTCCTCCTCTTTTCCACTTTCCAATTTTAGCCGTTTGACTTTCAATTTAGCTATTTGACTTTTCAAACTAGGATTTGAATTAATCCTTTAATTGGAACAGCGATGACACTTAGTACATGATGCAATCATACCAACTTTGATACAACACATTCATGTACCCTTCCCCTCCGGAGTGCCGGACATTCCGGAACATTCTAGAACATTCCCGATGAAAACACCGGAACCATTCCCCAACTCCGAAACGGGACTTTCCTTATATGAATCTTATTCTCCGGACCATTCCGGATCTCCTCGTGATATCCCGGATCCCATCCGAGACTCCGAACAACATTCGGTCTCTTTCTCATCATTCCATAACTACTCAAAACAACGTCGAATCCTTAAGTGTGTCTCCCTACGGTTCGTGAATTATGCGGGCATGATCGAGACACTTCTCTGAACAATAACCAACAGAGGAATCTGGAAATTCATATGGCTCCCACATATTTCTAAGATTACTTTGCGATCGAATGAACCACTTACATACGATATCAATTTCCCTTTGTCTCACGATATGTTACTTATCCGTGGTTATGATCGTCGGTATCTCTGTATACCTAGTTCAACCTCGTTACCGATAAGTACTCTTTTCTCGTTCCCGTGATATGTGATCCCTTGTGATCCAGTCACATGCTTGCAAGATAATTGGATGACATTTCACCGAGAGGGCCCAGAGTATATCTATCCGTCATATGGATGGACAAATCCCACTCTTGATCCATGTGTTTCAACCAATACTTTCCGAACACTCAATGCCACCTTTATAACCACCCAATTACGGTGTGGTGTTTGATGTCATCAAAGCATCCATCCGGTAAAGGTGATATGCATGATCTCATGGTCGAAGGAATTAGATAACTATGTATCAGAAAGCATATAGCAATTGAACTATTAAAATGACTTGATCTTTATGCTACGCTTATCTATAGGAGTATGTCCATCATATCATTCTCCTAACGATATGATCTTGTTGTTAATAACATCTCAATGTTCATGATAGGGAAACCACAATCATCTATTAACCAACAAGCTAGTATTACATAGAGGCTTTACCAGGGACTTCAAATTAAGTTTACAAATCACACAAGTATTAATGTTTCCTTGTTAATACTATTATAGCATGAATGTAAACATTTATCATAAACACAAAGATATAATAATAACTACATTTATTATTGCCTCTAGGGCATATCTCCAACACTCCCATCGTCAGCATTGCCTGTGACCCCGAAGATGGAGCTTCGCCTACGCTACCGTTATTATTACGTATTCCGCTGCTTGAAGTGTATTAAGAACTGGATCATGAGATCCCTATTTGTGTAAGAACTTATGTATCGTTTGTAATGGATGATGTACTATGGTATCCAATTCTGTTATGTCTCGCAAAAATGGTAATCCTGGGATTGTGATGTATGGCATAACAGGCATCTACGATTGAAAAATCCGGGTGTTGACACGTTGGTATCAGAGCCATCCTGACCATAGGAGACCCTAGTTAGACTGGACGTTTAAACCAAAAACTTAGTTTCAAAACCAAAGAAAACAAATATTTACAAAAACTTATTCTAATTCTTATCCCTTTTATTCTTTCATAAAAATTCATGTTCCTCAAAAACTCTTGCAAAATACATAAAATTTTGACACACTTGATCACCCTGCTAATCTACTCATCCTCTATTTTTATAGATGGACGTGAAGTACAACAAGTTTTTACCAACTGGGGAATGAAGGAGACCTTATCTTTGAGAGGGATTTGGACCAGCTTTCGGAACTTCTGGAGCGTCCGCACCCCGAGTTCTTCGGAGCTCAGCTCAATGATCAAGGAGGAGAAGACCTACAGTGGCTAATTGTTGCAAGTCTCCGAGGAAAAATTGAACCTCCCACTGCGGAGGGAATTCAGTTTACCTTGAGGGAAAACAACTGGCTCGATGGACTTGCCAGAGCAATGCAGGAAGCTCTTTCCCGTCTGTGTGGGCAGAGCATCAATCAGATCAAGGGTACTCGCTTTGAGTTTTGCCCAAGGCGTGATGCAAATGGACAACCCCTGGAAGTCCCATACCACCCCGAGTTGAAGACCCAATTAGACCACCTTAGCTTCATGATGTATGATCGTCAGCAGGAGTTGGACAACTCCGTGACTACTGCAACCACAAGTCTGCCATCATCAAGACAAAGGATCAGACCATCGCCATGCTAGCAAGGGATCGCAAGTCTCGCCGTCGTCAGCTCGACAAGAAGGAGCGCATTATTGCCCGTCTTCGCCACCGCATCTCATCTCTGGAAGAGACCATCCACGAGAGGGACATGCAGTTGGAGGAAAGGGAGAATGCCGGAGAGGATCTTCGTGGAGACCCTTACTCCTATCTCAGCGATGACGATGATTTTCTGGAGGATCACGCTATGGACTTCTTCACCTATGAAGACGATTTCGCCTTCATCGATGATGATGAGAATGATGAGGCCACAGATTCTGAGGAGTAGTAACACTTGAGCACTAGCGTAGTGAGTAGTATTCGGTCCCACTGTATCGTAGTTTTCAGAATGGTTTTTAAAACCATCTGCTTTCCTTTGTTGTGGTGTGTGTTATATCGTGTGCTATGAATGAATGAATGAATGAATGAATGAATGAATGAATGAATGAATGAATGAATGAATGAATGAATGAAAAAGCAAGTTTCTAGAAAATCAGAGTCAAACTTTAAAAAAAAAATTCAAGACCCAAAAAAAAACCTTAGAAATTTCCCTCTTTTCTCATGACCTATCTCAATCTTCAGATGCCACGTGGAGGAAGTGGTTTAGCCCCGGACCCGATGTTGCAGATCCTGCAAATGTTGACTTCTGACCACGAAGCTGAAAGAGCGGAACGTCAAGCCAACCTAGCCACTCTGCAACAGATAGCCCAGCTAGCCCACAACAACCAAGGCCACGGAAATCAGGACAACCATGGATCTAAACTCAAGAATTTCCAAAACACCAACCCACCTGTTTTCACTAAGTCAGAAGAACCCCTAGACGCTGATGATTGGCTGCAAACCATGGAAAATAACCTAGAAGTCGCCGGAGTGGAAGCCAACGAGAAAGTCCTATTCGCCACCCATTATCTAGCCGGAGATACCAGAGCATGGTGGAACAATGTTCGCGCAATGACCGGAGGCCAGATAATGACCTGGGAGGAATTCAAGGTCAAGTTTAGCAGAACCCATGTACCACCAGGTTTGATCAAGAGAATGAGAGACGAGTTCAGAGAGCTGAAGCAAGGAAGGATGACTGTAGTGGAATACCGTGACAAATTTTTGTCATTAGATAGGTATGCCCCAGACAAGATAGACACCGAAGCCAAGAAGAAAGAAAGATTCGTGAATGGTCTGCATGACGAGATGCAGACGGTATTAGTAAATATCCCCTTTGCAGATATTGAAGCCCTTGTGGACTCTGCTATCCAGATGGAAGGAAAGATCAACCAAGCCAATGAGAACCGCAAGCGCCGTATGATGCATCAGCCAAGAACCCATCAGACCTCAAAGTATCGCCCCAACCCATCTCCAGGATTTGCCCCAAGAACCAACAGACCCCCGATGACCCGTCCGACCTATCCCAACCATGGAAATCCTAGACCCGGAGGAAATCACAACAACCCCGGCAACTCTAGCAATTTCACCCGTGCCCCACCCAAGTTCAACACCAACAATGCTACCGCCAACACCAACACTACCCCGAGGACTGGAAGCAATGTTGTGCCTGTTGCAGCCAAGGACAAGTCGCAAGTGACTTGTTATGACTGTGGGAATAAAGGCCACTATTCTAACGAGTGCCCCAACAAGAAAAATGCTACCGCCCCCAATGCTAATGCCCCAGCTCAGCAGCAGCGTCGTGTTCAGCCAGGGAGAAGATTTGCCCCAGGGAATTCGCTCAACCGCAATGGCCGTCTTTTTCTCATGCATGCTGAAGAAGCTCAGGAAGCGCCAGACGTCGTGCTGGGTATGCTTTCTGTTAATTCAGTACTTGCAAGAGTGTTGTTTGATTCTGGTGCATCGCATTCATTTGTCACCGAAGAATTTGCATGCACTAGTAAAATTCAACCAACCAAACTGAAGCATGTTATGATTGTTCAAATTCCCGGATCAACCACCAAGGCTAGGCAAATTTGCAAAGCCGTCCCTATCCGAATCCATGGCATAGATTTTTATGCTAATCTGATAGTACTCGGAACTAAAGGTTTGGAAGTAGTACTAGGAATGGATTGGATGTCCAAACATAAAGGATTGATTGACTGTGCCAAGAAAGCCATAACCATGACCAGTACAGCCGGAATATCAGCCGAACATATATCTGAAACCTTACCTCGCCAATTCAAGTGCAACAAGAGTATAGCCCAACCTACCATTGACCAAGTCCGGATAGTCTATGAATACCCCGATGTATTCCCAGATGTTTTGCCCGGTATGCCCCCAGATCGGGATATCGAGTTTATCATTGAACTAATCCCCGAAACCGGACCCATAGCCCAGAGACCATATAGTATGAACCCGTCAGAGCTCGCAGAACTGAAGAAGCAACTGGATTCCATGTTGGAAATTGGATTGATTCAACCAAGTGTGTCCCCATGGAGATCACCTGTCTTGTTTGTGGACAAGAAGGATGGAGGTAACCGTTTATGTACGGATTATCGGAAGTTGAATGATGTCACCATCAAGAACAAGTACCCCTTGCCCAAGATAGAAGATTTGTTTGATCAGTTTACCGGTGCCAAAGTGTTTTCTAAGATTGATCTTAGAACTGGCTATCATCAACTCAAAATTCGTGCAGAGGATATTCCAAAGACTGCCTTTACCACCAGATATGGATTGTATGAGTATACGGTCATGTCTTTCGGATTAACCAACGCCCCCGCTTATTTCATGAACCTCATGAATAAGATTTTTATGGACTTCCTGGATAAGTTTGTCATTGTTTTCATTGATGACATTCTGATTTATTCCAAATCAGAAGAAGAACATGAGCTACACCTAAGGACCATTCTTGGAACCCTTAGAGAGCACCAGTTGTATGCCAAGTTTAGCAAATGTGAATTCTGGTTACAGGAGGTAGGATTCCTCGGTCACATTGTATCAGCCGGAGGAATTGCCGTTGACCCTGCCAAAGTGAAAGATGTAGAAGATTGGCAAGCCCCAACCACTCAAACCCAAGTTCGTGCATTTCTCGGATTCGCGGGATATTACCGCAAATTCGTAGCAGGATTCTCTAGTATCGCCAGACCCATGACCCAATTCCTGAAGAAGGACAAGAAGTTTGAATGGACCGACAAGTGTAAAGCGAGTTTTCAAGAACTCAAGAAGAGATTGATTTCAGCCCGAATCTTGATCATGCCGGATATCACGAAGCCCTTCAATGTGTATTGTGACGCATCGAAGATCGGTCTCGGATGTGTGCTAATGCAAGAAGGCAAAGTTATATCTTATCTATCTCGACAATTGAAGCAACATGAGCAAAACTACCCAACCCATGACCTCGAACTCGCAGCCATAGTTCTAGCCCTGAAGACATGGAGACATTACCTGATAGGAAACCGTTGTGAGATTTATTCGGATTACAAGAGCCTAAAGTATATATTCACTCAGAAGGAGCTGAATATGAGGCAGAGAAGATGGATTGAGCTAATCAAGGATTATGACCTGGACATTCACTATCACCCTGGTAAAGCCAACGTAGTAGCCGATGCCCTTAGCAGATTGCCGTGCCGCTTGAACTCCATGATTTTGAAGGAGCAACCAAGTTTGCACAAGGAGATGGAAGATTTTCGAATGGAATTAGTAAGTGAAGAATTTTTGGCTAGCATAGAACTCCAGCCCACTTTGATCAGTCAGATTAAAGAGGCGCAGAAGGGAAATGCTAGTATTGACTGAATCAAGCATCATATCGGTACAGGCAAAGTACCCGGATTCACCAAGGACGAAGAAGGAGTGTTGTGGTACAAAGGACGCCTTTGTGTACCAGCAGATTCTGAATTGAAAGAAGTTATTTTGAAGGAGGCTCATGATACTCTTTATTCTATCCATCCCGGAGGAACTAAGATGTATCAAGATTTGAAAGAGCAATTTTGGTGGCATGAGATGAAGAGAGAAATCGGAAGCTATATCGCCAAGTGTGATATATGTCAGCGAGTCAAGGCAGGACATCAAAGACCCGCTGGATTGTTGCAACCCTTGTAGATTCCGGAATGGAAATGGGATTCTGTAGGAATGGACTTTATCACTGGACTGCCTACTTCTAGTAGGGGAAATGACTCTATCTGGGTCATAGTGGACAGATTGTCCAAAGTCGCCCATTTCTTGCCCGTTAAGACCACATATCAAAGTCCGAAGCTAGCGGAGTTGTGCATCGCTAGAATCGTCAGTTTGCACGGAGTCCCTAAGAACATAGTATCGGATCGAGGAACTCAGTTTACCTCGAGATTCTGGAAGAAAGTCCAAGAAGGTTTAGGAACCCGCCTAGATTTCAGTACCGCGTATCACCCTCAGACCGATGGACAAACGGAGCGAGTAAATCAAATACTCGAAGATATGCTGAGAGCATGCGTGTTAGAATATGGATCCAAGTGGGAAGACTGTCTGCCGTTCGCAGAATTTTCTTACAACAATAGTTATCAAGCCAGTTTTCAAATGGCCCCATTTGAATTCATGTATGGAAGGAAGTGTCGCACCCCTTTGAACTGGTCGGAAGTAGGAGAGAGTCAGATTTTCGGACCCAGCATCCTACGAGAAGCAAAATAGAAGGTTCACAAGATTCGTGAGCACCTCAAGACCACCCAATCCCGACAGAAGAGTTACGCCGACAAGAGACGTCGAGACCTCGCCTTCAACATAGGAGATTTTGTTTATCTGAAAGTGTCGCCATTGAAGGGAATGCAGCGTTTCCAACTCAAAGGAAAGTTAGCCGCCAGATATATCGGACCTTTCAAGATTCTGAACCGTCGAGGAGAAGTATCGTATCAATTGGAGCTACCTGAAGAGATGTCAGCCGTGCACGATGTGTTCCATATCTCGTTACTTCGCAAGTGTCTCGAAGTTCCCCAGAAGACCGAAGTATTCAAGAATATCGACCATCGGACCATAGAGATCAACGATGACCTGACCTATCCCGAAGTACCCATCCGCATTTTGGAAGAAGCTTTTCGAACTACCCGAACCCGAAGCATCAAGTTTCTCAAGATTCAGTGGAGCAACCACACAGAAGAGGAAGCTACCTGGGAACGCGAAGATCACATCAGGACGGAGTTTCCCGATCTCTTCAAATCCTAGGTAATCTTTTCGTCCTTTCTCAAATCTCGGGACGAGATTTTGTTTAAGGGGGGAAGGTTTGTAACATCCCAAAAATGTTAAGCTTGGATCATCAAACTCTAATCATCAAAATTAGGGTTAACAAAAACTTTTCTAAATAAAATTATGAACGCATGCCTATGTGTATGCATTGATTTTGAATTCTATTAAAACCATCTTGTTTGTTTGTTTCATTGCTTGTAAAATGTTTCTTAGGTGAAATAAACATCATCTAAAACATTTCCCACACTTTTCCTAAAGACAAGTAAATCAAAACACATATATTAAATGAATGGTCATTTTGACCAATTTAACTCCCATGCCTACTTTGGCTGTCTCAAACTTTCAGAAACTAATGGAAACTTTTATGGATCTTTGCACCCCTTGAATGTACTCATAACAAAGTACCAAGGCCCACTTTGTGATCATCCAGAAACTTTCAAATGCATAGTTTAAATGAAAATTCAAAATGGAATCTTTATCATATGAGAAGATCCCACTAGCACCAATCTAGCAAACCCACCAAAAATCTTTTCAAAATTCAAAACTTGATTTCATGCGGCCATTTCATCAAACAGGATGCAGACACAAATCAAACAAACATCAAACACTATAGTGTGCAGTAAAATTGGCCTAACTTGTTCCCTAGTTAGCTCATAACCAGCTCAGTAGATTATCTAGGAAGATTAACCAAGCACTAGCACCACTGTGAGCTTGCCATTGCCATCAATGGTGAACAGCCGAGCACACCCTTGCCACCCCATAGTCGACAGCAAGCTAGGAGCAGCAGCAAGCCTAGACAGCATGTCTGGAAGGCAGCCCACCGTCCACCGCCACTCACTGTCCCAGCCGGGAGCGTTGCCAAGCCCTGGACCACACGCACGAACCATGCCAACCTCGCCAGCGACCATGCCGAGCGTGCGCCAGAGCGCCACCCTCGACCAGCGCCCACAGACCGCGCGCCGCCCTCGCCGCGTGCATATACGATCACCACCGACCCAGGAGACCGCTAGACATCCCCGTTTGCCGCCCCGTGCCGCACAGCCACCACCCACCGTCGAAGACGCTGCCTTTGCCGCGCAGAGCATCACCCGTTCCAGACCAAACCGCACCGCCCCATGCCTCGAAACCATGTCGTTGAGCATCGCCAGGAGCCACCACACCGTCCCCTACCCTTGACCATGCCAATAGCCGCCTGTAATATCGCCCCCGACGAGCTCACCTTGCGCCCCGACGGTCCCCTCGCTCGACTATAAATAGAGGCCACCCCCTCTCGAATTCTTCACACCATCTCACTCCCCTCTCCTCACTGATCATGCCACACCATTCTCAGAGCAAAGCGAGCACCACCCCGCCGGAATTTCACCGGAGCCCGCCGCCTCTGGAGAAGAAGGGAGCCATCGATTTCGTCCACCCCAGGAGCTGCCGCGACCACCCCTGAGTTCGCCGTCGTCGACTTCGTCGTTTGCCCGCCTCGCCGACCCTCGCCCGTACCCCGGTGAGCCCCCAGCACCCCTCACTGGCCGTGCTAGGTTTCGTTCTCGCCGGCGTTGTCTCGCGTCAACGATGACTCTCAGCCGTTGGATTAGAATCAGATCGAACGACCCACGTTGCCCCATACCGCTTCGCCCAGCCCCGTGTTACTGACGAGTGGGGACACCCACTTAAGCAACCCGCGGGAGCACTGCGCTTAGCAGGCCGGCCCGTTAACTTTTCCCGCGCAACCCAGTTATTCAAATTAAACTTTTTCCATTTCAATTCAAACACACTTCTGTACCCAATTTCAAAAATCAACCCAGATCAATTCAGTGCACCAAATTGAATAAAACCAATTTTGTTGGAAAGGTCTGTGAATGCTGAATCTAAGCCCGTTGGATTTAAGTCATTTGGATCTATAGATCACCCATGGTAAAAATAACAAGGCGGAAGCTTTTCTGCATTCAAACATTTTTCAAATTTAAACTATAATAGATTTTGAGTTGATTCCAACTCTCAAAAATCACATTTTACCATACATTTTAGAATATATAAAAATATATAGGTTTACTTGCAGAAATAATGTTCAAGTAATAAAAGAATGCCCCATAGGCATTTCTAGTCATAATTAATTAAAATAAAAGGATAAAACCTTATTAAATTGTGACACCACTTTAAATCACATCCCCTTGGACTACAATATGTGGTGATGACATGTATCAACATGATCCCATGTTTGGTTTGGAGAATATTAAATCTTAAGTAGTTTTTCAATGAGTAGAAATTACTTTTCTAAAAATAAAAGGAATTAAATCAAGCCTTAACCTTGTAATGTTAGAGATGATGCTAGATCATCTATAGGACCCTTGTGTGTGATGATTGCAAGTAGTTAAGTATTATTTGATGATTGTGTACCTCGTAGTTATTCGTAGACGCTAGTACCGACCAAGGATACGAGGAGGAAGGAGGATTCTACGAAGAAGAAGCCGAGGAGAAATTCAACCACTGCTCTGCACAAGGCAAGCTTATATTGACATTGATGCAAGCTAACACTTGCAAGATACCCTACTGATGCAACAAACCCCTACTTGTTACTATGACTACTATATGCCTTAAGCATATGTGATCATACCCACTTGACAGACCAATCCTAGTTTTTACTTGCAAGCTTTATACTTTATTTATTTATCAAAGCTATTACTTAGAGTTTACTTAAGTGAATTATATATATTAGAAAGATATTTGAAGGTTGCATAAAGAGCATAAATTTTGGCCTAAGCTAGATAATCTTGATGGCATCTTAAGGCATGATATTGAACTTAGTTAGAACTCCACTAGTTTACCATCCCTCATTATTGCTTACCCCCACCTATAGATGCTAGTGCTAAGCATAAAACTTGATCAACTTTAGATGGGAATACTTGGAGGAAAAATGGTTATGAAAACCTTGGAATGATGGATCATTCTATTGAAATGTTTTGGACATGTGTTTCCAAACACCTGATGATTTTGGTGATAAAAATGTTGAGACATGAGCCTTAGCCCTTTATAAAACTGATGGTTGTTTGGATGCGATACCATTCCAATTTTATCGTATAACCACAATACCCGAAGATTGGGTAGGGCTTGACTGGAAACTTATGTACCTTAGTATTAGCTCCCTCACGGCCAAGGTCTGAGCTGAGGCTACCTTGTGAAGATTGTCCACCTGTGCAGTACCCAAGATGACAGTTGGTCATGGTTAGGAGGCCAAACTCATAGGAGAGCTGCTTATAATAGGGCGTGTAATTGAAAGGTTGGGATGGATTATCCGCATACTGAGTATGGTGAATTCACGATTTGTTCCTGACGGGTGTATCGAATGTTGTGGTGAAAGTGTACAATCTCTGCAGAGTGTCAAACTATTCGAATAGCCGCGTCCGCGGTTATGGACAGTTGGAGTGGCCATACTGTTCCCCCGTCAGACTTTTCAAAATGACTTGTGAAATAAATTGAGACTTTGACTTGACCACAACAGAGTTGTGATATGAAATACAAGTTCCCACTTAGGAGTTATAAAATTGTGACTAGCTTTGGAACCTAGTAGAGATAAATCTGGCTTTTGCAAAACAACCCTAGAGGCTAGTGTTCTATTATCCAAGAACCCCTTTTACCTGTTAGTATTAGTTTGCGAGTACTTAAAGAGTACTCATGGCTTTGTCCCTGGCTATTCCCATGGCCAGACTATGAAGAGGAGTACCTGGAGGATGGACCTCAGGAAGATTACGACAACTAGGATCATCTCCCATCGTGAGCATTGTCTGTGACCCCGAAGATGGAGCTTCGCCTACGCTACCGTTATTATTACGTATTCTGTTGCTTGAAGTGTATTAAGAACTGGATCATGAGATCCCTATTTGTGTAAGAACTTATGTATCGTTTGTAATGAATGATGTACTATGGTATCCAATTCTGTTATGTCTTGCAAAAATGATAATCCTGGGATTGCGATGTATGGCATAACAGGCATCTAGGATTGAAAAATCCGGGTGTTGACACTAGGTAAGCGTCCGTGCTAGGATCCTGGCTAGGTGATCCACCAAATCTTATTTTTCCTAAGCTTGTAAGGGACTATGAAAATTGTTGATAACGAGGTTCGCTTTCCTGTCATAAAACAAACAAACATACCATCCTATCGCCCTGCAAGGTGAGGTGTGTGTCTAAATTCACGTCTTGAAAAAATAAAGGAAATAAGGGATGGGCAGGTCCAACGAGCGAAGCAGGGCACAAACGAGAAATGACCCATCCGCAATAATCCAGGAACGATAGAGGAGCATCGGTCCTGGCCAAGAACTCCCAGTTCTGCAACACATCATAAAAAAAACAAAGCTACAAATCATGTTCACTGTAGGTGCATGATACATTTGGTGGGAACGCTGGCAACTCCTCAAGGAAGTGGAATTATCGTCGCCATCAAGAACGGCTATGGCAATCATAGTTCTCGCGACAAACTTTTTGATGGCTTTGATATATTAAAAAAAAGATGGAATTAGAAGACATGGTTGGGAGAAGCCTACGAGCGGCTTGGTCAAGCCAAATGTCGATGCATCGTTCGGTGTGTAGACGAGAAGTGGATCAACAGTAGCTGTCATGTGGGACTCCTGTGGTTTCTTCATTGGAGCAAAGAACCAACTCCTCATGCAAGTCTTGTAAAAGAACTCCTCATACAAGTTCAGGTTATTGAGACGGCGGAGCCCTCGGCGCTCATGCATAGACCGCAGCTTATGTAACCGAATTATGGCTAATTCAGACAACACGGTTGTTACGAAAACAATAAAGAACGAGAAGGGTTATTTAGGCCCTGCGGCTGCTACTTTAAATGATTGCGAACAGCTTTGCAGATCCATAGCAACCCCAAGTTTTCCTACGAAGAGCTAATCCAATGTGCTTTTTTTTTTCTATAACGGATTTCTTATGTGAAATGCTAATGGATATGGACTTGTTGTTAAGTGCTACCGGATCTGGTGCAGTGGACTTATTGAGACGGCGGAGTCCCCGACACTCATGCATAGACTGTAGCTTATGTTACACCTACTAGGATGCAACCGAATCATGGCTAACTCAGACAACACGATTGTTACGGAAACAATAAAGAACGAGAATATTTAGGCCTGGCGACTGCTACTTTAAACGATTGTAAATAGCTCCGCAGATCCATAACAACCCCAAGTTTGTCTATGAAGAGCTAATCCAATGCGTTTTTTTTTTCTATAACGGATTTCTAATGTGAAACACTAATGGATATGGACTTGTTGTTAAGTGCTACCAGATCTGGTGCACTGGACTTCGTGGTTATGGACCTGAATCCTTTAGTATGAGACATTATCTTTTCTAAGAAGAAATCCTTAGTATATAAAAGAATAAAAATGTGCTTTCGTTACCGTGCAATAAGAAGTTCTATAAAACTTGGCACTAAAATACCTGATAGAGCTAAGTGGAACAAAAAAAAAAGTTTCCATGAGATGGTAATCAGCGAGACACTTATTATGTATCGAAAAGAGTAGCAAACTTTAAACATTTTGTCCTAGAGAATCCAACGAGGCAGCGAATGAGTTAGCTGGGCATAGTCGTCCTAGAGAATCCAACGAGGTAGTAGCAAATGAGTTAGCTAGGCAAGTGTGTGTGTCTGTCATGGCTAGATGATCCACCCAATTTTATTTTCTCGCCCGCGAGGTGAGGTTGTCCCCTTTGTCATATATGTCTAAAAATAAACTCCCTCCATCTTTTCTCCATCTTAAAAAGGAAGTCACGGATTTGTCTATATTTGTATATATCTATGTACTAAAAATGTGGTTAGATATATACGAATCAAGACGAAAATAAACACAAGAGACGCAAGAGGACCCCTCCCGACCCCTCTCCCCAACCTAACCCTATGAGCCGTCGCCGCCTCTTCCCCTTCCTCGCCGCTGCCGGAGGGGCTGGTGGGCAAAGCCTAGGCGCCCCAAGGAGGGTGGCGGCGGGGATCCCTCTCCCTTGGCTTGTGGTGCGGCACGGGCAGTTGTCGCCGGGAGTGCGGGCTGCCGCCGGTGTGGCAGGCGTAGGTGGAGGCTGGTGGTGGGCGCCATGGCGAACGACGACGATGGGATGATCGGTGGAGCTCTGGTGGGTGTGGTCGCCTGGCCCTTGGCCCAGATGCGCCCACCCCCGTATCCGATCTTCGAATTTTGGAGGATCTTCGCAGGTCTCTTGGCGCTAGGTTGCGGTCGTGGCGGCATGGGCTGCCTACTCCTCTGCCGGACTAGCTGGTGGGGAATTGGGCGGCCGGTATCATGGGGACCGGCGGGCGGCGGCGCAGGGGCCGACGATCTGCCTAATAAAGGTGGTGGTCCTTGATCCCTCTCAAGCCAAGGCGAAGATCCGTCTGATATTTCTCTACATTGATCTGGTTACTGTGTCGTGTTTCGGAAGGCTTCGCCGGCGTACTCCATAAGTGCGATCATGCCGAGAGATTGCTAGATCGTATGGAATTTAGTCGTGCACATCCATGTTTTACTCTGACCGTTTGGTTTCAGAGGGTCATGGTGCTGACAAAGAATGTCATGGAGACCAAGATCTATGAACTGACAATGGTGGTTCGAGTATGGGTGGTGATGAGGAATTCTTGGTGATTCATGACTTGGAGCAGTGGCATGCCAGTGGGGCGGCTACACAGGAGAGGTTCACGGTTCTATCTTTTAGGCTGAAAATCCAAATTCTAGCTTTAATTGGTTGTGTCTGGCAATGACCTTGTTGAAGACATTGTTTTGGGAGTGTGGACTTTCTTCAGGTGAAAACCTAAGATATTTAATCAGGCGATGACGGTGTTTTATGCACGGTTCCCTCTTAGAGGCGTCATTTTTTAAGAAGCTGGACTTTTGGTGCTGTCTTGGTGGTGGTAGTACTGTTGTTTTTATGAACGAGTTATTGTAGCAGGACTTTTCTTTTTTTATCTCTTTTTTCTTTTTTGGCCGTGTGTATTCATATGGCCGTTATGCGTTGTTGCAGTGGTATCTTTTGATATTAATATATGCTTCTTTCAAAAAAAATATACTCGTATCAAGACACATCTGCAATATCTTTTCTGGTAGGGGTGGACAGGTCCTACGTGCAGGGTCGCAGGCGAGAAACGGCCAATCCGCAACAATCCAGAAACGGCATGTATCGACAAAGAACGTAAAAGCCCCGGAAGAAACACCACAAGCATAGTCTTTTAGGCTTTGTTTTGCACAGGAGGTTTAAATGGGAATATTGGGTATAACCCCACAGGGTTTGGGTGAAAACACCTCTAACACCCAATCCACTTGATTCCAATGTAATTCCCGTCCACCCCAATCCCCTACTTCACGTTGTATGTTTTGCACACAGGGATTACTTCAAAACGAAAAAACAATATTCACAGGAATAACAATGATGGTTGTCTATATAAATAATACAAACCGAATAATGGCACCATGAAATATCATTCGACAACGATATCAAATTACAGCGACTGAGCAATGGACAAAGTATTACTTTTCAAATTACAGCCAGACATGCATGAAACAATTTTAGTCTATTCGCCTCCGCATTTCTCTTTTGCCATGGTCCAGAACAACGTCATCATCATCCTGCCGAAATAAATTTTGATTTTACCATCAATGATAATGACCGTATCACAAAAAATATGGTGAAACTATGTGACACATGCAGGAATTTCTTATACAATTCCAGCGTCTTCTTATAAGATCCAAATATCTACAGTTTTTCCAAATTACATACTTTTAGAAGTACATATCAATATAGTGTATGCTGGACTGATGAACAATTCACTACCACTTTCTATAATTTCAGGAGCCAAATCAAATAAGAATACTTATTTCAGAGCAAACTGAACGCAATTGCCAGCTTGCAACTCTAGATCAAAAAAGGATACACATGATAAAAAAAAGCATACATTTATGAGATATTAGCCTAATAAATATGTAGTGCAAGTAAGATACATGCTACATGATAGAATTTTCTTATTGTACTATTGTCAAGTACTTGCAGGTTGCAACTATAGAAATCACCAAGGTGACAATCATGTGAGGTACTGCAGAATATAGTACTCAAAACTATAGAACATCAAGTTTCTTTGCAATGATGTGAACAGATTAAGCATACCTGGTCCAAATTCCCCAACAACTAATACTGCAACTAACTACCACTTGGTTATGCCGACAGAACAGATTAAGCATATAGAGAACAACTCGTGGAAGAAAGGTGACATTTGTTTTTACGCCAAATAGGACGATCTTGAGTCAATATGCCAGCTAACAATAACGTAGTACTCAGCAGTAGCAGCATTTGTTTGCACAATTTAGCACCTATTAGCTCAATTACATTCTCAGGTCAACTCAATTACTTTGGTTTCTTTTCTTAATCTGTTGCATAGATTAAGAAACCTGCATAAACCTCATACAGGTGGAGATAATCAAGGTACTTATGGTGGGAGAGTCATTTTAGTCAAGTGGGGTGACTACACTAAAAGAATAGGGATTGATGGCACTGCTGAGGCAATTAAAGAGGCCATCAAATCTGCATTTGGATTAAGAATTTGCAGCCTTGGTTGAAAACATCAATTCACCAATGACATAAGGAATATCAAGTACTCGAAACTATAGAAACTACAGAAATCAACAAGATGACAAGCATGTAATGTACTACAGAAATCATGTGAGGTACTACATAAATAAGGTATTAGCAGCTTACCAATCTGACTTTGAAGCCATGCCAAAGCACTTCCATCTTTATCGGCAACGGCATTGATGAAAATCTCGCAGTTTTTGGGACACTTGAATATACCATAGCATTTGACTTTGAGATCTGGTGTAACCCCTTCCAATGCTTTCAATTCTTTCATGCATCTGGTTATTGAGAAGTCTGCTGCCTCCTCCTTCTTGCTTTCTTTTTCTTTGATGTCCACAAATCTTTGCATGACACCTACTAAAGCATCTCCACTACTCTTTTTAGGACTTCTCTTCGGCTTCTTGGGAATTTTCTTAGGCCTGGTTTTTGCACCACCAACACCACTTGTTTCTGCTTGATCTAACATTTGCAATTCATCATCGGCTTGCTGGACAGCTGCTTCCTCTTTCTCCAACTCTCTTTCATCCTCAAACTCACCATCACTTTCTATGTTGTTGACATCATCTCTCGATGGTGGCTCGGCCATAGAGGTAAAGTTGAAGTCTCCCTCGGCTATTTGGCCTGCAAAAAACATAAGGGTTCAACAAAGTTTGCCGCAATACAACACATTGATCATAAATTTGCAACAAGGTTTGCCACAAAAGGATTCAATAACATAAGGAAAAAACTAAGTGTACACACTACTAAACAGTAGCACCTGTAAGGCGAGAAAAACAAAGTTGAATCAACTTACTTTCGTAAAGTTGCCCTAGCAGATCATACAAAGGAAACCTTGAGTCCTCCGTTCTGAATTTTCTAATCTTATTGCCAAAAGACTACAAGAGTAAGATAAATGAATATTAGTATGATTAAACTTGTGACCAAATTCTATAACAAGATATGATCAGAATGAAGCAACTTACAACTTCTAAGTTGTCCCAAAGATGTGGCTCAGCTTCTATCATGCACCGGTGTTCATTCCACCCAACGCCACTTTGCTTTCGTGCATCCCTCAACATTCTGTAGTCTCGTTTGAGATCTTTTTCCTTATTCTGAATCTGAGTCTTTGTGAAGTGAACATGTGTGTATTTGGAGTTGAAAATTCCAACCATCATGTTCCACGTTTCGCTGCTCCACCCATTTTGGCTTCTGTGGTAAGTGTTGTTGTGCTCAAGAAGTACCTCCACGAGAGCCTTTTCAAGTCCACGATTCCACGATGCCCTTCGTTTTCCATCTACACAGTTGAAAGATGTTGTAATAAAGCTACTAGAGAATATAAGAAACATGCCATATTTGTGAGAAATGAATACCTCTTGGAGAAGCATCCCTATTTGAAGCCTTGGGTGAAGTTTTTTTCATTTGGTACGGTGCAAGGAAGGACTGGGTGTTTGCATAACCACCATCAACTAGGTAAAAATTTTCCATTTGGTACTTTGAAACCTTTGAGTATTGCAGAACTCAAAACCCTTGCATCGGTGGCAGAACCCTCCCATCCACATGAAATGAAAGTGATGTTTAGATCAAAATCGCAAGAAATCATGACATTCTGGCTAAGAGAGCCTTTCCTATTTCTACATGGAGCTTGGTATTGAGGAACATGAGACCCATCTATAGCACCTATACAGTTCTGCAATGAAATGAAATGAAAATTATTTTTTGAGATTATACTAATAGGTAAGAGAAGAAGATGTCATAGAAGAAGATGGAACCTTGAAGTATGGAAAGAAGCGATCGTCCATAGAAATCTTGGGATGCGGTTCATCAATGTATCGAGGCCTCACAAATCGAGTTGCTAGGATGGGAATAATGTCAAAGAACTCTGATATATACTTGTGGAAGGTGTATCCACTATGCTCAAACTCCAGTTGTAGATCTTCAAATGACGCATTATGTGATAGCATATAGAGAAAGAAGGCCAACTTCTCTTCCACCTTGAGTCTACTATCTAATATTAGGCGCTCATTCCTAAGATATGATGCCAACCACCTGAAAATTTCCGGTTCCATCCTAAAAGCTACCCGACAATTCTTAACATGTCCATCTAGGATTTGCCTAACTCTCTTCTTTCCGTAGAGAATGGAGCTGTGGCGTTTGATTCTTTCCCTACTATCCATCAGATGTGAATAAAGTGCTGGAAATATGAAGAACACCATCTCATCGTCATCCTCAGCCTTCCTCTTCCTAATACTTTCTAGGCTCCGTGGATTCATTTCAGGACTATTAAAAAAATAAGTAATACCAAAATAATCAGGAGGGCAGAAACATGCATGTTCGCACTTTAAAAAACGCCTAAAGTGAAGGTCATGCACATACCGAAATCAGGTGTGCTTACAGGATCCCACGACGGCGGCGGCTCGTCCAACCCCACTAGAACCAAAGGAGGAGGTACCTATAAGCATAAACATGATGAAACATCACACAAGTATGTAGTTGAGTTAGCTCAAAGAAGATTGCTGCACGTTACTAGCAGAAGCAAGTCACAAACAGAAAGATGTAAATATCCTGCTACTTGTACTTCTTTTTCTGCTACCCTACCAGAAAAATGCTGCTGGTATATACTCGTACTCCAATTCACACTAATTATTTGCAGCGCCCATAATAGGCCATGTTCTAGTACTGGTTCCGGTGAAACAGATACCTAGAATCCACATGTATGAAAAAGCAATTGTGGCATGTGAAAACAGTATACTATTTTATCAATTCAAATCTATACCGATTTCTACAATTACATACTTTTAGAAGTATATATCAAGATAGTGTATGCTAGACTGATGGACAATTCACTACCAGTTTCTATAATTTCAGGAGCCAAATCAAATAAGGATACTTGTGTAGTTCGGAGCAAACTGAACTCAATCGTTAGCTTACAACTCCAGATAAAAAAAGGATACTCAGATAGAGCAAATTACTAAAACTTCCTGTTCAGTACCATGAACTTAATGTCAAACAAGGAATGGTCAAAAATAATGTGGCATTTATATAGATACGTGAAGGTACATTACTCAAGAAACTTGATAATAAGTAGGCACGAGACCCGCAGCCTTGAATAGTCACATATTACTACCAGAATAGTCACACGGTAGAGCTGAGCAGAGCCACATACTCTTATGCACCTCAAATATTAGAACAAGTTCACATATTAGAAAATAAAGGAGGAAATATTATTTTTTCAAGGGAGCTCCCACACATAAACCCAACAAGATGCTCTCTATCAGGTTAATCAGCGGACCTTTTTAGATGCACGATGGAGATCCTAAGCTAGATGCACATGTATGAAAGAGTTTTTACAAAGAGATATCTACCTAAATTCTAGGTACAGTGATAGGTTATCAAGAATAGTCAATGTTTCCGAGAACACCTGTTTGCTACCATGTACAATAACTGAAAAAAAAATACTAGCAGGAATGGAGATAATTAACTACGACATGTATTCTAGTCTAGTCGAAAAATAAAGATAATTAACTATGACACGTGACTCTGATAGACACTATTCTGTCCGGTAGCCAACTAATTATACACAGAGTACTCAAATTAATCATAGAAGAGTACTGACTAGGAGCTCTGTTTCGTCCCCTGTTTCAGAAAAAAATGAGACAAATCTAGACCATGCCAATCGATGTAAATAGTCAAATGATCTGAACAACGGGTAGCATGTTCAGAGATAGCATAGTGAAAGGTTTACTATGATCAATCAATACTGAACGGGGGAACGATCCAATAAAATATGTCTCTGCTTCTGACGAACTGAAAATAAACTCACAGGGACTATGACCAGAGTTCAGAGAGCACCACAAGACGAGATTCGGTCCAGCAATACCGAACGAGCCGAACCTGCACCATCGCATATGCTAGCAGTAGCAGCGAATCGAGGATCCAACAGCACAAATCTTCGATCTCTACCTTGATTTCTGACCACAGTGATACTCCACCAATCAGAACAACGTCGAACCGTCTTGTGATTCCTCCACCCCCACCTCGGTAGATCACGACCCCCCCTCCCCCCCAGCGACACAACAAAGCAAGAACTCATCCTCATCCATCGGTTTGAATCAAGAACCCTAGGTAAAGAATTATAACTATAGAGGAATCATATAGCAGTAGATGGGAGAGGAGGGGATGAACTGGATGGACTTACGGGAGAGAAATCCAAAACTGCCGGAGAAGAACGCGATGCCGGTGATGTCGGAACGGATGGAGCGCCTGGCTGCGGGATGCGAAGAAGGCGGCGTCGGCGTTGGTCGGCTGCGGGATGGGAAGAAGGCGGCGTCGGCGTTGGTCGGCTGCGGGATGGGAAGGAGTCGTCGGTGTTGGTGGGCAGCGGGATAGAGCGTCGACGTTGGATGGCGTCCGGCGGTCGAGCGACGCCGCCAGCCAAGAGAAACGCGAGGGTGGGGGCGATTTTCTGTTCCACCTCGAACCCCCGCGACCCTGAGTGGTTCTATCGGGTTGGACTGGGTTGAACCCAACCAAAACCAGCCTACAAAACAGTGACATTGTGGTTTCAGGTGGATCGAAACTGGCCGGGTTTAGACCCGCAAAAACCGGTCAATTCACTTCAACAAAACAAGGCCTTAAGGAGCAGTCGACCAATAATCCACCTGGAATCTGAGGTATAGGAGAATCAAGCGACTAGCATCTGGATCTGGGTGGCATCTTCTGTCTTCGCCACCACATCGCTCGTGTTAGGTGACGGTGCCTCTTCGTTTACCATCAGCTACTACTACTGGACAAGCTAATTCGGTAATCGAGGCTGCTACTGCTAGCCATCCGTGGATGCGTCAATCAGCACCACCAAAAGAAAAGAAAAGAAACCAAGGACGACGCATTTAGATCTCGCTTTCGACACCAATAATGCATACATCCTAAACACACACGGATCTTTCTGTTGGATTCGTTTGGGTTTTGGAAACACATGAACTGAAAGACAGAGAACTGTGATTGGGTCCCTGACTCTCTCTCAGTCATGCTTTTACGAAACGACTTTTGAACAACTTCGTGATTATTCAGTCAAGATCGTGGTCCCTGATGTCTCTCTCTATTAAGCGGCAGGGATTATTAGAGAGGTCTATATAGTCGAGAGCCTGAGGTTCAGATTCAGAACCCATCCACATGATACCTTCGTGGCTCCGTCTTCGTAAAATCTGCGAGAAGGTGACCCACCTTATTCTGCGAACATTCCACCACCACGCGTGTTGAACAATGTCGGGCCTTTTCAGTTACCGCCACCACCAAGCATAAACAATCTGACTCCATATAGAAAACTGGTTTGTCGGTCCATTTACAGAGCAAGCTTCAATCCTTCTTCACAACGATGCTTTGCTTCACCGTCAACAGGATCCATGCAATTAAAATCTTGCCACCAAGCCAAAAATATATAACATCGCCATCTTTATCAAGGAAAGAACTGTGCAGGCACCCGCCGAACTATTCAGTTTTAAGTTTTAACCGAGTACTCGAAGTTTAGCTTCACCCATCTTGGCAAGGGTTTTTTTAGCCACTCTTTCTCGCTTGATTCCCTTGGGATAGTAGCGGCAGGCAACCGCCGACCACTCACAATTGTTGATTTACCTTTGATGATGACCTCGTCATTGCTTATAGCTCTTCAATATCCACGAGGGTTCCACATCATTTCCAGTATATATAGAAAATGGAAGTGGGCTTCGCTCACTTGTGGCTTATTCACTAAAGCCTATATGAGTCTCCACGAGTCTAACTCACTGACTTAGTCCGTGTCTTATTCGGATTCAACCCAAAGGACTTGCTTCCGCACTTAAGTGTGTGATCTCGCGAGCTCATGGCAACTTAGACATGATTGTAGTCTGACTCTCAATCGATTAGTCGGTAGCACCTCCTAGCAGAACGTGCCGACTCCCAAGTACCAAAGAGTCATGAAGACATGCCTTTCCAATGCGACTTGCGTCCGTGTCTTTTTTGCCTCACGATATACCATGCCGAGTTATAGGAGAATGATCGTCATCCCTTAAATAAACCAACTCTTTTCTCGATCCGAGATAAGGATTCATCCGACTAACTTTTACTCAATCTCCTTGGTTAACACTTAACTGAGTCGTGCATGGCCATGTTTTCTGAATCATATCATCCGAGAGGGCTTAGAGAATATCTTTCCAAGTGGAGGGGCAAAATCCCATCTTGATTATTCAAATCACGCAGCTTGATTCTCGGTCGACCCAAACTCTGCCTTTATAATTGCCTTGTGACGGAACAATATTTAACAGAACCTAAGTCGGTGATTCTCAACTCGTATTGTGCAACAGCCTCGGGTCTAAGGATTACATTGATTGAGACATAAAAATGATGACTTGTTCGTTGTATCTAAATATGGGTAAATTCGACTCACTAAACTCTTTAGCCGAATCTGTGTAAATCGAAATAGCATCACCATGCCCATGACAAGTGGAACTGAGTCATCAGCCGACTTTCACATTGGTCTAAGTTATGTGTCCAGCACAACCTTAATGACCAAGGATGTTTAGTATGAACAACATGATTGTATAGTTCCACAACCGAATCACATATTCAATGATATACATCAGATGTTCATACAGGGACAACTTAATAAATTTATGAATACAATAGAAATTACATCATACATAATTGCCTTTAGGGCATATTCCCAACAGTCTCCCACTTGCACTAGAGTCAATCTTCCCACATCACATGTCTAGGCATCTAATGCCTATATCTCTCAATTGCGTCTCATGATTCGGCTATGGTAGCAACGGATCCGTAATATTTGCATCCATGTGTACCTTGCATAACTTGATATCATTCTGATCCATGAACTGACGAATCAGGTGGTACCGCATGAGTATGTGCGTTTTCTTCTGGTGTTGTCTAGGTTACTTGGATTGTGCAATAACACCATTATTGTCACAATACACGTTTAATGGATTGGACGAGCCCTGAACCACACCAAGATACATGAGAAAATTCCTCATCCAAACAGCTTGCTCTGCTGCCTTTGAGGCGACAATATACTTAGCCTCTGTTGTAGACGCAGACACAGTCTCTTTCTTGAAACTCTTCCAGCTCACAGCCCCTATGTTTATCACAAACACGTATCCGGATTGCGAACGAGAATCATCAGAGTCGGTAAGATAACTCGCGTTAGTGTAACCCTTTTGACATGGATATGCCCTACGGGTACCTGATATTGGTCTACCCGGTCCATCCCACTGAAGGCCCATACAAAGACTTGCTGCTAACGCAAAGCCCAAGGAGACTCCGGATGGCCCAAGCTCGGGAGAGGTTCGGATCCTTGGAGAACACGACCGAATTATAGATAAAATCTTGAAGGGCAGAACCCTAATTTGTGACCGACTCGACCTATCCCGAGACCTAGCCTGCCCATATAAAGGTCAGGAGGGCACGACGAGGAGGCTATCTCAACTCATACACGCACCTCACGCCAGATCCAATCTGCGCACCCCTGTAAATTCGGTTCCGCCATCAATCAAGAACAGACAAGCAGGAGTAGGGTTTGCCCTCCGGGGGCCTGAACCTGGGTAAACACCGTGTCCCCGTGTTGCTTGCCTGTTAATCCTCCCGCGATCTCCAGCATCCCCATCTTCTCTAAACCCAAGTCCATAACAATGGGCATTGACAAGTCGAACCCTTGTCAATTGGCATAGTCTATGGGAACTGGGGACGATGATCGTGCGATCGTGACAGTCCCATCCACTGTGATCTTCGATTCCTCTGCAACGGAGAACCATCTCCTCTTTAGTGCCCTTGACTTCACCGCCCACTCTCCGGCCACCCGCAAAGGCTTCGAGTCCGTAGGAGACGGACTCGAGATGCTGTTCGGGAGCTTCTGCTTCCAGGTGGGCCAGATCGGCACCGTCCGCCTTCCTGAGCGGGTGTCACCTCCATCGACCAGACCCGCTTCGTGGGTACCACCAATCGGTGTCATGGGTACACCAACCCTGACGTACTCTCCGGATGATAGCAACAGCTGCAACTCCGATATGTGCGATCCTCCTACCCATGAAGGAACCTATGGTTTCGGATCTGAAAGTTGCGGGCGCAACGACGCCCCCCATTGCTACATGTGCGCGTCCATCCACGATGGTAACATCGGCGACGACACTGACCCGCCAAATACCCCTCCCAACCCACAGGCTCCCAACGCCACAAACGGAGGAAACGGACCCCCTCCGGCCAATCCCAACAGGAATAGGCCACCTGAAAGCACGGAAGGCATCAACCGCGTACATCATGAGAACAACCTCAATGATGATCAATGGGAGAGGGTGCGAGAAGCCGTGCGAGGTACTAATCCTACGCTGATTGACGCTCCCCGTGACATGCTGATGGGATACCACTAGCTCCTCATAGAGGAGCACAATCGACAAATCAAGCAGCAACATGAGCTCGAGTAGTGCAGAAAAGCAGCCAACGAGTCGAGCATGCGGTGAGCTGCACTCTCCTCCATTGGTGGGTCTTCCTCGAAAGGCTACGACGGTCACAAGCACCGCTCCCGCTTGGAACACATGGATCCTGCTGCGTGAAAAGAGGCCACCAGGGCACTCGACATGTCCTTCATGTCGATGGACTCGCATGGCAACATCATGCCCAAAACACCGCAGGCTGTGGTCATGGCGGCTACCACCTACCTGGCATCGAACCCCCCACCGGCGGGAGACCCACGGTATGCAATCCATAAATTTGCGATTGCAGATCTTGGACTTGTCGGAGTCGCGTTACATGGAGAAACGTCCCCAGATCAAAAAAAGAAGGAGACTGCGATAAAATTCACTAGAAGCCGCTGTAACACCCCAAAAAATATTAATGAGGATCATTCCCTTAATCAAGATTACGGTTAACAAAAGCATTTATTAATTAAATTGAAATCTTAATGCTTGTGTGTATGAATGCTTGCCATGCCATGTATGATTGTTGTAAATGATGAGAAATGGTTTAAAGATCAAAACCATATCATCTAGGTCACTATCAAATCAGATCAAAACAAAAGAAAATATGAAGCCTAAGACCTAATGGTCATTTCTGCCCAAGTTAACTACTAGCTCACTTTGAGCATCTCTAGCAACTAATCTCAAATAGAAACTTTCCCATTTCTTTTCTCCCCTTGCTAGACCTAGTGACACTGCACCCAATGGAGCTTTCCAACCTTGCAAAAACATTTTCAAACTCTTTTGAGAGTCAATTAAAATTTGAATCTATCTTATGTATCAAGATAGCCATTTTTGGAAAACCACTCAAACCTTCACCACTTGGCAAACCATTGCACCCAGGGACTACCAAGATTAGTATCGGAACACCCACCAAAAATCACTAGAAAAGGTGATGATTTAGTACCATTTGATCGAACACTTGGTGATCACAGTACAACTCTACCAACTATCTACTGTTTGATCAATCTTTTGCTCACCATTGTGACCTCACCGAGCTCACATGTCATGCACTTAACTCAACCAGTACAGGCCTGCGCATTTGAGCTCATCTCACTCGCTGTTTGACATGTGCAAAGTGGTACCCGAGCTCACCTTGCCACCCCGACATGGACACGATGCCACAGACCGTGCTGCCCTCACGATGTCTAGGAGGTAGCCCTGACCTCACCGCCTCTGCCAGTGCACGCCCCGACCAAAGACAGCCCGAGGAAACGCCAACACAGCCTCGCCCATTTAACACCGAACCATGCCAGTCGCCTCGCTAGAGCGCCGAGCAATCCTGCGCATACACGTCGTGCCTTGCCCTCACCTTGCACCACTACATCTGCCATGACTCCAGCAAGCTCCCAGACATGATCGTTTGACCGCGTGAGCACCGTGACCACCGTACGCCGTGACGAATGACGCCGGTACAGCCGCAGACCATGCCTTGCCGAGCCACTGTGAGCATGAAGATCGCCCTAAAGCACTGTGTCGACCTATGCCCTTGGCCATGCCTATAACTTACTGTAACTACGTCGCCGGCGAGCGCGAGCCATGCCGCCGTTCCCCCTACACCGTGGTATAAATAGAGACCACCCCCGACCCCAAAACACACATCATTCCACTCCTCTCTCACCCAGGAACCTCTCTAACCCAACCCTGGAGCAAGGCGAGCACCAGCGCACCGGAATTTCACCGGAGTTCGCTGCTGTAGAGGAAGGAAGGATCTGAAGCTAGGAGCCAATCCAGGAGCTGCCGCGACCACCGTTCGAACCGCCGTCGTCGACTCATTTGTTTCCCCCATCGCCGCACCTAGCTGGAGCCCTGGTAAGCCCCCGCCAACCCCCGCGTAGCGCTAGGGTTATGTCCCGTGCGTGCCCTGCGACGGAGACGACGACGCTCAGCTGTTGATCGCTCTCTAATCGTAAGGCTTAGATTCACCGATACCACTTCGCGTTAGATGAGCCAGTGACAGGTAAGACCAACCCCGGAGCAGCCTGCTGCGCACGTGTTGCGTAGTTTGGCCAGCCCATTAGCGTTCCCGCGCATAGCCCGTCAATTCAAACCCAGTTTTATCTTTTATTTGAAAATCCCATTCTATAGTGAACTTTAAAAATCAATTCAGAGAGATTCACTGCACCAAATTGAATGAATCCAATTTTGCTTGAGAGTAGAGGAAAATATCTAATCACTCCCATTGGATTCAAACAGTTTGAAACTATGGATCACCCTTGGTAAAAAGAACAAGCCAGTAGATTTTGCAACTTCAAACATTTTTCTAAAATAAACCATAAGTGATTTTGAGTTGATTCCAACTCTTAAAAATCACATTTGACAAGACCTTTCTGAATATGTAAAAATCTACATACTTACATACAGTAGTCCTAGACCAAAACTTAAAGAATGACTTTCTAGTCATTTTTAGCCACTTAAATATTATTAAATACTAGTGTTAAACTTTATAAATTACTTTTCTAAAAATAAGATAAATAAAATCTTATCACCCTTTCTTGTAATGATAGAGATGATGCTGGATCATCTAGTGTGACCCTTGTGTGATAAATAGAAGTAGTTAAGTATTGTTTGGTGATTGTGTACCTCGTATTTATTTATAGATGCTAGTATCAATTCGGGCTACGACGAGGAGGAATTCTACAAAGACAAGGACGAGAACTTCGACCACCTTACCAATCAAGGCAAGCTATACCAAGCATGCTAGACCATGCAAGCCTTATTATGCATACTTAGGATACTATGTTGAGTATACCATTTTCTCAGTTTTACTTGCAAGCTTTGCCTTTTCTTTCTTTTATTAAAGTTGTTCGAGTAGTAATTAATTGGTGACCCATGGAAGATTAGGAAGGATGCCATCAAGAGCTTGGAACTTGATGTAGGTAGAAATACTAGTTGATACCCCTCAAATAGTGACATTCCATTTGATAGATGCTAGTGCTAAATTTAAACTTGATCACTAGATGGGAACAAATGATTATGAAAACCTTGGAATGATGAGTCATTCTATTGAAATGTTTTGACATGTGTTATGGACACAATGACTTGAAGATGATAGTGAAAAAAGTTTGTGACTTGAATTTGATAAAAACTGATGGTTGGTTTGGATGCGATACCATTCCAACGTTTACCCTACAACCACAATACCCGAATTTGGGTAGGGCTTGACTGAAAGTTTATATGTCTTAGTATGGGTTCCCTTGTGGAACGAGGTGAGATGAGGCAACCTTGTGAATGTGACTGTCCACCAATGTAGTGCCCAAGATGACAGATGGTCATGGTTGGGAGGCCAAACTCATAGGGGAGGTGCCTATACTAGGTTGTGTAATTGAAAGGTTAGGATTGATTATCCGCATACCAAGTATGATGATTTAGGATTGTTTCTGATAGATGTATCGAATGTTGTGGTGAAAGTGTACCACCTCTGCAGAGTGTCAACCTATTCGAATAGCCGCGTCCGCGGTTATGGACAATTGGATGGCCATACTGTTTCGTTGTCAGATGTTTTCCAAAATGACCCGTGACTTGAAAGATGACTTTGACTTGACCCCACAAGTTGTGGAGATGAAGCTAGGTTCTGTGGCATCCCGCAAAACCACTACCAGAAAATCGCGTTGTTTTTGTGCATTGCATCGTCATGACCGCATGCTCATGTCATCATGCCACATTGCATTTGAGCATCGTCATCATCTTGCATTTGCTTGCATAAAACTATTTGCATAAAAACCTATTTTGTGTTTTCTAAAACGCCCCGTCTGTGTTCAAACGCAAAACCCGGGTCTCCGGATTATTTTATTTTGTCTGCTATCGGTTTGCAAAAGTCCTGTTTTAAACAAATAAAGTATTTAATTATTTTAGTGGGGGTAGTCGAACGGCCGATTCGACCCAGTCGACCACCCCCGTACAAAACCAAATCGGTCCACCCGGAATCCTAAAACTGCCCAACCTAATCTACCCACCCCTCCAGCCACCTCATCCCACCCAATCGCAGCTCGCCACATCAGCCTACCCCAAATCCCTTCCAACCACCTTCTGCCACCTCGTCTCCCCCTCTGCTCTCCTACAGCGCCAGCGCCACCTCCTCTCCCTGGCCCACCCCCGGTCAACCCACCAACCCCCTGGCCCGTTCCACCGACCACGCCCTGGCCCCACCCCCCATGACCCATCGCTCCCGCAACAGCCCCCATCCACCTCTAACCTCCCACCTCGCCGCGCTCCCCTCCCTTCCCTCTCTTCCCGGCCGCGTCCTCTCCCCAGCCCGCCGGCGCGGCCGCCCCACCCCTTCTCCCTCCCTCCGCCGGCTCGCCCCGCCGCCTGCGAGCCTCCCCCTCCGCGTCCCCAACCTCTCTCCCTCTAACCCCCCGCCTCGCGCGCCTTCCCTGCAGCGCTCCTGCCGCCGCCGCCAGGGGGCCTCTCCCCTCGCTGCCGCCAGTCACCATCCTCGCCGCCGCCAGCGCCTCCTTCGCCTAGAGCTCCGGCGCCCCCTCCTCCCCGTCGGCCGCGCCCTCGCCTCCCTGCGGACCCCCCTCGCCGGCCGCGGCCTCTCCTACCCCGCCTTGCCCGCCACCCGAGCCCGCGGCCGCCTCGCCGCCGTTCACCCTCCTCGGCCTCCGGCGTCTCCACCGCCGCAGGCCCGTGCCCCCTCCGCCTCTCCCTCCGCACCGTGTCGGCCCGGCGCTTCCCTGGCTCCCTGCGCCGCGCGCCACCGCCAGCGAGCCGCGCGCCAGAGCGGTTCCCCTCTGGCCTGCCCTTCCCCTGCTCCGACGCTCCTTCCTTCAAGACCGCCGCCGCCTGTGCCCCTTTGCACCTCCGCAGCCGTGCTTCCTGTTTTTGCTCGGCCTTCCGCGGGCATCTGCCGACACGCCCCGTTTTTGTCGCCTCGTTCCAGGGCACCCTAAGCCGTGCTGTTCCATATTTGTTCCTGTTCTTGCTTGTGCGTATCTCGTACTAGCGCGACCGTGTGCCATCGCCCTGACATCGAGTACAAAATCTTTCGAAGACCGCCGACGGCAAGTGTTGCAACGACAAGAACTTTCTCGAACTACCCCGACCAAACAGAATTGTCCACTGACAGGACCTACTACACGGAACCGAACCCTGGAACCCCGCCAAGATCTCCCTCGAAACCCCGAGAACTCCGCCGCGGTACCCGGGAATCTCCTACATGGAATCATCGGGCCACGTAAGACCACCGACGCCACAACCGAGTCCGGCACCGACACCCGACAACGTCAACAAATGACACCAAGGTCTTCTCCCCGGAACGTCGAGTGCTCCTTTCCGGATCCGAAGCCGCCAAGATCGCCATGGAACGACAAGCCCTTCACCCAGGATGCCAAGTTCTTCATCCCGGACGCCAAGACCGACTCGATGGCGCGGACCCGACAAGAGCCTCGCAACGACAAGAACGACACCGACCCGAGCGAGTCCGATGCGCCCCCGACGCCACATCAAGTCCTTCTTCCTGGGTGCGACAAGATCTACTTCCGGAGTCCGAGAACGATCCCGTCGAACCCTGAACCCTGAGACCGAACCCCGAACCCCTCGGAGCCCAAGTTCGTCGAACCCTAATGTGTGACCCCTTTTCTCGAACCCTATTTTATAAATATAACATTACCTGTTGCATATTAATTTGTTCATGCATGCATACTTGTCCTGTGGTTTGGGGGCCTTATGCCGGTTCACCTTATAATTAAATATGGGGCCCATATGCGGGCAAATCCAGTCGTATATTGGTCCCATTTAAATTGGTGTAGCGAACCGGTGCTATCTTTTGTTTTGATAAAACAACATTTAAATTGCGGGGTAGTTAAACAACTTGAACCACCTAATTAATTGTCGGGACCCCGGTTCCACTTAATATTGCCCAATTGCACCGCATCTTTGCCATGTCATGCATCATACATGCATCATGCCCGATCTTTTGCCGTAGTATTAAATAGAGCATTCGGTGTTTATTCTAGTGTTTTACTTCTTCGCGGATAAGGCCGTTGAGTTGATGCGAGTGTCGACCCGATCTTCGGCTGAACCTTCGGCAATGTTTTCAGGCGAGCATCTCCCCCTTTCTACCTATCTTACTTTTATAGTATTTATTCCCTCCTGTTGATCTATTGCTATCTGTGTTGCGATGCTCTAGTTTTCGTACCCGTGATATCCCTTGCAGCCTTATATCGCCTTGGACACCTCCTATTACCTGTTGTTTGGTAGATAGTTGGACCTGCGCGTCGTAGTCGCTTGCTCAAGTGCTGTTGCGTGTCGTCAAGTACCACAGTTGTTGGAGTATTGCCGCCTGTTCGAAGTTGGAGATGATCTTGGCTTTATTTATCGTTAACTTTAATTACTGCTTAACAACTAAAATTGAAGTAGGTAAGCAGAGGCACAGGTGGGCAATAGATGTTATTTGGTTGTTAACCGTCCACTTGTGTCCCGTAGGACCCCGAGTACTTGATACCTGTTCCTTGAATATTCGCGCTATCCACATCCGGGAGGTATATGGGACCCCCCTGAGCCAGAGCTTGATTCATTCTTATTTCTTGGGGCCACAAACTAGTTTGAGGTTTTATTTACTATCCTGTACTTATGCCATGCTTTACTGCTTTATTTAAATTGTGCGATGGATAGCACACTGTACTGTTTAGGAATTGTGACCCGTTTTCGCGGTATCGACAAGCCCAGTTTTGGGTTCCCAGTCGTTTACAGCCGGCCCCACAAACCTTTAGTCCGTCTCGGAGTCAGCTAACTTCGTTGCGGGTATACTTAAAGGGGTGGCCCCCTGAAATATTTCTGAATCCTGTGATTGCTTTGTCGTGAAAGCCTCGTTGGGTTTTGATTTGGTTTTTCCGAGGTTGATCGAGTGTGTGTTGCTATTTGTGCACCCCGGCCGGGTTAAAACTTTCTGAAAGCCGTGTCCGCGGTTATGGACGACTTGGAGCACAGTATCTCGATCATAGATAACTATAACTAAAGTAGTGCTATAAATTTGACTTTATAATGACTAGTAATCAGCTTCACTATAATGGAATGGCTATATAAAACTGCCAACAATTGCTTGTTTGGGTGTCGCTTGCGACCATTGTACCTGACTAGTAAGTATTGCAACTACAACGGAATGGCTAAATAAAAGTACCAACAACTGCTGGGTTTTGGGTTTATCTCATGCTATCTGTATCTGATTAGTAAGTGTTGCAACTATAACGGAATGGTTAACTAAAAGTGCCCACTGCTTATTTTGTCAGGATGACTATCTATACCTGACTAGTAATTGCTGCAACAATAACTGAGTAAATAAAACTGCCAACTGTGTGAGTTCCTCGGTTGACTTCCTCGTTTGGTTCTCGAGGGGGAAATACCAGGATGGGTTTGTTTGGTGTTAGTACCAGGTTGGTTCCGAATAGGTTTTCTTATCCCTCTCTGATAACCGACAGTTGTATCGAGTCTCTATAGGTTGTTTAGTGCATGCTGCCGCTGCCGCTTCAGCCCACCATACCTATGTAGGCGAGGACCGCCGAATTCTAGTCTCGCCGTGTACTGGCCTCAGTACTGACCGCTCTCTCTTTTTCCTTTGCCCTTTGTCGGCACCCCTTTTGTTTAAGCAGGTTTTGAGATCGACGTCGTTAGCAGGGTTACCCTTCCGGCTTGGCCTGGGCAGGGTTATGGAAGCCATTGGTTATTCTTCAGGGCTCTTAGCCCCATTTGCATCTTGTCCGTAGTCGGACGCTCTATCATTTTCAAGGTGATTTGGATCTTTGTCTTGTATATCTGTATTCTTGACTCTTTGAGTCGCTTGTATATATAACTATTCTGTGGGTCCCATCGAGGACTGTTGTGTAATGTTACTACTTCGTTTTCCACCCGCACGAAAGTGCCTGGTGGGCACCTTTGAATCGTTTCTATGCGGGTTTGGCGGGTTTCGCTAAAACTTGCATAGGTCCGATTCTGAGGGTGTTACAGGTTCCCACCTAAGTAACCTAGACAACTAAAGTTAGGTTTTATTACTAGATACTGGTTGAAATAAAATTGGCTTGTGGCAAACAAACCTAGAGATTATGATTCCTATTAGAATGGCCTTACTGCTTTAGTGAAAGTTTGCGAGTACTTCAAAGTACTCATGGCTTTGTCCCTGGCTATTCCCATGGCCAGACTATGAAGGAGACTATGAGGAGGATGGACAGCAGGACGCTTACGATAACTAGGATTATCTCCCATCGTCGGCATTGCCTGTGACCCTGAAGATGGAGCCCCGACCATGCTACTATTATTATTATATTCCACTTCTTTGATTGTAATCAGACTTGATCATGAGATCAACTATTTGTAAGACCTTTATGGTTTGTAATGGATGATGAACTATGGTACCAATATGTTATGTATCGCAAAAATGGTAATCCTGGGATTGCGATGTATGGCATAACAGGCATCTGGGATTAAAAAATTCGGGTGTTGATAGCCGCACACCCTCATTAGACGAAGAGGAGCACGACCTGTCGCGACGTCGCCGCAGCCCGCGGAAAAAGAGTCGCAATTATAATGCTCGTGACGAGCTCACGCAGCGGAAGATTGACAAGTCACGCGCAAAGCGTGCATGCTCCATGGAGTTCGAGGTGGAGGACACGGAGCTATGTGGCGCAGGTGCTTCAGTAGGGACATATGATAGACACGAATGCCAAAAGGCTTCAAGCTCCACTTGGACAACCCTAAATTCAATGACGTACAGGAGCCGAAGATCTGGCTAGAAGACCACATCTCGTCGGTAAAACTCCATGGTGGGAGTAAAAACACAGCCATGCAATGCCTTCAGCTACAGCTGACGGGCGCGGTCAGAGCTTGGCTCAATAGCCTCCCCTCCGGATACACCCGTAGCTGGGAGGAGCTAGTGTACTGTTTCATCCGAAACTTCAAAGTCACCAGCAAGAGGCTGGCCTCAATTGAAGAGCTAAGTGCCTATTGCCAACGCTCCAACGAATCCATTCGCTCGTACGTATGTCACTGGACTACCATCAAGAACTCAACCGAGAATATCTCGAAAGAAAGGGCAATAAATGCCTTTAACGACGGTGTCAGGCGCCGCGAATTCAAGGAGGAGCTCGGGTGCGTCAAGCCCAAGACCATAGATCACTTGATGGACATCGCCAACCACTGGGTCGATGGCGAGGATGCTGTCAACCAAACGCGTTTGATTGACAAATACGACTTTGGCCGGCGGCGCGACCGCCGAGGGAAAATAAGAGCGCGCGTTTATGATGAGCGCGAAGAAGTCGACATGGTTGTGGCTGGCTACGCCGATCGCCACAAGGATGGCAACCGCAGCAGCAGATATTGCAGCAGCAATTACCGCGATAGCGGGAAACCAGCGCAAAGATGGCAGCGCCGCAACCGCGACGACAAGCCATCCGCATTCGAGAAGTTGCCGGGTCCCTGCACCATCCACTTCTAAATCGACAAGCATGATGGAAAAAAGAAGGCCAGCCACATTCTCAAGGATTGCAGGAAGTTCTAAAAACTCCACGAAGGCTACGCCAAGATGCGGTGCCAGGCGGTAAATCTAGGGTTCGCCCCTGGTCTAGGAGCCATCACGCACGGAGCACCTCCTCTGCCACCCGGAGCACCCATGCAGCCTGCAGCCGCCTCGGCCTAGCACAACAGAGTAGATCCATACCTACCACGCTAGGGGCTATGATGATACAAAAGGGGCGTCCAAAGAACAAGGTGCAAAAAACAATCACCTGCCAAGTCAACCTAGCTGTCACCTCCCCACTAGCCATACCTGAGTACCTCAGCGGCTCGGAGTCGTGCATCACACTCGATCGTTTGGATCATCCATGCCAAATACCTTGCCTAGGTCATGTTGCACTGATGCTCGAGGCACAGATTGGGGGACTCGAGATGAGCCACATCTTCATGGACGGCGACAACGGCATCAACCTGGTGTTCGCCAGCACACTCGCAGCTATGCGGATCCTGCTATGCAGCCTGGAAGCGTCGTACACGACCTTCCATGGCATCGTACTATGGAAAGGAATATATCCCCTGGGAAAAATATGGCTCGACGTCATCTTTGGCACCCCCAACAACTTTAGGCACGAGCGACTTGAGTTTGAGGTGGTGGACTGGCCCTCACAGTACCACGCCATCCTGGGGCGAGTGGCATTCGTAAGATTCCTAGCAGTACCACATTACGTGTTCCTCCTACTGAAGATGCCATGACCCAATGGTGTCATCACCATCCCAAGAAGCTTCACCAGGTCAGACAGCTGCGACAGGGATTTAAACAGAATCTCCCAGTCATTCGGCAATGCAGGAGGAGATCGCAAGGCTAAGGAGTCAATAGGCAATAGCCTGCCCCTGTCACTAGGCAAAACACACTTGATATGTCGTTCGAATCCACGGTCAACACCAAAGTGGTACATGTACACCCAACTAACCCCTCCAAGATGGACCTGATCGCCAACATCCTGAGTCCCGCAGAGGAACTCGCGCTCATCGAATTCCTCCGTGAGCGCTAGGAAATCTTCTCCTGGTGTCCTGCGGACATGCTTGGAGTTCCAGGGAATTCGCCGAGCACGCACTCAATGTGTTTTCGGATGCAAGGCCGGTCAAGCAGTTGATGCGTCGACTGTCCGAGCCCAGAGCTGTAGTCGTTGGTGTCGAAGTCAATAGACTCCTTGATGCCAACTTCATAAGGGAAATAAAGGAAAGTACCTGAGTAGCAAACGCCGTGCTAGCCCCTAAGAAGGATACGTACATCCTGCGGATGTGTGTGGACTTCACGGCGCTTAACAAGCATTGTCCTAAGGAGCACTTCCCCTTGCCATAGATCGATCAAATCATCGACTCCACGGCTGGATGCGAGAGACTCTCCTTCCTTGCCGCCTACTCAGGATACAATTAAATTTGACTGAAGGTCTAAGATCAAGAGAAAAAATGGCATTTATCACACCGTTCGGGATGTTCTGCTACAACACAATGCCTTTCGGGCTCAAGAACGCAAGCGCCACCTATCAAAGGTGCATGCAAGTGTGCCTGAAGATCCAGCTCGGGCGCAACATCCAAGTCTATGTTGACGACATAGTAATCATGACCAAGGAAAGCCGAGCACTCATTAACGATATCCACGAGACGTTCGATAACCTCGATCGCTACAAGATCAAGCTATACCCAAAAAGTGTGTCTTCGACGTCCCATCTGGGAAACTACTCGGGTACTTCATCTCCCAAAGAGGCATCAAGGCCAGCCCGAAGAAAATTAGGACTATACTAGCCATGGAGAATCCTAAGAACGTCAAAGGAGTCCATCAACTAACTAGGCGAATCGTGGCACTCAGCAGATTCATTAGCCGCATGGGCAAGAAGGCCCTCCCCTTCTATCAGCTGTTGCGCAAGGCCAAAAAATTCGAGTGCACGACCGAAGCCGACGAGGCATTCGAAGACCTGACTCTCCATGTCTCTTGTATTGGTAACGCCAAAGTAGAGGGAGCTTATGATGCTATACATCGCAACCATGCACTAGGTGGTCAGCACTGCCCTCGTGGTCGAACGACCCGAAGATGGAAAAACCCACGGGGTACAACGCCCAGTCTACTACCTCAGCGGAGTACTAACACCTACAAAGCAAAGGTATCCCCACTACCAAAAGCTCGCCTACGACGTATTCATGACTGCGCGTCGACTGTGCCACTACTTCCAGGAGCACCAGATCATGGTCATCAACGACGCACCAGATCGTGGTCGTCAGCGACGCACCACTGTCAAACATCCTAAACAACCCTGAAGCTACAGGGCGCGTAGCCGTATGGGGCATCGAGTTGTCCCCTCGGGACATCGTCTATGAGTGGCGCACCACTATCAAGTCCCAGGTGCTCCCTGACTTCTTCGTCCACTGGATGGAGCTCTAGCTACCGGACACTCCGGACATGTCCCAGTCCTGGACAATGCACTTTGACGGTTCCAAGCGCGAGGCCAGAGTAGGAGCTGGAGTAATCTTGACGTCCCCTCAAGGGGATAAGATGAGATACGTCCTACGGATGAAGTTCTGCGCATCAAATAATGAGGTCGAGTACGAAGCACTCTTGCACGACATGCAAATGGCCAAGGTATGCGATGCCACGTGCCTCGTCATCTATGGAGATTCTAAGCTCGTCGTCCAGCAGACATTGAACGAGTGTGACGCCCATAGCGCCAACATGATTGCCTACCAGGCGCTCTACAACTCACTCGAAGGAGACTTTGATGGTTGCAAACTCCGGCACATCGGAAGGGAAAGCAATGAAGAGGCTAACAAGCTCGCCAACATCGGCTCCACCTTCTCCCCAGTACCACCAGGTGTGTTCCTCGAACAAATACGTGTGCCCTTCATCAAGCCAAAATTCCCAAAGGAAAAAACCGATGTTGCGGAGCACTCGGAGGCTACGCCACCCGAGAAAGACGACGCGCCTGAAAAACTGGACACGGAGGTTGAACTAGTGAATCTTATGCACGTCTTGGCAGTCGAGAAGACGTGGACACAACCATACCTCAAGTACCCGATAAGAAAGCAGCTTCCCGAGGACCCAACGGATGCCCGACGCATCGCTCGCCGATCAAAGGCCTTCACCATAATCAATGGTGAGCTATACAAGTGCAGCATCTCAGGAGCGCTCCACCGATGTGTCACCAACAATGACGGGAAAAACATCCTCCTTGAAATCCATGAAGGTATCTGGGACACCACGCAGGTAGCCGCTCCCTCGTCGTCAAGGCTCTAAGAGCTGGCTTCTACTGGCTAACCACGATACGTGACGCCAAAGACATCGTCAAGAAGTGCAACGCCTGCCAAAGGTTCGCAGACAAACCGCACGCGCCAGGATCAGAGCTGCGACCAATACCATTGGCTTGGCCCTTCGCTCAATGGGGACTCGACATGGTCGGCAAACTGCATAAGTCCTCATCTAGAGGACACGTCTTCATCCTTGTGGCAGTCGAGAAATTCACGAAGTGGATCAAGGCCATGCCCGTCACTAACCAAACCGGCGCTTCTGGCGTCAAATTCTTTGAGTCCATCATATACAGGTTCGGAATGCCTTCATAACCGACAACGGCACGAACTTCACCTCGAAGGAGTTCTGAGACTTCTGCGAAGGACTCGGCATCAACCTCACATACGCCTCTGTGCCGCATCCGTAGACCAACGGGCAGGTCAAAAAGGCCAACGACCTCGTTTGCAACTGAATAAAGAAGCGACTACTCTGCCCACTCGAAAGTCTGGCAGGATCCTAGGTGGAGGAATTATCGTTCGTCCTCTAGAGCCTAGGCACAACGCCAAACATCGCCACCGGCTACACGACCTTCTTCATGGTACATGGAGCCAAAGCAGTACTGCCTGCTGAGGTACGCTACAAGGCCCCACGAGTCATCGCCTACAGCGAAGCCGAATCAACGGCCGCACTCGAAGATGTCGTCGACACATTTGATAAAGCTCGCAACATCGCAGCATCTAGGTCGGCGGTGTATCAACAAAGTCTCCGCAACTATCATAGTCGACGACTGCGCCCAAGGTCCTTTGTTGAAGGAGACCTCGTCCTGCGACTCAAGCAGAAAGGGCACCTAAAGCTCAAATCACCCTGGAAAGGGCCTTATGTGGTTACTGAAGTAATCCCAGGTGGCACATATCACCTCAATGACGTCGCATCCGGAGTAGAATAATCCAACCCTTGGAATGTCGCACAACTGCGACACCTATCCCTAGTTGTTTTTTTACTTTTAATAAGGCTACTCAGCCAGGCTACTCAGCTGGAAAACTATACCTTCTACATTACGATGAATAAAAGCTAAGTCCCTTGGTCCAAATATTTCTCTTTTGCCTGCATTTACATCTGCAAACACGCTCAGGGGCTGCGGCTCACGTTATGACTTCGTCGACTGACATAATAACGCATCACCCTAAGTAGCTGACAACGTTAGGCTAACGAAAAGGACATGCACGACTCACTCACAAACTTTACAAGGGCACAATGCGCCCACTCAATAGTATACAAATTTTACATTGTCATATTTACAATCTGCATGACTCAACTACGATTAAGCAAAACATTTGTGCACTCATCAAAGACGTCGATGTTGTCTTCGGCGTGGCGAGCAACCGCAGCATAATGTGGGCTCATATCCCACGCCATACCAACTGGAGGAGCTGGCGGGCCCACCGCTATTTCGGCCAGATAAACATCGTGATGATGCAGGCCGAACGAGTGCGAGCGCCACCTTCGCGCATGCCACAAGTTGCTAGCGAACAAGTCCCTTCATGGCATCCACACTGAAATTTGCCCAACAACCCCAACAAGCTGGAAGGAGCCACATCCAAGGGGAACATCACAGCCCAGATAGACGTGAGTGAGGACCTCGCGCGCTTCAGCACCTGAAGCACCTGGTGGACGCGATCCTGAACTATTACGACAACAGTCGCGCAGGCATAGTCCATCCAAAAGAAGACTCCGGCCTCCAACTCTTGTTGGGTAAGGCAATTCAGTCGAATTTCAACTCGATCTTTCTATTCCTACAGAAGAAGATTCACAACTACAGATAAAGCATCAGCTTAGAGACCACAAATAATGACCCAACCTAAAAATAAAGCAAAGTCTATGGGACCTTACATTGGAGTTTCTCTCCGATCTGGTGAAACTCCTCAAGGAGATACACCTCTCTCGCAACAACCTGTTCGGTCTTGGACTTCCAAACAACCGCATGACCACGGATGACAAGGTTGTCCTTCTCCAAGCTTCGGATGCGGTTGTGTAGCAGGGCAACTGTGATGACTCGCCCAGTGGTGGGCGAACAGCAGCTAAGGCAGGAGACATAGCTACTGGCTCAGCATGTGAAGGACCCTAAAGAGGCGCAGAGATGACAAGGTTTAAAAACCAAAGCAATAGACAAAAGTCAAGAGAAGCGCATATATTTACATCAAACAACCACTACGTGGTAGAGTCAAACTTGTTTAGCATGAAACATTATATGCATGATGGCAAGGCAAAATCAGGATACTAGTAAAGAAATTGTGGCGAAAGAGCCCTAAGCGGTAGGAGCATCCGGAGCAGCGTCGGACTCCGAGGCCTTCGCCTTGGCCGCCCGTTGCTGCTCTAGCTCATAGGCGTCCATAAGGTCAATGAGCTTCGGGCCATAATGCTTACAGCGGGAGGCGAAAGGAGCAAATGCTACCTCGATGCCATCCGCTGCCACCGGCATCTTGGAGGTGATCTGAGGGAGATTCAGCTGTGTGCCTGCCGCCATCACCATTTCCAGTCCCATGGTGGCACCCACACCCTTCTGAGCCCTCTTGTAGCTCGCAGGGGCATCGCCCGCCAAGGCACCCGCCAGAGAGTCGACGTCGTCAAGCGCGACGCCCTTCGGGTTGATCTCCTAGTAGAAGCGGGCGAGGACCTCCTTGGCCTTGCCCAGCGTCTCCATGGTAGAGATGGAATGATCTTCGACCGCTGCAATTGCATCCGCCATGGGATCCCCATGCTCCAAGACACCGTGATCAAACGCGACGCATGTGGCATCTACAAGGCACGACAAAGAAACATCGTATGAGCTAGAGGAAAAACACCCAAAGAAAAATCGAGAGGAGGAAGCGTATAGTCACTTACCGGACAGCGCTTTGGTAGTAGCCATAAGCTGCTCCGCTATGGCCTTCTCCCGAGATTCCGTGGCAGCCGCAAGCTATTGCTCTCGATCATGGGCTTCCTGCTGATAACGTTTGAGCGCCTCCACGGCATCCTTCGCCTTGGTATCCGCTTGGTTGTGCCTATTTTTGAGTGCGTCCAGCTCGCAGAGAGCATCATTGTTCTCATCTAGAACAATCAACAAGAAAACGATCAACAAAGAAGCACTCATCACTACTCAAAGACAAAGACTCGATGTATACACACCTTGGAGCTGCTGATAATTCGCCTCCAAGGTAAGGTACTGCTATCCGAGGCGATTGACGTCACGAATGAAGGGATGTAGAAAAGAAACATCAAACCAAATGAACAAAGGGCTCGGGGGGATCGCCCATGAGAAAGGATAAATTATTTACGTGGTCACCCGAAGACTTCGAGGGTCTAGCTTGCGTCTTCCGCGCGACAACCGCACGAGCTCTTCGCCTCAAGGAGCTCAAAGCTTTGTCGTTGGAGTTGGCCACCATATTCGGGGATGCCGCGGCAACTTTCGACTCCCCATGCATCTCATCAAGTTCCTCCTTGAAGGACTCTTCTGAGGAGTTCCTGCTAGCACATTCTAAGAATTTCAGGCTAACCAATAAATAGTAAGCTAATACTTAGCACACCACAAATACAAAGGCGACAGGAAACTCACGATGGAAGACCGACGCCTCCTTCTTCTTCTTGGCCGGCGGCTGAGGAGCTATGGCCCGAACAGGCACAACTAGAATGGGGGAAGTCGCGCCTTCGTCCCCAGCATGTCGCACAAGAAAGACGGGTCCCCTCGGCATCGGCGGTATCGTCCCATCCAAACTTTCTCTCCGAGCCCTCTTTCGAGAGATCCCTTCGCTAGGCTCGGGGGCTTCTGTAGAAGGTGACCGTTGCAGGGGGAACTGTGGATTCGGACTCCACGTCCCCTCCATCCGGCGCAGCTTTGGACTGTTCAGGAAGGGGAGGCATCATGCCCTCCACCTTAAACTCCTGCGGACCAAGACGTACACAAGTTTCAGTCATAAAATAGCAGGCAAAAGGCACTCGAAAAGGCATTACATGCAATTGACAGACTCACCCGAGGGACTTCCTTCTTTGTAGAAAAGGGCGCAGTCAGAGACTTCCCCGGCAACTCCTCATCGGTCTTGTGGTTCAGTAGGGGTCAAAGCGCTCGATCGAGGTCGGCTAAGGACATCTCCTCATCTGACAGTCTCGTCGGATCGCTGGCGCCGGAGTACAAGAACATCGTATGCACCCTCGCTTGGAGAGGTTGCAACTGACGCTTGAGGAAAGTGCGAATGATATTGACGCCGCATACCTCCTTGCTCCGCACTAGCTGGAGCGCCTCCACCCGCTCGTACAACTTCTCCACCTCCGCAGTTTCACCCTCCATGATGTCATTCGACCATGAGCGCTTTCGGGTGACCACCTTGCTGGCGTTGAAGGGGGCTATCCCATATAGCTGGCTGTCGAGCTTGACATCGCGGATGTAAAACCATTTGGTCCGCCATTGCTGGATGGACTCGTAGAGATAGAAGGAGAAAAAAAATGGAAGGTGGGGCGGATGGAAATCTCGCACCCACCCAGTGCATAGATCCCACCGGTGCTAGATTGCCTCTTCGGAGAATAGAGCTTTCTGAAGAGGCTGAAGTGCGGCTTGATACCGAGCCAGCACTCGCAAAGCGTAATAAAACACACGATGTGAAGAAGAGAATTGGGAGACAACTGGTGGAGTTGTAGCCCATAAAGAAAGAGAAGCCCACGAAGAAATTCATGGGCAGGCAGAGAAAGCCCCCGGACAATGAACGCATAAAACATAACCCGAAAACCTTCGGGTGGGTCCGGGATTACCTCCTCGCAAGGAAGAATGGTGTCACCCTTCTCCTTTGAGATGAGGCCGGCCTCGCGCAGGCGGCGCAGGTCTACCTCCATCATCGAGGTCCGACACCAACCACCATCGGTGACGCGGCTGGCGGTGGATGCCTTCTTCACAGCTCCGGCGCCGCTTGTCCCTACAACAGCGGAGGAGGACTTCTTGGACTTGCCCATTGCGCGCGTGCGGCGTGCGGTTCGATGCGCGCAGAGAAAAGACGAGGGAAAAACACAAAGAACGTCTAGTGCACAGCGCGAGCTTTGGAAATGGTGAAGGAAGCAATAAGAAAGAAAATGGCAAGGGGAAAAATTACTTTGATCCATTTGCGGTATAAAAGGACGAAGAAGATGAAGTAGAGCCGTTTATTCACAAGCCCTAACGTGTGCCCTCCATCACACCATAAATGTGTCATGATCCACCCGAACCGTCACGAGCACTCCGCCCACTACGCACAGGAATCAAGGAGGCGCTGTAATTATCGCAAAAATTAGCGTGACTAGTCAAATCCAAATCAGAAGGTGGGGTCCACAATCATCTCATCGCGTCATCTCTACTGCCGCATACAGTTGAGTTTACCATGCGTCAGCAATGACGTCATCAAAGCAAAGTCTAGCAACGGTTTGAAACTTTCGTCTGAACAAAAAAGGTACTTACCCGAGTCTACGACTCAACCAACTACTCGGGGGTTACTCCTATCAGGAGCGCTGGCCGCGCACCTAAGAATTGACATGGTTCTCGTGTCATTAAAAACTTCGAGTCCTTCGTCGAGTCTGTGACTCCACTTCGGACTCGGGGGCTAATCCCATAGGGAGCGCTGGTCGAGCATTCGAAAAAAGCAACGACATTGATGGCATCCACAGAACTGAAGTCTCTGCTTGAGTCTATGACTCGAACAGACACTTGGGGGCTACTCCCATAGGGAGCGTTGGCGCGAACCCTATGAACCATTCAGATGAGATTCTTTGGATCACTCTTGAAAAAAAAGACACAAAATTCACATTGGAAACTTATCCCAAATTAATGCTAAGAGAGATATTGTCTCCTTGGTCACCCGAAATGCCTCCGCGGCGATAATCCTTCGGATGTTGTGTCTACGATGCAAAGATAAGACCAACAGATATCATCTGATGGCCTGGTACCGCACCTGACTGCGCTTTGCCAGTAACATACCATGTCAACAGGCACGATGAAAAAATCCGACAGACGCGTTGGGTACCTAACTTAGAACACTGGGATTCAATTCCTATAAGACCACAACGGCCTGAGTCAAATTACACCAGCATTATTCTAGATTTGAGTCCGAGGACTCGAGTCTGAAGTAGATCGTGTTTTTTGTCCAAAGACAGTTAACTGACCCTGATCCATCGGGCGAGTCAGGCACACGTATCACCAATCCTTATGAATTAATATATCCATCCGAAAACATGTTTAGGCGAGAAGCACTCGAAAGACTATAGAGTCTCCAGTCGAATATACGATTCGACTGAACACTCGGGGGCTACTGACATGGATATGCTCTATGGGTACTTGATATTGGTCTACCCGGTCCAGCCCAGTGAAGGCCCATACAAAGACTTGCTGCTAATGTAAAGCCCAAGGAGACTCCAGATGGCCCAAGCTCAGGATATGTTCGGATCCTTGGAGAACACGGCCAAATTATAGATAGAATCTTGAAGGGCAGAACCCTAATTTGTAACCGACTCGACCTACCCCGAGACCTGGCCTGCCCATATAAAGGTCAGGAGGGCACGGCGAGGAGGCTCTCTAAACTCATACACACACCTCACGCCAGATCCAATCTACGCACCCCTGTAACCTTCGGTTCCACCATCAATCAAGAACAGACAAACAGGAGTAGGTCTTTCCCTCCGGGGGCCTATGGGTAAATACCGTGTCCCCGCTTTGCTTGCCTGTTAACCGTCCCGCGATGTCCAGCATCCCCATCTTCTCTAAATCAAGTCCATAACAATGGGCATTAACGAGTCGAACCCTTGTCACCTTTACACTGAGTTCATCTTCACCTTCGTAAACCAAAAACATATCCTTAGTCCTTCTCAAGTACTTTAGGATATTCTTAGTCGTTGTTTAGTGGATTTCTCCAGGATCAGCCTCGTATCTGCTCACAACACTTAGAGCATACGAAACATCTGGCCTAGTACAAATCATGGCATACATGATGGATCTGACTGCATAAGCATATGGAATTGTACTCATCCAACTTCTCCCATCAGTCGTCAAAGGACACCGACTCTTGCTAAGTTTTACACCATGGGAGATCGGTAAGAACCCTTTATTAGACGATTCCATGTTGAATTTCTTCAACACTTTTGTCCAAATATGTACTCCGACTCAATCCAATGATACATCTTGATCTATATCTATAGATCCAAATTCCAAGAATGTATGTCTCACCCAAGTCTTTCATTGAGAAACTCCTTTCCAATGATTACTTGATTTCTTGCAACATTTGAACATCATTTCCAATCAATAATATGTCATCCAAATATAAGATCAGAAAGTTTACTTTGCTCCCACTAAACTTCTTGTATAAACAAGAATCGTGATCACTCTTGATGAAGCCAAACGATTTGACCGCTTCATCAAAGCGAATGTTCCAACTCCGAGATGCTTGCTTCAACCCATAAATGGATTTCTGAAGTTTGCATACCTTGTCAGTATTAGCAGGATTGACAAAACCCTCGGGTTGTATCATATACACATCCTCGATTAAATTTCCGTTAAGGAAAGTTGTATTGACATCCATCTGCCATATTTCATAGTTGAAACAGGTTGCTATGGCTAACATGATCCGAACTGACTTAAGCATCGCTACGGGCGAGAAAGTCTTGTTGTAGTCAACTCCTTGAACTTGTCGGAACCCTTTTATGACAAGCTGTGCTTTATAGATAGAAACATTTCCGTCCATATCAGTTTTCTTTTTAAATACCCATTTGCACTCGACGGGTCTTACACCGTATGGCAGATCAACCAAGTTCCAAACTTGATTTTTATCCATGGACTTTAACTTGGATCTCATGGCTCCAATCCATGACTCAGAATCTGATCCCACCATCGCTTCTGAATAAGTTGTCGTCTCATCACTGTCTAATAGTAATACATTATGAACACTTCATAATCTTGCTGATCTTCGTGGTTCTGGTGCAGATGCCGACTTATATACCATGACTCGCTTAACATCCAAGGTTTTTGCCGGCTCGCTACTAGCCAGTTCCTCTCAAATTTCTTTGAGTTGCACTTTGCTCCCAGTGACTCCCCGACTGAGAAACTCATTCTCAAGGAAGACACCGTTTCGAGCAACAAACACTTTGCCCTCTTCTCGGTTGTAGAGGTAGTAACCCAAGGTTTCCCTTGGATACCCCATGAAAATACACTTATCCGAATTAGCCGTAAGCTTATCTGACTGAAGTCGCTTGACAAATGCTTCACAACCCCAAATCTTAAGAAAAGACAAACTCGGGTTTTTGCCTGTCCACATCTCATGCAGTGTCTTCTCTACCGACTTTGATGATACTCTGTTTAGTGTGAACGCTGCAGTTTCTAGACAATAACCCTGAAATGATAAAGGCAGATCTTTCCAACTCATCATTGATCGTACCATGTCCAACAAGGTCCAATTCCGCCTTTCCGTCACATTGTTCCTATGCGGCATTCCAGGCGGAGTAAGTTGAGGAACTATTCCGCAACCTTTCAGATGGTCATCAAACTCATGGCTCATGTACTCGCCTCCTCGATCCAACCGAAGAAACTTTATTTTCTTGCCGAGTTGATTATGTACTTCATTTTGGAATTCTTTGAACTTTTCAAAGGCTTCTGACTTATGTTTCATCAAGTTGATATATCCATACCGACTCAAATCATCAGTGAAGGTAATGAAGTACTCATAACCACCCCTGGCTATCGTGCTCATTGGTCCACATACATCACTATGTACTAGTCCCAACAAGTCGGACGCCCTTTCGCAAATCTTTGCAAAAGGTGTCTTGGTCATTTTTCCGAGTAGACAAGATTCACATGTCTCGCATGACTCCAAGTCGAACGAAGTTAGGAGTCCATCATCATGGAGCTTATTCATACGTTTCCAACTTATATGACCAAGCCGATAGTGCCAAAAGTAAGCCATATTCAGATCATTTGGTTTTAACCTTTTAACATTTATGTTATAAACTGACTCACCATCAAGATTCAAAATAAATAACCCATCCTGAACGGGTGAAAATCCGTGAAACATATCATTCAAATATAAAGAACAACCATTATTCTTAATATTCGACTCATAGCCTTGCCTCATCAAACATGGAACAGAAATAATGTTTCGACTAAGCACTAGAATATAATAACAATTATTCAGTTCCATAATGAATCTAGAATGTAAATGAAGTTGCATCGTGTCGACTTCCTATGCAGCTACTCTCGCTTTGTTGCCGACTCGGATGTCAAACTTGCCTCTTGCCACGCTCCTAGTTCTTACTAGTCCCTGCAACGAGTTGCAGATGTGAATAACTGATCCAGTATCATATACCCAAGAACTTTTAGGTGCATGAGCAAGATAAATGTCTATAACATTGCAAACAAGCGTACCTAAGCCAGAAGTAACACCTTGATGACCCACAAGTATAGGGGATCGCAACAGTCTTCGAGGGTAATCTTACCCAATTTATTGATTCGACACAAGGGGAGCCAAAGAATACTTGCAAGCCTTAACAACTGAGTTGTCAATTCAGCTACACCTGAAAATAGTTCTTGCTCGCAGAAGTTTATCAGTAGCAACAATTTTGTAGTAGCAAAAGCAAAGCAACAACAGCAGTAGAACAAGAGCAATATTAACAGTAGTAGCAAATAGTATGATATGAGCGCGGTAGGCACATGGATGGATGGACGGGCGTTGCATGGATGAGTCTAAACATGTAACTTCAAGATCTAAGGCAATTGCAGATAAATAAGATAAAGCATCCAAGTACTAAACAATCATAGGCATGTGCTCCATATATATCATGTGTGCTCGCAATGAGAACTTGCACAACATCTTTTGTCCTGCCAGCCCGTTGCAGCGGGGCCTCGAGGGAACTACTGGCAATTAAGGTGCTCCTTTAAATAGAGCACCGGAGCAAAGCATTAACACTCCGTGAACACATGTGATCCTCACATCATAGCCATCCCCTCAGGTTGTCCCAATTTTTGTCACTTCGAGGCCTTTGGATCTGGACAATGATATGTGTACACAACTTGCCCCAAAGTGACAGATATCATTGTCACTTATCTACAAGTTGTGTATAGATATCATTGTCCGGATCCAAAGGCCCCGAAGTGACAATAATTGGGACAACCGGAGGGGATGGCTGTGGTGTGAGGATCACATGTGTTCACGGAGTGTTAATGCTTTGCTCCGGTGCTCTATTAAAAGGAGCACCTTAATTGCCAGTACTTCCCTAGAGGCCCCGCTGCCACGGACTAGTTGTACAGAAGATGTTGTGCAAGTTCTCATTGCGAGCACGTATGACTATATTTGGAGCACATGCCTAGGATTGTTTAGTACTTGGATGCTTGTTATTATTTATCTGCAATTCCCTAGATCTTGAAGTTACATGTTTAGACTTGTCCATGCAACGCCTGTCCATCCATCCCTATGCCTACCACACTTAAATCCTGTCATTTACTATAATTGTTACCACTGTCCTTATTTTACTACTCCTGTTACTTTGCTATCGTTACTACAAAACTGTTGCTACTGATAAACTACTGGGAGCAAGACTGTTTCCAGGTGTAGCTGAATTGACAACTCAGTTTTTAAGGTTATAAATATTCTTTGGCTCCCCTTGTGTCGAATCAATAAATTTGGGTTTTACTTCCCTCGAAGACTATTGCGATCCCCTATACTTGTGGGTCATCAAGACTATTTTCTGGCGCCGTTGTCGGGGAGCATAGATTTATTGATAAAGTTCACTTGGAATTATTATTGTTTGCTGCTATCCATTCATCATGGGTAAAACTCGTGATGGAAAAGTTCCTATATTACCATCCACTATAAGAAGAGGTACAGTTCCGAACACCTCTGTTGATCTTGATTCACCATCTTTGATGAGTAAGCTCCTTACACCACCACATACATATGTTACACATACTGCTACTTTTGTTGAATCTGAAATTGCTTCTGATACTCATGATGTTACTTCTACTATGCTTTTTGAGAGTGGTTCATTAGGTCCTTTCCTAGATGCTACAATTGCTAGAACTATAATTGAAAACACTGAAACTCCTAATGAAGATATTACTACATCTGTTAGTTCACCTGAGTCTAGAGAGTGTCCTAGCTATGATATTGATGACAGTTATATTGAAATGACTGATGAATTTATTGAAGAATGTTGAAACACTCATGGTGCTAGTGCTATTAAGAGTCTTCTTGAGAGACGTACTGTTAGACCTAAATTATTTCCTGATGCTAAGTTTTCCACATCTCCCATAAACATTAAAGATAAGGATTATGATTTCTCCCTTGATTTATCTTACCCTAACCATTGTTGATAAAGAACCTTTTTGTGGGACTAAAAATGAAAGTGTTGTGGCACATATGACTGAGCTCTCTACCATGAGTGGCTTATTTTCTGATGATATTAAGAAACGCACCTACTTTGTTGCTAAAATTTTCCCTTTTTCATTGAAAGGAGAAGCTAAAGATTGGTTTAATAATTTACCTCCTGGATCTATTAAGAGTCCTGATGACTTGATTAATACTTTCTTTCAGAAATATTTCCCTCCTAATGCTCGACATACCATTTTGCAGGAACTTTTTTATTTTAAACAGGGAGAAGAGGAGAAATTGCCTGAATCATGGGCAAGGTTTTGTGCTTTAATTCAAGCATAGCCTGGATGTCCAATACCTAAAAATGAGCTTCGTGATATATACTATAATGGACTAACTGATGAATCTAGGACATACCTGGATAGTTGTGTTGATTGTGTTTTCAGGAAAAGAACTCCCGAAGAAGCTGAGGAATTAATGGCTAAAATAAGCATGAATTATGATGACTGGGCTACATCTGAGTCAACTACATCTAAGCCAGCTACACCTGAACTAACTGTGCCTGAGCCAACCCCAATACCAACACCAAAGAATAGGGGAGTGATTGAACTAAATGATGAAGTGATGAAGGAAGCTAAGAAATGTCTTAAGGAGAAGGGTATTAAATCTGAAGATGTGAAGAATTTACCTCCTATAGAAGCATTATGTAAGTCAATCTCCCACTCATCCACTATTGAGGTACACTGTCTCCAACATTTTGATGAAGGTGATATTCTTTTTTCTAAACCTCCTGATCAATGCTTAGAAGAATTTGATATTTATGTTGTTAAGAAAGATAATTTTAATAAGAGAGTCCCGAATCATTTAACGGAAAACACTAGAGCTATTAATGAGCTGCATGATATTGTGGAAAGAACCTCCAATGATGTTAAAATGCTTGATAAACATTTCCAAATGGTTCAAACTCAAATTGATCAGCTTACTAAAGTACAAAATGATATGCTAGTTAATGCTTCTAGAGAAAAACATGCTTATGAAATTAGAACTAGGAGTGGTGCTTCCACTCAAGATCCTTTATATCCCGAGGAACATCCTGAAATAATTGAGCAAGATTCTCAACAAGTTGAAAATAACAGTACTTCTTCTAAGAGAAAGAAAAAGAAACATAAAACAGTTGTAGAACCTTCTGAACCTGCTAAAGATCCTAATAGTATATTTGTTTCTGATGTTGAAACTGAAAGTGGTAATGGTAAAAATGATGCTCCTGATAAAGAAGAAATTGAAGAAGAACTTGAAAGCCACACTAAGAATACTAAGTACACTAAGGAAGATTTTGTTGCTAATAAACATGGTAGTGAAAGAGAGACTTGGGTGCAAAAACCAATGCCTTTTCCTGATAAGAAACACAAGTCAAAGGAAGAAGAACACTATAACAAGTTTTGTGAGTGGATGAAACATTTGTTTTTGCAAATTCCTTTGACTGATGCTATTAAATTGCCTCCTTATTCAAATTATATGTAGGATATTGTCTCTAATAAAAGGAAGATTCCTAATGAGGAAATTTCCACTTTACTTGCTAATTATTCCTTTAATGGTAAGGTTCCAAATAAACTTGGAGACCTAGGTATTCCAACTATTCCTTGTTCTATCAAAAATAATTATGTTAGAACTGCTTTGTGTGATTTGGGAGAAGGAGTTAGTGTTATGCCTTTTTCTCTCTACAAGAGACTTCAACTGGAAAAATGATACTAACTGATATATCTTTGCAAATGGCTAATAACTCTACTACTATTCCTGTTGGTATATGTGAGGATGTTCCCGTTCAAGTGGCTCATAATTGTTTGATATTAACTGACTTTGTTGTTCTTGAAATTCCTGAAGATGATAATATGTCTATTATTCTTGGGAGACTTTTTCTTAATACTGTAGGTGCTATCATTAATTGTAATCAAGGAAAAGTAACTTTTAATGTTAATGACAAGGAGCATACTGTCTATTTCCCCAAGAAGATTGATAAGAATTATGTCCTAAATTCAATTGAAAATATTGAGGGCATCAAAGTTGGAGAAATTTATTGTCTTTTACCACAAGGAGATTATGAAACTATTATGATTGGGACTATTGCTATCAAGGTTGAGGTAACATAATCATTTAGTGAAATGTAAAGTTTTGCTTCATAAAAAATTGTTTTGGTAACAAGACCTGATTAACCTTGTTAACAAAGGGATTTTGATGAACAAAACAATGTTTTCACCATGATTATCTTTGCTCATTTTTTACTTTCTCTATTCCAATCTTTGCTCTTCACCTTGTTCATCTTAGTATTGCTAGTTGTTTGCATATTAGAGTGTCTTAGAACTTCTATATTTTAGTTTTGATTTGTTTTTCCATCTTTCCCAAATCATTTTTCCTGCAAAAAAATCATTTATCAATTCCTGAAAATTTCTCAAAAATAAAGTTTCTCGAAAAAATCCAGAAAATTCATATTAAATTTTGACACCAAAAGAGGGGCAGAGAGGCACCTGGAGTGACCTAGGGGGCCCCACCAGGCAAGCACACCACCTGGTGGCGTGGCCACACCAGGGGTACGCCTGGCCATGGTGTGGGCCACCCCTGGCCCTCCACTTATTCTCCCACCTGCCACTTCTCTCTCTCTCCCCCGAGAAAACACCATTTCATTGCTCAAACTCGTGTTCTTGCTGTTCTTCCTCACGATTTTCGATCTCCTTGCTTAGCCCACCTTAGCTGCTAATTTTTGGAGGTTTGCTCTCCTAAAAAAGAGAGATGGACAACCATACTTTTGGAGAAGTGTTTGAAAGAGACACACCTAGGAGGGCAAGGCCTTCGAGATCAGCCTCTCTATTTAGGCCATCATATAATGAAGATCTTATTGCGCCGTGCTTCGGCAATGAGGGAGATGATACAGATGCGCACCAATCTACCTTCCCTTGTTTTGCCTTTTTGCAAGCTGTAGGGATCCTCGATTATTTCTTACTTCTTGTTCAGAGGGTTGGTCTAACCACTTACATGTGAGATGAGAGTGAGAAATATGCTTTGTTCACCAAAACTTTTGTGGAAAGCTTCACTTTCACTAATACCCCTTATAGGTCAACTATTTCATTTAAAATCTATGATAAACCTATCACCATGCCATTGGAAAGATTTTGCAGCATTATAGGTATTGGCATGACTGGGACAACAAAGAAGATCCAGAATCAACCCGCTGATTTGCTAGAGCTCCATCGAGGTGTAACAAATGATGATGACCACACAACCCAGCGTGGGAAGATAAGAAACATTCAACTCCCAGCTCTTGGATATTTTGCTTATTGTCTTGCCACTAGCATTCTTGGTACAGAGAACACTAGTAATATTTCTAATTATCATTTAGCTTTTCTCGCTGTTGCACTTAATAATGAAACCAAGTATAATCTTGGTTATCTCATTACTCGCCGTCTAGCTGCTAGAGGACCCATTTATGGGGGCATTATTGCTGCACGCATGGTTGCTGCCTTGGACCTTTCTGTTGATCCTAATGATACAATGTTGGCCTCACAGAGGCTTGATCTAGCTGCTATGAAAGCACATCACTTTGTTACTGCTAACTCTAGTACATAGAGTTTAGTTTATAGGATGTTGTTTACTGACGGAGAGGAGAGGGAAATTCCCTTGCCACAGTCTACTTTGTTTACTATTTTCAGGAGGCCATGGTTGCGCTCCAAGGAGGAGATGGACGAGCAGCTCCGCTTGCTTGGTTTCCATGGGAGCACCACCAGGGGGATGCGCCCTCTTATGACTACTCTGCGCACTACGGCGGGGCTTCCCCGAGTTCGTATCAAGACGAAGGAACTTCTTTGTCATATTATGGAGGCGCCCCTTCTTGGACAGCTTGGGTTTGATCTCCACTTAGGCCAAAAGTCTAAGCTTGAGGGGAGGTATACCGACATCACACTCATCTATATATCATATTTTGCCGGTACTTTGCATATCCATGTTTCGCTTTCTTTCCTTTTAGTTTTTGTTCTTGCTTTGTTTCTTATTTCCAAAATACAAAAAGACCAAAAATGTTTTTGTTATTTCTCTTTGTTCGCTTCTTTATCTTTTAGCCTTGGTTTGCTTCCCCATTTTTAGCTTTGGTTTGATTATTCTAGAAACCCAAAAAGATTTTGCTTCGTTTGCTCTTTCCTTCAGTTCGTGTCTTCAAAAATCGAAAACCCAAAAATATTTGTTGTTCTTCTCTGGTTTTGTAAAGTTTGTTGCAGGGTTCAGCGGTCCGCAGTGACTCCTTGGAGTTTGGTTTTATATTATTATTCAAGTAACACAAGTGAAAGGCAATAATGATGATTTACGACAACTCGAGGTGTGGTAAGAGGCTGGTATGAACTCTATTTGTTTTCATTTTTGTACATATACTCATCATTGTGGGCATGCTTAGTCTGTTCATGCAAGGTGTATGTTATTTAATGGGTACTTAGTAGTTCCTGCTCTCTTATGATTAGTTCCAATTTGCTAATAGTTTGTAGCAGGTCATATAAATGTTTGCATGCATTGTACTATTCATAAGATGGTATGACATTGTGGTATCCTCATCTGAATGTTTTATTTGAATTTATTTGGCACATGCTCACGCATGCATATGACTAAACAAAATGTTAGTTAAGCCTTGATGATTTATTTTTCCTTAGAGTTCTTGTGTCACTTTTATGTCATTATTAATTTTGTTTTGTCGCAAGCATGATTATGACAGTTAATGCTCTCTCGATTGTCGCTCCCTTTCTATTGCTAGCCTTCACTTGCACTGAGTATAAGCTCTACTCGCGCATCCAACTCCCCAAAACCAAAATTTTCAAAAAGTGTCCACCATATCTACCTATTAGCATCATTGTTATTCCTTGCATATTTATTATGCCTTGTTTTCTTCCAAATAAAATGTTTGCTTGTTATGAGAAAATTAGTTAGTAAAGCTTTCACGAACTTGATGGCACACTTTATTTTCTTGCATTTAATAAATCTGAACCATTGTGACTGTGTATGTAGTTATATGCTTGCAATTTATAAGTTGGGAGTTAGCAGAACCATGCTGTCATGGGGAACACTTTTAACACTTGTACATATCTATCCAGTTGATATCATGCTCTTTTGTTTACGGATGTCGGCGGTGTGAAATAAAAGGGGAGCTTGTAAGTCCATGAAGTGTTATATATGTGTTAGAGAAATGTCTGGGTAGCTAGCCTAAGCCATGCCTAATCATGGTGGAAACTTGCAGCATAAGCACAGTGAGCAATCGATGAATCATCTTCAGAAAAAAAGAAAATAAAAATAAAAAAGCACCATACTCATGGTAAATAAAAAGATCGTTGAGATGCTCATTGTCTGTTGCCTTGTCATTTTGATATGTGATAGCTCCTTTGTCATGGGGCAAGGAGTACCCCGTTGCCGGTTCTCTATGATACACATATACTTACAATGACAAGAACTTGCTTGTGACTAAAGTTGAGTAGCATGAGGAACGGCCCTCGTACTCAAGGGACATGAGATTTTCAGCTTATGATTTGTCAAGCATATAACTCATATTTGACCTCACTTTAACCTTAACCACTTCAAGATGCTTATGATAGGGACAATGAGATCTCAAACCTAATGAGTACCATACTTTCAACATTTGGAAGCCTTTCAAACCTTTTTAATCTTTTCTTTCACTTTTATGTTGAGTCACCATTTATTCTATGAGCACCTTCCCGAGAGCATAGCTGTCATTCTTAGTGTAATGTGCTTGTCCTAGGACATGGTTAATTGTGACATAACTTTGATGCTTGTATCTTTGATATTTTTTACTTCTAGTGTTCACTTAAATTGCAGAGGTGCCTTGGCATTTATGTTTTGCTCCAAAAAGATAGGCAAGCGAGATACCACTTTATCATATCTTCCTATGAGCATTACAATCTTCCATATGCTTATGTTTCATGTTGCTTATTATTATTGTGTTGGAATCTCTTCATAAGCTTGCATGACTATTGGGTAAACTTGTTTGCATACTCCTTATTATGAATTTTCTAAGTATTTGATCATATGCTGAGAATATATACATCTTATGAAACAAATGTGTTCGTGAAAGTTTCTTTTATCGCACTCAGTTTTCAACTGAATTGCTTGAGTACAAGCAAAAAGCTAAGCTTGGGGGAGTTGATACGTCCAAAATGTATCTATTTTCCTGAACACTTTTGCTATTGTTTCTCCTCTAATTTGTGTAATTTGGATACAACTAACATGGACTAACGCTGTTTTCAGTAGAATTGCTTTGATATATCGTTTTTGTGCAGGAAATCAACTTTAAGGAAAAATTCCGTAAAATATGCCAAAAATCCTATTTTTCCAGAAGACTCACGGAGACAGGAGACGGAGGGGAGAAGAGGCCAGAGGGGCCCACACCACCCCCTAGCGCGGGCCAGTCTGGCTGTGCCAGGGCATGGTGTGGTTGCCTCGGACTCCACCTCGACCTCTCCTTTCGCCTACATAAACCCTCTGACCTAAAAACACTAGGGGGTTCGACGTTTTTTCAGATAGAGTTCCGTTGCGCCGCCACTACCAGAAACCGCGATTCAGAACCAGAAACTCCATTCTGGCACCCTGCCGGGACGGGGAATTGGAGGAGATCATCACCATCATCATCACCAACGCCTCTCCATAAACCATCCATGATTCCCCCATCCATGAGTGAGTAATCCCCCACAATAGGCTATGGGGATGGCAGGGATTGGATGATCTCTCTCATGTAATTGCATAAGATTGTTAGGGCATGGTGCCTAGTATCTATTGTTAGTGCTTTTTGACACTGTTGCAACTTGTTATGCTTAATGCTTGTCACTAGGGCCCGAGTACCATGATCTCAGATATGAACATGTTATTGATTCATGATGATATTATTATTTATGATCTTACATGCAAGTTGTATACACATATCGTTGTCCAGGACCCGAGGCCCCGAAGTGACACAAATTGGGATAACCGGAGGGGATGGCTGTGATGTGAGGATCATGTGTGTTCACAGAGTGTTAATGCTTTGCTCCGGTGCTCTATTAAAATGAGTACCTTAATTTTCAGTAGATTCCCTTGAGGCCCGCTGCAACGGGCTGGTAGGACAAAAGATGTTGTGCAAGTTCGTATTGCGAGCACGTATGACTATATATGAAACACATTCATATGATTACTTAGTACTTGGATGCTTTAACTTATTTATCTGCAAATGCCCTTGTCTTGATTATTACATGAATTGTCTTGTCCATGCAATGCCCGTCCATCCATCCCTATGCCTACCGCACTTAAATCCTGATGTTTACTATAATTGTTACCACTGTTCTTATTTTACTACTGCTGTTACTTTGCTATCGTTACTACAAAACCATTGCTACTGATAAACTACTGCGAGTAAGACTGATTTCAGGTGCAGCTGAATTGACAGCTCCGTTGTTAAGGCTTATAAATATTCTTTGACTCCCCTTGTGTCCAATCAATAAATTTGGGTTTTACTTTTCTCAAAGACTGTTGCGACCCCCTATACTTCTGGATCATCAGTCACCCACTTGTATATTGACTTGCACATCATATGGATTCTCCAAACAGCTACATGATCTTAGTAAAATAAATTACATAGAGAATCCGACACGCTGGTCGTTATACAATAAAATAACAGCACATAGGCACTTGTCGGCTGACAAAACCGTGATTCGCAGATCACGTATGGATTATACACATCACATGCACATAAGTCATACCATTCACAACTTCATGCAAAAACAAGTTATGCATAGATATGATATCTACCGGTATTGTAAAACTCGTAACGAAATCTAAGGCTCTACGACAGGGCGAAGCCGACGATCATGCATGGGTTTTTCAAAAACGTAGATCTCATCTACATTCTGAACATGGATTCTGATCATTGTTCCGACTCGATCAAACTCAGTTTATCTTTGATCACCGCTTCTAGATTTAAGTGTCATAGTCTATCCCGATGGCTGAAACCGACCGGTAGGGGTATGTCGTTCTACGACCTTAGCAGTATGAGCACGAAAATCAGATCTTCCATTCGCCGAGTACAGTTGATCCAATCAACATTGTACAAAACTAATATATCTCATAGATCAACCACCAAAATAGCAAATAGATCCAATCTAATGGTAACTGCACATCACATATACATGATGTCGAGCCTAAAAGGCAGAAGCTATCGCTCCAATACCACTATTGAGCCGCGAAGAGAAAAACAAAACTTTTTACCCTACGCGGTTATCCCAAGATCTTGCTGAGGTAAAAGTCCACGAGGATTACCACTAGACACGCGATTGAGGATTACTGATGAATCGCGTAAGTTGATGCAGTGCAGTCCTCACGATTCGATCCAATCTCATGATCGTCCAAGTGTTGAACGTACATCACCTCCACTGGTATCCACACATACGAGGAGGAGCTTCGGCGGTGGACTGTTAGGTCCCGTGCGGTGGCTGGACTAAATGTGGCTAGCGTTTCCAACACATGGAGTGGTCTAACTGTGCCCTTTGGGTATCCCGTGCCCTAGTATATTTAGGGAGTGGAAGTGGGCTCCACTCTCTTATGGCCCATCCAGTAAAGCCTATACGAGTCTCTGCGAGTCCAACTCACTAACTTAGACCATGTCGTATTCGGGTCCCACCCAAACGACTTGCTCCTGATCTTAAGTGTGTGACCCCGCACGCTCATGGCAACTTGGACACGATTGGAGTCCGACTCTCAATCAATTAGTCGGTAGTGGCTCCTAGCAGAATGTGCTGACTCCCAAGTACCAAAGAGTCATGACAGCATGCCTTTCTAATGTTACTTGCATCCAAGTCCTTTTTTCCTCACGATATACCTTGCCGAGTTACAGGCGAATGATCGTCATCCCTTAAATAAACCGACTCTCTTCTCGATTCGAGATAAGTGATTCATCCGACTAACTCTTAGTTGATCATTTCGGTTAACACTTAACCGAGTCGTGCATGGCCATGTTTTCCGAATCATATCATCCGATAGGGCATAGAGAATATCTGTCTAAGTGGAGGGGCAAAATCCCATCTTGATTATTCACATCACGCGGCTTGATTCTCAGTCGACCCGAACTCTGCCTTTATAACTGTCCTATGACAGAACAACATTTGACAAACCTAAGTCAGTGATCCTCAACTCAGATTATGCAACAAACTCAGGTCTAAGGATTACATTGACATACAAATGACGACTTGTTCGTTGTATCCCAATGTGGGTCAATCTGACTCGCTAAACTCTTTAGCCGAATATGTGTAAGTCGAAATAGCATCACCATGCCCATGACAGATGGAATCGAGTCATCAGCCGACTTTCATATTGGTCTAAGTTGTGTGTCTAGCACAACCTTAATGACCAAGGATGTTTAGTATGAACAACATGATTGTATAGTTTTATAATCGAATCACATATCAATGATATACACATCAAATATTCATACAAGGACAACTTAATAACTTTATAAATATTATGGGAATTACATCATACATGATTGCCTCTAGTGCATATTCTCAACAGTCTTTCACTTGCACTAGAGTCAATCTTCCGACATCACGTGTCTAGACATCTATAGCTCTTAGGTGCGCCTCATGCTTCGGCTGTGATAGCAGCTTTGTCAACGGATCCGCAATATTTGCATCCGTGTTTGCCTTGCATAACTTGATATCACACTGATCCACGAACTGGCGAATCAGGTGGTATCGCATGAGTATGTGTTTGTTCTTCTGATGTTGTCTAGGTTCCTTGGCTTGTGCAATAGCACATTGTTGTCACAATACACGTTAATGGATTGGCAATTGTTGATTAACTAAATTTGCTATAGTGGATTAAAACATGTCTAGAAAATCCACTAAATTTTATTTTGCCTATACTTGTAAAGGACATGGAAATTGTTGATTAACTAATTTTGCTTTCCTTGTCAAAAAATAAATCAACCTAGTTATTATCCTCTCACCCGCGAGGTGAGATTTGTCCCCTTTGGCATATGTCTGAAAAAAAAACTCCCTCCATCTTAAAAAGAAAGTCACAGATTTGTCTACGTTTGTATATAACTACTATGTATACACTCTTTTAAGGAGCAGTGGACCAATCCACCTCGAATCTAAGCTGCGAGAATTGGCTATTTACATCAAAATAACATAAACTTGAAAGAAATTCACATATTAAACTTTGACCGAAAGAATTTCACTAGATCTAATCCGTTTTGCAGCGCTGTATAGAGTGGCGTTGATGCCACCGTTCGTGGCATTGCACAACATGGTGCGGCACCGTCGCTCATTGTCAGGGGCGGAGCCAAGGGGGATAGTAGGGGCTAGACCCCCTCTAACCATCAGCCCCCCCTATAATTATGTACTACTAATTACCTCACCTAATTACTTAATTATTTTGAGAGGCCCAAGTCTAATGTGTGCATCTAGCTAGGTATTCAATGGAACCTCAAAAAAATAGCCCATCAAGCTACTGTGGAGAGTTGAAAAAATGAAAACTCTTATGTTTCTGTGTGTTAGTTTGCCGGACAGAGTGTCGTTGATTGATCTATTAGCCTAGGGCTCCTTCCTTCTTTCACGGTCGAACTACGTCTCTATCGATACGCATTGATGTCTTCTATACGCCATGACCCATGAGACGGCGAAGGTCGCGGCCGATGTAGTGTCGGCACGCCGCCCGGTGCCGACGCTCTTAATCCTACATTAGTTCTTGTCGTGGTTTCACGGCATAACCATGGAGTAGCACACTCAGACCTTAAGGTAGGTATACACAAACTAGTACTAGTAGCCTTTTGTGGTCTCTCATATAGATTATAAGTTTATGACTTGTTAGTTTGGTTAATTGTTTACTTGCATATATGATAATGTATTTGTTTACTAGTTGGATGTGTTTCTCTAATCTTCTATGCACATATTATCTTTGGGGGAAAAACTAACTCAATGAAGATTTTTTACAAGCCACTTTCATCCTAAATTTAATTTGTAGAAATTTGTTTTTGTGTGGTGGCAAAGCCAAACCTTTATATTGATAGGCTTTGATGTGGGTATCTTGACTTGATATATGTGATGTATTATCCTGTCAAAAAAATCTTCGCCCCCCTCATGTTCAAATCCTGGCTTCGCCCCTGCTCATTGTGTTGCACTTTCAAAGTGTGGCACCACCTGTCATGACATTGCACAACACAGTGCAGCGTCACGCCATAAAAAGGGTTAGACCTAATAAAAAAATTCTGCGAAAGTTCACTATGTGAATTTATTTAAAGTTTAGATTACTTTGATGCAAATTGCCGCGAGAATCAAGCGACTAGCATCTGGGTGGCATCTTCGCCCGCGCGCCAGCACATCGCTCGATCGTGTTACGTGACAGTGCCTCGTCGTTTATCATCAGCTACTGGACAAGCTAATTCGGTAATAGGGGCTGCTACTGCTAGCCGTCCGTGGATGCGTCCAAAGAAATAAAAGAAACCAACGACGACGACGCGTTGCATTCAGATCTCGCTTTCGACATCAATAATAATGCACATCTCAAACACACACTGTACAGGTCTCTCTGTGTGTTGGATCGCAAGACTTCCGCCGCACATGGATTCGCGTCGTTAACCACGTAAGCCCCCTGTCCTTTTGGGTTCATGTAAGACAGAGAACTGTGATTGGGTCCCTGTCTCTTTCTCTCTCTCTGTCAGTCAGCTTTTACGAAACGACTTTTGATGAGCTTTTGAGTATCTTGGTATTTTGGATTCTATATTTTTTTTGGATAAAAGGGGACATATTAAGCGGCAGGCGTTATTAGAGGTCTACTAGTCGAGAGAGCCTGAGGTTCAGAACCCAGCCACACGATACCTTCGTGACTCCGTCTTCGTAAAATCTCCGAGACGATGACCCCTTTTCAGTGGGGAGCACTACGCGTCTCCCGGGGTATATTTACCTCCGATCCCCCGGGTCCTCATGCTCACACGTGTCCACCTAAACCCGCTTTTGCTATAGTCAGACCCGCTTTGCTACATAGTGCTCCGCTTTTGCTACACTGTAGCAGAAAACGGTTCGGCCCAGAAATAGAAAAACAGATTGGACCTCGTCGGAGATTTCGCCGGAATCCTCGCCGGAGACCGTGTAGCAAAAAAGTTGGGCTAACGTAGCATATTCGACCTCGCCGGAGACTCGCCAGAGGCTTTCGCCGGTAAACCTCGCCGGAGATCATGTAGCAAAAACTCAATGCTATTGTAGCAAAAACGCAAAACGGTGGTAGCAAAAAAGTTGTGTTAATGTAGCAGATCCGACCTCGCCGGAGACGACCTCGCCAGAGATCGTGTAGCAAAAACTCAACGCTATTGTAGCAAAATCACAAAACGGATGTAGCAAAATCACAAAATCATAATGCCGAACCTCGCAGCAACGCTGGCGGCCCAAGGTAGCAGAGCCGGCCGCCGTATATAGCAGAACTGGCCTCCGTCGGTAGCAGAACCAGCCGGCGTCGTGGTAGCACCGCCGATGGCCCTATGTACCATCACTCGTGACCTGTGGTAGCATCACCGGTGGCCTTGGGTAGCAGTAGCACCCATGGCGGCCGCTCGTCGCATCTTCGGCCAACTTTCAGCACGACGCCAGCTAGTAGCGGCCTCCGTCGCCGTCTATAGCAACGTCCGCCAATGCATGTAGCAGCCGTCGACGCCTCGTGTAGCAGCCACCGTTGTCTCCCTGTAGCAACAGCCACCAGCGTATGTAGCAGCCGCCGTCGCTGCCCATGGCAGCCGCCTTCGCCCCGTGCAGCAAGCCCTCCCGCCCCTTGTAGCAAGCCCAGGGGACGGTTGTAGCGACAATAGCGGTGGAGAATTTTAGCATCGCCTGCGTGAGCTACCACCGCCCGAGGCCTACCGTAGCAACACCACAGGCCTCCAGTGGCAGGCACCACCATCCCTTGTAGCGACCAGCGCATGCGCTTGTAGCAAATAGGAGTCCTCACTTGAATCGTCGAGGTGGATGTGGAACCCTGGGGCGGCGGCCATGGCGTACATGTCGAGGAGCACCGTCCCGGAGGAAGAATCGGTGGCAGGATACCGTGAAGCTTCGCCTCACCCCTAGCTTCCGTGTGCCAGCAGCTGCTGGACTCCGTCGCCTCTAGATATGAGTCAGGGGATGCAAGATGGGGTTGCCATACGGCGGCATGGAGGCGGCGCGTCGGTGCGAGAGGAACGACCGTGGAGCTCCACCGTGAGAGCAACGTCAGGGAGTCCAGGAGGGAGAGGAATGCTGGAGGAGGCGGAGGAAAATCCATGGAATTTGTGGCTCGCGTGAGCTTCCGTGAGGATAGGAAGGATAAGGCCAACGTGGGTGGGTCCCATCTACAGCGGTGTCCCATGAAAGTGGTGGGACACGTGTCGAGCATACGAGCCGGGGGACGCGTCGCGTGCGATCTCCCAGAGGAATCCTATCATTTTCCCTTTTCAGTTACCGCTACCACCAAGCATGAACAATCTGACTCCATATAGAAATTGGTTTGTCAGTCCATTTACAGAGCAAGCTTCAATCCTTATTCACAACGATGCTTTGCTTCACCGTCAACAGGATCCATGCAAAAAAAAATATTACCAGCAAGCCAGAAAAATAAATATAACATCACCATCTTCATCAGGAAAGAAACTATGCCCGCACCTCACCGAACCATCTTCAGTTTCAACCGAGCACTCAAAGTTTAGCTTCACCCGTCTTGGCAAGGGTCCACTGTTTCTCGCTTGATTTCCCCTAGGTAGGGATGCAGGAATGGGACATTTGGGACATGTGGGATATCAATTTTAAACTATTAGACTAACTTGAATTTAGGTGGGATAAGTGGGATAAGCGAGATATGTTAAATCTAGCTTATCCCACTTATCCCACTTAGTTTTGAGTTAGTCTAGTAGTCTAAAAATGATATCCCACTTGTCCTAATTGTTCCACTTCTGCATCCCTACCCCAAGGGTTCCACGTCATTCCGTGCGTACACCACGCCACAAACAACACCGACTGAAAACTATGCAGTCGAGACAAGTATTTTTCTTTTCTGCCAAAAATCTCACCAAATTATTGATAGTACTACAAATAACCAGAATTAAAAAAAATACAAATGTGCCCTTAGACCACCTACGGATGCCTACAATAAATTCTTCATAAAAGACTACCTACGTCTATGGACCTATTTTAAATTTCTATTACGTTTAGGTTCCTTTATACTGTTGTTGTTAATAATTATTCATAGATTAGTGGAATTTTCGCAAAAAATAGACCGTCTATACTATATATTTAAAAAATCAGTACTATAAGACCTCCCTGCTACGCTGCAGAAAAAAAATGCTACATATATTTCACTCAAGTTTTTATTTTGTGATAATTAGTCTATTTAAGTTACTATGTACTCCCTCCGATCCAAATTAATTGACTTGGATTTGTCTAGATTCGAATGTATCTAGACATATTTTAGTATTAGATATATCTGAATCTAGATAAACTCAAGTCAATTAATTTGGATCGGAGTATGTCAAACCAATTCACTTTTCAACCGAGCTTGTTTCTAGGCTTGTAAGAGGGGTAAGATCGACATGTGTTAGAAAAATAATATTGAGCGTCCGACCAACAGCTCGAAATTTTATATGAGTGAAAAGATAATTGAATTCTAACATTTTTGGGAAAAGATACAGTATTTTATTCACTTGGTGTAATCAAACACAATTTTTGGTTAAAATTATGTGATTCAATCCTACATAAATCAAATAAGCATATACATAGGACTTATATATTCCTTTCTTTATATTCCTACATTTTCGAATATAAACCCGCAAATTCGGTTAGATGAGCAAAATTCCGGTTTTGTGTGGCTAAACCGGAACTAACCGAACACGCATCGGCTTTAGCCACGCAAAAAATTTGAGGATCGGCCTCTTCAGCTCGCATATTTGCGTGGCCGTCACTCGACTCGCAAAAATCCCTACCGCTCTTCCCGCCGCTCTCTCGCCCCACCGACCACTGGATCTCCTCCGCTGCCATTGTTCCCCGCCACCGATGTCTTCCCTAGGCCGCCGCTGGTCCTCGCCGACCATCCACAACGTCGTTTGGGGCCGCGGAGTGCGCCATAGAGCTGGTGGAGGCCATGGGCTCGACGACCTTCCACTGCCACGAGTACCACGGCGTGCGGCAGCGAAAGTGGGGGACGTGGGTGGCCGAGATCTACGACCGGAACACCGGCCGTAGAATCTGGCTCGGCACCTATCAGTCGGCACGGTAGGCGGCGTGGGCCTACGACATCGAGAATGTCCGGATCCACGGCAGCAACTGCGGCGAGCTGAACTTCTCCCCTCGGCAAGACACATGCGCGGAGTTGTTCTCCCTGCCGGGCCGTGGTCAGGAGGCACGAGTGGCATGTGAAGACCGGGAGGCACGGGAGCGCATCGAGGCAAAGGCGGCCAGGGAGCGCTACATGGCGGACTTGTGCCACCGCTTCCCGGAGCGTGTCACGGAGGAGGAGTGGTTGTACGCGGAGTATGCCGCTCGGAGGGCCGTAGGAACGGATTCCTCCAACGCCGTCGGCCCCTCTTCTTCAGCACATTGTTGTCCCTCTTCCACCGTGGCTGGTCCCTCCATGTCTGCCGCTGTCGTCGACCTCGCAAGCGACGGCGATGGCTGGAGCCCCTACAGCGACTCGTCGACGGAGAGGTGGTGGCAGAGCCTCGACGACTAGGCTTTGACGCCGATGCCGATGACACCGGCCTAAATCGGTTTTAGATCATGTTTTAATCGTGTTTTAGATCGTGGTTATTAGGTTTAATCAATGTTTAGGTAATCTAGTTTGAATAATGTTTGAACCATGTTTAATTATGTTCGAATATTTGTAACTAAATCTATGAAACAATTTGTGATCAAAATATGTGTGATTTGCTCATTTAGATTTAGGGGTTAGGCTAGGTACCGTCTCTTTTTAGATGAACAAATATCGGGAGTTAAAAGATGGAGGCCGATATGCGCGGCTAACCGATGCGGATTCGGCTAGAGATGGTCTTAGATAGGGCGAGGGCTTTTCACTGATCTTTTCAGGCGACTCCATCTAGGGGTGGGCGTTCGGTCATGACCGACAATTCGGTCTTTGTATTTCGGTCTATTTTAAATTCGGTCCTTGAAAAAATAAAAACCGAATTATACTTGATAGTTTTACTACCCGAAAAATTCGGGTACCTACTAATTCGGTTCGGGTTCGGTCATGACCGAATAACATGATCAATATTGTCAACACAAAAGATACACATTACTTATTAAAAATATGACAATATTTCAACTATATTTTAAATATTTTAATACATATATTATCATTTAGTGGAAGAAATAAACGTGCAACAATCCTAATAAAATGTAGCGAGTCTACAATAGCACTTTGATCATCATTCAACAATGCCATAATTCATGCACATCACACAAATTTGGAGTTTCAGATAGTCTTATGTAAAATTCGGTCTGTTCGGTCTATTCGGTTACTTAGGAACTAAAGACCGAATAGACCAAACTAAATTCGGTCTATAAAATTCACTACCTAATTTTCTTGTCGGTCTTTTCAGTTTTGGTCTATTCGGGTTCGGTCTCGGTCTTTTCGGTTTCGGCCTTCGGTTATCGGTTTTTATGCCCACCCCTACTCCATTAGTCAGGTGGGATCCCGCCTAAATCCCATTTCTAGTTCATTTCTTAAAATCTAGTACAAATTTTTGCTTAAAATTTACACTAGAATTTAGCAAATGAACTACAAGTGAAATTTAGGTGGATCCCACTTGACACCCTATACTCCATCTATTCCACATACGTCACCTGCAATTGAAACCCTGGTGGGCGAGCTCAACATCTCGAACTCAAGCCACCCAGCCAGACGCGTGGTTCTCATTTTGGATTTTTCGAATATGTATTTTTTTAGGATTTTTTTACTCCCTCCAATCCAAATTAATTGACTCTAATTTATTTAGATTCAAATATATCTAGACATGTTTTAATGTTAGATATATTTGAATCTAAATAAATTCAAGTTAATTAATTTGGAGTTAATTTGGAGGGGAATTCGGTTCTTAGTCCGAAGTCTGAATACTGTTAAGTGCATAACTAGACAGCCGAAACCTCTACACTATACTTCAAGCAGCGACCTTCCGCGCTCCCCGGCCGGCGCGAGTGAGGAAACCAAGACGATCGACGACACGACCGCCATGGCGCACGACGGAGCTGCCGATGAAGCCACCACCGTGCCGCTGCTCGCGTCGTCGGAGAAGCCACGGCGGAACATGTATGCTTTCGGCTGCGCCACGCTCGCCTCCATGACCACCATCCTCATGGGCTACAGTACGTGACCACACACTCTGTTTCCTGGTACAACGCCGCCGACGAGGACGACGTGCTCTAGCTGATCGAGCTGTTGATTTGCTGCAGATCTGGCGCTGATGAGCGGCGCGCAGCTCTTCATCCGGGAGGACCTGGGGCTGAGCGACGAGCAGGTGGAGGTGCTGGCGGGGTCCATGAACGTGTACATGCTCGTCTCCATCCTCGCCGCCGGCTGGACGGCCGACCTCCTGGGCCGCCGCGGCACGCTCGTGCTCGCCAACGGCTTCCTCATGGCCGGCGCGCTCGCCATGTCGCTCGGCGGCAGCTACGCCGCGCTCATGGCCGCGCGCTTCGTCACCAGCATCGGCGTCGGCTTCGCCCTCGTCGTCGCGCCGGTCTACAACGCCGAGATCTCGCCGGCGTCCGTTCGCGGCGTGCTCTCCTCGTTGCTCGATGTAAGTGCTCGCCGAGCGTAGTAGGCGCTAATCTTAGCTACGCAATTAAAGGTTCTGATCCATGCTGGTGCTTGCGCAGATATTTGTGAACGTGGGCATCCTGCTGAGCTACGTGTCCAACTACGCCCTGGCCGGCCTGCCGTTGCACGTCGGCTGGCGGGTGATGTACGCCATCGGCGTGCTCCCGCCCGTGTTCCTCGCCGCGGGGGTGCTCGCCATGCCAGAGTCGCCTCGGTGGCTTGCCATGCGAGGTCGCCAGGCCGACGCGCGCGCGGTGCTGGTGCGCACCTCCGACACGGCCGCGGAGGCCGAGCTGCGGCTGGAGGAGATCAAGCGGGTCGTCGAGGCGCCGCAGGAGGCCGGAGCCGGCGTGTGGCGGGAGCTGGTCTTCCAGCCGTCGGCCATGGTGCGTCGGATCCTCGTCTGCGTGGTCGGGCTCAACTTCTTCCAGCAGGCCGCCGGCATCGACGCCATCCTCCTCTACAGCCCGCTGGTGTTCAAGAAGGCAGGCATGTCGTCGAGCAGCGCCATCCTGGGCGCCACCATCGCCATCGGCGTCGTCAAGACGTGCTTCATCCTCGTCGTCTCCTTCTTCTCCGACAGAGTCGGCCGGCGCCCGCTCCTGATGGCCAGCAGCGGCGGCGTGGCCGTCTCCCTGGCTGCCCTGGCCCTCACGCTCTGCGTCGGCGAGACCTCTCCCGCGACCGCGGCCGCGTGCGTGGCGTTCGTGCTGGCCTCCGTCGCGGCCTTCTCGGTGGGGTTCGGGTCGCTCCCGTCCACGTACAGCGCCGAGATCATGCCGCTGCGGCTGCGCGCGCAGGGCGCCAGCCTCGGCATGGCGGTGAACCGGCTGACGTGTGGGGTGGTGAGCATGTCCTTCATCTCGCTCTCTGCCTGGATCACCATGCCCGGGTGCTTCTTCCTGTACGCCGGCTTGGCCGCCACGGCGTGCGTCTTCGTCTTCGTGCGCCTGCCGGAGACCAGGGGACGGAGCCTAGAGGACATGGACGCGCTTTTTTCAAAATGATTGTTTGTGTGTGTGATCTATTGTGGATTCGCGACGGTTCAATGCAAGTGTTTGTAAGTTTTGATAATCCGTGGTTGTTGGGGAATTTCTTTCTGCGTCTTGTTCATCCAAGATTGCATAGTCAGATAAAGATATTCATCTAAATTGGCGCATCATTTTTTCTCTTATGTAATTGCAACAGAGAAACCTCGCGAATAAGTGACTTCGATTTATCTAGATTTATACGTATCTTTCTATTAAAAACGTATCTAAATACATACGTTTCTAAACAAATTTGTGTCATTTATTTTGGGATGAAGCGAGTACTAGGTTGAGCTGTAACATGAAAAGACAACACAACTAAGATTCGCCAAAAGTCTCAACATCAGATCAATCATACTAGCCTATGATGACAAGGTGTGAGTGTGCACACGTGATGGTAAATTGAGTTGCTACTATTCCTTGGGCAAACTTGAATAATGTGCTTTCTTGAAGACCAGCCAATCAGTTTCAAAGACATCTTGACTCATACGGCACGTTGACAGCTTTGACAACAACTTGGCTAACTACAACTTAGGTACTTAAAGTAGAATAATGGCATACAGCATATTGTCTCTATCAATTTTAAAATTTTTAGGTAAGCATCTCAGCAATCTTCTTATTTATTCCTCTTTTCAATATATTTTTTTCTCAATCGTTATCTCTTTTTTTTATAAGAAGAATGTTTCATAGACTGTTCACTACGGTTATGCTGTAAGTTTTCACCATGATTAGGCATGGCTTAGGCTAGCGGCCCAGACGTTTCTCAAACACATATACATAACTTTATGGACTCTTTTATTTCATACTGACGACATCCGTAAATAAAAAAGCATGATATCAACTGGGTATAATATTTACAGGTGTTGAAAGCATTTTCATGACAGCATGGTTCTGCTAACTCCCAGCCTATAATTTGCAAACATATAACTTTCATGGACAGTCATAATGGTTTAGGTTCATTAAGTGCAAAAAATAAAGTGTGTCATTAAATTCGTGAGAGATTTACTAATTAACTTTCTCATAAAAGCAAACATTTTATTTGAAAAAAAAACAAGACATAATAAATATACACGGAATAGCAATCATGCTAGTAGGTAGATATGGTGGACGCTTTTTGACAATTTTGGTTTTGGAGAGTTGGAAGCACGAGTAGAGCTTATACTCAGTGCAAGTGAAGGTTAGCAATAGAAAGAGAGCGACAAACGAGAGAGTAATAACTATCATAATCATGCTTGCAACAAAACAGGACTAATTATGGCATGAAAGTGATACAAGAACTCTGAGGTAAAATAAATCATCGAGGCTTACTGACTATTGTTCGGTCATATGCATGCGTGAGCATGTGCCAAGTCGATTCAAATGAAACATTTAGAGGAGGATACCACAATATCATACCAAGTTATGAATAGAATAATGCAATCAAACATTCATATGATATGCTATGAACTATTAGCAAGTTAGAGCTAATCATAAGAGAACAAGAAGTACTAAGCATCCATAAATAGCATACACCTTACATGAACAGACTAAGCATGCCCATAATAATGAGTATATGTATAAAAATCAAAATAAATAGAGTTCGTTACGAGCCTCTTACCACACCTCAAGTTGTCTTAATCTTTATTATTGCCCTTCACTTGTGTGGCTTGAATAATAACATGAAACCAAACTCCACTGAGGACTGCTGAACCCTGCAAAGAACTTCACAAAACCAAAAAAGAACAACAAATATTTTTGATGTTTCCGATTTTTTTTAAAACAAGCACACAAAGCAAAATCTTTTTGAATTTTTCTTAAGGCAAACCAAAGCTAAAAAGCAAAGAAACAAGCCAAGAGAAACAACGAAAATATTTTGGTGTTTTTGTGTTTTGGGAAAACAAAAACAAAAACCAAAAAGAAAACGAAACATGGATATACAAAGAACCGACGAAACATGATATATAGATGAGTGTGATGTCGGTGTACCTCCCTCCAAGCTTAGGCTTTTGGCCTAAGTGGGGCTCAGTCCCATGGCGACCAAGAAGGTGCACCTCCGTAATACGACGAAGAGGCCCCTTCGTCCTGGTACGAGCTCGAGGACGCCCCTGTGTAGTGCACAGAGTGGTCATAAAGGGCGCGCCCCCTGGTAGTGTCTGTGGAAACCATGAATGCGTAGCTGCTCGTCCATCTCCTCCTTGGAGCGTGACCAAGGTCCCTAGCAAATACTGAACAAAGTGGTTTGTGGCAAAGGAATTTCCCTTTCTTCCCCGTCAGTAAACATCATCCTGTAAACCAAACTCTCAATGGTAGAGCTAGCAGTGACAAAGTGATGTGCTTTCATGGCAACAAGATCGAGCCTTTGAGGAGCCAAAATTGTATCATTATGATCAATAGAAAGTTCTAAGGCAGCAACTACACGTGCAGCAATAATACCCCCATAAATGGGTCCTCTAGCAGCCAAGCGACGAGCAATGAGAGAACCAAGATTATACCAGGTTTCATTGTTGAGTGCAGCAGCTAGAAAGGCCAAATGATAGTTAGAAATATTGCTAGTGTTCTCCCTACCAAGAATACTAGTGGCAAGGTAATAAGCAAAATATCTGATAGCCGGGAGTTGAATATTTCTTATCTTTCCGCGCTGGGCTCTGTGGTCATCATCATTAGTTACGCCGCGGTAGAGCTCCAACAAATCAGTGGGTTGAGCTGAAATCTTCTTCACTGTCCCAGCCATGCCAATACCCAAAATTTCGCAAAATTTCTTCAATGTCATGGAGATACGCCTATCATAGATTTTGAATGACACCTCTGACCTGAAAGGGCTATTAGAAAAAGAGAAACTCTCCACAAAAGTTTTGGTGAGCATAGCATATTGCTCACTCTCATCCTGCATATAACTAGTTAGACCAACCCTCCTAATAAGAGTTAGGAAATCATTAAAAATCTATGCAGCCTGCGAAAAGGTAAAACAAGGGAAGGTAGAAGGGTGTGCATCCCCCTCATCTCCCTCGTTGCCAAAACGCGGTGTAATAAGATCCTCATTATATGATGTCCTAGCTATGGAGGATGATCTCGGAGGTCTTATCCTCCTAGGTGCATCACTCTCAAACACTTCTCCAAAGGTGTGGTTGTCCATGACCCTTTTTTCTGAAATTTTTAGACAAACATCAAACCAAGTAATTTCCAAGTTGATAAATGGTGAGGAACTACTATAGGAACTTGCTAGAGGGCTAAACATGCATCAAAATGAAATCTCTAAGCATAGAAAAAGCATGCAAGCTCACATAACCTGTCACCTACAATAGCAAAATACTCAAGATATAATCTACCAATCACAAATCTAATTGGACAAGCGGAGGAGGCACATACCAAGGAACAATCCCTCCAAAAATCAGCAGCAAAGATGGGCTGAGCAAGGAGATTGAAAATCGGGAGCAAGAACAATAGGAACTCAAACTTGAGAAAGTTTTCTGGTGTTTTTGGGAGAGAGAGAAAGAAGTGGCTGGAAGGAGACACTTTGGAGGGCCACAGGTGGGCCCCACCCAGGCCAGGCGCGCCCTAGGGCTGGCCGTGCCACCATGGAGTGTGCTGGCCTGGTGGGTCCCCCATGGGCCACTCCAGATGTCCCTCTGCCCCTTTTTTCGAGGAAAAATTTAAAATAAATTTTCTAGAATTTTTCAGGAAACTTTATTTTTGGCCAATTTTTAGGTTATGAAAATTGATTTTCTCGCAGAAAAATATTTTTTAGAAGAAGCAAAGGCAAACAAAAACCAAAACTACAAAATTTCTAAGACACTCTAACAAGCAAACAACTAGCAAAAACTAAAGCTAACAAGAGGAAGAGCAAAGACCGGAAAGGAGAAAAATAAAAGTGAGCAAGTATAACCACTGTGAAAGCATTGTTTTGTTCATTAAAATCCCTTTGTTAACAAAGTTGATCAAGTCTTGTTACCAAAACAATCTTATATGAAACAAAACTTTGCGTTTCACAGAATGATTATGTTACCTCAAACTTGATAACAATAGTCCCAATCATAATAGTTTCAAAACTTTCTTGTGGAATGGGATAATATATTTATCCAACTTTGATGCTCTCAATATTTTCAATGGAATTTAGGCCATAGCTCTTATCAATCTTCCTGGGGAAATAGACAGTATGCTCTTTGTTATTAATAATAAAAGTTACTTTTCCTTGATTATAATTGATGACAGCAACTGCAGTATTAAGAAAATGTTTCCCAAGAATAATAGACATATTATCATCTTCAGGCATCTCAAGCACAACAAAATCAGTTAAAACCAAGCAATTATGAGCCACTTGAGCAGGAATATGCTCACATATACCAACAGGAATAGTAGTTGACTTAACAACCATTTGCAAAGATATATCAGTTGGTATCAACTTTTCTAGTTGGAGTCTCTTGTAGAGAGAAAAAGGCATAACACTAACTCCAGCTCCCAAATCACACAAAGCAGTTCTAACATAATTATTCTTAATAGAGCAAGGAATAGTAGGTATACCTGGATCACCAAGTTTCTTTGGAACCTTACCATTGAAGGAATAATTAGCAAGTAAAGTAGAAATTTCCTCATTGGGAATCTTCTTTTATTAGAGACAATATCCTTCATATACTTTGAATAATGAGGCAACTTAATAGCATCAGTCAAAGGAATTTGTAAAAAAATAAAGGTTTCATCCACTCACAAAACTTGTTATAGTGTTCTTCCTCCTTTGAGTTGTGTTTTTTATTGGGAAAGGGCATTGGTTTCTGCACCCAAGGTTCTCTTTCACTACCATGTTTATTAGCAATAAAATCTTATTTAGCGTACCTAGTGTTCTTAGTGTGCTTCTCAGGTTCTTCCTCAACTTTTTCCTTATCAGGAGCATCATTTTTATCATTACCACTTTCAGTTTCAGCATCAGAGACAGATATACTATTAGGATCTATAGCAGGTTCAGGTGGTTCCTTAACTATTTTGTGTTTCTTTTTCTTTCTTTTATGAGGACTACCACTATTTTCAGCTTGTTGAGAATTTTTCTCAATTCTTTTAGGGTGTCCTTCAGGATATAAAGGATCTTGAGTGGCTATACCACTCCTAGTTATAATTCCATAAGCATGTTTATCTCCTGAAGCATTAACAAGCATATCCTTTTATACCTTAGCAAGTTGATCAATTTGAGTTTAAACCATTTGGAAGTGTTTACAAAGCATTTTAACATCATTAGAAGTTCTTTCCACAATATCTTTCAACTCTTTAATAGTTCTAGAGTTTTCCAATAAATGATTCTGAACTTGTTTATTAAAATTACCTTGTTTAATAATAAAAGTGTCAAGTTCCTCTAAACATTGATCAGGAGGTTTACCATAGGGAATATCACCTTCATCAAAGTGGAGAGAGTGTACCTCAATAGTAGATGAGTGGGGAATTGGCTTACATAATTCTTCTATAGGAGGTAGATTCTTCACATCTTCGGATCTAATACCTTTCTCCTTAAGACATTTCTTAGCTTCTTTCATCACTTCATCATTTAATGCAATAACTCCCCTCTTCTTTGGTGTTGGTGTTGGAGCTGGTTTAGGCACAATAGGCTCAGGTGTAGTAGGCTCAGGTATAATTAACTCAGTTGAAGTCCAATCATCATAATTCTTGCTTATTTTAGCCATTAATTCTTCAACATTTGTAGGAGTTCTTTTCCTGAAAACACAATCAGCAAAACTATCCAGGTATGTCCTAGAATCACCAGTTAGTCTATTATAATAAATAACAAGAATCTCATTTTTAGGCAATGGACATCTAGGATGTGCATGAATCAAGGCACAGAACCATGTCCATGACTCAGGAAATTTCTCTTCTTCTCCCTGTTTAAAATCAAAAAGTTTCTGCAAAACAGCATGTATAGCACTAGGAGGAAAATATTTCTGGAAGAAAGAAGCAATCAAACAATCAGGGCTATCAATGGATCCAGGAGGTAATCAATTAAACCAAGCTTTAGCTTCTCCTTTTAGTGAAAATGGGAAGATCTTAGTAACAAAGTACTTGCGCATCTTAAAATCATCAGAAAATAAAGCACTCATAGTGGAAAGCTCATTCATATGCGCCACAACACTCTCATTCTCAATCCCACAAAAAGGTTCTTTCTCAACAATGTCTAAATAGGATAAATCAAGAGAGAAATCATAATATTTATCTTTAATATCTATGGGAGAAGTAGCAAATTTATCATCAGAAGACAGTTAATAATGGTATGTCTTTGAAGGAGACTCTTAATAGCACTAGCACCATGTATGTTTCAGCACTCTTCAATAAATTCATCAGTCAACTCAATGTAACCATCATTAATATCATATCTCTCTCTAGACTCAGGTGAGCTAACAGGTGTAATAGTGTCTTCATTAGGAGTTTCAGTGTTTCCCAAAATAGTTCTAGCAATTGTAGCATCTAGGAAAGGACCTAATGAACCACTCGCATCAAGCATAGTGGAGGTGACATCATGAGTATCAGAAGCAATTTCAGATTCAGCAATAGTAGCAGTGTGTGTAGCATGTGTATGTGGTGGTGGTGTAACAAGCTTACTTATAACAGACGGTGAATCAAGAGCAGCAGAGGTGTTTAGGGTCATACCTCTTCTTGTAGTGGATGGTAAAATAGGAAACTTTCCATCACGAGATGTAACATCCCAAAAATACCAAACTTAGATCATCAAACACTAATCATCAAGATTAGGGTTAACAAAAACTTTTCTAAATAAACTCATGAATGCATGTATATGTGTATGCATGGATTTTGAATTTCTTTAAAAACCACCTTGTTTGTGTGATCCATTGCTTGTAAAATGTTTCTTAGGTGAAATGAACCCTAAAACATTTCCCACACTTTCCTTAAAGACAAGTAAATCAAAACAAATATATTAAGTGAATGGTCATTTTGGCCAATTTAACTCCCATGCCTCCTTTGGCTGTCTCAAACTTTCAGAACCTAACAGAAACTTTTCTGGATCTTTGTACCCCTTGAATGTACTCATAACAGAGTATCAAGGCCCACTTTGTGATCATCCAGAAGCTTTCAAATGCATAGTTTAAATGACAATTCAAAATTGAATCTTCTTCATATGGGAAGATCCCACTTTTTCAAAACCCACTCAAACAAGCTCAACTTTCAAAACCCAAGCATCTGCAGACTCACCAGCACCAATCTAGCAAACCCACCAAAAATCATTTCAAAATTCAAAACTTGATTTCATGCGGCCATTTCATCAAACAGGTTGCAGACACAAATCAAACAAAACATCAAACACTATAGTGTGCAGTGATTCTTGCCTAACTTGTTCCCTAGTTAGCTCACACACAACTCAGTAGATCATCTAGAAAGATTAGCCCAACACTAGCACCCCTGTGAGCTTGCCATTGCCATTAATGGTGAACAGCCGAGCACCCCAATGTCACCCCATTGTGGATAGCAAGCTAGAGGAAGAACTAGCCGTTCCAACCTTGTCTAGGAGGCAGCCCACCGTCCACCGCCACTCACTGTCCCAGCCGCAAGCGTTGCCAAGCCCTGGACCACGCGCACAAGCCGCGCCCAGACCATGCCGAGCGTGCGCCAGAGCGTCACCCTCGACCAGCATCCATAGACCGCGCTCTGCCCTCGCCGCGTGCATACATGATCGCCATCAACCTAGGAGACCGCCAGACATCCCCATTTGTCGCCCCGTGCCGCATAGCCACCGCCCACCGTCGAAGACGCCGCCTCTGCCGCGCAGAGCACCGGCCGTTCCAGACCAAACCACACCGCCCCATGCCTCGCGACCATGTCGTTGAGCATCGCCAGGAGACACAGCACCGTCCCCTACCCTTGCCCATGTCATTAGTCGCCTGTAACGTCGCCCCCGACGAGCTCACCGTGCGCCCCGACGGTCCTCTCGCTCGACTATAAATAGAGGCCACCCCCGCACGAATTCTTCACACCATCTCACTCCCCTCTCCTCACTGATCGTGCCACACCATTCTCAGAGCAAGGCGAGCACCACCTCGCCGGAATTTCACTGGAGCCTGCCACTGCCAGAGAAGAAAGGAGCCAGCGATTGGAGCCGTCCCAGGAGCTGCCGCGACCACCCCTGAGTTCGCCGTCGTCGACTTCGTCGTTCGCGCGCCTCGCCGACCCTCGCCAGTACCCCGGTGAGCCCCCAGCGACCCTCAATGGCCGCGCTAGGTTTCGTTCTCGCCGGAGTTATCTCGCGTCGACGATGACTCCTAGCCGTTAGATTAAAACTGGATCGAACGACCCACGTTGCCCCATACCGCTTCGCCCAGCCCCGTGTCACTGACGAGTGGGGACACCCACTTAAGCAGCCCACGGGAGCACTGCGCTTAGCAGGCCGGCCCGTTAGAATTTCCCGCGCAGCCCAGTTATTCGAATTAAATCTTTTTCTATTTCAATACAAACACACTTCTGTACTCAACTTCAAAAATCAACCCAGATCGATTCAGTGCACCAATTTGAATGAAACCAATTTTGTTGGAAAGGTCTGTGAATGCTGAATCCAAACCCATTGGATTCAAGTCATTTGGATCTCTAGATCACCCCTGGTAAAAATAACAAGGCAGAAGCTTTTCTGCATTCAAACATTTTTCAAATTTAAACCATAATAGCTTTTGAGTTGATTCCAATTCTCAAAAATCACATTTAACCATACCTTTCAGATTATATAAAAACATATAGGTTTACTTGCAGAAATATTGTTCAAGTAATAAAAGAATGCTACATAAGCATTTCTAGCCACTTTAATTAATTAAAATAAAAGGGTAAAACCTTATTAAATTGTGACACCACTTTAAATCACATTCCCATGGACTACAATATGTGGTGATGACATGTGTCAACATGATCCCATGTTTAGTTTGGAGAATATTAAATCTTAAGTAGTTTTTCAATGAGTAGAAATTACTTTTCTAAAAATAAAAAGATTTAAACCAAGCCTTAACCTTGTAATGTTAGAGATGATGCTAGATCATCTATAGGACCCTTGTGTGTGATGATTGCAAGTAGTTAAGTATTGTTTGGTGATTGTGTACCTCGTATTTATTCATAGACGCTAGTAACGACCAAGGATACGAGGAGGAAGGAGGATACTACGAAGAGGAAGCCGAGGAGAACTTCAACCACTGCTCTGCACAAGGCAAGCTTATATTGACACTGATGCAAGCTTATGCTGATATTGATGCAAGCTAACCCTTGCAAGATACCCTACTGATGCCACAAACCCATACTTGTTATATGACTACTATATGCCTTAAGCATATGTGATCATACCCACTTGATAAACCAAATCCTAGTTTTATGTGCAAGCTTCTTACTTTATTTCTCTATCAAAGCTTACTTAGAATCTACCTAAGAGTTTGGTAGATACTAGACAGTTGTGCTGAAGGTTGCATAAAGAGCATAAAATTTGGCCTAAGCTAGATAACCTTGATGTCATCCTAAGGCATGAGTTTGAACTTAGTTAAAACCCCACTAGTTTACCACCCCTCATCAGTGATTACCCCCACCTGTAGATGCTAGTGCTAAGCATAAAACTTGATCAACTTTAGATGGGAATACTTGGTGGAAAAATGGTTATGAAAACCTTGGAATGATGGATCATTCTATTGAAATGTTTTGGACATGTGTTTCCAAACACTTGATGATTTTGGTGATGAAAATGTTGAGGCATGAGCCTTAGCCCCTTTATAAAACTGATGGTTGTCTGGATGCGATACCATTCCAATTTTATCGTACAACCACAATACCCGAATATTGGGTAGGGCTTAACTGGAAACTTATGTACCTTAGTATTAGTTCCCTCACGGCCAAGGTCTGAGCTGAGGCTACCTTGTGAAGATTGTCCACCTGTGCAGTACCCAAGATGACAGTTGGTCATGGTTAGGAGGCATACTCACAGGAGAGGTGCTTATACTAGGGCGTGTAATCGAAAGGTTAGCATTGATTATCCGCATACTGAGTATGGTGAATTCAGGATTTGTTCCTGACGGATGTATCGAATGTTGTGGTGAAAGTGTACAATCTCTGCAGAGTGTCAAACTATTCGAATAGCCGCGTCCGCGGTTATGGACAGTTGGAGTGGCCATATTGTTCCCCCATCAGACTTTTCAAAATGACTTGTGAAACGAATTGAGACTTTGACTTGACCACAACAGAGTTGTGACCTGAATTACAAGATCCCACTTAGGAGTTATAAAATTGTGACTAGCTTTGGAACTTAGTAGAGATAAACCTGGCTTTTTGCAAAACAACCCTAGAGCCTAGTGTCCTATTATCCAAAAAACCCTTACCTGTTAGTATTAGTTTGCGAGTACTTAAAGAGTACTCATGGCTTTGTCCCTGGCTATTCCCATGGCCAGACTATGAAGAGGAGTACCTGGAAGATGGACCCCAGGAAGGTTACGACAACTAGGATCATCTCCCATCGTCAGCATTGCCTGTGACCCTGAAGATGGAGCTTCTCCTACGCTACCGTTATTACTACGTATTCCGCTGCTTGAAATTGTATTAAGAACTGGATCATGAGATCCCTATTTGTGTAAGAACTTATGTATCGTTGTAACGGATGATGTACTATGGTATCCAATTCTGTTATGTCTCGCAAAAATGGTAACCCTAGGATTGCGATGTATGGCATAACAGGCATCTAGGATTGAAAAATCCGGGTGTTGACAAGTTGGTATCAGAGCCATCCTGACCATAGGAGACCCTAGTTAGACTGAACGTTGAACCAAAAACTTAGTTTCAAAACCAAAGAAAAACAAATATTTACAAAAACCTATTCTCATTCTTATCTCTTTGATTCTTTCATAAAAATTCATGTTCCTCAAAAACTCTTGCAAAATACATAAAATTTTGACACACTTGATCACTCTGCTAATCTACTCATCCTCTATTTTTATAGATGGACGGGAAGTACAACAAGTTTTATCAGTTGGGGAATGGAGGAGACCTTATCTTTGAGAGGGATCTGGATCAGCTTTCGGAACTTCTGGAGCGTCCACACCCCGAGTTCTTCGGAGCTCAGCTCAATGATCAAGGAGGAGAAGATCTGCAGTGGCTAATTGTTGCAAGTCTCCGAGGAAAGATTGAACCTCCCACTGCGGAGGGAATTCAGTTTACCTTAAGAGAGAACAACTGGCTCGATGGACTTGCCAGAGCAATGCAGGAATCTCTCTCCCGTCTGTGTGGGCAGAGCATCAATCAGATCAAGGGTACTCGCTTTGAGTTTTTCCCAAGGCGTGATGCAAATGGACAACCACTGGAAGCCCCATACCACCCCGAGCTGAAGACTCAATTGGACCACCTTAGCTTCATGATGTATGATCATCAGCAGGAGTTGGACAACTGCCGTGACTATTGCAACCACAAGTCTGCCATCATCAAGACGAAGGATCAGACCATAGCCATTCTAGCAAAGGATCGCAAGTCTCGTCGCCGTCAGCTCGACAAGAAGGAGCGCATTATTGCCCGTCTTCGCCACCGCATCTCATCTCTGGAGGAGACCATCCACGAGAGAGACATGCAGTTGGAGGAAAGGGAGAATGCCGGAGAGGATCTTCGTGGAGACCCTTACTCTTATCTCAGTGATGACGATGATTTTCTGGAGGATCAGGCCATGGACTTCTTCACCGATGAAGATGATTTCGCCTTCATCGATGATGATGAAGATGATGAAGCCACAGACTCCGAGGAGTAGTAGCACTTGATCACTAGCGTAGTGAGTAGTATTTGGTCCCCCTGTATCATAGATTCCAGAATGGTTCTTAAAACCATCTGTTTTCCTTGTTGTGGTGTGTGTTGTATTGTATGCTATGAATGAATGAATGAATGAATGAAAAAGCAAGTTGCTAGAAAAATCTGAGTCAAACCTTTAAAACTTTTCAAAGACCCCAAACCTTAGAAAATTTCCCTCTTTTCTCATGATCTATCTCAATCTTCAGATGCCACGTGGAGGAAGTGGTTCAGCCCCGGATCCGATGTTGCAGATTCTGCAAATGTTGACCTCTGACCGTGAAGCTGAAAGAGCGGAACGTCAAGCCAACCTAGCCACTCTGCAACAGATAGCCCAGCTAGCCCACAACAACCAAGGCCATGGAAATCAGGACAACCATGGATCTAAGCTCAAGAATTTTCAGAATACCAACCCACCTGTTTTCACCAAGTCAGAAGAACCCTTAGACGCCGACGATTGGCTGCAAACCATGGAAAATAACTTAGAAGTAGCAGGAGTCGAAGCCAACGAGAAAGTCCTGTTTGCCACCCACTATCTAGCCGGAGATGCTAGGGCATGGTGGAACAGTGTTTGTGCCATGACCGGAGGCCAGATGATGACCTGGGAGGAATTCAAGGTCAAGTTTAGCAGAACCCATGTGCCACCAGGTTTGATCAAGAGAATGAGAGACGAGTTCAGAGAGCTGAAGCAAGGAAGGATGACTGTAGTGAAATACCGTGACAAAATTTTGTCATTAGCTAGGTATGCCCCGGACGAGATAGACACCGAAGCCAAGAAGAAAGAAAGATTCCTGAATGGTCTGCATGATGAGATGCAGACGGTGTTAGTCAATATCCCCTTTGCTGATATTGAAGCCCTTGTCGATTCAGCCATCCAGATGGAAGGAAAGATCAACCAAGCCAATGAGAACCGCAAGCGTCGTATGATGCATCAACCAGGAACCCATCAGACCCCAAAGTATCGCCCCAACCCATCTCCAGGATTTGCCCCAAGAACCAACAGACCCCCTATGACCCGTCCAACATATCCCAACCGTGGAAACCCTAGAACTGGAGGAAATCACAACAACCCCGGCAACTCTAGCAATTTCACCCGTGCCCCACCCAAGTTCAACACCAACAATGCTACCGCCAACCCCAACACTGCCCCGAGGACTGGAAGCAATGTTGTGCCTGTCGCAGCCAAGGACAAGTCACAAGTGACTTGTTATGACTGTGGAAATAAAGGCCACTATTCCAACGAGTGCCCCAACAAGAAGAGTGCTACAGCCCCTAATACCAATCCCCCAGCTCAGCAACAGCGTCGTGTTCAGCCAGGAAGGAGATTTGCCCCAGGAAATTCACTCAACCGCAATGGCCGTCTTTTTCTCATGCATGCTGAAGAAGCTCAGGAAGCGCCAGACGTCATGCTGGGTATGTTTTCTGTTAATTCAGTACTTGCAAGAGTGTTGTTTGACTCTGGTGCATCGCATTAATTTGTCACCGAAGAATTTCCATGCACTAGTAAAATTCAACCAACCAAACTGAAGCATGTGATGATTGTGCAAATCCCCGGATCAACCACCAAGGCTAGGCAAATTTGCAAAGCCGTCCCTATCCGAATCCATGGCATAGATTTTTATGCTAATCTAATAGTACTCGGAACTAAAGGTTTGGAAGTAGTACTAGGAATGGATTGGGTGTCCAAACATAAGGGATTGATTGACTGTGCTAAGAAAGCCATCACCATGACCAGTACCACTGGAATAACAGTCGAACATATATCTGAAACCTTACCTCGCCAATTCAAGTGTAACAAGAGTCTAGCCCAACCTACCATTGACCAAGTACGGATAGTCTGTGAATACCCCGATGTATTTCCAGATGTTTTGCCCGGTATGCCCCCAGATCGGGATATCGAGTTTATCATTGAACTAATCCCCGGAACAGGACCCATAGCCCAGAGACCCTATAGTATGAACCCATCAGAGTTAGAAGAACTGAAGAAGCAACTGGATTCCATGCTAGAAATTGGACTAATTCAACCAAGTGCGTCACCATGGAGATCACCTCTCTTATTTGTAGACAAGAAAGATGGAGGTAACCGTTTATGTACGGATTATCGAAAGTTGAATGATGTCACCATCAAGAACAAGTACCCCTTGCCCAAGATAGAAGATTTGTTTGATCAGTTGACCGGTGCCCAGGTGTTTTCTAAGATTGATCTTAGAACTGGCTATCATCAACTCAAGATTCGTGCAGAGGATATTCCAAAGACTGCCTTTACCACCAGATATGGATTGTACGAGTATACAGTCATGTCTTTTGGATTAACCAATGCCCCCGCTTATTTCATGAATCTCATGAATAAGATTTTTATGGACTTCCTGGATAAGTTTGTCGTTGTTTTCATCGATGACATTCTGATTTGTTCCAAATCAGAAGAAGAACATGAGCTACACCTAAGGACCATTCTTGGAACCCTTAGAGAGCATCAGTTGTATGCAAAGTTTAGCAAATGTGAATTCTGGTTACAGGAGGTAGGATTCCTCGGTCACATTGTATCAGCCGGAGGAATTGCCATTGACCCTGCCAAAGTAAAAGATGTAGAAGATTGGCAAGCCCCAACCACTCAAACCCAAGTTCGTGCTTTTCTCGGATTGGCGGGATATTACCGCAAATTCGTAGAAGGATTCTCGAGTATCGCCCGACCCATGACCCAATTGCTGAAGAAGGACAAGAAGTTTGAATGGACAGACAAGTGTGAAGCGAGTTTTCAAGAACTCAAGAGGAGATTGATATCAGCCCCAATCTTAATCATGCCGGATATCACGAAGCCCTTCGATGTGTATTGTGACGCATCCAAGATTGGTCTTGGATGTGTGCTAATGCAAGAAGGCAAAGTTATATCTTATCTCTCTTGACAATTGAAGCAACACGAGCAAAACTATCCAACCCATGACCTCGAACTCGCAGCCGTAGTTCTAGCCCTGAAGACATGGAGACATTACCTGATGGGAAATCGTTGTGAGATTTACTCGGATCACAAGAGCCTAAAGTATATATCACTCAGAAAGAGTTGAATATGAGGCAGAGAAGATGGATTGAGCTAATCAAGGATTACGACCTAGACATTCACTATCACCCTGGTAAAGCCAATGTGGTAGCCGATGCCCTTAGCAGATTGCCGTGCCGCTTGAACTCCATGATTTTGAAGGAGCAACCAAGTCTGCACAAGGAGATGGAAGATTTTCGAATAGAATTAGTAAGTGAAGGATTTTTGGCTAGCATAGAACTTCAGCCCACTTTGATCAGTCAGATTAAAGCGGCGCAGAAGGGAAATGCTAGTATCGACGGAATCAAGCGTCGTATCTGTACGGGCAAAGTACCCGGATTCACCGAGGACGAAGAAGGAGTTCTGTGGTACAAAGGACACCTTTGTGTACCAGCAGATTCAGAGTTGAAAGAAGTTATCTTGAAGGAGGCTCATGATACTCTTTATTCTATCCATCCCGGAGGAACGAAGATGTGTCAAGATTTGAAAGAGCAATTTTGGTGGCATAAGATGAAGAGATAAATCGGAAGCTATATCGCCAAGTGTGATATGTCAGCGAGTCAAGGCAGGACATCAAAGACCCGCTGGATTGTTGCAACCTTTGCAAATTCCGGAATGGAAATGGGATTCTGTAGGAATGGACTTTATCACTGGACTACCTACTTCTAGTAGGGGAAATGACTCTATCTGGGTCATAGTGGACAGATTGTCCAAAGTCGCCCATTTCTGGCCCATCAAAACCACCTATCAGAGTTCGAAGCTAGTGGAGTTGTACATCGCTAGAATAGTTAGTTTGCACGGAGTCCCCAAGAACATAGTATCGGATCGAGGAACTCAGTTTACCTCGAGATTCTAGAAGAAAGTCCAAGAAGGTTTAGGAACCCGCCTAGATTTCAGTACCGCGTATCACCCTCAGACCGATGGACAAACGGAGCGAGTAAACCAAATACTCGAAGATATGCTTAGAGCATGTGTGCTAGAATATGGATCCAAGTGGGAAGACTGTCTGCCATTTGCAGAATTTTCTTACAACAATAGTTACCAAGCCAGTTTGCAAATGGCCCCATTTGAGTTCATGTACGGAAGAAAGTGTCGCACCCCTTTGAACTGGTCGGAAGTAGGAGAGAGTCAGATCTTCGGACCCGACATCCTACGAGAAGCAGAAGAGAAGGTTCACAAGATTCGTGAGCACCTCAAGACCGCCCAATCCCGACAGAAGAGTTATGCCGACAAGAGACGTCGAGACCTCGCCTTCAACATCGGAGATTTTGTTTATCTGAAAGTGTCGCCATTGAAGGGACTGCAGCGTTTCCAACTCAAAGGAAAGTTAGCCCCCAGATATATCGGACCTTTCAAAATTTTGAACCGTCGAGGAGAAGTATCGTATCAACTGGAATTACCTGAAGAGATGTCAGCTGTGCATAATGTGTTCCATATCTCGTTACTTCGCAAGTGTCTCGAACTCCCCGAGAAGACCGAAGTGTTCAAGAATATCGATCACCGGACCATAGAGATCAACGATGACCTGACCTATCCCGAAGTGCCCATCCGCATTTTGGAAGAAGCTTATCGAACTACCCGAACACGAAGCATCAAGTTTCTCAAGATTCAGTGGAGCAACCACACAGAAGATGAAGCTACCTAGGAACGCGAAGATCACATCAGGACGGAGTTTCCCGATCTCTTCAAATCCTAGGTAATCTTTTCGTCCTTTTTCAAATCTCAGGACGAAATTTTGTTTAAGGGCGGAAGGTTTGTAACATCCCAAAAATACCAAACTTAGATCATCAAACACTAATCATCAAGATTAGGGTTAACAAAAACTTTTCTAAATAAACTCATGAATGCATGTATATGTGTATGCATGGATTTTGAATTTCTTTAAAAACCACCTTGTTTGTGTGATCCATTGCTTGTAAAATGTTTCTTAGGTGAAATGAACATCATCTAAAACATTTCCCACACTTTCCTTAAAGACAAGTAAATCAAAACAAATATATTAAGTGAATGGTCATTTTGGCCAATTTAACTCCCATGCCTACTTTGGCTGTCTCAAACTTTCAGAACCTAACAGAAACTTTTCTGGATCTTTGCACCCCTTGAATGTACTCATAACAGAGTATCAAGGCCCACTTTGTGATCATCCAGAAACTTTCAAATGCATAGTTTAAATGACAATTCAAAATTGAATCTTCTTCATATGGGAAGATCCCACTTTTTCAAAACCCACTCAAACAAGCTCAACTTTCAAAACCCAAGCATCTGCAGACTCACCAGCACCAATCTAGCAAACCCACCAAAAATCATTTCAAAATTTAAAACTTGATTTCATGCGGCCATTTCATCAAACAGGTTGCAGACACAAATCAAACAAAACATCAAACACTATAGTGTGTAGTGATTCTTGCCTAACTTGTTCCCTAGTTAGCTCACACACAACTCAGTAGATCATCTAGAAAGATTAGCCCAACACTAGAACCCCTGTGAGCTTGCCATTGCCATTAATGGTGAACAGCCGAGCACCCCAATGTCATCCCATTATGGACAGCAAGCTAGAGGAAGAACTAGCCGTGCCAACCTTGTCTAGGAGGCAACCCACCGTCCACCGCCACTCACTGTCCTAGCCGCAAGCGTTGCCAAGCCCTGGACCACGCGCACAAGCCGCGCCCAAACCATGCCGAGCGTGCGCCAGAGCGTCACCCTCGACCAGCATCCACAGACCGCGCGCCGCCCTCGCCGCGTGCATACATGATCGCCATCAACCCAGGAGACCGCCAGACATCCCCATTTGCCGCCCCGTGCCGCACAGCCACCGCCCACCGTCGAAGACGCCGCCTCTGCCGTGCAGAGCACCGGCCGTTCCAGACCAAACCACACCGCCCCATGTGTAACACCCTCAGAATCGGACCTATGCAAGTTTTAGCGCTTCCCGCCAAACCCGCATAGAAACGATTCAAAGCTGCCCACCAGGCACTTTCGTGCGGGTGGAAAACGAAGTAATAACATTACACAACAGTCCTCGATGGGACCCACAGAACAGATATATATAACAGCGACTCAATGAGTCAAGAATACAGATATACAGAACAAAGATCCAAATCACTTTGAAAACAATAGGGCGTCCGACTACGGACAAGATGCAAATGGAGCTAAGAGCCCTGAAGAATAACCAATGGCGTCCATAACCCTGCCCAGGCCAAGCCGGAAGGGTAACCCTGCTAAGACGTCGATCTCAAAACCTGCTTATACAAAAGGGGTGCCGACAAAGGGCAAAGGAAAAAGAGAGAGCAGTCAGTACTGAGGCCAGTACACGGCGAGACTAGAATTCGGCGGTCCTCGCCTACATAGGTATGGTGGACTGAGCGGCAGCGCGGCATGCACTAAACAACCTATAGAGACTCGGGATAACTGTCGGCTATCAGAGAGGGATAAGAAAGACCTATTCGGGACCAACCTGATCCTACCACCAAACATACCCATCCTGGTATTTCCCCCTCGAGACCAAACGAGGAAGTCAACCGAGGAACTCACACAGTTGGCAGTTGTGTTTATTCAGTTATCGTTGCAGCAATTACTAGTCAGGTATAGATAGTCATCCTGATAAAATAAGCAGTGGGCAGTTTTATTAACCATTCCGTTATAGTGGCAACACTTACTAGTCAGATACAATTAGCATGAGATATCCCAAAACCCAGCTGTTGTTGGTACTTTTATTTAGCCATTCCGTTGTTGTTGCAATACTTACTAGTCAGGTACAATGGTCGCAAGCGTCGACCCAAACAAGCAGTTGTTGGCAGTTTTATTTAGCCATTCCATTATAGTGAAGCTGATTACTAGTCATTATAAAGTCAAATTTATAGCACTACTTTAGTTATAATTGTCTATGATCGAGATACTATGCTCCAAGTAGTCCATAACCGCGGACACGGCTTTCAGAAAGTTTTAACCCGGCCGGGGTGCACAAATAGCAACACACACTCGATCAACCTCGGAAAAACCAAATCAAGACCCAACGAGGCTTTCACGACAAAGCAATCACAGGATTCAGAAATATTTCAGGGGGCCACCCCATTAAGCTACCCGCAACGAAGTTAGCTGACTCCGAGACGGACTCAAGGTTTGCGTCAGTGGCTGTAAACGACAGCAAATCCCAAAAGTGGGACTGTCGATACCGCGAAAACACTCCGCTTTCCTAAACAGTATAGTGTGCTATCTGTCGCACAATTTAATTAAAGCAGTAAAGCATGGCATAGGTACAGGATAGTAAATAAAACCTCAAACTAGTTTGTGGCCCCAAGAAATAAGAATGAATCAAGCTCTGGCTCAGGGGGGCCCCATATACCTCCCGGATGTGGATAGCGCGAATATTCAAGGAACAGGTATCAAGTACTCGGGGTCCTACGGGACACAAGTGGGCGGTCGGAAACCAAATATTATCTATCACCCACCGATGCCTCTGCTTACTTACTTCAATTTTAGTTATTAAACAGTAATTAAAGTTAACGATAAATAAAACCAAGATCATCTCCAACATCGAACAGGCGGCAATACTCCAACAACTGTGGCACTTGACGACACGCAACAGCACATGAGCAAGCGACTACGACACGCAGGTCCAACCATCTACCAAACAACAGGTAATAGGAGGTGTCCAAGGCGATATAGGGCTGCAAGGGATATCACGGGTACGAAACTAGAGCATCGCAACACAGATAGCAATAGATCAACAGGAGGGAATAAATACTACAAAAGTAAGATAGGTAGAAAGGGGGAGATGCTCGCCTGAAAACATTGTCGAAGGTTCATCCGAAGATCGGGGCGACACTCGCATCAACTCAACGGCCTTATCCGCGACGAAGCAAAACACTAGAATAAACACCGGATGCACTATTTAATACTACGACAAAAGATCAGGCATGCTTATGATATGATGCATGGCATGGCAAAGGTGCAATGTGATTAGGCCATATTAAACGGAACCGGGGTCCCGACAATTAATTAAACGGTTCAAGTTATTTATCTACCCCGCAGATTAAATGTTGTAATAACAAGGCAAGATAAGTTACCGGTTCGCTACACAAATTTAAATGAGGCCAGTATAAGGCTAGATTTGTCCGCATATGGGCCCCATATTTAATTATGAGGTGAATCGGCATAAGGCCCCCAAACCACATGAGATGCATGCAAGTATGACAATTTTATATGCAACAATTCATATCATTTTAATATAGGGTTCGGGAAAGGGGTCACACATTAGGGGGTCTCGACGAACTTGGGGTTCCGGGGGTTCGGGGTCGGCCTCAGGGTTCGGATTTGGGGTTCGGATACAAGAGGAGAACTTGTTGTGACGTGCCGGAGATCTTGGTTCCAAGCGGTCGATCTTGTCGTCGAGAAGAACTTGTCGGGTCCGCGGATAGGCCGGTCTTGGCATCCGGGGTGAAGTGCTTGTCGTTCCATGGCGTTCTTGGCGGCTTCGGATCCGGAAAGAAGCACGCGACGTTCCGGGGAGAAGACCTTGGCGTCATATGTTGAGGTTGTCGGGTGTCGGTGCCGGACTCGGGTGTGGCGTCGATGGTTTTGCGTGGCCTGATGATTCCATGTAGGAGATTCCCGGGTACCGCGGCGGAGTTCTCGGGTCTTGATGAAGATCTTAGCGGGGTTCCAGGGTTCGGCGAGATCGGCCTTCGGGGTATCCACATCCGGGTTCGGTCTTCGCGGGTCTCGGTGTCCGAAAAGGCGTACTTGGAGTTCCGTCTTCGGTGGTCGGGGTAGTAGCTCATGGCGTTCTGAGATGGTTCTCTTTGGTCATCGGTTCGGGGACTTGTGTGTCTTGGTGGACGATCTTGGCGGATCACAAAGGTTCACGTCTTGCGACGGTGCATCTCCAGAAGCTCTTCTCGTTAATGCCCGAAGCAAGGTTTTGACAAAAATTGCCCTTCACGGTACAGAACGCCGAGGTGGTTCTTGGCAAGATGTAGCATCCCACGTCCCTAACACTTGGCGAGGTGCCCGTCGGTGGAACAGACATGGGGCAGGAGCATAGCTGGCAGGGGCGGGGCACCATGGAGGAGCGTCGGGGGAGGACGGCGGGCGCGCGGCGGGGCTCGGCCGGTGCATGGCAGACGGCGAGGAGACCGGCGGGCGGTGGCGGCGGGCGGAGGCCGCGGGGCGACGGGGGCGGCCAGGCGAGGGAACGCGGCGAGAGGGGCAGGGCCGGCGGTGAGAGGAGCTCGAGGGGGCGGTGGCGACCGGGGCGGCGGGGTCGAGCGTCAAGGGGAGAGGCCGGAGCACGCTGGGCCGGCGAGGTGGAGGGGCCGCAGTGGAGGCAAGCGCGCCGGAGGGACGAGGACAGGGCCGGCGCGGCCGGAGGAGGAGGAGCAGAGGCGCGTCGGTCGGAGGGAGTTGCGGGCGAGGGCGAGGCGGCCGAGACGGGGTCCGGCGAGGTGGGGGGGCGGCGGCGTCCAAGGCGAGCTCGGGCGGCGGCCGAAGGGAGGGGAGGGAACGCCCGCGGTGGCGGACGCGGGCCGGAGGCGGTCGCGGGCTGGCGGTGACGGGGCATCGCGGGTTGGGGCAGAGGGAGGAGGGAGAAGAAGAAGGAGGGAGGCGGCAGAGGCGTGGCGACGGGGAAGGCGCGTGCGGGAGGTGGAAGAGAGGATGGGGACGGGGCGCGTGGGCCGGGGGGGGGTCTGCGGGGCCAGGTGGGGTGGGGTCGGCCTGGGGGAGGTTGCTGGGTGGGTTGACCGGGGGTGGGGCCAGGGAGAGGAGAGGGTGGCTGTGGGGTGGGTCGCGTGGGGCGAGTGGGACCCGGGGGCAGAGAGAAGTGGAGAGGAAGGGTAGATAGGCTGTGGGTGAGGGAGGGAGAGAGGGAAAAAGAGAGGGATTGGTGAGGTGGCAGGGTGGGTAGGAAGTTGGGGGAGGGGTGAGGTGGCAGCCAGAGATTGGTGGGTAGATTAGGACTGGGTGGTTTTAGGATTTAGGTGGGGCTGATTTTTATTCCGGGGGTGGTCGTTCGGGTCGATTCGGCCCGTTCGACTGCCCCACTAAAAGTAATTCAATATTTTATTTAGTTTAAATGCACCGTTTGCAAACCGATAGCAGACAAAACAAAATAATCCGGATACCCGGGTTTTGCGTTTGAATTAAGACGGGGCGTTTAGAAAACAAATTAGGTTTTTCAAAAATAGTTTTATGCGAACAGATGCAAGATGATGAAGATGCACAAATGCAATGTGGCCTGATGACATGAGCATGCGGTCATGATGATGCAATGCACAAAATCAACGCGATTTTCTAGTAGTGGTTTTGCGAGATGCCACACCATGCCTCGCGACCATGTCGTTGAGCATCGCCAGGAGACACAGCACCGTCCCCTACCCTTGCCCATGCCATTATCCGCCTGTAACGTCGCCCCCGACGAGTTCACCGTGCGCCCCGACGGTCCCCTCGCTCGACTATAAATAGAGGCCACCCCCGCACAAATTCTTCACACCATCTCACTCCCCTCTCCTCACTGATCATGCCACACCATTCTCAGAGCAAGGCGAGCACCACCTCGTCGGAATTTCACTAGAGCCTGCCGCTGTCGGAGAAGAAAGGAGCCAGCGATTGGAGCCGCCCCAGGAGCTGCCGCGACCACCCCTGAGTTTGCCGTCATCGACTTCGTCGTTCGCCCGCCTCGCCGACCCTCGCCGGTACCCCGGTGAGCCCCCAGCGACCCTCACTGGCCGCGCTAGGTTTCGTTCTCGCCGGAGTTATCTCGCGTCGACGATGACTCCCAGCCGTTAGATTAGAACTAGATCGAACGACCCACGTTGCCCCATACCGCTTCGCCCAGCCCCGTGTCACTGACGAGTGGGGACACCCACTTAAGCAGCCCGCGGGAGCACTGCGCTTAGCAGGACGGCCCGTTAGAATTTCCCGCGCAGCCCAGTTATTCAAATTAAATCTTTTTCTATTTCAATACAAACACACTTCTGTACTCAACTTCAAAAATCAACCCAGATCGATTCAGTGCACCAATTTGAATGAAACCAATTTTGTTGGAAAGGTCTGTGAATGCTGAATCCAAGCCCGTTGGATTCAAGTCATTTGGATCTCTAGATCACCCCTGGTAAAAATAACAAGGCAGAAGCTTTTCTGCATTCAAACTTTTTCAAATTTAAACCATAATAGCTTTTGAGTTGATTCCAACTCTCAAAAATCACATTTAACCATACCTTTCAGAATATATAAAAACATATAGGTTTACTTGCAGAAATATTGTTCAAGTAATAAAATAATGCTACATAAGCATTTCTAGCCACTTTAATTAATTAAAATAAAAGGGTAAAACCTTATTAAATTGTGACACCACTTTAAATCACATTCCCATGGACTACAATATGTGGTGATGACATGTGTCAACATGATCCCATGTTTAGTTTGGAGAATATTAAATCTTAAGTAGTTTTTCAATGAGTAGAAATTACTTTTCTAAAAATAAAAAGATTTAAACCAAGCCTTAACCTTGTAATGTTAGAGATGATGCTAGATCATCTATAGGACCCTTGTGTGTGATGATTGCAAGTAGTTAAGTATTGTTTGGTGATTGTGTACCTCGTATTTATTCATAGACGCTAGTACCGACCAAGGATACGAGGAGGAAGGAGGATACTACGAAGAGGAAGCCGAGGAGAACTTCAACCACTGCTCTGCACAAGGCAAGCTTATATTGACACTGATGCAAGCTTATGTTGATATTGATGCAAGCTAACCCTTGCAAGATACCCTACTAATGCCACAAACCCATACTTGTGATATGACTACTATATGCCTTAAGCATATGTGATTATACCCACTTGATAAACCAAATCCTAGTTTTATGTGCAAGCTTCTTACTTTATTTCTTTATCAAAGCTTACTTAGAGTCTACCTAAGAGTTTGGTAGATACTAGACAGTTGTGCTGAAGGTTGCATAAAGAGCATAAAATTTGGCCTAAGCTAGATAACCTTGATGTCATCCTAAGGCATGAGTTTGAACTTAGTTAAAACCCCACTAGTTTACCACCCCTCATCAGTGCTTACCCCCACCTGTAGATGCTAGTGCTAAGCATAAAACTTGATCAACTTTAGATGGGAATACTTGGTGAAAAAATGGTTATGAAAACCTTGGAATGATGGATCATTCTATTGAAATGTTTGGGACATGTGTTTCCAAACACTTGATGATTTTGGTGATGAAAATGTTGAGGCATGAGCCTTAGCCCCTTTATAAAACTGATGGTTGTCTGGATGCGATACCATTCCAATTTTATCGTACAACCACAATACCCGAAGATTGGGAAGGGCTTGACTGGAAACTTATGTACCTTAGTATTAGTTCCCTCATGGCCAAGGTCTGAGCTGAGGCTACCTTGTGAAGATTGTCCACCTGTGCAGTACCCAAGATGACAGTTGGTCATGGTTGGGAGGCCATACTCACAGGAGAGGTGCTTATACTAGGGCGTGTAATCGAAAGGTTAGGATTGATTATCCGCATACTGAGTATGGTGAATTCAGGATTTGTTCCTGACGGATGTATCGAATGTTGTGGTGAAAGTGTACAATCTCTGCAGAGTGTCAAACTATTCGAATAGCCGCGTCCGCGGTTATGGACAGTTGGAGTGGCCATACTGTTCCCCCATCAGACTTTTCAAAATGACTTGTGAAACAAATTGAGACTTTGACTTGACCACAACAGAGTTGTGACCTGAATTACAAGATCCCACTTAGGAGTTATAAAATTGTGACTAGCTTTGGAACTTAGTAGAGATAAACCTGGCTTTTTGCAAAACAACCCTAGAGCCTAGTGTCCTATTATCCAAAAACCCCTTACCTGTTAGTATTAGTTTGCGAGTACTTAAAGAGTACTCATGGCTTTGTCCCTGGCTATTCCCATGGCCAGACTATGAAGAGGAGTACCTGGAAGATGGACCCCAGGAAGGTTACGACAACTAGGATCATCTCCCATCGTCAGCATTGCCTGTGACCGTGAAGATGGAGCTTCGCCTACGCTACCGTTATTACTACGTATTCCGCTGCTTGAAATTGTATTAAGAACTGGATCATGAGATCCCTATTTGTGTAAGAACTTATGTATCGTTGTAACGGATGATGTACTATGGTATCCAATTCTGTTATGTCTCGCAAAAATGGTAATCCTGGGATTGCGATGTATGGCATAACAGGCATCTAGGATTGAAAAATCCGGGTGTTGACACGAGACTTCCCCATGATGAAAGGAGTAGCAGTGAACAGTAATAGATCCAAGTGAACTTACAAATAAAGCTATGCTCCCCGGCAACGGCGCTAGAAAATAGTCTTGATGACCCACAAGTATAGGGGATCGCAACAGTCTTCGAGGGTAGTATTACCCAATTTATTGATTTGAAACAAGGGGAGCCAAAGAATACTTATAAGCCTTAACAACTGAGTTGTCAATTCAGCTGTACCTGAAAATAGTCTTGCTCACAGAAGTTTATCAGTAGCAACAGTTTTGTAGTAGCAATAGCGAAGTAACAACAACAGTAAAATAAAGGCAATAGTAACAATAGTAGCGAACAGTAGGATATGAGTGCGGTAGGCATAGGGATGGATGGACGGGCGTTGCATGAACAGGTCTAAGCATATAACTTCAAGATCTAGGGCAATTGCAGATAAATAAGATAAAGCATCCAAGTACTAAACAATCATAGACATGTGCTCCATATATAGTCATACGTGCTCGCAAGAACTTGCACAACATCTTTTGTCCTGCCAGCCCGTTGCAGCGGGACCTCAAGGGAATCTACTAGCAATTAAGGTGCTCCTTTAATAGAGCACCGAAGCAAAGCATTAACACTCCATGAACACATGTGATCCTCACATCACAGCCATGCCCTTAGGTTGTCTCAATTTCTGTCACTTCGGGGCCTTTGGTTCCGGACAATGATATGTGTACACAACCTGCAGATAAGATCACAAAAAATACTATCATCATGAATCAATAATAAGTTTAGATCTGATATCATGGCACTCGGTCCCTAGTGACAAGCATTAAGCACAATAAGTTGCAACAAAGTCAAATAGCAGTAATAGAGATACTAGGCACCATGCCCTAACAATCTTATTCGATTTCATGATAGAACTCATCCAATCCCTACCATACCCATAGCCTACAGTGGAGGATTGCTCACTCATGGATGGGGAAACATGGATGGTTGATGGAGAGGCGTTGGTGATGATGATGACGATGATCCTCTCCAAATTCCCCGTCTCGGGAGGGTGCCAAAATGGAGTTCCTAGTTCGGAATCGCGGTTTCTGGTGGTGGCGGTGCAGCGGAACTCTTTTTGGAAAAACGTCGAACCCCCTTGAGTTTTTAGGTCAAGAGGCAACTTATATGCGAAGAGGGAGGCCGAGGGGGTGCCTGAGGCGGCCACACCCCCTCTAGGCGCGGTCAGGCCTGGCCCGCGCGGCAGGTGTGTGTGGGCCACTCAGAGCCCCACTCCGTCTCGTATTTTGGATTCGTGAGTCTTCTGGTGAAATATGATTTTTGGTATATTTTCCAGGATTTTTCCTGATAGTTGATTTTCTACACAAAACTAGACACCAATGCAATTCTACTGAAAACAGCGTCAACCCGTGTTTGTTGTATCCAAATCACACAAGTTTAGAGAAGAAATAATAGCAAAAGTGTTCGAGAAAGTATATACGTTTTGGACGTATCACGGTGTCGCCTTCGAGTGACACTATTCCTTCCTGGAGGGCGTCATGGGAAGCCTCTGTCCACTTTACTCTTGAGTGTCGGGGGAAACCCTAGGGCCAGCGCGCCCGGGCAGTAGCTCCGTGTCGACGGTGATCCCCTTCTTGAATGTGCTGCTTGATACTCGGCGCTACGGGGTGCTTGGGAGCATGGTGGCCATAAGTTGGAGGGCATAGCGATCACGAGTCATCACCTTCTGTCAATTCACCATTGTCTTCATTTCTTTTTCTTTAGGATGTTTGTGTTGTTGCCCTAGCTTTTCTTTGTTTGAACTCTTGTATCAGTGTGTGCTATATTAATATAGCGGGCAAAAGCCTATTTCGAGAGAGGGGCGTACTATACGTTGTGCATGTAGTTGTGTATTTATGTTTGGTACTTTTTGATACTTCATCCGATCCAAAATAGTTGACTTAGATTGTCTAGATTTGATTATATTTAGACATGATTTATATTAGATACATTCATATCTTAACAAATTTGAGTCAACTAATTTGGGACGGAGAACATAGAATCAACTTTTCCAAAAAAATTTGGAAAAACAAAAGCAAAGTTCAACTAGCAGTTTCCGGGTAATTGTCTATAGCAACTGGACCATACCCGCAAGTTGCCGCGAGAACTTAGGGCAGAAGGTCAGAGTGTAGATGGACACGCACGTCCGTAAGTGTGAGTCCGCGTTCGTCTAAATAGACCAAACGTCGTTGCCGACGGGCCGCGTAATCTACACAGACTGACAGACAGCGCTCTGCTAGGCCCCTGACCACTGTCTATCCTGCTATGACCAGTGGGCTCAACCGTTCAGTCGATAGGGCACGCTGCACGCCCTGCGCCACCGCCAGGCCGGTGGCTCGCTTTCCTTGGCCACCCTGCCCAGCTCGTCCGAGTGCATCATACGCCAGCTCGCCGCCTAGTGCCTCACCCGAGTTCCCTCTACGGTTGTGCCTTTTCGGCTCTCTTGCCGTCACCGCGGTGCAGAGAAAGATTAGCGTGGCAGTGGAGGATCGGGGGATTTCGGTAGAGGAGAATGACAAGAACCAGAGAAGGAGGAAAAGGACCAGGAAGAGGAGGAGGACAAGAATGTCAGGACCCTACCTTGTTCCCTGATGTTTCCACCCTGTCCTTGCTCGAACCGATTTAGTGTAATAGCTATTAGTTTAGCATCGGCTCTATAATAAGTCAAATACTGATTGTAAGCGTGGTCCTGCTCTTCGATATAAAGGGCACAAGAGGGAGGCTGGGTGGCACGTGACTATCAACAATAAAATTATTTATCCACTTCTTGCAATTTACCTTACCTAGCTATAGAACCGAGTCACCCGGAGCTCTCCCCTTTCTTCCCCTTCTCCGGCGCCGTCGGTGACCATCGGGTCCTGACAAGGTGGTATCAGAGACGCCTGATTCTCAGACCTTTCCCACCCCCATCCCCCTTCTTCCGCCGCCTCCCCCCCTAAGGTTACCGATCATCTCGATCCGCAAGTAAAATCCCTCCAACAACCATGTCGTCCAGAAACCGATCCCGTTCCTCATCACGCGAGCGCGACCGCTTGCGCACCGAGGCGTCTGCAGCGGCCAAGTCTTCACCGCTCTCCACTGATGATGAACAGGACGCGGAGCAGAGCCAGAAAAACATGCCTCGAGAACTCCGCCACATCGCACGCCGTTTGGATCGACACCAAGCGGATGCGGCGGCTGCCCTCCAACAACAGCAAGCTGACTCCACGACAGCGATTCAATCCCTACAAGATGAGATGGCTCGTATGTCCAACTTGATGTCCACCATGTATGCAAGTTTCTCTCGATTGTTGGTATCAGATAATTCGGGATCAGCAGAAATCCCTCACACCATGTCCAAAAGCTCGAATTTTTCAACCCCACCACCCTTGCCACAACACTCCCTCTCACCTATTCCTGAGACAAGCACACCCAAATCCACACCAATGCCCATGCCCTTCCCACCAAAATTCGACCAACTTACTACGGACAATATGCCTCATCCAGATTACCCACCATACTCCCAACCGAATCACCAATGACAACAATACCAACCAATATACACTGAATCTGCAGTGCTCATGGCCACCCACCAGCAAGGCTCCTTGGCCAGCCAAACTGAAAAATTGTTCAATACACAAACCCTGCTTCAAACCCAAACCTTTATCAACCCAACTCCCCAGAATACACCAATAGACAAACCCAAAACACATTTCAGCAAACCTTCTCGAACCAAAACCCCACCTACCAGCACCAGTACCACCCTCCCTTCCAACCAAACCATACTCAAGCAACATTCTCTCAACACCAATGCCACCAACCCAACCACTACTATAACCCGCAAAACCATCAGTACCAACCCCGAGCTATGAACCAGATGCAACCTTACCGTCCTCAGCAGACTGAATGTTCCAATGCTTATAGTCACCAACCAACGAATAACAACAGTGTTCAACATCAATGTCAACCTGATATGCAGCACAATTGTGTACATTCACAACATCATCAACATACTCCTTCACATCAGAATCTGGGCAATAATTCAGGAGGACAACACTGTCATCAGTGGCAGGAGCCACAATTCAGAACACCTCATGTAGAACTACCTCTATTTAATGGTGAAAATCCCAAAGCTTGGCTACTTGAGTTTGAGGACTTGTTCAACTTGGTTAATATTCCTGTGGACGACAGAGTTAAATGGGTCATTGCTCACATAAGAGGACATGCCAAAACCTGGCTAAATAGTGCTGGCCTGAATGCCAACAACACAAAACTAGGCCAGATTTTGTTGTAGAGATTTCCTGACGCAGTCACAAGTGATCCTATGGACTAGCTTTAACAGCTCAAGAAAAGTTCTTCAGTTAACACATACATTGACGCTTATGAAGTATGGATGACACAAATGAAGAGAGAAAGAAGCTACCTTCCACGAGATTTTTTTGTGGATAGATTCATTAGTGGATTCAAGGAAGGCATTAAACACATTGTCCAATGCCAAAAACCTGAAACCTTGATGTCAGCTTATTGGTTTGCTAGGAAATATGAGAAGGCCTACCTTTCCTCTAGCAAAAACTGGACTGCACCCTCCTCGATAACTAGACACATCCCAATTCAGCCCAACAGGCCAGCTCTTGTTCCAGTTGCTCCCAGAGACATTAAAAACAAGGCTCCTAGAAAATGCTGGTACTGCCCTGAGAATTGGACTATTGGACATCGATGTCAAACCATGCAGAGAGCCCTAAATAACATAGAAATGCAAGGCCACTCTGATAATGAGCAAGAACAGGAAGACCAACTTCCAAGAGAAGAACCTAAGGTTGTAACACCTGATGATGGGGTACACCAGGGACCCATGGCTAATCCAGAACAGTTGATGAACATTTCAGCAGCTGCATATAATGGATCTCCCAGTGAATCCACAATTTCACTCCTTCTCAACATTCAAGGGTCACATGCCATTACCTTGGCCGACACTAGAAGTACCAATACATTCATGGACCATGCATTTGCTATAAAAATGAGATCAAGTTAACTGCCACTAAAAGGAGAAAGATAAAAGTGGCTGGCTGGTGGTATTCTATCTTCTGAATATGTTTCTCTTGAATGCCCCTTCACTATTCATGACAAAACATTCATCACAGATTTCAAAATACTGAACCTACAAGGTTCTGATGTAATCCTTGGTGTCAATTGGTTCAAATGCCATAATCCTATGACATTTGACTTCATTCGAAGATCTCTCACATTAGGAGTAAATGGGGAGCTCCATACCTTTTCAGATCACTTGATTCCTAAGGACAAGCTGCTCATCTCTTCAGAGCAATGCAGTAAACTCATTGAACAAGGAGCTGAAGGCTACTTATTATTACCTACTCATGATCAATCTGAGTCACAACCAGAAGAACCACACACCCCTCTAGCTGACGAATTCAGCAACTTACTCCATCAATTCCAGGACATATTCCAAGCTCCTAGTGGCCTCCCCCCAAGAGAGCTTGTGATCACAATATTCCACTGAAACCAGGGTCAAAACCATGCAACATCAGACCTTACAGAATGTCACACAGTCAAAAGAATTCAGTGGAGCTCCTAATTAAGGAAATGCTTAAGAATTCAGAAATAAGGCCTAGCAAAAGCCCTTTTTCCTCCCCTGCCATCCTTGTGAGAAAAAAGGACAAATCCTGGAGACTATGCGTGGATTTCAGAGGGCTGAATGACATGACAATAAAAAACAAGTTTCCTATACCTGTCATTGAAGACCTCTTGGATGAACTGCAAGGATCAACAGTATTTAGTAAATTTGATCTCAGATCAGGTTACCATCAAATCAGAATGAGTGACCAGGACATCCCCAAGACTGCATTCTCAGCTCACATGGGACATTATGAGTACCTAGGCATGCCATTTGGCCTATGTAACGCTCCAGCTACATTCCAGGAGCTCATGAACACCATTTTTGCCCCATACTTGAGGAAGTTTGTCCTAGTATTTTTTGATGACATCCTGGTCTACAGAAAGTCGACAGAGGAACATGTGAAACACCTGGAACAAGTTCTCACCACATTCAGAAACCATGCACTCAAAGCAAAGCTAGCTAAGTGTAGATTTGGACAGCAACAAGTCGAATATTTGGGGCATATAATTTCAGGGCAAGGAGTGCAAACTAACCCATCCAAAATTGCAGATATTGTAACCTGGGAAATACCTGCTTCCCTGAAGAAACTCAGAGGATTTCTGGGCTTAAGAGGGTACTATAGAAGGTTCATACCACACTATGCTCTCATATGCCAACCTCTATACAGTGCTCTAAAGAAGTACTCATTCCAGTGGGGTGAAGCACAACAACATGCCTTCCAGACCCTCAAAAGAGTCATGTCTCAACCTCCTCTCTTGGCATTACCAGATTTCTCACTACCCTTCATAATTGAAACTGATGCTTGCGCCACAGGTCTGGGAGCAGTCCTAATGCAAAATTCCAAACCACTGGCTTATTTCAGCAAATGCTTGGGACCAAACACAAATGTCAAATCAGTGTATGAAAAGGAATCCATGGCTATATTGGAAGCGATCAAAAAATGGAGGCACTATTTCTTACGAAACAAGCTAATAATAAAAATTGATCAAAGCAGCCTGAAGTACTTGGCCAGTCAGAAGCTATTGGAAGGTATACAACATAAGCTTATGCTTAAACTCCTTGAATTCGACTTCTCCATTCAGTACAAGAAAGGTATCGATAACACAATAGCTGATGCATTATCAAGGAAATATCAACCTGCTGACACAACAAACTCTGAGGAATTAATAGCTTGCTCTACTCTGTCCATAGCAATACCAACATGGACCGAAGAAATAGCAAAGTCATATATTGGGGATGATACCTATACCAAGCTCCTCCAAGAGCTAACTCTGGACAAAGAAAGCAATAATTTTTTTACAATACAAGCTGGTTTGTTGCGGTACAAGGGCAGGATATATATTGGTCCAGTTTCGGAATTGAAAGACAAGATATTTCATACCTTCCATAACTCTGCAATGGGAGGTCATTCTGGAGCAAGAGTAACATACCACAGAATCAAGCAGCTTTTCCACTGGCCCAAACTCAAACAATATATAGACTCCAGAATCGCACAATGCCCTGTCTGTCAAATATCCAAGACAGAAAAATTGCCTTACCATGGGCTGCTGGAACCTCTACCTATTCCTCAAGCAAAATGGAGCTAAATAAGCATGGATTTTATTGAAGGCCTTCCAACATCCAAAGGTAAAAAATGTCATATTGGTTGTGGTTGATAGACTTACCAAATATGCACATTTTCTTCTGTTGGCACATCCATATACTGTGCAAAAGGTAGCTGATCTCTTCATTGCAAATATTGTCAAATTACATGGACCTCCTGCTGTGATCACAAGTGATAGAGACACCATATTCACAAGCAAGCCCTGGAAAGAAATATTCCACTCCATGAATATATCTTTAAACTACACAATTGCCTACCATCCTGAATCAGACAGCCAAACTGAAAGGGTAAACCAATGCTTGGAGCAGTACCTGAGATGCATGGCCTTCGCTGAATCCAAAAAATAGATTGACTGGTTATCTTCTGCTGAATGGTGGAACAATAGCAGTTATCATTCAACAATCAAAATGTCCCCCTTCCAGGCACTGTATGAGTATCCTCCACCCTTCCTCACTTCCTTGCCTGCTACAACTGCATCCACTCCTGAAGCACCAGTGTTAGTGTCAGAAACTGAAAACATGGTTTCAGTGTTGCAACAAAACCTGGCTAAGGCGCAGAATAAAATGAAAAAAATTGCTGACAATAAGAGGATAGAAAGGACACTCATACTGGGAGACATGGTCTATCTCAAAATGCAACCTCATAGGGAGCATGCTCTGGATAGAGGAAACCCCTTGAAGCTAGCTTATAAATGGTATGGTCCATTTAAAATCACTCAGATTATCGGCAAACATGCTTACAAGCTACAGCTTCCAGAAGGCACAACACTGCACAATGTATTTCACGTGAATCAACTCAAGAAGCATCTGGGTCCAGCAGCGGTGCCAAATCCTCACCTTCCTCTACTCATAACTGAAGGTAAACTCAAAACCAACCCTGTGTCTATTCTCCAACGACGTCAAGTGCCACGCAGTGCAGGAGATTACGACGTCACGGTTCCACAATGGCTCATTCAATGGGACGGTATGACACCGGGCGAGGCTACCTGGGAGGATGCGACATTCATCCAAGCAACCTTCCCATCATTCAAGCCCTGAAGTCTTGTCTTAAGGGGGGAGCACTGCCAGGACCCTACCCTATTCCCTGCTGTTTCCACCCTGTCCTAGCTCGGACCGGTTTAGTGTAATAGCTATTAGTTCAGACATCGGCTCTGTAATAAGTCAAATACTGATTGTAAGCGTGGTCCTGCTCTTCGATATAAAGGGCAGGAGAGAGAGGCTGGGTGGCACGGGACTATCAACAATAAAATTATTTCTCCACTGCTTGCAATTTACCTTACCTAGATGTAGAACCGAGCCACCCGGAGCTCTCCCCTTTCTTCCCCTTCTTCGGCGTCATCGGTGACCATCGGGTCCTGACAAAGAATCGATCGTCATAGGTCTGCTTTCTTGGTTTTCATATGCCCCCTGTTCGTTGGTTCCCCAAATACAGAGTCGTGGTGTGGTGTTCGAATTGGGAGTACAAAATACTACTCCCTCCGGCCCATATTAATTGATCCAAATTTATCTAGATTTGAATGAATCTAGACACTATTTAGTATATAGGTTCATTCAAATTTTGACAAATCAAAGTCAATTAATATGGATCGGAGGGAGTAGTACAATATATCTCACATAGTATACATATGCTTTGTATTCAATATATCTCACATCAGCAATGGACAGGTTTAAGCCAAATTTTCTGATTTAAGCCAAATTTCTTGTGTCAAGAATTCCTACGAAACCCAGGTTATGTTCCATAACTGAAATTGAAAATAATTTATGTCTAGCCAGGTTAGCTTCTCACTAAGAACATAGGAATTAACATGAAGTCTTTTTTGACGGATGGCCTTACTTAGATTTAGGACTAGAGGGAGTTGTTAGATGGAGCTGTTTATATCAGCTAACAAATTAAAGGAACTACTCCAATCACTTGTTGAGATGATTATTTTGTTACCAGCATTTTAGATGGAGCTGTTGCTATAGTTAGCAGCCATTGATATATATAAACAAGTAATCAACTTTCTGTATAGTTGTTGTTAGTCAGGTACATCACAATATCTTGTCAGTACTGTCACTATACTGGTACAGTACTAGTGCATAGTATACATATGCTTTGTTAGTACTGCAATATATATTTGAACTCTTGGAGGGTGAAAAAAATCAGTATTTTGCACGCAGGAATTTTCCTTGCTTGGCAAGTAGCTAAAATACAAGAATGCAGATAAGTAGTTTAGAAACGAAAACTATGTTAAGATAGCTGAAATAAAAAAATTTGCAAATAAGTATACTTCCATTAGTTATCTGTCTCGTGTGTCTACTCCTAGAACTTCATGTTGTGCAAATTCTGAGAAGTGATTCAGGAATGGATCTGAGCAGTGCATAAGGTTCATGAACTAACCATGTATCTGCTCCTAGAACTTCATGTTGTGCATTTCCATTGCAGTTGTTTTAAATTTTGTTACTTGAGATTATTGACCTGACAATGAGTAAATCTGTCCAACTAACCAAGTGTGTGCGCCTTAAATGCAGCCAGAAACAGACGAGAAGACCCAGGAGCCAGCAAGTTGATGATCTTTCAACCCTTTAGACCCTAAACCGACCAATAAAGATGTTGAGGAGGAAGAATACTTGGTAAGTTGGGTAGCTAATACTGAATGTGAGTAAATAAATCATATTAATGTTTGTCTTTGTCTCACATGCCTCAAACTACTTAGAAGGTGTTCTACCAAGCAAGCAAGTGCCAGGAAGAAGGCAAGGCTCGCTCGTGCACAAGAAGGTTGAGCTCATTCTCTCAGGCACGATGCCGCATCTCCTTCGACCTTCACATCCAGGGATATGCGTGAGTGCTCCCTCCTTCCTCTCCATCTTTCTCCTCACTTCGCAAAGACGATTCTGAACTATAATTTCTCTGCTGCCATTAAAACTGAAATGTGGTTCCAGTTCTGAATTTTTGTTATGTCTCTAGCAGCTAGTCAATTTTATTTGGAATGTCGTTACACACATTTTTGTTTACCACACAAGAAAAAAAAATAGTAACTCATGACTTGTAGATTTTTTCATGAAATTAGACCTGATGGACTTTTATTCTTAACGGAGTTTGTGCTCTATTTTTTCTTAACAGAGTTTTTGCCCTGTTTTTCTTAACACTTTTTCTGGACTTATTGCTTGTTAGTGTTTATTGAATTCATTTATTGCCTAGAAAGTACTACTTCCCTCCGATCTATAATAAGTGTCGCTAATTTAGTATAAAGTTTACTAAATTAGCGACACTTATTATGGATTGGAGGAAGTACTACTAATATAGCATTATTGTTGAGCTAATGCTTCGCAGTTTGAGTCGAAGCTCAAAGGAGATCACCAGTTGAGTTGAAGAAGCAGCAGAAGCCACATTCATGATCTGCTCAAGGACGATGTCTTGAAGAAATTAGCGGTCATCTTAGAGCATCTCCACTTGGCTACCTAGGACATTGATCCGGACGCCGAATTTAGATCTAGACGCCAAAAATCGGCTCAGTCGCGTTTTCAGGAAACTCTTTTTGTCCGGATTTGGGCCAACTTTGGTCCGGACTTTTCAGGCCATTCCCAGGATCTCGGGTACGCCCTGGGAACGCTGAACGAAGCGAATTCGCCGGGTGGACCAGCATGTCAGCGACAAAAGCCGAGTCGTCGTCATCCTTCCCGTCGTTTCCCCTTTCCTGCCCTCGCCGCTACACCCCTCCCTCCTCGCCGCTGACCTTGGCCTATAAAAGGCGTACATCTCGCTGTCTCCCTTCGCACTCTCTCACACCGCTCCCAACTCCGGCGAACTCCAGACGCTCGCACCTTTCCACTTCCACAACTCCGCCGAAAAGCCATGGCCGAGAGATTTCCCGGCGACATCACGACGGCGAACGGCCGCCGCACGCTGCAGACGTGGGAAGCCCAGCTGCTCTACGACGCGGGCTATACGGCGCCGCCAGACTTTTGTCTCCCCGTCGGCTGGAATCTCAGCGCCGGCGGGATCCCTATTCTGCCGGTGCGTGCCGACGAGAATATCACCGGAGAGATCCAGGCGGCTATTGCCGCCATGGAAGACCCGGATCTCGCTGAAGATCCTGACAACCTGGTCTTCTGGAGGAAGTTCTTCGTCGTCAGGCGCCTCTAGGATCTCGTCCGACACGAGGAACCGTCGGGCTCGCCGCCGACGCGTCACATTGCGGCATTTCGTCGCCGCTGGTGGAGCGTTCCAGGGCGAACTCTCGCCGCTGTGATGGAGCACATCCATGCCGGCAACCACCCCCACCTCGGCCTGTAGAAGCGGCGTCCGGTGTCGACCACGGCGGCGACATTTTCCTAGTTTAAATTTAATATTTTCCTAGTTAAATTCGATGTAATATGTGCGTCCTTGACCTAATTAATGAAATCCGCCTATATTCGCTCAAATTTTGCTTTTAACAGAATTTCGCCGAACGTGGGAACTCGGCCTGGGAACGCGAGTGGAAAACTCAGCGTTCTCAGACCGAAACGAGTTTCGTCCGGTCTAAACTTGGTCCGAATTTCGGCATGAGATCGCCCAACGAGTGGGGATGCTCTTAGACATCTATTCTTCTCTCATTTACTTGTTCCCAAATAAGCTAGAGAAGCAAAGTTTGTGATTTGAACAAGTATACTAAATGCCTTTTAACCTTTTATAATGAAATATTTGATTGCATAAATATGGAATATTAGTTATGGGAAGCTTCGTAACAACTAACAAAGCACAAAGAGCAAATAGCAGCGTGTACAAGCTAGCTAGTGTGTTCTCATTATGTCCGTGTATGTCCAGCGGACATCCGTGGACAGCAAAATTAATTTATACGGACACCGCGAACGGCTAATGCAAAATATGCAACGTACGTCACGGACTTGTCCGTCTACGGTCCTGAGCAGAAGGTTGCGTTGAAGGTAAACATATTATTGATACAGTGAGAAAATATATGAGATGCAGTTGTCAGATTACTTGGTTCAAAGTAAAATAGTATAAATATATAGTATTATATACATTGTCATAAACTTCATACGTTTGATGAATAATCAACAAACTTTTTTTTTATTTTGATACGCAGCATATCTTCTTTTTGTATGTTTCTTCATTTCACCCAATAAAAAAAATCACCTAATGAGTTACACTATACTTATCTTTTTTAACACAAATTACAACCTCTTTCTTAAGAAACTATTGGTGTACGTACTATATGTGTAAGATGTAACCTTTTTCAGTATTTTTTAATACATAGAATCCACTTTTCCAAAAAAAATTGGAAAATTGAAAGCAAGGTGCAACTAGAAGTTCCCGGGTAATCCTTTCTATCAATTATGGGCTGATCATATGGATTGACTAAGCCAAGACATATCATACAATTAAGGAAGATGTTTGACTAAAGAAGGCATCTCATACAATGAGCAGAACATTATATCTTTATGCTAAGATCCGCGGCAACGCGCGGGCATCCGGCTTTTTTTGAGGTAAAACATAATATATTAGGTTTGCAAGCCGTCTCATTAAAATTTTGCAGTCCCTTTCGGTATCCTGATAAGGAAAAAGAGAAGGAAGCTAAGAGGTTCATCGACCCGATTACATAAAAGCTTAGTAACAAAGCACTCCCTAGCTATATTATAAAGATATTGCGCCGGCATCCGGCTAGTCCTTTTTAATTGATGAATATAGTAATCTTTTTTTTTGCCTTGTTTCAGTCTGCATTTATTTTGAATATTTTTTAATTTATACAAGGATGGACCGACTTACTAGACGTGGCAGTAATGGGCCGTCGTCTCGCGTGGCACGCCGTCTGTAGCGGGCTGACCATTCCATGCCTTATGGCCTGGCACTATGTTTGGCACACCGCTTCTCAGAATCCGGAACCAAAAGGCCCAAGGCTCAAATAAAAAAAAAACGATTATCTTAATTCAAGGCCCGCACGTCAGCCTAGGATCGTATATGGACAGCCTGCCCCGCGTCCCGTGCTCACAACCTGTACGGACCTGCTTGCTTCCTCGTCCGACCGGCGAACCAGCCAAACCCTAGCCCAAACAGACCGAGCCGGCCACCGCCACCCCGCGCAATTTGCCGCCGCCGCGTCGCATGGCCGAGTACGAGGAGCGCTATGAGGGCAACGGCGACGCCTCTGCCGGCGCCGTCACTGGGGGCTCCTCGCCGACCAAGCCTCCCGGGTTCTCCGACCAGCCCGACGGTCGCTCCCAGGTGCGTTCGTCTCTGATCCGCTTGATCCGAGATAGCCACACGTCTAGTTGAACCGAGGGACATGTCCCGCATAAGGAGGACTACTAGTGCTTGTTTGGTTGCGCGGATGTGGTGATTAATCCGGGTGCGGGAATTCGGCTGGTACTGTCGTTTTGATTTCATTTGGCGGAAGGTGCCCGGATGTTGGAGCAGATACTTCTTGAAACTGCTGCCGCTCACTGTTGCTGTGCGATTATGTTTCCGATGGATCATGGGTATGCATTGCTGCATTTTATTATGTAGCGTTGCTCAATTTGTTTTTGGTAAGCTACTTTTATGAGTTCTCTAGATGCATTTGATTTGAGAGAGGGCCCGTTTGCTATTAGGATGGCTACATGATTTCTGGAACTTTATTATTCACTTTGAAAACCTGTATGCTTCCCCCGCAAAAAAAAAAGAAAGAAAACCTGTATGCTAAATTCTGACCGTAGATTATCTGTTGATGTATTTACATGTTGCTAGTTTGAGTAATGGCTTCTAGTGGTGTTTGATGGCTCTAAATAGGAAATATTTTGCATGTGTCCATTCATTTTGTGTTCATCATAGCATCGTTAAAGAAAATCATTCTTATTCTAAACTAACTTTCTTCCCTTTTTCTCCCAGCATGAGGTACAACATCATGATGGAAGGTCGTCAAAATCTAGAGAGAGGGACAGAGGTCGAGAGAAGGACAAGGAGCGCGACAGAGACCATGGGAGAGATAGAGAAAGGGGCCGGGACAAGGACAGGGAGAGGGACAGGGGTGACCGGGACCGGGACCGGGAACGTGACCGCCACCATAGGGAGCACCGTGAGAGAAGTGAAAAGAGAGAGCACCGTGAAAGAAGTGAAAAGAGGGAGCACCGTGGCCGTTCTGATGACCATGATCGTCATCAGAGCCGTGACCGTGATGTTGAAAGGTGCTGTGTCTAAACTTCCTTGGATTTTTATGTCTGTTAGTTCAAGTATACCAATCTATGAAGTTCTCGCTAATTATGTTCAGAATAATTCATCTACCACGAGGCTGTTTTCTGATCTACTGAGATTTTGCATGATGTAAAATTTGCTCGTGCCGGTGTTGCTTTTTCTTGGCTCTGTGTTTAGAAGGTACCTTTTGAAGTTGGTCTCTGGTAAAATTGTTTGTCCCATGAAAGTGTATTTTATGATTCTGCACAGAAATCAATTAGCTTGATGAGTTACTTAATGAACTAGACGACTGTTAAATGTAGGTATTTTTATCCTGATGAGTTAGCTGTGGTGGTTAATAGTTCCTTGGTTATGTATGTAATGGTTTTCAATATTCAAGCATAACCAAGAATGACTAATATCCCCTCAATTTTTTTATTCAGAGCGAAATTTCTGCAAGTTTGACTATAAGTAGTATTTTAAGATATTGAATTAGAATACATTTAAGTATCTGACAATGCCAGTACATTACATCAAGGCAGCAGCTCCGTAGGGCAGCAGCAGTTTGGTCGCTGCTGGCAGTCTGGTTAGAAGTCAAAGGTTATGGACACACTGCAGCGGGGGCTGGTTATGTTTTAGGCAAGCACTTGCATCAGCCTAGAAACTTAAGGGGAATCGTTTAATTTGAGAACCATATTTTAGTATGAACTCTAGGATTAAGGGTGTCTAGGCCTGTAGGGTATGTTTGGTTTGAGCCAGAGTTCACCCTACCAAATATTTGGCTGGCCAAGGTTTTTCTTTCCCATGCCTAGCCCAATGTTGGCAATAAAAATAGACTAGAGTTGGCAGGGCATGCCGAAAGTTTGGTAACCATCCAAACAATGACCAAAATTTTGGCTATGACCGAATAATTGTAAGGTTAGTTTTAGACATCAACTAAACATACTCCAAAACCCTAGTGGTTCTTGTTGTGTTGGTAAAGGTCATGGCCTATGCATCTATGTTTGAGACGATCAAGAAAGGACCAAATCTATTGTCTCCTGAACATTCCCTCATCTGGTGTATGTCCATCTAAACCCTCAGTCATGCCTTCTGGCTATCTTCAGCACATAAGTTATCCTGTTGTGATTAAAGGTTGACAACACATGTGCAAATTTGTCCCAGAAAGGACTCTATATTGTATTATCATGCTGGGTTTTATTCTTGATAGGAATGAGTTGTGACACTGTGTTTGGAGAGTGAAGTCCAAAATGACAGCTTTCAGAGAGCTTGAGGGAGTTTGCTTCTAAGAGCCACCTTTTGTGTAGCTACTAGCCGAATGTTTGTTGTAACCTTTGTGGGATGCTTTTGCATCTTAGTTAAAATATCTTTTTCTTAGCTAAACTGGATTTTCCTGCTTAATCAATTGTTCATCTTGGGGACAGAAATAGCAATGTTCATTTTCTTGTGAATGTTTCAAATAATAGAATACTAACCAGTATCCTCCATAAATTTCTATCTTGTTAACATCTTCTATATAAATAAATAAATCATATGCTACTTTATTGAGATCTGATGTATGCTGTGATAAATTGGTAATGCAGAAGGGACCGTGACAGAGATGGTCATCGCAGGCATCGCTCCCGCTCCCGGTCAAAGGGTCGTGACCGCAGGTCGAGATCTCGTTCACGCTCGCGTTCGAAGAGGTATGTGTTGGACGTCTTCCTAAGTTTTATGACACTTATAAGAGTTGCCACCCTGAGGAAGACAAATCATCATTTGTTTTTGAGATATGTTGACATATGCTATATATTCTCATACACAGTTTTTCTTTGATTTGTACTTCTAGAGAACTGAAGGTATGCAATGGATAAATATGAGCAACCGTGTATTAGCTTCTTGCTTTCTACTTGTATGTTAATTGTTAATAGGCTTTCAGTCGATGCAAATCTTTTCACTTGTGATATGTTTTTTGTAATATAGCTCATTCGCTGGTTCTATTTCTTTTCTCGGACGTGCTATTTCCTGTTTGCTTAACAACTTATAGCTGTCTCCTGCATTGTTACAGCAAGCGAGTGAGTGGATTTGACCAGGGACCATCACAAGGCGTTCCGTTGGTTACTCCTGGTGTGACCCCAGGTATGTGAGAAACAGCACTTCTGGTTTTACCTTTGCATTTTTTGCATGTTATTCGATGGTTAGGAGATGCTCTGTTATGGAACTGGTAAGCAGCTAAATGCACAATTATATATTATATAAAAATTACAACTTCTCGAATGACTGTACAATCATTCGTTTTCACTGTAATGCGCATGCTTTGCCATGAACTTGTATTTGATAGCCAACTTCTCAAATATAATTGTTCCCACAAATGGTGATCATCATTTCTCTCAGCAATGTTAGCAGGGCTGCAATTGCTGGTTCATAGTCCCAACAAATTATTGAAGATTTATCTTTTGCCTGAGATTGTCTAGGAAAGTCTGGCAACCGGCTCTTTCTGGACTGTCATTAGAAACTGGCTAAGCTCTTTAAAGTTTAAACTGGCCACATTCTGAGAGCTGGAGTCTTACAGTCCAGTATCAGTGAATGCCTTGAACATCATGGTAATCATTGTTACGCGAATGATGTTTTCTTACAGAGAAGACTTGCAAATTTGCATTTCTCTCCACAAGTATCTTGAACTCTGTGACATTTTTTTTATGGTCGTTCTTGGTTTTTGTTTGTTTGTTATGTTTTCATATGGGTACGGAAGCAATCTAGGGTCACTTTGTCCATCATCAGCTAATGGAATGGGCTGGCTACTGTAGCTTATTGTACAAGGCGAAAACATCTGGTTGGTTTGATATCTTGGTCTCCTTCAACTAGTTACTAGTCCTTTGTCTCCTTCAACATGTACAATCCATTTCCTATGGATTTTGTTTGAAATGTATCTATGCTAGAATTATGATTATGTCGAAGTTTATAAAATTTTCATGATAATAAGTTGTTTATCTGTAAAGAATTGTTCTCTCTCGATGATTTGCAGGTCAGCTGCCTGCAGTTGCCCCTCTTATTCCTGGGATGCTTCCAAACATGTTTAATTTCACCGCTCCTGCACAGGTGACTTCTATTTTCCTTTCAAGATTTGGTTCTGTCACCACCAGACAATCTGATTTGTAACTTATCTGGTGGTGGCAGTATGAGCTCAGCTCTCAATTATTTTACATTTTTCCACTTATTTATTTTTTCTATTTTCATCAGTTCAATCATCTAGCTATGCAGCCACAAGCCATGACGCAACAGGTATATAACTTCCGATGTTGCTTGTGCTCATTGCCTCATTATCTTTGCATTCTATTGTGTGATATCACATTATGGTTAACCACCCTTTTCGTAGGCTACTCGGCATGCTCGGCGTGTATATGTTGGTGGTCTTCCACCAACTGCTAATGAACAGGTAATTACTCGATTAACTTGCTTTTCTTGATGGTCTCTGTCCTTTTGTGGTCTGCGCTTATTACTTGATATTCTTTCTGCAGACAGTTGCTATATACTTCAATCAAGTTATGGCTGCTATTGGAGGAAACACAGCTGGTCCTGGTGATGCTGTTCTTAATGTATACATAAACCATGACAAGAAATTTGCTTTTGTGGAGATGAGGTCTGTGGAGGAAGCAAGCAATGCAATGGCATTAGATGGTATAATGTTTGAGGGAGCGCCTGTGAAGGTTAGAAGACCAACGGACTATAATCCTTCCCTGGCTGCTGCACTGGGTCCAAGCCAGCCAAACCCCAATCTCAACCTTGGTGCTGTTGGCTTGACACCTGGCTCAGCTGGAGGTTTAGAAGGCCCTGACCGCATTTTTGTTGGTGGCCTCCCCTATTACTTCACTGAGGCTCAAGTGCGGGAGTTGCTTGAATCCTTTGGACCATTGCGAGGATTTGATCTTGTGAAGGATAGGGAGACGGGCAACTCGAAAGGATACGCCTTCTGTGTATATCAGGATCTTAATGTGACCGATATTGCCTGTGCTGCCCTTAATGGTATCAAGATGGGAGACAAGACCCTCACTGTTAGGCGAGCAAATCAAGGCACTTCTCAACCAAGGCCAGAGCAAGAAACCATCCTGTTGCAGGCACACCAACAGTTGCAGATGCAGGTACAACTCCGCTAAAAGATATCGCTTTACAAAATTACAACGAGTTCGTTTCCCTTCCAATTTCTGACTGTTGCTTTCTGTGCAGAAAATCATGCTCCAAGTTGGAGGAGCTCTACCGACAAAGGTTGTATGCCTGACCCAGGTGGTTTCAGCAGATGAACTGAGAGATGATGAGGAGTACGAGGACATTTTGGAGGACATGAGGGAAGAAGGGCGCAAATATGGTAAACATGAAACCTATGGGCTAGTCCTCATCCTGTCTTGAACATTTGCATTCTGTTCTTACCACTGTGTTCAGTTACTGAACTTGTTTTTTTGTGTGTTTGTCTGTTTGTGTGTCTTTTTTGTAGTCCACATAAATGCCATTGCAGTCTTTTATAGTGGCCTCATGCAATATTGGCAAACGGGCCTAACCTACAGAAGACACACCATTCTTTATCAATTTGATTTGATTTGATTGATCATATATATCATCTTTATTTCTTGTCTATGTATGTACTCACTGACACTTGGACAGGTAACTTGGTCAAAGCTGTGATCCCTCGACCTGACCCCAGCGGCGTGGCTGTTCCAGGAGTTGGAAAGGTGAGCTGTGATTTTATTATGTCCAGTGTTGGTGCGGGTCGAGCATGAGTGGAATTATTTTAATCCATGGACTTCCCTGCTTGTGGTTCCAGGTGTTTTTGGAATATGCAGATGTTGACGGCTCGACCAAGGCGAAGACCGGGATGCATGGCAGAAGGTTTGGCGGGAACCAGGTGGTAGCTGTGTTCTATGCTGAGGACAAGTTTGCGGATGGAGTTTATGATGACTAGATGAAATGTTCTGCCTGGTTGACACCCATATATCTGTGTTTACTTAGTTTTTAAATTGCATATCTTATGTGGAACCATGTGCTAGTTTTAAATTGCATATCTTATTATGTGGAACCATGTGCTGGATATATGACCTGAACCTTATTTGATAAGTACATTTATGCTCTGCTGTTTCTGAATTTGAAAACCCCAGTTTAGGCCTTAGCTCGTCTGGTTGTCCAAATATATTCCAGGAATATTTTGAGTTATTACTAGTACTCAACTTCCGTTCATGGGTTGCAGCTGAGTATTCTCATTGCTTTGTCAACGCAAAAAAAGTATTCTCATTGCTTTGCCATGGGTAGGTTTTCACTGTCATTATCTGACGATATATTGGTAGAAAGTGTTCTGATCCCAGGCTGTGCAGCAACTTAGAAGGACATGCGAGAACTAATGTCTGTTTGGTGAATCTTATGGCCTGCGATTGTTTTTGACAGCTTACTACCTCTTTATTAAGATGAAGTAAACACGATGGTGGATCATCTGAACCTCTGGGCATTTTCGTGAGCAATTCCATTCACCTCCCGTGGCTCATAGTCAAACTGAATCTTCACAATTTCAGTAGATAGATGGTAGCAATCATCAAAAATAGATGTAGCTACACCATGTGCATGTGCTCCGCTCCTCATTATCTCCACCACCTCAGTACTATTAGAGCCCATAATGGCTCAATTACAGCCAAAAGATTGAGCCAGTAGAGGAGCCCATGTTTAAGGGCGTGTGCTTCAGCTGATATCACATCGTGGTCTACCTCAATCTTGCTCGATTGCATGCGGCAATAAAATTACATAAAGCACAGCCCCAGTTGTACCTAGAAGATTATCCTCGTCAAAAGATTGCAAGGGTTTAGTCCAAGTCCCCCATTTTCCTCTGAGCTTTAGCCTGGAAAGCAGCTTTGTAATTTGCCCATGATCGACCTTGCCGTTCGAGTTAGTATCTTTGGAAAATCTTCTCCACATCATCATCAAAATAACCCCAAACGAATATAAATAGGAATGCCCGCCTGAACACTCGTTTTAGGTTGGACATAATTCCACATCGTACCTACAAATTAAAACATGACCAGATTTCACAAACTCATCTATTCGTATTGTAGTCAGGAAGCAATGTAGAAGAACACATAATGCCGCTCATTCCCACCCAACCTGGCAGTGATATAAAAAATATACTCACGAATCTTTTTGTTGCACCTACATTCCACGGCTCTAGGAAGAATCACCCAGGCACGGTGAAGTGTTATGTTCCTGTTGCCCCTCATTCCCATGGAGACATTGATATATCTGCTATATATCTGTAAAGAGTTTGTCTTATGTTATTCACAAAGAAAAATGTGTTTGTCTTATGTTAAGTGAACAAAAGAGAAGGGGCAAAACCCAGAAATGTGAATGTTCAAGAAGATCGCGAGCGACCAATATATATACACAGACTTGGGTTGTCTAGCAAGGAGAAATAAATAACAATGTACGCAAGGTAGCAGGTGTGTTTTACTACTGACATTAGTATGCAAAAATTTAATAGGTTGGGTAGGTGAAGAACAACGGCAGGAAATGCAATGAGAAAAATATATGGAAAAGGGCATCCTAGCGTTCTAATAACTAGTGTCATAGCTGAAAGTTAACAAAGTCCTCGCTGGCAGGCCAGTACAGAGCTCTAATGCTTAGGCTCCGCTTGGTTCGCTGGATTCTAGGGCGTAAGTTTTACGGACCGATTGAGGTCCGTCTAAATCCTTCGTATCTCTGTAATTTTCGAATCTTCCCGTAACTGAAACGGCCAAACAAGCGGGGCCTTAAAGTGAAAATCACTACCTACAGCCCCTTAAATATCATCCATATGTATTACTCCGTTGGAAGGCAGCATTTCATTCATATAAAGAGTTTATGTTCCATTTGAGTCTCGTAACTAAATAAACAGATATATTGTTGATTTTACGCATGTACTCTCTCCGTTTCAAAATATAAGATGTCTTAGGTTTACGAAAAATATATATATAGATTTTTTTAATGTGTAGATTCACTCCAAACCTGAATGAAACTACATACTAAAAAAATTCTAGATATATTTGGTTCATAAAACTAAAACATCTTATAATTTGAAATGGAGGGAGTAGTTGTTACCTAGTAGACAACATACTAGTTGTTCTATAGATACCCGTAACTGTTTACTTGGTCAGCCTAGATAATCCAAAAAATCTTAATGTCTCGATATCTTGATCATAAACCCGACTAAACTGCATCTAACCATCACAGGGTGTAAATCATCGGGTACACGATTTAGGGATGTAGGCGATTGCACATGTTTCAGTAACAAAAGGCTACACAATGGTTTTCGAAAAAAGAGTGTACAATACAGGAGGAAATCATACACAGTTTAAATATTTAAATTGTGTGCGATATTTTGAATACTGTTTTTGCAAAGAAAAAAAATGTGCGATGTAGTAACACACGGTTTAAAAATAAAAATTATGTGTGATGTACACAAAATTCTTTTCTTGAAAATTGCTCCGTTTTTGGCACAAAAGGTACCATGCCAAACAATAGTGGCAAATAAGTTTACAACTTTTTATTAAAAAATATGCCCATTAAGAAATACCAAATGTGGTTATTTTGTGAAGCAAAGTGTAAATAAAATGGTGCAAACTGACACCTTTTCAATGTTCACACAAAGTAGACCATTTTTTATGGCTACTCTCCAAATATTTGAATTATCTAGTTTTTTGCTACATTTTTTCATCTAAATAAATTTCAGCGAACTTCCCAAAAGGAGGTTAAATTTAAAATATAAGTGTGTGATAGGTTGCTTGAGAAAATTATCAAAATATTCATATACCTAAAGTAGGATTATATGGTAGATTCAAGACATTTTTGAAAAATGCAAGCCCTTGACATGGAAAGCTACGCACACATTTTTCATCCTATTTTAAAACAATAAAAAAAGAAACAAATTTAATAAAATGATATTCCCTGGCATAGAGTATTTTATGTGTAAGTTGCTAGGAAACATACTGAACTGGGAATATGATAACTTTGGATTTTTCTTTGACAAAAAGGAACCTTCATGAGTTTCAAGCAAACGATCAAGCAGGGTAATGATCATTTTCGTACCATATTTCAAGATAATGTGCCCAGTTTTGGAACAAAGGTGTCTCTTACCATGTCATACAATAGTACTCCCCTCTGGCCAAAATAAGTGACTCAGCCTTTTCTAGATATATATGTATCTAAACACAGAACATGTCTACTTACAAATATGTCTCGACAAAGTTGAGTCATTTATTTTAGACGGAGGGAGTACCAAAGAAGTTTCTAACTTGTTTTTAAATAAATTTTTTCATTCTCTAAATGCCAAAAATAGAATAGTTTATGAAGCGAGTATGGTGAAAAATGGGACCTCCCAAATTTTGACACAAAGCAGACCAATTTACCGACTCTGTCCAAATCAAATGCAAACATAACTAAATCGTACAAAATAAAAACAGTAATGCGAAAAGGGAAAAGAGTTGTGCGGACTCCGTTAGGACCGTTGGCATATACCTGACGTCCTAGGCTGCCAGTGCCACATGGCTACGACCTATGGCTACCGACATAGCTTCAGATATGCGAATAGCAGACTTATGCCGCCGACATAGCTCCGGCTTTGTCGATGACTTTATTATGCCGATGGTTTTTGCCCAGTCGTAGGCATCTAGACCGTATGCTGACAACCACGATAAATGGTCGTCGACATAGAGTTTGGCCATCAACATATCACCCATTTCCTGTAGTGCACAGCTATCACTCGTCTCTTTACACAGAATATGAATTACCATTTAACTGCAGTTAATCAGTAAAGTACATAATTGTCCTTTCAAAGTGACTTGGAGATCCATAAACTTTATTCAAGGTTGAAAAAATATAACTTCCTTGTGTAAACCCAAAATATGTTAAAATATATGATACCCCTAGCCTCTACATTGGTTGGTTGATGCACACAACCATAAATACAAAAAATGTGTATAATCCAGCAGATGTCATAAAATATGACATTGCAGGTAGATTCATCCATTCAACTATGTACCATCCAAATTTGTGAAAAATAAACACGCTACTTCTATGGTCTAAGAAATCACCAATTGGTCGTCCAAACTAAGATAACAGAGCTGAAAGTGGTCATCCATCTAAGTGTTCTCTTGCTGATGCCCCTCATTCCCATCACAACAACTATAATATATTTGTTTTTTTGGTTCTCCTGTGGTGCGGTCAGAAGAGAATTGTATATCTTCTTCTTTCGAGACAAATATATACACTGTTTTGTTTAAGCTAGTACTCCTTCTATTCCATATTAATAGTCACATATTTATCTAGTTACACATGTATCTTGACGAATTTTAGTGTGGCAATACATGTGAATGTAAACAAATTTGAGATAGTTAATATAGAATGGAGATAGTACTAGAACGAATTGCCAATAATGGTGTGTGCATGCTAGTAGTTCTTGTGTGTCCGAGAGTCTTTATAACCTGAATTACACAATAGTAAATTACACAACCACTGAAATAAATACAACAACAAAATAGCGTCTTGCAATGTTGATACTTGAAACTTGCCATTCCTTTGGAATCTGCATCTAGGTAAGAATCCACATGCGTGTATTGAGAAAGATTTATACGAACAAACACTAACATCAAAACACAAAGTTCCGTGGCATATAGCAACCTCGCCCCTCCTCCTCATATACACATCCAAAAATGCACGGTAAATGGAAAGCTAAACACACAACTATAACATTTTAGTAGTTCATTGGTCCAAGATTTCCAAACAAGCACAACATCTTGCAGTTTGAGAGCTGATAACATCTTTTTGCCTTGCATGTAGAACATGATAGCTTAATACTTGTTCCTAAGTAGGAAAAGTATATTCTAAATTTATGAGAGAATCATTGGAAGGTACCCAGTACCCACACAATAAAACATCTCATTGCAGATTTGTATGATGCCCAAACACCACATGCTTTGCCATGAAAACACGACACCAACATTGGCTAGCATGCTTCATCCTCGCTTATCTGCGATCCATTGTTGTGCCTCTTGGAAAATATTATTAATTCGATATTTGCTGAGAGTGTTCAAATCCTAACACTGCTTATCTGTATTGGTTGATGATGATCGATGCCACACACTCATTTCCATTGCAAACAAAGCCCGGTATGGTTATTTCTTGTGTAGTTTAATTTAGGCCAAGAATGAAATCTAGGAAAGGTAAACACAATTCAAGCATGCTGGTCGATGTTGGATGAATAATGTAGGTAGGTGAGGGGAGCCATAAGCGGGTTAGGCATGTCCTGGCATAGAAATTCAGGGTATGTGTTGCTAGTTATTAGGTCTTGCCCATCTATCTTCGAAAATTCATAAATTGAGGTTCTATATTTCGCATACAACATTGCCTAGTTCATATCAAGGTTGATGATTTCTAAACTACATATGCCCTATAACTGAGCAATAATAACATGATTCTGTGCTTGTTAAACTTATGTATCTCTTCCTTTCGTAACTTTGACTACACACTTCTATGAAGTTATGTATTTACTAACGGACAATAACTACGGAGCATACTCTTACATCCCAATTCTATAATAGTTCGCCAGATTAGGAGAACATGAATTTGTTTGAATGTTACAAATCTAAGATAAATAAAATAGCCACACGTGGTACCATTGAGGAAGTTTGTGCTGGTTACTTTGGTTTTACATCTCCGTGGAAGATTACAGCCCACCCTTACATAAAAATAGTAGAAAGGTAAAAATAGCTTGACTCTATCAACCGAGAAAATTCTTAGTTTAAACAAAATCGATCCATCCTTGTTTGTTTTGGGTATGTACAAAATGTCGCATGTTCGAATCATGTTATCTCTACCTATTACTTCTTTCGTTTTTATGAACAGTAGTGAAGAGTTACGTTAGCAATAAAAAATCATTTCTTTTTAATAAAAGAATGCAACATGGTGTGACTACTCATCCAAGGCACTAAGGCCAAGATCATGAGAGTCTGAAGTGGAAACCCCAAGAGCAATAAACGGTTTAGTATAGGTGATGGAGATCCTATCTCCGCGATCATCATATCATCCCAGGCTGTGCAACAACTAACAACCCATGCGAGATCACTAATGCATTCTCTACTCTAGCATCCTATCCTTTCCACCAACTCCTTTTTCGGTGGTTGTACTACCGATTGATCATGATTAATTTAAGAAAAGGATCGTCTATTAGATATTATTGATGGTTTAGATCTCAAAGCCGAAATGACCCCTCTAAATGCAACCGAATGGGATACTCTAAGAGAGTCAAATGAAAAAATGACTAATTTAATAAGAGATGAGGAAACGTAAGGGTCCAAAAAGAAGAAGTTAAACACATTCAAGAAGGAGAAAATGATACTAAATATTTTGAGTTGATTGCAAATGGGAAGTATAGAAAGTAGAAACTTTTCCAACTTGAGCAAGAAGTTGTTTGGGTACCCATCCCCTTCAGACTTCTCTCTGGCAGAAGCTTTTAATCATGACATATCATAGTTAAACCCTAAAGATAATGACATCCTTACTGGTACCTTCACCGGGAAGGAAGTACATGATGATATTTTTGAAATGGAGTTAAATAAAGCTCCTAGGCATGATGGGTTCCAAGCTAAGTTTTACTAGAATTTTGGGAGGTTATTTAGGGAGATTTGATGCTAGTGTTCTTTCAATTGTAAAATGGGAATTTGCAGTTATTTAAATTGAACTTTCGTGTCATTACACTCTTGCCCCAAAGGGAAGGTGTGGTACAAATTTAGCAATATAGATCGACATGCCTTTTGAATGTAAGCTTCAAGATTTTTATGAAACTTTCCATGAATCATATTACACTAATAGCTAAAAATTTGATTAGACATATTCAGACGACCTTCATGCTTGGATAACATATTTTGGTCATCGTGTTGCATGAAACTATCCATGAGCTTCATAGGAAGAAATTGGATGGTATCTTTTTTAGATTGACTTCGAGAAGGCATACAATAAAATTGAATGGAACTTCTTGCAACAAGCATTTCACATTAAACTATTTTCACCAAGATGGCGCAAATTGATTGAGAAATTTGTTCAAGGAGAAAATGTTGGTATAAAAGTGAATGATGACCACCGTCTCCAGTGCTCTTCAATATTATTGCCGATATGTTGGCTGTTCTAATTGCTAGAGCCAAGGAGGATGAAAAGGTTGGTGGACTCATCCCTCATCTTGTTGATGGAGGTCTTTCCATCTGCATGACACGATTCTGTTCATGGAACATGACTTATAAAAGGTCTGTAATATGAATTTAATTTTATCCATTTTTGAACAACTATCTGGTCTTAAAATTAACTTCCACAAAAGCTAGATCTTTTTATTTGGAAAGGCCGAAGAAGAGGCGTAATAATATAAACAACTATTTGGCTGTGAGTTAGGTTCTCCCCCTTCAGATATTTGGACATACCTATCCATTATAGAAAGCTAAAGATTTCAAAGTGGTGCCTATTTGAAAGCCGATTTGAAGGCAAACTTGACCGGTGGGCAAGCAAGATGCTTTCATATGGAGACCGTCTTATACTCATTAACTTGGTTTCTACTAGTTTACCGATGTTTGTGTTATCTTTTCTAGAAATACCTAAAGGTGTAAGGAAACATATTGAATTTTAAAGATCACCTTTTTTCTGCCAAAGTGAAGATAGCAAACGTAAATACCGGTTAACTAAATGGAATATTATTTTAGATCAAAGGATCAGGAAGGACTAGAAATTGAGATTCTCGATATTAATAACAAATATCTACTTCACAAGTGGATGTTTAAGTTACTTAACGAAGAGGGTGTGTGGCAAGAGTTCCTGCATAACAAATATCTACCCCAAAATTCATTAGCTTAGTTAAAAGTAAACCAACTAATTCACCATTTTGGACAGACTTGATAAGAGTTAAAGATGATTTATTTAACATAGGTCTTTTCAAAATTAGTGATGGTAATACTATTAGATTTTGGGAAAACACTTGGCTAAGAGTAACACAATTAGCACATCAATGCCCTCCTATTTATAACACTGTACAATATAAACATGTTACCATTGAAAATGTAACGTCTTCGGTCCCGTTTTAGACAACATCCAACTTTCAATAAGTGTAATTCATTGTTACACTTATGACAACATTTGATGGGGGTATCTTTCAATATTGAGCCAGCCAAATTTGTGTGGAAATTAGCGTCTTCAGGAAATTTTACAGTTAAATCAATGTATGCAGATTTAATGAATGGGCACACACGTTTTCTTACAAGTAGTTTTGAAAACTGAAACTCCCACTGAAGATAAAAGTTTTATGTGGTTTTTTAATAAAAAAGTTATACTCACAAAAAACTTTAAAACGATAGAAAAAGAGATTGCCGGAATATGTTGGATATATTATTGAGCCTCATGAGCGAGTATATATAGACGTACATTGATTATCTTGGAGTATACGTCAAGTTAAGATAGAGTCCTAACTATACTTATATCTATCAAGTAGGTAGGATCATGTTGGCCAAGTGATGACACATACAACAAGTTGGTGAAGGTATTTCTATCCATCCCAGAGAGGTCTCGACCCCATGCAATGTTGGCATGGCCCCACATTTGCCACAAGCTAGTGTGTGTCATGGCTTGGCATAGCACTCTTATAGCTAGATCTATCAAGTGGGTGAGATCATGTTGGCCAGGTGTAGCGACTCACACAACCACTAAGTTAATGATGGTGTTTCTAGCCAACTCAGAGAGGTCTAGATCCCAAGCAATGTTGGCATGGCCCCACATCTACCATAGTTGTGTGTGTCATGGCCTAGCATAGCAAAATTATAGCTAGATCTATCCAAACGTGGGTAGGATCAGGTTGGTGAGGTGTGATGTCTCATACAAGAACAAGTTGGTGAAGGTGTTTCTATCCAGCCTAGAGAGGTCTAGACCCCACGCAATGTTGGCATGGCCACACATCTGCCACAAGTGTGTGTCATGGCTTGGCATGGCACTCTTATAGCTAGATCTATCAAGTGGGTGGGATCATGTTGGTCAGGTGCAGTGACTCACACGGACACTAAGTTGATGATGGCGTTTCTAGCCAACCCAAAGATGTCTAGAACCGTTGCAATGTTGGCATGGGCCCACAGCTACCACAGTTGTGTGTGTCATGGCTTGGCATAGTAAAATTATAGTTAGATCTATCAATTAGGTATGATCATGTTGGCCAACTGCTGAGTCACACAACCACAAGTTGGTGAAGGTGTTTCTATCCACCCTAGAGAGGTCTAAAGCCCATGCAAAAAATTCAAAATTTGACCGTGCCACCAAAAATTCAAAAAAAATCGAAATTGCGTGAAACCTTGGACACATTTAAAAAAATTCTAGGTAGAGGATCCCATGTTTCAGCATGGAGCATGTCTCACATCACAAAGGCCTAACCCCTAGGCATCCTAACTTGATACCTTGATTTTTGGCCTAAATTTGATCGGGCTACGAAAAATTCAAAAACATGCAAATTTGGGTGAAACCTTGTACATGTGTCTTAGTTTGTTTATGTTAGCATGTGTAAAAAATCCAGGTTGTTTCACGAAAGTCGAAAAAAATACATTGCTAGGAAAAGAGGCCTAGGTGAGACCAAAAGGGTTGTTTGTAAATTTCTCAATTTTTCGATGTTCATCAAATGATGCCAAAATTTTTGCACATGATATACCAACGGTTCCTGTCAAGAATATGTAATTTATTTTAAAAAATTCAAAATTGTAAAATAGCTATTTTGTTCAAATTTTTAAATAGAAAATAAAAAGTAATATTGGATAGAAGAAAAAAAGAAAGATTCGGCGTGCAGGCAACAAGCCAACCCAACTCCTACTCCCATGCCCGCGTCATGGCTGCGTCCGGGCGTCAAGTAGATTGGGTCGGGCCATCTTAATCCCGAGCATCAAACGGTAATTGGGCTCTTTCGGGCCCAATGGAAAACCGTGCGGGAAGGACTGACGCGGGTGGGAGTTTAGTCCCACATCGCCCAGCGAGAAACGATTCTACTAGCTTATATATGCTGCATTCATAATATTGGCATCGCCCATACAATAATACTTTGCATTTTGAATTAGTATGCACGAATTTAATTACTTACCATCTTATATATCAAGCCTATTGTTTGTTTGCTGAACATCTTTTCCAATTTATTTTACATGAAAAACATACTATTAATTCCATAGTAGTTTTTTTTATTTTAGATTCAAAATTCAACTAATTTCTAGAAACAATTCAAAATTCATCATCTCCTGGCATAGTAGTGTTATATTTAGATCTATCAAGTGGATCGGATTATGTTATCCCAACATTGCATTGGGCTCTAGACCCATATGTGTTGACTAGAAACACCATCATCAAGTGTGTCATGGCTTGACATAGCACTCTTATATCTAGATCTATCAAGTGGGTGGGATCATGTTGGTCAAGTGTTGTGACTCAAACAACCACTAAGTTGATGATGGTGTTTCTAGCCATCCCAGAGAGGTCTAGACCCCATGCAATGTTAGCATGGCCCCACATCTACCACAAGTGTGTGTCATGGCTTGGCATAACACTCTTATAGCTAGATCTATCAAGTGGGTGGGATCATGTTGGTCACGTGTAGTGACTCACGTAGCCACTAAGTTGATGAAGGTGTTTCTAGCCAACCTAGAGAGGTCTAGATCCCATGCAATGTTGGCATGGGCCCACATCTACCACAGTTGTGTGTGTCATGGCTTGGCATAGCAAAATTATAGTTAGATCTATCAATTAGGTAGGATCATGTTGGCCAACTATTGAGTCAAACAACCACAAGTTGGTGAAGGTGTTTCTAGCCACCCCAGAGAGGTCTAAAGCCCATGCAAAAATTCAAAATTTGACCGGGCCACCTAAAATTCAAAAAAAATATAAAAATTGTGTGAAACCTTGGACACATTTAAAATTGCTTCTAGGTAGAGGATGCCATGTTTCAGCATGGAGCATGTCTCACATCACAAAGACCTCACCCCTAGGCATCTTTACTAGTCACCATGATTTTTGGCCTAAATTTGACTGGGCCACCAAAAATTCAAAAACATTCAATTTTATGTGAAACCTTGTACATGTGTCTTAGTTTGTGTATGTTAGCTTGTGTAAAAAAATCTAGGTTGTTTCACGAAAGTCGAAAAAACACATTGCTAGGAAAAGAGGCCTAGGTGAGACCAAAAGGGTTGTTCGTAAATTTCTCAATTTTTTGATGTTCATCAAATGATCCCAAAATTTTTGCACATGTTATACCAATGGTTTCTGTCAAGAATGTAATTTATTTTATAAAATTCAAAATTTTAAAATAGCTATTTTGTTCAAATTTTTAAATAGAAAATAAATAGAAATATAGGGTAGAAGAAAAAGTGAGACTCGGCGTGCAGGCAACAAGCCAGCCCAACTCCTACCCCTGCGCCCGCGTCACAGCTACGTCCGGGCATCAAGTAGTTTGGGGTGGCCCATCTTAATCCTGGACATCATATAATAATGGGCTCTTTCGGGCCCAACGGAATACCGAGTTGGAGTTTAGCCCCACATCACCGAGCGAGAAACGATTTGACCAGCTTATATACCCTGCATTCATGACTGGAATGAGCTTCTCTCAACAAATCAACAATGAAACGTACTGCTGTCAGTTGTCTGCCTGTTGGACTACACATGAAAAATTTGCGCTACGCGGGCCTGCATCCTAGGCCAACAATGGTCTTCTAGTCGTATGCAGGACGTTGAGCACGAAATGTGTAGGTAAGCATATTTTTTTCATTCCCTTGTGTACTACAATAATATTTTGCATTTTGAATAAGTCTACACGAATTTAATTACTTACCATCTTATATATACAAGCTTGTTGTTTGTTTGCTGAACATCTTTTCCAATATGTTTTACATGAAAAAACTTACTTGTGTGTCATGGCTTGGCATAACAAAATTATAGTTAGATATATCAAGTAGGTAGGATCATATATACAACAACAAGATGATTACGGTTTTTCTAGACAGCTAAGATAGGTCTAGATCGCACACATTGTTGGCATGGATTTTTACAAAGCAAGCACATATCCGAATTACTACATGTACATAGAAAAACAACAAAATTGAAATAGGTACAACACATGATATTTTTGAAACATAGAGGATCCATTGTATTACAGGCACACCATACAACTTTCACTTGCCTATAGTTCATAGACAACAGAGAATACAACAGGACCAGACCAACATGATCCATCAATCTAATCTGACGGGTAGCCATCGTAGTAATCGTAGTGGGTGGTACCATATTCGCCATAAGGCGGCACCATCTGCAGTTCAGAATGCTCGATGATTCTGCAATACTCTGCCAGCAATCGATCAAGTTCGAAAGGACGGTCATTGATCCATAATCCTCCTACTCCATACCCATGGTCAACCTTGTCACTAGTCTCTTCTTCAACTCTTGGAAACTGAGTTCGCATCCTTCAGTCCAATCAAATTTCTTGTCTTTCTTAAGTAACTTCGTCATTGGCTTAGCTACCTTTGAGAAATTCTCAATGAATCTTCTATAGTTTCGTGCCAAGCCAAGGAAACTACGAACTTCTTTCACTGACTTAGGATATTCCCATTCAGTTACAACTCTTTTGCGGGATCAACTTCTACACCATCTCCTGACACAATGTGTCCAAGAAATCCAACTTCATTCAACCAGAATTCACACTTGCTGAATTTGGCATACAGTTTTTGCTCTCTAAGCTTCTCAAGTATCAATCGCAAATGCTCTTCATGCTCTTCATTGCTCTTGGAATAGATCAAAATGTCATCGATGAAGACGACAACGAATTTGTCAAGAAATTCCATGAACACCTTGTTCATCATATTCATGAAGTAGGCTGGTGCATTTGTCAAGCCAAATGGCATCATGGTGTATTCATACAATCCATACCTAGTGGTGAAAGCAGTCTTAGGTATGTCTTGTTCCCTTATCTTTAGCTGAAAATATCTTGACCGAAGATCAATCTTTGAGAACACACGGGCTCCTTCTAACTGATCAAACAAGTCATTGATTTTGGGCAAAGGATACTTGTTCTTGATAGTCACCTCATTGAGTGAACGATAATCTATGCATAACCTTTGACTTCTATCTTTCTTTTCAACAAACAAAACTGGTTCTCCCCAAGATGAAGAACTTGGTTGAATAAATCCTTTCTGCTACTGTTCTCCAAGTTGTTTCTTGAGTTCTTTGAACTCATCAACTGACATCTTCTAAGGTCTCTTTGCTATTGGTCCTGATCCTGGCAGCAAGTCAATCAGAAACTCAACATCTCTATCTGGTGGCATTCCCGACAATTCTTCAGGAAACACATCCGGATATTCTCTCACAAATAGTACAATGTCTATGCTAACCCCCTTAAGAGAATTTAGCTTACTCCCTTTTGATTCAAAGTTAGACTTGAATCTAATCCGTTTCTTATCCGGGGTTGTGAGTGCGACAGTACGGTTGGCACAATCTAGTACTCCTTCATACTTGGTCATCCAATCCATTCCAAAATAACATCCAATCCTTGGGAATCTAGGATTATCAGACTAACTGAAAACTTATGATTTCCAAATTCTATTACTAGATCACGACATCCAAGGCTTACCATCATATCTCCACCAGGAGAACTTACTTTTATAGGACACCCAATATTTTTAGTTGGAACTCCATTTCTATCAACAAATGATCTTGATATGAATGAATGCGATGCACCAGTATCAAAAAGAACAATGTCTGGAATAGAATTGAGTTTGAACTTACCAGCCACAGCATCAGATTCCTCATATATTTCTTCCACATTGATGTGGTTCACTTGTCCCTTCTGGAAAGGGTTGGGCTTGGTGGTTCCTTCAACCTTCTTCTCTGGGCACTCATTTGCATAGTGCCCCATCTTCTTACACTTGAAACACTCAACCTGACTGATATCCCTCTTTGCAGGCTGACTTCCACTACCACTTCCACCTCCACTATGGTGGCTCTTGTGTCCACTCTTGTGGTTCTTATACTTTTCATTACCATGACTTCAGTGATGCTTGTTGTCATGATGGAGGTTGTGGCTGTGGTGGTTTTTGTACTTTCCATGTTTGTGGGATCCAGAACTCCCACTATCATCATGATGGGAACGCTTGTGAGACGATCCCGAGCTGTGCTTATCAAAGCTATGCTTCCTCTTCCTGCTCTCAACCTATTTCATCTTGTTCTCCAAGATGGTAGCCTTGTCACAAAGTGATTGGTAGGTTGAGACATAGGCAACAGACAGTTGCAGATTCAACTCATCATTCAGTCCTATGAGGATTCTCCTTCCTCTTGGCATCTCTATCAACTTCATCCGGTGCATAACGCGCCAGATTGTTGAATTTCTCAATGTACTCAGCCACGCTGCGATGACGCTTCTTCAGATTGTGGAACTCCTTCTTCTTCCAATTCATCACTCTGGATGAGATGTGAGTTGTACGGAATCCATCCTCAAAGATAGCCCAAGTCACATCCTCAATGGGAGTGGTGATCTGAAAGTTGTCCCACCAAGTTGCTGCTGGCCCTTCAAGCAGATGTGCTACAAACCTGACCTTCTCTTCGTCGGTGCAGCCTACAGTCACTAAGTCCTTGTTCACTGAGCGTAACCAGTCATTGGCCACCATTGGATCAGTGGTTCCCGAGACTTTGCAGGCCTCAGTCTTAGGAATCTGGTGAGCATGTCAACTCCTGACGGATTATTCTGGTTGTTGTTGTTATTGTTGTTATTCTGTTTCTGGTTCTGCATGAAGGTTGTCATCATCTGCATCAGTTGAGCTTGTGTTGTCATCAACTGTTGCATCTCGGGAGTGACATTGTTGTTGTTGTTTTGGTTAGGGTTGGCACGTCGAGGAGGCATCTGTGGTTTTAATAAGGATAAGAACGAGATACCCATAGATGCTTAACATGCACAATACATCACATAGACAATCACAATAACCAAGCATCAGAATAACATAGAGTTTGAACGACATAAATGACATGTTTTCGAAAAAGCAAACACACCATAGCAAGCCATCCACATGTTGGATGGTAATTGCGACTCAATAATCAAAGTACGGTAGATGAAAGATAATCGAGTAGTCTACACTACTCCTCCGCATCAATCTCCACATCAACGAGGGTAAGACTTGCATTCTCCATGGTTGTCTTATACTCATCAACGCTAGCAGTCAAGGCCTCAATCTTGGCCCTAAGAGCCCTCTTCTGTGAGCGAAGCCTCTCGATCACTCCCATCTTATGCTCGACCTCGAAGTCCTTGGCCACTAACTCTTCCTTCATCTCCCAGATATTCTTGTTCCTGTCTTGTACTCTTTTCTCCTGGCTCTTGAACTTCTTGTCCTGGCTTTCAAACCTGGCCTCCATTTCCTTGACAATCTCGTCTTGCTCCACGAAGAGCTTGTCCTTCTCTCGAAGCTGAACCTGGAGCTCGTCATTGCTAATCATGACGTTGGTCCTATCAGTATCAAAGTGTCTAATAAGACCCTCTAGGTCCTGAAGGTACAGACGAATTGGCTCCATCGTCTCTCTAGCAGCATCCTCGTACTCTATAGCCTCAGCCTCCTCGTTGCATCTCCCGAAGGGGTGAATGTAAAGACCTGTAAGCTAAGTGGAGTGCATCCCTACCAGACGCCCAAGTAACTCCTGCATGACTACATATAGGCCTTTCTCCTTGTCGTCATGCATCAGCTTGAAGGTGATAGCCTCCGTGGTTGGCTCTGTCTGGCATCCCGGCTGGGTGACTCTGAAGCCCCATAGGTCCTTCCTCTCAAACTTGGTGAGTGGAAGTGTCATGATGCTAGGAAGTGGAAGGTTGGGCACACTAGTGAGCTCAATGAGACGAGTACCAAAACGAGTTCCCTTGAACTCCTCGGCAGTGTTGATAACAACATTAGACATCTATTTTTATAAGACAGAGAAAAGTTAGAATCCACATCAATAGAGATAAATCACAAGACAAAATATCACAAGCACATCTTTTTGCAACAAACACACAAGTCATGGCATACAACAATCCATTACAAACATCAAAGGTTCAACATGACTTAGAAAAAAATGTGGAAGTAAAAACGATAAGTGTGGTGGTCCAAATAACGAAGTACGTTACAACTCTCACTCACTAGACAAAATAGCTATCAGGGCATCCTTGGTAGCCATCTGTATATCTTGTGCACAAGACTCCCATATTAGGTCTATGATGTCTCCCCTTAGTTGTTGGTTGGTAGTCTCTAATATTTGGGTATGCTTCTTTTCTTCTCTAAGGTCATTTTGGGTGTTGAGCATTCTGCACTTGAGCCTATCACCAAGCTCCTTAATGTCATTCCAAGCTACATTTCTTGTAGAGTCAAAGAATGTTGTGTGCATTTTAGAGTTGGTGACCATGTAGAATCCTGACTCTTTGTGGTTGTCTTCCTTGTTTTTGTACAAGTGAAGTTGCACCGACCAATAATCTTCTCCTTCATCCATCACATGGAATCCCTTGTACACAGCTGCACCATGTATTCCCATGGTAACCATAAGGTTCTTGAGTGCCTTGGGAAATTCTGTCTCACACTCCAAAGTCATGGTCATGAGTGGTCCCTTCCTCACGGCTTCGTTGATGGAGTTCATCTACAAATAGAGATGAGAAAGAAGATTAGAAAAGTTTACGAGAAGAAAAAGACAAGTGTGGAAATTTTTCAAAGTGTTGAAAATTCTTCCTTAGTGGTTTCTAATCCAATCCTAGGGTCATAATCCTACAGGCAACACAGTGCTCTGATACCATCTGTAAGGCCCCACCTTTGTAAAGGTAAAGGTCCCTGTGATTGCAATGCTAGTCCCTGGATCAATTGCTAGCATCCACAGTTTAAGATGAAGTACACAGAAACAAAGGTCATTATTACATTGTCATTCCAGAGATAACATAGTATTTTACAACTCCATAGCCATAGGCTAGTACACGAGTTTAACTTAACAATATAAATAAAAGTCTTCATCTTCATGTGCCACAGGCAAGCATGTTGAGTGTAGACTCATAACCCTAATCCTCATCAGAGTAACCTGCAACATCACAAGTTATAGCCACTGTGGTTCAATACATTGGAATAGTATTGGCAAGTGATACCTTAGTAGAATAATAATATCTAGCTTCTACATGAATTTTGCTAAGTGTAGCTTAGGCTTGCTTTGCTCAAAATAGGTTTTACCTATCAGTTGAAAACACTAAGTTTTTGTTTAGCAAAAACTCCCAGGGAAACACCAATAGACATTGGTGAACCTTTACCCTTTTTCAACCACAAATTTTAACTTAGCAATTGGGATGAGGAGATTCTTGATAGCTTCCATGTCTTGATGCTCAAGTTGTCCATTTCCGGGGACACGGCTAAGTACTTAGATTCTTCCTTCTGCAGAGGTGGTGCACTTTCCCCACAAGACTTGATTTTCATCAAGACAGGACCTTTCCGAAGCCTTCCCTTAGACCAGAATGGACGCTCTCCAAACCTATCACCCTCTACCACCAACTGTCCATTTGGCTAAGTTATTGGAACCTATATGATCCAGGTAGAGCCCATAATGCCATGTGGCTGCACTAGAAGCTTCTTAACATATGGCATCTCAAATCCCTTTGTTCCTGGGTGGAATTCCACAAGTAAGATACACAGGGTAGGCCATTGGACAATGGGCCCTAGTAACCACTCAACAAAAATCCAACCAAGCAATTACCATTCCACCCAGGTGTTTCATTCACTTAGTTGTTTTATTAAGCAAAAACATAAGTCAAGGACTTAGAAATATTTTTCCATAGCATGTATATAATCCACCCTTGGTTGCTACTATCTAGTCTAAGAATGGCAATAGCAAGTATCTTCACTTAGATAAAAATCTAACAATTCTACAACTACTAGGATTTCCCAAGCATAGCATATAGATACTTAGCAAAAATTATCATGCAAGCCCTATACAAAATATTTCTAATGCATAGTCAAAATATTGGGACAAAAATATGAAGCACCACTTGCCTTGGTAGTTGGGGGAGTAACAACAATCCTCACAGTCACAATCACCACTAACACCAAAATCTACACATAAAATGATAGCACCAAATTCACATTTCAAATAATCAAACAAAAATATATGAATGCATGCAAATGCCATGTGATGATTTTTCTAAACCAACCAAGAGAAGTAAAACAGTACTGATCAATAAACTAAACATTAATTCATCAAATAAACTTTATTTGGCCTTTAAAACATTTTCCAATTAATTTTTATACACAAAATAAGCCTACAAATGTCTCTGCGTAAAATTCTATTTTACCAGAAACAAAATACAAAACTAAGCCCATAGATGTGTAGGATTTATTTTTGTGATTTCAATGGTATATTATTTGTATTTTTTGGATAAACAGAACAAAATTTATTGAATTTACAAGTTTCAATAGTTAATAGATGAAAATCCAGATTTTAAATCTAAAACCTAGCCACGCGGAAGCCTCTGATTAGCGCGTACCAGTTTGGCTGGATCACGCTTGCGTACCGTAGGATCTAAATAATGATGCACGGCCCAGATATGATCTTACCGCTTCAACTAAACATCTAATCGTGGCCTTAGGATCTAGATCTAATGGATCAGATCTAACAGACCAAAACTCAGCGGCGCGAATGGCGGCGGCGGCGGCGACGGCTCTGGAAACGGTGCTCCGGTGATTCTAGAGGGGGCTAGGGGAGGTGGCGGTGCTTACCAGCATCGGAAGGATGCGAGGATGCTCAAGGTGTCTTCGGCTTGGACAGGGGCACACGGACACGGGCTCAGATGCTCGCCGGAGTTCGTTCTGTTGTCGGGTGTTCACTGCCAGAGACGAAGGCGACAACCTAGTGCGCAAGGGAACAAGCGGCATGTATTAGCAGATGCACAATACAAAGGCGAACTCACTCGCGTGATCCAGAGATCAAGGGGAACACAGGGCTCACCGGAATGGCTCATCGGAGTTGAGTTGAGCTTCGGACACTTGCAGGCATTGACGGGGGCGATGACCTAGGGCGATTTAGGACAAACTGAAAGCATGAGAAGATGCACAAGGAGATGACGAAGTAGGTCGTGTGAACCAGATGGCAAGGCGTGCTCGAGACTCACCGTGATGGCTCGCTGGAGCTCTTCGGTGCTGCGGCGGTGTAAGGCGAAATTCGTGGAGCCTGACGATGCTCTGTGGTTGGTGAGTGAGGGGAATGGAGTGGAGTGAGGAGGGGTTTAAGTAGCCGGGGAGAGAGAGGGATTTATGCCTGTAGTAACGTGTAATCAAGAGCGAGATCGTCGGGAAGAAACGACCGTAGTGGAGCTGGTCGCGGGCGTGATTTGGGGACGAAGAGGTGACGTGGAGGTGGGTCCGGGGCGTCAGCGAGAGGGGGGGGGTGCTCGCGTGGGTGAGAAACAGAGGGAGAGGGAAACCCCGGGTGGGCTGGTTGTTGGGCTGGATCCAGTGTTGGGCCAGATTGGCAACGCCGGCCCTTTTTCTTTTCTTTATTCTTTTTCTAATTCTGTTTTCATTTTTTGGATTCATTTTCAAATGTTTTTCAAATGAGTTTGAATTCAAACTTTCTCTGGATTTTTGTAAAGTGAACCATGCACATATTTGAGTATAAAACTTTGTTGTTCACTCAAAGATGCATTGGCCCATTGAAATTAAAATAAAACCATGCCTTAATCATTTATTTATAAATAAGCATATGAATGGTCTTGAATTTATATTTTTGTTTTGAAATTTTGAACAAGCTTTGGGAATCAACGTTCAAACCTATAATAAACCCTTTTTCTGGTTTTAGTATTCATATTTCAGAGAGTAGAAATAAATCCATTGCCTTTCCTGCATAAAATATTAGGAAACAATTTACTTTTGTTTTGAAATCTTATTTGAAAAATGATCCAAATGCTTATGAATGCATGAGTGATATGCAAACTTTATAAATCAAGATTTTTGGGATGTTACATAGTGACTGTTGGCTGCACTGACGAGGAGAAGGTCGGGTTCGCAGCACATCTGCTTGAAGGGCCAGCAACAACATGGTGGGATAACTTCCAGATCACCACTCCTCTTGAGGACGTGACATGTGCTATCTTTGAGGATGGATTCCGTACATCTCACATCTCATCCGGAGTGATGAATTTGAAGAAGAAGGAGTTCCACAATCTGAAGCAGCATCACCGCAGTGTGGCTGAGTACATTGAGGAATTCAACAATCTGGCGCGCTATGCACCGGATGAAGTTGATACTGATGCAAAGAGGAAGGAGAAATTCCTCGAAGGACTGAATGATGAGTTGAACCTGCAGCTGTCTGTTGCCTATGTTCCAACCTACCAATCACTTTGTGACAAGGCTACCATCTTGGAAAACAAGATGAAAAAGGTTGAGAGCAGAAAGAGGAAGCATAGCTTTGATAAGCACAGCTCGGGATCATCTCACAAGCGTTCCCATCATGATGATAGTGGGAGTTCTGGATCCCACAAACATGGGAAGTATAACAATCACCACAACCACAACCGTCATCATGACAACAAGCACCATCGCAGTCATGATAATGACAAGTATAAGAACCACAAGAGTGGACACAAAAGCCACCACAGTGGAGGTGGAAGTGGAAGTCAGCCTGTAAAGAAAGATCTCAGTCAGGTTGAATGCTTCAAGTGTAAGAAGATGGATCACTATGCTAATGAGTGCCCAGAAAAGAAAGTTGAAGGTGCCAACAAGCCCAATCCCTTCGAAAAGGGACAAGTGAACGACATCAATGTGGAAGAAATCTATGAAGAATCTGATGTTGTGGCTGAAGTTCAAACTCAATTCTGTTCCAGCACTTGTTCTTTTTGATACTGGCGTATCGCATTCATTCATATCAAGAGCATTTGTTGATAGAAATGGACTTCCATTTGAAACTATTGGGTGTCCTATAAAAGTAAGTTCTCCTGGTGGAGAAATGATAGTGAACTCGAGATGTCATGGTCTAGTGATAGAATTTGGGAGGTATAAGTTTCCTGTTAGTTTGATAATACTAGATTCCCAAGGATTGGATGTCATTTTGGGAATGGATTGGATGACTAAGTACGAAGGAGTACTAGATTGTGCCAATCGTACTGTCACACTCACAACCCCGGATAAGAAACGGATTAGATTGAAGTCTAACTTTGAATCAAAAGGGAGTAAGCTAAATTCTCTTAAGGGGGTTAGCATAGACAGTGTGCTAATTTTGAGAGAGTACCCGGATGTGTTTCCGGAGGAATTGCCTGGGATGCCCCCAGATAGGGATGTGGAGTTTCTGATTGACTTGCTGCCAGGATCAAGACCAATAACAAAGAGACCCTAAAAGATGTCAGTTGATGAGTTGAAGGAACTCAAGAAACATCTCGGAGAACAGTTGCAGAAAGGATTTATTCAACCAAGTTATTCATCTTGGGGTGCACCAGTTCTGTTTGTTGAAAAGAAAGATAGAAGTCAAAGGTTATGCATAGATTACCGATCACTTAATGAGGTGACTATCAAGAACAAGTATCCTTTGCCTAGAATCAATGATTTGTTTGATCGGTTAGAAGGATCCCATGTGTTCTCAATGATTGATCTCCGATCAGGATACTTTCAGCTAAAGATAAGGGAACAAGACATACCTAAGACTGCTTTCACCACTAGGTATGGATTGTATGAGTACACCGTGATGCCATTTGGTTTGAAAAATGCACCAGCCTACTTCATGAATATGCTGAACAAGGTGTTCATGGAATTTCTTGACAGATTTGTTGTCGTTTTCATCGATGACATTTTGATCTACTTCAATAGCAACGAAGAGCATGAGGATCATTTAAGATTGATACTTAAGAAGCTTAGGGAGCATAAGCTATATGCCAAATTTAGCAAGTGTGAATTCTGGCTGAATGAAGTTGGATTTCTCGGACATATTATGTCGGGAGATGGTGTAGCAGTTGATTTCGCAAAAGTGTCAGCTGTAACTGAGTGGGAATCTCCTAAGTCAGTGAAAGAAGTTTGTAGTTTCCTTAGCTTGGCAGGATACTATAGAAGTTTCATTGAGAATTTTTCAAAAGTAGCTAAGCCAATGATAGAGTTACTTAAGAAAGACAAGAAATTTGATTGGACTGAAGGATGTGAACTTAGTTTCCAGGAATTGAAGAAGAGACTAGTGACAGCACCAGTCTTATGTCTACTAGATTTGGAGAAGGATTTCCAAGTATATTGTGATGCATCTCACCAAGGATTAGGTGCAGTTTTGATGCAAGAAGGGAAAGTTGTGGCTTATGCCTCGAGACAAATCAAAACTCATGAGGTGAATTACCCTACTCATGATTTAGAGTTAGCCTCTGTTGTACATGCACTCAAAACATGGAGACATTATCTTTTGGGAAAGCGTTGCGAAGTATTCACAGATCACAAAAGCTTGAAGTATATCTTCACTCAGAAAGAAATCAACATGAGACAAAGAAGATGGCTAGAACTCATCAAGGACTATGACTTGAGTTTGCAATACCACCCCGGTAAAGCAAATGTTGTAGCGGATGCACTAAGCCGTATGGTTTATGTGAATGGCCTTACTAAGGGAGAATTGCCAGAAGATCTGTGTGCCCAATTCAAAGATCTCAGATTGGAGATAGTGCCTGAAGGACATCTCATGTCATTGGATGTTCAACCCACATTGTTGGACAAGATAAAGGAAGCCCAAAAGTTGGACAAGGAAATTTAAGATATTAAAGAAAAAATTAGCAAGGGGAAAGCCAACGGATTCCATGAAGACGAACAGAGTACTTTATGGTATGGAAAACGTATCTGCATTCCGCAAGATCCGGAACTTCGGAAACTGATTCTGCAAGAAGCACACAACTCACCATATTCCATTCATCCGGGTAACACCAAAATGTACATGGATGTGAAGGAAAGATTTTGGTGGAATAATCTCAAGAAGGACATCGCCGAACATATTGCTTTTTGTGATGTATGTAGTAGAGTGAAAGCAGAACATCAAAAACCAGCAAGATTGTTACAACCACTACCTATTCCTGATTGGAAGTGGGACAACATTGGCATGGACTTCATCACCGGACTGCCAAGGACTAGATCAGGATATGATTCTGTTTGGGTCGTGGTAGATCGCCTAACTAAAGTGGCTCATTTCATACCCGTGAAGGCAACCTGTACAAGTGCTTAGTTAGCCAAGATTTATATGAATAGGATTGTGTGTCTGCATGGAGTACCCAAGAGTATTGTATCTGATAGGGGAACTCAATTCATTTCCCATTTTTGGAGACAACTGCATGAGTCATTGGGAACGAGATTGGAATTCAGCACTGCTTTTCATCCCCAGACTGATGGACAGACAGAAAGGACCAACCGGATTTTAGAGGATATGTTGAGGGCATGTGCCCTAGACTATGGTGCTAGTTGGAATTTTCTTACAACAACAGCTATCAAGCCAGTATTGAGATGGCACCGTTTGAATTTCTCTATGGAAGAAAGTGTACTACACCATTGTTATGGAGTGGTGTTGGAGAAAGAAACTTGTTCGGGCCAGAACTAGTCAAAGAAGCTGAAGAGAAAGTCAAGTTGGTAAAAGACAGATTGAGGATAGCACAGTCCCGATAAAAGAGCTATGCAGATCCAAAGCATAGGGAAGTCATCTATGAGGTGGGTGATAGAGCCTATCTTAGAGTGTCACCACTTCGTGGAGTGAAGAGATTTGGAGTCAAAGGAAAATTGGAACCAAGATATGTTGGGCCATTCAAGATTCTGAATCGTAAAGGAGAAGTGGCATATGAGATTGAATTGCCTGAATCATTGTCCGCGGTTCATAATGTGTTTCACGTGAGTTAGCTGAAGAAATGCCATCGAGAGATGGAAGAGACTTATTTGAAGGATACTATACCTTTGGAGGAGGTTCAGTTGGAAAGTGATATCACTTATGAGGAGAAACCTATCAGGACTCTTGAGACTGCGGAAGAGTTACTCGGACTAAGACTATCAAGTTTTGCAAAGTTCAGTGGAACCACCATTCCGAAGAGGAAGCAACTTGGGAAAGAGAAGATGATCTTTCGAAAGACCACCACCACCTATTTGCTAGCCAATCCGAATCTCGAGGGCGAGATTCACCTTAAGGGGGTTAGATTTGTAACATCCCAAAAATCATGATTTATAAAGTTTGCACATCATTCATGCATCCTCATGCATTTTAAATTATTTTCAAACAAGATTGCAAAACAGAAGCCAATTGTTTGCCTATTATTTTATGTAAGAAAGGCAAAGGCTTCATTTCCATTGTTAAATCATGAGAATACTTTGTTTCAACTAGAAAATATTTGAATGTTGATTTCGAAGCTTGCTCAAAGTTTCAAAACAAGAATCTAAATTTAAAACCATTTGTATGCTATTATAAATATTTAAATAAGGCATGGTTTTAATTCTGTTTTATTCAATGGGCCAATGTATTTGTGAGCAAACAACAATGTTTTATACACAAATATGTGCTTGGGTAACTTTATAAAAATCCAGAGGAAGTTTGAATTCAAACTCATTTGAATAGCATTTGAAAATGATTTCAGAAAATCAAATAAGAAATAGAAAAGGAGAAAAGAAATGGAAAAGGGCCGGCGCCACTATTCTAGCCCAACAGCAGAAACGGCCCAAGAGCCAGCCCACTCGGGTTCCCCTCTTCTCTCTCTCTCTCACCCGCACCCGCTCTGCCCCGCTGACGCTGCCACTGGGCCCAAGCCAGGTCAGCACCTTCTTCCCCACCCCCGCGCGCGCAGACTCCGTCGCCACCGCCGTTTACTCTAGAAACGCGCATTTGATTTCTCGCTTAATTGGCATTGAAGCACCGTGTAATTCCATCGCCCCTCCTGGATACTTAATCACCTTGCCGCCGTGGTCATTCCCCCCCACACACACAGCACACTAACCTCGCCACCAGGCTGCCAGTATTTCAAACCGCACCGCCGCTGCCCGACGAGCTCCAGCAAGCGATTACGGTGAGCTCGGACCGCCCCTTTGCTTCTGGTTCAAACGAGCGTGACCCTCATGGTCTTGTGCACCTTCTGACACCTCTGGTTTTCCTGCTCGTGACCCAGGTCGCTGTCCTCGTCCACCTCTGCAAACGACCGAGCCGCCACTCAACTCCGACGAGAAATCTAGGTAAAACCCGAGCGCCCCTTTCCTTCTGCTTGACTCTGTCAAGTTCTCCATGTCCTTGTGCAACTAATAATGCCCCTGGTTAGTACTAGGGCGATCCAGAACGTCGTCAACGTCATTGTCCACACGAACCCGACGCCGCCCGCAACTCCGACGAGCGCTAGCCACTGCTTCAGCACGCCCCTGTCCACGCCAGTATCATATTGAGCTTCCTCGTGTTCTTGCGAGTCTGGTAAGCCACACCACAACCCCCAACCCCCTCTGTATTCACCAGACCATCACCGCCAGTAGCGCCGCCGTCGCTGCAACCACGCGTGCCGCCAGTTCTTGGCCAAGCCGTCGTGGGCCGTTAGATCTAGATCTAGCGCGCCAGATTAGATCACTTAACGAAGGGGTATGGTTATATCTGTCCCGTGCGATTTCATTTAAATCCTGCGGCTCTCGTTGATCGATCCAGCCAAACCGGTACGGGCCAATCAGATACGCCCGCGTGTCTGGGTTTTCAAATTAAAATCTATTTTTGAATCTATTAGTTATTCAAACTTGTAAATTCAATAACTTTTATTCTGTTTATCCAAAAAATACAAATAATATATCATTGGAATCACAAAATAAATCCTACACATCTGTAGGCTTGGTTTTGTATTTTGTATCTGTTAAAATAGAATTTTATGCAGAGACATTTATAGGCCTATTTTGTGTATAAAAATTATTTGGAAAATGTTTTAAAGGCCAAATTAAGTTTAATTGGTGTACAAATGTTTAGTTTGGTGTTCAGTACTATTTTAATTGTATTGTTAGTTTGGAAAAATCATCACATGGAATTGGCATTCATTCATATATTTTTGGTTGATTTGTTTGGAATATGAATTTGGTGCTATCATTTTATGTGTAGATTTTGGTGCTAGTGGTGATTGTGATTGTGAGGATTGTTGCAACTCCCCCAAATACCAAGGCAAGTGGTGCTTCATATTTTTGTCCCAATATTTTTAACTATGCATTAGTGGTAGTTTGTATAGGGCTTGCATGATAATTTTTACTAAGTATCTATATGCTATGCTTGGGAAATCCTAGTAGTTGTAGAATTGTTAGAATTTTCTCTAAGTTAAGATACTTACTATATTGCCATGCTTAGCCTAGCTAGTAGCAAACAAGGGTGGAATATATTCATGCTATGAAATTTTGCAAGGTCTTTTGACTTGTGTTTTTGCTTAATAAAAACAACTAAGTGAATGAATCACCTGGGTGGAATGGTATGTTTGGGTTATGTTGAGTGGTTACACAAGGCCCATATCTATGGTCTACCTTGTGTATCACACTTGTGGAAAGCCACCCAGGAACAAAGGTATTTGAGATGCCATATGTTAAGAAGCTTCTAGTGCAGCCACATGGCAATATGGGATCTGCCTGGATCATATAGGTTGCAATAACTTAGCCAAATGGACAGTTGGTGGTAGGGGTGATAGGTTTGGGAACGCGTCCATTTTGGTCTAAGGGAAGGCTTCTGAAAGGTCCTGTCTCGATGCATGTCGAGTCTTGTGGGGAAAGTGCACCACCTCTCAAGAAGGAAGAATCTAAGTACTTAGTCGTGTCCCCGGTAATGGAAAATTTGAGCATCAGACATGGAAGCTATCAAGAATCTCCTCATCCCAATTTTCTAAGTTAAAAACTTGTGGTTGAACAAGGGTAAAGGTTCACCAATGTCTATTGGTGGTTCCTTGTGAGTTTTTGTCGAACCAAAAACTTAGTGTTTTCAAATGAGAGGTAAAACCTATTTTGAGCAAAGCAAGCCTAAGCTACACTTAGCCAAATTCATGTAGAAGCTAGAAATTATTATTCTACTAAGGTATCACTTGCCAATACTATTCCAATGTATTGACCCACTGTGGACGTAACTTGTGATGTTGCAGGTTACTCTGATGAGGATTAGGGTTATGAGTCTACACTCAACATGCTTGCCTGTGGCACATGAAGATGAAGACTTTTATTTATGTTGTTAAGTTAAACTCTTGTACTAGCCTATGGCTATGGAGTTGTAAAATACTATGTTATCTATGGAATGACAACGTAATAATGACCTTTGTTTCTGTGTACTTCATCTTAAACTGTGGATGCTAGCAATTGATCCAGGGACTAGCATTGCAAACACAGGGACCTTTAACTTTATAAAGGTAGGGTCTTACAGGGGCACTAGTTCACTACTTGGTCGATCCGTCTAAACCCTAGCTATGCCCCTTCTTATATAGGCGATGGGATAGCTAGGTTAATCTTTGGGCCTTAGGGTTTACTCTTTGGATCTTTTTCCTTACTATGCAGGTCGGGTCATGGGCCAGCCCTAAGCCCTTGCCCCAGTCAGCAAAGTTGTATAGCCAATGGTCCTTCTATACATAGACGCCATCCCTATGGCGTCATACGGTGCTCTATACGTCATTCCTTGCTTTTGGAATCACCCGGCTCCTCTATTGTCACCTAGCGGCGCCCTTCTCTTTTGACCATGCTTTACCTGTTGGAATTATGCCCTAGAGGCAATAATAAAGATGTTATTATTATAATTCTTGTTCATGATAATGTTTATATTCCATGCTAGAATTGTATTAAGCGGAAACTTTAATACTTGTGTGGTTTGTGAACAACACCGTGTCCCTAGTACGCCTCTATGGACTAGCTCATTGATTAATGATGGTTAAGGTTTCCTAACCATAGACATGAGTTGTCAATTGATAATGAGATCATATCATTGGGAGAATGATATGATGGACAGACCCGAACTAAGCGAAGCAATTAGATCGTGTCATCGTGTTCGTCTTTGCGAAGCTTTTCTTATGTCAAATATTGTATTCCTTAGACCATGAGATAATACAACTCCCTGGTATCGGAAGAAAGATTTGAGGTCATCAAACGTCATCCTATGAGAGGGTGATCATAAAGGTGTCTCTCAGGTGATCGGAAAGTATCTGTTGGGTTGTATGTATCGAGATGGGATTTGTCCCTCCCAAGTCGGAGAGATATACTTCGGGCCCACTCGGTAATCGATATCAACAACGCTTGCAAGCATGTGGTTAAGGAGTTAATCACAAAGTGATATCGGATTATGGAACGAGTAAAGTACTTGCTGTGAACGAGATTGAACTAGGTATGACGGTACCGACGATCGAATCTCGGGCAAGTAAAATATCGCGAGACGAAGGGAATATATATATGGGATTGCTTGAATCCTGGCATTGTGGTTCATCCGATATGATCATCGATGAATGTGTGGGAGTCAATATGGGTTTCCAGACCCCGCTGTTGATTATTGATAGAAGATCATGTCCGCATATTCTCGAACCCGAAGGGTCACGCACTTAACGTGTCTTGACGCTAGGATAGATTGGATAGTTGGTTTATGAGTTTTTGTTCGGAGTCTCGGATGGGATCCGGGACATCACGAGAGGTTCCGGAATGGTCCGGAGAATAAGATTCATATAAGGCAGTGCAGTTTTTGGAGTTCGGAATTGTTCCGGGTTAATCGGTATTGTACTGGAAGCTTCTAGAACCTTCCGGAGGGGGACCAACGTGGTCCCACCTATCAGGAGGGGGCATGGGCCTATGAGGGAGTGCCCTGGACACATTGGTCCAGGGGCACAAGGCCCCATAGGGCCCAGCCGTCCAAACAAGGGGAAACCCTAGATTGGAGCTTCTAGAAGGGGGGGGGATTACTTGCCCCCCACTCCTCCCTCCTTGGCCGCCGGCCTAGGGCTTGGGGGAGGGGTTAGGGCAGGCGCCCACCCCTCTATATATAGAGGGCTGGGGCGCACCACCCCCCTACACCTCCTCCTCAACCCTAGCCGCCCTGATGCCCTCCTCTCTCTCTCTCCCTCCCGACTGCGTATAGGCGAAGCCCTGCTGCAGAAACTCTCCACCAATTGCACCGTGCCGTCGCGTTGTAGATCCAACCCATCTATCCACCATACTTGCTGGACCAAGGAAGGTGGAGACGTAGAGGTGCCGCATGTGTGCATCTCACGGAGGCATCGCCACTTGTGGTGCTAGATCGGATCGGATCGCGAGGAGGAGAAGCGAGTACGACTACATCACCCACGTTCCGACGAACGTTCCGCTATGCGAATCTTCAAGGGTATGAAGATCTAATCCAATCTCTTTCGTTGTTTGCATCTCCTAGATTAGATCTTGGCTTCCCTCTGTTCGCATCCGTAGAAAATTTTGATTTACTATGCCGCGAAACCCCTCAGTGGTATCAGAGCTAGATCTATGCATAGATGTGTTTCACGAGTAGAACGCAACATGGTTGTTGCGGGCGTTGATGTTTTCTGTTGCAAGCCTCTTGTTTGTGTTCTTCTTATGACGCGGGATAGTGAGATTGAAGCGGTCCAGGCCAACCTTACGCGACGTCGTTCGCGAGACCGGCTCCGCACTTGACGTGTGGCTTGTTCCACACATGCGGCTGGTGGATGTCAGTTTCTCTCACTATAGTTTTCATGGGATCTACACCGGAGTTTGGCAACCATAATATCACCGTTGTGGCTTTCCGTAGGTAAGAATCATTCTTAGCATCTACTCCCATAAGCCACGTAAAACATGCAACAACAAAGTAGAGGCGTCTAACTTGTTTTTGCAGGGAGTGTTTTCTGTGATATGGTATGGCCCAAGATGTGATGTGTATATTGTATACGATGATCATGTTTTGTAATGTTTCACGACTTGCATGTCGATGAGTACACAACCGGCAGGAGCCATATGGTTGTCTTTATAATTGTGTATGACCTGTGAGTCAACTTCTTATACGCCATGTAATAGTTTCACTTTATCGCTAAGTAGTTAGCAATAGTTGTAGTTGCTATTCGTGGTGGAGGCAATCATGGTGGAGTGATGGAGATCATGCCGGCACGCACAAGATGGAGATCATTGCGCGAAGATTGGCAATACCATGTCACATAAAGTTATATGCATGTGATGTTTATCCTTTTATGTATCTTATTATGCTTAGATCGCGACGGTAGCATTATAAGATGATTCCTCACTTAAAGATCAAGATAAAACTGTGTTCTCCCCATGTATGCACCGTTGCGAAAGTTCGTCGTGTCCAAGCATCACGTGATGATCGGGTGCTATAGACTCTACGCTCACATACAACGGGTGCAAGCCAGTTTTGCACACGCGGAAATACTTGGGTTTGACTTGACGAGCCTAGCATGTACAGACATGGCCTCGGAACACATGAACCGAAAGGTTAAGCATGAGTCATATGAATGATATGATCGACACTTCGTTGTCCACCATTGAAGCCACATCTCTTCTCGTGAAGATCGGATTAGGTGTGGTGAATTTGGATCATGTTCACTAAACAACTTGAGGGATGTTGAATTTAGTGGGAGTTCATCTAGTAATTTGATTAAAGGTTGAACTAGTTATCATGAACATAGTCTAATTTGTACTTGTAAATATTGTAGATCACATGGCTAAGTCCACCTTCAACTTCAACGTTTTTGCTGAGAAAGAAAAGCTTAAGAACAATGGGTCTAACTTCACCAACTGGTTCCGCAATCTGAGAATCATTCTCTCTGGCGGTCAAAAGGACTATGTCCTTGAGAAAGCGTTAGGTAACCCCCTACTGCAACTGCGCCGGCTGATGAGAAAGCTGTCTATCAGTCGCGCAAAGATGATTATGGTGTGATTAAGAGCACCATCTTGTTTGCTATGGAATCGGACCTTCAAAATCGTTTTGAAGGCTATCCCGGGCCCTTTGAGATTCTTTAGGAACTGAAAACCATGTTTTAGACTCAGGCTCGTTCTGAGAGATATGAGATCTCTGAGAGATTCTTTAACTGCAAGATGGAGGAAGGGAGTTCCGTTAGTGAGCACGCCATAAAGATGTCGGGCTACACTCAACGCCTTGAGCAACTGGACTACAAGATTCCAGAGGAGCTCAAGATTGACAGAGTTCTGCAATCACTCCCTCCCAGCTACAAAAGTTTTGTAGTGACTCATAATCAGATTGGTTCCACTGATACGATCACCGAGATCTTCGCAAAGCTGAAGGCTGCGGAGGTGGACATCAAAAAGGATAATCATGTGTTGATGGTCAACAAGCCCTCCTTTAAGAAAGGTAAAGGTGCAAATAAGCCCTTCAAGAAAGGCGGCGGCAAGCGTGTTGCCCCTGCTGAGAAGAAGCTCAGGTCTGGTCCTAAGCCAGACACTGAGTGCTTCTATTGCAAGGACAAGGGTCACTGGAAGCGCAACTGTCCGAATTACTTAGCAGACAAGAAGGCTGGCACCATCAAAGGTATATTTGATATACATGTTATTGATGTTTTCCTTACTAGCCCTTGTTGTAGTGCCTGGGTATTTGATACTGGTTCAGTTGCTAATATTTGTAACTCGAAACAGGAGCTATGGAATAGACGGCGGCTTGCGAGGGATGAGGTGACGATGCGCGTTGGCAACGGATCAAGAGTTGATGTGATGGCCGTCGGCACGCTCTCCTTAGTTTTACCTTCGGGATTAGTTTTAAACCTTAATAAATGTTATTATGTGCCTGCGTTGAGCATGAACATTATTTCTGGATCGTGTTTATTGCAAGACGGTTATTCATTTAAATCGGAGAATAATGGTTGTTCTATTTATATGAGTAACATCTTTTATGGTCATGCACCTGTTGTGAATGGTTTATTTCTTCTAAATCTCGAAAGGGATGAAACACACATCCATAACATTGAGGCTAAGAGATGCAAAGTAGATAGTGATAATACTACTTATTTGTGGCACTGTCGTCTAGGTCATATTGGTGTAAAGCGCATGAAGAAACTCCATTCTGATGGACTTTTGGAGTCTCTTGATTTTTAATCATTTGACACATGCGAACCATGCCTCATGGGCAAGATGATCAAAACCCCGTTCTCTGGTATGATGGAGCGAGCAACGGACTTGTTGGAAATCATACATACCGATGTATGCGGACCGATGAGTGTTTCGACGCGCGGTGGATATCGCTATTTTCTCACTTTTACCGATGACTTAAGTAGATATGAGTATATCTATTTAATGAAACATAAATCTGAAACATTGGAAAGTTCAAAGAATTTCAGAATGAAGTGGAGAACCATCGTAACAGAAAGATTAAGTTTCTACGATCCAATCGTGGAGGTGAATATTTGAGTTATGATTTTCTCACGCATCTTAAAGCAAGCGGAATCGTTTCGCAAATCACGCCACCCGGAACACCACAGCGCAATGGTGTGTCTGAACGCCGGAATCGAACCTTATTAGATATGGTCCGATCAATGATGTCTCTTACTGATTTGCCGTTATCATTTTGGGGTTATGCATTAGAAACCACTGCATTCACTTTAAATAGGGCTCCATCTAAATCCGTTGAGACGACACCGTATGAATTGTGGTTTGATGCTAAACCTAAGTTGTCATTTCTTAAAGTTTGGGGATGCGAAGCTTACGTCAAGAAGTTGATGCCGAGCAAGCTCGAACCCAAAGCGGAGAAATGCGTCTTCATAAGATACCCTAAGGAAACTATTAGGTATACCTTCTATCACAGAACCGAAGGCAAAGTGTTTGTCGCAAAGAACGGTTCCTTTCTTGAGAAGGAGTTTCTCTCGAAAGAAGTGAGTGGGAGGAAAGTAGAGCTAGACGAGGTTGTTGAACCTTCTCTTGAGTTGGCGAGTAGCGCAGCACCTGAAATTGTTCCAGTGCCGTCTGCACCGACAATAGAGGAAGCTAATGACAAGGATCATGAAGCTTCAGACGATGCTACTACTGAACGTCGCAGGTCGACAAGGTCGCGTGCTCCTCCTGAGTGGTACGGCAACCCTGTCTTAACTGTCTTGTTAGTAGATGACAGTGAGCCTGCAAACTATGAGGAAGCGATGATGAGCCCAGACTCTGAGAAATGGCTAGAATCCACGAAATCCGAATTGGGATCCATGAGCGAAAACCAAGTATGGACTTTGGTGGACCCTCCTAGCGACCGAAAGGCCGTTGAGTGCAAATGGATTTTCGAGAAGAAAACGGACACGGATGGTAATGTTACCGTCTATAAAGCACGGCTTGTCGCGAAAGGTTTTCGACAAGTTCAAGGTGTTGACTATGATGAGACTTTATCTCCCGTAGTGATGTTTAAGTCCATTCGGATTTTATTAGCAATTTCTGCGTTTCATGATTATGAAATATGGCAGATGGATGTCAAGACGGCGTTCCTCAATGGCAACATTGATGAAGAGTTGTATATGATGCAACCCAAAGGTTTTGTCAATCCTAAGGATGCTGATAAAGTATGCAAGCTTGAGCGTTCCATTTATGGACTGAAGCAAGCATCTCGGAGTTGGAACCTTCGTTTTGATCAAGTGATCAAGAGCTTTGGATTTGTTCCAAATTGCTACGAAGCTTGTATCTACAAGAAAGTGAGTGGGAGCTCGTTGACATTTCTGGTACTATATGTGGATGACATATTGATTATTGGAAATGACATTAACATGCTTAACGATGTGAAGAGTTATTTGAACAAGTGTTTTTCAATGAAATACCTAGGTGAAGCTGCTTATATATTGGGCATCAAAATCTATAGAGATAGACAAAGACGCCTGATTGCTTTAAGCCAGAGTACATACCTAGACAAAGTTCTGAAAAGGTTCAGAATGGATAAGGCAAAGAAAGGTTCAGTACCTATGTTGTCAGGTAAGATGTTACGGGGTAACCCCGGAGGGTGGCCCGATCTTTCATGAATCTCCACGGGAGTCGAGGGGGAAGTGGTGAAAGGGACGAGGGGATGAAATCCGCGAACACACGCACACGAAGAACCCGATGAACTCACGCACACAAAACACGATACACGCCGATAACTCATGCCGGTGGCAACCGGTCCAACATAATCCCTAGGATCGGTGTTGGGCGAAGCTCGCTCTCCACAACCAAATACGGGGGATGAGGTGCTTGGTGAGATCTTGACGACTTGGGGGCGAGAAACCGAGAACCCAAGGCCTTGTACAACTTGAACGCACTAGGCAAGATCCAAGAGGGGGGTGGATAATCCGGTGCTCCTTGGTAGGAGCATGAGACCAATAGATATAAGTTCCTCAAGGGTTTCCTTAATATCTATTATTATCCAAGTCTGGGGTTTACAATAGAGGGTGAGGGGCTATATATAGTCCAGCCACAAAACAAGGGTAGTTTCGAAACGAATTAGGAAAATATAGTAAGGGGTACAGGGCACTGGGCCGAACTCATGCGTTCAGATTCAGTCAGGACCGGTAGTACCGCTCGGGCAACCGGTAGTACCGGTCGCAACCGGTAGTACCGATCCGGGGGCGGTAGTACCGCTGGCGGGCCTGGAGCTTCCGTCGGGGTCGCCAGTAGCGAGCGGTAGGAGGGGGCGGTAGTACCGCTGTCCGATAGTACCGGTTGCTGGGTCGGTAGTACCGCTGGCGTCTGGGGCGTGGAGTGGTTCTTCCTGGAGCGTTCGGTAGCTGGGGCCGGTAGGACCGGTTGAACCGGTAGTACCGGTCGGCTCAACCGGTAGTACCGCTGGCGTCTGGCAGCGACTGGTGGCTTCCCCTCCGTTTCCTCCATTCCTTGGGTCCTTCTCTTCGTACCTGTTGATGCATAGTGTATGCGTATGAAGTAGCAGGCCATCCAAGGGTGTATCGAAGTCACACAAGGAGGGGAGCGAGTTCACCTTAGCTTGAAGGAGTTTGGCTCGGGCGCGAGTCATGGGTCCACTTGGGGAGCTCGTGGGAGTAGATGTAGTAGCGGTCGTAGGACGGGCTGCATCAGCTCCCCCCCTTGGGAAAGAGTCGTCCTCGACTCTTCAACCTTCTCAACTTCATCTTCTCCATGGTAGGGTGATAGGTCCTTGACATTGAATGTCGAGCTCACAAGATACTTCGATGTTGGTATATCGATGATATAGGCATTGTTGTTGATCTTCTTAAGCACCTTGAATGGTCCATCACCTCTTGGCTTTAGCTTGGAGTCGCGTTCCTTGGGGAAGCGGTCTTTACTCAAGTGGATCCACACAAGGTCGCCCTCATCAAAGATCACCTATTTCTTGTTCTTGTTTAGCCTTGATGCTTGGCGAAGGACTTGTTGCTCGATAGTAGCTCGTGTGTCTTCATGGAGTTTCTTCATTGTTTGGGCACGCTTGACAACGTCCATATTGGCACGTTCATGAAGTGGAAGTGGAAGGATATCGAGCGCGGTGAGAGGCTCGAAGCCGTAGACGATCATGAATGGGCTCCTCATGGTGGTGGAGTGCTTGACGCGGTTGTAGGCGAACTCGGCATGCGGAATACATTCCTCCCAGTCTTTAAGGTTCTTCTTTATCAACACCCGGAGGAGTGTTCCAAGGCTTTGATTGACAACCTCGGTTTGTCCATCGGTTTGAGGATGCGAGGCGGACGAGAAGAGGAGCTTGATGCCGAGCTTGGCCATGAGAGTCTTCTAGAAGTAGCTCATGAATTTGACGTCGCGGTCGGAGACGATTGTTCTTGGTACACCGTGCAGCCTAATTATTTCCCTGAAAAACAAATTGGCTACATGTGAAGCATCATCGGTCTTATGGCACGGAATAAAGTGTGCCATTTTTGAAAAGCGATCCACTACCACAAATATAGAATCATGGCCATGTTTAGATCTAGGCAAGCCTAATACAAAATCCATGCTAATGTCCGACCAAGGTGCATAAGGAATAGGCAATGGCATATAAAGACCAAAGGGGTTGGACTTAGACTTAGCTTGGATACATGTAGTGCATCGTTGGACGTGGCGCTCCACGTCGCGCTTTATCTTTGGCCAAAAGTAGTGAGTGGAGAGCATGTCATATGTCTTGTCACGGCCAAAGTGACCCATAAGGCCTCCACCATGGGACTCTTGAAGAAGCAAAAGTTGGAGAGACGATTTCGGAATGCAAAGCTTGTTTTTTTTGAAAAGAAAACCCTTATGCAAATAGAAATCATCAATCCCTTTGTCTATTGAACATTGTGCAAAAATTGGTCCAAAGAAGGGGTCAGACGCGTACAAAGATTTGATGTCATCAAGACCCAAGACATTTACTTCGAGTCGTGTAAGAAGGCTTGTGTTTTTGCGGGACAAGGCGTCCGCTACCACATTTTCTTTGCCCTTCTTGTATTTGAAAATGTAAGGAAAAGACTCCACGAAATCAACCCATTTTGCGTGCCTTTTACTCAAATTTGCTTGGCCCTTAAGATACTTCAACGACTCATGGTCGGAATGGATGATAAATTCTTTGGGACAAAGATAGTGTTGCCACACTTGAAGAACTCGAACCAAGGCAAAAAGTTCTTTGTCATAAATGGGATAGTTTAGGCGTGCGCTGTCAAGTTTCTCACTATGGTAAGCAATAGGACGCCCATTTTGCATAAGGACTCCACCAATGCCAATACCACTAGCGTCACATTCAATCTCAAAGGTTTTTGTGAAATCCTGTAATGCAAGAAGTGGTGCTTCGGTGAGCCTCTTTTTGAGCTCATCAAAAGCCTTTTGTTGTGCTTTTCCCCAAACGAACATGACATTTTTCTTGGTCAATTCATTGAGGGGGCAAGCGATGGTAGAAAAGTCTTTCACAAAGCGACGGTAAAATCCAGCCAACCCATGAAAACTACGAAGTTCACTAACATTTGTAGGGATGGGCCAATCTCGTATGTCCTTGACTTTTGAGACATCAACTTCAATGCCATTAGAAGACACAACAAAACCAAGGAAAATCAGCTTGTCTCTTGCAAAAGTGCACTTTGGGAGATTAGCATAAAGCTTTTCACGACGAAGGATTTGAAGGACCTCCTTAACATGAGTAACATGCTCCTCTAGTGACTTGCTATAGACAAGAATGTCATCAAAGTAAACAACTACACTCTTCCCAATGAGAGATCTCAAAATATGGTTCATGAGGCGCATGAAGGTAGATGGGGCGTTAGATAAGCCAAAAGGCATAACCAACCATTCATAGAGACCAAGCTTGGTCTTGAAGGCGGTTTTCCACTCATCACCTTCGGCCATGCGAATTTGGTGGTAACCACTACGAAGATCAATTTAGAAAATATAGTGGCTCCACATAACTCATCAAGCATGTCATCAAGACGCGGTATAGGATGTCGATAACGCACGGTGATAGCATTGATTGGACGGCAGTCCATGCATAACCGCAACGTATCATCCGTTTTTGGAACTAGAATCACGGGGACCGCGCTTGGGCTAGTGCTTACTTGGATCAAACCTTTGGAGACGAGTTGGTTGATTTGGCGTTCGATCTCCTTCGTCTCTTCCGGGTTTGTGCGATATGCGGCGCGGTTTGGGAGTGGGGCGCCGGGTATGAGGTCGATGCGGTGCTCGATTCCATGAAGAGGAGGAAGGCCATGAGGAAGCTCTTCCGTGAATACATCTTGGAATTCCTGCAAAATAGCCATCAAAGAAGGAGGAACATTTGTCAAGTCGTAAGTTCCTTGCGCTAGTCCCTTGCATACAAGGACATAGTGCAAGATGGATGGGTTGTTCCGCACTTCTCTCATCTCACTTTTGGTGGCAAGAAGAACACTCTTAGTTTTTCCACTCGAGTTTGGCTTGTAGCTCTCACTCACTATGGTGTGGTTCTCTCGCTCACCACTCTTATCACAGGGTGTTTTTGTGTATTGCGCCCTTGCTAAAGCCTTTGCATTGTCCGCAATTATTTGGCTAGGAGTCATTGGTTGCAACACACAAGTTTTATCAAGCCATTTGAAGGTGTAAGTGTTTGAGTGACCATTATGCAAAGCACGCTTGTCATATTGCCACGGTCTTCTGAGCAACATATGACAAACCGTCATTGGGACCACGTCACATTCCACTGTGTCCTTGTAGTGCCCAATTGAGAACGTCACCGAGACGGTGTGCTTGATCTTGACGGATCCTTGGTCACTTAGCCATTGGATATGGTAGGGGTGTTTATGCGGATGGAGGGTGAGGTTGAGTTTCTCACACAATTCCGTGCTTGCAAGGTTGTGGCAACTCCCTCCATCGATGACAACTTTGATGGACTTCCCATTGATGCCGGCACGAGTTTGGAAGATGTTCGAGCATTGGTCTTCATTTGCATTGACTTGGGTAGTCAAGACCCTTGTGACCACAAGCGATGGACTTGCGTCATGCTCACACACAAGAAGTTCTTGGTCCTCTTCCAAATGTTGCCTTGCCATGGCTTCCTTGACCCTTGCATCAAACTCTTCTTCACTCAAGTATTCTTCATCGCCGTTGTCATGAATGAACAAAACTTTCTTGTTCCCACATGCGTTTGACTTGTGCCCTTTGCCTCCACACTTGTAGCAGTCACCATTGAATGGTTGATCATCCCTTGTGTGTTTGCCACTTGGGGGCTGTTTTCCTTGAGGAAGAGTTGGCTTGAAGGGAAGCTTGGTGGTACTTGAGGAGCTTCCACTTGGTGTTGTTGGAGTAGTGGTTGGCGCTTGCTTGTAGGTAAAGTACGTCTTTGGCTTGTTATACTTGATGTCCTCTTGCACTTGACGCTCCGCCTTTGATGCAATGTGTACAAGCTCAACCATGTTGTTGTACTTTTGGAACTCGGTGATGCTCTTGATGGAATGGTTCAAGCCATTGAGGAAGCGTGCCATTGTTTGTTCATCTCGCTCCTAAATGTTGGCACGGATCATGTTGAGCTCCATTTGCTTGAAGTACTCTTCCACGGTCTTTGTCCCTTGACTAAGCGTTTGAAGCTTGTTTAAGAGGTCACGCGTGTAGTGTGAAGGAACAAAGCGGGATCTCATATGAGCCTTCATAGCTTGCCAAGTTGCGATTGGAGGCTCTTCTTTTGCTTCGCGAGCGAGTTGGACTTGTTCCCACCAAAGGTTGGCATACTCATCAAACTCGAGGGATGCCATGGCCATCATATTCTCATTGCTATAATTGTGCATGCGGAAGATCTTGTCGACCTTGAGTTCCCATGAGAGATATTCCTCGGGTTCATTGGAACCGGTGAACTTTGGCATGGTGAATTTGAGCTTGCCGAAAGTTTCTTCTCCATTGCGGTTCCGGTGGCGGCGGTTGCCATGGTTTTGGCGGTCATCATCATCATCCGAGCTCTCATGTCTTGCTTGGTGATGGTTGCGTTGCTCTTGCGGTTGTTGAGGTGCCGCGTTTGGTGGTGGAACTTGGTTTTGACGACGAGATTGGGGAGCTTGCTCATGTTCTTGTCGCGGTTGAGGACGAGGAGCATTGTCGTGCGCCATGTGGCGAGGAGGGCGTCGAGCCGTTTGTGCAATTGGTTGCTCTATTTCTTCTTGGTGTGGAGGAGGCTCGTCATGATGATCATGTTGTCGACGTGGACGTTCATGACGGTGATGACGTCTTGGTGGATCTTCGAGTGCTTCACGTCGACGGTGATCTTGTTCGTCCTCTTCAGATGCTTCACTTGTTGTTAAAAGGACATGTCGACGTCGATGGGCTTGGTGGTCCATGTGAGGTTTCTCTTGTTGAATCACAAGTGCCCTTGGTTGTGGCCGGTTCGCTTCACGTCGTGGAGGTCTTGCGGAGAAGTCACCATCATAGCTTGACGTTGCAGCGTGTCGCGGAGATGGTACCGCTTGAGAAGAGCTCACGGATTGAAGAACGGGTCCATCCCGGTGCCTTGAAGCGTGATGGCGAGGTGCACTTGATTCACTTGAGGAGTGCCGAGATGAGCTTGAGTCGCGCGAGCGTGGCCTTGCTAGTCCATCAATGAGGCGTTGAAGCTTCTCATCCGTTGAGGCGAGTGCACGACCAAGAGCTTCATTTTGATGACCGAGGTTGTGTTGCATGGCATGCATTTGGCCTCGGACTTCTTCGAAGCGGTTGTCGATGTTCTTGAACTCCATGCGGGCTTTGCTAAATTGTTCATCTTGGCGCTGCTCAAGGGCTTCACAACGGTAGTTGAATTCTCCTCAGACCTTCCAATGGTCCCATCTTGTCATGAATTGTGTGTCATCCTCCGGAGGTGGTGGTTGGGACGGCTCGCCATTCCTGTCCATGATGCAAAGCCAACAAGGGTTGTATATCAAGAGTAAGGGTGCGGGGAGTTAGCCTTTTACCTCACCTTGGAGATTATATCAAACCAATTGCCACACAAATGAGCGAACAGCATGCAAAGTGAAATGGCAAAGGAACTCACACACAAAGATGCTACAACTCTCAAAAGCTTTTGGTGGAAGGTTAGGATTGTGGAAAACCAAACGAAACGATCCAAGCAAAAGGTTATTGTTCTACGTGGTAAAGAACCAAAGATCAAAAAGCAAAAGGTTACGATCTACAAAAACACGGATAAACGCACACGTGGAGAAAAACGGGGTTAGCACGACTATGAAAATGAGCACAATAGGTCCTAACGAAGACTACGCTCGGTTGTCGTGCCAAATCAAGGAGAGACCACAACTCGTTTGCCACAAAAGAGGATAAGCAATAGATTTGTGCACTTGCCTTGGTGCGCTCTTTCTTCTCTCTTTCTTGGCTTACAAGCTTGGTATTCTCTTTGTATTGGGAGACTATGTATCTTTTCTATTTTTCTTTTGTTCTATTTTTTCCCCTATTCCTCTCTTTTCTATGCTACTATGTTAACTTTTGTATTTGGCCTCACACTCTCACTTTCCAATGGCAAGTGCACAATGCTTAGACAAACACAAAATGAGTTGATCTCATAGGATAGATACACACAAAGGAAGATATGGGGCTGTCAAGGTGGTGCAAGTTATACCTTCGGTATTGTTGACGACTTGCAACCGTTGGTGGGGGGGAATGTTCGAGTGTCGTGGTGTCGATGAGCGCGTGGTGACCTTGGTGCGGAAGCTGTTGTGAAAATGGCGACAAACACGCGAAACACGAACAAGTGAAGTGGGGAAAGTCAGCAAACGAAATTGAGGCGTCAAAAGGCAACGAAACACAGTCAGAGGTGAGCGGTAGTACCGCTGGCAGCGACCGGTAGTACCGGCGAGCGGTAGTACCGCTTGTGCGGCCGGTAGTACCGGTGACTTGCGGTAGTACCGCTTGCACGGCCGGTAGTACCGCCCGTTGCGGGACAGGAACGAACTCAACTTGACCAAAATCCTCAAATTCGTGGTGATCTGACCGAAAGGCTGGGCTAGGAACAACAGGGGCTATAGATCGACTCCAAAAGCAACAGATCTATGGACCAAAACCACGAAAAACTCACCAAATCCAAAGATCGATCCGAAGGAAAATTGGGGCTCTTTTTGGTGGGATTTTCGATTTTAAGGGGGGATCAAAGAAAAATTGGGGGGAAATTCATGATCAACCGTGCTCTTGATACCAATATGTTACGGGGTAACCCCGGAGGGTGGCCCGATCTTTCACGAATCTCCACGGGAGTCGAGGGGGAAGCGGTGAAAGGGACGAGGGGATGAAATCCGCGAACACACGCACACGAAGAACCCGATGAACTCACGCACACAAAACACGATACACGTCGATAACTCACGCCGGTGGCAACCGGTCCAACATAATCCCTAGGATTGGTGTTGGGCGAAGCTCGCTCTCCACAACCAAATATGGGGGATGAGGTGCTTGGTGAGATCTTGACGACTTGGGGGCGAGAAACCGAGAACCCAAGGCCTTGTACAACTTGAACGCACTAGGCAAGATCCAAGAGGGGGGTGGATAATCCGGTGCTACTTGGTAGGAGCATGAGACCAATAGATATAAGTTCCTCAAGGGTTTCCTTAATATCTATTATTATCCAAGTCTAGGGTTTACAATAGAGGGTGAGGGGCTATATATAGTCCAGCCACAAAACAGGGGTAGTTTCGGAACGAATTAGGAAAATATAGTAAGGGGTACAAGGCACTGGGCCGAGCTCATGCGTTCAGATTCAGTCAGGACCGGTAGTACCGGTCGGGCAACCGGTAGTACCGGTCGCAACCGGTAGTACCGCTCCGGGGGCGGTAGTACCGCTGGCGGGCCTGGAGCTTCCGTCGGGGTCGCCAGTAGCGAGCGGTAGGAGGGGGCGGTAGTACCGCTGTCCGGTAGTACCGGTTGCTGGGCCGGTAGTACCGCTGGCGTCTGGGGCGTGGAGTGGTTCTTCCTGGAGCGTCCGGTAGCTGGGGCCGGTAGGACCGGTTGAACAGGTAGTACCGGTCGGCTCAACCGGTAGTACCGCTAGCGTCTGGCAGCGACTGGTGGCTTCCCCTCCGTTTCCTACGTTCCTTGGGTCCTTCTCTTCGTACCTGATGATGCACAGTGTATGCGTATGAAGTAGCAGGCAATCCAAGGGTGTATCGAAGTCACACAAGGAGAGGAGCGAGTTCACCTTAGCTTGAAGGAGTTTGGCTCGGGCGCGAGTCATGGGTCCACTTGGGGAGCTCGTGGGAGTAGATGTAGTAGCGGTCGTAGGACGGGCTGCATCATAAGATATTGAGCAAGGCTCAGTGTCCAGCTATGGTAAATGATAGAGAAGCTATGAGCAAAGTGCCTTATGCCTCGGCCATAGGTTCTATCATGTATGCCATGCTGTGTACTAGACCGGATGTGTCCAATGCTCTTAGTTTGACGAGCAGATATCAAAGTGATCCAGGAATGGAACACTGGACAGCCGTGAAGAACATCCTAAAGTACCTAAATAGGACTAAAGAAATGTTCTTAGTCTATGGGGGTGATGAACAACTCGTCGTAAAAGGTTACGTCGATGCTAGTTTCGACACCGACAAGGATGATTCTAAATCTCAGACAGGATACGTTTATATTTTGAATGGAGGAGCTGTGAGCTGGAGAAGCTGCAAGCAAAGCGTGATCGCGGGATCTACACTAGAAGCGGAATACATGGCTGCTGCAGAAGCGTCAAGTGAAGGAGTTTGGATCAGAAACTTCATCACTGAGCTTGGCGTGGTTCCAAGTGCATTGGACCCACTGGAGATATTGTGTGACAACACTGGCGCCATAGCACTCGCTAAGGAACCAAGATATCATCCAAAGACCAAGCATATCAACGCAAGTTTCATATAATCCGAGATTATAAAGCAGATGGAGATCTGAAGATTAGCAAAGTACATACAGATCTAAATGTCACAGATCCATTGACTAAACCTCTTCCACGTGTAAAACATGATTAACACCTCAGTGCCATGGGTGTGAGATTGTTGCCAAATGTAAACTAGATTATTGACTCTAGTGCAAGTGGGAGACTGTTGGAATTATTCCCTAGAGGCAATAATAAAGATGTTATTATTATAATTCTTGTTCAAGATAATGTTTATATTCCATGCTAGAATTGTATTAAGTGGAAACTTTAATACTTGTGTGGTTTGTGAACAACACCGTGTCCCTAGTACGCCTCTATGGACTAGCTCATTGATTAATGATAGTTAAGGTTTCCTAACCATAGACATGAGTTGTCAATTGATAATGAGATCATATCATTGGGAGAATGATATGATGGACAGACCCAAACTAAGCGAAGCAATTAGATCGTGTCATCGTGTTCGTCTTTGCGAAGCTTTTCTTATGTCAAATATTGTATTCCTTAGACCATGAGATAATACAACTCCCTGGTATCGGAATAAAGCTTTGAGGTCATCAAACGTCATCCTATGAGAGGGTGATCATAAAGGTGTCTCTCAGGTGATCGGAAAGTATCTATTGGGTTGTATGTATCGAGATGGGATTTGTCCCTCCCAAGTCGGAGAGATATACTTCGGGCCCACTGGGTAATCGATATCAACAACGCTTGCAAGCATGTGGTTAAGGAGTTAATCACAAAGTGATATCGGATTAAGGAACGAGTAAAGTACTTGCTGTGAACGAGATTGAACTAGGTATGACGGTACCGACGATCGAATCTCGGGCAAGTAAAATATCGCGAGACGAATGGAATATATATATGGGATTGATTGAATCCTGGCATCATGGTTCATCCAATATGATCATCGATGAATGTGTGGGAGTCAATATGGGTTTCCAGACCCCGCTGTTGATTATTGATAGAAGATCATGTCCGCATATTCTCGAACCCGAAGGGTCACACACTTAACGTGTCTCGATGCTAGGATAGATTGGATAGTTGGTTTATGAGTTTTTGTTCAGAGTCTCGGATGGGATCCGGGACATCACGAGAGGTTCCGGAGAATAAGATTCATATAAGGCAGTGCAGTTTTTGGAGTTCGGAATTGTTCCGGGTTAATCGGTATTGTACCGGAAGCCTCTAGAACCTTCCGGAGGGGGAACAACGTGGTCCCACCTGTCGGGAGGGGGCATGGGCCTATGAGGGAGTGCCCTGGCCACATTGGGCCAGGGGCACAACGCCCCATAGGGCCCAGCCGGCCAAACAAGGGGATACCCTAGATTGGAGCTTCTAGAAGGGGGGGATTACTTGCCCCCTACTCCTCCCTCCTTGGCCGCCGACCTAGGGCTTGGGGGAGGGGTTAGGGCAGGCGCCCACCCCTCTATATATAGAGGGCTGGGGCGCACCACCCCCCTACACCTCCTCCTCAACCCTAGCCGCCCTGCTGCCCCCCTCTCTCTCTTCCTCCCGACTGTGTGTAGGCGAAGCCCTGCTGCAGAAACTCTCCACCAATTGCACCGCGCCATCGCGTTGTAGATCCAACCCATCTCTCCACCATACTTGCTGGACCAAGGAATGAGGATACGTCGAGGTGCCGCACATGTGCATCTCATGGAGGCATCGCCACTTGTGGTGCTAGATCGGATCGGATCGCGAGGAGGAGAAGCGAGTACGACTACATCACCCACGTTCCGACGAATGTTCTGCTGTGCGAAACTTCAAGGGTATGAAGATCTAATCCAATCTCTCTCGTTGTTTGCATCTCCTAGATTAGATCTTGGCTTCCCTCTATTCGCATCCGTAGAAAATTTTGATTTACTATGCCGCGAAACCCCTCATTACCATGGTCCCTCCTTGATCCCACTCGGAAAGTAGCCACGCGTCCTTCTTGACTCGGCCTTCCCTCGTGTTACCCGGCTTGTTGCTACCTGCAAGGTAAACCTCTTTGTCCTGTGCGGGCCGACATACTTCTTATGTCTGATCTACACAGGCTCCATATCCTAGCCGTTAAGACCTGGCTGGTGTTCTCTTTGACTCGGCCTAAGCCAAGTTGGGCAATGTTTTACCCCTTATGACCCTACCGGGGGTTATCCCCCCGATAATTGGTCCAAGAATTGTGTCCATCGTATCCATCATTTGTCCTGATCCTGGTGAAAATAGACATAAAAGATGCGCACAAGCGCCGTAAAATACCAAGATCCTACCACTACAATGCAAAATAATAATATAAAACATGATGCAAATATGCACTCATCATCGGGAGCGTCCCCTGGTCCTGAGAGGGCACCCTGGCAAGATACTTCTGCAGCCACGTGGCGAGGCACGACATGCATGGAAGCCATGCATCATTCGTAGGCTGCCAGTGGACTTTTATTGGTCCCGAGTGTAGTGTTATCACATCGCAGTTTGTACTTGGGTCAAGCATCACTGGCCGTCTATCCTTCTTCTTTGCCCGGGAGTACCCCTCGAGCCGGGCCACGGATTTGTGAATTATCCCGTGACACATCCCCCTAGTTCCCGGCTTGATGATCCATGGGATTCCTGGCCTGGATCCTAAGATTTTGTGACCCATGGAGAGCACGGATCCGACCTGCTCTACTAAGTGACCATGGTGGTCGTGGTTGTTGATGATGTTTTTTTGGAATTTTGGTGGTGTTCTTGTGTTGTGGTGAACACATTGTAGCTAGCAGCTGAGCTGCTGCAGCTGTGCCTCCCTTCTTATCTTTCTCCTACTACTAATGGTGTGTTGCCAAACATTAGTGTGCATGTGTGTTAGACGCAACCTGCTTGCTTACAGATGGGACCTGTGTTGGTTCAAGTTTCGTGGCATCGAGATATTTCTCTTATGGATTTTCTTGAGTATAAAACTGAGTTCTTTAATCTGGATTTTATTTTTACTTGCCAAGTGAACTTCCAAGCATCCCCTGGTGAAACTTTCCCTGCCTATGATGTTGGTCTGAGGCAATATTCGATAGGAACATATTCTATTTATATGGTAAAACTTTCCCCTTTTGCTTAAAGATCAATAATGAAAAACAATAGTGCATCTCACGGTTAATTATGAGAGCAACCTATTACCTTGATTTGTTTTATTTTTTGTTTCCTTTTAAGGAATCAATATCATGAAGAAAGTATTAGAAGATAATGAAAATAGATAGGATTTTAGCTTAGGATTTCTTTTTATTATTTTGTTGCAACTTTCTTTTCTATTTGGATACTGTAAATTCAATGTAATATTGTCATTGCAATCAAGTTATTCTTTTATTCATTCTTATACATTATTTCTTTATTGTAATCTCATTTTATATTACCTAGTAATTCAATTTCATTTCCTATAACTATTGTATTTTCCTTCTTTCCTATAAATGTAAAAACACTGTAATATTATTGTAATAAAATAAATGTTTTCTTTCATAATACTTGTTATTATATTATATTATTATTTTATATAAAATCAAGTTTTTTCCATTATTATACATGATTGATTATTTTCATATTCCTTAATATTGAAAATTAGTACAACAATATTATTATAGTACATAATCTTATTATCTTAATTGTCTCAATTTCCATTTACTAAATTCTTACTTATTGTATTATAGTTCCATTTTATAATACTTTTTAAAGTTTGGAAAAGAGATAATATCGATAAAAAATAAATTCTTTATTAATATCTATATTTCATTTTTAGAATTACTTTATTATCTATAATTTGATTTCATTTTTTTGAATTCAAATTTATCATTTGAATTTTCAAATTTGAATTGATTCCCCTAAAAGCAAATAATTTAACAAAGGTCATGTCAGAATTTATAGCGGAAGACGATCACTTTAATTTGATACTTCGTTACATCTTACTTAATTTAGGCCAAGTTTTATGGTCTTTAGGGCATAACAAGATAACTTGGTTAATGAAACCAATCAAGGTATCAACTACGGATCATACAAGGTTGTATGGTCTATAGATTACTCTATAGGTGTTCAACTTACTACCGGTATTCTCTCTGGAATTTCAGAGATTGAGTACCATTTTTGTACCAAGAATTCTTCTTTTACACCAATTCATGATACTTCCATGAACCTAGTTATTACTACTTCATTAATTACTTAGCAGTATCACCAACTTCAAGTAAACCTAGATTCATCAATTCATGTTGCTCCATACCTTTTCTACACTAATCGTCCTTCTTTGTGATGACTAATATTGATTTGGAGTTGATCCATCCTTCAAAGTAGTCTTGATACTCCTTATACTTTGCTTTACTCTTCATGCAAGTATTCATCTTGGCACTTAGAACTCGTCACTCCCTTACATGAATTCCCTTATATATCTAGGTCTATAACATCAGGAAATAACTTGTTGATGCAACATGCATTTGCATTCAATATTAGTGTGTAGTATATGTTGGAGATTGTGTCTCGCGAAGGAACTAGGCTCCAACGAGCCCTTAGTTCGAGAGGGGGCTGACCACGCGATTCAAGGAATCTCGGCAATGACGTAGCAAGAGCATGAAAGAGAGTAGACACAAGGGTTTTTACCCAGGTTCACGACCCTCGTGAGGAGGTAAAGCCCCTACTCCTTCTTTGTTGTATTTCCCGCGTGATTTGTGTGGCACCCCGGATTTATGATCCGAGAATACCCGTTATGCATACAATTCACGTTCCCATGATTAGTGAGCCGTGAGCATAACCGACTAGTATCATTACAACATCCATAAAGTAACGAGTACAAAACTTACATAAGAGCCATTATGGAGATTACAACATAAGTAGCGAAAGTCTTTAGCATAGAGCTCGTGCCTTGACCTACAGGCAACTGACTAGGAAGACGGCCTAGCTCGCATAGATGTTGGCACCTTCGTTCCTTCTTAACATATGCAATATGGCCAAGTAAATAGCCAGGGACAATGTCGGTGAGTACTTTGAATGTACTCACAAACCACAGAGACAAGGTAACAGGATAATGCATATTTGGTTGTGGAGATATAGCTCTACACTATAGTTATTTTCAGAGGAAGTCTGCAATGGCATCTCTATATCTTTGTTGAAAAAGAGTTTTTGGGGAAATATGCCTCCTTTTAGAAAATCTAGAAATCTCCACATCCTTGTTAAAAAGATTTAAAAAAGTTTTGTAGTAAAACCATTTTTAAACGTCTTCGACCATCTCTGGTCAAAACCAAACTCGTTCTTATCTTTCCTCGTGACCAAGTCACATCCTTTATTAATCTCAACATAACCGAAGGGTCCTCCTAGCACTTTCCATTCCATCCATCCTTGACCGTGGACACGGCTATTCGAATAGATTAGACTCTGCAGAGTTTGTGCACTTTACCCACAAGAATAAATACATCCACCAGGACTTAACCACGGCCGGCTACATACTATAGACGGGGGTTCGGATAATCAAACCTAGCTTTTCATTTGTCCATCCCTAGAAAAGGCGTCTTTTCCTTTTGGGTTGTTCTCTCCGGTACGAGTATGGGGAACGACGACCCTGGTCCTTCCTCCCGTACTGACCCCTACCTCCAAACCGTAGTTTGACCGGTAGCAATTGTGACAATCACTTCCTCCCGTACTAACCAAAAATCATACCGTCTGCGAGAGACCCAATTGTTGCACCGGTACCTTGCCCAAGGCAGTCCGGATTTTAGGGGATTTCTTCCCTTTAGCAAGTACGAGCAGCCCCGGCTAAAGACCACAAACTACGAGCTAAGCCCCAGCGTCTGGGGTAATGTGGTTGCACGTACAAATTGTTCCGGACATTGGCTAAGAACATCCCTTCTCTTTCTCTTGCTTGAATTTCTCTTCATCCACGTCATATTTTCTTTAGTAAAACTTCCACACAGAAATGATGCCTCTTTCCAAGGGTTTTATTTTGAAAACTTTGTAATAGGGTAAAACCTAAAATTAGTTTTATCACTGAAAATCCGTGGCTTCCAAGAGGGAAGATGCTAATCATCTTTGCCTCGGTATAAAGGAGTAAGGATAGGTGTCAATAGGGTAGGTGTCCTAATGGACACTCATCCATAACTTGGAGGAGCCAAGTTACTAACGTCTTTTCATTTGAAAACAAACTATGCAATTTAATCATGCGATTCATAAATGAGATATAAAACATTTGATAAACAGGAGTAGGTTAATATAGGAGTTCAGGAATGGTGGCCTTCCTGTGACCAGCGAGGTGTCCCTTGACTTCTTTTAGAAAACCAGAATGCCAATAATAACAGTAATAAGAATAACCCGATCCTTCCTTCTTCTCGGTGTCACACAATTGCAACTATCACCGTTATCGAGTATACATGCAAACAAACAATACACCAATCAATACAAGGCATACAAGCATCAAACCATATAGCAAGCAAAAGATAAATATAGGATAAACATCAGTAGGATGTTGGAGGTTTGATTTGGTTGAATCGAGAGAATATTTGGAGGCATTAGGAAAAAGGATCCCTTTGGATTTATAGTGTAGGAACTCCTAAGGGAGGGGTTTTTGACCAAGGACTTGATCTGTATGATACCATTATATAAAAATGATACCATCAGATGGGTATTTATAAAATGAAGCCAACAAAAGTTGTTTCACAATTTTATCAATTTCCAAAGATTTACAATGCATTTTATAGTGGATAAAACCCTAGTTTTAGGAAATAATTCACCAGAACTGTTTTGTAGTTCCAAAAATTATTTACTTGGGTGATTAGGTAGTATTTGGTGGACTGATTCAAGAGGAGTTGGATTCACCTCAAAATAATTAGCATAATGCCCTTGAGAAATTCCCAAAGGAAGTAATGGATGAGAATGGTATTTTTCATCAGATTTAATCTACAGAAGCTTTTTAGTTGATTCCCAATACACATGTTAGGTACTGAGAATACCTTTCTGTAGAAATTGTAATCAACCTTTTTGGAGTTGCAGAGCTACTGTATTGATTTTATTAGTGAATAAACTATGCACAGAAGAGTTTAATTCACTAAACTTCAACAGAGACTCGTAAAATTATGAGCTGCTAGATTATGGGAGATTTGGTTATGTGTGTCATCTAGGAGTTGTAATTAGGTCAAAACCTCACTTGGTTTGACCTAGATAATTTCCTAAATGCAGAAAAAGCTTGATTTGGTTATATTTGCTACCAGCAAACCAATTAGCAAAATGAGGTGGGCCAGTGGGGCATGGAAGGTATGGCTTAAACCTTTCAATACCAATTGGATTTACTCCATTTGGACTGGTAAAACTTTCTGGAGAAATTATTTAGTGATCTATACAGATCTTAGTAGGGGATTTATCATATTTAATCTAAACATTATTTTGGTACACGACTGGGTATGCATGTTGGGTAGGATATCCAGGTACTTGAGAATATTTAGATCTAGGAAAACCAAGTCATTTTACATTTTTAAAATGATTTAAATTAGTTTGCTAAATTTAGATCTGGGAGAAAATTGAAAAAGGAAAAGGGGAGGAGTTTCATGGGCCTGATCTGAGGCAGCTGGGCCGCACAGGGGGAAAACGGCCCACCTGGGCACATCCCTGCATGGGGTCTGGGCTGACGACGCTGTCCCGCCCGTCAGTGAGAGGGAGGGGACGAAGGGGTACTGGTGAATCTTGACAGCTGGCTTAAGAGCAGATCAACGGTGGAGGTCCATCTTCTTCCTCCAGCCGAGAACACACAAGGCGAGAACCCTATATGCGAGGGACGTGTCGAGGAAGGCTTACCTGGTGTTTTCCGGAAACGGGGAGGTGGCGGAGGAGGTGCGGGTTGCCACGGCGAGTCCGGCGAGGTGCGGGAGAGGGTACTTTGGCCTCGGGAACTCCTTCGCGTGACAGGGTCGGGAGCGACCGCTACGGTAGCTCGTCGGAGGAGAGGTCAGGAGCTGCATGGAAAGCACAAGAGAGTCAGGGGAGGTAGGTATTGCTTCGGAGAGCAATATTTTTTCAGAGAGGGGGGTGGAGATGGTCCTAGTGGAGGACTAGCTCCATTTTCTTTGGGAACCCGAGAGGGTTTCATCTCTTCTTCCTAGAAGATCTGGAACCAAAGAGAGAACTCAGGGGCTCTGAGGTGGGTAGAGGGGAGATGGGGGAGTGGAATGGGGGCGAAATTAGAGGCTGGGGGTGGTTGGGATCGATGTCAATCTTGGTTTTTGATGTGATATGGTCCTAAATACCATAACACACATTGTAGAATTTTATTGGAATTTATTGAGGTGGGAAAGTATTTTTAGGGAATTATTTCTTGTTTCTGCCATTTAAGAAAAAGGGCAAAAAGAAATACTAAAGAATCTCAAAAAATATTTATTTTTGAGTTGGAGAGATGGGATATGATATATAGGCATCAAATGTGCCTTTATTTGGCAAGGTGGTTTGGAGAAAAGTGGTGAAAAGGATGGAAACTAGATTCTGGAGGATCTAGGGTTTGGTTAATTTGATGCCACCTAAACAGGGTTTGATTTGGGGGCTCAGAGTTCACCTTGGTACAAGGGGTATATGGATGGATAGACCATGTCATATATATTACCAAGGAAGCAAGATTTAAGCTTGGTTGCATTTGAGGTGATCTAGAGGAGATGGCAAACTTTTTTGAAAATAAGGCTGCCATAATAGATACATCAGGTAGCCTCCTAAACCATGTGGATTTAAGAAGCACAAGGCTCCAATGGAAGCAAGTGAAGTGGGGATTGATAGGCCATGATTAGTATATAATAACACTGCAAAGAGTTGGTAAAGGGGAGGTGGCATATAGATGTGAGCTTCTGCCAAAGTAGGCAAGATGATAAGATTTGCAGAAAAGATTAGTATCTTGACTACAAAACCATCATGGATGAGTGGGAATTAGAATGGCTTAGCTAAGGGCAAGAGTAGGATTTGGTATTACTAAATATGTACTACAATATGGTTCAGGTACATTCTCAAGAATGCACATAGGTTGGAAAAGGTAGAGCTCCAAAGATTGTATCTAGATAAGAAATCCAGACAGCCATTTTGGCAGATTTGGAGATTTTGACTAGTATGCAAGAGGGGAATATTTGGGAGGATAGCATGGGTTTATATTGTCCATCAAGTGGTTGATGTTGAGGTATAGATTGAAAATAGGGGATCCATGCTTGGATTGGGTCTCCACTAAGTTGGAAACCATCAAGAGGGATTTTCCCTAGATTAGGCTGATTTGGAGATGAGGGGGTCACTTGAGTGGCTTAGGATAGATCCAGACTTGGATGCTTGATAGGGGCTTGCTGATCACAAGCAAGGATTGGGTACTAAGGGATGAGCTACTAGATTATATCACTCTAGTTCCTAAGCAAACAAGGCAAACAGCAAATCAAGGCAATTCATCAGACAGCAGATCAAGGCAATTCATCTTAACACTTATCTAACTACTACTAGGGTTACCATCAAGCCTAGATCGAGGTAAGGAGGGGTATTTTGGAAAGGGGTTTTTCTTTGAAGTAAGATAAGGATCATCTTGGTATTACTACCAATATTGGAATAAAAGGTTTTAATAAAGGTTTTTGGAAAACCTAGAGATAAGGGTAGTCGAAGGTTCTGCCTTGAAAACATAAGGAGAGTATATATATGTCTCCATAGTTTGGCAATAGAAGCTAGTAAAGTATTTGGTTGTGTCAAAGTCATCTTGGCTCAGGTTTTGAAATGTTAGAACATTTTAGAATATGAAAATATGAGCCAAGACATCTCTTTTGTAAAATAGTTTTTGTAAACTAGTGTTGAGATGATGAATACACAACTAATACACAAAAAGTTGCTTGAGAACAAGTAAACAGGTAAGCGTGCAATGCAAGAAAAAAAATTGTTCCCCTGATTTTTTCCCTTTGGACAGTTAATCAAGGTTGCTGAAATTGGGATGTTATAGACCTTTACCCCTTAAAATAATCTCGTTCCGAGAGTAGGGTTAGGGTGATAACATCCGCTTAGCAATTTCAGCAGTGGAAAACAAGTGGTGGCAACAGGTCTTCTAACGAACAGGCAGGGTCAACTACAACTCGGAGATGAGGGGCTTCGGATCGGGTGGTTTAGTTTTAAACAAATGGAAAATACGTAGTCTTTTCTCCTTAGGACAAGTCTAGGTAGGTTTAGCGTCGACGGGGTACTTCCTTCTTGAGACGAGGCGGCAAGTTGAGTTGTCTTTATTCTTTCGCCTCGTGGTCGACTTTTCTCCCTTCAAGGTCTTGATACACCGGAGTGGGGGTTAGACGGTCAAACTTGGAGTGGAGTGCCTTCAGATTATGGAGAAGTATCGATTTTTTTGTTCTTCTTGCAGGGTCGATGGTTCAGGCTTAGAGGGGTGGTCATCACTTAGTTCTAACTAGGGTTCGGCTTCGAGGGTCTATCGGGTTTTGGGCGGGAAACGGTGCAGTCTTTCCCCTTAGAGCAAAACTAGTGGTTCTTGGTGAAGTCGCCGACTTTCTTGATTGGAGTCGTATGCTGATGTCGGGGTAAGGCGCTACACTTTTCCTTCGGGGTAGTTATCTTCTGTCGATGTCGTCAGAACTACTTCATGAGTTAGAGGGTCTGCCAGATTGGCGCCTACTAGCTTCCAGTGGTTAGATCTAAGCCAGATAGAGTTCTGGTGGGTGTGAGGATGCCATTGGAGTTTGGTGGTGTAGGCTACGAGGTCCTTTGGAAAGGGTCATTCCAGGTTTAGTTTGATGCAACATCGTGGGTAAAACATGCAAAGAAGGATATCACACTTGCATAACATCTAGAGAGTTTAGCAGGGTTCGTTCCAGTCGGTGGAGGAGGTATTTAAGGGGTTACAAAACAGTTCTGTGTTGATACATAGCTCTTCCGATGCTGGACTAGGTGAGCTTCTGGGTGTAGAGGATACTTCGGAAGAACGTCCAGAGTCTTGTCGCCTTTCTAGGGTGAAAGATTTCTCCTCAGGTAATGCTTTCTTGGGGGAAGAGGAGGTTCTGGGGATAATGGCCTCCTGATTCTTCTGGCCGAAGGGGCTCGGGGTTTCTTGCCCTTTTTCGGTGCTGGAGATTCTTGCTTCGAGGCTGTCGCATACTTCTCTGGACATTCGTGGGAGAAATGGCCCGGACCTCCACAGGTGTAGCAACCGTTTTTCTTATCTTCAGATCCTCCTTGGGTTTGTCTTGGGATGTTTACGGGGGCAGTGGGTGTCTTGGCCTTTACCTTGGTGGGAGTGTTGTCAAGACCATGCTGGGGGCACTCTCGGCTGTAGTGACCAGGTTCATCACAGGAGAAGCAGGTGCCTTTCTTGGAACGTCCTTCTCTTGATTTCTTCCCAATGTTGACGCAGGGAAGTTGACGAGCCTTGCCAATCAGGAGATAGAGGGGGCAGTTGGCTGGGACATGGTCTTGACCTTCACAGAGGAAGCAGGTGACTAGTTGGGTGGGGCAATCTGCAGGAGAGTGGAGAGATCCACAATTTGGGCAGTTACCTAAGCACTGGCTGGCTTGATGTCCTTCTTCACCGCAACGGTTGCATCCTTTCTTCAGGGTTGCGATATTCATGGCCATAGGGTTTTCTGGTAGGGATGAAATCTCGGGATGTAGAAGGAATCGGTGCTACGGAGTTAGTTCTCCGAGCGTGATGGTAGAGGGGGTTACCGAGGTATAACATTGGTTGGAATGCTATGGTTGGCGATGACAGGTCAATAGGGTTTTATTTGAGTTGAATGGAAAGACGTCGTCTTTCCACCTTAGGGCTTTACTTGTGGTGGTCGAGGTTTTCTTATGGGGCCATCCTGCTGAGGAGAGGTTTCCGGCTATGAGGTTGCGAGGGTTAGCATCAGTACACGTCAGCAAGGTGGTAAAAACTATCCAGGGCAGACAAGCAAACACATTCCAAGCATCAAATACGCACATGAAAAGCAAAGAAGGCATACCCTAGGTACTAAGGAGGTGACTACACGCCATAATGGGAATCCTATTTTAGGTATGCTAATCCTAAGTACGGACGTTACTGGGGTCTTAATTTATATCTTGCCGTCTTTTGTCATCGGTGCCGTACTTGATTGATTTCGGGGCGGTGAAGGACTCCGTTGTTGGGGTGATCTTGTAGTGTCGATCGTCGTTGGTAGCTCCTTGGTCTTGCTTGTGTTGGGGTCTCTTTGTTCCGGGATCTCCGTCTTCATAGTCTCCAATTCGGTCTTTGTTTTTGAAAAAGGAACATTTGAAGTAGACGAGATGTAGAATAGTCTATTTTCAAATAGTTTGAATCAGAGAATATGAGGTAAGAAATTTTTCGAGAAGCTTTTGAGAAAATAGTTTTCAAAACCCGATGTTTTTCCAAAATAATGGTTGTCATGTCTAACGTCCATGCTAACTAAGGTCTCCTATAGTCAGGATGGATCGGATACCATGTCTATGGCACCCCGGATTTATGATCCGAGAATACCCGTTATGCATACAATTCACATTCCCATGATCAGTGAGCCATGAGCATAATCGACTAGTATCATTACAATATCCATAAAGTAACGAGTACAAAACTTACATAAGAGCCATTATGGCGATTACAATACAAGTAGCGGAAGTCTTCAGCGCAGAGCCCGTGCCTTAACCTACAGGCAACTGACTGGGAAGATGCCTATCTCGCATAGACGTCGGCACATTCGTTCCTTCTTAACATCTGCAATCTGTACAAGTAAATATCCAGGGACAATGCCGGTGAGTACTTTGAATGTACTCGCAAACCACCGAGACGAGGTAACATGATAATGAATATTTGGCTATGGCGAGATAGCTCTACACTATAGTTGTTTTCAGAGGAAGTCTGCAATGGCATCTCTAAATCTTTGTTGAAAAAGAGTTTTTGGGAAAATATGTCTCCTTTTAGAAAATCTGGACATCTCCATATCCTTGTTAAAAATATTGAAAACAGTTTTGTAGTAAAACCCTCTTTAAATGTCTTCGACCATCTCTGGTCAAAACCAGACTCATTCTTATCTTTCCTCGTGACCAAGTCACATCCTTTATTAATCTCAACATAACCGAAGGGTCCTGCTAGCACTTGCCATTCCATCCATCCTTGACCGTGGACATGGCTATTCGAATAGATTAGACTCTGCAGAGTTTGCGCACTTTACCCACAAGAATAAATACATCCACCGGGATTTAACCACGGCCCGCTACATACTGTAGACGGGGGTTCGTATAATCAAACCTAGCTTTTCATTTGTCCATGCCTAGCAAAGGCGTCTTTTCCTTTTGGGTTGTTCTCTCCGATACGAGTATGGGGCACGACGGCCCTGGTCCTTCCTCGCGTACTGACCCCTACCTCCAAACCGTAGTTTGACCGGTAGCAATTGTGACAATAACTTCCTCCTGTACTAACCAAAAATCATACCGTCTGCGAGAGACCCAATTGTTGCACCAGTACCTTGCCCAAGGCAGTCCGGATTTTAGGGGATTTCTTCCCTTTAGCAAGTGTGAGCAGCCCCGGCTAAAGACCACAAACTACGAGCTAAGCCCTAGCGTCTGGGGTAATGTGGTTGCACGTATAAATTGTTCCGGACATTGGCTAAGAACATCCCTTCTCTTTCTCTTGTTTGAATTTCTCTTCATCCACCTCATATTTTCTTTAGTAAAACTTCCACATAGAAATGATGCCTCTTTCCAAGGGTTTTATTTTGAAAACTTTGTAATAGGGTAAAACCTAAAATTAGTTTCATCACTAAAAATCCGTGGGTTCCAAGATGGAAGATGCTAATCATCTTTGCCTCGGTCTAAAGGAGTAAGGATAGGTGTCAATAGGGTAGGTGTCCTAATGGACACTCATCCATAACTTGGAGGAGCCAAGTTACTAATGTCTTTTCATTTGAAAACAAACTATGCAATTTAATCATGCGATTCATAAATGAGATATAAAACATTTGATAAACATGAGTAGGTTAATATAGGAGTTCAGGAATGGTGGCCTTCCTGTGACCAGCGAGGTGTCCCTTGACTTCTTTTAGAAAACCAGAATGCCAATAATAACAGTAATAAGAATAACCCGATCCTTCCTTCTTCTCGGTGTCACACAATCGCAACTATCGCCGTTATCGAGTATACATGCAAACAAACAATACACCAATCAATACAAGGCATACAAGCATCAAACCATACAACAAGAAAAAGATAAATATAGGATAAACATCAGTAGGATGTTGGAGGTTTGATTATGTTGAATCGAGAGAATATTTGGAGGCATTAGGAAAAAGGATCCCTTTGGATTTATAGTCTAGGAACTCCTAAGGGAGGGTTTTTTGACCAAGTACTTGATCTGTATGATACCATTGTATAAAAATGATACCATCATATGGGTATTGATAAAATGAAGCCAACAAAATTGGTTTCACTATTTTATCAATTTCTAGAGATTTATAATGGATTTATTATATTTAATCCAAACCTTATTTTGGTACAGGACTGGGTCTGCATGTTGGGTAGGATATCAGGGTACTTGAGAAAATTTAGATCTAGGAAAATCAAGTCATTTTACATTTTTAAAACAATTTAAATCAGTTTGCTAAATTTAGATCTGGGAGAAAATTGAAAAAGGAAAAGGGGTGGAGTTCCATGGGCCAGATCTGAGGCAGCTGGGCCGCACAGGGGGAAAACGGCCCACCCGGGCACATCCTTGCACGGGATCTGGGCTGACGACGCGGTCCCGCCCGTTAGTGAGAGGAAGGGGACGAAGGGGTACTGGTGAATCTTGACCGCTGTCTTAAGAGGAGATCAACGGCAGAGGTCCATCTTCTTCCTGCAGCCACGAACAGACAAGGAGGGAACCCTAGATGCGAGGGACGTGTCGAGGGAGGCTTACCTGGTGTTTTCCGGCAACGGGGAGGTGGCGGAGGAGGTGCGGCTTGCCACGGCGAGTCCGGCGTGGTGCGGGAGAGGGTACTTTGGCCTCGAGAACTCCTTCGCATGGCAGGGTCGGGATCGACCGCTACGGTAGCTCATCGGAGGCGAGGCCAGGAGCTGCATGAAAAGCACAGGAGAGTCAAGGGAGGTAGGTATTGCTTGGGAGAGCAATATTTTTCAGAGAGGGAGGGTGGAGATGGTCCTAGTGGAGGACTAGCTCCATTTTCTTTGGGAACCCGAGAGGGTTTCATCTCTTCTTCCTGGAAGATCTGGAACCAGGGAGAGAGCTCAGGGGCTCCAAGGTGGGTAGAGTGGAGATGGGGGAGTGGAATGGGGGCGAAATGAGAGGCTGGGGGTGGTCGGGATCCATGTCAAGCTTGGTTTTTAATGTTATATGGTCCTAAATACCATAACAGACATTGGAGAGTTTTATTGAAATTTATTGAGGTGGGAAAGTATTTTTAGGGAATTATTTCTTGTTTCTACCATTTAAGAAAAAGGGCGAAAACAAATACTAAAGAATCTCAAAAATATTTATTTTTGAGTTGGAGAGATGGGATATAATATATAGGCATCAAATGTGCCTTGAGTTGGCAAGGTGATTTTGGGAAATTTGTAAGTAAAGGAAATGAAATAGTTTAATAATCCAAATCATGGTGGCAATTGTTTGGGGAAGCTTATATCCAAGGGAAATGATGTAAACTTTACGTAGGCATCAGGGTCAACCTTGGTTTTGAAGAAAAGTGGTGAAAAGGATGGAAACTAGATTCTGGAGGATCTAGGGTTTGGTTAATTTGATGCCACCTAAACAGGGTTTAATTTGGGGGCTCAGAGTTCACCTTGGTACAGGGGATATATGTATGGATATACCATGTCATATAGATGACCAAGGAAGCAATAGTTAAGCTTGGTTGCATTTGAGGTGATCTAGAGGAGATGGCAAACTTTGTTGAAAATAAGGCTGCCATAACAGATACATCAGGTAGCCTCCTAAACCATGTGGATTTAAGAAGCACAAGGCTCCAATGGAAGCAAGTGAAGTGGGGATTGATAGGCCATGATTTGTATATAATAACACTGCAAAGAGTTGGTAAAGTGGAGGTGGCATATAGATGTGAGCTTCTGCCAAAGTAGGCAAGATGATAAGATTTGCAGAAAAGATTAGTATCTTGACTACAAAACCATCATGGATGAGTGGGAATTAGAATGGCTTAGCTAAGGGCAATAGTAGGATTTGGTAGTACTAAAGATGTACGACAAGATGGTTCAGGTACATTCTCAAGAATGCACATAGGTTGGAAAAGGTAGAGCTCCAAAGATTGTATCTAGATAAGAAATCCAGACTTAGCCATTTTGGCAGATTTGGAGATTTTGACTAGTATGCAAGAGGGGAACATTTGGGAGGGTGGCATGGGTTTATCCTATCCATCAAGTGGTTGATGTTGCGGTATAGATTGAAAAGAGGGGATCCATGCTTGGATTGGGTCTCCACTAAGTTGGAAACCATCAAGAGGGATTTTCCCTGGATTGAGATGATTTGGAGATGAGGGGGTCACTTGAGTGTCTTAGGATAGATCTAGACTTGGTTGCTTGATAGGGATTGCTGATCACAAGAAAGGATTGTATCCTAAAAAATGAGCTATTAGATTAGCTCACTCTAGTTCCAAAGCAAACAAGGAAAACAGCAGATCAAGGCAATTCATCAGATAGTAGATCAAGGCAATTCATCTTAACACTTATCTAACTACTACTAGGGTTACCATCAAGCCTATCTTGACGTAAGGAGGGGTATTTTGGAAAGGGGTTTTGCTTTAAGTAAGATAAGGATCATCTTGGTATTACTACCAAGATTGGAATAAAAGGTTTTAATAAAGGTTTTTGGAAAACCTAGAGATAAGGGTAGTCGAAGGTTCTGTCTTGAAAACATAAGGAGAGTATATATATGTCTCCATAGTTTTGGCAATAGAAGCTAGTAAAGTATTTGATTGTGTCAAAGTCATTTTGGCTCAGGTTTTGAAATGTCAGAACATTTGAGAATATGAAAAGATGAGCCAAGACATCTCTTTTGTAAAATAGTTTTTGTAAACTAGTGTTGAGATGAGGAGTAAACAATTAATACACAAACAGTTGCTTGAGCACAAGCAAACATGTAAGCACACAATGCAAGAAAAAGTTTTTGTTCCCTCTGATTTTTGCCCTTTGGATAGTTAATCAGGGTTGCTGAAATTGGGATCTTACAATTTGCGAGGGTACAATGGAGGTGATATGTCTAGGGTTTTAGATCTCTAGGATTGACCTGTCCTAAGGTAGGAGAAGGGATCCTTATATAGTTGTGTCGGGCGTCTTACCCCAATGCTTGGGCGGGAAGGGCTGCCACAATGTCGCCCTTGGAGATTGGTCTATAAGGCTACTTTGCATGGAACGAGTCTAACCTCATGGAAAGAGTCGGTCCTCTCCGGGGCTTCGATCACTACCGATGTCTCATGTCGGGGTGCGCCTTCCTCTGGCCTCTTGCACCAAAACGAGGGGAACACCGTCCTGCCAACTAGGGCCCCATGGCCTTGTTTTTTGACTAAGTCCCTAGCCTCAGGACCTCGTCGGGGTGGAATCCAATGCCACCGTCGATATTTTCATCTTCCTATGATTGGCGTGTCGGTGCACCTCCTCCACACTGCCGAAATACCTCTGACCTGGACCCTCTAGAGGGAGGCATACTAGGCGGATTCTCCCCCTGAGAGGCCATCTGGGCGGCCTGGCGAGACGCTCCTGGGGAGCAGGGCCTTCCAACCCCCTCAAGAGGAATGACGAAGTCCCGACGTGCAAGATAGTCACGGATGGACCAGGGTACCCCCAGTACTAGATGTCTGACAGTAGCCCCCGGGTGCTCGGCCCACACGTCATGTTTGCAGGGACGAAGGGTCGAGCGGCCACACTGACGATTAGCACTGTGGTGGCGAGGTTTGTCCATGAGCTTCTCCACACCTCCACCATGTCTGAGCTGCCTGAGAAGGTCCTACCCCTCTGCCTCGACCCTTGTGAAGACAAAATTCGCGCCTCGCTTCACCAATTTTATGAGTGGGGAATACTCCCTTCTGACCACAAGGGGAAGCGCACAAACCCTCTAGGCACGGACTCTCATGTCATGGCCCCTACCGAGATCCCTTTGGAGGTTGTCGCGGGGGAGGTCATGGAGGCGGGGAGCTTTGCCAGCAAGGCTGACCCTCAGGAGGCATCCCGGAAGAAGCGCCCTCATTCGCCGGCTTCCACAGGCCTTGGCAGGGAGGAGGGTTCCCCTCGAGAGGGAGCCGTGTCTGGGAGCAGCGGATCGAGCCTCGTGAGGCCCTTCGTTCCTCCCAGCGCGATCCAGTGTGACTAGGGCGTGCGGCCTCTATCTGTGGATGCTTCCAAGTAAGCTGTCACCAGGCCTCCCTTATTCCTCCGAATTCTTGCACCTTGCCTCACCCGTTGGGACTTTGCTCCGAGGACCACCCGTGTAAGCAGCGACGGCTGAAGCAGACCTCCTCCAAGAAGGTTCGCCCAGTGATTCGCCCTTCGAGCCGTCCTGAGACGAGGACGGTGGCCATTCCAGAGCGCGCGACCTTTGCCCTGACTTCTCCACCACCCACAGTCGTAGTAGTGGCCGAGCCAGGTGGAGATCTTTCCCGAGGGAGCCCTCTAGAGGCTACCTGAAAGGATCGTATGGGAACCTAGAGGGGGCGAGAATAGGTGATACTTCAAATTTTACTCTTTTTCCAATTAGGGTTTGACACAAAAGGTAAATTCTCTAGATTATGCAACCAAGGTGAATTTACCTTTATGTCAATCTAGCGCATACACTAAGCAAGAACAAGATAAGTAAAGTGCAGTAAAGGATATAAGTAACCAAAGTGGAGCACACAGAGACACAAGGGTTTGTTTCCCGTAGTTCCTTCCTTTTAAGGGGAAGTACGTCTATGTTTAGATAGGGGGTGGTTTCAAACCACCAATGCCACGAGAGGCCTCGCTTGTTCTCCAATGAACCTCACCCCAAAGGGTTCGATTCACCTCTTCCACTATAACGGCAACCTTCGAGGTGGAAGCCGACACCTTCACAACAAGTTTGAGGCACACATCCACAACCTAATTGGAGGCTCCCGAATACAAGCAAGTTGTTAAACAATCAAAGACAAGCTTGTAAGAACCAAATCAAAAGCTAGGGTTTCCAAAGACACACTAGAACAAGGGGCCCTCAAGTGAATGAGGGGGAAATGAAGATCTCTCTTGGTGAAGCTATAGATCAAGGCCTCCTCCTTCAATTCTCCAAATATTAATGACTTTGGATGGTTGAGTGAAGAGATATTGTGGATTTGGTGGCTCAAATAGTAATGTTGTTCTTGACCTGGTCGAGCAGCTCCCAAGGTAGAAGAAGGGGCCTTTATATAGGTCCCCAGAAATTAGAGCCGTTGGGAGTCACTTATACCAGACAGTCCGGCCCAGCCGAACACTCCGGTCTGGCAGATATTCTGGCTAGTGTCCAGCAGGTGTCCGGGTAGTGTCCAAAAGGGCACACAGAACGTCCATGCCTTGCGAAGAAAATGTGGCGAATCCCCAGGGCCGGACATTTCGGCAGTTTCAGACCGGACAGTCCAGCGAGCCCGAACAGTCTGGTGCATATCAGTCGGACAGTCTGGCAAGACTTAGACCTTGAACAATATTGATCCTGGGAAGCTCTTTTTCCTTGGGTACAAATTACACAAATGTAGCTGATATATCCTGAAACATCTAACAACAGATTAAACCTATCCAAGTGTTATCAACAAACATCAAAACAATATGGAAGACGTAAATGTCCTTTCAATCTCACCCTTCTTGGTGTTTGATGACAACCCAAGGATTTGCATATAGGATAGGTAATAAATTTCACAATAGGAGATTTACAAAACATAATAAGTCTCCCCTAGATGTGTGACCAATATAGCTTTGCATTTGAATACAATACCACACACCCTAGGATCACATCCTCACTAGATTTTGTAGATAACAAGTTATGACATGATATAATAAAGACTAGATAGATAATCTAGGTATAACATAGTCTTTAACATAACCAGGTACGCATGTCTTAACACACTGAACACATAGAACGAAATTCAACACAACATAGTTGTCAAACCAATAAGATAAATACACGAAGCTTCAAAGATGCAAATTGAAATAACGTGAAGCTTGTGTACCCATGCAAAATCCCCGGTAGCAACCTAATAAGGGTCTACTTCTCCCCCTTTGGCATCAAGACACCAAAAAGGGAAAAGAGCACTACTAAAGCGTCCCCAAGAAAACTCTAGCCACAGAGGTCATCGTCGGCATCCTCATCCTTATCCTCATCATCATAACCATCTTGAGTCGAGCTCTGGCGGTGAGGGCAAGAAGAAGAAGTCATGTCCTCAAACATGGACCAGTCCACATGTCCCTGACTCAAGTGACCATAGGACAGAGTGCCATCTGACGCCTGCTCCTAAGAAGGATCAACATCCATGGGTTGGTTGATCTTCTTGAGTTCCTTCCTGACATTCATGTTAGCCTTGTATGCATCATACTATCCATGGCGACTGTCAATGTTCTAGAATAAGAGAAGCTTCTTCCACCAAGAGGCCTTCTTCACCTTCTTGTGCACTTCCTCCTTAGAGGTGTTGAAGCGATATGCGTTGCTAGAATGCTTCATGCAAGGGCCACAAGTCATAACCTCCTGCATCTCCTCAGAACCATCACTGTCAGTGGCATTAGCATCTATCTCATCATCCTCAAAGATGTCCTGAGCAAGAGGTTAGCCTCGAGGAGCCTTGGTGGTAGGGACGCCCTTCCTCTCTAGCTTGGCAGCAAGGTGAGGAACAAGATCATTGTAGAGAAGGGGGGTTGTTGGAGTGTGAGCAGCAATGAGCTTCATCACATAAGGAGCAAACAGATGGCACTTCTTGTCATTGATGCACTTGTACAGGTCCTGATAGATGAAATCCATGACACCAATAGCACCACATGGATGATCTGCACCATGAGTATACACCGTGTGAGCATGGGCCATAAGATTGATCTCAGCGCCTCTCATCTCATCCTTGTTGCCAGCCTTGGGAGTGAGGGTGTGGCGGAACATGCGAAGCAGAACGTTGTAGATGAGCTTAATATTGGTGGTTTGGCCAACCACACCATTGTGAGAGTAAATTGGGGTTAGCCTTTTCTTGTCATATGCATGTCCATGTACATGCATTCTGAGAGCACTGGGAGCATTGGGATTGAAAGGCAATCCAAGGATTTGTGCAAACTGAACCATGTTGGAACGACACCTAATAGTTCCAGGCATCCACTCAAGGGGATATCAGTAGTGTCCCCAAAGAACACAGTGGCATAGAACTGCTAGACCAACTCAACATTGTAGTCTTCTTTTAACTGAAAGATGGTGTGCAACCCCATCTTCTTAGTCACCCAAAGAGCATCCTCAATGTAGCTGTGAGAACGAAGCTTATCGCTATCCAACCACTGCATGGGACAAACAGGAGACCTGAACCCACAGTATAGCTCAGAAAATAGTAGGGCTTGTTCATTTCTCCAGAAGCGATCATCAGATGAGGTGTGTGACAGGGAGTAGAACTGCTAGAGTCTCATATCCACAAAATCCTTGGTACCCAAATCTGCCAGAGTAGTCAATGCTTCAAACTTCATGTTCTTGGCTTCATCTCTTTTCAGTTGTCTAACCTTTTCGTGATTTGCTGCAGCACGGTCTCGAGCATCCTGTCTGACCATAGAAGGATCTACATGAATGTCTTTCTCTTCATCATACCAGAACCTACAAGTACAAGTATTCTTAGCAGCCCGAGGACGGCGAGGACGAGAACTACCTATGAGATCAGAGTAGAAGGATAGCATATGGGGTAAGAACATTTGTCCTGGAGATTCAAACAACAAGTAGTAGTCAAAGTAATTCTAGAACCGCACTGGCTGAAAACCCCGGACTATCCGGAAAATCTGCCTCGGAGATTCCGCCTAACCCGAACAGTCTAGTGTGTACATGCCAGACATTCCGGCTGGATCGGACCGTACACGCCGAACATTCTGGCTAGAACCTTGGATATTTTTCGGGCAGTGCGGGCGTCTTCAATCGGAGCAGATCGGGATTGCTAAGACCACTACAATAGCGAGGGTTGCACACATATATGATGTATGCATGGATCTAGGTAAGACATTGCCCCAAAACGTTCATCTAGGCCAACCCTAGAGATGGATAAGGGGAGGGGCACTATACTAGCATCCATGGAGACCTTCACTAGAGGGAAAGGATCCCAGCGGCAAAGGGAAGGTAATGGCTGGCGGCAACGGCAGGATCCGGGGTGGAGGATCCCTCCTGGTGGTGCTCTTGGTCAGGGGCAGCAGCCTGAGTGAAAGAGGGAGTCTGGGAGGAGAAGGATGACTGAACCATCCACTTCTCCCCGACCTCTTTTACCGGATCAAAACTGCTGGGGCCAGACTGTCCGGGTGAAATTCACAGTGTTCGGCCCGGCCGGAATGTCTGGTCTGGATCAAGCAGAGAGTCTGGTCTGGCCGGACACTCCGGTTGGTACAGGGCGGACATTCCGGACCCCTGCGACCAGAAAGCCCAGTTTTCAAATGGTGGACAAATGTGTGGAAATATAAGCATGTTTACAGGTGAGAGTAGGCATGGCATTCAAAAGATGTACTGTGAAGAACCAAGAAATCAAAGATAACTAAGAAGATGAAAAAATTAAGTTCCAAACAAGACAAACCAAGAACCAACTCTTAAATAAGAAGAGGGCGGTGGCCGAGACCACCATGTAAGAGTTTGTGGCATGACACGGCGAAGAATTATCCTTGGGTTTACTCATCAATGAAGCTCACATATCACAAAATGATTTTAAGAGAATTGAATTTCTTTTAATATTGGCATTATGGGGGAGGGATAGTCCAATGTATTATGACCGCACTCCTCCTATCTCCATGCCTGCACCTAAACCAAATAAGGATCAAGACATAGGTGAGTATGCAAGGTGATCAAGGCAAGCTCCTTGGATCTATGATATTTAGTTCATTCCTCAAATAGCAAAATCTTGCTTCATCATGTGGCTTCGCGAAAATGTCGGCAAGTTGGTCTTTGGTTGATACATAAGATAGCTAAATATCATCCCGAGCAACATGATCTCTAATGAAGTGATGACGAATCTCAATGTGCTTTGTCCTTGTGTGATCTGCTGGGTTGTAGGCAATCTTGATAGCACTTCCATTGTTACATAAAAGAGGCACTTTGTCACAATGGATACCGTATTCCTTTAAATTTTTCCTCATCCATAGCAGTTGAGTATAATCCCTAGTATCTGCCACATACTCGGCTTCGGCGGTGGAGAGAGATATACAATTTTGCTTCTTAGAAGACCAACACACCAAGGACCTACCAAGGAATTGGCAAGCCCTGAAGGTTGACTTTCTATAATCCTTATCGCCATCCCAATTCGAGTCCGTGTATCCACAAAGAGAGAATGTTGAGCCCCGAGGATACCAAATACCATAGTTTGGGGTATGAACAAAATATTGAAAGATTCTCTTGACCGACATCAATTGGCTTTCTTTAGGAGCCGCTTGATATCTTGCACACACTCCTACACTCAACACAATATCGGGTCTAGATGCACAAAGGTAAAGCAAAGAACCAATCATAGACCGGTATACCTTTTGATCCACATCTTTGCCATTTGGGTTTAGTTCAAGATGAGTCTTTGTTGCCATGGGAGTAGGAGCTCCAATTAAATCTTTCATGTTGAATATCTTGAGCATGTCTTGAGTATACTTGGCTTGGTTGAAGAATGCTCCTCCTCTTACTTGCTTGATCTCAAAACCAATAAATACTCTCAGTTCCCCCATCATAGACATCTAGAACCTATTAGTCATAAGCTTTGAGAATTCATCATTAAAAGCTTTGTTAGATGAGCCAAATATAATATCATAAACATATATTTGGCATACAAAAAGCTCCCCATTGACCTTCTTAGTAAAAAGAGTGGGATCGATTTTCCCAACCTCAGACCCACGGTCTAACAAAAACTCTCTAAGGTGATCATACCACGTGCGTGGGGATTGTTTGAGCCCATATAGCACCTTATCAAGTTCGTAGACAAGGTTTGGGAAGTTAGGATCCTCGAACCCCGGGGGTTGCTTTACATATACCAACTCATGCAATGGACCATTAAGAAATGAACTTTCTACATCCATTTGTTGTAATTTAAAGTTATGATGTGCCGCATAAGCAAGAAGGATACGGATGGACTCAAGGCGAGCCACGGTTGCATATCTCTCTCCATAATCAATGCCTCCAATTTGAGAGAACCCTTGTGCAACCAATCTTTCCTTGTTCCTTACAACAATCCCATGCTCATCTTGCTTGTTCTTGAATATCCACTTTGTGCCTATAACATTGCGGCAATATTTTGGCTTTTCAACTAACTTCCACACTTTGTTTCTCTCAAAGTTGTTGAGCTCCTTGTGCATTGCTTCCAACCAATCCGAATCTTCAAGAGCTTCCCATACTTTCTTGGGTTCTATCATGGAAATGTGTGCTTGGTGTTCACTAAACCTCTTCAATTGAGCTCTAGTGGACATCCCTCTTCTTAGATCCCCAACCACATTCTCTAGAATGTGGTCTCTTAATTCCAGCATTTTGTTCACTCTAGCTTGGTGACGAGTTTCGATCTCCTTGTTGTTTCTTGTGGGGATCTCTTCATCATTTTGGTCCTCGTCTTGACCATTAACTTGACCTTGATCATCATCGGAATCATTATTTTCATCAAGAGGTAAAGATTGACCTAGGTCTCGATCAGGCACACTTATAGACTGGAGTTGAGTTGATCTTATGGCAGATTGTACAAATCTTCCTTGTGTAATAGACCGAGTAGCACTGGACATCCTAGAGAATGGAGACTCAAGCTCCTCCTGGATAGAAGTTTCTCCCTGATCAACTTGTTAAGGGTCCACAACTTGTCTTTGACTTGGGTCATTGTCCTCCTCGACAGAAGGAGCTTGTTGATGTTGTGAAGATGAGGGCTCCACTTGAGCAGAGCATGGTTCTTCTCGATACGCCATCAGGGGTTCCTCAACGAGGCGGATGAATACCACACTCATTCTTCCTATGGCATCTGGTAAGAATTTCATATGGAGTTTTGATTAATTCTTTGTGGAGGTAGAGCCGGTTTGATGCATGGCATGCGGTGGAGATTGCTTCGGCCCAAAAATTGTATGGAGATTTAAAATCCGCCAACATGGTCCTTGTCATATCAATAAGAGTCCGGTTCTTCCTCTCGGCTACACCATTTTGTCGAGGGGTATATGCAGCGGAATATTGATGTTTTATCCCCTCATAACTAAGATATCCATTTAAGGTGTAGTTCTTGAACTCGGTGCCGTTGTCAGTCCTTATTATCATCATGGGGACATTGTGTTGACTTGTTGAGCCATGTTTATGAAGTCAATGAAGTTTTCTTGGGTCTCACTTTTCAACTTGAAGAAATATACCCACGTGTATCTTGAGTAGTCATCAACTATCACCAAACAATATTTCTTCCCACCAAAACTTGCATGAGATGGAGGACCAAAGATATCCACATGAAGGAGCTCCAAGATCCTCTTGGACTTGATGTAGTTCTTTGGATTGTGGGGAGAATCATGCATCTTTCCTTCAACACAAGCCCTGCAAACATGATAGTTGGCAAAACAATCATTTTATTTTAGTCCAACAATATGGCCATCATTGTGGAGACTTTGGAAAGTTCTCATGTTGACATGGGCTAGACGGCGATGCCATAACCAACCCACATCGGCCTTTCTGAATAAGCACATCACACTTGTAGTGGTTTTCCTCGAAAAGTCCACCACATACAAGTCATTTTCAATGTACCCAATGAAAGAGAACTTTAGAGACTTGTTCCACATGAGGACCACAATATCATTATCAATAAATACGACAAAGCCCATATTTCGAAGAGCATGGACTGAAAGTAAATTATAGCCAAGGGTCTCAACAAGCATGACGTCCACGAGTGTAATGTCGTGGGCAACCACAACCTTTCCGAAACCCATTACCTTAGACTTAGACTTGTCGGCATATGTCATGGATATTTGATCATCATTTGGTCTCAACTCCTTGACAATAGATGTGCTTCAGGTCATATGACTCGTGCATCCACTATTAAGCACCCAATTTGATCCTCCGGAAGCATAGGTCTACAAAACATCAAACTAGTTTTTAGGTACCCATTTTTTAATGGGTCCTCTTTTGTTAGCAACAAGGGTCTTGGGAACCCAAATAGACCAAGCAATATAACCATAAAATGAGCCAACATATTGTGCATACACATCACCATAATAATCACGCATTAAAACGTCGTGAGGGTTAGCACTTCCCGCAAAGTCATCATGAGACATAGTTTAGCCACTTGTGGTCTTACTACCCACAATGACCTTTTCTTTTCTTGTGCGGGCTTGGCCTTCTTCTTCTTCTTGTTCTTCTTCTTCTTGGATTTGGAGAGAAAGCCAATGCCCCCTTTCTCACCATTTGGCCTCTGCTTACTCAAGAGGTCATGGATGGACTTGTTTCCTTTTGGAAAGGTGTCCTTAGCTAGCTCCCCCTTCAACCTAGCATTTTCTTCAAGCATATTTGTACAACTAGAAGGAATGAAAATACTAGGTGAAGAAATATTGGTCAATTGAGTTTGAAGCTTTCCATGAGACTTTGTGAGTAACAAGAGTTCACTCTCCAAGGCCTTGTGAGCCTTGTCAAGCATACTAAAGTCCTTGGCAAGTTTTTCATGAACAACACCAAACTCAATCTTGTCCTTTTTAGCCTTTTTATATTTAGAAATAGCATGGTCTCATTCCTTGATGAATCTATTAACAATTATGTCATTAGCCCCATCAAGCCCTTCAAGTTTTAGTTCAAGAGACATCCTAGTCTCTTGTTCTTCCTCTTCTAGAGCATTATTTAGAGCTTCTACCTCAATCATGTGCTCTCTCCCTAGTTTACATCTCTCATCAAGAAGCTCTTGTGTGTGAGAAACTTGATCTAAGAGGTACACAAAATGTCTCTTGTGTTTCCCTTGCAAGTTATTCATGAACTCATCAAAAGCAATTATTTCCTTTTTGACCTCAAGAGATATCCCATCATCAATTTCATCATTAACCAAGGAGGACGGGTGTGATCATAATACCTTTGTTCCTCTTGCCATAAGGCAAGTGACGTTCTTGTTGGAGATATTCTCATTTGGAGAGTCGAAGAGGGAGAATGTGGGTGTAGAAGTAGTGGCAAGAGCAGCCACACCATGTGATGTTTCCTCTTCATCATCTTCATTGTCAGAGGATAATTCTTCATGAGTGATCAATACAATTTCACCCGACTTCTTGTCGATGGGATTCTTCTTGATGAAGGGTTTCTTAAAAGGGGATTTGGAGGATTTCTTCAACACAAGTTTCCCCCCATGATCTTCTCTTTTCTCATAGGGACAACCCACCACAAAGTGATAGCGGTCACCACAATTGAAGCAAGTTCTCAATTTAGTGACATTGTCTCTTCTCCCATTTGGGTTGCTTCTTCGTTGCATTTCCATCTTGGCCTTGGCGGGATCTTTCCAAAAGTTTTTTGCATTAGGCCATATAATCACCATGAGCAATATTGACATCATCGGGGTGGCTCATAGATACGCCTTAATCACTTTCATCTTCATCCACATACTCCACAATTTTGGCCTTTAAGGCAAGGTTGACACCATTTCTCAATCCAAGGGCTTGAGCACGGGCATCTTTGAAATTCTTGGCGGCAACCTTGAAAGAGGACATCTCTTGCATAACTTCATTGGAGATCATGATATGGTAGTTGTGTCTTCCTTGTAGGCTCTTCATGTCGGTGGGCTCAAAGTGCATGAGCGCACTCACATATTTCCTTTTTATCCAAGCATCATCCACACCCACATTCCTAAAGGTGGTGGCAGTGGACTTGAGCCTTCGATACATGTCTTCATGATCTTCATCATCCTTCATATAGAAGCCTTCGGCTTCATTGCTTAGTGCATCATACCGGTTCCTTCCCATGCTCTCATTTCCAACATATAACTCCGTGAGAGCATCCCAAGCTTCCTTGCCGGTGTTGAGGTGTTCAATGTGTGGGTAATATTTTGTACCCAAACCTTGTTGAATCATGTGTAAAGCGATGGCATTGAGTTGACTATTGAAAACTTCTCTTCTTGTCAAGTTGGTTGGATCCACAATACGGAGTCCTTCTTCAATGATATTCCATAACTCAATACAAGAGTTGCGCACATGAGATTTCATTAGTGATTGACATTGAGCAAAAGTAGATAAAGCATGCTTAGGTGGGTCTCCTTTTTGTTTATATGAGGGTGAGGAATTGGAGGGTCAGGAAAGTACCATCCTTGAGCCTCATGGTGCTCTCCCTTACCACCATCCTTTTTTGTGGAGGTATTAGTGTTTTCATTTTCCCCCACCACCACAACCGTGGGTGATGATGAGGCATTCACCTTTGGAGGTGGTGGTAGTCCCTCTTGAGGTGAGGAAGGAGATGAGGCTTTAACAAATTGCTTGAATAGATCACGCAATTGTTTGATCTCGTTGCCCAAGGTGGAGCTCAAGTTTGTTTCCAAATTCTTGAGGTCCGCCATAGACATCGTGGCACTAGCATCATCCCCTAACTCATCCCCTGTGCTACCCATTTACTCCAATTGAAAGGATCGTATGGGCACCTAGAGGGGGTGAATAGGTGCTACTTCAAATTTTACTCTTTTTAAATTAGGGTTTGACACAAAAGGTAAATTCTCTAGATTATGCAACTAAGGTGAATTTACCTATATGTCAATCTAGCACATACACTAAGCAAGAATAATATAAGTAAAGTGCAGTAAAGGATAGAAGTAACCAAAGTGGAGCACACGGAGACACAAGGGTTTGTTTCCCGTAGTTCCTTCCTTTTGAGGGGAAGTACATCTACGTTTGGAGAGGGGATGGTTTCAAACCACCAATGCCACGAGAGGCCTCCCTTGTTCTCCGTTGAACCTCACCCTAAAGGGTTCGATTCACCTCTTCCACTATAACGGCAACCTTCAAGGTGGAAGCCGGCACCTTTACAACAAGTTCGAGGCACACATCCACAACCTAATTGGAAGCTCCCAAAGACAAGCAAGTTGTCAAACAATCAAAGACAAGCTTGTAGGAACCAAATCAAAAGCTAGGGTTTGCAAAGAAACACTACAGCAAGGGGCCCTCAAGTGAATGAGGGGGAAATGAAGATCTCTCTTGGTGAAGCTATAGATCAAGGCCTCCTCCTTCGATTCTACAAAGATCAATGACTTTGGATGGTTGAGTGAAGAGATCTTGTGGATTTGGTGGCTCAAATAAGGATGATGTTCTTGACCTGGTCGAGCAGCTCCCAAGGTAGAAAAGGGGCCTTTATAAAGGGCCCCAGAAATTAGATCCGTTGGGAATCACTTATACCGGAAAGTTCGGCCCACCCGGACACTCCGGTCTGGCAGAGTTTCCGGCAAGTGTTCAGCAGGTGTCCGGGTAGTGTCCGAAAGGGCACACGGAACTTACACACCTCGCGAAGAAAATCTGGTGAATCCCTAGGGACGGACATTCTGGCAGTTTCAGACTAGACAGTCCGGCGAGCCCGGACAGTCCAGTGCATATCAGCCGTATAGTCCGCCAGGACTTAGACCCTAAATTACACAAATGTAGCTGATTTATCCTAAAACATTTAACAACAAATTAAACCTATCCAAGTGTTGTCAACAAACATCAAAACAATATGGAAGACATAAATGTCCTTCCACTACCCCTTCCGCCAAGGGCGAGGTAAGGGACATCGCGCCTGTAGAGGACCTGGTTGCTTCACCGGGGTTGCCAGGAAGCATGATCTTGTCAGCGCGAGGCCAGCTCCGGACCCGTGTTCGGTCAACCCTAGGGCATCCACAGGCCACGATCCTAAAGGATGTGCAGCCCCTAGGCCAGCCCCCATTAATCCTGATACGTCGGAAACGTATCGATAATTTTTTATGTTGCATGCTTGTTTAGTATCTACTTTGCTTTGCTTTGTCTACACTTTGAGGTGTTTTTATATCTTTTCTGGGACTAACCTATTAACAAGTTGCCACATTGCCAGTTGCATGTTTTCTTCTGTTTTTGGTTCCAGAAAGGCAGAAAATCAATATTCTCGGAATTGGACGGGACAAAATCCAAAGTCAATATTTTACCATGGGCGACACGAAGTCCAGGGGAGAGACGGAGAGGCAAACCAGGGCTGTAAGACCCTACCTTTGTAAAGGTAAAGGTCCCTGTGATTGCAACGCTAGTCCCTAGATCAATTGCTAGCATTCACAGTTTAAGATGAAGTACACAGAAACAAAGGTCATTATTACATCGTCATTCCAGAGATAACATAGTCTTTTACAACTCCATAGCCATAGGCTAGTACAAGAGTTTAACTTAACAATATAAATAAAAGTCTTCATCTTCATGTGCCACAGGCAAGCATGTTGAGTGTAGACTCATAACCCTAATCCTCATCAGAGTAACCTGCAACATCACAAGTTACATCCACAGTGGGTCAATACATTGGAATATTATTAGCAAGTGATACCTTAGTACAATAATAGTATCTAGCTTCTACATGAATTTGGCTAAGTGTAGCTTAGGCTTACTTTGCTCAAAATAGGTTTTACCTATCAATTGAAAACACTATGTTTTTGTTTGGCAAAAACTCCCAAGGAACCACCAATAGACATTGGTGAACCTTCACCCTTGTTCAACCACAAGTTTTTAACTTAGAAATTGGGATGAGGAGATTCTTGATAGCTTCCATGTCTTGATGCTCAAATTGTCCTTTTCCGGGGACACGGCTAAGTACTTAGTTTCTTCCTTCTGCAGAGGTGGTGCACGTTCCCCACAAGACTTGATTTTCATCAAGACAGGACCTTTCAGAAGTCTTCCCTTAGACCAAAATGGATGCGCTCCAAACCTATCATCCCCTACCACCAACTATCCATTTGGCTAAGTTATTGCAACCTATATGATCCAGGCAGAGCCCATAATGCCATGTGGCTGCACTAGAAGCTTCTTAACATATGGCATCTCAAATCCCTTTGTTCCTGGGTGGCATTCAACAAGTGAGATACACATGGTAGACCATTGGAAAATGGGCCCTAGTAACCACTCAACCAAAATCCACCAAGCAATTACCATTCCACCCAGGTGTTTCATTCACTTAGTTGTTTTATTAAGCAAAATCATAAGTCAAGGACTTAGCAATATTTTTCCATAGCATGTATATATATTCCACCCTTGGTTGCTACAAGCTAGCTAGGCTAAGCATGTCAATAGCAAGTATCTTAACTTAGAGAAAATTCTAACGATTCTACAACTACTAGGATTTCCCAAGCATAGCATAGATACTTAGCAAAAATTATCATGCAAGCCCTATACAAAATATTTCAAATGCATAGTCAAAATATTGGGATACAAGTATGAAGCACCACTTGCCTTGGTAGTTGGGGGAGTAACAACAATCCTCACAGTCACAATCACCACTAGCACCAAAATCTACACATAAAATGATAGCACCAAAATCACATTTCAAATAAATAAGCAAAAATATATGAATGCATGCAAATGCCATGTGATGATTTTTCTAAACCAAACAAGACAAGTAAAATAGTACTGATCAATAGACTAAACATTTATACATCAAATAAACTTTATTTGGCCTTTAAAACATTTTCTAAATAATTTTTATACACAAAATAAGCCTACAAATGTCTCTGCATAAAATTTTATTTTATCAGAAGCAAAATATAAAACTAAGCCCGTAGATGTGTAGGGTTAGTTTTTGTGATTCCAATGGTATATTATTTGTATTTTTTGGATTAACAGAACAAAAGTTATTAAATTTACAAGTTTGAATATCTAATAGATGAAATTCTAGATTTTAAATCTAAACCTAGCATCGCGGCGCTTCCTGATTGGACGGTACCGCTTCGCGCGGATCACGCACGCGCACCGTCAGATCTAAATGAGATCCAGCGGCTCAGATATGCCCGTACCCTTTCAGGCTGGCGTCTAATCTAGACCACTGGATCTAGATCTAGGGGATCTAATCGACCTGACACTAAACCGGCTGCACAAATGGACAGAGCGGCGGCGACGCGTCTGCCGGTGACGTTCCGGCGAGACCAGAGGGCAAGGGCGATGGTGTTGGTGCTTACCGAGGTCGCGGAAACACGGCGGTGCTCAACGTGCAGGTGGTCAGGGTCGGGGTGCACGGACACGGCGGGGATTCCTCGTCGGAGTTGCAGACGGCCTTGGGTGTGCTCGGTCGTCGTCTCTAGGGGCGCTACAGGGCACAGGAGAGGAAATGGGGGCATCGTTAGATGCGTACGAGCCTGGCGAGTGTGTGTGCATGAACCAGAGAGGGAGGGGAAGGCTAGATTTACCATGCGAGCTCGTCGGAGTTGATGGCTTCGTCGGGCACGTGCAGTCGTCGATGTTGGCGAGGTTCTGGGTGGTCCTAGCACACACCAGTGGTGTTAAAAGATGCGCAAGGTTGTAGTGATCATACTGGCAAGACTAGGAGGCAAGGGGCGGGGAGTGCTCACCGGAATTTACCGCCGGAGATGCTCGGTACTGCGGTGGCACGAGCTCGATTATGGATAGCCTAGCGGCGCTCTGTGGTTGGTGAGTGAGGGGAAAGGAGCGGAGTGGGGAGGGGTTTAAGTAGCCGAGTGAGGAGGAGGATTTACACTCGTAGTAACGTGTAATCAAGCGCGAGATCATCGGGAAGAAACGGTCGCGGTGGAGCTGGTCGCGGGCATGATTTGGGGACGAAGAGATGACGTGGCTGTAGGGCCCAGTGGTCAGCGAGGGGGTGTGTGCGGGCGAGGTGAGAAACAGAGGGAGAGGGGAAAACCCGGGTGTGCTACATTTGTTAGTGGGCCGAATAAGCGGCGTCGGTCCTTTTCCTTTTCTTTTCTCTTTTTCTTTTTCTAATTGATTCTCCAGGAATCCTTTTTCAAATGATTTCAAATGAGTTTGAATTCAAACTCCTTCTCGATTTTTGTAATGTGAAACTTGCATATATTTGAGTGTGGAACATTGCTGTTCTCTCAAGATTATATTGGCTCATTGAATTTAAAAATAAAATCATGCCTTAATTAATTATTTTCAATAGGCATATGAATGGTTTGAATTCATATTTTTGTTTTGAAAACTTTGATCAAGCTTTAGAAATATCAAACAAACCTATGTTCAATCCTATACTACTGAAAACAAGTATTCTTATGTTATTGAGTGGAAATAAAGTCATTGTTTTTCTTACATAAAATAATAGACAACAATTTGCTTATGTTTTTGAAATCTTATTTGAAAATGATCCTAGATGTTTATGAATGCATGAATGATATGCAAACTTTATAAATCATGATTTTTGGGATGTTACAAATCTAACCCCCTTAAGGTGAATCTCGCCCTCGAGATTTGGATTGGCTAGCAAATAGGTGAGGGTGGTCTTTCCGAAGATCATCTTCTCTTTCCAATGTTGCTTCTTCCTCGGAATGATGGTTCCACTTAACTTTGCAGAATTTGATAGTCTTTGTCCGAGTTACTCTTTCTGCAGTCTCGAGAATTTGTTAGGTTTTTCCTCATAGGTGAGATCACTTTCCAATTGGACCTCTTCCAAAGGTATATTATCCTTCAAAGAAGTCTCTTCCATCTCCGGATGGCATTTCTTTAGCTGACTCACATGGAACACATTGTGAACGGCAGCCAATGATTTAGGTAATTCAATCTCATATGCCACTTCTCCTTTACGACTCAGAATCTTGAATGGTCCAACATATCTTGGGTCCAATTTTCCTTTGACTCCAAATCTCTTCACTCCACGAAGTGGTGATACTCTAAGGTATGCTCTATCACCTAACTCATAGGTGACTTCTCTATGCTTAGGATCTGCGTAGCTCTTTTGTTGGGACTGTGCTATCTCCAATATGTCCTTTACTAACTTGACTTTCTCTTCAGCTTCCTTGATTAGTTCTGGCCCGAACAAGTTTCTTTCTCCAACACCATTCCATAACAATGGTGTAGTACACTTTCTCCCATAGATAAATTCAAACGGTGCCATCTCAATACTAGCTCGATAGCTATTGTTGTAAGAGAATTCTGCGTAAGGCAGACTTTCATCCCAACTAGCTCCATAATCTAGGGCACATGCCCTCAACATATCCTCTAAAATCTGGTTGGTCCTTTTTGTCTGTCCATCAGTCTGGGGATGAAAATCAGTACTGAATTCCAATCTCGTTCCCAATGACTCATGCAGTTGCCTCCAAAAATCGGAAGTGAATTGAGTTTCCCTATCAAACACAATACTCTTGGGTACTCCATGCAGACACACAATCCTATTCATATAGATCTTGGCTAACTTAGCACTTGTATAGGTTGTCTTCACGGGTATGAAATGAGCCACTTTGGTTAGGCGATCCACTACGACCCAAATAGAATCATATCCCGATCTAGTCCTTGGCAATCCAGTGATGAAATCCATGCCAATATTGTCCCACTTCCAATTAGGAATAGGTAGTGGTTGTAACAATCCTGCTGGTTTCTGATGTTCTGCTTTCACTCTACTACATACATCACACAAAGCAATATGTTCGGCGATGTCCTTCTTGAGATTATTCCACCAAAATATTTCCTTCACATCCATGTACATTTTTGTGTTACCCGGATGAATGGAATATGGTGAGTTGTGTGCTTCCTGTAAAATCAGTTTCTGAAGCTCCGGATCTTGCGGAATGCAAATACGTTTTCCATACCATAAAGTACCATGTTCGTCTTCATGGAATCCTTTGGCTTTTCCCTTACCAATCTTTTCCTTAATCTCTTCAATTTCCTTGTTTGTATTTTGGGCTTCCTTGATTTTGTCCAACAAGGTGGGTTGAACATCCAATGACATGAGATGTCCTTCAGGCACTATCTCCAATCTGAGATCTTTGAATTGGGCACACAGATCATCTGGCAATTCTCCCTTAGTAAGGCCATTCACATAAACCTTACGGCTTAACGCATCAGCTACAACATTTTGTTTACCGGGGTGGTATTGAAGACTCAAGTCATAGTCTTTGATGAGTTCCAACCATCTTTTTTGTCTCATGTTGATCTATTTCTGGGTGAAGATATACTTCAAACTTTTGTGATCCATGAACACTTCACATCGCTTCCCCAAAAGATAATGTCTCCATGTTTTGAGTGCATGGACAACAGAGGATAGCTCCAAATCATGAGTAGGGTAATTCACTTCATGAGTTTTGAGTTGTCTCAAGGCATAAGCCACAAGTTTCCCTTCTTGCATTAAAACTGCACCTAATCCTTGATGAGATGCATCACAATAAACTTGCAAATCCTTTTCTAAATCTGGCAGACATAAGACTGGTGCTGCCACTAGTCTCTTCTTCAACTCTTGGAAACTGAGTTCACATCCTTCAGTCCAATCAAATTTCTTGTCTTTCTTTAGTAACTCCGTCATTGGCTTAGCTACCTTTGAGAAATTCTCAATGAATCTTCTATAGTACCCTGCCAAGCCAAGGAAACTACGAACTTCTTTCACTGACTTAGGAGATTCCCACTCAGTTACAGCTGACACATTTGCGGGATCAACTGCTACACCATCTCCTGACACAATGTGTCTAAGAAATCCAACCTCATTCAGCCAGAATTCACACTTACTGAATTTGGCATACAGTTTATGCTCTCTAAGCTTCTCAAGTATCAATCGCAAATGTCCTTCATGCTCTTCATTGCTCTTGGAATAGATCAAAATATCATCGATGAAAACTACCACAAATTTGTCAACAAATTCCATGAACACCTTGTTCATCATATTCATGAAGTAGGCTGGTGCATTTGTCAAACCAAATGGCATCACCGTGTACTCATACAATCCATACCTAGTGGTGAAAGCAGTTTTAGGTATGTCTTGTTCTCTTATCTTAAGCTGAAAAATAGCCTGACCGGAGATCAATCTTTGAGAACACACGGGCTCCTTCTAACTGATCAAACAAGTCATTGATTCTCGGCAAAGGGTATTTGATGGGGATATGCCTACCGGGGTATACCCAGCGGGACGTTTCCGACTGGCCCAAGACCTGGCGAGTGGGCCTGCAGAACGGCGAGTGGATCGAAGCCTAGCCAGGAGCTGAGCGACTGGAAGCTGAAGGCCCAGGCGAGTAGATAGGCTCAGTCGGGTAAGGATTAAACGGCTATTGAAGCTGTAACCGAATCGGTTGAGATATGTAAACCCTATGGGAGGTGAGCCTATATAAACCTCCCTATAGGGTAAGTAGAGACACGTTCCTTGAGACACCCAAGCGACTCGCCGCCCAGCCGCCGAGCTCGCCCATTGTAACACCTCCATTATACAATCTAGCAGGAGTAGGTCTTTACCCTCCGGGGGGCCGAACCTGGGTAAATCCCTGTGTCTTTGCCCTCATCTCGCACCGCAGATGGCTGGCCGCCCTTGCCCCTCGTTCTACTACTCGCTGCCGATTGCAGCGTCTGCCGTGACAATCTCCACGACAGTGGCGCCCACCGTGGGGCCTGGCCGGTCTGGCCGGTGTTCTGCGGCGAGATCCAATCTGCCCATCAACGAGACGGTCGCCACCGGCCGCATGATAGCGATCGGCGAGATGCTTCAGATCTTGCCAAGCAGCTACGTCCCGGCGGCGCGACCCGTCACGCACAGCGTGATCCTGCCTATCGGCACGATCAGCCTCTTCGTCGGCCTCACCGACGTCATCGTCTCGGAAGACTCGACTCGCATCCGCGAGTCACTACCACGCGACCAGCTCTCCGAGAGCCAGATCTGCACGATCCACCGCCTCGCCTCCGAGTATAACTCGGCCCACAGTAACGTGGCCGGGAATTCAGCGGCCGCAGAGGATGCGGCCCTCACCGACGACGCCGACTCAGCGACCCCGGCGTCGCACGCCGGATCCATCACCGCGGCCTCATCCGCGGGCTCCATCGCTCAGGTCTCCAACGCGGGAGATTTCGCGGACCCCTCCATCCTCGGGATCTTCGAGTTCAACTCCGGGTCGGAGAATTCCTCCGATCTCCTCGACGGAACCGGTCGCTACGTCGCAACCTACATGGCGACTGGCACCGACCCGCCAGAGGATCCATTCTCCACCCCAATCCCCCCTAACGCCACGGCCACGGAGGTCGAGGAACTCCGCCTGAAACTGGCGGAGGCAGTACGCAAAGAGCAAGTTGAGCGCGAAAAATTTCGCCTCGAGCAGGTGACGGCGCAAGAATTATCGCGCTACCACCAGCAGCGGATCAGGACGCGCCTGAACTCCACCGTTCAGGGGTGCGCCCTGAACTTCGACGACGAAAACGACCCGGCCCGCGTGGCCGAGCGCGCGATCTGCGAGAACGCGCCGCCAGGAGGGAGCGCCCGGCCCCCGCCAGGATCAATGGCGATGGGATATCCACCTCCACCCAACCGCACCCCCCTAGGGACCAGCCGCGGGTATTAGTCTCCTCACGAGAGCGAGACGCAAACGGCCTCCCACTGTTCTCCACCCCGATGGACAACCTCGTGGCAGGCCGAGCAGCAGTCGACAGCATCACGGCGACCGGCAACGGCGCCCTGCAGATCAAATACGTCAAGGCCCTGCTTGCGAAGGCCGTCGAGCAGCAGAGAGCGGGCGCCGACTCGCAAGGACGGGTGTACTCGCGTTCCTCAGGAAGCAGAGCGGCCTCCAGCGGCCGCCCAGCGGCGGCAAACACCCTCAACTGCCCGCCACCAGAACCACCGCAGCTCCAGTATCGACCTGCTAACGCGGCACTCTCCACCAACGATCCCAGGCCGGCAGCCAACCTTGTCGCCGCCAACGGGCAACCCATCGACGCCCGCACCCACATCATCAACAACCAAAGCTGGCGCGCACGCCAACCTGACGACCTGCGACATACCCTAACCAATCGCCGCGACGGCGAGCCCATGGGGTCGCTCAGTCGACTCAGGCCAAAGTGCTTCGGACCAATGATCCGAGGCGAGAAGTATCCGCCAAACTTCAAGGCGCCGAAAGAAATAGAAAAGTACGACCCCTCGTGCGACCCCGCCGTATGGCTTGACACATACCTCATGGCAATGGGGATCGCGGGTCACACTGACCTGCTTGCTGCCCGCTACCTCCCCCTGATGATGGAGGGGACGTGCAGGCAGTGGATCAACACTCTTCCCCAGGACAGTATCGACTCCTGGGAGGAAATGCGCGACGCTTTCGTCAGGCACTTCGAGTGCTCCTACACCCGTGCCACCACTATTGAGGACCTGGAACGGTGCATCCAGGGACCCCGCGAGTCGACCCGGAACTGGGTCCAACGGTGGCAAGAGCTTTGGTACGGCATCCACCCGGACACCGCGATCCATTGCTTCAAGACCTCGTGCCGCTACGAGCCCCTAGTCGCCAAGCTCAAGCGACACTCCCGCACACTCGACAACATCCCCGACCCGCTCGAGATCGCCAAACGGTACGCCGAGGAAGATCCAAACCAGGAAACTGACGATGAGTCAGGAGGTCAATGCCGCACAGGCGGCAACGACGGCGGACGCCGAACCGACCTACGCTACAGCGGCACCCGCCTCACCGGCAAGCGCCGCAGTGACGGGCGAGTCGACTTCGTCGCCAATGCCGGGCACGCGCAGCGCGAGCCCAAGAGCTTCCGCTGCGACGGAGGGCAACGCCGTGACGGTGGCAACTACAAGAACAAGCCAAGGTTCGATCCCGCGGCCCTCCTTAACCAACCATGTGTGTTCCATAGAAGGGAAGGAAAGCCCGCAACGCACACCACCGCCGACTGCCACACCCTCAGGGAAATCGAGAAGGCACGGCGAGCGAAGGAGAACCCCGACAACGACCCGCCAAATGGCGGAAAATTCGGCAACGTAGCCGGCTCGCTCCACACCTTCACAGGCTTCAACACGAAGCGCGAGAAGAAGGTCATTGCCCGCGCCGTCGCCGTCAACGCGGTGGCCCAAATAGACGTCCCCCAGTTCCTGAACTGGTCGGAGCAGCCCATCACCTGGAGCCGCCAAGACCACTCGCCGCGCATCGAGTACCCAGGACGAGTCGCCTTGGTAGTCAAGCCCAAGGTGGGCGACTACTGGCTCCCCAAGACACTGATGGACGGCGGCAGCTCCATCAACATCCTCTACCTCGACACCTTCAGGCGGCTGCGGCTCCCGCAGTCGATGATCGGGACGACACACACCACATTCCACGGCATCGTCCCCGGTCGGAAGGCGTACCCGATCGGCAAGGTCACGCTGCCAGTCACCTTCGGCACACCGGCAAATTTCCGCACCGAGCGGATCGTCTTCGAACTGGTGCCCTTCGACAGCCCCTACCACTGCGTCCTGGGGCGCCAGGCGTTCGCTAAATTCATGGCAGCACCCCACTACGCGTACAACACGATGAAGCTCCTTGGACCGTGTGGCGTTATCACCATCCACGGCGACCCCGACATGGCCGCCGAGTGCGAGGCCAAAGGCGCCGAGCTCGCCGACGCCGTCATTGCGGCGGAGACCAACCACGCCGATGAACTCGCCAAGTACGCGAGCGGGGTCAACGACGACGACCCCACCATACTCAAGAAGCCCAACTCAGAAGGTGGAAGCACCTCCACCTTTGAGGCCACGACGCACACACGCACTGTCGAGCTGGTACCAGGCGACTCCAGCCAGACGGTGACGATCGGAACAGGCATGAGCCCATCATAGGAAGGCGCGCTCATCGAGTTCCTCCGTGAGAACAGGGACATCTTCGCATGGAAACCCTCTGACATGCCCGGTGTCCCTAGGGAGCTCGCTGAGCACAAGCTAAACGCCGATCCCAAAGTGCGACCTGTCAAGCAATCGCTGCGGCCCTTCAATGAAGAACGCCGCCGAGCAATCGCCGAGGAAGTGCAGCGTCTACTCGCTGCCGGCTTCATCCGGCCAATCAAGTACTCCAAATGGCTGGCAAACCTAGTCCTGGTCGAGAAGAAAAACGGGACCTGGAGAATGTGTATCGACTACACAAACCTGAACAGCGCCTGCCCAAAGGAGCAGTTCGTCCTCCCGCGGATCGACCAGATAATCGATTCAACCGCGGGTTCGGAGTCGTTATGCTTCCTCGACGCCTACTCTGGGTACAACCAGATCAAAATGGCTGTCGAAGACGAGGAGAAAACGACATTCATCATGCCATTCGGAGCCTTCTGCTACACCGCCATGACCTTCGGCCTCAAGAACGCCGGGGCGACCTACCAGCGATGCATGCAATCATGCCTCGCGAGCCAAATTGGCCGCAACATCCACATCGACGACGTGGTCGTGAAATCCGCTCGCCAAGGCGACCTACTCGCCGACCTGGCGGAAACTTTCGCCAACCTACGAAGATACAAGATAAAGCTCAACCCAGGAAAGTGCACCTTCGGCGTACCCGCCGGACAACTCCTGGGATACGTCGTCTCCAAACGAGGGATCGAGGCGAACCCCACGAAGATCTACACGATCGCCCGGCTTGGCAAACCCGAGTGCCTGCGCGACGTCCAGAAGCTGGCCGGGCGAGTAGCGGCTCTCAGTCGCTTCATCCCCCGCTTGGGCGAAAAGGAGATGCCCCTATACCGCCTAATGCGCAAGAACCCCACCTTCCAGTGGGACAAGGAGGCGGACGACGCGCTCCGCGACCTAAAAAAGGTGCTACTCGCCGCACCACTACTCGCCGCCCCCGCCAACAAAGAACCCATACTGGTCTACATCACGGCGTCCGAGCGCGTCGTCAGCGCCGTGATGGTCGTCGAGCGACCAGAGGAAGGAAAAGAGCGCCCGGTTCAGCGACCGGTGTACTACATCAGCGAGGTCCTCACCGAGTCGCGCCAGCGGTACCCACAGTACCAAAAGCTAGTATACGCGGTCTTCAGGGCTCAGCGGCGCCTACCGCACTATTTCCAGGAGCACCCGATCACGGTCATCTCCTCAGCACCACTGCAAGACATCATCCGCAATCGCGAGGCGACCGGGCGGGTCGCCAAGTGGGCCGTCGAGATTGGTGTACACAACATCAAATACGAGCCACGAAAGGCGATCAAGTCACAAGCACTGGCAGACTTCATCGCCGACTAGGAGGAGGCCCAACAACCAGAGAAGCTGCCGTACCTTCACTACTGGAGCCTGCACTTTGACGGCTCCAAGAACGCGGACGGTGCAGGCGCAGGGATAGTGATGACTTCACCAAAGGGCGACAAGCTCCGCTACGTCCTCTGCCTCGACTTCACGCCCTGCACCAACAACATGGCTGAATACGAGGCCCTACTACACGGCATGCGAGCCGCCAAGGAGATGAACGTCAATCGCCTCCGCTGCTACGGAGATTCCGACCTTGTCGCGGGGCAAGTCGCCGGCACCTGCGATGCCGTCTCCCCTACCATGGCGGCGTACCGCCAAGCGGTGGACAAGTTGGGTGGCCACTTCACCGGATACTCTATCGAGTGGATCGACCGGCGAAAAAACGAGGAGGCCGACGCACTCTCCCGCATCGGATCAGCTCGACTCGCGCCCCCCGCCGGCGTTTTTCTCGACACGATTACCATAACTTCTGTCTCTCCCCCGAGGGAGATCGACATTGGGTTCCCACTACAACCAGAGGCAACCTTGGTCGCATTCGCCAACGAGCCAGACGACTGGACCAAGCCCTACATCGCCTACCTGGAAGCCGGCACCCTGCCAGCAGACGAGACAGACGCTCGAATGATCACTCGTCGATGCAAGTCCTACACCATCATCGACGGCGAGCTCCATAAGCGCAGCGTCACCGGCGTGTTCCAACGCTGCGTCCAACCAGCTGAAGGACGCAAAATCCTCCACGACATTCACTCGGGTGACTGCGGCCACCACGCCGCCGCCCGCTCCCTGGTCGCCAAGGCTATGCGACACGGCTTCTACTGGCCCACCGCACACGCCGACGCTGTCGACATCGTCCAGCGATGCGCCGGGTGCCAGAAGTACGCCAATCAGACACACGTACCGAGCTCGGCGCTCAAAACAATCCCCATCACCTGGCCATTCGCTGTGTGGGGCATGGACATGGTAGGCCCCTTCAATAAAGCCCCCTCTGGTTACACCCACCTGCTGGTCGCCGTCGACAAATTCACGAAGTGGGTGGAGGCCAAGCCAGTCCGGAAATGCGACGGGAAGACCGCCACTAAATTCCTACGCGAGCTCATATATCGGTACGGGTTCCCCAACAGCATCATCACGGACAACGGCACCAACTTCGCCAAGGGAGCCATGGCCGAATTCTGCGAAGAGCACCATATCCGGCTCGACCTCGCGTCAGTCGCCCACCCGGAATCCAACGGCCAGGCGGAATGGGCCAACCAAAGCATCCTCCACGGCCTGAAGCCGCGACTCCAAGTACCACTCGAGCGCACCGCCGGCTGCTGGGTCGAGGAGTTACCCTCTGTCATCTGGGGGATCCGCACCTCCGTCAACAGATCGACGGGATTCACTCCCTTCTTCATGGTCTACGGTGCCGAAGCAGTCATGCCCACCGACCTCGAACACGACTCGCCGCGAGTCGTCCACTATACGGAGGCTGCAAACGAGCTGGCCCGCCAAGATGGGGTCGACCAGCTCGACGAAGCACGCGACCTCGCTCGGTCACGCACCGCCATCTACCAGCAAGGACTCCGACGCTACCACAGCCGGCGGGTGAAATCTCGCACCTTCCAGGAAGGTGACCTGGTGTTACGCCTCACCCAGGACAAGAAGGGCATGCACAAGCTCTCTCCTCCGTGGGAAGGCCCATTCGCTATCGGGCGCGTACTCGGCAACGACGCCTACTACCTCATCGACGTCCGCGGGGACGGCGAACTCGACGTCAAGCGACCATGGAATGTAAACCTCCTCCGGAAGTTCTACTCCTAGAACCCCACACATGTACTCTCCAGTCGCTATGAAATAAAAATAAACGGTTACCGCAAATTGCGCCTACTCTCCATGTCTTGTGCCACTCGCACTCGTAAAAACAGCGTTATGCTAAACGCAGAAGTCAAACTTTGGTACAGCGATCGGCGCGGCTAAGTAGTGCGGTGTAAGAGCACTGAATCACTTCAGGTCTTGCATCGTCCACGAATAACGCCAACCCGGAGCCCCATCGGAGTCGCCTAGCTCGACTGGTTCTACGAGCCAAGAAAACTGCCCTCGCTTCTCACAGCGACCTTGGTCCTCCGCATCCTCGTCATAGCGACTCGAACGGCTAAGTACCACGCTCGGGGACTGAAGACCAGTTCGTCGCGAGCGGTCAGGGAAAACGCCAAGTAAGAGAGCATGCCCAGGACTCGCCACGCGACTGACCCCACGGGCCAGGCAGGAGTGACGCGCTCACACCAACGCGCTAAGTCCTCAACCACCTTCGAGTCGCGCCTAGAACTACCAAGTACCACGCTCGGGGACTCGGCCACCCGACCTCGTTCGTGCACGGGAAAACGGTAAAGTACAGAGCACTCAAGGGAGTCGCCTAGCGACTGGCTCTTCGAGCTCGGGCGAGTCGACTAAAACATCAAAACAAATGATAACAACACACACATCATATACGAGGTAAACCCCACAAAAGGGCGGACGCGCTCGGGGACTCGTCCAAAGTCAATCAAAAGCACACAAACAAATATCAAAATAGACACGACGTCTCATTCAATCACATGTTGCATTGTTTCATGTTACAAAATATGCCCGCGAGGCAGAACTGTTGCTAACGCCACAAGGCAAACCACCCTACTCTGCAGGCTTCGAAGACGACTCGCCAGCATCCCGGCGACTGCGGATGAACGCCGTGTACGGGTTGGATGGATATGTCGTCAGTTCACCCGCCATTGCCGCGCGAAAAGGCTGCTCGACCTTGAAGTCACGATGCGGCGGCTCGGGGTCGTTTGGCGCGACAACCGTCTCCTGGTACGGCAGGAGGTCGCCCATTGCCTAGACACGCTCCGAGTAAATGGTTGCACGTTCTTGCAACTTGAGGACCTCGGACAGTTCCACCGCGCCAGTCGACGATGGATACCCACTCGTCACGTCATCAACGTCGAAATCTTCAGGGAAGTGGGCGAGTCCAAGGCTCAGTGCCGTTGACGCTCCACGCCGAAACACCGACCGCGTCATGAACTCAACTACCGCGGGCGCCTTCTCCAAGTACTTCCACACCTCAACGAGGTCGCTGGGAATCACCTCCGTCGGCGACATTTCTTGAAGGTATGCTCGGATGCACGTCGCCGACAATGTCACTAAATCAATGAGCATGCTTACGCATTGCCTTGCGTCGAGCGAGTTCGCCTCTACTTCGCTATCAATAATGCGACCTGCGAGCAGAAGACAACAATAAGACAGACGGACACCACAAAAACCACAACTTTTAGAAAGGGAAGACGCACTCACCAAGCAACGGGCGGGCGAGTCCCGTGATGAAGCACTGAAGCGACGTGTGGTCGTCCTGCAGCCCAGCAATAAGGACGTCCGACACCTTGCGATCCTCCTCAGCGGCCGCAACGGCGGCCTTAGCTCGCCCGTCCGCCGAGCTCGCTTCTTCCCTCGCCTCCCGTAGTTCGCGTTCGAGGTCAGCGATCCGCTGTTCAGCGACACCCAGGGCAGATCGCGCCGCCACCAAATCACCAGCGGGGACAAGCCCTTGGCGAGATTCCTCTGCCTTTGCAGCAGCAGCCTGCAGCCCTTTGTTCGCCTCCTGGACGACGGCCAGCTCCCTCTCCGTGCGTTGTTTCGCGGCCAATCGGTCCGCTGACTCAAGCTGCAGACCCTGCACACAATCAAAAAAGGTTAGTCGATCAAAAAATTCCAAAGTGCCCACCCGCTGAAATTCAGCGAGTGCGCACTCGGGGACTGGATGCGGCGAACAAAAAATGCAAAATTATAAGAATCAGGCCGTTGCAAAGCACCGACTTGATCCTCGGGGACTGGATGTACCTGGATGGCTGCGCTAAGCATGCCATGGAGTTGTATCGCGTCCACGGATGCGAGTAATGCTGGTGTGTGCCCACGACGTTGGTCGACTTCAGCATCGGCGGTCCCAGGAGCATGGCTCGAGGGCGCAGCTTCACTCGCCATGGCCACCTTGGTCACGAAGCGGGGGAAGGTAGCAATAGAGGCACCCGCTCCAAGGGAGGTCGCCTCCGCCGTTCCAGGCAAAGAAACACCCTCCTTCGTAGACGCGGCTGCCTCCATCACGGGCCCGGCTGGTGCGACCGCTGTATCGTTAGAGATGGTGATGGTGTCGTCGCCCTTGGCCTTCTTGCTGCCATCCGCCGAGGTGACGACCTCGTACGCCTTCCTCTTACGGGAAGGATTTTCCTCGCTAGCGGCGGAGGGCACCTTGGCCACGGTCGGGTGGCCCATCTTCTTCACCCCGGTCCTGTGCATTAATCGAATCAGCAAAGACAATCGAAATACTTATGAAAAATGAGGAAAGGAGAACGAACTCACTTGGCGACTGGGATGAAACGTAGTCCCGTACGGAGGCCGGCCGGTTTTTCCAGCTCGGGGCCCAGACGGCGGGTGAGCCCCAATTCTAGGACGTCGCGTGCCCATGACACGGACGGCTTCTTCGTCGTCGAGGTCGCAGCTGGCATCTCTGGGACATCCTCGGCGGGAGCCTCATCGCGAGTTGGGGCCGCTGCAGTCGGAACCTCCTTGCGAGGCGAAGCCGCTGCAGTCGGAACCTCCTTGCAAGGCGAAGCCGCCGCAGTCGGAGCCTCCTTGCGAGGTGAAGTCGCCGTAGCCGGAGCCTCCCCCATCCCAGAGACTGGGGCGAATGGCGGAGGCATTGAGGCCAGCGGCACTTCCACGGTCGCCGCGTCCAGCGCGGTTGTCGCTGGTGGCGCGCCGTCACCGGCTGGGCTGGGAGCATCAGAGCTGCTCGCCGAGTGTGGCGGTGAGGCCGTCCTCGGCGGCTTCGTTTTCTTCTTCGGAGGGGCCCTCGCTTCCCTTTCCTTCTTCTTCTTCTTTGACGGGGTTGCTTGACGGCGCGAGGTGGTCTCTGGGAGCTCGTCGTCATCGTCATGACGTTCGAGGCTTCTGCTTGCCTCGATCTCGCGCTGTCGTTGCCCGCGGGTCTTTCGGACCAGCGGAGCGACCTCCTCTTCGGACTCGTCCTCGTCGTCCTCGTTGCCCTTGGTCGGTGGCGATTCGCCTATCTCCTGGGCGGATGGGCCCGAACTCTCATCATCCGAGGGTGGGAGCCACCCTTCCACCACTTGGAATAGCTGCGACGAATACACAACGGAATCAGAATTACCGCGACTGCATTTACTGCGACTGCGAGCAAGGTAAAGAAATTACCGTTGGAGCCGGACACTTCGCGGTATAGGGGGCGACCCCAGCCTGTGCATCCAGGTATGCCGCCTGGGTAATCTTCTTCAACGCTGGGAGATAATCCTCCAGCTTCCACTCGTCGAGGCAGGCCTTCGTCGAGTCTCCCCGGCCCGTGTACTGGTACATGTAGTGGTCGCGGTGGGCGAGTGGAACGAGCCGCCGCCCGAGCCAGCAATTGTACAAATTTATCGTTTGAAGGCCCTTCTTTTTCAGACCACGGATGGTCTGGAGCATCTCGTCAACGACCATCCGCTGGTCGCCGGGGAGCTTGCCGACTTGGAGATTGCGCGGCTCGGAGCGACTAGCGGAGTACCGCGGGATCGCCGCCTCGCCCTCTGGACGTAGAACCACGACCTCTTCCAGTCGCTCGCTGCCTTGGCGGGTAGCATCAGGTCAAAGAAAGAAGCTTTGGACTTGAGCTGAAACGTCAAGCCGCCCGCGGCCAGCATTGGGCCGCCTGCCTCCTCGCGGCTGATCCGCCCGTGGAACAGATCTTGCCACAAGGGGAAGTAGGGCCGGCAGCCCAAGTAGCATTCGCAGAACGCCACAAAGATGGCGAGCTGTTCGATGCTATGGGGACCCAGATCTGATGGCTGGATCCCGTAGTAGGCGCAGAAGCGCCGGAAGAATAGGGACGTAGGAAACCCTAGCCCCCGCTCGAGATGACTGGTGAAGCAGACGAATTCCCTCTCTCGCGGGTTTGGGGTCGTTTCTCCGGCTGCGGGGATACGCCAACAGCTGGCTCGCAGGATCCCGGCCTCCTCGAAGGAGGCCAGCTGTGCCCTTGTGCACTTGGACCTACCCCACGGCTCGGTGGAAAGGGCCATGGCCGAGAGAGTGGTTGGAGATCGGAGAGTTTCGGGTCGATTAGATCACAGAGCGAAGGAAGGAAAATGCGCGCACTCGGAAGAAGTGGTGAGGAGTTGGCTCTACGGTTGCCTGCCATTCCCCTTATATAGCGGGAGTTACCCGCCAAATCAGGGAGCCGTTACTACGCGGTGATTACGCCGAAAGTTACCGTTGGATTACCCCAACGGCTAGTTTGACCACGCTTGACGGTCCAACTACGGCCACTCGGCTCGCCGACCCAATCACTAAGACAGTGTTTTCGCCGACTCGACTCACCAAAGCTGCGACTTGGATCATTGGTTGTTTCCTTTATACAGGAGCCCGCTGACGATTCGACTGGATGCCTAAGCTGAAGCCGTATACTCCAACTGCCAGCAGCCACCTACGCCTAATCAACGACGGCCTCGGGGACTACTGATGGGGATATGCCTACCGGGGTATACCCAGCGGGACGTTTCCGACTGGCCCAAGACCTGGCGAGTGGGCCTGCAGAACGGCGAGTGGATCGAAGCCCAGCCAGGAGCTGAGCGACTGGAAGCTGAAGGCCCAGGCGAGTAGATAGGCCCAGTCGGGTAAGGATTAAACGGCTATTGAAGTTGTAACCGAATCGGTTGAGATATGTAAACCCTAGGGGAGGTGAGCCTATATAAACCTCCCTATAGGGTAAGTAGAGACACGTTCCTTGAGACACCCAAGCGACTCGCCGCCCAGCCGCCGAGCTCGCCCATTGTAACACCTCCATTATACAATCTAGCAGGAGTAGGTCTTTACCCTCCGGGGGGCCGAACCTGGGTAAATCCCTGTGTCTTTGCCCTCATCTCGCACCGCAGATGGCTGGCCGCCCTTGCCCCTCGTTCTACTACTCGCTGCCGATTGCAGCGTCTGCCGTGACAATCTCCACGACAGTATTTGTTCTTGACAGTCACCTCATTGAGTGGACAATAATCTATTCATAACCTTTGACTTCTATCTTTCTTTTCAACAAACAAAATTGGTGCTCCCCAAGATGAAGAACTTGGTTGAATAAATCCTTTTTGCAACTGTTCTCCAAGTTGTTTCTTGAGTTCCTTCAACTCATCAACTGACATCTTGTAAGGTCTCCATGCTATTGGTCCTGATCCTGGCAGCAAGTCAATCAGAAAATCCACATCTCTATCTGGTGGCATTCCCGGCAATTCCTCCGGAAACACATTCGGATACTCTCTCACAATTAGCACACTGTCTATGCTAACCCCCTTAAGAGAATTTAGCTTACTCCCTTTTGATTCAAAGTTAGACTTGAATCGAATATGTTTCTTATTCGGGGTTGTGAGTGCAACAGTACGGTTGGCACAATCTAGTACTCCTTCAAATTTGTTCATCCAATCCATTCCCAAAATTACATCCAATCCTTGGGAATCTAGGATTATCAGACTAACTGGAAACTCATGCTTTCCAAATTCTGTCACATCCCAAGATTTTCCAAATCTTGTAATGTGAAAAATAAAAGAATAAAATAAAACTTTGTTGATTTTCAGGGTGATAAGAAACTTTTTGATTCCAATTGGAAACTTTCAAACTTATTTTGACCAAATAAAATCCTAAAGGGATTTAAAAAGATAAACATTTAATAAAGGAAAAATAAAAATATTTGGACTTACTATTTTGGTTCTTTTAATAAAAGTTTTGGTTTTCAAAAGAAAAGGATAGAATTATAAAGAAGGATTATTTTATAGAACCAAATTAAACCTTGGCCAAGATTTTGAAACAAAAGATTTTGTTTTGATTAAAAGAGTAAAAGTTTATTTAAGTAAAATAATAAGGATTTAATATCCCATTTTTATTAAAAATAAAGGCTTTTCCCATTTTAAATAAACACTAAAACTTATTAAAATATTTTAAATAAAGTTTTCCAAGTATTTTATATTCTCAAATAAAACCTACTGAAGTGTTTTTGGTTTTATTTTAGATTTCAAAATAAAGATTTTTCAAACCCTATTTGAATTAATAACTATGGTCCATTTTATTTAATTAATAAATGGATCCTAAAAAGATTAAAAAATATATATATTATTTTGTTTTAGACTTTGATTTGTGTTGTTAAACTGAGCTAAACTCAATATAAAGTTTGGTGGAAGTTTATTTGATTGAGTGTTTTGGTTGTTTGACTTGATTGTTTGATTTTCAAAACATAAATCGATTTGGAAAAAGAAAAACAATCAGGAAGAAAAAAATAGAAATGGAAACAGCCCAGCTAAACCTACCCCAGACCCCAGCCCAGCAGGCCCAAATCCCTAGCCCACCCGGCTCCTCTCTTTTCTCTACTCGTTCTTTTCTCACCGCAGGACGCACCCCTCACTCGCTGCAATCCTGGACCCACTCTTCCTCTCTCTATCTCACTGTCAAAGAGGACCCACAGCCACGATGGCGTCGTCTTCAAACCGCGCGACCAATTCTTTCCCCTCACTCCGGCCGTTTCCAGCGTCGATTACTCGTGTTCAATTCGCCTAAATGACGCACTAATCCCGCCTAGTGATGATGCTCGTGAAATCGCCTCCCTCCTCTCTCCCTTTCCTTCCAGTCGTCACACCACCGGAGCCCCAGTCTGTCCATAATTTTTGCTCGAAACCTCACTACCACCGACGAGTCCCCTGTCAAATTCCGGCAAGCCCCGACCCTCTCCTACCTCCTAGCTCACACCAGCTTGATCCCCATCATCTCACGCACCTGCCCGTGGTCTCTGTTCGCCCACGCATGCCCCACAGCCTCGCCTCCGTCTTCGTCTGAGCGCCGCCGACGGCTAGATCAACTTCGATGAGCTCCTCTGGTAATCCCTGACCGCCCCCTCCTATCTGGTTGACACTAGCATACTCTCCTTCCTTGCACGTATCTAACGCTCCCTCTATTTTACACTGGCGTGCCTTGTAGCCTCGTTCCTGACAACGGCCGAGCGTGCCTGACAGAAGAAGGGACTCCGGCGAGCAATTGTCGTCACCTCCGTGCTCCCCTTGACCAACCAAAGCAACAACGAGAATCAGTGCTTCATTGAGAACCTGGTGAGCAACCTCACTCTTCCCCGCTCGTCCTATTTCGTCGGCGGCGTCATCGACAGAGCCGCGCCGCCGCGCAGCCGCCGTCAGCGCCGCCAGTCCCTGGCAAACGCGTTGTAGCCGTAGGATGTAAATCATCTGGCTAGGATTAGATCCAATCAAAAGGGTACGCGACCATCTGTACCGCACGTTTTCAGTTAGATCTAACGCTCCACGCCGACCGATCCGTGCGAACCATTTTCGTCCAATCAGAAACAGACACGTGGCCTGTAGTTGATTTAAAAGACAAAATTGATCTATTAGGTTTCCAATTTTGTAAATTGCATAACTTTTAAACCACACGTCCAAATTTTACAAACTTCATATCAATGGAATCAGTGAGACAAGCCCTAGCCAACCATGATATTTGTTTAGTAAAAAGTTTCTGTTAAAAGGTTTGTTTTTGCAGAAACATTTGTATGCTTGATTAGATTGTAAAAATTGTTCAAAAATGATTTTGGGGATAAAATCTTTGGCAAATGGTGTGGTTTGAACCTACTGACCATAGGAAACACTTTGTGGTTTCAAAAATGTATTTGGTGAAACAAAAGAATGATTCCTTGATTTAAAACCATTTCTAGACAAATAAAAGTATAGTTTTTTTATTAAAAATGGTTTTGGAAGAAAACTTTTGGGAAATGTTTTGTTTTAAACTCTCTGACCCTAAACACCAAGTTTTATGGTTTGAAAACATATTTTTGTGAACCCTATAGATTAATGCCTTAGTAAAAAATATTTCTACACCACATAAAATGATACTTTGTTTGGAAAATGGTTTATGAAGTGAAACCTTTTGCAAATGACTTTGCCACTTTATAAAATGACCATTAGGTGTTTTCAAATGTTTAAGACCCATTAGGAACCACTTTTCCAAATAAAACAATCCTTGGCATGCTTGCATGGATTATCTTGGTTCTATGATTTTATGTGTTGTTTTGCTTGATTGGTAGATTGAGTTTGTGCCTTGCTTGATTGAATTGTAGTGACTTGAAGAGTGTGATTGTTGCAAGGACAAGGAGTGAACTTATACTCTACCAAAAAGGCAAGTGATGCTTCATACTTTTGTCCCATTACTTTCACTATGCATTAGTGATTTCTCTAAGTAAAACTTGCATGAAATTTTGCTAAGTATAAACCTTGCTATAGGAAAACCTAGTAGATGAAACCTTAGAGGAATATTTCCTAAGTTAAGACTCCTACTACTATCATGCTTAGCTTAGCTAATAGAAAACAAGGGTGGAAATATATTCACACTATGGAAAATTTCTAAGTCTGAGGACTTGTGTTTTTGTTTAATAAAACAACTAAGATAATGAATCACCTGGGTGGAATGGTAATTGCTTGGTGGATTTTGGTTGAGTGGTTCACAAGGCCCATGTCTATGGTTGACCTTGTGTATATCACTTGTGGATGGCCACCCAGGAACAAAGAGATTTGAGATGTCAAATGTTGAGAAGCTTCAAGTGCAACCACTTGGCATTATGGGCTCTGCCTGGATCATATAGGTTGCAAGAACTTAGCCATATGGACAGTTGGTGGAAGAGTTTGTTAGGTTGGAGGGCGTCCATTTTGGTCTAAGGGAAGGCTTCTGAAAGATCTTGTCTTGGGAAACCAAGTCTTGTGGGGAAAGTGCACCACCTCTGTAGAGTGTAAAATCTAAGTACTTATCCATGTCCCTGGTAAAGGACAATTTGAGCATCAAGACATGGAAGCAATCAAGAATCTCATCATCCAAATTTCTAAGTTAAAAACTTGTGGTTGAACAAGGGTTAAAGGATCTTCAATCTTTGATTGGGAGAAATATTTTTGTCAAGCAAAAACTTAGTGTTTTCAAATGTTAAGGAAAAATCTATTTTGAGCAATGCAAGCCTCAACTCCACTTAGCCAAATACATATAGATGATAGACTCCACTATACTACCATAGTATCACTTGCCAATACAATTCAAATGTATTGACCCTTGTGGCTGTAACTTGTTATGTTGCAGGTTTGATTGATTTAGTGAAGTGTGTTGATTAGGATTACAAAGTCTACAACCAACATGTCTGCCTGTGGCACTTTGAAGATGAAGGACCCCATGCTTATAGATATTCTGCTGCAATGCAATGTAATAGCCATATGAGAGCTATGTAAGATGTAATAAATTATGTTATTCCTGGTTATAAAGTTGTATTATGACCTTTGTTTCTTGATATTACATCTTAACTGTGGATGCTAGCTATTGATCCAGGGACTAGCATTGTAAACACAGGGGACTCTACCTTATTAAAGGTTGGGAACCTTACAAATTCTATCACTAGATCACGACATCCAAGACTTACTATCATATCTCCACCGGGAGAACTTACTTTTATAGGACACCCAATATTTTCAATTGGAAATCCATTTCTATCAACAAATTCTATTGATATGAATGAATGCGATGCACCAGTATCAAAAAGAACAAGTGCTGGAATAGAATTGAGTTTGAACTTACCAGCCACAGCATTAGATTCCTCATATATCTCTTACACATTGATGTGGTTCACTTGTCCCTTCTGGAAAGGGTTGGGCTTGTTGGTTCCTTCAACCTTCTTCTCTGGGCACTCATTTGCATAGTGTCCCATCTTCTTACACTTGAAACACTCAACCTGACTAATATCCCTCTTTGTAGGCTGACTTCCACTTCCATTTCCACCTCCACTATGGTGACTCTTGTGTCCACTCTTGTGGTTCTTGTACTTGTCATTATCATGACTGCGGTGATGCTTGTTGTCATGATGGCGGTTGTGGCTGTGGTGGTTGTTGTACTTTACGTGTTTGTGGGATCCAGAACTCCCACTATCATCATGATGGGAACGCTTGTGAGACGATTCCGAGTTGTGCTTATCAAAGTTGTGCTTCCTTTTCCTGCTCTCAACCTGTTTCATCTTGTTCTCCAAGATGGTAGCCTTGTCACAAAGTGATTGGTAGGTTGGAACATAGGCAACAAATAGCTGCAGATTCAGTTCATCATTCAGTCCTTCGAGGAATTTCTACTTCCTCTTGGCATCAGTATCAACTTCATCCGGTGCATAACACGCCATATTATTGAACTCCTCAATGAATTCAGCCACACTGCGGTGACGCTGCATCAGATTGTGGAGCTCCTTTTTCTTCAAATTCATCACTTTGGATGAGATGTGATCTGTACGGAATCCATCCTCAAAGATAGCCCATGTCACATCCTCAATGGGGGTGGTGATCTGAAAGTTGTCCCACCAGGTTGCTGCTGGCCCTTCTAGTAGATGTGCTGCAAACCTGACCTTCTCTTCGTCGGTGCAGCCGACAGTCACTAAATCCTTGTTTACCGAACGTAGCCAATCATTGGCCACCATTGGATCAGTGGTTCCTGAGAACTTTGCAGGCCTCGGTCTTAGAAATCTGGTGAGCATGTCAAGTCTGGCGGATTATTCTGGTTGTTGTTGTTATTGTTATTGTTGTTGTTATTTTGATTCTGGTTCTGCATGAAAGTGGTCATCATCTGCATCAGTTGTGCCTGTGTTGTCATCAACTGTTGCATCTCGGGAGTGACATTGTTGTTGTTGTTGTTTGGGTTGGGTTGGGACGTCGAGGAGGAATCTGTGGTTTTCATAAGGATAAGAATGAGATACCCATAGATGCTTAACATGCACAATACATCACATACTCAATCACAATAACCAAGCATCAAAATAACATAGAGTTTGAACGACATAAACAACAAGTTTGGAAATGCAAACACACCATAGAAAGCCACCCACATGTTGGATGGTCATTGCGACTCAATAATCAAAGGTACGGTAGATGAAAGATAATTGAGTAGTTTGCACACTCCTCCGCATCAATCTCTATGTCAACAAGGGTAAGACATGCATTCTCCATGGCAGTCTTGTACTCATCAACACTAGTTATCAAGGCCTCTATCTTGGCCCTAAGAGACCTCTTATATGAGCGAAGCCTCTCGATCACTCCCTGCTTATGCTCGACCTCGAAGTCCTTGGCCACTAACTCTTCCTTCATCTCCCAGATCTTCTTGTTCCTGTCTTGGACTCTTTTCTCCTGGCTCTTGAACTTCTTGTCCTGGCTTTCAAACTTGGCCTCCATTTCCTTGGCAATCTTGTCTTGCTCCGCGAAGAGCTTGTCCTTCTCATGAAGCTGAACCTGGAGCTCGTCATTACTAAGCATGACGTTGGTCCTATCAGTATATAGGTGTCTAATAAGACCCTCTAGGTCCTGGAGGTACAGACGAATCGGCTCCATCGTCTCTCTAGCAGCATCCTCATACTCTATATCTTCACCCTCCTCGTTGCGTCTCCCGAAGGGTGAAAATAAAGACCTCTAAGCTCGGTGGAGTGTCTCCCTACAAGGCTCCCAATTAACTCCTGCATGACTACATCTAAGACTTTCTCCTTGTCATCATGCATCAGCTTGAAAGTGATGGTCTTTGTGGTTGGCTCTGTCTGGCGTCCCGGCTGAGTGACTCTGAAGCCCCAAAGGTCCTTCATCTCAAACTTGGTGAGTGGAAGTGTCATGATGCTAGGAAGTGGAAGGTTGAGCACACTAGTGAGCTCAATGAGACGAGTACCAAAACGAGTTCCCTTGAACTCCTCGGCCGTGTTGATAATAACATTAGGCATCTATTTTTATAAGATAGAGAAATGTTAGAATCAACATCAATAGAAAAATCACAAGACAAAATATCACAAGCACATCTTTTTGAAACAAACACACAAGTCATGGCATACACAAATACAATACAAACATCAAAGGTTCAACATAACTTAGACAAATTTTTGGAAGTAGAAACGATAAGTGTGGTGGTCCAACTAACGAAGTACGTTACAACTCTCACTCACTAGACAAAATAGCTATCAGGGCATCCTTACTAGCCATCTGTCTATCTTGTTCACAAGACTCCCATATTAAGTCTATGATGTCTCCCCTTAGTTGTTGGTTGGTAGTCTCCAACTCTTGGGTATGCTTCTTTTCTTCTCTAAGGTCATTTTGAGTGTTGAGCATTCTGCACTTGAGTCTATCACCAAGCTCCTTGATAGCATTCCAAGATGCATTTCTTGTAGAGTCAAAGAATGTTGTGTGCATTTATGAGTTGGTGACCATGCAGAATCCTGACTCCTTGTGGTTGTCTTCCTTGTTTTTGTACAAGTGAAGTTGCACCCACCAGTACTCTTCTCCTTCATCCATCACAGGGAATCCTTTGTACACAGCTGCACCATGTATCCCCATGGTAACCATAAGGTTCTTGAGGGCCTTGGGAAATTCAGTCTCACACTCCAAAGTAATGGTCATGAGTGGTCCCTTCCTCACGGCTTCGTTGATGGAGTTCATCTACAAATAGACATGAGAAAGAAGATTAGAAAAGTTTACGAGAAGAAAGAGACAAGTGTGGAAATTTTTCAAAGTGTTGAAAATTCTTCCTTAGTGGTTTCTAATCCAATCCTAGGGTCATAATCCTACAGGCAACACAGTGCTCTGATACCATCTGTAAGACCCCACCTTTGTAAAGGTAAAGGTCCCTGTGATTGCAATGCTAGTCCCTGGATCAATTGCTAGCATCCACAGTTTAAGATGAAGTACACAGAAACAAAGGTAATTATTACATCGTCATTCCAGAGATAACATAGTATTTTACAACTCCATAGCCATAGGCTAGTACAAGAGTTTAACTTAACAATATAAATAAAAGCCTTCATCTTCATGTGCCACAGGCAAGCATGTTGAGTATAGACTCATAACCCTAATCCTCATCAGAGTAACCTGCAACATCACAAGTTATAGCCACAGTGGGTCAATCATTGGAATATTATTGGCAAGTGATACCTTAGTAGAATAATAGTATCTAGCTTCTACATGAATTTGGCTAAGTGTAGCTTAGGCTTGCTTTGATCAAAATAGGTTTTACCTATCAATTGAAAACACTAAGTTTTTGTTTGGCAAAAACTCCCAAGGAACCACCAATAGACATTGCTGAACCTTCACCCTTGTTCAACCACAAGTTTTTAACTTAGAAATTGGGATGAGAAGATTCTTGATAGCTTCCATGTCTTGATGCTCAAATTGTCCTTTTCCGGGGACACGGCTAAGTACTTAGTTTCTTCCTTCTGCAGAGGTGGTGCACTTTCCCCACAAGACTTGATTTTCATCAAGACAGGACCTTTCAAAAGCCTTCCCTTAGACCAAAATGGACGCGCTCCAAACCTATCATCCCCTACCATCAACTATCCATTTGGCTATGTTATTGCAACCTATATGATCCAGGCAGAGCTCATAACGCCATGTGGCTGCACTAGAAGCTTCTTAACATATGGCATCTCAAATCCCTTTGTTCCTGGGTGGAATTCCACAAGTGAGATACACAGGGTAGACCATTGGAAAATGGGCCCTAGTAACCACTCAACCAAAATCCACCAAGCAATTACCATTCCACCCAGGTGTTTCATTCACTTAGTTGTTTTATTAAGCAAAATCATAAGTCAAAGACTTAGCAATATTTTTCCATAGCATGTATATATATATTCCACCCTTGGTTGTTACAAGCTAGGCTAAGCATGGCAATATCAAGTATCTTAACTTAGAGAAAATTCTAACAATTCTACAACTACTAGGATTTCCCAAGCATAACATAGATACTTAGCAAAAATTATCATGCAATCCCTATACAAAATATTTCTAATACATAGTCAAAATATTGGGATAAAAGTATGAAGCACACTTGCCTTGGTAGTTGGGGGAGTAACAACAATCCTCATAGTCACAATCACCACTAGCACCAAAATCTACACATAAAATGATAGCACCAAAATCACATTTCAAATAAACAAGCAAAAATATATGAATGCATGCAAATGCCATGTGATGATTTTTCTAAACCAAACAAGACAAGTAAAACAGTACTGATCAATAGACTAAACATTTATACATCAAATAAACTTTATTTGGCCTTTAAAACATTTTCTAAATAATCTTTTATACACAAAATAAGCCTACAAATGTCTCTGCATAAAATTGTATTTTATCAGAAGCAAAATATAAAAATAAGCCCGTATATGTGTAGGATTTATTTTTGTGATTCCAATGGTATATTATTTGTATTTTTTGGATTAACAGAACAAAAGTTATTAAATTTACAAGTTTGAATATCTAATAGATGAAATTCCAGATTTTAAATCTAAACCTAGCCACACGGCGCTTCCTGATTGGACGGTACCGCTTCGCGCGGATCATGGACACGCACCGTCAGATCTAAATGAGACCCAGCGGCTCAGATCTGCCCGTACTTTTTCGGGCTGGCGTCTAATCTAGACCACTGGATCTAGATCCAGGGGATCTAATCGACATGACACTAAACCGGCTGCGAAAATGGCCAGAGCGGCGGCGACGCATCTGCCGGCGATGTTCCGGCAAGACCATAGGGCAAGGGTGATGGTGTTGGTGCTTACCGAGGTCGCGGAAACACGGCGGTGCTCAACGTGCAGGTGGTCAGGGTTAGGGTGCACGGACACGGCGGGGATTCCTCGTCGGAGTTGCAGATGGCCTCGGGTGTGCTCGGTCGTCGTCACTAGGGGCGCTACAGGGCACAGCAGAGGAAATGGGGGCAGCGTTAGATGCGCATGAGCCTGGCGAGTGTGTGAGCATGAACCAGAGAGGGAGGAGAAGGCTAGATTTACCGTGCGAGCTCGTCGGAGTTGATGGCTTCGTCGGGCACGTGCAGTCGTCGACGTTGGCGAGGTTCTGGGTGGTCCTAGAACACACCAGTGGTGTTAAAAGATGCGCCAAGGTTGTAGTGATCATACTGGCAAGACTAGGAGGCAAGGGGCAGGGAGTGCTTGCGAGAATTTGCCGTCGGAGATGCTCGGTACTGCGGCGACGCGAGCTCGATTGTGCACAGCCTAACGGCGCTCTGTGGTTGGTGAGTGAGGGGAAAGGAGCGGAGTGGGAGGGGTTTAAGTAGCCGAGCGAGGAGGAGGAATTACACCCGCAGTAACACGTAATCAAGCGCGAGATCGTCGGGAAGAAACGGCTGCGGTAGAGCTGGTCGCGGGCGTGATTTGGGGATGAAGAGATGACGTGGCCGCGGGGCCCAGTGGTCAGCTGTAGCATCCCATTTGTCTAACAACTGTAATGCTACTTGGTCTAGTAATATATTGGCTCCTTCATACACTTAATTGTTGCATCATCATTATTTCATGCTCATGTCATCATGCAACCTTGCATTTGAGCATCATATAAAACCCTTTTGTGTGTGGGTTCTTCTCTCATATGCATTGTAAATTGTATTTGCCTCTTGATATTGTATTTGGTTCTTGATATATTGTTTAAATGCCCAAGTTGGATTGGGGGTATATCTTTTATTGACTCCACCACCTTTTCTTTTCACCACTTTATAATTCCACCATCACATGATCCACGAGCTTGTAATTTATTTTATTTGGTATTTAATCTAGCTCATGGGAGATAGGGTGGATCCAAGTCTACAAATTCTTTTGCTTGGCCTTTACTCTATCTTTTGAGGATGCAAATAAATAAATGCCATGGGAATTTATTTTGTTTTCACAAGATTAACACATGGCATTAAATATTTTGCATGGGCCATGCAACCTTAACCATCTTTGGTCCTCTTTGAATTTTATTTGAATTTGGAGTGGATCAACTTCCTTTTCCCTTGAACCCCCCCCCTTTTTGCTTGATCTTGTTTGATCTTTGTTTGATCTTGCTTGGTCTTGTCAAAAACACCAAACTCACCTCTCTCCAAACCCTAACCCTAACCCTAGCCATCTACCCCTTCTTCTAAACCCTAGCACCCCCTCTAACTAACCCTAGTTCCCTCTCCTTCTCTCTCGGCCTCTCTCCATCCATGCCATGCAGGCCCCACCTAGCCACCCTCTCTCCCTAACCACCCCATCTACCCCAACCCTAGACAAACCCTAACCCGAGCCTCCCTCCTACCCTAGCTCCAAGCCACGCCCCTCCCTCTCTCTTCTCTCTCTGCCACAACAGTCCCACCCGAACCACCCTCCTCTGGCCTCACCCTACCCCACCTGCAGCCCCTGCCTGCCCTGCCCCGACCCGAGCACGTGAGGAGGAGAGGCAGGAAAGGTGGCCGACGCCACCTTTTCCCTTCACCACCTCCCCACGGCACCCTCTCCTTCCCCCGTCCTTATCTTCTCCCCCTCCCCCTCTCTGCTTCGCCCAGCTACCCAGATCTACCCAAGGGTGCCCTGCCCTCTCCTCCCTTCTTCTCCATCGCCATCCTCTACACCATCGCCGGCACCCTCAGCCTCCTCTCGGCTACACCGTACCAGGCGACGAGCGCGATGTGGAGGCGATCGAGGAGTACAAGGAGACCCCCTGCAGCGGTGCCGTACACGTAGCCGCGAAGAGGAAGCCCCAGAACCGCTGCCCCAGCGCGAGCCCGACGCAAACCCTAGCTCCGCCCGGCGTCTGCCTCGTCGCCGATCGACCGCTCCCCTGCCCGAACCAACCGCACCGACACAAACCCGGTGAGCTGCCTGACCTCCTGGACATGCTCTGCCGCGCTATCGTCGTCTAGGACCGCCTTGCGTTTCGTCGAGCATGCTCTGTGCGCCGGCGAGCGCAGCGCCTGCTCGCTTCCGCCCCGCACAGCACCCTATCTAGGCCGCGCCGACCCTCCCTGACACCAAGCCCAAGCCAGCGCAGTGGCTCCGCCCTCCGCGCGCGAGCCCTAGGTCCCGCGTTCGATCCCCCACCCCGCTCTGCACCGCGCGCGAGCACCGTCCTGTCCGCGCGATTCAGAGAAGAACCACAGTGCACGGGTGCCCTTTTGCGCATACCCCCCCAAACCTTTTGCCCTCAACCCGCGGTCCGCCTGGCCCACTAGTCAGCCGCCGCGGAATCCTTCCAGAAAACCCCCTGTTGTTTTGCAACCTTAACCCGCGCTCCAGACCAGCCCCATCTGTCAGTCCCTGGCCCGCTCGTCTCTGTCACGTGGTCCCCTGTGGCCCTGACCCCACCTGTCGGCCTCTGTGGCTGGCTTAGCTGCGGTGTAAAAAGTCTGATCTGCCACTGAGTCACCCAGTCAGCACCCTGGCCCATCCGTCAGTGACTGTGGCTGGGTCTGTCTGGGTATAAAAAAGCTTTTCAGTATATCTGTTTAATTCAAATTTTTCCAAATTAAATCAAATTCAAATTTAATTCTGTTTTTAAATAACTTTTAAAAATATGAATTCAAATACTACAAATCATATATGTTTTCAAATCAGAAAAATGTGAGGATTTCAAATATGCCATCCAAAATATATTTTGAACACCTTAAATTTCAAGTTGATTAAAATTACAACAAAATGCCCTTCCCGTAAATAATTAATAACTTTTGTTCTATAACTCCAAATTTAACAAATGCTATGTCTAAAATGATTAGCTCGACGAGACCTTTCTGTTTATGCATTCCTTGTTCTGTTTTGCAGCATGCATCATATAAATTTAATGTAAACAGCAACTAATATGAGTATAAAATGTGACCCAAACTCAATAAAATGATTTATTCTTGTGTTCCACACCTCATCCTTGCCATGCTACTTTATTGCCATGCAAATTGTGCATCATTCATCATGGCATGATTGGTTGCTTGTTGCATTAAATTCCTATGCTTGTGCACTTTATTTATGTTGGCCCTTGTTTGTTTGGTTCTTCTTCGAATAGACACTGAGCAGGGGATATATCAAGAGATCCAGGAGCACTACCCAGATCCTTCTCTCGCTTCAACTGAGCTGCCAGGCAAGCACTACCACATGCTTGCATACATATAGTACCTATTGCCTCTATCTTATTCTTGCATCATTGAGTCGCGAATGCATTAAACTGAATCCCAAGTATTGCATAGCCTCTACTTTTAAACCCCACCGAAGCTTGTTCCTCCATCCCATGAGCCATTACTACAGGAGTTGTTTGAGCCATGCGAGTCGTAGAACAGCATGTGTAGGGTATGTGAGTGTCTGATGAATAACGAGGTACCTAAACAACTTAACCTGAGTAGTAATGGGATAACTAATGAAAGTGGCACCGGTGAGAAATATCTGCTATTTGGTTTTTCCTGCTCACTTGTGTCCCGTAAGACCCCGAGTACTTGATTCCTGTTCCAAGAATATTCGCGCTATCCACATCCGGGAGGTGTATGGGACCCCCCTGAGCCAGAGCTTGATTCATTCTTATTTCTTGGGGCCACAAACTAGTTTGAGGTTTTATTTACTATCCTGTACTTATGCCATGCTTTACCGCTTTATTTACGATTGTGCGAGGAGCACCTGTACGGTTTAGGTAAGCGGAGTGTTTTCGCGGTATCGACAAGCCCAGTCACATTTTCGGGTTCCCAGTCGTTTACAGCCACTGGCGCAAACCTTGAGTCCGTCTCGGAGTCGGCTAACTTCGTTGCGGGTGTACTCAATGGGGTGGCCCCCTGAAATATTTCTGAATCTGGTGATTGCTTTGTCGTGAAGGCCTCGTTGGGTTTTGATTTGGTTTTTCCGAGGTTGATCGAGTGTGTGTTGCTATTTGTGCACCCCTGCAGGGTAAAACTTTCTGAAAGCCGTGTCCGCGGTTATGGACGACTTGGAGCACAGTTTCTAGATCATAGACAAGCATAACTAAAGAACCGCTTTTAATTTGACTAAGTAACTGACTAGTAAATAGTGCAACACTCATGGAATGGATAATAAAACTGCCAACGGATGGGGGTTGTTCGTCCGCTTCCTCGTTGGTAAGCGAGGAGGAGGATGGATCTGTTAAGATTACCAATATAACTGTTGTATTAATTCACGGACATCCGTCTATCTTTGGTTAGGCGGATGGTTAGCGAGTATCTATAGAACTGCTGAGGTTTATCTTTTGCTGCAATTGCGTCACCCCAGGTTGTGTCCCCTTTAGAGGCATAAAGACTTGCTGAGTACCCCTAGGGTCTCACACGATAAATTATTTGATTCAGATGAACAGGTACACTCACAAGATGGATACTGGGTGGAGGAGATGGACGATGTGGGCAACGATCATTCGGTGTAGAGATTCCGGGAACGGGGATCCGTGAGATCAGTGGGCGGGATGTGCTTATTTTATGGGGCATCTTATGCCGATTTGCTTCTTATCCGTACTCGGATCTTGTTTGCCGCTTCCGCCTGACACTCTGATGTTTGATGTATGAGGAGATATCCTAAACTATTATATCTATCTAGGACATTTGAATCTTGCCGTATGGTGTTGCTATATTTCCTTTCTTTTTAGATGGAATGGCTCTGATGTACTATTGTATGGTGGCTTGCATACATACTCATTTGTGTATGTAGTTGATCCCTTCGCCTGCCGATTACGCCGCCCGTTCTTGTCCCGATGTTGGAAATGGTTGGGACGGCCGAAAGGTCTACCTGTGAGTGGCTTTTAGGGCCCCACCGTACTATTTCAACCATTTCCGTTCATCCAGGCTTGAATCTAGGAGCGTAATTCACCGAGGTAGTTACATCAGCGAGGGGGTGTGTGCGGGCGAGGTGAGAAACAGAGGGAGAGGGAAAAACCCAGGTGGGATGCATCTATTAATGGGCCGAATAAGTGGCGCCGGCCCTTTTCCTTTTCTTTTTTATTTTTATTTTTCTAATTGATTTTCCAGGAATCCTTTTTCAAATTATTTCAAATGAGTTTGAATTCAAACTCCTTCTAGATTTTTTTAATGTGAAACTTGCACATATTTGAGTGTGGAACATTGCTGTTCTCTCAAGATTATATTGGCTCATTGAATTTAAAAATAAAATCATGCCTTAATTAATTATTTTGAATAGGCATATGAATGGTTTGAATTCATATTTTTGTTTTGAAAACTTTGACCAAGCTTTAGAAATATCAAACAAACCTATGTTTAATCCTTTACTGGTTAAAACAAGTATTCTTATGTTATTGAGTACAAATAAAGTCATTGTTTTTCTTACATAAAATAATAGACAACAAGTTGCTTCTGTTTTTGAAATCTTATTTGAAAATGATCCTAGATGTTTTATGAATGCATGAATGATATGCAAACTTTATAAATCATGATTTTTGGGATGTTACAAGGTAAGCTAAACCCCCTAGGTGCGGCTAGGGAGGGCCCGCGCCTGGGCAGTGTGTGGCCCCATGGTTGCCTCCCAACCTCGCTTCTTCGCCTATAAGAAGCCCCCGATGCAGAAACCCTAGGCACCCGATCAAAACTCCACAAAACCGTCTGTAGCCGCCGCCACCATCTTCCCTAGATCGGGGGGATCTGAAGTTCTTCCAGGCACCCTACCAGAGGGGAGATCATCATGGAGGCCTTCTTCTCCGGTATGATGCGTGAGTAGTTCCACCTTGGACTACGGGTCCATGTAGTAGCTAGATGGTTGTATCTTCTCCTTGTGCTTTCATGTATAGATCTTGTGAGCTTCGTTCATGATCAAGATCTAATCTATTTGTAATCATGCATGTCGTGTTTGGGGGATCCGATGGATATTGATATTACTATGTCAGATTGATTATTGGTTTTGTCTTTATAATTCTATCATGTCTATGTTGTTTGTGATCTTGCATGCTCTCCGTTGTTAGTAGCTATCTTGGCCAAGTAGTTGCTAGTGACTCTAAGAGGGGGTATTTATGCTCGATAGTGGGTTCATGCCTCTAGTTTCCAAGGGAAGTGACAGAAATCTCTTCGGTTGTAGATGTGCTGTTGTCACTAGGGAGAAAACAACGGTCTCTTATTCATGGAACAAGTGGATTGTTTACCTTACACACTTTGCTTAAAGCAATTGTCTGTTGCTTGCAACTTAATACTGGAGGGGGTTCGGATGATAATCCAAAGGTGAACTACTAGTCATAGATGCAGTTGGATGGAGGTCTATGTATATTGTTGTATTGCCCAATCGAATCTCATAGGATCTTTTTGACTGGTATTGTATTGTTGTGCCTTGGTCAGTTCCTGTCAATTACCCTGCTGTAATTTGTTTACCCTTCATGCCATGTTATTTATCTAAGGAGAGCACCTCTAGTGAACTATGGACCCCGGTCCAATCTTTACCATTGATACATCTTCCACTGTTACTTGTTTACTTGCTGCAAACCATCATCACCTTCCACACCATACGTTTAATCCTTTGTTACAGTAAACCGGTGAGCTTGAAAACCTCATTGATTTGTGTTGTGCAGGTCTCCGCATTGCTTGCAACACTTGTGTGATGTTTCCTTCCTCCTACTGGTTCGATAACCTCGGTTTTTTACTGAGGGAAAACTTGCTGCTGTTGTGCTTCACACCTTTCTCTTGGGGTTCCCAACAGACTCCACGTCAACCACGCGCATAGCCATCAAGCTTTTCTGGCGCTGTTGCCGGGGAGGATAAGGACGTCTTCACAAGGGGAGTCCTCCACTTCCTTTCTCTTTACTTTGTTTTTAGTTTGCTTAGTTTCTTTTGCTTGGTTTTGTTTTCCTCTTGTTTTCAAAAACTCCAAAAAAAATAGTCTAGTTTGGTTTGCTTCCTTTTTTCAAAACCACAATAAAATTAGTTCCTGCTCTAGTTGTTGGTCTGTTATTGCCTTGCTTGGTCATGCTTCCTATCAATGGATGGTTTCTTTGAAACTAGTTCCTATTGTCAAGGTGGGTTCACAGAATAATAAAAGTATTATTATAAGGAACACCATCTGTCACAAAAAGGGAAACACTTATGGGAACAAATTGATAAGTTGAATACTATTGCTAGAGACGTGTGCTCTACTTATAATGTTACTTTTTGCTTTGATAAGTCTTGTTGTTGTAGGAGGTATAAACACCTGCCTTTTCAATGTGAGTACAATGATAATGTTACCATATCCTCTTATGTTAAAGGAAATTATGACTTTGATGATGTGGAACAAATTGAAGAATTTATTACCTTCAAGGGTGCATTTGGACTTGCCAGTTTGATTGAAAATACTGATGATGCACCTTATGAATGTGAGGTTTATGAGATACTTAAATTCTACTTTGATAATTACAAGGAAGAAAATAGCTATATTCTTGAATATTTTAATAGATGCTTTCCACAGATGGAAGAGACTAATGCCTTGCAGGAGCCTATGGAGGAAGAAATTGTTGAACCTGAAAGCTCATTAGATGAACAAAAGGAGGAAGAATGGATTAGCTACACATGCCTACCTTCAAATGAGAGTAACTCTTTATCCCTTACATTATTTGATTGTCCCCCTTGCTTACCAAAGGAGGATGAATGTTATGTTCATGTGGATCCTTTTGAAATACCTACTTTGGGTAAAACCTATGAAGGTTTTAATCCCACTATTTTTGAGGTTGATAGAAATCATGTGTTTGTAGATCATGAAAAGCATGATCTATGTGATAGTTATATTGTTGAGTTTATTCATGAGGCTACTAAAAATTATTATGAGATAGGAAAATATGGTTGTAGAAGTTTTGATGGTATTGAAATACCTCTCTATGTGCTGAAAGTTTTGAAGTTACTCTTTTCTTATCTTCCTATGCTTGTCACTTTGTTCTTCATGAATTTATTTGTGTACAAGATTCCTATGCATAGGAAGTGGGTTAGACTTAAATGTGTTTTGAATTTGCTTCTTGATGCTCTCTTTTACTACGATTCATATTTCTTATGTGAGCATCTTCTCAAACTATCATGCCTAACTTAAAGGCGTTAAAGAAAAGTACTTGTTGGGAGATAAACCAAGAGTTTCCTTGAGTCTTGGAAGTTATTACTTCAGTAATGACCTCTCCTTATCCTTTCTGTTTGCTTTTTGTGCCAAGAATGACCTCTAATGAGAGGGAAGTAAGATTTGGGGAGTTGTTGTCCCGAAACATATTTCTATCCTCCACCATAAAACTTCGTGAGGAGTCTCTGTAAGTCGGATTGAGCTAAAAAATTACTAATAAATCCCCCAGTATGTTATCTAACTTTCTAGTTCAACACTTTTTTATTTGAGCAACAGAATATTTCCTAAAAAATAGGTTTCTACCTGCTGGTCTGTTTTGACAGATTTCTTCCATTATTTGCATTTGCTTCTTATTGAGTTCTCTTTTGGGGAATTGAGCTTTTTGAAGGAGTTGCTACAATAGATTGTGTTTTTAGTGAAATTTTTTGCTTTTCCAAAGCTTTGACTAAGGGTCTAATATCTTTTGAATACACTAATGTTGCTAATGAAGATTGTGTGAAGTTTTGTATGAAGGAAAAATTTCAGGTGTAGAGAGAGAATGATGTAATGAGATGAAGAATGGGCAAAAGCTCAAGCTTGGGGATGCCACTCTGTTGTCACCCCAAGAAATATGCAAGAGGTACAAGCGCCAAAGCTTAGGGATGCCCAAGGCATCCCCTTCTTCATCAATAAAAAGCTCAGGTCTGTCTAGACACTTCATTTTTATTGTTTCATGCACTATTGTGTTGTTCTTGGAGCGTCTTCGTTTTTGTTTGCTTTGCTTAGTTTGTTTAGTTTGCTTGAATAAAGTAGTTTGGACCCCCATTCTTTCTATGTTGTTTCGAATAAGTTGATTGGTGTTGGAAAGGAGTAGGAAGTTCCTGCTTGAAAGTGCAAGAGGAGCTTGCATTTACTGTGACTTAGACTTTAGCATGACATGCTAGGTGTTGTTTTGACCTTATGCTTGGTGATTATTGTTGTAGCATGTCTTGTTCCAAACAATTGGGATTGCTTAGTGTGCCTTGAAAGAATTATGCGTTGTTTTAGCATGCAAAAGCATAGTATTGTGGTATTCTCCTTTGATGCTTTGTTTAGGTTGACTTGGCACATGATCACACCATGTTATGACTATGACAAGTCACATTAGCCTCTATGATCATTTAGTACTTGACTTGTAGTACCACTCTATGCTTTGATTTGTAATGTTTTGTCGCTCTGCATGATTATGGCCATTATTGCTCTCTTAGTTGGTTGCTCCGAGTCTTTTGCTAGCCTCCACTTGTATGAGTAAGCTCTACTCATGCTTCCAACTCCCAAGAAACCAAGTTATTCCAAAGTGTCCACTATAAACTTCTGTGCATGGTGTGTTACACCATTCCAAGTACATCCTTGTTTTCAGCTATCTTCCAATTAAAAACTATTTTGTTATGTGAAAACTTAGTGATTAAAGCCCTCACAAACTTGATGGCACACTTATATTCTTTTCCCCTAATAAACTTGAACCATTGTGTCGTATATGTTGTATCTGCTTGCACTTATACGTTGGAATCATTAGAACCATGCTGTCATGGGGAACATTTTCAACATTGTACTTGTACTTTGTAATCAGTTGATATCATGCTCTTTTGTCTATGGATGTCACCGGTGTGAAATAAAGAGGGAACTTGTAATTCCATGGAGTATGTATTTTGTGTTAGAGAAACGCCTGGGCCGCTAGCCTAAGCCATGCCTAATCATGGTGGAAACTTGCAGCATCACCGTAGTGAGATATCTATGAAGCATCCTTAATAAAAAGCTATGCACATAGTAAATAAAACGATCGCTGAGATCCTCATTGTCTGCTTGCCTTGTCATTTTGGTTATGCGATAGCTCCTGTACCATGTGCAAGGGGTACCCCGTTGGCGGTTCTCTATGATATGCATGTACTTACAATGACAAGAACTTACAGGTGACTGAAGTTGAGTAGCATGAGGTGCGGCCCTCGTATTCAAGGGACTTGAGATTGCCAACTTATACTTTGTCAAGCATATACTCCATAGTTTGTTCACTTTAACCTTAATCACTTCAAGATGCTTATGATAGGGGCAATGAGGGATGAAAGCTAACAAGTACCATAATTTTTGGAAGCTCTTTTTGAAACTTGAAATCCTTGCTTCCCTTTATGAAGGGCCTTTCTTCCACTATTATTGAGTCTCCACCTTCTACCTTTAGGCATCATTAAGAGAGCATAGTTTCCATTCTTAGTTCTATGTGCACTGTCCCAAAACATATTGATTGATGCATATTGTGATATTACTTGTTCTTGTGCTATTTGTTTCTATTCACCCTTCTGAACTTTGAAGGTGTCCTATGCATCTATTTGGTACTCTATGAGGGACAAGATGATTGCCGATATGCCATGTTTTCTGTATGTTAAACAAACAAACATTTTTCAATGCATGTTATTCATGATCTTTGTTTGTATCCTTTCATGTTGCATGCATAGTTACTTTGTCTTACTGTTAGAACTCCATCTTTCATGCACATGTTTAGAGTTCTTTGATCCCATCTTTCAATGTTTGCAAATGGTTTGATCTTGGTTTTGATGGTGCATTTCACCTCAAAAATTATTCTTTTTATCACTTACCTACTCAAGGACGAGCAGGAGTTAAGCTTGGGGATGCTTGATATGTCGTAAACATATCCATAATTTTTGATGTTCCATGCTTGTTTAGTATCTACTTTGCTTTGCTTTGTCTACACTTTGAGGTGTTTTTATATCTTTTCTAGCACTAACCTATTAACAAGTTGCCATAGTGCCAGTTGCATGTTTTCTTCTGTTTTTGGTTCCAGAAAGGTAGAAAATCAATATTCTCGGAATTGGAAGGGACAAAAGCCAAAGTAAATATTTTACCATGGGCGACACAAAGTCCCGAGGAGATACGGAGAGGCGAATCAGGGCAGCCAAACCCCCTAGGCGCGGCCAGGGTGGGCCCACGCCTGGGAAGGGTGTGGCCCCCCTGGTTGCCTCCCAGCCTCGCCTCTTCGCCTATAAGAAGCCCCCGATGCAGAAACCCTAGGCACCCGATCAAAACTCTACGAAACCGTCTGTAGCCGCCGCCACCATCGTCACTAGATCAGGAGGATATGAAGTTCTTCCCGGCACCCTGTCGGAGGGGAGATCATCCTGGAGGCCTTCTTCTCTGGTATGATGTGTGAGTAGTTCCATCTTGGACTACGGGTCCATGTAGTAGCTAGATGGTTGTATCTCCTCCTTGTGCTTTCATGTATAGATCTTGTGAGCTCTGTTCATGATCAAGATCTAATCTATTTGTAATCATGCATGTTGTGTTTGCCAGGATCTGATGGATATTGAGATTACTATGTCAGATTGATTAATGGTTTTGTCTTTATGATTCTATCATGTCTGTGTTGTTTGTGATCTTGCATGCTCTCCGTTGTTAGTAGCTATCTTGGCCAAGTAGTTGCTAGTGACTCCAAGAGGGGGTATTTATGCTCGATAGTGGGTTCATGCCTCTAGTTTCCAAGGGAAGTGACAGAAATCTCTTCGGTCGTAGATGTGCGGTTGCCACTAGGGAGAAAACAACGGTCTCTTTTTCATGGAACAAGTGGATTGTTTACCTTACACACTTTGCTTAAAGCAGTTGTCTATTGCTTGCAACTTAATACTAGAGGGGGTTCGGATGATAATCCAAAGGTGGACTACTAGTCATAGATTTAGTTGGATGGCGGTGTATGTATATTGTTGTATTCCCCAATCGAATCTCATAGGATCTTTTTGTCTGGTATTGTATTGTTATGCCTTGCTCAGTTCATGTCAATTGCCCTGCTGTAATTTGTTTACCCTTCATGCCATGCTGTTTATCTAAGGAGAGCGCCTCTAGTGAACTATGGACCCCGGTCCAATCTTTACCATTGATACATCTTCCGATGTTACTTGTTTACTTGCTGCAAACCATCATCACCTTCCACACCATACGTTTAATCCTTTGTTACAGCAAACTGGTGAGCTTAACAACCTCACTGATTCGTTGGGGCAAAGTCTTGAGTTTGTGTTGTGCAGGTCTCCGCGTTGCTTGCAACACCTGTGTGACGTTTCCTTCCTCCTACTGGTTCGATAACCTCGGTTTCTTACTGAGGGAAAACTTGCCGCTGTGCTGCTTCACACCTTGCTCTTGGGGTTCCCAACAGGCTCCACGTGAACCACGCGTATAGCCATCAAACCCTACCCGCCTGACGGGAACTCCTAATAAGACCCCTTCTGGCGAGGGGTCCGGTGAGTCTCGGGCGCTGGTGGTGGACATGCCAGAGAGTAATCCTCCCGAGCCGAGCTCCTGGGTAAGCTTGTCTCTAGCATCCGCGCCGAGCTAGACAGGTTCTTAGTGGCTGATGTCTGGGAGGACTGCCAGCTGGTCCTGGACCGACGGCAGCTTGATGAATCCCGGAAGACAGTGGAGTCGGAGCAGGAGAAGGCCTGCCTTCATGTAGAGGACATGCTCCAGTGTGCCTCGGCATGGGCGTCAAAGATCATTGCTGATGACGAGGCCCAGGCTTACCTGCGCGGGGACGCCAAGTCTGCTTGCGTGGAAGGCATCTCCTCTCGGTAGGCGGTTGTGGCCAAACGCCAGGGAGAACTCGAGGCTCAATCTTGCGAGGTCTGCACCAAACTGCTAAAAGTTCAGGGGTCCCTTGCCAAAGAGCAGGAGGAGAGCTCGAGGCTTTGCGAGGCTCTTCAGGCTGCGGAGAAGCTTCGGGACGGATCGCTTCATGAGACCAAGGACCTCCAAGGAGAGAACAAGACCCTGAAGGAGACCGCCGCTACTTCCCAATCCTGCGAACAGCACGAGAGATAGGATCGTGAGGTGCTAGAAGCCCAGCGTAAGTCCTGATCCTCCCTCGTGGAGAAGGATTCCACTGCCCTCCCCATCTTGGGGGTTGAGGGCTTCTCCACATCAGATCTCCATGTCGTCCATGAGGCTAAGGCATCCCTTGATCTCGCACGCAGGATCTTGAATCCCTTAGGTGCGGAGGCACAGGGCCTGAACGACTTCATCACCGTAGAGTGCCAGACGATGTTGGCTACTATAGGAAGGGCCCTCTTTGCGAACCTCATGTGGCTATCACCTGATCTTGACTATTCTCGGGCCATGCGGCAGGTGGAGGCCATGCCCCCTCGTCGACCTGTTGATCAAGGCGTTTCCGTGTAAGGTGGACGGTGAGGAGGAGGCTGAGCCCGATGATTCAGGTGACTCTGCTGCTGAACAACAAGACCTTGACGAGGTGAGCTCTGATGGCGCCGCTGGGGCGGTCTGATCCTTGTCCATGTAATGCTCGTGGGATGCTTTGAGACCTGCTTTAGGGTCGACCCCTCGAGGAGGTGGTCTTAGGCCTTTGCGTTGCTAGGGCCTCTTGAAGAGGGTTTCCTCGTGGGATGCCTTGCTTACCTCTTGGTGAGAGGGTCGCCAGGCTTGTACTTTTACCGTAGGTCCCTCGGGGAGGTGGCCGTAGGCTCTGTACATTCAATTCCGTCTCGTAAGTCCCTCGAGGAGAAGACCGTAGGACGCGTACTTTCCTTGTATAGTTCCTCGGAGAGGTAACCGTAGGTTCCGCACAGTGTATGCTTTCCCTTCGTGTGTCATGTGAGGACAAGCACCGGAAACTGTGGGTGAGGTGACTTATCGCTGGAGCTAGTCCGCAAGTTTGGATCTCAACACTTTAGGCCCCAGTGTTGACCGAGGGTGACTCCGGTGATACACATCGTGCCTTGCCCCCGCTCACACGATGCGCGAAAGCACCACAAAGAAACGAAGATGCAATCGCCAAAACCATCGGAAGAACATCAGAAAATGGGAAATCATTCTTGAGTTTTCACATAGTCCGAGAGAAAGGTGGTTTGTTACCACCACTGCCATGAGCAGATCTCACGGGTCGAACTTGCGAAGGTGTTGGATGTTCCAGGCATTGGGGACTGGGACTCCTTCCTCTCTTTCTAGCCGGACCGCGCCTGGTCTTGCGACGTGCACGACCCGGAATGATCCGTCCCACATTGAGGATAGCTTGTGCATACCATTGCGAGAGGGGACCTTCCGAAGAACGAGGTCTCAGGCCTCATGTGTGCGCGCTCGTACATTGCAGCAGTGGTACCGGTGTAGAGCTTGCTGGTACCTAGCCACCTGCATGTTGATCTTGTGGTGTGCTTGTTCAAGGAGAGTGAGATCATCCTGATACAGACCTTTTTGCGTCGTATCGTTGAAAGCGAGCACCTGCGGGGAGCCGTGCTTGAGTTCTGTGGGGATGATATCCTTAGCATCGTAAACGAGGAAGAAGGGAGTCTCACCAGTTGGTTTGGTTGCGATGGTGCGGATGGACCATAGTACTTTGAAGTGCATCAAGCCATCCCCATCCACAGTCCTTGAGCTTGCGACGAAAAATCTTGGTCTTGAGTCCCTTCAACACCTTCGTGTTTTCTCATTCTGCATGCCCTTTACTACGGGGTGATCTACGGATGCATAGAAGATCTTGGTGTCGATGCCCACACAATAGGATCTGAACATCCCGCTGGTGAACTAACTGCTGTTATCGATGATGATGCGGTTGGGCACACCGAACCGGCATACCAGACCTTGCATGAATTTCAACGCTGATCGCGCCGGGATGGTCTGGACTGGCTCCATCTCTTCCTATTTGGTGAACATGTCGATGGAGACGTAGAGGTATCGGTAGCCATGAGAGCGGGATGGTTTACAACTGTTGAGCCGACTCGTGTATTTGCTTGGCATGGAATTGGCATGCCTAACACAACCTCGCTAGCTCTATGGCATCGATGAGAGCAGTGAGATAGTAGAAACCGCTATGGAAGGCCTTCCGGCGAGGGTACGCGCCGAGGCGTGGTGGTCGCATTTCCCAGCGTGAATGTCGACCAGCAGCTCACGCCTCGTGTAATCGGAAATGCACCGGAGGGCGATGCCATTGGGGCAGCGGCAGTAGAGATCCCTATCAACCATGCAGTACTTCTTTGCACAGCGAACACGGCTCTCCGCCATGACTTCGTCATCCGGGAGGATGCCATCTTGGAGGTAGATATTGAGCTTAATGATCTAGTCTGATTCCTAGGCAGTGACTGCCAGGACTAGCCTGCTGCCCGAGGGCGGACCACAATCAGTGGCGCCTTATGAGGGTGGGGTGGCAGCTCCTCAGAGTGGGCCTTTTCTTCACTTGGTGGGGCGGCTGAGGGCTCGAAAAGTGTCACATCCCAAAAAATTTCCAAATTTTGAAATGTGAAATAAATAAATAAACAATTGTTGATTTTTAGGGTGAGAAGGAACTTTTTGATTCCAATTGGAAACATCAAAACCTATTTTGATCAAATAAAATCCTAAAGGGATTTAAAAAGATAAACAATTAATAAAGAAAGTTTTAATAGTTGGAATCTCTATTTTTGGATCTTTTAATAAAAAGATATGGTTTTTATAAAGCAAAGGTAGAAATATAAATAAGGATTATTTTATAGAGCCAAATTAAATCTTGGCCAGGCTTTTGAAATAAAATATTTCTATTTGATAAAAAGATTAAAAGTTTATTTAAATAAAATAGTGAGGATTTATTAATATCTAATTTTATTCAAGTAAAGGCTTTTTCCATTTTTAAATAAACACTAAAACTTGTTAAAGTGTTTTAAATAAGAATTCCAAGTGTTTTATGTTTTCAAATAAAACCTACTGAAATGGTTTTGATATTATTTAGTTTTCAAATAGAGTTTTTAAATAAATTAAATCCTATTTGAATTAATGACTAAGGTCTATTTATCTAATTATTAATGGATCCTAAAAAGAATAAAAAAAATTTTGTTTTGGATTTGGATTATGTAGTTAAACAGAATTAATCTATACCTAAAGTTTGGTGGTGGTTTGAATTGATTTGTTGTTTGAATTATTTGATTGAAAATCAAAACAGAAATTCAAATAGAAAAAGAAAAAGCATTCTGTATAAAAAAAAAGTGAAACAGACCCAACCCATCTGGCCAGCCCACTAAGCCCAACACCAGCCCACCAGCTCTTCCCCGTAGTGAAACGTTTTTCACTCGGAAAAGAACCCGCGCAGTCACAGACAAGTGGACCCCGCGCCCCCTCTCTCTCTCTCACTGTCAGCCGGACCCCACTGGCCACCTCATCATCAACCCCGCGCCGGCCGTTTTCCCCTTGCTCAACGGCATTCTGCCGCGATTAAATTCTCTTGATTACGCGTTGATGGCCGGAGTAAATTCGCCAGTGACCACGCGTACATAAACGCCTCTCCCTCCTCTCTCTTTTCCCCCAAGCGCCGTCCCCTCTCTGCCTCCAGGCTGGGAGAATTGCGAGCTCGAACCCACTGACCCGACGAGCTTCTCCAGCGAAATCCCGGCGACTCCAACCACCTCTCCACCCCCAGAGCATACGAGCTTGCTCTCCAGTCCCGTGCGCACCTGCCCGTGTGCTCCACTCGCTCGCACGCGCTCCAAATCGTCGGCTTCGTCATCACCTGAGCACCGCCGCGTCTGTCTCTCCTCCGACGAACTCCCCAGGTAGCCTCCGTCCATCCCCTTCACTCTCGTTGACACGCGTGTGATCCCCGGCGCTATGCGCATCTAACAGCCACCTTATTTCGTCTCAGTGTGCACCGTAGCGTCGCCTCCGACGACATTAGAGCATGCCCGACGCCAACGACGACTCCGGCGAGGAATTGCCTGCAGCTCCGAGCGCCCCTTCGTCCACTTCAACCACCTAGAGCTTCAGCACGTCACGGCGAGTTCGGTAATGGTCTCCTCCCTCTTCTACGCTTCCTAGCTTCGCCGGAACCCTCCTGCCCGAGCGCGCCGGCGCCGCCCACCGTCGCAGCGCCACTAGAACTTGGCCATAGCGCTCTGAGCCGTTAGATCGTTATCCAGTGGTTGTGATTAGATATTAAACCGAAGGGGTATTGTGCATCTGAGCCATGTGATTTAAGTGAAATCCTGCGGTCCAGAGAGTCTGATCCGCACGAAGCGGTATCAACCAGTAGGAAAGCGCCACGTGGACATGGTTTGGTTTAAAAACAGAAAATAGAATCTATTTGATATGCAAACTTGTAAAATTCATAACTTTAGTTCTACACGTCCAAATTTTGCAAATTTTATATCAATGGAATCAGTAGAACAAGTACTTTGCAACCATGCAATTTGTTCAATGTTTTGCTTCTGTAAAATTGGTTGAATTTGCAGAAACATGTGTAGGCTTATTTTGAATATAAAAATTGTTCTAGATATATTTTTAATATGAAATATTTGCAAAATGGTTTGTTGTGAACCTACTGACCCTAGGAACCAACTTATGGATTTAAAAATGTATTTTGTGAAGTTAAGGAATAAATATTAGAGTTAGGGCATTTCTAGTCAAATAAAAATATTGTTTATGGTTTAGAAATGAATTTTGAGTAAAACCTTTGGGAAATGATTTGATTCAAACCTTATGACCCTAAACACCAATTTAGTGACTTAAAAACATATTTTATGAACCCTATAAAGTTATTTCCTTGCAAAAAGACAATTCTAACAAACATAAAATATCACTTTGGTATAAAAATTGTTTAAGGAGTGAAACCTCTTGCAAATGGTTTTACCACTTTTGTAATTGACCAATGTGAGCTTGAAAATGTTTAGAGCCTAGTAGAAACCACTTTTCCAAATAAAACTATCTTGTGCATGCTTGCATGCATGACCTTTTTTTTGTTATTTTATGTGGTGAAATGGTTTGAATGCTAGTTGAATTTGTGTTTGCTTGATTGAATTGTAGTGAAGTTAGAAGAGTGTGATATTTGAAAGATCAAGAAGTGAACCAACATTCCCTACTAAGAAGGCAAGTGACACTATCATCCATGTCCTACTATCTTCATTATACTTAGAGGATTTTTGTAACATGCATGATAAGGCTACTATATTTTATGATATGCTAAATCCTAAATAGGATACCCTTATATCTCCCTTAGTGGAAACAATGTAGTTGTAGTATGCTTAGCCCTGCTATATATTTGGGATGGGATACATGATATGATTATATGAAGAGTTGAAAAGATATATGTTTTATATAATAAAACAAGTACTCAATGAACCACCTGGGTGGACAAGGATACTCAAGATTGGACAAATTGGCAACAAAGGGAAACATGTTTATATGGCTATCTTTTTGTATGTGCACTAGAAGAAAACCACCCAGGGACTTAGAGATTGAACATGTTTCTCGTACAGTGGCTTCTGTGTACAACCACATGCTAAATGGGCTCTGGCTTAGTCCACTACATAGTGGAATACCCATGCATTGGCATCTTCAGGTTAACTAGAATTGTGTAAGGGAAATTTATCCCTACATTGGTGCCTGGTAGACAAGCTAGCATTGTGTATTGGGAGGACTCCTATGGAAAGACTTTGTCACATTCTCGATCTGCCGGTACTCCATTTTGGTGAGTACTTATCCAGCGGCCACTGGTGGCAACAAGACGAGATTGTGTCATGTGGGTAAAGTGTACAACTTCTGCAGAAGATCAAAAATACTAAGTACTTAGCCTTGTCCCCGATTATGGACAATTCTGAGAAACTAAGGCCTGAAGCTATGGAAGATCTCGACATTCCAATTTCTCAAAGTAAAACTTGATGGTGACAACAAGGTATTTGAAGCACTTGGAGTTTTCCAAGGAGTTCAGAAAGATTTGACAAAAGATCAAAAACTATTTTGAAAAGATAGGATAAAACTATATTGCTTTCTGCAAATAAGCCTAAACCCTACTTAGCCAAATATGCATGTAATGATAGGCTCCACTTATTTCTACATAGTAGTGAAACTTGCCAATACAATTCAAATGTATTGACCCTTGTGGCTGCAACTTATTATGTTGCAGGTTTGTTTAATGTTAGTGAAGTGTGTTGAATAGGATTACAAGTCTACAACCAACATTATTGCCTGTGGCACTTTGAAGATGAAGGACTCCATGCTATATATTCTGCTGCATTGTAATGTGATAGCCAAATGAGCTATGTAAGATGTAATGAATTATTTTATTCCTGGTTATAAAGTTGTATTATGACCTTTGTTTCTTGATATTACATCTTAACTGTGGATGCTAGCTATTGATCCAGGGACTAGCATTGTAAACACAGGGATCTCTACCTCATTAAAGGTTGGGAACCTTACAAAAAGCCTTTCTTCAAAGACTCCCGGATGTTGGGGCTCTCACCGGGATGTGCGCTTGGCGATCTTGTCCGCCTCGTGGTTGTCCCCTCGAGGGATGTGAAGCAGGTCCATACCCAAGAAATGCTTCTCAAGCCTCTGCACATCCTCAAGATACACCGCCATATGCTTGTCCTTGGGACTATAACTTTTATTGGAAAACTTGACCAGGAGCACAGAATCTTCCTTAACTGTGACGCGCTTGGTGCCGAGGGCGATTGCTGCCTTGAGGCCATCGATAAGGCCCTCGTATTCGGTAATGTTGTTGGAGCACTTGACTTCATCCCTAAAGCACAGCTCCAAAGTGTAGAAAAGCTTGTCATCGGTTGGGGATGTGAGCATAGCGACCGCGCCTGACCCATCGCCATTGAACGCTCCATCGAAGTTCATGATCCAGCAACCCGGGGCTAGCTTCCCAGGGAGTTGACTCATTTCCTCCTGAGTTTCATTTATCCCCGGATCAGTCCATTCTATTGTGAACTCTATCAGGGATCTCCCACGGACGGTGGACGTGGTGTCGAACGTCAGCTCAAATGGATGCATCTCGATGTCCCACTCGGCCACGTGGCCCGTGGCATTGGGGTTGCTCAGAATCGTCTCTAGAGGAAACCTGGTGACCACCCTGATGGGGTGACCCTAGAAGTAGTGGTGCAGCTTGCGTGACACCATGATGAGTGTGTAGAGGAACTTCTACTGCATGGGGTACCGTTTGCGAGCTTCCCTGAGCGCCGTGCTGACAAAGTAAACCGGGTGCTACACAAGCTCGATGGTTTTGGTCGGGGCTGCGCCGACGACCTTGCCACCAGCCTCTTCTAGCATGTCGACGTCTCCCGCGCCTGCCGCGGCCCCCGAGTCCTCTTAAGGGTTTGCGGCCCGTGGTTTCCTTTTCTTCTCCACATGCTCTTCATGCTCGGTGACCAGGACGACGCTCGCCATCTGCGACCTAGCCGCTAGGTACAGTAGAAGTGGCTCGGGGGGCCTTGGCACTACCTTGATAGGAGGGCTGGTGAGTTACCTCTTGAGGGACTCAAAGGACTCTTCTTCTTCTGGAGTCCACTAGAAGTTTCCGGTGCGCTTCATGATCTTGAAGAAGGGCAGGGCCTTCTCTCCTAGCTTGGAGAAGAACCTTCCCAAGGCCGCCATGCGCCCCGCCAAGCACTGCATGTCTTTGAGATGCTTAGGGGGGCGCATCTCCTTGATGGCTTGAACCTTGTCAGGGTTGGCCTCGATTCCCCGGTGCAATACCAGGAAGCCAAGGAGCTTGCCCGACGGGACTCCAAACACACACTTTGCGGGCTTGAGTTTGATGTTCACCCTATGCAAGTTGGCGAAGGTTTCTGACAGGTCCGCCACCGAGGTGTCCTTCTTGCGGGTCTTGACCACTATGTCGTTGATGTAGGCTTCCATGTTCCTTCCCATTTGCTCACCCAGCGCGATGCGCTTGAGCCTCTAGAAGGTAGTGTCGGCATTCTTGAGTCCGAATGGTATGTAGGTGTAGCAGTATACCCCGCAAGGGGTGATGAAGAATGTATTCTCTTCGTCCTCCTTGGCCATCTTGATCTGGTGATACCCCGAGAAGGCGTCTAGGAAGCATAGCAAGTTGCAGCCCGTCGTGGAGTCCACGATCTGGAGTGGTTAAGGATCCTTGTGAGAGGCTTTGTTGACGTCGGTAAAGTCAACACGGAGTCGTTCAACCCTGGTGGCCTTGGCGACCAACACGGGTTTGGAAGACCAGTTAGTGTGCAGGACCTCCTTGATGAGGTGCGCCTTGATCTTCTTCTCCATCTCGGCAACGATAAACTACTGATTCTTTGCGGATTCTCTCCATGCCATGGGGCATATTGTCAGGTGATGCTCGATCACCTCCCGAGGAAAGGATTAGTTGGGTGAAATAGTTTTTCCGCAAGTTCATTTTGTGAATTTGTTTGAAGTTTGGGTCATTTTTGTTTATTCTGCCCCATTCAGTAGCCCTAACACTTGCCTGTGATATTTAGTTTTGTGCCACGTCATTTCTACAGTGGGATCCACTGATCTCTACAGTGGGATCCATGGGTCAGTTTCAACTGGTGGTTTTTTGCCGCGTCATCTCTACAGTGGGATCCATGGGTTAGTTTTAACTGGTGGTTTTTTTACACCTAAGTAAAGTAGTGGGTTTTTGAAACCCTAGCCACAATTGCGGTTTTTTTTATAATTTTCAAATACTCATCTTGAGCATGAACATAATAAATGCAAGACACAAATAGTCGATTCAAGAACAAATTCATCCATACAAAAGCTATTCAATTCAAGATTGACATTTTCCATATATATAAGGTACCTAACATGTGTCGCTAGGATAATGATTCCTAGAATATTTATGGAACCAGCGCCAATAAACTCAACTACACATCTGCTATCTTGACAACCAAAACTAGGTAGCTGCTATCTTAACAACCAAAACTAAGCAACTGCTATCTAGTCCTTCTGAATCAACCCTATCAATTCTGCAATCTTCAGCTTCTTCCTACATACCGCTCATACGTTCCTGACGACCCACGCTGAAAATGGAAAGAGTAAGCTACTACATACAAAACTGCAAGTGGATACAATGTTGTTGGACAATGTCCACTTAGATCATCGGAAAGAGTCAGCTACTCTTGAGTAGTTTGTTGTACAAGTTTGAGAAACGATAGTTTGTGAAAGCAACACAACAGTCTTTTAGATCATCGGAAAACTCCTTGCTCCCACATGCCCTATAGAAGTTTGAACAAAAATGTCTCATGCACCATCGATGGTGCAACGGAGCATGCCTAGGAATGTCAATATTCATCGTATTGAGAATTCCTTGATGACGATCCGATATGAAACATATTTCCCTTTGGGTGGGTAATACATTGGTTCTCAAAGATAGAGCAACACTCTTAATTCTCATTGTTTTCCGCTCAAACCAAAGAAAAAGCCAAAGGAACCAACCAGTTGTTGCCATCATTTGCTATTGCAACCAAGAGAGTACCCTTGAATTGTCCAGTCAAAAAGGTGCTATCAACGGAGATAACATGCCTACAATATTCGAAATCCCTCATGCATTGCTCGAAATCCCAAATGCACGGCCAAATACTCGGATGGCTCTTCTATTTATTATCCTTGTCTTGTTCACATATGGTTCTACCACATGAAGCATGTCTTGATACACAACTAGATATGTGCCAATGGGGCCCTCTCATGGTCTTGCGCACAGAATCCAAGGACATCCATCCTCACATTTAACTGTGTAAAGATTCTTCACATCAAAGTGAACCACCGTGTACGGATGATGATAATTAACCGAGAAGTGCTCAATTAATTTCTTAAATTCCAAAAAGGTTTTGAACTTCAATCCGGGAGAAATCCCACTCTTCTCGTGATTATTATCCCAGTGAAAAGTTAGCCTTGGTCCAAGCACTATGCCCTTGCCGCTTTCAACCATGGCTTCATCCGCGAGACTAAGATCACAAAACAAAAATACCCAATGATTCCTCCCCAATACCATATCATGGATTTGGTCCTCTTTGGTCGTGAACCCCTCCTCATCAACTTCTTTCTTCGGTACCATCATCATCTAAGTCTGATGCATAGCCTCGAGTATACGTGATGTCACGGGCCATGTTCTCTTGTGTAATATATTTGTCCAAATCTCTAACATTGTTGTCGTGGAGCTCAACCTTATTCTCATCATGCCCATAATCAGCAGTGTCCTCTTCCAATACTTTGTCTTGGTTCTTTGAAATCGGACTCAATGTTTGGATCAAAGGAGGTTCACTCAATACCTCTTGGTTCAAGGGTGGAGACTCCTAGCATCCAACGGGGAGGCAAGACGGTTCAAGTACAAGTGTAAAGTATTATCTACCTTCTTGGTGGAAAATAGATCAAGAGCCTTGCCTACTGATTCGGCCACCACCTCCTTGTATGCAACCCAATGGGGCTCGGAGTGGATACACATTGTCTTCCAACAGATGTGCATTCCCAAGCCCACATTATGTCTTCCCTCCAACTTAACAACATCACTTGGGTCCATCCATTTCAATTCAATCCTCACTTCATCCAAGATCTCGGTGTATGTGAGACTACGCTCAAACACCAAGTCAATCTCATCCGGGTCCGAGTCTAGATTACCTTTCAAAAAGACGTCCTTGTCCACATGATGAATATGAACAATTCTCGCCATCCTTAACACAGAAGAGATTATATTAATTAACTACGCATGCCAATATGAAGACAAAAATCCTAATCATATAACCAACCTCTGACATACAAATCTTAAAAAGACTCTAACCCTAACCTAACAAGAACCCTAACCCTAACATTCGAATAACCCTAGCCCTAACATTCCAATACCCCTAACCCTAACTAAATCATAGACATCATTCTACCTAACATTGGCCAGTGCACCTAAAAATAACCAAACATTTAGAATCAAATCGAATTTCTAGGGTTTCAACCCACATCCCACCAAAATACAAGATTTCAATAGGTAAAATGAAGGGAAATGAGGGAGAGTACCTCTAGGAACTTGGGGGTCGAAATCCACAGAGCAATGCTTTGGATTTGGGAAATTTGGGGAAGGATTTGAGAGGGAGAGAGGGGAGGCGCATGGCTTGAGTTCTTCTCGGGTGAAAAATGATGAAGAGGTTGGGCTGGGAAGGTGGATGCGCACCTTATCTAGATTAGATTTCATGTGTAGCATCTTAGAGCTAGGTGCTATGATACTGCACCTGATTCCCTAGGCGCTACGTGACCACGAGCGAGGCTGGCCGCCACGCCGTCAGGATGCATAGCGCCTATGTTAAAAGACGCTACAATATGTTATGTGAAGCCTTTCAGTTAGATAATACATAGAAAGGTTAGTTGGGTGAAATAGTTTCGCCGCAAGTTTATTTTGTGAATTTATTTGAACTTTGGGTCAATTTTATTCATTCTGCCCCATTAGGCAGCCCGAACACTTGCCTGTGATCTTTTGTTTTGTGCCACGTCATTTCTTCAGTGGGAAACCCCACGGGACAGTTGACACTTGCCTGTGATCTTTTGTTTTGTGCCACGTCATTTCTCCAGTGGGAAATCCACGGGACAGTTTCAACTGGTGGTTTTTTGCACTCCAGGTCAATCCATGCCAATCCCACACTAGGGCCTTACATGTAAAGTGGTGGGTTTTTAAAACCCTAGCCACAATCGCAGTGGTTTTTTGTAATTTTCTTATTCTCATCCTGAGCATGAACATAATAAATGCAAGACACAAATAGCCAATTCACGCACAATTTCATCCATAAAAAAAGCTAGTCAATTCAAGATTGATATTTTCCATATATATAAAGTACCAAACATGCGTCGCTAGGAATAATGATTCCTGGAATCTTTATGGAACCAGAGCGAATAAACACAAATACACAGCTGCTATCTTGACAACCAAAACTAAGCAGCCGCTATCTTAACAACCAAAACTAAGCAGCTGCTATCTTGTCCTTCTGAATCAATCCTATCAGTTCTGCAATCTTCAGCTTCTTCCTGGCATAGCGCTCATACGTTCCTGACGACCCCTTCTGAAAATGAAAAGAGTAAGCTACTACATACAAAACTGCAAGTGGATACAATGTTGTTGGACAATATCCACTTAACATACCGTGAAACGAATTTCCTGTGCAATCAGCTCACGGGCTTTATATTCTGGAACCTAGAGACGCAAAAGAAAGAAAATCACACACGGGAGTATAACAGGAACCAATGGATGCTAGACAACACAATACTATACTTACACTGTCACTAATGCCTTTCGTGCACCGACCAAACTACAAAGAAGACCAAATCAGTTTGCATTGCAAAAGATATGCTGACTATAACAAAAAGAAAGGACATAGAACGTCTGTGGAACAAAAAACCTACTGCTCGCTCCATTTTGGAACCGCCGTACTTCAGCTCATACTTCATGCTTAGATCTTGCGCTGGAAACAATTTCTCATCATAAACTTGCTTAAGAGCATCTCTGAAACACAGCTGAACATTCTCCAAGGAAGAATAAAACAACAACACCAAGCATAAGTAGAGGGAAAGCACTCAAAAGCACAATAAATAAATAACAATGTTCCAAGTTCTGAAAAAGACTATTGTACAGCGCTGACCTGATGATCATTATTGACCCGCTTCCAAATCTCATAAAAGATACCATCAAGATCTTTCACAAACATGAGATATGAGCGCGTAATCCATATATACTCCTGAATTGAATCAAAAGAATGCAATTGTTATATACAACCATAACTAGGGCTGAACATCTGACTGAGCAATGAACAGAGGAATCATACATGGAATCCAAGAACTGCTAGATGCAGAGTCATATCAGGAATCCCAGCAGCGATCCTATTTGCTTGTAACATAGCCTTTGATAGCATATTCACCCACTAAATAACAGAACAGAAAAGTTATTGTGGCGCTGCAACGTTTATATAGTGATTTCATGGTTTTGAGAGGTCCAATATGCATACCTCAATAGAAGACTCCTTTGTCAGCACATACTGTTCAAGCCACTGTCGAGAACAACGTTGTTAGACCAAGAACACTAAAAATATTGAACAAAGTTCTAAACTTGAAGTAGCTGATCGTTGCTCAAGGCATACTTTAATTTCCTTCACAATTGTTTCCCAGTAGCGGAGATAAGCTTTATCAGCTTCAGGGGTGCTATAAAATTCTCGGTATCTGCTCCCACTTGGATACTCATTGCCACCCTGCACCCAAATAAATGAACAGGAAAACAACATAGCACAGCGGTTCTGACAAATGACAAGCACTGGGCATAAGAGAACAGGGATAATCAAGAGTATTCACTGGAGTACTTATTCAGTTCAAGAAGACTCAAATAACACATACTCCCTCCATCCCAAGGCTTAAGGCTTATAGTTTTTTTTTAAGTCAAGCCACGGAAAGTTTGACCAAACTTTTAGAAAAAACTATCAAGAACTATTATATTATATAGATACCATGTGAGAATATGTTTCATGATGTATGTTTCATTGATTGGAGTACTTATTCAGTTCAAGAAGACTCAAATAACACATACTCCCTCCATCCCAAGGCTTAAGGCTTATAGTTTTTTTTAAAGTCAAGCCATGGAAAGTTTGACCAAACTTTTAGAAAACTATCAAGAACTATTATATTATATAGATACCATGTGAGAATATGTTTCATGATGTATGAAAGGGTATGGACTACGTATTGTAATTATTAATATTTTTCTCTAAAAACTTGGTCAAACTTTAGGTTGTTTGACTTTTGCACAAAAATATAAGCCTTAAGCCTTGGGATGGAGGCAGTAGTACTCAAAACATGTCAAATATATACGGGGACTTAGAAAAAGGAGCAAACTTGTTTATGCATACGAAAACAGGATAGTGGTTGTATTCTGGGAGCAGTGTAGCATGTGCGCCCAATTGAGGTTTTAGGACTTGTTCCATCCAAATAACAACTGGAAACTAATCTCTGTTTTTTAATTTTTTAATGAAAGACCCCACTAAAATAAGGTCTGCCTTTACTATTTGTTGTAGATTGCACGCATTATCATACTTCACCACAATTTATTGCAAGCATTCATATTCTAACATGAGATTAATGTCCAAATGCTCCAATTATCTTAGTTTTAGTGTGGAGTTTCTCCAAGAGCCATATTTTCTTAGTCTTAGTAGTCACTTAACTTAAAAGTCATGCAACAAGTTACATTCATATTTCCTTAAATTTATGATCTTTCAGGAAGAGATTAAGAAGATATTTGATATTTGTCCGTTCAAAGGGGAAAGAAACCAGTTACCGACTGCGTGAGGACACAACAAACTAAATACATATATGCCTTACTGAAATTAAAGTAGTGAACCATATTACTTACATCACCATTGAAAAGGACTAGCCGCTGGTAGTCGGTCAAGCACTCTTTGTAACAGAGGTCAGAATCAAAATACCAACCAAAGAAGCTGTCTTCCTCGTAGTGGAAAAGGTAATTGTTCTTCACGATAAGGTCTGGAGGGTACTTGCGTTCCAATGCAGCAACATCCAGCTCCTCGACCGGCTTTCCTTTCAACAACTACACAGATGGAGTAGGTACATAAGAGGGCATAGTTGTTCCATGTATATACAATATAGATTATGATACACATATAGGAGCATCGATATGTGACTAACTAACCAGGGCAGCTCTGATGCGATAGAGTGCATGCTTGAGATAGAGCTTGTTGGCCTGCTCTTGGTCCAGTTTGGTATAAGTGTCAATCTCAGCCTTGTGAGCCGCTAGCACTTCACAGTGTTTCATATTTTCCTCCAGCGTGATAACATCGTCCGGTTCAGTATAAGTGGAACCCATATCAACAACTGCCGAATCAGATTCTCCATAATCTCTATCTCGTCCCTTGGTCTCGTTCAAGAAATTCTGGATTTGATATTGCACTAGAGCAGCTCGCAAATCATCATCGTGAAAAGATTTACGAGTAAGGGCTTCGAGGACTTCACGGGAAGGGAGATTTGAAGAACCGACCAAGTCCGAGCTGTCGTCGCGGACTGGTAATTGCAATTCGGCGAGGCGCGAGGAGATGATTTGATGGTACCTTGGCTCTGGTGAGGACTTAATAGGCTCGTCAGGGAGTCCGGCCGGCGGATCCACATCGCTGCTGCTATCCGCATGGAAAAGGGATCCAGAAAACGTTTCGAGATCTCCTTTAGCAGAAGCATCTTCAAGAAAGCGCCGGGGGGAGCCTCGTAGTCGAAAACCCTCCTGGCGTTCGACGCTCCTCTTACTCTGCAATATCTTCTTCCGCCGACTCGGCATCTGATCGACGATCAAAGGGGTGGAATTGCTGTGATGGAGAGGGAGGGAGGGGATCGCGATGCGGCCGCTAGGGTTTGGTGTGGATGGGGAGACGGACGGGTGGAGCAATCTAGAAGAGAAGACGCTGCACAGATCATTTCATGTACCCATTTTTCGTAAGAATTTCCCTCTTTCATCTCAAATTAAAACCCTATTTTTTTCTTATTTTCTTTGCCTGATTTTCTTGCAAGATTGTTTTAAACAAATAGAAAATTAGTAAAAGCTTTTAGAAAGATAGAGGGCATCCGGGCCTACCAGGCGTAACCCACCTACCATCCGGCCAGTGCCGGCCTGCACCAACCGGCCTTAGGCCTAGCCGGTGCAAACCCTAGAATCCACCGGACTCCCCTGGTCTTTTCTAGTTTGGACCCCTCATCACCGAATTAGCTTTCGCCAGTCCTTAGACTCCTCCCTCACTCTCTTCTGACCGACCACGACGCCTGCATCCTCCTGAGCGCCTCCTCGCGCAAGACCTATCTCGGTCGGCCTCGTCGACCTCCACCCCATGTCCCTTGCGTCTCTAAGCTTCCAAGACGCCAGCTCCCATCCTCCTGCTCATCTCTGATGGTGGCAGTGTACACCTCGCAATCGGTGCGCCATGTCCATGCGCCCCACTACCATCGATGACCGCAACCACCTCGTTGCTCCCCACCTCCTGGTGCTCCACCATGCCGCCCCTGAGCTTGTACTTTGCCTCCAGCTCATGTGACGCCGGCCACCTCCTTTGCTCTAGCACATCATCGTAGCCATCCTCGTGCTCCTATGGCCGCGTGACCCCGAGCCTGAGCACCTCGACCCCGATGTTCCTAACAGGCCCTATGTAGCATCCCATTTGTCTAACAACTGTAATGCTACTTGATCTAGTAATATATTGGCTACTTCATACACATAATTGTTGCATCATCATTATTTCATGCTCATGTCATCATGCCACCTTGCATTTGAGCATCATATAAAACCCTTTTGTGTATGGTTCTTCTCTCATATGCATTGTAAATTGTATTTGGTTCTTGATATATTGTTTAAATGCCCAAGTTGGGTTGGGGGCATATCTTTTATTGACTCCACCACCTTTTCTTTCACCACTTTATAATTCTACCACCCTAATTACCCATGGGCTTTTTATTTTAGTTGGCATTTACTCTAGCTCATGCGGTTTGGGATGGATCTAAATCTAAATTCTTTTGCTTGGCCTTTTTTCCACTTCTTGGGAATGCATAAGAATAATGCCATGCTATTATTTTTGTTTTCACAATTAGCAATGTGGCATTTAATGCTTATGCATGGGCCATGCAACCTTCTCCAACTTTGGCCCTTCTTTGTTTTAATTGATTTTTGAAGGGCTCATCTCTCTTCTCTCTCTCTTCCATTCTTTTGGCTTGATCTAGTATGGTCATGCAAAAACCCTCCACCACATCTCTATCCCTCTTTTCCACTCCTTTTGTTGATAATGCTAAACCCTACACCCATTCTTCATATTCTTGTAAAATGCCAAAATGGCACATACTTCTATTATGTATGTGGGCATCACTCATCTCCACTCTATTTTTTTTCTTCCCTCCTTTCTATCTTTGGTGCTCCCAAAACTCTCTGTTCAAAACTACCGGCAAGGTTCAAAAGTTTTGGAATAAAATGCTTGCTTGAATTTGAAACAAACAAATCAAATAAAAAAATAAAAGAAGAAGAGATAAGAGAGAGGTTCATACCTGGCAGTCCAACCAGCCCAGCAGCCACCTGGCCCGATCCCTCTCCCTCCCGCTTGGGCCGGCCGTAGCATGCCACCAGTGGCCCAGTACCCCTTCACCCCGACGCCGTCTCCTGTTCCTCTTCATCCGTCGCCTTCCTCTCTCTCTGCCTCGCTAACGGGAGGGAGCAGGTTGCCGTCGCCACCGTCAGCCGCGTCATCTCCCTCCCCTTCTTATCCCCCAAGCCGCGGAGGCCTCCTCGAACCCTAGCTACTCCCTCTTCCCCTCCTCTCCGCCGCCATCCCCTACCTCTGCTCCCATCTATTTTTTTCACCCTGCCCGAGAGCAACCGCAAGGAGAGTGTCGTCGTGTCGTCGCCATGATCTTCGTCGAGGCCACCTGATGGCGGGGAACACTTCTCCGCGCTTGGGCCGTCCTCTAGCAAGCAGCAGAGGGACCGCCGCTCCCTGGAGCCACCTCCCCGAAGACGTCTCTGTTCGTGTCGAGAGGACCTCACCGCCGGCGACTTCCTGGACTCCTTCTCGGAGCTTCTGGCCATCATCGGCACCACTTCCAGTGGGAATTAATTGCGGTGAGCACCCTTTCTCCTTTCCTCCCTCTAGCATCATCCCCGCCGACCAGCAGCCCGCCCTATCGCCGGCGTTTCTCAGCCGCACGCACACCTGACGGAACCCTCAGTGGCAGCAGCGAGCCCGCGCCTCCGTTTTTCTCCTCTCTGAAAACCGAGATCCCCCAACCTTAACCGACGTCCTATGCCTCTCTTCTTCTCGCTCTTGTGATCATGGCTCATCCTGCAGTGTTTGGAAACCGACTCCGCATCAATCCATCCACCGCTGTGCTCGGAATCATCTGAGGAAGTTTGACAAAATTTCTCTGTTACAGCTGTCCACAAAGTTTCAGTTTTGACTGCAGTTTTCCCCTCTGTTTATCACAGTTTTCCGGCAGCTGTAGACCTCCTCTGGATAAACCTTGAATACAAGAGTTATAGGTCTAAGTGTGATCTACATTTTTCGTTTTTACACCATCCCTAAATACTGCCTAGATCTATCGCCATCATCGCCCGAAATTGGAACCAGCTAGCCCTTTTTTTTCGAACACTCGTATCGGAGCACTCCTGGCGGATTTGCACATAGGCCCTCTACCTTTTGGCAGCTCAACCCACCGTCCTCCCCTTCGCCACTTGTCACCACCTCGTTCGCTAGCGCTTCCGTGGCCCCTCTTTTCCTCTGCCCCACATGTCATTGACGGTGGGTAGAATGTCCCTGAGTGAGAAAAATCGCCAGAGTTTTCTAAAATCAAATAAAATTTAGGAAATGTTTATAACTTAAATAATTCATATCTTTTGAAATGTTTTGAATTTGGAAAAAGTTATAAAATGAAATATGAATGTTTTTCAATTATAAACTCAACCATGTTTTCAAATTTAACCAGATTTGACTCTATCTAGTCAAACCTTTGACTTTGACCCCTTTTTAATAATTTTGACTTTAAAATAAATTTAAATTCATATTTCCAAATAATACAAATAATATATGTTTTAAAATCAGAAAAATGTGAGGATTTCAAATATGCCCTCCAAAATATATTTTGAACACTTTAAATTTCAAGTTGGCTAAAATTACAAGAAAATGCCCTTCTCACTTAATTAATCAATAACTTTTGTTTTATAACTCCAAATTTAACAAATGATATGTCTAAAATGATCAGCTCGACGAGACCTTTCTGTTTATGCATTCCATGTTCTGTTTTGCAGCATGCATCATATAAATTTAAAGAGTACAACAACTTATTTGGGTATAAAATGTGACCAAAACCCAATAAAATGATTTATTCTTGTATTCCACACCTCACCCATGCCATGCTATATTATTGCCATGCAATTGTGCACCATTCATCATGGCATGATTGTTTGCTTGTCGCATTTTTTTCTTATGCTTGTGCACTTTATTTATGTTGGCCCTTGTTTGTTTGGTTCTTCTTCGAATAGACACTGAGCAGGGGATATATCAAGAGACCCAGGAGCACTACCCAGATCCTTCTCTCGCTTCAACTGAGCTGCCAGGCAAGCACTACCACATGCTTGCATACATATAGTACCTATTGCCTCTATCTTATTCTTGCATCATTGAGTCGCGAATGCATTAAACTGAATCCCAAGTATTGCATAGCCTTTACTTTTAAACCCCACCGAAGCTTGTTCCTCCATCCCATGAGCCATTACTACAGGAGTTGTTTGAGCCATGCGAGTCGTAGAACAGCATGTGTAGGGTATGTGAGTGTCTGATGGATAACGAGGTACCCAAACAACTTAACCTGAGTAGTAATGGGATAACTAATGAAAGTGGCACCGGTGAGCAATATCTGCTATTTGTTTTTCCTGCTCACTTGTGTCCCGTAAGACCCCGAGTACTTGATTCCTGTTCCAAGAATATTCGCGCTATCCACATCCGGGAGGTGTATGGGACCCCCCTGAGCCAGAGCTTGATTCATTCTTATTTCTTGGGGCCACAAACTAGTTTGAGGTTTTATTTTACTATCCTGTACTTATGCCATGCTTTACTGCTTTATTTACGATTGTGCGATGTACTGCACCTGTACTGTTTAGGTAAGCGGAGTGTTTTCGCGGTATCGACAAGCCCAGTCACACTTTCGGGTTCCCAGTCGTTTACAGCCATTGACGCAAACCTTGAGTCAGTCTCGAAGTCAGCTAACTTCGTTGCGGGTGTACTCAATGGGGTGGCCCCCTGAAATATTTCTGAATCTGGTGATGGCTTTGTCGTGAAGGCCTCGTTGGGTTTTGATTTGGTTTTTCCGAGGTTGATCGAGTGTGTGTTGCTATTTGTGCACCCCTGCAGGGTAAAACTTTCTGAAAGCCGTGTCCGCGGTTATGGACGACTTGGAGCACAGTTTCTGGATCATAGACAAGCATAACTAAAGTACCGCTTTTAATTTGACCTAAGTAATTGACTAGTAAATAGAGCAACACTCATGGAATGGATAATAAAACTGCCAACGGATGGGGGGGTTGTTCGTCCGCTTCCTCGTTGGTAAGCGAGGAGGAGGATGGATCTGTTAAGATTACCAATATAACTGTTGTTATTAATTCACGGACATCCGTCTATCTTTGGTTAGGCGGATGGTTAGCGAGTATCTATAGAACTGTTAGGGTTTATCTTTTGCTGCAATTGCGTCACCCCAGGTTGTGTCCCCTTTAGAGGCATAAAGACTTGCTGAGTACCCCTAGGGTCTCACACGATAAATTATTTGATTCAGATGAACAGGTACACTCACAAGATGGATACTGGGTGGAGGAGACAGACGATGTGGGCAACGATCATTCGGTGTAGAGATTCCGGGAACGGGGATCCGTGAGATCTGTGGGCGGGATGTGTTTATTTTATGGGGCATCTTATGCCGGTTTGCTTCTTATCCATACTCGGATCTTGTTTGCCGCTTCCGCCTGATACTCTGATGTTTGATGTATGAGGAGATATCCTAAACTATTATATCTATCTAGGACTTTTGAATCTTGCCGTATGGCGCTGCGATATTTCCTTTCTTTTTAGATGGAATGGCTCTGATGTACTATTGTATGGTGGCTTGCATACATACTCATTTGTGTATGTAGTTGATCCCTTCGCCTGCCGATTACGCCGCCCGTTCTTGTCCCGATGTTTGGAAATGGTTGGGACGGCCGAAAGGTCTACCTGTGAGTGGCTTTTAGGGCCCCACCTTACTATTTCAACCATTTCCGTTCATCCAGGCTTGAATCTAGGAGCGTAATTCACCGAGGTAGTTACAATTGGTATCAGAGCCATCCCGACCTTCAGGGTCTCAGCCAAATGGTCGTTGTCAGTCTAGCAAATATTTTTGGTAGTTATGTATACTAGGGAAAAACAAAACGCGAGAGTAGGACTGCTTCCACTTTTCTTCTTACCCACCACCCACCCTTTTCTGGTAAGGAAGTGTAATGTTTTCAATCCTCTTCTTAAAAGTTCAAACTAGGATTCACGTGTTCTGGGTTTCCGTAGTACCATAGTTTGTGTGTGTGTGTGTGTGTTCGTTTCCGTAGTTACTAATCTTTAGGTTCATCGTGAGAAGAAGGGGTTAGGATATGTGTTTTTACTTATTCATGTGCGGAGGAATGATTTGAGTGCGGGATGGAGTCGCGACCATACCACTACTCTTATCATTCGCTCTTGTATATTGAATTGGTAGAGTCACTAATCTTGATTCGTTAAGTGATTTTGCGCATCTACTGGTATTTTAATGCCGAAATTTGCGAAAAAAAATTCTTTGATATATCTGTGTACCACACCCCTTTTCAGTCGTGTGCGATATGCTTAATATCTTCTAGGTGCTTTGAACTTCGTTGATATTTTAATATCATCTTAGTAAATTGTATCCTTTAATCTTGAGTAATTCCATCTTGGTACTATTTTGGATTATTATTATTCTCCATCATAGTACTGACTTGTGTTTTATATCAATCACAGGATGGCTCCACCACGCCGTTCTGAGGAGGACATACAACCTGAACTGGGGGCCGCGTTGTCAAGCATCGCCAATGCCTTGGCAGCAATGCAGCAGAGCCAGCAACGTTTTGAAGAGAGTGTTCGGAGGAATGAGTTTGTTCCGTTACCTCCACCTCCCAAGAGAGGAGACATCAAAAGCTTCCTGAAGTTCAACCCACGCCAATTTGATGTTTCTGATCAACCACTTGATGCTGATGATTGGTTGCGTGAGATGTCAAGGCTACTGGTGACTGCTGATGTTCCTGAGCAAGAATGGGTAAAGTGTGCCACTCACCTTCTGAAGGGAGATGCAGCTCTCTGGTGGGAGAATTACCTGAAGGAAAACCGCACGGATTTTCAGCCTACTTGGGGACAGTTCACTGGAGCCTTCAAAGAGCAGTATCTGTCAGAAATTGTCATGGAAAGGATGAAGGAAGTGTTTCTCAACCTCAAGCAGGGAAATGACAATGTCAACACCTACATCAGAAACTTCATGAACCTTTCTCGATATGGTGGCGATGAGATCTTAGATGACAAGAAGAAGCAAAAGAGGTTCCGACAAGGGCTCAATGCATCGATTAAATATGCAATCACACATGCAAGACCGACGTCTTTTCTGGAACTTCAGCATACAGCTCTGCAAGAAGAAGCAAGTAAGCAAGTGTTTGAGGAGTCAAAGAAACATAACCGTGATGCAGCAAGTTCTTCAGCTATGTCAGCTCCTTCTAAGCGTCGCGTTTGGGTTCCTAACACCCCACCGTCGCTCCCGGCTCCACCAAGACCTGCAAGCTTCACGACAAGGCCACCAAACTTCCTCACTGCTGCTCCCAGGGGCTACAACAACCACTACCCTGGAGCGCCTGGCGGAGTCCCTGGCTACGTTGCTCCACGTCCACCTGGTGCTTGTTTCACGTGTGGAGACTCTGGGCATCAAAACTGGAACTGTCCGATGAAAAACCAAGCTCTTCCTCCACCACCTCCAAGATCTACGGCAAGCTCTCCTATGGTTCGTGCACCACCACCTCGGGCTCTCAACATCAACACCAAGCCCGGGTCTATTGTTGCTCGTGCCAACTGTGTCAACGCCGCTCAAGCTGAGCATGCACCTGGAGTTGTGATGGGTATGCTATCCGTTAACTCAGTCCCTGCATGAGTTTTGTTTGATTCTGGTGCATCGCATTCATTTGTTTCTCACAAGTTTGCAAATGAGAACGAGTTAGCTATGGAACCTCTCCTTAAGCGGTTAATGGTCCTTTCTCCTGGAGCAACAATGGCAGCTGCTAAAATCAGTCATGGCAATAAAGTTGAGATTGGTGGCTCTTCGTTCTCGGCGTCCTTAATTGTTCTGGGCAATTCTGACATTGATGTCATCTTGGGCATGGATTGGTTGACAACAAATGCAGCGTTGATTGATTGTGCTGAACGCTCGGTTTCGCTGAAGATTCCTGAAGGCCATATAGTCTTTTCGCCAAGTCTGACTCCTGCTATCCAGCTTTTCTCTTTGGCGGCTCTCAATGATGATGCTATGGAAGCTATTCAGAGTGTTCCGGTGGTCTGCGAGTTCCCAGATGTCTTCCCTGAAGAGTTGCCAGGTATGCCTCCGGATCATGAGGTTGAGTTTGTAATTGAACTTGAACCTGGAACGGCTCCTATCTCCAAGCGACCTTATAAAATGGGTCCTGATGAGTTGGCTGAACTCAAACGTCAACTTGATAAACAAGAGAAGTTGGGTTTCATTCAACACAATACTTCTTCTTGGGGTAACCCAACAATCTTTGTGAAGAAGCGAGACAGGACTGATAGACTTTGTGTTGACTATCGGGCTCTCAATGCTAAAACCATCAAGAACAAATATCCCCTTCCGCGGATCAATGATCTCTTCGATCAGCTAGCTGGAGCTGTGGTATTCTCTAAGCTGGACTTGAGAAGTGGTTATCACCAAATCAAGATTCGCAAGGAAGATGTTCCCAAAACAGCTTTCACCACCCGCTATGGCCTGTATGAGTACACGGTCATGTCTTTCGGTCTCACCAACGCACCTGCCACCTTCTCGAGGCTCATGAACTCGGTTTTCATGGAGTATCTTGATAAGTTCGTTGTGGTCTATCTGGATGACATCTTAGTCTATTCTAAGTCTAAGGAAGAACATGAAGAACACCTTCGGTGTGTCCTAAACAAGCTTCGTGAGAACCGTTTGTATGCAAAGTTCTCCAAGTGTGAGTTTTGGCTGCCTGAAGTAACCTATCTTGGTCATGTCATCTCTGCCAAGGGCATTGCAGTCAATCCGAAAACTGTAAAGACAATTGTTGAATGGCTTCCTCCTGTTAATGTCAAAGAAGTGCGGAGTTTCCTTGGTTTGGCTAGTTATTGCCGTCGCTTCGTTCAGAACTTTTCGAAGATAGCGAAGACTCTTACCGATCTTCTCAAGAAAGGCAAGAAATACCTTTGGACTCCTGCATGTCAAGCAAGCTTTGAGACACTCAAAGAGAAGCTCACTTCCACACCAGTCTTGGTTCCTCCGGACACATCTAAGCCTTTCCAGATATTATGTGATGCCTCTTTGCAAGGATTGGGCGCGGTCCTTATGCAGGAAAGACAAGTTGTTGCTTATGCCTCTCGACAGTTGAAGACGCATGAGATCAACTATCCTACACATGACCTCGAGGTCGCAGCAGTTGTCTTTGCTTTGAAGCTTTGGAGGCACTACTTGCTTGGCAACCGTTGTGAAATCTTTTCTGATCACAAGAGTTTGAAGTATATCTTCACACAGCCTGATCTCAACCTTCGGCAGAGGAGATGGATTGAAGCAATCAATGATTTTGATTTGACCATCAACTACACTTCGGGCAAAGCTAATGTCATGGCCGATGCTCTCAGCCGCAAAGCTTATGTCAACAACCTCATGATGGAAGAACAACAGCCTCTCTTGTGCGAGGAATTCCGTCAGCTCAACCTTGAAGTTGTGGAACAAGGGTATCTCAGGAACCTTCTGGCTACTCCTCTCTTGGAGGAAAAGATTCGCTTTCGTCAGCTTGGTGATTCGCACACCAGAAAGATCACCTCCCAGCTTCAGCTTCCGAAGTATGAGTCCTTCCACGTCGATGATCAAGGCACGCTTTTCTTTGAACACCGGATGTTTGTTCCGAACTACCCGGGTTTGAGAGAGCAAGTTCTCAAGGAGGCGCATGAATCTGTTCTTTCTATCCACCCTGGCAGCACAAAGATGTACATGGACTTGAAAACACAATATTGGTGGCCGGGTTTGAAACGATATTGTGCCAAGTATGTCTCGGAGTGTGATGTCAGCCGCAGAGTGAAAGCTGTCCATCAGAAACCTTCAGGTCTTCTACAGCCATTGAAACCCCCGGAATGGAAATGGGAGAAAGTAGAGATGGACTTCATCACTGGTTTTCCAAGGTCGCAGAAGGGCAACAATGCAATCTTTGTTGTCATTGACAGGCTTTCTAAAGTGGCTCACTTCTTCCCCGTCAAGGAAACAATTTCTGGAATTCAGTTGGCTGAGCTCTATATCAACAGAATTGTCTCTCTGTATGGGGTTCCGCTTGAGATCAGTTCAGACCGTGGAAGCATCTTCACTTCCAAGTTCTGGGAAAGTTTCCAAAATGCTTTGGGAACAAAATTGAACTTCAGCACAGCTTACCACCCTCAGTCGCAAGGACAAGTTGAAAGGATAAATCAGATTCTGGAGGATATGCTTCGTGCTTGCGTCATCTCCTTTGGCATGAAGTGGGAAGAATGTCTTCCTTATGCTGAGTTCTCTTACAACAACAGCTTCCAGAAAAGTCTGAAGATGGCACCATTTGAGGCTCTCTATGGCCGCAAATGCAGGACTCCGATTGGTTGGTCGGGTGCAGGAGAAAGGATATGGTTTGGCCTTGACATTGTAACTCAAGCGGAGGAGAAGGTGCACATCATTCTGGAAAATCTGAAGATTGCTCAAAGTCGCCAAAAGAGCAATTACGACAGGAAGCACACGGACATGGAGTATGCCCCTGGTGATCTCGTTTACCTTCGTGTCACCCCCATGAAAGGCACACACTGTTTTGGTATCAAAGGAAAGCTGGCTTCTAGATACATCGGTCCTTTCAAAATACGTGGAAGAAGAGGAGAAGTTGCTTATGCTCTTGAGCTCCCGGAAAAACTCAAGGTCCATGATGTTTTTCACATCTCTCAACTCAAGAAGTGCTTCAAGGACCCCGGCAGGACCGTGGATCACGAGCTAATCAATCTCCAAGAAGACCTGTCTTATCAAGAACTCCCCACCAAAATCCTTGAGTTCGCAGAAAGAAGGACTCGCAACAAGTCCATCAAGTTCTACAAGGTGCAGTGGTCGCACCATTCCGTTGATGAAGCCACTTGGGAGCGTGAAGATGAACTCCGTGCCAACTATCCTACCCTCTTTGAGTCTTCTTCTTCTTCCTAGAATCTCGGGGCGAGATTCCTGTTTAGTGGGGGAGAGTTGTAGCATCCCATTTGTCTAACAACTGTAATGCTACTTGATCTAGTAATATATTGGCTACTTCATACACATAATTGTTGCATCATCATTATTTCATGCTCATGTCATCATGCCACCTTGCATTTGAGCATCATATAAAACCCTTTTGTGTGTGGTTCTTCTCTCATATGCATTGTAAATTATATTTGGTTCTTGATATATTGTTTAAATGCCCAAGTTGGGTTGGGGGCATATCTTTTATTGACTCCACCACCTTTTCTTTCACCACTTTATAATTCTACCACCCTAATTACCCATGGGCTTTTTATTTTAGTTGGCATTTACTCTAGCTCATGCGGTTTGGGATGGATCTAAATCTAAATTCTTTTGCTTGGCCTTTTTTCCACTTCTTGGGAATGCATAAGAATAATGCCATGCTATTATTTTTGTTTTCACAATTAGCAATGTGGCATTTAATGCTTATGCATGGGCCATGCAACCTTCTCCAACTTTGGCCCTCCTTTGTTTTAATTGATTTTTGAAGGGCTCATCTCTCTTCTCTCTCTCTTCCATTCTTTTGGCTTGATCTAGTATGGTCATGCAAAAACCCTCCACCACATCTCTATCCCTCTTTTCCACTCCTTTTGTTGATCTTGCTAAACCCTACACCTATTCTTCATATTCTTGTAAAATGCCAAAATGGCACATACTTCTATTATGTATGTGGGCATCACTCATCTCCACTCTATTTTTTTCTTCCCTCCTTTCTATCTTTGGTGCTCCCAAAACTCTCTGTTCAAAACTACCGGCAAGGTTCAAAAGTTTTGGAATAAAATGCTTGCTTGAATTTGAAACAAACAAATCAAATAAAAAAATAAAAGAAGAAGAGATAAGAGAGAGGTTCATACCTGGCAGTCCAACCAGCCCAGCAGCCACCTGGCCCGATCCCTCTCCCTCCCTCTTGGGCCGGCCGTAGCATGCCACCAGTGGCCCAGTACCCCTTCACCCCGACGCCGTCTCCTGTTCCTCTTCATCCGTCGCCTTCCTCTCTCTTTGCCTCGCTAACGGGAGGGAGCAGGTTGCTGTCGCCACCGTCAGCCGCGTCATCTCCCTCCCCTTCTTATCCCCCAAGTCGCGGAGGCCTCCTCGAACCCTAGCTACTCCCTCTTCCCCTCCTCTCCGCCGCCATCCCCTACCTCTGCTCCCATCTATTTTTTCACCCTGCCCGAGAGCAACCGCAAGGAGAGTGTCGTCGTGTCGTCGCCATGATCTTCGTCGAGGCCACCTGATGGCGGGGATCACGTCTCTGCGCTTGGGCCGTCCTCTAGCAAGCAGCAGAGGGACCGCCGCTCCCTGGAGCCACCTCCCCGAAGACGTCTCTGTTCGTGTCGAGAGGACCTCACCGCCGGCGACTTCCTGGACTCCTTCCCGGAGCTTCTGGCCATCATCGGCACCACTTCCAGTGGGAATTAATTGCGGTGAGCACCCTTTCTCCTTTCCTCCCTCTAGCATCATCCCCGCCGACCAGCAGCCCGCCCTATCGCCGGCGTTTCTCAGCCGCACGCACACCTGACGGAACCCTCAGTGGCAGCAGCGAGCCCGCGCCTCCGTTTTTCTCCTCTCTGAAAACCGAGATCCCCCAACCTTAACCGACGTCCTATGCCTCTCTTCTTCTCGCTCTTGTGATCATGGCTCATCCTGCAGTGTTTGGAAACCGACTCCGCATCAATCCATCCACCGCTGTGCTCGGAATCATCTGAGGAAGTTTGACAAAATTTCTCTGTTACAGCTGTCCACAAAGTTTCAGTTTTGACTGCAGTTTTCCCCTCTGTTCATCACAGTTTTCCGGCAGCTGTAGACCTCCTCTGGATAAACCTTGAATACAAGAGTTATAGGTCTAAGTGTGATCTACATTTTTCGTTTTTACACCATCCCTAAATACTGCCTAGATCTATCGCCATCATCGCCCGAAATTGGAACCAGCTAGCCCTTTTTTTTCGAACACTCGTTCAGTTTCGTCAGGGTCTGAATCGGAGCACTCCTGGCGGATTTGCACATAGGCCCTCTACTTTTTGGCAGCTCAACCCGCCGTCCTCCCCTTCGCCACTTGTCACCACCTCGTTCGCTAGCGCTTCCGTGGCCCCTCTTTTCCTCTGCCCCACATGTCATTGAAGGTGGGTAGAATGTCCCTGAGTGAGAAAAATCGCCAGAGTTTTCTGAAATCAAATAAAATTTAGGAAATGTTTATAACTTAAATAATTCATATCTTTTGAAATGTTTTGAATTTGGAAAAAGTTATAAAATGAAATATGAATGTTTTTCAATTATAAACTCAACCATATTTTCAAATTTAACCAGATTTGACTCTATCTAGTCAAACCTTTGACTTTGACCCCTTTTTAATAATTTTGACTTTAAAATAAATTTAAATTCATATTTCCAAATAATACAAATAATATATGTTTTCAAATCATAAAAATGTGAGGATTTCAAATATGCCCTCCAAAATATATTTTGAACACTTTAAATTTCAAGTTGGCTAAAATTACAAGAAAATGCCCTTCTCACTTAATTAATCAATAACTTTTGTTTTATAACTCCAAATTTAACAAATGATATGTCTAAAATGATCAGCTCGACGAGACCTTTCTGTTTATGCATTCCATGTTCTGTTTTGCAGCATGCATCATATAAATATAAAGAGTACAACAACTTATTTGGGTATAAAATGTGACCAAAACCCAATAAAATGATTTATTCTTGTATTCCACACCTCACCCATGCCATGCTATATTATTGCCATGCAATTGTGCACCATTCATCATGGCATGATTGTTTGCTTGTCGCATTTTATTCTTATGCTTGTGCACTTTATTTATGTTGGCCCTTGTTTGTTTGGTTCTTCTTCGAATAGACACTGAGCAGGGGATATATCAAGAGACCCAGGAGCACTACCCAGATCCTTCTCTCGCTTCAACTGAGCTGCCAGGCAAGCACTACCACATGCTTGCATACATATAGTACCTATTGCCTCTATCTTATTCTTGCATCATTGAGTCACGAATGCATTAAACTGAATCCCAAGTATTGCATAGCCTTTACTTTTAAACCCCACCGAAGCTTGTTCCTCCATCCCATGAGCCATTACTACAGGAGTTGTTTGAGCCATGCGAGTCGTAGAACAGCATGTGTAGGGTATGTGAGTGTCTGATGGATAACGAGGTACCCAAACAACTTAACCCGAGTAGTAATGGGATAACTAATGAAAGTGGCACCGGTGAGCAATATCTGCTATTTGTTTTTCCTGCTCACTTGTGTCCCGTAAGACCCCGAGTACTTGATTCCTGTTCCAAGAATATTCGCGCTATCCACATCCGGGAGGTGTATGGGACCCCCCTGAGCCAGAGCTTGATTCATTCTTATTTCTTGGGGCCACAAACTAGTTTGAGGTTTTATTTTACTATCCTGTACTTATGCCATGCTTTACTGCTTTATTTACGATTGTGCGATGTACTGCACCTGTACTGTTTAGGTAAGCGGAGTGTTTTCGCGGTATCGACAAGCCCAGTCACACTTTCGGGTTCCCAGTCGTTTACAGCCATTGACGCAAACCTTGAGTCCGTCTCGAAGTCAGCTAACTTCGTTGCGGGTGTACTCAATGGGGTGGCCCCCTGAAATATTTCTGAATCTGGTGATGGCTTTGTCGTGAAGGCCTCGTTGGGTTTTGATTTGGTTTTTCCGAGGTTGATCGAGTGTGTGTTGCTATTTGTGCACCCCTGCAGGGTAAAACTTTCTGAAAGCCGTGTCCGCGATTATGGACGACTTGGAGCACAGTTTCTGGATCATAGACAAGCATAACTAAAGTACCGCTTTTAATTTGACCTAAGTAATTGACTAGTAAATAGAGCAACACTCATGGAATGAATAATAAAACTGCCAACGGATGGGGGGTTGTTCGTCCGCTTCCTCGTTGGTAAGCGAGGAGGAGGATGGATCTGTTAAGATTACCAATATAACTGTTGTTATTAATTCACGGACATCCGTCTATCTTTGGTTAGGCGGATGGTTAGCGAGTATCTATAGAACTGTTAGGGTTTATCTTTTGCTGCAATTGCGTCACCCCAGGTTGTGTCCCCTTTAGAGGCATAAAGACTTGCTGAGTACCCCTAGGGTCTCACACGATAAATTATTTGATTCAGATGAACAGGTACACTCACAAGATGGATACTGGGTGGAGGAGACAGACGATGTGGGCAACGATCATTCGGTGTAGAGATTCCGGGAACGGGGATCCGTGAGATCTGTGGGCGGGATGTGTTTATTTTATGGGGCATCTTATGCCGATTTGCTTCTTACCCATACTCGGATCTTGTTTGCCGCTTCCGCCTGATACTCTGATGTTTGATGTATGAGGAGATATCCTAAACTATTATATCTATCTAGGACTTTTGAATCTTGCCGTATGGCGCTGCGATATTTCCTTTCTTTTTAGATGAAATGGCTCTGATGTACTATTGTATGGTGGCTTGCATACATACTCATTTGTGTATGTAGTTGATCCCTTCGCCTGCCGATTACGCCGCCCGTTCTTGTCCCGATGTTTGGAAATGGTTGGGACGGCCAAAAGGTCTACCTGTGAGTGGCTTTTAGGGCCCCACCGTACTATTTCAACCATTTCCGTTCATCCAGGCTTGAATCTAGGAGCGTAATTCACCGAGGTAGTTACACCCTACTCCGTCTTTCCAAGGCCACACCCTCGAGGCTAACCACTATACTCTGGTCGGTGCCCTACTCGCCCCCTCACTGACGGCTCTGCCTCCAAGCAGCACATATTCCTACGAGGGCGGAGCAGTACTCGGTCGCTGATCCAGGGCGACGGGTGGGACGTTTTTGTTTCCATTGATTCATCGAAATATATTTTCAATGTATAAATAATAATTATACTATGATTCTAATCTGCACAACTCCGTCCAGATTCTATCTATAGGAAATATCTTAAAAGAACAGAGAAGCAAATCTGCAACTTATACTAAATCTTCTTGGGTCTAAGTCGGGCTTAGGGATGTGCTACAGAAAGAATGTAGTAGATGAATAACTTATAAAGTTGCCAATCCTATGAAACAAAGTGGGTTCTGAAAAAAGGTCACCTGTGCTGCTCCCATCTTCTAAAATGCATGCCATAGGCTGGTATTCAACTTCAGCCGCTCAAACGAAACCAAAAAGTTCTCTAGAGAACATGCGTGAACTTCCCAGGAGTAGTATAAAACCACAACATCTCTTTGTCGAAATTCCCAGGAGAAGTATAATGCACGCTCCTGCTCCTGCCGATCTTGGGTTCCTTGTTCTAAAGCCAATTCGTGCGAAAATTATGCACATCCCTATTAGCTACAGTTTGCAAGCTTCTGTTTGAACAGTGGCTTGCCCTACCCGATCGAAACAATGCGGCCAGGCTGAAATTCATCATCGATGGCGTTTGTCGTCTCCCCAGTTTTAAACCTCTGGGGTTCCTTCTTCCTCGACTTCGAGAAAGGGCGTCCAAGAACATGCTCCCCCTTCCAGATGAACTCCTTGAGTGGACCGGTAATGCTCCGATGGACAGGAAGAGAGCGCCATAACTCACCTGGGCGGGACAAGCAGGCAGCGGAGGTGCTCGAGGTCGGTAGGACCAGATCCTGTATGCGGGAGTCAGGTGCTGAAGTGCGCGCACGCTGGCGGGCGGAACGGCGGTTGGTGGCACAACGGAGGGCGCGGCTCCTCCAACTCCGTGCAGATCCAACCATGGCGGACCTTCCCTCGCCTCTGATCTCCAGGTGGCCTCGTATGGAAACAAATCCGTATTGGCCAGGCCAGCCCGTAGAGATCAGAGTTTTGTTTAGGAACGGGACTGTTTCTTTCCTTTCCTTCAAAAACACGGTCGGATCGCTGGTCGGATCTCGCTAGCTAACGGGACTGGGCTGGACGACGTACGAAAAAACCAATGCACGGACGAAGACGAAAACCACCTCAAGCAAAACCGCTACTCCTTTAACAAAAGGGCAGCGCTTGGAGCGATCTCTGGATCCCACGAGGCACAACTAGGAGACCGGTGGCTAGCACGGGCCAATCGATTATCACAAGGGTTAGTGAACTCATGAATCCGATCACGGAACTATGAGATAAGGACCTAATCTGAAACAATTTCACCAAAGAGGATTCTAGGGATATCCTCACCATCTCTCTAAAACCTAATATGGAGGATCGGGTTGTTTGGCACTTTGACAGTAAGGGAATTTTCAGTGTGAAACCTGCTTACCCTCTCGGTGTGTATCTGCCTGATGTTAAGCTCCATCGTGATGCGAGTACTTCTGATAGCAGTGATGATTCTAGAACTGATTGGAAGAAAATCTGGGAGTTGGACGCCCCGGGTAAGGTTAAGCTGTTCCTATGGAGATTTGCTCAAAACAGCCTACTGACTAAAATGAACATTCAGAGAAAGAGGGTGGTTCTAGACACACGCTGCCCGGTCTGCAATAGACTTGACAAAGACGGTGCTCTTATCTTATTTAAATGCAAGTTTGTCAAGCAGGTGTGGCGTTTGATGGACATGGAGGAGTTCAGATTAGTACTGGTCTCATGCCCAAATGCAAGTACAGTTATGGAGTATATTTGGTCCTGTCACCCTGATACGCAAATAAAAATTATCATCCTTCTCTAGGATTGGTGGACTACTCGTAACAAAACCAATGTTGAGGAGACGAGAAAATCAGCTGAGGATGTGTGCCGTTTCATTAATAAACATTTGCTCGATTTTAAGCCTGAACCAAAACCGGTGGCTGGGGCTATTCTGCCAGAACACCGCTGGAAGCCCCCATCATCTGGCTGGGTTAAAGTGAATTTTGATGCCGCTTTCTTGGAGGCGATAGGACATGGGACCTTTGGCTTTGTCGTTCGGTCACACAGGGCGATTTTGTGGCAGCGGTGCAGGCATGTTGTACAACCAAAAGAGCGCTCTCTAGGCTGAAGCTAATGCATGTGTTGCGGCGATAGAAGATACTGCTGGTGTCATGGTATTGCCGACAAGTACGCCATGGAGGGGTTCTCATAGAGCGTGTTTAGAGACGTGGGTTAAGGCGGGAGGTTGACGGGTACGAGGTAACACAGCTTATCCAGGTTCAGATTCCACGACGGTGGCGGAATCCTACTCCTGCTATAAATCACTATAATGGCAATACGCCGAGTTACAGGGATTGGTTCGCTGTGCGAGGTATAAGTTAATCGATGCCCTAAAGGCTCCCACAGGTCCATCTTATATAGTCGCCAGATCCTAGGGTTACAGGTAAAGTCCTAGCCGGACAGGTTACAGAGTCCTACACGGTACACAACTTGTCTAATGTGTCTTGTACTCCAAGGCTCCGGGTACGCTGGTGACTCCTCCGTAGCCTTCCTTTATCCGGCATGGGCCTCCCTTCTGGATCCATCTAACTGGGCCGCCAAGCAGGCCATGGGCCTTGCTACCAACTGTGGGCCACATGCGTTATCCGTATTAGAGACATGCAATGGTGATACCCATTTAGCATATCCCCAAATGTAGCCTCCGGAGAACTTCGAGATCTTTTGTCGTCTTGCCTCTTCAGATTGAATGCTCCGTCTAGATGAATGTCGGCAAATCTTCAAGCAACATCGTGTAGTCCTCCCAAGAACTCTGCAATGTTCTCCGTCTTCAACATGTAAGTTGGAGAGCTGATGAATCTTCCATCGTACTCTTCTCGTAGCCGGACTGAATCCGTTCGTGCCGGAATCTTCAGATGGGATGGTTCACATGCCTATGTCAGTAGAGCGACGTAGACCATAGGTCAGCGACGTCTCGTAACTCACACATGCAGAGAACACAATCATAGCCGTTTTTCCCACACGAAGGATGCGAAACGTTGGCGGCGGCGGTGGGAACGTGGCGAAATTTCCGCGCACGCACGCGCTGTCCATGCAGCAACCGTTCGTTCAACTCGCACGAATCTTGACGCTGAGTACTATAAATTATAACCGTGATGATTTTTATGTTTTCACTGCATTCTTCCTCGCATTATCTTCTTCTTCCAGCGAACGCCTCCTCGAGCTCTCCGCATGCACCGAGGGAAAAAATCCTAGCCTTCCTCCAATCCCATAGTCACCTTCTTCCCCACACCAATGGCAAGCAGCAGCGCCACCCCATCCATGGCGGCGACGAGCGATGCCACAGCCAAGCCGGCGAGCTCCATTCACGTGCCTCCAGAGGGCGTGGTGGTGCCACGCACCGCAGGGGTGGAAACCACCGGCAGTGACCATATTCCAGCGGGTCTGGAACTGCTAGAAGAGGAGGGCGATTCCCATAAGGGAGAGTGGCGCGGCTCCGATATCACCGAGAGCGATCTCAAGGAGATGCTCGCCACGGGGTACCTCCCCATGATGGAGGGGCTGGTCTGGCGGCCGGCGAGGTTGTCCCTTCTCCCCAAGACGGAGAAAAGGTGTACCTCAAAGCCCAACTGGTACGCGGTGTCTCCCTCCCAATCTTCGACTTCTTCATAGAGGTCCTTAGCCACTACCGGGTTCAACCTCAGAACCTGTCTCCGAATAGCATCCTCGCGCTTAGCAACTACACGGCGCTTTGCGAGGGTTACCTAGGAATCAGGCCTAGGTTAGATCTGTTTATATATTTCTTCACTGTTAAGAGGGAAGTCGGAGTGAGCAAGGATGAACTCAGAAATTGTGGAACTATTAGCTTCAAGATCCGGCCTGGCCGGCGGTTCCCCGATATTGTAGGCCACGAGTAGAACTGGCAGAGGACATACTTCTATGGCCCAGACATCCCTCTGGATGGCCGAGAAGCAACATACCCGGATTTTGTCGATGGAGCTGCCGCTGAAGCCCCGACATGGAGATCCCAAGCCCTCCTTCCCCCCGATGACGAAGACTCCCACGCTGTTAGGCGGATTGAGTGGCTCGTAGACACGGGTCTGACCGGGTTGGACCTAGCCATGTGCTGGTTCATCAGGCGGATCTAGCCTCTGCAGCACCGCTTAAAGCTCATGCACCAGTATACCAAGGATAGGAAGGATAGCCTCCGCATCTTCGAGGATAACTTCTCGAGTGACTCCATCAAACTCCACCTCAAAGACATCGTCAAGGTGAAGGACATGAAGCGTGGATTCACCATCACCTACGATATGTTTGAGGGCGGCACATGCCCAGAGGTACCTGTTTATTTTCCGCGTATGACATATACTCCAGTTCTTCCATCTAGCATTGACCATTGCATCTAACACTTCAGGATTCACCTAACAGCTGAAGGAAATAGACGAAGGTAGCATGGCTGCCCAAGGGTACGACCCCAAGATGAAGGAAGTCATCGTCGTGTCCGACGACAATGTTCCGTTGGCGTGAAAGCGGAAGAGCTCCACCTCTGACGCTGCCGACGGAAGCAAGAAGAAGAAAACAGAGGGTGGAGCCTCCAAGAAGTCCACCGCCTCCCTGGAGGTAGAGAAAAGAAGAATGATTGGTATTCCGTTGACCAAAGCACCAACCGTTGTGTAAGCTTCTTAACATCTGACATTGTCTCTTTCTCGTCTTGTTCCTGTACTTATACTTCTGCACGTTTCAGGAAGAAGGCCAATATGAGTTTGAAGAAGACCTCCAAAACATCAGGAGCTTATAAAAACATCAAAGAAATGTTTCACTAAGCATCTCCCGCCATCGCCCCTACAACTCCAAGCTTCTAGCCTACTACCGCACCAACAAGCTCTCCAGCAAAGGTAACATCTAAACCTTCCGCCATGGAAGTGGACCCAGACGTTGCTGCGGAACTTGCTGTTGTCGGCGAGCAGGCAACACAAGAAAGCACCGCAACTGAAGTGGCTGAAGCTCCGACTAAGGATGCCACTGGTAGCGGTAAGGCAATGGTGGAAGGCGGAACTTTTGCCGCAGGCGGCGCCAATGCACCCAAGACACCAGCAGAATTTCCAAAGATCATCTACCCGGTGCTTACACCGAGTAGCTCAGCTCTGGTTCCTAGTGCAGCGCCGACTTCTCTGACATGTGGTCTTGAGGAGCTGCTCAAGCAGGCGAATATCCTGCGCGGAAATAGCCTTTCCTATAGCAAGATATTTTCCGAGAGCGCCACCAACCTCAAGATTATTGCACTTGTAAGTTTTGTATGCCTTTTGCATTTCATATGTAGTATCCCACTATATCCCCGAGGATTTAGACGGAAAACCATAGGTCTTTGGGTCTGAATGCTCTAAGAGTGACTAAGCTAGAAACTTCGCACTGTAGCCCCCAAGTATGTAGTTTGAATGAATTATTCCAACTAGATACTTTTAGAGTAGCATACGCATTGTTTGTAAATTTCAATACTGTAGCCCCCAAGCCTCTAGTTGAAACAAAATTAGTTCCAACTAGATGCTTAAAGAAAGACTAAGCATATTGCCGAGTTAAAAACTCTCACTATAGCCCCCAAGCCTCTAGGTGGATAACTATCTGGCTAGATGCTCCAAGTAGACTAAGTAACATTGATATTTTTCGCAGAATGAGAATGCTTGGAGAGGCGTCGTTAATGAGAAGTTCCACAAGCTGTGTGCTGGCCTGGAAGCTGAAAAGGATAAAACTGCCTTCTTGAAGGATCAAAACACCAAGAGCAAGAGTCTGTTTTTCTTTCCAATTTTGCACTCAAACTTGGTCTTGTGCCTACTCTCTGACTACTCATCGTGCGCTGTTATTTCTCCGACATGCAGAAGCTATTGCCAAGGCGAAGGATATTGTCGAGCAATCCAAGCACATAGAACAGCTGGATAGCGAGAACAAAATCCTCAAGCAGGAGAGGGCTGACACGCTGAAGATGCATGAAGAGTCTATGAAGGCCGTGCAGGAATCCGCCAACACAGATATCAACCGACTGAAGGAGGAAATTGCGATCCTCAAGGAGTAGAACAAAGCTGCTGATGAGCAGAATAAACGCAACCTTGAGGCTTACAAGGTCCCCCGACAAGAACGAGACTCCATGGCAGAGACGCTCCAACAAGCCGAGGCGAGCATCTTTGGTAAGCAATCTCCATCTTGTACTTCTGTAAGTCAGGTACTCTGAACTTTTTGTGTTATTGAACTCATGTACTACATTGCTTGGCCGAAAATGCAGCTCCTATTGGTTTAACCAATATTCCTCCTCCGCCAAAGGAATGCATGGTCCTTGCCGGCAACTTCATCAGTACCGCCATCAAGCAAGCAAAGGAAATTGCCAAGCCCCTAAACATCAATATCAAGGCGGTGGATTCCGTCATGAAATACTCGGAGATTCTGCGCCAAGCCCCCGAGCGCATCGTAAGTTGGAAAGCTTCATGTACCTGGGCTGGTGCCAGAATGTCACTGGCCATGGTCAAGGCTCACTATGAGAATGGTGACATCGACACGGTGACCTCGGGTCTGCCTGACGTAGACAATGATGGCCAGAAGATTGATCACAAAGCTATCTGGTCATTGCTCGCCGGCTACGACACCAGGGTAGCCGAGTTGGTCGATCCAAACTCCTTTGTGCCTCTCGAGATTATTGATGGCGACCAGCACAGCTCCTCCGAGTCCCTCAAGACCACCGACTTTGAAGATGATTAGGATGACTCTCCTGCCGCCGACGATGTTACCTCAAAGTCTCCTATGCTAGAGGAATAATAAACACATATGTAATATTTGTTTCCTATGGATGTATTGTATGCGGAAAAACTGCAGTTTTAATCTTAAGGCGTAGAACAATAGCTATATGCTTCCTGCTACTTAAGTACTAGTTCCATCATGTATATATTTTTAAGAAAGTGTTGGCTTATCCATTACTTTGGTTTTATGCTTGACTTTTCGTGAGTAGGAAGACTCGTATTCGGAACTATGCGCTCAGGTGATGATGCCCAATGGCACCGTCAAAACCTAAACACAAAATCGCCGACTTCAAGTGCCAAAAGTCACTACTCCAGAATACACATAAAAACGACAAAGAACGTGTAGACCGGAAAACTTAAGCTAACGCCCGAAGGCGGAATTTTCACAAGTGCAAATGCAAAACTTGCGCATAAAGGTTTTATACGATCCAAAAATAAACACTAAAGGAGGTAAAAGACTCAAGCATATGAGTGAACCAAAGAGCTTTATTTCATTGATCATATAAGAGGTACATAGTAGATAAAAAATATGCTAAGTGTAAAAAGGACGTAGCTGTGCTATGTTCCATGGCCGATCAAGCTCCGGGTAGTCATCATCCAGGTCATGTCGCTTACGCTTATGATCCTCGTTTGGTCTATCCTAAAGTTTATGATTGTCAACGAGGTAGTAATACCCATTGAGTAGCGTCTTTCTTATGATGAACGGTCGTTCCCATGGCGGGGATAACTTGTGTGACTTCTTCTGTTTAAGTCGGAGCACCAGATCCCCCTCTTTAAACGAGTGATGCTGGATGCGGCGACTATGGTATCTGCGTAGCTTCTGCTGGTAGATAGCGGATCTTTGGCATGCCAAAACGCGCTCTTCCTCGAGAAGATCCACATCTAGGCGTCTGGATTCTTCAGCGTCATCTTTGTCGTAGGCGGCAACTCTTGGTGAATCGTGAAGGATGTCAGAAGGCAGGATAGCTTCTGCTCCATATACCATGAAATAAGGGGTGTAGCTGGTAGACCTGTTTGGTGTAGTTCATAAACTCCACAGAATATATGGTAACTCTTCCACCTAGGCTCCAACTGCTCTATGTAGAGGTGCCTAGAGACATGGCTTGATTCCCTGCAGAATTAATCCATTGGCTTGCTCAACTTTCCCATTGGACTGTGGATGTGCCACAGATGCCAAGTCAAGTCGGATGCCCTTCTCCCAATAATAGGCTTCCACTTCTCCGAGTGACAAGTTACTGCCGTTGTCGGTGATAATGCTATGTGGGAGACCAAATCTCACCACTAGATCCCGAACAAACCTAAGGGCAGTTGCCCCATTGTAACACCCTCAGAATCGGCACTATGCAAGTTTTAGCGATTCCCGCCAAACCCGCATAGAAACGATTCAAAGGTGCCCACCAAGCACTTGCGTGCGGGTGGAAAACGAAGTAATACCATTACACAATAGTCCACGATGGAACCCACAGAACAGATATATATATACAACACGACTCCATGAGTCAAGAATACAGATATACAGAACAAAGATCCAAATCACCTTGAAAACGATAGAGCGTCCAACTACGGACAAGATGCAAATGGGGCTAAGAGCCCTGAAGAATAACCAATGGCGTCCATAACCCTGCCCAGGCCAAGCCGGAAGGGTAACCCTGCTAACGACGTCGATCTCAAAACCTGCTTAAACAAAAGGGGTGCCGACAAAGGGCAAAGGAAAAAGAGAGAGCGGTCAGTACTGAGGCCAGTACACGGCGAGGCTAGAATTCGGCGGTCCTCGCCTACATAGGTATGGTGGACTGAAGCGGCAGCGCAGCATGCACTAAACAACCTATAGAGACTCGAGATAACTGTCGGCTACCAGAGAGGGGTAAGAAAGACCTATCCGGAACCAACCTGATACTACCACCAAACATACCCATCCTGGTATTTCCCCCTCGAGACCAAACGATGAAGTCAACCGAGGAACTCACACCGTTGGCAGTTTTACTCATTCCGTTATAGTTGCGGCAATTACTAGTCAAATATAGATAGCATGAGTCATCCTGAATTAATAGCAGTGGGCAGTTTTAGTTAACCATTCCATTGTAGTTGCAACACTTACTAATCAGATACAATTAGCATGAGATATCCCAAACCCAGCAGTTGTTGGTACTTTTATTTAGCCATTCCGTTGCAGTGAAGCTGATTACTAGTCGTATCGGATACAAGTCAATTTATAACAGTAAACTTTAGTTATAGTTGTCTATGATCGAGACCTGTGCTCCAAGTCGTCCATAACCGCGGACACGGCTTCTTGAAAAGATTTAACCCTGCAGGGGTGCACCAAAGTTTCCACACGCACCTACACCCTTGTTGTCAGATCAGGTAGGTACAAGATCACAAAACATACACCCAACGGTATGTCGACGGGGTTTCGGACACGACGTTTCCCAGACCCAAAGCAAGCACAGGGGGCCACCCCACTAAGCTACCCGTAACGAAGTCGGCCGGTCTCCGAGACGGACTCAGGGTTTGCGTCAGTGGCTGTAAACGACTGGGAACCCGAAAGAGTGACTGGGCTTGTCGATACCGCGAAAACACTCCGCTTACCTAAACAGTACAGGTGCATCCTCGCACAATCTTAAATTAAGCAGTAAAGCATGGCATAAGTACATGATAGTAATAAAGCCCCAAACTACTTTGTGGCCCCAGTACAGTACTTGGAATCAGGTACTAAGTCGATGGGGGTGCCCACACACCCCACCTGTGGTTAGCGCTCTCGATCTCGGAACAGGTGTCAAGAACTCGGGGTCCTACGGGACACAAGTGGACGGTTAACAACCAAATAACATCTATTGCCCACCTGTGCCTCTGCATTTACCTACTTCAATTTTTAGTTATTAAACGGTAATTAAAGCCATGATCAACTCCAACGTTAAACATGCGGCAAGACTCCAACAACTGTGGTACTGGACGAGACGCAACAACACTAGAGCAAGCGACTACGACACGCAAGTCCAACTATCTACCAAACAACAGGTAATAGGATGTGTCCAAGGCAATATAAGGCTGCAAGGGATATCACGGGTACGAAAACTAGAGCATCGCAACACAGATAGCAATAGATCAACAGGAGGGAATAAATACTATAAAAGTAAGATAGGTAGAAAGGGGGAGATGCTCGCCTGAAAACATTGCCGAGGGTTCATCCGAAGATCGGGTCGATACTCGCATCAACTCATCGGCCTAATCCGTGAAGAAGCAAAGCACTAGAAGAAACACCGGATACACTATTTATTACTACGGCAGAAGATCGAGCATGATGCATGTATGATGTATGGCATGACAAAGATGCAATGCAATTAGGTCATATTAAGCGGAACCGAGGTCCCGGCAAATATTTAAGTGGTTCAAGTTGTTGAACTACCCCGCAATTTAATTGTTGTCTTAACAGGACAAAACATGGCATCGGTTCGCTACACCAATTTAAATGGAGTTCGGAATGAGATGCAGATATCCCGCATAAACACTCCATATTTAATTTAGGTGAATCACCTAAATGCCCCGAACAACCACATTATGTATGCGAGTATGACAATTAAATATGCAACAGTTTGATATTACATTTATAAAAATAGGGCTCGAGAAAGGGGTCACACATTAGGGTTCGGCGGGTTTTGGGTTTGACGGGAAGGCAAGGTCTCAGGGTTCGACGGGAGAATGGCTCGACGAGATCGGTCTCGAACAACGGAAGTCGATCTTGTCGCATCCGAGAAGAAGAACTTGGTTGGCGTCGGGGTCACATTGGATCCGCCCTGGTCGGTGCCGATCTTGTCGTCACGAAGATCTTGTCGGGTCCTCGTATCGGGTCGGTCTTGACGTTCGGGAAGAAGAACTTGGCGTGCGACGTCATCGGCATCGGTGCGGGAAGGAGGTCTTGTCGTTCCGTGTCGGTGATCTTGGCGTCCGGGTTCTCGGCGAACTTGGCGTCCGGGAAGGGGTACTTGTCACACCGGGGTTCGGTCTTCGGGGTTTGGACTCCGGTAGAAGTTCTTGTCGTTCCCTGACGAAGATCTTGGTGTGCCATCTCGATCATCTGTGGCCGGCATCGGGTTGGTCTTGTCCGTGAGGAGATCTTGGCGACGGGATCAAAGAACTTGTTACAGGTCGGTCTTGTACTTGGATTTGGCTTCGAGAAGATCTTGTCACAAATTCCGTCAATCCTGTTCATCGAGTGGGTCTCTGAGATGTATCTGCGCACGCGCGTGAGGTGGAAAGCAGCGTCTGCAGGAGGCGGAGATGTGGGGCCCGACCAGGGTGCGTCGGCAGGGACGGAACAGGGCGCAGGCCGGCAGCGGTGACACGCGGGGAGGACCTCCTGGCGGCGGCGCCCTGCGTGGCGGGGTCGGTGGCTCGAGGTCGGCCGGCGCAAGGGCGGATCGGGGACGGCTAGCGGCGCCAGAGGCGAGGTAGGCGCGGCATCAGAGGGGTTACACGCCCTGGCCGCGAGAGGAACTCCGGGAGGCCGAGCAGAGGGTTCGTCGGAGGGGGGGTGGGGAACCGGAGAGGAAGGGGCACGACGGCGAGCTCGACGGGAAGAGGGACCTCTGCCGGCGACGACGAGGTGCAGAGGAGGACGGGGCGACACGGAGGAGATCCGGCCACGGACGGTGCAGAGGCGATGGACACGGACGCGCGATGGCGGCCAAGACGACGAGGCCGGAGAGAGGAAGGTGGCCGCGGGGCGCGCTGCTACGCCGGGGAGGCGGGCAGAGGCGGTTCGGTTCGCGCGGCGGTGAAGCGGCAGGCCGGGGGAAGAGGAGGGCGCGGCTGTGCGCCGGATGCGGTGGCACGGCACAGCGTCGATGCGGCTGAAGGTGAGGCGGGCGAGGCCGGCCGGAGCCGAGCACGGCGGCGGGCGACGTGGCTCTGCCCGCGGAAGGAAGAGGGGGTGGCGAGGGGATTGCGGGAGATGGTGACTGCGGGGCCAGGTGTGGGGAAACGGGCAGGTGGAGGTGGGGCGCTGGTGGCCGGCAGGTGGGGCCTGGGGAAGTGGGTCGGGGCGGCAGGTGGGCGGTTGGTCCTGGCGCGGGGTGTGAGTGGGCCAGGTGGTGGATCAGGTGGCGGCCAGCGGGTGAGGTGGCGCGTGGCGGTTGGCTGGAGGAGGGATGATAGCTGAGGTGGCGAGCACCGATTGGGTCGGATGAGGTGGAAGCAGGGTGGGTAGATTAGGTTGGGGTCGGATCGGCCCGGTACGGCTTCCCCCTAAAAATAATTAAATATTTTATTTATTTAAAACAGGGCTTTTGCAAACCGTTGGTAGACAAAACAAAATATTCCGGAGACCCGGATTTTGATTTGAAATCAAGACGGGGCGTTTAGAAATCAAAAACAGGTTTTTTCGAAAATAGTTTTATGCAAACAATTGCAAGATGGTGACGATGCTCAAATGCAATGTGGCATGATGACATGAGCATGCGGTCATGATGATGCAATGCACAAAACAACGCGATTTTCTAGTAGTGGTTTTTGCGGGATGCCACACCCATCAAGCTTTCTAATTGATTTAGCTTCTATCCATTTGGTGAATTTATCAACTGGTACTAGCAGATGGGTAAACCCACATGGTGTCGTCTGTAATGGACCAACCATGTCCAACCCCCAGACTGCAAACGGCCAAGTTATTGGTATTGTTCGCAATTCTTCAGCTGGAACATGTGGTTGACGGGCATAGTACTGGCATCCCATGCATGTCTCAACCAGCTTGTTGGCATCCGCCTTTGCGGTCAGCCAGTAGAATCCTTGCCGGAAGGCTTTGGAGACCAACGATCGAGGAGCGGCGTGATGCCTGCAATCTCCGAGATGAATCTCACGAAGGATTTCAATACCTTCTTGCTAGGAAACACACTTGAGGTATACACCAGTGGTGCTTATTTTTATAGAGATGTCCATTGATTATGGTATAGCCCTTCGCTCGACGTACTATTTGCCGACTTTTGACCTCGTCGATGGGCAAAGTTCCGTGTATGAAATATTCCATGAACGGGTTTGTCCAAGCCGAAGGAACCTTTGTTACTCTATGAACAAAAGAGTCAACTCTATCCGGGTTCTCGGGGTCCGCTCCCTTCACGGATGGTGTCCGTAGATGCTCTAGAAAAACACCAAGCGGAATTTGTTTGCGCCCTAATCCAAGCTTTGACAGCAGATCAGCCGCCTCATTTTCCTCCCTCTTGACATACTTGACTTCATATCCCAAGAAGCACTTGGCTATCTCATCTACTTCTTCTTGATATGCTGCCATCATAGGGTTCCGCGCATTCCAGGTGCCAGCCACCTGCTGGGCAACCAAGTCGGAATCTCCACAACAAACTATGCGCTTGATGCCAATATCCTTGGCTACACGAAGTTTGTGAATGAGTGATTCATATTCCGCCATGTTATTTGTAGCCTCAAAGTGAATCTGTAGAACGTAGTGCAACTTTTCCCCTGTTGGTGACTGTAGCAGTACACCAGCCCCCGAACCGTTGAGTAGCTTTGATCCGTCAAAGTGCATCACCCAGTATTCTGACTCTGGTATAGGGGTAGCATCTGGCATCTCCGTCCAATCTGCAATGAAATTCACCAAGATCTGTGATTTGATAGCGTCGCATCTTTTGTAGGTGATCTCGAAGGAGGCAAGCTCAATGCCCCACTTCGCGACCCTTCTTGTAGTGTCGCTGTTATTGATGATGTCGGACAGTGGAGCATTGTTCACCACTGTGATAGGATGCTCCTGGAAATAGTGCCTTAACTTCCGAGAAGCAAGGAACACTCCATAAGCTAGCTTCTGGTAGTGCGGGTAATGCTGCTTGGATTCCGTAAAGACCTCGCTTACATAGTAAACTGGTCGATGCACTCCGTGCTCATGCGTTGGTTCTTTTCGCTCCACCACGATGACGATGTTGATAATCCGGTTGGTGGCCGCCATGTAGATCAACATAGGCTCCATAGGCTTGGGTGCTACAAGCATAGGTGCCAAGGAGAGTACCTCCTTTAGCTGCTTGAGCGCAGCATATGCTTCGTTCGTCCATGTAAATTTGTCCGGCTTCTTCAGCAACTTGTACAACGGCAGAGCCTTCTCTCCAAGTCGGCTGACGAACCAGCTTACTGCTGCAACGCAGCCTATTAGCCGTTGGATGTCCTTCAGGCATGTCAGATGGTTTATGTTTAGGATGGCCTTGATCTTCTCTGGGTTGACCTCGATTCCACGTTGGGAAACGATGAAGCCCAACAATTTGCCGGCTGGAACCCCGAAGACGCACTTCTTAGGGTTAAGCATCATGTTGTATTTCCGGAGATTATCAAAGGTTTCTTTTAATTCGAAGATTAACTCGTTTGACTTTTTAGACATCACCGCTATATCGTCCATATAGGCGTGAATGTTCCGACCAATTTGATCGTGAAGGCAACGTTGCATAGTCCGCTAGTAAGTAGCACCTGCATTTTTTTAGCCCAAAGGGCATCGTGACATAGAAAAACGTGTCATAAGGTGTGGTGAACGAAGTGGCCAATTGGTCCGATCCTCATCTTTATCTGGTGGTATCCTGAGTATGCATCGAGAAAACATAGAAGTTTCGAGCCAGCCGTCGAGTCAATTGGTCAATGTGAGGCAAAGCAAAAGGATCTTTCAGGCACGCTTTGTTCAAGCCGGTGCAATGAACGCATATTCTTAATTCTTTGGTTCCCTTTTTGGGGAAAGTACAGGATTGACCACCCATCGGGTGTGAAGGACTTCTCGCATAAAACTAGCCTTAAGTAACCTAGCTATCTCCTTGCCTATGGCGCGTCTCTTCTCGTCTTCGAAGCGTCTTAAGGGTTGTTTCACCGGTTTGCATTTTGGATCAATATTCAAGCTGTGCTCGGCAAGTTCCCTAGGTACACCTTTCATGTCGGCAGGTTGCCAGGCAAAGATGTCCCTATTCTCACGGAGGAACTCGATGAGCGCGCTTTCCTATTTAGGGTCCAGGTTTGTCCCAATGGCGGTGGTCTTGGAGGCATCGCCTACCATAAGTTCCACCGGCTTGGTCTCGATGGCGGCCTTGAAGGCGGGATCAGAGTTAGAAATCTGCTTCTTTGATGCTGGCATCTCCGTGGCCTCGACCTTACTCTGGATCTCCTTGAATTCTTCGCTATAGAGGACAGCTTCCGCAAAGGCTGTTTCTCCAATCTCGCAGTCCCTTGCCTTTGTAAAGCTTCCGGATACGATGATGACGCCGTTTGGTCCGGGTATCTTGAGCTTGTTGTAGACGAAGCATGGATTGGCCATGAAGGCGTGGAAGATGTCACGTTCGAATATGACGTGGTACACGCTCTTGAAGGGGACCACCTCGAAGGTCATACGTTCTTGGCGGTATTATTAACATCGCCAAAAGCGACCTGAAGCGTGATCACTACAAGAACAACCCTTGTATACCAATGGATAGTTTGCAACACTATGAATATGTGTTGTAAAATTTTGATGTAGATACGGATATATGCGTTGCTGACTACATCTGTTGTGCAATGTATAAACCGCAACTAATAGATATGCATAGCAAATCATGTGTTGCAATTTACCAATGGTAGCAACAGATAGGCTGCGTAGCAATGTGTATGTGTGAGTATTTTATTTTTTTACTTTCTATTGGGAGCTTTTTTTTTCTTGCCATTGGGAGCAAGTAAGGTGACATGGCAAATCGAAAACTGTGCTAAAACGTAAAAGCAGATAATCGAATAGCTAACCCTCCAACATATTTAATTGCTAGGGCCTCATTTCTACCGCTAGGCTAACAAGTATTTTTAGTTGTTGTACGAGAATATATAATGATATTAGTTACCAACGGACCGACTTAGTAATTTTTTTCTTGATCGTAACTGGGTTAAGTTAAGTATTCACTATTTACCAATATTAGGCTCCTAACCTTCTCCGGTGTAAATGGAGAACTGCTTGGGCTGACCCAGGTGGTTAGAGGTTTCACCCTTTTTGTTTTTATTTTTGTTTTCAACGTACTGGTTAAATCACAGTACAATTTCTGGTAAATATTGTACGTGAGCATCAAATATAATGATAAATCATACATTATGTATCCTACATTTTAAATATGTTATCTACTCTAACATATTTATCCTTTTTGTATAGGAGTAATAAGTTTGTAAATCGTAGGATATAATTATTTATTCTATAAAAGGATGGTTAAATCACAGTACAATTTCTGGTAAATATTGTACGTGAGCATCAAATATAATGATAAATCATTCATTATGTATCCTACATTTTAAATATGTTATCTACTCTAACATATTTATCCTTTTTGTATAGGAGTAATAAGTTTGTAAATCGTAGGATATAATTATTTATTCTATACAAGGAAAACGTTTCATGTTTTTTTTCGCGGGTCGCTGCGCGTGGGACCGAAAAAATCAACCCCGGAAAAGCGCGTAGATGAAGAAAATCACCGTTTCCTAGAAGTGGGTCCACAGATACGCAATTTCATCCTTATCTACCTGTAGATCCGGCCCATCGTGTTCTGTAGATTTGGCCGGCTGCAACTGCAGCTGTAGATGCTAGATCTAGCCTCCAACACCCACCGCCCACCACGGCCTTCTCTCGCCATTGGGTACTATGCAACCTCCTCGAGTTGCCGTCGATAGGAGCCCAAGGACGATTTGCGCGGCATCAGCAGCGGGGCAAGGAGGTCTCTATGACTCTATCTCCATCTCAGTTTATCCAGATCTGCGAATGTGAATAAGGTCGTGGCCGCAGGTGCGTCTCCTCGATGGCGTTCGGCCTTGAAAGCATCCCGTGAGTTTTTTTTCTATCTTGAGTTTCTTCCCCGTGCTGTCGTTTCCGTGTTTGTGCATTGATCTCTCTTTCAGGTAGGGAAATCTCCGTTGTGGAGGAGAACTGACGATAGACATGGGGCATCTTCTAGACGAAGGACGAACCGGCTGTTGCGTCTCGTGAGCATTCTCTTAATTCTTTCTCTCACCAATTTTTATTTTTTGGTAGTAATCACTAATTCCTTGTTAGTTTCACGCTGGCCGTTGGAAGATGATCTACAAGTTGTAGTTGTGGTCTCCAAGCCGGGAATGCACGGCTGCCTCTAATATGAATTGTGTGTTGGAGCTGCCACCGATCAAAGAATGCCAAGAACCATGCGATTGCAGGATTCCGCCATTGTAGCTCCCATGCATGTCAGGTATATGATATACTATTGTCTCTTCTGAAGTATGAAGCCTGAAGTCATACTGCTGAGTTGAGAAATTAGCTTGTGGTTACCTGCTATTAGTTATCAATTTCCGTGTAATAATTGGTTTACATGTGAACGTGCAATTAGCTAACCTGTGTCCAACTTTGAAATCCTATATTGCAGAACCATGCGATTGCAGGATTCCACCATTGTGCCATTTTGTTGTCTAATAATTTCTAATTACTGAAATTTTTTGCAGGTGGTTATGACGACTGCTTATAAGAATAGAAGAGATTGAAAGATTTGTATATACATAAGTACTATTCTTTGATGGATCATGAGATGCTTTGTATCTGTAGTACTATTGTACAAAGATCCATTCTAGTTCTGTGTTGTAATATTATTCTGGTTTTCAGTTGTAATTGTAAATATCTGAATTTCAAAATTTTGGAAATATGACATGATTCAATTTTGGAATTAAGTGGGCCAAAATAGGCCGAGTGATGGGACTGAGGTAAACGTGCTGAAATCACCATGTTAAAAGGGGCAAAACATAGAAGCGTGGTGACCTTGTGCACGTAATATCACATAAAAAAATCAAGTTCGGCCAAAATTAAATGGCCAGCTAAAGTTGGATTGTGTGCCTGCTGCCAGCCGCTCTACCACGTCTCACAAAATAAGTAAACGTTTGGTCGCATGTCTTCTTGTGAGCATGGGCCCGAAGCATGTCTTGTCACGATGGTCCCACATCTGATTGAACATGGCTTCCTAAGTACCAACTATAATACTGTTGGTAGGCTTCGGTTCTATGTGTTGCTAACTAGCAACGCCCTTATTACCAACGGAAACATATATGTTGTATTATACCTTTGCAACACCCAAAAACGCAACGCATTTTTATCCGTTGGTATAGAGGCTAGAACGTCTATATAAACATTTAGATACAGAAAAATGCGTTGTTGTAGGTGGGGTGTTCTTGTAGTGGATGCACCCAAGGGACCGAGCCTCCCGGCTAGGAACTATGCCATGGAACACGGTGCTGGTCCGTCTTAGGTTGGCCTCCGTCAAGTTCATCTTGTGCAGTGTATCCAAGTACATGATGTTGATGCTACTTCCACTATCCACCATGCATTTGGTGAATTCGTTGCCGTCAATCAAAGGGTTGATGACCATGGCATAATGGTTTTCCGTTGGGATGAGTTCTGGGCGATCCTTCCTGTCCCAAGTGATTGGAATCTCCGACCAGCGCATGTACTAGGGGACTGGGGGTAGGGTGGCCATCAGTATCCTTATGGAGGTCTTCTGTGCCCGGACAGTAGGGGTGCCAAGGAAAGTGTGGTAGACGGCGACCTCCTTCTCGAAGGGGTTCTTGCCTTTGCCATCGCCCTTGTCGGTGTGATTGGGGTCAACATCTTCGTCCATGTCACTTGAATCCTTGGACTCCTCTTCCTTCTTCTTCCCTTTGCCCTTGCCTCATTGTCTGTTCTTCCGGCTTCACTTGTAGCCGGACTTCAGATCCTCCTTGAGATTGTTGACGTTGCAATAGCGATTGGTGTGAGTGGCTTTTCCATTGGCGTCGAGGTGTACAAGGCATGGCATATCACGGTACTCCTCGTACATTTGGGGAACGCGGGACGCTGCCGGGATGCTTTTCTTCTGGCGGGCTCTTTCGCTTGGTGTTGTTATTCCTCTTAGCTTGGGTTGGAACGACTATTGCCGACAAGGATTCGTGAGCATCGTCGGCGGCAGCCGCGAACTCACTGGCCAGCTAGATCATCTGGTTGAGATCGAGCCTGTGATTGTCCTACATGCGCTTCAACTTATGTCGGAGCAACGTACCTTTTTCCACCCTGTTGATGAAGGCGGCCATGGCGGTCTGATCGTGCACTCATGCGTAGGAATTCTTCGTCTCCAGCCATCGGGAGAGGTAGGCACGAGATGACTCGTCTTTCTCTTGCATGCACCGCTGTAGATCGCCAACGTGCAGGGACGCTTATACATACCCTCGAAGTTTTTGGTGAATGCTTCTTGCATGTCCAACCAGTTGTAGATGGACTTCTCCGGTAAGTCATCAATCCATTGGCGGGCCGTGCCCGTCAACATCAGTGGGTGGTACTTGACAACAACGTTGGGGTTACTCCCGGCGATCTCCACCGCGTTGCCGTAATCCTTCAACCACGTAGCTGGTTTGGCGGTGCCGTCATAGGGCTTGATCGTCTTGTCAATCTAGAAACCCTTGGGGTAAGTTGCGGTCTGTATTACAGGTCCAAAGCAACGTGGTCCCAGGTATGGTACTTCCCGATCCTCGTGAATCTTGTCCAGGCGTGAGCGTGCATCGTATGGCTCCAGGCTTGCTCTTTTCTTCTTGCCGCCAGGGGATGAGCTGCGTGAACGACGCGGGCCCCTCCACCATTTTGGCTGCTAGGTGGCAACAAAGGCGGAGGTGGCGGTGGGTTAGCCTTCTTGCTGTTACCCTCCTGCGATGCCTCACGCTTGTCGCGGTTGCTTGTCGGACGTGGAGGGTCATGGCGTGACCTGCTCTTGTGTCCCTGGTTGCGCTCTCCATCGTGACGGGGCTGCTCCGTGTTGTCGCGAATGATGATGCCGCCCTGCCTTGGAGGAGGCATGCTCGTACGATGGTGAGCCCTTGGTTCTTTGTGATGTCGGGGAGATCGGGGCGGTGGAGATGGGCGATGAGGATGAGTGTCGTCGGATTGTCGACAAGTACGCCATAGGGGGTCCTAGTGGTGTTGGAAAGATGGGGTGTGAGATGTCGGATGTTCCAGGAGCGGTGAACACAAGTTTACGCAGGTTCAGATCTGACTGCGGCGATTGGATCCCACTCCTGCTAGCAACCCAGTAATATATCGTCATAAGCCGGATGTTACAATGGATTACAAGAGAGGTTTCGCCTGTGCGAGTTAATTGTGGTGTTACGATTGGTTGTGTTGCCCTAAAGGCTCCCATAGGGCTGGTTTATATAGATACCAGGGCCTAGGGTTACAGGAGAGACCTATCCGGCTACGTTATAGAGTCGGTAACTAGATACAGCTTGGACTACAAGTAATACTACATGCCTAAGTCGGTAAGTCTTCTGGGCCTTGTCGTAACCGAAACTGGTTCCTCCTCTTTCTCTAACTGGGCCGCCCGTGAAAAAAAGCTCTAACCCGTTGGTGGGCCACCCTGGTCAGTGAGTCCTGTGGGTATACCCGAAAAGTATATCCCCAACAGTAGCCCCCAGAAGTCTCCAAGTTCCAAAGTCGGATAAATCGTCTAGCTTGATGGTTTCTTCGTCTTGATAATCTTGAAGGGTTTCCGAAAACTTCTTCCAGTAATGTAGGATTCCGAGTCAGTTGAGTCGGATATGTTTTATTCTGACTTTAGTCTTTCCTTGCTCAGTTTGAAACATGAGTTGGATTTTTCAGCGGCGTGCGGGCTGACAACTTTTCAGACCAGGTCTTGTCACTGACAAGAGTCCCATCGACACGACCGCTGGTGGGTCCGTTCTTTACGGAACAGAACGCTGGTTCAATGCTTATGCGAAAATCGAGGGGGCGAAAGAGTCGTGAGGAAGCTACCTCCCTCTCTCCTATATGCGTGGCGTTAATTGCATGTATTATCGCACGAATCTTGGCGCAGAGGTAAATAAAAGAGAGGAGAAAACCCTTCTCTTAGATTTATCTCTCCACTGATTCATTCATTGCCTCCTCGTACTCCTCGAGCGCTCCGCAACCATTCCCATCTAGACATCTCAAAAAATCTCTCTCCCCCACCAGTCCTTTCCCTCCAAGTTCAATGGCATCAGCCTCGACCTCTAGAACAACGACGGGTTCGTCGGCGGCAGATGAGAAGAAGATGCGGGGCCTCTGGGTTCCCAGCGTCATGGATTGCACCGAGCTCCAGGTCATGGAGGAAGAAGGATTCATCGTCGCCGGCGCGTGGCGGAGCACCTCAGGGCATGCCATTCCCGCCCCGCGCGACGCCAAGAGGGTGCTGTTCGGCACGCATGTCGACCGTGGCCTCAGCTTGCCACCGTCGGACTTCCTCGTCGAGGTCCTCAACTACTACGGTGTGCAACTCGATAATCTTCCTCCCAACTCTCTACTCGATCTTAGTACTCATGCAGATCCGTGTGAGGGGTTTCTTGTCATTAGGCCAAGTCTCACCTTTTTTCGGTACTACTATGGTACCAGGAAGAACTCTATCATTGTAGGTGTGCCTTACACCACTGGCACCCTTATCTTAGTCCTTAGAAGAAACCGAGTTTATCCTAGGATTAACGCTAGTGAATCCGTCAAACGCTGGGCCGGAACCTTCTTTTATCACAAGGATATTCCGGCTCCTGGAAAAGCGAAAGGTCTTCCAGCGTTTACCGACGGTGCCGCTCCCCACCAGAGGTCATGGGACGCGAAAGCGCCAGAGCTGTCGTATATCTTGATCCTCACCAAAAGGCGGATTGAGTTTCTGATGAAACACGAGGGCCTTCGTGGATCCAACTTGATACACTGCTAGCTGGAGCATCAGATTCAGCATCTCCAGCACCATGGGGATCGCCTCATGTACCAGATCATCAGCGACAAGAAGGACAAGATGCGGGTCAGTTCGAGCCGGATTCCGGTGAAGGACTACAAGACCTTTATGCAATATTTGATCAAGGAAACAGTGGAATGAAAAGTTCCAGAAGTCTCCATGAAGGTGTATACATGTAGCAACCCAGGAAAACCTCTATTAGAAAATTGCTGTTGTTATAATTTGTGCATCATCATGACATCATTGTTGCATACACTCCCTCAAAACTATCATTGGTAAAACCCTATACTGTTTTCTACATTACATCTCCTTTATTCAAATTATATTTCTTGCTATTTTAAATCATGTCAAGTTATTACAAAATGATTATTCAACAAAAGAAAAGAAAACATATAATGTTTTAAAAATATATAAAAGAAAATCTAGACCTAACCGGCCAAGCCTTAAGGGCCCAACCGGTGGACCTAAACCCAGACCATACGCACCCATGGACAAAACCCTAGATAACCCTAACCCTAGTTTTCCTACCCAATCCTACTCCATACTCTCTCCAGCCGCCACCTCCCATACGCCACCACCCTGCCGCTCCCGCTCTCTTGGCCCCACCCCTGGATCCCCACGCTCCCGCACCTGCCCCACACGCTCAGGATCGCCCACTCCCGATTCCTTTCTTCCCTCTCGCAAGCCCTGGCCCACCTTGTCTCCCCCACGATCCCGCCATCCCCGCACGGGACCCCCGCTCCCAGGCCGTCGCGAGCCCCTCCTTAATCTCCCTCCTGGATCGACTTCCGCCACCACCAGCGCCGCCCACCCCAGGCGCCCGCACTCGTCCCTGCTCACCCCCTCCTCGGCCTGCCTTCCGCCCGCGTCAACGCCCGTCTGTCCCATCTCCGGCGCCCTTCCCCGGTCGAGTCGTCCCTGCATGGTGCCGTGCGTCGGCCCCGCCGCTGGCCCCACGTCCTGCGCGAGGCCGCCGTGTCGAGTACGTGTCTTCCGCCAGAGAGCGCCCTGCATCGCGTCTCCTGGTACCTCCGCCTGGCTCTGCAAGCTCGTGCGCAGGCCTCGCGTCCCTGCTGACTGGTGCTCCATTGCCGTATGTCCCCGCCGCATGTTCTGCCAAGACCCACGTCGGCCACATCCTGACCTCGCCCTCGGTCCCTACTCCCACCGCTGGCCGAGGCCTAGCTTCCTTCCCCTGCTGTGGCTCCGCTTCCTCCGTGTTGACCTTCACCGCCTCCTCTCCGTGCCAGGCTCGCGCTGCGGCGTCCCTCTTCCTGCGCTGGCGTCTCTGTGGTGTCTCACAAGCGCCCCATGTCCGTGTCGCCCAGGTCATATTTGACCCTGTTGGCCTCCCTTGTTGTATGGTCAGGCTCTTTTGGTATGATTCTGTTGTGTTTTGCCTAATGCCATCTTGTGGTGGTGCTGTGAAGATGGGTGAACTGGTGTGATGGCACCCGTGAATCAATTCCTTTTGGCGATGAAGTGGCCACTTGGAGAACCAAACATCTACGACATGGAACACCAAGGCCTTCTTCAGGGAACCCGGATCCTCGGAGCACCAAGTTCTTCTTCCTGACCCCGTATCCGATGACCGATCCAGAGATCCTCGAACCCCCTTCGAACCCCCAATTTCACCGAACCCACGAGTGTGACCCCTTTCCAAGCCCTATTTTTATATATTGATATCCATATGATTGTTGCATATTAATTGTTCATACTGGGATACATATTTGTAAGGTTTGGGGGAATTATGTCAATTCACCTCATAATTAAATATGGAGACCATAGGCGGACGAATCTAGTCTAATATTGGCTTCATTTAAATTTGTGTAGCGAATCGATGCCATGTTTTCGCCTTGTTAATACAACATTTAAATTGCGAAGTATCTAAACAACTTGAACCATTTAAGTAAAAATGTCGGAACCCCGTTCCGTTGAATATTTCCTAATCGCATCGCTTCTTTGCCATGTCACGCATCATACATGCATCACACCCGATCTTCTGCCGTAGTATTAAATAGTGCATCCGGTGTTTCTTCTAGTGCTTTGCTTCTTCACGGATTAGGCCGATGAGTTGATGCGAGTGTCGACCGATCTACGGATGAATCTTTGGCGATATTTTCAGGCGAGCATTCTCCCCCTTTCTACCTATTTAACATTTAAAGTCTTTACTTCCTCCTGTTGATCTATTGTTATCTGTGTTGCGATGCTATAGATTCCGTACCCCGTTATACTTCCCTGCAACCCTTATATTGCCATGGACACATCCTATTACCTGTTTTTTGGTAGATAGTTGGCCTTGCGAGTCGTAGTTGCTTGTGCAGGTGTTGCATCGCGCCATCGATCTTCCAAAGTTGTTGGAGTAATGCTGCATGTTTAATGTTGGAGACGATCATGGCTTTAATTACCGTTTAATAACTAAAATTGAAGTAGGTAAATAATGTAGAGGCACATGTGGACAACAGATGTTATTTGGTTTTTAATCGTCCACTTGTGTCCCGTAGGACCCCGAGTACTTGATACCTGTTCTTTGAATATTCGCACTATCCGCATGTGGGTCCATGAATCCCCTTAGCATGAGCTTGAGTCATATCTTATTTCTTGCGGACACAAAGTAGTTTGGGGCTTTATTACTATTCTGTACTTATGCCATGTTTTACTGCTTTATTTACTATTGCGCGTGGAGTGCCTGTACTGTTTTGGTAAGCGGAGTGCTTTCGTGGTATCGACAAGCCCAGTCACACTTTCGGGTTCCCAGTAGTTTATAGCCATTGACGCAAACCTCTGGGTCCGTTTCGGAGCCGGCCAACTTCGTCGCGGGTAACTTGGTAGGGTGGCCCCCTGAAATGTTATATGAATCTTGCGATTTCTTTATCGTGATGCCTCGTTGGGTTTTCATTTGTTTTTTCCGAAGTTGATCGTGCGTGTGTTGCTATTTGTGCCCCCTACAGGGTAAAACTTTCTGAAAGTCGTGTCCGTGGTTATGGACGACTTGGAGCACAGTATCTCGATCATAGACAACTATAACTAAAATAGTGCTATAAATTTGACTATGTGATGACTAGTAATCAGCTTCACCATAATATAATGCAAATAAAAGTGCCAACAACTGCTGGGTTCTTGAATGTCTCATGTTATATGTATCTGACTAGCAAGTATTGCAACTACAATGGAATGGTTAATTAAAAGTGCCCACTGCTTATTATATCAGGATGACTCATACTATCTATATATGACTAGTAAGTCCTGCAACTATAATGGAATGGATAAAACTGCCAACTATGTGAGTTTCCTCGGTACGACTTCCTCGTTTGGTCTCCAGGGGGAAACACCAGGATGGATATGATTGGTGTTAGTATCAGGTTGGATCCGAATAGGTCTTTCTTATCCCTCTCTGATAGCCGACAATTGTATCAAGTCTCTATAGGTTGTTTAGCGCTTGTTGCGCTGCCGCTTCAGTCCACCATATCTATGTAGGTGAGGACTGCTGAATTCTAAGACTCGCCGTGTACTGGCCTCAGTAATGACCGCTCTTTTTTTCCTTTGCCCTTTGTCGGCACCCCTTTTGTTTTAGCAGGTTTTGAGATCAATGTCGTTAGCGGGGTTACCCTTTCGGCTTGGCCTGGGCAGGGTTATGGATGCCATTGGTTATACTTCAGGGCTCTTAGCCTCATTTGCATCTTGTCCGTAGCCGGATGTTGTATCGTTTTCAAGGTGATTTGGATCTTTCTACTGTATACCTGTATTCTTGACTCTTTGAGTCGTGGTTGTATATATTTGTTCTGTGGGTTCCGTTGTGGACTATTGTGTAATGATATTACTTTGTTTTCCACCCACACGAAAGTGCCTGGTGGACACCTTTGAATATTTTCTATGCGGGTTTGGCGGGAATCGCTAAAACTTGCATAGGGCCGATTCTGAGGGTGTTACAGAGTGGTATCAGAGCTTAGCAGTTACGATACCCCACTGGTCCAGCCTGTAGGATAACCTAGCTAACGGACGTTGTAGAGTGTCAAAACTATTTTGCAAAATCGATTGGATAAATCTGATTTGGTCTGCTTCTACTCCTTGCCCCTCTGCTATTCTCCTCTTACCTTGGCGTGTTTGAATCTGCTCTCTTACCTTGCTCAAGTTCTGGATTTCTTGTGGTTGGGTTTCAGTCATACCTTCAGGGTTTCGCTTCCATCCTCTTGTAACGGTGCTTTGACATCCGGCCTTCATGCTATATGAGGAATTTTTCTCTATTGTACCTTTCAGTGGACCAAAAATTCACTAAATTTTTTATTTTATCTTCCGGTGTTTTCCAACATGACGACATCATCTGCGTCAGATCCGATGAACATCCTGCATCACTCATTTGTTATCTAAACATTGTTTGTCAAGATCGCCAGTCTGAATTCCGAGAATTAGTTGCATAATTCTCCTATTCATGTACAGAGTAATGCTTTGAGTGCGGGATGGAGTCGCGACCATACCACTACTCTTATCATTCGCCTTTGTACATTGAATTGGGGATCAAAGCAATTTACTCCCTCCATAGAAGTTAGAGGTGGCTTTATCTTTTGAGACTTCGACTTTCAACATTGTTTCTCCAGAGTGTTCTCCCAACTAACATGAGCATCGACCCTTGTTGGTGGTGTCGCCAATTTCAAGACGGAGGAATGATCTTTTTTAGTGATGTCGCGAGGACCTACCCGAAGCAAGAAGATTTAGATCAATGGCCTTCTTTCCCGTACCATGAGGCAGATCTCGAGGGCAAGATCCATTGTTAGTGGCGTCGAATTGTAGCACCCTAGGAAAACCTCTATTAGAAAATCGTTGTTGTTATCATTTGTGCATCATCATGACATCATTGTTGCATACCTTGCCTCAAAACTATCATTGGTAAAACCCTATACTGTTTTCTACATTACATCTCCTTTATTCAAAATATATTTCTTGCTATATTAAATCGTGTAAAGTTATTAAAAATGATTATTCAACAAAAGAAAAGAAAACAGAAAATGTTTTTAAAATATATTAAAGAAAATCTAGACCTAACCGGCCAAGCCTTAAGGGCCCAACCGGTGGACCTAAATCCATACCAAACACACCCATGGACAAAACCCTAGATAACCCTAACCCTAGTTTTCCTACCCAATCCTACTCCCTACTCTCTCCAGCCGCCACCCACCACTCGGCCAGCTCCCAGCCGCCACCACGCTGCCGCTGCTGCTCGCTTGGCTCCACCCCTGGATCCCCACGCTCCCGCACCTGGCCGACACGCTCATGATCTCCCACTCTCGATTCCATTTTCCCTCTCGCAATCCCTGGCCCACCCTGTCTCCCCCACGATCTCGCCATCCCCGCACGGGACCCCCGCTCCCAAGGCCGTCACGGGCCCCTCCTTATTCTCCCTCCTGGCTCGACTTCTGCCGCCACCAGCGCCGCCCACCCTAGGCACCCGCACCGGCCCTACTCGCCCCTTCTCGGCCTCCGTTCTGCCCGCGTCGACGCCCTCGGCCCCACCGCTTTCCCTCTGTCCCATCTCTGGCGCCCTTCCTCGGTCGAGCCGTCCCTGCACACTGTCGTGCGCCGGCACCGCCTCTGCCCCCACATCCCGTGCAAGGCCGCCGTGTCGAGTATGTGTCGTCCGCCAGAGAGCGCCCTGCGTCGCGTCCCCTGGTACCTCCGCCCGGCTCTGCAAGCTCGCGCACGGGCCTCACTGCCCTGCTAACTGGTGCCCCATCGCCGTATGTCCCTACCGCATGTTCTGCCAAGCCCCACGTCAGCCACACCTCGACCTCGCCTTCGGTCCCTACTCCCGCCGCTGGCCGAGGCCTAGCTTCCTTCCCCTGCCGCGGTTCCGCTTCCTTCGTGTGACCTTCACCGCCTCCTCTCTGCTGCCAGGCTGACGCTGCGGCGTCCCTCTTCCTGCGCCGACGTCTCTACGGTGTCTCACAAGCGCCCCATGTCCGTGTCGCCCAGGTCATATTTGACCCTGTTGGCCTCCCTTGTTGTATGATCAGGCTCTTTTGGTATGATGCTGTTGTGTTTTGCCTAATGCCATCTTGTGGTGGTGCTGTGAAGATGGGTGAAGTGGTGTGATGGCACCCGTGAATCAATTCCTTTTGGCGATGAAGTGGCCACTTGGAGAACCAAACATCTACGACATCGAACACCAAGGCCTTCTTCAGGGAACCCGGATCCTCGGAGCATCAAGTTCTTCTTCTCGACCTCATATCCGAGGACCGATCCAGAGATCCTCAAACCCCCAAGTTCGCCGAACCCACAAGTGTGACCCCTTTCCAAGCCCTATTTTTATATATTGATATCCATATGATTGTTGCATATTAATTGTTCATACTAGGATACATATTTGTAAGGTTTGGGGGCATTATGTCAATTCACCTCATAATTAAATATGGAGGCCATATGCGGGCGAATCTAGTCTAATATTGGCTTCATTTAAATTTGTGTAGCGAATCGATGCCATGCTTTCGCCTTGTTAATACAACATTTAAATTGCGGTGTATCTAAACAACTTGAACCATCTAAGTAAATGTCGGAACCCCGTTCCGTTGAATATTGCGTAATTGCATCGCTTCTTTGCCATGTCACGCATCATACATGCATCATGCCCGATCTTCTGCCGTAGTATTAAATAGTGCATCCGGTGTTTCTTCTAGTGCTTTGCTTCTTCACGGATTAGGCCGATGAGTTGATGCGAGTGTCGATCGATTTTCGGATGAATCTTTGGCGATGTTTTTAGGCGAGCATTCTCCCCTTTCTACCTATTTAACATTTAAAGTCTTTACTTCCTCCTGTTGATCTATTGCTATCTGTGTTGCGATGCTATAGATTCTATACCCCGTTATACTTCCCTACAGCCCTTATATTGCCATGGACACATCCTATTACCTGTTGTTTGGTAGATAGTTGGCCTTGCGAGTCATAGTTGCTTGCGCAGGTGATGCATCGCGCCGTCGATCTTCCACAGTTGTTGGAGTAATGCCGCATGTTTAATGTTGGGGATGATCATGGCTTTAATTACTGTTTAATAACTAAAATTGAAGTAGGTAATTAATGTAGAGGCACAGGTGGGCAATAGATGTTATTTGGTTTTTAATCGTCCACTTGTGTCCCGTAGGACCCTGAGTACTTGATACCTATTCTTTGAATATTTGCACTATCTGCATGTGGGCCCATGAATCCCCTTAGCATGAGCTTGAGTCATATCTTATTTCTTGCGGACACAAAGTAGTTTGGGGCTTTATTACTATCCTTTACTTATGCCATGTTTTACTGCTTTATTTACTATTGCGTGTGGAGTGTTTGTACTGTTTAGGTAAGCGGAGTGTTTTCGCGGTATTGACAAGCCAGTCACACTTTCAGGTTCCCAGTCGTTTATAGCCATTGACGCAATCCTCTGGGTCCGTTTCGGAGCCGGACAACTTCGTCATGGGTAGCTTGGTAGGGTGGCCCCCTGAAATATTATATGAATCTTGCGATTTCTTTGTCGTGATGCCTCGTTGGGTTTTCATTTGTTTTTTCCAAGGTTGATCGTGCGTGTGTTGTTTTTTGTGCCCCCTACAGGGTAAAACTTTCTGAAAGCCGTGTCCGCAGTTATAGACGACTTGGAGCACAGTATCTCGATCATAGACAACTATAACTAAAGTAGTGCTATAAATTTGACTATGTGATGACTAGTAATCAGCTTCACCATAATGGAATGCAAATAAAAGTGCCAACAACTGCTGGGTTCTTGAATGTCTCATGTTATATGTATCTGACTAGTAAGTATTGCAACTAGAATGGAATGGTTAATTAAAAGTGCCCACTGCTTATTATATCAGGATGACTCATACTATCTATATATGACTAGTAAGTGCTGCAACTATAATGGAATGGATAAAATTGCCAACTGTGTGAGTTTCCTCGGTACGACTTCCTCGTTTGGTCTCGAGGGGGAAACACCAGGATGTGTATGATTGGTGTTAGTATCAGGTTGGATCCGAATAGGTCTTTCTTATCCCTCTCTGATAGCCGACAATTGTATCGAGTCTCTATAGGTTGTTTAGCACTTGCTGCGCTACCGCTTCAGTCCACCATACCTATGTAGGCGAGGACCGCCGAATTCTAAGACTCGCCGTGTACTGGCCTCAGTACTGACCGCTCTCTTTTTTCCTTTGCCCTTTGTCGGCACCCCTTTTGTTTTAGCAGGTTTTAAGATCGACATCGTTAGCAGGGTTACCCTTTCGGCTTGGCCTGGGCAGGGTTATGGACGCCATTGGTTATTCTTCAGGGCTCTTAGCCCCATTTGCATCTTGTCCGTAGCCAGATGTTGTATCGTTTTCAAGGTGATTTGGATCTTTGTACTGTATATCTGTATTCTTGACTCTTTGAGTCGTGGTTGTATATATTTGTTCTGTGGGTTCCGTCGTGGACTATTGTGTAATGATATTACTTCGTTTTCCACCCGCACGAAAGTTCCTTGTGGGCACCTTTGAATCTTTTCTATGCGGTTTTGGCGGGAATCGCTAAAACTTGCATATGGTCGATTCTGAGGGTGTTACAATACGTCCAACCGTCCTCTGACTCCGGTAAATATTTCGAATCTGCTTTTGCGTTTCGTCGTTCTTTTATATTCTTTCTCCAACTCTATTTCCATCGACACTTTTCGACTTTATTAGCTCGAGAAACTCTCCAAGTCTGAGCTAGCTCCACTAGAGGGCTATCTCTCAGACGATCCGGGGGCGACGGAGGATGATGAGGTGTAAGAAGTTGCTGCCCCCGCCTCCAAGAAGCACAAGGCGAAGGAAGTTGTTGTTACTGTTGGTAGCCAAGTGCTACCACTAGTTAAAAAGTAAGCACCATGTCTTTTGTTTTCAGTACTTTGTATCTTTCTTTCTCTCCAGAACACACCTAATATTTGGATTTTCGTGTTCTATAGCTAAATCAGTTTTGAAGAGTAAGGTCAAGCCAGACAGCAAGCCAGGCAAGCAGATGCATTAGCAGAAGCTTGTTGTTTCCCCTGCCATGCTGCCACCAACTCCATCGATTACTCCATCAGCATAAGAAGCTTCTGCCTCTCCTGATGCTGGCAACGTCTCGAAAGCCTTGGTCACCTTTGGTGGCCAAGCATCTAACAAGGGTGAACCCGCTAAGGGTAATGATCCCATGGTAATTTCTACATGAACATTGGACAAAGTGGCCGGCTCTGCTGTCTCTGGCCTAAAGAGGAAGATGAAGGAAGAGATCCTCAGGCTGGCTCAGTCCAGCCTTGAGAAGCAATCTTAACCGTAGAGGCAGCAAGCCAGGAGCAGGAGGACATCAAGCTTGTTAGCCTCCTGGACCAAATTTTGGTCCGGGATGCTAAGATAGAATCTGCCGAACTCCCAGCAACGGATGTTCCTTCCCTCTCCCTTGCCGAGAAGGTGTTTCACAACACCAAGCTCAGATTTGAAAAGTTGCACTAGAACACATTGTAAGTTTCTGATTCTTATTTGCATTTATTATCATATCCTCTAGCCCCAAGCATAAAGACGGATAAACATCACTGGATCTGAGTTGATGCTTTTAGGTTGCAAAAGAACGATGTAGTGTAGCCCCCAAGGCTCGTGCTGTAATTTTACTTAGTTAAATTTGCAGCCCAAGTCTTAGTAGTCATCTGACGGTATTCTGTCTTCTAAACTTACAAAAAATTGCATCTTCCAACCGTGAATTACTCAAGAACATCTATAATAAGCGCAATGAGATCAAAGCCTTGCACCTTGAGAATTGAAAGTTGCAAGTTCAGAAAAATGAAGCTGAAGGTAATTTTTCCGGCTTCCTTTTTGTCAATTATCTATTGTCATAGTCAAACTTGTTTTGTCCGACTGATATTTTTCCCTTTGAAGAACTGTTGTGCGAGTCCAGCAAGATGGTGGAGCAATCCAAGAACTTCAAGGTCTTAGAACTGGAAAATGTTGAACTCCGGGACAAGCTTCAGAAGCTCACAATTGAGTCGGAAAAATCCGTTGCTGCTGTCCTGGAGTCAAGCAACCATGAGACAGTGAGGATCGAGAAGCTACTAGCCCTCCGAGATAAACAAGCGGATTATCTTCGGAAGGACCTCGATAGTCAGAGGGATCTAGCCCAGGCCCCGGCGAGCGAATTGAACAGCCTCCGCGAGGAGCATGCTCAGTGGAATCGTTCTGTGCTAGGTAAGATTTTTGACCTTTATTTTTCATTGACTTTTCGAATTCCTTTTCAGTCAAATTTTGACTTTTTGGTTCTTTCCCAGCCCCCTGAATCTTTCCGACTCTCCTACCTCCGAACCTCGCCTCAAGCGTATCAAGCTCGTCGGAGATATCTTGTACGACTTCCGCCAGACTCTTGAAGAGGCTGGCGAGTCGGTCAAGCTTGCCGACTTGCACACAATGTTAGTGCAAGAGGTGAGGGACAAGGCCAAGGAGATTCCGAAGCTTATCGAGGACTGGAAGATCTCCTACGCTCGGACTACTGCTCAGACTGCGCTTACCATGGTGATGATCCACCACAGCGAGATGGAAATCTGGCATGTCACCAAAGGTATCGCCGAGGAGGATGATGAGGGCAACCCACAGGACATCAAGGCAATCCAAGATTCCTGTGCAGGTTATGCTTGTCGTGTGGCGGAGATGACCAACTATACGACGCCGTTCTTCGAATCCGTCGCCGTGCCTCCCTTGCCTCAAGAGCCAGAAGACAGCTTTGCAGCTTCCGAGTCTGAGATCCAGGGCGACAATGTTGTCGACTCCAGCTCTCCACCTTCTTCATCACCACCACCTGACTCTGCAGCATAAACAGTTTTTTATGCATTATTCTGAACTTCTGGCAATGTAATGATGGAAACAATTATTTTGACTGTGCCGGTCTGTAAAAACTAATGCTTTTACTATGTAGCACTTATGTTTATATTTTTTATGCATGTGATTTGAAAATTTCTGAAGCACTTTTTATTTTATGCCTATACTTGTTGTTTTATCTAGATCTCTGCCTCGTCCCTTTGATGGGTCAGCCAACCTTTAGCACGGAAACTTTGTCGAGCAACGGAGCGCAATTGCTAAACCAATTTAAACTCGGAAACAAAGCTGGCTTCCAGTACCAACAACTCATTACTCAGAAAATACCCACGTATAAGCAATCAGATAAAAAACCAAAGTATAGACAATAAATTGAATTTTTTACCCTAAGGTAACATTTCTTAGATATTCAAAAATCATAACCAAAACGAACATGAGCATAAAATACTTTCAAGCATTCTGGGATTTTTGAAAAAATGACATGCTCTTTTGGAAATAAGATGGCAAAAACTTCTCAAAGATAACATATGAGGAAACCAATAATTTATTTCACTTTGAACATGTACATATATGATTACAAGGAAATATAACTAAGAATAGAAGGAACGTAGCTGTGCAATATTCCATGGACAGTCTATTTCATTCGGGTCTGTGCTACCGCCAGCTCTCTTTCTCTTCCGAGTATCTGGTCTTTCCTTGACTGGTCTCATATCGGTTAAATAATATGACCCATTATGCAGAACTCTGCTAATCATAAAAGGTCCTTCCCAAATTGGGGAAAGTTTGTGCTTTCTCTTTTGCACAAGTCGGAGAACCAAATCACCTTTTCTAAAAGAACGGTTTTGCACTCTCTGACTATGATACTTGCGCAACTTCTGATCATAGGCTGTAGATCTCTGCTCACCAATGATGCATACTTCTTCGATTATATCGAGATCATCTTGTCGAGAAACTTCTGCATCTTCTTCGATATATTCTTTGACTCGTGGAGACTGATGGAGTAGATTGCTTGGAAGAACTGCTTCTACACCATAGACCAAGAAGAAAGGAGTATTGCCGGTTGACCTGTTAGGAGTTGTACGTAAGCTCCATATCATAGACGGTAATTCTTCTGCCCAAGCCCCCGCGGCCCGACGAAGCGGTGCCTCGAGACGAGGTCGGAGTCCTTGCAAGATAAGGCCATTAGTTCGACTTGTCCATTAGCCTGTGGATGTGCGTCTGATGCAATATCGAGTCGGATCCCTTGTTCTTTGCATAATTCGGCAAGTTCTCCCATGGAAAAATTGCTCCCGTTGTCAGTAATTATACTGTGCGGATATCCGAATCGTATGATCACGTCCTCAACGAACTTTCTAGCTGTGGCTCCATCGCAACTTGTTACGGGTTTAGCCTCAATCCACTTTGTAAATTTATCCACCATCACTAGTAGGTGGGTAAATCCACATTTTGTCATGCGAAACGACCCTAACATATCATTCCCCTAGACCGCAAACGGCCATGTAATAGAGATTGTTCGCAGCTGTTCAGCCGGGACATTTGCCTGATGGGCAAACTTTTGACAGACTCTGCATGTTTTGACCAGTTTGTCGGCATCCGCCTTAGCTGCAAGCTAAAAGAATCAATGTCAAAAAGATTTTGCCACTAAGGATCTGGCTGCAGCATGGTGACTACACTCGCCTTCGTGGATCTCTCTTAAGATTTCCACTCCTTCTTCCGAAGAAATACATCGCTGAAACATGCCAGAAACACTCCTCTTATAGAGCTCACCATTTATTATAGTATAGGCTTTTGCTTGTCGGACAGTCTGCCGGCTCAAGACTTCGTCTTCGGGTAATTTTCCGTCTATCGGGAAATCCAGATAGGGTTTTATCCAGCTGGGAATTACAGCCAGAACTGCTATTAAAGGTGAGTCGGGTTTTGTCGGATAGTCCTCATCAACTCCTCTTATGGAGGGGACCCTTAAGTGCCCTAAGAAAGCGCCATCCGGTACTTGTTTCCGCGTAGATCCTATCCTTGATAGAGCATCTCCTTCCTCATTTTCACCCCGAGGGATGTGTTGAACCTCAAAACCCTCGAATGATTTAGATAATTCATCCCCAATAGCTTTGTATGCTGCCATGTGCTTGTTTGTGTTGCAGATATCGGATACTTGCTGAGCAACTAAATCCGAGTCTCCGTAACACATGAGTCTTGTTATGCCAATGTTTTTGGCCATGCGTATTCCATATAGAAATGCTTCATACTCGACAATATTGTTGGTCGCCGTGAAGTGTATTTGCAACACATAGAACAACTTATCTCCTTAGGGTGATTTGAGCACCACGCCAGCCCCCGAGCCCCCTCGTGCTTTTGATCCGTCAAAGTGAAGGGTCCAAAATTCTGAGTATGGAGAACTTGTGTTTTCTACCGTCTTTGTCCAATCAACAACAAAGTCGTCAAGTATTTGGGACTTGATTGCTGTACGCGGTTTGTACTCAATGTCAAAAGCTGCAAGCTCTATTCCCCACTTTGCGACACGTCCTGTGGCGTCGCGGTTATTGATTATATCTCGTAGGGGAGAGGTTATCACCACTGTGATCTTGTGCTCTTGAAAATAGTGGCGTAGCTTTCTGGATGCAAAGAACACTCCATGGGCTAGCTTTTGATGATGTGGGTACCGTTGTTTCAATTCTGTTAGGACCTCACTTAGGTAATAAGTTGGCCGTTGCACCTTATGCTCGTGGATTTCTTCCTCGCGCTCTACTACTGTTACCACACTTATGACCTTGTTGGCCGCTGCAATGTAGAGTAACATAGGCTCCTGAGGTTCTGGCGCTACGAGAGCTGGCGGGTTTGAAACTAGGTCTTTTAAACTTTGCAGGGCTCGGTGAGGAGGACAACTCAACTCATCTCATACGCACCTCACGCCAGATTGCATCTATGCACCCCTGTAACTTCCAATTCCGCCGTAATCAAGAGCAGACAAGCAGGAGTAGGGTTTTCCCTCCAAGGGCATGAACTGGGTAAACTTCATGTCCCCGTGTTGCTTGTCTGCTAACCGTTCTGCGATCTCCAGCATCCCCATCTTCTCCAAAACCCAAGTCCATAACAATGGGCATTGACGAGATCGAACCTATTCAATTGGCGCCGTCTGTGGGAATCGGGGGAGCTTATTGTGCGATCGTGACGGTCCCATCGAAAGCGATCTAAAATTCTTCGGCAATGGAGAGCCACCTCCTCTTCAGCGCTTTCGACTTCACCGCCCACTCGCCAACCACCATGAAGGATTTTGAGCCCGTAGGCTACGGACTCGAAATTCTGTTCGGGAGCTTATTCTTGTAGGTGGGACAGACTGGCACCATCCGCCTCCCAGAGCGGGTGCCGCCACCATCCATCAGGCCCGCTTCGTGGGTCCCACCCATCAGAGTGTTACGCACGTCGACGCTAACAAATGAGTCATACGACAGCAGCAGCTGCAACTCAGATCTGTGTGGCCCTCCATCAGACAAAGGAACCTACGGTTCCAGACCCGAAAGCTGCGGCAACAGCGACCCAATCCGCGGGTGTTACCAATGCGCCTTGGTCATCCAGGGTGAATCGCAACTGCCACTAGGTTCGAGTGCCCACGTACCGCCACCCAATCCACCGCCCAACCCATAGGATGGGAACAGAGGAAATGGAGGAAACGGCGGACACCAGCCCCTCCAACCCAACGAAGGCGATGCTAACGCCTACCAGAAGATCAACCTCAACAAGGACGGATGGCGCCAGGCAAGAAAAGCCGTGGTGGGCAATAGGATCCTACCTGTGAATGCTTCACGGGATCTGCTGATGGCATACCACCTCCTCCTCATCGGCGAGCATAACCGGCAGGTAAAACTGCAGGAGGAACTTGACAAACGCAAGAAGGTAGCTTCGGAGTCTAGCGCGTGGCGAGCTGTGCTCTCCGCCGCTGGTGGCTCCAGTTCGCACGACAACCACGCCAACAATAATTGCTATCGCATAGAGCACATGGACCCCACCGCGTGTAGCGAGGTCACCAGGACACTCAACACGTCTTTCATGGTGATGGACGCCAACGGCAACGTCACGCTGAAAATGCCACAGGCTGCGATAATGGCAGCCACCACCTATCTTGCGTCCCATCCGCCTTCGGCGGACGACCCGAAGATGGCCATGCACAAGTCCGCACTAGCCGGACTTGGACTCATCGGAGCTGCGGTCCACGACAAAGCTCCTGCGGAGCCGAAAAAGAAAGCTGCAGTCAGATTCAACCATAGCCCCACACCCTCATCCGAAGAGGACGAGCACGATCTGCCTCAACGTCACAAGAGCCCAAGGCGTCGCAGCAGCGACTACGACGCTCAAAATGACCTAACCCAATGCAAGATCAACAAGGCACGCGCCAAGCACGTGTGTTCGACCAAATTCGAGGAGGAAGAAGACGGATAACTATGCAGAGCCAGATGCTTCAGTAGATCTGATCGACGAACGGTGATGCCGAAAAATTTCAAGCTCCCTTCGGAAACCCCGAAGTTCGATGGCACATAGGATCTGAAGTCCTAGCTCAGCGACCACCTCTCATCCGTCAAGCTGCACGGTGGTAACAGGAACACTGCCCTACAATGCCTTCAGCTGCAGCTGACAGGCGCAACTCGAATCTGGCTCAGCAGCCTCTCCTCAGGCTCCATCCGAAGTTGGGAATAGCTAGCTTACAGTTTCATCCGAAACTTCAAGGGCACCAGCAAGAGGCCAGCCTTGATCGAGGAACTATGGGCCTGCACCGAACGAACGGGTGAGTCCATTCGCTCGTACATACTATGCTGGTCCAATATCAAGAACTCTGCCGCGCACATCTCCGAGGAGAGGACGATCGACGCCTTCAAGGATAGTGTCAAGCGCCCGGACTTCGAGGAAGAACTTGGGCGCGTCAAGCCCAAGACGCTCGACCACCTCATGGACATTGCCACAGATGGCGAGGATTCCCTCCATCGAACACATTCGGATGATGAGGATGACTATGTCTGCAGGCGCGAACGCCGCAGCAAATGAAGATCACACATCTACAACGATCGCGACGGAGTCAACATGGTCGCGGCTGGCTACGCCGACCGCCACAACGACAACAACCGCAGCAGCGGATACCGCAGAGGCAACTTTCGCGATGGAGGACGACCCACACAAACATGGCAACGTCGCAACCGCGACGACGAACCCTCAGCATACGACAAGTTGTCTGGCCCCTGCACCATCCACTTCTACATCGACAAGCAGGATGGCAAAAAGAAGGCCAACCACATGCTAAAGGACTACCACGAGTTCCAGAGACTCAGCGAGGGCCTCACCCAAATGCAATGCCAGATCATGAACCCTGGGTTTGGGCCTACACCTGCACCAGGAGATATCACCCATGGAGCTCCTGCACCACCACCCATTGGACCTTCCAACCCACCAATCGCACCCGTGCCAAACAACGGCGTAGGAGGGTACCCACCACCAAAGGGAGCCCTGATGATCCAGAAGGGGCGCCCAACAAACAGGGTGCAAAAGAAGATCACCCGCCAAGTTAGCCTAGCCGTGACTGCTCCGCCTGCCATCCCTGAGTACCTTAGTGGCTCGGAGTCCTGCATCATGTTCGATCGTTCGGATCACCCCCGCCAGATCCCTCGCCCAGGTCATGCTGCCCTTGTGCTCAAGGCGCAGATCAGAGGGTTTGAGATGAGCCGCGTCTTCATGGATGGCGGTAGCGGCATCAACTTGATGTTCGCCAGCACCCTAGCAGCAATGCGGATCCCGCTATGCAGCCTGGAACAGTCCGACACAACGTTCCACGTCATAGTCCCAGGGAAGGGCATATGCCCCTAGGAAAGATAAGGCTCAACGTCATCTTCGGCCAACCTGAAAACTTCAGGCGCGAGCGATTGGAATTCGAAGTGGTGGACTGGCCATCACAATACCACGCCATCCTCTGGCATGTGGCATTCGCAAGATTCCTGGCAGTACTGCACTACGCGTACCTGCTACTCAAGATGCCATAACCCAGGGGTGGTCATTACCGTCCAAGGTAGCTTCACCCGATCCGACCACTGCGACAGAGACTGCAACAGAATCTCCTAGTCGTTCGGTATGCAAGAGGAGATCACGAGACTCTGAGAGGTGACAGACAATAGGGCACCCCCAGTCTCCAGGCAAAACACACTTGACATGTCGTTCGACTCCACAGTCAACACGAAAAAGGTGCAGATCCATCCCACAGATGCCTCCAAGACGGCGCTGATCGCCAACGACCTCAACCCCACATAAGAAAGCGCGCTCGTCGAATTCCTCCATGAGCGCTGGGAAATCTTCGCTCGGTGTCCTGCAGACATGCTAGGAGTTCCCAGGGAATTCGCCGAGCATGCACTCAATGTTTTTCCGGACACGAAGCCCGTCAAACAGTCCATCCGAAGACTGTCCGAGCCAAGAGACGAAGCCATTGGAATCGAAGTCAACAGACTGCTCGATGCCAACTTCATCCGAGAAATCAAGGAGAGCGAGTTGATGGCCAACACTGTGCTGGTCCCCAAGAAGGACACGGACATCCTGCGGATGTGCGTGGGCTTCACATCGCTCAACAAGTATTGCCCCAAGGATCACTTCCCTCTACCACGGATCGATCAGATCATAGATTCGGCTGAAGGTCAAAGATCAGGAGAAAACGACATTCATCACGCCGTTCAGTGTTCTGCTACAACACCATGACCTTCGGGCTGAAGAACGCAGGCGCCACGTACCAAAGGTGCAGGCAGGCGTGCCTGAAAAACTAGATCGGTCGCAACATCCAAGTCTCTATCGACGACATAGTCATCAAGACCAGGGAAGCCAAGACGTTGATCGACAATCTCCACGAGACGTTTGATAACCTTGATCACTATAAGATCAAGCTAAACCCATAAAAGTGCGCCTTCGGTGTCCCATCTGGATAATTACTTGGCTACTTCATCTCCCAGCGAGGGATCGAGGCGAACCCGAAGAAAATCCGGGCCATACTGACCATGGAGAAGCCGAATTACCTCAAGGGTGTCCAGCAACTCGCTTGGCACATCACGGCGCTGAGCAGGTTCATCATTCACATGGGTGAGAAGGCCCTGCCTTTCTACCAGCTGCTAGGCAAAACCGACAAGTTTGACTAGACACCCGAAGCAGAAGATGCATTCGAAGACCTCAAGCGGCCGCTCTCTACCTCACTTGTCCTGGTCATGCCACAGGAGCGCGAGCCTCTGCTGCTATACATCACAACCACGCATCAAGTGGTCAGCACTATACTCGTGGTCGAACGACCCGAAGATGGCAAGACCCATGGGGGTACAACGCCCAATCTACTACCTCAGCGACGTCCTAACACCAACAAAGTAGAGGCACCCTCACTACCAGAAGCTCGCCTACGGAATATTTATGACGGCTCATCGGCTAAGCCACTACTTCCAGGAGCACCAGATAATGGTTGTTAACGAGGCGCCATTGTCCAACATCCTGAACAATCCCGAAGCCACGGGACGCGTAGACCTGTGGGGCATCGAGCTATCCCCCTAGACATAGTCTATGAGCGGCGCAAGGCCATCAAATCTTAGGTCCTCCCTGACTTCCTCGTCCACTGGATGGAGCTCCAGCTGCCAGACACTCCGGACATGATGCAATCATGGACGATGCACTTCGACGGCTCCAAGCGTGAGGCCAGAGCAGGAGCTGGCGTCATACTGACGTCCCCGCAAGGCGATAAGATGAAATACGTCCTTCGGATGAAATTTTGCGCCTCCAACAACGAGCCCGAATATGAGGCCCTCATCCACGGCATGAGGATGAGCAAGATCTGCAGCGCAACGCGCCCAGTAATCTACGATGACTCGAACCTTGTCGTCCAGTAGATGATGAACGAGTGTGACGCTCACAGCGCCAACATGATCGCATACTGCGCGCTCTATAAGTCACTCGAAGGAGACTTTGACGGCTACGAGCTTCGGCATGTTGGAAGCAAAATCAACGAGGAAGCTGATAGACTCGCCAACATCAGCTCCACCTGCGCACGGGTGCCACAAGGTGTGTTCCTCAAACAAATCTGTGTACCCTCTATCAAAAGGAAATTCCCCAAGGGATCACCCGAAGAAGCAGAGCACTCAGGGGCTGCGCCACCCGAAGGACATGAAGGACCCAAAAAGCTCGACACCGAGGCCGAGCTGGTTAGCCTAGTACAGGTCATGGCAATTGAAGAAACATGGACCCAGCCGTACCTTCGGTACCTGCTAAACAAAGAGCTGCCCGATGACCCGACAGATGCCCGACACATATCTCGCCGGTCCAAGGCCTTCACTATGATCAATGGCGAGCTATACAAGCGCAACATTTCGGGTGTACTCCAACGGTGCGTCACCATCGGTAATGGCAAAACCATCATTCAAGACATCCACGAGGGCATCTGCGGCCATCATGCAGGCAACCGCATCCTAGTCGCCAAAGCTCTGCGAGGTGGATTTTATTGGTCAACAGCAATGAACGATGCCAAGGACCTCATCCAAAGATGCAATGCCTGCCAGAGGTACGCAGACAAGCCACATGCACTAGGATCCGAGCTAAGGCCCATACCATTGGCCTGGAACTTCGCCCAATGGGGCCTCGACATGATTGGCAAACTGTCCAAATCATCGAAAGGAAGCCATGTCTACCTCCTGGTCGCAGTCGGCAAGTTCACCAAGTGGATCGAGGCCATGCCCGTCACCAACCAAAGCGGCAAAACTGCTGTCAAATTCTTTGAGTCCACAGTATACAGGTTCGGCGTGCCCCACAACATCATCACGGACAACGACTCAAACTTCATCTCGAAGGAATTCCAGGACTTCTGCGAAGGCCTTGGTATCAACATATCATACGCCTCCGTGGCGCACCCGCAGACCAATGGACATGTCAAAAAGTCCAACAACCTCATAGGCAACGACATCGAGAAACGCCTACTATGTCCACTCGAAAGGCTCGCGGGAGCTTGGGTGGAAGAGCTACCCTCCGTACTTTGGAGCCTGCGTACAACGCCGAACAGTTCAACTGGCTACACGCCATTCTTCATGGTGCACGGAGCCGAAGCCATGCTACCTGCATAAGTACGCCACAAGGCCCCATGGGTTGTTGCCTATAGCGAAGACGAATCATCGGCCGCACTTGAAGACGTCGTCGACACACTCGACTAAGCACGCGACATCGCCACGGCTCACTTAGCGGTCTACCAGTAGAGCCTCCACAACTACCATAGCCGTTGGTTGCGCCCAAGGTCCTTCGTCGAAGGAGACCTCGTCCTACGACTCAAGCAAGAGCGGCCAAATAAGCTCGAGTCACCCTAGGAAGGTGTAACATCCCAGCATTAGAGCTTAGAAATAAGCTTAACCCAGATGTGTGCATTGCATTCATGCATATAAAATCAGAATAATTTTCGCGCTTTTGAATAGAACTTGTCAAAGTGATTGAATCTTCTCTCAACTTGATGGAATTGAAGTAGATCATCAAGTTGACGGCAATAAGTTTCAATATGACCTTTGCTAAAACCTTATTTTGGGTAAATGAGATTTGATCTAAGGGTAGATCAAATGTAATAAAAATTAAACCCTAATACATTGCTAAATAATTAATATTTGATCCTTAAGTGATTATCACATAGTATTCATTACAATAACTCATGAATACCAAGCTATGAATATAATTCAAGTAACAATAATGTAATAACTAATCTTGACCTATTCTATCCTTATCTATTTCTACCAAAAGGATCAACTTTACCTTAACCCTTTAGTTGTATTGAGTAGGAAGGAAAGTAACTCAAATCATTCACCATATATCTTTCTTTCCATATCAATCATTATGGAATCCTATCTCAATACCTTTTGTTCATCAATGTTGAGTAATCAACTATTGATTCACCAATTCGTAATCTATCAATTCTTGATCTATCAACTCTTAACCATATCATAGCATTCACTTAAGGCCTATAAAGAAATAAGTAAGAAGGGGTAAATAGTAATGATAGATTTAAATATCATCTATAGGATGGGGGTGTTGGAAGAGAATAGGATAATTGTGATAATTGATGGAGTTTTAATTCACTCCTAAATGAATAGAAGAGTATCTGAGATAAAGGTTATAAGGATGAACATTGAAGATAGATACCAAGGAGTAATCCTATTGGATTAAGTAGGCATAGTCCATGAATAATATCCCTTAATCCAATAGAGATACTAAGAAGATAATTTCAATACAACTGTAATATTGTATTGATGAAGCCTGATTAGCCAACTGGAAACCTAAACCATAAAGGATCAAAGGATTATAATGATCATGCTTTAGTCACCAAGATTGAATGCTTATATCATGTATAAGTGACATTGGTGGATAGAACATGATTGAACCCAAGTATAGATATGTTATTATAGGTTAGCTATGATAAGTCACCATGATATAATGTGAAGCTGGAATATAAGATGCTGGAGTAAAGTAGATATAAGATAGTATGGCCAAGATAAAGCTAGAGTAGCATGGAGTTATTGAAGTAGTGTTATTCGTCTTAAAGAATAGTAAGCTTTGGAGGAAAGTAGTTTGATATATACATCTACTGGAGTAATGTTAGTGGTGGATGATTATGGAAGGGTATGAATGGAGTTAGAAGTAACTACTTGTTGGATTGGAGGTTATCAGCAGTAGAGTAGTTGATATAACCAAGTATAGATATGAGAATATTATGAAAGGCTTTAGTGTCAAGCTCATTGAATTTATAAATGGATTTAGAAGAATAAAAGGTGGATAAGAATATTCTTGTGAAGCAAAGCTCATCATGTTAACACATGATGATGGATATGAAGAAGTAGTATATCTAGGAAAGGAATTCCTTAATCAGAAGTCTAGGATTGTGAATTATGGAAGATAGGAATTCTTGGTAAACACTAAACCCTAAATCTATAATCAAGATTAACATCCATCTCATCTGTTGGATAAATCATTTTATTTTCACAATGCTTTATAAGGAATATTTTTCTATAGCAAATCACTTAAACACATCTCTGTCATTTCCAATTATCATAACCATATCTGCTTAGGAGTTATTTTTATCAATCCCTTTCCATAAGACATTCCAGAAAATAACTTTCTAATTTAAATGGTGATATCATTAATGATCACAAACATAAAGACAATGTGTTTTAGCCATTAATCCTTATTCACACCAACAAAAGAATATAAGTATATCAATTCTCCTAAAAACTTATGGTAAGCATTTATAATTTTAAACCCTAATTACTTTGTTGGTTATAATAAAATCTATCCATTGCTATTTCCTAAATTTATGGGAATAATATTAACTATATTAATTCCCTAAAACTTTATGTATCATATAAAAATTCCCTCCAAACTCTAAATTAACTAGAACTAAGTTTTATAAATAAATAAGGAAATATCATACAATAAATCCATGGTTTATTATATAAAGAAAATTTATAACAATGGCCTATCCAAAATATTAAAAAGGGGTTTATATAAATAAAATAAAGAAATTATAACATTGTATAATAAAAGATCACTATATGATTCTGAATACAATTCATTACTGCTGCAAACACGTAGCAAATAATTTCTATAAAGAAATCTTTAACCAATTGTGCAAAATTCAAATCTGAAAATGAAACAGAAAATAGAAAAGGAAATCAGAGAATAAAAAAGAACCAGGCCCGAGCAGCAGGCCGGCCCAGAACTTTTCCTCTACCAAACCACCGCCTGGCGCAACTAGCTGTAGCCCATGTTGGCCCACACGCGGCCCACTTCCGTGCCGTACCTCTTTGACTCTGTCCTTCGTTGTCTTCCTCACCGGCAGAAGCAGCTGCGGGGCGACGCGGCCGCCGTCGATCCTCCGCCGCGCTGTGATGCGTGTCGCCGCTGTTGGGGTGTACGATAAGAACGCCGGCGATCTCCTCTATCCACTCGTACCCAAATCACTCTCTCTCGTGCCCTCTCCCAAAATTCCCAAATCGTGCCGAAACCCTAATTCGCCGGAGTTGCTCATTGTCGCCGTTTGAGACCGCCCCAAGGCCAACTGAAGGTGCCAGAAGCTCTGCCGTGGTGGACTTCGTCTGCTAGGAGGAGGAATCGAGCCGGGAAGCCCGAAATCATGCGCATCGAACTCATCTGTCCGCTGCTCGCCGACGACCATGGCGACGCCGTCCGAGCTCACCTCTCCTCACCGTTGCCTCTGCAAGCTCCCTGGTGAGCTTATGATTCTGATGGTTCTCTCCGATTTGCTTCTAGTCGTCTATAGCACTCAGTACACATGAAATCGAGCGGGCCACCATCGGAGCTAGTGCTCCGGTGACCATTCCGGGGCGGTGCGACCATTGTTCGACTCGCTGTTGCATCCTCTATCCAACCCACCAAACTATGCGAGTTGAGACACCGTAGATCGCCGCCGGCGACCCTGATCCGGTGGTGGAGGCCGCATTGACGTCAGCGTGACATCATGCTGAGGTCACCCTGCCACCTCAGCGTTGTTTGACCAGGTCCTTGTCCCGCGTGGCACACCACGTGGTCACGGCCCACCAGTCAGGGACTGTGTCTAGGTTTAGCTTGGTATAAAAAGTATTTCTTGTTTAGAAAATAAATAAAACAATATGCATTCAAACACAAATAAATTCCAGAAATTAAATAAAATGATTAAATCTTAGAAATTTAATAACTTTTGTTTTATAATTCATAAAAATATGTGAAATGTATGAAAATGTATAGAAAAATAAAATCTACAACTTAAAACTATTATCAAACATTATTATGTTAACAATTTAAATAATTATTATTTAATAAAGATTTTATAAGTAATAAAACTTAGATAATTCATATTTTAATATTGGTAAATGTTAAAAATATAAATAAAATACCAAAAATCTTAGAAAAATAAGAGCTATAATTTAAAGCTATAATCAGGTATTATTATTTCACTTAATTTAATATCTATTATTTTTTAAATGTTTATAGAATAATTAAACTTATAAAAATCATATCTTATTATTTTAAATTCATAAAAATACATATAATATACCAAAATGATCAAAAATAATACCTACATGTTAAAAATATAACATTCTACCTTTGAGGTAAATAAAAACTTAATCCCTTAATATCTTGAATTTAAATCTAATTTCCTTAATTAATAATTCATATAAGGGTAAATAAAATTTGCTAATATTTTTTAAAATTAGTCAATTGAGTATAATAAATAGTATTAGTCTTGAATATTGATAGTATGAAGTCAAATGGTTTAACACATTTTAAATAAAATTTTATTGAATTATCCTTCAACCATAAGTGTAGATTATTTTAAAAAGGATCCTTATCCAATATAAAATCTCCCAGAATAATTTGTAGTGAAATAAAACCTATTCCTTTACTTTAACCACAAGTTTATCAACATACCAAAACACTATAGTGAATTCATAAGTAGTTAAATAATATTGTTTACTTATTCACAAACCATAACCACACCCTTATAAGGAGATAAATCCTTTTATACATTTATAATGTAAAGAAACCACTACCCAAATAAAAGTAATGCCATTCTTAAGTAACGTTAAGGAAACATTATAAAGTACAAAAGGTACAAATAACATACGCAATATACCTTAAGTCCATCTATGTCTTTAAAGATAACTTTAGTCTACAATACTTCAAATACCATGCTAAGGACTTTGTTATGTATTTTATAGTTAAATTTGGTATGTTATAATTAAGTTATAAAGCATCTCAAATCCAAACTATTCCACCAAGCACAAACAACATCGACCACCTCTGATTAACCATAAGGATTGTTTAAACCTTAATAAAGAAATATTTTCTTCAAAAGTTATTCGTTTTGCCACTTCAATCAACATATGACAATTAATTGTAATCATATTACTTTATACTTTACTTGTATAGTTAGGATTGATGACACTTAAGTCCTTTATAAGTGACATTACTTGCAAAGTAAAATTTGAAGATAAACAATTATTGTATAAGCAATCTTGAGTAGCATTCCATTTGTGTATCTCATTATTTTATGATATTATACATGCATGATGTTTCACACACACTCACAAGACTTAACAAGAAGCACAAGTGTGAAACTTAATCTAAAAGATCAACACATTCCAAAGAAGCCATTTCTAGTATTCAAACCCTAGATCAATGTTATCCCCGATATTCGAGTTTATCAACTTGTATTACATTACTTATGCATAAAAGCATCTTGCTACTTTAAACATTAGTCCTTACCCGACCAATGATGCTGATTTCAGATATTGGATCTTATATTGTCTCGAAGACTGTGAGTGCATAATCTTGCAATCACAAAAGGCACATTCACACTTGCTCACGTGCTTTGATTATTTTCTATAAAGTATTTTGCAAATCCAGTGTTGTCATCAGCTGCATTTGAAAAAGGTAAGAAAACAATATTTTCATAATAATATGGTTATATGTTATTTACCATGAGGTAATAACCTACTATGAAAGTGCCAGTGGTAATGGAACATATTATCTAGGACTTAACAACCAATGTCCAGTGATTCTTGCACCGTATATAACACGTTGACCATGAGATTTGGAATGGGACGGAGAAGTCAGCTGTATCTTTTCCCTCTCGCATGGAGCCAGATGTGCGAGTCGTGGCTGTTATCACTCGTAGCGTGCATATTAATTGGTAATTCGTAGAGGATATGCAGCATATGGGTGGGAACCCTCAACGTCCCATGATAGTTCCGACATCTGAATGGTCTGTACTCCCAATTGCCATAATTCAATAGGTGGGCTGGCGTACACCAAGGAGACGTACGGAGTCGCGGAGAAGGCAGTGATTGGCTTAGATCATCTACTGGGCCCCACACCATAGGAAGTGTGGATGGGAAAGATCGCCCGGTTGAGTAACAAGGATTTGATCTCTCATGGGTAAAGTAACACACCTCTACAGAGTGTAAGAACTGTAACTTGTTACTCCCTGTTCCAGGAAGGAGCTGCGAACACGGCGGGAAAGGAACTCCATGAAAGTTCCGGTAAACCCGTGAAGGCTGACGGACATAGATTTTCAGAATAAAAGCTACCTTTGAAGAAATGTTTATGAAAACTTGCATTGCCTATGACCTATGGTCTATGGCTGTAGATATAGTGCATCATACACTCCTTTTCTAGTGAAGTTGCTGAGTACACTCGTACTCAAAGTATCTTCTTAACCCTTGCTAGATTCTGAAGTCATTAAGACGACGTCTACCTCAAGTCATGCTCTAGGAATCATCATCAACAGCTTCAGCCTTCAATGATGTCAAGAAAATCAACATATACCTCAACTCAAGTGAAGACGAAGTTGCTGATTAGATAGGAATATAACCTCTAGCCATAGAACCTACTTCTGTAGAGTATTGCAATAGCAGCAATACAAGCCAAATAGTTAGTTGCTAATCTTATTAGCATGATATTTATGAATTTTTTATTTCTGATTCTTCTTTGTAAGAAGTTTCTTTCTCTCTCTTTAACCTAGAGTGTTCTCTGGATCTTGTGTAAAGAGTTGAGTTGTAACCTATAGTCATGTCTTGGACCTGCTGTGTTTCTGTTGTACCACTCTGAGGGATGTAATACTAGTGAACGGTGTTTCATTGGTGTTATGTCAACGACTATAGTGTACTACATCGTGTAGTGGTATGCTGGGTCACCGCAGCTGGTATCAGAGCATATGCTTTGACCTTAGGATTAAAACCCTTTTAGAAAGATCTATAGGTTAGATTGTGACTATAGAAGCCATCTTATCTAAACCAAACATTCTTATGACTTGTGATGAGTATCCACTTGAGGATAATCTTGTCACACTTAAGTTGGATGCTTTGGTCATCTTTCTTAAAAGTCGTTATCCATATTTTCTAAGTATAGTGCTAGTCCCAAGATGGTAGAACACCATTAATATGTCTTAAGTAAGCTAAAATAGTAATGTAGATTATGATTAAGTTAGAATATCAATTGAAGTACTCTTAATGGTGTAGCATAACCCTAGAATTCATGTAAGACAGTGGAATCTTATGGTTAGTTGATAACCAAAGACAACATTATGGATATCATTAGGATAAATGTTGATGTAATGAATAGTAATCATGTGGGATTCACTTGAGAATTCTACGTGATGAAGTGAAATTATGTTAAGACTTAATAATAGTGTAGTGAGAAACAAAGTCATTATGGTTAGATTAACTCTTAGATCATGATGAATGGGTAAAACATAATGAGATCATGGTGAAATTAGCTCTGAAACCATGACGTAAGTATACGTATAACAAATAATTAGTAATCATTCTGAAGTAGAAGTAAGATAATAATATGGTAGAACTATGATAGAAGTCATAGGTGTCACAAATTTGGGATAACCTTCAATTTTAGGGGGTTCAAAAGAAACTTATTAGTCTTTTTGAGAGATCAGGTGAGGTTAGTTACTAAATAAGAAAGGTTTGTTATAGTTAATCATTCCAAAGGTGAGACCAAAGGTTAGTTAAAACCAAATTGAGACCACTTTGTTTAACATTATCCTGTTGCAATTGAGCAATTTGGGTAAATTATGAGGCAAAGAATAGTTTGACCCTATGTGCTAAGTATCACAATGTAAACCTATATGAGGAGGTGTCATATACTACACAACTAAGCCTGAATTCTACAGATACTATACTCAACTACTATATTCCAGGCTTAGAATATTGTGTGTTATATGTACCACATTTGGATTTATTGGTTTTTCTTGGATATTCTTGATTGACTAGATCTGTACATGAAGTTTGACTTGATGTTCAAATGCATGTTGCAACATCCAGTTACTACTTGATGTTATAGACCTAGATAGGAATGGGAATTCGTGTAAGGGAGTGACGATTTTGAAAGACCAAGATAAGACTTACATGAAGAATGAAGCAAAGTATAAGGAGTATCAACACTGATTGAAGGTTATATCAAGTTCAGAGCATTACTATACATCAATAAGAAGGAAGATTAATGTAGGAAGTATAAGGAACAACAAGAAGTGATGAACTTAAGGTTCAATCAAAGTAGGTGATATTGCTAAGGAATTAATGAAGTAGTAGTACCTAGTTCATGGAAGCATCATGAATTAGTACAAAGAAGAAGCTTGGGAACAAAATGGTATTCAAGCTTTGACAATTTAGAGAGAATGCTAGTAGTGTGTTGGAAACCATAGGGTAATACATATACCCTAGGACAGTCCACAACTGGTATTTGGTTAACATAGTTAACTAGATTATCTTGATGGTTGCATAAAGAGCATAAAATTTGGCCTAAGTAAGAGAAGACATAAAAAAAGTATAATAATTAAATGACAGTTTTCTAAAACGCTTCGCGAAGTCAGACCTATCAAAGCGAAAATGTCCGAATAGTAAGTAAGATAAATAATCTTGGAAGATCTATCTCGGAGATCCACAATTGTGTGGGTATACCGTAAGTTCTTTCGTGAGACCTTAAAGAGGTATAGTATAAGCTGGATAGAGACCAATATCCTAGTTATGAAGCCAATGGTTACTAGAATGGCGGTGTAGAGACCATTAGTAAACCCCAAGGGGGAGAGTAAACAGTAAATGGAAGTACTATTATCTGAATTCCAAAGTAAAGGTTGGAAAAGAAATACTAACCTATGACAACTTAAGCCTTATTTTCATAAGGTTAAAAGAAGTCATCATTATCAAAGTACTTCCGGAAGTATGTCTGGATGGAAGATTGAAGTTAAACCAAGATAGTAGGACTCAAACCTTAAGGCAATTAATATAAGGAAGTTGAATAAGTACTTAAGGTGATAATAATAGATTGTCTAAAGCTTGATAAGGTAAAAGCTTGAAGTAATAAAACAGAATAGTCCTAACAGACTAATTCTAAAGGAAACAACTCTTAAGTTATCCTTGAGAGGGAATAAAACACATCCAATTGGTCATGGATAGAGAAATAAGAAATTCCAATGGGTATGGACTAATTGAGTTCAAATCCAATCTTCAGAAGGACTACCAGTATAAACCATACCATCATAAATCAAAGGTTAGTCTTTTGACCATAGTTATTGTTTAATAGAATTAAAACCCTATTTTAGTGAGACTTCCTATACCCTACGTAGTATAGTAAGAAAGTTCGATGATTAAATAAAAGGAGTTGGATTAGGATACCTAATTAGGTTAAGGAACTAAAGAATAAACACCAATTTAAGGATTCCATAATAAGAACATATCCCTAAAGGAGGATAGTAAAAGGAAATTTGGAGTATTGGAGAAAACAAGTTGGAGATTTCCAAGTATGATCAAAATCCAAGGAAAAGATCTGGATATGGAATACTACAATTATTTCCATTGAGGTTACCATGGAGCTGAGACGTGTCGTAACCAATACATGAAAATTCCTCATTCTGAAATGAAAGAGGGTACGAACTTCAAGGACGAAGTTTATTTTAATGGGGAGAGTCTGTAACATCCCAGCATTAGAGCTTAGAAATAAGATGAACCCAGATGTGTGCAGTGCATTCATGCATAGAAAATCCGAATAACTTTCGCGCTTTTGAATAAAACTTGTCAAAGTGATTGAAGCTTCTCTCAACTTGATGGAATTGAAGTAGATCATCAAGTTAACCACGATAAGTTTCAATATGACCTTTGCTAAAACCTTATTTTGGGTAAAGGAGATTTGATCTAAGGGTTAATAAAAATTAAACCCTAATACATTGCTTAATAATTAATATTTGATCCTTAAGTGATTATCACATAGTATTCATTACAATAACTCATGAATACCAAGCTATGCAGATAATTCAAGTAACAAGAATGTAATAACTAATCTTGACCTATTCTATCCTTATCTATTTCTACCATAAGGATCAACTTTACCTTAACCCTTTAGTTGTATTGAGTAGGAAGGAAAGTAACTCAAATCATTCACCATATATCTTTCTTTCCATATCAATCCTTATGGAATCCTATCTCAATATCTGTTGTTCATCAATGTTGAGTAATCAACTATTGATTCACCAATTTGTAATCTATCAATTCTTGATCTATCAACTCTTGACCATATCATAGCATTCACTTAAGGCCTATAAAGAAATAAGTAAGAAGGGGTAAATAGTAATGATATATTTAAATATCATCTATAGGATGGGGGTGTTGGAAGAGAATAGGATCAATGTGATAATTGATGGAGTTAATTCACTCCTAAATGAATAGAAGAGTATATGAGATAAAGGTTATAAGGATGAACATTGAAGATAGATACCAAGGAGTAATCCTATTGGATTAAGTAGGCATAGTCCATGAATAACATCCCTTAATCCAATAGAGATACTAAGAAGATAATTTCAATACAACTGTAATGTTGTATTGATGAAGCCTGATTAGCCAACTGTAAACCTAAACCATAAAGGATCAAAGGATTATAATGATCATGCTTTAGTCACCAAGATTGAATGCTTATATTATGTATAAGTGACATTGGTGGATATAACATGATTGAACCCTAGTATATATATGTTATTCTAAGTTAGCTATGATAAGTCACCATGATATAATGTGAAGCTGGAATATAAGATGCTGGAGTAAAGAGATATAAGATAGTATTACCAAGCTAAAGCTAGAGTAGCATGGAGTTATTGAAGTAGTGTTATTCCTCTTACAGAATAGTAAGCTTTGGAGGAAAGTATTTTTTATATATACATCTACTAGAGTAATATTAGTGGTGGATGATTATGGAAGGGTATGAATGGAGTTAGAAGTAACTACTTGTTGGATTGGAGGTTATCAGTAGTAGAGTAGTTGATATAACCAAGTATAGATATGAGAAGATTATGAAAGGCTTTAGTGTCAAGCTCATTGGATTTTATAAATGGATTTAGAAGACTAAAAGGTGGATAAGAATATTCTTGTGAAGCAAAGCTCATGATGTTAACACATGATGATGGATATGAAGAAGTAGTATATCTAGGAAAGGAATTCCTTAATCAGAAGTCTAGGATTGTGAATTATGGAAGATAGGAATTCTTGGTAAACACTAAACCCTAAATCTGTAATCAAGCTTAACATCCATCTCATCTGTTGGATAAATCATTTTATTTTCACAATGCTTTATAAGGAATATTTTTCTATAGCAAATCACTTAAACACATCTCTGTCATTTCCAATTATCATAACCATATCTGCTTAGGAGTTATTTTTATCAATCCCTTTCCATAAGACATTCCAGAAAATAACTTTCTAATTTAAATGGTGATATCATTAATGATCACAAACATAAAGACAATGTGTTTTAGCCATTAATCCTTATTCACACCAACAAAAGAATATAAGTATATCAATTCTCCTAAAAACTTATGGTAAGCATTTATAATTTTAAACCCTAATTACTTTGTTGGTTATAATAAAATCTATCCATTGCTATTTCCTAAATTTATGGGAATAATATTAACTATATTAATTCCCTAAAACTTTATGTATCATATAAAAATTCCCTCCAAACTCTAAATTAACTAGAACTAAGTTTTATAAATAAATAAGGAAATATCATACAATAAATCCATGGTTTATTATATAAAGAAAATTTATAACAAAGGCCTATCCAAAAATCAAGGAGAGCGAGTGGATGGCCAACACTGTGCTGGTCCCCAAGAAGGACACGGACATCCTGCGGATGTGCGTGGGCTTCACATCGCTCAACAAGTATTGCCCCAAGGATCACTTCACTCTACCACGGATCGATCAGATCATAGATTCGGCTGAAGGTCAAAGATCAGGAGAAAACGACATTCATCACGCCGTTCAGTGTTCTGCTACAACACCATGACCTTCGGGCTAAAGAACGCAGGCGCCACGTACCAAAGGTGCAGGCAGGCGTGCCTGAAAAACTAGATCGGTCGCAACATCCAAGTCTCTATCGACGACATAGTCATCAAGACCAGGGAAGCCAAGACGTTGATCGACAATCTCCATGAGACGTTTGATAACCTTGATCACTATAAGATCAAGCTAAACCCATAAAAGTGCGTCTTCGGTGTCCCATCTGGATAATTACTTGGCTACTTCATCTCCCAGCGAGGGATCGAGGCGAACCCGAAGAAAATCCGGGCCATGCTGACCATGGAGAAGCCGAATTACCTCAAGGGTGTCCAGCAACTCGCTTGGCACATCACGGCGCTGAGCAGGTTCATCATTCACATGGGTGAGAAGGCCCTGCCTTTCTACCAGCTGCTAGGCAAAACCGACAAGTTTGACTAGACACCCGAAGCAGAAGATGCATTCGAAGACCTCAAGCGGCCGCTCTCTACCTCACTTGTCCTGGTCATGACACAGGAGCGCGAGCCTCTGCTGCTATACATCACAACCACGCATCAAGTGGTCAGCACTATACTCGTGGTCGAACGACCCGAAGATGGCAAGACCCATGGGGGTACAACGCCCAATCTACTACCTCAGCGACGTCCTAACACCAACAAAGTAGAGGCACCCTCACTACCAGAAGCTCGCCTACGGAATATTTATGACGGCTCATCGGCTAAGACACTACTTCCAGGAGCACCAGATAATGGTTGTTAACGAGGCACCATTGTCCAACATCCTGAACAATCCCGAAGCCACGGGATGCATAGACCTGTGGGGCATCGAGCTATCCCCCTAGACATAGTCTATGAGCGGCGCAAGGCCATCAAATCTTAGGTCCTCCCTGACTTCCTCGTCCACTGGATGGAGCTCCAGCTGCCAGACACTCCGGACAATCATGGACGATGCACTTCGACGGCTCCAAGCGTGAGGCCAGAGCAGGAGCTGGCGTCATACCGACGTCCCCGCAAGGCGATAAGATGAAATACGTCCTTCGGATGAAATTTTGCGCCTACAACAACGAGCCCGAATATGAGGCCCTCATCCACGGCATGAGGATGAGCAAGATCTGCAGCGCAACGCGCCCAGTAATCTACGATGACTCGAACCTTGTCGTCCAGCAGATGATGAACGAGTGTGACGCTCACAGCGCCAACATGATCGCATACTGCGCGCTCTATAAGTCACTCGAAGGAGACTTTGACGGCTGCGAGCTTCGGCATGTTGGAAGCAAAATCAACGAGGAAGCTGATAGACTCGCCAACATCAGCTCCACCTGCGCACGGGTGCCACAAGGTGTGTTCCTCAAACAAATCTGTGTACCCTCTATCAAAAGGAAATTCCCCAAGGGATCACCCGAAGAAGCAGAGCACTCAGGGACTGCGCCACCCGAAGGACATGAAGGACCCAAAAAGCTCGACACCGAGGCCGAGCTGGTTAGCCTGGTACAGGTCATGGCAATTGAAGAAACATGGACCCAGCCGTACCTTCGGTACCTGCTAAACAAAGAGCTGCCCGATGACCCGACAGATGCCCGACACATATCTCGCCGGTCCAAGGCCTTCACTATGATCAATGGCGAGCTATACAAGCGCAACATTTCGGGTGTACTCCAACGGTGCGTCACCATCGGTAACGGCAAAACCATCATTCAATACATCCACGAGGGCATCTGCGGCCATCATGCAGGCAACCGCATCCTAGTCGCCAAAGCTCTGCGAGCTGGATTTTATTGGTCAACAGCAATGAACGATGCCAAGGACCTCATCCAAAGATGCAATGCCTGCCAGAGGTACGCAGACAAGCCACATGCACTAGGATCCGAGCTAAGGCCCATACCATTGGCCTGGAACTTCGCCCAATGGGGCCTCGACATGATTGGCAAACTGCCCAAATCATCGAAAGGAAGCCACGTCTACCTCCTGGTCGCAGTCGGCAAGTTCACCAAGTGGATCGAGGCCATGCCCGTCACCAACCAAAGCGGCAAAACTGCTGTCAAATTCTTTGAGTCCACAGTATACAGGTTCGGCGTGCCCCACAACATCATCACGGACAACGACTCAAACTTCATCTCGAAGGAATTCCAGGACTTCTGCGAAGGCCTTGGTATCAACATATCATACGCCTCCGTGGCGCACCCGCAGACCAATGGACATGTCAAAAAGTCCAACAACCTCATAGGCAACGACATCGAGAAACGCCTACTATGTCCACTCGAAAGGCTCGCGGGAGCTTGGGTGGAAGAGCTACCCTCCGTACTTTGGAGCCTGCGTACAACGCCGAACAGTTCAACTGGCTACACGCCATTCTTCATGGTGCACGGAGCCGAAGCCATGCTACCTGCATAAGTACGCCACAAGGCCCCACGGGTTGTTGCCTATAGCGAAGACGAATCATCGGCCGCACTTGAAGACGTCGTCGACACACTCGACTAAGCACGCGACATCGCCACGGCTCACTTAGCGGTCTACCAGTAGAGCCTCCACAACTACCATAGCCGTTGGCTGCGCCCAAGGTCCTTCGTCGAAGGAGACCTCGTCCTACGACTCAAGCAAGAGCGGCCAAATAAGCTCGAGTCACCCTAGGAAGGTGTAACATCCCAGCATTAGAGCTTAGAAATAAGCTTAACCCAGATGTGTGCATTGCATTCATGCATATAAAATCAGAATAATTTTCGCGCTTTTGAATAAAACTTGTCAAAGTGATTGAATCTTCTCTCAACTTGATGGAATTGAAGTAGATCATCAAGTTGACGGCAATAAGTTTCAATATGACCTTTGCTAAAACCTTATTTTGGGTAAATGAGATTTGATCTAAGGGTAGATCAAATGTAATAAAAATTAAACCCTAATACATTGCTAAATAATTAATATTTGATCCTTAAGTGATTATCACATAGTATTCATTACAATAACTCATGAATACCAAGCTATGAATATAATTCAAGTAACAATAATGTAATAACTAATCTTGACCTATTCTATCCTTATCTATTTCTACCAAAAGGATCAACTTTACCTTAACCCTTTAGTTGTATTGAGTAGGAAGGAAAGTAACTCAAATCATTCACCATATATCTTTCTTTCCATATCAATCATTATGGAATCCTATCTCAATACCTTTTGTTCATCAATGTTGAGTAATCAACTATTGATTCACCAATTCGTAATCTATCAATTCTTGATCTATCAACTCTTAACCATATCATAGCATTCACTTAAGGCCTATAAAGAAATAAGTAAGAAGGGGTAAATAGTAATGATAGATTTAAATATCATCTATAGGATGGGGGTGTTGGAAGAGAATAGGATCAATGTGATAATTGATGGAGTTTTAATTCACTCCTAAATGAATAGAAGAGTATCTGAGATAAAGGTTATAAGGATGAACATTGAAGATAGATACCAAGGAGTAATCCTATTGGATTAAGTAGGCATAGTCCATGAATAATATCCCTTAATCCAATAGAGATACTAAGAAGATAATTTCAATACAACTGTAATATTGTATTGATGAAGCCTGATTAGCCAACTGGAAACCTAAACCATAAAGGATCAAAGGATTATAATGATCATGCTTTAGTCACCAAGATTGAATGCTTATATCATGTATAAGTGACATTGGTGGATAGAACATGATTGAACCCTAGTATAGATATGTTATTATAGGTTAGCTATGATAAGTCACCATGATATAATGTGAAGCTGGAATATAAGATGCTGGAGTAAAGTAGATATAAGATAGTATGACCAAGCTAAAGCTAGAGTAGCATGGAGTTATTGAAGTAGTGTTATTCGTCTTAAAGAATAGTAAGCTTTGGAGGAAAGTAGTTTGATATATACATCTACTGGAGTAATGTTAGTGGTGGATGATTATGGAAGGGTATGAATGGAGTTAGAAGTAACTACTTGTTGGATTGGAGGTTATCAGCAGTAGAGTAGTTGATATAACCAAGTATAGATATGAGAATATTATGAAAGGCTTTAGTGTCAAGATCATTGGATTTATAAATGGATTTAGAAGAATAAAAGGTGGATAAGAATATTCTTGTGAAGCAAAGCTCATCATGTTAACACATGATGATGGATATGAAGAAGTAGTATATCTAGGAAAGGAATTCCTTAATCAGAAGTCTAGGATTGTGAATTATGGAAGATAGGAATTCTTGGTAAACACTAAACCCTAAATCTATAATCAAGATTAACATCCATCTCATCTGTTGGGTAAATCATTTTATTTTCACAATGCTTTATAAGGAATATTTTTCTATAGCAAATCACTTAAACACATCTCTGTCATTTCCAATTATCATAACCATATCTGCTTAGGAGTTATTTTTATCAATCCCTTTCCATAAGACATTCCAGAAAATAACATTCTAATTTAAATGGTGATATCATTAATGATCACAAACATAAAGACAATGTGTTTTAGCCATTAATCCTTATTCACACCAACAAAACTTATGGTAAGCATTTATAATTTTAAACCCTAATTACTTTGTTGGTTATAATAAAATCTATCCATTGCTATTTCCTAAATTTATGGGAATAATATTAATTATATTAATTCCCTAAAACTTTATGTATCATATAAAAATTCTCTCCAAACTCTAAATTAACTAGAACTAAGTTTTATAAATAAATAAGGAAATATCATATAATAAATCCATGGTTTATTATAGAAAGAAAATTTATAACAAAGGCCTATCCAAAATATTAAAAAGGGGTTCATATAAAGAAAATAAAGAAATTATAACATTGTATAATAAAAAATCACTATATGATTCTGAATACAACTCATTACTGCTACAAATACTTAGCAAATAATTTCTATAAAGAAATCTTTAACAAATTGTGAAAAATTCAAATCTGAAAATGAAACAAAAAATAGAAAAGGAAATCAGAGAATAAAAAAGAACCAGGCCCAAGCAGCAGGCCGTCCCAGAAGTTTTTCTCTACCAAACCATCGCTTGACGCAACTTGCTGCAGCCCATGTTGGCCCACACGCGGCCCACTTCCGGCCCGTACCTCTTCGACTCTGTCCTTCGTCGTCTGCCTCACCGACAGAAGCAGCTACGTGGCAACGCGGCCACCATCGATCCTCCGCCGCGCTGTGATGCTTGCCGCCGCTGTTGGGGGTCCGTGATCTCCTCTATCCACTCGTACCCGAATCACTCTCTCTCGTGCCCTTTCCCAAAATTCCCCAATCGTGCCGAAACCCTAACTCGCCGGAGTTGCTCGTTGTCGCCGTTTGAGACTGTCCCAAGGACAACTGAAGGTGCCACAAGCTCCGCCGTGGTGGACTTCGTCTGCTAGGAGGAGGAATCGAGCCGGGAAGCCTAAATTATGCGCATCGAGCTCGTCTGTCCATCGCTCGCCGACGACCATGGTGACGTCGTCCAAGCTCGCCTCTCCTCACCATCACCTCTGCAAGCTCCCTGGTGAGCTTATGATTATGATGGTACTCTCCGATTTTCTTCTTGTCGTCTGTAGCGCCCAGTACACATGAACTCGAGCGGGCCACCGTCGGAGCTCGTCGGAGCTAGTGCTCCGGTGACCATTCCGGGGCGGCGCGACCATTGTTCGAATCGCCGTTGCATCCTCTCTCCAACCCACCAAACCACGCGAGCTGAGACGCCGTAGATCGCTGTCGGCGACCTTGATCTGGTGGTGGAGGCCGCGCTGACGTCAGCGTGACATCGTGCTGAGGTCAGCCTGCCACCTCAGCGTTGTTTGACTAGGTCCTTCTCCAGCGTGGCACACCACGTGGCCACGACCCACCAGTCAGTGACTGTGTCTAGGTTTAGCTTGGTATAAAAAGTATTTCCTGATTAGAAAATAAATAAAACAATATGCATTCAAACACAAATAAATTCCAGAAATTAAATAAAATGATTAAATCTTAGAAATTTAATAACTTTTGTTTTATAATTCAGAAAATATGTGTAATATATGAAAATGTTTATATTATCAAAGATTATTATGTTAACAATTTAAATAATTATTATTTAATAAAGATTTTATAAGTAATAAAACTTAGATAATTCATATTTTAATATTGGTAAATGTTAAAAATATAAATAAAATACCAAAAATCTTAGAAAAATAAGAACTATAATTTAAAACTATAATGAGGTATTATTATTTCACTTAATTTAATATCTATTATTTATTAAATGTTTATAAAATAAATAAACTTATAAAAATCATATCTTATTATTTAAAATTCATAAAAATACATATAATACACCAAAATGATCAAAAAATAATACCTACATGTTAAAAATATAACATTCTACCTTTGAGGTAAATAAAAACTTAATCCCCTAATAACGTGAATTTAAATCTAATTTCCTTAATTAATAATTCATATAAGGGTAAATAAAATTTGCTAATATTTTTTAAAATTAGTCAATTGAGTCTAATAAATAGTATTAGTCTTGAATATTGATAGTATGAAGTCAAAATGGTTTAACACATTTTAAATACAATTTTATGAATTATCCTTCAACCATAAGTGTAGATTATTTTATAAAAGGATCCTTATCCAATATAAAATCTCCATGAATAATTTGTAGTGAAATAAAACCTATTCCTTTACTTTAACCACAAGTTTATCAACATACCAAAACACTATAGTGAATTCATAAGTAGTTAAATAATATTGTTTACTTATTCACAAACCATTACCACACCCTTATAAGGAAATAAATCCTTTTATACATTTATAATGTAAAGAAACCACTACCCAAATAAAAGTAATGCCATTCTTAAGTAACTTTAAGGAAACATTATAAAGTACAAAAGGTACAAATAACATAAGCAATATACCTTAAGTCCATCTATGTCTTTAAAGATAACTTTAGTCTACAATACTTCAAATACCATGCTAAAGACTTTCTTATGTATTTTATAGTTAACTTTGGTCTCTTATAATTAAGTTATAAAGCATCTCAAATCCAAACTATTCCAGCAAGCACAAACAACATCGACCACCTCTGATTAACCATATGGATTGTTTAAACCTTAATAAAGAAATATTTTCTTCAAAAGTTATTCGTTTTGCCACTTCAATCAACATATGACAATTAATCGTAATCACATTACTTTATACTTTACTTGTATACTTAGGATTGATAACACTTAAGTCCTTTATAAGTGGCATTACTTGCAAACTAAAATTTGAAGATAAACAATTATTGTATAAGCAATCTTGATTAGAATTCCATTAATGTATCTCATTATTTTATGATATTATACATGCATGTTGTTTCACACACACTCACAAGCCTTAACAAGAAGCACAAGTGTGAAACTTAATCAAAAAGAGAAACACATTCCAAAGGAGCCATTTCTAGTATTCAAACCCTAGATCAATGTTATCCCCGGGATTCGAGTTTATCAACTTGTATTACATTAATTATGCATAAAAGCATCTTGATTCTTTAAACATTAGTCCTTACCGGACCAATGATGCTGATTTCAGATATTGGATCTTATATTGTCTCGAAGACCGTGAGTGCATAATCTTGCAATCACAAAAGGCACGTTCACACTTGCTGATGTCCTTTGATTATTTTCTATAAAGTATTTTGCAAATCTAGTGTTGTCATCACCTGCATTTGAAAAAGGTCAGAAAACAATATTTTCATAATAATATGATTATAGGTTATTTACCATGAGGTAATAACCTACTATGAAAGTGTCGGTGGTAAAGGAACATATTATCTAGGACTTAACAACCAATGTCGCCAGTGATTCTTGCGCCGTATATATCCCGTTGACCATGAGATTTGGAATGGGATGGAGAAGTCAGCTGTATCTTTTCCCTCTCGCATGGAGCTGGATGTGCGGGTCTTGGCTGTTATCACTCGTAGCGTGCATATTAATTGGTAATTCATATAGGATATGCAACATATGGGTGGGAACCCTCAACGTCCCACGATAGTTCTGGCATCTGAACGGTTTGTACTGCCAATTTCCGTAATTCAATTGGTGGGCTGGCATACACCAAGGAGACATGCGGGGTCACGCAGAAGGCAGTGGTTGGCTTGGATCATCTACTGGGCCCCACACCATAGGAAGTGTGGACGGGAAAGATCGCTCGGTTGTGCAACAAGGATTTGATCTCTCATGGGTAAAGTAACGCACCACTGCAGAGTGTAAGAACTATAACTTGTTACTCCCTTTTTCGGGAAGGAGCTGCGAACGCGGCGGGAAAGGAACTCCATGAAAGTTCTGGTAAACCCGTGAAGGCGGACGGACATAGCTTTTCAGAATAAAAGAAACCTTTGAAGAAATGTTTACGAAAACTTGCATTGCCTATGACCTCTGGTTTGTGGCTGTAGATATATTGCATCATACACTCCTTTTCTAGTGAACTTGCTGAGTATGATCGTACTCAAAGTATCTTCTTAACCCTTGCTAGATTCTGAAGTCATTAAGACGACGTGTACCTCAAGTCATGCTCCAGGAATCATCATCAACAGCTTCCGTCTTCAATGAACTCAAGAAAATCAACATATACCTCAACTCAACTGAAGAAGAAGATGCTGATTAGATAGGAATATAATCTCTAGCCATAGAACCTACTTCTGTAGAGTATTGCAATAGCATCAATACAAGCCAAATAGTTAGATTCTAACCTTATTAGCATGATATTTATGAATTGTTTATTTCTGATTCTTCTATGTAAGAAGTTTCTTTCTCTCTTTAACCTAGAGTGTTCTCTGGATCTTGTGTAAAGAGTTGAGTTGTAACCTATAGTCATTTCTTAGACCTGCTGTGTTTCTGTTGTACCACTCTGAGGGATGTAATACTAGTGAACGGTTTTTCATTGGTGTTATGTCAACGACTATAATGTACTACATCGTGAAGTGGTATGCCGGGTCACCGCAGAAGGACCCTACATCGTCACCGAAGTCATCCCAGGTTGCGCCCACAGCCTCATGGACGTCAAGTCAGGAGTCGAATACTCCAACCCATGGAACGTCGCGCAATTGCGACGCTTCTACCCCTAGCTTCCTCTTTACTTTCAGTAGGGTTGCTCAGCCGAATAATGTACCTCCTCATTACGATATGAATAAAAGCTAAGTTCCCCATCCTAAAATTTCTTTTATCCTGCATTACAACCTGAGTAGCTGACCACGCCCGGGGGATACGCCTCACCTCACGACTTTGTCGACTGAGAACAAAACATACAACCTGAGTAGCTGACCACGTCATACTAACGGAAAGGGAATGCATACAACTAGGAAGAATGTGCAAACACAACTAAACTTTACACAGGGCACAATAAGCCCACTCAAATACATACAAGTTTCACATAAGTCTATTTTCTTTATAGGGTACGCCTATTTTGAAGAATCACTTTTGCCCGTTGCTCGAAAAGATCGACGATCTCTTCGGCATACTGCCTAACAGCCGTATAATGCGGGCGCATATCCCAGAGACTACCATTAGGTTGAAGGGGTGGCCCAGTCGCCACCGCCGTGATATCAACATCACGACGATGCATCCGAACAAGTGAAAGAGCGGCCTTCACCCCAGCGACTAGCTGACACCGCACCAATTCCTGACATGGCCCACATCTCGAAACTTTGCTAGAAGACCCCAAAGGTTGGAAGGTGCCTCATCCAGGGGAACATAACGACCCAAATAGACGCCAGGGAAATCCTCGCTTGCCTCAGCACCCAAGAAACCTGATGTGCGCGATCTTGCATCGTCGCAAGAACAATAGCTCGATCGCGATCCATCCAGAAGAATCCGCCAGCCTCCAAGTCCTGTTGGGTCAGGTAATTCATCCGAACTGCAACACGCTCCTTCTCTTCCCTCGGAACGATATTGACGCCTGTACCAAGTACAGAATAAGATGACATGCAAACAAGTCGTACCTGAAAAGAATAGCAGTTCAAAAAGACTTACATTGCAGTTGCTCGCTCACCTGTCGCAGCTCCCCCATCAAAAACTCCTCCTTGGCAGTGGCCCGCTCCGCCTTCGACTTCCATACGTCCGCATGGCCGCGAATGCTTAGGACATCCTTCTCTAGGCTCCGAACACGGTCGCGAAGGAACACAAGCTGCGACGCATCGTCCAACGATGGTCACGGGTCTGGAGCAGTCGAAGTACCAACGGGTGCCCCACCCGAAGGACCCTAAAGAAAAACGAGTCAGGAAGATGAACATCACATACATCTCTGGCGATTGCTCGAAATATAATTTATATACATTAAAGGCCACCGCGTGGCACATGGTGAGATTGTTCATCAACAAAATCATACATTAAAGATAGAGGATACACTATCCTAAAATATAACACCAGATCCTAGGCACCAGCAACTGGAGTGGCCTCAGAGCCAGCCTGCCTGCTCTTGGCCTCCTCCTGCTGCTTCGCCGCATACTCCGCCAGCAGGTCAATGAGTTTCGGCCCATAACGCTTACAGCGAGAGGAAAAGATGTTGAAGGCTACCTTTGAGCCATTTGGAGCCGTCGGCATCTAGGAGGTAATGTGCGGCAAATCCAGCTCCTCTCTGGATTCCATGGCCATGGCCAACCCCATGGAGGCGCCGATGCCCTTCTGCTTGCGCTTGTAGGACACCAGAGCGTCCTCCGATAAAGCATCCGCAAGGGCATCGACATCCTCAAGGATAGCAACCTTGGGGACGACCTCCTTGTAGAAGTGCCGAAGAACCTCTTTGGCCTTCGCCAAGGAGTTAGCAGCAGTGCCACAGTGATCTTCGACCGCTGCGGTGGCATCATCTAGAGCACTTCCATGCTCCAGGGCACCGTTATCAAACGCGATGCCTGCAGCATCTGAGACAAAAAAGGAAAAAGACCTGAATAAGAATACGACAAGAGGAAGCTGAACAAGATCAAACAAGTAAAGGAAGCTCACCGGAGAAGACTTTGGCTGCATCCATCAGCCTATCTGCCATCTCCTTCTCGCGAGCAGCTGCAACAGTTGCGAGCCGCTGCTCGCGATCGAAAGCCTCCTGCTGCAGGCGCTCCTTAGCTTCAGCAACATCAACCATCTCCTTCTGCAGGCGCTCCTTCGCCTCCACAGCATCCACAACCTGTTTCTCCGCTCGACCGAGGCTCTTTTCGAGAGCATCCAGCCGACGAAGGGCTGCATTGTTTTCATCTGCAAAAAACCAACAAGTACATGAGCAACACAAGCATTGTTCATGCAATAGACGGAATAAAATAGAAATGAGAAATGTGAAGTACCTCGCAGCTGCTTCATGCAGGCCTCTAGTGCCAGATGCTGCTGGATAAGAATGTTCGCGCTATGCACAAAGGGCTGCGAGAAGAAACAGAAACAAACAGCCAAGAAAATATCAAAAAGGGCTTGGGGCTCCCCCCTACAGGACAAAGGAACAGACAACTTACGTGCTCAGACGGAGACTCCGAGGTTCCGCGTGCGGTCATTTGAGTAACGACTACTCGAGCCTCCTGCGGAGAGGGGTTTGGGGCATCGTCCCTAGAGTTGGACACCGTCTGAGAGGGAGGAGCCGTCGGCTTCGACTCCCCTATGGCCTCCTGAGTGCCCTCACTAAGAGAACCCTCCGAGGAGTGGCTGCAAGGAAAATATTGATCAAGACAAGAAGAACCATTGCACACGCAAATTACAGAATAAAACACATCCGAAACTACTTACGATTCAATGTCTAACAAATTGAAGACCGGCGCTGCCTTCTCCTTCTTCTTCTTCTTCTTCTTCTTCTTCTTCTTCTTGGCTAGCGCTGCGGCGCAATCACCCGAAGTGGCACAGCAGGGAAAGGTGTAGAGGAGGCACCTTCATCCTCACCATGCCGCTCCAGGAAGGAAGGGCCCCGGGGAGTGGGCGACATCGATGCATCCGAAGACTCACTTCGGGAGCGCTTTTGGGTCTTCCCCTCGCTCGGCTCGGGGTCTTCCTGGGTTGGAGATAGCACCGGAGGAATTTTGGACTTAGAGTCCACAACCTCGTGGTCCGGCGCAACCGAAAATTTCTTAGGTAGCAGAGGCATCATTCTAGCTACCTTGAGATCCTGCACACAAAAAATATCAAAGGTCATGATTAGTCACAACAGTCATAAGAAAATATCACTCGAACAAAGACGCAACACGCATGACACAATTCTACACCTGAGGGACTGGTTTCGAAGCGCTAAAGGGGGCAGTCAATGACTTCCCCGGGATATCTTCATCGCCCTTGAACTTCAGCAGCGGCCAAAGAACTCTATCGAGGTCGCCCCTAGACAGCTCCTCAGCCGAAATCCTCGTCGGGTTGTTGCGTCCAGTGTAAAGAAACATCGGATGTGCTCTCGCTTGGAGCGGCTGCACCCGAAGTTTGAGGAAGGTGCGGATAATATCCACACCATTGACCTCTTTCTCAGTAACCATCTGGAGCGCCTCCACCCGATGGTAGAGCTCCTCCACCTCCGCTACCTTGCCCTCCACATGGTTCTTCCAAGACGTCTTCAGAACGATTTCCTGAGAGGATTCAAAGGGAGCGAAGCCAAAATCTTGCCCGTACACTGTGGAGTCGCGGATATAAAACCATTTCTTCCGCCAGTATTGGACGGACTCGCACATGGAAAAGGAAAATAAGAGAATAGAAGATCGGATGGAAATGACGCAGCTGTCGAGCGGATAGACTCCGTCGGTGCCAGACTACCTCTTCACGGAATAGAGATTCCAGAAGAGGCCGATACCAAGCTAGCACTCGCAGACTATGATAAAACAAGCGATGTGGAGGAGAGAATTGGGGGAAAGATGATGAAGTTGGATGCCATAGAAGAAAAGGAGTCCACGAAGAAAATCGTGGATAGGGAGCAAAAGGCCACGAAGATTAAAAGCAACGAACATCACCCGAAACCCTACGGGTGGACGGGGGATTACCTCATCACCTGGAAGCTTCACGGACTCCTTGTCCTACGGGATCAGCCCCACATCGCGCAGTTTGTGCAGGTCAGCTTCGCGCGCCTCCGTGCGCCTCCAGTTGCCGTCTGTGATGTGCGTGGAACCGGCAACCTTCTTGCCACTGGCGGTGGCGCTCAAGTCCGCACCGGCAGAGGTCTTCTTCGATTTTCCCATTGTGGGGCGTCAACAATGGCGATGCGTGCGAAGAAATGAAGAGGGAAAGGATCGAAGAACGTCCAGTGCGTGCAAGAGAGGCAGTACTTGCGAAAATGGAAGCAATGGTGAAAGCAAATGGCAAGGGGTGAAAACCAAATCACTGTTTTCCCCACGGTTATAAGGACGAGGACGACGAACAGGAACCGTTCATCCAGAAGCCCTAGCGCTTAGGACAGATCCAACTGTACACGTGTCAGCACAACAACGAATCGTCGCCAGCACGCCATCCACTTCGCACGAAAACCGAGAAGACGTCATAATTTTTGCCACGCCACGCATGACTAGTTAACTCCAAGTTAGAAAGTGGGACCCACGCTCGTCCAGTCACGTCATCTCTGGCGCCGCAGACGGTTGAGATCACTGATCATCAGCACTAACGTCATCAAGACCAACCTAGCAACGATTGGAAATCTTCGGCTGGTGAATCAAGTACTTACTCGAATATACGATTCAAGCAACTACTTGGGGGATAATCCTATTAGGAGAGCTGGCCGCGCACCTGAGACATGATTAAGGTACTACACCTCTAAACTATCTTTGAGTCCCACGTCGAGTCTATGACTCCACTAAGGACTCGGGGGCTACTCCCATAGGGAGGATTGATTAAGCATCCGAAAAATTGTGTCCTTCGGATCAAAATACAAACTTTTTCTGGCAACTTTGCCCAAACAAACGCTAAGTGAGAAACATTCTCCTTGGCCACCCGAAACACCTCCGCGGTGATAACATTTCAGATGCTATGTCTATGGCACAAAGATAAGACCTACAGATATGATCTGATGGCCTAGTAAAGCACCCGACTGCACTCTGCTTGTAAAATACCATGTCAACAGACACGACGAAAAATTCCGACGGACGCCTTGGGTACATCACTCGAAAACTACTAGGATTCGACTCCTGTAAGACCCAGCGGCCTGAGTCGAATTGCGCCAGCATTCGTTCTAGATTAGATTCTGGGGACTCGAGTCTGAAGAAGATCGTGTTGTTTTGTCCTATGACAGTTAACTGACCCTGATCCGTCAGGAGAGTCAGGCACACGCATCAACAATCCCTACGAACTAAATCATTTTCTCTTATAAACAGGACCAGCTGCACCCGAAAGATTGAAGAGTCCTCAGCCGAATCTACGATTCGACTGAACACTTGGGGGCTACTAACATGGTTGTACCCTACGGGTACACGACATTAGTATACCTGGTCCAGCCCAAGGAAGGCCCACGACAACGTACGCGGCCCGCGGAGACTTTCGGGTGGCCCAAGCCCATGACGCCTTTGGAACCTTGTCGAACAAGACTAGAGTAGATATAGTTTCAAAGGGGCAAACCCTAATCAGTAACCGACTCGACCTGATGCCCGAGACCTTCCTATCTATATAAAGGATAGGAGGGCACGACGAGGAGGACAACTCAACTCATCTGATACGCACCTCACTCCATATTGCATCTGCGCACCCCTATAACTTTTGGTTCCGCCATAATCAAGAGCAGACAAGCAGGAGTAGGATTTTCCCTCCGGGGGCCTGAACCTGGGTAAATTTCGTGTCCCCGTGTTGCTTGTTTGTTAACCGTTCCACGATCTCCAGCATCCCCATCTTCTTCAAAACCCAAGTCCATAACAATGGGCATTGACGAGATCGAACCTCGTCATTCGGCTTCCTGGGTCCAGACAAATTTGTCGGTTTTCATCAAGAGTTTGTATAAAGGTACGGATCTTTCACCGAGCTGGCTAACGAACCGACTCACTGTCGCAATGCAACCTGTGAGACGCTGCATGTCCTTCAGGCGAGTTGGCCTGGTAATGTTTAGTATAGCCTTGATTTTGTCCCGGTTCACCACTATGCCTCGCTCAGAGACGATGAAACCTAACAATTTTCTGACTGGAATTCCAAAGAAACACTTCTTCAGATTAAGCATCATGTTGAATTTTCATAGACTAGCAAATGTTTCGTCCAAGTCATAAATTAAAGTTTCCTTATTTTTGGACATAACTGTTATGTCGTATACGTATACGTGGAAGTTGCGTCCGATTTGGTCATTGAGACAACATTGCATAGTACGTTGATATGTTGCTCCTGCATTCTTTAAGCCAAAAGGCATAGTTTTGTAGCAGAAGGTTTCAAAAGGAGTGATAAAAGACGTCTTAATTTTATCCGACTTTTTCATCAGAATTTGGTGATATCCGGAATATGCATCGAAAAAATAGAGTAGTTCCAACCCTGCCGTTAAGTCGATAACTTGATCGATTCTTGGCAAAGGGAACGTATCTTTTGGGCATGCCTTGTTCAAAGAGGTTTAATCGACACACATCCTTAAATCAATGGTGTCATTTTTAGGGACGAGTACAGGATTTTCCACCCAATATATATGGATGACCTCTGTTATAAAATCCGCTAATTCTAGTCGGGATAATTCCTTGGCTATTTGTTTGCGCTTTTCATCACCAAACCGTTGTAAAGACTATTTGACGGGTTTAGCGTCAGGGTACACATTAAGAGAGTCCTCAGCAAGTTCCCTAGGTACTCCGGTCATATCAGAAGGCTGCCATGCGAAGATATCACTATTAGCTTTGAGGAACTCGACGTGCGCGCTTTCCTATGCGTGGCCTAAGCCTACCCCTATGTTCGTTGTCTTGGAGGGATCATATTCCTTCAGTGACATTTTCGTCGTCTCTTCCGACGCCTTGAACTGAAAACTTGGCTTCAACACCTCGTTCTTCATAGCGGGCATCTCGGACGGATTGATGGTCTTCTTAATCTCCTGGTACTCCTGGGCATGCAGCACGGCTTCGGCGAAGGCAGCAGATTCTTCGTCGCACTCTCGCGCCTTCCTCGGATTTCCCCATAGGGTGATTACGCCCTTCAGACCTGGAAGTTTAATCATTTTGTAGATGTAACAGGGATGAGACATGAACGCCCAATAAGCCGTACGTCCGAAGATAGCGTGGTAAGCACTTTTGAACGGTACCACCTCAAAAGAGAGTGGCTTGGTCCGGTAATTATCTCGGGTTCCGAATGTCACGTCTAGAGTAATCTCACCCAGAGAATCCACCTGTCTTCCTGGTACAATGTCATGGAAAGTTACATTGTTGTAATGGTACTTGATGTGGAGCACTTTGTTGGAAACCCCAAGAGCAAGGTGTGATGAGCATAGCAGCAAGTCTTCCCTTAGTAGAGACCGAGGTTATCGAACCAGAAGGAGGAAGGAAACGTCACACAGGTGTTGCAAGCAATGCGGAGACCTGCACAACACAAACTCAACACTTTGCCCCAACGAATCAGTGAGGTTGTCAAGCTCACCGGTTTGCTGTAACAAAGGATTAAACGTATGGTGTGGAAGGTAATGGTTTGCAGCAAGTAAACGAGTAACAGTGGGAGATGTATTAATGGTAAAGATTGGACCGGGGTCCATAGTTCACTAGAGGTTCTCTCCTTAGATAAACAACATGGCATGAAGGGTAAACAAATTATAGCAGGGCAATTGACAGGAACTGAGCAAGGCATAATCAGAAAGATCCTATGAGATTAGATTGGTCAATACAATAAGATACATAGACCGCCATCCAACCACATCTATGACTAGAAGTCCACCTTCAGGTTATCATCCGAACCCCCTCCAGTATTAAGTTGCAAGCAACAGACAACTGCTTTAAGAAAAGTGTGTAAGGTAAACAGTCCACATGTTCCATGAACAAGAGACCATTGTTTTCTCCCTAGTAGCAACATCACATCTACAACTGAAGAGATTTATGTCACTTCCCTTGGAAACTAGAGGCATGAACCCACTATCGAGCATAAATACCCCCTCTTGGAGTAACTAGCAACTACTTTCCAAGATAGATACTAACAACGGAGAGCATGCAAGATCACAAACAACACAGACATGATAGAATCATAAAGACAAAACCATTAATCAAACCAACATAATAATCTCAATATCCATCGGATCCCCGCAAACACATCATGCATGATTACAAATAGATTAGATCTTGATATTGAACAGAGCTCACAAGATCTATACATGAAAGCACTAGGATTAGATATAACCATCTAGCTACTACATGGACCCATAGTACAAGGTGAAACTACTCATGCATCATACTGGAGAGAAGGCCTCCGGGATGACCCCCCCCTCCGGTAGGGGCCAGGAAGGACTTCAGATCCCCCTAATCTAGGGACGATGGTGGAGGCGGCTACAGACGGTTTCGTGGAGATTTGATCGGGTGCTTAGGGTTTCTGCATCGGGGGCTTCTTATAGGCGAAGGGGGAGGCCGAGGCGGTGGCCAGGGGGGCCACACCCCTCCCAGGCGCGGCCCCACCCCTGGCCGCGCCTAGGGGGTTTGGCTGCCCTGGCACGCCTCTCCGTCTCCCCTCTGGACTTCTTGTTCCCCACGAAAAGTTATTTACTTTGACTTTTGTCCTATCCATTTCCGAGAATATTTCCTTACTAGATTTTCTGGAACCAAAAATAGCAGAAAACAGGCAATTAGCACTGTGGTAACTTGTTAATAGGTTAGTACCAGAAAACATGTAAAAAGCACCTCAAAGTGTAGACAAAGCAAAGCAAAGTAGATACTAAACAAGCATGGATCATCAAAAATTATAGATACGTTTCTGATGTATCATGTAACTCAACTGGCTCTCATGTAGCTTCATGTGATGGAGCGTCTTGATGTAGATGATGTTAATGCTGCTTCCATCGTCCATGAGTGTTTTAGAAAACTCATAGCCATCAATAAGAGGATTGAAGACCAAAGGGTACTTTCCCCGATGATGTGTTTTCCTCGGGTGATCTGAGCGATCAAAGGTGATGGTTACATCCGACCAATCCAGAAACTGTGGAACAGTCGGAACCATAGCATTGAGCTCACGGAGAACCGCCTTCTTTTCCTTGGTAGGTTGGGATCCAAGGAAGCAGAAGTATGCGTCTTTCTTGGTTGGAAAAGTCTTCTTTCCATCCGACTTGGGCTCTGCAGTGGTTTCCGCTTCTTCCATGTTGGAATCTTCCTTGGGCTCCTTTCCTTTCTCGAAATTTTTCTTTCCTTTTTGTTGCCTGGCTCTGTAGCCAGCAGATTCATATTTCTTGATGTCGTCATTGACACGACATTCAGCATTTGTGTGGGTAGATCCTCCGTTACTATCCAGGTGGTGGACACAGGGATTATTGGCAATGTCAGCCCAGGTATAGGTTCTTCCGGGTTGCTGATCTCCTCTGCCCCGGATTTGGGAAGTTCCACAACCTCTACCCCGGCCGCCTCCGCGCCCTCCTCGTCCTCCGGATCCGAACGTTGCATTAACAGCTGCGTTTTTCGGAGCCGGTTTTTCGTCCGAGGTGTTTTTATGCTTCTAAGCTTGTTTTGGCTGTTTGGCCGCATTGGGATTGGCCAGAATATTTAGCATCCCTTCTGAATCATCATCGGCATCAAAATATTTGCTTGCCGTCTCTATCATTTCTCCCAAATCTGTGACATGTTCATGCTTCAGTCTGTTACACAAAAGTCCGACTGGGAGTCCTGCAATAAAACCTTCTATCGCAGTTTGTTCGTTTACTCCCGCGCAAGAGTTCTTCGTGTCAATCCATCGTCCGAGGTAATCCTGGAAAGTTTCTCCGGGTCTTTGTGTGCAACCTTGCAAGTCTCCGACTGTGCAGGCCCTCCTGTATGTTCCCTCGAAGTTTGAAAAGAACGCACTTTGCATATCATACCAGTTGCGAATTGAATTCTCTGGAAGTTCATTGAGCCATGATCGAGCCGTCTTCCTCATGAGTGGGAGATATTGGATTGCGACCAGGCTATTTCCTCCTTTGGCGATGCAGTAGGCCTAGAAAAAATCCTGGAGCCAGGTATCTGGCTGAGCCGCACTGTCGTAGGGAATGTGTTTGGCGATACCAAAATCAACCAGAAATTTGGTTTGACGTATGCCTGGTCCAAAGCACTTGGGTCCCACAGACACGTCTTCTTCCTCGTACCGCCGCACTTCTATGTTTGATTCAATGCGATGGTGAGCATCGTTTGTCGAGAGAGATATACGCCTTGGAGGATCATAGCTTCCGTGCGACGGAGTCGGATTTCTGCTTCTCCTTTCACCATTGCCGCCTCCGCCCCTGCGGCTTCCATGGCTACGTCGGGATCCTTCATGGTCGCTTCCAGGAGGCGATGGTGGCCCTGGTGGATTATTTCTTGCTGGGTTACGCGGTGGTGGTGGTGGAGCCTCATTATGCTGACTCCGATGCCTGTTTCTTCGAGCGTCGTCCCTACTTGAATCAGGACGGTCTGGATCATCTCTTCGTCTGGCATTGCCAGCTGGATGACTCGGTGGTGGAAACCTTAGTAGATCTTGTGCCTCTCACTGGCGGCGTGTTTCTAGGTCTTCTCTATAGCGGTTGTTTTGACGATGAGGGACCATTGCCCTGATGTCGTCTTCGGATGCAATCGAAATAACTCTTGCCCAGTCACGCGCCGGCCGTCGAGAGTGGCCATTTGAGCCGGTTCTTGAATTCTCTTCTTCTCCACGAGGACGATAGCATTGATTCGTATCCCCGCGGATCCTTCCATCAGCGCTTTGGTGAGCGCCAATGTGGCAAAACTCGGACTTTGAGGCCAGCTTGCAACTAAATGACACAACCGTTTTCTGCTGCTTTAATCCTTTGTCTAGCAATGCGACACATTGCTGGACTTGCTGTGGAGACGGATTGTTGGCGAGGATGGCTCGAGATGCAACAGCGTTTTCCAACGACATGATGTAGACTCGGATCTTCTCTCTGTTCTTTCCGTCGAATAGATCTTTGTGGATTTCCGGATTCTTGCTGGCAAGAAATGGACCTCCCCTTGTCTTGTTTAGGTGTCGCTTGAAATCTGACTGATATTTGACAGGAGCACTGTCTAACTGCTGTCTAAGCTCAACGAGGCGCGCGGCCTCTTCGAGCAGAAACAGATGATGCTTTTCCAGGTCCTCAGCCCTTTTCTCCAGCGCCTCTGGCGTAAGATCCGAATCCATTGGGATTGGAATCGTAAGAGCATCTCCGTAAATTTCACGTGCACCCTTGGTGATAACGTGTCCATCCACAGGAGGGTGGATCGACGTGGTATTAATCGGATCTCCATCCTAATTCCCCATCTCAGTCTCTTCATCAACTTTTTCTTTGTTGGTTTCCTCGATGTCCGGCTCTGCCGGTGTCGGATTCTTGTTTTTCTTCTTCTTCGACCGCCCGGTAGCCTTAACATGCGTACCAGTGGTAAAGAAGGATTTTCGTCCGGTAACGGGGGATAAAATTCCGTCGGTACTTTCCGTCATGGTTGGCTTGTGGACCTCGGAGGAATCTTCGGTGTACATATCATCCTACGAGGTGTAGCTTTCATCCATGCTATCATATGGACTATGAGAATTTACCGGCTCACCTTGCGTTGGGTTGGAGGCGTGTTATTGTTCGTACTCCTCCATCCGGGTTTCGAAGCCGGAATCCAGGTCTCATCGAGAAGGATGAGAGGGACATCATAGGCGTAGACCATGCGACCAAGTTTTGCTGATTCCTGCAGGCGCAGATTCCGCCTGGAATGATGCTCCAAAGTTCACCTGCCCCACGGTGGGCGCCAACTGACGTCGGATTGTCGACAAGTACGCCATAGGGTGTCCTAGTGGCGTTGGAAAGATGGGGTGTGAGACGTTAGATGTTCCAGGAGCGGTGAGCACAAGTTTATCCAGGTTCAGATCCAACTGCGGGGATCGGATTCTACTCCTGCTAGCAACCCAGTAATATATCGGCGTAAGCCGGATGTTACAATGGATTTCAAGAGAGGTTCGCCTGTGCGAGTTGATTGTGGTGTTACGATTGGTTGTGTTGCCCTAAAGGCTGCCATAGGGCTGGTTTATATAGATATTAGGGCCTAGGGTTACAGGAGAGACCTATCCAGCTATGTTACAGAGTCAGTAACTAGATATAGCTTGGACTACAAGTAATACTACAGGCCTAAGTCGGTAAGTCTGCTGGGCCTTGTCATAGCCGAAACTGGTTCCTCCTCTTTCTCTGACTAGGCCACCCGTGAAGCAAAGCTCTAACCCGTTGGTGGGCCACCCTGGTCAGCGAGTCCTCTAGGTATACACAGAAAGTATATCTCCAATAATGAGCCTTGCCTCCGTGGGGGGAGGATATGGGGATGTCGTCCTTCCTGTTGCGTGCATCCCTCCATCTTCGTTCTGATGAACCCGTCTGGGACCCGACATCCTAAGGAGATCGGTCCCTTGGCAGCTTAGGATTACTAGACTGGCAATATGCTGGGTCAGACTCAAGCCTCTGAGAGGTGGCCTTTTCCTGCTGTTTGACCGCCTTTGCTACAAGGTTATAGACCTGTTCCACAGCTGCGGGTGATCTATCCTGCTCCATAAGGGTCTTGGCACCATCTAGGATGAGAATAGGGGTGGGCATGACCTGCCTGCCTTTGCTGTCAATGTATGGCTTGGCTTGTGGCAGCTTCGGGGGAGCCCATCCCAGGTTTCGCCGTACAACAGGATCGTTGATGACGCGAGCTGGAGCTTTCTTAGACTCCTTCTGCTTGAGCAGAGTCTTGTACTCGGCCTCCGTGGCTCTAGCTTTCTCTATTGACTTCTGCGCCTTGGCCAAATCTTGATCTAGCTTTGCGCCTTGCTCCGCGATGGCTCGCGCTTCCTCCAGCAGCTGCTGGTGCTTCTCGTCAAGCCGGACTACGTTACTTATGTGAGCCAGAGTCATGGGCTCGACGAGAAAATTTCCATACATCATTCTATTAGCTGGAGTGATTTGGGAAGCCGCAGACGTAGATGCTGGAGGTGGCGGGTGTGCGGTGTTGTTGTTACTCAGACCGACGTTGAGTTCCTGCGGCTGCTGCATTGGGTTAGGCGGAGGGGGCATGGCCTTTACGCGATCATTGTCGGCAGCAACAGGTGGTCCCTTCCCCTTGTCCAGCATTTTAGGCAGAGCTTGTCTGGGTTGATCTTCCTCCATCACACTCCCATTGGCGATGAACACCTCTCGAGATGTGATGGCCTTGTTGGCCTGCTCGTTGCGTCTGATGTCCTCCTCCATCTCCTGCATAGCAGAGTCGAGTTTCTCCAGGATGAAGTCTGTCTCCTCCGAGTCCATGCTGATGTCGGCATAAAGAACGTTCAAAATGGTGTCGGAGGGTGTCAGGGCCTCCTCGATGATGGGTGGTGGTGCGGTTGCAGGGACGTTGACTGGATGCAGCGGTGGCGGTGGCTGAGGTGGAGGGGTGCCGTGTAAGACCGCGAGCCGTACTTGAGCTTCTGCATCAACAGCCATGAAGTTGTTGACGGTGCACACCATGCCTTCGAAAGTGAGGTGTCCTGAGGCCTGCATCCGCGTTAGCGTATGCCGGAGAAGTGTACCGCGGTCCAGTCCTTCCACAAAGTGATAAATAGCGTCATTATTGGGGTAATGTTCCATATCGGCCCGTATACGGAGCCACCTGGCTAGGTAATCGGGGGGGGGAGGGTTCACCCTCTCTCTGAACACAACATGCCAGATCGAAGATAGTCACCACGCCGACGAACTTGGATGTCTGCTTTCCAGACGCACGGGCGTAGCCGGCGGACTTGCAGTGATCTTCCACCATTATATCCTGCACAGGGGCGGTTTGGGTGGGACTTGAATTTTTCCGATCTAAGCCGGCAAACTCCAAATATAGATCCGACTTCGACCCTTCCGTGAACGTTTCCTTCTCGTAGGTGGTCCGTGCGGGCCTTGACGATCCTCCGACTTCCAGGGAACTAGTGCCCGAGTCGGTTTCGCCGATGAAGAGGTGGATGTCCCCGATTGGGACGATCGAGCAGCAGGTAGGGTTCGTCTTCGTCGGGATCCAGAACTTGTCGCGAGGGACGATCAGAATGTTGCCGGATAAGAGAACACGTCCAATGGGTATGGTTTCACCGATTCCTATGAAGAGCTTGGACCTCGCCCATTGTATAGCCTGAAGCGCGTCTTGCCCCATAGTGGGCGCCAACTGTCGTGGTATTGCAGACGAGTACGCCATGGAGGGGTCCTCACAGAGCGTGTTTTGAGACGTGGGGTAAGGTGGGAGGTTGGCGGGTACGAGGTAACACAACTTACACAGGTTCAGATCCCACGACGGTGTTGGAATCCTACTCCTTCTATAAATCACTATAATGCAATACGCCGAGTTACATCAATTGGTTCGCTGTGCGAGGTATGAGTTAATTGATGCCCGAAAGGCTCCCACAGGTCTGTCTTATATAGTCTCCAGATCCAAGGGTTACATGTAAAGTCCTATCCGAACAAGTTATAGAGTCCTACATGGTACACAACTAGTCTAATGTGTCTTGCACTCCAAGGCTCCGGGTACGCTGGTGACTCCTCCGTAGCCTTCCTTTATCTGGCATGGGCCTCCCTTCTGGATCCATATAACTTGGCCGGCCAGAAGGCCATGGGCCTTGCTACCAACTGTGGGTCACCCGAGTTATCCGGATTAGAGACATGCAATGGTGATACCCATTTAGCATATCCCCAACAGCTGGGCTGGGTGTTTATCAGGTGATCTTCGAATCTAATTGTTCCATTCTGATCAATGCGATCCTGAAGGGAGGTTATGACCTTTCGTATAATGGTGTCCTTTTTTGCGAGGAGGGGAGCTTGAGCCGTGCATTTTGACCATGCAGTTTTTAATTTTTGCCGCCATGATTTTAATAATGTATCCCACAGTTTGGCTCAATTTGGTTATCAGGACAACGCTCTCTCATCTAGCTGGATGGACGTTGCTCTATACTTTGTAATCGGTTTGGCTGCTAGGGATTCGGCTGGACAACTTATTTAAGTGGAATACATGTTCCAGTTAAAAAAAAGGGCAGCGCTACACGGGGATAAGGAGAACTCCAATGGCCCCTATAAATCGCCCATCGATTTCGTCCAATTCGGTCCATTTGCGGGGTGCAAGGCAGGCTGTCCGGGCTTAGAGCATATCTACCAGTCCTCGTAAATAGCCCAAAACCATAAAATACCGCCATTTATCGGTGCCCTGGGAAAATCACGCATCGATCAGTGCCCGTAAATAATCCCACTCGAAAAAAAGTTTTACGGGTTGCGCCAAATATCGCCCACGAAACCGAGCATATCTGGTTTTCGCGGACGAACCAAGCACCAACCCGCACTCCTCTCCTTTTTTGGCGCGACGGAAGTTTCCTCCACCTACCACCCCCTTCCTCTTTGCCGTCATCGTTGATCTACATCTTTCGTCGCTCCCCGATCACGCCACCGTGCAGAATCGACGCCATGGAACCCGCATAGCTCCTGGTGGTAGCTGCTGAGGCTCCGCGCCCGTAGCAGCCGTCCTCCATCGCTCCAGCAGTCCACACGGGCTCGCCGACCGCTGCCACAGTGTCCCTCAAGAAGAGGAAGCGCGCGGTCGGGAAAGCCGTCCTACCGGCCACTGCTCCCATGACCGGCGGTGCTCACACCACGCCTTTCTCCGCCCCAGCACTTGTCGCTCAGCGCAAGAAGGTGGCCGTGCCGCGGAAGAAGCCCAGCATTCCAAAGAAGGCGGCGGTGGCGAGCATTGTCAAGAATCAGCACTACCCCATTCCTCCACAGCATACCCCACCGTTGGCTGGACTCGCCTCACCGGAAGCCCCCGTGGTTGGCGCACACAACGTGTTCGGCGAAATGCCACTGAGGTATGGGAGGAATCTGCCCAAAAATCATTCGTGCAATTACTCAATGATAGCGAGGTGTGCATTACCTAGCAAGGAGGAAGCAATTCATGGAAGATGTTTCCACGTTGATGCATGGTTCTTCTTCGGCTACGGCAAGGGCTGCTGCTACCGGAGAGCCCATTGATGACGACGCTGGGGCATGGCTTGACCTGCGTATGTTGTTCGCCATGTCTTTTTAGTATAGATTTTATGAAGTTATCACCCTACAAACTTTTGGAATTGCTATCTTTTGCAGTTGAAACAATGTTTACGGTTTTGTTTGCAGTTCACCCTGCCGAGCAGTCCCCGTAAACCGGAACGACAAAACAGAATATGCGAATATTCTGTTTTGCGTTTCGGTTTTACGGGGACTTCTTGGTGCCGCCTCCCGCGAAGCAAGGAATCGCAGATTCAGCGTCCCGTACTTCGATGTTTACAGTTTTCTATTTACGAGCACTACTTGAGATGCTCTTAGCCCGATTGCGGTGGCATGTGCCCCTGATACGTCGGAAACGTATCTATAATGTTTGATGTTCCATGCTTGTTTAGTATATACTTTGCTTTGCTTTCTCTACAATTTGAGGTGTTTTTATATGTTTTCTTGTACTAACCTATTAACAAGATGCCATAGTGCCAGTTGCATGTTTTCTTCTGTTTTTGGTTCCACAAAGGCAGAAAATAAATATTCTCGAAATTGAACGGGACAAAAGCCAAAGTCAATATTTTACCGTGGGGAACACGGAGCCAAAAGATGAGACGGAGGAGGGCCACTGTAACATCCCAGCATTAGAGCTAAGAAATAAGGTGAACATAGATATGTGCATTGCATTCATGCATAGAAAATCCGAATAATTTTCGCGCTCTTGAACAAAACTTGTCAAAGTGATTGAAGCTTCTCTCAACTTGATGGAATTGAAGTAGATCATCAAGTTGATTGCTATAAGTTTCAATATGACCTTTGCTAAAACCTTATTTTGGGTAAAGATAATTTGATCTAAAGATAGATCAAATGTAATAAAACTAAACTACAATAAATGCTTAATAATTAATATTAGGTCCTTAAGTGACCATCTCATAGTATTCCTCACAACAACTCATGAATACCAAGCTATGAATATAACTCAAGTAACAAGAATATAATAAATAAGTCTTGATCTATCTTATTCTTATCCATTCCTACCATGAGCACCATGGTATTTTTAAGACACTGATTCCTTATCACTTATTGAGTAGGAAGGAAACGAAGTCAAGACCATTCACCACATATCTTTCTTTCCATATCAATCCTTATCATCTCTTTTAAACCAGATTCTAATATCTGTTGATAATCAATGTTGAGTGGTCAACTATTTATTTATCAATTCTTAGCCTATCAATTCTTGATCTATCAACTCTTGCTCTTACCATAACAATCACCTTAAGACTATAAAGAAAGAAGTAAGAAGAGGTAGGTGGTAATGCTAGAATTAGATATCATCTACAGGATGGGAGTGTTTGAAGATAATCAAATCAATATGTTAATTGTTGGAGTTAACTCACTCCTGAATGGTTAGAAGAGTTATCTGGAATATATTTTTATATGGTAACAAAGAATATTACAAGGTGAGTTCCGAAGATGGTTACCAGGAGTAATTCTATTGGATAAATTAGGTATATCAATGAGTAATATCTCCTAGTTAAATAGAGATACTAGGTAAATAATAATAATACACCTATAATGTTGTATTGATGAAGCCTTGATTAGCCAACTAGAAACCTAAGCCATAAATTATCAAAGGATTATAATGATCATGCTTAAGTCACTAAGAGTGAAAGATTATATCATGTATAAGTGACATTGGTGGATAGAACATGATTAAACCCTAGTATAGATATATCATCCTAGATTAGTCATGACAAGTCACATTAATATAGTGTGAGGTTGGAGTATGAGTTTTTGGATTTAAGTAGAGATAAGATAGTATGATTAAGATGATGCTAGAGCAACATTGGATTATAGAAGTAGTATTTTCCTCTTGGGAAATACTAAACACTTGAGGTGAAGTAAAATTTGATATATATATCTATTGGAGTAATGTTAGTGATGGGTGATAAAGGAAGTGTATAAATGGAGTTAGAAATAACTACTTAATGGATTAGAGGTTATCATTAGTAGAGTAGTTTGATATAACTAAGTGTAGATATGTGAAGATTATGAAAAGCTTTAGTGACAAGCTTCTAAGATTTATAAGTGAGATTACAAAGTATTTGGGAAGTAAGAGAGTAGTCATACAAATGGAATTGGATTCATTAGAAATATTCTAAAGATGAGAATTATCTCTATGAGGAGATCATATGGAACTTTAGTGTCAAGCTCAATGGATTTACAAATGGATTTGGAAGAATAAAATATTGATAAGAATATGCTTGTGAAGTAAAGCTCCGCATGTTAACACATAATGACAGATGTGATGTAGCAATATATCTAGGAAATGAATTCCTCAAGTAAGAAACAATAATTATAAAGTGTGGAAGATAGGAACTCTTGATAAACACTAAACCTTCATTCTATAATCAACTTAATAGCCATTTCATCTGTTGATCTATCATTCTCTTTCTCAATGTCCTATAGGAATATTTTCCTATATCAAATCACTTAAGCACATCTCTGTCATTTTCCCATCATGATCATAGGTGCTTAGGAACTATCTTTATCAATTCTTTCTCATAAGTTATCCTAAAGAACAACCCCACTATTTTATCCTGGATGGTGATACCATTCATGAACACAAGCATGAGGACAATATGACTTAACCATTCATTTTTATCCATGCTTATAAAATAATATGAGTATATTAAATCTCCGAAGAACTTATAGTAAGCATTTTCAATTCAAACCCTAACTCCTATATTAGTTATAATAAAATATATACCTTGTTATTTCCTAGATTCATGGGAGTAATATTAACCATATTAATTCCTTAGTATATCATGCATCAAATAATGATAAATGATCATTGTATAAAAGTTTCCCTCTAAACTATAAGTTAACTAGAACTAAGTTTTATTAAATAAATAAGGAAATATCATATAATAAATCCATGGTTTATTATGGAAATAAAATTAATAACAAAGGCCCTTACAAAATATTAAAAGGATCTATATAAAGAAAATAAAGAAATATTACACTGTACAATAAAAGCTCACAAAATGACTTTAAATACCATTCATTATTGCTGCAACTATTTAACAAATAAATTCTATAAAGGAAATTTCAAACAAATGTGTAATATACAAATCTGAAAACAAAACAGAAAAGAGAAAAAGAAAATAGTAAGAAAAAACCCGCAACCAGGCCGCAACCCATTTCCCTCTCTACCTATCCACCGCCCAACAGAAACACCCTTTCTCTTCCGCTCACTTGGCTGCATCCCACTTTGCCCCAGTGCCAGCCCGCGTACTTTTTCTTTTGTTTTTTCTTCTTCCTCTCGCTAGAAGGCAGCGCCGGCAAAGCAGCTGCCTGGCGCCTCGATCACCATCGATCACCACCGTGTCGCGATGCCTGCCGTCACCAGGACCAAGGATAAGACCAGCCCGAGCACGTCTCCCTCGTCCTTATCTCTTCATTCCCCTCTCACTCGCTCCAGCAACCTCTCTTTCTCCATTTCTTCCTCTGCCTGAAACCCTAGCCCCAAATCTCCCCGGAGCTAACCGATGTTGACCTCCCCGTGCCTAGCCGAGGTGTCCAGGAGAACCGCCTCGTTAACCTCACCCATTACGCTGAATCACATAAGCCGGGAAGCTTTCCTCTGCCCGGAATCAAACTCGAAGCCACCGTCGGCCGCCGTCGTGGTTCCATCAAAACCTCGCCGTCTGACCTCCTCTGGTCTCGCCAACAAGCTTGACGCGCTCTGGTGAGCTCCTCGTGCGAATGCCCTTCTTAGATTTTCCCCTTGCATGTTGAATTGCGATACCAGCGACCATCTTCCACCGCTGCCACTGGCCGTCATCGTGTCGCTGTCTTCGGCGACGTTTTCGAGCGGCGCAACCACTAGATGACTTCACATGGTGCACTGAATCGAATGCCCCCACTCTCATGCGCACACGTACGCTCGATCAATAGATCAACCAACCATCTCTAAGATCATCCGTGGATGATGTTAGCATGACATCATGCTGACGTCACTCCTGTTGGGCCACGCAGAGATAAAAAAACTTTTTCCTCTAACGTGGTGATCCCAAGATCTAGTCGGGGTAGAAGGCCACGAGGTTTACCACTAGACGCGCAGTTGCAGATTACTGATGAAGCGCGTCAGTTGATGCAGTGTAGTCCTTTGCAATCCAATCGTCCTGGTGCTGATCGTACAACACCTCTGCTGGTATCCACACATACAAGGAGGAGCACCAACAGCGAACTGCTAGGTTCGTATCGACGGCAGGACTGCTGTGAAGCTAGGGTTTACAACACATGGAATGACCTAACCAATCAACCATTAACCTTTCTGGGTTATGGTGCTCCACTATATATAGGGAGTGAACATGGGCTCCACTCTTGTGGCCCATTCACTAAAGCCCATATAACACTAGTCACCGTGAGTCCGACTCACTAACTCAGTCCTAATCCGGCTCGGGTCCATGTAACACCCTCGCCTGATAAGGCTAAGTTCATTGTATAGTGCCAATCCCTGGATTGGTTCACTGGCACACACAGTACAAAATGATACCAAATATAACTGTGCATCATAAATACAACGAATATGATCCAGAATTTACATTATATTATAGCGGAAAGCAAATACAAGGTAGATCTCCATCCTTCAAATGTGCCACAGGCGAACAATTGTTGAGTGGAGTCTCGCGACCTATAACGATCACTCAGATACGATATAACCTGCAACATGAAACATTGCAGCCACGAATGGTCAATACATTGAATGTATGGCAAGTAGGTTAAAGTGGTTAACAACAGATCTATCAACTACATGCTTATTTGGCGAAGTGGAGTTCAGGCTCATTTGCATAAAGCAACAGTTTTATCCTAACATTTATAACAAAGTAGTTTTCCAATACGATAAATAGGACACTCTGGTTCACTCCCAGGTGCTCCTACCCAATTATGTTCACCCAACAAGTTTTAAGCAATTAAGAAATAAGGATGAGTGAGAAATATCATAGCATTAGTATCAGGTCGCTCAAATTGTCCATAACCGGGGACACGACTAAGCACTTAGTTTATACACCCTGCAGGGGTTAGTACACTTTACCCATGTGACTTGGCCAGCCCAGCTCGTACCACCACTCTCATATTGGGTGATGATAGGGAGAAGTCCAAGAAGGAACCGTTCGGGAAGTAGCTCCCCAAACCCGACACGCCCGGTCCAACCTACACTATCTACATCTCTGGATACGTGGGTTCGAGTTACCATAACCTACTGAGTCCAACCAACCGCCTATTCCATTATTGGCACATGGTTGCACATGAAAGCTACCAAACAAAGAAGCCAATCCTTTCTCAGTGTCCTGGGTGCCTTTCCGCAATGATACCACCAAAAATTATCAATCCCATCACACCCAGGAGATTCATTGATTAAGTTGTTTTAGTTTTCGCAAACCAACACATTTAGATTCAACATGAGTGATGTAACCCAGCCCTCTTTCATCATAGCATGGCTAAGCACATCTACCAATGGTGGCTCATAAAAAAGGAATCCTAGGGAATAATATGGGACATAGCATAGCATATACACATCAATTCCTACATATGCAATTCTACAAAAACATCTACAATGCATAGGAAAACAGTAGGACATTTATGACCAAGATAGCACCACTTTCCTTTGTTGTAGATGTAGTCGATTAGAAAATCCTCACAATTCTCATAGATATAATGGTTGCTCTCGTCATAACCACAATACTTGCAATCATAGTAGTTGCAATCACACACGTTGCACTCCTCGCAATCTATCGAGCAAACAATTGCATACAATAATAAACAATAGCACATAGGGATCAAACAAATGCAACAAATGCATGCATGACAATTTAATAAGTCACAATGGTTGTTACTTTAGTTCTCTAAACAATATTGAACTATATGATGCATGCAAGAGGCCAATAATGCAATGGAGTACTTGTTATTAATAATTACTTGCCAATATAGGGTTTTTAATAGTGCTGTTGTAATGCCTATTATAACTATCGAATTAAATTTGTTTCTTGGATTTACTGAATAGAGGGTGTTAATACGAACCAGTAGGCGTTGGATTCACCCTAATCGGAGTTATAGATCTTTTTATATGATTTAAATAGTGTTTAATGGGTTTTAAATGATTCATATAGTTTCTGTTGTCTAAAAATCAAACTAAAATTATATCTGTAATCTCCACCGAATTGTGATTTCAGGGACATATTATTTGTAATTTTCTGAGCAGCATTCGAGTTACTATGATTTTCATATTCTAAATAAGCCATTAAACTATTTATTTAATTGCTGCGAAACCTTACAGTATTTGCCTGAACCATTTGCATATTGATGATCTACATGGAACCAGATTTCCATCGGTATATCATTTATATTTTTGTGATAAGCAATTAATTTACTATGAATTTAATGATTTATAAAGCCATTAAAACTAATTATATTTCTACGGGGTAAATAGTCCGCAAAAGCTGGATCCAACCATTTAATATTAATTTACATTATAGTAGCTTCAATTTGATATATTGTTCATATTTTTCGGAGTTACAGATAATTTCTTATGAATTTATTAACCTAAAAGACTATTAAAACTAATTAAATTACTGCAGTAACCACATACAGTAAAAGTTAGATCTAGTGCCATAATAATATTCTACACGTTTTTCTGAATCTATTGATATATGATTTACTATTTTTGGATCTACGAATATTTTTATATGATTTCTGCAAGTTTACACAATTTTCTGCAAATTAAATTCAATTTCAAATCTATAGGGAATATTCCCTGGGAATATTCTATGCTGACTGGGACGCGGGGCTGACATGGCGTTGACACTTGGCGAGATCCGGTTGGCTCGTACCCCTTCACGGAATCGATCTAATCCTGGCCATTGGGATGAGATCCAGTGGTTAGGAGAGGAGATTGACCTGATTTTGACTCAGAATAGACAAGAAACAGATCTATGTTAGAGAGACAAATCCGTAGGTCAAATTGAAAAACTTAGAAGATGAAAGTTGTGGGGAATCATTAGTCCTACCTTCTCACCAAGGAATTTGGATTTGAAGGAACGAGCGCGAGTACATCTTGGATTTACACCGTCAGATCTGAAATATTGTGGTGCGAAATTCTCTAGATGTGGTGGATGAAAAGAGGTGAGATTTTTCGGGATTGAAAGATTTCGACGAGTTCTACAACTTTCGTTTTTTGACCGAAGGCAAATGACGAAGTCTAGATGGGTTAAAAAGCGAAATAAGATTCGGGCATATGTAGATTCGGGATTTCGAGAAGATAAACTCGTACAGCTGTGGCTCCACGAGTTTATATGGAGGTTTAGGACGGTGGGGAGATAGGTTTTGGAGTAGGGAACAAGTAGAAACAAACGGAGAGTTTGAATAGAGATAGGTTTGACAAAACAGATTTTGCACGCTTTTTAAAGGGATCCCATGGGATCGATCCCTCTCCTGTACGTGGCTGGCTCGGTCGTCCCTTGCTGGCTTGGTCCGGTGGGCCGGCCCGTTAGTTTTTTTCTTTTTCTATTTACTTGTTTCCCTCATATCTTTTGCATACGAACTCCAAATGACACGATTCTTGTTTCTAAAATTTTGTAAAATTGAATAGATCATTGTAGGATCATATTTGTAATCTTTTTACTAGTTTTCAAGTAGTGGGTTTATAAATCCTTGTATATTCTATTTTATTTATATCTTTATTTGTTTGTATTTATTCCATAACTTTTTCATAATAGCTCCAAATAAGCTCAATTGTGTTTCTAAAATTTTGTAATATTAGTTGGATATTTTTAGGATATAATTTAGCAATAATCGCTGCCTTAGCAATAGTGGTTTTTTTATAAAGCCAATTTAATTACCTTTAGGAACATTTGGGCGAATCAACTATAGGATTTAGATACCAGGATTTGGATTCAGTTTGTGAGAACTTTGCATGGATATAATGAAATGTTTATGAATGATTTATGATTTTCATTTTAAAATTTTGTACACCAATTCTAAAATCCATAATCAATCCATGCCCTTTTACCTATATGGCTACTTAGGTCATAACAAAAGAATATAAGATTTTGAATTCAAGGTTGAGAGGATTTCCTATTCAAAAAGTTTCTTCTCTTTGAGAATTTTCAACATAGTCAAACAATCAATCAAACTTATTTATTTATTTCACATTCCAAAATTAGGAGAATTTTGGGATGTGACAGTCCAACCCGACCAGATTTCTGGTTCAGATCCAATACAAACTTTCTCCCGCCCTTAAGTGTGTGACCCGGCAGGCTCATGGCTACTCGGACATGACTGGAATCCGACTAACAATCGATCAGTCGGCATCGGCTCCTAGCAGAACGTGCCGACTCCCAAGTACCAATGAGTCATGATGACTTGCCTTTCTAATGTGACTTACGTCCGAGTCCCTTTTGCGTCACGACATACCTTGTCAAACTATAGGCAAATATTCGTCATCTCTTAAATAGTCCGACTCTCTTCTCGATCCGAGATAAGTGATTCACCCAACTAACTCTTAGTCGGACGCCTCGGTTAAAACTTAACCGAGTCGTGCATGGCCATGCTTTCCGAATCATATCTTCCGAGAGGGCCAAGAGAATATCTCTCCGAGTGGAGGGGCAAAATCCCATCTTGGTTGTTCACATCACGCAGCTTGATTCTCAGTCGACCCGAACTCTGCCTTTATAGCTGCCTAGTTACGGATCAGCGTTTGACAGAACCTAAGTCGGTTGATCCGTAACTAGGCAGATTAGATGTTTATACAAGGACAACTTTATATCTTTATGAATACAATGGGAAATCTCATCATACATGATTGCCTCTAGGGCATATTCCCAACAACCCCAGCTCAATCAACACATTTGACTTGGTCTATGCCCATGTGGCATGTGATGTGTACTCGACCCCACCAGTCTGTGACTGGGGGCTAGGTTAGGGTGCGGTGTAGAAATTTTAAGAGAGGAGATGATGTTAGTAGTGATGCAGTAATTACTTTAGTTGTTTAATTAAAAATTTCAAAAATGATTAAATCTTATAAATTCAGTAACTTTTATTTTATAATTCAGAAAAATATGTTTAATATATGAAAATGTTTAAAAAATAAACTCTACAATTTAAGATTATTATCATATATTATTGTATTAATTATTTAAATAAATACCAATTAATAATTGTTTTATAAGTAATAAAACTTTAATAAATCATAATTAAATATTGGTAAATCCTAAAAATATAAATAATATACTAAAATTCTTGGAAAAATAAGAACTACAATGTAAATCTATAACATAAAATATTATACCACTTAATTAAATATCTACTATTTATTAAGTGTTTATAAAATAATAAATCTTATAAAATCATATCTTATTATTTATGAATCATAAAAATAAATGTAATATACCAAAATGATCATAAAAATAATACCTACATGTTAAAAATATAATATCACACTTTTGAGGTAAATAAAAATTTAAACACTTTAATAACTTCAATTTAAACCTATTTCCTTAAGCTGATAATTCATATAAGGGTAAATAAAAATTGCTAACATTTCTAAAATTAGTCAATTGAGTATAATAAATAGTATTAGTATTAAATATTGATAATATGAAGTAAAAATGGTTCAACACATTTTAAATACAATATTATTGAATTGTCATTCAACATAAGTGTAGATTATTATCTACAAAGATCCTTATCAAATATAAAATCTTCAAGAATAATTTGTGACTAGATAAAGCCTTTTTCCTTACTTCAACCACAAGATTATAAACATACCAAAATACTATAGTGACTTCACAAGTAGTCACTAATATCGTGTACTTATCCACAAACCATAACCACACCTTTATAAGGAGATAAATGATTCCATTCCAGTATAATAATAAGAAATCACTAATCAAATAGAAGTATTACCACTCTTAATTAGATTTAAAAAACATTATGAGGAGAACAAAGTACAAATATCATAAACATTACACCTGAAGCCTATCTATGTTCTTAAAGTTAACTTTAAGTCTACAAGCCTTTAAATATAATGCTAAAGAGCTTGTTATGTGTTTTATAGTTAACTTTGGTCTGTTATAATTAAGTCATAAGCATCTCAAGTCCAAACTATTCAAGAACAAACAACATCGACCATATTTGATTAACCACAAAGATTGTTTAGACCTTAAGAAAGAAATCTTTTTCTCAAATGTTATTCTTTTTTTCCACTGCAAACAACAAATCTTAAGATGATATCCCGAACACTTAACAACTAAACTCAAGGAATTTCATCATAGGTAACAGATGATAATTAATCATAAAAACATTGTTTTAAACTTTACTTGTATACTTCAGATTGTTAACACCTAAGTTCCTTGTAAATGTCATTAATTGTAAAGTAAAGTTTAAAGATAGAACAATTCTTATATGAGAAGTATTTTGTAGCATTCCTCATTTGTATACCTTATTGGTTGTATGGTATTTTAGTTACAGATTGTTTCACACAGACTCACAAGCCTTAATAAGAAGAACACATGTAAAACTTATCTAAAAGTACAACACATTCTAAAGGAACCATTTCTAGCATCCAAACCCTAGATCAACGCTTATTCCTGGGATTCGAGTTTATCAAATTGCATTACATTACTACATCTTTCTTCTTTAAACATTAGTCCTTACCGGACCAATGATGCTGATTTCAGATATTGGATCTTATATTGTCTCGAAGACCGTAAGTGCATAATCTTGCAATCACAAAAGGCATGTTCACACTTGCTCATGTCCTTTGATTATTTTCTGTAAAGTATTTTGAAAATCCAGTGTTGTCATCACCTACATTTCAAAAAGGTCAGAAAACACTATTTTCATAATAATATGATTATAGGTTATTTACCATGAGGTAATAACCTACTATCAAAGTTCCGGTGGTAAAGGAACATATTACCTAGGACTAAACAACCAATGTCGCCAGTGGTTCTTGCGCCATATATTACACGTTGACCATGAGATTTGGAATGGGACGGAGAAGTCAGCTGTATCTTTTCCCTCTCGCATGGAGCCGGATGTGTGGGTCGTGGCTATTATCTCCGTACTGTTCATTTATTGGTAATTCGTAGGAGATATGCAACATATGGGTGGGAACCCTCATCGTCCCATGATAGTTCCGGCATTTGAACGGTATGTACTGCCAATTGCCGTAATTCAATATGTGGGCTGGCGTACACGAAGGAGACATGCGGGGCCGCGGAGAAGGCAGTGATTGGCATGGATCTTAGTCTTGGCCTCACACCAAGGAAGTATGGACGAGCCTGCAACTCGGATGTGTAACAAAGCTAACATCTCTCATGGGTAAAGTAACGCACCTCTACAGAGTGTAAGAACTGTAACTTGTTACTCCCTGTTTTGGGAAGGAGCTATGAACGGGATGGGAAAGGAACTCCATGAAAGTTCTGGTAAACCCGTGAAGGCTGACGGACATAGCCTTTCATAATAAAAGCAACCTTTGAAGAAATGATTACAAAAACCTGAATTGCCTATGACTTACGGTCTATGGCTATAGATATATTGCATCAAACACTCCTTTTAGTGAACTTGCTGAGTACGCTCGTACTCAACATATATTCTTAACCCTTGTTAGATTCGGAAGCCAATATAGGCGACGTCTACATCAACTTACGATCAAGGGAATCATCCTCAACATCTCAAGTTCTTCAATGAAGTCAATAGATACAACAACTGAAGTGAAAATGAAGTTGCAAATTAGATAGGATTATAATCTCTAGCCATAGAACCTACATATGTAGAGTCTTGCAATTGCAGCAAGGCAAGCCCAGTAGTTCAGATACTAGTCTTATAAGTATGATAGATTCGAGTTGGATATTTCTGATTCTTCTTTGTAAGAAGTTTCTTTCTCTCTCTTCAACCTAGAGTGTTCTCTGGATCTTGTGTAAAGAGTCGAGTTGTAACCTAGTCATGTCTTGGACCTGCTGTGTTTCTCTTGTACCACTCTGAGGGATGTAATACTAGTGAACGGTGTTTCATTGGTGTTATGTCAACGACTATAGTGTACTACATCATGCAGTGGTATGCTGGGTCACCATAGCCACCAGGAGGCACACCCCCTGGCCGCGCGGCGAGGGCTAGTCTGCGCCTGGTGAGGGGGGGTGCAGCCGCCCTGGTGACCCCCCTGCGTCACCTCTTCGCCTATAAAGACCCCCCGATGCCAAAACCCTAAGTACCCGATCAATATTCCACGAAACCGTCTGTATCCGCCACCACCATCGTCCCTATATCGGGGAGGGGGGATCTGAAGCTCTTCTCGACACCCTGCTGGAGGGGAGATCATCCCGAAGGCATTCTTCTTCATCATGCCAGCCTGATGTATGAAGCGTGAGTAGTTCCACCTTGGACTACGTGTCCATGTAGTAGGTAGATGGTTGTATCTCCTCCTTTGTGCTTTCATGTCTAGATCTTGTGAGCTCTGTTCATGATCAAGATCTCATCTATTTTTAATCATGCATGTTGTGTTTGCGGGGATCCGATGGATATTGAGATTACTATGTCATATTGATTAATGTTTTTGTCTTATTGATTCTATCATGTCTGTGTTGTTTGTGCTCTTGCATCCTCTCCATTGATAGTGGCTATCTTGGCCAAGTAGTTGCTAGTGACTCCACGAGGTGGTAGTTATGATCGATAGTGGGTTCATGCCTCTATTTAATCTAAGGGAAGTCACATAAATCTCTAAGGTTGGAGATTTTCTGTTGCCACTAGGGAGAAAACAATGGTCTCTTGTTCATGGAACAAGTAGATTATTTACCTTACACACTTTTCTTAAAACAGTTGTCTGATGCTTGCAACTTAATACTGGAGGGGGTTCGGATGATAACCCAAAGGCGGACCTCTAGTCATAGATGCAGTTGGATGGTGGTCTATGTGTAACATCCCAAAAATATTGAACTTGGATCATCAAACTCTAAGCATCAAAATTAGGGATAACAAAAACTTTTCTAAATAAAATTATGAAAGCATGCATATGTGTATGCATTTAATTTGGAAACTCTTTTGAACCAACTTGTTTGTGTGTTTCTTTGCTTGTAAATGGATTCTTAGGTGAAATAACCATCATCTAAACAATTTCCAAACTTTTCTCAAAGACAAATGAATCAAAACAAACAAAATAGAACCTACTTTGGCTGTCTCAAACACTCAGAACCTAACAGAAACTTTTCTGGATCTTTGCACCCCTTGATTGTACTCATAACAAAGTATCAAGGCCCACTTTGTGATCATCCAGAAACTTTCAAATGCATAGTTTAAATGACAATTCAAAATTGAATCTTTATCATATGAGAAGATCCCACTTTTTCAAAAACCACTCAAACAAGATCAACTTTCAAAACCCAAGCATCTGTAGACTCACCATCACCAATCTAGCACACCCACCAAAAATCTTTTCAAAATTCAAAACTTGAATTCATGCGGCCATTTCATCAAACACTTGGCAGACACAAATCAAACAAAATCAAAACACTATAGTGTGCAGTGTTTTGAGCCTAACTGGTTCCCTATCTAGCTCACAACCATCTTAGTAGATCATCTAGCAAGATTAACCCAGCACTAGCACCACTGTGAGCTTGCCAATATCATCAATGGTGAACAGCCGAGTGCATCCATGCCACCCCAGTGTAGACAACAAGCTAGGAAAGAAACTAGCCGTCCCAACCTTGTCTGGGAGATCACCCATGCCTCACCGCCCCCTCTCGACCAGCCCTGCCTCGAAGACACCGACCAGAGCACCCAGGAACACCGCGCCCGTGCCGAGCATGCGCCAGAGCGACACCCTCGACCGAAGCCCACAGACCGCGCGCCGCCCTCGCCGCGTGCATATACGATCACCACCGACCCAGGAGACCACCAGACATCCCCGTTCGCCGCCCCATGCCGTACAGCCATCGCTCGCCGTCGAAGACGCCGCCTCTGCCGTGCAGAGCGTCGCGTGTTCCAGACCAAACCGCACCGCCCCACGTCTCGCCACCGTATTGTTGAGCATCGCCAGGGAACACCGCACCGCCCCTACATTCTCCCATGCCAATAGCCGTCTGTACCATCGCCTTCGACGAGCTCACCGTGCGCCCCGTCGGTCCCCTCGCTCGACTATAAATAGAGGCCACCCCCAGCCGACTTGAGCACGCAATCTCACTCCCCTCTCCTTATTGATCGTGCCACCCCGTTCCCGAAGCAAGGCGAGCAGCACTTCGCCGGAATTTCACCGGAGCCCGCCGCCTCTGGAGAAGAAGGGAGCCAGCGATTGGAGCCACCCAAGGAGGAACCATCGGTACCAGGAGATTCGCCGTCGTCGACTTCGTCGTTCGCCCGCCTCGCCGACCCTCGCCTGCACCCCGGTGAGCCCCCAAGCAACCCCCACTGGCCGTGCTAGGTTTCTGTCTCGCCGGCGTGGCTCAACGTCAACGATGACTCCCAGCCGTTGGATTAGAACCAGATCGAACGTCCCACATCACCCCATACCGCTTCGCACCCCCTGTCTCACTGACGCGTGGGGACAGCCACTTAAACAGCCCGCGGAAGCGCTATGCTTAGCAGGCCGGCCCGTTAACTTTTCCCGCGCAGCCTAGTTATTTGAATTAAACCTTTTCCATTTTATTTCAAACACACTTCTGCACCTAGATTCAAAAATCAACCCAAATCGATTTAGTGAGCCAAATTGAATGAAACTAATTTTGTTAGAAAGGTATTGAAGTGCTGAATCCAAGCCCGTTGGATTCAAGTCATTTGGATCTATAGATCATCCATGGTAAAAATAACAAGGCAGAAGCTTTTCTGCATTCAAACATTTTTCAAATTGAAACCAAATAGCTTTTGAGTTGATTCCAACTCTCAAAAATCACATTAACCATACCTTTCAGAATATATAAAAACATATAGGTTTACTTGTAGAAATAATGTTCAAGTAATAAAAGAATGCCACATAGGCATTTCTAGTCAATTTATTTAATTAAATAAAAGGGTAAAACCTTATTAAATTGTGACACCACTTTAAATCACATTCCCATGAACTAAAATATGTGGTGATGACATGTTTCAACATGATCCCATGTTTAGTTTGGAGAATATTAAATCTTATGCAGTTTTTCAATGAGTAGAAATTACTTTTCTAAAAATAAAAGGAATTAAACCAAGCCTTAATCTTGTAATGTTAGAGATGATGTTAGATCATATATAGGACCCATGTGTGTGATGATTGCAAGTAGTTAAGTATTGTTTGATGATTGTGTACATCGTATTTATTTATAGACGCTAGTACCGACCAAGGATACGAGGAGGAAGGAGGATTCTATGAAGAAGAAGCCGAGGAGAACTTCAACCACTGCTCTGCACAAGGCAAGTGTTACTAACCAAGTGTACCAATGCAAGATAACACTTGCAAGATACCCTACTAATGCAAACTAATATTTGCTTGTTACCCTGACCACTATATGCCTTAAGCATATGTGATCATATCTACTTGATAAACCAATCCTAGTTTTACCTACAAGCTGTATACTTTATTTCTTTATCAAAGCTCTTACTTATATTTTACCTAAGTGAATGGTAGATACTAGAAAGATATGTGAAGGTTGCATAAAGAGCATAAAATTTGGCCTAAGCTAGATAATCTTGATATCATCCCAAGGCATAAGATTGAACTTAGTTGAAACTCTACTAGTTTACCACCCCTCATTAGTACTTACCCCACCTGTAGATGCTAGTGCTAAGCATAAAACTTGATCAACTTTAGATGGGAATACTTGGTGGAAAAATGGTTATGAAAACCTTGGAATGATGGATCATTCTATTGAAATGTTTTGGACATGTGTTTCCGAACACCAGAGGATTTTGGTGATGAAAATGTTAAGGCATGAGCCTTAGCCCTTTATAAAACTGATGGTTGTATGGATGCGATACCATTCCAATTTTATCGTACAACCACAATACCCGAAGATTGGGTAGGGCTTGACTGGAAACTTATATACCCTAGTATCAGTTCCCTCACGGCCAAGGTCTGAGCTGAGGCTACCTGGTGAAGATTGTCCACCTGTGCAGTACCCAAGATGACAGTTGGTCATGGTTGGGAGGCCAAACTCACAGGAGAGGTGCTTATACTAGGGCGTGTAATTGAAAGGTTAGGATTGATTATCCGCATACTGAGTATGGTTAATTCAGGATTTGTTCCTGACGGATGTATCGAATGTTGTGGTGAAAGTGTACAATCTCTACAAAGTGTCAAACTATTCGAATAGCCGCGTCCGCGGTTATGGATAGTTGGAGTGGCTATACTGTTCCCCCGTCAGACTTTTCAAAATGACTTGTGAAATGAATTGAGACTTTGACTTGACCGCAACAGGGTTGTGATATGAAATACAAGTTCCCACTTAGGTGTTATAAAACTTCAACTAGCATTCGTTGCTTCTAAACTTAGTAGAGGTAAATCTGGCTTTTGCAAAATAACCCTAGAGCCTAGTGTCCTATTATCAAAAACCCCTTTCACTTGTTAGTATTAGTTTGCAAGTACTTAAAGAGTACTCATGGCTTTGTCCCTGGCTATTCCCATGGCCAGACTATGAAGAGGAGTACTTGGAGGATGGACCCCATGAAGGTTACGACAACTAGGATCATCTCCCATCGTCAGCATTGCCTGTGACCCCGAAGATGGAGCTCCGCCTACGCTACCGTTATTATTACGTATTCCGCTGCTTGACGTTGTATTAAGAACTGGATCATGAGATCCCTATTTGTGTAAGAACTTATGTACGGTTTGTAATGGATGATGTACTATGGTATCCAATTCTGTTATGTCTCGCAAAAATGGTAATCCTGGGATTGCGATGTATGGCATAACAGGCATCTGGGATTAAAAATCCGGGTGTTGACAAGTTGGTATCAGAGCCATCCTGACCATAGGAGACCCTAGTTAGACTGGACGTTTGAATCAAAAACTTAGTTTCAAAACCAAAGGAAACCAATATTTACAAAAACTTATTCCCATTCTTACCCCTTGGATTCTCTCATGAAAATTCATGTTCCTCAAAAACTCTTGCAAAATACATAAAATTTGACACACTTGATCACTCTACTAACTTACTCATCCTATATTCTTATAGATGGACGTGAAGTACAACAAGTTTTATCAGTTGGGGAATGGAGGAGTCCTTATCTTTGAGAGGGATTTGGACCAGCTTTTGGAACTTCTGGAGCGTCCGCACCCCGAGTTCTTCGGAGCTCAGATCAATGATCAAGGAGGAGAAGATCTGTAGTGGCTAATTGTTGCAAGTCTCCGAGGAAATATTGAACCTCCCACTGCTGAGGGAATTCAGTTTACCTTGAGGGAAAACAACTGGCTCGATGGACTTGCCAGGGCCATGCAGGAAGCTCTTTCCCGTCTGTGTGGGCAGAGCATCAATCAGATCAAGGGAACTCGCTTTGAGTTTTGCCCAAGGCGGGATGCAAATGGACAACCACTGGAAACCCCATACCACCCCGAGCTAAAGACTCAATTGGACCACCTTAGCTTCATGATGTACGACCGTCAGCAGGAGTTGGAAAACTGCCGTGATTACTCCAACCACAAGTCTGCCATCATCAAGACGAAGGATCAAACCATCGCCATGCTAGCAAAGGATCGCAAGTCTCGCCGCCGTCAGCTTGATAAGAAGGAGCGCATTATTGCCCATCTTCGCCACCGCATCTCATATTTGGAGGAGACCATCCATGAGAGAGACATGCAGTTGGAGGAAAGGGAGAATGCCAGAGAAGATCTTCGTGGAGACCCCTACTCCTATATCAGCGATGATGATGATTTTCTGGAGGATCAGGCTATGGACTTCTTCACCGATGAAGATGATTTCGCCTTCATCGATGATGATGAGGATGATGAAGCCCCCGATTCCAAGGAGTAGTAGCACTTGAGCACTAGAGTAGTGAGTAGTATTCGGTCCCACTGTATCGTAGTTTTCAGAATGGTTCTTAAAACCATCTGCTTTCCTTTGTGTGGTGTGTGTTGTATCGTGTGCTATGAATGAATGAATGAATGAAAAAGCAAGTTGCTAGAAAATCTGAGTCAAACTTTAAATTTTTTTCAAAGACCCAAAACTTTAGAAATTTCCCTCTTTTCTCATGATCTATCTCAATCGTCAGATGCCACGCGGAGGAAGTGGTTCATCCCCGGACCCGATGTTGCAGATTCTGCAAATGTTGACTTCTGACCGCGAAGCTGAAAGAGCGGAACGTCAAGCCAACCTAGCCACACTGCAATACATAGCCCAGCTTGCCCACAACAACCAAGGCCACAGAAATCAGGACAACCATGGATCTAAGCTCAAGAATTTCCAGAATACCAACCCACCTGTTTTCACTAAGTCAGAAGAACCCCTAGACGCCGATGATTGGCTGCAAACCATGGAAAATAACCTAGAAGTCGCCGGAGTGGAAGCCAACGAGAAAGTTCTGTTCGCCAACCACTATCTAGCCGGAGATGCCAGGGCATGGTGGAACAGTGTTCGTGCAATGACCGGAGGCTAGATGATGACCTGGGAGGAATTCAAGGTCAAGTTTAGCAGAACCCATGTGCCACCGGGTTTGATCAAGAGAATGAGAGACGAGTTTAGAGAACTGAAGCAAGGAAGGATGACTGTAGTGGAATACCGTGACAAATTCTTGTCATTAGCTAGGTATGCCCCGGATGAGATCGACACCGAAGACAAGAAGAAAGAAAGATTCCTGAATGGTTTGCATGACGAGATGCAGACAGTGTTAGTCAATATCCCCTTTGCTGATATTGAAGCCCTTGTTGACTCTGCTATCCATATGGAAGGAAAGATCAACCAATCCAATGAGAACCGCAAGCTTCGCATGATGCATCAACCAGGAACCCATCATACCCCAAAGTATCGTCCCAACCCATCTCCAGGATTTGTCCCAAGAACCAACAGACCCCCGATGAACCGTCCGACCTATCCCAACCGTGGAAACCCTAGGCCCGGAAGAAATCACAACCACCCTGGCAACTCTAGCAATTTCAACCGTGCCCCACCCAAGTTCAACAACAACAATGCTACCACCAACACCAACACTGCCCCTAGGACTGGAAGCAATGTTGTGCCTGTAGCAGCGAAGGACAAGTCACAAGTGACTTGTTATGACTGTGGAAATAAAGGCCACTATTCCAACGAGTGCCCCAACAAGAAGAATGCTGCAGCCCCCAATGCCAATACCCCAGCTCAGCAACAGCGTCGTGTTCAGCCAAGAAGAAGATTTGCTCCAGGGAATTCACTCAACTGTAATGGCCGTCTTTTTCTCATGCATGCTGAAGAAGCTCAGGAAGCGCCAGACGTCGTGCTGAGTATGTTTTCTGTTAATTCAGTACTTGCACGAGTGTTGTTTGATTCTGGTGCATCGCATTCATTTGTCAGCGAAGAATTTGCATGCACTAGTAAAATTCAACCAACCAAACTGAAGCATGTTATGATTGTTCAAATTCCCAGATCAACCACCAAGGCTAGGCAAATTTGCAAAGCCGTCCCTATCCGAATCCATGGCATAGATTTTTATGCAAATCTGATAGTACTCGGAACTAAAGGTTTGGAAGTAGTACTAGGAGTGGATTGGATGTCCAAACATAAAGGATTGATTGACTGTGCCAAGAAAGCCATAACCATGACCAGTACCGCCGGAATATCAGTCGAGCATATATCTGAAACCTTACCTCGCCAATTCAAATGCAACAAGAGTATAGTCCAACCTACCATTGACCAAGTCCGGATAGTCTGTGAATACCCCGATGTATTTCCCGATGTTTTGCTCGGTATGCCCCCAGATCGGGATATCGAGTTTATCATCGAACTAATCCCCGGAACCGGACCCATAGCCCAGAGACCCTATAGTATGAACCTGTCTGAATTGGTAGAACTGAAGAAGCAACTGGATTCCATGTTGTAAATTGGATTAATTCAACCAAGTGCGTCACCTTGGAGATCACCTGTCTTGTTTGTGGACAATTAGGATGGAGGTAACCGTTTGTGTACGGATTATCGGAAGTTGAATGATGTCACTATCAAGAACAAATACCCCTTTCCCAAGATAGAAGATTTGTTTGATCAGTTGACCGGTGCCAAAGTGTTTTCTAAGATTGATCTTAGGACTGGCTATCATCAACTCAAAGTTCGTGCAGAGGATATTCCAAAGACTGCCTTTACCACCAGATATGGATTATACGAGTATACAATCATGTCTTTTGGACTAACCAATGCCCCTGCCTATTTCATGAATCTCATGAATAAGATTTTTATGGACTTCCTGGATAAGTTTGTCGTTGTTTTCATCGATGACATTCTAATTTATTCCAAATCAGAAGAAGAACATGAGCTACACCTAAGTACCATTCTTGGAACCCTTAGAGAGCATCAGCTATATGCAAAGTTTAGCAAATGTGAATTCTGGTTACCGGAGGTAGGATTCCTCGGTCACATTGTATCAGCCGGAGGAATTTCCGTTGACCCTACAAAAGTAAAAGATGTAGAAGATTGGCAAGCCCCAACCACTCAAACCCAAGTTCATGCATTTCTCGGATTGGCGGGATATTACCGCAAATTTGTAGAAGGATTCTCGAGTATCGCCAGACCCATGACCCAATTGCTGAAGAACGACAAGAAGTTTGAATGGACCGACAAATGTGAAGCAAGTTTTCAAGAACTCAAGAGGAGATTGATTTCAGCCCCAATTTTGATCATGCCGGATATCACGAAGCCCTTCGATGTGTATTGTGACGCATCCAATACTGGTCTCGGATGTGTGCTAATGCAAGAAGGCAATGTTATATCTTATTTATCTCGACAACTGAAGCAACATGAGCAAAATTACCCAACCCATGACCTCGAACTCGCAGCCGTAGTTCTAGCCCTGAAAACATGGAGACATTACCTGATGGGAAACCGTTGTGAGATCTATACGGATCACAAGATCCTAAAGTATATTTCACTCAGAAGGACCTGAATATGAGGCAGAGAAGATGGATTGAGCTAATCAAGGATTACGACCTGGACATTCACTATCACCCTGGTAAAGCCAAGGTGGTAGCCGATGCCCTTAGCAGATTGCCGTGCCGCTTGAACTCCATGATCTTGAAGGAGCAACCAAGTTTGCACAAAGAGATGGAAGATTTTTGGATAGAATTAGTAAGTGAAGGATTTTTGGCTAGCATAGAACTCCAGCCCACTTTGATCAGTCAGATTAAAGAGGCGCATAAGGGAAATGCTAGTATTGACGGAATCAAGCGTCGTATCGGTACAGGCAAAGTACCCGGATTCACCGAGGACGAAGAAGGAGTTCTGTGGTACAAAGGACGCCTTTGTGTACCAGCAGATTCTGAGTTAAAAGAAGTTATTTTGAAGGAGGCTCATGTTACTCTTTATTCTATCCATCCCGGAGGAACTAAGATGTATCAAGATTTGAAGGAGCAATTTTGGTGGCATAAGATGAAAAGAGAAATCGGAAGCTATATCGCCAAGTGTGATATATGTCAGCGAGTCAAGGCAGGACATCAAAGACCCACTGGATTGTTGCAACCATTGCAGATTCTGGAATGGAAATGGGATTCTGTTGGAATGGACTTTATCACTGGACTGCCTACTTCTAGTAGGGGAAATGACTCTATCTGGGTCATAGTGGACAGATTGTCCAAAGTTGCCCATTTCTTACCTGTCAAGACCACATATCAGAGTTCAAAACTAACAGAGTTGTACATCGCTAGAATCGTTAGGTTGCATGGAGTCCCCAAGAACATCGTATTAGATCGAGGAACTCATTTTACCTCGAGATTCTGGAAGAAAGTTCAAGAAGGTTTAGGAACTCGCCTAGATTTCAGTACCGCGTATCACCGCCAGACAGATGGACAAACGGAGCGAGTAAACCAAATACTCGAAGATATGCTGAGAGCATGTGTGTTAGAATATGGATCCAAGTGGGAAGACTGTCTGCCGTTTGCAGATTTTTCTTACAACAATAGTTATCAAGCTAGTTTACAAATGGCCCCATTTGAATTTATGTACGGAAGAAAGTGTCGCACCCCTTTGAACTGGTCGGAAGTAGGAGAGAGTCAGATTTTCGGACCCGATATCCTACGATAAGCAGAAGAGAAGGTTCACAAGATTCGTGAGCACCTCAAGACAGCCCAATCCAGACAAAAGAGTTACGCCGACAAGATACATAGAGACCTCGCCTTCAACATAGGAGACTTTGTTTATCTGAAAGTATCGCCATTGAAGGGAATGCAGCGTTTCCAACTCAAGGGAAAGTTAGCCCCCAGATATATCGGACCTTTCATGATTCTGAACCATCGAGGAGAAGTGTCGTATCAATTGGAACTACCCGAAAAAATGTCAGCCGTGCACAACGTGTTCCATATCTCGTTACTTCGCAAGTGTCTCGAAGTCCCAGAGAAGACCGAAGTGTTCAAGAATATCGATCACCGGACCATAGAGATCAACAATGACTTGACCTATCCTGAAGTACCCATCCGTATTTTGGAAGAATCTTTTCGAACTACCCGAACCCGAAGCATCAAGTTTCTCAAGATTCAGTGGAGCAACCACACAGAAGAGGAAGCTACCTGGGAGCACGAAGATCACATCAGGACGGAGTTTCCCGATCTCTTCAAATCATAGGTAATCTTTTCGTCCTTTTTCAAATCTTGGGACGAGATTTTGTTTAAGGGGGGAAGGTTTGTAACATCCCAAAAATATTGAACTTGGATCATCAAACTCTAAGCATCAAAATTAGGGCTAACAAAAACTTTTCTAAATAAAATTATGAAAGCATGCATATGTGTATGCATTTAATTTGGAAACTCTTTTGAACCACCTTGTTTGTGTGTTTCTTTGCTTGTAAATGGATTCTTAGGTGAAATAACCATCATCTAAACAATTCCCAAACTTTTCTCAAAGACAGATGAATCAAAACAAACAAAATAAAGGAATGGTCATTTTGGCCAATTTAACTCCCATGCCTACTTTGGCTGTCTCAAACACTCAGAACCTAACAGAAACTTTTCTGGATCTTTGCACCCCTTGATTGTACTCATAACAAAGTATCAAGGCCCACTTTGTGATCATACAGAAACTTTCAAATGCATAGTTTAAATGGCAATTCAAAATTGAATCTTTATCATATGAGAAGATCCCACTTTTTCAAAAACCACTCAAACAAGCTCAACTTTCAAAACCCAAGCATCTGCAGACTCACCAGCACCAATCTAGAACACCCACCAAAAATCTTTTCAAAATTCAAAACTTGAATTCAGGCGGCCATTTCATCAAACACATGGCAGACATAAATCAAACAAAATCAAAACACTATAGTGTGCAGTGTTTTGAGCCTAACTGGTTCCCTATCTAGCTCACAACCATCTTAGTAGATCATCTAGCAAGATTAACCCAGCACTAGCACCACTGTGAGCTTGCCAATATCATCAATGGTGAACAGCCGAGTGCATCCATGCCACCCCAGTGTAGACAACAAGCTAGGAAAGAAACTAGCCGTCCCAACCTTGTCTGGGAGACCACCCATGCCTCACCGCCCCCTCTCGACCAGCCCTGCCTCGAAGACACCGACCAGAGCACCCAGGAACACCGCGCCCGTGCCTCTACCAACCGTGCCGAGCATGCGCCAGAGCGACACCCTCGACCGAAGCCCACAGACCGCGCGCCGCCCTCGCCGCGTGCATATACGATCACCACCGACCCAGGAGACCACCAGACATCCCCGTTCGCCGCCCCATGCCGTACAGCCACCGCTCGCCGTCGAAGACGCCGCCTCTGCCGTGCAGAGCGTCGCGTGTTCCAGACCAAACCGCACCGCCCCACGTCTCGCCACCGTATTGTTGAGCATCGCCAGGGAACACCGCACCGCCCCTACCTTCGCCCATGCCAATAGCCGCCTGTACCATCGCCTTCGACGAGCTCACCGTGCGCCCCGTCGGTCCCCTCGCTCGACTATAAATAGAGGCCACCCCCAGCCGAATTGAGCACACCATCGCACTCCCCTATCCTCACTGATCGTTCCACCCCGTTCCCACAGCAAGGCGAGCAGCACTTCGCCAGAATTTCACCGGAGCCCGCCGCCTCTGGAGAAGAAGGGAGCCAGCGATTGGAGCCACCCCAGGAGGAACCACCGGTACCAGGAGATTCGCCGTCGTCGACTTAGTCGTTCGTCCGCCTCGCCGACCCTCGCCTGCACCCGGGTGAGCCCCCAATAACCCCCACTGGCCACACTAGGTTTCTGTCTCGCCGGCGTGGCTCAACGTCGACGATGACTCCCAGCCGTTGGATTAGAACCAGATCGAACGTCCCACATCACCCCATACCGCTTCGCACCCCCTGTCTCACTGACGCGTGGGGACAACCACTTAAACATCCCGCGGAAGCGCTACGCTTAGCACGCCGGCCCGTTAACTTTTCCCGCGCAGCCCAGTTATTTGAATTAAACCTTTTCCATTTTATTTCAAACACACTTCTGCACCTAGATTCAAAAATCAACCCAGATCGATTCAGTTAGCCAAATTGAAAGAAACTAATTTTGTTAGAAAGGCATTGAAATGCTGAATCCAAGCCCGTTGGATTCAAGTCATTTGGATCTATAGATCAACCATGGTAAAAATAACAAGGAAGAAGCTTTTTTGCATTCAAACATTTTTCAAATTTAAACAATAATAGCTTTTGATCTTATTCCAACTAACAAAAATCACATTTAACCATACCTTTCAGAATATATAAAAACATATAGGTTTACTTGCATAAATAATGTTCAAGTAATAAAAGAATGCCACATAGGCATTTCTAGTCACTTTATTTAATTAAATAAAAGGGTAAAACCTTATTAAATTGTGACACCACTTTAAATCACATTACCATGAACTAAAATATGTGGTGATGACATGTGTCAACATGATCGCATGTTTAGTTTGGAGAATATTAAATCTTAAGTAGTTTTTCAATGAGTAGAAATTACTTTTCTAAAAATAAAAGGAATTAAACCAAGCCTTAATCTTGTAATGTTAGAGATGAGGTTAGATCATCTATAGGACCCTTGTGTGTGATGATTGCAAGTAGTTAAGTATTGTTTGATGATTGTGTACATCGTATTTATTTATAGACGATAGTACCGACCAAGGATACGCGGAGGAAGAGGATTCTACGAAGAAGAAGCCGAGGAGAACTTCAACCACTACTCTACACAAGGCATGCGTTACTAACCAAGTGGACCAATGCAAGCTAACACTTGCAAGATACCCTACTAATGCAAACTAATATTTGCTTGTTACCCTGACCACTATATGCCTTAAGCATATGTGATCATATCTACTTGATAAACCAATCCTAGTTTTACCTACAAGCTGTATACTTTATTTCTTTATCAAAGCTCTTACTTAGATTTTACCTAAGTGAATGGTAGATACTAGAAAGATATGTGAAGGTTGCATAAAGAGCATAAAATTTGGCCTAAGCTAGATAATCTTGATATCATCCCAAGGCATAAGATTGAACTTAGTTGAAACTCTACTAGTTTACCACCCCTCATTAGTACTTACCCCACTTGTAGATGCTAGTGCTAAGCATAAAACTTGATCAACTTTAGATGGGAATACTTGGTGGAAAAATGGTTATGAAAACCTTGGAATGATGGATCATTCTATTGAAATGTTTTGGACATGTGTTTCCGAACACCAGAGGATTTTGGTGATGAAAATGTTAAGGCATGAGCCTTAGCCCTTTATAAAACTGATGGTTGTCTGGATGCGATACCATTCCAATTTTATCGTACAAACACAATACCCGAAGATTGGGTAGGGCTTGACTGGAAACTTATATACCCTCATATCAGTTCCCTCATGGCCAAGGTCTGAGCTGAGGCTACCTGGTGAAGATTGTCCACCTGTGCAGTACCCAAGATGACAGTTGGTCATGGTTGGGAGGCCAAACTCACCGGAGAGGTGCTTATACTAGGGCGTGTAATTGAAAGGTTAGGATTGATTATCCGCATACTGAGTATGGTGAATTCAGGATTTGTTCCTGACGGATGTATCGAATGTTGTGGCGAAAGTGTACAATCTCTGCAGAGTGTCAAACTATTCGAATAGACGCGTCCGCGGTTATGGACAGTTAGAGTGGCCATACTGTTCCCACGTCAGACTTTTCAAAATGACTTGTGAAATGCATTGAGACTTTGACTTGACCGCAACAGGGTTATGATATGAAATACAAGTTCCCACTTAGGTGTTATAAAACTTCAACTAGCATTCGTTGCTTCTAAACTTAGTAGAGGTAAATATGGCTTTTGCAAAATAACCCTAGAGCCTAGTGTCCTATTATCAAAAACCCCTTTCACTTGTTAGTATTAGTTTGCGAGTACTTAAAGAGTACTCATGGATTTGTCCCTGTCTATTCCCATGGCCAGACTATGAAGAGGAGTACCTGGAGGATGGACCCCATGAAGGTTACGACAACTAGGATCATCTCCCATCGTCAGCATTGCCTGTGACCCCAAAGATGGAGCTCCGCCTACGCTACCGTTATTATTACATATTCCGCTGCTTGATGTTGTATTAAGAACTGGATCATGAGATCCCTATTTGTGTAACAACTTATGTACGGTTTGTAATGGATGATGTACTAGGTATCCAATTATGTTATGTCTCGCAAAAATGGTAATCCTGGGATTGCGATGTATGGCATAACAGGCATCTGGGATTAAAAATCCGGGTGTTAACACTATGTATCTTGTTGTATTGCCCAATCGAATCTCATAGGATCATGATGTCTAGTATTTGTAGGGGTTCGTATCATGGAAAACAAAAAATTTCTACCGCATACAAACAAACAAGCCAAGATCTATCTACTAGATTGTAGCAACGAGTCGATGGAATAACTCACCCTCGAAGATTCCAAAGTGTTTAACGAGAGCGGATTCTCGTGGGTGATGTAGTCGTACTCTTGCCGATCTCAAGATCGCGTAGACGATCCTTCCGGCGCTGCGTTCCGGCAGCGCTTCCGCAGTCGGTCACACGTTCGGTACTCGATGAAGACCTTCCTCTCCCTTGTTCCAGCAGGCAGCGGAGGTTGTAGCACTCTCCTCGCGATTCCGGCAGCACGACGGCGTGGTATCGGAAGTAGAGGGGAGATCTCGCAGGGCTTCGCCTTAAGCCGGAGCGAGTATGGTGGACTATGAGAGAGCCTTGGTGATCTAGGGTTTAGACGCACCAAGTAGAAGGGGCTAGGCCGGCGGCTAGGGCAACTAGAAGCCCCAACTCGGCGGCTTGGGAGAAAAACCTAGGCGGCGGCTATGGTGGGCAGCGGCGGCTAGGGTTAGGGTTTAGAGGGGCATGGTGTAGATCTTGGAGGGGCAGCCCTACCCCTCCTTATATAGGTGGAGGGGCGCTCCAAGGGGAGGGGAGTCCCTCCCCAACTCGGCTTCCAAGGCCGGTGGTGGAGGGAGAGGGACTTCCTCCCCAAGTAGGTTTCCTACTCTCCCTCCACCAAACAAAATAGCCGTTTGACTTTTCAAATTGGCGTTTGAATTTTCAAACTAGGATTTGATTTAACCCTTTATTTTGTTCAGCGATGACACCTAGTACATGATGCAACCATTCCAACTTGTTATGACACATTCATGTACCCTTCCCCTCCGGAGTGCCGGACATTCCGGAACCTTCTAGAACATTCCCGATGAAAACACCGGAACCATTCTCCAACCCCGAAACAGGACTTTCCTTATATGAATCTTATTCTCCGGACCATTCCGGATCTCCTCGTGATATCCCAGATCCCATCCGATACTCCAAAAAACATTCGATCTCTTACTCATCATTCCATAACTACTCAACAACATCGAATCCTTAAGTGTGTCTCCCTACGGTTCGTGAATTATGCGGACATGATCGAGACACTTCTCCGAACAATAACCAATAGAGGAATCTGGAAATTCAAATGGTTCCCACATATTTCTACGATTACTTTGCGATCGAATGAACCACTTACATACGATACCAATTTCCCTTTGCCTCATGATAGTTTACTTATCCGAGGTTTTGATCGTCGGTATCTTTTCATACCTAGTTCAACCTCGTTACTGATAAGTACTCTTTTCTCGTTCCCGTGATATGTGATACCTTGTGAGCCAGTCACATGCTTGCAAGCTAATTGGATGACATTCCACCGAGAGGGACCAGAGTATATCTATCCGTCATATGGATGGACAAATCCCACTCTTGATCCATGTGTCTCAACCAATAATTTCCGAACACTCAATGCCACCTTTATAGCCACCCAGTTACGGTGTGGTATTTGATGTCATCAAAGCATCCTTCCGGTAATGGTGATATGCATGATCTCATGGTCGAAGGAATTAGGTTACTATGTATCAGAAAGCATATAGCAATTGAACTAATAAAATGACTTGATCTTTATGCTACGCTTATCTATAGGAGTATGTCCATCATACCATTCTCCTAATGATATGATCTTGTTGTTAATAACATCTCAATGTTCATGATAGGGAAACCACAATCATCTATTAACCAACAAGCTAGTATTATGAAGAGGCTTTACTAGGGACACTAATTTAGTTTACAAATCACACAAGTATTAATGTTTCCTTGTTAATACTATTATAGCATGAATGTAAACATTTATCATAAACACAAAGATATAATAATAACTACATTTATTATTGCCTCTAGCGCATATCTCCAACAGTCTCCCACTTGCACTAGAGTCAACTAATCTAGATTACATGGTAATATACCGAACACCCATGGCAGTTTGGTGTTGGTCATGGTTTGCCCTCGGGAGAGGTTTAGTCAACGGATCCACCACATTCAGATCTGTGTGTACTTTGCAAATATTTATGTCACCATCTTGGACATGTTCTCGAATAGCGTGAAAACGTAGCTTGATATGCTTCAGCTTCTTGTGTGACCTTGGTTCTTGGCATTGGCTATGGCGCCCATGTTATCATAGTAGATAGACATTGGGTCCAGCGCACTTGGAACCACACCGAGCTCTGTAATGAACTCTTTCATCCATATCGCTTCTTGTGAAGCCTCCGAAGCAGCCATGTATTCCGATTCAGTTGAAGATCTCGCCACAACGCTTTGCTTTGCACTCCTCCAGCTAACTGCTGCACCATTCAAAATAAATACGTATCCAGATTGTGATTTAGAATCATCCGGATCGGTGTTCCAACTAGCGTTGGTGTAACCATTAACAACGAGTTGTTCATCACCTCCATAAGAAAGAACCATATCCTTAGTTCTTCTCAAGTACTTAAGGATGTTTTTGACCGCTGTCCAATGATCCACTCCTGGATCACTTTGATATCTGCTAGTCAAACTAACAGCATATGCAATGTCGGGTCTAGTACATAGCATGGCATACATGTAACACCCTCAGAATCGGACCTATGCAAGTTTTAGCGAGACCCGCCAAACCCGCATAGAAACGATTCAAAGGTGCCCAACAGGCACTTTCGTGCGGGTGGAAAACAAAGTAATAACATTACACAACAGTCCTCGATGGGACCCACAGAACAAATATATATACAACAGCGACTCAATGAGTCAAGAATACAAATATACAGAACAAAGATTCAAATCACCTTGAAAATGATAGAGCGTCCGACTACGGACAAGATGCAAATGGGGCTAAGATCCCTGAAGAATAACCAATGGCATCCATAACCCTGCCCAGGCCAAGCCGGAAGGGTAACCCTGCTAACGACGTCGATCTCAAAACCTGCTTAAACAAAAGGGGTGCTGACAAAGGGCAAAGGAAAAAGAAAAGAGAGCGGTCAGTACTGAGGCCAGTACATGGCGAGACTAGAATTCGGCGGTCCTCGCCTACAAAGGTATGGTGGACTGAAGCGGCAGCGCGGCATGCACTAAACAACCTATAGAGACTCGATACACCTGGCGGCTATCAGAGAGGGGCAAAAGACCTATCCGGAACCAACCTGATTCAAACGCCAAACAACCCATCCTGGTATTTCCCCCTCGAGACCAAACGAGGAAGTCCACCGAGGAACTCACACAGTTGGCAATTTTATTTATTCAGTTATTGTTGCAGCAATTACTAGACAGGTGTAGATGATCGTCCTGATAAATTAAGCAGTGGGCCTTTTTAGTTAACCATTCGGTTGTAGTGGCAACACTTACTAGTCAGATACAATTAGCATGAGATAACCCAAAACCCAGCAGTTGTTGGTACTTTTATTTAGCCATTCCGTTGTAGTTGCAATACTTACTAGTCAGATACAATTGTCGCAAGCGACAACCCACACAAGCAATTGTTGGCAGTTTTATTTAGCCATTCCATTATAGTGAAGCTGATTACTAGTCATTATAAAGTCAAATTTATAGCACTACTTTAGTTATAGTTGTCTATGATCGAGATACTGTGCTCCAAGTCGTCCATAACCGCGAACACGGCTTTCAAAAAGTTTTAACCCGTCCGGGGTGCACAAATAGCAACACACACTCGATCAACCTCGGAAAAACCAAATCAAAACCCAACGAGGCCTTCACGACAAAGCAATCACAGGATTCAGAAATATTTCAGGGGGCCACCCCTTGGAGTACACCCGCAACGAAGTTAGCTGACTCCGAGACAGACCCGAGGTTTGGGTGGACGGCTGTGAACGACTGGGAACCCAAAACTGGGCTTGTCGACACCGCGAAAACGTGTCCCGATCCTAAACAGTACAGTGTGCTATCTGTCGCACAATTTAAATAAAGCAGTAAAGCATGGCATAAGTACAGGATAGTAAATAAAACCTCAAACTAGTTTGTGGCCCCAAGAAATAAGAATGAATCAAGCTCTGGCTCAGGGGGTCCCATATACCTCCCGGATGTGGATAGCGCGAATATTCAAGGAACAGGTATCAAGTACTCGGGGTCCTACAGGACACAAGTGGACGGTTAACAACCAAATACCATCTATTGCCCACCTGTGCCTCTGCTTACCTACTTCAATTTTAGTTATTAAACAGTAATTAAAGTTAACGATAAATAAAGCCAAGATCATCTCCAACATCGAACAGGCGGAAATACTCCGACAACTATGGTACTTGACGACACGCAACAGCACTTGAGCAAGCGACTACGACGCGCAGGTCCAACTATCTACCAAACAACAGGTAATAGGAGGTGTCCAAGGCAATATAGGGCTGCAAGGGATATCACGGGTACGAAAACTAGAGCATCGCAACACAGATAGCAATAGATCAACAGGAGGGAATAAATACTATAAAAGTAAGATAGGTAGAAAGGGGGAGATGCTCGCCTGAAAACATTGCTGAAGGTTCATCCGAAGATCGGGGCGAAGCTCACATCAACTCAACGGCCTTATCCGCGAAGAAGCAAAACACTAGAATAAACACCGGATGCACCATTTAATACTACGGCAAAAGATCGGGCATGGTGCATGTATGATGTATGACATGGCAAAGATGCGATGCAACTAGGCAATATTAAGCGGAACCGAGGGTCCCGACAATTAAATATATTGTTCATGTGGTTTAGACACCCCGCAATTTAAATGTTGTCTTAACAAGGCAAAACATAGCACCGGTTCGCTACACAAATTTAAATGAGGCCAATATAGGACTAGATTTGCCCGCATATGGGCCCCATATTTAATTATATGGTGAATCGGCATAAGGCCCCCAAACCACAGACAAATATGCATGCAACATGACAATTTAATATGCAACAATTTATATAGATGGCATTTATAAAAATAGGGTTCTCGGATAAGGGTCACACATTAGGGTTCGGAAGATCTTGCGGTTCCGGGGTTCGGGGTCGGTCTCAGGGATCAGGGTTCGACAGGATCGGCGAGGTTCGGATACAAGAGGAGAACTTGTCGTGACGTGCCGGAGATCTTGGTTCCAAGCGGTCGATCTTGTCGGGTCCACGGATCGGCCGGTCTTGTCGTTCGGAAGTAGAACTTGTCGTCCTTGTGGCGAGCTTGGCGTCCTTCCGGTTCGGGTTTTGGCGTCCGAGGGAAGTACTTGGCGTCCATGAAGGAGAACTTGAGGGTCCAGCGTTATTGCCTTCGGTTCCCATGCGGAAGGTCTTGTCGTGTCGAGGGCTCGACGTTGATGGTTCAACGGGTTCGGGCCTAGGCGGGATCGGTCTTGTGGATCGAGTAGAAGATCTTGGCTGCTTCGTGTCATCGACTCCGTGAAGACGACCTTGATGCCCCTTTGTTTTTCTAGGTTTGATGGAGTCCTTCGGGTACCGCGGGTTCTCGGCGTGGATCTCTCGGTGGTCTCGATCGTTCATGGAATACAAAATTCTTGATTCTTGACAATCTTGTCCATCGCGAGGGCCTCGAACCACCGAGTCAACTGCACCATATCATCTCGCCACAGCGTCACCACCACGTCTGAACACTGCAACCGCAATTTAAATACAACACTGTCGACACTAGCGCTTCTCTTGTATCCACAAAGGAACAACCTGAGAACCATAGCACATCAACGAGTTGGGCCAGCCGACTGTGCTCGGGCCTGGAGCTGCTCGGCACATCAGATGGATTGGAGGCGACTCGCGCACGGATGACGAAAACAGCGACACGAGACAGCGAGGATGCGGCGATGGAGCATGGCGTCGCGGCAGAAGGACGAGGAAGAGCGGCCACAGGGCGCGCTGGCATCAACGGAGGAAGGCGAGCCGCGGACGGGAAGCCGGCAGCAGCGGGGCTTTGGGAGAAGGGCGCCGGTCCTGCTCAGGACCACGGCCAGCGAGGCGAGGTCGGGCCAGCGATGAAGCTCGACGGGGAGCAGGGCTGCCAGGGGGAGCTCATCCGGCGAGGAGGCGAAGGGGGCCAGGACGGCGAGGAGGGGCTCGCGGAGACAGAGGGAGGTCGGGGATGCAGGCGGCGAGCGGGGTCGGGGGTCGCGGTGGAGACCGACGAGGCGGAGGCGGCTCGGGGGGGGGGGGGGGAGGGCCCGGCCCTGGCGGCGGTGGTGAGGTCGGCGATGCGGGGCCGGCTCGGCGACAGGCAGGAGGGGGAGGCCGGCCGGGGGAGGACGGGCCCGCGCGGCGGCGGCTCGTGGAGGCGGCCACGACAGAGAGGGGAGCGCCAGGGAGGCGGCCTGGAGGTCGACGGGGCGACGGGGGCAGGCCGCATCGGGGAAGGGGCGCCGGCGGAGCGGCGGATAGGGAGGGCGACGGCTTAGGGAGGACGGCGGCAGACGAGGTGGAAATGAAGGCCCGAGCGGTGGAGGTGGGAGAGGACGGGGCCGCGTCGGGAGGTTGGGGAAGGAGGGCGGCGGACGCGTGGGAGAGACGAGGGGAGGGGAGAGAGGACGAGCGGGGCCGGTGGGAGGTGGGACCGGGGTGTCCAGGGACGGTGGCGTGCGTGTGTTGCGTGGGTTGGGCCAGAGGGGAGCGGGGTGGGTCCAGCCGGACAGGGAGAGAGGAGGTGAGGGAGGTGGGGACGACGCGGGGAGGGGATGGACCGGGTCCAGGGGTTTGGGGCCGCGGGGCAGGTCGGTGTGGGGCCCGGTTGCAGAGAGAGTGGAGAGAGAGGGGTAAGAAAGAGCTATGTGAGAAAGAGAGAAAAGGGGTGGTGGATTGGTGAGGTGGCAGGGTGGGTAGGGAATTAGGTCCAGGGGTGAGGTGGCAAGCTGTGATTGGTGGGTAGATTAGGACAAGGTGGGAAAAGATTTAGGTTTAGACATTTCACTAGGGTTTTATAATTTAATTTAAAAGCCTTTTGCAAATTGTTTTTAGACAACTGAGATATCCGGAAGCACCGGTGTTAATTTGAAATAAAAGGGAGGGGATTAATATAGAAAACAAAATAGGGTTCTCAGCAAAATAGTTTGAAACAAATATGTGTATGATGATGTCATGATGATGCAATGCACAAAATTCAACGCGATTTTCTAGTAGTGGTTTTGCGGGATGCCACAATTCGACACCACTAACAATGGATCTCGCCCTCGAGATCCGCCTCATGGTACCGGAAGGAAGGTCGGCGATCTGCGTCTTCTCGCTCCGTTTAAATCATCGCGACACCACTAACAAGAGGTCGTTGTCCGTGATCGTCGAGAGAACACTCCGGGAACAAAAGGTCGAAGGTAGAGGTCTCAACAAATAAAGCCACCTCTAGCTTCCGTGGATGGAGTACAATTGCTGGACCCACTGATTCGATGTACAAGAGCGAATGATAAGAGTAGTCGGATGGTGATCAGTCCATCGCGCACCCAAACCATTACTCTGCACACGAATAGGTGGATTATGCAACCAACTCTCGGAATTAGACTGAAGATCTCGTCAAACGAGGTTCGGAACAAAGGAGTGATGCAGACTCTGCATCGGAGCTGGCGTAGATGATGTCGTCGCGTCGGAAAACTCCGTTACCAAAAGAGGAAGCGAAACCCTAAAGGTGCGATGGAAACCCAACCCCGAGAATTACTGGACTCGAAGAAAGAGAGGAGAGCGGATTCAAAACACGCAGAGGTGAGAGGAGAGCAGCAGAGGGGTAAGGAGTAAAATCAGACCTAATCAGATCTATCCAACCGATTTTGCAAAAATAGTTTTGTCACTCTACTTCGGCCGTTGGCTAGGTTATCCTACAGGCTGGACTTGTGGGGTATCGCAACTGCTGAGCTCTGATACCACTCTGTAACACCCTCAGAATCGGACCTATGCAAGTTTTAGCGAGACCCGCCAAACCCGCATAGAAACGATTCAAAGGTGCCCACCAGGCACTTTCGTGCGGGTGGAAAACGAAGTAATAACATTACACAACAGTCCTCGATGGGACCCACAGAACAGATATATATATACAACAGCGACTCAATGAGTCAAGAATACAAATATACAGAACAAAGATTCAAATCACCTTGAAAATGATAGAGCGTCCGACTACGGACAAGATGCAAATGGGGCTAAGAGCCCTGAAGAATAACCAATGGCGTCCATAACCCTGCCCAGGCCAAGCCGGAAGGGTAACCCTGCTAACGACGTCGATCTCAAAACCTGCTTAAACAAAAGGGGTGCCGACAAAGGGCAAAGGAAAAAGAAAAGAGAGCGGTCAGTACTGAGGCCAGTACACGGCGAGACTAGAATTCGGCGGTCCTCGCCTACAAAGGTATGGTGGACTGAAGCGGCAGCGCGGCATGCACTAAACAACCTATAGAGACTCGATACACCTAGCGGCTATCAGAGAGGGGCAAAAGACCTATCCGGAACCAACCTGATTCAAACGCCAAACAACCCATCCTGGTATTTCCCCCTCGAGACCAAACGAGGAAGTCCACCGAGGAACTCACACAGTTGGCAATTTTATTTATTCAGTTATTGTTGCAGCAATTACTAGACAGGTGTAGATGATCGTCCTGATAAATTAAGCAGTGGGCCGTTTTAGTTAACCATTCCGTTGTAGTGGCAACACTTACTAGTCAGATACAATTAGCATGAGATAACCCAAAACCCAACAGTTGTTGGTACTTTTATTTAGCCATTCCGTTGTAGTTGCAATACTTACTAGTCAGATACAATTGTCGCAAGCGACAACCCACACAAGCAATTGTTGGCAGTTTTATTTAGCCATTCCATTATAGTGAAGCTGATTACTAGTCATTATAAAGTCAAATTTATAGCACTACTTTAGTTATAGTTGTCTATGATCGAGATACTGTGCTCCAAGTCGTCCATAACCGCGGACACGGCTTTCAAAAAGTTTTAACCCGGCCGGGGTGCACAAATAGCAACACACACTTGATCAACCTCGGAAAAACCAAATCAAAACCCAACGAGGCCTTCACGACAAAGCAATCACAGGATTCAGAAATATTTCAGGGGGCCACCCCTTGGAGTACACCCGCAACGAAGTTAGCTGACTCCGAGACGGACCCGAGGTTTGGGTGGACGGCTGTGAACGACTGGGAACCCAAAACTGGGCTTGTCGACACCGCGAAAACGTGTCCCGATCCTAAACAGTACAGTGTGCTATCTGTCGCACAATTTAAATAAAGCAGTAAAGCATGGCATAAGTACAGGATAGTAAATAAAACCTCAAACTAGTTTGTGGCCCCAAGAAATAAGAATGAATCAAGCTCTGGCTCAGGGGGGTCCCATATACCTCCCGGATGTGGATAGCGCGAATATTCAAGGAACAGGTATCAAGTACTTGGGGTCCTACGGGACACAAGTGGACGGTTAACAACCAAATAACATCTATTGCCCACCTGTGCCTCTGCTTACCTACTTCAATTTTAGTTATTAAACAGTAATTAAAGTTAACGATAAATAAAGCCAAGATCATCTCCAACATCGAACATGCGGCAATACTCCGACAACTGTGGTACTTGACGACACGCAACAGCACTTGAGCAAGCGACTACGACGCGCAGGTCCAACTATCTACCAAACAACAGGTAATAGGAGGTGTCCAAGGCAATATAGGGCTGCAAGGGATATCACGGGTACGAAAACTAGAGCATCGCAACACAGATAGCAATAGATCAACAGGAGGGAATAAATACTATAAAAGTAAGATAGGTAGAAAGGGGGAGATGCTCGCCTGAAAACATTGCCGAAGGTTCATCCGAAGATCGGGGCAAAGCTCACATCAACTCAACGGCCTTATCCGCGAAGAAGCAAAACACTAGAATAAACACCGGATGCACCATTTAATACTACGGCAAAAGATCGGGCATGGTGCATGTATGATGTATGACATGGCAAAGATGCGATGCAACTAGGCAACATTAAGCGGAACCGAGGGTCCCGACAATTAAATATATTGTTCATGTGGTTTAGACACCCCGTAATTTAAATGTTGTCTTAACAAGGCAAAACATAGCACCGGTTCGCTACACAAATTTAAATGAGGCCAATATAGGACTAGATTTGCCCGCATATGGGCCCCATATTTAATTATATGGTGAATCGGCATAAGGCCCCCAAACCACAGACAAATATGCATGCAACATGACAATTTAATATGCAACAATTTATATAGATGGCATTTATAAAAATAGGGTTCTCGGATAAGGGTCACACATTAGGGTTCGGAAGATCTTGCGGTTCCGGGGTTCGGGTCGGTCTCAGGGTTCAGGGTTCGACGGGATCGGCGAGGTTCAGATACAAGAGGAGAACTTGTCATGACGTGCCGGAGATCTTGGTTCCAAGCGGTCGATCTTGTCGGGTCCACGGATCGGCCGGTCTTGTCGTTCGGAAGTAGAACTTGTCGTCCTTGTGGCGAGCTTGGCGTCCTTCCGGTTCGGGTTTTGGCGTCCGAGGGAAGTACTTGGCGTCCGTGAAGGAGAACTTGAGGGTCCAGCGTTATTGCCTTCGGTTCCCATGCGGAAGGTCTTGTCGTGTCGAGGGCTCGACGTTGATGGTTCAACGGGTTCGGGCCTAGGCGGGATCGGTCTTGTGGATCGAGTAGAAGATCTTGGCTGCTTCGTGTCATCGACTCCGTGAAGACGACCTTGATGCCCCTTTGTTTTTCTAGGTTTGATGGAGTCCTTCGGGTACCACGGGTTCTCGGCGTGGATCTCTCGGTGGTCTCGATCGTTCATGGAATACAAAATTCTTGATTCTTGACAATCTTGTCCATCGCGAGGGCCTCGAACCACCGAGTCAACCGCACCATATCATCTCGCCACAACGTCACCACCACGTCTGAACACTGCAACCGCAATTTAAATACAACACTGTCGACACTAGCGCTTCTCTTGTATCCACAAAGGAACAACCTGAGAACCATAGCACATCAACGAGTTGGGCCAGCCGACTGTGCTCGGGCCTGGAGCTGCTCGGCACATCAGATGGATTGGAGGCGACTCGCGCGCGGATGACGAAAACAGCGACGCGGGACGGCGAGGATGCGGCGATGGAGCATGGCGTCGCGGCAGAAGGACGAGGAAGAGCGGCCACAGGGCGCGCTGGCGTCAACGGAGGAAGGCGAGCCGCGGACGGGAAGCCGGCAGCAGCGGGGCTTCGGGAGAAGGGCGCCGGTCCTGCTCAGGACCACGTCCAGCGAGGCGAGGTCGGGCCGGCGATGAAGCTCGACGGGGAGCAGGGCTGCTAGGGAGAGCTCGTCCGGCGAGGAGGCGGAGGGGGGCCAGGACGGCGAGGAGGGGCGCGCGGAGACAGAGGGAGGTCGGGGATGCAGGCGGCGAGCGGGGTCGGGGGTCGCGGTGGAGACCGACGAGGCGGAGGCGGCTCGGGGGGGGAGGGCCCGGCCCTGGTAGCGGTGGTGAGGTCGGCGATGCGGGGCCGGCTCGGCGACACGCAGGAGGGGGAGGCCGGCCGGGCGAGGACGGGCCCGCGCGGCGGCGGCTCGAGGAGGCGGCCACGACAGAGAGGGGAGCGCCAGGGAGGCGGCCTGGAGGTCGACGGGGCGACGGGGGAAGGCCGCATCAGGGAAGGGGCGCCGGCGGAGCGGCGGACAGGGAGGGCGACGGCTTAGGGAGGATGACGGCAGACGAGGTGGAAAGGAAGGCCCGAGCGGTGGAGGTGGGAGAGGACGGGGCCGCGTCGGGAGGTTGGGGAAGGAGGGCGGCAGACGCGTGGGAGAGACGAGGGGAGGGGAGAGAGGACGAGCGGGGCCGGTGGGAGGTGGGACCGGGGTGGCCAGGGACGGTGGCGTGCGTGTGTTGCGTGGGTTGGGCCAGAGGGGAGCGGGGTGGGTCCGGCCGGACAGGGAGAGAGGAGGTGAGGGAGGTGGGGACGACGCGGGGAGGGGGTGGACCGGGTCCAGGGGTTTGGGGCCGCGGGGCAGGTCGGTGTGGGGCCCGGTTGCAGAGAGAGTGGAGAGAGAGGGGTAAGAAAGAGCTGTGTGAGAAAGAGAGAAAAGGGGTGGTGCATTGGTGAGGTGGCAGGGTGGGTAGGGAATTAGGTCCAGGGGTGAGGTGGCAAGCTGTGATTGGTGGGTAGATTAGGACTAGGTGGGAAAAGATTTAGGTTTAGACATTTCACTAGGGTTTTATAATTTAATTTAAAAGCCTTTTGCAAATTGTTTTTAGACAACTGAGATATCCGGAAGCACCGGTGTTAATTTGAAATAAAAGGGAGGGGATTAATATAGAAAACAAAATAGGGTTCTCAGCAAAATAGTTTGAAACAAATATGTGTATGATGATGTCATGATGATGCAATGCACAAAATTCAACGCGATTTTCTAGTAGTGGTTTTGCGGGATGCCACAATACATTAGAGATCCTATGGCTGAGGCATAGAGAGTTTTACTCATCCTTTCTCTATCTTCTGCCGTTGTTGGACTTTGAGTTTTACTCAAGGTCGTATTGGGCAACATGGGCAAGAACCCTTTCTTGCTATCCTCCATTCCAAACTTCTTTAGAACTTTGTCCAAATATGTACTTTGTGACAATGATATTAAGCGTCTCGGTCTATCTCTATAAATCTTTATGCCTAATATGTAAGCTGCTTCGCCAAGATCTTTCATTGAAAAACTATTATTCAAATATTCCTTGACACTATTAAGAAGGTCTACATCATTCCCAATCAACAATATGTCATCTACATATAGTATTAAGAATGCTACAGAGCTCCCACTCACTTTCTTGTAAATACAAGCTTCTCCATAAGTTTGTATAAAACCAAAACTTTTGATTACCTTATCAAAATTTCGATTCCAACTTCGGGATGCTTGCTTCAATCCATATATGGACCGTTGAAGTTTGCATACCTTGTTAGCATCTTTAGGATTGACAAAACCTTTGGGTTGCATCATATACAACTCTTCATCAATGTCTCCATTGAGGAATGTTGTTTTGACATCCATCTACCATATCTCATAATCGTAATATGCAGCGATTGCTAACATAATCCTCACAGACTTTAGCTTCGCTACTGGTGAGAAAGTCTCATTGTATTCAACTCCTTGAATTTGTCGAAACCCTTTTGCGACAAGTCGAGCTTTATAGACAGTAACATTACCATAAGCATCTGTTTTCTTCTTGAAAATCCATTTGTTCTCGACAGCCTTCCGGCCATCCGGTAAGTCCACCAAAGTCCATACTTGGTTTTCGTACATGGATCCAATCTCGGATTTCATGGCTTCTTGCCATTTATTGGAATCTGTGCTCATCATCGCTTCCTCATACGTCGCAGGGTCATCGGTGTTGTCCACCAACATGACACTGATAACTGGATCATACCAATTTGGAGTAGTACGAGTCCTCGTTGACCTGCGAGGTTCTGTAGGAACTTCAACCGAAGTTTCATGATCATCATCATTAGCTTCCTCTCTTATTGGTGCATGCACCACAGGAACTTCTTCCGGTGCTGCGCTACTCGCAAGTTCGAGAGAAGGTTCGACAACCTCGTCGAGTTCTACTTTCCTTCCAGTCACTTCTTTCGAGAGAAATTCCTTCTCTAGAAAGGATCCATTCTTGGCAATGAAGATTTCGCCTTCGGATCTATGATAGAAGGTATACCCAATAGTTTCCTTCGGGTATCCTATGAAGACGCATTTTTCCGCTTTGGGTTCAAGCTTGTCTAGCTGTAACTTCTTTACATAGGATTCGCAACCCCAAACTTTAAGGAACGACAATTTAGGTTTCTTCCCAAACCATAATTCATACGGTGTCGTTTCAACGGATTTAGATGGTGCCCTATTTAAAGTGAATGCGGCTGTTTCTAATGCATAACCCCAAAATGATAGCGGTAAATCAGTAAGTGACATCATAGAACGAACCATATCTAAGAGAGTTCGATTACGACGTTCGGACACACCATTACGCTGTGGTGTTCCTGGCGGTGTCAATTGTGAAAGTATTCCGCATTTATTCAAATGCTCGCCAAACTCGTAACTTAGATATTCACCTCCACGATCAGAACGTAGAAATTTAATCTTCTTGTTATGTTGATTCTCAACCTCACTTTGAAATTCCTTAAACTTCTCGAAAGTTTCGGACTTATGTTTCATGAAATAGATATACCCATATCTACTCAAGTCATCCGTGAAGGTAAGAACATAACGATAACCATTGCGCGATGCTACACTCATTGGACCACACATATCGGTATGTATGATTTCCAATAAGTCCGTAGCTCGCTCCATCATACCAGAAAATGGAGCCTTAGTCATTTTACCCATCAGACATGCTTCGCATCCTTCAAGTGATTCGAAATCAAGTGATTCAAGAAGTCCATCGGAATGGAGTTTCTTCATACGCTTCACTCCAATGTGACCAAGACGACAGTGCCACATATAGGTCGAGTTATCGCTCGATTTCAAATGTTTAGCTTCAATGTTATTAATATGTGTATTTCCACTATCGAGATTCAATAAGAATAGACCATCTATCAAAGGTGCATGTGCATAAAACATATTACTCATATAAATCGAACAACCATTATTCTCGGACTTAAACAAGTAACCGTCTCGCAATAAACAAGATCCCGATATAATGTTCATGCTTAACACAGGCACCAAATAACAATTATTTAAGTATAAAACTAATCCCGATGGTAGATGAAGAGGTAGCGTGCCGACCGCGATCACATCAACCTTTGATCCATTTCCCACGCGCATCGTCACCTCGTTCTTCGCTAGCTTCCGTTTATTCTGCAGTACCTGTTTCGAGTTACAAATATGAGCAACCGAACCTGTATCAAATACCCAGGCACTACTACGAGTACTAGTGAGATACACATCAATAACATGTATATCGGATATACCTTTCTTCTTGATGTTGCCGTTCTTCAAATCCGCTAAGTACTTTGGGCAATTACGCTTCGACCTTGGTCTTCTTCGTCGGTGCGGTAACCTTTTTTACCACCCTTCTTGAAGTGTCCCTTCTGCTTAGACTTGCCTTTCTTGAATTTGGTGGTCTTATTGACCATCAACACTTGGTGCTCTTTCTTGATCTCCACTTCGGCATATTTCAACATGGAGAAGAGTTCTGGCAACTCCTTGTTCATGTTTTGCATATTGTAGTTCATCACAAAGTTCTTGTAACTTGGTGGTAGTGATTGGAGGACACGGTAAATCCCCAAAGCATTAGGAATCACTATACCCAAGCTTTGAAGTTTGTTTGCGTGCCCAGACATCTTAAGCACATGCTCACTGACGGAACTTCCCTCTTCCATCTTGCAGTTAAAGAACTTTTCAGAAGCCTCATAACTCTCAACTGCCACGTGAGTTTCAAATATCAATTTGAGTTCACGGACAATATCATGTGGGTCATGGTTCTCAAACCTTTTCTAAAGCTCCGATTCCAAACCATACAAGATAGCACACTGAACTGTGGAGTACTGATTCTTCCGAGCGAGGTAAACATTCTTTACTTCATCGGTAGCATCAGCTGCAGGCGGGTCACCCAGCGGTGCATCCAGCACATAGGTCAAATTACCAGCATTGAGGACAATCCTCAAATTGCGGAACCAATCCGTGAAGTTGCTTCCATTGTTTTTCAACTTTTCTTTCTCTAGGAATGCATTAAAATTGATGGTAGGGGCCACCATTGATCTACAACATATTTGTAATAGTTTAGACTAAGTTTATGACAAACTGAGTTCTAATTAATAGTTAAATTAATCTAGGTGAACTCCTACTCAAAACAATATCCCTCACATTGTTTTAGTGATCACACGAACCAAATCCACCACATCAAAACCGATCATCACGAGAGTTGATGTAGCTTCAATGGCGAACAATCGACATGTTCATCATATCTACTATATGATTCATGCTTTACCTTTCAGTGATCCGTGTTCCGAGACCATGTCTGTACATGCTAGGCTCGTCAAGATCAAACCTTAGCTTCCGCATGAGCAAATCTGGCTTGCTCACGTTGTATACACTTGCAGAATCTAACACACCCGATCATCACGTGGTGCTTCGAAACAACAAGCTTTAGCAACGGTGCTTTCTAAGGATGAACACTTTAGAACTTGAAATTTATGTGCATGAGGGATCATATTATAATACTACCATCGTTAACTAAGCAATACAAGATGCATAAAGGATTAACATCACATGCAATTCATAATATGTGATATGATATGGCCTTTCTTCTTTGTTCTTCCGATCTCCATCTTCAAGCACGAACATGATCTCCATCATCACCGGCATTGCATCAAGGTCAATGACGCCGCTTCATGGTTATCGTCCACCGGCTTCACTATTACAACTATTTTGAATAGACACACAGGTCTTAACAGAATTTAAAGACAACTATATGGCTCCTGCCGGTTGCCAACTTACAATAAGGAGCATTGCATACATCAAATATAATCACAATCATGGCCATATAACATCACAACACACCCCTGCAAAACAAAGTTAGACGCCTCTAATTTCTTTGCATGTTTTACGTGGTTTGGGGCTTTCAATAAGTGTCGCTCTAACATACGAACAAGAACCACAACGTTGATGTTTGAACTATCAAGTGCCCGTTGTAAATTGGATCTATACTATGATGGGAGATATAGACACCCGCAAAGCCACTTATGCAATACAAGTTGCATGTTGAGCGTGGAGCAAGTCTCATGAACGCCGTCATGTAATGTTAGCCCGGGCCGCTTCATCCCATCATACCGCAAGATGCAAAGTACACAAGAAGCAATTGATAATAAGAGCACCACCGCCCACAATGACCATTATGTTCTACTCGTGCAACAGATCAATAAATAGACACGGCTCTGATACCACTGTAGGGGTTCGTAGCATGGAAAACAAAAATTTTCTACCGCATAAAAACAAACAAGCCAAGATCTATCTACTAGATTTTAGCAACGAGTCGATGGAATAACTCACCCTCGAAGATTCCAAAGTGTTTAACGAGAGCGGATTCTCGTGGGTGATGTAGTCGTACTCTTGCCGATCTCAAGATCGCGTAGACGATCCTTCCGGCGATGCATTCCGGCAGCGCTTCCGCAGTCGGTCACACGTTCGGTACTCGATGAAGACCTTCCTCTCCCTTGTTCCAGCAGGCAGCGGAGGTTGTAGCACTCTCCTCGCGATTTCGGCAGCATGACGGCATGGTACCGGAAGTAGAGGGGAGATCTCGCAGGGCTTCGCCTTAAGCCGGAGCGAGTATGGTGGACTATGAGAGAGCCTTGGTGATATAGGGTTTAGACACACCAAGTAGAAGGGGCTAGGCCGGCGGCTAGGGCAACTAGAAGCCCCAACTCGGCGGCTTGGGAGAAAACCCTAGGCGGCGGCTATGGTGGGCAGCGGCGGCTAGGGTTAGGGTTTAGAGGGGCAAGGTGCAGTTCTTGGAGGGGCAGCCCTGCCCCTCCTTATATAGGTGGAGGGGGCGCGCCAAGGGGAGGGTAGTCCCTCCCCAACTCGGCTTCCAAGGCCGGCGGTGGAGGGAGAGGGACTTCCTCCCCAAGTAGGTTTCCTACTCTCCCTCCACCAAACAAAATAGCCGTTTGACTTTTCAAATTGGCGTTTGACTTTTCAAACTAGGATTTGATTTAACCCTTTATTTTGTTCAGCGATGACACCTAGTACATGATGCAACCATTCCAAATTGTTATGACACATTCATGTACCCTTCCCCTCCGGAGTGCCGGACATTCCGGAACCTTCTAGAACATTCCCGATGAAAACACCGGAACCATTCTCCAACCCCGAAACAGGACTTTCCTTATATGAATCTTATTCTCCGGACCATTCCGGATCTCCTCGTGATACCCCAGATCCCATCCGATACTCCGAACAACATTCGATCTCTTACTCATCATTCCATAACTACTCAACAACATCGAATCCTTAAGTGTGTCTCCCTACGGTTCGTGAATTATGCGGACATGATCGAGACACTTCTCCGAACAATAACCAATAGAGGAATCTGGAAATTCAAATGGTTCCCACATATTTCTACGATTACTTTGCGATCGAATGAACCACTTACATACAATACCAATTTCCCTTTTCCTCACGATAGTTTACTTATCTGAGGTTTTGATCGTCGGTATCTCTGCATACCTAGTTCAACCTCGTTACTGATAAGTACTCTTTTCTCGTTCCCGTGATATGTGATACCTTGTGAGCCAGTCACATGCTTGCAAGCTAATTGGATGACATTCCACCGAGAGGACCCAGAGTATATCTATCCGTCATATGGATGGACAAATCCCACTCTTGATCCATGTGTCTCAACCAATAATTTCCGAACACTCAATGCCACCTTTATAGCCACCCAGTTACGGTGTGGTATTTGATGTCATCAAAGCATCCTTCCGGTAATGGTGATATGCATGATCTCATGGTCGAAGGAATTAGGTTACTATGTATCAGAAAGCATATAGCAATTGAACTAATAAAATGACTTGATCTTTATGCTACACTTATCTATAGGAGTATGTCCATCATACCATTCTCCTAATGATATGATCTTGTTGTTAATAACATCTCAATGTTCATGATAGGGAAACCACAATCATCTATTAACCAACAAGCTAGTATTATGAAGAGGCTTTACTAGGGACACTAATTTAGTTTACAAATCACACAAGTATTAATGTTTCCTTGTTAATACTATTATAGCATGAATGTAAACATTTATCATAAACACAAAGATATAATAATAACTACATTTATTATTGCCTCTAGGGCATATCTCCAACAGTCTCCCACTTGCACTAGAGTCAACTAATCTAGATTACATGGTAATATACCGAACACCCGTGGCAGTTTGGTGTTGGTCATGTTTTGCCCTCGGGAGAGGTTTAGTCAACGGATCCGCCACATTCAGATCTGTGTGTACTTTGCAAATCTTTATGTCACCATCTTGGACATGTTCTCAAATAGCGTGAAAACGTAGCTTGATATGCTTCAGCTTCTTGTGTGACCTTGGTTCTTGGCATTGGCTATGGCGCCCATGTTATCATAGTAGATAGACATTGGGTCCAGCGCACTTGGAACCACACCGAGCTCTGTAATGAACTCTTTCATCCATATCGCTTCTTGTGAAGCCTCCGAAGTAGCCATGTATTCCGATTCAGTTGAAGATCTCGCCACAACGCTTTGCTTTGCACTCCTCCAGCTAACTGCTACACCATTCAAAATAAATACCAATCCAGATTGTGATTTAGAATCATCCGTATTGGTGTTCCAACTAGCGTTGGTGTAACCATTAACAACGAGTTGTTCATCACCTCCATAAGAAAGAACCATATCCTTAGTTCTTCTCAAGTACTTAAGGATGTTTTTGACCGCTGTCCAATGATCCACTCGTGGATCACTTTGATATCTGCTAGTCAAACTAACAGCATATGCAATGTCGGGTCTAGTACATAGCATGGCATACATTAGAGATCCTATGGCTGAGGCATAGAGAGTTTTACTCATCCTTTCTCTATCTTCTGCCGTTGTTGGACTTTGAGTTTTATTCAAGGTCGTATTGGGCAACATGGGCAAGAACCCTTTCTTGCTATCCTCCATTCCAAACTTCTTTAGAACTTTGTCCAAATATGTACTTTGTGACAATGATATTAAGCGTCTCGATCTATCTCTATAAATCTTTATGCCTAATATGTAAGCTGCTTCGCCAAGATCTTTCATTGAAAAACTATTATTCAAATATTCCTTGACATTATTAAGAAGGTCTACATCATTCCCAATCAACAATATGTCATCTACATATAGTATTAAGAATGCTACAGAGCTCCCACTCACTTTCTTGTAAATACAAGCTTCTCCATAAGTTTGTATAAAACCAAAACTTTTGATTACCTTATCAAAATGTTGATTCCAACTTCGGGATGCTTGCTTCAATCCATATATGGACCGTTGAAGTTTGCATACCTTGTTAGCATCTTTAGGATCGACAAAACCTTTGGGTTGCATCATATACAACTCTTCATCAATGTCTCCATTGAGGAATGTTGTTTTGACATCCATCTGCCATATCTCATAATCGTAATATGCAGCGATTGCTAACATAATCCTCACAGACTTTAGCTTCGCTACTGGTGAGAAAGCCTCATCGTAGTCAACTCCTTGAATTTGTCGAAACCCTTTTGCGACAAGTCGAGCTTTATAGACAGTAACATTACCATCAGCATCTGTTTTCTTCTTGAAAATCCATTTGTTCTCGACAGCCTTCCGGCCATCCGGTAAGTCCACCAAAGTCCATACTTGGTTTTCGTACATGGATCCAATCTCGGATTTCATGGCTTCTTGCCATTTATTGGAATCTGGGCTCATCATCGCTTCCTCATACGTCGCAGGATCATTGGTGTTGTCCACCAACATGACACTCATAACGGGATCATACCAATCAGGAGTAGTACGAGTCCTCGTTGACCTGCGAGGTTCTGTAGCAACTTCAACCGAAGTTTCATGATCATCATCATTAGCTTCCTCTCTTATTGGTGCTTGCACCATAGGAACTTCTTCCGGTGCTGCGCTACTCGCAAGTTCGAGAGAAGGTTCGACAACCTCGTCGAGTTCTACTTTCCTTCGAGTCACTTCTTTCGAGAGAAATTCCTTCTCCAGAAAGGATCCATTCTTGGCAACGAAGATTTTGCCTTCGGATCTATGATAGAAGGTATACCCAATAGTTCCCTTCGGGTATCCTATGAAGACGCATTTTTCCGCTTTGGGTTCAAGCTTGTCCGGCTGTAACTTCTTTACATAGGCTTCGCAACCCCAAACTTTAAGGAACGACAATTTAGGTTTCTTCCCAAACCATAATTCATACGGTGTCGTTTCAATGGATTTAGATGGTGCCCTATTTAAAGTGAATGCGGCTGTTTCTAATGCATAACCCCAAAATGATAGCGGTAAATCTGTAAGTGACATCATAGAATGAACCATATCTAAGAGAGTTCGATTATGATGTTCGGGCACACCATTACGCTGTGGTGTTCCCGGCGGTGTCAATTGTGAAAGTATTCCGCATTTGTTCAAATGCTCACCAAACTCGTAACTTAGATATTCACCTCCACGATCCGAACGTAGAAATTTAATCTTCGTGTTACGTTGATTGTCAACCTCACTTTGAAATTCCTTAAACTTCTCGAAAGTTTCGGACTTATGTTTCATGAAATAGATATACCCATATCTACTCAAGTCATCCGTGAAGGTAAGAACATAACGATAACCATCGCGCGATGCTACACTCATTGGACCACACACATCGGTATGTATGATTTCCAATAAGTCCGTAGCTCGCTCCATCATACCAGAAAATGGAGTCTTAGTCATTTTACCCATCAGACATGCTTCACATCTTTCAAGTGATTCGAAATCAAGTGATTCAAGAAGTCCATCGGAATGGAGTTTCTTCATACGCTTCAATCCAATGTGACCAAGACGACAGTGCCACATATAGGTCGAGTTATCGATCGATTTCAAACGTTTAGCTTCAATGTTATTAATATGTGTATTTCCACTATCGAGATTCAATAAGAATAGACCATCTATCAAAGGTGCATGTGCATAAAACATATTACTCATATAAGTCGAACAACCATTATTCTCGGACTTAAACAAGTAACCGTCTTGCAATAAACAAGATCCCGATATAATATTCATGCTTAACGCAGGCACCAAATAACAATTATTTAAGTATAAAACTAATCCCGATGGTAGATGAAGAGGTAGCGTGCCGACCGCGATCACATCAACCTTTGATCCATTTCCCACGCGCATCGTCACCTCGTTCTTCGCTAGCTTCCGTTTATTCTACAGTACCTGTTTCGAGTTACAAATATGAGCAACCGAACCAGTATCAAATACCCAGGCACTACTACGAGTACTAGTGAGATACACATCAATAACATGTATATCGGATATACCTTTCTTCTTGATGTTTCCGTTCTTCAAATCCGCCAAGTACTTTGGGCAATTCCGCTTCAAGTGACCCTCTCCCTTGTAGTAAAAGCACTCTGTATCAAGCTTAGGTCCAGCCTTGGTCTTCTTGGTCGGTGCGGTAACCTTTTTTACCACCCTTCTTGAAGTGTCCCTTCTTCTTAGACTTGCCTTTCTTGAATTTGGTGGTCTTATTGACCATCAACACTTGGTGCTCTTTCTTGATCTCCACTTCTGCAGATTTCAACATGGAGAAGAGTTCTGGCAACTCCTTGTTCATGTTTTGCATATTGTAGTTCATCACAAAGTTCTTGTAACTTGGTGGTAGTGATTGGAGGACACAGTAAATCCCCAAAGCATTAGGAATCACTATACCCAAGCTTTGAAGTTTGTTTGCGTGCCCAGACATCTTAAGCACATGCTCACTGACGGAGCTGCCCTCTTCCATCTTGCAATTAAAGAACTTTTCAGAAGCCTCATAACTCTCAACTGTCGCGTGAGTTTCAAATATCAATTTGAGTTCACGAACAATATCATGTGGGTCATGGTTCTCAAACCTTTTCTAAAGCTCCGATTCCAAACCATACAAGATAGCACACTGAATTGTGGAGTACTGATTCTTCCGAGCGAGGTAAACGTTCTTTACTTCATCGGTAGCATCAGCTGCAGGCGGGTCACCCAGCGGTGCATCCAGCACATAGGTCAAATTACCAGCATTGAGGACAATCCTCAAATTGCGGAACCAATCCGCAAAGTTGCTTCCATTGTTTTTCAACTTTTCTTTCTCTAGGAACGCATTAAAATTGATGGTAGGGACCGCCATTGATCTACAACATATTTGCAATAGTTTAGACTAAGTTTATGACAAACTGAGTTCTAATTAATAGTTAAATTAATCTAGGTGAACTCCCACTCAAAACAATATCCCTCACATTGTTTTAGTGATCACACGAACCAAATCCACCACATCAAAACCGATCATCACGAGAGTTGATGTAGCTTCAATGGCGAACAATCCACATGTTCATCATATCTACTATATGATTCATGCTTTACCATTCGATGATTCGTGTTCCGAGACCATGTCTGTACATGCTAGGCTCGTCAAGATCAAACCTTAGCTTCCGCATGAGAAAATCTGGCTTGCTCACGTTGTATACACTTGCAGAATCTAACACACCCGATCATCACGTGGTGCTTCGAAACAACAAGCTTTAGCAACGGTGCTTTCTAAGGATGAACACTTTAGAACTTGAAATTTATGTGCATGAGGGATCATCTTATAATGCTACCGTCGTTAACTAAGCAAAACAAGATGCATAAAGGATTAACATCACATGCAATTCATAATATGTGATATGATATGGCCTTTCTTCTTTGTTCTTCTGATCTCCATCTTCAAGCACGAACATGATCTCCATCATCACCGGCATTGCATCAAGGTCAACGACGCCGCTTCATGGTTGTCGTCCACCGGCTTCAACTATTACAACTATTTTGAATAGACACGCAGGTCTTAACAGAATTTAAAGACAACCATATGGCTCCTGCCGGTTGCCAACTTACAATAAGGAACATTGCATACATCAAATATAATCACAATCATGGACATATCACATCACAGCACACCCCTGCAAAACAAAGTTAGACGCCTCTAATTTCTTTGCATGTTTTACATGGTTTGGGGCTTTCAATAAGTGTTGCTCTAACTTACGAACAAGAACCACAACGTTGATGTTTGAACTATCAAGTGCCCGTTGTAAATTGGATCTATACTATGATGGGAGAGATAGACACCCGCAAAGCCACTTATGCAATACAAGTTGCACATTGAGCGTGGAGAAAGTCTCATGAACGCTGTCATGTAAGGTTAGCCCGGGCCGCATCATCCCATCATACCGCAAGATGCAAAGTACACAAGAAGCAATTGATAATAAAAGCACCACCGCCCACAATGACCATTATGTTCTACTCGTGCAACAGATCAATAAATAGACACGGCTCTGATACCACTGTAGGGGTTCGTAGCATGGAAAACAAAAAATTTCTACCGCATACAAACAAACAAGCCAAGATCTATCTAGTAGATTGTAGCAACGAGTCGATGGAATAACTCACCCTCGAAGATTCCAAAGTTTTTAACGAGAGAGGATTCTCGTGGGTGATGTAGTCGTACTCTTGCCGATCTCAAGATCGCGTAGACGATCCTTCCGGCGCTGCGTTCCGGCAGCGCTTCCGCAGTCGCTCACACGTTCGGTAATCGATGAAGACCTTCCTCTCCCTTGTTCCAGCAGGCAGTGGAGGTTGTAGCACTCTCCTCGCGATTCCGAAAGCACGATGGCATGGTAACGGAAGTAGAGGGGAGATCTCGCAGGGCTTCGCCTTAAGCCGGAGCGAGTATGGTGGACTATGAGAGAGCCTTGGTGATCTAGGGTTTAGACGCACCAAGTAGAAGGGGCTAGGCCGGCGGCTAGGGCAACTAGAAGCCCCAACTCGGCGGCTTGGGAGAAAACCCTAGGCGGCAGCTATGGTGGGCAGCGGCGGCTAGGGTTAGGGTTTAGAGGGGCAAGGTGTAGTTCTTGGAGGGGAAGCCCTGCCCCTCCTTATATAGGTGGAGGGGGCGCGCCAAGGGGAGGGTAGTCCCTCCCCAACTCGGCTTCCAAGGCCGGCGGTGGAGGGAGAGGGACTTCCTCCCCAAGTAGGTTTCCTACTCTCCCTCCACCAAACAAAATAGCCGTTTGACTTTTCAAATTGGCGTTTGACTTTTTAAACTAGGATTTGATTTAACCCTTTATTTTGTTCAGCAATGACACCTACTACATGATGCAACCATTCAACTTGTTATGACACATTCATGTACCCTTCCCCTCCGGAGTGCCGGACATTCCAGAACCTTCTAGAACATTCCCGATGAAAACACCGGAACCATTCTCCAACCCCGAAACAGGACTTTCCTTATATGAATCTTATTCTTCGGACCATTCTAGATCTCCTCGTGATATCCCGGATCCCATCCGAGACTCCGAACAACATTCGGTCTCTTACTCATCATTCCATAACTACTCAACAACATCGAATCCTTAAGTGTGTCTCCCTACGGTTCGTGAATTATGCGGACATGATCGAGACACTTCTCCGAACAATAACCAATAGAGGAATCTAGAAATTCATATGGTTCCCACATATTTCTACGATTACTTTGCGATCGAATGAACCACTTACATACGTTACCAATTTCCCTTTGTCTCATGATAGTTTACTTATCCGAGGTTTTGATCGTCAGTATCTCTACATACCTAGTTCATCCTCATTACTGATAAGTACTCTTTTCTCGTTCCCGTGATATGTGATCCCTTGTGAGACAGTCACATGCTTGCAAGCTAATTGGATGACATTCCACCGAGAGGGCCCAGAGTATATCTATCCGTCATATGGATGGACAAATCCCACTCTTGATCCATGTGTCTCAACCAATACTTTCCGAACACTCAATGCCACCTTTATAGCCACCCAGTTACGGTGTGGTATTTGATGTCATCAAAGCATCCTTCCAGTAATGGTGATATGCATGATCTCATGGTCGAAGGAATTAGGTTACTATGTATCAGAAAGCATATAGCAATTGAACTAATAAAATGACTTGATCTTTATGCTACGCTTATCTATAGGAGTATGTCCATCATACCATTCTCCTAATGATATGATCTTGTTGTTAATAACATCTCAATGTTCATGACAGGGAAACCACAATCATCTATTAACCAACAAGCTAGTATTATGAAGAGGCTTTACTAGGGACACTAATTTAGTTTACAAATCACACAAGTATTAATGTTTCCTTGTTAATACTATTATAGCATGAATGTAAACATTTATCATAAACACAAAGATATAATAATAACTACATTTATTATTTCCTCTAGGGCATATCTCCAATAGTATTGAATTGTTATGCCTTGCTCAGTCCTGTCAATTTCCCTGCTGTAATTTGTTTACCTAGCATGCCATGTTTGTTTATCTAAGGAGAACACCTCTAGTGAACTATGGACCCCGGTCCAATCTTTACCATTGATACATCTTCCACTGTTTACTTTCTACAAACCACTATTATCTTCCACACCATACAGTTAGTCCTTTGTTACAGCAACCGGTGAGATTGACAACATCACTGTTCGTTGGGGTAAAGTCTTGAGTTTGTGTTGTGCAGGTTTCCAAGTTGCTTGCAACACGTTCGAGATGTTTCCTTCCTCCTACTGGTTCGATAACCTCGGTTTCTTACTAAGGGAAGACTTGCTGTTGTGCTCTTCACACCTTGCTCTTAGGATTTCCCGATGAAGCGCTTCTAGGCGCCATCAACAAGTTTTCTGGCGCCGTTGCCGGCGAGGCTAAGGACGTCTTCACAAGGGGAGTCCTTCTCAAACTTTCTCTTTAATTTGTTTTTGTTTTGCTTAGTTTCTTTTGCTTGGTTTTGTTTGCCTCTTTTTATCAAAAACTCCAAATTTTTTAGTTTAATTTGGTTTGATTTCTCTTATCAAAAACACAAAAAATTAGTTCCTGCTCTAGTTGCTACCATGTATGGTTTTGGTCCAATCCCTGTTTCACCTATGGAAAGGATCTTTACTTTCAAGAAAGGAAGTGAAGAGAGTTTCAAAGAAGCTTGGTCTAGAATATCTTCTTTACAAAGGGAAACTGAGCCTAAGACGAGTCTTAGCTTGGTTATTAATAGTTTCTACCACGGTATTGCTCTTTGTTATAGATATGGTTTGGATGCTGTAGCTGAGAAAGATATTTTTCGTTGTACCGAGGATGAAGCTTTAGATGCTATAAAGAGGTTGATTATAATTTATAATATGCCTGGCAAATCCGATTCTTCTTTTATAGACATTTATGCTAGGTTGAACACTCTCGAGTCTAGTACTTCTGCTTTGAACAGTTGCTATCACACACTTAGAGAGCACTATAGTTATGTTCCAATAAATTCTGAGCCTTCAAAGTGGTTTCCTACAATAAAAGTTTCTATATATAGTGCAACTTTTGATGCTCGCTGTGATATCATGTCTTAATTTTGCCTTATGCCTAAAGATATCTATGAGTCTTTGGGGATATTCTAAAGGAGGAGAAGAAATATCTCTTACCAATAATGTAACTTTATTACCCATTGGAATAGCTGAAGGTGTGTTTACAAAAATCTCAGGGAAAATGGTGTCTACTAATTATCTTGTTATTGAATGTGTAGGAAAAGGACAGATTACACTCGGAAGATCCCTGCTGAAACACCTTGGAGAAATAATAGATGTGGGAAAAGGCATTATGCATGTTTCTCCTCCGTAAGAAATCATATATTCCCTAAAGAGAAGAAGAAAGCTAAGAAAGGTAGGAGCAAGAGGTTTGATGTTAATGCTTCTTCATTTGAAAATACTTGATCTTGCATCTTGTGCCTAACTTAAAGGCGTTAAAGAAAAATACTTGTTGGGAGATAATCCAAGAGTTTTCTTGAGTCTTGGAAGTTATTACTTCAGTAATGACCCCTCCTTATCCTTTTTATTTCCTTTTTGTGCCAAGAATGACCTCTAATGAGAGGGAAGTAGGATTTCGGGAGTTGTTGTCCCGAAACAGATTTTTGTGCTCCACCGTAAAAATTCGTGAGGAATATCTGTAAGTAGGATTGAGCTGATAATTTACGAATAAATCTCCCAGTATGTTAGATAACTTCCGTTAGTTCAACACTTTTTTTTGAACAACCGAAGGTCTTCGAAAAAATTGGTTTCTACCCGCTGGTCTGTTTTGACAGTTTTCTGCCATTATTTGCATTTGCTTCTTATTGATTCCTTTTTGGGTTCTTTTTGGGAAATTGAGCTTTATGAGGGAATTGCTACAGTAGCTTGTGTTTTTAGTGAAAGTTTTTCTGTTCTAAAGCTAAACCCAGGGGTCTATTATCTTTTGAATACAGTAATGTTGCTAATGAAGATTGTGTGAAGTTTTGTATGAAGGAAAAATTTCAGGTGTAGAGAGAGAATGATGTAATGAGATGAAGAATGGATAAAAGCTCAAGCTTGGGGATTCCACCCCAGTGTCACCCCAAGAAATATTCAAGAGGTACAAGCATCAAATCTTGGGGATGCTATTGTGGTATTCTCCTTTGATCCTTTGTTTGGATTGACTTGACACATGCTTACACCATATGACTATGAACATATCACCGTAGCCTCTATGATCATTTAGTCCTTGACTTGTAGTACAACTCTATGCTTTGATTAGTAATGTTTTGTCACTCTGCATGATTATGGCCATTATTGCTCTCTTAGTTGGCCGCTCCCAGTTTTTTGGTAGCCTCCACTTGTATGAGTAAGCTCTACTCATGCTTCCAACTCCCAAGAAACCAAGTTATTCCAAAGTTTCCACTATAAATTCCTATGCATGGTGTGTTACACCATTCCAAGTATATTCTTGTAACACCCTCGCCTGATAAGGCTGAGTTCATGTGTATAGTGCCAATCCCTGGATCGGTTCACTAGCACAAACAGTACAAAATGATACCAAATATAACTGTGGATCATAAATACAACAGATATGATCCAGAATTTACATTATTTATTCAAGTACACAGCGGAAAACGAATACAAGGTAGATCTCCATCCTTCAAATGTGCCACAGGCGAACAATTGTTGAGTGGAGTCTTGCGACCTATGAACGATCACTCAGATACGATATAACCTGCAACATGAAACGTTGCAGCCACGAATGGTCAATACATTGAATGTATGGCAAGTAGACTAAAGTGGTTAACAACATATCTATCAACTACATGCTTATTTGGCCAAGTGGAGTTTCAGGCTCATTTGCATAAAGCAACAGTTTTATCCTCACATTTGTAACAAAGTAGTTTTCCAATACGATAAATAGGACACTCTGTTTCACTCCCAGGTGCTCCTACCCAATTATGTTCACCCAACAAGTTTTAAGTAATTAAGAAATAAGGATGAGTGAGAAATATCATAGCATCAGTATCAGGCCGCTCAAATTGTCCACAACCGGGGACACGGCTAATCGATTAGTTTATACACCCTGTAGGGGTTAGTACACTTTACCCATGTGATTTGGCCAGCCCAGCTCGTACCACCACTCTCATATTGGGTGATGATAGGGAGAAGTCCAAGAAGGAACCGTTCGGGAAGTAGCTCCCCAAACCCGACACACACCGGTCCAACCTACACTATCTACATCTCTGGATACGTGGGTTCGAGTTACCACAACCTACTGAGTCCAACCAACCGCCCATTCCATTATTGGCACATGGTTGCACATGAAAGCTACCGAAAAAAGAAGCCAATCCTTTCTCAGTGTCCTGGGTGCCTTTCCGCAATGATACCACAAAAAATTATCAATCTCATCACACCCAGGGGATTCATTGATTAAGTTGTTTTAGTTTTCGCAAACCAACACATTTAGAAACAACTTCAGTGATGTAACCCAGCGCTCGTTCATCATAGCATGGCTAAGCACATCTACCAATGGTGTCTCATAAACAAGGAATGCTAGGGAATAATATGGGACATAGCATAGCATATACACATCAATTCCTACATATGCAGTTCTACAAAAACATCTACAATGCGTAGGAAAACAGTAGGACATTTATGACCAAGATAGCACCACTTGCCTTTGTTGTAGATGTAGTCCATTAGATAATCCTCATAATCCTCATAGATATAATGGTTGCACTCGTCATAACCACAATAATTGCAACCATAGTAGTTGCAATCATACACGTTGCACTCCTCGCAATCTATCGATCAAACAATTGCATACAACATAAACAATAGCACACAGAGATCAAACAAATGCAACAAATGCAACAAATGCATGCATGACAATTTAATAAGTCACAATGGTCGTTAGTTTAGTTCTCTAAACAATACTGAAGTATATGATGCATGCAAGAGGCCAATTAATGCAATGGAGTACTTGTTATTAATAATTACTTGCCAATATAGGGTTTTTAATAGTTCCGTTGTAACGCCTGTTCTAACTGTTGAATTAAATTTGTTTCTTGGGTTTACTGGATAGAGGACGTTAATACGAACCAGTAGGCATTGGATTCACCCTAATCGGAGTTATAGATCTTTTTGTATGATTTAAATAGTGTTTAATGGGTTTTAAATGATTCATATAGTTTCTTTTGTCTAAAAATCAAACTAAAATTTTATCTGTAATCTCCACAGAATTGTGATTTCAGGGACAAATTATTTGTAATTTTCTGAATAGTATTTATTTTCATATGAATTTATTACTATAAATAAACCATTAAACCATGTATTTAATTACTACAAAACCTTACAGTATTTGCCTGAACCATTTGCATATTAGTGATCTACATGGAACCAGGTTTCCATCAGTATATTATTTATATTTTTTTGACAAGCAATTAATTTACTATGAATTTAATGATTTATAGAGCCATTAAAACTAATTAAATTTCTACAGGGTAAATAATCAGCAAAGGCTGGATCTAACCAAATATTATTAATCTACATTATAGTAGCTTCAATTTGATATATTGTTCATATTTTTCGGAGTTACAGATAATTTTCTATGAATTTATTAACCTAAAAGACCATTAAAACTAATTAAATTACTGCAGTAACCACGTATAGTAAAAGTTGGATCTATTCTGATAAGATGATTCTACGTAAAATTATCTTCAATTTGATATATTATACGCAATCTTTGGACGTGGTATGAATTTCTAATGAATTTTACAAGTTAGATCTATAATGTGCAATTTTAAATTCGAACGGAATATTCTAGAGAATATTCCGCTGACTCGACAGGTTGACTTTGCATGCTGACTGGGACTAGATGCTGACCTGACGATGACGTGGCGTTAATGAGGAAGCTGACCAGAATGACGACATGGCACGCACCGGTTTGATTGGATCTCAACCGTCTGGATAGGATCCGGTGGCTAGAAGAAGAGATTGACCCGATTTGGCTCAGAATAGACAAGAAATAGATCCGTGTTAGAGAGACAAATCCATAGTTCAAACTGAAAAACTTAGAACATGAAAGTTGTGGGGAATCATTATTCCTACCTTCTCACCAAAGGAATTTGGATTTGAAGGAACGAGCGCGAGTACATCTTGGATTTACACCGTCAGATCTGAAATATTGCGATACGAAATTCTCCGGCTGTGGTGTATCAAAAGTGGTGAGGTTTGTCGGGATTGAAAGATTTCGACGAGTTCTACAACTTTTGTTTTTTGATCGAAAGCAAAAGACAAAGTCTAGATGGGTTAAAAAGCGAAATAAGATTCAGGCATGTGTAGATTCGGGATTTCAAGGAGAGAAACTCGTACAGCTGTGTCTCCACGATTTTATATGGAGGTTTGGGATGGTGTAGAGATAGTTCTTGGAGTAGGGAACAAGTAGAAAAAACGGAAGTCGATTCGGAGTTATAGATAAAAAGTTATGAGAGTTTGATTAGAGATAGTTTTGTCAAAAACTGATTCGCACGGTTTTTAAAGCAAGGCTGGGATCGATCATCTCCTGTACGTGCGTGGCCTGGCTCGGTCGGTCCGGGGGGGCCGGCCCGCTTAGTTTTTTTTCTTTTTTTTTCTATTTACTTGTTTTCCTCATATCTTTTTCATACGAACTCCAAATGATATGATTCTTGTTTCTAAATTTTTCTAAAATTGAATAGATCATTGTAGGATCATATTTATAATATTTTTACTAGTTTGCAAATAGTGGATTTATAAATCCTTGTATATTTCATTTTACTTATATCGTTATTTGTTTGTATTTGTTCCATAACTTTTTCATAATAGCTTCAAATGAGCTCAATTTTGTTTCTAAAGTTTTGTTATATTAATTGGATCTTTTTAGGCTATAATTTAGCAATAATCGCTGCCTTAGCAACAGTGGGTGTTATAAAGTCAATTTAATTTCCTTAGGAACAATTGGGCGAATCAACTATAGGATTTAGATACCAGGATTTGGATTCAGTTTGTGAGAACTTTGCATGGATGTAATGAAATGCTTATGAATGCTTCATGATTTTCATTTTTGAAATCTTGCACACCAATTCTACAATCCATAATCAATCAATGCCCTTTTTCCTATATGGCTGCTTAGGTCATAACAAAAGAATATAAGATTTTGAATTCAAGGTTGAGAGGATTTTCTATTCAAAAAGTTTCTTCTCTTTGAGAATTTTCAACAAAGTCAAACAATCAATCAAACTTATTTATTTATTTCACATTCCAAAATTAGGAGAATTTTGGGATGTGACAGACTACCACCCTTATAAGAAATCTCGTCCCGAGATTTGGGAAGGCTAGAAAGAAAGAAAGGTTCGGGATCCATTAGGATGCTACCACCCTTAAAATAAAATTGACTAGGTCATTTCTCGAGGATTCACTTAGCTCAGTTTGGTTCTCATTTAGGCTTTTATTGGTACAATGTCTCTAGCACATTCTACACATCATGATTGATAGTTTCGGAGAAAGCACTTCTTAAACTAGCAAAACTCTCATGGTGGGCAAATAGGGAACGTTTACTTCACGGTGCCCATAATTCACGGTTGGGATTCATCCTTACCGTACTTTCCTATGCTTAGCAATGGATGCTTTTAGAAGGGTGTAACAATATACCTGACATGGTTATACCCTGCGGGTATGTGACTTCAGCATACCTGGTCCAGTCCAAGGAAGGCCCACGGCAGATGTACGCCGGCCCTTGAAGATTTTCGGGTGGCCAAGGCCCATGACGCCTTCGAGTCCTTGGAGAACAAGACTAGTGCAGATAGGAAATTCAAAGGGGTAAAACCCTAGAACCTGTAACCGACTAGGACTATGCCCGGGACCTGCCTAAGTCTATATAAAGGCCAGGAGGGCACGTCCTAGATCTCTCAAATCGTACTTTCGCACACGCACCTCCACGCCAGATCGAATCTGCGCACTTGTAACCTTGGTTCCGCCGTAATCAAAAGCAGACAAGCAGGAGTAGGGTTTTCCCTCCGGGGGCCTGAACCTGGGTAAATCTCATGTCCCCTGGTTGCTTGTCTGTTAACCGTTCCACGATCTCCAGCATCCCCATCTTCTCCAAAACCCAAGTCCATAACAATCGGCATTGACGAGTTGAAACCTCGTCAATTGGCGCCGTCTGTGGGAATCGGGGCTGCTGATTGTGCGATCGTGACGGTCCCGCCCCGATCGATCTACAACTCTGCGGAAACGGAGAATCACCTCCTCTTCGGCGCTTTCGACTTCACCGCCCACTCGCCGGCCACCATGAAAGATTTCGAGCCCGTAGGCGACGGACTCGAGATCCTATTCGGGAGCTTCTGCTTCCAGGTGGGTCAAACTGGCACCCTCCGCCTCCCTGAGCGGGTGCCCCTACCATCCATCAGGCCCGCCTTGTGGGCTCCACACCCTGTGCTACGCACATCGCCATCAACAGATGAGTTTTACGACAGCAGCAGCTGCAACTCCAATCTGTGTGATCCACCTTCGGATGAGGGGACCTACGGTTCCGGATCCGAAAGCTACGGCAGCAGCCAACCAATCTGCGAGCGCTATCTATGCGCCACAGTCATCCAGGGTGACGAGGAAACACCTAACCCGCCGCCCAACCGGAACGGCGGAAACGGCGAAAACAGGAGAAGCCAGTCCCCCCCACCCAACAGGGAAAGCAACGGCCACGTCATCCAACTTAGCAAAGAAGGATGGGTCCAAGCACGCCGTGCCGTCGCAGGCGACATAGTCCTACCTGCGGACGCCTCACATGACCTACTGATGGCATACCACTACCTCCTCATCGAGGAGCACAAGAAGCAAGTCAAGATGAAGGAGACGCTCGACAAACGCAAGCAAGCAGCCTCCAAGTCCAGCGCGCGACGAGCTGCGCTCTCCGCCATGGCACCCGGCTCTAGCACAAACGGAAACCAGGGAAATAAGAATCGCTCTCGGGTGGAGAACATGGATCCCAAGGAGCGCCGTGACATGACTCGAACTCTCCACACATCGTTCATGGATATGGATGCCGACGGCAACATCATCCCGAAGACACCGCAAGCTGCGATCATGGCAGCCACTGCATATCTAGCGGCCTACCCTCCTCCGGAGGGAGACCCGAAAAGATCCATGCATAAGTCCGCACTCACCGGACTCAGATTCGTCGGAGCTGCGCTCCACGAAGACACTCCTGCGGAGATGAAGAAGAAAGCTCCGGCCAGGCGCGACCGGAGTCCCACCCCTTCATCCGAAGAAGAGGAGGAGCAGGACCTTCCTCGAAGGAAGAAGAGTTCGCGTCATCATAAACGCGACTACGACGCGAGGGACAAGCTTACACAGCGCAAAATCGACAAAGCACGAGCCAGATGTGCATGCTCGTCTGAATCCGAGATGGACGAAGATGAAGGAGAACTCTACGGAGCCCGATGTTTCAGCAGATCTGTTCGGCGAACACAGATGGCACGCAATTTCAAGCTTCCTTCGGACACTCCGAAGTTCAATGGCAGGCAAGATCCAAAATCATGGCTCAGCGACCATCTGTCATCCGTCAAGCTTCACGGAGGCAACAAAGAAACCTCCATGCAATGTCTTCAGCTGCAGCTGACGGGCGCGGCGCGAGTCTGGCTCAGCAGCCTATCATCAGGATCCATCCGAAGTTGGGAAGAGCTCGCTTACATCTTCATCCGAAATTTCAAGGGCACTAGCAAGAGACCCGCCTCAATCAAAGAGTTGCGAGCCTGCACTCAGAGAACGGGTGAATCTATTCGCTCGTACATACTACGCTGGTCTACAACCAAGAACTCCGCAGCACACATCTCCGAAGAGAGGGCCATCGACGCCTTCAGGGATGGCGTCAAACGCCAACATTTCAAGGAGGAACTCGGGCGTGTCAAGCCCAAGACACTCGACCACCTCATGGAAATTGCCAACAGTTGGGCAGACGGCGAAGATTGCATCCAGCGAGCGCAATCGGATGAAGAGGACGACTACGGCCGAAGACGGGAACGCCGCAGCAAGAGGAGATCGCGCGTCTACGAGGACCGCGACAGACCTGACATGGTCGCGGCCGGCTACGCCGACCGCCGCAACGACAACAGCCGCAACAGCGGAGGATACCGCGGCGGAAACACCCGCGACAATGGACGCCCAGCGCAGTCGTGGCAACGCCGCGACCGTGACAACGGACCCTCAACATATGACAAACTTTCGGGTCCATGCACCATCCATTTCTACATCGACAAACAGGATGGCAAAAAGAAAGCCAACCACATGCTCAAGGACTGCCTCGAGTTCCAGAAACTCAGTGAAAGCATGGTGCAGATGAGGCAACAAGCCCCAATCCCTGCGTTTGGAAACACACCCGTGCAAGGAGAAATAGCGCTCGGAGCTCCTCCACCGCCACCTATTGGAGGACCAAACCAACCAGTCGCACCAGCGCAAAACAACGCCGGGGTTGGGTACCCCCCACCGAAGGGAGCACTAAATATGATCCAGAAGGGACGCCCCACAAACAGGGTGCAGAAGAAAATCACCCGACAAATCAACTTGGCCGTGGAAACTCCACCTGCAATCCCTGAGTACCTCAGCGGATCGGAGTCTTGCATCACATTCACTCACGCGGATCACCCTTGCCAGATCCCTCGCCCAGGTCATGCTGCCCTGGTGCTGGAGGCGCAGATCGGAGGCTTCGAGATGAGTCGCGTCTTCATGGACGGTGGCAGTGGCATCAATCTAATGTTCGCAAGCACTCTAGAAGCAATGCGGATCCCACGATGCAGCCTGGAACAGTCAGACACAACGTTCCACGGCATCGTCCCAGGGAAGGGCATATTCCCCTTGGGCAAAATCGGGCTCGTCGTCATCTTCGGGAAGCCGGACAACTTTCGGTAGGAACGACTCGAATTCGAAGTGGTGGACTGGCCGTTGCAATACCACGCCATCCTGGGGCGTGTAGCATTCGCAAGATTCCTGGCCGTCCCACACTACGCAGACCTACCACTCAACATGCCAGGACCAAGAGGCGTCATCACAGTCCACGGGAGCTTCACCCTATCGGACCAATGCGACAGGGATTTCAACAAAATCTCCCAGTCCTTCGGCATGCAAGACGAGCTTGTAAGGCTCCGCGAGGTGACGGACAACGGGGCACCCCCAGTCACAAGGCAGAACGCACCCGACATGTCCTTCGACTCCACCATCAACACCAAGAAAGTGAGGTCCATCCGACGGATGCCTCCAAGATGGCGCTGATCGCCAACGACCTCAGTCCCGCATAGGAAGGAGCGCTCGTCGAATTCCTCCGTGAGCGCTGGGAAATCTTCGCCTGGTGTCCTGCGGACATGCCAGGAGTTCCCAGGGAATTCGCCGAGCACGCACTCAATGTCTTTCCAGACACCAAGCCAATAAAACAGTCCATCCGAAGACTGTCCGAACCACGAGCCGAAGCCATCGACAAGGAAATCAATAGATTACTCGCAGCAGACTTCATCCGGGAAATCAAAGAAAGCGAGTGGCTGCAAACACAGTCATGGTCCCAAAGAAGGACACGGACATCCTGCGGATGTGCGTAGATTTCACGTCACTAAACAAGCATTGCCCAAAGGACCACTTCCCTCTTCCTCGGATCGATCAGATCATCGATTCGACTGCAGGTTGCGAGAAACTCTCCTTCCTCGACGCCTACTCAGGCTATAACCAGATTCGAATCAAGGTCGAAGATCAAGAGAAAATGGCGTTTATCACACTGTTCGGAGTATTCTGCTACAATACAATGCCCTTCGGGCTAAAGAACGCAGGTGCCACGTACCAGCGATGCATGCAGGCCTGCCTCAAGGACCAAATCGGTCGCAACGTCCAAGTCTATGTCGACGACATAGTAATAAAAACCAAGGAGGCAAGGACACTTATCGACGATCTCCGCGAGACGTTCGACAATCTTGATCGCTACAGGATCAAGCTCAACCCCGAAAAATGCGCCTTCGGCGTCCCATCAGGTCAGCTGCTCGGGTACTTCATCTCTCAAGGACGAATCGAGGCGAACCCGAAGAAAATCAGAGCCATCATGACGATGGAGAAGCCGAAAAACGTCAAGGGCGTCCAGCAGCTCGCAGGACGAGTAGCGGCGCTAAGCAGGTTCATCAGCCGCATGGGCGAGAAGGCCTTACCATTCTACCAGCTGCTGCGCAAAGCAGACAAGTTCGAGTGGACACCAGAAGCCAATGACGCATTCGAAAGCCTCAAGCGGCTCCTCTCCACCTCGCCCGTTTTGGTCACGCCAAAGGAGCGCGAACCCCTGCTGCTGTACATAGCAGCCACACATCAGCTGGTCAGCACCGTACTCGTGGTCGAATGACCCGAAGAAGGCAAGACCCATGGATTCCAACGCCCAATTTACTACCTCAGCGAGGTACTGACACCAACAAAGCAGAGGTACCCTCACTACCAAAAGCTAGCCTATGGCGTGTTCATGATGGCTCGACGGTTGAGCCATTACTTCCAGGAGCATCAGGTGATGGTCGTCAACGAAGCACCCCCGAACAGCATCCTGAATAATCCAGAGGCCACAGGAAGGGTGGCCCTGTGGGGCATCGAGCTGTCACCCTTGGACATCATCTACGAGAAGCGACACGCAATTAAATCTCAAGTCCTTCTGGATTTCTTCGTACATTGGATGGAGCTGCAGCTGCCAGACACCCCAGACATGTCGCAGTCATGGACAATGCACTTCGACGGCTCCAAGCGCGAAGCCGGAGCAGGGGCAGGGGTCATACTGACCTCCCCGCAAGGCGACAAGATGAAGTACATTCTTCGGATGAAATTCAGAGCCTCCAACAACGAGGCCGAATACGAAGCCCTCATCCATGGCATGAGGATGGCAAAGATATGCGGCGCAACATGCCTGATCATCTATGGTGACTCCAACCTCGTCGTCCAACAGACGATGAATGAGTGCGACGCACACGCCAAAAACATGATAGCGTACCACGCGCTCTACAACACACTCGAAGGAGAATTCGACGGCTGCGAGCTTCGACACGTCGGAAGAGAAAGCAACGAGGAAGCCGACAGACTCGCCAACATTGGCTCCACTTGCGTACAGGTGCCACCAGGTGTGTTCCTCGAACAGATCTGCGTGCCGTCCATCAAGCGGAAATTCCCCAAGGGATCACCCGAAGAAGCAGAACACTCGGGGGCTACGCTACCCGAAGGTCATGAAGGACCCGAAAAATTGGACACCGAAGTCGCCATGGTCAACCTAATGCAGGTCATGGTAGTCGAAGAAACCTGGACGCGCCCATACCTCGAGTTCCTGTTAAATGGAGAACTGCCTGACAACCCGACAGATGCCCGGCGCATATCTCGTCGGTCAAAGGCCTTCACCACTATCAATGGCGAGCTGTACAAGCGCAGTATCACGGGTGTACTACAATGGTGTGTCACCATCGACGAAGGCAAAACCATCCTCCAAGACATCCACGAGGGTGTCTGTGACCACCACGCAGGCAGTTGATCCCTTGTCGCCAAAGCTCCACGAGCAGGATTCTACTGGCCAACGGCCATGAGCAACGCAAAGGACATCGTCCGAAGATGCAACAGGTGCCAACGGTTCGCCGACAAACCGCACACACCCGGGTCCGAGCTCAGACCCATACCTATAGCTTGGCCTTTTGCCCAATGGGGCCTCGACATGATCGGCAAACTGCCAAAATCCTCGAAAGGAGGACACGGCTTCCTCCTGGTTGCAGTCGACAAATTCACCAAGTGGATCGAGGCCATGCCGGTCACCAACCAGAAAGGCAAAACTGCGTCAAGTTCTTCGAGTCCATTGTCTACAGGTTCGGCATACCGAACAACATCATCACCGACAACGGATCAAACTTCATCTCCGAATAATTCCAGGACTTCTGCGAAGGCTTTGGGATCAACATCACGTATGCCTCAGTAGCACACCCGCAAACGAACGGGCAAGTGGAAAAGGCCAACGGCCTAATCAGCGCCGACATCAAGAAACGCCTCATGAGCTCCCTCGAACACAAAGCTGGAAACTGGACGAAAGAGCTACCATCCGTTCTATGGAGCTTACGGACTACACCGAACAGCACCACTGGCTACACACCGTTCTTCATGGTACATGGAGCCGAGGCCGTGCTACCAGCCGAAGTACGCCACCAGGCCCCACGGGTCGTTGCTTACAGCGAAGCCGAATCCACGGCTGCGCTCGAAGATGCCGTCGATACACTCGACGAAGCAAGAGACATAGCAGCAGCTCGATCAGCGGTGTACCAGCAGAGTCTCCGCAACTACCACAGCCGCCGGCTGCGCCCAAGGTCCTTCGTCGAAGGAGACCTCATCTTACGACTCAAGCAAAAGCGACCGAATAAATTCGAGTCACCATGGGAAGGACCCTATGTCATCACCAAAGTCATCCCAGGTGGCGCCTATCGCCTCAAGCACGTGGAGTCTGGAGTCGCATACTCCAACCCATGGAACATCGCGCACCTGCGACGATTCTATCCGTAGCAACCTACCCTTTTACTTTCAATAAGGCTTTCAGCCAAGGCTACTCAGCCGAACAACGTACCTCCTCCATTACGATATAAATAAAGCTAAGTGTCTCGCCCCAAAACTTCGGTTCACTATTTCCTGCAACTTTACTATATGCTACAAATGCACTCGAGGGCTCCCCCCACCTCACGATTTCATCGACTGAGGACCAAGCGTGTACACCTGAGTAGCTGACAACGTCAGGCAAACGAAAAGGACACGCACTCAATCAAAAGCACTGCGTGCTCACAAACAAACAAACCTTTACAACAAAGGGCACAACGTGCCCAGCCGAAATATACAAATTTTACATCTCTCTTTTTTACAGGTACTACCTATGTTGAAGAATAACCTGGGCGCGCTGCTCAAACAAATCTACAATATGTTCGGCATACTGCCTTACAGCCGCGTAATGCGGACGCATGTCCCACTCACCACCATCCGGTCGAAGAGGTGGCCCAGCGGCCACAACAGCCAAATCCACGTCAGGCCGGTGCAGCCTCACAAGAGATAACGCAGCCTTCACCCCCGCGATAAGCTGCTGCCGCACCAACTCCTTGACATTGCTTACGTTCCGAAATTTTGACAGAAGACCCGCAAGGCTTGTCGGCACAGCATCCAAAGGAAACATGACGTGCAGCACCGAGGAAAGTGATGTCTGCACCTGGCGGAGCACCCGCGAAACTTGATGAACACGATCCTGCACCGTCGCCAGAGCTACGGCACGATCACGATCCATCCAGAAGAAGCCGCCGGCCTCCATGTCCTGTTGAGTCAAGCAATTGACCCGAACAGCGACACGCTCCTTTTCTTCCCTCGGAGCAAGATTCGCACCTGCAACAATCGGACAAAATAAGAGTAAGGCCAACAGGATCATCCGAAGAGCCAAGCTACAGCTCGAACCAAAGAACAACTTACATTGCAGCTGCTCGGACAGCCGAACCAGCTCCGCCATCAAGTACTCCTCTCTGGATGCACCACCATCCGCCTTGGACTTCCAAACGTCGGCATGACCGCGTAACCCGAGCAACTCCCTCTCCAAACTACGCACACGATCTCGAAGAAAAGCGAGCTGTGAGGAATCATCCAAAGATAGTCGCGACGTCATTGAGGACGAGGTGTCAACAGGGTCAGCACCCGAAGGAACCTAGAGCAGCAGAAAAAGAAAGGGACACAAACATTCAGACAAGAGCAGAGCACAACTCAGAAGAATTCATTAACATATAAAGCCACTACGTGGCACAAGGATGGTGTTCTTCAAAATATTTACAGCAAAAGCAAACTACAAACTATCCTATGTCTACCAAGCCTAAGACGCGGCACCCTGAGTTGCCTCGGAGCCAGACTGCCTAACTTTGGCCCCGCCCTGCTGCCGCAGTACGTACTCAGACAGCAAATCAATGAGCTTGGGCCCATATCGTTTGCAGCGAGCAGAGTAGGCAGCGAAGGCTACCTCGGATCCATCCGCAGTTGTCGGCATCCGAGAGGTGATCTGGGGCAGGTCTAGCTCCGCTCCAGCCACCAAGGCCATTGCCAGCCCGACGGACGCGACGATGCCCTTCTGCTTGCGCTTGTACTCCGCAGGCGCTTCGGCTGATAAAGCCTTCGCCAGGGCATCCACATCATCAAGGGCCACGCCCTTAGGGAAAAGCTCCCTGTAGAAGCGGCCAAGGACTTCCTTCGCTTTGGCTAGGGAGCTGACGACGGTGCTGCAGCGGTCTTCGGCCGCCACAGCGGCATCATCTAGAGCACTTCCGTGCTCCAGAGCACCGTGGTCAAACTCGATGCCTGCGGCATCTGAGACAAAAAGAAGAAAAGCATGAAGAAAAGCAGCATAGAAGAAGACCCGGAGAAAAAGAAACAAGTGCAAAACTAGCACTCACCCGAAATAGCCTTGGCAGCAGCCATGAGCTTCGCCGCCATCTCTCTTTCACGAGCAGCCGCAACGGTGGCCAGCTGCTCCTCATGATCTGCGTCCTCCTGCTGCAGACGCTCCTTCGATTCGACTGCCTTAATCAGCTCTAGCTCGAGGAGCTCTTTCGCGCCAACGGCGGCTTCGGTCTTCTGCTCCGATTGACCAAGGCTCTTTTTAAGAGTGTCGACCTCACGGAGGGAATTGTTATGCTCCTCTGCATTTAAGACAAGCAAGTGTCAAAGAACAGGACCAGGATAAATAAGAGAGGTATTAAACGACAGATAGATACCTTGAAGCTGCCGAAGTTTCGCCTCCAGCGCCAGGTGCTCCTGCACCAGCCGCATGGCCTCCTGCACAAAAGGCTGAAGAAAAAGACATAGCAGTAAGAAAAGGACTTGGGGGCTACGCCCAACACAAAGGAGGAAAAACCAAATCAGCATATGAAGACACTCGGGGGCTCCCCCCGTGACGTGAAGCAGAAAAACTTGCATGCTCCGATGGCGACTCCAAAGACCCGCATGCGAAATTCTGAGGCGCAACCACCTGCACCTCCTGCACAGGAGGATCCGGAGCGGCGCCACCTGAAGTCGCCACCGTCTGAGGAGGAGGAGACGCAACGATCGACTCCCCCATCATCTCCCGCGCACCATCACTGGAATCATGGGAGGAGTGCCTGCATACGAACCAATCAGCACAAGTGCAAAAATCATAAAGGAAAAAGGACAAAAAGCACAACAAGAAACTTACGAGCCGAGCGAGCTCAGGTCGAAGATAGGAGGAGCCTTTCGGGCTCTCTTCTCCTCTTTCTTCTCTTCCTTCTTCTCCTCATTCTTCTCTTCCTTCTTCCGCTTCGCTGGCGGGTGCGGCGCTACAGCCGCACAGGAATGGCAGGAATGGGAGAGGAAGAATCCCCATGACCATCACTATGACGCTCAAGGCCCAAAGGGTTCCTGGGAGTCGGAGGAGTCGAGGCATCCGAAGATTCGCTGGAGCTTTGTGCTCGCTTGCGCGTATGATCCTCACTCGACTCGTCGGCATCCTCCGCCGGAGATCGCGCCGATGGAAGCTCGGACATGGACTCAACCACTTCATTATCCGGAGCATTCGGATAATTTTCGGGCAAAGGCGGTACCATGCCCAGAACTTTGAAGCTCTACAAAACCAGAAGAAACTTTGTTAGCAAACAAAGGAAATAAATAGACAACCGACAAAAAGCACTACGTGCACAAATCTACACCTGCGGTACGGCCAACGTCGAAGAAAATGGAGGAGTTAGCGACTTCCCCGCGATTTCTTCTCCGGCCTTGAACTTCAGCAGCGCGCGAAGGTCCTTGTCAAGATCCCCCTTGGAGATTTTCTCAGCCAAAACCCTAGTCGGATCACGGCGCCCAGAATAAAGAAACATCGGGTGCGCCCTCGCTTGGAGAGGCTACACCCGACGCTCAAGAAATGTCCGGATGATGTCCACGCTGTTCACCTCCTTCTTCGGAATCAGCTGGAGATCCTCCACCCGACGGTAAAGGGCCTCTATCTCCTCCTTCTCACCGTCCAGGATTTGGTTTTTCCAAGACCTTTTCGGCTCAATCATATGGGAAGGGTCAAAGGGAACAAGACCAAAATCTTGCCCGGGCACTACGGAGTCGCGGATATAAAACCATCGCCTCCACTAGTACTGGACATATTCGGACATGGAAAAAGAAAAGAAGAGAAGATTGGGACTAAGAGAGATGATGCAACCCCCAATGGGATACACACCATCCGAACCAGATTGCCTCTTCACGGAATAGAGCTTCCGGAAGAGGCCAAAATGCGGCTCAATGCCAAGCCAGCACTCGCAAAAAGTGATAAAACAAGCAATATGGAGGAGAGAATTGGGAGACAGATGATGAAGCTGAATCCCATAGAAAAAGAGCAGTCCACGGAGGAAGTTGTGGACTGGAAAAGAAAACCCATGCATAACGAAGGCGAGAAACATAACCCGATACCCAGGCGGGGGACGGGGGATTACCTCATTGCCGGGGAGTTTGACGGCCTCCCTATCCTGTGGGATCAGGCCCCGCTCGCGAAGCTTGCGGAGATCGCTCTCTCGCGTCTATGATCGCCGCCAGCCACCATCGGTGACGCGAGTAGTGGTGGCGCCCTTCTGTCCTCCAGCGGCACTGGTCCCTACGGCGGACGAGGACTTCTTGGATTTCCCCATTGCGCTAAAATGGCACCGGCGGTGAAAATGCAGAGACAACGACAGAAGTGTGAACGAAATCCTAGCGCGTAGCTAGAATCGCTAGAGCACAAGGAGGCAGTGAAAACAAGAACTGATGCGGTGAAAAACAAACCGCGGCTTTCCCCAATGATTATAACAGCGAAGACGACGCACAGCAACCGTCCATCCATAAGACCTAACGCCAACGGCAGATCTGACCGTACACGTGTCAACATCTTAACGAACCGTCGCTACCACGCCGTCCACTACGCGCGGAAATCGAGGAGGCACCGTAATTATCTCCACGCCGCGCGTGACCGGTCAAATCAAAGTCAGAAAGTGGGACCCATGTTCATCCAGTCAAGTCATCTCTGGCGCAGCAGACGCTTGAGGTCACCAATCGTCAGCACTGACGTCATCAAAAGCTATACTAGCACAACTTAAATTTCTTTGGCTCCACAGCTAAGAGTAGTCACTCGAATCTTCGATTTGACTAAATACTTGGGGGCTACTCCTATCAGGAGCACTGGCCGCGCACCCGAAAAGCGAATAAAGACAAAACACTTCTCTGAGTCCTACGTCGAGTCTACGACTCCACTACGGACTCGGGGGCTACTCCCATAAGGAGGATGGATTTAAGCATCCGAAATTTTTTGTGTCCAACAGACTTAACACTGAACAATGTCTAAATTAAAGTCTCTGCTCGAGTCTACGACTCGAACAGACACTCGGGGGCTACTCCCATAGGGAGCGCTGGTCGCGCACCCTATGAAATCTTCGACTGCGATCTTTCGGATCAGCACGCAAAAACTTTTTGGCAACTCTGCCCCAACAAAATGCTGAGTGAGCGACAATCTCCTTGGCCACCCGAAACACCTCCTAGTGACAAATGTTCGGATGCTGCGTCTGCGACGCAAAGGTAAGACCTACAGATATCATCTGATGGCCTAGCAACGCACCTGACTACGCTCTGCTAGTATAAATCCATGCCAACAGGCATGATGAAAAATCCTGACGGACGCGTTGGGTACATCAATTAAAAACACTGGAATTCCACTCCTATAAGATCCTCCGCGGCCTGAGTCGAATTATGCCAGCATATGTTCCGGGTTCAGGTTAAGGGACTCGAACCTGATGAAGATCATGCTGTTTCGTCCTAAGACAGTTAACTGACCTTGATCCGTCGGGTGAGTCAGGCATATGTATCAACAATCCCTACACACATATACTATTACTACCCAGTTGCACCCAAAGGATTGAAGAGTCCTCAGCCGAATCTACGATTCGACTGATCACTCGGGGGCTACTAACATGGTTATACCCTGCGGGTACATGACTTCAGCATACCTGGTCCAGTCTAAGGAAGGCCCACGACAGATGTACGCCGGCCCTTGAAGATTTTCGGGTGGCCAAGGCCCATGACGCCTTCGAGTCCTTGGAGAACAAGACTAGTGCAGATAGGAAATTCAAAGGGGTAAAACACTAGAACCTGTAACCGACTAGGACTATGACCGGGACCTGCCTAAGTCTATATAAAGGCCAGGAGGGCACATCCTAGATCTCTCAACTCGTACTTTCGCACACGCACCTCCACGCCAGATCGAATCTGCGCACTTGTAACCTTCGGTTCCGCCGTAATCAAGAGCAGAAAAGCAGGAGTAGGGTTTTCCCTCCGGGGGCCTGAACCTGGATAAATCTCGTGTCCCCTGGTTGCTTGTCTGTTAACCATTCCACGATCTCCAGCATCCCCATCTTCTCCAAAACCCAAGTCCATAACAATGGGCATTGACGAGTTGAAACCTCGTCAATAACATTCTAGGGTTTAGGCTCAACGTCGACTCTCTGCTAAGGTTGAAAAGGGCACTCAAGATTCGCAAAGCCAATAGTACAAGAGCGAATAATAAGAGTAGTAGGAATGGTGATCAATCCATCCTGCACCCAAATCATTACCCTGTATGAGGATAGGTGAATCACGTTTTTCTATCACTCGGGCATTCTCACTTGCCTTGAAGAATGTTTCCATGGGCACGAACTAGTGCTCTATGTATACTCCCATGTATTCAATCAACAAAGCTACTATTAGAACAAAACTATCGATACTTCAACTTTCAGGTTGCGTAATCTACTACATAACATCATTTCAACACTTCATACTCCCACATCTCTTTTTTCCATTAGATAAAGCATTCTCCTTCCTAAATGCATTGTGTTGTCAAACCTTCCACTTAACACATCATTATATCTCCAAGGGTTCAAGATAGGGAAGAATAGATTCTATAGGAAAGAAACGACTAAGAAAATAATCCTACCCATAACTATATGAAGCAATCAATATCACAAACAAGCAAACAATCATAAGGAATCAACACACAAGCAAACACTTGTATAATAACATTACAGGGGTATAAATATAGCAGTATATAACCACAAAATAGTTTGAAAGCATTGGAAACAATACTAGAGTAAAATAGAGCAACATATAAGCAATAAACAAAATCTGTCAAAACGGTACAGCAGACTTCACGAATTTTTATGACCGACTTAAAATCGTCAAGAATTTTAGCTAATTTGTGTGCATGTACTACAGGTAATTACGCTCCAGATCATATTTTTTTAGATTTTTATGAGTTACAAATAAAATATTAAAAATCGCGCGGTACAACAGGTCAGGCAGAAAACTACAGCAGTAATCCCACGAATTTCAATCAATTCACACCATTAAAATAATTTTAAAACCACACGACAACTCCAGCAACTTTAGAGTTTCAAAATAAAAGATCTTAAACAAGGCATTACACTATATGGTTTAGTACAAACAAGCAAGCAACCTATATTGTCATACCACATAAGTTGGTAAGAACAATATGCTAACACGATAGCGATGATCTCTTAAAGAGATAAAATATGGTGGTCCAGACCTACTCAAACTTGGTGAGATGTTAATTTATGTCATACTATTTGTTATTTTACTTAGCTAACTCTCATATAGGTATCATAAGAATGGACAACTATAAATGTTTGAATAGGAAGAGGTTCTAGAAAAGATAGACAAGGAATATAAGAACTCTAATAAGTAGAAAATATAATTGTTCTCCTAATACAGGTCTTCTATTACTAATCCATTTCTAAGTTCACGATCCTACAGTCAACCTGGCTCTGATACCATCTTGTAACACCCTCGCCTGATAAGGCTGAGTTCATGTGTATAGTGCCAACCCCTGGATCGGTTCACTGGCACACACAGTACAAAATGATACCAAATATAACTGTGCATCATAAATACAACGAATATGATCCAGAATTTACATTATTTATTCAAGTACACAATAGAAAACGAATACAAGGTAGATCTCCATCCTTCAAATGTGCCACAGGCGAACAATTGTTGAGTGGAGTCTCGCGACCTATGAACGATCACTCAGATACGATATAACCTGCAACATGAAACGTTGCAGCTATGAATGGTCAATACATTGAATGTATGGCAAGTAGACTAAAGTGGTTAACAACATATCTATCAACTACATGCTTATTTGGCCAAGTGGAGTTTCAGCCTCATTTGCATAAAGCAACAGTTTTATCCTAACATTTGTAACAAAGTAGTTTTCCAATACGATAAATAGGACACTCTGGTTCACTCCCAGGTGCTCCTACCCAATTATGTTCACCCAACAAGTTTTAATTAATTAAGAAATAAGGATGAGTGAGAAATATCATAGCATCAGTATCAGGCCGCTTAAATTTTCCATAACCGGGGAGACGGCTAATCCATTAGTTTATACACCCTGCAGGGGTTAGTACACTTTACCCATGTGACTTGGCCAGCCCAACTCGTACCACCACTCTCATATTAGGTGATGATAGGGAGAAGTCCAAGAAGGAACGTTCGGGAAGTAGCTCCCCAAACCCGACACGCACCGGTCCAACCTACACTATCTACATCTCTGGATACGTGGGTTCAAGTTACCACAACCTACTGAGTCCAACCAACCGCCCATTCCATTATTGGCACATGGTTGCACAGGAAAGCTACCGAAAAAAGAAGCCAATCCTTTCTCAGTGTCCTGGGTGCCTTTCCGCAATGATACCACCAAAATTATCAATCTCATCACACCCAGGGGATTCATTGATTAAGTTGTTTTAGTTTTCACAAACCAACACATTTAGAAACAACTTCAGTGATGTAACCCAGCGCTCGTTCATCATAGCATGGCTAAGCACATCTACCAATGGTGGCTCATAAACAAGGAATGCTAGGGAATAATATGGGACATAGCATAGCATATACACATCAATTCCTACATATGCAATTCTACAAAAACATCTACAATGCATAGGAAAACAGTAGGACATTTATGACCAAGATAGCACCACTTGCCTTTGTTGTAGATGTAGTCGATTAGATAATCCTCATAATCCTCATAGATATAATGGTTGCACTCGTCATAACCACAATACTTGCAATCATAGTAGTTGCAATCATACACGTTGCACTCCTCGCAATCTATCGATCAAACAATTGCATACAACATAAAAAATAGCACATAGAGATCAAACAAATGCAACAAATGCATGCATGACAATTTAATAAGTCACAATGGTCGTTACTTTAGTTCTCTAAACAATATTGAAGTATATGATGCAAGCAAGAGGCCAATTAATGCAATGGAGTACTTGTTATTAATAATTACTTGCCAATATAGGGTTTTTAATAGTTCTGTTGTAACGCCTGTTATAACTATTGAACTAAATTTGTTTCTTGGGTTTACTGGATAGAGGACGTTAATACGAACCAGTAGGCGTTGGATTCACCCTAATCGGAGTTATAGATCTTTTTGTATGATTTAAATAGTGTTTAATGGGTTTTAAATGATTCATATAGTTTCTTTTGTCTAAAAATCAAACTAAAATTATATCTGTAATCTCCACGGAATTGTCATTTCAGGGACATATTATTTGTAATTTTCTAAATAGTATTTATTTTCTTATGAATTTATTACTCTAAATAAACCATTAAACCATTTATTTAGTTACTGCAAAACCTTACAGTATTTGCCTGAACCATTTGCATATTAGTGATCTACATGGAACCAGCTTTACATCGATATATTATTTATATTTTTGTGACAAGCAATTAATTTAATATGACTTTAATGATTTATAAAGCCATTAAAACTAATTAAATTTCTACGGGGTAAATAATCTGCAAAGGTTGGATCCAACCAGATATTATTAATCTACATTATAGTATCTTCAATTTGATATATTGTTCATATTTTTCGGAGTTACAGATAATTTTCTATGAATTTATTAACCTAAAAGACCATTAAAACTAATTAAATTACTGCAGTAACCACGTGTAGTAGAAGTTATATCTATTCTGATAAGATGATTCTACGTAAAATTATCTTCAATTTGATATATTATACGCAATTTTTGGACGTGGTATGAATTTCTAATGAATTTTACAAGTTAGATCTATAATGTGCAATTTTAAATTCGAACGGAATATTCCAGAGAATATTCCGCTGACTGGACAGGTTGACTTTGCATGCTGACTGGGACTAGATGCTGACCGGACGGTGACGTGGCGTTGATGAGGAAGCTGACCGGAATGACGACATGGCACGCACCGATTTGATTGGATGTCGACTGTCTGGATAGGATCCGGTGGCTAGAAGAAGAGATTGACCCGATTTGGCTCAGAATAGACAAGAAATAGATCCGTGTTAGAGAGACAAATCCATAGTTCAAACTGAAAAACTTAGAACATGAAAGTTGTGGGGAATCATTATTCCTACCTTCTCACCAAAGGAATTTGGATTTGAAGGAACGAGCGCGAGTACATCTTGGATTTACACCGTCAGATCTGAAATATTGCGATACGAAATTCTCCGGCTGTGGTGTATCAAAAGTGGTGAGGTTTGTCGGGATTGAAAGATTTCGACGAGTTCTACAACTTTTGTTTTTTGATCGAAAGCAAAAGACAAAGTCTAGATGGGTTAAAAAGCGAAATAAGATTCAGGCATGTGTAGATTCGGGATTTCAAGGAGAGAAACTCGTACAGCTGTGTCTCCACGATTTTATATGGAGGTTTGGGATGGTGTAGAGATAGTTCTTGGAGTAGGGAACAAGTAGAAAAAACGGAAGTCGATTCGGAGTTATAGATAAAAAGTTATGAGAGTTTGATTAGAGATAGTTTTGTCAAAAACTGATTCGCACGGTTTTTAAAGCAAGGCTGGGATCGATCATCTCTTGTACGTGCGTGGCCTGGCTCGGTCGGTCCGGGGGGGCCGGCCCGCTTAGTTTTTTTTCTTTTTTTTTCTATTTACTTGTTTTCCTCATATCTTTTTCATACGAACTCCAAATGATATGATTCTTGTTTCTAAATTTTTCTAAAATTGAATAGATCATTGTAGGATCATATTTATAATCTTTTTACTAGTTTTCAAATAGAGGATTTATAAATCCTTGTATATTTCATTTTATTTATATCTTTATTTGTTTGTATTTGTTCCATAACTTTTTCATAATAGCTTCAAATGAGCTCAATTTTGTTTCTAAAGTTTTGTAATATTAATTGGATATTTTTAGGCTATAATTTAACAATAATCGCTGCCTTAGCAAAAGTGGGTGTTATAAAGTCAATTTAATTTCCTTAGGAACAATTGGGTGAATCAACTATAGGATTTAGATACCAGGATTTGGATTCAGTTTGTGAGAACTTTGCATGGATGTAATGAAATGCTTATGAATGCTTCATGATTTTTATTTTTGAAATCTTGCACACCAATTCTACAATCACAAATAAATCCATGCCCTTTTTCCTATATGGCTACTTAGGTCATAACAAAAGAATATAAGATTTTGAATTCAAGGTTGAGAGGATTTTCTATTCAAAAAGTTTCTTCTCTTTGAGAATTTTCAACAAAGTAAAACAATCAATCAAACTTATTTATTTATGTCACATTCCAAAATTAGGAGAATTTTGGGATGTGACAATTCTTGTTTTCATCTATCCTCCAATTAAAAAGTATTTTGTTATGTGAAAACTTAGTGATTAAAGCTCTCACGAACTTGATGGCACACTTTATATTTCTTGCCCCTAATAAACCTGAACCATTGTGTCATCTATGTTGTATATGCTTGCGCTTATACCTTGGAATTAGCAGAACCATGCTGTCATGGGGAACGCTTTCAACATTGCACTTGTACTTTGTACACAGTTGATATGATGCTCTTTTGTCTATGGATGTCGTCGGTGTGAAATGAAAGGGGATTTTGTAAGTGCATGGAGTTATGTATGTGTGTTAGAGAAACGCCTGGGCCGCTAGCCTAAACTATGCCTAATCATGTTGGAAACTTGTAGCATCACCATAGTGACATCTTTGAAGCATTCTTCTTATAAAAAGAGATACATAAAAAGAAAAAAAATATGAGAAAAGAGGAACGATATAAAAAAGCACCATATTCCCATGGTAAATAAGAATAATGCTGAGATGCTCATTGTCTGCTTGCCTTGTCATTTTGGTTATGGGATAGCTCCTGTACCATGTGCAAGGGGTACCCCGTTGGCGGTTCTCTATGATACACATGTACTTACTATGACAAGAACTTGCAATTAACTAAACTTGATTAGCATGAGGAGCGGCCCTCGTATTCAAGGGACATGAGATTGCCAACTTATACTTTGTCAAGCATATACTCCATAGTTTGTTCACTTTAACCTTAATCACTTCAAGATGCTTATGATAGGGGCAATGAGGGCTGAAAGCTAACAAGTACCATAATCTTTGGAAGCTCTTTATGAAACTTGAAATCCTTGCTTCCCTTATGAAGGGCCCTTCTTCCACCATTATATTGAGTCGCCACCTTCTACCTTTAGGCACTAGTTAACAGAGCATAGTTGCCATTCTTAGTTCTATGTGCATTGTCCCAAAACTTATTGATTAATGCTTGTTGTTGATATTACTTGTTCTTGTGCTATTTGTATCTAGTCACTCTTATGAACTTTGAAGATGTCCTATGCATCTATTTGCTACTCTATGGGGGACAAGATGATTTCCACTATGCCATGTTTTATGTATGTGAAACAAACAAATGTTTGTCAATGCATGTTATTCATGATCTTTGTTTGTAGCCTTTCATGTTGCATGTATAGTTACTTTGTCTTATTGTTATAACTCCATCTTTCATGCTCATGTTTAGAGTTCTTTGATCCCAGCTTTCAATGCTTGCAAATGGTTTTATCTTGATTTTGATGGTGCATGTCACCTCAAAAATTATTCTTTTTATCACTTACCGACTCGAGGACGAGAAGGAGTTAAGCTTGAGGATGCTTGATACGTCGGAAATGTATATATAATTTTTGATGTTCCATGCTTGTTTAGTATCTACTTTGCTTTGCTTTGTCTACACTTTAAGGTGTTTTTAAATGTTTTATGGTACTAACCTATTAACAAAATGCCACAGTGCTAGTTGACTGTTTTCTTCTGTTTTTGGTTTTAAAAAGGCAGAAAATCAATATTCCTGGAATTGGACAGGACAAAAGCCAAAGTCAAAATTTTACCGCGGGGTACATGGAGCCAGAAGACGAGACTGAGGAGGGCCACCAGGGGCCACACCCCTGCCCACGCGGCTAGGGCTAGCCTGCGCCTGGGAGGGTGCAACCGCCCTGGCGACCCCCCTGCCTCGCCTCTTCGCCTATAAAGACCCCTCGATGCCAAAACCCTAAGTACCCGATTAATATTCCACGAAACCGTCTATATCCACTGCCACCATCGTCCCTAGATCGGGGGGATCTGAAGCCCTTCCCGGAACCCCGCCGGAGGGGAGATCATCTCGGAGGCCTTCTCTCCGGTATGATGCGTGAGTAGTTCCATGTTGGACTACGGGTCCATGTAGTAGCTAGATGGTTGTATCTCCTACTTTGTGCTTGTCACATCCCAAGATTTTCCAAATCTTGTAATGTGAAAAATAAATGAATAAAATAAAACTTTGTTGTTTTTCAGGGCCAGAAGAAACTTTTTGAATTCCAATGGGAATCTTCAAACCTATTTTGAACAAAGAAATCCTAAAGGGATTAAAAAGATAAATATTTAATAAAGGAAAAATAAAAATATTTTATTACTACTTTGAAATCTTTTATTAAAAGGTTTTGGTTTTCAAAGGAAAAAGAATTATTTTGATAAAGATTATTTTATAAGACAAATAGAAAACTTGGCCAAGCCTTTGAAACAAAATATCTCTATTTGGGAAAAATAGTAAAAGTTTACTTAAATAAAATAATAAGGATTTATTATCCAAGCTTTATTAATAAAGGTTTTACTCCTAAAAACCTCAAAACTTGTTTATTTGTTTTAAATAAGTTTTCCAAGTATTTTATACCTTCAAATAAAACCTACTGATTTGGTTTTGAAAATATTTTGATTTCAAAAGAGGTTCCTAAATAAATCAAATCCTATTTTGATTTATTAAACAAGGTCTATTTATTTAATTATTAATAGACCCAAAAAAATAAAATTATTATTTTACCTTGGGAATTGGTTTGTGTTACTGAACAGAACCAAGTTCAAAGTTGTGAAGTTTGGTGAAAGTTTGAATGGTTTTGTGGATTGATTTGTTTGATTTGTTGTTAGATTTTCAAAACAGAAAATAGGAAAAGAAAAGGAAAAACAATTTGAAAGAAAAAAATAAGTTTTGGACTCAACCCAACTGGCCAAGCCCAGCAAGGCCCAACTCGTAGCCCACCTATTTTCCCCTCTGCCGAAACGTTTTCTCACTCATCAGACGACCCGTGCAGTGAATGACTGGTGGACCCTCCCCTCACTCCCTTTCTCACTGACCAGCCGACCCCACCTTCCTGTTCATCCTCCTCACCCGCCGCGACCTCTTCTCCCCCAAACCTCGTCGCCGTTTCTGTCAAATAACTGCGCGCTTAATTCCTCTTAACCACGCGTTGAATCAGACCCGTTACCGCGCGCATTTAAGCGTCCCTCTCCCCTCTCTGATCTCCCTCACACGCCAGACCTCCCCTGCCCCCAGGCTGCCACGAATTGAGCTGGCACTCCCTCTGTTCCGACGACACTCCGGTGAAAATTCCGGCGACGCAGCGCCGCCCCTTGTCTCATTGACCATGCACACGTACTCCCCACCTCATGGCACATCTGTCCGTGCCTCTCGTTCAACTGCGGGTGCCCCAGAACGTCGTCTCCGACAAGCTCTAAGCGCCGCCACGTCTGGTTCTTCTCCGACGACCTCCCCCTGGTAAGCTAGACCACCCGCACCTCCTCCTTCACGCTCTCACCACCGCAATGACTTTGCGCGTCTAACGCACCCTCTACCTTGCTTCGGCATGCTCTGCAGCCTCGCCCTCGACCACGACCACGCGCAACCGACGCCAGCAGGAACTCCGGCGAGCAATCCACGTCGGACCAGAGCGCCCCTTGACTCCTCGAAAACACGTTGAGCTTCCCCAGACTTCTGCGAATGCGGTGATCATCTTTCCTACTCCTCTCGCTTCCTGTTCTCGCCGTTACGCCGTAGCCAGAGGACCGCCGTCACGCGCCACCGTCGTCGCACCGCCAGTTCTTGGCAAGGCATTAGCAGCCGTCCGATCCAGATCCGAGGCACGCAATTGATTGACTTATCGAAGGGGTAAGATCGATCCTGTGCCGCACGATTCACTTTGAATCCAACGCGCCGCAGAGCTGATCCGAACGAACCGGTACCATCCAATCAAAACGCACCACGTGGCCAGGCTTCGTTTTAAAAACAGATTTGAATCTGTTGTAGATTCAATTTTGAAAACCCTATAACTTTTGATCCACACGTCCAAAAATTGCAAACTTTATATCGTTGGAATCAGTGGAACAAGCCCTAGCCAACTCTGCAGTTTGTTTAGTAAAAAGCCTCTGGTAGATTGTTTGTTTTTGCAGAAACATTTGTATGCTTGTTTAGATTAGAAAAATTATTCGAAAATGTTTTTAGGGTTAAAACCTTTGCAAAATGGTTTGTTGTGAAGTTACTGACCCTAGGAACCAACCCATTGTTTTTAAAATGGATTTGGTAAAAGTTAGGATGGATTATTAGATTTAACCCATTTCTAACCAATTAAAAATATTGGTTTTTGTTATGAAAATGTTTTGGAATAAAAACTTTGGGAAAATGTTTTGATTCAAAGCTACTGACCCAAAACACCAAGTTTTGAGAGTTAGAAACTAAATTGGTGAAAGACCTAAAAGTTTTGGATTTGATAAAAACATTTTTCTACCACATAAAATGATGAATGGATTTAAAAATGGTTTTTTGACAAAACCCTTTGCAAATGACCTTGCCACTTTGAAAAATGACCACTTTGGACCTTACAAAGTTTAGAAGCCTAGTGGAGACCACCTTTGCAAATAAAACTATCTTATGTATGCTTGCATGCGTGACTTAGGTCCCATTTTTTTATGTGTGTTTTGTTTGATTGATTTTGGTTGGAATGCTAGTTGATATTGTGTTTTATTGATTGAATTGTAGTGAAGTTAGAAAGTGAGAGACTAGCAAGATCAAGAAGTGAACCACCATTCCCTACTAAAAAGGCAAGTTACACTATCATCTTAAGTCCTACTATTTTCATTACACTTAGTTGATTTTGAAACATGCATGAAAAGAATTTCTATACTTATGCTATGCTAAATCCTAATAGGATACACTATACATTCCTTAGTGAAAACAATGTAGTTGATACATGCTTAGCCATGCTATATTTTGAAAAGAGATACATGTTGAGATTTTATGAAATTGAGAAAAGGACTTGTGTTTTATATAAAAAAAACAAGGACTCAATGAACCACCTGGGTGGACAAGATTACTTTGAGTTTTGGAGAAGGTGGCAACAAAAGGGACCATGTCTATGGCAATCTCTTTGTGTTGTGCTCCAAAAGAAAACCACCCAGGAAACTTAGAGATTGAACATGTTTCTCCATTTGTGGCTTTCGTGTACAACCACATGCTATTACGGCTCTGGCTTAGTCAACTACATTGGGAAGACCCATGCATTGTCTTCAGTTTACTGGACATGAGGACCTAGAATCCTACATGGGTACTGAAGACAAGCTAGCAATGGTGTATGGAAGGACCCTCTGGAAAGACTTCGTCACATTCTCAATCCGCCAGTACTCCATCTTGGTGAGCACTAATCCAGTGGCCACTGGTGGCAACAAGATGAGATTGTGACATGTGGGTAAAGTGTACTACTTCTGCAGAAGATAATAAAATCAAGTACTTAGCCGTGTCCCCGGTTATGGATAATACTGAGCAACTAAAGTTTGAAGCTATGGGAAATCTCGACATTCCAATTTCTAAAATAAAAACTTGATGCACTTGGGGGTACCAAGGAGCTCAAGAGATTTGATAAAACTTGATGCACTTGGGGGTACCAAGGAGCTCAAGAGATTTGATAAAACTTGATGCACTTGGGGATACCAAGGAGCTCAAGAGATTTGATAAAACTTGATGCACTTGGGGGTACCAAGGAGTTCAAGGAGTTTTGATAATAACTTAAACACTTGGGGCTTTACCAAGGAGTTTTCAAAGTTTTGACCAAGGACTAAAACCATTTTGAAAAGATAGGATAAATTATTGCTTTATGCAAATGATCCTAAAACCCTACTTAGCCAAATATGCATGTAATGATAGGATCCACTTATATTCTACATAGTAGTGAAACTTGCCAATACAATTCAAATGTATTGACCCTTGTGGCTGTAACTTCTAATGTTGCAGGTTTGATTGTTTTTAGTGAAGATTGATTGATTAGGATTACAAAGTCTACAACCAACATGTCTGCCTGTGGCACTTTGAAGATGAAGGACCCCATGCTTATAGATATTCCGCTCCAAAGTATTGTAAATAGCCAAATGAGCTATGTAAGATGTAATAAAACTATGTTATTCCTGGTTATAAAGTTATATTATGAGTTTTGTTTCTTGATATTACATCTTAACTGTGGATGCTAGCTATTGATCCAGGGACTAGCATTGTAAACACAGGGGACTCTACCTTATTTGAAGGTCACTCCCTCTACAGATGGTATCAGAGCATTGTGTTGCCTGTAGGATTTGTAAACCTAGGATTGGACAAAACCCTTAGAAAAATAGGAGTTGCATTTGTTCCAAAACTTATTTACAAACAATCTTGTAAACTCTTTCCTCAACCATTTTGGTTTTGATTCTACATCTCATCTATTTTCAACTTGATGGAAAAACCTACCCCATGACCAAAGACTACACCATGTGCAAAGGACTCCATCAACTCTAATGACTTCAACACCTTCAACTATAATGACTTCAACATCTTTAGCATATTCACCAAAGACTTCCAACTTGGATATCACTAAGGACTACAAGATAGACAAGGAAATCTTACTCAAGGTATGGAGACTAAGAGAACGCAAAATTAGAAGGAGTTCACTTCCCATGAAGTTTTGTGACTAAGATATTTTCTCAAAGGAAACCATGATCTCATACAAGAAGAGTCAACCAAGAAGGATGGAAAGATCACAAGATAACCATGTAGATAGACTACCATATTTTAGTTAAGTCAAACCCACCAACTTATGTGGTGTAACAAAAATATTATGTTGACAAAGTGTGTGCTTGAACTTGTTGATTGAGTGAAAAGTTGATTGTGAATGCTTGCACATTGCTTGTGTGAATTGTGATGTGTGTGATTAGGATTATTTCCTTAGAAATATTTTGTCTATTCTAATCTCCCTTAAACCCAAACAGATGACTACTCCAAGAGACTCCAACTTCAAGGTTGATGACACCAACACCAACCAAGGGGATAGCATGAAAGAGCTCATAGCAACCCAACACCAGTTGAATCAAATGACACCTCAGTTCATAGCCAACACTAGTGATAAAGATCCAACCCTGCAAAAGTTTTTGGAAGACCAAGCCCAATTGATGCTTAAGGTGACTGATCAAATGATCAACATGGAAAAAAACTATTCCAAAAGAGTTTGTGACAACAAGGATGAAAGAAATGTTGTTCTAGATGGAGCCCCAGCTTGAATTATTTGTGGAGACAAGGATCATACTTCCAAGGAGCATGGAGATCAATGCCCCAATTGTGAAGAGAAACATCCTGTTGGACAATGTCCCACCTCTCAAGCTACTTGCTACCTGTGTGAAGGAAACAACCATGTTCCTATCCAATGCCCCATCTATTCCATTGTTGAACAAAGGAAACAAGGTGGACTGCAGCAAATGATTGCAAACCATCCAGAAGGATCCAAGTCTACCAAGAAAGTTGATGACAAAGGAAAAGGACCACTTATACCTCCAAGCAAAACAACCCAATTCAAAGGATCAAATAAGAGGAATGTGAATTTTCTGAAGAGCAACAGAAGGTCCAAGAAACATGTAGACATTCCTACCTATCAGATAACTTATGAGCAACATGAACTAGATGCACTCCTAGCTTTGGAGAAACCCAAAAAGCAAAAGAAGGACAAAAGCCATGTGCAATGTCATAAATGTAAAGAAATGGGACACTATTCCAGTGAATGCCCAGAGAACCAGAAGAATAAGGAGATTGGCCAAGTATGGTGCAACAACTGCAAAGAGCTAGGCCATTATGTAGAAACTTGCCCACAAGAGCCACGTAAGGAACTCAAGGATATCCAATGTTTCAACTGCAAGAACCAAGGACATTATGCAAGCAACTGTCCAGAAAAGATGAAGAACAAGATAACCAAACCTATGGAGAATCTCAACCTTGGCCCATGAGTCAAGTATGGAAACGAAGGACACAATGCAGATGTTTTCCCAGAGAAGTTTCCCCAAGATCCCAAGCAAGCCAACATGTAGTTTAGTTGGAAGAATTTTAAGGGTGGTAGTACCCTAGATGTTTTGAGCCTACTTGTAACCCTAGCCTTCCCAAATCTTGGGACGAGATTTATTTTAAGGGTGGTAGCCTGTCACATCCCAAGATTTTCCAAATCTTGTAATGTGAAAAATAAATGAATAAAATAAAACTTTGTTGTTTTTCAGGGCCAGAAGAAACTTTTTGAATTCCAATGGGAATCTTCAAACCTATTTTGAACAAAGAAATCCTAAAGGGATTAAAAATATAAATATTTAATAAAGGAAAAATAAAAATATTTTATTACTACTTTGAAATCTTTTATTAAAAGGTTTTGGTTTTCAAAGGAAAAAGAATTATTTTGATAAAGATTATTTTATAAGCCAAATAGAAAACTTGGCCAAGCCTTTGAAAAAAAATATCTCTATTTGGGAAAAATAGTAAAAGTTTACTTAAATAAAATAATAAGGATTTATTATCCAAGCTTTATTAATAAAGGTTTTACTCCTAAAAACCTCAAAACTTGTTAATTTGTTTTAAATAAGTTTTCCAAGTATTTTATACCTTCAAATAAAACCTACTGATTTGGTTTTGAAAATATTTTGATTTCAAAAGAGGTTCCTAAATAAATCAAATCCTATTTTGATTTATTAAACAAGGTATATTTATTTAATTATTAATAGACCCAAAAAAATAAAATTATTATTTTACCTTGGGAATTGGTTTGTGTTACTGAACAGAACCAAGTTCAAGGTTGTGAAGTTTGGTGAAAGTTTGAATGGTTTTGTGGATTGATTTGTTTGATTTGTTGTTAGATTTTCAAAACAGAAAATAGGAACAGAAAAGGAAAAACAATTTGATAGAAAAAAATAAGTTTTGGACTCAACCCAACTGGCCAAGCCCAGCAAGGCCCAACTCATAGCCCACCTATTTTCCCCTCTGCCGAAACGTTTTCTCACTCATCAGACGACCCGTGCAGTGAATGACTGGTGGACCCTCCCCTCACTCCCTTTCTCACTGACCAGCCGACCCCACCTTCCTGTTCATCCTCCTCACCCGCCGCGACCTCTTCTCCCCCAAACCTCGTCGCCTTTTCTGTCAAATAACTATGCGCTTAATTCCTCTTAACCACGCGTTGAATCAGCCCCGTGACCACGCGCATTTAAGCGTCCCTCTCCCCTCTCTGATGTCCCTCACACGCCAGACCTCCCCTGCCCCCAGGCTGCCACGAATTGAGCTAGCACTCCCTCTGTTCCGACGACACTCCGGTGCAAATTCCGGCGACGCAGCGCCTCCCCTTGTCTCATTGACCACGCACACGTACTCCCCACCTCATGGCGCGTCTGTCCGTGCCTCTCGTTCAACTGCGGGCGCCCCAGAACGTCGTCTCCGACAAGCTCTGAGCGCCGCCGCGTCTGGTTCTTCTCCGACGACCTCCCCCTGGTAAGCTAGACCACCCCGCACCTCCTCCTTCACGCTCGCACCACCGCAATGACTTTGCGCGTCTAACGCACCATCTACCTTGCTTCGGCATGATCTGCAGCCTCGCCCTCGACCACAGCCACGTGCAACCGACGCCAGCAGGAACTCCGGCGAGCAATCCACGTCGGACCAGAGCGCCCCTTGACTCCTCGAAAACACGTTGAGCTTCCCCAGACTTCTGCGAATGCGGTGAGCATCTTTCCTACTCCTCTCGCTTCCTGTTCTCGCCGTTACGCCGTAGCCAGAGGACCGCCGTCACGCGCCACCGTCGTCGCACCGCCAGTTCTTGGCAAGGCATTAGCAGCCGTCCGATCCAGATCCGAGGCAAGCAATTGATTGACTTATCGAAGGGGTAAGATCGATCCTGTGCCGCACGATTCACTTTGAATCCAACGCGCCGCAGAGCTGATCCGAACGAACCGGTACCATCCAATCAAAACGCACCACGTGGCCAGGCTTCGTTTTAAAAACAGATTTGAATCTGTTGTAGATTCAATTTTGAAAACCCTATAACTTTTGATCCACACGTCCAAAAATTGCAAACTTTATATCGTTGGAATCAGTGGAACAAGCCCTAGCCAACTCTGCAGTTTCTTTAGTAAAAAGCCTCTGGTAGATTGTTTGTTTTTGCAGAAACATTTGTATGCTTGTTTAGATTAGAAAAATTATTCGAAAATGTTTTTAGGGTTAAAACCTTTGAAAAATGGTTTGTTGTGAAGTTACTGACCCTAGGAACCAACCCATTGTTTTTAAAATGGATTTGGTAAAAGTTAGGATGGATTATTAGATTTAACCCATTTCTAACCAATTAAAAATATTGGTTTTTGTTATGAAAATGTTTTGGAATAAAAACTTTGGGAAAATGTTTTGATTCAAAGCTACTGACCCAAAACACCAAGTTTTGAGAGTTAGAAACTAAATTGGTGAAAGACCTAAAAGTTTTGGATTTGATAAAAACATTTTTCTACCACATAACATGATGAATGGATTTAAAAATGGTTTTTAGACAAAACCCTTTGCAAATGACCTTGCCACTTTGAAAAATGACCACTTTGGACCTTACAAAGTTTAGAAGCCTAGTGGAGACCACCTTTGCAAATAAAACTATCTTATGTATGCTTGCATGCATGACTTAGGTCCCATTTTTTATATGTGTTTTGTTTGATTGATTTTGGTTGGAATGCTAGTTGATATTGTGTTTGCTTGATTGAATTGTAGTAAAGTTAGAAAGTGAGAGACTAGCAAGATCAAGAAGTGAACCACCATTCCCTACCAAAAAGGCAAGTTACACTATCATCTTAAGTCCTACTATTTTCGTTACACTTAGTGGATTTTGAAACATGCATGAAAAGAATTTCTATACTTATGCTATGCTAAATCCTAATAGGATACCCTATACATTCCTTAGTGAAAACAATGTATTTGATACATGCTTAGCCATGCTATATTTTGAAAAGAGATACATGTTGAGATTTTATGAAATTGAGAAAAGGACTTGTGTTTTATATAAAAAAACAAGGACTCAATGAACCACCTGGGTGGACAAGATTACTTTGAGTTTTGGAGAAGGTGGCAACAAAAGGGACCATGTCTATGGCAATCTCTTTGTGTTGTGCTCCAAAAGAAAACCACCCAGGAAACTTAGAGATTGAACATGTTTCTCCATTTGTGGCTTTCGTGTACAACGACATGCTATTATGGCTCTGGCTTAGTCAACTACATTGGGAAGACCCATGCATTGTCTTCCGTTTACTGGACATGAGGACCTAGAATCCTACATGGGTACTGAAGACAAGCTAGCAATGGTGTATGGAAGGACCCTCTGGAAAGACTTCGTCACATTCTCAATCCGCCAGTACTCCATCTTGGTGAGCACTAATCCAGTGGCCACTGGTGGCAACAAGATGAGATTGTGACATGTGGGTAAAGTGTACTACTTTTGCAGAAGATAATAAAATCTAAGTACTTAGCCGTGTCCCCGGTTATGGACAATACTGAGCAACTAAAGTTTGAAGCTATGGGAAATCTCGACATTCCAATTTCTAAAATAAAAACTTGATGCACTTGGGGGTACCAAGGAGATCAAGAGATTTGATAAAACTTGATGCACTTGGGGGTACCAAGGAGCTCAAGAGATTTGATAAAACTTGATGCACTTGGGGGTACCAAGGAGCTCAAGAGATTTGATAAAACTTGATGCACTTGGGGGTACCAAGGAGTTCAAGAAGTTTTGATAATAACTTAAACACTTGGGGCTTTACCAAGGAGTTTTCAAAGTTTTGACCAAGGACTAAAACCATTTTGAAAAGATAGGATAAATTATTGCTTTATGCAAATGATCCTAAAACCCTACTTAGCCAAATATGCATGTAATGATAGGATCCACTTCTATTCTACATAGTAGTGAAACTTGCCAATACAATTCAAATGTATTGACCCTTGTGGCTGTAACTTGTAATGTTGCAGGTTTGATTGTTTTTAGTGAAGATTGATTGATTAGGATTACAAAGTCTACAACCAACATGTTTGCCTATGGCACTTTGAAGATGAAGGACCCCATGCTTATAGATATTCCGCTGCAAAGTATTGTAAATAGCCAAATGAGCTATGTAAGATGTAATAAAATTATGTTATTCCTGGTTATAAAGTTATATTATGACCTTTTTTTCTTGATATTACATCTTAACTGTGGATGCTAGCTATTGATCCAGGGACTAGCATTGTAAACACAGGGGACTCTACCTTATTTGAAGGTCACTCCCTCTACAGTGATTTAATGTCTAGATCTTGTGAGCCCGTTCATAATCAATATCTCATCTATTTGTAATCATGCATGTTGTGTTTGCGGGGATCCGATGGATATTGAGATTACTATGTCAGATTGATTAATGGTTTTGTCTTATTGATTCTATCATGTCTATGTTGTTTGTGATCTTGCATGCTCTCTGTTGTTAGTGGTTATCTTGGCAAAGTAGTTGCTAGTGACTCCAAGAGGGGGTATTTATGCTCGATAGTGGGTTCAAGCCTCTATTTAATCTAAGGGAAGTGACAAAAATCTCTAAGGTTGTAGATGTGTTGTTTCCACTAGGGAGAAAACAACGGTCTCTTGTTCATGGAATAAGTGGATTCTTTACCTTACACACTTTGCTTAAAGATGTTGTCTGTTGCCTGCAACTTAATGCTGGAGGGGGTTCGGATGATAACCCAAAGGTGGACTTCTAGTCATAGATGCAGTTGGATGGCGGTCTATGTATCTTGTTGTATTGCCTAATCGAATCTCATAGGATCATGATGTCTAGTATTGCATTGTTATGCCTTGCTCCGTCCTGTCAATTGCCCTACTGTAATTTGTTTACCCAACATGCCATGTTTGTTTATCTAAGGAGAACACCTCTAGTGAACTATGGACCCCGGTCCAATCTTTACCATTGATATATCTTCCACTGATTACTTTCTGTAAACCACTATTACCTTCCACACCATACAGTTAATCCTTTTTTACAGCAACTTGTGCGATTGACAACCTCACTGTTCGTTGGGGCAAAGTCTTGAGTTTGTGTTTTGCAGGTTTCCAAGTTGCTTGCAACACCTTTGAGACGTTTCCTTCCTCCTACTAGTTCGATAACCTCGGTTTCTTACTGAGGGAAGACTTGCTGCTGTGCTCTTCACACCTTGCTCTTGGGGTTTCCTGACGAAGCGCTTCTAGGCACCATCAATAGCCCCCAATGGCCACTCCCCTAAAAAATGCAGAAAAAAGAAGATGTCAAAAATAATTAAACATATTACATTAATAGTAACAAAACCGCTACTCCTTTAAGAAAAGGGCACCGCTACGCGGGGATAAGGCCAACTCCAAGGCCTTGTTTGGATACGCGGTATTAATATAACTCGTTTTCCGTAACCTTAATTAACTGTCTAAGAGCATCTCCACTCGTGTTTCCAGGACGCCGTTCCTAGGGCGTTTTTTTTCGTCCGGACGACGAATTTTTGCCAGTCGCGTTCCTAGGACGACGGTTTTGTCCGGACTTTCCAAGCTGATCCCGGGGTCCTTGCAATGCCGAACAAAGCGAAAATGCTGGTGTTCCAACCCTGTTGATGTCTATAGGCCGAGTTCCTGCCCTTTTCTTCTTCCCCTCCCAACTTTCCTCCCCATTCCCCCCAACTCCCGCCAGTTCACCGACCTCCCGCCTGGGGATGGTGTGGCCACCTCGGGCACCCCCTTAGTCTCCCCCTTCTCCTACATATGCCCTCTGACCTAAAACAGAGGGGGGTGATGTTTTTCTAGATAGAGTTCCACAGCACCGCCACCACCAGAAACCGTGATTCAGAACTAGAAACTCCATTCTGGCAGCCTTCCGGGACGGGAAATTGGAGGATATCATCGCCATCATCATCACCGACGCCTCTCCATCAACCATCCATGTTTCCCCCATCCATGAGTGAGTAATCCCTCGCTGTAGGCTATGGGGATGGTAGGGAATCGATGAGATCTATCATGTAATCAAATAAGATTGTTAGCGCATGGTGCCTAGTATCTTTGTTACTGCTTTTTGACATTGTTGCAACTTGTTATGCTTAATGCTAGTCACTAGGGCCCGAGTGCCATGATCTCGGATCTGAACATGTTATTGATTCATGATGATAGTATTGTTTGTGATCTTATCTGCAAGTTGTTTAGATATATTATTGTCCGAAACCAAAGGCCCCGAAGTGATAGAAATTAGGATAACCGGAGTGGGTGGCTGTGATATGAGGATCACATGTTTTCACGGAGTGTTAATGCTTTGCAACGGTACTCTATTAAAAGGAGTACCTTAATTTCCAGTAGATTCCCTTGAGGCCCCGCTGCAACGGGCCGGCAGGACAAAAGATGTTGTGCAAGTTCTCATTACGAGCACGTATGACTATATAAGGAACACATTCCTATGATTATTTAGTACTTGGATGCTTTATCTTATTTATTTGCAATTGCAATAGATCTTGATATTACATGAATAGTCTTGTCCATGCAACGCCCGTCCATCCATCCCTATGCCTACCGCACTCAAATCCTGCTGTTTGCTACTATTGTTACTACTGCCTTTATTTACTACTGCTGTTACTTTACTATTGCTACTACAAAACTGTTGCTACTAATAAACTACTGTTAGCAAAACTATTCACAGGTGCAGATGAATTGACAACTCAGTTGTTAAGGGTTATAAATATTGGCTCCCCTTGTGTCGAATCAATAAATTGGGTTATACTACCCTCGAAGACTGTTGTGATCCCCTATACTTGTGGGTCATCTTGACTATTTTCTGGCGCCGTTTCCGGGGAGCATCGCTTTATTTGTAAGTTCACTTGGGACCATTATTGTTCGTTGCTATCCTTTTCATCATGTGGAAAACTCGTGATGGAAAATTTCCTATATTACCATCCACTACAAGAAGAGTTATAGTTCTAAACACCTCTGTTGCACTTGATTCACCATCTGTTATAAGTAAGCTTGTTACACCACCACCACATACACATGCTACACACATTGCTACTACTGCTGAATCTGAAATTGCTTCTAATGCTCATGATGTTACTTCTACTATGCTTGATGAAAGTGGTTCATTAGGTCCTTTCCTAGATGCTAACATCGGTAGAACTATATTGGTAAACATTGAAACTCCTAGTGAAGACACTATTACACCTGTTAGATCACATGAGTCTAGAGAGAGTTATAATATTAATGATGGTTATATTGAAATGACTGATGAATTTATTGAATAATATCAAAACACACGTGGTGCTAGTGCTATTAAGAGTCTTCTTGAAAAGCTTACTATTATACCTAAACTTTTCCCTGATGCTAAGTTTGCCACATCTCCCATAAACATTAAAGATAAAGATTATGATTTCTCTCTTTATTTATCCTAGTGTGCTCAGGGAGGCACGGGGCGGTGTCGAGTCGCCGGAATCGGCACCGGACCTCGTCGGAATAGAGGGTGGTCTCTGGCGAAATTTGGCATCCTGAGGGCGAGTTGAGGTGGGGCGACAGAGGGGAAAGGAGGAGAAGACGCTGGCATTTTATCGAGCATGGTCAAAGCGAGTAATAGCGGCCGCGTTATGATGAATTGATCGCCGGTGTTAAGGCAGGAAACGGCGAGGAGGAATTAGCGTGGGGTGTGGACGATGAACACGGAGGTGGGGTCCAGTAATCAGTGAGGATGCGAGAAAGAAAGGAGGTCCACCGGTCAGTCTCTTCACGGGTTCGAAAATGAGTATGAAACGTTTTTCTTCGAGGAGGAAAAGCTGGGCTGGTTCTGGGCCTTGTGGGCTCTGTCGACTGGGCTGGTCCAGATCCTATTTTTTTTCTTCCAATTTGTTTTTCCTTTTCTGTTCTCAATTTCTGTTTTGAAAACCATACAACAAATCAAACAAACAAAACAAATCAAACATTCATCAAACTTTCCATTTGAATTTGGTTCTGTTTAACACATAAACCAAAGTCCAAAATGAAATAGTATTTTAAATCTTTTTAGGTTCCATTTATCAATTAAATAAAATGGACTATGGTTTATTAATCAAATAGGGTTTGATTTTATTAATAGAATCTTTATTTGAAATCTAAATATTTTCAAAACCAAATCAGTAGGTTTTATTTGGGAATATGAAATACTTTGGAAAGCTTATTTTAATCAAATAAACAAGTTTTGATGGTTTTCAAATAATAAAACCTTTATTAATAAAACTTGGATATTAACTCGTTGTTATTTTTATTTAATAAACCCTTACTATTTTAAACAAAGCAAAACCTTTTTGTTTCACAAACTTGGACAAGGTTTAATTTGGCTTTATAAAATAATCTTTATTTAAAATCCTTTCATTTCATTTTGAGAACCAAAACCTTTTTATAAAAAGATTTCAAAGTAGTAACAAAATACTTTTATTTTTCTTTATTAAATATTTTTTTTTCATTCCTTTAGGATTTAATTGATCCAAAGTGGTTTGAAGGTTTCCAATTGGATTCAAAAGTTTCTTCTGGCCCTGAAAATCAAACAAAGTTTTATTTTATTCATTCATTTTTCACATTACAAGATTTGGAAAATCTTGGGATGTGACAGGCTACCACCCTTAAAATAAATCTCGTACCGAGATTTGGGAAGGTTAGGGTTACAAGTAGGCTCAAAACAACTAGGGTACTACCACCCTTAAAATTTTCAAACAAACTACATAAGGCTGGTTTGGAATCTTGGGGAAACTTCTCTGGTAAACATCTGCATTGAGTCCTTTGTTTCCGCACTCTCATGGGCCAAGGTTGAGATTTTCCATAGGCTTGTTCAACTTGTTCTTCATATTTTCTGGGCAATTGCTTGCATAATGTCCTGGGTTCTTGCACTTGAAACAGTGGATATCTTGGAGTTCTTTATGTGGCTCTTGTGGACAGGTTGCTACATAATGTCCTAGCTCTTTGCAGTTGTTGCACACTACTTGGTCAATTCCCTTATTCTTTTGGTTCTCTGGGCATTCACCGGAGTAGTGTCCCATTTCCTTACATTTATGACATTGTACATGGCTTTTGTCTTTCTGTTGCTTCTTGGGTTTCTTTGATCCTTTGAACTGGGTTGTCTTGTTTGGAGGTATGAGTGATACTTTTCCTTTGTCATCAGCCTTCTAGGTTGACTTGGATCCATCTTGTTTCCTTTGTTCCACAATGGTAAAGATGGGGCATTGGATAGGAGTATGGTTATTTCCTTCACATAGGTAGCAAGTAGCTTGAGTGGTAGGACATTGTCCAACAGGATGTTTCTCTTCACAGTTGGGGCATTGATCTTCATGCTCCTTGGAAGTATGGTCCTTGTCTCCACAAATAATGCAAGCTGGGGCTCCATCTAGAATAAAAATTTTGTCATCCTTGTTGTCATACACTCTTTTGGGATAGTTTTCTTCCATGTTGATCATTTGATTAGTCACCTTAAGCATCAGTTCGGATTGTTCTTCTAAAAACTTTTGTAGTGCTGGATCTTTATCACTATTGCTGGCTATGAACTGAGCTGTTAGTTGGTTCAACTGGTGTTGGGTTGCTATGAGTTCTTTCATGTTGTCAGCTTGGTTGGTGTTGGTGTCATCAACCTTGATGTTAGAGTCTCCTGGAGTAGTCATCTGTTTGGGGTTGAATGGAGATTAGAATAGGCAAAATATTTCTAAGGGATCAATTCTAATCACACACATTACAATTCACTCAAACAATGTGCAAGCATTCACAATCAACTTTTCACTCAAACCACAAAGTTCAAACACATACTTTGTCAACAAAATATTTTTGGTACACCTCATAAGTTGGTGGGTTGGACTTAACTAAAGTATGGTGGTCCATCTATATGGTTCACTTGTGATCTTTCCTTCCTTCTTTGGTTGATTCTTCTTGCATGAAATCATGTTTCCTTGAGAAAAACTCTTGGTTACTACACTTCAAGTGGTGTGAGGTCCTTCTAACTTTTGCATTCCCTTAGTCTCTAAATCTTGATAAAGATTTCCTTGTCTAACTGGTAGTCCTTAGTGATGTCCCAGTTGGAAGTCCTTGGTGAATATGCTGAAGATGTTGAAATCATTAGGGTTGGAAGATGTTGAAGTCATTAAGGTTGAAAATGTTGGAGAAGTCCTTTGCTCATGGTGAATTCTTTGGTCAAAAGGTAGGTTTTTCCATCAAGTTTGAAATAGAAGAGATGTAGAGTTGAAACCAAAATGGTTGAGGGAAGAGTCTTACTAGATTATTTGTAAATAAGTTTTGGAACAAATATAACACCTATAGTTTTCTAAGGGTTTTTGTCCAATCCTAGGTTTACAATCCTACAGGCAACACAATGCTCTGATACCATCTGTAGAGGGAGTGTCCTTCAAATAAGGCAGAGTCCCCTGTGTTTACAATGCTAGTCCCTGGATCATTGGCTAGCATCCACAGTTTAGATGTAATATCAAGAAACAAGGGTTATAATATAACTTTATAACCAGGAATAAAATATTTTATTACATCTTACATAGCTCATTTGGCTATTACATTACATTGCAGCGGAAAAATATAAGTATGGGTCCTTCATTCTTCAAAGTGCCACAGGCAGACATGCTGGTTGTAGACTTTGTAATCCTAGTCAATCAATCTTCAAAAAAGCAATCAAACCTGCAACATTTCAAGTTACAGCCACAAGGGTCAACACATTGGAATGTATTGGCAAGTTTCACTTCTATGTTGAATATGAGTGGATCCTATCATTACATGCATATTTGGTTAAGTGGAGTTTTGGGCTCTTTTGCATAAAGCAATTTATCCTATCCTTTCAAAATGGTTTTGATCAAATCTTGGAAAAACTCCTTGGTAAAGACCAAGTTTTAAGTTATTAACAAATCCCTTGAACCCCTTGGTAACCCCAAGTGTTCAAGTTTTCTTCAAAAATCTCTTGAGTTCCTTGGTAACCCCAAGTACATCAAGTGTTTAACAAAGTCTCTTGAGCACCTTGGTAACCCCAAGTGCACCAAGTGTTAAACAAAATCTCATGAGCTTCTTGGTAACCCCAAGTGCATCAAGTTTTTATTTTAGAAATTGGAATGTCGAGATCTCCCATAGTTCAAACTTTAGTTGCTCAGTATTGTCCATAACCGGGGACACGGCTAAGTACTTAGATTTTATTATCTTCTGCAGAAGTAGTACACTTTACCCACATGTCACAATCCCATCCTTTTGCCACCAGTGGCCTATTGGATTAGTGCTCACCAAGATGGAGTACTGGCAGACTGAGAGTGTGACGAAGTCTTTCCAAAAGGTCCTCCCATACACCATTGCTAGCTTGTCTTCAGCCCCCATGAAGCATTCCAGATCCCCATGTCCAGTAACTAAAGACAATGTATGGGTCTTCCTAATGTAGTTGACTAAGCCAGAGCCATAATAGCATGTGGTTGCACACGAAAGACACAATTGGAGAAGCATGTTTAATCTCTAAGTTTCCTAGGTGGGTTTTCTTTTGGAGCACAACACAAAGAGATTACCATAGACATGGTTCCTTTTGTTGCCACCTTCTCCAAAACTTAAAGTATCCTCCACCTAGGTTGGTCATTGAGTCCTTGTTTAATTATATAAAACACAAGTCCTTTTCTCAACTTTGTAAAATCTCAACATGTATCTCTTTTCACAATAAATCATGGCTAAGCATGTACAACTACAATGTTTTCACTAAGGAATGTAAGGGCATCCTATTGGGTTTTGGCATAGCATAAGTATAAATCATTTTCATGCATGTTTCAAAATACACTAAGTATAATGAAAAATAGTAGGACTTTTGTATGATAGTGTAACTTGCCTTTTTGGTAGGGAATGGTGGTTCACTCCTTGATCTTGCTAGTCTCACACTTCACTACAAGTCAATCAAGCAAACACAAATTCAACTCACATTCCAAACCAAAGTCAAACAAACAATTTTTCACACACAAAGTAATGGAATCTAAGTCATGCATAAGCATGCAAAGGATGGTTCTATTGCAAGGATGGTCTCCACTAGGCTTCTAAACTTTGTAAGGTCCAAATTGGTCATTTACCAAAATGGCAAAGTCATTTGCAAATGGGTTTTATCCATAAACCATTTTCAAAACCTTTCATCATTTTATGTGGTGAAAAACATTTTTCTCAATGCCACAACCTTAAGTGGTTTCACCTAATAAGTTGTTGTTTCTCAAAACTTGGTGTTTATGGTCAGTAGGTTTGGTCCAAAACATTTTCTCCAAAGTTTTTACTCAAAACCATTTTTATAAACAAAACAATAGTTTTATTTAGCTAGAAATGGACTAAACCAATTAATCCATTCTAAACTTTTCCAAATCCATTTTCTAAACCATGGGTTGGTTCCTGGGGTCAGTAGGTTCTTCACAAACCATTTTTCAAAGGTTTTAACCCTAAAATCATTTTTAAACAATTTTTGTAATCTAAATAAGCACACAAATGAATCTGCAAATACAAGCAAACTAACAGATACTATTTGCTAAACCAAGGGCATGGTTGGCTAGGGCTGGTTCTCCTGATTCCAACGGTATAAAGTTTGTAATTTTTGGACGTGTGGATCCAAAGTTACATGGGTTTGAAAATCACAAACAAATCTGTTTTTCAAATTCTGTTTTAAACAGACCTGGCCACGCGTCGCGTTCTAACTGGACGGTACCGGTTCGGCCGGATTGGCGTTGCGGTGCGTTGGATCTAACGAATCGTGCGGCACAGGATGCGTAACCTTTCGCGGTTAAGTGAATCTATCATATTTGTTCGATCCAGATCCTACGGTCTGCAGCACTCAACCAAGATTTGGTGGCGCTCGACGGCTGCGCGCGGCGGCGACGGTCAGACGGTGGCGGCGCCGGCGATACAGGACGCGAGAGATGAGGAGGAGAGGCTCATCGTGATCGCAGGGATGTGGGGATGCTCAACGTGTGGTCGATGAGGCAAGGGGCGCACGAGGGTAGGAGGAATTCCTCGCAGGAGTTTGGTCTGGCGACGGTTGGCTCTGGTCGAGGTCGAAGACGAGGCTACGGTTCATGAGAAGGCAAACCAGAAGCAGGGTTAGACGCGTACGATCAAGGAGATGCTGTGTGTGTGAAGGAGGAGAAGAGGGGCGGTCTGGACTTACCGGAGGAGGTCGTCGGAGAGGTTGCAGACGCGACGGCGTTCGGAAGCTTGTCGTAGCCGACGCTCTGGGGCGCCCGCGGTCGAACAAAGAGTACTGGGAGATGCGCCAAGGAGTGGTGAGTCTCCTAGTGTGATCAGGGAGGCACGGGGCGGTGTCGAGTCGTCGGAATCGGCACCGGACCTCGTCGGAATAGAGGGTGGTCTCTGGCGAAATTTGCAGCCTGAGGGCGAGTCGAGGTTGGGCGACAGAGGGGAAAGGAGGAGAAGACGCTGGCGTTTTATCGAGCATGGTCAAAGCGAGTAATAGCGGCCGCGTTATGACGAATTGATCGCCGGCGTTAAGGCAGGAAACGGCGAGGAGGAATTAGCGCGGGGTGTGGACGATGAACAGGGAGGTGGGGTCCAGTCATCAGTGAGGATGCGAGAAAGAAAGGAGGTCCACCGGTCAGTCTCTGCACGGGTTCGAAAATGAGTATGAAACGTTTTTCTTCGGGGAGGAAAAGATGGGCTGGTTCTGGGCCTTGTGGGCTCTGTCGACTGGGCTGGTCCAGATCCTATTTTTTTCTTCCAATTTGTTTTTCCTTTTCTGTTCTCAATTTCTGTTTTGAAAACCATACAACAAATCAAACAAACAAAACAAATCAAACATTCATCAAACTTTCCATTTGAATTTGGTTCTGTTTAACACATAAACCAAAGTCCAAAATGAAATAGTATTCTAAATCTTTTTAGGTTCCATTTATCAATTAAATAAAATGGACTATGGTTTATTAATCAAATAGGGTTTGATTTTATTAATAGAATCTTTATTTGAAATCTAAATATTTTCAAAACCAAACCAGTAGGTTTTATTTGGGAATATGAAATACTTTGGAAAGCTTATTTTAATCAAATAAACAAGTTTTGATGGTTTACAAATAATAAAACCTTTATTAATAAAACTTGGATATTAACTCCTTGTTATTTTTATTTAATAAACCCTTACTATTTTAAACAAAGCAAAACCTTTTTGTTTCACAAACTTGGCCAAGGTTTAATTTGGCTTTATAAAATAATCTTTATTTAAAATCCTTTCATTTCATTTTGAGAACCAAAACCTTTTTATAAAAAGATTTCAAAGTAGTAACAAAATACTTTTATTTTTCTTTATTAAATATTTATCTTTTTCATTCCTTTAGGATTTAATTGATCCAAAGTGGTTTGAAGGTTTCCAATTGGATTCAAAAGTTTCTTCTGGCCCTGAAAATCAAACAAAGTTTTATTTTATTCATTCATTTTTCACATTACAAGATTTGGAAAATCTTGGGATGTGACACTAACATTGCTAGAACTATATTGGTAAACATTGAAACTCCTAGTGAAGACACTATTACACCTGTTAGATCACATGAGTCTAGAGAGAGTTATGATATTAATGATGGTTATATTGAAATGACTGATGAATTTATTGAATAATATCAAAACACACGTGGTGATAGTGCTATTAAGAGTCTTCTTGAAAAGCTTACTATTATACCTAAACTTTTCCCTGATGCTAAGTTTGCCACATCTCCCATAAACATTAAAGATAAAGATTATGATTTCTCTCTTTATTTATCCTATATAAACATTGTTGAGAAAGAACCTTTTTGTGGGACTGAGAATGAAAGGGCTGTGGCACATATGACTGAGCTTTCCACTATGAGTGCCTTATTTTTTGATGATGTTAAGATGCGCACCTACTTTGTTGCTATATTTCCCCTTTTTCACTAAAAGGAGAAGATAAAGCTTGGTTTAACAATTTACCTCCTGGATCCATTGATAGCCCTGATTGCTTGATTGCTACTTTCTTTCAGAAATATTTCCCTAATAGTGCTCGACATGTTGTTTTGCAGAAACTTTTTGATTTTAAATAGGGAGAAGAGGAGAAATTTCTTGAGTCATGGACAAGGTTCTGTGACTTGATTCATGTACATCCTAGATGTCCATTACCATTAAAATGATCTTCTTGATATATATTATAATGGACTAACTGATGAATCTACGACATACCTAGATAGTTTTGCTGATTGTGTTTTCAGGAAAAGAACTCCTGTAGAAGCTGAACAATTAATGGCTAAAATAAGCAACAATTATGATGCTTGGACTACAACTGAGCCAATTACACCTAAGTCAACTACACCTAAACCAATTGTTCCTAAACCAAACCCAACACCAACACCAAAGAAGAGGGGAGTGATTGAACTAAATGATGAAGTGATGAAAGAAGCTAAGAAATGTCGTAAGGAGAAGGGTATTAAATCGGAAGATGTGAAGAATTTACCTCCTATAGAAGAATTATGTAAGCCAATTTACCACTCATCTACTATTGAGGTACACTCTCTCCAACAATTTGATGAAGGTGATATTCCTTATGGTAAACCTCCTGATCAATGCTTAGAGGAACTTGATACTTTTATTGTTAAGCAAGGTAATTTTAATAAACAAGTTTAGAATCATTTATTGGAAAATTCTAGAACTATTAATGAGTTGAAAGATATTGTGGAAAGAACTTCTAATGATGTTAAAATGCTTGTTAAACACTTCCAAATGATTCAAACTCAAATTTATGAACTTGCTAAAGTATAAAAGGATATTCTAGTTAATGCTTCTAGAGATAAACATGCTTATGAAATTAGAACTAGGAGTGGTGCTACCACTCAGGCTCCCTTATATCCTGAGGGACATCCTAAAAGAATAGAGCAGGATTCTCAACAAGATGAAAATAGTGGTACTCCTTCTAAGAGAAAGAAAAAGAAACATAAAATAGTAGAGGAACCTTCTGAACCTGCTATAGATCCTAATAGTATATTTTTCTCTGATGCTGAAAATGAAAGTGGTAATGATAAAAATGATGCTCCTGATAAGGAATAAATTGAAGAGGAACCTTGATACGTCCAATTTTCATCACCATTCTATATCATAATTTGCCTCTATTTATTGATATATGTCTTATTATGAGGTGTTACTTATGTCTTTTCCTCTGTTTTTGCATGTTGGATGATTCTTGGGGGATGAACTGCTGGAGTCAGGATTCTGATGGAAGAATAGGTGTTTTGATGCAATTTCACAAAGATCAGAAAAATATTTGTAAATTATATTTTCCCAGAAGACAAAGGAAGCCAGAAGGGGAGTCGTAGCTGGGCCACAAGGGGCCCACACCCCCCTGGCACGGGTCCCCCCTAGGCCGCGCCTAGGGAAGGTGTGGCCCAGCTGGCCGACATTCGACTCCACCCTCTCGCCTGTAACTTCCTCTCAGAACCCTAAAACTAAGCGAGCGACCACAGAAAAATTTCCCCCACCTCTGCGAGGCGGAAAACACCGAGAGAGAAAGAGCTCTCCAGCAGACAGATTTCTCTCGGGGAAATTTCTTCCCGGAGAGGTGAGATCATTGCCATCAACATCATCGTCAAACTAGACTTCATCGGCATCATCATCATCATCCACACAATCATCTCCACCAGCACCATCATCACCACTCCATCCCGCTGTAACAATCATGTTGAATACTTGCATAGTTCTCAGGGGACACTTTCCCTGTGTGGATTACTATTGTAGTTGATGCTTGTGAGTGGAACCATTGGATTATTGTTTATGTTCAGATTGTTATCCATTACCATATCATCTTTGATCTTGATCCATATGATGTCTTGTGAGTAGTTCGTTTAGTTCTTGAGGACATGGGACAAGTCATGTTGTTAGTAGTTGATTTGTGTTGAGTTATTATTCAATGGTTTAGTATTTAAGTTGTGGTGTTATTCTTCTAGTGGTGTCATGTGAACGTCGACTACATGATACTTCACCATTTATGGGCCTAGGGGAATGCATTGTGTATTTGGCTACTAATTGTGGGGTTGCCGGAGTGACAAAACCTGAACCCCCGTTAGGACACCTTTGCACAAGGGAGTGTAGGATCTCAGAGTTTAAGGCTATGGTTAGATTTATATCTTAATTACTTTCCTGTAGTTGCGGATGCTTGCAGGGAGTTTAATCACAAGTATGTATTAGTCCAAGTAAGGTCGGTTTGTTAGCACAGGTTCACCCACACAACACTTACAACACCAAAGAAAGGTACTCAGCTATTTGAAGCGAAAGCACTTTATAGAATTCCCATGTGTCCTCGAGAACGTTTGGTCCTTATAAGTATTTCCACCGGCTTGTCCTTTGCTAATAAAGGATTGGGCCACTTGCTGCAATTGTTTGTTGTCTTTATTACTTACACTTTGTTTTGTAGCTTTATCAGAAAACCACTAAAAATCTGTTTGCTAAGTATTTACAGAGATTTCCTGCTCCATACCACTAGTCAACACCTTCTGCTCCTCGTTGGGATCTACACTCCTATTTATCAAAATAACTGCGATAGACCCCATATACTTGTGGGTCATCAAGACTATTTTCTAGCGCCTTTGCTAGGGAGTCAAGCACTATTGAAGAGTGGAACTGGTAAAGGAAACTTCTGCTGTGAGTATTGCTTTTGTTTCTATTTGTTGCTTTGTTTCCAATATGGATGACCCACTTGGTTTTCTGTTTGGGAAAACTACTACCACTATTAGGGTAGTAGATGAACCACCACCTATTGAGATAGATCCTTTTAAGATACCTACAAGTAATGTTGATCGTGTTATGGATAATTATTATTTAGGGGATGCAACTGTCCACCCTGGTGATCATTTTCTTTTTATCCATGAATTATGTGGGTTGTTTAAGTGTGTAGGTATCACAGCTGAACATGTGAGAAGAAGTTACTCTCCATATCCTTGAAAGGGAGAGCTGAAGAATGGTATAAGTTGCTGAAGAATGGGCAATCCATGGAATGGGAGGAAATTGCATCTCCTTTTATTCTAAATTTTATCCTCCTAGTGAAATTCATAAGGATAGAAATTTGATATATAACTTTTGGCCTCATAATGGAGAGAGTACAACTCAAGCTTGGGAGAGATTGAAGTTACTAATGCTTAAATGTCCTATTCATGAACTCCCTAACAATATTATTATCAATAACTTTTATGCTAGGATCTCTCTTCATGATAAAGATTTACTAGATGCTTCTTATGCTAGATCATTCACACATATGAAGGAAGAAGCTAAATGGGATCTCGTAGACTGTATTCAATAGAACACTGAAGCTTGGGAGAATGACAAAGGAAGAAAGTCAGGTATAAACTATGATTATGAATGCATTAAATCTTTTATGGGAACTGATGACTTCCGTGATATTAGTAATGAGTTTGGTCTTGATCCCCAAGTTCTTGCAAAATGTTTTAAGGCCTTTGCCTCTTTTATTGAAATTCCAAAAAAATAATGGGACAAGTACCATGCTGCTTATAAAGACATTGTTACCATGTTCCTGCTAGCATAGAAGTTTGTACCGTTGATCCTATTTTTCCTGAACCTTATGTTGAGAAAATCCCTTTTCTTGCTAAGGTAAAGGAACATTCTATCATAGCTAATGTGGTTAGCAAAAATACAAAGAAAACCGTGGAACCCGTTGAGCAAATAAATATTGAACCTGTGGTAGCTATTGTGAAAGATCTTGTCACTAAAAATATAGAGGATGAGCACATTGTCTTCTGTGAAAACTCTTCTAATATTATCTCTCATCCTAAAAAGGCTAGAAAAGCTAGTATACCTGTGATTTCTGTTAGAATTGGTCATCATTTCTATTATGGTTTATGTGATATTAGTGCTAGTTCTAGTGCTATTCCTTATGAGCTTTATAGGGAAATTATGCATGAAATTGGTGCTTGTGAGCTTGAGGACATTGATGTGGTTATTCACCTTGCTAATAGAGAGACAGTCTATACCATTGGCATTGTAAGAGATGTGAAGGTTCTTTGTGGTAAGATTAAATATCCTGCTCATTTTCTAGTACTTGGTAAAGAAGCTAGTAAAACCTATCCTATTATCTTTGGTAGACCCTTATTGAATACTTGTGGGGCTATCATAGATTGTAGGAAGGAAATTTTTTTGACTAAGTTTGATGGAGAGTCTTATGAGTTTAATTTTTCCAAATTTTCTAAAACTCCTTATGAAAATGTACTGCCTAATGAGGATTTCAGGGTTGAACAACTTTCTACTATTTCTCTTGCTCCTAACAATGCTTTGCAGCAGTTTATGGAGGATCACGAAAGCGATGTCTTCATGAAGGAAAGAAATGAGATTGATGAGGTTTTCCTTCGTCATCCTGAGTTACTTAAGCATAATCTACCTGTGGAAGATTTGGGTACCAAACTACCACATAAAGGGGACCCTGTTTTAGAAATAAAACCTCTACCTAATGATCTTAAATATGCTTATCTTGATGATAAGAAAGTATATCCTATTATTATTAGTTCTAAACTTTCTGGAAAGGAATAAGAGAGGTTATTGGAGGTACTAAAGAAACACCGAGGAGCTATTGACTATACTCTTGATGATTTAAAAGGAATTTCTCGTACTATATGTCAGCATGCTATTAATATAGAACCTGATGCAAAACCAGTTATTGAGCACCAACACCGTTTAAATCCTAAGATGAAGGATGTGGTAAGAAATGATGTATTAAAACTCCTTGATGCTAGTATTATTTGCCCTATTGCTGATAGCCAATGGGTTAGCCCTGTTCATTGTGTTCCAAAGAAAGGGGGAATTACTGTTGTGCCTAATGAAAATAATGAGCTTATACCCCAAAGAGTAGTGGTTAGGTATAGGATGTGTATCGATTTTACAAAGGTTAATAAAGTTACTAAGAAAGATCATTATCCTTTGCCCTTTATTGATCAAATTCTAGAAAGGTTTTCTAAAAAGACCCACTTTTTCTTCCTTGATGGTTATTCTAGGTTTTCTCAAATTGTTGTGAAAGAACAAGACCAAGATAAAACCACTTTCACTTGTCTTATGGCACTTATGCTTATAGGCGTATGCCTTTTTGTTTATGTAATGCTCTTGCTACCTTTCAGAGATGTATGTCTGCTATTTTTCATGGTTTTTGTGAAGAAATTGTGGAGGTTTTCATGGAAGATTTCTTTTTCTATGGAACTTCTTTTGACAACTGTTTGCACAACCTTGATTAAGTTTTGCAGAGACGTGAAAAAACCAACCTTGTTCTTAATTGGGAGAAATGCCATTTTATGGTTAATGAAGGAATTGTTCTTGGACACAAAATTTCTGAAAGAGGCATTGAAGTTGACAGAGCCAAAATTGAAGCAATTGAGAAGATGCCTTTCCCTAGGGATATAAAAGGTATTCGTAGTATCCTTGGTCATGCTGGTTTCTATAGGAGGTTTATTAAAGATTTCTCCAAAATTTCAAAGCCCCTTACTAATCTTCTTCAAAAAGATGTACCTTTTGTTTTTGATGATGATTGTAAGGAAGCTTTCGAAACTTTGAAGAAAGCTTTAACTACTGCTCCTATTGTTCAATCACCTGATTGGAGTTTACCTTTTGAAATTATGTGTGATGCTAGTGATTTTGCTATGGATGTTGTCCTTGGGCAACATGTTGATAAGAAGTTGAATGTTATTCATTATGCTAACAAGATTCTAGATGCTGCTCAAAAGAATTATGCTACTACTGAAAAAGAGTTCTTAGGTGTAATCTTTGCTTGTGATAAGTTTAGACCTTATATTGTTGACTCAAAGGTTAGTATTCATACTGATCATGCTGCTATCAAGTACCTTATGACAAAGAAGGATGCTAAGCCTAGGATTATTAGATGGGTGTTTCTTTTACGAGAGTTTGATCTGCATATTGTAGATAGGAAAGGTTGTGAAAATCCTGTTGGTGACAATTTATCTCGTTTGGAAAACATTTCTTTTGACCCTTTGCCTGTTAATGATACTTTTCCAAATGAGCAGTTGGCTGCAATAAGGGTAAGTCCGCATGAGAGTCCGTGGTATGCTGATTATCCTAACTTTATTGTTTCCAAGTATTTGCCTCCAACCTTTACAGCCCAACAAAGAAGAAAATTCTTTTATGATCTAAGGCATTACTTTTGGGATGACCCATAGTTATATAAAGAAGGAGTAAATGGTATTATGCGAACATGTGTTCCAGAATTTGAACAACAAGAGATATTGAGAAAATGTCACGGCAGTGCTTATGGAGGACATCATGTTGGGGATAGGACTGCACAAAAGGTTTTACAATCTGGATTTTATTGGCCTACCCTTTTCAAGGACGCAAGGAAGTTTGTCTTATCATGTGACGAATGTCAAAGAGTTGGTAACATATCTAGACGCAATGAGATGCCTATGAATTATTCTCTTGTTATTGAACCTTTTGATTGTTGGGGATTTGACTTTATGGGTCCCTTTCCTTGTTCAAAAGGGTATACTCATATTGTTGTTGCTATTGACTATGTTACAAAGTGGGTAGAAGCCATACCTACAAATAGTGCCCATGGTAAGACCACCTTAAAAATGCTTAAAGATGTTATTTTTCCTAGGTTTGGTGTACCTAGATATCTCATGACTGATGGAGGATCTCATTTTATTCTTGGTGGTTTTAGGAAAACTCTCGCTGAATATGATGTTAACCATAGAATTGCTTCAGCTTATCTCCCCCAAACCAGTGGGAAAGTAGAACTTTCCAATAGGGAAATTAAACCTATCTTGCAGAAGACTGTCAATAGATCTATGAAAAATTGGGCTAAAAAGTTGAATGACTCTTTATGGGCTTATAGAACTTCTTATAAAAATCCTATGGGGATGTCTCCTTACAAAATGGTCTATGGGAAGGCTTGTTAGTTGCCTTTAGAATTAGAACACAAAGCTTATTGGGTAGTGAAAGAATTGAATAGAGATTTTAAACTTGCCGATGAGAAAAGATTGCTTGACTTGAGTACTTTAGATGAGTGGAGAAGTGAAGCTTATGAAAATGCTAGACTCTTTAAGGAAAAAGTAAAAAGATGGCATGATAGGAGAATTCTCAAAAGGGAGTTCCATGTTGGTGAGAAAGTTCTTTTGTATAGGTCTCGTCTCAAATTTTTTGCAGGGAAACTACTCTCAAAATGGGAAGGACGTTTTGTTATTAAGGAAGTATATCGTTCAGGTGCTATCAACATATCTTCTTTGAAGGACGACACCACGCAGGTGGTGAATGGACAAAGACTTAAACATTATATCTCTAGAGATTCCTATAATGAAGATGCGGATGTTATTCAAATGGTGACCCTGGAAGAATTTATAAGAAACCAAACACCAGAATCTGTAGAGTTCGTCTTTGAGTAGGTAAAAGTGGTGAAAACAGAAGGTTCGTGAAAATCCAATCATTTTATATTTTTGATGTTTTCAATACACACGGAAGGTTACGAGACAGAATAGAGGAGGAAACAGAGGCCGGGGTGGCCAAACCCACCCTAGGAGCGGGCCCCAGCTAGCCGCGCCTGGAGGGGGTGTAAGCCCCCCGAGCTCCGTCTCCGCCTCGTTTTCGTACCAGTACCTTCCTTATGTATTGAAACTTTGTAATATATAACCCCATGGATCCCCCGAGGTTCGTGCATAGTGTTCTTGTCGTGTTTTTGTTTCGTTCTGTTTCTATCAGGAAATCTTCTCGAGTTTAGAGCACCATGGTCTCTGCCAACGACAAATGCAATAAGCCCGAGGAAGATGATCCTCAAGACCCCAAGGAGGAAGATATCTTGGTTGGGGATGAAGAAGACATGGAGGAGGAAGAGCATCCGGACACCCGCGCTACTGTTGGAAGCATTGGAGTGGTGGCAAACCCTACCAAGCTTAGGAGGACATCACGAATGTCTACAGGAGGTAAACCTCTATGTATCATCTTCGTTCCATGGTCACTTCCTCCACATACCAAGAGACCCTTCCATACTCTTATACATGAGCATCAATACCAACAGGTGCCCCAAGGGAACTTGCCCTCGGCTTGGGATATGCCCCGTTCTAACCATGCAGGGGAGGAGCACACTAAGAAGGAAGAGTGGGGAAAGAATAACAAGGACTGGGATTCTTGGTCCAACATGATCATGAACCGCATTGAGCAAAACTTGGAGTTTATTTGTACTCTAACTTTCGAGTTTGATGATTTGAAGAAACTTATTGTCACATCCCAAGATTTTCCAAATCTTGTAATGTGAAAAATAAATAAACAAAATAAAATTATTGTTGAAAATCAGGGTGAAAAGAAACTTTTGTTTTTAAATGGAAATTAAAATCCCATCTTGAACCAACTTTAATTAAAGTTTGAATTCAACAAAAATCCAAATTAAAAGAAATGCACTCCTCATAAAAATACATCTGGAAATTTAAACACTTGGAAAATAAATCCAAACCCTAAAACCCTAATGGAATAAAAATCATTTCCAAGTTATCTCCAAGCCTATGGATTTGATCCATATAAAATCTTGTCAACAAACATTTACAAATGATCAATAAAGACAAATAGAAATGTTATAAGACCATAGAAATTGGTTTCACTCAATTTGGAACCATAAATAAAATCTTATGAATTTAATAAGATAAGAAATTGAATTCCCAAAGCTAATAAAGAACCTATCTAGAAACCCATACCAATTGGTGAACAAATGATCCTAAATAAATTTAAAAGGATAAACAAATAATAAACAATATTTCACAAATTGGAATCACCAAGTTTGGATCTCTAAATAAAAATATATGGATTTTATAAGATAAAGAAAGAATTATTAAAGAAAGGATTTTTTTTAAAGACCAAATAAAATCTTGGCCAAATCCATAAACAAATGGAATGAATATAATCCAAATCCAAATAAAATATTGGATAAATAAATTCCAAACTAAAATAAAATGGCTTAGACCAAATCCTATTGGAATAAAGACAAACCCAAATTTTAAATGATTAATAAATCTTATTAAAAACTTTCCAAATAATTCAAGATGGATTATTTGACACCCAATTAATCAAATAAAAACTTACTGAAAGGTTTTGGAAGAAATTAGAAATCAAATGGAAATTAAAAACATTATTAAATCCTATCTAATTAAAAACTAGAGCCTATTTTGAATAAATAAAAGGCCCCAAAATGACTAAGGTTTTATCCTAAAAATGACTTCAGAATACAATACTAATCAGTATTCAAACCCACACAAAATTTGGCAAGGTTTTGAATTCAAATGAATGTTTGAATTGGCCAAACAAAATCAAAACAGAAAAATATCAAAAGAGAAAAAGAAAAACAAATAGAACAGAAAAAATAAAATATGAAAAGGACCCAACCAAACTAGTCTGGCCCAACTAAGCCCAACCTAGCCCACTGCTCCTTCTCCCCGCAGGAAAACGATTCGAACCAGTGAACGAACCCACAGCGACACTGACTCGTGGACCCCCACCTCCCCTCTCTCTCTTCGCTGACGAAACGGCCCTACCGCCAGCTCCTTCTTCCTCACCCGCCGCTGACCTCGCCTCTACTGTTTCTGCCGGCGTTGAATGCGAATGAATTGGCATAAATGCGCCAGTAATCCCTCCCCGTGATTACTCCCACTTAACTGCCTCCTTCCCCTCCTTCATTCCCCTCAAGCATCACACGACCAGAGCCATCAGGCCGTCCTAGATTTGCTCTGCAACCTCGCGGCCCCGACGAGCTTTCTTCCTCGATTCCGACCAAGCCGTGCCTACCCTCTACCTATAACCCCCACGAGCATGACCCCCACTCTCTTGCGCATCTGCCAATAGCTCTTGATCATCCGTGCGTGCCCCTTATGCTCGGCAACAACCACGCCTGAGCGTCGCCGCCGACTGCCTCCGCTCCGTCAACCTCTCCCGGTGAGAACAGACCACCCGAGCTCTTCCGTTGAAACCCCTATGATCTATGCACTCTCCCGCATCTAACGGTATCTGTATCTTGCCCTCTGGTGGACTTCAGCCCCGTCCCCGTCGTCAAGCAGAAGCTCCTGGCGCCACCTCTAACTCCGGCGAGCAATCGCCAGCACATGCGAGCACCCCTTCGTCAACCACGGGCACGTTGAGCTTCCCCATGCCACGGCGAACCTGGTGAGCCATACCTCTCTCTCGTTCGCTTCCTGCAACCACCGCGACGCCGTAGCCAGACACGTCGCCGCCACCTGCCGCCGCTAGCGCCGCCCTCCTCTGAAGGGGTACGCTAGTTCTGAACCGTGCGATATGACTTAAATCTAACGGCTGCCATCGCTTGATCCGGCCGAAGCGGTACCGACGAATAGAAATGCGCCGCGTGTCATAGAGACAGAATTAAAAACAGAATTTGATCTATTTGTGATTCAATTTTGTAAAATCTATAACTTTTAATCTACACGTCCAAAATTTGCAAACTTTATATCAATGGATTCAGAAAAACAATCCCTAGCCAACCATGCACTTTGTTTAGTAAAAAGCTTCTGGTAAAATGTTTATTTTTGCAGAAACTTATGTATGCTTGTTTAGGTGATAAAAATTATTCTAAAATGATTTTGGGGATAAAATCTTTGGCAAATGGTTTGTTTTGAACCTACTGACCCTAGGAAACAAATTGTGGTTTCAAAAATGTATTTGGTGAAACAAAATAATGAAACTTGGATTTAAACCAATTCTAGTCAAATAAAAATATGGTTTAATTATTAAAAATGGTTTTGGAAGAAAACTATTGAGAAATGTTTTGGAAATAAACTCTCTGACCCTAAACACAAGATTTTATGGTTTGAAAACATATTATGTGAACCCTATAGATTAATGCCTTATTGAAAACATTTTTACACCACATAAAATGGTACCTTGTTTTAAAAAGGGTTTATAAAGTGAAACCTATTACAAATGACTTTGACACTTTATAAAATGGACAATAGGTGTTTTCCAAATGTTTACAACCTACTAGAAACCACTTTTACAAATAAAACAACCTATTGCATGCTTGCATGCATTACTTTGATTTTCTCATTTTATGTGATGAATTGCTTGAATGGTAGATTGAAATATTGTTTGCTTGATTGAATTGTAGTGATTTGAAGTGAGTGAACATTGCAAAGAACAAGGAAGTGAACTTATAATATCTACCAAAAAGGCAAGTGATGCTTCATACCTTGTCCCATTATTTTCACTATGCATTAGTGATATTTCTAAGTAGGACTTGCATGGAATTTTGCTAAGTATAAACTATGCCATGGGAAAACCTAGTAGATGAAACCTTAGTAGAATTTCCTAAGTTAATATTCCTACTACTATCATGCTTAGCTTAGCTAGTATAAAAGAAGGGTGGAATATATATTCATGCTATGGAAAATTTCTAAGTCTGAGGACTTGTGTTTTGTTTAATAAAACAACTAAGTGAATGAATCACCTGGGTGGAATGGAAGGAATGGTTTGTGTTGAGTGGTTACACAAGGCCAGGGGACTGGTGAACCTTGTGTATCTCACTTGTGGATGGCCACCCAGGAACAAAGAGATTTGAGATGTCAAATGTTGAGAAGCTTCAAGTGCAGCCACTTGGCATTATGGGCTCTGCCTGGATCATATAGGTTGCAATAACTTAGCGAAATGGACAGTTGGTGGTAGGGGTTTGATAGGTTGGAGCGCGTCCATTTTGGTCTAAGGGAAGGCTTCTAAAAGATCTTGTCTTGGTGAAACCAAGTCTTGTGGGGAAAGTGCACCACCTCTGCAGAGTGTAAAATGTAAGTACTTAGCCATGTCCCTGGCAAAGGACAATTTGAGCATCAAGACATGGAAGCTATCAAGAATCTCATCATCCCAATTTCTAAGTTAAAATCTTGTGGGTGAACAAGGGTTAAAGTATCACCAATTTCTATTGGGAGATACCTTGGGAAAGATTTTGTCAAAGCAAAAACTTAGTGTTTTCAAATGATAGGAAAAATCTATTTTGAGCAAAGCAAGCCTAAGCTCCACTTAGACAAAAGCATATAGATGATAGACTCCACTATACTATCATAGTATCACTTGCTAATACAATTCAAATGTATTGACCCTTGTGGCTGTAACTTGTTATGTTGCAGGTTTGTTTGATATTAGTGAAGTTTAATGATTAGGATTACAAGTCTACAACCAACATGTCTGCCTGTGGCACTTTGAAGATGAAGGACCCCATGCTATTGTTATATTCTGCTGCATTGTAATGAGATAGCCAAATGAGCTATGTAAGATGTAATAAATTATTTTATTCCTGGTTATAAAGTTGTATTATGACCTTTGTTTCTTGATATTACATCTTAACTGTGGATGCTAGCTATTGATCCAGGGACTAGCATTGTAAACACAGGGATCTCTACCTTATTAAAGGTTGGGAGCCTTACAGATGGTATCAAAGAATTGTGTTGCCTGTAGGATTTGTAAACCTAGGATTGGACAAAAACCCTTAGAAAAATAGGAGTTGTATTTGTTCCAAAAAACTTATTTACAAACAATCTTGTAAACTCTTTCCTCAACCACTTTGGTTTTGATTCTACATCTCTTCTATTTCAAACTTGATGGACAAGCCTATCCCATGGCCAAAGACTTCACCATGTGCTAAGGACTTCATCAACTCTAATGACTTCAACATCTTCAACTCTAATGACTTCAACATCTTCAACTCTAATGACTTCAACATCTTCAGCATTTTCACCAAGGACTTCAACCTTGGATATCACTAAGGACTACAAGTGAGACAAGAAATATTGCTCAAGAACTTGAAGACTAAGGGAATACAACTTAGAAGGAACCATCATCACCTTGAAGTTTTTGTGACCAAGAATTTTCCCAAGGATACAAAGATCTTGTTCATGAAGAATCAACCAAGAAGGATGGAAAGATTTTAAGTGAACCATATAGATGGACCACCATATTTAGTTTAAGTCAAACCCACCAACTTATGTGGTGTAACAAAAATATTTTTGGTTTCCTAAAGATATGCTTGAAACTTGTTGTTTGAGTGGAATGTTTGTTTGTGATTGCTTGCACATTGCTTGTGTGAATTATGATGTGTGTGATTAGAATTATTTCCTTAGAAATATTTTGCCTATTCTAGCCCCAAACCAACCCAAACAGATGACTTCTCCAAGAGACTCCAACATCAAGGATGGTGACAACAACAACCAAGAGAACAACATGAGAGAACAACTGCTTGCAAGACAAACCCAGTTGAACCAAGTGACAACTCAGTTCTTGGCCAACAACAGTGAGTTAGACCCAACTATGCAAGAGGTTTTGAAAACTCAATCCCAATTGTTGCAAGGGATGGTTACTCAAATGATCAACATGGGAGACAGCTCTTCCCAAGGAGTTTTTGACAACAAGAAAGACAAAGATGTTATTCTAGAAGGAACCCAAGCTTGCAATATTTGTGGAGACAAGGATCACACTTCCAAGGAGCATGAAGATCAATGCCCCAATTGTGAAGAGAAACATCCATCTAACCAATGCCCCACATCCCAAGCTACTTGTTACCTATGTGAAGGAAACAATCATGTCCCTATCCAATGCCCCATCTATTCCATAGTTGAACAAAGGAAACAAGGTGGAGTGCAACAACAGATTACAGATTACCATAAGAGAGCCAAGTATACCAAGAAGGATGAGGACAAAGGAAAATCTCCACTTCTACCCCATGCAATATGACCCAATTTAAAGGACCAAAGAAGAGGCATATGAATTATCCAAGGAGCAATAGAAGGTCAAAGAAACCAGTAGACATTCCTACCTATGAGATAACATATGAAGATCATGAACTAGAAGCACTCCTAGCTTTGGAGAAACCTAAGAAAAAGAAGGACAAAAGCCATGTGCAATGTAATCATTGTAAAGAAATGGGACATTATGCCAGTGAATGTCCAGAGAAGCAGAAGTATAAAGAGATTAGCCAAGTGTGGTGCAACAACTGCAAAGAGCTAGGCCATTATGTAGCAAATTGCCCACAGAAGATACGTGAAGAACTCAATCTTATCACATGTTACAATTGTGGTAACCAAGGACATTATGCAAGCAATTGTCCAGAAAAGATGAAGCACAAGATAAACAAGCCTATGGAGGATCTCAGCCTTGTCACATGTTTCAAGTGTGGAAACAATGGACACTATGCAGATGTTTGCCCAGAAAAGTTTCCCCAAGATCCCCAGCAAGACAAGATGTAATTTAGTTGGAAAATTTTTAAGGGTGGTAGTACCCTAGATGCTTTGAGCCAACTTGTAACCCTAGCCTCCCCAAATCTCGGGACAAGATTTATTTTAAGGGTGGTAGCCTGTCACATCCCAAGATTTTCCAAATCTTGTAATGTGAAAAATAAATAAACAAAATAAAATTATTGTTGAAAATCAGGGTGAAAAGAAACTTTTGTTTTTAAATGGAAATTAAAATCCCATCTTGAACCAACTTTAATTAAAGTTTGAATTCAACAAAAATCCAAATTAAAAGAAATGCACTCCTCATAAAAATACATCTGGAAATTTAAACACTTGGAAAATAAATCCAAACCCTAAAACCCTAATGGAATAAAAATCATTTCCAAGTTATCTCCAAGCCTATGGATTTGATCCATATAAAATCTTGTCAAAAAACATTTACAAATGATCAATAAAGACAAATAGAAATGTTATAAGACCATAGAAATTGGTTTCACTCAATTTGGAACCATAAATAAAATCTTATGAATTTAATAAGATAAGAAATTGAATTCCCAAAGCTAATAAAGAACCTATCTAGAAACCCATACCAATTGGTGAACAAATCATCCTAAATAAATTTAAAAGGATAAACAAATAATAAACAAGATTTCACAAATTGGAATCACCAAGTTTGGATCTCTAAATAAAAATATATGGATTTTATAAGATAAAGAAAGAATTATTAAAGAAAGGATTTTTTTTAAAGACCAAATAAAATCTTGGCCAAATCCATAAACAAATGGAATGAATATAATCCAAATCCAAATAAAATATTGGATAAATAAATTCCAAACTAAAATAAAATGGCTTAGACCAAATCCTATTGGAATAAAGACAAACCCAAATTTTAAATGATTAATAAATCTTATTAAAAACTTTTCCAAATAATTCAAGATGGATTATTTGACACCCAATTAATCAAATAAAAACTTACTGAAAGGTTTTGGAAGAAATTAGAAATCAAATGGAAATTAAAAACATTATTAAATCCTATCTAATTAAAAACTAGAGCCTATTTTGAATAAATAAAAGGCCCTAAAATGAATAAGGTTTTATCCTAAAAATGACTTCAGAATACAATACTAATCAGTATTCAAACCCACACAAAATTTGGCAAGGTTTTGAATTCAAATGAATGTTTGAATTGGCCAAACAAAATCAAAACAGAAAAAATCAAAAGAGAAAAATAAAAACAAACACAACAGAAAAAATAAAATATGAAAAGGACCTAGCCCAACTAGTCTGTCCCAACTAAGCCCAACCTAGCCCACTGCTCCTTCTCCCTGCAGGAAAACGATTCGAACCAGTGAATGAACCCACAGCGACACTGACTCGTGGACCCCCACCTCCCCTCTCTCTCTTCGCTGACGAAACGGCCCCACCGCCAGCTCCTTCTTCCTCACCCGCCGCTGACCTCGCCTCTACTGTTTCTACCGGCGTTGAATGCGAATGAATTGGCATAAACGCGCTAGTAATCCCTCCCCGCGATTACTCCCACTTAACTGCCTCCTTCCCCTCCTTCATTCCCCTCAAGCATCACACGACCAGAGCCATCAGGCCGTCCCAGATTTGCTCTGCAACCTCGTGGCCCCGACGAGCTTTCTTCCTCGATTCCGACCAAGTCGTGCCTCCCCTCTGCCTATAACCCCCACGAGCATGACCCCCACTCTCTTGCGCATCTGCCAATAGATCTAGATCATCCGCGCGTGCCCCTTATGCTTGGCAACAACCACGCCTGAGCGTTGCCGCCGACTGCCTCCGCTCCATCAACCTCTCCCGGTGAGAATAGACCACCCCGAGCTCTTCCGTTGAAACCCCTATGATCTATGCACTCTCCCGCATCTAACGGTATCTGTATCTTTCCCTCTGGTGGACTATAGCCCCGTCCCCGTCGTCAAGCAGAAGCTCCTGGCGCCACCCTAACTCCGGCGAGCAATCGCCAGCACATGCGAGCGCCCCTTCGTCAACCACGGGCACGTTAAGCTTCCCCACGCCACGGCGAACCTGGTGAGCCATACCTCTCTCTCGTTTGCTTCCTGCAACCGCCACGACGCCGTAGCCAGACACGCCGCCGCCACCTGCCGCCTCTAGCGCCACCCTCCTCTGGTCAGTCGCACACTAGCCATTCGATTTAAATTCAACGAGTGCGATAGGTTCACTTAACTGAAGGGGTATGCTAGTTCTGAACTGTGCGATATGACTTAAATCTAACGGCTTCCATCGCTTGATCCGGCCGAAGCGGTACCGATGAATAGAAATGCGCCGCGTGTCACAGAGACAGAATTAAAAACAGAATTTGATCTATTTGTGATTCAATTTTGTAAAATCTATAACTTTTAATCTACACGTCCAAATTTTGCAAACATTATATCAATGGATTCAGAAAAACAAGCCCTAGCCAACCATGCACTTTGTTTAGTAAAAAGCTTCTGGTAAAATGTTTATTTTTTCATAAACTTATGTATGCTTGTTTAGGTGATAAAAATTATTCTAAAATGATTTTGTGGATAAACTCTTTGGAAAATGGTTTGTTTTGAACCTACTGACCCTAGGAAACAAATTGTGGTTTCAAAATGTATTTGGTGAAACAAAAGAATGAATCTTGGATTTAAACCAATTCTAGTCAAATAAAAATATGGTTTAATTATTAAAAATGGTTTTGGAAGAAAACCTTTGAGAAATGTTTTGGAAATAAACTCTCTGACCCTAAACACAAGATTTTATGTTTGAAAACATATTATGTGAACCCTATAGATTAATGCCTTATTGAAAACATTTTGACACCACATAAAATGGTACCTTGTTTTAAAAAGGGTTTATAAAGTGAAACCTATTACAAATGAGTTTGCCACTTTATAAAATGGCCAATAGGTGTTTCCAAATGTTTACAACCAACTAGAAACCACTTTTACAAATAAAACAACCTATTGCATGCTTGCATGCATTACTTTGATTTTATCATTTTATGTGATGAATTGCTTGAATGGTAGATTGAAATATTGTTTGCTTGATTGAATTGTAGTGATTTAAAGTGAGTGAACATTGCAAAGAACAAGGAAGTGAACTTATACCCTCTACCAAAAAGGCAAGTGATGCTTCATACCTTGTCCCATTATTTTCACTATGCATTAGTGATATTTCTAAGTAGGACTTGCATGGAATTTTGCTAAGTATAAACTATGCCATGGAAAAACCTAGTAGATGAAACCTTAGTAGAATGTCCTAAGTTAAGATTCCTACTACTATCATGCTTAGCTTAGCTAGTATAAAACAAGGGTGGAATATATATTCATGCTATGGAAAATTTCTAAGTCTGAGGACTTGTGTTTTGTTTAATAAAACAACTAAGTGAATGAATCACCTGGGTGGAATGGAAGGAATGGTTTGTGTTGAGTGGTTACACAAGGCCAGGGGACTGGTGAACCTTGTGTATCTCACTTGTGGATGGCCACCCAGGAACAAAGAGATTTGAGATGTCAAATGTTGAGAAGCTTCAAGTGCAGCCACTTGGCATTATGGGCTCTGCCTAGATCATATAGGTTGCAATAACTTAGCCAAATGGACAGTTGGTGGTAGGGGTTTGATAGGTTGGAGCGCGTCCATTTTGGTCTAAGGGAAGGCTTCTGAAAGATCTTGTCTTGGTGAAACCAAGTCTTGTGGGAAAAGTGCACCACCTCTGCAGAGTGTAAAATCTAAGTACTTAGCCATGTCCCTGGCAAAGGACAATTTGAGCATCAAGACATGGAAGCTATCAAGAATCTCATCATCCCAATTTCTAAGTTAAAATCTTGTGGGTGAACAAGGGTTAAAGGATCACCAATTTCTATTGGGAGATACCTTGGGAATGATTTTGTCAAAGCAAAAACTTAGTGTTTTCAAATGATAGGAAAAATCTATTTTGAGCAAAGCAAGCCTAAGCTCCACTTAGACAAAAGCATATAGATGATAGACTCCACTATACTACCATAGTATCACTTGCCTATACAATTCAAATGTATTGACCCTTGTGGCTGTAACTTGTTATGTTGCAGGTTTGTTTGATATTAGTGAAGTTTAATGATTAGGATTACAAGTCTACAACCAACATGTCTGCCTGTGGCACTTTGAAGATGAAGGACCCCATGCTATTGTTATATTCTACTGCATTGTAATGAGATATCCAAATGAGCTATGTAAGATTTAATAAATTATTTTATTCCTGGTTATAAAGTTGTATTATGACCTTTGTTTCTTGATATTACATCTTAACTGTGGATGCTATCTATTGATCCATGGACTAGCATTGTAAACACAGGGATCTCTACCTTATTAAAGGTTGGGAGCCTTACACTTATTGAAGATCTTATCAAGAGAACACCACCACCACCACCAAAGGACTAATTCATCATCAGGTTTGGCATCCCCTTGTCTTGTTCCAAGCTTGGGGGAGTGCCGCGGTATAACCATCACTATCTTTTATCTTTTACCTTTTTAGTGGATTCAGGTCTTTGGTAGAGAAGTTATCTTATAGGTTGGTTTGCATGTCGAAGTATCTCTCTTTAGTTGATTATCTATGTATCCCTTGGTGTGAGTGCCTTTATGGAATATTAATGAGAAGTCTCATCTTTTACTTTTTGCACTTCTTATTTTAGTTTGTAATCTGTATTATATGATTGATCTTGTTGATCAGTATTGGCATCACTTTGGGAGCATCAAGTAGATCTAAATTGGTTTTGGCAAACTGGGCTTTGGTCAGTAGCAACGCTTTTTTGAGGTTTGAAAGGAAAAGAGAAAAAGCTTAGAGGTATCTTGTATCATATATTTTCTTTCTTGATTGGCTCATAAGCTTAGTATTCTTTATTTAAGATATTTTGTGTCTGCAAGGAAGATTGCATGTTTGGCTTTATTACTTGTATGTTTGCTTGTTTCCTTCAACTCTTTTGCTTGCTACCCAGCCTTGGTAGCCAAAAACTTGTTTTGAGAAGGCATACTTCTCATGCCTCCAATCCCTTTCAACCAAACGTATGCCATTTGTGTCCACCATATCTACCTATTAGCATTATTGCTATTCCAAGCAAATTGTTAAGCTTCATCTATCTTTTGAATTAAAAAGTATTTTGTTATGTGAAAACTAGTTAGTAATGCTCTCACGAACTTGATGGCACACCTTATTTTATTACCCCTAATAGACTTGAACCATTGTGTCATGATGTTGTTGAAGGGAATATGCCCTGAGAGGCAATAATAAAGTGTTTATTATGTGTATTCCAAGTATATGATAGATGTTTATTTTGCATGCTATAATTGTATTAATACGGAAACGTTAATACATGTGTGTTTAATAAACAAACAGAAAGTTCCTAGTTATGCCTCTCTCATAAACTAGCTCGTTGATTAACAAGATGATCAAGGTTTCCTGATCATGGACATTGGATGTTGTTAATAATGAGATCACAACATTAGTGTAATGATGTGATGAACATTCATCCGAAGTATAGCATTACGATCAAAGTCATTGAGTTTATATTGCTATAACAACTTACGAAGTGATCCTAATCCTTAGACCATGAGATCATATCAATCACTAACACCGGAAGAGTTTCTTGATAACATCAAACATCACACCATAACAGGGTGATTATAAAGATGGATTCAGAACTAACAAAGTGTTATGTTGAGGCTCATGGATCAAGAGTGGAATTTGTTCATCCCGATGACGGATAGATATACTCTGGGCCCTCTCGGTGATATCACATTGATTAGCTTGCAAGCAAGTGATTTGATCACTAGAATGTTATATCACGGGAACGAGAAAAGAGTGCATGTCGGTAACGAAATCAAACTAGGTATGGAGATACCGATGATTGAATCTCGGACATGTAATATATCGTGAAACAAAGGGATTAAGATACTAGCGTAAAAGGTTCCGACGATCACAAGAAAGTCATCGTTGAATGTGTGGGAGTCAGTATGGGTCTCCAGATCCCGCTTCTGATTATTGATCCGAGAGGGGTCTCGATCATGTCCGCATTATTCACGAACCGTAGGGTGACACACTTAAGAGACACCGACATCCAATTGGAGCAAAAGTTTCATGCCGAAAGAATGAACAAGCGCAGGAATTTATTTCACTAGATACCGAAACAGGTTTTCGGGTGAAATTGCATAAAGTGGTTATGCATGTGAAATGGAATTCTAGCAAGGGGTTATTTGTGAATGTTTGTCATTAAAGTAATTGACAAAATTCTGAATAAAATAAAAGAGTTTTATTAAATGAGAGTTTGCATTAAATTTGGTGGAAATTTAATGGGAATTTGAGTAGACTTTTGAGTGGAGGGAATTTAAAAGAGATTTGTGAGTGGAGTGTCCACCCACATGAAGAGGGGAGGGCAAGGGGGCAGCCCCCATGCGCCGGCCACCCCCTTGGGGTTCCCCCATCCTCCTATAAAAGGAGCCCCCCTCCTCACTTGTCTCTCACACCTCCTCGTGAAGGATCTCTCTCCCCCTCTAGAATTTATTCCCCATGGTCTTGGACTAGCGAGATACATGTTCTCGGTGGCTATTCGGCAAGAAAGAGTTGTGCTTCCGCTGCATCGCTGGAGCGAGGAGGCGGAGGTTGCTCGGTGCCTCGAACGTGTGTGCGAGCATGGATGCGCTGCTGATTTGCGGCGCTAGGACTTCCTCTCGATCTTGAGATCGGCAAGAGATCGTCTACATCAACCACGAGTTGAACTCGTTAAGCTTTGTCGGTCTTCAAGGGTATGTTCTCTACGGATATACATCCGCCTGTTGTTTGTATCTAGTAGATAGATCTTGGTACGTAGTTCCCATCGTAGGAAAAATTTTGTTTTCTATGCTGCGAACCCTACAGTGGTATCAGAGCCGGATCTATGCGTAGATACTTTACACGGGTAGTACACATATGAGTATGTGGGCGATGATGATCATGTTGTTGCTCCTTTGTTGTAATTTTGGATATTGGTGGCATAGTGGGATGAAGCGGCCCGGACAAACTTTACATGTCCTCGCACATGAGACCTGTTCCACGCTTGACATGCAACTAGTTTGCATAAGTGGCTAGCGGGTGTCTGTCTCTCCTACTATAGTCAATATCTATTTTGCAAGCGAGTTTTCAACAATTTTATTATCCTCGTTGTGGTTCATGTTCGTAGGTAAGAACGGTTCTATCTCGAAAGCCCTAAGCCACGTAAAACTTGCAATGGATAAATTAGAGGCGTCTAGTTTAGATTGTTGCTGGGCTAGTGTTATGATATGGTAGTGTTGTAAGTAGAAGTATGAGATGATACTCTTACAACACACATAGCGTGTAAACTCCATAGACCTTGGATTTACACAAATAGGTATGATAGTGATCATACCACGGTGCACATGATAGAGATCATATGCAGGAACCATATTATTTCACTAATAAACATATGATGTTTGATAGCATCTTATATTGCTTGTTTAGCGCTTTGTTAGCATAATAAGATGATCCCTCATTTAAATATCAAGATAAGAATGTGTTCTTCCTTTAGTATGCACCGATTATGTTTCGTCGCTCCAAGACATCACGTGATGATCGGGTGTTCTTGGATCCACGACCATATTTCGGGTGTAAAATAGTTACACACGCGAATACTAAGGTTCTAACTTGGCGAGCCTAGCATGTACAGACATGGCCTCGGAACACGGACCGAAAGGTTAAGCATGAGTCATATAGTTGATATGATGCCCATTTGATGCTCGCCTTTGAAGCTATACCGACTCACGTGATGATTGGACTTGGTATAGTGGATTTGGTTTATGTAATCACCGAAAAGGCACGAGGGATGTCGTTTCTGAGTGGAAGTTCATTCGTAATATGGATTAGTTGAACTCAATCTATCATACACTTAGTCTAAACTTTACAAATTCTGTTGTAGATGGCACCACCTGCTTTTAATTTCAATGTGTTCATGGAGAAAGAGAAACTAGCAATGAACGGTAGCAACTTTACCAAATGGGCCATGAATTTGAGGATTCTCCTCTCTGCTGCACAAAAGCAATATGTGCTAGAAGCGCCGTTAGGCCCCCCACCTTTTGATGATGCCCCTTACGAGGAGAAGAATGTCTATCAGACTCGTCAGGAGGACCACAACTTAGTTCATTGCGGCATATTGTATGGGCTAGAGCCAGAACTTCGAAAACGTTTCGAAAACGGCAATGCATTTGATACAATGGGTGAGTGGAAAATGATTTTTGACACACATGTTGTTGTAGAGAGCTACAATGCTTCAGAAAAGTTCTTTAGCTGCATGATGGAAGAGCACAGCTCCGTTAGTGAGCATGTACTCATGATGTCGGATTATGCCGATAAGCTTGTGTCCTTGGGAATATCGATTCCCATTGACTTAGGCATCCATCGTGTTCTGCAGTCTCTGCCACCTAGCTATAAGAGCTTCGTGATGAACTATAATATGCAAGGCATGAAGAAGTCTCTCCCCGAGCTTGTGTCAATGCTTAAAACTGCAGAAGTGGAGATCAAAAAGGAACATCAAGTGTTGATGATCAGTAGGAACACTGGTTTCAAGAAAGACAAGAAGGGAAAATGGAAGGGAAGAAAGGGCGGCAAGCTTGTTGCCGTGCCTAAAAAGAAACCCCGAGTTGGACCTAAGTCTGATACCGAGTGCTACTATTGTAAGGGGACTGGCCACTGGAAGCGCAACTGCCCCAAGTATCTGGCAGACAAGAAGGACGTCAAGGCAAACAAAGGTATATATGATATACATGTTATTGATGTGTACTTGACTAGTGCTCGCAGTAGCACCTGGTTATTTGATACCGGTTCAGTTGCTAATATTTGTAACTCGAATCAGGGGCTGCGGAACAAGCGACCGCTAGCAAGGGGTGAGGTCAAGATGCGTGTCGGCAATGGATCAAGCGTTGATGTGATCACCGTCGGAACGCTGCCTCTCCACTTGCCGTCGAGATTAGTTATAAACTTGAATAAATGTTATCTCGTGCCTGCACTGAGCATGAACATTGTATCTGGATCGTGTTTGATGCGAAGTGGTTATTCATTTAAATCCGAGAACAATGGTTGTTCCATTTATATGAATGAAATCTTTTATGGTCATGCACCGATGATGAATGGTTTATTTCTATTAGATCTCGATGATAATGTTACACATATTCATAATGTTGATGCTAAAAGGATTAAACTAAATGATGATATATCCGCATATATGTGGTAGTGCCGTCTAGGTCATATTGGCGTTAAACGCATGAAGAAGCTCCATTCGGATGGACTTTTGGAATCACTTGATTTTGAATCATTTGATACATGTGAGCCATGCCTTATGGGCAAGATGACTAGAACGCCGTTTTCCGGTTCAATGGAACGAGCGACAGATTTATTGGAGATCATACATTCTGATGTATGTGGTCCAATGAGTGTGTCGGCGCGAGGTGGATATCGTTATTTTGTTACTTACACGGATGATTTGAGTAGATATGGTTATATCTACATGATGAAACACAAGTCTGAAACCTTTGAAAGATCAAATTTCTACGGTCCGATCGTGGAGGTGAGTATCTAAGTTACGAGTTTAGCACTCACATGAAAGAGTGTGGAATTGTTTCACAACTCACACCTGCCGGAACACCACAGCGAAATGGTGTGTCGGAACGTCGTAATCGTACTTTATTAGATATGGTTCGATCTATGATGTCTCTGACGGATTTGCCGTTGTCATTTTGGGGTTATGCACTAGAAACTGCTGCATTCACTTTAAATCGGGCACCATCTAAATCCGTTGAAAAGACACTGTATGAATTGTGGTTTGGAAACAAACCTAAGCTGTCATTTCTTAAAGTTTGGGGATGCGATGTTTATGTGAAGAAACTTCAACCGGATAAACTCGAACCCAAAGCGGAAAAATGCATCTTCATAGGATACCCTCAGGAAACTATTGGGTATTCCTTCTATCACAGATCCGAGGGCAAGGTTTTTGTTGCCAAGAATGGATCCTTTCTAGAGAAAGAGTTTCTCGCGAAAGGTGTGAGTAGTCGGAAGGTAGAACTCGAAGAGGTTATTGAACCTTCTCTTCAAAGTATGGCGAGTAGCGTAGCGCCGGAAGTTGTTCCGGAGTTAGCTCCACCTGTTGAAGAGGGAACTAATGATAATGATCATGAAACTCCAAAATAGAGTACTACCAAACCTCGCAGGTCAAACAGGACGCGTGCAGCTCCCGAGCTGTATGGAAATCCTGTCATGAATTTCATGGTTGATGAAAATGATGACCCTGCGACGTATGAAGAAGCGATGATGAGCCCGGATTCCAACAAATGGTTAGAAGCCATGAAATCCGAGATGGAATCCATGTATGAAAATCAAGTTTGGAACTTGGTGGACTTACCTCACGACCGAAAGGCCGTGGAGAACAAATGGATTTTCAAAAGGAAAACGGATGTTGATGGTAATGTGACCGTCTATAAAGCTCGACTTGTCGCAAAGGGGTTTCGACAAATTCAAGGAGTTGACTACGATGAGACATTCTCTCCCGTAGCGATGCTAAAGTCAGTTAGGATTATGTTAGCAATTGCTGCATATTTCGATTATGAGATATGGCAGATGGATGTTAAAACCGCGTTTCTCAATGGTAATATTGAGGAAGAGTTGTATATGATACAACCAAAGGGTTTTGTCGATCCTAAGGATGCTAACAAGGTGTGCAAGCTTCAGCGATCCATCTATGGATTGAAGCAAGCATCACGAAGTTGGAATCTCCACTTTGATGAGGTGATCAAAGAGTTTGGATTTGTCCAAACTTATGGAGAAGCTTGTATTTACAAGAAAGTGAGTGGGAGCAATGTGGCATTTCTGATATTATATGTGGATCACATATTATTGATCGGAAATTATATATAGATCTTTTAAACAGTGTTAAAAGTTATCTAAACAGCAAATTTTCAATGAAGGACCTAGGTGAAGCGTCATACATATTAGGCATAAAGATCTATAGAGATAGATCTAGGCGCCTAATAGGGCTATCGCAAAGTACATACCTTGATAAGATTTTAAAGAAGTATAAAATGGACGGAAGTAAGAAGGGGTTCTTACCTATGTTGCAAGGCAAGACATTGAGTAAGACTCAAAGTCCGGCTTCGGCGGAAGAAAGAGAGATAATGGACAAAGTCCCCTGTGCTTCAGCCATAGGATCTATAATGTACGCCATGCTATGTACAAGACCGGATGTGGCACATGCTATTAGTTTGACTAGTAGGTACCAATCGGATCCAGGTTCGGAACACTGGATAGCGGTCAAGAATATCCTTAAGTACTTACGAAGAACTAAGGATATGTTTCTTGTATACGGAGGTGAAGAAGAGCCCGTCGCTAAGTGTTATGTTGACGCTAGCTTTGACACCGATCCGGATGACTCTAAGTCTCAATCCGGATACGTATTTCTCATGAATGGCGGAGCGGTTAGTTGGAGGAGCTCCAAACAACCTGTGGTAGCGGGATCAACAACGGAAGCCGAATATGTTGCTGCTTCAGAAGCGGCTCAGGAAGCAGTTTGGAGTTCATATCCGAACTAGGAGTGGTGGCAAACGCGTTGGACCCAATGGTGATCTATTGTGACAACAATGGTGCCATTGCCAATGCCAAAGAGCCAAGGTCTCACAAGAATTCCAAGCATATTAAGCGCCGGTTTCACTCCATCCACGAGCATGTCAAGGATGGAAATATAAAGATTTGTAAAGTACATACGGATCTCAATGTAGCAGATCCGTTGACTAAAACTCTCCCTAGAGCAAAACATGATCAACACCAGAACTCAATGGGTGTTAGATTTATCACTATGTAACTAGATTATTGTCTCTAGTGCAAGTGGGAGACTGAAGGGAATATGCCCTAAGAGGCAATAATAAAGTGTTTATTATGTGTATTCCAAGTATATGATAGATGTTTATTTTGCATGCTATAATTGTATTAATACGGAAACGTTAATACATGTGTGTTTAATAAACAAACAGAAAGTTCCTAGTTATGCCTCTCTCGTAAACTAGCTTGTTGATTAACAAGATGATCAAGGTTTCCTGATCATGGACATTGGATGTTGTTAATAACGAGATCACAACATTAGTGTAATGATGTGATGAACATTCATCCGAAGTATAGCATTACGATCAAAGTCATTGAGTTTATATTGCTATAACAACTTACGAAGTGATCCTAATCCTTAGACCAAGAGATCATGTCAATCACTAACACCGGAAGAGTTTCTTGATAACATCAAACGTCACACCGTAATAGGGTGATTATAAAGATGGATTCAGAACTAACAAAGTGTTAAGTTGAGTCTCATGGATCAAGATTGGAATTTGTTCATCCCGATTACGGGTAGATATACTCTAGGCCCTCTCGGTGATATCACATTGATTAGCTTGCAAGCAAGTGATTTGATCACTAGAATGTTATATCACGGGAACGAGAAAAGAGTGCATGTCGGTAACGAGATCAAACTAGGTATGGATATACCGATGATTGAATCTCGGACATGTAATATATCGTGAAACAAAGGGATTAAGATACTAGCGTAAAAGGTTCCGAAGATCACAAGAAAGTCATCGTTGAATGTGTGGGAGTCAGTATGGGTCTCTAGATCCCGCTTCTGATTATTGATCCGAGAGGGGTCTCGATCATGTCCGCATTATTCACGAACCGTAGGGTGACACACTTAAGAGACACCGACATTTAATTGGAGCAAAAGTTTCATGCCGAAAGAATGAACAAGCGCAGGAATTTATTTCACTAGATACCGAAACAGGTTTTTGGGTGAAATTACATAAAGTGGTTATGCATGTGAAATGGAATTCTAGCAAGGGGTTATTTGTGAATGTTTGTCATTAAAGTAATTGACAAAATTCTGAATAAAATAAAAGAGTTTTGTTAAATGAGAGTTTGCATTAAATTTGGTGGAAATTTAATGGGAATTTGAGTGGACTTTTGAGTGGAGGGAATTTAAAGGAGATTTGTGAGTGGAGTGTCCACCCACATGAAGAGGGGAGGGCAAGGGGGCAGCCCCCATGCGCCAGCCACCCCCTTGGGGTTCCCCCTCTCCTCCTATAAAAGGAGCCCCCCTCCTCACTTGTCTCTCACACCTCCTCGTGAAGGATCTCTCTCCCCCTCTAGAATTTATTCCCCATGGTCTCGGACTAGCGAGATACATGTTCCCGGTGGCTATTCGGCAAGAAAGAGTTGTGCTTCCGCTGCATCGCTGGAGCGAGGAGGCGGAGGTTGCTCGGTGCCTCGAGCGTGTGTGCGAGCACGGATGCACTGCTGATTTGCGGCGCTAGGACTTCCTCTCGACCTTGAGATCGGCAAGAGATCGTCTACATCAACCACGAGTTGAACTCGTTAAGCTTTGTCGGTCTTCAAGGGTATGTTCTCTACAGATATACATCCGCCCGTTGTTTGTATCTAGTAGATAGATCTTGGTACGTAGTTCCCATCGTAGGAAATTTTTTGTTTTCTATGCTGCGAACCCTACAGTTGTATATGCTTGCATCTATACGTTGGAATTAGTAGAACCAAGCTGTCATGGGGAACGTTTTCAACATTGCACTTGTACTTTGTACACAATTGATATCGTGCTCTTTTGTTTGTGGATGTCACCGGTGTGAAATAAAAAGGTAGGTTGTAAGTCCATGGAGTTATGTATTTTGTGTTAGAGAAACGCCTAGGCCGCTAGCCTAAACCATGCCTAATCATGGTGGAAACTTGCAGCATCACCATAATGAGCAATCTGTGAAGCATCCTCAATAAAAATCTATGCAAATAGTAAATAAAAAGATCGCTGAGATGCTCATTGTCTGCTTGCCTTGTCATTTTGGTTATGGGAAAGCTCCTGTACCATGTGCAAGGGGTACCCCGTTGGCGGTTCTCTATGATACGCATGTACTTACAATGACAAGAACTTACCAATAACTGAAATTGAGTAGCATGAGGTGTGGCCCTCATATTCAAGGGACATGAGATTTCCAACTTATATTTCGTCAAGCATATACTCCATCCTTGTTCACTTTAATCTTAATCATCTCAAGATGCCTATGATAGGGGCAATGAGGGCTCAAATCTAGTAAGTACCATAATCTTTTGGAAGCTCTTTATGACTTGAAATCCATGCTTCCCTCTATGAAGGGACCTTTCTGCTATTTCCAAGTTGAGTAAGTAAACCAACTTCCTCTCTATCTCCAGCAAGCATTTGAGTTGTTGTGTTTCAAGCATTCATATGGTGATTTATTCAATCATGTTTTTTATTCTTCCTTGTTTGCAAAAAACAATTATCTATTGAGTATTACTTTGAAATCCTTCATTGTGAAAAACCTTTTTGAACAAAGAGTGCTCCTGTTTTGAAGACTTCTACAAAAAGCTATTTGTGAAACTATTTGCCAGGTGTTCTCTGACCAAGAACAAATTTTGCCAATGTAAGATCCCTCCTTTGTAAAGGAAAGGATCCCTGTGATTCCAATGCTAGTCCCTAGATCAGTGCTAGCATCCATAGTTTAAGATGAAGTACACAGATACAAAGGTCATTATTACATATCATTCCAAAGACAAACATAGTCTTTTACAACTCCATGGACACATGCCTAATACAAGAGTTCAAATATATAATAAGATAAATAAGTCTTCATCTTCATGTGCCACAGGCAAGCATGTTGAGTGTAGACTCATGACTCCTAATCCTCATCAGAATATCCTGCAACATCACAAGTTACAACCACAGTGGGTCAATACATTGGAATAGTATTGGCAAGTGATACCTTAGTAGAATGTTGGTGGTCTAGATACTATATGCAATTTGGCTAAGTGTAGCTTAGGATTGCTTTGCTCAAAATAGGTTTTGCTTATCAGTTGAAAAACACTAAGTTTTTCTTTGTCAAAACTTTTCCCAAGGAACCACCAATAGACATTGGGGTCCTTCACCCTTGTTTAACCACAAGTTTTACTTAGAAATTGGGATGAGGAGATTCTTGATAGCTTCCATGTCTTGATGCTCAAGTTGTCCTTTTTCAGGGACATGGCTAAGTACTTAGATTCTTCCATCTGCAGAGGTTGTGCACCTTCCCCATAAGACTTGGTTTTCACCAAGACAGGACCTTTCAGAAGCCTTCCCTTAGACCAAATGGACGCGCTATAACCTATCATCCCACTACCACCAACTGTCCAAATGTCTAAGTTATTGCAACCTATATGATCCAGGCAGATCCCATATTGCCAAGTGGCTGCACTAGAAGCTTCTTAACATTTGGCCTCTCAAATCCCTTTGTTCCTGGGTGGCTTTCCACAAGTGAGATACACAAGGTAAACCATAGAAATGGGCCTTGTGTAACCACTCAACATAAACCATTCCTTCCATTCCACCCAGGTGTTTCATTCACTTAGTTGTTTTATTAAGCAAAACACAAGTCCAAGGACTTAGAAATATTTTATCATAGCATGAATATTTCACCACCCTTGGTTGCTACTAGCTAGGCTAAGCATGGTATAGATAACATCTTACTTAGAAATTTCTAGCAATTCTACCACTACTAGGATTTCCCAAGCATAGCATATAAAGACCAAAATTTATCCATGCAAGTCTAGCAAAATATTTCTAATGCATATTTGAAAAACATAGGAATAAAATCATGAAGCACAACTTGCCTTGGTAGTTTGGAGAGTAGCTACAATCCTCACAATCATAATCACTATTTGCACCAAAATTTACACATAAAATGATAACACCAAATCACAAACAAAATATATACAAGCAAAAATATATGAATGCATGCAATATGATATGTGGTGATTTTCTATAGCAAACATGACAAGTGCACAGTACTGATTCCTAAACAAGTTCAAATCTTGCCAAACAAACCTTATTTGAACATTAAAACATTTCTCAAATATTTTATATACACAAAATAGGCCTACACATGTTTCTGTAAATAAAACCATTTTAACAGAAACAAAACATTAAACACATTACATATATGGAAAGGGCTTTCTCTCCTGATTCCATTGATATAAAATTCATCAAATTTGGACGTGGGAATCAAAAGTTATGAATTAAACAAGTTTTAATATCTAATAGGTCTAATTCCGGTTTTAAAATTCAAATCCTAGCCACGCAGCGTGTTCCTATTGGTTGATACCGTTTCGCACCGGATCACACACGTGAGCCGTTATTGAACTTAATCTGCACGACCCAGATCTGTTCGGACCCCTTCGCGTAAGTGATCTATCTAGCCCATCGGATCTAGATCCAACGGTTCGCGATCAAACAGCCAAAGACTGGCGGCGCGCGGCGATGGCTGGCGGCAGAGCGCTCTGTGTACGGCGGCGCGGCGGCTACAAGGGGGTTTGGGGTCATCGGATATGCTTACCAGACTCGCGGCGATGTACTAAAGCTCAACGTGGCGATGGCTCGACAAGGGGCACGCTGCAGTGGCCGAGGGAGCTCGTCGGAGTAGAGGACAGCGTCGGGCTCGGGTGGACGGCGACGTTGGCGACGTTCTGATCCGCCCTAACACAAACAGAGGGCATCAGCGGGTGCGCATCCATTAGGCGAACATGTTAGTGTCAACGGGAAGGCACGGGGCGCTCAGCTTTTACCTTAATCGCTCGCCGGAGTTGGAGACGACGTCGGGAACTTGCGGTGCTCGTTGGAGTCGATGACCTGGGGCAGTACTGGACGAACTAAGGATGTTAGTAGGAGCGCAAGGAGGTTGCGAAGCAGTTCGCGTGAACCAGAGAGGAAGGCACGCACGGAGCTCACCAGGATTGGTCGTCGGAGTTGGTTCTGTCTGCGGCGAGGCAAGGGCAATTACTGGCAGCCTGGAGGCGCTTCGGGCTGGCTTTGTTGGGGGAAATGGCCGCGAGGGGGAGAGGTTTAAGTATCCAGGAGGGGCGAGGAAATCACGCTGCAGATCAATGCCAATTAAAGCGAGGATTCAATCGCGGCGTTTCTAGAGGAAACGGAGGTGGCGACGGGGTCTGCGCGCGCGGGGTGGAGAAGAAGGAGCTGACGTGGCTCGGGCCCAGTGGCAGTGGCAGCGGGGCAGAGTGGGTGCGAGTGAGAGAGGGAGAAGGGGAAAACGACCCGGGTGGGCTTAGTGGGCTCGTTTCTCTGTTGGGCTAAATAACTGGAGCCGGCCCTTTTCCTTTTCTCAAATCATTTTCTATTTCTGATTTGATTTTCTGAATCCATTTTCAAACAAATTCAAATGCTAATTGAACTCAAATCTTTTGTGTGTTTTTGTAAAGTGAAACCTTCATACAATTGTGTGCAAAACCAAGTGGTCTCTCTGCATTTGCTTGGTCACTTGGAATAAAACAAAATAAATAGTGACATAGCATTAGTTTTAAATAGGCTTTGAAAATCATTTTTAAATCATATTTATTTTATAAATTTTTGGTTAAGTGTTAGCAATCAAGCAAAACAATCTGAAAGTAACAAGGTTTGATTACTGAACAACAATCTCTCCTTGGAGGGTAGCATTTGATTTAATGTCGATCACATAAAATAATGAGCTCATATGCCCCTGTTTTTGAATTGATTTTTGAAATGAAACCCTACATGATAATGGATGCATGGATGATATGCATGAATTTTGAAACATGATTTTAGGGATGTTACAAATCTAACCCCCTTAAGGTGAATCTCGCCCTCGAGATTCGGGTTGGCTAGCAAATAGGTGAGGGTGGTCTTTCCGAAGATCATCTTCTATTTCCCAAGTTGCTTCTTCTTCGGAATGATGGTTCCATTGAACTTTGCAGAACTTGATAGTCTTAGTCCGAGTAACTCTTTCTGCAGTCTCAAGAATCTTGATAGGTTTCTCTTCATAAGTGAGATCACTTTCCAATTGAACCTCTTCCAAAGGTATAGTATCCTTCAAAGAAGTTTCTTCCATTTCCGGATAACATTTCTTAAGCTGACTCACATGAAACACATTATGAACTGCTGACAAAGACTCTGGCAATTCAATTTCATAAGCAACTTCTCCTTTACGACTCAGAATCTTGAATGGTCCAGCATATCTTGGGGCCAATTTACCTTTGACACCAAACCTCTTCACTCCATGAAGTTGTGACACTCTAAGATAAGCTCTATCACCAACTTCATAGGTGACTTCTCTACGCTTAGGATCTGCGTAGATCTTCTGTCGGGACTGTGCTATCTTCAATCCGTCCTTAACCATCTTGACTTTCTCTTCAGCCTCTTTGATGAGTTCTGGTCTGAACAAACTTCTTTCTCCCACACCATTCCATAGCAATGGGGTGGTACACTTTCTCCCATAGAGAAACTCAAATGGTGCCATCTCAATACTGGCTTGATAACTGTTGTTGTAAGAAAATTATGCGTAAGGCAGACTTTCATCCCAACTGGCTCCATAGTCTAGAGCACATGCTCTCAACATGTATTCAAGAATCTGATTAGTCCTTTCTGTCTGTCCATCAGTTTGAGGATGAAAAGCAGTGCTGAATTCCAACCTCGTTCCCAATGACTCATGCAGTTGCCTCCAAAAATGAGAAGTGAATTGGGTTCCTCTATCATACACAATACTCTCGGGTACTCCATGCAGACATACAATTCTGCTCATATAGATCTTGGCTAACTTAGCACTTGTATAAGTTGTCTTCACGGGTATAAAATGAGCCACTTTAGTTAGGCGATCCACTACTACCCAAATAGAATCATATCCTGACGTGGTCCTTGGTAATCCGGTAATGAAATCCATACCAATCTTGTCCCACTTCCAATCAGGAATAGGTAGTGGTTGTAACAATACTGCTGGTTTCTGATGTTCCGCTTTCACTCTACTACATACATCACACAAAGCAATATGTTCGGCGATGTCCTTCCTGAGATTATTCCACCAAAATCTTTCCTTCATATCCATGTACATTTTGGTGTTATCCGGATGAATAGAATATGCTGAGTTGTGTGCTTCTTGTAAAATCAGTTTCCGAAGCTCCGGATCTTGTGGAACACAGATACGTTTCCCATGCCATAAAGTACCCTATTCGTCTTCATGGAATCCTTTGGCTTTTCCTTTGCCAATCTTTTCCTTATCTCTTCAATTTACATATCTGTCTTTTGGGCTTCTTTGATCCTGTCCAACAAAGTGGGTTGAACATCCAAGGACATGAGATGTCCCTCAGGCACAATCTCCAATCTGAGATCTCTAAATTTGGCACACAGATCATCTCGCAATTCTCCCTTAGTAAGGCCATTCACAAAAACCTTACGGCTTAGAGCATCCGCTACAACATTTGCTTTACCGGGGCAGTATTGCAAACTTAAGTCATAGTCCTTGATGAGTTCTAGCCATCTTCTTTGTCTCTTGTTAATTTCTTTCTGGGTGAAGATATACTTCAAACTCTTGTGATTTGTGAACACTTCACAACGCTTTCCCAAAAGATAATGTCTCCATGTTTTGAGTGCATGGACTACAGAGGCTAACTCTAAATCATGAGTAGGGTAGTTCACTTCATGAGTTTTGAGTTGTCTCGAGGCATAAGCCATAACTTTCCCTTCTTGCATAAGTACTGCACCTAATCCATGATGAGATGCATCACAATACACTTGGAAATCCTTATCCAAATCTGGCAGACATAACACTGGTGCTGTCACTAGTCTCTTCTTCAGTTCTTGAAAGCTGAGTTCACAACCTTCAGACCAAGAAAATTTCTTGTCTTTCTTTTGCAATTTTGTCATAGGTTTAGCTACCTTGGAAAAATTCTCAATGAATCTTCTGTAGTATCCTGCCAAGCCAAGGAAACTACAAACCTCTTTTACTGTCTTAGGAGATTCCCATTCAGTCACCGCTGAAACTTTAGCAGGATCAACTGCTACACCTTCTCCTGACACAATGTGTCCAAGAAATCCAACTTCATTTAACCAAAATTCACACTTGCTGAATTTGGCATACAGTTTATGTTCTCTAAGCTTCTCAAGTATCAAACGTAAATGTCCTTCATGCTCTTCCTTGCTCTTGGAGTAGATTAGAATGTCGTCGATGAATACGACAACAAACTTATCAAGAAATTCCATGAACACCTTGTTCATCATATTCATGAAGTATGCTGGTGCATTGGTCAAACCAAATGGCATCACGGTATACTCATACAATCCATACCTTGTGGTGAAAGCTGTCTTAGGTATGTCTTGTTCTCTTATCTTGAGTTGGAAATAGCCTGACCGGAGATCAATCTTTGAGAACACACAGGCTCCTTCTAGCTGATCAAACAAGTCATTGATTCTAGGCAAAGGGTATTTGTTCTTGATAGTCACCTCATTGAGTGAATGATAGTCTATGCATAACCTTTGACTTCTATCTTTCTTTTCCACAAACAAAACTGGTGCTCCCCAAGATGAGGAACTTGGTTGGATAAAAACTTTCTGCAACTGTTCCCCAAGTTGCTTCTTGAGTTCTTTCAACTCATCAACTGACATCTTGTACGGTATTTTTGCTATTGGTCCAGATCCTGGTAGCAAATCAATAAGAAACTCCACATCTCTATCTGGTGGCATTCCCGGCAACTCTTCCAGAAACACATCTGGATACTCACTCACAATAGGCACGCTGTCCATGCTAACCCCCTTAAGAGAATTTAGCTTACTCCCTTTTGATTCAAAGTTAGACTTGAATCTAATCCGTTTCTTTTCCGGGGTTATGAGTGCAACAGTACGATTAGCACAATCTAGTACTCCTTCATACTTAGCCATCCAATCCATTCCCAATATTACATCCAGTCCTTGAGAATCTAGGATTATTAGACTCACTGGAAACTTATGCTTTCCAAACTCTATCACGAGATCCCGGCATCCAAGACTTACTATCATATCTCCACCTAGAGAACTAACTTTTATTGGACACCCAATGTTTTCAGTTGGAAACCCATTTCTATCAACAAATGCTTTTGATATGAATGAATGCGATGCTCCAGTATCAAAGAGAACAAGTGCTGGAATAGAATTGAGTTTGAACTTACTAGCAACAGCATCTGGCTCCTCATAGATTTCCTCCACATTGATGTGGTTCACTTGTCTCTTTTGAAAAGGGTTGGGCTTGTTGGGTCCTTCAACTTTCTTTTCTGGGCATTCATTTGCATAATGCCCCATCTTCTTGCACTTGAAACATTCAACCTGACTAATATCCTTCTTGGCAGGCTGGCTTCCACTGCCACCTCCACTACCACTGTGGTGGCTCTTGTATCCACCCTTGTGATTCTTGTACTTGTCATTGTCATGACTACGGTGATGCTTGTTGTCATGATGACGGTTGTGGTTGTGGTGCTGTTGAATTTCCCATGTTTGTGGGATCCTGAACTCCCACTATCATCATAATGGGAATGTTTGTGAGACGATCCCGAGCTGTGCTTGTCAGAGTGCTTTCTCTTCCTACTTTCAAATTGCTTCATTTTGTTCTCCAAAATAGCAGCCTTGTCACAAAGAGACTGGTATGTGGGAACATAGGCCACAGCTAACTGCAGGTTCAGTTCATCATTCAACCCTTCAAGGAACTTTTCCTTCCTCTTAGCATCAGTGTCAACTTCATTCCATGCATATCGCGCCAGATTGTTGAACTCCTCAATATATTCAGCCACGCTGCGGTGGCGCTGCTTCAAGTTATGGAACTCTTTCTTCTTCAAACTCATCACTCCGGATGAGATGTGAGCAGTACGAAAACCTTCTTCAAAGATAGCCCATGTCACATCTGCAATGGGTGTGGTGATCTGGAAGTTATCCCACCAAGTAGCTGCTGGTCCTTCCAACAAGTGGGCTGCAAATCTGACTTTTTCTTCATCAGTATAGCCAACTGTTACCAAGTCCTTGTTCACAGAGTGTAGCCAATCATTGGCCACCATAGGATCAGTTGTTCCTGAGAACTTTGCTGGCCTCAATCTCAAGAACCTGGTAAGCATGTCAAAACCCGGTGGGTTATTCTGATTGTTGTTGTTGTTGTTATTATTATTGTTATTGTTGTTGTTGTTGTTGTTGTTCTGGTTCTGGATGAGCGTAGTCATCATATGCATCAGCTGAGTCTGAGCTGTCATCATTTGCTGCATCTCAGGGGTGATGTTGTTGTTGTTGGGGTTGGGATTGGCACGACGGGGAGGCATCTGTGGTTTGTTCAATAGAGATAAGAATGAGATACCCATAGATGCTAACATGCACAATACATCACATAATCAACCACCAAACATGCATCACAATAATAAAAGTTCAACAACAAAGATAACAAGTTTGCGAAGTAAACACACCAATAGCAAGCCATCCACATGTTGGATGGTCATTGCGACTCAAACAAAAGCATGATAAATAAATGATAAATGAGTAGTCATCACTACTCCTCGGCATCAACCTCCTCCTCAACAAAGGTAAGACCTGCATTCTCCATAGCGGTCTTGTATTCCTCGACATTGGTGGTCAAGGTCTCTACTTTGGCTTTGAGAGCCCTCTTCTACGAACGAAGCCTCTCAATCACAGTCTGCTGATGCTCGAGCTCGAAGTCCTTGGCCTCTAGTTCTGCAGTCATGTCTCGAATCCTCTTTTTCCTATCCTGGACTCGCTTCTCTTGACTCTTGAAATTTCTGTCCTGACTCTCGAACTTGGCCTCCATCTCCTTTGACTATCTCATCTTGCTCCGCGAAGATCTTGTCCTTCTCACGAAGCTGCACCTGGAGTTCGTCATTGCTGAGCATGGCGTTGGTCCTATCAGTGTCCACATGCCTAAGAAGAACCTCCAAGTCCTGGAGGTATAGACGAATCGGCTCTGCTGTCTCCCTCGAAGTATGCTCGAAGTCAATGGCCTCACCATCCTCATCACGTCTACCGAAGGCATGGAAGTGAGTACCTCTAACCTGTCGAGAGTGTCTCCCTAACAGACGTCCAATCAAGTCCTGCATGACTACCTCTAGGCCTCTCTCCTTGTCATCGTGCATGAGCTTGAAGATGATTGCCTCCGTGGTAGGCTCAGTCTGGCGTCCAGGCTGATTGACCTTGAAACCCCAAAGATCTTTCCTCTCAAACTTGGTGAGGGGAAATACCATGATGGTAGGAAGAGGGAGGTTGAGCAAACTAGTGAGCTCAATAATACGAGGGCCAAAACGAGTTCCCTGGAACTCTTCAGCAGTGCTGATGGTAACATTAGGCATCTATTTAATAAGATAGAAAAAGTTAGAATCAACACAATTTAAGACACAACATAAGTCAAGGCATCACATGCATAACTTTGGAAATCAAAACGCACAAGTCATGGCATACATGGATCCATTACAATCAACTAAGGTTCATCTTATTTTAAACAACATTTGGAAAATAAAATGATAAGTGTGGTGGTCCAACTAACAAAGTACGCTTACAATTCCATCTCACTTGCCAAGTTGGCTAAAAGGGCATCCCTAGAGGCAATTTGTTTGTCTATATCACCCATTGCTAAGTCTATGATGTTCTTCCTTAGGCTTTGGTTGGTAGCCTCTAACTCTTGGGCATGCTTCTTTTCTTCCTTAAGATCATTCTGAGTGTTGAGCATTCTGCACTTGATTCTATCACCAAGTTCTTTGATGGCCCTCCAAGCTGCATCCCTTGCTGAATCAAAGAATGTAGTGTGCATCATTGTGTTGGTGACCATGCAGAATCCTGAGTCCTTGTGGTTGTATTCCTTTTTTTATACAATTGAAGTTGCACCCACCAGTACTCAACTGCTTTATCCATCACAGGAAAGCCTTTGTACACAGCTGCTCCATGTATTTCCATGGAAACCATGAGGTCCTTGATAGCCTTGGGGAATTCTGTCTCACACTCCAAAGTCTAGTCATGAGTGGTCCCTTCTTCACGGCTTCATTGAGGGAGTTCATCTACAAATAGAGATGAGAAAGAAGATTAGAAAAGTTTACGAGAAGAAAAGACAAGTGTGGAAGTTTGTTGAAATTTTTTCCTTAGTGGTTTCCAATCCTAGGGTCATAATCCAACAGGCAACACAGTGCTCTGATACCATCTATAAGATCCCTCCTTTGTAAAGGAAAGGATCCCTGTGATTGCAATGCTAGTCCCTGGATCAGTGCTAGCATCCATAGTTTAAGATTAAGTACATAGATACAAAGGTTATTATTACATATCATTCCAGAGACAAACATAGTCTTTTACAACTCCATGGCCACAGGCCTAATACAAGAGTTCAAATATATAATAAGATAAATAAGTCTTCATCTTCATGTGCCACAGGCAAGCATGTTGAGTGTAGACTCATGACTCCTAATCCTCATTAGAATATCCTGCAACATCACAAGTTACAGCCATAGAGGGTCAATACATTGGAATAGTATTGGCAAGTGATACCTTAGTAGAATGTTGGTGTTCTAGATACTATATGCAATTTGGCTAAGTGTAGCTTAGGCTTGCTTTGCTCAAAATAGGTTTTGCCTATCAGTTGAAAAACACTAAATTTTTCTTTGTCAAAACTTTTCCCAAGGAACCACCAATAGACATTGTTGTCCTTCACCCTTGTTCAACCACAAGTTTTATTTAGAAATTGGGATGAGGAGATTCTTGATAGCTTCCATGTCTTGATGCTCAAGTTGTCCTTTTCCAGGGACATGGCTAAGTACTTAGATTCTTCCATCAGAAGTGGTTGTGCACTTTCCCCACAAGACTTGATTTTCACCAATACAGGACCTTTCAGAAGCCTTCCCTTAGACCAAATGGACGCGCTCCAACCTATCATCCCACTACCACCAACTGTCCAAATGGCTAAGTTATTGCAACCTATATGATCCAGGCAGAGCCCATATTGCCAAGTGGCTGCACTAGAAGCTTCTTAACATTTGCCTCTCAAATCCCTTTGTTCCTGGGTGGCTTTCCACAAGTGAGATACACAAGGTAAACCATAGAAATGGGCCTTGTGTAACCACTCAACATAAACCATTCCTTCCATTCCACCCAGGTGTTTCATTCACTTAGTTGTTTTATTAAGCAAAACACAAGTCCAAGGACTTAGAAATATTTTATCATAGCATGAATATTTCACCACCCTTGGTTGCTACTATCTAGTCTAAGCATGGCATAGATAACATCTTACTTAGAAATTTCTAGCAATTCTACCACTACTAGGATTTCCCAAGCATAACATATAAAGACCAAAATTTATCCATGCAAGTCTAGCAAAATATTTCTAATGCATATTTGAAAAACATAGGAATAAAATCATGAAGCACCACTTGCCTTGGTAGTTTGGATAGTAGCTACAATCCTCACAATCACAATCACTATTTGCACCAAAATCTACACATAAAATGATAACACCAAATCACAAACAAAATATATACAAGCAAAAATATATGAATGCATGCAATATGATATGTGATGATTTTATATACCAAACATGACAAGTGCACAGTACTGATTCCTAAGCAAGTTCAAATCTTGCCAAAGAAACCTTATTTGAACATTAAAACATTTCTCAAATAATTTATATACACAAAATAGGCCTACACATGTTTCTGTAAATAAAACCATTTTAACAGAAACAAAACATTAAACACATTGCATATATGGAAAGGGCTTTCTCTCCTGATTCCATTGATATAAAATTCATCAAATATGGATGTGGGAATCAAAAGTTATGAATGAAACAAGTTTTAATATCTAATAGGTTTAATTCCAGTTTTAAAATTCAAATCCTAGCCACGCGGCGTGTTCCTATTGGTTGATACCGTTTTGCACCGGATCACACACGTGAGCCGTTAGATCGAACTTAATCTGCATGACCCAGATCTGTCCGGACCCCTTCGCGTAAGTGATCTATCTAGCCCATCGGATCTAGATCCAACGGTTCGCGATCAAACAGCCAAAGACTGGCGGCGCGCGGAGACGGCTGGCGGCGGAGCGCTCTGTCTACGGCGGCGCAATGGCTACAGGGGGTTTGGGGTCGTCGGAGATGATTACCAGACTCGCGTCGATGTACTGAAGCTCAACGTGGCGATGGCTCAACAAGTGGCGCGCTGTAGTGGGCAGCGACGTTGGCAACGTTCTGATCCGCCCTAACACAAACGGAGGGCATCAGCGGGTGCGCATCGATCAGGCGAACAGGTTAGTGTCAACAGCAAGGCATGGGGCGGTCGGCTTTTACCTTAATCGCTCGCCGGAGTTGGAGACGGCGTCGGGAACTTGCGGTGCTCGTTGGAGTCGACGACCTGGAGCAGTACAGGACGAACTAAGGATGTCAGTAGGAGCGCAAGGAGGTTGCGTAGCAGTTCACGTGAACCAGAGAGGAAGGCGTGCACGGAGCTCACCAGGATTGGTCGCCGGAGTTGGTTCTGTCTGCGGCGAGGCAAGGGCAATTACTAGCAGCCTGGAGGCGCTTCGGGCTAGCTTTGTTGGGGGAAATGGCCACGAGGGGGAGAGGTTTAAGTAGCAAGGAGGGGCGAGGAAATCACGCAGCATATCAATGCCAATTAAGCGAGGATTCAATCGTGGCGTTTCTGGAGGAAACGGCGGTGGCGACGGGGTCTGCGCGCGCGGGGTGGAGAAGAAGGAGCTGACGTGGCTCGGGCCTAGTGGCAGTGGCAGCGGGGCAGAGTGGGTGAGGGTGAGAGAGGGAGAAGGGGAAAACAACCCGGGTGGGCTTAGTGGGCTCGTTTCTCTGTTGGGATAAATAACTGGCGCCGACCCTTTTCCTTTTCTCAAATCATTTTCTATTTCTGATTTGATTTTCTGAATCCATTTTCAAAGAAATTCAAATGCTAATTTAATTCAAATCTTTTGTGTGTTTTTGTAAAGTGAAACCTTCATACAATTGTGTGCAAAACCAAGTGGTCTCTCTGCATTTGCTTGATCACTTGGAATAAAACAAAATAAATAGTGACATAGCATTAGTTTTAAATAGCCTTTGAAAATGGTTTTCAAATCATATTTATTTTATAAATTTTTGGTTAAGTGTTAGCAATCAAGCAAAACAATCTGAAAGTAACAAGGTTTGATTTCTGAACAACAATCTCTCCTTGGTGGGTAGCATTTGATTTAATGCCTATCATATTAAATAATGAGCTCATATGCCCCTTTTTTTGAATTGATTTTTGAAATGAAACCCTACATGATCATGGATGCATGGATGATATGCATGAATTTTGAAACCTGATTTTAGGGATGTTACAGCCAATTCCAATTATGATATATCTTTATGCATCTCTATTGTGACTCATGTACTTGTTGCAAGATAAGTTATAAAATGGTGAGTTGCTTTCTTCTATGAGTTGTGTAATGGTAAGTGTGATGCTTCTTGTCCGTATTCTTTTATCGACACTTCACTCCATAAACCTGTGGAAATGTTTACTGATCTCAGTTTTTGCTTGGGGACAAGCGAAGGTCTACGCTTGGGGGGAGTTGATACGTCCAATTTGCATCACCATTCTATATCATAATTTTCCTCTATTCATTGATATATGTCTTATTATGAGGTGTTACTTATGTCTTTTCCTCTATTTTTGCATGTTGGATGATCCTTGGAGGATGAACTGCCGGAGCTAGGATTCTGATGGAAAAAGAGGTGTTTTGATGTAATTTCGCGAAGATCAGAAAAATACCAGAAAAATATTGGAAAATTATATTTTCCCAGAAGACAAAGGAAGCCAGAAGGGGAGGCGTAGATGGGACACATGGGGCCCACACCCCCCTAGGGGTGGGTCCCCTAGGCCGTGCCTAGGGCAGGTGTGGCCCACCTGGCCGGCCTTCGACTCCGCCCTCTCACCTATAAGTTCCTCTCGGAACCTTGTAACTAAGGGAGTGACCACAGAAAGATTTGCGCCGCCTCTGCGGGGCGGAAAACACTGAGAGAGAAAGAGCTCTCCGGCTGACAAATTTCTGCCGAGGAAATTCCTTCCCGGAGAGGGGAGATCGTCGCCATCAACATCATCATCAAGTTAGACTTCATCGCGATCATCATCATTCACACCATCATCACCACTCCATCCCGCTGTAACAATCGTGTTGAATACTTGCATAGTTCTCAGGGGACACTTTCCCTGTGTTGATTACTATTGTAGTTGATGCTTGTGAGTGGAACCATTAGATTATTGTTTATGTTCAGATTGTTATCCGTTACCATATCATCTTTGATCTTGATCCATATGATGTCTTGTGAGTAGTTTGTTTAGTTCTTGAGGACATGGGAGAAGTCATGTTGTTAGTAGTGGATTTGTGTTGAGTTATTATTCAATGGTTTAGTATTTAAGTTGTGGTGCTATTCTTCTAGTGGTGTCATGTGAACGTCGACTACAAGATACTTCACCATTTATGGGCCCAGGGGAATGCATTGTGTATTTGGCTACTAATTGTGGGGTTGCCGGAGTGACAAAACCTGAACCCCCGTTAGGACACCTTTGCACAAGGGAGTGTAGGATCTCAGAGTTTAAGGCTTTGGTTAGATTTATATCTTAATTACTTTCCTGTAGTTGCGGATTCTTGTAGGGGGTTTAATCACAAGTATGTATTAGTCCAAGTAAGGTCGGTTTGTTAGCACAGGTTCACCCACACAACACTTACAACACCAAAGAAAGGTACTCAGCTATTTGAAGCGAAAGCACTTGACAGAATTCCCATGTGTCCTCGAGAACGTTTGCTAAGAAAGGATTTGGCCACTTGATTCAATTGTTCGTTTTCTTTATTACTTGCACTTTTTTTGTTGCTTTATCAGAAAACCACTAAAAATCTGTTTGCTAAGTATTTACCGAGATTTCCTGCTCCATACCACTAGTCAACACCTTCTGCTCCTCGTTGGGATCGACACTCCTATTTATCGAAAGTACTATGATACACCCCCTATACTTGTGGGTCATCAAACCTGAGAGGCACACTAAGAACACTAGGTACACTAAGGAAGATTTTGTTGCTAATAAACATGGTAGTGAAAGAGAGCCTTGGGTGAAAAAACCAATGCCTTTTCCTAATAAGAAACACAAGTCAAAGGAGCTGTATCAATTGTAATCAAGGAAAAGTAACTTTTAATATTAATGACAAAGAGCATACTGTCTATTTCCCAAAAAATATTGATAAGAGATATGGCCTGAATTCAATTGAAAATATTGAGGGCATCAAAGTTGGAGAAATATATTGTCCCATTCCACGAGAAAATTTTGAAACTATTATGATTGGGACTATTGGTATCAAGATTGAGGTAACATAATCATTTAGTGAAATGAAAAGTTTTGTTTCATATAAGATTGTTTTGGTAACAAGACTTGATCAACCTTGTTAACAAAGAGATTTTAATGAACAAAAAAATGTTTTCACAATGATTATCCTTGCTCACTTTTATTTTTCTCTACTCCAATCTTTGCTCTTCGTCGTGTTAGTCTTAGTTTTGCTAGTTGCTTGCTTTTTAGAGTGTCTTAGAACTTCTGTAGCTTTAGTTTTGGCTTGCTTTTGTATCTTTCAAAAATCTTTTCCTGCAAGAAAGTCAATTTTCATAGCCTAAAAATTGGCCGAAAATAAAGTTTCTAGAAAAATACCAGAAAATTCATATTAATTTTTTCTTGAAAAAAGGGGCAGAGGGGCACCTAGAGTGACCCAGGGGGACCCACCAGGCCAACACACCCCCTGGTGGTGCGGCCAGCCCTAGGGCGCGCCTGGCCTAGGTGTGGGCCACCCCTGACCCTCCACTTAGCCTCCTTCCAGCCACTTCTTTCTCTCTCCCGAAAAACACCGGAAAACTTCTCAAAGCTCGATTTCTTGTTGTTCTTGCTCCCGATTTTCGATCTCTTTGCTCATCCCATCTTTGTTGCTGATTTTTGGAGGGATTTCTCTCTGGTATGTGCCTCCTCTGCTTGTCCAATTAGATTTTTGATTGGTGGATTGTATCTTGAGTATTTTGCTACTGTAGGTGACATGTCTTGTGAGATGGCATGCTTATTCTATACTTAGGGATTTCATTTTGATGCATGTTTAGCCCTCTAGCAAGTTCCTATAGTAGTTCCCCATCATTCATTAACATGGAAATCACTTGGTTTGATGTTTGTCTAAAATTTTCAGAAAAAGGGCCATGGACAACCATACCTTTGGAGAAGTGTTTGAGAGAGATGCACCTAGGACGACAAGGCCTTCGAGATTAGCCTCTCAAGCTAGACCATCATACAATGAAGATCTTACTACTCCGCACTTTGGTAATAAGGGAGATGATGGGGACGCACACCCATCTACCTTCCCTTGTTTTCCCTTTTTGAAAGCTGCAGGGATCCGCGATGATTTCTTAACTCTTGTTCAGAGGGTTGGTCTAACCGATTACATGCAGGATGAGAGTGAGCAATATTCTTTGCTCACCAAGACTTTTGTGGAGATTTTCACTAACACTGCTTTCAGGACAGATGTTTCATTCAAAATCTATGATAGGCCTATCACCATGACATTGGTCCTTATAAGTATTTCCACCGGCTTGTCCTTTGCTAATAAAGGATTGGGCCACTTGCTGCAATTGTTTGTTGTCTTTATTACTTACACTTTGTTTTGTAGCTTTATCAGAAAACCACTAAAAATCTGTTTGCTAAGTATTTACAGAGATTTCCTGCTCCATACCACTAGTCAACACCTTCTGCTCCTCGTTGGGATCTACACTCCTATTTATCAAAATAACTGCGATAGACCCCATATACTTGTGGGTCATCAAGACTATTTTTTAGCGCCTTTGCTAGGGAGTCAAGCACTATTGAAGAGTGGAACTGGTAAAGGAAACTTCTGCTGTGAGTATTGCTTTTGTTTCTATTTGTTGCTTTGTTTCCAATATGGATGACCCACTTGGTTTTCTGTTTGGGAAAACTACTACCACTATTAGGGTAGTAGATGAACCACCACCTATTGAGATAGATCCTTTTAAGATACCTACAAGTAATGTTGATCGTGTTATGGATAATTATTATTTAGGGGATGCAACTGTCCACCCTGGTGATCATTTTCTTTTTATCCATGAATTATGTGGGTTGTTTAAGTGTGTAGGTATCACAGCTGAACATGTGAGAAGAAGTTACTCTCCATATCCTTGAAAGGGAGAGCTGAAGAATGGTATAAGTTGCTGAAGAATGGGCAATCCATGGAATGGGAGGAAATTGCATCTCCTTTTATTCTAAATTTTATCCTCCTAGTGAAATTCATAAGGATAGAAATTTGATATATAACTTTTGGCCTCATAATGGAGAGAGTACAACTCAAGCTTGGGAGAGATTGAAGTTACTAATGCTTAAATGTCCTATTCATGAACTCCCTAACAATATTATTATCAATAACTTTTATGCTAGGATCTCTCTTCATGATAAAGATTTACTAGATGCTTCTTATGCTAGATCATTCACACATATGAAGGAAGAAGCTAAATGGGATCTCGTAGACTGTATTCAATAGAACACTGAAGCTTGGGAGAATGACAAAGGAAGAAAGTCAGGTATAAACTATGATTATGAATGCATTAAATCTTTTATGGGAACTGATGACTTCCGTGATATTAGTAATGAGTTTGGTCTTGATCCCCAAGTTCTTGCAAAATGTTTTAAGGCCTTTGCCTCTTTTATTGAAATTCCAAAAAAATAATGGGACAAGTACCATGCTGCTTATAAAGACATTGTTACCATGTTCCTGCTAGCATAGAAGTTTGTACCGTTGATCCTATTTTTCCTGAACCTTATGTTGAGAAAATCCCTTTTCTTGCTAAGGTAAAGGAACATTCTATCATAGCTAATGTGGTTAGCAAAAATACAAAGAAAACCGTGGAACCCGTTGAGCAAATAAATATTGAACCTGTGGTAGCTATTGTGAAAGATCTTGTCACTAAAAATATAGAGGATGAGCACATTGTCTTCTGTGAAAACTCTTCTAATATTATCTCTCATCCTAAAAAGGCTAGAAAAGCTAGTATACCTGTGATTTCTGTTAGAATTGGTCATCATTTCTATTATGGTTTATGTGATATTAGTGCTAGTTCTAGTGCTATTCCTTATGAGCTTTATAGGGAAATTATGCATGAAATTGGTGCTTGTGAGCTTGAGGACATTGATGTGGTTATTCACCTTGCTAATAGAGAGACAGTCTATACCATTGGCATTGTAAGAGATGTGAAGGTTCTTTGTGGTAAGATTAAATATCCTGCTCATTTTCTAGTACTTGGTAAAGAAGCTAGTAAAACCTATCCTATTATCTTTGGTAGACCCTTATTGAATACTTGTGGGGCTATCATAGATTGTAGGAAGGAATTTTTTTTGACTAAGTTTGATGGAGAGTCTTATGAGTTTAATTTTTCCAAATTTTCTAAAACTCCTTATGAAAATGTACTGCCTAATGAGGATTTCAGGGTTGAACAACTTTCTACTATTTCTCTTGCTCCTAACAATGCTTTGCAGCAGTTTATGGAGGATCACGAAAGCGATGTCTTCATGAAGGAAAGAAATGAGATTGATGAGGTTTTCCTTCGTCATCCTGAGTTACTTAAGCATAATCTACCTGTGGAAGATTTGGGTACCAAACTACCACATAAAGGGGACCCTGTTTTAGAAATAAAACCTCTACCTAATGATCTTAAATATGCTTATCTTGATGATAAGAAAGTATATCCTATTATTATTAGTTCTAAACTTTCTGGAAAGGAATAAGAGAGGTTATTGGAGGTACTAAAGAAACACCGAGGAGCTATTGACTATACTCTTGATGATTTAAAAGGAATTTCTCGTACTATATGTCAGCATGCTATTAATATAGAACATGATGCAAAACCAGTTATTGAGCACCAACACCGTTTAAATCCTAAGATGAAGGATGTGGTAAGAAATGATGTATTAAAACTCCTTGATGCTAGTATTATTTGCCCTATTGCTGATAGCCAATGGGTTAGCCCTGTTCATTGTGTTCCAAAGAAAGGGGGAATTACTGTTGTGCCTAATGAAAATAATGAGCTTATACCCCAAAGAGTAGTGGTTAGGTATAGGATGTGTATCGATTTTACAAAGGTTAATAAAGTTACTAAGAAAGATCATTATCCTTTGCCCTTTATTGATCAAATTCTAGAAAGGTTTTCTAAAAAGACCCACTTTTTCTTCCTTGATGGTTATTCTAGGTTTTCTCAAATTGTTGTGAAAGAACAAGACCAAGATAAAACCACTTTCACTTGTCTTATGGCACTTATGCTTATAGGCGTATGCCTTTTTGTTTATGTAATGCTCTTGCTACCTTTCAGAGATGTATGTCTGCTATTTTTCATGGTTTTTGTGAAGAAATTGTGGAGGTTTTCATGGAAGATTTCTTTTTCTATGGAACTTCTTTTGACAACTGTTTGCACAACCTTGATTAAGTTTTGCAGAGACGTGAAAAAACCAACCTTGTTCTTAATTGGGAGAAATGCCATTTTATGGTTAATGAAGGAATTGTTCTTGGACACAAAATTTCTGAAAGAGGCATTGAAGTTGACAGAGCCAAAATTGAAGCAATTGAGAAGATGCCTTTCCCTAGGGATATAAAAGGTATTCGTAGTATCCTTGGTCATGCTGGTTTCTATAGGAGGTTTATTAAAGATTTCTCCAAAATTTCAAAGCCCCTTACTAATCTTCTTCAAAAAGATGTACCTTTTGTTTTTGATGATGATTGTAAGGAAGCTTTCGAAACTTTGAAGAAAGCTTTAACTACTGCTCCTATTGTTCAATCACCTGATTGGAGTTTACCTTTTGAAATTATGTGTGATGCTAGTGATTTTGCTGTGGATGTTGTCCTTGGGCAACATGTTGATAAGAAGTTGAATGTTATTCATTATGCTAACAAGATTCTAGATGCTGCTCAAAAGAATTATGCTACTACTGAAAAAGAGTTCTTAGGTGTAATCTTTGCTTGTGATAAGTTTAGACCTTATATTGTTGACTCAAAGGTTAGTATTCATACTGATCATGCTGCTATCAAGTACCTTATGACAAAGAAGGATGCTAAGCCTAGGATTATTAGATGGGTGTTTCTTTTACGAGAGTTTGATCTGCATATTGTAGATAGGAAAGGTTGTGAAAATCCTGTTGGTGACAATTTATCTCGTTTGGAAAACATTTCTTTTGACCCTTTGCCTGTTAATGATACTTTTCCAAATGAGCAGTTGGCTGCAATAAGGGTAAGTCCGCATGAGAGTCCTTGGTATGCTGATTATCCTAACTTTATTGTTTCCAAGTATTTGCCTCCAACCTTTACAGCCCAACAAAGAAGAAAATTCTTTTATGATCTAAGGCATTACTTTTGGGATGACCCATAGTTATATAAAGAAGGAGTAAATGGTATTATGCGAACATGTGTTCCAGAATTTGAACAACAAGAGATATTGAGAAAATGTCACGGCAGTGCTTATGGAGGACATCATGTTGGGGATAGGACTGCACAAAAGGTTTTACAATCTGGATTTTATTGGCCTACCCTTTTCAAGGACGCAAGGAAGTTTGTCTTATCATGTGACGAATGTCAAAGAGTTGGTAACATATCTAGACGCAATGAGATGCCTATGAATTATTCTCTTGTTATTGAACCTTTTGATTGTTGGGGATTTGACTTTATGGGTCCCTTTCCTTGTTCAAAAGGGTATACTCATATTGTTGTTGCTATTGACTATGTTACAAAGTGGGTAGAAGCCATACCTACAAATAGTGCCCATGGTAAGACCACCTTAAAAATGCTTAAAGATGTTATTTTTCCTAGGTTTGGTGTACCTAGATATCTCATGACTGATGGAGGATCTCATTTTATTCTTGGTGGTTTTAGGAAAACTCTCGCTGAATATGATGTTAACCATAGAATTGCTTCAGCTTATCTCCCCCAAACCAGTGGGAAAGTAGAACTTTCCAATAGGGAAATTAAACCTATCTTGCAGAAGACTGTCAATAGATCTATGAAAAATTGGGCTAAAAAGTTGAATGACTCTTTATGGGCTTATAGAACTTCTTATAAAAATCCTATGGGGATGTCTCCTTACAAAATGGTCTATGGGAAGGCTTGTTAGTTGCCTTTAGAATTAGAACACAAAGCTTATTGGGTAGTGAAAGAATTGAATAGAGATTTTAAACTTGCCGATGAGAAAAGATTGCTTGACTTGAGTACTTTAGATGAGTGGAGAAGTGAAGCTTATGAAAATGCTAGACTCTTTAAGGAAAAAGTAAAAAGATGGCATGATAGGAGAATTCTCAAAAGGGAGTTCCATGTTGGTGAGAAAGTTCTTTTGTATAGGTCTCGTCTCAAATTTTTTGCAGGGAAACTACTCTCAAAATGGGAAGGACGTTTTGTTATTAAGGAAGTATATCGTTCAGGTGCTATCAACATATCTTCTTTGAAGGACGACACCACGCAGGTGGTGAATGGACAAAGACTTAAACATTATATCTCTAGAGATTCCTATAATGAAGATGCGGATGTTATTCAAATGGTGACCCTGGAAGAATTTATAAGAAACCAAACACCAGAATCTGTAGAGTTCGTCTTTGAGTAGGTAAAAGTGGTGAAAACAGAAGGTTCGTGAAAATCCAATCATTTTATATTTTTGATGTTTTCAATACACACGGAAGGTTACGAGACAGAATAGAGGAGGAAACAGAGGCCGGGGTGGCCAAACCCACCCTAGGAGCGGGCCCCAGCTAGCCGCGCCTGGAGGGGGTGTAAGCCCCCCGAGCTCCGTCTCCGCCTCGTTTTCGTACCAGTACCTTCCTTATGTATTGAAACTTTGTAATATATAACCCCATGGATCCCCCGAGGTTCGTGCATAGTGTTCTTGTCGTGTTTTTGTTTCGTTCTGTTTCTATCAGGAAATCTTCTCGAGTTTAGAGCACCATGGTCTCTGCCAACGACAAATGCAATAAGCCCGAGGAAGATGATCCTCAAGACCCCAAGGAGGAAGATATCTTGGTTGGGGATGAAGAAGACATGGAGGAGGAAGAGCATCCGGACACCCGCGCTACTGTTGGAAGCATTGGAGTGGTGGCAAACCCTACCAAGCTTAGGAGGACATCACGAATGTCTACAGGAGGTAAACCTCTATGTATCATCTTCGTTCCATGGTCACTTCCTCCACATACCAAGAGACCCTTCCATACTCTTATACATGAGCATCAATACCAACAGGTGCCCCAAGGGAACTTGCCCTCGGCTTGGGATATGCCCCGTTCTAACCATGCAGGGGAGGAGCACACTAAGAAGGAAGAGTGGGGAAAGAATAACAAGGACTGGGATTCTTGGTCCAACATGATCATGAACCGCATTGAGCAAAACTTGGAGTTTATTTGTACTCTAACTTTCGAGTTTGATGATTTGAAGAAACTTATTGTCACATCCCAAGATTTTCCAAATCTTGTAATGTGAAAAATAAATAAACAAAATAAAATTATTGTTGAAAATCAGGGTGAAAAGAAACTTTTGTTTTTAAATGGAAATTAAAATCCCATCTTGAACCAACTTTAATTAAAGTTTGAATTCAACAAAAATCCAAATTAAAAGAAATGCACTCCTCATAAAAATACATCTGGAAATTTAAACACTTGGAAAATAAATCCAAACCCTAAAACCCTAATGGAATAAAAATCATTTCCAAGTTATCTCCAAGCCTATGGATTTGATCCATATAAAATCTTGTCAACAAACATTTACAAATGATCAATAAAGACAAATAGAAATGTTATAAGACCATAGAAATTGGTTTCACTCAATTTGGAACCATAAATAAAATCTTATGAATTTAATAAGATAAGAAATTGAATTCCCAAAGCTAATAAAGAACCTATCTAGAAACCCATACCAATTGGTGAACAAATGATCCTAAATAAATTTAAAAGGATAAACAAATAATAAACAATATTTCACAAATTGGAATCACCAAGTTTGGATCTCTAAATAAAAATATATGGATTTTATAAGATAAAGAAAGAATTATTAAAGAAAGGATTTTTTTTAAAGACCAAATAAAATCTTGGCCAAATCCATAAACAAATGGAATGAATATAATCCAAATCCAAATAAAATATTGGATAAATAAATTCCAAACTAAAATAAAATGGCTTAGACCAAATCCTATTGGAATAAAGACAAACCCAAATTTTAAATGATTAATAAATCTTATTAAATACTTTCCAAATAATTCAAGATGGATTATTTGACACCCAATTAATCAAATAAAAACTTACTGAAAGGTTTTGGAAGAAATTAGAAATCAAATGGAAATTAAAAACATTATTAAATCCTATCTAATTAAAAACTAGAGCCTATTTTGAATAAATAAAAGGCCCCAAAATGACTAAGGTTTTATCCTAAAAATGACTTCAGAATACAATACTAATCAGTATTCAAACCCACACAAAATTTGGCAAGGTTTTGAATTCAAATGAATGTTTGAATTGGCCAAACAAAATCAAAACAGAAAAATATCAAAAGAGAAAAAGAAAAACAAATAGAACAGAAAAAATAAAATATGAAAAGGACCCAACCAAACTAGTCTGGCCCAACTAAGCCCAACCTAGCCCACTGCTCCTTCTCCCCGCAGGAAAACGATTCGAACCAGTGAACGAACCCACAGCGACACTGACTCGTGGACCCCCACCTCCCCTCTCTCTCTTCGCTGACGAAACGGCCCTACCGCCAGCTCCTTCTTCCTCACCCGCCGCTGACCTCGCCTCTACTGTTTCTGCCGGCGTTGAATGCGAATGAATTGGCATAAATGCGCCAGTAATCCCTCCCCGTGATTACTCCCACTTAACTGCCTCCTTCCCCTCCTTCATTCCCCTCAAGCATCACACGACCAGAGCCATCAGGCCGTCCTAGATTTGCTCTGCAACCTCGCGGCCCCGACGAGCTTTCTTCCTAGATTCCGACCAAGCCGTGCCTACCCTCTACCTATAACCCCCACGAGCATGACCCCCACACTCTTGCGCATCTTCCAATAGCTCTTGATCATCCGTGCGTGCCCCTTATGCTCGGCAACAACCACGCCTGAGCGTCGCCGCCGACTGCCTCCGCTCCGTCAACCTCTCCCGGTGAGAACAGACCACCCGAGCTCTTCCGTTGAAACCCCTATGATCTATGCACTCTCCCGCATCTAACGGTATCTGTATCTTGCCCTCTGGTGGACTTCAGCCCCGTCCCCGTCGTCAAGCAGAAGCTCCTGGCGCCACCTCTAACTCCGGCGAGCAATCGCCAGCACATGCGAGCACCCCTTCGTCAACCACGGGCACGTTGAGCTTCCCGACGCCACGGCGAACCTGGTGAGCCATACCTCTCTCTCGTTCGCTTCCTGCAACCACCGCGACGCCGTAGCCAGACACGTCGCCGCCACCTGCCGCCGCTAGCGCCGCCCTCCTCTGAAGGGGTACGCTAGTTCTGAACCGTGCGATATGACTTAAATCTAACGGCTGCCATCGCTTGATCCGGCCGAAGCGGTACCGACGAATAGAAATGCGCCGCGTGTCATAGAGACAGAATTAAAAACAGAATTTGATCTATTTGTGATTCAATTTTGTAAAATCTATAACTTTTAATCTACACGTCCAAAATTTGCAAACTTTATATCAATGGATTCAGAAAAACAATCCCTAGCCAACCATGCACTTTGTTTAGTAAAAAGCTTCTGGTAAAATGTTTATTTTTGCAGAAACTTATGTATGCTTGTTTAGGTGATAAAAATTATTCTAAAATGATTTTGGGGATAAAATCTTTGGCAAATGGTTTGTTTTGAACCTACTGACCCTAGGAAACAAATTGTGGTTTCAAAAATGTATTTGGTGAAACAAAATAATGAAACTTGGATTTAAACCAATTCTAGTCAAATAAAAATATGGTTTAATTATTAAAAATGGTTTTGGAAGAAAACTATTGAGAAATGTTTTGGAAATAAACTCTCTGACCCTAAACACAAGATTTTATGGTTTGAAAACATATTATGTGAACCCTATAGATTAATGCCTTATTGAAAACATTTTTACACCACATAAAATGGTACCTTGTTTTAAAAAGGGTTTATAAAGTGAAACCTATTACAAATGACTTTGCCACTTTATAAAATGGATAATAGGTGTTTTCCAAATGTTTACAACCTACTAGAAACCACTTTTACAAATAAAACAACCTATTGCATGCTTGCATGCATTACTTTGATTTTCTCATTTTATGTGATGAATTGCTTGAATGGTAGATTGAAATATTGTTTGCTTGATTGAATTGTAGTGATTTGAAGTGAGTGAACATTGCAAAGAACAAGGAAGTGAACTTATAATATCTACCAAAAAGGCAAGTGATGCTTCATACCTTGTCCCATTATTTTCACTATGCATTAGTGATATTTCTAAGTAGGACTTGCATGGAATTTTGCTAAGTATAAACTATGCCATGGGAAAACCTAGTAGATGAAACCTTAGTAGAATTTCCTAAGTTAATATTCCTACTACTATCATGCTTAGCTTAGCTAGTATAAAAGAAGGGTGGAATATATATTCATGCTATGGAAAATTTCTAAGTCTGAGGACTTGTGTTTTGTTTAATAAAACAACTAAGTGAATGAATCACCTGGGTGGAATGGAAGGAATGGTTTGTGTTGAGTGGTTACACAAGGCCAGGGGACTAGTGAACCTTGTGTATCTCACTTGTGGATGGCCACCCAGGAACAAAGAGATTTGAGATGTCAAATGTTGAGAAGCTTCAAGTGCAGCCACTTGGCATTATGGGCTCTGCCTGGATCATATAGGTTGCAATAACTTAGCCAAATGGACAGTTGGTGGTAGGGGTTTGATAGGTTGGAGCACGTCCATTTTGGTCTAAGGGAAGGCTTCTAAAAGATCTTGTCTTGGTGAAACCAAGTCTTGTGGGGAAAGTGCACCACCTCTGCAGAGTGTAAAATGTAAGTACTTAGCCATGTCCCTGGCAAAGGACAATTTGAGCATCAAGACATGGAAGCTATCAAGAATCTCATCATCCCAATTTCTAAGTTAAAATCTTGTGGGTGAACAAGGGTTAAAGTATCACCAATTTCTATTGGGAGATACCTTGGGAAAGATTTTGTCAAAGCAAAAACTTAGTGTTTTCAAATGATAGGAAAAATCTATTTTGAGCAAAGCAAGCCTAAGGTCCACTTAGACAAAAGCATATAGATGATAGACTCCACTATACTATCATAGTATCACTTGCTAATACAATTCAAATGTATTGACCCTTGTGGCTGTAACTTGTTATGTTGCAGGTTTGTTTGATATTAGTGAAGTTTAATGATTAGGATTACAAGTCTACAACCAACATGTCTGCCTGTGGCACTTTGAAGATGAAGGACCCCATGCTATTGTTATATTCTGCTGCATTGTAATGAGATAGCCAAATGAGCTATGTAAGATGTAATAAATTATTTTATTCCTGGTTATAAAGTTGTATTATGACCTTTGTTTCTTGATATTACATCTTAACTGTGGATGCTAGCTATTGATCCAGGGACTAGCATTGTAAACACAGGGATCTCTACCTTATTAAAGGTTGGGAGCCTTACAGATGGTATCAAAGAATTGTGTTGCCTGTAGGATTTGTAAACCTAGGATTGGACAAAAACCCTTAGAAAAATAGGAGTTGTATTTGTTCCAAAAAACTTATTTACAAACAATCTTGTAAACTCTTTCCTCAACCACTTTGGTTTTGATTCTACATCTCTTCTATTCCAAACTTGATGGACAAGCCTATCCCATGGCCAAAGACTTCACCATGTGCTAAGGACTTCATCAACTCTAATGACTTCAACATCTTCAACTCTAATGACTTCAACATCTTCAACTCTAATGACTTCAACATCTTCAGCATTTTCACCAAGGACTTCAACCTTGGATATCACTAAGGACTACAAGTGAGACAAGAAATATTGCTCAAGAACTTGAAGACTAAGGGAATACAACTTAGAAGGAACCATCATCACCTTGAAGTTTTTGTGACCAAGAATTTTCCCAAGGATACAAAGATCTTGTTCATGAAGAATCAACCAAGAAGGATGGAAAGATTTTAAGTGAACCATATAAATGGACCACCATATTTAGTTTAAGTCAAACCCACCAACTTATGTGGTGTAACAAAAATATTTTTGGTTTCCTAAAGATATGCTTGAAACTTGTTGTTTGAGTGGAATGTTTGTTTGTGATTGCTTGCACATTGCTTGTGTGAATTATGATGTGTGTGATTAGAATTATTTCCTTAGAAATATTTTGCCTATTCTAGCCCCAAACCAACCCAAACAGATGACTTCTCCAAGAGACTCCAACATCAAGGATGGTGACAACAACAACCAAGAGAACAACATGAGAGAACAACTGCTTGCAAGACAAACCCAGTTGAACCAAGTGACAACTCAGTTCTTGGCCAACAATAGTGAGTTAGACCCAACTATGCAAGAGGTTTTGAAAACTCAATCCCAATTGTTGCAAGGGATGGTTACTCAAATGATCAACATGGGAGACAGCTCTTCCCAAGGAGTTTTTGACAACAAGAAAGACAAAGATGTTATTCTAGAAGGAACCCAAGCTTGCAATATTTGTGGAGACAAGGATCACACTTCCAAGGAGCATGAAGATCAATGCCCCAAATGTGAAGAGAAACATCCAGCTAACCAATGCCCCACATCCCAAGCTACTTGTTACCTATGTGAAGGAAACAATCATGTCCCTATCCAATGCCCCATCTATTCCATAGTTGAACAAAGGAAACAAGGTGGAGTGCAACAACAGATTACAGATTACCATAAGAGAGCCAAGTATACCAAGAAGGATGAGGACAAAGGAAAATCTCCACTTCTACCCCATGCAATATGACCCAATTTAAAGGACCAAAGAAGAGGCATATGAATTATCCAAGGAGCAATAGAAGGTCAAAGAAACCAGTAGACATTCCTACCTATGAGATAACATATGAAGATCATGAACTAGAAGCACTCCTAGCTTTGGAGAAACCTAAGAAAAAGAAGGACAAAAGCCATGTGCAATGTAATCATTGTAAAGAAATGGGACATTATGCCAGTGAATGTCCAGAGAAGCAGAAGTATAAAGAGATTAGCCAAGTGTGGTGCAACAACTGCAAAGAGCTAGGCCATTATGTAGCAACTTGCCCACAGAAGATACGTGAAGAACTCAATCTTATCACATGTTACAATTGTGGTAACCAAGGACATTATGCAAGCAATTGTCCAGAAAAGATGAAGCACAAGATAAACAAGCCTATGGAGGATCTCAGCCTTGTCACATGTTTCAAGTGTGGAAACAATGGACACTATGCAGATGTTTGCCCAGAAAAGTTTCCCCAAGATCCCCAGCAAGACAAGATGTAATTTAGTTGGAAAATTTTTAAGGGTGGTAGTACCCTAGATGCTTTGAGCCAACTTGTAACCCTAGCCTCCCCAAATCTCGGGACAAGATTTATTTTAAGGGTGGTAGCCTGTCACATCCCAAGATTTTCCAAATCTTGTAATGTGAAAAATAAATAAACAAAATAAAATTATTATTGAAAATCAGGGTGAAAAGAAACTTTTGTTTTTAAATGGAAATTAAAATCCCATCTTGAACCAACTTTAATTAAAGTTTGAATTCAACAAAAATCCAAATTAAAAGAAATGCACTCCTCATAAAAATACATCTGGAAATTTAAACACTTGGAAAATAAATCCAAACCCTAAAACCCTAATGGAATAAAAATCATTTCCAAGTTATCTCCAAGCCTATGGATTTGATCCATATAAAATCTTGTCAAAAAACATTTACAAATGATCAATAAAGACAAATAGAAATGTTATAAGACCATAGAAATTGGTTTCACTCAATTTGGAACCATAAATAAAATCTTATGAATTTAATAAGATAAGAAATTGAATTCCCAAAGCTAATAAAGAACCTATCTAGAAACCCATACCAATTGGTGAACAAATCATCCTAAATAAATTTAAAAGGATAAACAAATAATAAACAAGATTTCACAAATTGGAATCACCAAGTTTGGATCTCTAAATAAAAATATATGGATTTTATAAGATAAAGAAAGAATTATTAAAGAAAGGATTTTTTTTAAAGACCAAATAAAATCTTGGCCAAATCCATAAACAAATGGAATGAATATAATCCAAATCCAAATAAAATATTGGATAAATAAATTCCAAACTAAAATAAAATGGCTTAGACCAAATCCTATTGGAATAAAGACAAACCCAAATTTTAAATGATTAATAAATCTTATTAAAAACTTTTCCAAATAATTCAAGATGGATTATTTGACACCCAATTAATCAAATAAAAACTTACTGAAATGTTTTGGAAGAAATTAGAAATCAAATGGAAATTAAAAACATTATTAAATCCTATCTAATTAAAAACTAGAGCCTATTTTGAATAAATAAAAGGCCCTAAAATGAATAAGGTTTTATCCTAAAAATGACTTCAGAATACAATACTAATCAGTATTCAAACCCACACAAAATTTGGCAAGGTTTTGAATTCAAATGAATGTTTGAATTGGCCAAACAAAATCAAAACAGAAAAAATCAAAAGAGAAAAATAAAAACAAACACAACAGAAAAAATAAAATATGAAAAGGACCTAGCCCAACTAGTCTGTCCCAACTAAGCCCAACCTAGCCCACTGCTCCTTCTCCCTGCAGGAAAACGATTCGAACCAGTGAATGAACCCACAGCGACACTGACTCGTGGACCCCCACCTCCCCTCTCTCTCTTCGCTGACGAAACGGCCCCACCGCCAGCTCCTTCTTCCTCACCCGCCGCTGACCTCGCCTCTACTGTTTCTACCGGCGTTGAATGCGAATGAATTGGCATAAACGCGCCAGTAATCCCTCCCCGCGATTACTCCCACTTAACTGCCTCCTTCCCCTCCTTCATTCCCCTCAAGCATCACACGACCAGAGCCATCAGGCCGTCCCAGATTTGCTCTGCAACCTCGTGGCCCCGACGAGCTTTCTTCCTCGATTCCGACCAAGTCGTGCCTCCCCTCTGCCTATAACCCCCACGAGCATGACCCCCACTCTCTTGCGCATCTGCCAATAGATCTAGATCATCCGCGCGTGCCCCTTATGCTTGGCAACAACCACGCCTGAGCGTTGCCGCCGACTGCCTCCGCTCCATCAACCTCTCCCGGTGAGAACAGACCACCCCGAGCTCTTCCGTTGAAACCCCTATGATCTATGCACTCTCCCGCATCTAACGGTATCTGTATCTTTCCCTCTGGTGGACTATAGCCCCGTCCCCGTCGTCAAGCAGAAGCTCCTGGCGCCACCCTAACTCCGGCGAGCAATCGCCAGCACATGCGAGCGCCCCTTCGTCAACCACGGGCACGTTAAGCTTCCCCACGCCACGGCGAACCTGGTGAGCCATACCTCTCTCTCGTTCGCTTCCTGCAACCGCCACGACGCCGTAGCCAGACACGCCGCCGCCACCTGCCGCCTCTAGTGCCACCCTCCTCTGGTCAGTCGCACACTAGCCATTCGATTTAAATCCAACGAGTGCGATAGGTTCACTTAACTGAAGGGGTATGCTAGTTCTGAACCGTGCGATATGACTTAAATCTAACGGCTTCCATCGCTTGATCCGGCCGAAGCGGTACCGATGAATAGAAATGTGCCGCGTGTCACAGAGACAGAATTAAAAACAGAATTTGATCTATTTGTGATTCAATTTTGTAAAATCTATAACTTTTAATCTACACGTCCAAATTTTGCAAACATTATATCAATGGATTCAGAAAAACAAGCCCTAGCCAACCATGCACTTTGTTTAGTAAAAAGCTTCTGGTAAAATGTTTATTTTTTCATAAACTTATGTATGCTTGTTTAGGTGATAAAAATTATTCTAAAATGATTTTGTGGATAAACTCTTTGGAAAATGGTTTGTTTTCAACCTACTGACCCTAGGAAACAAATTGTGGTTTCAAAATGTATTTGGTGAAACAAAAGAATGAATCTTGGATTTAAACCAATTCTAGTCAAATAAAAATATGGTTTAATTATTAAAAATGGTTTTGGAAGAAAACCTTTGAGAAATGTTTTGGAAATAAACTCTCTGACCCTAAACACAAGATTTTATGTTTGAAAACATATTATGTGAACCCTATAGATTAATGCCTTATTGAAAACATTTTGACACCACATAAAATGGTACCTTGTTTTAAAAAGGGTTTATAAAGTGAAACCTATTACAAATGAGTTTGCCACTTTATAAAATGGCCAATAGGTGTTTCCAAATGTTTACAACCTACTAGAAACCACTTCTACAAATAAAACAACCTATTGCATGCTTGCATGCATTACTTTGATTTTATCATTTTATGTGATGAATTGCTTGAATGGTAGATTGAAATATTGTTTGCTTGATTGAATTGTAGTGATTTAAAGTGAGTGAACATTGCAAAGAACAAGGAAGTGAACTTATACCCTCTACCAAAAAGGCAAGTGATGCTTCATACCTTGTCCCATTATTTTCACTATGCATTAGTGATATTTCTAAGTAGGACTTGCATGGAATTTTGCTAAGTATAAACTATGCCATGGAAAAACCTAGTAGATGAAACCTTAGTCGAATGTCCTAAGTTAAGATTCCTACTACTATCATGCTTAGCTTAGCTAGTATAAAACAAGGGTGGAATATATATTCATGCTATGGAAAATTTCTAAGTCTGAGGACTTGTGTTTTGTTTAATAAAACAACTAAGTGAATGAATCACCTGGGTGGAATGGAAGGAATGGTTTGTGTTGAGTGGTTACACAAGGCCAGGGGACTGGTGAACCTTGTGTATCTCACTTGTGGATGGCCACCCAGGAACAAAGAGATTTGAGATGTCAAATGTTGAGAAGCTTCAAGTGCAGCCACTTGGCATTATGGGCTCTGCCTGGATCATATAGGTTGCAATAACTTAGCCAAATGGACAGTTGGTGGTAGGGGTTTGATAGGTTGGAGCGCGTCCATTTTGGTCTAAGGGAAGGCTTCTGAAAGATCTTGTCTTGGTGAAACCAAGTCTTGTGGGAAAAGTGCACCACCTCTGCAGAGTGTAAAATCTAAGTACTTAGCCATGTCCCTGTCAAAGGACAATTTGAGCATCAAGACATGGAAGCTATCAAGAATCTCATCATCCCAATTTCTAAGTTAAAATCTTGTGGGTGAACAAGGGTTAAAGGATCACCAATTTCTATTGGGAGATACCTTGGGAATGATTTTGTCAAAGCAAAAACTTAGTGTTTTCAAATGATAGGAAAAATCTATTTTGAGCAAAGCAAGCCTAAGCTCCACTTAGACAAAAGCATATAGATGATAGAATCCACTATACTACCATAGTATCACTTGCCTATACAATTCAAATGTATTGACCCTTGTGGCTGTAACTTGTTATGTTGCAGGTTTGTTTGATATTAGTGAAGTTTAATGATTAGGATTACAAGTCTACAACCAACATGTCTGCATGTGGCACTTTGAAGATGAAGGACCCCATGCTATTGTTATATTCTACTGCATTGTAATGAGATATCCAAATGAGCTATGTAAGATTTAATAAATTATTTTATTCCTGGTTATAAAGTTGTATTATGACCTTTGTTTCTTGATATTACATCTTAACTGTGGATGCTAGCTATTGATCCATGGACTAGCATTGTAAACACAGGGATCTCTACCTTATTAAAGGTTGGGAGCCTTACACTTATTGAAGATCTTATCAAGAGAACACCACCACCACCACCGAAGGACTAATTCATCATCAGGTTTGGCATCCCCTTGTCTTGTTCCAAGCTTGGGGGAGTGCCGCGGTATAACCATCACTATCTTTTATCTTTTACCTTTTTAGTGGATTCAGGTCTTTGGTAGAGAAGTTATCTTATAGGTTGGTTTGCATGTCGAAGTATCTCTCTTTAGTTGATTATCTATGTATCCCTTGGTGTGAGTGCCTTTATGGAATATTAATGAGAAGTCTCATCTTTTACTTTTTGCACTTCTTATTTTAGTTTGTAATCTGTATTATATGATTGATCTTGTTGATCAGTATTGGCATCACTTTGGGAGCATCAAGTAGATCTAAATTGGTTTTGGCAAACTGGGCTTTGGTCAGTAGCAACGCTTTTTTGAGGTTTGAAAGGAAAAGAGAAAAAGCTTAGAGGTATCTTGTATCATATATTTTCTTTCTTGATTGGCTCATAAGCTTAGTATTCTTTATTTAAGATATTTTGTGTCTGCAAGGAAGATTGCATGTTTGGCTTTATTACTTGTATGTTTGCTTGTTTCCTTCAACTCTTTTGCTTGCTACCCAGCCTTGGTAGCCAAAAACTTGTTTTGAGAAGGCATACTTCTCATGCCTCCAATCCCTTTCAACCAAACGTATGCCATTTGTGTCCACCATATCTACCTATTAGCATTATTGCTATTCCAAGCAAATTGTTAAGCTTCATCTATCTTTTGAATTAAAAAGTATTTTGTTATGTGAAAACTAGTTAGTAATGCTCTCACGAACTTGATGGCACACCTTATTTTATTACCCCTAATAGACTTGAACCATTGTGTCATGATGTTGTTGAAGGGAATATGCCCTGAGAGGCAATAATAAAGTGTTTATTATGTGTATTCCAAGTATATGATAGATGTTTATTTTGCATGCTATAATTGTATTAATACGGAAACGTTAATACATGTGTGTTTAATAAACAAACAGAAAGTTCCTAGTTATGCCTCTCTCGTAAACTAGCTCGTTGATTAACAAGATGATCAAGGTTTCCTGATCATGGACATTGGATGTTGTTAATAATGAGATCACAACATTAGTGTAATGATGTGATGAACATTCATCCGAAGTATAGCATTACGATCAAAGTCATTGAGTTTATATTGCTATAACAACTTACGAAGTGATCCTAATCCTTAGACCATGAGATCATATCAATCACTAACACCGGAAGAGTTTCTTGATAACATCAAACATCACACCATAACAGGGTGATTATAAAGATGGATTCAGAACTAACAAAGTGTTATGTTGAGGCTCATGGATCAAGAGTGGAATTTGTTCATCCCGATGACGGATAGATATACTCTGGGCCCTCTCGGTGATATCACATTGATTAGCTTGCAAGCAAGTGATTTGATCACTAGAATGTTATATCACGGGAACGAGAAAAGAGTGCATGTAGGTAACGAAATCAAACTAGGTATGGAGATACCGATGATTGAATCTCGGACATGTAATATATCGTGAAACAAAGGGATTAAGATACTAGCGTAAAAGGTTCCGACGATCACAAGAAAGTCATCGTTGAATGTGTGGGAGTCAGTATGGGTCTCCAGATCCCGCTTCTGATTATTGATCCGAGAGGGGTCTCGATCATGTCCGCATTATTCACGAACCGTAGGGTGACACACTTAAGAGACACCGACATCCAATTGGAGCAAAAGTTTCATGCCGAAAGAATGAACAAGCGCAGGAATTTATTTCACTAGATACCGAAACAGGTTTTCGGGTGAAATTGCATAAAGTGGTTATGCATGTGAAATGGAATTCTAGCAAGGGGTTATTTGTGAATGTTTGTCATTAAAGTAATTGACAAAATTCTGAATAAAATAAAAGAGTTTTATTAAATGAGAGTTTGCATTAAATTTGGTGGAAATTTAATGGGAATTTGAGTAGACTTTTGAGTGGAGGGAATTTAAAGGAGATTTGTGAGTGGAGTGTCCACCCACATGAAGAGGGGAGGGCAAGGGGGCAGCCCCCATGCGCCGGCCACCCCCTTGGGGTTCCCCCCTCCTCCTATAAAAGGAGCCCCCCTCCTCACTTGTCTCTCACACCTCCTCGTGAAGGATCTCTCTCCCCCTCTAGAATTTATTCCCCATGGTCTCGGACTAGCGAGATACATGTTCTCGGTGGCTATTCGGCAAGAAAGAGTTGTGCTTCCGCTGCATCGCTGGAGCGAGGAGGCGGAGGTTGCTCGGTGCCTCGAACGTGTGTGCGAGCATGGATGCGCTGCTGATTTGCGGCGCTAGGACTTCCTCTCGATCTTGAGATCGGCAAGAGATCGTCTACATCAACCACGAGTTGAACTCGTTAAGCTTTGTCGGTCTTCAAGGGTATGTTCTCTACGGATATACATCCGCCTGTTGTTTGTATCTAGTAGATAGATCTTGGTACGTAGTTCCCATCGTAGGAAAAATTTTGTCTTCTATGCTGCGAACCCTACAGTGGTATCAGAGCCGGATCTATGCGTAGATACTTTACACGGGTAGTACACATATGAGTATGTGGGCGATGATGATCATGTTGTTGCTCCTTTGTTGTAATTTTGGATATTGGTGGCATAGTGGGATGAAGCGGCCCGGACAAACTTTACATGTCCTCGCACATGAGACCTGTTCCACGCTTGACATGCAACTAGTTTGCATAAGTGGCTAGCGGGTGTCTGTCTCTCCTACTATAGTCAATATCTATTTTGCAAACGAGTTTTCAACAATTTGATTATCCTCGTTGTGGTTCATGTTCGTAGGTAAGAACGGTTCTATCTCGAAAGCCCTAAGCCACGTAAAACTTGCAATGGATAAATTAGAGGCGTCTAGTTTAGATTGTTGCTGGGCTAGTGTTATGATATGGTAGTGTTGTAAGTAGAAGTATGAGATGATACTCTTACAACACACATAGCGTGTAAACTCCATAGACCTTGGATTTACACAAATAGGTATGATAGTGATCATACCACGGTGCACATGATAGAGATCATATGCCGGAACCATATTATTTCACTAATAAACATATGATGTTTGATAGCATCTTATATTGCTTGTTTAGCGCTTTGTTAGCATAATAAGATGATCCCTCATTTAAATATCAAGATAAGAATGTGTTCTTCCTTTAGTATGCACCGATTATGTTTCGTCGCTCCAAGACATCACGTGATGATCGGGTGTTCTTGGATCCACGACCATATTTCGGGTGTAAAACAGTTACACACGCGAATACTAAGGTTCTAACTTGGCGAGCCTAGCATGTACAGACATGGCCTCGGAACACGGACCGAAAGGTTAAGCATGAGTCATATAGTTGATATGATGCCCATTTGATGCTCGCCTTTGAAGCTATACCGACTCACGTGATGATTGGACTTGGTATAGTGGATTTGGTTTATGTAATCACCAAAAAGGCACGAGGGATGTCGTTTCTGAGTGGAAGTTCATTCGTAATATGGATTAGTTGAACTCAATCTATCATACACTTAGTCTAAACTTTACAAATTCTGTTGTAGATGGCACCACCTGCTTTTAATTTCAATGTGTTCATGGAGAAAGAGAAACTAGCAATGAACGGTAGCAACTTTACCAAATGGGCCATGAATTTGAGGATTCTCCTCTCTGCTGCACAAAAGCAATATGTGCTAGAAGCGCCGTTAGGCCCCCCACCTTTTGATGATGCCCCTTACGAGGAGAAGAATGTCTATCAGACTCGTCAGGAGGACCACAACTTAGTTCATTGCGGCATATTGTATGGGCTAGAGCCAGAACTTCGAAAACGTTTCGAAAACGGCAATGCATTTGATACAATGGGTGAGTGGAAAATGATTTTCGACACACATGCTGTTGTAGAGAGCTACAATGCTTCAGAAAAGTTCTTTAGCTGCATGATGGAAGAGCACAACTCCGTTAGTGAGCATGTACTCATGATGTCGGATCATGCCGACAAGCTTGTGTCCTTGGGAATATCGATTCCCATTGACTTAGGCATCCATCGTGTTCTGCAGTCTCTGCCACCTAGCTATAAGAGCTTCGTGATGAACTATAATATGCAAGGCATGAAGAAGTCTCTCCCCGAGCTTGTGTCAATGCTTAAAACTGCAGAAGTGGAGATCAAAAAGGAACATCAAGTGTTGATGATCAGTAGGAACACTGGTTTCAAGAAAGACAAGAAGGGAAAATGGAAGGGAAGAAAGGGCGGCAAGCTTGTTGCCGTGCCTAAAAAGAAACCCCGAGTTGGACCTAAGTCTGATACCGAGTGCTACTATTGTAAGGGGACTGGCCACTGGAAGCGCAACTGCCCCAAGTATCTGGCAGACAAGAAGGACGTCAAGGCAAACAAAGGTATATATGATATACATGTTATTGATGTGTACTTGACTAGTGCTCGCAGTAGCACCTGGTTATTTGATACCGGTTCAGTTGCTAATATTTGTAACTCGAATCAGGGGCTGCGGAACAAGCGACCGCTAGCAAGGGGTGAGGTCAAGATGCGTGTCGGCAATGGATCAAGCGTTGATGTGATCACCGTCGGAACGCTGCCTCTCCACTTGCCGTCGAGATTAGTTATAAACTTGAATAAATGTTATCTCGTGCCTGCACTGAGCATGAACATTGTATCTGGATCGTGTTTGATGCGAAGTGGTTATTCATTTAAATCCGAGAACAATGGTTGTTCCATTTATATGAATGAAATCTTTTATGGTCATGCACCGATGATGAATGGTTTATTTCTATTAGATCTCGATGATAATGTTACACATATTCATAATGTTGATGCTAAAAGGATTAAACTAAATGATGATATATCCGCATATATGTGGTAGTGCCGTCTAGGTCATATTGGCGTTAAACGCATGAAGAAGCTCCATTCGGATGGACTTTTGGAATCACTTGATTTTGAATCATTTGATACATGTGAGCCATGCCTTATGGGCAAGATGACTAGAACGCCGTTTTCCGGTTCAATGGAACGAGCGACAGATTTATTGGAGATCATACATTCTGATGTATGTGGTCCAATGAGTGTGTCGGCGCGAGGTGGATATCGTTATTTTGTTACTTACACGGATGATTTGAGTAGATATGGTTATATCTACATGATGAAACACAAGTCTGAAACCTTTGAAAGATCAAATTTCTACGGTCCGACCGTGGAGGTGAGTATCTAAGTTACGAGTTTAGCACTCACATGAAAGAGTGTGGAATTGTTTCACAACTCACACCTGCCGGAACACCACAGCGAAATGGTGTGTCGGAACATCGTAATCGTACTTTATTAGATATGGTTCGATCTATGATGTCTCTGACGGATTTGCCGTTGTCATTTTGGGGTTATGCACTAGAAACTGCTGCATTCACTTTAAATCGGGCACCATCTAAATCCGTTGAAAAGACACCGTATGAATTGTGGTTTGGAAACAAACCTAAGCTGTCATTTCTTAAAGTTTGGGGATGCGATGTTTATGTGAAGAAACTTCAACCGGATAAACTCGAACCCAAAGCGGAAAAATGCATCTTCATAGGATACCCTCAGGAAACTATTGGGTATTCCTTCTATCACAGATCCGAGGGCAAGGTTTTTGTTGCCAAGAATGGATCCTTTCTAGAGAAAGAGTTTCTCGCGAAAGGTGTGAGTAGTCGGAAGGTAGAACTCGAAGAGGTTATTGAACCTTCTCTTCAAAGTATGGCGAGTAGCGTAGCGCCGGAAGTTGTTCCGGAGTTAGCTCCACCTGTTGAAGAGGGAACTAATGATAATGATCATGAAACTCCAAAATAGAGTACTACCAAACCTCGCAGGTCAAACAGGACGCGTGCAGCTCCCGAGCTGTATGGAAATCCTGTCATGAATTTCATGGTTGATGAAAATGATGACCCTGCGACGTATGAAGAAGCGATGATGAGCCCGGATTCCAACAAATGGTTAGAAGCCATGAAATCCGAGATGGAATCCATGTATGAAAATCAAGTTTGGAACTTGGTGGACTTACCTCACAACCGAAAGGCCGTGGAGAACAAATGGATTTTCAAAAGGAAAACGGATGTTGATGGTAATGTGACCGTCTATAAAGCTCGACTTGTCGCAAAGGGGTTTCGACAAATTCAAGGAGTTGACTACGATGAGACATTCTCTCCCGTAGCGATGCTAAAGTCAGTTAGGATTATGTTAGCAATTGCTGCATATTTCGATTATGAGATATGGCAGATGGATGTTAAAACCGCGTTTCTCAATGGTAATATTGAGGAAGAGTTGTATATGATACAACCAAAGGGTTTTGTCGATCCTAAGGATGCTAACAAGGTGTGCAAGCTTCAGCGATCCATCTATGGATTGAAGCAAGCATCACGAAGTTGGAATCTCCACTTTGATGAGGTTATCAAAGAGTTTGGATTTGTCCAAACTTATGGAGAAGCTTGTATTTACAAGAAAGTGAGTGGGAGCAATGTGGCATTTTTGATATTATATGTGGATCACATATTATTGATCGGAAATTATATATAGATCTTTTAAACAGTGTTAAAAGTTATCTAAACAGCAAATTTTCAATGAAGGACCTAGGTGAAGCGTCATACATATTAGGCATAAAGATCTATAGAGATAGATCTAGGCGCCTAATAGGGCTATCGCAAAGTACATACCTTGATAAGATTTTAAAGAAGTATAAAATGGACGGAAGTAAGAAGGGGTTCTTACCTATGTTGCAAGGCAAGACATTGAGTAAGACTCAAAGTCCGGCTTCGGCGGAAGAAAGAGAGATAATGGACAAAGTCCCCTGTGCTTCAGCCATAGGATCTATAATGTACGCCATGCTATGTACAAGACCGGATGTGGCACATGCTATTAGTTTGACTAGTAGGTACCAATCGGATCCAGGTTCGGAACACTGGATAGCGGTCAAGAATATCCTTAAGTACTTACGAAGAACTAAGGATATGTTTCTTGTATACGGAGGTGAAGAAGAGCTCGTCGCTAAGTGTTATGTTGACGCTAGCTTTGACACCGATCCGGATGACTCTAAGTCTCAATCCGGATACGTATTTCTCATGAATGGCGGAGCGGTTAGTTGGAGGAGCTCCAAACAACCTGTGGTAGCGGGATCAACAACGGAAGCCGAATATGTTGCTGCTTCAGAAGCGGCTCAGGAAGCAGTTTGGAGTTCATATCCGAACTAGGAGTGGTGGCAAACGCGTTGGACCCAATGGTGATCTATTGTGACAACAATGGTGCCATTGCCAATGCCAAAGAGCCAAGGTCTCACAAGAATTCCAAGCATATTAAGCGCCGGTTTCACTCCATCCGCGAGCATGTCAAGGATGGAAATATAAAGATTTGTAAAGTACATACGGATCTCAATGTAGCAGATCCGTTGACTAAAACTCTCCCTAGAGCAAAACATGATCAACACCAGAACTCAATGGGTGCTAGATTTATCACTATGTAACTAGATTATTGTCTCTAGTGCAAGTGGGAGACTGAAGGGAATATGCCCTAAGAGGCAATAATAAAGTGTTTATTATGTGTATTCCAAGTATATGATAGATGTTTATTTTGCATGCTATAATTGTATTAATACGGAAACGTTAATACATGTGTGTTTAATAAACAAACAGAAAGTTCCTAGTTATGCCTCTCTCGTAAACTAGCTTGTTGATTAACAAGATGATCAAGGTTTCCTGATCATGGACATTGGATGTTGTTAATAACGAGATCACAACATTAGTGTAATGATGTGATGAACATTCATCCGAAGTATAGCATTACGATCAAAGTCATTGAGTTTATATTGCTATAACAACTTACGAAGTGATCCTAATCCTTAGACCAAGAGATCATGTCAATCACTAACACCGGAAGAGTTTCTTGATAACATCAAACGTCACACCGTAATAGGGTGATTATAAAGATGGATTCAGAACTAACAAAGTGTTAAGTTGAGTCTCATGGATCAAGAGTGGAATTTGTTCATCCCGATTACGGGTAGATATACTCTAGGCCCTCTCGGTGATATCACATTGATTAGCTTGCAAGCAAGTGATTTGATCACTAGAATGTTATATCACGGGAACGAGAAAAGAGTGCATGTCGGTAACGAGATCAAACTAGGTATGGATATACCGATGATTGAATCTCGGACATGTAATATATCGTGAAACAAAGGGATTAAGATACTAGCGTAAAAGGTTCCGAAGATCACAAGAAAGTCATCGTTGAATGTGTGGGAGTCAGTATGGGTCTCTAGATCCCGCTTCTGATTATTGATCCGAGAGGGGTCTCGATCATGTCCGCATTATTCACGAACCGTAGGGTGACACACTTAAGAGACACCGACATTTAATTGGAGCAAAAGTTTCATGCCGAAAGAATGAACAAGCGCAGGAATTTATTTCACTAGATACCGAAACAGGTTTTTGGGTGAAATTGCATAAAGTGGTTATGCATGTGAAATGGAATTCTAGCAAGGGGTTATTTGTGAATGTTTGTCATTAAAGTAATTGACAAAATTCTGAATAAAATAAAAGAGTTTTGTTAAATGAGAGTTTGCATTAAATTTGGTGGAAATTTAATGGGAATTTGAGTGGACTTTTGAGTGGAGGGAATTTAAAGGAGATTTGTGAGTGGAGTGTCCACCCACATGAAGAGGGGAGGGCAAGGGGGCAGCCCCCATGCGCCAGCCACCCCCTTGGGGTTCCCCCTCTCCTCCTATAAAAGGAGCCCCCCTCCTCACTTGTCTCTCACACCTCCTCGTGAAGGATCTCTCTCCCCCTCTAGAATTTATTCCCCATGGTCTCGGACTAGCGAGATACATGTTCCCGGTGGCTATTCGGCAAGAAAGAGTTGTGCTTCCGCTGCATCGCTGGAGCGAGGAGGCGGAGGTTGCTCGGTGCCTCGAGCGTGTGTGCGAGCACGGATGCACTGCTGATTTGCGGCGCTAGGACTTCCTCTCGACCTTGAGATCGGCAAGAGATCGTCTACATCAACCACGAGTTGAACTCGTTAAGCTTTGTCGGTCTTCAAGGGTATGTTCTCTACAGATATACATCCGCCCGTTGTTTGTATCTAGTAGATAGATCTTGGTACGTAGTTCCCATCGTAGGAAATTTTTTGTTTTCTATGCTGCGAACCCTACAGTTGTATATGCTTGCATCTATACGTTGGAATTAGTAGAACCAAGCTGTCATGGGGAACGTTTTCAACATTGCACTTGTACTTTGTACACAATTGATATCGTGCTCTTTTGTTTGTGGATGTCACCGGTGTGAAATAAAAAGGTAGGTTGTAAGTCCATGGAGTTATGTATTTTGTGTTAGAGAAACGCCTAGGCCGCTAGCCTAAACCATGCCTAATCATGGTGGAAACTTGCAGCATCACCATAATGAGCAATCTGTGAAGCATCCTCAATAAAAATCTATGCAAATAGTAAATAAAAAGATCGCTGAGATGCTCATTGTCTGCTTGCCTTGTCATTTTGGTTATGGGAAAGCTCCTGTACCATGTGCAAGGGGTACCCCGTTGGCGATTCTCTATGATACGCATGTACTTACAATGACAAGAACTTACCAATAACTGAAATTGAGTAGCATGAGGTGTGGCCCTCATATTCAAGGGACATGAGATTTCCAACTTATATTTCGTCAAGCATATACTCCATCCTTGTTCACTTTAATCTTAATCATCTCAAGATGCCTATGATAGGGGCAATGAGGGCTCAAATCTAGTAAGTACCATAATCTTTTGGAAGCTCTTTATGACTTGAAATCCATGCTTCCCTCTATGAAGGGACCTTTCTGCTATTTCCAAGTTGAGTAAGTAAACCAACTTCCTCTCTATCTCCAGCAAGCATTTGAGTTGTTGTGTTTCAAGCATTCATATGGTGATTTATTCAATCATGTTTTTTATTCTTCCTTGTTTGCAAAAAACAATTATCTATTGAGTATTACTTTGAAATCCTTCATTGTGAAAAACCTTTTTGAACAAAGAGTGCTCCTGTTTTGAAGACTTCTACAAAAAGCTTTTTGTGAAACTATTTGCCAGGTGTTCTCTGACCAAGAACAAAGTTTGCCAATGTAAGATCCCTCCTTTGTAAAGGAAAGGATCCCTGTGATTCCAATGCTAGTCCCTGGATCAGTGCTAGCATCCATAGTTTAAGATGAAGTACACAGATACAAAGGTCATTATTACATATCATTCCAGAGACAAACATAGTCTTTTACAACTCCATGGACACATGCCTAATACAAGAGTTCAAATATATAATAAGATAAATAAGTCTTCATCTTCATGTGCCACAGGCAAGCATGTTGAGTGTAGACTCATGACTCCTAATCCTCATCAGAATATCCTGCAACATCACAAGTTACAACCACAGTGGGTCAATACATTGGAATAGTATTGGCAAGTGATACCTTAGTAGAATGTTGGTGGTCTAGATACTATATGCAATTTGGCTAAGTGTAGCTTAGGATTGCTTTGCTCAAAATAGGTTTTGCTTATCAGTTGAAAAACACTAAGTTTTTCTTTGTCAAAACTTTTCCCAAGGAACCACCAATAGACATTGGGGTCCTTCACCCTTGTTTAACCACAAGTTTTACTTAGAAATTGGGATGAGGAGATTCTTGATAGCTTCCATGTCTTGATGCTCAAGTTGTCCTTTTTCAGGGACATGGCTAAGTACTTAGATTCTTCCATCTGCAGAGGTTGTGCACCTTCCCCATAAGACTTGGTTTTCACCAAGACAGGACCTTTCAGAAGCCTTCCCTTAGACCAAATGGACGCGCTATAACCTATCATCCCACTACCACCAACTGTCCAAATGTCTAAGTTATTGCAACCTATATGATCCAGGCAGATCCCATATTGCCAAGTGGCTGCACTAGAAGCTTCTTAACATTTGGCCTCTCAAATCCCTTTGTTCCTGGGTGGCTTTCCACAAGTGAGATACACAAGGTAAACCATAGAAATGGGCCTTGTGTAACCACTCAACATAAACCATTCCTTCCATTCCACCCAGGTGTTTCATTCACTTAGTTGTTTTATTAAGCAAAACACAAGTCCAAGGACTTAGAAATATTTTATCATAGCATGAATATTTCACCACCCTTGGTTGCTACTAGCTAGGCTAAGCATGGCATAGATAACATCTTACTTAGAAATTCCTAGCAATTCTACCACTACTAGGATTTCCCAAGCATAGCATATAAAGACCAAAATTTATCCATGCAAGTCTAGCAAAATATTTCTAATGCATATTTGAAAAACATAGGAATAAAATCATGAAGCACAACTTGCCTTGGTAGTTTGGAGAGTAGCTACAATCCTCACAATCACAATCACTATTTGCACCAAAATTTACACATAAAATGATAACACCAAATCACAAACAAAATATATACAAGCAAAAATATATGAATGCATGCAATATGATATGTGGTGATTTTCTATAGCAAACATGACAAGTGCACAGTACTGATTCCTAAACAAGTTCAAATCTTGCCAAACAAACCTTATTTGAACATTAAAACATTTCTCAAATATTTTATATACACAAAATAGGCCTACACATGTTTCTGTAAATAAAACCATTTTAACAGAAACAAAACATTAAACACATTACATATATGGAAAGGGCTTTCTCTCCTGATTCCATTGATATAAAATTCATCAAATTTGGACGTGGGAATCAAAAGTTATGAATTAAACAAGTTTTAATATCTAATAGGTCTAATTCCAGTTTTAAAATTCAAATCCTAGCCACGCAGCGTGTTCCTATTGGTTGATACCGTTTCGCACCGGATCACACACGTGAGCCGTTATTGAACTTAATCTGCACGACCCAGATCTGTTCGGACCCCTTCGCGTAAGTGATCTATCTAGCCCATCGGATCTAGATCCAACGGTTCGCGATCAAACAGCCAAAGACTGGCGGCGCGCAGCGATGGCTGGCGGCAGAGCGCTCTGTGTACGGCGGCGCGGCGGCTACAAGGGGGTTTGGGGTCATCGGATATGCTTACCAGACTCGCGGCGATGTACTAAAGCTCAACGTGGCGATGGCTCGACAAGGGGCACGCTGCAGTGGCCGAGGGAGCTCGTCGGAGTAGAGGACAGCGTCGGGCTCGGGTGGACGGCGACGTTGGCGACGTTCTGATCCGCCCTAACACAAACGGAGGGCATCAGCGGGTGCGCATCCATTAGGCGAACATGTTAGTGTCAACGGGAAGGCACGGGGCGGTCGGCTTTTACCTTAATCACTCGCCGGAGTTGGAGACGACGTCGGGAACTTGCGGTGCTCGTTGGAGTCGATGACCTGGGGCAGTACTGGACGAACTAAGGATGTTAGTAGGAGCGCAAGGAGGTTGCGAAGCAGTTCGCGTGAACCAGAGAGGAAGGCACGCACGGAGCTCACCAGGATTGGTCGTCGGAGTTGGTTCTGTCTGCGGCGAGGCAAGGGCAATTACTGGCAGCCTGGAGGCGCTTCGGGCTGGCTTTGTTGGGGGAAATGGCCGCGAGGGGGAGAGGTTTAAGTATCCAGGAGGGGCGAGGAAATCACGCTGCAGATCAATGCCAATTAAAGCGAGGATTCAATCGCGGCGTTTCTGGAGGAAACGGAGGTGGCGACAGGGTCTGCGCGCGCGGGGTGGAGAAGAAGGAGCTGACGTGGCTCGGGCCCAGTGGCAGTGGCAGCGGGGCAGAGTGGGTGCGAGTGAGAGAGGGAGAAGGGGAAAACGACCCGGGTGGGCTTAGTGGGCTCGTTTCTCTGTTGGGCTAAATAACTGGAGCCGGCCCTTTTCCTTTTCTCAAATCATTTTCTATTTCTGATTTGATTTTCTGAATCCATTTTCAAACAAATTCAAATGCTAATTGAATTCAAATCTTTTGTGTGTTTTTGTAAAGTGAAACCTTCATACAATTGTGTGCAAAACCAAGTGGTCTCTCTGCATTTGCTTGGTCACTTGGAATATAACAAAATAAATAGTGACATAGCATTAGTTTTAAATAGGCTTTGAAAATCATTTTTAAATCATATTTATTTTATAAATTTTTGGTTAAGTGTTAGCAATCAAGCAAAACAATCTGAAAGTAACAAGGTTTGATTACTGAACAACAATCTCTCCTTGGAGGGTAGCATTTGATTTAATGTCGATCACATAAAATAATGAGCTCATATGCCCCTGTTTTTGAATTGATTTTTGAAATGAAACCCTACATGATAATGGATGCATGGATGATATGCATGAATTTTGAAACATGATTTTAGGGATGTTACAAATCTAACCCCCTTAAGGTGAATCTCGCCCTCGAGATTCGGGTTGGCTAGCAAATAGGTGAGGGTGGTCTTTCCGAAGATCATCTTCTATTTCCCAAGTTGCTTCTTCTTCGGAATGATGGTTCCATTGAACTTTGCAGAACTTGATAGTCTTAGTCCGAGTAACTCTTTCTGCAGTCTCAAGAATCTTGATAGGTTTCTCTTCATAAGTGAGATCACTTTCCAATTGAACCTCTTCCAAAGGTATAGTATCCTTCAAAGAAGTTTCTTCCATTTCCGGATAACATTTCTTAAGCTGACTCACATGAAACACATTATGAACTGCTGACAAAGACTCTGGCAATTCAATTTCATAAGCAACTTCTCCTTTACGACTCAGAATCTTGAATGGTCCAGCATATCTTGGGGCCAATTTACCTTTGACACCAAACCTCTTCACTCCATGAAGTTGTGACACTCTAAGATAAGCTCTATCACCAACTTCATAGGTGACTTCTCTACGCTTAGGATCTGCGTAGATCTTCTGTCGGGACTGTGCTATCTTCAATCCATCCTTAACCATCTTGACTTTCTCTTCAGCCTCTTTGATGAGTTCTGGTCTGAACAAACTTCTTTCTCCCACACCATTCCATAGCAATGGGGTGGTACACTTTCTCCCGTAGAGAAACTCAAATGGTGCCATCTCAATACTGGCTTGATAACTGTTGTTGTAAGAAAATTCTGCGTAAGGTAGACTTTCATCCCAACTGGCTCCATAGTCTAGAGCACATGCTCTCAACATGTATTCAAGAATCTGATTAGTCCTTTCTGTCTGTCCATCAGTTTGAGGATGAAAAGCAGTGCTGAATTCCAACCTCGTTCCCAATGACTCATGCAGTTGCCTCCAAAAATGAGAAGTGAATTGGGTTCCTCTATCATACACAATACTCTCGGGTACTCCATGCAGACATACAATTCTGCTCATATAGATCTTGGCTAACTTAGCACTTGTATAAGTTGTCTTCACGGGTATAAAATGAGCCACTTTAGTTAGGCGATCCACTACTACCCAAATAGAATCATATCCTGACGTGGTCCTTGGTAATCCGGTAATGAAATCCATACCAATCTTGTCCCACTTCCAATCAGGAATAGGTAGTGGTTGTAACAATACTGCTGGTTTCTGATGTTCCGCTTTCACTCTACTACATACATCACACAAAGCAATATGTTCGGCGATGTCCTTCCTGAGATTATTCCACCAAAATCTTTCCTTCATATCCATGTACATTTTGGTGTTATCCGGATGAATAGAATATGCTGAGTTGTGTGCTTCTTGTAAAATCAGTTTCCGAAGCTCCGGATCTTGTGGAACACAGATACGTTTCCCATGCCATAAAGTACCCTATTCGTCTTCATGGAATCCTTTGGCTTTTCCTTTGCCAATCTTTTCCTTATCTCTTCAATTTACATATCTGTCTTTTGGGCTTCTTTGATCCTGTCCAACAAAGTGGGTTGAACATCCAAGGACATGAGATGTCCCTCAGGCACAATCTCCAATCTGAGATCTCTAAATTTGGCACACAGATCATCTCGCAATTCTCCCTTAGTAAGGCCATTCACAAAAACCTTACGGCTTAGAGCATCCGCTACAACATTTGCTTTACCGGGGCGGTATTGCAAACTTAAGTCATAGTCCTTGATGAGTTCTAGCCATCTTCTTTGTCTCTTGTTAATTTCTTTCTGGGTGAAGATATACTTCAAACTCTTGTGATTTGTGAACACTTCACAACGCTTTCCCAAAAGATAATGTCTCCATGTTTTGAGTGCATGGACTACAGAGGCTAACTCTAAATCATGAGTAGGGTAGTTCACTTCATGAGTTTTGAGTTGTCTCGAGGCATACGCCATAACTTTCCCTTCTTGCATAAGTACTGCACCTAATCCATGATGAGATGCATCACAATACACTTGGAAATCCTTATCCAAATCTGGCAGACATAACACTGGTGCTGTCACTAGTCTCTTCTTCAGTTCTTGAAAGCTGAGTTCACAACCTTCAGACCAAGAAAATTTCTTGTCTTTCTTTTGCAATTTTGTCATAGGTTTAGCTACCTTGGAAAAATTCTCAATGAATCTTCTGTAGTATCCTGCCAAGCCAAGGAAACTACGAACCTCTTTTACTGTCTTAGGAGATTCCCATTCAGTCACCGCTGAAACTTTAGCAGGATCAACTGCTACACCTTCTCCTGACACAATGTGTCCAAGAAATCCAACTTCATTTAACCAAAATTCACACTTGCTGAATTTGGCATACAGTTTATGTTCTCTAAGCTTCTCAAGTATCAAACGTAAATGTCCTTCATGCTCTTCCTTGCTCTTGGAGTAGATTAGAATGTCGTCGATGAATACGACAACAAACTTATCAAGAAATTCCATGAACACCTTGTTCATCATATTCATGAAGTATGCTGGTGCATTGGTAAAACCAAATGGCATCACGGTATACTCATACAATCCATACCTTGTGGTGAAAGCTGTCTTAGGTATGTCTTGTTCTCTTATCTTGAGTTGGAAATAGCCTGACCGGAGATCAATCTTTGAGAACACACAGGCTCCTTCTAGCTGATCAAACAAGTCATTGATTCTAGGCAAAGGGTATTTGTTCTTGATAGTCACCTCATTGAGTGAATGATAGTCTATGCATAACCTTTGACTTCTATCTTTCTTTTCCACAAACAAAACTGGTGCTCCCCAAGATGAGGAACTTGGTTGGATAAAAACTTTCTGCAACTGTTCCCCAAGTTGCTTCTTGAGTTCTTTCAACTCATCAACTGACATCTTGTACGGTATTTTTGCTATTGGTCCAGATCCTGGTAGCAAATCAATAAGAAACTCCACATCTCTATCTGGTGGCATTCCCGGCAACTCTTCCAGAAACACATCTGGATACTCACTCACAATAGGCACGCTGTCCATGCTAACCCCCTTAAGAGAATTTAGCTTACTCCCTTTTGATTCAAAGTTAGACTTGAATCTAATCCGTTTCTTTTCCGGGGTTATGAGTGCAACAGTACGATTAGCACAATCTAGTACTCCTTCATACTTAGCCATCCAATCCATTCCCAATATTACATCCAGTCCTTGAGAATCTAGGATTATTAGACTCACTGGAAACTTATGCTTTCCAAACTCTATCACGAGATCCCGGCATCCAAGACTTACTATCATATCTCCACCTAGAGAACTAACTTTTATTGGACACCCAATGTTTTCAGTTGGAAACCCATTTCTATCAACAAATGCTTTTGATATGAATGAATGCGATGCTCCAGTATCAAAGAGAACAAGTGCTGGAATAGAATTGAGTTTGAACTTACCAGCAACAGCATCTGGCTCCTCATAGATTTCCTCCACATTGATGTGGTTCACTTGTCTCTTTTGAAAAGGGTTGGGCTTGTTGGGTCCTTCAACTTTCTTTTCTGGGCATTCATTTGCATAATGCCCCATCTTCTTGCACTTGAAACATTCAACCTGACTAATATCCTTCTTGGCAGGCTGGCTTCCACTGCCACCTCCACTACCACTGTGGTGGCTCTTGTATCCACCCTTGTGATTCTTGTACTTGTCATTGTCATGACTATGGTGATGCTTGTTGTCATGATGACGGTTGTGGTTGTGGTGCTGTTGAATTTCCCATGTTTGTGGGATCCTGAACTCCCACTATCATCATAATGGGAATGTTTGTGAGACGATCCCGAGCTGTGCTTGTCAGAGTGCTTTCTCTTCCTACTTTCAAATTGCTTCATTTTGTTCTCCAAAATAGCAGCCTTGTCACAAAGAGACTGGTATGTAGGAACATAGGCCACAGCTAACTGCAGGTTCAGTTCATCATTCAACCCTTCAAGGAACTTTTCCTTCCTCTTAGCATCAGTGTCAACTTCATTCCATGCATATCGCGCCAGATTGTTGAACTCCTCAATATATTCAGCCATGCTGTGGTGGCGCTGCTTCAAGTTATGGAACTCTTTCTTCTTCAAACTCATCACTCCGGATGAGATGTGAGCAGTACGAAAACCTTCTTCAAAGATAACCCATGTCACATCTGCAATGGGTGTGGTGATCTGGAAGTTATCCCACCAAGTAGCTGCTGGTCCTTCCAACAAGTGGGCTGCAAATCTGACTTTTTCTTCATCAGTATAGCCAACTGTTACCAAGTCCTTGTTCACAGAGTGTAGCCAATCATTGGCCACCATAGGATCAGTTGTTCCCGAGAACTTTGCTGGCCTCAATCTCAAGAACCTGGTAAGCATGTCAAAACCCGGTGGGTTATTCTGATTGTTGTTGTTGTTGTTATTATTATTGTTATTGTTGTTGTTGTTGTTGTTCTGGTTCTGGATGAGCGTAGTCATCATATGCATCAGCTGAGTCTGAGCTGTCATCATTTGCTGCATCTCAGGGGTGATGTTGTTGTTGTTGGGGTTGGGATTGGCACGACGGGGAGGCATCTGTGGTTTGTTCAATAGAGATAAGAATGAGATACCCATAGATGCTAACATGCACAATACATCACATAATCAACCACCAAACATGCATCACAATAATAAAAGTTCAACAACAAAGATAACAAGTTTGCGAAGTAAACACACCAATAGCAAGCCATCCACATGTTGGATGGTCATTGCGACTCAAACAAAAGCATGATAAATAAATGATAAATGAGTAGTCATCACTACTCCTCGGCATCAACCTCCTCCTCAACAAAGGTAAGACCTGCATTCTCCATAGCGGTCTTGTATTCCTCGACATTGGTGGTCAAGGTCTCTACTTTGGCTTTGAGAGCCCTCTTCTACGAACGAAGCCTCTCAATCACAGTCTGCTGATGCTCGAGCTCGAAGTCCTTGGCCTCCAGTTCTGCAGTCATGTCTCGAATCCTCTTTTTCCTATCCTGGACTCGCTTCTCTTGACTCTTGAAATTTCTGTCCTGACTCTCGAACTTGGCCTCCATCTCCTTTGACTATCTCATCTTGCTCCGCGAAGATCTTGTCCTTCTCACGAAGCTGCACCTGGAGTTCGTCATTGCTGAGCATGGCGTTGGTCCTATCAGTGTCCACATGCCTAAGAAGAACCTCCAAGTCCTGGAGGTATAGACGAATCGACTCTGCTGTCTCCCTCGAAGTATGCTCGAAGTCAATGGCCTCACCATCCTCATCACGTCTACCGAAGGCATGGAAGTGAGTACCTCTAACCTGTCGAGAGTGTCTCCCTAACAGACGTCCAATCAAGTCCTGCATGACTACCTCTAGGCCTCTCTCCTTGTCATCGTGCATGAGCTTGAAGATGATTGCCTCCGTGGTAGGCTCAGTCTGGCGTCCAGGCTGATTGACCTTGAAACCCCAAAGATCTTTCCTCTCAAACTTGGTGAGGGGAAATACCATGATGGTAGGAAGAGGGAGGTTGAGCAAACTAGTGAGCTCAATAATACGAGGGCCAAAACGAGTTCCCTGGAACTCTTCAGCAGTGCTGATGGTAACATTAGGCATCTATTTAATAAGATAGAAAAAGTTAGAATCAACACAATTTAAGACACAACATAAGTCAAGGCATCACATGCATAACTTTGGAAATCAAAACGCACAAGTCATGGCATACATGGATCCATTACAATCAACTAAGGTTCATCTTATTTTAAACAACATTTGGAAAATAAAATGATAAGTGTGGTGGTCCAACTAACAAAGTACGCTTACAATTCCATCTCACTTGCCAAGTTGGCTAAAAGGGCATCCCTAGAGGCAATTTGTTTGTCTATATCACCCATTGCTAAGTCTATGATGTTCTTCCTTAGGCTTTGGTTGGTAGCCTCTAACTCTTGGGCATGCTTCTTTTCTTCCTTAAGATCATTCTGAGTGTTGAGCATTCTGCACTTGATTCTATCACCAAGTTCTTTGATGGCCCTCCAAGCTGCATCCCTTGCTGAATCAAAGAATGTAGTGTGCATCATTGTGTTGGTGACCATGCAGAATCCTGAGTCCTTGTGGTTGTATTCCTTTTTTTATACAATTGAAGTTGCACCCACCAGTACTCAACTGCTTTATCCATCACAGGAAAGCCTTTGTACACAGCTGCTCCATGTATTTCCATGGAAACCATGAGGTCCTTGATAGCCTTGGGGAATTCTGTCTCACACTCCAAAGTCTAGTCATGAGTGGTCCCTTCTTCACGGCTTCATTGAGGGAGTTCATCTACAAATAGAGATGAGAAAGAAGATTAGAAAAGTTTACGAGAAGAAAAGACAAGTGTGGAAGTTTGTTGAAATTTTTTCCTTAGTGGTTTCCAATCCTAGGGTCATAATCCAACAGGCAACACAGTGCTCTGATACCATCTATAAGATCCCTCCTTTGTAAAGGAAAGGATCCCTGTGATTGCAATGCTAGTCCCTGGATCAGTGCTAGCATCCATAGTTTAAGATTAAGTACATAGATACAAAGGTTATTATTACATATCATTCCAGAGACAAACATAGTCTTTTACAACTCCATGGCCACAGGCCTAATACAAGAGTTCAAATATATAATAAGATAAATAAATCTTCATCTTCATGTGCCACAGGCAAGCATGTTGAGTGTAGACTCATGACTCCTAATCCTCATTAGAATATCCTGCAACATCACAAGTTACAGCCATAGAGGGTCAATACATTGGAATAGTATTGGCAAGTGATACCTTAGTAGAATGTTGGTGTTCTAGATACTATATGCAATTTGGCTAAGTGTAGCTTAGGCTTGCTTTGCTCAAAATAGGTTTTGCCTATCAGTTGAAAAACACTAAATTTTTCTTTGTCAAAACTTTTCCCAAGGAACCACCAATAGACATTGGGGTCCTTCACCCTTGTTCAACCACAAGTTTTATTTAGAAATTGGGATGAGGAGATTCTTGATATCTTCCATGTCTTGATGCTCAAGTTGTCCTTTTCCAGGGACATGGCTAAGTACTTAGATTCTTCCATCAGAAGTGGTTGTGCACTTTCCCCACAAGACTTGATTTTCACCAATACAGGACCTTTCAGAAGCCTTCCCTTAGACCAAATGGACGCGCTCCAACCTATCATCCCACTACCACCAACTGTCCAAATGGCTAAGTTATTGCAGCCTATATGATCCAGGCAGAGCCCATATTGCCAAGTGGCTGCACTAGAAGCTTCTTAACATTTGGCCTCTCAAATCCCTTTGTTCCTGGGTGGCTTTCCACAAGTGAGATACACAAGGTAAACCATAGAAATGGGCCTTGTGTAACCACTCAACATAAACCATTCCTTCCATTCCACCCAGGTGTTTCATTCACTTAGTTGTTTTATTAAGCAAAACACAAGTCCAAGGACTTAGAAATATTTTATCATAGCATGAATATTTCACCACCCTTGGTTGCTACTATCTAGTCTAAGCATGGCATAGATAACATCTTACTTAGAAATTTCTAGCAATTCTACCACTACTAGGATTTCCCAAGCATAACATATAAAGACCAAAATTTATCCATGCAAGTCTAGCAAAATATTTCTAATGCATATTTGAAAAACATAGGAATAAAATCATAAAGCACCACTTGCCTTGGTAGTTTGGATAGTAGCTACAATCCTCACAATCACAATCACTATTTGCACCAAAATCTACACATAAAATGATAACACCAAATCACAAACAAAATATATACAAGCAAAAATATATGAATGCATGCAATATGATATGTGATGATTTTCTATACCAAACATGACAAGTGCACAGTACTGATTCCTAAGCAAGTTCAAATCTTGCCAAAGAAACCTTATTTGAACATTAAAACATTTCTCAAATAATTTATATACACAAAATAGGCCTACACATGTTTCTGTAAATAAAACCATTTTAACAGAAACAAAACATTAAACACATTGCATATATGGAAAGGGCTTTCTCTCTTGATTCCATTGATATAAAATTCATCAAATATGGATGTGGGAATCAAAAGTTATGAATTAAACAAGTTTTAATATCTAATAGGTTTAATTCCAGTTTTAAAATTCAAATCCTAGCCACGCGGCGTGTTCCTATTGGTTGATACCGTTTTGCACCGGATCACACACGTGAGCCGTTAGATCGAACTTAATCTGCACGACCCAGATCTGTTCGGACCCCTTCGCGTAAGTGATCTATCTAGCCCATCGGATCTAGATCCAACGGTTCGCGATCAAACAGCCAAAGACTGGCGGCGCGCGGAGACGGCTGGCGGCGGAGCGCTCTGTCTACGGCGGCGCAATGGCTACAGGGGGGTTTGGGGTCGTCGGAGATGATTACCAGACTCGCGTCGATGTACTGAAGCTCAACGTGGCGATGGCTCAACAAGGGGCGCGCTGTAGTGGGCAGCGACGTTGGCAACGTTCTGATCCGCCCTAACACAAACGGAGGGCATCAGCGGGTGCGCATCGATCAGGCGAACAGGTTAGTGTCAACAGCAAGGCATGGGGCGGTCGACTTTTACCTTAATCGCTCGCCGGAGTTGGAGACGGCGTCGGGAACTTGCGGTGCTTGTTGGAGTCGACGACCTGGGGCAGTACAGGACGAACTAAGGATGTCAGTAGGAGCGCAAGGAGGTTGCGTAGCAGTTCACGTGAACCAGAGAGGAAGGCGTGCACGGAGCTCACCAGGATTGGTCGCCGGAGTTGGTTCTGTTTGCGGCGAGGCAAGGGCAATTACTAGCAGCCTGGAGGCGCTTCGGGCTGGCTTTGTTGGGGGAAATGGCCACGAGGGGGAGAGGTTTAAGTAGCAAGGAGGGGCGAGGAAATCACGCAGCATATCAATGCCAATTAAGCGAGGATTCAATCGTGGCGTTTCTGGAGGAAACGGCGGTGGCGACAGGGTCTGCGCGCGCGGGGTGGAGAAGAAGGAGCTGACGTGGCTCGGGCCTAGTGGCAGTGGCAGCGGGGCAGAGTGGGTGAGGGTGAGAGAGGGAGAAGGGGAAAACAACCCGGGTGGGCTTAGTGGGCTCGTTTCTCTGTTGGGATAAATAACTGGCGCCGACCCTTTTCCTTTTCTCAAATCATTTTCTATTTCTGATTTGATTTTCTGAATCCATTTTCAAAGAAATTCAAATGCTAATTTAATTCAAATCTTTTGTGTGTTTTTGTAAAGTGAAACCTTCATACAATTGTGTGCAAAACCAAGTGGTCTCTCTGCATTTGCTTGATCACTTGGAATAAAACAAAATAAATAGTGACATAGCATTAGTTTTAAATAGCCTTTGAAAATGGTTTTCAAATCATATTTATTTTATAAATTTTTGGTTAAGTGTTAGCAATCAAGCAAAACAATCTGAAAGTAACAAGGTTTGATTTCTGAACAACAATCTCTCCTTGGTGGGTAGCATTTGATTTAATGCCTATCATATTAAATAATGAGCTCATATGCCCCTTTTTTTGAATTGATTTTTGAAATGAAACCCTACATGATCATGGATGCATGGATGATATGCATGAATTTTTAAACCTGATTTTAGGGATGTTACAGCCAATTCCAATTATGATATATCTTTATGCATCTCTATTGTGACTCATGTACTTGTTGCAAGATAAGTTATAAAATGGTGAGTTGCTTTCTTCTATGAGTTGTGTAATGGTAAGTGTGATGCTTCTTGTCCGTATTCTTTTATCGACACTTCACTCCATAAACCTGTGGAAATGTTTACTGATCTCAGTTTTTGCTTGGGGACAAGCGAAGGTCTACGCTTGGGGGGAGTTGATACGTCCAATTTGCATCACCATTCTATATCATAATTTTCCTCTATTCATTGATATATGTCTTATTATGAGGTGTTACTTATGTCTTTTCCTCTATTTTTGCATGTTGGATGATCCTTGGAGGATGAACTGCCGGAGCTAGGATTCTGATGGAAAAAGAGGTGTTTTGATGTAATTTCGCGAAGATCAGAAAAATACCAGAAAAATATTGGAAAATTATATTTTCCCAGAAGACAAAGGAAGCCAGAAGGGGAGGCGTAGATGGGACACATGGGGCCCACACCCCCCTAGGGGTGGGTCCCCTAGGCCGTGCCTAGGGCAGGTGTGGCCCACCTGGCCGGCCTTCGACTCCGCCCTCTCACCTATAAGTTCCTCTCGGAACCTTGTAACTAAGGGAGTGACCACAGAAAGATTTGCGCCGCCTCTGCGGGGCGGAAAACACTGAGAGAGAAAGAGCTCTCCGGCTGACAAATTTCTGCCGAGGAAATTCCTTCCCGGAGAGGGGAGATCGTCGCCATCAACATCATCATCAAGTTAGACTTCATCGCGATCATCATCATTCACACCATCATCACCACTCCATCCCGCTGTAACAATCGTGTTGAATACTTGCATAGTTCTCAGGGGACACTTTCCCTGTGTTGATTACTATTGTAGTTGATGCTTGTGAGTGGAACCATTAGATTATTGTTTATGTTCAGATTGTTATCCGTTACCATATCATCTTTGATCTTGATCCATATGATGTCTTGTGAGTAGTTTGTTTAGTTCTTGAGGACATGGGAGAAGTCATGTTGTTAGTAGTGGATTTGTGTTGAGTTATTATTCAATGGTTTAGTATTTAAGTTGTGGTGCTATTCTTCTAGTGGTGTCATGTGAACGTCGACTACAAGATACTTCACCATTTATGGGCCCAGGGGAATGCATTGTGTATTTGGCTACTAATTGTGGGGTTGCCGGAGTGACAAAACCTGAACCCCCGTTAGGACACCTTTGCACAAGGGAGTGTAGGATCTCAGAGTTTAAGGCTTTGGTTAGATTTATATCTTAATTACTTTCCTGTAGTTGCGGATTCTTGTAGGGGGTTTAATCACAAGTATGTATTAGTCCAAGTAAGGTCGGTTTGTTAGCACAGGTTCACCCACACAACACTTACAACACCAAAGAAAGGTACTCAGCTATTTGAAGCGAAAGCACTTGACAGAATTCCCATGTGTCCTCGAGAACGTTTGCTAAGAAAGGATTGGGCCACTTGATTCAATTGTTCGTTTTCTTTATTACTTGCACTTTTTTTGTTGCTTTATCAGAAAACCACTAAAAATCTGTTTGCTAAGTATTTACCGAGATTTCCTGCTCCATACCACTAGTCAACACCTTCTGCTCCTCGTTGGGATCGACACTCCTATTTATCGAAAGTACTATGATACACCCCCTATACTTGTGGGTCATCAAACCTGAGAGGCACACTAAGAACACTAGGTACACTAAGGAAGATTTTGTTGCTAATAAACATGGTAGTGAAAGAGAGCCTTGGGTGAAAAAACCAATGCCTTTTCCTAATAAGAAACACAAGTCAAAGGAGCTGTATCAATTGTAATCAAGGAAAAGTAACTTTTAATATTAATGACAAAGAGCATACTGTCTATTTCCCAAAAAATATTGATAAGAGATATGGCCTGAATTCAATTGAAAATATTGAGGGCATCAAAGTTGGAGAAATATATTGTCCCATTCCACAAGAAAATTTTGAAACTATTATGATTGGGACTATTGGTATCAAGATTGAGGTAACATAATCATTTAGTGAAATGAAAAGTTTTGTTTCATATAAGATTGTTTTGGTAACAAGACTTGATCAACCTTGTTAACAAAGAGATTTTAATGAACAAAAAAATGTTTTCACAATGATTATCCTTGCTCACTTTTATTTTTCTCTACTCCAATCTTTGCTCTTCGTCGTGTTAGTCTTAGTTTTGCTAGTTGCTTGCTTTTTAGAGTGTCTTAGAACTTCTGTAGCTTTAGTTTTGGCTTGCTTTTGTATCTTTCAAAAATCTTTTCCTGCAAGAAAATCAATTTTCATAGCCTAAAAATTGGCCGAAAATAAAGTTTCTAGAAAAATACCAGAAAATTCATATTAATTTTTTTCTTGAAAAAAGGGGCAGAGGGGCACCTAGAGTGACCCAGGGGGACCCACCAGGCCAACACACCCCCTGGTGGTGCGGCCAGCCCTAGGGCGCGCCTGGCCTAGGTGTGGGCCACCCCTGACCCTCCACTTAGCCTCCTTCCAGCCACTTCTTTCTCTCTCCCGAAAAACACCGGAAAACTTCTCAAAGCTCGATTTCTTGTTGTTCTTGCTCCCGATTTTCGATCTCTTTGCTCATCCCATCTTTGTTGCTGATTTTTGGAGGGATTTCTCTCTGGTATGTGCCTCCTCCGCTTGTCCAATTAGATTTTTGATTGGTGGATTGTATCTTGAGTATTTTGCTACTGTAGGTGACATGTCTTGTGAGATGGCATGCTTATTCTATACTTAGGGATTTCATTTTGATGCATGTTTAGCCCTCTAGCAAGTTCCTATAGTAGTTCCCCATCATTCATTAACATGGAAATCACTTGGTTTGATGTTTGTCTAAAATTTTCAGAAAAAGGGCCATGGACAACCATACCTTTGGAGAAGTGTTTGAGAGAGATGCACCTAGGACGACAAGGCCTTCGAGATTAGCCTCTCAAGCTAGACCATCGTACAATGAAGATCTTACTACTCCGCACTTTGGTAATAAGGGAGATGATGGGGACGCACACCCATCTACCTTCCCTTGTTTTCCCTTTTTGAAAGCTGCAGGGATCCGCGATGATTTCTTAACTCTTGTTCAGAGGGTTGGTCTAACCGATTACATGCAGGATGAGAGTGAGCAATATTCTTTGCTCACCAAGACTTTTGTGGAGATTTTCACTAACACTGCTTTCAGGACAGATGTTTCATTCAAAATCTATGATAGGCCTATCACCATGACATTAAAAAGATTTTGCAGCATTATTGGTATTGGCATGGCTGGGATGGTGAAGAAGATTCAAGGTCGACCCGCTTATTTGTTGGAGCTCTACCGTGTGGTAACAAACAATGATTATCGCACAACCCAGCGCGGGAATATAAGAAATATTCAACTCCCAGCTCTTAGATATTTTGCTTATTATCTTGCCACTAGCATTCTTGGTAGGGATAACACTAGCAATATTTCCAACTATGATTTTTCTTTTCTCGCTGCTGCACATAAAATTGAAACCAGGTACAATCTTGGTTCTGTCATTGCTCGTCGCCTAGCTGCTAGAGGACCCATTTATGGGGGTATTATTGCTGCATGTGTAGTTGCTGCCTTAGACCTTTCTGTTGATCCGAATGTTACAATGCTGGCACCACAGAGGCTTGATCTAGCTTCCATGAAAGCGCACCACTTTGTTACTGGTGGCTCTAGCCTTGCGAGTTTAGTTTACAGGATGATGTTTACTGATGGGGATGAGAGGGAAATTCCTTTGCCACAGTCTACTTTGTTCAGTATTTGCAGGGGGCCTTGGTCACGCTCCAAGGAGAAGATGGACGATCAGCTCTCCGTGCTTGGTTTCCACGGGCACTACCAGGGGGATGCGCCCTGTTATGACTACTCTGCGCACTACACTGGGGCTTCCTCGATCACGTACCAGGACAAAGGCGTCTCTTCGTCAAATTATGGAGGCACTCCTTCTTGGCTAGGCTGGGATTGATCTCCACTTAGGCCAAAATCCTAAGTTTGGGGGAGGTATACCGACATCACAATCATGTACATATCATGTTCCGTCGGTGCTTTGTATATCCATGTTTCGCTTTCTTTTTAGTTTTTGTTTTTGCTTTCCAAAACACAAAAATAACAAAAATATTTTCGTTGTTTCTCTTTGTTTGTTTCTTTGCCCTTTAGCTTCAGTTTTCTTTTCCTTCTTTTTGCTATGGTTTGTTATAAGAAACATCCAAAAAGATTTTGATTTGTTTGCTTTTTTTGAGTGCTTGCTTAAAAAAATCGAAAACCCAAAAATATTTGTTGTTCTTCTCTGGTTATGTAAAGTTCGTTGCAGGGTTCAGCGGTCCTCAGTGACTCCTTTGGAGTCTGGTTTCATGTTATTATTCAAGTCACACAAGTGAAAGGCAATAATGATGATTAATGACAACTCAAGGTGTGGTAAGAGGCTGGTAATGAACTCTATTTGTCTTCATTTTTGTACATATACTCATCATTGTGGGCATGCTTAGTTTGTTCATCTAAGGTGTATGTTATTTAATGGATGGTTAGTAGTTCTTCCTCTCTTATGATTAGCTCCAACTTTCTAATAGTTTGTAGCATGTCACATGAATGTTTGCTTGCATTGTTCTATTCATAACTTGGTATGACATTGTGGTATCCTCCTCTAAATGTTTCATTTGAATCGACTTGGCACATGCTCATGCATGCATATGACTGAACAAAATTCAGTTAAGTCTCGATGATTTATTTTGCCTCAGAGTTCTTGTATCACTTTTATGCCATAATTAATTTTTTTGTTGCAAGCATGATTATGACAGTTATTGCTCTCTCGTTTGTCACTCCCTTCCTATTGCTAGCCTTCACTTGCACTGAGTATGAGCTCTTCTCGTGCTTCCAACTCCCCAAAACCAAAATTGTCAAAAAGTGTCCACCATATCTACCTACTAGCATCATTGTTATTCCGTTCATATTTATTATGCCTCATTTTCTTCCAAATAAAATGTTTGCTTGCTATCAGAAAGTTAGTTAGTAAAGCTCTCACGAACTTGATGGCACACTTTATTTTCTTACACTTAATAAACTTGAACCATTGTGACTGTCCATGAAAGTTATATTCTTGCAAATTATAGGCTGGGAGTTAGCAGAACCGTGCTGCCACGAGGAACGCTTTCAACACCTGTAAATATTATCCAGTTGATATCATCCTCTTTTTTTACGGATGTCGGCGGTGTGAAATAAAAGGGAAGCTTGTAAGTCCATGGAGTTATGTATATGTGTTAGAGAAACGCCTGGGAGGCTATCCTAAGCCATGCCTAATCATGGTGGAAACTTGCGGCATAACCATAGTGACCAATCTATGAAGCATCCTCAGGAAAAAAAATATATATATATATATAATAGAAGAGAAAAAATGCACCATGCTAATGGTAAATAAAAGGATCGCTCAGATGCTCACTGTCTATTGCCTTGTCATTTTGATATGGGATAGCTCCTGTGTCATGGGGCAAGGGGTACCCCGTTGGCAGTTCTCTATGATACACATGTATTTACAATGAAAAGAACTTACCAGTAACTAAAGTTGAGTAGCATGAGGAACGGCCCTCGTATTCAAGGGACATGATATTTCCAGTTTATGATCTATCAAGCATATACCTCAAATTGGACCTCACTTTTACCTTAACCATCTAAATATGCCTATGAAAGAGGCAATGAGAGATCTAAGCTAATGAGTACCATACTTTCAGCATCTGGAAGGCTTTCAAACTTTTCAAAACCTTTTCACTTCTTTGCTGAGTCACCACTCATTCTATGAGCACTTTCTTGAGAGCATAGTTGTCATTCTTAGTGTAATGTGCTTGTCTTAAAACTTGGTTAATTATGGCATACCTTTGATGCTTGTATCTTTGATATATTTATCTCTAGTCTTCACTTGAAATTCAGAGGTGCCTTGGCATTTATGTTTTTCTCCACAATAAAAGGAAAGCGAGAAACCACTCTATCATACCTTCTTATGAGCATTGCAATGTTGCTTATGTTTATATTTCATGCTACTTATTATTATTGTGTTGGAATCTCTTCATAGCTTGCATGACTATTGAGTAGACTTAGTTGCATGCTCCTTATTATTAATTGTCTAAGTATTGATCATATGCTGAGAATATATACATCATATGAAGCAAATGTGTTTATGAAAGTTTCTTTTATCGCACTCAGTTTTCAACTGAATTGCTTGAGGACAAGCAATAAGCTAAGTTTGGGGGGAGTTGATACGTCTAAAACGTATCTACTTTCCTAAACACTTTTGCTATTGTTTCTCCTCTAATTTGTGTGATTTGGATACAACTAACACGGACTGACGCTGTTTTCAGTGGAATTGCTTTGGTGTCTAGTTTTTGTGCTGGAAATCAACTTTCAGGAAAAATCCCAAAAAATATCGCAAAACTCCTATCTTACTAGAAGACTCATGGAGCCAAAAGACGGGACGAATAAGGGCCACGAGGGGCCCACACCCCCTGGCCGCGCGGGGAATACTACTTTGCGGACCGAAAGTTCACAGGCGAAGGCAACACGGGGCCCAAGTTGCGTGTAATCATCACGATTCGAAAAGTTTGAGGGGTAATTACCGAGAGGGACATTTCGAGTTAATTATGGCCAAACCAAATATTTTCAAATCTTGGCCGTTATGTCAGGATATTCCGTTACATTAGTACCTGCCGTTCCCCTGCCATGCCCCTTCTAAGTCACCGTCCATGTTTCGCACGAGCAAATCCATTTATGTACTTTCCTAACCCCCGACACTGAATCCGGTGGCGGTCATTTTTCTCCCCCCCTACACTGAATCCGGTTCGGCGGTGGCGACAGTCGTTTTTCTCCCCGCCCCTCCCCCTCCCCACCCACCCACCCACCTACACACACAAACACTGAATCCGGAGGCGGCATGTCAAGCGAGGCCAATCTGGTAGCTACGTCGGCAACTGATTCGGCTTCGTCGGAGCCAACATCTCGGTCACAACGCCAGAAAGCGAAGCAACATAAGAGTCTGTAGCCCAGGTTAGTGAGGAGGTCAGCCAGAAGTCTGCTAATAGGGTACCTACGAGCAGCGGGTTGAAGAGAAAAGCTAGGCCGGCGGCAGAGTGTTCGGCTGCAGTGCGGGGTCATGCAACCCAGATCTCGAAGAAAACCACCCGAGAGAAGAGCGAGAGGTGGATTTTTCTTATATGTGCCTTGTCTTGCAAGTAGATTAGTTACTGCAAAGTAGTGTCGAATGAACTGAAAGGTCCCCTTTTTAATCAAATTAGGAACAACTTTGACATAGTGGACCTATATGAGTTCACGGTTCATGTCCGCCAGTACACTGCAAAACTAGATTTTGGTTGCGAGAGGGTTGTATTCGGGTAGGATGTGCGTCTGCTTGTCAAGTACAAAGAGGTTGTGTCTGTTTCATAGCTGATAGATATTATTCATTCTAGAATTCCTTGGGAATCCAGAGAGAGGGAAAGATTGGTGTGGCGTAACATGAGTGATACCTATGTGCAAATTGAGCACTCCCATGAGCTTCAGATGCTTTGGGAGTGTTGTACAACTGATCGTCAGGTGAAAGTTGAAGTGATGATTGATGATATGTATGCAGATACTAGAGATCTTGCTGCCAAAGCTTCTGCTGCTCGAGTTTACGTACCACTATATGCTGATCAAGCTAAGTTCAATATACACCTGGAGGTGGATTCATACACATCAAAACTTGATGGCGGAGTTTGTAAGCAAATTTCTTCATGTACTCTGCAGATAGACGTTGATTCCAAAAACATAACTCTTGTTGAACTAAGAGAGATGATTGGTAAGGAAATCATTATTTGCCCTAAGCAGATGGCACGACTTCGGTGGTGGCATCATAAGAAGCAGGAGTTCATAGAGGTTTTGGATACCGATGATCTGATGTAGATTATGCAACGAAAGAAGCAAACCAGGAAGGTGTTCTTCCTGGCTGCCATTTTTGATGTTGTTAGACAGGTTGTAGTGGATGCAGAGGCCCCTGTTGTGGCTGAATAGAATGAGGCGACAAACGTTCATCAGATCTGAAGAGAGCTACTACCCAGGGATTGTCAGATAGACCGCAGGGCTCCCCTGCCTGTATTTGTAACAAATATTGTTGTTGCTTTGAAACTATGTTGATGTGGCCATGTTTGTTTAGAGATTACAATCCGATGTTCTGTGAGATGTTGAGATTTTCGGACATATCACTCGATAAAAGCATCGTTGTTGTAATAAGACACAAGTACATTGTAGTTGACATGATTGTGTTTGCTGAGATGATGTGATAAATTTGTTTCTGAGATTATGATTGTTGAGAGATTGTAATATAATGTGCTGTGAGCTGTTGGGATTTTGGGACATATCATTCATTGAAAACATCACTGAACAAGGTGATATATAAGTACCTTGTAGTTGAAATGATTATGATGTAATATAATGCTCCATGGGATCAGTAATTTGACTAATCGCTGGATAAATATCTGTTACTTAGAAGGAAGTACTCTCATGGATGAACGAGCATAGGGTTTGGGAAAAAATTTACTAAGTAGGAGACAATGATCTATTGGATGCATAGGTCTAGGATTTAGGAATAAGTGTTAAGGGGTTAGTACAATAAACATTTCATTAGACCCTAAACCATAAACCATAATCCTATATTATTCGGTACATAAGATTTTGTATGTTGATATAAGTCAAAAAAATTGGGAAGGAGGAAGTACATGATTAATATTAAAAATAAAAATGAAGGAAGAGAAAAACTATTAGATATGGGATAGTAATCCAGCCATGGGACATTGTATCAATTAAACCATTGTAGCATGCCAATTTAGTCAATGTTGCAACGTTGGCGCACTTCACTTTCCCTACTCTTTCTGTCCACTCACTACCCTCCTCTCTCTTTCTCTCTTCTCACCGTCGCCGACGCGTCGCCGCAGCCGCATTCGCCATGCCGCCCTGGAATGATGAGGACGACCAATCGAGTAGCGACAGATTTGTCTCCGACATCGAGTCTTCCCTCCCCGATGTGAGTTCCTCAGTTTTCTCGGCAATGCTTAGGCATTGGTAATTACCACGACCCTAGACTTGAAATGTGCATGAAATTGTGTTTATTTCTAGATTTTTGTTCCCTTATAGGTACCACTCGCGATCTACGACCCTGATCGGGAGGGCCTAGATCTCGATTGGGAAGTACCATGTGACCATGGGCTAAAACTGAGGAAATATGTTGCATTTGAAGGCAGTAACACTGGAAGAAGGTTTTTGTGTTGTACAAATCAGGTTTGCTTTCGTTGTGTACAATGGCGACATGAATAAAATTGTGTATTGTTATGTTGATAATTAGGTCCCGTGTTTTTTAGGTTGGCCCGGTGTGTAAAGCAGTAGAGTGGGTGGATCTTGAGTGGCCAGACGCACTTAAGAAATGTTTGGCCCAGTTGTGGGATATGTATGTGCTCGAAAGGTCGGGGAGATTTACATATGCCCGTGATGCAGCTGCAGAAAATTACAAGCTCTTGGTAGGAAATAAGGAGCTGGAACAGGAATTCAAGCATTTGCTGTCAGAACTAAATGCCACAATCAATGGGAGCTTGGTGGTGGGAATTGCACGGAACATTCAAAAGGAAAAAAAGGAGAGGGATCAGCTCATGGAAGAGAATAAGAAGCTAGAGTACTACATTGCGGAGCTGTTGAAGGATCTGAAGAAGGAGCGCGAGGTGAACAAGGACAAGCTACAGACGATCAAGGAAATTTTAGATGAATAATTTGTGCCATGGCAATATTTGAAACTAGTTAACTGTGAGACTTGCAGTTGTGATATCTTGAGTAATCCAAACTCAATCCTTGAGCAAAATAACCTTTCAGAAGAAAGCATAGTTTGCATAGAGAGAGGTCCACATTTACAAAATCACTACTACATGGATAAAATACGATTTGGTCTGTCAGAACACATAGTTTGCAAACTAACTTCAGAGGAACTTAAAGTTTGCACTGAGCCTGGTGCGGATATGGTCATGTTCCTTCCTGAGAATCTCCAGTTCGAGGGTTCATTCGATCAGGTCCGCTTTCATTTTTACCTGCTCCCTCAGTACTTGGACGTGCGCCTCCTGCTGGTTCAAGCGCTCCGTTTGGGAAGCGACAAGCTTATCAGTAAGCTTAAGATTATCCACCATGAGATCCTTGATGATGAACTCCTTTGCACGCGCCGAGGAGATACTTCTCTCGTGAAGTTCCTTCCAGCCGGCGATGTCCACCTTCAGATTGTGGCACTTGTCATAAAGGATGGTGACTTCTTCTCTCAGGCGGTCATGGGACACTTTCTGAAAATTCTGTTTCTCCATTTGGATAGCCATCTTGTCCTTTAGCCAGGTCGGCAGTTCTGGGTTGAGATTTTTCCTCTTCTGCTGCAACAAAAATATGTGGTTAGTTTCCACTAAACAATTAACTAGTGTCGAAGTCGTAATTTGAAGGACAGAGCAATCAAGGATTGTTCAAAATTTAACAGAATCAACTAGTGGCACCGTCCTAATTCCAAAGATAATGTCAAATCAATATAGACTTTTTCCCAATTCAACTAGATAAACTAGTGGCATACTTCTAATTTATATGATAGAGCAATATACCCTGTTTTCCAATTCAAAAGGATAAAGTAGTGACATAGTACTAATTTCAATTTCAGAGCAATATAGCCTTTTTCCCAATTCAACAAGATAAAGTAGTGGCACAATCCTAATTTCAATTTCAGAGCAATATAGCCTTTTTCCCAATTCAACAGGATAAAGTAGTGGCACAGTCCTAATTTCTATTTTAGAGCAATAAAGCCTATTTTTCCCAATTCAATAGGATAAAGTAGTGGCATGGTCCTAATTTCAATTTCAAAGCAACATGGGACTATATCCAACTAAGGGTGCTGTAAGACCCCACCTTTGTAAAGGTAAAGGTCCCTGTGATTGCAATTCTAGTCCCTGGATCAAAAGCTAGCATCCACAGTTTAAGATGAAGTACATAGAAACAAAGGTCATTATTACATCGTCATTCCAGAGATAACATAGTCTTTTACAACTCCATAGCCATAGGTTAGTACAAGAGTTCAACTTAACAAAAATAAAGTAAAGTCTTCATCCTCATGTGCCACAGGCAAACATGTTGAGTGTAGACTCATAACCCTAATCCTCATCAGAATAACCTGCAACATCACAAGTTACATCCACAGTGGGTCAATACATTGGAATATTCTTGGCAAGTGATAACTTAGTAGAATAATAGTTTCTAACTTCTACATTAATTTGGCTAAGTGTAGTTTAGGCTTGCTTTGCTCAAAATAGGTTTTTCCTATCAGTTGAAAACACTAAGTTTTTGTTTGACAAAAACTCCCAAGGAACCACCAATAGACATTGGTGAACCTTTGCCCTTGTTCAACACAAGTTTTAACTTAGAAATTGGGATGAGGAGATCCTTGATAGCTTCAGTGTCATGATGCTCAATTGACCATTGTCGGGGACACGACTAAGTACTTAGATTTTTCCTTCTCGAGAGGTGGTGCACTTTCCCCACAGGACTTGACATGCATCAAGATGAGATCTTTCAGAAACCTTCCCTTAGACCAGAATGGACGCGCTCCAACCTATCACCCTACTACCAACTGTCCATTTGGCTAAGTTATTGCAACCTATATGATCAAGGCAGAGCCCATATGCCATGTGGTTGCACTAGAAGCTTCTAAACACTAAGTATCTCAAATCCCTTTGTTCCTGGGTGACTTTGCCCAAGTGTGATACACAAGGTAGACCATACATATGGGCATTGTGTAAGCACTCAACATAATCCAAACATACCATTCCACCCAGGTGATTCATTCACTCAGTTGTTTTATTAAGCAAAACTCGAGTCAAAGACTTAGCATCATTTTCCATCACATGTATAAAATCCACCCTTGTTTGCTACTAGCTAGGCTAAGCATGGAAATATAGCAAGTATCTTAACTTAGAGAAAAATTCTAACAAGTCTACAACTACTAGGATTTCCCAAGCATAGCATATAGATTCTTAGCAAAAACATCATGCAAGCCCTATACAAAATATCACTAATGCTTAGTAAAAATGTTGGGACAAAAATATGAAGCACCACTTGGTAGTTGGGGGAGTAGCAACAATCCTCACAATCACAATCACCACTAGCACCAAAATCTACACATAAAATGATAGCACCAAATTTATATTCCAAACAAATCAAGCAAAATTTGTGAATGCATGCAATGCTATGTGATGATTTTTCTTAAACCACAACAAGACATGTAAACAATACTAAACATTAAACTAAACTTTTATAGACTAAATAGACTCAAAATAGCCTTTAAAACATTTCCTAAATAATTTTTATACACAAAATAAGCCTTCAAATGTCTCTGCATAAAATTCTATTTTAACAGTGGCAAAAAACAAAACCAAGCCTACAGATGTGTAGGATTTAATTTTGTGATTATTGATATATTATATGTATTTTTTGGATAAACAGAACAAAAGTTATGAATTTTACAAGTTTGAAAAACTAATAGATTCAAAAACAGATTTTAAAACAAAATCCCAGACACATGGGCACATCTGATTGGCCTGTACCGATTCGGTTGGATCGATCATCCAGTGCCGTAGGATTTAAGTGGCAACGCACGGGCCAGATCTAATCATACCCCTTCGTTAAGTGATCTAATCTGATGCGCTGGATCTAGAACTAACGGCTCATAGTGGCTTGACCAAGAACTAGCGGCGCTCGTGGCTACAGCGGTGGCGGCGCTACTGGAGGCGACGGTCCGGCGAATACAGAGGGGGCTGGGGGTTGCGATGTTGCTTACCAAACTCGCGACTGCACGAGGAAGCTCAACGTGGTCGTGGTTGGGGCGGGGGCATGCTGTAGCAGTGGTTAGGGCTCGTCGGAGTTGCTCTGAGCGTCGGGTGCTCACTGCCGGCGACAAAGGCGACGACCTGGGTCACCATAGGGCAAACACAAGGCATCAGTTGCTGCACAAGGTCATGGCGAACCTAGTCGTATGCAGGCGAGGTCAAGGGGCGCTCTGTAGTTACCATGATTGCTCGAAGGAGTTGAGCGGCATCTCGGTTGTTTGCAGGGGTGGACGGGGACGGCGACCTAGGGTGATGTAGGACAAACCAGAGGTGTCAGAAGGTGCGCAAGGACAAGATGGACATGCTAGAGTGAATAAGAGATAGGGGGCGCTCGAGACTCACCGGAATCAGTCACCGGAGTCATTCGGTGCCGCAGCGGTGCAAGATCCAATACTAACATCCTGGTGGCGCTTAGACAGTGGTGAGTGAGGGGAAAGATGCAGGGCGGCGAGGTGGTTAAGTAGCCGGAGCGAGGGCGGAAATTACGCAATGAATCAATGTCAATTAAGCGAGAATCAAATGCGGCGTCACTGCAAGGAAGAAACGGCGGAGCGGGTCGTCGCGCGGAAATTTGGCGACGACGATGCTGACCTGGCGTTGGGTCCACTTGACAGCGAGGGAGAGGGTGTGGGTGCGGGTGATAAACAGAGAGGGGGAGGGGGTTTCCCGGGTGGGTTAGGTTGGATGGTAGCTGGGCCGCGGGTGGCTTGGGCTAGTTAGGTTGCTGAGCTTATTTTTTCTCCTTTTCTTTTTCTGTTTTGATTTTCTAGTTTGAATTTGAATGCCTAATTCAAATATGTTTGTATTAAAATTTTCTCCAGACTTTTGTACTGTGTTTGTAGTGTCCAAAGATGTGTCAAACATCTATTTACACTCAAAAACCATTTTGTTTTGAAAATAAAAAATAAAACCATGCCTTTAATAATATAATGATATTAGGCATATGATAGGTTTTATGTTTGAATCTTGTTTTGAAATTTTTGTGTGAGCTTTATATTCACTTTAAATCAATACTGAACAAACCCAAGAATTTCCATAATTGTAAAGTAGAAACAAAAGCCTTGCCTTACTTGCATAAAGTTAATAAGCAAAATATGGTTTCTTATTTTGGAAATTCATTTGAAAAGACCAAATGCTTATGAATGCATGAATGATATGCAAGATTTATAAATTATGATTATTGGGCTGTTACAAATATAACCCCCTTAAAGTGAATCTCGCCCTCGAGATTCGGATTGGCTAGCAAATAGGTGAGGGTGGTCTTTCCGAAGATCATCTTCTCTTTCCCATGTTGCTTCTTATTCGGAATGATGATTCCACTAAACTTTGCAGAATTTGATAGTCTTAGTCCGAGTAACTCTTTCCGCAGTCTCAAGAATCCTGATAGGTTTCTCTTTGTAAGTGACATCACTCTCCTACTGTACTTCATCCAAAGGTATGGTATCCTTCAAAGTAGTCTCTTCCATCTCTGGATGGAATTTCTTCAACTGACTCACGTGAAACACATTGTGAACGGCAGATAGTGATTCAGGTAATTCAATCTCATATGCCACTTCTCCTTTACGACTCAGAATCTTGAATGGTCCAACATACCTTGGTGCCAATTTCCCTTTGACTCCAAACCTCTTTGTAACATCCCAAAAATACTAAACTTGGATCATCAAACTCTAATCATCAAAATTAGGGTTAACAAAAACTTTTCTAAATAAAATTATGAAAGCATGCATATGTGTATGCCTTTCATTTTGAATTCTTTTAAACCAACTTGTTTGTGTGTTCCTTTGCTTGTAAATGGATGCTTAGGTGAAATAAAAATCATCTAAACATTTCCCACACTTTTCTCAAAGACAAATAAATCAAAACAAAGCTAAATGAGTGAATGGTCATTTTGACCAATTTAACTCTCATGCCTACTTTGGCTGTCTCAAACTTTCAGAACCCAACAGAAACTTTTCTGGATCTTTGCACCCCTTGATTGTACTCATAACAAAGTATCAAGGCCTACCTTGTGATCATCCAGAAACTTTCAAATGCATAGTTTAAATGACAACTCAAAATTGAATCTTTATCATATGAGAAGATCCCAATTTTTCAAAAACCACTCAAACAAGATCAAATTTCAAAACCCAAGCATCTGCAGACTCACCAGCACCAACCTAGCACACCCACCAAAAATCTTTTCAAAATTCAAAACTTGAATTCATGCGGCCATTTCATCAAACACCTTGCAGATACAAATCTAACAAAATCAAAACACTGTTTTGAGTAGTGAATTGAGCCTAACTTGTTCCCTCTCTGGACACCACTAGCCTTAGTAGATCATCTAACGAACTTAACTAATCACTAGCACCACTATGAGCTCGCCAATGCCATCAATGGTGAACAGCCGAAGCACACCATGCCACCCCAGTGTAGACAGCAAGCTAGGAAAGAAACTAGCCGTGCCAACCTTGTCTGGGAGATCACCCATGCGTCACCGCCCCCTCTCGACCATCCCTGCCTCGAAAACGTCGAACACAGCACCCAGGAACGCCGCGCCCGTGCCTCTGCCAACCGTGCCGAGCATGCGCCAGAGCGCCACCCTCGACCGAAGCCCACAGACCGCGTGCCGCCCCCGCCGTGTGCATACATGATCGCCACCGACCCAGGAGACAGCCAGACATCCCCGTTCGCCGCCCCATGCCTCACAGCCACCGCTCGCCGTCAAAGACGCCGCCTCTGCCGCGCAGAGCGTCGCGTGTTCCAGACCAAACCACACCGCCCCACGTCTCGCCACCATGTCGTTGAGCATCGCCAGGGAGCACCGCACCGCCCCTACCTTCGCCCATGCCAATAGACGTCTATACCATCGCCCCCAACGAGCTCACCGTGCGCCCCGTCGGTCCCCTCGCTCGACTATAATAGAGGCCACCCTCGCTCGAATTCTTCATACCATCTCACTTCCCTCTCATCACTGATCGTGCCACCCTGTTCCCAGAGCAAGGCGAGCAGCACTTCGCCGGAATTTCACCGGAGCCTGCCGCCTCTGGAGCAGAAGGAAGCCAACGATTGGAGCCGCCCTAGGAGAAGTTGCCGGTACCAGGAGGATCACCGTCGTCGACTTCATCGTTCGCCCGCCTCGCCGACCCTCGCCTGCACCCCGGAGAGCCCCAACAACCCCCACTGGCCGCGCTAGGTTTCTGTCTTGCCGGCGTTGCCCAACGTCGATGATGACTCCCAGCCGTTGGATTAGAACCAGATCGAACGTCCCATATCGCCCCATACCGTTTCACACCCCCCAGTCTCACTGACGAGTGGGGACAGCCACTTAAACAGCCCGCGGAAGCACTACGCTTAGCAGGCCGGCCCGTTAACTTTTCCCGCGCAGCCCAGTGATTTGAATTAAACCTTTTCCATTTTATTTCAAACACACTTCTGCACCTAGATTCAAAAATCAACCCAGATCAATTCAGTGATCCAAATTGAATGAAACTAATTTTGTTAGAAAGGTATTGAAATGCTGAATCCAAGCCCGTTGGATTCAAGTCATTTGGATCTATAGATCACCCATGGTAAAAATAACAAGGCAGAAGCTTTTCTGCATTCAAACATTTTTCAAATCCAAACCATAATAGATTTTGAGTTGATTCCAACTCTCAAAAATCAAATTTAACCATACCTTTCAGAATATATAAAAATATAGAGGTTTACTTACAGAAATAAGGACCAAGTAATAAAAGAATGCCACATAGGCATTTCTAGCCACTTAATTAATTAAAATAAAAGGGTAAAACCTTATTAAATTGTGACACCACTTTAAGTCGTATTCCCATGGACTAAAATATGTGTTGATGACATGTGTCAACATGATCCCATGTCTGGTTTGGAGAATATTAAATCTTAAGTATCTTTTCAATGAGTAGAAATTACTTTTCTAAAAATAAAAGGAATTAAACCAAACTTTAATCTTTTAATGTTAGTGATGATGCTAAATCATCTATAGGACCCTTATGTGTGATGATTGCAAGTAGTTAAGTATTGTTTGGTGATCGTGTACCTCGTATTTATTTATAGACGCTAGTACCGACCAAGGATACGAGGAGGAAGGAGGATTCTATGAAGAAGAAGCCGAGGAGAACTTTAACCACTTCTCTGCACAAGGCAAGCTTTACTAACTAAGTGGACCAATGCAAGCTAACACTTGCAAGATACTCTAGCAAGCCTAATACTACTAGTTGAATGTGCAAGCTAATACCTGCTTGCTACCATGCCCACTATATGCCTTAAAGTATATGATCATAAACACTTGATAACCCAATCCTAGTTTTAGTTGCAAGCCTTCTACTTTATTTATTTATCAGAGCTCTAACTTAGAGTTGACTTAAGTGACTTGTAGATTCTAGAGAGATAATTGAAGGTTCCATAAAGAGCATAAAACTTGGCCTAAGCTAGATAATCTTGATGTCACCCTAAGGCATGAGATTGAACTTAGTTGGAACTCCACTAGTTTACCACCCCTCATTAGTACTTACCCCACTTGTAGATGCTAGTGCTAAGCATAAAACTTGATCAACATTAGATGGGAATACTTGGTGAAAATGGTTATGAAAACCTTGGAATGATTGATCATTCTATTGAAATGTTTTGGACATGTGTTTCTGAACACCAGATGATTTATGGTGATGAAAATGTTGAGGCATGAGCCTTAGCCCTTTATAAAACTGATGGTTGTCTGGATGCAATACCATTCCAATTTTATCGTACAACCACAATACCCGAAGATTGGGTAGGGCTTGACTGGAAACTTATATACATTAGTATTAGTTCCCTCACGGCCAATGTATGAGCTGAGGCTACCTTGTGAAGATTGTCCACCTGTGGAGTACCCAAGATGATAGTTGGTCATGGTTGGGAGGCCACACTCACAGGAGAGGTGCTTATACTAGGGCGTGTAATTGAAAGGTTAGGATTGATTATCCGCATACTGAGTATGGTGAATTCAGGATTTGTTCCTGACGGATGTATCGAATGTTGTGGTGAGAGTGTACAAGCTCTACAGAGTGTCAAACTATTCGAATATCCGCGTCCGCGGTTATGGACAGTTGGAATGGCCATACTGTTCCCCCGTCAGACTTTTCAAAATTACTTGTGAAATGAATTGAGACTTTGACTTGACCATAACAGGGTTGTGATATGAAATACAAGTTCCCAATTAGGTGTTATAAAACTTCAACTAGCATTCGCTGCTTCTAAACTTAGTAGAGATAAATCTGGCTTTTGCAAAATAACCCTAGAGCCTAGTGTCCTATTATCAAAAACCCCTTTCACTTGTTAGTATTAGTTTGCGAGTACTTAAAGAGTACTCATGGATTTGTCCCTGGCTATTCCCATGGCCAGACTATGAAGAGGAGTACCTGGAGGATGGACCCCAGGAAGGTTACGACAACTAGGATCATCTCCCATCGTCAGCATTGCCTGTGACCCCGAAGATGGAGTTTCGCCTACGCTACCGTTATTATTACGTATTCCGCTGCTTGATGTTGTATTAAGAACTGGATCATGAGATCCCTATTCGTGTAAGAACTTTCTGTACGGCTTGTAATGGATGATGTACTATGGTATCGAATTCTGTTATGTCTCGCAAAAATGGTTATCCTGGGATTGCGATGTATGGCATAACAGGCATCCAGGATTAAAAATCCGGGTGTTGACAATTTGGTATCAGAGCCATCCTGACCATAGGAGACCCTAGTTAGACTGGACGTTTGAATCAAAAACTTAGTTTCAAAACCAAAGAAATCAAATATTTACAAAAACTTATTCCCATTCTTATCCCTTTGATTCTTTCATGAAAATTCATGTTCCTCAAAAACTCTTGCAAAATACATAAAATTTTGACACACTTGAGCACTCTACTAACTTACTCATCCTATATTCTCATAGATGCACGTGAAGTACAGCAAGTTTTACCAACTTGGGAATGGAGTAGACCTGATCTTTGAGAGGGATTTGGACCAGCTTTCGGAACTTCTGGAGCGTCCGCACCCCGAGTTCTTCGGAGCTCAGCTCAATGATCAAGGAGGAGAAGATCTGCAGTGGCTAATTATTGCAAGTCTCCGAGGAAAAAATTGAACCTCCCATTGCGGAAGGAATTCAGTTTACCTTAAGAGAGAATAACTGGCTCGATGGACTTGCCAGGGCCATGTAGGAAAGTCTTGCCCATCTGTGTGGGCAGATCATCAATCAGATCAAGGGTACTCGCTTTGAGTTTTGCCCAAGGCGTGATGCAAATGGACAACCACTGGAAGCACCATACCACCCCGAGCTGAAGACTCAATTGCACCACCTTAGCTTCATGATGTACGATCGTCAGCAGGAGTTGGATAACTGCCGTGACTACTCCAACCACAAGTCTTCCATCATCAAGACGAAGGACCAAACCATCGCCATGCTGGCAAAGGATCGCAAGTCTCGCCGCCGTCAGCTCGACAAGAAGGAGCGCATCATTGCCTGTCTTCGCCACCGCATCTCATCTTTGGAGGAGACCATCCACGAGAGAGTCATGCAGTTGGAGGAAAGGGAGAATGCCGGAGAGGATCTTCGTGGAGACCCCTACTCCTATCTCAGCGACGACGATGATTTTCTGGAGGATCAGGCTATGGACTTATTCACGGATGAGGATGATTTCGCCTTCATCAATGATGATGAAGATGATGAAGCCATAGACTCTGAGGAGTAGTAGCACTTGAGCACTAGCGTAGTGAGTAGTATTCGGTCCTACTGTATCGTAGTTTTCAGAATGGTTCTTAAAACCATCTGCTTTTGTTTGTTGTGGTGTGTGTTGTGGGCTATGAATGAATGAAAAGCAAGTTCCTACAAAAGAATCTGAGTCAAACTTTAAAAACTTTTCAAAATCCCAGAACCTTAGAAATTTCCCTCTTTTCTCATGATCTATCTCAATCTTCAGATGCCACGCGGAGGAAGTGGTTCATCCCCGGACCCGGTGTTGCAGATTCTGCAAATGTTGACTTCTGACCGTGAAGCTGAAAGAGCGGAACGTCAAGCCAACCTAGCCACACTGCAGCAGATAGCCTAGCTAGCCCACAACAACCAAGGCCATGGAAATCAGGACAACCATGGATCTAAGCTCAAGAATTTCTAGAATACCAACCAACCTATTTTCACTAAGTCAGAAGAACCCCTAGATGCCGATGACTGGTTGCAAACCATGGAAAACAACCTATAAGTCGCCGGAGTGGAAGCCAACGAGAAAGTTCTGTTCGCCACCCACTACCTAGCCGGAGATGCCAGGGCATGGTGGAACAGTGTTCGCGCAATGACCAGAGGCCAGATGATGACCTGGGAGGAATTCAAGGTCAAGTTTAGCAGAACCCATGTGCCACCGGGTTTGATCAAGAGGATGAGAGACGAGTTCAGAGAACTGAAGCAAGGAAGGATGACTGTAGTGGAGTACCGTGACAAATTTTTGTCATTAGCTAGGTATGCCCCGGATGAGATCGACACCGAAGCCAAGAAGAAGGAGAGATTCTTGAATGGTCTGCATGATGAGATGCAGACGGTGTTAGTCAATATCCCCTATGCCAATATTGAAGCCCTTGTAGACTCTGCCATCCAAATGGAAGGAAAGATCAACCAACCCAACGAGAACCGCAAGCGTCGCATGATGCATCAGCCAGGAACCCATCAGACCCCAAAGTATCTCCCTAACCCATCTACAGGATTTTCCCCAAGAACAAACAGACCCCCGATGAACCGTCCGACTTATCCCGACCGTGGAAACCCTAGACCCGGAGGAAATAACAACAACCGCAGCGCTAGCAATTTCAATCGTGCCCCACCCAAGTTCAACAACAACAATGCTACCACCAACACCAACACTGCCCCCAGGACTCGAAGCAATGTTGTGCCTGTAGCAGCAAAGGACAAGTCGCAAGTGACTTGTTATGACTGTGGAAATAAAGGCCGCTACTCCAACGATTGCCCCAACAAGAAGAATGTCGCAGCACCCAATGCCAATGCCCCAGCTTAGCAGCAGCGTCGTGTTCCGCTAGGAAGAAGATTTGCCCCAGGGAATTCGCTCAACCGCAACGGCCGTCTTTTTCTCATGCATGCTGAAGAAGCTCAGGAAGCGCCAGACGTCGTGCTTGGTATGTTTTCTGTTAATTCAGTACTTGCACGAGTGTTGTTTGATTCTGGTGCATCGCATTCATTTGTCACCAAAGAATTTGCCTGCACTAGTAAAATTCAACCAATCAAACTGAAGCATGTCATGATTGTTCAAATTCCCGGATCAACCACCAAGGCTAGACAAATTTGCAAAGCCGTCCCCATTCGAATCCATGGCATAGATTTTTATGCAAATCTGATAGTACTCGGAACTAAAGGTTTGTAAGTAGTACTAGGAATGGATTGGATGTCCAAACATAAAGGATTGACTGACTGTGCCAAGAAATCCATAACCATGACCAGTACCACCGGAATATCAGTCGAGCATATATCCGAAACCTTACCTCGCCAATTCAAATGCAACAAGAGTATAGCCCAACCTACCATTGACCAAGTCCGGATAGTCTGTGAATACCCCGATGTATTTCCAGATATTTTGCCCGGTATGCCCCCAGATCGGGATATCGAGTTTATCATTGAACTAATCCCCGGAACTGGACCCATAGCCCAGAGACCCTATAGTATGAACCCATTAGAGCTAGCAGAACTGAAGAAGCAACTGGATGCCATGCTGGAAATTGGATTGATTCAACCAAGTGCGTCACCATGGACATCACCTGTCTTGTTTGTGGACAAGAAGGATGGAGGTAACCGTTTGTGTACGGATTATCGGAAGTTGAATGATGTCACCATCAAGAACAAGTACCCCTTGCCCAAGATAGAAGATTTGTTTGATCAGTTGACCGGTGCCAAAGTGTTTTCTAAGATTGGTCTTAGGACTGGCTATCATCAACTCAAGATTCGTGCAGAGGATATTCCAAAGACTGCCTTTACCACCAGATATGGATTGTACGAGTATACAGTCATGTCTTTTGGATTAACCAATGCCCCCGCTTATTTCATGAATCTCATGAATAAGATTTTTATGGACTTCCTGGATAAGTTTGTCGTTGTTTTCATCGATGACATTCTGATTTATTCCAAATCAGAAGAAGAACATGAGCTACACCTAAGGACCATTCTTGGAACCCTTAGAGAGCATCAGCTGTATGTAAAGTTTAGCAAATGTGAATTCTGGTTACAGGAGGTAGGATTACTCGGTCACATTGTATCAGCCGGAGGAATTGTCGTTGACCCTGCAAAAGTAAAACATGTTGAAGATTGGCAAGCCCCAACCACTCAAACTCAAGTTCGTGCATTTCTCGGATTGGCGGGATATTACCGCAAATTCGTAGAAGGATTCTCGAGTATCGCCAGACCCATGACTCAATTGCTGAAGAAGGACAAGAAGTTTGAATGGACCGACAAGTGTGAAGAGAGTTTTCAAGAACTCAAGCGGAGATTGATTTCAGCCCCAATCTTGATCATGACGGATATCACGAAGCCCTTCGATGTGTATTGTGATGCATCCAAGATCGGTCTCGGATGTGTGCTATTGCAAGAAGGCAAAGTCATATCTTATCTATCTCGACAATTTAAGCAACATGAGCAAAATTACCCAACCCATGACCTCGAACTCGCAGCCGTAGTTCTAGCCCTGAAGACATGGATGCATTACCTGATGGGAGACTATTGTGAGATTTATTCGGATCACAAGAGCCTGAAGTATATATTCACTCAGAAGGAGCTGAGTATGAGACAGAGAAGATGGATTGAGCTAATCAAGGATTATGACCTGGACATTCACTATCACCCTGGTAAAGCCAATGTGGTAACCGATGCCCTTAGCAGATTGCCGTGCCGCTTGAACTCCATGATTTTGAAGGAGCAACCAAGTTTGCACAAAGAGATGGAAGATTTTCGAATGGAATTAGTGAGTGAAGGATTTTTGGATAGCATAGAACTCCAGCCCACTTTGATCAGTCAGATTAATGAGGCACAAAAGGGAAATGCTAGTATTGACGGAATCAAGCGTCGTATCGGTACAGGAAAAGTACCTAGATTCACCGAAGACGAAGAAGGAGTTATGTGGTGCAAAGGACGCCTTTGTGTACTAGCAGATTCTAAGTTGAAAGAAGTGATTCTAAAGGAGGCTCATGATACTCTTTATTCTATCCATCCAGGAGGAACTAAGATGTATCAAGATTTAAAAGAGCAATTTTGGTGGCATAAGATGAAAAGAGAAATCAGAAGCTATATTGCCAAGTGTGATATATGTCAGCGAGTCAAGGCGGGACATCAAAGACCCGCTGGATTGTTGCAACCCTTGCAGATTCCGGAATGGAAATGGGATTCTGTTGGAATGGATTTTATCACTTGACTGCCTACTTCTAGTAGGGGAAATGACTCTATCTGGGTCATAGTGGACCGATTGTCCAAAGTAGCCCATTTCTTACCCGTCAAGACCACCTATCAGTGTTCGAAACTAGCGGAGTTGTACATCGCTAGAATAGTTAGTTTTCCATGGAGTTCCCAGAACATTGTATCGGATCGAGGAACTCAGTTTACCTCGAGATTCTGGAAGAAAGTCCAAGAAGGTTTAGTAACCCGCCTAGATTTTAGTACCACGTATCACCCTCAGACCGATGGACAAACAGAGCGAGTAAATCAAATACTCGAAGATATGCTGAGAGCATGTGTGTTAGAATATGGATCCAAGTGGGAAGACTGTTTGCCGTTTGCAGAATTTTCTTACAAGAACAGTTATCAAGCTAGTTTGCAAATGGCCCCATTTGAATTTATGTACGGAAGAAAGTGTCGCACCCCTTTGAACTGGTCGGAAGTAGGAGAGAGTCAGATTTTCGGACCCGACATCCTACGATAAGCAGAAGAGAAGGTTCACAAGATTCGTGAGCACCTCAAGACAGCCCAGTCCAGACAAAAGAGTTACGCCGACAAGAGACGTAGAAACCTCGCCTTCAACATAGTAGATTTTGTTTATCTGAAAGTGTCACCATTGAAGGGAATGCAACGCTTCCAACTCAAAGGAAAGTTAGCCCCCAGATATACCGGACCTTTCAAGATTTTGAACAGTCGAGGAGAAGTATCGTATCAATTGGAACTACCCGAAGAAATGTCAGCCGTGCACAACGTGTTCCATATCTCGTTACTTCGTAAGTGTCTCGAAGTCCCAGAGAAGACCGAAGTGTTCAAGAACATCGACCACCGGACCATAGAGATCAATGATGACCTAACCTATCCCGAAGTACCTATCCGTATTTTGGAAGAAGCCTTCAGAACTACCCGAACCCGAAGCATCAAGTTTCTCAAGATTCAGTGGAGCAACCACATAGAAGAGGAAGCTACCTGGGAGCGTGAAGATCACATCAGGATGGAGTTTCCGGATCTCTTCAAATCCTAGGTAATCTTTTTCGTCCTTAAGGGGGGAAGGTTTTTAACATCCCAAAAATACTAAACTTGGATCATCAAACTCTAATCATCAAAATTTGGGTTAACAAAAACTTTTCTAAATAAAATTATGAAAGCATGCATATGTGTATGCCTTTAATTTTGAATTCTTTTAAACCAACTTGTTTGTGTGTTCCTTTGCTTGTAAATGGATGCTTAGGTGAAATAAACATCATCTAAACATTTCCCACACTTTTCTCAAAGACAAATAAATCAAAACAAAGCTAAATGAGTGAATGGTCATTTTGACCAATTTAACTCTCATGCCTACTTTGGCTGTCTCAAACTTTCAGAACCCAACAGAAACTTTTCTGGATCTTTGCACCCCTTGATTGTACTCATAACAAAGTATCAAGGCCTACCTTGTGATCATCCAGAAACTTTCAAATGCATAGTTTAAATGACAATTCAAAATTGAATCTTTATCATATGGGAAGATCCCACTTTTTCAAAAAGCACTCAAACAAGCTCAAATTTCAAAACCCAAGCATCTGCAGACTCACCAGCACCAACCTAGCACACCCACCAAAAATCTTTTCAAAATTCAAAACTTAAATTCCTGCGGCCATTTCATCAAACACCTTGCAGATACAAATCTAACAAAATCAAAACACTGTTTTGAGCAGTGAATTGAGCCTAACTTGTTCCCTCTCTGGACACCACTACCCTTAGTAGATCATCTAACGAACTTAACTAATCACTAGCACCACTGTGAGCTCGCCAATGCCATCAATGGTGAACAGCCGAAGCACACCATGCCACCCCAGTGTAGACAGCAAGCTAGGAAAGAAACTAGCCGTGCCAACCTTGTCTGGGAGATCACCCATGCCTCACCGCCCCCTCTTGACCAGCCCTGCCTCGAAAATGTCGAACACAGCACCCAGGAACGCCGCGCCCGTGCCTCTGCCAACCGTGCCGAGCATGCGCCAAAGCGCCACCCTCGACCGAAGCCCACAGACCGCGCGCCGTCCCCGCCGCGTGCTTACATGATCGCCACCGACCCAGGAGACAGCCAGACATCCCCGTTCGTCACCCCATGCCTCACAGCCACCGCTCGCCGTCGAAGACGCCGCCTCTGCCGCGCAGAGTGTCGCGTGTTCCAGACCAAACCACACCGCCCCACGTCTCGCCACCATGTCGTTGAGCATCGCCAGGGAGCACCGCACCGCCCCTACCTTCGCCCATGCCAATAGCCGTATGTACCATCGCCCCCGACAAGCTCACCGTGTGCCCCGTCGGTCCCCTCGCTCGACTATAAATAGAGGCCACCCTCGCTCGAATTCTTCACACCATCTCACTTCCCTCTCATCACTGATCGTGCCACCCCGTTCCCGGAGCAAGGCGAGCAGCACTTCGCCGGAATTTCACCGGAGCCCGTCGCCTCTAGAGCAGAAGGAAGCCAGCGACTGGGGCCGCCCCAGGAGAAGCTGCCGGTACCAGGAGGATCTCCGTCGTCAACTTCATCATTCGCCCGCCTCGCGGACCCTCGCCTGCACCCCGGTCAGCCCCCAACAACTCCCAGCCATTGGATTAGAACCAGATCGAACGTCCCATATCGCCCCATACCGTTTCACACCCCCTGTCTCATTGACGAGTGGGGTCAGCCACATAAACATCCCGCGGAAGCACTACGCTTAGCAGGCCGGCCCGTTAACCTTTCCCGCGCATCCCAGTGATTTGAATTAAACCTTTTCCATTTTATTTCAAACACACTTATGCACCTAGATTAAAAAATCAACCCAGATCAATTCAGTGATCCAAATTGAATGAAACTAATTTTGTTAGAAAGGTATTGAAATGCTGAATCCAAGCCCTTTGGATTAAAGTCATTTCGATCTATAGATCACCCATGGTAAAAATAACAAGGCAGAAGCTTTTCTGCATTCAAACATTTTTCAAATTCAAACGATAATAGCTTTTGAGTTGATTCCAACTCTCAAAAATCACATTTAACCATACCTTTCAGAATTTATAAAAATATAGAGGTTTACTTACATAAATAAGGACCAAGTAATAAAAGAATGCCACATAGGCATTTCTAGCCACTTGATTAATTAAAATAAAAGGGTAAAACCATATTAAATTGTGACACCACTTTAAATCATATTCCCATGGACTAAAATATGTGGTGATGACATGTGTCAACATGTTCCTATGTTTGGTTTGGATAATATTAAATCTTAAGTATCTTTTCAATGAGTAGAAATTACTTTTCTAAAAATAAAAGGAATTAAACCAAACTTTAATCTTGTAATGTTAGTGATGATGCTAAATCATCTATAGGACCCTTGTGTGTGATGATTGCAAGTAGTTAAGTATTGTTTGGTGATTGTGTACCTCGTATTTATTTATAGACGCTAGTACCGACCAAGGATACGAGGAGGAAGGAGGATTCTACGAAGAAGAAGCTGACGAGAACTTCAACCACTGCTCTGCACAAGGCAAGCTTTACTAACTAAGTGTACCAATGCAAGCTAACACTTGCAAGATACTCTAGCAAGCCTAATACTACTAGTTGAATGTGCAAGCTAATACCTACTTGCTACCATGCCCACTATATGCCTTAAAGTATATGATCATAAACACTTGATAACCCAATACTAGTTTTAGTTGCAAGCCTTCTACTTTATTTCTTTATCAGAGCTCTAACTTAGAGTTGACTTAAGTGACTTGTAGATTCTAGAGAGATAATTGAAGGTTGCATAAAGAGCATAAAACTTGGCCTAAGCTAGATAATCTTGATGTCACCCTAAGGCATGCGATTGAACTTAGTTGGAACTCCACTAGTTTACCACCCCTCATTAGTACTTACCCCACTTGGAGATGCTAGTGCTAAGCATAAAACTTGATCAACATTAGATGGGAATACTTGGTGAAAATGGTTATGAAAACATTGGAATTATGGATCATTCTATTGAAATGTTTTGGACATGTGTTTCTGAACACCAGATGATTTATGGTGATGAAAATGTTGAGGCATGAGCCTTAGCCCTTTATAAAACTGATGGTTGTCTGGATGCGATACCATTCCAATTTTATCGTACAACCACAATACCCGAAGATTGGGTAGGGCTTGACTGGAAACTTATATACCTTAGTATTAGTTCCCTCACGGCCAAGGTATGAGCTGAGGCTACCTTGTGAAGATTGTCCACCTGTGCAGTACCCAAGATGACAGTTGGTCATGGTTGGGAGGCCACACTCACAGGAGAGGTGCTTATACTAGGGCGTGTAATTGAAAGGTTAGGATTGATTATCCGCATACTGAGTATGGTGAATTCATGATTTGTTCCTGACGGATGTATCGAATGTTGTGGTGAAAGTGTACAAGCTCTACAGAGTGTCAAACTATTCGAATATCCGCGTCCGCGATTATGGACAGTTGGAGTGGCCATATTGTTCCCCCGTCAGACTTTTCAAAATTACTTGTGAAATGAATTGAGACTTTGACTTGACCACAACAGGGTTGTGATATGAAATACAAGTTCCCACTTAGGTGTTATAAAACTTCAACTAGCATTCGTTTCTTCTAAACTTAGTAGAGATAAATCTGGCTTTTGCAAAATAACCCTAGAGCCTAGTGTCCTATTATCAAAAACTCCTTTCACTTGTTAGTATTAGATTGCAAGTACTTAAAGAGTACTCATGGCTTTGTCCCTGGCTATTCCCATGGCCAGACTATGAAGAGGAGTACCTGAAGGATGGACCCCAGGAAGGTTACGACAACTAGGATCATCTCCCATCGTCAGCATTGCCTGTGACCCCGATGATGGAGATTCGCCTATGCTACTGTTATTATTACGTATTCCGCTGCTTGATGTTGTATTAAGAACTGGATCATGAGATCCCTATTCGTGTAAGAACTTATTGTACGGCTTGTAATGGATGATGTACTATTGTATCCAATTCTGTTATGTCTCGCAAAATTCGTAATCCTCGGATTGCGATGTATGGCATAACAGGCATCTAGGATTAAAAATTGGGGTGTTGACACTCTTCACTCCTCGAAGTGGTGATACTCTAAGATAATCTCTATCACCCACCTTATAGGTGACTTCTCTACTCTTTGGATCTGCGTAGCTCTTTTGTCAGGACTGTGCTATCTTCAATCCGCCCTTTACCAACTTCACTTTCTCTTCAGCTTCTTTGATTAATTCTGCCCCGAACAAATTTCTTTCTCCAACACCACTCCATAACAATGGTGTAGTACATTTCCTCCCATATACAAATTCAAATGGTGCCATCTCAATACTGGCTTGATAGCTGTTATTATAAGAGAATTCTGTGTAAGGCAGACTTTCATCCCAACTAGCACCATAGTCTAGGGCACATGCCCTCAACATATCCTCTAGAATCTGGTTGGTCCTTTATGTCTGTCCATCAGTCTGGGGATGAAAAACAATGTTGAATTCTAGTCTCGTTCCCCAAGACTCATGCAGTTGCCTCCAAAAATGGGAAGTGAACTGAGTTCCCCTATCAGACACAATACTCTTGGGTACTCCATGCAGACACACAATCCTATTCATATAAATCTTGCTAACTTAGCACTTGTATAAGTTGTCTTCACGGGTATGAAATGAGCCACTTTAGTTAGGCGATCTACCATGACCCAAATAGAATCATATCCTAACCTAGTTCTTGGCAGTCCGGTGATGAAACCCATACCAATCTTGTCCCACTTCCAATCAGGAATAGGTAGTGGTTGTAATAGTCCTGCTGGTTTCTGATGTTCCGCTTTCACTCTACTACATACATCACACAAAGCAATATGTTCGGCGATGTCCTTCTTGAGATTATTCCACCAAAATCTTTCCTTCACATCCATGTACATTTTGGTGTTACCCGGATGAATGGAATATGGTGAGTTGTGTGCTTCTTGTAAAATCAGTTTCCGAAGCTCCGGATCTTGCGGAATGCAGATACATTTTCCATACCATAAAGTACCCTGTTCGTCTTCATGGAATCCTCTAGATTTCCCTTTGCTAATTTTTCCCTTAATATCTTCAGTTTCCTTGTCCAACTTTTGGGCTTCACGGATCCTGTCCAACAGTGTGGGTTGAACATCCAATAACACGAGATGTCCCTCAGGCACTATCTCCAATCTGAGATCTTTGAATTGGGCACATAGATCATCTGAAAATTCTCCCTTAGTGAGGCCATTCACATAAACTTTATGACTTAATGCATCCGCTACAACATTTTCTTTACAGGGGTGGTATTGCAAACTCAAGTCATAGTCCTTGATGAGTTCTAGCCATCTTCTTTGTCTCATGTTGATTTCTTTCTAAGTGAAGATATACTTCAAACTTTTGTAATCTATGAACACTTCACAACGCTTTCCCAAAAGATAATGTCTCCATGTTTTGAGTGCATGGACAATAGAGGCTAACTCCAAATCATGTGTAGGATAATTCACTTCATGAGTTTTGAGTTGTCTCGAGGCGTAGGCCACAACTTTCCCTTCTTGCATCAAAACTGCACCTAATCCTTGGTGAGATGCATCACAATACACTTGGAAATCATTCTCCAAATCTGGCAGACATAAGACTGGTGCTGTCACTAATCTCTTCTTCAACTCTTGGAAACTAAGTTCACATCCTTCAGTCCAATCAAATTTCTTGTCTTTCTTAAGTAACTCCGTCATTGGTTTAGCTACCTTTGAGAAATTCTCAATGAATCTTCTATAGTATCCTGCCAAGCCAAGAAAACTACATACTTCTTTCACTGACGTAGGAGATTCCCACTTAGTTACAACTGACACTTTTGCGGGATCAACTACTACACCATCATCTGACACAATATGTCCGAGAAATCCTACTTCATTCAGCCAGAATTCACACTTGCTGAATTTGGCATACAGTTTATGCTCCCTAGCTTGTCAAGTATCAATCGCAAATGTTCTTCATGCTCTTCATTGCTCTTGGAATAGATCAAAATGTTGTTGATGAAAACGACAACGAAAATTCCATGAACACTTTGTTCATCATATTCATGAAGTAGGCTGGTGCATTTGTTAAACCAAATGGCATCACGATGTACTCATACAACCCATACCTAGTGGTAAAAGCAATCTTAGGTATGTCTTGCTCTCTAATCTTAAGATGAAAATATCCTGATCAGAGATCAATCTTTGAGAATACTCGGGCTCCTTCTAGTTGATCAAACAGATCACTGATTCTAGGCAAAGGATACTTGTTCTTGATAGTTACCTCATTGAGTGAATGGTAATCTATGCATAACCTTTGACTTATGTCTTTCTTTTCAACAAACAAAACTGGTGCACCACAAGATGAAGAACTTGGTTGAATGAATCCTTTCTGCAATTGTTCTCCCAGCTGTTTCTTGAGTTCCTTCAACTCATCAACTGACATCTTGTAAGATCTCTTTGCTATTGGTCCTAATCCTGGCAACAAGTCAATCAGAAACTCAACATCTCTATCTGGTGGCATTCCAGGTAATTCCTCCGAAAACACATCCAGATACTCTCTCACAATTAGCACACTGTCTATGCTAACCTCCTTAAGAGAATTTAGCCTACTCCCTTTTGATTCAAATTTAGACTTGAATCTAATCCTTTTATTATCCGGGGTTGTGAGTGTGACAGTACGGTTGGCACAATCTAGTACTCCTTCATACTTGGTCATCCAATCCATGCCCAGAATAACATCCAATACTTGGGAATCTAGGATTATCACACCGACTGGAAACTTATGCCTTCCAAATTTTATCACTAGATCACGACATCCAAGAGTTACTATCATATCTCCACCGGGAGAACTTACTTTTATAGGACACCCAATATTTTTAGATGGAAATCCATTTTTATCAACAAATTCTCTTGATATGAATGAATGTGATGCGCTAGTACCAAAAAGAACAAGTGTTGGAATAGAATTGAGCTTGAACTTACCAGCCACGGCATCAGATTCTTCATATATTTCTTCCACATTGATGTGGTTCACTTGTCCCTTTTCGAAGGGATTAGGCTTGTTGGCACCATCAACTTTCTTTTCTAGGCACTCATTATCATAGTGTCCCATCTTCTTACACTTGAATAATTCAACTTGACTGAGATCTTTCTTGACAGGATGACTCCCACTACCACTCCCACTATGGTGGCTCTTGTGTCCACTCTTGTGATTCTTATACTTGTCATTGTCATGACTACGATGAAGCTTGTTGTCATGGTGACGGTTGTGGATGTGGTGGTTGTTGTATTTCCCATGTTTGTGGGATCCAGAACTCCCGCTATCATCATGATGGGAACGCTTGTGAGACGATCCCGAGCTGTGCTTCCTCTTTCTGCTCTCAACCTGTTTCATCTTGTTTTCCAAGATGGTAGCCTTGTCACCAAGTGATTGATAGGTTGGAACATAGGCAACAGACAGCTGCAGGTTCAATTCATCATTAAGACCTTCAAGGAATTTCACCTTCCTCTTTGAATCTGTATCAACTTCATCCGGTGCATAGCACGCCAGATTGTTGAATTCCTCAATGTACTTAGCCACACTACGGTGACGCTGCTTTAGATTGTGGAGCTCCTTTTTCTTCAAGTTCATCACTCCGGATGAGATGTGAGCTGTACCGATTCCATCCTCAAAAATAGCCCAAGTCACATCTTCAAGGGGAGTGGTGATCTGAAAGTTATCCTACCATGTTGCTGCTGGCCCTTCAAGCAGATGCGCTGCGAATCTGACCTTTTCCTCGTTGGTGCAGCCAACAGTCACTAAGTCCTTGTTCACTGAACGTAACCAGTCATTGTATACCATTGGATTAGTGGTTCCAGAGAACTTTGTAGGTCTTAGTCTCAAAAATCTAGTGAGCATATCAAATCCTAGAGGATTATTCTGATTGTTGTTATTGTTATTGTTATTCTGATTCTGGTTCTGCATGAACTGCGTCATCATCTGCATCAGTTGAGCTTGTGCTATCATCAACTGCTGCATCTCGGGAGTGACGTTGTTGTTGTTGTTGTTGTTGTTTTGGTTGGGGTTGGCACGATAGGGAGGCATCCGTGGTTTCAGTAAGGATAAGAATGAGATACCCATAGATGCTTAACATGCACAATACAACACATAGAAACAATCACAATAACCAAGCTCAAAATAACATAGAGTTTTGAACGACATAAACAACAGTTTTTGAAAACCCAAACACACCATAGCAAGCCATCCACATGTTGGATGGTCATTGTGACTCAATAATCAAAATATGGTAGATGAAAGATAGTCAAGTAGTCTACACTACTCCTCCATGTCGACCTCCACGTCAACAAGGGTAATACCTGCATTCTCCATGGTGGTCTTGTACTCCTCAACACTAGTGGTCAAGGCCTCAATCTTGGCCCTGAGGGCCCTCTTCTATGAGCGAAGCCTCTCGATCACTCCCTACTGGTGCTCAAGCTCGAAGTCCTTGGCCTCTAACTCATCCTTCATCTCCCTGATCTTCTTGTTCATGTCTTGGACTCTTTTCTCCTGGCTCTTAAACTTCTTGTCCTGGCTCTCAAATCTGGGCTCCTTCTCTTTGACGATCTTGTCTTGCTCCGCGAAGAGCTTATCCTTCTCCCGCAGATGAACCTGGAGCTCGTCATTGCTAAGCATGACGTTGGTCCTATCAGTGTCAAGGTGTCTAATAAGACCCTGTAGGTCCTGAAGGTACAGACGAATCGACTCCATTGCCTCTCTAGTAGCATCATTGTACTCTATAGCCTCACCCTCCTCGTCGCGTCTCCCGAACGGGTGAAAGTAGAGACCTCTAAGCTCGGTGGAGTGCCTCCCAACCAGGCGTCCAAGTAACTCCTGCATGACTACATCTAATCCTCTCTCCTTGTCATCACGCATCAGCTTGAAGGTGATAGCCTCTGTGGGTGGCTCTGCCTGGTGTCCCGGCTGTGTGACTCTGAAGCCCCAAAGGTCATTCCTCTCAAACCTGGCGAGTTGAAGTGTCGTGATACTAGGAAGTGGGAGGTTGAGCACACTAGGGAGCTCAATGAGACGAGTACCAAAACGAGTTCCCTTGAACTCCTCGGCAATGCTGATAACAATGTTAGGCATCTATTTTTATAAGATGGAGAAAGGTTAGAATCAACACAAGTAGAGAAAATTTTACAAGACAAAATAACACAATCACATTTCAAACAACAACCACACAAGTCATGGCATACACAAATCCATTACAAACACCAAGGTTTAATTTAGACATATTTTTGAAGTAAAAACGACAAGTGTGGTGGTCCAACTAACGGAGTACGTTACAATTCTCACTCACTAGACAAAATAGCTATCAGGGCATCCTTAGTGGCAATCTGTCTATATTGATCACAAGACTCCCATATTAAGTCTATGATGTCTCCTCTTAGTTGTTGATTGGTAGTCTCTAAGTCTTGGGTACGCTTCTTCTCTTCTATAAGGTCATTTTGAGTATTAAGCATTCTACACTTGAGTCTATCACCAAGCTCCTTGATGGCATTCCAAGTTGCATTTCTTGTAGAGTCAAAGAATGTTGTGTGCATTTCAGAGTTGGTGACCATGCAAAATCCTTACTCTTTGTGGTTGTCTTCCTTGTTTTTGTACAAGTGCTGTTGCACCCACCAATACTCTTCTCCTGCATCCATCACAGGGAATCCCTTGTACATAGCTGCACCATGTATCCCCATGGTAACCATAAGGTTCTTGAGTGCCTTGGGAAATTCAGTCTCACACTCCAAAGTCATGGTCATGAGTGGTCCCTTCTTGATGGCTTTGTTGATAGAGTTCATCTACAAATTTAGATGAGAAAGAAGATTAGAAAAGTTTACAAGAAGAAAAGACAAGTGTGGAATTTTCAAAGTGTTGACATATTTCCTTAGTGGTTTCCTAGTCTAATCCATCCTAGGGTCATAATCCTATAGGCAACACAGTGCTCTGATACCATCTGTAAGACCCCACCTTTGTAAAGGTAAAGGTCCATGTGATTGCAATGCTAGTCCCTGGATCAAAAGCTAGCATCCACAGTTTAAGATGAAATACACAGAAACAAAGGTCATTATTACATCGTTATTCCAGATAGTATTTAACAACTCCATAGCCATAGGCTAGTACAAGAGTTCAACTTAACAAAAATAAAGTAAAGTCTTCATCTTCATGTGCCACAGGCAAACATGTTGAGTGTAGACTCATAACCCTAATCCTCATCAGAGTAACCTACAACATCACAAGTTACAGCCACAGTGGGTCAATACATTGGAATAGTATTGGCAAGTGATACCTTATTAGAATAATAGTTTCTAGCTTCTACATGAATTTGGCTAAGTGTAGCTTGGGCTTGCTTTGCTCAAAATAGGTTTTTTTCCTATCAGTTGAAAACACTAAGTTTTTGTTTGACAAAAACTTCCAAGGAACCACCAATAGACATTTGTGAACCTTTGCCCTTGTTCAACCACAAGTTTTAACTTAGAAATTATGATGAGGAGATCCTTGATAGCTTCAGTGTCTTGATGCTCAATTGTCCATTTCCCGGGACACGACTAAGTACTTAGATTTTTCCTTCTCGAGAGGTGGTGCACTTTCCCCCACAAGACTTGACATGCATCAAGACGAGATCTTTCAGAAGCCTTCCCTTAGACCAGAATGGACGTGCTCCAACCTATCACCCTACCACCAACTGTCCATTTGGCTAAGTTATTGCAACCTATATGATCAAGGCAGAGCCCATATGCCATGTGGTTGCACTAGAAGCTTCTAAACACTAAGTATCTCAAATCCCTTTGTTCCTGGGTGGCTTTCCACAAGTGTGATAGACAAGGTAGACCATAGATTGGATCTTGTGTAACCACTCAACATAATCCAAACATACCATTCCACCCAGGTGATTCATTCACTTAGTTGTTTTATTAAGCAAAACTCGAGTCAAAGACTTAGCATCATTTTCCATAGCATGTATATAATCCACCCTTGTTTGCTACTAGCTAGGCTAAGCATGGCAATATAGCAAGTATCTTAACTTAGAGAAAAATTCTAACAAGTCTACAACTACTAGGATTTCCCAATCATAGCATATAGATTCTTAGCAAAAACATCATGCAAGCCCTATACAAAATATCACTAATGCTTAGTCAAAATATTGGGACAAAAATATGAAGCACCACTTGCCTTGGTAGTTGGGGGAGTAGCAACAATCCTCACAATCACAATCACCACTAGCACCAAAATCTACACATAAAATGATAGCACCAAATTTATATTTCAAACAAATCAAGAAAATATATGAATGCATGCAATGCTATGTGATTATTTTTCTTAAACCACAACAAGACAAGTAAATATTACTAAACATTAAACTAAACTTTTATAGACTAAATAGACTCAAAATAGCCTTTAAAACATTTTTTAAATAATTTTTATACACAAAATAAGCCTTCAAATGTCTCTGCATAAAATTCTATTTTAACAGTGGCAAAATACAAAACCAAGCCTACATATGTGTAGCATTTAATTTTGTGATTCCATTGATATATTATTTGTATTTTTTGGATAAACAGAACAAAAGTTATGAATTTTACAAGTTTGAAAAACTAATAGATTCAAAAACAGATTTTAAAACAAAATCCCAGACACGTGGACGCATCTGATTGGCCTGTACCGATTCGGTTGGATCGATCATCCAGAGCCGTAGGATTTAAATGGCAATGCACGGGCCAGATCTAATCATACCCCTTCGTTAAGTGATCTAATCTGATACGCTGGATCTAGATCTAATGGCTCACAACGGCTTGACCAAGAACTGGCGGCGCGCGTGGCTACAGTGGCGGCGGCGCTACTGTCGGCGACGGTCCGGCGATTATAGAGGGGCTGGGGGTTTCGATGTTTCTTACCAAACTCACGAGTGCACGAGGAAGCTCAACATGGTCGCGGTTGGGGTGGGGGGCGTGCTGTAGAAGTGGCTAGGGCTCGTCGGAGTTGCTCTGAGCGTCGGGTGCTCATTGCCGGAGACAAAGGAGACGACCTGGGTCACCATAGGGAAAACACAAGGCATTAGTAGCTGCACAAGAACACGGTGAAACTAGTCGTATGCAAGAGAGGTCAAGGGGCGCTCTGTAGTTACCGTGATTGCTTGACGGAGTTGAGCGGCGTCTCGGTTGTTTGCAGGGGTGGACGGGGACGATGACCTGGGGCGATGTAGGACAAACCAGAGGTGTCAGAAGGTGCGCAAGGACAAGAGGGACATGCTTGAGTGAATGAGAGACATGGGGCCCTCGAGACTCACCGGAATCAGTCGCCAGAGTCGTTCGGTGCCGCGGCGGTGCAAGCTCCAATACTAACAGCCTGATGGCGCTTAGGCAGTGGTGAGTGAGGGGAAAGATGCGGGGCGGCGAGGTGGTTAAGTAGACAGAGCGAGGGCGGCAATTACACGAGGAATCAATGTCAATTAAGCGAGAATCAAACGCGGCGTAACTGTGAGGAAGAAACGGCGGAGCTGGTCGTCGCGCGGAAATTTGGGGACGACGATGCTGACCTGGCGTTGGGTCCACTTGATAGCGAGGGAGAGGGTGTGGGTGCGGGTGAGAAACAGAGAGGGGGGGGTTCCCGGGTGGGCTAGGTGGGCTGGTATCTGGGCCGCGGGTGGGTTGGGCTAGTTAGGTTGCTGAGCTTATTTTTTTCTCCTTTTCTTTTTCTGTTTTGATTTTCTAGTTTGAATTTGAATGCCTAATTCAAATCTGTTTGTATTAGAATTTTCTCTAGATTTTTTTACTGTGTTTGTAGTGTCTAAAGATGTGTCAAACATCTATTTACACTCAAAAACCATTTTGGTCTAAAAATAAAAAATAAAACCATGCCTTTAATAATATAAGGATATTAGGCATATGAATGGTTTTATGTTTGAATCTTGTTTTGGAATTTTTGTGTGAGATTTGTATTCACTTTAAAATCAATACTGAACAAACCCAAGCATTTCCATAATTGGAAAGTAGAAACAAAAGCCATGCCTTACTTGCATAAAGTTAATAAGCAAAATATGGTTTCTTATTTTGGAAATTCATTTGAAAAGACCAAATGCTTATGAATGCATGAATGATATGCAAGCTTTATAAATTATGATTTTTGGGATGTTATAGGTGCTGTGGGTTTTTCCAATGTAACCAAATAGTAGTGGCATAGTCATAATCTAATTCCATGCTTAGATACATAATGGAAAGAAAGGATGATGACCATTCATGAGAACATAAACCCATAATTTAGTTGATAGGCAAGTAAGATAAACAGAGAAATAAGGAGTTGCTCCAAGATTGCTTAATTGCACGACATGTATAAATTACAAAAGTAGCGGAGCATGAACTGAGATTCCTGCCCCCCTCTATTCTGAATCTGAATTGGGCATTGCCGTTAGCTCCCCGTTCTCCTTCTTTGGACTCTTGTGCATGGTGAGACCTCGGCCCATGTCCTCCTTCATCTATCTCAATGCATCTAGGCAACCGTCCCTGTCATTGTAGGCTTCGATGATGCATTCTCTGCGTGTCTTCATGGCTTCGTACAGAAGGAGGACGCATCTATCCTAGAGATTCTTCTTGTCATCCAAGAGATTCATAATTAAGTTGATGGCCAGGTCTTGTTTGGACAACCTTTGTGCGATCAACTTCTGCAGCTCGTCGATCACCCTCTACAGCTCGTCGCACTCTGCTTCAAGCCTCTTGATGTTAAGTGAAAAATCAAGCGTGATCTCCTTCTGCAGAGACAAACGCCTTTTAAGGCGATCATTAGCCTGAGTTAGGGAGCGTGCACCCTGCATTTGGTTGTCTATCTTGCCATTGATCATGGCCACCTTGTCACGACAATCGTCCTTTTCTCGTGTCGTGGTGCTGCCGACGAGTACGCCATGGAGGGGTCCACACAGTGTGTGTTTAGAGACGTGGAGGAAGGAAGACGGTTGACGGGTACGAGGTAACACAGCTTACCCAGGTTCAGATCCCACGACGGTGGTAGAATCCTACTCCTGCTATAAATCACTATAAGGGAAATACGCCGGGTTACAGGGATTGGTTCGCTGTGCGAGGTTGTCTGAAGTTGTCTATGATCGTCTGAGATTGTGCCCTAATGGCTCCCACATGACCGACTTATATAGTCGCCAGGTCCTAGGGTTACAGGGAAAATTCCTAGTCGGACAGGTTACAGAGTCCTACACCGTCTATTACTAGTCTTGTGTATCTTGCACTCCAAGGCTCCGGGTACGTCGGTGACTCCAACCGTAGCCTTCCTTTATCCCGCATGGGCCTCCCTTCTGGATCCATTTAACTGGGCCGCCCAGCAGGCCATAGGCCATGCTACCAACTTTGGGCCACCCGGGTTATCCGGAAAGGAGACATGCTATGAGGATACCCATATAGCATATCCCCAACAGTAGCCCCCAGAGAACTCCGAGATCTTGCATCGTCTTGCCTCTTCACGTGGAATGCTCCGTCTAGATGGATGTCGGCAAATCGTCAAGCAACATCTTGTAGTCCTCCCAAAGAACCCTGCAGGGTTTTCTCCGTCTTCAATTAGTAAGCCGGAGAAATGCTGAATCTTCCATCGTACTCTTTCCATAGTCGGACTGGATATGTCCATGCCGGAATCTTCCGATGTGACGGCTCATCTTCCTATGTCAGCTAGGGCGACGTAGGCGTAGGTCACCGATGCCTCGTAACTCACACATGCAGAGAATGCCTCGTAACTCACACACGTTGTCTACAGGACAACCGTCCGATCAGGCTGCACGAATCTTGATGCTGGAGATCATAAATAGTAACTGTGGTGGATTTTTTTACTTTTCAACTCATTCTCTCCTTGCATCGTCTTCTTCCTTCAGCGAGCGCCCCCTCAAGCTCTCCGCACAATCTTTGCAAAAAACCCTAGCTCCAATTCTTGCCAGCCACCTCCAATCCTGCACAACAGCCAGTAGCAGCTCTACCCCTTCCATGGCGGCGTCGGGCGAAGCCGCGACAAAGCCGGCGAGCTCCGTCGTCGTGCCTCCAGAGGGTCTAGTCATCCCCGTCTCGACGATGGTTGAGTCCACCGGCGATGACCATAATCCAGCGGCACTGGAGCCGCTGGAGGAGGAGCTCGACTCCCACAAAGGCGATTGGCGCGGTTCGGATATTACGGACCGCGATATCAAGGAGCTGATCGCCGAGGGCTACCTCCCTGCGACGGAGGGGCTCGCCTGGCGGGCGGCGCCGGCCGGCGAGGTGACACCTTCTCCCCAAGACGGAGAAAAGGTGTACCTCAAAGCCCAATTGGTACGCGGCGTCTCCCTGCCCATCTCTAACTTCTTCCTTTCCGTCTTGAATCACTATAGAGTCCAGCCCCAAAACCTCTCCCCCAATAGCATCTTAGCGCTTTGCAATTACGCGGCGCTCTGCGAGAGTTACCTAGGGATTAAGCCTAGGCTAGATCTCTTCGTGTATTTCTTCACCGTCAAGCGTGAAGCCGGAGCCAGTAAGGAGGAACTTAGAACTTGCGGCACCATAAGCTTCAAGATCCGTCCTGGCCGGCGGTTTCCCGACATCGTCGGCCACGAGTCCTGCAAAAACTGGCAGCGCACTTACTTCTACGGCCCCGACATCCCTTTGGTCGGCCGAGAAGTCTCGTACCCGGACCTCGACGGAGCCGCCGCTGAAGCCTCGTCATGGACATCCTAGGCCTCCCTTCCCTCCGACCTCGATGCTTCCCGCGTCATAAGGAGGATAGAATGGTTCGTAGAGACGGGTTTGACCGGCTTGTACCTAGCCATATGCTGGTTCATCAGGTGAGTCCAACCTCTGCAGCATCGCACGAAGCTCATGCACGAGTATACCAGCGATAGAAGGGATAGCCTCCGCATCTCCGTGGAAAATTTCTTGAGCGACTCCGTCAAGCTCCGCCTCGAGGACATCATCAAGGTGAAGGACAAGAAGCGTGGCTTCACCATCACCTACGACATGTTCGTAGACGGCAAGTGCCCAAAGGTAGTTGTTTATTTTCGTGTATGACATATACTCCAGTTCTTCCGTCTAGCAAATGTCATCCCGTCTAACACGGTGGTTCTTCACCTTACATCTTAGCGACATATATGAGTACAACATGGCTCCTCAAATCTATGATCCAAAGATGAAGGAAGTCACTATCGTGTCCGACGACGATGCTCCATTGGCGCGAAAGCGGAAGAGCTCCACCTCTGACGCTGCCGACAGAGGCAAGAAGAAGAAGACGAAGGGTGGAGCCTCCAAGAAGACTACCGCCGCCCTGGAGGCGGAGAAGAGAAAAGTTACTGGGATCCACTTTGCCAAAGCACCCCCACTTGTGTAAGCTTCTTTCTCTCCGACATTGTCTATTTATATGTCTTGCTCCTGTACTTATGCATTTTGCACGTTTCAGGAAGAAAGCCACGACCAGCTTGAAGAAGACCTCCAAAACATTGGGGGCTTCTAGAACCATTAAGGACATGCTGCACCGCGACGCATGTCCCGCCATCGCCCTTGTCACTCCCTCCGTCAAGCCCTCGTCTGCCCCGACAAGCTCTCAAGCTAAGGAGACATCTGGCCCTTCCGCCATGGAAGTGGACTCAGGTGCCTATATCGAGGTCGCTGTTGTCGGCGAGCAAGCGACGCAGGAGAGTGCCACCCACCAAATGGCTGAAGCTCCGGCTAAGGATGCCATCGGTGGCGGTAAGGCGGTGGTGGAAGCAGGTACTTCTGCCGTAGGCGGCGCCCCCGCACCCAAGAAAGCCATATCTTATCCAAAGATAGTCTATCCGGTACTTACACCGGGTAGCACTGCTCTAGTCCCTGGTGCGGCACCGACATCTCCGATGTGCGGTCTTGAGGAGCTCCTCCGTCAAGCCAAGATCTTGCAAGGAAACATCGTATCCTTTGGCAAGCTGCTGGCCGAGAGCGCTACCAACCTCAAGATTATTGCACTTGTAAGTTTTTATTTGCCTTTTGCATTTCATATGAGTATCCCACTATAGCCCCCGAGGATGTAGATAGAAAACCATAGGTCTTTGCGTCTAGATGCTCTAAGAGTGACTAAGCTAGAAAACTTCTCACTGTATCCCCCAAGCATATAGGTGGAATGAATTATTCCGACTAGATGCTTTAATAGTAGAATACGCAGTGTTTATAAATTTCAATACTGTAGCCCCCAAGCCTCCAGTTGTAACTGATTTAGTTCCGACTAGATGCTTAAAGAAAAGCTAAGCATTTATCCGAGTTAAAAAACTTTATACTGTAGCCCCTAAGCTTCTAATCGAGAACTGAATTAGTTTCGACTAGATGCTTAAAAAAATCTAAGCATATTGCTAAGTTAAAAAACTCTCGCTGTAGCCCCCGAGTGTCTAGGTGGAATTTTTCCGGCTAGATGCTCCAAGAAGACCAAACAACGTTTAACTTTTTCCTTTTTTCCACAGAACGAGAATGCTCGGAGGGGCATGGCCAATGACAAGTATCAGAAGATGAGCGCAGACTTGGAAGATGAAAAGGGTAAAACTACCTTCTTGAAGGAACATATCACCAAGAGCAAGCGTCTGTTTTCTTTTTCGCATTTCGACTTGGTTTTGTCCCCATATTCTCCGAGTACTCACTGTGTAGTTTGTGTTCTCCGACTTGCAGAAACCATTGCCAAGGACAAGGACATTGTCGAGCAATCCAAGCACATTCAAGAGCTGGATAGCGAGAAGAAGATCCTTCAGCAGGAGAGTAAGGACATGTTGAAGATGCACGAGGAATCCATGAAAGTCCTGTAGGACTCCACCACAAAGGAAATCAACCGCTTGAAGGAGGAAATCTCGATCTTGAGAGATCAGAAGAAAGCTGCCGACGAGAAGAATCAACACCATCATGAGGCATATAAACTCCTCCAACAAGAACAGGACTCCTTGGCGGACACCCTCTGGCAGGCTGAGGCTAGCATCTTCAGTAAGTGATTCTCCGTCTTGGATTTCTGTAGTCTAGATACTCTGAATTTTTGAACTCATGTGTTCCTTGTCGGAATTTGCAGCTCCTATGGATTTAACCTGGTCACCTCCTTCCAGCCAAGGAATGCATGGTTCTTGCCGGCAACATCATCAACACCGCCATCACACAAGCAAAAGAGATCGCCAAGCCCCTCCAAATCAACATCAAGGCATCGGACTCTGTGGCGAAGTACTCGGAGATCATGCACCGAGTCCCCGAGCGTATCACAAGCTGGAAAGCTTCATGTGCACGGGCTGGTGCAAGGATGGCGCTTTCCATGGTCGAGGCACACTATGAATATGCCGATATCGACACGGTAACCTCTAGCATACCCGACGTGGATGATGATGGCAAAGAGATTAACCACGAATCTATCTTCTCGTCACTCACGGGTTATGACACTAGAGTTGCCGACTTGGTTGATGTCAACGTCTTCGTGCCAATGAACACCATCGATGGCGGCAACCAAAGCTCCTCCGAGTCTCTTCACACTGCCGACTTCGAGGGTGGTTCTCCTACTGCTGATGACGCTGCTTCCAAGTCGCCTGCGCCAAAGGAATGAAAATCAACTTGTAATATTTGTTTCACCTTTGATGCGTATGCGGAAAAAACTATGTTTTTAACTTAATGCGGAAAACAATGTTGTATGTCCTGCTACTTAAGAACCATTTTCCAGCATGTATATATTTTTTAAGCAAGTGCTGGCTTATCCATTACTTTGGTTCTTATGCTTGAATTTTCATGAGTCGGAAGACTCGTTGTCGGAACCATGCGCTCAGGTGATGATGCCCAATGGCACCATCAATAACCTAAGCACAAAATCGCTAACAATAAGTGCCGAAAGTCACTACTCCGGAATCCACATAAAAACGACAAAGAACGTGTAGACCATAAAACTTAAGCTAACGCCCGTAAGAGGAATTTTCACAAGTGCAATCACAAAGCTTGTGCATAAAGGTTTTACATGATCCAAAAATGAACACTAAATGAGGTAAAAGACTAAAAAATATGAGTGAATCAGAGAGCTTTATTTCATTGATCATATAAGAGGTACACAATTATATAAAAATTACTAAGTGTAAAAAGGATGTAGCTGTGCTATGTTCCATGGCCGATCAAGCTCCGGGGAGTCATCATCCAGGTCACGTCACTTACGCTTATGATCCTTGTTGGGTCTATCCTTCAGTTTACGATTGTCAATGAGGTAGTAAGACCCATTGAGCAGCACCTTGCTTATGATGAACGGTCCTTCCCATGGCGGGGATAATTTGTGTGACTTCTTCTGCTTAAGTCGGAGCACCAAATCCCCCTCTTTAAACGAGCAATGCCGAACACGGCGACTATGGTAGCTGCGTAGCTTCTGCTGGTAGATGGAGGATCTTTGGCATGCCAAAACGCGCTCCTCCTCGAGAAGGTCCATATCTAGGCGTCATCTTTGTCGTAGGCGGCAACTCTTGGTGCATCGTGAAGTATGTCGGAAGACAGGATGGCTTCTGCTCCATATACCATGAAGTAAGGGGTGTAACCGGTGGATCTGTTTGGTGTAGTTCGTAAACTCCACAGCACAGATGTCAATTCTTCTGCCCAGGCTCCAGCTGCTCTATGTAGCGGTGCCTCAAGACGTGTCTTAATTACCTGTAGAATTAATCCATTGGCTCGCTCAACCTGACCGTTGGATTGTGGATGTGCCACAGATGCAAGGTCAAGTCGGATGCCCTTCTCTCAACAATAAGCTTACACTTCTCCGAGTGACAAGTTGCTGCCGTTGTCGGTGATAATGCTATGTGGGAGACCAAATCTCACCACTAGATCCCGGACAAACCTGAGTGCAGTTGCTCCATCAAGCCTTCTAATGGGTTTAGCTTCTATCCATTTAGTGAATTTATGAACTGCTACACGCAGATGCGTAAATCCACATGGTGCCATCTGTAATGGTCCCACCATGTCTAGCCCCCAGACTGCAAACGGCCAAGTTATTGGTATTGTTCGCAATTCTTTAGCAGGAACATGTGGTTGTCGGGCATAATACTGGCATCCCATGCATGTCTCAACCAGCTTGTCGGCGTCCGCCTTCGCGGTCAGCCAGTAGAATCCTTGCCGGAAGGCTTTCGCGACCAACGATCGAGGAGCGGCGTGATGCCCGCAATCTCCGAGATGGATTTCGCGTAGGATTTCCATACCTTGTAGCTGGGAAGCACACTTTAGGTATACACCGGTAGTGCTACTTTTGTAGAGTTGTCCATTGATGATGGTATAAACCTTTGCTCGTCGTACTATTTGCCGTCTTTCGACATCGTCGTCGGGCAAAGTTCTGTGTTCGAGATATTCCATGAACGGTTTTGTCCAAGCCGGAGGAACCTTTGTCACCATGCTGACAAAAGAGTCAGCTCTATCTGGGTTGTCGATGTCGGCTCTCTTCACGGATGGTGTACGTAGATGCTCTAGGAAAACCCCTGGTGGAATTCTTTTGTGCCCTGATCCAAGCTTAGTTAGCAGATCAGCCGCCTTGTTTTGCTCCCTAGGTACATACTTGACTTCGTAGCCCAAGAAGCTCTTGGCTATCTCGTCCACTTCGTCTCGATATGCCGCCATCATAGGGTTCCGCGCATTCCAGGTGCCAGCCACCTGCTGGGCAACCAAGTCGGAATCTCCACAACAAACTATGTGCTTGATGCCAATATCCTTGGCTACACGTAGTCCGTGAATGAGTGCTTCATACTCTGCCATGTTGTTTGTAGCCTCGAAGTGGATCTGCAGAATGTAGTGTAGCTTGTCTCCTGTTGGTGACTGTAGCAATACACTAGCCACCGAGCCGTTGAGCAACTTTGATCCGTCAAAGTGCATCACCCAGTATTCTGCTTCCGGCAATGGAGTAGCATCTGGCATCTCCATCCAATTTGCAACAAAATCCGCCAAGGCTTGTGACTTGATAGCGTCGCGTGTCTTGTAGGTGATCTCGAAGGCGGCAAGTTGAATGCCCCACTTCGCGACCCTTCCCGTAGTGTCACTGTTGTTGATAATGTCGGACAGTGGAGTCTTGCTCACCACTGTGATTGGGTGCTCCTGAAAGTAATGCCTCAGCTTCCGAGAAGAAAGGAATACTCCATAAGCTATCTTCTAGTAGTGTGGGTAATGCTGCTTGGACTCCGTTAAGACCTTGCTTACATAGTAAACTGGTCATTAAACTCTGTCCTCATAGCCTGGTTCCTTCCGCTCTACCATGACGACGATGCTGATTACCCGGTTGGTTGCCGCCATGTAGATTAACAGGGGCTCGCCAGGCTCGAGCGCTGCAAGGATAGGCGCTGAGGAAAGAATCTCCTTGAGCTGCTTCAATGCTGCATCTTCTTCGTCCGTCCACGTGAATTTGTTCGCCTTCTTCAGCAACTTGTACAGCGGCAGAGCCTTCTCTCCAAGTTGGCTGACAAACCGACTAACTACTGTAACACAATCTGTTAGTCGTTGAATGTCCTTTAGGCATGTTGGACGGTTTATGTTTAAGATGGCCTTGATTTTCTCCGGGTTGACCTTGACTCCGCGCTGGGAAACGATGAAACCCAACAATTTGTCGGCTGGAACCCGGAAGACACACTTCTTAGGGTTAAGCAGCATGTTGTATTTCCAGAGATTATCAAAGGTTTCTTTTAAGTCGGAGATTAAGTCATTTGACTTTTTTGACATCACCGCGATATCTTCCACATAGGCGTGAACATTCCGACCAATTTGATCGTGAAGGCAACATTGCATTGTCCGCTGGTACGTAGAACCTGCGTTTTTCAGCCCAAAGGGCATCGTGACATAGCAAAACGTGTCGTAGGGGGTAGTGAACGAAGTGGCCAATTGGTCCGACTTCCTCATCTTGATCTGGTGGTATCCTGAGTATGCATCGAGAAAACACAAAAGCTCTGAGCCAGCCGTCGAGTCAATGACTTGGTCAATGCGAGGCAAAGCAAATGGATCTTTGGGACATGCTTTGTTCAAGCCGGTGTAATCAACGAACACTCTTAATTAATTGGTTCCCTTTTTGGGGACAAGTACAGGATTTGCCACCCATTGGGTGTGAAGGACTTATCGGATAAATCTAGCCTTAAGTAACCTAGCTATCTCTTTGCCAATGGCGCGTCTCTTTTCATCTCCAAAGCACCGTAGAGGTTGTTTCACAGGTTTGCATTTTGGATCAATGTTTAAGATGTGCTCGGCAAGTTCCCTAGGTACACCTTTCATGTCGGCAGGTTTCCAGGCAAAGATGTCCCTATTCTCAAGGAGGAACTCGACGAGCGAGCTTTCCTATTTGGGATCCAGGTTCGTCCCAATGGTGGTGACCTTGGAGGCATCTCCTACCACAAGTTCCACCGGCTTGGTCTCGATGGCGGCCTTGAATGCAGGATCGGAGTCGGAGATCTGCTTCTTCGACGCGGGCATCTCTGAGTCATCGACCTTGCTCTGGATCTCTTTGAATTCTTCGCTGTAGAGGACAACTTCCATGAAGGCTGCTTCATTAATTTCGCAGTCCCTTGCCTTGGTAAAGCTTCCGGATACGGTGATGACACCGTTTGGTCCGGGTATCTTGAGTTTGTTATATACGAAGCATGTCTTGGCCATGAACGTGTGAAATATGTCGCGACCGAATAAGACGTGGTACACGCTCTTGAAGGGGACCACCTCAAAGGTCATGCGCTCTTGGCGGTAATTATTAAGATCGCCAAAGGCAACCTGAAGTGTAATGCATCTAAGGGACTAAGCCTCCCGACCAGGAAATACACCGTGGAAGATGGTGTTGGTCCTCCTTAGGTTTGCCTCCGTCAATTTCATCTTCTGTAGTGTATCCAGGTACATGATGTTGATGCTGCTTCCACTATCCACCATACACTTGGTGAACTCCACGCCTTCAATCAAGGGGTTGATGACCATGGCGTATTGGTTCTCCGTAGGAACAAGGTCTGGGTGGTCTGTCCTGTCCCAAATAATTGGAACCTCCGACCAGCGCAGGTACTGGGAAACTGGGGTTAGAGTAGCCATCAGGATCCTCATAGAGGTCTGCTGTTGTCGGACGGTGGGGGTGCCAAGGAAAGTGTGGTAGACTGGCGCCTTCTTCAAGAAGGGGTTCTTGCCCTTGTCGTCGCTCTTGGCGGAGTTCTTGGGGTCAACGTCCTCGTCCATGTCACTTGAATCGTTGGAATCCTCCTCCTTCTTCTTCCCCTTGCCCTTGCCTCGCGGTCTATTCTTCCGACTTTGCTTGTAGCCGGACTCCGGGTCTTCCTTGAGGTCGTTGACGAACTTGCAGTGTCGATTGGTATGGGTGGCCTTGCTGTTGACATCGAGGTGTACGAGGCACGGCATATCGTGGTACTCCTCATAGGTTGGGGGAACACGGAGCGGCGCCGAGGTAGTTTCGCTTCCTCGTTGCTGCCCACGACCAGCTCCCCTTCATCGGCCAAGTTGTCTGCCATCACCTCGTCCTGCAAAAGTCATAGCGACCATGTCGGTAGAATGCTTCTCTTCTGGAGCGGTTTTCCGCTTTGTACTACTGTTCCTACGAGCTTGAGTTGGAATGGCCGTTGCCGGCAAGGAGTCACGAGCATCGTCGTCGGTAGCCGCGTACTCACTAGCCACCTGAATCATCTGGTTCAAGTCAAGCTGGTGATTATCCTGCAAGTGCTTCAACTTATGTCGGAGCAATGTGCCCCTTTCCAACCCATCGATGAAGGCGGCCATGGCAGTCTGAGCGTGCACTCCTGCGTAGGAACTCTTCATGTCCAGCCAGCGGGAGAGGTAGGCGCGAGATGTCTCGTCTTTCTCTTGCACGCACCGCTGTAGATCGCCAACAGTGCAGGGACGCTTGTACGTACCCTCAAAGTTCTTGGTGAATGCTTCTTGCATGTCCAACCAATTGCAGATTGATTTATCCGGCAAGTCGTCGATCCATTGACGGGCCATGCCCGCCAACATTAATGGGAGGTACTTGACGGCGACGTTGGGGTTGCCTCCGCCAATCTCCACTGTGTTGCCGTAGTCCTGCAACCATGTGGCTAGCTTGGCGGTGCCGTCATAGGGCTTGATGGTCTTGTCAATCCGGAAGCCTTTGGGGTAAGTTGCGGACCGTATTGCAGGTCCAAAGCAACGTGGTCCCAGGTATGGTCCTTCCCGAGCGTCGTGGATCTTATCGATCCGCGAACATGCGTCATATGGCTCCGGGTTCTTCTTATTCTTATCAACAAGGGATGGGCTGCGTGAAAGACGCGAGCCCCCTCCGCCATGATGACTGCTAGGTGGTGGTGGAGGCGGAGGTGGCAGTGGGTTAGTCTTCTTGCTGTTACCCTCCAGCGACGCCTCACGTCTATCACGGTTGCTTGTCGGACGCGGAAGGTCATGGCGTGACCTGCTCTTGTGTCCTTGGTTGCGCTCTCCGTCATGACGGGTCTGATCCGCGTTGTCGCGGATGACGATGCCACAATGCCTTGGTGGGGGCATATCCATACGATGGTGAGCCTTGGTGGCTTCGCGATGTCGGGGGGATCGGGGCGGTGGCGATGGGCGATGAGGTCGGGCCTTTTCTCCGTGGTCAGAGGATATGGGAATAGCATCCTTCCTGTTGCGCGCATCGCTCCGTCTTCGTTCTAATGAACCCGTCTGGGACCCGACATCAATAGGAGATCTGTCCCTTGGCGGCTTATGCTGGCTAGACTGGCAAAGTGCTGGGTCGGACTCAAGCCTCTGAGAGGTGGCCTTTTCCTGCTGCTTCACCGCCTTGGCCACTAGGTCGTAGACCTGTTCCACTGCCTCAGGCGATCTATCCTGCTCTAGAAGGGTCTTGGCGACGGCGAGATTAAGGAGTGCTGTGGGCATCACCTATTTGCCTTCACTGTCAATATACGGCTTGGCCTGTGCCAGCTTCGAGGGATCCCATCCTAGGTTTCGCCGTACACCAGGATCGTTGATGACGCGAGCTGGAGCTTTCTTGGCCTTCTGCTGCTGCAGGAGAGTCTTGTATTCGGCCTCCATTGCTCTAGATTTCTCTATGGACCTCTGTGCATTGACCAGATCTCAATCTAGCTTAGCGCCTTGATCCGCGATGGCCTGCGTTTCCTCCAGTGGCTACTGGCGCTTCTCTTCAAGCTGAGTCACGTTCCGGATATGAGCTACGGTTAGTGGCTCAACGAGGAGATTGCCGTACATCACTCTATCAGCCGGAGTAACTTGGGCAGCTGCAGACGGAGATGCCGGAGGCGGCAAGTTTGCGGTGTTGTTGTTTCTCGGGCCAGTGCCGAGTTCCTGCAGCTTCTACACTGGGTTAGGCAGAGGAGGCATGACCTTTGAGCGATCATTGTCAGCAGCAATAAGTGGCCCCTTCCCCTTTTCCAGCGCTGTAGGCGGAGCTCGTCCAGGTTGATCTTCATCCATCATCGTCCCAATGGTGACGAACACCTCTAGAGACGTGACGACATTGTTGGCTTGCTCGTCGCGTGTGTACTCCACCTCCATCTCCTGCATGGTGGAGTCTAGTTCCTCTGGACTGAAATCTATCTCCTCTGAATCTGCACTGGAGTCAGCATAAAGCGCGTCAATAACAGAGTCGGAGGGTTCCAGGACTTCCTCGATGACGGGCGGTGGAGGCAACAGCAGCGACGACGACTGTTGGTGGCGACGCAGCTGCGATGATGGCGGCCGGAGGTGGTGGAGGTAGTGGCTGAATCGGAGGGGCTCTGTCAATGAGCGTAAGTGCTGTCTGAGATGCCTCTTCGGGCTCCGCGTAGTTGTTGACGGTGTTCACCATGCCTTCGAAGGTAAGGCATCCTGACGCCTGCTGCCATCTTAGAGAATATTTCAGAGGAGAGACGGAGTCCAGAGTGAATATTTCACCGAGGAGAACACGGAGTCCAGAGGAGAGACGGAGGGGAGCTACAGGGTGGCCTCACCCCCTAGGCGTGGGTCCACGTAGGGGAAGGGTGGGGGCCCCCTGGCCACCCTCCCGCCTCGCCTCTTCGCCTCTAAGAAGCCCCCGATGCATAAACCCTAAGTACCCAATCAATATTCCACGAAACCATCTATAGCCGCCGCCACCATCGTCCATGGATCAGGGGGAGGGTGGTCTGAAGCTCTTCCCGGTACCCTACCGTAGGGGAGATCATCCCGGAGGCCTTCTTCTTCATCATGCCAGCCTCTGGTATGAAGCGTGAGTAGTTCCACCTTGGAGTACGGGTCCATGTAGTAGCTAGATGGTTATATCTCCTCCTTTGTGCTTTCATGTCTAGATCTTGTGACCTTCATTCATGATCAAGATCTCATCTATTTGTAATCATGGATGTTGCGGGGATTAGATGGATATTGAGATTACTATGTTAGATTGATTAATGGTTTTGTCTTATTGATTCTATCATGTCTATGTTGTTTGTGATCCTGTATACTCTCCGTTATTAGTAGCTATCTTGGCCAAATAGTTGCTAGTGACTCTAAGAGGGGGTATTTATGCTCGATAGTGGGTTCATGCCTCTATTTAATCTAAGGGAAGTGACCGAAATATCGAAGGTTGTAGATGTGTTGTTGCTACTAGGGAGAAAGCAACAGTCTCTTATTCATGGAACAAATGGATTGTTTACCTTACACAGTTTGCTTAAAGCAGTTTTCTGTTGCTTGCAACCTCATACTGGAGGGGATTCAGATGATAACCCAAAGGTGGACTTCTAGTCATATATGCATTTGGATGGAGGTCTATGTATCTTGTTGTATTGCCCAATCGAATCTCATATGATCTTTATGAAGGGAATATGCCCAAGAGGTAATAATTAAGTGGTTATTATCGTATTCCTTATTTATGATAAATTTTTATTTTGCATGCTATAATTGTATTAATTTGGAAACGTTAATACATGTGTGTTTAATAAACAAAAAGGAAGTTCCTAGTTATGCCTCTCTTGTAAACTAGCTCGTTGATTAACAAGATGATCAAAGGTTTCCTGATCATGGACATTGGATGTTGTTAATAACAAGGTCACAACATTTTTGGAATTATATGATGAACATTCATCCGAAGTATAGCATTACGACCAAGGTCATTGTGTTTATATGCTATAACATCATACGAAGTAATCTTAGTCCTTATACCATGAGATCATGTCAATCACTAACACCGGAAGAGTATCTTGCTAACATCAAACGTCACACCATAACAGGGTGATTATAAAGATATGTTCAGTGCTACAAAGGTGATTATAAAGAGTGGAATTTGTCCATACCGATGACGGATAGATATACTCTAGGCCCTCTCGGTGATATCATATTAGTTAGCTTGCAAGAAAGTGATTTGATCACTAGAATGTTATATCACGGGAACGAGAAAAGAGTACATGTTTGTAACGAGATCAAACTAGATATGGGGATACCGATGATCGAATCTCGGACATGTAATATATCGCGAGACAAAGGGATTGATTTACATGTGTATAAGGTTCACACGATCATAGAAGTCATCGTTGAATGTGTGGGAGTCAGTACGGATCTCTAGGTTCCGCTACTGATTATTGATCGGAGAGGGGTCTCGATCATGTCTACATTATTTGCGAACCGTAGGGTGACACACTTAAGGGATACCGACACCATTCTGAGCAAAATGATATGCCAGAGAAAGAAAGCATAGGAATTTATTTCACTAGACACCGAAACTGTTTCGGGTGAAATTGCTGAAAGTGTTTCTGCATGTGAAATGAAATACTAGAAAGGAGTTATATGTGAATGTTTTTCTATTAAAGTAATTGACAAAATTCTGAATAAATAAAAGGATTTTTATTTAAAGAGATATTGCATTAAATTTGGTGGAAATTTAATGGGATTTTTGAGTGGGATTTTGAGTGGAGAAAGGAAGGGGCTAATTTTGAGTGGGAGCTCCACCCACATAATGGAGGAAGGGGTGGGGGCAGCCACCATGGCCGCTGTCCACACCCCTTGGGGTGCCCCTTCCTCCTATAAAAGGAGCCCCTCTCCCTCTCTCTCACTCACACCTCCTTGTGAAGGATCTATCTCTCCCTTTATAATTTCCCCATGGTCTCGGATCAGCGAGATACATGTTCTCGGTGGCTTTTTCTGGAAGGATTTGTTGCTTACGCTCCTTCGTTGGAGCGAGGGAGCGGAGGTTGTCGGCGTACCCGGACGTGTGTGTGATCACATATGCACCACTGCTTTGCGGTACTGGACGTGATGGTGCTGGACCGGCTAGACTAGATGGACTTCATCACGATCTTGAGATCGGCAAGCGTTCGACTACATCATCCACTAGTACAACCTTGTTAACGCTATACGGTCTTTGAGGGTATGTATTCTATGGATGTATATCCACCGGTTTCTTCTATCTAGTAGATAGATCTTGGTGCTTTGTTCCCATCGTAGGAATTTTTTTGTTTTCTATGCTGTGAACCCTTCAGTGGTATCAGAGCCGGATCTATGCGTAGATGCTTTGCATGGGTAGTACACATATGTATATGTGGGCAATGACGATCATGTTATTTCTTCTTAGTTGTACTTTGGATATTGGTGGAATAGTGGGATGAAGCGGCCCGAACAAACTTTACATGTCCTCGCACATGAGGCCTGTTCCACGCTTGACATGCAACTAGTTTTGAATAAGTGGCTAGCGGGTGTGTGTCTCTCCTACTATAGTCAATATATAATTTGCAACGAGTTGTTAATAATTTGGTTATCCTCGTTGTGGTCCATGTTCGTAGATAAGAACGGTTCTATCTTCGAATGCCCTAAGCCACGTAAAACTTGCAATGGATAAATTAGAAGCGTCTAGTTTAGATTGTTGCTGGGCTAGTGTCATGATATGGTGATGTTGTAAGTAAAAATATAAGTCGATACTCTTACAATACACATAACATGTAAGTTCCATAGACCTTGGACTTACACATAAATGAATGATGAGGATCATACCACGATGCACATGATAACGATCAAGTGCGAGGACCATACCATTTCACTTTTTCACATGTGACATTTGTTGCATCTTATATTGCTTGTTTGGCGTTTTATTAGCATAATAAGATGATCCCTCATTTAGATATCAAGATAAAAATGTGTTCTTCCTTTAAGTATGCACCGACAATGTTTTGCCTCTTCAAGACATCACGTGATGATCGGGTATACTTGAATCCACGAGCATATCTCGGGTGTAAGACAGTTTTACACACATGAATACTAAGGTTCTTACTTGGCGAGTCTAGCATGTGCAGACATGGCCTCGAAACACGGACCAAAAGGTTAAGCATGAGTCATATGTTTTGATATGATGACCATATGGATGCTATCCTTTGAAGATTTACCGATTCACGTGATGATCGGACTTGGTGTAGTGGATTTGGTTCATGTAATCACCAAAAAGACACGAGGGATGTCGTTTTTGAGTGGGAGTTCATTTCTAACAGGATTAGTAGAACTCAATTTATCATAAATTAAATCAAAGTGAATTTCCCTAATTTTTTGTAGTCATTGGCATTCGTTCACCACCTTATGCTTAGTTGTAATTGAGATAATAGAACTATAGAATTCTGGATATTTACTTTACGAACTGGTATCGTATTGTGTAGAGTGTCGATCTAAAGTTTAAAGCCTATTGATTTTTTTTAGAAAACTCTATTTACTCCGTGAAATTTAATAATTAGTATTAAATCGAGAGTAGCAATTCCAGTGTTAGTATCTTAGGTATCATGTTTGCCTCCATGATTCTTGATTGTTTTTAAATATCAAGGTTATCTAGGAGCTGAAAGAATTTTTTCAGAAACCATAATGTGTAGCAGATATAACGATATCTGAAACAATGTTTTGGTTGCAATATGATAGAGTATAATGTATGTTGTCATTTTGGATGAGAATTTGTGAAGGTTGAAGATGCTAGACATCCTAATCATCCAAAAGGGTTTTGGAAAGTAATGTTATACTCACGATTCGCCTTTATAAGCTACATTATCTTGATCATGAAAGTCGTAATGATAAGGATGAATAGAATATGTATGTAAAGTGTTTACTACACTAAAAGATTAATAAGAATGGTTTTTGGAAGAATGCCGATCATTTGATGATGGTGATCTACTTCAAAGTGCAAGTCCAAAGGTATTAGTATTTGAATATACACGCTTTGGAATATGTGTCATGTATATGGTGCCACTTTTGATGTTGATAGATTCTTTTAAAAGGAAAAATGAAATTCTAAAAGAGAATCTATAAAATATATTTGGCAGAAAAGAAAAGACAGGAAATATCCAGTTTAGGTATATAGATGATATACATGTTATGATTGTATTCTTTGCTTGTTAAACAATGTAGTTCTTGGGTATTGAATACCAAATTGGTTGGTATGAAATTTCATATAGAACAACACAATTCATGAACCACAATGGCCTAAGTAACTAGCAAGAGAATATGTGATGATGTTCATCGAAAAAAACAAGCTGCTGTTTGTATTCCTCGTTAACATCAAAGACTGCCTTCAAGATTTGTTTTAATCAGGTATTATGAGAACAAATATTATTCAAATAATTACCGTATCCCATATAAGATGGATGATTTACAAATCTATTTGGTGAAATCACATCAATAAAACTAATGCTAAAATGTCGCAAGACAAATGATTGGAAGATCACTTACAAAGTGACATCGCCGTTTAAATTATATTGGAAAGAAAACATGAAGAAACTCCATTTTCATGGATTTTTGGAGTATTTGATTTGATCAAGTGATGCTTGTGAGACTTTGCTCGGGATAATTAAAACTTCCTTCAAAGGCCAAAGAAGAATGATCGACTAAATTATAGGAATTTATACATATTGATGCATGTAGTCCATTATGTGTAGTAGTAAGCGATGGATTTCAACTTCATATGCTTTCTCCGGAAATTTGAGTGAATATTTACTTAATGAGAAAGAACTATGAAATATTTGAAAACGTTCAAAGACTTTCAAGATGAAGTGGAAAATCATTGTAACAAGAAAATAAATATTTTATGATTTTATCATAAAAGGATTTATTTGAGTTGCAAGTTTAGCAAAACACCTAGATTTACATCTCCCAAAACACCATAGGAATATGGAGTGTTTCAGATTTGTAATGAAACCTTGTTTGACATGGTTGGATCAAAGATGCTATTTATAAAATTGCCATTATGTTTTAAAATGTTAAAGTTTTAGAGATTACCGCTTTTACACTGAAAAGAGCTCCATCTTGATCCGTTGAAATTACACCATTCAAGTTATGGTTTGTGGTAAAACCCAAGTTGTCCTTTCTTAAATTTTGGTATGCTAAGCATAAGTAAGATGTTTACAACCAAAGTCAGATGAGCATGTCTTTGTAGGTTATTTCGAATAACCATTGGGTACTCCTCCATACCACCGAGGACTAAAGGGTTTGTCGCTTGAAATGTGAAGTTTCTTGAAAAAGAATTTTTTCACAAAAGTTAAGTGGGAGGACAATAGAACTTTGATAAGTTTAACGAACCTTAGCTATAATGCTGAGTTGCGCAGCGCCAGAAAACGTTCCGGAGGCAGCCATAATGCTCATTGCTCACGTGCCTCAAAGGTTGTGGTCACGGAGGTCTAAGTTCCTATTGAACCAAGTAGGTCAGATAAACAATCAAATGGTAAGATTTGAGAGTAAATCATTGTTGTTTCAAAATGATGAACAGACTACATGCAAAGAAGAGATGATGGGCCCTGACTCCGTCAAAATGGCTTGAAGCCATAAATTCCGTGATAGTTCCATACACGAGAAATCAAGTTTTTTGAACTTGGAAGACCCTCTGGAAAGGTGTAAAAACCTACCGGTCGTATTTGGATCTATAAAGAAACAGACATGGATGTTTCACATCTATGAAATAGTCGACATGTCGGTAAAGTTTTTACAATAATGTTCAAAGACTTGACTATGACAAGATTTGATCTTTCATAGCGATATTTAGTCTAGACAGATTAATGTAGCAACCACTACATATAATTTTGGTATATGGTAGTTGAATAAACAAAACAAAGTTCTTCTAATAGAATGTTTACCTAGGACGTGTACAAGACACGGTCCAAAGGGTTTTGTTAAAATCAAAGGATGCTAAAAGTGCATGCAAACTTCAATGGTTAAAGTAAGCATCGCGGAGTTGGAATCTTCACCGTGATGAAACTGTTAAAGAAGTTTTCATCTGGAGACGATGAAGATGCTTGCATTTGCAAGAAATTAAATGGGAGCGCCGAGACATATTTCTAATACATTATGTGGAGGACATCTTGTTGATTGGAAATGATGTATCTTTTATTGACAAAGGTTAAGAATTTCATTTCGATGAAAGACTTAGGCAAAACCTGAATATTTAGCATGAATTTCTACCTTGATAGACAGTGATGCTAATATGGTCGTGCCAAACGTACATATATGAGATATTGAAGGGGTTGAATATAGAAACGACAAGAAAAGGATCTTGTCGCATGGAAAAATTATTGAATCAACATTCAAGTGTATCGACACTTGATAAGTGAAACAAGATTCAAGTGTATCGACACTTGATGAGTGTAATCACAAGAATTTTTTTGATCAATCATACCATGATATGTACACATCTGGATATGTCATATGCTCTAAGTGTATGAGAATATACCAGAATGAATCATAAAATGATCATTGGACAATAGTAAGGAAATTCTTATGATCTTATGGAAGAACTAAGAATATATTTATGTAGAGGTGACAAACTATTACAAATAGTTCATTGTAAAGTGTTACATTGATACTAGGTTTGTCACAAGATACAAATTAAGTTTATCCCAGTTTCATCTATGGGTGGCACAATGTAATGGAAAGGAGATTCCATGACGGATTTGGATGAATTCCAAAGTTAATACATTGTGAAGAACACTACAACAAAAGGCTAAGTATATGACTACTATAGTAGCAGCAAAGGAGGGCATTTGTGTCAAGTAGTTTGTTATCAAACTAAGGTGTGGTTCGCAACGGGCTAACACTAAATATATGTTGTAAGACAATAGTATCGACATGATTTAACCCCAAGGAACTAAAGGTCTCACCAAAACACCAAATTTATACAATGCCATCTCATTGGAGAATGAGGGATGCGTGAAAACGAAAATAAATGCAAATACAAACGGACCTGAAAGCGTCAGATCCGTAGATTATGTTAACCACTTGCAATCGCGTATATGGAACACCAGAAATCCATATGTATTTAATTCGCAAAGTTTTCTAAACTAGATTATTGTCTCTAGTGCAAGTGGGAGACTGAAGGGAATATGCCCGAGAGGCAATAATAAAGTGGTTATTATCGTATTCCTTATTTATGATAAATGTTTATTTTGCATGCTATAATTGTATTAATACGTAAACGTTAATACATGTGTGTTTAATAAACAAAAAGGAAGTTCCTAGTTATGCCTCTCTTATAAACTAGCTCGTTGTTTCACAAGATGATCAAAGGTTTCCTGATCATGGACATTGGATGCTGTTAATAATGAGGTCACAACAGTGTTGGAATGATTTGATGAACATTCATCCGAAGTATAGCATTACGATCAAGGTCATTGTGTTTATATTGCTATAACGTCATACGAAGTAATCTTAGTCCTTAGACCACGAGATCATGTCAATCACTAACACCGGAAGAGTATCTTGATAACATCAAACGTCACACCGTAACAGGGTGACTATAAAGATGGGTTCAGTGCTATGAAGGTGTTATGTTGAGGCTCATGGATCAATAGTGGAATTTGTCCATCCTGATGACGGATAGATATACTCTGGGCCCTCTCGGTGATATCACATTAGTTAGTTTGCAAGCAAGTGATTTGATCACTAGAATGTTATATCACGGGAACAAGAAAAGGGTACATGTCGGTAACGAGATCAAACTATGTATGGGGATACCGATGATCGAATCTTGGACATGTAATATATCGCGAGACAAAGGTATTGAGTTACATGCGTATAAGGTTCACACGATCACAGAAGTCATCGTTGAATGTGTGGGAGTCAGTACAGATCTCTAGGTCCCGCTGCTGATTATTGATCGGAGAGGGGTCTCGATCATGTCTACATTATTCGCAAACCATCGGGTGACACACTTAAGAGATACCATCACCATTAGGAGCAAATGATATGCCATAGAAATAAAAATAAAGCACATGAATTTATTTCACTAGACACCGAAACTGTTTCGGGTGAAATTGCTGAAAGTGTTTCTGCATGTGAAATGAAATACTAGCAAGCGGTTAAAGTAATTGTCAAAATTCTGAATAAATAAAAGGAGTTTTATTTAAAGATAGGTTGATTAAATTTGGTGGAAATTTAATGGGATTTTTGAGTGGGATTTTGAGTGGAGAAATGAAGGGGCTAATTTTGAGTGGGAGCTCCACCCACATAATGGAGGAAAGGGTGGGGGCAGCCACCATGGCCACCGGCCTCACCCCTTGGGGTGCCCCTCCTTCTATAAAATGAGCCCGTCTCCCTCTCTCTCACTCACACCTCGTCGTGAAGGATCTCTCTCCCCTTTAGAATTTCCCCATGGTCTCGGATCAGCGAGATACATGTTACCGGTGGCTTTTTCTAGAAGGATTTGTTGCTTCCACTGCTTCGCTGGAGCAAGGGCGCGGAGGTTGTTGGGGTACCTGGACATGTGTGCGATCACGGATGCACCACTGCTTTGCGGTGCTAGACGTGATGGTGTTGGACCGGCTGGACAAGATGACTTCATCACGATCTTGAGATCGGCAAGCATTCGACTACATCATCCACGATTTCAACCTTATTAACGCTATACGGTCTTCGAGGGTATGTATTCTATGGATGTATATCCACCCGTTTCTTGTATCTAGTAGATAGATCTTGGTGCTTTGTTCCCATCGTAGGAAATTTTTGTTTTCTATGCTGCGAACCCTTCACTTTATGTCTAGTATTGCATTGTTATGTCTTGCTCAGTCCTGTCGATTTCCCTGCTATGTCACATCCCAACATTTTCCAAATTTTGAAATGTGAAAAAAATAAATAAACAAAATAAATAATTGATGAAATTTAGGGTGAAAAGAAACTTTTTGTTTCTAAATGGAACCATGAAAACCCATCTTGAACAAAATTTGAATAAAATGGAATCCAACAAATTTAAATCAAGTGAAATGCATTCATCAATGAATGTATCTGGAAATTTAAACTTGGGAAAATAAACCAAAACCCTAAAACCCTAATGGAAGAAATCATTTCCAAAATCTCACTAAGACTATGAATTTTATCCATATAAAAATTTAGCAACAAACATTTGTAAATGATCAAAGATGATAAAAAAAATGTTATAAACCCATAGAAATTGGTTCCACTTAATTTCTAGCCATGGATAAAAACTTATGAACTTGATAAGATAAAAGGAAATAGTTTCCAAAGCTAATAAAGATCCTATCTAAAATCCATACCAAATTGTGAGAAAATGAATCCTAAAAGGACTAAAAAAGGTAAACAAATATTAAAAAATTAGACAAATTGGAATCACCAAGTTTGGATCTTTAAATAAAAATATATGGATTTTATAAGGCAAATAAATAAATAAATAAGGAATATTTAAAAGCCAAATTAAATCTTGGCAAAACAAATGAAATGAAACATTATGGAATAATAAAAAGGAATAAAATCTTATTAAAATAAAATCATAAGGATTGAACAATATCCAATTTTATTTAAATAAAGACGATTTTCCTAAATAATAAATCCCAAGAAAATTATTTAGAAGATAATTTAAAACTTGAATTAAATCCATAAGCAAATGGAATAAAGATAATCCAAATCCAAATAAAATAAAGGGATAAAGAATATTCAAATAAAAGTATATGGGACTAAACCATATTCAAATTATATTTAAATAAAGATAAAATCCCGAATGAAAATGATTAATTAAATCATCAGAAAATAATAAATTGAAATTTTCCCAAGTGGAATAAAAGTTGTTTAATTAACTTGAATGAAATCAAAGAAATCATTTGAATAAAATTTATATGGAACTAAAACCATATTTGATTTTATTTGAATAAAGACAATTACCCAATTTAAATGATTAATAAATCATATTAAAATAATTTAAATAATTCAAAATGAATTATTTGCACTAATGAATAAATAAAATCTACTGAAAAAGGTTTTGGTGAAAATTAGAATTTAAATAAGAGTTTGAAAACATATTTAAATCTTATTTGAATAAAGGCAAGTGCTTATTTTTATAAACAATAAACCATAAATGAATAAAATAATTATTCCAAAAATGGTCTTTAAAATAGATGTTTAAAACAGCATCAAAACTTACTGAAAGTTTTGAGAAAAGTTTGAATTCAAACAAGTATTTGAATCAATTGAATAAAATCAAAACAGAAAAATAAATAAGAAAAGGAAAAAGAAACAGAAAAGGAAAAAATGAATTACACCCAGCCCAACTAGGCCCAGGCCCAGACCAGCCTAGGGAGCCCACTTCTTCTCTCCCCGCAGAAAAACGTTTCGCACCGCAGCATGCACCCACGCAGACACTAACTACATGACCCCACACGCACACCCTCTCTCTTGCTGACGCCCAGGTCCCACCTGCCAGTCGTCTTCCCCACTCGCGGACCCGTTCTTCCTCTAACCGCGCTGCTGTTTCTGCCATGATTGCGCGCTTTCAATTCAAGTTAATGGTCGAGTAATCCCTCGCTGCAACGACGCCCTCTTAATCGCCCATGTCCCCTCCTTCTTTCCCCTCAAACCTCACTCGACCGGAGCCACCAGGATGCTCTAATTTCCCCTGCAACCGACACTGCCTCCGACGAACTCAACGGCGAATTCTGGCCAGACCTCGCGTTCCCTTGCTCACTAGAACCTACGATCCTACTCCCCACCCTCTTACACATCTTCCAGTACCCCAAGCTAGCCCGCTCGTTCCCCCTAGCATCGGCAACCTCGACGAATAGAGCTCCTCCGTCGCCTGCATCCGCTCCGACGAACTCTCCAGGTAGTTTTCGTCCGCCCCTCCCTTTCTCATTGATGCCCTCGTACTCGCCACGATCTCACGCACCTAACGACTCTTTCAGTTTGTCCTAGCACACTATAAATCTTTGCCTCCATCGACGAATAGACGAGCCCGAGCCAGTGAACAACTCCGGCGAGAAATCCCTGTCATCCTCGAGCGCCCCTTCGACAACAACAGCAACGTTGAGCACCCTCTCATCATGGCGAATCTAGTGAGCATCTTCCCCTTCTCCCTTGCTTCCTGTATCACCGGAACCACCGCGAGAAGAGCACCGCCGCCGCACAGCCGCCGCCAGCGCCGCCCACCTTTGGTCATTGCGATCTGGAGCGTTGGATCTTGATCTGTTGTCTAGGATAGATTAGCTAATCGAAGCGGTATCATATGATATGCACCATACGATGAACTTAAGATCCAACGTGTTGTGTTAGCCGATCCAGACAAACTGGTATGGGCCAGTTAGATTAAGACGCGTGTCAGGCCTGTCTGTTAAAATTTCCAGAAAACGAATTAGATTGATTAAACTTGTAAAATCTATAACTTTTAATCTACACGTCCAAAATTTTCAAACTTTATATCAATGGAATCATAAAAAAGAATACTTTCCAACAATGCACTTTGTTTAATGATTTGCTTCTATAAAATTGGTTGTTTTTGCAGAAACATGTGTAGGCATATTTTGAGTATAAAACTTATTCTAAAAATGTTTTTAGGGTAAAATATTTTGTAAATGGTTTGTTTTGAACCTACTGACCATAAAAATCAACTTTTAGATTTAAAAGTATGTTTTGTGTTAGTAAGGAATAAATCTTTGAATAAAAGCATTTCTAGTTAAAACAAAATGTTGATTATGGTTTCAAAATGCTTTTGAGTGAATCCTTTAGAAAATGGTTTGATTTAAATTCTCTGACCTTAAACACCATGTTTATGAATTTAAAAATGTGTTTGATTAACCCTAATAAAATTATTACTTTGTTTAAAGGAATTTCAGACAAAATAAATGGTGCTTGATTTAAAAATGGTTTTTGAGTGAAACCTTTTATAAATGGAATGGTTTTAAACACTTTGACCATAAACACTAACAATTTGTGTTTAAAATATGTTTGGCAGACACTAGAAATTATCACTTTGATTTAAATCATCTCTAGCAAAATAAAAATGATTTAAATGGCCATTTTCACTAACTTGATTTAAAATGGTTTTGCCACTTTTATAAATGACCAATAGGCGTTTTAAAATGTTTATAACCTATTATAAACCACCTTTCCAAATAAAACAATCTTTTGCATGCTTGCATGCATTGTTTTGCTTTCTTTATTTTATGTGAGGAATTATTTGAATACTAGATTGAACTTGTGCCTTGATTGAATTGTAGTGAAATTTTAAGAGTGTGATCATTTCAAGATCAAGGAGTGAACTTATATTCTCTACCAAAAAGGCAAGTGGTGCTTCATACTTTTGTCCTATTATTTGCACTATGCATTAGTGATATTTCTAAAAGTAGGACTTGCATGAATTTTCTATGTGTTAACTATGCCATGGGAAATCCTAGTAGATGATGCCTTAGTAGAATTTTCCTAAGTTAAGATTCCTACTACTATCATGCTTAGCTTAGCTAGTAGAAAACAAGGGTGGATTATATTCATGCTATGAAATATTTCTAAGTCTATGACTTATGTTTTGTTTAATAAAACAACTATGTGAATGAATCACCTGGGTGGAATGGAAAGGATGTATTATGTTGAGTGGTTACTCAGGGCCCCATATTCATGGCCTACCTTGGTGTATGTCACTTGTGGAAAGCCACCCAGGAACAAAGAGATTGAGATGTCAAATGTTGAGAAGCTTCAAGTGCAACCACATGGCATTATGGGCTCTGCCTGGATCATATAGGTTGAAATAACTTAGACATATGGACAATTGGTGGTAGGGGGTGATAGGTTTGGAGCGCGTCCATTTTGGTCTAAGGAAAGGCTTCTGAAAGATCTTGTCTCGATGCATGTCGAGTATTGTGGGGAAAGTGCACCACCTCTCGAGAGAGTAAAATCTAAGTACTTAGCCGTGTCCCTAACAATGGACAATTTGAGCATCAAGACATGGAAGCTATCAAGAATCTCCTCATCCCAATTTCTAAGTTAAAAACTCGTGGTTGAACAAGGGTTAAAGGATCTTCAATCAATGATTGGTAGATGCCTTGGGTGATTTTGACAAACAAAAACTTATGTTTTCAAATGATAAGGAAAATCTATTTTGAGCAAAGCAAGCCTATGATCCACTTAGCCAAATGCATATAGATGATAGATACCACTATTCTAACATAGTATCACTTGCCAATACAATTCAAATATATTGACCCTTGTGGATGTAACTTATTATTTTGCAGGTTTGTTTGATGTTAGTGAAGTGTGTTGATTAGGATTACAAGTCTACAACCAACATGATTGCTTGTGGCACTTTGGAGATGAAGGATTCCATGCTATAGTTATTTCTGCTGCATTGTAATGAGATAGCCAAATGAGCTATGTAAGATGTAATGAAATATTTTATTCCTGGTTATAAAGTTGTATTATGACCTTTGTTTCTTAATATTACATCTTAAACTGTGGATGCTAGCTATTGATCCAGGGACTAGCATTAGAAACACAGGGATCTCTACCTTATTAAAGGTTGGGACTTCTACATGCTGTAATTTGTTTACCAAGCATGCCATGTTCGTTTATCTAAGGAGAGAACCTCTAGTGAACTATCGACCCCGGTCCAATCTTTACCATTGATACATCTTCCATTGTTACTGTTTACTTTCTACCAAGCTACTATTTCCTTCCACACCATACAGTTAATCCTTTGTTACAACAAACCGGTGAGATTGACAACCTCATTGTTCATTGGGGCAAAGTCTTGAGTTTGTGTTGTGCAGGTCTCCAAGTTGCTAGCAACACCTTTGATTCATTTCCTTCCTCCTACTGGTTCGATAACCTCGGTGTCTTACTGAGGGACAACTTGCTGCTGTGCACATCATACCTTGCTCTTGGGGTCTTCCAACAAAGCGCCCACGAAAACACCGTGCGCGTCATCAGCTACTTGCGGGCAAACACGATAATATTTCCACATTTAGAATCTCAAAAATAAAACCAAATGCATGTCGGGAATTACTAACTCGCTGAGCCGGGGAACAGGTCCGAACGAGTCCTATGATGCCGCCGCCATCGTGCTGGTTTCAGGATCCACGACTACCCTGGAATATGTAGCAGAGTAAGAAGAAGAAGACTGTACCGGGAGGATCCCTGGCCTACTGCAACATTTAGTGCAACCGCCATCGTGCTGCTTTCACGGTCCACAGCCGCCCTGGAATATGTAGCATAGTACCGTGAGGAGCCCTGGACTGCTGCAACATGCAGCGCCGCTGCCGCCATCATGCTGCTTTCAGGGTCCACGGCCGCCCTGAAATATGTAGCATAGTAATAAGAAGAAGAATAAGAAGTAGACATAGAAGAAGAAGACTGTACTGGGAGGAGCCCTGGCCTACTACAACATGCAGTGTCGCCGCCATCGTGCTGCTTTCAGGGTCCATGGCCGCCCTGGATAATGTAGCATAGTAATACGAAGAAGAATAAGAAGTAGAAATAGATGAAGAAGACTGTACCGGGAGGTGCCCTGGCCTACTGCAACATGCAGCATCGCCGCCGCCATCGTGTTACGTATCTATAATATTTGATGCTCCATGCTTGTTTAGTATCTACTTGGTTTACTTGTCTACACTTTGAGGTGCTTTTTACATGTTTTCTGGTCCTAACCTATTAACAAGTTGCAACAGTGCCAGATGCTTGTTTTCTGCTGTTTTAGGTTTTAGAAAAGTTAGTAAAGAAATATTCTCAGAATTGGACGGGACAAACGTCAAAGTAAATTACTTTCCGTGGGGAACACGAAGTCTAGAGGAGAGCCGGAGGGGCTGGCCAGGGGGCCAGACCCACCCCAGGCACGGGGGCAGGTGGGCTTGCGCCTGTTTAGGGTTTGGCGGCCCTGGTCGCCTCCCGGACTCGCCCCTTCGCCTATAAGAAGCCCCCGATGCACAAACTCTCGGGACCCAATCAGAAATCCACAAAACCATCTGTAGCCACGGCCACCATCGTCCCTAGATCGGGGGGAGATCTACAGCTCTTCTCAGGACCCTGCCGGAGGGGAGATCATCCCGGAGGCCTTATCTCCGGTATGATTTGTGAGTAGTACCACCTTGGACTATGGGTCCATGTAGTAGCTAGATGGTTGTATATCCTCCTTCGTGCTTTCATGTATAGATCTTGTGAGCTCCGTTCATGATCAATATCTAATCTATTTGTAATCATGCATGTTATGTTTGCAGGGATTCGATGGATATTGAGATTATTATGTTGGTTTGATTAATGGTTCTAACTTTATGATTCTATCATGTCTGTGTTGTTTGTGATCTTGCATGCTCTCTGTTGCTAGTGGTTATCTTGGCCAAGTAGTTGCTAGTGACTCCAAGAGGGAGTATTTATGCTCGATAGTGGGTTCATACCTCTAGTTTCCAAGGGAAGTGGCAGAAATCTCTTCGGTTGTAGATGTGCTGTTGCTACTAGGGAAAAAACAATGGTCTCTTGTTCATGGAGCATGTGGACTGTTTACCTTACACACTTTGCTTAAAGCAGTTGTCTGTTGCTTGCAACTTAATACTGGAGGGGGTTCGGATGATAACCTGATGGTGGACTTCTAGTCATAGATGCAGTTGGATTATAGTCTATGTATATTGTTGTATTGCCCAATCAACTTCATAGGATCTTTCTGGCTAGTAATTGCATTGTTATGTCTTGCTCAGTTCCTGTCAATTGCCCCGCTATAATTTGTTTACCCTTCATGCCATGTTGTTTATCTAAGGAGAGCACCTCTAGTGAACTATGGACCCCGGTACAATCTTTACCATTGATACATCTTCCACTGTTACTTGTTTACTTGCTGCAAACCATTGCCTTCCACACCATACGTTTAATCCTTTGTTATAGCAAACCGGTGAGCTTGACAACCTCACTGATTCGTTGGGGCAAAGTCTTGAGTTTGTGTTGTGCAGGTCTCTGTGTTTCTTGCAACACCTGTGTGACGTTTTCTTCCTCCTACTGGTTCGATAACCTTGGTCTCAACTGAGGGAAGACTTGCTGTTGTACTCTTCAGACCTTGCTCTTGGGGTTCCCAAAAAGACTCCACATCAAGCACCAAGTTCTTTGGCGCCATCAAGGAGTCATCAACAAGTTTTCTGGCACCGTTGTTGGGGAGTAAGGACGTATTCACTAGGGGATTCCTTCACTTCCTTTCTCTTTACTTTGTTTTTAGTTTGCTTTGTTTATTTTGCTTATTTTTGTTTGCCTCTTTTCAAAACACCCCAAAAAAATATTCTAGCTTGGTTTGCTTGCTTTATTCAAAAACACAAAAAAATAGTTCCTGCTCTAGCTGTTGCTGCTGTTTTTGGCTTGCCCACCTTTGCCAAAACGAACTCTGCCGAGAACACCAAGTTGTGTGACTTCACTAGCACCAACAACAATTGTTTCCTAAGCACTCCTATTGCTCCACCTGCTCCTGATGCTAGCTTTTATGAAATTAAGCTTGCTTTGTTGAATCTTGTGATGAGAGAGCAATTTTTTGGTTTGTTGAACTTTGTGATATGCAAAAGTATAAGGATCTACATGGAGATATTATTAAGCTCAAGCTTTTTCCTTTCTCCTTGAGGGGAAAAGCTAAAGAATGGTTGCTATCTTTGCCTAAAAATAGTATTGATTCTTGGACTAAGTGCAAAGATGCTTTTATGGGAAAGTACTATCCTCCTGCTAAGATTATTGCTATGAGAAGTCACATAATGAAATTTAAACAGCTTGATAGTGAACATGTTTCTCCTGCTTGGGAATGAATGAAATCTTTGGTTAAAAATTGCGCTACTCATGGACTCACCGCTTGGATGATTATCCAGACTTTTTATGCAGGTTTGAACTTCTCCTCAAGAAACCTGCTGGATTCTGCTGCTGGAGGTACTTTGATGGGACTCACCTTGGGTGCTGCAACATGGCTCCTTGATAATATGATGGTTAAATACTCTGAATGGCATGTTGAGAGAGCTCCACATGGTAAGAAGGTAAATTCTGTTGAGGAAACTTCCGCTTTGAGTGAAAAGATTGATGTTATTATGGCTATGCTTGTTAATGGGAAAGCTCCTCTAGATCCTAATAGTGTTCCCTTAGCCTCTTTGGTTGCTCAAGATGAGCAAGTTGATGTGAACTTCATTAGAAACAAAAATTTCAACAACAATGCCTATAGGAATAATTTTGGTAGCAACAACAATTATAGGCCTTATCCTCCTAATAATGGCAACTCCTATGGAAGCTATTACAATAATGCTAGAAGTGCCCCCTCTGAACTTGAAGTAATGCTCAAGGACTTTATTAGTAAACAAGCCACTTTCAATAAGACTATAGAGGAAAAGATTTTAACTGTTGAGAAAAATATATCCTCTTTGTCTGAAGCTCAAACTTCCTTAGTTAATAAAATGGCTGCTAAACCTGAAACTATGGAAAACACCTTTGCTACTGCTCATGCCATACACGTTACTATTGATGAAAATGTTAGGCTGTTAGCTCAACTTCATGCTACGTGGGAAAGGGAAGCTGAAATTGATAGAAACAATAGTGTGTGCACTATCACCACTAAACCACAAGTAGTCCCTATTCCTCCTCCTACTATGCCTAAGACTATTGATCCTACTTCTAGTGATGCTAAGTTTGACTTTGATATTGATGGTTGCAATATTTCTGAAGTGATATGCATGTTGCCTTTACCAAACACATTACAGATGCTCTTGTTAAGATTAAGGAGGAGAAGCTAAAACACAAGGCTTCTATTCCTAGATAAGTAGAAGATAGTTGGGAACCCATTATTAATATGCAAGTGAATGACTTTGATCTCAGAGCTTCATGTGATCTTGGTTCTAGTGTCTCTATTATGCCTAGGAAAATTTATGAAATGCTTGATTTGCCACCATTAGAAGATTGTTATTTGGATGTCCCACTCAATGCTAATGCTAAGAAGAAACTCATGGGGAGTATTAATGATGTTCTCATTATGGTTAACAATGTGGGGAGTATTAATGATGTTCTCATTATGGTTAACAATGCTTATGTCCCTATTGAATTCTATGATTTGGATGTTGAATACAGTGCTTCTTGTCCTATTACTTTGGGAAGGCCTTTCTTAGAACAGTTGGTGCCATCATTGATATGAAAGAAGGCACCATCAAATATCAATTTCCTTTCAAGAAAGGTATTGAACACTTACCTATGAGGATATAGAATTTTATTTTTTCTCCTCCTTTGAAATCAAGATTTGATGTTAATGCTTCCTCATTTGAAAATACTTGATTCTTCTTGCTTCTTGTGCCTAACTTAAAGGCGTTAAAGAAAAGTACTTGTTGGGAGATAACCCAAGAGTTTCCTTGAGTCTTGGAAGTTATTACTTCTGTAATGACCTCTCCTTATACTTTTTGTTTGCTTTTTGTGCCAAGAATGACCTCTAATGAGAGGGAAATAATATTTGGGGAGTTGCTGTCCCGAAACAGATTTCTTTCCTCCACCAAAAAAACTCGTGAGGAGGCTCTGTAAGTCGGATTGAGCTCAAACTTTACTAATAAATCCCACAGTATGTTGGCTAACTTTAGTTAGTTCAACACTTCTTGATTTGAGCAATAGAAGATGTTTGAAAAAATTCGTTTCTACCTGCTGGTCTGTTTTCACAGATTTCTGCCATTATTTGCATTTGCTTCTTATTGATTCCTTTTTGAGCTCTCTTCAGGTAAATTGTGTAAGGTTCCCAACATTTAATAAGGTAGAGATCCCTGTGTTTACACTTCTAGTCCCTGGATCAATAGCTAGCATCCACAGTTAAGATGTAATATCAAGAAACAAGGTCATAATACAACTTTATAACCAGGAATAAAATAGTTTATTACAACTTACATAGCTCATTTGGCTATCCCAATACATTGCAGCAGAATATATCAATAGCATGGGGTCCTTCATCTTCAAAGTGCCACAGGCAATCATGTTGGTTGTAGACTTGTAATCCTAACCATTAAACTCCACTAACATCAAACAAACCTGCAACATAATAAGTTGCAGCCACAAGGGTCAATACATTTGAATTGTATTGGCAAGTTTCACTACTATGTAGAATTAAGTGAATCCTATCATTACATGCATATTTGGCTAAGTAGGGTTTAGGCTCATTTGTAGAAAGCAATATAGTTTTGTCCTATCTTTTCAAAATAGTTTTGATCTTTGTAAAATCTTTTAGAACTTCTTGGAAAACTCCAAGTGCTTCAAAATCCCTTGTTGTCACCATCAACTTTTACTTTGAGAAATTGGAATGTCGAGATCTTCCATAGCTTCAGGCCTTAGTTGCTCAGTATTGTCCATAACCGGGGACACGGCTAAGTACTTAGAATTTGATCTTCTACAAAAGTTGTACACTTTACCCACATGACACAATCTCGTCTTGACGCCACCAGTGGCCGCTGTATAAGTACTCACCTAAATGGAGTACCGACAGATCAAGAATGTGACAAAGTCTTTCCATAGAAGTCCTCCCAATACACAATGCTAGCTTGTCAACCAGGCACCAATATAGGGATAAATTTTCCCTTACACAATTCTAGTTAACCTGAAGATGCCAATGCATGGGTCTTCCACTGTGTAGTTGACTAAGCCAGAGCCCATTTAGCATGTGGCTATACACGAAAGCCACTGTACGAGAAACATGTTCAATCTCTAAGTTCCTTGGTGGTTTTCTTCTAGTGCACACACAAAAAGATAGCCATATAAACATGGTTCCCTTTGTTGCCACCTTGTCCAAATCTTGAGTATCCTTTTCCACCCAGGTGGTTCATTGAGTACTTGTTTTATTATATAAAACATATATCTTTCCAACACTTCATATAATCATATCATGTATCCCATCCCAAATATATAGCAGGGCTAAGCATACTACAACTACAATGTTTTCACTAAGGAGGATATAAGGGTATCCTATTAGGATTTAGCATAGGATAAAATATAGTAGTCCTTATCATGCATGTTACAAAATCCACTAAGTGTAATGAAAATAGTAGGACATGGATGATAGTGTCACTTGCCTTTTAGTAGAGAATGTTGGTTCACTTCTTGATCTTGCAAATATCACACTCTTCTAACTTCACTACAATTCAATCAAGCAAACACATATTCAACACAACATTCAAACAATTTATCACACATAAAATAACAAAATCAAGGTCATGCATGCAAGCATGCATAAGATAGTTTTATTTGCAAAAGTGGTTTCTACTAGGCTCTAAACATTATAAAGTTCAAAGTGGTCATTTACTAAAGTGGTAAAACCATTTGTAAAAGGTTTTATCTCATAAACCAAATATTAAATCAAATCAATATTTTATGTGGTTGAAAATGCTTTTAGCAAAGCAATATTCTTTAAAGGGTTCACCAAATATATTTGAATTCTCAAAACTTGGTGTTTAGGGTCAGAAGGTTTGAATGAACACATTTCCCAAGGGTTTTACTCAAGGTTCAATTTTAAACCAAAATCAATATTTTTATTTGACTAGAAATGAGCTAATTCAAATATATACTCCTTAGCTTCACAAAATACATTTTTTAATCCATAAGTTGGTTCCTATGGTCAGTAGGTTCACAACAAACCATTTTGCAAAGGTTTCATCTCAAAAATATATGTGAACAATTTTTATATTCAAAATAAGCCTACACATGTTTCTGCAAATTCAACCAATTTTCCAGAAGCAAAACATTAAACAAAGTGCATGGTTGCAAAGTACTTGTTCTGCTGAATCCATTGATATAAATTTGCAAACTTTGGATGTGTAGAATTAAAGTTATGAATTTTACAAGTTTGCAATTCAAACAGATTCTATTTTCTGTTTTTAACAAAACCTTGTCCACGTGGCTGTTTCCTATTGGTTGAAAACGATTCGGTTGGATCGACTGTTACAGACCGTAGGATCTCATTTAGATCACACGATGTAGATCGACTGATACCCCTTCGTTAAGTTCTAATCTTAGCCAAAGGATCGAGATCCAACGGACACAGCTGCTTCGACTAAGATCTGGCGGCGCTGGCAACGGCGGATGGCGGCGCACACTCGGGCGGTGGCGTCGCGGCGATTACAGGAAGCAAGGGAAGAAGGGAAGCAGCTCACTGTTCTCGCAGGGAGATGCTGAAGCTCAACACGTGGTCGGCTTGGTGAGAGGCGCTCAGGAACGGAGGGAATTGCTCGTCGGAGACGGCATCGGCGTCGGGCGTCTCTGGAGGTTGACGGGGACAGAGCTGCAGGTTGTGTCGAGGCAAAGTAAGTGCACGGTTAGACGCGGGCAAGCGTGGGGAGTATGGGAGCATCACTGAGAGGGCTCGGGGCGGTCGGTGCTTACCAGGGAACTTCGTCGGAGCGACAGCAGACGACGGCGGCGCTCAGGTGATGACGAAGCCGAGGCTGTGGGGCACGCGCGGGCTAACTAGCTGCACTGGAAGATGCGCCAGGAGGTGGGGAGCAAGTGTGCATGTAGTGGGAGGCGAGGGGCGGTTGGTCGGCTCCGGAATCGACGGAAGACCTCGTCGGAGACAGTGGGGTGCGAGCTCAAAATTGGAGAAGCCTAGGGGCAGAGAGGCGCTGGCAAGTGAGGGGAAAGAGAGAGGAGGTGTGGGCGTTTATCTACGCATGATCACAGCGAGGATTTACTCAGCCATCAACGCGTATTGACGCCGGCAATCAATCGGTAGCAATGGCAAGGAGACGTGGTCGCGAGGGAGACGATGCTGAGGTAGCGTGGAGGAAGAGGGAGTGGGGCCACTTGTCTGCGACTCAGTGGGTGCTTTTCCGGGTGAAAAACGTTTCACTGCGGGTGAGTGTAGCTAGGCTAGGTTGCTGGGCTGGGTTGGGCCTGGCAGTGGGCTGGGTCTGTTTCATTTTTTTATACAGAATGCTTTTTCTTTTTCTATTTGAATTTTTGTTTTGATTTTCAAACAAATAATTCAAACAACAAATCAATTCAAACCACCACCAAACTTTGTATTGATTTTAATTCTGTTTAACATCATAATCCAAAGTCCAAAATAAAATGATTTTTATTCTTTTTAGGATCCATTAATAATTAACTAAATAGACCTTAGTCATTAATTCAAATAGGATTTGATTTATTTTAAAACTCTATTTGAAATCTAAAATAATACTAAAATCATATCAGTAGGTTTCATTTGAAAAACAAAAACACTTGGAAATCTTATTTATAATACATTGACAAGGTTTTAGTGTTTATTTAAAATGGAAAAGCCTTTACTTAAATAAAATTGGATATTAATAAATCCTCATTATTTTATTTAAATAAACCTTTACTCTTTTTATCAAATAGAAATATTTTATTTTCAAAAGCTTGGCCAAGATTTAATTTGGCTCTATAAAATAATCCATTTATAATTCTACCTTTTCTTTTGAAAACCAATCTTTTTATTAAAAGATCTAAAAATAGTGATTACAACTATTTTAACTTTATTGTTTATTTATCTTTTTAAATCCCTTTAGGATTTTTTATTTGTCCAAAATAGATTTTGATGTTTCCAATTGGAATCAAAAGTTTTATCTCACCCTAAATTTCAACAAGATTTTATTTTGTTTATTTATTTTTCACATTTTAAAATTTGGAAAATTTTGGGATGTGACAGGCTACCACCCTTAAAAGAAATCTCGTACCGAGATTTGGGAAGGCTAAGGTTACAAGTTGGCTTCAAGGAAACTAGGGTACTACCACCCTTAAAATAAAGTCTCATAGGGTTACTGTAACATCCCAAAAATACTAAACTTGGATCATCAACCTCTAATCATCAAAATTAGGGTTAACAAAAACTTTTCTAACTAAAATTATGGAAGCATGCATATGAATATGCATTAAATTTGAAATTCTTTTGAACCACCTTGTTTGTATGTTTCATTGCTTGTAAAATGTTTCTTAGGTGGAATAAACATCATCTAAAACATTTCCCACACTTTTCCTAAAGACAAATAAATCAAAACAAATAAAATAAAGGAATGGTCATTTTGACCAATTTAACTCCCATGCCTACTTTGGCTGTCTCAAACTTTCAGAACCCAATAAAAACTTTTCTGGAGCTTTGCACCCCTTGAATGTACTCACAACAAAGTATCAAGGCCCACTTTGTGATAATCTAGAAAGTTTCAAATGCATAGTTTAAATGACAATTCAAAATTGAATCTTTATCATATGGGAAGATCCCACTTTTTCAAAAACCACTCAAACAAGATCAACTTTCAAAACCCAAGCATCTGCAGACTCACCAGCACCAATCTAGCACACCCACCAAAAATCTTTTCAAAATTCAAAACTTGATTTCATGCGGCCATTTCATCAAATAGGTTGCAGACACAAATCATACAAAATCTAAACACTATTGTGAGCAGTGATTCTTGCTTAACTTGTTCCCTCTCTATCTCACAACCATCTCAGTAGATCATCTAGCAAGTTAAACCAAGCACTAGCCCCACTGTAAGCTTGGAATTGCCATCAATGGTGAACAGACGAGCACACCCATGCCACACCAGTAGAGACATCAAGCTAGGAGAAGATTAAGCCTAGCCATCATGTCTGGGAGGCATCCCACCGTCCACCGCCACTCCTTGTCCACCACTCGAACCTTGCCAACCACTGGACCACACGCACAGACCGCGCCCAGACCGCCAACGACCATGCCGAGCGTGCGCCAGAGCGCCACCCTCGACCGAAGCCCACAGACCGTGCGCCGCCCTCGCCGCGTGCATAAACAACCCCCACTGACCCAGGAGACCGCCAGACATCCTCGTTCGCCGCCCCGTGACGCACAGCCACCGCTCGCCGTCGAAGACGCCGCCTCTGCCGCTCAGAGCGTCGCATGTTCCAGACCAACCCGCACCGCCCCACGCCTCGAAACCATGTCGTTGAGCATCGCCAGGGAACACCACGCCGCCCCTACCTTCGCCCATGCCAATAGCCGCCTGTACCATCGCCCCCGACAAGCTCACCGTGCGCCCCGTCGGTCCCCTCGCTCGACTATAAATAGAGTCCACCCCCGCTCGAATTCTTCACACCATTCTACTCCCCTCTCCTCACTGATCGTGACACACCGTTCCCGGAGCAAGGCGAGCACCACCGTGTCGGAATTTCACCGGAGCCCGCCGCCTCTGGAGAAGAAGGGAGCCATCAATTTTGTCCACCGCGGGATCTGCCGTGACCACCCCTGAGTTCGCCGTCGTCGACTTTGTCGTTCGCCCGCCTCGCCGACCCTCGCCAGCACCCCGGTGAGCCCCCAGCAACCCCCACTGGCCGCGCTAAGTTTCTGTCTCGCCGGCGTTACTCAACGTCGACGATGACTCTCAGCAGTTGGATTAGAATCAAATCGAACGCACCACGTTGCTCCGTACCGCTTCGCACCCCCCTGTCTCACTGACGAGTGGGGACACCCACTTAAATAGCCCGCAGGAGCATTGCGCTTAGCAGGCCGGCCCGTTAACTTTTCCCGCGCAGCCCAGTTATTTGAATTAAACCTTTTCCATTTTATTTCAAACACACTTCTGTACCCAACTTCAAAAATCAACCCAGATCGATTCAGTGCACCAAATTGAATGAAACCAATTTTGTTAGAAAGGTCTAGGAATGTTGAATCCAAGTCCGTTGGATTCAAGTCATTTGGATCTACATATCACCCATGGTAAAAATAACAAAGCAGAAGCTTTTCTGCATTCAAACATTTTTCAAATTTAAACCATAATAGCTTTTGATTCTATTCCAACTCTCAAAAATCACATTTAACCATACCTTTCAGAATATATAAAAATATATAGGTTTACTTGTAGAAATAATGTTCAAGTAATAAAAGAATGCCCCATAGGCATTTCTAGTCACTTTAATTAATTAAAATAAAAGGGTAAATCTTATTAAATTGTGACACCACTTTAAATAACATTCCTATGGACTAAAATATGTGGTGATGACATGTGTCAACATGATCCCATGTTTTGTTTGGAGAATATTAAATCTTAAGTAGTTTTTCAATGAGTAGAAATTACTTTTCTAAAAATAAAAGGAATTAAACCAAGCTTTAATCTTGTAATGTTAGAGATGTTGTTAGATCATCTATAGGACCCTTGTGTGTGATGATTGCAAGTAGTTTAGTATTGTGTGGTGATTGTGTACCTCGTATTTATTCATAGACGCTAGTTCCGACCAAGAATACGAGGAGGAAGGAGGATTCTACGAAGAAGAAGCCGAGGAGAACTTCAACCACTGCTCTGCACAAGGCAAGCTTATATTGGCAATCATGCAAGCCTAATACTAATCGTTGAATGTGCAAGCCAATACTTGCAAGCTAGTAACTTAGCAAGCTTATACTGATACTGGTGCAATCTAACCCTTGCAAGATACCCTAATGATGCCACAAACCCCTACTTGTTACTATGCCTACATTATGCCATAAGCATAAGTGATCATACCCACTTGATAACCCCAATCCTAGTTTTACTTGCAAGTTTCTTACTTTATTTCTTTATCAAAGCTCTTACCTAGATTTTACCTAAATAAATGGTAGATACTAGAAATATATGTGAAGGTTGCATCAAGAGCATAAAATTTGGCCTAAGCTAGATAATCTTGATGTCATCCTAAGGCATGAGACTGAACTTAGTGGAAACTCCACTAGTTTACCATCCCTCATTAGTACTTATCCCCACTTGTAGATGCTAGTGCTAAGCATAAAACTTGATCAGCATTAGATGGAAATACTTGGTGAAAATAGTTATGAAAACCTTAGAATGATGGATCATTCTCTTGAAATGTTTTGGACATGTGTTTCCGAACACCTGATGATTTTGGTGATGAAAATGTTGAGGCATGAGCCTTAGCCCTTTTTAAAACTGATGGTTGTCTGGATGCGATACCATTCCAATTTTATCGTACAACCACAATACCCGAAGATTGGGTAGGGCTTGACTGGAAACTTATATACCTTAGATTAGTTCCCTCACGGACAAGGTCTGAGCTGAGGCTATCTTATGAAGATTGTCCACCTGTGCAGTACCCAAGATGACAGTTGGTCATGGTTGGGAGGCCAAACTCACAGGAGAGGTGCTTATACTAGGGCGTGTAATTGAAAGGTTAGGATTGATTATCCGCATACTGAGTATGGTGAATTCAGGATTTGTTCCTAACGGATGTATCAAATGTTGTGGTGAAAGTGTACAATCTCTGCAGAGTGTCAAACTATTCGAATAGCCGCATCCGTGGTTATGGACAGTTGGAGTGGACATACTGTTCCCCGTCAGACTTTTCAAAATGACTTGTGAAATGAATTGAGACTTTGACTTGACCACAAAAGGGTTATGATATGAAGTACAATTCCCCCTTTAGGTGTTATAAAACTTCAACTAGCATTTGTTGCCTCTAAACTTAGTAGAGGTAAATCTGGCTTTTGCAAAACAACCCTAGAGCTTAGTGTCCTATTATCCCAAAAAACCCTTTACTTGTTAGTATTAGTTTGCGAGTACTTAAAGAGTACTCATGGCTTTGTCCCTAGCTATTCCCATGGCCACACTATGAAGATAAGTACCTGGAGGATGGACCCCAGGAAGGTTACGACAACTAGGATCATATCCCATCGTCAGCATTGCCTGTGACCCCGAAGATGGAGCTTCGCCTACGCTACCGTTATTACTACGTATTCCGCTGTTTGATGTTGTATTAAGAACTGGATCATGAGATCCCTATTTGTGTAAGAACTTATGTTCAATTTTTAATGGATGATGTACTATGGTATCCAATTCTGTTATGTCTCGAAAAAATGGTAATTCTGGGATTGCGATGTATGGCATAACAGGCATCCAGGATTAAAAAAATCCGGGTGTTGACAAGTTGGTATCAGAGCCATCCTGGCCATAAGAGACCCTAGTTAGACTGGACGTTTGAATCAAAAACTTAGTTTCAAAACCAAAGAAAACAAATATTTACAAATACTTATTCTCATTCTTATCCCTTTGATTCTTTCATGAAAATTCATGTTCCTCAAAAAACTCTTGCAAAATACATAAAAATGTGACACATTTAATCACTCTACTAACTTACTCATCCTATATTATTATAGATGGACGTGAAGTACAACAAGTTTTACCAAGTTGGGAATGGAGGAGACCTGATCTTTGAGAGGGATTTGGACCAGCTTTCGGAAATTCTGGAGCGTCCGCACCCCGAGTTCTTCGGAGCTCAGCTCAATGATCAAGGAGGAGAAGATCTGCAGTGGCTAATTGTTGCAAGTCTCCGAGGAAAGATTGAACCTCCCACTGCGGAAGGAATTCAGTTTACCTTAAGAGAGAACAACTGGCTCGATGGACTTGCCAGGGCCATGCAGAAAGATCTTTCCCGTCTGTGTGGGCATAGCATCAATCAGATCAAGGGTACTCGCTCTGAGTTTTGCCCAAGGCGTGATGCTAATGGACAACCCCTGGAAGCCCCATACCACCCCGAGCTGAAGACTCAATTGGACCACCTTAGCTTCATGATGTACGATCGTCAGCAGGAGTTGGACAACTGCCGTGACTAATGCAACCACAAGTCTGCCATCATCAAGATGAAGGATCAAACCATAGCCATGCTAGCCAAGGATCGCAAGTCTCGCCGCCGTCAGCTCGACAAGAAGGAGTGCATCATTGCCCGTATTCGCCACCGCATCTCATCTCTGGAGGAGACCATCCACGAGAGAGACATGCAGTTGGAGGAAAGGGAGAATGCAAGAGAGGATCTTCGTGGAGACCCCTACTCCTATCTCAGCGATGACGATGATTTTCTGGAGGATCAGGCTATGGATTTCTTCACCGATGAGGATGATTTCACCTTCATCGATGATGATGAGGATAATGAAGCCACCAATTCCGAGGAGTAGTAGCACTTGAGCACTAGCGTAGTTAGTAGTATCCGGTCCCACTGTATCGTAGTTTCGAGAATGGTTCTTAAAACCATCTGTTTTCCTTTGTTGTGGTGTGTGTTGTATCGTGCGAAGGAATGAATGAATGAAAAGCAAGTTGCTAGAAAATCTGAGTCAAACTTTAAAAATTTCAAAGACCCAAAACCTTAGAAATTTCCCTCTTTTCTCATGATCTATCTCAATCTTCAGATGCCACGCGGAGGAAGTGGTTCATCCCCGGACCCGATGTTGCAGATCCTGCAAATATTGACTTCTGACCGCGAAGCTGAAAGAGCAGAACGTCAAGCCAACCTAGCCACACTACAGTAGATAGCCCAGCTTGCCCATAACAACCAAGGCCACGGAAATCAGGAAACCATGAATCTAAGATCAAGAATTTCCAGAATACCAACCCACCTGTTTTCACTAAGTCAGAAGAACCCTTAGACGCCGATGATTGGCTGCAAACCATGGAAAATATCCTAGAAGTCGCCAGAGTGGAAGCCAACGAGAAAGTCATGTTCGCCACCCAATATCTAGCCGGAGATGCTAGGGCATGGTGGAACAGTGTTCGCGCAATGATCGGAGGCCAGATGCTGACCTGGGAGGAATTCAAGGTCAAGTTCAGCAGAACCCATGTGCCACCGGGTTTGATCAAGCGGATGAGAGACAAGTTCAGAGAGCTGAAGCAAGGGAGGATGATTGTAGTGGAATACCGTGACAAATTTTTGTCATTAGCTAGGTATGCCCCGGATGAGATTGACACCGAAGCCAAGAAGAAAGAAAGATTCCTGAATGGTGTGCATGATGAGATGCAGACGGTGTTAGTCAATATTCCCTTTGCGGATATTGAAGCCCTTGTAGACTCGTCCATCCAAATGGAAGGAAAGATCAACCAAGCCAATGAGAACCGCAAGAGTCGCATGATGCATCAACCAGGAACCCATCAGACCCCAAAGTATCGCCCCAACCCATCTCCAGGATTTTCCCCAAGAACCAACAGACCCCCGATGAACCGTCCGACCTATCCCAACCGTGGAAACCCTAGGCCCGGAGGAAATCACAACAACCCCGGCAATTCTAACAATTTCAATCGTTCCCCACCCAAGTTCAACAACAACCATGCTACCACCAACACCAACACTTCCCCTAGGACTGGAAGCAATGCTGTGCCTGTAGCAGCAAAGGACAAGTCGCAAGTGACCTGTTATGACTGTGGAAATAAAGGCCACTATTCCAACGAGTGTCCCAACAAGAAGAATGCCACAGCCCCCAATGCCAATGCCCCAGCTCAGCAGCAGCTCGTGTTCAGCAAGGAAGAAGATTTGCCCCAGGGAATTTTCTCAACCGCAACGGCCGTCTTTTTCTCATGCATGCTGAAGAAGCTCAGGAAGCGCCGGACATCGTGCTGGGTATGTTTTCTGTTAATTCAGTACTTGCACGAGTGTTGTTTGATTCTGGTGCGTCACATTCATTTGTCACCGAAGAATTTGCATGCACTAGTAAAATTCAACCAACCAAACTAAAGCATGTCATGATTGTTCAAATTCCCGGATCAACCACCAAGGCAAGGCAAATTTGTAAAGCCGTCCCTATCCGAATCCACGGCATAGATTTCTATGCAAATCTGATAGTACTCGGAACTAATGGTTTGGAAGTAGTACTAGGAATGGATTGCATGTCCAAACATAAAGGATTGATTGACTGTTCCAAGAAAGCCATCACCATGACCAGTACAGCCGGAATATCAGTCGAGCATATATCTGAAACCTTACCTCGCCAATTCAAATGCAACAAGAGTATAGCCCAACCTACCATTGACCAAGTCCAGATAGTCTGTGAATACCCCGATGTATTTCTAGATGTTTTGCCCGGTATGCCCCCAGATAGGGATATCGAGTTTATCATTGAACTAATCCCTGGAACCAGACCCATAGCCCAGAGACCCTATAGTATGAACCCGTCAGAGCTAGCAGAACTGAAGAAGCAACTAGATGCCATGTTGGAAATTGGATTGATTCAACCAAGTGCGTCACCCTGGAGATCACCTGTCTTGTTTGTGGACAAGGAGGATGGAGGTAACCGTTTGTGTACGGATTATTGGAAGTTGAATGATGTCACCATCAAGAACAAGTACCCCTTGCCCAAGATCGAAGATTTGTTTGATCAGTTGACCGGTGCCAAAGTGTTTTCTAAGATTGATCTTAGAACTGGCTATCATCAACTCAAAATTCATGCAGAGGATATTCCAAAAACTGCCTTTACCACCAGATATGTATTGTATGAGTATACTGTTATGTCTTTCGGACTAACCAACGCCCCCGCTTATTTCATGAATCTCATGAATAAGATTTTTATGGACTTCCTGGATAAGTTTGTTGTTGTTTTCATTGATGACATTCTGATTTATTCCAAATCAGAAGAAGAACATGAGCTACACCTAAGGACCATTCTTGGAACCCTTAGAGAGCATCAGCTGTATGCAAAGTTTAGCAAATGTGAATTCTGGTTATAGGAGGTAGGATTCCTCGGTCACATTGTATCAGCCGGAGGAATTTCCGTTGACCTTGCCAAAGTGAAAGATGTAGAAGATTGGCAAGCCCCAACCACTCAAACCCAAGTTCGTCCATTTCTCGGATTGGCGGGATATTACCGCAAATTCGTAGAAGGATTCTCTAGTATCGCCATACCATGACCCAATTGCTGAAGAAGGACAAGAAGTTTGAGTGGACCGACAAATGTGAAGCGAGTTTTCAAGAAATCAGGAGGAGATTGATTTCAGCCCCAATCTTGATCATGCCGGATATCACAAAGCCCTTCTATGTGTATTGTGACGCATCCAAGATCAGTCTCAGATGTGTGCTAATGCAAGAAGGAAAATTTATATCTTATCTATCCCAACAAATGAAGCAACACGAGCAAAATTACCCAACCCATGATCTCGAACTCACAGCCGTAGTTCTAGCCCTGAAAACCTGGAGACATTACCTGATGGGAAACCGTTGTGAGATTTATTCGGATCACAAGAGCCTAAAGTATATATTCACTCAGAAGGAGCTGAATGTGAGGAAGAGAAGATGGATTGAGCTAATCAAGGATTACGATCTGGACATTCACTATCACCCTGGTAAAGCCAATGTGGTAGCCGATGCCCTTAGCAGATTGCCGTGCCGCTTGAACTCCATGATTTTGAAGGAGCAACCAAGTTTGCACAAAGAGATGGAAGATTTTCAAATGGAATTAGTGAGTGAAGGATTTTTGGCTAGCATAGAACTCCAGACCACTTTGATCAGTCAAATTAAAGAGGCGCAGAAGGGAAATGCCAGTATCGATGGAATCAAGCGTCGTATCGGTACAGGCAAAGTACCCGGATTTACCGAAGACGAAGAAGGAGTTTTGTGGTACAAAGGACACCTTTGTGTACCATCAGATTCTGAGTTGAAAGAAGTTATTTTGAAGGAGGTTGATGATACTCTTTATTCTATCCATCCCGGAGGAACTAAGATGTATCAAGATTTAAAGGAGCAATTTTGGTGGCATAAGATGAAGAGAGAAATCGGAAGCTATATCGCCAAGTGTGATATTTGTCAGCGAGTCAAGGCGGGACATCAAAGACCTGCTGGATTGTTGCAACCCTTGCAGATTCCAGAATGGAAATGGGATTCTGTTGGAATGGACTTTATCACTGGACTACCTACTTCTAGTAGGGGAAATGACTCTATCCGGGTCATAGTGGACCGATTGTCCAAAGTCGCCCATTTCTTGCCCGTCAAAACCACATATCAGAGTTCGAAACTAGCAGAGTTGTACATCGCTAGAATCGTCAGTTTGCACGGAGTCCCAAAGAACATCGTATCGGATCGAGGAACTCGGTTTACCTCGAGATTCTGGAAGAAAGTCCAATAAGGTTTAGGAACCCGTCTAGATTTCAGCACCACGTATCACCCTCAGACCAATGGACAAACGGAGCGAGTAAACCAAATACTCGAAGATATGCTGAGAGCATGTGTGTTAGAATATGGATCCAAGTGGGAAGACTGTCTGCCGTTTGCAGAATTCTCCTACAACAGTAGTTATCAAGCCAGTTTGCAAATGGCCCCATTTGAATTCATGTATGGAAGGAAGTGTCGTACCCCTTTGAACTGGTCAGAAGTAGGAGAGAGTCAGATTTTCAGACCCGATATCCTACGAGAAGCAGAAGAGAAGGTTCACAAGATTCGTGAGGATCTCAAGACCGCCCAATCCAGAAAGAAGAGTTACGCCGACAAGAGACGTAGAGACCTCGCCTTCAGCATAGGAGATTTTGTTTATCTGAAAGTGTCGCCATTGAAGGGAATGCAGCGTTTCCAACTCAAGGGAAAGTTAGACCCCAGATATATCGGACCTTTCAAGATTCTGAACCATCGAGGAGAAGTATCGTATCAATTGGAACTACCCGAAGAGATGTCAGACGTGCACAATGTGTTCCATATCTCGTTACTTCGCAAGTGTCTCAAAGTCCCAGAGCAGACCGAAGTGTTCAAAAATATCGACCACCGGACCATAGAGATCAACGATGGCCTGACCTATCCCGAAGTACCCATCCGTGTTTTGGAAGAAGCTTTTCGAACTACCCGAACCCGAAGCATCAAGTTTCTCAAGATTCAGTGGAGCAACCACACAGAAGAGGAAGCTACCTGGGAGCGCGAAGATCACATCAGGACGGAGTTTCCCGATCTCTTCAAATCCTAGGTAATCTTTTCGTCCTTTTTCAAATCTCGGTACGAGATTTTGTTTAAGGGGGGAAGGTTTGTAACATCCCAAAAATACTAAACTTGGATCATTAAACTCTAATCATCAAAATTAGGGTTAACAAAAACTTTTCTAATTAAAATTATGGAAGCATGCATATGAGTATGCATTAAATTTGAAATTCTTTTGAACCACCTTGTTTGTATGTTTCATTGCTTGTAAAATGTTTCTTAGGTGGAATAAACATCATCTAAAACATTTCCCACACTTTTCCTAAAGATAAATAAATCAAAATAAATAAAATAAAGGAATGGTCATTTTGACCAATTTAACTCCCATGCCTACTTTGGCTGTCTCAAACTTTCAGAACCCAACAGAAACTTTTCTGGAGCTTTGCACCCCTTGAATGTACTCATAACAAAGTATCAAGGACCACTTTGTGATAATCCATAAACTTTCAAATGCATAGTTTAAATGACAATTCAAAATTGAATCTTTATCATATGGGAAGATCCCACTTTTTCAAAAACCACTCAAAGAAGCTCAACTTTCAAAACCCAAGCATCTGCAGACTCACCAGCACCAATCTAGCACACCCACCAAAAATCTTTTCAAAATTCAAAACTTGATTTCATGCGTCCATTTCATCAAACAGGTTGCAGACACAAATCATACAAAATCTAAACACTATTGTGAGCAGTGATTCTTGCCTAACTTGTTCCCTCTCTATATCACAACCATCTCAGTAGATCATCTAGCAAGTTAAACCAAGCACTAGCCCCACTGTAAGCTTGGCATTGCCATCAATGGTGAACAGCCGAGCACACCCATGCCACCCCAGTAGAGACAGCAAGCTAGGAGAAGATTAAGCCTAGCCAGCATGTCTGGGAGGCAGCCCACCGTCCACCGCAACTACCTGTCCACCGCTCGAACCTTGCCAACCACTGGACCACACGCACAGACCGCGCCGAGACCGCCAGCGACCATGCCGAGCGTGCGCCAGAGCGCCACCCTCGACCGAAGCCCATAGACCGCGCGCCGCCCTTGCCGCGTGCATACACGACCCCCACCGACCCAGGAGACCGCCAGACATCCTCGTTCGCCGCCCCGTGACGCACAGCCACCGCTCGCCGTCGAAGACGCCGCCTCTGCCGCGCAGAGCGTCGCATGTTCCATACCAACCCGCACCGCCCCACGCCTCGAAACCATGTCATTGAGCATCGCCAGGGAACACCACACTGCCCCCTACCTTCGCCCATGCCAATAGCCGCTTGTACCATCGCCCCCGACGAGCTCACCGTGCGCCCCAATCGGTCCCCTCGCTCGACTATAAATAGAGACCACCCCCGCTCGAATTCTTCACACCATTCTACTCCCCTCTCCTCACTGATCGTGCCACACCGTTCCCAGAGCAAGGCGAGCACCACCGCCTCTTGAGAAGAAGGGAGCCATCGATTTCGTCCACCCCAGGAGCTGCCGCGACCACCCCTAAGTTTGCCGTTGTCTACTTCATCGTTCGCCCGCCTCGCCAACCCTCGCCATCACCCCGGTGAGCCCCCAGCAACCCCCACTAGCCGCGCTAGGTTTTTGTCTCGCCGACGTTACTCAACATCGACGATGACACTCAGTCGTTGGATTAGAATCAGATCGAACGCACCACGTTGCCCCGTACCGCTTCGTACCCCTGTCTCACTGACGAGTGGGGACACCCACTTAAACAGCCTGCAGGAGCACTGCGCTTAGCAGGCCGGCCCGTTAACTTTTCCCGCGCAGCCCAGTTATTTGAATTAAACCTTTTCCATTTTATTTAAAACACACTTCTATACCCAACTTCAAAAATCAACCCAGATCGATTCAGTGCACCAAAATGAATGAAACCAGGTCTGGGAATGCTGAATCCAAGCCCGTTGGATTCAAGTCATTTGGATCTATAGATCACCCATGGTAAAAATAACAAAGCAAAAGCTTTTCTGCATTCAAACATTTTTCAAATTTAAACCATAATAGCTTTTGAGTTGATTCCAACTCTCAAAAATCATATTTAACCATACCTTTCAGAATATATAAAAATATATAGGTTTACTTGCAGAAATAATGTTCAAGTAATAAAAGAATGCCCCATAGGCATTTCTAGTCACTTTAATTAATTAAAATAAAAGGGTAAAACCTTATTAAATTGTGACACCACTTTAAATCACATTCTCATGGACTAAAATATTGTGGTGATGACATGTGTCAACATGATCCCATGTTTTGTTTGGAGAATATTAAATCTTAAGTAGTTTTTCAATGAGTAGAAATTACTTTTCTAAAAATAAAAGGAATTAAACCAAGCTTTAATCTTGTAATGTTAGAGATGATGTTAGATCATCTATAGGACCCTTGTGTGTGATGATTGCAAGTAGTTAAGTATTGTGTCATGATTGTGTACTTAGTATTTATTCATAGACGCTAGTATCGACCAAGGATACAAGGAGGAAGGAGGATTCTACGAAGAAGAAGCCGAGGAGAACTTCAACCACTGCTCTGCACAAGGCAAGCTTATATTGACAATCATGCAAGCCTAATACTACTCGTTGAATGTGCAAGCCAATACTTGCAAGCTAGTAACTTAGCAAGCTTATACTAATACTGATGCAAGCTAACCCTTGCAAGATACCCTAATGATGCCACAAACCCCTACTTGTTACTATGCCCACATTATGCCATAAGCATAAGTGATCATACCCACTTGATAATCCCAATCCTAGTTTTACGTGCAAGCTTCTTACTTTATTTCTTTATCAAAGCTCTTACCTAGATTTTACCTAAATAAATGGTAGATACTAGGAAGACTGGCTCGAGGGGTACTCCGGGGTAAATGTGACACCCCCCGAATCAGGGCAAAAGAAATCCTAGACCTCCGTCTGACATAAGCTTAACCTTGAGCTCGAGGATATCCAGTGAAGAATCGATAACACATCAGTGACCCTACAACACAAAATTTATTACAGCAAGCTCATAATTGAGCGAAGATCCAAATTATTACAAGCAGAGTTCACTGACCACAAACATCAAACAACTGAAGGAAAATTATGCTATTAAGTATAGAAAACTTAACAAATGGCCTAAGAGGCCTAAAGCATAACGATGACGTCCCAGCCCATAGATTCTAGGCTGCCGGCCGGGAACCCCAAGCTACTCGTCGATGTCGATGTAGTATGGAACTCGTCTTCAGGGGAACACTTACTCTGCTACAGAAGTATCAATAAAGCAAGGGTGAGTATAGGGTGTACTCCGCAAGACTTTTGGCTGGTGGACTTGTTTTGTATAAAGCCACTTTTGTTGGTAAAACAAGAGGGAGAAGAAGCTATTTTAAAAGGGATAAGAGAGCGACATCTCCGAAATATTGATCATCATCTTGTGATATCCACCAAGTCATCATCATCTACAAACTAGGATCACCGCCTCGTACCCATGAGGAAGCATCCTTAAGTACACGTTGATCTACCAAGTTTTGAGATAAGGTTATAGTTCTATATGATCTCCCGTCCATTCCCAAGTCGTCCATAACCGTGGACACGGATTTCCGAAAGATTATTACCCTGCAGGGGTGTACAACTTTACCCACACGTACTAACCTTCTCTTAGTGCCACGCGATAAGCCCTCTTCCTTGGAAGGCCGGCAGAGGGTGGTTAAACAATACCTTTACCTTACTTTCGGCTTAATCCATGAGTCTGCAAGAAAGGGTTCCATCAGCCCATATCTCTGTGTCCAAGGATCGGGAGTACTCCCGGAGCCTCCTTCCTCCTTGGTCACGCCCTATATGATGCACCATATTCAACCCATCCAAATATGCAGATGCCAAATAGCTAACTACGGACTCATGGATGAGACTAGGCAAGTTAGTGAGTCAAGGGGGTTCCCAAGCCCCCGTGTGGCTGCACGCTTGTCTTGGTTCAAGAGGCAAGAAATTCCGGGTCCTAGGGGTGGCGATCATGGGACTACAAAAACCACATCCCACTGTGGCCTCCCATACAAGACTTAGAATGTTTAAACTCATATCATCACGGATCTTATCTCATCATGTTCTCCTGTCATACTAGATTCTTTATGTCTAATACATCATCTGGATGAACCAAACTCAACAACTATGTATGGCTAAGAAGGACACAGATATAAGCTCTAGCAATGCACACAAGCTAAACCTAGTTATGCTAGGAGCAGTGGATCAGGTAATATAAGCTCAAAGGGAGTAATTCAGTAGATAGGATACTCTATCTATCGAAAAAAGACCACAGTAGAATCGTATGCAACATGGAAAGAATAGAAATGATTTCAAAATTATAGGATTATATCATGGTGGGGCTATGCTTGCCTTTGCTAGTTGACAAAAGATAAGCAGATCTTCGAGAGCCTTGTACTTGACTTGATTATAGTTGGTAAAGTATTATGCGTCAATCTTCAATCTTCGACGGTATTGATCTCGGTCTTCGATCTCGATCTCGATATCATATTCTACTGACGAAGAACCAAACATAGGAAATAAAGGGAAACAATCAGCACATGGCATCAATGCAATGTTCAAGCAAGGATGATGATATGGCAAGTTAAATTGCATCGAAATATAACCCTAAGGCATGCTTGGTAGTTTAAACGGGGTTCCAAGGGGTGAAAACCCTAACTCGGAGAAACTCCGAATGTATATGAGAGGGGTTGGTTTGTCCTTCTAATTAAACTTGTCATGAAAGTTGGTTAACAATGCATGATTATAGCTTAGATAGATTGTTCTCACTTTTCTGAACATTTTGATATATTATTTGTATTTTTCTTACTTATAAATAATTACTTATTGAATTTATAAGTTTTAAACCATTTCTGAATTTAAACAAAACTAAGAATACTTTTGCCCGCTCCTGCTGATGCACAGGTGATGTCAGCGTGACATCACGCCGACGGGGCTCACAACACGGCAACAGGGGCGGCGGGGGGGGGGGGGGGGGTTGCGGCACGGGCGGGGCTGCAAGACTAGGCCAGCTCGAACCAGGGCATTACGGGCTACCTAATCACGGCGGCACCGCTTGCTAATGGTCATCGGACCATGGCCGGCGACAAGCTCACGTGGCATCTGACACTGGTCGACGACGACAAGAAGATACAGAGCAAAAGAGGGAAGAAGGCGAGGTCTAGTAGGACCACTGGCTCACCATGGTGCTCAAGGTCATGACGGTGAGGCCGGACAATGTAGAGGGCGTCGGTAATGGTGACGGCGAGTGGCGTCGGGCTCGAGGAAGAAGGGGTTGTTGCCGATAATTCGAAGCTTCCTCGGTTAATTCCTTGGGCCAGTCGAAGCAGGGGAACATGACGGTGCTGGTGGCATGCTCGGACGAGCTTGGGGTGGCCAGAACAGCGACGTCCAGCGACGGCTGACGCTAGGGTTTCGGTCTCCAAACGGGAACGAAAGAGGGAGGTCGCTGGTGAGAGCGGGAGGGGATAAGGATGAAGCAGGGGGGAGGCATGGTTCTTATCCTCACCTCAGAGCTCGTCGGACGGCCAGGAGAAGGCGGCGGTCATCGAGAGCGCCGGCGACGACACCGAGCAGGAAGCCTGCTTGGAGGAAGACGACAAGGAAAGGGATTGAAGGGGTATGGGCCCTAGATGGGCGGCAGCTAGGCCAAGCGGGGCTAGAGGCGCTGTGCGGGTGGGCGGAAGGGAGGTAGAAGAAGGAGACGGGCTGACTGGGCCGACAGCTGTGGCTCTGCTACTGTTTTTTTATTCAACACATTTTTATTTTCTATTTGGTATTTTCAAATCCTTTTCTAGTTTGAACATTCTGAAATTACTAGAACTTTATAAAATTCATTTGAACACATAGGGGCTCTCCATACTATTTGGGCTCCACATACTTTGTACTTTTCAAATATTTAAAACCATTTTGAATAAGTTTTCAAATAGAGAGGGAAAAGCTAGGCTTAGGGTTTACATTTTATTTTCTTTGCATGCATTTTACTAGATGATACTCATGAATGCACAAACAAAACCCTAATTAGGGTTTAACTAAAACTGGGGTGTTACAGCTCTATCCCCCTTACGAGAATCTCGACCCGAGATTCCAAAGGTAGGAAGAGAGACAGAGAGAAAGAAACATGGTCACTCTAAAGATAAGAGGGGAACACACTAAACAACACGCGGAGTATCTCATGGTCAAATCGTGGATGGAGTGTTCAGGAACAACTCTGAGATGACGAACATGACACACATCAAGGTAACAGAGGAAACAAGAGTAGAAGGTTTCAAGTTGTTAGATAGATGGTCTTCATAAGGATTGAGACCATGGAGCTTACGGAAGGGTTTAAAGCTTCTGAAGAATGGAAGCTTCCAACAGAAAGACCATAACATAGACTTTGATGAGGAACCTCTACTAAACGACTTAAGTAGAGATTTGAGGTTGCAAATATATGGATCAACAAAACCAAGCTGTTGAACTACTTTTGACACAAAAGGGTCACTCTTTCATTCAACAAAAGGCTTAAGATAGAAAGGTGTTTTGTGGAGAGGACTTGTATGAGTTACAAGGAACATATAACGAGAGAAACTCATGATTTCGAAAATCATAGTCGCTCTTAAAACATGATTGTGAAACGAAGGAAACTCTTTATTCATCCAGGTCTATCAAAATCTTTGCCAAAGATCATGATATCACTTTACACCACTAGATGATTAAGTAAGAATATTCCTGATGACACGAGAAGAAAGAAACTTCATTCTCAGAGTTCAATTACTTGGCACAACAACGATTGCCAGCATCAAAGAGTTTGGAGGATCGACCGAGAGACATTTAGCAACACTACTTTAAATATTCTCCTCGATGTTCGAGAAATCAAACATCAAGTAAAGTTCGGACTTTGGATTCAAAGGAACCATAAGAACAACTACTATAATAAAATATAGAAGAAGCCTCATGAAGATTGGTTGTTATTGCTGAATCAAGGGAATATGACAAAGGGTCTTTCCGGCTAAGTGTGTCAACCATTATATCAATCTTGCCAGAATTACAAAGAGAACTATGTCTAAACCTTCAGGAAAACCAACCATCATTGTTGCTTGAGATTCAACTTTGGTTAGGTGGTATAATACTTCAGACTCAGCATCTCCGAATAGAAGGTTTGCAACATTTACCACGAAGGTACAGTTACTAGATTCTCAAGATATGGACTATAGTGCTAAGCTCCAAAAGCCTAAGCTAGATTGCTATACCCATGTATTAGCATCTTGCCGAAAGACAACTGCATACATATAAAGTACAAACAATAAAACATACATGTGTCCTTACGAAAAGAAAGATAACTCTTCTCGAATCCACGGCGACATATTTCAACAATTGCACGTGAACCGGAGAAGGTTACTTCTAACATCCAGAACTCATACTTCGAGATGACTCGAGGATGGTTCTCGAAAGTTTCCAACATTAGTTCTAATTGTTCCATATGAATACAATCTAACATGGAGAAATAAGAATGTCATTAATGGGCTCAACAACAAACTTACTAAGATACTGCAAAAGAATGAACTCATATGTGGCATGAACAAAGAAAGAATACTGGTCAGACCAAAGAACATGAAGATGTATTCAAGTGAAACATCACAAGTGGAAACACTATCAAGATAGTCCTTGGAACTGAGTTTGATTTGACGATAACCCAAATCAAATCCAAAGAGGGGAAGATATCATGTCCACGAAGGAGATAATATCTTTCTTCAACACAAAAAAACTAGACATCCCTCTACGAAGGAATAGAGTCGGATGGAACTTTTGTCTTACAACTCTCCAAGTTGTTGTTTAAGCTCAACCAACTAGTTCAGGGGTATCCAGTACAAATCCTTGGAGAAAGGAGCAGTTCAGAGCACTTGCTTTCTCAAGAACTTGACAACACGGTCATGTTGCGACATGGCGATACTTCTAGTGGACTTCTAGAATATCACGAACCACCGATATAACACTTAGTTCGAGAGGAAACTTGCTTTGTAAGGAAAGCAGACATAGTCTCAGAGCTTCGGCACAAGCCTAACTCTTTGACTGAAGAGAGCGTACCAGAATAACGTACTTGGTAGCACAATCATCCTTTGCTTAGTGACAGGGTTAACTAATCACGCTAAGAATGACACAAATGTCCTTAGAATTCAAAATAATAATAATTGCTAAGAATCTCTGATGGCCACATTATTACGCACTCGCATCCTCACGAGCGCGAAAGCTCGAGGAAGGGTGGGTATTTATGTGTAAGAGCATCACTTCATTAAGGGGTCAGGAAACTCAGCACGACCTCTTAGTATAAAAGAGTGTGACACTTTAAGGTAGAACAGACAGAAGCTAAGCCCTGCATCTAGATCTGCGGATTACAACACTTTGACTTGGTCCTAGATATGACAAGGTACTGGAGTTTGTTTCTCCTAGACATTCCAAAATGGTTTTTCATGATGGACCACAGGAGTATCTTGCATCGAAAAACACATATGCATATTTACTACTTGGCTACCAACTGGTAGACAAAGGTCGAAAACAACAAGGGAAAAATAACATGCTCAGGATAAAATCCCGAGATGTGGATGCATAAGTCAACAATCTCCCGAAAACCAATGCATAGAAAAGGTAAGGTGTGGCAGAGTCATGAATATAGATGCGAGACTCTTGAAGAGTACTCTTGTCGTGATATTTTTGGTTCCATTAAAGAACATCTGCCATATCATGTGGTAGGGGAAGTCCTTAGTTGTCTCAATTCAATTGCGACAAAGACCATAAGCTTGAAGGATAAAGTTATAGTACCAGCCATCATGAGGTAATGTATGAACATTAACAACAAGGGTCAATAAAATGGATCTTGGGTTAAAGGTCAGCTTCATGTACAAGATTCACAACACCAGAATCCAGAACAGTCAGGGATCTTCGGTTCAAGTCCAAGGTTTCAAACCCAAAGAAAGGAGTAACTACTACTTTAGTGACATAGTGTATACTGTGAGATAGTGATCGCGAGGTAGCTTCCAGAAGAAGAAACAACTTCTAAAGTACAAAAGCAAATGAAAAGGAGGCACACGAGCCGAAAGGAAACCTCGAAGCCTAAAACATAATACTGCAGATCCAACAATATAATATTGTGGGTCCAAAAGATAGAGAGATCATGATAGAAAGGAATCTCTCAAACGAATAAGAGCAAAGGGGAACAAGGAATTCACAACACACAATCTCTAGAAAATCCAACACTAGGTCAACTGGATGGGAAATGACATGCCGAAAATGCACCTAAGCTTTGAATGACTAGAAGAGATATCAAAAAATTTCCATAGTCAACACAAGATAAGATGACCCAGAGTAAGAGAGAAACTAGATAAGGATAAAAAGAAGCATACTAGAGTTTTCGCAAATACTTTTCAACTTTAAAATAGTTTTCGAAACACTAGACTCAACATCGACCAATAGCAAGGTTTTCATACGGCCGGTACAACTATGATACCAAAACCTGTGACACCCCCGGGATCAGGGCTAAACAAATCCTAGACCTCCGTCTGACATAAGCTTAAATTTGAGCTCGAGGATATCCAGTGAAGAACCGATAACACAACAGTGACCCTACGACACAAAATTTATTACAGCAAGCTCATAACTAAGCGATGATCCAAATTATTACAAGTAGAGGTCACTAACCACAAACATCAAACAACAGAAGGGAAATTATGCTATTAAGTATAGAAAACTTAACAAATGGCCTAAGAGGCCTGAAGCATAACGATGACGTCCTAGCCCATAGATTCCAGGCTGTCGGCCGGGAACCCCAAGCTACTCGTCGATGTCGATGTAGTACGGAACTCGTATTCAGGGGAACACTTACTCTGCTATAAAAGTATCAATAAAGCAAGGGCGAGTACAGGGTGTACTCCGCAAGACTTCTGGCTGGTGGAGTTGTTTTGTATAAAGCCACTTTTGTTGGTAAAACAAGAGGGAGAAGAAGCTGGTCTAGTCAGAGTATTTTAAAAGGGGATAAGAGAGCGACATCGCCGAAATATTTATCATCATATTTTTATATCCACCAAGTCATCATCATCTACCAACTAGGATCACCCCCTCATACCCATGAGGAAGCATCCTTAAGCGTGGACATGGGTTTCCGAAAGATTATTACCTTGCAGGGGTGTACAACTTTACCCACACGTAGTAACCTTCTCTTAGTGCCACGCGATAATCCCTCTTCCTTGGAAGGCCGGCAGAGGGTGGTTAGACAAGACCTTTACCTTACTTTCGCCTAAATCCATGAGTCTCCAAGAAATGGTTCCATCAGCCCATATCTCTATGTCCAAGGATCGGGAGTACTCCTGGAGCCTCCTTCCTCCTTGGTCACGCCCTATATGATGCACCATCTTCAACCCATCCAAATATGCAGATGCCAAATAGATAACTACGGACTCATGGATTAGACTATGCAAGTTATTGAGTCAAGGGGGTTCCCAAGCCCCCGTGTGGTTGCATGCTCATCTAGGTTCAATAGGCAAGAACTTCCGGGTCCTAGGCATGGCGAGCATGGGACTACAAAAACCACATCCCACCATGGCCTCCCATACAAGCCTTAGCATGTTTAAATTCATATCACCTCGGATCTTATCTCATCACGTTCTCCTGTCATACTAGGTTCTCTATGTCTGATACATCATCTGGATGAACCAGACTCAACAGCTATGTATGGCTAAGCAGGACACAGATATAAGCTCTAGCAGTGCACACAAGCCAAACCTAGTTATGCTACAAGCAGTGGATCAGGTAATATAAGCTCAAAGGGAGTAATGCAGTAGAAAGGATACTCTATCTATTGATAAAAGACCATAGTAGAATCGTATGCAACATGGCAAGAATATAAATGATTTTGAAATTATAGGATTATATCATGGTGGGGCTATGCTTGCCTTTGCTAGTTGATAATAGATAAGCAGATCTTCGGGATCCTTGTACTTGACTTTATTATAGTTGGTAAAGTATTATTCGTCAATCTTCAATCTTCGATGGTGTTGATCTTGGTCTTCGATCTCGATCTCGATATTGTATTCTATCGAGGAAGAACCAAACACCGGATAGAAAGGGAAACAATCAACACATGGCATCGGTGCAATGTTCAAGCAAGGATGATGATATGACACGTTAAATTATATCGAAATATAACCCTAAGGCATGTTTGGTAGTTTGAACGGGGTTCCGAGGCGTGAAAACCCTAACTCGGGGAAACTCTGGATGTATATGAGAGGGGTTGGTTTGTTCTTCTAATTAAACTTGTCATGAAAGTTGGTTAACAATGCATGATTATATCTTAGATAGATTGTTCTCATTTTTCTGAACATTATGATATATTATTTGTATTTTTCTGACTTATAAATAATTACTTATTGAATTTATAAGATTTAAACCATTTCTAAATTCAAACAAAACTGGGAATACTTTTGTCACTGAGTCTCTCCCTAGCCACAGAGGCTGACAGAGGGTCCCCTTGGCCACCTTAGCTTCCATGCGGCAGGGTGGGACCTAGGCTGGGTTTGACAAGGTCAGCTCGCGCCTGCTGACGCACAGGTGACGTCAGCGTGACATCACGCCGGCGAGGCACATAGCACGGCAACGAGGCGACGGTTGTGGCGCGCACAGGGCTGCAAGACGAGGCCATCTCTAACCAGGGCATCGCGGGCTACCTAATCACGGTGGCGCTGCTTGCTAATGGTCACCAGACCATGGCCGACGATGAGCTCACGTGGCAGCGGACACTGGTCGACGACAACAAGAAGATACAGAGTGAAAGAAGGAACAAGGCGAGGTCTAGCAGGACCACTGGCTCACCATGGTGGTCGAGGGCGTGACGGTGAGGCCGGACAAGGTAGAGGGCGCCGGTAATGGTTACGCCAAGCGGCGTCGGGCTCAGGGAAGAAGGGGTTGGTGCTGATGATTCGAAGCTTCCTTAGCCGATTCCTTGGGCCAGTCGAAGCAGGGGAACATACGGTGCTAGTGGCATGCTTGGACGAGCTCGGGGGTGGCCAGAACGGCAACGTCCAGTGGCTGCCGAAGCTAGGGTTTCGGTCTCCAAAGGGGAACGGAAGAGGGATGTCGCTGGTGAGAGTAGGAGGGGATAAGGATGAAACAGGGGATCAGCGTGGTTCTTATCCTCACCTCGGAGTTCGTCCGACGACCAGGAGAAGGCGGCGGTCATCGATCGTGCCGGCGATGACATCGAGCAGGAAGCCTGCTTGGAGGAAGACGACGAGGAAAGGGATCAAAGGGGTATGGGCCCTAGATGGGCTGCTGCTGGGCCAAGCGGGGCTGCAGGCGCCGTGCGGGTGGGCGGAAGGGAGGGAGAAGAAGGAGACGGGCTGACTGGGCCAGCAGCTGTGGGTCTGCTGCTGTTTTTTTATTCAACACCTTTTTATTTTCTGTTTCGTATTTTCAAATCCTTTTCTAGTTTGAACACTCTGAAATTACTAGAACTTTATAAAATTCATTTGAACACATAGGGGCCCTCCATACTATTTTGGCTCCACATACTTTGTACTTTTCAAATATTTAAAACCATTTTGAATAGGTTTTCAAATAGAGAGGGAAAAGCTAGGGTTAGGGTTTACATTTTATTTTTCTTTGCATGCATTTTACTAGATGATGCTCATGAATGCACAAATAAAACCCTAATTAGAGTTTAACTAAAACTAGGGTGTTACAGTAAATAAGAAGGATAGCCGGCCAGCTATGCTTTTGACCCAAGTAAAAACTTCGCCGTGATAACGCTACAATCGGGACCAATAAAAGTCCACTGGTAGCCTTTGAATGATGCGTGGCTTCCATGCATGTCGCGCCTCGCCACGTGGCTGCATAAGGATTCTGCCTAGGTGCCCTCTCAGGACCTGGGAACGCTCCCGCTGATGAGTGCATATTTGCATCATATTTTATATTATTATTTTACACTATAGTGGTAGGATCTTGGTATTTTACGGCGCTCACGTGCATCTTTTATGTCTATTTTCACCAGGATCAGGACAGATGATGGATACGATGGACATAATTCTTAGAATAGTTGTATTGGAGCGTAAAGGAGTCAAAAACAACGTAAATATCTTATTTGGGAAATATTAATAACACCAGAAGAAAACCCGAAGAGATTGGAGGACACAGAAGGTTTAACGACCAACTATACGGCGGGAGCAAATTTTTTGGCCATATCGTTCCTGCCGTATAGTTGGCGCCGCCTCTGCCTCCTCAAATAGTTTCACCCCGTGCAACTGGATTGGAGAGACAACATATAGGACAGCCAGAAATCGCCGAAAACCTCATCTCTAGAAGGGATATGAGAGGGAACTTTCCCTAGGGATCCATCTTCGCCCTACGCATATTTGGGAGGCAAAGGCATCGATCTCCGTCTTCATCAACCCCTGCATCACCAACACCTTCATCCATCCCATCTATATCTTGTTGTAATTCCCGTACTAGTTGTGGATTTATACAAGAACTATTCATCAACAATTGTTTCCATTATCATTGCGATGATGTTTATTGCCTCCATGTCTGAGTAGATCATTAGTTCTTGGGGAGATGGAGAAACCCTAATATGAGATTGAGATAAGATAGAGATTATTATGTTATACATCATTATGTGTATGTGTTAATTGTCTTCATATTGATGTTGGGAGTTGTGCACCTCCTTAATATTTGCTTCTTATGGGGACTTGATGATGGGGATTACCTGTTGGTAGACGGAGGGATGATTGCACTTATTGTGACTATAAAGCTGTTGTCATTCCTTACATACTAACTCGGGGAAGCAAGGATAACTCATTAAGACATGTCCATGCCATGGGAAAAATCCTTTAATAGCAGGATAGTACGTTTGATGTTGTTTATCTGTCGGCTGTGGTTATGAAGGATGATGTGTGTAGTGGTTGCTGCCTATTCGTCCATATATGGAGATCCTCCCACGTACATACATGTCATGAGAATATTTGCTATAATAATCTTGATTGATCAGTCCAAATTGCTAGCGGTGTATCCACCACTCCGTGAGAACGCCTTTTTTCCTACTGCAGTTCCAAGCTTTCTTACATACGTGGCTACTACTTTATGCATTAAGTTTTACTTCAGTTCATTTAGTTACTTCACTCAATCAAAAACCCAAAAACATTTTTACTTTTATTGCATCTTTAAATTACTCCTTAAGTACTTCGTTTAGTTTTAGTTAAAAGAATTTTAGTCTTTTGAATACTGCTTCCTGTGGGATCGATATCTTTATTTCAAAACTAGCTACAAATGATCTGTGCACTTGCAGTCATCAAGCTATTTTCTGGCGTCGTTGCCAGGGAGCTTAGCGCTATAAGTCACTTTACTTCTAGTTATTTACTTTTGGTGTACTAATTTTTAATTTTAATTGTAGGACCATAACAACAGACACCACTCAGCATTTAGTCTAGCTTGTGGCAGTAAGGAAAATGGGTTAGCCCATGGACGCTTTTATAACTGTCAACAAAAGCATAAATCCATATGGTATTGAGACCCATCCTTTATTATTTGAACTACTACACTTTAAGAAATTTGTAGGAACCGATGAAGAGAGACCATATGGGCACTTAAAATTCTTTGAAGATGTTCTTGGTTCCTTTATGTTCGATAATTGTAATCTAGAAATGGTTTAAATCCAGTTGTTTAAACAAACACTCTCAAATTATATTTGCAACTGGTATAGATCATTTTGTTCAGAAGCACCAAGGAATTGGATAGAATTAACAACCACCTTCCTATCCAAGTATTACTCAGAAAGCAAAGCTAGCAGGATGTGAGGTACTGTTATCAGTTTTAAAAATAATCTTGATGAGAGTTTGTATGAAGGCTATCTAGACAATTGTCCCCATCATCATGTGCCTGATTGGTTAATCACTCATACTTTTAATGGAGGGCTTAATAACAAAAATAGAACAAGCCTAGATACCGCTTATAATGGTAATTTTCTATCTTATACCTATGATGAAGCCTGGAAATTGATAATGAAAATGAGGGAGACAACGTAAAATCTTAAAAACGAGGAGATCAATATGAATAGTTCTTCTATATATGTTTGTGTTAACGATTTTCTTGCAGATAAAAGTACTTGTGTGATGATTAAAACCATCGGTGTTGATTCTAACTCAGTAAAGAAAATTATTGAGAATTATGCAGGGCATCTACAGGTACCTAAAGAATGGAAACCCTCTAAACCCCTAGAAGAAAAGAAGCGCGCAAGGGAAATTGCGCCAATGGTAGAGTTTTCCTCTGAACATATTCAAGAGAATATCAAGAAAAAGTGCAGAGAGAAGGAACACATAAAGAGAAGATTAAAGAAACTAGAAAAGGACCCCGATGCTACCAATGCAAATATTGTTATATTGAAGGATCTTATGGAAGCACGCACCATGGATAATGAAGTGGTTATGCTTGACTTTGAAACTTCGGAATTCATCAAAGGTAAGGTACAAGGTAACGAAATTTCCAAGCCTATGACTCCAATATATTTTGGAGAAAATTTCTTATAGGGAATATGTGAGCCTATATCCACTATAAACATTATGCCTTCATCAGTTTATGAGGAACTTCGCTACAATTTAAATAATCCAGATGTGGAATCAGTATACACTACTATTAAACTGTCAAATAAAACTAATTTAAATCCGGAAGGTGTTATTCAGAATGTTTATGTCTTTATTGGATCACTCATGTACCCCCTTGATTTTCATATAGTTGATATGCCTCGAGATTATTTTTGTCCTATTCTTTTAGGCATGCCTTTTGTCTCCATAACCAAAGCTCGAATTGATAATAAAAAGGAGACTATATCAATGATGTTTGGGGAAGAGGAAATGACATCCCACTTCGCTAAACTAAAAAAGAGGCCATATGAAAAATAAGATATCAAGGAAGGGAAAACAATTGCCGAGCTAGCCGCAATTCATTTCAGCACTCCGCAAGAAGAATTAGAGAGAAGCCTAATCAATTGGGAGGAGGCACCTGATGATAAGGAAAGAGAAGACATGGATGATTACCTTGATTCAGTTCTGAAAGCACTAAATCCACATGACTATGAAGAACTGGTAAGAAAAGATTATGAAGAACCCCCGCCAATTGAATTGAAACAAATCTTTGACGATATGATGTATGAGTTTTTAGATAATGATAATAAATATCTTGTTACTATTAGTAAAAATTTATCAGAAAATGAAACAAATAAACTCACCTTGGGTCTTGATTAAGCATCGTGAAGCTTTTGGATATACTCTAGTGATATTAAAGGAATATATCCATCTGGTGTAACGCATAGGAATACCATGCTTGATGATGCTGTACCTGTAGTTGACACATAGATAAGGCTTGATCCGAAAATGAAGGAAGTAGTAAGAAAAGAAGTTATACACTTATTAGATGCCGGCATAATATATCCTATTTCTGATAGTAAATGGGTTAGCCCAGCTCATTGCATACCAAGACATGGAGGTCTTGATACTGCTATGGATGAGGATGGTGAGCTAGTTCCTGTAAGACCTATTGTTGGTTATCGCATGTTCATCAATTTTATGAAACTAAACCATGAGACACAGAAAAATCATAAACCTATACCATTTATGGATAAAGTGTTGGAAATAATTAGTAATAATTCTTATTTTTGTTTTCTTGATGGTTATTCCAGTTATTCTCAAATTGCTATTCAACTAGAAGATCAAGAGAAAACAACTTCCACTTGTCCTTATGGCACATATGCGTATAGATTAATTCCCTTTGGCTTATGTAATACAGCTGCAACTTTTCAAGAATGTTTTTTAAAAATCTCTGATGATCTTGTTGAGAAGACTATGGAAGTTCTAACAAATGATTTTGTTGTTTGTGTAACAACATTTCATAATTGCCTCTACAATTTAACCAAAGTTCTGTAGAGATACAGACAATCAAATTTGGTTTTCAAGTGGGAGCAATGCCGTTTCATGGAAAGAGAAGGTAAAGTTTTTGGACATAAGGTTTCAAAGAAAGGTATAGAAATAGATAAGACTAATATAAATGCTATAGAAAATATTCCAGTACCTTAGGACATAAAAAACTTAAAAATGTTTTAGGGACATGCAGGTTTTTACAAGTGTTTTATAAAAGATTTTGCAAAAATAGCTATGCCTCTCACCAAACTTCTTGAGAAATAAACTCTTTTCTATTTAGATCATGACTGCATTGCAACTTCTGAAAACCTTAAAAACAAATTAGTTTCAGCAGTTATCATGCAATCTCCAAAATGGGATGAACCTTTCGAAATTATGTTTGATGCTAGTGATTATGCTTTAGGAGCTATATTAGGACAGCGAGACGGGAAAAATTTAAATGTTATTCATTACGCTAGTAGAACTCTTAATAAGATTCAGAAAAATTATGCTACTATAGAAAAAGAGTTTCTAGCTATAATTTTTTCTTGTGATAAACTCAGATCTTGCATCATTAATTCTAAGATAATAGTTCATACAGATCACCAAGCTTTGCATCACATCCTTGTGAAAAAGGATGTGAATCCTAGGTTGATTAATGGGTTTTATTACTGCAAGAATATGATTTGAAAATAGTAGATAGGAGGGGTAAAGATATTCTGGTAGCAGATCATCTCTTTAGGATGGAGGGAATAATTACTGACCCCGTACCTATACATGAGTCATTTCTGGGAGAATATTTAGCAAATGTTGAAATCGCTGATCCTTGGTTTGCAGATTATGCTAATTATCTTGCATTAAAATTTGTACCTCTTGGTATGATAACAAATAAAAGAATGAAATTCTTTAATGATCTTAAATATTACTTTTGGGATGATACGTATTTATATCATTATGGACCAGATGGAATGATTCGGAAGTGTGTTCCTAACCATGAAATGAATGCAATTTTGCAAGCTTGACATGACAACCCGTATGGAGGACATCATGCAGGCAAGCGAACTACAGCGAAGGTACTTCAATCCGGATTCTATTGTCCCACCTTATTCAAGGATGCACACAGGTATGTAGAACGTTGTGATGCTTGCCAAAAAAGAGGTAATATAGTTAGAAGACAAGAGATGGCAATGAATTATAGTCTTATAATTGAACCATTTGATGTGTGGGGAATGGATTACATGAGAACCTTTATAGAATCAAATGGCTATACTCATATTTTTTTTGCAGTCAATTATGCCACTAAATGTGTTGAAGCTATTCAAACAAGCCATACAGATGCAAGTACTTCAGTGAAGATGATCAACGATGTCATATTCCCTAGGTTTGGAGTTCCTAAATTTTTAATCACTGATGGTGGTTCTTATTTTATGAAGGGAACTTTTAGGAAAATCCTCTACAAATATGGATTAACTCACCGTGTTCCTTCACCATATCATCCTAAAACGAGTGGTTAAGTGGAACTCTCTAATATAGAACTAAATACCATATCGAGAAGACGATGGATAAATCAAGAAAAGATTGGTCATACAAGCTAAATGACACTCTTTGGGCATACTGAACTACATTTAAAAATGCAATGGGTATGACACCATATAAGATGTTTTATGGCAAGGCATGCCATTTACCTTTATAATTGGAACATAAAGACTTTTGGGCAATCCACAAGTTAAACTATGATTTTAAAGCAGTAGGAGAAAAATGTTTATTAGATATTCATGCTTTAGATGAGTTTAGAAGTTAGGATTATGAAAATGCTAGATTGTTTAAAGAAAAAGTAAAAAGATGGCATGATAGAAAAATAGAAAATAAGGTTCTTAACAGTGGAGACAAGGTTTTGCTCTATAATTCTGGTCTTAAGTTGTTTCTAGGAAAGATCAAATCAAAGTGGGGAGGCCTCAATATAGTTGAAGAAGCTTCTGCATCGGGAGCAGTGAAGCTCCAGGGAAAAACACCCTCTCTTTCATGGGTGGTAAATGGACAACGCTTGAAGCATTATCAAGTGCAGTCACCATACGAGTGATTACGCTAGAAGAAATGATTAAGAAAACGTATGGAAGGAATGAAAACTGGAAGAAGGATACAGTAAAGACTAAGTGAGCAACATCATGGTCAAGCTATTGACCATAAAAGAGCAATGCATGGGAGGAAACCCATGTGAAATAAAAGGTTTGAGTAAAATTTTAAAACTTTCAAATTAAGATTAAGTTGTGTTGAATAAGGAACACTGAAGCTCTAGTGAAGTGGAAGAAGTTTGATAATGCTAAAATCTCGTTCAATGGATGTTAATGTTGGTCAAAAATTTAAGTTGCTATTTTTCTGTCAAAACTTGGTATTTCATTAAGTTTCAGGTTAATAAAGAATTCTCAGAGAAACAGGTAATTTTTTGTGATTCCAGAAGGTTTAACGACCAACTATACAGCGGGAATAAAAATTCTGGCCGTATAGTTGCAGTCGTATAGTTATCGACCCCATCTCCGAAAATTTATTCCTAGGTACAGAAGGTTTAACGACCAACTATACGTCAGGAAGGAAAATTTCGGTCGTATAGTTGCGGTTGTATAGTTATCGACCCCATCTCCGAAAATTTATTCCAAAGTACAGTAGGTTTAACGACCAACTATACGGTGGGAAGGAAAATCCCGGCCGTATAGTTGTTACCGCCATAGGAAAAAGAAAAGAATTTAAGTCAGATCACAACTATATGGCAGGACCTATACGAGCCACACCTATATAGTTGCTCGTTACAAGCGGCGGCTAGGGTTTTCGACCTCCCCTTTTAAAGACGATTGCATCTAACCTTTTCCATTAAGTTTTCGCAGAGCTACAGCCTCCAGCCTAAAAAATCCTTGCCATCCCTATACAAGCCCCTTTTTACAATATCCGTGCAGCAAAGTGATGGTTGTAGAGCCATCCACACTCAAATTTAAACTGTATATTATTTATATTTTTGATGAAATATCTCTCTAAACTCTGCTAGTAATGCCTAATGATCAAAGGGGTATGCAATACTTTCTTTCTATTTTTCCCTACACAGATAATGACATTTGATGATGGGAATCACAACATTAAAGTAAATGATACGAGTTTTCCAACACGTCAAAGAAACCAGGAGCCGTGAAGCGGAGACATTATGCTTTAACGACCAACTATACAGCGGGAATAAAATTTGGGCTGTATAGTTCCGACCGTATTTGTAATACCTCGGACACTACGCTCTAAGTAACAAGCCTAGAATGAACCCAAAGTGCATGAGGTGTTACATCTGGTCTCAGAGCCGACCCTCGTGGTTACATGGGCGTGTGCGGGTCAGTGGCGGACATGTGTAGCATGGCGTGTGTGGCCTGGAGTGGATATGACATGACAATGTGCCGGCACTAGACGCACAGACGTGTGCCAAGAGGGGACGTTCCTGGCTTGTGGTTGATCGACGAGGACGTCGATCTTCTAAGGGTGGGTGTATGTGAGACCCTGGCGCATGGCTCAATTGGATTGATAGGAAACCCATACCAACAAGTTGCAACTTCTTTTCCGGAAGCTCATTCGAAAAGAACTCTAAGGTTAAGCGTGCTTGTCCTAGAGAAATTCTAGGATGGGTGACCAACCGGAAAGTGGGTACTGGGTGTGCACGAGTAAGGACAAAGTGCGCAGAAAAGACTAGTGTTGGTCTGTGGAGTTAGTCTTGAGATCCTATTGAGCTGCTAGAAGTGACAGTCGTCGGTCCGGAATGACCGGGGGTGTTACAGTATTGTTGCCATCGACACCGCTAGGTCAAACAGAACAACTTTCATGAAGGGACTCCTATATAAAGAGGCCTCGGGCAACGAGAAAAATCTCTCGCTTCGCCACCGATGACACCCATCCATCAGAAACCACGCCGCCAGAGGAATAGATCTAGATCAAATCTCCAAACCCTTCTCCACCACCATAGCCATATTCCACCACTTGTAATAGTAGATCTCTTCTCCAATTGGCGACATTGTAATACTATTTGCTATTAATCTCATGATTTCCATTACAATATTTATGATTGTTGATTTCATCTCTATGTATGAGTAATTTTCCTTGGGCTAAGGGCTTAGGCCTAGCCATGTAGTATGTGCATGTTATTTATCATAGATGGGATCATGTATTAGTTTTTATGACATGATGATTATTGTACCCTCTCTTGCATCAATCTAAGGACGTGTTAGGTACCTAAGACCCCGAGGATTGACCCAGGTATAGGGAGTGTGAGTAATGACTAATCTGCAGGATGGGAACCCCAATGACAGAAAGGGTAGTATGGATGTATGTGAGGGATTTACTTGGGATAAACCGTGACGTCACTATGCATATCTTTAGTTATCTTTGTTCTATGGATGAGACTAGCAGGTTATTGCTACAAGCGGTTGCTGAGGAAATAGCAATTATGGATGCACTGCCCACATATAATTATCTTGCTCTAACAATTATATGCATTCTTTATTATTATCTTTTATTCCCATCACATGTTTTGCACAACTACAGGTGAAACCTAAAGCCCTAGGCCCTCTCTCTTCATCATCGACAACAACAAAATACATCCAACTCTTGGTCCGGTAAAACACAAAAACGATTCCAAAACTCCCGAAGGTCCATTAAAGTAACTTCATGTAAGACCCCACCTTTATAAAGGTAATTGTCCCTGTGATTGCAATGCTAGTCCCTGGATCAATTGCTAGCATCCAAAGTTTAAGATGAAGTACATAGAAACAAAGGTCATTATTACATCGTCATTCCAGAGATAGCATAGTATTTTACAACTCCATAGCCATAGGCTAGTACAAGAGTTTAACTTAACAACATAAATAAAAGTCTTCATCTTCATGTGCCACAGGCAAGCATGTTGAGTGTAGACTCATCACCCTAATCCTCATCAGAGTAATCTGCAACATCACAAGTTACAGCCACAGTGGGTCAATACATTGGAATAGTATTGGAAAGTGATACGTTAGTAGAATAATAGTTTCTATCTTCTACATGAATTTGGCTAAGTGTATCTTAGGATTGCTTTTCTCAAAATAGGTTTTACCTATCAGTTGAAAACACTAAGTTTTTATTTGACAAAAACTCCCAAGGAACCACCAATTGACATTGGTGAACCTTTACCCTTGTTCAACAACAAGTTTTTAACTTAGAAAATTGGGATGAGGAGATTCTTGATAGCTTCCATGTCTTGATGCTCAAATTGTCCATTGCCGGGGACACGGCTAAGTACTTAGATTCTTCCTTCTCGAGAGGTGGTGCACTTTCCCCACAAGACTCGACATGCATTGAGACAGGACCTTTCAGAAGTCTTCCCTTAGACCAAAATGGACGCGTTCCCAAAACTATCACCCCCTACCACCAACTGTCCATTTGGCTAAGTTATTGCAACCTATATGATCCAGGCAGAGCCCATATTGCCATGTGGCTGTACTAGAAGCTTCTTAACATATGGCATCTCAAATCCCTTTGTTCCTGGGAGGCTTTCCACATGTGTGATACATAAGGTAGACCATAGATATGGGCCTTGTGTAACCACTCAACATAACCCAAACATACCATTCCACCCAGGTGATTCATTCACTTAGTTGTTTTTATTAAGAAAAAACACAAGTCAAAAGAATTAGCAAAATTTCATAGCAAGAATATATTCCACCCTTGTTTGCTATTATCGAGGCTAAGCATGGCAATATAGTAAGTATCTTAACTTAGAAAAAATTCTAACAATTCTACAACTACTAGGATTTCCCAAGCATAGCATATTGATACTTAGTAAAAATTATCATGCAAGCCCTATACAAAATACCACTAATGCATAGTTAAAAATATCGGGACAAAATATGAAGCACCACTTGCCTTGATAGTTGGGGGAGTTGCAACAATCCTCACAATCACAATCACCACTATCACCAAAATCTACACATAAAATGATAGCACCAAATTCATATTCCAAACAAATCAAGCAAAAATATATGAATGCATGCAAATTCCATGTGATGATTTTTCCAAACTAACAAGACAAGTAAAAAGGTACTGAACACCAAACTAAACATTTATACAACAATTAAACTTAATTTGGCCTTTAAAATATTTTCCAAATAATTTTTATACACAAAATAGGCCTACAAATGTCTCTGCATAAAATTCTATTTTAACAGAGAAAAAAATATAAAACCAAGCCTACGGATGTGTAGGATTTAATTTTGTGATTCCAATGGTATATTATTTGTATTTTTTGGATAAACAGAACAAAAGTTATTGAATTTACAAGTTTGAATAACTAATAGATTCAAAAACAGATTTTAATTTAAAAACCTAGACACGTGGGCGTATCTGATTGGCCTGTACCGGTTCGGCTAGATCGATCAACGAGATCCGCAGGATTTAAATGAAATCGCACGGGCCAGATCTAACCATACCCCTTCGTTAAGTGATCTAATCTAGCGCGCTAGATCTAGATCTAACGGCCCAAGACGGCTTGGCCAAGAACTGGCGGCGTGCGTGGTTGCAGCGGCGGCAGCGCTACTGGAGGCGACGGTCCGGAGAATATAGAGAGGGTTGGGGGTTGCGGTTTGGCTTACCAGACTCGCAAGAACACGAGGAAGCTCAACGTGCTGCTGGCGTTGACAGTGGCGTGTTGAAGCAATGGCTAGCGCTCGTCGGAGTTGCGGGCGGCATCGGGTTCGTGTGGACGACGATGTTGACGACGTTTTGGATCGCCCTAGTACAAACCAGGGGCATCAGTAGTTGCATAAGGACAGGGCGAACTCGATAGGGTCAAGCAGAAGGCAAGGGGCGCTCGGGTTTTACCTAGATTGCTCGACGGAGTTGAGCTGCGGCTCGGTCGTTTGCAGAGGTGGACAGGGACGACGACCTGGGTCACGAGCAGGCAAACCAGAGGTGTGAGAAGGTGCACAAGGACACGAGGGTCACGCTCGTTTGAACAAGCATGGTTGGCTAAGGCTTGTTCCACTGATTCCATTGATATAAAGTTTGCAAAATTTGGACGTGTGGAACTAAAGTTATGGAATTTACAAAATTGAATCTCTAATAGATCAAATTCCGTCTTTTAAATCAACTACAGGCCACGTGTCTGTCTCTAATTGGACGAAAACGGTTCGCCCGGATCGGTCGCGTGGAGAGTTAGATCTAACTGAAAACATGCGGCACAGATGGTAGCGTACCCTTTCGATTGGATCTAATCCTAGCCAGATGATTCGCATCCTACGGCTACAACGCGTTTGCCAGGGACTGGCGGCGCTGACGGCGGCTGCGCGGCGGCGCGGCTCTGTCGATGACGCTGCCGACGAAATAGGAAGAGCGGGGAAGAGTGAGGTTGCTCACCAGGTTCACAATGAAGCACTGATTCCTGTTGTTGCTTTGGTTGGCCAAGGGGAGCACGGAGGTGACGACAATTGCTCGCCGGAGTCCCTGCTTCCGTCAGGCACGCTCGGCCGTTTTCGGAAACGAGGCTACAAGGCACGCCGGTGTAAAACAGAGGGAGCATTAGACACGTGCGAGGAAGGAGAGTATGCTAGTGTCAACTAGAGAGGAGGGGGAGGTCAGGGATTACCAGAGGAGCTCATCGGAGTTGACCTAGCAGTCGGTGGCGTTCAGACGAAGACGGAGGCGAGGCTGTGGGGCATGCGTGGGCGAACGGAGACCACGGGCAGGTGCGTGAGATGATGGGGATCAAGCTGGTGTGAGCTAGGAGGTAGGAGGGGGTCGGGGCTTGCCGGAATTTGACAGGGAACTCGTCGGTGGTAGTGAGGTTTCGAGCAAAAATTATGGAGAGCCTGGGGCTCCAGTGGTGTGATGACTGGAAGGAAAGGGATAGAGGAGGGAGGCGAGTTCACGAGCATCATCACTGGGTGGGATTAGTGCGTCATTTAGGCAAATTGAACACGAGTAAACGACGCTGGAAACGGCCGGAGTGAGGGGAAAGAATTGGTCGCGCGGTTTGAAGACGACGCCAACGTGGCTGTGGGTCCTCTTTGACAGTGAGATAGAGAGAGGAAGAGTGGGTCCAGGCTTGCAGTGAGTGAGGGGTGCGGCCTGCGGTGAGAAAACGTTTCGGCAGAGGGGGAAATAGGTGGGCTGGACTAGGCTGTTTGGGCCGGCTGGGCTGGGTCGTCCAGACTCATATTTTTTTCCCAGTTCTGAATCTTTTTCTTTTTCCCAAATCAATTTCTGTTTTGAAATTCAAACAACAAATCAAGTCAAATTTCCACCACACTTTATAATTGAATCTGGTTCTGTTTATCAACATAAACCAATTCCCAAGATAAAATAATATTTTATTTTAGAGTCCATTTATAATTAAATAAAATGGACCTTAGTTATTAAATCAAATAGGATTTGTTTTATTAAAATCTTTATTTTGAAAACTAAAATAAAACCAAAAACACTTTAGTAGGTTTTAATTGAAAAAATAAAATACTTGGAAAATTTATTTAAAATAATTTAATAAGTTTTGATGTTTTATTTAAAATGGGAAAAGCCTTTACTTTAATAAAAATTGGATATTAAATCCTTATTATTTTGTTTAAATAAACCTTTACTCTTTTAATCAAAGTAAAACCCTTTTGTTTTAAAATCTTGGCCAAGGTTTAATTTGGCTTTATAAAATAATCCTTATTTAGAAATCTACCTTTTCTTTTGAAAACCAAATCTTTTATTTAAAGATCCAAAAGTAGTAGCTCCACTTATTCAAATTTTTTTTTAATAATTGTTTAACTCTTCAAATCCCTTTGGGATTTGTTTGATCAAAAAGGTTTGAAGGTTTACAAATGGATTCAAAAGGTTTCTTCTCACCCTGAAAATCAACAAAGTTTTATTTTATTCCTTTATTTTTCACATTACAAGATTTGGAAAATCTTGGGATGTGACATCATTCAGCCAGAATTCACACTTGCTGAATTTGGCATATAGCTTATGCTCCCTAAGCTTCTCAAGTATCAATCGTAAATGCTCCTCATGCTCTTCGTTGCTCTTGGAGTAGATAAAAATGTCATCGATGAAAATGATAACAAATTTGTCAAGAAATTCCATGAACACATTGTTCATCATATTCATGAAGTAGGCTGGTGCATTTGTCAAACCAAATGTCATCACGGTGTACTCATACAATCCATACATAGTGGTGAAAGCAGTCTTAGGTATGTCTTCTTCCCTTATCTTTAGCTGAAAGTAGCCTGATCGGAGATCAATCTTTGAGAAGACACGGGCTCCTTCTAACTGATCAAACAAATCATTGATTCTAGGAAAAGGATACTTGTTCTTGATAGTCACCTCATTGAGTGATCGGTAATCTATGCATAACCTTTGACTTCTATCTTTCTTTTCAACAAACAGAACTGGTGCACCCCAAGATGAAGAACTTGGTTGAATAAATCCTTTCTGCAACTGTTCTCCAAGCTATTTCTTTAGTTCCTTCAACTCATCAACTGACATCTTGTAGGGTCTCTTTGCTATTGGTCCTGATCCTGGTAGCAAGTCAATCAGAAACTCCACATCCCTATCTGGGGGAATCCCAGGCAATTCCTCCGGAAACACATCCGGGTACTCTCTCACAATTAGCACACTATCTATGCTAACCCCCTTAAGAGAATTTAGCTTACTCCCTTTTGATTCAAAGTTAGACTTGAATCTAATCCATTTCTTATACGGGGTTGTGACTATGATAGTATGATTGGCACAATCTAGTACTCCTTCATACTTAGTCATCCAATCCATTCCCAAAATGGCATTCAATCCTTGGGAATCTAGGATTATCAAACTAACGGGAAACTTATACCTCCCAAATTCTATCACTAGATCATGACATCCCGAGTTCACTATCATTTCTCCACCAGGAGAACTTACTTTTATAGGACACCCAATAGTTTCAACTGGAAGTCCATTTCTATCAACATATGCTCTTGATATGAATGAATGCAATGCGCCAGTATAAAAAAGAACAAGTGCTGGAACAGAATTGAGTTTGAACTTACCAGCCACAGCATCAGATTCTTCATAGATTTTTTCCACATTGATGTGGTTCACTTGTCCCTTTTGGAAGGGATTGGGCTTGTTGGCACCTTCAAATTTATTTTCTGGGCACTCATTAGCATGGTGATCCATCTTCTTGCACTTGAAGCATTCAACCTGACTGAGATCTTTCTTTACATGTTGACTTCCACTTCCACTTCCACCTCCACTGTGGTGGCTTTTGTGTCCACTCTTGTGGTTCTTATACTTGTCATTATCATGACTGCGATGGTGCTTGTTGTCATGATGGCGGTTGTGGTTGTGGTGATTGTTATACTTCCCATGTTTGTGGGATCCAGAACTCCCACTATCATCATGATGCGAACGCTTGTGAGATGATCCCGAGCTGTGCATATCAAAGCTATGCTTCCTCTTTCTGCTCTCAACCTGTTTCATCTTGTTTTCCAAGATGGTAGCCTTGTCACAAAGTGATTGGTAGGTTGGAACATAGGCAACAGACAGCTGCAGGTTCCACTCATCATTCAGTCCTTCGAGGAATTTCTCCTTCCTCTTTGCATCAGTATCAACTTCATCCGGTGCATAGCGCGCCAGATTGTTGAATTCCTCAATGTACTCGGCCACACTACAGTGACGCTGCTTCAGATTGTGGAACTTCTTCTTCTTCAAATTCATCACTCCGGATGAGATGTGAGCTGTATGGAATCCATCCTCAAAGATAGCCCATGTCACATCCTCAAGAGGAGTGGTGATCTGGAAGTTATCCCACCATGTTGCTTCTGGCCCTTCAAGAAGATGTGTTGCGAACCTGACCTTCTCCTCGTCGATGCAGCCAATAGTCACTAAGTCCTTTTTCACTGAATGTAACCAGTCATTGGATATCATTGGATCAGTGGTTCCCAAGAACTTTGCAGGCCGTAGTCTCAGAAATCTGGTGAGCATGTCAAATACCGGATGATTATTCTGATTGCTGTTATTTTTGTTGTTATTCTAGTTCTGGTTCTGCATGAACACTGTCATCATCGGCATTAGTTGAGCTTGTGTTGTCATCAACTACTGCATCTCGGGAGTGATGTTGTTGTTGTTGTTTTGGTTGTGGTTGGCACGTCGGGGAGGCACCTGTGGTTTTAATAAGGTTAAGAATGAGATAACCATAGATGCTTAACATGCAAAATACATCACATAGAACAATCACAATAACCAAGCATCAAAATAACATAGAGTTTGAACGACATAAACAACAGGTTTTGAAAATGCAAACACACCATAGCAAGCCATCCACATGGTGGATGGTCATTGCGACTCAATAATCAAACTATGGTAGATGAAAGATAGTCGAGTAGTCTACACTACTCCTCTGCATCGATCTCCACATCAACAAGGGTAAGACCTGCATTGTCCATGGCGGTCTTGTACTCATCAACACTAGTGGTCAAGGCCTCAATCTTGGCCCTAAGATCCCTCTTCTATGAGCGAAGCCTCTCGATCACTCCCTGCTGGTGCACAAGCTCGAAGTCCTTGGCCTCTAACTCCTCCTTCATCTCCCTGATATTCTTGTTCCTGTCTTGGACTCTTTTCTCCTGGCTCTTGAACTTCTTGTCCTGGATTTCAAATTTGGCCTCCATCTCTTTGATGATCTCGTCTTGCTCCGCGAAGAGCTTGTCCTTCTCCCGTAGCTGAACTTGGAGCTCGTCATTGCTAAGCATGACATTGGTCCTACTAGTGTCGAGGAGTCTAAGAAGACCCTCTAGGTCCTGAAGGTACAGACGACTCGGCTCCATCCTCTCTCTAGTAGCATCATCGTACTCTATAGCCTCACCCTCCTTGTTGCGTCTCCCGAACGGGTGAAAGCAAAGACCTCTAAGCTCCGTGGAGTGCCTCCCTACCAGGTGTCCAAGTAACTCTTGCATGACTACATCTAAGCCTCTTTCCTTGTCATCATGCATCATCTTGAAGGTGATATCCTCCATGGGTGGCTCTGCCTGGCGTCCTGGCTATGTGACTCTGAAGCCCGAAAGGTGTAGGGGTTCGTAGCATGGAAAACAAAAAAAAATTACCACATGCACACAAACAGGCCAAGATCTATCTACTAGATGTAGCAGCGAGTCGATAGAAGCACTCACCCTCGAAGATTCCAAAGCGGTTAACGAGAGCACATTCTCGTGGGTGATGTCGTCTACACTTGCCGATCTCAATATAGCGTAGACGATCCTTCCGGCGCTGCGTTCCGGCAGCGCTTCCGCAGTCGGTCACACATTCGGTACTCGATGAAGACCTTCCTCTCCCTTGTTCCAGCAGGCAGAAGAGATTGTAGTTCTCCCCTCGCGATTCCGGCAGCACGTCGGCGTGGTGTCAGAAGTAGAGGGAAGATCCCGCAGGGATTCCCCTAAGCCGGTGCGAGTTATGGTGGATCTAGGGTTTATCGGTGATCTAGGGTTTAGAAGACCGGGAGGAGGAGGAGGTGTTGGCGGTGGCTAGGGCGACGGCGACTGGCGGGCAGCGGCGCAAGGCGGCGGCGGCTTGGCAGTGGCAGCGGCGGTGCGGGTATGGGAGTGCTAGGTCTTGTCTTTTGGGGCAGCCCTCCCCCTCTATTTATGAGAGGGGGGCAGCCTTGGGAGGGGTGGGTTTGAATCCAAACCCAAACCCAAGTTGGATTGAGAGAAGGACTCTTTCCTTCTTCCACTAGGAAACCATTGTTCCAGTTTGACTTTTCAAACTTCCCGTTTGACTTCCAATTTAGAGCTTTAATTCTCTCTTGCAAATGCCCAAACCAAGTTACCTAGGATATGATCCAATCATTCCACTTATCCATGACACATTCATGGTCCATTCCCCTTCTGGTCCGGTGAACCTTCTAGACCCTTCTAGAACCTCTCCGATGAAATCATCGGAATCTTTCCCGAACTCCGGAATCGAACTTTCCTTATATAAACCTTATTCTTCGGACCATTCCGGATATCCTCGTGATATCCCGGATCCCACCCGAGACTCCGAACAAAATTCATTGTCCCTACTAACATTCCATATCTACTAAACAACATCGAATCCTTAAGTGTGTCTCCCTACGGTTCGTGAATTAGGCGGACATGACCGAGACACTTCTCTGATCAATAACCAATAGAGGAATCTGGAAATTCTTATGGCTCCCACATATTTCTACGATTACTTTGTGATCGAATGAACCACTTACATATGATACCAATTTCTACGATTCTTATGGCTCCCACATATCTCTCGCGATAGTTTACTTATCCGCGGTTTTGATCGTCCGTATCGCTGCATACCTAGTTCAACCTCGTTACCGATAAGTACTATTTTCTTGTTCCCGTGATATGTGATCCCTTGTGAGCCAGTCACATTCTTGCAAGCCAATTGGATGACATTCCACCGATAGGGCCTAGAGTATATCTATCCGTCATATGGATGGACAAATCCCACTCTTGATCCATGTGCCTCAACACATACTTTCCGAATACTCAATGCCACCTTTATAGCCACCCAGTTATGGTGTGCTGTTTTATGTCATCAATGCATCCTTCCGGTGATGGTGATTAGCATGATCTCATGGTCAAAGGAATTAGGTGACTATGTATCAGAAAGATTATAGCAAATGAACTATTGAAATGACTTGATCTTTATGCTACCATCTTGTACACGCTTATCTATAGGAGTATGTCCATCATACCATTCTCCTAATGATATGATCTTGTTGTTAACAACATCTCAATATTCATGATCGGGAAACCATGATCATCTATTAACCAACAAGCTAGTATTACAAAGAGGCTTTACTAGGGACTCTAATTTAGTTTACAAATCACACAAGTATTAATGTTTCCGGTTTAATACTGTTATAGCATGAATGTAAACATTTATCATAAACACAAAGATATAATAATAACCACTTTTATTATTGCCTCTAGGGGATATCTCCAACAGTCTCCCACTTGCACTAGAGTCAACTAATCTAGATTACATGGTAATATACCGAACACCCATGGCGGTTTGGTGCTGGTCATGTTTTGCCCTCGAGAGAGGTTTAGTCAACGGATCCGCCACATTCAGATCTGTGTGTACTTTGCAAATCTTTATGTCACCATCTTGTACATGCTCTCGAATAACGTGAAAACGTAGCTTGATGTGCTTCAGCTTCTTGTGTGACCTTGGTTCTTGCGCATTGGCTATGGAGCCCATGTTATCACAGTAGATAGACATTGCCTCTAGGGCATATCTCCAACAGTCTCCCACTTGCACTAGAGTCAACTAATCTAGATTACATGGTAATATACCGAACACCCATGGCGGTTTGGTGCTGGTCATGTTTTTCCCTCAGGAGAGGTTTAGTCAACGGATCCGCCACATTCAGATCTATGTGTACTTTGCAAATCTTTATGTCACCATCTTGGACATGCTCTCGAATAGCGTGAAAATGTAGCTTAATGTGCTTCAGCTTCTTGTGTGACCTTGGTTCTTGCGCATTGGCTATGGAGCCCATGTTATCACAGTAGATAGACATAGGGTCCAGCGCACTTGGAACCACACCGAGCTCTATAATGAACTCCTTCATCCATATCGCCTCTTGTGAAGCCTCTGAAGCAGCTATGTATTCCGATTCAGTTGAAGATCTCGCCACAACGCTTTGCTTTGCACTCCTCCAGCTAACTGCTGCACCATTCGAAGTAAATACGTATCCAAATTTAGATTTAGAATCATCCAGATCGGTGTTCCAACTAGCATCGGTGTAACCATTAACAACGAGATGTTCATCACCTTCATAAGAAAGAACCATATACCTAGTTCTTCTCAAGTATTTAAGGATGTTTTTGACCGTTGTCCAATGATCCACTCCTGGATCACTTTGATATCTTCTAGTCAAACTAACAGCATATGCAATGTCGGGTCTTGTACATAGCATGGCAGACATAAGAGATCCTATGGCTAAGGCATAGGGAGTCTTACTCATCCTTTCTCTATCTTCTGCCGTTGCAGGACTTTGAGTTTTACTCAAGGTCGTATTGGGCAACATGGGCAAGAACCCTTTCTTGCTATCTTCCATTCCAAACCTCTTTAGAACTTTGTCCAAATATGTACTCCGTGACAATGATATTAGGCGTCTCGATCTATCTCTATAAATCTTTATGCCTAATATGTAAGCAGCTTCGCCAAGATCTTTCATTGAAAAACTATTATTCAAATAATCCTTGACACTATTAAGAAGGTCTACATCATTCCCAATCAACAATATGTCATCTACATATAGTATTAAGAATGCTACAGAGCTCCCACTCACTTTCTTGTAAATACAAGCTTCTCCATAAGTTTGTATAAAACCAAAACTTTTGATTACCTTATCAAAACGTTGATTCCAACTTCGGGATGCTTCCTTCAATTCATATATGGACCGTTGAAGTTTGCATACCTTGTTAGCATCTTTAGGATCGACAAAACCTTTGGGTTGCATCATATACAACTCTTCATCAATGTCTCCATTGAGGAACGCCGTTTTGATATCCATCTGCTATATCTCATAATCATAATATGCAGCGATTGCTAACATAATCCTCACAGACTTTAGCTTCGCTACTGGTGAGAAAGTCTCATCGTAGTCAACTCCTTGAATTTGTCGAAACCCTTTTGCGACAAGTCGAGCTTTATAGACAGTAACATTGCCATCAGCATATGTTTTCTTCTTGAAAATCCATTTGTTCTCGACAGCCTTCCGGCCATCCAGTAAGTCCACCAAAGTCCATACATGGTTTTCGTACATGGATATAATTTCGGATTTCATGGCTTCTAGGCATTTATTGGAATCTGGGCTCATCATTGCTTCCTCATATGTCGCAGGGTCATCGGTGTTGTCCACCAACATGACACTCATAACGGGATCATACCAATCAGGAGTGGTACGAGTTCTCGTTGACCTGCGAGGTTCCGTAATAACTTCAACCGAACTTTCATGATCAACATCATTAGGTTCCTATCTTATTGGTGCAGGTACCACGGGAACTACTTCCGGTGCTGCACTACTCGCAAGTTCGAGAGAAGGTTCAACAACCTCGTCGAGTTCTACTTTCCTTCCAGTCACTTCTTTCGAGAGAAACTCCTTCTCTAGAAAGGATCCATTCTTGGCAACAACGATTTTGCCCTTGGATGTATGATAGAAGGTATACCCAATAGTTTCCTTCGGCTATCCTATGAAGACGCATTTTTGCGCTTTGGGTTCAAGCTTGTCGGGCTGTAACTTCTTTACATAAGCTTCGCAACCCCAAACCTTAAGGAACGACAATTTAGGTTTCTTCCCAAACCACAATTCATACGGTGTCGTTTCAACGGATTTAGATTGTGCCCTATTTAAAGTGAATGCGGCTGTTTCTAATGCATAACCCCAAAGCGATAGCGGTAAATCTATAAGTGACATCATAGAACGAACCATATCTAAGAGAGTTTGATTACGACATTCAGACACACCAGTACGCTGTGGTGTTCCTGGCGGTGTCAAATGTGAAAGTATTCCGCATTTCTTCAAATGCTCGCCAAACTCGTAACTTAGATATTCACCTCCACGATCAGATCATAGAAATTTAATCTTCTTGTTACATTGATTCTCTACCTCACTTTGAAATTCCTTAAACTTCTCAAAAGTTTCGGACTTATGTTTCACGAAATAGATATACCCATATCTACTCAAGTCATCCGTGTAGGTAAGAACATAACAATAACCACCGTGCGATGCTACACTCATTGGGACACACACATCGGTATGTATGATTTCCAATAATTCCGTAGCTCGCTCCATCATACCAGAAAATGGAGTCTTAGTCATTTTACCCATCAGACATGCTTCACATTTTTCAAGTGATTCGAAATCAAGTGATTCAAGAAGTCCATCGGAATGGTGTTTCTTCATACGCTTCACTCCAATATGACCAAGACGACAGTGCCACATATAGGTCGAGTTATCGCTCAATTTCAAACGTTTAGCTTCAATGTTATTAATGTGTGTATTTCCATAATCGAGATTCAATAAGAATAGACCATCTATCAAAGGTGCATGTGCATAAAACATATTACTCATATAAATCGAACAACCATTATTCTCGGACTTAAACAAGTAACCGTATCGCAATAAACATGATCCAGATATAATGTTCATGCTCAACGCAGGCACCAAATAACAATTATTTAAGTATAAAACTAATTCCGATAGTAGATGAAGAGGTAGCGTTCCGACCGCGATCACATCAACCTTTGATCCATTTCCAACGCGCATCGTCACCTCGTTCTTCGCTAGCTTCCGTTTATTCTGCAGTACCTGTTTCGAGTTACAAATATGAGCAATCGAACCAGTATCAAATAGCCAGGCACTACTATGAGTACTAGTGAGATACACATCAATAACATGTATATCGGATATAACTTTCTTCTTGATGTTGCCGTTCTTCAAATCCACCAAGTACTTTGGGAAATTCTGCTTCCAATGATCTTCTCCCTTGCAGTAAAATCACTCAGTATCAGGCTTAGGCCCAGCCTTAGTCTTCTTCGCCGGCGCGGTAACTTTCTTACCGCCCTTCTTGAAGTTTCCCTTTTTCTTAGACTTGCCTTGCTTCTTGAATTTGGTGGTCTTACTGGCCAACAACACTTGGTGCTCTTTCTTAATCTCCACTTCTGCAGATTTCAACATGGAGAAGAGTTCTGGCAACGACTTGTCCATGTTTTGCATATTGTAGTTCATCAAAAATTCTTGTAACTTAGTTGTAGTGACTGGAGGACACGGTGAATCCCCAAAGCATTAGGAATCACTATTCCCAAGCTTTGAAGCTTGCTTGCGTGCCCAGACATATTAAGCACGTGCTCACTAACGGAGCTGCCCTCTTCCATCTTGCAGTTAAAGAACTTTTCAGAAGCCTCATAACTCTCAACTGCCGCGTGAGCCTCAAATATCATTTTGAGTTCATGGACAATATCATGTGGGTCATGGTTATCAAACCTTTTCTGAAGCTCCGATTCCAAACCATACAAGATAGCACACTAAAAGTATGGAGTACTGATTCTTCCGAGCGAGGAAAACATTCTTTACCTCATCGGTAGCATTAGCTGCAGGCGGGTCACCCAGCGGTGCATCCAGCACATAGGTCAAATTACCAGCATTGAGGAAAATCCTCAAATTGCGGAACCAATCCGCGAAGTTGCTTCCATTGTTTTTCAACTTTTCTTTCTCTAGAAACGCATTAAAATTGATGGTAGGGGCCGCCATTGATCTACAATATATTTGCAATAGTTTAGACTAAGTTTATGACAAATTGAGTTCTAATTAATAGTTAAATTAATCTAGGTGAACTCCCACTCAAAAAAATATCCCTCAAATTGTTTTAGTGATCACACGAACCAAATCCACCACATAAAAACTGATCATCACGAGAGTTGATGTATCTTTAATGGCGAACAATCCACATGTTCATCATATCTACTATATGACTCATGCTTTACCTTTCGGTGATCCGTGTTCCGAGACCATGTATGTACATGCTAGGATCATCAAGATCAAAACTTAGCTTCCGCATGAGCAAATCTGGCTTGCTCACGTTGTATACACTCGCAGAATCTAACACAGCCGATCATCACGTGGTGCTTCGAAACAACAAGCTTTAGCTGTAGGGTTTCATAGCATGGAAAACAAAAAATTTCTATCGCATACAAACAAACAAGCCAAGATATATCTACTAGATTGTAGCAACGAGTCGATGGAATAACTCACCCTCGAAGATTCCAAAGCGTTTAACGAGAGCAAATTCTCGTGGGTGATGTAGTCGTACTCTCCCCGATCTCAAGATCGCGTAGACGATCCTTCCGGCGCTGTGTTCCGGCAGCGCTCCCGCAGTCGGTCACACGTTCGGTACTCGACGAAGACCTTCCTCTCCCTTGTTCCAGCAGGCAGCGGAGGTTGTAGCACTCTCCTCGCGATTCCGGCAGCACAACGGCGTGGTACCGGAAGTAGAGGGGAGATCTCGCAGGGCTTCGCCTTAAGCCGGAGCGGGTATGGTGGAGTATGAGAGAGCTCCTCGGCGATCTAGGGTTTAGACACACCAAGGAGGAGAGGCTAGAGCCGGCGGCTAGGGTTCCGGGGATCCCCAAGTCGGCGGCTAGGGCAAAACCCTAGGGGCGGCGGCGGCTATGGTGGTAGGCGCCAAGCTAGGGTTTGAGGAGAGGTACTTGTGTGTGCTAGGAGGGAGCCCTGCCCCTCCTTATATAGGTGGAGGGGCCGGCGGCCAATGGGAGGGAGGGGAGTCCCTCCCCAACTCGGCCTTGGGTGGTGCGCCGGCTTGGGGAGGAGGACTCCCTCCCCAACTCGGTTTTGGTCTCCTCCTCTTTCCGAAAACTTGCCGTTTGACTTTCAAACTGGCCATTTGACTTTTCAAACTAGGATTTTAATAAACCCTTTATTTCGAACAGCGAAGGCACATAGTACATGATGCAATCATTCCAACTTGTAATGACACACTCATGTACCCTTTCCCTCCGGAGTGCCGGACATTCCGGAACATTCTAGAACATTCCCGATGAAAACACCGGAACCATTCTCCAACTCCGAAACGGGACTTTCCTTATATGAATCTTATTCTCCGGACCATTCCGTATCTCCTCGTGATATCCCGGATCCCATCCGAGACTCCGAACAACATTCGGTCTCTTTCTCATAATACCATAACTACTCAAACAACGTCGAATCCTTAAGTGTGTCTCCCTACGGTTCGTGAATTATGCGGACATGATCGAGACACTTCTCCGAACAATAACCAATAGAGGAATCTAGAAATTCATATGGCTTCCACATATTTCTACGATTACTTTGCGATCGAATGAACCACTTACATATAATATCAATTTCCCTTTGTCTCACGATATGTTACTTATCCGAGGTTATGATCGTCGGTATCTCTGCATACCTAGTTCAACCTCGTTACCGATAAGTACTCTTTTCTCGTTCCCATGATATGTGATCCCTTGTGAGCCAGTCACATGCTTGCAAGCTAATTGGATGACATTTCACCGAGAGGGCCCAGAGTATATCTATCTGTCATATGGATGGACAAATCCCACTCTTGATCCATGTGTTTCAACCAATACTTTCCGAACACTCAATGCCATCTTTATAGCCACCCAGTTACAGTGTGGTGTTTGATGTCATCAAAGCATCCATCTGGTAAAGGTGATATGCATGATCTCATGGTCGAAGGAATTTAGATATCTATGCATCAGAAAGCATATAGCAATTGAACTATTAAAATGACTTGATCTTTATGCTACGCTTATCTATAGGAGTATGTCCACCATATCATTCTCCTAACGATATGATCTTGTTGTTAATAACATCTCAATGTTCATGATAGGGAAACCACAATCATCTATTAACCAACAAGCTAGTATTACATAGAGGCTTTTACTAGGGACTTCAAATTAAGTTTACAAATCACACAAGTATTAATGTTTCCTTGTTAATACTATTATAGCATGAATGTAAACATTTATCATAAACACAAAGATATAATAATAACTACATTTATTATTGCCTCTAGGGCATATCTCCAACAGTCTCCCACTTGCACTAGAGTCATCTAATCTAGATTACATGGTAATATACCGAACACCCATGGCAGTTTGGTGCTGGTCATGTTTTGCCCTCGGGAGAGGTTTAGTCAACGGATCCGCCACATTCAGATCTGTGTGTACTTTGCAAATCTTTATAACCCCGTCCTGGATATGTTCTCGAATAGCGTGAAAACGTAGCTTGATATGCTTCAGCTTCTTGTGTCACCTTGGTTCTTGCGCATTGGCTATGGCGCCCATGTTATCACAGTAGATAGACATTGGGTCCAGCGCACTAGGAACCACACCCAGCTCTGTAATGAACTCTTTCATCCATATCGCTTCTTGTGAAGCCTCCGAAGCAGCCATGTATTCCGATTCAGTTGAAGATCTCGCCACAACGCTTTGCTTTGCACTCCTCCAGCTAACTGCTGCACCATTCAAAATAAATACGTATCCAGATTGTGATTTAGAATCATCTGGATCGGTGTTCCAACTAGCATCGGTGTAACCATTAACAACGAGCTGTTCATCACCTCCATAAGAAAGAACCATATCCTTAGTTCTTCTCAAGTACTTAAGGATGTTTTTGATCGCTGTCCAATGATCCACTCCTGGATCACTTTGATATCTGCTAGTTAAACTAACAGCATATGCAATGTCGGGTCTAGTACATAGCATGGCATACATTAGAGATCCTATGGCTGAGGCATAGGGAGTCTTACTCATCCTTTCTCTATCTTCTGCCGATGTCGGACTTTGAGTTTTACTCAAGGTCGTATTGGGCAACATGGGCAAGAACCCTTTCTTGCTATCTTCCATTCCAAACCTCTTTAGAACTTTGTCCAAATATGTACTCTGTGACAATGCTATTTGGCGTTTCGATCTATCTCTATAAATCTTTATGCCTAATATGTAAGCTGCTTCGCCAAGATCCTTCATTGAAAAACTATTATTCAAATATTCCTTGACACTATTAAGAAGGTCTACATCATTCCCAATCAACAATATGTCATCCACATATAGTATTAAGAACGCTACAGAGCTCCCACTCACTTTCTTGTAAATACAAGCTTCTCCATAAGTTTGTATAAAACCAAAACTTTTGATCACCTTATCAAAACGTTGATTCCAACTTCGGGATGCTTGCTTCAATCCATAGATGGACCGTTGAAGTTTGCATACCTTGTTAGCATCTTTAGGATCGACAAAACCTTTGGGTTGCATCATATACAACTCTTCATCAATGTCTCCATTGAGGAATGCTGTTTTGACATCCATCTACCATATTTCATAATCGTAATATGCAGCGATTGCTAACATAATCCTCACAGACTTTAGCTTCGCTACTGGTGAGAAAGTCTCATCGTAGTCAACTCCTTGAATTTGTCGAAACCCTTTTGCGACAAGTCGAGCTTTATAGACAGTAACATTACCATCAACATCTGTTTTCTTCTTGAAGATCCATTTGTTCTCGACAGCCTTCCGGCCATCCGGTAAGTCTACCAAAGTCCATACTTGGTTTTCATACATGGATCCAATCTCAGATTTCATGGCTTCTTGCCATTTATTGGAATATGGGCTCATCATTGCTTCCTCATATGTCTCGGGGTCGTCGGTGTTGTCCACCAACATGACACTCATAACAAGATCATACCAATCTGGAGTGGTACGAGTTCTCGTTGACCTTCGAGGCTCTGTAGCAACTTCAACCGAAGTTTCATGATCATCATCATTAGCTTCCTCTCTTATTGGTGCAGGCACCACAGGAACTTCTTCCGGTGCTGTGCTACTCGCAATTTCGAGATAAGGTTCGACAACCTCGTCGAGTTCTACTTTCCTTCCAGTCACTTCTTTCGAGAGAAATTCCTTCTCTAGAAAGGATCCATTCTTGGCAACGAAGATCTTGCCTTCGGATCTATGATAGAAGGTATACCCAATAGTTTCCTTCGGGTATCCTATGAAGACGCATTTTTCCGCTTTGGGTTCAAGCTTGTCCGGCTGTAACTTCTTTACATAGGCTTCGCACCCCCAAACTTTAAGGAACGACAATCTAGGTTTCTTCCCAAACCATAATTCATACGGTGTCATTTCAACGGATTTAGACGGTGCCCTATTTAAAGTGAATGCGGCTGTTTCTAATGCATAACCCCAAAATGATAGCGGTAAATCTGTAAGTGACATCATAGAACGAACCATATCTAAGAGAGTTCGATTACGACGTTCGTACACACCATTACGTTGTGGTGTTCCCGGCGGTGTCAACTGTGAAAGTATTCCGCATTTCTTCAAATGCTCGCCAAACTCATAACTTAGATATTCACCTCCACGATCAGAACGTAGAAATTTAATCTTCTTGTTACGTTGATTCTCTACCTCACACTGAAACTCCTTAAACTTCTCAAAAGTTTCGGACTTATGTTTCATGAAATAGATATACCCATATCTACTCAAGTCATCCATGAAGGTAAGAACATAACGATAACCACCGCGCGATGCTACACTCATTGGACCACACACATCGGTATGTATAATTTCCAACAAGTCCGTAGCTCGCTCCATCATACCAGAAAATGGAGTCTTAGTCATTTTACCCATCAGACATGCTTCGCATCTATCAAGTGATTCAAAATCAAGTGATTCAAGAAGTCCATCGGAATGGAGTTTCTTCATACGCTTCACTCCAATGTGACCAAGATGACAGTGCCACATATAGGTCAAGTTATCGCTTGATTTCAAACGTTTAGCCTCAATGTTATTAATATGTGTATTTCCACTATCGAGATTCAATAAGAATAGACCATCTATCAAAGGTGCATGTGCATAAAACATATTACTCACATAAATCGAACAACCATTATTCTCGGATTTAAACAAGTAACCGTCTCGCAATAAACAAGATCCCGATATAATGTTCATGCTCAACGCAGGCACCAAATAACAATTATTTAAGTATAAAACTAATCCCGATGGTAGATGAAGGGGTAGCGTGCCGACCGCGATCACATCAACCTTTGATCCGTTTCCAACGCGCATCGTCACCTCGTTCTTCGCTAGCTTCCGTTTATTCTGCAGCACCTGTTTTGAGTTACAAATATGAGCAACCGAACCAGTATCAAATACCCAGGCACTACTACGAGTACTAGTGAGATACACATCAATAACAGGTATATCAGATATACCTTTCTTCTTGATGTTGCCGTTCTTCAAATCGGCCAAGTACTTTGGAAAATTCCGCTTCCAGTGACCTTCTCCCTTGCAGTAAAAGCACTCAGTTTCAGGCTTAGGTCCAGCCTTGGTCTTCTTTGCCGGCGTGGTAACTTTCTTACCACCCTTCTTGAAGTGTCCCTTCTGCTTAGACTTGCCTTTCTTGAATTTGGTGGTCTTATTGACCAACAACACTTGGTGCTCTTTCTTGATCTCCACTTCTGCAGACTTCGACATGGCAAAGAGTTCTGACAACGTCTTGTTCATGTTCTGCATGTTGTAGTTCATCACAAAGTTCTTGTAACTTGGTGGTAGTGATTGGAGGACACGGTAAATCCCCAAAGTATTGGGAATCACAATACCCAAGCTTTGAAGTTTGTTTGCGTGCCCAGACATCTTAAGCACATGCTCGCTGACGAAGCTGCCCTCTTCCATATTGCAGTTAAAGAACTTTTCAGAAGCTTCATAACTTTCAACTGCCGCATGGGTCTCAAAGATCAATTTGAGATCCTCGACAATATCATGTGGGTCTGAATTCTCAAACCTTTTCTGAAGCTCCGATTCTAAACCATACAAGATAGCACACTGAACTGTGGAGTACTGAGTCTTCCGAGTGAGGTAAACATTTTTTACTTCATCGGGAGCATCAGCTGCAGGTGGGTCACCCAGCGGTGCATCCAGCACATAGGTCAAATTACCAGCTGTGAGGACAATCCTCAAATTGCGGAACCAATCCGCGAAGTTGCTTCCATTGTTTTTCAACTTTTCTTTCTCTAGGAACGCATTAAAATTGATGGTAGGGGCTGCCATTGATCTACAACATATTTGCAATAGTTTAGACTAAGTTTATGACAAATTGAGTTCAAATTAATATTAAAATTAACCTAGGTGAACTCCCACTCAAAACAATATCCCTCACATTGTTTTAGTGATCACACGAACCAAATCCACCACATCAACACCGATCATCACGAGAGTTGATATAGTTTCAATGGCGAACAATCGACATGTTCATCATATCTACTATATGATTCATGCTTTACCTTTCGGTGATCCGTGTTCCGAGACCATGTCTGTACATGCTAGGCTCGTCAAGATCAAACCTTAGTTTCCGCATGAGCAAATCTGGCTTGCTCACATTGTATACACTTGCAGAATCTAACACACCCGATCATCACGTGGTGCTTCGAAACAACAAGCTTTAGCAACGGTGCTAACTAAGGGTGAACACTTTATGACTTGAAATTCATGTGCATGAGGGATCATCTTATAATGCTACCGTCGTCTACTAAGAAATACAAGATGCATAAAGGATTAACATCACATGCAATTCATAATATGTGATATGATATGGCCTTTCTTCTTCGCGCTTCCGATCTCCATCTTCAAGCACGAACATGATCTCCATCATCACCGGCATTGCATCAAGGTCAATGACGCTTCTCCATGGTTGTCGTCCACCGGCTTCAACTATTACAACTACTTTGAATAGACACGCGGGTCTTAACATAAATTAAAGACAACCATATGGCTCCTGCCGGTTGCCAACTTACAATAAGGAACATTGCATACATCAAATATAATCACAATCATGGCCATATCACATCACTGCACACCCCTGCAAAACAAAGTTAGACGCCTCTACTTTCTTTGCATGTTTTACGTGGTTTTGGGGCTTTCAATAAGTGTCGTTCTAACTTACGAACAAGAACCACAACATTGATACTAGTATTGTTAATCACCCGTTTTAAATCGGATCTCCACTATGCTAGGAGAAACAGGCACCCGCAAAGCCACTTATGCAATACAAGTTGCATGTTAATCGTGGAGCAAGTCTCATGAACGATGTCATGTAAGGTAAGCCCGGGCCGCTTCATCCCAACATCCCGCAAGATGCAAAGTACACAAGAAGCAATCAACAATAAAAGCATCAATGCCCACAATGACCATTGTGTTCTACTCGTGCAACAGATCTACATATAGACACGGCTCTGATACCACTGTAGGGTTTCGTAGCATGGAAAAAAAATTCTATCGCATACAAACAAACAAGCCAAGATATATCTACTAGATTGTAGCAACGAGTCGATGGAATAACTCACCCTCGAAGATTCCAAAGCGTTTAACGAGAGCAGATTCTCGTGGGTGATGTAGTCGTACTCTCCCCGATCTCAAGATCGCGTAGACGATCCTTCCGGCGCTGCGTTTCGGCAGCGCTCCCGCAGTCGGTCACACGTTCGGTACTTGACGAAGACCTTCCTCTCCCTTGTTCCAGCAGGAAGCGGAGGTTGTAGCACTCTCCTCGCGATTCCGGCAGCACAACGGCGTGGTATCGGAAGTAGAGGGGAGATCTCGCAGGGCTTCGCCTTAAGCCGGAGCGAGTATGGTGGAGTATGAGAGAGCTCCTCGGCGATCTAGGGTTTAGACACACCAAGTAGGAGAGGCTAGAGCCGGCGGCTAGGGTTCCGGGGATCCCCAAGTAGGTGGCTAGGGCAAAACCCTAGGGGCGGCGGCTATGGTGGTAGGCGCCAAGCTAGGGTTTGAGGAGAGGTACTTGTGTGTGCTAGGAGGGAGCCCTGCCCCTCCTTATATAGGTGGAGGGGCCGGCGGCCAAGGGGAGGGAGGGGAGTCCCTCCCCAACTCGGCCTTGGGTGGTGCGCCGGCTTGGGGAGGAGGACTCCCTCCCCAACTCGGTTTTGGTCTCCTCCTCCTCTTTCCGAAAACTTGCCGTTTGACTTTCAAACTGGCCATTTGCCTTTTCAAACTAGGATTTGAATAAACCCTTTATTTCAAACAGCGAAGGCACATAGTAGATGATGCAATCATTCCAACTTGTAATGACACACTCATGTACCCTTCCCCTCCGGAGTGCCGGACATTCCGGAACATTCTAGAACATTCCCGATGAAAACACCGGAACCATTCTCCAACTCCGAAACGGGACTTTCCTTATATGAATCTTATTCTCTAGACCATTCCGGATCTCCTCGTGATATCCCGGATCCCATCCGAGACTCCGAAAAACATTCGGTCTCTTTCTCATAATACCATAACTACTCAAACAACGTCGAATCCTTAAGTGTGTCTCCCTACGGTTCGTGAATTATGCGGACATGATCGAGACACTTCTCCGAACAATAACCAATAGAGGAATCTGGAAATTCATATGGCTCCCACATATTTCTACGATTACTTTGCGATCGAATGAACCACTTACATACAATATCAATTTCCCTTTGTCTCACGATATGTTACTTATCCGAGGTTATGATCGTCGGTATCTCTGCATACCTAGTTCAACCTCGTTACCGATAAGTACTCTTTTCTCGTTCCCGTGATATGTGATCCCTTGTGAGTCAGTCACATGCTTGCAAGCTAATTGGATGACATTTCACCGAGAGGGCCCAGAGTATATCTATCCGTCATATGGATGGACAAATCCCACTCTTGATCCATGTGTTTCAACCAATACTTTCCGAACACTCAATTCCATCTTTATAGCCACCCAGTTACGGTGTGGTGTTTGATGTCATCAAAGCATCCATCCGGTAAAGGTGATATGCATGATCTCATGGTCGAAGGAATTTAGATATCTATGCATCAGAAAGCATATAGCAATTGAACTATTAAAATGACTTGATCTTTATGCTACGCTTATCTATAGGAGTATGTCCACCATATCATTCTCCTAACGATATGATCTTGTTGTTAATAACATCTCAATGTTCATGATAGGGAAACCACAATCATCTATTAACCAACAAGCTAGTATTACATAGAGGCTTTTACTAGGGACTTCAAATTAAGTTTACAAATCACACAAGTATTAATGTTTCCTTGTTAATACTATTATAGCATGAATGTAAACATTTATCATAAACACAAAGATATAATAATAACTACATTTATTATTGCCTCTAGGGCATATCTCCAACATTAGCAAAGGTGCTTACTAAGGATGAACACTTTAAAACTTGAAATTTTGTGCTTGAGGGATCATCTTATAATGGTACCGTCGCAAACTAAGCAATACAAGGTGCATAAAGGATTAACATCACATGCAATTCATAATATGTGATATGATATGGCCTTTCTTCTTTGTGCTTCCGATCTCCATCTTCAAGCACGAACATGATCTCCATCATCACCGATATGGCGTCAAGGTCAATGGCGCCATTTCATAGTTGTCGTCCACCAGCTTCAACTATTACAACTAGTTTGAATAGACACACAGGTCTTAACGGAATTTCAAAGACAACCATATGGCTCCAGCCGGTTGCCAACTTACAATAAGGAACATTGCATACATCATATATATAATCACAATCATGGTCATATCACATCACAGCACACCCCTGCAAAACAAAATTAGACGCCTCTAATTTTCTTTGCATATTTTACGTGGTTTGGGGCTTTCAATAAGTGTCGTTCTAACTTACAAACAAGAACCACAACGTTGATGCTTGAACTATCAAGTGCCCGTTGTAAATTGAATCTATACTATGATGGGAGAGACAGACACCCGCAAAGCCACTTATGCAATACAAGTTGCATGTTGAGCGTGGAGCAAGTCTCATGAATGATGTCATGTAAGGTTAGCCCGGGCCGCTTCATCCCATCACACCGCAAGATGCAAAGTACACAAAAAGCAATTGATAATAAAAGCACCATCGCCCACAATGACCATTGTGTTCTACTCGTGCAACAGATCTACATATAGACCTGGCTCTGATACCACTGTAGGGATTCGTAGCATGGAAAACAAAAAAATTCTACCGCATGCACACAAACAAGCCAAGATCTATCTACTAGATTGTAGCAACGAGTCGATAGAAGCACTCACCCTCGAAGATTCCAAAGCGGTTAACGAGAGCAGATTCTCGTGGGTGATGTAGTCGTACACTTGCCGATCTCAAGATCGCGTAGACGATCCTTACGACGCTGCGTTCCGGCAGTGCTTCCGCAGTCAGTCACACGTTCGGTACTCAATGAAGACCTTCCTCTCCCTTGTTCCAGCAGGCATCAGAGGTTGTAGTTCTCCCTTCGTGATTCCGGCAGCATGACGGCGTGGTGAAGGAAGTAGAGGGAAGATCCCGCAGGGCTTCGCCTAAGCTGGTGCGAGTTATGGTGGATTAGTGTTTCCCAGAGATCTAGGGTTTAGAAGTCCGGGAAGAGTACGATGTGTCGGCGTCAGCTAGGGCGACAGTGACGAACCGACGGCGCGGGGAGACGACACGGCGACGGCGGCGCGACGGCGGGGCTACGGCAGCGGCTCGTGTGCGGGGAGAGGGGCTAGGTCTTGTGTGCCTTGGGGCAGCCCTCCCCCTCTATTTATGAGAGGGGGCAGCCTTGGGAGGGGTGGGTTTGAATCCAAACCCAAACCGAAGTTGGATTGAGAGAAGGACTTGTTTCTTCCCCCACTAGGAAACCATTGTTCCAGTTTGAATTTTCAAACTTGCCATTTGACTTTCAATTTAGATCTTTAATTCTCTCTTGCAAATGCACACACCAAGGGACCTAGGATATGATCCAATCATTCCACTTACCCATGACACATTCACGGAGCATTCTCCTTCCGGACCGGTGAACCTTCTAGACCCTTCTAGAACCTCTCCGATGAAACCATCGAAAACTTTCCCGAACTCTGAAATTGGACTTTCCTTATATGAATCTTATTCTCCGGACCATTCCGGATCTCCTCGTGATATCCCGGATCCCATCCGAGACTCCGAACAACATTCGGTATCCCTACTAACATTCCATATCTACTAAACAACATTGAATCCTTAAGTGTGTCTCCCTACGGTTCGTGAATTATGCGGACATGACCGAGACACTTCTCCAATCAATAACCAATAGAGGAATCTGGAAATTCATATGGCTCCCACATATTTCTACGATTACATTGTGATCGAATGAACCACTTACATACGATACCAATTTCCCTTTGTCTCGCGATAGTTTACTTATCCGAGGTTTTGATCGTCGGTATCTCTGCATACCTAGTTCAACCTTATTACCGATAAGTACTCTTTTCTCGTTCCCGTGATATGTGATCCCTTGTGAGCCAGTCACATGCGTGCAAGCTAATTGGATGACATTCCACCGAGAGGGCCCAGAGTATATCTATCCGTCATATGGATGGACAAATCCCACTCTTGATCTATATGCCTCAACCCATACTTTCCGAACACTCAATGCCACCTTTATGGCCACCCAGTTACGGTGTGGTGTTTGATGTCATCAAAGCATCCTTCCGGTGATGGTGATTAGCATGATCTCATGGTCGAAGGAATTAGGTTACTATGTATCAGAAAACTTATAGCAAACGAACTATTAAAATGACTTGATCTTAATTCTACGCTTATCTATAGGAGTATGTCCATCATACCATTCTCCTAATGATATGATCTTGTTGTTAATAACATCTCAATGTTCATGATTGAGAAACCACGATTATCTATTAACCAACAAGCTAGTATTATAAAGAGGCTTTACTAGGGACTCTAATTTAGTTTACAAATCACACAAGTATTAATGTTTCCATTTAATACTATTATAACATGAATGTAAATATTTATCATAAACACAAAGATATAATAATAACCACTTTTATTATTGCGTCTAGGGCATATCTCCAACAGCCCCTGTGTTCTTTAAGCCAAAAGGCATAGTTTTATAGAAGAAGGTTCCAAAAGGAGTGAGGAAAGACCTCTTAATTTGATCCGACCTTTTTATCGGTATTTGATGATATCCGGAATATGCGTCGAGAAAATAGAGTAGTTCCGATCCTATCGTTGATTCGATAACTTGATCGACTCGTGACAAAGGAAACAGATCTTTTGGGCATTCCTTGTTCAAAGCGGTATAATCAACACACATCCTTAAATCAATGGTGTCCTTTTTAGGGACGAGTACATCATTTGCCACCCAATCTATATGGATGACCTCTGTTATAAAATCCACTAATTCTAGTCAGGCTAATTCCTTGGCTATTTCTTTGCGCTTTTCATCACCAAACCGTCGTAAGGACTATTTGACGGGTTTAGCATTAGGGTACACATTAAGAGAGTGCTCGGCGAGTTTCCTAGGTACTCCGGTCATGTCAGAAGGCTGCCATGCAAAGATATCACTATTAGCTTTGAGGAACTCGACGAGCGCGCTTTTCTATTCGTGGCCTAAGCCTACCCCTATGTTCGTCTTCTTAGAGGGATCATCTTCGTCCAACGATGTTTTCTTCGTATCTTCTGACGCCTTGAACTGCAAACTTGGCTTCAGGACCTCATTCTTCATAGTGGGCATCTCTGATGGATTAATGGTCTTCTTGATCTCCTGGTACTCCTAGGCATGCAGCACGGCTTCGGCGAAGGTAGCAGATCCTTCGTCGCACTCTCGCGCCTTCCTCGGATTTTCCCGTACGGTGATTACGCCCTTTGGACCTAGAAGTTTAATCATGTTATAGATGTAACAGGGACGAGCCATGAACGCCCAGTAAGCCGGACGTCCGAAGATGGCGTGGTAAGCACTTTTGAACGGTACCACCTCAAAAGAGAGTGGCTCGGTCCGGTAATTGTCTCGGGTTCCGAATGTCACGTCTAGAGTAATCTCACCCAGAGAATCCGCCTGTCTCCCTGGTATAATGCCATGAAAAGATACACTGATGTAACTCATCTGGATCTCGTGTAGCTTCATGCGATGGAGTGTCTCGATGTAAAAGATGTTAATGCTGCTTCCATCATCCATGAGTGTTTTAGAAAACTCATAGCCATCAATAAGAGGATTGGTGACCAGAGGGTACTTTCCCCGACGATTTGTTTTCCTCGGGTGATCTGAACGATCAAAGGTGATGGTTACATCCGACCAATCCAGAAACTGTGCAACAGCCGGAACCGTGGCATTAAACTCACGGAGAACCGCCTTCTTTTCTTTGGCAGGTTGGGATCCAGGGAAGCAGACGTATGCGTCTTTCTTGGTCAGAAAAAGTCTTATTTACATCCGACTTGGGATCTGCAGCGGTCTCCGCTTCTTCCATGTCGGAAATTTTCTTTCCTTTTCGTCGCTTGGCTCTGTAGCCAGCGGATTCGTCTTTCTTGATGTCGTCATTGAAACGACACTCGGCATTTGTGTGGGTAGATCCTCCGTTACTATCCAAGTGGTGGACACAGGGATTATTGGCAATGTCGACCTAGGTATAGGTTCTTCCGGGTTGCTAATCTCTCCTGCCCTGGATTCGGGAAGTTCCACGGCCTCTACCCCGGCCGCCTCCGCGCCCTCCTCGTCCTCCAGATCTGAACGTTGTGTTGACAGCTGCGTTGTCCGGAGCCAGTTTTTCTTCCGAGGTGTTCTTGCGCTTCTGAGCTTGTTTTGGCTGTTTGGCCGCATTGGGATTGGCCAGAATATTTAGCAGCCCTTTTGAATGATCATCGGCATCAGCATGTTTGCTTGCCGTCTCTATCATTTTTCCTAAATCTGTGACATGGTCACGCTTTAGTCTGTGACGCAAAAGTCTGACTTGAAGTCCTGCAATCAAAGCTTCTATCACAGTTTGCTCGTTTACTCCTTCGCAGGAGTTCTTCGTGTCAATCCAGCGTCTGAGGTAATCCCGACAGGTTTCTCCGGGTCTTTGTGTGCAATGCTGCAAGTCTCCGATTGTGCAAGGCCTCCTGTATGTTCCCTCGAAGTTTGAAAAGAACGCACTTTGCATATCATACCAGTTGTGAATTGAATTCTCTGACGGTTCATTGAGCCATGATCGAGCAGCCTTCCTCAGCATGAGCGTGAGATATCGGACTGCAACCAGGCTGTTTCCTCCTTTGGCGATGCAGCAGGCCTGAAAGAAATCCTGGAGCCAGGTATCTGGCCGAGCTGCGCAATCATAGGGTTGAATGTGTTTGGCAATACCAAAGTCAACCAGAAATTTGGTCTCACGTATGCATGGTCCAAAGCACTTGGGTCCCACATACACGTCTTCTTCCTCGTACCGCCGCGCGTCTATGTTTGATTCAATGCGATGGCGAGCGTCGTTTGGCGAGAGAGATCTGCGCCTTGGAGGCTCACGGCTCCTGCGCGGCGGAGTCGGATTTCTGCTTCTCCTTTCATCATTGCCGCCTCCGCCCTGCGGCTTCCATGGCTACGTCGGGATCCTTCATGGTCGCTGCCAGGAGGCGATGGTGGTCCTGGTGGATTATTTCTGGCTGGGTTACGTGGTGGTGGCGGCAATGGTGGCGGCTGGGTCCTCATTATGCTGACTCCAATGCATGTTTCTTCGGGCACCGTCCCTACTTGATTCAGTACGATCCGGATCATCTCTTCGTCCGGCATTGCCAGCCGGACGGCTTGGTGGTGGCATCTTAGCCGATCTTGCTCCTCTCGCTGGCACAAAGACTTTTGGGGAATAGATCTGTTTCAACCCTGCTAGAGCTAGATGAATTATTCGAGACGATCCCAGAAGCTATTCGCAACCTATGTGGAAGAAAATTCATATTCCGTTTGAAGTTAAATTCAAGGAACTTTCAAGAGTGCATGGAAAATTATAAAGTGAATTACGCCTTTGAGCCGAATAAGAAGATAGAGATGGAATATTCAAATGAAAAGGCTGGAGAGGTATGCACATCCACATTATTTTTCTTGGCAAAGGACGTACATCTTAATGCAAAATACTTTATAGGACATACTTGACCATCAAGGATGTGGAAACTCGATTACTTCTGTTATACATGATTTAAAGAATCAGGTAAGCTAATATATGGTTTCATCGATCGTAATGCACTATCAGGTTACTTCCATAACAAGTCACCATGATGAGGTAACGTAAGGCTTTTAATCGTACATGCATTTATCCAGAGCGTGGTATAATGATATTTTCAAATACTTAAGATTACTTAATGTTGTGGTATAATGATATTTTCAAATATAATGTAGAAAGAGTCAACCTTTTATCAAGAGCGTGAAGAAAATAAATCCAGGAAGAGATCTAGCAGAAAAGTGAGAAGGATTGGCTCCAAGAAAAGCAATAAATCTGTTCGAAAAATGCAAATTTCTGATTATGAGGTATGATAATTTTTATTGTTATTTTTCTATTAATATTAAGCTCTTTTGTCTATAGCATACAACACCAAAAAAATGCAGAAAGCATCAGAGACAGATTCAAAGGAGTTCAAAGAAGATGAGAACAACACATTAACAACAGAGAACCTACAAAATTGTAAAACTTCAAGTGAAAATTTAATTATAATAAATGGGTCGGATCAAGAGTGTGGAAATAGAGATAAAAAGGTGAAAAGTTTGCATTCAAAAAGCAAATGAAGGTTGTCAAGGGGATAAACGGCAAGAACAAGGCAAGCCAATTTTTGAATAAAAGTCAACTGTACCATCGTTATGTTTTCTTATAGCTCAAGAAATTTTGGTAATATTCTATTAAAACAATATGCAGGAGTCCAAAAAACAATTCGGATAATATTGGGAAAAGGAAACACCGCATGATATGTAATAAAAGAGAGGAAAACATTACTTCAAGAAATAGGAAAAAAAAATACTATGAAAAATAAAATGTTGGATGATGAGGTATTTTGTTCAGATTGTTTTTGATAATCTATACGTACTATGTTTTGTGTGTATATTGTAATGTAATATTGTTAATACAAAAAATATATTATATTCTAAATTATTGGATTCTAACTTACAGGTAGAAGCTGAAACAAATGGAGAAACCATTACAGATACTGAAGTCACTGATGATGTTCACTGCATGGAAAATTTATCCCATCTACAAAAGCCTACAATCAACAAATTTAGAAAGGTACTGATAGTGGGCAATATAAATAATTTGGTGCTTATTTCTCATATTTATTTCACTACAAATCAAATGAAATTTGTCCAAAGTGGGAAAGAATCTAACTAAGCTATTCTATGTTACAGGTTAAAGAAGAGCGGAAGGATGAAATTTGTAAGAAGCAAAATAAAAATTCTAATATGGTAACCAATGACATACAATTTTCACATATACCATGTAGCAAAGTTTCATCGTTTTAACAGTAACACTGATGACCATGATGAGAACAGTGATTGCATCATCATAGATGAATGTGCTAAAGAGTTGAATCAAGAAATTGCAAGCACAACAAAGAACAAAAGTACTGATAAAAAGGTAATGAAAATGGGAAAGATCAATAATAGGGTGATTATTTATTATACTAAGTTCACTACAAATGAAATGCCATCCTATTCTCTAACTAAGCTATTCTATTTTACAGGTTAAAGAAGAGCGGAAGAATGAAGTTTGTAAGAAACGAATTGAAAATTATAAAAAGGTAACTGATGATGTACAGGTTTCACATGTACCATGTAGCCGAATTTGTTTGTTTAACAATACCACTGAATTTTTTACCCAATTTGACAGAGAGACAACTACAATCATGATGAGAACAGTGATTGCATCATCACAAATAATGCGGTGAAGAGCTGAATGAAGAAATTGCAAGGACAACAAAGAAAAAGAAAACTGAAGAGTTGAATGAAGAAACTGCAAGGACAACAAAGAAGAAGAGAACTGATAACAACACTAAGAGAAAAGTACCATCAAAAAAGGAGAATATTCTAGACTTGACTCTCATTGAGGATAGACCAAAGAGGATTAGGAAAACACCCGATATATTCACATACTAGGATCAAATGCAATAGCTTTAGCCCTCAAATAGGTAGTACTGCTGTTATCTTTTGCTTTGGTATAAATCTTTTCAAGTACTCTATTATACTTAGTACCCATTATTGTAATCTCTATGAGCGCATAAATTTTACTATGACATGTCTGTGCATGCCGACATACGCTATGAAGTCTATGAACATTTTGCCGTGGTAATCTTATGCTTTAGGTATGCAGATATATAATTGCTTCAAATCATATATTGCAATTCTTTGAGGCATAGCTATGCTTCCTACATACAAACGCTGACCCATTAGTAAAAAGGTAGGAGCCAACTAAGTACATGTATGTATCGAGTATTAAACAACGGGAAATCTAAGTTTAGAACGGTCTGAAGTTGGCCAAACTCGGCGGACTCCCGCTAGCCATCGGATCGTGGACGTGTGGTGCTGATTCGAGCATCGTCTTAGCCATCATTCTGTCCATCGACGTCTCCCCAAACGAAGCCTTATCCTCGATGCCCGCTCCTCGGCGGCTGGTAGCGACGGCCTTCCTTCTTCACCCCATCTCGAGGCTGGGCTCCACGTCCAGGGATAGATCAGAGCGTTGCTGCTCGAGCGAGTTCCCAGGTGATGTTGTATGACCACGGTCAGCAAGAGGAGCTCGCCACAGCGCATGAATGGCGGAGGGGAGGCGTGGAGGACAACCTAGAGGTCCGCCTGCCCCGGCTTCTACTGCCGGTAGACCGGTCGGCGCTGCTTTCGTCGGCATCTTCCGGTGACCAGCTCCCCGAGCTCCTAATGTGGGTCAACAACTCCTGACGCCAGCCACACCCCTAGCTGTTACTGCAGGCCAGCTCTCCCCCGGTGAGGTCCCTCTTCCCCTCCATCTTATCTTTCCTAAAATTTTCTTTTATCCCGTTGAATTGGAACATGTAGGCATTTGAGAATGCAGTCCATGTATGGATAAAAAATGTTTCAGTAAAAAACTTGTGTCAATGCAATAGATGTACAAGAAATCAATATGTTGGTCAAAAATTTATTGGTAGAAACTAGTTTACTGATGAGTGATAGAGATCATAAGAGATGTTGCTGAATTTATTTGTACCGGTGCACCCAGATCCTGATTGATAGTTGATACTAGCTTCCTTTAACACTATTCAGCAAGGAACAAAGAACCGAGTTGTTGCACGAATTGCCATGAACACATAATGCCGAGAGTGCTGGGCTAATATGGATCTAGTATTAACTTCAGTACCAGCATTCCCTTCATTTATACATTGAAATATGCATGCCATTGTTGAAACATTGAATATACGATCAGTTCGTCGAGCCGTCGTCTTGCTCCGCTCCTACCCGGTGCGGCCGCTGTGTGCTCTAGCCTCTGCCCGAGTCCGCTCCTACCCGGTGCGGCCATCGTCTTCTTGTTCTTCATATAGATTCAAGGTGAATGGAGAATACACAGATTCAATGAGACCGGGTCACTAAAGCATTGGCTAAGCCATTGTTTAACATGTTAATAGGCGGGCCGAAAGCTTCATCATTGTGGAGAATGAACTTGTGGTTGAATTGAACGTTTAGGAGGCTAGTGGTATCCTAGCCCAGCAGAGTTCAAACTTGTTTGACACTTATCTGTCTCATAAAAAAGAAATATTTTAAGTCAGATAACTGCCGCATAAACTGGTGGATAACTTGTAAACATATGTCTGGATAACTGCTGCATAAACTGGTGGATAACTGCTGCATAAACTGGTGGATAACTTGTATACATATGCCTCGATAACTGATGCATAAACTGTTGGATAACTTGATTTTCATACTCCATGTGTGATTTCTTATATTTGATTATGATTTTTTATTTTCTTTCTACCGTCAAGTTTTTAGTGTACTTATATAGTAACACACAACACTGTTGGATATATGTCTAGTGGTAATTTGTGGTGTAACTTTTACATATTAGCATGGATAACTATAGTGTTAGATGAGTGGATAACTTATACTCATATTCCTAGATAACTGCGATCTTAGCTGCTGATAACTTGTACTCGTATGCCTGGATAACTGTTGGATATATATCTAGTGGTAGTTTATGTTGTAACTTCTACATATTAACATGGATAACTATAGTGTTAGCTGGGTGCATAACCTATACTCATATTTCTGGATAACTACGGTGTTAGCTACTGATAACTTGTACTCATATGCCTGGATAACTGTTGTATAAACTGTTGGATATATGTCTAGTGATAATTTGTGGTGTAACTTCTACATATTAGCATGGATAATTATAGTGTTAGCTGAGTAGATAACTTATACTCATATTCCTGGATAACTGCGGTGTTAGCTGCTGATAACTTGTGCTCATATGTCTGGATAACTGTTATATAAACTGGTGGATAATTTTATTTTTGTACCCACATATGATTTTCTATCTATGATTGTGCTTTTCTAATTTCTTACTACAGTCAAGTTTTTAATGTAGTTGGCTAGTCACACACAACAGCTGGATATGTCTAGTGATAATTTGTGGGATAACTACTACATATAAGCATGGATAACTTTAGTGTTAGCTAGTGGATAACTTATACTCATATTCCTGGATAACTGCTATGTTAGCTGCTGGATAACTTATACTCATATGCCTGAATAACTGTTGTATAAACTGGTGGATAACTTGATGATTATACCTCCCATGTGTGATTTCCTATCTTTGAGTGTGTAATATCTTCATTCATAACTTGCACAATAGCATCTGTGTGCGAAACATTAGCATGTTCCTCCTCATTTTCCGGGTCTAGTTCGGCATTAAGGTCGATATCCATGGTGTCTCCACTGTAAAACCAAAATATGTAACATGTCAAGAATTTTGGTAGCGATAATAGGATGACAATTTGGTAATAATATGACGACACCAAGCGGGCTACTAATCCAAGGTCAGAGCTGACATGCGAAGCAGTGGAGCGGCACGAGGCGATCATGGCAGTGGAGGCAGCAGGATATCAAGAAGGAGCTTGCGACACGCTGTGTCAAGCATGAGATCGTCAACATCGCGCCCGATTTCGAGTGATCGCCGACCCTGTCACCGACGCAACTAGCGGGCTCCGGTGAGGATTCCCAGCGTCGCGTTTTGGTTAGTGTTAAGGTTGCAACTTCTTTTCGGATTATCCAATGTATATATGATCGACTGTACATGACGATCCAAAGTTTGATCTGAACGTGTTCATTTTATTTTTACCGCGAAGGCAGCACTGTCTAAATTTTCAAAAGTTCAGTTTCATAATTCAGCACCTGTTCATACCGATGCATCTTAAAACTGAAAAGGTGTTTAGATTTACTCTTACATACTACAATCCGGATAATTCACGTGTTACGGGTGGACAACATTTGGATTCAAAATTTTTTGTTAAAACATATCAACATGAGATCTAGTTTCGAAGATCTTGCCGCGACTAGACTAATAGTGAAAACGGATTTTAAATCGGACTAACGATTTGACCTACAATACATTTTCAATTTTCGGATTTAAATTTAGCTAGCTATAATCAATTTTGTCCTTTAGTGCCTATTCCAGATGCATATGAGACACGACTCTCGCTTTCGGTCCAACCCGGAGGACGCAGCAGACGCAACGGCTATCCGTAAGATTCTATTTTTTTAGAACGGTCGTTAGGTAGCAGTCTCCTTAAACAACTGACAGCCTGGAGAAAATTTAGAAAAAACAGGCACCGACCTGCTGATGCTCGCCATAGCAGAGCCATCTTCTCCAAAATGTTTTATTTGCTGGTGCTGGTGCGAAATCACGGAAGTCAACGAAATCATTGTAGCCGCGCTTCAACACTAAGGTATCAGAAAAGTTGGATTCAGTAAATTATTATTTTGGGATAGATGGAATAAATTGGAATGGAAGTCATGTTACCAAGCATTAAATACTCCCTCTGTTTCGGTTCTTTTCTAAACGGTACTAGTTGAATGCCCGTGCGTTGCCACGGCTTTTATATATGCATGTGAGTATTGTAACAATATAGCATGCTTTGATCATTGTTTCTATGGCCTCATCTCTCTACTTCTTTTACTAGACATGCTTCACCTCTTTTACCATTAATTATGTCTCTATTTGTGCTTCTTGTCGCCCCTACTCAACAACATCGAATATTGTACTCTGTAGTCACTATACTTGTACATGTCACTTGTATCCAAATGTATGTCTAATGTGTTTAACTCTACCAAATTATTGTAGTTCTTCCCATATCCGAGGACTTCAAAGAGACTGCAAAAATTATCATCACCTTCCGACAATATTAATCATGATGGTTTCCATTTCTAGTGCTATAAAATACATAGCAATTTCCTAACATATTTTCACAAGGTTAAAACCCCAAAGGAGACAATCTCCCTCCACATATTTCACAAGGTTCAAGTGTCCCACTGGACACACTATTTCACTCTCCTTTGAGAGCCTAGAGTTAACTTATAAGAAACCTCCTACTAAACCAACCCAAAAAAACGAATAACACATCACAATTTATTCTCCCTTTTTCAAGCATCATCACGCAAAAGCTATTGTCTCCACAAATGTTTATAAAAAAATTAAGAAAACGTAATACTAAATGTCTTTGTATTGCTACCGAAGAATAAACTTGGAAAATTTACCATTATCGTTGGACATGGCATTGTTAGCCTGGATGTATTGACTTTAGATGTACATATTTTCCTTATGCTCTAAATCTCCTAAAATGCATCTAAAGAAAGTCTACATACTCTCTATTTTCTTATACCTAAACAAAAAGCTTTAGCAATGGTGCTTACTAAGGATGAACACTTTAGAACTTGATATTTATGTGCATGAGGGATCATCTTATAATGCTACCGTCGTTAACTAAGCAATACAAGATGCATAAAGGATTAACATCACATGCAATTCATAATATGTGATATGATATGGCCTTTCTTCTTTGTGCTTCCGATCTCCATCTTAAAGCACAAATATGATCTCCATCATCACCGGCATTGCATCAAGGTCAATGACGCCGCTTCATGGTTGTCGTCCACCGGCTTCAACTATTACAACTACTTTGAATAGACACGCAGGTCTTAACAGAAATTAAAGACAACCATATGGCTCCTGCCGGTTGCCAACTTACAATAAGGAACATTGCATACATCAAATAAAATCACAATCATGGCCATATCACATCACAGCACACCCCAGCAAAACAAAGTTAGACGCCTCTAATTTCTTTGCATGTTTTACGTGGTTTGGGGCTTTCAATAAGTGTCGCTCTAACTTACGAACAAGAACCACAACGTTGATGTTTGAACTATCAAGTGCCCGTTGTAAATTGGATCTATACTATGATGGGAGAGACAGACACCCGCAAATCCACTTATGCAATACAAGTTGCATGTTGAGCGTGGAGCAAGTATCATGAACGTTGTCATGTAAGGTAAGCCCGGGCCGATTCATCCCATCATACCGCAAGATTCAAATTACACAAGAAGCAATTGATAATAAAAGCACCACCGCCCACAATGACCATTGTGTTCTACTCGTGCAACAGATCTACATATAGACACGGCTCTGATACCACTGTAGGGGTTCGTAGCAAGGAAAACAAAAAATTTCTACCGCATACAAACAAACAAGTCAAGATCTATCTACTAGATTGTAGCAACGAGTCAGTGGAATAACTCACCCTTGAAGATTCCAAAGTGTTTAACGAGAGCGGATTCTCGTGGGTGATGTAGTCGTACTCTTGCCGATCTCAAGATCGTGTAGAGGATCCTTCCGGCGCCGCGTTCCGACAGCGCTTCCGCAGTCGGCCACACGTTCGGTACTCGACGAAGTCCTTCCTCTCCCTTGTTCCAGCAGGCAGTGGAGGTTGTAGCACTCTCCTCGTGATTTCGGCAGCACGACGGCGTGGTACTAGAAGTAGAGGGGAGATCTCGCAAGGCTTCTCCTTAAGCCGGAGTGAGTATGGTGGACTATGAGAGAGCCATGGTGATCTAGGGTTTAGACGCACCAAGAAGAGAGGGCTAGGCCGGCGGCTAGGGCAAGGGGAGGGCCCTAACTCGGCGGCTAGGAGGAATCCCTAGGGCGGCGTTGGCGACTTGGTGGCCGGCGTCTAGGGTTAGGGTTTAGAGGGGCAAGGTGTAGGTCTTGGAGGGGAAGCCCTGCCCCTCCTTATATAGGTGGAGGGGGCGCGCCAAGGGGAGGGGAGTCCCTCCCCAACTCGACTTCCAAGGCCGGCGGTGGAGGGAGAGGGACTTCCTCCCCAAGTAGGTTTCCTACTCTCCCTCCACCAAACAAAATAGCCGTTTGACTTTTCAAATTGGCGTTTGACTTTTCAAACTGGGATTTGATTTAACCCTTTATTTTGTTCAGCGATGACACCTAGTACATGATGCAACCATTCCAACCTTTTATGACACATTCATGTACCCTTCCCCTCCGGAGTGCCGGACATTCCGGAACCTTCTAGAACATTCCCGATGAAAACACCGGAACCATTCTCCATCCCCGAAACAGGACTTTCCTTATATGAATCTTATTCTCCGGACCATTCCGGATGTCCTCGTGATATCCCGGATCCCATCTGAGACTCCGAACAACATTCGGTCTCTTACTCATCATTCCATAACTACTCAATAACATCGAATCCTTAAGTGTGTCTCCCTACGGTTCGTGAATTATGAGGACATGATCGAGACACTTCTCCGAACAATAACCAATAGAGGAATCTGGAAATTCATATGGCTCCGACATATTTCTACGATTACTTTGCGATCGAATGAACCACTTACATACGATACCAATTTCCCTATGTCTCACGATAGTTTACTTATCTGAGGTTTTGATCGTTGGTATCTCTGCATACCTAGTTCAACCTCGTTACTGATAAGTACTCTTTTCTCATTCCCGTGATATGTGATCCCTTGTGAGCCAGTTCACATGCTTAGAAGCTAATTGGATGACATTCCACCGAGAGGGCCTAGAGTATATCTATCCGTCATATGGATGGACAAATCCCACTCTTGATCCATGTGTCTCAACCCATACTTTCCTAACACTCAATGCCACCTTTATAGCCACCCAGTTACGGTGTGGTGTTTGATGTCATCAAAGCATCCTTCCGGTAATGGTGATAAGCATGATCTCATGGTCGAAGGAATTAGGTTACTATGTATCAGAAAGCATATAGCAATTGAACTATTAAAATGACTTGATCTTTATGCTACGCTTATCTATAGGAGTATGTATATCATACCATTCTCCTAACGATATGATCTTGTTGTTAATAACATCTCAACGTTCATGACAGGGAAACCACAATCATTTATTAACCAACAAGCTAGTATTATGAAGAGGCTTTACTAGGGACTCTAATTTAAGTTTACAAATCACACAAGTATTAATGTTTCCTTGTTAATACTATTATAGCATGAATGTAAACATTTATCATAAACACAAAGATATAATAATAACTATATTTATTATTGCCTCTAGGGCATATCTCCAACAAGGACTTCAAAGAGAGTGCAAAAATTATCAACACATTCCGACAATATTAATCATGATGGTTTCCATTTCTAGTGCTATACAATACATAGCAATTTCCTAACATATTTTCGCAAGGTTAAAACCCCAAAGGAGACAATCTCCATCCACAAATTTCACAAGGTTCAAGTGCCCCCACTGGACACACTATTTCACTCTCCTTTGAGAGCCTAGAGTTAAATTATAAGAAACCTCCTACTAAACCAACCCAAAAAAACGAATAACACAGCACAATTTATTCTCCCTTTTTATCTCTATAGTATACTAAAAAATTATTGTTCCCCTCAAGCATCATCACACAGAACCTATTGTCTCCACAATTGTTTATAAAAAAATATTAAGAAAACATAATACTAAATGTCTTTGTATTGCTACCGAAGAATAAAATTGGAAAATTTACCATTATCGTTGGACATGGCATTGTTAGCCTGGATGTATTGGCTTTAGATGTACATATTTTCCTTATGCTCTAAATCTCCTAAAATGCATCTAAAGAAAGTCTACATACTCTCTATGTTCTTATACCTAAACAAAAAAACCATCTAACCTCTCACTAACTTTCCCCTACCTTCTCCCCCATGGCCTCCCCCATCCCCCACCCATTTCTCACAACGGAGGCCAGACCCGAGCGAGACAAAGGAGTGGCACAACCAGCTACTTATTCCAACTCCATCCCCGAAATCCACCGATGATTTGAGGTCAGGCCACTACTTCTCCTTCCTCTCTTATTACAGTAGTGTTTTCCTTTATTTTTTCTGTTTGTTCTTGTGGAAAATAGGCATTATAATTCAATTTGTTCTGTTAGGATATGATCCAATTTCTGTTCTGCTAGGTGTGTGTGTCGTACTGGTTTGTATTGGTGTGCTGGATGGAAGCATTTGCTTGTTGTTTGTTGGATATATTTGAAACACGCATTGACTGAAGACAAGATTGGAAAAGTGAAAATGGTTCATTTAATGTTGCTTATTGTTTTCTTGAGATTTTGTAGAGCTACCAATCCTCACCTAGTTAAGGGCCTGAAGCTGAACTGTTTGCCTAATTTTGTTTCCCAGATATCTACAATTCTCATAGTTCCCTATTCTTTGCTTAAGGCTATCATGTACCGATGAAAAACCATATTTGTAAATTTGCCTGCTAAAGTTTGCACTGTCCATAAATACACGAACAATAAGTATTGGTTTACCTATGAACCTTTTTTCGTTGCTTTAGTCTCGGGTTCTATTATCTGAACAATCACAATGACAAATCACCTAATCGGCATGATACATAAGGTGTATGCAGTTTTCCTTTATAATTGTAGTACATTACAACTTGATTAACAATTCGAATATACAGATTCTAGAAGTTGATCGTCTTAAAGGGTTTAGAGTTTCGAGGCTGTATCTCCAAGGATGGGCAGACTGGGAGCATGAGCATGCTCTCCTTGCTTTCACTCTAGGCATCAACCAGATGATCTGCTGCTGCAACAAGGTATTATCTCACAACTGGTTATCTATGGTTTATTAATTCAACTCAAGTCCTAGTGGTTATATGTTTTACCGAATGATGCACTTCTGTTGTATATATAGATATCTATTATTCACCACTGCCCAAATGAATTAAACTTGTTAATTGAATTGCCAGTAGCATTTTTAGTTTTAACTTACTATGTTGCAAACTTGCAATTAAACTTTGGTGGCATATCTGCTTGTTGAGGAGTTCAAAACAAACATTCCGGCATGACTTGCTGTAACATCCCAAAAATACTAAACTTGGATCATCAAACTCTAATCATCAAAATTAGGGTTAACAAAAACTTTTCTAAATAAAATTATGAATTCATGCATATGAGTATGCATTAACTTTGAAATTCTTTTGAACCACCTTGTTTGTATGTTTCCTTGCTTGTAAAATGTTTCTTAGGTGAAATAAACATCATCTAAAACATTTCCCACACTTTTACCAAAGACAAATAAAGCAAAACAAATAAAATAAAGGAATGGTCATTTTGACCAATTTAACTCTCATGCCTACTTTAGCTGTCTCAAACTTTCAGAACCTAATAGAAACTTGTCTGGATCCTTGCACCCCTTGAATGTACTCATAACAAAGTATCAAGGCCCACTTTATGATCATCCAGAAACTTTCAAATGCATAGTTTAAATGACAATTCAAAATTGAATCTTTATCATAGGGGAAGATCCCACTTTTTCAAAAACCACTCAAACCAACTCAACTTTCAAAAACCAAGCATTTGCAGACTCACTAGCACCAATCTAGCACACCCACCAAAAATCTTTTCAAAATTCAAAACTTGATTTCATGCGGCCATTTTATCAAACAGTTTGCAAACACAAATCATACAAAATATAAACACTATAGTGAGCAGTGATTCTTGCCTAACTGGTTCCCTATCTAGCTCACAACCAGCTCAGAAGATCATCTAGAAAGTTCAACCAAGCACTAGCACCACTGCGAGCTTGCCAAAACCATCAATGGTGAACAGCCGAAGCCAACCTTGTCATCCCCATGTCGACAGCAAGCTAGGAGGAGAAGTAAGCCTAGCCAGTATGTCTGGGAGGCAGCCCACCGTCCATCGCCACTCCCTGTCCACCGCTCAAACCTTGCCACCCATTGGACCACACGCACAGACCACGCCCAGACCGCCAGCGACCATGCCGAGCGTGCGCCAGAGCGCCACCCTCGACCGAAGTGCACAGACCGCGTGCCGCCCTCGCCGTACACAACCCCCACCGACCCTGGAGACCGCCAGACATCCCCGTTCGCCGCCCCGTGACGCACAACCACCACTCGTCGTCGAAGACGCCGCCTCTGCCGTGCAGAGCGTCGCATGTTCCAGACCAACTCGCACCGCCCCACGCCTCAAAACCATGTCATTGAGCATCGCCAGGGAACACCACACCGTCCCCTACCTTCGCCCATGCCAATATCCGCCTATACCATCGCCCCCGACGAGCTCACCTTGCACCCTGTCGGTCCCCTCGCTCGACTATAAATAGAGGCCATCCTCGCTCGAATTCTTCACACCATTCTACTCCCCTCTCATCACTGATCGTGCCACACCATTCCCGGAGCAAGGCGAGCACCACCTCGTCGGAATTTCACCAGAGCCCGCTGCCTCTGGAGAAGAAGGGAGCCATCGATTTCGTCCACCCCAGGAGCTTCCGCGACCACCCCTGAGTTCGCCATCGTCAACTTTGTCAATCGCCCGCCTCGCCGACCCTCTCACGAACCCCGGTGAGCCCCCAGCGACCCCCACTGGCCGCGCTAGGTTTCTGTCTCGCCGGCGTTGCTCAACGTCGTCGATGACTCTCAGCCGTTGGATTAGAACCAGATCGAACGACCCACGTTGCCCCGTACCGCTTCGCACCCCTCTGTCTCACTGACGAGTGGGGACACTCACTTAAACAGCCCGCGGGAGCACTGCGCTTAGCAGGCCGGCCCGTTAACATTTCCTGCGCAGCCCAGTTATTTGAATTAAACCTTTTTCATTTTATTTCAAACACACTTCTGTACCCAATTTCAAAAAATAACCCAGATCGATTCAGTGCACCAAATTGAATGAAACCAATTTTGTTAGAAAGGCCTGGAGTGCTGTAGATCATCCTTGGTAAAATAACAAGGCAGGAGCTTTTCTGCATTCAAACATTTTTCAAATTTAAACCATAATAGCTTTTGAGTTGATTCCAACTCTCAAAAATCACATTTAACCATACCTTTCAAAATATATAAAAAGATATAGGTTTACTTACATAAATAATGTTCAAGCAATAAAAGAATGCTATATAGGCATTTCTAGTCACTTTATTTAATTAAAATAAAAGGGTAAAACCTTATTAAATTGTGACACCACTTTAAATCACATTCCCATGGACTAAAATATGTGGTGATGACATGTGTCAACATGATCCCATGTTTGGTGGGAGAATATTAAATCTTAAGTAGTTTTTCAATGAGTAGAAATTACTTTTCTAAAAATAAAAGGAGTTAAACCAAACTTTAACCTTGTAATGTTAGTGATAATGCTAGATCATCTATAGGACCCTTGTGTGTGATGATTGCAAGTAGTTAAGTATTGTTTGGTGATTGTGTACATCGTATTTTTTTATAGACGCTAGTACCGACCAAGGATACAAGGAGAAAGGAGGATTCTACGAAGAAGAAGCTGAGGAGAACTTCAACCACTGCTCTGCACAAGGCAAGCTAATACTTGCAATCTAGCAAGCTTAATGCTACTAGTTGAATGTGCAAGCTAACACTTGCAATATACTCTACTTTAGTGAGCTTTACTAACTAAGTGGACCAATGCAAGCTTATACTTGCAATTGTGCAAGCAAATACTTGCTTGTTACCATGCCCCCCTATATGCCTTACTTGATAAACCAATCCTAGTTTTACTTGCAAGCTTATTACTTTATTCTTTATCAAAGCTCTTACTTAGAGTTACTGGAATAAATGGTAGATACTAGAAGGATATTTGAAGGTTGCATAAAGAGCATTAAATTTGGCCTAAGCTAGAAAATCTTGATGTCATCTTAAGGCATGAGATTGAACTTAGCAAAAACTCCACTAGTTTAGCACCCCTCATTAGTGCTTACCCCCACTTGTAGATGCTAGTGCTAAGCATAAAACTTGATCAACTTTAGATGGGAATACTTGGTGGAAAATTGGTTATGAAAACCTTAGAATGATGGATCATTCTATTGAAATGTTTTGGACATGTGTTTCCGAACACCTGAGGATTTTGGTGATGAAAATGTTGAGGCATGAGCCTTAGCCCTTTATAAAACTGATGGTTGTCTGGATGCGATACCATTCCAATTTTATCATACAACCACAATACCCGAAGATTGGGTAGGGCTTGACTGGAAACTTATATACCTTAGTATTAGTTCCCTCACGGCCAAGGTCTGAGCTGAGGCTACCTTGTGAAGATTGTCCACCTGTGCAGTACCCAAGATGATAGTTGGTCATGGTTGGGAGGCCAAACTCACAGGAGAGGTGCTTGTACTAGGGCGTGTAATTGAAAGGTTATGATTGATTATCCGCATACTGAGTATGGTGAATTCAGGATTTGTTCCTGACGGATGTATCGAATGTTGTGGTGAAAGAGTACAATCTCTGCCGCATCCGCGGTTATGGACAGTTGGAGTGGGCATACTGTTCCCCCGTCAGACCTTTAAAAATGACTTGTGAAAAGAATTGAGGCTTTGACTTGACCACGACAAAGTTGTGACATGAGTACAAGATCCCACTTAGGAGTTATAACATTGTGACTAGCTTTGGAACTTTGTAGAGATAAATCTGGCTTTTGCAAAACAACCCTAGAGCCTAGTGTCCTATTATCAAAAACCCCTTTCACTTGTTAGTATTAGTTTGTGAGTACTTAAAGAGTACTCATGGCGTTTTCCCTGGCTATTCCCATGGCCAGACTATGAAGAGGAGTATCTGGAGGATGGACCCCAGGAAGGTTACGACAACTAGGATCATCTCCCATCGTCAGCATTGCCTGTGACCCCGAAGATGGAGATTCGTCTACGCTACCGTTATTATTACGTATTCCGTTGCTTGATGTTGTATTAAGAACTGGATCATGATATCCCTATTTGTGTAAGAACTTATGTACGGTTTGTAATGGATGATGTATAATGGTATCCAATTCTGTTATGTCTCACAAAAATGGTAATCCTGGGATTGCGATGTATGGCATAACAGGCATCCAGGATTAAAAATTCGGGTGTTGACAAGTTGGTATCAGAGCCATCCTGACCATATGAGACCCTAGTTAGATTGGACGTTTGAACCAAAAACTTAGTTTCAAAACCAAAGAAACAAATATTTACAAAAACTTATTCTCATTCTTATCCCTTTGATTCTTTCATGAAAATTCATGTTCCTCAACAACTCTTGCAAAATACATAAAATTTTGACACACTTGATCACTCTACTAACTTACTCATCCTATATTTTTATAGATCGACGTGAAGTACATCAAGATTTACCAGTTGGGGAATGGAGGAGACCTTATCTTTGAGAGGGATTTGGACCAGCTTTCGGAACTTCTGGAGCGTCCGCACCCCGAGTTCTTCGGAGCTCAGCTCAATGATCAAGGAGGAGAATATCTGCAGTGGCTGATTGTTGCAAGTCTACGAGGAAAGATTGAACCTCCCACTGCGGAAGGAATTCAGTTTACCTTAAGATAAAACAACTGGCTCGATGGACTTTCCAGGGCCATGCAGGAAGCTCTTTCCCGTCTGTGTGGGCAGAGCATCAATCAGATCAAGGGTACTCGCTTTGAGTTTTGCCCAAGGCGTGATGCAAATGGACAACCACTGGAAGCCCCATACCACCCCGAGCTGAAGACTCAATTGGACCAACTTAGCTTCATGATGTACGATCGTCAGTAGGAGTTGGACAACTGCCGTGACTACTGCAACCACAAGTCAGCCATCATCAAGACGAAGGATCAAACCATCGCCATTCTAGCAAAGGATCGCAAGTCTCGCCACCGGCAGCTCGAAAAGAAAGAGCGCATCATTGCCCGTCTTCGCCACCGCATCTCATCTCTGGAGGAGACCATCCACGAGAGAGACATGCAGTTGGAGGAAAGGGAGAATGCAGGAGAGGATCTTCATGGAGACCCCTACTCCTATCTCAGCGATGACGATGATTTTCTGGAGGATCAGGCTATGGACTTCTTCACCGATGAGGATGATTTCGCCTTCATCAATGATGATGAGGATGATGAAGCCACCAATTCCGAGGAGTAGTAGCACTTGAGCACTAGCGTAGTGAGTAGTATTCGGTCCCACTGTATCGTAGTTTCAGAATGGTTCTTAAAACCATTTGCTTTTCTTTGTTGTGGTGTGTGTTGTATCGTGTGCTATGAATGAATGAAAAAAGAAAGTTGCTAGAAAAATCTGAGTCAAACTTTAAAAATTCTTCAAAGACCAAAACCTTAGAAATTTCCCTCTTTTCTCACGATCTATCTCAATCGTCAGATGCCACGCGGAGGAAGTGGTTCATCCCCGGACCCGATGTTGCAGATACTGCAAATGTTGACTTCTGACCGCGAAGCTGAAAGAGGGGAACGTCAAGCCAACCTAGCCACTCTGCAGTAGATAGCCCAGCTAGCCCACAACAACCAAGGCCACGGAAATCAGGACAACCATGGATCTAAGCTCAAGAACTTCCAGAATACCAACCCACCTGTTTTCACTAAGTCAGAAGAACCCCTAGACGCCGATGATTGGCTGCAGACCATGGAAAATAACCTAGAAGTCGCCGGAGTGGAAGCCAACGAGAAAGTTCTGTTCGCCACCCATTATTTAGCCGGAGATGCCTGGGCATGGTGGAACAGTGTTCGCGCAATGACCGGAGGCCAGATGATGACCTGGGAGGAATTCAAGGTCAAGTTTAGCAGAACCCATGTGCCACCGGGTTTGATCAAGAGGATTAGAGACGAGTTCAGAGAACTGAAGCAAGGAAGGATGACTGTAGTGGAATACCGTGACAAATTCTTGTCATTAGCTAGGTATGCCCCTGATGAGATTGACACCGAAGCCAAGAAGAAAGAGAGGTTCTTGAATGGTCTGCATGATGATATGCAGACGGTGTTAGTCAATATCCCCTTTGCCGATATTGAAGCCCTTGTCGACTCTGCTATCCAAATGGAAGGAAAGATCAACCAAGCCAATGAGAACCGCAAGCGTCATATGATGCATCAACCAGGAACCCATCAGACCCCAAAGTATCGCCCTAACTCATCTCCAGGATTTGCCCCAAGAACCAATAGACCCCCGATGAACCGTCCGACCTATCTCAACCGTGGAAACCCTAGGCCCAGAGGAAATCACAACAACCCCGGCAACTCTAGCAATTTCAATCGTGCCCCACCAAAGTTCAACAACAACAATGCTACCGCCAACACCAACACTGCCCCGAGGACTGGAAGCAATGCTATGCCTATATCAGCAAAGGACAAATCGCAAGTGACTTGTTATGACTGTGGAAATAAAGGCCACTATTCCAACGAGTGCCCAAACAAGAAGAATGCCATAGCCCCCAATGCCAATGACCCAGCTCAGCAGCAGCGTCGTTTTCAGCCAGGAAGAAGATTTGCCCCAGGGAATTCACTCAACCGTAATGGCCGTCTTTTTCTCATGCATGCTGAAGAAGCTCAGGAAGCGCCAGACGTCGTGTTGGGTATGTTTTCTGTTAATTCAGTACTTGCAAGAGTGTTGTTTGATTCTGGTGCATCGCATTCATTTGTCACCGAAGAATTTGCATGCACTAGTAAAATTCAACCAACCAAACTGAAGCATGTTATGATTGTTCAAATTCCCGGATCAACCACCAAGGCTAGGCAAATTTGCAAAGCCGTCCCTATCCGAATCCACGGCATAGATTTCTATGCTAATCTGATAGTACTCGGAACAAAAGGATTGGAAGTAGTACTAGGAATGGATTGGATGTCCAAACATAAAGGATTGATTGACTGTGCCAAGAAAGCCATAACCATGACCAGTACAGCCGGAATATCAGTCGAGCATATATATGAAACCTTACCTCGTCAATTCAAATGCAACAAGAGTATAGCCCAACCTACCATTGACCAAGTCCGGATTGTCTGTGAATACCCTGATGTATTTCCAGATGTTTTGCCCGGTATGCCCCCAGATCGGGATATCGAGTTTATCATTGAACTAATCCCCGGAACAGGACCCATAGCCCAGAGACCCTATAGTATGAACCCGTCAGAGCTAGCAGAACTAAAGAAGAAACTAGATGCCATGCTGGAAATTGGATTGATTCAACCAAGTGCGTCACCATGGAGATCACCTGTCTTGTTTGTGGACAAGAAGGATGGAGGTAACCGTTTGTGTACGGATTATCGGAAGTTGAATGATGTCACTATCAAGAACAAGTATCCCTTGCCCAAGATAGAAGATTTGTTTGATCAGTTGACCGGTGCCAAAGTGTTTTCTAAGATTGATCTTATAACTAGCAATCATCAACTCAAAATTCGTGCAGAGGATATTCCAAAGACTGCGTTTACCACCAGATACGGATTGTACGAGTATACCTTTATGTATTTTGGACTAACCAATGCCCCCGCTTATTTCATGAATCTCATGAATAAGATTTTTATGGACTTCCTGGATAAGTTTTTCATTGTTTTCATCGATGACATTCTGATTTATTCCAAATCAGAAGAAGAACATGAGCTACACCTAAGGACCATCCTTGGAACCCTTAGAGAGCATCAGCTGTATGCAAAGTTTAGCAAATGTGAATTCTGGTTACAAGAGGTAGGATTCCTCGGTCACATTGTATCAGCCGGAGGAATTGCTGTTGACCCTGCAAAAGTGAAAGATGTAGAAGATTGGCAAGCCCCAACCACTCAAACCCAAGTTCGTGCATTTCTCGGATTGACGGGATATTACCACAAATTCGTAGAAGGATTCTCGAGTATCGCCAGACCTATGACCCAATTGCTGAAGAAGGACAAGAAGTTTGAATGGACCGACAAATGTGAAGCGAGTTTTCAAGAACTCAAGAGGAGATTGATTTCAGCCCCAATCTTGATTATGCCGGATATCACGAAGCCCTTCGATGTGTATTGTGATGCATCCAAGATCGGTCTCGGATGTGTGCTAATGCAAGAAGGCAAAGTTATATCTTATCTATCCCGACAACTGAAACAACATGAGCAAAACTAGCCAACCCATGACCTCGAACTCGCAGCCGTAGTTCTAGCCCTGAAAACATGGAGACATTACCTAATGGGAAACCGTTGTGAGATTTATTCGGATCACAAGAGCCTAAAATATATATTCACTCAGAAGGAGCTGAATATGAGGCAGAGAAGATGGATTGAGCTAATCAAGGATTATGACCTGGACATTCACTATCACCCTGGTAAAGCCAATGTGGTAGCCGATGCCCTTAGCAGATTGCCGTGCCGCTTGAACTCCATGATTTTGAAGGAGCAACCAAGTCTGCACAAAGAGATGGAAGATTTTCGGATGGAATTAGTAAGTGAAGGATTCTTGGCTAGCATAGAAACTCCAACCCACTTTGAACAGTCAGATTAAAGAGGCGCAGAAGGGAAATGCTAGTAGTGACGGAATCAAGCGTCGTATCGGTACAGGAAAAGTACCTGGATTCACCGAGGACGAAGAAGGAGTTTTGTGGTACAAAGGACGCCTTTGTGTACCAGCAGATTCTGAGTTGAAAGAAGTTATTCTGAAGGAGGATCATGATACTCTTTATTCTATCCATCCCGGAGGAACTAAGATGTATCAAGATTTGAAAGAGCAATTTTGGTGGCATAAGATGAAGAGAGAAATCGTAAGCTATATCGCCAAGTGTGATATTTGTCAGCGAGTCAAGGCCGGACATCAAAGACCCGCTGGATTGTTGCAACCCTTGTAGATTCCGGAATGGAAATGGGATTCCGTTGGAATGGACTTTATCACTGGACTGCCTACTTCTAGTAGGGGAAATGACTCTATCTGGGTCATAGTGGACAGATTGTCCAAAGTCGCCCATTTCTTGCCCGTCAAAACCACCTATCAGAGTTCGAAACTATCAGAGTTCGAAACTAGCAGAGTTGTACATCGCTAGAATCGTTAGTTTGCATGGAGTCCCCAAGAACATCGTATCGGATCGAGGAACTCAGTTTACCTCGAGATTCTGGAAGAAAGTCCAAGAAGGTTTAGGAACCCGCCTAGATTTCAGTACCGTGTATCACCCTCAGACCGATGGACAAACGGAGCGAGTAAACCAAATACTCGAAGATATGCTGAGAGCATGTGTGTTAGAATATGGATCCAAGTGGGAAGACTGTCTGCCGTTTGCAGAATTTTCATACAACAATAGTTACCAAGCCAGTTTGCAAATGGCCCCATTTGAATTCATGTATGGAAGGAAGTGTCGCACCCCTTTGAACTGGTCGGAAGTAGGAGAGAGTCAGATTTTTGGACCCGACATCCTACGAGAAGCAGAAGAGAAGGTTCACAAGATTCGTGAGCACCTTAAGACCGCCCAGTCCAGACAGAAGAGCTACGCCGACAAGAGACGTCGAGACCTCGCCTTCAACATTGGAGACTTCGTTTATCTGAAAGTGTCGCCATTGAAGGGAATGCACCGTTTCCAACTCAAGGGAAAGTTAGCCCCTAGATATATCGGACATTTCAAGATTCTGAACCGTCGAGGAGAAGTATCGTATCAATTGGAGCTACCCGAAGAGATGTCAGCCGTGCACAGTGTGTTCCATATCTCATTACTTCGCAAGTGTCTCGAAGTCCCCGAGAAGACCGAAGTGTTCAAAACTATCGACCACCGGACCATAGAAATCAACGATGACCTGACCTATCCCAAAGTACCCATCCGTATTTTGGAAGAAGCTTTTTGAACTACCCGAACCCGAAGCATCAAATTTCTCAAGATTTAGTGGAGCAACCACACAGAAGAGGAAGCTACCTGGGAGCGCGAAGATCACATCAGGACGGAGTTTCCCGATCTCTTCAAATCCCAGGTAATCTTTTCGTCCTTTTTCAAATCTCGGGACGAGATTTTGTTTAAGGGGGGAAGGTTTGTAACATCCCAAAAATACTAAACTTGGATCATCAAACTCTAATCATCAAAATTAGGGTTAATAAAAACTTTTCTAAATAAAATTATGAATTCATGCATATGAGTATGCATTAACTTTGAAATTCTTTTGAACCACCTTGTTTGTATGTTTCCTTGCTTGTAAAATGTTTCTTAGGTGAAATAAACATCATCTAAAACATTTCCCACACTTTTCCCAAAGACAAATAAAGCAAAACAAATAAAATAAAGGAATGGTCATTTTGACCAATTTAACTCCCATGCCTACTTTAGCTGTCTCAAACTTTCAGAACCTAACAGAAACTTGTCTGGATCCTTGCACCCCTTGAATGTATCAAGGCCCACTTTGTGATCATCCAGAAACTTTCAAATGCATAGTTTAAATGACAATTCAAAATTGAATCTTTATCATAGGGGAAGATCCCACTTTTTCAAAAACCACTCAAACCAACTCAAGTTTCAAAAACCAAGCATATGCAGACTCACCAGCACCAATCTAGCACACCCACCAAAAATCTTTTCAAAATTCAAAACTTGATTTCATGCGGCCATTTCATCAAACATTTTGCAAACACAAATCATACAAAATCTAAACACTAGTGAGCAGTGATTCTTGCCTAACTGGTTCCCTATCTAGCTCACAACCAGCTCAGTAGATCATCTAGCAAGCTCAGCCAAGCGCTAGCACCACTGTGAGCTTGCCAAAACCATCAATGGTGAACAGCCGAAGCCAACCTTGTCACCCCCATGTTGACAGCAAGCTAGGAGGAGAAGTAAGCCTAGCCAGTATGTCTGGGAGGCAGCCCACCGTCCATCGCCACTCCCTGTCCACCGCTCGAACCGTGCCATCCACTGGACCACACGCACAGACCACGCCCAGACCGCCAGCGACCATGCCGAGCGTGCGCTAGAGCGCCACCCTCGACCGAAGCGCACAGACCGCACGCCGCCCTCGCCGCGCACATACATAACCCCCACCAACCCAGGAGACCGCCAGACATCCCCGTTTGCCGCCCCGTGATGCACAACCACCACTCGCCGTCGAAGACGCCGCCTCTACCGCGCAGAGCGTCGCATGTTCCAGACCAACTCGCACCGCCCCACGCCTCGAAACCATGTCGTTGATCATCGCCAGGGAACACCACACCGTCCCCTACCTTCGCCCATGCCAATAGCCGCCTATACCATCGCCCCCGACGAGCTCACCTTGCACCCCGTCGGTCCCCTCGCTCGACTATAAATAGAGGCCACCCTCGCTCGAATTCTTCACACCATTCTACTCCCCTCTCATCACTGATCGTGCCACACCATTCCCGGAGCAAGGCGAGCACCACCTCGTCAGAATTTCACCGGAGCCCGCCGCCTCTGGAGAAGAAGGGAGGCATCGATTTCGTCCACCCCAGGAGCTACCGCGACCACCCCTGAGTTCGCCGTCGTCGACTTCGTCAATCGCCCGCCTCGCTGAACCTCGCATGAACCCCGGTGAGCCCCCAGCGACCCCCACTGGCCGCACTAGGTTTCTGTCTCGCCGGCATTGCTCAACGTCGACGATGACTCTAGTCGTTGGATTAGAACCAGATCGAATGACCCACGTTGCCCCGTACCGCTTCGCACCCCTCTGTCTCACTGACGAGTGGGACACTCACTTAAACATCCCGCGGGAGCACTGCGCTTAGCAGGCCGGCCCGTTAACATTTCCCGCGCATCCCAGTTATTTGAATTAAACCTTTTTCATTTTATTTCAAACACACTTCTGTACCCAATTTCAAAAATCCACCCAGATCGATTCAGTGCACCAAATTGAATGAAACCAATTTTGTTAGAAAGGTCTGGAAGTGTTGAATCCAAGACCGTTGGATTCAAGTCATTTGGATCTGTAGATCATCCTTGGTAAAAATAACAAGGCAGGAACTTTTCTGCATTCAAACATTTTTCAAATTCAAACCATAATAGCTTTTGAGTTGATTCCAACTCTCAAAAATCCCATTTAACCATACCTTTCAGAATATATAAAAATATATAGGTTTACTTACATAAATAATGTTCAAGCAATAAAAGAATGCTACATAGGCATTTCTAGTCACTTTATTTAATTAAAATAAAAGGGTAAAACCTTATTAAATTGTGACACCACTTTAAATCACATTCCCATGGACTAAAATATGTGGTGATGACATGTGTAAACATGATCCCATGTTTGCTGGGAGAATATTAAATATTAAGTAGTTTTTCAATGAGTAGAAATTACTTTTCTAAAAATAAAAGGAGTTAAACCAAACTTTAACCTTGTAATGTTAGTGATAATGCTAGATCATCTATGGGAACCTTGTGTGTGATGATTGCAAGTATTTAAGTATTGTTTGGTGATTGTGTACATCGTATTATTTATAGACGCTAGTACCGACCAAGGATACAAGGAGGAAGGAGGATTCTAAGAAGAAGAAGCTGAGGAGAACTTCAACCACTGCTCTGCACAAGGCAAGATAATACTTGCAATCTAGCAAGCTTAATGCTACTAGTTGAATGTGCAAGCTAACACTTGCAAGATACTCTACTTTAGCGAGCTTTACTAACTAAGTGGACCAATGCAAGCTTATACTTGCAATTGTGCAAGCAAATACTTGCTTGTTACCATGCCCCCCTATATGCCTTAAGCATATATGATTATATCCACTTGATAAACCAATCCTAGTTTTACTTGCAAGCTTATTACTTTATTTCTTTATCAAAGCTTTTACTTAGAGTTACTGGAATAAATGGTAGATACTAGAAGGATATTTGAAGGTTGCATAAAGAGCATTAAATTTGGCCTAAGCTAGAAAATCTTGATGTCATCTTAAGGCATGAGATTGAACTTAGCAAAAACTCCACTAGTTTAGCACCCCTCAGTAGTGCTTACCCCCACTTGTAGATGCTAGTGCTAAGCATAAAACTTGATCAACTTTAGATGGGAATACTTGGTGGAAAATTGGTTATGAAAACCTTAGAATGATGGATCATTCTATTGAAATGTTTTGGACATGTGTTTCCGAACACCTGAGGATTTTGGTGATGAAAATGTTGAGGCATGAGCCTTAGCCCTTTATAAAACTGATGGTTGTCTGGATGCGATACCATTCCAATTTTATCGTACAACCACAATACCGGAAGATTGGGTAGGGCTTGACTGAAAACTTATATACCTTAGTATTAGTTCCCTCATGGCCAAGGTCTGAGCTGAGGCTACCTTGTGAAGATTGTCCACCTGTGCAGTACCCAAGATGACAGTTGGTCATGGTTGGGAGGCCAAACTCACAGGAGAGGTGCTTGTACTAGGGCGTGTAATTGAAAGGTTAGGATTGATTATCCGCATACTGAGTATGGTGAATTCAGGATTTGTTCTTGACAGATGTATCAAATGTTGTGGTGAAAGTGTACAATCTCTGTCGCGTCCACGGTTATGGACAGTTGGAGTGGCCATACTGTTCCCCCGTCAGACCTTTAAAAATGACTTGTGAAATGAATTGAGGCTTTGACTTGACCACAACAAAATTATGACATGAGTACAAGATCCCACTTAGGAGTTATAACATTGTGATTAGCTTTGGAACTTAGTAGAGATAAATCTGGCTTTTGCAAAACAACCCTAGAGCCTAGTGTCCTATTATCAAAAACCCCTTTTACTTGTTAGTATTAGTTTGCGAGTACTTAAAGAGTACTCATGGCGTTGTCCCTGGCTATTCCCATGGCCAGACTATGAAGAGGAGTATCTGGAGGATGGACCCCAGGAAGGTTACGACAACTAGGATCATCTCCTATCATCAGCATTGCCTGTGACCCCGAAGATGGAGCTTCGCCTACGCTACCGTTATTATTACGTATTCCGCTGCTTGATGTTGTATTAAGAACTGGATCATGAGATCCCTATTTGTGTAAGAACTTATATACGGTTTGTAATGGATGATGTACTATGGTATCCAATTCTGTTATGTCTCGCAAAAATGGTAATCCCGGGATTGCGTTGTATGGCATAACAGGCATTTAGGATTAAAAATCCGGGTGTTGACACTTGCTAGGCTGGAGTTATTGTTGTGTTGTGATTGTATCGTTTATCCTTTGCATGTGTAATTCCAATTTTTTAATTCATTTTTGACGGAATCACATGATAATTCTAATTAAGTAGCTAGTCGGTAGGTAGACAATATTGGTATAATTAAATTTTCCAATTTTTTGATGTTCACTAGATGTTGAAGACCCTATCTGCAAAGAACAAGTATAAGATACAATGCAAAAATATTAAATTTTCTTAGTACAATCTTGGGAAAATTTGCTAGAGGACACCATTATTTTCCGGTCTTTTCCGAAACGCACAACCGGAATTCATCGTTGCTGAGTACCATTACAATTTCGTGGCATATTTTTCAGAACACACTGTATAGCCCAAAACGGAAATTTTGACATTTTTTCTTGGGATGACCATCATAGGACCAGTTTTGGAACTTCTTTTTTCCTCCAATCACATTTTGGCGAGGAGAGATTCTGTACATGTAAAATTTCCGATATTTGTATGAAGCAAAAAATCGGATTCATGATGTTCTCTTGCAACAGCCTGTAGCAAAACCATCTCTGAAATTACACACTATAGTATGAATTACTAAATTGGATTTCTGTGGTATTAGTCTGAACATAGCTGTCATGTTGCATACTGGTTTGATTAAAGGATAGATTGGTGTTATGTCAACATCATAATATTTAATACAAGCATGTGGGAAGTACGAGATCGAAAAAATAAAGTTTTAAAAGGCTAGCGCCTTAATTTACAGGAATAGCACTCCATTCGGTGCTAAATCAAACTCATTTGACTTGAAAGCATTGCCGAGCATCAAGGCTTCAGTTTTCACCAGTGCATACCAGACTATTGGGCATGGTGTATGGCTTGAATGCAGGCTTCAGCTTCCGTATGCAGGGCATCCTAAAAATGATCCAGCCTTCCATCTCCATCAGAGTCCCGGGCAACAAACCCCAGCTAGGAAGATTCCATATGTGTTCAGTTTAATTATGTCATCCCTAGGAGCCTTCCACGATGTTTCAAGTTTAGTTCCTTGTATTGTTTCTTTGATGAAAAAATCCTGGTATTCCAGCGCCGATCTTATGATCTGGCAGATAACTTGATCAGTAGTGAAGGGCTTTGTTGCGGGTATTCCACCAGTTCCACCAGTTCCAGCAGTTGCGGGTATTCCACCAGTTCCAGCAGAGGAAGATGCACAACGTCTTTGTGTTTTGATCCCGTAGTAGGATCTCTTCCACTAAAGTACAAGGGCCAGTAAGCTTCTCCCATTTGCTGCGCCACTCTTCAAGTTTCATCTCCAACCATATATGTCAAGTTACCGTGCTTGGCATGAAGATGGTCTCCGAATCCCACGCCGTTTGGCTGGGTCGAGTGCCTACTTTCCATCTGTTGGTCTCTGAAATTCTTGTTGCCAGTGATCTTGTTGCGCAGTTTGGTTAATAGAAAAGCTATTTGCATCTAAAAAAATAATAATCTAGGAGGCGTGTCCATGAATATTGTGTCCCAACAGATGGCTGCACATTAGGATCTGAACTTGAGCTATAGGTGGATGCTATTTTCTGGAAAGCAACTGTCCATCCGTACTACAACTATCTTAAACTTGCCCATAATTATTATATCAAGGGAACTGTTATCTAGTAGCAAATATCTTAATTGGCTTGACCTATATTTCGAGTTGTAGCACAACTACTGTAGCGTATATACAGTTATCGACAACGAAATATTTCATAGTTGTAGCACCACTACCATAGTGTATATTTAGTTATCGACAACGAAATATTTCATAGTTGTAGCACCACTACTGTAGCATCTCAATTGTCTAACAATTGCAATGCTACTAGCCTAGTCTATATAATGCTACTTCCTATATATAATTGTTGCATCATAATTATATCATGCTCATGTCATCATGCCACCTTGCATTTGAGCATCATATAAAACCCTTTTTGGTTTGGTTCTTCTCTCATATGCATTGTTAATTGTATTTGCCTCTTGATATTGTATTTGGTTATTGATATATTGTTTAAATGCCCAAGTTGAGTTGGGGGCATATCTTTTATTGACTCCACCACCTTTCTTGACATCACCCTATCATTCCACCATTCCACCATATATGAGCATTGCAACTTATTTGGTTCTACCTCTAGCTCATGTGGGTTGGGATGGATCCAATTCTAGCTCCACATGCTCCCATGTATGCACCATGTTGTTTTCACAATATTGGTATATGAGAGCCACATGGCCACCTTTGCATGCCTTGTGAGTGGAACCTTTTCTTAGCCTCCATATGGGTTGTTTTGGGGTTATTATCATGTTGGAATATTTTTGGGCTTGCTAAATACCTAGTGGCACATACACACTAGCAAGTCCCATTTCTATTCCAATATGGTCATCTCCATTTACTTCACATGAGGCATCTTTTCAAATTCTTTTGCTTGGCTTATTCCATATTTTTGGAATGCATATGTATAAATGCCATTAATAATTATTTTGTTTTCACAAGATTAAGACATGGCATTTAATGCACTTGCATGGGCCATGCAACCATCACCACTATTTGATTCCCCTTGGTTTTTCTTGGAATTTTGGGTTGTTTTACTTTTGTTGAGCTCCAACCTTTCTCTCTCAACCCTCACCTTGCTCCTTCTCTCCTTGCCATATGCATCTCAAACCACACCACATCTCTCTCTCTCTCTTTTCCTCACCTTCCTCTCCTTTCACCTCCATCCTTGCAAGATCATGTGGATCATGCCTAAACCCTAAACCTACCCTTTGTTTTGGCTAAACCAAACCACCCATCCCTCTCTCACCCCCTCTCTCTACCTAGCTCGACCTCACATGATCTACCCCCCCCCCCCCCTCTTCTAAACCCTAGCCCCATCTCTACCTAGCCCGAGCCCCCCCTCTAGCTCTAACCTAGTTACACCCGAGACCACCTCCCCTCCCTCTCTCTTTTCTCTCTGCCTCAGCAGCCCCACCCGAGCCTGCCTCCTCACTTGCTTCCTCTCTTCCCTCTCTCGGCTACAAGACAGAAAAGAGAGGAGAAAGAAGCCCTACCCGATCACCCTCCTCCCCACCTTTTGCAAAAGCCACCACCAACCCATGTGCCTCTCCCCTCTCTCCCTTATCCTCTCAACCACCCCAGGCATCCCAGATCGAGATCCCAGGCACCATCTCCCCCTTCTTCTTCCTCCTCCCCACCTTGATCATCTTCCATGGCCACCCAAACCCTAGACCTAGCTACCTCCTGACCTCGTCGGTTTGAAGCTTCCCAAGACGATCCAGGGGCACCAGACGCCCCCTCTACTTCCTCTTCGACGCCCAGGACGCGAAGTAGCACCAGGACCATGCCGGAGCAGCCCAACGCCGCCGTGCACCGCCTCAGGCCGAAGCTCCACGTCGCGAGCCCGCCGCCCGATCCACTCCACCTCAGCGTCGACGACCAAGCCGGCGAGCTCCTGGTGAGCAACCACACCCCCAGACATGGTCCCTATCCCCCTCTCGCCATAGAACGCCGCCACCTTCTGTCGAGCACTCTCGCTGCAGCCGCTGTGTGCGCTCGCCACCGCGCGCCGCGCTCCGACAGCAGCAGCAGAACCCTAGCGCACCCCTCTGTTCTTTCGCAGATTCCGGTCGCTGTGGTCCGCCTCCGTGCACGCTCGCTAAACGGAAGTTGTAGCCCTTGGCCCTCTCTACATCTTTGCTTTTTGCGTCGTCGATAGATCTGTCGTAGTTTGCTCGCCATCTTCATCGCAAGATCAAGCCAGCTAGCGGTTTTCGCGTGCAGATTCAGTTTCGTCAGATAACAACAGCTGCCCTTTTGCGCTTAGGCCCCTGAACGTTTTCCCCTCTCAACCCGCGATACCTCATGGCCCACTAGTCAGCTGCCGCGATCCTCTTCCAGAAAACCCCCTGACCTTTCCTCTTCCTAACCCGCGGTCCCTCCTTCTGCCACTTGTCACCACCTCGTTCGCTAGCGCTTCCATGGCCCCTCTTTTCCTCTGCCCCACATGTCATTGACGGTGGGTAGAATGTCCCTGAGTGAGAAAAATCGCCAGAGTTTTCTGAAATCAAATAAAATTTAGGAAATGTTTATAACTTAAATAATTCATATCTTTTGAAATGTTTTGAATTTGGAAAAAGTTATAAAATGAAATATGAATGTTTTTCAATTATAAACTCAACCATGTTTTCAAATTTAACCAGATTTGACTCTATCTAGTCAAACCTTTGACTTTGACCCCTTTTTTAATAATTTTGACTTTAAAATAAATTTAAATTCATAATTCCAAATAATACAAATAATATATGTTTTCAAATCAGAAAAATGTGAGGATTTCAAATATGCCATCCAAAATATATTTTGAACACCTTAAATTTCAAGTTGGCTAAAGTTACAAGAAATGCCCTTCTCCCTTAATTAATTAATAACTTTTGTTTTATAACTCCAAATTTAACAAATGATATGTCTAAAATGATTAGCTCGAAGAGACCTTTCTGTTTATGTAGTCCTTGTTCTGCTTTACAGCATGCATCATATAAATATAATGTAAACAGCAACTAATATGAGTATAAATGTGACCCAAACTCAATAAAATGATTTATTCTTGTGTTCCACACCTCACCCATGCCATGCTACTTCCTTGCCATGTAAATTGTGCATCATTCATCATGGCATGATTGGTTGCTTGTTGCATTCTGTTCCTATGCTTGTGCACTTTATTTATGTTGGCCCTTGTTTGTTTGGTTCTTCTTCGAATAGACACTGAGCAGGGGATATATCAAGGAACCCAGGAGCACTACCCAGATCCTTCTCTCGCTTCAACTGAGCTGCCAAGCAAGCACTACCACATGCTTGCATACATATAGTACCTATTGCCTCTATCTTATTCTTGCATCATTGAGTCGCGATTGCATTAAATTGAATCCCAAGTATTGCATAGCCTTTACTTTTAAACCCCACCGAAGCTTGTTCCTCCATCCCATGAGCCATTACTACAGGAGTTGTTTGAGCCATGCGAGTCGTAGAACAACATGTGTAGGGTATGTGAGTGTCTGATGGATAACGAGGTTCCTAAACAACTTAACCTGGGTAGTATGGGATAACTAATGAAAGTGGCACCGGTGAGCAATATCTGCTATTTGGTTTTTCCTACTCACTTGTGTCCCGTAAGACCCCGAGTACTTGATTCCTGTTCCAAGAATATTCGCGCTATCCACATCCGGGAGGTGTATGGGACCCCCCTGAGCCAGAGCTTGATTCATTCTTATTTCTTGGGGCCACAAACTAGTTTGAGGTTTTATTTACTATCCTGTACTTATGCCATGTTTTACTGCTTTATTTAAATTGTGCGATGGATAGCACCTGTACTGTTTAGGATCGGGACACGATTTCGCGGTGTCGACAAGCCCAGTTTTGGGTTCCCAGTCGTTCACAGCCGTCTACCCAAACCTTGAGTCTGTTTCGGAGTCAGCTAACTTCGTTGCGGGTAGCTTAATGGGGTGGCCCCCTGAAATAATTCTGAATCTGGTGATTGCTTTGTCGAGAAGGCCTCGTTGGGTTTTGATTTGGTTTTTCCCGAGGTTGATTGAGTGTGTGTTGCTATTTGTGCACCCCTGCAGGGTAAAACTTTCTGAAAGCCGTGTCCGCGGTTATGGACGACTTGGAGCACAGTTTCTGGATCATAGACAAGCATAACTAAAGTACCGCTTTTAAGTTGACCTAAGTAATTGACTAGTAAATAGAGCAACACTCATGGAATGGATAATAAAACTGCCAACGGATGGGGGGGTTGTTCGTCCGCTTCCTCGTTGGTAAGCGGGGAGGAGGATGGGTCTGTTAAGATTACCAATATAACTGCTGTTATTAATTCACGGACATCCGTCTATCTTTGGTTAGGCGGATGGTTAGCGAGTATCTATAGAACTGCTAGGGTTTATCTTTTGCTGCAATTGCGTCACCCCAGGTTGTGTCCCCTTTAGAGGCATAAAGACTTGCTGAGTACCCCTAGGGTCTCACATGATAAATTATTTGATTCAGATGAACAGGTACACTCACAAGATGGATACTGGGTGGAGGAGTCGGACGATGTGGGCAACGATCACTCGGTGTAGAGATTCCGGGAACGGGGATCCGTGAGATCTGTGGGCGGGATGTGCTTATTTTATGGGGCACCTTATGCCGATTTGCTTCTTATCCGTACTCGGATCTTGTTTGCCGCTTCCGCATGATACTCTGATGTTTGATGTATGAGGAGATATCCTAAACTATTATATCTATCTAGGACATTTGAATCTTGCCGTATGGCGTTGCTATATTTCCTTTCTTTTTAGATGGAATGGCTCTGATGTACTATTGTATGGTGGCTTGCATACATACTCACTTGTGTATGTAGTTGATCCCTTCGCCTGCCGATTACGCCGCCCGTTCTTGTCCCGATGTGTGGAAATGGTTGGGACGGCCGAAAGGTCTACCTGTGAGTGGCTTTTGGGGCCCCACCGTACTATTTCAACCATTTCCGCTCATCCAGGCTTGAACTAGGAGCGTAATTCACCGAGGTAGTTACAATTGGTATCAGAGCCATCCCGACCTTCAGGGTCTCAGCCAAATGGTCGTTGTCAGTCTATCAAATATTTTTGGTAGTTATGTATACTAGGGAAAAACAACACGCGAGAGTAGGACTGCTTCCACTTTTCTTCTTACCCACCCACCCACCCTTTTCTGGTAAGGAAGTGTAACGTTTTCAATCCTTTTCTTAAAAGTTCAAACTAGGATTCACGTGTTCTGGGTTTCCGTAGTACCTTAGGTTGTGTGTTTGTGTGTGTGTGTGTGTGTACTTCCTTGTGTATCTGTTGCATCCAAGTTGTTATCTTTATCTGCCTTTGGTTATCAACTGTTGGTACATTCCATACTGACAGTCTTTTGAATATCGGCGCGATATATCTGACTCCTTGTTAACCGGTGCCATGTTCTTAAGGGTGTTCTTCCTTCCAGCAACTCCACATTCTGTGAACCATCTGTTGCTAATCTCTATCTGGTAAGTGATTTTGCGCATCTATTGGTATTTTAATGCCGAAAAATGCGGAAAATTTTTCTTTCCTACATCTGTGTTTCCACACTCCTTTTCAGTCGTGTGTGAAACATTATCTATCTCCCTTCTATCAGCATGTCCATGCTAACTCGTTCTTTTGTCACCGGCGCTTAATCCTAGAGTTTCTTTTCATCTCCAGATCTTTTGGGCTAATTACATAACATGTGTCGATCCGATGCTGGTGATTGTAATTTGGTTCTCGGCATAGCTATATGACACCTATCATGAGTGGAATATGGAAAATGCTATCAACTCTATCCTCCAAATGGTGACGGTTATCCCCTGTGATTTTGAGTACACCGTGATCATATCTATGCATATTCAAGCATCTTTGGCAATCCGGAGTTTCTCAAAGCACTACGGCGGTCTATCATCTGTCCATCATGCTGCACATCCTTTCGAACCCCATATCTGCACAATTCTCCTGGATACGAGGGAATTGCATCTTTTCGTCTCTAATAGCTTTGCTTAAGGTATGAGCTATCATCGGTTCTTATCCAAGATCTCTTTATCTTTGTAACCGGTGCTCCGATCGACAATGTGAACCAGGTGACATCTCTTTTCTTCCGAAGGACCAGATAATCTATTATGTCAGCGCATCTTCTTCAGCTTTGGAATCAGCAAGTCCATTATTAATTCCATCCTCCATCTTCAACCAATCCGGAGTTGTTCCTTGTTGGCAAGTTATCATCGTCGTTCCGCTGAAGTTTTCCTCGAGGCTGCTAAATCTCTCTCAATCTTTTCAAGAAGAACATGGAGTTCTTTCACCTCAATCTCGTTAAGTAATCTCGTGAAACCCTCTCGCTCTATCGTCTATGCTCAATCCACCGGGGGCCATGAAGACCTTCCAGATCTTGCACTCTTTCTGTTCAAGTTGGTGCTATCTTTTCTGAAGCTGTAGAATCTTGCAGTTGTCTCTGTGATCTTCCTTCATATCTTTCCGGTGGCTTGGTACTTCCGACATGACGACAACATCATCATCTTTATCTATCTATGAATCCGGCGAATCGTTTGCATCTATCCTTGTTTTCTAAGCGGAGTTCCATGAGCTCTTCTTGTCAACACCTTCAGTCTGTTTCAGTAGTTGGGTTACATGATTTTCTTATTCATGTGCGGAGTAATGCTTTGAGTGCGGGATGGAGTCGCGACCATACCACTACTCTTATCATTCGCTCTTGTACTTTGAATTGGTGAATTAATGTGATTCCACTCATTCCACGGAAGTTAGAAGTGGCCTTTATCCCTTGATACTTTTACTTCCGTCCTTGTTTTTTCCGGAGGGCTCTTTCGAAGAAAGTAATCAATAATCTCTTGTTGGAGATCTCACCCTTTCTACACGGAGCAAAATCCTCAATTATCTGGCTTCACATCCATCTCTGGAAGTTATATCTGCGCACCTAAATTGCGTGATCCTTGGGTCTTACCGGCGCAACAAGAATCTATCCGACGATGTCTAGCTAAATCTTTCTGTTGATATCAAGGGACTCTATTGTTTGAAGGCAATATTGTTTCCGAACTTGCTATTGTCATAGTGGTTCAAAACCTCTCCAATCTAGCTCCTTTCTTCCGGCGAGACAAAGATTCAACCTCTCTCGTATCAGTAAATCTATAATTTTAACGGTGTGTCTATCTTTATCCATGATGCATCATCTTGTCCTTTCTTTCACCAGTGGATCTTTTTCTTTTATCATGTTTCTTGAGGAAACCGGAGCTATGCCCATCCTATCCTTCTTGTCTCACGACAATCCTTCAGCTCTTCTAACCCGTTGTTTCTCAAGCAAACGCAAGACTCGCAACAAGTCTAGCAAGTTTTGCAAGGTGCAGTGGTCGCACCATTCCGTGGATGAAGCAACTTGGGAGCGTGAAGATGAACTCCGTGCCAACTATCCTACCCTCTTTGAGTCTTCTTCTTCTTCCTAGAATCTCGGGGCGAGATTCCTGTTTAGTGGGGGAGAGTTGTAGCATCCCAATTGTCTAACAATTGCAATGCTACTAGCCTAGTCTATATAATGCTACTTCCTATATATAATTGTTGCATCATAATTATATCATGCTCATGTCATCATGCCACCTTGCATTTGAGCATCATATAAAACCCTTTTTGGTTTGATTCTTCTCTCATATGCATTGTTAATTGTATTTGCCTCTTGATATTGTATTTGGTTATTGATATATTGTTTAAATGCCCAAGTTGAGTTGGGGGCATATCTTTTATTGACTCCACCACCTTTCTTGACATCACCCTATCATTCCACCATTCCACCATATATGAGCATTGCAACTTATTTGGTTCTACCTCTAGCTCATGTGGGTTGGGATGGATCCAATTCTAGCTCCACATGCTCCCATGTATGCACCATGTTGTTTTCACAATATTGGTATATGAGAGCCACATGGCCACCTTTGCATGCCTTGTGAGTGGAACCTTTTCTTAGCCTCCATATGGGTTGTTTTGGGGTTATTATCATGTTGGAATATTTTTGGGCTTGCTAAATACCTAGTGGCACATACACACTAGCAAGTCCCATTTCTATTCCAATATGGTCATCTCCATTTACTTCACATGAGGCATCTTTTCAAATTCTTTTGCTTGGCTTATTCCATATTTTTGGAATGCATATGTATAAATGCCATTAATAATTATTTTGCTTTCACAAGATTAAGACATGGAATTTAATGCACTTGCATGGGCCATGCAACCATCACCACTATTTGATTCCCCTTGGTTTTTCTTGGAATTTTGGGTTGTTTTCCTTTTGTTGAGCTCCAACCTTTCTCTCTCAACCCTCACCTTGCTCCTTCTCTCCTTGCCATGTGCATCTCAAACCACACCACATCTCTCTCTCTTTGTTTTCCTCACCTTCCTCTCCTTTCACCTCCATCCTTGCAAGATCATGTGGATCATGCCTAAACCCTAAACCTACCCTTTGTTTTGGCTAAACCAAACCACCCATCCCTCTCTCACCCCCTCTCTCTACCTAGCTCGACCTCACATGATCTACCCCCCCTCTTCTAAACCCTAGCCCCATCTCTACCTAGCCCGAGCCCCCCTCTAGCTCTAACCTAGTTACACCCGAGACCACCTCCCCTCCCTCTCTCTTTTCTCTCTGCCTCAGCAGCCCCACCCGAGCCTGCCTCCTCCCTTGCTTCCTCTCTTCCCTCTCTCGGCTACAAGACAGAAAAGAGAGGAGAAAGAAGCCCTACCCGATCACCCTCCTCCCCACCTTTTGCAAAAGCCACCACCACCCCATGTGCCTCTCCCCTCTCTCCCTTATCCTCTCAACCACCCCAGGCATCCCAGATCGAGATCCCAAGCACCATCTCCCCCTTCTTCTTCCTCCTCCCCACCTTGATCATCTTCCATGGCCACCCAAACCCTAGACCTAGCTACCTCCTGACCTCGTCGGTTTGAAGCTTCCCAAGACGATCCAGGGGCACCAGACGCCCCCTCTACTTCCTCTTCGATGCCCAGGACGCGAAGTAGCACCAGGACCACGCCGGAGCAGCCCAACGCCGCCGTGCACCGCCTCAGGCCGAAGCTCCACGTCGCGAGCCCGCCGCCCGATCCACTCCACCTCAGCATCGACGACCACGCCGGCGAGCTCCTGGTGAGCAACCACACCCCCAGACATGGTCCCTATCCCCCTCTCGTCGTAGAACGCCGCCACCTTCTGTCGAGCACTCTCGCTGCAGCCGCCGCGCTCCGACAGCAGCAGCAGAACCCTACCGCACCCCTCTGTTCTTTCGCAGATTCCGGTCGCTGTGGTCCGCCTCCGTGCGAGCTCGCTAAATGGAAGTTGTAGCCCTTGGCCCTCTCTACATCTTTGCTTTTTGCGTCGTCGATAGATCTGTCGTAGTTTGCTCGCCATCTTCATCGCAAGATCAAGCCAGCTAGCGGTTTTCGCGTGCAGATTCAGTTTCGTCATATAACAGCAGCTGTCCTTTTGCGCTTAGGCCCCTGAACGTTTTCCCTTCTCAACCCGCGATACCTCATGGCCCACTAGTCAGCTGCCGCGATCCTCTTCCAGAAAACCCCCTGACCTTTCCTCTTCCTAACCCGCGGTCCCTCCTTCTGCCACTTGTCACCACCTCGTTCGCTAGCGCTTCTGTGGCCCCTCTTTTCCTCTGCCCCACATGTCATTGACGGTGGGTAGAATGTCCCTGAGTGAGAAAAATCGCGAGAGTTTTCTGAAATCAAATAAAATTTAGGAAATGTTTATAACTTAAATAATTCATATCTTTTGAAATGTTTTGAATTTGGAAAAATTTACAAAATGAAATATGAATGTTTTTCAATTATAAACTCAACCATGTTTTCAAATTTAACCAGATTTGACTCTATCTAGTCAAACCTTTGACTTTGACCCCTTTTTTAATAATTTTGACTTTAAAATAAATTTAAATTCATAATTCCAAATAATACAAATAATATATGTTTTCAAATCAGAAAAATGTGAGGATTTCAAATATGCCATCCAAAATATATTTTGAACACCTTAAATTTCAAGTTGGCTAAAGTTACAAGAAATGCCCTTCTCCCTTAATTAATTAATAACTTTTGTTTTATAACTCCAAATTTAACAAATGATATGTCTAAAATGATTAGCTCGACGAGACCTTTCTGTTTATGCAGCCCTTGTTCTGCTTTGCAGCATGCATCATATAAATATAATGTAAACAGCAACTAATATGAGTATAAATGTGACCCAAACTCAATAAAATGATTTATTCTTGTGTTCCACACCTCACCCATGCCATGCTACTTCCTTGCCATGTAAATTGTGCATCATTCATCATGGCATGATTGGTTGCTTGTTGCATTCTATTCCTATGCTTGTGCACTTTATTTATGTTGGCCCTTGTTTGTTTGGTTCTTCTTCGAATAGACACTGAGCAGGGGATATATCAAGGAACCCAGGAGCACTACCCAGATCCTTCTCTCGCTTCAACTGAGCTGCCAGGCAAGCACTACCACATGCTTGCATACATATAGTACCTATTGCCTCTATCTTATTCTTGCATCATTGAGTCGCGATTGCATTAAATTGAATCCCAAGTATTGCATAGCCTTTACTTTTAAACCCCACCGAAGCTTGTTCCTCCATCCCATGAGCCATTACTACAGGAGTTGTTTGAGCCATGCGAGTCGTAGAACAGCATGTGTAGGGTATGTGAGTGTCTGATGGATAACGAGGTACCTAAACAACTTAACCTGGGTAGTATGGGATAACTAATGAAAGTGGCACCGGTGAGCAATATCTGCTATTTGGTTTTTCCTGCTCACTTGTGTCCCGTAAGACCCCGAGTACTTGATTCCTGTTCCAAGAATATTCACGCTATCCACATCCGGGAGGTGTATGGGACCCCCCTGAGCCAGAGCTTGATTCATTCTTATTTCTTGGGGCCACAAACTAGTTTGAGGTTTTATTTACTATCCTGTACTTATGCCATGTTTTACTGCTTTATTTAAATTGTGCGATGGATAGCACCTGTACTGTTTAGGATCGGGACACGATTTCGCGGTGTCGACAAGCCCAGTTTTGGGTTCCCAGTCGTTCACAGCCGTCTACCCAAACCTTGAGTCCGTTTCGGAGTCAGCTAACTTTGTTGCGGGTAGCTTAATGGGGTGGCCCCCTGAAATAATTCTGAATCTGGTGATTGCTTTGTCGAGAAGGCCTCGTTGGGTTTTGATTTGGTTTTTTTCGAGGTTGATCGAGTGTGTGTTGCTATTTGTGCACCCCTGCAGGGTAAAACTTTCTGAAAGCCGTGTCCGCGGTTATGGACGACTTGGAGCACAGTTTCTGGATCATAGACAAGCATAACTAAAGTACCGCTTTTAAGTTGACCTAAGTAATTGACTAGTAAATAGAGCAACACTCATGGAATGGATAATAAAACTGCCAACGGATGGGGGGGGTTGTTCGTCCGCTTCCTCGTTGGTAAGCGGGGAGGAGGATGGGTCTGTTAAGATTACCAATATAACTGTTGTTATTAATTCACGGACATCCGTCTATCTTTGGTTAGGCGGATGGTTAGCGAGTATCTATAGAACTGCTAGGGTTTATCTTTTGCTGCAATTGCGTCACCCCAGGTTGTGTCCCCTTTAGAGGCATAAAGACTTGCTGAGTACCCCTAGGGTCTCACACGATAAATTATTTGATTCAGATGAACAGGTACACTCACAAGATGGATACTGGGTGGAGGAGTCGGACGATGTGGGCAACGATCATTCGGTGTAGAGATTCCGGGAACGGGGATCCGTGAGATCTGTGGGCGGGATGTGCTTATTTTATGGGGCACCTTATGCCGATTTGCTTCTTATCCGTACTCGGATCTTGTTTGCCGCTTCCGCATGATACTCTGATGTTTGATGTATGAGGAGATATCCTAAACTATTATATGTATCTAGGACATTTGAATCTTGCCGTATGGCGTTGCTATATTTTCTTTCTTTTTAGATGGAATGGCTCTGATGTACTATTGTATGGTGGCTTGCATACATACTCACTTGTATATGTAGTTGATCCCTTCGCCTGCCGATTACGCCGCCTGTTCTTGTCCCGATGTGTAGAAATGGTTGAGACGGCCGAAAAGTCTACCTGTGAGTGGCTTTTGGGGCCCCACCGTACTATTTCAACCATTTCCGCTCATTTAGGCTTGAACTAGGAGCGTAATTCACCGAGGTAGTTATAACTACCGTAGTGTATATTTAGTTATCGACACCGGAACTTTGTTCTATGAAACCTTCAGGTTGCATAGGTCCACAGTTTAGTGACTAAAAATCCGTGATTGTCGAAGGTCTTTAGTGAGGTATCAGAGCCAACAAGCCATGTCATGTACTTGTACCGGTAATTATCATCTTGCATCTCACTCTGTTTAATTAAACATTGTTGTTGCACTCAGATCATTGGGATTTAATCAACCAATGTTAGGTTGGTAACTACAGGTTTATTAACTAATATTATTTTGCTGCAACCTATAGTAGTGGAACATCAAACTAATAATTTAAGATAGGTGTTTCTTGATTAAATATATGAACAATTCAGAAGAGAGCGAACATAAAGTTGTAGAATATTAGGCATCAAGTTGTGCAAAAAGAGGAGAATAGAGAATGCACCTTGCTAATTTTTGGTAATAATATGATTATGCATCTTGCGATACCGGCCAGAAGGGTAGAATTTGATTTTGAGAAATTACAATAGAGTTATCTGGGATTGTTTTTTCATGTAGCTATGTTGTTGATCCATAAGCCCTAGCTGAAACAGAAATCTAATAATTAGAGATCATAACTCGATTTGCATACCTTGGAAATAATCTCTACTACCTTCATGCAGGCTTCCTTCTTCGCTGAAACAAATCTAAATGCAGTGTTTCCTCCTTCGCTCCTGCACATGGATACACAATCTACTATTCAAGAGAAGTGCAGTCAGCTGTCAGAACTGGTTTGTGGTAGCGGTAGAGAGGGGAAAGAGAGGACAGAAGGAGATGTGTAGGGAGGGTATTGTGGTCATGCGGTACCTCGAGCAGCAGGGGGACAGTTTAGGAGACGAGGAGGTGTGGCAGGCGATTTCTTGCCTCTCCATCCTCCGGTTCTTCTCCTTCTCAATGGATGATGTGGTTTGGGCCCGTGGAGGAATGGTGGGAGCGGAGGGTGACTGACTGTGTGGATAATCGGCGACAGCGGTGGCGTGGTGGGTGCAGCCCACAGCTGAGAAACGGAGGAGATAGTGAGGATGGGGCGCAAATAGCGGTGACTCGACAGTGCTGCGCCGAAGTCGACGACGACCCGGGGACGGCGACCAGACCACGGGAAGATAAGGCGGATACAATATGTCTGAAGCAAGGCGCGTCTTCAGTTGGGCACGGAGGCAGGTGGCGTGGAGGACGCAGTCGTGGTTGTGGAGGCAACATTTATGTGATGTATGAGGAGAGTAATTAACGGAGAATTTTTAGGGGATTAGCGCTAGGCCTTGGGATAGCGTGATTGAGGCAGCGGTTACTATCCAAAGACAAAAGGGAGTGCATATGCCTAATTTCTTCTCTACTACCTAAAAAGAACTTTCTCCTCCGATACGTCGTGGCCTTTCGTCCTTCGCTTCGTCCTTCGCTTCAATGCCTCGGGTGGCCCTTCGTCGCACAAATTGCTCCTACGCGCCAGGTGGATCAAGCCTAAATAATGCACCCTCATGGCCTCACCGCTCGACTCCCTCAAAAATCAATGCTCCCAAGAAAAAAGGGAATAATCACCGCTGCCTCAATCACGCTATCCCAAGGCCTAGCGCTAATCCCCTGAAAATTCTCCGTTAATTACTCTCCTCATACATCACATAAATGTTGCCTCCACAACCACGACTGCGTCCTCCACGCCAGCTGCCTCCGTGCCCAACTGAAGACGCGCCCTGCTTCAGACATATTGTATCCGCCTTATCTTCCCGTGGTCTGGTCGCCATCCCCGTGTCGTCATCGACTTCGGCGCAGCACTGTCGAATCACCGTTGTCTGCGCCCCATCCTCACTATCTCCTCTGTTTCTCAGTCGTGGGCTGCACCCACCACGCCACCGCTGTCGCCGATTATCCACAGAGTCAGTCACCCTCCGCACCCACCATTCCTCCACGGGCCCAAACCACATCATCCGTTGAGAAGGAGAAGAACCGGAGGATGGAGAGGCAAGAAATCGCCTGCCACACCTCCTCGTCTCCTAAATTGTCCCCATGCTGCTTGAGGTACCACATGACCACAATACCCTCCCTACACATCTCCTCCCGTCCTCTCTTTCCCCTCTCCACCGCTACCACAAACCAGTTCTGACAGCTGACTGCACTTCTCTTGAATAGTAGATTGTGTATCCATGTGCAGGAGCGAAGGAGGAAACACTCCATGTAGATTTGTTTCAGCGAAGAAGGAAGCCTGCATGAAGGTAGTAGAGATTATTTCCAAGGTATGCAAATCGAGTTATGAGCTCTAATTATTAGATTTATGTTTCAGCTAGGGATTATGGATCAACAACATAGCTACATGAAAAAACAATCCCCATATAACTCTATTGTAATTTCTCAAAATCAAATTCTACCCTTCTGGCCCGTATCGCAAGAGGCATAATCATATTATTACCAAAAATTAGCAAGGTGCATTCTCTATTCTCCTCTTTTTGCACAACTTGATGCCTAATATTCTAAAACTTTATGTTCGCTCTCTTCTGAATTGTTCATATATTTAATCAAGAAACACCTATCTTAAATTATTAATTTGATGTTCCACTACTACAGGTTGCAGCAAAATAATATTAGTTAATAAACCTGTAGTTACCAACCTAACATTGGTTGATTAAACCCCAATGGTCTGAGTGCAACAACAATGTTTAATTAAACAGAGTGAGATGCAAGATGATAATTACCGGTACAAGTACAGGACATGGCTTGTTGGCTCTGATACCTCACTAAAGACCTTCGACAATCACGGATTTTTAGTCACTAAACTGTGGACCTATGCAACCGGAAGGTTTCATAGAACTAATTTTCGGTGTCGAAAACTAAATATGCACTACGGTAGTGGTGCTACAACTATGAAATATTTCATTGTCGATAACTAAATATACACTATGGTAGTGGTGCTACAACTATGAAATATTTCGTTGTCGATAACTGTATATACGCTACAGTAGTTGTGCTACAACTCCAAATATAGGTCAAGCCAATTGAGATATTTGCTACTAGATAACAGTTCCCTTGATTAAATATTTATGGGCAAATTTAAAATAGTTGTGGTACGGATGGACAGTTGCTTTCCAAAAAATAGCATCCACCTATAGCTTAAGTTCAGATCCTAATGTGCAGCCATCTGTTGGGACACAATATTCATGGACACGCCTCCTAGATTATTATTTTTTAGATGCAAATAGCTTTTCCATTAACCAAACTGCGCAGCAAGATCACTGGCAACAAGAATTTCAGAGACCAACAGATGGAAAGTAGGCACTCGACCCAGCCAAACGGCGTGGGTTTCGGAGACCATCTTCATGCCAAGCACGGTAACTTGACATATATGGTTGGAGATGAAACTTGAAGAGTGGCGCAGCAAATGGGAGAAGCTTACTGGCCCTTGTACTTTAGTGGAAGAGATCCTACTACGGGATCAAAACACAAAGACGTTGTGCATCTTCCTCTGCCGGAACTGGTGGAATACCCGCAACAAAGTGAATATAGGGAGTAAGCCCTTCACTAATGATCAAGTTATCTGCCAGATCATAAGATCGGTGCTGGGATACCAGGATTTTTTCAGCAAAGAAACAATACAGGAAACTAAACCTGAAACATCATGGAAGGCTAGTAGGGATGACATAATTAAACTGACCACAAATGGAATCTTCCTAGCTGGGGGTTTGTCGCCCAGGACTCTGATGAGGATGGAAGGCTGGATCATTTTTAGGATGCCCTGCATGCGGAAGCTGAAGCCTGCATTCAAGCCATACACCATGCCCAATAGTCTGGTATGCACTGGTGAAAACTGAAGCCTTGATGCTCGGCAATGCTTGCAAGTCAAATGAGTTTGATTTAGCACCGAATGGAGTGCTATTCCTGTAAATTAAGGCGCTAGCCTTTTAAAACTTTATTTTTTCGATCTCGTACTTCGCACATGCTTGTATTAAATATTATGATGTTGGCATAACACCAATCTATCCTTTAATCAGACCAGTATGCAACATGACAGCTATGTTCATACTAATACCACAGAAATCCAATTTAGTAATTCATACTATAGTGTGTAATTTCAGAGATGGTTTTGCTACAGGCTGTTGCAAGAGAACATCATGAATCCGATTTTTTGCTTCATACAAATATCGGAAATTTTACATGTACAGAATCTCTCCTCACCAAATTGTGATTGGAGGAAAAAAGAAGTTCCAAAACTGGTCCTATGATGGTCATCCCAAGAAAAAATGTCAAAATTTCCGTTTTGGGCTATACAGTGTGTTCTGAAAAATATGCCATGAAATTATAATGGTACTCAGCAAAGATGAATTCTGGTTGTGCGTTTTGGAAAAGACTGGAAAATAATGGTGTCCTCTAGCAAATTTTCCCAAGATTGTACTAAGCAAATTTAATATTTTTTGCATTGTATCTTATACTTGTTCCTTGCAGATAAGGTCTTCAACATCTAGTGAACATCAAAAAATTGGAAAATTCAATTATACCAATATTGTCTACCTACCGACTAGCTACTTAATTAGCATTATCATGTGATTCTATCAAAATAAATTGAAAAATTGGAATTACACATGCAAAGGATAAACGATACAATCACAACACAACAATAACTCCAGCCTAGCAAGTGATGCCGGAATGTTTTTTTTTGAACTCCTCAACAAGCAGATATGCCACCAAAGTTTAATTGCAAGTTTGCAACATAGTAAGTTAAAACTAAAAATCTACTGGCAATTCAATTAACAAGTTTAATTCATTTGGGCAGTGGTGAATAATAGATATCTATATATACAACAGAAGTGCATCATTCGGTCAAACATATAACCACTAGGACTTGAGTGGAATTAATAAACCATAGATAACCAGTTGTGACATAATACCTTTTTGCAGCAGCAGATCATCTGGTTGATGCCTAGAGTGAAAGCAAGGAGAGCATGCTCATGCTCCCAGTCTGCCCATCCTTGGAGATACAGCCTCGAAACTCTAAACCCTTTAAGACGATCAACTTCCAGAATCTGTATATTGGAATTGTTAATCAAGTTGTAATATACTACAATTATAAAGGAAAACTGCATACACCTTATGTATCATGCCGATTAGGTGATTTGTCGTTGTGATTGTTCAGATAATAGAACCCGAGACTAAAGCAACGAAAAATAAGGTTCATAGGTAAACCAATACTTATTGTTCGTGTATTTGTGGATAGTGCAAACTTTAGCAGGCAAATTTACAAATATGGTTTTTCATCGGTACATGATAGCCTTAAGCAAAGAATAGGGAACTATGAGAATTATAGATATCTGGGAAACAAAATTAGGCAAACAGTTCAGCTTCAGGCCCTTAACTAGGTGAGGATTGGTAGCTCTACAAAATCTCAAGAAAACAATAAGCAGCATTAAATGAACCATCTTCACTTTTCCAATCTTGTCTTCAGTCAATGCGTGTTTCAAATATATCCAACAAACAACAAGGAAATGCTTCCATCCAGCACACCAATACAAACCAGTACGACACACACACCTAGCAGAACAGAAATTGGATCATATCCTAACAGAACAAATTGAATTATAATGCCTATTTTCCACAAGAACAAACATAAAAAATAAAGGAAAACAATACTGTAATAAGAGAGGAAGGAGAAGTAGTGGCCTGACCTCAAATCATCGGTGGATTCCGGGGATGGAGTTGGAATAAGTAGCTAGTTGTGCCACTCCTTTGTCTCGCTCGGGTCTGGCCTCCGTTGTGAGAAATGGGTGGGGGATGGGGCGAGGCCATGGGGGAGAAGATAGGGGAAAGTTAGTGAGAGGTTAGACGTTTTTTTGTTTAGGTATAAGAACATAGAGAGTATGTAGACTTTCTTTAGATGCATCTTAGGAGATTTAGAGCATAAGGAAAATATGTACATCTAAAGCCAATACATCCAGGATAACAATGCCATGTCCAACGATAATGGTAAATTTTCCAAGTTTATTCTTCGGTAGCAATACAAAGACATTTAGTATTATGTTTTCTTAATATTTTTTTATAAACAATTGTGGAGACAATAGGTTCTGTGTGATGATGCTTGAGGGGAACAATAATTTTTTAGTATACTATAGAGATAAAAAGGGAGAATAAATTGTGCTGTGTTATTCATTTTTTTGGGTTGGTTTAGTAGGAGGTTTCTTATAATTTAACTTTAGGCTCTCAAAGGAGAGTGAAATAGTGTGTCCAGTGGGGGCACTTGAACCTTGTGACATATGTGTAGGGAGATTGTCTCCTTTGGGGTTTTAACCTTGCGAAAATATGTTAGGAAATTGCTATGTATTGTATAGCACTAGAAATGGAAACCATCATGATTAATATTGTCGGAAGGTGTTGATAATTTTTGCAGTCTCTTTGAAGTCCTTTTTGGATATATGCCCTAGAGGCAATAATAAATGTAGTTATTATTTTATCTTTGTGTTTATGATAAATGTTTACATTCATGCTATAATAGTATTAACAAGGAAACATTAATACTTGTGTGATTTGTAAACTTAAATTAGAGTCCCTAGTAAATCCTCTTCATAATACTAGCTTGTTGGTTAATAAATGATTGTGGTTTCCCTGTCATGAACATTGAGATATTATTAACAACAAGATCATATCGTTAGGAGAATGGTATGATGGACATACTCCTATAGATAAGCGTAGCATAAAGATCAAGTCATTTTAATAGTTCAATTGCTATATGCTTTATGATACATAGTAACCTAATTCCTTCGACCATGAGATCATGCTTATCACCATCACCGGAAGGATGCTTTGATGACATCAAACACCACACCGTAACTGGGTGGCTATAAAGGTGGCATTGAGTGTTCGGAAAGTATGGGTTAAGACACATGGATCAAGAGTGGGATTTGTCCATCCATATGACGGATAGATATACTCTGGGCCCTCTCGGTGGAATGTCATCCAATTAGCTTGCAAGCATGTGAACTGGCTCACAAGGGATCACATATCACGGGAATGAGAAAAGAGTACTTATCAGTAACGAGGTTGAACTAGGTATGCAGAGATATCGACGATCAAAACCTCGGATAAGTAAACTATCGTGAGTAATAGGGAAATTGGTATCGTATGTAAGTGGTTCATTCGATCGCAAAGTAATCGTAGAAATATGTGGGAGCCATATGAATTTCCAGATTCCTCTATTGGTTATTGTTCGGAGAAGTGTCTCGATCATGTCCGCATAATTCACGAACCGTAGGGAGACACACTTAAGGATTCGATGTTATTGAGTAGTTATGGAATGATGAGTAAGAGACCGAATGTTGTTCAGAGTCTCGGATGGGATCCGGGATATCACGAGGAGATCCGGAATGGTCCGAAGAATAAGATTCATATAAGGCAAGTCATGTTTCGGGGTTGGAGAATGGTTTCGGTGTTTTCATCGGGAATGTTCTAGAAGGTTCCGGAATGTCCGGCACTCTGGAGGGGAAGGGTACATGAATGTGTCATAAAAAGTTGGAATGGTTGCATCATGTACTAGGTGTCATCGCTGAACAAAATAAAGGGTTAAATCAAATCCTAGTTTGAAAAGTCAAACGCCAATTTGAAAAGTCAAACGGCTATTTTGTTTGGTGGAGGGAGAGTAGGAAACCTACTTGGGGAGGAAGTCCCTCTCCCTCCACCGCCGGCCTTGGAAGCCGAGTTGGGGAGGGACTCCCCTCCCCTTGGCGCGCCCCCTCCACCTATATGAGGAGGGGCAGGGCTGCCCCTCTAAGACCTACACCTTGCCCCTCTAAACCCTAACCCTAGCCGCCGGCCACCAAGTCGCCAATGCCGCCCTAGGGTTTCCTCCTAGCCACCTAGTTAGGGCCCTCCCCTTGCCCTAGCCGCCGGCCTAGCCCTCTCTCCTTGGTGCGTCTAAACCCTAGATCACCAAGGCTCTCTCATACTCCACCATACTCACTCTGGCTTAAGGCGAAGCCCTGCGAGATCTCCCCTCTACTTCCAGTACCACGCCGTCGTGTTGTCGAAATCGCGAGGAGAGTGATACGACCTCCACTGCCTGCTAGAACAAGGGATAGGAAGGTCTTCGTCGAGTACCGAACGTGTGACCGACTACGAAAGCGCTGCCGGAAAGCAGCGCCGGAAGGATCGTCTACACGATCTTGAGATCGGCAAGAGTACAACTACATCACCCACGAGAATCCGCTCTCGTTAAACACTTTGGAATCTTCAAGGGTGAGTTATTCCATTGACTCGTTGCTACAATCTAGTAGATAGATCTTGGCTTGTTTGTTTGTATGCGGTAGAATTTTTTTGTTTTCCTTGCTACGAACCCCTACAGTGGTATCAGAGTCGTGTCTATATGTAGATCTGTTGCACGAGTAGAACACAATGGTCATTGTGGGCGGTGGTGCTTTTATTATCAATTGCTTCTTGTGTACTTTGCATCTTGCGGTATGATGGGATGAAGCGGCCCGGGCTAACCTTACATGACAGCGTTCATGAGACTTGCTCCACGCTCAACATGCAACTTGTATTGCATAAGTGGCTTTGCGGGTGTCTGTCTCTCCCATCATAGTATAGATCCAATTTACAACGGGCACTTGATAGTTCAAACATCAACGTTGTGGTTCTTGTTCGTAAGTTAGAGCGACACTTATTGAAAGCCCCAAACCACGTAAAACACGCAAAGAAATTAGAGGCGTCTAACTTTGTTTTGCAGGGGTGTGCTGTGATGTGATATGACCATGATTGTGATTATATTTGATGTATGCAATGTTCCTTATTGTAAGTTGGCAACCGGCAGGAGCCATATGGTTGTCTTTAATTTCTGTTAAGACCTGCGTGTCTATTCAAAGTAGTTGTAATAGTTTAAGCCGGTGGACGACAACCATGAAGCGGCGTCATTGACCTTGATGCAATGCCGGTGATGATGGAGATCATATTTGTGCTTGAAGATGGAGATCGGAAGCACAAAGGAGAAAGGCCATATCATATCACATATTATGAATTGCATGTGATGTTAATCCTTTATGCATCTTGTATTGATTAGTTAACGACGGTAGCATTATAAGATGATCCCACATGCACATAAATATCAAGTTCTAAAGTGTTCATCCTTAGTAAGCACCATTGCTAAAGCTTGTTGTTTCGAAGCACCACGTGATGATCGGGTGTGTTAGATTCTGCAAGTGTATACAACGTGAGCAAGCCAGATTTTCTCATGCGGAAGCTAAGGTTTGATCTTGATGAGCCTAGCATGTACAGACATGGTCTCAAAACACGGATCATCGAAAGGTAAAGCATGAATCATATAGTAGATATGATGAACATGTCGATTGTTCGCCATTGAAGCTACATCAACTCTTGTGATGATCGGTTTTGATGTGGTGGATTTGGTTCGTGTGATCAATAAAACAATGTGAGGGATATTGTTTTGAGTGGGAGTTCACCTAGATTAATTTAACTATTAATTAGAACTCAGTTTGTCATAAACTTAGTATAAACTATTGCAAATATGTTGTAGATCAATGGCGTCCCCTACCATCAATTTTAATGCGTTCCTAGAGAAAGAAAAGTTGAAAAACAATGGAAGCAACTTCGCGGATTGGTTCCGCAGTTTGAGGATTGTCCTCAATGCTGGTAATTTGACCTATGTGCTGGATGCACCGCTGGGTGACCAGCCTGCAGCTGATGCTACCGATGAAATAAAGAACGTTTACCTCGCTCGAAAGAATCAGTACTCCACAGTTCAGTGTGCTATCTTGTATGGTTTAGAATCGGAGCTTCAGAAAAGGTTTGAGAACCATGACCCACATGATATTGTCCGTGAACTCAAATTAATATTTGAAACTCACGCGGCAGTTGAGAGTTATGAGGCTTCTGAAAAGTTCTTTAACTGCAAGATGGAAGAGGGCAGCTCCGTCAGTGAGCATGTGCTTAAGATGTCTGGGCACGCAAACAAACTTCAAAGCTTGGGTATAGTGATTCCTAATGCTTTGGGGATTTACCGTGTCCTTCAATCGCTACCACCAAGTTACAAGAACTTTGTGATGAACTACAATATGCAAAACATGAACAAGGAGTTGCCAGAACTCTTCTCCATGTTGAAATCTACAGAAGTGGAGATCAAGAAAGGGCACCAAGTGTTGATGGTCAATAAGACCACCAAATTCAAGAAAGGAAAGTCTAAGCAGAAGGGACACTTCAAGAAGGGTGGTAAGAAAGTTACCGCACCGACGAAGAAGACCAAGGCTGTACCTAAGCCTGATACAGAGTGCTTTTACTACAAGGGAGAGGGTCACTGGAAGCGGAATTGCCCAAAGTACTTGGCGGATTTGAAGAACGACAACATCAAGAAGAAAGGTATATCCGATATACATGTTATTGATGTGTATCTCACTAGTACTCGTAGTAGTGCCTGGGTATTTGATACTGGTTCGGTTGCTCATATTTGTAACTCGAAACAGGTGCTGCATAATAGACGGAAGCTAGCGAAGAACGAGGTGACGATGCACGTGGGAAATGGATCAAAGGTTGATGTGATCGCGGTCGGCACGCTACCTCTTCATCTACCATCGGGATTAGTTTTATACTTAAATAATTGTTATTTGGTGCCTGCGTTAAGCATGAACATTATATCGGGATCTTGTTTATTGCGAGACGGTTACTTGTTTAAGTCCGATAATAATGGTTGTTCGATTTATATGAGTAATATGTTTTATGCACATGCACTTTTGATAGATGGTCTATTCTTATTGAATCTCGATAGTGGAAATACACATATTAATAACATTGAAGCTAAACGTTTGAAATCGAGTGATAACTCGACCTATATGTGTCACTGTCGTCTTGGTCACATTGGAATGAAGCGTATGAAGAAACTCCATTCCGATGGACTTCTTGAATCACTTGATTTCGAATCACTTGAAAGATGCGAAGCATGTCTGATGGGTAAAATGACTAAGACTCCATTTTCTGGTATGATGGAGCGAGCTACGGACTTATTGGAAATCATATATACCGATGTGTGTGGTCCAATGAGTGTAGCATCGCGCGGTGGTTATCGTTATGTTCTTACCTTCACGGATGACTTGAGTAGATATGGGTATATCTATTTCATGAAACATAAGTCCGAGACTTTCGAGAAGTTTAAGGAATTTCAAAGTGAGGAAGAGAATTAACGTAACAAGAAGATTAAATTTCTACGTTCTGATCGTGGAGGTGAATATCTAAGTTACGAGTTTGGCGAGCATTTGAATAAATGCGGAATACTTTCACAATTGACACCGCCGGGAACACCACAGCGTAATGGTGTGTCCGAACGTCGTAATCGAACTCTCTTAGATATGGTTCGTTCTATGATGTCACTTATAGATTTACCGCTATCATTTTGGGGTTATGCATTAGAAACAACCGCATTCACTTTAAATAGGGCACCATCTAAATCCGTTGAAACGACACCGTATAAATTATGGTTTGGGAAGAAACCTAAATTGTCGTTCCTTAAAGTTTGGGGTTGCGAAGCCTATGTAAAGAAGTTACAGCCGGACAAGCTTGAACCACAAAGCGGAAAAACGCGTCTTCATAGGATACCCAAAGGAAACTATTGGGTATACCTTCTATCATAGATTCGAAGGAAAAATCTTTGTTGCCAAGAATGGATCCTTTCTAGAGAAGGAATTTCTCTCGAAAGAAGTGACTGGAAGGAAAGTAGAACTCAACGAGGTTGTCGAACCTTCTCTCGAACTTGCGAGTAGCGCAGCACCGGAAGAAGTTCCTGTGGTGCCTGCACCAACAAGAGAGGAAGCTAATGATGATGATCAGGAAACTCCGATTGAAGTTGCTAAAGAACCTCACAGGTCAACGAGAACTCGTACCACTCCTGATTGGTATGATCCCGTTATGAGTGTCATGTTGGTGGACAACACTAATGACCCTGCGACATATGAGGAAGCGATGATGAGCCCAGATTCCAATAAATGGCAAGATGCCATGAAATCCGAAATTGGATCCATGTACGAAAACCAAGTATGGACTTTGGTGGACTTACCAGATGGCCGAAAGGCTGTCGAGAACAAATGGATTTTCAAGAAGAAAACAGATGCTGATGGTAATGTTACTGTCTATAAAGCTCGACTTGTCGCAAAAGGGTTTCGACAAATTCAAGGAGTTGACTACGATGAGACTTTCTCACCAGTAGCGAAGCTAAAGTCTGTGAGGATTATGTTAGCAATCGCTGCATATTACGATTATGAGATATGGCAGATGGATGTCAAAACAGCATTCCTCAATGGACAACCCAAAGGTTTTGTCGATCCTAAAGATGCTAACAAGGTATGCAAACTTCAACGGTCCATATATGGATTGAAGGAAGCATCCCGAAGTTGGAATCAACGTTTTGATAAGGTAATCAAAAGTTTTGGTTTTATACAAACTTATGGAGAAGCTTGTATTTACAAGAAAGTGAGTGGGAGCTCTGTAGCATTCTTAATACTATATGTAGATGACATATTGTTGATTGGGAATGATGTAGACCTTCTTAACAGTGTCAAGGAATATTTGAATAATAGTTTTTCAATGAAATATCTTGGCGAAGCAGCTTACATATTAGGCATAAAGATTTATAGAGATAGATCGAGACGCCTAATATCATTGTCTCAAAGTACATATTTGGACAAAGTTCTAAAGAGATTTGGAATGAAAGATAGCAAGAAAGGGTTCTTGCCCATGTTGCCCAATACGACCTTGAGTAAAACTCAAAGTCCAACAACGGCATAAGATAGAGAAAGGATGAGTAAAACTCCCTATGCCTCAGCCATAGGATCTCTAATGTATGTCATGCTATGTACTATACCCGACATTGCATATGCTGTTAGTTTGACTAGAAGATATCAAAGTGATCCAGGAGTGGATCATTGGACAGCGGTCAAAAAACATCCTTAAGTACTTGAGAAGAACTAAGGATATGGTTCTTTCTTATGGAGGTGATGAACAACTCGTTGTTAATGGTTATACCGATGCTAGTTGGAACACCGATCCGGATGATTCTAAATCACAATCTAGGTACGTATTTATTTTGAATGGTGCAACAGTTAGCTGGAGGAGTGCAAAGCAAAGCGTTGTGGCGAGATCGTCAACTGAATCGGAATACATGGCTGCTTCGGAGGCTTCACAAGAAGCGATATGGATGAAAGAGTTCATTATAGAGCTCGGTGTGGTTCCAAGTGCGCTGGACCCAATGTCTATCTACTGTGATAACATGGGTGCCATAGCCAATGCGCAAGAACCAAGGTCACACAAGAAGCTGAAGCACATCAAGCTACGTTTTCACGCTATTCGAGAACATGTCCAAGATGGTGACATAAAGATTTGCAAAGTACACACAGATCTGAATGTGGCGGATCCGTTGACTAAACCTCTCCTGAGAGCAAAACATGACCAACACCAAACTGCCATGGGTGTTCGGTATATTACCATGTAATCTAGATTAATTGACTCTAGTGCAAGTGGGAGACTGTTGGAGATATGCCCTAGAGGCAATAATAAATGTAGTCATTATTATATCTTTGTGTTTATGATAAATGTTTACATTCATGCTATAATAGTATTAACAAGGAAACATTAATACTTGTGTGATTTGTAAACTTAAATTAGAGTCCCTAGTAAAGCCTCTTCATAATACTAGCTTGTTGGTTAATAAATGACTGTGGTTTCCCTGTCATGAACATTGAGATGTTATTAACAACAAGATCATATCGTTAGGAGAATGGTATGATGGACATACTCCTATAGATAAGCGTAGCATAAAGATCAAGTCATTTTAATAGTTCAATTGCTATATGCTTTCTGATACATATAACCTAATTCCTTCGACCATGAGATCATGCTTATCACCATCACCGGAAGGATGCTTTGATGACATCAAACACCACACCGTAACTGGGTGGCTATAAAGGTGGCATTGAGTGTTCGGAAAGTATGGGTTGAGACACATGGATCAAGAGTCGGATTTGTCCATCCATATGAAGGATAGATATACTCTGGGCCCTCTCGGTGGAATGTCATCCTATTAGCTTGCAAGCATGTGAACTGGCTCACAAGGGATCACATATCACGGGAATGAGAAAAGAGTACTTATCAGTAACGAGGTTGAACTAGGTATGCAGAGATAACGACGATCAAAACCTCGGATAAGTAAACTATCGTGATTCATAGGGAAATTGGTATCGTATGTAAGTGGTTCATTCGATCTCAAAGTAATCGTAGAAATATGTGGGAGCCATATGAATTTCCAGATTCCTCTATTGGTTATTGTTCGGAGAAGTGTCTCGATCATGTCCGCATAATTCACGAAACGTAGGGAGACACACTTAAGGATTCGATGTTGTTGAGTAGTTATGGAATGATGAGTAAGAGACCGAATGTTGTTTGGAGTCTCGGATGGGATCCGGGATATCACGAGGAGATCCGGGATATCACGATGAGATCCGGAATGGTCCGGAGAATAAGATTCATATAAGGAAAGTCCTGTTTCAGGGTTGGAGAATGGTTCCGGTGTTTTCATCGGGAATGTTCTAGAAGGTTCTGGAATGTCTGGCACTCCGGAGGGGAAGGGTACATGAATGTTTCATAACAAGTTGGAATGGTTGCATCATGTACTAGGTGTCATCGTTGAACAGAATAAAGGGTTAAATCAAATCCCAGTTTGAAAAGTCAAACGCCAATTTGAAAAGTCAAACGGCTATTTTGTTTGGTGGAGGGAGAGTAGGAAACCTACTTGGGGAGGAAGTCCCTCTCCCTCCACCGCCGGCCTTGGAAGCCAAGTTGGGGAGGGACTCCCCTCCCCTTGGTGCGCCCCCTCCACCTATATAAGGAGGGGCAGGGCTGCCCCTCCAAGACCTACACCTTGCCCCTCTAAACCCTAACCCTAGCCGCCGGCGACCAAGTCGCCGCCGCCGCCCTAGGGTTTCCTCCTAGCCGCCGAGTTAGGGCCCTCCCCTTGCCCTAGCCGCCGGCCTAGACCTCTCTCCTTGGTGCGTCTAAACCCTAGATCACCAAGGCTCTCTCATAGTCCACTATACTCGCTCCGGCTTAAGGCGAAGCCCTGCGAGATCTTCCCTCTACTTCCGGTACCACGCCGTCGTGCTGCCGAAATCGCGAGGAGAGTGCTACAACCTTTGCTGCCTACGGGAACAAGGGAGAGGAAGGTCTTCGTCGAGTAGCGAACGTGTGACCGACTGCGGAAGCGCTGCCGGAACGCAGCGCCGGAAGGATCGTCTACACGATCTTGAGATCGGCAAGAGTACGACTACATCACCCACGAGAATCTGCTCTCGTTAAACACTTTGGAATCTTTGAGGGTGAGTTATTCCATCGAATCGTTGCTACAATCTAGCAGATAGATCTTGGCTTGTTTGTTTGTATGCGGTAGAATTTTTTTGTTTTCCCTGCTACGAACCCCTACAGTCCTCGGATATGGGAAGAACTACAATAATTTGGCAGAGTTAAACACATTAGACATACATTTGGAGACAAGTGACATGTAGAAGTATAGTGACTACAGAGTACAATATTCGATGTTGTTGAGTAGGGGCGACAATAAGCACAAATAGGGACATAATTAATGGTAAAAGAGGTGAATCATGTCTAGTAAAAGAAGTAGAGAGATGAGGCCATAGAAACAATGATCAAAGCATGCTATATTGTTACAATACTCACGTGCATATATAAAAGCCGTGGCAACGCACGGATATTCAACAAGTTGACTATATATAATACAACTTCACGTCACAATAATAACAAGGAAACGTCTAGCGAGCGCCTAGGCGCTAGATTATCGTTTCGGGCGCTCCACAATACTCGTACGTCCGTACGGGCAGAAAAAAGGACAGCTGTCCTTCCTGATCAAATTTTCAATCTTTTCCGATCAAAGTCTTGCCAACTCTGACAAGCACCTCACTAGACTGTTCCCCACTTACCACTGTGTCAGATTGCAGCCCTAAGCGCACCAACAAAAAGAAAGTTCCGTGCATTAATTACATTTTTCTAAAAATTGGAAATACTATAACGTTTGAACCACATATCGAAATTAAGATCGGTTTTCGCTTTCGGAACCCTCGCAACAAACTCTTCAAAACTATATCATATTTGTATATGCTTTGGCAACGAAACTTAACAGGCAACTTTTATGTGCGACCGACCAACTTTGATTTATGAGAAAGCAACTTTTGTGCGCTGAGGGAAAACTACATCAGAACCTGATAAGGCAACTTTAGTGCCCGTCTAACCAACTTTGGTGCCCGTCTGAGGAATATTTGTATATTGACAAATTTGAGTCACCTAATGATCCTGACGAGACAACTTTTGTGCCCTAGTAAGCAACCTTTGTGCCCTAGTAAGCAAAGTTGGCTCGCCGGGCTTCAAAGTTGCCTCGCCAGGCACTGAAAGTTTCCTCGCCGGGCAAAAGTTGCCTTTCCGGCCTTCAAAGTTGCCTCGCCGGGCACCAAAGTTGCCTCGCCGAATTTTTTTGCCTCCCCGGTCTCTGAAATTGCCTCGCCGGGCACCGAAGTTGTCTCGCCGGGCAAAAGTTGCCTTATCGGGCTTCAATGTTTTCTCGTCGGGCTCCGAAGTTTCCTCGCCGGGCTTCAAAGTTGCCTCGCCGGGCACCAAACTTGCCTCACTAGGCTTCAAAGTTTCCTCGCTGAACTTCAAAGTTGCCTCGTCGGGAAAAGTTGCCTCTCCGGGCTTCAAAGTTGCCTCGCCGGGAAAATTTTGCCTCGTCGGGCTCCGAAATTGCCTCGCCGGGCAAAAGTTGTCTCGCCGGGCTTCAAAGTTGCCTCGTCAGGCTCCTAAGTTGCCTCGCCGGATTTCAAAGTTGCCTCGCCGGGCGAAGTTGCATCGTCAGGCTCCGAAGTTGTCTTGCCGGGCACCAAAGTTGCCTCACCGGACAAAAGTTGCCTCGTCGGGCACAGAAGTTGCCCCATCGGGTATGGAAGTTGCCTCGTCGGGCATAAGTTGCCTCGTCGACCTCCAAAATTGGGCACAAGTTGCCTCGTCGGGCTCCAAAGTTGCCTCATCGGAGCCCAACAAGACAACTTTGGTACTTTGAAGCCCGGCGAGGCAACTTCGGAGCCCGGCGAGACAAAATTTTCCTGGCGAGGCAACTTTTGCCCGGCGAGGAAACATTCGGTGCCCGGCGAGACAACTTTGGAGCCCAGCGAGGCAACTTTACTTACTGGGGCACAAAAGTTGCTTACTGGGCACAAAAGTTGTGTCGCCAGGCTCATTAGGTGACTCAAATTTGTCAAGATACGAATATTACTTAGATAGGCACCAAAGTTGCTCAGACGGGCACTAAAGTTGCCTATCGGGCTCTGATGTAATTTTCCCTCAGCGAACAAAAGTTGCTTTCTCATGAATTAAAGTTGGTCGGTCGCACATAAAAGTTGCCTGTTAAGTTTTTTTGCCAAAACATATACAAATGGGATCTAGTTTTAAAGAGTTTGTTGCGAGGATTCTGAAAGTGAAAACGGCAACATGTGGTTCAAACGTTATAGTATTTCCAATTTCTAGAAAAAGAAAATTAATGCACGAAACTTCCTTTTGTCGGTGTGCTCGGGACTGCAATCTGGGGCAGCGGTAGGTGTAGGGTGCGGTAATTGCATAGAGTCTTTTCCTTTTATATTCCGTATAAGATAAGGACAACAGATACTTTCCTTTTTTTAGAGGTTGCGCCAGGGATGACGATCCAGCGCCCGCGCGCCAGCAAGTCAATAGGTAATAACAATGTCCCATCTCTTCTCTTTTCTCTTCTTTAAAATCAAGGACACGATCTACAAGATATACATAAAAGAGGACCAAGATCCCAGGAAATATGGCAATCCAAAATCCTACAGCAGATCAATCTGTAAGGTATGTAACTATGTCTTTGCCACAATGAATTTGTCATCCACAAAATCTCATACCAATTGTTCTTCATACATGCGTTAAGGAACTACAGCTGATTGTCCAGAGCTTTGATCGTAATCATTGTCTCAAAAGTTTGATCTGTACGAAAGAACAAGGTAATAATCCAAACCGCCTTTGTTTTCAAATCTCTCTAAGTAATAACCATAAATTCACAACTAGCTATGTGATCTTTAGAGCTTCATATTTTCTTATCAATGAAGGTGTTTATATTTATACTTTCAATGACATACAGGAATACTCAATGAAGAGAAAAGCCAAGGCGCATAGCAAGACATCCAAGAAAACTGCCAAGATGCTCAAAACCAATCAAATATGCAATATGTCAAGGTAATTATTATGTTAGTAATCATAAAACTTTAATAGGGCTATGTGAGAGGATTAGCCAGTCTGGCACCCCTTGAACTCCAATCCTGCCTCAGCGCCCCTATTTCCCAACTAAAGCATAAATCATTGACCTACACAAAAAAAATAGTAATCTTTGAATCAAGCAGACCGATCAAAAAAATATATAGACAAATATCTAATAGTTGTGCCTTCTTATATCTAATAAAATCATATCAGTGCTAATATGTTCGTTGGCTGATAAGTTAACTGTGTCCAATAGACTGAAATCATTGACCTTCATTGTACATGCTTCAGTTCTGGTAGATCAGTGATTTCAGCATTATATGTGCCAATTTTCTGAGGTTTATGGTCCATATACTTCCCTTCAAATATCCAAACAAGGAAAAAATCCAGAGCATTAATTATATGAAAAAAAGTAAAAAGGATAGCACATGATTGTCATAACTGCAATTCACTAGACTGCATGATTTTAAATTTTTTTTTTGACCAAAAATACATGTGTCAATATAAGGAAACAGTAAAAATGGCAAGATTGGTAAGGATGAAAAAAATTAAGGACAAAAAAGGAGAGAGCATACAGTACTACATGGAGATGATCCCGACTGCGCTACTGTTCAAAATGAACAAACTACTGACCAAGAGAGGTAACATGTATAAACTTGATTCATCATATAATACTATACTTGCCTTTTTAGAAAACTAACAATTCCTCTTCAGCACAAGAAATTCAATGGAATTAACGTCAAAACAGAGGCCAAGTAAGAAAAGAAAACTCGAACTAATTACCAAAGGAGACCAAGTGCCAAAAGAAGATGCCGACGGAAGGTAATCTATAGTTGTATACCATTTTGCATAATCTGTATATTCATGCATTGATATCTAGCGTAAAAGATAATGCTAAATAATGAACATGTCGTCAAAAAGAACTGATATGAAGATTTAGAACTTTGAAAAACCAACCTGCACGTGTGAACATTGCGGAGCAATTTTCTGGTATGAAGAAAGAACCAAGGGTAAAGGCAGCGTCAACCCCACATTTGGACTATCCCGTCAAAATGGAAAGGCCAAATTGCCAGTCTTAAAGGAGCCACCAGCTTACCTTATGAAATTGTTAAGGAAACAAAATGGGAAGAGGTAAAAAAACTACGTGCAAAATATTACTCCCTCCGTTTCAAAATATAAGATGTTTTAGCTTTGTGAAACAAATGTATATAGACTATTTTTAGTAGGTAGGTTCACTCAAGTTTAGAATGAACCTAGACACTAAAAAAGTCTAAATATATTTTCTTTATAAACCTAAAACATCTTATATTTTGAAACGGAGGAAGTAGATTGTATAACTCCATGTTTGCTTTCATATCAATGGGAGAAAAGATTGACAAAGAAATAAACAAAGGAAGTGGACCTTATGTATTCAAAATGAATGGGCTGAATGTAACTCCGGTGCAGGGTGCTACAGATGAGACAGGGAGCAAGACATAACGTGAAGGGGCGCCTTCGAGGCTTGGACGGTGCTGTGAGTAGTGAGTATGTGGCCCACTGATAGAGGTGTGGTGTGTGTACTGGGTCAACTATATGAGCTGTATGTGCGTCGAGAATAGAAAAAAATAAATGAAGGAAATATTCAGACTCTCTCTTACCTTCCGTGTTGTAGTGACCTCGGATCGATAAGGATCCTAAGTCCCTGTGATTTACATGCTAGTCCCTGGATCAATAGCTAGCACTCACAGTTGATGAAATATCATGTAAAACACAAAGTCTTTATTACACGGAGAATCCAGAGTATGAATTTATTACAAAAATGGCTTAGCATTATGCTAGCTCAAATAACAGCGGAAACATAAAAGCAGCATGAGTCCATCAATGCCCCAGACTTGTCGAGTGTAGACCCGCGATCCCTACGCACCTCTCAATCTTCGGATTCTGCACATAAGACGTGCAGCCAACAAGTTGGGTCAATACTTTGAATGTATTGGCAAATTACACCAAGGAGATAAAAGACTATCTCTACATGCAAGGCTGGTATAGGCTGTAGAGTTCATTTGCTCAAAGCTAGTTTTCTTAAGTAGAGAGAAGAAGAGAGGATTTTCCTACTTTGTAAACATTTTCTTAGATAAAATGAGGCCGAGTGGCACACGAGGATATTACACACCAAGTGTCCAAACAACCAAACACTTGGATATTACGCACCAAGCGTCACTTGGATATTACACACCAAGTTCCCAAATTCCCACCCATTAGCGATATTACGCACGCCATGGGGTTTCAAAACTTTGTTTTTAGAAAAGAGAGAGGAAGATCCTTCAGAGGCTCCATCCTTCAGACGCTCATTGTTGTTCTGTTACCGTGAACACAGCTGATCGATCAGATTACTATACTCTCGAGAGTTTGTGCACTTTACCGACAATCCACGATCAAGTCCTTTTTACGGACAAGACCATGGCGAGGCTTTCCCTTAGTAGACCCTCTACCTTCCGGATCCAACCGTGCCAAGAACCTCCAAATGTTGGTACCCAGGTGAGGTTTCCCACTAAGTACTAGGCCAAGACAGAGCCCATAATGTATTGTGGTTGCACTGGAAGCTTCTGAATTCTGAAACATGGCAGACTTCTTTGATTCCTGGGCGGCCGTCCTCCACCAAAATCACACACGTTGACCCGACAACCATTCCGCCCAGAAGAAAACTTACTTTTATTTTGAAGTGGATTTGAGAAGAAAAGTTGGCTCTAGAGAGCCTTTATACTTAGAAAAATTCTTTGTCTTTCGAACCCCCCAACGGTAATTTGTATATATAGCATAGCAAGCTATACTTAGCAAAAAAACAGGGGTAACCTATTAGGATGGGAAATCCTAAGTATAAAGCTACTCATGGCATACTACAAAATCATCGCACTTGCAAAATAATACTAAGGAGAAAATCTACTAGAACATCCAACACATGCATACTACAGAATTTTGAAGATCACATGCATAGAATCAAAACTGGGACAAAATTATGAACAAGTGGTGTAACTTGCCTTGATCCGAGCAGCACTCTACACAATAGCACTCCTTAGCGCACTCCGAGCAATCTAACGAATCACAAACATAGATCCGATCACAACTTGCTCAAAACATATCACAAAGAAAAATCATGCATGCATGCTACATGGTATTTTATGCAAGGTTGGTTAAATTGATCAAGGTAGAAAGTTTATGTTGTGATAGTGTAAGGGTGTCACCAGGATTGATTTTCCCGAGGGTTTAGATCTAATAGAGTCATTAAAACAAATCCTAGGATTATAAGGAGATCAAACCATCTAATTAGCCCCAAGCTAGATCTAATGATCTTAAGCAAAGTTGTATAATTTTGTCCAGTAGGCATTATGGAAACAAGGCCATTGCAACAAGAATCAATTAAAACAGAATTTTAATTATTTTTCTATAGAATTAACACTCCAATCTAGTGATTAAAATCTACACCTAAAACATTACTGTAAACCTGGAATATTATTACAGATTTGGATTCTACATAAAATTAGGAATCCAACGGTATATTACAAGCTACATTTGGACAAATATTCGATTTTATATGATTTTCGCAAAATTGAATCTAAATCTGCAAACAAACCTGAACTAAACTTAAAATCCTGCCAAGTGTCAGCGCCTGATTGGCTTCAGCTAGGTGACGCAGCGCTGGCGCGTGCGTGCTGACGCGCGCTGCCACGCGGCGCTCCGCTATTCGCCGATACCCCTTCGGCATACTTCTAATCCTACGCGTTCAACCTCGATCTGACGGTCAGGAGAGGCGGCGGCGACTTACAAGGTGTGACGGCGGCGTGGGGCGGCGGTGGCGTCGGCGATGATGGCTGGAGGCGCTCCGGTGGTTCCCTGAGGCGGCGATGCGGTCGGCGGGGTGCGTCTGGTGCTCGCAGTCTCGCCCGTGGCTTTGTCTGCGTCCCTCGCTTCCCCTTCCGTTGGCAAGGTCCCGCCGATCCTCCCCGTCTCCGGCGACGCGTCGACGAGAAATTGCCGACGATCTGCAGCAGTGGATAGAGGGAAAAGCGCATGGGGCGAATCGGCGGTGAACAAGGGAAAGCTTTAGAGGAAAGAAGGAGCAAGGGAAAGTATCGAGCGTCTCGGTGAGGTCCAACCCGACGGCGGCGGCGGAGTCTTCGTTTGGCTAGGGTTTTCGCAAGGGAAAAATCGAGCGGACGAGCCGAGGGTGACGGGGTTTATAAGGGGATGGAGACTTGGGCGAGGGGTTCACAACCGCCGCGGAATCCTACCGGATTCGGTCGAAGGCGTGCTGCAGGAGGAGTCCTGCTCGAGGTAGGAGATGACCTCGTGGGTCCCGGCTATCAGCGGCGGAGGGAAGAAGCGGGCCGATGCTGGGCTGCGACGGCTGGCGTGGGTAGGCTGGCTGCCGCGCGGGCGCTGGTGGGCTGCGCTGCGGCCCAGTTAGGTAGGTTGCCCAATTTTTTTCCTTTAATCATTTTCCTTTTTCTGTTTTAATAAAACCTAAATAACTTTTGCAAACTAAGTCCAAAATTGATGAAACTTGTTTCTAAATTTCCATAAAATTGAGGTGGTCAACATAGGACCATAGTTTAATGTTTTACAAGGTTTTTAGAAGGGTCATTACTTGACCTCTACAATAAAGCTTACATAAGGCAACCACTATTAGGGTTTTCTAGGTTTAGCTGTTTAGGATTTTTATTTCAATTTTCAATTGTAGGATGCAACGATGCAATGCATGACACTAATAACATCCTAATACAAAATCTGGGATGTTACACGTGTTCTCCCTTCTCTCTACTAGATCTCTGAATTTCCTGTACTCTTCCTGAGCTCACGTCCCGATCTCCATCGGCGGCAAGGGGTATGACAATTGGTATCAGAGGTACGTACGATCGCTCGCTTGGCGTGTGATCTTCAGCTGTAAAATTCCTTCAGATGGTTGGAGAATTTGGCACTGGGGTTTGATTTCGATCAATTCCACCGCTGAAATCCCGTAATACCGGACGTCGGTTTGTTGGATCTCACGGCCTTCCGCGACGGCACCCTCAAAGCCCTCACCGCAGACCCAGTTTGTCCTCACGGCCATGGGTGAAGCTGCCAAACGAGCGGAGGCATCCTTTGTGGCGATTCGGGAGAGTTTGGACCTTGTCCATGCACAGATGGGTTCCATGGACGCGCGCATGGGCTTGCTGGACACAGCCTACCAGCAGGTGGCGTTGCAGCTGGATCTCCACTCTAGGGTCGTGTCCAACCACACCCGCGTCATGGACGCGATCGAGCGGCGGCAGGAGGTGATGGCGCAGCATATGGCGGCCATGGTGGAGGCGGTGGCGCGACTATGCGGCTCCAAGGCTCCGTCGGTCACGGCGGAGGAGGAGGTTGACCCGAAGCCCTCGCATACGGCGTGGAAGGGGATGCGTGTCCAGGCTTGGTGAGAGGCTGTCTAGGAGCGCCACCGGGAGGGGGATTTTATCCTGGAGCCTCGTCCTCTACTCGTCCTCCAGATCCCGGACGAGCCGTAGAGTCACTGCTTGACCTCACGTGCCGCACACCATGGCTCGATGGCGCGCAGGTGGAGATGTCTCAAGGCGGGGACGCAGGACGCGGTGGCGACGCTACAGGTGATGGCAAAATTCCGATCAAACTGTCGTTTCCAAGGTTTGCGGGTGAGTTTCCACGTATTTGGAGAGACAAATGCTTAGATTATTTTGGAGTGTGCAACATTCACCCGACCTAGAGTTCGGAGGAAGAATGCCTCCAATGCCCCTATGCCTTCTATGACTAGAGACTATGTGCATGAGAGGGTCAAGAAGGCCAGCTTTTGGGAAAGGACCCTTTGTTGCATGAACGTTGACATCCGTAAGCAGCAGCATGCATCCTACCAAAGCAACTAACGCATTGAGAAGCTCCTCAAGGAGATCAAAGAACAAGGTGAAGGGGATAACGAGGAAGGTGAGGATGAATACAATGATGAGCATGGGGCTCAGCATTTCACAGAGTCTGATCACACACTCTCATTTGGGGCATGGAATGCCCAACAGGATAGTCCGGTGGATTGGAAAACATTTGCTGATGTCACCTCCGATTTTGGGTACTAGGGTACCTCTTCTTCTCACCCTCATGGCAAAGGGCCTGTTGTCCCTGAAGACGATGATGATGACTATGATGAGGGTGGTGATGACCAGGATGAGGATGCCGAGGATGACGAGGATGACGATGACTACTGAGTTGTTGGGGCGCTAGCTTAGGTCTTTTCCCTTTTCGGCATTTCGACGCCAAAGGGGGAGAAGACATTCTCATCGTTTTGCATGGGTTTGGGGCTTTGGATTTTCTACTATCTGCTTTTATTTGCCATATTTGAACTTGAACTTCATGTGTGTTATTTGATGTTCATGTGTGTGACTATGTGCTTGTGTGCACTATCTATTGTAACTCATGTGAGATTTATGTGTGTTATCATTGATACTATCTACCTTGCATGATTTACTTAATTATCTTATTGCACATAGTCAAGGGGAGCCCCATATATATTTTATTCCATTCAAATCACTTGTTGTCATCGAACACCAAAAAGGGGGATATTGAAAGGGCATTTATTGTCATAATCACTTTTGGTGTTCGGTAACAACAAGTAGATCATTTTATAGTTTGTCTCTGTCTACAGGTTGGTATTATGATAAGTGAAAAGCACCCTCTCACTTGGGAAAAGTCCATTCTCATGTGACACATTTCTGGAAAATCCAGACCGGAGTCTCCTGTCTGCCAAGACCGGAGTCTCCGGTGTGGTTGGGAGTTTCCGGATCTGTGTCCGGTGGTGTCTTCAGGATCTGGGGTGGGACATACTGACTAGGGGTCCGGAGCCTACATCGGAGGATACTCCGGAGTCTCCGGTGCTTGCTCAGTCCGGAGTCTCCGGTGTTGGAAAACCGGAGTCTCCGGTCTTGCTAGGTCATGGATGGTCTGGGTCATTCAGATGGGCGGTCCGGAGGCTGGTCCGGAGATTGGCCGGAATCTCCGGTGTAGACCGGAGCAAGCCGGAGTCTCCGGTCTAACTTTTCTACAACGGTCAAAAAATGGTTCGTGGAGGGAGCTGCCTATAAAAAGGGACCCTTATCTTCTTCCTCCAGCTGCTCGAGCTGCTCAAGAATACCAACTCCATTAGAGCCACCAAATATACAAGATCTCTTCATCCAACCATCCAAAGTCATTGATCTTTGGAGAATCAAAGGAGGAGGCCTTGATCTACATCTTCACCAAGAGAGATCTTCATTTCCCCCTCATTCACTCGAGGGCCCCCAAGCTCTAGTGTTTCATTGGAAACCCTAACTTTGATTTTGTTCTTACAAGCTTGTCTTTGATTTTTCTTGACAGCTTGCTTGTATTTGGGAGCCTCCAATTAAATTGTGGATGTGTGCCCCGAACTTGTTGTAAAGGTGTTGGCTTCCACCTCGAAGGTTGCCGATATAGTGGAAGGTGGATCGAGCCCGTTGGGGTGAGATTCATCGGAGAACAAGGGAGGCCTCTCATGGCGTTGGTGGTTTGAAACCACCCCCTCTCGAAACGTAGACGTACTTCCCCTCAAAAGGAAGGAACTACGGGAAACATATCCTTGTGTCTCCGCGTCCACTCCTTTGGTTACTTCTATCCTTTACCGCACTTTACTTACTTGTTCTTGCTTAGTGTTGTGATATTTATTGCATGGTTGACATATAGGTAAATTCACCATAGTTGCATAATCTAGAGAATTTACCTTTCTTGTCAAACCCTAATTTGAAAAAGAAGAAAATTTGAAGTAGCACCTATTCACCCCCCCTCTAGGTGCCCATATGATCTTTTCACCTGGGTACGGGAACGCACCCGCACCAGGTGACATCGCCCACGGAGCTCCTCCACCACCACCCGTGGGACCTTTGAATCACCCAATCGCACCTACGCAGAACAACGGCGGAAGCGGGTACCCCGTGCCGAAAGGGTCACTGATGATCGAAAAAGGGCGCCCAACAAACAAGGTGCAAAAGAAAATCACCCATCAGGTCAGTCTGACTGTGACCGCTCCAGCTGCCATCCCTGAGTACCTCAGCGGATCGGAGTCATGCATCACATTCAGCCGCTCGGATCACCCACACGAGGTCCCTCGCCCAGGTCATGCTGCCCTGGTGCTCGAGGCACAGATCGGAGGGTTCGATATGAGCCGTGTCTTCATGGATGGCGGCAGCGACATCAATCTGATGTTCGCCAGCACCTTAGCAGTGATGCGGATCCCGCTGTGCAGCCTAGAACAATCAGACACAACGTTCCACGGCATCGTCCCAGGGAAGGGCATATTCCCCCTGGGAAAGATATGGCTCGACGTCATCTTCGGCAAGCCCGATAACATTCGGTGCGAGCGACTCGATTTCGAAGTGGTGGACTGGCCATCATAATACCACGCCATCCTCAGGCGCGTGGCATTTGCACGGTTCCTGGTAGTACCGCACTACGCGTACCTGCTAATCAAGATGCCAGGACCCAGGGGCGTCATCACGGTCCACGGAAGCTTCACCCGATCGGATCACTGCGATAAGGACTTCAACAGAATCTCCCAGTCATTCGGCATGTAGGAGGAGCTCATAAGGCTCCGAGAGGTAACAGACAACGGGGCACCCCCCAGTCGCAAGGCAGAATGCACCCGACATGTCTTTCGACTCCACCGTTAACACAAAGAAGGTGCAAGTCCACCTGATGGACGCCTCCAAGATGACGCTGATCGCCAACGACCTCAGCCCCGCATAGGAAAGCGCGCTCGTCGAATTCCGTGAGCGCTGGGAAATCTTCATCTGGTGTCCCGCGGACATGCTAGGAGTTCCTAGGGAATTCGCCGAGCACGCACTTAACGTATTTCCAGATGCCAAGACCGTCAAATAGTCCATCCGACGACTGTCCGAGCCACGGGCTCAAGCCATCGGAGTCGAGGTCAACAGACTGCTCGACGCTAACTTCATTAGAGAGATCAAGGAGAGCGAGTGGCTGGCCAATACCGTGATGGTCCCCAAAAAGGACACGAACATCCTGCGGATGTGCGTGGACTTCACATCGCTGAACAAGAACTGCCCAAAGGATCACTTACCTCTTCCTCCGATTGATCAGATCATCGATTCGACTACAGGATGCGAGAAGCTCTCCTTCCTTGGCGCCTACTCATGCTACAATCAGATTCGACTGAATGTCAAAGATCAGGAGAAAATGGCATTCATCACGCCGTTCGGAGTGCTCTGCTACAACACAATGCCCTTCGGGCTGAAGAACGCAGGTCCCACGTACCAGTGGTGCATGCAGGCATGCCTGAAAGACCAGATCGGCCGCAACATACATGTCTATGTTGACGACATAGTAATCAAAACAGGGGAGGCCAAGACACTAATCGACGATCTCTGCGACACATTCGACAACCTTGATCGCTACAAGATCAAGCTAAACCCAGAAAAGTGCGCCTTTGACGTCCCATCTGGTCAACTGCTAGGCTACTTCATCTCCCAGCGAGGGATCATGGCGAACCCGAAGAAAATCCAGGCCATAATGGCCATGGAAAAGCCGAAGAACCTCAAAGGCGTCCAGAAGTTCGCTGGGTGAATCGCGGCGTTGAGTAGGTTCATCAGCCGCATGGGCGAAAAAGCCCTGCCTTCCTATTAGCTGCTACGCAAGGCAGACAAATTCGAGTGGACGCCTGAAGCGGACGACGCATTCGAAGATCTGAAGCGGTTGCTCTCCAGCTCGCCCGTCTTGGTCACGCCAAGGGAGCACGAGCCTCTACTTCTATACATAGCAGCTAGACACCAGGTGGTAAGCACCGTGCTCGTGGTCGAATGACCCGAAGATGGCAAGACCCATGGGGTCCAACGCCCAATCTACTACCTCAGCAAGGTATTGACGCTGACAAAGCAGAGGTACCCTCACTACCAGAAACTCGCCTACGGCATGTTCATGACGGCTCGTCGGTTGAGCCACTAATTCCAGGAGCATCAGGTGATAGTCGTCAACGAAGCACCCCTGAACAGCATCCTGAACAACCCGGAGGCCACAGGATGCGTGGCCCTATGGGGCATCGAGCTGTCACCTCTAGACATAGCCTATGAGAAGCGCCACACGATCAAGTCTCAGGTCCTTCCGGACTTCCTCGTCCACTGGATGGAACTACAGCTGCCGGACACCCCGGACATGACGTAGCCATGGACGATGCTCTTCGATGGCTCCAAGCGCGAGGCTAGAGCAGGAGCCAGGGTCATACAGACCTCCCCGCAGGGCGAAAAGATGAAGTACGTCCTCTGGATGAAATTTCGAGCTTCCAACAACGAAGCCGAATACGAGGCCCTCATCCACGGCATGAGGATGGCAAGATCTATGGCGCGACGCACCTGGTCATCTACGGCGACTCGAACCTCGTCGTCCAGCAGACGATGAACGAGTGCGATGCACACGCTGCCAACATGATTGCGTACCGCGCACTCTACAAATCACTCAAAGGAGACTTTGACAGCTGCGAGCTTCGATAGATTGGAAGAGAAAGCAACGAAGAGGCCGACAGACTTGCCAACATCGGATCCACCTGCACGTGGGTGCCACCAGGTGTGTTCCTCGAATAGATCTGTGTGCCATCCATCAAACGGAAATTTCCCAAGGGATCACCCAAAGAAGCAGAACACTCGGGGGCTGCTCTACCTGAAGGATAGGAAGGACCAGAAAATCTCGACACAGAGGTCGTAGTGGTCAACCTGATGCAGGTCATGGCAGTTGAAGAGACATGGACACAACCATACCTCCAATATCTGATAGACGGGGAGCTGCCTGACAGTCCGACAGATGCCCGTCGCATATCTCGTCGGTCCAAGGCCTTCACCATCATCAATGGCGAGCTGTACAAGCGCAGCATTTCGGGTGTACTCCAAAGGTGCGTCACCATCGGTGACGGCAAAACTATCCTCCAAGACATCCACGAGGGCATCTGCGGCCATCACGCGGGCAGCCACACCCTTGTCGCCAAAGCTCTACGAGCTGGATTCTACTGGCCAACGGCCATGAACGATGCCAAGGACATCGTTCGAAAATGCAACGGGTGCCAGAGGTTTGCAGATAAACCGCACGCACCAGGATCGGAGCTCAGGCCCATACCCTTGGCCTGGCCCTTCGCCCAATGGGGCCTCGACATGATCGGCAAGCTGCCCAAGTCCTCAAAAGGAGGCCACGTCTACCTCCTGGTCGCAGTCGACAAATTCACCAAGTGGGTTGAGGCCATGCCCGTTACTAATCAAAAGGGCAAGACGGCCGTTAAGTTCTTCCAATCCATAGTCTATAGGTTCGGCGTGCCGCACAGCATCATCACCGACAATGGGTCAAACTTCATCTCCAAAGAATTCCAGGACTTCTGCGAAGGCCTCGGGATCAACATAACATACGCCTCAGTTGCGCACCCGCAAACGAACGGGAAGGTCGAAAAGGCCAACGGCCTCGTCGGCGGCGGCATCAAGAAACGCTTGATGAGCCCGCTTCAGCGACTTACGGGAGCCTGGCCAGAAGAGCTACCCTCCGTCCTCTGGAGCCTGCGCACAACGCCAAATAGCTCAACCGGCTACACGCCTTTCTTCGTGGTGCACGGAGCTGAAGCCGTGTTGCCTGCAGAAGTACGCCACCGATCCCCACGGGTCATCGCCTATAGTGAAGCTGAATCGACGACCGCACTCAAAGACGCCGTCAACACACTCGATGAGGCACGCGACATAGCCGCGGCCTGGGCGGTCTATCAGCAGATCCTCCGCAACTATAACAGCTGTCGGCTGCGCCCAAGGTCCTTCGTCGAAGGAGACCTAGTCTTACGACTCAAGCAAGAGCGACCGAAGAAGCTCGAGTCACCCTGGGGAGGACCCTACGTCGTCACTGAAGTCATCCCAGGTGGCGCCTATCGCCTCAAGCACGTGGAGTCTAGAGTCGCATACTCCAACCCATGGAACGTCGCACAACTATGACGCTTCTACCCCTAGCTACCCCCTCCTTTTACTTTCAATAAGGCTATTCAGCCAAGGCTACTCAGCCGAACAATGTACCTCCTCATTACGATATGAATAAAGCTAAGTGTCTCGCCCCAAATATTTATATCGTATTCGCATTTTATTCATGTTACAACACACTCGGGGGCTCCCCTCACCTCATGACTTCGTCAGTCGAGGATAACGCATGTACACCTGAGTAGCTGATCATGTCAGCCTAATGAAAATGGCATGCATACAAACAAAGCACCACGTGCTAAAAATAATCAATCTATACAGCAAGGGGCATAACACGCCCAGTCGAATACATAAAAGTTTTACATCTACCTTTTGATAGGTCCTACCTATTTAGAAGAATCACCTGCGCACGATGCTCAAAGAGATTTCCAACTTGTTCGGCATACTGCCTTACAGCCACATAATGCGGACGCGTGTCCCACATGCCACCATCTGGCCGAAGAGGCGGCCCAGCCGCAACAGCAGCAAGATCTACATCAGGGCGATGAAACCGCACGAGGGAAAGCGCAGCCTTCACCCCTGCAACCAACTGATGCCGCACCAGCTCCCTGACATGATGCACATCTTGAAACTTCGCCAGCAGGCCCCAGAGAGTCGATGGTGCCTCATCAAGGGGAAACATCACATGCAGAATTGACGCCAAAGAAGTCTTCACTTGCCGCAGCACCCGCGACACCTGGTGAACACGATCCTGAACAGTCGCAAGAACCATAGCACGATCGCGGTCCATCCAGAAAAAGCTGCCGGCCTCCATGTCTTGCTGGGTCACGCAGTTGATCCGAACAGCAACACGCTCCTTTTCCTCCCTAGTGAAATGGATCGTATGGGAACCTAGAGGGGGGGGTGAATAGATGCTAACCAATTTTTAATACTTTTTCAATTTTAGGCTTGACACAAAGTAAATTCTCTAGATATGCAACTACGAGAATTTCCCTATATGCAACCCTAACTACTAAGCACGTAAAGAGAGGAGCGAGGAAACCGTATTGGAGCACGCGGAGACACAGGGATTTGTTTTACCGCAGTTCCTTCCTTGTTAAGGGAAGTACATATGCGTTGGAGGGGTGGGCGGTTCTAAGACCACCATGCCACAATAGGCCTCACCCTATTCTCTGATGGATCTTGCCACGAGAGGCCTGATCCACCTTCTCCACTATTGGATCCCTTCGAGGCGGTAACCGGTGCCTTTTACAACACTATCGGGGCACACACCCACAACCGAATTGGGGGCTCCCGAGATGAGAACAAGCTGCCACAAGAACAAGGTTTATCAATATAAACGAAAACAAGGATCTAGGTATTTGCAAGAAATACTAGATCGGTGGTTCTCTAAATGAATGGAGAGGATATGGAGCGCTTGATTGCTGATGATGAAGATTGAGTTCTCCTCCTTCGATTCCCCAAGGGACGGGGACTTTGGGTGGATCTAGGTGGAGCTCTCTTGGATGAAGATTTCAGATCTGATCTTGTCTTTTTTGAATGAATCAAGAGAGCTGGCAGGAGGAGGAAGGCTTGCTTAAATACCCCCTCCCCAGATCTGGCCGTTGCACAACTTTGGGGGCGGATTATCCGCCCCCCCACTTGGGGCGGATTATCCAACGCTGGGAAAACTCCGCCCCAAGGGCGGATTCTCCGGGGGAAACTCCGCCCCCTCTCTTGGGCTGGCGCCTGTGAAACTTGGTGAAGATCTTGGGGGGGGGGGGATAATCCGGCCCCCTCCAGGGGCAGATTATCCGGCCAAGCCAGAAAGTCTGGCCAACACTTCGCCCCCTCTCTGGGGCTTGCGCCTTGGCGATGAGCAAGGGGGGCAAACTATCCGCCCCCCCAGAGGGGCGGATTATCCGGCGGGGCAGGAAAATCCGGCCAAAACTCCGCCCCCTTCTGGGGATTGCGCCTGCTTGGGCAAAGGGAGGGGCGGATTATCCGCCCCACAAAGGCAGAGTCCTTTTCCCTTTTTCTCAAAGAGAGCTGCAACACTTCAATACACATTAAACAATCCTTGTTATTGTTATCTAACACACAAAACACTAGGGATTAAGAAATGTTCTTTCAATCTCCCCCTTTTTGGTGTTAGATGACAATACTAGGATTTGCAATGAAACCGGCTAACGCCACCTTAAAGTGAAAGGCGCTCCCCCTAGATGTGTGCATATTTAAAATTTGCATTTGAATACAAATACACACACTAGAGAGAACACAACTTCCATAGCAAAGATAATTGAAACAAAGATGGGTTGGGAAACAAGGTCATACCACCGGGATGTGATTATAGCCAAAGAATATAATTAGCTTGATAGCCTCCAATCATCCCAACAATACCGACAATATGAATACAAACATTAGATAGGTCCATGATTCCATATGCCATCAAATATGCCTCCATAGATAAATCCATAATTCCATGAGATCCACAATAGATAAATCCAGACTTCCATGAATACCATACATAGTACCAAATTTAGTGGAGCACAACAAAGTCTTACAAAATCAAGCACAAATGGAAAATGAGTTCACGCTAAAAGGCACAAGCAAGCAAATAAAGCGACTAAAAAAATGCTTGCGCCCGACCCTTGCAAATCCACGAGACCTAATAGAACTACTTCTCCCCCTTTGGCATCGAAACGCCAAAAAGGAAGAAGAGCGATGCTAACACCCCTGAAGATCACTCCTCCTCATCCTCGTCGTAGTCATCCCCGTACCCTTCCTCTTCATCATACTCATCATCATCGTCATCAGCGGGAGGAGTGGGTGCCCTCGATGGTGGAGGAAAGAGGCAACTCTCAAGCTCGCCATAGTTTATCCCTGAAGTGTTCCACTGAGCATATGGGTCCGGAGAAGTGGGAGGAGGTGGGTGGACAGTGGCACCGGAGACATGGTGGAGAATAAGCTGCTGTGTGTGATCCCTCTCATGATCCCTGCGGTACGCCTCATATTGGCCCTTGTGACTGTCGATGCCCATGCAAAGAATGTGCCGCTGGAACCAAGTGAGCTTCTTAACCTCGCGTGCCATTGGGGACACCGTGGAACGACGACCACTAGCCCGTGCATCACGCATGAAGGATTCCGGGGTAGTGGAAGGGTGATGGGTCTTCTGAGCCTTGTTGTAGATTTTCTTGTGTTTGTGAACACCATCCAGAGCAGTGCCAAACTCCTCATGGGGCAACATATGCTTGACAAGCATCATAATGAAAGGAGCATAAGGAATAGACAGCCTGTTGATCATATCATCCGTCATTTCATGATATATATAGTCCATGACATCCAGCTTGTAACCTGTGGCTGATCCAGGGTTGGTGGCACACTCGTGAGCAAACGCAAAGAGAGGAACCAGGTGGCCACGGATTCTGTCATTGTTGCCACCACTAGGAGCGATGCAGTCCTGAAACATGCCAACAAGGGAGGCATACAAGGGAGAGAGTCCAGTGAAAGTACCAGCAGTACCATCAGGAGAAAGGCAAGGGGCCAGCACCGTGTCCTTGGATGGCTTCAGTGGAGTAATGATGTGGTGAACAGAGGGAGTGTCACGACCATGGAATGCATACCCAAGAACCTGCCCAAAGGTGCGAAAGTCCGACTGAATCATTTAGTCCCGGTCATCAACTTCATAGTGCGACGCTCATCACCGCAGATCACAAGTGTGGAGAAAAACTGCCGCACCACAGAAGAGTCATAGTTGCATTGAATGGTCATGAGGTGGTGAAGCCCCATCTTGTTGGTCACATCCAATGCCTCAAGGAGCCTTGCCTTTGATTGAGCCTCAGTCAAGTTGATGGGGTGCATGGGGAGAATCCTGAGAGTGGCATACACATCATCATGAATAGGTCGAAAGTGGGCATTCCAAAACATAGAGTCCTCGGGTGGGCCATCACTGTCAGCCTCATCATAGTAATCTGTCTGGCGGATGGTGGCATACTGAATGCTGTCCATAGACTTGTAATTGGGCTGAGACTGTTTGCCCTTGCGAGATGCGGTCCGCTTAGTTTTCTTACTTGCCTCTGCCATCCTTGCAGCCTCTCTTGCTGCCCTGCTGACCTCGGTTTTGTCAATGAACTTCCCGTCTGCGGTAGGGTTGAGATAACGGGCACGGGGACGACGGGCGAAGGTCTTGGTCGGCTTGGAACCACCTGTGAAAAGCATTTAGAGAGAGAGCATGGAGATAAGCATACACACTAGTCCAGGATTAATCAAGGAGAAAGAGTAGTAAAGCAACCCATAACCAATGATGTGTATTGCAGGAGCAGGACCAAAACAGACCAGAGGTCAGTCTCGAGGCCGGATTATCCGGCCCTAGCAGGGGCGGATAATCCGCCCCCCGCAGGAAATTTCTGGATTGGCCCAGATCTACCATGGCAAAACAGATCGAGCACGAGGGTTGCAGTTCTACTCATTCTAGCTTGTAAGGAACAACACCGAGGAACTTCTACAACGAGATTTCCACCAAAAAAATACATCCCATACAAAAGGAGAGATATGTAGGAGTTACCCTCACTCATTGGAGGAAAATCATGGAGGAGAAGATACCCGGAGGCGAGGTGAAGAAGATCCGGGGAGAGCGCGGAGAATCCGGTGGTCAAATCGACTCCGGAAGGGGCGGATGCTCCGGCGGCGGCTGGGGGCTGAGATAGGATTGGGGAAGGGCTGGCTGCTCTGTTTGATCCTGGCCTCCCTGACCCAGCCTTTATAGGGCAGATTTTGCCCGGGGCGGATAATCCTCCCCCCACTTTGGGCGGATAGTCCGCCCCCCCCTCTGAAATTTCTGTGTAGCATAGAATCAGGCCGGAGCAACCTTGCAAAACCCCTTGCAGGTGTATTTAGGACTTGTGTGCGAGAATAGAAGGTTCAAGAAGGAAAGGAAAGGCTTGGGTTGAGAGCAACAAACTGAGATGGTACTACACACCCAAATTTGCAAGAATCAAATCAAACAAAAGCCAAAATTGAGTGTGTTTCCCATAAGAACAAGAGGAAAAAGTAAGAAAATCCAAAGAAACCCATTAGAAACCAACTCTTCAGAAGGAACAGGGCGGTGGCCTAGGCCACCATGTTGGAGCGCATGGCATGACACCGCGAAGATGTATCTTGAGTTCAAAACCAATGCTCATCGATGACCCACATATCACAAAATGATATTAAGGGAAATGATTTTTCTTGATTTCGGCATTATGGGGGGAGGGTTGGCCTAATCAATTAGGACCACACTCCCCCTATTTATATGCCCGCATCTAAACCAAATACATGAATATTAGGATACGGATGGACTCAAGATGAGCCACAGGAGCATAAGTCTCGCCAAAATCAATTCCTTCTACTTGAGAGAATCCTTGAGCCACGAGACGAGCTTTATTCCTCACAACAATGCCATTCTCATCTTGTTTGTTCTTGAAGATCCACTTGGTACTGATAACATTGCGGCAGTCCTTGGGTTTCTCTACGAGTTTCCAAACTTTGTTGCGTTCGAAGTTATTTAATTCTTCATGCATTGCAACAATCCAATCGGGGTCTTCAAGAGCATCAAAGACCTTCTTCGGTTCAACCATGGAAATGTGAGCTTGATGATCACAGAAGCTTCCAAGTTCTCTTCTAGTAGATACTCTTCTTCGTAAATCACCAACAACCTTGTCAAGAGTGTGACCCCTTAGTTCAAGGTTCCGATCAGCACGAGCCTTGCGACGAGCCTCAATGTCAGTATTGTTTCTAGAAGGAGTTGATTCAGTATTTGTATCCTTGTCTTGATCACTACCTTGCCCTTGATCTTGATCTACATTAACACCTGAAGATTGTTGCTGAGTTTGTTCTTCAGGGCCGGATAATCCGCCCCTTGGAGGGGCCGGATAATCCGTCCTGGAGGTGAAGCACCAGAGCCTTCTTCCTGAGAATGCCTGACAGGAGTTGGAGACCTAGGGCCGGATAATCCGCCCTCGGGGGACGGAGAGTCCGGCCTGGGAGCTTCAGAGTTGTTGACTTCTCCTCCGGATTCTCTGGAACAAGTTGGAGTGCCAGGGGCGGATTGTCCACCCCTTGGAGGGGGCGGATAGTCCGGCCTGGGACTACCAACTTGTCCAGGGGACAGATGATCTTCAGCAGGTTGCAGTGTTGGTGAAGGATTTTCTCCAACAGTAGGAGCGTGTTGATCTTGTGTAGATGAGGGCTCCACATGAGTGGAGCATTGTCCTTCCCGATCCACCACAAGGGGTTCCTCAATGGGGCGGAAAAATCCCACGCCCATTCTTCTTATGGCATCTTGGGGTATTTCAACATCTGCATCACAAACATCAACTTGCCCTATAAAGGAGCCGTTATTTTCATCGAACTCCACACTACAAGATTCTTCAACAATCCTAGTGAGCTTGTTGTAGACTCTATAAGTGTGGGATTCGGCACCGTAACCAACAAAAATACCTTCTAAAGCCTTGGATTCAAATTTTGACAAACGGACACCTTTAATAAGAAAGAAGCACTTACACCCGAATACCCTGAAGTATGAGATGTTGGGCTTGTTACCGGTAAGTATTTCATAAGGAGTCTTGTCCAAAATCTTTTGGAGATAGAGTCGGTTCGAAGAGTGACAAGCAGTGGATATGGCTTCAGCCCAAAAATTATAAGGAGACTTGAATTCAGCCAACATTGATCTTGCCATATCCATCAACGTCCGGTTCTTCCTCTCGGCTACACCATTTTGTTGAGGGGTGTACGCAGCGGAATATTGATGTCTAATCCCCTCTTCACTAAGAAACTCATTCAAAGTGTAGTTCTTGAATTCAGAGCCGTTGTCACTTCTTATTGCCAAGATAGGAACATTGTGTTGATGTTGGACTTCATTGGCAAAGTCAGTGACAGTTTGTTGAGTCTTGCTTTTTATCTTGAAGAAATAAACCCATGTATATCTTGAGTAATCATCGACAATGACCAAGCAATATTTCTTCCCACCAAGACTTGCATGAGAGGGAGGACCAAATAAATCCACATGAAGTAATTCCAAGATCCTCTTTGATGACACAATAGTCTTCCTCTTGTGGGGAGAGTCATGCATTTTTCCTTCAACACAAGCCCGGAAAACGCGATCTTTTGCAAAGGAGACATTGTCTTTTAGTCCAAGGATGTGGCCACCCTTCTGGAGACTTTGCAAAGTTCTCATGTTGACATGGCTAAACGGCGATGCCATAGCCAACCCACGTCAGCCTTTCCGAATAGACACATCGGACCCAAAGTGGTTTCCCCCGAGAAGTCCACCACATATAGGTCATTTTCGACGTATCCAACGAAAGCGACCTTTAGAGACTTGCTCCACAAGAGTACCACCAAATCATCATCGATAAAAACAGCAAAGCCCATCTTGCCAAGGGCACGAACAGAAAGAAGGTTGTAACCGAGGGTCTCAACAAGCATGACGTCCACGAGAGAGATATCAGGGCAACCACAACCTTGCCAAGACCCAATACCTGAGATTTAGACTTATCACCATAGGAGACTGTGATATTATCATGATTTGGACACATCTTCGTGATGATCTCCTTGCTTCCGGTCATATGACTAGTGCATCCACTATTCAGCACCCATTTCGACCCACCGGAAGCATAGCCCTGCAAGAGAATTACTTCTTGGTTTTAGGTACCCATTTTTCAATGGGTCCTTTCATGTTAGTAACACGGGTCTTTGGGACCCAATTAGACCAAGCAATATATCCATCAAAGGGACCGACATAATAATCATAAACATCGCCATAATCATCACAAAAAAGTTCATAATTTGGATTGTGAGACCCTGCAAAACCAATATTGTTAGTCTTGTCTTTTGTGACATTCTTCTCAGCGGTGCTTGTCTTTGATTACACATTCTTGGACTTGTTCTTCTTGTTTTTCTTTTTCTTGGACTTGGTGACATAACCAAGTCCCTCTTTACCATGATTTGACCTTTGCTTGCCAAGAACCTCATCAAGTACACCTTTGTCCTTGGGAGTGATGTCCTTGATCACTTCTTTTTCCACACTAGCATTTTCCTTGTGACTATATGTTAAGTTGGATGAGCTAGGGGCATCATATTTGGCCAATCGACTTTGAAGCTGATCATGTGACACATTGAGAATGGAGAAATCATTTTTCAACGCCTTGTGAGCATTGTCAAGTTTCTCCAATTCCTCAGAGAGTCTATCATGAGCAGCCCCAAAGTTAATCTTTTCCTTCTTTAACTTCTTTGCTTTGGTGATTGCATTGTCACGTTCCTTAACAAGTTTAGTCACAATTTCTTCATGTGACTCTTCAATAGACTCAAGCCTCTCTTCAAGAGATACCCGGGCCTCTTCTTCTTCTTCAAGAGCATTTTTTAGGATGCAATTTCCATTGCGTCCTCCCTTTCAATTCTGCCCTTTTCTTCGAGGAGAGCTTCGTTTTGGGCCAGCTGATCCATAAGAGCTTCAGAACGAACTTTGTTCTCACCTTGCAAGTTAGTGTAGAAGTAGTCCAAAGCAATAATCTCTTCTTTAACTTTAAGACTAGTAGGATCATCCATGTCAATCATAGCCATAGGAAAAGAAGAGTTCGAAGTCGTTACCTCAGAGCTTCTTGCCATGAGACAAGTAGCATTCTTATTGATGATGTTTTCATTCGAAGAGTCGAAGAGAGATGTTGCTGTAGATGTGGTGGCTATAGAAGCTACCTCTTGAGTGTTATCGTCCTCGTCCTCATCTTCACTTCCCGATGAATATTCTTCTTGAGCCACTAGAACAATCTTAGGTTGCTTCTTGAAAGGAGCATTCTTCTTTACAAATTGATATGGACACTCCATTATCTTGAAAATAAGTCTTCCTCCATTATCTTCCCTACTTTGATATGGACACTCAGCTACAAAGTGCAGCCGGTCACCACAATTGAAGCATGTTCTCAGCTTGGGACCATTTTCTTTTCTTCCATAGGCTCCACTCTTGCGTTCTAGTTCAGCTTTAGCCTTGGCTAGATCTTTCCAAAAGTTTCTTGCATAAAGAGCCAAGTATTGTCCGTGGATCCTTTTTATATCCTCGGGACAGTCCAGACCTTCTACCGCATATTCATCATGATCAATCACACTAGTCTTCAAGGCCATGTTGACCCCCTTTTGCATCCCCATAGCACGAGAACGAGCATCTTCGACATTCTTGGCAGCCACTTTGAAAGCAGCCATTTCTTGCATTACCTCATTGGATGACATGAGGTGATAGTTATGCCTACCTTGGAGACTTTTCAAATCTGTGGGCTCAAATGGCATAAGAGCACTGACATACTTGCGCTTGATCCAGGCATCATCAACATGAGCTGCACCGTGGTTTCTGAAGGTTGTGTCTATTGCCTTGAGCCTCCTATACATGTCCTCGTGGTATTCTCCATCCAACATATAGAATCCTTCATATCTATTCCTTCTCATACTTTCATTTCCAATGAAGAGATCAGTGAGGGCATCCCAAGCTTCTTTAGCTGTGCTAAGATGCTGAATGTGTGGCATATCTTTGTCACCCACACCAAGCTGTATCATGTGTAGAGCTGTGGCGTTGAGTTAGCTATCAACAATTTCTCTTCTTGTGAGATTGTTGGGTTTCCAACATGAAGACCATTTTCTATGATTTTCCACAACTCAATGGAGGAACTGCACACATGAAACTTCATCAAAAATTGCCATTGAGAAAAAGTAGATGCAGAAAGTTTGGGTGGATCACCCCTATTATGTATATGTGGGTGAGGGATAGGTGGATCAGGGGAATACCCATAAGAGACCTCATTGTATCCATCCTTACCGCTATCCTTTTTCGAGGAGGAACTCTTGCTAGTATCACCACCAACCACTTCGTTAACTTTGGAAACAGTTTTACCCGTTTCCTTGGATTGCGGAGTGGTATCCTCAGAGTTAGATGGAGGTGATGCTGCGGATGTGGAGAGACGCATTATCAATTGACGCATCTCTTCCATCTTAGCCTCCATTGAACTCACCAAGGTTGTTTCCAACGTCTTGAGATCGTTCATGGTGACTACATCCGGAGCATCATTTCCATCTACCTTGGAACCCATACTTCTCATAGGCGGTTAAGCCCGAAATAAGAGCCGGGGCTCTGATAACAATTGAAATGGATCGTATGGGCACCTAGAGGGGGGGTGAATAGGTGCTAACCAATTTTAAATACTTTTTCAATTTTAGGCTTGACACAAAGTAAATTCTCTAGATATGCAACTACGAGAGAATTTCCGTATATGCAACCCTAACTACTAAGCACGTAAAGAGAGGAGCGAGGAAACCGTAGTGGAGCACGCGGAGACACAGGGATTTGTTTTACTGCCGTTCCTTCCTTGTTAAGGGAAGTACATCTGCGTTGGAGGGGTGGGCGGTTCTAAGACCACCACACCACAATAGGTCTCACCCTATTCTCCGATGGATCTCGCCACGAGAGGCCTGATCCACCTTCTCCACTATTGGATCCCTTCGAGGCGGGAACCGGTGCCTTTTACAACACTATCGGGGCACACACCCACAACCGAATTGGGGGCTCCTGAGATGAAAACAAGCTGCCACAGGAACAAGGTTTATCAATATAAACGAAAACAAGGATATAGGTATTTGCAAGAAATACTAGATCGGTGGTTCTCCAAATGAATGGAGAGGAGATGGAGCGCTTGATTGTTGATGATGAAGATCGAGTTCTCCTCCTTCGATTCCCCAAGGGACGGGGACTTTGGGTGGATCTAGGTGGAGATCTCTTGGATGAAGATTTCAGATCTGATCTTGTCTTTTTCGAATGAATCAAGAGAGCTGGCAGGAGGGGGAAGGCTTGCTTAAATACCCCCTCCCCAGATTTGGCCATTGCACAACTTTGGGGGCGGATTATCCGTCCCCTTGGAAAACTCCGCCCCAAGGGCGGATTCTCCGGGGGAAACTCCGCCCGCTCTCTGGGGCTGGCGCCTGTGAAACTTGGTGAAGATCTTGGGGGGGGGGCGGATAATCCGGCCCCCTCCAGGGGCGGATTATCCGGCCAAGCCAGAAAGTCCGGCCAACACTCTGCCCCATCTCTGGGACTTGCGCCTTGGCGATGAGCAAGGGGGACGGACTATCGGGCCCCCCAGAGGGGCGGATTATCCGGCGGGGCCAGAAAATCTGGCCAAAACACTAGGGATTAAGAAATGTTCTTTCACCTAGGAATAAGGTTAGCACTTGCAACACCTACAAAGTAAGATGACAAGCCAACAGGCGCATCCGAAAAATGAGCAGCAGCTCGAATAAACTCAAATTGAAGTTGTTTCGCCAAACACTGCAACTCCCCCATCAGATACTCCTCACTGGCGGCGCCTCGCTCCGCCTTCGACTTCCAAACATCCGCGTGGCCTTGGATGCCAAGCAATTCTTTATCAAGACTACAGATGCGGTCACGAAGAAATACAATATGCGACGCATCATCCAAGGATGTCCACAGCTGCGGCACAGATGAAGTATCAACGGGATCATCACCCGAAGGTCCCTAGAGGAAAAGAAGGCAGGGATATGAACAAACGCACGAATGAGCAAATAGCTTGGAGATTCATTATATGTAGCAAAACCCACTGCGTGGCACAAGGAGTGTTCATAAATATATTACAACAAAAGAGACGAAAGCTATCCTACAACTACAAGGCCTAAGAAGCTGCATCCTGAGTGGCCTCGGAGCCGGATTGCCTGCTCTTGGCCTCCCCCTGCTGCCTCACCGCGTACTCCGCCAGCAGGTGAATTAGCTTCGTCCCATAGCGTTTACAACGGGCCGCGTAGAGGGCAAAGGCTACCTCGGATCCGTCGGGAGCCATCGGCATCTGAGAGGTGACCCGATGAAGATCCAGCTCCGCTCCAGACGCGATGGCCATCGCCAGCCCCATGGACGCATCGATGCCTTTCTGCTTGCGCTTGTACGCCATAGGCGCCTTGGCCGACATCGCATCTTCCAACAAGTTGACATCCTCGAGGGCGATGCCCTTGGGTACGAGCTCCTTGTAGAAGCGCCCGAGAACCTCCTTGGCATTGGCAAGCGAGCCAGCCATGGTACTGCAGCGGTCTTTGACCGTCGCAGTAGCATCATCCAGAGCACTTCCATGCTCCAAGGCACCACAGTCAAACTCAATGCCCGCGGCATCTAGATAAACGGAAAAGGCAAAGTGAAAACCAAAAAAAACTAGAGAGACAAGGAAGCCGAAAAGGAACAAGTAACAGACGAAACTACTCACCTGAAATAGCCTTGGCAGCAGCCATCAGCTTGCCGGCTACCTCCTTCTCGCGTGAGGCCGGAGCGGTGGTGAGATGCTCCTCGCGGTCCGTGGCCTCTCGCTGCAGGCGCTCCTTGGCCGCAGCTGCGTCGGCTAGCTCCTTCTCAAGGCGCTCCTTAGCACGAACAAAATCTTTAGCTTTTTTCTCCGCTCGTCCGAGGATCTTTTTGGGAGCATCAAGCTCGCGGAGGGCGGTGTTATTATCGTCTGCAACAAAGAACAGGCATGAGATGGATAAGTAAGCAAGCAACCGAATAAGTAGAAGATCGATCTAAAAAATGAACCTTGAAGACGTTGAAGGCTGGCCTCCAATGCCAGATGCTGCTTCACCAGCTGGTTGACGCCTTGAACAAAAGGCTGCGAGAAGACACAACTTGTCAGGGAAAAGGCTCGGGGGCTGCACCCAAGAAACGAGCAAAACAAATCAAGCATACGAAAAAGCGCTCAGGGGCTCTCACGAAACACGCACAAAAAGAAGATATGATTAGCAGATCATCTGAAAGACTCTCGGGGGCTCCCCCCATGGCAAAGACAAACATACTTACATGATCAGACAGATACTCCGAGGGTCCGGCTATAGTCTTCTGGGGGACGACCACCCGAGCCTCCTGCGGAGAATGGTTTAGAGAAATGTCCCCAGAGGCGGCCACCGTCTAAGAAGGAGGAGGTGCAATCTTCGACTCCCCCACCATTTCCCGAGTGCCACCGCTAAACGAGCCATCGGAGGAATGGCTGCAAAAGAAAACATCAGTCAAATACAAGCAATCAACAATGAAAGATAGCAAAAGGAAGCTGAAGGTACTTATGAGTCCGTATCGCTCAAGTTGAAGACAGGCAATGCCCTCTTGCCCTTCTTCTCTTCCTTCTTCTCTTCTTTCTTCTCTTCCTTCTTCCGCTTCGCCGGTGGCTGCGACGCTGCAGCCCGCATGGGCACGACTGGAATAGGAGAGGAAGATCCACCATTACCTCCACTGTGACGCACAAGGCATGGCTGGTTCCTAGGCGTCGGCGGAGTCGAGGCATCCGACGATTCGCTCGAGCTCCGTGTCCGCTTTCGAGTCTGCTCCTCGCTCGACTCAAAGGCTTCTTCAGCCGGTGACCGCGCCGAGGGAAGCTCAGACATGGAGTCCACTACCTCATTGTCCGGTGCATCCGGAAAACATTCGGGTAGTGGAGGCACCATGCTCGGTACCTTGAACTCCTGCACAAAAGAAACAAACTTTCAGAACAAAAGAAGTACAAGAAAACGCAGTCAGAAGAGCACTACACGCACGTCCCAGATCTACACCCGCGGCACCGGTTGAGAGCCCCTGAATGGAAGGGTCAGCGAGTCTCCCGGAAGGTCCTCTTCAGCTTTGAACTTCAGCAGCGGCCGAAGGATTCTATCGAGATCCCCCGTGGAGAGCTCCTTAGTCAAAACCCTAGTCGGATCATGGCGGCCAGAATAAAGGAACATCAGGTGCGCCCTAGCCTGAAGCGGTTGCACCCAATGTTTGAGGAAGGAGCGGATAATATCCAAACCGTTCACATCCTTATCCGAAATCACCTGGAGGTCCTCGACCCGACGATAGATCTCCTCTATCTCCGCCACCTCACCATCCAAGATCTGGTTCTTCCAGGACCTTTCCGGCTGGATTATCTGGGTGGAGTTGAAGGGAGCAAGGCCAAAATTTTTCCCGTCCACTGTGGAGTCGCGGATGTAAAACCAACGCCTCCGCCAGTATTGGACGGACTCAGACATATAAAAGGAGAAGAAGAGAAAATTGGATTTAAGGGAAATGATGCAGCCGCCGATGGGATAAACACCATCGGAGCCAGATTGCCTCTTCACGGAGTAGAGTTTCCGGAAGAGGCCAAAGTGTGGCTCGATACCAAGCCAGCACTCGCAGAAGGTGATGAAACAGGCGTTGTGGAGAAGGGAATTTGGCGAAAGATGATGGAGTTGGATGCCGTAGAAGAAAAGCAATCCACGGACAAAATCGTGGATTGGGAGAGAAAGGCCCCAAAGGACAGACGCAACAAACAAGACCCGAAACCCAGCGGGTGGACGGTCTCCTTGTCCTACGGGATCAGACCCCTCTCACGAAGCTTGCGCAGGTCGCCCTCACGCGTCTCCGATCGCCGCCAACCACCGTCGGTGACACGGGTGGTGGCGGTACCCTTCTTGCCGTCGGCGGCAGCGCTGGTGCCCACTGCAGCAGAGGCCTTCTTCGGCTTCCCCATTCCAGTATGACGGTGGAGGCGTGAGCGCAGAAAGGCAGATGGGAAGGATCGAAGAACTTCCAGGACGTGGCGAGGAAAGCTCAAGAAAGTGGAAGCAGTGAAACGCGAATGGCTGCGGTGAAAACAAACAAAGTTTTCCCCACAAGATTATAAGGACGAAGACGATACAGAAGGACCGTTCATCGGGAAGCCCTAGAGCCAGCATCAAAATCCAACCGTCCACGTGTCAGAATAGCAGCGAACCGTCGCTCACACGCCGTCCACTATGCATGGAAACCAAGGAGACGCCTTAATTATCTCCACGTCGCGTGTGACCAGTCAATTGAAAGTCAGAAGATGGGACCCACGTTCGCCCAGTCACGTCACCTCTGGCACCGCAGACGCTTGAGGTCACCGATCATCAGCACTGACGTCATCAAAGCTATACTAGCAATGGTTACAAATCTTCGGCTACAAAGCCAAAGTACTAACTCGAATCTATGATTCGAGTAACTACTCGGGGGCTACTCCTATTAGGAGCGCTGGTCGCGCACCTGAAGTATGACTAAGGTACTACACCGGTCAACTATTTCTTCGAGACCTACGTCGAGTGTACGACTCCACTACGGACTCGGGGGCTACTCCCATAGGGAGTATGGATCCAAGCATCTGAAAAATTTGTGTCCTACGGACTTAAAGTAAACAATGACTAAATTAAAGTCTCTGCTCGAGTCTACGACTCGAACAGATACTTGGGGGCTACTCCCATAGGGAGCGCTGGTCGCGCACCCTATGAATTCATGGACTGCGATCCTTCGGATCAGCATGCAAAAACTTTTCGGAAACTCTTCCCCAGCCAACGCTAAGTGAGTAACATTCTCCTTGGCCACCCGAAACACCTCTGCAGTGATAAAATTTCAGATGTTGTGTCTGCGACGCAAAGATAAGACCTACAGATACCATCTGATGGCCTGGCAACGCACACGACTGCGCTCTGCTAGTAATAATCCGTGCCAGTACGCGCGATGAAAATCCCGATGGACGCGTTGGGTACATCATTTGAAAATTACTGGAATTCTACTCTTGTAAGTCCTCAACGGCCTGAGTTGAATTACGCCAGCATTTGTTCCGGGTTTGAGTCGAGGGATTCGAATCTAAAGAAGATCGTGTTGTTTTGTCCTAAGACAGTTAACTGGCCCCGATCCGTCGGGAGAGTCAGGCACACGCATCAACAATCCCTACACACTAAAATCATTCTTTGATGAACAAAAACAACTGCACCAGAAAGATTGAAGAGTCCTCAGCCGAATCTACGATTCGATTGAACACTCGGTGGCTACTGACATGGTTATACCCCACGTGTACACGACCTTAGCATACCTGGTCCAGCCCAAGGAAGGCCCACGAGAATATACACATCCCATGAAGACTTTCGGGTGGCCCCAGCCCATGACGTCTTAGGATCCTTGGAGAGCAAGACTAGATTAGATAGAATGTTCAAAGGGGCAAAACCCTAAATCTGTAACCGACTCGGTCTGTGCCCGGGACATGCCTACCCCTATATAAAGGCAAGGATGGCACGACAAGGAGGGCACTTCGCATAGCACCGCATACACACCTCCACGCCAGATTGCATTTGCGCGCCCCTGTACCTTTTGGTTCAGCCGTAATCAAGAGCAGACAAGCAGGAGTAGGGTTTTCCCTCCGGGGGCTTGAACCTGGGTAAACCTCGTGTCCCCGCGTTGCTTGTTTGCTAACCGTTCCGCGATATCCAGCATCCTCATCTTCTCCAAAACCCAAGTCTATAACAATGGGCATTGACGAGATTAAACCTTGTCACTAGAACCTTCTAGAACCTCTCCGATGAAAACATCGAAATCTTTCCCAAACTCTGGAATCGGACTTTCCTTATATGAATCTTATTCTCCAGACCATTCCGGATCTCCTCGTGATATCCCGGATCCCATCCGAGACTCCGAACAACATTCGGTATCCCTACTAACATTCCATATCTATGAAACGACATCGAATCCTTAAGTGTGTCTCCCTACGGTTCGTGAATAATGCGGACATGACCGAGACACTTCTCCGATCAATAACCAATAGAGGAATATGGAAATTCATATGGCTCCCACATATTTCTATGATTACTTTGTGATCGAATGAACCACTTATATACGATACCAATTTCCCTTTGTCTCGCGATAGTTTACTTATCCGAGGTTTGATCGTCGGTATCTCTGCATACCTAGTTCAACCTCATTGACGATAAGTACTATTTTCTCGTTCCCGTGATATGTGATCCCTTGTGATCCAGTCACATGCTTGCAAGACAATTGATGACATTTCACTGAGAGGAACCAGAGTATATCTATCCGTCATATGGATGGACAAATCCCACTCTTGATCCATGTGCCTCAACACATACTTTCCGAACACTCAATGCCACCTTTATAGCCACCCAGTTACGGTGTGGTGTTTGATGTCATCAAAGCATCCTTCCGGTGATGGTGATTAGCATGATCTCATGGTCGAAAGAATTAGGTTACTATGTATCAGAAAGCTTATAGCAAACGAACTATTGAAATGACTTGATCTTTATGCTACTCTTATCTATAGGAGTATGTCTATCATACCATTCCCCTAATGATATGATCTTGTTGTTAGTAACATATCAATGTTCATGATCCAGAAACCACGACATCTATTAACCAACAAGCTAGTATTATAAAAAGCCTTTACCAGGGGCTCTAATTTAGTTTACAAATCACACAATTAATGTTTCCGGTTAATCCTATTATAGTATGAATGTAAACATTTATCATAAACACAAAGATAATAATAAACACTTTTATTATTGCCTCTAGGGAATATCTCCAACACTAGTTTCCAAGGGAAGTGACAGAAATCTCTTCGGTTGTATATGTGTTGTTTCCACTAGGGAGAAAACAACGGTCTGTTGTTCATGGAACATGTGGACTGTTTACCTTACACACTTTGCTTAAAGCAGTTGTCTGTTGCTTGCAACTTTATACTGCAGGGGGTTCGGATGATACCTGAAGGTGGACTTCTAGTCATAGATGCAGTTGGATGGCGGTCTATATATCTTGTTATATTGCCCAATCGAATGTCATAGGATCTTTCTGACTAGTAATTGCATTGTTATGCCTTGCTTAGTTCCTGTCAATTGCCCTGCTATAATTTGTTTACCCTTCATGCCATGCTTTTAATCTAAGGAGAGCACCTCTAGTGAACTATGGACCCTGGTCCAATCTTTACCATTGATACATCTTCCACCGTTACGTGTTTACTTGTTGCAAACCATTACCTTCCACACCATACGTTTAATCCTTTGTTATAGCAAACCAGTGAGCTTGAAAACCTCACTAATTCGTTGGGGTAAAGTCATGAGTTTGTGTTGTGCAGGTCTCCACGTTGCTTGCAACACCTGTGTCACGTTTCTTTCCTCCTACTGGTTCGATAACCTCGGTCTCTATTATATTAAGGTAAAACTTGCTACTGTGCTACTTCACACCTTGCTCTTGGGGTTCCCAACAAGACTCCACATCAAGCACCAAGTTCTCTGGCGCCACCAAGGAGTCATCAACAAGTTTTCTGGTGCCGTTGCCGGGGAGGCTAAGGACGTCTTCACTAGGTGAGTCCTCCACTTCCTTTCTCTTTACTTTGTTTTTATTTTGCTTTGTTTATTTTGCTTGGTTTTGTTTTCCTCTTTTCAAAAACCCCAAAAATTTGTCTAGTTTGGTTTGCTTTCTTTATTCAAAAACACAAAAAAATTAATTCCTACTCTAGTTGGTGGTTTGTTATTGCCTTGATTGGTCATGATTTCTATCAATGGATGGTTTCTTTGAAACTAGTTATGATTTGCAAGATGGGTTCACGAAAGAACAAAATTATTATTATAAGGAACACCGTTTGTCACAAAAAGGGAAACACTTATGGGAACAAATTAATAAGTGGAATACTATTGCTAGAGACGTGTGCTCTACTTATAATGTTACTTATTGCTTTGACAAATCTTGTTGCTGTAGGAGGTATAAACACATGTCTTTTTAATGTGAGTATAATGCTAATGTTACCATATCTTCCTATGTTAAAGGAAATTATGACTTTTATGATGTGGAGCAAATTGAAGAATTTATTGCTTTCAAGGGTGCATTTGAACTTGCTAGTTTGATTGAAAATACCGATGATGCACCTTATGAAAATGAGGTTTATGAGATACTTAAATTTTGCTTTGATAATTACAAGGAAGAAAATGGATATATTCTTGAATATTTTAATAGGTGCTTTCCACAAATGGGAAAGACTAATGCCTTGCAGGAGCCTATAGAAGACAAAATTGCTGAACCTAAAAGCTCATTAGATGAAAAAGAGGAGAGTGATGGTCAAGAGGAGGAAGAATGGATCTACCCAAGTCTACCTTCTAATGAGAGTAAATCTTTACCTCTTATATTATTTGATTGTCCCCCATGCTTACCAAAGGAGGATGAATGTTATGTTCCTGTGGATCCTTTTGAAATATCTACTTTGGGTAAAACCTGTGAAGGTTTTAATCCCATTATTTTTGAGCTTGATAGAAATTATGTGTTTGTAGATCATGAAAAGCCTGTTTTATGTGATACATATATTGTTGAGTTTATTCATGAGGCTACTGAAAATTATTATGAGAGAGGAAAATATGGTTATAGAAGTTTTCATGGTACTGAAACACCTCTCTATGTGCTAAAAGTTCTGAAGTTACTCTTGTTTTATCTTCCTATGCACGTCACTTTGTTCTTTGTGAATTTATTTTCTTACAAGATTCCTATGCATAGGAAGTGGGTTAGACTCAAATGTGTTTTGAATTTTCTTCTTGATGCTCTCTCTTATTTCAACTCATAGTTCTTATGTGAGCATCTTCTCAAACTATCAAGCCTAACTTAAAGGCGTTAAAGAAAAGTACTTGTTGGGAGATAACCCAAGAGTTTCCTTGAGTCTTGGAAGTTATTACTTTATTAATGACCTCTCCTTATCCTTTTTGTTTGCTTTTTGTGCCAAGAATGACCTCTAATGAGAGGGAAGTAAGATTTGGCGAGTTGCTGTCCCGAAACAGATTCATGTCCTCTACCATAAAAAATCGTGAGGAGTATCTGTAACTCGGGTTAAGCTCAAAATTTACTAATAAATCCCCCAGTATGTTAGATAACTTTCTTTAGTTCAACACTTTTTGATTCGAGCAACAGAAAGTCTTTGAAAAAATCGATTTCTACCTGCTGGTACGTTTTGACAGATTTCTGCCATTATTTGCATTTGCTTCTTATTGATTCCTTTTTGAGTTCTCTTTTGGGGAATTGAGCTTTTTGAAGGAGTTACTACAGTAGCTTGTGTTTTTAGTGAAAATCCTTGTTGTTCCAAAGCTTTGCCAGGGGTCTAATATCTTTTGAATAAACTAATGTTGCTAATGAAGATTGTGTGAAGTTTTGTATGAAGGAAAAACTTTAGGTGTAGAGAGAGAACGAGGCAATGAGATGAAGAATGGACAAAAGCTCAAGCTTGGGGATTCCACCATGGCGTCACCCCAAGAAATATCCAAGAGGTACAAGCATTAAAGCTTGGGGATGCCCAAGGCATCCCCTTCTTCATCAATAAAAAGCTCAGGTTTGTCTAGACACTTCGTTTTTATTGTTTCATGCACAGTTGTGTTATTCTTGGAGCGTCTTAGTTTTCATTTGCTTTGCTTAGCCTGTTTATTTTTCTTTAATAAGGTAGTTTGGACCCTCGTTCTCTCTGTGTTGTTTTGCAAATAAGTTGCTTGGTGTTGGAAAGGAGTAGTAAGTTCTTGCTTGTAGTGCAAGAGGAGCTTGCATTGACTGTGACTTAGACTTTAGCATGACATGCTAGGTGTTGTTTTCACCTTATGCTTAGTGATTATTGCTGTAGCATGTCTTGTTCCAAACAATTGGGATTCCTTAGTGTGCCTTGAAGAAATTATGCGTTGTTTTAGCATGCAAAAGCATAGTATTATGGTATTATCCTTTAATGTTTTGCTTGGGTTGACCTGGCACATGCTCACACCATGTTATGACAATGATAACTCACCATTAGCCTCTATGATCATTTAGTCCTTGAATTGTAGTACCACTCTATGCTTTGATTAGTAATGCTTTGTTCCTCTGCATGATTATGGCCATTATGCTCTCTTAGTTGGTTGCTCCATGTCTTTTGCTAGCCTCCACTTGTATGAGTAAGCTCTAATCATGCTTCCGGCTCCCAAGAAACCAAGTTATTCCAAAGTGTCCACTATAAACTACTATGCATGGTGTGTTACACCATTCCAAGTATATTCTTGTTTTCAGCTATCTTCCAATTTAAAACTATTTTGTTATGTGAAAACTTAGTGATTAAAGCCCTCACAAACTTGATGGCACACTTTATATTCTTTGCCCCTAATAAACTTGAACCATTGTGTCATCTATGTTGTATATGCTTGCGCTTATACGTTGGAATTAGTAGAACCGTGATGTCATGGGGAACGTTTTCAACATTGCACTCATACTTTCTACTCAGTTGATATCATGCTCTTTTGTCTACTGATGTCACCAGTGTGAAATAAAGAGGGAACTTGTAAGTCCATGGAGTTTGTATTCTATGTTAGAGAAACGCCTGGGCCGCTGGCCTAAGCCATGACTAATCATGGTGGAAACTTGCAGCATCACCATAGTGAGCTATCTATGATGCATCCTTAATAAAAAGCTATGCATATGGTAAATAAAAAGATTGCTGAGATTATCATTGTCTGCTTGCCTTGTCATTTTGGTTATACCATAGTGCAAGGGGTACCCCGTTGGCGGTTCTCAATGATATGCAAATACTTACAATGACAAGAACTTATAGGTGACTAAAGTTGAGTAGCATGAGGTGTGGCCCTCGTATTCAAGGGACTTGAGATTGCCAACTTATACTTCGTCAAGCATATACTCCATCTTTGTTCACTTTAACCTTAATCACTTCAAGATGCTTATGATAGGGGCAATGAGGGCTGAAATCTAACAAGTACCATAATTTTTGGAAGCTCTTTTTGAAACTTGAAATCCTTGCTTCCTTTACAAAAAGGCCTTTCTTCCACCATTATTGAGTCTCCACCTTCTACCTTTAGGCACCATTAAGAGAGCATAGTTGTCATTCTGTGTGCACTGTTCCAAATCTTATTAATTGATGCATATTGTGATATTACTTATTCTTGTGCTATTTGTTTCTAGTCACCCTTGTGAACTTTGAAGGTGTCCTAGGCATCTATATTTCTACTCTATGAGGGACAAGATGATTGCCACTATGCTATGTTTTCTGTATGTGAAACAAACAAACAGTTTTCAATGCAGGTTATTCATGATCTTTGTTTGTAGTCTTTCATGTTGCATGCATAGTTACTATGTCCTATTGTTAGAACTCCATCTTTCATGCAAATGTTTAGAGTACTTTGATCCCAGCTTTCAATGCTTGCAAATGGTTGGATCTTTATTGTGAGGGTGCATGTCACCTCAAAATTTATTCTTTTATCACTTACCTACTCGAGGACGAGCAGGAGTTAAGCTTGGGGATGCTTGATACGTCAGAAAAGTATCTATAATTTTTTATGCTCCATGCTTGTGTAGTATCTACTTTGGTTTGCTTGTCTACACTTTGAGGTGCTTTTTACATGTTTTCTGGTATTAACAAGTTGCCACGGTGCCAGTTGCCTGTTTTCTGCTGTTTTTGGTTTCAAAAAATCTAGTAAGGAAATATTCTCGGAATTGGATGGGACAAACGTCAAAGTCAATATCCCTAGGGAAGCCAAACCCCCCTAGGCGCGACCAGGGGTGGGACCGCGCCTAGGAGGGGTGTTCCCCCCTGGCCGCCTCCTCGGCCTCTCCCTTTGCCTATAAGAATCCCCCGATGCAGAAACCCTAAGGATCCGATCAAATCTCCACAAAACCGTCTGTAGATGCCACCACCATCATGCCTAGATTGGGAGGGGGATCTGAAGTTCTTCCCGACACCCTACCGGAGGGGAGATCATCCTGGAGGCCTTCTCTCCGGTATGATGCGTGAGTAGTTCCACCTTGGACTATGGGTCCATGTAGTAGCTAGATGGTTGTATATCCTCCTTTGTGCTTTCATGTATAGATCTTGTGAGATCCGTTCATGATCATTATCTAATCTATTTATAATCATTCATGTTGTGTTTGCAAGGATCCGATGGATATTGAGATTATTATGTTGGTTTGATTAATGGTTTTGTCTTTATGATTCTATCATGTCTGTGTTGTTTGTGATCTTGCATGCTCTCCGTTGTTAGTAGCTATCTTGGCCGAGTAGTTGCTAGTGACTCCAAGAGGGGTTATTTAAGATCGATAGTGGGTTCATGCCTCTAGTTTCCAAGGGAAGTGACAGAAATCTCTTCGGTTGTAGATGTGATGTTGCCACTAGGGAGAAAACAACGGTTGCTTGTTCATGGAACATGTGGACTGTTTACCTTACACACTTTGCTTAAAGCAGTTGTCTATTGCTTGCAACTTAATACTAGAGCGGGTTCGGATGATAACCTGAAGGTGGACTTCTAGTCATAGATGCAGTTGGATGGCGGTCTATGTATCTTGTTGTATTTCCCAATCAAATATTATAGGATCTTTCTGATTAGTAATTGCATTGTTATGCCTTCCTCAGTTACTATCAATTGCCCTGCTCTAATTTGTTTACCCTTCATGCCATGTTGTTTATCCAAGGAGAGCACCTCTAGTGAACTATGGACCCCGGTCCAAGCTTTACCATTTATACATCTTCCACTGTTACTTGTTTACTTGCTGCAAACCATTACCTTCCACACCATATGTTTAATCCTTTGTTACAGCAAACTGGTGAGCTTGACAACCTCACTGATTCGTTGGGGCAAAGTCTTCAGTTTGTGTTGTGTAGGTCTCCGCGTTTCTTGCAACACCTGTGTGACGTTTCCTTCCTCCTACTGGTTCGATAACCTCGGTCTCTACTAAGGGAAACCTTGCAGCTGTGCTACTTCACACCTTGCTCTTTGGGTTCCCAACAAGACTCCACATCAAGCACCAAGTTCTTTGGCACCACAAAGGAGTCATCAAGTCACTAGCAACTACTTGGCCAAGATAGCTACTAACAACAGAGAGCATGCAAGATCACAAACAACACAGACATGATAGAATCATAAAGACAAAACCATTAATCAAACCAACACAATAATCTCAATATCCATCAGATCCCCGCAAACACAACATGCATGATTACAAATAGATTAGATCTTAATCATGAACGGAGCTCACAAGATTTATACATGAAAGCACAAGGAGGAGATACAACCATCTAGCTACTACATGCACCCATAGTCCAAGGTGGAACTACTCACGCATCATACTAGAGATAAGGCCTTCGGGATTATCTCCCCTCCGATAGGGTGTCGGGAAGAACTTCAGATCCCCCCGATCTAGGGACGACGATGCCGGCGGCTACAAAAGGTTTCGTGGAATATTGATCGGGTACTTAGGGTCTCTGCATCAGGGGCTTCTTATAGGCGAAGGGGGAGGCCGAGGAGGCATCCAGGGGCCCCACACCCTTCCTAGGCACGGGGCAGGGCCCACACACGCCTAGGAGGTCTGGCCGCCCTGGTACGCGTCTTTGTATCGTCTTCTGGATTCTTGTCCCCCACGGAAAGTTATTGACTTTGGCTTTTGTCCCGTCCAATTCCGAGAATATTGATTTTCTGCCTTCCTGGAATCAAAAACAGAAGAAAACATGCAAATGGCACTGTGGCAACTTGTTAATAGGTTAGTTCAAAAAAAGATATAAAAACACCTCAAAGTGTAGACAAAGTAAAGCAAAGTAGATACTAAACAAGCATGGAGCATAGAAAATGATAGATACGTTTCTGACGTATCGATGATTCCATATCCAAGATTTTGCATGGCGTCAAATCTGGCCATATCTTGAAAACAATCGAAGAGGAAGTGGCGTGAAGTGCATGGTTCGATGAGCTGCTCTCTCAAGAAGGATTCGAAATCGACTATTTTCCTTGCTTAATTACAGAAAGGATACATATGTCGCCTAGAGGGGGGTGAATAGGCGATTAAAAACTTTTCCGAGAGTGTCTCAACAACGGCGGAATAGAACTAACGTTTACTTTGTTAAACACTAAACTTAGAACAATCTAGGGTTCACCTATGTGCACCAACAACTTATGCTAAGCAAGACAAACACCTATGTGATAGCAAGATATATACTTCAAGCACGAAGGCAATCGCAGAGTAAAGTGCATAAGTAAGAACTCGGGTAGAGAGATAACCGAGGCACACGGGGACGACGATATTTTACCGAGTTCCTTTCAACATGGAGTATGTATCGTTTGGAGAGGGGGTGGTATCTAACCACCTATGCCACAAAAGGCCTCCCTTATTCTCTGGTGAATCTCACCCCAACGGGATCGATCCACACTTCCACTATCAGTGCACTTGGCGATGGCAAACGGAACCTGTCACAAGGTTGGGGAACTTCACCACAACTTAATTGGAGGCTCCCAACAAACGCCACCAAGGCCACAACCTACAACACCAACAAACCGTCTAGGGTTCCAAGAACCCAAGTGTAAAAATCTCCTCAGCTTTCACTCACCAAATCCTCACCGAGAACTCAAATCGACGAACCAAATGCAATGGCAAGGACACAAGAAGTGCTCAAATCCTTCTCTCCCAAATTCCACCAAATATACAAAAGCTTATGGGGGGTATAAGAGAGGAAGAACAATGGAGGAAATCCACAAAATACTCCAAGATCTAGATCCCAATATATTCCCCTCACTTATAAGAGAGATTGATTGGTGGGATTGTAGATCTAGATCTCCTCTTTCAAATTCCTCAAGAATATGCAAGAATCATAGGAGGGATTGAGGGGAAGAAAGCTCAAGACGGTCAACAATGGAGGGGAAAACTTGCAAGAATAGTTGAGGAACCATTGGGGAAGAAGGCCCCTTAAATAGGTCCCTCCAAAATCCAACCGTTGCTGCCCAAAAACGCGATTCCCGGTACTACTGGACTTTTTCACGGTACTACTAGACTTTCCGGGCACTACCGGACATTCCCTGGGGTTCCTAGGGCGCCAAACACATTTTTCTCTGTGCTCCCCGGTACCAAAATGCGGTACTACCGGACCCCGGCACTACCGGACATTCCCTGGGGTTCCTGGGGCGCCAAACGCGTTTTTATCTGTGCTCCCTGGTACCAAAATGCGGTACTACCGTGAAGGGAATATGCCCGAGAGGCAATAATAAAGTGGTTATTATCGTATTCCTTGTTTATAATACATGTTTATTTTACATGCTATAATTGTATCATTACGGAAACGTTAATACATGTGTGTTTAATAAACAAAAGGAAGTTTCTAGTTATGCCTCTCTTATAAACTAGCTCGTTGATTAACAAGATGATCAAAGGTTTCCTAATCATAGACACTGGATGTTGATAATAATGAGGTCACAACATTGTTGGAATGATGTGATGAACATTCATCCTAAGTATAGCATTATGATAAAGATCATTGTGTTTATATTGCTATAACATCATACGAAGTAATCTAGTCCTTAGACCATGAGATCATGTCAATCACTAACACCGGAAGGGTATCTTGATAACATCAAACGTCACATCATAACAGGGTGATTATAAAGATGGGTTCAGTGCTACAAAGGTGTTATGTTGAGGCTCATGGATCAAGAGTGGAATTTGTCCATCCCGATGACGGATAGATATACTCTGGGCCCTCTCAGTGATATCACATTAGTTAGCTTGCAAGCAAGTGATTTGATCACTAGAATGTTATATCACGGGAACGAGAAAAGAGTACATGTCAGTAATGAGATCAAACTAGGTATGGGGATACCGATGATTGTCGTGGGAATGGCCACGGCAGATGCTGCAATCGGCAGCGAGTAGTAGAACAAAGGGAAAGGGCGGCTAGCCATCTGCGGTGCGAGATGAGGGCGGAGACACAAGGATTTACCCAGGTTCGGACCCCCAGAGGGTAAAGACCTACTCCTGCTAGATTATATTATGGAGAGAGTACAAGGGCAAGCTCGAAGATTAGGCGACGAGTCGCTAGGGTGTATGATGGAACGTGTCCTCTATGCATACCCTAGGGAGGTTTATATAGGCTCACCTCGCTAGGGTTTATAGATCTACAACTGAATTAGTTAAGGATTCAGAGGGTTCTGGACCTAATCCGACTGGGCCTAGCTACGCTTCTGGGGCTCCAGCTTCCAGTCGCCTGGGTCCTTGCCATGTCTCGATCCAGTCGCCGTCTTGCAGGCCCACTCGCTGGTAGTTTGGGCCAGTAGGAAACGTCCTGCTGGGTATACCCTGGTCGGCATATCCCCATCAGTAGTCCCCAAGGCCGTCGTTGATTCGTCGCAGGTGTTCGTTGGCAGTCGGAGTATGTGGGTCCAATTTGGATGCCCAGTCAAATCGGCGGTGGAATCCCTGAATAAAAGAAAGAACTAGTCATTTTAGTCACAATAACAGCGACTAGTCGAATCGTAGCTTGGCGAATATGTCAGCGAGTAATTGAATCACTGTCATAGTGATTAGGTCGACGAATAATCAAGTCGCTGAAAACAGCGAGTCGAGTGGATGAAGTTGGACCGTCAGCGCTGGTCAAAGTAGCCGTTGGGTAATCCAACGGTAATATCGGCGTAATTACCGCGCGGTAACGGCTCCCCGAAGATGGCAGGTAGCAGCCACTATATAAGGAGAGTAAAAGGCAAGGGGAGAACATTCCCACACTTCCTATGATCTCGCGCATTCCCAATCCTCCATTCCACGCAGCGACTAGAGCGACCCAGGGCAGCTCATAGCCCCAGATCCCTCAATCGATGGCACCTCCGGCGGAACCATAGGGCAGATCCAAGTGCACGAAGGTGCTGTTGAAGTCGTTCGAGGAGGCTGGGATCCTCCGCGTCGGGAGATGGCGCATACCCGCGGCTGGAGAGGTGACTCCAGATCCGCGCGAGGGGGAATTCATCTGCTTCACCAGACATCTGGAGTGGGGGCTCGGATTCCCCACTTCCCTCTTCTTCCGCCGCTTCTGTGCCTATTACGACATCCAACCGTCAGACCTAGGGCCGCACAGCATCAAGAAACTCGCCATCTTCGTGGCGTTTTGCGAGTGCTACCTGGGTTGTCGACCGTATTTCCCCCTGTGGAGAGATCTGTTCCATAGGAGGATCAGTCGTGAAGAGGAAGGCGGGCCGATGCTGGCCACGGGCGGCCTGACCTTTCAGCTAAAGTCGAAGGCATCCTTTTTCGACCTGATGCTGCCGAAGAAGGCGGCCAACGAATGGAAGAAGAATTGGTTCTACGTGACCGAGTCGCCACCGGCCGACGAGGTGGCACTTCCGATGTATTCTGCTAATCGGCCCGAGCCGCGTCGGCTTCAGGTCGCCAAGCTCCCATTGGACCAGCAGATGGTCGTCGATGAGATGTTGCATACGATCCGCAACCTGAAGAATAAGGGTTTCCAGACCATCAATTTGTACAATTGCTGGTTTGGGCGGCGGCTGGTGCCTCTGGCCAGTCACTCCCACTACATGTACGAGTATATGGGAAAGGACGACCCGACGAAGTCCTGTCATGCTGAGTGGAAGCTCCAGGACTACACCTTGGCCATGAAAAAGATCACCGAGGCAGAGTATCTCGACGCGAAGGCCGGTGTCACCCCTTACACCGCGAAGCGCGCATCCCCAACGGTGAGTCCTCTATTTATTGTGCTCTCGCAGTTTTGCATTCACGATCGTGCTAATTTTATTTCGTTGTTGCAGTTGTTCCAAGTGGTCAAAGATTGGCTTCTACCCGCAGACGATGAGAACTCAAAATCATCCGTCGAGGATGAAAGCGAGTCTTCGCCTAACAAAGGCGATGCTAGACGTTATGGGGGCAAGGGTGATGACGATGATGACAACAGTGATGATGAGGCCGTGGAAGTCGCCGCGCCCACGGTCCGCAAGACCCGCGGGCAGCACCAACGTGAGCTCGAGGCCAGTAAGAGCCTCGAGGCTCACGACGAAGATGATGACGAGCTCCCCGAGCACACCTCTCAACGGGAAACTACGCCATCAAAGAAGAAACCTCCGCTGCCGAAGAAGAAGAAGTTGGTTAAGCCGGTATCACCACCTCGGTCGTCGAGTAGCTCCGACGCTACAGGCGCGGCCGAGGAAGCTAAGGCCGACGTGCCAATGCATGCAACCGCGGCGGCCAGCTCGGCTGTTGTGGAGGACGAGATGCCATTGGCGTTGCTTCCACCACCTTTCGTCCCAGTCACTGGGCTCATGGCTGCTCCGGCCGGGACCTCGCCACCGAGAGGAGCAGCCATGGCGGTCACCGCTGATCCTCCGCCCACGACCTCGTCCTCAAAGAAGCCGATGGTATCTTGGGCACAGAGTGTGTTGGAGACAGGTCTCAGTCAGAAACTGGGGCCAGAGTTGGAGAAACCGGCCAGTATTCGTACTGGCCTACGCTTTATTCCGGTCGCCAATTGAGTATTTCTAATCCTTTTGTTTGTCCACTTGATTCATGTCTGACTAGCGAGTTTGCTAACAGCATCGTTCTATAGGAGTGGGGTGAAGAAAATAGGTCACCCTTCGGTGGCCAAAGTCCCGTTGGGTGCCGCGGAGGCACCAGTCGACCCTTCTAAGAAGAGGAAGGGTGATGAGGTCGAGGCGCCTGTTGAAGGAGGAAAGAAGGCAAAGTGTGACGAGGTCGTCACGATTTCGGACGAGCCGGTGGTCGCACCGAGCGAGGCTCTCATTGGAGTGGATGCGGCCTCGAAGGTCACGGTGGGCACGGAGTCGCAGCGGACGGAGCCCGTGGCCTCGGTCGGGGCAACATGCCCACCCTCGAGTGGTGCGTGAGCCGCGGTGGCGACGTTCCCTCGCTTTGTAGCGAGGGCTTCCGCGAAGAGTGCATCGGTGCCAGCAATCCAGTTTCCCGAAGTCGTCGGCGCGGAGGTCGCACAACGTCGTGGGCATACTCCGTTCGTGCCCCCATCAGTGGATGCGATGGAGATTCACGGCATGCTAGGCGCCGCCATCCAGGTATGTCCAGTCCCCGAGGATCGGGCCACTGAATTTCAGTGGTCGGATTCTTATTGTTTTCGGAATCCAGTCCCCGAGTGTCTAGTCATTGAATTTCAACGGCTGGGCACTTAGGAATTTTTCGTTGTCTAGTCCCCGAGTGTCTAGTCCTTGAATTTCAACGGCTAGGCACTTAGGAATTTTTCGCCTTCCAGTCTCCGAGTGTCTAATCGTTGAATTTCAACGGCTGGGAACTTAGGAAGTTTTCGTTGCTGATTCTTCCGTGGTTGCGCAGGGCCTGGAGCACGAGTCGGCAGAACGACTTGCCGCAAAGAACCGTCTAGAGAGGGAGCTCCTCGTCATCGGGGAAACGAACGAGCAGCTTCGAGCGACCGTGGGTGAGTGATTGTCGTGCTTGCTACTGGTCATTGACCTTGTTTTACTCGTATTCATGGTTTTTTTGGTGCAGAGGATAGCGCGGCCACGGTGGAAAAGGCTCGTCAGGGCCCGGTCCCTGCGAGTGAACTGACGGCGGCGTAGTCGTCTTTAAGCGCCGCGGAGAAGCGAATCGCCGACCTGGAACAAGAGCTCAAGGAGGCAAAGGCAGAGGCGACCTCGGCGGATGGGAGGGCTAAGGTAGGTGTTGCTTCTACTGCGGAGGAGCGGAAGATGTCAGATGCGCTCGTCACCGGGCTGCAAGATGACCTCTCCGGTCTTCAGGACTTCATCACGGAGCGGTGCCGCCCATTGATTGGTGAGTTTTTATTTGGTGAGTCCCCGAGCGATCGGTTCACATTGTTTTGTTGGGGACTTGGTTACTGTATGCTTGTGTGTTGCAGGCAGGATGACTGATGATGCCGAAGAGGCGCAGTCATATGACGTGTGGCAATGTGTCACCACTTTGGTTGATTCTGCCGCGCTGTCAGCGACCTGCATCCGAGCATATCTATAGGAGATCTCTCCCACGAAGGTGATCCCCAGTGACCTCGTCGAGGTCTGGCGCTACTTGGAGAAGGCCCCGGCTGTGGTCGAATTCATGACGCGGTCGGCCTTTCGTCATGGTGCGGCGACTGCGCTGAGCCTTGGGCTCGCGCACTTCCCTGACGACTTCGATCTGGACAACGTCATGAGTGGGTATCCCTCATCAATGGGCGCAGTCAAGATTGCTGAAATGCTGAAGCTGACCGAGCGGGCTGTGATGTACGCCGACCGGGTGTGGACGATGGGCGGCCTCATTCCGTACCAGGAAATGGTTGTCGCCCCGAACGACCCCGAACCGGCGCACCGCGACTTCAAGCTGGAGCTGCCATTCCGAGAGGCCATGGCAGGTGAACTCACGATGTACCCGTCGAACCCATGGGTTCCTTTTATCCACCGTCGTAGGAATGGTGGTGCCTCATCATCGAAGCCTGCAGAGTAGAATAGTTTGCCGATCGGCGTTAATTAGGATAGATATGTAACTGCATTTGTAAGCAAACAAATTTTGCTGCTTTGAAGGAATGCAAGGATTCTTTTGTCAATGTTTTTCGATTTGGTTGTTGATTGTGCGAGTCCCCGAGCGCGTCCGCCCTTTTATGGGGCTAACCTTGTTTTTATGTGTTGTTTGAACTATTAGTAAGTTAAGGTCGACTCGCCATGGCTTGGAAAGCCAGGCGCATGGCAACTCCAAGGGGTTCTCTGTACTTAGCCGTTTTCCCGTGCGCGGACGGGATCGAGTGGCCGAGTCCCCGAGCGTGGTACTTGGCGGTTCGAGTCACATTCCCGAGGTAGGTGAGGACGGGGCATGATGTTTTAGCGTGTCGCTCCACCTGATCCGTAGGACCAGTCGCGTGGCGAGTCCAGGACGCGCTCTCATACTTGGGATCTTCCCTCGTCGCTCGTGATTGGACTGGCGCCAGCCCCCGAGCGTGGTACTTAGCCATTCGAGTCGCTGCGCCAAGGATGTGGAGGACTGGGTCGCTATGGGAAGAGAATGCGGTTGTCGTGGCTCGGAAAGACAGTTGGGCGAGGCGACTCCGATGGGGCTCCGGGTTGGCGTTTTTCATGGATGGTGCGAGGCCCAAAATTTTTGGTGCCCTCGTACTGCACTACTTGGCCGTGCCGGTCGCGTGACCAAGGGTTGACTTCCGAGAGTAGCATAGAGCTGTTATTACGAGTGCGAGTGGCACAAGATACGGAGAGTGGTCGCAATTTTTGCGAATCGATCTTCTTTATTTCATAGCGGGTAGGAGGTACAAATCCGGAATTCTAGGAGTAGAACTTCCTTAGGAGGTTTACATTCCATGGCCGCTTGACGTCGAGTTTCCCGTCGCCGCGGACGTCGGTGAGGTAGTAGGCGTCGTTTCCCAGGACGCGCCCGATGGCGAATGGTCCCTCCCACGGGGGAGAAAGCTTGTGCATGCCTTTCTTGTCCTGGATCAGGCGCAATACCAGGTCGCCTTCCTGGAAGGTGCGGGTCAGTACCCACCGGCTGTGGTAGCGGTGAAGCCCTTGCTGGTAGATGGTTGTGCAGGAGCGAGCTAGGTCACGTGCTTCGTCGAGCAGGTCGACTCCGTCCTGGCGTGTGAGCTCGTTGTCGGCTTCCGCGTAGTTGACTACCTGAGGCGAGTCGTGCTCGAGGTCGGTCGGCATGAAGGCCTTGGCACCATACACCATGAAGAAGGGGGTGAATCCTGTCGACCTGTTGACGGAGGTGTGGATGCCCCAAATGATGGAGGGGAGCTCTTCGACCTAGCACCCAGGAGTTCGCTCGAGTGGAACTTGCAGTCGTGGCTTCAGGCCCTGGAGGATGCTCTGGTTGGCGCGTTCCGCCTGGCCGTTGAACTCCGGGTGGGCGACTGAGGCGAGGTCGAGTCGTATGTTGTGCTCCTCGCAGAATTCGACCATGACTCCTTTGGCGAAGTTGGTGCCATTGTCCGTGATGATGCTGTTCGGGAAACCGTAGCGATAGATGAGCTCGCGTAGGAATTTTGTGGCGGTCGTCCCGTCGCACTTGCGGACTATCTTGTCCTCCACCCACTTTGTGAATTTGTCGAACGCGACTGGCTTGGCTTCATCGCGTTGTACGCGTAGTGGGGCGCTGCCATGAATTTGGCGAATGCCTGACGCCCCAGGACGCAGTGGTAGGGGATATTGAAAGGCACCAGCTCGAAGACGATCCGCTCGGTATGGAAGTTTGCTGGTGTGCCGAAGGTGACTGACAACGTCACCTTGCCGATCGGATACGCCTTCCGACCAGGGACGATGCCATGGAAGGTGGTGTAGGTCATCTCGATCATCGACTGCGGGAGCCGTAGTCGCCTAAATGTGTCCAGGTACAGGATGTTGATGGAGCTGCCGCCGTCCATCAGCGTCTTGGGGAGCCAATAGTCTCCCACCTTGGGCTTGACCACCAGGACGACTCGACCCGGATATTCGATCCGTGGCGAGTGGTCTTCGCGGCTCCAGGTGATTTGCTGCTCGGACCAGTTGAGGAACCGGGGGATGTCGACCTGGGACACCGCATTGACAGCGACAGCGCAGGCGATGACCTTATTCTCGTGCTTCGTGTTGTAGCCGGTGAAGGTGTGAAGCAAGCTGGCGTCGTGGCCGAATTTCCTGCCGTTTGGCGGGTGGTTGTCGGGGTCCTCCCTTGCGCGACGTGCCTTCTCGATCTCCCTTAGGGAGTGGCAGTCGGCGGTCGTGTGCATGGCGGGTTTCCCCTCCCTACTGTGGAACACACAGGGCTAGTTGAGGAGAGCCGCGGGGTCGAACCTCGGCTTCGCCATGTAGTTGTCGCCGTCGCGATGCTGGCCTCCGTCGCGGCAGAAGCTCTTGGGCTCGCGCGGAGCGTAACCGGCGTTGGCGACAAAGTCGACTCGCCCGTCATCGCGGCGCTTTCTGGTGAGGCGAGTGTTGCTATAGTGTAGCACGGGTCGTCTCCCGTTGTCGTGGCCGCTCATGCGACGATTTCCTCCCGACTCGTCGTCGGTTTCTTGGTTTGGGTTCTCCTCTGCGTACCGCTTGACGATCTCGAGGAGGTCCGGTATGTTGTCGAGTGTTTTGTACACTCTATTGAGTTTGGCGACCAAGGGCTCGTAGCGGCACGAGTTCTTGAAGCAGTGGATCGCGGTGTCCGGGTGGATTCCGGCCGCATTGTACCACAGGTCTTGCCACCGTTGGACCCAGCTGCGGGTCAACTCCCGGGGTCCCTAGACGCATCGCTCCAGGTCCTCGATGGTGGTGGCACGGGTGTAGGAGCCCTCGAAGTGCTTGACGAAGGTGTCACGCATTTCCTCCCAGGAGTTGATGCTATCTGCGGGGAGGGTGTTGATCCATTGCTGGCACGCTCCCTCCATCATCAGGGGGACGCAACGAGCGTTGAGCAGGTCGGTGTGGCCGGCGATTCCCATCGCCATGAGTTACGTGTCCAGCCACACGGACGGGTCGTACGAGGGGTCGTACTTCTCAATCTCCTTTGGCGCCTTGAAGTTCGCCGGATATTTTTTGCCTTGGATCATCGGTCTGAAGCACTAGGGTCCGACTCGGCTCAACGATCCCCTTGGTTCGCCGTCGCAACTGTTGGTGAGGGTATGCCTCAAGTCGTCGGGCTGGCATGCGCACCAGCTCTGGTTGTTGATGATGTGCGTTCGCGCGTCGACTGGCTACTCGTTGGCGGCGACAAAGTTGTTCGCCGGTCGTGAGTCGTTGGTGGAGAGTGCCGCGTGTGCGGGTCGGTGTTGGAGCTGCAGGGGCTCGGGTGGTGGGACGTTGAGGGTGTTTACCACCATTGGGCGGCGGCTCGAGGCCGCCCTGCTTCCTGACGAACGCGAGTACATGCAACCCTATGAGTCGGCTCCCGCGTTTTGTTGCTCGACGACCTTGGCGAGTAGAGCCTTGGCGTACTGGATCTGCAGGGCGCCTTCCCAGGTCACGTTGATGTTGTCGACCGCGGCTCGGCTCGCGACGAGGTTGTCCATCGGGGTGGAGAATAGCGGGAGGCCATTCGCGTCTTGCTCCCACGAGGAGACCAGGATTCTTGGCTGATCCCGGGGGGGCGTGCGGCCGGGTGGTGGGGGGGCGTCGTTGGCCGTCACGCCTGGTGGTGGCTGGGAGCTCCCTCCTGGCGGCGCATTCTCGCAGATCGCGCGCTCGGCTATGCGGGCCAGGTCGTTTTCATCGTTGAAGTTCAGGGCGCGACCCTGAACGGTGGGGTTCAGGCGCGACCTGATGCGGAGATGGTGGTAGCGCCAAAGCTCCTGCGCCGTCACCTGCTCGAGGCGAATTTTTTTGCGCTCAGCTTGTTCCTTGCAGACCGCCTCCTCCAACCACAGGTGGAGTTCCTCGACCTTCGTTGCCGTCGCGGTCGGCGGGATCGGCATGGAGAAGGGGTCTGGCGGGGCATCCGCGCCGTTCGCCATGTAGGCGGGCGACGTTGCGACCAGATCCGGCGTGGACATCGTCGGAGTTCTCTAACCCAGAGTCGAAGTCGATGATCCCAAGGATGGAGGGGTCCTCGAAGTCTCCACATTGGAGACCTGGGTGATGGAGCCCACGGATGACGCGGCGACGATGGATCCGGCGTCTGACGCCAGGGTTGCCGAGTCGGTGTCGTCGTTGAGGGCCGCGTCGTCCGCGGCCACGGTGGTTTCGGCCACATTGATGTTGGCCGAGTCGTACTCAGAGGCGAGGCGGTGGATGGTACAGACCTGACTCTCAGAGAGCCGGTCGCCTGGTGGCGACTCGCGGATGCGAGCCAAATCCTCCAAGACGATGACGTCGGTGAAGCCGACGAAGAGACTGATTGTGCCGACCGGCATGATCACGCTATGCGTGACGGGGCGCGCCGCCGGGACGTAGCTGCTCGTCAAGATCTGGAGGATCTCGCCGATCGCGATCATGCGGCCGGTGGCGATCGTCTCGTTGATGGGCAGATTGGATCTCGTCGCAGAACACCAGCCTGACAGGCCAGGCCCCACGGTGGGCGCCACTATCGTGGGAATGGCCATGGCAGATGCTACAATCGGTAGCGAGTAGTAGAATGAAGGGCAAGGGCGGCCAGCCATCTGCAGTGTGAGATGAGGGCGGAGACACAAGGATTTACCCAGATTCGGACCCCGGAGGGTAAATACCTACTCCTACTAGATTGTATTATGGAGAGAATACAAGGGTGAGCTCGATTATTAGACGGCGAGTCGCTGGGGTGTATGATGGAACATGTCCTCTATCCGTACACTATGGAGGTTTATATAGGCTCACCTCGCTAGGGTTTACAGATCTACAAACGAATTAGTTAAGGATTCAGAGGGTTCTTGACCTAATAGACGCGCGATCCTCGTAGACGCGCGATCTCCTCTTGCTGCGGCGTTCTCGCCTTCGGCTGTAGTCGTCCTCTTCATCTGACTGCGCTCGCTGGATGCAATCTTCGCCGTCTGCCCAGCTGTTGGCAATTTCCATGAGGTAGTCGAGTGTCTTGGGCTTAACACGCCCAAGTTCCTCCTTGAAGTCTGGACGTTTGACGCCGTCCCTGAAGGCGTCGATGGCTCTCTCTTCGGAGATGTGTGCTGCGGAGTTCTTGGTTGTAGACCAGCATAGTATGTACGAGCGAATAGATTCACCCGTTCTTTGAGTGCAGGCCCGCAATTCTTCGATTGAGGCGGGCCTCTTGCTAGTGCCCTTGAAATTTCGGATGAAGCTGTAAGCGAGCTCCTTCCAGCTTCGGATGGATCCTGATGATAGGCTGCTGAGCCAGACTCGCGCCGCGCCCGTCAGCTGCAGCTGAAGGCATTGCATGGCGGTTTCTTTGTTGCCTCCGTGAAGCTTGACGGATGACAGATGGTCACTGAGCCAGGATTTTGGATCTTGCGTGCCGTTGAACTTCGGAGTATCCGAAGGAAGCTTGAAGTTGCGTGGCATCTGTGTTCGCCGAACAGATCTGCTGAAGCATCGGGCCCCACAGAGTTCTCCTTCGTCTTCATCCATCTCAGATTCAGACGGGCATGCCCGTTTGGCTCGTGCTTTGTCTATCTTGCGCTGAGTAAGCTTGTCTCTGGCGTCGTAGTCGCGTTTATGGTGACGCGAGCTCTTCTTCCTTCGAGGAAGGTCATGCTCCTCGTCCTCTTCGGATGAGGGGGTGGGGCTCCGGTCACGCCTGGCCGGAGCTTTCTTCTTCGGCTCCGCAGGAGCGTCTTCGTGGAGCGCAGCTCCGACTAGTCCTAGTCCGGTAAGTGCGGACCTATGCATAGCCCTTTTCGGGTCCCCCTCCAGAGGTGGGTGAGCCGCGAGATACGCAGTGGCTGCCATGATCGCAGCCTGTGGCGTCTTCGGGATGATGTTGTCGTCGGCATCCATATCCATGAACGATGTGTGGAGAGTTCGGGTCACGTCACGACGCTCCTTGGGATCCATATTCTCCACACGAGAGCGGTTCTTGTTTCCCTGGTTTCCGTTTGTGCTAGAGCCGGGTGCCATGGCGGAGAGCGCGGCTCGTCGCGCACTGGACTCGGAGGCTGCTTGCTTGCGTTTGTCGAGTGTTTCCTGCATCTTGACTTGCTTCTTGTGCTCCTCGATGAGGAGGTAGTGGTATGCCATCAGTAGGTCGCGCGGGGCGTCCGAAGGTAGGACTATGTCGCCTGTGACGGCACGGCGCGCCTGGACCCATCCTTTCTTTGCTAAGTTGGATGACGTGGCCGTTGTTTTCCCTGTTGGGTGGGGGGGACTGGCTTCTTCTGTTTTCGCCGTTTCCACCGTTCCGGTTGGGCGGTGGGTGAGGTGTTTCCTCATCGCCTTGGATGATTGCGGCGCATAGATAGCGCTCGCAGATTGGTCGGCTGCTGCCGCAGCTTTCGGATCCGGAACCGTAGGTCCCCTCATCCGCAGGTGGATCACACAAATCGGTGTTGCAGCAGCTGCTGTCGTAAAATTCACCTGTTGATGGTGACGTGCGTAGCACGGGGTGTGGAGCCCATGAACACGGCCTGATTGATGGCACGGGCACCCGCTCGGGGAGACGGAGGGTGCCGGTTTGACCCACCTGGAAGCAGAAGCTCCCGAACAAAATTTCGAGTCCGTCGCCTACGGGCTCGAAATCCTTCATGGTGGCCAGCGAGTGGGCGGTGAAGTCGAAAGCACCGAAGAGGAGGTGGTTCTCCGTCGCCGCGGAGTTGTAGATCGATCGGGTCAGAACCGTCACGACCGCACAATAAGCAACCCCAATTCCCACAGATGGCGCCAATTGACGAGGTTTAATGTCGTCAATGCCCATTGTTATGGACTTGAGTTTTGGAGAAGATGGGGATGCTGGAGATCGTGGCACGGTTAACAGACAAGCAACCAGGGGACACGAGATTTACCCAGGTTCAGGCCCCCGGAGGGAAAACCTTACTCCTGCTTATCTGCTCTTTGATTACGGCGGAACCGAAGGTTACAGGGTGCGCAGATTCGATCTGGCGTGGATGCGTGTGCGAGAGTATGAGTCGAGCGATCTAGGACGTGCCCTCCTGGCCTTTATATAGACTTAGGCAGGTCCCGGGCATAGTCCTAGTCGGTTACAAGTTCTAGGGTTTTACCCCTTTGAATTTCCTATCTGCACTAGTCTTGTTCTCCAAGGACTCGAAGGCGTCATGGGCCTTGGCCACCCGAAAATCTTCATGGGCCAGCGTATATCTGCTGTGGGCCTTCCTTGGGCTGGACCAGGTATGCTGAAGTCATGTACTCGTAGGGTATAACCATGTCATCCTCCTTCACCCCAAGGAGGATCCCTACAGAGAGACCAATCGCCGGCAACTAGTGCCAGACAAAACTATGACGACTCAATCCCTGCAACTCCGGGATCGAGAAGTCCTGCCTAATCGTCTCCTGCAAGCCCACAATGTCCACATCCTCCTGCATCAAGTAGTCACGAAGCTGTTGGCGGCGCCCATCGTGGCCAAAACCACGGATGTTCCAGATGAAGGCAAAGATTGCTTCACTCATTGGGACACTGTCGGGTTTGGCCCACTGCGCGGAGCCAAGCGAGCCCTACCAGAGGTCGAGGACTTGGACACGGGTTTAGGAGGCCTCCCTCGCTGTCCCCCCACCTGGGGGACGGCAGAGGGAGCCTCACCGCTCCCCTGGATAGAAGGACCACTCCCCCTAGTGCCCCGACTTTGTGAGCCGACGCTGCTAGAGGTCTGGGGCACTGTCAGCTTCTCGCGCTCCGCCTGAGCGCGCGCTGCCGCCAGTGCCCCATCATAGGTCTCCTTTGCTTTAAGCGCCGCAATCTGCTCTATCCGGGGGCCATGTTCCCCACGGAACACCACCCCGCAATCTCGAGCGACAACATCAAGCTGTTCAACGGAGACATCTGCCAACACAGAGAACCTAGACCCCGAGGGAGGGGAGGGACAATGAGATGGGGAAGGAAGGGAGGAGGACGCACCTGAATCGAGGTTACGGACCGTGGTCCGCGAAACTGCCTGCTCGAGGATGGTCGGCTCCCTCCCCTCGGACACCGTCCTGGCACCAGCAATCCTAGCACTGGCGCGAGAGGGAGGAGGTGGGGGCGGCCTGGGTCGGCGAGTAGTACGGGGCCTAGAACCAGCCTCAGGGGTGACGGGGAAGACTGAGACTGGCTCCTCAACTGGCGGGGCCGGGGTCGCTGGCACCACAGCAGGGGATCCCCGCGGCGAGGCCGGTGTGGAGCCAGGGGAAAGGGTGTAGCAGACGACCCCCGGCGAGCGAGGCGAGGTTGGCGGCGCCACCACCAACCCCTCACTGGACGAGGCACGGAGCTCAGGCGGGCTAGGGTGCGCTGCGGCCTTTAGGGCCGCAAACCCCGAGAGACCCAAGAACTCAAACTCCCCACCCATGTTTGAGCCATAGGGGACCAGGCCCAACTCCTCAGAGACTGGAGGGTCCGGGCGGAGGCACCGAGGCACGTCCACGGGGGGCAGAGTCAGCGAGAGGACCGGGTCCCGAGCCAGCGCCATCATGCGCGAAGGAGGCCCCCCTGAGGGCGCAGAAGTGGGAGGGGCGCCATGGGCACAGTCGGCTCCGGCTCAGAGCGTGCGAGGTCATCCCCAGACTCCTCACTGGACGAGTCATCAGCCCCACCCTGGTCCGGGGCCCGGCGGTGGTCCGAGGGACCAGGGGACTGGCGGGACCCCTCCTGGTCCCGCTCCAGCTCCACCGTGAGGGTCCGACCCGCGGACCCGAAGTAGAAGGTAGGCAGTGTGCAATCGAGCTTCGACGAATCCGGATGCTTAAGCACCCGCACCGGACCCTGACCACCCAGCGAGCTCTCATCAAGACAGACGAACTTGCCAATCGCCTGGGAAATCAGCATGATGAACTTCTTCTTTTGAGCTTCCTCCGGGATCCCATGGATACGCACCCAAACCGAGGACAGGGAGGTGGTCGTGTCCGGGTGAACACATGACTCGCGGATGGCCACCTTGATGTTATGTAGCGGCAGGATCGAGGTCTGACTCCAGGAAAGGGTCCGCAAAGCCTCCCTCGAAGGAAAGATCACCGAGAACACCATGGGGGCAGTCTCCCTCACATTCCACGCGAAGTCAGAGTCCAACAACTCTAGCTCCGCGCGGATGGTGTCCGCAGTGACCTCCACCTCCAGAGTGGGATCCTGGTCCGGGAGTACACGGACCTCGGCCAGGTTCTGGGGCACCGACAGCTCGATCCCACCCAGATCAAGGCAGTAGAACCCCAAACCCAGGTCAATGCCATGCCCCAAGAGCTCCAGGGTGCTGCGCTCGCGGTGAGGGGAGCAGGCAGTGCAGTCCAGAACCCGGTGGGAGGGATCGCCACAAAACAGACAGTGCTCGGGTTCCTTGCAATCCAATCGAAAATGGCCCACCTTACCATAGTTGAAATACTTGTTGCGCGTCGGAGACTTCTGGCGAGAGGCAACCACCCCGACCACAGACGACCCCCCAGGGTCAGTCCCTGGCTCGCGGTGATTGCCAACGGATCACTAGCGCTAGCCTGCTGTAGTGCCGGAGGTTGCCCACTCTGGCTCCCTCCCGCACCCGCAGCCCCGGTCGTGGTCCCCGACTTCTTCCGCTTCTTATTCTTCCTTTTCTTGGCTCCAGCACCTGCCTGAGGCGCCACGGGACACGAGCCCTGCCCAGCATCGCGTCGAGGGGAGCCATGGTTCTGGTCCTGAGGACGGCCATCACTGCCACGTCCCTGGGAGAACCTGCCTGCCGCCGCCCGCCGTTCCAGCTCAGCCCGCAGCTCCCGCTCCGAGAGCAGGGCCACAGGGGAAGGCTGTCGACGACCAGGGGAGCGGCCCCGAGGCGGGCTGCGGCCCCGCAGTGGAGACACCCGACACGAGGGGCGAGGGGACACGGCCCTGGCGTGCTGGCCCCGAGGGGAGGCCTCCCTGTGCTGCTGTCGCGGGGGGAGCAGAGGCCGCCCCTGCTACCGGCCTGGGAGGGGGCGCGAGGAGACATGCGCCGGCCTGGCGAGCGTCGGCCAGGGGGGCGATAGGGCGCCGCAGCTTGCTCGCGAGGCGGAGGAGATGGCTGGCGCGTGCGGCGGTGGTGACGCGGGGAAGGAGAGGGGGACTCGCTTGGGGAGGAAAGGCGACCCCGCTTCATCACGGCGGCGGCGAAGGAGAGGGACAGCGGGGACGGCGGCGGGCGGGGGACAACCAGTCGAGCAGTGGCAGCGTGGCGGGCGATGTCTGCAGCCGACGCCGGAAACCCTAACCCTAGGTCGGGGGCCCCCTTGTGTAGCCAAAGCCAGGCCCCCACGGCAGGGGCTGGGCCGGCCTTGGGCCGCAACGGGCAAGGTGGCGTGGGTCTAGCCCGCACGTCTTGGCTGCGCCAGGGCAAAAGCTGGCCCAACAGACGGCATGGCCCACGCGCCAGCCCACCCGGGAGAGTCCCAGGCCCAGGGAGTCCCGCGGCAACCTCCGCTTCGTCCCCCAGCCCTGAGCCAGACCTAGGTCGCGGCGGCGCCGGCGCCGCGCCGGACCCCGCCGCAGGAGCACCCACCGCGGCCCCCAGGACGGACTCCCCGCCAGACGCGCTCCCCAGAGGACCAGTCCTAGTCCGCGACACCCCGTCGCCCGCGGCAGACGACAGAGCCCGCCCCACGGGGACGCCGCGCGGCCGCGCACGCAGAGGCGCAGAGCGGGAACCACAGGGGGGAGGGCGCCGCCGATGAGACCGGGCCGACCGCGGGCTCCGCCTTGCCCAGTCGACGAAATCCGCCAGCGCTGGGAGGGCCGGCGACGAGCACCGCGAGGCCAGCTCCTCCTGTAACGCAGTCACGGCGTCCACCTCGTCCGCCACATCGGCCCAGCAGCGACCGCGCAGCGACTCCGATTCCACCGACATCCCGGCTAGGAAAGCTCCTCGCCGGGACCGGGGCTAGAGCGGCGGGTCAGCAGGAAGGGCCGCCGACGGTCAGAGATGTCATCGGAGAGCTCGCTCAGTCCCCCGCTGTCGTCTTCTCACTGCGGACTTCTGGCATTCTTATCTAGCGGGCTGGAAACCATGTCCCTTTCCCCTGTCGTCTTTCTAATAAAATTAGCATTGCAGAACACGAATTGTACTTTAGTACGCCTCAATGGGTGATTGTAATACATCAGAATACTCAATCCTTGTGTACGTCGTATATGCGTGCTTCTGCTTGTCTGTTGCTAGAGTACACGCATTCAAGCTCTGAACCTTTCTACGGAGTATGTAGGTTGGCAGGGGAAAAGTTTCAGATTTTGAAACCAATCCTCGAACCTGAAGGCTAGAGTATACCGTTGAGTTTTTATACCAAGTACCAACAACAGCACCTGGTAGAAATGCATGCACAACGGGTCAACAGCACAAGCAATTCAATTATAGTACTTCCTCCGATCCAAATTAGTTAACTTAAATTTGTCAAGATATGGATATAAGTCAACTAATTTGGGTCTAAGATATGGATATAAGATACAAATATAAGTTTTTAATACTCCCTCCGATCCATATTAGTTGACTTGGATTTGTTAAAATTTAGTTGAACCTATATACTAAATAGTGTCTAGATTCATTCAAATCTATGCAAATCAAAGTCAACTAATATGGGTCGGAGGAGTACTAAATCATGTCTAGATATAATCGAGTTTAGACAAATCCAAGTCAACTTATTTGGGTCAGAGGAAGTATATATAAGCAGTGTGCTCACCTTTTATTCAATTGTATAAGCAGTGTGCTCATCGATTCATCAGTAATTCAGGGCAAGAATCAGGTGCAATAATTTGATTACCACCGGCATATCAGACTGGCAACTTAAAATTCACATATTTCTGAATTTTGTATTTACCAAGGCAAGATATGTCTGCCAATTCTGAAGCTGTGCTCGCTGCCCATCATATCCTACCATCGCCAGCATATGACGACCATCTACACCGAGCTTTGTCGCAGGCTACCCATGCGACAACCAGATACATGGATCTTACTTAGGACGTGGCCGCGGATGTAGATCAGAGCGGATGAGGGGAGCCAGCAAAGGGCGTGGCTGTGAGCTCTGAACCTGAAAAACTCAACACTACGCGAGGAGTATAGTCAGACGGAACAAGAAGACTGAAGATTTTGATGCCGTGTAAACTTTATGGCTTTTCTCTTCTTCTCTTCCTTTTATTCATCGAAAGGAAAAACCTGGCCTGGTATTCCTACCCCTACACCATGATCTGGAGGACTCGCGCCATCCCACAAATCCTGATCGTAAGAACCACGACTGCTATGAAAACAGGAAAGAGTCCAAGTCTGATGCAACAAACTGGTGCACACCTCGCACAGATCGCGGGTCGTACCTTATCTAAATGGTAAATGTAAAACAAAACAAAGCCCTATCTACGTGACAGACAAAATTAGAGGCAACAAATCACCCCCTTAAACTTGTCGTCGATTATTTCTAACATCCCGATTTTGCTCCTGAGCTCCAAAAACCTGATGCGTCCAAGAGCATTCGTCAGAACATCAGCTAGTTGCCCCTCTGTGCAGATGTAGTCGATCTCAAGATCACCCTGCTCAACATATTCTCTGATGAGATGGTAGCGGGTGTCGATATGCTTACTACGATCATGGAACACATGGTTCTTGCTTAAGGAGATCGCTGACTTGTTGTCCACTAGCAGTTTTGGTGCTCGTGGTTTCTCATTCAGCAACTCTCCAAGAAGCTTGCTGAACCAAATTCCCTGACAAGCCGTAGTGGCGGCGGCGATATACTCTGATTCGCACGACGAGACGGCCACCTGTAACACCCTCGCCTGATAAGGCTGAGTTCATGTGTATAGTGCCAATCCCTGGATCGGTTCACTGGCACACAAAGTATAGATGAATACCAAAGAATTTAACAGTGCATCATAAATAATGAATTGATCCAGAATTTGCAATTATTACAATAAGGCTTAGCTCAAGGCTAGCTCTATATCAAGTAGCATACGGAAGCATAAACAATTGTTAGGCTCCATCTTCAATTGTGCCATAGGCGAACAACTGTTGAGAGGAGTATCGCGACCTATTCGATCACTCAGAATTAGAATAATAACCTGCAACATAAAATATAGCAGCCCCGAAGGGTCAATACTTGGAATGTATGGCAAGTAGAGCTAAGTAAGGAGACAATAAACCTAACATCTACATGCTTATTTGGCAAGTGGAGCTGTGGCTAGCTTGCATTTGCAAATACTTTTGTCCTACTTTCATAAACAATTTTTGATTTTTTTTGAAAAGATCCCAATTAAGTTAACCAATCAACATTAAAGCAATTAGGAAATTAGAATGAGCGAGAAACATTTCATGAACTCAATATCAAGCAACTCAGATGTCCATAATTGGGGACACGGCTAATCGATTAGTTTATACACCCTACAGGGGTTAGTACACTTTACCCATGTGACTTGGTTAGCCCAGCTCGTACCACCACTCTCATGTTGGGTGATGATAGGAGAAGTCCAAGAAGGGACCATTCGGGAAGTAGCTTCCCAAACCCGACACGCACCGGTCCAACCTACCAAAATTCTACATCTCTAGATACGTGGGTTCGAGTTACCACAACCTATTGAGTCCAACCAACCGCCCATTCCATTATTGGCACATGGTTGTACACGTAAGCTACAAAATAAAGGAGCCAATCATTTTCTCTTGATACCTGGGTGACTTTCCGCAATGATACCACCAAAAATTATCAATCCCATCACATCCAGGAGATTCATTGATTAAGTTGTTTTTAGTTTTCGCAAACTAACACATTTAGAAACAACTTTCAGTGATGTAACCCAGCCCTCGTTCATCATAGCATGGCTAAGCACATCTACCATCGGTGGCTCATCTACAGGAAAACCCTACCACATAATAGGACATAGCATAGCGATAGTAATATCCTACACATGCATCTACAAAATACACGACAATGGATTAAAAATAGTAGGATAACATCATGAACAAAATAGCATCTACTTGCCTTGATAGTTGGTGAACTCGTTCAAACACTCGTTGTAATCACACAAGTTGCACTCCTCGCAATCTATCGAGCAAACAATTGCATACAACATAAACAATAGCACATAGAGATCAAACAAATGCAACAAATGCATGCATGACAATTTAATAAGTCACAATGATTGTTACTTTAGTTCTGTACACAATACTGAAGTATCCAATTAATGCAATGGGGTACTTGTTATTAATAATTACTTGCTAATATAGGGTTTTTAATAGTTCTGTTATAACGCCTGTTCTAACTGTCGAATTAAATTTGTTTCTTGGGTTTCCTGGATAGAGGACGTTAATACGAACCAGTAGGCGTTGGATTCACCCTAATCGGAGTTATAGATCTTTTTGTATGATTTAAATAGTGTTTAATGTGTTTTAAATGATTCATATAGTTTCTTTTGCCTAAAAATCAAACTAAAATTGTATCTGAAAACTCCACGGAATTGTGATTCCAGGGACATATTATTTGTAATTTTCTGAGCAGTATTCGAATTACTATGATTTTAATACTCTAAATAAGCCATTAATCTATTTATTTAATTGCTGTGAAACTTTACAGTATTTTCCTGAACCATTTGCATATTGATGATCAACATGGAACCAGCTTTCCATTAGTATATCATTCATATTTTTGAGACAAGCAATTAATTTACTATGAATTTAATGATTTATAAAGCCATTAAAACTAATTACATTGCTACGGGGTAAATAGTCCGAAAAAGCTATATCCAACCATATATTATTATTCTACATTATAGTAGCTTCAATTTGATATATTGTTCATTTTTTCGGAGTTACAGATAATTTCCTATGAATTTATTAACCTAAAATACCATTAAACCTAATTAAGTGTAACACCCTCAGAATCGGACCTATGCAAGTTTTAGCGAAACCCGCCAAACCCGCATAGAAACGATTCAAAGGTGCCCACCAGGCACTTTCGTGCGGGTGGAAAACGAAGTAATAACATTACACAACAGTCCTCGATGGGGCCCACAGAACAGATATATATATAACAGCGACTCAATGAGTCAAGAATACAGATATAATATTCAAAATCCCAAATCACCTTGAAAATGATAGAGCGTCCGTCTACGGACAAGATGCAAATGGGGCTAAGAGCCCTGAAGAATAACCAATGGCGTCCATAACCCTGCCCAGGCCAAGCCGGAAGGGTAACCCTGCTAACGACGTCGATCTCAAAACCTGCTTAAACAAAAGGGATGCCGACAAAGGGCAAAGGAAAAAGAGAGAGCGGTCAGTACTGAGGCCAGTACACGGCGAGACTAGAATTCGGCGGTCCTCGCCTACATAGGTATGGTGGACTGAAGCGGCAGCGGCAGCATGCACTAACAACCTATAGAGACTCGGTACAACTGGCGGCTATCAGAGAGGGGTAAGAAAGACCTATTCGGATCCAACCTGATTCTAACACCAACAAACCCATCCTGGTGTTTCCCCCTCGAGACCAAACGAGGAAGTCAACCGAGGAACTCACACAGTTGGCAGTTTTATTTATTCAGTTATCGTTGCAGCAATTACTAGTCAGGTATAGATAGTCATCCTGAGAAAATAAGCAGTGGGCACTTTTAGTTAACCATTCCGTTATAGTTGCAACACTTACTAATCAGATACAGATAGCATGAGATAAACCCAAAACCCAGCAGTTGTTGGTACCTTTATTTAGCCATTCCGTTGTAGTTGCAATACTTACTAGTCAGATACAATGGTCGCCAACGACAACCCAAACAAGCAATTGTTGGCAGTTTTACTTAGCCATTCCATTATAGTGAAGCTGATTACTAGTCATTATAAAGTCAAATTTATAGCACTACTTTAGTTATAGTTGTCTATGATCGAGATACTGTGCTCCAAGTCGTCCATAACCGCGGACACGGCTTTCAGAAAGTTCTAACCCGGCCGGGGTGCACAAATAGCAACACACACTCGATCAACCTCGGAAAAACCAAATCAAAACCCAACGAGGCTTTCACGACAAAGCAATCACAGGATTCAGAAATATTTCAGGGGGCCACCCCATTAAGCTACCCGCAACGAAGTTAGCTGACTTCGAGACGGACTTAAGGTTTGCGTCAGTGGCTGTAAACGACTGGGAACCCAAAACTGGGCTTGTCGATACCGCGAAAACACTCCGCTTTCCTAAACAGTACAGTGTGCTATCTGTCGCACAATTTAAATAAAGCAGTAAAGCATGGCATAAGTACAGAATAGTAAATAAAACCTCAAACTAGTTTGTGGCCCCAAGAAATAAGAATGAATCAAGCTCTGGCTCAGGGGGGTCCCATATACCTCCCGGATGTGGATAGCGCGAATATTCAAGGAACAGGTATCAAGTACTCGGGGTCCTACGGGACACAAGTGGACGGTTAACAACCAAATAACATCTATTGCCCACCTGTGCCTCTGCTTACCTACTTCAATTTTAGTTATTAAACAGTAATTAAAGTTAACGATAAATAAAGCCAAGATCCTCTCCAACATCGAACAGGCGGCAATATTCCAACAACTGTGGCACTTGACGACACGCAACAGCACTTGAGCAAGCGACTACGACGCGCAGGTCCAACTATCTACCAAACAACAGGTAATAGGAGGTGTCCAAGGCAATATAGGGCTGCAAGGGATATCACGGGTACGAAAACTAGAGCATCGCAACACAGATAGCAGTAGATCAACAGGAAGGGAATAAAGACTATAAATGTAAGATAGGTAGAAAGGGGGAGATGCTCGCCTGAAACATTGCCGAAGGTTCGACCGAAGATCGGGGCGAAGCTCACATCAACTCAACGGCCTTATCCGCGAAGAAGCAAAACACTAGAATAAACACCGGATGCAATATTTAATACTACGGCAAAAGATCGGGCATGATGCATGTATGATGCATGACATGGCAAAGGATGCGATGCAATTAGGTCATATTAAGCGGAACCGGGGTCCCGACAGTAATTAATAGGTTCATGTTATTTATCTACCCCGCAATTTTAATTGTTGTCTGAACATGGCAAAATATAGCACCGGTTCGCTACACCAATTTAAATGAGGCCAATATAAGTCTAGATTTGCCCGCATATGGGCCCCATATTTAACTTAGGTGAATCGGCATAAGGCCCCCAAACCACCCAATATGCATGCGAGATGAAAGGTTAATATGCAACAGGTTTTATATTTAGCATTTGTAAAAATAGGGGCTCGGAAAAAGGTTCACACATTAGGGGGTCTCGACGAACTTGGGGTTCCGAGGTTCGGGGTTCGGTCTCAGGGTTCAGGGTTCGACGGAATCGGACTCCGGGATTTAGGGTCTTCGGAACTGGGAAGTAGATCTTGTCGCACGGTGTCCGCGAAGCAGTTCTTGTCGTTCTGTGCGAATCTGGTTGTCACGAAGGTCTTGTCGGGTCCGTGTAGACGGTCATGGCGTTCAAAGTGGAGAACTTGGCGTTCCGGTGGCGATCTTGGCGTCAGGGTTCTTCGGTCCTCGGATCCGAGAGGGAGTGCTTGGTGGTTTCCGGGAAGAAGACCTTGAATCACCAGGTCCAAGAAGGCGATCTTGTTGTCCCGTGAAGTAGAAGTACATGTCTTCTCGGACTACATCACATGTATGTCTTCGTGATCTTCGAATCGGCAATAGTCGTGGGGCGGTTCTTGGGGGTTCAAGCGACGATGATAGAAGAACTTATTGGTGGGTAGGGGAACCTTGTCTGAACTTAGGCCTGGTACACCAGCATGCATACTCACGGCACCACTATGCCTTCACCAAAACATCCCCACAACGTCAACTATCACCACAACACAGTGCCGATGCACCACGTCCTGCAGAAGAACCAGGGACTCGGACACACTACCGTAGCAGAGGAAGCAGAGGCCGTGGCGGACGAGCTTGACGTGGCCAGCGATGGACGCGGAGAAAAAGGGCGTCTCGGATGGGTGGCCAACAGCCGGCAGCGGGGAGTCGAGCTCAAGAGGAGGGAAGAGCATGCCGACCAAATGGTGACGCAGACCCGGCGGTAGCAAGCGGGCCGGACGCGGGCCGGGGAGGTGGCCGCAGCGCAGAGGGCGGGCTTGGAGATGTGCTTGGGGGGGGAGGAGCCAGCGCTGCAGAGGAGGTCTGGCGGCGCTCTGCTGCAGACGGAGGTCGACCCCGGCGGGTGGCGCGGACGCGGTGAGGCCGAGGGCGGGGTTGAGGTCGGGGTACCGGCGGAAGAGAGGGGCGGCTGCCGCGGTACGCGCGCCGGCGGTGGGGAGCCGAGGTCGCGGGGAGGAGGAGGTCCGGAGGCGCGGTGAGGCAGAGAGGGGGAAGCGGCGGCCGACCGGGGCGGCGGAGACGCGCGGATGTCGGGGAGGGGTGGGCGCGGCGGCGCTTGGGGCCACGCGCAGCGGAGGGAGAGGCGGCGCTTGAGCAGGGCCAGTGAGGCAGGGAAGGAGGCTCGGGGGTCGCGCGGAGGAGGGAGATCGCGTCGGGGAGGGGAGAGGGGAGCGGTGGCCGGAGGGGAGGGAGAGGACAGAGGAGAGGCGGGGCGGGTCGCGTGAGGGAGAGAGAGAGGATGGAGCGTGCGAGGCGTGGGTGGGGCCAGGAGCGGGATGATGGGTCCAAGCGGGGGTTGTCGGTAGTGAGGTGGGCGGGATCCCGAGGCTGTCGCGCGGGAGAGGGAGCGGGGTGCCGCGCGTGTGGATAGGGTGCTGGCGGCGGGAGTTGGGGTAGGAGTGGGGGTAGGTGGCTTAGATGATTAGGGTTAGGGTTTAGAAATCTAGGCTGTAGGTGGGCTCTGGTTGGGCCTATTGGGCCTGGCCGGTTGTATGCCTCCCAGGGTTTTAAATAAAATATTTTATTATTTATATTTAAAACAAAATATTTTGCAATTAGTTTTTACATCAAAATATTCGGAATGACCGGGGTTTGATATTTGAAATAGAGAGGAGGCTATTTGTAGAAAACCAAATACGATTTTTTTGGAACTAGTTTTTAGACAAACATATGCATGAAGACATGACGATGCAGGCATGATGTCATGAGCATGCAGTCATGATGATGCAATGCACAGAAACAACGCGATTTTCTAGTAGTGGTTTTGCGGGATGCCACAATTCGACACCACTAACAATGGATCTCGCCCTCGAGATCCGCCTCATGGTACCGGAAGGAAGGTCGGCGATCTGAATCTTCTCGCTTCGTGTAGATCCTCGCGACACCACTAACAAGAGGTCGTTGTCCGTGATCGTCGAGAGAACACTCCGGAACAAAAGGTCGAAGGTAGAGGTATCAACAAATAAAGCCACCTCTAGCTTCCGTGGACGGAGTAAAACTGCTGGATCCACTGATTCGATGTACAAGAGCGAATGATAAGAGTAGTCGGATGGTGATCAGTCCATCGCGCACCCAAACCATTACTCTGCACACGAATAGGCGAATTATGCAACCAACTCTCGGAATCAGACTGAAGATCTCGACAAGCGAGGTTCGGAAACAAAGGAGGGATGCAGACTCTGCATCGGATCTGGCGTAGATGATGTCGTCGCGTCGGAAAACACCGGAAGGCACAGACAAGGAACAAAGAGAAGGCCACCAGACGAAGGATTCCTCGGATAGCATGAAGACCAGATGTAGCAACACCGTTACCAAGGAGGAAGCGAAACCCTGAAGGTACGACGGAATCCAACCACGAGAAATCCTGGACTCGAAGAGAGAGAAGAGAGCGGATTCAAAACACGCAGAGGTAAGAGGAGAGCAGCAAAGGGGTAAGGAGTAAAATCAGACCTAATCAGAACTATCTAACCGCTTTTTCAAAAATAGTTTTGACACTCTACTTCGGCCGTTAGCTAGGTTATCCTACAGGCTGGACGTGTGGGGTATCGCAACTGCTGAGCTCTGATACCACTCTGTAACACCCTCAGAATCGGACCTATGCAAGTTTTAGCGAAACCCGCCAAACCCGCATAGAAACGATTCAAAGGTGCCCACCAGGCACTTTCGTGCGGGTGGAAAACGAAGTAATAACATTACACAACAGTCCTCGATGGGGCCCACAGAACAGATATATATAACAGCGACTCAATGAGTCAAGAATACAGATATAATATTCAAAATTCCAAATCACCTTGAAAATGATAGAGCGTCCGTCTACGGACAAGATGCAAATGGGGCTAAGAGCCCTGAAGAATAACCAATGGCGTCCATAACCCTGCCCAGGCCAAGCCGGAAGGGTAACCCTGCTAACGACGTCGATCTCAAAACCTGCTTAAACAAAAGGGATGCCGACAAAGGGCAAAGGAAAAAGAGAGAGCGGTCAGTACTGAGGCCAGTACACGGCGAGACTAGAATTCGGCGGTCCTCGCCTACATAGGTATGGTGGACTGAAGCGGCAGCGGCAGCATGCACTAACAACCTATAGAGACTCGGTACAACTGGCGGCTATCAGAGAGGGGTAAGAAAGACCTATTCGGATCCAACCTGATTCTAACACCAACAAACCCATCCTGGTGTTTCCCCCTCGAGACCAAACGAGGAAGTCAACCGAGGAACTCACACAGTTGGCAGTTTTATTTATTCAGTTATCGTTGCAGCAATTACTAGTCAGGTATAGATAGTCATCCTGAGAAAATAAGCAGTGGGCACTTTTAGTTAACCATTCCGTTATAGTTGCAACACTTACTAATCAGATACAGATAGCATGAGATAAACCCAAAACCCAGCAGTTGTTGGTACCTTTATTTAGCCATTCCGTTGTAGTTGCAATACTTACTAGTCAGATACAATGGTCGCCAACGACAACCCAAACAAGCAATTGTTGGCAGTTTTACTTAGCCATTCCATTATAGTGAAGCTGATTACTAGTCATTATAAAGTCAAATTTATAGCACTACTTTAGTTATAGTTGTCTATGATCGAGATACTGTGCTCCAAGTCGTCCATAACCGCGGACACGGCTTTCAGAAAGTTTTAACCCGGCCGGGGTGCACAAATAGCAACACACACTCGATCAACCTCGGAAAAACCAAATCAAAACCCAACGAGGCTTTCACGACAAAGCAATCACAGGATTCAGAAATATTTCAGGGGGCCACCCCATTAAGCTACCCGCAACGAAGTTAGCTGACTTCGAGACGGACTTAAGGTTTGCGTCAGTGGCTGTAAACGACTGGGAACCCAAAACTGGGCTTGTCGATACCGCGAAAACACTCCGCTTTCCTAAACAGTACAGTGTGCTATCTGTCGCACAATTTAAATAAAGCAGTAAAGCATGGCATAAGTACAGAATAGTAAATAAAACCTCAAACTAGTTTGTGGCCCCACGAAATAAGAATGAATCAAGCTCTGGCTCAGGGGGGTCCCATATACCTCCCGGATGTGGATAGCGCGAATATTCAAGGAACAGGTATCAAGTACTCGGGGTCCTACGGGACACAAGTGGACGGTTAACAACCAAATAACATCTATTGCCCACCTGTGCCTCTGCTTACCTACTTCAATTTTAGTTATTAAACAGTAATTAAAGATAACGATAAATAAAGCCAAGATCCTCTCCAACATCGAACAGGCGGCAATATTCCAACAACTGTGGCACTTGACGACACGCAACAGCACTTGAGCAAGCGACTACGACGCGCAGGTCCAACTATCTACCAAACAACAGGTAATAGGAGGTGTCCAAGGCAATATAGGGCTGCAAGGGATATCACGGGTACGAAAACTAGAGCATCGCAACACAGATAGCAGTAGATCAACAGGAAGGGAATAAAGACTATAAATGTAAGATAGGTAGAAAGGGGGAGATGCTCGCCTGAAACATTGCCGAAGGTTCGACCGAAGATCGGGGCAAAGCTCACATCAACTCAACGGCCTTATCCGCGAAGAAGCAAAACACTAGAATAAACACCGGATGCAATATTTAATACTACGGCAAAAGATCGGGCATGATGCATGTATGATGCATGACATGGCAAAGGATGCGATGCAATTAGGTCATATTAAGCGGAACCGGGGTCCCGACAGTAATTAATAGGTTCATGTTATTTATCTACCCCGCAATTTTAATTGTTGTCTGAACATGGCAAAATATAGCACCGGTTCGCTACACCAATTTAAATGAGGTCAATATAAGGCTAGATTTGCCCGCATATGGGCCCCATATTTAACTTAGGTGAATCGGCATAAGGCCCCCAAACCACCCAATATGCATGCGAGATGAAAGGATAATATGCAACAGGTTTTATATTTAGCATTTGTAAAAATAGGGGCTCGGAAAAAGGTTCACACATTAGGGGGTCTCGACGAACTTGGGGTTCCGAGGTTCGGGGTTCGGTCTCAGGGTTCAGGGTTCGACGGAATCGGACTCCGGGATTTAGGGTCTTCGGAACTAGGAAGTAGATCTTGTCGCACGGTGTCCGCGAAGCAGTTCTTGTCGTTCTGTGCGAATCTGGTTGTCACGAAGGTCTTGTCGGGTCCGTGTAGACGGTCATGGCGTTCAAAGTGGAGAACTTGGCGTTCCGGTGGCGATCTTGGCGTCAGGGTTCTTCGGTCCTCGGATCCGAGAGGGAGTGCTTGGTGGTTTCCGGGAAGAAGACCTTGAATCACCAGGTCCAAGAAGGCGATCTTGTTGTCCCGTGAAGTAGAAGTACATGTCTTCTCGGACTACGTCACATGTACGTCTTCGTGATCTTCGAATCGGCAATAGTCGTGGGGCGGTTCTTGGGGGTTCAAGCGACGATGATAGAAGAACTTATTGGTGGGTAGGGGAACCTTGTCTGAACTTAGGCCTGGTACACCAGCATGCATACTCATGGCACCACTTTGCCTTCACCAAAACATCCCCACAACGTCAACTATCACCACAACACAGTGCCGATGCACCACGTCCTGCAGAAGAACCAGGGACTCGGACACACTACCGTAGCAGAGGAAGCAGAGGCCGTGGCGGACGAGCTTGACGTGGCCAGCGATGGACGCGGAGAAAAAGGGCGGCTCGGATGGGTGGCCAACAGCCGGCAGCAGGGAGTCGAGCTCAAGAGGAGGGCAGAGCATGCCGACCAAACGGTGACGCAGACCCGGTGGTAGCAAGCGGGCCGGACGCGGGCCAGGGAGGTGGCCGCAGCGCAGAGGGCGGGCTTGGAGATGTGCTTGGGGGGGGAGGAGTCAGCGCTGCAGAGGAGGTCTGGCGACGCTCTGCTGCAGACGGAGGTCGACCCCGGCGGGTGGCGCGGACGCGGTGAGGCCGAGGGCGGGGTTGAGGTCGGGGTACCGGCGGAAGAGAGGGGCGGCTGCCGCGGTACGCGCGCCGGCGGTGGGGAGCCGAGGTCGCGGGGAGGAGGAGGTCCGGAGGCACGGTGAGGCAGAGAGGGGGAAGCGGCGGCCGACCGGGGCGGCGGGGGTCGCGCGGAGGTCGGGGAGGGGTGGGCGCGGCGGCGCTTGGGGCCACGCGCAGCGGAGGGAGAGGCGGCGCTTGAGCGGGGCCGGTGAGGCAGGGAAGGAGGCTCGGGGGTCGCGCGGAGGAGGGAGATCACGTCGGGGAGGGGAGAGGGGAGCGGTGGCCGGAGGGGAGGGAGAGGACAGAGGAGAGGCGGGGCGGGTCGCGTGAGGGAGAGAGAGAGGATGGAGCGTGCGAGGCGTGGGTGGGTCCAGGAGCGGGATGATGGGTCCAGGCGGGGGTTGTCGGTAGCGAGGTGGGCGGGATCCCGAGGCTGTCGCGCGGGAGAGGGAGCGGGGTGCCGCGCGTGTGGATAGGGTGCTGGCGGCGGGAGTTGGGGTAGGAGTGGGGGTAGGTGGCTTAGATGATTAGGGTTAGGGTTTAGAAATCTAGGCTGTAGGTGGGCTCCGGTTGGGCCTATTGGGCCTGGCCGGTTGTATGCCTCCCAGGGTTTTAAATAAAATATTTTATTATTTATATTTAAAACAAAATATTTTGCAATTAGTTTTTACATCAAAATATTCGGAATGACCGGGGTTTGATATTTGAAATAGAGAGGAGGCTATTTGTAGAAAACCAAATACGATTTTTTTCGAAATAGTTTTTAGACAAACATATGCATGAAGACATGACGATGTAGGCATGATGTCATGAGCATGCAGTCATGATGATGCAATGCACAGAAACAACGCGATTTTCTAGTAGTGGTTTTGCGGGATGCCACATTAAGTTACTGCAGTAAACGCATACTGTAAAGGTTGAATCTAAAGCCATATTAATATTCTACACGTTTTTCTGAATCCATTGATATATTATTTGCTATTTTTGGATCTACGGATCTTTTTATATGATTTTTGCAAGTTTACACAATTTTGTGCAAATTAAATTTAATTTCAAACTACAGGGAATATTCCTTGAGAATATTCTATACTGACTGGGACGCGGGGCTGACCTGGCGTTGACACGTGACGAGATCTAGTTGGCTCGTACCCCTTCGCGGAATCGATCTAATCCTGGCCGTTGGGATGAGATCCAGTGGTTAGGAGAGGAGATTGACCCGATTTTGGCCCAGAATAGACAAGAAATAGATCTGTGTTAGAGAGACAAATCTGTAGGTCAAATTGAAAAATTTACAACATGAAACTTGTGGGGAATCATTAGTCCTACCTTCTCACCAAAGGAATTTGGATTTGAAGAAACGAGCGCGAGTACATCTTGGATTTACACCGTCATATCTGAAATATTGCGGTGCGACATTCTCCGGCTGTGGTGGATGAAAATAGGTGAGGTTTGTCGGTATTGAAAGATTTCGACGAGATCTAGAACTTTCGTTTTTTGGCCGAAGGCAAACGACGAAGTCTAGATGGGTGAATAAACGAAATAAAATTCGGGCATGTGTAGATTCGGGATTTCGAGAAGGGAAACTCGTACAGCTGTGGCTCCACGAGTTTATATAGAGATTTTGGATGGTGTAGAGATAGGTCTTGGCGTAGGGAACAAGTAGAAAAAACGGAAGTCGATTTGGAGTTGTAGATTAAAAGTTATAAGAGTTTGAATAGAGATAGGTTTGAAAAAACTGATTTGCACGCTTTTTAAAACATCACATGGGATCGATCCCTCTCCTGTACATGCGTCCTGGCTGGTTCGGCCGGTCGGCCGGCCCGTTAGTTTTTTTCCTTTTTTTTCTTTTTCTTTTATTTATTTATTAGTTTCCCTCATATCTTTTGCATACGAACTCCAAATGACATGATTCTTGTTTCTAAAATTTTCTAAAATGGAATAGATCATTGCAGGATCATATTTGTAATCTTTTTACAAGTTTGCAAGTAGTGGAGTTATAAATCCTTGTATATTTCATTTTATTTATATCTTTATGTGTTTGTACTTATTCCATAACTTTTTCATAATAGCTCCAAATGAGCTCAATTTTGTTTCTAAAATTTTGTAATATTTATTAGATCTTTTTAGGCTATAATTTAGCAATAATCGCTGCCTTAGCAACAGTGGGTTTTTATAAAGCCACTTTAATTCTCTTTAGGATCAAAGTGGCACATACTATTTAGGCTTTTAATACTTTATTTATATTTAGGGATTTTCTTGATGCAAATATGCAATGCAATGCTCGTGAATGTCATGCAAATGAAAAAAAAAATCTAGTCCCAATTTCCAAAATCTTGGGATGTGACACCACCACTCGTTGCTTCTGTGACCGCCAGCTGATAGGGCTCCGACCGAGGAAGAAGATCAGTCCGGTGGTGCTTTTACGATCACCGACTTCACCATCTAGATCTGCATCACTGAACCTCAGGAGCTCTGGTTCACCCTTTCCCTTTGCAATTGTAATGCCAAGGTTCAGAGTCCCTGCCACATACCTCAAAATGTGTTTCACCGCGGCAAGATGCTCAGCTCTGGGTTCCTCCATGAAGCGGCTAATGTAGCCCACGGCGTAGGTGATGTCTGGCCTCGTGTGCACGAGGTATCCGAGACTTCCCACGATGCTGCGGTAGTGGGTCGCATCCACCAGCTGGCATGTCCCCTTCTTGCTCAGCTTCAGTCTTGCCTCCATTGTCACATCACACGGGTTGCATTCCTCTAGACCTGCCTTTTGCAGTAGCTTCTTTGCGTATGCAGTTTGCTGGAGAGTGATGGAGCCGTGTCACTGCTGCACTTCGATCCCGAGGTAGAAGCTGAGCTCGCCCAGCTCCCTCATCCTGAAGAGACTAGTCATTTCCTCCTTGAACTTTCTCACCTCTTCAATAATGAGTCGGCTATGATCAGGTCATCCACGTAGACACCAACGAGGAGGAGCTGATCATCGCCTACACGTCGATACACGGCGTGCTCTGCCTGGCTACGCACGAAGCCAAGTCCAAGCAGACTAGAGTCGACCTTCGCATTCCAGGCCCTGGGTGCTTGCCGGAGTCCGTACAGTGCCTTCTAAATCCTGAGCACCTTCTACTCCTCACCAGTGATAGAGAAGCCAGTAGGTTGCTCGACGTAGACCTCCTCGATGAGGTCGCCGTTGAGGAAGGCCGTTTTCATGTCCATGTGATGAACGGGCCACCCATGGTGCGCAGCAAGGTCTATCAGGAGACGCACAGTCTCCATCCTTGCAACAGGGGCGAATGCTTCCTCATAATCCACCCCCTGTCACTGCACGTAGCCCTTTGCCACAAGGCGCGCTTTTCGCTTCACCATAGCGCCGTTGGCATCCTTTTGCAGCTTGAATACCCATTTGAGCCCAATAGCTCGATGCCCCAGTGGCAGCTGCATGAGCCGTCAGGTCTTGTTTGTCTGGATGCTGCTCATCTCCTCCTGCATTGCATTGCGCCACGCCTCGTCCTTCTCTACATCAGCGAACATCGCCGGCTCCTCGGCGACGAGGAGACAGTTGTCACTGTACGCCGGATCCACCCTGTCTGTTGTGTCGAACAGGTTCTGTAGGGTGCGGTACCGTCGTGGAGCCTCCTCGCCTGGTGACGGCAGCGACGCGTTCGATGGCGGCATGGCGTACTCCACCGTCAACTGTGGCGGTGTCGTGGGTGTGGGAGGTGAAGGCGCCATCGTTAGGGTTTCTGGCGTTGCTAGAGTTGTAGGGGAGTGCGCGCTTGTCGAGCTGGCACACGGGTCTAGTGATTTCTCCGTGCGCATCGCGTTCCAGCCCACGCCATCCCCTACGCCGTGGGAGGTGAAGTGCCCGACGGTGAAATTTGCCAGCTCAGGCCCGCGTCCTCCCATCCCTGACCAGTCCCAAGGCGTGTCTTCGTCAAATACGACATCACGGGACACCTGGACTCGATCTACTACGGGGTCTTAGACACGGTACGCGGAGGTGCCCGGCTCATAGCCGAAGAGCACCATCAGAGTGCTCCTATCCTCCAGCTTCTTCGGATGGGGTCGTGTGTCTTTGACGTGCGCCATACACCCAAATGTGCGCAGGTGGGCAGTGTTTTGGCGCCGACCATGCCAGGCTTCATAGGGCATTTTGCCTGGAAGGATCTTCGTCGTCCCGCGGTTGAGAAGTTAGACCGCAGTGGTGACGGCCTCTCCCCAAAACTTCGGCGACACGTCCTTCGCCTTCAGCATGAAGCACACCATACCCACAACGGTTTGATTTCGACGCTCGACCACACCGTTCTGTTGTGGGGAATAGGGCGCCGTCAGCTGCCGGAGCACACCTTTTTCAGCGAAGAATTCACCGAGCGCCTTGGAGGTGAACTCACCCCCCCGATCCATGCGTAGGAACTTGAGCTTCTGTCCGCTTTCTAGCTCAGCGGTGTACTGGAAAATCTTGATCGCCAACGAGGCCTGGTCTTTGGTGGCAAGGAGCAAAATACACATGTATAGACTCATGTCATCCACCAGCAGGAGGAAGTAGCGTTTACCTCCTGGCATCGGTGGATCGATCGGGCCACAAAGGTCGGCGTGTACCAGCGCCCAAGCTTGTCCGTGCCGCAGTTTAATGCTTGGCGTGGGAAGGGAGCTCGTTTGTGCTTGCCGACGAGGCATGCATCGCAGAGTCGCTCCGCCTGATCGAGCAGCGGGAGGTCGTGCACCAGATCCCCGCGAGCCATTCGCTGGAGCGCGTCGAAGCTCATGTGCCGATAGCAGGGGTGCCAACGGCACGCGTCCTCACTGCCGTGTGCCGCCAGGCACACTGGGCTCTCTAGAGTGAGGTGGAGGACGTACATTCTACCACGGCTCCGAGGCACGCATGCAAGCAGGCGTCCGTCGTGGTCTCGCAGCTGGAGCCAACCGTGATGGATGTTGGTGTCATACCCAATCTCATCGAGCTGGCCCAGGGAGACAATGCTGCTATAGAGCCTGGGGATGTAGTAGACTTGCACGAGCGTCAGGTGCTCAACATTCTTGCAGTCGAACAAGATCGTTTCGTGCCCTTTGATCTCGACAGAGGAGTCATCGCCGATCTTGACGAAGCAGCGCACGGACGTGTCGAGCTCGGAGAATTAGTTGCGGTGGCCACACATATGGTTGCTCGCACCCGAGTCGAGGAACCACTTGGTGTCGCAGTGGCCCACGCTTTCCGTGGCCGTCGCCTTGGACCGCTTCTCGTTCAGCAACACAAGTTCGATCGGGCCATCGTTCTGGGCGCCCACCTAGCACTCACCAAGGCGAGCCATGAGCAACGCCTGCTCCTTCTCCTCCTGTCCCTACGCAAGGTTGGCACGTCCCTTGCGCTCGCGACGCGGCTCTGGGCACTGCTTAGAGTAATGGCCCATAACATTACAATTGTAACACTTTACTGCGTACATGTCGCGCTCGCCGTTGCCGGTGTTACTGTTCCTGGCCTTCGGCTTGCCCTTTCCCTTCTTGCGGCCGTTGGTGTTGGCGGCGACGGGCTTCCCACTGCTCCTCCGTGAGCAGTAGGCTGCCCGCAGTGGCTTGGGTGGATGACGAGCCGCTACTCTCACGTCCTTCCGATGTGCGCAGGTGCCCGATCAGTTCCTCAATGGACATCGTACTCATATCGAGGAGGGTCTCAATCGAGCATGCCATCTGGGAGTACCGATCGGGAACGATGCGCATGATCTTCTGCACGACCTTTAGATCCTCAACCACATCCTCGAGGGAGCGGAGGTTGTTAACGATGCTCATGATGCGGAGGCTAAACGCGTTGAGGGTTTCCCCATCCGTGAAGACGAGATCCTCGAATTCCTTGCGGAGGCGCTTTGCCATGGCCTCCTTCACGCGGCTCGCGCCGAAGCGCATCACCTTCACCGCGTCCCAAGCCTCCTTTGCCGTTTTGTTCACTGCGAGCGCGCCCACCATCTTTGGAGGCACCGAGCGCAAGAGGGCGGCGTTTGCGGCCTTGTCAGCGGCTACGCTCGAGGGTGTTCCCTCAACAGCTTCACACATCAAGTTAGCCTCTAGATTTATCTACATCACTAGGGCCCACTCGCCGTAGTTTGTGGCCATGAGCATCAGCCACACCGTGTTGCCGCTGATGATGATCCTCTCCTGCACCATGCGCTCGTGAACGACGATCGCGCCCGCGGCTTCTCTGCTGCGTGTGCGCTGGAGTGGCGGAGCTTCCCCCAGTCGTGGGAGGCACCGAGCCGGTCCTGGTGTGGTCGCTGTCGTCCGACATGGTCCTCAAAACCTCATCGCAGGCTCTGATACCAAATGTGAGCTCTGAACCTGAAAAACTCAACACTACGCGAGGAGTATAGTTAGACAGAACAAGAACTCTTAAGATTTTGGTGCCGTGTAAACCTTACGGATTTTCTCTTCTTCTCTTCCTTTTATTCATCGAAAGGGGAAATTTGGCCTGGTATTCCTACCCCTACGCCACGATCCGGAGGACTCGCGCCATCCCACGAGTTCCTGATCGCAAGAACCACGACTGCTATGAAAACGGGAAATAGTCCAAGTCTGGTGCAACAGACTGGTGCACACCTCGCACAGATCGTGGGTTGTGCCTTATCTAAACGGTAAAGGGAAAACAAAAACAAGGCCCTATCTAGGTGACAGACAAGATTAGAGGCAACAGTGGCCATGACCTTCGGATACACGGCAGCCCCGCCGGCGATAGGACTTCCCTCGGCGGGGGCAAGGAGTTTGTAGGGCGCGGCCACGGAGGTAGCTCGAGGGAATGCGGGAAGCCAGCAGCACCGTTGCAGGCAAGCCTTCCCTCGGTAGGGGCAAGGAGTATGTAAGGCATGGACACAGAGGTAGGTGAGGGGATGGGAGAGCCAGAAGAGGGCGGCCGTGACCTCTGGAGACATCGCGACGCCCCCCGACACCATGGTCATCCCTCCTGACAGGTCTCCTTCATCCCGCGGGTCCATGCTCGTCTTTAATCGCCCGTGGCCGCAGGTATCCGGCCGCCTCCTTTCGTCCAGTGAAGCACCACGCGCCTCTGAGCTCGTCATGCCATGGGCAAGATCCATGGCGCCCTATCCCCGTCGCACGCACGCCACCACCGCTCCCCCATACCCAGCATCGCCGCTTTCTCCCGTCGAGAGAGGAGGGAGTGGATCGCGCGGAGGTGAGTGGATATGGAGGGGATCGCTCAGTGAACACAGAATGATCGTTGACTTCTTCGCTTGGCGGTGACATGCCTTTCAATATGTCTGAAAACTTAGGGGAAAAAGCGTCCAAAAATTGTCGGACGGAAAATCCTGTGAGACAGACCTACCGCAACTAAAATTAGTAGATAGATTTATTGCTTCTGCTGCTTTGCTGGAGCGAGGGTGCGGGGGTTGTCGGGGTACCCAGACGTGTGTGCGATCACGGATGCACCACTGCTTGATGGTGCTAGACCGGCTGGACCAGATGGACTTCTTCTCGATCTTGAGATCGGCAAGCGTTCGACTACATTCATCCACGAGTACAATATCGTTAACACTATTCGGTCTTCGAGGGTATGTATTCTATGGATGTATATCCACCTGTTTCTTGTATCTAGTAGATAGATCTTGGTACATAGTTGTTCACATCGTAGGAAATTTTTGTTTTCTATGCGGCGAACCCTACAGTGGTATCACAGCCGGATCTATGCGTAGATGCTTTGCACGGGTAGTACACATCTGAGTATGTGGGCGATGATGATCATTTTATTGCTTCTTAGCTGTACTATAGATATTGGTGGCATAGTGGGATGAAGCGTCCCGGACAAACTTTACATGTCCTCGCACATGAGACCTGTTCCACGCTTGACATGCAACTAGTTTTGCATAAGTGGCTAGCAGGTGTCTGTATCTCCTACTATAGTCAATATCTAATTTGCAACGAGTTGTCAAGAATTTGGTTATCCTCGTTGTGGTTCATGTTCATAGGTAAGAACGGTTCTATCTTCGAAAGCCCTAAGCCACGTAAAACTTGCAATGGATAAATTAGAGGCGTCTAGTTTAGATTTTTGCTGGGCTAGTGTCATGATATGGTGATGTTGTAAGTAGAAGTATAAGTCGATACTCTTACAACACACATAATGTGTAAGTTCCATAGACCTTGGCCTTACACATAAAGGAATGATGAGGATCATACCATGATGCACATGATGGAGATCAAGTGCAAGAACCATATCATTTCACTTATTAACATGTGATGTTTGCTTCATCTTATATTGCTTGTTTGGCGTTTTATTAGCATAATAAGATGATCCCTCATTTAGATATCAAGATAAAAATGTGTTATCCCTTAAGTATGCACCGATTATGTTTTGTCGCTCCAAGACATCACGTGATGATCGGGTGTTCTTGGATCCACGATCATATTTCGGGTGTAAGACAATTACACACACGAATACTAAGGTTCTTACTTGGCGAGCCTAGCATGTACAGACATGGCCTCGGAACACGGACCGAAAGGTTAAGCATGAGTCATGTGAAAGATATGATTCCCATTTGATGCTCGCCTTTGAAGCTACACTGACTCACGTGATGATCGGACTTGGTGTAGTGGATTTGGTTCATGTAATCACCAAAAGGACACGAGGGGTGTTGTTTTTGAGTGGGGGTTCATTTCTAATTTGGATTAGTAGATCTCAATTTATCATAAACTAAATCAAACTGAATTTGCATAATTTGTTGTAGTCATTGGCATTCGTTCACCACCTTATCCATAGTTGTAATTGAGATAATAGAACTATAGAATTATGGATATATACTTTACGAACTGGTATCGTATTGTGTTGAATGTCAATCTAAAGTTTAAAGTCCTATTGCAAACTTTCAGCAAACTCTGTTTACTCCGTGAAATTTGATAATTAGTATTCAATCGAGTGTAACAATTCTAGTGTTAGTATCTTAAGTATCATGTTTGCCTCCATGATTCTTGATTTAAATATCGAGATTATCTAGGACCTAAAAGAATTGTTTCAGAAACCATCATCTGTGGCAGATATAATGATATCTGAAACAATGTTTTGGTTGCAATATGATAAAGTATAATATATGTTCTCATATTATATGAGAATTTCCAAAGGTTGGAGATGCTAGACATCCTAATCATCCAAAAGGGTTTTGGAAAGTAATGTTATACTCACGATTCGCCTTTATAAGCTACAATATCTTGATCATGAAAGTCGTCATGATAAGGATGAATAGAAGGTGCATGTAAAGTGTTTACAACACTAAAAGATTACTAAAGAATGGATTTTGAAAGAACGCCAATCATTGGATGATGGTGATCTACTTCAAAGTGCGAGTGCAAAGGTATTACTATTTGAATATACATGCTTTGGACTATGTGTCATGTATATGGTGCCACTATTGATGTTGATGGATTCTTTTAAAAGGAAAAGGAAATGCTGAAAGAGAATCTATAAAATATATTTGGCAGAAAAGAAAAGATTGGAAATATCCAATTTAGGTATATGGATGATATACATGTTATGGTTGTATTCTTTTCTTATTAAACAATGTGGTTCTTGGGTATTGGATACCGAATTGGTTGGTATGAAGTTTCATACAGAACGACGCAATTCATGAACCACAATGGCCTAGCAAGAGAATATGTGATGATGTTCATCAAAAAAATAAACCGTTGTTTGTATTTCTCGTTGACATCAAAGCTTGCCTTCAAGATTTGTTTTAATAATAGTTATTTAAATCAGGTATTATGAGAACAAAGATTGTTCAAATAATTACCGTATTCCATATAAGATGGATGATTTACAAATCTAGTTGGAGAAATCACATCCATAAAAACTAATGCTAAAATGTCACAAGACAAATGATTGAAAGATCACTTACAAAGTGACATCGCCGTTTAAATTATATTGGAAAGAAAACATGAAGAATCTCCAAATTTATGGATTTTGGAGTCTTTGATTTGATTAAGTGAAGCTTGTGAGACTTTCCTCGGGATAATTAAAACTTCGTTCAAAGGCCAAAGAAGAACGAACGACTAAAATATTGGAATTTATACATATCGATGTATGTAGTCCATTATGTATAGTCGTAAGCGATGGATTTTAACTTCATATGCTTTCTCTGGAAATTTGAGTGAATATTCACTTAATGAGAAAGAAGTATGTAATATTTGAAAATGTTCAAAGACTTTCAAGATGAAGTGGAAAATCATTGTAACAAGAAAATAAATGGTTTATGATTTTGTCATAAGGGATTTATTTGAGTTGCAAGCGTAATAAGAAAATAAATGATTTATGATTTTTATCATAAAGGGATTTATTTGAGTTACAAGTTTAGCAAAAACACCTAGATTTGCATCTCTCGAAACACCATAGGAATATGGACTGTTTGAGATTTGTAATGAAACCTTGTGTGACATGGTTGGATCAAAGTTGTTATTTATAAAACTGCCATTATGTTTTAAAAGATTAAAGCTTTAGAGACTACCGCTTTTACACTAAAAAGATCTCCATCTTGATCCGTTGAAATGACACCATATGAGTTATGGTTTAGGGTAAAACTCAAGTTGTCCTTTCTTAAATTTTGGTATGCTAAGCATAAATAAGATGTTTACAACCAAAGTTGGATGAGCATGTCTTTGTAGCTTATTTCGAAGAACAATTGGTTATTCCTCCATAATACCGAGGACAAAAGGGTTTGTCACTTGAAACATGAAGTATCTTGAAAAAGGAATTTTCCTTAAAAGTTAAGTGGGAGGACAATAGAACTTTGATAAGGTTAACGAACATTAGCTAAATGTGCTTAGTTGCGCAGCACCGGAAATTGTTCCGGAGGCAGCCATAATGCTCATATCTTATGTGCCTCAAAGGTTGTGGTCACGGAGATCTAAAGTTCTTATTGAACCAAGTAGGTCAGATAAACAATCAAATGCTAAGATTTGAGAGTAAATCATTGTTGTTTGACAATGATAAACCGACTACATGCAAAGAAGCAATGATGGGCCCTGACTCCATCAAATGGCTTGAAACCATAAAATCTGTGATAGTTCCATACACGAGAAATTAGGTTTTGAACTTGGAAGACCCTCTAGAAAGGTGTAAAAACCTATCGGTCGTATTTGTATCTATAAAGAAACAGACATGGATGTTTCACATCTATGAAATAGTCGACATGTCGGTAAAGTATTTTACGACAATGTTCAAGGAGTTGACTATGACAAGATTTGATCTTTTATAGCGATATTTAGTCTGGACGGATTAAAGTAGCAACCACTATATATAATTTGGTATATGGTAGATGAATAAACAAAAAAAAATCTTCTAATAGAATGGTTACCTAGGACGTGTACAAGACACGGTCCAAAGGGTTTTGTTAAATTCAAAGGATGCTAAAAGGTCATGCAAACTTCAATGGTTGAAGTAAGCATCGCAGAGTTGGAATCTTCACCGTGATGAAAAAGGAGTTTTCATCAGGAGACGATGAAGATGCTTGCATTTGCAAGAAATTAAGTGGGAGCGCTGAGACATATTTCTAATACATTATGTGGAGGCCATCTTGTTGATTGGAAATAATGTATCTTTTATTGACAAAGGTTAAGAATTTTATTTTGATGAAAGACTTAGGCAAAACCCGAATATTTAGCATGAATGTCTATATGGATAGACTGTAAGGCTAATATGGTTGTGCCAAACGTACATATATGAGATATTGAAGGAGTTCAATATAGAAACAACAAGAAAAGTTTCTTGTCACATGGAAAAGAATTGAATCAAGATTCAAGTGTATCGACAATTGATAAGTGAAATAAGATTCAAGTGCTTCGATACTTGATGAGTGAAATCACAAGAATGTTTTGATCAATCATACCATGATATGTACACATCTAGATATGTCCTATGCTCTAAGAGTTATGAGCATATACCAGAATGAATTATAAAATGATCATTGGACGATAGTAAGGATATTCTTATGATCTTTTGGAAGAACTAAGAATATATTTGTGTAGAGGTGACAAACAATTACAAATAGTTCATTGTAAAGCATTACATTAATACTAGTTTTGTCACAAGATACAAATTAAGTTTATCTTAATTTAAACTATGGGTGGCACAATGAAATGGAAAGAAAGTTTTCATGATGGATTTGGATGAATTCCAAAGTTAAGACATTGTGACGGATACTACAACAAAAGGCTAAGTATATGACTGTTATAGTAGCAGCAAAGGAGGGCATTTGTGTCAAGTAGTTTGTTATCAAACTAAGGTGTGGTTTACAATGGGCTAACACTAAAGATATATTGTACGATAATAGTATCTACATGATTTAACCCCAAGGAACTAAAGGTCTCACCAAAAGACCAAATTTATACAATGTCATCTCATTGGAGAATGAGTGATGCGTGAAGACGCAAAGACATGCAAATACACACTGACCTGAAAGCGTCAGATCCGTAGATTATGTTAACCACTTGCAATCGCGTATATGGAACACCATAAAGCCATAGGTGTTCAATACATAAAGTTTTTCAAACTAGATTATTGTCTCTAGTGCAAGTGAGAGACTGAAGGGAATATGCCCGAGAGGCAATAATAAAGTGGTTATTATCGTATTCCTTGTTTATGATAAATGTTTATTTTACATGCTATAATTGAATTAATAAGGAAACGTTAATACATGTATGTTTAATAAACAAAAGGAAGTTCCTAGTTATGCCTCTCTCATAAAATATTTCGTTGATTAACAAGATGATCAAAGGTTTCTTAATCATGGACATTAGATGTTGTTAATAACGAGGTCACAACATTGTTGGAATGATGTGCTGAACATTCATCCAAAGTATAGCATTAGGATCAAGGTCATTGTGTTTATATTGCTATAACATCATACGAAGTAATCTTAGTCCTTAGACCATGAGATCATGTCAATCACTAACACCGGAAGAGTATCTTGATAACATCAAACGTCACACCGTAACAGGGTGATTATAAAGATGGGTTCAGTGCTACGAAGGTGTTATGTTGAGGCTCATGGATCAAGAGTGTAATTTGTACATCCTGATGACGGATAGATATACTCTGGGCCCTCTCGGTGATATCACATTAGTTAGCTTGCAAGCAAGTGATTTAATCACTAGAATGTTATATCACGGGAACGAGAAAAGAGTACATGTCTGTAACGAGATCAAACTAGGTATGGGGATACCGATGATTGAATCTCATACATGTAATATATCGCGAGGCAAAGGGATTAAGTTACATGCTTATAAGGTTCACACGATAATAGAAATCATCTTTGAATAGTGGGAGTCAGTACGGATCTCCAGGTCCCGCTGCTGATTATTGATCATAGAGGGGTCTCGATCATGTCTATATTATTCGCGAACCGTAGGGTGACACACTTAAGGGATACCGACACCATTTGGAGCAAATAATATGCTAGAGAAATAAAAAAGGAAAGCGTAGGAATTTATTTCACTAGACACCGGAATTGTTTCGGTTGAAATTGCTGAAACTAGTTCTGCATGTGAAATTGAAATGTTATAAGGGGTTTTATATGAATGTTTGTTAATTAAAGTAATTAAAAAAATTCTGAATAAATAAATAAAAGAATTTTATTTAAATGAGAGCTTGCATTAAATTTGGTGGAAATTTAATGCATGTGAGTGGATTTTTAGGTGGAGGCTTTTTAATGGGAGTGGAGGCTTTTCATTTTGAGTGGGGGCATCCCCAAGGCTGGGCGCCATTCCCTTTGGGTGCCCCTCTCTCCCCTATAAAAGGCCTCCCTCTTCTCCTCTCAAAACACACCTCCTCGTGAAGGATCTTTGTCAACACCCGGATTTTTAATCCCAGATGCCTGTTATGCCATACATCGCAATCCCAGGATTACCATTTTTGCGAGACATAACAGAATTGGATACCACAGTACATCATCCGGTACAAACCATACATAAGGTCTTACACAAATAGGGATCTCATTATCCAGTTCTTAATACAATTCAAGCAGCGGAATACGTAATAATAACGGTAGCGTAGGCGAAGCTCCATCTTCGGGGTCACAGGCAATGCTGACGATGGGAGATGATCCTAGTTGTCGTAACCTTCCTGGGGTCCATCCTCCAGGTACTCCTCTTCATAGTCTGGCCATGGGAATAGCCAGGGACAGAGCCATGAGTACTCTTTAAGTACTCGCAAACTAATACTAACAAGTGAAGGGTTTTTTTGTAATAGGACACTAGGCTCTAGGGTTGTTTTGCAAAAAGTGAAGGGTTTCGCGGCATAGTAAATCAAAATTTTCTACGGATGCAAACAGAGGTAAGCCAAGATCTAATCTAGGAGATGCAAACAACAAGAGAGATTGGATTAGATCTTCATACCCTTGAATATTCGCACAGCGGAACGTTCGTCGGAACGTGGGTGATGTAGTCGTACTCGCTTCTCCTCCTCGCGATCCGATCCGATCTAGCACCACAAGTGGCGATGCCTCCGTGAGATGCACACGTGCGGCACCTCGACGTCTCCTCCTTCCTTGGTCCAGCAAGTATGGTGGAGAGATGGGTTGGATCTACAACACGACGACGCGGTGCAATTGGTGGAGAGTTTCTGCAGCAGGGCTTCGCCTACACGCAGTCGGGAGGGAGAGAGAGAGGAGGGCAGCAGGGCGGATAGGGTTGAGGAGGAGGTGTAGGGGGGTGGTGTGCCCCAGACATCTATATATATAGGGGTGGGCGCCTGCCCTAACCCCTCCCCCAAGCCCTAGGCCGGCGGCCAAGGAGGGAGGAGTGGGGGGCAAGTAATCCCCCCCTTCTAGAAGCTCCAATCTAGGGTTTCCCCTTGTTTGGCCGGCTGGGACCTATGGGGCCTTGTGCCCCTGGCCCAATGCGGCCAGGGCACTCCCTCATAGGCCCATGCCCCCTCCCGACAGGTGGGACCACGTTGGTCCCCCTCCGGAAGGTTCTAGAAGCTTCCGGTACAATACCGATTAACCCGGAACAATTCCGAACTCCAAAAACTGCACTGCCTTATATGAATCTTATTCTCCGGACCATTCCGGAACCTCTCGTGATGTCCCGGATCCCATCAGAGACTCCGAACAAAAACTCATAAACCAAATATCCAATCTATCCTAGCGTCGAGACACGTTAAGTGTGTGACCCTGCGGGTTCGAGAATATGTGGACATGATCTTCTATCAATAATCAACAGCAGGGTCTGGAAACCCATATTGACTCCCACACATTCACCGATGATCATATCGGATGAACCACGATGCCAGGATTCAATCAATCCCATATATATATTCCCTTCGTCTCGCGATATTTTACTTGCCCAAGATTCGATCATCGGTACCGTCATACCTAGTTCAATCTCGTTCACAGCAAGTACTTTACTCATTCCGTAATCCAATATCACTTTGTGATTAACTCCTTAACCACATGCTTGCAAGCGGTGTTGATATCGATTACCGAGTGGGCCAGAAGTATAGCTCTCCGACTTGGGAGGGACAAATCCCATCTCGATACATACAACCCAACAGATACTTTCCGATCACCTGAGAGACACCTTTATGATCACCCTCTCATAGGATGACATTTGATGACCTCAAAGCTTTCTTCCGATAACAGGGAGTTGTATTATCTCATGGTCTAAGGAATACAATATTTGACATAATAAAAGCTTCACAAAGACGAACACGATGACACGATCTAATTGCTTCGCTTAGTTTGGGTCTGTCCATCATATCATTCTCCCAATGATATGATCTCATTATCAATTGACAACTCATGTCTATGGTTAGGAAACCTTAACCATCATTAATCAATGAGCTAGTCCATAGAGGCGTACTAGGGACACGGTGTTGTTCACAAACCACACAAGTATTAAAGTTTCCGCTTAATACAATTCTAGCATGGAATATAAACATTATCATGAACAATAATTATAATAATAACATCTTTATTATTGCCTCTAGGGCATAATTCCAATAGTCTCCCACTTGCACTAGAGTCAATAATCTAGTTTACATTTGGCAACAATCTCACACCCATGGCACTGAGGTGTTGATCATGTTTTACACGTGGAAGAGGTTTAGTCAATGGATCTGCGACATTCAGATCTGTATGTACTTTGCTAATCTTCAGATATCCATCTGCTATATAATCTCGGATTATATGAAACTTGCGGTTGATATGCTTGGTCTTTGGATGATATCTTGGTTCCTTAGCGAGTGCTATGGCGCCAGTGTTGTCACACAATATCTCCAGTGGGTCCAATGCACTTGGAACCACGCCAAGCTCAGTGATGAAGTTTCTGATCCAAACTCCTTCACTTGACGCTTCTGCAGCAGCCATGTATTCCGCTTCTACTGTAGATCCCGCGATCACGCTTTGCTTGCAGCTTCTCCAGCTCACAGCTCCTCCATTCAAAATATAAACGTATCCTGTCTGAGATTTAGAATCATCCTTGTCGGTGTCGAAACTAGCATCGACGTAACCTTTTACGACGAGCTGTTCATCACCCCCATAGACTAAGAACATTTCTTTAGTCCTATTTAGGTACTTTAGGATGTTCTTCACGGCTGTCCAGTGTTCCACTCCTGGATCACTTTGATACCTGCTCGTCAAACTAAGAGCATTGGACACATCCGGTCTAGTACACAGCATGGCATACATGATAGAACCTATGGCCGAGGCATAAGGAACTTTGCTCATAGCTTCCCTATCATTTATCGTAGCTGGACACTGAGCCTTGCTCAATATCTTACCTGACAACATAGGCACTGAACCTTTCTTTGCCTTATCCATTCTGAACCTTTTCAGAACTTTGTCTAGGTATGTACTCTGGCTTAAAGCTATCAGGCGTCTTTGTATATCTCTATAGATTTTGATGCCCAATATATAAGCAGCTTCACCTAGGTCTTTCATTGAAAATCACTTGTTCAAATAACTCTTCACATCATTAAGCATGTTAATGTCATTTCCAATAATAAATATGTCATCCACATATAGTACCAGAAATGTCACCAAGATCCCACTCACTTTCTTGTAGATACAAGCTTCGTAGCAATTTGGAACAAATCCAAAGCTCTTGATCACTTGATCAAAACGAAGGTTCCAACTCCGAGATGCTTGCTTCAGTCCATAAATGGAACGCTCAAGCTTGCATACTTTATCAGCATCCTTCGGGTTGCATCATATACAACTCTTCATCAATGTTGCCATTGAGGAACGCAGTCTTGACATCCATCTGCCATATTTCATAATCATGAAACGCAACAATTGCTAATAAAATCCGAATGGACTTAAACATCGCTACGGGAGAGAAAGTCTCATCGTAGTCAACACCTTGAACTTGTCGAAAACCTTTCGCGACAAGCCGTGCTTTATAGACGGAAACATTACCATCCGCGTCCGTTTTCTTCTTGAAAATCCATTTGCACTCAACGGCCTTTCGGTCACTAGGAGGGTCCACCAAAGTCCGTACTTGGTTTTCGCTCATGGATCCCAATTCGGATTTCATGGCTTCTAGCCATTTCTCAGAGTCTCGGCTCATCATTGCTTCCTCATAGTTTGCAGGCTCACTGTCATCTACTAACAAGACAGTTAAGACAGGGTTTCTGTACCACTCAGGAGGGGCACGCGACCTTGTCGACCTGCGACGTTCAGTAGCAGCATCGTCCGAAGCTTCATGATACTTATCATTAGCTTCCTCTATTATTGGTGAAGGCGGCACTGGAACAATTTCAGGTGCTGCGCTACTCTCCAATTCAAGAGAAGGTTCAATAACCTCGTCTAGCTCTACTTTCCTCCCACTCACTTCTTTCGAGAGAAACTCCTTCTCAAGAAAGGAACCGTTCTTTGCGACAAACACTTTGCCTTCGGTTCTGTGAAAGAAGGTATACCCAATAGTTTCCTTAGGGTATCCTATGAAGACGCATTTCTCCGCTTTGGGTTCGAGCTTGTCCGGCATCAACTTCTTGATGTAAGCTTCGCATCCCCAAACTTTAAGAAACGACAACTTAGGTTTAGCACCAAACCACAGTTCATACGGTGTCGTCTCAACGGATTTAGATGGTGCCCTATTTAAAGTGAATGCAGCGGTTTCTAATGCATAACCCCAAAATGATAACGGCAAATCAGTAAGAGACATCATTGATCAGACCATATCTAATAGAGTTCGATTCCGGCGTTCAGACACACCATTGCGCTATGGTGTTCCGGGTGGCGTGAGTTGCGAAACGATTCCGCTTGCTTTAAGATGCGTGAGAAAATCATAACTCAAATATTCACCCCCACGATTGGATCGTAGAAACTTAATCTTTCTGTTGCGATGGTTCTCCACTTCATTCTGAAATTCCTTGAAATTTTCAAATGTTTCAGATTTATGTTTCATTAAATAGATATACCCATATCTACTTAAGTCATCGGTAAAAGTGAGAAAATAGCGATATCCACCGCGCGTCGAAACACTCATCGGTCCGCACACATCGGTATGTATGATTTCCAACAAGTCCGTTGCTCGCTCCATCATACCGGAGAACGGGGTTTTGATCATCTTGCCCATGAGGCATGGTTCGCATGTGTCAAATGATTCAAAATCAAGAGACTCCAAAAGTCAAAGTCCATCAGAATGGAGTTTCTTCATGCGCTTTACACCAATATGACCTAGATGACAGTGCCACAAATAAGTAGAATTATCACTATCTACTTTGCATCTCTTAGCCTCAATGTTATGGATGTGTGTTTCATCCCTTTCGAGATTTAGAAGAAATAAACCATTCACAACAGGTGCATGACCATAAAAGATGTTACTCATATAAATAGAACAACCATTATTCTCCAATTTAAATGAATAACCATCTTGCAATAAACACGATCCAGAAATAATGTTCATGCTCAACGCAGGCACATAATAGCATTTATTAAGGTTTAATACTAATCCCGAAGGTAAAACTAAGGAGAGCGTGCCGACGGCCATCACATCAACTCTTGATCCGTTGCCAACGCGCATCGTCACCTCATCCCTCGCAAGCCGCCGTCTATTCCGTAGCTCCTGTTTCGAGTTACAAATATTAGCAACTGAACCAGTATCAAATACCCAGGCACTACAACGAGGGATAGTAAGGAAAACATCAATAACATGCATATCAAATATACCTTTGATGGTGCCAGCCTTCTTGTCCGCTAAATACTTCGGACAGTTGCGCTTCCAGTGACCCTTGTCCTTGCAATAGAAGCACTCAGTGTCCGGCTTAGGACCAGACCTGAGCTTCTTCTCAGCAGGGGCAACGCGCTTGCCGCCGCCTTTCTTGAAGGGCTTCTTTGCACCTTTACCTTTCTTAAAGGAGGGCTTGTTGACCATCAACACATGATTATCCTTTTTGATGTCCACCTCCGCAGCCTTCAGCTTTGCGAAGAGCTCGGTGATCGTATCAGTGGAACCAATCTGATTATGAGTCACTACAAAACTTTTGTAGCTGGGAGGGAGTGATTGCAGAACTCTGTCAATCTTGATCTCCTCTAGAATCTTGCAGTCCAGTTGCTCAAGGCGTTTAGTGTAGCCCGACATCTTTATGGCGTGCTCACTAACGGAACTCCCTTCCTCCATCTTGCAGTTAAAGAATCTCTCAGAGATCTCATATCTCTCAGAACGGGCTTGAGTCGGAAACATGGTTTTCAGTTCCTCAAGAATCTCAAAGGGCCCGGGATAGCCTTCAAAACGATTTTGAAGGTCCGATTCCATAGCAAACAACATGGTGCTCTTAATCACACCATAATCATCTTTGCGCGACTGATAGATAGCTTTCTCATCAGCCGGCGCAGTTGTAGCAGGGGGGTTACCTAACGCTTTCTCAAGGACATAGTCCTTTTGACCGCTAGAGAGAATGATTCTCAGATTGCGGAACCAGTTGGTGAAGTTAGACCCATTGTTCTTAAGCTTTTCTTTCTCAGCAAAAACGTTTAAGTTGAAGTTGGACTTAGCCATGTGATCTACAATATTTGCAAGTACAAATTAGACTATGTTCATGATAACTAGTTCAACTTTTAATCAAATTACTAGATGAACTCCCACTAAATTCAACATCCCTCAAGTTGTTTAGTGAACATGATCCAAATTCACCACACCTAATCCGATCTTCACGAGAAGAGATGTGGCTTCAATGGTGGACAACTAAGTGTCGATCATATCATTCATATGACTCATGCTTAACCTTTCGGTTCATGTGTTCCGAGGCCATGTCTGTACATGCTAGGCTCGTCAAGTCAAACCCAAGTATTTCCGCGTGTGCAAAACTGGCTTGCACCCGTTGTATGTGAGCGTAGAGTCTATAGCACCCTATCATCACGTGATGCTTGGACACGACGAACTTTCGCAACGGTGCATACATGGGGAGAACACAGTTTTATCTTGATCTTTAAGTGAGGAATCATCTTATAATGCTACGTTCACGATCTAAGCATAATAAGATACATAAAAGGATAAACATCACATGCATATAACTTTATGTGACATGGTATAGTCAATCTTCGCGCAATGATCTCCATCTTGTGCGTGTCGGCATGATCTCCATCACTCCACCATGATTGCCTCCACCATGAATAGCAACTACAACTATTGCTAACTACTTAGCGATAAAGTAAAGCTATTACATGGCGTATAAGAAGTTGACTCGCAGGTCATACACAATTATAAAGACAACCATATGGCTCCTGCCGGTTGTGTACTCATCGACATGCAAGTCGTGAAACATTACAAAACATGATCATTGCATACATTATACACATCACATCTTGGGCCATACCATTGACATGGTTATACCCCGTGGGTACGTGACTTCAGCATACCTGGTCCAGCCCAAGGAAGGCCCACGGTAGATGTACGCCGGCCCATGAAGATTTTCGGGCGGCCAAGGTCCATGACGCCTTCGAGTCCTTGGAGAACAAGACTAGCGCAAATAGGAAATTCAGGGGGGGAAACCCTAGAACCTGTAACCGACTAGGACTATGCCCGGGACCTGCCTAAGTCTATATACAGGCCAGGAGGGCACGTCCTAGATCTCTCGATTCATACTTTCGCACACGCACCTCCACGCCAGATCGAATCTGCGCACCTGTAACCTTCGGTTCCGTCGTAATCAAGAGCAGACAAGCAGGAGTAGGGTTTTCCCTCCGGGGGCCTGAACCTGGGTAAATCTCGTGTCCCCTGGTTGCTTGTCTGTTAACCGTTCCACGATCTCCAGCATCCCCATCTTCTCCAAAACCCAAGTCCATAACAATGGGCATTGATGAGATTAAACCTCGTCAATTGGCGCCGTCTGTGGGAAACGGGGCTGCTGATTGTGCGATCGTGACGGTTCCGACCCGATCGATCTACAACTCCGTGGCGACGGAGAGTCACCTCCTCTTCGGCGCTTTCGACTTCACCGCTCACTCGCCGGCCACCATGAAAGATTTCGAGCCCGTAGGCGACGGACTCGAAATCCTATTCGGGAGTTTCTGTTTCCAGGTGGGTCAAACTGGCACCCTCCGTCTCCCTGAGCGGGTGCCCGTGCCATCAATCAGGCCCGCCTCGTGGGCTCCACACCCTGTGCTATGCACATCACCATCAACAGATGAGTTTTACGACAGCAGCAGCTATAACTCTGATCTGTGTGATCCACCTTCGGATGAGGGGACCTACGGTTCCGGATCCGAAAGTTGCGGCAGCAGCCGACCAATCTACGGGCGCTATATATGCGCCGCAGTCATCCAAGGCGACGAGGAAACACCTAACCTGCCGCCCAACCGAAATGGCGGAAACGGCGAAAATAGAAGAAGCCAGTCCCCCCCACCCAACAGGGAAAACAACGGCCACGTCATCCAACTTAGCAAAGAAGGATGGGTCCAAGCACGCTGTGCCATCGCAGGCGACATAGTCCTACCTGCGGACGCCTCATGTGACCTGCTGATGGCATACCACTACCCACTCATCAAGGAGCACAAGAAGCAAGTCAAGATGCAGGAGACGCTCGACAAACGCAAGCAAGCAGCCTCCGAGTCCAGCGCGCGACGAGCTGCGCTCTCCGCCATGGCACCCGGCTCTAGCACAAACGGAAACCAGGGAAACAAGAATCGCTCTCGGGTGGAGAACATGGATCCCAAGGAGCGCCGTGATGTGACCCGAACTCTCCACACATCGTTCATGGATATGGATGTCGACGGCAACATCATCCCGAAGACACCGCAAGCTGCGATCATGGCAGCCACTGCATATCTAGCGGCCCATCCTCCTCCGGAGGGGGACCAGAAAAGAGCCATGCATAAGTCCGCACTCACCGGACTCGGACTCGTCGGAGCTGCGCTCCACGAAGACGCTCCTGCGGAGCCGAAGAAGAAAGCTCCGGCCAGACGCGACCGGAGTCCCACCCCTTCATCCGAAGACGAAGAGGAGCATGACCTTCCTCGAAGGAAGAAGAGCTTGCGTCATCATAAATACGACTACGACGCCAGAGACAAGCTTACACAGCGCAAAATCGACAAAGCACGAGCCAAACGTGCATGCTCGTCTGAATCCGAGATGGACGAAGATGAAGGAGAACTCTGCGGAGCCCGATGTTTCAGTAGATCTGTTCGGCGAACACAGATGCCACGCAATTTCAAGCTTCCTTCGGATACTCCGAAGTTCAACGGCACGCAAGATCCAAAATCATGGCTCAACGATCATCTGTCATCCGTAAAGCTTCACGGAGGCAACAAAAAAACCGCCATGCAATGCCTTCAGCTGCAGCTGACAGGCGCGACACGGGTCTGGCTCAGTAGCCTATCATCAGGATCCATCCGAAGCTGGGAGGAGCTCGCTTACAGCTTCATCCAAAATTTCAAGGGCACTAGCAAGAGACCCGCCTCAATCGAAGAGTTGCGAGCCTGCACTCAGAGAACGGGTGAATCTATTCGCTCGTACACACTACGCTGGTCTACAACCAAGAACTCCGCAGCACACATCTCCGAAGAGAGGGCCATCGACGCCTTCAGGGACGGCGTTAAACGACCAGATTTCAAGGAGGAACTTGGGCGCGTCAAGCCCAAGACACTCGATCACCTCATGGAAATTGCCAACAGTTGGGCAGACGGCGAAGATTGCATCGAGCGAGCGCAATCGGATGAAGAGGACGACTACGGCCGAAGAAGGGAACGCCGCAACAAGAGGAGATCACACGTCTACGAGGACCGCGACGGACCTGACATGGTCGTGGCCGGCTACACCGACCGCCGCAACGACAACAGCCACAACAGCGGAGGATACCGTGGCGGACACACTCGCGACAACGGACGCCCAACACAGTCGTGGCAACGCCGCGACCGCGACAACGGACCCTCAGCATACGACAAACTTTCGGGTCCATGCACAATCCACTTCTACATCGACAAACAGGATGGCAAAAAGAAAGCCAGCCACATGCTCAAGGACTGCCGCGAGTTCCAGAAACTCAGTGAAAACATGGTGCAGATGAGGCAACAAGCCCCAACCCCTGCGTTTGGAAACGCACCCGTGCAAGGAGAAATAGTGCTCGGAGCTCCTCCACCGCCACCTATTGGAGGCCCAAACCAACCAGTCGCACCAGCGCAAAACAACGCCGGGGTCGGGTACCCCCCACCAAAGGGAGCACTAAACATGATCCAGAAGGGCCGCCCCACAAACAGGGTGCAGAAGAATATCACCCGACAAATCAACTTGGCCACAGCAACTCCACCTGCAATCCCTGAGTACCTCAGCGGATCGGAGTCCTGCATCACATTCACTCGCGCGGATCACCCTTGCCAGATCCCTCGCCCAGGTCATGCTGCCCTGGTGCTGGAGGCGCAGATCAGAGGCTTTTAGATGAGTCGCGTCTTCATGGACGGTGGAAGTGGCATCAATCTAATGTTCGCAAGCACTCTAGCAGCAATGCGGATCCCACAATGCAGCCTGGAACAGTCAGACACAACGTTCCACGGCATCGTCCCAGGGAAGGGCATATTCCCCCTGGGCAAAATAGGGCTCGACGTCATCTTCAGGAAACTGGACAACTTTCGGCAAGAACAACTCGAATTCGAGGTGGTGGACTGGCCGTCGCAATACCACGCCATCCTGGGGCGTGTAGCATTCGCAAGGTTCCTGGCCGTCCCACCTGCCCATACCTACTACTCAAGATGCCTGGACCAAGGGGCGTCATCACAATCCACGAGAGCTTCACCCGATCGGACCAATGCGACAGGGATTTCAACAAAATCTCCCAGTCCTTCGGCATGCAAGACAAGCTTGTAAGGCTCCGCGAGGTGACGGACAATGGGGCACCCCAGTAACAAGGCAGAAAGCACCTGACATGTCCTTCGACTCCACCATCAATACCAAGAAAGTGCAGGTCCATCCGACGGATGCCTCCAAGACGGCGCTGATCGCCAACGACCTCAGTTCCACATAGGAAGGCGCGCTCGTTGAATTCCTCCATGAGCGCTGCGAAATCTTCGCCTGGTGTCCTGCGGACATGCCAGGAGTTCCCAGGGAATTCGCCGAGCACGCACTCAACGTCTTTCCAGACACCAAGCCAATCAAACAGTCCATCCGAAGACTGTCCGAACCACGAGCCGAAGCCATCGGCAAGGAAATCAATAGATTACTCGCAGCAGACTTCATCCGGGAAATCAAAGAAAGCGAGTGGGTGGCAAACACAGTCATGGTCCCAAAGAAGGACATGAACATCCTGCGAATGTGCGTAGATTTCACGTCACTAAACAAGCATTGCCCAAAGGACCACTTCCCTCTTCCTCGGATCGATCAGATCATCGATTCGACTGCAGGTTGCGAGAAACTCTCTTTCCTCGACGCCTACTCAGGCTATAACCAGATTCGACTCAAGGTCGAAGATCAAGAGAAAACGGTGTTTATCACACCGTTCGGAGTATTCTGCTACAATACAATGCCCTTCGGGCTAAAGAACGCAGGTGCCACGTACCAGCGATGCATGCAGGCCTGCCTCAAGGACCAGATCGGTCGCAACGTCCAAGTCTATGTCGACGACATAGTAATAAAAACCAAGAAGGCAAGGACACTTATCGACGATCTACGCGAGACGTTCGACAATCTTGATCGCTACAGGATCAAGCTCAATCTAGAAAAATGCGCCTTCGGCGTCCCATCGGGTCAGCTGCTCGGGTACTTCATCTCTCAACGAGGGATCGAGGCGAACCCGAAGAAAATAAGAGCCATCATGACGATGGAGAAGCCGAAAAACCTCAAGGGCGTCCAGCAGCTCGCAGGACGAGTAGCGGCGTTAAGCAGGTTCATCAGCCGCATGGGCGAGAAGGCCCTACCATTCTACCAGCTGCTGTGCAAAGAAGACAAGTTCGAGTGGACACCGGAAGCCGACGACGCATTTGAAAGCCTCAAGCGGCTCCTCTCCACCTCGCCCGTTTTGGTCACGCCAAAGGAGCGCGAGCCCCTGCTGCTGTACATAGCAGCCACACATCAGGTGGTCAGCACCGTACTCATGGTCGAACGACCCGAAGAAGGCAAGACCCATGGAGTCCAACGCCCAATTTACTACCTCAGCGAGGTACTGACACCAACAAAGCAGAGGTACCCTCACTACCAAAAGCTAGCCTACGTCGTGTTCATGACGGCTCGACGGTTGAGCCATTACTTCCAGGAGCATCAGGTGATGGTCGTCAACGAAGCACCCCTGAACAGCATCCTGAATAATCCAGAGGCCACAGGACGGGTGGCCCTGTGGGGCATCGAGCTGTCACCTTTGGACATCATCTACGAGAAGCGACATGCAATTAAATCTCAAGTCCTTCCGGACTTCTTGGTACATTGGATGGAGCTGCAGCTTCAAGGCACCCCAGACATGTCGCAGTCATGGACAATGCACTTCGACGGCTCCAAGCGCGAAGCCGGAGCAGGGGCAGGGGTCATACTGACCTCCCCGCAAGGCGACAAGATGAAGTACGTTCTTCGGATGAAATTCAGAGCCTCCAACAATGAGGCCTAATACGAAGCCCTCATCCATGGCATGATGATGGCAAAGATATGCGGCGCAACGCGCCTGGTCATCTACGGTGACTCCAACCTCGTCGTCCAACAGACGATGAATGAGTGCGACGCACACGCTGAAAACATGATCGTGTACCGTGCGCTCTACAACGCAATCGAAGGAGAATTCGACGGCTGCGAGCTTCGACACGTCGGAAGATAAAGGAACGAGGAAGCCGACAGACTCGCCAACATCAGCTCCACTTGTGCAAAGGTACCACCAGGTGTGTTCCTCGAACAGATCTGCGTGCCGTCCATCAAGCGGAAATTCCCCAAGGGATCACCCGAAGAAGCAGAACACTCGGGGGCTACGCTACCCGAAGGTCATGAAGGACCCAAAAAATTGGACACCGAGGTCGCCATGGTCAACCTGATGCAGGCCATGGCAGTCGAAGAAACCTGGACGCGCCCATACCTCCAATTCCTGTTAAATGGAGAACTGCGTGACAACCCGACAGATGCCCGGCGCATATCTCGTTGGTCAAAGGCCTTCACCACTATCAATGGCGAGCTGTACAAGCGCAGTATCACGGGTGTACTACAACGGTGCGTCACCATCGACGACGGCAAAACCATCCTCCAAGACATCCACGAGGGCATCTGCGGCCACCACGCAGGCAGTCGCTCCCTTGTCGCCAAAGCTCTACGAGCAGGATTCTACTGGCCAACGGCCATGAGCAACGCAAAGGACATCGTCCGAAGATGCAACGGGTGCCAGCGGTTCGCCGATAAACCGCACGCACCCGGGTCCGAGCTCAGACCCATACCCATAGCTTGGCCTTTTGCCCAATGGGGCCTCGACATGATCGGCAAACAGCCAAAATCCTCGAACGGGGGACACATCTTCCTCCTGGTTGCAGTCGACAAATTCACCAAGTGGATCGAGGCCATGCCGGTCACCAACCAGAAAGGCAAAACTGTCGTCAAGTTCTTAGAGTCCATTGTCTACAGGTTCGGCGTACCGAACAGCATCATCACCGACAACGGGTCGAACTTCATCTCCGAAGAATTCCAGGACTTCTGCGAAGGCCTTGGGATCAACATCACGTATGCCTCACTAGCACACCCGCAAACGAACGGGCAAGTGGAAAAGGCCAACGGCATAATCGGCGCCGGCATCAAGAAACGCCTCATGAGCTCCCTCGAACACAAAGCTGGAAACTGGACGAAAGAGCTACCATCCGTCCTGTGGAGCTTATGGACTACGCCAAACAGCGCCACCGGCTACACACCGTTCTTCATGGTACACGGAGCCGAGGCCGTGCTACCAGCCGAAGTACGCCATCAGGCCCCACGGGTCGTCGCTTACAGCGAAGCCGAATCCACGGCTGCACTCGAAGATGCCATCGATACACTCGACGAATCAAGAGACATAGCAGCAGCTCGATCAGCGGTGTACCAGCAGAGTCTCCGCAACTACCACAGCCGTCGGCTGCGCCCACGGCCGGTGTAGCCTCACAAGAGACAACGCAGCCTTCACTCCCGTGACAAACTGCTGTCGCACCAACTCCTTGACATTGCTTACGTTGCTAAATTTCGACAGAAGACCCGCAAGGCTTATCGGCACAGCATCCAAAGGAAACATGACATGCAGCACCGAGGCAAGTGATGTCTTTACTTGGCGAAGCACCCGCGAATTTGATGAACACGATCCTGCAACGTCGCCAGGGCTATGGCACGATCACGATCCATCCAGAAGAAGCCGCCGGCCTCCATGTCCTGTTGAGTCAAGCAATTGACCCGAACAGCGACACGCTCCTTTTCTTCCCTCGGAGCAAGATTCGCACCTGCAGCAATCGGACAAAATAAGAATAAAGCCAGCAGGCTCATCCGAAGAACCAAGCTACAGCTTGAACCAAAGAACAACTTACATTGCAGCTGCTCGGACAGCCGAACCAGCTCCGCCATCAAGTACTCCTCTCTGGCCGCACAACGATCCGCCTTGGATTTCCACACGTCGGCATGGCCGCGTAACCCGAGCAACTCCCTCTCTAGACTACGCACATGATCTCGAAGAAAAGCAAGCTGCGAGGAATCATCCAAAGATGGTCGCGTCGGCATTGCGGACGAGGTGCCAATAGGGTCAGCACCCGAAGGAACCTAGAGCAGCAGAAAAAAGAAAGGGACACAAACATTCAGATAAGAGCAGAGCACAACTCAGAAGAATTCATTAAAGGCCACTACGTGGCACACGGATGGTGTTCTTTCAAAATATTTACAGCAAAATCAAACTACAAACTATTCTATGTCTACAAAGCCTACGATGCGGCACCCTGAGTCCCCTTGGAGCCAGACTGCCTAGCCTTGGCCCCGCCCTGCTGCCGTAGTGCGTACTCAGATAGCAAATCAATGAGCTTGGGCCCATATCGTTTGCAGCGAGCGCAGTAGGCAGCGAAGGCTACCTCGGATCCATCTGTAGTCGTCGGCATCCGAGAGGTGATCTGGGGCAGGTCCAGCTCCGCTCCAGCCGCCAAGGCCATCGCCAGCCCGACGGACGCACCGATGCCCTTCTTCTTGCGCTTGTACTCCGCAGGCGCTTCGGCTGATAAAGCCTCCGCCAGGGCATCCACATCATCGAGGGCCAGGCCCTTACGGAAAAGCTCCCTGTAGAAGCGGCCAAGGACTTCCTTCGCCTTGGCTAGGGAGCCGACGACGGTGCTGCAGCGGTCTTCGACCGCCACAGTAGCATCATCTAGAGCACTTCCGTGCTCCAGAGCACCGCGGTCAAACTCGATGCCTGCGGCATCTGAAACAAAAAGAAGAACAACATGAAGAAAAGTAGCATAGAAGAAGATCCGAAGAAAAACACACAAGTGCAAAACTAGCACTCACCCGAAATAGCCTTGGCAGCAGCCATGAGCTTCGCCGCCACCTCTCTTTCACGAGCAGCCGCAACGGTGGCCAGCTGCTCCTCACGATCTGCGGCCGCCTGCTGCAGACGCTCCTTCACTTCGGCTGCCTTAGTCAGCTCTAGCTCGAGGCGCTCTTTCGCGCCAACGGCGGCTTCGGTTTTCTGCTCCGATTGACCAAGGCTCTTTTTAAGACCATCGACCTCACGGAGGGAATCATTATGCTCCTCTGCATTTAAGACAAACAAGTGTCAAAGAACAAGAACAGGATAAATAAGAGAGGTATTAAACGATAGATGGATACCTTGAAGCTGCCGAAGTTTCGCCTCCAGCGCTAGGCGCTCCTGCACCAGCCGCTTGGCCTCCTGCACAAAAGGCTGAAGAAAAAGAAAATAGCAGTAAGAAAAGGACTTGGGGGCTACGCCCAACACAAAGGAGGAAAAACCAAATCAGCATATGAAGACACTCGGGGGCTCCCCCCGTGACGTGAAGCAAAAAAAATTACATGCTCCGCTGGCGACTCCGAAGACCCGCCTGCGAAATTCTGAGGCGCAACCACATGCACCTCCTGCACAGGAGGATCCGGAGCGGCGCCACCTGAAGTCGCCACCGTCTGAGGAGGAGGAGACGCAACGATCGACTCCCCCATCATCTCCCACGCACCATCACTGGAATCATGGGAGGAGTGCCTGCATACGAACCAATCAGCACAAGTGCAAAAAATCATAAAGGAAAAAAGGACAAAAAGCAAAACAAGAAACTTACGAGCCGAGCGAGCTCAGGTCAAAGACAGGAGGAGCCTTTCGGGCTCTCTTCTCCTCTTTCTTCTCTTCCTTCTTCTCCTCTTTCTTCTCTTCCTTCTTCCGCTTCGCTGGCGGGTGCGGTGCTACAACCCGCACAGGAATGGCAGGAATAGGAGAGGAAGAATCCCCATGACCATCACTATGACGCTCAAGGCCAAGAGGGTTCCTGGGAGTCGGAGGAGTCGAAGCATCCGAAGACTCGCTGGAGCTTCGTGCTCGCTTGCGCGTATGATCCTCACTCGACTCGTCGGCATCCTCCGCCGGAGATCGGGCCGATGGCAGCTCGGACATGGACTCAACCACTTCATTATCCGGAGCATTCGGATAATTTTCGGGCAAAGGCGGTACCATGCCCGGAACTTTGAATCTCTACAAAAACCAGAAGAAACTTTGTTAGCAAACAAAGGAAATAAATACACAGCCAACAAAAAGCACTACCGCGTCTCTCGCGAAGCTTGCGGAGATCGCTCTCCCGCGTCTCTGATCGCCGCCAGCCACCATCGGTGACACGAGGAGCGGTGGCGCCTTTCTGACCTCCGGCGGCCATGGTCCCAACGGCGGACGAGGACTTCTTGGATTTCCCCATTGCGCTACGACGGCACCGGTGGTGAAAATGCAGAAGACAATGAAGGAAGTGTGAAGGAAATCCTAGCGCGCAGCAAGAATCGCTAGAGCACAAGGAGGCAGTGAAAACAAGAACTGATGCAGTGAAAACAAACCGCGGCTTTCCCCAATGATTATAACAGCGAAGACGATGCACGACAGCCGTCCATCTAGAAGACCTAACGCTAACGGCAGATCTGACCGTACACGTGTCAACATCTTAACGAACCGTCGCCACCACGCCTTCCACTACGCGCGGAAATCGAGGAGGCACCGTAATTATATCCACGCCGCGCGTGACCGGTCAAATCAAAGTTAGCAAGTGGGACCCACGATCGTCCAGTCAAGTCATCTCTGGCGCAGCAGACGCTTGATGTCATCAATCGTCAGCACTGACGTCATCAAAACCTATACTAGCACAACTTACATTTTCTTCGGCTCCACAGCTAAGAGTACTCACTCGAATTTTCGATTCTACTAAATACTCGGGGGCTACTCCTATCAGGAGCGCTGGCCGCGCACCCGAAAAGCGAATAAAGACAAAGCACTTCTCTGAGTCTTACGTCGAGTCTACGACTCCACTACGGACTCGGGGGGCTACTCCCATAGGGAGGATGGATTTAAGCATCCGAAAATTTTCGAGTCCTACGGACTTAACAACTGAACGATGTTTGAACTAAAGTCTCCGCTCGAGTCTACGACTCGAACAGACACTCGGGGGCTACTCCCATAGGGAGCGCTGGTCGCGCACCCTATGAAATCTTCGACTGCGATCTTCCGGACCAACGCGCAAAAACTTTTTGGCAACTCTGCCCCAACAAAAAGCTGAGTGAGCGATAATATCCTTGGTGTCACATCCCAAGATTTTCCAAATCTTGTAATGTGAAAAATAAATGAATAAAATAAAACTTTGTTGATTTTCAGGGCCAGAAGAAACTTTTTGAATTCCAATGAGAATCTTCAAACCTATTTTGAACAATTAAATCCTAAAGGGATTTAAAAAGATAAACATTTAATAAAGGAAAATAAAATATTTTGGTGTTACCATTTTGCATCATTTAATAAAAGATTTTGTTTTCAATTGAAAAGGTGGATTTATAAATAAAGATTATTTTATAAAGCCAAATTAAAACATTGGCCAAGCTTTTAAATAAAACACTTTGTTTTGAATAAAAATAGCAAAGGTTTATTTAAATAAAATAATAGGGATTTAATATCCAAATTTTATTAAAGTAAAGGCATTTCCCATTTTAAATAAAACACTAAAACTTATTTATTTATTTTAAATAAGTTTTTCAAATATTTTATATTCTCAAATAAAACTTACTGAAGTGTTTTGGTTTTATTTTAGAATTCAAAATAAATATTCTAATAAAACAAATCCTATATGATTTAATAACTAAAGCCCACTTTAATTAATTATTAATGGACCCTAAAGTAAAATGTTATTTTGTTTCAAACAAGATTTCCAAATATCTTTTATTTTCAAATAAAACCTACTGATTTGATTTTGAAAAAATTTGGATTTCAAATGAAGATTTTATTAAATAAATCAAACCCTATTTGATTAAATAACTAAAGGGCTATTTTATTTAAATATTAAATAGATCCTAAAAATGAATAAAAATATTATTTTATTTTGGGATTTGGTTTATGTTGATAACAGAACCAAAAACTTATTTAAGTGTGGTGATTACTTGAATTGGTTGAATGTTTGAATAATTGATTGAAAATTCAAAACAGAAATTGATTTGGAAAATAGAAAAAGGTTTCAAACAGAAAAAAAAGAAACTGGCCGACCCAGCCCAGCTAAAGCCCACCCCAGCCCAGCAGCCCCTTTCCCCACCCCTCTGACGAAACGTTTTCGCACTCAAACTCACACCCGCGAGGACACTGACGACTGGACCCCGTTCCCTTTCCCTTTCTCACTGATCAGAGGACCCCACCACCGGCCTCTTCTTCCTCACCCGCCACTGACCACGCCGGCTGTTACCGCCGATGAATGCACGCTTAAATTCGCGGCATTGATGCTGCCTTTACCCCCTGCGACCAGGCACATTTAAACGCCAGCGCATCCTCTCTCGTTCCCCTCTGTTTCCTCCCCCAATCCCGCCCCCAGGCCGTCGAATTTTACTCGAACACCGCCTCTGTCCGACGACGCCCCGACGCCGATTCCGGCAGCCCCTCGCCGCCCCTTGCCTCCCAACCAAACTCACACCTTCCCCACTCCCAGGAGCATCTCCCTACACCTTCCATTCGACCGCGGGCGCCTCAGAACCTCGACTCCAACAAACCACTGAGCGCCACCGTCTTCTGCTGTTCTCCGACGACGTCTCCCCGGTAAAACCTGACCTCCCCTCTCATCCCCGTAGACACGATGATGATCTCCAAGCTCTTACGAACCTAAACGCACCTTCCATTTGTCCTAGGGCGCCCCCTATCCTCGCCCTCGATGACCTTCTGAACCTCCCAAAGCCCAGCTCGTCTCCGGCGAGCAATCAAGGACAACCCCGTGCGCCCCTCCACCACCCAAGAGCACCTTGAGCATCAACAGTGTGCTGCGAACTCGGTGAGCCTCCCCTCCCTCTTTCTCGCATCCTGCATCGTCGGCAACCTCGCCGCCAGAGCGCCGCCGCCGCACAGCCGCCGCCAGCGCCGCCGATTATTAGTCAGAGTAGTTAGGACCGTTAGATTTGGATCTGACGTTTAGGAAAGAAAGTGAGAGAAGGGGTATCGAGCAATCTGTGTCGCACGATAGGATTAGATCCAACGCACCGCAGCGTGATCCGGCCGAACCGTTACCAGCGAATGACGACGTGCCGCGTGTCACTGTTCTGTTTAAAAACAGATTTGAAAACAGAATATTTTGTGAATTTCAAACCCTTATAACTTTTGATCCACACGTCCAAAAATTACAAATTTTATGTCGTTGGATTCAGGATAACAAGCCCTAGCCAACCATGCCCTTTGTTTAGCAAAAAGCTTCTGGAAAAATGTTTGTTTTTGCAGAAACATTTGTATGCTTGTTAAGATTATAAAAATTGTTTAAAAATGAATTTGGGGATAAAATCTTTGGAAAATGGTGTGATTTGAACCTACTAACATTGGGAACCACTTTGTGGATTAAAAATGAATTTGGTGAAACAAAATAAGGATTCCTTGATTTAAAACCATTCCTAGTCAAATAGAAATGTGATTTATTTATTAAAAATGATTTTGGAAGAAAACTTTTGGGAAATGTTTTGTTTTAAACCCTCTGACCCTAAACACCAAGTTTTAAGGTTTGAAAACATATTTTGTGAACCCTAGAGGTTAATGCCTTAGTAAAAATATTTCTACACCACATAAAATGATACTTTATTTTGAAAATGGTTTTGAAGTGAAACCTCTTTGCAAATGACTTTGCCACTTTACAAAATGGCCAAATAGGTTTTTTCAAATGTTTATGACCCATTAGGAACCACTTCTTCAAACAAAACAAAACAAAGCTTGGCATGCATTACTTTAACTTTGTCATTTTATGTGTTGTTTTGCTTGTTTGGTAGATTGAGTTGTACCTTGCTTGATTGATTTGTAGTGACTTGAAGTGTGTGATTGTTGCAAGGACAAGGAGTGAACCTATATCCTCTACCAAAAAGGAAAGTGATGCTTCATACTTTCTATCCCATTACTTTCACTATGCATTAGTGTTTTTGCTAAGTAAAACTTGCATGGATTTGGCTAAGTATAAACCTTGGTATAGAAAAACCTAGTAGATGAAACCTTAGTAGAAATCTTCCTAAGTTAAGATTCCTATTACTATCAAGCTTAGCCTAGCTAATAGAAAACATGGGTGGAATATATATTCACACTATGGAAAAATATTCTGAGGACTTGTGTTTTGTTTAATAAAACAACTAAGTTAATGAATCACCTGGGTGGAATGGGACTTTCTTGGTGGTTTTTGGTTGAGTGGTTACACAAGGCCAGGGGACTGGTGAACCTTGTGTATCACACTTGTGGACTGCCACCCAGGAACAAAGAGATTTGAGATGTCAAATGTTGAGAAGCTTCAAGTGCAGCCACTTGGCATTATGGGCTCTGCCTGGATCATATAGGTTGCAAGAACTTAGCCATATGGACAGTGGGTGGTAGTGTTTGATAGGTTGGAACGCGTCCATTTTGGTCTAAGGGAAGGCTTCTGAAAGATCTTGTCTTGGGAAACCAAGTCCTATGGGGAAAGTGCACCACCTTTGCAGAGTGTAAAATCTAAGTACTTAGCCATGTCCCTGGTAAAGGACAATTTGAGCATCAAGACATGGAAGCAATCAAGAATCTCATCATTCCAATTTCTAAAGTTAAAACTTGTGGTTTGAACAAGGGTTGTTTGAAATCTTCAATGTTTGATTGAGAGATGCCTTGGAAAAGATTTTGTCAAAACAAAAACTTAGTATTTTAAAAATGATAAGGAAAATCTATATTGAGCAATGCAAGCCTCAACTCCACTTAGCCAAATGCATATAGATGATAGTCTCCACTACACTACCATAGTATCACTTGCCAATACAATTCAAATGTATTGACCCTTGTGGCTGTAACTTGTTATGTTGCAGGTTTGATTGATATAGTGAAGTGTGTTGATTAGGATTACAAAGTCTACAACCAACATGTCTGCCTGTGGCATTTTGAAGATGAAGGACCCATACTTATAGTTATTCCGCTGCAATGTAATGTAATAGCCAAATGAGCTATGTTTGATGTAATAAACTTATGTTATTCCTGGTTATGAAGTTATATTATGACCTTTGTTTCTTGATATTACATCTTAACTGTGGATGCTAGCTATTGATCCAGGGACTAGCATTGTAAACACAGGAGGAATCTACCTTATTAGGTCGAGACCTCCACAGATGGTATCAGAGCATTGTTTGCCTGTAGGATTGTAAACCTAGGATTGGACAAAAACCCTTAGAAAAATAGGAGTTGTATTTGTTCCAAAACTTATTTACAAACAATCTTGTAAACTCTTTCCTCAACCATTTTGGTTTCAACTCTACATCTTTTCTATTTCAACTTGATGGAAAAACCTACCCTTTGACCAAAGACTACACCATGTGCAAAGGACTTCTTCAACACTTTCAACTCTAATGACTTCAACTTCTTCAACTCTAATGACTTCAACTTCTTCAGCATATACACCAAGGACTTCCAACTTGGATATTACTAAGGACTACATGTGAAGACAAGGAAAACTTGCTCAAGATTTAGAGACTGAGGGAATGCAAAAGTTAGAAGGAGCCTACATCATTTTAAGTATTGTAACCAAGAGTTTTTTCCAAGGAAACCATGATCTCATACAAGAAGAATCATGAAGGAAGGAAAATCACAAGTGAACCATATAGATGGACCACCATATTTTAGTTAAGTCAAACACACCAACTTATGTGGTGTAACCAAAAATATTTTTGATTGCCTAAGTATATGCTTGAAACTTGTTTGGAATGTTTGTTTGTGATTGCTTGCACATTGCTTGTGTGAATTGTGATGTGTGTGAATAGAATTATTCCTTAGAAATATCTTGCCTATTCTAATCCCAAACCCATCCAAACAGATGACTTCTCCAAGAGACTCCAACATCAAGGTTGATGACAACACCAACAACAACCTAGAGGACAACATGAGAGAACTCATAGCAACCCAAAACCAGTTGAGCCAAGAAACAACTCAACTTTTATCCAACAACAATGGACTAGTCCCAGCCATACAAAGTATTTTGAAACTTCAAACCCAATTGTTGCAAGGGTTGGTTACTCAAATGATCAACATGAGAGGAAACTTTTCCCAAGGAGCTAATGACAACAAGGATGACAAGGATATTATTCTAGAAGGAACCCAAGCTTGCATTATCTATAAAGTCAAGGATCATGCATCCAAGGAACTTGAAGATCAATACCCCAAGAAGAGAGAAAGATCTCCCACTCATGAAGAACATGAACTAGAAGAACTCCTAGCTTTGGAGAGACCCAAAAAGAAGAAGAAGAAATGCCCCAACACTAGCAAGAAGGATATTACACAAGTGCAATGTTTCAAATGCAAAGAGATGGGACACTATGCCAATGAGTGCCCAGAAAAGAAGAAGAACCAAGGAAACAAACAAGAGGCAATAATACCAAAGGAAAAGAAAGATATCAACCAAGTGATATGTTTCAAATGCAAGGAGCCAGGCCACTATGTAAAGAATTGTCCAGAAAAGATGATGAACAAGTTGAACAAGCCTACGGAGAAACTCAACCTTGGCCCACGAGTCAAGTATGGAAACAAAGGACTCAATGCAAATGTTTGCTTAGAGAAGTTTTCCCAGGATCCCAAGAAGGACAATGTGTAATTTTTGTTTGAAAATTTTTAAGGGTGGTAGTACCCTAGATGTTTTGAGCCTACTTGTAACCCTATCCTTCCCAAATCTCGGGACGAGATTTATTTTAAGGGTGGTAGCCTGTCACATCCCAAGATTTTCCAAATCTTGTAATGTGAAAAATAAATGAATAAAATAAAACTTTGTTGATTTTCAGGGACGGAAGAAACTTTTTGAATTCCAATGAGAATCTTCAAACCTATTTTGAACAATTAAATCCTAAAGGGATTTAAAAATATAAACATTTAATAAAGGAAAATAAAATATTTTGGTGTTACCATTTTGGATCATTTAATAAAAGATTTTGTTTTCAAATGAAAAGGTGGATTTATAAATAAAGATTATTTTATAAAGCCAAATTAAAACATTGGCCAAGCTTTTAAATAAAACACTTTGTTTTGAATAAAAATAGCAAAGGTTTATTTAAATAAAATAATAGGGATTTAATATCCAAATTTTATTAAAGTAAAGGCATTTCCCATTTTAAATAAAACACTAAAACTTATTTATTTATTTTAAATAAGTTTTTCAAATATTTTATATTCTCAAATAAAACTTACTGAAGTGTTTTGGTTTTATTTTAGAATTCAAAATAAATATTCTAATAAAACAAATCCTATATGATTTAATAACTAAAGCCCACTTTAATTAATTATTAATGGACCCTAAAGTAAAATGTTATTTTGTTTTAAACAAGATTTCCAAATATCTTTTATTTTCAAATAAAACCTACTGATTTGATTTTGAAAATATTTGGATTTCAAATGAAGATTTTATTAAATAAATCAAACCCTATTTGATTAAATAACTAAAGGGCTATTTTATTTAAATATTAAATAGATCCTAAAAATGAATAAAAATATTATTTTATTTTGGGATTTGGTTTATGTTGATAACAGAACCAAAAACTTATTTAAGTGTGGTGATTACTTGAATTGGTTGAATGTTTGAATAATTGATTGAAAATTCAAAACAGAAATTGATTTGGAAAATAGAAAAAGGTTTCAAACAGAAAAAAAAATAGAAACTGGCCGATCCAGCCCAGCTAAAGCCCACCCCAGCCCAGCAGCCCCTTTTCCCCACCCCTCTGACGAAATGTTTTCGCACTCAAACTCACACCCGCGAGGACACTGACGACTGGACCCTGTTCCCTTTCCCTTTCTCACTGATCAGAGGACCCCACCACCGGCCTCTTCTTCCTCACCCGCCACTGACCATGCCGGTTGTTACCGCCGATGAATGCACGCTTAAATTCGCGGCATTGATGCTGCCTTTACCCCCTGCGACCAGGCACATTTAAACGCCAGCGCATCCTCTCTCGTTCCCCTCTGTTTCCTCCCCCAATCCCGCCCCCAGGCCGTCGAATTTTACTCGAACACCGCCTATGTCCGATGACGCCCCGACGCCGATTCCGGCAGCCCCTCGCTGCCCCTTGCCTCCCCAACCAAACTCACACCTTCCCCACTCCCAGGAGCATCTCCCTACTCCTTCCATTCGACCGCGGGCGCCTTAGAACCTCGACTCCAACAAACCACTGAGCGCCACCGTCTTCTGCTGTTCTCCGACGACGTTTCCCCGGTAAAACCTGACCTCCCCTCTCATCCCCGTAGACACGATGATGATCTCCAAGCTCTTACGAACCTAACCGCACCTTCCGTTTGTCCTAGGGCGCCCCCTATCCTCGCCCTCGATGACCTTCTGAACCGCCCGAAGCCCAGCTCGTCTCCGGCGAGCAATCAAGGACAACCCCGTGCGCCCCTCCACCAACCAAGAGCACCTTGAGCATCAACAGTGTGCTGTGAACTCGGTGAGCCTCCCCTCCCTCTTTCTCGCATCCTGCATCATCGGCAACCTTGCCGCCAGAGCGCCGCCGCCGCACAGCCGCCGCCAGCGCCGCCGATTATTAGTCAAAGTCGTTAGGACCGTTAGATTTGGATCTGACGTTTAGGAAAGAAAGTGAGCGAAGGGGTATCGAGCAATCTGTGCCGCACGATAGGATTAGATCCAACGCACCGCAGCGTGATCCGGCCGAACCGTTACCAGCGAATGACGACGTGTCGCGTGTCACTGTTCTGTTTAAAAACAGATTTGAAAACAGAATATTTTGTGAATTTCAAACCCTTATAACTTTTGATCCACACGTCCAAAAATTACAAATTTTATGTCGTTGGATTCAGGAGAACAAGCCCTAGCCAACCATGCCCTTTGTTTAGCAAAAAGCTTCTGAAAAAATGTTTGTTTTTGCAGAAACATTTGTATGCTTGTTAAGATTATAAAAATTGTTTAAAAATGAATTTGGGGATAAAATCTTTGGCAAATGGTGTGATTTGAACCAAATAACATTGGGAACCACTTTGTGGATTCAAAAATGAATTTGGTGAAACAAAATAAGGATTCCTTGATTTAAAACCATTCCTAGTCAAATAGAAATGTGATTTATTTATTAAAAATGATTTTGGAAGAAAACTTTTGGGAAATGTTTTGTTTTAAACCCTCTGACCCTAACACCAAGTTTTAAGGTTTGAAAACATATTTTGTGAACCCTAGAGGTTAATGCCTTAGTAAAAATATTTCTACACCACATAAAATGATACTTTATTTTGAAAATGGTTTTGAAGTGAAACGTCTTTGCAAATGACTTTGCCACTTTACAAAATGGCCAAATAGGTGTTTTCAAATGTTTATGACCCATTAGGAACCACTTCTTCAAACAAAACAAAGCTTGGCATGGTTGCATGCATTACTTTAACTTTGTCATTTTATGTGTTGTTTTGCTTGTTTGGTAGATTGAGTTGTACCTTGCTTGATTGATTTGTAGTGACTTGAAGTGTGTGATTGTTGCAAGGACAAGGAGTGAACCTATATCCTCTACCAAAAAGGCAAGTGATGCTTCATACTTTCTATCCCATTACTTTCACTATGCATTAGTGTTTTTGCTAAGTAAAACTTGCATGGATTTGGCTAAGTATAAACCTTGGTATAGAAAAACCTAGTAGATGAAACCTTAGTAGAAATCTTCCTAAGTTAAGATTCCTATTACTATCAAGCTTAGCCTAGCTAATAGAAAACATGGGTGGAATATATATTCACACTATGGAAAAATATTCTAAGTCTGAGGACTTGTGTTTTGTTTAATAAAACAACTAAGTTAATGAATCACCTGGGTGGAATGGGACTTTCTTGGTGGTTTTTGGTTGAGTGGTTACACAAGGCCAGGGGACTGGTGAACCTTGTGTATCACACTTGTGGACTGCCACCCAGGAACAAAGAGATTTGAGATGTCAAATGTTGAGAAGCTTCAAGTGCAGCCACTTGGCATTATGGGCTCTGCCTGGATCATATAGGTTGCAAGAACTTATCCATATGGACAGTGGGTGGTAGTGTTTGATAGGTTGGAACGCGTCCATTTTGGTCTAAGGGAAGGCTTCTGAAAGATCTTGTCTTGGGAAACCAAGTCCTGTGGGGAAAGTGCACCACCTCTGTAGAGTGTAAAATCTAAGTACTTAGCCATGTCCCTGGTAAAGGACAATTTGAGCATCAAGACATGGAAGCAATCAAGAATCTCATCATTCCAATTTCTAAAGTTAAAACTTGTGGTTTGAACAAGGGTTGTTTGAAATCTTCAATCTTTGATTGAGAGATGCCTTGGAAAAGATTTTGTCAAAACAAAAACTTAGTATTTTAAAAATGATAAGGAAAATCTATATTGAGAAATGCAAGCCTCAACTCCACTTAGCCAAATGCATATAGATGATAGTCTCCACTACACTACCATAGTATCACTTGCCAATACAATTCAAATGTATTGACCCTTGTGGCTGTAACTTGTTATGTTGCAGGTTTGATTGATATAGTGAAGTGTGTTGATTAGGATTACAAAGTCTACAACCAACATGTCTGCCTGTGGCATTTTGAAGATGAAGGACCCATACTTATAGTTATTCCGCTGCAATGTAATGTAATAGCCAAATGAGCTATGTTTGATGTAATAAACTTATGTTATTCCTGGTTATAAAGTTATATTATGACCTTTGTTTCTTGATATTACATCTTAACTGTGGATGCTAGCTATTGATCCAGGGACTAGCATTGTAAACACAGGAGGAATCTACCTTATTAGTTCGAGACCTCCACACTTGGCCACCCGAAACACCTCCGTGGTGACAAATGTTCGGATGCTGCGTCTGCGACGCAAAGATAAGACCTACAGATATCATCTAATGGCCTGGCAACGCACCTGACTGCGCTCTGCTAGTATAAATCCATGCCAACAGGCGTGATGAAAAATCCCGACGGACGCGTTGGGTGCATCAATTAAAAACACTGGAATTCTACTCCTATAAGTCCTCTGCGGCCTGAGTCGAATTACGCCAGCATATGTTCCGGGTTCGAGTTAAGGGACTCGAACCTGATGAAGATCATGTTGTTTCGTCCTAAGACAGTTAACTGACCCTGATCCGTTGGGTGAGTCAGGCACATGTATCAACAGTCCCTACACGCATATACTTTTACTACCCAGTTGCACCTGAAGGATTGAAGAGTCCTCAGCCGAATCTACGATTCGACTGATCACTCGGGGGCTACTGACATGGTTATACCCTGCGGGTACGTGACTTCAGCATACCTGGTCCAGCCCAAGGAAGGCCCACGGCAGATGTACGCCGGACCATGAAGATTTTCGGGTGGCCAAGGTCCATGACGCCTTCGAGTCCTTGGAGAACAAGACTAGCGCAGATAGGAAATTCAGAGGGGTAAAACCCTAGAACCTGTAACCGACTAGGACTATGCCCGGGACCTGCCTAAGTCTATATAAAGGCCAGGAGGGCACGTCCTAGATCTCTCGATTCATACTTTCGCACACGCACCTCCACGCCAGATCGAATCTGCGCACCTGTAACCTTCGGTTCCGCCGTAATCAAGAGCAGACAAGCAGGAGTAGGGTTTTCCCTCCGGGGGCCTGAAACTGGGTAAATCTCGTGTCCCCTGGTTGCTTGTCTGTTAACCGTTCCACGATCTCCAGCATCCCCATCTTCTCCAAAACCCAAGTCCATAACAATGGGCATTGATGAGATTAAACCTCGTCAACCATATCACAGAAAACACTCCCTGCAAAAACAAGTTAGACGCCTCTACTTTGTTGTTGCATGTTTTACGTGGCTCATGGGAGTAGCAAGCTAAGAACGATTCTTACCTACGGAAAGTCACAACGGTGATATTATGGTTGCCAAACTCCGGTGTTAAACCCATGACAACTATAGTGAGAGAAACAGGCATCCACCAGCCGTATGTGTGGAACAAGCCACACGTCAAGTGCGGAGTCGGTCTCGCGAACGACGTCGCGTAAGGTTGGCCTGGACCGCTTCAATCTCACTATCCCGCGTCATAAGAAGAACACAAACAAGAGGCTTTCAACAGAAAACATCAACGCCCGCAACAACCATGTTGCGTTCTACTCGTGAATCACATCTACGCATAGATCTAGCTCTGATACCACTGAAGGGTTTCGCGGCATAGTAAATCAAAATTTTCTACGGTGCGAACAGAGGGAAGCCAAGATCTAATCTAGGAGATGAAAACAACGAGAGAGATTGGATTAGATCTTCATACCCTTGAAGATTCGCACAGCGGAACGTTCGTCGGAACGTGGGTGATGTAGTCGTACTCGCTTCTCCTCCTCACGATCCGATCCGATCTAGCACCACAAGTGGCGATGCCTCCGTGAGATGCACACGTGCGGCACCTCGACGTCTCCTCCTTCCTTGGTCCAGCAATTATGGTGGAGAGATGGGTTGGATCTACAACGCGACGGCGTGGTGCAATTGGTGGAGAGTTTCTGCAGCAGGGCTTCGCATACACGCAGTCGGGAGGGAGAGAGAGAGGAGGGCAGCAGGGCGGCTAGGGTTGAGGAGGAGGTGTAGGGGGGTGGTGTGCCCCATCCCTCTATATATAGAGGGGTGGGAGCCTGCCCTAACCCCTCCCCCAAGCCCTAGGCCGGCGGCCAAGGAGGGAGGAGTGGGGGGCAAGTAATCCCCCCCCTTCTAGAAGCTCCAATCTAGGGTTTCCCCTTGTTTGGCCAGCTGGGCCCTATGGGGCCTTGTGCCCCTGGCCCAATGCGGCCAGGGAACTCCCTCATAGGCCCATGCCCCCTCCCGACAGGTGGGACCACGTTGGTCCCCCTCTGGAAGGTTCTAGAAGCTTCCGGTACAATACCGATTAACCCAGAACAATTCCGAACTCCAAAAACTGCACTGCCTGATATGAATCTTATTCTCCGGACCATTCCGGAACCTCTCGTGATGTCCCGGATCCCATCCGAGACTCCGAACAAAAACTCATAAACCAAATATCCAATCAATCCTAGCGTCGAGACACGTTAAGTGTGTGACCCTGCGGGTTCGAGAATATGCGGGCATGATCTTCTATCAATAATCAACAGCGGGGTCTGGAAACCCATATTGACTCCCACACATTCATCGATGATCATATCGGATGAACCACGATGCCAGGATTCACTCAATCCCATATATATATTCCCTTCGTCTCGCAATTTTACTTGCCCGAGATTCGATCGTCGGTACCATCATACCTAGTTCAATCTCGTTCACAGCAAGTACTTTACTCGTTCCGTAATCCGATATCACTTTGTGATTAACTCCTTAACCACATGCTTGCAAGCGGTGTTGATATCGATTACCGAGTGGGCCCGAAGTATATATCTCCGACTTGGGAGGGATAAACCCCATCTCGATACATACAACCCAACAGATACTTTCCGATCACCTGAGAGACACCTTTATGATCACCCTCTCATAGGATGATGTTTGATGACCTCAAAGCTTTCTTCCGATACCAGGGAGTTGTATTATCTCATGGTCTAAGGAATACAATATTTGACATAAGAAAAACTTCGCAAAGACGAACACGATGACACGATCTAATTGCTTCGCTTAGTTTGGGTCTGTCCATCATATCATTGTCCCAATGATATGATCTCATTATCAATTGACAACTCATGTCTATGGTTAGGAAACCTTAACCATCATTAATCAATGAGCTAGTCCATAGAGGTGTACTAGGGACACGGTGTTGTTCACAAACCACACAAGTATTAAAGTTTCCGCTTAATACAATTCTAGCATGGAATATAAACATTATCATGAACAAGAATTATAATAATAACATCTTTATTATTGCCTCTAGGGCATAATTCCAACAAAAAGCCAGATTTACCTCTACTAAGTTCAGAAGCAAAGGATGCCAGTTAAAGTTTTATAACCCTAAGTGGGACCTTGTATTTCATATCACAACCCTGTTGTGGTCAAGTCAAAGTCTCCATTCATTTCATAAGTCATTTCAAAAACATCTGACGGGGGAACAGTATGGCCACTCAAACTGTCCATAACCACGGACGCGGCTAGTCGAATAGTTTGACACTCTGCAGAGATTGTACACTTTCACCACAACATTCGATACATCCGTCAGGAACAAATCCTGAATTCACCATACTCAATACGCGGATAATCAATCCTAACCTTTCAATTACACGCCCTAGTATAAGCACCTCTCCTGTGAGTTTGGCCTCCCAACCATGACCAACTATCATCTTGGGTACAGCACAGGTGGACAATCTTCAGAAGTTAGCCTCAGCTCAGACCTTGGCCATGAGGGAACTAATACTAAGGTATATAAGTTTCCAGTCAAGCCCTACCCAATTCTCGAGTATTGTGGTTGTACGGTAAAATTGGAATGGTATCGCATCCAGACAACCATCAGTTTTATAAAGGGGTAAGGCTCATGCCTCAACATTTTTATCACCATAAATCATATGGTGTTTGGAAACACATGTCCAAAACATTTCAATAGAATGATCCATCATTAAAAGGTTTTCATAACCATTTTTCCACCAAGTATTCCCATCTAAAGTTGATCAAGTTTTATGCTTAGCACTAGCATCTACAAGTGGGGGTAAGTACCAATGAGGGGTGGTAAATAAGTGGAGTTTTAACTAAGTTCACTCTCATGCCTTAGGATGACATCAAGATTATCTATCTTAGGCCAAATTTTATGCTCTTTATGCAACCTTCAATTATATTTCTAGAATCCACAATTCACTTAAGGAAACTCTAAGTAATAGCTTTGATAAAGAAATAAAGTATAAAGCTTGCAAGTAAAACTAGGATTGGTTTATCAAGTGGTTATGATCATATATGCTTTAAGGCATATAATGGGCATGGTAACAAGCAATTATTAGCTTGCAAGTATTGGCTTGCATAGGTCAACTTGATTAGTAAAGCTTGCTAAATTGCAAGTGTTAGCTTGCACATTCAACTAGTAGTATTAGGCTTGCCTTGTGCAGAGCAGTGGTTGAAGTTCTCCTCGGCTTCTTCTTCATAGTATCCTCCTTCTTCCTCGTATCCTTGGTCGGTACTAGCGTCTATGAATAAATACGAGGTACACAATCACCAAACCATACTTAACTACTTGCAATCATCACACAAAGGGGTCCTATAGATGATCTAGCATCATCTCTAACATTACAAGATTAAAACTTGGTTTAATTCCTTTTATTTTTAGAAAAGTAATTTCTACTCATTGAAAAACTACTTAGGATTTAATATTCTTCAAACCAAACATGTGATCATGTTTACACATGTCATCACCACATATTTCAGTACATGGGAAAGTTATTTAAAGTGGTGTCACAATTTAATAAGGTTTAACCTTTTATTTTAACTAAATAAAGTGGCTAGAAATGCCTATGTGGCATTCTTTTATTACTTGGTCATTATTTCCGTAAGTAAACCTATATATTTTTATATATTCTGAAAGGTATGATCAAATGTGATTTTTGAGAGTTGGAATCAACTCAAAATCTATTATGGTTTAAATTTGAAAAATATTTGAATGCAGAAAAGCTTATGCATTGTTATTTTTACCAAGGATGATCTACAGATCCAAATGATTTAAATCCAACGGGCTTGGATTCAGCATTTCCAGACCTTTCTAACAAAATTGGTTTCATTCAATTTGGTTCACTGAATCGATCTGGGTTGATTCTTGAATCTAGGTACAGAAGTGTGTTTGAAATAAAATGGAAGAGGTTAATTTCATATGACTGGGCTGCGCGGGAAATAATACTGGGCCGGCCTGCTAAGCACAACGCTTACGCGGCCTGGTTAAGTCGCTGTCCCAACGCGTCAGTGAGACGAGGGGGTGCGAAGCTGTATGGGGCGATGTAGTGCGTTCGATCTAGTTCTAATCCAATGGCTGAGGGTCATCGTCGACGTTGGGTAACGCCGGCGAGACAGAAACCTAACGCGGTAGGTGGGGGTCGTCGGGGGCTCACCGGGGCTCAGGCAACGGTCGGCGAGGCGAGCGAACGACGAAGTCGACAACGGCGAACCTCCTGGTACCGGCGGCTTCTCCTAGGGAGCCTCCAATTGCTGGCTCCCTTCTTCTCCAGAGGCGGCGGGCTCCGGCGAAGTGCTGCTCGCCTTGCTTCGGGAATGGGGTGGGACGATCAGTGAGGAGAGGGGAGTGAGATGGTGTGCTCAATTCGGCTGGGGGTGGCCTCTATTTATAATTGCGACGACAAGACCGAACGGCATGGGCAGGCGACGGTGGCGACATAGCTACGGGCTGCTAGAGGCATGGCCGGCGGTGGCGATCGCTTGGTGGTCTCCTGGCGATGCTCTGCGGCTTTAATGCGCATGTAGGGGTGGTGGCAAATGGTCTGGAACGTGCGATGCTCTGCACGGCCGAGGCGGCGTCTTCGACGGCGAGCGGTGGCTACGGGGCATGGGGCGGTGAACGGGGGTGTCTGGCGGTCTCCTGGGTCGGTGGTGATCACGTATGCACGCGGTGAGGGCGGCGCACAGTCTGTGGGCTTCGGTCGCGGGTGGCGCTCTGGCGCATGCTCGGCATGGTTGACAGAGGCACGAGCGCGGCGTTCCTGGGTGCTCTAGTCGATGTCTTCGAGGTAGGGCTGGTCGAGAGGGGGCAGTGAGGCATGGGCTTGCTCCCAAACACGGTTGGCACGGATAGTTCCTCTCCTAGCTTGCTGTCTACACTGGGGTGGCATGGTGAGCTTCGGCTGTTCACCATTGATGGCATTTCCAAGCTTACAGTGGGGCTAGATGTTTACAAATCATCTAGATGATCTACTAAAGCCTAGTTGCAACCAGAGAGGGAACAAATTAGGCTCAAATCACTGCTCCAAATAGTGTTTGGATTTTATTTGATTTGCATCTGCAAGGTGTTTGATGAAATGGCCGCATGAATTCAAGTTTTGAATTTTGAAAAGATTTTTGGTGGGTTTGCTAGGTTGGTGCTGGTGAGTCTGCAGATGCTTGGGTTTTGAAAGTTGAGCTTGTTTGAGTGGTTTTTGAAAAAGTGGGATCTTCCCATATGATAAAGATACAATTTTGAATTGTCATTTAAACTATGCATTTGAAAGTTTCTAGATGATCACAAGGTGGGCCTTGATACTTTGTTATGCGTACTATCAAGGGGTGTAAAGATCCAAACAAGTTTCTGTTAAGTTCTGAAAGTTTGGGGCAGCCAAAGTAGGCATGGGAGTTAAATTGGTCAAAATGACCATTCACTCCATTTGGCTTATTTTTATTTATTGGTCTTTGGGAAAAGGATGGGGATTGTTTAGATGATGTTTATTTCACCTAAGAATCCTTTTAAAAGCAAAGAAACACATAAACAAGGCAATTCAAAAGAATTCAAAATGGGATGCATACACACATGCATGCTTTCATATTTTTATTTAGAAAAGTTTTTGTTAACCCTAATTTTGGTGATTAGAGTTTGATGATCTAAGTTTAGTATTTTTGGGATGTTACACTAGCCAATCCGAATCTCGAGGGCGAGATTCACCTTAAGGGAGTTAGATTTGTAACATCCCAAAAATCATGATTTCAAAGTTTGCATATCATTCATGCATTCATAATCATTATAGGATAATTCTCAAATGAGATTTCAAACAGAAGCATTTGAATGTCTATTATTTTCTGTAAGAAAGGCAATGGCCCACTTCTACTCTCTAGTATGAGATTATTTGTTTTAGAACCATAAAGATTTGAACTTAGAGTTGATTGATATTTTCTAAAGCTTGGAAAATATTTTCAAAACAAAGTATGAATTTAAAACCATTCATATGTCTTTATTAAACAATTGTTGAAGGCATTGTTTATTTTTAAATACCAATGTGCCAATGTATTTCCAAGTGTACAACATTGTTCTATAGCCAATTATGTACTTGTTTCACCTTACAAAAATCTAGGAGATGTTTGAATTCAAATCACTTTAAATTCATTTGAAAAGGATTCCTAGAAAATCAAACACAAAAAGAAAAAGACAAAAGAAATGTTAAAAGGCCGGCGCCACACTTTCGGCCCAGTAGCAAAAGCAGCCCACTCGGGATTTTCTCTTCCCCTCCGTTTCTCACCCGCACGCGTACCCCTCCCTCACTTACGTGCTGACCCCACCATCCACCTTAGCATCGTCGTCAATCACGTGCCGGAGGAACTGCTCGCCACTGCCGTTTCCTCCCGAATTAAAATCCTTTGATTGCGCTTGATTCATGGAGTAATTCCCCCTCCTGGCTCGGATATATAATCCCCACCACTCGACGACCATTTCCCCCCACTTCACTCGCTCGCTCCGCCACCAGGCTGTCTCCAATTTCTCTCACACCACCGCTGTACCGACGAGCTCCGGCGATGAAATTCCGGTGAGCCTGATCACCTCTGCCCTTCTAATTCATACGAGCGTGTTCCTTACAACCTTATGAATCTCCTGACCTCTTTCCTTTGGCTGCGCATGACCCAGGCTGCCATCCCCGTCCACCTCCGCAAGTGACAGAGCCGCTGCTCAACTTTGGCGAGTTGTTCTAGTTAGTCCCGAGCGCGCCTTACCCTCTCTTTGATACTCACATGACCAGCATTGCTTCCTGCATCTAACGCACCACTTATTTCTCTCTGGCATGATCTACATCCTCGGCAATGTCGACGAACAGCCGTGCCTGACACCTTCACGAACTCCGGCGAGCAATCCCTGACGACTCCGAGCGCCCCTCCGCCAACGAAGACCACCTTGAGCATCAGCATCGTCACGCGAACACGATGAGCTACCCCGCTGCCCTTCTCGTTTCCTATAACGCCGGCGACATCACTGTCTGACCGCGCCGCCGCCAGCCACCGTCGCATCGCCGCTGACTTTTGGTTCGTTTGATATGGGCCGTTAGATCTGGATCGGATGTGTAGGAATAGATCACTTAAGCGAAGAGGTAAGTTAGATCTGAGCCGTCCAATGCGTTTAATCCAACGGCCCGCGAGCATGATCCAGTGGAAAGCGGTATCGTCCAATCAGACAGCGCCGCGTGGCCTATGTTTTGATTTAAAATCTGAAATTAGATCTATTAGTTATTCAAACTTGCAAAATTCATAACTTTTGATCCACACGTTTAAATTTTGTAAATTTTATATCATTGGAATCAGGAGAAAGAATTATATCCAATTATGCACTCTGTTGAATAAATTTCATCCTTAAAATGGGTTTGTTTTTCAGAGACATTTATAAGCTTATTTTGTACATAGAAAATGTATGGAAAATGTTCTAAGGGCCAAATTAATTTTATTTAGTGCATAATTGTTTTGTTTATGATTTAGTACTGTTCCACTTGTCTTGTTTGATTTATAAAGTCATCACATGGCATTTTCATGCATTCATATATTTTTGCTTGTTTATTTTCATATGTGAATTTGGTGCTATCATTTTATGTGTAGATTTTGGTGCTAGTGGTGATTGTGATTGTGAGGATTGTTGCTACTACCCCAACTACCAAGGCAAGTGGTGATTCATATTTTTGTCCCAATATTTTGACTATGCACTAGAATTATTTTGTATAGGGCTTGCATGAATATTTTGCTAAGTATCTATATGTTACGCTTGGGAAATCCTAGTAGTTGTAGAATTGTTAGAATTTCCTCTAAGTTAAGATACTTGCTATTTCCATGCTTAGCCTAGCTAGTAGCAACCAAGGGTGAAATATATACATGCTATGGAAAAATGTTGCTAAGTCTTTGACTTATGTTTTTGCTTAATAAAACAACTAAGTGAATGAAACACCTGGGTGGAATGGTAATTTCTTGGTGGTTTTTGGTTGAGTGGTTACACAAGGCCCATTTTTATGGTTTACCTTGTGTATCTCACTTGTGGATTGCCACCCAGGAACAAAGGGATTTGAGATGCCAAATGTTAAGAAGCTTCTAGTGCAACCACATGGCATTATGGGATCTGCCTGGATCATATAGGTTGCAATAACTTAGCCATTTGGATAGTTGGTGGTAGTGGGATGATAGGTTGGAACGCTTCCATTTGTTCCAAAGGAAGGCTTCTGAAAGGTCCTGTCTTGGTGAAAATCAAGTCTTGTGGGGAAAGTGCACCACCTCTGTAGAAGGAAGAAACTAAGTACTTAGCTGTGTCCCCGGTAATGAACAACTTGAGCATCAAGACATGGAAGCTATCAAGAATCTCCTCATCCCAATTTTCTAAGTTAAAACTTGTGGTTGAACAAGGGTGAAGGTTCACCAAGTTCTATTGGTGGTTCCTTGGGAGTTTTTGCCAAACAAAAACTTAGTGTTTTCAACTGATAGGTACAACCTATTTTGAGCAAAGCAAGCCTAAGCTACACTTAGCCAAATTCATGTAGTAACTAGATGCTAATATTCTACTAAGGTATCACTTGCCAATACTATTCCAATGCATTGACCCACTGTGGCTGTAACTTTTGATGTTGCAGGTTACTCGGATGATGATTAGGGGTTATGAGTCTACACTCAACATGCTTGCCTGGGGCACATGAAGATGAAGACTTTTATTTATATTGTTATGATAAACTCTTGTACTAGCCTATGGCTATGGAGTTGTAAAAGACTATGTTATCTCTGGAATGACGATGTAATAATGACCTTTGTTTCTGTGTACTTCATCTTAAACTGTGGATGCTAGCAATTGATCCAGGGACTAGCATTGCAATCACAGGGATCTTTACCTTTATAAAGGTGGGATCTTACAAGAAACTTGCAACAAACAGTAGCAACTTTACCGAATGGGCCATGAATTTGAGGATTCTCCTCTCTGCTGCACAAAAGGTGGGATCCACCTTTTGAGGATGCCCCTGACAAGGAGAAGAATGTCTATCAGACTCGTCAGGAGGACGACAACTTAGTTCATTGCGGCATATTGTATGGGATAGATCCAGAACTTCGAAAGCGTTTCGAAAACGACAGTGCTTTTGATACAATGCGTGACTTGAAAATGATTTTCGACACACATGCTGCTGTAGAGAGCTACAATTCTTCAGAAAAGTTCTTTAGCTGTATGATGGAAGAGCATAGCTCCGTAAGTGAGCATGTACTCAAGATGTCGGGTTACGCCAATAAGCTTCTGTCCTTGGGATATCGATTCCCATTGAATTAGGCATCCATCATGTTCTGCAGTCTCTGCCACCTAGCTATAAGAGCTTTGTGATGAACTATAATATGCAAGGCATGAAGAAGTCTATCTTCGAGCTTCTGTCAATGCTTAAAACTGCAGAAGTGGAGATCAAAAAGGAACATCAAGTGTTGATGATCAATAGGAACACTGGTCTCAAGAAAGACAAGAAGGGAAAACGGAAGGGAAGTAAGGGTGGCAAGCCGGTTGGCGTGCCTGAAAAGAAACCCCGAGATAGCCCTAAGTCTGGTACCGAGTGCTACTATTGTAAGGGGACTGGCCACTGGAAGCGCATTTGCCCCAAGTATTTGGCAGACAAGAAGGCCGGCAAGGCAAACAAAGGTATATATGATATACATGTTATTGATGTGTACTTGACTAGTGCTTGCAGTAGCACCTGGGTATTTGATACCAGTTCAGTTGCTAATATTTGTAACTCGAATCAGGGGCTACGTAACAAGCGACCGCTAGCAAGGGGTGAGGTCAAGATGCGTGTTGGCAATGGATCAAGCGTTGATGTGATCTCCGTCGGAACGCTACCTCTCCACTTGCCGTCGGGATTAGTTATAGACTTGAATAATTGTTATTTGGTGCCTGCACTGCGCATGAACATTGTATCTGGATCGTTTTTGATGCGAAGTAGTTATTCATTTAAATCCGAGAACAATGGTTGTTCTATTTATATGAATGAAATCTTTTATGGTCATGCACCGATGATGAATGGTTAATTTCTATTAGATCTCGATAATAATGTTACACATATTCATAATGTTGATGCTAAAAGGATTAAACTTAATGATGATATATCCGCATATATGTGGCACTGCCGTCCATGTCATATTGGCGTTAAACGCATGAAGAAGCTCCATTCGGATAGACTTTTGGAATCACTTGATTTTGAATCATTTTATACATGTGAGACATGCCTTATGGGCAAGATGACTAGAACGCCGTTTTCCGGTTCAATGGAACGGGCGACAGATTTATTGGAAATCATACATTCTGATGTATGGGGTCCAATGAGTGTGTCGGCGCAAGGTGGATATCGTTATTTTGTTACTTTCATGGATGATTTGAGTAGATACGGTTATATCTACTTGATGAAACACAAGTCTGAAACCTTTGAAAAGTTCAAGGAATTTCAGAATGTAGTGGAAAATCATCGTAATAGAAAGATCAAATTTCTATGGTCCGACCGTGGAGGTGAGTATCTAAGTTACGAGTTTAGCACTCATATGAAAGAGTGTGGAATTGTTTCACAACTCACGCCTGCCGGAACACCACAGCAAAATGGTGTGTCGAAACGTCGTAATCATACTTTATTGGATATGGTTTGATCTATGATGTCTCTGACCAACTTGCCGTTGTCATTTTGGGGTTATGCACTAGAAACTGCTGCATTCACTTTAAATCGGGAACCATATAAATCCGTTGAAAAGACACCGTATGAATTGTGGTTTGGAAACAAACCTAAGTTGTCATTTCTTAAAGTTTGGGGATGCGATGTTTATGTGAAGAAACTTCAACCGGATAAACTCGAACCCAAAGAGGAAAAATGCGTCTTCATAGGATACCCTAAGGAAACTATTGGGTATTCCTTCTATCACAGATCCGAAGGCAAGGTTTTTGTTGCCAGGAATGGATACTTTCTAGAGAAAGAGTTTCTCGCGAAAGGTGTGAGTAGTCGGAAGGTAGAACTCGAAGAGGTTATTGAACCTTCTCTTCAAAGTATGGCGAGTAGCGCAGCACCAGAAGTTGTTCCGGAGTTGGCTTCACCAGTTGAAGAGGGAACTAATGATAATGATCATGAAACTCCCAAAGAGAGTACTACCCAACCTCGCAGGTCTAGTAGGGCGTGTGCAGCTCCTGAGCTGTACGGAAACCCTGTTATGAATTTCATGGTTGATGAAATTGATGACCCTGTGACGTATGAAGAAGCGATGATGAGCCCGGATTCCAACAAATGGTTAGAAGCCATGAAATCCGAGATGGAATCCATGTATGAAAATCAAGTTTGGAACTTGGTGGAATTACCTCACGACCGAAAGGCCGTGGAGAACAAATGGATTTTCAAAAGGAAAACTGATGCTGATGGTAATGTGACCGTCTATAAAGCTCGACTTTTCGCAAAGGGGTTTTGACAAATTCAAGGAGTTGACTACGATGAGACATTCTCTCCCGTAGCGATGCTAAAGTCAGTTAGGATTATGTTAGCAATTGCTCCATATTTCGATTATGAGATATGGCAGATGGATGTCAAAACCGCGTTTCTCAATGGTAATATTGAAGAAAAGTTGTATATGATACAACCAAAGGGTTTTGTCGATCCTAAGGATGCTAACAAGGTGTGCAAGCTTCAGAGATCCATCTATGGATTGAAGCAAGCATCACGAAGTTGGAATCTCTTCTTTGATGAGGTGATCAAAGAGTTTGGATTTGTCCAAACTTATGGAGAAGCTTGTATTTACAAGAAAGTGAGTGGGAGCAATGTGGCATTTCTGATATTATATGTGGATGACATATTATTGATCGGAAATGATATAGATCTTTTAAACAGTGTTAAAAGTTATCTAAACAGCAAATTTTCAATGAAGGACCTAGGTGAAGCGTCATACATATTAGGCATAGAGATCTATAGAGATAGATCTAGGCACCTAATAGGGCTATCGCAAAGTACATACCTTGATAAGATTTTAAAGGAGTTTAAAATGGACGGAAGTAAGAAGGGGTTCTTACCTATGTTGCAAGGCAAGACATTGAGTAAGACTCAAAGTCCGGCTACGGCGGAAGAAAGAGAGATAATGGACAAAGTCCCCTATGCTTCAGCCATAGGCTCTATAATGTACGCCATGCTATGTACAAGACCGGATGTGGCACATGCTATTAGTTTGACTAGTAGGTACCAATCAGATACAGGTTCGAAACACTGGATAGCGGTCAAGAATATCCTTAATTACTTACGTAGAACTAAGGATATGTTTCTTGTATACGGAGGTGAAGAAGATCTCGCCGCTAAGTGTTATGTCGACGCAAGCTTTGACACCGATCCGGATGACTCTAAGTCTCAATCCGGATACGTATTTATCATGAATGGCGGAGCGGTTAGTTGGAGGAGTTCCAAACAACCTATGGTGGCGGGATCAACAATGGAGGCCGAATATGTTGCTTCTTCGGAAGCGGCTCAGGAAGCGGTTTGGATGAAGGAGTTCATATCCGAACTAGGAGTGGTTACAAGTGCGTTGGACCCAATGGTGATCTATTGTGACAACAATGGTGCCTTTGTCAATGCCAAAGAACCAAGGTCTCACAAGAATTCCAAGCATATTAAGCGCCGGTTTCACTACATCCACGAGCATGTCAAGGATGGAGATATAAAGATTTGTAAAGTACACACGGATCTCAATGTAGTAGATCCGTTGACTAAAACTCTCCCTAGAGCAAAACATGATTAAGACCAGAACTCCATGGGTGTTGGATTCATCACTATGTAACTAGATTATTGTCTCTAGTGCAAGTGGGAGACTAAAGGGGATATGCCGTGAGAGGCAATAATAAAGTGTTTATTATGTGTATTCCAAGTATATGATAGATGTTTATTTTGCATGCTATAATTTTATTAATATGGAAACATTAATACATGTGTGTTTAATAAACAAACAGAAAGTTCCTAGTTATGCCTCTCTCATAAACTAGCTCGTTGATTAACAAGATGATCAAGGTTTCCTGATCATGGACATTGGATGTTGTTAATAACGGGATCACAACATTAGTGTAATTGTGTGATGAACATTCATCCTAAGTATAGCATTACGATCAAAGTCATTGAGTTTATATTGCTATAACAACTTACGAAGTGATCCTAATCCTTAGACCATGAGATCATGTCAATCACTAACACCGGAAGAGTTTCTTGATAACATCAAACGTCACACTATAACAGGGTGATTATAAAGATGGGTTCAGAACTAATAAAGTGTTATGTTGAGGCCCATGGATCAAGAGTGGAATTTGTTCATCCCGATGACGGATAGAAATACTCTGGGCCCTCTCAGTGATATCACATTGGTTAGCTTGCAAGCAAGTGATTTGATCACTAGAATGTTATATCAAGGGAACGATAAAAGAGTGCATGTCAATAACGGATATGCCGATGATCGAATCTCGGAGATGTAATATATTGCGAAACAAAGGGATTAAGATACTAGCATAAAAGGTTCAGACGATCACAAGCAAGTCATCGTTGAATGTGTGGGAGTCGGTATGGGTCTCCAGATCCCGCTTCTGATTATTGATCCGAGAGGGGTCTCGATCATGTCCACATTATTCACGAACCGTAGGGTGACACACTTAAGAGACACCGACATCCAATTGGAGCAAAAGTTTCATGCCGGAAAGAATAACAAGCGCAGGAATTTATTTCACTAGATACCGAAACACGTTTTTGGGTGAAATTGCAGAAAGTGTTTTTGCATGTGAAATAGAATTCTAGCAAGGGGTTATATGTGAATGTTTTTCATTAAAGTAATTTACAAATTTCTGAATAAATAAAAAGAGTTTTATTTAATGAGAGTTTGCATTAAATTTGGTGGAAATTTAATTGCAAGTTTGAGTGGGATTTTGAGTGGAGGGAAATGAAGAGGTTTTTGTGAGTGGAGTGTCCACCCACATGAAGAGGGAAGGGCAAGGGGAAGCCCCCATGCGACGGCCACCCCCTTGGGGTCCCCCCCCTCTCCTATAAAAGGCACCCCCCTCCTCACTTCTCACTCATACCTCCTCGTGAAGGATCTCTCTCCCACTCTAGAATTTATCCCCCATGGTCTCGTACTAGCGAGATACATGTTCCCTGTGGCTATTCGGCAAGAAAGAATTGTGCTTCCGCTGCATCGCTGGAGCGAGGAGGCGGAGGTTGCTCGATGCCTCGGACGTGTGTGCGAGCATGGATGCGCTGCTGATTTGTGGCGCAAGGACTTCCTCTCGATCTTGAGATCGACAAGAGATCATCTACATCAACCACGAGTTTAATTCGTTAAGCTTTGTCGGTCTTAAAGGGTATGTTCTCTACGGATATACATCCTCCCGTTGTTTGTATCTTGTAGATAGATCTTGGTACATAGTTCGTCCCATCATAGGAATTTTTTTGTTTTCTATGCTGCGAACCCTACAGAAATGACCGCGGCGGCGAAGTGATTAAGTAGCTAGGAGGGCCGAGGGAATTATGCGGTGCTTCAATGCCAATTAAGCGAGAAATCAAATGCGGCGTTTTTGGAGGAAACGGTGGTGGCGACAGAGTCTGCGCGCGCGGGGGTTTGGAAGAAGGTGCTGACCTGGCTTGGTCCCAGTGGCAGCGTCGGCGGGGCAGAGCGGGCGCGGGTGAGAGAGAGAGAGAGAAGAGGGGAACCCGGGTGGGCTGTCTTTTGGGCCGTTTCTGCTGTTGGGCTGGAATAGTGGCGCAGGCGCTGCGCCATTTCTTTTCTCCTTTTCTATTTCTTATTTGATTTTCTGAAATTATTTTCAAATGCTATCAAAATGAGTTTGAATTCAAACTTCTTCTAGATTTTTGTAAAGTGACCCAAGCACATATTTGTGTATAAAACATTGTTGTTTGCTCACAAATACATTGGCCCATTAAATAAAATAGAATTAAAACCATGCCTTATTTAAATATTTATAATAGGCATACAAATGGTTTTAAATTTAGATTCTTGTTTTGAAACTTTGATCAAGCTTTGAAATCAACATTCAAATCATTTATAGTTGAAACAAAGTATTCTCATGATTTAACAATGGAAATGAAGCCTTTGCCTTTCTTACATAAAATAATAGGCAAACAATTGGCTTCGGTTTTGCAATCTTGTTTGAAAATAACTTAAAATGCATGAGGATGCATGAATGATGTGCAAACTTTATAAATCATGATTTTTGGGATGTTACAAATCTAACCCCCTTAAGGTGAATCTCGCCCTCGAGATTTGGATTGGCTAGCAAATAGGTGGGGGTGGTCTTTCCGAAGATCATCTTCTCTTTCCCAAGTTGCTTCCTCTTCGGAATGGTGGTTCCACTGAACTTTGCAAAACTTGATAGTCTTAGTCCAAGTAACTCTTTCCGCAGTCTCAAGAATCTTGATAGGTTTCTCCTTGTCACATCCCAAGATTTTCCAAATCTTGTAATGTGAAAAATTAAATGAATAAAATAAAACTTTGTTGATTTTCAGGGTGAGAAGAAACTTTTTGATTCCAATTGGAAACCTTCAAACCTATTTGATCAAATAAAATCCTAAAGGGATTTAAAAAGATAAATAAACAATAAAGTTAAAAATATTTGAAATTACTATTTTTGGATCTTTAATTAAAAGATTTGGTTTTCAAATGAAAAGGAAGAAATATAAATAAGGATTATTTTATAAGCCAAATTAAAACTTGGCCAAGCCTTTGAAATAAAATATTTCTATTTGATAAAAATAGTAAAGGTTTATTTAAATAAAATAATAAGGATTTAATATCCAAGTTTATTAAAAATAAAGGTTTTACTATTTTAATTAAACATCAAAACTTATTTATTTATTTTAAACAAGTTTCCAAGTATTCTTTATTTCCAAATAAAACCTACTGATTTGGTTTTGAAAATATTTAGATTTCAAATGGAGATTTTAAATAAATTAAAACCCATTTGATTTATTAACCAATGTCCATTTTATTTAATTATAAATGGACCCTAAAATAAAAATATTATATTATTTTGGGACATGGAATATTGTTGTTAAACAGAACCAAAACTCAATGCAAAGTTTGGAGGATTTTTTTAATTGATTTTTTTGTTTGAAATTCAAAACAGAAAATCGAAATAGAAAAAGAAAAAGCAATCAGGAAGAAAAATAAATAGAAACGGACGCAGCCCAACCCACTTGGCCCAACAGCCCGGTCACAGCCCAGTTTTCCCCTCCCTCTCTGCGAACCGTTTTCCACCGAAATTCCAACCCGCTAAGTCGCTGACTACTGGACCCCGCTTCCCCTCTCTCTCCTTCGCTGACGAAGCGGACCCACGCAGCCAGCACACCATTTTCTACCCTCGCGGTGACCACGCCTCCAACGCCTCCTCGCCGTTTTTGGCTGTTGAAGCCGGTGTAAATACGCGTTATTACCTCCATTAATCCCTCACTCGACCACACCTTCTTAATCGCCTGCTTGCCCCCTCTCTTTCCCCCCAGACACCGCACCACCGGAGCCACCAGGCTGCACGAATCGCAACCTCGAACCCCTCTGCTCCGACGAGCCACCGTGCAAATTCCGGCGAGCACGAACCTCCCCACTGCCCCCTGAGCACACAGGTGTGATCCCCATCGTCTCCTGCATCTCCTAGCACCAACCCCACACCCGCGCGAGCACCGTAGCCTCGACAGCAACATCGACTGTACGCCGCCGTAGTCTGCCACTTCTCCGGCGAAGCACCCTGGTAAAATCTGACCGCCCTAACCCATCTAGCTCACACACGTGTATTCGCCACACTCTTCCGCATCTAACGAACCCTCTGCCTCATCTTTGTGTGCCCTGTAGCGTCGACAACATCGACACCTGAGCAAGCCCGACGCCGACGACATCTCCGGCGAGCGATTACTCACACTCAAGTGCGTCCCTTCGCCAGCCAGTACCACCTCGAGCTTCAGCAAGCCTCTACGAGTATGGTAAGCCTCGGCAACCTCTTCCTCGCTTCCTCTAGCACCAGCTCCGCCGTAGCCAGACACGCCGCCGCCGCCTGCCGCCACCAGTGCCGCCCGTCTATGGCTAACACGCTGTGCGTCGTGCGATTTAGATCCTGCGGCTGCGATTAGATCACTTAACGCTGAAGGGGTACGCAACCAGTGCCGTGCGATTTAACTTGATCCAACACCTCACAGAGGCCGATCCGTGCGAACCGGTATCGACCAGTAGTATTGCGCCACGTGGCCAGCCTTTGATTTAAAACAGAATTTGAAATCAGATTTAGATGCAATTTTCTAAACCTTGTAACTTTTGATCCACACGTCCAAAATTTGCAAACTTTATATCAATGGAATCAGTGGAACAAGACCTAGCCAACCATGCAATTTGTTTAGTAAAAAGCTTCTAGTAAAATGTTTGTTTTTGCAGAAACATTTGTATGCTTGTTTAAGTTATAAAAATTATTCCAAAATGATTTTTGAGGTTGAAATCTTTGCAAATTGGTTTGTTGTGAACCTACTGACCCTAGGAACCATCTTATCGATTTAAAAATGTATTTGGTGAAGATTAGGATTGAATAATTGAATTAGCCTATTTCTAGTCAAATAAAAATATTGATTTTGTCATGAAAATGATTTTGGAGTAAAAACTTTGGGAAAATGATTTGAATCAAACCTACTGACCCTAATCACCAAGTTTTGGGAATTAACAACTTATTTGGTGAACAATATAAAATGGTTGCTTCACTAAAAGCATTTTCCACCACATGAAATAATGATTGGATTTGACAAATGGTTTATAGATAAAACCCTTTTTGCAAATGACTTTGCCACTTTGGAAAATGACCACTTTGAACCTTACAATGTGTAGAGTCTAGTAGAAACCACCTTTGCAAATAAAACTACCTTTTGCATGCTTGCATGCATGACTTAGTTCCTATTATTTTATGTGTGTTTGATTGTTTGAATATTGGTTGGAATGCTAGTTGATATTGTGTTTGCTTGATTGATTTGTAGTGAAGTTAGAAAAGTGTAAAACTAGCAAGATCAAGAAGTGAACCAACATTCCCTACCAAAAAGGCAAGTGACACTATCATCTAAAGTCCTACTATTTTCATTATACTTAGTGGATTTTGAAACATGCATGAAAAGAATTTCTATACTTATGCTATGCTAAATCCTAATAGGATACCTTATATATTCCTTAGTGAAAACAATGTAGTTGCAAAATGCTTACCATGCTATATATTTTGAGAAGAGATACCTGTTGAGATTTTATAAAGATGAGAAAAGACTTGTGTTTTATATAATAAAACAAGTACTCAATGAACCACCTGGGTGGACAAGGTTACTCAAGTTTTGGACAAGGTGGCAACAAAAGGCACCATGTTTATATGGCAATCTCTTTTGTTGTGCACTAGATGAAAACCACCCAGGGACTTAGAGATTGAACATGTTTCTCCAACAGTGGCTTTCGTGTACAGCCACATGCTATATGGCTCTGGCTTAGTCAACTACATTGGGAAGACCCATGCATTGTCCTCGAGTTAACTGGAAATGAGGGAACTAGGAACCCTACATTGGTGCCTGAAGACAAGCTAGCAATGGTGTATGGGAGGACCCTCTAGAAAGACTTCATCACATTCTCAATCTGCCAGTACTCCATCTTGGTGAGTACTTATCCAGCGGCCACTGGTGGCAACAAGATGAGATTGTGTCATGTGGGTAAAGTGTACAACTTCTGCAGAAGATAAAATTCTAAGTACTTAGCCGTGTCCCCGGTTATGGACAATACTGAGCAACTAAAACTTGAAGCTATGGGAAATCTCGACATTCCAATTTCTACAAGAAAAACTTTAAAGTGACAACAAAGACTTGAAGCACTTGGTGTGTACCAAGGAGCTCAAGAGATTTGATAAAAACTTGAAGCGCTTGGGGTGTACCAAGGAGCTCAAGATATTTTGATAAAAACTTGAAGCACTTGGGGATTAACCAAGGAGCTCAAGAGGTTTTGACAAAGACTTGAAACACTTGGGGATTTACCAAGGAGTTCAGAAAGATTTGACAAAGATCAAAACTATTTTGAAAAGATAGGATAAAATTATTGCTTTCTGCAAATGAGCCTAAAGCCCTACTTAGCCAAATATGCATGTAATGATAGGATCCACTTATAATCTACATAGTAGTGAAACTTGCCAATACAATTCAAATGTATTGACCCTTGTGGCTGTAACTTATTATGTTGCAGGTTTGTTTGATATTAGTGAAGTTGATTGATTAGGATTACAAGTCTACAACCAACATGTTTGCCTGTGGCACTTTGAAGATGAAGGACCCCATGCTTATAGATTTCTGCTGCAATGTAATGTAATAGCCAAAAGAGCTATGTAAGATCTAATAAAATTATGTTATTCCTGGTTATAAAGTTATATTATGACCTTTGTTTCTTGATATTACATCTTAACTGTGGATGCTAGCTATTGATCCAGGGACTAGCATTGTAAACACAGGGATCTCTACCTTATTAAAGGTTGGGACCACTACACTCCTCATAAGTGAGATCACTTTCCAACTGAACCTCCTCTAAAGGTATAGTATCCTTCAAAGAAGTCTCTTCCATCTCTGGCTGGAATTTCTTCAGCTGGCTCACGTGAAACAAATAATGAACTGCGGACAATGATTCAAGCAATTCAATCTCATATGCCACTTCTCCTTTCCGACTCAGAAACTTGAATGGCCCAACATATCTTGGTTCAAATTTTCCTTGACTCCAAATCTCTTCACTCCACGAAGTGGTGACACTCTAAGATAGGCTCTATCACCCACCTCATAGGTCACTTCCCTACGCTTTGGATCTGCGTAGCTCTTTTGTCAGGACTGTGCTATCTTCAATCTGTCCTTTACCAACTTGACTTTCTCTTCAGCTTCTTTGATTAGTTCTGGCCCAAACAAGTTTATTTCTCCAACACCATTCCATAACAATGGTGTAGTACACTTTCTTCCATAGAGAAATTCGAACGGTGCCATCTCAATACTGGCTTGATAGCTGTTGTTGTAAGAGAATTCTGCGTAAGGCAGACTTTCATCAAAACTATCACCATAGTATAGGGCACATGCCTTCAACATATCCTCTAAAATCTGGTTGGTCCTTTTTGTCTGTCCATCAGTCTGGGGATGAAAAGCAGTGCTGAATTCCAATCTCGTTCCCAATGACTCATGTAGTTGTCTCCAAAAATTGGAAGTGAATTGAGTTCCCCTATCAGACATAATAATCTTGGATACTCCATGCAGACACACAATCCTATTCATATAAATCTTGGCTAACTTAGCACTTGTATAGGTTGTCTTCACGGGTATGAAATGAGCCACTTTAGTTAGGCGATCTACCACGACCCAAATAGAATCATATCCGGATCTAGTCCTTGGCAGTCCGGTGATGAAGTCCATGCCAATCTTGTCCAACTTCCAATCAGGAATAGGTAGTGGTTGTAACAATCCTGCTGGTTTCTGATGTTCCGCTTTCACTCTACTACATACATCACACAAAGCAATATGTTCGGCGATGTCCTTCTTGAGATTATTCCACCAAAATATTTCCTTCACATCCATGTACATTTTGGTGTTACCCGGATGAATGGAATATGGTGAGTTGTGTGCTTCATGCAGAATCAGTTTCCGAAGTTCCGGATCTTGCGGAATGCAGATACGTTTTCCATACCATAAAGTACCTTGTTCGTCTTCATGGAATCCTTTGGCTTTCCCCTTGCTAATTTTTTCTTTAATCTCTTCAATTTCCTTGTCCAACTTTTGGGCTTCCTTTATCTTGTCCAACAATGTGGGTTGAACATCCAATGACATGATATATCCTTCAGGCACTATCTCCAATCTGAGATCTTTGAATTAGGCACACAGATGTTCTGGCAATTCTCCCATAGTAAGGCCATTCACATAAACCTTACGACTTAGTGCATCTGCTACAACATTTTCTTTACCGGGGTGGTATTGCAAACTCCAGTCATAGTCCTTGATGAGTTCTAGTCATCTTCTTTGTCTCATGTTGATTTCTTTCTGAGTGAAGATATACTTCTAGCTTTTGTGATATGTGAATACTTCGCAACGCTTTCCCAAAAGATAATGTCTCCATGTTTTGAGTGCATGGACAATAGAGGCTAACTCTAAATCATGAGTAGGATAATTCACCTCATGATTTTTGAGTTGTCTCGAGGCATAAGCCACAACTTTCCCTTCTTGCATCAAAACCGCACCTAATCCTTGGTGAGATGCATCACAATATACTTGGAAATCCTTCTCCAAATCTGGTAGAAATAAGACTGGTGCTATCACTAGTCTCTTCTTCAATCCCTGGAAACTAAGTTCACATCCTTCAGTCCAATCAAATTTCTTGTCTTTCATAAGTAACTCTGTTATTGGCTTAGCTACTTTTGAAAAATTCTCAATGAACCTTCTATAGTATCCTGCCAAGCCAAGGAAAATACGAACTTCTTTCACTGACTTAGGAGATTCCCACTCAGTTATAGCTGACACTTTTGCGGGATCAACTGCTACACCATCTCCCGACACAATATGTCCGAGAAATCCAACTTCATTCAGCCAGAATTCACACTTGCTGAATTTGGCATATAGCTTATGCTCCCTAAGCTTCTCAAGTATCAATCGTAAATGCTCCTCATGCTCTTCGTTGCTCTTGGAGTAGATCAAAATTTCATCGATGAAAACAACAACAAATTTGTTAAGAAATTCCATGAACACCTTGTTCATCATATTCATGAAGTAGGCTGGTGCATTTGTGAAACCAAATGGCATCACGGTGTACTCATACAATTCATACCTAGTGGTGAAAGCAGTCTTAGGTATGTCTTGTTCCCTTATCTTTAGCTGAAAGTAGCCTTATCGGAGATCAATCTTTGAGAACACACGGGCTCCTTCTAACTGATCAAACAAATCATTGATTCTGGGCAAAGGATACTTGTTCTTGATAGTCACCTCATTGAGTGATCAGTAATCTATGCATAACCTTTCACTTCTATCTTTCTTTTCAATAAACAGAACTGGTGCACCCCAAGATGAAGGACTTGGTTGAATAAATCCTTTCTGCAACTGTTCTCGAAGCTATTTCTTGAGTTCCTTCAAATCATCAACTGACATCTTGTAGGGTCTCTTTTGCTATTGGTCCTGATCCTGACAGCAAGTCAATCAGAAACTCCACAACCCTATCTGGGGGCATCCCAGGCAATTCCTCCGGAAACACATCCGGGTACTCTCTCACAATTAGCACACTGTCTATGCTAACCCCTTAAGAGAATTTAGCTTACTCCCTTTTGATTCAAAGTTAGACTTAAATCTAATCCATTTCTTATCCGGGGTTGTGAGTGTGATAGTACGATTGGCACAATCTAGTACTCCTTCGTACTTAGTCATCCAATCCATTACCAAAATGAAATCCAATCTTTGGGAATCTAGGATTATCAAACTAACGGGAAACTTATACCTCCCAAATTCTATCACTAGATCATGACATCCCGAGTTCACTATCATTTCTCCACTAGGAGAACTTACTTTTATAGGACATCCAAAAGTTTCAACTGGAAGTACATTTCTATCAACAAATTCTCTTGATATGAATGAATGCGATGCACTAGTATCAAAAAGAACAAGTGTTAGAATAGAATTGAGTTTGAACTTACCAGCCACAACATCAGATTCATCATAGATTTCTTCCACATTGATGTGGTTCACTTGTCCCTTTTGGAAGGGATTGGGCTTGTTGGCACCTTCATCTTTCTTTTCTGGGCACTCATTAGCATAGTGACCCATCTTATTACACTTGAAGCATTCACCCTGACTGAGATCATTCTTTACAGGCTGACTTCCACTTATACTTCCACCTCCACTGTGGTGGCTTTTGTGTCCACTCTCGTGGTTCTTATACTTGTGATTATCATGACTGGGATGGTGCTTATTGTCATGATGATGGTTGTGGTTGTGTTGATTGTTATACTCCCCATGTTTGTGGGATCCAGAACTCCCACTGTCATCATGATGGGAACGCTTGTGAGATGATCCCGAAATGTGCTTATCAAAGCGATGCTTCCTCTTTCTACTCTCAACCTGTTTCATCTTGTTTTCCAAGATGGTAGCCTTGTCACAAAGTGATTGGTAGGTTGGAACATAGGCAACAAACAGCTGCAGGTTCAACTCGTCATTAAGTCCTTCGAGGAATTTCTCCTTCCTCCTTGCATCAGTATCAAGTTCATCCGGTGCATAGCGCGCCAGATTGTTGAATTCCTCAGTGTACTCAGTCACACTGCGGTGACGCTGCTTAAGATTGTGGAACTCCTTCTTCTTCAAATTCATCACTCCGGATGAGATGTGAGCTGTACGGAATCCATCCTCAAAGATAGCCCATGTCACATCCTCAAGAGGAGTGGTGATCTGGAAGTTATCCCACCATGTTGCTGCTGGCCCTTCAAGCAGATGTGCTGCGGACCTGACCTTCTCCTCGTTGATGCAGCCAACAGTCACTAAGTCCTTGTTCACTAAACGTAACCAGACATTGGATATCATTGGATCAGTGGTTTCCGAGAACTTTGCAGGCCTTAGTCTCAGAAATCTAGTGAGCATGTCAAATCCCGGAGGATTTATCTAATTGTTGTTATTGTTGTTGTTGTTGTTATTGTTGTTGTTATTCTGGTTCTGGTTCTGGTTCTGGTTCTAACTGTGTCATCATCTGCATTAGTTGAGCTTGTGCTGTCATCAACTGCTGCATCTCGGGAGTGACTATGTTGTTGTTGTTGTTTCTGTTGGGGTTGGCACATCGGGGAGGCATCTATGGTTTTAATAAGGATAAGAATGAGATACCCATAGATGCTTAACATGCAGAATACATCACATAGAACAATCACTATAACCAAGCATCAAAATAAAATTGAGTTTGAATGACATAAAAAACAGGTTTTGAAAATGCAAACACACCATAGCAAGCCATCCACATGTTGGATGGTCATTACGACTCAATAATCAAAGTATGGTAGATGAAAGATAGTCGAGTAGTCTACACTACTCCTCTGCATCGATCTCCACATCAACAAGGGTAAGACCTGCATTCTCCATGGCGGTCTTGTACTCATCAACACTAGTGGTCAAGGCCTCAATCTTGGACCTAAGAGCCCTCTTCTGTGAGTGAAGCCTCTCGATCACTTCCTGCTGGTGCTCAAGCTCAAAGTCCTTGGCCTCTAAGTCCTCCTTCATCTCCCTGATCTTCTTGTTCCTGTCTTGGACTCTTTTCTCCTGGCTCTTGAACTTCTTGTCCTGGCTTTGAAATTTGGCCTCCATCTCTTTTATGATCTCGTCTTGCTCCGCGAAGAGCTTGTACTTCTCCCGTAGCTGAACCTGGAGCTCGTCATTGCTAAGCATGATGTTGGTCCTATCAGTGTTGAGGTGTCTAAGAAGACCCTCTAGGTCCTGAAGGTATAGACGAATTGGCTCTATCATCTCTCTAGTAGCATCATCGTACTCTATATCCTAACCCTCCTCGTTGCATCTCCCGAATGAGTGAAATCAAAGACCTCTAAGCTCGGTGGAGTGCCTCCCTACCAGGCGTCCAAGTAACTCCTGCATGACTACATCTAAGCCTTTCTCCTTGTCATCATGCATCAGCTTGAAGGTGATAGCCTCCGTGGGTGGCTCTGCCTGGCGTCCTGGCTGTGTGACTCTAAAGCCCCAAAGGTCCTTCCACTCAAACTTGGTGAGCTGAAGTGTAGTGATGCTAGGTAGTGGAAGGTTGAGCACACTAGTGAGCTCAATGAGACGAGTACCAAAACGAGTTCCCTTGAACTCCTCGGCCGTGCTGATAACAATGTTAGGCATCTATTTTTATAAGGTAAAGAAAAGTTAGAACCATCACAAGTAGAGAAAATTCACAAGACAAAATATCACAAGCACATTTTTAGCAACAAACACACAAGTCGTGGCATACACAAATCCATTACAAACACCAAAGGTTCAACATAACTTAGACAAATTTTTGGAAGTAAAAACGATAAGTGTGGTGGTCCAACTAACGAAGTACATTACAATTCTCATTCACTAGACAAAATAGCTATCAGGGAATCCTTAGTGGTCATCTGTCTATCTTGTTCACAAGACTACCATATTAAGTCTATGATGTCTCCCCTTAGTTGTTGGTTGGTAGTCTCTAATTCTTGGGTATTCTTCTTTTCTTCTCTAAGGTCATTTTGGGTGTTGAGCATTCTGCACTTGAGTCTATCACCAAGCTCCTTGATGGCATTCCAAGCTGCATTTCTTGCAGAGTCAAATAATGTTGTGTGCATTTAGGAGTTGGTGACCATGCAAAATCCTGAATCCTTGTGGTTGTCTTCCTTGTTTTTGTACAAGTGAAGTTGCACCCACCAATACACTTATCCTTCATCCATCACAGGGAATCCCATGTACACAGCTGCACCATGTATCCCCATGGTAACCATAAGGTTCTTGAGTGCCTTGGGAAATCCAGTCTCACACTCCAAAGTCATGGTCATGAGTGTTCCCTTCCTGACGGCTTCGTTGATGGAGTTAATCTACAAATAGAGATGAGAAAGAAGATTAGAAAAGTTTACAAGAAGAAAAATACAAGTGTGGAAATTTTTCAAAGTGTTGAAATTTTTCCTTAGTGGTTTCTTAGTCTAATCCAACCTAGGGTCATAATCCTACAGGCAACACAGTGCTCTGATACCATCTGTAAGACCCCACCTTTATAAAGGGAAAGGTCCCAGTGATTGCAATGCTAGTCCCTGGATCCATTGCTAGCATCCATAGTTTAAGATGAAGTACAGAGAAACAAAGGTCATTATTACATCGTCATTCCAGAGATAACATAGTCTTTTACAACTCCATAGCCATAGGCTACTACAAGAGTTTAACTTAACAACATAAATAAAAGTCTTCATCTTCATGTGCCACAGGAAAGCATGTTGAGTGCAGACTCATAACCCTAATCCTCATCAGAGTAACCTGCAACATCACAAGTTACAGCCATGGTGGGTGACTACATTGGAATAGTATTGGCAAGTGATACCTTAGTAGAATAATAGTTTCTAGCTTCTACATGAAGTTGGCTAAGTGTAGCTTAGGCTTGCTTTGCTCAAAATAGGTTTTACCTCTCAGTTGAAAACACTAAGTTTTTGTTTGACAAAACTCCCAAGGAACCACCAATAGACATTGGTGAACCTTTACCCTTGTTCAACCACAAGTTTTTAACTTAGAAAATCGGGGTGAGGAGATTCTTGATAGCTTCCATGTCTTGATGCTCAAATTTTCCATTGCCGGGGACACGGCTAAGTACTTAGATTCTTCCTTCTCGAGAGGTGGTGCACTTTCCCCACAAGACTCGACATCCACCGAGACATGACCTTTCAGAAGCCTTCCCTTAGACCAAAATGGACGCGTTCCCAAACCTATCACCCCCTACCACCAACTGTCCATTTGGCTAAGTTATTGCAACCTATATGATCCAGGCAAAGCCCATATTGCCATGTGGCTACACTCGAAGATTCTTAACATATGGCATATCAAATCCCTTTGTTCCTAGGTGGCTTTCCACAAGTGTGATACACAAGGTAGACCATAGATATGGGCCTTGTGTAACCACTCAACATAACCCAAACTTACCATTCCACCCAGGTGATTCACTCACTTAGTTGTCTTTATTAAGCAAAAACACAAGTCAAAAGACTTAGCAAAACTTCATAGCATGAATATATTCCACCCTTGTTTGCTACTAGCTAGGCTAAGCATGGAAATATAGTAAGTATCTTAACTTAGAGAAAATTCTAACAATTCTACAACTACTAGGATTTCCCAAGCATAGCATATAGATACTTAGTAAAAATTATCATGAAATCCCTATACAAAATACCACTAATGCATAGTTAAAAATATTGGGACAAAAATATGAAGCACCACATGCCTTGGTAGTTGGGGCAGTTGCAACAATCCTCACAATCACAATCACCACTAGCACCAAAATCTACACATAAAATGATAGCACCAAATTCATATTCCCAACAAATCAAGCAAAAATATATGAATGCATGCAAATGCAATCTAATGATTTTTTCAAACTAACACGACAAGTAGAACAGTACTGAACACTAAACTAAACATTTATACACCAATTAAACTTAATTTGGCCTTTAAAACATTTTCCAAATAATTTTTATACAAAAAATAGGCCTACAAATGTCTCTGCATAAAATTCTATTTTAACAGAGAAAAAATACAAAACCAAGCCTACAGATGTGTAGGATTTAATTTTGTGATTCCAATGGTATATTATTTGTATTTTTTTGGATAAACAGAACAAAAGTTATTGAATTTACAAGTTTGAATAGCTAATAGATTTAAAAACAGCTTTTAATTTAAAAACCCAGACACGTGGGCGTATCTGATTGGCCCGTACCAGTTCGGCTGGATCGATCAATGAGAGACGCAGGATTTAAATGAAATCGCACGGGCCAGATCTACCCATACCCCTTCGTTAAGTGATCTAATATGGAGCGCTAGATCTAGATCTAACAGCCCACGACGGCTTGGCTAAGAACTGGCGGCACGCGTGGTTGCAGCAGCGGCGGCGCTATTGGCAGCGACGGTCCGGCGAATACAAAGGGGGTTGGGGGTTGCGGTGTGGCTTACCAGACTCGCAAGAACATGAGGAAGCTCAACTTGTTGCTGGCGTGGACAGGGGCGTGTTGAAGAAGTGGCTAGCTCTCATCGGAGTTGCGGGCGGCGTCGGGTTTGTGTGGACGACAACATTGACGATGTTCTGGATCGCCCTAGTAGAAACCAGGGGCATCAGTAGTTGCACAAGGACATGGCGAACTCGACAGGGTCAAGCAGAAGGCAAGGGGCACTCGAGTTTTACCTAGATTGCTCGATGGAGTTTAGTGGCGGCTCGGTCGTTTGCAGAGGTGGACGGGGACGGCGACCTGGGTCACGAGCAGGCAAACCAAAGGTGTCAGAAGGTGCACAAGGACACGAGGGTCACGCTCGTTTGAACCAGAAGCAAAGGGACGGTCGGAGCTCACCGTAATCGCTTGCCGGAGCTCGTCGGGCAGCGGCGGTGCGGTTCGAAATACTAGCAGCCTGGTGGCGAGGTGAGTGTGCTGTGTGGGGGAATGAACGCGGAGGCGAGGTGATTAAGTAGCCAGGAGGGGCGAGGGAATTACACGGTGCTTCAATTCCAATTAAGTGAGAAATCAAATGCGGCATTTCTGGAGGAAACGGCGGTGGCGACGGAGTCTGCGCGCGTGGGGGTGGGGAAGAAGGTGCTGACCTGGCTTGGGCCCAGTGGCGGCGTCAACGGGGCAGAGCGGGTGCGGGTGTGGGTGAGAGAGAGAGAAGAGGGGAACCCGGGTGGGCTGGCTTTTGGGCCGTTTCTGCTGTTGGGCTGGAATAGTGGCGCCGGCCCTTTTCCATTTATTTTCTCCTTTTCTATTTCTTATTTGATTTTCTGAAATCATTTTCAAATGCTATTCAAATGATTCTGAATACAAACTGCCTCTTGATTTTTTTAAAGTGACCCAAGCACATATTTGTGTATAAAACAGTGTTGTTTGCTCACAAATACATTGGCCCATTGAATAAAACAGAATTAAAACCATGCCTTATTTAAATATTTATAATATGCATACAAATGGTTTTAAATTTAGATTCTTGTTTTGAAACTTTGAGCAAGATTTGAAATCAACATTCAAATCTTTTCTAGTTGAAACAAAGTATTCTCATGATTTAACAATGGAAATGAAGCCTTTGCCTTTCTTACATAAAATAATAGGCAAACAATTGGCTTCTATTTTGCAATCTTGTTTGAAAATAATTTAAAATGCATCAGGATGCCTGAATGATGTGCAAACTTTATAAATCATGATTTTTGGGATGTTACATTCACATTGTAACATTGTGACTTGTAATGACTAACCTAGGATAACCTATCTATACTAGGGTTTAATCATGTCCTATCCTTTAATGTCACTTATACATGATATAATCATTCACTCTCACTGACTTGTGCATGATCATTATAATTCTTTGATTATTTATAGTTTAGGTTTCCAGTTGGCTAATCAAGGCTCTCATCAATACAACATTACAGTTGTATTATAATTATCTTCTCAGTATCTCTTACTAAGTAGAAGATATTTTTCTTTGACTATACCTACTTGATCCAATAGGATTACTCCTGGTAACTATCTCCAGAATTCATCCTTATGATCTTATTTGTTACCATATAATTATATCTTCCATATAACTCTTCTATTCATTCAGGAGTGAGTTAACTCCTTCAATTACCATATTGATTTGATTCCCTTCAATCACTCCCATCCTATAGATGATATCTAAATCTACCATTACTATTTACCTCTTCTTAATTTTTTCTTTATAGGCCTTAGGTGAATGCTATGATAAGGACAAGAGTTGATAGATCAAGAATTGATAGTTTAAGAATTGGTGAATCCATAATTGATTACTCAACATTGATGAACAACAGATATTAGAATATGATTCAATATAGATGATAAGGATTGATATGGAAAGAAAGATATATGATGAATGATATTGACTTGATTTCCTTCCTACTCAACAAGTGATAAGGAATTAGTGGTTAAGCACTACCATGATGCTCATGGTAGGAATGGATGAGAATTTGATAAATCAACATTTTGGTTATTGTATTCTTGTTACTTGAGTTGTATTCTTAACTTGGCATTCATGAGTTGTGTAATGAATACTATGAAATGATCACCTAAGGATCAGATATTAATCATTAAGCAATGTATTAGGGTTTAATTATATTACATTTGATCTACCTTAAGATTCAATCTCCTTTATCAAAAAATAAGGTTTTAGCAAAGGTCATATTGAAACTTATCGCAGTCAACTTGATGATCTACTTCAATTTCATCAAGTTAAGAGAAGCTTCAATCACTTTGACAAGTTTTGTTCAAAAGCGCGAAAATTATTTGGATTTTCTATGCATGAATGCAATGCACACATCTTGCTTCAACTTGTTTCTAAGATCTAATGTTGGGATGTTACAGGCAATGAACGACTACATCACCCACGAGAATCTGCTCTGGTTAACTACTTTGGATCTTTGAGGGTCTGTCGCATTGTTGCTACAATCAAGTAGATAGATCGTGGCTTGTGTGTGTTCACGCGATAGAATTGTTTTGTTTTCCATGCTACGAACCCCTACAACATGCTCAATGACGTTGTATGTAGTACAAAGAATGGACAATGCCCATTGACTTGTATACACTAGCACGATTACAAAAATACAGTTCACTACGACAAGCTTTAACCTGCTATACTACTGTGAAAACAAAATTGGGTTCGATATCAGGTTACCCCGGTCGGAGAGGCGTCTAAGCATCGTCTGTACCATGCGGGTGACGTCCAGGTTACCGAGGGTGCTGCTGTTGCGGCTAAGTAGATCTTGGGTGGTCGGGGAAGCAGATCTTGGGAGGTCGGGGAAGCAGATCTTGGGCGGTCGATGCCGGCTTGAGCGTGGTGGACTAGAGAGTCGCTGAGGTAGATGTGGCACGGTGGATGAGAGCATCACTGAGGAAGATCCGGTGCAGTGAACGACAATGCCCGTGCAGCTGGTCTAGAGTGGCGGGCATGAAACTCGTTGAACTAGATCACATCCGGTGGACACAGGTGAGGCGGCTCCGTATGGTTGGATAGCATTCTGTGGATGGAAAGCAGAGCTTGGGCGGTCGATGAAGCCATTGGCATGGTGAACGAGACCGCGGGTCCGCTGTCGTGCACAGAAGCCTACTGAACTAGATCCGGTTGGGTGGGTGTCGGTGAAGCGGCTCTGCGGCGGTGTACGAGAGCGTAGCTCAAGCGGCTCAGGCCGCCGTGGAATTGCCGTCGGACGGTGCGCACGGTGGTTGTTGAGGGGACAAAGGAGCTTGGGATTTTTGGAGGGCCAGCGGAAAAAACTGCACGAATAGGGACCATTGAGGTGAACAAAAAAATTATGATCATGCCCCCAAGCTACCGACTTTAGCGTGCCCATTTGTCGTCTAAACAAAGTGTAGAATGAGAATTTTGAAGTCAAAAGTTCTTGAAATGGTGGAGCATGAAATGCTTCAAGGTTGGTGTGTGATATTGCCGCTCGATTGAGATTTAAATTTGGCTAGTGCCCATCTTCTATTCTAATAAAATGGTACTACCCGGTGAAAATTTTGGTTCAAAGTTTTTGAAATGAAGGGCGGGAAGGTCGGTTGGTGGTCTTGCCGGTCGATTGAGATTTTAAATTTGGCTAGCGTCCAAAAGCTAATTTTATTTCAAAACCCAATACAATGTTCAGACTTTAATCCTAAAATACTTGCAATGTACCAAATCAACTCCTACATTCCTCTAACAATCTATAAACAAGAATTGGAAGAACACGAAAGTGCACAAACTATCAGATCTTCAGAACAATTTATGAGAACTACTTAATTTACCAAAAAAATACATCGACAGAATAAAAAAATTCCGTGTACCTCATTGAACAGGTTGCAGCCTTCAAGCGTCATGGTTTACATCGCCTTGCATATATGCTTGTAGTTTTTGGGCCGCGGCTCTGATGAGGTCCAGCATGTACGTGGCCCTAGTCGTAGTCTTCAATGTTGTCTGGATCTACGACGCGTGCCAAGATTTCTTTAGGAACATGCGCAACTGGCTGCCATGGAGAGAGGAAAGTAGAGCACACCAGCAATGTTTACGCTATATTCACCACGTCGTTCCTCCCTTTTTTTTTACTGATTTTATGTTACAGATCTGTAATACTATTTTTAGATCATCAACCTTGACACCATCAGATCTATTGACCCTAATGCCTAATCCTGTAAGTGGGCGCGTCCATGGCTGTCCATGGGCATAACGTTTGTTTCCATTTGATTAATCGGGACCTTGGTACTAATTAGTGAGCACTTGCTTGTGAGCTGAATAGCTGTTGTAGTTGATTTTTCGTAAAGTTTAATCGGACAGTGAACATCTGTCGAAACGAAGCGGTTACTTAGTACTCCCTCTGTTTCAAAATATAAGATGTTTTAGATTTGTGAAGAAAATGAATCTAAACTTCTTTTAGTGTAGATTTATTCTAAAGTTAAGCTTACATACTAAAACAAGTCTAGATTCATCTTCTTCACAAACCTAAAACGCTTGTGGGTCATCAAGACTATTTTATGGGGCCGTTGACGGGGAGCGAAGCGCTATTGAAGAGTGGAACTGGTAAAGGAAACTTTCACTGTGAGTATTGCTCTTGTTACTTCTTGTTACTTTGTTTCCAATATGGATAACCCACTTGGTTTTCTGTTTGGGAAAACTACTACCACTGCTAGGGTAGTAGATGAACCACCTCCTATTGAGATAAACCCTTTTAAGATACCTACAAGTATTGTTAATCGTGTTTTGGATAATTATTATTTTGGGGATGGAACTTCCCATCCTGGTGATCACTTGCTTTTTATCCATGAATTATGCGGATTGTTTAAGTGTACAGGGATCACAACTGAACAGGTGAAGAAGAAGTTACTCTCCATATCCTTAAAAGGGAGAGCTGAAGAATGGTATAAGCTGCTGAAGAATGGACAATCCATGGAATGGGAGGAGATGTCATCTCTCTTTTACTCTAAATTTTATCCTCCCAGTGAAATTCATAAGGATAGAAATCTTATATATAAATTTTGGCCTCCTAATGGAGAGAGTATAGCTCAAGCTTGGGGGATATTGAAGTAACTAATGCTTAAATGTCCTATTCATGAACTCCCTAACAATATTATTTTCAATAACTTTTATGCTAGGCTTTCTCTTCATGATAAAGATTTACTAGATGCTTCTTGTGCTGGATCATTCACACGTATGAAGGAAGAAGATAATTAAATGAGATCTTCTAGACCGTATTCAAGAGAACACTGAAGCTTGGGAGAATGACAAAGGAAGAAAGTCAGGTATAAACTATGATTATGAATGCATTAAATCTTTTATGGGAATTGATAGCTTCCGTAATATTAGTAATGAGTTTGGTCTTGATTCCCAAAGTATTGCCAGTTATTTTAAAGCCTTTGCCTCTTACATTGAAATTCCCAAGAAGAAGTGGAATAAGTACCATGCTCCTTATAAAGATGTTGTTAGTCATGCTCCAGTTAGAAGCACTCAAGTTTTACTACTAATCATATTGTGCCTAAACCCCATGTTGAGAAAATGCCTTTCCCAGCTAAGGTAAAGGAGTATTCTATGATTATTAGTGCAAATAGCAAAAGTACAATGAAAATTGTGGAGCCCGGTAAGCATTTTAATGATGAACCTATGATAGCTATTGTGAGAGACACTGTCACTAGAAATATAGAGGATGAGCACATTGTCTTCTGTGAATACGCTTCTAATATTATTTCTCATCCTAGTAAGGCTAGAAAATCTACTGTTCCTGTGATTTCTGTTTAAATTGGTGATCATTGCTACTATGGTTTATGTGATATTGGTGCTAGTTCTAGTGTTATTCCTTATGAGCTTTACAGGGAAATTATGCATGAGATTGGTCCTCGTGAGCTTGAGGACATTGATGTGGTTATTCACCTTGCTTACAGGGAAACCATTTGCCCCATTGGTATTGTAAGAGATGTGGAGGTCATTTGTGGTAAGATTAAATATCCTGCTGATTTTCTAGTGCTTAATTCAGCAGCTAGCAAAACTTGTCCTATCATTTTTGGTAGGCCTTTCTTGAACACTTGTGGAGCCATTATTTATTGTAAGAAGGAATTTTTTTAACTAAGTTTGATGGAGAGTCTTATGTGTTAAAATTTTCCAAATTTGCTAAAGCTCCTTGTGAAAATAGCTTGCCTAATAAAGATTTCAGGATGGAACAACTTGCTTCTATTGATCCAGTCTATGACCTTGGACCTCTTTTTGATGACTATAAGTATGCTTATTCTGAAGATAAAGTTGTTTCCAATGATAGTTATATTGTCAACTTCATTCAAAGTGCTACTGAAAGTTATTATGAGAGAGGGAAACATGGTTCTATGCATCTAAATGATGTTAAGTTTCCCCGTTTTATGTTGAAAGCTTTAAAGTTGCATCTGTTTTGTCTTCCTATGCTTGTGGATTTTTGTTTTAACAATTCATTTTATCATGATACCCCCATGCATAGGAAGTGGGTTATACTCAAGTGTTTTAGTTATTTTCTTCTTGATTCTCTCTTTCACTCCAAATATATATATCCTATGTGAGCATCTTTGGAAGTTTCAAGCCTAACTTAAAAGCATTAAGGAAAAGTACTTGTTGGGAGATAACCCAAGAGTTTTATCGAGTCTTGGAAGTTATTAGATCTGTAATAACCACTACTTATCCTTTTTGTTTTGGTTTTTGTGTCAAGTTCAACTACTTTTGTGAAGTAGAGGAGTTGTGAAAAGTGGTTGTCTTGGGACAGATTTTTGTGCTGCATTGTAAAAATTCGTGAGGAAGCTCAGTACTTCGGATGGAGCTTCATTTTTCTGAGATTGTTCTCCAAGTTGTTACCCAACTTTTATCAGTTCTGCACTTTTTGATTTGAGCAACAGAAGGTCTTCGAAAAAATCAGTATTTACTTGCTGGTTTGTTTTGACAGATTTCTGCCATTCATTTGTATTTGCCTCTTACAGAAGCTTTTGTTTTGATGGGTTTTCAGTTAAAGTGTGTACCAAAGGTTTATTGTTTTTGCTTACACTAATGGTTTCATTGAGTTGGTGCAAAAGTTTTGTATGAAGAAAATTCATAGGAGGAAGAGAGAAGGAATCTGCAGAGTTCGTCTTTGAATAGGTAAAAGTGGTGAAAACAGAAGGTTCGTGAAACCCCAATATTTTTATATTTTTGATGTTTTAATACATAAGGGAAGTTACGAGACGAAACTGAAGAGGAAACGAAGCCAGGGTGGACAAACCCACCCCAGGCGCGGGCTCATCCTGGCCGCGTCTAGAGGGGGTGTTCCACTCTCAGACTCCATCTCCGCTTCGTTTTCGTGTCAAAACCTTCCTTATGCATTGAATCTTCGTAATATATAACCCCCCGGGTTCCCCAAGGTTCTTGCATCGTGTTCTCATCGTGTTTTCGTTTCGATCTATTTCTGTCAGGAAATCTTCTCAAGTTTAGAGCACCATGGCCTCCGCTGATGACAAAGGGAAGAAGACCGAAGAAGAAGAACCTCAAGTTCCCAAGGAGGAGGAGATTTCGGTAGGTTATGAAGGAGACATGGAGGAGGACAAGCAACCAGACACTTGTGCTACCGTCGCAAGCATTGGTTTGGTGTCACAACCTACCCAGCTTAGGAGGACATCACGGATGTCTACAGGAGGGAAACCTCCACGTCTCTTCTACAATCCACAGCCATCTCCTCCACGTAACAAGAGACCCTTCCATACACTTATACATGAATATCAATATCAACATGTGCCCAAGGAAAGTTTGCCTTCGATTTGGGATATTCGTCGTTCTAACAATGCATAGAAGGATCATGCTAAGGATGAAGAGTGGGTAAACAATAACAAGAACTGGGACTCTTGGACTAACATGATCATGAACCGTATAGAGCAAAACTCGGAGCTAATCCATGCTCTCACTTTTGAGTTCGAGGAGTTGAAGAAACTTATTGTGGATCTTATCAAGAGAACACCACCACCACTGAGGGAGTAATTCTTCATCAGGTTTGTCATCCCCTTGGCTTGTACCAAGCTTGGGGGAGTGCCGCGGTATCACCACCATTATCTTTTATCTTTTACCTTTTTAGTGGATTCATATCTGTGGTAGAGGGGGTATCTTATAGTTTGGATTGCATGTGGAAGTATCTCTCCTTTAGTTGATTATCTATGTATCCCTTGGTGTGAGTGCCTTTATTGAATATTAATGAGAAGTCTCATCTTTTACTTCTGCACTTCTTATTTTAGTTTGCAATCTCTATTATATGATGGATCATGTTGTTCAGTATTGGCACCACTTTGGGATCATCAAGTGGATCTAAATTGGTTCTGGCAAACCGAGTTCTGGTCAGCGGCATTAATTTGAAAGAAAAAATAAATAAATAAAGCTTACAAGTATTCGGTATCATTTGTTTTCTTTCTTGTTGGATCATAAGCTTAGTATTCTTTATTTAAGATTCTTTTGTGCTTTCAAGGAAGATTGCATGTTTGGATTTATTACTTGTATGATTGCTTGTTTCTTTCAACTCTCTTGCTTGCTACCCAGCCTTGCTAGCCAAAAACCTGTTTTGAGAAGACATACTTCTCATGTTTCCAAAGTCCTTTGAACCCAAAAACCTTTGCCACTTGTGTCCACCATATCTGCCTAGTAGCTTTTGCTATTCCAAGCAAATTCTCAAGCTTCATCTATCTTTCGAATTAAAAAGTATTTTGTTATGTGAAAACTAGTTAGTAAAGCTCCCACGAACTTGATGGCACACTTTATTTACTTGCCCCTAATTGACTTGAACCATTGTGAACATCGAAGTTTTATATGCTTGCATCTATACGTTGGAATTAGCAGAACCCTGCTGTCAGAGGGAATGTTTTCAACATTGCACTTGTACTCTGTACACAATTGATATCGTGCTCTTTTGTCTATTGATGTCAACGGTGTGAAATAAAGAGGGACTTGTAAGTCCGTGGAGTTTGTATTCTGTGTTAGAGAAACGCCTGGGCCGCTAGCCTAAGTGATGTCTACGCACTTCTATTCTTGTAGACAGTTTTGGGCCTCCAAGTGCAGAGGCTTGTAGAACAGCAGCAAGTTTCCCTTAAGTGGATTACCCAAGGTTTATCGAACTCAGGGAGGAAGTGGTCAAAGGTATTCCCTCTCAAGAAATCCTGCAATCAGGACACAAGAAGTCTCTTGTGTCCCCAACACACCCAATACACTTGTTAGGTGTATAGGTGCACTAGCTCGGTGAAGAGATAGTGAAATACAAGTGGTAACGGTGCCAGAAAATAGCTTCTAACTTGTTGTTGACGTGGAGTAACGTGTGTGAGTGCCAGAAAATAGCTTGACGGTGAGGTAACGACTAAAGGCAAAAGGATGGAAGCAAGCAAACATGCAACAGATCTAGATGCAAATGGTGTTTCAATGTTTAGAGACAAGGCCTATGGATCATACTTTCACTAGTGAACACTCTCTCATATGAATATATTCTCTTCATGATACTACTCTTAACTACTCTCCAGTTGGACACTCTAATCCATGATAGGGCTATAAAAGCACTCCTCAAAGTACGTCTTCCCCAATCTAGATAACCCCACACTGTCACCTTGAGCGCTAGATGGTTCCAACAAACACCACAATTTCATAGAGACATCCAACTCCAAATATAACTCATAAAAAATATTCAATCTATCCAAAGTGCCACACATGGTATGCACGCTGTCACTTTCACACACGTGGGGAAAAGCATAGATCTATTAAAGCACAAAGAGTATTTATGTAGACTCAAACCTAAGTGCCACCATGGCGTGCACGCTTTCACTTTCACACACATGGGGAGAGTAGAGATCTAATGAAGCACTTGAGTAGCAAGGTAGATCTACTTGATTACAAAGCTCATGACCATAAGATCATGCATAAAGAGAGAGATGAACACATAGCTACCGGTAGTGTAACATCCCAAAAATCATGATTTCAAAGTTTGCATATCATTCATGCAATCATAATCATTTTAGGATCATTTTTCAAAAACAGAAGCATTGGTGGTCTATTATTTTATGTAAGCAAGGCAATGGCCTTATTGCTACCTTCTAATAAGAAAATACTTTCTTTAATCAGTAAAGAATTGAACATGGGTTTGTTTGATATTTCTAAAGCTTGGTCAAAGTTTTTAAAACAAAAATATGAATTCAAACCATTCATATGCCTATTAAAATAATTAATTAAGACATGTTTTATTTTTAAAATTCAACGGGCAATGTAATCTTGAGAAAAAAGCAGTGTTTCACACTCAAATATGTGCAAGTTTTACTTTAAAAAAATCCAGAATAAAGTTTGGATACAAACTCATTTGAAATCATTTGAAAAACATTCCTTAAAATCAAATTAGAAAAGGAAAAGGGAAAAGAAAAAAAGAAAAACAAGCGCTGCACTTTGAGCCCAGCACCAGAACCAGCCCAAAAGCCCACCCGCGCCATTTCCCCCTCTGCCCCCTCTCTCACCCGCGCGAACCTTACCCCACAGCCACTGACGCTGGGCCCTGCACCACATCAACATCGTCTCCCCCAAACCTCGCGCGTAGACGCCATCGTCGTCCATTTCCTCCTTCTTCACTGCCGCGATTGAAGATGATTAATTCCCATTGATTCATAGAGTGAATGCCGCGCCTACTCTGTCTACTTAACCACCTCCCCACCCCGCTCCTTTCCCCTCACACAGCACCACCAGAGCGCCGCCAGGCTCCACGAATTTCGCTCTACACCGCCGCAGCACCGAAGAACTCCGGCGATCTATCGCGGTGAGTCTCGAGCACGCCTTGTCCTCTGGTTCGCACGAGCTGCTTCGCCATCTCCTTGTGCATCTTCTCATGTTTTCCTTTTGTCCTGAATCGCACCAGGTCGTCGCCTTCGTCAACATCTACAAGCGCCCGAAGCTAAGCTCGACTCCGACGAGCCATTCCGGTGAGCCCTGTGTCCCCCTCTGTCTCTGGTTCACGTAGCTGTGTTCACCAGCGTCTTACGCATCTGCTAACTCTTGCCGTTTGAATCCTTGTGCCCTAGGTCATCGTCTTCGACTCCGATAGTGAGCACCCGAAGCGTAGACGAACTCCGACGAGGTCCTGCTGCTGTGTCCGTGCGCCCCGACCCTATCCGTCTGCATGTTGAGCTTCTCCACGTCCTCACGATCTCAGTAAGCACTAGCACGCCCCCCTGTCCCTCTGGCCTTGCCGATGTGTCACCGCCAGAGGCGTCGCCGCTGCAAGCGCCATTCGCGCCGCTGGTTCTTGGTCAGATAGATCTGATCCATTGGATCTAAATCCAAAGGCCTCGATTAGATCTATTAGCGAAATGGTACGATTACATCTGGGCCGTGCAATGTTAGTTAGATCCTACGGCTCGCAAGCGTGATCCGGCCGAAGCGGTACCTTCCAATCCGAAGCCGCCGCGTGGCTAGGGTTTAGATTTAAAATCTGAATTTAGATCTATTAGATGTTCAAACTTGCAAAATTCATAACTTTTGATCCACACGTCCAATTTTGCAAATTTTATATCAATGGAATCAGGAAAAATAATTCTATCCAACCATGTACTTTATTTAATGAATTGATTTTGTAAAATTAGTTGTTTTTGCAGAGATATTTGTAGGCTTATTTTGTGTATTAAAAAATTAATTGGAAAATGTTTTAAAGGCCAAATAAAGTTTATTTGATGTATAAATGTTTAGTTTATTGACGAGTAATGTTTTACTTGTCTTGTTTGGTTTAGAAAAATCATCACCTGGCATTTGCATGCATTCATGTATTTTTGCTTGTTTATTTTGATATGTGAATTTGGTGCTATCATTTTATGTGTAGATTTTGGTGCTAGTGGTGATTGTGACTGTGAGGATTGTTGTTACTCCCCCAACTACCAAGTCAAGTGGTGCTTCATACTTTTGTCCCAATATTTTGACTATGCATTAGAAATATTTTGTATAGGGCTTGCATGATAATTTTTACTAAGTATCTATATGCTATGCTTAGGAAATCCTAGTAGTTGTAGAATTGTTAGAATTTTCTCTAAGTTAAGATACTTGCTATTGCCATGCTTAGCCTAGCTAGTAGCAACCAAGGGTGGAATATATACATACTATGGAAAAATATTGCTAAGTCTTTGACTTATGTTTTTGCTTAATAAAACAACTAAGTGAATGAAACACCTGGTGGATTGGTAATTGCTTGGTGATTTTTGGTTGAGTGGTTACTAGGGCCCATTTTCCAATGGTCTACCATGTGTATCTCACTTGTGGAATGCCCCCAGGAACAGAGGGATTTGAGATGCCAAATGTTAAGAAGCTTCTAGTGCAGCCACATGGCATTATGGGCTCTGCCTGGATCATATAGGTTGCAATAACTTAGCCAAATGGACAGTTGGTGGTAGGGGATGATAGTTTTGGAGCGCGTCCATTTTGGTCTAAGGGAAGGCTTCTGAAAGGTTCTGTCTTGGTGAAAATCAAGTCTTGTGGGGAAAGTGCACCACCTCTGCAGAAGGAAGAAACTAACTACTTAGTCGTGTCCCCGGTAATGGACAATTTGAGCATCGAGACATGGAAGCTATCAAGAATCTCCTCATCCCAATTTTTTTAAGTTAAAACTTGTGGTTGAACAAGGGTGAAGGTTCAACAATTTCTATTGGTGGTTCCTTGGGAGTTTTTGCCAAACAAAAACTTAGTGTTTTCAACTGATAGGTAAAACCTATTTTGAGCAAGGCAAGCCTAAGGTACACTTAGCCAAATTCATGTAGAAGTTAGATACTATTATTCTACTAAGGTATCACTTGCCAATACTATTCCAATGTATTGACCCACTGTGGCTGTAACTTGTGATGTTGCAGGTTACTCTGATGAGGATTAGGGTTTTGAGTCTACACTCAACATGCTTGCATGTGGCACATGAAGATGAAGACTTTTATTTTATATTTTTATGATAAACTCTTGTACTAGACTATGGCTATGGATTTGTAAAAGACTATGTTATCTCTGGAATGACGATGTAATAATGACCTTTGTTTCTGTGTACTTCATCTTAAACTGTGGATGCTAGCAATTGATCCAGGGACTAGCATTGCAATCACAGGGACCTTTACCTTTATAAAGGTGGGGTCTTACAGATGGTATCAGAGAACTGTGTTGCCTATAGGATTATGACCCTAAGATTGGATTAGAAACCACTAAGGAAAAAATTTCAACATTCTGAAAGATTTCCAAACTTGTCTTTTGTTCTCGTAAACTTTTCTAATCTTCTTTCTCATCTCTATTTGTAGATGAACTTCATCAACGAAGCCGTGAGGAAAGGACCACTCATGACCATGACTTTGGAGTGTGAGACGGAATTTCCCAAGGCCCTCAAGAACCTTATGGTTACCATGGGGATACATGGTGCAGCTGTGTACAAAGGATTCCCTGTGTTGGACGAAGGAGAAGAGTACTGGTGGGTGCGACTCCACTTGCACAAAAACAAGGAAGACAACCACAAGGAGTCAGGATTCTGCATGGTCACCAACTCTGAAATGCACACAACATTCTTTGACTCTACAAGAAATGCAGCTTGGAATGCCATCAAGGAACTTGGTGATAGACTCAAGTGCAGAATGCTCAACACCCAAAATGACCTTAGAAAAGAAAAGAAGCGTACCCAGGACTTAGAGGCTGCTAACCAACGTCTAAGAGAAGACATCATAGATTTAGCAATGGAATCATGTGATCAAGATCGACAGATTGCCTCTAGGGATGCCCTGATAGCTAACTTGGCAAGTGAGTGGGGATTGTAATGTACTCCGTTAGTTGGACCACCACACTTATCATTTTTACTACCAAAAATTTGTCTAATTTATGTTGAACTTTTGATGTTTGTAATGGATTTGTGTATGCCATGACTTGTGTGTTTGTTGCAAAATATGTGCTTGAGATATTTTGTCTTGTGATTTTTCTATATTGATGTTGATTCTAAATTTTCTCTATCTTATAAAAATAGATGCCTAATGTTATTATCAACACGGCCGAGGAGTTCAAGGGAACTCGTTTTGGTACTCGTCTCATTGAGCTCACTAGTGTGCTCAACCTTCCACTGCCTAGCATCATGACACTTCCACTCACCAAGTTTGAGAGGAAGGACCTTTGGGGCTTCAGGGTCGCTCAGTTTGGACGCCAGACAGAGCCAACCACGGAGACCATCACATTCAAGCTAATGCATGACGACAAGGAGAAAGGCTTAGATGTAGTTATGCAGGAGTTACTCGGGCGCCTGGTAGGGAGACACTCCACCGAGCTTAGAGGTCTTTACTTTCACCCCTTCAGGAGATGCAACAAGGAGGGTGAAGCCATAGAGTACGAGGATGTTGCTAGAGAGACGATGGAGCCGATTCTTCTGTACCTTTAGGACCTAGGGGGTATTATTAGGCACCTAGATAATGATAGGACCAACGTCATGCTTAGCAATGACGAGCTCCAGGTTCAGCTACGTGAGAAGGAAAAGCTCTTCGCGGAGCAAGACGAGATAGTCAAGGAAATGGAGGACAAGTTTGAAAGCCAGGACAAGAAATTCAAGTGCCAGGAGAAAAGAGTCCAAGACAGGAACAAGAAGATCCGGGAGATGAAGGAAGATCTAGATGCCAAGGACTTTGAGCTTGAGCATCAGCAGGGAGTGATCGAGACGCTTCGCTCATAGAAGAGGGCTCTTAGGGACAAGATAGAGGCCTTGACTACTAATGTTGAGGAGTACAAGACCGCTATGGAGAATGCAAGTCTTACCCTTGTTGATGTGGAGATTGATGCGGAGGAGTAGTATAGACTACTCATTATCTTTCATCTACCGTACTTTGATTATTGAGTCGCAATGACCATCCAACATGTGGATGGCTTGCTATGGTGTGTTTGCTTTTTCCAAAAACTTGTAGTTTATGTCATTCAAACTCTATATTATTTTGATGCTTGGTTATTGTGATTGAGTATGTGATGTTTTGTGCATGTTAAGTATCTATGGGTATCTCATTCTTATCCTTATGAAAACCACAGATGCCTCCTCGACGTGCAAACCCCAACCCAAACAACAACAACAACAACAACAATGTCACTCCCGAGATGCAGCAGTTGATGACATCACAGGCACAACTGATGCAAATGATGACCACTTTCATGCAAAACCAGAATCATAATAACAATAACAACAACAATAACAATAACAACAACCAGAATAATCTGCCAGGATTTGACATGCTCACCAGATTTCTAAGACTGAGGCCTGCAAAGTTCTCAGGAACCACTGATCCAATGGTGGCCAATGATTGGCTACGTTCTGTGAACAAGGATTTAGTGACTGTCGGCTGCACCGATAAAGAGAAGGTTAGGTTTGCAGCACATCTATTGGAAGGGCCAGCAGCAACCTAGTGGGACAACTTTCAGATCACCACCCCCATTGAGGATGTGACATGGGCTATCTTTGAGGATGGATTCCGTACAGCTCACATCTCATCCGGAGTGATGAATTTGAAGAGAAGGAGTTCCACAACTTGAAACAACGTCACCGCAGCATGGCCGAGTATATTGAGGAGTTCAACAATCTGGCGCATTATGCAGTGGATGAAGTTGATACTGATGCCAAGAGGAAGGAGAAATTCCTTGAAGGACTGAATGATGAACTGAATCTACAACTGTCTGTTGCCTATGTCCCAACGTACCAATCATTTTGTGACAAGGCTACCATCTTGGAGAACAAGATGAAACAGGTTGAGAGTAGGAAGAGGAAGCATAGCTTTGATAAGCACAACTCAGGATCGTCTCACAAGCGTTCCCATCATGATGACAGTGGGAGTTCTGGATCCCACAAGCATGTAAAGTACAACAACCACCACATCCACAACCGCCATCATGACAACAAGCATCACCGTAGTCATGATAATGACAAGTACAAGAACCACAAGAGTGGACACAAGAGTCACCACAGTGGAGGTGGAAGTGGAAGTGGAAGTCAGCCTGCAAAGAGAGATATCAGTCAGGTTGAATGCTTCAAGTGTAAGAAGATGGGACACTATGCTAATGAGTGTCCAGAGAAGAAGGTTGAAGGAACCACCAAGCCCAACCCTTTACAGAAGGGACAAGTGAACCACATCAATGTGGAAGAGATTTATGAGGAATCTGATGATGTGGCTGGTAAGTTCAAACTCAATTCTATTCCAACACTTGTTCTTTTTGATACTGGTGCATCGCATTCATTCATATCAAGAGCATTTGTTGATAGAAATGGATTTCCAACTGAAAATATTGGGTGTCTTATAAAAGTAAGTTCTCCCGGTGGAGATATGATAGTAAGTCTTGGATGTCGTGATCTAGTGATAGAATTTGGAAAGCATAAGTTTCCAGTTAGTTTGATAATCCTAGATTCCCAAGGACTGGATGTAATTTTGGGAATGGATTGGATGACCAAGTATAAGAGAGTGCTAGATTGTGCCAATCATACTGTCACACTCACAACCCCGGATAAGAAACATATTAGATTCAAGTCTAACTTTGAATCAAAAGGGAGTAAGCTAAATTCTCTTAAGGGGGTTAGCATAGACAGCGTGCTAATTGTGAGAGAATACCCAGATGTGTTTCTGGAGGAATTGCCGGGAATGCCACCAGATAGAGATGTGGAGTTTCTGATTGACTTGCTGCCAGGATCAGGACTAATAGCAAAGAGACCTTACAAGATGTCGGTTGATGAGTTGAAGGAACTCAAGAAATAACTTGGAGAACAGTTACAGAAAGGATTTATTCAACCAATTTCTTCATCTTGGGGAGCACCAGTCTTTTTTGTTGAAAATAAAGATAGAAGTCAAAAGTTATGCATAGATTATCGTTCACTCAATGAGGTGACTATCAAGAACAAATATCCTTTGCCCAGAATCAATGACTTGTTTGATCAGTTAGAAGGAGCCCGTGTGTTCTCAAAGATTGATCTCCGGTCAGGCTATTTTCAGCTTAAGATAAGGGAACAAGACATACCTAAGACTTCTTTCACCACTAGGTATGGATTGTATGAATACACCGTGATGCCATTTGGTTTGGCCAATGCACCAGCCTACTTCATGAATATGATGAACAAGGTGTTTATGGAGTTTCTTGACAAGTTTGTTGTCGTTTTCATTGATGACATTTTGATCTACTCCAAGAGCAATGAAGAGAATGAAGGACATTTGCGTTTGATACTTGATAAGCTTAGAGAGCATAAGCTGTATGCAAAATTCAGGAAGTGTGAGTTCGGGTTGAATGAAGTTGGATTTCTTGGACACATTGTGTCAGCAGATGGTGTAGCAGTTGATCCTGCAAAAGTGTCAGCTGTAACTGAATGGGAATCTCCTAAGTCAGTGAAAGAAGTTCGTAGTTTCCTTGGTTTGGCAGGATACTATAGAAGATTCATTGAGAATTTCTCCAAGGTAGCTAAGCCAATGACAGAGTTTCTCAAGAAAGACAAGAAATTCGATTGGACTGAAGGATGTGAACTCAGTTTCCAAGAGTTGAAGAACAGACTAGTGACAGCACCAGTCTTATGTTTGCCAGACTTGGAGAAAGATTTCCATGTGTATTGTGATGCATCTCACCAAGGATTGGGAGCAGTTCTGATGCAGGAAGGGAAAGTTGTGGCTTATGCCTCGAGACAACTCAAAACTCATGAAGTAAACTATCCTACTCATGATTTAGAGTTAGCCTCTGTTGTCCATGCACTCAAAACATGGATACATTATCTTTTGGGAAAGCGATGTGAAGTGTTCACAGATCACAAAAGTTTGAAGTATATCTTTACTCAGAAAGAAATCAACATGAGACAAAGAAGATGGCTAGAACTCATCAAATACTATGACTTGAGTTTGCAATACCACCCCAGTAAATTGTAGGGGATGCATTAAGCCGTAAAGTTTATGTGAATGGCCTTACTAAGGGAGAGTTGTAAGATGATTTGTGTGCCCAATTCAAAGATCTCAGATTGGAGATAGTGCATTTAGGACATCTCATGTCATTGGATGTTCAACCCACCTTGTTGAACAAAATCAAGGAAGCCCAAAAGACAGACAAGGAAATTGAAGAGATTAAGGAAAATATTGGCAAGGGAAAAGCCAAAGGATTCCATGAAGACCAACAGGGTATTTTATGGTATGGAAAACGTTTCTGTATTCCACAAGATCCGGAGCTTCGGAAACAGATTTTACAAGAAGAACACAACTCACCATATTCCATTCATCCGGGTAACACCAAAATTTACATGGATGTGAAGTAAAGATTTTGGTGGAATAATCTCAAGAAGGACATCGCCGAACATATTGCTTTGTGTGATGTATGTAGTAGAGTGAAAGGGGAACATCAGAAACCAGCAGGATTGTTACAACCACTACCTATTCCTGATTGGAAGTGGGACAAGATTGGCATGGATTTTATCACTGGATTGCCAAGAACTAGATCGGGATATGATTCTATTTGGGTCGTAGTGGATTGCCTAACTAAAGTGGCTCATTTCATACCCGTGAAGACAACCTATACAAGTGCTAAGTTAGCCAAGATCTATATGAATAGGATTGTGTGTCTTCATGGTGTACCCAAGAGTATTGTGTCTGATAGGGGAACTCAATTCACTTCTCATTTTTGGAGGCAACTGCATGAGTCATTGGGAACGAGATTGGAATTCAGTACTACTTTTCATCCCAGACTGATGGGCAGACAGAAAGGACCAACCAGATTTTAGAGGATATGTTGAGGGCATGTGCCCTAGATTATGGAGCTAGTTGGGATAAAAGTCTGCCTTACACACAATTCTCTTATAACAACAACTATCAAGCCAGTATTGAGATGGCACCGTTTGAGTTTCTCTATGGGAGAAAGTGTACTGCCCCATTTCTATGGAATGGTGTTGGAGAAAGAAACTTGTTCGGGACAGAACTAATCAAGGAAGCTGAAGAGAAAGTCAAGTTGGTAAAGGACAGATTGAAGATAGCACAGTCCCGATAGAAGAGCTATGCAGATCCAAAGCGTAGAGAAGTCACCTATGAGGTGGGTGATAGAGCATATCTTAGAGTATCACCACTTCGTGGAGTAAAGAGATTTGGAGTCAAAGGAAAATTGGCCCCAAGATATGTTGGACCATTCAAGATTCTGAGCCGGAAAGGAGAAGTAGCATATGCGATTGAATTGCCTGATCATTGTCTGCCATTCACAATGTGTTTCATGTGAGTCAGCTAAAGAAATGCCATCCGGAGATGGAGGAGACTTCTTTGAAGGATACTATACCTTTGGAGGAGGTCCAATTGGAAAGTGACCTCACTTATGAGGAAAAACCTATCAAGATTCTTGGAACTGCAGAAAGAGTTACTCGGACAAAGACTATCAAATTCTGCAAAGTTTAGTGGAACCGTCATTCAGAGGAACAAGAAACATGGGAAAGAGAAGATGATCTTCGGAAAGACCACCCTCACCTATTTGGTAGCCAATCCGAATCTCGAGGGCGAGATTCACCTTAAGGGGGTTAGATTTGTAACATCCCAAAAATCATTATTTCAAAGTTTGCATATCATTCATGCAATCATAATCATTTTAGGATCATTTTTCAAAAACATAAGCATTGGTGGTCTATTATTTTATGTAAGCAAGGCAATGGCCTTATTGCTACCTTCTAATTAGAAAATACTTGCTTTAATCAGTAAAGAATTGAACATGGGTTTGTTTGATATTTCTAAAGCTTGGTAAAAGTTTTCAAAAAAAAATATGAATTCAAACCATTCATATGCCTATTAAAATAATTAATTAAGACATGTTTTATTTTTAAAATTCAATGGGCCAATGTAATCTTGAGAAAACAGAAGTGTTTGACACTCAAACATGTGCAAGGTTTACTTTACAAAAAACCAGAATAAAGTTTGGATACAAACTCATTCGAAATCATTTGAAAAACATTCCTAAAAATCAAATTAGAAAAGGAAATGGGAAAATAAAAAATAAAAACAAGCACTGCACTTTGAGCCCAGCACCAGGACCGGCCCAAAAGCCCACCCGGGCCATTTCCCCCTCTACCCCCTCTCTCACCCGCGCGAACCTTACCCTGCAGCCTTTGACGTTGGTCCCTACACCACGTCAGCATCGTCTCCCCCAAACCTCGCACGCAGACGCCGTCGCCGCCAGTTTCCTCCTCCTTCCCTTCCGCAATTGAAGCTGATTAATTCCCATTGATTCACAGAGTGAATGCCGCCCCTGCTCTAGCTACTTAACCACCTCCCCACCCGTCCTTTCCCCTCACACAACACCACTAGAGTGCCGCCAGGCTCCACGAATTTCGCTCTACACCGTTGCAACACCGAAGAACTCCGGCGAGCTATCGCGATGAGTCTCGAGCGCGCCTTGTCCTCTGGTTCGCACGAGCTGCTTTACCATCGCCTTGTGCATCTTCTCATATTTTCCTTTTGTCCTGAATCGCCCCAGGTTGTCGCCTTCGTCAACATCTGCAAGCGCCCGAAGCTAAGCTCAACTCCGACGAGCCATTCTGGTGAGCCCCGTGCCCCCCTCTGTCCATGGTTCACGCAGCTATGTTCGCCAGCGTCTTACGCATCTGCTAACGCTTTCCGTTTGAATCCTTGCGCCCTAGGTCGTCGTGTTAGACTCCGACAGTGAGCACCCGACGCGCAGACAAACTCTGACGAGGTCCTGCTGCTGTGTCCGTGCGCCCCGACCTTATCCATTTGCACGTTGAGCTTCTCCACGTCCCCACGATCTCAGTAAGCACTAGCACGCCCCCTGTCCCTCTGGCCTCGCCGGCGTGTCACCGCCAGAGCCGTCGCCGCCGCAAGCGCCATTCGCCCCGCTGGTTCTTTGTTAGATGGATTTGATCCATTGGATGTAAATCCAAAGGCCTCCATTAGATCTGTTAGCAAAACGATACGATTAGATCTGGACCGTGCAACGTTAGTTAGATCCTACTGATCGCAAGCGTGATCCGGCTGAACCGGTACCGTCCAATCAGAAGCTGCCGCGTGGCTAGGGTTTAGATTTAAAATATGAATTTAGATCTATTATTAGATGTTCAAACTTGCAAAATTCATAACTTTTGATACACACGTCCAAATTTTGCAAATTTTATATCAATGGAATCAAGAAAAAGAATTCTATCCAACCATGTGATTTTTTTAATGCATTTATTCTGTAAAAGTAGTTGTTTTTGCAGAGACATTTGTAGGCTTATTTTGTGTATAAAAAATTAATTGGAAAATGTTTTAAAGGCCAAATAAAGATTATTTGATGTATAAATGTTTAGTTTATTAACCAGTAATGTTTTACTTGTCTTGTTTGGTTTAGAAAAATCATCACATGGCATTTGCTTGCATTCATGTATTTTTGCTTGTTTATTTTGATATGTGAATTTGGTGCTATCATTTTATGTGTAGATTTTGGTGCTAGTGGTGATTGTGACTGTGAGGATTGTTGTTACCCCCCCAACTACCAAGGGAAGTGGTGCTTCATACTTTTGTCCCAATATTTTGACTATGCATTAGAAATATTTTGTATAGGGCTTGCATGATAATTTTTACTAAGTATCTATATGATATGCTTGGGAAATCCTAGTAGTTGTAGAATTGTTAGAATTTTCTCTAGGTTAAGATACTTTCTATTTCCATGCTTAGCCTAGCTAGTAGCAACCAAGGGTGGAATATATACATACTATGAAAAAATATTGCTAAGTCTTTGACTTATGTTTTTGCTTAATAAAACAACTAAGTGAATGAAACACCTGGGTGGATTGGTAATTGCTTGGTGGTTTTTGGTTGAGTGGTTACGAGGGCCCATTTTCCAATGGTCTACCATGTGTATCTCACTTGTGGAATGCCACCCAGGAACAAAGGGATTTGAGATGCGAAATGTTAAGAAGCTTCTAGTGCAGGCACATGGCATTATGGGCTCTGCCTGGATCATATAGGTTGCAATAACATAGCCAAATGGACAGTTGGTGGTAGGGGATGATAGGTTTGGATCACGTCCATTTTGGTCTAAGGGAAGGCTTCTGAAAGGTCTTGTCTTGGTGAAAATCAAGTCTTGTGGGGAAAGTACACCACCTCCGCAGAAGGAAGAAATTAAGTACTTAATCGTGTCCCCAGTAATGGAAAATTTGAGCATCAAGACATGGAAGCTATCAAGAATCTCCTCATCCCAATTTTTTTAAGTTAAAACTTATGGTTGAACAAGGGTGAAGGTTCACCAATTTCTATTGGTGGTTCCTTGGGTGTTTTTGCCAAACAAAAACTTAGTGTTTTCAACTGATAGGTAAAACCTATTTTGAGCAAATAAAGCCTAAGCTACACTTAGCCAAATTCATGTAGAAGTTAGATACTATTATTCTACTAAGGTATCACTTGCCAATACTATTCCAATGTATTGACCCACTGTGGCTGTAAATTGTGATGTTGCAGGTTACTCTGATGAGGATTAGGGTTATGAGTCTACACTCAACATGCTTGCCTATGGCACATGAAGATGAAGACTTTTAATTTATATTGTTATGATAAACTCTTGTACTAGCCTATGGCTATGGAGTTGTAAAAGACTATGTTATCTCTGGAATGACGATGTAATAATGACCTTTGTTTCTGTGTACTTCATCTTAAACTGTGGATGCTAGCAATTGATCCAGGGACTAGAATTGCAATCACAGGGACCTTTACCTTTATAAAGGTGGGGTCTTACAGGTAGAGCCCTTAGCCTCGAGGAAGAACTACTCCCTCCATATCATGGGAATCGGCAATGGTGATGAAGATGGCGATGGAGATCAATGGGGATGGCTCCGGGGGCACTTCCCTGTCCCGGCAGGGTGCCAGAACAGAGACTTTTTGTCCCCAGAATCTCCCCTTTGGTGGCGGCGGCGCTGCGGAGGTTTTCGTGGATTTCTTCTGGATGGCATAGGGTTTTTGGGTCGGAGGCTTCTTATAGCCACAGGAATCAAGGTCGGTGGGGGTCCAGGGGGCCCACACCCCCTCCAGGCGCCTCCAGGGCTTGCCCGCGCCTAGGGGGTTTGGCCACCCTGTGGACCCCCTCCGGCTCTGGTTCGTGGTTCCATGTTGCTCCGGGAAAATAATAACTTTGGCTTTTGTCCTGTCCAATTCCGAGAATATTGATTTTCTGCCTTTTTGGAACCAAAAATAGAAGAAAATAGGCAAATGGCACTGTGGCAACTTGTTAATAGGTTAGTTCTAGAAAAGATATAAAAACACCTCAAAGTGTAGACAAAGCAAAGCAAAGTAGATACTAAACAAGCATGGAGCATCAAAAATTATAGATACGTTTTCGACGTATCAAGCATCCCCAAGCTTAACTCCTGCTCTTCCTCGAGTAGGTAAGTGATAAAAAGAATAATTTTTGAGGTGACATGCACCACCACAATTAAAGATCCAACCATTTGCAAGCATTAAAAGCTGGGATCAAAGAACTCTAAACATGTGCATGAAAGATGGAGTTCTAACAGTAAGACAAAGAAACTATGCATGCAACATGATAGGATACAAACAAAGATCATGAATAACATGCATTGAAAAACATTTGTTTGTTTCACATGCAGAAAACATAACATAGTGGCAATCAGCTTGTTCCTCATAGAGTAGCAATATAGATGCATAGGACACCTTCAAAGTTCACAAGGGTGACTAGAAACAAATAGTACAAGAACAAGTAATATCACAATATGCATCAATCAATAAGATTTGGAGCAGTGCACACAGAATGACAACTATGCTCTCTTAATGGTGCCTAAAAGTAGAAGGTGGAGACTCAATAATGGTGGAAGAAAGGCCTTTTTATAAAGGAAGCAGGGATTACAACTTTCAAAAAGAGCTTCCAAAAATTATGGTACTTGTTAGCTTTCATCCCTCATTGCCCCTATCATAAGCATCTTGAAGTGATTAAGGTTAAAGTGGCAAATCTAGAGTATATGCTTGATGAAGTATAAGTTGGCAATCTCATGTCCCTTGAATACGAGGGCCACACCTCATGCATATTTAACTTTGGGTCCAGGTAAGTTCTTGTTACTATAAGTATTTGCATATCATTGAGAACCGCCAACCGGGTACCCCTTGCACATGGTATAGGAGCTTTCCCATAACCAAAATGACAAGGCAAGCAGACAATGAACATCTCAGCAATCTTTTTATTTACCATATGCATAGCTTTTTATCGAGGATGCTTCATAGATAGCTCATTATGGTGATGCTTCAAGTTTCCACCATGATTAGGCATGGATTAGGCTAGCGGCCCAGGCGTTTCTCTAACATAGGATACAAACTCCATGGACTTACAAGTTCCCTCTTTATTTCACACCGGTGACATCCATAGACAAACGAGCATGATATCAGCTAAGTACAAAGTACAAGTGCAATGTTGAAAACATTCCCCGTGACAGCACGGTTATGCTAATTCCAACTTATAAGTGCAAGCATATACAACAAATTGTCACAATGGTTCAAGTTTATTAGGGGCAAAGAATATAAAGTGTGCCATCAAGTTCGTGAGGGCTTTAATCACTAAGTTTCACATAACAAAATACTTTTTAATTGGAAGATAGCTGAAAACAAGAATATACTTGGAATGATGTAACACACCATGCATAGGAATTTATAGTGGACACCTTGGAATAACTTGGTTTCTTGGGAGTTGGAGGCATGAGTAGAACTTACTCATACAAGTGGAGGCTAGCAAAAGACTGGGAGCAACCAACTAAGAGAGCAATAATGGCCATAATCATGCAGAGCAACATAACATTACTAATAAAAGCATAGAGTGGTACTAAAAGTCAAGGATTAAATGATCATAGAGGCTATTGTGACTTGTTCATAGTCATAACATGGTGTGAGCATGTGCCATGTCAAACCAAACAAAGCATCAAAGGAGAATATGGTAATACTATGCTTTTGTAGCTAAAACAACGCATGATTCCTTCAAGGCACATTAAGCAATCCTAATTGTTTGGGACAAGACATGCTACAACAATAATCACTAAGAATAAGGTCAAAACAACACCTAGCATGTCATGCTAAAGTAAAAGCCATAGTCAAAACAATATCCTTTTTCTACCACTATAAGCATGAAACTTTCTACTCATTTCCAACACCAAACAACTTATTTGAAACAACTCACAGAGATAATAATCAATAAAGATCAGTGTGCTTGTATCAAAAATCCACAAAGAAGAACTAAAAAGTTCTAAGATGAAAGCATAAGAAAACTAAGGCTAAACACAGTGCTAGCAAAAGAGAACACTCACAAAACAATAAGAGTGAAAACTAGAGTGTTCTAGGCAATGAAAACAGAGTGCGTCTCTCTTCAAAAGAAGTGTGGTGTAACCAACCAAATTACTCAAGCAAACTAATCAAACTAAAACCAAAAACAAAAACTAAGATGCTCCAAGAACAAGACAACAATGCATGAAACAATAAAAACAAAGTGTCTAGAAAGACCTGGGATTTTTATTGATGAAGAAGGGGATGCCTTGGGCATCCCCAAGCGTTGACGCTTGTACCTCTTGGATATTTATTTGGGTGACACGGGGTGGCACCCCCAAGCTTGAGATTTTGTCCATTCTTCATCTCATTACATCATTCTTTCTCTACACCTGCAAATTTTCCTTCATACAAAACTTCACACAATCTTCATTAGCAACATTAGTGTATTCAAAAGATATTAGACCTCTGCAAAAGCTTTGAAACAACAAGACTTTTCACTAAAAACACAAGCTACTGTAGTAACTCCTTCAAAAAGCTCAAATCCCCAAAAGATAACTCATAAAGGAATCAATAAGAAGCAAATGCAAATAATGACAGAAATCTGTCAAAACAGACCAGCAGGTAGAAACCGATTTTTTCGAACATCTTCTATTGCTCAAATCAAAACGTGTTGAACTAAAGAAAGTTAGATAACATACTGGGCTATTTCTTCATAAATGTTCAGCTCAATCCGAGTTACAGAGACTCCTCATGATTTTTTTGGTGGAGGACAGAAATCTGTTTCGGGACAGCAACTCCCCAAATCTTACTTCCCTCTCATTAGAGGTCATTCTTGGCACAAAAAGCAAACAAAAAGGATAAGGAGAGGTCATTACTGAAGTAATAACTTCCAATACTCAAGGAAACTCTTGGGTTATCTCCCAACAATTACTTTTCGTTAATGGCTTTAAGTTATGCTTGATAGTTTGAGAAGATTCTCACATAAGAAATATGAATTGAAGTAAAAGGGAGCATCAAGAACCAAATTCAAAACACATTTAAGTATAACCCACTTCCAATGCATAGGAATATTGTAAAGAAACAAGTCATGAAAGCACAAAGCAACAAGCATAGGAAAGCAAAACAAGTACAACTTCAAGAATTTCAACATAAAGAGGGGAAACTTAATATTCTTAAGATGCATAAAACCATGTTTCCCTCTCTCATAATAACTTTCAGTAGCAACATGAACAAAATTAACAATATAACTATCACAAGAAACATTCTTATCATGAGCCACATGCATAAAATGAATATTACTCTCCACATAAGCATAGTCATTCTTATTAATTATAGTGGGAGCAAATTCAACAAAATAGCTATCATTATTATTCTCATCACCATAATCATAAAATATAGGAGGCATATTATAATCACAATTAATTTTCTCCTCAATAGTAGGTGGACTGAAAATATCATACTCATCATTGTAATCATCATATATTGGAGGTTTGGTATCATCATAAGCAATAGAATAGCTATCTTCCCAAGTGTGTTCATTTGTAAACATATCATCATTAGAAGGAACATGGATAACACTAATAGCACAACAATTATTAATATCATCATTTCGGAATTGGTGCCAAAGAGATTTTCAATATAAAAAGTGGTGTGCTTTTCCCAATCATGATCACTACTATAGGTAACAGGCATAGGAACATCATCTAGTTCAGACTCATCAGCAAAAACTATGATAGGAGCAACATGATTAGAGGAAGATACCGTTTCCTCTCTCCTTTTACTCCTCTTCTTCTTCTTCTCCTCCTCTTTAGGAGGGAGAGGCTTGAAAGGAAGCTTCTCCACATACCCTGGCTTATTGTTAGAGAAAATAGAAGAAACTTTGGAGGATTCCTCCTTTTCTTTAATAAGATCAAAACACATATCAGTCCTGTCATAATTTGGTAAAATATCATCTTTTATAATATTTTGTATGTAAGTATTTGCGTGGCAGTTTTCAACACAATAAAGATGATAACCATGCAGGACGCTATTCATTTCAAAAGTACTCATGTCTATCAAAGAAGTTTTTCTTGATAACTCTTCACACCCCAAAAATAATGTAAGTTCATCATGTTGATTATCAGTGATCACGTTATCACAATACAAACTTGCAGGGTTATTATGGCCAAAGCATTGAAAATTGAAATGACCCAGTTCAAAGCAAAGTTCACAAATAAAAGGATAGAGGGCACAAACTTTTTTACCAAGATCATCTAGAGCCTTATACCACTTTCTAGTTTTTTCATTCCAGTGGGTGATACAATATTCTTCTTCTGTTTGATTCTTCTCACAAGGTCTGTGCATACCACAAAAATTAACATGCTTAGAAGAAATAGTACTTTCAGAAGTTTGAGCATGTTTATTGCAATCATTAATAACATTTTCATTTTCCATGCAAGTGTCTTTAAAAGGTTCATGATACATGTCCCATTTTTAATTAGGAGAATTAATATGGGAAGCAAAGGATCTATAACATTGTAACATCCCAAAAAAATTAAACATGGATCATCAAATGCTAATCATCAAAATTAGGGTTACCAAAAAGTTTCCTATCTAAAAATACGAGAGCATTCATATGTGTGTGTATTCAAAATTTGGATTCTTTTGAATTGCCATGGTTCTGTGTTTGTTTGCTTGTAAAATGATTCTTAGGTGAAATAAAAATCATCTAAACAATCCCCAAACTTTTCCCAAAGACAAACAACTCAAAATGAACAAATGAAGTGAATGGTCATTTTGGCCAAATTAACTCTCATGCCTACTTTGGCTATCCCTAGTTTTCAAAACTTAACAGAAACATTTGTGGATCTTTGTACCCCTTTTTAGTACTCATAATAAGGTACCAAGGCTAACTTTGTGATCATCCAAAAACATTCAAATACTAAGTTTAAATGACAGTTTAAAATTGAATCTATCTCATATGGGAAGATCCCACTATTTCAAAAACCACTCAAACAAGCTCAATTTTCAAAACCCAAGCACCCACAGAATCCACAGCACATGCCTAGCACACCCACCGAAAATCTTTTCAAAATTCAAAAGTAAGTTTCCTGCGGCCATTTCATCAAACACTTGGCAGGCAAATTTAAACCAAATCAAATTCACTGTTTTTAATAGTGTTTTGGCCTAACTTGTTCCCTCTCTAGCTCACAGCAACCATCTAGTAGATCATCTAGCTTAATTGTAAACCTCTAGCACCACTGTAAGCTTGCCTTTCCATCAATGGTGAGCAGGCCGAGCCTCACCATGCCACCCCAAGGTGGACAGCAAGCTAGAGGAAGAACTAGCCACGCCCAGCTTGTCTGGGAGATAGCCGGCACTTCACCGCCACCCATTGTCCCCTCCCTGAGCCAAGGAAAGCCATGGACGACCGAGCACGCCCGGGGCCCAGTGCCACTACGACATGTCGAGCACGCCCCAGAGCGCCGCACCCGGCACGCGTGCACACGCCGCCCCTCGACCGCAGCCCATGCCCACCGTTTCGCCATGATCTCAGGAACATGCCAGACATCCCCATTCGCCGTCCAACGCCTCACAGCCACTGCTCGCCGTCGAAGACGCCGCCTCTACCGCACAGAGCAGAGCACGTTCCCAACCGATTGCCACCACCCCTAAACGCGCATTCAAGTCCTAGAGACTCGCCAGGAGACCACGGGTCGATCGCCACCCTCAGCCATGTCGCTAACCTCCCATAGCCATGTCGCCACCATCGCCTGCCCATCCCTCTCGGTCTCCCCGTTGAGCCTATAAAAGGAGGCCACCCCCAGTCGTTTGAAGCACACCATTTCACTCCCCTCACCTTACTTATCATCCTACACCTCTAGCCGGAGCACGAGGAGCAGCAGCTCGCCGGAATTGCACCGGAGAAGGCCGCATCTGGAGGAGAAGGGGGTCATTGATTTCGGCCACCCCCGGAGCTGCCTCGACCGTCCCTGAGCTCGCCGTCGACCACTCGTTCGTTTGCCTGCTTCGCCATCGTCGCTGGAGCCCTGGTATGCCCCCTATACACCCCCAATGAGCCGCTAGGATTCGAGCTCGCCGGTGACATGTTCATCTTCGACGACGATCCAGAGCCGTCGATCTCCCTTCTAATCCAACGACCCACATAGCCCCATACCGCTTCGCGCGTTATGAGCCACTGACTGGTGGAACCCCCCTGTCAGCTGAGCCCTGCGCTGTGGAGTGACACTGGGCCAGCCCATTAACCTCTCCCACGCGACCCAACCGTTTGAATTTAGATTTTTCTATTTTAATTCAAACTAAGTTCTGTACATAGATTCAAAAATCAACAAATCTCGATCCGATGAACCAAATTGCATGAAACCAATTTTGTTAGAAAGGTACCGAAATTCTTAATCCAAGCCCGTTGGATTCAAATCATTTGGATTTGTAGATCAACCTTGGTAAAAATAACAAGTCAGAAGCTTTTCTGCATTCAAACATTTTTCAAAATTCAACCATAAAAGCTTTTGAGTTGATTCCAACTCTCAAAAATCACAGTTTATCATACCTTTCAGAATATATAAATGGGTTTACTTACAGAAATAATGTTCAAGTAATAAAAGAAGGCCACATAGGCATTTCTAGTCACTTTATTTATTTAAAATAAAAAGGTTAAACCTTATTAAATTGTGACACCACTTTAAATCACATTCCCATGTACTGAAATATGTGGTGATGACATGTGTCAAGATGATCCCATGTTTGAGTTGGAGAATATTAAGTCTTAAGTAGTTTTTCAATGAGTAGAAATTACTTTTCTCAAATTAAAATAAATAAGACAAATGCTTTATGTTGGGAATATGCCCTAGAGGCAATCATGTATGATGATATTTCCCATTGTATTCATAAAGATATTAAGCAGTCCTTGTATAAACATCTGGTGTGTGTCATTGAATATGTGATTCATTTGTGGAACTATGCATTCATGTTGTTTGTACTAAATATCCTTGGTCATTGAGGTTGTGATAGACACACAACTTAGACCAATGTGAAAGTTGGCTTGATGACTCGGTTCCACTTGTCATGGGCATGGAGATGCTATTCCAACTTGCACAGATTCGGCTAAAGAGTTTAGCGAGTCGTATTGACCCATATTGAGGTACAACGGACAAGTTGTCATTTGTATATCTCAATCAATGTAATACTTAGACCTGAGGTTATTGCATAATCCGAGTTGAGGATCACCGACTTAGGTTCTGTCAAACGCTGATCCGTAACTGGGCAGTTATAAAGGCAGAGTTAGGGTTGAGTGAGAATCAAGCTGCGTGATGTGAATAACCAAGATGGGATTTTGCCCCTCGTCTTGGAGAGATATTCTCTAGGCCCTCTCGTGAGATATGATTCGGAAAGCATGGCCATGCACGACTCGGTTAAGTGTTAGCCAAGGCGATCGACTAAGAGTTAGTCAGGTGAATCACTTATCTCGGATCGAGAAGAGAGTCGGACTAATTAAGGGATGGCAAATATTCGCCTATAGTCTGACAAGGTATATCGTGAGGCAAAAGGGACTCGGACATAAGTCGCATTGGAAAGGCAAGTCGTCATGACTCTTTGGTACTTGGGAGTCGGCACGTTCTGCTAGGAGCGGCTACCGACTGATCGATTGAGAGTCGGACTCCAATCGTGTCCAAGTAGCCATGAGCCTGTGGGGTCACACACTTAAGAGCGGGAGCAGGTTCGGATTGGATCTGAACCGGTAACCTGGTTGGGTTGGACCTAAGCCGGATTAGGACTAAGTTAGTGAGTTGGACTCACTGTGACTAGTGTTATATGGGCTTTAGTGAATGGGCCGCGCAAGGAGAGCCCACGTTCACTCCCTATATATATTGGAGCACCATGACCCAGAAAGGTTAATCGTTGTTCGGTTAGGTCATTCCATGTGTTGGAAACCCTAACTCCATAGCAGTCCTACCGTCGTTACGAACCTAGCAGTTCGCCGTCGGTGCTCCTCCTTGTACGTGTGGATACCAGCAGAGGTGCTGTACGATCAGCACCAGGACAATCGGATCACAAAGGACTGCACTGCATCAACTGACGCGCTTCATCAGTAATCCGAAACTGTGCGTCTAGTGGTAAACCTCGTGGCCTTCTACCTCAGCTGGATCTTGGAATCACCGCGTTAGAGGAAATTTTTTGTTTTACCTCCGCGTGACCCAACAGTGGTATCAGAGCGATTGCTTCTGGCTTCAGGCTCGAGATCTCGCATATGTGATATGCGGTAGGATGTAGATGAGATCTATATTCTATTTTGGTGGTTGATCTATGAGATAGATCGGTTTTGTACAAGGTTGATTGGATCAACTGTACTCGGGGAATGGTAGATCTGATTTCCATGATCATACTGCTGAGGTTGTGGAACGACATACCCCTACCGGTTGGCTTCCGCCATCGGGGTAGACTGTGACACGTAAATCCAGAGGCGGTGATCGAAAATCAAAAAGTTTGATCGAATCAGAACAATGGTCGGAATCCATGTCCGGATCGTAGATGAGATCTATGTTTTCGAAAAAATCGTCGGGACTGCCCGCTTCACCCTGTCGTAGCGCCTTAGATGTCATTGCGAGTTTCACATCACCGGTAGATATTGTATCTACGCATAACTTGTTTTTACAGGAAGTTGTGAATGGTATGGTTCATGTGCATGTGATCTATGTGTGTAATCCATACGTGATCTGCGAATCGCGGTTTTTGTCAGCCGGCTGGAGCCTAGGTGCTGTAATTTTATCGTATAACGACCTGCCTGTCGGATTCTCTATGTAATTTACTTTACTAAGCTAGTGTAGCTGTTTGGAGAACCCGGAAGGCATGCAAGGCGTTGTACATGTCGGCGACATGGAGTAAGACGACAAGTGACAAGAGTTGGCACGATTCGGATTACAGGCTTTGTGGAGATGGAGATCGCCATGAAGAGAGCCATACCATTTCACATTATAATTGCTTTATTTTGTGTTATTATTATGTCTCTGTTTTACCTCTATTAGATAGTTGGTAAAATTTAATCCCTCAAAGAAGGTCTAGTCGGTTTTCCCGCCAGTGTTTGCACCATCACAAGTCAGACATTTTTGGTAGTGGGCTCATAAAATTGAGGTGCTGCCAATTCTTTCCGACTAGGTGAGTTCGAGTCGGACTCTTACTGTGGAAACACTCGGTAAGCTAGACGGGTCTATCACAACGGTTGTGGGGCTCGGGGAAAGGTCGGATGGGAGCCGGGGCATGTGATGCCACCCGTCCAACATGAGTCGTATGAGATACGATTGACAAGGAGTTGTCTACATAGATCACTTGGCGGCTAGCGGTGATGCTAAAGCTCACTAGCCGACTTGCTTATTTAGGATCCTGAATCACTAAGTAACCATCAGAGGGGTGTTGGTTCTAGTGGGAGCTCAAAATATTAAAGTATTTAATATGCTTGCTCTTTTATGAATACATGTCTTAAGTGTTTTGCATATTTTCTGTTGTAGATCATGGTACCAAGTAGCAGTCACTCTCAGATATCCGGTTTTGCGTTGAGAACTATCCTTGAGAAAGATAAACTGAACGACACTAATTTTACCAACTGGTATCGAAATCTAAGAATTGTTCTCAAACAAGAAAAGAAGGACCATGTCCTAGACAACCCACTTCCAGATGACCCGAATGAGAATGCGACTGTCGCTGCCACCAATGCCTACCGTCGGGCTAAGGATGAGTCCATGGATATTAGCTGTCTTATGCTTGCTCACATGGAACCGGAATTGCAAAAGCAGTTCGAGCATGTTGAGGCCTACGATATGATCGAAAGCCTCAAAAGTATGTTCCAGGCTCAGGCGAAGACTGAGAGGTATCAAGTCTCTCAGGCTTTGCTGAGTTGCAAGCTTAAGGATGGTGATCCACTGAGTCCGCATGTGATCAAAATGGTTGGTTACGTGCAGTCTCTGGAGAGGCTTGACTACCCCATAAGCGAAGAGTTCGCTACGGATATAATTCTGAACTCTCTTCCTAGTGCATATGGGCATTTCATTTCGAACTACCACATGCATGGTATGGATAAGAAGCTCACTGAATTGCATGGGATACTCAAGAAGCAGAGGCGGATCTCAAGAAGGGCGCCAGTCAAGTGTTGATGGTGCAGAATAAGGCTAAGTTCAAGAAGAGTTCTTGGACTAAGAAGAAGGCTAAGTCAGGAGGAAAGCAGGCTCAGGACCGGTCCCAAACACTTCCTCAGGGACTAAGCCATCTCCTTCAGCCAGATCCACTTGCTTCTACTGCAAGGCAGATGGCCACTGGAAGAGGAACTGCAGCAAGTACTTGGCCGACAAAGCCAAGAGTGGAGGTATGACTTCCGACTCAGGTACACTTGTTTGCAATGTTATAGACATATATCTTGCCGATGCACCTAATTGTTCTTGGGTATATGATACCGGATCAGTTATTCACATATGCAACTCGTTGCAGGGACTGGTAAGAACTAGGAGCATAGCAAGAGGCGAGGTTGATATTCAAGTCGACAACAAAGCAAGATTTGTTGCGTTGGAAGTCAGCACGATGCAACTTCATTTACCTTCCGAATTCATTATGGAACTGAATAATTGTCATTATGTTCCAGTGCTCAGTCGAAACATTATTTCTGCTTCATGTTTGATGAGGCAAGGCTATGAGTCGAATATCAATAATAATGGTTGTTCTTTGTATTTGAATGATATGTTTCACGGCTTTGCACCCGTCCAGGATGGGTTATTTATTTTGAATCTTGATGGTGAGTCGGTTTATAAAATAAATGTTAAAAGGTTGAAACCAAATGATCTGAATATGACTTACTTTTGGCACTGTCGGCTTGGTCATATAAGTTGGAAACGCATGAAGAAGCTCCATGATGATGGACTCCTAACTTCGTTCGACTTGGAGTCATTCGAGACATGCAAATCTTGCCTACTCGGCAAAATGACCAAGACACCTTTTGCAAAGAGTTGCGAAAGGGCGTCCGACTTGTTGGGACTAGTACATAGTGATGTATGTGGACCAATGAGCACGACAGCCAGGGGTGGTTATGAGTACTTCATTACCTTCACTGATGATTTGAGTAGGTATGGATATATCTACTTTATGAAACATAAGTCAGAAGCCTTTGAAAAGTTCAAAGAATTCCATAATGAAGCACAGAATCAACTCGGCAAGAAAATAAAGTTTCTTCGGTCGGACCGAGGAGGCGAGTACATGAGCCATGATTTTGATGACCATCTGAAAAGTTGTGGAATAGTTCCTCAACTTACTCCGCCAGGAACGCCACAAAGGGATGGTGTTTCGGAAAGGCGGAATCGGACCTTGTTGGACATGGTACGGTCAATGATGAGTCGAACAAATCTGCCTTTATCATTTTGGGGTTATTGTCTAGAAACAGCGGCGTTCACACTAAACAGAGTACCATCAAAATCGGTAGAGAAGACACCGCATGAGATGTGGACAGGCAAAAAGCCGAGTTTGTCTTTTCTTAAGATTTGGGGTTGTGAAGCATTTGTCAAGCGACCTCAGTCGGACAAGCTTACAGCCAAGTCGGATAAGTGTATTTTCGTGGGGTATCCGAGGGAAACCTTGGGTTACTACTTCTACAACCGAGAAGAGGGCAAAGTGTTTGTCGCTCGGAACGGTGTCTTCCTTGAGAAAGAGTTTCTCAGTCGGGGAGTAAGTGGGGGCACGGTGCAGCTCAAAGAAATTCGAGAGGAACCGGCTAGTAGCGAGTCGGCAAAAACCTTGGAGGTTGACCCGGTCATGGCAGCTGAGCCGGCAGCAGCACCTGTACTATGAATATCTGCAAGATTACAAAGTGTTCGTGATGTGTTACTGTTAGACAGTGATGAGCCGGCAAATTATTCGGAATCCATGGTGGGATCTGATTCCGAGTCATGGCTTGGAGCCATGAGATCCGAGTTAAAGTCCATGGATGAAAATCAAGTTTGGAACTTGGTTGATCTGCCAGACGGTGCAAGACCCTTCGAGTGCAAATGGGTCTTTAAGAAGAAAACTGATATGGATGGAAATGTTTTCGTCTATAAAGCACGCCTTGTCACGAAGGGGTTCCGACAAGTTCAAGGAGTTGATTACGACAAGACTTTCTCGCGCGTAGCGATGCTTAAATCAGTTCGGATCATGTTAGCTATAGCAGCCTATTTTGACTATGAGATCTGGCAGATGGATGTCAAAACGGCTTTACTTAACGGAAATTTAACCGAGGACGTGTATATGATACAGCCCGAGGGTTTTGTCGATCCGGCTAATGCTGACAAAGTGTGCAGACTTCAGAAATCCATTTATGGGTTGAAGCAAGCATCTCGGAGTTGGAATATTCACTTCGATGAGGTAGTCAAATCGTTTGGATTCATAAAGAGTGATCACGATTCTTGTTTATACAAGAAGTTTAGTGGGAGCAAAGTAAACTTTCTAATCTTATATGTGGATGACATATTACTGATTGGAAATGATGTCTAGATGTTGCAAGAAACCAAGGAATCATTGCAAAGGAGTTTCACAATGAAAGACTTGGGTGAGGCAATATACATCCTCGGAATCCGGATCTGTAGAGATAGATCAAGGAGGCTCATTGGATTGAGTCAGAGTACTTATTTGGACAAAGTGTTGAAGAAGTTCAACATGGAATCGTCTAAGAAGGGATTCTTACCGATGTCCCATGGTGTAAAACTTATGAGCGATATGTTGCGAAGGACTAAGGATATGTTCTTGGTTTATGGTGGTGAAGATGAACTCAGTGTAAAGGGTTACACAGATGCGAGTTATATTACCGACTCTGATGATTCTTGTTCGCAATCCGGATACGTGTTTATTATAAATGGAGGTGCTGTGAGCTGGAAGAGTTCCAAGCAAGAGACTGTGTCTGCATCTACAACAGAGGCTGAGTATATTGCCGCCTCAGAGGCAGCAAATAAAGCTGTTTAGATGAGGAATTTCCTCATGGATCTTCGTGTGGTTCAGGGCTCGTCCAATCCGTTAGACGTGTATTGTGACAACAATAGTGCTATTTCTCAAGCCAAGGAACCTAGACAACACCAGAAGAACAAGCACATACTGATGCGGTACCACCTGATTCGCCAGTTCATGAATCAGGGTGATATCAAGTTATGCAAGGTACACACGGATGCAAATATTGTGGATCCGCTGACAAAGCCGTTACCACAGCCGAAGCATGAGGCGCACTTGAGAGCCATGGGCATTAGATGCTTAGACATGTGATGTCGGAAGATTGACTCTAGTGCAAGTGGGAGACTGTTGGGAATATGCCCTAGAGGCAATCATGTATGATGATATTTCCCATTGTATTCATAAAGATATTAAGCAGTCCTTGTATAAACATCTGATGTGTATCATTGAATATGTGATTCGGTTTTGGAACTATGCATTCGTGTTGTTTGTACTAAATATCCTTGGTCATTGAGCTTGTGATGGACACACAACTTAGACCAATGTGAAAGTTGGTTTGATGACTCGGTTCCACTTGTCATGGGCATGGAGATGCTATTCCAACTTACACAGATTCGGCTAAAGAGTTTAGCGAGTCGGATTGACCCATATTGAGGTACAATGAACAAGTTGTCATTTGTATATCTTAATCAATGTAATCCTTAGACCTGAAGTTATTGCATAATCCGAGTTGAGGATCACCGACTTAGGTTCTTTCAAACGCTGATCCGTAACTGGGCAGTTATAAAGGCAGAGTTCGGGTCAAGTGAGAATCAACCTGCGTGATGTGAATGACCAAGATGGGATTTTGCCCCTCGTCTTGGAGAGATATTCTCTGGGCCCTCTCGTGAGATATGATTCAGAAAGCATGGCCATGCACGACTTGGTTAAGTGTTAACCGAGGCGATCGACTAAGAGTTAGTCGGGTGAATCACTTATCTCGGATCGAGAAGAGTGTCGGACTATTTAAGCGATGACAAATATTCGCCTATAGTCTGACAAGGTATATCGTGAGGCAAAAGGGACTCGGACGTAAGCCGCATTCGAAAGGCAAGTTGTCATGACTCTTTGGTACTTGGGAGTCGGCACGTTCTACTAGGAGCCGCTAACGACTAATCGATTGAGAGTCGGACTCCAATCGTGTCCAAGTATCCATGAGCCTGCGGGGTCACACAGTTAAGAGCGGGAGCAAGTTCAATTGGATCTGAACCGGTAATCTGGTTGGGTTGGACCTAAGACGGATTAGGACTGATTTAGTGAGTTGGACTCACGGTGACTAGTGTTATATGGGCTTTAGTGAATGGTCCGCGCAAGCGGAGCCCACGTTCACTCCCTATATATAGTGGAGCACCGTAACCCAAAAAGGTTAATCGTTGTTCGGTTAGGTCATTCCATGTGTTGGAAACCCTAGCTCCACAGCAGTCCTACCGTCGTTATGAACCTAGCAGTTCGCCGCTGGTGCTCCTCCTTGTACGTGTGGATACCAGCAGACGTGTTGTACGATCAGCACTAGGATGATCGGATCTCAAAGGACTGCACTGCATCAACTGACGCGCTTCATCAGTAATCCGCAACTGCGCACCTAGTGGTAAACCTCGTGGCCTTCTACCTCAGTTGGATCTTGGGATCACCACGTTAGAGGAAAAATCTCCGCGTGGCCAAACACATTAGTCTTGTAATGATAGGTGATGATGCTAGATCATCTATGGTACACCTTTGTGTGATGATTGAAAGTAGTTAAGTATTTTTTGGTGATTGTGTACCTCATATTTATTTATAGACGCTAGTACCGACCAAGGATACGAGGAGTAAGGAGGATACTACGAGGAGGAAGCCGAGGAAAACTTAAACCACTGCTCTGCACAGGGCAAGCTAACCCTTGCAAGATACCCTACTTATGTAAGCTTATACTGATACCTATGCAAGAAAATACTTGCTTGTTACCATGCCAACTATATTCCTTAAGCATATATGATCATGCCCACTTGATAACCCAATCCTAGTTTTACTTGCAAGATTTATACTTTATTTCTTTATCAAAGCTTTCTCATAGAGTTTACATATTGAACTGTAGATACTAGAAAGATAATGGAAGGTTGCATAAAGAGCATTAAATTTGGCCTAAGTAGGTAATCTTGATGTCATCCTAAGGCATGAGATTGAACTTAACTAATCTCCACTTGTTTACCACCCCTCATTAGTACTTACCCCCACTTATAGATGCTAGTGCTAAGCATAAAACTTGATCAACTTTAGATGGGAATACTTGGTGAAAATGGTTATGAAAACCTTGGAATGATGAGTCATTCTACTGAAATGTTTTGACATGTGTTTCCGAACACCAAATGATTTTGATGATGAAAATGTTGAGGCATGAGCCTTAGCACTTTATAAAACTGATGGTTGTCTGGATGCGATACCATTCCAATTTTACCGTACAACCACAATACCCGAAAATTGGGTAGGGCTTGACTGAAAACTTATATACCTTAGTATGGGTTCCCTCATGGCCAAGGTCTGAGCTGAGGCTACCGTGTGAAGATTGTCCACCTGTGCAGTACCCAAGATGACAGTTGGTCATGGTTGGGAGGCCAAACTCACAGGAGAGGTGCCTATACTAGGGCGCGTAATTGAAAGGTTAGGATTGATTATCCGCATACTGAGTATGGTGAATTCAGGATTTGTTCCTAACGAATGTATCGAATGTTGTGGTGAAAGTGTACAATCTCTGCAGAGTGTCAAACTATTTGAATAGCTGCGTCCGCGGTTATGGACAGTTGGAGTGGCCATACTGTTTCCCCGTCAGATGTTTTCAAAATGACTTATGAAGTGAATTGAGACTTTGACTTGACCACAACAGAGTTGTGACATGAAATTCAAGTTCCCACTTAGGTGTTATAAAATTTCAACTAGCTTTCTTTGCTTCTGAACTTAGTAGAGGTAAATCTGGCTTTTTTGCAAAACAACCCTAGAGCTTAGTGTCCTACTACCAAAAACCCCCTTAACTTGTTAGTATTAGTTTGCGAGTACTTAAAGAGTACTCATGGCTTTGTCCCTGGCTATTCCCGTGGCCAGACTATGAAGAGGATTATCAGGATGATGGACCGTAGGAAGGTTACGACAACTAGGATCATCTCCCATCGTCAGCATTGCCTGTGACCCCGAAGATGGATCTTCGCCTATGCTATCTTTATTATTACGTTATTCCGCTCCTTGAGTTGTATTAAGAACTGGATCATGAGATCCTTATTTGTATAAGACCTTATGTATAGTTTGTAATGCATGATGTACTGTGATATCCAAATCTATTATGTCTCGCAAAAATGGTAATCTGGGATTGCGATGTATGGCATAACAGGCATCTGGGATTAAAAATCCGGGTGTTGACAAGTTGGTATCAGAGCCATCCTGACCATAGGAGACCCTACTTAGACGGGGCATTTAAATCAAAAACTTAGTTTCAAAACAAAAGGAAGTGAGTATTTACAAAAAACTTATTCCCATTATTATCACTTTGATTCTTTCATAAAAATTCATGTTCCCCCAAAACTCTTGCAAAATACATAAAATTTGACACACTTGATCACTCTACTAACTTAATTATCCTATATTCTTATAGATGGACGTGAAGTACAGCAAGTTTTATCAGTTGGGGAATGGAGGAGCCCTCATCTTTGAGCGTGACTTGCACCAGCTTTCGGAACTTCTAGAGCGTCTGCACCTCGAGTTCTTCGGAGCTCAGCTCAATGATCAGGAAGGAGAAGATTTGTAGTGGCTAGTTGTTGCAAGTCTCCGAGGAAAGATTGAACCTCCCACTGCAGAGGGAATTCAGTTCACCTTAAGAGAGAACAACTGGCTCGATGGACTAGCCAGGGCAATGCAGGAAGCTCTTGCACGTCTATGCGGGCAGAGTATCAATCAAATCAAGGGTACCCGCTTTGAGTTTTACCCAAGGCGTGATGTTATGGGACAGCCACTGGAGGCCCCATATCACCACGAGCTTAAGACTCAGTTGGACCACCTTAGCTTCATGATGTATGATCGTCAGCCAGAACTGGAGAATGCCCGTGAGTACTCCAACCACAAGTCTGCCATCGTCAAGATGAAGGATTAGACCATCGACATGCCAGTGAAGGATCACAAGTCTCGTCGTCGTCAGCTTGACAAGGAGCGCATCATTGACCGTCTTCGTCACTGTATCTCGGATTTGGAGGAGACTATCCACGAGAGAGACATGCAGTTGGAGGAAAGGGAGAATGCCGGAGAAGATCTTCGTGGAGACCCCTACTCCTATCTCAGCGATGATGATGATTTTCTGGAGGATCAGGCCATGGACTTCTTCACCGATGAGGAGGATTTCTCCTTCATCGATGACGATGAGGATGATGAGGATGATGATTACACTAACTCCGAGGAGTAGTAGCACTTGAGCACTAGCATAGTGAGTTGTATTCGGTCCCACTGTATCGTAGTTTCCAGAATGGTTCTTAAAACCATATGTTTTTCCTTTGTTGTGGTGTGTGTTGTATCGTGTGCTATGAATGAATGAATGAAAAGCAAGTTGCAAGAAAATATGAGTCAAACTTAAAAAAAATTCAAAGTCCCTGAACCTTAGAAATTTCCCTCTTTTCTCATGATCTATCTCAATCTTTAGATGCCTCGCGGAGGAAGTGGTTCATCCCTAGACCCGATGTTGCAGATCCTGCAAATGTTGGTTTCTGACCATGAAGCTGAAAGAGCAGAACGTCAAGCCAACTTAGCCAGCCTTCAACACATAGCTCAGATGCCCAACAATAATCAAGGCCAAGGAAATCAGGACAACCATGGATCTAAGCTCAAGAATTTCCAGAACACCAACCCACATGTTTTCACTAAGTCGGAAGAGCCCCTAGATGCAGATAATTGGCTGCAAACCACGGAAAACAACCTGGAAGTCGCCGGAGTGGAAGCTAACGAGAAAGTTTTGTTCACCACCCATTATCTAGCCGGAGATGCAAGAGCATGGTGGAACAGCATTCGTGCAATGACCAGACGACAGATGATGACCTCGGAGGAATTCAAGGTCAAGTTCAGTAGAACCCATGTGCCACCGGGTTTGATCTAGAGAATGAGAGATGAATTCAGAGAACTAAAGCAAGGAAGGATGGCCGTAGTGGAATACCGTGCCAAATTCTTGTCATTAGCTAGGTATGCCCCGGATGAGATCGACACTGAAGCCAAGAAGAAAGAAAGATTCTTGAATGGTCTGTATGATGAGATGCAGGAGGTGTTGGTCAATATCCCCTTTGCTGATATTGAAGCCCTCGTCGACTCTGCCATTCAGATGGAAGGAAAGATCAACCAAGCCAATCAGAACCGCAAGAGCCGCATGATGCATCAGTCAGGAACCCATCATACCCCAAAGTATCTCCCCAACCCATCTCCAGGATTTGCCCCGAGGACCAACAAACCCCCGATGAACCGTCCGACCTATCCCAATCGTGGAAACCCAAGGACCGGAGGAAACCACAACAACCCCGGCAACTCAAGCAATTTCAACCGTGCACCCCCCAAGTTCAACAACAACAATGCTACCGCCAACACCAACACCGCCCCGACGACTGGAAGCAATGTTGTGCCTGTTGCAGCAAAGGACAAGTCGCAAGTGACTTGTTATGACGATGGAAATAAGGGTCACTACTCCAATGAGTGCCACAAGAAGAATGCCGCAGCCCCCAATGCAAATGCCCCAGCTCAGCAGCAGCGTCGTGTTCAGCCCGGAAGAAGGTTTTCCCCAGGGAACTCGCTCAACCGCAACGACCGTCTTTTTCTCATGCATGATGAAGAAGCCCAGGAAGCGCCAGATGTCGTGTTGGGTATGTTTTCTGTTAATTCAGTACTTTCTAGAGTGTGGTTTGATTCTGGTGCATCGCACTCATTTGTCACCGAAGAATTTGCATGCACTAGTAAGATTCAACCAACCAAATTGAAGCATGTTATGATTGTTCAAATCCCCGGTTCAACCACCAAATCTAGGAAAATTTGCAAAGCCGTCCCTATCCAAATCCATGTCATAGATTTTTATGCTAATCTCATAGTACTCGGAACTAAAGGTTTGGAAGTAGTACTAGGAATGGATTGGATGTCCAAACATAAAGGATAAATTGACTGTGCCAAGAAAGCCATCACCATGACCAGTACAGCTGGAGTATCAGTCGAGCATGTATCTGAAACCTTACCTCGCCAATTAAAGTGCAACAAGAGTATAGCCCAACCTACCATTGACCAAGTCCAGATAGTCTGTTAATACCCCGATGTATTTCCAGATGTTTCGCCCGGTATGCCCCCGGATCGGTATATCGAGTTTATCATTGAACTAATCCCTGGAACAGGACCCATAGCCCAGAGACCATATAGTATGAACTCGTCTGAACTAGCAGAACTGAAGAAGCAACTGGATGCCATGCTGGAAATTGGATTGATTCAACCAAGTGCGTCACCATGGAGATCACCTGTCTTGTTTGTGGACAAGAAGGATGGAGGTAACCGTCTGTGTACGGATTATCGGAAGTTGAATGATGTCACTATCAAGAACAAGTACCCATTGCCCAAGATAGAAGATCTGTCTGATCAGTTGACTGGTGCCAAGGTGTTTTCTAAGATTGATCTTAGAACTGGTTATCATCAACTCAAGATTCGCGCAGAGCATATTCCCAAGACTGCCTTTACCACTAGATATGGATTATACGAGTATACTATCATGTCTTTTGGATTAACCAATGCCCCCACTTATTTCATGAATCTCATTAATAAGATTTTTATGTACTTCCTGGATAAGTGTGTCGTTGTTTTCATTGATGATATTCTTATTTATTCCAAATCACAAGAAGAACATGAGCTACACCTAAGGACCATTCTTGGAACCCTTAGAGAGCATCAGTTGTATGCCAAGTTTAGCAAATGTGAATTCTGGTTACAGGAGGTAGGATTCCTCGGACATATTGTATCAGCCGGAGGAATTACCGTTGACCTTGCAAAGGTGAAAGATGTCGAAGATTGGAAAGCCCCAATCACTCAAACCCAAGTTCGTGCATTTCTCGTATTGGCGGGATTCTATCGCAAATTCGTAGAAGGATTCTCGATTATCGCCAGACCCATGACCCAATTGCTGAAGAAGCACAAGAAGTTTGAATGGACGGACAAATATGAAGCGAGTTTTCAAGAACTCAAGAGAAGATTGATTTCAGCCCCAATCTTAATCATGCCAGATATCACGAAGCCCTTTGACGTGTATTGTGACGCATCCAGGATCGGTCTCGAATGTCTGCTAATGCAAGAAGGCAAAGTTATATCCTATCTTTCTCGACAACTAAAACAACATGAGCAGAACTATCCAACCCATGACCTCGAGCTCGCAGCCGTAGTTCTAGCCCTGAAGACATGGAGGCATTACCTGATGGGAAACCATTGTGAGATTTATTTGGATCACAAGAGCCTGAAGTATATATTCACTCAGAAGGAGCTGAATATGAGACAGAGAAGATGGATTGAGCTAATCAAGGATTACGACCTGGACATTCACTATCACCCCGGTAAAGCCAATGTGGTAGCAGATGCCCTTAGCAGATTGTCGTGCCGCTTGAACTCCATGATTTTGAAGTAGCAACCAAGCTTGCACAAGGAGATGGCAGGTTTCTGAATGGAATTAGTGAGTGAAGGATTTTTGGCTAGCATAGAACTTCAACCCACTTTGATCAGCCAGATCAAGGAGGCGCAGAAAGGAAATGCTAGTATTGAAGGAATCAAGCATCGTATCAGTACAGGCAAGGTACCCGGATTCACCGAAGACGAAGAAGGAGTTCTGTGGTACAAAGGACGCCTTTGTGTACCAGCAGATTCTGAGTTGAAGGACGTTATTCTGAAGGAAGCTCATGATACTCTTTATTCTGTCCACCCTGGAGGAACGAAGATGTATCAATATTTGACAGAGCAATTTTGGTGGCATAAGATGAAGGGAGAAATCAGAAGCTATATCGCCAAGTGTGATATATGTCAGAGAGTCAAGGCGGGACATCAAAGACCCGCTGGATTTTTGCAACCATTGCAGATTCCGGAATGGAAATGGGATTCTGTTGGAATGGACTTTATCACCGGATTGCCTACTTTTAATAGGGGAAATGATTCTATTTGGGTCATAGTGGACAGATTGTCCAAAGTTGCCCATTTCTTACCAGTCAAGACCACATATCAGAGTTCGAAGCTAGCGGAGTTATACATCGCTAGAATCGTCAGTTTGCACGGAGTCCCCAAGAACATCGTATCAGATCGAGGAACTCAGTTTACCTCGAGATTCTGGAAGAAAGTCCAAGAAGGTTTAGGAACCCGACTAGATTTCAGCACAGCTTATCACCCTTAGACCGACGGACAAATGCAGCGAGTAAATCAAATACTCGAAGACATGTTGAGAGCATGTGTGTTAGAGTATGGATCTAAATGGGAAGACTGTCTACCGTTTGCAGAATTTTCATACAACAACAGTTATCAAGCTAGTTTGTAAATGGCCCCATTTTAATTCATGTATGGAAGGAAGTGTCGCACCCCTTTAAACTGGTCGGAAGTAGGAGAGATTCAGATTTTCAGACCCGACATCCTACGAGAAGCAGAAGAGAAAGTTCACAAGATTCGTGAGCACCTCAAGACCTCCCAGTCAAGACAGAAGAGTTATGCCGACAAGAGACGTCGAGACCTCGCCTTCAACGTCGGAGAGTTTGTGTATCTGAAAGTGTCGCCATTGAAGGGAATGCAGAGTTTCCAACTAAAAGGAAAGTTAGCCCCCAGATATATCGGACCCTTCAAGATTCTGAATCGTCGAGGAGAAGTGTCGTATCAATTGGAACTACCCGAAGAGATGTCAGCCATGCATAATGTGTTCCATATCTCATTACTTCGCAAGTGCCTCGAAGTTCTGGAGAAGACTAAAGTGTGCAAGAACATTGATCACCGGACCATAGAGATCAACGATGACCTGACCTATCCCGAAGTACCCATCCGTATTTTGGAAGAAGATTTCAGAACTACCCAAACCCGAAGCATCAAGTTTCTCAAGATTCAGTGGAGCAACCACACAGAAGAAGAAGCTACCTGGGAGCGTGAAGATCACATCAGGACGGAGTTTCTCGATCTCTTAAAATCCTAGGTAATATTTTTTGTCCTTTTTCAAATCTCGGGACGAGATTTTGTTTAAGGGGGGAAGGTTTGTAACATCCCAAAAATATTAAACATGGATCATCAAATGCTAATCATCAAAATTAGGGTTAACAAAAACTTTCCTATCTAAAAATATGAGAGCATCCATATGTGTGTGTACTCAAAATTTGGATTCTTTTGTATTGCCATGGTTCTGTGTTTCTTTGCTTGTAAAATTATTCTTAGGTGAAATAAACATCATCTAAACAATCCCCAAACTTTTCTCAAAGACAAAAAACTCAAAATGAACAAATGAAGTGAATGGTCACTTTGGCCAAATTAACTCTCATGCCTACTTTGGCTATCCCTAGTTTTCAAAACTTAACAGAAACATTTGTGGATCTCTGTACCCCTTGTTAGTACTCATAATAAGGTACCAAGGCAAACTTTGTGATCATCCAAAAACATTCAAATACTAAGTTTAAATTATAGTTTAAAATTGAATCTATCTCATATGGGAAGATCCCACTATTTCAAAAACCACTCAAACAAGCTCAATTTTCAAAACCCAAGAACCCACAGAATCCCCAGCACATGCCTAGCACACCCACCAAAAATATTTTCAAAATTCAAAAGTAAGTTTCTTGCGACCATTTCATCAAACACTTGGCAGACAAATTTAAACCAAATCAAATTCACTGTTTTTAATAGTATTTTAGCCTAACTTGTTCCCTCTCTAGCTCACAGCAACCATCTAGTAGATCATCTAGCTTAATTGTAAACCTCTAGCACCACTATAAGCTTGCCTTGCCATCAATGGTGAGCAGGCCGAGCATCACCATGCCACCCCAAGGTAGACAGCAAGCTAGAAGAAGAACTAGCCACACCCATCCTGTTTGGGAGATAGCCGACACTTCACCCCCACCCACTGTCCCCTCCCCGAGCCAAGGCAAGCCATGGACCACCGAGCACGCCCTGCTCCCAGTGCCACTACGACATGCCGAGCATGCCCCAGAGCGCCGCACCCAGCACACGTGCACACGCCGCCCCTCGACCGCAGCACGTGCCAATCGCTTTGCCATGATCCCAGGAACACGCTAGACATCCCCGTTCGTCGTGCAACGCCTCACAGCCACCGCTCGCCGTCGAAGTGTCAACACCCGGAATTTTAATCCCAGATGCATGTTATGCCATACATCGCAATCCCAGGATTACCATTTTTGCGAGACATAACAGATTTGGAGACCGCAGTACATCATCCATTACAAACCATACATAAGGTCTTACACAAATAAGGATCTCATGATCCAGTTCTTAATACAACTTAAGCAGTGGAATAACATAATAATAAAGGTAGCGTAGGCGCAGCTCCATCTTCGGGTCACAGGCAATGCTGACGATGGGAGATGATCCTAGTTGTTGTAACCTTCCTAGGGTCCTTCGTCCTGGTACTCCTCTTCATAGTCTGGCCATGGGAATAGCCAGGGACAAAGCCATGAGTACTCTATAATTACTCGCAAACTAATACTAACAAGTGAAGGGGTTTTTGTAGTAGGACACTAAGCTCTAGGGTTGTTTTGCAAAAAGCCAGATTTACCTCTACTAAGTTCAGAAGCAAGAAACTAGTTGAAGTTTTATAACACCTAAGAGGGAACTTGAATTTCATATCAGAACTCCGTTGTGGTCAAGTCAAAGTCTCAATTCATTTCATAAGTCATTTTGAAAACATCTGACGGGGGAACAGTTGTCAACACCCGGATTTTTCAATCCTAGATGCTTGTTATGCCATACATCGCAATCCCAGGATTACCTTTTTGCGAGACATAACAGAATTTTATATCATAGTACTTCATCCATTTCAAACGATACATAAGTTCTTACACAAATAGGGATCTCATGATCCAGTTCTTAATACAACTTCAAGCAGCGGAATACGTAATAATAACGGTAGCGTAGGCCAAGCTCCATCTTCAGGGTCACAGGCAATGCTGACGATGGGAGATGATCCTAGTTGTTGTAACCTTCCTGGGGTCCATCCTCCAGGTACTCCTCTTCATAGTCTGGCCATGGGAATAGCCAGGGACAAAGCCATGAGTACTCTTTAAGTACTCGCAAACTAATACTAAAAGGTAAGGGGTTTTTGGATATTAGGACACTAGGCTCTAGGGTTGTTTTGCAAAAAGCCAGGTTTATCTTTACTAAGTTCCAAAGCTAGTCACAATTTTATAACTCCTAAGTGGGATCTTGTAATTCAGGTCACAACTCTGTTGTGGTCAAGTCAAAGTCTCACTTCATTTCACAAGTCATTTTAAAAAGGGTCTGACGGGGGAACAATATGGCCACTCCAACTGTCCATAACCGCGAACGCGGCTATTCGAATAGTTTGACACTCTGTAGAGATTGTACACTTTCACCACAACATTCGATACATCCGTCAGGAACAAATCCTGAATTCACCATACTCAGTATGCGGATAATCAATCCTAACCTTTCGATTACACTCCCTAGTATTAGCACCTCTCCTGTGAGTTTGGCCTCCCAACCATGACCACTGTCATCTTGGGTACTACACAGGTGGACAATCTTCACAAGGTAGCCTCATCTCAGACCTTGGCCGTGAGGGAACTAATACTAAGTCATATAAGTTTCCAGTCAAGCCCTACCCAAAATTCGGGTATTGTGGTTGTACGATAAAATTGGAATGGTATCGCATCTAGACAACCATCAGTTTTATAAAGGGCTAAGGCTCATGCCTCAACATTTTCATCACCAAAATCATCAAGTGTTTGGAAACACATGTCCGAAACATTTCAATAGAATGATCCATCATTCCAAGGTTTTCATAACCATTTTTCCACCAAGTATTCCCATCTAAGGTTGATCAAGTTTCATGCTTAGCACTAGCATCTACAGGTGGGGGTAATAATGATGAGGGGTGGTACTAGTGGAGTTTCACTAAGTCTAACCTTATACCTTAGGCTGAGATCAGGGTTTCTAGCTTAGGCCAAATTTTATGCTCTTTAAGCAACCTTCAGCACAACTGTCTAGTATCTACCAAACTCTTAGGTAGACTCTAAGTAAGCTTTGATAAAGAAATAAAGTAAGAAGCTTGCCATAAAACTAGGATTGGTTTAGCAAGTAGGTATGATCACTTATGCTTAAGGCATATAGTATTCATATCACAAGTATGGGTTTGTGGTAACAATAGGGTATTTTGCAAGGGTTAGCTTGCATCAATGTCAATATAAGCTTGCATTGGTATAGTATCTTGCAAGTGTTAGCTTGCCTTGTGCAGAGCAGTGGTTGAAGTTCTCCTCGGCTTCCTCTTCGTAGTATCCTCCTTCTTCCTCGTAGTATCCTTGGTCGATACTAGCGTCTATGAATAAATACGAGGTACACAATCACCAAACAATACTTAAATACTTGCAATCATTACACACAAGGGTCCTATAGATGATCTAGCATCATCTCTAACATTACAAGGTTAAAGCTTGGTTCAAAACTTTTTATTTTTAGAAAAGTAATTTCTACTCATTGAAAAACTACTTAAGATTTAACATTCCCCAAACTAAACATGGGATCATGTTGACACATGTCATCACCACATATTGTAGTCCATGGGAATGTGATTTAAAGTGGTGTCACAATTTAATAAGGTTTTACCTTTTTATTTTAATTAATTAAAGTGACTAGAAATGCTTATGGGGCATTCTTTTATTGCTTGAACATTATTTTTGTAAGTAAACCTAGATATTTTTATATATTCTGAAAGGTCTTGTAAAATGTGATTTTTGAGAGTTGGAATCAACTCAAAAGCTTTTATGGTTTAAATTTGAAAAATGTTTGAATGCAGAAAAGCTTCTTCCTTGTTATTTTTGCTGTGGTTGATCTACTGATCCAAATGACTTGAATCCAACGGGCTTGGATTAAGCATTCACAGACCTTTCCAACAAAATTGGTTTCATCCAATTTGGTGCACTGAATCGATCTGGGTTGATTTTTGAAGTTGGGTGCTGAAGTGTGTTTGAAAATAAAAAGAAAAAGGTTTAATTTGAATTGCTGGGCTGCGCGGGAAATTCTAACGGGCCGGCCTGCTAAGCGCAGTGCTCCCGCGGGCTGCGTAAGTGGGTGTCCCTACTCGTCAGTGACACGGGGCTGGGCGAAGCGGTATGGGGTGATGTGGATCGTTCGATCTAGCTCTAATCCAACGGCTGTGGGTCATCGTCGACGCGAGACAGCTCCGGCGAGAACTAAACCTATCGCGGCCAGTGGGTGTGCTGGGGGATCACCGGGGTACGGGCGAGGGTTGGCGAGGCAGGCGAACGACGAAGTCGACGATGGCGAACCTCCTGGTACCAGTGGCTTCTCCTGGGGCAGCTCCAATCGCTGGCTCCTTTCTTCTCCGGCAGCGGCAGGCTCCAGTGAAATTCTGGCGAGGTGGTGCGCGCCTTGCTCTGAGGATGGTGTGGCACGGTCAGTGGGGAGAGGGGAGTGAGATGGTGTGATGAATTCGTGCGGGGGTGGACTCTATTTATAGTCGAGCGAGGGGACCGTCGGGGCGCAAGGTGAGCTTGTCCGGGGCGACGTTACAGGCGGCTAATGGCATGGGCAAGGGTAGGGGACGGTGCTGTGTCTCCTGGCGATGCTCAACGGCATGGTCTCGAGGCATGGGGCGGTGTGGTTTGGTCTGGAACGGCCAGTGCTCTGCGCGGCAGAGGCGGCGTCTTCGACGGCGGGCGGTGGCTGTATGGCACGGGGCGACAAACGGGGGTGTCTGGCGGTGTCCTGGGTCGGTGGTGATCGTGTATGCACGCGGCGAGGGCGGCGCGCGGTCTGTGGATGCTGGTCGCGGGTGGCGCTCTGGCGCACGCTTGGCAAGGTCTGGGCGTGTCTCGTGCGCGTGGTCCAGGGCTTGGCAACGCTCGCGGCTGGGACAGGCAGTGGCGGTGGATGGTGGGATGCCTCCCAGACATGCTAGCTAGGCTTGCTGCTGCTCCTAGCTTGCTGTCCACAATGGGGTGACATGGGAGTGCTCGGCTGTTCACCATTAATGGCAATGGCAAGCTCACCGGGGTGCTAGTGTTGGGCTAATCTTTCTAGATGATCTACTGAGTTGTGTGTGAGCTAACTAGGGGACAAGTAAGGCAAGAATCACTGCACACTATAGTGTTTGATGTTTTGTTTGATTTGTGTCTGCAACCTGTTTGATGAAATGGCCGCATGAAATCAAGTTTTGAATTTTGAAATGATTTTTCGTGGGTTTGCTAGATTGGTTCTGGTGAGTCTGCAGGTGCTTGGGTTTTGAAAATTGAGCTTGTTTGAGTGGGTTTTGAAAAAGGGGGATCTTCTCATATGAATAAGATTCAATTTTGAAATGTCATTTAAACTATGCATTTGAAAGTTTCTGGATGATCACAAAGTGGGCCTTGATACTCTGTTATGAGTACATTCAAGGGGTGCAAAGATCTAGAAAATATTCTGTTAGGTTCTGAAAGTTTGAGATAGCCAAAGTAGGCATGGGAGTTAAATTGGTCAAAATGACCATTCCCTTAATATATTTGTTTTGATTTACTTGTCTTTAGGAAAAGTGTGGGAAATTTTTTAGATGATGTTATTTTCACCTAAGAAACATTTTACAAGCAATGGATCACACAAACAAGGTGGGTTTAAAGGATTTCAAAAATCTATGCATTCTCATATGCATACATTCATGAGTTTTATTTAGAAAAGTTTTTGTTGACCCTAATCTTGATGATTAGTGTTTGTTGATCTAAGTTTGGTATTTTTGGGATGTTACAAACCTTCCCCCCTTGATCGGGAAACTCCGTCTTGATGTGATCTTCGCGCTCCCAGGTAGCTTCCTCGTCGGTGTGATTGCTCCATTGAATCTTGAGAAACTTGATGCTCCGGGTTCTGGTGGTTCGAAAGGCTTCCTCCAATATACGTTTGGGCACTTCGGGATAGGTCAGGTCATCGTTGATCTCTATGGTCCGGTGGTCGATATTCTTGAACACTTCGGTCTTCTCGGGGACTTCGAGACATTTGCGAAGTAATGAGATATGGAACACATTATGCACAGATGACATCTCTTCAGGTAGCTCCAGTTGATAAGATACTTCTCCTCGACGGTTCAAAATTTTGAAAGGTCCGATATATCTGGGGGCTAACTTTCCCTTGAGTTGGAAACGCTGCATTCCCTTCAATGGCGACACTTTCAGATAAACAAAATCTCCGATGTTGAAGGAGAGGTCTCGACGTCTCTTGTCGGCGTAACTCTTTTGTCGGGATTGGGCTGTCTTGAGGTGTTCACAAATCTTGTGAACCTTCTCTTCCGCTTCTCGTAGGATGTCGGGTCCGAAAATCTGACTCTCTCCTACCTCTGACCAGTTCAAAGGGGTGCGGCACTTTCTTTCGTACATGAATTCAAATGGGGCCATTTGCAAACTGGCTTGGTAACTATTGTTGTGAGAAAATTCTGCAAATGGCAGACAGTCTTCCCACTTGGATCCATATTCTAGCACACATGCTCTAAGCATATCTTCGAGTATTTGATTTACTCGCTCCGTTTGTCCATCGGTCTGAGGGTGATACGCGGTACTGAAATCTAGGCGGGTTCCTAAACCTTCTTGGACTTTCTTCCAGAATCTCAAGGTAAACTGAGTTCCTCGATCTGATACTATGTTCTTGGGGACTCCATGCAAACTAACGATTCTAGCGATGTACAACTCGGCTAGCTTCGAACTCTGATAGGTGGTTTTGACGGGCAAGAAATGGGCTACTTTGGACAATCTATCCACTATGACCCAAATAGAGTCATTTCCCCTACTAGAAGTAGGTAGTCCAGTGATAAAGTCCATTCCGGAATTTGCAAAGGTTGCAACAATCCAGCGGGTCTTTGATGTCCTGCCTTGACTCGCTGACATATGTCACACTTGGCGATATAGCTTCCGATTTATCTCTTCATCTTATGCCACCAAAATTGCTCTTTCAAATCATGATACATCTTAGTTCCTCCGGGATGGATAGAATAAAGAGTATCATGAGCCTCCTTCAAGATAACTTCTTTCAACTCTGAATCTGCTGGTACACAAAGGCGTCCTTTGTACCACAAAACTCCTTCTTCGTCCTCGGTGAATCCGGGTACTTTGCCTGTACCGATACGACGCTTGATTCCGTCGATACTAGCATTTCCTTTCTGCGCCTCTTTAATCTGACTGATCAAAGTGGGCTGAAGTTCTATGCTAGCCAAAAATCCTTCACTTACTAACTCCATTGGAAAATCTTCCATCTCTTTGTGCAAACTTGGTTGCTCCTTCAAAATCATGGAGTTCAAGCGGCACGGCAATCTGCTAAGGGCATCGGCTACCACATTGGCTTTTCCAGGGTGATAGTGAATGTCCAGGTCATAATCCTTGATTAGCTCAATCCATCGTCTCTGCCTCATATTCAGCTCCTTCTGAGTGAATATATATTTTAGGCTCTTGTGATCCGAATAAATCTCACAACAATTTCCCATTAGGTAATGTCTCCATGTCTTTAGGGCTAGAACTACGGCTGCGAGTTCGAGGTCTTGGGTTGGGTAATTTTGTTCATGTTGCTTCAATTGTCGCGATAAATAAGATATAACTTTGCCTTCTTGCATTAGCACACATCCGAGACCAATCTTGGATGCGTCGCAATACACATCGAAGGGCTTCGTGATATCCGGCATAATCAAGATGGGGGCTGAAATTAATCTCCTCTTAAGTTCTTGAAAACTCGCTTCACATTTGTCGGTCCATTCAAACTTCTTGTCCTTCTTCAGCAATTGAGTCATGGGTCTGGCGATACTTGAGAATCCTTCTACGAACTTGCGGTAATATCCTGCCAATCCGAGAAATGACCGAACTTGGGTTTGAGTGGTTGGGGCTTGCCAATCTTCGACATCTTTCACCTTTGCAGGGTCAACGGCAATTTGTCCAGCTGATACAATATGGCCGAGGAATCCTACCTCCTGTAACCAGAATTCACATTTGCTAAACTTGGCATACAACTGATGCTCTCTAAGGGTTCCAAGAATGGTCCTTAGGTGTAGCTCATGTTCTTCTTCTGATTTGGAATAAATCAGAATGTCATCGATGAAAACAACGACAAACTTATCCAGGAAGTCCATAAAAATCTTATTCATGAGGTTCATGAAATAAGCAGGGGCATTGGTTAATCCAAAAGACATGATTGTATACTCGTACAATCCATATCGGGTGGTAAAGGCAGTCTTTGGAATATCCTCTGCACGAATTTTGAGTTGATGATAGCCAGTTCTAAGATCAATCTTAGAAAAAACCTGGGCACCAGTCAACTGATCAAACAAATCTTCTGTCTTGGGCAAAGGGTACTTGTTCTTGATGGTGACATCATTCAACTTCCGATAATCCGTACATAAACGGTTACCTCCATCCTTCTTGTCCACAAATAAGACAGGTGATCTCCATGGGGATGTGCTTTGTTGAATCAATCCGATTTCCAACATGGAATCGAGTTGCTTCTTCAGTTCTTCTAGTTCCAACGGGTTCATACTATAGGGTCTCTAGGCTATGGGTCCTGTTCCGGGGATTAGTTCGATGATAAACTCGATATCCCGATCTGGGGGCATACCGGGCAAAACATCTGGAAATACATCGGGGTATTCGCAGACTATCCGAACTTGGTCAATGGTAGGTTGGGCTAGACTCTTGTTACACTTGAATTGGCGAGGTAAGGTTTTAGATATATGTTCAACTGATATTCCGGTGGTACTGGTCATGGTGATGGCTTTCTTGGCACAGTCAATGAATCCTTTATGCTTGGACATCCAATCCATTCCTAGTACTACTTTCAAACCTGTAGTTCCGAGTACTATTAGGTTAGCATAAAAATCTATGCCATGGATTCGGATAGGGGCGGCTTTGCAAATTTGCCTAGGCTTGGTGGTTGATCTGGGAATTTGTACAATCATCACATGCTTCAATTTGGTTGGTTGAATTTTACTAGTGCAGGCAAATTCTTCGGTGACAAATGAATGGGATGCACCAGAATCAAACAACACTCTTGCAAGTACTGAATTAACAGAAAACATACCCATCACGACGTCTGGCTCTTCCTGAGCTTCTTCAGCATGCATGAGAAAAAGACGGCCATTGCGGTTGAGTGAATTCCCTGGGGCAAATCTTCTCCCTGGCTAGACACGACGCTGCTGCTGAGCTGGGGCATTGGTATTGGGTGTTGTAGAGTTCTTCTTGTTGGGACACTCGTTGGAATAGTGGCCTTTATTTCCACAGTCATAATAGGTCACTTGTGACTTGTCCTTGGCTGCGATAGGCACAGCATTGCTTCCAGTCCTTGGGGCAGTGTTGGGGTTGGTGGTAGCATTGTTGGGGTTGAACTTTGGTGGTGCACGGGTGAAATTGCTAGAGTTGCCAGGGTTGTTGTGATTTCCTCCGGGTCTAGGGTTTCCACGGTTGGGATAGGTGGGACGGGTCATAGGGGGTCTATTGGTTCTTGGGGCAAATCCTAGAGATGGGTTGGGGCGATACTTTGGGGTCTGATGGGTTCCTGGTTGATGCATCATACGACGCTTGCAGTTTTCATTGGCTTGGTTGATCTTCCCTTCCATCTGGATAGCTGAATCGACAAGGGCTTCAATATCAGCAAAGGGGATATTGACTAACACCGTCTGCATCTCGTTATGCATACCATTCAGGAATCTTTCTTTCTTCTTGGCTTCGGTATCTATCTCGTCCGGGGCATACCTAGCTAATGACAAAAATTTGTCACGGTATTCCACTACAGTCATCCTTCCTTGTTTCAACTCTCTGAACTCATCTCTTATTCTCTTAATCAAACCTGGTGGCACATGGGTTCTGCTAAACTTAACCTTGAATTCCTCCCAGGTCATCATTTGGCCTCCGGTCATGGCACGCACACTGTTCCACCATGACCTGGCATCTCCGGCTAGATAATGGGTGGCGAACAAGACTTTCTCGTTCGCTTCCACTCCGGCTACTTCTAAGTTATTTTCCATGGTTTGCAGCCAATCATCGGCATCTAGGGGTTCTTCTGACTTGGTGAAAACGGGTGGGTTGGTATTCTGGAAATTCTTGAGCTTAGATCCGTGGTTGTTCTGATTTCCATGGCCTTGGTTGTTATGGGCTAGCTGGGCTATCTGTTGCAGAGTGGCTAGGTTGGCTTGACGCTCCGCTCTTTCAGCTTCGCGGTCAGAAGTCAACATTTGTAGGATCTGCAACATCGGGTCCGGGGCTGAACCACTTCCTCCACGTGGCATCTGAAGATTTAGATAGATCATGAGAAAAGAGGGAAATTGCTAAGGTTTTGGGTCTTTGAAAAGTTTTTTTTTGGGAGTTTGACTCAAGTTTTCTAGCAACTTGCTTTTTCATTCATTCATTCATTGCACACAGTACAACACACACCACAACAAAGGAAAACAGATGGTTTTAAGAACCATTCTGGAATCTACGATATAGTGGGACCGACTACTACTCACTACGCTAGTGCTAAGTGCTACTACTCCTCGGAGTCTGTGGCTTCATCATCTTCAGGATCATCGATGAAGGCGAAATTGTCCTCATCGGTGAAGAAGTCCATGGCCTGATCCTCCAGAAAATCATCGTCATCGCTGAGATAGGAGTAAGGGTCTCCACGAAGATCTTCTCCGGCATTCTCCCTTTCCTCCAACTGCATGTCTCTCTCGTGGATGGTCTCTTCCAGACATGAGATGCGGTGGCGAAGATGGGCAATAATGCGCTCCTTCTTGTCGAGCTGACGACGAAGAGACTTGCGATCCTTTGCTAGTAGGGCGATGGTCTGATCCTTCGTCTTGATGATGGCAGACTTGTGGTTGCAATAGTCACGGCAGTTGTCCAACTCCTGCTGACGATCATACATCATGAAGCTAAGGTGGTCCAATTGAGTCTTCAGCTCGGGGTGGTAAGGGGCTTCCAGTGGTTGTCCATTAGCATCACGCCTTGGGAAAAACTCAAAGCGGGTTCCCTTGATCTGATTGATGCTCTGCCCACACAGACGGGAAAGAGATTCCTGCATTGCTCTAGCAAGTCCATCGAGACAGTTGTTCTCTCTTAAGGTGAACTGAATTCCCTCCGCTGTGGGAGGTTCAATATTTCCTCGGAGACATGCAACAATTAGCCACTGCAGATCTTCTCCTCCTTGATCATTGAGCCGAGCTCCGAAGAACTCGGGGTGCGAACGCTCCAGAAGTTCCGAAAGCTAATCTAGATCCCTCTCAAAGATAAGGTCCCCTCCATTCCCAAGTTGATAAAACTTGCTGTACTTCACATCCATCTATAAAAATAGAGGATGAGTAGATTAGCAAAGTAATCAAGTGTGTCAAAATTTTATCTATTTTGCAAGAGTTTTTGAGGAACATGAGGTTTTATGAAAGAATTAAAGAGATAAGAATGAGAATAGGTTTTTGTAAGTATTTGTTTTCTTTGGTTTTTGAAACTAAGTTTTTGGGTTCAACGTCCAACCTAACTAGGGTCTCCTATGGTCAGGATGGCTCTGATACCAACTTTTCAACACCCGGATTTTTCAATCCTAGATGTCTGTTATGCCATACATTGCAATCCCAGGATTACCATTTTTGCGAGACATAACAGAATTTGATATCATAGTACTTCATCCATTCCAAACGATACATAAGTTCTTACACAAATAGGGATCTCATGATCCAGTTCTTAATACAACTTCAAGCAGCGGAATACGTAATAATAACGGTAGCGTAGGCGAAGCTCCATCTTCAGGGTCATATGCAATGCTGACGATGGGAGATGATCCTAGTTGTTGTAACCTTCCTGGGGTCCATCCTCCAGGTACTCCTCTTCATAGTCTGGCCATGGGAATAGCCAGGGACAAAGCCATGAGTACTCTTTAAGTACTCGCAAACTAATACTAAAAGGTAAGGGGTTTTTGGATAATAGGACACTAGGCTCTAGGGTTGTTTTGCAAAAAGTCAGGTTTATCTTTACTAAGTTCCAAAGCTAGTCACAATTTTATAACTCCTAAGTGGGATCTTGTAATTCAGGTCACAACTCTGTTGTGGTCAAATCAAAGTCTCACTTCATTTCACAAGTCATTTTAAAAAGGGTCTGACGGGGGAACAGTATGGCCACTCCAACTGTCCATAACCGCGGACGCGGCTATTCGAATAGTTTGACACTCTGCAGAGATTGTACACTTTCACCACAACATTCGATACATCCGTCAGGAACAAATCCTGAATTCACCATACTCAGTATGCGGATAATCAATCCTAACCTTTCGATTACAATCCCTAGTATCAGCACCTCTCCTATGAGTTTGGCCTCCCAACCATGACCACTGTCATCTTGGGTACTGCACAGGTGGACAATCTTCACAAGGTAGCCTCAGCTTAGACCTTGGCCATGAGGGAACTAATACTAAGGCATATAAGTTTCCAGTCAAGCCCTACCCAAAATTCGGGTATTGTGGTTGTACGATAAAATTGTAATGGTATCGCATCCAGACAACCATCAGTTTTATAAAGGGCTAAGGCTCATGCCTCAACATTTTCATCACCAAAATCGTCAAGTGTTTGGAAACACATGTCCGAAACATTTCAATAGAATGATCCATCATTCCAAGGTTTTCATAACCATTTTTCCACCAAGTATTCCCATCTAAGGTTGATCAAGTTTCATGCTTAGCACTAGCATCTACAGGTGGGGGTAATAATGATGAGGGGTGGTACTAGTGGAGTTTCACTAAGTCTAACCTTATACCTTAGGCTGAGATCAGGGTTTCTAGCTTAGGCCAAATTTTATGCTCTTTAAGCAACCTTCAGCACAACTGTCTAGTATCTACCAAACTCTTAGGTAGACTCTAAGTAAGCTTTGATAAAGAAATAAAGTAAGAATCTTGCCATAAAACTAGGATTGGTTTAGCAAGTAGGTATGATCACTTATGCTTAAGGCATATAGTATTCATATCACAAGTATGGGTTTGTGGTAACAATAGGGTATTTTGCAAGGGTTAGCTTGCATCAATGTCAATATAAGCTTGCATAGGTATAGTATCTTGCAAGTGTTAGCTTGTCTTGTGCAGAGCAGTGGTTGAAGTTCTCCTCGGCTTCCTCTTCGTAGTATCCTCCTTCTTCCTCGTAGTATCCTTGGTCGGTACTAGCGTCTATGAATAAATACGAGGTACACAATCACCAAACAATACTTAACTGCTTGCAATCATTACACACAAGGGTCCTATAGATGATCTAGCATCATCTCTAACATTACAAGGTTAAAGCTTGGTTCAAAACTTTTTATTTTTAGAAAAGTAATTTCTACTCATTGAAAAACTAGTTAAGATTTAATATTCCTCAAACTAAACATGGGATCATGTTGACACATGTCATCACCACATATTGTAGTCCATGGGAATGTGATTTAAAGTTGTGTCACAATTTAATAAGGTTTTACCTTTTTATTTTAATTAATTAAAGTGACTAGAAATGCTTATGGGGCATTCTTTTATTGCTTGAACATTATTTTTGTAAGTAAACCTAGATATTTTTATATATTCTGAAAGGTCTTGTAAAATGTGATTTTTGAGAGTTGGAGTCAACTCAAAAGCTTTTATGGTTTAAATTTGAAAAATGTTTGAATGCAGAAAAGATTCTGCCTTGTTATTTTTGTTGTGGTTGATCTACTGATCCAAATGACTTGAATCCAACGGGCTTGGATTAAGCATTCACAGACCTTTCCAACAAAATTGGTTTCATCCAATTTGGTGCACTGAATCGATTTGGGTTGATTTTTGAAGTTGGGTGCTGAAGTGTGTTTGAAAAGAAAAAGGTTTAATTTGAATTGCTGGGCTGCGCGGGAAATTCTAACGGGCCGGCCTTCTAAGCGCAGTGCTCCCGCGGGCTGCGTAAGTGGGTGTCCCCACTCGTCAGTGACATGGGGCTGGGCGAAGCGGTATGGGGTGATGTGGATCGTTCGATCTAGCTCTAATCCAACGGCTGTGGGTCATCGTCGACGCGAGACAGCTCCGACGAGAACTAAACCTAGCGCGGCCAGTGGGGGGTGTTGGGGGCTCACCGGGGTATGGGCGAGGGTTGGCGAGACGGGCGAACGACGAAGTCGACGACGGTAAACCTCCTGGTACCAGTGGCTTCTCCTGGGGCGGCTCCAATCGCTGGCTCCTTTCTTCTCCGGCACGGCAGGCTCCAGTGAAATTCCGGCGAGGTGGTGCGCGCCTTGCTCTGAGGATGGTGTGGCACGGTCAGTGGGGAGAGGGGAGTGAGATGGTGTGATGAATTCGTGCGGGGGTGGCCTCTATTTATAGTCGAGCGAGGGGACCGTCGGGGCACAAGGTGAGCTCGTCGGGGGCGATGTTACAGGCGACTAATGGCATGGGCAAGGGTAGGGGACGGTGGTGTGTCTCCTGGCGATGCTCAACGGCATGGTCGCGAGGCATGGGGTGGTGTGGTTTGGTTTGGAACGGCCGGTGCTCTGCGCGGCAGAGGCGACGTCTTCGACGGTGGGCGGTGGCTGTATGGCACGGGGCAGCAAACGGGGGTGTCTGGCGGTGTCCTGGGTCGGTGGTGATCGTGTATGCACGCGGCGAGGGCGGCGCGCGGTCTGTGGATGCTGGTCGCGGGTGGCGCTCTGGCACACGCTTGGCAAGGTCTGGGCGTGTCTCGTGCGCGTGGTCCAGGGCTTGGCAATGCTCGCGGCTGGGACAGGCAGTGGCGGTGGACGGTGGGCTGCCTCCCAGACATGCTGGCTAGGCTTGCTGCTGCTCCTAGCTTGCTGTCCACAATGGGGTGACATGGGGGTGCTCGGCTGTTCACCATTAATGGCAATGGCAAGCTCACAGGGGTGCTAGTGTTGGGCTAATATTTCTAGATGATCTACTGAGCTGTGTGTGAGCTAACTAGGGGACAAGTTAGGCAAGAATCACTGCACACTATAGTGTTTGATGTTTTGTTTGATTTGTGTCTACAACCTGTTTCATGAAATGGCCGCATGAAATCAAGTTTTGAATTTTGAAATGATTTTTGGTGGGTTTGCTAGATTGGTTCTGGTGAGTCTGCAGGTGCTTGGGTTTTGAAAATTGAGCTTGTTTGAGTGGGTTTTGAAAAAGGGGGATCTTCTCATATGAAGAAGATTCAATTTTGAAATGTCATTTAAACTATGCATTTGAAAGTTTCTAGATGATCACAAAGTGGGCCTTGATACTCTGTTATGAGTACATTCAAGGGGTGCAAAGATCCAGAAAAGTTTCTGTTAGGTTCTGAAAGTTTGAGATAGCCAAAGTAGGCATGGGAGTTAAATTGGTCAAAATGACCATTCCCTTAATATATTTGTTTTGATTTACTTGTCTTTAGGAAAAGTGTGGGAAATGTTTTAGATGATGTTATTTTCACCTAAGAAACATTTTACAAGCAATGGATCACACAAACAAGGTGGGTTTAAAGGATTTCAAAAATCTATGCATTCTCATATGCATACATTCATGAGTTTTATTTAGAAAAGTTTTTGTTGACCCTAATCTTGATGATTAGTGTTTGTTGATCTAAGTTTGGTATTTTTGGGATGTTAGAACAGTATGTCCACTCCAACTGTCCATAACCGCGGACGCTGCTATTCGAATAGTTCGACACTCTGCAGAGATTGTACACTTTCACCACAACATTCGATACATCTGTCAGGAACAAATCCTGAATTCACCATACTCAGTATGCAGATAATTAATACTAACCTTTCAATTGCATGCCCTAGTATAGGCACCTCTCCTGTGAATTTGGCCTCCCAAGCATGACCATCTGTCATCTTGGATACTACGTAGGTGGACAATCTTCACAAGGTAGCCTCAGCTCAGACCTTGGCCGCGAGGGAACCCATACTAAGGTATATAAGTTTCCAGTCAAGCCCTACCCAATTCTCGGGTATTGTGGTTGTAGGGTAAAATTGGAATGGTATCGCATCCAGACAACCATCAGTTTTATAAAGGGATAAGGCTCATGCCTCAACATTTTCATCATCAAATTCTTCTGGTGTTCGGAAACACATGTCAAAACATTTCAGTAGAATGACTCATCATTCCAAGGTTTTCATAACCATTTTCACCAAGTATTCCCATCTAAAGTTGATCAGGTTTTATGCTTAGCACTAGCATCTACAAGTGGGGGGTGAGTACTAATGAGGGGTGGTAAACAAGTGGATTTTAACTAAGTTCAATCTCATGCCTTAGGATGACATAAAGATTATCTAGCTTAGGCCAAATTTTATGCTCTTTATACAACCTTCAATTATCTTCCTAGAATCTACAAGTCACTTAAGTGAACTCTAAGAGAAAGCTTTGATAAAGAAATAAAGTATAAAGCTTGCAAGTAAAACTAGGATTGGGGTTATCAAGTGGGTATGATCACATATGCTTAAGGCATATAGTTGGTATGGTAACAAGCAAGTATTTGCTTGCATAGGTAAAGTATCTTGCAAGTGTTAGGTTGCTCAATCAAATAGTAGTATTAGGCTTGCATATGTATCTGTATCATCTTGCTAAGTTAACAGCTTGCAAGTATTGGCTTGCCTTGTGTAGAGCAGTGGTTGAAGTTCTCCTCGGCTTCTTCTTCGTGGTATCCTCCTTCCTCCTTGTATCCTTGGTCGGTACTAGCAGCTATGAATAAATACGAGGTACACAATCACCAAACAATACTGAACTACTTTCAATCATCACACAAAAGGGTACTATAGATGATCTAGCATCATCACTAACATTACAAGATTAAAGCATTTGTATATTTATTTTATTTTTAGAAAAGTAATTTCTACTCATTGAAAAACTACTTAAGATTTAATATTCTCCAAACCAAACATGGGATCATGTTGACACATGTCATCACCACATATTTTAGTACATGGGAATGTGATTTAAAGTGGTTTCAAAATTTAATAAGGTTTAACCTTTTTATTTTAAATAATTAAAGTGACTAGAAATGCCTATGTGGCATTCTTTTATTACTTGGACATTATTTTTGTAAGTAAACCCATATGTTTTTATATATTCTGAAAGGTATGATCAAATGTGATTTTTGAGAGTTGGAATCAACTCAAAAGCCATTATGGTTGAAATTTTAAAAATGTTTGAATGTAGAAAAGCTTTTGACTTGTTATTTTTACCAAGGTTGATCTAAAGATCCAAATGATTTGAATCCAACGGTCTTGGATTAAGAATTTCAGTAGCTTTCTAAAAAAATTGGTTTCATGTAATTTGGTTCACTGAATCGAGCTGGGTTGATTTTTGAAACTAGGTATAGAACTATGTTTGAATTAAAGTGGAAAAAGCTAAATTCAAACGAGTGGGATGCGCGGGAAAGGTTAACGGGCCGGCCCAGTGTCACTCCGCAGCGCGGGGCGCAACTGACAGGGGGGTCTACTGGTCAGTGGCTCTTTAAACACGAAGTGGTATGGGGCGATGTGGTACGTTGGATTAGACTGAAGATCGATGGCTGAGGGTCGTCGTCGACGATGAACAAGTCATCGGCGAGCTCGAACCCTAGCGGCTCGGTGGGGGTGCATAGGGGGCATACCGGGGCTCCAGTGACAATGGCAAGGCGGGCAAACGATGAAGTCGACGACGGTGAACTCAGGGGTGGACGGGGCAGCTCCAGGGATGGACGAAATCAATGGCTCCTCTTCTCCTCTGCAACGGCGAGCTCCGACCAAATTCTGGCGATGCGCTGCTCGCCTTGCTCCGACTAAGGGGTGGAACGATCAGTGAGGTGAGGGGAGTGAAATAGTGTGAAGAAATCAAGCGGGGATCGTCTCCTTTTATAGGCCCGACGGTGAGACCGAGAGGGATGGGCAGGCGACGTTGGCGACACGGCTATGGGCGGCTAGATGCGATCTCCTGGCGATGCTCTATGGTTTAAATTCACGTGTAGGGGTGGTGGAAAACGGTCGGGAACGTGCGGTGCTCTACGAGGCAGAGGCGGCGAACTCTGCGGCGAGTGGTGGCTACGGGGTACGGGCGGTCAAACGATCATGTCTGGTGGTCTCCTGGGACGGTGGGGTGCATGCTGGCGCGCGGCAAGGGCTCGAGGTGGTCGGGTTGCGTGGGAACGGCGCGTGCTCTACGGTGTGCGTCGGCATGGTCGACAGCGGTGCGGGCGCCGCGTTCCTGGTGGTTCTAGGCATTGTCTTCGAGCTAGGGCTGGTCGAGAGGGGGTGGTGAGACACGGGCTACCTCCCAGACGAGCTTGGCACGGCTAGTTCTTCTCCTAGCTTGTTGTCCACACTGGGGTGACATGGGTGCTCTCGACCTGTTCACCATTGATGACATTGGTGAGCTTATAGTGGTGCTAGTGATTAGTTAAGATTGTTAGATGATCTACTAAGGCTAGTGGTGTCCATAGAGGGAACAAGTTAGGCCCAAAACACTGCTCAACATAGTGTTTTGATTTTGTTTGATTTGCATCTCCAACCTGTTTGATGAAATGGCCGCATGAACTTAAGTTTTGAATTTTGAAAAGATTTTTGGTGGGTGTTCTAGGCATGTACTGGGGAGTCTATGGATGCTTGGGTTTTAAAAATTGAGTTGGTTTGAGTGGTTTTTGAAATAGTGGGATCTTCCCATATGAGATAGATTCAATTTTAAACTGTCATTTAAACTAAGAATTTGAATGTATTTGGATGATCACAACGTGGGCCTTGGTACCTTGTTATGAGTACTATCAAGGGGTGCAAAGAACCATACATGTTTCTGTTAAGTTCTGAAAGTTAAGGATAGCCAAAGTAGGCATCAAAGTTAATTTGGCCAAAGTGACCATTCACTTAATTTGTTTGTTTTGACTTGTTTGTGTTTGGGAAAAGTTTGGGGATTGTTTAGATGATGTTTATTTCACCTAAGAATCATTATACAAGCAAATAAACACATAATCATGGAAATTCAAAAGAATCCCAATTTTAATACATACACATATGAATGCTTTCATATTTTTAATTTGAAAAGTTTTTGTTAACCCTAAATTTGAAGATTAGAGTTTGATGATTTAAGTTTAATACTTTTGGGATGTTACACAAAGACGCCGCCTCTGCCGCGCAGAGCACTGCACGTTCCCGACCGATTGCCACCGCCCCTATGCGTGCATTCAAGTCCTAGAGCATCGCCAGGAGACCGCGCGTCGACCGCCACCCTCAGCCATGCCGCTAGCCGCCTGTAGCCATGTCGCCACGATCGCTTGCCCATCCCTCTCGGTCTCGCCGTCGAGCCTATAAAAGGAGGCCACCCCCAGCCATTTGAAGCACACCATTTCACTCCCCTCACCTCACTGATCGTCCCACACCTCTAGCCGGAGCACAAGGAGCAGCAGCTCGCCGGAATTGCACCATAGCAGGTCGCCTCTGGAGGAGAAGGGGGTCGTTGATTTCGGCCACCCCTGGAGCTGCCTCGACCATCCCTGAGCTTGCCGTCGAGCACTCGTTCGTTTGCCCGCCTCGCCGTCGTCGCTGGAGCCCTAGTATGCCCCTATACACGCCCACTGAGCTGCTAGGGTTCGAGCTCGCCGGTGACATGTTCATCGTTGACGACGATCCCCAGCCGTCGATCTCCCTTCTAATCCAACGACCCACACAGCCCTGTACCGCTTCGTGCATTATGGGCCACTGACTGGTGGAACCCCCCTGTCAGCTGAGCCCCGCGCTGTGGAGTGACAATGGGCCGGCCCATTAACCTCTCCCGCACGACCCAACCGTTTGAATTTAGATTTTTCTATTTTAATTCAAACTCAGTTCTATACATAGATTCAAAAATCAACCTAGCTTGATCCAATGAACCAAATTGCATGAAACCAGTTTTGTTAGAAAGGTACTGAAATTCTTAATCCAAGCCCATTGGATTCAAATCATTTGGATTTGTAGATCAACCTTGGTAAAAATAACAAGTTAGAAGCTTTTCTGCATTCAAACATTTTTCAAAATTCAACCATAAGAGCTTTTGAGTTGATTCCAACTCTCAAAAATCACATTTTTTCATACCTTTCAGAATATATAAATGGGTTTACTTACAGAAATAATGTTCAAGTAATAAAAAAAGGCCACATAGGCATTTCTAGTCACTTTATTTATTTAAAATAAAAAGGTTAAACCTTATTAAATTGTGACACCACTTTAAATCACATTCCCATGTACTAAAATATGTGGTGATGACATGTGTCAACATGATCCCATGTTTGAGTTGGAGAATATTAAATCTTAAGTAGTTTTTCAATGAGTAGAAATTACTTTTCTCAAATTAAAAAAAAGAAGACAAATGCTTTAATCTTGTAATGATAGGTGATGATGCTAGATCATCTATAGTACACCTTTGTGTGATGATTGAAAGTAGTTAAGTGTTGTTTGGTGATTGTGTACCTCGTATTTATTTATAGACGCTAGTACCGACCAAGGATACGAGGAGGAAGGAGGATACTACGAGGAGGAAGCCGAGGAAAACTTCAACCACTGCTCTTCACAAGGAAAGCTAACCCTTGCAAGATACCCTACTTATGCAATCTTATACTGATACCTATGCAAGAAAATACTTGCTTGTTACCATGCCAACTATATGCCTTAAGCATATGTGATCATACCCACTTCTTAACCCAATCCTAGTTTTACTTGCAAGCTTTATACTTTATTTCTTTATCAAAGCTTTCTCTTAGAGTTTACATAATGAATTGTAGAAACTAGAAAGATAATGGAAGGTTGCATAAATAGCATTAAATTTGGCCTAAGTAGGTAATCTTGATGTCCTCCTAAGGCATCAGATTGAACTTAACTAATCTCCAAATGTTTACCACCCCTCATTAGTACTTACCCCCACTTGTAGATGCTAGTGCTAAGCATAAAACTTGATCAACTTTAGATGGGAATACTTGGTGAAAATGGTTATGAAAACCTTGGAATGATGAGTCATTCTACTGAAATGTTTTGACCTGTGTTTCCGAACACCAGATGATGTTGATGATGAAAATGTTGAGGCATGAGCCTTAGCCATTTATAAAACTGATGGTTGTCTGGATGTGATACCATTCCAATTTTACCGTACAACCACAATACCCGAAAATTGGGTAGGGCTTGACTGGAAACTTATATACCTTAGTATGGGTTCCCTCATGGCCAAGGTCTGAGCTGAGGCTACCGTGTGAAGATTGTCCACCTGTGTAGTATCCAAGATGACAGATGGTCATGGTTGGGAGGCCAAACTCACAAGAGAGGTGCCTATAATAGGGCATGTAATTGAAAGGTTAGGATTGATTATCCGCATACTGAGTATGGTGAATTCAGGATTTGTTCCTGACGGATGTATCAAATGTTGTGGTGAAAGTGTACAATCTCTCCAGAGTGTCAAACTATTCGAATAGTCGTGTCCTTGGTTATGGACAGTTGGAGTGGCCATACTGTTCCCCCGTCATATGTTTTAAAAATGACTTATGAAATGAATTGAGACTTTTACTTGACCACAACAGAGTTGTGATATGAAATTCAAGTTCCCTCTTAGGTGTTATAAAAATTCAACTAGTTTCTTGCTTCTGAACTTAGTAGAGGTAAATCTGGATTTTTGCAAAACAACCCTAGAGCTTAGTGTCCTACTACCAAAAACCCCCTTAACTTGTTAGTATTAGTTTGCAAGTACTTAAAGAGTACTCATGGCTTTGTCCCTGGCTATTCCCGTGGCCAGACTATGAAGAGGAGTATCAGGATGATGGACCGCCGGAAGGTTACGACAACTAGGATCATCTCCCATCGTCAGCATTGCCTGTGACCCCGAAGATGGAGCTTCGCCTACGCTATCTTTATTATTACGTTATTCTGCTGCTTGAGTTGTATTAAGAACTGGATCATGAGATCCTTATTTGTATAAGACCTTATGTATGGTTTGTAATGGATGATGTACTGTGATATCCAAATATGTTATGTCTCGCAAAAATGGTAATCCTGGGATTGCGATGTATGGAATAACAGGCATCTGGGATTAAAAATCCGGGTTTTGACAAACATCTATCAATAATTTGAGGATCGAGACCATATTTAACACTAAGCTCTTGAAAATTATCTATTTTAGCAAAAGACTTAATGCAATCATACTCATAGTTTATACCTAGTTTTTTACCTTTGTCCTTATCCCAACCTTCGGTATTGCTTTGAATTGTTTAAGAAGATCCCACTTAGCTTTGACCTCCTTACTTGTGAAGGATCCCTCTAAACAGGTATCTAGGTATTCCTTGTAATGTCCTGAAAGCCTTGCATAAAATTTATTGATAACAACATTACTGGGGAGCTCATGAATGGGACATTTGAGAATTAGTGACTTCAATCTCCCCCAAGCTTGGGTAATACTTTCTCCTCATGAGGATGAAAATTATAAATATAATTCCTATCTTTATGAATTTCATGAGGAGGATAAAATTTAAAATAAAATAGAGATTCAAGTTCCTTCCACTCCAAATGATGAGGATCATCAAGTAGCTCATACCACTCCCTTGCTTTGCCCCTAAGTGAGAAAGGGAATAGCTTCCTCTTAGCTTGGTTCATTGAAATACCTGCACACTTGAACAACTCGCATAATTCATGTATAAAGAGTAAATGATTACTAGGATGGATAGTTCCATCTCCAAAATAGCAGTTATTCATAACAAGTTCAACAATTCCAATAGGTATTTTAAAAGGGACACTTTCAGTATGTGGATCACAAGTATCATTAGAATTACCACATATGGGAGATAAAGTATCATAAGAGCAAATTTTATTCCCTAAAGCTGGGGAACTAAAAAGATTTTTTTCATAAAAACTAGCTTCCCCAAGCTTAGACGTTTCCATACCATTAGTAACAATGGTGTTCAAAAAATTCATACTAATAACATTGCTATTAGGATGCAAAGAAGGTTCCATGGTTTTTTTAATTTTCTTTTCAAACCACTCACGTCCTAATTCAAGATAAACACTATAAAGCTCTCTAATTTTTTGTTTTCCATTAAGCGTAACTAGTGAAAACAAGAAACAAAAAGACAAAACTGCAGAATCTAAAGGAAATAACTTCGAGCACTCACACCAAAGGATGTGAGTATCTTTTACCTTACCTCCCCGGCAACGGCGCTAGAAAAGAGCTTGATGTCTACGCACTTATATTCTTGTAAATAGTTGTTGGGCCTCCAAGTGCAGAGGTTTGTAGAACAGCAGCAAGTTTCCCTTAAGTGGATTACCCAAGGTTTATCGAACTCAGGGAGGAAGTGGTCAAAGGTATTCCCTCTCAAGAAATCCCTGCAATCAAGATACAAGAGGTCTCTTGTGTCCCCAACACACCCAATACACTTGTTAGGTGTATAGGTGCACTAGTTCGGCGAAGAGATAGTGAAATACAAGTGGTAACGGTGCCAGAAAATAGCTTCTGACTTGTTGTTGACGTGTAGTAACGTGTGTGAGTGCCAGAAAATAGCTTGACGGTGAGGTAAAGACTAAAGGCAAAAGGATGGAAGCAAGCAAACATGCAATAGATCTAGATGCAAACGGTGTTTCAATGTTTAGAAACATGGCCTAGGGATCATACTTTCACTAGTGAACACTCTCTCATATAAATATATTCTCTTCATGATACTAATCTTAACTACTCTCAGGTTGGACACTCTGATCCATGATAGGGCTATAACTGCACTCCTCAAAGTACGCCTTCCCCAATCTAGATAACCCCACACTGTCACCTTGAGAGATAGATGGTTCCAAAAAACACCACAATTTCATAGAGACATCCAACTCCAAATATAACTCATAACAAATATTCAATCTAGCCAAAGTGCCACACACGGTATGCACGTTGTCACTTTCACACACGTGGGGAAAAGCATAGATCTATTAAAGCACAAAGAGTATTTACGTAGACTCAAACCTAAGTGCCACCATGGCGTGCACGCTGTCACTTTCACACACATGGGGAGAGCAGAGGTCTAATGAAGCACTTGAGTAGTAAGGTAGATCTACTTGATTACAAAGCTCATGACCATAAGATCATGCATAGAGAGAGATGAACACATAGCTACCGGTAGAGCCCTTAGCCTCGAGGAAGAACTACTCCCTCCTCATCATGGGAATCAGCAATGGTGATGAAGATGGCGATGGAGATCTATGGAGATGGCTCCCGGGGCACTTCCCCGCCCCGGCAAGGTACCGGAACAGAGACTTTCTATCCCCCGAATCTCCCCTTTGGTGGCGGCGGCGCTGCGGAGGTTTTCGTGGATTTCTTCTGGATTGCCTAGGGTTTTTGGTTCAGAGGCTTCTTATAGCCGCAGGAATCAAGGTTGGTGGGGGTCCAGGGGGCCCATACCCCCTCCAGGCGCCTCCAGGGCTTGCCCGCGCCTAGGGGGGTTTGGACACCCTGTGGCCCCCCTCCGGCTCTGCTTCGTGTTTCCGTGTTGCTCCGGGAAAAATAATAACTTTGGCTTTTGTCCCATCCAATTCCGAGAATATTGATTTTCTACCTTTCTGGAACCAAAAACAGAAGAAAATAGGCAACTGGCACGGTGGCAACTTATTAGTAGGTTAGTTCCAGAAAAGATATAAAAACACCTCAAAGTGTAGACAAAGCAAACCAAAGTAGATACTAAACAGGCATGGAGCATCAAAAATTATAGATACATTTTCGACGAATCACTAAGCCATGCCTAATCATGGTGGAAACTTGCAGCATCACCATAGTGAGTCATCTATGAAGTATCCTCAATAAAAAGCTATATGCATAGTAAATAAAAAGAACGCTGAGATGCTCATTGTCTGCTTTCCTTGTCATTTTGGTTATGGGAAAGCTCTGGTACCATGTGCAAGGGGTACCCCGTTAGCGGTTCTCAATGATATGTAAATACTTACAATGACAAGAACTTGCCTGGACCCAAAGTTGAGTATGCATGAGGAGTGGCCCTCATATTCAAGGGACATGAGATTTCCAACTTATATTTCATCAAGCATATACTCCATCTTTGTTCACTTTAATCGTAATCATCTCAAGATGCTTATGATAGGGGCAATGAGGGCTCAAAGCTAGTAAGTACCATAATCTTTTGGAAGATCTTTATGACTTGTAATCCCTGCTACCCTCTAAGAAGGGACCTTTCTCCCACTTCCAAGTCGAGTCACTAAACCTACTTCCTCTCTATCTCTAGCAAGCTTTTGAGTTGTTGTGTTTCAAGCATTCATATGGTGATTTATTCAATCATGTTCTTCATCTTCCTTGTTTGCACAAAACCCTTATCTATTGAGTATTACTTTGAAAGCCTTCACTTGTGATAAACCTTTTTGAGCAAAGAGTGTTCCTGTTTTGAAACTTCTACAAAAAGCTTTTATGAAACTGTTTGCCAAGTGTTCTCTGACCAAGAACAAGTTTGCCAATTCCAATTATGATTCATCTTTATGCATCTCTATTGTGACTGTTGTACTTGGCTGCAAGCTAAGTTATATAATGGTGAGTTGTTTTCTTCTATGAGTTGTGCAATGGTAAGTGTGATGCTTCTTATTCGTATTCTTTTATCGACACTTCACTCCATAAATCTGTGGACATGTTTACTGAGCTCATTATTCGCTTGGGGACAAGCGAAGTCTAAGCTTGGGGGAGTTGATACGCCCAATTTGCATCACCCTTTTATATCATAATTTACCTCTATTCATTGATATGTGTCTTATTATGAGGTATTACTTATGGCTTTTCATCTGTTTATGCATGTTGGATGATTCCTGGAGGATGGACTACCGGAGTCTGGATTCTGATGGAAAAGAAGGCGTTTCGGTGCAATTTCGCGAAGATTAAAAAATACCAGAAAAATATGGAAACATATTATTTTACCAGAAGACAAAGGAAGCCAGAAGGAGGGACGGAGATGGGCCTCTGGCGGCCCATACCCCCCTAGGCGCGGGCCCACCTGACCCCGCTCCTAGGACAGGTGTGGCCCACCTTCCCGGCCTCCAACTCTGCTCCTTCGCCTATATCTTCCCTATGAAACCCTAACACGAGGGGAGCGACCACAGATAGATTTCCGCCGCCTCTGGGGGCGGAAAACACCAAGAGAGAAAGATCTCTCCGGCAGACAGATTTCTGCTAGGGGAATTCCTTCCCGATGAGGGGAGACCATTGCCATCAACACCATCATCAAGCTAGGCTTCATCGGGATCATCATCATCATCATCCACACCATCATCTCCACCATCACCATCATCTCCACCAGCACCATCACCTCCAGTCTGTCCCGCTGTAACAATTGTATTGGATCTTGCATTAGTTCATAGGGGAAACTTTCCCGGTGTTGATTACTATTGTAGTTGATGCTTGTGAGTGGAACCATTGGATTATTGTTTATGTTCAGATTGTTATCCATTATCATATCATCTTTGATCTTGATCCATATGATGTCTTGTGAGTAGTTCGTTTAGTTCTTGAGTACATGGGATAAGTCATGTTGTTAGTAGTAAATCTGTGATGAGTTATTATTCAATGGTTTAGTATTTAAGCTGTGGTGCTATTCTTCTAGTGGTGTCATGTGAACGTGGACTACATGACACTTCACCATTTATGGGCCTAGGGGAATGCATTGTGTATTTGGATACTAATTGTGGGGTTGCCGGAGTGACAGAAACCTGAACCCCCGTTAGGACACCTTTGCACAAGGGAGCGTAGGATCTCAGAGTTTAAGGTTGTGGTTAGATTTATATCTTAATTACTTTCCTGTAGTTACAGATGTTTGCAGGGGGTTTAATTGAAAGTATGTATTAGTCGTAGGAAGGGCGGTATGTTAGCACAGGTTCACCCAGACAACACTTAAAAACACCAGAGAAGAGTACTCAGCTATTTGAAGCGAAAGCACTTGACAGAATTCCCATGTGTCCTCGAGAACGTTTGGTCCTTATAAGTATTTCCACCGGCTTGTCCTTTGCTAAGAAAGGATTGGGCCACTTTCTCCGTTTGTTTGTTACTTCTGTTACTTGCTCCTTGTTTTGTTGCCTTGTCAGAAAACCACTAAAAATCAGTTTGCTAAGTATTCACAGGGATTTCCTGCTCCACACCACTATTCAGCACCTTCTGCTCCTCGTTCGGATTGACACTCCTATTTATTGTAAGTACTACAATACACCCCTTATACTTGTGGGTCATCATTCTTGAACACCAGATGATTTTTGATGATGAAAATGTTAAGGCATGAGCCTTAGCCCTTTAGAAAACTGATGGTTGTCTGGATGCGATACCATTCCAATTTTACTGTACAACCACAATACCCGAAATTTGGGTAGGGCTTGACTGGAAATTTATATACCTTAGTATGGGTTTCCTTGCGGCCAAGGTTTGAGCAGAGGCTACTTGTGAAGATTGTCCACCTGTGTAGTTCCCAAGATGACAGTTGGTCATGGTTGGGAGGCCAAACTCACAGGAGAGGTGCCTATACTAGGGCGTGTAATTGAAAGGTTAGGATTGATTATCCGCATACTAAGTATGGTGAATTCAGGATTGCTCCTAATGGATGTATCGAATGTTGTGGTGAAAGTGTACCACCTCTACAGAGTGTCAAACTATTCGAATAGCCGCGTCCGCGATTATGGATAGTTGGAGTGGCCATACTGTTCTGTCATTAGATGTTTTCAAAATGACTTATGAAATGATTCGTGACTTTGAATTGACCACAATAGAGTTGTGATATGAAATTCAAGTTCCCACTTAGGTGTTATAAAACTTTCAACTAGATTTCTTTGCTTATGAACTCAGTAGAGATAGATCTCGCTTTTTGCAAAACAACCCTAGAGCTTAGTATATCCTACTCAAAAACCACTTCACTTGTTAGTATTAGTTTGCGAGTACTTAAAGATTACTCATGGATTTGTCCCTAGCTATTCCCGTGGCCAGACTAGGGAGAGGAGTATCAGGAGGACGGACAGCAGGAAGGTTACGACAACTAGGAACATCTCCCATCGCCAGCACTGCCTATGACCATGAAGATGGAGCTTAACCTACGCTATTGTTATTATTACGTTATTCCGCTGCCTGAATTGTATTAAGACTGGATCATGAGATCATTATTTGTGTAAGACCTTATGTATGGTTTGTAATGGATGATGTACTGTGATATCCAATCTCTTATGTCTCGCAAAAATGGTAATCCTGGGATTGCGATGTATGGCATAACATGCATATGGGATTAAAATCCGGGTGTTGACAAGTTGGTATCAGAGCCATCCTGACCATAGGATACCCTAGTTTTGAATGGATGTTTGAATCAAAAACTTAGTTTCAAAACCAAGGAAGTGATTATTTATGAAAACTTATTCTCATCCTTATCACTTAGATTCTTTCATGAAAATTCATGTTCCTCAAAAATTCTTGCAAACTTACATAAAATTTGACACACTTAATCGCTCTACTAACTTACTCATCCTATATTCTTACAGATGGACGTGAAGTACAACAAGTTTTATCAGTTGGGGAATGGAGGAGACCTCATCTTTGAGCGTGACTTGGACCAGCTGTCAGAGATGCTGCCGCGCCCTGAGTTCTTCGGAGCTCAGCTCAATGATCAGGAAGGAGAGGATTTGTAGTGGCTAGTTGTTGCAAGTCTCCGAGGAAAGATTGAAGCCCCCACCTCGGAGGGAATTCAGTTCACCTTGAGAGAGAACAACTGGCTCGATGGACTTTCCAGGGCCATGTAGGAAGCTCTTGCCCGTCTGTGTGGGTAGAGTATCAATCAAATCAAGGGTACCCGCTTTGAGTTCTATCCAAGGCGTGATATTATGGGACAGCCACTAGAGGCCCCGTATCACCATGAGCTGAAGACTCAACTGGAACACCTCAGCTTCATGATGTATGACCGTCAGAAGGAGTCGGACAATGCCCGCTCCTACGCCAACCACAAGTACTCCATCGCCGCCTAGAAGGATCAGACTATTGCCATGCTAGTGAAGGATCGCCAGTCTCATTGTCGTCAGCTCGACAAGAAGGAGCGCATCATTGCCCGTCTTCACCACCGGATCACGGATTTGGAGGAGACCATCCACGAGAGAGACATGCCGCTAGAGGAGAGGGAGAATGCAAGGGAATACCTTCGTGGAGACCCCAACTCCTATCTCAGTGACGATGATGACTTTTTGGAGGATGAGGCCATGGACTTCTTCACTGATGAGGATGACTTCGCCTTCATCGATGATGATGATGATGATGATGATGAGGAGGAGGATGATGAGGACACCGACTCTGAGTAGTAGTATCACTTGAGCACTAGCGTTAGGAAAATTGTATTCGGTCCCACTATATTGTAGTTTCACAGAATGGTTCTTAAAACCATCTATTTTTCCTTGTTCTGGTGTGTGCTGTATGATGTGTGATGAATGAATGAAAAGCAAGTTGCTAGAAAAATCTGAGTCAAACTTCAACAACTTTACAAAACCCTGAACCTTAGAAATTTCCCTCTTTTCTCATGATCTACCTCAATATTCAGATGCCTCGCGGAGGAAGCAACTCATCGCCGGACCCAATGTTGCAAATCTTGCAAATGTTGGTTTCTGACCGCAAAGCCGAAAGAGCCGAATGTCAAGCAAACTTAGCCACCCTTCAACAGATAGCTCAGATGGCCAACAACAATCAAGGCCATGGAAATCAGGACAACCATGGATCCAAGCTCAAGAATTTCCAGAACACCAATCCACCCATTTTCACTAAGTATGAAGAGCCCCTAGATGCCGATGATTGGCTGCAAACCATGGAGAACAACCTAGAAGTTGCAGGAGTGGAAGCTAATGAGAAGGTAATGTTTTCCACCCACTACCTGGCCGGAGATGCAAGAGCATGGTGGAACAGCGTTCGCTCCATGACTGCAGGACAAATGATGACTTGGGAAGAGTTCAAAGTCAAGTTCAGTAGAACCCATGTGCCACCGGGTTTGATCAAGAGGATGAGAGATGAATTCAGAGAACTGAAGGAAGGCAGGATAACCGTAGTTGAGTATCGTGACAAACTTTTGTCATTGGCTAGGTAAGCACCGGATGAGATAGATACGGAAGCCAAGAAGAAGGAGAGATTCCTGAATGGTCTGCATGATGAGATGCAGACAGTGTTGGTCAATATCCCATTTGCTGATATTGAAGCCTTAGTTGACTCTTTCATTCAGATGGAAGGCAAGATCAACCAAGCTAATGAGAACCGCAAGCGTCGCATGATGCATCAAGCAGGAACCCATCATACACCAAAGTATCGCCCCAACCCATCTCCAGGATTTTCCCCAAGAACCAACATACCCCCGATGAACCGTCCGACCTATCCCAACCGTGGAAACCCAAGGCCCGGAGGAAACCACAACAACCCCAGCAACCCCAGCAATTTCAACCGTGCACCGCCTAAGTTCAACAACAACAATGTCTCCATCCACACCAACACTGCCCTGAGAAATGGAAGCAATGTTGTGCCTGCTGTAGCAAAGGACAAGTCCCAAGTGACTTGTTATGAATGTGGAACCAAAGTTCACTATTCCAATGAGTGCCCCAAGAAGATTGCCGCAGCCCCCAATGCAAATGCCCCGTCTCAACAACAACGTCGTGTTCAGCCCGAAAGAAGGTTTGCCCCAGGGAACTCGCTCAACCGCAACGGCCGTCTCTTTCTCATGCATGCTGAAGAAGCCCAAGAAGCGCTTGATGTCGTGTTGGGTATGTTTTCTGTTAACTCAGTACTTGCAAGAGTGTTTTTTGATTCTAGAGCATCGCACTTGTTTGTTACTAAAGAATTTGCATGCACTGGTAAGATTCAACCCACCAAATTGAAGCATGTTATGATAGTTCAAATACCTGGTTCAACCACCAAAGCTAGACAAATTTGCAAGGCCGTGCCTATACGAATCCATGGCATAGATTTTTATGCTAATCTAATAGTACTCGGAACTAAAGGTTTGGAAGTAGTACTAGGAATGGATTGGATGTCCAAACATAAAGGATTAATCGACTGTGTAAAGAAAGCCATAGCCATGACCAGTACAGCCGGAATATCAGTAGAGCATGTATCGGAAACCTTGCCCCGTCAATTCAAATGCAACAAGATTATAGCCCAGCCAACCATTGACCAAGTTAGAGTAGTCTGTGAATACCCCGATGTATTCCCAGATGTTTTGCCCGGTATGCCCCCAGATCGGGACATCGAGTTTATCATTGAACTAATCCCTGGAACCAGACCCATAGCCCAGAGACCATATAGTATGAACCTGTCTGAATTAGTGGAACTGAAGATGCAACTGGATGCTATGCTGGAGATTGGATTGATCCAACCAAGTGCGTCGCCATGAAGATCACCTGTCTTGTTTGTGGACAAGAAGGATGGAGGTAAACGTTTATGTATGGATTATCGGAAGTTGAATGATGTCACCATCAAGAACAAGTACCCACTGCCAAAGATAGAAGACCTGTTTGACCAGTTGACTGGTGCCAAAGTGTTTTCTAAGATTGATCTTAGAACTGGTTATCATCAACTCAAGATTCGAGCGGAGGATATCCCCAAGACTGCTTTTACCACCAGATATGGACTGTATGAGTACATAGTCATGTCTTTTGGATTAACCAATGCCCCCTATTATTTCATGAACCTCATGAATAAGATTTTTATGGACTTCCTGGATATTTTGTCATTGTTTTCATTGATGACATTCTGATCTATTCCAAATCAGAATAAGAACATGAGCTACACCTAAGGACCATTCTTGGAACCCTCAGAGAGCATCAGTTATATGCCAAGTTTAGCAAATGTGAACTCTGGTTACAGTAGGTAGGATTCCTCGGACATATCGTATCATCCGGAGGAATGGCCGTTGACCCTACAAAGGTGAAGGATGTTGAAGATTGGCAAGCCCCAACCACTCAAACCCAAGTTCGTGCATTTCTCAGATTAGAGTGATACTACCGCAAGTTCGTAGAAGGATTCTCGAGTATCACCAGACCCATGACCCAATTTTTGAACAAGGATAAGTAGTTCGAATGGACAGACAAGTGCAAAGCGAGTTTTCAAGACCTCAAGAGGAGATTGATTTCAGCCCCAATCTTGATCATGCCGGTTATTACGAAGCCCTTTGATGTGTATTGTGATGCATCCAAGATCAGTCTCGGATGTGTGTTGATGCAAGAAGGAAAAGTTATATCTTATCTATCCCGCCAAATTAAACAACATGAGCAAAATTATCCTATCCATGACCTAGAACTAGCATCCGTAGTTGTAGCCCAGAAGACATGGAGGCATTATCTGGTGGGAAACCATTGTGAGATTTATTCGGATCACAAGAGCCTGAAGTATATATTCTCTCAGAAGGAGTTGAATATGAGGCGGAAAAGATGGATTGAGCTAATCAACGACTATGATCTGGACATTCACTATCACCCCGGTAAAGCCAATGTGGTAGTAGATGCCCTTAGAAGATTGTCGTGCCGCTTGAACTCCATGATTCTGAAGGAGCAACCAAGTCTGCACAAGGAGATGGAAAATTTTAGAATGGAATTAGTAAGTGAAGGATTTTTGGCTAGCATAGAACTTCAACCCACTTTGATCGGTTAGATCAAGGAGGCTCAAAAAGGAAATGCTAGTATCGACGGAATCAAACGTCGTATCGGTACAGGCAAAGTACCCGGATTCACCGAGGATGAAGAAGGAGTTTTGTGGTACAAAGGACATCTCTGTGTACCAGCAGATTCAGAGTTAAAAGAAGTTATTTTGAAAGAGGCCCATGATATTCTTTATTCTATCCACCCAGGAGGAACAAAAGATGTATCAGGATTTGAAGGAGCAATTTTGGTGTCATAACATGAAGAGAGAGATCGGAAGCTATATCGCCAAGTGTGATATTTGTCAAAGAGTAAAGGAGGGACATCAAAGACCCGCGGGACTGTTGCAACCATTGCAGGTTCTAGAATGGAAGTGGGATTCTGTTGGAATGTACTTTATCACCAGATTGCCTACATCTAGTAGGGGAAATGGCTCTATTTGGGTCGTAGTTGACAGATTATCCAAGGTAGCCCATTTCTTACCAGTCAAGACCACCTACTAGAGTTTGAAGCGAGCGGAGTTATACATCGCTAGAATCGTCAGTTTGCATGGAGTCCCCCAAGAACATTGTATCGGATCGAGGAACTCAGTTTACCTCAATATTCTGGAAGAAAGTCCAAGAAGGGATTAGGAACCCGACTGGATTTTAGCACAGCGTATCACCCTCAGACCGATGGACAAAAGGAGCGAGTAAATCAAATACTCGAAGATATGTTGAGAGCATGTATGCTGGAGTATGGATCTAAAAGGGGAGACTGTCTGCCGTTCGCAGAATTCTCTTACAACAACAGTTATCAAGCTAGTTTGCAAATGGCCCTATTTGAATTCATGTATGCAAGGAAGTGTCGTACCCCTTTGAATTGGTCGGAAGTAGGAGAGAGTCAAATTTTGGGACCCGACATCCTACGAGAAGCAGAAGAGAAAGTTCAAAAGATTCGTGAGCACCTCAAGACCGCCCAGTCAAGATAGAAGAGTTACACCGACAAGAGACATCGAGACCTTGCTTTCAATATCGGAGATTTTGTGTATCTCAAAGTGTCACCTTTGAAGGGAATGCAGCGTTTCCAGCTCAAAGGAAAGTTAGCCCCTAGATATATCGGACCTTTCAAGATTCTGAATCATCGAGGAGAAGTATCGTATCAATTGGAACTGCCAGAGGAGTTGTCAGCCGTGCACAATGTGTTCCATATATCGTTACTTCGCAAATGCCTTGAAGTTCCGTAGAAGACTGAAGTTTTCAAGAATATTTATCACCGCACCATAGAGATCAGCGATGACCTGACATATCCCAAAGTACCCATACGTATTTTGGAGGAAGCTTTCAGGACCACCAGAACCCGAAGCATCAAGTTTCTCAACATTCAGTGGAATAACCACACTGAAGAACAAGCTACCTGGGAACGAGAAGATCACATCAATACGGAGTTTCCTGATCTTTTTAAATCCTATTTTTCTTTTTCTTCTTTCTCAAATCTCGGGACGAGATTTTATTTAAGGAGGGAAGGTTTGTAACATCCCAAAAATGTTGAACAATGATTATCAAATTCCAATCACCAAAATTAGGGTAAACAAAAACTTTTGTTAATTCAAATCTTTATGAATGCATGTGTGTGGGTGATGATTGTATGAATGCATGAATGGACTTATGTGATTGATCTAAATAGAAAGGAATGGTTTAAAGGTGAAAACAACATCATCTAAAACATTTCCAAGCAGAAACAAATCAAGAGAAAATCAAAAACAAATCAAATAAGCAAATGGTCATTTTTGCCAATCTTGCTCACTAGGCCACTTTGAGTGTTTCTAGTCCAAGATTTCAAATAGAAACTTTTCCATTTCTTTTCACCCCTTGCTAGACCAAGTAAAAGTGAATCGAAGACCACCTTTCAAACTAGCAAAAACATTTGGCAACTTGATTCAAATCATAATTCAAAATTGAATCTGATTCATATGTGAAGATCCTACATTTTGAAAACCCAACCGAACCAGTGCACCTTGACCAATCCCACTAACTAGAGACTCCCTAGTATGTAACCAACACTCCCACCAAGTTTGAATCCAAAATTCAAATTTGAATCTCTTGCGGCTATTTCATCAAACACCTTGTAATCAGTAAACAAACAAACACAAAACACTATAGTGAGCAGTGATTTGGCCAACCTTGTTCCCTCTCTAGCTCACACTACACTCTTAGTAGATGATCCAACTAAATTAACTAGCTTTAGCACCACTGTGATCTTTCCATAGCCATCAATGGTGACCATGCCGAGCCTAACTTGCCACCCCCCGTGTCGACAGCAAGCTAGGAGCAGCACCAAGCCTAGCAAGCATGTCTGGGACACTCTCCACCGTCCATCGCCACCCCATGTCCAAGCCTCGAGCACTGCCAGCCCCTGGACCACACTGCCCGAGCATGCCAAGCCTCTCTACAAGCGAGCCGAGAGCGCGCCAGAGCGTCACCCGCGACACACGCCCACAGACCGTGTGCAGCCCTCGCCGCGTGCAAGCATGATCGCCACCACCCCAGCAACATGCCAGACAACCCCATTCATCGCCGCATGGACCATGGACATTGTGTGCCATTAAAACCACCATCAGACCCGCCTAGAGCATCGCGACGTTCCGACTGTTTCGCACTGCCCCACACTGCATAGCCATGCCGTTGAGCTTCACCAGGGAGCACAGCACCGCCCCCTATCATCACCCATGCCTTTAGCTCGCTGTGCCGACAACCACGACGAGCTCCACCCGCGCCCGTCGGTCCCCGTAAGGCACTATAAATAGAGGCCTTCCCAGCACGAATTCTTCACACCATCTCACTCCCCTCTCTCTCAGAAGCACCCCACCTCACTCCCTGAGCAACGCGAGTAGCGCATCACCGGAATTTGGCCGGAGTCTGCCGCTGCTGGAGGAGAAGGGCGCCGTAAATTGGAGCCGCCCCAGGAGGAGCTACCGGTACCAGGAGGATCCCGTCAGTCATAGAAAAGGATGAGCTGGGCTGGCTGCTGGGCTTTTGTGGGCTGCACATGGGCAACAGTTAAGAAGAGGCAAGTTGGGTTGCGACCTGCTTGCAGTTTTTTCCTTAGTGTTTCATTTTCTCTTTTTTGTTTTTGTTTTCAAATTTGTATATTACACATTTGTTTCAAATTAATGGGATGAATTTAGTATTTTCATACCATACTTTATTTATTATTTTCTAACTTTCTAATTAGAGACATATTCTTTTATTAAATAGAATAAGTAGGATTTAGGGTTATTAGGATTTGCTTAAGATCTTTTAAAAAAATTAACTAAAACATTAGTTTTACTTTTATTTGGAGTAATGAGGTTTTAAAATGTTTAGTGATAGTCATAGAGTTTATTTTTATGTATTTAATCATATAGCAAAGTATAGGGTGGTTTATAATTATTGTATCCCTACTTATTCCATGCTCATTTGGAATGAGTAGTTTAGAGACTTTGTCTAATGAATATAGATAGAATTTTTATGAGATGTTGATGAGAAAACTCATTAATAGTTTAGGGTTCTGAATTATACTTACATTCTTTTGTTGATGTGAATAAAGATTAATGGATAAACACATTGTCTTTATATTTGTGATTTTTAATGATATCACCATTTAAAGTAAAATAGTGCAATGGTTTTCTAGGCTATCTTATGAGAAAGAATTAATAGAGATAGTTCTTAAGTACCTAGGATAATGATGGTTGAAAATGACAAAAATGTGCTTAAGTGATTTGATATAGGAAATTATTCCTAGCAGCCATTGTGGAAATAAGATGATCGATCCAATAGATGGGATGGATGTTAAGCTTGGTTATAGATTTAGAGTTTAATGTTTACCCAGAATTTCTATCTTCCATAACTCACAATCCTGGACTCCTAATTAAGGAATTTCTTTCCTAGATATATTACTTCTTCATATCTAACATCATGTGTTAACATGATGAGCTTTACTTCACAAAAAATTCTTATCCCCTTTTATTCTTATAAATCCATTTATATTTCCAATGAGCTTGACTTGGTTTCTTTCCTACTCAAACTTACTAAAGAGTTAAGGCTAGGTATTACCATGATATTCATAGTAAGAATATATAAGAACAAGATAGGTCAGGATTAGTCATTACATTCTTATTACTTAAGTTGTAATCTTAACTTGGCATTTATGAGTTGTTGTGCTGAATATTATGATAGGATCCCTTAAGGATCAGATATTAATCATTTAAGAAATGTATTATGAGTAACATTATATTATATTTGATCTACCCTTAGATCAAATCTTGTTTACCCAAATAAGGTTTTAGCAAAGGTAATATTGAAACTTATCACGGTCAACTTGATGATCTACTTCAATTCCATCAAGTTGAGAGAACCTTCAATCACTTTGACAAGTTCTTATTTAAAAGAGCGAAAATTATTCAGATTTTCTATGCATGAATGCAATGCACACATCTGGGTTCAGCTTATTTCTAAGCTCTAATGCTGGGATGTTATAGACTCTCCCCCTTAAAATAAACTTTGTCCTTGAAGTTCATAAACTCTCACGTTTCGGAGTAAGGAATTGACTTGTAGTGGTTGATAACCTGATTAGATCTCCTAATCCAACTCTTTTTATTTAATTATTGAGATTTCTTACAATAGTATATAAGGTCTAGGAAGTTTCACTAAAATAAGTTTTAAGTTTCTTTTACTGTTATCTTACATTCTTCTAGGAGTACTTTCATAATGATGGCTTCTTTTAACCCTATGAAAGTAAGGCTTAAGTTGTCACAGGTTAACATTTCTTTCCTAGCCTTTACTCTAGGATTCAGATAACAGTACTGTTGTTTACTGTTCTACTCTCCCCCTTAGGGTTTACTAATAGTCTCTAAACTACATATATAGTAACCATTGGTTTTATAACAAGAATGTTGGTCTCTGTTCAGCTTATACTTTACCTAATTAGGGTCATATGAAATATTATACAGTGTATCCACACAATTGTGGATCTCCGAAACAAATCTTTCAGCATTATTTGTCTTACTTACTATTGGACATTTTCGCTTTGGTAAGCAGACTTCGCGAAACGCTTTGAAAAGATGATCGTTTAAATTTTATACTCATTTTTGTCTTAATTAGCTTAGGCAAAATTTTGTGCTATTTATGCAACTTTTAAGAAGATCTAGTTAACTAAGTTAACCAAATATCAGCTGCGGACAAAATACCAACTGCGGATCATAGTACCGACTATGGATTCTCTCTGAATTGTGAGATCTTGAATACCATTTTTCTCCAAAGTTCCTTCTTTGTACTAATTCATGATGCTTCCATGAACTAGGTTTTACTATTTCATTAATTACTTAGTACTATCACTTACTTTGATTGAACCTTAAGTTCATCCCTTCTTATCTTTCCTTATACTTACTACATTAATCTTCCTTCTCAGAGCTAGCTAGGAATAATCTATGCTTTATCTATCCTCCAAATTGTGTTAATACTCCTTATATTTTGCTTCATCCTTCATATAAATCCTTCTCTTGGTCTTTGGAGCTCGTCACTCCTTTACACGAATTCCAATTCCTATCTAGGTCTATGACATCAAGTAATAACTGGGTGTTACATCATGCATTTGCACACCTAATTAAATTTCATGTACAGATCTAGGCAATCAAGAAGATTCAAGAAGATCCAAAAGTCGATAAACAATAAAACATATACCATGTATTATACATAGGTTTTAGATAATTTACAAATGTACTAGATGTTCCAACGGTTTGCTCCTCACCTATATTACACAATTATCTTACAAGAACTTCTCGTTCTTGTGAGCACATCCTCACTTATTTCGGCAAACCTTTCAAACTACAATACACAATACCCTCTATGTACATTATTCAAGCACTCATCCCTTGGGATGTCGTTCCGCTCTTACTTTCGTCTTCCTCTGGTGCTTCCTGGAATTCCGTCCATGATGACGTGAAGACTACGACTGCCTTCTGGAGCGTAAGAGCATCCAGGAGGTGCGTATTCTTGATCAGAAGTACCGAGACTAAGATTAGTCATTGAAAAATGACTAGAGTTGGCGTAATCTTCTACAGAATATTCCTGATTTTCTGGCAACGCTTTGTCAACACCCAGATTTTTAATCCCAGATGCCTGTTATGCCATACATCTCAATCCCAGGATTACCATTTTTGCGAGACATAACAGATTTTGATATCACAGTACATAATCCATTACAAACCATACACAAGGTCTTACACAAATAAGGATCTCATGATCCAGTTCTTAATACAACTCAAGCAGCGGAATAACGTAATAATAAAGGTAGTGTAGGCGAAGCTCCATCTTCGGGGTCATAGGCAATGCTGATGATGGGAGATGATCCTAGTTGTCGTAACCTTCCTGCGGTCCATCATCCTGATACTCCTCCTCATAGTCTGGCCACGGGAATAGCCAGGGACAAAGCCATGAGTACTCTTTAAGTACTCGCAAACTAAAACTAACAAGTTAAGGGGGTTTTTCGTAGTAGGACACTAAGCTCTAGGGTTGTTTTGCAAAAATTCAGATTTACCTCTACTAAGTTCAGAAGCAATAAACTAGTTGAAGTTTTATAACACCTAAGAGGGAACTTGAATTTCATATCACAACTCTGTTGAAAACATCTGACGGGGGAACAGTATGGCCACTCCAACTATCCATAACCGCGGACGCGGCTATTCGAATAGTTTGACACTCTGGAGAGATTGTACACTTTCACCACAACATTCGATACATCCGTCAGGAACAAATCCTGAATTCACCATACTCAGTATGCGGATAATCAATCCTAACCTTTCAATTACATGCCCTAGTATAGGCACCTCTCTTGTGAGTTTAGCCTCCTAACCATGACCATCTGTCATCTTGGATACTGCATAGGTGGACAATCTTCACACGGTAGCCTCAGCTCAGACCTTGGCCATGAGGGAACCCATACTAAGGTATATAAGTTTCTAGTCAAGCGCTACCCAATTTTCGGGTATTGTGGTTGTACGGTAAAATTGGAATGGTATCGCATCCAGACAACCATGAGTTTTATAAAGGGCTAAGGCTCATGCCTCAACATTTTCACCATCAAAATCATCTGGTGTTCGAAAACACATGTCGAAATATTTCAGTAGAATGACTCATCATTCCAAGGTTTTCATAGCCATTTTCACCAAGTATTGCCATCTAAAAATGATCAAGTTTTATGCTTAGCACTAGCATCTACAAGTGGGGTAAGTACTAATGCGGGGTGGTAAACAAGTGGGGATTAATTAAGTTCAATCTCATGCCTTAGGATGACATCAAGATTATCTATCTTAGGCCAACTTTAATGCTCTTTATGCAACCTTCAATTATCTTCCTAAAATCTACAAGTCACTTAGGTAAACTCTAAGAGAAAGATTTGATAAAGAAATAAAGTATAAAGCTTGCAAGTAAAACTAGGATTGGGTTATCAAGTGGGTATGAGCACATATGCTTAAGGCATATAGTTGGCATGGTCACAAGCAGGTATTAGCTTGCATAAGTCAACTTGTTTAGTAAGGCTTGCCTTGTGCAGAGCAGTGGTTGAAGTTCTCCTCGGCTTCTTCTTCGTAGTATCCCCCTTCCTCCTCGTATCCTTGGTCGGTACTAGCATCTATAAATAAATACAAGGTACACAATCACCAAACAATACTTAACTATTTTCAATCATCACACAAAAGGGTACTATAGATGATCTAGCATCATCACTAACATTACAACATTAAAGCATTTGTCTTATTTATTTTAATTTGAGAAAAATAATTTCTACTCATTGAAAAACTACTTAAGATTTAATATTCTCAAACTCAAACATGGGATCATGTTGACACATGTCATCACCACATATTTCAGTATATGGGAATGTGATTTAAAGTGGTGTCACAATTTAATAAGGTTTAACCTTTTAATTTTAGTTAAATAAAGTGACTAGAAATGTCTATGTGGCATTCTTTTATTCCTTGAATATTACTTCTGTAAGTAAACCCATATGTTTTTATATATTCTGAAAGGTATGATCAAATGTGATATTTGAGAGTTGGAATCAACTCAGAAGCTATTATGGTTGAAATTTGAAAAATGTTTGAATGGAGAAAAGCTTCTGATTTGTTATTTTTACCCAGGTTGATCTACATATCCAAATGATTTGAATCCACCGGGCTTGGATTAAGCATTTCAGTACCTTTCTAACAAAATTGGTTTCATGCAATTTGGTTCACTAAATCAAGTTGGGTTGATTTTTCAAACTAGGTACAGAACTGAGTTTGATTTAAAATAGAAAAATCTAAATTCAAACAGTTGGGCTGCGCGGGAGATGCTAATGGGCCGGCCCAGTGTCACTCCGCAGCGCGGGGCTCAGCTGACAGGGGGGTCTACCAGTGAGCAGCTCATAACGAGTGAAGCGATACGGGGCTATGTGGGTCGTTGGATTAGCAGGGTGATCAACGGCTGAGGGTCGTCGTCGACGATGAACATGTCACCGGCAAGCCCGAACCCTAGAGGCTCAGTGGGGGTTGTGGGAGGCTCATCGGGGCTCAGGCAAGGGTCGGTGATGGGGGGGAATGACGAAGTCGACGACGGCGATTCTCCTGGCACCGGCAGCTCCTCCTGGGGCGGCTCCAATCGACGGCTCCTCTCCTCCTCTACAGCGGCGAACTCCGGTGCAATTCCGCTCACCTCGTGCTCCGGCTCGAGGGTGGAATGATCAGTGAGGTGGGGGGAGTGGGATGGTGTGCTTCAAACGGCTGGGGGTGGCTTCCTTTTGTAGGCTCGACGGCAAGACTAAGAGGGATGGGCAGGCGACGGTGGCGACACGGCTACGGGCGGCTAGCAGCATGGCTGAGGATGGCGATCGACGGGCTGTCTCCTGGCGATGGTCTAGAACTTGAATGCACGCTTAGGGGCGGTGGCAATTGGTCGGGAACGTGCGGTGCTCTGCACGCAGAGGCGGCGTCTTCGATGGTGAGCGGTGGCTGTGAGGCACGGGGCGGTGAACGGGGATGTCTGGCGTGTTTCTTGGGTCATGGCGAAGCGGTGGGCACGGACTGTGGTCGAGGGGCGGCGTGTGCACGCGTGCCGGGTGCGGCGCTCTGGCGCATGCTCGGCATGTCGCAGTGGCACTGGGCGTGCGGCGTTCCTAGTGGTTCACGGCTTGCACTGGCTTGGGAAGGGGACAGTGGGCGGCGGTGTGGTGCTAGCTACCGCCCAGACAAGGTTGGCAAGGCTAGGGTTGATGCTAGCTGGCCGGCGACAAGGGGGTGGAATGGTGAGGCTCGGCCTGCTCACAGTGATGCTAGATGTTACTAACTAAGCTAGATGTTCTACTAGATGTTTGCTGTGAGCTAGAGAGGGGACAAGGTTGGCCAAATCACTGCTCAAAATAGTGTTTGTGATTTGTTTGATTTGAATCTACAAGCTGTTTGATGAAATGGCCACAAGAACTTGAGTTTTAAATTTTGAAAAGATTTTTGGTGGGTGTGCTAGGCATGTGCTGAGGATTCTGTGGGTGCTTGGGATTTGAAAATTGAACTTGTTTGAGTGGTTTTTGAAATAGTGGGATCTTCCCATATGAGATAGATTCAATTTCAAACTGTCATTTAAACTTAGTATTTGAATGTTTTTGGATGATACAAAGTGGGCCTTGGTACCTTATTATGAGTACTAACACGGGGTGCAAAGATCCACAAATGTTTCCGTTGAGTTTTGAAAATTAGAGATAGCCAAAGTAGGCATGAGAGTTAATTTGGCAAAATTGACCATTCACTTCATTTGTTTATATTGAGTTGTTTGTATTTGGGAAAAGTTTGGGGATTGTTTAGATGATGTTTATTTCACCTAAGAATCCTTTTACAAGCAAAGAAACACAGAACCATGGCAATTCAAAAGAATCCAAATTTTAATACACACACATATGAATGCTTTCATATTTTTAGTTGGAAAAGTTTTTGTTAACCCTAATTTTGATGATTAGAGTTTGATGATCCATGTTTAGTATTTTTGGGATGTTACAAACCTTCCCCCCTTAAACAAAATCTCGTCCCGATATTTGAAAAAGGACGAAAAAGATTACCTAGGATTTGAAGAGATCGGAAAACTCCGTCCTGATGTGATCTTCGCGCTCCCAGGTAGCTTCTTCTATGTGATTGCTCCACTGAATCTTGAGAAACTTGATGCTTCGGGTTCTAGTATTCCTGAAAGCTTCTTCCAAAATATGGATGGGTACTTCGAGATAGGTCAGGTCATCGTTGATTTCTATGGTCCGATGATCAATATTCCTGAACACTTCAGTCTTCTCCGGAACTTCGAGGCACTTGCGAAGTAATGAGATATGGAACACATTGTGCACGGCTGACATTTCTTCTGGCAGTTCCAATTGATACGACACTTCTCCTCGACGGTTCAGAATCTTGAAGGGACCGATATATCTGGGGGCTAACTTTCCCTTCAGTTGGAAACGCTGCATTCCTTTCAATGGAGACACTTTCAGATACACAAAATCTCCGATGTTAAAAGCGAGGTCTCGGCGTCTCTTGTCGGCGTAACTCTTCTGTCTTTACTGGGCTGTCTTGAGGTGCTCACGAATCTTGTGAACCTTCTCTTCTGCTTCTCGTAGGATGTCGGGTCCAAAAATCTGACTCTCTCCTACTTCCGACTAGTTCAAAGGGGTGCGACACTTCCTTCCGTACATGAATTCAAATGGGGACATTTGCAAACTACCTTGATAACTGTTGTTGTAGGAAAATTCTGTGAAAGGCAGACAGTCTTCCCATTTAGATCCATACTCTAGCACGCATGCTCTCAACATATCTTCGAGTATTTGATTTACTCGTCGGTCTAAGGGTGATAAGCTGTGCTGAAATCTAGTCGGGTTCCTAAACCTTCTTGGACTTTCTTCCGGAATCTCAAGGTAAACTGAGTTCCTCGATCCGATACGATGTTCTTGGGGACTCCGTGCAAACTGACGATTCGAGCGATGTATAACTCCGATAGCTTCAAACTCTGATATGTGGTCTTGACTTGTAAGAAATGGGCGACTTTGGACAATCTGCCCACTATGGCCCAGATAGAGTCATTTCCCCTACTAGAAGTAGGCAATCCGGTGATAAAGTCCATTCCAACGGAATCCCATTTCCATTCCGGAATCTGCAATGGTTGCAACAATCCAGCAGGTCTTTGATGTCCCGCCTTGACTCGCTGACATATATCACACTTGGTGATATAGCTTCCGATTTCTCTCTTCATCTTATGCCACCAAAATTGCTCTTTCAAATCTTGATACATCTTTGTTCCTCCGGGGTGGATAGAATAAAGAGTATCATGAGATTCCTTCAGAATAACTCTTCAACTCAGAATCTGCTGGTACACAAAGGCGTCCTTTGTACCACAGAACTCCTTCTTCGTCTTCCGTGAATCCGGGTACCTTTCCTATACCGATACGACGCTTGATTCCGTCGATACTAGCATTTCCTTTCTGCGCATCTTTGATCTGCCTGATCAAAGTGGGCTGAAGTTCTATGCTAGCCAAAAATCCTTCACTCACTAATTCCATTCGAAAATCTTCCATCTCCTTGTGCATACTTAGTTGCTCCTTCAAAATCATGGAGTTCAAGCGACACGGCAATCTGCTAAGGGCATCTGCTACCACATTGGCTTTACCTGGGTGATAGTGAATGTCCAGGTCGTAATCCTTGATTATCTCAATCCATCTTCTTTGTCTCAAATTCAGCTCCTTCTGAGTGAATATATACTTCAGGATCTTGTGATCCGAATAAATCTCACAACGGTTTCCCATCAGGTAATGCCTCCATGTCTTCAGGGCTAGAACTACGGCTGCAAGCTCGAGGTCATGGGTTGGATAGTTCTGATCATGTTATTTCAGTTGTCGGGATATATAGGATATAAATTTGCCTTCTTGCATTAGCACACATCCGAGACCGATCTTGGATGCGTCGCAATACACGTCAAAGGGCTTCTTGATATCCGACATGATTAAGATTGGGGCGGAAATCAATCTTCTCTTGAGTTCTTGAAAACTCGCTTCACCTTTGTCCGTCCATTCAAACTTCTTGTCCTTCTTTAGGAATTGGGTCATGGGTCTGGCGATACTTGAGAATCCTTCTACAAACTTGTGGTAGTATCCCGCCAATCCAAGAAATGCACGAACTTGGGTTTGAGTGGTTGGGCTTGCCAATCTTCGACATCTTTCACCTTTGCAGGGTCAATGGCAATTCCTCCGACTGATACAATGTGACCGAGGAATCTTACCTCCTGTAACCAGAATTCACATTTGCTAAACTTGGCATACAACTGATGCTCTCTAAGCGTTCCAAGAATGGTCCTTAGGTGTAGCTCATGTTCTTCTTCTGATTTGGAATAAATCAGAATGTCATCGATGAAAACAACGACAAACTTATCCAGGAAGTCCATAAAAATCTTATTCATGAGATTCATGAAATAAGTGGGGGTATTGGTTAATCCAAAAGACATGACAGTATACTTGTATAATCCATATCTGGTGGTAAAGGCAGTCTTGGGAATATCCTCTGCGAGAATCTTGAATTGATGGTAGCCAGTTCTAAGATCAATCTTAGAAAACACTTTGGCACCGGTCAACTGATCAAGCAAATCTTCTATCTTGGGCAATGGGTATTTGTTCTTGATAGTGACATCATTCAACTTCCAATAATCCGTACACAAACGATTACCTCCATCCTTCTTATCCACAAACAAGACAGGTGATCTCCATGGTGACGCACTTGGTTGAATCAATCCAATTTCCAACATGGCATCCAGTTGCTTCTTCAGTTCCGCTAATTCATACGGGTTCATACTATATGGTCTCTAGGCTATGGGTCATGTTCCGGGGATTAGTTCAATGATAAACTCGATATCCCGATCTAGGGGCATACCGGGCAAAACATCTGGAAATACATCGGGGTATTCACAGACTATCCGGACTTGGTCAATGGTAGGTTGGGCTATACTCTTGTTGCACTTGAATTGACGAGGTAAGGTTTCAGATACATGCTCGACTGATATTCCGGCTATACTGGTCATGGTTATGGCTTTCTTGGCACAGTCAATTAATCCTTTATGTTTGGACATCCAATCCATTCCTAGTACTACTTCAAAACCTTTAGTTCTGAGTACTATCAGATTAGCATAAAAATCTATGCCATGGATTCGGATAGTGCGGTGACCCAGCATACCACTGCATGATGTAGTACACTATAGTCGTTGACATAACACCAATGAAACACCGTTCACTAGTATTACATCCCCAGAGTAGTACAACAGAAACATAGCAGGTCCAAGCCATGACTATAGGTTACAACTCAACTCTTTACACAAGATCCAGAGAACACTCTAGGTTAAAGAGAGAAAAAGAAACTTCTTACGGAGAAGAATCAAGAATAATAACTCATAGCTACCATACTTATAAAACTAGTAGCTAAACTACTGGCTTGCATTGCTGCTATTGCACTACTCTACAGAAGTAGGTTCTATGGTTATAAATTCTATTCTTATCTAATCAACAACTTCATCTTCACTTGAGTTGATGTATATGTTGACTTTCTTGACTTCCTTGAAGGGCTTTAGCTGTTGCTGATGATTCCTAGAGCATATCTTGATGTGGGCATCGTCTGTACTGGCTTTAGAACCTAGAAAGGGTTAAGAAGATACTTTGAGTACGAGAGTTCTTACCAAGTTCACTAGAAAAGGAGTGTTTGATGCACTATATCTACAGCCATAGACTGTAGGTCGTAGGCAATGCAAGTTTTCTTAAACATTTCTTCAAAGGTTGCTTTTATTCTGAAAGCTATGTCCGTCAGCCTTCACGGGTTTACTAGAACCTTCATGGGGTTCCTTTCCCGCCAAGTTCGCAGCTCCTTCCCGGAATAGGGAGTAACAAGTTATAGTTCTTACACTCTACAGAGGTGCTTCACTTTACCCATGAGAGACCTTAGGTTTTGTTGCACGGCCGGGAGTATGTCCCCGTTCAAACTTCCTTGGTTTGAGGCCCAACCTAAGATCCAAGCCAATCACTGCCTTTTCCGTGACCCCGCATGTCTCCTTTGTGTACACCATGCCCACCTTTTGAATTACGGCAATGGTTTGTACAGACCGTTCAGATGCCGGACGTTGAGGGCTCCCACCCATATGTTGAATATCCTCTACGAATTACCATAAATAATATGCATGCTATGAGTGATAACAGCCACGACCCGCACATCCAGCTCCATGCGAGAGGGGAAAGATACAGCTGACTTCTCTGTCCCATTCCAAATCTCATGGTCAACGCATAATGTACGGTGCAAGAATCACTGGCGACATTGGTTGTTAAGTCCTAGATAATATGTTCCTTTACCACCGGAACTCTTATAGTAGGTTATTACCTCATGGTAAATAACCTATAATCACATTATTATGAAAATAGTGTTTTCTGTCCTTTTTCATATGCAGGTGATGACAACACTGGATTTGTAAAATACTTTACAGAAAATAATCAAAGGACATGAGCAAGTGCGAACTTGCCTTTTGTGATTGCAAGATTATGCATTCACGGTCTTCAGAACAATATAAGATCCAATATCTGAAATCAGCATCATTGATCCGGTAAGGACTAATGTTTAAAGAAGCAAGATGCAGTTATGCATAAGTAATGATATGCATTTTTTAAAACTCCCAAAGTGAATTCCCAATGTTTTGAGTGAAGTGATTCTAGGTGATTCTTTTTAAGAGTTGGTTTGTCTTCAAATTTTACTTTATAAGTAATGTCATTTATAAGGAACTTAAGTGATAACAATTTTAAATATACAGATAAAGTATAAAGTAATGTGATTATGATTAATTGTTATTTGGTGACTAAGATAAAAGTCCTTGGTTTTAATTGTTAAGATTTGAAAGACTTATTATAAGATTGTTATTTGAAGTGGCAAAAAGAATAACATTTGAAGAAAAGATTTCCTTTCTAAGGTTTAAACAATCATCATTATTAATAGAACATGATCAATGTCTTTTGGTGTTTGATTTATTAGTTTGGACTTGGAATGATTTATGTCTTAATTGAAATAGACCAAAGTTAACTATAAAAACATAAGTAGTTTACTAGACATAATGTTTATAAGCTTTTGAGACTAAATTAACTTTAAAAGGTTAAGTAAACTTAAAATGTAATATATTTTAATTCTTCCCAAGTTTTAGATTTATGATAGGTATAACTAAGGTGTGGAATTATTCATTTTCTATTTAAGTGAATGATTAGATTAAATTTGTTTTGCTATTATGAAAGGAATATGTACTTATTTAATGGAATCATAATTATATGGTCTTAGTAATATGTTAGAATTTAAAGTTATGTTAATAGTGGTTTAAAATATAATGATTTTTCACCATATTATATAAATGGGTGATACCCAATGTTTATTTAAAAGGATTCTTAATGAGACTTTTAAAAGAATATTTTCAAGTTAAAAGTTATACTTAAGTTTGATTATGAATTCAAGTGTACCAAGACACTAATTACTCAATGTCTTATAAGAATTGTAATTATTTCTTACTTAAGAATTGTTTTATAGAATTCACAAAATAGGTATTAGGTAAGGCTTTATTACTTAAAATATTAAAGACTTTCCTAATAGTATATTTAATATGTTTCTAGTGTAATATATTTATTCCAGACCTTAAAAATGAATTTTATTTATTTTTAAGTATTATCTTTATTTTTATAAAATTCATCAAAGAATTAAGTGTATTTAATTATTTGATTTATATTCTATTTGTAAAAACTCTAAGTTAGTATTTTTATAAAATAGTAAAGCTATTTTTATACACAAAATGATTTTTATTAAATTTTTAGGAGCTTTTCTTATTTTATGAATTTTTACTTAATATTTAATAGTATTTAATCTTTATTTGCATTTTATTAACTTAAATAAGTAAAGTTATATTTTTCTTAGGTGGATAATATTTTGTGATAATTTTAATATATTAAATATATTTTTTTAGGATTTTACTATATTTTTCTAGGGTATAATTTATGTTTAGGGGTAGTTTGGTCATTTAGTGATTTGATAAATATTTTATTTTCTTTTTTTTTTGGAATTGGGCCAGGTTTACCAAAGGGGCCCATTTGGACCCAATCTGGCCCATCTGGCTCAGGGTCAAACCCCACCCCGGTTCACCCCACACTCCACACACACACGCACACACACACACACATAGACCTCATCCACTCCTTCCTCGCCCACGTGCGAGGTCGCCGCCGCCAGCCACTTCGGCCGCCGCTGGCCGCCTCCTTCGCAGCCACTCGCTGGCCAAGCTTCGGCCTAACTGGTTGAGCCAGGGCAACCACACGTCGACCCACCCTATTCCCTCCTCATCTCACTCACCCTAACCCCTCTCTGCCATGCTCGATGTGCCGCTGTCGCTGCGCTGCCGAACGGCGTCCAACTCCGGCTCTGTTAAATCTCGATGAGGCCCTGGATCTCGCTCCTTCTACGATCCCCCTGGTATCAACGTTTCTCCGCTTCTCCGTTCGAGCCCCCCACGAAACCCTAGCTGTGCATTTTTGGCAAGTTCACCGGCGCGGCTACTCTAATCCTCACGCCCGGATGCTGCTTGTCCTCGGCTCCTTTATGGTTCCATTGGGTTTTTACCGTCAGTTGCTTTCCTGGCCGTCTCGGCCATGGTCGGCCGCATCTCGCGCCGTCTGCTGGGGTTGCTCTCTATGGTGATGAGGTATTGCGGCAACGATTGCGACCTACTCTATTCTCTGATGCCGGAGGGACGGCAGTGAATGCAACCCCGATAGGGAATTTCCTAGCTATTTCGGTTATGATGTTATTCCTGCATTTTCTCCTACCTTGATCCAGGTAATTCTTGTGTGACCGACCCTTGAGTCGACGATTTACCTTATTTGGATGTTATGTGGTTAATTTTAGTATTCTAATTAATCCTAGAAATGACTTAGGTTGATAGTAATTACTCGATCTAGTTGGTTTTATTGGTCCTGTAGCTGATGTAGTGCTGGTTATTTGATGTTCCAATTTAGGCCTGGATTTAATTAAGTGGTTGATAGGTTTTTGGTATGGATGCTATGCATCAATAACTTGCAATGGATGATTCTGGAATAGTATTCTTATTGCAGTTTTATTCTAGTTAGTCAATTTGTGAGGCTGTATGATTTAGCTATTAGTGGTATTGTAGTAATTTCCAGTGCACCATACTTTAGTGAGTAAAATTATTTGTTGCTTTAATTTGGTGGTAAAATGGATATGGTTAGCTTGCTGCAGTAAATAGATGGCCGCACATATCATGTTTGAATTTTCTTCTGTAAATATAAGTGTGAATATTAGACTTGAACTGGTTGTATCTTCAATATTTGCTTCCTGGAATTTATTACTGTGTTTGGTTTAGTTAAGCTTGGTGATAATGATCATGTACAAATTGAGGTGTAGTAGTGTATGCTTTTAATAAGGATAGATACAACATACTTGATCTTGCTGTGTTGGGATGCTTATTTATTTCCTGACTGTTGCTAATAAAATAAATACTAGCTCTGTACTGTCAACCATGACAGTACCAAGATGTGGTGTTCTGGTTACTGTATTATGAATCTGTCTTGTGGGAATGTATAGGGTTAATTGATTATGCTCAGATTGATTTTAGTTTCTATTACAGTTGTGGGGAAATGATCCCATTGACTAGTATTGTGTATCAGGAATAGTTAGATTTTGTTCATGCTATGGATATGGTAGTGGAATTTATTGTTTGTTGTGGCAATCATCAACTTAATAGCCTTGATATTATTCTAAATTAAATAGTCTTCTTGTAAGAATCCTCCCTAAAGTTAAGTGCCTTGCTCCCAACCATCTGTTATATTCTTTTGTTTATGGATTCTGGGATGGTGTGGTTTGAGTAAGTGGCTCATATCTGATGTAGAACCCTACTGTGGTGATTCTACCCTGGAGTGTGCACAGTAATAGTCTGAACACATGATCTACTACTGAATTTTATTGCTTGCCAAAATTCCTTTAAGGATGTCCCTGACTTGTAGTTGTGTGGAGGCTGCACTTGATAGGGATCTAGTTCAGATGTTGTTGCATCTAGATATCCTTCTCACCTCTCCTTTTACTACTTTATCCACTTTAGCAGCCATAGCCTGGCCTTCTCCACCTTGTCCTTGCCATTGGATGGCTCCTTGCAGCAACCATGGTGTAGTGATGTGGTGGTGATCTGGGCTAGTGTCTTGGTTGGTGAGATATGGATTGGCTAGGATGAGTTCTAAAGAGGAATGAGTTCTTGAGTTTTTTGGTGTAGTGATAGAATGGATCAGGATGTGTTGGTCGTGTGGTCTGCAAACTAAGAATGGATTACTGTTTTGGCTAGCTGTTGTGGCTATCCTCTTATACTACCACTACTATTGCTGCTTCTACTGCTGTGTCGATAGCACAACATTATGCATGGTTGTGTGAGCAGCTTGTCTACTTACCTCCAGTGAGTGGATCAGATCAAGTAATTTGGCTGTTACTCCTACTTCTTTACTATGTCCTTATCTGGTGTAACTTGCCTCTTGGCCAATGATATTGTACTGAGGCTACACATCTGATAAGAATAGATGCTCTATTTGGTGAAACTTGCCCTGCCTATGATGCATAAGCCTGAGGCAAAAATTCTAGATAAGAACAGATTTTTACATTGGCCCCTTTTTATTTAATACTACTCAATGATGAGGCAAAGCAATGCATTACATTGCTAAAACCTGAGAGTACCATAACCCCCATAACCCCCTGTGTTTTCTATTTCTTTTGCTTGTTGCTTTCTTGCAGGGATCAAGACTAAGGAGGATAAGAAGAGATGAATAAAACAGGATACAAAAGTAGATAGGAAAATAATTTAGGTTTTCTTTCTTTTCTTTCTTTTAACTATTATTGTAATTTCTTTTCTGTTTAAATAATGTAAAGACATTGTATGGTTGTATATTATTTAATAAAGTTATTTGTTTTATATTTTATTTGTAAATACAATGTAATACTATATAATCTTAATAAAGCTTAATTTTTCTTTCTATTTGTAATCTAAATTATTGTAATATTCATATCTTGTTTATAATTATGAACTCAGTTCTTATTATAAATCCTTTTTTCCTTTTGTGTTTGAATTTCAATTATCTTGTATACTTAGATAATTGTAAATATTGTATCTTAAATATAAATAAGAGTTCACCTTTTATTTATTATTACAATTTACTTTCCAATTATTATTCCATTTCAAAATCTTTTAATATTCAGATCTTTCAATTTAAAATTCAAATTTTGAATTATCTTCCCCTGAAAGACAAAAGCACAATAGAGGTCATGTCGAAATCCATCGCAGCTATCCTGATGTTTCCATCAGAACAAGAGAGATCTCGATCCCTCTATAGCTTCTTTAGTTTTGCGCGAAAATTCCCCGGATTTTCTTATGCATGAATGCAATGCACAAACATGTGTCCTGTCTATTTCGAGGTGCTAATCCTGTGATGTTACAGACTCTCCCCCTTAAAATCAACTTCGTCCTCGAAGTTCGTACACTCTCACGTTTCAGAATAAGGAATTTCTATTGTATTGATTACGACATTTCTCAACATCATGGTAACCTCAAATGGACATAATTGTAGTATTCCATATCCGAATCTTTTTCTTTGAATTCTTATCATTCTTGGCAATCTCCAACTTGTTGTCTTTAATACCCCAAAGTTCGTTTTACTTTACTTCCTTAGGGATATGTCCTTGTTATAAACTCCTTTTAATTGGGGTCTCATATTTAATTCATTTCCTTGATTCGGTATCCTAATCCAACTCCTTTTCTTGATCATCAAACCTCCTTGCTTAGTAAGTCTCACTAACATAGGATTTTAACTCCATTAAACAATGACTAAAATCAAAAACTAACTTTTGATTTGTGATGATATGGTTTATATTGGTAGTCCTTCGAAAAGTTGGATTTGAACTCATTTAGTCCATACCCATAGGAATTTCCTTGTTTCTATATACATGTCTAATTTGATGTGATTATTCACTCTTAAAGATCACTTAAGAGTTGTTTCCTCTTAGGATTATTTTGTTAGGACTATTCTATTTTATTACTTCGAGCTTTTACCTTATTAGGCTTTAGATATTCTTTCATTATTACCTATGGTACTTTTTTCAACTTTCATTTATAATGTTTACTCTCCCCCTTAGGGTCTACTAATGGTCTTCAAAATGTCTATATAGTACTTCTTAATTTTATAAATAGAACATTGGTCTCTATCCAGCTTATACTCTGCCTAATTAGGGTCTGATGAAAGATTGGACGGTGTATCCACACATTTGTGGATCTCCAAAGTGAATCTTTCAGAATTATTTGTCTTACTAACTTTTGGAAATTTTCGCTTGGATAAGTCTAACTTTGCGAAACGTTTTAGAAATTTGTCACTTAATATTTTATACTCCTTTAGGCCTTACTTAGTTTAGGACAAATTTTATGCTCTTTATGCAACCATTAAGATGATTGGGTTAACTATGTCAACCAACACCGGTTGCGGACAAGATACCCACTGTGGATCAAAGACCAGCTGTGGATATTTACCAGCTGCGAACCATCCTAGGGTGTATGTATTACCCTATGGTTTCTAGCATCCTTATGTCATTCCCTCTGAATTATCAGAGCTTGAATACCCTTTTGGTTTCAAAGCTACTTCTTTGTATTAATTCATGATACTTCCACGAACTTGCATAATTACTCCATTAACTTCTTAGCAGAATTACCTATTTTGATTGAACTTTAAGTTTATCACTTCTTGTTGCTGACTGATAATGATCTAAGCTTGATCCATCCTCCAAATTGAGTTGATAATCCTTACACTTGGCTTCATTCTTCATGTAAGTCTTCATTTTGGTCTTTGAACTTCGTCACTCCCTTACACGAATTCCCTTACTCTATCTAGGTCTATAACATCTAGTAGTGACTGGATGTTGCAACATGCATTTGCACACCAAGTCAAACTTTATGTACAGATCTAGTCAATCAAGAAGATCCAAGAAAAACAAATAAATCCAAATGTGGTACATATAACACACAATATTCTAAGCCCAGAATATAATAGTTGAGTATAATATCTCTAGAATTCCGTCTTAGTTGTGTAGTATATGACACCTCCTCATATAGGTTTACATTGTGATACTTAGCACATAGGGTCAAACTATTCTTTGTTTCTTAATTTACCCAAAATTGCTCAAGTGCAAATAGATAAATTTAAGCAAAGTGGCCTCAAATTTGGTTTTGACTCACCTTTGGAATGATTAACTATGTTCAACCTTTCTTTACTAGCCAACTAACCTTACATGATATCTCCAAATGACTAATCAGATTCAATTTGTACCCCTAAGATTGAAAGTTATCACTATTTTATGACACCTTTGACTTCAATCTTGATTCTACCAAGTTATCTTATTACTCTATCTAAAGATAATTTAACAATTACCCATCATATTTATACTCTCATCATGGTTTCGGAGCTAATCTCACCATGATCTTATTCTGTTTTACCTCTTTCTCATGATTTAAGAGATAATCTAACCATGATAACTTTACTTCTCACTACACTGTTATTAAGTCATAACATAATTGCACTTCATCACGATGATATTCATTAGGTTGTCTTTGGTTATCAACTGACACTAAAATTTTACTGTTCTTACTTAAATTCTAGGGTTAAGCTATACTATTAGGACTGCTTCAATTGATGTCTTACACTTCCTACAGTATCTTGGTGGTTTATGTCTCCCTGGGAGGACACTAAAGAACACTATACTTGAGAAAAGATAAAATAATTACTCCTAAGAAAGAATGACTTAAGCATCTGACTTAGGTGTGACAAGGTTATCCTCAAGTGGATACTCATCACAAGTCATATGAATATTTGGTTAAGATAAGATGGCCCTTATAGTCACTATCCAACCTACAGATCTACCTAAAAGGTTTTTTTAATCCTAAGGTCAAACCATATGCTCTGATACCAACCGCGGTGACCCAGCATACCACTTCATGATGTAGTACACTATAGTCGTTGACATAACACCAATGAAACACCGTTCACTAGTATTACATCCCTCAGAGTAGTACAACAGAAACATAGAAGGTCCAAGACATGACCATAGGTTACAACTCAACTCTTTACACAAGATCCAGAGAACACTCTAGGTTAAAGAGAGAAAAAGAAACTTCTTACGGAGAAGAATCACGAATAAATAACTCATAGCTACCATACTTATAAAACTAGTAGCTGAACTACTGGCTTGCATTGCTGCTATTGCAATACTCTACAGAAGTAGGTTCTATGGCTAGAAATTCTATTCTTATCTAATCAGCAACTTCGTCTTCACTTGAGTTGATGTATATGTTGACTTTCTTGACTTCTTTGAAGGGCTTTAGCTGTTGATGATGATTCCTGGAGCATATCTTGATGTGGACGTCGTCTGTACTGGCTTTAGAACCTAGAAAGGGTTAAGAAGATACTTTGAGTACGAGCGTACTCAGCATGTTCACTAGAAAAGGAGTGTTTGATGCACTATATCTACAGCCACAGACCGTAGGTCGTAGGCAATGCAAGTTTTCTTAAACATTTCTTCAAAGGTTGCTTTTATTCTGAAAGCTATGTCCGTCAGCCTTCACGGGTTTACTAGAACCTTCATGGGGTTCCTTTCCCGCCGCGTTCGCAGCTCCTTCCCAGAACAGGGAGTAAAAAGTTACAGTTCTTACACTCTGCAGAGGTGCGTCACTTTACCCATGAGAGACCTTAGGTTTTGTTGCACGGCCGGGAGTATGTCCCCGTTCAAACTTCCTTGGTTTGAGGCCCAACCTAAGATCCAAGACAATCACTGCCTTCTCCGTGACCCCACATGTCTCCTTGGTGTACACCATGCCCACCTTTTGAATTACGGCAATGGTTTGTACAGACCGTTCAGATGCCGGAACTATCGTGGGACGTTGAGGGCTCCCACCCATATGCTGCATATCCTCTATGAATTACCATAAATAATATGCATGATACGAGAGATAACAGCCACGACCTGCACATCCAGCTCCATGCGAGAGGGGAAAGATACAGCTGACTTCTCCGTCCCATTCCAAATCTCATGGTCAACGGGTAATGTACGGCGCAAGAATCACTGGCGACATTGGTTGTTAAGTCCTAGTGTAAGGTTCCCAACCTTTAATAAGGTAGAGATCCCTGTGTTTACAATGCTAGTCCTTGGATCAATAGCTAGCATCCACAGTTAAGATGTAATATCAAGAAATAAAGGTCATAATACAACTTTATAACCAGGAATAAAATAATTTATTACATCTTACATAGCTCATTTGGCTATCTCATTACAATGCAACATAATATAACAATAGCATGGGGTCCTTCATCTTCAAAGTGCCACAGGCAAACATGTTGGTTGTAGACTTGTAATCCTAATCAACACATCTCACTAACATCAAACAAACCTGCAACATAATAAGTTACATCCACAAGGGTCAATACATTTGAATTGTATTGGCAAGTGATACTATGGTAGTATAGTGGAGTCTATCATCTATATGCATTTGGCTAAGTGGAGCGTAGGCTTGCATTGCTCAAAATAGATTTTCCTTATCAGTTGAAAACACTAAGTTTTTGTTTGACAAAAATCACCCAAGGAATCTCCCAATAGAAATTGGTGATCCTTCAACCCTTGTTCAACCACAAGTTTTTAACTTAGAAATTGGGATGAGGAGATTCTTGATAGCTTCCATGTCTTGATGCTCAAATTGTCCTTTACCAGGGACATGGCTAAGTACTTAGATTTTACACTCTACAGAGGTGGTGCACTTTCCCCACAAGACTTGGTTTCACCAAGACAAGATGTTTCAGAAGCCTTCCCTTAGACCAGAATGGACGCGTTCCAACCTATCAATCCCCTACCACCAACTGTCCATTTGGCTAAGTTATTGCAACCTATATGATCCAGGCAGAGCCCATAATGCCAAGTGGCTGCACTTGAAGCTTCTCAACATTTGACATCTCAAATCTCTTTGTTCCTGGGTGGCCATCCACAAGTGAGATACACCAGGTAAACCATAGAAATGGGCCTTGTGAACCACTCAACACAAACCATTCCTTCCATTCCACCGAGGTGATTCATTCACTTAGTTGTTTTATTAAACAAAAGACAAGTTCTTGACTTAGAAATATTCTATGGCATGAAATATAATCCACCCTTGTTTTCTACTAGCTAAGCTAAGCATGATAGTAGTAGGAATCTTAACTTAGGAAATTTCTATTAAGGTTTCATCTACTAGGATTTCCCATGGCATAGTTTACACTTAGCAAAATTCCATGCAAGTCCTACTTAGAAATATCACTAATGCATAGTGAAAATAATGGGACAAAAGTATGAAGCATCACTTGCCTTTTTGGTAGAGAATATGAGTTCACTCCTTGATCTTGCAATATTCACACTCTTCAAAACACTACAATTCAATCAATCAAGCAATATTTCAATTTACCATTCAAGTAATTATCACATAAAATAATAGAAACAAAACAATGTATGCAAGCATGCAAAAGATTGTTTTATTTGGAAAAGTGGTTTCTAATAGGTTATAAACATTCTAAAACACCTATTGGTCATTTTATAAAAGTGGCAAAACCATTTGTAAAAGATTTTACTTATAAATCATTTTTAAACCAAATCAATATTTTATGTGATGGAAATGCTTTTAGAAAAGTAATAATCTTTATAGAGTTCACCAAATACATTTTCAAATCATAAAACTTGGTGTTTAGGGCCAGAGAGTTTAAATAAAAACATTTCCGAAAGGTTTTCTCCAAAAAGCATTTTTAACAAATAAACAATATTTTTATTTGACCAGAAATGGTTTAAATCAAAGGTTTATTCTTTTGCTTCACCAATTATATTTTTGAAACCACAAGTTGATTTCTATGGTCAGTAGGTTCAAAACAAACCATTTGCCAAAGATTTTATTGTAACATCCCAGATTTTATATTAGGATGTTATTAGTGACATGCATCATCCTTGCATCATTGCATCCTACAATAAAAATTTGCAACAAAATCCTAACACCTAAACCTATCAAAACCCTAATAAAGATTTCTTTATGTGGCATTATTGTTGTAGTCAAGCTTGATCCTTCTAAAAACTTGTAAAACATTAAACTATGGTCCTATGATAACCACCTTCTTTTTACAAAAATTTAGAAGTTGGTTTCATCACTTTTTGACTTTATATGCAAAAGTTATTTAAGTTTTACTAAAACAGAAATTGAAAAAATGTTTAAGGAAAAAAAGGGAACCTAACCTAACTAGGCCGCTGCACCAGCCCACCCGCGCCCGCGCGACAGCGCCCGCGCCAGCCCACTCCCCCCCTCCGTCACCAACACCCGGACCCCACCTGTCATCCCTCTCCCTCCTAGAGTCCGCGACGAGCGCTGCTTCTACAGCGTCAGGAGCCCCAAATCCCAACGGACTTGGCCACCCCCTTCCCCAAGCATATGGCCCTTAAAAGACGACCCCTCCCGTTGCCTTTCCCTCGAAAAACCCTAGCTCAAGCTTCGCCAAATCGCTGTCGTTCTTCCTCGCCGTCATCGTGCTCGGGAAGGTTGAGGATCCGGCGATTTGCGCCACCCCGAACCCTCCCTCGCTGTTGGTTTCCCTCCCCATGCTTCACCGTCTCCCCTGACCGCTTTTTCCCCTTCTACAGAGCACTAGATCGCGCTCGATTCCTCGTCGACGCCTCGCCGGAGTTCGCGAAGATCGGCGGAGCACCGCGGCTGGACGGGGAAGCGAACATGGACGCTAGTCTCGCGATCGAGACCGCGAAGAGGAGCCGCACGTCGTCGTCTGCTCCGCTGACTCGGGAAGCCACCAGATCGTCGCCGAGCTTCACCACCCGACAGCACTGCCGCCGCCTCGCCATCAGCACCGCCGCGGTAAGCCACTGCCCTCCTCCCGCCGTTGGATCTACTACCAATGGCCCAGATTAGAAGGGCGAGTGAAGCGGTACGCGCCAATCGCGCTGTGCCGCGTGGCAAAGCGAGTCGACACCGCGCCCGCGCCGCATCACCCCCCCCCCCCCACCTTGCCAGCTGGCCCAATCAGAAGCTACCACTTGGCAATATTTTAAGTTAGGGTTAGATCTGTTTGCAGATTTAGTTTAAAACTTGCGAAATTCGTATAAAATTAAATATTTGGCCAAATTTATCTTATAATATACCGTTGGATTCATAATTTTATGTAGAACACAGATCTGCAATAAAATTCCATGTTTACTGTAGGGTTTTTTGTGTAGATTTTAATTATTAGATTGGAGTATTTAATTCATAGAAAAATAATTAGAACTCCGTTTTAGTTGATTTTTGTTGCGTTGGCTTTGTTTCCGCAATACCTACTGAAAAAATTTATAAAAATTTGCTTAAGATCATTAGATCTATTTGGGGCTAATTAGATGGTTGGATCTCCTATTTATCCTATGAATTATATTAGTGACCCAAATTTTTTTAAACCTATGGGAAATCAATCCTAGTAACACCCTTAACACTATTGCAACCCAATTATGCTACCTTGGTCAATTTAGAAGAACCAATCTTGCATAAAATACCATGTTGCATGCATGCATGATTATCTCTGTGACGTGTTTTGAGCAAGTTGTGATCAGATCTATGTTTGTGATTCGTTAGATTGTTCGGAGTGTGCTAAGGAGTGCTATTGTGTAGAGTGCTGCTCGGATCAAGGCAAGTTACACCACTTGTTCATAATTTTGTCCCAGTTTTGATTCTATGCATGTGATCTTCAAAATTTTGTAGTATGCATGTGTAGGATGTTCCAGTAGAATTTTTCCTTAGTATTATTTTGCAAGTGCGATGATTTTGTAGTATGCCATGAGTAGCTCTATACTTAGGATTTTCCCTCCTAATAGGTTACCCCTGTTTTTGCTAAGTATTGCTTGTTATGCTATATATACAAAGTACCGTTGGGGGGTTCGAAAGACAATGAATTTTTCTAAGTATAAAGGCTCTCTTGAGCAAACTTTTTCTTCTCAAATCCACTTCAAAGTAAAACTAAGTTTTCTTCTGGGCGGAATGGTTGTCGGGTCAACGTGTGTGATTTTGGTGGAGGACGGCCGCCCAGGAATCAAAGAAGTCTGCCATGTTTCAGAATTCAGAAGCTTCCAGTGCAACCACAATACATTATGGGCTCTGTCTTGGCCTAGTACTTAGTGGGAAACCTCACCTGGGTACCAACATTTGGAGGTTCTTGGCACGGTTGGATCCAGAAGGTAGAGGGGCTACTAAGGGAAAGCCTCGCCATGGTCTTGTCTGTAAAAAGGACTTGATCGTGGATTGTGGGTAAAGTGCACAAACTCTCGAGAGTATTGCAATCTGATCGATCAGCCGTGTTCACGGAAAAAGAACAACATTGAGCATCTGAAGGATGGAGCCTCTGAAGGATTTTCCTCTCTCTTTCTAAAACAAAGTTTTGAAACCCCATGGCATGCGTAATATCGCCAAATGGGTGGGATTTTGGGAACTTGGTGTGTAATATCCATGTGACACTTGGTGCGTAATATCCAAGTCTTTGGTTGTTTGGACACTTGGTGAGTAATATCCTCGTGTGCCATTCGACCCTATTTTATCTAAGCAAATGATTACAAAGTAGGGAAAATCTTCTCTTCTTCTCTCTACTTATGAAAACTAGCTTTGAGAAAATGAAATCTACAGCCTAAACTAGCCTTGCATGTAGAGATAGCCTTTTCTCTCCTTCGGGTAATTTGCCAATACATTCAAAGTATTGACCCAACTTGTTCGTTGCACGTCTTATGTGCAGAATTCGAAGATTGAAAGGTGCGTAGGGATCGCGAGTCTACACTCGACAAGCCTGGGGCGTTGATGGACTCAAGCTGCCTTTATGTTTCCGCTGTTATTTGATCTAGCTTAATGCTAAGCAAATTTGTAATAAATTCATACTCCGGATTCCCCGTGTAATAAAGAATTTGTGTTTTACATGATATTTCATCGACTGTGAGTGCTAGCTATTGATCCAGGGACTAGCATGTTAATCACAGGGACTTAGGATCTTACTTGATCCGAGGTCGCTACAGATGGTATCAGAGCATATCGTTGCCTGTAGGACGTGACCCTAGGATTGGAACCACCTCTAACTTATGTGCCTTACATGCTTTTCTACTAAGTTATTTTCCGCACTTCTAGTATCTACTTTCCTCTACTTGTTTAAGTATCTAATTTTCATTCTTCTAACTTAAATATGACAAGCTTACTCTACGACACCATCGCGGACATCGAGCCCCTTCACTTTGGTGGATGCCTCATGGACCTACTCACACGTTTGGACCTTCCCCTCCCAACAATCCAAGGGAGCACAATGAAGAAGCTCCACAAGGACGGTTGTTGGGGAGTCAAAGTCATCCAGCCAGGAAAAGAGCGAGGCAAGAACCCGGAGGAAGACATAGCAATCCACATTGTTAGTGATTCCAAGGAGAAGGCCCTTAGCATCAGCTTGCAGCAGCTCATTGGTCGCCTATGTGGACGTCATCATGAAGCTCTCCAAGGACACTGCGGCTACCTCTTTGGAAGACGAGATGAGGAAGGAATTCCCATGGAGCTAACCTTTGAGGAAAGGACCTCTACCAAGCGCCGAAGGACCCAATATCAAGATTTGGAGTGCCACATCCATGACCTTGAAAAGGGTACCTTCCTTGAGATGTTGAAGAACGACGAGCTATGCGCCCTCATCAAGGAGAAGGAGGAAATGATCAAACAGCAGGAGGAGGCAATGAAGCTCCAAGAGATAAAGTTCCAGGACCAAGAGAAGAAGTTCGCTAACCAAGAGAAAAGGGTGATAAATAAAAACAAGAGGATTAGGGAACTCAAGCAGGAGATCGATGGAACGGAAGTGCAAACCGAAGGCCTTTGCAAGATAATCAATGTTGTGCGTGCTTCCAAGAGGGACTTGGCAAAGCAACTTGAATCCGCAAAGAAGTCAAGTTTAGTGGAGGAGCTACAAAGCGAGAAGGAGGGACTTCAGGAGCAGCTAGAAGCCGCTACCATGAAACTGCAGGATGATATTAAGAACCTCCAAGAGAAGCTTGAAGCCACCACGAAGGAGATGGAGTTGTACAAGACAACTTAGAGCAAGAAGGCTACTCGTTCGAGGACGAGGAAGAGGAAGGCGTGGAAGATGTGTAATAGTTGGACCACCTTTAATTCTATAGTAGAAAGTTATTCGCAAATGTAATAAATACCAAGACAAGTCTGGTTTAGTTAAACTTGGTTATTTTCTATGTTAAGCTGTGTTATTATGTCTTGTGTGCATTGAGTGCTTGGTGTGTTTTCATAAGGGTAGGAGTTTACTACTTAGTCTTTATGTCTATTTCTTAACTATTCTCTTAAACCCCACAGATGCCGCCAAGACGTGCGAACTCTGAAATCCCGCCAGAAATAGCACAACTTCTGGCCACTCATAACCAGCTGATCCAACTGCTCACTCAGAACATGCAAAACAACAACAACAACAACAACCCGCCGCCACCACCACCTCCGCCACCTCCTCAATAGGATCGCTTGACTCGGTTTTTGAGGCTGAACCCACCTACCTTCACTAGCAGCACTGAACCAATCATCGCTGATGACTGGCTGCGTACGATCAACAAGAAGCTAGACACCGTGCAAGCTGTCGGAGCCGACAGGGTGCGTTATGCCGCACACCAGCTTCAAGGACCTGCTGCAGAATGGTGGGATAACTACCAAGTCACCCACCCGGATATTGATGCCATCACTTGGGAATAGTTTGAGTCAGCTTTTCGCACTCATCATGTGGCTGCTGGTGTCATGACCCTGAAGAGGCGCGAGTTTCGCGACCTACACCAGCTGCACCGTTCTGTCATCGAGTATGGTGAGCTTTTCAATAAGCTAGCCCGTTATGCACCTGATGATGTTTCTACTGATGCCAAGAGACAGGAGGAGTTCTTAAGAGGGCTCAATGATGAGATATCCATTTAGCTGGTGGCTCAAAAATTTGACAACTTTCAGGAACTCCTGGGCAGAGCCATTGTGGTTGAATCAAAGAGGAAGAGCATAGAAAACCACAAGAGGAAATCTAACCCTCACAAACACTCCGTTCCGTACCATAAGCAGCGCAATTCCTCACCCCCACCTTACAACAATAATGGCAACAACTATAACGGTCATAACCATGGTGGCCACAAACACAATGGGCATAAAAACCGCAATGGGAATGGCAGCAATGGAAAGGATCTTAGTGAGGTGACATGCTTTAAGTGCAACAAGACAGGGCACTATGCAACCTCTTGCCCCGATAAGAAGAATGGCAATGGCAATGGGAATGGAAATGGACACAATCATGGCAATGGGAACGGGAAGAAGCCAAATCCAATTGTCAAAGCCACGGTGAATCATGTCTCTATGGAGGATGCTTGTGATGCACCAGACTCTGTGATTGGTAAGTTCAAACTCAATTCTATTCCCGCAGTTGTTCTTTTTGATACTGGTGCATCGCATTCATTCATATCAAGGGTATTTCTGGATAGAGGCAAGATACCAATGGAGACTATAAACTTTCCTCTAAGGGTAAGTTCTCCTGGGGGAGAAATAGTGGCAAACTCCGGTTGCCGGGGATTAGAAATAAGGATTGGGACACACATCTTTCTCACAAGTCTAGTAGTTCTAGAATCACAAGGATTAGACATCATCTTGGGCATGAATTGGATGACCGAATTTGAAGGAGTCATAGATTGTGCCAAAAGAACTGTCACGCTCACAACACCGGAAGGGAAGAGAATTCGTATCAAGTCGAATTTTGCACTTAAGGAAGCCATGGTGAACTCTCTTAAGGGGGTTAGCTTGGAGGTGGTACCTATTGTAAAGGAATACCCAGATGTCTTCCCAGAGGAGCTACCCGGAATGCCACCCGACCGTGATATCGAGTTCCTCATTGACTTGATGCCAGGCACGGGGCCGATAGCTAAGAGACCATACAAGATGGATGTGGACGAGTTAAAGGAACTCAAGAAACAGCTTAGGGAACAATTGGACAAGGGATTCATCCAACCGAGTGTGTCATCTTGGGGAGCGTCTGTCCTATTTGTGGAAAAGAAGGATAAAACCAAGAGGCTGGTTGTGGACTACCGCTCGTTGAACGAAGTGACGATTAAGAATAAGTATCCTCTGCCCAACATCAATGACTTGTTTGACCAGTTAAAGGGAGCAAGTGTGTTCTCAAAGATCGATCTGCGATTAGGCTACTTTCAGCTAAAGATTCGAGAACAGGATGTGCCCAAAACAGCATTCACCACAAGATACGGATTGTATGAGTACACCGTGATGTCTTTTGGTCTAACCAATGCCCCAGCATACTTCATGACCATGATGAACAAGGTGTTCATGGAATATTTGTACAAGTTTATCGTGGTATTCATAGATGATATACTCATATACTCTAAGGATGAGAAGGAACATGAGAAACATCTGCGCCTTATTATGGAGAAACTAAGAGAACACAAGTTGTATGCCAAATTCAGCAAGTGCGAGTTCTGGTTAAAGGAAGTGTGATTCCTTGGTCATGTTGTTTCAGCAAAAGGATTTGTCGTAGATCCTAGTAAGGTAGCTTCCGTGACAGAACGGGAGTCACCCAAGAATGTGGGGGATATTAGGAGTTTCTTGGGCCTCGCAGGATATTACCGAAGGTTCATTGAAAACTTTTCCAAAATAGCAAAACCCATGACGGATCTATTGAAGAAGGAAAAGAAATTCCTATGGACCGGGGCATGTGAAGCAAGTTTTCAAGAGTTGAAGAAACGCCTTGTAACGGCGCCAGTCCTGTGTCTGCCTGATATCCAGAAGGATTTCCAAGTCTATTGTGACGCTTCTCGACAAGGACTTGGAAGTGTATTGATGCAGGATGGGAAAGTGGTATCCTATGCCTCCCGTCAACTTAAGAACCACGAACACAACTACCCCACACATGATCTGGAACTTGCGTCTGTGGTTCATGCACTCAAGGTATGGAGACACTACCTCATGGGCAAACATTGTGATGTGTTCACAGATCACAAGAGTTTGAAGTACATCTTCACCCAAAAGGAGTTGAATATGAGACAAAGAAGATGGCTTGAGCTAATTAAGGATTATGACTTGGATTTACAGTACCATCCCGGAAAGGCAAACGTGGTGGCTGATGCCTTAAGTCATAAGGTGTATGTGAACGGACTTACCGCAGGGGAACTTCCAGAGGATCTATGCAAGCAATTCAAGGATCTCAGGCTAGAAATAGTTCCAAAAGGACACATAGCAACTATGGAAATAATGTCCACCTTCCATGAAAGAACCCAGGAAGCACAAAAGGGAGATAAAGAGTTGGAAGAAATAAGAGTCAGGATAAGCGAAGGAAAAACAAAACAATTTCGTCTGGACGAAAAAGCAACCCTCTAGTATGGGAAGCGTTTGTGCGTTCCCAATGACCCCGATATCAGGAAGATGATTTTACAAGAAGCTCATGATTCGCCATACTCAATTCATCCAGGTAACACGAAGATGTACATGGATGTGAAGGATAGATTTTGGTGGAATAACCTAAAGAGAGAAATTGCAGAATATATTTCTCTGTGTGATGTATGCAATAGAGTCAAAGTCGAGCATCAGAAACCGAAAGGACTACTTCAACCACTACCTATACCCGACTGGAAGTGGGACAAGGTAGGCATGGATTTCATCACGGGATTGCCCCGGACTCGTTCTGGATTTGATTCTATCTGGGTAGTGGTGGACCACTTCACCAAGGTGGCTCACTTCATCCCCGTAAAGACCACATATACAAGTGCTAAGCTTTCTAAGATATACATGTCAATAATTGTAAGTCTGCATGGTGTTCCCAAGGGAATTGTGTCAGATAGAGGCACCCAGTTCACTTCAAAGTTTTGGCGACAGCTACATGAGTCTCTTGGAACCCGACTAGAATTCAGTACTGCCTTCCACCCGCAAACGGATGGCCAAATATAAAGAGTGAACCAGATTCTGGAAGATATGTTGAGAGCTTGCGCACTCGACAATGGGTCTAGTTGGGATGACAATCTGCCATATGCTGAGTTTTCGTACAACAACAGCTACCAGACAAGTATCAAGATGGCTCCGTTTGAAGTTCTATATGGCAGGAAATGTAGGACTCCACTGCTATGGAATGGAGTTGGTGAACGCAGTCTTTTTGGACCTGAATTGATAAAGGATGCCGAAGAAAATGTACGACAGATTCATGATAGGCTAAAGGTAGCCCAATCCCGACAGAAGAGTTATGCTGATTCCAAGCGTAGAGATGTGGCTTATAAAATAGGGGACCGTGCGTATCTCCGAGTTTCACCCCTACGAGGAGTTAAGAGGTTCGGAATCAAGGGCAAGTTAGCCCCACAATTCATAGGACCATATAAGGTTCTGGCCCGTAGAGGAGAAATTGCTTATCAGTTGGAGTTACCGGAAGGACTGACTGTTCATGATGTGTTTCATGTGTCGCAACTAAAGAAGTGTCACCCGGAGATGGCCGAAACACCGTTAAGAGACACCGTTCCCCTAGATGAGGTTCAATTGGAAAATGACCTTACCTATGAGGAAAAACCCATCAAAATACTGGAAACAGCCAAAAGGATTACCCGCACCAAGACTATAAGATTCTACAAAGTACAATGGAACCACCACTCCGAGGAAGAAGCTATGTGGGAGCGTGAAGAAGACATGAAGGCAGAACACAAACACCTATTTGCTAGCCAACCCGAATCTCGAGGACGAGATTCTTCTTAAGGGGGGTAGGTTTGTAACATCCCAGATTTTATATTAGGATGTTATTAGTGCCATGCATCATCCTTGCATCATTGCATCCTACAATAAAAATTTGCAACAAAATCCTAACACCTAAACCTATCAAAACCCTAATAAAGATTTCTTTATGTAGCATTATTGTTGTAGTCAAGCTTAATCCTTCTAAAAACTTGTAAAACATTAAACTATGGTCCTATGATGACCACCTTCTTTTTACAAAAATTTAGAAGTTGGTTTCATCACTTTTTGACTTTATATGCAAAAGTTATTTAAGTTTACTAACACAGAAATTGAAAAAAATGTTTAAGGAAAAAAAGGGAAACTAACCTAACTGGGCCGCTGCGCGAGCCCACCCGCGCCCGCGCGACAGCTAGCTAGCCAGCGCCCGTGCCAGCCCACTCCCCCCTCCGCCACCGACACCCGGACCCCACCTATCATCCCTCTCCCTCCCAAAGTCCGCGACGAGCACTGCTTCTGCCGCGTCGGGACCCCCAAATCCCAACGGAGTCGGCCACCCCCTTCCCCAAGCATCTGGCCCTTAAAAGGCGACCCCTCCCGTTGCCTTTCCCTCGAAAAACCCTAGCTCAAGCTTCGCCAAATCGCTGCCGTTCTTCCTCGCCGTCATCGCGCTCGGGAAGGTTGAGAATTCGGCGATTTGCGCAACCCGAACCCTCCCTCACTGTTGGTTGTCCTCCCCATGCTTCACCGTCTCCCCTGACTGATTTTCCCCTTCTACAGAGCACTAGATTGCGCTCGATTCCTCGCCGACGCCTCGCCGGAGTTCGCGAAGATCGGCGGAGCACCGCGGAGCACCGCGGCTGGACGGGGAAGCGAACGTGGACGCCAGTCTCGCGATCGAGACTGCGAGGAGGAGCCGCACGTCGTCGTCTACTCTGCTGCCTCGGGAAGCCTCCAGATCGTCGCCGAGCTTCACCACCCGACAGCGCCGCCGCCTCGCCATCAGCACCGCCGCGGTAAGCTACTGCCCTCCTCCCGCCGTTGGATCTTCTACCAATGGCCCAGATTAGAAGGGCGAGCGAAGTGGTACGCGCCAATCACGCTGCACCGCGTGGCAAAGCGCGTCGGCACCGCACCCGCGCCGCATCACCCCCCCTCACCTTGCCAGCTGGCCCAATCAGAAGCTGCCACTTGGCCATATTTTAAGTTAGGGTTAGATCTGTTTGCAGATTTAGTTTAAAACTTGTGAAATTCGTATAAAATTAAATATTTGGCCAAATTTAGCTTATAATATACCGTTGGATTCATAATTTTATGTAGAACACAGATCTGCATTAAAATTCCATGTTACAGTAGGGTTTTTGGTGTAGATTTTAATTATTAGATTGGAGTATTTAATTCATAGAAAAATAATTAGAACTCCGTTTTAGTTGATTTTTGTTGTGTTGGCTTTGTTTCCACAATACCCACTGAACAAAATTATAAAACTTTGCTTAAGATCATTAGATCTAATTTGGGGCTAATTAGATGGTTGGATCTCCTATTTATCCTATGAATTGTATTAGTGACCCAAATTGTTTTAAACCTATGGGAAATCAATCCTAGTAACACCCTTAACACTATTGCAACCCAATTATGCTACCTTGGTCAATTTAGAAGAACCAATCTTGCATAAAATACCATGTTGCATGCATGCATGATTATCTCTGTGACATGTTTTGAGCAAGTTGTGATCAGATCTATGTTTGTGATTCGTTAGATTGTTCGGTGATGGGGATATGCCTACCGGGGTATACCCAGCAGGACGTTTCCGACTGGCCCAAAGAACCGGCGAGTGGGCCTGCAAGACGGCGAGTGGATTGAAGCCCAACGAGGAATCAAGCGACTAGAAGTTGAAGGCCCAGGCGAGTAGATAGGCCCAGTCGGGTAAGGTTAAAACAACTACCGAAGCTTTAACTAAATCGGTTAAGATATGTAAACCCTAGGGGAGGTGAGACTATATAAACCTCCCTATAGGGTGAGTAGAGATACGTTCCCTAAGACACCCAAGCGACTCGCCGCCCAGCCGCCGAGCTCGCCCGTTGTAACACCTCCATAATACAATCTAGCAGGAGTAGGTCTTTACCCTCCGGGGGGCCGAACCTGGGTAAATCCCTGTGTCTTTGCCCTCATCTCGCACCGCAGATGGCTGGCCGCCCTTGCCCCTCGTTCTACTACTCGCTGCCGATTGCAGCATCTGCCGTGACCATCTCCACGACAGTGGCGCCCACCGTGGGGCCTGGCCGGTCCGGCCGGTGTTCTGCGGCGAGATCCAATCTGCCCATCAACGAGACGGTCGCCACCGGCCGCATGATAGCGATCGGCGAGATGCTTCAGATCTTGCCAAGCAGCTACGTTCCGGCGGCGCAACCCGTCACGCACAGCGTGATCCTGCCTATCGGCACGATCAGCCTCTTCGTCGGCCTCACCGACGTCATCGTCTCGGAGGACTCGGCTCGCATCCGCGAGTCGCCACCACGCGATTGGCTCTCCGAGAGCTAGATCCGCACGATCCACCGCCTCGCCTCCGAGTACAACTCGGCCCATAGCAACGTGACCTGGAATTCAGCGGCCGCAGAGGATGCGGCCCTCACCGACGACGCCGACTCAGCGACCCCGGTGTCGCACGCCGGATCCATCACCGCGGCCTCATCCGCGGGCTCCATCGCCCAGGTCTCCAACGCGGGAGATTTCGAGGACCCCTCCATCCTCGGGATCTTCGAGTTCGACTCCGGGTCGGAGAACTCCGCCGATCTCCTCAGCGGAACCGTTCGCTACGTCGCGACCTACATGGCGACTGGCACCGACCCGCCAGAGGATCCATTCTCCACCCTGATCCCCCCTAACGCCACGGCCACGGAGGTCGAGGAACTCCGCCTGAAACTGGCGGAGGCAGTACGCAAGGAGCAAGCTGAGCGCGAAAAATTTCGCCTCGAGCAGGTGACGGCGCAAGAATTATCGCGCTACCACCAGCAGCGGATCAGGACGCGCCTGAACCCCACCATTCAGGGGCGCGCCCTGAACTTCGACGACGAAAATGACCCGGCCCGCGTGGCCGAGCGCGCGATCTGCGAGAACGCGCCGCCAGGAGGGAGCACCCGGCCACCGCCAGGATCAATAGCGATAGGTGCCCCACCTCCACCCAACCGCCCCCCCCCCCCCCCAGGGACCATCCGCGGGTCGTAGTCTCCTCACGAGAGCGAGACGCAAACGGCCTCCCACTGTTCTCCACCCCGATGGACAACCTCGTGGCAGGACGAGCAGCAGTCAACAGCATCACGGCGACCGGCAACGGCGCCCTGCAGATCGAATACGTCAAGGCCCTCCTTGCGAAGGCCGTCGAGCAGCAGAGAGCGGGCGCCGACTCGCAAGGACGGGTGTACTCGCGTTCCTCAGGAAGCAGAGCGGCCTCCAGCGGCCGACCAGCGGTGGCAAACACCCTCAACTGCCCGCCACCAGAGCCACCGCAGCTCCAGTACCGACCTGCTAACGCGACACTCTCCACCAACGACCCCAGGCCGGCAACCAACCTTGTCGCCGCCAACGGGCAACCCATCGACGCCCGCACCCACATCATCAACAACCAAAGCTGGCGCGCACGCCAACCCGACGACCTGCGACATACCCTAACAAATCGCCGCGACGGCGAGCCCATGGGGTCGCTCAGCCGACTCGGGCCAAAGTGCTTCGGACCAATGATCCGAGGCGAGAAGTATCCGCCAAACTTCAAGGCGCAAAAAGAAATAGAAAAGTACGACTCCTCGTACGACCCCGCCGTGTGGCTCGACACATACCTCATGGCGATGGGGATCGCGGGTCACACTGACCTGCTTGCCGCCCGCTATCTCCCCCTGATGATGGAGGGGCCGTGCAGGCAGTGGATCAACACTCTTCCCCAGGACAGTATCGACTCCTGGGAGGAAATGCGCGACGCCTTCGTCAGGCACTTCGAGTGCTCCTACACCCGCGCCACCACTATTGAGGACCTGGAACGGTGCGTCCAGGGACCCCGCGAGTCGACCCGGAACTGGGTCCAACGGTGGCAAGAGCTTTGTTACAACGCGGTCGGCATCCACCCGGATACAGCGATCCATTGCTTCAAGACCTCGTGCCGCTATGAGCCCCTAGTCGCCAAGCTCAAGCGACACTCCCGCACACTCGACAACATCCCCGACTTGCTCGAGATTGCCAAACGGTACGCCGAGGAAGATCCAAACCAGGAAACTGACGACGGGTCAGGAGGTCAACGCCGCACAGGCGGCAACGACTGTGGACGCCGAACCGACCTACGCTATAGCGGCACTCGCCTCACCGGCAAGCGCCGCAGTGACGGGCGAGTCGACTTCGTCGCCAATGCCGGGCACGCGCAGCGCGAGCCCAAGAGCTTCCGCTGCGACGGAGGGCAACGCCGCGACGGCAGCAACTACAAGAACAAGCCAAGGTTCGATCCCGCGGCCCTCCTTAACCAACCATGTGCGTTCCATAGCAGGGAAGGAAAGCCCGCAACGCACACCACCGCCGAGTGCCACACCCTCAGGGAAATCGAGAAGGCACGGCGAGCAAAGGAGGACCCCGACAACGACCCGCCAAACAGCGGAAAGTTCGGCAACGTAGCCGGCTCGGTCCACACATTCACAGCCTTCAACACGAAGCGCGAGAAGAAGGTCATTGCCCGCGCCGTCGCCGTCAACGCGGTGGCCCAAATAGACGTCCCCCAGTTCCTGAACTGGTCGGAGCAGCCCATCACCTGGAGCCACCAAGACCACTCGCCGCGCATCGAGTACCCAGGACGAGTCGCCTTGGTAGTCAAGCCCAAGGTTGGCGACTACTGGCTCCCCAAGACACTGATGGACGGCGGCAGCTCCATCAACATCCTCTACCTCGACACCTTCAGGTGGCTGCGGCTCCCGCAGTCGATGATCGAGACGACACACACCACATTCCACGGCATCGTCCCCGGTCGGAAGGCGTACCCGATCGGCAAGGTCACGCTGCCAGTCACCTTCGGCACACCGGCAAATTTCCGCACCGAGCGGATCGTCTTCGAACTGGTGCCCTTCGACAGCCCGTACCACTGCGTCCTGGGGCGCCAGGCGTTCGCTAAATTCATGGCAGCACCCCACTACGCGTACAACGCGATGAAGCTCCCTGGGCCGTGTGGCGTTATTACCATCCACGGCGACCCCGACATGGCCGCCGAGTGCGAGGCCAAAGGAGCCGAGCTCGCCGACACCGTCATCGCAGCGGAGACCAACCACGCCGATGAGCTCGCCAAGTACGCGAGCGGGGTCAACGACGATGACCCCACCATACTCAAGAAGCCCAACTCAGAGGGTGGAAGCACCTCCACCTTTGAGGCCACGACGCACACACGCACCGTCGAGCTGGTACCAGGCGACTCCAGCCAGACGGTGACGATCGGAACGGGCATGAGCCCAGCATAGGAAGGCGCGCTCATCGAGTTCCTTCGTGAGAACAGGGACATCTTCGCATGGAAACCCTCTGACATGCCCGGTGTCCCTAGGGAGCTCGCTGAGCACAAGCTAAACGCCGACCCCAAAGTGCGACCTGTCAAGCAATCGCTGCGGCCCTTCAATGAAGAACGCCGCCAAGCAATCGCCGAGGAAGTGCAGCGTCTACTCGCTGCCGGCTTCATCCGGCTAATCAAGTACTCCAAATGGCTGGAAAACCCAGTCCTGGTCGAGAAGAAAAACGGGACCTGGAGAATGTGCATCGACTACACAAACCTGAACAGCGCCTGCCCAAAGGAGCAGTTCGTCCTCCCGCGGATCGACCAGATAATCGATTCAACCGCGGGCTCGGAGTCGTTATGCTTCCTCGACGCCTACTCTGGGTACAACCAGATCAAAATGGCTGTCGAAGACGAGGAGAAGACGACATTCATCACGCCATTCGGAGCCTTCTGCTACACCGCCATGACCTTCGGCCTCAAGAACGCCGGGGCGACCTACCAGCGGTGCATGCAAGAATGCCTCGCGAGCCAAATTGGCCGCAACATCCACGTCTACATCGACGACGTGGTCGTGAAGTCCGCTCGCCAAGGCGACCTACTCGCCGACCTGGCGGAAACTTTCGCCAACCTGCGAAAATACAAGATAAAGCTCAACCCAGGAAAGTGCACCTTCGGCGTACCCGCCGGACAACTGCTGGGATACGTCGTCTCCAAACGAGGAATCGAGGCGAACCCCACGAAGATCGACATGATCGCCCGGCTCGGCAAACCCGAGTGCCTGCGCGATGTCCAGAAGCTGGCCGGGCGAGTAGCGGCTCTCAGTCACTTCATCCCCCGCTTGGGCGAAAAGGCGATGCCCCTATACCGCCTGATGCGCAAGAACCCCACCTTCCAGTGGGACAAGGAGGCGGACGACGCGCTCCGCGACCTAAAAAAGGTGCTACTCGCCGCACCACTACTCACCGCCCCTGCCAACAAAGAACCCATACTGGTCTACATCGCGGCGTCCGAGCGCGTCGTCAGCGCCGTGATGGTCGTCGAGCGACCAGAGGAAGGAAAAGAGCGCCCGGTTCAGCGGCCGGTGTACTACATCAGCGAGGTCCTCACTGAATCGCGCCAGCGGTACCCACAGTACCAAAAGCTAGTATACGCGGTCTTCAGGGCTCAGCGGCGCCTACCGCACTACTTCCAGGAGCACCCGATCACGGTCGTCTCCTCAGCACCACTGCAAGACATCATCCGCAATCACGAGGCGACCGGGCGGGTCGCCAAGTGGGCCGTCGAGATCGGTGTCCACAACATCAAATACGAGCCACAAAAGGCGATCAAGTCACAGGCACTGGCAGACTTCATCGCCGACTGGGAGGAGGCCCAACAACCAGAGAAGCTGCCGTACCTCCACTACTGGAGCCTGCACTTCGACGGCTCCAAGAACGCGGACGGTGCAGGTGCAGGGATAGTGCTGACTTCACCAAAGGGCGACAAGCTCCGCTACGTCCTCTGCCTCGACTTCACACCCTGCACCAATAACATGGCTGAATACGAGGCCCTACTACACGGCATGCGAGCCGCCAAGGAGATGAACGTCAATCGCCTCCGCTGCTACGGAGATTCCGACCTTGTCGCGGGGAAAGTCGCCGGCACCTGCGACGCCGTCTCCCCTACCATGGCGGCGTACCGCCAAGCGGTGGACAAGTTGGGTGGCCACTTCACCGGGTACTCTGTCGAGTGGATCGACAGGCGAAAAAAACGAGGAGGCCGACGCACTCTCCCGCATCGGATCAGCTCGACTCGCGCCCCCCGCCGGCGTTTTTCTCGACACGGTTACCAAACCATCTGTCTCTCCCCCGAGGGAGATCGACATTGGGTTCCCACTACAACCAGAGGTAGCCTTGGTCGCATTCGCCAACGAGCCAGACGACTGGACCAAGCCCTACATCGCCTACCTGGAAGCCGGCACCCTTCCAGCAGACGAGACAGACGCTCGAATGATCACTCGTCGATGCAAGTCCTACACCATCATCGACGGCGAGCTCCATAAGCGCAGCATCACCGGCGTGTTCCAACGCTGCGTCCAACCAGCTGAAGGACGTAAAATCCTCCACGACATTCACTCGGGTGACTGTGGCCACCACGCCGCCGCTCGCTCCCTGGTCGCCAAGGCTATGCGACACGGCTTCTACTGGACCACCGCACACGCCGACGCTGTCGACATCGTCCAGCGATGCGCCGGGTGCCAGAAGTACGCCAATCAGACGCACGTACCGAGCTCGGCGCTCAAAACAATCCCCATCACCTGGCCATTCGCTGTGTGGGGCATGGACATGGTAGGCCCCTTCAAGAAGGCCCCTTCTGGTTACACCCACCTGCTGGTCGCCGTCGACAAATTCACGAAGTGGGTGGAGGCCAAGCCAGTCCGGAAATGCGACGGGAAGACCGCCACTAAATTCCTACGCGAGCTCATATATCGCTACGGGTTCCCCAACAGCATCATCACGGACAACGGCACCAACTTCGCCAAGGGAGCACCATATCTGGCTCGACCTCGCGTCAGTCGCCCACCCGAAATCCAACGGCCAGGAGGAACAGGCCAACCAAAGCATCCTCCACGGCCTGAAGCCGCGACTCCAAGTACCACTCGAGCGCACCGCCGGTTGTTGGGTCGAGGAGTTACCCTCTGTCATCTGGGGGATCCGCACCTCCGTAAACAGATCGACGGGATTCACTCCCTTCTTCATGGTCTACGGTGCCGAAGCAGTCATGCCCACCGACCTCGAACACGACTCGCCGCGAGTCGTCCACTATACGGAGTCTGCAAACGAGCTGGCCCGCCAAGATGGGGTCGACCAGCTCGACGAAGCACGCGACCTCGCTCGGTCACGCACCGCCATCTACTAGCAAGGACTCCGCCGCTACCACAGCCGGCGGGTGAAAGCTCGCACCTTCCAGGAAGGCGACCTGGTGTTACGCCTCATCCAGGACAAGAAGGGCATGCACAAGCTCTCTCCTCCGTGGGAAGGCCCATTCGCTATCGGGCGCGTACTCGGCAACGACGCCTACTACCTCATCGACGTCCGCGGGGACGGCAAACTCGACGTCAAGCGACCATGGAATGTAAACCTCCTCCGGAAGTTCTACTCCTAGAACCCCACACATGTACTCTCCAGTCGCTATGAAATAAAAGAAACGGTTACCGCAAATTGTGCTTACTCTCCATGACTTGTGCCACTCGCACTCGTAAAAACAGCGTTATGCTAAACGCAGAAGTCAACCTTTGGTACAGCGATCGGCGCGGCTAATTAGTGCGGTGTAAGAGCACTGAATCACTTCAGGTCTTGCATCGTCCATGAATAACGCCAACCCGGAGCCCCATTGGAGTCGCCTAGCTCGACTGGTTCTACGAGCCAAGACAACTGCCCTCACTTCTCACAGCGACCTTGGTCCTCCGCATCCTCGTCATAGCGACTCGAACGGCTAAGTACCACGCTCGGGGACTGAAGACCAGTTCGTCGCGAGCGGTCAGGGAAAACGCCAAGTAAGAGAGCATGCCCAGGACTCGCCGCGCGACTGACCCCACGGGCCAGGCAGGAGTGACGCGCTCACACCAACGCGCTAAGTCCTCAACCACCCTCGAGTCGCGCCTAGAACTACCAAGTACCACGCTCGGGGACTCGGCCACCCGACCTCGTTCGCGCACGGGAAAACGGTAAAGTACAGAGCACTCAAGGGAGTCGCCTAGCGACTGGCTCTTCGAGCTCGGGCGAGTCGACTAAAACATCAAAACACATAACAACAACACATACATCATATACGAGGTAAACCCCACAAAAGGGCGGACGCGCTCGGGGACTCGTCCAAAATCAATCAAAAGCACACAAACAAATATCAAAATAGACACGACGTCTCATTCAATCACATGTTGCATTGTTCCATGTTACAAAATATGCCCGCGAGGCAGAACTCCTATTAACGCCACAAGGCAAACTACCCTACTCTGCAGGTTTCAAAGACGACTCGCCAGCATCCCGGCGACTGCGGATGAACGCCGTGTACGGGTTGGATGGATACGTCGTCAGTTCACCCGCCATCGCCGCGCGAAAAGGCTGCTCGACCTTGAAGTCACGATGCGGCGGCTCGGGGTCGTTTGGCGCGACAACCGTCTCCTGGTACGGCAGGAGGTCGCCCATTGCCCAGACACGTTCCGAGTACGTGGCAGCACGTTCTTGCAACTTGAGGACCTCGGACAACTCCACCGCGCCAGTCGACGATGGATACCCACTCGTCACATCATCAACGTCGAAATCTTCGGGGAAGTGGGCGAGTCCAAGGCTCCGCGCCGTCGACGCTCCACGCCGAAACGCCGACCGCGTCATGAACTCAACGACCGCGGGCGCCTTCTCCAAATACCTCCACACTTCAACGAGGTCGCTGGGAATCACCTCCGTCGCCGACATTTCTTGAAGGTATGCTCGAATGCACGTCGCCGACAATGTCGCCGAATCAACGAGCATGCTTACGCATTGCCTCGCGTCGAGCAAGTTCGCCTCTACTTTGCTATCAATGATGCGACCTGCCAGCAGAAGACAATGATAAGACAGACGGCTACCACAAAAACCACAACGTTTAGAACGGGAAGGTGCACTCACCAAGCAACGGGCGGGCGAGTCCCGTGATGAAGCACTGAAGCGACGTGTGGTCGTCCTGAAGCCCAGCAATAAGGACGTCCGACACCTTGCGATCCTCCTCAGCGGCCGCAACGGCGGCTTTCGCTCGCCCGTCCGCCGAGCTTGCTTCTTCCCTCGCCTCCCGCAGTTCGCGCTCGAGGTCAGCGATCCGCTGTTCAGCGACACCCAGGGCAGATCGCGCCGCCACCAAATCACCAGCGGGGACAAGCCCTTGGCGAGATTCCTCTGCCTTTGCAGCAGCAGCCTGCAGCCCTTTGTTCGCCTCCTGGACGACGGCCAGCTCCCTCTCCGCGCGCTGTTTCGCGGCCAATCGGTCCGCTGACTCAAGCTGCAGACCCTGCACACCACCAAAAAAGGTTAGTCAATCAAAAATTCCAAAGTGCCCACCCGCTAAAATTCAGCGAGTGTGCACTCGGGGACTGGCGATCAAAATATTCCTAAGTACCCACCCGCTGAAATTCAGCGAGTGCGCACTCGGGGACTGGATGCGACGAACAAAAAATGAGAAATTATAAGAATCAGGCCGCTGCAAAGCACCGACTTGATCCTCGGGGACTGGATGTACCTGGATGGCCGCGCCAAGCATGCCGTGGAGTTGTACCGCGTCCACAGACGCGAGAAGTGCCGGCGTGTGCCCGCGACGTTGGTCGACTTCAGCGTCGGCAGGCCCACTCGCCGTGGTTGCCTTGGTCACAAAGCGCGGGAAGGTAGCGATAGAGGCACTCGCTCCGAGAGAGGTCGCCTCCGCCGTTCCAGGCAAAGAAGCACCCTCCTTCGTAGACGCGGCTGCCTCCATCACGGGCCCGGCTGGTGCGACCGCTGCATCGTCGGAGATGGTGATGGTGTCGTCGCCCTTGGCCTTCTTACTGCCATCTGCCGAGGTGACGACCTCGTCCGCCTTCCTCTTGCGGGAAGGATCTTCCTCGCTAGCGGTAGAGGGCACCTTGGCCACGGTCGGGTGGCCCATCTTCTTCACCCCGGTCCTGTGCATTAATCGAATCAGCAAAAACAATCGAAATACTTATGAAAAATGAGGAAAGGAGAACGAACTCACTTGGCGACTGGGATGAAACGCAGTCCCGTACGGAGGCCGGCCGGTTTTTCCAGCTCAGGGCCCAGACGGCGGGTGAGCCCCAACTCCAGGACGTCGCGTGCCCAAGACACGGACGGCTTCTTCATCGTTGAGGCCGCAGCTGGCGTCTCTGGGATATCCTTAGCCGGAGCTTCCTTGCGAGGCGAAGCCGCCGCCACCAGAGCCTCCTCGCGAGGCGAAGCCGCCGCGGCCGGAACCTCTCCCAGCCCATAGACTGGGGCGAACGGCGGAGGCATTGAAGCCAGCGGCACTTCCACGGTCGCCGCGTCTAGCTCGGTTGTCGCTGGCGGCGCGCCATCGCCGGTTGCGCGGGGAGCGTCTGAGCTGCTCGCCGAATGCGATGGCGAGGCCATTTTCGATGGCTTCGTCTTCCTTGTTGGGGGGACCCTCGCCTCCTTTCCCTTCCTCTTCTTCTTCGACGGAGTGGCTTGACGGCGCGAGGTGGTGTCTGGGAGCTCGTCGTCGTCGTCATGACGTTCGAGGCTTCTACTTGCCTTGATTTCGCGCTGACGTTGTCCGCAGGTCTTTCGGATCAGCGGGGCGACCTCCTCCTCGGACTCGTCGTCGTCGTCCTCGTCGCCCTTAGCGGGCGGTGACTCGTCTATGTCCTGGGCGGACGAGCTTGAGTCCTCGTCGTCCGAAGGTGGGAGCCACCCTTCCACCACTTGGAATAGCTGCGATGAATGCAAAATAAAATCAGAATTACCGCGACTGCATAAACTGCGACTGCGAGCAAAGCAAAGTGGTTACCGTTGGAGCTGGACGCTTTGCGGTATAAGGGGCGACCCCAGCCTGCGCATCCAGGTACGCCGCCTGGGTAATCTTCTTCAGTGCTGGGAGATAGTCCTCCAGCTTCCACTCGTCGAGGCAGGCCTTCATCGAGTCTCCCCGGCCCGTGTACTGGTACATATAGTGGTCGCGCTGGGCGAGCGGGACGAGCCGCCGCCCGAGCCAGCAGTTGTACAGATTTATCGTCTGGAGGCCCTTCTTTTTTAGACCGCGGATGGTCTGGAGCATCTCGTCGACGACCATCCGCTGATCGTTGGGGAGTTTGCCGACTTGGAGATGGCGCGGCTCGGACCGATTGGCGGAATACCGCGGGATCGCCGCCTCGTCCTCCGGGGTCGCCTCGGCCACGTAGAACCACGACTTCTTCCAGTCGCTCCATGCCTTGGCGGGCAGCATCAGATCGAAGAATGAGGCTTTGGACTTGAGCTGGAATGTCAGGCCGCCCGCGGCTAGCATTGGGCCGCCTTCTTCCTCGCGGCTGATCCGTCCGTGGAACAGATCTTGCCATAAGGGGAAGTAGGGCCGGCAGCCCAAGTAGCACTCGCAGAACGCCACGAAGATGGCGAGCTGCTCGATGCTGTGGGGACCCAGATCTGAAGGCTGGATCCCGTAGTAGGCGCAGAAGCACCGGAAAAACAGGGATGTAGGAAACCCTAGCCCCCGCTCGAGATGACTGGTGAAACAGATGAATTCCCTCTCTCGCGGGTTCGGGGTCGTCTCTCCGGCTGCGGGAATACGCCAATAGCCGGCTTGCAGAATCCCGGCCTCCTCGGAGGAGGCCAGTTGCGCCCTTGTGCACTTGGACCTACCCCACGATTCGGTGGAAAGGGCCATGGCCGAAAGGTTTGTTGGGGGTCGGGGGATTTCGGGTCGGCTGGATTGCGATGCAAGGGAAGGAGAATGCGTGCAGCCGGAAGAGGTGGTGAGAAGGTAGCTCTCCGATCACCTGTCATTCCCCTTATATAGGGGATGTTACCCGCCGAATCTGGGAACCGTTACCGCGCGATAATTACGCCAAAAGTTACCGTTGGATTACTCTAACGGCTAGTTTGACCACGCTTGACGGTCCAACTACGGCCACTCGGCTCACCGACCAAATCACTGTGACAGTATTTCGCCGACTCGACTCGCCAAAGCTGCGACCTGGATCGATGGTTTCCTCCTTTATGCAGGAGCCCGCCGACGATTCGACTAGATGCCTACTCTGAAGACGCATACTCCGACTGCCAGCAGCCACCTACGCCTAATCGCCGACGGCCTCGGGGACTACTGATGGGGATATGCCTACCAGGGTATACCTAGCAGGACGTTTCCGACTGGCCCAAAGAACCGGCGAGTGGGCCTGCAAGACGGCGAGTGGATTGAAGCCCAGCGAGGAATCAAGCGACTAGAAGTTGAAGGCCCAGGAGAGTAGATAGGCCCAGTCGGGTAAGGTTAAAACTGCTACCGAAGCTTTAACTAAATCGGTTAAGATATGTAAACCCTAGGGGAGGTGAGACTATATAAACCTCCCTATAGGGTGAGTAGAGATACGTTCCCTGAGACACCCAAGCGACTCGCCGCCCAGCCGCCGAGCTCGCCCGTTGTAACACCTCCATAATACAATCTAGCAGGAGTAGGTCTTTACCCTCCGGGGGGCCGAACCTGGGTAAATCCCTGTGGCTTTGCCCTCATCTCGCACCGCAGATGGCTGGCCGCCCTTGCCCCTCGTTCTACTACTCGCTGCCGATTGCAGCATCTGCCGTGACCATCTCCACGACATTCGGAGTGCGCTAAGGAGTGCTATTGTGTAGAGTGCTGCTCGGATCAAGGCAAGTTACACCACTTGTTCATAATTTTGTCCTAGTTTTGATTCTATGCATGTGATCTTCAAAATTCTGTAGTATGCATGTGTAGGATGTTCTAGTAGAATTTTTCCTTAGTATTATTTTGCAAGTGCGATGATTTTGTAGTATGCCATGAGTAGCTCTATACTTAGGATTTTCCCTCCTAATAGGTTACCCCTGTTTTTGCTAAGTATTGCTTGCTATGCTATATATACAAAGTACCGTTGGGGGGTTCGAAAGACAATGAATTTTTCTACGTATAAAGGCTCTCTTGAGCAAACTTTTTCTTCTCAAATCCACTAAAAAATAAACAAAGTTTTCTTCTGGGCGGAATGGATGTCGGGACAACGAGTGAGATTTTGGTGGAGGACGGACGCCCAGGAATCAAAGAAGTCTGCCATGTTTCAGAATTCAAAAGCTTCCAGTGCAACCACAATACATTATGGGCTCTGTCGTGGCCTAGTACTTAGTGGGAAACCTCACCTGGGTACCAACATTTGGAGGTTCTTGGCACGGTTGGATACAGAAGGTAGAGGGGCTACTAAGGGAAAGCCTCGCCATGGTCTTGTCTGTAAAAAGGACTTGATCGTGGATTATGGGTAAAGTGCACAAACTCTCGAGAGTATTGCAATCTGATCGATCAGCCGTGTTCACGGAAAAAGAACAACATTGAGCATCTAAAGGATGGAGCCTCTGAAGGATTTTCCTCTCTCTTTCTAAAACAAAGTTTTGAAACCCCATGGCGTGCGTAATATCGCCAAATGGGTGGGATTTTGGGAACTTGGTGTGTAATATCCAAGTGACACTTGGTGCATAATATCCAAGTGTTTGGTTGTTTGGACACTTGGTGAGTAATATCCTCGTGTTCCATTCGACCCTATTTTATCAAAGCAAATGATTACAAAGTAGGGAAAATCTTCTCTTCTTCTCTCTACTTATGAAAACTAGCTTTGAGCAAATGAACTCTACAGCCTAAACTAGCCTTGCATGTAGAGATAGTCTTTTCTCTCTTTGGTGTAATTTGCCAATACATTCAAAGTATTGACCCAACTTGTTGGTTGCACGTCTTATGTGCAGAATCCAAAGATTGAAAGGTGCGTAAGGATCGCGAGTCTACACTCGACAAGCCTGGGGCGTTGATGGACTCAAGCTGCCTTTATGTTTCCGCTGTTATTTGAGCTAGCTTAATGCTAAGCAAATTTGTAATAAATTCATACTCCGGATTCCCTGTGTAATAAAGACTTTGTGTTTTACATGATATTTCATCGAAGGTGAGTGTTAGATATTGATCCAGGGACTAGCATGTTAATCACAGGTACTTAGGATCTTACTTCATCCGAGGTCGCTACATTTATCCCCAAAAAAAATTTTGAATGAATTTTATATTCCAAACATGCCTACACAAGTTTCTGCAAAACAATCATTTTACCAGAAGCAATTTACTAAACAAAGGGCATGGTTGGATAGGGCTTGTCTTGCTGATTCCATTGATATAAAATTTGCAGAATTTGGACGTGTGGTTTGAAAGTTATGAATTTTATAAAATTGAACAACAAATAGATCAAATTTGTTTTTATTAAAACAGACAGGGCCACGTGGCTGCTTGCTACTGGTCCATACCGTTTCGGTTGGATTTAAGTGGGATCGCACGGCTCAGGTGGATAGATACCCCTTCGGGTTAGTTCAAATCTCAATCGTCAGATCAAGATCCTACGAACCTCAATGCTTTGACCAAGAAGCAGTGGCGCTGGCGGCAGAAAATGGCGGCGCGCGGTCTGACGGTGTCGACGCTACAAGAAGTGAGAGAGCAAAGGGAGATGCTCACCGGGTTTGCGGGGTCGTGGTGATGCTCAAGGTGGTGGTATCTTGTCGAGGGGCGCACGGTGGTGACATCAATCGCTCGCCGGAGGTCTGCCTGGCGTCGGGTTCGCTCGGCCATTGTCGTTGGTGAAGCTACGGTGCCCACTAGAGAAAAAGGAGGCTTCCATTAGACGCGCAAAGACGTGGCGAGTACGAGAGTGTTAACCAGGGAGAGAGGGGCTGTCGGGTTTACTCGGGAGAGGTCGGCGGAGACGAGACAGCCGACGGTGGCGCTCAGTCGAGGTAGCTGCCGATGATGGGGGCACGCGTGAGCAGGTTGGGGTACTGGGAGACGCGTACGGTGATGGCGAGCAAGCTAGAGTGGTCGAGGGGCAAGGGGTGACGCGGAGCTGCCGGAATCGACGTCGGAGTCCGTCGGAGACAGTGAGGTTGTCGCAAGCAATACGGGCAGCCTAGGGGCGGAGAGTGTGTGGCGTCTGAGGGGAAAAGAGAGAGGGGACGTGGGCGATTAAGAGGGCGTCGTTGTAGCGAGGGATTAATCGTCCATTCACGCGAATTGAAGGCGCGCAATCACGGTAGAAACAACAGCGAGGTTTGGGGAAGAATGGGTCGCGGGGTTGACGACGATGATGGGGCAGTGGGGCTGCGTTGTCAGCGAGTGAGTGGGGGTACAGTGGGGCCTCACGTTCACTGACTGAGCGGGTGCGGACGCGAGTGAGAAATGAAACGGTTCGGGGGAGAGAGATGGGCTCCTGCTGGGCCAGTGGGTCTTGCTGGGCTGGGCTGCGGTCCGATTCATTTTTTTTATACAGAAACTTTTCCCTTTTCTATTTCTATTAATCTGTTTTGATTTGATTAATCAATTTAAACATCTTTTGAATTTCAAACTTCAACAAATTTTATGTATATTCAAATACTGTTTATTAGTTCATTTTAGAGTCAAATTTAGAATAATTTATTTATTCTTTTTAGGGTATAATAATTATTTAAAACAAGGTCTTTGCTTTGAATTCAATTAATATCAAATATATATTTAGTCCTTATTTGAATTTAATTTTTTTACAAAAACCTTTTCAGTAAGTTTTATTCATTTAATAGGGTGTCAAATAATTCACCTTGACTTATTTGGAAAATGATTTATTAATCATTTTTAATTTGGGTACTTGTCCTTTATTCTCATGAAATTAAATACAGTTTTAATTCCATAAATTTTATTTGGAAGTTTTCTTTGATCTTATTTAAGTTAATCAAACAACTTTTATTCCACTTGGGTAAATTCCAATTATTATTTTCCCATGATTTAATTTATTATTTCTAATAGGAATTTTATCTTTATTCGAATAGAATAGGATTTGGTTAATGCCCTCTTAATTAATTTGAAAATTCCTTATCCATTAATTTATTTGGATTTGGATTATATTTATTCCATTTGCTTATGGATTAGGTCAAAAGTTAATTTATCCTTTAAATATTCCTCATTTAATATTTCTTTCTTTATCTTATAAAATCCATATCTTTTTATTTATAGATCCAAACTTGGTGATTCCAATTTGTAAAATCTTATTTAATACTTGTTTATCCTTTTAAATCTTTTTAGGATTATTTGCTCACCATTGGACATGGATTTATAGATAGATGCTTTATTAGCTCTGGAAATTCAATTTCCTTATCTTATTAAATTCCTTAGATTTTATCTATGGCTCCAAATTAAGTGAAACCAATTTCTATGGTTTTATAATATTTCCATTTTTCATTCTTGATCACTTTGAGATGTTTGTATGACTAATTTTTATATGGATCAAATCCATAGGCTTGGAGATAACTTGGAAATGATTTTCTTCCATTAGGGTTTTAGGGTTTTGGTTTATTCTCCAAGTGTTTAAATTTCAAGATGCATTTTAAGAGGAATGCATTCCACTTGATTTGAATTTAGTTGGATTCAAACATTATCCAAAGTTTGTTCAAGATGGGATTTTAAGTTTCGATTTAGAAACAAAAGTTTCTTTTCACCCTAAATTTCAACAATTATTTATTTTGTTTATTTATTTTTCACATTACAAGATTTGGAAAATCTTGGGATGTGACACCTAGATAATATGTTCCTTTACCACCGGAACTCTTATAGTAGGTTATTATCTCATGGTAAATAACCTATAATCACATTATTATGAAAATAGTGTTTTCTGTCCTTTTTCAAATGCAGGTGATGACAACACTGGATTTGTAAAATACTTTACAAAACATAATCAAAGGACATGAGCAAGTGTGAACTTGCCTTTTGTGATTGCAAGACTATGCATTCACGGTCTTCGGAACAATATAAGATCCAATATCTGAAATCAGCATCATTGGTCCGGTAAGGACTAATGTTTAAAGAAGCAAGATGCAGTTATGCATAAGTAATGATATGCATTTTGTAAAACTCCCAAAGTGAATTCCCAATGTTTTGAGTGAAGTGATTCTAGGTGATTGTTTTTCAGAGTTGGTTTGTCTTCAAATTTTACTTTATAAGTAATGTCATTTATAAGGAACTTAAGTGATAACAATTTTAAATATACAGATAAAGTATAAAGTAATGTGATTATGATTAATTGTTATTTGGTGACTAAGATAAAAGTCCTTGGTTTTAATTGTTAAGAGTTGAAAGACTTATTATAAGATTGTTATTTGAAGTGGCAAAAAGAATAACATTTGAAGAAAAGATTTCCTTTCTAAGGTTTAAACAATCATCATTGTTAATAGAACATGATCAATGTCTTTTGGTGTTTGATTTATTAGTTTGGACATGGAATGCTTTATGTCTTAATTGAAATAGACCAAAGTTAACTATAAAAACATAAGTAGTTTATTAGACATAATGTTTATAAGCTTTTGAGACTAAATTTAACTTTAAAAGGTTAAGTAAACTTAAAATGTAATATATTTTAATTCTTCCCAAGTTTTAGATTTATGATAGGTATAACTAAGGTGTGGAATTATTCATTTTCTATTTAAGTGAATGATTAGATTAAATTTGTTTTGCTATTATGAAAGGAATATGTATTTATTGAATGGAATCACAATTAGATGGTCTTAGTAATTTGTTAGAATTTAAAGTTATGTTAATAGTGGTTTAAAATATAATGATTTTTCACCATATTATATAAATGGGTGATACCCAATGTTTATTTAAAAGGATTCTTAATGAGACTTTTAAAAGAATATTTTCAAGTTAAAAGTTATACTTAAGTTTGATTATGAATTCAAGTGATGGTTTTGGAATTAGTACCAAGACACTAATTACTCAAGGTTTTATAAGAATTGTAATTATTTCTTACTTAAGAATTGTTTTATAGAATTCACAAAATAGGTATTAGGTAAGGCTTTATTATTTAAAATATTAAAGACTTTCCTAATAGTATATTTAATATGTTTCTACTGTAATATATTTATTCAAGACCTTAAAAATGAATTTTATTTATTTTTAAGTATTATCTTTATTTTTATAAAATTCATCAAAGAATTAAGTGTATTTAATTATTTGATTTATATTCTATTTTTAAAAACTCTAAGTTAGTATTTTTATAAAATAGTAAAGCTATTTTTATACACAAAATGATTTTTATTAAATTTTTAGGAGCTTTTCTTATTTTATGAATTTTTACTTAATATTTTATAGTATTTAATCTTTATTTGCATTTTATTAACTTAAATAAGTAAAGTTATATTTTTCTTAGGTGGATATTATTTTTGTGATAATTTTAATATATTAAATATATTTTTTTTAGGATTTTACTATATTTTTCTAGGGTATAATTTATGTTCAGGGGTAGTTTGGTCATTTAGTGATTTGATAAATATTTTATTTTCTTATTTAATTTTTGGAATTGGGCCAGGTTTACCAAAGGGTCCCATTTGGACCCAAGCTGGCCCGTCTGGCTTAGGGTCAAACCCCACCCCGGTTCACCCCACACTCCACATACACACGCACACACACAGACCTCATCCACTCCTTCCTCGCCCCCGTGCGAGGTCGCCGCCGCCAGCCACTTCGGCCGCCGCTGGCCGGCTCCTTCGCAGCCACTCGCCGGCCAAGCTCTGGCCTAACTGGTTGAGCCAGGGCAACCACACCCCGACCCACCCTATTCCCTCCTCATCTCACTCACGCTAGCCCCTCTCTGCCATGCTCGATGTGCCGCCATCGCTGCGCTGCCGAACGGCGTCCAACTCCGGCTCTATTAAATCTCGATGAGGCCCTGGATCTCGCTCCTTCTTCGATCCCCCTGGTCTCAACGTTGCTCTGCTTCTCCGTTCGAGCCCCCCACGAAACCCTAGCCGTCAGTTTCAGCAAGTTCACCGGCGCGGCTACTCTAATCCTCACACCCGGATGCTGCTTGTCCTCGGCTCCTTTATGGTTCCGTTGGGTTTTTACCGTCAGTTGCTTTCCTGGCCGTCTCGGCCATGGTTTGCCGCATCTCGCGTCGTCTGCTGGGGTTGCTCTCTATGGTGATGAGGTATTGCAGCAACGATTGCGACCTACTCTATTCTATGATGCTGGAGGGACGGCAGTGAATGCAACCCCGGTAGGGAATTTCCTAGCCATTTCGGTTATGATGTTATTCCTGCATTTTCTCCTACCGTGATCCAGGTAATTCTTGTGTGACCGAGCCTCAAGTCGACGATTTACCTTATTTAGATGTTATGTGGTTAATTTTAGTATTCTAATTAAGCCTGGAAATGACTTAGGTTGATAGTAATTACTCGATCTAGTTGGTTTTATTGGTCCTGTAGCTGATGTAGTGCTGGTTATTTGATGTTCCAATTTAGGCCTGGATTTAATTAAGTGGTTGATAGGGTTTTGGTATGGATGCTATGCATCAATAACTTGCAATGGATGATTCTCGAATAGTATTCTTACTGCAGTTTTACTCTGGTTAGTCAATTTGTGAGGCTGTATGATTTAGCTATTAGTGGTATTGTAGTAATTTCCAGTGCACCATACTTTAGTGAGTAATATTATTTGTTGCTTTCATTTGGTGGTAAAATGGATATGGTTGGCTTGCTGCAGTAAATAGATGGCCACACATATCATGTTTGAATTTTCTTCTGTAAATATAAGTGTGAATATTAGACTTGAACTGGTTGTATCTTCAATATTTGCTTCCTGGAATTTATTATTGTGTTTGGTTTAGTTAAGCTTGGTGATAATGATCATGTATAAATTGAGGTGTAGTAATGTATGATTTTAATAAGGATAGATACAACATACTTGATCTTGCTGTGTTGGGATGCTTCTTTATTTCCTGACTATTGCTAATGAAATAAATACTAGCTCTATATTGTCAACTATGACAGTACCAAGATGTGGTGTTTTGGTTACTGTATTATGAATCTGTCTTGTGGGAATGTATAGGGTTAATTGATTATGCTCAGATTGATTTTAGTTTCTATTGCAGTTGTGAGGAAATGATCTCATTGACTAGTATTGTGTATCAGTAATAGTTAGATTTTGTTCATGCTATGGATATGGTAGTGGATTTTATTGGTTGTTGTGGCAATCATCAACTTAAGAGCCTTGATATTATTCTAAATTAAATAGTCTTCTTGTAAGAATCCTCCCTAAAGTTAAGTGGCTTGCTCCCAACCATCTGTTATATTCTTATGTTTATGAATTCTGGGATGGTGTGGTTTGAGTAAGTGGCTCATATCTGATGTAGAACCCTACTGTGGTGATTCTACCCTAGAGTGTGCACAGTAATAGTCTGAACACATGATCTACTACTGAATTTTATTGCTTGCCAAAATTCCTTTAAGGATGTCCCTAACCTATAGTTGTGTGGAGGCTGCACTTGATAGGGATCTGGTTCAGATGTTGTTGCATCTAGATATCCTTCTCACCTCTCCTTTTACTACTTTATCCACTTTAGCAGCCATAGTCTGGCCTTCTCCACCTTGTCCTTGCCATTGGATGGCTCCTTGCAGCAACCATGGTGTAGTGATGTGGTGGTGATCTGGGCTAGTGTCTTGGTTGGTGAGATATGGATTGGCTGTGATGAGTTCTAAAGAGGAATGAGTTCTTGAGTTTTTTGGTGTAGTGATAGAATGGATCAGGATGTGTTGGTCGTGTCGTCTGCAAACTAAGAATGGATTACTGTTTTGGCTAGCTGTTGTGGCTATCCTCTTATACTACCACTACTATTGCTGCTTCTACTGCTGTGTCGATAGCACAACATTATGCATGGTTGTGTGAGCGGCTTGTCTGCTTACCTCCAGTGAGTGGATCAGATCAAGTAATTTGGTTGTTACTCCTACTTCTTTACTATGTCCTTATCTGGTGTAACTTGCCTCTTGGCCAATGATATTGTACTGAGGCTACACATCTAATAAGAATAGATGATCTATTTGGTGAAACTTGCCCTGCCTATGATGCATAAGCCTGAGGCAAAAATTCTAGATAAGAATAGATTTTTACATTGGCCCCTTTTTATTTAATACTACTCAATGATGAGGCAAAGCAATGCATTACATTGCTAAAACCTGAGAGTACCATAACCCCCATAACCCCCTATGTTTTCTATTTCTTTTGCTTGTTGCTTTCTTGCAGGGATCAAGACTAAGGAAGATAAGAAGAGATGAAGAAAACAGGATACAAAAGTAGATAGGAAAATAATTTAGGTTTTCTTTCTTTTCTTTCTTTTAACTATTATTGTAATTTCTTTTCTGTTTAAATAATGTAAAGACATTGTATGGTTGTATCTTATTTAATAAAGTTATTTGTTTTATATTTTATTTGTAAAGACAATGTAATACTATATAATCTTAATAAAGCTTAATTTTTCTTTCTATTTGTAATCTAAATTATTGTAATATTCATATCTTCTTTATAATTATGAACTCAGTTCTTATTATAAATCCTTTTTTTTTCCTTTTGTGTTTGAATTTCAATTATCTTGTATACTTAGATAATTGTAAATATTGTATCTTAAATATAAATAAGAGTTCACCTTTTATTTATTATTACAATTTACTTTCCAATTATTATTCCATTTCAAATTCTTTTAATATTCAGATCTTTCAATTTAAAATTCAAATTTTGAATTATCTTCCCCTGAAAGACAAAAGCACAATAGAGGTCATGTCGAGATCCATCGCACCTGTCCTGATGTTTCCATCAGAACAAGAGAGATCTCGATCCCTCTATAGCTTCTTTAGTTTTTCATGAAAATTCCCCGGATTTTCTTATGCATGCATGCAATGCACAAACATGTGTCCTTTCTATTTCGAGGTGGTAATCCTGGTATGTTACAGATAGGGACGACTTTGCAAATTTTCCTAGCTTTGGTGGTTGATCCGGGGATTTGAACAATCATAACATGCTTCAGTTTGGTTGGTTGAATCTTACTAGTGCATGAAAATTCTTCGGTGACAAATGAGTGCGATGCACCAGAATCAAACAACACTCTAGCAACTACTAAATTAATAGAAAACATACCCAGTACGACGTCTCGTGCTTCCTGGGATTCTTCAGCATGCATGAGAAAAAGATGGCCGTTGCGGTTGAGCGAGTTCCCTAGGGAAAACCATCTTCCTGGCTGAACACGGCGCTGCTGCTGAGCAGGGGCATTTGCATTGGGGGCTGCGGCATTCTTCTTGGGGCACTCATTGGAGTAGTGACCCTTATTTCCACAGTCATAAGAAGTCACTTGCGACTTGTCCTTTGCTGTAACAGGCACAACATTGCTTCCAGTCCTCGGGGCAGTGTTGGTATTGGCGGCAACTTTGTTGTTGTTGAACTTGGGTGGTGCACGATTGAAATTGCTAGAGTTGTCGGGGTTATTGTGTTTTCCTCCGGGCCTTGGGTTTCCACGGTTGGGATAGGTCGGACGGTTCATCGGGGGTCTGTTGGTTCTCAGGGCAAATCCTGGAGATGGGTTGGGGCGATACTTTGGGGTATGATGGGTTCCTGGCTGATGCATCATGCAGAGCTTGCGGTTCTCATTGGCTTGGTTGATCTTTCCTTCCATATGAATGGCAGAGTCGACAAGGGCTTCAATATCAACAAAGGGGATATTGACCAACACCGTCTGCATCTCATCGTGCAGACCATTCAAGAATCTTTCTTTTTTCTTGGCTTCAGTGCCGATCTCATCCGCGGCATACCTAGCCAGCGAAAAGAATTTCTCACGGTATTCCACTACGGTCATCCTTCCTTGCTTTAGTTCTCTAAACTCATCTCTCATTCTCTTGATCAAACCCGGTGGCACATGGGTTCTGCTGAACTTGACCATGAATTCCTCTTAAGTCATCATCTGTCCTCCGGTCATTGCACGAACGGTGTTCCACCATGCTCTTGCATCTCCGGCTAGATAGTGGGTGGCGAACAGAACTCTCTCGTTAGCTTCCACTCCAGCGACTTCCAGGTTGTTCTCCATGGTTTGCAGCCGATCATTTGCATCTAGGGGATCTTCTGACTTAGTGAAAACAGGTGGGTTGGTATTCTGGAAATTTTTGAGCTTAGATCCATGGTTATCCTAATTCCCTTGGCCTTGATTGTTGTGGGCCAGCTGAGCTATCTGCTGAAGGGTGGCTAAGTTGGCTTGACGTTCTGCTCTTTCAGCTTCGCGGTCAGAAACCAACATTTGCAGGATCTGCAACATCGGGTCCGGGGATGAACCACTTCCTCCGCGAGGCATCTGAAGATTGAGATAGATCATGAGAAAAGAGGGAAATTTCTAAGGTTCAGGGACTTTGAAAAGTTTTAAAGTTTGACTCATATTTTCTAGCAACTTGCTTTTCATTCATTCATTCATAGCACACGATACAACACACACCACAACAAAGGAAAACAGATGGTTTTAAGAACCATTCTAGAAACTACGATAAAGTGGGACCGAATACAACTCACTACGCTAGTGCTCAAGTGCTACTACTCCTCGGAGTCGGTGTAATCGTCATCCTCATCATCCTCATTGTCATTCATGAAGGCGAAATCATCCTCATCGGTGAAGAAGTCCATGGCCTGATCCTCCAGAAAATCATCATCATCGCTGAGATAGGAGTAGGGGTCTCCACGAAGATCTTCTCCGGCATTCTCCATTTCCTCCAACTGCATGTCTCTCTCATGGATGGTTTCCTCCAAATCCGAGATATGGTGGTGAAGACGGGCAATGATGCGCTCCTTCTTGTCGAGCTGATGGCGACGAGACTTGCAATCCTTCGCTAGCATGACGATGGTCTGAACCTTCGTCTTGATGATGGCGGACTTGTGGTTGGAGTAGTCACGGGCATTGTCCAACTCCTGCTGACGATCATACATCATGAAGCTAAGGTGGTCCAACTGAGTCTTCAACTCGTGGTGGTATGGGGCTTCCAGTGGTTGTCCCATAGCATCACGCCTTGGAAAGAACTCAAAGAGGGTACCCTTGATCTGGTTGATACTCTGCCCACACAGACGGGCAAGAGCTTCCTGCATGGCCCTGGCAAGTCCATCGAGCCAGTTGCTCTCTCTTAAGGTGAACTGAATTCCCTCGGCAGTGGGAGGTTCAATCTTTCCTCTAAGACTTGCAACAATTAGCCACTACAGATCTTCTCCTCATTGATCATTGAGCTAAGATCCGAAGAACTTGGGGTGTGGACGCTCCAAAAGTTCCAAAAGCTGGTCCAAATCCCGCTCAAAGATGAGGTATCCTCCATTCCCCAACTGATAAAACTTGGTGTACTTCACGTCCATCTATAAGAATATAGGATGAGTAAGTTAGTAGAGTGATCAAGTGTGTCAAATTTTATGTATTTTTTAAGATTTTTTGAGGAACATGAACTTTTATGAAAGAAACAAAGTGATAAGAATGGGAATAAGTTTTTGTAAATACTCACTTCCATAGGTTTTGAAACTAAGTTTTTGATTCAAACGTCCAGTCTAACTAGGGTCTCCTATGGTCAGGATGGCTCTGATACCAACTTGTCAACACCCAGATTTTTAATCCCAGATGTCTGTTATGCCATACATCGCAATCCCAGGATTACCATTTTTGCGAGACATAATAGATTTGGATACCACAGTACATCATACATTACAAACCATACATAAGGTCTTTCACAAATAAGGATCTCATGATCCAGTTCTTAATACAACTCAAGCATCGGAATAATGTAATAATAAAGGTAGCGTAGGCGAATCTCCATCTTCAGGATCACAGGCAATGCTGACGATGGGAGATGATCCTAGTTGTCGTAACCTTCCTGCGGTCCATCATCCTGGTACTCCTCTTCATAGTCTGGCCACGGGAATAGCCAGGGACAAAGCCATGAGTACTCTTTAAGTACTCGCAAACTAATACTAACAAGTTACGGGGTTTTTGTAGTAGGACACTAAGCTCTAGGGTTGTTTTGCCAAAAGCCAGATTTACCTCTACTAAGTTCAGAAGCAAGAAACTAGTTGAAGTTTTATAACACCTAAGAGGGAACTTGAATTTCATATCACAACTCTGTTGTGGTCAAGTCAAAGTCTCAATTCATTTCATAAGTCATTTTGAAAACATCTGATGGGGGAACAGTATGGCCACTCCAACTGTCCATAACCGCGGACGCGGCTACTCGAATAGTTTGACACTCTGCAGAGATTGTACACTTTCACCACAACATTCGATACATCCGTTAGGAACAAATCCTGAATTCACCATACTCAGTATGCGGATAATCAATCCTAACCTTTTAATTGCACGCCCTAGTATAGGCACCTCTCCTGCAAGTTTGGCCTCCCAACCATGACCAACTGTCATCTTGGGTACTGCACAGGTGGACAATCTTCACAAGGTAGCCTCAGCTCAGACCTTGGCCATGAGGGAACTAATACTAAGGTATATAAGTTTCCAGTCAAGCCCTACCCAATCTTCGGGTATTGTGGTTGTACGATAAAATTGGAATGGTATCGCATCCAGACAACCATCAGTTTTATAAAGGGCTAAGGCTCATGCCTCAACATTTTCATCACCAAAAATCATCTGGTGTTCGGAAACACATGTCAAAACATCTCAGTAGAATGATCCATCATTATAAGGTTTTCATAACCATTTTCACCAAGTATTCCCATCTAAAGTTGATCAAGTTTTATGCTTAGCACTAGCATCTACAAGTGGGGGTGAGTACTAATTAGGGGTAGTAAACTAGCGGGGTTTCAACTAAGTTCAATCTCATACCTTAGGATGACATCAAGATTTTCTAGCTTAGGACAAATTTTATGCTCTTTATGCAACATTCAATTATATCTTTCTAGAATCTACAAGTCACTTGAGTACACTCTAAGCTAAAGCTTTGATAAAGAAACAAAGGTAGAAAGCTTGCAAGTAAAAATAGGATTGGGTATCAAGTGGGTATGATCACATATGCTTAAGGCATATGATTGGCATGGTAACAAATAAGGGTTTGTTTGCATCAGTAGAATATCTTGCAAGGGTTAGCTTGCACATTCACTAGTAGTATTAGGCTTGCATAGGTCAACTTGATTAGTAAGGCTTGCATAGGTCAACTTGATTAGTAAGGCTTGCATAGGTCAACTTGATTAGTAAGGCTTGCCTTGTGCAGAGCAGTGGTTGAAGTTCTCCTCGGCTTCCTCTTCGTAGTATCCTCCTTCCTCCTCGTATCCTTGGTCGGTACTAGCGTCTATAAATAAATACGATGTACACAATCATCAAACAATACTTAACTACTTGCAATCATCACACAAAAGGGTCCTATAGATGATCTAGCATCATCACTAACATTACAAGATTAAAGCTTGGTTTAATTCCTTTTTATTTTTAGAAAAGTAATTTCTACTCATTGAAAAACTACATACGATTTAATATTCTCCAAACCAAACATGGGATCATTTTGACACATGTCATCACCACATATTTTAGACCATGGGAATGTGATTTAAAGTAGTGTCACAATTTAATAAGGTTTGACCCTTTTATTTTAATTAGTTAAAATGGCTAGAAATGCCTATGTGGCATTCTTTTATTACTTGGTAAATATTTCTGTAAGTAAACCTATATATTTTTATATATTCTGAAAGATATGGTTAAATGTAATTTTTGAGAGTTGGAATCAACTCAAAAGCTATTATGGTTTTAATTTGAAAAATGTTTGTATGCAGAAAAGTTTCTGCCTTGTTATTTTTACCAAGGGTGATCTACAGATCCAAATGACTTGCATCCAACGGGCTTGGATTCAGCATTTCAAGACCTTTCTAACAAAATTAGTTTCATTCAATTTGGTGCACTTAATCGATCTGGGTTGATTTTTGAAACTGGGTACAGAAGTGTGTTTGAAATAAAATGGAAAAGGTTTAATTCAAATAATTTGGGCTGCGCGGGAAAGGTTAACGGGCCGGCCTGCTAAGCATAGCGCTTCCACGGGCTGCGTAAGTGGCTGTCCCCATGCGTCAGTGAGACAGGGGGTGCGAAGCGGTATGGGGCGATGTGGTGCGTTCGATCTGGTTCTAATCCAACGGCTGAGGGTCATCATCGACGTTGGGCAACACCGGCGAGAGAGAAACCTAGCGCGGCCAGTGGGGGTCTTTGGGGGCTCACCAGGGTTCAGACGAGGGTCGGCGAGGTGGGCGAACGACGAAGTCGACGACGGCGAACCTCCTGGTACTAGCAGCTTCTCCTGGGGCGGCTCCAATCACTAGCTCCCTTCTTCTCCAGCAGCGGCGGGCTCCGGTGAAATTCCGGCGCTGCGCTGCTCGCCTTGCTCTGGGAACGGGCTGGAATGATCAGTGAGGAGAGGGGAGTGAGATGGTGTGCTCAATTCGGCTGGGGGTGGCCTGTATTTATAGTGGCGAGAGGGGGCCGACGGGGCGCACAGTGAGCTTGTCGTGGTCGATGGTACAGACGGCTATCGGCATGGGCGACGGTAGGGGGCGGTGCGGTGCTCCCTGGCGATTCTCAAAGACAAGGTGGCGAGACGTGGGGCGGTGCGGCTTGGTCGGAACGCGATGGTGCTCTGCGCGTGCCCGACGGAGAATTTAATGGCGCACAACATGCGTGGTCCGCGCGGCGGCGAACGACCGTGTCTGCGGGGTTGCTGGGATGGTGGTGATCACGTATGCACGCGACGAGGGCGGCGCGCGGTCTGTGGGCGTCGGTCGAGCGTGGCGCACGGGGCGTGCTCTCGGCATGGTTGCTGGCGAGGTTGGCATGGTTCGTGCGTTTGGTCCAGTGGCTGGCAATGTTCGAGCGCTGGACAGGGAGTAGCGGTGGGGTGTTGGCTTGCTCCCAGACATGCTGGCTAGGCTTGTTTCTCCTCCTAGCTTGCTGTCGACATGGGGGTGACAAGGGTGCATTCGGCCTGCTCACCATTGATGGCAATGCCAAGCTTACAGTGATGCTAAGCGTGTGCAATTGAGCTAGATGATCTACTAGAACCTAGTTGTAACCAGAGAGGGAATAAGTTAGGCTTCAATCACTGCTCACAATAGTGTTTGGATTCTGTTTGATTTGTGTCTGCCAAGTGTTTGATGAAATGGCCGCAAGAACTCAAGTTTTGAATTTTGAAAAGTTGTTTGGTGGGTGTGCTAGGTTGGTGTTGGTGAGTCTGCAGATGCTTGGGTTTTGAAAGTTGAGCTTGTTTGAGTGGTTTTTGAAAAAGTGGGATCTTCCCATATGATAAAGATTCAATTTTGAATTGTCATTTAAACTATGAATTTGAAAGTTTCTGGATGATCACAAAGTGGGCCTTGATACTTTGTTATGAGTACTATCAAGGGGTGCAAAGATCCAAAAAAGTTTCTGTTGGTTCTGAAACTTTGAGACAGCCAAAGTAGGCATGGGAGTTAAATTGGTCAAAATGACCATTCCCTTATTTTATTTGTTTTGCTTTACTTGTCTTTGGGAAAAGTGTGGGAAATGTTTAGATGATGTTTATTTCACCTAAGCATCCATTTACAAGCAAAGGAACACACAAACAAGTTGGTTCAAAAGAATTCAAAATGAAATGCATACTCACATGCATGCTTCCATAATTTTATTTAGAAAAGTTTTTGTTAACCCTAATTTTGATGATTAGAGTTTGATGATCCAAGTTTAGTATTTTTGGGATGTTACAAACCTTCCCCCCTTAAACAAAATCTCGTCCCGAGATTTGAAAAAGGACGAAAAAGATTACCTAGGATTTGAAGAGATCGGGAAACTCAGTCCTGATGTGATCTTCGCGCTCCCAGGTAGCTTCCTCTTCTGTGTGGTTGCTCCACTGAATCTTGAAAAACTTGATGCTTCGGGTTCGGGTAGTTCTGAAAGCTTCTTCCAAAATACGGATGGGTACTTCAGGATAGGTTAGGTCATCGTTGATCTCTATGGTCCGGTGATCTATATTCTTGAACACTTCGGTCTTCTCTGGAACTTCGAGGCACTTGTGAAGTAATGAGATATGGAACACATTGTGCACGGCTGACATCTCTTCGGGTAGTTCCAATTGATACGACACTTCGCCTCGACGGTTCAGAATCTTGAAACGTCCGATATATCTGGGGGATAGCTTTCCTTTGAATTGGAAACGCTGCATTCCCTTCAATGGTGACACTTTCAGATCAACAAAATCTCCTATGTTGAAGGCGAGGTCTCGAGGTCTCTTATCGGCGTAACTCTTCTGTCTGGACTAGGCGGTCTTGAGGTGCTCACGAATCTTTGAACCTTCTCTTCGGCTTCTCGTAGGATGTCAGGTCCGAAAATCTGACTCTCTCCTACTTCCGACCAGTTCAAAGGGGTGCGACACTTCCTTCCGTACATGAATTCAAATGGGTCCATTTGCAAACTAGCCTGATAACTGTTGTTGTAAGAAAATTCTGCAAATGGCAGACAGTCTTCCCACTTGGATCCATATTCTAACACACATGCTCTCAGCATATCTTTGAGTATTTGATTTACTCGCTCCGTTTGTCCATCTGTTTGAGGGTGATACACGGTACTGAAATCTAGGCGGGTTCCTAAACCTTCTTGGACTTTCTTCCAGAATCTCGAGGTAAACTGAGTTCCTCGATCCGATACGATGTTCTTGGGGACTCCATGCAAACTAACTATTCTAGCGATGTACAACTCTGCTAGCTTCGATCTCTGATATGTGGTCTTGACGGGCAAGAAATGGGCGACTTTGGACAATCGGTCCACTATGACCCAGATAGAGTCATTTCCCCTACTAGAAGTAGGCAGTCCGGTGATAAGTCCATTCCAACGGAATCCCATTTCCATTCCGGAATCTGTAAGGGTTGCAACAATCCAGCGGGTCTTTGATGTCCTGCCTTGACTCGCTGACATATGTCACACTTGGCGATATAGCTTCTGATTTCTCTCTTCATCTTATGCCACCAAAATTGCTCTTTCAAATCTTGATACATCTTAGTTCCTCCGGGATGGATAGAATAAAGAGTATCATGAGATTCCTTCAGAATCACTTCTTTCAACTCAGAATCTGCTGGTACACAAAGGCGTCCTTTGTACCACAGAACTCCTTCTTCGTCTTCGGTGAATCCGGGTACATTGCCTGTACCGATACGACGCTTGATTCCGTCGATACTAGCATTTCCCTTCTACGCCTATTTCATCTGACTGATCAAAGTGGGCTGGAGTTCTATGCTAGCCAAAAATCCTTCACTTACTAATTCTATTCGAAAATCTTCCATCTCTTTGTGCAAGCTTGGTTGCTCCTTCAGAATCATAGAGTTCAAGCGGCACGGCAATCTGCTAAGGGCATCTGCTACCACATTGGCTTTACCAATGTGATAGGAATGTCCAGATTGTAATCCTTGATTAGCTCAATCCATCTTCTCTGTCTCATATTCAGCTCCTGAGTGAATATATACTTCAGACTCTTGTAATCCGTATAGATCTCACAACGATTTCCCATCAGGTAATGTCTTCAGGGCTAGAACTACGGCTGCGAGTTCGAGGTCATGGGTTGGGTAATTTTCCTCATGTTGCTTCAATTGTCGAGATTGATAAGATATAACTTTGCCTTCTTGCATTAGCACACATCCGAGACCGATCTTGGATGCGTCACGATACACATCGAAGGGCTTCGTGGTATCCGGCATGATCAAGATTGGGGCTGAAATAAATCTCCTTTTGAGTTCTTGAAAACTCGCTTCACATTTTTCGGTCCATTCAAACTTCTTGTCCTTCTTTAGCAATTGGGTCATAGGTCTGGCGATACTCGAGAATCCTTCTACGAATTTGCGGTAGTATCCCGCCAATCCGAGAAATGCACGAACTTGTGTTTGAGTGGTTGGGGCTTGCCAATCTTCTACATCTTTCACTTTGGAAGGATCAACGGCAATTCCTCCGGCGGATACAATGTGACCGAGGAATCCTACCTCCTGTAACCAAAATTCACATTTGCTAAACTTGGCATACAACTGATGCTCTCTAAGGGTTCCAAGAATGTTCCTTAGGTGTATCTCATGTTCTTCTTCTAATTTGGAATAAATCAGAATGTCATCGATGAAAACAACGACAAACTTATCCAGGAAGTCCATAAAAATCTTATTCATGAGATTCATGAAATAAGCGGGGGCATTGGTTAATCCAAAAGACATGACAGTATACTTGTATAATCCATATCTGGTGGTAAAGGCAGTCTTAGGAATATCCTCTACGAGAATCTTAAATTGATGGTAGCCAGTTCTAAGATCAATCTTAGGAAACACTTTGGCACCGGTCAACTGATCAAACAAATCTTCTATATTGGGCAATGGGTATTTGTTCTTGATGGTGACATCATTCAACTTCCGATAATCCGTACACAAACGGTTACCTCCATCCTTCTTGTCAACAAACAAGACAGGTGATCTCCATGGTGACGCACTTGGTTGAATCAATCCATTTTCCAGCATGGCATCCAGTTGCTTCTTCAGTTCTGCTAGCTCTGACGGATACATACTATAGGGTCTCTGGGCTATGCGTCCTGTTCCGGGGATTAGTTTGATGATAAACTCGATATCCCGATCTGGGGGCATACCGGGCAAAATATCTAGAAATACATCGGGGTATTCACAGACTATCCGGACTTGGTCAATGGTAGGTTGGTCTATACTCTTGTTGCATTTGAATTGACAAGGTAAGGTTTCAGATATATGCTCGACTGATATTCCGGCTGTACTGGTCATGGTTATGGCTTTCTTGGCATAGTCAATCAATCCTTTATGTTTGGACATCCAATCCATTCCTAGTACTACTTCCAAACCTTTAGTTCCGAGTACTATCAGATTATCATAAAAATCTATGCCATGGATTCGGATAGGGACGGCTTTGCAAACTTGCCTAGCCTTGGTGGTTGATCCGGGAATTTGAACAATCATGACATGCTTCAGTTTGGTTGGTTGAATTTTACTGATGCATGAAAATTCTTCGGTGACAAATGAATGCGATGAACCAGAATCAAACAACACTCTTGCAAGTACTGAATTAACAGAAAACATACCCAGCACGAAGTCTGGCGGTTCCTGAGCTTCTTCAGCATGCATGAGAAAAAGACGGTCGTTGCGGTTGAGCGAATTCCCTGGGGCAATTCTTCTTCCTGGCTGAACACGACGCTGCTGCTGAGCTGGGGCATTGGTATTGGGGGCTGCGGCATTATTCTTGTTGAGGCACTCGTTGGAGTAGTGACCTTTATTTCCACAGTCATAACAAGTCACTTGCGACTTGTCATTTGCTGCTACAGGCACCGCATTGCTTCCAGTCCTAGGGGCAGTGTTGGTGTTGGTGGCAGCATTGTTGGTGTTGAACTTTGGTGGTGCACGGTTGAAATTGCTAGAGTTGTCGGGGTTGTTGTGATTTCCTTCGGGTCTAGGGTTTCCACGGTTGGGATAGGTCGGACGGTTCATCGGGGGTCTGTTTGTTCTCGGGGCAAATCCTGGAGATGGGTTAGGGCGATACTTTGGGGTCTGATGGGTTCCTGGCTGATGCATCATGCGACGCTTGCGGTTCTCGTTGGCTTGGTTGATCTTTCCTTCCATCTGGATAGAAGAGTCTACAAGGGCTTCAATATCGGCAAAGGGGATATTGACTAACACCGTCTGCATCTCATCATGCAGACCATTCAAGAATCTCTCTTTCTTCTTGGCTTTGGTGTCAAACTCATCCGGGGCATACCTAGCTAATGACAAAAATTTGTCACGGTATTCCACTACAGTCATCCTTCCTTGCTTTAGTTCTCTGAACTCGTCTCTCATCCTCTTGATCAAATCCGATGGCACATGGGTTCTGCTTAACTTAACCTTGAATTCCTCCCAGGTCATCATCTGGCCTCTGGTCATTGCACAAACACTGTTCCACCATGCCCTGGCATCTCCGGCTAGATAGTGGGTGGCGAACAGAACTTTCTCGTTGGCTTCCACTCCGGCGACTTCTAGGTTATTTTCCATGGTTTGCAACCAATCATCGGCGTCTAGCGGCTCTTCTGACTTAGTGAAAACAGGTGGGTTGGTATTCTGGAAATTCTTGAGCTTAGATCCATGGTTGTCCTGATTTCCGTGGCCTTGGTTGTTGTGGGCAAGCTGAGCTATCTATTGCAGGGTGGCTAGGTTGGCTTGACGTTCGGCTCTTTCAGCTTCACGGTCAGAAGCCAACATTTGCAGGATCTGCATCATCGGGTCCGGGGATGAACCACTTCCTCCACGTGGCATCTGAAGATTGAGATAGATCATGATAAAAGAGGGAAATTTCTAAGGTTTCGGGGACTTTGAAAAGTTTTTAAAGTTTGACTCAGAGTTTTCTAGCAACTTGCTTTTCATTTTTTGAGGGTAAAACAGTAGGGCAAAAAACCCCACTGCAATTTTTATATATTATAGAGAGATACAAAAAGAATATTTACAAACTCAATCCACCTCAAAGAAGAGGGATAACATTCTAATCAGCTATCTCCTGTCTAAATTGATTTCAATCCAAACTTTAAGGCCCTGATGATACTTCTTCTTAATTCTATAAAGGACCCATCTTAATTCCTGGGCTACAATAGCCTTCCAGTTCTCCATCGATGCATGATGATACTTCTTCTTAACCCAAACTTGCTTTTCATTCATTCACTCATAGCACACGATAAAACACACCACAACAAAGAAAAACAGATGGTTTTAAGAACCATTCTGAAAACTACGATATAGTGGGACCGAATACTACTCGCTACGCTAGTGCTCAAGTGCTACTACTCCTCGGAATCGGTGGCTTCATCATCTTCATCATCATCAATGAAGGCGAAATCATCCTCATCGGTGAAGAAATCCATAGCCTGATCCTCCATAAAATCATCATCATCGCTGAGATAGGAGTAGGGGTCTCCACGAAGGTCCTTTCTGGCATTCTCCCTTTTCTCCAACTGCATGTCTCTCGTGGATGGTCTCCTCCAAAGATGAGATGCGGTGGCGAAGACGGGCAATGATGCGCTCCTTCTTGTCGAGCTGACGGCGGCGAGACTTGCGATCCTTTGCCAGCATGGCGATGGTTTGATCTTTCGTCTTGATGATGGAAGACTTGAGGTTGGAGTATTCACGGCAGTTATCCAACTCCTGCTAACGATCGTACATCATGAAGCTAAGGTGGTCCAATTGAGTCTTCAGCTCGGGGTGGTATGGTGCTTCCAGTGGTTGTCCATTTGCATGACGCCTCGGGCAAAACTCAAAGCGAGTTCCCTTGATCTGATTGATGCTCTGCCCACACAGACAGGCAAGACTTTCCTGCATGGCCCTGGCAAGTCCATCGAGCCAGTTGTTCTCTCTCAAGGTAAACTGAATTCCCTCAGAAGTGGGAGGTTCAATCTTTCCTCGGAGACTTGCAACAATTAGCCACTGCAGATCTTCTCCTCCTTGATCATTGAGCTGAGCTCCGAAGAACTCGAGGCGCGGACGCTCCAGAAGTTCCGAAAGCTGGTCCAAATCCCTCTCAAAGATAAGGTCTCCTCCATTCCCCAAATGATAAAACTTGTTGTACTTCACGTCCATCTATAATAATATAGGATGAGTAAGTTAGTAGAGTGATCAAGTGTGTCAAATTTTATGTATTTTGCAAGAATTTTTGAGGAACACGTATTTTCATGAAAGAATCAAATGGATAAGAACGAGAATAAGTTTTTGTAAATATTTACTTCCTTTGGTTTTGAAACTTAGTTTTTCATTCACATGTCCAGTCTAACTAGGGTCTCCTATGGTTAGGATGGCTCTGATACCAACTTGTCAACACCCGGATTTTGAGTCCAAGATGCCTGTTATGCCATACATCGCAATCCCAGGATTACCATTTTTGCGAGACATAACAGAATTGGATACCACAGTACATCATCCATTACAAACATACATAGGGTCTTACACAAATAAGGATCTCATGATCCAGTTCTTAATACAACTTCAAGCAGCAGAATACGTAATAATAATGGTAGCGTAGGCGAAGCTCCATCTTCGGGGTCACAGGCAATGCTGACGATGGGAGATGATCCTAGTTTTCGTAACCTTCCTGGGGTCCATCCTCCGGGTACTCCTCTTCATAGTATGGCCACGGGAATAGCCAGGGACAAAGCCATGAGTACTCTTTAAGTACTCGCAAACTAATACTAACAAGTGAAAGGGGTTTTTGATAATAGGACACTAGGCTCTAGGGTTGTTTTGCAAAAGCCAGATTTATCTCTACGAAGTTCAGAAGCAAGAGAGCTAGTTGAAGTTTATAACACCTAAGTGGGAACTTGTATTTCGTAGGTCAACCCTGTTGTGGTCAAGTCAAAGTCTCAATTCATTTCACAAGTCTTTTTGAAAACATCTGATAGGAGAACAGTATGGCCACTCCAACTATCCATAACTGCGGACGCGGCTATTCGAATAGTTTGACACTCTGCAGAGATTGTACACTTTCACCACAACATTCGATACATCCGTCAGGATCAAATCCTGAATTCACCATACTTAGTATGCGGATAATCAATCCTAACCTTTCAATTACACGCCCTAGTATAAGCACCTCTCCTGTGACTTTGGCCTCCCAACCATGACCAACTGTCATCTTGGGTACTGCACAGGTGGACAATCTTCACAAGGTAGCCTCAGCTCAGACCTTGGCTATGAGGGAACTAATACTAAGGTATATAAGTTTCCAGTCAAGCCCTACCCAATCTTCGGGTATTGTGGTTATACGATAAAATTGGAATGGTATCGCATCCAGACAACCATCAGTTTTATAAAGGGCTAAGGCTCATGCCTCAACATTTTCATCACCAAAAATCATCTGGTGTTCAGAAACACATGTCAAAACATCTCAGTAGAATGATCCATCATTCTAAGGTTTTCATAACCATTTTCACCAAGTATTCCCATCTAAAGTTGATCAAGTTTTATGCTTAGCACTAGCATCTACAAGTGGGGGTGAGTACTAATGAGGGGTAGTAAACTAGTGGGGTTTCAACAAAGTTCAATCTCATGCCTTAGGATGACATCAAGATTTTCTAGCTTAGGCCAAATTTTATGCTCTTTATGTAACCTTCAATTATATCTTTCTAGAATCTACAAGTCACTTGAGTACACTCTAAGCTAAAGCTTTAATAAAGAAACAAAGGTAGAAAGCTTGCAAGTAAAACTAGGATTGGGTATCAAGTGGGTATGATCACATATGCTTAAGGCATAGGATTGGATGGTAACAAGTAAGGGTTTGTTTGCATCAGTAGAATATCTTGCAAGGGTTAGCTTGCACATTCACTAGTAGTATTAGGCTTGCATAGGTCAACTTGATTAGTAAGGCTTGCAAAGGTCAACTTGATTAGTAAGGATTGCCTTGTGCAGAGCAGTGGTTGAAGTTCTCCTCGGCTTCCTCTTCGTAGTATCCTCCTTCCTCCTCGTATCCTTGGTCGGTACTAGCGTCTATAAATAAATACGATGTACACAATCACCAAACAATACTTAACTACTTGCAATCATCACACAAAAGGGTCCTATAGATGATCTAGCATCATCACTAACATTACAAGATTAAAGCTTGGATTAATTCCTTTTTATTTTTAGAAAAGTAATTTCTACTCATTGAAAAACTACTTACGATTTCATATTCTCCAAACCAAACATGGGATCATGTTGACACATGTCATCACCACATATTTTAGTCCATGGGAATGTGATTTAAAGTGGTGTCACAATTTAATAAGGTTTTACCCTTTTATTTTAATTAATTAAAGTGGCTAGAAATGCCTATGTGGCATTCTTTTATTACTTGGTCAATGTTTTTGTAAGTAAACCTATGTATTTTTATATATTCTGAAAGATATGGTTAAATGTAATTTTTGAGAGTTGGAATCAACTCAAAAGCTATTATGGTTTTAATTTGAAAAATGTTTGTATGCAGAAAAGCTTCTGCCTTGTTATTTTTACCAAGGGTGATCTACAGATCCAAATGACTTGCATCCAACGGGCTTGGATTCAGCATTTCAAGACCTTTCTAACAAAATTAGTTTCATTCAATTTGGTGCACTGAATCGATCTAGGTTGATTTTTGAAACTGGGTACAGAAGTGTGTTTGAAATAAAATGGAAAAGGTTTAATTCAAATAATTGGGTTGCGCGGGAAAGGTTAACGGGCCGGCCTGCTAAGCACAGCGCTTCCGCGGGCTGCGTAAGTGGCTGTCCCCATGCGTCAGTGAGACAGGGGGTGCGAAGCGGTATGGGGCGATGTGGTGCGTTCGATCTGGTTCTAAGCCAACGACTGAGGGTCATCGTCGACGTTGGGCAACACCGGCGAGACAGAAACCTAGCGCGGCCAGTGGGGGTCGTTGGGGGCTCACCGGGGTTCAGACGAGGGTCGGTGAGGCGGGCGAACGACGAAGTCGACGACGGCGAACCTCCTGGTACTAGCAGCTTCTCCTGGGGCGGCTCCAATCACTAGCTCCCTTCTTCTCCAGCAGCGGCGGGCTCCGGTGAAATTCTGGCGCTGCGCTGCTCGCCTTGCTCCGGGAACGGGCTGGAATGATCAGTGAGGAGAGGGGAGTGAGATGGTGTGCTCAATTCGGTTGGGGGTGGCCTCTATTTATAGTGGCGAGAAGGGACCGCTGGGGCGCACGGTGAGCTCGTCGTGGTCGATGGTACAGACGGCTATCGGCATGGGCGACGGTAGGGGGCGGTGCGGTGCTCCCTAGCGATTCTCAACGACACGGTGGCGAGACGTGGGGCGGTGCGGCTTGGTGAAAACGCGTCGGTGCTCTGCGCGTGCCCGACGGAGAATTTAATGGCGCACAGCGCGCGTGGTCCGCGCGGCGGCGAACGAGCGTGTCTGCGGGGTTGCTGGGACGGTGGTGATCATGTATGCACGCAGCGAGGGCGGCGCGCGGTCTGTGGGTGTCGGTCGAGCGTGGCGCATGGGGCGTGCTCTCGGCATGGTTGTTGGCGAGGTTGGCATGGTTCGTGCATGTGGTCCAGTGGCTGGCAACGTTCGAGCGCTGGACAGGGAGTGGCGGTGGGGTGTTGGCTTGCTCCCAGACATGCTGGCCAGGCTTGTTTCTCCTCCTAGCTTGCTGTCGACATGGGGGTGACAAGGGTGCATTTGGCCTGCTCACCATTGATGGCAATGCCAAGCTTACAGTGATGCTAAGGGTGTGCAATTGAGCTAGATGATCTACTGAAACCTAGTTGTAACCAGAGAGGGAACAAGTTAGGCTTCAATCACTGCTCACAATAGTGTTTGGATTCTGTTTGATTTGTGTCTGCCAAGTGTTTGATGAAATGGCCGCAAGAACTCAAGTTTTGAATTTTGAAAAGTTTTTTGGTGGGTGTGCTAGGTTGGTGTTGGTGAGTCTGCAGATGCTTGGGTTTTGAAAGTTGAGCTTGTTTGAGTGGTTTTTGAAAAAGTGGGATCTTCCCATATGATAAAGATTCAATTTTGAATTGTCATTTAAACTATGCATTTGAAAGTTTTTGGATGATCACAAAGTGGGCCTTGATACTATGTTATGAGTACTATCAAGGGGTGCAAAGATCCAGAAAAGTTTCTACTAGGTTCTGAAAGTTTGAGACAGCCAAAGTAGGCATGGGAGTTAAATTGGTCAAAATGATCATTCCCTTATTTTATTTGTTTTGATTTACTTGTCTTTGGGAAAAGTGTGGGAAATGTTTAGATGATGTTTATTTCACCTAAGCATCCATTTACAATCAAAGGAACACACAAACAAGTTGGTTCAAAAGAATTCAAAATGAAATGCATGCTCACATGCATGCTTCCATAATTTTATTTAGAAAATTTTTTGTTAACCCTAATTTTGATGATTAGAGTTTGATGATCCAAGTTTAGTATTTTTGGGATGTTACATACATGGACCCGTAGTACAAGGTGGAACTACTCACACTTCATACTGGAGGCTGGCACGATGAAGAAGAAGGCCTCCGGGATGATCTCCCCTCTAGCAGGGTGCTAGGAAGAGCTTCAGATCCCCCGATCTAGGGACGATGGTCTCGGCGGATATAGACGGTTTCGTGGAATATTGATCAGGTACTTAGGGTTTTGGTATCGGGGGGTCTTTATAGGCGAAGAGGCGAGGCAGGGGGAAGCCAGGGCGGCCGCACCCCCCATGCGTGGGCTAGGGTTAGCCATGCGGCTAGGGGGTGTGGCCCTCTAGTGGCTGCCCTCCGTCTCGTATTCAGGCTCCATGTTCCCTATAGTAAAATATTGACTTTGGCTTTTGTCCCGTCCAATTCCGAGAATATTGATTTTCTTCCTTTTCTAGAACCAAAAATAGAAGAAAACAGGCAACTGGCACTATGGCATCTTGTTAATAGGTTAGTCCAGAAAAACATAGAAAAACACCTCAAAGTGTAGACAAAGTAAAGCAAAGTAGATACTAAACAAGCATGGAACATCAAAAATTATAGATACGTTTCTGACGTATCAACCCCCTGGCCGCGCGGCCAGTCCTGGTCCACGCCTGGGGGGTGCGGCCACCCTGGGTGCCCCCCTTCCTCGCCTCTTCGCCTATAAGAAGTCCCCGATACCAAAACCCTAAGTACCTGATCAATCTTCCACGAAACAGTCCGTAGCCGCCGCCACCATCGTCCCTAGATCGAGGGATTTAAAGTTCTTCCTGGCACCCTGCCGGAGGGGAGATCATCCCGGAGGCCTTCTTCATCATCATGCCAGCCTCCGGTATGAAGCGTGAGTACTTCCACCTTGGACTATGGGTACATGTAGTAGCTAGATGGTTGTTTCTCCTTCTTTGTGCTACCACTTTTAGATCTTGTGAGATCCATTCATGATCTAGATCATCTATTTGTAATCATGCATGTTGTGTTTGCGGGGATCCGATGGATATTAAGATTACTATGTCAGATTGATTAATGTCTTTATCCTATTGATTCTATCATGTTTGTATTATTTGTGATCTTGCATGCTCTCTGTTTCTAGTAGCTATCTTGGCCAAGTAGATGCTAGTGACTCCAAGAGGGAGTATTTATCCTCGATAGTGGGTTCATGCCTCTATTTAATCTAAGGGAAGTGACAGAAATATCTAAGGTTGTAGATGTGTTGTTGCCACTAGGGAGAAAACAACGGTCTATTGTTCATGGAACAAGTGGATTGTTTACCTTACACACTTTGCTTAAAGCAGTTATTCGTTTCTTGCAAATTAATACTGGAAGCGGTTCAGATGATAATCTGAAGGTGGATTACTAGTCATAGATGCAGTTGGATGGCGGCCTATGTATCTTATTGTATTGCCCAATCAAATATCATAGGATCATGAATGTCTAGTATTGCATTGTTATGCCTTGCTCAGTCTTGTCAATTGGCCTGCTGTAATTTTTTTACCTAGCATGCCATGTTTGTTTATCTTAAGGAGAATACCTCTCGTGCGGTCCAGTCTTTACCATTGATACATCTTCCACTGTTACTATTTGCTTTCTGCAAACCACTATTACCTTCCACACCATACAGTTAATTCTTTGTTTTCAGCAAACCGGTGAGATTTAAAACCTCACTGTTCGTTGGGGCAAAGTCTTGAGTTTGTGTTGTGCAGGTTTTCAAGTTGCTAACAACACCTTTGAGTCGTTTCTTTCCTCCTACTGGTTCGATAACCTTGGTTTCTTTCTGAGGGAAGACTTGCTGTTGTGCTCATCATACCTTCCTCTTAGGGTCTCCCAACGAAGCTCTACATTGATCTAAGCGCATCATCTCACAATCGTTGTGATAGACCCGTCTAGCTTATCGAGTGTTTATGCTGTAAGATCCTGACTCGAACCCACCTAGTCAAAATTGTGGCGCCCCGCAAAACCACTACTAGAAAATCGCGTTGTTTTTGTGCATTGCATCATCTTGACCGCATGCTCATGTCATCATGCCGCATTGCATTTGAGCATCGTCATCATCTTGCATTTGTTCGCATAAAACTATTTTTGGAAAAACCTATTTTTGTTTTCTAAATACCCCGTCTTTAATTCAACTCAAACCTGGGTCTCCGGTTTATTTCGTTTTGTCTACCCCCGGTTTTCAAAAGTCCCGTTTTAAATAAATAAAATGTTTAAATATTTTTAGGGGCAGCCGAACCGGGCCGATCCGACCCAGTCGGCCACCCCCAGTACAAAAATCGGACCACCTAAACTCTTTTCTACCCACTCTAATCCTACCCATCCCCAGCCACATCACTCTGACCAATCCCCTCCCTCCACCTCACTCCAGCCAATCAGCGCCTGCCACCTCATCCTACCCCATCTCTCTCACCCCCACTCCCCACACCCACACAGCTGACCCACCCCCACCTCCTCTCCCTTCCACCCCGGTCCCACTGATCCCCTGGCCCACAGCCTCAACGCACTCACCCACCCCACCCTGCTGAACACCACACACAACACACCCACGCCACCACTCCCTGGAACCGACCCCACCCGCCTGACCCCACTCTCCCGTAGGCCCCACCCCAGAACCACTCCCGCACGCCTGCCCCAGACGCCACCTCCCCCGCTCGAGCCTTCCCCACCTACCGCCTCGCCGGCCCCCCGCTAGAGCGCCGCCTCCGCGTCACCGGCCTCACCCTCCCCTCCTCTCACCGCAGGCCACCGCCGGCCAGCGCCCCATCTGCCGCCACCCCCTCTTCCTTCCGCGGGAAGAGCCGCGTCGCCGCCGCCGTGCTCGGCTCCGGCCGGCCTCGCTCGCTCCGCCTCCACCCCGTCGATCGCCGCCGCCCGCCGCCCTCCAGCACTGGCCCCGGCCGCGCGACCCCGCCGCCGGACGCCCCTTCTCCACCTCGCGGAGCGCCGCCTCGGGCCGCCGCCCTCGCAGTCGTCCCCGTCCTCCCAGGCACCGCGCCGCCGGTCGTCAGCCGCCCCCACCCCAAGGCCGTGCTGACCCCGCCTCCGGCCAGTCCCCATCGACGCTCTCTGCACCTCCCCGCCCCGCGTCAGCGTCGTCGACCCGCGCCCTCTGCACCGCCCTGCCTCGCCGGGTCGCCACTCTGTCGTCTGCCACCGTCGCGCGCATGAGTGACTCCAACGTGGGTGTCGCCCCTCTGCTGTTCAACGCCAGCCCTCGATCGGCCTTTTTCTTCTAGGCCTCATCTGACCCAAGCCCCGCATCGGCGCTGCCTCGGCCACATGCTTCGGTGCTGATGCTCAAGAGCCGGTCGGGATGCTCCCGCGTGTTCCCTGTAGCTGCGAGCCTTGACAAGATCTTCGCGACAAATATGGCGTGACCTGAAGCCGCGTGACACTGTCCGATGCCATCAACGGAACCCTGTGTGTACATTTGAAGATTGTATCGGGACATCGACCCATGGAGTTCATCCCCGCGGAACGTCATGACATTCTACATGAATCAACAAAACCTCCTTCGGGGGCCCCGAAGTTCGAACCTCGGCACACCAAGATCGGCCACATGGATCCAAAGATCGAATCCCCGAGACCCGGAGTCCGAAGCTGGAGACCAAACCCGAACCCCAAGATCTGCCTCACGGGACCGAACCCCTCGGAACTCCATGTTCTCCTACCCGGAGACCCCGATGCCTTCGACACGGAGCACCGAGGATGCCTTCATGGGACGCCAAGACACCCGTCGAACCCCGAAGACCGAACCCCGTGGACCGACATGATCTTCTTCACGGATACGACAAGTACTTCCACGAGGATGCCAAGTTCTTCACCCCGAATGCCAAGAACGACTCGATGGCGCGGACCCGACAAGATCTTCGCAACGACAAGATCGACACCGACCAGGACGAATCCGATGCGCCCCGACGCCGAACCAAGTCCTCCTTCCCGGAATGCCAAGATCTACCTCCGTTATCCGAGAACAATCCCGCCGAGACCGAACCCCAGATCCGGACCCTGAGACCGACCCCGAACCCCTCGGAACCCCCAAGATCGCCGAGACCCCTCGATGTGTGACCCCTTTTCCGAGCCCCTATTTTATAAATTGCCAACTATATAAACGGTTGCATTTAATTAATCATGCTTGCATACATATTGTCATGTGGTTTGGGCGCCTTATGCCGATTCACCATATAATTAAATATGGAGACCATATGCGGGCTATTCTAGTCTTATATTGGCTCCATTTAAATCTGTGTAGCGAACCGATGCTATGTTTTGCCATGTTAATACCACATTTAAATTGTGGGGTATTTAAACAACTTGGACCTAATAATTAAATGTCGGGACCCTGATTCCGCTTAATATGATCTAATTGCCTCGCATCTTGCCATGTCATACATCATACATGCATCATGCCCGATCTTCTGTCGTTGTATTAAATAGTGCATCCGGTGTTTCTTCTAGTGTTTTGCTTCTTCGCGGATTAGACCGATGAGTTGATGCGAGTGTCGACCCGACCTTCGGATGAACCTTCGGCAATGTTTTTCAGGCGAGCATCTCCCCCTTTCTACCTATCTTACTTTTATAGTCTTTATTTCCTCCTGTTGATCTATTGCTATCTGTGTTGCGATGCTCTAGTTTTCGTATCCGTGATATCCCTTGCAGCCTTATATTGCCTTGGACACATCCTATTACCTGTTGTTTGGTAGATAGTTGGACTTGCGCGTCGTAGTCGCTTGCTCAAGTGCTATTGCGTGTCGTCAAGTACCACAGTTGTTGGAGTATTGCCGTGTGTTTATTGTTGGAGATGATTATAACTTTAATTATCGTTTAATAACTAAAAATTGAAGTAGGTAAATGCAGTGGCACAGGTGGGCAATAGATGTTATTTGGTTTTTAACCGTCCACTTGTGTCCCGTAGGACCCCGAGTACTTGATACCTGTTCCTTGAATATTCGCGCTATCCACATCCGGGAGGATTATGGGACCCCCCTGAGCCAGAGCTTGATTCATTCTTATTTCTTGGGGCCACAAACTAGTTTGAGGTTTTATTTACTATCCTGTACTTATGCCATGCTTTACTGCTTTATTTAAATTGTGCGAGGTACTGCACGTGTACTGTTTAGGATCGTAGAGTGTTTTCGCGGTATCGACAAGCCCAGTCACATTTTCGGGTTCCCAGTCGTTTACAGCCACTGACGCAAACCTTGAGTCCGTCTCGGAGTCAGCTAACTCCGTTGCGGGTAGCTTAATGGGGTGGCCCCCTGAAATATTTCTGAATCTTGTGATTGCTTTGTCGTGAAGGCCTCGTTGGGTTTTGATTTGGTTTTTCCGAGGTTGATCGAGTGTGTGTTGCTATTTGTGCACCCCTGCAGGGTAAAACTTTCTGAAAGCCGTGTCCGCGGTTATGGACGACTTGGAGCACAGTATCTCAATCATAGACAACTATAACTAACGTAGTGCTATAAATTTGACTTTATAATGACTAGTAATCAGCTTCACTATAATGGAATGGCTAAATAAAACTGCCAACAATTGCTTGTTTGGGTTGTCGCTTGCTACCATTGTATCTGACTAGTAAGTATTGCAACTATAACGGAATGGCTAAATAAAAGTACCAACAACTGCTGGGTTTTGGGATATCTCATGCTTATTGTATCTGACTAGTAAGTATTACAACCACAACGGAATGGTTAATTAAAACTGCCCACTGCTTATTATATCAGGACGACTATCTATACCTGACTAGTAATTGCTGCAACGATAACCGAATTAATAAAACTGCCAACCGTGTGAGTTCCTCGGTTGACTTTCTCGGTTGGTATCGAGGGGGAATACCAGGATGGGTTTGTTTGATGTTAGTATCAGGTTGGTTCCGGATAGGTCTTTCTTGCCCCTCTCTGATAGCCGCCAGTTGTATCGAGTCTCTATAGGTTGATTAGTGCATGCTGTGCTGCCGCTTCAGTCCACCATACCTATGTAGGCGAGGACCGCCGAATTCTAGCCTCGCCGTGTACTGGCCTCAGTACTGACCGCTCTCTTTTCTTTTTCCTTTGCCCTTTGTCGGCACCCCTTTTGTTTAAGCAGGTTTTGAGATCGACGTCGTTAGCAGGGTTACCCTTCCGGCTTGGCCTGGGCAGGGTTATGGACGCCATTGGTTATTCTTCAGGGCTCTTAGCCCCATTTGCATCTTGTCCGTAGTCGGACGCTCTATCATTTTCAAGGTGATTTGGATCTTTGTACATTATATCTGTATTCTTGACTCATTGAGTCGCTGTTGTATATATATATGTTCTGTGGGTCCCATCGAGGACTGTTGTGTAATGGTATTACTTTGTTTTCCACCCGCACGCAAGTGCCTGGTGGGCACCTTTGAATCGTTTCTATGTGGGTTTGGCGGGAATCGCTAAAACTTGCATAGGGCCGATTCTGAGGGTGTTACAGAGTGGTATCAGAGATCAGCAGTTGCGATACCCCACAAGTCCAGCCTGTAGGATAACCTAGCTAACGGCCGAAGTAGAGTGTCAAAACTATTTTTGCAAAATCGGTGGGATAGTTCTGATTAGGTCTGCTTTTACTCCTTACCCCTCTGCTATTCTCCTCTCACCTCTGCGTGTTTTGAATCCGCTCTCTTCTCTCTCTTCGAGTCCAGGATTTCTCGTGGTTGGGTTCCGTCGTACCTTCAGGGTTTCGCTTCCTCCTTTGATAACGGTGTTCTACCATCTGGTGTTCATGATATCTGAGGAATCCGTCTTCTGTGGTACCATTCTTTGTTCCTTGTTTGAGCCTTCCGGTGTTTTCCGACGCGACGACATCATCTACGCCAGATCCGATGCAGAGTCTGCATCACTCCCTTGTTTCCGAACCTCGATTGTCGAGATCTTCAGTCTGATTCCGAGAATGGTTGCACGCTTTTCTACTGAGTGTGTAGAGTAATAGTTTGGGTGCGTGATGGATTGGCCCCCATGCCGACTACCCTTTCTATTCGCTCTTGTACATTGAAGTGGGATAGGCCGCATCTTTTCTCTCCTTCTCTCGAAGTTAGAGGTGGCTTTATTTGTGGATACCTCTTCCTTCGCCCTTTGTTCCCGGAGTGTTCTCTGACGATCACGGACAACGACCTCTTGTTAGTGGTGTCGCGAGGATCTACGCGCAGCGAGAAGATTCAGATCGCCGGCCTTCTTTCCGGTACCATGAGGCGGATCTCGAGGGCGAGATCCATTGTTAGTGGTGTCGAATTGTGGCGCCCCGCAAAACCACTACTAGAAAATCGCGTTGTTTTTGTGCATTGCATCATCTTGACCGCATGCTCATGTCATCATGCCGCATTGCATTTGAGCATCGTCATCATCTTGCATTTGTTCGCATAAAACTATTTTCGGAAAAACCTATTTTTGTTTTCTAAATACCCCGTCTTTAATTCAACTCAAACCTGGGTCTCCGGTTTATTTCGTTTTGTCTACCCCCGGTTTTCAAAAGTCCTGTTTTAAATAAATAAAATGTTTAAATATTTTTAGGGGGCAGCCGAACCGGGCCGATCCGACCCAGTCGGCCACCCCCAGTACAAAAATCGGACCACCTAAACTCTTTTCTACCCACTCTAATCCTACCCATCCCCAGCCACATCACTCTGACCAATCCCCTCCCTCCACCTCACTCCAGCCAATCAGCGCCTGCCACCTCATCCTACCCCATCTCTCTCACCCCCACTCCCCACACCCACACAGCTGACCCACCCCCACCTCCTCTCCCTTCCACCCCGGTCCCACCGACCCCCTGGCCCACAGCCCCAACGCACTCACCCACCCCACCCTGTTGAACACCACACACAACACACCCATGCCACCACTCCCTGGAACCGACCCCACCCGCCTGGCCCCACTCTCCCGTAGGCCCCACCCCAGAACCACTCCCGCACGCCTGCCCCAGACGCCACCTCCCCCGCTCGATCCTTCCCCACCTACCGCCTCGCCGGCCCCCCGCTAGAGCGCCGCTTCCGTGTCACCGGCCTCACCCTCCCCTCCTCTTGCCGCAGGCCACCGCCGGCCAGCGCCCCCTCTGCCGCCACCCCCTCTTTCTTCCGCGGGCAGAGCCGCGTCGCCGCCGCCGTGCTCGGCTCCGGCCGGCCTCGCTCGCTCCGCCTCCACCCTGTCGGTCGCCGCCGCCCGCCGCCTTCCAGCACCGGCCCCGGCCGCGCGACCCCGCCGCCGGACGCCCCTTCTCCACCTCGCGGAGCGCCGCCTCGGGCCGCCGCCCTCGCAGTCGTCCCCGTCCTCCTAGGCACCGCGCCGCCGGTCGTCAGCCGACCCTGCCTCCGGCCTGTCCCCATCGACGCTCTCTGCACCTCCCCGCCCCGCGTCAGCGTCGTCGACCCGCGCCCTCTGCACCGCCCTGCTCCGGCCGCCAGCGCCCTGCCTCGCCGGTCGCCACTCTGTCGTCTGCCACCATCGCGCGCATGAGTGACTCCAACGTGGGTGTCGCCCCTCTGCTGTTCAACGCCAGCCCTCGATCGGCCTTTTTCTTCTAGGCCTCATCTGACCCAAGCCCCGCATCGGCGCTGCCTCGGCCACATGCTTCGGTGCTGATGCTCAAGAGCCGGTCGGGATGCTCCAGCGTGTTCCCTGTAGCTGCGAGCCTTGACAAGATCTTCGCGACAAATATGGCGTGACCTGAAGCCGCGTGACACTGTCCGATGCCATCAACGGAACCTTGTGTGTACATTTGAAGATTGTATCGAGACATCGACCCATGGAGTTCATCCCAAGGAACGTCATGACCTTCTACATGAATCAACAAAACCTCCTTCGGGGGCCCCGAAGTTCGAACCTCGGCACACCAAGATCGGCCACATGGATCCAAAGATCGAATCCCCGAGACCCGGAGTCCGAAGCTGGAGACCAAACCCGAACCCCAAGATCTGCCTCACGGGACCGAACCCCTCGGAACTCCATGTTCTCCTACCCAGAGACCCCGATGCCTTCGACACGGAGCACCGAGGATGCCTTCATGGGACGCCAAGACACCCGTCGAACCCCGAAGACCGAACCCCGTGGACCGACATGATCTTCTTCACGGATACGACAAGTACTTCCTCGAGGATGCCAAGTTCTTCACCCCGAATGCCAAGACCGACTCGATGGCGCGGACCCGACAAGATCTTCGCGACGACAAGATCGACACCGACCAGGACGAATCCGATGCGCCCCGACGCCGAACCAAGTCCTCCTTCCCGGAATGCCAAGATCTACCTCCGTTATCCGAGAACAATCCCGCCGAGACCGAACCCCAGATCCGGACCCTGAGACCGACCCCTAACCCCTCTGAACCCCCAAGATCACCGAGACCCCTCGATGTGTGACCCCTTTTCCGAGCCCCTATTTTATAAATTGCCAACTATATAAACGGTTGCATTTAATTAATCATGCTTGCAAACATAATGTCATGTGGTTTGGGGGCCTTATGCCGATTCACCATATAATTAAATATGGAGACCATATGCGGGATATTCTAGTCTTATATTGGCTCCATTTAAATCTGTGTACCGAACCGATGCTATGTTTTGCCATGTTAATACCACATTTAAATTGTGGGGTATTTAAACAACTTGGACCTAATAATTAAATGTCGGGACCCCGGTTCCGCTTAATATGATCTAATTGCCTCGCATCTTGCCATGTCATACATCATACATGCATCATGCCCGATCTTCTGCCGTTGTATTAAATAGTGCATCTGGTGTTTCTTCTAGTGTTTTGCTTCTTCGCGGATTAGACCGATGAGTTGATGCGAGTGTCGACCCGACCTTCGGATAAACCTTCGGCAATGTTTTCCAGGCGAGCATCTCCCCCTTTCTACCTATCTTACTTTTATAGTCTTTATTTCCTCCTGTTGATCTATTGCTATCTGTGTTGCGATGCTCTAGTTTTCGTATCCGTGATATCCCTTGCAGCCTTATATTGCCTTGGACACATCCTATTACCTGTTGTTTGGTAGATAGTTGGACTTGCGCGTCGTAGTCGCTTGCTCAAGTGCTGTTGCGTGTCGTCAAGTACCACAGTTGTTGGAGTATTGCCGTGTGTTTATTGTTGGAGATGATTATAACTTTAATTATCGTTTAATAACTAAAAATTGAAGTAGGTAAATGCAGAGGCACAGGTGGGCAATAGATGTTATTTGGTTTTTAACCATCCACTTGTGTCCCGTAGGACCCCGAGTACTTGATACCTGTTCCTTGAATATTCGCGCTATCCACATCCGGGAGGATTATGGGACCCCCCTGAGCCAGAGCTTGATTCATTCTTATTTCTTGGGGCCACAAACTAGTTTGAGGTTTTATTTACTATCCTGTACTTATGCCATGCTTTACTGCTTTATTTAAATTGTGCGAGGTACTGCACGTGTACTGTTTAGGATCGCGGAGTGTTTTCGCGGTATCGACAAGCCCAGTCACATTTTCGGGTTCCCAGTCGTTTACAGCCACTGACGCAAACTTTGAGTCCGTCTCGGAGTCAGCTAACTCCGTTGCGGGTAGCTTAATGGGGTGGCCCCCTGAAATATTTCTGAATCTTGTGATTTCTTTGTCGTGAAGGCCTCGTTGGGTTTTGATTTGGTTTTTCCGAGGTTGATCGAGTGTGTGTTGCTATTTGTGCACCCCTGCAGGGTAAAACTTTCTGAAAGCCGTGTCCGCGGTTATGGACGACTTGGAGCACAGTATCTCGATCATAGACAACTATAACTAACGTAGTGCTATAAATTTGACTTTATAATGACTAGTAATCAGCTTCACAATAATGGAATGGCTAAATAAAACTGCCAACAATTGCTTGTTTGGGTTGTCGCTTGCTACCATTGTATCTGACTAGTAAGTATTGCAACTATAACGGAATGGCTAAATAAAAGTACCAACAACTGCTGGGTTTTGGGATATCTCATGCTTATTGTATCTGACTAGTAAGTATTACAACCACAACGGAATGGTTAATTAAAACTGCCCACTGCTTATTATATCAGGACGACTATCTATACCTGACTAGTAATTGCTGCAACGATAACCGAATTAATAAAACTGCCAACCGTGTGAGTTCCTCGGTTGACTTTCTCGGTTGGTATCGAGGGGGAATACCAGGATGGGTTTGTTTGGTGTTAGTATCAGGTTGGTTCCGGATAGGTCTTTCTTGCCCCTCTCTGATAGCCGCCAGTTGTATCGAGTCTCTATAGGTTGATTAGTGCATGCTGCGCTGCCGCTTCAGTCCACCATACCTATCTAGGCGAGGACCGCCGAATTCTAGCCTCGCCGTATACTGGCCTCAGTACTGACCGCTCTCTTTTCTTTTTCCTTTGCCCTTTGTCGGCACCCCTTTTGTTTAAGCAGGTTTTGAGATCGACGTCGTTAGCAGGGTTACCCTTCCGGCTTGGCCTGGGCAGGGTTATGGACGCCATTGGTTATTCTTCAGGGCTCTTAGCCCCATTTGCATCTTGTCCGTAGTCGGACGCTCTATCATTTTCAAGGTGATTTGGATCTTTGTACATTATATCTGTATTCTTGACTCATTGAGTCGCTGTTGTATATATATCTGTTCTGTGGGTCCCATCAAGGACTGTTGTGTAATGGTATTACTTTGTTTTCCACCCGCACGCAAGTGCCTGGTGGGCACCTTTGAATCGTTTCTATGCGGGTTTGGCGGGAATCGCTAAAACTTGCATAGGGCCGATTCTGAGGGTGTTACAAAAAATAATTGCTAGCACCTCAATTTTATGAGCCCACCATCAAAAATGTCCGACTTGTGATGGTGCAAACACTGGCGGGAAAATCGAACAGACCTTCTTTGAGGGATTAATTTTTACCGACTATCTAATAGAGGTAAAATAGAGACATAACAATAACACAAATAAAACATTTATATTGTAAAATGGTATGGCTCTCTTCATGGCGATCTCCATCTCCACAAAGCATGTAATCCGACTCGTGCCAACTCTTGTCACTTGTTGTCTTACTCCATGTCGCCAACTTGTACATTTACTTGCACATCATCTGGATTCTCCAAACAGCTACACTAGATTAGTAAAGTAAATTACATAGATAATTCGACACATAGGTCTTTATACAATAAAATGACATCACCTATGCTCTTGTCGGCTGACAAAACCGTGATTCGCAGATCACGTATGGATTATACACATCACATGCACATTAGCCATACCATTCACAACTTCCTGCAAAAACAATTATGCATAGATATGATATTTACGGGTGTTGTAAAACTCGCAACAACATCTAAGTCGCTACGACAGGGCAAAGCCGGCGATCCTGCGTGGGTTTTCTGAAAACATAGATCTCATCTACATTCCAAACATGGATTTCGGTCATTGTTCCGACTCGATCAAACTCTTTTTATCTTCGATCGTCTCTTCTGTATTTACGCATCACAGTCTACCCCGATGGAGAAAACCGACCGGTAGTGGTATGTCGTTCTACGACCTCAGCAGTATCATCACGGAAATCAGATCTTCCATTCGCCGAGTACATTTGATCCAATCAACATCGTACAAAACTGATCTATCTCATAGATCGACCACCAAAATAGCAAATAGATCCAATCTAATGCTAACTACACATTACATATGCACGATCTTGAGCCTAAAATTAGAAGCTATCACTTTGATACCACTGTTGAGCCGCGAGGAGAAATACAAAACGTTTTACCCTACGCAGTTATCCCAAGATCTAGATGAGGTAGAAGTCCACGAGGATTACCACTAGACACGCGGTTGCGGATTACTAATAAAGCACATCAGTTGATGTGGTGCAGTCCTCACAATTTGATCCAATCCCACGATCGTTCATGTGCTGAACGTACATCACCTCCACCGGTATCCACACGTACGAGGAGGAGCTCCGGTGCGGTGGCTGGACTAAATAGGACTAGGGTTTCCAATGCATGGAGTGGTCTAACCGTGCCCTTTGGGCATTCCGTGCCCCAGTATATAAGTGGGCTCCACTCTCTTGTGGCCCATCCACTAAACCCTATACGAGACTCTGCGAGTCCAACTCACTGATTTAGTCCATGTATTATTCAGGTCCAACCCAGACGACTTGCTCCCGCTCTAAAGTGTGTGATCCCGTAGGCTTATGGCAACTTAGAGATGATTGGAGTCCGACTCTCAATCAATTAGTCGGTAGCGGCTCCTAACAGAACATGCCGACTCTCAAGTACCAAAGAGTCATGACAACATGCTTTTCTAATGTGACTTGCATCCAAGTCCTTTTTGCCTCACGGTATACCTTGCCAAGTTATAGGCGAATGATCGTCATCCCTTAAATAAATCGACTCTCTTCCCGATCCGAAATAAGTGATTTATCCGACTAACTCTTAGTCGATCACCTCGGTTAACACTTAACTGAATCGTGTATGGCCATGCTTTCTGAATTATATCATCCAATAGGGCCTAGAGAATATCTATCTAAGTGGAGGGGCAAAATCCCATCTTGGTTATTCATATCATGCAACTTGATTCTCAGTCGACCCGAACTCTGCCTTTATAACTGACCGGTGACGGAACAACATTTGACAGAACCTAAGTCGGTGATCCTCAACTCGGATTGTGCAATGGCCTCAGGTCTAAGGATTACATTGATTGAGACATACAAATGCCGACTTGTTTGTTGTATCTCAATATGGTCAATCCGACTCGCTAAACTCTTTAGCCGAATCTGTGTAAGTCGGAATAGCATCACCATGCCCATGACAAGTGGAACCGAGTCATCAGCCGACTTTCACATTGGTCTAAGTTGTGTGTCCAGCACAATCTTAATGACCAAGGATGTTTAGTATGAACAACATGATTGTATAGTTCCACAACTGAATCACATATTCAATGATATACATCAGATGTTCATACAAAGACAACTTAATAACTTTATGAATACAATGGGAATTACATAATACATGATTGCCTCTAGGGCATATTTTTAAGAGTCTCCCACTTGAACTAGAGTCAATCTTCCGACATCATATGTCTAGGCATCTAATGCCCATAGCTCTCAGATGCGCCTCATGTTTCGGCTGTGGCAGCGGCTTTCTCAACGGATCCGCAATATTTGCATCCTTGTGTACCTTGCATAACTTGATATCACCCAGATCCACGAACTGGTAAATCAGGTGGTACTGCATGAGTATGTACTTGTTTTTCTGGTGTTGTCCAGGTTCCTTGGCTTGTGCAATAACACATTGTTGTTATAATACACGTCTAACGGATTGGCAATTATTGATTAACTAAATTTGCTTTAGTGAATTAAAACATGTCTAGATAATCCACTAAATTTTATTTTGCATATACTTGTAAGGACATGCCAATTGTTGATTAACTAAGTAGCATACAGTCTTTTATGGAGCATTCGACCAATCCACCTAGAATCTGAGCTGCGAGAATCAGCTATTTACATCAAAATAACATAAACTTGAAAGAAATTAGATCTAATCCTTTTTGCAGCTCTGTATAGAGTGGCATTGCACTCGCCATCGTTTGTAGCATTGCACAATACAGTACGGCGCCATCGCTCATGGCGTTACACTTTCAAAGTGTGACGCCACGTGTCATGACATTGCATAACACAGTGCAGCGCCATGAGTAATAACGTGCACCGTAGGAGTGCGGCGCCACTCTATATGGCGCCACAAAAAGGGTTAGACCTAGCAAAAAAATCCGCTAAAGTTCACTTTGTGAATTTCTTTGAAGTTTGGATTACTTTTGGTGCAAATTGTCGCGAGAATCAAGCGACTAGCATCTGGGTGGCATCTTCGCCCGCGCGCCAGCACATCGCTCGATTGTGTTAGGTGACGGTGCCCCGTCGTTTATCATCAGCTACTACTGGACAAGCTAATTCGGTAATAGGGGCTGCTACTGCTAGCCGTCCGTGGATGCGCGCGTCCAAGGAAAAGAAACCAACGACGACGACGCATTGCATTCAGATCTCGCTTTCGACACCAATAATAATGCGCATCTGAAACACACACGGATGACGGATCTCTCTGCTAGATCGCAAGACTTCAGCCGCACATGGATTCGCGTCGTTTACACTAGTAGAAAACGGGACACTAGTCCCGGTTTGTAAGATGTTTTAGTTTTGAATTGCAATCCGGGACTAACTATCGGGACTAAAGGTTAGGCCTTTAGTCTCGATTCTGTTACAAACCGGGACTAGATTCTCTCCACGTGGCCGCTCTGTGTGCGCTGGGCTGGAGAATATTTAATCCCGGTTCGTAACACGAACCGGGACTAAAGTTCTTCTGCCGCGGCAGCGTTTTGCACCAAACTGCTGCCGCGGTAGGAGGTGGGGTTTTAGGGTTTTCTTTTTTTTTGTGTTTGATTATTTTTCATTTTGTGTTTTCATATACATATTATTCTACGCTACTACATGCTGTATACATTGATGCATATATAATATAATTTCACTCACAATAACATAAATACATATAAATATATACACAACCGAGACTAGAGCTCGTCTAATTAATTTACATCAAGATCATCATTACTTCAGATCCTGTCCTTTTGTGTCTATTCACGATTACACAAAGGTCTATCTACGTTATACTCTCCTTTTGAGTTTATAACGTCTCTGAGCAAAAATCCCGACAACTCCTCTTGAATTGCTAGTAGGCATTCATGTGGTAGGAGCTTATCCCGCATCGCATCCAACAATATATAAAAAAGTAGATCATTATGAATGGAACTCAACAAAAACTATGGTATAGAATAAATTGCGAATATATTGTTTACGTACTTGAAGAAAGTCTGTACCCTGCTCCATACACCCACGAATGAACTCATATATGTATCCACATAAATTAGTCCCTTGTGGCTGCGTCGCACACTTTTCGATCGAGAATATAATTCAATCAGATAATAATCAAGCATGATAATTGTAAGAATGATAATTGTAATATCCACATAAATTAGTCCCCTATTTCTCGTACTACTTACCGGGACCATACGAAAAGTGAGCTCCTCACGCCATTCACCCTGAACCTCTTTCGTGAACCTTTTCCAAACCCTGTCCGGCAAAAAAGAAATGAATGAGTTATTAATTAGTTTACATCTCAAAGAATGAACGAAAGAGACAGATATAGTGATTGAAATTACTTTTGGAGGCAATCAATTATGCTGCGGTAGTCTTCCATCGGCTTCTTTAATGAGTCTGGGATTTCAACTTTTGCACGGTCAACATCAATGTTTAGAAGAATCCAGTGGAAGCTGCGATCGTTTATATACACTTAACATCGAGTAACCAAAAATTGAATGTGTATCGGACAGTAAGACTCTTACCCATAGTTGTAAGGAAATAGTATTTGTATCTTGTAATGTTGCTCCATTAAAAACATTAGCAAGTTATCCTCTGTTTCCTCGAGGTTATTTATTAGTGTATGTCCATTTACTCTGTTTGGGTCAACGAACCCAATGTTGTAGATTGACTTTCTTCTACATTCTTGAATCTTCATTCTGCATATATAATAGCATACAGAAGAAGATATAGTGAGGATAATGACAGGAAATGAATTGAACGAGCTGAGTTAGTGACTTAATTACTTACAGACAATATATGCTGAGGAGGGACTTGTCGAGGGCGTCTAGGTTGAATAACTAAAATAGTTCACAAAGTTCAATGGAGATATAGTCGGGACGGAAGTACTCCTCTCCAACTTTACATAGGATAAATTGTCGCCCTTCCTTTGTGACTTTCAAGTACCAGATATGCAACAGTCGCATATGTGTTGGCAGATCATCGAATACCTCATCGCTGACCAGAGGCTCCCCGTAGCCAAATTTTCGTGTTATTGGTCCCTTGGCGACATTATCTCCGCCGGCTAGAAGTGCTTCGACTGGCACGTTACACTCCTTGGCTAATTTAATAGCTATTTCCATATCTATTCCACCTTGTGTGGACTGGGGTAACACCTTGAGTGGGGCAATGGATTGTTTTTCCTGTTTGTCGAGCTGGGCAACTTCTTTTGATTTTCTCCCACTTGCAATACTGCTTGATGACTTCTCTTTTAGTGTCTTCGTAAGACAGCGTGTATAGTCATCTTTCCTATTTAACACATGTTGGGGTGGTTGGTCAAGGAATGCCTTGAAGTGCTTCTTGACTTTTGGATCAACTAGCACCTGTGGCTCGGGTTGTTTTGGTGCAAAATGGGCCTTCACTTCGGCTCGGGAGATCATCGTGCTTTCCTCATCAAACCAGTGATAAGCTAACTTGGGAGGAGACGGCGGTACTCTTGGTAGGGGATCTTGTCGATTTCAGCGTCGGGTCTCCCTCGACGTAGCGGTGTTATTCTTCCGCTTTCTTCCCTTTGATTCAGTTGGCGGAGGCGGAGGCGCCGGAGATGGAGATGCAGTCGCGCTGCGATCCCTCTCAGAAAGGGGTGGACTATTGTTTCTTGGTGGAGACGGTGGACTCGGAGGTGATGGTGGCCTTGGAGGTGATGGATTGCTTCTCAGAGGAGAAGATTTCCTTGGCGCCCAGCCTGGAAACACGATGTGTTGTTTTTTCCAAAGAATGATCCCCTCCACTTCTCCAAGTGTTTTCTCCCCTTCGCCTGCAGGGATGTCAAGCTCAAGTGATCGACATGTCAGTTCAACTTCATCCACACCGACACGAGCATAGCCAGCTGGAATCTGACTTCCATGGTAGGTCGCTTCCGGTGGACAAGGTAAAGCAAAGCCGAGCGCCACCTTCATAGAAATGTTCTTCACTGTGACATGTAGCTCACAAGCTGTCCTTGCCTCGACTTCATCCACGGGGTAGCGAACCATCGTTGCATTATTGTCCATCGGCATTGGATTATTAGCTTGTACCTCCATGGAAGCCACGCTGCTTCTCCGCTGAGATGGGCCCACCGGACTATCTAACGCAGGATCTTGCTGTCGGGCTAGTACTCTAAGTTCATTAATCTGCTCTTGCTGCAGCTTGAACATGGCTTGAAATTCCCCGTTCCTTTTTTCAACTGCCTCCAACCGCGCTGCCTCCTCCGCCTTCTGCTAGTTCGTTTTTCTAGATCGGCTTCTATAAGTGTCGATGTCAGCGGGAAACCCTGTCTTCCATGGAACAGATGGGCCAAAGCCTCGTGTTCGTCCGACTTTTTCAGGATTCCCGAGGGCATATGTCAGCTCATCGTTCTCTCTGTCGGGAATGAACTTTCCATCTTTTATCAGTTGTATCACTTTAACAAGTTCATCTTTGGTTTTAGTAATGGCCTCCTTTGTAACAATAATCTCCCCGGTTTCAGTGTCATACGACCCCCATGCCCAAGGAGCCAATTTTTTGACCTCACGGGACACTGATGTGTAGCTGCCGTGACCCCTTTTAGACGCATTTCTTTCTCGGTTTTTGTCCACTTAGGCACGGCCGTCTTGTAGACACCTGTCCTCATAGTATGGTAATATTTCTTTTTGGCCGCATTTAACTTATTCTTTTCCGACTTGGCCGTAGCTGCTTCTGATTCCTTATATGTCACAAATGGGGCCCAGTTATCCTGTTGCTTCTCCAGCGGGCCAGTGAATGGCGGAGTCAGCCCCTTCTTGGCAAATTTGTTGTACAATCTTTTCTTCCAGTCCTTGAACTGTCCGCCCATCTTCTTAAGGTCCCACTTTCTGACTTGCAACCTCAATGCCTCAGTGAGTTCAGGAGTGTCCAATTCAGGCGGAGAGAAGTGTGCCATGAGTGAATTCCAAAGACTGTCTTTGGCTCTGTCATCGACAAAAGTTTCTCCAACTCGATCACTTTTCTTTCCTGGATTATTCCACTTCTGAGTAGTGATCGGGATGGCGTCCCTGAATATCGCTCCGCATTGGTATACAAATACACTTGCGGCCTCTTTTGGCTCCAAAGGTTCGCCGAACTCAGACACTAGATCAATGGTGAAACGCATACCGTCGGCCAACTTTTTGGTCGGGCCTCGTTTCCTTGCAGAAGATTCGCCCGATGCGGAGGTCTAAGAGAAGAAACAGTCGTTAGTACATATATATATATATATGAATCAACTAATGCATATACTAGCTCGTGATCAGCAGAGGCTTTATATACCTCGCCGGTCTTTGCTATGGTGGTGTCTCCACCGTCAGTTCCACCGTCGTCTCCACCAAAGAATTCGTCATAGTCGTCTCTTCTGTCGGATTCATCCAAGTTGAGGTATTGGGAGCCATCATCATCTCCATCATCGTCTGCTCCATCATAATTGTAACCTCTTGTACCCTCATCTATCATGTTGTACATGATGTGCTCTTCGTTGTCTCTACCGTCCATAACTTAACTAATACAGAAGAAAGATAAAACCATTTTGCTTAATGCGATAAAATAAAGGAAGATAAAGTAATCCATCTTAAACAATGTGATCAAGAAAGATAAAGTACCAGTTAAACAACAATACATCTCGAATAATCCAGCTAGTACAACAATAAAGTACCAATTAAACAACACTACAACCCTATTACACATCTAGCTAGCTCAGCGAAGACGTTGAGCCCCGGCTACTGAGCCGCGGAAGGTGTGCACCCAAAGTGTAGGAACCATCACCGGAGAATATCTCGGGTAAGGTGCCTGAAGAAGCTGCCAGGTATTGGCGTCCCGGACCCCTAAAATGTGCATGTAGCGCCGGACGTGCTCGTCCTCCTCCCTGACACGATGCTGTACCACCTCGTCGGGGGTCGGCTCCCTCTACATCGCACCTGGACCACTTGGCCGCCACCATAGAAGATCCGGGTCGACGACGACACCCGGATTCCTCACGAGACGACGTCCCCCGGCTGGTAGCACCTCCCAGTGCCAGCCCGGCGGAGCCCAGCCCCATGGATGCCCGGCGACACTGTCTAGTAGCGCTCCGGGGGTCACGCCGAGTGAACGAGGATGAGGAATCGACATATTCCTAAACACTAAATTAAACCTATATACTTTAAACATGATGAAAATAAATAGTATCAACTAAAATAAACTATATTAGACACTAACTAAATTCACTAACTAAAATAAACTATATTAAACACTAACGAAAATCCTAAAATTCACTAACTAGGAAAAATTACACTAAAATTCACTAACTAAAATACTAAAATTCACTAACTAACAAAAATTACACTAAAATTCACTAACTAAAATCCTAAAATTCACTAACTAAGAAAAATTACACTAAAATTCACTAACTAAAATCCTAAAATTCACTAACTAAGAAAAATTACACTAAAATTCACTAACTAAATTGACTAACTAAAATCCTAAAATTCACTAACTAAGAAAAATCCTAAAATCACTAACTAAAATCCTAAAATACACTAAAATTACACTAACTAATTAACACTAAATAATTTAACAACAAAATAACAAAATTACACTAACTAATTAAGCTAAAATAACCCTAACTAATTAATCCTAAAATACACTAAAATTACACTAACTAATTAACACTAAAAAATTTAACAACAAAATTTAACTAATTAACACTAATTAACAACAAAATTATAACTCACCGCCGGGAGAGGGGCGCCGGCTATAGTGGTGTTGTGGACGGCGCGGGCGCGGTGCGGGCTCGGGCGGCATGGGGAGGGGCAGCGCGGGGTGGGCAGCGCAGGGACGGACGGCGCAGGGATGGACGGCGCACGGGCGCGGGCGGCGCGGGGGAGGCACGGGCGCGTGCGGCGTGGTGGTTGACGACACGGCGGCGCAGTGGCTCTGCGCGCGAGGAGGAAGACGGCGGAGCGGCGGTCTGTGTGCTCCGGTTCGTGCACCGAACCGGGGCGCACGGGGTGGGTATTTATACCCACCACCCCTTCGTCCCCGGTTGGTACAAACCGGGACTAAAGGGGGACCTTTAGCCCCGGTTTGTAGAACAAACCGGGGCTAAAGGGTTTTCGGCGCCCCGCGTTTCGCGCGCAGCCCCGCACCCCTTTAGCCCCGGTTTGTAGTTCAAACCGGGGCTAAAGGTCCTTTTTTAAAAGTTTTTTCAAAACCTTTTTAAAAACCTTTTTTTAAATTAATTATTATATGCCTGTTTAAAACCTTTTTAGAAAAAAAAACCTTTTTCAAAACCTTTTTTAAAACCTTTTTAAAAACCTTTTTAAAAACCTTCTTTAAAAATCTTTTTTAAAACCTTTTTCAAAACCTTTTTTAAAACCTTTTGTAAAACCTTTTTCAAAACCTTTTTGAATTTTTTATGCTCGTTTTGAATTTTTTGCCGTTTCGAACTTACGTTAAAATGGCGTGCGTGAAGATAGGGGATGACAATGTTAGAACTTGCATTGGATCTTTGAAAAAATGACATATTGTGAGTCTAAAAATGATTTTTTCAAAAAATCACTGACGTTAGATCATGTACCTGTACTTCAAACTGGACCCACTTCCTACCGATTCGGCAGACATTTGTCTTTTTCACCCGGGAAGGACAGAAAGGTTTGAGATCCCCCGGTTGGGATATAGTTCACATAACATGGTCTACTATTTTCGAAAAATGGGATGGTAGCATTCTGTAACTGCATGTTGGTGGCTGCTTCACAAAACGACCCGTCTTTTTGCGCTCGGAAAATGGAAAATGGCTTTTCCAAGCGACGAAAAGGAAAACTTCCTCCTGCAACATTGTTCTACATCCCAATATACACATGCATGCACAATATGGGCACCGTATCACAAACTATGTCGTGATTCAACACATAACATCCGTCTCTTGGACCGAAAGCCATGAAACCGGGACTAAAGATATTTCCCGCCATATCCCACCGCTTCCCGCCATGTTTTCCCGCCGTTTCCCTCTAAATGGTGCTTTTAGTCCCGGTTGTAGCCACTAACCGGGACTAAAGATATTTCTCGCCATATCCCACCGCTTCCCGCCATGTTTTCCCGCCCTTTCCCTCTGAACGGTGCTTTTAGTCCCGGTTGTAGCCACTAACCGGTACTAAAGATATTTCCCACCATATCCCATCGTTTCCCGCCATGTTTTCCAACATTTTCCATCTATATATAGGCCAACCACGCCATGGCTATCCATACATCCGCACCTTCCTCTCTCACAACTATGGACAGTGCCTACTGGGCCATTCTGACCCTCGAGGATACCCAGGCGTTGTGGGACTCCAACTACCCTTGCCCGTCGGGCTACCGGCCAACCGCCGGCTGGATGCTGAGCGCTGGAGGGGTTCCTGTCCCTCCTGTGCCTCAAGGCTCCACCAGGCAGGCGGCCGTCACGAACCACTTCTACCACAATCTCACGCCGGAGCAGCGGATGGATCCCTAGTGGGATCCCAACAACTATCACTCCTGGAATGCCTTCTTTGCTAACCGACGGGAACGGGAGCTCGCCAGGTACGAGGGTGATGGCCCGCCCCCGATGAACCACAATGAAGCCGGTCGGCGTCTGTTGTAACACCCTCAGAATCGACCCTATGCAAGTTTCAGCGATTCCCGCCAAAACCCACATAGAAACGATTCAAAGGTGCCCACCAGGCACTTTCGTGCGGGCGGAAAACGAAGTAATAACATTACACAACAGTCCTCGATGGGACCCCAGAACAGATATATATACAGCAGCGACTCAATGAGTCAAGAATACAGATATAATATACAAAGATCCAAATCACCTTGAAAATGATAGAGCGTCCGACTACGGACAAGATGCAAATGGGGCTAAGAGCCCTGAAGAATAACCAATGGCGTCCATAACCCTGCCTAGGCCAAGCCGGAAGGGTAACCCTGCTAACGACGTCGATCTCAAAACCTGCTTAAACAAAAGGGGTGCCGACAAAGGGCAAAGGAAAAAGAGAGAGCGGTCAGTACTGAGGCCAGTACACGGCGAGGCTAGAATTCGGCGGTCCTCGCCTACATAGGTATGGTGGACTGAAGCGGCAGCGGCAGCATGCACTAAACAACCTATGGAGACTCGGTATAACTGTCGGCTATCAGAGAGGGGTAAGAAAGACCTATTTGGAACCAACCTGATTCTAACACCAATCAATCCCATCCTGGTATTCCCCCTCGAGACCAAACGAGGAAGTCAACCGAGGAACTCACACAGTTGGCAGTTTTATTTATTCAGTTATCGTTGCAGCAATTACTAGTCAGGTATAGATAGTCATCCTGATAAAAATAAGCAGTGGGCACTTTTATTTAACCATTCCATTGTAGTTGCAACACTTACTAGCCAGATGCAATTAGCATGAGATATCCCAAAACCCAGCAGTTGTTGGTACTTTTATTTAGCCATTCCGTTATAGTTGCAATACTTACTAGTCAGATACAATGGTCGCAAGCGACACCCAAACAAGCAATTGTTGGCAGTTTTACTTAGCCATTCCGTTATAGTGAAGCTGATTACTAGTCATTATAGAGTCAAATTAATAGCACTACTTTAGTTATAGTTGTCTATGATCGAGATACTGTGCTCCAAGTCGTCCATAACCGTGGACACGGCTTTCAAAAAGTTTTAACCCGGCCGGGGTGCAAAAATAGCAACACACACTCGATCAACCTCGGAAAAACCAAATCAAAACCCAACGAGGCTTTCATGACAAAGCAATCACAAGATTCAGAAATATTTCAGGGGGCCACCCCAGGCGGACTCAAGGTTTGCGCCAATGGCTGTAAACGACTGGGAACCCGAAAACTCGGGCTTGTCGATACCGCGAAAACACTCCGCTTTCCTAAACAGTACAGTGTGCTATCTGTCGCACAATTTAAATAAAGCAGTAAAGCATGGCATAAGTACAGGATAGTAAATAAAACCTCAAACTAGTTTGTGGCCCCAAGAAATAAGAATGAATCAAGCTCTGGCTCAGGGGGGTCCCATATACCTCCCGGATGTGGATAGCGCGAATATTCAAGGAACAGGTATCAAGTACTCGGGGTCCTACGGGACACAAGTGGACGGTTAACAACCAAATAACATCTATTGCCCACCTGTGCCTCTGCTTACCTACTTCAATTTTAGTTATTAAACAGTAACTAAAGTTAACAATAAATAAAGCCAAGATCATCTCCAACATCGAACAGGCGGCAATACTCCAACAACTGTGGTACTTGACGACATGCAACAGCACTTGAGCAAGCGACTACGACGCGCAGGTCCAACTATCTACCAAGCAACAGGTAATAGGAGGTGTCCAAGGCAATATAGGGCTGCAAGGGATATCACGGGTACGAAAACTAGAGCATCGCAACACAGATAGCAATAGATCAACAGGAGGGAATAAATACTATAAAAGTAAGATAGGTAGAAAGGGGGAGATGCTCGCCTGGAAAACATTGCCGAAGGTTCATCCGAAGATCGGGTCGACACTCGCATCAACTCAACGGCCTTATCCGCGAAGAACCAAAACACTAGAATAAACACCGGATGCAATATTTAATACTACGGCAAAATATTGGGCATGATGCATGTATGATGTAGGGCATGGCAAAGGTGCGATGCAATTAGGTAATATTAAGTGGAACCGGGGTCCCGACGATTAATTAACCGGTTCAAGTTATGTAGATTCCCCACAATTTAAATGTTGTATTAACATGGCAAGATATGTTACAGGTTTGCTACTCAAATTTAAATGAGGCCAATATAAGGCTGGATTTGTCCGCATATGGCCCCATATTTAATTATGAGGTGAATCGGCATAAGGCCCCCAAACCACAGACAAATATGCATGCGACATGACAATTTAATATGCAACAATTTATATAGATGGCATTTATAAAAATAGGGTTCTCGAAAGAAGGTTCACACATTAGGGTTCGACGATCTTGGGCTCCGGGGTTCGGGGTCGGGTCTCGGGGTTCAGGGTTCGACGGGATCGGTCTCGGACAACGGAGTAGATCTTGGCGTTCCGTGGTGTGGCGTCGGGGGCACATTGGGTTCGTCCTGGTCGGTGCCGATCTGGCCGTCGATGGCGAACTTGAGTGGATCGGGTTCCGGGGTCTTCGGATCCGTGAAGTAGTCCTTGGCACACGAGCGTCAGTGCTTCCGGGAAGGAGAACTTGTCGTTCAGGGTCTCGTGCCCGGGGTGAAGTACTTGGCGTCCGGGTTCTCGACGAATTTGGCGTTCGAGACGAAGGGCTCGTCGCCCGGGGATCCTCCGAGTCCGTGTTGACGACCTTGGGGTTACGACTTTGGTTGTTGGCCGTGAACTTGTTCCGCGAAGGTACGGTCTTCGGGTCTGGGAGGTAGATCTTGGCGTCTGAGGAGAAGATCATGTCGTTCCGTGACGGTGATCTTGGCGTCCGGGTAGTCGATGCCGAACTCGGAAGGGTATCGGGGTTCACCGGATTTATTCGGGTCGGTGCCGAACTTGTTGTCGCACTCCAGTGGTCTAAGTTGGGGTATTTCCGAAGATCTTGCCATGTGTCGCATAGTCGACATATTTCTCACCACAGCTGAACAACATCAGGAAGATCTGTCGGCAGGGTGGCTTGGGGACGATCTTACATAGAGCACCTGTAGCACATGCACCACATCGGCCAACACCGGTACAGAGAACGAGGTCCCACGAGGAAAAACGCTGCCGTGGCCGTCGGAAGGCGTGGCGTCCAAGGCGCTGGCGGCGGATGAAGGCAGGGCGGCCGGGAAGAAGCTCCGGCGGCCGACGGGGAGCAGAGGGCGGCCTCGGCGGGATCTGCGAGGGACGGCGACCATGCTCTCCTCGGGACAGCGGAGGGCGGCGACTGGGCGAGGAGGGCGCGGCCAAGACCGGCCAGGGCCACGCGGAGGCGACGGAGGGCGTTCCACGGCGCGCGTCGGCGAGGCGGCACCGGGGGAAGGGAGGACGGCGGCCGGAACCGGCCGGAGGCGGCGGAGGATGACGGCGGGGAGGAGGAGGCTGGCGCGGGCCCTGGAGAGGAGTGGAGGAGCTTGGGGTGAGCCGGCGAGGCGGCAGAGGGGAGGCCGTGCGGAGGAGGGGGTCAGCTGCTGCTGCCGGAGGCGAGGGGGATGCCGGCGGCGGCCTGGGACGCGGTGAGGAGGTAGGGGAAAAAGTGAGGGAGGGCGGCGGTGCCTGGAGAGCTCGAGGGGGGAGGCGCGAGGCGAGGGGCTCGCTGCCGGGCTCGCTGTAGAGAGGGGGAGGCGGCGGCAGAGGAGGAGGATGGGGAGAGGGAGGTCGTGAGGAAGAGGTGGGAGAAGGGGGCGCCGGCCGGAGGCGCAGAGGAGGCGAGACAGAGGGCGCGCCGGCGACGGGGAGAGGAGGGGCTCGGGGCGAGCGGGGGAAGAGGAAGAGAGGGGACGCGTGGGATTGGGGAGGGTCGGTCGTGGGGCCGGGGCCGCGGGTCCAGGGGTGGCCAGGTGGGGGTGAGTAGGGAGTGGGCCGGCTCGGGATGGAGGGAGTGGGGCTGTGGGGTGGGGCCCGGTTGTAAGGGAGATGGGTAAGTGGGGGATAGGTGAGAGAGAGAGAGGGGTGAGAGAGAGGATTGATGAGGAGGCAGCGGGTTAGATGAGGTGGAGGGAGAGTGAGGTGGCAGGCTAGGATAGGTGGGTAGATTAGGATTGGGTGGGAATAGGATTTAGAGTTTGGGTGGACCGATTTTATTCTAGGGGTGGTCGACTGGGTCGGGTCGGCCCGTTCGACTGCCCCCTAAAATAATTAAATATTTTATTTATTTCAAACAGGGCTTTTGCAAACCGATAGCAGACAAAACAAAATAATCCGGAGACCCGGGTTTTGCGTTTGGAACATAGACGGGGCGTTCAGAAAACAAGAACAGGTTTTTCCGCAAATAGTTTTATGCAAGCAAATGCAAGATGATGACGATGCTCAAATGCAATGAGGCATGATGACATGAGCATGCGGTCATGATGATGCAATGCACAAAAACAACGCGATTTTCTAGTAGTGGTTTTGCGGGATGCCACATCTGTGGTGGGCGAACTGTACTATCATCGGCGTGATGCGCTACATCGCCGGGTGATACCATCCTCGCTTGCGGTGCCCACAAGTCTACCCGCCACAGAGCCACAAGAAGGCCCCTCCCCCGCCCGGTGGTATCGGCATCGTCTTCCAGGAGACTCCTCCGCCCGCCGTGAATCCGAGCCCAAAGTGGCAGGTGCCCCGGTATATGCCATGGCTGGGCTGAGGATCTCTGGAGTGGCACGTGATGATGACGATGACGAAGAAGACCCTGAAGCTGTGTACTATAGGACTAGGCATGATTATGACTAAAGGGGGTGGCTTTAGTCCTTAGTGTTAGCTAGTCCCGGTTTGTCCAGGTTTTTAATATTAATAAATTTCTAAGTGTTACCTAGTCCATAGTTTTGTACCTGCCTACAGCAATCTCAGAAATTCCTTTATTAACCATGGAGCATCTTCCTTTAATAAATGAAAAACAGGATTAATTCGCAAAAGATTTAATACATTACATCACCAACATCCACATCTAGTGTTTTGGTTCTCTTCTTGTCCGTAACCATGGAGCATCTTCCTTATTTAGCGATATGCTTGGGTCAGTTTTCACTTTGAATGGCGGAATTTCATGAAATTTGTCATAATCTTCTGACATGTCTGTCCTGTCCTCAACTCCCACCATGTTTCTTTTTCCTGAAAGAACTATGTGGCGCTTTGGCTCATCGTATGATATTATATTCTTTTGCTTATCTTTCCTTTTTCTCGGTCTAGTAGACATGTCCTTCACATAGAAAACTTGAGCCACATCATTGGCAAGGACGAATGGTTCGTATCCGTACGCAAGATTATTGAGATCCACTGTTGTCATTCCGTACAGCTGGTCTACCGTTACCACACTTCCTGTCATCTTGACCCATTTGCATCGAAACAATGGGACCTTAAAATTAGAACCATAGTCAAGTTCTCATATGTCCTCTATGTAACCATAATATGTGTCCTTTTTCCCATTCTCGTCCGTTGCATCAAATCGGACACCACTGTTTTGGTTTGTGCTCTTTTTATCTTGGGTGTGCGTGTAAAATATATTCCCATTGATCTTGTAACCTTGGAAAGTCAATATAGTTGAAGATGGAGACCTGGCCAACAAGTACAACTGATCTCCAATAGTGGTGTCATTCATAAGATGTGTCTGCAACCAACCGCCGAAAGTCTTCACGTGTTCATCTCTAATCAACCTATCAGACTGCCCCGGGTAGTTCGAGCGTACAATATTCTTGTGTACCTCGATATATGGAGCCACCAAGGTGGAACTTTGCAGAATGGTATAGTGTGCTTTAGTGAAAGAATGTCCATCCATACATATCTTTGCTTTCTTTCCTAGCATGCCTTTTCCACTAAGTCCCTTCATGTCGTGATTCAGGTACACCGATCGGCTTAAGGTCAGGAATAAAGTCAACACAAAAACTCAATGACCTCCTTTGTTCCATATCCCTTGGAGATTTTTCCTTCTGGCCTCGCACAGTTATGGACATATTTCTTTAAAACTCCCATAAATCTCTCAAAGGGGAACATATTGTGTAGAAATACAGGACCGGGAATGGTAATCTCTTCGACTAGGTGAACTAGAAGGTGCGTCATTATGTTGAAGAAGGATGGTGGGAACACCAACTCAAAACTGACAAGACACTGGACCACATCTTTCTGTAACCCTGGTAGACTTTCTGGATCGATTACCTTCTGAGAAATTGCATTGAGGAACGAACATAGCTTCATAATGGGTACTCTAACATTTTCTGGCAGAAGCCCCCTCAAAGCAACCGGAAGCAACTGCATCATAAGCACGTGGCAGTCATGAGACTTCAGGTTCTGGAATTTTTTCTCTGCCATATTTATTATTCCCTTTATATTGGACGAGAAGCCAGAAGGAACCTTGATACTACTCAGGCATTCAAAAAAGATTTCCTTCTCTTCCTTGGTAAGAGCGTAGCTGGCAGTACCTTGAAACAACTCTGGATGCCTTCCTTCTCGGTATTTCATACATTGTCGGTCCTGTCGTGCTTCTGGTGTATCTTTATTCTTTCCATACACGCCCAAGAAGCCTAGCAGTATCACGCAAACATTCTTCGTCATGTGCATCACGTCGATTGCAGAGCGGACCTCTAAGACTTTCCAATAGGGTAGCTCCCAAAATATAGATTTCTTCTTCCACATGGGTGCGTGTCCGCCAGCTTCCTTCGGAACGGACTGTCCGCCAGGACCCTTTCCAAAGATTACTTTTAAATCCTTCACCATATCAAATACATCATCACCAGTACGACGGACAGGATTACTCCGGTGATCTGTTTCACCATTGAAATGCTTGCCTTTCCTTCTTAGGGAATGCGTGGGCGGAAGAAAACGACGTTTCCCTAGGTACACATTCTTCTCGCACTTATCCAAATAATGTTGGAATTATTCCCTAGAGGCAATAATAAAGATGTTATTATTATAATTCTTGTTCATGATAATGTTTATATTCCATGCTAGAATTGTATTAAGCGGAAACTTTAATACTTGTGTGGTTTGTGAACAACACCGTGTCCCTAGTACGCCTCTATGGACTAGCTCATTTATCAATGATGGTTAAGGTTTCCTAATCATAGACATGAGTTGTCAATTGATAATGAGATCATATCATTGGGAGAATGATATGGTGGATAGACCCAAACTAAGCGAAGCAATTAGATCGTGTCATCGTGTTCGTATTTGCGAAGCTTTTCTTATGTCAAATATTGTATTCCTTAGACCATGAGATAATACAACTCCCTGGTATCGGAAGAAAGCTTTGAGGTCATCAAACGTCATCCTATGAGAGGGTGATCATAAAGGTGTCTCTCAGGTGATCGGAAAGTATCTGTTGGGTTGTATGTATCGAGATGGAATTTGTCCCTCCCAAGTCGGAGAGATATACTTCGGGCCCACTCGGTAATCGATATCAACACCGCTTGCAAGCATGTGGTTAAGGATTTAATCACAAAGTGATATCGGATTACGGAACGAGTAAAGTACTTGCTGTGAACGAGATTGAACTAGGTATGACGATACCGACGATCGAATCTCGGGCAAGTAAAATATCGCGAGACGAAGGGAATATATATATATGGGATTGATTGAATCCTGGCATCGTGGTTCATCCGATATGATCATCGATGAATGTGTGGGAATCAATATGGGTGCCCAGACCCCGCTGTTGATTATTGATAGAAGATCATGTCTGCATATTCTCGAACCCGCAGGGTCACACACTTAACGTGTCTCGATGCTAGGATAGATTGGATAATTGGTTTATGAATTTTTGTTCGGAGTCTCGGATGGGATCCGGGATATCACGAGAGGTTCCGGAATGGTCCGGAGAATAAGATTCATATAAGGCAGTGCAGTTTTTTGGAGTTCGGAATTGTTCCGGGTTAATCGGTATTGTACCAGAAGCTTCTAGAACCTTCCGGAAGGGGACCAACGTGGCCCCACCTTCCGGGAGGGTGCATGGGCCTATGAGGGAGTGTCCTGGCCGCATTGGGCCAGGGGCACAAGGCCCCATAGGGCCCAGCCGATCCTAGAGAGTTTAAATCGTTTAAACTAGAGATAGGGTTTCTAGAAGAGGGGAGAGTCCATGCCCCCCACTCCTTATCCCTTGGCCGTCGGTTTTGGGCTTGGAGGAGGGGCAAGGTGTAGCATCCCATTTGTCTAACAACTGTAATGCTACTTGGTTTAGTAATATAATGGCTACTTCATATACATAATTGTTGCATCATCATTATTTCATGCTCATGTCATCATGCCACCTTGCATTTGAGCATCATATAAAACCTTTTGTGTGTTGATTCTTCTCTCATATGCATTGTAAATTGTATTTGCCTCTTGATATTGTATTTGGTTCTTGATACATTGTTAAATGCCCAAGTTGAGTTGGGGGCATATCTTTTGTTGACTCCACCACCCTTTCTTTCACCACTTTGTAATTCCACCATCCCATGATCCATGAGCTTGTGTCTTATTTTATTTGGTATTTAATCTAGCTCATGTGAGATAGGATGGATCCAATTCTTCAATCCTTTTGCTTGACCCTTACTCCAACTTTGGGAGGATGCAAATAAACAAATGCCATGGAAGTTATTTTGTTTTCACAAGATTAAACAAGGCATTAAATATTTTGCATGGGCCATGCAACCACCACCCCTTGTTTTCTTTTCTTCCTTTTGCTTGATCTTGTTTGATCTTTGTTGGATCTTGCTTGGTCTTGCTTGATGCATGTAAGCATCTAGAACCCTAAGACCCCCTCTATCTTACCTTTCTCTCTAAAGCACACCCCTAGCTAACCCTGGCCGAGACCACCTCCCCTCCTTTCTCTAAACCTAGCTAAAACTTAAGCCTAACCCTCGTCTATCCTAGTTGCACCCATGATCTACCCCATCACCCCCTCTCTCTAAACCCTCCTCTCAATACAAAACCCTAACCCTAATTACCTAACCTCTATCACCATCTACCATACCACCACCCTCTAACCTAACCCGAGGCCACCCTCTAACCGAGCCTATCCTGCTAACCCGAGCCTCCCCATGCATGCCCCATCCCTCCTCTCTCTAGCTAACCGAGCCACCACCCTGCCCTAAAACCCTACCCGAGCCTAGCTCCACCCTCTCTCCTCTCTCTCTCTTTCTCTCTATGCCATGAGGGCCCCCCCTAGCCGAGCCTGCCCCGAGCTCCCTCCTCCCTGACCCTACCTGGCAGCCCCATCCCCATGCCTAGCTACCCCTGCCCCTGGCCGATCACGTGAGGGAGGACAAAGGTGGCACCGAGGCCACCTTTATCACCTTCCCCTCCCCCAAGCCAACCACCTCACCCCGTCCTTATCTACCCCCTCTCCCACCTTTTTCTGCCTCGCCAGATCCGTCCCAGGCCGCCCCTCTCCTCTGCCTCACCTCCCCACCTAACCCTGCTACCTCTCTCTCTTCCAACGTCGGCCACCGTCGGCTCCCTCTCGTCCACATCGATCCAGGAGGCGGGCGAGGAGCTAGGGTTATCGAGGAAGCTCAGCAAGGCCTCTGCATCGCCCCTGTACCCGCACGCGAGGAGGAGGAGCCCCAGGACGAGCTACACGCCAACGCACCGACGCAAACCCTAACCGCCGGTGCGCCAGCCTCGCCGACAATCGAGACCGCCTCGAGCCGATCCGCCTACGCCAACGCCCTCACGGTGAGCCCACAAACCCCCTAGACACGTCCCTGCCCTGCCTTGTTTCCTGTCGGCGACGAGCGCTCCGTCGAGCACACTCTGTGCACCGGCGGCCGCGCGCGTCCGCTCACTCCCGCGCCGTCTAGGGCTTTATCTAGCCCGCGCCCGCCCCCCAGACACCAACCCCACACCATCGCAGTGGCTGCCGCCTCGCAGCGCGCGCGCCAGGTCCCGCGTTCGACCCCCCATCTCGCCGCGCCATGCGCGGTTTGTTCTCTGCACGCGCGGAAGAAGCACAGTACTGCGTGGTACTTTTCCCAAAAACCCCCCCACCTTTTTCGTTTGCGCAGCCCGCGACCCCTGGAGACCCACCTGTCTGTGCCTCTGGCCGTTTTGCAAAAAGGTTCCTAGCTTTTTAAGTTCTCAACCCGCAGTCCCCGCTGAGCCGCGTGGCAGCCCCACTGGCGTGTGGGTCCGCAGAGCCTCGGTCCCCACCTGTCGGCCTCTGTGGCTGGCATAGCACGCGGTGACAGAAGTTTTCTGTGCGTCAGTGTCGTCCAGTCAGCATGGCCCCACTGACCAGCGACTATGGCTGGGTTCTGGCTGGGTAACAAAAACTTTTCTGAGAATCTGTTTAAATTCAAATCTATTTCAAATTAATTCAAATTCAAAATTAAATCTGTTTTCAAATAACTTTTAAAATATAAATCCAAATAATATAAATAATATATGTTCTGAGATCAGAAAAATGTGAGGATTTTAAATATGCCATTCAAAATATTATTTGAACACTTTAAATTTCAAGTTGAGTAAAATTACATCAAAATGCCCCTGGACCTTAAATAATTAATAACTTTTGATTTATAACTCCGAATTTAACAAATGATATGTCTAAAATGATTAGCTCGATGAGACCTTTCTGTCTATGCATTCCATGATATGAATTGAAGCATGCATCACATAAATATATAGTATACAGCAACTATTATGACAATAAAATGTGACCAAAACTCAATAAAAAAATGTTATTTCTTGTACTCTACACCTCACCCATGCCATGCTCCATTATTGCCATGCAACTTGTGCATCATTCATCATGGCATGATTGTTTGCTTGACGCATTTAATTCATATGCTTGTGCACCTTATTTATGTTGGCCCTTGTTTGTTTGGTTCTTCTTCGAATAGACGTTGAGCAGGGGATATATCAAGAGATCCAGGAGCACTACCCAGATCCTTCTCTCACTTCAACTGAGCTGCCAGGCAAGCACTACCACATGCTTGCATACATATAGTACCTATTGCCTCTATCTTACTCTTGCATCATTGAGTCGCGATTGCATTAAATTGAATCCCAAGTATTGCATAGCCTTTACTTTTCAACCCCACCGAAGTTGTTCCTCCATCCCATGAGCCATTACTACAGGAGTTGTTTGAGCCATGCGAGTCGTAGAACAGCATGTGTAGGGTATGTGAGTGTCCGATGGAGAACGAGGTACCTAAACAACTTAATCTGAGTAGTATGCGATAAATAATGAAAGTGGCACCGGTGAGCAACATCTGCTATTTGGTTTTTCCTGCTCACTTGTGTCCCGTAAGCCCCGAGTACTTGATTCCTGTTCCAAGAATATTCGCGCTATCCACATCCGGGAGGTATATGGGACCCCCCTGAGCCAGAGCTTGATTCATTCTTATTTCTTGGGGCCACAAACTAGTTTGAGGTTTTATTTACTATCCTGTACTTATGCCATGCTTTACTGCTTTATTTAAATTGTGCGACAGATAGCACCTGTACTGTTAAGGAAAGCGGAGTGTTTTCGCGGTATCGACAAGCCCAGTTTTGGGTTCCCAGTCGTTTACAGCCACTGGCGCAAACCTTGAGTCCGTCTCGGAGTCAGCTAGCTTCGTTGCGGGTGTACTCAATGGGGTGGCCCCCTGAAATATTTCTGAATCTGGTGATTGCTTTGTCGTGAAGGCCTCGTTGGGTTTTGATTTGGTTTTTCCGAGGTTGATCGAGTGTGTGTTGCTATTTGTGCACCCCTGTAGGGTAAAACTTTCTGAAAGCCGTGTCCGCGGTTATGGACGACTTGGAGCACAGTTTCTGGATCATAGACAAGCATAACTAAAGTACCGCTTTTAATTTGACTAAGTAACTGACTAGTAAATAGTGCAATACTCATGGAATGGATAATAAAACTGCCAACGGATGGGGGGTTGTTCGTCCGCTTCCTCGATGGTAAGCGGGGAGGAGGATGGATCTGTTAAGATTACCAATATAACTGTTGTTATTAATTCACGGACATCCGTCTATCTTTGGTTAGGCGGATGGTTAGCGAGTATCTATAGAACTGCTAGGGTTTATCTTTTGTTGCAATTGCGTCACCCCAGGTTGTGTCCCCTTTAGAGGCATAAAGACTTGCTGAGTACCCCTAGGGTCTCACACGATAAATTATTTGATTCAGATGAACAGGTACACTCGCAAGATGGATACTGGGTGGAGGATACGGATGATGTGGGCAACGATCATTCGGTGTAGAGATTCCGGGAACGGGGATCCGTGAGATCTGTGGGCGGGATGTGCTTATTTTATGGGCATCTTATGCCAATTTGCTTCTTATCCGTACTCGGATTTTGTTTGCCGCTTCCGCCTGATACTCTGATGTGTGATGTATGAGGAGATATCCTAACTATTATATCTATCTAGGACATTTGAATCTTGCCGTATGGCGTTGCTATATTTCCTTTCTTTTTAGATGGAATGGCTCTGATGTACTATTGTATGGTGGCTTGCATACATACTCATTTGTGTATGTAGTTGATCCCTTCGCCTGCCGATTACGCCGCCTGTACTTGTCCCGATGAGATGGAAATGGTTGGGACGGACGAAAGGTCTACCCGTGAGTGGCATTTGGGCCCCACCGTACTATTTCAACCATTTCCGCTCATCCAGGCTTGTATCTAGGAGCGTAATTCACCGAGGTAGTTACAATTGGTATCAGAGCCATCCCGACCTTCAGGGTCTCAGCCAAATGGTCGTTGTCAGTCTAGCAAATATTTTTGGTAGTTATGTATACTAGGGAAAAACAAAACACGAGAGTAGGTCTGCTTCCACTTTTTCTTCTTACCCACCCATCCACCCTTTTCTGGTAAGGAAGTGTAACGTTTTCAATCCTCTTCTCAAAAGTTCAAACTAGGATTCACGTGTTCTGGGTTTCCGTAGTACCATAGGTTGTGTGTGTGTGTTCGTCACCGAAGTTGCTAATCTTTAGGTTCATCATAAGAAGAAGGGGTTAGGATATGTGTTTTACTTATTCATGTGCGGAGTAATGATTTGAGTGCGGGATGGAGTCGCGACCATACCACTACTCTTGTCATTCGCTCTTGTACATTGAGTTGGTAGAGTCACTAATCTTGATCCGTTAAGTGATTTTGCGCATATGCTGGTATTTTAATGCCGAAATTTGCGGAAAAAATTTCTTGGATATATCTGTGTACCACACTCCTTTTCAGTCGTGTGCGATATGCTTAATATCTTCTAGGTGCTTTGAACTTTGTTGATATTTTAATACCATCTTAGTAAATTGTATCCTTTAATCTTGAGTAATTCCATCTTGGTACTATTTATGGATTATTATTATTCTCCATCATAGTACTGACTTGTGTTTTATATCAATCACAGGATGGCTCCACCACACCGTTCTGAGGAGGACATACAACCTGAACTGGGGGCCGCGTTGTCAAGCATCGCCAATGCCTTGGCAGCAATGCAGCAGAGCCAACAGCGTTTTGAAGAGAGCGTTCGGAGGAATGAGTTTGTTCCGCTACCTCCACCTCCCAAGCGCGGAGACATCAAAAGCTTCCTGAAGTTCAACCCACGCCAGTTTGATGTTTCTGATCAACCACTTGATGCTGATGATTGGTTGCGTGAGGTGTCTAGGCTACTGGTGACTGCTGATGTTCCTGAGCAAGAATGGGTAAAGTGTGCCACTCACCTTCTGAAAGGAGATGCAGCCCTCTGGTGGGAGAATTACTTGAAGGCAAACCGCACGGATTTTCAGCCTACTTGGGGACAGTTCTCTGGAGCCTTCAAAGAGCAGTATCTGTCAGAAATTGTCATGGAAAGGATGAAGGAAGTGTTTCTCAACCTCAAGCAGGGAATGACAATGTCAACACCTATATCAGGAACTTCATGAACCTTTCTCGTTATGGTGGCGATGAGATCTCAGATGACAAGAAGAAGCAAAAGAGGTTCAGGCAAGGGCTCAATGCATCGATCAAATATGCAATCACACATGCAAGACCGGCGTCTTTTCTGGAACTTCAGCATACAGCTCTGCAGGAAGAAGCAAGTAAGCAAATGTTTGAGGAGTCAAAGAAACACAACCGTGATGCAGCAAGTTCTTCAGCAATGGAAGCTCCTTCTAAGCGTCGTGTTTGGGTTCCTAACACCCCACTGTCGCTCCCGGCTTCACCAAGACCTGCAAGCTTCGCGACAAGGCCACCAAACTTCCTCACTGCTGCTCCCAGGGGCTACAACAACCACCACCCTGGAGCGCCTGGCGGAGTCCCTGGCTACGTTGCTCCACGTCCACCTGGTGCTTGCTTCACGTGTGGAGAGACTGGGCATCAGTATTGGAACTGTCCGATGAAAAACAAGGCTCTTCCTCCACCACCTCCAAGATCTGCGGCAAGCTCTCCTATGGTTCGTGCACCACCACCTCGGGCTCTCAACATCAACACCAAGCCCGGGTCTACTGTTGCTCGTGCCAACTGTGTCAACGCCGCTCAAGCTGAGCATGCACCTGGAGTTGTGATGGGTATGCTATCCGTTAACTCAGTCCCTGCGCGAGTTTTGTTTGATTCTGGTGCATCGCATTCTTTTGTTTCTATCAAGTTTGCAAATGAGAATGGGTTAGCGTTGGATCCTCTACTCAAGCGGTTAATGGTCCTTTCTCCTGGAGCAAAGATGGCAGCTTCTAAAATCAGTCATGGCAATCAAGTTGAGATTGGTGGCTCTTCGTTCTCGGCGTCCTTAATTGTGCTGGGCAATTCTGACATTGATGACATCTTGGGCATGGATTGGTTGACAGCAAATGCAGCTGTGATTGATTGTGCTGAACGCTCGGTTTCGCTGAAGATTCCTGAAGGCCATATAGTCTTTTCGCCAAGTCTGACTCCTGCTATCCAGCTTTTCTCTTTGGCGGCTCTGAATGATGATGCTATGGAAGCTATTCAGAGTGTTCCGGTGGTCTGTGAGTTCCCAGATGTCTTTCCTGAAGAGTTGCCAGGTATGCCTCCGGATCGTGAGGTTGAGTTTGTAATTGAACTTGAACCTGGAACGGCTCCTATCTCCAAGCGACCTTATAAAATGGGTCCTGCTGAGTTGGCTGAACTCAAACGTCAGCTTGATGAACAAGAGAAGTTGGGTTTCATTCAACACAGTACTTCTTCTTGGGGTAGCCCAACAATCTTTGTGAAGAAGCGAGACAGGACTGATAGACTTTGTGTTGACTATCGGGCTCTCAATGCTAAAACCATCAAGAACAAATATCCCCTTCCGCGGATCAATGATCTCTTCGATCAGCTAGCCGGAGCTGTGTTGTTCTCTAAGCTGGACTTGAGAAGTGGGTATCACCAAATCAAGATTCGCAAGGAAGATGTTCCTAAGACAGCTTTCACCACCCGCTATGGCCTGTACGAGTACACGGTCATGTCTTTCGGCCTCACCAACGCACCTGCTACCTTCTCAAGGCTCATGAACTCGGTTTTCATGGAGTATCTTGATAAGTTCGTTGTGGTCTATCTGGATGACATCTTGGTCTATTCTAAGTCTAAGGAAGAACATGAAGAACACCTTCGATGTGTCCTAAACAAGCTTCGTGAGAACCGTTTGTATGCAAAGTTCTCCAAGTGTGAGTTTTGGCTGCCTGAAGTAACCTATCTTGGTCATGTCATCTCTGCCAAGGGCATTGCAGTCAATCCGGAAACTGTAAAGACAATTGTTGAATGGCTTCCTCCTGCTAATGTCAAAGAAGTACGGAGTTTCCTGGGTTTGGCTAGTTATTGCCGTCGCTTCGTTCAGAACTTTTCGAAGATAGCGAAGCCTCTTACCGATCTTCTCAAGAAGGGCAAGAAATACCTTTGGACTCCTGCATGTCAAGCAAGTTTTGAGACACTCAAAGAGAAGCTCACTTCCACGCCAGTCTTGGTTCCTCCGGACACATCTAAGCCTTTCCAGATATTCTGTGACGCCTCTTTGCAAGGTTGGGAGCGGTCCTTATGCAGGAAAGACAAGTTGTTGCTTATGCCTCTCGACAGTTGAAGACGCATGAGATCAACTATCCTACACATGACCTGGAGCTCGCAGCGGTGGTCTTTGCTTTGAAGCTTTGGAGGCACTACTTGCTTGGCAACCGGTGTGAGATCTTTTCTGATCACAAGAGTCTGAAGTATATCTTTACTCAGCCTGATCTCAACCTTCGGCAGAGGAGATGGATTGAAGCAATCAATGACTTTGATTTGACAATCAATTACACACCAGGCAAAGCTAATGTCATGGCCGATGCTCTCAGCCGCAAAGCTTATGTCAATAATCTAGTGATGGAAGAACAACAGCCTCTCCTATGTGCGGAATTCCGTCAGCTCAACCTTGAAGTGCTGGAACAAGGGTATCTCACGAACCTTCTGGCTACTCCTCTCTTGGAAGAACAGATTCGCTTTCGTCAGCTTGGTGATCCGCACACCAGAAAGATCATCTCCCAGCTGCAGCTTCCGAAGTATGAGGCCTTCCACGTCGATGATCAAGGCACGCTCTTCTTTGAACACCGGATGTTTGTTCCGAACTATCCGGGTTTGAGAGAGCAAGTTCTCAAGGAAGCGCATGAATCTGTTCTTTCTATCCACCCTGGCAGCACAAAGATGTACATGGACTTGAAAACACAATATTGGTGGCCGGGTCTGAAACGATATTGCGCCAAGTACGTCTCGGAGTGTGATGTCTGCCGCAGAGTGAAAGCTGTCCATCAGAAACCTTCAGGTCTTCTACAGCCATTGAAACCTCCGGAGTGGAAATGGGAGAAAGTAGAGGTGGACTTCATCACTGATTTTCCAAGGTCGCAGAAGGGCAACAATGCAATCTTTGTTGTCATTGACAGGCTTTCTAAAGTGGCTCATTTCTTCCCCGTCAAAGAAACAATTTCTGGAATTCAGTTGGCTGAGCTCTACATCAACAGAATTTTATCTCTGTATGGGGTTCCGCTTGAGATCAGTTCAGACCGTGGAAGCATCTTCACTTCCAAGTTCTGGGAAAGTTTCCAGAATGCTTTGGGAACAAAGTTGAACTTCATCACAGCTTACCACCCTCAGTCGCAAGGACAAGTTGAGAGGATCAATCAGATTCTGGAGGATATGCTTCGTGCTTGCGTTATCTCTTTTGGCATGAAGTGGGAAGAATGTCTTCCTTATGCTGAGTTCTCTTACAACAACAGCTTCCAGAAAAGTCTAAAGATGGCACCATTTGAGGCTCTCTATGGCCGCAAATGCAGGACTCCGATTGGTTGGTCGGGTGCAGGAGAAAGGATATGGTTTGGCCCTGACATTGTAACTCAAGCAGAGGAGAAGGTGCACATCATTCTGGAAAACCTGAAGATTGCTCAAAGTCGCCAGAAGAGCAATTATGACAGGAAACACATGGACATGGAGTATGCCACTGGTGATCTCGTTTACCTTCGTGTCACTCCCATGAAAGGCACGCACCGCTTTGGTATCAAAGGAAAGCTGGCTCCTAGATACATCGGTCCTTTCAAAATTCGTGGAAGAAGAGGAGAAGTTGCTTATGCTCTTGAGCTCCCAGAAAAACTCAAGGTCCATGATGTTTTTCACATCTCTCAACTCAAGAAGTGCTTCAAGGATCCCGGCAGGACCGTGGATCATGAGCTAATCAATCTCCAAGAAGACCTGTCTTATCAAGAACTTCCCACCAAAATCCTTGAGTTCGCAGAAAGAAAGACTCGCAACAAGTCCATCAAGTTCTGCAAGGTGCAGTGGTCTCACCACTCCGTGGATGAAGCCACTTGGGAACGTGAAGATGAGCTCCGTGCCAGCTATCCTACCCTCTTTGAGTCTTCTTCTTCTTCCTAGAATCTCGGGGCGAGATTCCTGTTTAGTGGGGGAGAGTTGTAGCATCCCATTTGTCTAACAACTGTAATGCTACTTGGTTTAGTAATATAATGGCTACTTCATATACATAATTGTTGCATCATCATTATTTCATGCTCATGTCATCATGCCACCTTGCATTTGAGCATCATATAAAACCTTTTGTGTGTTGATTCTTCTCTCATATGCATTGTAAATTGTATTTGCCTCTTGATATTGTATTTGGTTCTTGATACATTGTTAAATGCCCAAGTTGAGTTGGGGCATATCTTTTGTTGACTCCACCACCCTTTCTTTCACCACTTTGTAATTCCACCATCCCATGATCCATGAGCTTGTGTCTTATTTTATTTCGTATTTAATCTAGCTCATGTGAGATAGGATGGATCCAATTGTTCAATCCTTTTGCTTGACCCTTACTCCAACTTTGGGAGGATGCAAATAAACAAATGCCATGGAAGTTATTTTGTTTTCACAAGATTAAACAAGGCATTAAATATTTTGCATGGGCCATGCAACCACCACCCCTTGTTTTCTTTTCTTCCTTTTGCTTGATCTTGTTTGATCTTTGTTGGATCTTGCTTGGTCTTGCTTGATGCATGTAAGCATCTAGAACCCTAAGCCCCCCTCTATCTTACCTTTCTCTCTAAAGCACACCCCTAGCTAAAACCTGGCCGAGACCACCTCCCCTCCTTTCTCTAAACCTAGCTAAAACTTAAGCCTAACCCTCGTCTATCCTAGTTGCACCCATGATCTACCCCATCACCCCCTCTCTCTAAACCCTCCTCTCAATCCAAAACCCTAACCATAATCACCTAACCTCTATCACCATCTACCATACCACCACCCTCTAACCTAACCCGAGGCCACCCTCTAACCGAGCCTATCCTGCTAACCCGAGCCTCCCCATGCATGCCCCATCCCTCCTCTCTCTAGCTAACCGAGCCACCACCCTACCCTAAAACCCTACCCGAGCCTAGCTCCACCCTCTCTCCTCTCTCTCTCTTTCTCTCTATGCCATGAGGGCCCCCCCCCTAGCTGAGCCTGCCTCGAGCTCCCTCCTCCCTGGCCCTACCTGGCAGCCCCATTCCCATGCCTAGCTACCCCTGCCCCTGGCCGATCACGTGAGGGAGGACAAAGGTGGCACCGAGGCCACCTTTATCACCTTCCCCTCCCCCAAGCCAACCAACTCACCCCGTCCTTATCTACCCCCTCTCCCACCTTTTTCTGCCTCGCCAGATCCGTCCCAGGCCGCCCCTCTCCTCTGCCTCACCTCCCCACCTAACCCTGCTACCTCTCTCTCTTCCAACGTCGGCCACCGTCGGCTCCCTCTCGTCCACATCGATCCAGGAGGCGGGCGAGGAGCTAGGGTTATCGAGGAAGCTCAGCAAGGCCTCTGCATCGCCCCTATACCCGCACACGAGGAGGAGGAGCCCCAGGACGAGCTACACGCCAACGCACCGACGCAAACCCTAACCGCCGGTGCGCCAGCCTCGCCGACAATCGAGACCGCCTCGAGCCGATCCGCCTACGCCAACGCCCTCACGGTGAGCCCACAAACCCCCTAGACACGTCCCTGCCCTGCCTTGTTTCCTGTCGGCGACGAGCGCTCCGTCGAGCACACTCTGTGCACCGGCGGCCGCGCGCGTCCGCTCACTCCCGCGCCGTCTAGGGCTTTATCTAGCCCGCGCCCGCCCCCCAGACACCAACCCCACACCATCGCAGTGGCTGCCGCTTCGCAGCGCGCGCGCCAGGTCCCGCGTTCGACCCCCTATCTCGTCGCGCCGTGCGCGGTTTGTTCTTTGCACCCGCGGAAGAAGCACAGTACCGCGTGGTACTTTTCCCAAAAACCCCCCCACCTTTTTCGTTTGCGCAGCCCGCGACCCCTGGAGACCCACCTGTCTGTGCCTCTGGCCGTTTTGCAAAAAGGTTCCTAGCTTTTTAAGTTCTCAACCCGCAGTCCCCGCTGAGCCGCGTGGCAGCCCCACTGGCGTGTGGGTCCGCAGAGCCTCGGTCCCCACCTGTCGGCCTCTGTGGCTGGCTTAGCACGCGGTGGCAGAAGTTTTCTGTGCGTCCGTGTCGTCCAGTCAGCATGGCCCCATTGGCCAGCGACTATGGCTGGGTTCTAGCTGGGTAACAAAAACTTTTCTGAGAATCTGTTTAAATTCAAATCTATTTCAAATTATTTCAAATTCAAAATTAAATCTGTTTTCAAATAACTTTTAAAATATAAATCCAAATAATATATGTTCTGAGATCAGAAAAATGTGAGGATTTTAAATATGCCATTCAAAATATTATTTGAACACTTTAAATTTCAAGTTGAGTAAAATTACATCAAAATGCCCCTGGACCTTAAATAATTAATAACTTTTGATTTATAACTCCGAATTTAACAAATGATATGTCTAAAATGATTAGCTCGACGAGACCTTTCTGTCTATGCATTCCATGATATGAATTGAAGTATGCATCACATAAATATATAGTATACAGCAACTATTATGACAATAAAATGTGACCAAAACTCAATAAAAAAATGTTATTTCTTGTACTCTACACCTCACCCATGCCATGCTCCATTATTGCCATGCAACTTGTGCATCATTCATCATGGCATGATTGTTTGCTTGACGCATTTAATTCATATGCTTGTGCACCTTATTTATGTTGGCCCTTGTTTGTTTGGTTCTTCTTCGAATAGACGTTGAGCAGGGGATATATCAAGAGATCCAGGAGCACTACCCAGATCCTTCTCTCACTTCAACTGAGCTGCTAGGCAAGCACTACCACATGCTTGCATACATATAGTACCTATTGCCTCTATCTTACTCTTGCATCATTGAGTCGCGATTGCATTAAATTGAATCCCAAGTATTGCATAGCCTTTACTTTTCAACCCCACCGAAGTTGTTCCTCCATCCCATGAGCCATTACTACAGGAGTTGTTTGAGCCATGCGAGTCGTAGAACAGCATGTGTAGGGTATGTGAGTGTCCGATGGAGAACGAGGTACCTAAACAACTTAATCTGAGTAGTATGCGATAACTAATGAAAGTGGCACCGGTGAGCAACATCTGCTATTTGGTTTTTCCTGCTCACTTGTGTCCCGTAAGCCCCGAGTACTTGATTCCTGTTCCAAGAATATTCGCGCTATCCACATCCGGGAGGTATATGGGACCCCCCCTGAGCCAGAGCTTGATTCATTCTTATTTCTTGGGGCCACAAACTAGTTTGAGGTTTTATTTACTATCCTGTACTTATGCCATGCTTTACTGCTTTATTTAAATTGTGCGACAGATAGCACATGTACTGTTTAGGAAAGCGGAGTGTTTTCGCGGTAACAAGCCCAGTTTTGGGTTCCCAGTCGTTTACAGCCACTGGCGCAAACCTTGAGTCCGTCTCGGAGTCAGCTAGCTTCGTTGCGGGTGTACTCAATGGGGTGGCCCCCTGAAATATTTCTGAATCTGGTGATTGCTTTGTCGTGAAGGCCTCGTTGGGTTTTGATTTGGTTTTTCTGAGGTTGATCGAGTGTGTGTTGCTATTTGTGCACCCCTGCAGGGTAAAACTTTCTGAAAGCCGTGTCCGCGGTTATGGACGACTCGGAGCACAGTTTCTGGATCATAGACAAGCATAACTAAAGTACCGCTTTTAATTTGACTAAGTAACTGACTAGTAAATAGTGCAATACTCATGGAATGGATAATAAAACTGCCAACGGATGGGGGGTTGTTCGTCTGCTTCCTCGATGGTAAGCGGGGAGGAGGATGGATCTGTTAAGATTACCAATATAACTGTTGTTATTAATTCACGGACATCCGTCTATCTTTGGTTAGGAGGATGGTTAGCGAGTATCTATAGAACTGCTAGGGTTTATCTTTTGCTGCAATTGCGTCACCCCAGGTTGTGTCCCCTTTAGAGGCATAAAGACTTGCTGAGTACCCCTAGGGTCTCACATGATAAATTATTTGATTCAGATGAACAGGTACACTCGCAAGATGGATACTGGGTGGAGGAGACGGATGATGTGGGCAACGATCATTCGGTGTAGATATTCCGGGAACGGGGATCCGTGAGATCTGTGGGCGGGATGTGCTTATTTTATGGGGCATCTTATGCCAATTTGCTTCTTATCCGTACTCGGATTTTGTTTGCCGCTTCCGCCTGATACTCTGATGTGTGATGTATGAGGAGATATCCTAACTATTATATCTATCTAGGACATTTGAATCTTGCCGTATGGCGTTGTTATATTTCCTTTCTTTTTAGATGGAATGGCTATGATGTACTTTTGTATGGTGGCTTGCATACATACTCATTTGTGTATGTAGTTGATCCCTTCGCCTGCCGATTACGCCGCCCGTACTTGTCCCGATGAGATGGAAATGGTTGGGACGGCCGAAAGGTCTACCCGTGAGTGGCATTTGGGCCCCACCGTACTATTTCAACCATTTCCGCTCATCCAGGCTTGTATCTAGGAGCGTAATTCACCGAGGTAGTTACACAAGGGCTGGCCACCCCCCCTCTATATATAGAGGGCTGGTGCGCCCCCTCCCCCCTACACCTTCCTCCAAGCCCTAGCTGCCTTGCTACCTTCCTCTCTCCCTCTCGACTGTTTGTAGGCGAAGCCCTGCTGCAGAAATTCTCCACCATATACACCACGCTGTCGTGTTGTAGATCCAATCTATCTCTCCACCATACTTGCTGGTCCGAGGAAGGAGGAGACGTCGAGGTGTTGCACGTGTGCATCTCACGGAGGCACTGCCACTTGTGGTGCTAGATCGGATCGGATCGCGAGGAGGAGAAGCGAGTACGACTACATCACCCACGTTCCGACGAACGTTCCGCTATGCGAATCTTCAAGGGTATGAAGATCTAATCTAATCTCTCTCGTTGTTTGCATCTCCTAGATTAGATCTTGGCTTTCCCTCTGTTCGCATCCGTAGAAAATTTTGATTTACTATGCCGCGAAACCCTTCAGTGGTATCAGAGCTAGATCTATGCGTAGATGTGTTTCACGAGTAGAACGCAACATGGTTGTTGCGGGCGTTGATGTTTTCTGTTGCAAGCCTCTTGTTTGTGTTCTTCTTATGACGCGGGTGTAGGGTTTCGTAGCATGGAAAACAAAATTTTCTATCGCATACAAACAAACAAGCCAAGATCCATCTACTAGATTGTAGCAACGAGTCGATGGAATAACTCACCCTCGAAGATTCCAAAGCGTTTAACGAGAGCGGATTCTCGTGGGTGATGTAGTCGTACTCTTCCCGATCTCAAGATCGTGTAGATGATCCTTCCGGCGCTGCGTTCCGGCAGCGCTCCCGCAGTCGGTCACACGTTCGGTACTCGACGAAGACCTTCCTCTCCCTTGTTCCAGCAGGCAGCGGAGGTTGTAGCACTCTCCTCGCGATTCCGGCAGCACAACGGCGTGGTACCGGAAGTAGAGGGGAGATCTCGCAGGGCTTCGCCTTAAGCCGGAGCGAGTATGGTGGAGTATGAGAGAGTACTATTAGTGGTCTAGAGATTAGACACACCAATTAGAAGGCTCTAAACCGAAGGCTAGGGCAATTAGAAGCTCTAAACCAAAACGGCTCTAAACCGGAGATTAGAGGATAGGAACTTGTGTGTCTAGAGGAGGAGGCCCTGCCCCTCCTTTTATGGGTGGAGGGTGCGGCCAAGGGGAGGGGAGTCCCTCCCCAAGTCGGCCTTGGTTGGCGCGCCGGCTTGGAGAGGAGACTCCTCCCCCAAGTCGGTTCCCAACTCCTCTTGCTTGTTTCCCACTATTTCTTGTTTTTAGCCGTTTGACTTTCAAACTGGACATTTGACTTTTCTGTTTTAGGATTCAATTTAATCCTTTATTTGGAACAGCAAGAACACTTAGTACATGATGCAATCATTCCAATATGTAATGACACATTCATGTACCCCTCCCCCCCCCCCCCCCCGGAGTGCCGTACATTCCGGAACCTTCTAGAACATTCCCGATGAAAACACCGGAATCATTCCCCAACTCCAAAACAGGACTTTCCTTATATGAATCTTATTCTCCGGACCATTCCGGATCTCCTCGTGATATCCCGGATCCCATCCGAGACTCCGAACAACATTCGGTCTCTTTCTCATAATACCATAACTACTCAAACAACGTCGAATCCTTAAGTGTGTCTCCCTACGGTTCGTGAATTATGCGGACATGATCGAGACACTTCTCCGAACAATAACCAATAGAGGAATCTGGAAATTCATATGGCTCCCACATATTTCTACGATTACTTTGCGATCGAATGAACCACTTACATACGATATCAATTTCCCTTTGTCTCACGATATGTTACTTATCCGAGGTTATGATCGTCGGTATCTCTGCATACCTAGTTCAACCTCGTTACCGATAAGTACTCTTTTCTCGTTCCCGTGATATGTGATCCCTTGTGAGCCAGTCACATGCTTGCAAGCTAATTGGATGACATTTCACCGAGAGGGCCCAGAGTATATCTATCCGTCATATGGATGGACAAATCCCACTCTTGATCCATGTGTTTCAACCAATACTTTCCGAACACTCAATGCCACCTTTATAGCCACCCAGTTACGGTGTGGTGTTTGATGTCATCAAAGCATCCATCCGGTAAAGGTGATATGCATGATCTCATGGTCGAAGGAATTCAGATAACTATGCATCAGAAAGCATATAGCAATTGAACTATTAAAATGACTTGATCTTTATGCTATGCTTATCTATAGGAGTATGTCCATCATATCATTCTCCTAACGATATGATCTTGTTGTTAATAACATCTCAATGTTCATGATGAGGAAACCACAATCATCTATTAACCAATAAGCTAGTATTATATAGAGGCTTTTACTAGGGACTTCAAATTAAGTTTACAAATCACACAAGTATTAATGTTTCCTTGTTAATACTATTATAGCATGACTGTAAACATTTATCATAAACACAAAGATATAATAATAACTACATTTATTATTGCCTCTAGGGCATATCTCCAACAGTCTCCCACTTGCACTAGAGTCATCTAATCTAGATTACATGGTAATGTACCGAACACCCATGGCAGTTTGGTGTTGGTCATGTTTTGCCCTCGGGAGAGGTTTAGTCAACGGATCCGCCACATTCAGATCTGTGTGTACTTTGCAAATCTTTATATCCCCGTCCTGGATATGTTCTCGAATAGCGTGAAAACGTAGCTTGATATGCTTCAGCTTCTTGTGTGACCTTGGTTCTTGCGCATTGGCTATGGCACCCATGTTATCACAGTAGATAGACATTGGGTCCAGCGCACTAGGAACCACACCCAGCTCTGCAATGAACTCTTTCATCCATATCGCTTCTTGTGAAGCTTCCGAAGCAGCCATGTATTCCGATTCAGTTGAAGATCTCGCCACAACGCTTTGCTTTGCACTCCTCCAGCTAACTGCTGCACCATTCAAAATAAATAATTATCCAGATTGTGATTTAGAATCATCTGGATCGGTGTTCCAACTAGCATCGGTGTAATCATTAACAACGAGCTGTTCATCACCTCCATAAGAAAGAACCATATCCTTAGTTCTTCTCAAGTACTTAAGGATGTTTTTGACCGCTGTCCAATGATCCACTCCTGGATCACTTTGATATCTGCTAGTTAAACTAACAGCATATGCAATGTCGGGTCTAGTACATAGCATGGCATACATTAGAGATCCTATGGCTGAGGCATAGGGAGTCTTACTCATCCTTTCTCTATCTTCTGCCGATGTCGGACTTTGAGTTTTACTCAAGGTCGTATTGGGCAACATGGGCAAGAATCCTTTCTTGCTATCTTCCATTCCAAACCTCTTTAGAACTTTGTCCAAATATGTACTCTATGACAATGATATTTGGCGTTTCGATCTATCTCTATAAATATTTATGCCTAATATGTAAGCTGTTTCGCCAAGATCCTTCATTGAAAAACTATTATTCAAATATTCCTTGACACTATTAAGAAGGTCTACATCATTCCCAATCAACAATATGTCATCCACATACAGTATTAAGAATGCTACAGAGCTCCCACTCACTTTCTTGTAAATACAAGCTTCTCCATAAGTTTGTATAAAACCAAAACTTTTGATCACCTTATCAAAACATTGATTCCAACTTCGGGATGCTTGCTTCAATCCATAGATGGACCGTTGAAGTTTGCATACCTTGTTAGCATCTTTAGGATCCACAAAACCTTTGGGTTGCATCATATACAACTCTTCATCAATGTCTCCATTGAGGAATGCTGTTTTGACATCCATCTGCCATATTTCATAATCGTAATATGCAGCGGTTGCTAACATAATCCTCACAGACTTTAGCTTCACTACTGGTGAGAAAGTCTCATCGTAGTCAACTCCTTGAATTTGTCGAAACCCTTTTGCGACAAGTCGAGCTTTATAGACAGTAATATTACCATCAGCATCTGTTTTCTTCTTGAAAATCCATTTGTTCTCGACAGCCTTCCGGCCATCCGGTAAGTCCACCAAAGTCCATACTTGGTTTTCGTACATGGATCCAATCTCGGATTTCATGGCTTCTTGCCATTTATTGGAATCTGGGCTCATCATCGCTTCTTCATATGTCTCGGGGTCGTCGGTGTTGTCCACCAACATGACACTCATAACGGGATCATACCAATCTGGAGTGGTACGAGTTCTCTTTGACCTTCGAGGCTCTGTAGCAACTTCAACCGAAGTTTCATGATCATCATCATTAGCTTCCTCTCTTATTGGTGCAGGCACCACAGGAACTTCTTCCGGTGCTGCGCTACTCGCAATTTCGAGAGAAGGTTCGACAACCTCGTCAAGTTCTACTTTCCTTCCAGTCACTTCTTTCAAGAGAAACTCCTTCTCTAGAAAGGATCCATTCTTGGCAACAAAGATCTTGCCTTCGGATCTATGATAGAAGGTATACCCAATAGTTTCCTTCGGGTATCCTATGAAGACGCATTTTTCCGCTTTGGGTTCAATCTTGTCCGGCTGTAACTTCTTTACATAGGCTTCGCACCCCCAAACTTTAAGGAACGACAATCTAGGTTTCTTCCCAAACCATAATTCATACGGTGTCGTTTCAACGGATTTAGATGGTGCCCTATTTAAAGTGAATGCGGCTGTTTCTAATGCATAACCCCAAAATGATAGCGGTAAATCTGTAAGTGACATCATAGAACGAACCATATCTAAGAGAGTTCGATTACGACGTTCGGACACACCATTACGCTGTGGTGTTCCCGGCGGTGTCAATTGTGAAAGTATTCCGCATTTCTTCAAATGCTCGCCAAACTCGTAACTTAGATATTCACCTCCACGATCAGAACGTAGAAATTTAATCTTCTTGTTACGTTGATTCTCCACTTCACTTTGAAACTCCTTAAACTTCTCGAAAGTTTCGGACTTATGTTTCATGAAATAGATATACCCATATCTACTCAAGTCATCCGTGAAGGTAAGAACATAACGATAACCACCGCGCGATGCTACACTCATTGGACCACACACATCGGTATGTATAATTTCCAATAAGTCCGTAGCTCGCTCCATCATACCAGAAAATGGAGTCTTAGTCATTTTACCCATCAGACATGCTTCGCATCTATCAAGTGATTCAAAATCAAGTGATTCAAGAAGTCCATCGGAATGGAGTTTCTTCATACGCTTCACTCCAATGTGACCAAGACGACAGTGCCACATATAGGTCAAGTTATCGCTCGATTTCAAACGTTTAGCCTTAATGTTATTAATATGTGTATTTCCACTATCGAGATTCAATAAGAATAGACCATCTATCAAAGGTGCATGTGCATAAAACATATTACTCATATAAATCGAACAACCATTATTCTCTGATTTAAACAAGTAACCGTCTCGCAATAAACAAGATCCCGATATAATGTTCATGCTCAACACAGGCACCAAATAACAATTATTTAAGTATAAAACTAATCCCGATGGTAGATGAAGGGGTAGCATGCCGACCGCGATCACATCAACCTTTGATCCATTTCCAACGCGCATCATCACCTCGTTCTTCGCTAGCTTTCGTTTATTCTGCAGTACCTGTTTCGAGTTACAAATATGAGCAACCGAACCAGTATCAAATACCCAGGCACTACTACGAGTACTAGTGAGATACACATCAATAACATGTATATCAGATATACCTTTCTTCTTGATGTTGCCGTTCTTCAAATCCGCCAAGTACTTTGGGCAATTCCGCTTCCAGTGACCTTCTCCCTTGCAGTAAAAGCACTCAGTTTCAGGCTTAAGTCCAGCTCTGGTCTTCTTCATCGGCGTGGTAACTTTCTTACCACCCTTCTTGAAGTGTCCCTTCTGCTTAGACCTGCCTTTCTTGAATTTGGTGGTCTTATTGACCAACAACACTTGGTGCTCTTTCTTGATCTCCACTTCTGCAGATTTCAACATAGCAAAGAGTTCTGACAACGTCTTGCTCATGTTCTGCATGTTGTAGTTCATCACAAAGTTCTTGTAACTTGGTGGTAGTGATTGGAGGACACGGTAAATCCCCAAAGTATTGGGAATCACAATACCCAAACTTTGAAGTTTGTTTGTGTGCCCAGACATCTTAAGCACATGCTCGCTGACGGAGCTGCCCTCTTCCATCTTGCAGTTAAAGAACTTTTCAGAAGCCTCATAACTTTCAATTGCCGCATGGGTCTCAAAAATCAATTTGAGATCCTCGACAATATCATGTGGGTCTGAATTCTCAAACCTCTTCTGAAGCTCCGATTCTAAACCATACAAGATAGCACACTGAACTATGGAGTACTGAGTCTTCCGAGTGAGGTAAACATTCTTTACTTCATCGGGAGCATCAGCTGCAGGTGGGTCACCTAGTGGTGCATCCAGCACATAGGTCAAATTACCAGCTGTGAGGACAATCCTCAAATTGCGGAACCAATCCGCAAAGTTGCTTCCATTGTTTTTCAACTTTTCTTTCTCTAGGAACGCATTAAAATTGATGGTAGGGGCTGCCATTGATCTACAACATATTTGCAATAGTTTAGAATAAGTTTATGACAAATATTGAGTTCAAATTAATATTAAAATTAACCTAGGTGAACTCCCACTCAAAACAATATCCCTCACATTGTTTTAGTGATCACACGAACCAAATCCACCAAATCAACACCGATCATCACGAGAGTTGATATAGTTTCAATGGCGAACAATCGACATGTTCATCATATCTACTATATGATTCATGCTTTACCTTTCGGTGATCCGTGTTCCGAGACGATGTCTGTACATGCTAGGCTCGTCAAGATCAAACCTTAGTTTCTGCATGAGCAAATCTGGCTTGCTCACGTTGTATACACTTGCAGAATCTAACACACCCAATCATCACGTGGTGCTTCGAAACAACAAGCTTTAGCAACGGTGCTAACTAAGGGTGAACACTTTATGACTTGAAATTCATGTGCATGAGGGATCATCTTATAATGCTACCGTCGTCTACTAAGCAATACAAGATGCATAAAGGATTAACATCACATGCAATTCATAATTTGTGATATGATATGGCCTTTCTTCTTCGCGCTTCCGATCTCCATCTTCAAGCACGAACATGATCTCCATCATCACTGGCATAGCATCAAGGTCAATGATGCTTCTCCATGGTTGTCGTCCACCGGCTTCAACTATTACAACTACTTTGAATAGACACGCGGGTCTTAACAAAAATTAAAGACAACCATATGGCTCTTGCCGGTTGCCAACTTACAATAAGGAACATTGCATACATCAAATATAATCACAATCACGGCCATATCACATCACTGCACACCCCTGCAAAACAAAGTTAGACGCCTCTACTTTCTTTGCATGTTTTACGTGGTTTTGGGGCTTTCAATAAGTGTCGTTCTAACTTACGAACAAGAACCACAACATTGATACTAGTATTGTTAATCACCCGTTGTAAATTGGATCTCCACTATGCTAGGAGAAACAGGCACCCACAAAGCCACTTATGCAATACAAGTTGCATGTTGATCGTGGAGCAAGTATCATGAACGATGTCATGTAAGGTTAGCCCAGGCCGCTTCATCCCAACATCCCGCAAGATGCAAAGTACACAAGAAGCAATCGACAATAAAAGCATCAATGCCCACAATGACCATTGTGTTCTACTCGTGCAACAGATCTACATATAGACACGGCTCTGATACCACTGTAGGGTTTCGTAGCATGGAAAACAAAATTTTCTATCGCATACAAACAAACAAGCCAAGATCCATCTACTAGATTGTAGCAATGAGTCGATGGAATAACTCACCCTCGAAGATTCCAAAGCGTTTAACGAGAGCGGATTCTCGTGGGTGATGTAGTCGTACTCTTCCCGATCTCAAGATCGTGTAGACGATCCTTCCGGCGCTGCGTTCCGGCAGCGCTCCCGCAGTCGGTCACACGTTCGGTACTCGACGAAGACCTTCCTCTCCCTTGTTCCAGCAGGCAGCGGAGGTTGTAGCACTCTCCTCGCGATTCCGGCAGCACAACGGCGTGGTACCGGAAGTAGAGGGGAGATCTCGCAGGGCTTCGCCTTAAGCCGGAGCGAGTATGGTGGAGTATGAGAGAGTACTATTAGTGGTCTAGAGATTAGACACACCAATTAGAAGGCTCTAAACCGAAGGCTAGGGCAATTAGAAGCTCTAAACCAAAACGGCTCTAAACCGGAGATTAGAGGATAGGAACTTGTGTGTCTAGAGGAGGAGGCCCTGCCCCTCCTTTTATGGGTGGAGGGTGCGGCCAAGGGGAGGGGAGTCCCTCCCCAAGTCGGCCTTGGTTGGCGCGCCGGCTTGGAGAGGAGACTCCTCCCCCAAGTCAGTTCCCAACTCCTCTTGCTTGTTTCCCACTATTTCTTGTTTTTAGCCGTTTGACTTTCAAACTGGACTTTGACTTTTCTGTTTTAGGATTCAATTTAATCCTTTATTTGGAACAGCAAGAACACTTATTACATGATGCAATCATTCCAATATGTAATGACACATTCATGTACCCCTCCCCCCCCCCCCCCCCCCCGGAGTGCCGGACATTCTGGAACCTTCTAGAACATTCCCGATGAAAACACCGGAATCATTCCCCAACTCCGAAACGGGACTTTCCTTATATGAATCTTATTCTCCGGACCATTCCGGATCTCCTCGTGATATCCCGGATCCCATCCGAGACTCCGAACAACATTCGGTCTCTTTCTCATAATACCATAACTACTCAAACAACGTCGAATCCTTAAGTGTGTCTCCCTACGGTTCGTGAATTATGCGGACATGATCGAGACACTTCTCCGAACAATAACCAATAGAGGAATCTGGAAATTCATATGGCTCCCACATATTTCTACGATTACTTTGCAATCGAATGAACCACTTACATACGATATCAATTTCCCTTTGTCTCACGATATGTTACTTATCCGAGGTTATGATCGTCGGTATCTCTGCATACCTAGTTCAACCTCGTTACCGATAAGTACTCTTTTCTCGTTCCCGTGATATGTGATCCCTTGTGAGCCAGTCACATGCTTGCAAGCTAATTGGATGACATTTCACCGAGAGGGCCCAGAGTATATCTATCCGTCATATGGATGGACAAATCCCACTCTTGATCCATGTGTTTCAACCAATACTTTCCGAACACTCAATGCCACCTTTATAGCCACCCAGTTACGGTGTGGTGTTTGATGTCATCAAAGCATCCATCCGGTAAAGGTGATATGCATGATCTCATGGTCGAAGGAATTCAGATAACTATGCATCAGAAAGCATATAGCAATTGAACTATTAAAATGACTTGATCTTTATGCTATGCTTATCTATAGGAGTATGTCCATCATATCATTCTCCTAACGATATGATCTTGTTGTTAATAACATCTCAATGTTCATGATGAGGAAACCACAATCATCTATTAACCAACAAGCTAGTATTATATAGAGGCTTTTACTAGGGACTTCAAATTAAGTTTACAAATCACACAAGTATTAATGTTTCCTTGTTAATACTATTATAGCATGACTGTAAACATTTATCATAAACACAAAGATATAATAATAACTACATTTATTATTGCCTCTAGGGCATATCTCCAACAGCGGGATAGTGAGATTGAAGCGGTCCAGGCCAACCTTACGCGACGTCGTTCGCGAGACCGGCTCCGCACTTGACGTGTGGCTTGTACCACACATGCGGCTGGTGGATGTCAGTTTCTCTCACTATAGTTGTCATGGGATTAACACCGGAGTTTGGCAACCATAATATCACTGTTGTGGCTTTCCGTAGGTAAGAATCGTTCTTAGCATCTACTCCCATGAGCCACGTAAAACATGCAACAACAAAGTAGAGGCGTCTAACTTGTTTTTGCAGGGAGTGTTTTCTGTGATATGGTATGGCCCAAGATGTGATGTGTATAATGTATGCGATGATCATGTTTTGTAATGTTTCACGACTTGCATGTCGATGAGTACACAACCGGCAGGAGCCATATGGTTGTCTTTATAATTGTGTATGACCTGCGAGTCAACTTCTTATACGCCATGTAATAGCCTACTTTATCGCTAAGTAGTTAGCAATAGTTGTAGTTGCTATTCGTGGTGGAGGCAATCATGGTGGAGTGATGGAGATCATGCCGGAACGCACAAGATGGAGATCATTGCGCGAAGATTTGTTATACCATGTCACATAAAGTTATATGCATGTGATGTTTATCCTTTTATGTATCTTATTATGCTTAGATCGCGACGGTAGCATTATAAGATGATTCCTCACTTAAAGATCAAGATAAAAACTGTGTTCTCCCCAAGTATGCACCGTTGCGAAAGTTCGTCGTGTCCAAGCATCACGTGATTATCGGGTGCTATAGACTCTAAGCTCACATACAACGGGTGCAAGCCAGTTTTTGCACACGCGGAAATACTTGGGTCTAACTTGACGAGCCTAGCATGTACAGACATGGCCTCGGAACACAAGAACCGAAAGGTTAAGCATGAGTCATATGAATGATATGATCGACACTTCGTTGTCCACCATTGAAACCACATCTCTTCTCGTGATGATCGGATTAGGTGTGGTGAATTTGGATCGTGTTCACTAAACAACTTGAGGGATGTTGAATTTAGTGGGAGTTCATCTAGTAATTTGATTAAGTTGAACTATTTATCATGAACATAGTCTAAATTGTACTTGCAAATACTCTAGATCCAATGGCCAAGTCCAACTTCAACGTTTTTGCTGAGAAAGAAAAGCTTAGAAACAATGGGTCTAACTTCACCAACTGGTTCCGCAATCTAAGAACCATTCTGTCTGGCGGACAAAAGGACTATGTCCTTGAGAAAGCGTTAGGTAATCCCCCTGCTGCTACTGCGCCGGCTGATGAGAAAGCTGTCTATCAGTCGCGCAAAGATGATTATGGTGTGATTAAGAGCACCATGTTGTTTGCTATGGAACCGGAACTTAAAAATCGTTTTGAAGAGTATCCCGGGCCCTTTGAGATTCTCGAGGAGCTGAAAACCATGTTTCAGACTCAGGCCCGTTCTGAGAGATATGAGATCTCTGAGAAGTTCTTTAACTGCAAGATGGAGGAAGGGAGTTCCGTTAGTGAGCACGCCATTAAGATGTCGGGCTACACTCAACGCCTTGAGCAACTGGACTGCAAGATTCTAGAGGAGCTCAAGATTGACAGGGTTCTGCAATCACTCCCTCCCAGCTACAAAAGTTTTGTAGTGACTCATAATCAGATTGGTTCCACTGATACGATCACCGAGCTCTTCGCAAAGCTGAAGGCTGCGGAGGTGGACATCAAGAAGGATAATCATGTGTTGATGGTCAACAAGCCCTCCTTTAAGAAAGGTAAAGGTGCAAAGAAGCCCTTCAAGAAAGGCGGTGGCAAGCGTGTTTCCCCTGCTGAGAAGAAGCTCAAGTCTGGTCCTAAGCCGGACACTGAGTGCTTCTATTGCAAGGACAAGGATCACTGGAAGCGCAACTATCCGAAGTACTTAGCGGACAAGAATGCTGGCACCATCAAAGGTATATTTGATATACATGTTATTGATGTTTTCCTTACTAGCCCTCGTTGTAGTGCCCGGGTATTTGATACCGGTTCAGTTGCTAATATTTGTAACTCGAAACAGGAGCTACGGAATAGACGGCGGCTTGCGAGGGATGAGGTGACGATGCGCGTTGGCAACGGATCAAGAGTTGATGTGATGGCCGTAGGCACGCTCTCCTTAGTTTTACCTTCGGGATTAGTTTTAAACCTTAATAAATGTTATTATGTGCCTGCGTTGAGCACGAACATTATTTCTGGATCGTGTTTATTGCAAGACGGTTATTCATTTAAATCGGAGAATAATGGTTGTTCTATTTATATGAGTAACATCTTTTATGGTCATGCACCTCTTGTGAATGGTTTATTTCTTCTAAATCTCGAAAGGGATGAAACACACATCCATAACATTGAGGCTAAGAGATGCAAAGTAGATAGTGATAATACTACTTATTTGTGGCACTGTCGTCTAGGTCATATTGGTGTAAAGAGCATGAAGAAACTCCATTCTGATGGACTTTTGGAGTCTCTTGATTTTGAATCATTTGACACATGCGAACCATGCCTCATGGGCAAGATGATCAAAACCCCGTTCTCCGGTATGATGGAGCGAGCAACGGACTTGTTGGAAATCATACATACCGATGTATGCGGACCGATGAGTGTTTCGACGCGCGGTGGATATCGCTATTTTCTCACTTTTACCGATGACTTAAGTAGATATGGGTATATCTATTTAATGAAACATAAATCTGAAACATTTGAAAAGTTCAAGGAATTTCAGAATGAAGTGGAGAACCATCGTAACAGAAAGATTAAGTTTCTACGATCCGATCGTGGAGGTGAATATTTGAGTTATGATTTTCTCACGCATCTTAAAGCAAGTGGAATCGTTTCACAACTCACGCCACCCGGAACACCACAGCGCAATGGTGTGTCTGAACGCCGAAATTGAACCCTATTAGATATGGTCCGATCGATGATGTCTCTTACTGATTTGCCGTTATCATTTTGGGGTTATGCATTAGAAACCGCTGCATTCACTTTAAATAGGGCTCCATCTAAATCCGTTAAGACGACACCGTATGAACTGTGGTTTGGTGCTAAACCTAAGTTGTCGTTTCTTAAAGTTTGGGGATGCGAAGCTTACATCAAGAAGTTGATGCCGGACAAGCTCGAACCCAAAGCGGAGAAATGTGTCTTCATAGGATACCCTAAGGAAACTATTGGGTATACCTTCTATCACAGAACCGAAGGCAAAGTGTTTGTCGCAAAGAACGGTTCCTTTCTGGAGAAGGAGTTTCTCTCGAAAGAGGTGAGTGGGAGGAAAGTAGAGCTAGACGAGGTTATTGAACCTTCTCTTGAATTGGAGAGTAGCGCAGCACCTGAAATTGTTCCAGTGCCGCCTGCACCAACAATAGAGGAAGCTAATGACAAGGATCATGAAGCTTCGGACGATGCTTCTACTGAACATCGCAGGTCGACAAGGTCGCGTGCCCCTCCTGAGTGGTACGGCAACCCTGTCTTGACTGTCTTGTTAGTAGAAGACAGTGAACCTACGAACTATGAGGAAGCGATGATGAGCCCAGACTCTGAGAAATGGCTAGAAGCCATGATATCCGAATTGGGATCCATGAGCGAAAACCAAGTATGGACTTTGGTGGACCCTCCTAGCGACCGAAAGGCCGTTGAGTGCAAATGGATCTTCAAGAAGAAAACGGACGCGGATGGTAATGTTACCGTCTATAAAGCACGGCTTGTTGCGAAAGGTTTTCGACAAGTTCAAGGTGTTGACTACGATGAGACTTTCTCTCCCGTAGCGATGTTTAAGTCCATTCGGATTTTATTAGCAATTGCTGCGTTTCATGATTATGAAATATGGCAGATGGATGTCAAGACTGCTTTCCTCAATGGCAACATTGATGAAGAGTTGTATATGATGCAACCCGAAGGTTTTGTCGATCCTAAGGATGCTGATAAAGTATGTAAACTTCAGCGTTCCATTTATGGACTGAAGCAAGCATCTCGGAGTTGGAACCTTCGTTTTGATCAAGTGATCAAGGGCTTTGGATTTGTTCCAAATTGCTATGAAGCTTGCATCTACAAGAAAGTGAGTGGGAGCTCGGTGACGTTTCTGGTACTATATGTGGATGACATATTGATCATTGGAAATGACATCAACATGCTTAACGATGTGAAGAGTTATTTGAACAAGTGTTTTTCAATGAAAGACCTAGGTGAAGCTGCTTATATATTGGGCATCAAAATCTATAGAGATAGACAAAGACGCCTGATAGCTTTAAGCCAGAGTACATACCTAGACAAAGTTCTGAAAAGGTTTAGAATGGATAAGGCAAAGAAAGGTTCAGTGCCTATGTTGTCAGGTAAGATATTGAGCAAGGCTCAGTGTCCAGCTATGGTAAATGATAGGGAAGCTATGAGCAAAGTGCCTTATGCCTCGGCCATAGGTTCCATCATGTATGCCATGCTGTGTACTAGACCGGATGTGTCCAATGCTCTTAGTTTGACGAGCAGATATCAAAGTGATCCAGGAGTGGAACACTGGACAGCCGTGAAGAACATCCTAAAGTACCTAAATAGGACTAAAGAAATGTTCTTAGTCTATGGGGGTGATGAACAGCTCGTCGTAAAAGGTTACGTCGACGCTAGTTTCGACAACGACAAGGATGATTCTAAATCTCAGACAGGATACGTGTATATTTTGAATGAAGGAGCTGTGAGCTGGAGAAGCTGCAAGCAAAGCGTGATCGCGGGATCTACAGTAGAAGCGGAATACATGGCTGCTGCAGAAGCGTCAAGTGAAGGAGTTTGGATCAGGAACTTCATCACTGAGCTTGGTGTGGTTCCAAGTGCATTGGACCCACTGGAGATATTGTGTGACAACACTGGCGTCATAGAACTCGCTAAGGAACCAAGATATCATACAAAGACCAAGCATATCAACCGCAAGTTTCATATAATCCGAGATTATATAGCAGATGGAGATCTGAAGATTAGCAAAGTACATACAGATCTGAATGTCGCAGATCCATTGACTAAACCTCTTCGACGTGTAAAACATGATCAACACCTCAGTGCCATGGGTGTGAGATTGTTGCCAGATGTAAACTAGATTATTGACTCTAGTGCAAGTGGGAGACTGTTGGAATTATGCCCTAGAGGCAATAATAAAGATGTTATTATTATAATTCTTGTTCATGATAATGTTTATATTCCATGCTAGAATTGTATTAAGAGGAAACTTTAATACTTGTGTGGTTTGTGAACAACACCGTGTCCCTAGTACGCCTCTATGGACTAGCTCATTGATCAATGATGGTTAAGGTTTCCTAATCATAGACATGAGTTGTCAATTGATAATGAGATCATATCATTGGGAGAATGATATGGTGGACAGACCCAAACTAAGCGAAGCAATTAGATCGTGTCATCGTGTTCGTCTTTGCGAAGCTTTTCTTATGTCAAATATTGTATTCCTTAGACCATGAGATAATACAACTCCCTGGTATCGGAAGAAAGCTTTGAGGTCATCAAACGTCATCCTATGAGAGGGTGATCATAAAGGTGTCTCTCAGGTGATCGGAAAGTATCTGTTGGGTTGTATGTATTGAGATGGAATTTGTCCCTCCCAAGTCGGAGAGATATACTTCGGGCCCACTCGGTAATCGATATCAACACCGCTTGCAAGCATGTGGTTAAGGAGTTAATCACAAAGTGATATCGGATTACCGAACGAGTAAAGTACTTGCTGTGAACGAGATTGAACTAGGTATGACGATACCGACGATCGAATCTCGGGCAAGTAAAATATCGCGAGACGAAGGGAATATATATATGGGATTGATTGAATCCTGGCATCGTGGTTCATCTGATATGATCATCGATAAATGTGTGGGAATCAATATGGGTGCCCAGACCCCGCTGTTGATTATTGATAGAAGATCATGTCTGCATATTCTCGAACCCGCAGGGTCACACACTTAACGTGTCTTGACGCTAGGATAGATTGGATAATTGGTTTATGAATTTTTGTTCGGAGTCTCGGATGGGATCCGGGATATCACGAGAGGTTCCGGAATGGTCCGGAGAATAAGATTCATATAAGGCAGTGCAGTTTTTTGGAGTTCAGAATTGTTCCGGGTTAATCGGTATTGTACCAGAAGCTTCTAGAACCTTCCGGAAGGGGACCAACGTGGCCCCACCTTCCGGGAGGGGGCATGGGCCTATGAGGGAGTGTCCTTGCCGCATTGGGCCAGGGGCACAAGGCCCCATAGGGCCCAGCCGATCCTAGAGAGTTTAAATCGTTTAAACTAGAGATAGGGTTTCTAGAAGAGGGGAGAGTCCATGCCCCCCACTCCTTATCCCTTGGCCGCCGGTTTTGGGCTTGGAGGAGGGGAAAGGGATGGCCGCCCCCCCCCCCTCTATATATAGAGGGCTGGTGCGCCCCCTCCCCCCTACACCTTCCTCCAAGCCCTAGCTGCCTTGCTACCTTCCTCTCTCCCTCCCGACTGTTTGTAGGCGAAGCCCTGCTGCAGAAATTCTCCACCATATACACCATGCCGTCGTGTTGTAGATCCAATCTATCTCTCCACCATACTTGCTGGTCCGAGGGAGGAGGAGACGTCGAGGTGCTGCACGTGTGCATCTCACGGAGGCACCGCCACTTGTGGTGCTAGATCGGATCGGATCGCGAGGAGGAGAAGCGAGTACGACTACATCACCCATGTTCCGACGAATGTTCCGCTGTGCGAATCTTCAAGGGTATGAAGATCTAATCCAATCTCTCTCGTTGTTTGCATCTCCTAGATTAGATCTTGGCTTTCCCTCTGTTCGCATCCGTAGAAAATTTTGATTTACTATGCCGCGAAACCCTTCAAATAAATACTTTCAGTGTCATCTAAACAGTGTGTGCATGCATTGTATCCCTTGTTTGTCTGTCCTAGAATGTTACTAAGAGCAGGCCAACCATTGATGGTTACGAACAACAATGCCCATAGGTTAAATTCCTCACGTTTGTGCTCATCCCACACACGTACACCTTGTCCGTGCCATAGCTGTAAAAGTTCTTCAACTAATGGCCTTAGGTATACATCAATGTCGTTGCCGGGTTGCTTCGGGCCTTGGATGAGCACTGGCATCATAATTAACTTCCGCTTCATGCACAACCAAGGAGGAAGGTTATACATACACAAAGTCACTGGCCATGTGCTATGACTGCAGCTCTGCTCCCCAAAGGGATTCATGCCATCCGTACTTAGACCAAACCATAAGTTTCTCGCGTCACCTGCAAAGTCCGGGTACTTTCTCTCAATTTTTCTCCACTGCGACCCATCAGCGGGGTGTCTCAACATCTCGTCCTTCTTACGGTCTTCTTTGTGCCATCGCAACAATTTGGCATTCTCTTTGTTTCTGAACAAACGTTTCAGCCGTGGTATTATAGGAGCATACCACATCACCTTGGCGGGAACCCTCTTCCTCGTGCGCTCCCCCTCAACATCACCAGGGTCATCTCGTCGGATCTTATACCGCAATGCAGTGCATACCGGGCATGCATCCAAATTCTCGTACTGCTCACCGCGATAGAGGATGCAGTCATTAATGCATGCATGTATCTTCTATACCTCTAATCCTAGAGGGCAGACAACCTTCTTTGCTTCATAAGTACTGGCGGGAAGTTCGTTATCCTTTGGAAGTAGCTTCTTCATTATCTTCAACAACTTTTCAAATCCCTTGTCAGGCACACCGACCTCTGCCTTCCATTTCAGCAGTTCCAATGTGCTGCCTAGCTTTTTGTGGCCATCTTCGCAATTGGGGTACAACAATTTGTTGTGATCATCTAACATCTGCTCAAATTTCAACCTCTCCCTTTTGCTATCACATTCTCCCTTTGCATCAGCAATGGCCCGACCAAGATCATCATCTGGCTCATATGATGCACGTTCTTCTGCTTCTTCGTCATCATTGTCTTCCATTGTAGTACCACCGTATTCAGAGGACATAGGATAGCTGTCATCATTCTCTTCATCTTTGTTGTCTTCCATCATAACCCCTCTTTCTCCGTGCTTGGTCCAACAATTATAGCCAGACATGAAACCGAACCGAAACAAGTGGCCATGAAGGGCTCTTGAGGAAGAGTATTCCTTCTGATTCCGACAATCACCACATGGACAATAGATAAAACCATTCCGCTTGTTTGCCTCTGCCACAACGAGAAAAGAACGCACGCCTTTAATGAACTCGTCAGAGATTCAGTCAGCGTACATCCATTGTCGTCTCATCTGCATTTTATAAGTTCATCAAACAAAATCACGATGCTAAGAGTAGTACTAGTCTAAAAATAAAAGAACACATCGTATACATCAAACAAGCATTGATTTAAAAAACTGTCTACTATATCTTTAGTCCCGGTTGGACACACCAACCGGGACTAAAGGGGTTGCGGCAGGCTGGGGCCGGCATGAGCCCGTTTAGTCCCGAATGGTGTCTCCAATCGGGACTAAAAGTGGGTGACGACACTATATGTCGTGAGTGGACACTATGCTAGTGAGTGGAGACACTGTTTCAGTGGGTAGCGACAATATGACAGGGGTGAGTGTCGACATTATGTCATGAGTGTCGACACTATGTTGTGCTGCTTAATCTATAAATAGGCTTCCTTGTGAACTATCAACTGCAAGGAAGATCGTGTGCGAGACCAGGGACACCACTACGGCAGAGCTTCTCGAAGATGTCTTAGGACCTCGTCCTCAGACATCTTCGAGGAGCTCGCCGTAGAGGCACTCCCTAATATGTGAAATTAGTTAGCTCCACCAGCATACTAATTTAGCTAGAAAAGATATGAACTGAAAGATGGTGTGCGAGAGAAGGGACACCACTATGGCAGAGCTTCTCGAAGATGTCTTAGGATGCCTCGTCCTCAGACATCTTCGAGGAGCTCACCAAAGAGGCACTCCCTAATTTAATTTGGTAGCTCCTTGGCGTGTTCATGTTTTTGTTCTTAATTTCTTACTTAACTGGCCGATGATTAACTAAAATGCTAGGGCGCCACTATATATATGTGTGTCTTCATAGTTTTGGTACTTATTTTTGTTTCAATGGATTTTGTGACGACAGGTAGAAGAAAGAAGAATATTTTGTTGCTCGACGATGACATGATGCACTGTGAACCGACCGGATTTCAAGACAACGTGTCAAACCAAGATATGTATATAGGATGAACTCATGTATCTATGTGCTTCGATAAATCAAATGAATTTCGAGAACTATATGTGCCAAATTAACCAGATATACAGAGATAGAACACACACAAAATCTATCCATTTCTAGAGCATGAAATGAGCTAAAACAAGCAATGAAAGATGAAATGATAAAGTTGCTAACCTCTTAGGACCCTTGATAGATGTGGAGCCAAAAAATCTTCACAGATCTTGAGAAAAATAGGGAAAAACTCGAGATTGAGGGGAGAAATTTGAGAGGAATGATTGTGCGAGCTTGAAATGGCTCGGGCTGGAAAGGGAAAGAAGATAGGGGACTTTAGTCTCGGTTTGAGAAACAAACCGGGGCTAAATGTCCACGCATCTTCTCTTTTTCAGCGCCAGACCCTTTAGCTCCGGTTTGTTAAACGAACCGGGGCGAAAGTTCACATACGAACCGGGGCTAATGTCTTCTGGTCCCTGTGGCCGTTGGGACCAGGACATTAAGTCCCGGTTTGTATCAGAACCGGGACTAATGATCTGGACCAAAGGTCCGTTTTCTACAGTGTTAACCATGTAGGCCCCCTGTCCTTTTGCGTTTTGGAAACACATGAGTTCATGTAAGACACAGAACTGTCATTGGGTTGGGTCCCTGTCTCTCTCTCTGTCAGTCATGCTTTTACGAACCGACTTTTGAAGAGCTTTTGAGTATCTTAGTATTTTGGATTCTATATTTTTTGTGAATAAAAGGGGACATATTAAGCGGCAGGGATTATTAGAGGTCTACTGTACTAGTCGAGAGAGCCTGAGGTTCACAACCCAGCCACAAGATAACTGTTTTTTAAGTAAGATCATATAAATATATTAGCAGCAGGCCGCCTTATTAAAAACCTTCCAGCCCCTTTAAGTACCTTGGTAAGGAAAAAAGTACGTAAAAAACCTGCTGCTACAAGAATTATAAAGTGTTGTTACAATCGGAAGCAATCAATTCCATAATACAGTCTGGAGTTGAGTTGCTAACGGTCGATGTGAGTCCGTCTTCCTTAAATCTGCGAGACGGTGACCCAACTTATTCTGCGAACATTTCACCTTTATACAGAAGAAATAATTTAATATCACTCATAAAAAAACTTGATCTTTGAAACCAGTTGCACACGTGTTGAACAAAGTTGGGCCTTTTTTCAGTTATTTTATTCACTTGGTGTAATCAACAAACATAATTTTTGGTTAAAATTATGTGATTCAATCCTACATAGTAAATCAAATAAGCTATACATAGGACTTCTACAATTCCTTTGTTTATATTCCTACATTCAAATATAATTAAACATGTTGACCAACAGAAGAAAGGATAATTCTCCTAGCTATAAGTTGTTAGAGCATCTCTAGCCGAACCCGTAAATTCGGTTAGATGAGCAAAATTTCGGTTTTGCCTAGCTAAACCAGAACTAGCCGAACGCGCATCGGCTTTAGCCGCACATAAAATTTAGGGATCGGCCTCTTCAACTCGCATATTTGCACGGTCGCCGCTCGACTCGCAAAAATCCCCACCGCTTTCCCCGCCGCTCCCTTGCCCCACCGACCACCGGATCTCCTCCGTCGCCGTCGTTCCCCGCCACCCCCGCTGCCGATGTCTTCCCCAGGCCGCCGCTGGTCCTCGCCGACCATCCGCAGCGCCGTTCGGGGCCGCGGAGCTGGTGGAGGTTGTGGACTCGATGACCTTACGTCGTCACCGCCACCGCATGGCGAGTACCCCGGTGTGCTGCAGCGGGGACATGGGTGGACAAGATCTACGACCAAAACACCGACCGTAGAATTTGGCTCGGCACCTATCAGTCGGCGCAGCAGGCGGCGTGGTCCTACAACATCGAGAATGTCCGGCTCCACAGCAGCAACTGCGGCGAGCTAAACTTCCCCCTCAGCGAGGCACAGGTGCCGGAGCTGTTCTCCCTGCCGGGTCGCGGCGCTGGTGGCACGTGTAGACCGGGAGGCGCGGGAGCGCATCGAGGTGGAGGTGGCCGGGGAGCGCTACATGGAGGAAGCGGCGGAGTGTGTCGCGAAGGAGGCGCGGAGTATGCCGCCCGATGGGCCACATGTACGGGTTCCTCCAACGTTGTCGGACCCTCTTCTTCCGCACCTCGCTGTCCCTCTTTCACCGCGGCTGGTCCCTCCACGTCTGCCAGCGTCATCGACCTCGCAAGCGACGACGACGACCTTAGCCCCTACAGCGACTCGTCGATGGAGAGGTGGTGGCAGAACCTCGACGACTAACCGACACCGACGACACCGGCCTAAACCGGTTTTAGATCATGTTTTAATCGTGTTTTAGGTCGTGGTTATTAGGTTTAATCAATGTTTAGGTAATCTAGTTTGAATAATGTTTTAATCATGTTTAATTATGTTTGAATATTTGCAACTAAGTCTATGAATCAATTTGTGATCAAAATATGTGTGATTTGGGGTTCGGCTAGGTACGGTCTCTCTTTAGATGAGCAAATATGAAAAGTTAAAGGATATAGACCGATATCTGCTATAGATGCTCTTAGATAGGCAAGACCTTTTCACCTATCTTTTCAAGCGGATAGCACTCCGTCTAGTCCACATAGGTCACCTGCAACTGAAACCCTGGTGGGCGAGCACAACATCTCGAGCTCAAGCCACCCAGCCAGACGCGTGGTTCTCATTTTGGATTTTTTTTCAAATATGTAATTTCTTTAGGATTTTTATACTATTTCTTATCTAAATTAATTTACTTTGATTTGTTTAGATTTGAATGTATCTAACCATGTTTTAATGCTAGATATATCTAAGTCTAAATAATATATTTAAGTCAATTAATTTGGATTGGAGGAGGGAGTACCGAAATTCAGTTCTTAGTCCGAAGTCTGAGGACTGTTAAGTGCTCCCCGGCCGAAACCTCTACACTATACTTCAAGCAGCGACCTTCCGCGCTCCCCGGCCGGCGCGAGTGAGGAGGAAACCAAGACGACGACACGATCGCCATGGCGCACGACGGAGCTGCCGATGAAGCCACCACCGCGCCGCTGCTCGCGTCGTCGGAGAAGCCACGGCGGAACATGTACGCCTTCGGCTGCGCCACGCTCGCCTCCATGAGTCCATGACCACCATCCTCATGGGCTACAGTACGTGACCACACACTCTGTTTCCTGGTACAACGCCGCCGACGACGACGTGCTCTAGCTGATCGAGCTGTTGATTTGCTGCAGATCTGGCGCTGATGAGCGGCGCGCAGCTCTTCATCCGGGAGGACCTGGGGCTGAGCGACGAGCAGGTGGAGGTGCTGGCGGGGTCCATGAACGTGTACATGCTCGTCTCCATCCTCGCCGCCGGCTGGACGGCCGACCTCCTGGGCCGCCGCGGCACGCTCGTGCTCGCCAACGGCTTCCTCATGGCCGGCGCGCTGGCCATGTCGCTCGGCGGCAGCTACGCCGCGCTCATGGCCGCGCGCTTCGTCACCAGCATCGGCGTCGGCTTCGCCCTCGTCGTCGTGCCGGTCTACAACGCCGAGATCTCGCCGGCGTCCGTCCGCGGCGTGCTCTCGTCGTTGCTCGATGTAAGTGCTCGCCGCCTGGCGTGCTCGAGCGTAGTAGGCGCTAATCTCAGGCGTGGAAGCACTAAATTCAGAGGAGACTTGTGTGTATGCTTGAGGTATCCCTTTCCCGGTGCCGCTTATTCCCATCGCATCTAAAGTTAGTACAGTACGAATTTTGCAGCTGGAGTTTCGGGCTAGTGAAAATTGACGCGTGTAACACCGGCTATATTCTCAACTTTCTTCTAAAAGTAGTGGTGGGTGTTCGGAAATATTATACGCTGGGAACAGGTCTTATATAGGCAGGGCCGGCTCTATATTTTGTGGGGCCCTTGGACAAAGTCGATGACATGGGCTCCGAAGACTATTATATATGTACACATTAACATCCAACCATATATTTTTGGTATGAGATGTCTATATAACTATTAAGCAAGCAATGTCATATTACAACAGAAAGACTAAAATAGTAGCAAAATATAATAAGTATTATTTTCATGCTAGTTTGATTACCTTAAATAAGAACAAAATTCTAATTATTCATGGTTCCGGTTCATCGTTTTTACATTTCGCCAATTATTTACTTACTATCATCCAAAGACTATTCGTTGACCTCAAGATCTGCATTTGAATTCTGATAATCTAGGATCTTGGGCTTGATTATTGTTGTTGACGGATTTAATAAGCTAATTCTATCACTTTATTTTATTCCTTTTCCAAGCATTAGACTTATGATTTAGCATTGTAACACTTATAATTATGAAGGAATTAAGTACATCAAATTAGAACTTTGTACATGGGATTAAAAAATTAAAACTTTGTATATTAAAATCTAATATCATGCTTGCTAAAGAGATGAGAAATTGAGGATTAAATAATGGATTAAACGAGAGAGTAGACAATGAATTAATTCGCGGATTCTTGACCTGAGGGCATGGGCGAGCAGCCGAGCAGGGGCATGATGTCCCGTGAGGAGCACCCGAGTGACCTACCGAGCAAGCATGATGGTGGTCGAGTGGACGACGAAGGAGCCGTAGATAGCGATTAGAATAGTCAAAGACAAACATACTTACTCCATGGCTAACGGTTGAAGGTCTGGTGTTTTAACTGTGCATCCTTGATTGACAAGAATACATCGTTTAAGTTTTACGATCACAATAGCCCTTGATTGCTAGGCTTGTGCTCATGCAGAGTATTTATTTTAGCCTAAATATCAATATTGCTGGGCAGGGGTACGTGAGAGGATGGAATCATGGGCTCCTGACTAGCATGGGCCCTAGGGCGTCACCCATGTTTGCCATGGGTCAGAGCCGGTCCTGTATATAGGCGCATTCTAAAAGTAGTAGTGGTGGCATGTAGGATTTTGGCATTAAAAGAAACAACGAACAGTACAAAAACACCTCAATAAAAACGAAAATTATATCAAAATCAATGAGATGTCCTTTATCTTCAACCTTCAGACCATGTCGATAGTCCGCCGCTGCTGCCGCTCCTCCTAGAGCTGGCCTGGTGTCGTCGGGTTGGAGACAGAAAGTCACCGAACAGGCCTAGAAGATCATATCCGCCCCGAAGGCAAAGAAGAAGGATGAACCGCCAATGAAGCTCCTTGACGATCCGAAGATCCCATAGCCAGAAGAAGTCCTTGAAGACCACATCACTCCCACAAACTTCTCGACGTTGCTATATGTTCTAATCTTCTACATAATACACACTACCACTAGTGCAGAGCCCCCCCTTTAACTCCGGCTGGGAGGGCCCTCTAACAGCGGTTCCCCAACCGCTGTTGAGGGTTCGGTGTTAGAGGGGGGCCCCCTTTAACACCGGTTCTTATACGAACCGGTGTTAAAGGGTGGCGCATGTGGGGCTACCGCAGGCCTCAGCCCCCCCCCCCCCTTTAACACTGGTTCGTATCTGGAACCGGTGTTAAAGGTTCTTATGCCGCGGCAGAGATTTAGGCCGTTTTCCTGCCGCGGCAGAACTCTGCCGCGGCAGGAAAATGGCCTAAATCTCTGCCACGGTAGACTTCTGCCTCTGCCCCGTTCTGGACGTATTTCTGCGGGAGGGGGGGAGCGAGGGGGAATCGATCGGGAGCGGTATACACATAAATCGTCATCGGTACATACGAGTACATGAATAATTAAGCAACTATTATTATACACAAACATCGTCATCGGCACATACATCGTCATCGTTCATTTTGGTGGATATCTAAAGAGTTCTCCGCCAGGCGTGACGACCTCATCAAGTATGAACCCCGCCAATTCCTCTTGAATGGCTCGTATGCGTTCAAATGGTAGGAGTTGGTCCCTCTTCCGTTCGATCTGAATATATATAAAGAATGGGCCGTCAATATATATATAAGAATAAAACTCAACACAATTGATGGTAATAAAATAATGTTGTGGACTTTGTTTACTTACTCTAAGTTGTTCTAGTGCGGCTTGGCCCGTCGCACATATCGTGCTGCGAATGAACTCGCAAACATAGTACCCACATAAGTTATTGCCGTGTCCCTGATGCGCGCACTTTACGAGAATAGAGAGTTCAATCAAAAAAATAATCACTAAAGCATGATATAATGGAATTGGAAGCTAGCTAGTATTACTTACATTTTGGTCTACAAATTTTAGTTCTTCTGACCATTCACCCATGGCCCTGCCCGTGAACCTTTTCCAAACCCTGTCCGGCAAAGAAAATGGATAAAGGAGTAATTAATTACTTGTTGTCACGAAAGTTGCCGATCTAGTGCGATAATATGATTGAAATTAACTCTAGAGCATCTCTCTAAAGTCTGCCCATATCTCTTTTTCTTTTCGTAACGAGTCCATGACAAGGACTTTTCCTGAGTCAGGTTGAATGACTAGCAGAATAAAGTGGAACCTACGCACGTATAACTCATCATCAGCTACACTTAACATCGAGTAAGCTGAAATAGAATGTGTACAAGAGAGAGGGTAACAGTACTCACGAGAAGTTGTAAGGCAATAGTATTTCCCTTTTGGTTTGTTGTCTCAGTAAAGACGTTAGCAAGTAATCTTCTGTTTGCCCGGGTTTGGTTTTTACCACTTCTTCATGAACTCTATTTGGGTCAACGAACCCAATGTCAAAAGGGCCTCCTTTCCTGCATTCCATAACCTTTTTCCTGCATAATAGTATATACATATATGGTGAGCATATATATATACATGCAATTAATGAAGTGAATGAGATGAGATATAAATTACAGAAATAGTACTTACACACAATAAAGGCTGATGGCAGCTTTGTCGAGTTCCTTCTGATTGAATAGAAAATGCAAGTCTTGAATGTTGAAGTCGATCGCGTCGTCTCCGCAGAAGAAAATATCATCTCTTATATGCGTCGTGATCCATTCTACCTTTCTCGTCTTGCAGAAATCAAGGTACCACTTGTGCAATTTTCGCATCTTTATTGGTAGATTCTTGAGCTCCTCTTTCTTGACGAGATTCTTCCCATACTTCCATGGTTGTATGGGGTTGGCATCGCATTTGGGCAAGTTGTCTCCCATGACGTTCAAGTATGCAATGTAAGTCATCCCCATCTCATTGGCCTTTCTTTGTAGCTCTGCCTCGTAATCATTTACGGGAGGAGCGTCCCGTGTGTCGAACATTTGGAGGGGGCGCATGATTGGTTTTCCTGCTCTCCGAGCATGGGAACTGTTTTCTGGGGTGCCTCACGACTGCTACTTTCAGTCTTCCTACGGCGCCTTGCATCCGCCTTCAAAATCTGGCACTCGTAGTCCGGCACAAGTGGGGTTTCAGGTTTCAAAAGATTTTTGTAAAACTTCTCCACCACCGCCGGATCTATTTTCTCCTTTGGCTCGGCCCGTCTAGGTGCAAAGAATTTCTTGACCTGTTCTTCCGAGATCCTATTGGTCTCCTCGTCGCTGCGATTCCACGGTAAAACCGGCAATGGCTTGGCGGAAGGCTGCGGGACGTAGTTTTTTGAACTCTTTGGCGTACGGTTTCCTGCGGATTTCTTTGTGGCAGTGCTACTGATGCTCTTCGTGGCAGTGCTCTTCCGCTTACGCTGAGGAGATGGCTGAAGCACCGGAGATGGCTGACGGGCCGGAGATGGCTGCCGTGCAGGAGATGGCTGAAGCGCCGGAGATGGCTGCCGCGCAGGATATAGCTGAAGCGGCTCAGACTGCTGACGCTGCGGAGACGGCGAGGGTGCCAGTGACCTCCAATTTGGAAGCACAATGTGTTCCTTCTTCCAAAGAATGGTTGTTTTCACTGCAAATTTGAGTTGAGTTTCCCCTTCACCTGTAGCATGGTCAAGCTGTGCTTCGTCATATTCCTTCACAACCTCATCCATCCCGACAATAGCATAGCCATCAGGAATCGGTCGGCAGTGGTAAGTTCCACCAGCTACAGGAGGTAAGGCATAGCCGACAGCCACCTTAATGGATAAGCCCATTAATCTCACATGCAGCTCAGCGTGTTCGCTCTCCGTGATCTCATCCACGGGGTATCGAGGACCCGCCATTTCAAGCGTGGGCTGCACGTTCTCCGTGGAAGCCACACTGCTTTTCCGCGTAGAGTCTGGGCCGCCGGCAGCTTCCAATGCAGGTTCTTCGTGCCGCTGAGATGGGCCGGTAGCTTGATGGCTCTGTGTGGCATCCCGCAAAACCACTACTAGAAAATCGCGTTGTTATTGTGCATTGCATCATCATGACCGCATGCTCATGTCATCATGCCACATTGCATTTAAGCATCGTCATCATCTTGCATTTGCTTGCATAAAATTATTTTCGGAAAAACCTATTTTTGTTTTCTAAACGCCCCGTCTTTGTTCAAACACAAAACCGGGTCTCCGGATTAATTTGTTTTGTCGGCCATCGGTTTGCAAAAGCCCGGTCTGAATTGAATAAAAATATTTAATTATTTTTAGGGGGCAGCCAACCGGGCCGATCCGACCCAGTCGGCCACCCCCAGTTCAAAACGGTCCAACCTAGACCCTTTTCTACCCCAACCTAACCTACCCAAACCCCCTCCACCTCACCCCAGCCACTCGCGGCTCGCCACCTCACCTCTCCCCAAACCCCCACCACTCACACGCTGCCACCTCACCTCAGACCCTCTCTCTCTCTCTCTCACCCACCACACAACACACACAGAGCACACATGCCACCCCAACACGTTCCCTGTCAAACCCAACACCCTGGCCGCTCCCTGCCAGGCCAACCCCACCACCCGACCCAGCCCCACCTGGGCGGGGCCCCCAACGCCACCTGCCCCAATCCCCCCGCTCTCTCTCTCCCACCGCTGGCCCCACCCCTTCGTCAACCGCTCACGCGCCCTCCTCCCTGTGGCAACCCCCTCGCGCCCTCGATCCCCGCGTCTCCTCCTCCCTTCTCCCTTCCTCGCCCTGAACCTCCCCGCCGCCAGGAACCCCTCTAGGTTGCGTTCCTCCCCTGGCCCTCTCGCCTCGCCCGCATCGCCCCCACCCAGCCGCGGCGCCGCCCAGGCCCCTCCCTCTCCGTCCACCGTCCCCGCCGCCTCTCCCCTGCATCCTCCCGGCCGCCCTCCGTTGTCCACCGCCGGCCCGTCCCCGTCGGGCTTCGCCCCTCGCCTCACCCGAGCAGCCGCCGCCACCCAAGGCCTCCTCAACCCGCCTCCTCTGCACCTCCCTCGTAGGCTGCTGCAGCCAGGGACGCGCCCACCGTCCCCGCTGCCTCCTTTGGCCGCGCAGCCGCGACGCCCCGGAGCTACCGCCGGCCTCGCCTCCACTCCTCGCCTCTGTCCCGCAGCGTCGCGCACGCATCTCTGTGTCGTTGTCGCCTCCCCGCCGATTCGTCTCTTCTCCCGCGTGTCTGCAAGCCACCGCCGGCCGCGTGCGCTCGGCCTCCTCGGCGCCTTTGCAAGCTCCCTGCAGCGCAGCTGCGTGGCCAGCGTCAAGGCAGCCTCGGGCCACACTGGGTGTCCCGCGTGTGGAGACCGCATTAACATTTTTTTGCGCAGTGTCGTTTGCATGTCATCTGTGGTTCCACAGCCTGCAGGTGTCTCACAATGGCTTGTCTCGATGCACCTCCAATGCAACCTGGTGTTACGTCGCCCGTCAGCAATCATCCCACATTCTACCCTTTGGCCAAGATCTGCCTCACGGAAGATCATGGAGCACCGAGCTCTTTCTCTCGGAACCCGAAGGCCGATCCTGTCGAACCACCTCGGCGAACCCCCAAGATCTGCTACATGGTCGACAAGATCTACCGCCGGACGCCAAGTATTCCTTCACGGACCCGAGGATCCGAAGGCCTCCTTCCCGGATCCGAAGACCGAACCCCGGGCGCGCCAAGTTCTTCGACCCGAGACCCCGGGGCGACAAGTACTCCGTCCCGGACACCAAGTTCTGCATCCCGAACGCCAAGACACCCGCCTAACCCCAGATCCGAACCCTGAGACCGAACCCCGAACCCCGGAACCCCAAGATCGTCGAACCCTAATGTGTGACCCTTATCCGAGAACCCTATTTTTATAAATGCCATCTATATAAATTGTTGCATATTAAATTGTCATGTTGCATGAATATTTGTCTGTGGTTTGGGGGCCTTATGCCAATTCACCTTATAAATAAATATGGGGCCATATGCGGGCAAATCTGGTCTCATATTGGCCTCATTTAAATTGGTGTAGCGAACCGGTGATATATTTTGCCATGTTATTACAACATTTAAATTGCGGGGTATCTAAATAACTCGAACCTAATAATTAATTGTCGGGACCCTGGCTCCGCTTAATATGGCCTAATTGCATTGCACCTTTGCCATGTCATGCATCATACATGCATCATGCCCGATTTTTGCCGTAGTATTAAATATTGCATCCGATGTTTATTCTAGTGTTTTGCTTCTTCGCGGATAAGGTCGTTGAGTTGATGTGAGCTTCGCCCCGATCTTCGGTTGAACCTTCGGCAATGTTTTCAGGCGAGCATCTCCCCCTTTCTACCTATCTTACATTTATAGTCTTTATTCCCTCCTGTTGATCTATTGCTATCTGTGTTGCGATGCTATAGTTTTCGTACCCGTGATATCCCTTGCAGCCCTATATTGCCTTGGACACCTCCTATTACCTGTTGTTTGGTAGATAGTTGGACCCGCGCGTCGTAGTCGCTTGCTCAAGTGTTGTTGCGTGTCGTCATGTACCACAGTTGTTGGAGTATTGCCGCATGTTCGATGTTGGAGATGATCTTGACTTTATTTATCGTTAACTTTAATTACTGTTTAATAACTAAAATTGAAGTAGGTAAGCAGAGGCACAGGTGGGCAATAGATGTTATTTGGTTGTTAACCGTCCACTTGTGTCCCGTAGGACCCCGAGTACTTGATACCTGTTCCTTGAATATTCGCGCTATCCACATCCGGGAGGTATATGGGACCCCCCTGAGCCAGAGCTTGATTCATTCTTATTTCTTGAGGCCACAAACTAGTTTGAGGTTTTATTTACTATCATGTACTTATGCCATGCTTTACTGCTTTATTTAAATTGTGCGACAGATAGCACACTGTACTGTTTAGGAATTGTGACCCGTTTTTGCGGTATCAACAAGCCCAGTTTTGGGTTCCCAGTCGTTTACAGCCGGCCCCACAAACCTTTAGTCCGTCTCGGAGTCAGCTAACTTCGTTGCGGGTATACTTAAAGGGGTGGCCCCCTGAAATATTTCTGAATCCTGTGATTGCTTTGTCGTGAAAGCCTCGTTGGGTTTTGATTTGGTTTTTCCGAGGTTGATCGAGTGTGTGTTGCTATTTGTGCACCCCGGCCGGGTTAAAACTTTCTGAAAGCCGTGCCCGCGGTTATGAACGACTTGGAGCACAGTATCTCGATCATAGACAACTATAACTAAAGTAGTGCTATAAATTTGACTTTATAATGACTAGTAATCAGCTTCACTATAATGGAATGGCTATATAAAACTGCCAACAATTGCTTGTTTGGGTCGACGCTTGCGACCATTGTACCGGACTAGTAAGTATTGCAATTACAACGGAATGGCTAAATAAAAGTACCAACAACTGCTGGGTTTTGGGTTATCTCATGCTAATTGTATCTGACTAGTAAGTGTTGCAACTACAATGGAATGGTCAAATAAAAGTGCCCACTGTTTATTTTATCAGGATGATTATCTATATCTGACTAGTAATCACTACAACGACAACTGAATAAATAAAACTGCCAACTGCGTGAGTTCCTCGGTTGACTTCCTCGTTTGGTCTCGAGGGGGAAACACCAGGATGGGTTTGTCTGATGATAGAATCAGGTTGGTTCCGAATAGGTCTTGCTTATCCCTCTCTGATAGCCGCCAGTCGTATCGAGTCTCTATAGGTTGTTTAGTGCATGATGCCGCTGCCGCTTCAGTCCACCATACCTATGTAGGCGAGGACCGCCGAATTCTAGTCTCGCCGTGTACTGGCCTCAGTACTGACCGCTCTCTCTTTTTCCTTTGCCCTTTGTCGGCACCCCTTTGTTTAAGCAGGTTTTGAGACCGACGTCGTTAGCAGGGTTACCCTTCCGGCTTGGCCTGGGCAGGGTTATGGACGCCATTGGTTATTCTTCAGGGCTCTTAGCCCCATTTGCATCTTGTCCGTAGTCGGATGCTCTATCATTTTCAAGGTGATTTGGGTCTTGGTGTTGTATATCCGTATTCTTGACTTGTTGAGTCGCTGTTGTATATATATATCTGTTCTGTGGGTCCCATCGAGGACTGTTGTGTAATGTTATTACTTCGTTTTCCACCCGCACGAAAGTGCCTGGTGGGCACCTTTGAATCGTTTCTATGCGGGTTTGGCAGGTTTCGCTAAAACTTGCATAGGGCCGATTCTGAGGGTGTTACACTCTGTTGTGCATTCACTTGCGCCTGCAGCGCCGCAAGTGCATGTTCTATCTGTGTCATCCGCTCTGTACGCTCTTTTTCTTTTCTGCCGCGCCATCTGTAAGAGTCGCTCCAGTCGGCAAACCCATCCTTCCACGTCATACCCCCTGTGCCTCGTGCATGCCCAGGGTGTTCTTTTTTACCGATGGCGCGTGTGAGCTGGTCATTCTCACTGTCGGGATGGAAGGTCCTGGCGGATGTTTCCTCGTATGCCGTGATGAGTTCAGTGATGGGTTTGGCAAGGAGGGTTGGGAAGATACACAATCCTGTTTCTAGGTCCAACCTTGCCCCGATTCCGTAGAACCAAGTCTTTCCACGTAGGTCCCACCCATCTGTCTGGGGTGTGATCCCTCTCTCGCGCAGGGCCTTCTCAGCTTCCTCCCACTTAGGCCTCTGAGATATGTAGCCACCTGACCCCGTCCTCTGGTGATATTCCTTCTTCAGGGCATTAAGAGTATTGGTTTCTGACCTCTTTTTAGCTATAGCACTTTTTTTATATGTCTCAAATTCGGTCCAGTGAGGTCTTATCTTCGCATAATATGCGTCTTCGAAATTTGGAGTCTCGCGAGCTTTGACAAATTTGTTCAATTTTGTCTTCCAGTTGCGGAAAGCGTCAGCCATCTTCTTTAGAGTCCACTCTTTGACCTTTTCCTTTATAACCGGGTTGTTTTCATCCTCCTTTGGCGAAAGGGTGAAATTTACCAACAACGAATTCCAAAGCATTTCTTTGGATCTGTCATCGATAAAGGTACCGTCGCCCTTCTTTGGCTTATTCCAATTTTCAATTATGATTGGGATTTGGTCCCTAACAAGAACTCCAGCCTGACGTACAAATTTGTCTGCGGCCTTCTTGGGATCCATCGGCCTGCCATCAACACGGACTGCTTCGATCATGAACTTTGCACGATCTTTCAACCGCTGGCTCGCGCCTTGCTTGCTCTTTTTCGTAGAAGAAGATGGTTGTTGGCTGGTCGATCCAGAGGGCTAAAAGAACAAAGGAGCGTTAATTAATACAGGTAGAAGAATATTGTTGGTGGAAGTCAGCAGAGGCTTAATCAATGCATATACCTCGCCGGACTTTGTAACCATTAAATTGCGTTCACCGGAGTCTTCATCTTCTCCATGACTAGTACTTGAGCTGTCGTCATCATGTTCCTCCAAGTTCAGATATTGTGAGGTGTCCTCATCAATAATGTTCTCCATTATTTCTTCTTCTTCAAGGTTTCTACTAAGTGGATCCATAGTTTCTAAAACAATAATATTATCTAGAGTAAGAGTGTAAACATTCAAGTGGACTTGGATTCATACACAAATATACATATTATTCATACAAAAATACACAAATAAATACACAAATGAGTCAGAGGTCCAATTTGTATACAAGTTTTAATCTATGCATGTAGTACAATTTATCGAGCAAACAAGTTTTAATCAGGATGAGTCAGCAATCACACACGTGCCAGACACGTGGCGCTCACCAGTGGGGTGACGTTGGTATCGTCGGGCGGCGGTGCTCGTCGGACGGATGTGGCGGTCTCGTCGGGCGGCGGTGCTGCTCGGCGGGCTCGGCGGGCGGCGTTGAGGCGTGGCCTACGAGCTCCGAAGCGGTGGCGGCGAGACGCTCCTGCACGGGGAAGAGAGCGAGGTGGTCAGGGCTCCTCGAAATAGGCTTGCGCCCCGCTATATTAATATAGAAATCACAAGATACAACGACAATGTTGGAGCAACAGAAAAGCAACAGCATAATCTAACCCAAAAGAAAATAAAGAGAAAAATAAAAGAAACAAATGCCGACATCGAGCAGATCGACGAACGAAAACGACCCGTGACCGCTGCGCCCTCCGGAGTTGTCCCACCTCACTCCTAGCACTTCGAAGCACCGTGTTTCAAGCAACACCTTCAAGAAGGAATGCGACGTCGACGACGCTGTTGCCCGGACTTGTCCTAGGGTTTCCCCCGATACACGGAGGGGAGTGCAAAAGGGGTGCATCCGACGCCCTTCAAGAAGGATGACGGCACCCGCAGGTGTCACCACGTCGATGTCGGACGAGCCGACAGGGATTTCTCCCGACCCCAAACAACCACGACCCCACTTCATCCGTAGCACTCCACCCAACTTGCCATCCACCAGCACGCGCCACCATGGTCTCACCGTCATCGTCATCTCACTGTGCCAACGCTACGAGGCTAGAGCAGGCCTAGAGCAGGCTCGCAAAGCCGCCGCCGTTGCCCTGCAGCAGGTGCACCGCCATAGCTATCCCTAGTCCACGCAGTCCCGCCCTCCATCCCGCAGGAACATCGCTGAGCACGGCAGGGGCCAGCCCGCCTAGGCCCGTATGGAGCCCGAGGGCTTAGATCTTGGCTGGGAGGGTGCTCCAGCCGCTCCGCCCCGTACCAGCTCTGCCCCGCCGCCAAAGGGAAGCGCCGCGCCGCAGCCTCGCCACCCAGAGTGTGCCGGACTCGACGCCAACCGAGGTTCACCGCCGCCAGAGCTTTCTCCCGGGCTAAAGCCCTCGCGCGCGGGTAGAGACCCGACCGTCGCCGCCGGCCCCGCACGGGAAACGCCCGCGGTCCTGCCGACGACGGCGGGAGGGAGGGGAAGGATGCGGGGAAGAGAGGGTCGGGGGCGGCGGACCTCGAGCTCCGAAGCGGCGGTGGCGAGACGGACGATTCCTCCCTCACTCCGAGGGCGGCGGCGACGAGACGCTCGCGGGCGGCGGTGGCGGCGCTTCTCTCTACGCGCGGCCGGCGGTGTTCGATCGATCTGGCTCTGGGGGAAGAAAGGAAGGGGAAGGTGAATTAAATACCCCCCCCCCCTTTAACACCGGTTCATGGCTGGAACCGGTGTTAAAGGGGGGATTCCGTTTCCCGCGCGCATTTATTACACCCCCCCCCCCCTTTAACACCGGTTCCATCCAGGAACCGGTGTTAAAGGGGGGGGTGCGCGCGGGAAACAAAATAAATGCCCCCCACCTTTAACATCGGTTCCTGTCTAGAACCGGTGTTAAAGGGGGGGCATTTATTTCATGCATTAAAGGGGCATTTTTAATTCAAAAAATATGATATGAATTTAGAAAATTCATATCTTTTTCATTTCAACTCAGAAAAATATGAATAATATATCATAATTTTCATAAAAATAATATCTATCCATTCATGTAAATCATTTTATATTTACTTTACATGAAAATTTTCAAAATAATTAAAACACTTACATATAAATTTTGATTATTCAATTCAAACAAAAATAAATTGTTAAATCCTAAAACTTTGAACATAAGAAATATTAAGCATCTAAAAAATGATTTTTATTAGATCAAATCATATTTTAATGCCGCATCTTTTGTATTAACATTTTTGAATTGATTGGATATTTAAATGTCGCATCTTTTGTATACACTTGAATCTCACCAAGCCTCGCTCAACTTGCATTTTTTTTTGATAAAATAGCATATTGTGAACCTAAAAATGATTTTTGTAAAAAATCATGAGCATCGTATCATGTACTTGTAGTTCATATCTGACCCACTTCCTGCCGATTCAGTAGGAATTTGTCTTTTTCACCAGAGGTGGACGGAAAGGTTTCAGATCCCCCTGTTGGTACATTGTGCATATAAGGTGGTCTAGTATTTTTGTAAAATGTGTTGGTGGTTTTTTGAATTAGCCATTTGGTGGTTGCTTCACAAAACCGTCCGTTTTTTATGCTCGGAAAATGGAAAATGCCTTTTTGGTGCGATAAAAAGGAAAACTTCCTCTTGCAACATTGTTTGCCATGCCATGATGCACATGTATGCACAATATGGCCATATTATCACAAACTATGCCTTGATTCTAGCCATAACATTGGTCATTTGACCCGAAAGCCAAGAAACCTCGAATGAGATAGGTCATTTTGAGACAGTTACATAAAGCCGAACTGGAACTGAAAATTAAGATACATAAAAGAACTGAAAATTAAGATACATGGTCAGATTAAGTAACAATCGGTCGAACTTGTTTCGGAATGTTGGAGTGATTCAGTCATGCTCCTGCCTACACCTGTAATACTCGCCACTGTAGTCGTCGTACTCGCCGCCGCCGTCATCGCTGTCGTCGTCGGGGTCGCCGTAATTGAACCTCTGGAGAGTACGCGTGGGCTGGACTTGAGGGTAGCGCGTGGGCTGGACTTGAGGGTAGCGCAGACGGGGGTTAGAGTCGGCGGCAGTGTCATAGGCCATGACGCTCCGGAGAGTCCGACCGCGCCACCATAGCCGACGGCCGGCCTCATTGAAGTTAGGAGGAGGTGGGACGTCCTCCTCGTGCCTGGCGAGCGCCCTCTCACGCCGATCCACGAAGAAGGCTTCCCAAGTAGGGAAATAGTCGGGATGCCATCTGGGATTCCTCCGCTGCTCCGGCGTGAGCTCGAAGTAGTAGTGGTTCGTGATGGCCATCCGGAGCGCCACACCTAGAGGGACAGGAGGAACCGGCACGCCTCCGACGCTCAGCATCCATTCGACGGGGACACAGTAGCCCGGCGGGCAGGGGTAGTTCGAGGCGCAAAGCGCCTCCGCCTCCCTGGGGATTAGTGCTACGGTGGAAGCCATGGGAAAGAGTGATGAGGTTGCAGATATGAGTCTAGAGATGTGCAATGACAATGGAGGCCAACCCCCTACATATATATAGTGAACTAGCGGGAAGAACTGGAGGGAAGAACTGGCGGGAAGAAAAATGGCGGGAAGAAAATATGGCGGGAAGAAGAACTGGCGGGAAGAAAAATGGCGGGAAAAAATGGCGGGATGAACCTTTAGTCCCGATTGGAGACACCAACCGGGACAAAACACGAGTCAGCACTAATAATAGGGGTGAGTGTCGACATTATGTCGTGCGGCGTGTACCTTGTCCCAGATGGTGTCACCAACCGGGACTAAAGATGAACCTTTAGTTCCGGTTGGAGACACCAACCGGGACTAAAGATGAACCTTTAGTCCCGGTTGGAGACACCAACCGGGACAAAACACGAGTCAGCACTAATATTAGGGGTGAGTGTCGACATTATTTCGTAAGTGTCGACACTATGTCGAGCTGCTTGTACTATAAATAGGCATCCTTGTGAGTCCAGTCCTCCAGCCAGTTTGAGGCAGGGACACCACTACGGCCAGTTTCAGGGAGATGCCAACGGAGCCCAGTCCTCTGGCATCTCCGAGAAACTGGTCATAGAGGCACTCCCTAATATGTGAAATTAGTTAGCTCCCAGGTGTATTGATCTAGTTAGAGAAGTTACAAAGCTGCAAGATGGTTTTCGAGAGCAGGGACACCACTACGGCCAGTTTCAGGGAGATGCCGACGGAGCCTAGTCCTCCGGCATCTCCAAGAAACTGGTCATAGAGGCACTCCCTAATATGTGACCGCGCGTGTTTGAAGATCAGATCTTAATGGTAAGTACGAATCGGGACAACTTCTTCTCATAGTCCCGGTCCATCCACAAAACATGACTAACACTCAAGACATGTATTAATATTAAAAACATGAACTAGAGTTACATAATATGAGCATGAACTTCTTGGCATATGTCCTTCCTTATGATCGCTTCAGACGTAACCATGGAGCATCTTCTTTACTTAACGGAATGCTTGGGTCAGTTTTCACTGTGAAGGGCGGAATTTCATCAAACTTATTATAATCTTCTGACATGTCTGTCTTGTCCTCGATTCCCACGATGTTTCTTTTCCCTGAAAGAACTATGTGACGCTTTGGCTCATCATATGATGTATTCGTTTGCATATTTTTTCTTTTTTTTGGTCTGGAGGACATGTCCTTCACATAGAAAACCTGAGCCACATCATTGGCTAGGACGAATGGTTCGTCTAAGTTCTTGTCTACCTTCATAAGATTGTTGAGATCCACTGTTGTCATTCCGTACTTCTTGTCTATCTCAACCCCTCCTCCTGTTAGCTTGACCCATTTGCATCGAAACAAGGGGACCTTAAAATTAGGTCCATAGTCAAGTTCCCATATCTCCTCTATGAACCCATAATACGTGGTCTTTTGCCCATTGTCTTCTGCTGCATCGAAGCGGACACCACTGTTTTGGTTGGTGCTCTTTTTATCTTGGCCTATCGTGTAAAATGTATTCCCATTTATCTCGTACCCTTGGAAAGTACATACAGTCGAAGATGGTGTCCTGGCCAACAAGTACAGCTGATCCCCAACAGTGGTGTTATTCGTGAGAAGTCTTTGCAGCCAGCCGCCAAAACTCGCCATGTGTTCACTTATAATCCATTCATCAGACTGCCCCGGGTGTTTGAGGCGTATTAAATTCTTGTGTTCATTGATATACGGGCAACCAAGATAGATCTTTGTAAAACCGTGTAGTGTGCTTGATTGAGAGAATGCCCGTCCCTACATATCATTGCTTTACATCCTAGGGTGCCTTTTCCACGCAGTATTCCCTCATGTCGTGATTCTGGAACACCAATCGCCTTAAGGTCAGGAATAAAATCAACACAGAACTCAATGACCTCCTCTGTTACATAGCCCTTGGAGATGCTTCCTTCTGGCCTAGCACGGTTATGAACATATTTCTTTAAGACTCCCATGTACCTCTTAAAGGGGAACATATTGTGTAGAAATACAGTACCGAGAATGGCAATCTCTTCTACTAGGTGAACCAGGAGATGCGTCATAATATTGAAGAAGGATGGTGGGAACACCAACTCAAAGCTGACAAGACATTGGGCCACATCTGTTTGTAACCCTGGTAGGCTTTCTGGATCGATTACCTTCTGAGATATTGCATTGAGGAATGCACATAGCTTCACAATGGGTACTCGAACATTTTCAGGTAGAAGCCCCCTCAATGCAATTAGAAGCAATTGTGTCATAATCACGTGGCAGTCATGAGGCTTCAGGTTTTGGAATTTTTTCTCTGCCATATTTATTATTCCCTTTATATTCGACGAGAAGCCATACGGGACCTTGATACTGCTCAGACATTCAAAAAAGATTTCCTTCTCTGCTTTGGTAAGAGCGTAGCTGGCAGGAGTTAAGTGGCATCGTTTAACCTTTTTGTTCTCAGGATGCATAGGCTCTTCAGGGGCCTTCAGACGTTGCTGGTTCTGCCGTGCTTCCGGTGTATCTTTTGTCTTCCCATACACTCCTAGAAAGACTAGCAGGTTCACGCAAACATTCTTCGTCACGTGCATCACGTCGATTGAAGAGCGGACCTCTAATACTTTCCAATAGGGTAGGTCCCAAAATATAGATTGCTTCTTCCACATGGGCGCGTGTCCGGCATCGTCATTCGGAACAGATAGACTGCCAGGACCTTTTCCAAATATTACTTCTAGGTCCTTGACCATACCAAATACCTCCTCACCGGTACGGAGGACAGGCTTCCTCCGGGGTTCTGCCAGACGTTTGAAATGCTTGCCTTTCTTTCTTACTGGATGCAGGTTCGGAAGAAATCGGCGATACCCTAGGTACACAACCTTATTACATTTATCCAAATATACACTTTCAGTATCATCTAAACAGTGTGTGCATGCATTGTATCCCTTGTTTGTCTGTCCTGAAATGTTACTAAGAGCAGGCCAATCATTGATGGTTACGAAAAGCAATGATCGTAGGTCAAATGGCTCTCCTTTGTGCTCATCCCACATACGTACACCTGGTTTGGCCCACAGCTGTAAAAGTTCTTCAACTAATGGCCTTAGGTACACATCAATGTCGTTGCCGGGTTGCCTCGGGCCTTGGATGAGCACTGGCATCATAATGAACTTTCTCTTTATACACAACCAAGGAGGAAGGTTATAGATACATAGGGTCACAGGTCAGGTGCTGTTACTGCAGCTCTGCTCACCAAAAGGATTCATGCCGTCTGTACTTAGACCAAACCTTAAGTTCCTTGCGTCACGTGCGAAGTCCGGGTACTCTCGTTCGACTTTTCTCCACTGTGACCCATCAGCGGGGTGTCTCAACATCGCGTCTTTCTTACGGTCTTCCATGTGCCATCGCAACAACTTGGCATGCTCTTTATTTCTGAAGAAACGTTTTAACCGTGGTATTATAGGAGCATACCACATAACCTTGGCGGGAACCTTCTTCCTAGGGGACTCGCCCTCAACATCGCCAGGATCATCTCGTCTGATCTTATACCGCAGTGCAGTGCATACCGGGCATGCATCCAAATTCTCGTACTTCTCACCGCGGTAGAGGATGCAGTCATTAATGCAGGCATGTATCTTCTGCACGTCTAATCCTAGAGGGAAGACAACCTTCTTTGCTTGGTATGTACTGTCGGGCAACTCATTATTTCTTGGAAGAAGATTCTTCATTTTTACCAACAACTTTGAAAATGCGCTGTCAGTCACACCATTCTCTGCCTTCCATTGCAGCAAATCCAGTGTGTCACCTAGCTTTTTGTGGACATCTTCGCAAGTTGGATACAACAATGTTTTGTGATCCTTTAACATCTGCTCCAGCTTCTCCTTCTCCTTTTCAGTTTCACATTCTTCCTTTGCATCAGTAATGGCCCGACCAAGATCGTCATCAGCGGGCCCATCTGCTCCCTCTTGATCTTCATTATCTACCTCCGTTGCATTATCATCATATTCAGGATACATATTATGATAGTTGTCATCATCCTCTTCTTCTTCGTTGTCTTCCATCACAACCCCTTTTTCTCTGTGCTTGGTCCAACAATTATAGCTGGGCATGAAACCGGATCGAAGCAGGTGGGCGTGAATGGTTCTGGTATTTGAGTAGTCTTTCTTGTTCTGACAGTGAACACACGGACAGCACATAAAACCATTGTGACCACGGTTTGCATTAGCCACAACGATGAAATTTTGGAGGCCCGTAATGTACTCGGAAGTGCGGCGGTCACCGTACATCCATTGCCGATTCATCTGCATTAATATGTAGTATATATCAAAAAATAATAGGGAGATGACCATTTATATATATAGTACATCAATGACACATGAAACTATAGTTGCCGACCTCGACCGAGACGGAAAGAGCAACAAGAAAGCTTATTTTGAGCTCTCGGGCATTTCACCGAACACCTCTTGTGCATATGAAAAAAACACAAACTAGCACTCTTCACACCCTCTTGCTAGGCTCCAAAATGTGAAAGAATGGAAGAGTGGGGTGTGTGTGGGCTGGGGTGGTGTCTTATATACCCCCCCCCTTTAACACCGGTGAGTGCGCGGGCCACTGCTGCAGGGACCTTTAACACCGGTTCGTGCAACGAACCGGTGTTAAAGGGGGGCTCCTTTTTTGCCACAGGGGCCACGCTGGTACGCCCCCCCCCCCCCCCTTAACACCGGTTCGTAGAAGAACCGGTGTTAAAGCCCTTTTTCAGGATCAACAAAAGACCTCGTTTCCACTAGTGTACGGTCATATCATGTTTTACGTAGTAATTCAAACGGGTCCTAAAAGATTCTCTCTCCGAGACCTGTTACATGTTCTCTTCAAGTTTGAAATTCCGAGATAACCAGTTCGGTTCTAGTTATGTATATGTGTGTATATATATATCGATTCTTGTCTAGTTCTGAGATCATTTAGTGGCTCTTAAAAAATGAAGCTTTAATGGCCTCAGCTGGAATTTTATTCCTATCTGTATCAGCGTTCCACTAGTATAAAACAAGCCTTTTATCCGGGCAATTAGTCTCGGTTTCGCTACGAGTCGGGACTAATGCTCGCGTTCATTCTGGTTCGAGCGGCCGGCGCGTCGCTTGGAAGGTAGATGGCTTTCGTCCCGATTCGTAAGGGAGCATTCGTCCCATATTCGTCTAGGACTTCGAAAAAATAATCTAGTGACACATGTCTTTCATACACTTCATTGTAGTGTTACCTACCCATATGGCCATGTTCATGCAGAAAATTTAGAAAAAAACGAACATACATACATTTACAAGACGGTGGTTTTCTCCGAGCCTCCTCGGTTGTCTGCCAGAAGCAGGATCGGTGTTGTTTTCTTGCCCATCGATACGCATGTCATTTTTTTGTCCTTGTTAGTTGCTGCAATGGCCGGGCAAGTTCTCTGCGTATATGCCCCCTATTTCCGCGTATAAACTTGGAGTTGCTAATTTTTATCTGCAGTTTTGGGCTGGTGAATTCAGAAATTCCGTCTAAAAGTAGTAGGTATGTATTTAGAAAAGATTGATCGAGCGTGAGCGGGTGTTATATTTTTTTTTTGGAAAAAAGTATATATTAATATTAAGAGATATCAATTACACTCAGCATCTGCAACAACGCATGTCCTATTGGCCTTACGGATGCACATAGCCCAGCGGGTGTTACATAGGTGCGTAATTTCATCAAGAAATTTGTAGCTGCAGCTGTTGAATATAGGCAGGAAGGACTAAGGCTTCATATATACCATATGAGTGCTGCATTAGATGGTGAGGTTGTTGATCTGTTAATGCTTCTGCATATTGCTTCTTGTTGCCCGTGCTGGTTCGAAGATATGCTTTAATACATGCTACATTTATCTCATGCTTTAAACAATTCAAAGTGGTCTTGATCCCCCTCAAAAAATGTAGCGCAATTGAACAGGAATCAATGGCCAGCAGCGACCCATGACAGCCGATCGGGCAGCCGAGAACATGAGGAGGTGAGAGAGATTCTAAATGAGTCAGTTATAATATCCCTAATACCATAAATTTCAATGACAAATGCCACAGATTTTATAAACTTAATTTTTTTAGCAATCATACATTTCACTATAATGTTACATAACCATACCCACGAATAAGCACTGTACATGCATGAACTGTGGTCAACGCCCAAATATCTAATTTGTTGATGCTCAGATCTTATTTAGACGTACTACCTCGCGGTTCCGTGCCTAGAAGCAAACCCTAGTATCATGGTCATTTGTTTGTAGCTCCAAGGTCCAAGCATAACAATAATGCATAAAAATCAAATACACCATCTATGCACATCTCGTACCCAAATATCTAATTTGTTGATGCTCTGTTCACATTTGTTTCTATCATGGTCATTCTTTTGTTTTCGAAAAAATGCACATCTCGTATGCATAGAGCACAGGACAAGTCACGTACTCCCCCAAACATCCTTCTAGTAGGTTCTGATTCGGAAGAACCGGTCAATGCACTGGAACAAAACAGGTGAATCGTCCATGATATCTTTTCCCGGTGTCTACTATTCCATAGTCATGGATTAGCTAGCGATAATACATATTACACTTCTACATTTTATAGCCTCGGCTAGTTCTTGGTTAGCCGAGATCTTAGTAAGAGTTAGATGGATCCATCGTTCGTATTGGGTTGCAGTTATTGATGTTTGCTTTAGAATTATTTTGGTTGGGTTGGCCCTTTGATATTTTAAGTTATATAAGCTTGAGGTTGATACCAATGGACCAGGAAGGTCTTTTTAATACGCATGGGTCCACCTTGAGGACCTTCTGTGGCTGTTTTACTGCCCATGGATAGAGGATCTTATGTGGTTGTGACCACCTAATCCACCTGCAAGACCTTCTGTGGTTGTTGCGCATGTGCCCTTAGCCTCAATTGATTTCCCTCTTAGTTGCATCATATTCCTATGTTTTATTTCATCTTTTGGTGGGCTTGTATAGGCTTGTTCCTTATTGATAATTTTTAATGAAAGTTGAACATGTTGCAAATAATTTGGGGGCAAAGTTTGTAGGAATTGTTTGGCGTCTTGTTTTGTAGTTTAGTTTTCCTATAATTACATATGCATGTGCCCACATGAACATGCAGTTGTATACATATCTATCCAAAATCGTAATGTTCAATTGCATTCATGGACGTATGTGTGCAATTGCACATGGATGTCCAATTTCATGCAGTTTTGAACTTTATATATAATCTCTTTGTATTTAATTTTTCCATATTGAATTTTTAATTGGTCTTCTAGTATTTGGTTTTGTGCTTGTTATTGTATTTTTAATTGTACATAGAAACAAAGCCCAGAAGGCAAACATAAGAGGAGTTCGATCAACCTTACTTGATCGACTGAGAACTATCGTTATTCTCGGCCAACCGAGCGCTAGGCGCCTCCATATTTTATCTTTCCAATCGATCATTTTGATGGTTATTGTGAGTGTGAAGGGATACCTCTATATATAATACATTTTTCTAGTTCTAAGGAGAACGCAAATGGTTATTCTACACCAAGGACATAAAGTGGCTAGTTACAAACTACCGACGATGGGTATACTATACAAGATTAGAAAGCCATATAAATGAATACAAAGCTGCTAGTTTGGCAAAGGAATACGAAGCACGTGTGAGTACAAACTAAATGCAAAATAACATTCATGAGTTTAGTACCTTGCTGAAGCGTTCCTCTTTTCCTTCTTTGTTTCTCACATGCACACAAACGCTGACGTTTAACACTTGTGTAGCCTCTCCTCAAGGGTGACAACAAACGGCCTAGTCTCAATGGCTATACAAACCGGACAAAACACAACATGCATGTAAGCCAACAAAACAATAACACGACTGCGTCAACAAACAATTGCATGAAGGACTTAAAAAACAATTGCACATGTGCTCCATCTCTTCTATGAGCATTGGCTAACTAGTACAACTTTTATCATGTTGCATGTACTCACATAGCACTAGTAGAAAAAGGGTCTTAGGTTCGATCTAGAGTCTAACACTAGTCCCGATTTGTTCCGGACCGGGACTAGTATGAGCACTAGTCCCGGTTTGTACCGTTTTTGGTGGCTAGGAGCCCGAGGAAACTCTAGTCCCGGGTAGTGATACGGCCCGGGACTAAAAGGGTGCGGGTCTGACAGGAAAACTTAAATTGGCTATAACTTTTGCGTACGATATCGAAAAAAATGTACAACCTATCAAAATGTGTGGAAAAAATTGTGAGTTCGATTTCAACCGCCTTAGGCCGTTTTAGATTATTTTAGATTTTTAGAATTCAAAAAGAAAAAAAGTTATTTAAAAAATTAATTTTTTGCAATTTTATTTATTCCATATTTGGATTCCTCACATTTTTATGATAATTATGGATATATTATTTGTCGATTTTCGATTTACAAATTTAAAGATATTATTTATGCCATATTAAATGAATAAATGGCAAAAATAGAATAAAATATTATTTTATTTGGTTTTTTACTTTCATTGGATTAAAATATTATTATTACTTATTTATTGTTGTTTACTAAAATAGTTGTTTGTAATTTCAAAAAATAAAGATGTATGGCATATAGATATGGGCTAATAGGATAGATATTGTAGTGTTGACAATATGGTACAAATGGGATTCGCGCGAGGACATCCTTATGGAACGGAGAAGTTAAGCGTGTTGAGGATGGAGTAGTGCTAGGATGGGTGACCGACTGGGAAGTTTACCGTAAGTGTAATTTGACCTAAGATTAGATATAGTTAGTACTAAAAATATTCCAACTGAGAGGATTACAAGCCAAACAATTTAAAAGTTCAAGAAAAAATTTGAAAAAAAAAATAAAAATAAAAAAAAGATTTGAAAAAAGATCTTTAGTCCAGGGCCGTATTACGACCCGGGACTAAAGGTCCTTCGTCCCCCTGCTATAAAAATGGCCATGCGGTGGCCCATGCGGTGACCTCTAGTCTTGGGTTGTAACAAACCGGGACTAGAGATAGGGGCCTTTAGTCCCGATTTCGGAGTCCCGGGTGCAAAATCGGGACTAAAGGCCCTTACAAACCGGAACTATATGCCCTTTTTCTACTACTGTAGCCACTTCTTTTCGTGTGTGCAATTTTGCAGCGTAGAGTGCCTAGACTGAATTGTGTGCATGCCGCAAAACAAGTCAAATTAAATGAGATCATATCACCAAATGTTAGCACTAATTAGAAGAGTAGTTTCATAAAACACATAATAATTCCTACTAGCACTAGTACAGATCGAGCATTCGCACATGGTGAAAATGGTCCTCCACTCACGGTGAACCGAACTGTCGCTACCCAAGGGTGGACGATTAGCACACGGTTTGTCGAATCATGTGCGAATGGACATGCATTTCTCGAAAATCGACCATTTGTGAAGTAAGTCCATACACAAACGTGTTTTCCTTTTCGACTGTCTATCTTTAGGCATGATTACAAATGGTTTTATTAACCGTCTGTGTTTCCACATGATTGCGAACGACTTATGTTGTCTCATTGTATGTGTTCAGCTAATTTCTCACATGATTAGTTATAACTAACTGTAAGCTAATTCCAGATATTTGCAAACGTTTTTACTCTCAACCGTCTTTAGTGCTCTCAACCGTCTTTAGTGAAGACCCAGGTAGTAGATATGAAAATACAGTACCAAACGTCAATTTTATTTGATTATTGCACATCGTATACATCATATGTTTACATACACTTGCAACATAGCTTCATTTGGTAGCTATACAAAGGATACGATACACAAAAAGAGGAGAATCTATAATTTTTCTTGGTTATGTCTTTGTCTTCATGATGGTGTACCATGCAAGGATAAAAATAGAAATATTTTCTCCACTTATCATTGGGTCACCATCACCTTGCACCATGTTACAACTGGAATATTCCACTCTATAGTGTTAGAGATATTTTTTGCTAGGACTTCAGTATTATTCATGACAAAAAATCGTAATTTATAAGTTTTTATTGGATTCTCTCATCAAGGCAAATCAAAATTTCAACAGAAGTTAAATTCCGTATACCATTTCTTGGATTTTCTTTCTTGCTCTCCTAGAAGTCAACCTTTGAAGCTACAACCGATAAACTAAAAGAACTATGTTGGACAATCTGAATGTACAATCCTCTACATTAATAAATATTTAAGGCCTTTACTTAGAATGATGTTAAATGTATAACCAGATGTATTGAGATTGTGGGGATTTTTGTGGAAAAAATAGCAACTCCATAACAAACGAAGAAGAAGAGACTCTTGCAGCTGGAATTGAGGACATATCTCTCTTGGTTGGTTTATTAGGCCATTGCACCCTTTTGCTAATATGTGGGTTTAAATTTTGATTACTATGGATTATATGTACCAGTGAATTCAATGTATTATTATAATTTCTATTATTATTATTCTGCATATTTCTAATAAGATATCTTTCTAATTATCTGATTTCGCAATTAAAAAGTTTCATGACTATCTGTACTAGATTGTAGGATGGTGAATTATATATCTACCAAAGTTTATGCAAGTTATTTTTGCAATCTTTAAATTTATTAAATAATAAATTGGGGCGTATATCTATTGTTTGTTTTCTAACTTTGAACCATGTAATCGAGCCTTAATAAGGCACACATGAAATGACTATGAGTTTGCTTTTGTGTTATCCGCGTGTGTAGGTTTTTACATTGCACTCAGTGTTTCTAAAAGAAACAATATGTTTCGCAACTTCTGTGAGATGTTTCCAAACTCAATAAAATTGTTTCTAACACATAATATCAATATTCACAAAAATATATATTCAGTTATGAAGTTACTTTGTGCATATTAAAGATATTTCCCTCACATTTGCGATGGCCACCATGCTAGTTGAACTAAAGGTGACACATGTTTCGTGGTACAGAGATCAACAATTTATACGTTGTACTAGATCTTCACTTTGCAATAAGCTCAAATGGAGGACCAATTAGACCAATTGAACCAAATGGTGGATTCTCTAATGCTACCCAGTCTCAGAATATTGAAATCTAGAATTGTGACTGCATGATCGTCATTACATAGAACATCGGCAGCTTGTCCCGTGCGTCCACGTGAAGCTAGCGGCATGGTGGGGAATGAAAATGCAGAAGGTAATGCGCGCGACTGGTGATATCTACTAGTGTGGCTTTCTTAGTGATCAAACCATGCATATCAACCTTTGGTACTGTAACATTCATAATTCATGTACCCACATGATCGAGAAATCAAGACCATATATACACACATAGAGAGGCATAGGAAGAGAGCCTAAATAATAAATGGCAATAACGGCGCACAATGCGATGATATTCTGTCATAACTCAGTATCTTTTTCTTTACCACTTCGCCTGACTCAGAAAGGAGTTTCACGATCTCACAATTCTATATAAACGGAGAAACTTCACTATTAACCTGTTCTTTCACCGGCTGCTCCATAACCAGCTTCAACTCATTGATTCTGAAATGAAGGCCACGTGTACATGTACCTGCAACAAAATGTTTTTGCATTGCATGGACGGTGCAGGTACCTATATACAGCTCTGGATGAACACAAAAAACACCTTGATAATCGGTTGTTTCCTCAATGAATTATAGTCGGTCTATCCTTGTTGTTTCTGATGTTTCACACCTTTCACCTCTCCTAGCTCCTTAGTATTGGATTTGATAAAATCAGCTGGATTTCAAATCGTATTCTAAAAAATTATATATTTGATTAAGAAATCAATTCCTGATGTTCATGTTTGGGTTTCCACTTATATGTGAAGATTAAGAGGTTCAGAATTTGGAAGAACTAACTACACCTAACGTCCAAAACGAATATTTATCTGAATAAATTAATCATATCTCATGACTAATACTCCAATCTTGAACAAACTTTTTTTCGAAATGGAGGTGATACGCCTAGCCTCTGCATCAAAATGATGCGCATATCCATTTTATTTATTATTCTACAAAACATTTCAAAGAGAACCAACACACTAAACCTAGAGATAGCTATGTCAGAACCAACACACTGACCGCACAACTACGCACATCATCTGAACAAACTGCAACCCAATAATCAGAACTTCAAAACAACAATACAAGCTCCAAGTTCGCTAGAACATCCAGCTGTGAATCACTATCTAGGATGGGGATAACAACAGTTTACATGGCTCTGGCGGTGTAGCTAAGCCCCACGAGGTGAATACATTGGTGCCGTCTTCACCGCATGTAGTGCGGGATACGCAATCAACACGTCAGCTCCATCAAGAACTCCACTAGCTACCTAGGGCGCTACACGTGACATCCAATTGATTCACCAAGTTGATACAAACCATTGGAGAGACCCTCGACTAGGAGGGAAAAACGGGACGAAGGGTGACATCGCATAGAGGGGTTGCGAGATTGAAATAAAGGATCGGGGCAAAACTTACTCATCGCAACTGATGGAATTGGAACTTTGAATCCCCAATTCTTTTCTAGTGTGACAACCAATTCACAATGGTATAGTAGATCATTCATCAATTGCGATCAAAAGTTCGAGATAAAATGCACCCATTACCCCGTAGGAGGTAATATGTCACCAATCATTCTTACATCAATCATCCATCATAAGTAGATTTTTTCTCAACTAATGCACCCATTGGGTAGTAAAAAAGGTTAAAATTCCTCATACAAACCCGATTGATTGAGCCAAGATAGGACAGATAGAGGCCAGAACCTCGGTCTGGCTCCGCTCGGTCCCGTATGATATACATAGACTCTGTATTGAAGATTGTAACACCTGTGGTTGATTAATATATTTCGTGTTTCGAAAAAAATTGCTGGGAAGGGCTCCGAATGGATATCCAGTTAATTCCTCTCGCATACCCCACTAGTTGAAAAAAGTTTAAAATTCCTCATGCAAACCCGATCGATTGACTGTTGCAGCAGTTCAGGAGAAGGTCCCACTAGTTGAAGCTGCTTATCTAACATGGAAATATGAAGGAAAAAAACTAGTGCACATGTGCAAAGACGGTCATTTTGTGTTGTCTGGCTGCAACTGCCTCCAACCCGTGGCTACAAGGAGACTTCACACTTTTGTTTGTGAACAACTCGATTGCCAACTGAAATCTGGTACGTGTCGTTTTGTGATTACACGGGTCACTCTGTTGCTCCTTGTTTGTTGCTGCGATGTGCGTGCGGGAGCAAACAGGAAGTTCACCAGAGACTTATCCGGATGTCTCTTGAGGTATCCCTTTCCCGATGACACATATTCCCATGTCATCTCAACTTATTATGAATTTCGTATCTAGAGTTTCAAGCTGGTGAGATGTTGATGTACCCAAGGCAACTACATTCGGAACTCTCGTCTAATAAAAGTAATACTAGCGCGGGTGAGTGGATGTTTATCACCGGGCGAGTGGATGTTTCATCAAGAAAGGCCTAGCGGCAGGGACATATAGGCACGAATGACAAATGCGTAGTAGTTGCATGGCATTGAATGGCAAGGTTAATAGTACTAATGTTTAATACTATCACATCTATAATGTTTAGTATCATATAGTTATGTCAAGATTCTTAGGGTATTTAACTATTTGTAGAATCTCACCGCAATTTTGTATACAACATGTTTAGTTGTTTAGTATCATATAATTGTCATAGTCTTATGGTTTCACATGCCAAAGATTCATACACCTCACTCTAACGTTAGCTAACCATACCCATGGAGAAAATCTAAAAAAAATATCTACATTTACATGGATTTTGGTTTCCTCTAAACATTTAGTCAAATTCAACCGAATATTGGTTGTACTATGTATATATTATGTTAAATAGATGTGTTGGTTTCAAATTCAGTTTGAATTCGGTCAAATTTGATTTACTCCGCTAACTTTAGGAGATCGGTTAGAAACCGCTATCAGTTAGAGGAGTAATCGATTTTGAGCAGTTAACTCCTCTAACTGATTGGGGATCGGTTAGAGATGCCCTAAGGCTTCATATATACCATATGAGTGCTGCATTAGACCCGAGCGATGCGAGCTCATGATTTGGAGTACTTTAAGACCCGTGCGATGCGAGCTAGGTCCGATGTATGAGTCTCCAAACGGGTTTATTTCTGCCGGCCTGGTGCAGAAAACGGTCATGCGACCCACCAAACACGTCCTTATAGTTTTGCGATGGACAACTCGATTGCCAACGGAAAGCTGGTACAGTGTCGTTTTGTTGTCCAAGGACGGGGTACACGAGTCACTCCGTTACTCCTTGTTTGTTGCTGCAATGTGCGTTCGGGGACATGAAATTCACAAGATACTTATTCGGATGTGTCTTGAGGTATTCCTTTCCCGGTGCCACATATTCCCATTCATCTCAACTTACTAATTTCCTATCTAGAGTTTCAGGCATCTCAACTTACGAATTTCCTATCTAGAGTTTCATGCAACTACATTCAGAACTCTCGTCGAAAAGTAATCATGGGTGTTTTGAAAGATTGTCAGCGGTGAACGGATGTTTCATCAAGAAAGTCCTAACAACATGTCCATATATATAGGCACGAATGACAAAGGCGGAGTAGTTGCTCGGCATTGAATGTCAAGGTTGTTGATCGGTGGTTGCTTAGTCTGGCCATAGAGAGTATATAATATAATACTAATGTATAATACTATCATATCTATAGTGTTTATTATCATATAATTATGTCAAATTATTAGGGTATTTACCTATTTGTAGAATCTCACTGCAATTTTGTATACAAGATGTTTAGTTGTTTAGTACCATATAACACTTTTGCTTTGGTGTCCCTCCTTCTTTTCAAACTTTGGTAACAAAAAATCGATACCGATTTATTTCAAAGACCGTATGGGCCCACCCGAATCATGTATGATCCTCTTAGACATATACTCACCATACACATATACTCACGTGCTTGCGGGAGGCAAAAATCGAAAGTTATATAGCAGCGGCAATAAAATTTTAAAACATGGAATGCAAAGATGTAGATCACGATAACGAGAAGTGGGATCAACCAGTATGAACATGGAGTATTCCTAGCTCTGACCGATTACACCTATACGGAGGTATAGGTAGCCTAGATATGAGTTTTGGCGGGTCAAAAGAAAGCTGGCTTATGCAAACTTAAGTTTAAGGAGGAGACACTAAAGCACACCGCACCATATAATTGTCATAGTCTTATGGTATCACATGCCAAAGAATTCATACACTTCACTCTAACGTTAGCTAACCATACCCATGGAGAAAATCTAGAAAAAAAATCATCTACATTTACATAGATTGTGGTTTCCTCCAAGCACCCTCGATTGCCAACATATTTGGCAACTGGCTACATGGGATTAAGCACAAGTTCAGAATCCTTATTAGGGTGGGAGTGTTTGTTGTTATTTGGTCGCTATGACTATGTAGAAATGACAAGGTTTTTAATAATAAAATATCTTCTCTTATGCATGTTATCTACCGATACACTAATATGCTTTATTCATGGCCGTCTCTACATGTGGAGTTTTGCTGCCTGTTTACGAAGGTTTGTACACGTTTGGAGGATACGCGAGGGATATTTTTCTTGATATAGATGGGCATCGTGATCTTAGAATTGGCCCTCCATATCCTTACACGGCATGTTGTATCCGTTGATATCATGTATTTTGCCTTTTTTCTGTTTAGTTTCTTTTGTTTGAAATGTTGGCGGATGTGTGCATCTTAATTATCAGAGGCAGTGTGTAATACTTAAACTTTTTAAATAATAACGTCCATTTCCAAAAAAAAAAATTGGCAAACTCTAATCTAAAAATGTCTAGATTTCCATCAAACCAAGCCTCAAAAAGATTCATAAGATCTTCTTTAATGATTCCCCAATAATGTTCATAGAACATTAAAAAAGGTCATCGGGGCCTGGAGCACCATCAGAATAAGAACTAAACATGGTTTCTGTGCCTTAGTAAACCTACTTTCTAGCATATGATTCTCCTCAGGTTTTATTTTTTGTATCATCAGAGAAGAAATCTTCTTTTAAGTTAACACCAGGTATCTCTTCATGCGTGAAGAAATCCTTATAGTCGTTGGTTGCAATTTTAAACATTTTCTTGGTCTCAGTCACAGGGCCATGAGGGTCATTCAAGACATGGATCATTTTGTTCCTCCTCCTATGATTAGAAACTGCATGGAAACACGTATTATTCCTATCTCTTTTACAGCGAGATCATGGATTTGAATGGAGTGGAGTCATTGATTAACCGATCATCGTTTTCGCGAGGTACCGTCGGCGTGTTTGGTGCCGCGGCGCTCAGCTTCTTCGGCACCCCCGGAGGCCTCGGTCTCAAGGAGCACACCAGGACGTAGCCGTAGCAGCTGAACGTGTACAAAGGCTGGAACTCCGTGGCCGAGTGCCTCGTGCAGGGCGTCAGGTTGGTGTCACTCAGCTCAGCTCAGCTCATTGCGCCTAGGGGAGTGCTCTGTAGTCGATTCAGAAAGTACCGGAAGCGGATTTTTTGGCTGGGAGTCATGCTCGTGCAGTACTAAAATCCACACTGAGATTTCTTAGTTGATTCACCGTGCTAATTAATTTTCTTGCATGCTTTATTTTGATCTCATGATTTTGGTTATTCTGATCTCACGATTTTGTCCTGCATGCAGCTCGGCGATGGGTTACTTGATCTCTCTGGCAGGTACATGAAGCCATGGGGAGCTCGCCTGTGTGGTATTTCTGCTGAATGCGTACCCGCGTGAGTGTCCTCAGCGTTAGAGTCATGTTCTTGACGACATTGTCGTCATTGTAATCTTCTTGCTCTTACCGGTTGTTAGGTTAGTATCGTAGATTAGAGGCGAGGAATGATCCCTGTGTACCGCAACCAAACAACTAAACTTTGCGTCTGACGACTACACGCACCCAACCAACCTGACGACTATGCTTATATTTTCCTCTCCTCCCAAATTTTCGATGTCCTGCTTGGTTCTTGGACCTTCTTCTTTTTTTTTGATAAAAGGGTATTACCCCGATTTCCAGTATAGAAACCAAGCTACAGAGTTCAGCTTTAACTCGCCACATCCAAGGTTCTTACAAACGAAATGCCTAAGAGCACATACATGAGTAAAAGCTAGAGGGAAAATAAACCTACTTGGTTGGACCGTGCATTTTACGATCCAATAAATCCTATAAGAGATAAGATACAGCAGTTTCGTCCAGCTGAAAGCTAACACCACAAGCGCATCACTATATCTGAGGATTTTTACATATAACTAGTAACAATCCCATGCGTCGCAACGGGAGGAAAATCTGCGCCACGGATATACTCACAAAAAAAAATCTCGTTAGCACAGCCAACCAATTGGTGTGCACTGCAATGTCCATTACCTTCTCTACCATTGCTGCAGTCAAGCCACCCGGTCGATGTGTGTCAGCCTCATCAAAGGTGGAGGCAGAGCCATTTGTCACCATATACCTCTCCCCACTTCGCGAAGTTCTTCGCCTCCCTCAGGGTCGGAAAATACTCTACATGAAGTAGTCAAGTAGAGGTAGGTGGATAAATCATCAATGGGTTAAAGATATAACATGCAACACACACCAAGAAACACAAACCTGAATAACATTAATTAAAATTGTTATTGACCTGACTTGTTCTGGTTGACACTAAATCAAGCATTTCAAACTTAAGATGATATTTTTTTTCTGAGGACAAAGATTTAGCATGTAAACCATGTGGTTTTTCAAAATTTAACATCTTTTCCTCATCGGAGGTTCCAAAAAGATTTTTAGTACATATGCTAGTGAGGAATCTTATGAGCACCTTATTCACATCTGAAGGTTTCCTTAGCATGCATACACAACCGAGTTCAAGCAGCAGATATTTTACATATCTTAAATTTTGCAAGGAATAATATAACATGCAAACAGTCTAAATTTTTTGATGTGTTGCCTGGAGCATACCTTGTACGGCTTGGATTTTTCTCTAGTGTGGAATGTACACCCAAGTGACTTTCACCAGATACAAAGATAAAATAATGAAAGGAAAATAACTGACATTGTATGGGATTTGGCACTCTTGGGATTTTCCTCATTTTATTTCCAAGGAACAAATTAACAAGTAACAACATATCTGTTATTAACAACATATGGTGTTTCCCACCATCTCTGGCATCACCAGTAGTAAATATCCGAGATACAGGAGCATAGTTCTGTTAGAAATAATGGGGCTAATCCATTTAGGCCCATGTGTATTTCAGATTTTTCCTAAATCTCAAAGCCCAAATTTTTTACATATCTTAAATTTCGCAACCGAGTTCAAGCAGCAGATATTTTACATATCTTAAATTTCGCAAGGAATAGTATAACATGCAAACAGTCTAATTTTTTTGAGGTGTTGAGCATACCTTGTACGGCTTTTGGATTTTTCTCTAGTGTGGAATGTAAAGGATTTATGCACTAGTCAATTATCCCAAAAGACCGATCTGATGGAAAGGGCTAGACAGTGTATTTATATTCAACATTCCCCCTCACGTCTAGCCTATTTTAGTCCTTAGCGTAGGATAGGAGTAGGCCACAGAATCTTTTTTTCTTTTTTTTTTAAATTCTGCGTGAGCAGGGTCTTGAACTCAAGACCTCTTGGCTCTGATACCATAAAGGATTTATGCACTAGTCAATTATCTCAAAAGACCGATCTTATGAAAAGGGCTAGGAAGTGTATTTATATTCAACAGAATGTACACCCAAGTGACTTTCACCTGATACGAAGATAAAATAATGAAAGGAAAATAACTGACATTTTATGGGATTTGGCACTCTTGGGATTTTCCTCATTTTATTTCCAAGGAACAAATTAACAAGTAACAACATATCTGTTATTAACAACATATGGTGTTTCCCACCATCTCTAGCATCACCAGTAGTAAATATCCGAGATACAGGAGCATAGTTCCCCATCATAAACATCCTATCTGTAACCACCCAAAATGGGGACAAAATTTCAGTATCCATGTATGCATCTTGATCAAGGAGAAGTCTGAATAAATTTGCAAGGAGAAGTCTGAATAAATTTGCAGAGCCGCCTAGAGCATCAGCCTTGTCCAGGATAAAAAGAACGAGATCGCTTCTCAGGCAACAACAGCAGCAGCAAATGATAAAATTGATGAGAAAGACTTAGTTTCAACATTCACAGATTATTTCTGTAAAAAGAACAATGTTTGTCTACTTCTAAAGACTAAATTACTCTTCCCTGACCAAAACCCGTGAATAGGTGGTACAACTAAAACTGCAAACACTACAAGAGAATATGGGAAATAAACTGCTCCTATGTCTGTGGGTTTTGGCACGCTTTCTTTAGCTCAAAATTACAAGCATTCTGTACTTACTAAAATACGCAGATGTCACATTATCAAATTTACAACATAACAATTGTAGACGGCCATGACCCATGAGTCAGCATTCATATAGCTGGGTTTTACCTATATGAACGACTATTACTGGAATTTTACCAAATTTGTTGCTGGGAGAGATAACTATTGCATACGCATAACTATTTTACAAGCATATCAGTATCAAGTAACAAAGAATTTGCACAATACAAAATGCCACATAGTCGATCAGTACTGTCAAATAACCAGAAGTAACGTCAGACAACATAAGTAAATGATCAGACAGGAACTTACGTGCTTCTTTCGGCCGTATTCCTCCACTCCGCCGCAAGTCTCTTCTTTTCATCAGAGTCATTGTCATCTTGTGAAGCAGCAGCAGAAAATATGAGGTTGTTTGATGAGAAAGATCTATTTTAACATTTTAGAGATTGCTTCGAGAGTAAGCACTACAGCTGACATTATTAAGTGCGTAATATAACGATTGGAGACAAATATGAGTCATATGATTTGCACTCTTATAACCAGGGGTGTGGATGAACGACCATTACTATATTTTTCACTAAATTGTTTAGCTACACTGTTATGACCAATTCTACTGGGACAGGGACAGATAACTATGGTATAGGCCTGGCTATCTCATAACCGTGTCAGAATCCAATTCACTAATTTACCGGCACTTATTATGAATCAGAGGGAGTATAATATTTTGTTTCCATGGTAACTCTAGTATATTTAGTTACAAAAAATATCTCGTGATACCTTGTCATGGTATATTATTTGGTTGTCATGGTCAATAAGTGACAGATTTTTTTAGCCCGCCTAAAGTGATTTTCCTAGATGCCACCCAATAGTAGATTGAAGCCTACTGCAGAACTAGAATCGATCACAGCTGTCCCTGAAGATGTATGTATATATAGAAGAGTCATTTTACTGTGCGTTACTCAGTTCTAGTCGGCAGTTTATGGAGATAACATAGGGCCCGGTATATAAATAGGCAAGAGGGTAGAAACGAGCAAAGCTACAATTTTATAGTACTCCCTCCGTTCAAAAACAAATGACTTGGATTTGTTTAAATTCGGATGTATCTAGACACATTTTAGTGTGTAGATACATACGAATTTAGACAAATTTAAGTCACTTATTATCAGACAAAGGGAGGACCATATATCATTATACAGGACTGTGTAGTAATATGAGTCCTGATTGCAGAAATGCATTTATCCATTTTTAACTATTTATCTTTCCTTTGCAAGGGCAAACATACAATCCTGCAAATCTTGTGTGAAGGTCAGTTGAGGTTCTATGTATGAATGACGATCACTTCAAATCTACACACTAGAAGCTTGACATATAACATAAAAAATTCATGATACTAAGTCGTGTGTCAAAACGAAACCAAGGCCATGATACACAGTGTATAGTGTCGTGGAATCATCATGGCAGATGCTACACGGGTATCTTACGAAGAGGAGAGCAGGGCAAAACGATGTAAGCTAATCCAGGAGCGAAATTAGGCAGGTGTTTTACCCAGGTTCAGGTTCCCAATAGTGGAGGATCCCTACTCCTGCTATAAGTCACTATATGATCATAGATTGGTTTATAAGGTTGCAGCTTGCTTCATAATTTAGGATACTACTATAGTCTAGATTGAATCTGTCTAATCAAAAGATTGGTCATAGGTTATTGATTCGTGCATATAATTACTCAGGGACAACAGTCTGAGGAAAATAATATAACTTGGTCCGTTCCCTGACAAATTATGCAAGTTAATGGTATGTGGCTCAGCGGTTCAAATAATGCTAACAATCCGGAGTTAGCCGTACTTCTGTGCAACCTGTCGTCATTCGATAGGGATTTCAACCAAATTGAAAGAGCATCAGAGAACGCACAATTATTAGACCAAAATATAAAGAAACATTTTTTGAGCCATCTGAAGTTGAGACTAGTTAGCAGTAACAAGGTGGACTGGATACATCAGATATACGCCATGACATCTCGTCTGGCTTGACCAATCCGAGGTCGTTATACCTATAGTTTCCTCTCCTCTCGAATTTTTTATGTCCTACTTGGTTGGACCATGCATTCTAGGCTCACCAATCCTGCAAGTGAGAAGATACACCAGTTTTGTCCCGCCTAAAGCTAACACCACATGTGCATCACTAAATCTTCAGGGTTTATACATATGTAGGCACCTAGTCATGGTCACCAAATGCCTATTCTTTTTGGTGTGCCTAAAATGATTTTCCTAGATGCCATCCATTCATAGATTGAAAAAGGATCAACTGATCCACCTCTTGACTTTTTGATTTTTTTCCTACTGCAGATGTATATAGAACTGTAAGAATCAATCACAGCTATCGCTGGAGATGTATATAGAACAGTGATTGTACTTTGCATTACTCAGTTCTAGCCGGCAGTTCATAGAGAAAACATATATAGGGCCGGGTATATAAATAGGCAAGAGAGGGTAGTAACGAGCAAGCTAGTACCGTATCAGGATTGAGAACTGTGCAGTAGGTGCCGCCTTCAGTAGTCGTACGTGCGTTCTTGAAATAACACATGCGGCGTCTCAACCGCTTAAAATATAGGATGTCTACAACAGAATAATGGAGTGCGATATTCTTATCATTGCCTTTGTGGCATCCACCAACTGTGTAATAACAGCATAAATTTCACTCGTGTTGTATCGCTATCGCCAATGGTATTGGTAGGTACAGATGAGATATCCTAACACGAGAAGTAACTTACGAAAATATACATTTTGTATTTTTTGGCGAAGTTCTGCTATTTCAGGTAAATTTAAATAAACAACAAAGAGGTGTGTTTCGGTCCCCCCCCCCCCCCCCCTAAACTTAAGTTTTATGGGCCATTTTATTTCTTTGACCCGTCGAAACCCATATCGAGACCACGTATATCTCCGTATATGTATACTCGGTCGAACTGAGTATAATCTATGTCCTGGACGGCTGATCCCACCTCTTATTATCGCGATCTACGTCTTTGCATGTCATATTTAATTTTTGTTGTTGTTGCTGTTATATAACTTACGGTTTTCGCTTCTGCAGACACATGAGTATTCGTATACGGGGAGTATATGTCTAAGAGGACCATATGGACTTCGGGTGGGTTTGTACGGTCCTGAAAACAATTGGTATGTGTTTTTGTTTGTCAAAGTTTGAAAAGGAGGGAGGAGGGGGGAGGACCGAAGCAAAAGTGAACAACAAATACTTCTAGAACAAGAAAATATTTCTCTTCCAAGTCTTATATTTACTAATTTATTCCTTAAAGAACTAATTGGAGAATCTTTCAGACATTGATCTACAAAAAAGTTCAACTCATTGGCCATCACATCTGTCTGATAGGTATCCGTAAGGAAAACGATACTATCTTTCCGGGATCCCGTGATTTGATCCTACGGGTCGCGGCTCTCATGCACGGACGAGGTTGTGGTGGGTCCTCCACCTTATCTCTTTCTGCTACATTAGCATATTTTTTTACTATAAGGCCACTGGCGAGGTCTCCGATAAACTCTTCGGCAAGGTCTAGCTGGTCTGTAACCGTTGGGTTGGGTGTAGAATCTTGCGTTCTTGACCTTTCTTTCGCTCTCAAACTGAACTTCGTCACTCTCTGCAAAGCCTTAGGAGGACTACTTATTAATGGGTCCATTAACGCTGCAATCGATAGGAAAAAAAGACCAGCATGCAACAATTGAATGTTCTAAGCTTGCAATTTTCCACCATGCTGTTTAAGACCGAGCGATCAATCCCCGCGGTGGTAGGTATTGATGCAGCCAAGGATCAGTTGTACGGATGGCAGTCTGAAAGACATAGCACAAAACTAATAATATACTTGCCAAAAAAATTGCCAGACATTTTCTGTGGGATGCTCATGTTTTGTCTTCCCCTCTTTAGTTTCATTTCCCTTTGTTTGTTTCTGTTTCGTTGTAGACTGGATTTTTTAAGACTCTGTTTTGTTATTCTTTGGTAACGGAACCCGGCTCGATTGGAAGCGTGTGGAGAAGGAACGGGTCTCAAGTGTCCATCTTTCTTGTTAAAATAAGAATCAGCATCGGAAAGTTTCTTGACAGGTTTACAACCACACCTTCTCTGTCTTTTTTCAATGGCGAAATTTCTAATCTCTGGAAGTGGATATGTACCTAACAGTGAGTCTCCGGTGTCAGCGACACGCTTCAGTGAAATAGGTGCGCTGAGACCCCTGAAACCATCATCCATCCATGGCTGGAGGAGATAATAATGACTTGTGAAAGGCCTAAAGATCAGCAGTCAGAGCTAAGCGGAGACTAATCTACCCGTCACGTCTGCAGCAGGGCAGGCTACTTTCAGGACTGCAATTTTGGCATGTTCGATATTATGGATATAGTTTCCGATGCCATAGAAAATTCACAGGATTCATTCATCTACTCCGTGGAAAGTTTTTGCTGAAATTTTTGCATGTTCATGATGCCACGTGACTTGGTGTGCTCTCAGAGTCAGAGATAGTCCAGCGGGGCTTTAAAACTTTTTACTTCTCTTTTTTTTAATATAAGTTGGTTGTGAGCACATACAATGTGTTTTGGTTGCAGTTTGATATTTTACCGTTGGGGGGGGGGGGGGGGGGGGCGTCGCCCCTGCTCGTCCCCCTTGTCTCCGTCCTAGCACATCGAAACAACGCCACCCAGCTTTAACACCAACCAACATGCGCCACCATGACTTTGGAATCACCATAAACGTCTCTTCGTGGACACTGACACATGGCCTAAAAGGCGAAGGCACATAACATCGCCGAAATGAGGGACGGCAGCCCTGCAACCCGCGGGAGGAACCCAACTCTACCACCGAGATGTAGTGTAGCAGGGTCACACCAAGTCTAGGTGGGCTTGGTGGAATCTAGAAGGGCCCGTAAATCCCTAGTCGTAGCTGCTGCCACCGTCAGGCTCCAGCACCACAACCCCAACTCTAGCTAGTTGCCGCCGCCTATAGAGAGTCTCGTAGAGGTGGCCCCCCAGCCGCCCAAGCCCATCTAGGCCCGAGGTGCCTAGATCTGGTCAGGGACGGCAACCGGTGGCGCTCCCATCCATGGCGCCCGCCGCCTAAGGACGACACCATCGCCAGTGCCACTCAGTCATGCCGGACCAGGGCTTTCGAAGTGCTCCTACTTCCCGCTCTAATTTTTTTCTCCGCTTTTTGTCGCTTGGCCTCGCTTTCGCGTGCTATGGAAACCATATTTCCAAGCTTCAAAAAAATTGAAAAAATATCCAGATGTATCCAATAATTTATTCCACAAACATGCAAAATATGAATTACACAAAAATGAAAAATTGTTGATCTAAGTATGTATATTTTTAAATCTTGAAATTTTATCTGATTTTGTCTATTTTGTAGCCCACAATATATATAAAAAATCAAGCTGGGCTTTTGCACGCTTATAGGATACAACATGGACTATGTCCATCCATACTTTATTGTCGGATCTTTCTGAAACTTCTTAATTTGATTTTTCATTTTTTTAACAAAGAAAGCACGGGAGCCAAACACACTCTCCGTGACATCTCAATCACATGTCTTTCCTAGAGGATTCCTATCCTATGAAATATGAATGAAAGGAGCCTTTAGTGTGAAAAGGACAGAGTGAAAAAAATTTGACAAAAAATCCTTTCACACTTCAAAAAATCTTCGCGGTACAGAAAGTCCACAAACAATTGAATCCTCACCCGCACGAAACGATCGGGCATCATATCATGCTTGAGTGCGTATTGAACAGTCAAAATTGGCGCGCCTCACCTCACCTCGTCAATCATGGACATACGCTCCTTATGCGCTGCCGCCGTCCTGCTACTGCTATCACTTTCCAGCTGCTTCCCGCCGTCCGCCGGCGCCGACCTCCTCGAGTACGAGTGCAACAACGGCACGTCATACGCGGCGAACAGCACCTACCAGTCCAACCTCCGGAGCCTTCTGTCGTCCCTCGCCGCCAACGCCTCCTCCCGCTCGTTGTTCCCGCCGGTGGGCTTCACCACCGCCGTCGTCGGCGCCAGCATCCCCGACAAGGTATGGGGCCTGGGTCTCTGCCGCGGCGACACCAACGGCACCGACTGCGGGTCCTGCCTGTCCCTCGTGCCGGACGTCGCGTTCGGGCAGGGGGACCTCTGCATGGGCGTGAAGGAGGCGTCCGTCTTCTACGACCGCTGCCTCGTCCACTACTCCTTCCGGGACTTCCTCGCCAGCCCGGACAACCGGATAGTGGAGCTGAGGGGCGTCGGCGGCGACAACGTGACCGGCGACGCCGCCGCCGGCGGCAGGTTCGACGCGCTCGTGGCCAGCCTCGTGGGCGCGCTCTCCGACTGGGCGGCCTTCAACACGACGACGAGGTACGCCGTGGGAACCATGGTCTCCGACGACGGGTTCGCCACCGCGAACGGAGCCGTGGTGCACAGGATAAACGGGCTGGTGCAGTGCACGCCGGACCAGGCGCCGGGGAAGTGCCGGGAGTGCCTCCAGGCGCTCATCGCCGAGATGCCGGAGGCGTTCAACGGCAGCACCGGAGGGCATATCCTGGGGGTGTGGTGCAGCCTCAGGTTCGAGGTGTTCGAGTTCTATGACGGCAGCCCGATGCTGAAGCTCGTCGCGCCGCCGCCGGCGCCGCCTCCTTCGTCTCCCGTGCCTACAGACCAGACAGGTACACATATTATTCTACTTCTACCGTGTGTGTGATTTAATTACTCGTCATCTTCTCATCCTCCACATATCTCTCTTCCCTGCTTCGTTCCACTCCCAGTGCCTTGAATTAAAATCAGACAAACTTGAAACTTAGTTTTATAAGAAACTGAAACAAAATCAGGGAACAAGTTGATGTTGCCCAAAACTGAAAATCTGATAAAGGTTCTAGTCAAAAAATAAGTTTCGAGCACAGGGAGACCGGAGAGGTAGCGCAACATGACGAGTCAAAGCTGCTGATGGCAGCGTCACACAGTGAGAGGAGGTGGGGATGCGATCAGTTGTGCTAGAGCTGGACAAGAACAGTCCACGTAGTCGCGCTTGAAACCTTAGAAAGTAGCATGTGTTGACCTAGCTCTATGTTTTTTGTTTTGTTTTTTAATACTCCCTCCGTTCAATTGAAGAAAGCTTGTAGATTTAGTCACAAGACAAGACATCAGTTTCTAAGTTTGACCAATGTTTTAGATAAAAAATATAAAGAATTACAATACCAAAATAATATCAGTATATCCACAATAAAAAAGGACTTCACAATGTATTCAAAGTCAATAGATTTATATTGTGGATGTTGATATCTTTTATATATTTGATTAGAGTTAATAAGATTTGGCTTTTCACTAAGATAATAGTTGGGGTCGCAGAGTTAAATTTGCGGAATTCATAGGCTACGATAAGGTGCCATGGTTGATGCATCCCAATGGGAGCCTGCAAGTGGCGATCATTTTTTGTCTCGGCAACAACCGGCACTTATAGTGGTTTAATTTCAGTTGGGTCGCTTTTATTCTCATATGTAAGGCTTGCACTTGTTTTCAACTTAGGCGGCTTATATATGTGTTTCTTCGTTTAGTCAGAAGTTAGACATTCATGCGTTGTTTTTGGTCGTGCACATTGCCTCATTGAGGTTTTCTTCTTCTTAATAGTAATCAGGTGCAAAATCAAAATCGATCCTCTATAAAAAAAATCTGCCCGGTGCGGCCCACCAATTTTTTTCATTTTCATTTCTGCTCCTCTCGTCGCTCCCTGCCTCTGACGAACAGCCCCTCAGCCAGGCGGAAAAGCTAGACTTGGATTCCTGCTTACGGAAAACTCCTACGAACGGACATGCTAACACCTGATTGGTTTAGTTTTTTTTCCCTTTCGTGATTTTCGGCCCGTGAACGCACGACGCGATGCCACCTGAGTCCGTAAGTCTATTTCCATAAGAATTAGTCCGTAGGTGTAGCCAGGAGTCCAGGACCTAGGCAGCCCCGCCGTCGGCAAGCACCCGCCGCCGTGGCCTCCCGCCGCTGGCAAATCGAGGCGGCCGTGCAATAAATCGCGGCAGCCCTAACCCAATCGCGGAAGCCGTGCTCCCAAATGCGGCGGTCGTCCAGCCCAGCGCTGCCCGCCCGTGACTCCCCCGTTGGCCAGCCACACGGCTCCCCTGCCGGCCCGCCCGCTGCTCACCGACGAGCTCAATGCGTTGTAAGACCCACTCTAGTAGTTACCCTCGATTCGCAGAATTCATCCTACTACCACTGTTCCACTTTTATTTTATTTTCCCAATCTGCGGACCCAGGAGGTGCATATCGACTGAATCTGCTGCAGTATGCCCGACTTGCGGCTATGACATTCCGGAGTTAGCATGACATTTGTTCTTTTGGAGTTGGATTGCCATACGGCTAGAGCTCCCATATGATTTTACATTGTCACAGACCATGTGTTCATGTACTAGATTGTGTTCTCACCGTCAGGGGCGGAGCCAGGATTAGACCATAGGGGGGGCGGAGAAGATAATAACCACTTAACGACATAGAAGATTTTTTCAGAGTAAATTGAATAGAAAATTTTTTATTTACAGGAGTGAACGACCTAGAAGATACTATAACACGATTTTGGAGATTTAACAAAAAGCATCAATATCAAAATATGACAATTGTGACGATTGTTTTTGTATATTTCTTTTCATTTTTTGAGTAACTTATTCTTCAAAAAAATTGTACTTCTTGTTCTTCCGTTGCTTTTGTCTTCTGACTCTATGGCGATGTACAAACCGATATTCAACTTCTATTGATCTAAAGAAAGATTAACTAGTGGAAAATATGAATTGAATTGATAAATCTAATGCACAATATATCTTAAGTATAGACATCATGTGTGACTAGGCCCGAGGAAGTAATCACAAATTGCACTAATTCCTACTCCTATCGATTAGGTGACATACACGATAGATCGATCCTCTAATTCCTAACAAGCTGATCAGATCATTATTTTTAACTAGGAAACAACGTCGCGATCTAGAGATGGGCTAATGGTCCTTAGTTCATTACTCCACCGTTGATCAATTATGTACTAATCTCCGACCATTAGCACACATACACTAATATAGGTGTAACACTACCTACTATCAAATGTTGAGGGAGGCAATCGATTAGGGGGGGTCTAGCCCCTGCTAGCCCCCCCTTGGCTCCGCCCCTGCTCACCGTATGTTTAAGGTATCAAGTATAGATAGTTACAGCATTGCTATCATTTGGAGAACAGTACTGACCAGCTGCGGGGCAGCCGTGGCCACTCGGCTCGGGAGATCGAAATGGCTTAGCTGCCCGGGACAGAGGATTCAGGAGACATCTTCTTCCATGCTTGGACTGAGGACTGTTTTAACCCTATGCTAACGTGTCAGAGAGGGCGAGAGCTTAGGTCAAAACTGGAGTCAGAACTGTGCAATGAAACATAAAAGGGGGTGTTGTCTATTGAACGGTATTGTGAGTATAGGGGGCTTCTTTAAACACTATTGTGCTTGAGAGTTGAAATCTAAACTCCACCTTGAGTTTACGCAGTTATTTAGTTGGCAACTTGGCATACCTGCTTCTTTTGTGTAATGATCCGTATGTAATCGACAGGAGGGAACGGGACAAAGCGGCGCCAACATGCGGCAACAGTATCGGCCATTGTTCTTGGAGTTGCGCTTATCCTGCTGTCCATTTTTACAGTGTTCCTATGGAGAAATACTAGAAGAAAACTCCGTAAGTTGCTACCCTAAATGCACCAACAGAACTTGTAGGACTGGTCGAGTTTGATTGAAATAATTACCATAAGTCGGCATTGTTTTTTCTCTTTGTACAGCTTACCAAGAAGATGATGACCCTGCTTCACTTCTCTTTAACCTGCAAACATTGAGGCATGCAACGGACAATTTTGCCGAAGAGAATAAGCTTGGGCATGGAGGCTTTGGCGCTGTATACAAGGTACTATTGGTGCTGAGTAGACAGACACCTTCCTGTCCTAGAAAATTTGGAATGGGATAATATATATTTCAACTGCATATATGTACCCCAAATTACTAGGATTCAGCAATGCAATTAAATCAAACCTGAACTGTATTTTTCAGGGGGTTTTGCCTCATGGACAAGAAATAGCTGTCAAGAGACTGGACAAAGCGTCAGGACAAGGTCTAAAAGAGTTGAGGAACGAGCTAATGTCAGTAGCCAAGCTCCGGCACAACAATCTCACAATGCTTCTTGGTGTGTGCATGGAAGGACAGGAGAAGTTGCTTGTGTATGAGTACCTGCCCAATCGAAGCCTGGACACCTTACTTTTTGGTAGGAAATGCTATACAGACAACAGCCACATTATTATTGAGTGAAATATTTGCTTCATAAACTAATCAAAATTGCCATGCATGCATGGGCTTGCAGCACCTGAAATTGAGAAGCGTCTGTTGTTGCCCTGGGAGACAAGGTACCGTATAATTTATGGAACGGCACGAGGTCTTCTATACCTTCATGAGGACTCCCAGATAAAGATTATACACCGTGATCTCAAGGCTGGTAACATCCTTCTCGACACCGACATGAACCCAAAGATCTCGGATTTTGGCCTGGCAAGGCTCTTTAACAGCGAAAAGACGAGTACCATCACGAGCCAAGTTGTCGGAACATTGTACGTGATATATCTATCTACCTGTTATACTAGTTACAGACTCCGTAAATTCCTATAAAAAATAGCTGGCCAATCATACATCAAGCTAGGTGGGACCAAATTATAGTTGTCTAGATTAAAGAAAGAACGCCCATATAATTTCCTTATGGGAGCATAGTCCATAAAAGTAGATAAAAACAGGGATTACAACGCCATACAAGTCAGCCAGACATCAGCAGGGGCTTGCACGCATGCTGACATGCATATGTCAGTTCGAGTGGTGCTGAGAAGCGGCTCCTCAGGTTTGCTCGCGAGTTTTTTCTGTTCGCTCGCAAGTTTTATCGGTAAATCAAACATTCTTAGCCGATATATGCCTGCGGAGTAATAAGATTGGATGCTTGGTAAATCAATCTATAGAGAATGGATAAAGTGATTCACAAAAAATAGACTGGAGGGCATTGAGATATACTTCATTTTGCTAGATTTCTTTATCAACGATTGCCAAGAAAAATATGAGAGCTAGGTTAATTGTTTGTGCAACCTGTTTAATCGAGTAAATATCTAAATGCTCCATTTGATTCAAATTACTTGTCGCAGTTTTAGGCAAAATGTTACCTAAAACCTTTCTGAATTCAAGTACTCCCTCCGTTTCAAAATATAAGATGTTTTAGCTTTATGAATCAAATGTATCTAGACTCAGGGTGCAGGTGGGACTGCCCGCGGGAGGCCCGCACAGTCCCACACAATTTAAGTGGGTGTCCTACGGAAGCCCGCGAAACTTATGCGAGTGTCCACTATCCCACGTATGCCCACATATACCCGCAAATACGGTACTGTAATTGTTGCTTGTATAATTTTTATAAAAATATTTTAGTACATAATACGATCAACATTTAGTACTTTAATGTATTAATTATTTTTTCCACTTTTTGAGTGACTCGCCATTCTTTCTACTAGACATAATATTTGCTTGATTGGAAAATTTCTACTCCTTTCGATTCAAATTAATATTCTCATATTTGGCTATATTCGGATGTATGTAGCACTAAATATGACTAGATATATTTAAATCTAGACAAATGTAAAAATATTAATTTGGATCGAAATAGCTTTTTTGATGTTCGCTCGATCGTAGGCTTTCCACGGAAACCCACCATTTTTTCTTATTTACCCGTGGGTGTCCCGTATAGCCTTTTATGTGGGTTTGGGTAGTGGACTCCGCGGACAGCCCACTCCCACCTGCACCCTGAATCTAGACTACTTTTAGTATCTAGGTTCAGTCAAGTTTGGAATGAATCTACACACTAAAAGAAGCCTAGATACATTTTCTTCACAAACCTAAAACATCTTATATTTTGAAACGGAGGGAGTAATTTGGATCAGAAGGATTACATGGTAACATCATGGCTTGCAAAATATTAAGACATATAATATCTCATATGTTCATTTAGTGGCTACAACAAAATTATGTGCTGATCAAGAGTGAAGATTAAATCAATCACCTTACTGAGCTTATTTTAAAAGGCAATTAAGAAAAGGTCTACATGCATGAAAAAACATAGTACTTGGTCATCGAGGTCAGGAACCTAGACAAGATTTGTTTTTTCAAAATCAAGCTCGTGCAACTGCACGGATTAATTGCCAGATAGTAATCCATAACCGAGCACACTAACCTCATGTCAGTGGTGTATTAACTCAGATCAACTATTTCCTTGTATGGCAGAGGATACATGGCGCCGGAGTACGTCGTTCTGGGGCACCTGTCGGTCAAGTTAGACGTTTACAGCTTTGGTGTTCTCATCCTGGAGATCGTTACAGGAAGGAAAAACACCGAGATGTTTGAATCAGGAGTCGAAGAGTCAACCACTCTGCTCAGCTTTGTGAGCCACCCTTTAAAGAACCTCTTTAACTAACCGCAGTAGGATCATGGGCACTCACAATTAGTACTAATACTTATCACCTTGTCATGTTGTTACTACGTACCAGGTATGGGATCATTGGCAGAAGGAAACGCCCCTGGAGACCATGGATCCATCGTTGGACCGCAAGAACACGGAGACAGAGGTGCTGAAATGCATCCACCTGGGGCTCCTCTGTTTGCAGGAGAATCCAGCGGACCGACCGACGATGCTAGACGTGCTCGTGATGTTGCACGGCGATGCGTCAAGCTTCTCAGAACCATCGAAGCCGGCGTTCACCTTTGCGTACGGTGACTTAAGCTCGGACGCTGTATCTAGAGATCTAGGCTCACGAAGAGCAGAGGATGTGCCGTCTGTCAATGGGATGTCAATATCAGAGTTCCCGCCTAGATAGATAGATGTTTCTGTGCAGTGTATAGATAGGCGAATGCGTGTTTTTTACCAGGGGTGTCAAACAACCTAGCTACCAGTCCCATTGGCCACTATTTTCTTCCAGAGAGAAATATATATCCACCACTCCTGTAGTGTGAGCGGTTTCCATAGGAAAAAGAGATCGAGGTAGTTTGACAATGTATTAATCTTTTTGCTGTATATTAATCTTTTTTACACGAATTACCATGTACGTATTAATCAACAGGAAGAAATGACTAACCATTTTCTAATGATCGACTTCCCAGTATTTTCTAGTCTTCTTGATCCTTTAGGAGTTATAGACACTAAAAAACTTAATCCACATTCTATGCCCACTCCGCATTCCATTTCGTTGAGCTTGAGCCTTTCTACACACATGACCTGGGTATATGCTCCAGCAATTTTCTTTCTTACAGAAAAGGGAGTTCGCATAATTGCAATTGGAGTTGTATACCGTCCTCTCATTGAATTATTTCTCCCAATGCCACTCATTCCTAAGGTTTATTTGTCGCATCTCAAATATTAATGTTGAAGGTTTTTCCGCCCAAAGATGGAAGCTTGGATGAGAATGGTGGAAAATCTAACAGACGATGAGGAAAATATATACATCTCCCTCTTCTTCACTGAACGGTCTCTAACTCACCGACTCATTGGGCACCTGAATACAATCGAGGGTATATGTAGTGAGAAGATATAAACTGCCAGTTAGATGGTGCATTGTAAGCCCATTACTCGCCCATAGCATCTATTTGTAGAGAGAGAAGGACAGGTAAATGACCAAATTGCACAACAACTGAACTGCCGGTTGATCAATTAATTAAGAGCTAAAGGACAGGAGAATCAAATGCTTCTGTGCTCTTTTTGGAGAAGCAAATGAGTTGCAGATTGCTACTGAGATTCTTTCGAATAATTGTTTTTTCCGGCAAAACACAATGCCATTGCGTTTCTTTTCATTGCATAGAAGAGTTTCAAGTTACAAGCCACCATGTAGGTGGTTACAAGATTTTATGAAATACAACGGATCAGTGGACATCCCAGTCTGTAGGGATGATGATCGAAGGCCAGCAGCTCCTGCCTTTGCCCAGAGCGCCGCCTCAGCTCGAATTTGTGCCATCAGCCGTGGGATGGAAGGTCTAGCGTCATTGAATACTCAGGCATTGCGCTGCTTCCAAATCATTCAGGGTATCAGCAATGTTGCAGAGGCGAGGCCCTTGCACATGGGTTTGGGAGTGGCCTTCCTCGTCGTGAGCCACCAGTCATGTAGAGTGGCTTTGTTCTCTGGCGGTCGACATGGGATTCAGAGCCAAGTGAGTGTATCATGTCCATAGTTGCCTCGAGAAGGGGCAGACCGTCAGCAGATGTTGCATCGTCTCGGGTTTCGAATAAATGTGCTATGGTACTACCTCCTTCACGGTTTGCAGGGCGCTCTACAAAAATTTCACGGATCTAGGCGTGAACGTATTGGCTAAAAATTAGCCTATTAATGAGCGGTTAAGGCGCATGCATTGGTGGAAAACTGTTGCATGCATAAGAAGTTGGGAGGAAAGGTGTCACATTAATTAACAATTAATTCTTATGCGCCTAGGAACGTTGCAGTTTTAGAAAAAACCAAATTTGATTAGACGCCCTGCAAACCGTGAAGGAGGTAGTAATGTTTCTAATGATCGGTTTTCCAAGGTTCACCAGCGTTACATGTTCTTCAGAAGTTATTGACACTAAAGAATTAACCCTATTGCACACTGACCAGACCCATTTCGCTGAGCCTTGGTCCAGCATTATTCTTTCTTATGGACAAGGAGGTTTGACGATTCAAGAGTTACTATTAACATATATTAATAAACACAAAAAATGGCTAATAATTTTCCAAATGATCAGTTTTCCTAGATTCACCAGTGTTGTTGATCTTGATCTAATCTTCGGGGGTTATGGACACTAGAAAAATTACCTCATTGTACACCGACTCAATAACATTGAGCATTGCCACACACACGAAACCCGGGTATGCTCCGTCATTATTGTTTTTTATAGACAAGGAGGTTCTACATAACGCAATTGGAGATGAACACTTTGCATTGATAAACTAGTGTTCCCAATGCCACTCATTCCTAAGGTTTGCCATATTTCACACAAAAAGGTCCATTTAAAATTTCACATGGCTCATATTTCCCAAAAACTGTATTTGGCTCACTAAACCCCCTAAACTATCATTAATGGTCCATTTAATCCCCATAACCTGGGACTGGACCCAACCTTTTGAACCGGGTCAAGGGGATCAAATGGACCATTCGTGATAGTTTAGGGGAGGTTTAGTGAGCTAAGAAAAGTTTTTTGGGGGGAGAGGGGGGATATGAGCCAAGTGGGGTGGGGTGGGGGGCGTACTTTGTTCTATTTCGCATAATGTTTGAGGCTTCTCTCTCCCAAAGAAACTGGAATTATGCCCAAATACTACAGGATGTTAAACTGGTTTCCCCAATGCCACTCATTCCTAAGTTTTTTCATACCTCAAATAATGTTGGCAGCTTATCTCGCCCAAACATAGGAGCTCGGATGAGAAGTGATGAAAAATCCAACAGATAATCGAGATAAAGGAAAACAGTTCTACAACCCTCACTTATTTTCTTCCTTCTTAAGATCAATTCCCTCTTCTTCTGTATTTGGTCTATGCCACACTGATTGGGCATCCAAATACATAGTGGGTATATGTGGATCGATAGGGGAAGATATTATCTGCTAGGTGCACTTTTATCCCATCGCTTGTCCCATATAGTAGCTATATATATGTAGAGAGAAAAAACTCCGTAAATAGCCAAGTTTGCAAAAAAAAAAATAACTCTTAGTTGATTAAGTAGGAGCTAAAGGATTGGATAATAAATGCTTTTATGCTCTTTTTGGTTTTAAGCAAATGAATTGCAGAGCACTAACGATAGGTTACTGATTGATTCTTTGGATTAAATATACCATGGTAATATTGTTCTCCTTGTAAGAAAAGTTGTTCATATTGGCGCGCCAAACTGTTGATGCGCTCCACCAACCAAGGAAGGGGGTGGCAGCTAGGTCCAGGACGTAGGATTGCCTTCGAGAGTCGCCTTGGAAGAAGTGACTAGGGGACAATGGGGATTGTGTGCCAATTAAACTAATCTCACTAATGTATTTATATGGTTAAAACTTCCGTATGATCGTTACTGAAGATACTAGTACAACGTGAATATGCAAATGTAAGTTTTCTTTAACTTGGCATAAAACATGCTGCTATATGTCTGGATCATGTGTGCGTGCAAATGCTCTCGCAAAATAAAAGCATGACCTTCAAGGCAGATAGTGGCTAGGATTAAGATACCTACTTTTAAAATGTAGGAGCTCTGCCCCATTTTATTAATAAGATAAGAAAAAAATAGAAAAAATGACATGACATAGCTTGAACTCGTTTGTGAGAGAAATTAGGCCAGAAAATCGAAGAAAAAAAAAACAAAGAGATCAGACCCAACAGAGATCCTAGAGATTTCACATCATTCTTTTCTTTTTGGTCTATGAATCAATTTATCTAATGTTAGTTATACTACATATAATGGAATATACTACTTGTTAGACAAGATATCATGCATAGTCGTTGATGATGCCTACTATCGCGTCTGGCAACCAACATATCACATTAGGTACCAAAAAAGAGGGAATAGGTTCGTCTTGGTCATCCTCGATGAAGCAGCGTGTAGAGACCGTGACTAATTTGCCCTCAGTTATAACTAAGTTACTGTGTCCATTGATTCGTGCATAACTTTTTGTTCGAAAGCATATAAACACTAAAGCACGATTCCAGTTGTTTTCCCGAATGCTGCTCACGCCTACGTTTTATTACTCAAATAGTTCCATGGAAGTAGGCCTTCTCTTCTTCACTCCAGGTGACACATAACGCTTTTTTTTTGTATTGCAGTGGATATATATATAGAACTAAGTAGCCACATGAATGTGTCACCTATCAAAACAAAGGACGCATATGATAATCAAAAGCAGGTACGGTTTAACTTCTAGGTTGAAGAAGTGTTAACAACGGTTATTCCTCTTAGAGCTTCATCCACAATTCTTGTTGGGAATATAAAAATCCACTTCAGTATAGTAATCAATGTAAAATCATTTGAATACCTACCCAAGGAGTTCAGTAACCTGTTTGTAAACATTAATGTTTTCCATATTTTACATGATGAAGATCTGAAGTACTATCATATAATTGCTCAACCAGTACTCTGTTGCTAAATATCAGTCAACTGAGATTTCTCTAAATCTCGATTAATTTATAAAAAGTACAACTTCGATTAGTGAAAAGTTACCAAAATTATGCTTTTCAGAATCGATAGGGACATAATAAAATCTGCAATCAACTGAGATATAGACAGGCAAAACTTAAAATATCCAAGAGAAATCCGTCTCGCAAATATCTAGAAAATGCACATGCGAAAACACATCCAACTACTAGTATGCTAACCAACATTAGATAGCCTGATTCGTAGACCAACATGATCGAGAATTGTTTTTAACGATCTTCACCTTTCTATTTTTTTATAGTTTCTCATGCTAAACTACTTACGGCATAGAATTTGTGCAGGAAAAATTATCGGACGAAATATGGCAACATTGGTCTATGATTTTGTACTAGTGAACCGTAAGTTGTTTGACTAACAATGCCAATATTTAAAAATAGAATATTTTGTAGTCAGTAACTTTGGTATACTGAATAATGCGGTGCTTGAGTTGGAACGTGTTAGGAGTAAGAAAAACAATCTCTGCGGGGAGAGGTTTGGCATGGTTCAGAAAAGTTTGGTGGTTTAGCATAGTTTTGGAAATTGTTTTAAGACATTGTAGAAATATATTTTGGTGAAACAAATTTGATGTATCATTTTTATTCTGAAACTATCAAAAATATACATGGATTAGTAATTATTTGATAAATGGATGTTATGCTCTACTTTTTTGATTGATCGTCCGGTTTAGCATAGTTTCGTAATTGGTTTTAGTTTAGTATAAAATAGATGTTTGGTGAAAATATTGACATAATATTTTTAAAATTTGAAACTATCAAAATGCAAAATAATGAGAAATTATTTGATAAATATATGTGATGCTCTATTTAGTGATTGACCATACGTTTCTCCATCATATAGAAATTGTAGCCTAGTGCAAATCCTATCGAATAACTAGTGAACCTTATCAAGCTTGTTAGAGACTCCTCTTGTATACCTAAATTCTTATACATGGGTATGTTCGGTATTTTTCCTATTCCATGTATTTGTCTACATGTGTGAGAGAGCATACTAATAGAACATGTCCTAAAGACAAAGCATGTGATATACCATTCAAGCTCCCCAATCCTCCCTTCTTGGTGAGTCGTAGTCATCACTCCTATGGTTTGGACCGTTGTGGGAGCTCATGGCAACCTACCAGCTCCAGTTTGCATGTTTTCGTACTTCACACCATCACTCGAATTGCCCATGAGATGTTAAATCATGATAGTTACCATCTTTGTTTCAAATCCCTAGACTGGTTACTATTGCTAAATATTTTAATGTGATATACGATATCAGACCATAAATTATTTCTATTTTGTATCAGTTGTAGATTATTGTAAGACATATAACAAGTACAATTTTTCAAAGCCTAAAACATAATTAATATACGTATTTTTAATCTTTCTATCTTAATACAGAAAACACACATCTCGCGTGTTCTTAAAAAAATATATAGGTATTTTGGCCTTTTCGCTAGATGTTTATGATACATGTAATAGGATGATGTAATGCTCATATGAGGTCACGTGCTTGACTTCCATTGCTGCTGTTTTTTCTACATAAAAAGCTTAGTTGGCTCAATCTTACAACTATTTTATATTTAACAGCAAATTACATAAAATAGAGATAACCGCACGAGCGGTCCTAATTTTTTCCAGGTGCCTTCACATTAGTCCCTATTCTTTAAAATTGCACGTCTAGGTCCCAATTGTTTTATAAGTGTGTCACGGGAGGTTCTAAACTGGTCCGACCCTCGTTGACCGGTGCCACGTCGGCTGGTGGAGCCCGGGGGCTAACTGCTAGAGCTGAAATTTTGTAAATAGACCCGCCTAATCCATTTCGTCTCAAATCAACTCGAGGCTATGGACGCACCCAACCGGAACTGCTGGAGCAGCCGATGATTTACGGTGTTGTAGCTACTGCAACGCTGTTGAGTGCCTTCGTGTGGGCTGCCCTCGACCAGTAACCGTCTCCTCCTCATCCGCTCCCTAGCACCGATGGAGGCGACGGCGAGGCCAAGCGGGTCACATCGCGGCTGTGCTCCCGAGAAATCCCGAGATCCATCTGCAAGAAGTACTCCATAGTAGGGACGCCGCCGGGCTGCTCTTCGGCCAATTGAACAGCTATACCAAAGGGTGGCAGGAGGCGATGCTCACCGGCGAAGAGAAAGTCGTGGCGATAAACTGGTGTTGTTTGAGGCAGTTGCCCGATTGATCTCTCGAGGTATCTTCACGAGCGGAACATACATACTAGCTCGCTCGCTCATTGCCGCATGCAGCCAGAGACAAGTATTCAATCTATCGATGAATGAGCATGCGTACTAGCTAGCTCACTCGCTCATTGACGCATGCAGCTATAGACGATTACTCCTTCCATCGATGACTGAACGTACCTACCAACTAGCTAGATCCCTCGCTCATTGACGCATGCAGCTAGAGTACGGCTCGCTCGCGCCATGTCGGCCGGTAGGGGTCGGCGCCTCGTACGACCATATACAGCGATCCGTATGCGACAACAAGGCAACCGAGCGGGCGGTTCCGGCAGCCCCAACAGCGCCAGGAGGGGCAGTGGTAGTGTTATGGATACGGTGGTGGCGGGCAGGGGACCCGGCACCAGAGCTCGTGCTAGTGGGCGCAGTGCATCTATGGACTGCGTTAGACTCTCGCTCTAGAAATAAGGGCTATACTATAGAAGAAATACAACCATCAGGGTCTATCCGTAAATATGTAAGTTGGCCAGTATGTTTTCTGGCCCTCAGTGCTGACATGGCAATGGTCAACGCGGGTCAAACCAATTTAGGACCTTGCATGAATCACTTATCAAAGATTTAGGACTTAGATGTGCAATTTTAAAGAATTAGGACCAAAGTGAAGGCGAGGCGAATGAATGAGGACCGCCCATCCAGTTTACTCAGTAATCTAGATACTACTCTAGTACCATGATCATCAAAATATTACTATGATGCCGAATGTACTACTTTAGGTGGAGATTTAGGATTCCATCGCCTTCGATGGTCTTGGTGGTCCCTTCCCAGTACGGTAGTGATGTCTCGTCTCCCGGACCACCAGCCACCCCTTCTAGTGGGATGCCCTCTCAGAAGTCTTCCTGCCGAAGATGATTCGCCAGCAAGCCCTCGGCGAGGATCGCTTGGAGTGCCTCCGCGAGGTCTGCGCAAACCCCGATGACGTGGATGCCTGCATCCGTCTCGAGATAGCTCAAAATGCGCTCGACATGTAGAAGGCAATCGTCTGCTTTCCCGAGGAGGAGTAGGGCCCCGTTCATGCGGGTCCAAGGAACGTGCATGGCGATGTTTTCTTCCGCTCCCACGACATCTGGGGTGGGCCACTCCGGTTCCGATGATGACGGATTGCACCACTGATCTAGGGTTCCAATTAGGGTTAGGGTCAGTAGAACTAGTAATTCCTTCCTACCGTGTGTGTCATTATTGTACAATTAGTCACCTACCTATGTTTAATTTCATGTAGTGCAAGGACTTGTTTAGTATCTGTACTACGATTTCATGGTGTGAACCCAGTTGTTTAAATATCTAGTTTACCTAAATAATATTGTTCCGCGTCATCTGTTTCTAGTACTGTCGTCTGTTTCTAGTACTGGATATGATTTTTTTAGTTCCCCTGTTCCAAGTTTTCAGGGTTCGGTTTATCATGATCTGCTAGAGATGCTCTAAGTTCAGCCAAAAATACCGGATTACCAAAGTTTTGTGAAGGTGATAGGATAAATTTCTTCCTTTATTAAGGCATGACAACAATCATCTGCGAGGAAACAACGTCACCACTATTACCACGATAATTCAGGCAGTTCACAAAAAGGAATAGCACCGCTGCACCGAATGACCATGTTGAACCAGGGAAAGGATATCATGCTAACTCAAGTTCAAGGAGGAGGTGACCTCCATGCCAATTAAACTAATCTCACCAACATACTCTCTCTGTCCTCCTTGAAACTGGCTTTCTTCTAAAAATATTGTCTTAGATTTATTAAAATTTAGATGTTTCTACATACTAAAAATGTCTAGATTTATACGAATTTTGACAAATAATCTGCGACAACCTTTCAAAATGGAAGGAGTATCACATTCGGTACCAAAAAAGATGGAATTGGTTCGTCTTGGTCATCCTCGATGAAGCAGCATGGAGAGACCGTGACTAATTTGCCCTCAGTTATAGCTAAGTTTCCGTATACATTGATTCGTGCATAACTTTTTGTTCGAAAGCATAGAAGCACGACTCCCGTTGTTTTCCCGAATACCACTCACGCCTACGTTTTTAGTACTCAAGTAGTGTCATGGAAGCAGGCCTTCTCTTCTTCACTCCAGGTGACACACAAGGCTTTCTGTTTGTATTGCAATGGATATATATAGCACGAAGTAGGCACATGGATGTGTCACCTGTCAAAACAAAGGACACATCTGATAATCAAAAGTAGGTAAGGTTTAACTTCAAGTGGAAGTAGTGTTAACAACGAGCTTCATCCACAATTCTTGCTGGGCATATAAAAATCCACTTCAGTATAGTAATCAACGTAAAATCATTTGAATACCTACCCAAGGAGTTCAGTATCCTGTTTGTAACATTAATGTTTTCCATATTTCACATGATGAATATCTGAAGTACTATCATATAATTGCTCAACCAGTACTCTGTTGCTAAATATCAGTCAACTGGGATTTCTCTAAATATCGATTAATATCTGAAGTGCAGCTTCGATTAGTGAAAAGTTACCGAAATTGTGCTTTTCAGAATCGATTGGGACATAATAAAATTCGCAATAAACTGAGATATAGACATGCTAAACTTAAAATATACAAGCGAATTTCGTCCCGCAAACCAACATTAGATAGACTGATTCGCAAGCCAACATGACAGAGAATTGTTTCTGGCCACGACAACAATCATCTGCGAGCAAACAACATCACCACTATTACCACGATATTTCTGGGAGTTCACAAAAAGGAATAGCACTGCTGCACAGAATGACCATGTTGAACCAGGGGAAGGGTAGCCTGCTAACTTAACTTCATCGATCCTGACGCTTGGCAAGCACAATCTATTCACTCTTGGTGGTCTATCATGACGAAGCGTAAGGACATGGCTTCGCTAACCCTTCTTGTGTCATGGAAACTGTGGAACGAGCGGAATGCCCGAGTCTTCAAAAACAAGCACGCTCCGCCACCGATCCTTTTAGACAAGATTAAGCTAGAGGCACATTTATGGGTGCTTGCGGGCGCTAAGCGCATGAGTAATTTGATGCCGCGAGAGTAGTCAGTTGTTGTACTTGTAAACTTCTATTTGCTTTGTGTTAAACAGTGGTTTGGTGGAAACTGGCTCAACGCATCTGGTGCGTGGCCTATCACATATATATGGGTACCAAAGGGTACAATACAGATACAGTTACAATTATGTTACAAATATACAGTCTAACACCCTCCCTCAATCTTAACTGTGGCCTGAAGTAGTCAGTAAGTTAAGATTGCGTCTACAGCCTATGAACAACGGGAGGGCCAACGGTTTGGTGAAGATATCAGCAAGTTGATCTTTGGAGGAGATGAACTTGATCTGCAGGAACTTCTTTGCAACACGTTCTCTCACAAAATGATAGTCAACTTCGATGAGTTTCGTTCGGGCATGAAATACCGGATTCGACGCGAGGTATGTAGCACCGATGTTATCATACCAAAGGACAGGAGGCTGACTGTGAGAAATCTTCAACTCTCGAAGAAGGGACTGGACCCAAATAAGCTCAGCAGTAGCATCAGCAACCGCCTAGTACTCATCTTCAGTGCTACTACGAGAAACCGTAGCCTGTTTCCGAGCACTCCAGGCGATCAAATTAGGATCAAAGAATACTGCATATCCCCCCGTGGATCGCCTGTCGTCTGGATTACCAGCCCAGTCTGCATCACTGAAAGCCAAGAGCACACCAGAGGGTGCCGGCCGGAGATGCAGTCCATAGGAAACAGTGGACCGAACATAGCGGAGAATACGCTTGACAGCAGTCAAGTGAGGCTCTCAGGGGCATGAAGATACTGACAGACACGGTTAACTGCATATGAAATATCAGGTCGTGTGATGGTAAGATACTGAAGAGCCCCAACAAGACTTCTGTACTCAGTAGCACCATCAGCAGAGAGCAGAGTACCATCATCAGCAGAGAGAGACGCAGTGGAAGACATGGGAGTAGTAGCAGCCTTACAATCTAGCATGCCAGCACGGCGCAACAGATCCTGAGAATATTTCTGCTGAGAAAGGGCAAGACCATCATGTGGATAAGTGACCTCCAAGCCAAGAAAATAATGAAGTTTGCCCAGATCCTTAACAGCAAAATCAGAACTGAGAGCCAGAACCAAACGATCAGTCGCCGCAACAGAGGAGCTGACAAGGATGATATCATCAACATAGACCAGAATGTACATGGTGACTTCTGGCCGCTGAAGGATGAACAATGAAGTATCAGCAGTGGAGGGAACAAACCTATGAGCACGAAGCGCAGAACCCAGGCGAGCATGCCAAGCTCGAGGAGCCTGTTTTAGACCATACAGCGCTTTCACCAAGTGATAGAGGTGTTGAGGGCGATCGGGATCAACAAACCCAGGAGGCTGACGCATGTAGACCTCCTCCTCAAGAACACCATGCAGAAACGCATTCTGAACATCCAACTGACGAAGGGACCAACCTCGAGTGACAGCAAGTGAAAGGAGCAGCCGAATCGTGGTTGGCTTGACAACAGGACTGAAAGTATCCTCATAGTCAAGACCGTACCGTTGCTTGAAGCCTTTAGCAACCAGCCGAGCCTTGTACCGCTCGATAGAGCCATCTGCATGCCGTTTGACCTTGAAGACCCATTTGGAATCAATGACATTAATACCTGGGCGAGGAGAGACCAACTGCCAGGTGCCATTCTGACGAAGAGCCTGAATCTCGAGGTCCATAGCAGCACGCCAGTGAGGAATACTCATCGCTGCTTGATAGTGTCGGGGTTCAGCAGTAGGATCAGACTGCGCTTGAGCTAAGCAGGCAGCGATCCATGCAACAGTGTCGTCGGTGCGTTCCTTGGGCCGATGAATACCACTCCGACTACGTGTATGCGGACGAGGCGCAACAGGGGCGCGGACGGCTCATCGACGACCTCATCGGTAGAGGGGGGCGATGCTGCAGGAGACGAGTTCCCAGGCGGAGGCACGGACGGTGGCGAGGCCGGCCCAGGAGGCATTGGCGACGCGGTCGGGGAAGAGGCCATCCCAGGTGAGGCAGGCGGGGGCGACCCAGGCGGTGGTGACACCGGCCCAGTAGAGGCGGGCGGTGGCGACGCACGCGGTGAAGACCGCGCGGGCGGCAGAGGAGGCGAAGGCGGCCCACGGCCAGCCGTCCGCGCAGGCGGCAGAACAGCTGGGCCAGACGGAGCCGGAGATGCAGCCTCGGGGCGCGTGTCCGCTGCATGATCCATGCAGCGATCGACGTCGCAGCCAGCGGGAGAAGGTCCTGGCGACTCAGGTTCATGAAGGAGCTCGAGGCGAGCGCCACGTCCGGTACCTGCACCGTGGTTAGGCAATAACACAGGCGAATATGCAACATCCTCAAGTTGGTCAGGCAAGACAATGGAGTGATGAGTGGAGGTAGACAACGATGGAGAGGATGGCATATTCGAAAAAGGAAACAAAGTTTCGTCAAACACGACATCACGAGAAATATATACTCTATTTGTTGGAACATGGAGACACTTGTACCCTTTGTGAAGAGCACTATACCCAAGGAAGACACACTTTTTTTAAATAATACATTTTTTTATTGATTTTCACAAATAATACGCAAAATTGGCAATTTGCAACTCTGTCGGTTCGTCGTCCGTTCAACGGATGACACAGAAGGTTCATCGGTTGAGGAGACGACCAACATGTCGTCTTTTGTTCAAAAGACGACCAAGTTGTCTTCTTTTCTTCAAAAGACGACCGAGCTGTCGGGGTGACAGGGGTCAGCCGCGTCGGCTGTTGAAGGGACGACGGGCGTTTCGTCCGTTGAAGGGACGACGCTCCCCAGCTATATTAGCTCGCCTACTCGTGCACGTCGTCTGCTAGCTCCTTCCAGCTCGCGCGTCTGCTAGCTCCTTCCCAGCTCCTCTCTGGCTCTTCTTCCTCTCTCGCTTGCTCTCATTTTCTCAGCTGTTGCACCGATTTGTAGCCTAGATTTCTATCCAAACTCACTGCTCTAACACATTAGCAAGCTAGTAGAGTCCCGATCTACTAATGGGATAGCCTGGTGTAGTGATTTGAGGCGTTTTGGTGGAGGGATCTGGTGGTGTTCTTGTTGAGCAATGGCCATGGTGGAGGCTGGTGCTGGGACTTGAGGAAGGTGCATGGTGGAGGTGCTGATCCGTTGACCTAAGGCAGCTGCACGGCAGGACTTCGCACGCTTCAAGGGTAAACCCTAATTTCTTGCTTATTGCAGTCATGTGTGTATGTTCATAGGTAGCGTTTGATGGGGTCTGTTAGATGCAAGATATTTATAGAGTATTATGTGTCAATGTACCTGTTTTTGACTATTTTTGGTATTTTTTAGGTCGAAAATCATGTCAAATAATATAGTGTTTAGGTTCTTGTATGGTCCTGGTTCCGTCAGAATAAACCAGCACGGAGTTGATTTGAGCGATTTTAGATTTATGGATGAAGTGCTTCAGAATCCTAAAACAGTGCCCGTTACTCAGTTGAAGGATTGGTTATGTGTTCGTTTAGGGCTCCCTCCTACCCATACTTTCGGTGTGCATGCTTTATGGACTAAGTCAAGGCAAACCCCTAATTTTTATTTAAGGCCAATAGAAGCGCAACAGAAATGGGTCAAATTTTTGCAAGCTTGCCAGAAAAGAGAAGTTAACCCCAGTCTCTTAGTGTTACCTGTGGTGAAAGAGGCTGGGTATGATCATGGCCATAGTAGTCAGACCGGTCATGCTGGAGGTAGTTATGATCATGGCCAGAGTAGTCAGACCGGTCATGCTGGAGGTAGTTATGATCATGGCCAGAGTAGTCAGGGCCAAGAGGGTGGCGGCGGATATGAATCAGGTCACAGTAGCTATGCACACACCGGGGGTGATGGTTATGTATCAGAGGACGGTGGTGAAGGATTAGGGGAAGACATATTCAGTGGCTAAGTGATGAGGACGAGATATATGATGGTTTGTTGCAACATCAAATGGAAGCCGAAGACTCAGAAGGCAACAATGATACGGCTGATGATTCTGGCGAGTCTGATAAAGAAGAGATCGGCCAACCTATTCCGGCATCATGGAATAATGCAACACAGCAGCAATGACTGTGAACGATGGGCATGATTCGGCGTGGCATTATCACGCGAACAACATCTCTCTGGGTGCATTATATCCTAGCAAGAGACATCTGCAGGAAGCAATTGTTGAGTGGTCAATGTCCATGCAACGGGTCTTAAAAACGAAGGTGTCATCACAACAATATTTGACATTGGTTTGCGAGGAAGCTGGATGTCCTGCAAGGGTGCATGCCCATGTCCCTAGGTATGACACAAACTGGAAGGTCACTGATGTTGTGATGCACACATGCACACTTGAAAGTGTCCTTCAGGACCATCGTAACCTCACGTCAACCCTCCTGGCTAGAATGTTGTACATAGAGATAGTGGAGGGCAAAGCCATGGGGGTGAATGCTATCATTCACAAAGTTTCTGTCAGATTCCGCTACAATATTTCATACGGGAAGGCTTGGAGGACTAAGCAAAGGGCACTGGAGGCAAGGTTTGGTTCGTTTCGAGACGGGTATGACTGTGTTGTTAGGATGCTCCAGACACCGCAGGCTAGGAATCCAGGCACCTACGTGGACATCCAACACTTTACATTGCCACATGAACCTAATTTGAGGGTACTTCATCGAGTGTTCTTCTCATTTGCTATATGCATAGAAGCTTTTACTCACTGTCGACCAGTCATCTGTGTGGATGGTACATTTCTCACTGGCAAGTATAGGGGTCAGATATTGACTGCCATAGGCCAAGATGGAAACAATCAAGTTGTTCCACTTGCTTTTGCTTTCGTGGAGAGCGAGAACACCGAGAGTTGGGTATGGTTTTTCAGGCAGCTGAAGGTAGCAATTGTGAGAGATACACCAAATGTATGCATGCTTCATGACAGGCATCCAGGTATACTAAGCACGATAAAGAAGCTCACACAGCCCACTCCTGATAAAGTAACTCCATGGCTGGACATGCAGAGTCGTTGGTGCATGCGGCATCTAGGGGCCAATTTTTTTCTCACAGTTCAGGAACAAGGCTCTTATGAACCTATTCAAGAAGCTTTGCAAGAAGAACCAAGAGTGGAAGTGTATCAAGTGTTGTGGCTATCTTGATGACTTCACTAAAAAACATGTGACTCAGAGGAGAGCAGCTAGAGCAGCAGCGGTTGCGGCTCATGCAGCGGCGTTAGCTGCACAGGCAACAACAGGAGCAGCACCACCGGAGGAAGAACCCATTGCCCTTTGTGACTTGCCAGGATTTGACCAACCCGGTACTAGGAGAAGGCCTGGCAAAAGGATTAAAAATTTTCAGGAATGGATACAACACGAGCCTGTAGAGAGGTGGTCTCTGCTACATGACACTCATGGTGCTAGGTTTGGCGTCATGACTACAAATCTGGCTGAAACTTACAACTTTGTTTTGAGAGGAAGTAGGGCTCTACCATTAACAGCCATTGTGGAGTGTATTTTCACCGGAACTCTGAAGTATTTCAGAGACAAACTCCAGATGGCTCAGATGCATATCATGAACAACCCAAACACGAGGTATTGTTCAAAGATCATGCATTACATGGATGCCAAGATGGAGAAGGCTCGGTCCATGCATGTCATCGCCATCGGTAATCGGGAAAGAAGGTTCGAGGTACGCCTCCCTTCCAACCGGATTGGAACAGGAGAAGAGGTGAAGACATAGGAGGTGAGGATAGGCAACGAAGCCTGGCCAACATGTGAGTGCACGTGCAATAAACCCAAGCTGTTGCATCTGCCTTACTCTCATGTACTAGCTGCATGCGGGCTGATGGGTATGGATGCGATCTCGTTTGTGTCTCCTTATTTCCTTAAGGACGCGGTGGTCAATACGTGGACAGGCGAGATGATGGGATATAGGGCATGGGGAAATTTCAATAAAGTAAATCCAGGTGAAAGGGTTTACATCCCAGATCCTAAACTGATGCGGACAGGAAGAGGAAGGCGACAATGTGTCCGCATCCGTAATGATATGGATGAATCTGAAGCCGGAGGCCCTACTAGGCAATGTTTTCTGTGTAATAAATTTGGTCATATAGACACCAGTTGCCACATCTTCGGGACTGGTGGAGCTGCTCCTCGTGGACGTGGCAACCGAGGAAGAAGAGGCAGAGGAAGAAGAGGCAGAGGAAGAAACTAGATGTGTGGAACTTTGTCTTAAATTTGTAATATGTGTGGAACTATGTCTTAAATTTGTAATATGTGTGGAACTATGTCTTAAATTTGTAATATGTGTGGAACTATGTCTTAAATTTGTAATATGTGTGGAACTTTGTCTTAAATTTGTAATATGTGTGGAACTTTGTCTTAAAATTGCAATATGTGTGGAACTAATGTGCAGATGGCGGGATCTTTGTTGAATGCTGACATAGATAGAAAGCACCGGTCGACGGTACTGGATGCTAACCCGGGGTCCTTGAAGAACCTAGTGACTCGCATACATCCTAATTGGCTTCAGAGGCATGTGACATTTATTTCTCTTGCTGTTGGGATATTTATGGGCCAATGTGACTAAACTGTTCTGCTTTCTTCTTATGTAGATTGAAGTGGGCTGGGCTCTTACCATTCGTTCGTTTGGTTGAGGCCACTCGTATGGAGGAGATAGAAGGGCGACAACTTGGGTTCCAGACTAGTCGCTTACAGTACGACTCGTCTTTGCTCACGTGCTTGGTGGATCGATGGAGGCCCGAGACTCACACTTTCCATTTTCGATGGGGAGAGATGGCTCCTACCCTTCAGGACGTCTCGTACTTGCTAGGACTTCCGTTGGCTGGCGTGCCCATAGGCCCAGTGGATCCACCGGCAAATTGGGCCCAAGACATGGCCCAACGATTCTTTGGCATCCGTGATGGAGCTCAGTCCTTTGGCCATGACAATCATGGGCCAAAATTTGGATGGTTGGAGCAGTATCAGGTGTGTTTCATTTATTTGTTCTATTTTGTTGGAGAAGTATCATGTACTGAAAATTGTTCTATTTGCCAATGCAGATACAGAGGTTTGGGTTCTCGGCCACTCCGATGACTGCGCCACAGATTACACGCAGCCTGGAGGCATACATTATGTGGCTGCTCGGGAAGATGATGTTCACTGAGAACCACGTGTCGACCATTAGTGCGCGATACATCCATTTTGCTAGAGGGATCGCGGAGGCGACGTGCCAGGAAAAATACACACAGTGGAGTTGGGGTTCAGCTATCTTAGCAGCTACGTACCGAGGTATGTGCAATGCTTGCCAGTTAACCAAGGACAGTTCTGTCTTGCTAGGATGCCCATTGTTGCTGCAACTGTGGTCATGGGAGAGGTTCCCTATCGGCCGTCCAGATGTAAGTGTCAACCAAATAGTCGGCAACCAGGAACATGAAATAATTGTCTACTACTCTGACCTGCTGTTCGACGAAGAGCAAATTGACTTGCCTACATTTGGCACTCACTGGACCCGTCGCAAGGTCAGTGTAATGTCTTAATAAATTACACTTCTAGTACTACAATATGAAAGTTACTAACAACTATTTTGTCATGCAGTGTCGTTTCGCGGGAGAGAAAGTAGTTAGATGCTATCCATCGATCAGCGAGCAGTTCGACACACTGAAAGAGGATGTCGTGATTTGGGAGCCGTACACCCTGCAGACACGACACTCACGATATCCCGGCGGGTTATCTATTATGTGCACTAGAGATCGAGAGTACTGGCTGACTACATCGAAGATCATCTTTGATTGCCAAGTTGAGGAGATGTCTCAACAGAGGGTCATGCGGCAGTTCGGTCTTTGCCAGATGGTAGATCCTCCGCGTCCGGATGTTCCCCTTCCAGATGTCGTGCACGCGTAAGTAAATATATGTACATAAGGAATGCGTCTTATACTTTATCTATGTTCTTTAATGATGGTCTAACAAATTCTAATGACAGGTACTCTCGGAAAAGTAGCAAGACCGCCACTCAATGGCTCCAACAGGTGGGGATTTACGTCAACGAGTGGCAGAATGCACCAACACAAGTGTGGCACGCTGGCCCGTTTGATATGGAGCTATTCCACGAATACTTATAGAGGTACATGTCGATGACACGGCTACGTCCCATTCCACACGCACATGACGATGAGATATACCCTAGCCGGTCAACACTGGAGTCCAGACAGTCAGCGTTAAGTACTTTATTTAGAGCATAATCAACATGAGTGCCTATGTAGTGCATACCTAACTATGAGAAAAATGCAGGCCGATATGACGTGGGAGCTATAGACTGAGGTGACTCAGTACGGACGATCGCTTTCGACCGTTCCTCTTGTGCCCCGTCAGCAGGCTCAATACTTTGCCCGGCGGGTCGAGGAGAAGCTGCGGCGTATCTACGCGTCCATCACGTGCACCAGCGTCTCAGATGTCGTTCAACACCAAGAAGCACAACGCCCACCGCGTCACTCGGTGGAGGAGCGCACCCCACGTCGATCCACGCAGCAGCGCCCACCGCGTCACTCGGTGGAGGAGCGCGCCCCACGTCGATCCATGGAGCAGCCACCTTCTCCAGACCATGCTGGAGGCTCGGGATGGCACGAGGAGCATATTTCTCCACCACTCCGCCACGGGCCTCTTCCACGACTCTCACAGCAGGCGCCGCCGAGAGCACCACCTCCAGACCAGGCTGGAGGCTCGGGGTGGCAGCAATCACAGTTTACTTCTGACCCGTGGCAGCAATCGCAGTTTAATATCGACTAGTTGCAGCAGAACCAGATTGCTTTCGAACAATGGCAGCATCAGCAGCCGATCCCCTACATGGACTTCGCTTATCGACCACAATCTCATCCTCATGGTAAGCGTGTCCCTTCCTACTATTGTTAGATGCAGTATGACATTGTTTAGTACTTAATTTCTTGTACACTAGCAGGAGACTCCTTTACATGGGACACTACTGACGACCGTGATCAGCAGACACAACACGAGAAGACAGACTGGTTTGGCTAGTATCAGCCAGGTACTCCACCACCTATCCCCACACAAGATACACAGGATCAAGGTGAAGGGTCAACTGCACCTCGTCGTGATGTGATGCCACCCCACAGATATGGATGGAGTACACCGAGGCCTCCGCCACCTCGTCGTCGACACCAGTGATATCTACTTATGTATCAGTCATTTACCTATCTATGTATGAGACATCATTCTATTATTTCATGATTTTATTCGACAAACTACTCAACATAACTTGCAACATAGTTCAACATAACTTGCGGCACATAAATAAGAGTTCTATCTATCCCTAGCATGATGCTTTTCCCTTTCCCTTCGATGATGCCTCGCCCTTTCCCTTGGACGATCCCTCGCACTTGCTCTTCTTGGCCTGCGCTTTCTTCTTCTCCTGCCTCTTGTCCCACTCAGCTCTCGCCTTGCTTCCAACGGGTGGCGGCATGAAGATATCATCCTCATCTTCGCTCTCTTCTATCCAGGGCCTACGTGCCACAACCTGCTCCGTCATGTCAGCTTGACTCTTCTTGGCCTGCTCTTTCTTCTTCTCATGCCTCTTGTCCCACTCAGCTCTTGCCTTGCTTCCAACGGGTGGCGGCATGAAGATATCATCCTCATCTTCGCTATCTTCTATCCAGGACCAAGGTGCATTAGCGCGCTCCGTCATGCGAGCTTGTCCCAGGACCAAGGTGAGCTTGTCCCACCTTGCCTGGATCCCGAGAAGCTCTGCTCGTACCTGATTTGGGGTCTTCAGTTTCCACCCTCTTCGATGAAGTGACTTACCAAGCATAACGAGAGCATAATGGTTCGTTACCAACATATCCCAGTCGGGATGTTTATCGCCTATCACAACAGTTCTGGCTATGAAGAAAAGCCCAATGGACATATCTACAGGCCAGGGAGACGCGTCGGTCATAGTGGAGAGGAGTGGAGGAAAATGCGAGAGCAAGAGGAGAGGAGGGAAATGAGAGAGTAAGAGGAGGAAGAGATGAACTGGGTTAAAGGATACATCTCGTTGCCCGGATTTATAGAGGCACCGAACCGAATAGACGGGAACAAAGGGCGGGAAGTCGTGGCGGGAAAAAAGGGCGGGAAGTAGTGGCGGGAACAAAGGGAGGGGAGTACTGGCGGGAAAAATTGGCGGGGAGTACCGGCGGGAAAAATCGGCGGGAAGGATTGGCGAGTAAAACAGCGACGGACGATTATTTAGTGGCAGTATTGCCGATCAGTGCAACCTTGCATGCACCATTCGTCCTTCCAACAGGCGAACAGTGCCATCGTTCTCCCAACAGACGAACAACTGTTTCGTCTGGCGAACAGCCGAAGCACTGGCTCGTCGTCTCCTCAACGGACGATAGCTTGTGTCGTCTCCTCAACGGACAAAACACCTGTGTCGTCCGTTGAACGGACGACGGACCGACAGAGTTGCAAATTGCCAATTTTGCGTATTATTTGTGAAAATCAATAAAAAAATGTATTATTTAAAAAAAATAGCCTGAAGTACTATCATATAATTGCTCAACCAGTACTCTGTTGCTAAATATCAGTCAACTGGGATTTCTCTAAATATCGATTAATATCTGAAGTGCAGCATTAGTGAAAAGTTACCGAAATTGTGCTTTTCAGAATCGATTGGGACATAATAAAATTCGCAATAAACTGAGATATAGACATGCTAAACTTAAAATATACAAGCGAATTTCGTCCCGCAAACCAACATTAGATAGACTGATTCGCAAACCAACATGACAGAGAATTGTTTCTGGCCACGTCAACAATCATCTGCGAGCAAACAACATCACCACTATTACCACGATATTTCTGGCAGTTCACAAAAAGGAATAGCACTGCTGCACCGAATGACCATGTTGAACCAGGGGAAGGGTAGCCTGCTAACTCAACTTCATCGATCCTGACGCTTGGCAAGCACAATCTATTCACTCTTGGTGGTCTATCATGACGAAGCGTAAGGACATGGCTTCGCTAACCCTTCTTGTGTCATGGAAACTGTGGAACGAGCGGAATGCCCGAGTCTTCAAAAACAAGCACGCTCCGCCACCGATCCTTTTAGACAAGATTAAGCTAGAGGCACATTTATGGGTGCTTGCGGGCGCCAAGCGCATGAGTAATTTGATGCCGCGAGAGTAGTCAGTTGTTGTACTTGTAAACTTCTATTTGCTTTGTGTTAAACAGTGGTTTGGTGAAAACTGGCTCAACGCATCTAGTGCGTGGCCTATCACATATATATGGGTACCAAAGGGTATAATACAGATACAGTTACAATTGTGTTATACAGTCTAACACCCGTTGAGTTGTGATCCAAAGTCTTAAGAAGCCTAACTTCTAACAAATTGAATAGAGGCCCGTTGCCGGTAGGCAGCAGAGGACCCCTTTGGGCAAGGTCCGCAGCTTCCCTACCTTGATCTTTTCGAAAAAAAATCTATATGCATGCATCCTTTGATCGGTGATCTTTTCATCTTCGTCCGTGATTTGTTCGTCCGCATCCAGCCCTTAATTTGTTTTCCCAATACCACTCATCCCGAAGGTTTTCACACACAAATGTAGGACACTTTCCTCTACCAATGATGCGAAGAGAAATTCCAACATGTTAGTACTAAGAAAAATAGTCCACAGCTTCCTGTTTTACACTACCTGCACCATGTCACAATTTTTTTTTGGTATCCATGTCTCGTCATGGGGATCAGATCAGATCAGATCAGACCACACTGATATATATGCAGAGGAAAAAATAGTAGTATGAAGAAATGATGTGCTAGACAAGACAAGTACGCCCTACACATGGTATTTCTGTTGCGTCATAACTGGCTGGAGTATAGACGATTCATTACCATGCACGACGCAGATGTGAGCACTCTTCCACATATAGCTATATTAAGTTATCCCCGTATTTTTATCCTCCTGACCACTCATCAAATACCACGTTATCCATGTGTATATATTGCAATTGATCGATTAATTAGGAGTTGAATGGCAGTAGAATCAAGTGCATGCTTAATTTCTTCGGAGGATTATCCAAGAAATAACTCGCAAATGTCGGTAGAAGATTTTGGTTTTTCGTGAGAAACGCAATGGGCTTCTTTCGGCCTAGTGTTGGCAAAGATTTTCAGTCTAAATATTTAAATCTGAACTACTCCCTTCGACCCATATTAGTTGACTTGCATTTGTTAAAATTTAGACGAAACTATATACTAAATAGTGTCTAGATTTATACAAATATGAGTCGACTAATATGGGTCGGATGGAGTAGTACATTTTTCTTTGAGAAGGAAGACTAGTACAGATCTCGTGCGCGCTTCTGCATTGAGTCACAGAGGTCTAACATGTTCAGTTATATTGTAAAAAAAAGTTCTTTATTAAATGACTCATCCGAACACACGTAGTACTAAGAAATCACAAGGAAAAACAATTAAGGATCTAGTATCCTGTAGATGCACCAACTAGTAGCAGCAAAGAGCTTCAACATCGCAGTTGCTTCTTGTTGCATACTTTCCCCGAGCCTTCAACTCGATCTCTAAAATCAAACCTTTAATTGCAACGACCGGTATACAAGAAGCAAGTTCCTAATCCAAAGATCGCCTGATTGAGATCATATAATTCGTTTATATCACATATCACACTCTTGCGCTAATTTTTTAAATAATACATTTTTTATTCAATTTCACAAATAATACACGAAATCAAAAAATTGCAAATCTAACGGACCGTCGTCCGTTGAAAAGACGAAGGTGGTGGTTCGTCTTTTGAAAAGACGAAGGTGGTGGTTCGTCCGTTCAAAATACGAACGTGGTGACTGGGACAGGTTCCTTCACACGTTCATTCAAAAGACGAACGGACGAACCAACTCCCTTCGTCTTTTTAAAAGACGAACCACCACTTTCATCTTTTCAATAGATGAACCACCACCTACGTCGTCCGTTAGATTTACAATTTTTGAATTCGTGTATTATTTATGAAATTGAATAAAAAATGTATTATTTAAAAAAATTAGCCACTCTTACTGCCTCTTTGCGTGGCCTCTCCATCGCCTATGTGAGCTAGCCCTTTGTGCAAATACGGCTCACGTTACTGGCCGTACTTGTTCTACAACTCATATAACTTCTCAACCTCAGTTTCTATATAATACAGAGAACCATTAGCCCTCATTCTCCACGCCCCACTCCTCTCTTTGTATGGCGCTGCACTTCCACTCGGCAAGCCCAACCATAGATCTGAGCACAGTCATTTCTAAAAAATATCCTAGATCCCACCTACTCCTGTCTCTGCTACTATCGGTCCTCCCAAATATGCTCATGTTGTTGGGTATCTTTGTCTTGTTCATCTCATCTACAGATCGACCGTTTGCATCTTGTTTTTTCTGTGATGTGTCTTGTTTCTCTTTCAGATCCACGACGACGTCGTCAGCGTAAGGCGCGCGCGGCGGATGGCTGCCTTGGTACTTCGACCATCACAGTACCAAACACGGAGGATGGTGGGTCTGCCGTCGTGGCCATGAAAGCACCGCGCTCGGAGGATGGTAGGTGGGTGGCCACAACCATCACAATAGCGCGCTCAAAGGATGGCGTGTCACTGCAGCCGCCGTAGTAGAGAGAAGAGCAAAGAGGCACTCAATAATAGGTTGGTGGATTTAGATAGTTTTTTCTCACTTCGAGTTGCATCGAACTCATATTTAATTTAATGGATAAAGAGGGAACCAAATCATAATTGAAATAAAATTATACTTTAATGTCATGGAAATTTGTTTACCACTCATTGTGATTAATATTAGTTTGCCATCGATGGTATAACAAAATCGCTTGAATAATGTGCTGCATCTTATATATCACGGCACTAACATAATGTGTTGCCTTCTCGTGTACAGAGCAACACCGCTTTCTGGTATCGCGGAACAGATGGCACATCGGATGACCATGTGCCGAGCGAAAAGAGCGCCGTCTATATATGTACTTTTTCTGACACAGTTATTTCTAGCGATTTTTTTATGCGCAAGCGCTAGCCCGCCGACTAGGCCCGTTACTTGGTGTTTATAACCATGAAGGCCCAAGCCCAGATGATATACAATACAGATTATATATAATATTACAGGCAGATATACACACAGATATAAGATATACAGTTATATATATAAATACATAGTTCGCAAAACAAGATTGAAACAAATACATATAGATAAGTCCCATACATGAATACATAGGTAATAAGTTATACATTGTTTCGATCAAGTTACAAAGTAGTTGGTGACATCCGAATACATGTGTCTCGAACAAGTTAGAGCTCAGAAGCTACGATGGAACTGTCCGCCAAGTAGGATGCACAACACCTGGACCTGTGCATAGCACAAGGCGGACAATCCCATCGCAGCACATTCACATATATAGTGTGCCACGACATTTCAATCATCGGCATTCTCTCGAAAAAGACCAAAGTAACTCAAAAAGCATGCCTCATATATAACTAGGTTGTTCGACACAGGAATATGCTACGATGAAAGTGTTCGCCAAGTAGGATGCACAACACCTGGACCTGTGCATAGCACAAGGTGAACAATCCCATCGCAGCACATTCACATATATAGTGTGCCACGATATTTCAATCATCGGCATTATTCTCGAAAAAGACCAAAGTAACTCGAAAAGAATGCCTGATATATAACTAGGTTGTTCGACATAGGAATATGCTACGATGGAACTGTTCGCCAAGTAGGATGCACAACACCTGGACCTGTGTATAGCACAAGGCGAAAAATCCCATCGCATCACATTCACATATATAGTGTGCCACGATATTTCAATCATCGGCATTATTCTCGAAAAAGACCAAAGTAACTCGAAAAGAATGCCTCATATATATATATATATACATAGGTCGTTGGACACAGGAATATGCTACGATGGAACTGTGAACCAAGTAGGATACAGAACACCTGGACTTGTGCATATCACAAGGCTCACAATCCCGTCGTAGCACATTCACATATATATATTGTGCCACGACATTTCAATCATTGGCATTATTCTTGAAAAAGACCAAAGTAAATCAAAAAGAATGCCTCATATATATACATAGGTCGTTGGACACAGGAATATGCTACGACGGAACAGTGAGCCAAGTAGGATGCACAAGACCTGGACTTGTGCATATCACAAGGCTCACAATCCTGTTGTAGCACATTCACATATATAGTGTGCCACGACATTTCAATCATCGGCATTATTCTCGAAAAAAGACTAATAAAATAAGGAAAAAAAAGGACCAAAGTGAGCAAAGGACCAAAGAGTAAGCAAAAAAACCAAGCATTGATTGATATATAATAATAATAAGCAAAAGAAGTAAGCGATGATTCATAAACCTAATAAGATAAGTAGTAGCATCTACACTTGTCCACACACACAAAGGTCATCTATAGTTTGGAACTACAACTAGGCCAACATCAAGCCTTATGGCTCGCCTTAGGGAATGGGAGGACACCTTGTCTCGTCGTGAACTTCCTATAGTCACCCTGCATCTCTAGGCGATCTTCTATGTCACGGTTATTCGGGATATTTCCTCCGTAGAAGATCCCCCCCCCCCGAAGTCATGACATCACGAAAGATGATTGCCCCAAACTGCTGCTGGATGCGATACATCTCTTGTCTAATATCTGAATCAGTGATCTTGGCCTTTGCTTCGGCCAACTGTTTGAGATGATCTGGCAGCGTAGAATTCTGCTGGTCTAGTAGGAACGCCCTCATGTGATGGAGTGCGTAGTAGGCTTCCTTCTTACTGTTTTCCGGCTTCTTCACGCAGGGAACTCAGTTACGTGGTTGAAGACGTGCCTGCCGAACTTGACCTTCGTACGCACGAAAGTAGTGCCTTCCGTCGAGGCATAGCCAGTGAGAGCATCATCCAGAACTTCCTTGATCTTGTCGTAGTTTTTCTTCTTTTCTAGACTCCCCGAGTCGAAATACGTGGCGTGGGAATGCTTCGGCGATAAGGAGATGAGCGTGCAGTGTTCATATCTGCGCAAAAAATTCAAATGGAATGTGTTGGAAAAAGAATGATGATAATCTAATAAAGACAATCGACGGTGGCGAGTGAATAACGACTTACTCGGGAAAGTAAGGCACGAGAATGTATTCCTTTGTCTTGTTCTCCACAAGGATTCTTTTTAGGTACGAGGCCATGATACATCGTTTAGCGGGGGAACCCAAGCAGCCATCACGCATGTAGTAGGGGTCCACTATAGCGATGTCCGGTGTGTTCTCTCTAATGATCTGCATGGCCAGGCTAAGAGAAAACAGGCGGACCATGGTATAGTGCAACGGGAATAGGTGGAACATATTGAAGATGTCGTCAAACCGCAGGAAGAACAGATCCGCAGGGGCATTGTCGACGAAGCCCAAGCCTGGTGGCACCTTAACCAAGAATACCGGGTGCGAGGGATCTTTTTCCGCCAGAAGGCGTCTCTCTATCGTCGGCACGCCGTCATGCACACTCTACAGTTCCGAACTGGCGAGCCTCCGCAAATTCTTAGGTAGCATGAGCTCACCCGCCATATGAATCCTCCACATAATACCCTCGGGTCTTGGTGGCCCGTCCCGAAACCTGATCGGATTCACAGTTGACGCCACCGGCTGGCTCGAGCTGCTAGATTTTCTTTTCCTGCCCTTTTTTCCTTTTGGAGAGCAGGCAGGCACCGCAATCTGAGCACCGGCCGCCCTATGTAGTGTGTTAGGGCTTATAATAAAGGGCCGGTTGGTTGTATCAACTGGCTCTATAAAGGCGCAAGCTGGAGGCGTCTCCTGAGAACCAAACAGACGCTTGGTGATAGTGGCTTTCTCTATGGGGACACTAGCTAGGTCTTCGTTGCTAAACTGAGTGTTGAAGAAGTGATCATTCCAGTCTTCGTCGTCCTCGGCCGGATCCTGCACCATGTGCATATCATCAACATGATCATCCGACCCACCGCGTGGAGGTGACGGCGAGGGCGGTAAGGGGGCCTTGCCACCGCTTGTCGCTGGCACGACAGGCGGTGCTATTGTCTGTGGCGTGATGGCCCCCGCCGTCTCCAAATGGATCATGCTCTTTGGCCATTGCAATAATAAGCCGAAGCAACTTCTGAGGACAGCCGGCTCTTCTTCATCCGCTCCTGGGCGTTGAATGGGAGGTTCCAGGTCGTCACAGCCCCTTAGCACCCGACTAATTTTAACCATGTGCACGCTATCTGGCATCGGCCTTGAGTGGAACGTGCGCTGCAAGGGTTGAATGATGGTACCCTTGGCAGCATCCCTCAGCTCGTTCTTCATGTAGCATAAGAGAGTGCAAGGAACATCCGTTTGCGGAAAACATGTACGGCGTCATCAGAGATGCCATAAGAGTAATAGATGGCGTGAAAGGCAGTAAAGCAATTTGTTCCGTAGAATATTTCCTTCACGTTGTCATCGGTGTAGAATTCGGACGTTACGTCTGAGTTTTGATAATCACACTTCTTGTCCTTTTCCTCCGTGTAGAATGTGTAGCCGTTGATATCATACGCCTGATAGGTCACTAGGTTTTGCATCGGTCCCTGCGACAAGGTGAATATGATCTTTTCCGTGTCAGAAGAATGCGATCGCAGGGGATTATCAAGGAGCGTCTGCCTAAACCAACGCGTGAAATCTGAGTTGTGTTCTTTGATTATTTCTCCCTGCGTCCTCTGTATGCCCCGGTCACTGTACTTCTTCTCGATTAAACTTTTGTTCTTCTGTACCCAAGGATCAACCAGTTCTAAATGATGTAGCGCGACGAGATTTGCTCGATCAAAGTCTGCGCGTCGAAAATCAAAGTCTGCATGCAGTATGCGACGACCCTCTCGGTGACCAGATCCGTCGAGCTTGCCAAGGTGCCTGTTGACGGGAATACCGACAAGGTTCTCGATGTCTAGATAATTCGTGCAGAAAGAGATGCACTCTTTGGCCAGGAAGCCCTTGGCTATGCTTCCATCTGGACGGGACCTGCTGCGAACGTATCCTTTGATGTGTCTGTTCATCCTTTCGAACGTCATCATGCTGCGAAGGAACATCGGCCCGAGTTGGACGATGTCCTCCACGACATGGACGAGCAGATGCACCATAATGTCGAAGACTGCGGGCGGGAAGTAGACCTCAAGCTCGCATAGTATCACCACGATCTCCTCCTATAGCCTCCCGAGCTGATTCACGCCAATCGACTTCCTAGAGATGACGTCGAAAAACTTGCAGAGGCCAAATAACGTTTCACAGACGTCCTCGTCCATTATCCCTCTTAGTGCAACCGGAAGTACCTGCGTCATTAGCACAGCACAGTCGTGAGACTTCATGCCACTGAACCTCTGCTTCGCCTCGTCTAGGTATCTGCTTATCTTGCCCGCGTAGCCGTAAGGAAATTTGACTCCTAGAAGGCACTTGAAAAACTGTTTGATCTCATCCTGGCTTAGAGTGAAGCAAGAAGGAGGGCAGTAATATTCGTTCTTCTTAAACTTTTTACCCTTCCGACGACCTTGTGTCGTCTCCGACTCATGATCATCATCATATTCTTGATCATCAGGAGTAGTACGTCCTTCGTGAAGCTACTTCCGGATACCCATGAATATCAGGTCGTGCCTTGCTTTCGGACCAACTTTCGTCCTATCTGGCATGTTGATTATGGTGGCGACCAGACTCTCGCACACATTTTTCGTGATATGCATGATGTCGAGGCTATGAGGCGTGCGGACAAACTTCCAGTATGGCAACTCCCAGAAAACAGACCTTGTTTTCATACCTTCATCAGCGTCTTGTCTTGCTGCCTCTTTCGCTTCTTTCCAGGCTTAGGACAATCTTTCCAGTTTTTCAGCAACTCTTCCACTTCTTCGCTCCTCCTACGCTCTGGGATTCCTCGGGTCTCGGATTTGCCATCGAACAGGTCTCCACATTTTGTCCATGGATCATTCTTGCCGAGCCACCTCCGGTGCGCCATGAACACGGTTTTCGAAGACCCTGGATCTTTCTCTAGTTGGAGATAGCTTGTGTTATCCATGCACCTAACGCATGCGCATAATCCTTGGATAACCTACCCTGAGATATACCCACAACCTGGATAGTCTTGCACCGTAGTGACCAACGCGGCTTTCATAGTGAAATAATCTTGTGCGACGGCGTCGTAAGTATTGGCTCCATATTCCCATAACGTGGCTAGCTCCTCTTTCAACAGCCCAAGATACAGATTGATGTCGATACCAGGTTGTTTCAGCCCTTGAATTAGCATACTCATTTGTATGTACTTCTTCTTCATGCACAACCATGGGGGGAGGTTGTACATCCATACAAACACGGGCCAAGTGTTGTGCGTGCTGCTCTGGATACCGAACGGATTGAGTCCATCGGTGCTCGCACCAAGCCTGATGTTCCTCGAATCTCCACCGAATTCTGGGAATTCGAGGTCCAATGATTTCCACTGGCTAGCATCTGAAGGGTGCGTCAGCGGCTCATCCTTTTCGGGGTCATCGTCATCTCCTGGCTTCTTCCTTTCCGCATGCCATCGCATGAGCTTCGCTTCCTTAGGGTCCGCGAAATAGCGCTGCAGACGAGGAGTGATAGGAAAGTACCATACCACTTTTCGAGGTGCTTTCCTCCCTTTCTTGTATCGACTCATGCCGCACACCGGACATGTGGTTTTCTCCGCGTCCTCGCCCCGATAAATGATGCAATCATTGATGCATACGTGATATCTAACGTGCGGTAGATCGAGAGGACAGACAATTTTGTTGGCGTCCTCGATACTAGTTGGACATGTGTTCCTCTCCGGGAGACGATCGTGCCAGAATGCCATCATATCGTCGAAGCTTGCGTCGCTCAATATGTGTTTTGCCTTCATCTCCATAGCCTTGAGCATTACATTCAACCAGGTATCATCGGGCCTGCATCCTTCATACAATGGAGTAACCACGTCTTTCTCAAGTTGCGCAAGCTTGGCTTTCTCTCTAGCGGCAGCCCTGGCGTTACTCGTCTGCTTGAGAAGCAGCTCTTGCACATAAGGGTCCCGCACCCAGCCTGACGTTGTTCCATCGTTGTCTGCTCCTCTGGCATCTAGATCATCATCATCCCGGTCTGCTTCCGCACCTTCACCATCTCCAGGAGACTCTTCATCATCTCGCCCGTCCTCGCTATGATGATCATCATCATGTTGCCCACCTTCACCGTCTCCATCGTCTTTGTCATCGCTTATCCAACGAGTGTATCCATCCATGAAACCATGGCGGAGCAGGTGCGCCTGCAGGTTATTCCCGGAATATGGGTCGATCACCCAGTTGAGTTTGCATCTTCTACACGAACATCTTATCTCCGTCTTGTTATTTCGTATCATGTCGGCCGTCGCACATTTCAAAAATCTAGCCACAATGCCTTCGCTCATTATGCGGACCATTTTTGCCTGCACACGGTGTACACGGTACAATTAGAAGTCTATTAGAACCACATAATGAAAGCATGCATGCAATGCATGGTCGATAGAAAATTTCGGCATGACCTATCCTAAAATTAGGACCTTTGCGAAATGCCAAAGTCTTGCAAAAATGGAAATGAATCAACATTTTGGCAAAACAAATGGCAACTTGTTCACACACACAAATACAAGAGAGAGAGAGAGACCAATCCATACACACATGAACATATCATTATCCTCTCCATACACACACATGCATGCATATGAGCATCGATACTCTCCATATATATACACACACATGACCATCGATCCTCTCCATACACACATCATGAGCATCAATCATCTACATACATATGAGCATATCATCCATATACACATGAACACATCCTTACATGGAGAACTTACTGTTGGAATTATGCCCTAGAGGCAATAATAAAGATGTTATTATTATAATTCTTGTTAATGATAAAGTTTATATTCCATGCTAGAATTGTATTAAGCGGAAACTTTAATACTTGTGTGGTTTGTGAACAACACCGTGTCCCTAGTACGCCTCTATGGACTAGCTCATTGATCAATGATGGTTAAGGTTTCCTAACCATAGACATGAGTTGTCAATTGATAATGAGATCATATCATTGGGAGAATTATATGATGGATAGACCCAAACAAAGCAGAGCAATTAGATCGTGTCATCGTGTTCGTCTTTGCGAAGCTTTTCTTATGTCAAATATTGTATTCCTTAGACCATGAGATAATACAACTCCCTGGTATCGGAAGAAAGCTTTGAGGTCATCAAACGTCATCCTATGAGAGGGTGATCATAAAGGTGTCTCTCAGGTGATCGGAAAGTATCTGTTGGGTTGTATGTATCGAGATGGAATTTGTCCCTCCCAAGTCGGAGAGATATACTTCGGGCCCACTCGGTAATCGATATCAACACCGCTTGCAAGCATGTGGTTAAGGAGTTAATCACAAAGTGATATCAGATTACGGAACGAGTAAAGTACTTGTTGTGAACGAGATTGAACTAGGTATGACGATACCGACGATCGAATCTCGGGCAAGTAAAATATCGCGAGACAAAGGGAATATATATATGGGATTGACTGAATCCTGGCATCGTGGTTCATCCGATATGATCATCGATGAATGTGTGGGAATCAATATGGGTGCCCAGACCCCGCTGTTGATTATTGATAGAAGATCATGTCTGCATATTCTCGAACCCGCAGGGTCACACACTTAACATGTCTCGATGCTAGGATAGATTGGATAATTGGTTTATGAATTTTTGTTCGGAGTCTCGGATGGGATCCGGGATATCACGAGAGGTTCCGGAATGGTCCGGAGAATAAGATTCATATAAGGCAGTGCAGTTTTTGGAGTTCGGAATTGTTCCGGGTTAATCGGTATTGTACCGGAAGCTTCTAGAACCTTCCGGAAGGGGACCAACGTGGCCCCACATTCCGGGAGGGGGCATGGGCCTATGAGGGAGTGTCCTGGCCGCATTGGGCCAGGGGCACAAGGCCCCATAGGGCCCAGCCGATTCTAGAGAGATTTAACTCGTTTAAATCTCGGGATAGAATTTCTAGAAGAGGGGAGAGTTTAAATTGTTTAAACTAGAGATAGGGTTTCTAGAAGGGAGAGTTTAAATCGTTTAAACTAGAGATAGGCTTGGAGGAGGGGCAAGGGCTGGCCGCCCCCCCTCTATATATAGAGGGCTGGTGCGCCCCCTCCCCTACACACCTTCCTCCAAGCCCTAGCTGCCTTGCTACCTTCCTCTCTCCCTCCCGACTGTTTGTAGGCGAAGCCCTCATGCAGAAATTCTCCACCATATACACCACGCCGTCGTGTTGTAGATCCAATCTATCTCTCCACCATACTTGCTGGTCCGAGGAAGGAGGAGACGTCGAGGTGCCGCACGTGTGCATCTCACGGAGGCACCGCCACTTGTGGTGCTAGATCGGATCGGATCGCGAGGAGGAGAAGCGAGTACGACTACATCACCCACGTTCCGACGAACGTTCCGCTGTGCGAATCTTTAAGGGTATGAAGATCTAATCCAATCTCTCTCGTTGTTTGCATCTCCTAGATTAGATCTTGGCTTTCCCTCTGTTCGCATCCGTAGAAAATTTTGATTTACTATGCCGCGAAACCCTTCAGTGGTATCAGAGCTAGATCTATGCGTAGATGTGATTCACGAGTAGAACGCAACATGGTTGTTGCGGGCGTTGATGTTTTCTGTTGCAAGCCTCTTGTTTGTGTTCTTCTTATGACGCGGGATAGTGAGATTGAAGCGGTCCAGGCCAACCTTACGCGACGTCGTTCGCGAGACCGGCTCCGCACTTGACGTGTGGCTTGTACCACACATGCGGCTGGTGGATGTCAGTTTCTCTCACTATAGTTGTCATGGGATTAACACCGGAGTTTGGCAACCATAATATCACCGTTGTGGCTTTCCGTAGGTAAGAATCATTCTTAGCATCTACTCCCATAAGCCACGTAAAACATGCAACAACAAAGTAGAGGCGTCTAACTTGTTTTTGCAGGGAGTGTTTTCTGTGATATGGTATGGCCCAAGATGTGATGTGTATAATGTATGCGATAATCATGTTTTGTAATGTTTCACGACTTGCATGTCGATGAGTACACAACCGGCAGGAGCCATATGGTTGTCTTTATAATTGTGTATGACCTGCGAGTCAACTTATTATACGCCATGTAATAGCTTTACTTTATCGCTAAGTAGTTAGCAATAGTTGTAGTTGCTATTCGTGGTGGAGGCAATCATGGTGGAGTGATGGAGATCATGCCGGAACGCACAAGATGGAGATCATTGCGCGAAGATTGGCTATACCATGTCACATAAAGTTATATGCATGTGATGTTTATCCTTTTATGTATCTTATTATGCTTAGATCGCGACGGTAGCATTATAAGATGATTCCTCACTTAAAGATCAAGATAAAAACTGTGTTCTCCCCAAGTATGCACCGTTGCAAAAGTTCGTCGTGTCCAAGCATCACGTGATGATCGGGTGCTATAGACTCTACGCTCACATACAACGGGTGCAAGCCAGTTTTGCACACGCGGAAATACTTGGGTCTAACTTGACGATCCTAGCATGTACAGACATGGCCTCGGAACACAAGAACCGAAAGGTTAAGCATGAGTCATATGAATGATATGATCGACACTTCGTTGTCCACCATTGAAACCACATCTCTTCTCGTGATGATCGGATTAGGTGTGGTGAATTTGGATCGTGTTCACTAAACAACTTGAGGGATGTTGAATTTAGTGGGAGTTCATCTAGTAATTTGATTAAGTTGAACTATTTATCATGAACATAGTCTAAATTGTACTTGCAAATACTGTGGATCCAATGGCCAAGTCCAACTTCAACTTCAACGTTTTTGCTGAGAAAGAAAAGCTTAGAAACAATGGGTCTAAATTCACCAACTGGTTCCGCAATCTAAGAATCATTCTCTCTGGCGGTCAAAAGGACTATGTCCTTGAGAAAGCGTTAGGTGATCCCCCTGCTGCTACTGCGCTGGCTGATGAGAAAGCTGTCTATCAGTCACACAAAGATGATTATGGTGTGATTAAGAGCACCATGTTGTTTGCTATGGAACCAGAACTTCAAAATCGTTTTGAAGAGTATCCCGGGCCCTTTGAGATTCTCGAAGAGCTGAAAACCATGTTTCAGACTCAGGCCCGTTCTGAGAGATATGAGATCTCTGAGAAGTTCTTTAACTGCAAGATGGAGGAAGGGAGTTCCGTTAGTGAGCACGCCATTAAGATGTCGGGCTACACTCAACGCCTTGAGCAACTGGACTGCAAGATTCCAGAGGAGCTCAAGATTGACAGGGTTCTGCAATCACTCCCTCCCAGCTACAAAAGTTTTGTAGTGACTCATAATCAGATTGGTTCCCCTGATACGATCACCGAGCTCTTCGCAAAGCTGAAGGCTGCGGAGGTGGACATCAAGAAAGATAATCATGTGTTGATGGTCAACAAGCCCACCTTTAAGAAAGGTAAGGGAGCTAAGAAGCCCTTCAAGAAGGGCGGCGGCAAGCGCAATGCCCCTGCTGAGAAGAAGCTCAAGTCTGGTCCTAAGCCGGACACTGAGTGCTTCTATTGCAAGGACAAGGATCACTGGAAGCACAACTGTCCGAAGTACTTAGCGGACAAGAAGGCTGGCACCATCAAAGGTATATTTGATATACATGTTATGGATGTTTTCCTTACTAGCCCTCGTTGTAGTGCCTGGGTATTTGATACCAGTTCAGTTGCTAATATTTGTAACTCGAAACAGGAGCTACGGAATAGACGGCGGCTTGCGAGGGATGAGGTGACGATGCGCGTTGGCAACGGATCAAGAGTTGATGTGATGACCGTCGGCACGCTCTCCTTAGTTTTACCTTCGGGATTAGTTTTAAACCTTAAGAAATGTTATTATGTGCCTGCGTTGAGCATGAACATTATTTCTGGATCGTGTTTATTGCAAGACGGTTATTCATTTAAATCGGAGAATAATGGTTGTTCTATTTATATGAGTAACATCTTTTATAGTCATGCACCTCTTGTGAATGGTTTATTTCTTCTAAATCTCGAAAGGGATGAAACACACATCCATAACATTGAGGCTAAGAGATGCAAAGTGGATAGTGATATACTACTTATTTGTGGCACTGTCGTCTAGGTCATATTGGTGTAAAGCGCATGAAGAAACTCCATTCTGATGGACTTTTGGAGTCTCTTGATTTTGAATCATTTGACACATGCGAACCATGCCTCATGGGCAAGATGATCAAAACCCCGTTCTCCGGTATGATGGAGCGAGCAACGGACTTGTTGGAAATCATACATACCGATGTATGCGGACCGATGAGTGTTTCGACGCGCGGTGGATATCGCTATTTTCTCACTTTTACCGATGACTTAAGTAGATATGGGTATATCTATTTAATGAAACATAAATCTGAAACATTTGAAAAGTTCAAGAATTTCAGAATGAAGTGGAGAACCATCGTAAACAGAAAGATTAAATTTCTACGATCCGATCGTGGAGGTGAATATTTGAGTTATGATTTTCTCACGCATCTTAAAGCAAGTGGAATCGTTTCACAACTCACGCCACCCGGAACACCACAGCGCAATGGTGTGTCTGAACGCCGGAATCGAACCCTATTAGATATGGTCCGATCGATGATGTCTCTTACCGATTTGCCGTTATCATTTTGGGGTTATGCATTAGAAACCGCTGCATTCACTTTAAATAGGGCACCATCTAAATCCGTTGAGACGACACCGTATGAACTGTGGTTTGGTGCTAAACCTAAGTTGTCGTTTCTTAAAGTTTGGGGATGCGAAGCTTACGTCAAGAAGTTGATGCCGGACAAGCTCGAACCCAAAGCGGAGAAATGCGTCTTCATAGGATACCCTAAGGAAACTATTGGGTATACCTTCTATCACAGAACCGAAGGCAAAGTGTTTCTCGCTAAGAACGGTTCCTTTCTTGAGAAGGAGTTTCTCTCGAAAGAAGTGAGTGGGAGGAAAGTAGAGCTAGACGAGGTTATTGAACCTTCTCTTGAATTGGAGAGTAGCGCAGCACCTGAAATTGTTCCAGTGCAGCCTGCACCAACAATAGAGGAAGCTAATGACAAGGATCATGAAGCTTCGGACGATGCTGCTACTGAACGTCGCAGGTCGACAAGGTCGCGTGCCCCTCCTGAGTGGTACGGCAACCCTGTCTTGACTGTCTTGTTAGTAGAAGACAATGAACCTACGAACTATGAGGAAGCGATGATGAGCCCAGACTCTGAGAAATGGCTAGAAGCCACGAAATCCGAATTGGGATCCATGAGCGAAAACCAAGTATGGACTTTGGTGGACCCTCCTAGCGACCGAAAGGCCGTTGAGTGCAAATGGATCTTCAAGAAGAAAACGGACGCGGATGGTAATGTTACCGTCTATAAAGCACGGCTTGTCGCAAAAGGTTTTCGGCAAGTTCAAGGTGTTGACTACGACGAGACTTTCTCTCCCGTAGCGATGTTTAAGTCCATTCGGATTTTATTAGCAATTGCTGCGTTTCATGATTATAAAATATGGCAGATGGATGTCAAGACTGCGTTCCTCAATGGCAACATTGATGAAGAGTTGTATATGATGCAACCCGAAGGTTTTGTCGATCCTAAGGATGCTGATAAAGTATGCAAACTTCAGCGTTCCATTTATGGACTGAAGCAAGCATCTCGGAGTTGGAACCTTCGTTTTGATCAAGTGATCAAGAGCTTTGGATTTGTTCCAAATTGCTACGAAGCTTGCATCTACAAGAAAGTGAGTGGGAGCTCGGTGACGTTTCTGGTACTATATGTGGATGACATATTGATCATTGGAAATGACATCAACATGCTTAACAATGTGAAGAGTTATTTGAACAAGTGTTTTTCAATGAAAGACCTAGGTGAAGCTGCTTATATATTGGGCATCAAAATCTATAGAGATAGACAAAGACGCCTGATAGGTTTAAGCCAGAGTACATACCTAGACAAAGTTCTGAAAAGGTTCAGAATGGACAAGGCAAAGAAAGGTTCAGTGCCTATGTTGTTAGGTAAGATATTGAGCAAGGCTCAGTGTCCAGCTACGGTAAATGATAGGGAAGCTATGAGCAAAGTGCCTTATGCCTCGGCCATAGGTTCCATCATGTATGCCATGCTGTGTACTAGACCGGATGTGTCCAATGCTCTTAGTTTGACGAGCAGATATCAAAGTGATCCAGGAGTGGAACACTGGACGGCCGTGAAGAACATCCTAAAGTACCTAAATAGGACTAAAGAAATGTTCTTAGTCTATGGGGGTGATGAACAGCTTGTCGTAAAAGGTTACGTCGACGCTAGTTTTGACACCGACAAGGATGATTCTAAATCTCAGACAGGATACGTGTATATTTTGAATGGAGGAGCTGTGAGCTGGAGAAGCTGCAAGCAAAGCGTGATCGCGGGATCTACAGTAGAAGCGGAATACATGGCTACTGCAGAAGCGTCAAGTGAAGGAGTTTGGATCAGAAACTTCATCACTGAGCTTGGCGTGGTTCCAAGTGCATTGGACCCACTAGAGATATTGTGTGACAACACTGGCGCCATAGCACTCGCTAAGGAACCAAGATATCATCCAAAGACCAAGCATATCAACCGCAAGTTTCATATAATCCGAGATTATATAGCAGATGGAGATCTGAAGATTAGCAAAGTACATACGGATCTGAATGTCGCAGATCCATTGACTAAACCTCTTCCACGTGTAAAACATGATCAACACCTCAGTGCCATGGGTGTGAGATTGTTGCCAAATGTAAACTAGATTATTGACTCTACTGCAAGTGGGAGACTGTTGGAATTATGCCCTAGAGGCAATAATAAAGATGTTATTATTACAATTCTTGTTCATGATAAAGTTTATATTCCATGCTAGAATTGTATTAAGCGGAAACTTTAATACTTGTGTGGTTTGTGAACAACACCGTGTCCCTAGTACGCCTCTATGGACTAGCTCATTGATCAATGATGGTTAAGGTTTCCTAACCATAGACATGAGTTGTCAATTGATAATGAGATCATATCATTGGGAGAATTATATGATGGATAGACCCAAACAAAGCAGAGCAATTAGATCGTGTCATCGTGTTCGTCTTTGCGAAGCTTTTCTTATGTCAAATATTGTATTCCTTAGACCATGAGATAATACAACTCCCTGGTATCGGAAGAAAGCTTTGAGGTCATCAAACGTCATCCTATGAGAGGGTGATCATAAAGGTGTCTCTCAGGTGATCGGAAAGTATCTGTTGGGTTGTATGTATCGAGATGGAATTTGTCCCTCCCAAGTCGGAGAGATATACTTCGGGCCCACTCGGTAATCGATATCAACACCGCTTGCAAGCATGTGGTTAAGGAGTTAATCACAAATTGATATCAGATTACGGAACGAGTAAATTACTTGTTGTGAACGAGATTGAACTAGGTATGACGATACCGACCATCGAATCTCGGGCAAGTAAAATATCGCGAGACAAAGGGAATATATATATGGGATTGATTGAATCCTGGCATCGTGGTTCATCCGATATGATCATCGATGAATGTGTGGGAATCAATATGGGTGCCCAGACCCCGCTGTTGATTATTGATAGAAGATCATGTCTGCATATTCTCGAACCCGCAGGGTCACACACTTAACGTGTCTCGATGCTAGGATAGATTGGATAATTGGTTTATGAATTTTTGTTCGGAGTCTCATATGGGATCCGGGATATCACGAGAGGTTCCGGAATGGTCCGGAGAATAAGATTCATATAAGGCGGTGCAGTTTTTGGAGTTCGGAATTGTTCCGGGTTAATCGGTATTGTACCGGAAGCTTCTAGAACCTTCCGTAAGGGGACCAACGTGGCCCCACCTTCCGGGAGGGGGCATGGGCCTATGAGGGAGTGTCCTGGCCGCATTGGGCCAGGGGCACAAGGCCCCATAGGGCCCAGCCGATTCTAGAGAGATTTAACTCGTTTAAATCTCGGGATAGAATTTCTAGAAGAGGGGAGAGTTTAAATCGTTTAAACTAGAGATAGGGTTTCTAGAAGGGAGAGTTTAAATCGTTTAAACTAGAGATAGGCTTGGAGGAGGGGCAAGGGCTGGCCACCCCCCCTCTATATATAGAGGGCTGGTGCGCCCCCTCCCCTACACACCTTCCTCCAAGCTCTAGCTGCCTTGCTACCTTCCTCTCTCCCTCCCGACTGTTTGTAGGCGAAGCCCTGCTGCAGAAATTCTCCACCATATACACCACGCTGTCGTGTTGTAGATCCAATCTATCTCTCCATCATACTTCCTGGTCCGAGGAAGGAGGAGACGTCGAGGTGCCGCACGTGTGCATCTCACGGAGGCACAGCCACTTGTGGTGCTAGATCGGATCGGATCGCGAGGAGGAGAAGCGAGTACGACTACATCACCCACGTTCCGACGAACGTTCCGCTGTGCGAATCTTCAAGGGTATGAAGATCTAATCCAATCTCTCTCGTTGTTTGCATCTCCTAGATTAGATCTTGGCTTTCCCTCTGTTCGCATCCGTAGAAAATTTTGATTTACTATGCCGCGAAACCCTTCACTTACCGAGATGAGAGACCGAGATCGCGAGAAGATGGAAAGGAGAGGTGCGTGCGAGACCGGAGAAGGAGATGCGAGAGAGACCGAAGAGCTTCCTCTATTACGTATGTAACATCCAAGGCAAGTTCCACATGCTAAAAATGGTGAATGAGTGGAGAAATTGAGGTGGGAAGGAGAAGGATCCCGACTAGATCTAAGGAGGAAGAAGAAGGGGAAAGTGAAGTGTGGGGTGGTAGATGATCACACATGTGCACAAAGTGGAGCTACCAAAAAAATACTGGTCGACACAACCGTGGCGCACATGTCCCAAGTGCGCCACAGGAACAAAACACAACCATGGCGCACATGGCCCTAGTGCACCACGGATGTGTCTGGCCATTTACAGAACAGAGAGGCCTCCACTTAGGCGTAGAGCACCCCCTCCATGTGCGCCACAGTTAACCATAACATCCGTAGCGCACCTTCCCCAAGTGCGCTACAGATATGCGGCATGCAGCCAGCAGGGCCCTGGCCCACACACATCTGTGGCGCACCATCACCATGTGCGCCACAGTTGTTGTAGTTACTAGTAGGGCACTGCCCACAGGTGAGCCACGCCTGTTTTACCCGTGGGGCACTTCAACCACGTGAGCCACGGAAGTTTGGATTACCTATAGCCGTTTTCCTAGTAGTGTGAATGGCTTAGATTCTCTTGATAACAAGTGATGAACAAAATAAAGATTTTTTATGAGGTTCTTGAATAGAAAGGTTCTAATCACTACGAATAACCTTGCTAAAAGAAGATGGTATATATGTAAAAAATGGTGTTCTTGTGATTCAGAGAAAATCATTCAACATTTATTTATTTCTTGTCCTTGTGCTCAACTTGTATGGTGCATTGTCTTTATTAGTTTCAATATTCCTCCACCAACCTATTACAATATGTTCAGGAATTGGTCAAATAGCATTGATAAGATCATTAAAACTAGAATATGCATAGGTGGTTCAATTTTATATTGGTCTATTTAGAATTGCATGAATACCATTAATTTTTAACAAAGCTAGAGGTACCAACTATTTATAAATTATCTGTATGACTGTTCACAGCATCCAACAATGATTGGTGCTTTGCCCTATGGATCAGCAGGAACATATGGCTACTAGTGGCAACTTGCTGCTGATGGTTGCTTAGGGTATCTAGAACATCATAGGACAATTGAATGATGTTTAGTATTTGCTATGTTGTAATTTTCCTCTACTTTGAGTGATCCATGATTTGTAATACGGGTATTCTTAAACTCGGTAATAAATAAGGTTTTGCGCATAAATTAATGCAGATGCCAGAGTTTTACACCCCATTTAAAAAAGATTTAGAATGGGCATATGCTACTAGACTTTTCATATCATACTTACTTTATAACTTGACATAGTTTTAAAGTTGTGATCCAAAGTCATAAGAAGTCTAACTTCCTACAGATCGAAGAGAGGCCCATCGCTGGTAGGCAGCAGTAGAGCACTCCTTTGGGCAAGGTCGGGCATCTGCCCTACCATGATTGTTTTTGGAAAATTTCCTATATGCATGCATGCTCTGATCGGCGATATTTTTTTCTTCATCCATGATTTGTTCGTCTACATCCAGCCGATTAGAGGAGGAATGGAGAAAGAGCATGAGTCACCATACACTAGTAGAAAACGGGCCTTTCGTCTGGGCCATTAGTCCCGACTGTGGCTGGGGTCGGGATAATGGTCCGGACCCAACGGCCCAAAGAGGCTCACACCACTAGTCCTGGGCTGGTTGGAGACATTAGTCCCTGTTTGAGATATAAACCGGGACTAATGAATCTAGGGCATGCTGCATGCTGCAGGCACCCCTATTAGTCCTGGTTTGTATCTAAAACTGGGACTAATAGGCTGACCCTATATATATGGCACAACCCCTCTCCTCACAACTATTTTTTCCTGGTGGGAGGTGGCATAGTTTTGTGCTAGTTTTTTTCTTCATATGCACTAGAGGTGTTCGGTGAAATGCCGGTTAGAGCGATGCGAATTTAGGTCACACAAGACAAACATGATATGAGGTGCCCGAGACACACTTAAGTTTTCTCATCTTTGTTTCCAAGTGTCCTAAAAGGTTCGCAACTATTTTCTCGTTTAGACCACGCGATACTAATTTTAGCATCGTGATTGCATTTGATATATAGTTCTATAATGCATATTAGCCATCCATGGATGTACGGTGACCGACGATGTGCTACTTTTAGAGAAGGTGTGTGTTCTTTTTGTCTTGTGTCCAAGGCAAACAAGCGGCGGGATGGTTTTATGTGTTGTTCATGTGTTGAATGTAGGAATGAGAAAGCTCACACTTCCGCAAGAGTCATTCAGAGCCACCTGTTTCGGTCCGGTTTCATCGGCTATAATGTTTAGACCAAGCACGAAGAAAGAGGGGTTATGAGATATCAGGTAATGAATAACTCATTCGTTCATTTTCTTTGCCAGGCAGGATTTGAAACCGGTTCAAGTGTGAGGTTACGGATTCCTTTAGTCAGGAGCTGACGTTTAATCCGGTCTCGGTAAGTAGCACATGATATGTCCGCGCATCTCTTTACTTCTAGTTTCAATATAATAATGATGCTAGATTATTATTTTGATTGAATTCTATTCTTGTAAAGTGCGTGAGGCAGCCACAGATGACGAATCTATGTGGATTCTATGTTTGCGAGGTCATTGCCCACGTTTACCACCAAGCACAAACATTATAGAGTCGACGTAAGCAATACATTCACAACATTATTTTATTACCGTCACTTTTTGTTATCATGATTGATATTCATATTGATCTCCTTTTCTTATATAGTTTGAGAGCATGCGGGATCAGCTCCTACTAGAGCGACGCATACTAGGAATTGCAGAGGAACCGGCGGGATTTCTGTTCAAAGAGACGGTAGACGATGCCGGAGAATTTAGTATGAAGAGGCGCTACTGATCTCCATGTAATCGAATAGACAGGCTCTAGTCCGGTAATTGTGATCTCCATGTAACTATTAAAATTGTATATATTTGTATGCTCGATATCGTAACACAAGTTATCTTATATATGCACGAACATGTATCATATGTGGTGGCATAGAAATATTTAAAAATTATTTTGAAATGAAAAAAAAGAAATAAATAAAAAAATAAAAAAATAAAAAATGAATTCTCTTCTACGTTAGAGAAAGTGGACAAAATGCTAGTGCAGCAGAGAACCACTAGTCGCGGCCCATAACACCAACCGGGACTAATGGGGGTGCACCCCGCGCGCGCTGCGGTGGCCACGTGCAGGCAGTGGCGGCGCCACGTTGTAAGCACTGGGTATTCACTGTAAAAGAAAATTTGTTAATGCAATATGTGAACTTACTTTCTCCTTTGCACAATATAAAATGTTTTAGCGTTTTCAAAACACATGTATTTTGACCATTTTAGTGTGTAGTTCAGGACTCATTTTGTTTCGAACCTACGCAATAAAAGACATCTAAAAACATAAATTTTAGAAAAAGGCTCCAAACATCTTATATTTTGAAACGGACGGAGTATATTACAAGATGATGCTACTGCCAGCACCCTACTTATTCATCTATATTACTCTCTCCATCTGAACATAATTTCGCAAATTGGTCTAAATATTAGACACTGTTTAGTAGATAGATATGCTAATTTAGACAAAATTATGTGTTTAAATTTAGAAAAAATTCCGAGATGGAGTAGAAGAAAATAAGGGGAAAATTCGAAAAATTAGAAGCTTGCATCGCATTCAATCAAGGGGATCAAAAATCAGATTAGATCTGCTACTCAAATCAGGTTAATCTGCTAGAAAGAAGTGAAGAATGTCTAGCTGCTATGTTAGAGCGCTGCCGTCGGGGTCGCCTGCTCAGCTCTGCTTCCCGCCGCCGCCGGTCGCCCGGTCACCGCAGATGCTTCGCTAGGGCCTGTGTCCCTGCTGCTGTGCGTCTGCGCGACATTGGGTCTGATCAAGCGGAGGAGGTGACGAGCGCTGCGTCGCGTCGCCATGTTCAGGCCATGCGTCTGGCCTAGTGGGCTGGGCTGTATGGAGTTGGGATGACCAAATACAATACTAATTTGTTTTGCATACAATCTTTGGGTATTCACCTGAATACAGATGCATATCCCTAGCGCCGCCAATGCGTGCAGGACCATTGTCCCGGCTGATGAGCGGGCCGGAACTATTGCATAGGCCTCTAGTCCCGCATGGCTAGTCCCGGTTTCGAAACCGGGACTAGAGGTTCCTTCTCCACTAGTAATAGTTCTCTGTTCTAATAGGCCGGACTGGCTACTTGGCCTTGTTTCGCTAAAATAAGACATGAACTAGACAACTCAGGGACTAGATGCGGAGCTAGAAAATAGATCGATACATCAGAATGGCGGCTTGGCTGAACCCTAGCACAGCGCAGAAATTGTTTGCCCTAGACCATGGCGGAGAAATTGTTTGATTGTGTTTATTGTGAATTAGTGATCTTAGTGGTGTTTTCATTGTTTTGAGAATTTGGCGAGATATTTTGTGCCATTTACAATTTTGCATCATATATGTTTTTCTCTTTTAGAGTTTGCCCGACCTTTAATTTTTGTCGATAGGCTTGGGCTTTGGGTGGTCATAGACGGTCTTCGTCCCTTGGAAATATTTTTTTGGCACGCAACCGGTACACACAAGGCCAAGATGGCATCCTCATACAATGTTAAACTGTCTAAAAGTACCATCACAGCTTCTTGCAAATAATTATCCTAAATCCAGTGATTTATATAACTAAAAATTTAAGCCACTGGTTTATACCGCGACATCCTCAAGACCTACTAGTCTGCTCTTTCATCCATCCTCTCCCTATTCTCATCATGACACGTGCAGCATGATGTGGTTTATTCTGATCGCCGTGGCTGGCTGTTGGCTGAGTTGTGCCTTGTCAACAGGTTGTTCATGGTTGCACTAGGAAAATGAAAGAAATCAGTTTGTCTTGGTGATCCTCGATGAAGCAGCGCCGACGTACACGAACAATACACACCATTACACTACATCACGGCAGTTGCAAACTGTAATGTGAGCTTGGGTGCCAGCCTAAACATGGAGAGATTGTGACTATTTTTCCCTCGGCTATAACTAAGCATGGGTTCATCCTTGCAGTTGGTTTCACGGATGTCGCTCATCCCTAAGGTTTTACTCTAGTAACACGCAACCAGGGTCTTCTTTTCTTAACTCCAGGTGCCATAAGGCTTTGTGTTGGGATCTCAATGGAAGTATATAGAGAACGAAAGTAGCCATGAAAAAATGCATGACACCTGTAAATAAAAAGATGCATCTTATAAAGCTTTTATGTGGATGTAATGCTAGCAACGTTTATTCCTTTTAGAGCTTCGTGAGCAATTTCTTGTCGTTGTTGTGTAATATAAATAATCCAAACTATTATAGCAATCTACATCATTTGAATACCTACCCACACAGTTCACCAAACTGTTTGTAAACATTAATTGTTTTTCATACTTTCCATCATTAGTATATCTGAAGTACTCATAAAATTTCGCAACTTCAACAGTTTTGTCATTCAGTGAATTCAGACCTCTTTTAAGTCCCGATCGATTTCTGAAAAGTGCAGCTTCGATTTAGTGAAATGTTACTGAAGTTGTACCTTTACGAATGGATTGAGACATAAGAAATTTTCAGTTGACTAAGATTAGATGGACCCCAACCTAAAATATCGAGATGAAACTAATAAATCTGAAAAAGGAAGCTGCGGAAACAAAACTAATAGTATACTAACCACTGTTAGATAGACTGTTTCAGAGAACAACATAATGAGAATTGTTTTTAATAATTTTTCCTTTCTAAACATATTATTTGTGTGCTCCTCATGCTAAACTACTTACAATGCGAGACCTTCGTGCAAAGATGCTTTCGACATAACATGGTAACGCTGCCCAATGATTGATTTTTGACTAGTGGTTGGTAAATTCTCTGTTTAGTGATACTAGTATATATAGAATTGAATATTTTAGTACTCTCTCCATCCAGAATACAAGGCCATTTTGTTTTCCGTGTCAACTTTGACTAATAATTTGTTCAACCAAATATATGTGGTATTTGTCATTCAAAAATATATCATTTGAAATATGCACATGATCATGTATTTTGAGAACGACATTATTAATTAATGTTTGCCTCAAAATACGAAGTGGCCCTGTATTCCTAGACGGAGGGAGTGCTAGCTTTATATGCCCACATGACAATTCAGCTGTGCCTAGAGGGAGAATTATCATCCTTACTTCGCATACACATATGGCATATTGGTTACGGTTAATAGAGTATACCTTGATTTGATATATATACATGATAAGAACGTAAGCCGTTTTCAAATTAGTGGCTGCTGCTGATAATTTTTGGGCATATAACAATTTCTATCTTTCAAAGATCCAAAGGTATTGACAGTCCGAGGAACTACCAAGGAACGTTCCGATCCTAGCCTAGGCGTAGTTCCAAATATGTGGATTTGGTTATAGGCTAAGGTCCACAACCATGTTCCAATGGCTAAAAGCATGTAGAATATATGGTGCCGCCTTCTCTTAGAGTTGTCATCTTAGATTTTTGCGTAGTTGGAGGAGAGAACGTAGATAAGAGATGATCTCTCACAAGAAATAAGAGAAATCTATTGTCTCCATTTTACCATATTCCAACTATTATTACTCCAAATAAAACCTAGTTAATTCTCATTAAGTGCTAGGTAACATGGAGGACTTAGAGAAGATTCGCCTTAGAGAAGTTTCGTCTTCTTGTCGTTTGTACATGCTGTGGTAATCTCCACCTTACCCTAGCTACTTTCCTAAAAAGCTCAGCATCTGGCCCAGTCTTCTGGCTAGTACCTCATTGACGGCCTACAGCTTTGCTTCATGCGCAATCTCTTTCGGCCGGGTTACGTGTACCGATGAAGGAAGCATGGGATAATGAAGCAGCGTTAACATACACGACAAGTGAAAGTCATCTCCTAGGACGTTCTATCGCCGCCTCCCAGTGAGTTGTGCCTCGGCGACACATCAATCTTAGTTGCACTATTCCTGCCCTTCTCATGCACTACCCCGTTGCTGGTAGCAAGAAGGATACACTATGTTGGTCTTGTTCATCCTTGATGAAGGAGCATCGGTGGCAATGGACATCACACACTAGTACACGACATCACAACAGTTCCAGATTATAACGTGAGCTTGGGTGCCAGCCCAAACCTAGAGAGATTGTGACCACTTTGTGCTCAATCGTAACAAAGATACCGTGAACTCCGATGCGTGCATAAAATTTTGTTGGAAAGTATAGGAGCGTGTTTCCGGTTATTTTTCCGGATGCCGCCCATTCCTAAGATTTTCTCAGGTAGCATGGTAACATGCCTTCTCTTCTTCACTCTGGATGTCATAAGGCTTTCTGGTGGTATTCCAATGTATATATAGACATCAAAAGTAGCCATGAGAATTTTTTAAAAAAAATATGGGATTATGGCCATTTATTACTTTATTGGACATGTTCACTCATGGCATAAGCCATGAGGAAATGGCGCGTCATCTGTATGAAAAAAAGATGCATCGGATAATTAAAAGTAGGTGCAGTTTTAACTTTTATGAGTGATTCACTGTTTGGGTATATATAATCCAAATTTATTATAGCAATATACATCATGTGAATACCTACCCGTGCAGTTTACTGAACTGTTTGTTAACATTATCTTTTTCATATTGATACATCATGAACATCTGAAGCACTCATAGAATTGCTCAACTTATACGGTTTTGCTATTTGTAATTCAAACGAGATTTATGTAACTCTTGGATGATTTGTGGAAAGTGATTAATTAACGACTCACATTAGTATGATAAAAAACATCAACATTGACAACATCAAGACCGTGAAAGAGGCTCTCCAACGGCTATGGCTTAGGGTATGGAACGGTGCACAAGCGTCGTTGTCGGCTTGTTACCCGATCTAAACACCAGTCAGGTCATGGATTTCTACCATGGAGAAAGTCCGAGAAATATCCACACAATGCCTTCAACAAGCAAGCGACAAGTTTACCATTGCCAGGTACGACCAATGAAGGCCAAACCTACGTTTTCACCCGAATATCGAGACTCCATGCTCAAAGAGTACCACCAAAACACACGATGTCACCCAGTGTTGTCGCCCCAACTTCCCAAAAACACTTCAGCGAAGTGCCGATCACATGGGAATTTCGTTGCTCTTATGTGATGTATGTATTTTGTCGATATTTACTATAGTTACCGTCGCCTTAGACAATAGTACACGGCAAAAAAAGAAGTCTCAACATTCATCACTTATCCACCATAATGAACTCTGATGATGCATATATGTGTAAGCGATTTCGAAGAGATGCAAGTGGTGTTGGTGGTCCCATATTCTTTTTGAAACATGTATTGGCCGTTGGGTAGCCTTGCCTGATGAGAACAATACCATCGCGCATGGACCGACGGAAGGCACACAATGCTTGAGATTCGTCAAAATGCAAGAACGGCGAGCTACCGTGCGTGTGCAGCGCGCCAACAACTCAGATTTTTCTATGCACGAGAACATGAATGCTATGGGGGTGGGGGGGGGGGGATAAGTGGCATCAGCAGCCACAATGTCTTCTCAGTAGAGTACGTCCATGGCTGCGCCGAACAAACTGCTCAGCATGTTCCCATGGAGGCCTGTACCCAGGAACCTCCTGGGGCAAAGAGCTTCCTATTCGTGCTGACGTGCATGGCCTCGACCGTGGCCGTGCGAGCTTTCACCTCCAAATCCAATGGGAACATGAACATATCTCCTATTTTAATACGACTAAAACTCTTTCCATGTGTCTTGATCATCGTGTAGCCATTTAAACTCCAACCTGATATCTAAAATAAAATCCAACTGTTTTGGTTTGATCAGGAGTGTGGCGTGGTAGACATCTACACGGGAGACCGCTGAGAGAGGTGGAATGGTAGCCGACCAGTCCGACTTTTTGAATATATGACATGCAAAAATCCACTCCAATCCGATTTTCTACAAACGATGGACGTAAATTTTATACATTACATATGTTTGTACGGTATGTCTCCTATTGTATGTATGTGCACATATGCGAGAGAGCGGAAATATAGATTGGGTGCTAAAGATAGCTTCAAGGTCCTCCCTCCTCGATCGGACGTAGTGTACCTTTAATGACATAAAAAATCATCATAAATATATACAATTTGAGCACTAGGCTAGATCATCAATATGTTGGTATCATGTAGGATTACATTCAAAATTTTGAAGTTACTTTGTTATGTTTGTTTAAAAATTATTAGTCCAAAAGAGACAAAGACATGATGGCATTGGCCTAAAGCGTTACTTAATTGGTGTAGTACCAGGTCGATTATCATGAAAGTGATGTTGTTTTCGTCGCTGAAGTGAAGATTTCACAAGTACCAACACGACAGTAAAACAGTTTCTTCGAGTCCGAAGCGAGTCAATGGCAGTACAAGTGGATGTCAACTTCAGCATCACGAGTATATATTGGGCACTGCCCACTAGTCTTATTGTTCCAGTACACTAAGCTGGCTTTGAGCACATATTGGAAAGCAAAGAACCACGTTTATAGTTATTTTCCTGGATACCCCTCATTCCCAAGGTTTACTCCAATAGCATGCACGGGACCAGACTTTCTTCTTAACTCTTGGTGTTATAAGTCTTTCTGTTGTCATATCAAGGTTATATAGAGAACGAAAGTAGTCCTGGAGAATTAACGCGCATCACCGCTCAAAAAATGATGCACGATAAACTAGAGTAGTTGTGATATTAATTTGCAAGTGAAATTAATGCTATCAACTGTAATTACTTGTAGGCTTTAACAAGACATTTTTTGTTGGGCATATAAAATCCATTTCTGCATAACAATACACTACCTCCCGGCCCTAATTTGAATACCTACCACACTTACAGCTCACTAGACTGTCTTTAGACACTAAATGTATCATATTTTACATGATGTATATCTAAATTACTCTTAGAAATTTGTAACCCAAAATATCATGTAAGAACAACATAGATCCTGAAGAGAAAGTTGCGATAATCACAACCAACAAACAGTATACTGAGAAATATTAGATTGACCATTTCGCAAACCAACATGATGAGAATTTCTTTTAGTTTGGCCTTTCTAATTCTATTTTTGTGGACCTTTTGGGTTAAACTTCTTACAACAACATTTATGAAGGTAAAAAATTTAGGTAAAATTTCTAACAAAATATGGTAATCTCGGCCAAAGATTGAAATTTCAGATTCTGAATTTGCCCGTGAGTTTGTAAGATAACTCTAGTTTCATGAAGTGTGATGGTGACATGAAACAATATTTCGTGCAGTTTACGAAAACTACTAGCATTGTTGCACTGAAATACCAATCTCAACCATGAAAAAGATCATGAAATCCTAATAATTCAAGTTCAAGAATTCATAGTTGGAATGACATGCTAAAATGACTTGCATTTGTTGCAACATTTGAACATAAAGCTCTCAACTGAAAGTTTCTTTTACGAAAAGGACAATTGAGAGTGAACATTTCAAATAGAAAAAATATCAAACATTCGTGTTCACCTTTAGTTGCACATCCTTTCTATAGAATTATATTGCTTTTAGTTCTAGGATATTCTTATGAAAGTTAGCAACCACTTTCTAAAGGAAAATGCTACGTGTCAACTAGCTAATGCATCTGTTAGTTTTACTACCGAAGCATGCATGGGCCCCAATTATTGCTGCAAAAATGGGCCATTGCTGCAAAAATATTTGAGCGTAACAATTTGTTATGTATGTAGCATTTTTCAAAAATGCAACATCATTTTGCTACATTCTTTAATGAATCTGTAAAAACTTATGAAGTGTAGAAAAAACATCACAGCATGTGGGACACTTCAATGGTGCAAAAAAATCAAAAACATATGCAACAAATCCTCGTTCATCACGCCCCCAAAAGATGCTAAAGAAGTTGTCCTTTGCAACAAAAAAATGCACCCAAACAAACATGTCTAGTGAATCCAACATTATTAAAACATGTTTGCAATATTGAATGAAATTTTTGTAGCAGCATCTAGGATAGCATTGTAGCATTTTACAAGTGGATGGAGAACAAAAAAATAGACGAGTTTGTAGCAAATCACAACATATACATAACATCGACAAGAATCCCCCAAAATCTGACCTTCGCCGTCGACCAAGGACACACCGCTTGCGCCGATTCAAGCTCGTTGACAACGAATCATCCACACTTGAGGCTAGTTGGAGATAGATCGTCTAATCCCCGACCAATTCATAGGCAGACTTCTCCTCTTCTCCAACATGGTGACTTGTGGAGTTTTGGATCCCTTCCGACCTCTACCATGGCAGCCATGGCTACCTTGTTGTCACTGATATGCACTTGGAGTCAGAGAGATAGAGAAAGGAGACATGTGAGAGGTTGTGCATGAATAATATCCCGACGATTGAGTTAGGTGCACACAAGGACTTGAGACTGGAGCACCTCTTTGAGAGGAACCATGGCGGCCCAAAAACTTTACCGTGGAAACGCTCGTCGTAGGACACATGGTAGTGGTGCTCCGCCTTGAGGGCACACTCAGCTGACCTGCATCTGATTCGATTTCTTTTCATGGTAAGGTGAGAAGAAAAGAAACGTGAGTTGAGCGTCTTATGTGTGCAAGGGTAGAAACAAGAGCTGATTGATCCGCCAATTGCGGTAAGCTTTTTCATTTTCTAAGATATTAACTTCACCACCACGCTCAACCATAGAAGAGAAATATGTAGCTTAAAAATATTGAAGTGTTATAGCCTTGATATATTAATTAACACAAGGCAATTGTTAATTATCTTTCCAAATATTTACACACAAAGTTTAAACCGGTTTTTCTTATTGAGAAGTCCATATTACCCCCTAAACTTGTCCCAAAGTTCAGTTTACAACTTTCATCTTTGATTGATCCTTTGATAAACACCGTACAACGTATGAGCATGCTCCTCGCCTATTTTAGCCTCCTCCTAGAAATAAGCTAGAATGGAGAGGTAGACGCAGTAGATCTTGTGGAACTTAACCCAAGCCCTAATGGTGGTGGCCTGGCCAATGGCGGGCAACATCTCACGGCCTGGGAAAGGATAGTCAGTGGCCTTAGCAGGATCCAACAACCCCACGATCTGACTGTCCAACGATGGAGACAACTGCCCAATTGGCATGGGGAAGTCACGGAATTAACCATCAGGTGGCTTACGAATGGTGGAATGCAGCAACGATGAAGATTACTGGGATGGGATCGGTACACATGATGTATCTAAGTTTGGATCCTCTCTGGAGGTAAAGACATACTCCTACTATTATTGGATTGACCGTAAGTCGATTATAGGGTTTCGCCGACTAAGCTTTGTGCTAAAGAGGTGAGTTGTAATTTTTTGTTGCTCATGCCCTCTAAGGCGATCCTAGTCGTTCTTATATACACGGTCAACTTAGGGTTTACAAGTTTGGGTGGTGGTTTCCTTGTTGGAGCCACTACTTATCTTGCACATTAAGTTTGTAGCGTTGTCTCGCTCCAGTACTAGATGGACCGACATAGGCGTAAGCCGAACTAGGTCATCGTGTAAAATCCCACCAAGAGGGTGGCTTCCATTAGTCGGCTATGGGTCCCTTTGGCAATGTGGGCCTCCTTGCTCTTGTGGGTTGTTTCCTCCTTGTGGGCCTACATCTTAGGTATTCCGTCATCACCAATCGATAGCAGCATTTCTCGCATGAACATACGAGGAGAGGGGGCGAGGTCAATGGCTTTCCTAGTGCAAGCATGTACACATTTGGGGCACACACAAATACATTTATTTTCTCCCCCACGCGAGAGAAGCCTCTGCCTCCCAGATACAGCCTTTTCAGCCCCCCTCCTCCCTCCATACAGCGGCCACGCCAGATAGAGGAGTGGGGACTCGTCCTCTTCATCGTTTGCCTTTTTGTAGACCTTGTTTTCTTGGTTTTTTCTCCCTAGTGGCATCGACAAGGTGGAGGCAACGATGGCGTGTTGGAATAAGGTCTCTTTGGCCTCTCTTTACCTCGTGCGCGTCCGATTCGGAGTCAACTAAGGGCCCATGTGGGTTAGCGTCGCTGGATCTGTTGATTCTCTTTGAATGTTGGCAATTAGTGTCTCTATCAAGGGGACTTCTTCTGGCAGTGGGGATCTACGTATCGTCAAGGAGCTTTATCGACGATTACTTCTTACTCTTCGTTTCCGAAATAGATGTGGTCTTCTAGACCCGTTCAATGACTTTCCGTCCGCAACCAAGAAACGTTAGGCTGTCTCAGGGAGGATTGGCAGCAGCAGTGCACCGTCGACACGGTCTGGAGGTTGAAGACGAAGGGCATCTCAATTTGTTGTAATTTTTATTTTTCTTGTGGTGCTTTGTACTGTCATATGTTTATTTTAATGTCATGGTCTTGTACGCAAAAAAGTGATGTAGGCAAGTACATAAACATTGTATAGAGAAACGCTGACATGACAACAAAAACCATGTCCAACGGTGGAAGGGGTAATGCCGGATTGTTTTTGAAGTTCAAGTGTGAAATTCATACTAAATCAAAGATGAAGGTTGTAATTTGGACTTGAGGACATGTTTAGGGTAAATTGGACTTCTCTATGTTTCTAACATTCAGTGACTCTGCTGACCCGGCAACATCATTACGCTAGAATAGAATCCGCATTGTTCACCAATCCGTTAATAGTAACCAGCATAAAAATTTCCACTATAGTGACATCAGGAAAAGCAAGTTTGATATGTTGCAGCTGTAGACATCTGACAAGCGACAGCTAAATTCGTGTTCCCAATACCGCTCATTCCCAAGGTCTTCACACTCAAATATAGGATTATTTTCTCTTCCAAAGATATGTAACTTGGATAAAAAGGAGAGATGTTCCAAACACTGCAATGAGTCTACATCTTTCTATCTTTTGCTACTTGCGCTATGTCACTCCCTCTGGCATCTAAGTATCGTGGGATCAGTTCAGATCAGACTATGGTACATATGGGATCAGTTCAGATCAGACTATGGTACATGATGAGTCCGGCAACAAGTACGTGCGCACGTGACTTTTCTGGTGCATATCATAGTTATCTGGAGTACGGCGCTAGTGAGCCATTTTAAAATACCGAGTACAGTGGAAGTAAAGAGAAGTAGCTGGTACACCGAGCGGCACAAAATCGATTTCTTTACCCTCCCATAGATTATGAATTTGCCAGTAATATTTGAAATTATTTTGGGGATTCTTGAAGTATAGTGACGGTGAAGGCTGGATCTCATTCTATGATTAAGCCACATTAACAAACAACTTATTACGGAAAAATTTCTAGAGGTTCACCGAGATGAATAATAATGTTCAACAAAGATAAGGACGATAAAATCGTGATGATACAAGTCCAAGAAATCACATTTGCATTGACCGGCTTAAACTAAGAGTTAAAAAGTATCCCGACATTTGAACTGAGAGATCTCAGTTTTCCTTGAATTTGTTAGGATCCAATTGATATGGAATAGTTCAAATTGTAAGAGAAAATGCTCATGCATTCGCAGTGTGTATCTATGTTGCAAGAACTATGTTTCTTTCAATACTAGGATATTCTGAGAAAGTAGTCAAAACATGTTTCTAAGATTCCAACTACATGCCCACACTGAAGCACACGGAGAAGAGTATGATCTAGCCTTACAATTCAAGTGTTATAAATCAGATATATTGATTAACACAATGGAATCTTTCTGAATCTTTACACATCATGTTCTGGGTTTTTCTCCTTTTCTTACATTGCTGAACTGATAACCTTGAGTCTTAACACTAAAATCGAATCATCATTGTCACCGTTCTATTTCCTTGAGCCCTGCTACGCTCACAAGCTGCCATTGAAGACAAATTACAAGAGACAGCTAAATTTGCTTTTCCAGTGTCACTCATCCTGAAAAGTTTTCACACTCAAATGTAGGCTTCGGTAAAAATTGTCTACAACTTTCTGTTTTTTACTTCTTGCGCTACATCACTCACTGATTCCCATCCAAGTACATCATGTGTATCAGATTAGACTAGTGGTATATGTGGAGAGGAAAAAGATATAAAGAAATGATGTCAGAGTAGATTTTTCTGCTGCGTCATACTCCAGTTGTCTGGAGTACAGAACTAGGGTGCCCTTTTAAAATGCTCCAGTTGTCATCTGAATACAATAAGAAAACAAAAGGGAAAACAATTAACACGTAGAAAGTCCGCCACCGACTGACAGCCTAGAGGTGCCAGTACTAGGTCTTCTCTGGCGCTTCCCCTTCCCATCACCGCAAGGGACGTGGCTCCTCTGACGTAGCTAACCCTGTAGTACACTGACTTTCGGTCACTGACATGTGGGTCCCACCAGTGGTGGTCCCCACTTGTCAGGGACTCAATGGCAGGAGAGGCCACGTTAGGGGATCCTCTTCCCACCGCAAGTGCCTAGATATGCAATAAGCCATTAGTGCACACTCAAGTAAATCAATGTCAAAGAGGGTATAACTCGTTTATATCAAAGATCACATCATTGGGGCAGAGTAAAATAAATCAATACACATGGATGTCTTAGCAAATTCAACAACAAGACGAAAAACCATTTTGTGAGCCACAATAATTCAGATACTAATTACATGATTGCTACTGAGAAGAATGAGGAGGAGGTATCGTATCACAGGTAGAAGGAAAGAACCACTAATATAAATATATAATGGGTACAAAGAGAGACCTATGTGCAATCATACTATAAAAGTTTAAGAGCTATGAAAAAAGTTTAATTGAACTAGCACTGGTAGAAAACGTGCCATGCGTCCCGGTTGGTAAGGGGCTTTAGTCCCGGTTGCCCAACCGGGACGGGGCAATCGGGACTAAAGCCCCAACCTTTAGTCCCGGTTGCCCCACCAACCGGGACAAATGGGGGCACACGTGGCGGCGTCAGAGCGCGAGGGGGTGGAGCATTAGTCCCGGTTCGTAGCACGAACCGGGACAAATAACCTTCTGCCGCGGCAGAGATTTGGCCCATTTCTCTGCCGCGGCAGAGAATTCATTTTGGCACATTTTGTTGCCGCATTTTCGCCACTTTTTATGCCGCGGCAGAGAATTCATTTAGGTTGTTTTATTGTTTATTTAGTGTTTTACACTTATCAATGAAGGAACCGTTATATTACACAAGATCATCATGACAATATTACATTCGATACACGGATCGAGTTCATGCACTACATACAAAAGTTGCTCTTTTTACAATCCCTATTGTCTATACACAGCCGAATAGTATTCCCCTTTTGGGTCTAGGACTTCTGCATCCAAGAATCCCGCCAATTCCTCCTGAATTGCTCGTACGCGATCCTTTGGCAGAAGACCGTCCCGTAGACGTTCGATCTGATTTAAAAAAGGAGTCAGCCTATATGAATGAAACTAAACACAATTTGATTGTAATTAAAAACTATGGAAATTGTTTACGTACGTGGAGTTGCTCTAAATTTCTGCCCTTCTCATCGCACGTCTGCCGGATGAACTCGCAAACATAATATCCACATAGATTGTTACCTGGTCCCTGCGTCAGGCACTTTACGAGAACATAGTTCAATCAAAATAATAATCAAGCATGATAATAACTGTATCAAAACTAGAATCAAAGAGATGCGCGGATATAGCTAGTGGTGCTTACATCTAGTGCTTCAAATGTAAGCTCCTCTTTCCAAACACCCCTAGCCTTTTTGGTGAATCTTTTCCAAGCGCTGCCCGGCGAAGAAAACGAATAAAATAAGTTATTAAGTACTTGATATCATAAAATTCACGAACGCTGCCGATATAGTGGCGTAATGATTAGAATTACCGCGGGAGAAGTATCTGCATGTCCTTCCACGTCTCAAGGGGTTTATGTTTCGAGTCCATGACTAGACACGCCCTTTGTCAAGTTAAATGATTAACAGAATATAGTGGTAGCTACGAATGCATAACTAATCAATTATATACTTAACACCGAGTAAGCGAAATAGAAAGTGTATACAAGACAATAACACTCACTCGAAGTTGTAAGGAAATAGTATTTCCCTTTTGGTTTCTTAAAATCTTAACGCGTGTACTATATTATCCTTCGTATCCTGGGGATTTGTTTTGAGATTAGCTTGATGAACCCAATATGGGTCAATGAAGCCAATGTCATAGATTTGTCCTCTGCTGCATTCGAGAATATTCATTCTGCATATTACAGTATGATTATATACGTGCAATAAACAAGGTGAGATAGCTGGAGACTAAATTAATTACAGAATTAGTACTTACAGACAATAGGCACTGATGATCGATTTGTCCAAGGCGTCTTGATTGAATAATTGAAATAGTTCATCAAATTCAATGGATATCATGTCATCCATATCTTTCCCATAATGCTTTTTTGTAACCTTCAGCACTATCCAGTTAGCCCCGGCCTTTGTGGCATGCAAGTACCAGTTATGCAATCTTCGCATTTTTGTTGGAAGATTATTTACCTCCTTAGGTTTGACGAGAGGTTTGCCGTACTGGTATTTGTATGTTACTTCATTCACGGGGAAGTACTCTAACTGGGATAAGTACTGGGCAATACTCATACCTTGAGCAGCGAAAGCTTCTCCGTATTGTGCAACAACCTCTGGATCATACTGCTCTTCGGCCCCATATTTGCTCGACCCCACATTGGTTTGGGAAATTACCTTGAGAGGGGCGCAAGACTGTTTTGCTTGTTCTCCGAGCTGGGCAACAGATTTCTCGCTTGCATCAGTACTGCTCTTCGAGGCTTGTTGTGCCGCATGTGACTTGAGAATAGAACGCTCATAGTCTGATGACAGCTTTGGCTCAGGTTGATGAAGAGACTTTAGCATTTTCAACACTTTGGCTTTTTCTTCTTTCGTGCTGGGGAACTCTCGCTCTTTCGGACGCCTCAGCTTAGCAAAAAACGATGTCGTTTCCGCATCAACGATCGCCGCAGTCTCCTCTTCAGTACAGTCATCAGCTCTCTTGGGAGGAACCTTTGGTACTTTTGGAAGAGGCTCTTGTTTACGTTTAGGCGATCGCTTACCACGACGCAGAGTAGCGGTACGCTTACGCTTTATCCTGAGGCGCCGGCGATGGCTGCGCTGGAAATTGGTGAGGCGACGGAGCCGGGTGAGGTGACGGAGCCGGGTGAGGTGACGGAGCCGGGTGAGGTGACGGAGCCGGGTGAGGCGACGAAGACGACTGCCGCGGCGGCGACGACCTCGCTGGAGACGGGTGAGGCAGCGGCGAAGATGGTCTTGGCGTGTGATTTCGAAGCACGGTACATTCCTTTGGCCATAGAATGGTGACTTTTTTTGCGTCTCCCAGTATAGTCACATCCCCTTCACCTGCAGGGTAGTGAAGATCCAAAACTTCAAAGGTGGGCATGATTTTATCCACCCCGACAACAGCGTAGCCCTCTGGAACCGGACGACAGTGGTAAGTTGGTGTGGGTCCAATTGGTAAGGCATAGCCGACCGCCACCTTCATTGATATGTTCACAACTTTGACATGTAGCTCGCAGTGTGTCATCTCTGTGATATCATCCACTGGGTAGCCAACAGGAGCCATCGTCGGTGCACCATCGTCGTCGCTATTGTCATCACCAGGGATCTCGGTGTAAGCCACACTGCTTTTTCGATTATTCGATAGGCCGGTAGCATCGAATGAAGTGTGCTGCTGAGATGGGCCGGTAGTACTTTGCTCTTTAAGTGCGTTAATTTCATCTTGTTGTTGCTTTAATCGTTCTTCAATTAAACGCATTCGCTCTTTCTGACTATCTGCTTCAACTTCCGCCATGTCCTTTCTCCTCTGACGGCTTCTATCAGGATATTTCTTCCTCTCTTCGGGAAACCCAGTCCTCCATGGTTGGGAGCCTCTTGTGCCTCGTGTTCGTCCATCATGTTCGTTATTTCCAAGGGCGAGTGTGAGCTCATCATTCTCTCTATCGGGAATGAAGGCCCCATCTTTAACAGCCTTTACTGCTTTTCTCATCCTCTCGATTGGCAAGGGGTCTTCGTTATGCCGTATGTTATATATACACCTCCCTTCCGAGTCCAACGTGCCCCCATGCCTATAAAACCAATTCCTTGCACGTTCTACCCAACCGTCTGTCTCTGGGGTGATCTTTTTAGCACGCAGTTCATTCTCAAGTTTCTCCCACTTAGGAATGCCAGCCCTGTAGCCACCTTGCCCCATAGTATGGTAATACTTTTTGTTAGCAGCATTCAGCTTATTCGTTGGAGACATTTTCTAAGCTTTTTCTGATTCCTTGTATTCCACAAACTCAGCCCAGAATGGTTTTATCTTCTCAAACTGAATATTCTTGAAATCGGGAGTCTTCTTTTTCACGACATAGTCAAGGTGCAATCTTTTCTTCCAGTTGGTGAAACATTAGGCCATCTTCTTCAAAGCCCACTCCCTGACCTTAGCCTCCATGGCTCTCCCAAGTTGTAAGGCGTCCTCAAATGGATCCTCCGCATTTGGATCCAGCTCTATCTTCGGTAGTTTGAAATTAACCATGAGCCTCTTCCATAGTAAATCTTTGGCGTGGTTAGGGACAAATAAACATGTTACCTCTTCATCCGCATTAATAGGCCTATTCCAATTTCTAATGGTGATCGGGATTAAGTCCCTAACGATTACTCCGCATTGTGCCACAAATTTGTTTGCGACAACTTCAGGAGCCATCGGTTTGCCGTCTTCGGCAACATCTTCGATCCTGAACCTCTCATGGTCTTGCAACTTTTTGGTTGGGCCTCGTCTGCTCTTTTCAGTAGATTCCTTCGATCCGGAGGGCTAAAAGAAGAAAAATCGTCGTTACTATTTCTATATAGATAGCAGATGATTAATTAATGAATTAATTATATTACATGCACCTCACCGGAGCGGTCGTCTTCTCGACACAAGGCATCGCCTTCTCCCTCGCGGAAGGCAACACCTTCAACCTCAAACAAGTCGTCTATTCAGGTAAAAAGAGGATCACCCTCACCGGAGTTGTTCAGAAACGTTGATACGTCTAAATTTTCTTCCCCACGGATCACACCTTGGATCAACTCTTCCTTTTCTTCGTCTCTGACGTGTGGGTCCATATTTTCTGCATAGGTGGAAAAAAGAATAAGTCAAAGCGGCTAAGGGAGAAAGTTAGGTACGGTGTTGAGAGATATAAACCCTAATATATACATACACAATAATAAAAATGAAGAGAAACCCTAAACCCTAAACCTAGATACAAAAAGGAAACTGTGTAGTAGATAGGTAACTCTAGCTAAAATCAACTAAAATCAATATTCCGGAGTTCCGAGGGGTGTAAAACCTAGTTCGGAGAAACCTCGGATGCATATGAGAGGGGACTGACCAGTGGGGCCGAAGACCAATAATACCAAACTAATTAATAAAACTATTAATACCTAACTAATAATAAACCTAATAATCCAAACACCAAAAAGAAAGGGAAACAATCAACACATGGCATCGATGCAATGCTCAAGCAAGTATGATGATATGACAAGTTAATTTGCATTGGAATGTAACCCTAAGACATGCTCGACGATTTAATCGGGGTTCCGAGGGGTGAAAACCCTAACTCGGGAAAACTCCGGAACATATGAGAGGGGTGCATTTGTTCTTATAATTATACTTGTCATTTAAGTTGTTGAACAATGCATGATTATAGGTTAAATAGATAGGTTTCATTTTTCTGAACAATTTGATATATTATTTGTATTTTTCTGACTTATAAACAATAAGTTATTGATTTTACAATATTAAATCATTTTCTGGAATTAAAAACAAAAAGGCAAATAGTTTTTACACCGGGGCGACCCCTAGCCAGTGAGACTGACAAATGGGCCCTAGTGCCAACTCAGCCTCCACGCAAGCAAGCAGGACCCACCGAACCCTGGTTATTTTTCACCAGTGCACAGTCTACCCACTGGGGTTGGCCGGTGGACCAGGGGCAAGGCTGACCTGTGGGCCAGGGCCATGGCCACCTCGGCGCCCGCTCGGCTCGCCGGTGAGCACTTTGCGGTGGTCGGCGACATCGCTAGAGGGCTCGGGAGGGGACGTGCGCGGGTTTGTTCTAAAGAGGGCGTCGAGGCGAACCTAACTAGTAGGGCACCGCCCGGATTTGGTCATCGGAATAGGGCACGCAACGACATGCAGCGGCGGCGGACGGCGGCGGACGGCACGGGAGAAGGACAGAGCGCGAGGGGAGGAAAGAAGGGGTCCCGAAGAGTTACAAGCTCACCCTCGACGCGTGTGTAGCCTTGGCGGGGACGGAGGAGATCGGCAGCAACGGTGATGGCAATGGCGGAGCTCGTCGGTGACGGGGAAGACACGGTCGATTCCAGTCGCGCGGCTTCGATTCCTTCTGCGAGGAGGATAAGCACAGCGAGGCAGCGCGTGGAGGCTGACGGTGAGACGATGGTTGGGCAGCCTGACGGCGTCCGAGCGGTTGTCCTCGCGGCGGCGGCGATCTCTGTTGCGGGTGAGTGAGAAAGAGGAACGGGGAAGAAGGAGAAGGGGCATGGTTAACTAGTAGGGCATCTTTAGTCCCGGTTGGTGGCTCCAACCGGGACTAAAGGGTCATACGTCCCGGTTGGAGCCACCAACCGGGACGTATACTCCAATTTTTCAGCAGATGAAGGGGCGCGCGCGCAGGGGGTCTTTAGTCCCGGTTGGTGGCCCCAACAGGAACATATTCCCCTGTTTTCAAAAATTTTCAGGTATTTTCTCTCTGTTCCCGCCTTATTTTTTATTTTAGAGTTTAAATTTGTAATGTTTTTTAAATGATAATTACTTTGGAATTTAGAAAAAATTTAAACATAAAAAGTGTTTGAATTTGAATAACTAATTCGAACCCATTTTCTGTTTTTAAAAATAATTAATGTAACCATTTAAACTATGAACCATTTAAAATTAAAAATGAATTAACTTATATTTTTTTAATATCAATTTGGAATTTAGAAAAACTTTAAACATAAAAAGTGTATGGATTTGAATAAATAATCCAAAACCATTTTCTATTTTAAAAAAATAATTAATGTAACTATTTAAAATTAAAAATGAATTAACTTATATTTTTTCAATATTAATTTGGAATTTAGAAAAACTTTAAACATAAAAAGTGTTTGGATTTGAATAAATAATTCAAAACCATTTTCTGTTTTAAAAAATAATTAATGTAACCATTTAAAATATGAACCATTTACAATTAAAAATGAATTAACTTATATTTCTTAATATCAATTTGAAATTTAGAAAAAATTTAAACATAAAAAGTGTTTGGATTTGAATAAGTAATTCAAAACCATTTTATGTTTTTAATGGGAGAAAAAAGAGGACGGAAAATAATGGGCGGAAAGAAAATTTGATTAGGATAGAACTGGAATTAAAGTACATAACACAACTAACACAAAGTTACAGAGAAGAACTGAAAATTAAAAACATGGCCAGATTAAGCCACAATCGGCCGAACTTGTCTTGCAATGTTGGAATAATTCAGTCATGCTCCTGCCTACACCTGTAATGCTCGCCACTGTAGTCGTCGTACTTGTCGCGGCCGTCGCCGCTATCGTCGTCGGGGTCGCCGTAGTTGAACCTTGAAGGTTGAGTACTAGTGGGCTGGACTTGAGGGTAGCGCAGGCGGGGGCTAGAGTCGGCGGCCGTGTCGTAGGCCATGACGCTCTGGAGAGTCCGGCCGCGCCACCACAGCCGATGGCCGGCCTCGTTGAAGTTCGGAGGAGGTGGGCCCTCCTCCTCGTGCCTGGCGAGTGCCCTCTCACGCCGATCCACGAAGAAGGCTTCCCAAGTCGGGAAATAGTCGGGATGCCATCTGGGATTCCTCCGCTGCTCCGGCATGAGCTCGAAGTAGTAGTGGTTCGTGATGGACATCCGACGCGCCACACCTAGAGGGACAGGTGGAACCGGCACGCCTCCGGCGCTCAGCATCCAGCCGACGGGGACACAGTAGCCCGGCGGGCAGGGGTAGTTCGAGGCGCAAAGCGCCTCCACCTCCCTGGGAGTTAGTGCTACAGTGGAAGCCATGGGAAAGAGTGATGAGGTTGCAGATATGAGTCTAGAGATATGCAATGACAATGGAGGCCAACCCTACATATATATAGTGAAGAACTGGCGGGAAGAACTGGTGGGAAGAAAAATGGCGGGAAAAATGGCGTGTCGACATTATGTCGTGCAGCGTGTACCTTGTCCCGGTTGGTGGCTTTTCCGTGCGACAAAAAGGAAAACTTCCTGCTGCAACATTATTCTCCATACCAATGTCGACATACATGCATAATATGGGCACAACATCACAAACTATGCCGTGATTCAGCACATAACATCGGTCATTTGGACCGAAAGTTATGAAACCTCGAACATGATAGGTCATTTTGTGAAGGTTTTTTCGAAACATGATCAATATACCAAGTCTGGTATTTTTCCTTTCAACTATGTAACATAATATGACACCACGCGAAGGATTTTCATTGTTCGGATTTTTTTTGAATTTATTATGCCCATTTTGAATTATCTGAATTTCTAACTATGGTCGAACCGGTGTGCATGAAGATAGGGGACGAGCATCATTAGAACTTGCATTGGATCTCTGAAGAAACCACATATTGCGAGTCTAAAAATGATTTTTTCAAAAAAACACGGGTGATAGATCATGTACCTGTAGTACAAACCGGACCCACTTCCTGCCGATTCGGCAGACATTTGTCCTTTTTACCCGGGATGGATGATTTCGGCAGGCTGGGCCAGGCAGCACTAATGATAGGGGTGAGTGTCGACATTATGTCGTGCGGCGTGTACCTTGTCCCGGATGGTGTCACCAACCGGGACTGAAGATCAACATGTAGTCCCGGTTGGAGACACCAACCGGGACAAAACACGAGTCAGCACTAATGATAGGGGTGAGTGTCGACATTATTTCGTAAGTGTCGACACTATGCCGAGCTGCTTGTACTATAAATAGGCATCCTTGCGAGTCCAGTCCTCCAGCCAGTTTGAGGCATCTCCAAGATGGTTTTCGAGAGCAGGGACACCACTGCGGCCAGTTTTAGGGAGATGCCGACGGAGCCCAGTCCTCCGGCATCTCCGAGAAATTGGTCATAGAGGCACTCCCTAATATGTGAAATTAGTTAGCTCCGAGGCGTATTGATCTAGTTAGAGAAGTTACAAGCTGCAAGATGGTTTTCGAGAGCAGGGACACCACTGCGGCCAGTTTCAGAGAGATGCCGACGGAGCCCAGTCCTCCGGCATCTCCGAGAAACTGGTCATAGAGGCACTTCCTAATATATGAAATTAGTTAGCTCCGAGGCGTATTGATCTAGTTATAGAAGTTACAAGCTGCAAGATGGTTTTCGAGAGCAGGGACACCACTGCGGCCAGTTTCAGGGAGATGCCGACGGAGCCCAGTCCTCCGGCATCTCAAAGAAACTGGTCATAGAGGCACTCCCTAATATGTGACTCCGCGCGTTTGGAGATCAGATCTTAATGGTAAATACGAATCGGGACAACTTCTTCATAGTCCCGATCCAGCCACAAAACGGGACTAACACTCAAGACATTTATTAATATTAAAAACTGAGACTATAAAACCGGGACTAAAGCCCACAAACCGCGAAAGATATCCTTCGGTCAAGCCACAAACCGCGAAAGACATGAACTAGAGTTACATAATATGAGCATGAACTTCTTGGCATATGTCCTTCCTTATGATCGCTTCAGACGTAACCATGGAGCATCTTCTTTACTTAACGAAATGCTTGGGTCAGTTTTCACTGTGAAGGGCGGAATTTCATCAAACTTATTATAATCTTCTGACATGTCTGTCTTGTCCTCGATTCCCACGATGTTTCTTTTCCCCGAAAGAACTATGTGACGCTTTGGCTCATCATATGATGTATTCGTTTGCATATTTTTTCTTTTTTTAAGTCTGGAGGACATGTCCTTCACATATAAAACCTGAGACACATCATTGGCTAGGACGAATGGTTCATCTCTATAACCAAGATTGTTGAGATCCACTGTTGTCATTCCGTACAACTGTTCTATCTTTACCCCTTCCCCATTCAGGTTGACCCATTTGCAGCGAAACAAAGGGACCTTAAAAGAGACTCCATAGTGTAGTTCCTATATCTCCTGTATGTAACCATAATATGTGTACTTTTGTCCATTATCGTTTATTGCATCAAAGCGGACACCACTATTTTGGTTGGTGCTCTTTTTATCTTGGGCGATCGTGTAGAATGTATTCCCATTTATTTCGTACCCTTGGAAATTCAATACAGTAGAAGATGGTGACGTGGCCAACAAGTATAGCTGATCTCCAACAGTGGCGTCATTCAAGAGATGTGTCTGCATACAACCACCAAAAGACTTCATGTGTTCATGTGTAATCCATGATTCAGGCTTCCCCGGGTTTTTGGAGCGTACAATATTCTTGTGTTCCTCGATATACGGAGCTGCCAAGGTGGAATTATGTAGAACTGTGTAGTGTGCTTTAGTGAAAGAATCCCCGTCCCTACATATCATTGCTTTCTTTCCCAGCGTGCCTTTTCCACTTAGTCTTCGCTCATGCCGCGAGTCAGAAACACCAATCGGCTTAAGGTCAGGAATAAAGTCAACACAAAACTCAATGACCTCCTCTGTTCCATATCCCTTGGAGATGCTTCCTTCTGGTCTAGCACGGTTATGAACATATTTCTTTAAGACTCCCATGAACCTCTCAAAGGGGAACATATTGTGCAGAAATACCGGACCGAGAATGGCAATCTCTTCCACTAGGTGAACCAGGAGATGCGTCATAATATTGAAGAAGGATGGTGGGAACACCAATTCAAAACTAACAAGACATTGTACCACATCCTTCTGTAACCTTGGCAGAATATCTGGATTGATTACCTTCTGAGAAATTGCATTGAGGAATGCACACAGCTTCACAATGGGTACTCGAACATTTTCCGGTAGAAGCCCCCTCAATGCAATCGGAAGCAACTGCGTCGTAATCACGTGACAGTCATGAGACTTCAGGTTTTGGAACTTTTTCTCTGCCATATTTATTATCCCCTATATATTAGATGAGAAACCCGACGGCACCTTGATACTGTAAAGGACTTTAAAAAAGATTTCCTTCTCTGCTTTGGTAAGAGCATAGCTGGCACGACTTAAGTGACGCCCTTTATCCGTCTTGTTATGTGTATGCATGTTCTTTGGGTCTTTCATAATTTGTTGGTCCTCCCGTGCTTCTGGTGTATCTTTTGTCTTCCCATACACGCCTAGGAATCCTAGCAGTTTCATGCAAAGATTCTTCGTCACGTGCATCACGTCGATTGAAGAGCGGACACGCAGGACTTTCCAATATGGCAGCTCCCAAAATATAGATTTCTTCTTCCACATGGGTGCGTGTCCTGTAGCGACGTCGTTCGGAACTGATTGACCGCCGGGACCCTTTCCAAAGATTACTTCTATGTCCTTGACCATACCAAATACATCATCACCAGCAGGGAGTTCAGGCTTCTTCCGGTGATCTGCCTCACCTTTGAAATGCTTTCTTACGGGATGATTGGTCGGAAGAAATCGTCGATTCGCCAGGTACACAACCTTCTTGCATTTATGCAAATATGTACCTTCAGTCTTATCTAAACAGTGTGTGCATGCCTTATATCCCTTGTTTGTCTGTCCTGAAAGGTTACTAAGAGAAGGCCAATCATTGATGGTTACGAATAACAACCCTCGTAGATCAAATGGCTCCTGTTTGTTCTCATCCCACGCACGTACACCTGGTTTGCCCCACAACTGTAAGAGTTCTTCAACTAATGGCCTAAGGTACACATCAATGTCGTTGCCCGGTTGCTTTGGGCCTTGGATGAGCACTGGCATCATAATGAACTTACGCTTCATGCACAACCAAGGAGGCAGGTTGTAAATACATAGAGTGACGGTCCAGGTGCTGTGACTGCAGCTCTGCTCCCCAAAAGGATTCATGCCATCCGTACTTAGACCAAACCATAAGTTCCTTGCATCACCTCCAAAGTCTGGGAAGTCTCTCTCGATTTTTCTCCACTGTGACCCATCAGCAGGGTGTCTCAACTTTCCGTCTTTCTTACGGTCTTCTTTGTGCCATCGCAACAACCTGGCATGCTCTTTGTTTCTGAACATGCGTTTCAACCTTGGTATTATAGGAGCATACCACATAACCTTAGCAGGAACCCTCTTCCGAAGGGGCTCTCCCTCAACATCACCAGGGTCATCTCGTCTGATCTTATACCGCAACGCATTGCATACCGGGCATTTATCTAAATTCTCATACTCCTTACCACGGTAGAGGATGCAGTCATTAATGCATGCATGTATCTTTTGCACATCTAATCCCAGAGGACGGAGAGTCTTCTTTGCTTCGTAGGTACTCTCGGGAAGTTCGTTATGTTTTGGAAACTTTGGCTTCATTATTTTCAGCATCTTTTCAAATGAGGAATCAGTTAGACCACACTCTGCCTTCCATCGCAACAATTCCAGTGTGGTACCGAGCTTTGTGCTGCCATCTTCACAATTTGGGTACAACAATTTCTTGTGATCTTCTAACATGCCCTCTAACTTCAACTTCTCATTTTCTGTTTCACAGTCTCGCTTTGCATCAGAAATGACCCTACCAAGTTCATCAGCCGGCTCATCTGATGCCCGTTCTTCACCTCTTTCCTCTCCATTGTCTTCCATTGCAGTATCACTGTATTCAGGAAACATATGATGATAGTTATCATCATCTTCTTCTTCACCATCTTCCATCATAACCCCTCTTTCCCCGTGCTTGGTCCAGCAATTATAGTTGGGCATGAAACCTTTCATAATCAGGTGGCCACGAATGATTTTCGAGAAAGAGTACTCCTTGTTGTTCCGACATTGAACACATGGACAACGTATAAAACCATTCTCTTTGTTTGCCGTAGTCACATCGATAAATTTATCCACGCCTTTCATATACCCGGCTACGCGCCGGTCACCGTACATCCATTCCCGACCATTCATCTGCATCATATAAGTAAGTTTATCAAAAAACAGGACATCATAAATAGTGAAATGACCAATTCACATCGACACATTCATTGTATCAATGACAGAGAAAAGATAAGATTGCTAACCTCGATCGAGGGAAATAAAGAGGAGAAAGCTCAAGTGCGTCTCGGACACCTTCTATATTTTTGTTTTATGAGAAATTGAACGGGATTATTCACTCAAACATTTCATCAAACACCTTCAATGCATGCATAGAAGATAAAAAACTAGCACACCCCTCACACCTTCCACCAAGAGAAAAAACAGAGTGGAGGCAGAGGGGGCTGGGGCGTTGCATTTATAGAGGGCTGGAGAATACGTTCCGGTTGGAGCCAGCAACCGGGACTAAAGGTGTGTGCCACGCCCACGTGGCACACACCTTTAGTCCCGGTTGCTGGCTCCAACCAGGACGTATGCCCCCTTACCAACCGGGACGCATGTCTCCTAGCCACGTGCCCGCTCGAACCGGGACGCGTGCCAGCATTAGTCCCGATTGGTGGCGCAACCGGGACTAATGCTCTGAGGAGGCGCGAACGGATGGCCCTTTTTCCACTAGTGTAGGCAAAAAAAGGATATAAAGTTTGCTCAAAGAGTATTTTTTGACATAAAAACTTACCTGGGCAATCCATGTGAAAAAGCTATTTTTTTTGGATGCCGCCTATTCATAATTAATTAGATCAAGCCCAATAGCATGGATCTAGACATTCCCTTTCACCTTTACTACTATTAGATAGCAAAGTTATCCAAGCAGATGGAGATATGTAGATATATATAGAGAGAAAGAAAATGAAGTTGTGAATAAATGATGCAGTTTTTCAATGAAGACCAAATATTTTTTTGGTAAACAGAATTATCGAATTGATAGTCTAATCAGTTCATCCAAAAGTCCTAACTGTTGGATAAGAGACGGTGGTATATATATTTCAACACACACCCTCACGTCAAGTCGGGACATACAAGTAGACCATAGCCGTCAAAGACCTTAGACGTGGGGTCGATGAAAGGCCGCAACTATTTTAGATTAATAGTGCGTAACCTGGGTCTTGAACTTGAGATCTCAAGGCTCTCATACCATATTGAATTGCATGTACTAGCCAACTGAACCAAAAGTCCAAACTGATGAAAAAGTGCTAGCTATATATTTATATTCTTAACACTCTCCCTCACGTCTAGACTATTTTAGTTATCATTGTGGGTTCAATGTAGGCCACATAATATTTTTTAACTGCGAGTAGGGTCTTGAACTTGCGACCTTGCTCTGATACCATATTGAATTGATAGACCAGCCAGTTAATCCAAAAGTTCAAACTGTTGGAGAAGGGCTGGCGGTATATATATTTAACTGCGAGTAGGGTATTGAACTTGCAACCTCGCTCTGATACCATATTGAATTGATAGACCAGCCAGTTCATCCAAAAGTTCAAACTGTTGGAGAAGGGATGGCGGTATATATATTTCAACAAGAATATATTAATCTCAAGATGATACAAGTTACACGTGTTATCTACACCAATATGATATCAAGATTTAACCTAGACATTGATGATGCATACATCCAAATTATTACAAACAAAAAAATAACAATCGACATAACAACTACGGCCAATAATGATGGCAACCCAAGAGTAAGGCAGATGTACTTGGACAAAAACATCACCGGATCCAACCATCGAGAATAGATCATAGGTTCCTTCAATAAGGAATGTCGTGTGGGTGGCGTCATTGTCTGCTTCAACCAATGAAGTTTGACCTAAAGCTTTCATCCCTCAAGTTCGATACTCAACACTCAAAGAGTGCCACTTAACCAAACTTGTCCTGCAGTGCCACTACTTGTCGATCAATCATCGCACAACGCTACACGCACAGTTCTTTAAGGATTTAATAAAACAGATCATGTTAGTTATGAACATTCCAATTCATCAAGATGTTAGTGGGTACACTTGCTTCACAATATTGTGTGTCTACGTCCCTAGATATAGTTATAACCGTGATCTATGTTTTACATCATGAAAGATGGAAGTACTCATAGAAATTGTGAACCTAAAATATCCAAGGGAAGCAATTTTCCTAAACATAGTTAGGAATACTAATAACTAATATGAAGTAGATAGACCCATGGATCGAAGATTATTATTTTTAGCTATACTACTCACAACTATGATTCTTTTTTAGCCAAGTGACGCGGTATATGGCTAACAATGCCACCAATATTACCAAAACATATCATGTGGTTCGATAAAATGAATAGCACTCAATTACAATGTTCAGCCACACGTTGAACAGTTAGAACTTGATAGTTATTTCAAGTCATATGATTCATAGTTATGGTGACAAGCACAAAAAAGTTTTGTGTCCCTAAGTGTTACAATCAAATATGTTGATTAACACAACAAAATTGTTAATCATATTTCTGAATCTTTACACGTTAAGTTGATCTCGGTTTTTCACATTCGCCATCTTGGCTAACATGATATCCTTTGACACTAAAGTAGAATCCTGATTGTACACCTTTCACTTTTTATGAGCTTTGCTGCTGACAGAAGATGGCGTCCATGCTGCATAATTACAAGGTATTTTGGATAATCAAGTTTGAGCTGCTGAACAGGTAGACATTTGATGAGCAAGAGTTAAATTTGTTATCCCAATGCCCCTCATTCCCAAGGTTTTTTGGCTGAAAAACGTAAATTTAGTTAAAATAGAGAGAATTTCCAACAAGCAATGTGAAATATAGTCTACAACTTTATGTTTTTTCACTACATGCACTCTGTCACTGAATGGTTGGCATCCAAATACATCATGGGGATCACATCACGTTATTGGTATATATGGAGGCATTATGTGTCAGACAAATATACCCTCCACATGATATTTTTGTTGCATTGTGGTTATTGGGACTACAAAGCTAGGAAGCCATTTTAATTACCAAGCATAGTGGAAGCAAATAGAGCACTACTTATAAAAGCGTGTGGCACAAAATCATTTTTACCTCCTAGAGGTAGCAATATTAGGTTAGCCCCATCATCTTTAAGCTCCTGGCCACTCAGTACCAAGTAGCACATTTGTCCCATGTGTATGTACTGCAGTTGATCGATTATGTAGGAGTTAAATGACAGGAGAATCAAGTGAAAAATGCATTTTCTTCAGTTTATTATTCGAGAAACGACTTGCGAAATGTTGGTGGCAGAGTTTGTCTTACACTAAAAAATGAAATCACCGCCCCTAGTTGATGTAGCTATGGCACTTTCAAAACATATGATTGTGTATACATTTTCTATCAGAAGGAAGAATTTTATGATCTATCTTAACTGTATATTTCTCTTCTAAAAGGAAAACTTGTAGAGCCTCTTCATCGAGGGTAAAAACCCAAATGCGTTAAGTTTTTAAATAACTTAGTCAGACTAAAAAACTTAACATCCAAATATGCATAAGACAGCAAAAGGAACATAAATTGCATCAACAAGCATAAGAACAATCAAATTTTAAAAAGTTGCTTTCCGTGCATAGAAACTTTCCCTACAAACCAGATTTCCCTACACAACCAGCCAGCCACAGCCAAACAAACACGCCCTACTAAGTCCTCCGCAGCCTAATTGCCTAGAGGTAGAAGCAAAGAGCTCTAACAACATAATTACCTTTTGCATACTTCTGAATCACATAACTTCTGTGAGCTATGAAAAACACTGTGCAAAGTTTTCTCAAAGAGTTTATTGACATATAAACATTTAACTATGACCAGACATGCCACACAAGGTACTTTGCCGAATGCCGACCAGTCATAATTAATTAGATGAAATTCAGTAGCATGGAACCGGATGTTCTTTTCTTCACTTTTACTACTAAATATAAAACACTACCAACGGGTACGCAAACAGATAAGATAGTTCTTTTGGCAAAAAAGTTAAGATAGCATATACGGAGAGAGGAATTGTAGAGAGAAGTCCATATTACCCAGTAAACTTGTCCCAAAGTTCACTTTACAACCCTAATCTCTTTTACAGCCCTAATCTCTTGATAAAACTTCTACCCTGAATTACGAAAATCGTTCAGAAGTACCCCTCACACTATTTGGACTGGTTTTAATTTGAGCCATTTTTCTTGACATATCAGCCCCTTTCCCTATCCAGTTAATTTGAGCCATTTTTTCTTGACATATCATCCCCCTTTCCCTATCCAGTTCAGTGTAGTGTGGTTTATTTCCGATCAAAATTCTTTTGGCAAGGGGATATGGCTAAGTACTGGTTGGATAAGTTGAGTGTTTTGTTGCCCCAAAGACCAGGGTGGGCTAGGTATTCATGATCTTGATGTTAAAAATATTATCCTAGGTAAATGTCTCTTCATGTTACTTACGAAAAAGGGGTATGCTAAACTCTCCTTACAATAAAATATGTTTCCTCGGAAGCGTTGTCCCAAGTCTACGAAAAACCCAAGGAATCGCATTTCTAGGCTGGTCTGATGGCAATGAATAAACATTTTTATGCTTTGTATTGTTTTCTATTAAGGATGGTTCTAAGATACGTTTCTGGGAGGATAAGTGTCTTGAAAATACTACTCTCCGGAAACAATACCATGCTCTATACAATATTGTTCATCAATCACAAGGGTGATACAATCATCACAGTAATGGAGTATTCTCCTCCGAATATGACGTCCAGAAGAGATTTAATTGTTCATAGGCTAGTATCTTGGAATGCATTGCTTCGGTGGTTGGATTTAGTCCATTTATCGCCGCAAACTGATGAGTTCGGTGGAATCTCCATGAGCGTGATGAATTCTCTGTTGATTCCATGTACAAGGCATTGATTCAACCAGATGTGCCAGTTGACAGCAATAAGAAAATCTGGAAGATGAAAATCCACTAAGGATTAAAATCATTGTGTGGTATCACTAGTGCAAAATGGTTTAGCAGTGATGGGCCAGGAATCAACATCGCCGGTGATAGAGGCATTAGTCAGCAATATACAGTCACGAATAACACCTTACTGCTGACATCGGTATAACTCATGGGTTGTGCACTCGCACGGATGAGAGATACACATCATATATCCATATTATAGAAGTAACATAATGCATGATAGCTTGGCAACTAGATATAAGATTTTTGATTCCTCACTAGTGCAGAACGGTCCATATGTCCCGGTTGGTAAGGGCCTTTAGTCCCGGTTTCCCAACCAGGATGGGGCAATCGGGACTAAAGCCCCAACTTTTAGTCCTGGTTGCCCCACCAACCGGGACAAAACAGCATACACGTGGTCGCTGCTCCGTGCGAGGGGGGAGGACACGGCAGAGATTTGGCACATTTCTCTGCCGCGGCAGAGAATTCATTTATGTTGTTTTATTTTTTATTTAGTGTTTTGCACTCATCAATAAAGGAACCATTATATTACACAAGATCATCATGACAATATAGATCCAAGTGTCGAACATATTACATTCGATACACGGAGTTCATGTACTACATACAAAATAAGCTCTTTGTATAATCCCTATTGTATATACACACCCGTATAGTATTCTCCTTTTGGGTCTAGGATTTCTGCATCCAAGAATCCCGCCAATTCCTCCTGAATTGCTCGTACGCGATCCTTTGGCAGAAGACCGTCCCGTAGACGTTCGATCTGATTTAAAAATGGAGTCAACCTATATGAATGAAACTAAACACAATTTGATGGTAATTAAAAACTATAGGAATTGTTTACGTACGTTAAGTTGCTCTAAATTTCTCCCCTTCTCATAGCACGTATGACGGATGAACTCGCAAACATAGTATCCACATAAATTGTTCCCTGGTCCCTGCGTCAGGCACTTTACGAGAACATAGTTCAATTAAAATAATAATCAAGCATGATAATAACAGTATCAAAACTAGAATCAAAGAGATGCGCAGATATAGCTAGTGGTGCTTACATCTAGTGGTTTAAATATAAGCTCCTCTTTCCAAACACCCCTAGCCTTCTTGGTGAACTGTTTTCAAGCGCTTCTTGGCGAAGAAAACGAACAAAAGAAGTTATTAATTACTTGCTATCATAAAATTTACGAATGTTGCCGATATAGTGTCATAATGATTAGAATTACCACTAGAGAATCATCTGTATGTCCTTCCACGTCTCAAGGGGTTTATGTTTCGAGTCCATGACTTGTACACGCCCTTTGACAGGTTGAATGATTGACAGAATATAGTGGAAGCTGCGCATGCATAACTCATCAATTATATACTTAACGTCGAGTAAGAGAAATAGAACGTGTATACAAGACAATAACACTCACTCGAAGTTGTAAGGAAATAGTATTTCCCTTCTGGTTTCTTGAAACCTTAACGCGTGTACGATATTATCTTCCGTATCCTGGGGGTTTGTTTTGAGATTAGCTTGATGAACCCAATATGGGTCAATGAGCCCAATGTCATAGATTTGTCCTCTGCTGCATTTGAAAATCTTCATTCTGCATATTATAGTATGATTATATACATGCAATAAACGAGGTGAGATAGCTAGAGAATAAATTAATTACAGAATTAGTACTTACAGACAATAGGCACTGATGATCGATTTGTCCAAGGCGTCTTGATTGAATAATTAAAATAGTTCAACAAATTCAATGGATATCATGTCATCTACTTCTTTTCCATAATGCTTTTTTGTAACCCTCAGCATTATCCAGTTAGCCCCGGTCTTTGTGGCATGCATGTACCAGTTATGCAATCTTCGCATTTTTGTTGGAAGATTATTTACCTCCTCAGATTTGACGAGAGGTTTGCCGTACTGGTATTTGTATGCTACTTCACCCACGGGGAAGTACTGTAACTGAGATAAGTAGTTGGCAATACTCATACCTTGAGCAGCGGCAGCTTCTCCGTGTTGGAATTATGCCCTAGAGGCAATAATAAAGATGTTATTATTACAATTCTTGTTCATGATAAAGTTTATATTCCATGCTAGAATTGTATTAAGCGGAAACTTTAATACTTGTGTGGTTTGTGAACAACACCGTGTCCCTAGTACGCCTCTATGGACTAGCTCATTGATTAATGATGGTTAAGGTTTCCTAACCATAGACATGAGTTGTCGATTAATAATGAGATCATATCATTGGGAGAATGATATGATGGACAGACCCAAACTAAGCGGAGCAATTAGATCGTGTCATCGTGTTCATCTTTGCGAAGCTTTTCTTATGTCAAATATTGTATTCCTTAGACCATGAGATAATGCAACTCCCTGGTATCGGATGAAAGCTTTGAGGTCATCAAACATCATCCTATGAGAGGGTGATCATAAAGGTGTCTCTCAGGTGATCGGAAAGTACCTGTTGGGTTGTATGTATCGAGATGGGATTTGTCCCTCCCAAGTCGGAGAGATATACTTCGGGCCCACTCGGTAATTGATATCAACACCGCTTGCAAGCATGTGGTTAAGGAGTTAATCACAAAGTGATATCATATTACGGAACAAGTAAAGTACTTGCTGTGAACGAGATTGAACTAGGTATGACGGTACCGGCGATCAAATCTCGGGTAAGTAAAATATCGCGAGACGAAGGGAATATATATGGGATTGAATGAATCCTGGCATCGTGGTTCATCCGATATGATCATCGATGAATGTGTGGGAGTCAATATGGGTTTCCAGACCCCGCTGTTGATTATTGATATAAGATCATGTCTGCATATTCTCGAACCCGAAGGGTCACACACTTAACGTGTCTCGACGCTAGGATAGATTGGATAATTGGTTTATGAGTTTTTGTTCGGAGTCTCGGATGGGATCCGGGACAACACGAGAGGTTCCGGAATAGTCCGGAGAATAAGATTCATATAAGGCAATGCAGTTTTTGGAGTTTGGAATTGTTTCGGGTTAATTGGTATTGTACCAGAAGCTTCTAGAACCTTCCGGAGTGGGACCAACGTGGCCCCACTTTCCAGGAGGGGGCATGGGCCTATAAGGGAGTGCCCTGGCCGCATTGGGCCAGGGGCACAAGGCCCCATAGGGCCCATCCGGCCAAACCTAGGGCAAACCCTAGGGGAGCTTCTAGAAGGGAGGGGGGAACTTGCCCCCCACTCCTCCCTCCTTGGCCGCCGGCCTAGGGCTTGGGGGAGGGGCTAGGGCTGGCGCCCACCCCTCTATATAAAGAGGGATGGGGGTGCTCCCTCCCCCTACACCTCCTCCTTAACCCTAGCCGCCTTGCTGCCCCTCCTCTCTCTCCCTCCCGACTGCGCGTAGGCGAAGCCCTGCCGCAGAAACTCTCCACCGCTTGCACCGCGCCGTCGCGTTGTAGATCCAATCAATCTCTCCACCCCACTTGCTAGACCGAGGAAGGAGGAGACGTCGAGGTGCCGCACGTGTGCATCTCTCGGAGGTATCGCCACTTTTGGTGCTAGATCGGATCGGATCGCGAGGAGGAGAAGCGAGTACGACTACATCACCCATGTTCCGTCGAACGTTCCGCTGTGCGAATCTTCAAGGGTATGAAGATCTCATCTAACCCCCCTCGTTGTTTGCATCTCCTAGATTAGATCTTGGCTTTCCCTTTCGCATCCGTAGAATTTTTTTGATTTACTAAGTTGCGAAACCCTTCAGTGGTATCAGAGCTAGATCTATGCGTAGATGTGTTTCACGAGTAGAACGCAACATGGTTGTTGCGGGCGTTGATGTTTTCTGTTGCAAGCCTCTTGTTTGTGTACTTCTTATGATGCGGGATAGTGAGATTGAAGCGGTCCAGGCCAACCTTACGCGACGTCGTTCGCGGGACCGGCTCCGCACTTGACGTGTGGCTTGTACCACACATGCGGCTGGTGGATGTCAGTTTCTCTCACTATAGTTGTCATGGGATTAACAGCGGAGTTTGGCAACCATAATATCACCGTTGTGGCTTTCCGTAGGTAAGAATCGTTCTTAGCATCTACTCCCATAAGCCACGTAAAACATGCAACAACAAAGTAGAGGCGTCTAACTTGTTTTTGCAGGGAGTGTTTTCTGTGATATGGTATGGCCCAAGATGTGATGTGTATAATGTATGCGATAATCATGTTTTGTAATGTTTCACGACTTGCATGTCGATGAGTACACAACCGGCAGGAGCCATATGGTTGTCTTTATAATTGTGTATGACCTGCGAGTCAACTTCTTATACGCCATGTAATAGCTTTACTTTATCGCTAAGTAGTTAGCAATAGTTGTAGTTGCTATTCGTGGTGGAGGCAATCATGGTGGAGTGATGGAGATCATGCCGGAACGCACAAGATGGAGATCATTGCGCGAAGATTGGCTATACCATGTCACATAAAGTTATATGCATGTGATGTTTATCCTTTTATGTATCTTATTATGCTTAGATCGCGACGGTAGCATTATAAGATGATTTCTCACTTAAAGAACAAGATAAAACTGTGTTCTCCCCATGTATGCACCGTTGCGAAAGTTTGTCGTGTTCAAGCAGCACGTGATGATCGGGTTCTATAAACTCTACGTTCACATACAACGGGTGCAAGCCAGTTTTGCACACGCGGAAATACTTGGATTTGACTTGACGAGCCTAGCATGTACAGACATGGCCTCGGAACACAAGAACCGAAAGGTTAAGCATGAGTCATATGAATGATATGATCGACACTTGTAGATCAAATGGCTAATTTGTACTTGCAAATATTGTAGATCAAATGGCTAAGTCCAACTTTAACTTCAACGTTTCTGCTGAGAAAGAAAAGCTTAGAAACAATGGGTCTAACTTCACCAACCGGTTCCGCAATCTGAGAATCATTCTCGCTGGTGGACAAAAGGACTATGTCCTTGAAGATGCGCTAGGTGACGCCCCTGCTGTAAATGCGCCGGCTGATGAGAAAGTTGTTTATCAGTCGCGCAAAGATGATTATGGTGTGATTAAGAGCACCATGTTGTTTTCTATGGAATCGTACCTTCAAAATCGTTTTGAAGATTACCCCGGGCCCTATGAGATCCTCGAGGAACTGAAAACTATGTTCCAGACTCAGGCCCGTTCTGAGAGATATGAGATCTCTGAGAAATTCTTTAACTGCAAGATGGAGGAAGGGAGTTCCGTTAGTGAGCACGCCATTAAGATGTCGGGGTACACTCAACGCCTTGAGCAACTGGACTGCAAGATTCCAGAGGAGCTCAAGATTGACAGGGTTCTGCAATCACTCCCTCCCATCTACAAAAGTTTTGTACACTGATATGACCACCGAGCTCTTCTCTAAGCTGAAAGCTGCAGAGGTGGATATCAAGAAAGATAATCATGTGTTGATGGTCAACAATCCCCCTAGATTTAAGAAAGGTAAGGGTGCAAATAAGCCCTTCAACAAAGGTAGCGGCAAGCGTGTTGCCCCTGCTGAGAAGAAGCTCAAGTCTGGACCTAAGCCGGACATTGAGTGCTTCTATTGCAAGGACAAGGGTCACTGGAAGCGCAACTGTCTGAAGTACTTAGCGGACAAGAAGGCTGGCACCATCAAAGGTATATTTGATATACATGTTATTGATGTTTTCCTTACTAGCCCTCGTTGTAGTGCCTGGGTATTTGATACTGGTTCAGTTGCTAATATTTGTAACTCGAAACAGGAGCTACGGAATAGACGGCGGCTTGCGAGGGATGTGGTGACGATGCGCGTTGGCAATGGATCAAGAGTTGATGTGATGGTCTTCGGCACACTCTCCTTAGTTTTACCTTCGGGATTAGTTTTAAACCTCAATAAGTGTTATTATGTGCTTGCGTCAAGCATGAACATCATATCTGGATCGTGTTTATTACAAGACGGTTATTCATTTAAATCTGAGAATAATGGTTGTTCTATTTATATGAGTAACATCTTTTATGGTCATGCACCTGCTGTGAATGGTTTATTTCTTCTGAATCTCGAAAGGGATGAAACACACATCCATAACATTGAGGCTAAGAGATGCAAAGTAGATAGTGATAATACTACTTATTTGTGGCACTGTCGTCTAGGTCATATTGGTGTAAAGCGCATAAAGAAACTCCATTCTGATGGACTTTTGGAGTCTCTTGATTTTGAATCATTTGACACATGCGAACCATGCCTCATGGGCAAGATGATCAAAACCCCGTTCTCCGGAATAATGGAGCGAGCAACGGACTTGTTAGAAATCATACATACCGATGTATGTGGACCGATGAGTGTTTCGACGCACGGTGGATATCGCTACTTTCTCACTTTTACCGATGACTTAAGTAGATATGGGTATATCTATTTGATGAAACATAAATCTGAAACATTTGAAAAGTTCAAGGAATTTCAGAATGAAGTGGAGAACCATCGTAACAGAAAAATTAAGTTTCTACAATCCGATCGTGGAGGTGGATATTTGAGTTATGATTTTCTCACGCATCTTAAAGCAAGCGGAATCGTTTCGCAACTCACGCCACCCGGAACACCACTGCGCAATGGTGTGTCTGAACGCCGGAATCGAACTCTATTAGATATGGTCCGATCAATGATGTCTCTTACTGATTTGCCGTTATCATTTTGGGGTTATGCATTAGAAACCACTGCATTCACTTTAAATAGGGCACCATCTAAATCCGTTGAGACGACACCGTATGAACCGTGGTTTGGTGCTAAACCTAAGTTGTCGTTTCTTAAAGTATGGGGATGCGAAGCTTACGTCAAGAAGTTGATGCCGGACAAGCTCGAACCCAAAGCGGAGAAATGCGTCTTTATAGGATACCCTAAGGAAACTATTGGGTATACCTTCTATCACAGAACCGAAGGCAAAGTGTTTGTCGCAAAGAACGGATCCTTTCTTGAGAAGGAGTTTCTCTCGAAAGAAGTGACTGGGAGGAAAGTAGAGCTAGACGAGGTTGTTGAACCTTCTCTTGAGTTGGAGAGTAGCGCAACACCTGAAATTGTTCCAGTGCCGCCTGCACCTACAATAGAGGAAGCTAATGACAAGGATCATGAAGCTTCGGACGATGCTTGTCACATCCCAAATTTTTGATTTGGTCTTGCATATCATTCATCGCATTGCATCATATCTTTCCATGCAAAACCGTCGAGTAGAGAGGATCGACGAAACGCTATTTGCAAAACCCTGTTTCTACTTCGCTTCGAGGTTCCTGCGGGGAGCTTCAGAGGGACTTGCAACAACCACCCCTGTAGGTTCGAGATTTCGCTCAAACTTCGACTGAAGGTTGTTCCCCTTGACGATACGAACCCGTAGACACGAAAATCGCTCCAATCGGAGTTCGTATGCAAAAGACTCGGACGTTTTAGTAAACCGCCGGAAAACAGTCCGAAAATCCGGACCGATTTCCGAGTTGTAGTCCAACTGCGGACCGATTCGGGTCAGGATTTTTTTTTCTTTACGCGTAGGATTTCTTAAAAGAGGGCCCCACCGCCTTGGGCCCCGTGCCCACACCCCGCCGCCACAACTCCTCCCTGGCGCGACTCGTCCCAGGCGCCCGCCACCGCTTCTCCTCGCCGCCGCCGGCCACCCCTCCGCCGCCGACCATCGCCGCGTCTGTTGCCGGGTTCGCCTCGATCTCCTCTTTCCGTTCCCGTGCTCCGCGTCTCCATCCGCCGCCGCCATCTGCGCCCTGCAGATCGCCACGTACGCGCACGCGTTTATTATTCCGGGAGCCGTAGTTGACCGTGTGTGTACGTGCAGGTAGAACCACGACGCCGGAACCGACCGTCGCCGCCGTCCGGAGCTCGCCAGAGTTCGAATCGCCATCCGTTTTCGGTAAGACAGCAGCTACCGTCAGATTTCAGATCAGCGGCTTAGATCGTTCGTTGACTAGTCAGCATCCCAGGCATTGACTAGTCAGACGCCCAGTCAGCGCCCAGTCATCAGACTAGTTGACCAGTCAAACAGACACAGTTGACTGGGTCAATTTCGTTAATTCTATTAGTTGGCAGATTTCGGTAGAATCTTGTAAATTGCGTAGAAATTAAATCGCTTGGCCAAAAATTGCAAATAAAATATGCACGAGTTCAGTGAGTCGTGTAGAATCTCGCTGTAGCTTTGGTTCAGACTTTTACTGTCAGGTTTAGTACAGTTTAATCAAACTAGTTAATGGTCTTTTTGAAGTATTAAATTCGTAGTAAAAGTTTCGTAGCTCCAAAAATCACGTGTGATATGTCCCTGAACTCGTATGAACGAGGGGAATCTCATCGTGAAATAAAAAGATAGTCTTACAGTAAAAACTTCTGCAGTATTTGTCTAATGGCTTTCTGCAGTGTTTTAATTACTCGGAAAGTTTTATAACTCCTTTTTGAGTAATTCCAATTGGTACTGTTTCTTATCAGCGATGCCTATGCGGTAGAATTTTTCCAAGATTTTACAACCTGTTTACTACCGGTAGTGAATTATTTAATTTCTAGCTCTAGTAGTGATCTCTACTTTTGGTTAATGGTTTTCCTAGCGCCAAATCTATTTTCCATGCATGTATTCGGTAGTATTATGGATTAGTATTATGTGGTGCATCTGTAGAACCAATTCGCTTGCCGTTCTTGCATTTCATGCATCATCTTTGTTGCATATGTTGTGAATTGGTTGTTCATGAATGCAATTGTGTCGTGTAGATTGTGTGAAGTGCAACCCTTGCTCGTGTTTGGATTGTTCCTCCGACCGCTTCAACCAAGGCAAGTAGATGCTTCTTTGTTCATGATATCGTCCTACTATTTTCAATGCATTGTCGTGTATTTTGTAGATGCATGTGTAGGATGATACTATCGCTATGCTATGTCCTATTATGTGGTAGGGCTTTCCTTGTAGATGAACCACCGTTGTAGATGTGCTTAGCCATGCTATGCCGAACGAGGGCTGGGTTACATCATTGATACTTGTTTTCTCAAAGTATTGGTTTGTGAAAACTAAAAACAACTTAATCAATGAACCCCCTGGGTGTGATGGTATTGATAATTTTTGGTGGTTTCATTGTGGAAAGGCACCCAGGTATCAAGAGAGAATGATTGGCTTCTTTATTGTGTAGCTTACGTGTACAACCATGTGCCAATAATGAAATGGGCGGTTGGTTGGACTTAGTAGGTTGTGGTAACTCGAACCCGCGTATCCAGAGATGTAGAATTTTGGTAGGTTGGACCGGTGCGCGTCGGGATTGAGGAGCTACTTCCCGAACAGTCTCTTCTTGGACTTCTCCCTATCATCACCCAAAATGAGAGTGATGGTACGAGCTGGGCTGGCCAAGTCACATGGGTAAAGTGTACTAACCTCTGCAGAGTGTTCAATCTAATCGATTAGCCGTGTCCCCAGTTATGGACAACTGAGTTGCTAGATATTGATTCCATGACATGTTTCTCGCTCATTCTAATTTCATAGTTGTTTTAATGTTGTTGGGTTAACTTAATTGGGATTCTTTTCAAAGAAAATCAAAAACTGTTTATGAAAGTAGGACAAAGTTATTTGCAAATGCAAGCCAGACACAGCTCCACTTGTCAAATATGCATGTAGATGTTAGTATTATTGTCTCCATTTACTAGCTCTACTTGCCATACATTCTATGTATTGACCCTTCGGGGCTGTTGCGTTTTATGCTGCAGGTTATTCCTATTCTGATTGATCGTTATAGGCCACGGTACTCCACTCGGCACTTGTTCACTTGTGGGCAATTTGAAGAATGGAGATTTCGATTTATATATTGTTGCTACCTGAATAATTTGAGTTAGATTTGTGCTAAGCTTTTATTGTAATAATGGTACTCTGGATCTTCGTTATTCATGATACACGGTTATTTTGCTATGTTATCTATCTTACTCTATTGTGGGCCAATGAACCGATCCAGGGATTGGCATGTCACATAGAGGCCACGGTCTTTTCAGAACCGGGGTGTCACAGGATGGTATCAGAGCCCGTGTGTCGACTGTAGGATCGTGACCTAGAATTGGATTAGGAAGCCATAGATTTATTAAAGCCTATATTAACTCTGTCTTTCATCTTATGCCTTTCACCCTCGTAAATTCTTACCATATGCTATTCTCACACTTTCCTCTTTTACTTGATAGATGGGAGAAGTCAGGACTGAGTATGCCACCATGGAGTCACCAAGGCCCTTTGCAAGGCAGTTAGCTCAGCTCTCGCAGTCATTGGGATTGCCATTGCCCATGTTCAAGGGAAGAAGGTTGTACTTATATGGATATAGTGAGGATGCATGGGAGATCACTACCTTCATATTCAGAGATGCCACCGTGCCAAACCCAGTGCATTTGATCTACACCAAGACATACTGCAACTGGGGACTTGGTATCAACTTGGCCATGCATGAAGCTCTATCTCGCCAGTGCCATCAAGTCTGACACCTGTTGCCAGCAGATTCACCCTACCGTGACTATGGGAGGCGTGATGAAGATGGGAACATTGTGGTTACTCCGGGCGACAGGAACAACATGCCGCCCCGTCGGAGGCACATAGAGGACTTGGAAAGAGTGAATGGAGCACTAGCTGAGAAGGTGATGATGGAGAGGGAGATTGCAGATTTTGCCACCAATACTATGGTAGCCCAAGGACAGGAACTGGACACTTTGCATGAAGCCGTTGGAGTTATGGAGAATGTCCTGATAGCCAGATATGCAACTATTGCTCAACTTCATGGCACTGTTCAGGAGAACACCCAGAACATACAACAGCTGCAAGGGACCGTCCAGGAAAGGGATCAAACTATTGAAGCTATGACAGCCTAGATTGCCGCTCTCCAAGCGCAATTAAACCCTCCCTCTGATGATGACAATAGAGATGATGGCAACAATAATGATGATAGTGACAACGATGATGATGATGAGGACGAAGATGATGATGATGGAAACGATGATGGTGGAGGAGATGAAGCTGTTGCAGTTGCAGCAGAAAGTGAGGAAGAAGAAGAGGAGGATCCAGAAGAGGTGGAGTTTGAGATCTCAAGTGATGATGAAGGAGAGGTGTACACTACACATCCACAGTTGGACCGCGAACCGAAGCGCCAACGCATGACCGCAAGGGCCTACCTCAATCTCTTCAAGCAATAGATAGAAGTCCACCAATTAGTTCTCGTTAGGTGAAATCGTTAGTATTATTCTCGATCTTTGTGAAACTTTATTGCTGTTAGTTTAAGTGTGATTAGATGCTTATTTGTGTACTCCAATATCCCAGAAATTATTTGTGCAAAATTATATGAAAGAGTTATGGCAATTTGGTTACTATCTGTGTTGTTTTCGCTGCAGTTTTTCTGCTGATACAGCAGTACTGCGCGATTTTTCATATTTTTCTGGTAACTCGGAAAAATCTGAAAAAAAATTGGCTGATGCGGAACTTCCTGTACTATATGCACAAAAATCAGCTAAATTTTCTGACGAGTTTAAGTCAGGCGGAAAAATTCGCGAACACAGCAGAACTGTTCTGTCAGAATTGCTATTTTGTCGTTTTGATGCCCAACTGTTTAGTTAACCATTGCCAACTCTTATAAAACTATTTCAGTAGTTATATACTGCTAGGATAACACCTGGGATGTTGCTAGATCGCTTGTTTGTTGATGTGTTGCTTGCTTGTGATTGTCTGCAATTGTTTGTTGTTGATTGACCATATGCATGGGTAGAATCCTATTACCGTAGGTGGTTCTTTCTAAACTTACCTGTGCTGAACCGCAGATGCCTCCCCGCCGTCAACCCACTGAGATGGAGCAGCTCATGGCAGCTCAGGCACAACTGACTCAAGTTATGACTCAGTTCATGGCGAACCAGAACAACAACAACAACAATGGGAACAACCAGCAGGGAGATGCTCTCACCAGATTTCTGAGGTTGAGGCTAGCTAAGTTCTCTACTGCTACTGAACCAATGGTTGCTCTCGACTGGTTGCGTTCAGTCAACAAAGATCTAGTAACCGTCGGATGTACTGATGCTGAGAAAGTGAGGTTTGCCGCTCACTTATTGGAGGGACCAGCCGCTTCTTGGTGGGACACTTTCCAGATCACCCACCCTCTGGATATTGTGACCTGGGCTATGTTCCAGGAAGGTTTCAGGACCAACCACGTGTCTTCAGGAGTTCTGAGCCTAAAAAGGAAGGAGTTCCGCAACTTGTGCCAAACCAATCGCACCGTGGCCGAGTATATCGAGGAATTCAATAACTTGTCCCGTTATGCACCTGAGGATGTTGACACTGATGCTAAAAGGAGGGAGAGATTTCTGGATGGCCTCAGTGATGAGCTTTCAGTGCAGCTACTGGTGGTTTATTGCCCCACTTTCCAGGAGCTTATGGACAAGGCCAGGATCCTGGAAGGGAAGCACAAGCAGGTGGAAAGCCGCAAGAGAAAGAACAACAATCACCACTCTGGCTCATACCACAAGTCTCGCACTTCTTATGATGGATACTCCAAGCATGGAGGGAGTGACCATGGGAGCCATGACCGCCACCACCATGGAGGCGATGGGCATCGTCATGACAACCATAGGAGCAGTCACCACAGCCACAAGGGAGGACACTCTCACCACTCTGAAGGACACGGTGGACATGACCGCAACCGTGATCGCAACTTCGTGAAGAAGGATCTGAGTGAGGTGACGTGCTTCAAGTGCAAGCAGAAGGGACACTATGCTGACAACTGTCCGGAGAGGAAGGGACTCAAGTCAAACAACAATGAGAAGGCCACAGTGAACCACATGAATGTGGAGGAGATCCCAGATGAGCCTGACCTTGTGATTGGTAAGTTTCCAATCAACACTTACCCTGCACTTATACTTTTCGATACTGGTGCATCGCATTCATTCATATCAAGGGCATTTGTGGATAAGTATAAGCTACCAACTGAGTCTATGAAATCGTCTATTAGAGTGAGTTCACCTGGAGGAGATATGATAGCTAGTGCAGGATGCCGCGATTTAACTATGAGGATTGGAACACACAATTTCATTGCACATTTGGTAGTGTTGGATTCACAGGTTTTAGATGTCATTCTGGGTATCGATTGGATGTCTATGCATGAGGGACACATAGATTGTGCACAGCGAGCTGTTTCACTCAAAACCCAGGATGGTAAGAGGATTAGATTCAAGTCAGCCGCACGACCAGGAAGGTGTAAGCTGAATTCTCTTAAGGGGGTTAGCATGGATACTATGCCAGTGTTAAGGGATTACCCCGACGTGTTTCCGGAAGAACTGCCGGGGATGCCACCTGACAGAGAAGTAGAGTTTCTTATTGACCTGATGCCGGGAACAGGACCAATAGCAAAGAAACCATATAAGATGGATGTGGATGAGTTGAAGGAATTAAAGAAGCAGTTGAAGGAGCAGCTGGAAAAGGGATTCATTCAGCCTAGTGCGTCGTCATGGGGTGCACCTGTTCTGTTTGTGGAGAAGAAAGACAGCACCAAGAGATTAGTGGTGGACTATCGTTCGCTGAATGAGGTAACCATCAAGAACAAGTACCCTCTGCCGAATATAAATGATTTGTTTGATCAACTGGAAGGAGCAAAGGTGTTCAGCAAGATTGATCTGCGATCTGGCTACTTTCAATTGAAGATCCGGAAGGAGGACGTACCAAAAACCGCCTTCACCACTAGGTATGGTTTATATGAGTATACGATTATGTCTTTTGGACTAACGAATGCCCCGGCATATTTCATGACCATGATGAACAAGGTTTTTATGGAGTACTTGGACAAGTTCGTGGTAGTTTTTATTGATGACATACTGATATATTCCAAGGATGATGCTGAGCATGAGAAACATCTGCGACTGATTATGGAGAAACTGAGGGAACATCAGCTGTATGCCAAATTCAGCAAGTGTGAATTCTGGCTTAACACCGTTGGGTTTCTTGGACACGTAGTGTCAGGAGAAGGAGTCGCTGTTGATCCAAGCAAAGTGACTGCAGTAACTGAGTGGGAAGCACCCAAGAATGCAGGAGAGATTCGAAGCTTTCTGGGACTTGCTGGATATTATAGGAGGTTCATTGAAAACTTTTCCAAGATTGCTAAGCCGATGACTGAACTTCTGAAGAAGGAGAGGAAGTTTGAATGGACGGATGTGTGTGAAGCTAGCTTTCAGGAACTGAAGCGTCGACTAGTGACTGCACCTGTTCTGTGCTTACCAGATCTTCAGAAGGATTTCCAAGTGTACTGTGATGCTTCTCGACAGGGACTTGGGAGTGTGCTGATGCAAGATGGGAGAGTGGTGTCATATGCCTCGCGACAACTCAAGCACCATGAGCGGAATTACCCCACACACGACTTGGAGTTAGCGTCAGTGGTTCATGCGCTCAAGGTATGGAGACATTACTTAATGGGAAAACACTGTGATGTGTACACCGACCACAAGAGCCTGAAATACATATTTACACAGAAGGAGCTGAACATGAGACAAAGGAGATGGTTGGAACTTATCAAGGACTATGATATGAATCTGCAATACCACCCAGGAAAGGCCAATGTAGTAGCTGATGCTCTGAGCCGGAAGGTTTATGCCAATGGATTGACAATTGGTGAATTGCCTGAGGATTTGTGCAAGCAATTCAAGGACCTTAGACTGGAGGTAGTATCTGAAGGATCTTTGGCTACAATGGAAGTCCAACCAACGCTTCAGGACAGAATCAGGAAGGCTCAAGTGGGAGACAAAGAGATAGATGAAGTTAAGGAAAAGATGAAGGAAGGTCGAGCAAGGGAATTCCGCGAGGATGAGCAAGGTACCTTGTGGTATGGAGATCGTTTGTGTGTGCCCAACGATCCGGAGTTAAGGAAGTTGATTATGCAGGAAGCTCATGACTCGCCGTATTCCATACACCCGGGCAACACGAAGATGTATATGGACCTAAAGGACAGATTCTGGTGGAACAACATGAAGGGAGACATCGCAGAGCATATCGCCCTATGTGATGTATGTAGCCGAGTGAAGGCGGAACACCAGAAACCAGCAGGACTGCTACAGCCTTTGCCCGTGCCGGATTGGAAGTGGGATAGAGTGGGAATGGATTTTATCACAGGATTGCCCAGGACCAGGTCAGGATATGACTCTATTTGGGTAGTGGTCGACCATTTGACCAAGGTAGCCCACTTTATACCGGTGAAGACGACCTATACAAGTGCAAAGTTGGCCAAGATTTACATGGACAAGATTGTGTGCCTACATGGAGTTCCCAAGAGTATCGTATCAGATAGGGGCACCCAATTTACCTCACACTTCTGGCGCCAGCTGCATGAGTCACTTGGTACTAGGTTGGAGTTTAGCACAGCGTTTCACCCGCAGACTGATGGACAGACCGAGAGGGTGAATCAGATTTTGGAAGACATGCTAAGAGCTTGCGCATTGGCTCATGGTTCTAGTTGGGATGAGAATTTGCCGTATGCTGAGTTTTCCTACAACAACAGTTATCAAACCAGCATCAAGACGTCACCGTTCGATGTGCTGTATGGGAAACGGTGCCGAACACCATTGCTATGGGATGGAGTAGGAGAACGTCAGTTGTTTGGACCCGATTTGATCAAGGACGCTGAGGAGAAGGTCGCCTTGATTAGGGACAGACTGAAGGTAGCACAATCAAGGCAGAAGAGCTACGCTGACGCCAAGCGCAAGGAAGTGGTGTATGAGATAGGTGATAGAGCATACCTCAGAGTATCGCCACTCCGTGGAATCAAGAGATTTGGAGTTAAGGGTAAGCTGGCACCACGATTTATTGGACCATATCGGGTCTTAGCGCGCAAAGTAGAAGTTGCTTATCAGTTGGAGTTGCCAGAAGCTCTGTCTGCTGTTCACAATGTGTTCCACGTATCCCAGCTGAAGAAGTGCCATCCGGAGATGGTGGATACACCATTGAGAGACACTGTACCGCTAGAAGAGGTTCAGCTTGAGAACGACTTGACCTATAAGGAGAAGCCGGTCAAGATTCTGGAGACAGCAGAACGGACTACCCGAACCAAGACAATCAAGTTTTGCAAAGTACAGTGGAGCCACCACACCGAAGAGGAAGCTACTTGGGAGCGTGAGGATGACATCCGAGAGGACTACCCACACCTATTTGCTAGCCGCGTCGAATCTCGAGGACGAGATTCATCTTAAGGGGGTTAGTCTTGTCACATCCCAAATTTTTGATTTGGTCTTTCATATCATTCATCGCATTGCATCATATCTTTCCATGCAAAACCGTCGAGTAGAGAGGATCGACGAAACGCTATTTGCAAAACCCTGTTTCTACTTCGCTTCGAGGTTCCTGCGGGGAGCTTCAGAGGGACTTGCAACAACCACCCCTGTAGGTTCGAGCTTTCGCTCAAACTTCGACTGAAGGTTGTTCCCCTCGACGATACGAACCCGTAGGCGCGAAAATCGCTCCAATCAGAGTTCGTATGCAAAAGACTCGGACGTTTTAGTAAACCGCCGGAAAACGGTCCGAAAATCCGGACCGATTTCCGAGTTGTAGTCCAACTGCAGACCGATTCGGGTCAGCATTTTTTTTTCTTTACGCGTAGGATTTCTTAAAAGAGGGCCCACCGCCTTGGGCCCCGTGCCCACACCCGCCGCCACAACTCCTCCCTGGCGCGACTCGTCCCAGGCGCCCGCCGCCGCCGCCGCTTCTCCTCGCCGCCGGCCACCCCTCCGCCGCCGACCATCGTCGCGTCTGTTGCCGGGTTCGTCTCGATCTCCTCTTTCCGTTCCCGTGCTCCGCGTCTCCATCCGCCGCCGCCATCTGCGCCCTGCAGATCGCCACGTACGCGCACGCGTTTATTATTCCGGGAGCCGTAGTTGACCGTATGTGTACGTGCAGGTAGAACCACGACGCCGGAACCGACCGTCGCCGCCGTCCGGAGCTCGTCGGAGTTCGAATCGCCATCCGTTTCCGGTAAGACAGCAGCTACCGTCAGATTTCAGATCAGCGGCTTAGATCGTTCGTTGACTGGTCAGCATCCCAGGCGTTGACTAGTCGGACGCCCAGTCAGCGCCGAGTCATCAGACTAGTTGACCAGTCAAACAGACACAGTTGACTGGGTCAATTTCGTTAATCCTATTAGTTGGCAGATTTCGGTAGAATTTGTAAATTGCGTAGAAATTAAACCGCTTGGCCAAAAATTGCAAATAAAATATGCACGAGTTCAGTGAGTCGTGTAGAATCTCGCTGTAGCTTTGGTTCAGACTTTTACTGTCAGGTTTAGTACAATTTAATCAAACTAGTTAATGGCCTTTTCGGAGTATTAAATTCGTAGTAAAAGTTTCGTAGCTCCAAAAATTGCGTGTGATATGTCCCTGAACTCGTATGAACGAGGGGAATCTCATCGTGAAATAAAAAGATAGGCTTACAGTAAAAACTTCTGCAGTATTTGTCTAATGGCTTTCTGCAGTGTTTTAATTACTCGGAAAGTTTTATAACTCCTTTTTGAGTAATTCCAATTGGTACTGTTTCTTATCAGCGATGCCTATGCGGTAGAATTTTTCCAAGATTTTAAAACCTGTTTACTACCGGTAGTGAATTATTTAAGTTCTAGCTCTAGTAGTGATCTCTACTTTTGGTTAATGGTTTTCCTAGCGCCAAATCTATTTTCTATGCATGTATTCGGTAGTATTATGGATTAGTATTATGTGGTGCAGCTGTAGCACCAATTCGCTTGCCGTTCTTGCATTTCATGCATCATCTTTGTTGCATATGTTGTGAATTGGTTGTTCATGAATGCAATTGTGTCGTGTAGATTGTGTGAAGTGCAACCCTTGCTCGTGTTTGGATTGTTCCTCCGACCGCTTCAACAAAGGCAAGTAGATGCTACTTTGTTCATGATATCGTCCTACTATTTTCAATGCATTGTCGTGTATTTTGTAGATGCATGTGTAGGATGATACTATCGCTATGCTATGTCCTATTATGTGGTAGGGCTTTCCTTGTAGATGAACCACTGTTGTAGATGTGTTTAGCCATGCTATGCTGAACGAGGGCTGGGTTACATCATTGATACTTGTTTTCTCAAAGTATTGGTTTGTGAAAACTAAAAACAACTTAATCAATGAACCCCCTGGGTGTGATGGTATTGATAATTTTTGGTGGTTTCATTGCGAAAAGGCACCCAGGTATCAAGAGAGAATGATTGGCTTCTTTATTGTGTAGCTTACGTGTACAACCATGTGCCAATAATGAAATGGGCGGTTGGTTGGACTTAGTAGGTTGTGGTAACTCGAACCCGCGTATCCAGAGATGTAGAATTTTGGTAGGTTGGACCGGTGCGCGTCGGGATTGAGGAGCTACTTCCCGAACAGTCTCTTCTTGGACTTCTCCCTATCATCACCCAAAATGAGAGTGATGGTACGAGCTGGGCTGGCCAAGTCACATGGGTAAAGTGTACTAACCTCTGCAGAGTGTTCAATCTAATCGATTAGCCGTGTCCCCGGTTATGGACAACTGAGTTGCTAGATATTGATTCCATGACATGTTTCTCGCTCATTCTAATTTCATAATTGTTTTAATGTTGTTGGGTTAACTTAATTGGGATTCTTTTCAAAGAAAATCAAAAACTGTTTATGAAAGTAGGACAAAGTTATTTGCAAATGCAAGCCAGACACAGCTCCACTTGCCAAATATGCATGTAGATGTTAGTATTATTGTCTCCATTTACTAGCTCTACTTGCCATACATTCCATGTATTGACCCTTCGGGGCTGTTGCGTTTTATGCTGCAGGTTATTCCGATTCTGATTGATCGTTATAGGCCACGGTACTCCACTCGGCACTTGTTCACTTGTGGGCAATTTGAAGAATGGAGATTTCGATTTATATATTGTTGCTACCTGAATAATTTGAGTTAGCTTTGTGCTAAGCTTTTATTGTAATAATGGTACTCTGGATCTTCGTTATTCATGATACACGGTTATTTTGCTATGTTATCTATCTTACTCTATTATGGGCCAATGAACCGATCCAGGGATTGGCATGTCACATAGAGGCCACGGTCTTTTCAGAACCGGGGTGTCACAATGCTACTACTGAACATCGTAGGTCGACAAGGTCGCGTGCCCCTCCTGAGTGGTACGGCAACCCTGTCTTAACTGTCTTGTTAGTAGACGACAGTGAACCTGCGAACTTTGAGGAAGCGATGATGAGCCCAGACTCTGAGAAAAGGCTAGAGGCCATGAAATCCGAATTGGGATCCATGAGCGAAAACCAAGTATGGACTTTGGTGGACCCTCCTAGCGACCGAAAGGCCGTTGAGTGCAAATGGATTTTTAAGAAGAAAACGGACGCGGATGGTAACGTTACCGTCTATAAAGCACGACTTGTTGTGAAAGGTTTTCGACAAGTTCAAGGTGTTGACTACGATGAGACCTTCTCTCTCGTAGCGATGTTTAAGTCCATTCGGATTTTATTAGCAATTGCTGCGTTTCATGATTATGAAATATGGCAGATGGATGTCAAGACTGCATTCCTCAATGGAAACATTGATGAAGAGTTGTATATGATGCAACCCGAAGGTTTTGTCGATCCTAAGGATGCTAATAAAGTATGCAAACTTCAGCGTTCCATTTATGGACTGAAGCAAGCATCTCGGAGTTAGAACCTTCGTTTTGATCAAGTGATCAAGAGCTTTGGATTTTTTCCAAATAGCTACGAAGCTTGTATCTACAAGAAAGTGAGTGGGAGCTTAGTGACATTTCTGGTACTATATGTGGATGACATATTGATTATTGGAAATGACATTAACATGCTTAACGATGTGAAGAGTTATTTGAACAAATGTTTTTCAATAAAAGACCTAGGGGAAGATGCTTATATATTGGGCATAAAAATCTATAGATATAGACAAAGACGCCTGATAGCCTTAAGCCAAAGTACATACCTAGACAAAGTTCTGAAAAGGTTCAGGTTTAGTGCCTATGTTGTCAGGTAATATATTGAGCAAGGTTCAGTGTCCAGCTACGGTAAATGATAGAGAAGCCATGAGCAAAGTGCCTTATGCCTCGGCCATAGGTTCTATCATGTATGTCATGCTGTGTACTAGAGCGGATGTGTCCAATGCTCTTAGTTTGAAGAGCAGATATCGAAGTGATCCAGGAGTGGAACACTGGACAGCCATGAAGAACATCCTAAAGTACTTGAATAGGACTAAAGAAATGTTCTTAGTCTATGGAGGTGATGAACAGCTCGTCGTAAAGGGTTACGTCAATGCTAGTTTCGACACCGACAAGGATGATTCTAAATCTCAGACAGAATACGTTTATATTTTGAATGGAGGAGCTATGAGCTGGAGAAGCTGCAAGCAAAGCGTGATCGCAGGATCTACAGTAGAAGCGAAATACATGGCTGTTGCAGAAGCGTCAAGTGAAAGAGTTTGGATCAGGAACTTCATCACTGAGTTTGGTGTGGTTCCAAGCGCCTTGGACCCACTGGAGATATTGTGTGACAACACTGGTGCCATAGCACTGGCTAAGGAACCAAGATATCATCCAAAGACCAAGCATATCAACCACAATTTTCATATAATCCGAGATTATATAGCAGATGGAGATCTGAAGATTAGCAAAGTACATACAGATCTGAATGTCGCAGATCCATTGACTAAACCTCTTCCACGTGCAAAACATGATTAGCACCTTAGTGCCATGGGTGTTAGATTGTTGCCAGATGTAAACAAGATTATTGACTCTAGTGCAAGTGGGAGACTGTTGGAATTATGCCCTAGAGGCAATAATAAAGATGTTATTATTATAATTCTTGTTCATGATAAAGTTTATATTCCATGCTAGAATTGTATTAAGCAGAAACTTTAATAATTGTGTGGTTTGTGAACAACACCGTGTCCCTAGTACGCCTCTATGGACTAGCTCATTGATTAATGATGGTTAAGGTTTCCTAACCATAGACATGAGTTGTCGATTAATAATGAGATCATATCATTGGGAGAATGATATGATGGACAGACCCAAACTAAGCGGAGCAATTAGATCGTGTCATCGTGTTCATCTTTGCGAAGCTTTTCTTATGTCAAATATTGTATTCCTTAGACCATGAGATAATGCAACTCCCTGGTATCGGATGAAAGCTTTGAGGTCATCAAACGTCATCCTATGAGAGGGTGATCATAAAGGTGTCTCTCAAGTGATCGGAAAGTACCTGTTGGTTGTATGTATCGAGATGGGATTTGTCCCTCCCAAGTCGGAGAGATATACTTTGGGCCCACTCGGTAATCGATATCAACACTGCTTGCAAGCATGTGGTTAAGGAGTTAATCACAAAGTGGTATCGGATTACGGAACGAGTAAAGTGCTTGCTGTGAACGAGATTGAACTAGGTATGACGGTACCGGCGATCAAATCTCGGGTAAGTAAAATATCGCGAGACGAAGGGAATATATATATGGGATTGAATGAATCCTGGCATCGTGTTTCATCCGATATGATCATCTATGAATGTGTGGGAGTCAATATGGGTTTCCAGACCCCGCTGTTGATTATTGATATAAGATCATGTCTGCATATTCTCGAACCCGAAGGGTCACACACTTAACGTGTCTCGACGCTAGGATATATTGGATAATTGGTTTATGAGTTTTTGTTCGGAGTCTCAGATGGGATCCGGGACATCACGAGAGGTTCCGGAATGGTCTGGAGAATAAGATTCATATAAGGCAATGCAGTTTTTGGAGTTTGGAATTGTTTCGGGTTAATTGGTATTGTACCGGAAGCTTCTAGAACCTTCCGGAGTGGGACCAACGTGGCCCCACTTGCCGGGAGGGGGCATGGGCCTATGAGGGAGTGCCCTGGCCGCATTGGGCCAGGGGCACAAGGCCCCATAGGGCCCAGCCGGCCAAACCTAGGGCAAACCCTAGGGGAGCTTCTAGAAGGGAGGGGGGAAAGTTTCCCCCCACTCCTCCCTCCTTGGCCACCAGCCTAGGGCTTGGGGGAGGGGCTAGGGATGGAGCCCACCACTCTATATAAAGAGGGCTGGGGGCGCACCCTACCCCTATACCTCCTCTTCAACCCTAGCCGCCTTGCTGCCCCTCCTCTCTCACCCTCCCGACTGCGCGTAGGCGAAGCCCTGCCGTAGAAACTCTCCACCGCTTGCACCGCGCCGTCGCGTTGTAGATACAATCCATATCTCCACCCCACTTGCTGGACCGAGGAAGGAGGAGACGTCGAGGTGCCGCACGTGTGCATCTCTCGGAGGCATCGCCACTTGTGGTGCTAGATCGGATCGGATCGCGAGGAGGAGAAGCGAGTACGACTACATCACCCACGTTCCGTCGAACGTTCCGTTGTGCGAATCTTCAAGGGTATGAAGATCTCATCTATCCCCCCTCGTTGTTTGCATCTCCTAGATTAGATCTTGGCTTTCCTGTTCGCATCCGTAGAAATTTTTTGATTTACTATGTTGCGAAACCCTTCACTCCGTATTGTGCAACTACATCTGGATCATACTGCTCTTCGGCCGCATATTTGCTCGACCCCACATTGGTATGGGAAATCACCTTGAGAGGGGCGCAAGATTGTTTTGCTTGTTCTCCGAGCTGGGCAACAAATTTCCCGCTTGCATCAGTACTGCTCTTTGACAGTTGTTGTGCCGCATGTGACTTGAGAATAGAGCGCTCATAATCTGATGACAGCTTTGGCTTGGGTTGGTGAAGGGCCTTTAGCATTTTGAACACTCGGGCTTTTTCTTCTTTGGTGCTGGGGAACTCTGGCTCTTTCGTCTGCCTCAGCTTAGCGAAAAACGTTGTTGTTTCCGCCTCAACGATCGCCGTATTCTCCTCTTCAGTACAGTCATAAGCTCTCTTAGGAGGAACGTTGGTACTTTTGGAAGAGGCTCCTGTTTACGTGTCGGCGATCGCTTACCATTTCGTAGAGTAGCGGTGGTACGCTTACACTTTTTTTCTGAAGCGTCGGAGACTGTGAGGCGACGGAGACGGGTGAGGCGACGGAGCCGGGTGAGGAGACGAAGACGGCTGCGGCGGTGACGACGACCGTGCTGGAGACGGGTGAGGTGGTGGCGAAGATGGCCTTGGCGTGTGATTTGAAAGCACGATACATTCCTTTGGCCATAGAATGGTGACGTTTGTTGCTTCTCCCAGTTCAGTCATATCCCCTTCACCTGCAGGGTAGTCAAGCATCAAACCTTGAAAGGTGGGCATGATTTCATCCACCCGGACAACATCGTAGCCCTGTGGAACCGGATGACAATGGTAAGTTGGTATGGGTCCAATTGGTAAGGCATAGCCGACCGCCACCTTCATTGATATGTTCACAACTTTGACATGTAGCTCACAGTGTGTCATCTGTGTCATATCATCCACTGGGTAGCCAACACGAGCCATCGTCGGTGCACCATCGTCATCGTCATTGTCATCACCTAGGACCTCGGTGGAAGCCAAACTGCTTTTTCGATTATTCGATAGGCCGGTAGCATCGAATGCAGGTTCTACCACCATGTGCTGCTGAGATGGGCCGGTAGTACCTTGCTGGCTAAGTGTGTTAATTTGATCTTGTTATTGCTTTATTCGTTCTTCAATTATACGCATTCGCTCTTTCTGAATATCTGCTTCAACTTCCGCCTTGTCCTTTCTCCTCTTACGACTTTTATCAGGATATTTCTTCCTCTCTTCGGGAAACCCAGTCCTCCATGGTTGGGTGCCTATTGTGCCTCGTGTTCGTCCATCATGTTCCTTATTTCCAAGGGCGAGTGTGAGCTCATCATTCTCTCTATCGGGAATGAAGTCCCCATCTTTAACATCCTTTACTGCGTTTCTCATCTTCTCAATTGGCAAGGGGTCTTCTTTATATCGTATGTTATATGTACACTTTCCTTCCGAGTCCAACATGCCCCCATGCCCGTAAAACCAATTCTTTGCATGTTCGATCCAATCGTCTGTCTCTGGGATGATCTTTTTAGCACGCAGTTCATCCTCAAGTTTCTTCCACTTAGGAATGCCAGCCCTGTAGCCACCTTGCCCCATAGTACAGTGATACTTCTTGTTAGCAGCATTCAGCTTATTCGTTGCAGACATTTTCTTAGCTTTTTCTGATGTCTTATAATTCACAAACTCAGCCTAGAATGGTTTTAACTTCTGATACTCAATCTTCTCGAAATCCGAAGTCTTCTCTTTCACGACATAGTCAAGGTGCAATCTTTTCTTCCAGTTGGTGAAACACTGGGACATATTCTTCATAGCCCACTCCCTGACCTTCATCTCCATGGCTTTTGCATGTTCTAAGACGTCCTCAACTGGATAATCCACATTTGGATCCAGCTCTATCTTCGGTAGTTTGAAATTAAGCATGAGCCTCTTCCACAGTAAATCTTTGTCCATGTTAGGGACATATAAACATGTTCCCTCTTCTTCCGCATCAGCAGGCCTATTCCAATTTTGAACAGTGATCGAGACGAAGTCCCTAACGATTACTCCGCATTGTGCCACAAATTTGTTTGCGACAACAACGTGAGCCGTTGGTTTGCCGTCTTCGCCGATATCTTCGATCCTGAACCTCTCATGGTCTTCCAAGTTTTTGGTTGGGCCTCGTCCGCTCTTTTCAGTATATTTGTTCGATCCGGAGGGCTAAAAGAAGAAAGATCGTCGTTACTATTTCTATATAGACAGGAAATGATTAATTAATGAATTAGTTATATTACATGCACCTCGCCGGAGCGGTCGTCTTCTCGATCACACAAGGCATCGCCTTCTCCCTCGCGAAAGGCATCACCTTCAACCTCAAACAAGTTGTCTCTTCCGGCAAAAAGAGGATCACCCTCACCGGAGTTGTTCAGAAACGTCGATACATCTAAATTTTCTTCCCCGCGGATCACACCTTGGATCAACTCTTCCTTTTCTTCGTCTCTATCGTGTGGGTCCATATTTTATGCATAGGTGGAAAAACGGATAAGTCAAAGCGGCTAAGGGAGAATGTTAGGTAGGGTGCTGAGAGATATAAACCCTAATTTGGAGAAACCCTAATATATACATACACAATAATAAAAATGAAGAGAAACCCTAAACCCTAAACCCTAAAAGGAAACTATGTAGTAGATAGGTAACTCTAGCTACTGACAAAAGACCACATTGGAATCATTTACATCGTAGCGAGAAAGTAGATACTTTGTAATAGGTTCATAATGAGAAGCTGCGCTTGCCCTTGGGCTCGGATCCTATTGTGAAGAACCAATACCGGAAAGAAAGGAGACAATTCAAGACATGGCATAATGCAATGCGCAAACAATATGTATGACATGTCAGATTAGATACTACGCAGTAACCATAATGCATGTCGATTTAAGAGGGTTCGGAATGCCCTGTCAAAGGTGCATCGTCAAACTCACATGTATATAAGGGGTATCGATGTTCTTCCAACACGCGCGGAGGGGTGCACTAGAAAGAGCGTGACGAGGGTAACCACATACTAGCGGCGCCGCCCCTTTAGGGTCACCGGAGTGAGGCCTGCGACGAGCGGCGGCGACGGAGCTCATAGACGAACGGCGCGCGGCGGCTATGAAGATCTAGGAGGCAAACGGAGGGTGCACCCTGAGCACCAGAAGCTCACCACAGTGCTCGACGTGGGGTCGTGTAATCCAGGCGAGGCCGGAGGCGAGCTAATCGATGGCAGCGAGCTTTGTCGGGGTCGGGGCTTGATTCCTTCAGTGGGACGAAACAGGGGACCGAGGCGGAGCTGCTGGCACCACCATATGGTCGAGGGGAGGCCGGGAATGGCGGAGACGACCGGCTACTGGAGCCGGCTAGGGTTTCGCCAGAGAGGGAGAGAACACACGCGAGAGGGAGAAAGAGGGAGAGAACGAACGACGATGCACGTCGGCGGACAGAGGCGACGGCGGGCAGCCTGACGGCGGGGCGGCCGGCGACGTCTCCCTGTGCGCGCGCGTCGGGATCATATCAACTAAAAATCATCACTAGTGCGTGCGCGCGCGTCGGGATCTACATCATCTCAATATACACCTAAATCATCTAACAACTATACACCTAAAATCTAAATAATATATACATACACCTAAAATAATATATACATACACCTAAAATAATATATGCATACACACACCTAAAATCTAAATATATACATCTACACATGTAAAAAAATATATATCTACATGCATATACATGCATGCATATATACATAGTACTAAAAGGAAGGGCCCTCTCGGGTGGTACCGGCGGCGGCGGTGGACGCGGGCGGCGGTCGGGGAAGGAGAGGGAGAGGTGGCGGGTCGGCGCTAGACACGGGCGGCGGTGGCGGCCGAAGTGCGCAGCGGTGGCAGCCGGAGCGCGTGTGGCGAGGACGACGGAGACGGAGGGTGCGCGGCCGGAGACGGAGGACGGAGGCGGCGGACGCGGACGCCGGTCGGGGAGGAGAGGGAGAGGCGGCAGGCGGCGCTGGACACGGGCGGCGGTGGCGGCCGGAGCGCGTGGCGAGGACGACGGAGACGGAGGGCGCGTGACCGGAGACGGAGGCGGCAACGCGAAGGCGGAGGCGGCAGCGACGGGTGCAGGCAGCCTGTCGGTGTCGTGGGGATCAGGGGCGTCGTCGTCAATGAAAAGCAGAGAAAAAGCAGAGAAAAGAGATGGGGAAGAGGAAGAAGAGGCGCGCAAGTTATAAAGGAGGGAGTATAGGTCATACGTCCTGGTTGGAACCATCAACCGGGACGTATGCTTCCTGTTTTCAAGCGGCGCGCGCAGGGGGTCTTTAGTCCCGGTTGGTGGCTTCATCCGGGACATATGACCCTGTTTTGAAATTTTTTCACGAATTATCTCTCTGTTCCCGCCATATTTTTTATTTTGGGGTTTAAATTTTTAATGTTTTTTAAATGATAATTAATTTGGAATTTAGAAAAACTTTAAACATAAAAGGTGTTTGGATTTGAATAACTAATTCAAAACCATTTTCTATTTTTAAAAATAATTAATGTAATATTTTAAACTATGAACCATTTAAAATTGAAAATGAATTAACTTATATTTTTTATATATTAATTTGGAATTTAGAAAAACTTTAAACATAAAAAGTGTTTGGATTTGAATAACTAAATCAAAACCATTTTTTGAATTTAGAAAAATAATTAATGTAACCATTTAAACTATGAACCATTTAAAATAAAAAATGAATTAAATTATAGTTTTTATATATTAATTTGGAATTTAGAAAAACTTTAAACATAAAAAGTGTTTGGATTTGAATAACTAATTCAAAACCATTTTTTGTTTTTAAAATAATTAATATAACCATTTAAACTATGAACCATTTAAAATTAAAAATGAATTAACTTATATTTTTTATATATTAATTTGGAATTTAGAAAAACTTTAAACATAAAAAGTGTTCGAATTTGAATAACTAATTCAAAACCATTTTCTGTTTTTAAATAATTAATGTAACCATTTAAAAATAAAAATGAATTAACTTATATTTTTTATATATTAATGGGCGGGAAGAAAAGGACGGAAAATAATGGGCGGGAAGAAAATTTTATTACGATAGAACTGGAATTAAAGTACATAACGCAACTAACACTAAGTTACATAAAGCACGACTGAAAATTAAGATACATAGAAGAACTGAAAATTAAGATACATGGCCAGATTAAGTCACAATCGGCCAAACTTGTTTTGCAATGTTGGAGTGATTCAGTCATGCTCCTGCCTACACCTATAATACTCGCCACTGTAATCGTCGTACTCGCCGCGACCGTTGTCACTGTTGTTGTCGGGGTTATCGTAGTTGAACCTTGAAGGCTGAGTACGAGTGGGCTGGACTTGAGGATAGCGCAGGCGGGGGTTAGAGTCGGCGGCCGTGTTGTAGGCCATGACGCTCTGGAGAGTTCGGTCACGCCACCACAGCTGACGGCTGGCCTCGTTGAAGTTCGCAGGAGGTGGGACGTCCTCCTCGTGCCTGGTGAGCGCCCTCTCATGCCGATCTTCGAAGAAGGCTTCCCAAGTCAGGAAATAGTCGGAATGCCAGTTGGGATTCCTCCGCTGCTCCGGCGTGAGCTCGAAGTAGTAGTGGTTCATGATGGCCATCCGGCGCACCACACCTAAAGGGACAGGAGGAACCGGCACTCCTCCGGCGCTCAGCATCTATCCGACGGGGACGCAGTAGCCCGGCGGGCAGGGGTAGTTTGAGGCGCAAAGCGCCTCCGCCTCCCTGGGGGTTAGTCGTATGGTGGAAGCCATGGGAAAGAGTGATGAGGTTGCAGATATGAGTCTAGAGATGTGTAATGACAATGGAGGCCAATCCTACATATATGTAGTGAGAAATGGCGGCAAGAAAACTGCAGGAAGAAATGGCGCGAAGAGAAATGGCGGGAAAAAAACTACGGGAAGAAATGGCGGGAAAAAACTTGGGTTTAGGGTTTATGGTTTAGGGTTTGAGATGTCCTGGTTGGGAGATAGTCCATGTAAGGTGGTCTAGTATTTTAGAAAAATGGGACGGTAGCATTCTGAAACAGCATTTTGGTGGTTACTTCACAAAACGACCCTTTTTTTGGCTCAGAAAATGGAAAATGGCTTTTTCGTGCGACGAAAATGAAAACTTCCACCTGCAACATTGTTCTCCATACCAATGTCCATATGCATGCATAATATGGGCACAACATCACAAACTATGCCGCGATTCAGCACATAACATCGGTTTGGACCGAATTAAAGCCATGAAACCTCGAACATGATAGGTCATTTTGTGAAGGTTTTTTCGAGACATGATCAATATACCAAGTATGGTATTTTTCCTTGCAACTATGTCGCATAATATTACACCAAGCGAAGGATTTACATTGTTCGGACTTTTTTTGAATTTCTTATGCCCGTTTTGAATTTTTTGAATTTCTAACTATGGTCGAACAGGCGTGCATGAAGATAGGGGACGAGCATCGTTAGAACTTGCATTGGATCTATGAAGAAACCATATATTGCGAGTATAAAAATGATTTTTTCAAAAAATCACGGGCGTTAGATCATGTACCTGTAGTACAAACCGAACCCACTTCCTACCGATTCGACAGATATTTGTCATTTTTACCCAGGATGGAAGGAAAGGTTTGAGATGTCCCGGTTGGAATATAGTCTATGTAAGGTGGTCTAGTATTTTAGAAAAATGGGACGGTAGCATTCTGAAACAGCATTTTGGTGGTTACTTCACAAAATGACCCGTTTTTTGCGCTCGGAAAATGGAAAATAGCTTTTCCGTGCGACGAAAAGGAAAACTTCATCCTACAACATTGTTCTCCATACCAATGTCCACATGCATGCATAATATGGGCACATCATCACAAACTATGTCGCGATTCAGCACATAACATCGATCATTTAGACCGAAAGCCATGAAACCTCGAACATGATAGGTCATTTTCTGAAGGTTTTTTCGAGACATGATAAATATACCAAGTCTGGTATTTTTTCTTGCAACTATGTCACATAATGTGACACCACGCGAAGGATTTACATTGTTCGGACTTTTTTTGAATTTCTTATGCCTGTTTTGAATTTTTTGAATTTCGAACTATGGTCGAACCGGCGTGCATGAAGATAGGGGACGAGCATCGTTAGAACTTGCATTGGATCTCTGAAGAAACCACATATTGCGAGTCCAAAAATGATTTTTTTCAAAAAATCACGGGCGTTAGATCATGTACCTATAGTACAAACCGAACCCACTTCCTACCGATTCGGCAGACATTTATCCTTTTTACCGGGATGGATGAAAAGGTTTGAGATGTCCCGGTTGGGAGATAGTCCATGTAAGGTGGTCTAGTAATTTAGAAAAATGGGACAGTAGCATTCTGAAATAGCATTTTGGTGGTTACTTCACAAAACGACCCTTTTTTGCGCTCGAAAAATGGAAAATGGCTTGATCATTTGGACCGAAAGCAATGAAACCTCGAACATGATAGGTTCATCTTTAGTCCAGGTTGGAGGGATTTCAGCAGGCTGGGCCAGGCAGAACTAATGATAGGGGTGAGTGTCGACATTATGTCGTGCGGCTTGTACCTTGTCCCGGATGGTGTCACCAACCGGGACTAAAGATGAACCTTTAGTCCTGGTTGGAGACACCAACCGGGACTAAACACGAGTCAACACTAATAATAGGGGTGAGTGTCGATATTATGTCGTGAGTGTCGACACTATGCCGAGCTGCTTGTACTATAAATAGGCATCCTTGTGAGTCCAGTCCTCCAGCCAGATTGAGGCATCTCCAATATGGTTTTCGAGAGCAGGAACACCACTACGACTAGTTTCAGGGATATGCCGCCGGATCCCAGTCCTCCGGCATCTCCAAGAAACTGGTCATAGAGGCACTCCCTAATATGTGAAATTAGTTAGCTCTAAGGCGTATTGATCTAGTTAGAGAAGTTACAAGCTGCAAGATGGTGTGCGAGAGCAGGGACACCACTACGACCAGTTTGAGGGAGATGCCGTCGGAGCCCAGTCCTCCGGCATCTCCAACAAACTGGTCATAGAGGCACTCCCTAATATGTGACCACGCGCGTTTGGAGATCAGATCTTAATTGTAAATACGAATCGGGACAACTTCTTCATAGTTCAGGAAAGTCGTTCTACGAATCAGGACTAAAGGCCCCCTTTAGTCCCGGTCCAGCCACAAAACAGGACTAACACTCAAGAAATTTATTAATATTAAAAACCGAGACTACAAAATCGGGACTAAAGGCCCCCCCTATATATAGTCCTGGTCAAGCCACAAACCGGGACTAACACTCAATTCATTTATTAAACTTGTAAAATTGCAAACATGATAAAATATCCTTCACAAAATGAGATATCATGTCTCATGGCATTTGGGTTCACAATATGCAGCCGGCTGGCCAGGCATGAACTAGAGGTACACAATATGAGCATGAACTTCTTGGCGTATGTCCTTCCTTATGATCGCTTTAAACGTAACCATGGAGCATCTTCTTTACTTAACGGAATGATTGGGTCAGTTTACACTGTGAAGGGCGGAATTTCATCAAACTTATTATAATCTTCTGACATGTCTGTCTTGTCCTCGATTCCCATGATGTTTCTTTTTACTGAAAGAACTATGTGACGCTTTGGCTCATCATATGATGTATTCGTTTGCATATTTTTTCTTTTTTTTCGGTCTGGAGGACATGTCCTTCACATAGAAAACCTGAGACACATCATTGGCTAGGACGAATGGTTCATCTCTATAACCAAGATTGTTGAGATCCACTGTTGTCATTCCGTACAACTGGTCTATCTTTACCCCTTCCCTATTCAGGTTGACTCATTTGTAGCGAAACAAAGGGACCTTAAAAGAGACTCCATAGTCTAGTTTCCATATCTCCTCTATGTAACCATAATATGTGTCCTTTTGCCCATTTTCGTCCGTTGCATCAAAGCGGACACCACTATTTTGGTTGGTGCTCTTTTTATCTTGGGCGATCGTGTAGAATGTATTCCCATTTATTTCGTACCCTTGGAAATTCAATATAGTAGAAGATGGTGACGCGGCCAACAAGTATAGCTGATCTCCAACAGTGTTGTCATTCAAGAGAAGTGTCCGCATCCAACCACCGAAAGATTTCATGTGTTCATCTGTAATCCATGAGTCAGGCTTCCCCGGGTTTTTGGAGCATATAATATTCTTGTGTTCCTCGATATACGGAGCTGCCAAGGTGGAATTATGTAGAACTGTGTAGTATGCTTTAGTGAAAGAATCTCCGTCTCTACATATCATTGCTTTCTTTCCCAGCGTGCCTTTTCCACTTAGTCTTCCCTCATGCCGCAAGTCAGAAACACCAATCGGCTTAAGGTTAGGAATAAAGTCAACACAAAACTCAATGACCTCCTCTGTTACATATCCCTTGGAGATGCTTCCTTCTGGTCTAGCAAGGTTATGAACATATTTCTTTAAGACTCCCATGAACCTCTCAAAGGGGAACATATTGTGCAGAAATACAGGACCAAGAATGGCAATCTCTTCCACTAGGTGAACCAGGAGATGCATCATAATATTGAAGAAGGATGGTGGGAACACCAACTCAAAACTAACAAGACATTGTACCACATCCTTCTGTAACCTTGGCAGAATATCTAGATTGATTACCTTCTGAGATATTGCATTGAGGAATGCACACAGCTTCACAATGGGCACTCGAACATTTTCCGGTAGAAGTCCCCCTCAATGCAATCGGAAGCAACTGCGTCATAATCACGTGACAGTCATGAGACTTCAGGTTTTAGAACTTTTTCTCTGCCATATTTATTATCCCCTTTATATTAGATGAGAATCTAGACGGCACCTTGATATTGTAAAGTACTTCAAAAAAGATTTCCTTCTCTTCTTTGGTAAGAGCATAGATGGCATGGCTTAATTGACGGCTTTTATCCGTCTTTTTTTGTGTATGCATGTTCTTTGGGTTTTTCATAATTTTTTGGTCCTTCCGTGCTTCTGGTGTATCTTTTGTCTTCCCATACACGCATAGGAATCCTAGCAGGTTCACACAAAGATTCTTCGTCACGTGCATCACGTCGATTGAAGAGCGGACACGTAGGACTTTCCAATATGGCAGCTTCCAGAATATAGATTTCTTCTTCCACATGGGTGTGTGTCTTGTAGCGACGTCGTTCGGAACTGATTGACCGCCGGGACCCTTTCCAAAGATTACTTCTATGTCCTTGACCATACCAAATACATCATCACCAGCAGGGAGTTCAGGCTTCTTCCGGTGATCTGCCTCACCTTTGAAATGCTTGCCTTTCTTTCTTATGGGATGATTGGTTGGAAGAAATCGTCGATTCGCCAGGTACACAACCTTCTTGCATTTATGCAAATATGTACCTTCAGTCTTATCTAAACACTGTGTGCATGCCTTATATCCCTTGTTTGTTTGTCCTGAAAGGTTACTAAGAGCAGGCCAATCATTGATGGTTATGAAAAGCAACCCTCGTAGGTCAAATGGCTCCTGTTTGTTCTCATCCCATGCATGTACACCTGGTTTGCCCCACAGCTGTAAGAGTTCTTCAACTAATGGCCTAAGGTACACATCAATATCGTTGCCCGGTTGCTTCGGGCCTTGGATGAGCACTGGCATCATAATAAACTTACGCTTCATGCACAACCAAGGAGGAAGGTTGTAGATACATAGAGTCACGGGCCAGATGTTGTGACTGCAGCTCTGCTCTCCAAAAGGATTCATGCCATCCGTATTTAGACCAAACCATAAGTTCCTTGCGTCACCTGCAAAGTCCGGGAAGTCTCTCTCGATTTTTCTCCACTGTGACCCATCAGCAGGGTGTCTCAACTTCCCGTCTTTCTTACGGTCTTCTTTGTGCCATCGCAACAACCTGGCATGCTCTTTGTTTCTGAACATGCGTTTCAACCTTGTTATTATAGGAGCATACCACATAACCTTAGCAGGATCCCTCTTCCGGAGGGGCTCTCCCTCAACATCACCAGGGTCATCTCGTCTGATCTTATGCCGCAATGCATTGCATACCGGACATTTATCTAAATTTTCATACTCCTTACCGCGGTAAAGGATGCAGTCATTAATGTGTGCATGTATCTTCTGCACATATAATCCTAGAGGATAGAGAGTCTTGTTTGCTTCGTACGTACTCTCGGGAAGTTCGTTATGTTTTGGAAACTTTTGCTTCATTATTTTCAGCATCTTATCAAATGAGGAGTCAGTTAGACCACACTCTGCCTTCCATCGCAGAAATTCCAGTGTGGTACCGAGCTTTGTGCTGCCATCTTCGCAATTTGGGTACAACAATTTCTTGTGATCTTCTAACATGCCCTCTAACTTCAACTTCTCCTTTTCTGTTTCACAGTCTCGCTTGCATCAGAAATGACCCTACCAAGTTCATCAGACGGCTCATCTGATGCCCGTTCTTCACCTCTTTCCTCTCCATTGTCTTCCATTGCAGTATCACTGTATTCAGGAAACATAGGATGATAGTTGTTATCATCATCTTCTTCTTCACTGTCTTCCATCATAACCCCTCTTTCCCCGTGCTTGGTCCAACAATTATAGTTGGTCATGAAACCTTTCATAACCAGGTGGCCACGAATGATTTTCGAGGAAGAGTACTCCTTGTTGTTCCGACATTGAACACATGGTCAACGTATAAAACCATTCTCTTTATTTGCCGTAGCCACAACGATAAATTTATCCACGCCTTTAATGTACCCGAGTACACGCCGGTCACGGTACATCCATTCCCGACCGTTCATCTGCATCATATAATTAAGTTTATCAAAAACGAGACATCATAAATAGTGAAATGACCAATTCACATCGACACATGCATTGTATCAATGACAGAGAGAAGATAAGATTGCTAACCTCGATCGAGGGAAATAAAGAGGAGAAAGCTCAAGTGCGTCTCGGACACCTTCTATATTTTTGTTCTGTGAGAAATTGAACGGGATCATTCACTCAAACATTTTATCAAACACCTTGAATGCATGCATAGGGAAAAAATAAACTAGCACACCTCTTACACCTTTCACCAAGAAAAAATAGAGGGGAGGCAGAGGGCTGGAGCATCGTATTTATAGAGGGCGGGATCATACGTCCCGGTTTGTAACACAAACCGGGACTAAAGGTGTGTGCCAGACCACGTGTCTGGCGCCCATCCTTTAGTCCCGGTTAACTAACCGCGACGCATGCCTCCGGCCACCGTGCCCGCTTGAACCGGGACGCGTGCCAGCATTAGTCCTGATTCGTGGCGCAACCGGAACTAATGCTGTTAGGGGGCGTGAACGGATAGCATGTTTTCTACTAGTGCCTCCTAAGTTCGTGATCCACTAGACAGCTCTTTTCTTTCGTAAGCTAGCTATTTATATCTTGTGGGAGTGACGCATGTGTCTTAGTTCACCGGCCGATGTCGTGTCTTTCGATCTGTCATAGAACAAAAGGTATTTTTCGTAGCTATGGTTCATGCTATTGGATTCCAAGTAGCGTGAGTTGATCTTGCGTGCCCGACTCGGACGAGTGATCCTGACGTGTTGGTATTGGCATAGTAGTATCTCACCATGTTAGTGGTCCTGACACAACCATAGAACAAAAGGTATTTTTCCAGAAACTTCTCATTCATAATTAACCAGATTAAGGCGGGTGTCATGGAGCCAGATGTTCTGTTCTTCGCTTTTACTACTACATGGAAAATATGATCCCTTCTTAGCTTTTGCTACTACATAGCAAGACTATATCAATGGTTACCCAACAGACTAAGAGAGCGCATATATATAGGTCTCGAAGAGTTGGTGCATCAGATTATGGTAGGTGTTGTTGTCATGAATTTTTTTAGTTAAGGTCAAACTTTTGCAGCCTTCTTTAGGACTTCAGTTTTTTTCAAAAGGCCGGAGAATTCATGGACCAATTCTTGTTATGTAAAAACATCCCAATTTACAAGTCTAATGCCAGTGTGTTCCAATTCATAACTCCGGTGTTAATATGTGCCCATAAGCTTGATTGAGGGAAGGGTGGTGGTTTTGTCTATAATACTAGTATACGTTAGAGCGTCCCCGGCAGAACATTGGGTGTCTTGAACCGCTTTTTTGCTACAGGGAGCACGACTGTCTTGAACCGCTTTTTTGCTACAGGTAGCTATGGTTCACCCATCGGATTCCATGTAGCACGAGTTGATCTTGCATGCCCGACTCGGACGAGTAATCCTGGGTGACGAGTTGGCTTTGGTGTAGTTATAGAGAAGCCTAGTGATTAGATCGTAGTTGGCGTATTCTAAGACCGGAGTTTGATCCATGTGAGGGATGAATATTCGAAATTCTCATACCGACCCATTTCTACTATATGAAAATAGTGTTCAGTTTTTTCTAGCACCGTTTCATATTGTTCAGGGTCCTGATACAGGCATGGGACAAAAGATATTTTTCCGGAAGCCGCTCATTCATAATTAGCCAGATTAAGTCGGGTAGCATGGAGCCATATTTTCTCTTCTTTGCTTTTACTACTACATAGCAAAGACTATCACTGGGTACCCCAAGAGACAGAGATAGCGCATATATATAGAGACAGAGGAGGAGACTTAGCCCTGAAGAAATGGTGCAGCAGATTATGGTAGGTATGGTTGTAATGAAAGTATTTTATTTTTTTATAAGAACTTTTTTAGTTAAGACCAAACAGTTGAGACCTTCTTTAATTTTAGGATTTTTTCAAAAGAAGGTTGAGCCCCTATCCCTAACCCCTCAACCGAAAAGATGTATACGGACTTTTTTTTTTTTGGACTTCAACGTATTCGTACATGCACGTGTTGTCGGAGGAGCTCTCAACATCCACTGTTATAAAACCGCTTTCCTCGTCTTGCTGCCGGCTAGCTGTACTGGAGCTCGCGGTCGAGGCATTCGACGTCTTTGTCTCCTCGACGAGAGGTACTTGGCGTCTCCGTCTCCTCGGCGATGGAGGAAGAAGACTCGCATTGAGCGGCGGTCATGGCTGTGTATGGCGGCGGAGGAGGTGGATGCCGGGCAGATCGAACGGCGGCGTCACAGCTGCCGCTCTCCTCGCTTGGCCGCACGACCTCTGTTTTTTGGCTGCCGACGGGGGAGCAGGGGAGGTCGCTCCGTCCGAGTTAACCTTTGTCCACCCAGGATCCGGCGGGAACCAGCGCTCCTTTGGCTTGGATGGACGCTAAACTACCCATGAACACCATCGCATAGCCATGAATACTGATATAATCAATGTAAAACCGACAGGCCCATGGATTAAAAAAACTCATGAAATATATTTCACTTGAAATCTAAACTACTCACAACACTGTATCTCTTTTTTGAGATGTATCTCTTTTCCATGCACCGTGGTCGTATGGCAAATAACACACCACTATTACGGCAACATATCATGCAGATTACACACGAGAATAAAACGCAGAATGACTATCAACCATGGGATCTAACAATTAGAACCTGATAACACTGTTTCGGGCTCTACAGTTCATGGTCACATCCCTAGGCTTCAACATAGTGCTCTACTTTTTTCCTTGAGTTTGCCAGATTTACTGCTTCAACATACTGCTTCATGGTCACGTCCCTAGGCTTCAACATACTGCTTCATGGTCACGTCCCTAGGCTTCAACATACTGCTTCATGGTCACGTCCCTAGGCTTCAACATACTGCTTCTGCTTCTGCTTTGCGGGCGACAGCAACACATCGTGGGCATAGGGCGTCCTCCTAGGCCCGTTGTCTTTCGGGCAGCGCGGATTTAGGGCTTGGGGAGGAGGAGGTGTTTTGGCGGCGGCAATGAAGGCGATTTGGCAAGGACCTCCTTGGCGATGCTGACGTGCGTCCGCCATGGCGGGCGGCAGTTGCATCGGGTCTGGCCCGGGTCCGATCTGGACCTCTGGTTGCGGAGGCAGTTGCACACCGGGATCTGGCGAGTCGCTTCGGTGGCATGCTGGACCGTCTTCTCCTCTACCTCCGGCTAGTGGCGTGAGGGCTGCTAGATCTGATTGAATAAAGGGGGTGGTCCCAGGGTTCATCTCACGCCAAGACGAAAATCGGCTTGATGTTTATCTCCATTGATCTGGTTACAGTGTCGTGTTTCGAAAGGCTCTGTCGGCGAACTCCATAGTACGCACATGCCGAGAGATCGCTGGATTGGGTAGGATTCGGTCGTGTGCACCCTGTAGGGGTTCGTAGCATGGAAAACAAAAAAATTCTACCGCATGCACACAAACAAGCCAAGATCTATCTACTAGATTGTAGCAACGAGTCGATAGAAGCACTCACCCTCGAAGATTCCAAAGCGGTTAACGAGAGCAGATTCTCGTGGGGTGATGTAGTCGTACACTTGCCGATCTCAAGATCGCGTAGACGATCCTTCCGGCGCTGCGTTCCGGCAGCGCTTCCGCAGCCGGTCACACGTTCGGTACTCGATGAAGACCTTCCTCTCCCTTGTTCCAGCAGGCAGCGGAGGTTATAGTTCTCCCCTCGCGATTCCGGCAGCACGACGGCGTGGTGTCGGAAGTAGAGGGTAGATCCCGCAGGGCTTCGCCTAAGCCGGTGCGAGTTATGGCGGATCTAGGTTTTCCCGGTGATCTAGGGTTTAGAAGACCGGGAGGAGGAGGAGGGGTCGGTGGCGGCGGCGAGCGGCGGCGGCGCGGTGTGAGAGGGGCTAGGGCTTGTGGTGTTGGGGCAGCCCTCCCCCTCTATTTATGAGAGGAGGGGCAGCCTTGGAAGGGGTGGGTTTGAATCCAAACCCAAAACCAAGTTGGATTGAGAGAAGGACTTGTTTTTTCTCCCACTAGGAAACCATTGTTCTAGTTTGACTTTTCAAACTTTCCGTTTGACTTTCAATTTAGAGCTTTAATTCTCTCTTGCAAATTCCCATACCAAGTGACCTAAGATATGATCCAATCATTCCACTTACCCGTGAAACATTCATGGACCATTCTCCTTCCGGATCGGTGAACCTTCTAGAACCTCTCTGATGAAAACATCGGAATCTTTCCCGAACTCCGAAATTGGACTTTCCTTATATGAATCTTATTCTCCGGACCATTCCGGATCTCCTCGTGATATCCCGGATCTCATCCGAGACTCCGAACAACATTCGGTATCCCTACTAACATTCCATATCTACTAAACAACATTGAATCCTTAAGCGTGTCTCCCTACGGTTCGTGAATTATGCGGACATGACCGAGACACTTCTCCGATCAATAACCAATAGAGGAATCTGGAAATTCATATGGCTCGCACATATTTCTATGATTACTTTGCGATCGAATGAACCACTTACATACGATACCAATTTCCCTTTGTCTCACGATAATTTACTTATCCGAGGTTTTGATCGTCGGTATCTCTGCATACCTAGTTCAACCTCGTTACCGATAAGTACTCTTTTCTCGTTCCCATGATATGTGATCCCTTGTGATACAGTCACATGCTTGCAAGCTATTTGGATGAAATTCCACCGAGAGGGCCCAGAGTATATCTATCTGTCATATGGATGGACAAATCCCACTCTTGATTCATGTGCCTCAACCCATACTTTCCGAACACTCAATGCCACCTTTATAGCCACCCAGTTACGGTGTGGTGTTTGATGTCATCAAAGCATCCTTTCGGTGATGGTGATTAGCACGATCTCATGGTCGAAGGAATTAGGTTACTATGTATCAGAAATCTTATAGCAAACGAACTATTGAAATGACTTGATCTTTATGCTATGCTTATCTATAGGAGTATGTCCATCATACCATTCTCCTAATGATATGATCTTGTTATTAATAACATCTCAATGTTCATGATCGAGAAACCACGATCATCTATTAATCAACAAGCTAGTATTACAAAGAGGCTTTACCAGGGACTCTAATTTAGTTTACAAATCACACAAGTATTAATATTTCCGGTTAATACTATTATAGAATGAATGTAAATATTTATTGTCGTGGTGTGGAAGATGATCCCAGCCGAAGCGCTGTGCCCCATGGTGGGCGCCAACTGTCGTGGTGTGGAACACGGCAGAGCCATCGGGATGGCAAAGAAGGGACACACGGATGCATTCGGTGGCTCATGCAACGGGTTGGGCACGGTGCACTGCAAACACAGGGACGTACCCAGGTTCGGGGCCCTCTTGGCGAGGTAACACCCCTACTCCTGCAAGATGAACTAGGTATGGGAGCTTGATGCTCAGTACAGATGCTCCTTGAGTTGTTTCCTTTGCAACTATCGATGGCTAGAGGAAGATGGGAGCTAGATGCTAATACTTCTATCCTTCTCTTGTTGCCTATTGTCTCTTACCTAGAACCCTGGCTCCGCCCTCCCTTATATACTGGTCTAGGGGGCAGATTACAATTCGGGTCCTAGGGTTTACTGTTTGGATATGGGTTTACTAGGCAGGGTCGGCTGCAGGGTCCAGCCGGTGGGCCAGGACCCAGTCCGCCCTTATTTTAGCATCATCCTTCTCTTTAGTGGTCATCCGAACTTCCTTTGGGGCGTCACCCCTGCTTTAACGGTCACCCGGACTACTTTTGCCAGTCCAGCCGACCGTCTCGCTTTAACTTCGTCGGGTAGCGCAGGGCATGACGGCATGCCAGCTTCTTTGATGACGAGGGAGAGCCAAAAGCGTACCCCACACGGGGCGTCAGTCCTTCCGTGCTCTCCATAGAATCCGAGGTGAGCCGGGTGGGAACGGCCACCCGGCCAGTCCTTCTGGCCACCGGCTAGACGGGCCAGCCGGGAAGGTTATAAGCCCAGCCGTGCTTCCTTGCCAGACGGTTGGAATTGTATTTCTTGGAGGCTAGGCGGCCTCCATCTTCTGGAGCCGACCTACTTATGCCTGGCTTTCCCCACCCGGGGGTTATCCCCCCGACACTAGTCCCCCAAGCACGTATGGGCTTGGCCGGTGGGCAAGATCTTCCGTGCTCCTTCTTGTCCTGAGAGGTTTGCTTTATCTTTTCTGGCTGCGTCTTTTGCTTTTGCTTTCCGGCTGGAGTCAACCGGCTGCGGAATCGATGGCCGTCCACTGGGTGTAAACAGCGAAGGCAAGTACCGGCTGGCGGAGCTGAAGACGAAACGTTTGGCTAGATGACGTCATTGATGCCGTCACCCACGCCCGTGGCTCTGGCGCACGTTGCGTCAGTTTGACTTCCGCGTCACTGCGTCAGTTTTTGGCAACTGCGCACGCAACCTTGCCGCAGCGTTTCCTCGGGGCAAGGGCGCACACCTTGCCTCCTGCTGAAGCCCTGGGATCTTCTGTGGCAATCACGACGGCGCAGGGGATCAGGAGCCGAAACACCGCGCAGCTGTGGCACCGTGACGCCACGCGTCGCGCAGAAGCCAAAGGGGCGACATTGCCGCTTGCGAAGGTAAATAGGGTTCCGAGGGGATCGGTTCCCACACTTGTCCATCCTCCGTTGCATCTTCTCCTCGTGCCCTTGCGCTCCTTGTTCTTGCGAGCCCTTTCCCTGTTGCCGCCGGCTGCCCCCTTTTCTCCAACCACGGCCTCCTCCTCTTCTGAGATGTTGTCGGAGCAATGCGGCGGTTGGTGCGGGTCCTTCGTGATCGATGATACCATCAACAAGTATCGGTGGGGGAGGTTTCTTCCCTCGTCGTTGCTCGTGGAGTACCGGCTTGCGCCGAAGGGGGAGCGGGTGCCAAACCCCCGGCCGGAGGAGCGCGTCGTCTTCCTCGCGCATTTTGCGTGCGGCTTCGGCCTCCCCGTCAGCCTGTTCCTCCTCCAGCTCTTTGGCTTCTTTGACCTCCAACTTCACCACCTTGGCGCCAATGCCATGGCACAGCTTTCGCACTTCGCGGCCTGCTGCGAGTCGTACCTTGGGGTGTGGCCCGAGGTGGCGAACTTCCTCAAGTTCTTCCACTTCAAGGCCCAGAACATCGTCAAGGGTGGCCCGCTGACGCGGACGGGCTGCTGTGTCGTCTACCCGTGGACCTCCTCTCCGATGCCGCGGTTCGAGCTCCCCGACACCGTCAAGCTGTGGCAGCACACATATTTCTATGTGAGCAATTCCACGGAGATTAACTGGATCTGCCTTCCGCCCTTCATGGATGCGCCTTCGCCGCAGAGGGGCTGGATGACGAAGAGCATGGGCACGGTGGCGGACCTCGATCGGATGGCCGCCCGGCTGGAGACGATGGTGGGGACGGAGAGGCTCACCGCCCGGGACATCACATTGTCGTGGATGGTGTGTCGCATGCTTCCGCTGCAGAAGGGGTCGCACAAGATGTGCCATCTTTCGACCGCCAACGACCCGACGAGGACGTCCTGGAAGGATGTGCCCATCTAGGATCTGTGGAACTGGATCTCCATGATCTCCAAGTTCCGCATCGAGGCCAACTGGCCATGCTCCTGCCCTCCGTACCATCGCGGCCGGCTGCCACCGTCGGTAAGTTTTTCTCTGGTTGCTTTGCGCCTTGCTTCTTGTATTTGCTAGCTTTGCTTGGGTGCCTTATGCCCTCCTTTTTTGATTAGTTGTTCACGGCGTAGCTGGCCGAAGATGGCATGGGTGACTTCCCGCTTCCGTCCTTCTTGGAGAACAGGAAGCCGAAGAAGTACCCCCAGACGGAGCCCGAAGGGTTTCCCGTCCGGGCGGATGACGGCCCCCCCCCCCCCCCCGGATCCTCATGGTATGTTGCTGCTCACAACTTTTTCTTTCACCTTTTCTCTTGAGGTTATGGTATTTACACCTTTCTTGTGCCGCAGTCGATGTCACCGACGAGGAGGGTCCCCGAGAAAGACCCGCGGCGAGAGCCCGGGGAAAGAGGGCGGCACCTGTTGCCTCTCCCGCTCCAGTTGAGACGAAAAAGATGCGCCGAGGGCGTTAGGTTGTTGCTCCACCCTCCGTCGCCAGGTTAGTGTCTCTCTTGCCCTTGCTTGCCATTCTGCGGTTTTGCTGCTTTTTCTCCTTTGACTCTTCGTTCCGTGCAGCGAGGCCATGGTGCTCGGCGATGGAGGTGTCGCCGCCATGCCTCCTCCACCTCCTCTGCCGGTTGAAGAGGTGGCGAGGTCGCCGGCTGCGCTCGCGCCGGCTGTGGCCAGCCCGGCTGCGCCAGCCGTTCCATCTCCGCCCAGGGCGCCAGAGGGCTCTCCGACCATGGGGCTGCTGCACCAGGCCCCTGCGTATTCACGGTTGGGCCAGCTATTTGCAGCTGCGCAGGACCCGAAGACCCCTTTCCTTCACCTCGGAGCTAGCGTGAACCCAGCTTGGAGCGCTACTCCAAGCAGCTCTGCCAGGCCCGTCATCACGGAGGTGACGGAGGGAGCGGGGGCCGTGCAGGAGGCAGCGGCGGATGCCAGCCAGCCGGATGGCGGTCAACCGGCTGGGAGGGAGTTGGTGGTGGCTGCACCTTTGGGAGCAGCTTCCGATGATGACAATGTTGTCGTCACCGGAGCGAGGCCAGCTCCGGCTGTGCTGACGCCGGCTGCGATCCTTGCCCAGCTCTCCGGCTCGGCACCTGTCGTGCTTAGCCAGGTTCGCCACCTGGTTGAGGTAATGGAACAGGGCCTTGGCGAGGCCAAAAAATTGTATGTTTTGATGGAGTTAAGTCGTTGCCCTTCACATGTTTTCCGCTCTTTCGTCCGGTTTACTCCTCTAATGCTGATTTGCTTTCTTGCTACAGAAAGTGTTTATGGAGTCTGTGAAGAGCACCCGGGACCTTGGCCGTAAGATTGCTTCTTAGGATCTGTCTTGGCGATTGGATCCCTTTTCCCGTTTTTTGTTGACCATCGGCTATCCTCCTACAGCCATGATCCAGGACAAGGAGAAGGAGTTGGAGCACCTCAAGGCTGAGGTTGCCCGGCTAGAGGAATCGAACAAGGCATGATAGGCGCAGTTCGATCAACTTGCTGCGGCCAAACACCATCTTGAGGTTAGTATGGAGCGGGGCAAGAAAACGGCTGATATTCAGGCGGAGGCACTGAAGAACTTTGAGACAATCTGCACCCAGCAGGAGGGGACAATCCAGTCCCTTCGCCGCAGGGAGGAGGAGCTCAATCAGCACCTCCAGAACGTCTCGGAGATGGTCGTCAGTAAGTTTTCTAGCTACTATCTTCCGTTGTGCCGTGACCTGCTCGATCTTGTTGGTTTATTCTGCTGTGTGTCTGGCTGCAGCTCACTATCCTGAGGCAACCGAGATGGCCATGGAGAAGCTACCGCTGGAGGAGGTTGGTCGTGACCTGACCGCCCTCGACTTGGTCAAGGTGGTGGCGGAGGAGAGCAACGGCTTGCGTGCCATTGGCAATGATCTCTTCCACTACATCTGGCCGGACGCGGGCCTGGTCGTGCACGACATGGCTAGCCTGGCCATGGCGCTGTCCAAGGGCATCGACGTGCTGGACGTGCACAAGGAGTGGGCTGCTCGAGGCGGGGCAGAAATGGCGCTGGCGATGGTGAAGTCATGGTATCCTGGCATCGATCTGAGCATGGTCGACCACGGCTTCCGCCTTGGGACGACCTACAAGGGTCTTCGCGAGAACCTTCCTGAGCTCCAGGCCTGCGGGATGAAGATAGTCACCTACGTGGACCTGGAGCGTGACTTCATCACCCCCGGAGAGCCACATCCGTTCCACTAGGAGCCGGCGCCTTGGAATCCCATTGACGTGCCTTCCAGCAGCCAGACTCCTTCCGCCGACGCCGGTGCCGCTCCTGCTGATCCAGCTGCCGCTCCTTCCTCTTCGCAAGCTCCTGAACCTTGATCCCCGGGATGTCGGGTGTATTTGTTAAATTTGCTACCTGATGTGCTACACTTGGGCTGACTTCTGTCGCCAACCTTTGAATTTGGGCGGAGCCATCATGCTCTGTTTTACGGCTTGGTTCCTTTTGCTAATCTTTGTTTGTGTCTTCGTCATTTGCGGTCTTTTATGCTCGCACCGGCTAGTGTTGTCACCCGGGCTCGAGCTCTTTTGCCGTCCTGACTTGGTTTTATGGGTGCGCGGGAGCGCGTCCACTAGGTGTAGTCCCTGAGGTTCGGACCGGCTGGGGTAGCCAGTCGGGGCAAAGCTCTTTTGGCTACTTTGACTTGAGCTTCTGAGTGCGCGGGAGCACGTCCACTGGGTGTAGTCCCAGAGGTTCGAGCCGGCTGGGGAGCCAGCCAGGCGAAGCTCTCTTTGCTACCTTGACTTGAGTTTGTGGGTGCGCGGGAGCGCGTCCACTGGGTGTAGTCCCCGAGGTTCGGGCCGGCTGGGGAGCTAGCCGGGGCGAAGCTCTCTTGGCTACGTTGACTTGAGTTTGTGGGTGCGCAGGAGCGCGTCCATTGGGTGTAGTCCCCGAGGTTCGGGCCGGCTGGGGAGCCAGCCGGGGCGAAGCTCTCTTGGCTACCTTGACATGAGTTTGTGGGTGCGCGGGAGCACGTCCACTGGGTGTAGTCCTCGAGGTTCGGGCCGGCTGGGGAGCCAGCCGGGGCGAAGCTCTCTTGCCACCTTGTTTCCTGCCAACTTGTGGCTCGGGTCATGCAAGACAAAGCATTGCTTTGGGTTAGTTTTCTTGTGCATATGCTCATGCGTTAGTTGGTATTTATCGTAGTAGGAAAATGGACATGCGCCCCTTCGAGGTAGGCCATGAGCAACTCCCCTTTTCTCAGCGATTATTGGCCCTTCAAGCATTTTTCCTTGCCGGCCGTCAGCCGGATTGCGGTCTGCAGCCGAAACCGAAGGAGTTGCTATGTTGGCGTGCCTCGCGATACTTCGGTTTGCTGTTGTTGGCTTAACTTTTGTAGGGCGCAACCAGTTTGCCTGGACGCCCTTGCTTTCTACGCCGGCATCTTCTTGTCGCATGCGCTTTGAGTTTTTTCTCTTGCCGGGTCGACAGCCGTCATGCATACTGAAGCCAGAACCGAAGAGGTTACTCTAGGCGCCGCGTGCAATGTTATGCCGTCTGTAGAAATCGTGGGGCCTAGGAAAGCCGGTACTAAAATGCAGATGGTGCGCAGAGTTGGGACGAAGTCCTTAGAGATGCACCAAGTTTCTCATTCTTTTTGAGTTGTTACATAAAAAAGGGAAGATACATACACTTTTCTAAGTGTAAAATGGTCGGAGCAGGCTGGCGTTGCATGGGCGCTCCGTCTCCTCATCCGAGCGATCTGCCTTGTTCTTCATCGGTTGCTGTGCGTCGATCAGATAGTACGAATTGTTGTGGAGCGCTCGGCTGACGGTGAACGGTCCCTCCCATGGCGGGGACAACTTGTGCATTCCCTTGGTGCTCTAGACCAGGCGTAGCACCAGGTCTCCCACGCGGAAAGAGGTGGGCCTGATCCGGCTGGCGTGGTATCGGCGTAGGTCTTGCTGGTAGATTGTTGATCTAGACAGATCCAACTCGCATGCCTCCTCGAGCAAGTCCACGATGTCCTCCCTTGCCTCCTTGGCTTCCTGCTCAGTGTAGAGCTGCTTGCGAGGTGCGTCGAACTGGATGTCCGTGGGGAGAATTGCTTCTGCCCCATAGACGAGGAAGAACGGCGTGAAGCCGGTTGAGCGGTTGGGTGTGGTGCGTAGGCTCCAAAGCACTGCTGGTAGCTCCTCTATCCAGCATCCAGGTGACCTGACGAGCGGTTCGATGAGCCTCGGCTTTATTCCGGCTAGCACCAGACCATTAGCGCGCTCGCATTGTCCATTGGACTGTGGGTGTGCAACCGATGCCAGATCCAGGCGGATCCCCTTTTCTCCACAGAAATGAGCGAAGACTCCTTTCGCAATGTTGGTTCCATTGTCAGTAATGATGTTGTGAGGGTAGCCAAAACGGATGATGATGTCTGTGAAGAACTTGATCATCGTCGCCCCATCCAGCTTCTTGATTGGCTTTGCCTCGATCCACTTGGTGAACTTGTCCACGACGACGAGAAGGTGCGTCATGCCGGATCAAGCTGTCTTGAATGGCCCAACCATGTCCAGGCCCCAGACTGCAAACGGCCAGGTGATCGTTATTGTCTTGAGTGCCGCTGACGGCGTGTGCTTCAACTGGCCGAATCGCTGGCAGCCGCTGCATGTCTTGACTATTTCTTCGGCGTCCTTCAGCGCCGTTGGCCAATAGAAACCATGCCGAAGGGCCTTGGCTGCTATCGCCCTTTGATGAGGCATGGTGGCCACATTCGCCCTGGTGAATGTCTGTCAGAAGCTTGGCTCCTTCCTCCCGGCTGACGCATCGCTGGTAGATGCCTCCGACGCTGCACTTGTACAGCTCATTGTTGATGATGGTGTAGGCGCTTGCCCTTCGTCGCACTTGTCGTGCTGCCACTTCTTCTGTTGGGAGTTCACATTTGGCAAGGAAATCCATGAACGGCTTTGCCCGGTCGGGCGTCTCCCGTATGGTGTGCACCGCCTATATGATGAGCTTGATCTCCTCGCGGATGGTCGGCTCCAGAGTGTCGGGGGGTCTGCCGGGTGGAAGGGTGCTGATGTCGACCGTGGGCAGCGTCAAGGTAGTCCCCGGGTGCGGCGCGGAAGTCCCCGGGTGCGGTGAAGCAGTCCCCGGGTGCGGCGCGGAAGTCCTCGAGTGTGGCACGGCAGTCCTCGGGTGCGATGAAGCAGTCCCCGGGTGCGGCGCGGCACCGGCTACTCCTGGATCCGCGTCGAGCACGATGGAGTCAGATTCTGGTGAGGGGGTGATGGAGGGCTTGCGTAGGTGCTCAAGGGAGACTCTGGGCGGTATGGATTGTCTTGTTGACCCGACCCTGGCCAAAGCGTCAGCGGCTTCATTGTTGGCCCTGGGTACGTGGTGAAACTCGCATCCTTCGAAACAAGCGCATAGCTGCTGGACGAAGAAACGGTAGAGGGCCATGTTCCCGTCCCTGGCGTCCCATTCGCCAGATACTTGTTGTACCACTAAGTCCGAATCTCCGAAGCACAACACCCTCTGAATGCCTATCTGCTTGGCCTTTTTGAGCCCATGGATGAGTGCTTTGTACTCGGCGACATTGTTGGAAGCTTTGAAGTGGATCTGGAGAACGTATTCCAGCCGGTCGCCTTTGGGAGAGGTTATCACGATTCCGGCTCCGAGTCCTCCTCTCATTTTTGACCCATCCAAGTGTAGCTTCCAGTAAGTTGAATCTGGCACTGGGGGCATGTATTGTGTCTCCCCCAATCGACGATGAAATCAGCCAATGCTTGCGACTTGATTGCTGTGCGTGGCTCGTACTGGATGTTATGCGCAGAGAGCTCGATGGCCCATTTTGCCACGCGGCCGGTGGCGTCTTTGTTTCCGATGATCTCCGCAAGTGGGGCCAATGCTACCACCCGGATGGAGTGCTCCTGGAAGTAATGCTTGAGTTTCTTGGCGGCCATGTACACGCCGTACACCAGCTTCTGGTAGTGAGGGTAGTTCTGTTTGGACAGCGAGAGCACCTCACTCAGATAGTATACGGGGTGCTGGACCATCTGAGCCTTTCCTTCCTCTGGCCGCTCGACGACCAGCACCATGCTGACCACTCTGTTTGTGGCAGCGATGTACATCAGCATGGGCTCCTTTGCGGCTGGCGCCGCCAGGATGGGTGGCGAGGTGAGCATGCGCTTGAGGTCTCGGAAAGCTTCATCCACCTGAGCTGTCCAGACAAATTTGTCTGTCTTCTTCATCAGCTGGTACAGGGGGAGGGCCTTCTCTCCCAGCGGCTAACGAATCGGCTGAGTGAAGCGAGGCACCCGGTGAACTTATGCACGTCGCGTAGGTTCTGTGGCATCTCCATGCGCTCTATGGCTCCGATCTTCTCCGGGTTCGCCTTGATTCCACGCTTGGAGACGAGGAAGCCCAGGAGCTTGCCGGCTAGGACGCCGAACACGCATTTTTCTGGGTTCAGCTTGATCTGGAAACGGCGGAGGTTGTCGAACGTTTCCTTCAGGTCTTCAAGGAGCGTGTGTTGTTCCTTGGTCTTGATGACGACGTCGTCGACGTAAGCGTGTACATTCTTTCCAATCTGCGTCTGCAGGCATTTCTGCATGTAGTGCTGATAGGTTGCGCTTGCGTTCTTCAATCCGAAGGGCATGGTGGTGTAGCAGTATGCTCCATACAGGGTTATGAACGATGTCTTTATTTGATCGGTTACATTGAGCTTGATCTGGTGGTAGCCCGAGTAAGCGTCCAAAAAATACAAAAAATCGCATCCAGCGGTGGAGTCGATGACCTGATCAATTCGCGGTAGGGCGAAAGGATCCTTGGGGCAAGCCTTGTTGAGACTGGTATAGTCGACGCACATGCGCCATGTCTTGTTCTTCTTCAGCACCAGCACCGGGTTGGCGAGCCATTCTGGGTGGAAAACTTCTGAAAGTACAAAGGAAGTCGCCTAGAGGGGGGTGAATAGGCTTTTAAAAATATTACGGTTTAGGCTCAAGTAAATGCGGAATAAAACTAACGTTTAATTTATTGAGCACAAAACCTAGCCACTAAGTTCACCTAAGTGCACCAACAACCTATGCTAAGCAATACAAGCAACAAGGTGATAGTAAGGTATAAATACTTCAAACACGATGGCTATCACAAAGTAAAGTTCATAAGTAAAGGGCTCGGTAGAGAGATAACCGATGGAAGCGAAGATGAAGATTTGTTTCCCGAAGTTCACTTCCAAAGAAGCTACGTCTCCGTTGGAGAGGTGCGATGGCGCAATGCTCTCCGAACGCCACAAATGGCTCACCTTGAGGTGTGGTGGCTCGATGCTCACCCAACGCCACACAAGGCCTCACCCCGGATGCGGAAGCACGCAACTCAACGACGCCACAAAAGGCTCACCCTATTCTCCCAAGTGCGCACCACAAAAGGCGGGCACTTGCTCCACTATGGGACGTTTGAGGGAGGTCACCGAACCCGTACAAGATTGGGGCTAACTCCACAACTCAATTGGAGGCTCCCAACAACAAAGCCATAAAAGGCTACAATGCCATAAAAGGCCAACAATGCCACAAAAGGTCAACAAGACCACAAAAGGTCAACAAGACCACAAAAGGTCAACAATCCAACCACACAACCATCTAGGATTCCAAGGAACCCAAGAGAAACAAGCTCACAAGCTTGAACTCGCCGAATCTCCGAGGAGAACTCAAACCTATGCACCAAATGCAAGGGCAAGTCCTTTTCTCCCAAATTCCAACAAAGCTACAAAAGCTATTGGGGGAATAAGGGAGGAAGAACACAAGAGGAGAATACAAAAATCTCCAAGATCTAGATCCCAATGATTCCTTCACAAAGAAGGGATTTGTCTTGGGGGGATTGTAGATCTAGATCTCCTCTCTCAAATCCCTCAAAAAGATGCAAGAATCATAGGAAGGGAAAGGGAGAAGGGAGAGGGAAAGCTTCTTCAAGGACACCAATGGAGGAGAGAGAGAAAGCCAAGACCCAAGAAGAAAAGTTGTTACCCACGAAGGGGAAGAGGAGCCCCTTTTAAAGGGCTCCCAGATCTGCCTGTTATGGGCATTCACGACTCCTGGCCGGAACTTCCGGTGGGAGGCCGGAAGTTCCGGTGGCACATAGCCAACGGTCAAAAACTGCGGAGCGAGAAACTGAAAAAGCGAGTTCTGGTCGGAACTTCCGCCGGTCCACCGGAACTTCCGGTGGGAGCGAAACTTCCGGCGGAAGTTCTGACAGAAGTTCTGTCAAATAGACAAATCCAAAACAGAAGGTTACTGAACGTGAGCGGAAGAAGACCCGGAACTTCCACCAGAACTTTCGGCGGCAAAGATGCCCTAGCGGAATTTCCGGTGGGAAGCCGGAACTTCCGGTCAGGGAAATTCCAGAAACCAGAAAACCAGAAACGCAATAACTTTTGCATCCGAACTCCAAACGGGATGAAACCAATTTTGTTGGAAAGATAACGACGAATAGAATCCATGAACATATTTATGAAGTATCCCCCAAGGTGTGGAGCCAAAAAACTCGCAAGATCAAAAACCGCAATAAGATATGCAAGTGAAATCCTTAGATGATGAACTAGAGCTTATTAAGATGATGACCACAAGCTCTAGATTCTCTCATGGACGAGAACCAAATAAAAACCAATAAAGATGATGTTGTGAATGCAAAGGTTTGAGATTTCTCTGAACGATGCAAACGAGACACCCGCTTGAGAGCCCCTCTTGATAGAACGGCTATTTATCCTAAACCCGGTCTCCCAACTAACAATACGAGACCAGCAAAAGAAAATCCCTATCAAGAACATACCTTTGCCTTGATCATCCCACTTGAACTTGATGTAGACCGTCTTGTTCTTCTATAGTGGGAACACCTTTCTTGGATGCTCTTGCTTGATGAAGATGAAGACTTGCAAATTGCTCCCCCATACCCCATGGGGAAACCTCTTCTTTGAACTTGTCTTCATCATTCCATGAGCACGAGGATGGAAAGCTTTAAGCATGAGATCTTCTAGAGATGGCGCATCTTGAGCTCGTCCTTCTTCATCCCTACTTGAGGTTGATCCATCTTGATGAAACTCTTTGCACATGTCTTGATCAACCTTCAAGCTCCTTCTTTCTTCATGATTCCAATGGGCACAAAGCCCTTGGACATTTCTTCATCTTCCAACCTTGAGACCAACACATGGCCCAAGCGATCCAATGGACAAACCTACAAGTGAAACTCAAATTACACATTAGTCCATAGAGATCGTCATTAATTACCAAAACCACACATGGGGGCATACATGCCCTTTCAACTTCCATGATGAAGCCGGTAGCGAGCAGCCATGTGATCTCCTCACCAATGGTTCTTCTTTTTTCTTCTACGAAGCGACGTAAAGATTGCTTGACCGGCTTCGCATCCGGTCGAACATGAAGGGAGTGCTCAGCGAGTTCCCTCGGGACACCTGGCATGTCTTTGGGGCACCATGCGAAAATGTCCCGATTCTCATGGAGGAAATCGACGAGCGCGCTTTCCTATTTGCTGTCCAGGCCGTCTCCGACCAGGACGAACTTGCTTGGGTACTCCTCGTTCAGCAGGATCTTCCTTGTTCCCTGCGAGGGCTTGAATTGTGATTCTCCAGCCGGTTTGGACTCTCCAACCGGTTTGGACTCTCCAGCCGGCATGTCCTTCTGCAGAGCCGCCATGTTCTGCATTATGTTGTGCTTCTCTTCAGTGATGATCATTGCCTCGTCCAGCTTGGAGCCGTGTGAGGCGCACTCGATCGAACGCTTGTAGCATCCATCGACGGTAATCACTCCCTTTGGGTCTGGCAGCTTCATCTTGAGGTATGCGTAGTGCGGCACTCCCATGAACTTGGTGAGAGCTGGGCACCCCAGTATGGCATGGTAGGCGCTGAAGAGATTCACAACCTCGAACCAAATTGGCTCACGGCAGAAGTTGTTCTCGCTGCCGAAGATGACGTCTAGCTGGATCTTGCCGATTGGGGAATGCGATGGCCCCGGTACTGCTCCATGGAACGAAGTGCTTGAGGGTTCCAGCTGGGATTTACTGATGCCCAACCTCTCGAGGCTGCTCCGGTAAAGGAGGTTGATGCTGCTTCCTCCATCGATCAGCACCCAAGAGAAGCGGCATGAATGCTTCTTGGAGATGATGATGGGGTCCAGGACCAACGCGTAGCTACCAGGGCTTGGTAACACGGCCGGCTGATCCTCCTTGCTCCAGGTGATCGCCTGATCAGACCAGTGCAGGTACTGAGGGACGGGTGGGATGATTGCATTCACCTCCGCCTCACGTCTCCGCTTGGCATGCTTCGTTTCCGGCTCCGCCAGGAATATGTGGTAGTTACCCACCTGTCATGGTTAACCATCTTCGTCATCCTCGCGGCGGTTGCGTCGTTCTCTGTTATCCGGTGGGCCTCCGGCTGGAGGTGGAGGTGGTGGTGGGAGTCCACCGGCTTCGGCCATTTTCTTTGTCCAGCTGCATTGGCGCGTCGTGTGGTTCGCGGGCTTGTTGCTGCCGCTGTGAAACTTGCACGTCCCATCGAGCATGGACTCGATGGTGTACTTAAGACGAGGCGGCCTATCATCCGGCCTCTGCCTCCGACTGCCTCCTGCAGCCGGATCCTCATGCATCGTGGATACCTCTTTAGTACCGTACCGGCTATCCGGCTGGTCGTCTTTCCTCTTGCCGTGGCGGTTGTCGTGACCGTGCCGCCTGGGATGATGGTCGCCTGGCTGGCGACGCTCCGCTTGCTCGTCCGTGACGATTTGGCCTTGGTCGTCCACCACGATGGGCTTCTTCATTGCCGCGTCCGCGGTGGCGTACTTGTCCGTGATGGCCATGACCTGAGCCATGGTTTGTGGGTCTGCCCGGCTGAGTTTATGCTTCAGCATGGTGCCGTCTCGGCAGCCGTTGGTGAAGAAGTCTATCGCCTGGTGCTCACGCACCCCTTCACATGAATTGTGCATGCTGGTCCACCGACTGAGGTAGGCGCGATCCGACTCGTCCTTGCCTTGCACGCAGAGGGCGAGCTCGCGAGGCCGACCCGGCCGCTTGTATGTTCCGGTGAAGTTGCGGATGAACGCCTCTTCGAAGTCCAGCCACTCGTTGATGTTGTTGTCGGGGAGGCTGTTGAGCCACGTCCTTGCTGAGTCGACGAGCATGAGGGGGACATAGCGGACGGCCAAGTGGAGGTTGCCATTGGCGATTCCTATCGCGGTGGTGTAATTGACCAACCAATCCTCAGGCTTTACGGTCCCGTTGTACTTTAGCGTGTCTCTTGGGAGCGAAAATCCCTTCGGAAACGGCTCGTTCCGAATGCGCGGGCCAAAACACTTTGGGCCAGCCGGACTTTCCTCCTCCAGGGTGCGTGACTGCACCAGGAGGTCGATGTGCTCCCGCGCATCAGCTGGTTCTCGGGGACCGAGCCGGCCCTTCAGACGCGACGCAGGGGCGTCCTTGTTCGCGTCTGCTTTCTCCTCTGGTGCCCGCGCCTTTTTCCCCTAGGAGGCTCCGCCTGCGCGACTAACGCTGGAGGTTGCGGCGTCACGGTTGTGGCGACCGTGGCTGCCAGATTCGCCACGCGGGCGACTGTTTTGCCCAACTCTCCCTGGGGAAGAGGCTTGCTGATGTTTGCTTCCTCCATGCGTCGTCTGGTCTACGCCTTTGCGGACGACGATGTCACGGGAGTTGCCCACCTGGCAGGGGACGCCCTCGGCTTGCTGCTTGTTAGCAGTGGCCACGAGGAGCTGCACACGCTCCTGCTGGCGACGGAGCTCCTCGCCCTCCAGATGCTTCAACTCTGCGGCCGCCGCCTCGGTCGCCCTCATGTTCTTGGCGGGAGTGCTATAGACGGGCTGCGCCACACCTGCATGTGAGTCGGCGGCGCGGTCCAGCTCCGACGCCAGGTCGTGCCCTCGATGCTGGATCTTCCTAGCGAAACCGTGAGCGGCGTTGTACTCGTGCACGGTGGCGTTCAGCCGACGCTGGTTAGCCGCGACCTTGGTGGCTTCCTCCAGGAGCTTTTGGCGTGTAGGTCCGAGTGCTGCCGCCGCCGCCGCTGGATCTGCCTCGACGACGACCGGAGCGCGCAGGTGCTGGATGGAGGCGGTGAGCGGGTCTTGCTCTTTCTCGAGCACAGAGATTTCTCCTCCGCCCGACGTTCTTGAGGCTGCCGATGGTTTTCACGAGCGTTCACCATCATGACTTCGACGCAACTTCCCCCTACGGCTGGGACGCGGGTGAGGGGCACGTCGAGGACGGGGGTGACCACGCTGGGAAAACCCTCAGCGACAGTGGCGACATAGACGCGAACGTCTCCAAAATGCATGATGGAGCCGTCGGCGGGGAAGGTGTTCCCAACGAAGCACGCTGCGTTGTCGATGACGCAGTCGAAGGCACCGAGCGTGATCATGAGGCCAGAGGCCATGCTTCGCCGGCGACGAGCGGAAGTCCCGTGCGGAAGATGATCCCAGCCAAAGCGTTGTGCCCCACGGTGGGGGCCAACTGTCTAGGTGTGGAACACGGCAGAGCCATCGGGGATGGCAAAGAAGGGACACACGGATGCATTCGGTGGCTCACGCAACGGGTTGGGCACGGTGCACTGCAAACACAGGGACGTACCCAGGTTCGGGGCCCTCTTGGCGAGGTAACACCCCTACTCCTGCAAGATGAACTAGGTATGGGAGCTTGATGCTCAGTACAGATGCTCCTTGAGCTGTTTCCTTTGCAACTATCGATGGCTAGAGGAAGATGGGAGCTAGATGCTAACACTTCTATCCTTCTCTTGTTGCCTATTGTCTCTTACCTAGAACCCTGGCTCCGCCCTCCCTTATATACTAGTCTGGGGGGCAGATTACAATTTGGGTCCTAGGGTTTACTGTTTGGATATGGGTTTACTGGGCAAGGCCGACTGCAGGGTCCAGCCGGTGGGCCAGGACCCAGTCCGCCCTTCTTTTAGCATCATCCTTCTCTTTAGTGGTCATCCGAGCTTGCTTTGGGGCGTCACCCCAGCTTTAACGGTTACCCGGACAGCTTTTGCCGGTCCAGCCGACCGTCTCGCTTTATCTTCGTCGGGTAGCGCAGGGCATGACGGTATGCCAGCTTCTTTGATGACGAGGGAGAGCCAGAAGCATATCCCGCATGGGGCGTCAGTCCTTCCGTGCTCTCCATCGAATCCGAGGTAAGCCGGGTGGGAACGGCCACCCGGCCGGTCCTTCTGGCCACCGGCTAGACGGGCCAGCCGGGAAGGTTATAAGCCCAGCCGGGCTTGCTTGCCAGACGGTTGGAGTTGTATTTCTTGGAGGCCAGGCGGCCTGCATCTTCTGGAGCCGACCTACTTATGCCTGGCTTTCCCCACCCGGGGGTTATCCCCCGACATTTATCATACACACAAAGATATAAGAATAACCACTTTTATTATTGCCTCTAGGGCATATCTCCAACACACCCATGTTTTTACTCTGGCCATTTGGATTCACAGAGAGAGCTTTGAAGCTCTGTTGGATGTTAATATCATGAGACATGTTCTCGTACCATGGTGCCCACGGAGTGTCATGAAGACTGAGATCTGAGGACTGACAATGATGGTTCGAGTCTAGGTGGTAATGCGAAATTGGCTTGGTGACCCGTGACAATTTTTAAACAAAAATTAACCTAAGATCTTAGAACATAACTCTAGTCCCGCTACCGTGATCCATTCTTAGGTAACAGTATATAACTCTAGGCCGCAGCCATCCTTGGCTATTTTTTTAGCAACGGAATTGGCCGAGCGCCTGCCCACTTGATCATGTGATCATTGATTCCCCAAATTGCACGCTTCAATTCTTCAATTAGAGGTCCATGCACCGACATGTCCAACTCCTGACTATCAAACTGTCTAGCTCCAGAATCACTTTGTCCAGTCTCAGCTCTTTTACCAGATCAACAACTCGCTTGCAGGCACGGAGCTCAGCTTCCTCAGGACGATCCAATAGAGAAGGGAACAAATGGCTCGTCCTAGCAATAAAACGAGCATCGTGGTCGCGAGCGACCACTCCTCCTCCGCCGCCTTCAACTTTTTTTTGAAATGGAGACTTAGTCCCGGTCTCTGCATGGTAGATGCATACCACCTTTTTATTAAATTTATTATAGTTAAAGTATTACAAAGGATTACATCATGGATCGCACAGGGTTGATACATGTATCAACCATCTAAATAGAAAGGAGGACATAAAATGGCTCTGCATCAATATGATAACCTATAATCAAAATGCCAGTTGCACCGGCTATATAAATCTCGTGCCACCGACTCTAGTCGGCTGCATCCAGCATCCGTAGCCTCGCGCTGCTCCATAGATTGCAGGAAGGACCATGAACGGATCCAATGAGTAGCCTGTGGTATAACCTGCATGAAAGAAGTATTTTTTGCTTTGTTAAAGATATAATCATTTCGTATGTTCCATATGGCCAGAGAAGAACACATACTCCAACTCGGATTTGTACTTTATCTTTCTCAGGCACCCCCCTTAACCAATTACCAAACAAATTATTAATAATAGTGGGAGGGGCTAAATTAAAAGCCATATGTATAATACGCCATACTACTTTTGCAAGGGAACAAGATAAAAACAAGTGTTGTATTGATTCATCCTGAGTTTAAAAACAACATTTCTTACATCCTTGCCAATTTCTTTTTATCAAGTTGTCTTTCGTGAGAATTAATTTTCGTTGTAAGAACCACATAAAAATTCTTATTTTAAGTGGTACTTTTATTTTCCATATGTATTTTCGCAAGTATCTAGTATGATCATTCATGTGGTCAAGGTATAGCGATTTTACTGTGAAAGAACCAGAGATTGTTAGCTTCCAAACAAATACATCTGGTTGTTCGGTCAAGTTGATGGTCATCAAACGATGCACTAGATGAAGCCATCTTGCCCCTCTATTGCCTGTTAGCGCTTGTCTGAAACCAATATTTAATGGCGTGTGTGCTAAGACATTTGCTACAGTGACATGTTTCCGCTGCACAATATTATATAAGATAGGATATTGATGAGATAATGGTGTATTGCCCAGCCATGTATCTTCCCAGAACCGAGTTTGCTCACCGTTTCCAATTTTGAAAGCGCCCCGGTCAAAAAATTCATCTTTAACTTTCATAAGACCTTTCCAAAAAGGGGAGTCTAAGGGTTTTGCCTTGACTTGAGGCAGCAAACTAGAGTGGAGGTATTTATTGTGTATGAGCTCTTGCCATACTCCTTGTTCATTTAATATCTTAGACAACCATTTACTTATCAGGCATTTGTTTTTCATGTCAAGTACCTCCACCCCGAGTCCCCCTTGGTCTTTAGATCGGCATATGATGTTCCACCGAGTTAGTCTATACTTTCTCTTATGTCCATCACTTTGCCAAAAAAAACCTCGAGCGAAAATAATCCAATCTTTTTTATACCCCTTTAGGTATTTCAAAGAAGGATAACATGAACATCGAAAGGCTAGTTAATACTGAATTAATTAGCACAAGTCGATCCCCATAAGACAAAAGCTTGCCAATCCAACTCGCAAGTTTTCGTTCGAAACAATCTTCAACGGTTTCCATTCACCATTTTTGAGCTTGCGAGGAAAATGGATAGGGATTCCCAAATATCTGAATGGGAATGACCCAGCCTCGCACCCAAACAAGTTAATATATTGCTCCTGATCTTCTTTAGCCCTATCAAAACAAAATACTTCACTCTTGTGGAAGTTTATCTTAAGACCTGATAGATTTTCGAAGATGCATAGGACGAGCTTCATGTTAAGAGATTTTTCCAAATTGTGTTCCATAAAAATTATAGTATCGTCCGCGTATTGCAGTATGGATATCCCTCCTTCAACTAAATGAGGAATAAGACCCTCGACCTGGCCATCCTCTTTCGCTCGAGCGATCAAAATTGCTAACATATCCGCCACATGGTTAAAAAGCATAGGAGATAGGGGATCTCCTTGTCTTAAACCTTTGAAAGTTTGGAAATAATGACCTACGTCATTGTTTACTTTAATTCCAACACTTCCGCGACTAACAAACTCATCTATCCAACGACACCATTTAGAATCGAAACCTTTCATACACATTACTTGTTGCAAGAACGACCATTTCACTTTATCATATGCCTTTTCAAAATCTATTTTCAATAAGACCCCATCCATTTTCTTTCTATGAAGTTCATGGATCGTCTCATGCAGAATTAACGCCCCTTCTAGAATATGGCGCCCTGGCATGAATGTTGTTTGGGTTGGTTTAATAACTTTTTTGAGCCACATTGGTGATCCTATTTGTTCCTACCTTTGTAAAAAATTTGAAGCTCACATTAAGCAAACAAACCGGCCTATATTGCTGAATCTGCACTACGTTCTCCTTTTTAGGTAATAGGATCACAGTACCATAGTTTAACCAAAACAAAGGTAATTCACCTTTATGAAACTTCTAACACAGATTCATCAGATCGTATTTAATTATCTCCCAAAACGTTTGGTAAAATTCAGCGGGAAACCCATCTGGCCCCGGATCTTTATTCTTTCCATTTGCATAATTGCATCATACACCTCTTTTTCTGTAAAGTCGGCTGTAAGAATAATATTTTCCTCTTCAGAAAGTTGTGGAATGTCTCCAATTTCCGATTCAATTATAGAAAAGCTATTCTAGGCCGGTGCCCCAAACAACTTTTTATAAACTCCGTAATGTAGTTTTTGATGTTTTCTTGACCTATAATTGTCCCTTCATATTGTTCGAGTTGAAAAATCTTTTTTCTTCGATGCTTGCCATTTGCAATCAGATGAAAGTACTTAGTGTTATTTCCTCCTTCTTGAATGTGTTTTACTTTCGCACATTGTGCCCATTTGGTTTCTTCATCACGTCGGAGTTTGGCGATTTTATCATTAGCCTCTCTAAGTTCCTCTCTCTCGGAGGTACTAAGAGGCGCGGTTTCCGCTTTAATGTCAAGTGAGTCAATGACATTCAAAAGCTTTTCCTTTTCAATCTTATAAATGCTACTTAAATTTCTTGCCTAACCCCTAAGAAAATTCCGAAGGTGGCGGACCTTATTCTGCCAGAGCTCCATTAGGTTTTTTCCTTCAGAAATGACAGCCCACTCTCTCGCTATTATCTCATAAAATCCCTCTTGGCGCAGCCACGCTAGTTCAAAAGAAAATTGAGATTTATTGCCACGGTGAGCAGCAGAAAAAGAGGCGCAGCAGCAGCAGCATTATCTCGGCCTTGTGCAATTAGTTGGGCTCGCTCCATCTGTGTAGCGTCGGCGTTTGGCTGGGCCATCACTCCGTCCGAGTTAACCTGAAGCGTTGGCCATCACTCCGTCCGAGTTAACCTTTGTCCACCCAGGATCCGGCAGAAGCCAGTGCTCCTTTGGCTTGAATGGAAGCTAAACTACCCATGAACACCATCGCATAGCTAGGAATACTCATATAATCAATATAAAACTGACAGGTCCAGGGATTAAAAATACTCATGAAATATATTTCACTTGAAATCTAAACTACTTAACAACTCTGTATCTCTTTACCATACACCGTGGTTGTATGGCAAACAGCGCACCACTATTACGACAATGCATCATGCAGTTCACACACGTAAAACTCAGAATGACGATCAACCATATGGGATCTAACAATTAGAACCTCATAACACTGTTTCAGGCTTTACAGTTCATGGTTACGTCCCTAGGATTCAACATACTGCTCTACTTTTTTCCTTGAGTTTGACAGATTTACTACTTCAACATACTGCTTCATGGTCACGCCGTAGGCTTCAACATACTGCTTCTGCTTTGCAGGCGACGCAACACGTTTGGGCTTAGGGCGTTCGCCTAGGCCTGTCGTCTTCCGGGCGGCGTGGATTTAGGGCTTGGGGAGGAGTAGGTGTTGTGGTGGCAGCAATGAAGGCTGTTGAGTAACATATTGTACTAGGTATAGGTCCCCGTGTTTTGTCAGGGTTATACCTGTAATTGTATATGTGTCTGTCTATATATACATGAGCAGCCGGTCCAGTTGGTGCTGTGCAATCTCCAATTCCCTTCTACATGGTATCAGAGGCCCTCTGGTCCCTGACCTAGCCGCCGCCCCCTCTCTACCCTAGGGCGCCGCCGGCCCCTCCCTCTAGCCGCCGCCCCCTCCCTTCCCTAGGGCGACGCCGGCCCCTCCCTCTAGCCGCCGCCCACTCCCTACCCTAGGGCGCCGCCGGCTCCTCCTCCCCCAAACCCTAGCCGCCGCCCACCACCACTGCCGCTTCCGCCATGGCCGGTTTCTCCTCCTCCGACCCCTCCGATCCCTTCAACTCCTCCCGCTCCGGTAGCAGCAACCCCTTCGCCGGCCCCTCCGTCGCCGTCATCCGCGACATCCCTATCGCCGAGCGCGTGCCGGTGAAGCTCTCCACCACTGCTGCCAACTTCTTCCCGTGGAAGACGTACTTCGGGCTGCTCTTCCGCGAGTATGATCTCCTCGACCACGTCGACGGCACCATCGACCTCCTCGCCATGCCGCACGACCCTGAGTGGCTCGCGATCGACGCCACCATCATCCGCTGGTTTTACCAGACCGTCTCCAACGACATCTTCCGCACCGTCGTCCGGGACGGCGACACCGCGCACACGGTGTGGGAGAAAATCATCGGCCTCTTCACCGACAACAAGATCCAGCGGGTCACCTTCCTCCAGCAGGAGTTCTTCGGCACCCACCAGAACGACCACTCTCTCGACGAGTACGCTCTCAAGCTGAAGAGCCTCTCCGACGAGCTTCGCGATTTGAGTTTCCGATCGACGACAAGATCATGCTCTCCACCTTGTCGGCAGGTCTCGGCGAGGATCTCAGCAACGCTGCCTCCAATCTCACGCTCCTCACCACGCCCTCCTTCGAGCAGGCCGTTGCCTACCTGCGCCTTGAGGAGCGCCGCCTCAAGCATCTCCGGGCTCGGACGGCTCACACCGTATTCGTCGCTGGTCTCTCACGCGGTGCCCCGGCACCCGCTCCTCGCGCCCCCGCTCCCGCCTCCGCGCCTCGCCCCATGGGTCTGCCTCCGGGCTTCTACACTCAGCCGCCCCCGCCCCCTCCCCCCGCCACCGGCGGTGGTCGCCGCGGGCGTCGTCGCCGTGGCGGTGGTGGCAACGGCGGTGGTTATGGTGGTGTCAACGCCACCGCCCCCGCGCCTCATCCACCTCAGCACGCCGCCCCCACTCCGCCGTGGCTCGCGGGTCACAACCCGTGGACCGGGGTCGTCCATGCCTACTCCATGCCCCTGCCGCGTGCTCCCTACCCGGGCATCATGGGGCCGCGTCCGGCCACCCACCAGGCCTTCTACACGACACCCCAACCCGCCATCACGCCGAGCTACGACGCCGCCCCGGGCTATGGTGCCACGCCCTAATCCGCCCCGGCCTACCCCCCCCCCCCTCCCGAGCTCGACCCCGTGGGACCCCGCGCTCCTGATCGCCCTCCAGAGCGCCCCCACCGCTGGGGCGTATGGTGGCGGTGGCGACTGGTTCATGGACACCGGCGCCTCCGCGCATATGGCCGCGCACCCCGGTACCCTCTCTTCTTCTACACCTTCCTCCACCTCCTCTCGCATCATCATGGGCAACGGCCATGCTCTTCCCATTACTCACACCGGTTCCGTCTCTTTTCCCTCCACTTCCACTCCTCTCTCTCTCTAAATAACGTTCTTGTTTCTCCTGCCTTGATTAAAAATCTTGTTTCCATTAAATCTTTCTGTCGTGATAATCCTGTGACTGTGGAATTTGACGTCTTTGGTTTCTCTGTCAAGGATGGTCGTACTCGGATGCTCCTCCACCGATGTGACAGCCCCGGCGACCTGTACCCTGTTGGTTCGGCCTCCACCACCGCCAGCAGCTCACTCGCCCTCTCCACCGGTGTCGATCTCTGGCACGCTCGCCTCGGCCATCCTAGCTCCGCCGCTCTGCGTCAAATAATGCAAGGCTTTTCATTTACCTGTAATAAAACGGATGCCCACTCTTGTGAAGCATGTCGTCTAGGCAAACATGTATCCTCTTCGTCACCTGCTTCATCAGCCGCCTCGGCCCCCGCCTCGCCGCCCGTCGCTGCGGCTCCTGCGCCCATGCTCACCCGAGCACGTGCGGGAGTGCGGCGGCCGTCTACGCGCTACCCCGCCGACCAGTACATCTGCACGGCGTTCCCGTCTGCCACGTCTGCCTTCTGGGCCAGCGGGAACAGTGTTCTGCCGCATGACGGCGGGGTGCCGTCGTCCCACGAGGGGGAGGCACCCTCCCCGCTGCCGAGTGCGCCGTCCACCTCCGCCCTCTCGCCGGTGCCCACCTTGGCTCGCTCCGCCTTGCGCGACCCGCACTGGCGCGCCGCCATGCAGGAGGAGTATGACGCGCTTCAGCGTACCGGACCTGGGAGCTGGTTCCCCGGCCCCCTCGTGCCAACGTCATCACCGGCAAATGGGTCTTCAAGCACAAGATCGGCTCCGATGGTACACTCGAGCGCTACAAGGTGCGCTGGGTCGTGCGCGGCTTTCGGCAACGCGCGGGTGTCGACTTCACGGATACGTTTGCTCCGGTTGTCAAACCGGGCATGATCCGCACGGTGCTGCACCTCGCCGCTTCTCGCGCGTGGCCGGTGCATCAGATGGACGTCTCCAACGCCTTCCTCCATGGCCACCTGTCGGAGCAAGTCTACTGTCAGCAACCCATTGGCTTCGTCGACGCCGAGCACCCCGATGACGTGTGCTTGCTCTCTCGGTCCTTGTATGGACTGAAGCAGGCGCCCCGCGTCTAGTACCAGCGCATCGCCGCGTTTCTGCATCAGCTCGGCTTCCGTTCCACGCGTTCCGATGCGTCGTTGTTCGTCTACCAGATCGGCAACGACATGGCCTACCTGCTGTTGTACGTCGACGACATCATCTTGACGGCATCCACCGCTGGTCTTCTTCGACAGCTCACCGACAGTCTTCGTGATGAGTTCGCGTTGAAGGACATCGACACGCTCCACTACTTCCTCGGCATCGAGGTTGTCCGGCGTGCGGACGGGTTCTTTCTTCATCAGTAGAAGTACGCCCGCGAGCTTCTCGAGCGTGCAGGGATGCTTAACTGCAATCCAGCGCCTACTCCTGTCGACACGAAGGCCAAGCTTTCAGCCAGTGATGGGTCGCTGGCCTCCGACGCCCTGTTCTACCGCTCCATCGTAGGCACCCTCTAGTACTTGACGTTGACACGTCCGGAGCTCCAAGTATGCTGTGCAGCAGGTGTGCTTGCACATGCATGCTCCTCGGGATGCCCATTGGGCCGCGGTGAAGCGGATTCTCCGCTACATCTGTGGCACCCTGGGCTACGGCCTGTCGCTGCATGCCTCGCCCTCGACATTGACCAACCTCGTCGCCTACTCGGACGCGGACTGGGCGGGCTGCCCGGACACGCGGTGCTCCACCAGCGGCTACTGCGTCTACCTTGACTTGTCGCTCGTATCTTGGTCCTCCAAGAGGCAGCCCACTGTGTCTCGCTCCAGTGCCGAGGCCGAGTACCTCGCCGTGGCTAACGCTGTGGCCGAGTGCACGTGGCTTCGCCAGCTTCTCTCCGAGCTCTCTTGTCCCGTTGACAAGGCTACGGTGGTCTTCTGCGACAACGTGTCGGCTGTCTACCTCTCCGCCAACTCCGTTCATCATCGGCGCACCAAGCACATCGAGTTGGACATCCACTTTGTTCGTGAGCAAGTTGCCATCGGTCACGTTCGAGTTCTTCACTACCGACGTCTCAGCAGTTTGTCGATATCATGACAAAGGGATTGCCGTCCACGACTTTTCCTGAGTTTCGCTCTAGTCTATGTGTCGGTGCCGACCCTTCGACTGCGAGGGGTGTTGAGTAACATATTGTACTAGGTATAGGTCCCCATGTTTTGTCAGGGTTGTACCTGTAATTGTACATGTGTCCGTCTATATATATACATGAGCAGCCGGCCTAATTGGTGTTGTGCAATCTCCAATTCCCTTCTACAAAGGCGATTTGGCGAGGACCTCCTTGGCGACGCTGACGTGTGTCTGCCATGGCGGGCAGCGGTTGCATCGGGTCTGGCCCGGATCCGATCTGGGCCTCTGGTTGCGGAGGCAGCTGCACACAGGGATCTGGCAAGTCGCTTTGGTGGCATGCTGGACCGTCTTCTCCTCAACCTCCGGCTGGTGGCGTGGGGGATACTAGCTCGTATTGAATAAAGGTGGTGGTCCTAGGTTTCATCTCATGCCAAGACGAAGATCGGCTTGATTTTTGTCTCCATTGATCTGGTTACAGTGTCGTGTTTCGAAAGGCTCCGTCGGCGAACTCCACGGTGTGCACATGCCGAGAGATCGCTGGATCGGGTGGGATTTGGTCGTGCGCACCCATGTTTTTACTCTGACCATTTGGATTTAGAGAGAGCGTTTTGAAGCTCTGTAGGCTGTTAATATCATGAAGCATGTTCTCGTACCATGGTGCCCACGAAGAGTGTCATGAAGACCGAGATCTGAGAACTGACAATGGTGGTTCAAGTCTAGGTGGTAATAAGAAATTGGCTTGGTGACTCGTGAAATTTTTTAAGCAAAAAATTAACCTAACATCTTAGAACATAACTCTAGTCCCGCTACAGTGATCCATTCCTTAGGGAACAATACATAACTTTAGGCCGCAACCATCCTTGGCTAATATTTTAGCAACGGAATTGGCCGAGCGCCTTGCCCACTTGATCATGTGATCATTGATTCCCCGATAGCACGCTTCATTTCTTCGATTAGAGGTCCATGCACCGATCTGTCCAACTCCTGACTATCAAGCTTCACAACCACTGTTTCACTGTCCAGCTCCAGAATCACTTTGTCCAGTCTCAACTCTTTTACCAGATCAACAACTCGCTTGTAGGCACGGAGCTTGGCTTTCTCAGCATGATCCAACAGACAAGGGAAAAAATGGCTCGCCCTAGCAATAAAACGACCATCGTGGTCGCGAGCGACCACTCCTCCTCCTTCGCCTTCACCTAAAGCTTTGGCCATCGTTCCGTCCGAGTTAACCTTTGTCCACCCAGGATTCGGCGGGAGCCAGTGCTCCTTTGGCTTGGATGGAAGCTAAACTACCCATGAACACCCTCGCATAGCCAAGAATACTAATATAATCAATATAAAACCGACAGGCCCATGGATTAAAAAAAACTCATGAAATATATTTTACTCCCTCCGTCTCAAAATAGATGTCTTAAATTTATTAAAATTTGAATAAATCTAGACACTATTTAGTATATAGATTCATTCAAAATTTTAAAATCTAAGACATCTATTCTTGGATGAGGGAGTACTTGAAATCTAAACTACTTAACAACTATGTATCTCTTTACCATGCACCGTGGTCGTATGGCAAACAACGCACCACTATTACGGCAATGTATCATGCAGTTTACACACGAGAATAAAACTCAGAATGACGATCAACCATGGGATCTAACAATTAGAACCTTTTTTAGATAATAGACGGCAGAAGTCGTCCGACTTTATATTACTAAAGCCAGAAGTGATAACCACAGATTTTACATAGCCAACCAAACATAGCGCCACACTGGCTCAAACCGCAAAGCTACCTAATATAAAGACGGGCTCAGAAGTCTTAGGAGAATTACAGGCTCACGTCACTAAGCGATAAAATTGTAGAAAACCACCAGAACTGGTGGTTCGGGATAAACCACCGGTTTTCAAAAAAAAAAAGTAAAAAAAGTAGTACTCGAGAGAAATAAGTGGAGAGAAATAAAAGATTGATGAATCTCGCCAAGTGCCAATCATCACGAATTTCTCAAAAATTTGGTTTTCTTCTTCATCGACACCACTCCATTACAACTCAAGTACTGGACTCATCCTAAAGAGAACCACTATGACTGGACAGGAGTGGCGCCTCAAGAAAATTACTTACATAATCTATTCAAGGTACACATTTTGAATGGAAAAATCCCATCAGTGTTAAACAAAAAGATGTCTTGTGTAGCAAAGGAAACTGTCATTTCCTATCTGTAGATGCTACAATCTGGGATTTGGATGAGGCAATGAAAAATAACAGTAGAATGGAAATGTTTGCTTTCCGGTGTAGTCTGCTGGTCCTTTATACAAAACTCTTGGTCTTACGCAGAGTCAGGGACTCAGTGTGGGCTTCTGATTTTCTGAATGTGCAAGGGGGAAGAAGGTAGATGGATGCTATGCTGGGCAAAAAATCAAGAGATAAATTGTATTCTCCATCAGTTGTTTTTGGGGTCCAGTTGTGGAGTCAGGGGCTTGTATAGAAACTGTGCTGCGTTCTAATCCTCCAGCAGTGGTGATAGAAAGCGGCACTTGGTGATATTCTTGCTAAATAATGATTCCATTCAACTTATAGAGACAATTTTTTATTGCTTCCTGCTGGTGATTATTGTAGCCAAAAAACCTGTATGAGTTGGTTGTACTCGTATTTTAATTATATATTATATAGTATTGCATAAGTAGTATATTTGATTTCTTCCTATGCATACCCATATTGTCCAATCCTCTATGCTCCCTATGTTTTCCGGTTATAGTAGATCTTAATTCAGAAGAATGGCTTTCCAAAACTGACATGGATGATTAGTCTCATAGGATGCTCTCCTTGACTGTGCAGCCAAAGGTCAAACAACAGACCGAGCTTGTTATATGAATTTCGTCATGGGAAGAGAGATTTCGAGCATGCCGTTGAACAATTGGTTTGTTGCAGCACTCGGTTGCTAAACATACTGCATATATAATGAACTTTTTCTGTGATTTGCCTACATATATGAAGTTAACACTCACCCGTACTACTACAATTTGTGCATTTTTATGTATAAAAACCTACCTTATGATATAATATTATTTCACATGCAGATCAAGTGAATCAATGACATCTTCAAAGGGATTATTAGTGGTGGACCAATGTACGAGGCTGCATCAACATTCTCTCCACTTCTTCATATGATAATCACCTTCCCTCTTGTACTAACATTTTGTTTTCAGGTGAATGCAAATTTCTGTGCTTTCTTATTTTTAATGAAAGGCAGAAAAAATTGTTGATCTTGTCAGTTGAGAAAGCATTGAACGAAAGGTTGGCGCTAGCTGGAATCTAAGGGATGCAACAAATGAATGCCACACACCTGTGGGACTACGGATGTTTTTGCTCTGGTTTGAGTGTCAACTAAGTTGCAGAAGGTTGATAGGCTGAGTGAACTCTTTTGATGTTCTATATATATTTAATCGGCAAAGCTACAATGCTATATGTTGTACATGCACAACAAATTTGAATGATATTCCTAGAAAATTCTGGTAAGCAAGTAGATCAATTTGAAGTGACAAATCGAAATACGATGAGATCCCTGGGGTAAAAACACTGATGCTTTACATTTGACTTCATATTCAGTTGTTTCACTTGGCACGTTGAGGTCCACAACGTCCATAGACTCAACTATGTACATGCATGCATTTTCGGGGTCGCCAAGACCTGGTATGGGATACAACACGACAAAGCAGTGCGCATGCACGAATATGCTGTCAAGACCTGGTATGGGGTGGCATTTGTTTTTCTGTTCAGGTTCTGTGTTTTCTATTTTTTCGATTATTACTGGAACTCGAGGGCAAACATGGGGATGCTGATTTAACTTATCTAGCAATGTCTACAATATGCAGATGCAAGATGTGTATTAAACTTAAACTGTTGCTTGGCCATCACTTCGCTGGCTTTTGTAAATTCAGTTAACACCATGAGGACCTTAAATTTGGGCATTGTTAGCTGCAATGAGACATCAAATATAGCTACTATTGAATGATTGAGATTGAGAGTAGCAAAAGAGAGATCCCATGGTTTCCCACTGTCAGCTGCTTTACAAACTTGCACCGCCGGTGTGCTGTCAGGTATTTCATCGTTCACGATACACACTCGTTCTAACGAGAATTTGTTAGCCTCCTGCCTCATTTAAAACCTAATGATCTCAATATTCTACTTATATCATCTTTTCACATGAATTGGTTAACAAGGCTAGCTGATTCTCGAATGATGCATGACATTAGCGTGCAGTTAAATTTAGCTCATTTTGACGACTAACTAAACAAAATTTTGGCATCCTTCGAAAAAATATTATATTGTCATAATATTTTATCGCATGTAAAAAAATAGCTAGATCAAAATCTGAAGATCAAGTATAGCCGAAAATCATATGTTCCTCTGTAAGAGCAAATACCATCTATTTTTGGAAGTGATAACATACATATAAAATAGACATCACGTTTATAATTAACTAAATTCAATAGTAGTATGTACAAATTGTGGTGTGGTAGCATAGCACGGACATTAAACTAGTATTACTAAAGCCAGAAGTGATAACCACAGATTTTACATAGCCAACCAAACATAGCGCCACACTGGCTCAAACCGCAGAGCTACCTAATTTAAAGACGGGCTCAGAAGTCTTAGGAGAATTACAGTCTCACGTCACTAAGCGATAAAATTGTAGAAAACCACCAGAACTGGTGGTTCGGGATCAGAGAACCACCGGTTTTTAAAAAATTACAAATAACCACAAGTTTTGGTGGAAACGTAGCGCGAAAACTCTGATTTCAATTTTTAGACGCTTTAATAGTTATTTGAACTGGAGTTCCCACTGTCAGGTGTGACGTGAGGACGTTGTTAACAGCGCCGTGTGGACATGGTTAGGGAAGAAAATTACAGAAAACCACCAGAATTGGTGGTTCTGAATCAGAAGACCACCGGTTTCAAAAAATAAGACACGACTTGTACGCACAAAATGAAACCTGCGTAAATTTCATAGGAAACACAAATGATATCAAGTAGGACCATAGTACCATTACAAATGGTATAGGGTTCGAATCCAGATATAGGTTCAAATACATAGCAAGTAGTACCATTAAAATAAGTTCAAAATGATAGTAACTAGTACCAATCAAAGAGGTTCACAGACACATTTCATAGGTTCAAATACACTGATAATAGTAGTAGTACTCCATCAGGTTCACAAAGCACATGATCTTCTTGAGATCCTTCATAGACATTTGGCCAATGCCACCTTGCATTCAAGTACTCCTTGATCTTTCGAGTAGGCTTGATAGCCCTAGTGGGTCTAGAAGAACCTAGGACATCTGATCTTGGAGCAATAAACCAGCTCTTGCCCTAGCTAGAGCAGATTGTGCTGGGGCAGTAGCAGGAACAGTAGATGGTGGTGGCTTGGTAGCAGTAGTTGATGATGGTGTCCTGGTATAAGCAGATGATGATGGTGGCCTGGTAGCAGTAGTTGATGATGTTGGTGGTGGCCTGGTAGAAGCAGCAAGAGCTGGTGGTGTCCTGGTAGAATTTTCAGTAGATGGTGGTGGCCTGGTAGCAGATGGTGGTGGTGCTGAACCAGCTGATGAACCAACATCTTCATTGCTCCTATTAGCCTGCATATTAATACTTTCACACTTAATATAATTATTTACATCAAAATACAATTATATGCAGGTAAATTCAATTATATGAAGGTAAATGCAATGGCACATTTACCTTGTGCTAGTTCTTCCTCATCTGCAGCTGTGGGGTAAGTGGCTTCCCACAATTTGTGTACATGTTCCCAACCAACTTGCAATTGATGCAAGTTATTGAACTCATCCTTAAAGATTCTTTTGGGGCAGACACCTCAAACTTACCCTTCCTCCTTTTAGTCTGCATCCTTCCAGGATTAGCCCTAAAGACTGCTGGATCAATATCTGGTGTATCAGTTCTAGACCAAAGGTCTTCACCGGGTACAAGGAATATGACAGGATTGTATGTTGCCATGTACATTGGCTTCTTGAAGTAGTCATGGACAAAATCTTATGGCTGCTGTTTGGACTTATAAATGGCATAGACTGCATGGTTACATGGAATGCCACTTAAGTCCCACTTCTTGCAACCACATGTTTTTGTTGTCAAGTTCACATCATAACAGATGTCCACTCCCCTACTCACTTGCCACAGATTTCCAACATATTTTTGGGCTTTGTACATCCTAGAGTATTTCTTGGACTCCTCTAACACCTCGGCAAAGGTAGGGCAGATTTCCCACCTTGCAGATGTTGCACCTGTCCTTTTTGTCTCATGTCTAGTCATTATTTTAGTTCTAATTCCCTCAAACATTGTCTTCACTGGTTTTCCTCTAACATCTAGCTTCAACATACTACTCTACCTTTTTTCTTGAGTTTTCCAGATTTACTGACCAGATTGATAATGAATAGTTTATAATACTAAAATAATCTCATGCATCCTTGTTCATAGTTCACCATCCATGCGACCTTCAGTTTCTTTTGGAAAGGAACATATATTAATATCGCAAGATACCAATTACACCCAGCCTCTGCAACAATGCATTACCCTAATGGCACTACGGATGCACACGGTCAAAAAAAGAAAGAATAATTACAGGAAAAAAATAAAGTCCCGCTTTAGTGATCTATGCCCTACAACAGCGACCAAACACTATCAATGCAGCACCAGAAATCCATCCTCTCTAAAAGCGACGCCTCCAAGAAGGGAATAGTGCACTAGCGCCGTCATCGCCCTGATCATTGATCATAGGTTTCCACCTTGGAGAAGTCCGTGTTGACAAAACAATGCCTTCAACAAGGTCATCGCCAGACACAACCAATTAAGGCCAGACCTTGGATTTTCACCCTACAGCTTGAACTCTGGAGATCTCCTGACTGTTGCCCCCACTTTCCAATGTCGCTGCTCCAAGACCTAGAACACCAAGCCAAAACCTCATCTCAAACATGATTCATACCACCATCACCATTCTTCATACCTTGGCTTTCATGTCATTCTCCACGACTGACTTCACCATGAGACTAATGGCATGTCCTTGATGACCTTCGGTTGAAGAATATTGTTAAAATTTGGCATACGTACATATGTTTTCTACAATTCCACAACATGAGGGCAGAAGGCTGAAATTATTTCCCCTGATGCCACTTGACCCCCAAGTTGTCAAGTACAACACTTGAAGCGCTATGATCCCACAAAGAATCCCAAGTTTGGGTGTAAATACATGCATAAACGCAACGAAGTTCAAAAGATTGTGTACAACTTTCTTATCTACACTACAAGGGACATAATCCAGGATGAGGCCCGGTCGTAGGGGAAAGCGGGGATGATGCTGTTGCAGATTTGCTTATGGTGATGGGTAGCACTTGGCAGCATAGCATTGTAATTCAGGCTGTTTTCTTCCTGTAACTTTCACTTCCATCAATGAATCGTGACGCAAAGTCTTTTGCGTTTTCTCGACATAAAGAAGTTCATATCTTATCCTCATTATAAACTACAGTTGTTAACGAGTCAAATTGACAGGATTATAAAATTTGGATTATGTTTGATTCAAGGGATTCTTTAGATAATAACTTTTTCTTGTGTTTGTGAAATGGAGAACACATTCGCTCCAAGGGTTCCTTAAGATGATGGCACGGCCTTCAACGATCAGCCTCATAGGGTCATGCTAGTTGGGTGGAAACATTTCAGTTAATCATAATAATGTACACATTTGACATTGATGCCAATACCTTCACATACTTTACATCACTCTTTCTAGATATGAACACCATTGCATATTGTACATCCCTTGGCAATCCAATTTCCAGTACTTCATGTAAATAAAAGCATCCATCTCTATTCCTGTAAGAATCCATTTGCTTCGAGATATGTCACTACTTTGTCAGCCATTGATTTAGGTGTAGCGCAATCGCCAGCTTTACAATGTATCACTATCTGCAATGGGAAAGGGCTCAATCAGAGAAGTGAAGTGCCATCAACATAACACTAGGAACCTCTTACAGAGTAATAGGTAACATAATACTAGGCTGCTTTTGATTAATTTTTCTGAAATTCTCATGCTAGTTTGGTGTTCAAAGATTTAGGCTAACCTCACAATCAGAAGGTGGTTCATAAGGATCATCTATTCCAGTAAATCCTGCAGATGATTGCCAAAGTAAGAATTGCAAAAGGTAAGCGAAGACTGTAGACTTTTTGGTTCTTTTACCTTTGATTTTGCCAGCACGGGCAAGCTTGTACAAGCCTTTTGGATCCCTAGCTTCACAAACTTCAAGTGGGACATTCAGAAACACCTACATAAATATACTTCTCTGTGAAAGTTATCTTACTATAAGATTGCGTAGACAGTTCGAAGTAGGTATACATTTTGACAATATGCACCTCAATGAATGATGAATTGTGGAGTAAATTGCGGCAACCACTTCGATCACTTCTGTACGGTGATATCAAGCTAGCAATGCAGATCAGACCAGCATCTGCAAAAATCTTTGCTACTTCTCCTGACAAGTAGGACACAAATATATTTAGAACTGGTAAGATTGTAAGGCATAAAACGACTATATATTCCAGAGCCAAACATACATACCTACTCTACGTATATTTTCAGCGCGATCCTTTGCTTCGAAACTGAGGTCTCTGTTCAATCCATGTCTGAGATTGTCTCCATCTAGAATGTAGGTCAGATGACCTCTGGAGTACAGCTCGCGACTCAGTGCGCATGCTAATGTGCTTTTTCCTGAAGTAAATGTTAATATTTTGTAGAGATATTAGAGGCTCCAAATTTTCAGCGTATGAGTATGATGACTTGATCAGCTCATAAATACCTGAACCACTTAGCCCAGTGATCCACACGACGCAGCCCTTCTGGTTTAGCAATTTCTGCCTCTCAGGCTGCCCGATTGGACAGTCATGCCAAAGGATGTTTGTCGATTTCCCAACGGTTGAAGTTACAAGCTTGTCCATGCCTGGTAATTTCAGGCACGTAAGAATCTATAAATGCTAAATCTTATAGTATTATAGAATGTTACAAAGGGCCAAAGTTAATCATATTTGGCATAGAGTGTTCCATGATGTGATTTCTCAGCACTGAAGAGAGGTGCTGATTCCCTACGGTAATACTGTGATTCCATCAAAGAGAGAACACTAAAGCTTCTAGAACTGGAGACTTGATAAAATTGACAATCTTTGGTTGGAGGGAACTGATGTGGATATTACATTTAAGGAAACCGGTCACAGACATATCAGTATGACCAAACTATGGTTTTGTCAGCATCAACCAGTCTTAACAACCATATCAAGTTTTTCATTTTTCCTCTTTTATTTTTCTAAAAGAACAACATACAGATTTAATCGAACTGAATGACCAAGAAACAATGTACAAACGGTGCATCAATTTTGTGCCGAAGTTAACCAAAGTATGCTCCGAAAATGAAGAACCAACAGAGTAATCTGTCATGATTTTATATCAGTGAGCAGTATGATTAGACTGAATAAAAAATTGCAGAGAAATCAAAGTAAGAATCAGTCTATAAAAACAATTGGCTCCCTTTTTGGACCTGATGCCTGTAGGCTATGTGACAGTACCTAGTTATGCAGTTATAATCAGAAACAGAGCAAAGACAGCAACCTGAACCTGAGCAAAGACGAGGACACTGATAGTGATCTCCAAGCCACACTAACACATGTTCTTGAGCTATTCCTCGCTTACTATCCACCCATTCATTACAAAAATGTGGACACCACCAGTTATTCGCAAATGCATTTCGTGGTTTTGTTGATATCGACATGCATAGCTCTGATTTGCGCGCAGCTGTGTTCTTGCCAACTTCTTCTGAGAGAAATTACTCAAGTAGCAATTTTTTTTCCTATTTTTCTTGCCTACAATTATGTACCGTTGTCACTGAGAAGGCACAAGCCCCACAGAGAAACTGCTATATTGTGTGTCTGTCATACTCGCCCAAATCGCTCTCATCCGTACATGGTGTGCACCCACATTGTTACTCATGTATTAATTGAATAATAGACGGAGTTGGTTTGGTTGGTTCTAAGATCAGAGATCCACAAATATATTAATGGACCATGCGTGGCGCGTGGTGGGTAACATATCCGAAAATCAGATAGGATTGAATAATGGTTGATTTAGGTTTACGGTTGTAGCATTGAGTTTCGACTTTATTTCCTCACTCCCAGTTAGCACCTCCTAGCTATTATTCAGAAGCACCTATTTCTGATGCAAGCAATCGAAAATCACATAGGAGTAAGATTTACTGCATGTGATTCATGACCTAGTTTTACAATAACGAAAGGAGGAAACCGTGGCCAATTTCTCTGTTAATAATAGAATTTTTTACTTATTGACAGTGCAAGTTTCTACTCCCTCCTGTCCATATTAATAGACTCAACTTTATATAGATACGAATGCATCTTGAGATTATTAATATGAACCGGAGGATATATATGATTTTGCATCTCTTAAAAGAAATCTGTTGTTCAAGCCTAATAAAAAATGATAACAATACTTTTCTTTGACCTGAACATGATAACAGTACTGGTGACTCATAGCGATTAAAAACTTGTGCTCCCTCCATCTAGTATTAACCGACTCATATTTTTTTTAGATTTCTATGTATCTACCTTCGTTCCGGTTTATAAGGCAAACACGTATTTCGAGAAAATAGTTTGATCGTAAATTAGATCCACAAAATACAAACTATATTTAACAAAAATTATACCATTAGATTCATATTCAAAATACGCTTCCAACGGCAGAAACGGAGGTAGTAACAAGTGTGAGTAAGTTAATTCTGGACATATGGAATACTCGATTTATCTAACGGATAAAAATATATACTAACTGACTACAACGAGAAGGAATAATAGGCGTGAATCAAATTACGCGGTCACCTGCCACGGCGGACCCATTGACGTGATGCTGCCCGCCGGCCACAGCCGCCGTATGCAGCGCCTCCGACCTCTCCCCTGCGACCGACGCCACGAGCCTGCCACCGACTCCTCCCCTCCTCCCCGCACCTCCGGCGACGCCGACGACGGACCGCGGCGACGCCGCCTGTGCGCCACGGCGACAGTGGACATCGCCTCCAGCGCCGGAGCACGGCTGAGGAAGAGCCTTGGAAAGCATGGCGTGCTACACGTGGGCGCGCGCGAGCAATGGCTGGTGGCGTTGGGTGCCTGGTGGCAGGTGCGTCCAAGACACACGCACACACACTACTTTGCTCGAGGAAAATATTTTGCGGAGAGAAATTTGAGGAGTGGGGAGGAAGGTGATTTACCATTTATAGGACCATGGAACGCAAACGTCATGGCAGTGGCAGACTCTCGTGTCAGATGTCTACTTGGAATTTCGAATCATGTAGCAATAGGATCTATTAGGTTTTTGTCTAGTGGATTAAGACAGATAATTTTTGGAATTTCGAAGATATCTACTTTTTCCATCCTAAAATAAATGACTTATATTTATCTAGATTCATATATATCTCGACTATTTTAGTGTATAAATCTAGGCAAATCTAAGTCATTTATTTTAGTAAAAAAAATATCTAATTTCACTTCCACATGATGACATCCTTAATTTCGTGTGGTTTACATGGTACTCTCTTATGAGCTACTTTGGGCTTCACACTTTTTTCATATTACCAACTAACGTGATCATTGTAATTTCATGAACCCTTTGATAGTTCAATCATTTATTGTGCAATTCGAACAAAGTACTTCCTCCATTCTAAAGTAAGTGAGTCAACTTTGTCTACATATGCATGTATCTATATGTGTTTTAGTGTATAGAAATGCATAGAAACATACGAATCTAGAAAATGTTGATCGAGTCACTTATTTTGCGACAGGGGGAGTAACATTTATGCCACCAATTGTTTATGATTTTTTTTTCGAGAATCGGTTCTATAGGGCTTGGACATTTTTATATTTTTGAATATCAAATGGTACGGTTTTTATGTTTTTGAATTGCAAGTTAATTGAAAGTATATCAACAACCATCAAATTGGTTCTATAGGGCTTGCACATCCTTTTGCAGGTGCCTGAAAGAATTGACATAGAAATCTTTGTTCGAAAGGCTACGGTTAGTGGTGACGCAAACACGTTCATCAGCGACGTCTCCCCTAAGAGTGAAGCTAGCAAGAGCATCATTGAGGGAGGTAAATTCGGAGGAAGCGATGGAAGAGAGCCGAGTGGTTAGTTGGCTTGACAGGCCGAGTTGAAAGGTGTCTACTACCCTGGCATTCGGTCTGAGCGAGTGAGAGAAGAGGGCCGGGAACTGGCTCATAAGAGAGGTGGCGTTAAGCCAGCTGCCGTCCAGAAGGAGGTGGAAACGCCATTGCCAACTTGGACAATGGTGAGAGAGCGAAAAGCGAAAAGGTCAGCCAAAATTTCGTTCCAGACCGGGGAGTCTAGAGAATGTCTATCCCCAAGGTCTTTGCCAGGAGTCCAACCGTACTGGCGTCGGAACCAGCTCACCCAAGGAGCATAACAGTCAAAGTGAAGTTTGGAGAGAAACTTAGAGAGAAGGGCCGCATTTTGAAGAGGGAGGGAGAGGACCCCAAGCCCGCCATTTTCTTTAGGAGCGCACACGTCGGCCCAGGCAACCTTGCACTGCCCGCCTGAGCATGCTTCCTTACCGGTCCAAATGAAGGCACGACGGCGCTTATCAATGGCCTTGATAACCCCGGTCGGCAGCAGACCCGCACTCATAGCATGCGCAAGTAAGGCAGTAAGAACGGAATTGACCAGGAGAAGCCGTCGACCAATGGGAAGGGAGCGGCCAAGCCATCCAGAAAGGCGCATGTCGCTCTTGGCGATGATGGGAACAAAATCGGAGAAGCGGAGCTTATGGGTGGACAAGGGGAAACCAAGATAGGTTTGAGGAAAGGAGGATACGGTACATCCGAAGGAAGCAGCCATGGAGGAAGCAGTCTCAATGTCCATTTTAATTGGGACAAAGGTGCTTTTATGGATAAAAGTTTGACTCAAATTATTTAGAGTGGAGGAAGTATCAATTTGATAGATCGTGGCGGCTCATATGGAGTGCAACCTTTGACCACTTCTTTATGATGTCATTTTATGTTGAACTAGTTGATGCGAAAATAGATGATTGGTTGGGTTTGTCAGATTTTTACAAAACAACACCTTCTATGGCTATTGACATTTTCATTTTTGTAGTTTAAAGATGAAAGTATGCACAAAGTTACAGTTATCATATGTCATTTCCATTTCCACATTTGTTTGTTCATGTAAGGTGCCCTTAAAAAAAACTCATTTTTACATTGGAGACGGGACTCTACCTTCTTTTTGTTGTATGATATACCTAAGCTTAAAACTGAAAATTTTGGTATGCTCGGATAAACTAAGTGTGCATTTTCCTTGATCAGAAGAGGAAAATGCCATAAGCTAAACAGGTGCTAATAAAGGATTACCGTACGTTTGGGAAGCTTTATACAATGAAATGCCATTGAGTGGACAAGGATTATTCGGCATACAGTGCTGTTCCTATTCCCTGCAAAAAAAATACAGTGTTGTTCCTGTCCAAGGTTAACTACAAGGGCAGATTCAATGAACCTGAATTCCAGTCGAGATAAGTTGTAGAGGCATTGAAGCATAGTCCTTTTTGTTTCGCAAGGAACTAAAAAGAGTGCGTTTTTTGGTTGGAATCGACGTGTTTCATGCATGATTTTTATGAAGCGAGTGTAAAGTCCCTTTGACAGATCCAGCGACCTCACACATGACTCAACTAAACACCGAGACCCTTTGGCCCTGGCCGCCCGTCACCATATCATTTTGGAAATAACTTGTTCCATGTCTTACTAAGTTTTATATTAGAGTAAGTTTTGCCAGTTTTTACCCTCGTTAAGATTTTGCACATGATCTTTCATATAGTAGTTCTCAGTCGACTGACAGCTTCCCTCGTGTTTTTGCCACACATGGAGATAACTTTAAACCCAAAAATTTCTGTACACCATCTCGTGGGAAATAATCACAAAATTTTTGTATGCGTGTGCCCGAGTTGTGTTAGATTCCATTTGAATAGTATTATGTCCCGACTTTCACATGTACTGGTATGTCCGAAAGAAATACAAAGTAAGTGGTCCCAAAGGAATACAAAGTAGTTTGGCAAAAAAAAGGAATACAAAGTAAGTGGTCCGAAAGGAATTCAAAGTAAGTGGCACACATGAGTTCAATGCGCGTAGAAAATCAATTTTCATCTATCTCCCGTGGGCTGCCAGCTAGATTTCAAATGATACAGCAGCTCTGTTACCTGATATTGTCATCGGCCAAATACACCGCATAAATTAACAAAGGAAGCCACTTAGTGTGATTGCTGTGCCCGCCTCTAAGATCGATAACGATTACCTAGACAATTTCCCTGCTATTATCAATTGCAACCTTAAAGCAGTGGTACGTGCACGTAACACCATGAGTCAAAAATTGGACGGGACTCAGCCATTAGACTGACTTGGGTGTGGAAAAAACGCCAAGAGAAGAGCTTAAGTTTTCTCAATTTTTACCCCTTTGAAAAATTGGGAGCAATCTACCATGCGAATCCTGGCTGCCGTCAAAAATACCAAATTAAGGGGTAAAAACTGAAATTTACTCTTTATTGTTAGATTATATTTACTTGCATATCAAGTTAGGGTTTAGGCCGGTGCGCTGCACCTCCTCTCCCTCCCTCTTTCTATATAAACCATTGTATTCTCTCATTATACAATTATCAATTATTATTATTATCATAAATTCACATGGTATCAGATTAAGGTTAGATTCTAGGGCAATGGCTCCCACGCCTCCCACCCCGCCGCCGCCGCCCCCTCCGGGGTTCTTCGAGTGGCGCGCCGCCATGGCCGCCATCGCGGCTGCCAAACCATCCACCTCATCCGCCCCACCTCCTATCGCCACCACCATCAACTTCGTCGATACAATCTCCGACGTTACTCCATTGATTATCATCACTTTAGATCTCCCCAAACACAACTACTACCATTGGAGGCATCTTTTTGAGGTGCACTTTGGCCGCTGCAACCTCATGGCGCACGTCGACCCCAACATCCCGCCGTCTCCCTCGGATCCCCGCTGGGTCAAGGATGATCTCGCTGTAATACAGTGGATCTACCAGCGGGTGAGCACCGAGATTTTCAATCTCGTTTTTAGGGCTGCCACCAGCGCCGCCGCCCTTTGGGCAGCCCTCCGTCGGCTTTTTCAGGACAACGCCGACGCCCGTGTCAACACACTCAACACGGAGCTTCGGAACACCGCCCAGGGCGTCTTGCCCGTGGGGGTATACTGCCAGCGCCTCCAGACCATCGCCGATGAACTCTGTGAACTCGGTGATCTCGTTGAGGACAAACAGCTCATCAAGATCCTCCTCGTCGGCCTCAATCAGCGCTTCGACAAGCAGCAGTCCTTCATCCCCATGATGCGGCCGTCTCCTTCCTTTGCAGAAGTCCGCTCCATGCTCTCCTGGGCGGACCGCGCCATGACCACTCAAGAGTCTCGCCCTCAGGCCTATGCTGCTGCTCCACGGCCTCCTGCACCGCCACCGCCTCCGACGCCGCTTGCGCCTGTTCCACCGCCAGGTTGGCGCCCCAGCCCCAACTATAGGGGCACCCGGCCTATCTATCGGCCGCCTGCACCACGGCCTCCTCCAACAGCACCGGCTCCTCCACCTGCCCCGGCACCACCACCGGCTCCACCTGCAGCACCAGCTTGGCGATCTTCTCAGGACCCTTGGACTGGCATGGTTCAGGCTTGGCCAATGCCCTGGACCGCGCCCTCTCCTGTTGGCGCGCCACCTACCTACACTGGTTCGTGGCAGCCCGGCGTGCATCCTCATACAGGCTCACCTGGCCTCCTTGCACCACGGGTCCCTGCACAAGCTCATTACGCCGCTCCTTCACCGCCCATGTATGCTGCACCATCGCCGGCTCCCTATGCCTCGCCGATGCACTCGCTGATGCCCTTTGCTATGGGTCCTTATGGCTCTTCAGCACCGGTCACTTATAATCCTGGAGGCTACTACTCGCCATACACCATGTACTCGACTCCTGCTGCACCGCCACCACCTGCGCCAGTACCTGCTCCGTCAACTGCACCGACTCCCTCTACTCCGAGCTGGGACCAAGCTGCGTTTCTACATGCCATGAATAATTTTGCTGCTCAAGGTAACTCAGGTACTGATTGGATTTTCGATTCTGGTGCTTCTAGTCACATGTCTTCATCGAATACTATGCTGTCAACTTGCATACCATCTCATTTTTCATCCATTACATTAGGCGATGGTTCCTCCATACCAATTTCATATGTCGGTCATACAAACCTTGCATCTTCCACTTCCAAACCACTCCTACTTAAAGATGTCTTAGTTGCACCAGCCCTCATTAAAAATTTAATCTCTGTTCGTCGTTTCACCAAAGACAACCATGTTTCCGTCGAATTTGACCATTTTGGCTTGTCTGTGAAGGATTTCATAACCAAGGCGGGGATCGCTCGCTTCGATAGCTCTGGCGACCTCTACTCTGTTCATGGCGCTCCTGCGGCCTCGTCTCCATCATCCATGCTCGCCTCCGTAGATCTATGGCATAAACGCTTAGGCCATCCGAATAAAGCCACTTTATCCTCTCTACTTAGTGATTTTTCGATCCCTTGTAATAAAGAGGTTCACAATTCCTCCGTTTGTGAGTTTTGTCAACAAGGAAAACATGTTCGTTTACCATTTGCGCATTCTACTTCTCATAGTACTTATCCCTTTGAACTTTTGCACTGTGATCTATGGACCTCTCCAACCGTGAGTCTCTCCGGTTTCAAATACTACTTAGTTATTTTAGATGATTTTACACACTTCGTTTGGACTTTTCCACTTCGCAAAAAATCTGATGTCCACTCACTTTTTATCAACTTTAAAACCTATTTCAGCACACACTTCTTTTTACCCATAAAATTTATCCAATGTGACAATGGAAAATAATTTAACAACTTTGCAAACCGTAATTTCTTTCTCCAACATGGCATTCTCCTTCGTTTCTCTTGCCCTTACACTTCCCCACAAAATGGCAAGGCTGAGCGATCACTCCGCACCATCAATGACATAGTTCGCACACTCCTCATTCAATCATCTATGCCCTCCACATTTTGGGCTGAAGCTCTTAGAACCGCAACCTATCTCCTCAATATTCGACCATCTAGCACTAACCCAAACACCACACCTTTCTACTCCCTTTTTATCTCTCACCCAAACTACACTGAGCTTCGCGTTTTTGGTTGCCTTTGCTTTCCCAATGTCTATGCAACTTCCCCAAACAAACTCTCTCCTCGTTCCCTTCCTTGTGTCTTCCTAGGTTATTCAGATGAACACAAAGGCTACCGGTGTTTTGATCTTATGACCGGTCACATTCACATCTCTAGGCATGTCACTTTCGATGAAAACACCTTTCCTTTCGCCACTAGAACCCCTACATCTACTCCCACCACATCCACCCCTCGCTCAGTCAATTCCATAAAACCTCACTTTTTCGTTCCTAACCTGCCCTACAACCCTGCCACGGCTGCCCACTACCCTCCCTCGACCAATACCGCTCCCGATTCTCCTGCCACGGTACTCCCTAACCCTGCCCCGGCCGACTCGGCTGCCTCGACAGCCCCATCAGCACCCGTGTCTCGACCACCCATAACCCAGGTTTCCGCTCGCCGCCCCAAAACTCCTGCCCCCGACAATCAAACTACCCAATCCTATGTCCCTCATGCTGCTGCGTCCTCCTCCTCCGCTGCGCCGGATGCAGCAGCTCCTCCTTCACATGTCGTTCCCATTATCGCACCTACCAACGACCATTCCATGCGCACACGTGCCAAGTCTGGTTTTCGACTTCCTCAAACACGCCTCAATCTTCATGCTTCTCCAACTCTCTCACCTCTTCCCAAAACATACAAATCTGCTCTTCTTGATCCGAACTGGTCCGCTGCCATGCGCGATGAGTTTCAAGCACTCCAATCCAATAACACATGGCAACTTGTTCCCCGACCTCCTAATGCAAATGTTGTTTCTGGAAAGTGGGTGTTCCGTCAAAAATTTCATTCTGATGGCACTCTCTCTCGGTATAAAGCGCGTTGGGTTTGTCGTGGGTTCTCTCAACAACACGGTGTCGATTACGACAAAACTTTCTCTCCAGTAGTTAAACCTAGCACCATCCGAACCATTCTTAGTCTTGTTGTTTCCTCTTCCTGGCCCATTCATCAACTCGATATAAAAAATGCTTTCCTCCATGGTTCCTTAAACGAAGTCGTCTATTCTCAACAACCTTCCGGTTTCGAAGATTCTTCTTTTCCTGATCACGTTTGCCTTCTCCAAAAATCTCTCTATGGCCTCAAACAAGCACCCCGAGCCTGGTTTCAACGTTTTTCTACCTTTATTTAAACTATAGGATTCATTCCCTCTCGTTCTGACTACTCTCTTTTTGTTTACCACTCTAACACCCAGGTTGCATATCTCCTACTTTATGTTGATGATATAGTTCTCACTGCCTCCTCCACAACTTTTCTCACTCATATTATTTCTCTCCTACAAACTGAATTCTCTATGACTGATCTAGGTTCCCTTCATCACTTCTTAGGTATAGCTGTCACTCGTGATTCTTCTGGTCTTTTTCTCTCTCAACGTCAGTACTCTGTTGATCTCCTAACTAGGGCTGGAATGTTAGATTGTCAACCATCCCGTACACCTATAGATACTTCTTCTAAATTTTCCTCGGATGGTGATATTTTTCCTGATCCGACTCTATACCGTAGCTTAACTGGAGCCCTTCAGTATCTCACCATTACATGTCCAGAAATATCATATGTTGTCCAGCAAGCTTGTCTTTACATGCATGATCCAAGAGTCCCGCATTTTAACCATGTCAAACGCATACTTAGATATCTCAAAGGTACATTAGATCATAGTTTGCATATCAACCACTCATCACCCACATCATTGACAGCATATTCTGATACAGACTGGGCTGGTTGTCCAGACACTCGTCGATCCACCTCAGGATACTGTGTTTTTCTTGGCAATAATTTAATTTCTTGGTCTTCGAAGCGTCAGCTTACGGTTTCTCGCTCGTCCGCAGAGGCTGAATACCGTGTTGTTGCTCACGCAGTTGCTGAAATAGTTTGGTTGCATCAGTTACTTGTTGAGTTACATCGACCTATTGGTCAGGCCACAGTGGTATTATTGTGATAACATTTTAGCTGTTTACATGTCTGGAAACCCAGTTTAGCATCGGTGGACAAAGCATATCGAGATTGACATCCATTTTGTTCGAGAAAAGGTCGCTTTGGGAGAAGTGCGTGTTCTTCATGTGCCTTCTACGGCCCAGTTTGCAGATATTTTTACCAAAGGACTTGCTACTACACCATTTACAGAGATTCGTTTCAGTCTCGTTGTCGAGCCCACGGTTGAGACTGCGGGGGGATGTTAGATTATACTCCCTCCATTCCATTCTATAGTGTCTATAGTTTCTGGCACGGAAATTAAGAAACACATGTGGAGAGAAAATTAAAATAGTTTTGAGTGGGATTTTTCGTGGCTAATTGACGTGATAAAATAGAGGAGTTTGCAGGAGGCATGAAACGATATATACTTTATATAAACTCCCCAAATAAGTTGTCCAAACGAGTTATGTAACACACTATATCTTATATTTTGGAATTTTTCTTAAAAAACTATAGGCACTATAGAAAGGAACAGAGGGAGTATTTACTTGCATATCAAGTTAGGGTTTAGGTGCGCTGCACCTCCTCTCCCCCCCCCCCCCCCCCCCTCTTCTATATAAACCATTGTATTCTCTCATTATACAATTATCAATTATTATTATTATCACAAATTCATATTTATATTACTCCCTCCGTCTTACAATATATGTCGAAAGTGTGTCTAAATTTAGATGAATCTAAATTAGATACATCCAAATTTTAAAAAGTTTATAACATCTATTTTAAGATGGAGGGAGTACTCAGTTTGTTCCAGCGCTCGAAATACTTCTGAGTTTTGCCAACCTTGTTCTAGCACAGCCTAGCGACTACTCACACGGAGTGTGTCCGCGTCGAGTCAAACTCTTTGACCATTATTTCGCTGACAACCTAATATTGGTGAGACCAGATATTGCTTACAGTTGGGACCAGGAGATGCGACCATGGGTAAAATAATAAATTGTTGACAGTGTAACCAATTATTATAGATGGGACCAACAAACACACTGATTATTATAGATGGGATCGATAAATACCTGATAATTGGGGCCGGCTTATTGCTGATAGTGGGGCTCTTTTGTCAATTAGACATTTCATTTGTTGTTGATCGTCATCGTTCAATCTAGATCGAGCCTCTCTCTTCCGGTTGGCCCACCCACATCGCCTCTGGCTTCAACACTCATGGTGTCCACATGAAATCTGGTGCTTTTTTCTTAGATTAGCTGATCTAGCGATTTTCATGTGATTTATGATGTTCATAGCTTAGAAATTATCATATTAGCTTCATGAACTTTAGATCTATTTGTTTTCCTTATAATACGCAAATGAGTTGAAATAAGTTGGCGGAACCATTCAAAAATCACCTCTTTTTCAAAAATGAGGTGCCACTGTCAAATGACATATGCAAACTTTTCGAATCGAACACCTATGTAATCACATACTTGATGTTCCCTACTTCGTCTGCACGGTGGGAAGGTCAATGGTCACTAGAAAGTGTAGAGTGATAAACGACCATGGCATTTTCACATGGTTATAGTACTTCTCATTATCTCAACATATTACTAACATTAATATTTTTGTTTGCGGTACTTTTTAGAAAAGTATAGTGAAGAGCACCTCAAGGAGTATCTCTAGGAAGCGACTACTATTTCGGTCACCAACAAGCATCACCTGAATTCTCATCCTGAAATCATATTCAAGATGGGCAATGATGCTCCTGCGATCATGTTTGACGGTTGGAAACAAGTTGTGGAAGATGGAAAAATCCATGAGGGTGGCATGGGTGTGTTTACCTGCAAGGCCGATGAAACTGTCTTAAGGTAGATGTTTGTACGCCTGTGGCATGGGTGTTTAAGACCACATAATGTACTTTGTGTGATAAGTTATATAGACCATATAATGTAATGCGTGCGGCTTATCCTGGATTTCAAGCCATATCACCAAAGGGATGGCTATATCCATGGATCCCTTCATGATAATGTGCCACAGTTTCGCACATAGGTGCATATTGGCATGGCAACAAAAAGTATCAATGGGTGTTTCCAACTCTTATCATAGTAAAGTGATTTTCCATTTTGCAAATCCCAAATAAGTGTATTTTTGTGAAGCTAGTACAAAAATTAATTTGGCAAATGCATCTCTTAAATTTTTAAAAATACTGAAACACATGGTATGAAAAAATTATAGACATGGAGAATTCTCTAGATATGTAACTAGTTTTACCCATTTAAATGAGTTTTGGGTGATTTTATAAAATTAACTCAAAATTGAACTACATTTGTGCTCTAGTTTGCTACAGACATGTGGGAAAAAATATTTTATGGTACTCAGGTAGGTTGCTATCCATAGTCTACATAGAAATTGGAGAGGTATCATCATTTTCTATGAATATCATTGCCGCCAATTTTAACCCCATTTGTGTAAAAATCAAGAAAATGTAGAGTAATCAAAAGAAGACAAAACCAATGCCAAGAGTCATTTTATGTGACATAGTTATCATGAAAAATACAAAACCAGAGCTATCACGGATTAGTATAAATACCCTTCACAAATTTTGCTATCTTGTCTGGCTTATACTGGCTTTCAAGTCAAATCACCAAGGGGTGGCTATATTCATGGATTCCTTCATGATAATATGCCCAAGTTTCGCACATAGGTGCATATTGGCATGGCAAACAAAAGTGTCAAAGGGTGTTTCCGACTTTTATCATAAAAATGATTTTCCATTTTGCTAATCCCCAAAAAGTGTATTTTTGTGAAGCAGGTACAAAAATTATTTTGGCAAATGACATCACTCCAGTTTTCAAAAATACTAGAACACATGGGATTACATAATCGTGGAAATGGAGAATTTTCTTGATTTCTAACTACTTTTACCCATTTAATTGATTATAGGTGATTTTTCAAAATTAATTCAAATATGAATTCTAGTTGGGATCTAGTTTGCTATAGACATGTGGAAAAAATCATTTTAAGGCACGCGAGTAGGTTACTATGCATAGTCCACACAGAAATTGGAGGGATATCATTATTTTCTATGAATACCAGTGCCCAAAAATTTGACCCTGTTTTAAAAAAATCAAAGAAAATGTAGAATAATAAAAAAGACAAAACCAATGCCAAGAGTCCTGTTATGAGACATAGTTACCATGAAAAATACAAAACTGGAGTTATCTCAAATTAGTAGAAATACCCTTCATAAATATTGCTATCATGTTTGAGCTATCCTGACTTTTCAAGCTAAATCACCAAGGGGATGGCTATATTCATGGGCATATTGGTGCGGCAAACAAAAGTGTTAAAGGGTGTTTCCAAATTTTATCATAAAAAGGTGAATTTCCATTTTGTAAATCCCAAAAAGTGTATTTTTCTGAAGCAAGTTAAAAAATTACTTTGGCAAATGACATCACTCCAATTTTCAAAAATACTAGAACACATGGGATGATAAAATCATAGAAATGGAGAATTTTCTTGATTTCTAATTACTTTCACCATTTAAATGAGTTGTAAGTGATTTTTCAAAATTAATTCAAATTTGAACTATACACTCTAGTTTGCTACAGACATGTGAGAAAAATACTTGCTGCCAATTTTGACCCAATTTTGAAAAACAAAGAAAATGTAGAATAAAAAAAGATAAACCTACACCAAGAGTCCTTTTATATGACATAGTTATAATGAAAAATACAAAACTAGAGTTATCTCAAATTAGTAGAAATACCCTTCATAAATATTGTTATCATGTCTAACTTATCCTGACTTTCAACCCAAATCACCAAGTGGATGGATATATTCATGGATCCCTTCATGGTAATGTGCCCTAGTTTCTCGCATAGGTGCATATTGGCATGGCAACAAAAGTGTCAAGGGTTGTTTCCAACTTTTAGTATAAAAAGTGATTTTCCATTTTGCAAATACCCAAAAAGTATATTTTTGTGAAGCAATTACAAAATTTACTTTGGGAACATCACTCCAATTTTTAAAAATACAAGAGCAGATGGGATGACAAAATCATGGATATAGAGAATTTTCTTGATTTCTAACTACTTTTACCCATTTAATTGAGTTTCACGTGATTTTTAAAAATTAATTCAAATTTGAATTGCAAGTGTGTTGTAGTTTGTTACAGACTTGTGGGAAAATCATTTTAAGGTAACCAAGTAGGTTTCTTTGCATAATCCACATAGAAATTGAAAAGATATCATTATTTTCTATGAATACAGGTGCTACCAATTTTGACCCTATTTTAAGAAAATCAAAGAAAGTGTAGAATAATCAATAATAAAAAACCAACGCGAAGAGTCCTTTTATGTGATATAGTTACCATGAAAAATACAAGATCGGAGTTATGAAAAAATCAGAGTTATGCCATGGATTTGGTCCCAGTTGGTTCAGAGCATGCTCTGTGTCATGCCGTCGGCTTCACAGTTCGTGTCGACAACGCGCTTCGAATGCATTTCAACTGTTCGATAGAACTATAACTCGATACAAATAACATTATTACACCTCACAAGTTTTCATGACTAGAGCTTCACATGTATTCTAACATGACTCGTCTTAGCGGGATACCGGAATACCGCTAAACACAATGAGACGTAAACCATTTATGTGTTCCTTGAACCAGAAAATAGCGGTTTCGCTTTCTAAGAGTTGTGTGTCCTTGACTACATTTTTCTAGTGTCTAGCGATGACCACATGCCCGTCATGCATCATCGCAATCTTGACTAGACAATGAATTCGGTTAAACTCGGTGGTGACACGCAGAGGTCTATCTTCATGCAAATATATTTTTTTAAATCTGGCTATAATCCAGTGAGAAGCACCGAAAGAAGAACAAATCAACGATCAGAAGTTTATGGCTTGTTCATTGGTAAAATGAGATATGAAAAGAAAGTAAAAGTTCTTACCATCTTGTCCTCATCAACCATAGCCGAGGTGGTGGATGCGTGCACCCAGTGTTGACGTGGGACACTTCATTGGAACCCTAAGAGCAAGGTGTGATGAGCACAGCAGCAAGTTTCCCTTAGTAGAGAGTGAGGTTATCAAACCTGAAGGAGGAAGGAAACGTCTCAAAGGTGTTGCTGAAAACGTGGAGACCTGCACAACACAAACTCAAGACTTTGCCCCAACGAATTAATGAGGTTTTCAAGCTCACCGGTTTGCTGTAACAAAGGATTAAACGTATGGTGTGGAAGGTAATAGTTTGCAGCAAGTAAACAAGTAACAGTGGAAGATGTATCAATGGTAAAGATTAGACCGGGGTCCATAGTTCACTAGAGGTGCTCTCCTTAGATAAACAACATAGCATGAAGGATAAACAAATTACAGCGGGGCAATTGACAGGAACTAAGCAAGGCATAACAATGCAATTACTAGACAGAAAGATCCTATGAAGTTGATTGGGCAATACAATAATATACATAGACCGTCATCCAACTTCATCTATGACTAGAAGTCCACCTTCAGGTTATCATCCGAACCCCCTCCAGTATTCAGTTCCAAGCAACAGACAACTGCTTTAAGCAAAGTGTGTAAGGTAAACAGTCCACATGTTCCATGAATAAGAGACCGTTGTTTTCTCCCTAGTAGCAAAATCACATCTAAAACCGAAGAGATTTCTGTCACTTCCCTTGGAAACTAGAGGCATGAACCCACTATCGAGCATAAATACCCCCTCTTGGAGTCACTAGCAACTACTTGGCCAAGATAACCACTAGCAACGGAGAGCATGCAAGATCACAAACAACACAGACATGATATAATCATAAAGATAAAACCATTAATCAAACCAACATAATAATCTCAATATCCATCAGATCCTCGCAAACACAACATGCATGATTACAAATAGATTAGATCTTGATCATGAACGGAGCTCACAAGATCTATACATGAAAGCACAAAGGAGGAAATACAACCATCTAGCTACTACATGAACCCATAGTCTAAGGTGGAACTACTCACGAATCATACCGGAGAGAAGGCCTCCGGGATGATCTCCCCTCCGGCAGGGTGCCAGGAAGAACTTCAGATCCCCCCAATCTAGGGACGATGGTGGCGGCGGCTACAGACAATTTCGTGGATTTCTGATCGGGTACTCAGGGTTTCTGCATCGGGGGCTTATTATAGGTGAAGGGGCGAGTCCGGGAGGCGACCAGGGCTGCCAAATCCTAGCCAGGCACGGGCCCACCTGGCCCCGCGCCTGGGGTGGGTCTGTCCGGCCCCTCTGGCTCTCCTCTGGACTTCTTGTTCCCCATGAAAAGTTATTGACTGTGTCCTTCGTCCCGTCCAATTCCGGGAATATTTCTTTACTAACTTTTCTGAAACCAAAAACAGCAGAAAACAGGCATCTAGCACTGTTGCAACTTTTTAATAGGTTAGTACCAGAAAACATGTAAAAATCACCTCAAAGTGTGGACAAGTAAAGCAAAGTATATACTAAACACGCATGGAGCGTCAAAAATTATAGATACATTTCCAACGTATCAGTGGTCTTGCATACATAGAAAAGTATGCAAGGTTTGATCTCGGTGACTTTTTATCGAGAAAATTCCACCTTCGTTATGATAAAACCATAGAGTTTTCATAAACAATGTACCTTTGGAAACTTTCTGTAATCCCCTCATTACAAGGAACTACATGAAAGAGAGAGAAAATTAGAGAGTGGTATATTGTTGCGTAGTGGAATCCAATGTTACAATCCAAATATAATTTTACCCCTTGTAGCCATGATGGATTCTTCATCACTGTCAGTTTTAGAGTAGCCACTGTAGTATATACTTTATCATCATTGTTGGCATTGGCACTGGAATTGTCCATGATTTCTACTTTGCTTGGCATTGGAACCTATAAATGGAACTGCAAGATACTTATAGCACTACAATGCATGGCACCGTAACTACCAGTTTAAGTGACAAATGTTATTCCTAGTAGCATGTCATGTATTCTGAATAAACTACCGGGAACTAAAATAGGGGGATAAAAGAGATCAAGGGAGATCCAAAGCATTTAAGATAATATCTCCCCAAAATACAAAGGAGGTACTTAAAAAAGCTAAATCTTAGCAGGAATACAAACTAAGATAACCAATTATAGAGCGGAACGCCGCCATGCATCCATCCCTAACTAAAACCCGACTAAATCCCTACCTAAATCTTAGCGGGGATTACAAACTAAGCTAACTAAATTTGATAACAAAGTGATTCGGGTAGGCTTAAGTGAGCATGACTGATCTGAAAATAAAGACGGCAACTGATCTCTTTTGCCCATGGAGATAGGAGTGGACGGGCGCATGACATGGATCGGCGGAGGCGAGGTTGACAGAGAGGTTTGTCGCAGAGAAATGAAGGGGAATAGGTCTTGGTTCATGTCTCCTCTTGTACTTGTGTCAGAATAGAAAATAAAAAGTAGATACGGTACGCTGGGATATGTGGGCCCTTCGTTTAGGTGGATAAGAAACATCGCATGGAAGAACGGTCATAAAAAATTGGTCCCATCCGTAAGGGTTTTGCTATTTTCCCTATGTCTGCGTCTCCTGGTCCCACATGTGAGGGTTTTGTGGTCTCACTTTCATATATTGCTATTTTACCCATGTCCACGTCTCCTGGCCCCACTGGTAAGTGTTATATGGTCCCACTCATGTCTGTATGTCAGAGAAGTAACAGTCAAAGGGTCTTCACTCGACGGAAACGTTCCGTGTGAGTAGTTGCCAGGTTAAGCTAGAGCGAGGTGGGCAAAAGTGAGAAGTGTTTCAAGAGCCGGACAAAACTAAGTAGTTTATGCTATAGTGGGGTACGATAAATAGTTATCCCTATCATTTTCCTCCTTTACTTTGTGTGGTTTGTGAGCTAACAGTCAGCAACCACATAGCCACGAACATGTGTAATGCCCGCCAAATGTTGCGCAACTAAAGAGTCACAATGGTTGGACACCTCAATTGCAATTAGATTTTTCAGAAAAGGAACCAATGCCTCGATCACAACTAGATAAAGCTCAAGGCACCAAATAAAGTATAGAAGCTATCTTGTGAGTTTGTGAAAGCTGCATATGCACACTTCAGCCCGTATAGCTTTTAACTGACCAAACAGAGAATTTTTCATCAACTGATCCAATGTTGCTGCCAAACTACTGCACTGGTTCTAGCAAGAAACCGTGTGCAGACACATTAATTATTATCCACATGATCTGGTGTGGCAACATCTATTATTGATTCAACTTGAGCAGCCTATTTGCAGCATACAAAATGGCAACTCATGATCCACTACTATAGTGCTACTAGCACTTGCCATGAGACACGTTACACATTCTCGCTTTGGTTACTTCATCAACAATATCTTTCTTATCCAACATAGAGCTTTTGAGCAGGTCAAACCAATTAGTATCAGATGCCAGAGCTAATTATTGGACCACGAGAACCACAGTTTCTGATTATATAATTTATAGTAATGTTAACTCTCACCTTGCCAAAGTAGTTTGGAGATTTTATTAGTTATTTATTTTCAGGATCTTTTCCTTTAGGTTATTTCAGAATATCTTGTTACTCTTTGCTTCTTTTAAATATTTATTCCCATGCTCTTGCTGCGCATCTTTAATTTCATTGCGAATTTGGAGGATCTTCTGAGTTTTGCTGTGATTATCAGAAAATGACTACAGTAGAACAAATTGCCAAGGAATCATGAATCGACCTTATTTGATACATTATTTCCACACTGTTTATGGCTGGCAAGGTATGCCCTTGCTGTAACTTATTAGTAGTACAATATTTACTTACCGTATACTGCAAGGCAAGATAAAATGGAAAGTCAGGGTTAAAATCTAAGAACAAAAGCACATCTTCGGATTATGGCCAGTTCAGCCATTTCGTGAGACTTGTCATTCTTGGTGTGCGCCGGTTCTCAGACTGAGGCTGATGTCCATGCCATTGTAAGCGAGGGGCGCGTACATCCAAGTCTCGTCAGAGCTCAAGACCTGTTCAGGCAAATGCAACGACGATAAGAACAATAGTTGCATGTTTCAAATAAATTACTCGCACCATAAAGTATTAACAAAGAAATATTTTACTTTTCCCAAATTTAAATCCTTAGGGCCTATTGGATGGGGGGTAGGGGTATTTCTCTAGATAGTTCTGGTAGTTTCTTCAAATTTGAAGCTTGAAAGAACACAACCCTCATCCAAACAATGCCTTTGGATAATCAGGCTCAAATTGATGACTTGCACCACGTCACGGTGACATACTCTAGCGCTGAGTTATATCCCTTCCCCGTCAAAGAGCTTAACGAATCCTAAGACAAACGGGCAAGGAACTCAAGGCCAGTATTAGTGATAATCAAGGTCAAACTGATGGCTTGTATTTCTTTCCCCACTATATGGATAGTCAAATAATTGGAAAAAATAGGATTCAACCTTATGGAACGATCTCAAGGGCCCGTTATCTTTCAGGGCTTGTTCGTTTTGCATTGGATTGAAGTGGTTTGACATGGATTGAAGGGAAGTAAATCCCATCTTAGTCAAAATCCCTGCAAATCCACTTCATTCCACTCCACTCCGATCCACGTGTGGGGTGGATTAACCGAACATGCCCTCACAAGGATTTGCGTCAGGTCAACCGCTAGTAAGGTTCTTTGCTTTGCATCGAATTAAACCGCATCATCCACCGCTTGTACATTAAGAACTACTTAATATCTTCTATATGTGAAGGTACTGTGACACTTCCACGAACATTCTGAAAGTGTTCATGGAAACTTTTGGAGAAAGGTTCGATGAATTCAGTATTGCGTTTCTATGTATGACTATTGGCTTAACTAGAACACAAATAAATTACCTTTATCTGTAACTGCAGAAACTTGACATACTGCACTGCATCCTCCAACATTGTACTGATGTCAACCTGGAAACACCGAAGACTAAAGTGTTAAAAAGACTCTTCATTAGCCAATAACTGAATCACTAACAACCCCGTGAGAGCTTACTTTGGTTCCATTGGGAATCAGCTGCTGCAGTACTCTCAATTTCTCATTAATCCTCTCTCTTCTCTTCTGTTCAGAAGCATCACAAATGCCATCAGAGAACAGAAACATTCATATTCCACGATCAGAGAAAGAGTAACATAACCATGTGCTAACCTTGGCATAAAGACTTTGCAAATTCTTCGAAGGCCGCTTGCAACCTCTTGCATTGTGACTCTGGTTCGGAACAACGGGTTTCTCCGATGTGCCAATCGATTCTTCCTCGGAGCTGCAGCAGGACGAGGAGCTCTGATTGAGAATGTCGGTGTGTGTCTCCTTATCGGTTAGGCTTGAACCCAGATCCTCTGATACCTATAACAAAAAAATTCAATGAGAATGTTAGAACAGTCAAAAGCTTTATTTCGATAGATGATGCATAATTCAGGTTTCACATAGTAGCCTTACCGAGGGAACAGTCCGGGATTTCTTGCTAGTCTTCTTGACCTGCTCATCCATGTGGAATTCCCTCTTGTGACCAGTAATGGTCTGATGCCGGTGATCAATGCATAAGTCCCTGCCAGTGTTCACCATCGGCGCTGCATAACAGCCCTCGTTGTAAAGAGGAAGAAACGAACTGCTAGGCACTGTGCTAGCTGTGACACAGGAACTGGCACTGGTGTTTGGAGAGCAAAGGTTGGCAGCAACATCACTGTTGCTCCAGAACATGGACTGCAGGTGAGCAATCATCTCAGACTCCTCGCTCCTGGCATCCATGGAGCTCCAAATCGCTGCACACTTCGCCTCCATTCTATTGTACTTGTGTCTGAACCTTCTACTACAGTTCCTAAAACTTCTATACTCTAGTGCAGGGACTCTGGTATTCTTCTGATGTGAGCACAGAGCAGGTAGGGACATGTACATTTATACAACGTTTTCGGAGAATCTTTTCAGATATATATTTGACTGAGGTTACACACTGCTCTTAATTAGAGCAGAATGACAACTAAGCAGGCTAGTAGTTTACATCTTAAGAGCCATGACCCATACCATCATGATCTTCAACTTCAGAGACTAGAAAGATCACTTGGGAACCGTCTGCCCGTTGAGAAATCTTAAGAGGCAATAATGCCATATTGAAGCCTCCAAGGAGTACCAAGAGAACAATAATGCTATAAACTCATGGTTTAATACAAGAGAATAGCAATAATAGTGGTAGTTATATAATGCCATCCAAGTGATTCATATGATCAGTAATAAAGTTGTGAAAGCCGACAAGGCGATATTAGTCAAAAACAAAATATCAGTTCTAGGAAATGATTAGGAGCTGGCCAGGAATAAACAAAATTGGAGTGGAGGTAGTCATGGGGGAGAAGTGCTTCATGTTCTTTCATTTGTTGGAAGACTTTGCAATAGTTCATTCAATATGTAAGGGAAATTTGTTACACCATTGGATGTACTGTTGCATGAAGGCTTGATCTGTAAATCACACATTATGCAAGTACACTTCAACCCACACCTAGCTTATGTGGAGAATAGAAACTTTAGATATTCCCTCCGTCCCAAAATAAGCGTGACATTGTCTAGATACGTATAGTGTCTAGATACATGTGTATCTAGACAAAACTTCGTCAGTTATTTTAGGACAGAGGGAGTAGATATATACTACTCCGTAGTAGCATTTTTACATGGCAGTCTTGCCAGTTGCCAGTGCTGAAAATAACAAAAGAAAACCTACATGTTGAATGAAAATTTCCATATAAAAAAAAGATGGGAGTCATGAAGTACCTTGTTTCGTGTATTAGGACAGCTTGAGACGTGCTTATTTTCGTAAACGCGGTTTCCGTAAGACATCAGCATTCTAGTTGGCATTAATTAAGATGCAGAATGATTAGGAAGTAGATTCAGAAATCAGAAGAGATTGCTTTGAATATGCACCTCCAAATGGGCCAAGTTCATTATTGCCTTCGCAACATACAAGCTAGCTGTTATTCCGTTCGGTACTACCACTAGAAAGGATCAACCGGAATATCCCAACTACAATCATTTGTTAAACCAACTGTGAACAATTTCAACCAATTATGAATAACTCGAATATGAATACAAAAAATAATTTGTGCAATACATACCTTAGATTTTGAATAATGGAAGGGAGACCATGACTGCAAATGGAAATGGGAAAACAGTAGCACAGTGCAACCAAGACTTCGTTTTTGAAGGAGGGGAACCACACATAATAATACAATGCCAACTTGTTTGGCCCTACTATAAGATGCAGTGTGCAATGCAAGCAGAGCCGGAACTATGCAAATGTATTTTGCTAACAGTGAAGTCATCCGATTTAATTAACACAAATTTTAGGTGTATTACCTCAGCTGAAGAGCGAGTACAAAATAATTAGGAGCCAAAAGCATTTCGAGTTGCTAATTTTGATTTCTTCTTTGTGCAGTTATACAAAGCACACAAGGAACAAAAGAATCATACGTTTTGAGCAAATGCACAAAAGAATGTGATTATAGAACAGGTCTCAGATGTGTCACAATTCTAAAAGGAAAACAACGAGAAGAAAAGGCATGTTATGCATCTTTTCGTAGAAGGGCAATTTATAAAATCCCAAAATCCCAAAAGATCATAAAATCTTTGACAAACAGTCATCATATTCAAATCAAAACATAAAACAAATAACGGTATGCTGCATCCCATCTTTGCTGCTTCAGAATAGTAGAAAGGCACCAGTCATTGGTCATTTCAGTTACTGATCAACTCTAGGAAAATCCTTTAATGCATTTATTATAGTAGTGCTTATTCAAATTATGTTAAAAAACAGATTTCATACTTCAGCACTTATCAGTGTTTAAGGAGAGCTACCTCTCAAGCACAGGTTGAGGTTCGTCCTCAATGGGAAAAATGGAGATCAAATAGCTGACATCAAAACCAAAATTCAAAACATAATTTGGAATAAATAGCTGACATCACAACAAATTAATGGCCAGTTCAGTTCCATGCCGATTTTTGCCAACTCATGAGCGGGTAGACTTTTTTTCCATTTGATTTTGACAGCCCTTGGTGATATGATACTTGTACTATCATTGTATGTGTTTTGAGCACATTGCACATAAAAGCACATAAAAACACACACAATGATGGTACCAATATCATATCACCAAGGGCTGTCAAAATCAAATGGAACACACACAATGATAGTACAAATATCATATCACCAAGGGCTGTCAAAATCAAATGGAAATTATCTTTCACTTGATACCCAGATTCACAGTGACCTCACAAAGAGCAATGAGTTTCTACATTCAGATTTTGGTAATGGAGGGGACTTCAGTAATCAGAAATACACATGAAACAATTCATATGTAAGATTGCCAAACAAAGGTTAACAGATAAAGTATAGAGATATGACAGCCATAACACATCCCAAGTAAAATAGGATGAAGTAGTCGAATACAAGCAATACTTCAGTTTGATCACATAGTCACTTCAACAACCACATGGTTCTCACCAAAACTTCAACAAGCTTACTAGCATAGTACTCTGAACAAAAAAGCTAAAAGCACATAAATTAAGCCTTCAATGAAGGTTCCATTCCTCTGATGCAAGTAAAGATCTCAGCCACAGCAGGGGAACCAAACAGTCTTCAACGGTACTGCAAGGAAAAGAAAGTTGTTGAGAGACATTTCTGAGATGAAAGCTTCTGAACTATTAAGATCAGGAATATATTGGTTGATGCTTTTAGTAATTATATGTGATAAAAAAACTGTAGATAAGTGTATTGATCACAACTTTATCAGACTGATTTGATTCAAGGATCAAGAGAACAGTAGGTTATATAGATCTCACAGCAGCAGAAAAGGAACCTCGAAACTTGTTGTAAGAGTGCACAAGAAGTGAACGTGATAAGCTCAGTATTACCTTGATGAACCCAATGTCCTTGGCGTTGCTGCGGAAGCACTGCCTGCAGCACATGAGCCCGTACTTCCTGATCAGGCCATGAGAGTTGCCACAGACCCGGCTGCCAAAAATGAACAAAATATTCAGTGCAGATCAAAAAATCCTGCAGCTCATAACATAATTCAAACTAGTACGGTGATCTCTGCCAGACACGCAAGTATATACATCAAACTAATACCAAAGTAAACCTAGGGGAGTTCAACAACAGTTCCTCAGACAAATATATACATTTAAGCCTTGCAAGCACCACCATAAACATCAGAATAGCACGCAGAACACGATTCCTAGCAGGCACAACTAAAGAATCCAAGCATCAAGCAGCACTAACGAAACGGTTGTTGCAACTCATTGGTTGAACAGATATAGGAGCAAACATCGCTAACGAAGCAGTTCATATACAATTGATAAAGCTAGTAACGATGCATCACAGCGAAGAAAGTTCCCAATCAAGATCGTAGTCCCATCACCAAAACAAACAAGGCGCGAATTGGATGGTTTTAATTCACTAGCAAGCAAGCGAAACTCTGAATCGCGCACGGATGCGATAGGGGGAGAGATGACGGAGCAGCAGGCGCGTACCAGACGCGGGAGCCGGGGCCGTAGTTCTTGGGGTGGGAGTTCCACACGTTCTCGTGACCCATCGTCTTCTCCTCCTCCGAGAGCTTCCTTTCGGGTGGACGGCGGCGCGCGAGATCGATGCGAAGCGAGGGGCGGCGGCGCGCGAGGAGATGGGGAGGCTATATAGGTGTCACGAGGCTTGGAACCCTAGCTCGGCGCGGCGATACCGCCGTCCGTCGTTGGGCTGGGCCTAACTGGGCGGAGATGCATGGGCTTTTCTCTTAGCCTCGTGGAAGCCTATCTGTTTCCTAGGGCCACCCAATTCCATGTGTCTTTATTACATTCTCCTTTTTCTCTTCCGTGTTCTTGGTGAATGAGTTGCTCACTTGTTCTAAAAAAATTGCAAAAGATACTTGTTATAAATAAGGTAAATGGTCACCAGTTTGCATGGTTTTTATAAGTAATCATGCATTCAATGAAAAACTTGTGATTTGTATCCATCAAGCTTGTTCACACAGAGGACGTCCAGGCAACGACCCCGGGGTCCTGCTGTATGTTGAAGGTCGGTCGTCGATGTGGAGTGGTGTTGGCCACTTCTTCATTGTGACATGCTCCCCCTCCCCCTCCCTATGGTCGTGCCATTGGTGTAAGGTGAGAAGATGTCATATTGATTTGCTAAAGAGTATTGGCTAGCGCAACCATCGGAAGTGTCATCATTAGGACGGTGATTCGAGCACCACTAATGTCTAGGAAAAAAACACCTGGTATGCCCTTTGTTAGTCAGGCTCAGCAGCAACAAACTTGCGTAGTTACCTTGTTGAAGGCATGGTCTGCTTGTTGATGTGTTGTCCTTTATTGGTTGATCTCGGATGAAAATTCATTTCCTAGCCATGTTTAACCGGAACATGGCAATTGCGACGGGAGGACATGTTCCCCTTTTTGAAGGCATTGCTATGGAATAAGTCGGCTTAGTCATAGGTGTTAAATTCACATCTTGAAATGGTTTGGTTGTAGTTTTCTATGTTATATTTCTGATTGTGATGACTTTGACCTCATTCTCTTGCATCGACTTAAAATAAAAAAGGACACGGTAAAGTCAAGGCATTTTAAACACTGCCGTATGAATCAAAATTGAAAGGATTTTGGTTGGATAAGTGGTGGATGTTACACCAAAAAAAATGTTTCACAAAGAAAGACATGGAGGAACAAAGAAGTACCTAGACCGTCTTCTCTAAAATTTAGAGTACCAATCATCATGATGCAATCATATACTCCAACTGAAAGGTATACATAGACTATTTACATTTCTTTGGATTATGTTCTTGTATTTCTCTTTGGTGCGAGTATTTCTTCATTCTGTAAATAAGGTCGTTCAATTACCGAAAAGGAAATGAGATGCAAGTGCACGGAGGAATGAGAATCTCTCTCTAACTAACTTAATCGACGATCTGAAATCACGCAGTGGAGAATACGATGCCACACGTGCACGACTACTTTCTGCCACCAAACTGATCGAACCAGTTCTGATTTCTCCCCCTAGAAAGATGCCTAGAGATTTCTCCCCCTTGACGAGTGAGAGTTATTCGGTGAGATCCGGTGCCCACTGTTCGGCCGCAGCAGGATTGGAAAAGAACGGCTATTCAAATATCCCAATATGAATTTAGCAACACAAAAGATGCTTACCTGTTGCATCGTCACTTTCTTAAGGACGTCGTTGTGGAGCTCTGGTATCTCTTGCCTCGTTCCGGTGTCACCGGTGGACAAGTTTAGATCATGTTTCGAATCACTTTCGGAGCTGGTGTGGGGCGTTATTGGCAACCTCCTGTTTTTACACTTGATTATATCTTCACCACTCTCCGTCCTCGCTGTCCTCTGGTCCGGCGACCCTCTATTGTAGAAACTTGGTGGGTGTGGTGCGACTCTATCCAGTGTTTTTAGAAGGAGGCCTCATGACACCTCTAGTTAGTAGTCCATGGTATTTTTATAAAGTTTGCTGGTTTTCTATCTGCGAAATCATGCGTGCTCAAATTTCTATCCCAATAATATGTTAAATTTGATATGGGAACTAGCCACATAGCATATAGTATTTCAACATTTGCTAAACTTTGGTATTAATGTTGTTTTCAGAGAACCTTTAGGGAAACGGTGTTGCAAGCTGCAGCTGGATATTCACTAAAGTGAAGGAATCGAAACCTGCAGCTGGGATGGTAAGCCATAATCATTTTGTCGTGTTAGGCGTCCAACCAAGTAATCGACAAGTGTGGTTCTAGGTGCTTGGCTGTTTTCTCACATGGAAAAGGACAGGGAGAAGGTCTTGAGCTCCCATTTACAAGCAGTATATTTTAGTTGCAGTCGCACGCCACTTCCACCTTTTTTTCATGCCCACTATACAAGCCAGACCTAAATAAAACAAAATAATTGTCAAAAGAAAAAAAGTGTCCGCTATCGCCCCCGAACCTTACCTTTCACTTTTGGTTTACACTCCAATCAACTTTCATCAAACACTACTTTGCGCCTATTGTGTAACACTACTTTCATCAACTGGATCAATGCTATGCTTGTTTGGTACGACCTTAGAGTTATATATCGTCTAAAAATTATTTTTATTTGTTGAGCATATCATTCTGTGCAGGGAGAACACAATCATAATCTGCAACAGCAAACACGATCTAAAGACGAGACGCACTAATCTTCTAGTTGTGTGCTATGGCACTTGGACATGAACCTCTGCGCCGTCTTACCATTATTATTGGTGTAGTGTCCGAGGTTATGAATCTTGTCCAGAAAAGGGGCTTAGCATGTCGAGATAAGTATATATTGTCCCTTCTTCATCATCAGTTCGGACATTTGATGAACTCGTTTATACATGCAATTAAATATATTATTGGAGCAAAGAGATCCCAAGTTCAAGACACACTATTACTGAAACATGGTTGCGGGGAGTGTTGAAGAATACTGTCCGCCTTCTTCGTCTCCTTGAATTTTAGGATGAGCTAGTTGATGACCTTGCTTATATGTTGAAGTATGATCTAAATTTATTAAGAAGGCTAACTATTGACGAGCGGAGCGAGGCCTATCGGCAGAGGCTTGGTACGGATCGTCGAAGACTTAGATTTCCGCCGCTATATAAACCTCCTGTACGCCGTCGGCTGGGATAAATTGTATCTGAAGATCTTGGCGTCTGTAAACACTCCCGATATACCGACGCCTGTAATTTTTTTCTCTCTCTTTGTTGTATAGTTTTTTTTCCCACATTAAATATGTGTATGTTTGTTGGGTTGCGTAGCGTGTGCACAGTTTTTCACCTCCACTTGTATGTGTCTCGGTCACAAGACGCTTGCTCTAATTCTAGCATTCGGAAGATCTCAAACTCTCGACGCCAACAACTTGGACACCCTGAAAACGACAAACCAAAAAAGGGACAATCTTTGCATATTTATCCGGATGTGTGCTCGGGAGAGGATATGTACTACTGACAGGGATGCTGTCCCCTTGATTTTTGCACAGTGACAGGGACGCCTACATACAGTGACCGACCCGCGGCGCCGATCCAGTAGTCTCCGGCTGTCGTCGAGGTCCTTGGCGGCGAGGAGGAGGGCCGTGATCTCCAAGTCGTCGTTCTGGAGCAGCTCGTCGAGGTCGGAATCGTCCGAAGCCAACCAGTCGGAGAGATCGACCTCCGCGTCGGAGTTTATCTCTGATTCTGATGGCTCGGCAGCGGATTCTGGTGGAGGAACGGTGGACGGTGGCGCAGGGGAGTCAGGGCCGCCAGGCGCGCAGGGGAGCTTGCCAATTTTGGCCTCGAGCGGTGGCAGCTGCAGCTGCATGGAATGGGGAAGGGAAGGAGGCAGGTGGAAATTGAAATTTCCTCCCATGCGCGAGTGAGGGTTGCCCTACGGGTCGGGCCGCGAACACCCACTAGTAAAGATCGAGAGGCGTTTTTCGACCAAACCCTTAAATTTTTGTTGTTGTTGTTTTGAATTTTTAGATGATATGTTTGATACGACCATGGAGTTATGTGTCATCTAACGATTACTTCTATTTGTGGAGCATATCATTCTCTCGCACAGAAACATAATCTGCAACAACAAACTCAGTCTAAAGACGAAATGCGGTATCTAACCGTGAAATCACGCAGTGGAGAATACGATGCCACACGTGCACGCCTACTTTCTTCCACCAAACTGATCGAACCAGTTCTGATTGGAAAGATGTGTCACATCCCAAGATTTTCCAAATCTTGTAATGTGAAAAATAAATAAACAAAATAAATAGTTGCTGAAATTTAGGGTGAAAAGAAACTTTTTGTTTCTAAATAGAAACTTAAAATCCCATCTTGAACAAACTTTGGTTAATATTTGAATCCAATTAAAATTCAAATCAAGTGGAATGCATTCTTCATAAATGTATCTGGAAATTCAAACACTTGGAAAATAAACCAAAACCCTAAAACCCTATTGGAAGAAAATCATTTCAAAAAGATATCTCTAAGCCTATGGATTTGTTCCATATAAAAAATTGTCATCAGACATTAATAATTGATCTAGAATGACAAATAGAAACATTATAAAACCATAGAAATTGGTTTCACTTAATTTGGAACCATAGACAAAATCTTATGAATTTAATAAGATAAGAAAATTGAATTTCCAAAGCTAATAAAGCACCTATCTAAAAATCCATACCAAATGGTGAGCAATTAATCCTAAAGATATTTAAAAGGATAAATAAATATTAAATAAGATTTTACAAATTGGAATCACCAAGTTTAGGTCTTTAAATAAAAAGATATGGATTTGATAAGATACAGAAAGAAATATTTAATAAGAAATATTTAAAGGCCAAATCAAATCTTGACCTAATCCATAAGCAAATGGAATAAATATAATCCAAATCCAAATAAAATAAAAGGATAAAGAATTTTCCAAATAAAATAAAATGGCATTAACCAAATTCTTTTTCTATATGAATAAAGACAAAATCCCTAATGGAAGAGATAAATTAAATCAGGGAAAATAATTTGAATTTACCCAAGTGGAATAAAAGTTATTTAATTAATTTAAATGGAATCAAGGAAATCACCTAAATAAAATTTATGGAATTAAAAACCATAATTAATTTCATTGGAATAAAGACAAATACCCCATTTAAATAATTATTAAATCATATTAAAAATATTCCAAATAATTCAAGGTGGATTATTTGACACCTTAATAAATAAATAAAACTTACTGAAAAGGTTTTGTGAAAATTGAAATTAAATAAGGACTAAAAAATACATTTGATATTATTTGAATTTAAAGCAAGGGCTTTGTTTTAAATAATTAAAAGACCCTAAAAAAAGAATAAAAGATTTATTCCAAAATTGACTTCAGAATGTATTATTAATCAGTATTTGAATACACACAAAATTTGGTTGAAGTTTGAAATCAAATTGTTGTTTGAATTAATTAAACAAAATCAAAACAGATAAATAGAAAAAGAAAAGGGAAAAGCAAACAGAAAAAATGAAACAAAGCAGCCCAGCCCTGCTGCCCACTCCCACACTCTCTCCCCGAAGCGTTTTCTTTTACTCAGCAACGAACCCACTCAGTCCCTGACGTCTGGACCCCACCTCCCCTCTCCCTCTCTCGCTGACGCCATGCCCCACAACCAAGTCATCGTCGTCTTCACCCCGCGATGAACTCGCCTAACTGTTTCTTCCGCGTTTTAATCCGATTCAATACAAGTTATTTGGCGAATTAATCTCCCCCGTGATCACGCCCTGCTAAACACCTCCCTCCCCTCTCCATTTCCCCCCAGACGCCACACCTCGAGAGCCCCGAGGCTGTCCCAATTTCCGCTTAGACCACCGCTGCCTCCGACGAGCTCCGACGACGATTCCGGCCACTCCTCGCCGCGCCTCGCTCTCTCGACCACACGAGCACGTTCCCCAGACTCCTGCGCACCTCCCAGTACTCCCCACTTGCCCGCGTGCGTTCCCTAGGCTCGGCAACGACCAAGACCGAGAGCGCCGCCGTCTGCTTCCCCTCCGGCGACACCCCCTGGTAACTCCAGACCACCCCATCCTCTCTGGTCAATAACCTCGTACTCGCCTTTCTCGCGCGAACCTAATAGCATCATCGGCTTGTTGTGGCATGAACTGTATCCTCGCCTTCGACGATGATAGAGAGCAACCGACACCGTCTCGAACTCCGGCGAGAAATTGACAACAATTTCGTGCGCCCCCTGCTCTCCTACGACCACCACGAGCATCCCCACGCCATGGCGAACCTGGTGAGCCCCTTCCCTTTCTCCCTTGCTTCCTGGTTGCGCCGGAATGCCGCTGACAGACCGCGCCGCCGACAGCCACCATCGCTCGTGCCGCCAGTTACTGGCAAGCGCTTTGTAGCCGTAGGATGCGTTTTGTCTGGCTAGGATTAGATCTAGTCGAATAGGTAAGTTTGATCCTATGTCGCACGATCTGTTTTAATCCAACGCATCACAGCACACGATCCAGCTGAACCGTTTTTGTCCAATCAGAATAGGACGCGTGGCCAAGACTGTTTTACAAAAACTAGAAAATGTTCTATTAGTTACTGAAACTTGCAAAATTCATAACTTTCAAACCACATGTCTAAATTTTGCAAATTTTATATCAATGGAATCAGAAAGACAAGTACTTTCCAACCATGCACTTTTTTTTAGTAAATTGCTTCTGATAAAATGGTTGTTTTTGCAGAAACTTCTGTAGGCATAATAGTAGGGTTTTGTTGCATGGAAAACAAAAATTTTCTACCGCATACAAACAAACAAGCCAAGATCTATCTACTAGATTGTAGCAACGAGTCGATGGAATAACTCACCCTCGAAGATTCCAAAGTGTTTAACGAGAGCGGATTCTCGTGGGTGATGTAGTCGTACTCTTCCCGATCTCAAGATCGCGTAGACGATCCTTCCGGCGCTGCGTTCCGGCAGCGCTCCCGCAGTCGGTCACACGTTCGATACTCGACGAAGACCTTCCTCTCCCTTGTTCCAGCAGGCAGCGGAGGTTGTAGCACTCTCCTCGCGATTCCGGCAGCACAACGGCGTGGTACCGGAAGTAGAGGGGAGATCTCGCAGGGCTTCGCCTTAAGCCGGAGCGAGTATGGTGGAGTATGAGAGAGTCCTCGACGATCTAGGGTTTAGACACGCTGAGGAGGAAGCTTGGCCGGCAGCTAGGGTTGTTAGGTGGCGGCGGCTTGACCTAGGTCGGCGGCGGCGGCAGTGGAGGTGGCGGCGCTGGCGGCTAGGGTTTGGAGGAGAGGATCTTGTGTGTCTCTAGGAGGGAGCCCTGCCCCTCCTTATATAGGTGGAGGGGCCGGCCGGCCAAGGGGAGGGAGAGGAGTCCCTCCCCAACTCGGCTTGGAGGTGGGCCGCCGGTTGGAGGAGGGAACTCCTCCCCAACTCGGTTTCCCCCTTCCTCCTATTTTCCTCTTTCCAAATTTAGCCGTTTGACTTTTCAAACTAGCTATTTGACTTTTCAAACTAGGATTTGAATTAATCCTTTATTTGGTACAGCGATGACACTTAGTACATGATGCAATCATACCAACTTGATACAACACATTCATGTACCCTTCCCCTCCTGAGTGCCGGACATTCCGGAACATTCTAGAACATTCCCGATGAAAACACCGGAACCATTCCCCAACTCCGAAACGGGACTTTCCTTATATGAATCTTATTCTCCAGACCATTCCGGATCTCCTCGTGATATCCCGAATCCCATTCGAGACTCCGAACAATATTCGGTCTCCTTCTCATCATTCCATAACTACTCAAACAACGTCGAATCCTTAAGTGTGTCTCCCTACGGTTCGTGAATTATGTAGACATGATCGAGACACTTCTCCGAACAATAACCAATAGAGGAATCTGGAAATTCATATGGCTCCCACATATTTCTACGATTACTTTGCGATCGAATGAACCACTTACATACGATATCAATTTCCCTTTGTCTCACGATAGTTTACTTATCTGAGGTTATGATCGTCGGTATCTCTGCATACCTAGTTCAACCTCGTTACCGATAAGTACTCTTTTCTCGTCCCCGTGATATGTGATCCCTTGTGAGCCAGTCACATGCTTGCAAGCTAATTGGATGACATTTCACCGAGAGGGCCCAGAGTATATCTATCCGTCATATGGATGGACAAATCCCACTCTTGATCCATGTGTTTCAACCAATACTTTCCGAACACTCAATGCCACCTTTATAGCCACCCAGTTACGGTGTGGTGTTTGATGTCATCAAAGCATCCATCCGGTAAAGGTGATATGCATGATCTCATGGTCGAAGGAATTAGATTACTATGTATCAGAAAGCATATAGCAATTGAACTATTAAAATGACTTGATCTTTATGCTACGCTTATCTATAGGAGTATGTCCATCATATCATTCTCCTAATGATATGATCTTGCTGTTAATAACATCTCAATGTTCATGATAGGGAAACCACAATCATCTATTAACCAACAAGCTAGTATTATATAGAGGCTTTACTAGGGACTTCAAATTAAGTTTACAAATCACACAAGTATCAATGTTTCCTTGTTAATACTATTATAGCATGAATGTAAACATTTATCATAAACACAAAGATATAATAATAACTACATTTATTATTGCCTCTAGGGCATATCTCCAACAGTCTCCCACTTGCACTAGAGTCATCTAATCTAGATTACATGGTAATATACCGAACACCCATGACAGTTTGGTGCTGGTCATGTTTTGCCCTCGGGAGAGGTTTAGTCAACGGATCCGCCACATTCAGATCTGTGTGTACTTTGCAAATCTTTATATCCCCATCTTGGATATGTTCTCGAATAGCGTGAAAACGTAGCTTGATATGCTTCAGCTTCTTGTGTGACCTTGGTTCTTGCGCATTGGCTATGGCGCCCATGTTATCACAGTAGATAGACATTGGGTCCAGCGCACTAGGAACCACACCCAGCTCTGTAATGAACTCTTTCATCCATATCGCTTCTTGTGAAGCCTCCGAAGCAGCCATGTATTCCGATTCAGTTGAAGATCTCGCCACAACGCTTTGCTTTGCACTCCTCCAGCTAACTGCTGCACCATTCAAAATAAATACGTATCCAGATTGTGATTTAGAATCATCCGGATCGGTGTTCCAACTAGCATCGGTGTAACCATTAACAACGAGCTGTTCATCACCTCCATAAGAAAGAACCATATCCTTAGTTCTTCTCAAGTACTTAAGGATGTTTTTGACCGATGTCCAATGATCCACTCCTGGATCACTTTGATATCTGCTAGTTAAACTAACAGCATATGCAATGTCGGGTCTAGTACATAGCATGGCATACATTAGAGATCCTATGGCTGAGGCATAGGGAGTCTTACTCATCCTTTCTCTATCTTCTGCCGATGTGGGACTTTGAGTTTTACTCAAGGTCGTATTGGGAAACATGGGCAAGAACCCTTTCTTGCTATCTTCCATTCCAAACTTCTTTAGAACTTTGTCCAAATATGTACTCTGTGACAATGATATTTGGCGTTTCGATCTATCTCTATAAATCTTTATGCCTAATATGTAAGCTACTTCGCCAAGATCCTTCATTGAAAAACTATTATTCAAATATTCCTTGACACTATTAAGAAGGTCTACATCATTCCCATCAATAATATGTCATCCACATATAGTATTAAGAATGCTACAGAGCTCCCACTCACTTTCTTGTAAATACAAGCTTCTCCATAAGTTTGTATAAAACCAAAACTTTTGATCACCTTATCAAAACGTCGATTCCAACTTCGGGATGCTTGCTTCAATCCATAGATGGACCGTTGAAGTTTGCATACCTTGTTAGCATCTTTAGGATCAACAAAACCTTTGGGTTGCATCATATACAACTCTTCATCAATGTCTCCGTTGAGGAATGTTGTTTTGACATCCATCTGCCATATCTCATAATCGTAATATGCAGCGATTGCTAACATAATCCTCACAGACTTTAGCTTCGCTACTGGTGAGAAAGTCTCATCGTAGTCAACTTCTTGAATTTGTCGAAACCCTTTTGCGACAAGTCGAGCTTTATAGACAGTAACATTACCATCAGCATCTGTTTTCTTCTTGAAGATCCATTTGTTCTCGACAGCCTTCCGGCCATCCGGTAAGTCCACCAAAGTCCATACTTGGTTTTCGTACATGGATCCAATCTTGGATTTCATGGATTCTTGCCATTTATTGGAATCTGGGCTCATCATCGCTTCCTCATATGTCTCAGGGTCATCGGTGTTGTCCACCAACATGACACTCATAACGGGATCATACCAATCTGGAGTGGTACGAGTTCTCGTTGACCTGCGAGGCTCTGTAGCAACTACAACCGAAGTTTCATGATCATCATCATTAGCTTCCTCTCTTACTGGTGCAGGCGTCACAGAAACTACTTCCGGTGCTGCGCTACTCGCAAGTTCGAGAGAAGGTTCGACAACCTCGTCGAGTTCTACTTTCCTTCCGGTCACTTCTTTCGAGAGAAATTCCTTCTCTAAAAAGGATCCATTCTTGGCAACGAAGATTTTGCCTTCGGATCTATGATAGAAGGTATACCCAATAGTTTCCTTCGGGTATCCTATGAAGACGCATTTTTCCGCTTTGGGTTCTAGCTTGTCCGGCTGTAACTTCTTTACATAGGCTTCGCATCCCCAAACTTTAAGGAACGACAATTTAGGTTTCTTCCCAAACCATAATTCATACGGTGTCGTTTCAACGGATTTAGATGGTGCCCTATTTAAAGTGAATGCGGCTGTTTCTAATGCATAACCCCAAAATGATAGCGGTAAATCTGTAAGTGACATCATAGAACGAACCATATCTAAGAGAGTTCGATTACGACGTTCGGACACACCATTACGCTGTGGTGTTCCCGGCGGTGTCAATTGTGAAAGTATTCCGCATTTCTTCAAATGCTCGCCAAACTCGTAACTTAGATATTCACCTCCACGATCAGAACGTAGAAATTTAATCTTCTTGTTACGTTGATTCTCTACCTCACTTTGAAATTCCTTAAACTTCTCGAAAGTTTCGGACTTATGTTTCATGAAATAGATATACCCATATCTACTCAAGTCATCCGTGAAGGTAAGAACATAACGATAACCACCGCGCGATGCCACACTCATTGGACCACACACATCGGTATGTATGATTTCCAATAAGTCCGTAGCTCGCTCCATCATACCAAAAAATGGAGTCTTAGTCATTTTACCCATCAGACATGCTTCACATCTTTCAAGTGATTCGAAATCAAGTGATTCAAGAAGTCCATCGGAATGGAGTTTCTTCATACGCTTCACTCCAATGTGACCAAGACGACAGTGCCACATATAGGTCGAGTTATCGCTCGATTTCAAACGTTTAGCCTCAATGTTATTAATATGTGTATTTCCACTATCGAGATAAGAATAGACCATCTATCAAAGGTGCATGTGCATAAAACATATTACTCATATAAATCGAACAACCATTATTCTCGGATTTAAACAAGTAACCGTCTCGCAATAAACAAGATCCCGATATAATGTTCATGCTTAACGCAGGCACCAAATAACAATTATTTAAGTATAAAACTAATCCCGATGGTAGATGAAGGGGTAGCGTGCCGACCGCGATCACATCAACCTTTGATCCGTTTCCAATGCGCATCGTCACCTTGTTCCTCGCTAGCTTCCGTTTATTCTGCAGCACCTGTTTCGAGTTACAAATATGAGCAACCGAACTAGTATCAAATACCCAGGCACTACTACGAGTACTAGTGAGATACACATCAATAACATGTATATCAGATATACCTTTCTTCTTGATGTTGCCGTTCTTCAAATCCGCCAAGTACTTTGGGCAATTCCGCTTCCAGTGACCTTCTCCCTTGCAGTAAAATCACTCAGTATCAGACTTAGGTCCAGCCTTGGTCTTCTTCGTCGACGTGGTAACTTTCTTACCACCCTTCTTGAAGTGTCCCTTCTGCTTAGACTTGCCTTTCTTGAATTTGGTGGTCTTATTGACCAACAACACTTGGTGCTCTTTCTTGATCTCCACTTCTGCAGACTTCAACATGGCAAAGAGTTCTGGCAACGTCTTGTTCATGTTTTGCATGTTGTAGTTCATCACAAAGTTCTTGTAACTTGGTGGTAGTGATTGGAGGACACGGTAAATCCCCAAAGCATTAGGAATCACAATACCCAAGCTTTGAAGTTTGTTTGCGTGCCCAGACATCTTAAGCACATGCTCGGTGACGGAGCTGCCCTCTTCCATCTTGCAGTTAAAGAACTTTTCAGAAGCCTCATAGCTTTCAATTGCCGCATGAGTCTCAAAGATCAATTTGAGATCCTCGACAATATCATATGGGTCTGAATTCTCAAACCTTTTCTGAAGCTCCGATTCTAAACCATACAAGATAGCACACTGAACTGTGGAGTACTGAGTTTTCCGAGTGAGGTAAACATTCTTTACTTCATCGGCAGCATCAGCTGCAGGTGGGTCACCCAGCGGTGCATCCAGCACATAGGTCAAATTACCAGCTGTGAGGACAATCCTCAAATTGCGGAACCAATCCGCGAAGTTGCTTCCATTGTTTTTCAACTTTTCTTTCTCTAGGAACGCATTAAAATTGATGGTAGGGGCTGCCATTGATCTACAACATATTTGCAATAGTTTTAGACTAAGTTTATGACAAATTGAGTTCAAATTAATAATAAAATTAATCTAGGTGAACTCCCACTCAAAATAATATCCCTCACATTGTTTTAGTGATCACACGAACCAAATCCACCACATCAACACCGATCATCACGAGAGTTGATATAGTTTCAATGGCGAACAATCGACATGTTCATCATATCTACTATATGATTCATGCTTTACCTTTCGGTGATCCGTGTTCCGAGACCATGTCTGTACATGCTAGGCTCGTCAAGATCAAACCTTAGTTTCCGCATGAGCAAATCTGGCTTGCTCACGTTGTATGCACTTGCAGAATCTAACACACCCGATCATCACGTGGTGCTTCGAAACAACAAGCTTTAGCAACGGTGCTAACTAAGGGTGAACACTTTATGACTTGAAATTCATGTGCATGAGGGATCATCTTATAATGCTACCGTTGTCTACTAAGCAATACAAGATGCATAAAGGATTAACATCACATGCAATTCATAATATGTGATATGATATGGCCTTTCTTCTTTGTGTTTCCGATCTCCATCTTCTAGCACGAACATGATCTCCATCATCATCGGCATTGCATCAAGGTCAATGACGCTTCTCCATGGTTGTCGTCCACCGGCTTCAACTATTACAACTACTTTGAATAGACATGCGGGTCTTAATATAAATTAAAGACAACCATATGGCTCCTGCCGGTTGCCAACTTACAATAAGGAACATTGCATACATCAAATATAATCACAATCATGGCCATATCACATCACAGCACACCCCTGCAAAACAAAGTTAGACGCCTCTACTTTCTTTGCATGTTTTACGTGGTTTGGGGCTTTCAATAAGTGTCGTTCTAACTTATGAACAAGAACCACAACATTGATACTAGTATTGTTAATCACCCGTTGTAAATTGGATCTTAACTATGCTAGGAGAAACAGGCACCCGCAAAGCCACTTATGCAATACAAGTTGCATGTCAAGCGTGGAGCAAGTCTCATGAACGATGTCATGTAAGGTTAGCCCGGGCCGCTTCATCCCAACATCCCGCAAGATGCAAAGTACACAAGAAGCAATCGACAATAAAAGCATCAACGCCCACAATGACCATTGTGTTCTACTCGTGCAACAGATCTACATATAGACACGGCTCTGATACCACTGTAGGGTTTCGTTGCATGGAAAACAAAATTTTTCTACCGCATACAAACAAACAAGCCAAGATCTATCTACTAGATTGTAGCAACGAGTCGATGGAATAACTCACCCTCGAAGATTCCAAAGTGTTTAACGAGAGCGGATTCTCGTGGGTGATGTAGCCGTACTCTTCCCGATCTCAAGATCGCGTAGACGATCCTTCCGGCGCTGCGTTCCGGCAGCGCTCCCGCAGTCGGTCACACGTTCGATACTCGACGAAGACCTTCCTCTCCCTTGTTCCAGCAGGCAGCGGAGGTTGTAGCACTCTCCTCGCGATTCCGGCAGCACAATGGCGTGGTACCAGAAGTAGAGGGGAGATCTCGCAGGGCTTCGCCTTAAGCCGGAGCGAGTATGGTGGAGTATGAGAGAGTCCTCGACGATCTAGGGTTTAGACACGCCGAGGAGGAAGCTTGGCCGGCAGCTAGGGTTGCTAGGTGGCGGCGGCTTGACCTAGGTCGGCGGCGGCGGCAGTGGAGGTGGCGGCGCCGGCGGCTAGGGTTTGGAGGAGAGGATCTTGTGTGTCTCTAGGAGGGAGCCCTGCCCCTCCTTATATAGGTGGAGGGGCCAGCCGGCCAAGGGGAGGGAGAGGAGTCCCTCCCCAACTCGGCTTGGAGGTGGGCCACCGGTTGGAGGAGGGAACTCCTCCCCAACTCGGTTTCCCTCTTCCTCCTCTTTTCCTCTTTCCAAATTTAGCCGTTTGACTTTTCAAACTAGCTATTTGACTTTTCAAACTAGGATTTGAATTAATCCTTTATTTGGTACAGCGATGACACTTAGTACATGATGCAATCATACCAACTTGATACAACACATTCATGTACCCTTCCCCTCCGGAGTGCCGGACATTCCGGAACATTCTAGAACATTCCCGATGAAAACACCGGAACCATTCCCCAACTCCGAAACGGGACTTTCCTTATATGAATCTTATTCTCCAGACCATTCTGGATCTCCTCGTGATATCCCGAATCCCATTCGAGACTCCGAACAACATTCGGTCTCCTTCTCATCATTCCATAACTACTCAAACAACGTCGAATCCTTAAGTGTGTCTCCCTACGGTTCGTGAATTATGCAGACATGATCGAGACACTTCTCCGAACAATAACCAATAGAGGAATCTGGAAATTCATATGGCTCCCACATATTTCTACGATTACTTTGCGATCGAATGAACCACTTACATACGATATCAATTTCCCTTTGTCTCACGATAGTTTACTTATCCGAGGTTATGATCGTCGGTATCTCTGCATACCTAGTTCAACCTCGTTACCGATAAGTACTCTTTTCTCGTCCCCGTGATATGTGATCCCTTGTGAGCCAGTCACATGCTTGCAAGCTAATTGGATGACATTTCACCGAGAGGGCCCAGAGTATATCTATCCGTCATATGGATGGACAAATCCCACTCTTGATCCATGTGTTTCAACCAATACTTTCCGAACACTCAATGCCACCTTTATAGCCACCCAGTTACGGTGTGGTGTTTGATGTCATCAAAGCATCCATCCGGTAAAGGTGATATGCATGATCTCATGGTCAAAGGAATTAGATTACTATGTATCAGAAAGCATATAGCAATTGAACTATTAAAATGACTTGATCTTTATGCTACGCTTATCTATAGGAGTATGTCCATCATATCATTCTCCTAATGATATGATCTTGCTGTTAATAACATCTCAATGTTCATGATAGGGAAACCACAATCATCTATTAACCAACAAGCTAGTATTATATAGAGGCTTTACTAGGGACTTCAAATTAAGTTTACAAATCACACAAGTATCAATGTTTCCTTGTTAATACTATTATAGCATGAATGTAAACATTTATCATAAACACAAAGATATAATAATAACTACATTTATTATTGCCTCTAGGGCATATCTCCAAGAATAATATGAATATAAAATTCATTCTAAAATTGTTTTTGTGATAAAATCTTTGGCAAATGGTTTTTTTTGAACCTACTGACCATATAAATCAATTTGTGGTTTCAAAAATATATTTGGTGAAGCAAAAGAATAAATCTTTGATTTAAAACATTTCTAGTCAAATAAAAATGTTGTTCATATGTTAAAAATACTTTTTGGAGAAAACCCTTTGGGAAATGTTTTGATTTAAACTCTCTGACCCCAAACACAAAGTTTTATGATTTAAAAATATATTTTGAGAACCCTATAAAGATTATTACTTTGCTAAAGGCATTTTCAACCACATAAAATATTGATTTGGTTGAAAAATGGTTTATAGGTAAACTCTTTTGCAAATAGTTTTGCCACTTATATAAATTGACCAATAGGTGTTTTAAAATGTTTATAACCTATTAGAAACCACTTTTCCAAATAAAACAATCTTTGGCATGCTTGCATGCATTGCTTGTTTCTATTATTTTAGGTGATGAATTGCTTGAATGGTAGATTGAATTCTTGCTTGCTTGAATGAACTGTAGTGATTTGAAGAGTGTGAATATTGCAAGATCAAGGAGTGAACTTATATTCTCTACCAAAAAGGCAAGTGATGCTTCATACTTTTGTCCCATTATTTTCACTATGCATTAGTGATATTTCTAAAGTAAGACTTGCATGGAATTTTTGCTAAGTGTAAACTATGCCATGGGAAATCCTAGTAGATGAAACCTTAGTAGAGTTTTCCTAAGTTAAGATTCCTACTACTATCATGCTTAGCTTAGCTAGTAGAAAACAGGGGTGGATTATATTCATGCTATGGAATATTTCTAAGTCAAGGACTTGTATTTTTGTTTAATAAAATAACTAAGTGAATGAATCACCTGGGTGGAATGGAAAGAATGGTTTGTGTTGAGTGGTTATGCAAGTACAGTATGCTGGGGAAAACTTGGGCATCACCAAGTTCAGTATACTGGGGAAAACTTGGTATCTCACTTGTGGAATGCCACCCAGGAACAAAGAGATTTGAGATGTCAAATGTTGAGAAGCTTCAAGTGCAGCCACTTGGCATTATGGGATCCGCCTGGATCATATAGGTTGCAATAACTTAGCCAAATGGACAGTTGGTGGTAGGGGATTGATAGGTTGGAGCCCGTCCATTCTGGTCTAAGGGAACACTTCTGAAAGATCTTGTCTTGGTGAAACCAAGTCTTGTGGGGAAAGTGCACCACCTCTGCAGAGTGTAAAATCTAAGTACTTAGCCATGTCCCTGGTAAAGGACAATTTGAGCATCAAGACATGGAAGCTATCAAGAATCTCCTCATCCAAATTTCTAAGTTAAAAACTTGTGGTTGAACAAGGGATAAGGATCTTCAATCAAGGATTGGTAGATTCCTTGGGTGATTTTGTCAAGCAAAAACTTAGTGTTTTTCAAAAGATAAGGAAAATCTATTTTGAGCAAAGCAAGCCTAAGCTCCACTTAGCCAAATGCATATAGATGATAGACTCCACTATATTACCATAGTATCACTTGCCAATATAATTCAAATGTATTGACCCTTGTGGCTGTAACTTATTATGTTGCAGGATTTTTTTGATGTTAGTGAGATGTGTTGATTAGGATTACAAGTCTACAACTAACATGTTTGCCTGTGGCACTTTGAAGATGAAGGACCCCGTGCTATAGTTATTCTGCTGCATTGAAATGAGATAGCCATATGAGCTATGTAAGATATAATAAATTATTTTATTCCTGGTTATAAAGTTGTATTATGACCTTTGTTTCTTGATATTACATCTTAACTGTGGATGCTAGCTATTGATCCAGGGACTAGCATTGTAAACACATGGATCTCTACATTATTAAAGGTTGGGACCTCTACAAGATGCCTAGAGATTTCCCCGCCTTCACGAGGGAGAGTTATTCGGTGAGATCCGATGCCCACTGTTCGGCGGCACAACAAGATTGCAAAAGAACGGCTGTCCAAATATCCCAAAAGACGCTTACCTGTTGCATCGTCACATTCTTAAGGACGTCGTTGTGGAGCTCCGGTATCTCTTGCCTGTTCCGGTGTCACTGGTGGGCAAGTTTAGATCATGTTTCGAATCACTTTCGGAACTGGCGTGGGTCGTTCTTGGCAACCTGCTATTTTTACACTTGATTATGTCTCCACCACTCTCCGTCCTCGCTGTCCTCTGACAGGATCGACGTTCCACGGCCCGGATCGGGAGGACAGGCGACCCTCTATTGTAGAAACTTGGTGGGTGTGGTGCGACTCCATCCAGTGTTTTTAGAAGGAGGCCTCATGACACCTCTAGTTAGTAGTCCATGGTGTTTCGTCGGGGAGTTGCTACTCCTGTACTTTTTGTTTATATTTGATCCACTTTGTATTATTAGGCCGCATGACTTTATTTATAAAGGAGCGTGAAAACCTATTTTGATGAGAGATGGATCGTAGCGTACTCGTGTTCATTCATAGAGCACCTGGTTAAGCCATATGTTTTTGGCCAACTTTTTTATATAAAATTTGCTGGTTTCCTATCTGCGAAATCATGCATGCTCAAATTTCTATCGCAATAATATGTTAAAATTGATCCGAGAACTGGCCACATAGCATATAGTATTTCAACATTTGCTAAACTTTGGTTTTAATGTTGTTTTCAGAGAACCTTTATGAAAACGGTGTTCCCTTATCCCTTGCGTTTAAGGATGGCAATTTTACCCATGAGTACGGGTACCCGCATGGGTAGTGTATGGGCACAATTTTATACCCATGGGTAATACCCATACCCTACCCGTTAAATCACGGTATGGGCACGGGTATAGACTTGTTTCCATTGGTATACCCATATCCTGTCCGTTTAAACTGACATGTCAAACTTATCTATATAGGTTTAACCTATGCGTCTGAGAAGCCTAGGAACGAGTATGAGATTGCGACTTCTAAACTTTAATTTGATACTTTCATGTACTCTTCTACTATTAGAAGGTAGAGATTATTGTCTTTTTTAAATATTCTATTGATGAAAGTAAATTTTTGAATAACTTGTATACTATTGGCTATACCCACCTGGTACCCAATGGGTACGGGTATCCGCCAGGTATGGGTATGGGTAAAGTTTTATACCCACGGATATGGGTATGGGTAAAATTTTATACCCATTGGTTACACGAGTATGGGTATGATATTGCTCTACCCTACCCATACCCAACCCATTGCCATCCTTACTTGCGCTCTTCGCTTTCTCCGTGCAGGTGGCCTTCGCCAGCCCTCCTTCCTCTTTACCGGCCATGGCGACGTGGGAGAGGACGAGTGCTTCTCGAGGTTCCTCTCTGCGTGGAGAGGCGCTGGGGAGATCTTGAAGCTTCTTCTCCCCGTGGCGGATCCCAAGCGTCGACCGGTCGTCGTCGCTATTCTTGGTCAGAAGCCTGACCCCGCCACGCCCGACAGCAGAGCAGTCTGCGGGTGCTTAGTCTACCTCCTTCGGAGGCCCTTCGCCGACCTCACCGTGGCTTTTCGTGCCGGATCTTAGCCAAGTGGTGTTGTTCCCGGCCTAGAATGCGGTGGTCGCGGCTGCAGGTCGTTTGTCGCCGGCGTGTTTATACTTGATCGCGTTTTCACATTTTCTTCTAGGGTGTTCTGTGTAAAAGTGCAGGTCCTGGTTGTTAGTTGTAACTTTGGTTGGGACTTTTCTGTAAATGTACACCCACCACCGATGAAATGAAGCTTCTGGTCCTTCAGAACCTTTCCGTTCAAAAAAAAAAAAGGTGCAGCTGGATATTCACTAAAGTGAAGGAATCGAAACCTGCAGCTGTAGCTAGTTTGAAGCTTTCGCCACAGCTTTCGGGACGGTCAAATAAAGCCATAATTATTTTGTCGTGTTAGGCGTCCAACCAAGGAATCGACAAGTGTCGTTCTAGGTGGTCGGCCGTTTTCTCACATGGAAAAAGTCTTGAGCTCCCATTGACAAGCAGTATATTTAGTTGCAGCTTCCATCTTGTTTTCATGCCCACTACAAGCCGGACCTAAAACAAAAATAATTGATAAAAAAAAAGTGTCCGCTATCGCCCCCGAACCTTACCTTTCACTTTTGGTTCACACTCCAATCAACCAAGCAAAGAAGATGATGCCTGTATCTGTTCCACACTTTGCGGCTATTGTGCGACACTACTTTCATCAACTGGATAAAGTAGATTTAGGGATGCCTTCTTGGCACACGATCCTATTAATTTTGAACCAATTTAGCGATAATAAGTCAGCGTAAATTAATAATACGTCTTTCGAGTTTTTAGATGATATGTTTGGTATGACCATAGAGTTATGTGTCATCTAACGATTACTTTTATTTGCGGATTATGGCACTTAGACACAAGAACCTCCACGGTAGGGAAAATTACAACATTGCACCACCCTATTTTGTATAAATGTGTCGTCTTACCATTAGTGGGGACAATGGCCGCAATTGTGAATCTTGTTCAAAAAGGGGGTATCATGTCTTAACATAACGTCCATTCTTTTTCATCGGGTAGGACATTTGGATAAATAAACTCATCGATACATGCAATTCAATATGTTATCGGAGCAAAGAGATCCCAAGTTCGAATAGTCCAACGCACTATTACTAAAGAAGAATAGTTGCGGCCCACGTAGTTCCCACGTGCAAGATCTGGAAGACTCGTGAGATGGGAGCGGTGAAGAACTAGTGTCGGTCCTTGTTCGTCCCCTTGAATTTTCGGACGACGAGTTGGCTGACGTTCGCGCCTCCAATTCAATAAATAAAGCTTGCTTGCTAATAGCGCGAGTTTCTACGGCATCACGCCGGCTATGTGCAACATATGAGCGCTGGTGTTTGCGCATGAGGTTACAAGTAGATCGGGCGAGGATTGACCGACCCGTCCTCCTTTATTTGCTTGATAAGTCCTTCCATAACATGTACTGTCTTCAGGGCCGGCCCATAGGCCGGGGCAGCGGGGCGACCGCCCTGGGCCCCCGGGAGGCAGGGGCCCCGGCCCAGTTAGATGTTCAATACTTAGGTCCAGAAAAACAAGAGAAAAAAGTAAAAAGGCCTAAGAAGAGCGGTCAAAACCACCATGGAGTGTACTCACGGTCACGGACGCAATTAAACCATTGGTTGTGCTAAAAAATAGCCAGACCTATTGATCATCTGCTACTAGACTCCTATATAATCACCGATTCGTCCGCGCGGGTGCTTTTCCGATTCTGAAAGACACGATTTAGTTCCCTAATCGGCTTTCTTTTCATCGTTCCCCATCAACCAGAAATTTGAGAGATCAAGATTTTACGCCTTCATCTTTCCCCTAATCTGGTTCCTCGATTGGACTCACTTTAAATAGTTCTGCTCTCCTGTTCGGGCTACTCCACATCTCCTGGCTATTATGCATAGGTCTTCTTTTTACTCTTCCAATCTTCATTGGATCTTAGAGTGTACTCAGCTGATTAAGAGTATATAAGGGGAAATGGTGAACCCAACCAATATAAGAAAAAAATATTTATATGGTGAAGTGATAAAAGGTTCAGTTGACAATTTTTAAGTAGTAATCAGTTTTGACAACTGCTATTTTTTTGCTATTGAATTGATAGTCTCCTTGTCACACTAAGAAAGCGATCATTTGTACAACTTTATTGTTTCCTTACGATCATGATGTACTCTGGTCGATCGTTACAACTAAAGATTTTTCTATGGGAGTTTTAAAGTTCAAAGATCATTGATCTAAGCTTTGTACTGGATTGTTTTTGAAATACAACACATTATGATTTTTCGTTTGTCTCAAGGGCCCCTCGTTGTAGTCTTGCCCTAGGATCCTGAATATGTGTGGACCGGCCCTGACTGTCTTTGGTTAGAGATGGTATGTTCAATGAAGTTGGCTGAAAATGCATGGGTCAACCGGTTGATCATGCTCGTTGCGTACGTTTGCCCAGTCTTTCACCTCCACTTGTGTGTATCTCAGCCACATAACACTTGCTCTAATTCTAGTACCCCCGGCTCATATTAGTTGATTTAAATTTCTCTAGATACAAATGTATCAAGACAATGTTTAGTACTAAATACATTATCAGATAAATTATAGTCAACTAATGTGGGTATAGGAGTATTTCAAAGATCTCAAACTCTCGACGCCAACAACTTGGACACCATGCATGAAAACGACGAACCGGAAAAGGGACAATCTTTGCATCTGTATCTGGAGGTTGAACCAAACTGGGAGAGGATATGTGCTGACATGGAAGTTGTCCCCTTGATTTTTGCACAGTGACCGGGACGCCTACGTACAGGTGCGGTGCACCGAGTGGAGTGGTGGTATGCTGCCAAGTTTTAATTTATTCCCTTGGGCGATGGCGATTCGACACTTGCCTAACCTTTGTCTACCCACTGTCCAATCGGGGGTCACTCGGAGTTTGGAAGTATCTTCTCTTCTTTTCTTTTTTTCCCCTGCTGTGCGCTTGCACGTGTGATCTTGGCACCTTGGGAAGTGGCACAGCATCTGGACAAGTGTGCGCAGGATTTTTGGTCAATTAATGGTGGAGAGTGATGATAATATACTTATATCAGATTGGTGAAACCGTGTGGCGACACGCATGCCTTCCCTCCTGGTTCCCGCGGGTGCAGTTTTTGCTTAAGTTGCTCTATGTCAATTCATGAGAGATACTCCTGCTGCGCCGACAGAAAAAGAGAAAACCAGGAATTGCTCATGCGCCATTTAATGCAACCATTGGCAAAGGCTTTATAAAATTAGGAGGAGAACCTATAACTTATTTACAGTAGGAAACTAGGAAGATACCACACTAACTTTAATGGCAGTGTACAACACCAGGACTCGGTTCGCCATTTCAGAAAAAGGTAACACAAACCATATACTGTATGATCAACAACTACCTTGTTTTGACAAGAAGAGCATATATTAATATCGATTCCCTGGTTCCCGTTTGGCGACACGCATATGCGTTCCCTGGTTCCCGGTGCAGTTTTGCTCAAGTTGATCTTGGTCTATTCATGAGAGGTACTCCTGCTGCGCCGACAGAAAAAGAGAAAAGCATGAATTGCTCATGCTTCATCATGCGCCATATACACCAGAACTGTAAATAAAATAACCGCCTGTTATCAGTCTCGCCAGCGAGCAGTAAAAAAATCGCGGCCAGCGGCACCCGTATAAGAGTAACAGCCATTAGCATCTTTTTATTAGAAATCCAAAGAACCAGTAACTCTTTTTTAGGAAACTAAGAAGATTTCTACTGATAGTACTAACACTAACCTTAATGAGAGGAGTTATTAGCATAAAACCATCACATATCCACGAAATGTTCGAATAACCATCAATTTTTGAAAAACAAATCACAAAATATGGTCACTTTTCTGCAATTTTCTTTACAATTCACACTAAAATCCAATTAAGAGCGAATTGGCACAGTTTTTGACTAGTGGGACCCACTTGTCAGGGACGATTTGCTGAGTTAGACTGGGTCCCACTTGTCAGGCCATTTAAAAAGACAAAGAAAATATAATAACTCAAAAAATAAAAAGAATTAGGAATAAAAATAAGTGGGAGGCAGGCCACGTCCGCCGCCACCGGACGCCGACGAGGCACCACCTCTTCGGTGAACTCTGGTCGGGGCGAGGCGGCAGGGTGGCACTGGCTGGGGCTAGGACGGGCCGGGGCGGGTGGCGGCGCTGGCCGGAGCGCGTAGGCGTGGTGCTGGACAGGGATGGGATGGACCGGGGCAGAGTCGGGCAGGGAGGCGCTGGCCTGGGCGCGGCTCTGTGGCACCGGTGCTGGTCGGGGCGGCACCGGCGCTGGCGGGGATAGGGTGGCTTGTGGCGGCGTTGGCCGGGCTGGAGCGTGGTCAGGGCGGGGAGACACTAGCCTAGGCACGAAGGCGCGGCGCCGGTGCTGGTCGGGGGCGGCGCCGATGCTGGTCGGGCAATAGGGCTGGCGGGGTGGCGCGGTACGGGCGGCGGTAGCGGTGTACGGGCGGTGGTGCTCTCTTTTTTTCTAGTTTTTTCTTTTATTTATTTTTTTGTCTTTTTAATTGGCCTGGCTGGTGGGACCCGGTCTAACTCAGCAAATTGTCTTGACAAGTGGATTTCTGTGACATCCCAGCATTTAGGAACCTAACGAAGGGTAGATTTAGGATTATGTATTGTTGCATGCATCTATTTGTGAAAAGGTAGGTAAAATTTTCGCCAAATAAAATCTTAAGTGATCAATGTTTCTTTCTTACTTTAAGATTAGGTTTAGACTTAAAGAAGGATTGTTATAAACTTTGATGTGATCTTAAAATAATTATATGTGTTTTGAAATGGGTTTGAATTTAAAAACTTAAGTGTTCGAATAATAATTTAGATATAAGATTTGAATCTTAAATTAATTAAGATATAGGTAGTAAAACTTAAATCTCAAAACAATAGAAATTATGAAATTCACTTTCATATTATAAAGACATAAACAAGTTACAACAGAATAAAGAATAAGAATATTCTTTATTAATAATAATATAATCTTTATTACAATTGAATAAAATAAAGATTACAAGAATTATAAAAGAAAATTACAAAGGACTAAGAAAATTACATCTACTAACTATCCTATATCTAAAACCTATACTAAATATTCATCTTTATCTTTGAACCTGCAAAACAAAGATTAAAAAGAAATAAAACCAGATTAGTGTTAGTACATATTTCTCTCAGATATGTTAGTGAGGTGCACTTGACAATCTCATCATTGAGAACTGTTAAAGAGGGGCAAGTTTCACCAAATATGAAAGATTTCATCTTTCATAAATTCACGGCCAGAAGGCAAATGACAGCCAAAAAGGGACCAATTCACCAGCCAAGGTAAAAGTAGATTGGTAATAGTAAGTTCAAATTTTCTGAACCTATCCATATGTGCATAGCAGGCACACAGGCTGCACACACACAACATGCAAAAGGGTGAGCTGTCGACCTCACAAGCACAGCCAGCATAACAAAACCACAACACAGCCGTGGGGAAGCACCTCAGTGCATCACTACACCACACCACACTACACCACACCACAGCACAACACAGCTAGGGTGAACAACAAGTAAACCAAGAACATCAGCCAAACCAACCACCCAGATTAACCCAAACATCACCAAGATGGTGACATAAGGAGGGGGATGAATCAGGTGGACAACAAGGCCAAGCCTAGGAGCTAGGAGGAGTAGGCTAGCTCCATATCAAGCACAGGAGTCCAGCAAAACCAGATCAAGATCATCACCAACTTACTCCACAAATATTAGTTTTTGTGGTGAGTTTCATAAAACCTTCACATGATCTAATCATCTTATTCAGAGAAAGCATGTGTTGTTTTATAAAACAAACTCTCAGAAAGCACCCAAGTGGGGTGAATCCATCATAGGGATTTCTTTTAAGTTCTAAAGGCAAACCACAAAATACCAAGATCCAACCAGAGCTCAGAGCAACATCCTTGCTCTGGTTGTCAAATTATATTCTACAATTCAATCATACATATACCTATGATCTATTTCTAGGCACATCCCTAAAAGAAGGGTAGCACCTTAGAAACAAATCTTTGGATCCATAGATTGATCAAGCTCACTATAAATTTTTCCAAGCTTTGATTCAATAAGAATAGCTGGTACCACTACCAGGACTATCTAGATGAAACAATTAGATAAGATTTGAATCCCTAAGCCTCAGACCAACATCATTGGTCTTAGGGAATTCAGATAAGAGCATCTATATTTATCTTTCAAAGCCAAGATGGTATTAAGTATAAACTAACCAAATCCATGGTTTAGAATCAAACTTGTGTGCCATACATGATGGTGTCACAATAACAATCCAATATGAATCAGAAAAAGCAGTAAATCATCATAGATTCAGAAAATCAACTAACTAATCATTTTCCTGTTAAAAACAGGAATCATAATGATGATCTCAAACCACATGTTAATTTCCAATCTAACAGCACTAAGACAGTAGCTGTATCTTATCATAATCATGACCATGAATCAAATAAACAGTGGAAAGCTATCAGATTATTAGCTTAACCAAGCATGTTTACCAAACAAAAATATCATCTGAATCAGATGCAATCTAAGCATCAAATCATTTAGTAAGCCATCAGAAACATCATAGATCAATTTAAGCAACAAGCCTCGGGCCAATAAGCATTTAACATGTGTACAGACCATCCAAACATGAATCAATTCATCCAGTACATGAACAAGCACTTAGCAGGAACCCTAAATGGATGATCATCTTAAGATGAAACAGACAGTAGCCAGAGAGAACACGGCCAGCTTCTAGCATTGAACCAGCAAATACAGAGAGCACCGGGAGAGAAGAATCAAACTCACCATAGGTCCTCGCTGAAGGATAGAAGAGGAAGCAGAGGGGCCTACGACCATGGCGGCACGGGGAGCACCCCAGCGGGGGCGCTGTAACCCGCACGACGCCACGACAACGACCCTGATCACGCCTGGAGGTGCAGAGCATCACCTCAACGCACGACGACCACGGCCGCACTTGAATCCATACCAATCCCCAAACCCTAGGGTTCGGAACGGCATCGATCCATCGCAGGAGAGCCCTAGGCTCGAATCCAATTGGATAGAATGAGCGGGCGTCGTTGACAACCCCCTAATGCACCACGACGACGACCAGAACGGCCGACGGCGGTGGGAATGACCGGTGGCGGCATCGCCGGCCACAGGGTCGGGGTCAGAGGAGGAGAAGAGGAACTCACGAGAGAGAGAGAGAGAGAGAGAGAGAGAGAGAGAGAGGCAGTGAGGAGTGGGCCGAGCCGGGCCAGACCCTTCGGGTGGCTCTTTTGTCTAGTACTAGTGGGCCAACAGGGCCCAATATGAATAACCAGCCCAAGTTGTTTAATAAACAATTTTGATCAATTGGAAAAGACCAAAATACCCCTGACCTCAATAAAATTCTAGAAAATAAAATAAAAGTCCAAAAAATATAAATAAAATATTTTTGGATTCACAATAATCCACTTTTTCCAAATAAAATAAGATATAAAATCTTAGACATTTAAGATTTTATAAGAATTTTGTAATTTATATATTCTTTAGAGAATTTTACAAAATTATTGAAAGGTGATAAAAATAAATAAAAATAACTTTCATTATACATTAATAATATAGTATTTTTGAAAAATACTAAATAAATATTTAGTAATAAATTTAATGTATAATTGATAATTCCTAAAAGGATTATTAAATCAATAAAAATCAAATAAAAGGGAAATAAAATAAAATAATTCAATATATGTTATAAAATATTAAAAAGTAATATTTATAAATCCTTTATTACTAAAAAGGAACTTTTTGGGGTAAATGCATATAAAATTAAATAATGCATTACATTACTTGCATAATCATTTTGCTTTTTTAAATATTGTCCTTACCGGGCAATAATGATGTTTTTGTAGAACTAGAAGCTCAAGGTCCAGTGCAAGCATCAGACTTCACTACCTTGCCATCACAAGGCAAGTTCATCACTTTCTCATGTCCTTTGAAGAGTCTTTATCAAAGTATTTGCAAATTGTGTGTTATTATATATGCTATAAAAGAAAGAAAATATTATTTTCCCAAATAAAGAAATTATAGATATCATCCTAAGTGGTGATATGATGGAGCAATAGAACTTAGAGTTCTAATTGCAACAATGATGATCAAGTAGGGACTGAATAACCCCTGACATCAATGATTCTAGCGCCGTATATTACGCGTTAGCCATGAGATTTGGAATGGGACAGAGAAGTCAGCTATATCTTCTTCCTCTCGCATGAAGCCGGATGTGCAGGTCGTGGCTGTTATCCTCGTAGCATGCATATTAATTGGTAATTCGTAGAGGATATGCAGCATATGGGTGGGAACCCTCAACGTCCCACGATAGTTCTGGCATCTAACGGTTTGTACAAACCATTGTCGTAATTCATTATGTGGGCATGGTGTACACCAAGGAGGCATGCGGGGTCGCGAAGGGGGCATTGATTGGCTTGGACCAACTACTGGGCCCCACATCATGGAATTGTGGACGGGAAGGTACGCCCGGTTGTGCAACAAGGAGTTGATCTCTCATGGGTAAAGTAACACACCTCTGCAGAGTGTAAGAACTGTAACTTGTTACTCCCTATTCTGGGAAGGAGCTACGAATGCAATAGGAAAAGAACTCCATGAAAGTTCTAGTAAACCTGTGAAGGCTGATTGTCATAGTCTTTCAGAATAAAATCAATCTTTGAAGAAAGATTTACAAAAACTGCATAGTGCCAAGGATTTATAATCCGAGGTGGTAGTTAGAGCATCAAACTTCCCACCTTGCATATAATGAACTTGTTGGGTAACGTTGTTACTCATTCTTTCCTTTGATCCCTTGCTTAGCCTCTGAGGATTTTGAAGACGTGCCAATGTATGCAGCCGAATGCCAATAAGACGTGTTCTACGAGGAACCTGATCTATCCGAAGGAGTTGAAGGCGTGGACTACGAGATCCGCTACGGTGTCGATGAGAACGAGTCCACTGAAGGGTTTAATTAGTAGTAGCTAACGGAGCCGAGCAGCATGAACTCTATAAAATAAGCTGTTGAGCCCCACTCCTAGTCGGAGTTGTTACTTTTAAAATTTCCGCTGAACATCTTATATTTTGGTTTGTAAGTTGGATCTTTTAGAAGTCTTGAACTTTCGGTATTGTAATAATAATAATGTGTGTGCCTTTGTAATATGGACCCGCAATGTTTCTGTTGTACCACTCTGAGGGATGTGATATTTACGGAACGGTGTTCTGTGGATGTCATGTCAATGACTATAGTGTACTACACATGCAGTGGTATGCTGGGTCACCGCAATTTCACTAGTTAGAAACGATGTCAATTCGCTTTTAATTGGGTTTTAGTGTGAATTGCAAAAAACTTACAGAAAATGGTCACATTTTACTATTTTTGAAGAAGGGGTAGTTATTCAAACATTTCGCAAATATTTGGTGGTTTTTTTGCTAATAAGTCTTAATAAGAGTGCAACACTCGATGCAGAGCCAGGACTCCGTTCACCATTTCAAAAAAGATATTAGTTGATCAACACCTACCTGGTTCATCTGTCCATAGACCATGAACTAGTTGTCCTCTGGTCAGGTGGGCGTGTATATAGGACGTCAATTTTTCCCCTCTTCTCGCACGAATTGAGAGGCACCGCTTGAGAGCTTCCTCCTCGAGACCGGGCCCCTCCCATGGCGTCCTTGCCGGAATAGCCGGTGAGTGGTTGCCGGGAGTCGGCGCCAGAGTAGCTAGGGTAGTTAGGTGTCGTTCTGGCCATCTGCCAGGTTTCGGCTCCATGCCCGTTAGTCAAAGAAAGATGCGAGATTTGGCCGCCCAGATCCTGCAGTTAGGGTTCCATCGTCATCGGTGGCTGCTCCAGTGGTCGGAGGAGAGCGGGTGGAGAGGGAGCGTTGCTTCCCCAAATAATTTAGAGGCGGCTTGTTTTCTTTCGTGCTGGGCGATCCTGGCGCTGCTGGTTATCATGTCCGGCCGTGGCGGCGGGGGGGGGGGGAGATCTGCGGCGACGAGGCATTCGGATTGGTGGTGCCTCTCCCGGCCGGCCGTGGTGGCGAGGAGGAGGTGGTCTGCTATTCGACAGTCGCCGGTCTGGATTGGAAGCAGTGTATCCGTATTTTGCTTTTAGGTGCTATCGATCTGGAAGATTCGAAGCCTGACATGGTTATACCCTACGGGTACATGACCTTAACATACCTAGTCCAGCCCAAGGAAGGCCCACGAGAATATGCGCCAGCCCATGAAGACTTTCGGGTGGCCCGGGCCCATGACGCCTTCGGATCCTTGGAGAGCAAGACTAGAATAGATAGAATATTCAAATGGGCTAACCCTAAAACCTGTAACCGACTCGATCTATGCCTGGGACCTGCCTAACTCTATATAAAGGCTAGGAGGGTACGACGAGGAGGCACTTCGCATACCACCATATACACACCTCCACGCCAGATTACATCTGCGCACCCCTGTACTTTTCGGTTCCGCCGTAATCAAGAGCAGACAAGCAGGAGTAGGGTTTTCCCTCTGGGGGCCTGAACCTAGGTAAATCTCGTATCCCCTGGTTGCTTGTCTGTTAACCGTTCCAGGATCTCCAGCATCCCCATCTTCTCCAAAACCCAAGTCCATAACAATGGGCATTGATGAGATTAAACCTCGTCAATTGGCGCCGTCTGTGGGAACTGGGGGCGCTGATTGTGCGATCGTGCGGTCCCGACCAAAGCGATCTACAACTCCGCGGCGACGGAGAGCCATCTCCTCTTTGGCGCTTTCGACTTCACCGCCCACTCGCCAGCCACCCTGAAGGACTTCGAGCCCGTTGGCGACGGACTCGAGATCCTGTTCGGGAGCTTCTGCTTCCAGGTGGGGCAGACCGACACTCTCCGTCTCCCAGAGAGGGTGCCTCTGCCATTGATCAGGCCCTCTTCGTGGGCTCCACACCCCGTGCTACGCACATCGCCATTGACAGATGAGTCCTATGACAACAACTGCTACAACTCAGATCTGTGCGATCCACCATCAGAGGAAGGGACCTATGATTCCGGATCCGAAAACTGCGGTAGCAGCAATCCGATCTACGAATGCTACCAATGCGCCGTGGTCATCCAGAGTGATGCGGAACAGCACGCACCCAACCCGCGGGCTGCGCTCTCCGCCATGGGTGGCTCCAGCTCGCACGGCAACCATGGCAACAAGCACCGTTCTCGCATAGAGAACATGGACCCCAAGGAACGTCGCGAGGTGACCCGGACCCTCAACACGTCTTTCATGGAGATGGATGCCGACGGCAAAGTCATCCCGAAGACACCACAAGCCGCGATCATGGAAGCCACTATGTTCCTCGCGTCCCATCCACCTCTGGTGGGGGACCCGAAAAGGGCCATGCACAAGTCTGCACTTACCGGACTCAGACTCATTGGAGCTGCGCTCCATGGAGAAGCTCCTGCGGAGCCAAAGAAGAAGGCTGCGGTCAGGTTCAACCACAGTCCCACACCTTCATCTGACGAGGAAGAGCACGACCTACCTCGAAGGCATAAAAGCTCGCGCCATCGCAGCCGCGATTATGACGCTCGTAGCGAGCTCACACAACGCAAGGTCGACAAAGCGCGCGCCAAGCGCGTGTGCTCATCCGAATCCGAGGAGGACGATGACGCAGGAGAACTCTGCGGAGCCCGATGCTTCAGCAGATCCGTCTGATGGACACGGATGCCACGAAACTTCAAGCTTCCTTCGAACATTCCGAAGTTTGACGGTACACAGGACCCCAAGGCGTGGCTCAGCGACCACCTGTCGTCCGTCAAGCTACACAGCGGAAACAAGAACACCACCCTGCAATGCCTTCAGCTGCAGCTGATAAGCACAACCCGGATCTGGCTCAGCAGCCTATCCTCGGGATCCATCGGAAGCTGGGAGGAACTGTCATACAGTTTCATCCAAAACTTCAAAGGCACCAGCTGACATGGTTATACCCTACGGGTACCCGATGTTAGCCTACCTGGTCCAGCCAGACGGAAGACCCACTCGACGACCTGCCTGGTTCCATGACGCCTATGACGGTTCGGTTGGAACGAAGCCCATATGGACACGGAGCGCACAAGACAAGGAAACCTCAAGACTAGAGTTCGAATCTAACTTGTAACCTACTCGTATCGGTACCTGAGACCTAGCCTCCCCATATATAAAGGCTAGGAGGGTCCAACGAGGAGGGCACGACCTACACACGCCATAACCTCCGATAGACTAGACCACAACAGATCTACAGATCTAGATCTCTCGACTCATACTTTCGCATACACACCTCCATGCCAGATCGAATCTGCGCACCCTGTAACCTTCGGTTCCGCCGTAATCAAGAGCAGACAAGCATGAGTAGGGTTTTCCCTCTGGGGGCCTGAACCTGGGTAAATCTCGTGTCCCCTGGTTGCTTGTCTGTTAACCGTTCCACGATCTCCAGCATCCCCATCTTCTCCAAAACCCAAGTCCATAACAATGGGCATTGACGAGTCGAAACCTCGTCAATTGGCGCCGTCTGTGGGAATCGGGGCTGCTGATTGTGCGATCGTGACGGTTCCGACCCGATCGATCTACAACTCTGCGGCGACGGAGAATCACCTCCTCTTTGGCGCTTTCGACTTCACCGCCCACTCGCCGGCCACCATGAAAGATTTCGAGCCCGTAGGCGACGGACTCGAGATCCTATTCGGGAGCTTCTGCTTCCAGGTGGGTCAGACTGGCACCCTCCGCCTTCCAGAGCGGGTGCCCCTACCATCGATCAGGCCCGCCTCGTGGGCTCCACACCCTGTGCTACGGACATCGCCATCAACAGATGAGTTTTACGACAGCAGCAGTTGTAACTCCGATCTGTGTGATCCACCTTCGGATGAGGGGACCTACGATTCCGGATCCGAAAGCTGCGGCAGCAGCAGACCAATATACGAGCGCTATCTATGCGCCGCAGTCATCCAGGGCGACGAGGAAACACCTAACCCGCCGCCAAACCGGAACTCCAACCCGCAGAACAGAAATGGTGGAAACGGCGGAAACAGAAGAAGCCAGTCCCCCCACCTGACGGGGAAAACAACGGCCACGTCATCCAACTTAGCAAAGAAGGATGGGTCCAGGCACGCCGTGCCATAGCAGGCGACATAGTCCTACCTGCAAACGCCTCACGTGAACTACTGATGGCATACCAGTTCCTCCTCATCGAGGAGCACAAGAAGCAAGTCAAGATGCAGGAAACGCTCGACAAACGCAAGCAAGCAGCCTCCGAGTCCAGCACACGACGAGCTGCGCTCTCCGCCATGGCCCCCGGCTCTAGCACAAATGGAAACCAGGGAAACAAGCACCGCTCTCGGGTGGAGAACATGGACCCCAGGGAGCGGCGTGATGTGACCCGAACCCTCCACACATCGTTCATGGAGATGGATGCTGACGGCAACATCATCCCGAAGACACCGCAAGCCGCGATCATGGCAGCCACTGCGTATCTCGCAGCTCACCCACCTCCGGAGGGGGACCCGAAAAGAGCCATGCACAAGTCCGCGCTCACCGGACTCGGACTTGTCGGAGCTGCGCTCCATGAAGACGCTCCTGTGGAGCCGAAGAAGAAAGCTCCGGCCAGGCGCGACCGGAGCCCCACCCCTTCATCCGAAGAAGAGGAGGAACACGACCTTCCTCGAAGGAAGAAGAGCTCGCGTCACTGTAAACGCGACTACGACGCCAGAGACGCGCTTACACAGCGCAAAATCGACAAAGCGCGAGCCAAACGTGCATGCTCATCTGAATCCGAGATGGACGAAGACGAAGGAGAACTCTGTGGAGCCCGATGCTTCAGCAGATCTGTTCGATGAACACAGATGCCACGCAACTTCAAGCTTCCTTCGGATACTCCAAAGTTCAACGGCACGCAGGATCCAAAAGCCTGGCTCAGTGACCATCTGTCATCCGTCAAGCTGCACGGCGGTAACAAAGAAACCGCCATGCAATGCCTTCAGCTGCAGCTGACAGGCGCGGCGCGGGTCTGGCTCAGCAGCCTATCATCAGGATCCATCCGAAGCTGGGAGGAGCTCGCTTACAGCTTCATCCGAAATTTCAAGGGCACTAGCAAGAGGCCCGCCTCAATCGAAGAATTGCGAGCCTGCACTCAGAAAACGGGCGAATCTATTCGCTCGTACATACTACGTTGGTCTACCACCAAGAACTCCACAGCGCACATCTCCGAAGAGAGGGCCATCGACGCCTTCAGGGACGGCGTCAAACGCCAAGATTTCAAGGAGGAACTCGGGCGCGTCAAGCCCAAAACACTCGACCACCTCATGGACATCGCTAACAGGTGGGCAGACGGCGAAGATTGCATTCACCGAGCATAATCGGATGAAGAAAACGACTATGGCCGAAGACGGGAACGCCGCAGCAAGAGAAGATCGCGCGTCTACGAGGATCGTGACGGACCCGACATGGTCGCGGCCGGCTACGCCGACCGCCGCAACGACAACAGCCGCAACAGCAGAGGATACCACGGAGGAAACTTCCGTGACAACGGACGCCCAGCACAGTCGTGGCAGCGCCGCAACCGCGACAACGGACCCTCAGCATATGACAAACTTTCGGGTCCATGCACCATCCATTTCTACATCGACAAACAGGATGGCAAAAAGAAAGCCAGCCACATGCTCAAGGACTGCCGCGAGTTCCAGAAACTCAGCGAAAGCATGGTGCAGATGAGGCAACAATCCCCAATCCCTGCGTTTGGAAACGCACCCGCGCAAGGAGAAATAGCACACGGAGCTCCTCCACCGCCGCCTATCGGCGGCCCAAACCATCCAGTCGCACCGGCACAGAACAACACTGGGAACGGATACCCCCCACCGAAAGGAGCACTAAATATGATCCAGAAGGGACGCCCCACGAATAGGGTGCAGAAGAAGATCACCCGACAAATCAACTTGGTCGTGGCAACTCCGCCTACAATCCCTGAGTACCTCAGCGGATCGGAGTCCTGCATCACATTCACTCGCGCGGATCACCCTTGCCAGATCCCTCGCCTAGGTCATGCTGCCCTGGTGTTGGAGGCGCAGATCGAAGGCTTCGAGATGAGTCACGTCTTCATGGACGGCGGCAGCGGCATCAACCTAATGTTCGCAAGCACTCTAGCGGCAATGCGGATCCCGCAATGCAGCCTGGAACAGTCAGACACAACGTTCCACGGCATCGTTCCAGGGAAGGGCATATTCCCCCGGGGCAAAATAGGGCTCGACGTCATCTTCGGGAAGCCGGACAACTTCCGGCAGGAGCGACTCGAATTTGAAGTGGTGGACTGGTCATCACAATACCACGCCATCCTGGGGCGTGTAGCATTCGCAAGGTTCCTGGCTGTCCCACACTACGCATACCTACTACTCAAGATGCCAGGACCAAAGGGCGTCATCACAGTCCACGGGAGCTTCACCCGATCGGACCAATGCGACAGGGATTTCAACAAAATCTCCCAGTCTTTCGGCATGCAAGACGAGCTCGTAAGGCTCCGCGAGGTGACAGACAATGGGGCACCCCCAGTCACAAGGCAAAACGCACCTGACATGTCCTTCGACTCCACTGTCAACATAAAAAAAGTGCAGGTCCATCCATCGATGCCTCCAAGACGGCCCTGATCGCCAACGACCTCAGCCTCGCATAGGAAGGTGCACTCGTCGAATTCCTCCGTGAGCGCTGGGAAATCTTCGCCTGGTGTCCTGCGGACATGCCAGGAGTTCCCAGGGAATTCGCCGAGCATGCACTCAATGTCTCTCCAGACACCAAGCCAGTCAATCAGTCCATCCAGAGACTGTCCGAGCCATGAGCCGAAGCTATCAGCAAAGAAATCAATAGACTACTCGCCGCAGACTTCATCAGGGAAATCAAGGAAAGCGAGTGGCTTGCAAATACAGTTATGGTCCCAAAGAAGGACACGGACATCCTGCGGATGTGCGTGGATTTCACGTCACTAAACAAGCATTGCCCAAAGGACCACTTCCCTCTTCCTCGGATCGATCAAATCATCGATTCGACTGCAGGTTGTGAGAAACTCTCCTTCCTCGACGCCTACTCAGGCTATAACCAGATTCGACTCAAGGTCGAAGATCAAGAGAAAACGGCGTTTATCACACCGTTTGGAGTATTCTACTACAACACAATGCCCTTCGGGCTAAAGAACGCAGGTGTCATGTACCAGCGATGCATGCAGGCCTGCCTCAAAGACCAGATCGGTCGCAATGTCCAAGTCTACGTCGACGACATAGTGATAAAAACCAAGGAGGCAAGGACACTTATCGACGATCTCCACGATACGTTTGACAACCTTGATCGCTACAGGATCAAGCTCAACCCTGAAAAGTGCGCCTTCGGCGTCCCATTGGGTCAGCTGCTTGGGTACTTCATCTCTCAGTGAGGGATCGAGGCGAACCCGAAGAAAATCAGAGCCATCATGGCAATGGAGAAGCCGAAAAGCCTCAAAGGCGTCCAGCAACTCGCAGGGCGAATAGCGGCGCTAAGCAGATTCATCAGCCGCATGGGCGAGAAGGCCCTGCCATTCTACCAACTGCTGCGCAAAGCAGATGAATTCGAGTGGACGCCAGAAGCCAACGACGCATTCGAAAGCCTCAAGCGGCTTCTCTCCACCTCGCCCGTCTTGGTCACGCCAAAGGAGCGCGAGCCTCTACTGCTGTACATATCAGCCACACATCAGGTGGTCAGCATCGTACTAGTGGTCGAACGACCCGAAGAGGGCAAGACCCACGGGGTCCAACGCCCAATCTACTACCTCAGCGAGGTACTCACTCCAACAAAACAGAGGTACCCTCACTACTAGAAACTCGCCTACGGCGTGTTCATGACGGCTCGACGGCTGAGCCACTACTTCCAGGAGCATCAGGTGATGGTCGTCAATGAGGCACCCCTGAACAACATCCTGAATAACCCGGAGGCCACAGGACGCGTGGCCCTGTGGGGCATCGAACTGTCACCTTTGGACATCGTCTACGAGAAGCGACTCGCAATCAAATCTCAAGTCCTTCCGGACTTCCTGGTACATTGGATGGAGCTGCAGCCGCCAGACACCCAGACATGTCGCAGTCATGGACGATGCACTTCGACGGCTCCAAGCGCGAAGCTGGAGCAGGAGCAGGGGTCATTCGGATGAAGTTCCGAGCTTCTAATAATGAGGCCGAATACGAAGCCCTCATACACGGCATGAGGATGGCAAAAATCTGCGGCGCAATGCGCCTGGTCATCTACAGTGACTCCAACCTCGTCGTCCAGCAGACGATGAACGAGTGTGCCGCACACGCCGAAAACATGATCGCGTACCACGCGCTCTACAACGCACTCGAAGGGGAATTTGACGGTTGCGAACTTTGGCACGTGGGAAGAGAAAGCAACGAAGAAGCCGATAGACTGGCTAACATCGACTCCAACTGCGCAAAGGTACCACCAGGTGTGTTCCTCGAACAGATCTGCGTGCCATCAATCAAGCGGAAATTCCCCAAAGGATCACCCGAAGAAGCAAAGCACTTGGGGGCCGCGCTACCCGAAGATCATGAAGGACCCAAAAAATTGGACACCGAGGTCGCCATGGTCAACCTGATGCAAGTCATGGCAGTCGAAGAAACTTGGACGTGACCATACCTCCAGTTCCTGATAAACGGAGAACTGCTTGACAGCCCGACAGATGCCCGACGCATATCTCGTCGGTCAAAGGCCTTCACCATCATCAATGGCGAACTGTACAAGCACAGTATTACGGGTGTACTACAACGGTGCGTCACCATCGACGACGGCAAAGCCATACTCCAAGACATCCACGAGGGCATCTGCGGCCATCACGCAGGCAGCCGCTCCCTTGTCGCCAAAGCTCTACGAGCCGGATTCTACTGGCCAACGGCCATGACCGACGCAAAGGACATAGTCCGAAGATGTAACGGGTGCCAACGGTTTGCTGACAAACCGCACACACCTGGGTCCGAGCTCAGACCCATACCTATAGCCTGGACTTTTGCTCAATGGGGCCTCGACATGATCGGCAAACTGCCAAAGTCCTCGAAAGGAGGACATGTTTACCTCTTGGTCGCAGTCGACAAGTTCACCAAGTGGGTCGAGGCCATGCCGGTCACCAACCAGAAAGGCAAAACTGCCGTCAATTTCTTCGAATCCATTGTCTACAGGTTCGACATACCACACAGCATCATCACCGACAACGGATCGAACTTCATCTCCGAGGAGTTCCAGGACTTCTGCGAAGGCCTTGGGATCAACATCACGTACGCCTCAGTGGCACACCCGCAAACGAACGGGCAAGTGGAAAAGGCCAATGGCCTAATCGGCGCTGGTATAAAGAAGCGCCTCATGAGTCCACTCGAAAGGAAGGCTGGAGCCTGGACGAAAGAGCTACCATCCGTCCTGTGGAGCTTACGGACTATGCCAAACAGCTCCACCGGCTACACGCCGTTCTTCATGGTGCACGGAGCTGAGGCCGTGCTACCAGCCGAAGTACGCCACCAGGCCCCCAGGGTCGTCGCATACAACGAAGCCGAATCCACGGCTGCACTCGAGGACGCCGTCGACACACTCGACGAAGCAAGAGACATAGCAGCAGCTCGATCATCGGTGTACCAGCAGAGTCTCCGCAACTACCACAGCCGACGGCTGCGCCCAAGGTCCTTCGTCGAAGGAGACCTCGTCTTGTGACTCAAGCAAACGCGACCAAAGAAATTCGAGTCACCATGGGAAGGACCCTACGTCATCACCGAAGTCATCCCAGGTGGCGCCTATCGCCTCAAGCACGTGGAATCTGGAGTCGCATACTCCAATCCATGGAACATCGCGCACTTGCGACGATTCAACCCCTAGCTACCTACCCCTTACTTTCCATAAGGCTTTTTAGCCAAGGCTACTCAGCCGAACAATGTACTTCCTCCATTACGATATAAATAAAGCTAAGTGTCTCGCGCCAAACTTCAGTTCGCTATTTTGCAACTTTACTTTATGCTACAAATGCACTTGGGGGCTCCCCCCACCTCACGATTTCATCGACTGAGGATCAAGCGTTTACACCTGAGTAGCTGACAACGTCAGGCAAACGAAAAGGACACGTACTTAATCAAAGCACTGCGTGCTCACAAACCTTTACAACAAAGGGCACACCACGCCCAGCCGAAATATACAAAGTTCACATCTATCTCTTTTTTCAGGTACTACCTATTCTGAAGAATAACCTGAGCACGCTGCTCAAACAAATCTACGACCTGTTCGGCATACTGCCTTACAGCTGCATAATGTGGACGCATTTCCCACTCACCACCATCCGGTCGAGGAGGTGGCCCAGCTGCCACAACAGATAAATCTACATCAGGCCGGTGCAGCCTCACAAGGGACAAAGCAGCCTTGACTCTGGCAATGAGCTGTTGCCGCACCAACTCCTTGACGTTGCTCACGCTCCGAAACTTCGACAGAAGATCCGCAAGGCTTGTCGGCACAACATCCAAAGGAAACATGACGTGCAGCACTGAGGCAAGCGACGTCTGTACCTGGCGAAGCACCCGCGAAACCTGGTGCACACGGTCCTGCACCGTCGCCAGTGCCATGGCACGGTCACGATCCATCCAGAAGAAGCCACCGGCCTCCATGTCCTGTTGGGTCAAGCAATTGACCCGAACAGCGACACGCTCTTTCTCTTCCTTCGGAGCGAGGTTAGCACCTGCGACAATGACACAAATTAAAAGTCAAGGCCAACAGGCTCATCCGAAGAACTGAGCTACAGCTCGAAATAAAGAACAACTTACATTGAAGCTGCTTAGATATCCAAAGTAGCTCTGCCATCAAGTACTCCTCTCTGGCTGCATCGCGATCCGCCTTGGACTTCCAAACATCGGCGTGACCACGCAACACAAGTAACTCCCTCTCAAGACTGCGAACACGGTCCCGAAGAAAAGCGAGTTGAGAAGGGTCATCCAAATACGGCCGCTGCTGCGCTACGGGTGAGGTGTCAAGAGGGTCAGCACCCGAAGGAACCTAGAGCAGCAGAAAAAGAAAGGGACACAAACATTCAGACAATGGCAGAGCACAACTCAGAAGAATTCATTAAACATATAAGGCCACTACTTGGCACAAGGATGGTGTTCTTCAAAATATTTACAGCAAAAGCAGACTACAAACTATCCTACGTCTACAAAGCCTAAGACGCGGCACCCTGAGTCGCCTCGGAGCCAGACTGCCTAGCTTTGGCCTCGCCCTGCTGCCGCAGTGCATACTCAGACAGCAAATCAATGAGCTTGGTCCCATATCGCTTGCAGCGAGCAGAGTAGGCAGCAAAGGCTACCTAGGATCCATCTGCAGCCGTCGGCATCCGGGAGGTGATCTGGGGCAGGTCCAGCTCTGCTCCAGCCGCCAACGCCATCGCCAGCCCGACGGACGCGCCGATGCCCTTCTGCTTGCGCTTGTACGCCACAGGTGCTTCGGCTAACAAAGCCTCCGCCAGGGCATCCACATCATGAAGGGCCGCGCCCTTAGGGACAAGCTCCCTATAGAAGCGGACAAGGACCTCCTTCGCCTTGGCAAGGGAGCTGACGACGGTGCTGCAGCGATCCTCGACCGCCACAGTAGCATCATCTAGAGCACTCCCGTGCTCTAGAGCACCGCGGTCAAACTCGATGCCTGCGGCATCTGAGACAAAAAGAAAAGGACAAAGACATGAAGAAAAGAGCACAGAAGAAAACAGGAAACACGAAGAAACAAGTACAAATACAGCACTTACCCGAGATAGCCTTGGCAGCAGCCATGAGCTTGGCCGCCACCTCTTTCTCACGTGTAGCCGCAACAGTGGCTAGCTGCTCCTCACGATCCGCGGCCTCCTGCTGCAGACGCTCCTTAGCTTCAGCTGCCTTGGTCAGCTCCAGCTCGAGGCCTTCCTTCGCACCAACGGCGGCCTCAGTCTTCTTCTCCGATTGACCGAGGCTCTTCTTGAGAGCGTCGACCTCACGGAGAGAAGTATTATGCTCCTCTGCATTCAAAACAACCAAACGTCAGCAGCAGGACCAGAATAAACAAAAGAAGTACCAAAAGGCAAACAGGTACCTTGAAGCTGCCGAAGGTTGGCCTCCAGCACCAAGCGCTCCTGCACCAGCCGCTTGGCCTCTTACACAAAAGGCTGCAGAAAAAGAAATACTAGTAAGAAGAAGGACTCGGGGGCTGCGCCCAACACAAAGGAATAAAAGCAAAACTTGCACACGAAGACACTCGGGGGCTTCCCCCCGAAGATTTGAAAAAAAGAAGAAGACAAGAAATTTTTCAGACACCCGGGGGCTCCCCCCGTGGCACGAAATAGAGTTACTTACATGCTCTGACGGCGACTCCGAAGGCCCGCTGGTGAAATTCTGAGGCGCAACCACCTGCACCTCCTGCATAGGAGGATTCGGAGCAGCACCCCCAGATGTTGCCACCGTTTGAGGAGGAGGAGATGCAACCTTCGACTCCCCCATCATCTCCCGAGCATCATCGCTGGAGGAGTCGTGGGAAGAATGCCTGCATACGAAGCAATTAGCAAAAGTACAAAGTCAACAAGGAAAAAGGACACCAGCGTAACAAGAAACTTACGAGCCCAGTGAGCTCAGGTCGAAGACAGGAGGAGTCCTTCGGGCTCTCTTCTCCTCCTTTTTCTCTTCCTTCTTTTCTTCCTTCTTCCGCTTCGCGGGCGGGTGTGGCGCTACAGCCCGCACAGGAATGGCAGGAATGGGAGAGGAAGAGCCTCCGTGCCCGTCACTATGACGCTCAAGGCACAGAGGGTCTCTGGGAGTCGGAGGAGTTGAGGCATCCGAAGCCTCGCTGGAGCTCCGTGATCGTTTGCGTGTCTGGTCCTCACTCGACTCGTTGACCTCCTCAGCTGGCGATCGCGCCGAAGGAAGTTCGGACATGGAGTCCACCACTTCATTATCCGGTGCAACCGGAAACAATTCGGGCAATGGAGGTACCATGCCCGACACCTTGAAGCTCTGCCAATAAGATAGAAGTTTGTTAGAAAACAAAATATAACAAACACGCAATCAAAGCAAAGCGCTACACGCACGAATCTACACCTGTGGAACAGCCAGCGTCGAAGAAAATGGCGGAGTCAACGACTTCCCCGGGATATCCTCTCCAGCCTTGTACTTCAACAGTGTACGAAGGGCCTTGTCAAGATCACCCTTGGAAAGCTTCTCGGCCGAAACTCTCGTCGGGTCACGGCGACCAGCATAAAGAAACATCGGGTGCGCCCTAGCCTGCAGTGGCTGCACCCGACGCTCGAGAAACGTGCGGATAATATCCACACCGTTCACTTCTTTATCAGGAATCAACTGAAGATCCTCCACCTGACGGCAAAGAGCCTCTATCTCCGCTGACTCGCCATCCAAGATCTGGTTTTTCCAGGACCTCTTCGGCTCGATTATCTGGGAGGAGTCGAAAGGAGCAAGACCAAATTGCTGCCCAGCCACTGTGGAGTCGCGAATGTAAAACCATTGCCTCCGCCAGTACTGGACAGATTCAAACATAAAGAAGGAAAAGAAAAGAATATTGGTCCTAAGGGAGATGATGCAACCCCCAATGGGATACACACCATCCGAACCGGATTGCCTCTTCACGGAATAGAGCTTCCGGAAGAGGCCAAAGTGCGGCTCGATACCAAGCCAGCACTCGCAGAAAGTGATGAAACAAGCAATGTGAAGAAGGGAATTGGGCGAAAGATGATGCAGCTGGATGCCATAGAGAAAGAGCAGCCCACGAAGAAAGTCGTGGACTGGAAAGGAAAACCCACGGATAACGAAGGCAAGAAACATAACCCGATACCCAGCGGGGGGACGGGGGATTACCTCGTTGCCGGGGAGTCTGACGGCCTCCCTATCTTGCGGGATCAAGCCCCGCTCGCGAAGCCTGTGGAGATCACTCTCCCGCGTCTCTGACCGCCGCCAACCACCGTCGGTGACACGGGTAGCGGTGGTGCTTTTCTTCCCTCCGGTGGCGCTGGTACCAACCGCAGATGAGGATTTCTTCGTCTTCCCCATAGCGCTCCGGCGGCACCGGCGGCGAGAGTGCGAACGGAAGAAGGAAATGTGGAAGAATATCGCAGCGCGCAGCAAGAACCTCTAGAGCACAAGGAGGCAGTGAAAACAAGAATAGATGCGGTGAAAACAAACCGCGGCTTTCCTCAATGATTATAACGGCGAAGACGATGCACTACAGCCGTCCATCCAGAAGACAGATCTGACCATACACGTGTCAACATCACAACGAATCGTCGTTACCACGCCGTCCACTACGCGTGGAAATCGAGGAGACGCCGTAATTATCTCCACGACGCGCGTGACCGGTCAATTCAAAGTCAGCAAGTGGGACCCACGTTCGTCCAGTCAAGTCATCTCTGGCATAGCAGACGCTTGAGGTCATTGATCGTCAGCACTGATGTCATCAAAAGCTATACTAGCACCAACTACAATTCTTCGGCTCCACAGCTAAGAGTACTCACTCGAATCTTCGATTCGACTAAATACTCGGGGGCTACTCCTATCAGGAGCGCTGGCCGCGCACCCGAAAGATGAATAAAGACAAAATTATTTCTTCGAGTCCTACGTCCAGTCTACGACTCCACTACGGACTCGGGGGCTACTCCCATAGGGAGGATGGATTCAAGCATCCAAAAAATTTGTGTCCTACGGACCTAAAAGTCAACAAAGACTGAATTAAAGTCTCTGCTCGAGTCTACGACTCGAACAGACACTCGGGGGCTACTCCCATAGGGAGCGCTGGTCGCGCACCCTATGAATTCTTCGACTGCGATCCTTCGGATCAGTATGCAAAAACTTTTCGGCAACTCTGCCCTAATTGACGCTAAGTGAGCAACGTTCTCCTTGGCCACCCGAAACACCTCCATGGTGATAAACATTCGGATGCTGCGTCTGTGACGCAAAGATAAGACCTACAGATACCATCTGATGGCCTAGTAACGCACACGACTGCGCTCTGCTAGTAAAAATCCGTGCCAGCAGGCGCGATGAAAAATCCCGATGGACGCGTTGGGTACATCATTTAAATTCATTGGAATTCCACTCCTATAAGTCCTCCGCGGCCTGAGTCGAATTACGCCAGCATATGTTCCGGGTTCGAGTCAAGGGACTCGAATCTGAAGAAGATCGTGTTGTTTTGTCCTAAGACAGTTAACTGACCCTGATCCGTCGGGAGAGTCAGGCACACACATCAATAATCCCTACATACTCAAATCATTCTCTTGAAAGACAGAGATAACTGCACCCGAAGGATTGAAGAGTCCTCAGCCGAATCTATGATTCGACTGAACACTCGGGGCTACTGACATGGTTATACCCTACGGGTACCCGATGTTAGCCTACCTGGTCCAGCCAGACAGAAGACCCACTCGACGACCTGCCCGGGTCCATGACGCCTATGACGGTTCGGTTGGAACGAAGCCCATATGGACACGGAGCGCACAAGACAAGGAAACCTCAAGACTAGAGTTCGAATCTAACTTGTAACCTACTCGTATCGGTACCTGAGACCTATCCTCCCCATATATAAAGGCTAGGAGGGTCCAACGAGGAGGGCACGACCTACACACGCCATAACCTCCGATAGACTAGACCAAAACAGATCTACAGATCTAGATCTCTCGACTCATACTTTCGCATACACACCTCCACGCCAGATCGAATCTGTGCACCCTGTAACCTTCGGCTCCGCCGTAATCAAGAGGAGACAAGCAGGAGTAGGGTTTTCCCTCCGGGGGCCTGAACCTGGGTAAATCTCGTGTCCCCTGGTTGCTTGTCTATTAACCGTTCCACGATCTCCAGCATCCCCATCTTCTCCAAAACCCAAGTCCATAACAAGCGCGCGCCAAGCGCGTCTGCTCATCCGAATCCGAGGAGGACGATGGCGAAGGAGAACTCTGCGGAGCCCGATGCTTCAGCAGATCCGTCCGATGGACACGGATGCCATGAAACTTCAAGCTTCCTTCGGACATTCCGAAGTTTGACGGTACACAGGACCCCAAGGCGTGGCTCAGCGACCACCTGTCGTCCGTCAAGCTACACAGCAGAAACAAGAACACCACCCTGCAATGCCTTCAGCTGCAGCTGACAGGCGCAACCTGGATCTGGCTTAGCAGCCTATCCTCGGGATCCATCCGAAGATGGGAGGAATGTTAGAATTATGCCCTAGAGGCAATAATAAAGATGTTATTATTATTATAATTCTTGTTCATGATAAAGTATATTCCATGCTAGAATTGTATTAGGCGGAAACTTTAATACTTGTGTGGTTTGTGAACAACACCGTGTCCCTAGTACGCCTCTATGGACTAGCTCATTGATCAATGATGGTTAAGGTTTCCTAACCATAGACATGAGTTGTCAATTGATAATGAGATCATATCATTGGGAGAATGATATGGTGGACAGACCCAAACTAAGCGAAGCAATTAGATCGTGTCATCGTGTTCGTCTTTGCGAAGCTTTTCTTATGTCAAATATTGTATTCCTTAGACCATGAGATAATACAACTCCCTGGTATCGGAAGAAAGCTTTGAGGTCATCAAACGTCATCCTATGAGAGGGTGATCATAAAGGTGTCTCTCAGGTGATCGGAAAGTATCTGTTGGGTTGTATGTATCGAGATGGGATTTGTCCCTCCCAAGTCGGAGAGATATGCTTCGGGCCCACTCGGTAATCGATATCAACACCGCTTGCAAGCATGTGGTTAAGGAGTTAATCACAAAGTGATATCGGACTACGGAACGAGTAAAGTACTTGCTGTGAACGAGATTGAACTAGGTATGACGATACCGACGATCGAATCTCGGGCAAGTAAAATATCGCGAGACGAAGGGAATATATATATGAGATTGATTGAATCCTGGCATCGTGGTTCATCCGATATGATCATCGATGAATGTGTGGGAGTCAATATGGGTGCCCAGACCCCGCTGTTGATTATTGATAGAAGATCATGTCTGCATATTCTCGAACCCGCAGGGTCACACACTTAACGTGTCTCGACGCTAGGATAGATTGGATAATTGGTTTTATGAATTTTTGTTCGGAGTCTCGGATGGGATCCGGGATATCACGAGAGGTTCCGGAATGGTCAGGAGAATAAGATTCATATAAGGCAGTGCAGTTTTTGGAGTTCGGAATTGTTCCGGATTAATCGGTATTGTACCGGAAGCTTCTAGAACCTTCCGGAAGGGGGCCAACGTGGTCCCACCTTCCGGGAGGGGGCATGGGCCTATGAGGGAGTGTCCTGGCCGCATTGGGCCAGGGGCACAAGGCCCCATAGGGCCCAGCCGATCCTAGAGAGTTTAAATCGTTTAAACTAGAGATAAGATAAGATAGGATTTCTAGATAAGGGAGAGTTTAAATTGTTTAAACTAGAGATAGGCTTGGAGGAGAGGCTAGGGCTGGCCGCACCCCCCCCCTCTATATATAGAGGGCTGGTGCGCCCCCTCTCACACCCCCTTACACCTTCCTCCAAACCCAGTTGCCCTGCTGCCCTTCCTCTCTCCCTCCCGACTGTTTGTAGGCGAAGCCCTGCGGCAGAAATTCTCCACCATATACACCACGCCGTCCTGTTGTAGATCCAATCCATCTCTCTACCATACTTGCTGGTCCGAGGAAGGAGGAGACGTCGAGGTGCCGCACGTGTGCATCTCACGGAGGCACCGCCACTTGTGGTGCTAGATCGGATCGGATCGCGAGGAGGAGAAGCGAGTACGACTACATCACCCACGTTCCGACGAACGTTCCGCTGTGCGAATCTTCAAGGGTATGAAGATCTAATCCAATCTCTCTCGTTGTTTGCATCTCCTAGATTAGATCTTGGCTTTCCCTCTGTTCGCTTTCGTAGAAAATTTTGATTTACTATGCTGCGAAACCCTTCAGTGGTATCAGAGCTAGATCTATGCGTAGATGTGATTCACGAGTAGAACGCAACATGGTTGTTGCGGGCGTTGATGTTTTCTGTTGCAAGCCTCTTGTTTGTGTTCTTCTTATGACGCGGGATAGTGAGATTAAGCGGTCCAGGCCAACCTTACGCGACGTCGTTCGCGAGACCGGCTCCGCACTTGACGTGTGGCTTGTACCACACATGCGGCTGGTGGATGTCAGTTTCTCTCACTATAGTTGTCATGGGATTAACACCGGAGTTTGGCAACCATAATATCACCGTTGTGGCTTTCCGTAGGTAAGAATCGTTCTTAGCATCTACTCCCATAAGCCACGTAAAACATGCAACAACAAAGTAGAGGCGTCTAACTTGTTTTTGCAGGGAGTGTTTTCTGTGATATGGTATGACCCAAGATGTGATGTGTATATTGTATGCGATGATCATGTTTTGTAATGTTTCACGACTTGCATGTCGATGAGTACACAACTGGCAGGAGCCATATGGTTGTCTTTATAATTGTGTATGACCTGCGAGTCAACTTCTTATACGCCATGTAATAGCTTTACTTTATCGCTAAGTAGTTAGCAATAGTTGTAGTTGCTATTCGTGGTGGAGGCAATCATGGTGGAGTGATGGAGATCATGCCGGAACGCACAAGATGGAGATCATTGCGCGAAGATTGGCTATACCATGTCACATAAAGTTATATGCATGTGATGTTTATCCTTTTATGTATCTTATTATGCTTAGATCGCGACGGTAGCATTATAAGATGATTCCTCACTTAAAGATCAAGATAAAAACTGTGTTCTCCCCAAGTATGCACCGTTGTGAAAGTTCGTCGTGTCCAAGCATCACGTGATGATCGGGTGCTATAGACTCTACGCTCACATACAACGGGTGCAAGCCAGTTTTTGCACACGCGGAAATACTTGGGTTTGACTTGACGAGCCTAGCATGTACAGACATGGCCTCGGAACACATGAACCGAAAGGTTAAGCATGAGTCATATGAATGATATGATCGACACTTCGTTGTCCACCATTGAAGCCACATCTCTTCTCGTGAAGATCGGATTAGGTGTGGTGAATTTGGATCGTGTTCACTAAGCAACTTGAGGGATGTTGAATTTAGTGGGAGTTCATCTAGTAATTTGATTAAGTTGAACTATTTATCATGAACATAGTCTAAATTGTACTTGTAAATACTGTAGATCACATGGCCAAGTCCAACTTCAACTTCAACGTTTTTGCTGAGAAAGAAAAGCTTAGAAACAATGGGTCTAACTTCACCAACTGGTTCCGCAATCTAAGAATCATTCTGTCTGGCGGACAAAAGGACTATGTCCTTGAGAAAGCGTTAGGTAACCCCCCTGCTACAACTGCGCCGGCTGATGAGAAAGCCGTCTTTCAGTCGCGCAAAGATGATTATGGTGTTATTAAGAGCACCATGTTGTTTGCTATGGAACCGGAACTTCAAAATCGTTTTGAAAACTATCCTAGGCCCTTTGAGATTCTCGAGGAGCTGAAAACCATGTTTCAGACTCAGGCCCGTTCTGAGAGATATGAGATCTCTGAGAAGTTCTTTAACTGCAAGATGGAGGAAGGGAGTTCCGTTAGTGAGCACGCCATTAAGATGTCAGGCTACACTCAACGCCTTGAGCAACTGGACTGCAAGATTCCAGAGGAGCTCAAGATTGACAGGGTTCTGCAATCACTCCCTCCCAGCTACAAAAGTTTTGTAGTGACTCATAATCAGATTGGTTCCACTGATACAATCACCGAGCTCTTCGCAAAGCTGAAGGCTACGGAGGTGGACATCAAGAAGGATAATCATGTGTTGATGGTCAACAAGCCCTCCTTTAAGAAAGGTAAGGGTGCAAAGAAGCCCTTCAAGAAAAGCGGCGGCAAGCGCGTTGCCCCTGCTGAGAAGAAGCTCAAGTCTGGTCCTAAGCCGGACACTGAGTGCTTCTATTGCAAGGACAAGGGTCACTGGAAGCGCAACTGTCCGAAGTACTTAGCGGACAAGAAGGCTGGCACCATCAAAGGTATATTTGATATACATGTTATTGATGTTTTCCTTACTAGCCCTCGTTGTAGTGCCTGGGTATTTGATACTGGTTCAGTTGCTAATATTTGTAACTCGAAACAGGAGCTACGGAATAGACGGCGGCTTGCGAGGGATGAGGTGACGATGCGCGTTGGCAACGGATCAAGAGTTGATGTGATGGCCGTCGGCACGCTCTCCTTAGTTTTACCTTCGGGATTAGTTTTAAACCTTAATAAATGTTATTATGTGCCTGCGTTGAGCATGAACATTATTTCTGGATCGTGTTTATTGCAAGACGGTTATTCATTTAAATCGGAGAATAATGGTTGTTCTATTTATATGAGTAACATCTTTTATGGTCATGCACCTCTTGTGAATGGTTTATTTCTTCTAAATATCGAAAGGGATGAAACACACATCCATAACATTGAGGCTAAGAGATGCAAAGTAGATAGTGATAATACTACTTATTTGTGGCACTGTCGTCTGGGTCATATTGGTGTAAAGCGCATGAAGAAACTCCATTCTGATGGACTTTTGGAGTCTCTTGATTTTGAATCATTTGACACATGCGAACCATGCCTCATGGGCAAGATGATCAAAACCCCGTTCTCTGGTATGATGGAGCGAGCAACGGACTTGTTGGAAATCATACATACCGATGTATGCGGACCGATGAGTGTTTCGACGCGCGGTGGATATCGCTATTTTCTCACTTTTACCGATGACTTAAGTAGATATGGGTATATCTATTTAATGAAACATAAATCTGAAACGTTTGAAAAGTTCAAAGAATTTCATAATGAAGTGGAGAACCATCGTAACAAAAAGATTAAGTTTCTACGATCCGATCGTGGGGGCGAGTATTTGAGTTATGATTTTCTCACGCATCTTAAAGCAAGCGGAATTGTTTCGCAACTCACGCCACCCGGAACACCACAGCGCAATGGTGTGTCTGAACGCCGGAATCGAACCCTATTAGATATGGTCCGATCGATGATGTCTCTTACTGATTTGCCGTTATCATTTTGGGGTTATGCATTAGAAACCGCTGCATTCACTTTAAATAGGGCTCCATCTAAATCCGTTGAGACGACACCGTATGAACTGTGGTTTGGTGCTAAACCTAAGTTGTCGTTTCTTAAAGTTTGGGGATGCGAAGCTTACGTCAAGAAGTTGATGCCGGACAAGCTCGAACCCAAAGCGGAGAAATGCGTCTTCATAGGATACCCTAAGGAAACTATTGGGTATACCTTCTATCACAGAACCGAAGGCAAAGTGTTTGTCGCAAAGAACGGTTCCTTTCTTGAGAAGGAGTTTCTCTCGAAAGAAGTGAGTGGGAGGAAAGTAGAGCTAGACGAGGTTATTGAACCTTTTCTTGAATTGGAGAGTAGCGCAGCACCTGAAATTGTTCCAGTGCCGCCTGCACCAACAATAGAGGAAGCTAATGATAAGGATCATGAAGCTTTGGACGATGCTGCTACTGAACGTCGCAGGTCGACAAGGTCGCGTGCCCCTCCTGAGTGGTACGGCAACCCTGTCTTGACTGTCTTGTTAGTAGAAGACAGTGAACCTACGAACTATGAGGAAGCGATAATGAGCCCAGACTCTGAGAAATGGCTAGAAGCCATGAAATACGAATTGGGATCCATGAGCGAAAACCAAGTATGGACTTTGGTGGACCCTCCTAGCGACCGAAAGGCCGTTGAGTGCAAATGGATCTTCAAGAAGAAAACGGACGCGGATGGTAATGTTACCGTCTATAAAGCACGGCTTGTTGCGAAAGGTTTTCGACAAGTTCAAGGTGTTGACTACGATGAGACTTTCTCTCCCGTAGCGATGTTTAAGTCCATTCGGATTTTATTAGCAATTGCTGCGTTTCATGATTATGAAATATGGCAAATGGATGTCAAGACTGCTTTCCTCAATGGCAACATTGATGAAGAGTTGTATATGATGCAACCCGAAGGTTTTGTCGATCCTAAGGATGATGATAAAGTATGCAAACTTCAGCGTTCCATTTATGGACTGAAGCAAGCATCTCGGAGTTGGAACCTTTGTTTTGATCAAGTGATCAAGAGCTTTGGATTTGTTCCAAATTGCTACGAAGCTTGCATCTACAAGAAAGTGAGTGGGAGCTCGATGACGTTTCTGGTACTATATGTGGATGACATATTGATTATTGGAAATGACATCAACATGCTTAACGATGTGAAGAGTTATTTGAACAAGTGTTTTTCAATGAAAGACCTAGGTGAAGCTGCTTATATATTGGGCATCAAAATCTATAGAGATAGACAAAGACGCCTGATAGCTTTAAGCCAGAGTACATACCTAGACAAAGTTCTGAAAAGGTTCAGAATGGATAAGGCATTGAAAGGTTCAGTGCCTATGTTGTCAGGTAAGATATTGAGCAAGGCTCAGTGTCCAGCTACGGTAAATCATAGGGAAGCTATGAGCAAAGTGCCTTATGCCTCGGCCATAGGTTCCATCATGTATGCCATGCTGTGTACTAGACCGGATGTGTCCAATGCTCTTAGTTTGACGAGCAAATATCAAAGTGATCCAGGAGTGGAACACTGGACAGCCGTGAAGAACATCCTAAGGTACCTAAATAGGACTAAAGAAATGTTCTTAGTCTATGGGGGTGATGAACAGCTCGTCGTAAAAGGTTACATCGATGCTAGTTTCGACACCGACAAGGATGATTCTAAATCTCAGACAGGATACGTGTATATTTTGAATGGAGGAGCTGTGAGCTAGAGAAGCTGCAAGCAAAGCGTGATCGCGGGATCTACAGTAGAAGCGGAATACATGGCTGCTGCAGAAGCGTCAAGTGAAGGAGTTTGGATCAGAAACTTCATCACTGAGCTTGGCGTGGTTCCAAGTGCATTGGACCCACTGGAGATATTGTGTGACAACACTGGCGCCATAGCACTCGCTAAGGAACCAAGATATCATCCAAAGACCAAGCATATCAACCGCAAGTTTCATATAATCCGAGATTATATAGCAGATGGAGATCTGAAGATCAGCAAAGTACATACAGATCTGAATGTCGCAGATCCATTGACTAAACCTCTTCCACGTGTAAAACATGATCAGCACCTCAGTGCCATGGGTGTGAGATTGTTGCCAAATGTAAACTAGATTATTGACTCTAGTGCAAGTGGGAGAATGTTGGAATTATGCCCTAGAGGCAATAATAAAGATGTTATTATTATAATTCTTGTTCATGATAAAGTTTATATTCCATGCTAGAATTGTATTAAGCAGAAACTTTAATACTTGTGTGGTTTGTGAACAACACCGTGTCCCTAGTACGCCTCTATGGACTAGCTCATTGATCAATGATGGTTAAGGTTTCCTAACCATAGACATGAGTTGTCAATTGATAATGAGATCATATCATTGGGAGAATGATATGGTGGACAGACCCAAACTAAGCGAAGCAATTAGATCGTGTCATCGTGTTCGTCTTTGCGAAGATTTTCTTATGTCAAATATTGTATTCCTTAGACCATGAGATAATACAACTCCCTGGTATCGGAAGAAAGCTTTGAGGTCATCAAACGTCATCCTATGAGAGGGTGATCATAAAGGTGTCTCTCAGGTGATCGGAAAGTATCTGTTGGGTTGTATGTATCGAGATGGGATTTGTCCCTCCCAAGTCGGAGAGATATGCTTCGGGACCACTCGGTAATCAATATCAACACCGCTTGCAAGCATGTGGTTAAGGAGTTAATCACAAAGTGATATCGGATTACGGAACGAGTAAAGTACTTGCTGTGAACGAGATTGAACTAGGTATGACGATACCGACGATCGAATCTCGGGCAAGTAAAATATCGCGAGACGAAGGGAATATATATATGGGATTGATTGAATCCTGGCATCATGGTTCATCCGATATGATCATCGATGAATGTGTTAGAGTAAATATGGGTGCCCAGACCCCGCTGTTGATTATTGATAGAAGATCATGTCTGCATATTCTCGAACCCGCAGAGTCACACACTTAACGTGTCTCGACGCTAGGATAGATTGGATAATTGGTTTTATGAATTTTTGTTCGGAGTCTCGGATGGGATCCGGGATATCACGAGAGGTTCCGGAATGGTCCGGAGAATAAGATTCATATAAGGCAGTGCAGTTTTTGGAGTTCGGAATTGTTCCGGATTAATCGGTATTGTACCAGAAGCTTCTAGAACCTTCCGGAAGGGGGCCAACGTGGTCCCACCTTCCGGGAGGGGGCATGGGCCTATGAGGGAGTGTCCTGGCCGCATTGGGCCAGGGGCACAAGGCCCCATAGGGCCCAGCCGATCCTAGAGAGTTTAAATCGTTTAAACTAGAGATAAGATAAGATAGGATTTCTAGATAAGGGAGAGTTTAAATTGTTTAAACTAGAGATAGGATTGGAGGAGAGGCTAGGGCTGGCCGCACCCCCCCTCTATATATAGAGGGCTGGTGCGCCCCCTCTCACACCCCCTTACACCTTCCTCCAAACCCAGTTGCCCTGCTGCCCTTCCTCTCTCCCTCCCGACTGTTTGTAGGCGAAGCCCTGCGACAGAAATTCTCCACCATATACACCACGCCGTCCTGTTGTAGATCCAATCCATCTCTCCACCATACTTGCTGGTCCGAGGAAGGAGGAGACATCGAGGTGCCGCACGTGTGCATCTCACGGAGGCACCGCCACTTGTGGTGCTAGATCGGATCGGATCGCGAGGAGGAGAAGCGAGTACGACTACATCACCCACGTTCCGACAAACGTTCCGCTGTGTGAATCTTCAAGGGTATGAAGATCTAATCCAATCTCTCTCGTTGTTTTCATCTCCTAGATTAGATCTTGGCTTTCCCTCTGTTCGCTTCCGTAGAAAATTTTGATTTACTATGCTGCGAAACCCTTCAAGGAACTGTCATACAGTTTCATCCAAAACTTCAAAGGCACCAGCAAGAGGCCAACCTCGATCGAGGAGCCGCGGGCCTACACTCAACGAACGGGCGAATCCATTCGCTCGTACATATTGCTCTGGTCCAACACCAAGAACTCCGCGGTGCACATCTCTGAGGAGAGAGCTATCGACGCCTTCAAGGATGGCGTCAAACGCCAGGACTTCAAGGAAGAGCTTGGGCGCGTCAATCCCAAGACCCTTGACCACCTCATTGACATCGCCAACAAGTGGGCAGATGGCGAGGACTCCGTCCACCGAGCGCACTCAGAGGAGGAAGATGACTACGGTCGGCAATGTGAACGCCGTAGCAAGAGAAGATCGCGCGTCTATGACGATCGCGACGGACCCGACATGGTCGCGGCCGGCTATGCCGACCGCCGCAGTGACGGCAACCGTAGCAGCGGTGGATACCGCGGAAATAACTTTCGTGACGAACGACGCCCAACGCAGTCATGGCAACATCGCGGCCGTGACGACGGACCCTCAGCATACGATAAACTGTCGGGTCCATGCACCATCCACTTCTACATCGACAAGCAGGATGGTAAAAAGAAGGCAAGCCACATGCTCAAGGACTGCCGCGAGTTCCAGAAACTCAACGAGAGCATGTCTCAGATGAGGCAACAAGCCCCGAACCCTGGGTACGGGAACGCACCCGCACCAGGTGAGATCACACACGGAGCTCCTCCACCACCACCTGCGGGACCTGCGAACCACCCAATCGCACCCGCGCAGAATAACGGTGGGCACGGGTACCCCACGCCGAAAGGATCACTGATGATCCAAAAGGGCGCCCAACGAACAGGGTGCAAAAGAAGATCACCCGTCAGAACAATCTAGCTGTGATCGCTCCACCCGCCATCCCTGAGTACCTCAGCGGATCGGAGTCTTGCATCACGTTCAGCCGTTCGGATCACCCTTGTCAGGTCCCTCGCCCAGGTCATGCTGCCATGGTGCTTGAGGCGTAGATCAACGGGTTCGACATGAGCCGCGTCTTCATGGACGGCGGCAGCAGCATCAATCTGATATTCTCCAGTACCTTAGCAGGAATACGGATCCTGCTGTGCAGCCTGGAACAATTTGATACAATGTTCCACAGCATCGTCCCAGGGAAGGGCGTATTCCCCCTAGGAAAGATATGGCTCAACGTCATCTTTGGCAAGCCCGATAACTTCTGGTGCGAGTGACTCGAGTTTGAAGTGGTGGACTGGCCATCACAATACCATGCCATCCTCGGGCGTGTGGCATTCGCATGATTCGTGGCAGTACCGCACTACGCGTACCTGCTACTCAAGATGCCAGGACCCAGGGGCGTCATCACGGTCCATGGGAGCTTCACCCGATCGGACCACTGCGACAGGCACTTCAACAGAATCTCCCAGTCATTCGGCATGCAGGAGAAGATCATAAGGCTCCGAGAGGTGACAGACAGCGGGGCACCCCCAGTCGCAAGACAGAACACACCAGAAATATCTTTCGACTCCACCATCAACACAAAGAAGGTGCAAGTCCACCCAACGGACGCCTCCAAGACGGCGCTGATCGCCAACGACCTCAGCCCCGCATAGGAAAGTGCGCTCGTCGAATTCCTCCGTGAGCGCTGGGAAATCTTCGCCTGGTGTCCTGCGGACATGCCAGGAGTTTCCAGGGAATTCGCCGAGCACGCACTCAACATTTTTCCAGATGCCAAGCCCGTCAAACAGTCCATCCGAAGACTATTCGAACCACGAGCCGAAGCAATCGGAGTCGAAGTCAACAGACTACTCGACACAAACTTCATCAGGGAGATCAAGGAGAGCGAGTGGCTCGCCAACACCGTGATGGTCCCAAAAAAGGACACAGACATCTTGCGGATGTGCGTGGACTTCACATCGCTGAACAAGCACTGCCCGAAGGATCACTTCCCTCTCCCTCGGATCGATCAGATCATCGATTCGACTGCAGGATGCGAGAAGCTCTCCTTCCTCGACGCCTACTCAGGCTACAACCAGATTCGACTGAAGGTCAAAGATCAGGAGAAAACAGAGTTCATCACGCCGTTCGGAGTGTTCTGCTACAACACAATGCCCTTCGGGATAAAGAACACAGGCGCCACGTACCAACGGTGCATGCAGGCATGCCTGAAGGACCAGATCGGCCGCAACATCCAAGTCTATGTCGACGACATAGTAATCAAAACAAGGGAGGCCAAGACACTCATCGACGATCTCCGCGAGATGTTCGACAACCTTGATCGATACAAGATCAAGCTAAACCCAGAAAAGTGCGCCTTCATCGTCCCATCTGGTTAGCTGCTAGGCTACTTCATCTCCCAGAGAGGAATCAAAGCGAACCCGAAGAAAATCCAGGCCATAATGGCCATGGAGAAGCCGAAGAATCTCAAGGGCGTCCAGCAGCTTGCGGGCGAATCGCGGCGTTGAGCAGGTTCATCAGCCGCATGGGCAAAAAAGCCTTTCCTTTCTACTAGCTGCTACGCAAGGCAGACAAATTCGAGTGGACGCCAGAAGCGGACGACGCATTCAAAGATCTAAATCGGCTGCTCTCCACCTCGACTGTCCTGGTCACGCCAAAGGAACACGAGCCTTTACTGCTATACATAGCAGCCACACACCAGGTGGTAAGCACCGTACTGGTGGTCGAGCGGCCTGAAGAAGGCAAGACCCATGGGGTCCAACGCCCAATCTACTACCTCAGCGAGGTACTAACACCTACAAAGCAGAGGTATCCTCACTACCAGAAACTCGCCTACGGCGTGTTCATGATGGCTCGTCGTCTGAGCCACTACTTCCAGGAACACCAGGTGATGGTCGTCAACAAAGCACCCCTGAAAAGCATCCTGAACAATCCGGAGGCCACAGGACGCGTGGCCCTGTGGGGTATCGAGCTGTCCCCTCTGGACATCATCTACGAGAAGCGCCATACGATCAAGTCGCAGGTCCTACCGGATTTCCTAGTCCACTGGATGGAACTGCAGCTGCCGGACACTCCGGACATGACGCAGTCATGGACAATGCACTTCGATGGCTCCAAGCGCGAAGCCGGAGCAGGAGCTGGGGTCATACTGACCTTCCCGCAGGGCGACAAGATGAAGTACGTCCTCCGGATGAAATTCCGAGCTTCCAACAACGAAGCCGAATATGAGGCCCTCATCCATGGCATGAGGATGGCCAAGATCTTCGGCGTGACGCACCTGGTCATCTATGGTGACTCTAATCTCGTCGTCCCGCAGACGATAAACGAGTGCGACGCACACGCCGCCAACATGATTGCGTACCGCGCACTCTACAACGCACTCGAAGGAGACTTTGACGGCTGCGAGCTTCGGCACGTTGGGAGAGAAAGCAACGAAGAGGCCGACAGACTCGCCAACATCGGCTCCACCTGTGCACGGGTGCCACCAGGTGTGTTCCTTGAACAAATCTGCATGCCATCCATCAAAAGTAAATTCCCCAAGGGATCACCCGAAGAAGCAGAACACTCGGGGGGCTGCGCTACCCGATGGTCAGGAAGGACCCGAAAAACTCGACACATAAGTCGCAGTGGTCAACCTGATGCAGGTCATGACAGTCGAAGAAACAAGGACAAGGCCGTACCTCAGGTACCTAATAGACGGAGAACTGCCTGATAGCCCGACAGATGCCCATCGCATATCTTGCCGGTCCAAGGCCTTCACCATCATCAATGGAGAGTTGTACAAGCGCAACATTTCGGGTGTACTCCAAAGGTGCGTCACCATCTGTGACGGCAAGACCATCCTCCAAGACATCCACGAGGGCATCTGCGGCCATCATGCGGGCAACCACGCCCTTGTCTCCAAAGCTCTACGAGCCGGACTTTACTGGCCAACGGCCATGAACGATGCCAAGGACATCGTCCGAAGATGCAATGGGTGCCAGAGGTTTGCGGATAAACCGCACGCACCCGGATCAGAGCTCAGGCCCATACCTCTGGCCTGGCCTTTCGCCCAATGGGGGCTCGATATGATTGGCAAACTGCCAATGTCCTTGAAAGTAGGTCATGTCTACCTCCTGGTCGTAGTCGACAAGTTCACCAAGTGGATCGAGGCCATGCCCATAACAAACCAAAAGGGTAAAACAGTCGTAAAATTCTTCGAATCCATTGTTTATAGGTTCAGCGTGCTGCACAACATCATCACTGACAACGGGTCGAACTTCATCTTCAAAGAATTCCAGGACTTTTACGAAGACCTCAGAATCAACATAACATACGCCTCCGTGGCGCACCCGCAAACGAACTGGCAGGTCGAAAAGGCCAACGGCCTCGTCGGTGGTGGCATCAAGAAGCGACTAATGAGCCCACTCGAGCGACTCGCAGGAGCCTGGACACAAGAGCTACCCTCGGTCCTCTGGAGCTTGCGCACGACGCCAAACAGCTCAACTGGCTACACTCCCTTCTTCATGGTGCACGAAGACGAAGCCGTGCTGCCCGCAGAGGTACGCCACAAGGCCCCACGGGTCGTCGCCTATAGCGAAGCCGAATCGACTGACGCACTCGAAGACGCCGTCGACACATTCGACGAGGCACGTGACATAGCAGCATCTCAATCAGCTGTATATCAACAGAGCCTCCGCAACTACCATGGCCGTTGGCTACGCCCAAGGTCCTTCGTCGAAGGAGACCTAGTCTTGCGACTCAAGCAAGAACGACCGAAGAAATTCGAGTCACCATGGGAAGGACCCTACATCGTCACCGAAGTCATCCCAGGTGGCGCCTACCGCCTCAAGCACGTGGAGTCCGGAGTCGCATACTCTAACCCATGGAATGCCGCACAACTGCGACGCTTCTACCCCTAGCTACCCCCTCCTTTTACTTGCAATAAGGCTATTCAGCCAAGGCTACTGAGCCGAACAATGTACCTCCTCCTTACGATATGAATAAAGCTAAGTGTCTCGCCCCAAATTTTTGACTATTGTTCGCATTTTCTTCATGTTACAACACACTCGGGGGCTCCCCTCACCTCACGACTTCGTCGACTGAGGATAAAGCGTGTACACCTGAGTAGCTGACCACGTCAGGCTAACGAAAAGGGCATGCATACAAACAAAGCACCACGTGCTAAACAATAATCAACCTTCACAGCAAAGGGCATAACACGCCTAGTCGAATACATACAAATTTTACATCTATCTTTTTACAGGTCCTACCTATTCTGAAGAATCACTTGCGCACGCTTCTCAAAGAGATCTACAATTTGTTCGGCATACTGCCTTACAGCCGCATAATGTGGACGCATATCCCACTCGCCACCATCTGTCCGAAGAGGCGGCCCAGCTGCTACAGCAGCAAGATCTACAACTGGACAATGTAACCGCACGAGGGAAAGCGCGGCCTTCACCCCCACGACCAGCTGATGCCGCACCAGCTCCCTCACATGATGCACATCTCGAAACTTCGCCAGCAGGCCCCAGAGAGTCGATGGTTCTTCATCTAGGGGAAACATCACGTGCAGAAACGATGCCAACGAAGTCTTCGCTTGGCGCAGAACCCGAGACACCTGGTGAACATGATCCTGCACAGTCGCAAGGACCATGGCACGATCACGGTCCATCCAGAAAAAACTGCCGGCCTCCATGTCCTGCTGGGTCAAGCAGTTGATCCGAATAGCAACACGCTCCTTTTCCTCCTTAGGAAAAAGGTTAGCACCTACAACACTTGCAAAGTAAGACGACATGCCAACAGGCGCATTCGAAAAAATGAGCAGCAGATCGAAAAACTCACTTTGAAGCTGTTCGGCCAGACGACGCAACTCCCCCATCAAATACTCCTCTCTGGCAGCGCCTCGCTCTGTCTTCGATTTCCAAACATCAGCGTGGCCGTGCACTCCAAGCAACTCTTTCTCAAGACTACGGATGCGGTCACGAAGAAACACAAGCTGCGATGCATCATCCAAGGATGGCCGCAGCTGCAACGCAGGCGAAGTGTCAACGGGATCATCACCCGAAGGTCCCTAAGGGAAAAGAAGGCAGGGATATGAACAAATAACGAATAAACAAAGGGCTCGGAGATTCATTATATGCATAAAAAATCCACTGCATGGCACAATGAGTGTTCATAGATATATTACAGCAAAAGAAACAAAAGCTATCCTACAACTACAAGACCTAAGAAGCTGCATCCTGAGTAGCCTCGGAGCCGGATTGCTTGCTCTTGGCCTCCCCCTGCTGCCTCAACACGTACTCAGCCAGCAAGTCAATCAACTTCGGCCCATAACGTTTACAACGGGCAGCGTAGAGGGCGAAGGCTATCTCGGATCCATCAGCAGCTGTTGGCATCTGGGAGGTGACCTGACGATGATCCAGCTCCGCTACAGACACCAAGGACATCGCCAGCCCCACGGATGCACCGATGCATTTCTTCTTGCGCTTGTACGCTGCAGGCGCATCAGCTGACAGCGCATCCACCAACAAGTCGACATCCTCGAGGGAGACGCCCTTGGGGACGAGCTCCTTGTAGAAGCGCCCGAGAACCTCCTTGGCCTTGGCAAGTGAGCCGACCACGGTGCTGCAGGGTCTTCGACCGCCGCAGTAGCATCATCCAAAGCACTTCCGTGCTCCAGGGCACCGCGGTCAAACTCGATGCCTGTGGCATCTAAACAAACGGAAGAAACAACGTGAAAACCAAGAAAAACAAGAAAGACATGGAAGCCAAAAAGGAACAGGCGAAATCACTCACCTGAAAATAGCCTTGGCAGCAGCCATCAGCTTGCCGGCTACCTCCTTCTCGCGCGAGGCCGCAGCAGTGGCGAGTTTCTCCTCGCGGTCCGTAGCTTCCTGCTGCAGGCGCTCCTTGGCCGCAGGTGTGTCGGCTAGCTCCCGCTCAAGGCGCTCCTTCACACCAACGGCATCCTCGGCCTTCTTGTCCGCTCGCCCAAGGCTCTTTTTGAGAGCATCAAGCTCGCGGAGGGTGGTATTGTTTTCATCTGCAAACAAAAGAACACACATCAGATCGAAGGAAAAGGAAACAGAGGAAGACGAAAAAGACCAACTCACGAACGTACCCTGAAGCCGCTTAAAGCTGGCCTCCAACACCAGGTGCTGCTGCACCAGCTGGTTGGCGCCATGCACAAAAGGCTGCAAAAAGACACAAATCGTCAAAAGAAAGGCTCGGGGGCTGCGCCCAAGGAATGATCAAGGCAAATCACGTATACGAAAAAACGCTCGGGTGCTCCCCCGAGACACAAAGAAAAAGTATCAACAGATCATCCGAAAAATGCTCGAGGGCTCCCCCGCGGCAAGAACAAAGAGACTTACGTGGTCAGATGGTGACTCCGAAGGTCCGGCCGTAGTCTTCTGGGGGACAACCACCCGAGCCTCCTGCGGAGAAGGGTTCGGAGCATCTCCCTCAGAGGTGGCCACCATCTGAGGAGGAGGAGGAACAACCTTCGACTCCCCCACCCTCTCCCGAGCGCCATCGCTGAAGGAGCCATCGGAGGAGTGGCTACAAAAGACAACATCAGACAAGTACAAGCAAGATAAATTGAAAGAGAGCAAAAAAAGAAGGCAACTGAAGAAACTTACAAGTCAAGGTCTCTCAAGTCAAAGACAGGCGGGGTCCTCCTGCCTTTCTTCTCCTCTTTCTTCTCTTCCTTCCTCTCTTCCTTCTTCCGCTTCGCCGGCGGCTACGGCGCCATAGCCCACACGGGCACGACCAGAATAGGAGAGGAAGAGCCACCATGACCCCCACTGTGACGCTCAAGGCACAGCGGGTTCCTAGGCGTCGGCGGAGTCGAGGCATCCGACGATTCGCTCGAGCTCCGTGTCCGCTTTCGAGTCTGCTCCTCGCTCGACTCAAAGGCTTCTTCAGCCGGCGACCGCGCTGAAGGAAGCTCAGACATGGAGTCCACTACTTCATTGTCCGGTGCATCCGGAAATAATTCGGGTAGTGGAGGCGACATGCCCGGTACCTTGAATTCCTGCGCCAAAAGAAACAAATTTTCAGCACACAAGCAAGTGCAAGGAAAACGTAGTCGAAAAAAGCGCTACGCGCATGCCCCAGATCTACACCTGCGGAACTGGACAAGAGGCAGCGAATGGAGGAGTCAGCGACTTCCCCAGGAGATCCTCTCCAGCCTTGTACTTCAGCAGCGGAGGAAGAATCCTGTCGAGATCCCCCCTGGAGAACTCCTCAGCCGAAACCCTAGTCGGATCATGGCGACCAGAATAAAGGAACATCGGGTGCGCCCTATCATAGAGCGGCTGCACCCTACGTTTGAGGAAGGTGCGGATGATATCCACACTATTCACCTCCTTATCCGAAATCAACTGAAGATTCTCCACCCGACGATAGAGCCCCTCTATCTCTGTCACCTTGCCATCCAAGATGTGGTTCTTCCAGGACCTCTTCGGCTCCATTTTATAGGAAGGGTAGAAAGGAGCAAGGCCAAAGTTCTGTCCGACCACTGTGGAGTCGCGGATGTAAAACCATCGCCTCCGCCAGTACTGGACAGATTCAGACATAGAAAAGGAGAAGAAGAGAAAGTTGGATCTCAGGGAAATGATGCAGCCGCCAATGGGATAAACACCATCGGATCTAGATTGCCTCTTCACGGAATAGAGCTTCCGAAAGAGGCCAAAGTGCGGCTCGACACCGAGCCAGCACTCGCAGAATGTGATGAAGCAGGCGATATGAAGAAGAGAGTTCGGTGAAAGATGATGAAGCTGGATGCCATAAAGGAAAAGCAATCCACGGAGAAAATCGTGGATCGGGAAAGAAAGGCCCCGAAGGACAAAAGCAATGAACATGACCCGAAACCCAGCGGGAGGACAGGGAATTACCTCATCGCTGGGAACTCTGACGGTCTCCCTTTCCTGTGGGATCATACCCCGCTCATGGAGCTTGCGGAGGTCGCCCTCACGCGTCTCCGATCGCCACCAGCCACCATCGGTGACGCGAGTGGCGGCGGAACCCTTTTTGCCGCCGGCGGCAGCACTAGTACCAACTGCGGTGGAGGCCTTCTTGGACTTCCCCATCGCAGTGCGGCGGTGGTGATGATGAGCACGCAGAAACAAGGAAGGAAAGGTTTGAAGAAATTCCAGTGCACAACGAGAAAAGCTCAAAGAAGATGGGAGCAGTGAAACAAGAATGGTTGCGGTAAAAAACAAACTCACTTTTCCCCAATGATTATAAGGACGAGAACAATGCATGACAACCGTTCATCGGGAAGACCTAAAGCCAACATCCAAATCCAACCGTCCACGTGTCGGCACAGCAGCGAACCGTCGCTCACACGCCGTCCACTATGTACGGAAATCGAGGCGACGCCGTAATTATCTCCACGCCGCGCGTGACCAGTTAACTCAAAGTCAGAAGGTGGGACCCATGTTCGTTTAGTCACGTCATCTCTGGCGCCGCAGACGCTTGAGATCACCAATCGTCAGCACTGATGTCATCAAAAGCTATACTAGCAACGGTTGCAATTCTTCGGCTACACAGCTAAAAGTATTCACTCGAATCTACGATTCGACTAACTACTCTGGGGCTACTCCTATCAGGAGCGCTGGCCGCGCACCCGAAAACGATCAACGTACTACACCATTGAACTGTTCTTCGAGTCCTACGTCGAGTCCGCGACTCCACTACGGACTCAGGGGCTACTCCCATAGGGAGGATGGATTCAAGCATCCGAAAAATTTGTGTCCTACGGACCTAAAAGTCAACGAAGACTGAATTAAAGTCTCTGCTCGAGTCTACGACTCGAACAGACACTCGGGGGCTACTCCTATAGGGAGCGCTGGTCGCGCACCCTATGAATTCTTCGATTGTGATCGTACAGATCAGTATGCAAAAACTTCTCGGCAACTCTGCCCCAATTAACGCTAAGTGAGCAAAGTTCTCCTTGGCCACCTGAAACACCTCCACGGTGATAAATATTCGGATGTTGTGTCTGCGACACAAAGATAAGACCTACAAATATCATCTGATGGCCTGGCAACGCACACGACTGCGCTCTGCTAGTAAGAATCCGTGCCAACAGGCGCGATGAAAAATCCCGACGGACGCGTTGGGTACATCATTTAAAATTTACTAGAATTCCACTCCTGTAAGTCCTCAGCGGCCTGAGTCGAATTACGCCAACATATGTTCCGGGTTCGAGTCGAGGGACTCGAATCTGAAGAAGATCGTGTTGTTTTGTCCTAAGACAGTTAACTGACCCTGATCCGTCGGGAGAGTCAGGCACACGCATCAACAATCCCTACACACTCAAATCATTCTCTAAACGAACAGAGATAGCTAAACCCGAAAGATTGAGGAGTCCTCAGCCGAATCTACGATTTGACTGAACACTCGGGGGCTACTGACATGGTTATACCCTACGGGTACATGACCTTAGCATACCTTGTCCAGCCCAAGGAAGGCCCACGAGAATATGCGCCAGCCCATGAAGACTTTCGGGTGGCCCGGGCCCATGACACATTCGGATCCTTGGAGAGCAAGACTAGAATAGATAGAATATTTAAATGGGCTAACCCTAAAACCTGTAACCGACTCGATCTGTGTCTGGGACTTGCCTAACTCTATATAAAGTCTAGGAGGGTACAACGAGGAGGGCACTTCGCATACCACCATATACACACCTCCATGCCAGATTGCATCTGCGCACCCCTATACTTTTCGGTTCCGCCGTAATCAAGAGCAGACAAGCAGGAGTAGGGTTTTCCCTCTAGGGGCCTGAACCTGGGTAAATCTCGTGTCCCCTGGTTGCTTGTCTGTTAACCGTTCCGCGATCTCCAACATCCCCATCTTCTCCAAAACCCAAGTCCATAACAATGGGCATTGACGATATTAAACCTCGTCAAAGCCTCTTCTTGCCGTTCTGGTTGCAGGAAGAAGGTGGGGCAGAGATTTCTTACTCGATCTGATGTCATCTGAAGCGGGCGGGGTAGTTGGTGGGACTACGCCGAGCTGTTCAAAGTGGGGCTCTCAAGCAGCGATGGTGGGCTGCATCTTGAGCATCTGGAGAGGCGTGGTTCCTGGGAGTTCTCTCTCGGCGGTGGTGTCACCGTCGACTGCTTTGGCCGAAGGACGGCCACTCCCTCCCTCAAGGCTGGCGCTTCAAGGCTGGCGAAAGGGCAATCTTAACCTCCTTCGATAGAGGCCTCTCTGCTTCATCTTGCTTGGCTCCCGCTGCGGTGACCCAAGTGGTCATGTCCCCGGCGTCGCCGCGGTTGAACAAGATGATCAGTTTCTTGTGTGTGGTGGTAGTGGAGCTGGACCCGATTGCGTTTCTAGCAATAGATTTAGTGTTCTTGGTGCTTATTGCTTGGACCTTGTTGTAATTTCTCTTTTCTTCCCGGTCCTTCCTATAATTTGTACCGCCACCGCCGAAAGTTAATGGATGTTCTCAGTCCTTCGGGACCGATCCCCGTTCAAAAAAAAAATTGTCCTCATACACCATTGACGTGTCGCGCCCTACGCTGTTGTTGAGCATCCACGTCACCAACTGCATCAAGGCGACGGTTCTTTTTGCTACAAGTGTGCAAAAAGGCGCATGGTTCTAACAACACGATAGAAAAAAAAATCAAGCAAGTAGTAGTACTACTACCGAATGCACGCACGCATGGGTGCCGTCCATTGATACGAACGTCGCTTTGCTTGGGTCCATGTCAGGTCACTCTCATGCCCCGTGTCCGTGTGGAGGCGGTACGAGATGCAACTGACCTGAATCCCATGTATTCTACGCAAGTGCGGCTCATCTCCTCCTGGGTGTTGACATATTTCAGCTACATGGAACATATCATTATCAGTTTCTGTATTCGTCGCTAGGTAGTTCAATAAACTATATGTAATTTTGGTAGTTCAATAAACTATATGTAATTTTTATTAATTTTAATAATAATTAATAGATCGGTTGATTTTTTATATAATTTTTTAATTCAGTAGAACTTTTTTTTGAGATAAGTAGACCGTTGTTATGCATATTAGGTTGCATACCATTTAATTGAAATACTCCAAAAAAAACATCTGCCGCACAATTTCACATACTACATGCTCAAGAAAAAAGACTTTTGTGTGACATGTGTAAAAAAGATAAAATAAGGCCTTTCTTGAGATATTCTTTTGTCTTTCTTACATAGCCCACAAAAATATTGGTCTTTCGCAAAACTTTATGTGCGCACATAGAATGAATTATTTTTGAAAAAAATTAACATTTAAGAATGTGTTTTTGGGTAAAGGGATCATGTGAACCCGAGAGCCAAAGGGCGTGTTTGGTTACCTGTAGGAATTTCTCGTATCCTTGGGGGCAGGCACTGAAGGTCAAGGGCCAGGAGAAACATCCTAAACTCTATTTTCTCTTTCTCGTTTGGTTGCCCACAAAATCTTTGGCTTTTGTGTGTGTGTGTGTGTGTGTGTGTGTGTGTGTGTGTGTGTGTGTGGTGGTGGGGGGGTGGTTAGAAATCATCATTTTGTTTGGAAATCATCATAGGGTGGGTGATGCAAATCAGAAGTCTTTGGTTTCCCACATGGCTTTGCATATGGTTACCAAGTACCACATATGGCGAGTTTACCATATGAACATCAGAAGCATAACACAAACAGGTGCATGCATGACCTTGGCAAAAAGGGTGTCATGGTTCATTGTATCACCATGGTGTTAACCTAACACCACATCAAAAGTGGATGTCATCCTACCACCACCAGTTCACCAACACATGAAGGATTACTATATACCACCTCATGACAAGATTTGATCATTAGAAGTTTTAGGACATAGGTACAACAACACTGGAATAAGAAGTCAACCATCACAGATTTTCTTGAGCTTCAGCTTATCCTTGTTAGCCTCACTAGCTTTGAGCATATCAAAGATCATGTATTCTAGCTTCTTCTTTTCATTATTCAAACTCTGCATTTCCTCATCCCAATTCTTCTGCTTGAGTTTCATCATCTCTGCTGGGTTTTCTGCACATGTTTCAGCAATATATCCACTTTATTCTTCAACGCTTCTGTTAACTTGAAATTCAACTCCTTGTTCTTCTCCGCTGATGGCGGTGTGCAACACCGGATGTAGAGACCAGGACTCCATTCACCATTTCAAAAAAGGTAACACTAACCATATGTGACCAACACCAACGACCTGCTGGTTCACAAACTAGTTGTCCTGATGCACCATTGACGTGTCGTGCCCTAGGCTGTTGAGCATCCACTACATCAAGGCAACGGTTCTTTTTGCTACAAGTGTGCAAAAAGGCTCATGGTTCCAATAATAACAGGATAGAAAAGAAAGTCAAGTAGGGAGTACACGCACTCATGCATGGCTGCCGTCCATTGATACAAACATCGTCGCTTTATTTGTTTGGGTCCATGTCAGGTCACTCTCATGCCCGTGTGGAGGCAGTACGAGATGCACCTGACCTGAATCCGATGTATTCTACGCAAGTGCGGCTCATCTGATGGGTGTTCACATATTTCAGGTACTATAGATGAAACAAATCAACTCCATCAGTAAAGCGACCATTTTTAAAAGTCCAAGAAATATATCACTATATGTACATTTCTACGTACTACATGACCACAAAGTCGTTTCGTGAAAAATAGACTTTTGTGTGGCACTTGTAGAAAAAGATAAAATCAGGATTTTCACGACATATTCTTTTGTCTTTCACACAGCCTGCAAAGCAGAATTACATGCTCAAATATTGTGGATGAGCTAGTTACAGACAGATCAAAGGCTAATAACTTATATTCTACACTTGGCACATACAGAATATGTGGCTAGTGTTGCTTCCTTCTAATGCAACACGTTTGTCAAGCTCAAGCCTGTGGAGACGACATAGCTGGGGACAATCCACTACTCTGCCACAGAATGTGGGGCACGGTCTCCAATGAAGTGTGGAGCATAGTCCATGTCCATGAGATCCTAACAACCATGACACTGCAACAAAATCAAGCTTTATCAAGGCCAAACTGGAAATTCGCAAATAGGCAGCAAACCCTAATCCTTTGAAGGAATTGGAGAAATTGAACTTATCCCTAAATACTATTGGGTTCATTTCTCGTTATCATTCTAGCTGGGCATGGTGAATTTCTAGGACTCGGTCCTGAGAGTTTGTGCCCGAGATTTGCCATCGGCGAGACGGTAGTGGATGAGACTGACAGGAGGGAGAGTGAGTGGTGAGGGGATTATGTCGTGCGGCGCCGAGGGAATGTGACGTTTGTTGCTCCTTCCCAACGCATGCAGATAAAGGTCCCTTTTGCGGAGTGCTTTACGAGGTGCGCTAGCCACAATATGGAGGAGGCCCAGGCATCCAATCGGCCCGTTTTCTTCTCCTAGGGCTTGGCTGGACTTTCTGCAACCTACCAAACGTGCCCAAAGTGAATTTTTATAGCCAACGACAGTGTAGTCTTGAATCCGAGGAGGAGCTACAAAGGAGAACTATGCAAAGCTAGCGCCGGCAAGGATCACCAACCTAGACTATCAGTGGATTTTCATCGTTTCCCCGCATACCCCATCGTCGCAAGGACCTCATCGTTGCTCATCGCTACACAAACCTCACAGCAAAAACTTTGACTTCAAGCCACAAACTAAGCATGGCGAACTCATGTACATGACGCTGAATGGACGACTACCTCAAGCTTGGCAGAACTCCGTCATCGCGCATCCTCATAGCCACTATTATACAAGCCGTCGCCAACCACAACAATTACCCACCAGCCCCGTTGGACGAACCCTACTTCAAACGAATACCTCAAGGGGGTAGGACAACATGAACCCGACATCGTCTGATTTGAGATCTAGGATTTCCCATCGAAGTTCTTGGACACGGAGATGAGAGAGCAACGACAATGCACCAATAAGGTGACAATATTGCCATCGCCAGCCCTGACAAATCTGAGCCCAACTTTCATCAATTGTCTCGCTCCCAAAGCTAGGGACGGCCAACCTGAAAGAACATGTGGGTCCCCATGTGTGGTTTTGGTAATTAATGACAATCTCTATGGACTAATGCTTGTATCAAGTTGTACTTGTAGGAATTGTCCATAGGCAATGCTTGAACCATATGTTGGCTTCAAGGTTTAGAGAAGAAGAAAGTGAAGAGGATCAAGTGGTGACCAAGGTGTTCAAAGAGTGATCCACAGATTGGTCATGTGAGAGTTAAACCTATGGCAAGTATGTGTTGAAGAATAAGATGGAGTAATATCTCTGATGCACCTTCAAGGCATCAACATAATGAAGAAAAGAAGAAATGATGTGCAAGCTAAAGATGTGCAATATCTAGAAGATCTCATGCTTGAAGCTTGCCATCCTCGGTGATCATGGATCGATGAAGACAAGGTCAATGTAAAGGTTTCTCCATGTTGTAGGGGGGAGTAACTTGCAAGTCTTCATCAAGAAAGTGCGTACAAGAGCAATCAAGAAAGGTGTTCCATCTTGAGAAGGACAAGATCATATACATCAAGATCAAGTGGAATATTTGCAAGGCAAAGGTATGATATTGATAGGGTTTCTTTCTTACCGGTCTCGTGGTGTTAGTTGGGGAGACAGGTTTATAGGATAGACAACCGTACTATCAAGAGGGGCTCTGAAGTGAGTAACTCGATCATATATTTCAGAGAGAGCTCAAACCTTTGCATACTTAGCATCATCCTTTCTTGGTTGTTATTTGGATCTTATCCATGTGAGGTTCTAGAGCTTGTGGTAATATTCATAACAAGCTCTAGTTCATCAAAAATAGATTTCCCTTTTATATCATATTGCGTTTTTGATCTTTGAGGTTTTACGGTTTCTCACCAAGAGAGGTATCTCACATTATAATACATGAAATGTTCTATATTGGTGGTATCCAATATTTCCAATTTTTGTTGGGTAGCCTTTGTTGTCCTCTTTCCAACAAAATTGGTTTCGGGTAAATCGGAGTTTCTAAACTCTAGATATCGCCATTTGAAGTTTGCCTCCTATTTGGTCCTGACCGGAGTCTCCGGTCTGTGTGGACCGGAGTCTCCGGTGTAGTCCGGAGTTTCCGAATGTGTCTCCGGTGGTGACTTCGGAATCAGGGCTGGGACATACTGTATGGGGGTCCGAAGCCAGGTCCGGAGGCTACCCCGGAGTCTTCGGTGTTTCCTCAGTCCGGAGTCTCCGGTGTTGGAAGACCGGAGTCTCCGGTCTTGTTGGGTCTTGGATGGCCCAGGTCATTCAGATGGGCGGTCCGAAGGCTGGTCCTGAGGTTGGGCTGGAATCTCCAGTGTAGACCGGAGTCTCCGGTCTGACTTTTCCCCAACGGGCAGAAAACAATCAGAAATCTGTGGGCCTATAAAAAGGGGCCCTTCTTCCCCAATGCAACTGATCGAGTTTTACAGGCTTTCTCCTCCATTCTTGACCCTCTTGAGCTTGCTCCCCCTTCAATCCCTCCCTTGATTCTTGCATATACTTTAGGGATTTGAAAGAGGAGATCTAGATCTACAATCCCACCAATCCATCTCTCCTCTAAGTGAGGGGAACATCTTGGGATCTAGATCTTAGAGTCTTTTGTGGATTTCTTCCACTGTTCTTCCTCTCTTATTCCCCCACAAGCTTTTGTAGCTTTGGTGGAATTTGGGAGAGAAGGATTTGAGCACTACTTGTGTTCTTGCCATTTGCATTTGGCGCATCGGTTTGAGTCCTCCCCGGAGGATTTGGTGAGTGAAAGTTGAGAAGCTTTTTACTCTTGGGTTCTTGGAACCCTAGACGGTTTGTTGGTGTTGCAGGTTGTGGCCTTGGTGGCGTTTGTTGGGAGCCTCCAATTAAGTTGTGGAGAAGTTCCCCAACCTTGTGAGAGGTTCCAGTTGCCACCGACAAGTGCACCGATAGTGGAAGCGTGGATCGATCCCATTGGGGTGAGATTCACCGGAGAATAAGGGAGGCCTTCTGTGGCGTTGGTGGTTTGATACCACCCCCTCTCCAAACGAGACGTACTCCATGTTGGGAGGAACTCGATAAAATATCGTTGTCCCCGCGTGCCTCGGTTATCTCTATACCCGAGCTCTTTACTTATGCACTTTACATTGTGATAGCCTTCGTGCTTGAAGTAATATATATCTTGCTATCACTTTGTTGCTTGTATTGCTTAGCATAAGTTGTTGGTGCACTTAGGTGAACCTTAGTTGTTCTAGGTTGTGATTTACAAAGTAAACACTAGTTTTATTCCGCCTTTGTTGAGCCACTCTAGGAAAAGTTTTAATCGGCTATTCACCCCTCTCCCTCTAGGCGACATCCGATCCTTTCAATTGGTATCAGAGCCCGGTCTCTCATTTTAGGCTTCACCGCCTTGAGAGTAAAGATGTCGGCTAGGGGATTAGTGCACAAGGACACACTCACATTCGATGGCACAAATTATGATGTTTGGAAAATTCGCATGCTTAATTTATTTCGGGAAATTCACCCAATTATCGAGGGATATCTATATGTGGGTTTCTCTTCTCCTATGGATACCCAAAACAAATCTTTAGAGGAGAAGTTAAACTCTCATATAGATGCTCTAGCTACTAAAATTCTTTTGCATGTTGTGAGCAATGTAGTTCTTTCTTCTATCATGCCTTATGCAAGTGCTCGTGAGATATGGACCAAGCTTCAAGATAAATATAGCAAGTCCAACATTATTGAGGATGATTGTGTTGCTTCCACTTCCGGCCGAGATGAGTTCTCATCGTCTACCACTTCACCAACATGTGATTTTTCACAAGGTAATGATATGGTGAGTGGTGATAGAAATTGCAATTTGGATAGTGTTCTTACTATTTGTAATCCCTCATCTCTATCTAGTTGCAATGATTTATCTTTAGACTTTAACACTTCCAGCACTACAAACTTCTTACATGCTTGTGTTAATAGTCCTTGCATATCATGTAGAAATGACTTGAATAAATCTCATGATGATATGCTTGGGTTGTCTTGTTTCCATGACAAAAATGCTTCTACTTCCTCTATTGCTTGTATTGCTAACCATGTAGAGGAAAATGAAGATTCCAAGGGACAAGACAAGTTTTTGAATAGAGCTACAAGAGCAATATCATCATCACCTTCGTCCGGTTCTCACATATGCCTTATGGCTAAGGGAACAAAGGTAACCTCTTTGGATCCCATTGTATCTCATGATGATGATGATGATGAGGTTGAGAATGATAATTATGATGATCATCTAGGTGATTATGATATTGCCTCTATTCTAGAGATGGGAGAGATTGTCTTCTCCGCTCTTCATATAAATAAAATTGCTTCCTCCACATTTCTTGAAATCTTGACTTGTGCTACTGAAGGCAAGAAACTAATTGAGGAGCAAGAGAATATTATTTCTCAAAAGTTTGCGCTTGAGCGTGAGTATGCTAATGAAATTGCACAACTAAAGGACTCCCTTGAAGAATAACAAACCACCAAAGAATCTCTTGAGGAGACTTTTGCTCTATAATTATCTAGAGTAAAGGAATACCATGATAGAGAACTTGCGGTGGCTAACTCCTTCAAGATTAAAAATGATGAACTTGAAGTTGATTATGCTAAACTTGTTGAGGATTTTAAGCACCTCGAAAATGGCTCTCGGGTCATTAAGAGGGAGCTCATCAAACTCACTGAGTCGCATGAGCAACTTAAAGCTTCATATTCAAAAGAGCTTGCCAAGTTGCCCTCACCTCTTGCTAATAATGATGATGCTTGTGCTACTAACTCTATTTCTTGTGAAGCATCTATTTTGAAGGAGAATGTTGAGCTAAAGGCTCAACTTGCTTTGCTAACTAGCAACTATGGGAAATTAGAAGAAAGTCATGTCAAGCTCTCAAGCTTGCATGAGGATCTTCTAGTCTCCCATGGAAGGCTAAAGTTAGCTCATGAGGCCATCGTGTCAAAGGTAACATCTAGTGGGCCTAATGTGGACACTAGCACTATATCTACTCCAAATGTTATATTACCATGTGCTAGTCCTTATAATTCATCCTCTCACAACCATGCTATATCTCGTGAGGAATTACATTCCGTGCCTTATTGCTCTAACAATGTAGCATCTACTTCCTCTAGTACTTTTGTTGAAACTAACCATGTAGAGGAAATCAAAAGGCTCAAGGCTCAAGTCACTTCTTTAAAGAATGACTTGAAAAAGGGTCATCAAGGGAAGGTCACACTCAACAAAATCTTGAGTGTGAAAAAATTCCCCAATGACAAGAGTGGGCTTGGATTCAACTCCAATATCAAGAACAAGTCCACTATCAAGTTGAAGCACAAGGACAAAAAGAAGAATGGCCAAGATCAAGTCAAGAATCCGGCCAACGTTGTTTGCTTCAAGTGCAAGGAAGAAGGGCACCATGTTAGATCTTGCCCATTGAAGAAAAAGCCTCTTAGTGTGAAGCAACAAGGGAAGCGGCCTCAAGCTCCACCTCAAGTCATTAATGGGCCTCTTCCTAAGAGGACTACTCGAGCTCTTCCTCGAGTTGTGGCTTCACCTAAGAAGAAAGATGGCAAGAGAAGAACTTGCTACATATGTCGTGCAAAGGGGCATATTTCTTCCTCATGCACTATTGGTATCTCCTCATCCAACCCTATCATTATTGATGATTCTTATTCACTTTATAAGGATGAGGTTGGCAAAGTGTTTGCCAAATTTGTTGGTACTCAATGTGGTGTCAAGAAAAGATCCATTTGGGTTGCCAAGCCTATTGTGACTAACCTCTTAGGACCCAACTTGGTTGGGGATCAACGAGCCAAAACTTGATCAATAGGTGTGTTGGAGGGCATTGGAGTCTTGGCTACATAATGAAGAATTGAGGGATCTTCATCAATTATTATTGTCAAGCCAAGCCATTTGTATTATCATGATTATAGTATATTTCCAATGATCCTCCTTGCGGTAACATATACTAAACTCTTTACATTGAAAGTTACTCGCCCCCTTGTGCATGAGTTGGTTTTGTATCTTCCATGTGTTTGTACATGTTGTGCTATCCACTTAATTATCTTGAGGTATCAAGCATATTTGTGTATGATTAGGTGGCACTCCATGTATGTGTGTTTCTTGTGGTTGAGCCCTTCTTGATTATATTTGATATCTTATTTGGCTCTTGTGAGAAATTAATGGATTATCCCATTTTGGGGGAGTGTTATGCTTGGGCATTCCATAATCCTAAAATTGTGTGTACATGAGGTACACCACCTAGTATTTATATTGGATTATTGTCTAGTCTCTATGTGGTATAATTCTCATGAGAAATTTAAGTTTTATAATGTCCATTAATTATCTCTATTTGTATCCTTTTGCCTCGTGTTGGTTTTATGGTAGTATCACATTATGGGGGAGTCATATGCTTAGTGCATATTACAATCCTATAAAATGTGAATATTCGAGGTTGTGTCACTTAGAATTGATACTGATAATTGTCTAGCTCGTATGTGGCACATTTTGCTCATACAAGTTCCAATTTGCCTGAATGCCTTTATTGCTCATATTTTGGATCTTGTATGTGAGAATGATTCTTGATACGTGTTTCCTCATATTTAGATATATATATTTGCATGGAAACCATTTGCTTCAAGTTACTCTAATCACTAGTGATTATGTGACTATTGGAAGCTACCAAGAATCTTGCTTAAAGTATCATGCTCAAGTCTTATATTTAGTTATATGCTTCTTGTTGTGTGTATATGATTTTGGATATCCGTATGAACTACCTAGGGAAAATTATTCCCAATATTTCTTGTCCTTGGACAATGAGTACTCAATTTAAGGTAGAATTTATTGATCATATTCACTTTGGCCTTTGTTTAATTTTATCCTATCTTTGGCCAAGAAAATGTTTTATGTTGTGCTCCCATTCCTTCCTTTCCTCTTATGAATCTTCTTATTTTATTGGTATTCTCATGTGTTTTATTTAATGTAAGTAGTGGTGATGATCTCATTTGTGTGCATTTTGCATTCAAAAGAAAAATTCTATATAGTGTACTACTTATGGGTGAGCTCTCCTATATTATCTAGAACAATCCTTTTATGCTTCCTTGTTTGATCGATATCGGGTTTTATGTGCTTGGAAGTTTGATGTTTCGTTTTAGTATTTTGTGACATCATGAAAAGTTTGGAGAGTTTGGTTTACTTGTTGGAACCTTACTCTTTTGGGGAGTTGGTTTTGTCTCATTCCTTGATTCACACTTTGACCATTTTAGAATGAGATAAATCCTTGAGCATGTGTATTTTTATCTATCTTTTGCTCTTTGGCTTTTGCCTAGTTCATTTTTGAACTTATGCTCTTTCATGTGTTGAATTGGTTATTTGATACAATTTGGACACCGCTTGTCTTGTCACACTCTTGTGTGTGCCAACTCGGTTTACTGGGTGTTTTTGTTCAAAATGTATCTCATTTTTGATTCTTGAAAGCTTTATGCATGCATATTTACTATATGTTTATATTACGGCATGATTGCTTTCTTTGATCTAATATAAGGGAAATTCCACCAATTCCCATCGGCTAAGTTGTGCATGAAATTCAATTTCATATCAATATGCACATAATTATGTGAAGTCTCTCCTATGTATTGTAGTTGCACTAACTACTTTGGACCCAATAAGTTTGGGGACCATTTTGTACTTAAATGTGTTTTAGGTACATTGGAGATAGATTGGATGTTTGTCTCCCAATTTTGAAGAATTGATGCATACATGAAAATTGGAGGCAAGCTATAGGATGATCAACGAATTCATATCCTCTACATTCTATCAATTATATCTCGGTAACAAGTATCTCTTCCTCATGCATATTTATATTGCTTCCAACCTTTTGTAGGTTGCATCTTGGCATGAATTTTTGTTATTATATTTATTGATTGTATCTCTAGCCATGGTATTAATAGGACTCTCTATTGTATATGTGCATAAGTTGAGATGAGTGCATATAATTGGGACTATACAAAATCATGCATATGATCCACCAATCCCAAATATGTCAATCTAGCAATTTTATTGCCTATCTTTTCCTCAACTTCTCTCATGTGCAATAGTGAAATTTTGCTAGTTGATTTATCCTTGTGATACTTGTTGCCTTTCTCCATATATTCCAACTTTCTCCTTTCCCCTTGGTGATAGTTGTAATGTATGGGTGTGTTGGTTGTTGAAGCTCATCGATGTACAATAAGATATTTGAGCCTTTTGGCCATGCTTTCAAGAAAAATCTTATTGGTATTGTCATGACTTCATTTTGGATATCTTTCTCTATTGATTTTAAGTATCTACTTTGTGTGTACATGTTTCTTTGTGGATCAATATCTTTGCAAGATTGTCTACTTAGAAACTTATACACATGAAAGAGGTTACTCAATTTTTTTTGATATCTTCCTTGTTTCGTGTGTGTTGTATGGTCATACTAAGCAATATCATTCATTGAAGACTATGTGGATACGCAATGATCATCCTTGTACTAGTCTTATAATATGCTTTGTCATGCATCTCACACGTCCTTGTGGTTGAGCCTACTAATATGTTGTCTCTTACTTATTGCTTAACCATTTGTTTCTTGCAAATTTTATGCCTTGGTATTTGCTCATTTGCACTAAGCTGTTTTATAAGTAAAATAGAGGAAGTGAGGATTCCATGTTGTGCACATTGTATTCACATACAAAAACCTAATGTTGCACATACCTTGGCGAGCTTCCTAATTTTATTTATAGCATCACTTTGTGCTTATCATATTTGGTCTCTCATGCCTTGTATTGTTAAATGGAGTTGGATGAGTGAGGATTCCATGATTATGCACCTTGTTCCCAAATGAAATTATCATAATTGGTGCATTATCTTTGGGGAGCTCATCTAATTCATTTAATAATTCTCATTTATCTTATTTTTCATTTATTGTGCCTTAAATGTTTATGGGGGAGTGAGGATTCCATAGTTGTGCCATTTTTGTATTGAAATACACCAATTTTAAAGTATGCACAAATTTTGGGGAGCTTCTCTATTTTATTTAAGCATTTATTTGATCTTTCATTTGTTGTGGTTTAAATACTTATGGGGGAGCAAGGATTCCATATTTGTGCATTATGTATTCCAATGCATTTATTTTAAATTGTACACAAATCTTGGGGAGCTTCTCTATTTGTTATTTAAAACACTCATCCACTCGTATCATAATATATTGTTGTTTCCATTGGACTCATTTGTTGTTTTCAATTGGTTTGTCGGATCTTGTGATTGCTTACATCATTTGTTGATGCTTCTTTTATTTTATTTTTTTGGCAATCTTTGGGTCCTCGATATAGTTCTACTTCCTCCCAAGTATTCATCATTGGATATGTGCGAATACACACCTTTGGAGGATTTATCACTATATTGGTCCTCTAGAACTTGTCACCCATTTCGGCAATCGATGCCAATGGGGGAGAAGTTTTAGAGGGTTTAAGGGAAATGGTCTATGCCTTGAGTTTGTTCTTAAGCATTTTGCCTTTCATGCTCTTGCATCTTTGTTGTTGCTTAGCATGTGGTATATAGAGGAAACTCCACCAATAATATTGATTGGCAATATATGCAATGAAATTCAAGTTCATCACACATGCATCGATTGTGGGGGAGTTTGCTCTATATATGGTGATGGTACCAATATCACATACTTGTGTAGTATTTGATATTGGCGCTACCATTTTATTTGTTAAATTCCTTATACAAACCCTCTCAAATGGATTGTCATCAATTACCAAAATGGGGGAGATTGAAAGAACATGTGGCCCCCCATGTGTGGTTTTGGTAATTAATGACAATATCTATGGACTAATGCTTGTATCAAGTTGTACTTGTAGGAATTGTCCATAGGCAATGCTTGAACCATATGTTGGCTTCAAGGTTTGGAGAAGAAGAAAGTGAAGAGGATCAAGTGGTGACCAAGGTGTTCAAAGAGTGATCCACAGATTGTTCATGTGAGAGTTAAACCTATGGCAAGTATGTCTTGAAGAATAAGATGGAGTAATATCTCTAATGCACCTTCAAGGCATCAACATAATGAAGAAAAGAAGAAATGATGTGCAATATCTAGAAGATCTCATGCTTGAAGCTTGCCATCCTCGGTGATCATGGATCGATGAAGACAAGGTCAATGTAAAGGTTTCCCCATGTTGTAGGGGGGAGTAACTTGCAAGTCTTCATCAAGAAAGTGCGTACAAGAGCAATCAAGAAAGGTGTTCCATCTTGAGAAGGACAAGATCATATACATCAAGATCAAGTGGAATATCTGCAAGGCAAAGGTATGATATTGATAGGGTTTCTTTCTTACCGGTCTCGTGGTGTTAGTTGGGGAGACCGGTTTATAGGATAGACAACCGTACTATCAAGAGGGGCTCTCAAGTGAGTAACTCGATCATATCGTTCAGAGAGAGCTCAAACCTTTGCATACTTAGCATTATGCTTTCTTGGTTGTTATTTGGATCTTATCCATGTGAGGTTCTAGAGCTTGTGGTCATATTCATAACAAGCTCTAGTTCATCAAAAACGGATTTCCCTTTTATATCATATTGCGTTTTTGATCTTTGAGGTTTTACGGTTTCTCACCAAGAGAGGTATCTCACATTATAATACATGAAATGTTCTATCTTGGTGGTATCCAATATTTCCACTTTTTGTTGGGTAGCCTTTGTTGTCCTCTTTCCAACAAAATTGGTTTCGGGTCAATCGGAGTTTCCAAACTCTAGATATCGCCATTTGAAGTTTGCCTCCTATTTGGTCCTGACTAGAGTCTCCGGTCTGTGTGGACCGGAGTCTCCGGTGTAGTCCGGAGTTTCCGAATGTGTCTCCAGTGGTGACTTCGGAATCAGGGCTGGGACATACTATATGGGGGTCCAGAGCCAGGTCCGGAGGCTACCCCGGAGTCTCCGGTGTTTCCTAAGTCCGGAGTCTCCGGTGTTGGAAGACCGGAGTCTCCGGTGTTGTTGGGTCTTGGATGGCCCAGGTCATTCATATGGGCGGTCCAAAGGCTGGTCCGGAGGTTGGGCCGGAATCTCCGGTGTAGACCGGAGTCTCCGGTCTGACTATTCCCCAACGGTCAAAAATCTGTGGCCCTATAAAAAGGGGCCCTTCTTCCGCAATGCAACTGCTCGAGTTTTACAATCTTTCTCCTCCATTCTTGACCCTCTTGAGCTTGCTCCCCCTTCAATCCCTCCCTTGATTCTTGCATATACTTTAGGGATTTGAAAGAGGAGATCTAGATCTACAATCCCACCAATCCATCTCTCCTCTAAGTGAGGGGAACATCTTGGGATCTAGATCTTGGAGTCTTTTGTGGATTTCCTCCATTGTTCTTCCTCTCTTATTCCCCCACAAGCTTTTGTAGCTTTGGTGGAATTTGGGAGAGAAGGATTTGAGCACTACTTGTGTTCTTGCCATTTGCATTTGGCGCATCGGTTTGAGTCCTCCCCAGAGGATTTGGTGAGTGAAAGTTGAGAAGCTTTTTACTCTTGGGTTCTTGGAACCCTAGACGGTTTATTGGTGTTGCAGGTTGTGGCCTTGGTGGCGTTTGTTGGGAGACTCCAATTAAGTTGTGGAGAAGTTCCCCAACCTTGTGAGAGGTTTCGGTTGCCACCGACAAGTGCATCGATAGTGGAAGCATGGATCGATCCCATTGGGGTGATAAGAGAGGCCTTTTGCGGCGTTGGTGGTTTGATACCACCCCCTCTCCAAATGAGACATACTCCATGTTGGGAGGAACTCGGTAAAATATCATTGTCCCCGCGTGCCTCAGTTATCTCTATACCCGAGCTCTTTACTTATGCACTTTACATTGTGATAGCCTTCGTGCTTGAAGTAATATATATCTTGCTATCACTTTGTTGCTTGTATTGCTTAGCATAAGTTGTTGGTGCACTTAGGTGAACCTTAGTTGTTCTAGGTTGTGCTTTACAAAGTAAACACTAGTTTTATTCCGCCTTTGTTGATCCACTCTAGGAAAAGTTTTAATCGCCTATTCACCCCCCCTCTAGGCGACATCCGTATCCTTTCACAACCTACATGTCCACCATCGCCACCGGGAACCCTATAACAAGGAGCTCGACCTAGGAATGTTAGCCTAGGGCACCAGATCTGGAGCCCTGCACCTTTCCGCAAGACGACCAGGGCCAACCGAGGCCACCATCAAGACGACCACAACAGGTGATTACCAGTAGAGCGCACCGCCAGCCGGAAGCCGGAGCCATTGTCGTGACCTAGTCACCTCTTCGAGTGCATCTCCTTGAAGACACACCATCTCGGAGCGAGAGAGAGAGAGAGAGAACAACCACGTTGCCACTGTTGGGAATATGCCCTAGAGGCAATCATGTATGATGATATTTCCCATTGTATTCATAAAGTTATTAAGTTGTCCTTGTATAAACATCCGATGTGTATCATTGAATATGTGATTCAGTTGTGGAACTATACATTCATGTTGTTTGTACTAAATATTCTTGGTCATCGAGGTTGTGCTGAACACACAGCTTATACCAATGTGAAAGTCGGATGATGATTCGGTTCCACTTGTCATGGGCATGGAGATGCTATTCCGACTTACACAGATTCGGCTAAAGAGTTTAGCCAGTCGGATTGACCCATATTGAGATACAACAAACAAGTTGTCATTTGTATATTTCAATCAATGTAATCCGTAGATCTGAGGTTGTTGCACAGTCCGAGTTGAGGGTCACCGACTTAGATTCTATCAAACGTTGATCCGTAACTAGGCAGTTATAAAGGCAGAGTTCGGGTCGACTAAGAATCAAGCCGCGTGATGTGAATAACCAAGATGGGATTTTGCCCCTCCATTTGGAGAGATATTCTCTGGGCCCTCTCGGATGATATGATTCAGAAAGCATGGCCATGCACGACTCGGTTAAGTGTTAACCGAGGCGATCAACTAAGAGTTAGTCGGATGAATTACTTATCTCGGATCGAGAAGAGAGTCAGACTATTTAAGAGATGACAATTATTCGCCTATAGCCTGACAAGGTATATCGTGAGGCAAAAGGGACTCAGAGGCAAGTCGCATTGGAAAGGCATGTCGACATGACTCTTGGTACTTGGGAGTCGACACGTTCTGCTAGGAGCCGCTACCGGCTGATTGATTGAGAGTCGAACTTCAATCATGTCCAAGTTACCATGAGCCTACGAGGTCACACACTTAAGAGCAAGAGCAAGTTCGGATTGGATCTGAACTGAAAATCTGGTTGGGTTGGACCCGAGCCAGATTTTGGACTGGGTCAGTTAGTCGGACTCACGGTGACCAATATGGGTTTTAGTGAATGGGCCACGAGTGACTGGAGCCCATTTTCACCCCCTATATATAGTGGGGCGCATAAACCCAGGAGGGTTGATCATTTTAGGTCATTCCATGCGTTGGAAACCCTAGCTCCACAGCAGTCCTGCCGTTGTTACGAACCTAGCAGTTCGCCGCTGATGCTCCTCCTTGTACGTGTGGATACCAGCAGAGGTGTTGTACGATCAACACCAGGACAATCGTGAAGGACTGCACTGCATTTAACTGACCCGCTTCATCAGTAATCCGCAACTGCGACGTCTAGTGGTAATATTCGTGACCTTCTACCTCAGCTAGATCTTGGGATCACCATGTTAGAGGAAAATATTTTATTTTATCTCTACGTGGCCCAACATACCACCACGCTTCTGCCAGAGGAGAAGGAACTACACCGATGAAGGCACAGTAGCCACCATGAACCTTTTTATATAATTCCACTATGCTTGGGGGCTTGCCGCCTCTGTGGGAGCATCCCGAGGGTCTCGAATCATGTTTTACTCAGAGGGTGTGCCTAACCCTTGTCAGGTGTGTTCACAAACCATGCTCTCCTCCTCATGGAAACAGAAGGCGGCGGCTCCCTCCCTCCAGATCTCAACTGGCAAGAGCGTTGGTTCCCTCTCCCTCCGCTTGCCGCTTCGGTGGTAGGAGGGAGGGGGAATATCGTTTCTCCGCCTAGTAGTTAGGGATAGGGTAAGTCTGCCATGGGGCATCGTTGGGGTGGTAGGAGCGGCGCCCGGGTAATAAATCTGTCTCAACTCTACTCCCACACTAGCTACGACTTTCACGGCGACGCCTCGGAGTTGATTGCAAGGTATGCTAGTTTTTTCTTCAGATCGACAGCTTGGCCTTCTCGCCGTTCTTCAGATTAGGCGAGATTAGTTTCTCGGTGTGTCGATGACGTTCGTCGTTCTTAGTGACGACGCTGGTGGCCGGGACGAGGTGGTTTCTCTAGAACGAGGATGTTGGTCCGGAGGTGGTGGATTTGTCGTTCTTCTCTGACTTTTTTGATGAGATGCAGCAGATCTTGGTTCAAGACAGCACGGAGACGTCCCTCGGTCGACGTGCCACAACGACATGTGCCTTGCTGCGTGCAGCATGCCTGCTCATCGACTCACAAAGTCTCGTTGGCGATGGTGTTTTTTTGGATCTTGCAGTGTTGGAGGTTCGACGTCTATTCCGACGTGCGTCTCGAAGGCGCTAGAGTTGGGCGGCGACAGCTGGCTTTGGTGGTTGCAGGAAACCCTAGTGATCGTTTTGTATTTCTCGGTCTCTTATGATTTTATCTGTATTATTTTCAGGATAATCATTTTATCCCAATTTGTCTTTTAGTTTCCACATGTGTTCTCCATGTAACTTAATTTTTGATTAACGAAATATATGGTTGCTTTAAAAAAAAACCTTACCGGGTGATAGAATATGAAGCAAATTCACTCTTTTCGGAATCAAGTGACTCATATTTTTCTAGATTCACATGTTGTGTGGATACATGTGATAGATAAATGTGGGTGAGTTAATTTCGGAGGGAGGAGGGAGTATTCGAAAGACAAAAAATCCGACAATTTCATCGTGATACGACTCTCCACCAGGTTGGCAGCGCCCGAATGGTTTTCTTTTTGTTATCTTGTGTGGCGTGCGAACCATGTTTGCATGTCTCTCCGTACGTTGGATGTTCATGTGATAGACAGCTCCTATATATCTAGGTTTTGCCAGCGAGACATCCATAAGCTTGCTTAGCTAGCTACAAAGATTCTTGCCGCACCAGAAAAAAGAAGAGAAAAGAAAAGTTGTTGGTGTTGCTCAGCGAATCTTCAAGCACATAATTGATGAGCTTTTCTTTTCTCGATCGAATGAGGGTTCGGCCGGGATCGAATTGACCATCGTGAAGCTCGTTGGGAAGCCCCCTACGAGATTGATCAGCATCTTAAGTTCATATTTTAGGGTTCGATTTGATGGGGGCATTTTGAGTCAATATAAAGATTTTCTTTGTCTGAAAAAAGGTTCACATATTGAGTGTTGGTGTCCGATCCAGTATTGATTGGTACTCCAGGCCGTGTGTTTTGGTGTTCGTCAAGGTGTGTTAATGGTATGACACCGTCCATGATCGTCCACGACTCTACTGCTACGACTGTTGTGCGATGTTAGCGTGTGTTATATTGGATTGTTATGAGATGGCATCAGAGAGGTCGAATTTGTGATTCTCACTTGTCTCTATGTACAATCGTGCTCGACTCTTGGTATAAGAGCATCTCTAGTGGAACGTCTAAATTTAGACGTCTATATATCCGTATAGACGATCGTCTAAAAGGAAAGCGAATATAGACGATCTTAGTTTTTCAGCGGAACGTATATATGTAGGACGTCTATATCCTCTCTCCAATATTTTAGTAATTTTTTTATAACTACCATCAAAATTTAGAAGCAATATTCAGTAGCAAACGAGACAACAACATGATTATCAATACAAGCAAATATTTATATATTATGCAGCGATACAAGCAATGTTCAACAACATTCAGTAGTACATCACTCCATCTCTATATTTTGTATCGATGCACAAAGCAGCAACAAGTTCAGTACGAGACAAGCCTCCTCTCTTCAACATCGTCAGAGTAGCTGCAGCCTTCCACCATGCCCCTGCCACTGCTCGTCCCCAACCGCCGCCATGCTCCTTCCCATTCTCCTCCCTGTCCGCCGCTAGGCCGGACGCCTCGCGTGACCCCGTGCCCTCCTCCACGCCCGACCCTGTCCCCAACAGGACCAGACGAGACCGCGCCCGGCTACCCTGTTTTGCATCCGGATCTGGCAAAAAAATTCTGTCGGCGGACGGATCTAGCGTGCGCCTAGGCACCATGGTCGAGCACCCTCTTGTTCCTGTCCAATTTCTCTCTCCCTCTCGCCAAATCTACATGGAAAAGGAGAGTACATGGAGCCGGCGAGCAGACGGACGGCGACCTCGCACGAGTGCCGCCCGCGTCCTACGTCTCCAACTGCTTCGGATGGGCGCGGGAGTGAGCTTCCGAACGAGAAGTTGCTTTGGACGGTCGTGACATCGTCGTCCATATATGGACGATGGTAGCAGGTTTGGAAGTATGTCTAAATTTAGACTTCCATTTAGACGAGCCACCGAGAAGGTTTTTTTCATCCACGGTCGTCCAAATCGTTTTAGACGGGCATATAGACGAACCACTAGAGATGCTCTAATACACCACACATTGCGCCAATCCTCATCCTGTGTCAGCATGGACATATGCAGTTTGTTTCATAGCACTTTATTCAGAATCTTGAAAAAGAAACTACTTTATGGAGTAGTAGCAGAATACTCCCAAACTTTAAGAAGGTCAATTATACTCTCCTTTGAACTATTCAGTGCTGATCTATTCAATCCTTTTATTCTCTTGATCCTTGTGTTCGGACTAGGTGCATTGTACATTGGACCAATGATCATGTCCATTAAGTTGTGAAAATGCAACCCCAATCAGTTGGGTGTCGTGTGCCTTCCTACCCAGGCAACGTGCGCTGTCATGCTTGTGGTCCTGTGGACCTCACCTCCCATTGTCCATGCCATGTGTAAGAGCGAGAGAGAGATGAGTGCTTATCAAGTTGGATCCACACGTGTGTTGCATCTATGGTATACTCACATACATGTACCTACCAAGTTGCAACTACAAGATATATGTATGTGCTTTTCTGCTTTTTTTTCAGTTCCTTGTTCCAAGGGTTTCTCAATATATATATACGAGATACATGTACCTACCAAGTTGTACCTAGCAGATACATGTGCTTCTTCTTAAAGTTCCTTGTTCCAAGAGTTTCTCTAAAGTAGTGCAGATTATTAAAACACCTCTATATACAGAACTACAGATAACTATTAGTCTCATACTCCCTCTATTTCAAAATATAAGATGTTTTAGGTTTGTGAAGAAAGTGTATGTAGACTTCTTTTAGTGTGTAGATTCACTCCAAACATGAGTGAACCTACATACTAAAAGTAGTCTAGATACATTTGCAAAGCTAAAACATCTTATATTTTGAAACGGAGGGAGTATATATCACTTTATATGTGATAAAATAGTAATGAACTATAAGTTTGTACTTTACAAAATTGGGTATTTGTCCGTCTATCTTTTAATTCAGAAACGATATGATCAGTAACTATATATATATGGAGACACCAGGGCAATATATTCGGTTGCAATGAGTCTGAAGCATGATGAAATGCGGAAAATAATTGGGTATTTTGTTTAATGTGATGGCACCTAGATACGCTGATTAGTTGCAAGCATCCTTTATGCGTGCTTTTCGTACCACACATGATGCATCTAATGCATTTCATTTTTTTTTGGCCCACTTGTCGCTTCTGTCTAAACTTTTCCATACATGTACCTGTAGATATACTACAAGGTAGATAGGGGTCTATGTTTGCTACAGATATGCACGGAGGATCGGCTTGATCATCATAACAGGATCATCCAAATCTGAGTCCACATTCAAATATTTCATGTTGCTGCCAAATTCAACTCCGGATTGTACTTTAGATAACAGAAATGTAAACATTTTCTTGAACAAATCAAGTCATAGAGTTCTGGAAACAAAGACTTTCTTCTTGGACCAGATTGATCTTTTTTCTCATCAATTTACCAGAAATGAACCCCTAATTTATTTACTGAAGAATAAGCAAAAAAAAACCCAGCAAACAAGATGATAGGAATAATAGCTTAACACCGACAAAAGAAAAAGTCTGCAAAACAGCTATCAATGGTGTGAATGGGCAAGCAGATTAAGCTATTTAATTAAGGAGATATGCAGAAAATGACATGGCTTACATCATGCAGGCACGCCTTGGAACTAACTAATGAGATCAACAAGTGTTATATTCATTTTGTCATGTTGTGAGATGTCCAAATCTGTGGAACTAAAATAACAAGATTAGTTTGCAGTTCCTCCAGAATCTGATAGCGCCAGCTAGCTAAGGAGGGAGGGTATCAATTCACATCACCAACTACTACATTAGCTCTCGTCACGAAAAAAGAGGAAGAAACATGAACTACTACATTCATGACAAAGACAGGTTAATCACAGTTGCGAATCTTGAATTGTATACGGACCAATCACGGCACTATTTATATAGTAAATCTGATCAAGTCTATAAAAATATAGCAAAACACGTTCGTTGCTTCCTACCTTGACTAAACAGTATGTCTAAAGTTTACCTGTATTACCGCTGCTTGATCAGTCTTTTAGCTTCTCTCAGAACTCAACGCATCACTAACTCTTAAGTTAACCTGAAAAATCATGATGACAGATCAGTATTATTCAAGCAAAAATAATTTACCATTTACAAAGAAGTCATTGTGACCTGTCGCCTGTGATAGTAAACTTATCCGGTAAAAAACATGACATGTTCTACACGAATATAAACCTATGGCATGAGCTGTCTCAATCATTCCGCAGCATTATTTTTCATGCCAGGCTGATACGTTTGACTTAGGATGATACTAACATAACCAATTCTAGGAGATAAGAAGTATCAGAACCTAGTATACTAGTATTTTTTTTGGATCTGGACAACTGGTGCTGATCCGGTGCGCATGTGAATACGAGAGATCTAAACACAACGCATGTCGACTTGTCTCCTCAATGATTCTTGGGAAAGATTGATCCACAAAATCATCAAGGAACCTAGTGTGCTACGCCACCCCAGAAAAGGGAACCTAGCAATATTACCAAGACTAAGAATGCACATACGCTCAACAATCAACATATTTGATGATAGTGCAAAGTATGCTTTAAGAAGATTGCTGGAAATGTTCTCATCATGAATGAATCCTAAAAAAAGTGCATGAAAAATCCACTATGCTATTACAGGCTAATCGAACGGTTTCTTTACTTGCTTTACCGACTGGACTACCGCATGGGTAGAGGTACCAGGGGACACATAGGCTTTTGAAGGTGGGAGAGAAAATATAATAGCTGGAGCTTCTTATCTCATCATGCCTATCCTTGTTTTGGCACTACATGGAAGCATCTTTCACACATCAAGATACATGGAACTCATTGGCCAAAGCGACTTGGCTTTGTTTGGCATGCCTACAAAAGGCCCCACCAGTTGCTGTGCTGTGAAGCTCATGGCAGCCAGGAGAGAATCTTAAATCTCTCCTCTTCCATCAACCTCCCTCTGCCTGCCTGCCTCGCTACATATATCTATCATACACGCCAAGCTGCTTAATTTGCTTCCTTCTCTTCTCGGCAGAAGCAAAGATCCAACACCTGGTAAAACTATAAAAGAGAGCTTCTTGGGGAGAGGTAGAGGGAGAGTACCTTCCTTGCTCCTCCGTAGGTGATCAATTTAGTTGCTGGAGGAACACCGAAACAGAGGTGAGCACGAGCTTCTTCTCATCTCTTCCTTTGTCTTGTTTCTTCTTCCATGGAAACATCTGTGGCATATTTCAGAGTACAGAGTATGCCGATCTTTGTGTTTTTACGAGTGCTCTTGTCTTGTAAATTAAGTTTTGCCATCTGCTACGAAGATCTCCGGAAGGCCTAAATGGCAGCTTCTTCTTCCTCCGTCTCCTTAATAGCTCTGTCCATTTTGCTACTGGCCATAGAAAGCAGAGTTTTACAGTTGTTCGTCAGAAGCGTTGTGGCACGCTGTTTCAAAGTGGGGAGGTGATGAATGCCTGCACCTGCAACCATAAGATTTTGTTTTGTTAGTTCACTTAGTTGGACAAGTGTAAGACTTGATTGGTAGCATTAAGAAGGTTTAAGTTATAGGCAAGACTTGACAGCACACAGAATGGTGAAGAGTCATACTTAGATGATGTCCCAATATCTTTTATTTATCATAATATCTGGTATTCTATTCCTGCTCTGTATATATCCAAGTTTGATGGCAACACAAGTTTTTGATATTGAGAAAAAACTGGTCTGTCCAAAACAAGAATCCACAAGTTCTCTTTCTACTGTGATTTTTACCCATAAGAACACAGGATGGGATAGTAAAGTTACCAACTCATGGAAAAAGCCACTATGCCAAATTTACTGAATGTAGATTCTATTTACCATTTAAGGCAGTGATTGCATACAGTACTCATCGTGATGTTCTCATGAAACAGATAGGAAATAAGTACACAAAAGCTAAGGAGACTTGCATCTAGCATAACCAAGAGATGGATAGGGAGCGGATGAAGATGGCTATCCTGGAGCAAGAACACACATTCAGACAGCAGGTAAGGTAACACACTCATGTAACACTACTGTACAGATATGTGGATCCTCTGATAGATCATTGAGCATGCCAGCGGTTGACAGCCATACTAAGATAATGATCAGCTGGGCAAACTTTTCCCTGAACAATTCCATGGGTGTGTATCTAGACAGAGAAACCAGGCAGAACATGCAACATTTAACACATAGTTATTTCTCCAATGCACCAACCAATAGTTTAGATTCGCTCGACTAGTCACGGGTATCTAAGAGCTGGTATTTTGGCTTTCAATCAAAATCCAACTAGCTGTGATCAGCCGGGCAAACTTTTCCCTGAACAATTCCATGGATGCGTATATAGCGCGCTACATTGAGAAACAACTAAGCAGAACATTTAACATTTAACAGATAGTTATTTCTACAATGCATCAACCAATGGTTTAGAGTCGCTCAATTAGTCACGAGTGTCTAGGAGCATTGTACTTGGATTCCAGTCAAAACCCAACTAGTTCTGACTATTAGAGATTACTCATGACTAGTTCATGAGTCAGTACCCCAACAACTTACTCGACTCTTCCATCTTGATAACTGGCACCAACAGATCTGGATGCACATTGGTTTGTAGTACTCTCTCAGATCCATAATAAGTGTCACTGGTTTAGCACAAAGTTATACTAAATCAATGACACTTATTATGGATCGGAGGGAGTATTAATAACAATATCGCCACGGAGTCCTGTCCTGACAAATTGAAGATGTATCGCAAGAACTGGAGGCTGTGTCCACCGTGCTTAGTAGCCAGAAAGAGACCATATCCTGATTCCACTCGTTCCTAAATTTCAGTGTAAACCATCCTCTGTAGGTTTGTTTCCCTGATCGTGAAAACAAGGGAAATTCTTTGCTCAGGCGTGAATATGACTATCTAAGTAAAGGTAGGTTGCACTAGTGTTCTCTTGGCATCCAAGTATGTATCCAGCTGACGGAGGCAGGCATAGTTATAGGTGTGAAGAAATGGAGTACAAGCAAGTAGGTCAGACATTACAACTAGTCACTAAGAAGCAGTACTGCCATCAATTCATGGTAGCACTGATATCAGCTAATTCATAACTAGCTAGCCACAATGCTGCAGACACTCCAGGCTTGCGTTCTTTACCTTTTTCGCTTATCGAATAGTTGGAACATGTACTGATAGCTACAGCGTGCATTGTTTATGGACGTTTTGAATCCAGAATTTTTATTACACGCAGCTTCCAGGTTAGAGTTCCTCACTAATCTGAACATTGTTGAACCAGGTTCATGAGATGCACCGAGTTTACCATGTTCAAAAACAGCTGATGAGGGAGGCCCAGCAGACAGCCGGGCTGAGCCGAGGTCACGCAGAAACAAAACCAAAACTGGACGTGTGGCGCAATGAGAAGCCTAACGACTGTCAGAAATTCTACGGGTTCTCAGAAACCCGCACCCCTGCCTCCGCAGAAGAATGCAACCTTGATCTTACTCTGGCAACCGGGAGCAGTAACATGAGCAGCAGCAGCCGAAGCCAGAAAGGCAAGCAAGCAATGAAGTCCTCAGACTCGGACTCCGGGACAGCCGTGTCATCAACATCGACCGAATCGGAGCTGGCTCAGTTCAAGGAGTTGGACACATCGGCGGCGGCGAGGTTTCAGAACGAGATCAAAAGGTTTACCATTGCCGATGAGAAAAACCAGCCTCCTTGGCCCACCCAGCATGTAGGCCTGAGGATGACATGGTGAAGGAATTAGCTAGTTGTAGATTGCAAAGAGGAAAGGTGTGCTGTTACATGTATATCCAGAGCTAATTTGCTGCAACAATTGACAATCGGCAAGAGATGGTGTTGCCTAACATTGTCTGTCTTTTGGAGGTGACTATAGATTTAATTGTAGACTCAGAATTTCAGCCAAGGGATTAATCATGATTTAGTATGCAAGAATATTGTTCATATATAAGAAGTAGTATAATCATGCACAAATTACAAAGCTCCAAACTTGTCTGGAATGAATCTCTAAACAGAAAAAATAAATCAATCGTGTGAGTTACCACAGGACAGGAGTATCGCAGCCGTCCACTCTCAAAATAAGACGCAAGAAATTCATCAACTGGAGTAAGTTGGGAACTAGAATCTGTCCCTGTAAGGCTGCAAATCAACTTGCAGCAATAACTAGTATTATTATGAACAAGATACATCGAAACTAATTAACAGGACTTCAGTGACTACGAGTTTGCCAGATAATTTCTACCGGAGATAAATTATCCCCACTGTCACAGAGCGTCATCAATCACATATCCCAAAGGTTGCGGCAGCAGAAATCAAGAGCACGTAATACGCTGCAAGAAAACAGAGGGACGGGATGAAAGGAGCTAACCGTTGCCTGCACCGCTCGACGCCAAGCACAGGCTTCGCAACCGTAATGTGTGGCCATGGCCATGGGTATGCGGCGCACGGAACCGGCGGCTGCGGCTCGCAAGGGCGGCGCGGTGCCGGTGCTGATGGGGGCGGGCCGCTCTTGTCAGCGACTTCGACCCGGAGCAGGGTTCCTTAGATTCGGGCCATATTGCACGTGAAAAGGCCAAAAAATGGTAATAAAATGGAAAATTTCAAATATCTTTTATGAATTTTCACCAATTTATTAATAATCATCCATTTAATGTTTCCGGTCAGCTCAGTGCGGCTCGTATAGTGCGGCCCAACTCTCTACTATATGATATGGCCCACCATCTGTCGTTTCTATTCTATGTTTACGAAAAAAATCTGAACAACATTTTAGAAGAAAGATTTTTATACTAATCCAAAGGAAACGATCAGGATACCCGGACGATCGCTAGCTTTCATCGTCCGGGTCGCATGCACCGCGGCATGTTAACTGCGCAGGCCCACTCTCATCGTCCCTCGTCTTATTCGTTTTCACTAGTGGAAACACGGTCTCTAGTCCCAGATCGTAAGGGCCTTTAGTTCTGGTTTTTAAACCGAAACTAATTAAGTACGATTAGAGGCCTAACACTAGTCCCGGTCTAGTCCCGGCTAGACCGAGACTAGTGGGTGTCCACGTGACTGCTCCTGCGCGCTCAGGGTGTACCCCGTTAGTGCCCGTTGGTGTTATGGACCGAGACTAGTGTCTCTGCCGCGGCAGCATTTTGCGCATTTTTTCTGCCGTGACAGAGCATTACCTTAGACTAGTGATTTCTCTGTCGCGGCAGCATTTTGTGCCCTTTCTCTGTCGCGGCAGAAAATTCATTTTGTATTGTTTTATTTATTTATTTTTTATTTCAAAATGGTTTTTAAATATTTATACGTACACGTTCTTGCATATATATAAGATAACTTGTATTACGAAATCGAACATATAAATATATACAATTTATATAGTTACATGGAGATCACAGAATACCAGGACTAGAGCATAAAATAGTTCAATTACATGGAGATCAGAAGCGCTTATTCACGCTAAATTCTCCGGCATCGTCTACGATCTTTTTGAAAATAAATCTCGCCAGCTCCTCCGCAATTGCTAGTACGCGTTGCTCTGATAGTAGTTGATCTTGCATTCTCTCGAACTATATATAAGAAAAAGGAGATCAATATGAATATTAATCATGATAACAAAATATGATGGCAATAAAATGATGGTGTGAATGCATTGCTTACGTCGACTCTATAATCGTTGTGTTCGGTGGTAAACATGTGAATGAATTCGCAAACGTAGAATTCACATAGATTCGATCCCCGTGGCTGCCTCGCGCACTTTACTAGAGCATCATTATTGTATTAAAACTAGAAGTAAAAAGATGCGCGGACATATCACGTGCTACTTACCGAGACCGCCTTAAACATCAACTTCTCACTAAATACACCCGTAACCTCGCGTTTGAACCGGATCCAAACCCTGTCCGACGAAAAAAAATGAATGAATGAGTTATTCATTACCTGATATCTCAGTAAATCAACAAAAGATACCGATATAGCGCGAAACTTACTTCTGTAGCATGTCCTTCATGCTGCGGAAATCTTCCAGGTTTCTCTTTGATGGGTCCATGACATCAACTCTTCCCTTATCAAGTTGAATGTCTAGCAAAACCCAGTGAAAGCTGCAAACATTTATATATACATCAGTAACTCATCACTTACACTTATTAGCATCGACTAATCAAAAGTGAATGTGTACAACAGAGTAAGACCCTCACCTGAAATTGTAAGGAAACAGTATGTGGTCAGAGAAATTTTGCTCTAGTAGAAACCTTATAAGGTTTTCCTCCGTCTCCTCGGGGTTATCCCTTAGTGTGGTTATATGCACTTTATCTGGGTCAATGAACCCGATATTATAGATTGTTTCTCTTTTATATTGCAGCATCTTCATTCTGCATAATAAGGATAATTACATGTTCTGAACTGAACAACTAAAAAACCGAACATATAGACAATGAATTCAACAACTTACAGACAATAGCAGCTGGGGATGGATTTGTCCAGGGCGTCGAGATGGTATAACTGAAACAGTTATGGAAACTCAATATGGATCTCTTCGGATCTGAAGTAGTACTCACATTGGACATTGGCTACGATAAATATTCTTCCCTGCTTTATGACCGTCGAGTACCATTGATGGAGATTACGCATTTGTGTTGGTAGTTCTTTCAGCCTCTCTTTGCTGACCAAATCCTCACCTGCGACATATTTAGGGGCTAGTGGCATCTTGGATAGATGGTCGAGTTGGGGGCCTAACAGTTCATCAAGAGTAATTTCCATGCTGGCCGCCAACTCCCCAGCTATTGACATATATATTGGCTGTTGTGCGAGGGGTGGAACGTTTTGTGAAACCACCTTGAGGGGTGCAATCGTTTATTTGGCCTGTTGTCCGAGAAGGGGAACGTCTGATTTTTTAATGATTGCAGTTTTAGTCCCGCTTGCACCTGTGCTTGCTGATTTTTTACCGCTTGCACTTGATTTGCTCTTCGCCACTTCTTTCTGAAGTGTGCGTAGATAGTCATCTGGCTTATGGTGCAACTCATATTGCGATGGTGTGTTCATAAAATCAAGTGCATATGCCTTTTGTTTCTCGGTGTATACCAGAGCGGGCTCAGGTTCTTCTTCTCAAAATGCGTCGCCACTTCGGCCTTTGATATCGCTGCAGATTCCGCATCAGTATGATCGTAAGGTCTGGTGGGAAGATTCTGATGAGGCACTGTTAGGAGGGGCGACATTTTCCGTTTTGGACTGCCGTGTCCTTTAGTACTCATTAACGGAGCACGCTTCCGCTTATTGTCCTTAGCGGGCGGCGAAGACTGTTGAGCCTGCGGCGGAGATCGAGATGGACTCGGGATGTGGTGGTCGTAGTCATCACGGGGTGGGCTTCTTGGAGGTGATGGAGGTGGAGGTGAAGGAGACCTGCGACGACTCGGAGGCGGTAGTGTTATCCTTGGAGCCGAGCCTGAAAACCGTATGTTGTTCTTTTCCCAGAGAATGATCCCACCAAGTAATTCTCCAAGTGTGATCTCACCTTCAGGTCCAGGGATGTCAAGCTCCATTGACTCCCACTCCTTTATGATTTGATCCACCCCGACTTTAGCATAGCCTGGTGGAATCTCACGGCCATGCCAACGTGCGTTAGGCGGACAAGGCAAAGTCGATCCGACCGCCACCTTCACAGATACGTTCTTCAATTTTTTATGGAGATCACAAGGTATCTGCTCCTTAATTCCATTCACGGGATAGCCGGGACCGCCATCTGTATAGGATGCATCGTTAGACGGGACCTCCGATTCAGCGATGCTGCTTCTCCGCTGAGATGGGTTGGCGGTAATATCGAGTGGAGGATCTTGCTGCAAGCGCGCTATTCCTCTAAGTTCATCGATCTGTTGTTGCTGCTGCTTGTCAAGTCTTCCTAGCAGCTGCTTGAACTTGTCTGCCTCCTCCTCCCGCTGTTGCTTTGCTCTTGCTCAGCTTCTATAGGTACCTTGGTCCTTAGGAAACCCAGTCTCCCACGTGAAACTCCCATCAAGGCCTCAGACTCGTCCTGTATGTCCGTGATTCCCGAGGACCAAGGTCAGCAAGTCTTTCTCTCTATCGGGATGAAACTGTTTTATTCCATCTTCAATATCTTTGACCACTTTTATCCATGCAGTTCTCGGTACCTTTATCCCGTCAATGCAAACAAGGTCCCCTGTAAGTTCGTCATATGTACTCCCATGCCCAAGGAACCAATTCCTTGCCCTCAAATCCCATTCTTCGCGAATTGGTTCTGAAATGATCCCTTTATTATGAAGCTCTTTCTCTTTTGCATCCCACTTAGGCATGGCAGCCGCGTAGCCCCCTGGCCCCAAGTTATGGTGATATTTCTTCTTCGCAACATTTATCTTGTTTTTTCTAACTTTTCCTCTGCAACTCCTGACCCCCTATACAGCACAAATGCATCCCAGTAAGGCTGCTGCTTCGCTAGATAGCCTTCGAATAATGGGGTTTTCTTGTCCTTCTGATACTGTTGCCATAATAACTTCTTCTAGTTCTTGAATAGTTCGGCCATCTTCTTTAGTGCGGACTGCTTGACTTTCTTTCTCATTTCAGCCGTCTCGTCCTTAGTGTCACATTCTGGCATCTTGAAATGTGCCATTAGGTCATTAAAAAGTTCCTCTTTGAAACTATCGTAGATATACACATCACTCCATTCCGCCTCTTTGGGCTTATTCCACTCCCGAACAGTGATCGGGGGTGCGATCTCTAGCAACAACTCCGCATTGTTGTACAAATAGTTGTTTTGTTTTATTTGGTTCCAATGGCTCGCAGTCTCCTGAAACCTTTGTAATTTCATAAATAGTACCCTGGGACAACTTTTTGGCTAGGCCACGCTTGGTTTTCTTGCTCGATGTAGAGGCCTAAGAGAAGAGACATTCGTCAACATAATATATATACAACTAGGTACATCTAGTGACAATCATCAGACATCATATATATACCTCATCGGTCTGCGTTACGTGTCCATGGGCTTCTTCCTCTTGTTTGTTGGTCTCCTCTCCCTCACCGGATGAGTTCAGATACCTCTAGGGAAATCCCTCATCGGCATCGTGAATCATATCCTCGAGCAAGTGTTCTGAATCTAGGTCTCTGTAGAGTGGACTAGGTGGATCCATAGTTCCTGCAAAATGCACACAATATTTATTTGAACTTAACAAAATAAAACCTAAACCCTAAACCCGGAGGTGCGGTGGCGGTGGCCGGTGATGGTGGCCGCGGGAGAGGCGGGCGACTGAGCGGCTTCCCGCGAGAACCACCACCCTAACCCTAACTCCGGTCACCACCCCTAAACCCTAAACCCGGAGGTGCGGTGGTGGTGGCCGGTGATGGTGGCCGCGGGAGAGGCGGGCGACTAAGCGGCTTCCTGCGAGAACCATCACCCTAACCCTATCTCCGGTCACCACCCTAAACCCGGAGGTGCGGTGGCGGTGGCCAGTGATGGTGGCCGCGGGAGAGGCGGGCGACTAAGAGGCTTCCAGCGAGAACCACCACCCTAACCCTAACTCCGGTCACCACCCTAAACCCTAAACCCGGAGGTGCGGTGGTGGTGGCCGGTGGTGGTGGCCGGTGATGGTGGCGCGGGAGAGGCGGGCGACTAAGCGGCTTCCTGCGAGAACCACCACCCTAACCCTAACTCCGGTCACCACCCTAAACCCGCGAGAACCACCACCCTAAACCCTAACACTAAGCGGCTTCCCGCGAGAACAACCACCCTAAACCCTGTTATAAACATAACTTACAATATTATAAATCTCATACCCTAAAAATAATAAACTAATCCTAAAATAAATACACTATATACACTAATCCTAATCCTAAACTACATACACTATATATCCTAATCCTAAACTACATACATTATATACACTATATACACAAAAAAAGAACATACACTATGTACTAATCCTAATCCTAAACTACATACACTATATACACTAATCCTAATCCTAAACTACATACACTATATACACTATAAACTATGTACACTATAATCCTAATAAACTATATACATTAAACTAAAAAATTAATCCTAAATTAAAAATCCTAACTAATCCTAATCCCAACCCTAACACTACTCACCGGCGGTGGTGGCGGCCGCCGGTGGCGGGTGACGGTGGCGCTGGCGGCAGGCGCGGGCGCGGGAGGTGGCGGCGGGTAGCCTCGCAGTCGGCGCTTCGTCGGAGTGGCGGTAGTGGCGCGGCCAAGCTCAGGGGGCGCGCGGGGCACGGCGGCGCGGGTGCGGGCACGAGTGCGGGTGCGGGAGCGGGGCGCGGCGGGCTCGGCGGTGGGCGGCAGAGAGAGGGGTCTGCGGCGGTTCTCGCGGGGGCAGCCTGGCGGCGTCGTCAGCGTTTGTTGGCTCCACTTCTCCCGGTGCGTGGAACACACCGGGGGAGAAGGCCCCCTTTTATACCCTCCCTCTAGTCCCGGTCCGTGGCACCAGCCGGGACTAAAGGGGGGTCTCTAGACCCGGCTGGTGCCACGGACCGGGACAAAAAGGGTGTAGGGGGGGGGGGGGCGTTTCGTTTCACGCGTTGGGGCCAGGCCCAAATTTGCGCGAGTTGGGCCAAAAACCCCAGCTTGCATGTGCTTTTTTTTAAATTTCAAAAATATCATTTAAAACATTTTCAAATTAATCCAAATCCATTTTCTGTTTTATCAATTAATTATTTTAAATAGTCAAATTATTAACCATTTTGCCATTATCAATTTAAAAATGCATTAACTATTTTTTTTGCATATTTTTGAATTTGACAAAACTTTCAATATGAAAGTTCTTGAATTTGAATAATTAATCCAAATCCATTTTCTGTTTTATCAAATAATTATTCTAAATAGTCAAATTATTAACCATTTTGCCATTATCAATTTAAAAATGCATTAACTATTATTTTTTGCATATTTTAGAATCTCACTAAACTTTCAACATGAGAAGTTCTTGATTTTGAATAATTAATCCAAATACATTTTCTGAATAAGCTTTAGTCCCGGTTGTATCCACTAACAGGGACTAAAGATTTTTCCGGCCATTTCTCACCGCTTCCCGCCAAGTTTTTCCGCCCTTTCCTCTGAACCGAGCTTTTAGTCCCGGTTGTAGCCACTAACAGGGACTAAAGATATTTTCCACCATTTCCCACCGCATCCCGCCATGTTTTCCCGCCCTTTCCATCTATATATAGGCCGACCGCGCCATGGTTATGCACACATCCACACCTTCCTCTGTCACAGAAATGGACAGCGCCTACTGGGCCATTCTGACCCTCGAGGAGACGGAGGCGTTGTGCGCCTCAAGCTACCCTTGCCCACCAAGCTACCAGCCGCCCGCCGTCTGGATGCTGAGCGCTGGAGGTGTTCCTGTCCCTCCTGTGCCTCAAGGCTCCACCCGACAGGCGGCCATCACGAACCACTTCTACCACAAGCTCACGCCGGAGCAGCGGATGGATCCCTAGTGGGATCCTGAAAACTACGACACCTAGAATGCCTTCTTCGCTAACCGGCAGGAAAGGGAGCTCTCCAGGTACGATGGTGATGGCCCACCCCCGGTGAACCACAAATGAAGCCGGTCGCCGTCTGTGGTGGGCGAACCGTACTATCATAGGCGTGATGCGCTACATCGCCAGGGGAGACCATCCTCGCCTGTGGTGACCACAAGTCCACCCGCCCGCCGTGAATCCGAGGCTGGAGTGGCAGGTGCCCCCGGTATATGCCATGGCTGGCTCAGGATCCTCGGAGTGGCAGGTGACGATGACGATGATGATGACGATGAAGACCCTGAAGCTGTGTACTATAGGACTAGGCATGATTATGACTAAAGGGGCGGCTTTAGTCCTGAGTGTTAGCTAGTCCCGGTTTGTCCCGGTTTTTAATATTAATAAATTTATTGAGTGTTAGTCTCGGTTTGTGGCTGGACCGGGACTAAAGGGGGCCTTTAGTCCCGATTCCGTAGTCTCAGTTTTTAAATGTTAATAAATGTCTTGAGTGTTAGTCTTGTTTTATGGTTGGACTGGGACTAAAGGGGGACCTTTAGTTCCGATTCGTACTACGACTTTCCCAAACCATGAAGATGTTGTCCCGATTCATACTTACCATGAAGATCTAATCTCCAAACACGTGCGATCACATATTAGGGAGTGCCTCTATGACCAGTTTCTTGGAGATGCGGGAGGACTGGGCTCCTGCGGCATCTCCCTGAAACTGGCCGTAGTGGTGTCCCTGCTCTCGAAGACCATCTTGCAGCTTGTAACTTCTCTAACTAGATCAATATGCCTGGGAGCTAACCTAATTTCACATATTAGGGAGTGCCTCTATGACTAGTTTGTTGGAGATGCCGGAGGACTGGGCTCCGGCGGCATCTCCCTCAAACTGGCCATAGTGGTGTCCCTACTCTCGAAAACCATCGATCTTGGATATGCCTCAAACTGGCTGGAGGACTGGCCTATTTATAGTACAAGCAGCTCGGCATAGTGTCGACACTCATGACATAATGTCGACACTCACCCCTATTATTAGTGCTCACTCGTGTTTTGTCCCGGTTGGTGTCTCTAACCAGGACTAAAGGTTCATCCAACCGGGACTAAAGGTTCAACCCCTATTATTAGTGCTACCTGGCCCAGCCTGCCGCAATCCCTTCAGTCACGATTGGTTTCTCCAACCAGGAGTAAAGGTTCAACCCCTATTATTAGTGCTGTCTGGCCCAACCTGCCGCAATCCCTTCAGTCGCGGTTGGTTTCTCCAACCAGGACTAAAGGTTCAACCCCTATTATTGGTGCTGCCTGGCCCAACCTGCCGTAATCCCTTCAGTCGCGGTTGGTTTCTCCAACCGGGACTAAAGGTTCAACCCCTATTATTGGTGCTGCCTGGCCCAGCCCGCCCTGCCCTTTCCCTCTATTTATAGTGCGGCCGTCATGGCCATGGAGAATCTTCATCATTTAACAATATGATTACATAAATTTTTAATATATTACACCAACATCCCTATCTAGTGTTGTTGTTTTCTTCTGCACTGTAGCCATGGAGAATCTTCATCATTTAACAGGAGGATTGGGCCAGTTTTCACTTTGAAGGGCGGGATTTCATGAAATTTATTATAATCTTTTGACATATCTGTCTTGTCATCCACTCCCACGATGTTTCTTTTCCCTGAAAGAACTATGTGGCGCTTTGGCTCATCGGACGATGTATTCTTTTGTTGATTTCTTTTTCTCGGTTTCGTAGACATGTCCTTCACATAGAAAACCTGAGCCACATCGTTGGCTAGGACGAATGGTTCGTCCATGTATGCAAGATTGTTGATATCTACTATTATCATGCCATACTTTTCGTCTACATGTACCCCTCCTCCTGTCATATTGACCCATTTGCACCGAAACAAAGGGACCTTAAAAGTAGGTCCATACTCAAGTTCCCATATCTCCTGTATGTACCCATAATATGTGTCCTTCTTCCCATTGTCATCTGTTGCATCAAAGCGGACACCACTGTTTTGGTTGGTGCTCTTTTTATCTTGGGCGATCGTGTAAAATGTATTACCATTTATCTCGTACCCTTGGAAAGTACATATAGTCGAAGATGGTAACCATGCCAACAAGTACATCTGATCTTTAACAGTGTTGTTATTCATGAGATGCTTCTGCAACCAACTGCCAAAAGTGTCCTCGTGTTCCACTTTAATCGAGGAGTCAGGCATCCCCGGGTTTTCCGAGCGTACAATAATCTTGTGTTTCTCGATATACGGATCCACCAAGGTGGAATTGTGTAGAACTGTGTAGTGTTCTTTATTGAAAGAATCCCTATCCATACATACCATTGTTTTCCTTCGTAGTGTGCCTCTTCCAGTCAGCCTCCCCTCATACCGAGATTCAGGAACACCAATCGGCTTAAGGTCAGAAAGAAAGTCAACACAAAACTCAATGACCTCCTCTGTTCCATATCCCTTGGAGATGCTTCCTTCTAGCGTAGCACGGTTATGAACATATTTCTTTAGGACTCCCATGAACCTTTTGAAGGGGAACATATTGTGTAGAAACACAGGACCGAGAATTCTAATATCTTCGACTAGGTGAACTAGGAGGTGCGTCATAATATTGAAGAAAGAAGGAGGGTACAACAACTCGAAACTGACCAGACATTGGACCACATCAATCTGTAACCCTGATAGATTTTTTGGATTGATTAGCTTCTGAGAAATTGCATTGAGGAATGCACATACCTTCACAATGGCCAGCCGAACATTTTCTTGTAGAATCCCTCTCAATGCAACCGGAAGCAATTGCATCATAAGCACGTGGCAGTCATGGGACTTTAGGTTTTGGAATTTTTTCTCTTTCATATTTACTATTCCCTTTATGTTAGACGAGAAGCCAGACCGGACCTTGATACTGAAAAGGACTTCAAAAAAGACTTCCTTCTCTTCCTTGGTAAGAGCGTAGCTGGCAGGCCCTTGAAACTGCCCTGGATGCTTGCCGTCTCGTTCTGCCCTGGATGCTTGCCGTCTCGTTCTTTATTACGTTGCTAGTCCTCCCGTGCTTCCGGTGTATCTTTTGACTTACCATACAAGCCCAATAAGCCTAGAATATTGACGCAAAGATTCTTCATCAGGTGCATCACGTCGATTGCAGAGCGGACCTCATGGACTTCCCAATAGGGTAGCTCCCAAAATATATATTTCTTCTTCCACATGGGTGCGCGTCCGTCAGCGTCTTTCGGAACAGGTTGTCCTCCGGGACCCTTTCCAAATATTACATTTAAATCCTTGACCATACCAAATACATCAGCACCAGTACGGGGGGCAGGCTTCTTCCGGTGATCTGCCTCGCCATCGAAATGCTTGCCTTTTTTCCTTAAGGGGTGTCTGGGCGGAAGAAAACGACGATTATACGAGTACACATTCTTTCTAGATTTATCCAGATATATACTTTTAGTCTCATCTAAACAGTGTGTGCATGCATTATATCCCTTGTTCGTCTGTTCTGAGATGTTACTAAGAGCAGGCCAATCATTGATGGTTACGAACAACAACGCTCGTAGGTCGAATGGCTCATGTTTGTGCTCATCCCACACATGTAAACCTGGTTCGGCCCACAACTATAAAAGTTCTTTAACTAATGGCCTTAGGTACAAATCAATGTCGTTGCCGGGTTGCTTCGGGCCTTGGATGAGCACTGGCATCATAATGAACTTCCGCTTCATGCACAACCAAGGAGGAAGGTTGTAGATACATAGGGTGACGGGCCAGGTGTTGTGACTGCAGCTCTTCTCCCCAAAAGGATTCATGTCATCTGTACTTAGACCAAACCATAAGTTTCTTGCGTCACCAGCAAAGTCCGAGAAGTCTCTCTCGATTTTTCTCCACTGTCGACCATTAGCGGGGTGCCTCAACATCCCGTATTTCTTACGTTCTTCCATGTGCCATCGCAACAACTTGGCATGCTCTTTGTTTCTGAACAAATATTTCAATCGTGGTATTATAGGAGCATACCACATCACCTTGGCAGGAACCCTCTTCCTGGGTGGCTCGCCATCAACATCACCAGGGTCATCTTTTCTGATCTTATACCGCAATGCAGTGCATACCGGACATTTATCCAAATTCTCGTACTTCTCATCACGGTAGAGGATGCAGTCATTAGGGCACGCATGTATCTTCTGCACATCTAATCCTAGAGGGTAGACGAGCTTTTTTGCTTCGTATGTACTGGCGGGCAATTCGTTATTTCTTGGAAGCAACCTCTTTATGAGTACCAGCAACTTCTCAAATCCCGAGTCAGTCACACCGGTCTCTGCCTTACACTTCAGCAATTCTAGTGTGCTACCCAGCTTCTTCTGGCCATCTTCACAAGTTGGGTACAACAATTTATTGTGGTCCTGTAACATCTGCTCAAACTGCAACCTCTCCTTTTCTGTGTCGCAGTCTCGCTTTGCATCAGAAATGACCCGACCAAGATCATCAGCGGGCCAGTCTGGTTCCCGTTCTTCACCTCCTTCTTCTTCATTGTCTTTCATTGCGGTATCAGCGTATTCAGGGAACATAGATCGGTAGTTGTCATCATCGTTCTCTTCTTCATCGCCGTCTTCCATCACAACCCCTCTTTCTCCGTGTTTTGTCCAAACATTATAGCCGGACATAAAACCAGACCGAAGCAGGTGGCTCTGAATGACTCTTACGGAAGTGTGAGCCTTCTCATTCCTACAGTTAACACATGGAAAACACATAAAACCATTCGTCGCTTGTTCTCCTCGGCCACAACTCGAAAATAACGCACGCCTACTCTGAAAGCGACAGAGTGTCAGTCACCGTACATCCATGGATGGCTCATCTGTATCATACAAATATATGTCAAACGCAATCACTATGCTAAAATTAGTACCGCACAACGGTCTAAACGAGAAAATAGTTGCTAACCTTTTATTACACTTGGAAACAAAGATGAGAAAACTTAAGTGTGGCTCGGGCACCTCATATCATGTCTGTCTTGTGTGACCTAAACTCGCATCGCTCTAATGGACATTTCACCGAACACCTCTAGTGCATATGTATGAACAAGAAAAAAATAGCACAATAACACTCTCTCCCACCAGGAAAAAACAGTTGAGAGGGGGAGGGGGCTGTGCGTATATATAGGGCCAGACCACTAGTCTCGGTTGGAGATACAAACCGGGACTAAAGGGGGTGCCCCCAGCAAGCGGCAGGGCCAGGGCCCTTTAATCCCGCTTTGAGTCTCAGACCGGGACTAATGGGGTCTAACAGGCCGGGACCTATGGTTCTAGGTGGCTCGGGCCATTAGTCCCGGCCCCAGCCACAGCCGGGACTAATGGCCTGGACGAAAGGCATGTTTCTACTAGTGTTCTCCTCCTCTTCTTTTCCATGGTCTCTCGTCTATCTCTCCCATGATCCACCCAACATGAAGGCACATCTCGGACCCTGCACCACGCTAATCCTTTGCTAGCGCACGTCAGCCCGCTCCTCCGCCGACGGGCCCCACGAGCTTCATCTAACGTGACGGCGGCGAAGGGGTCCTGTTGGAACCTGCTATCCACGTGTGTGGTGCGCTGCCCGCACCGGTGTTAGTTTTGCCGGCATCGGTGGTGGCGCTGCCACAAGTACGTGTTGTGGGCTCCCCCATGACGAAGTTGTGGCGGCTGAGCTTGCTTCCATGGGAAGCTGACCTTGCTTCCACGGGCGGCCGTGGTTGCTGCCAGCGGCGACTGAACTTGCTTCCGGCGGTGGCCAAGCTTGATTTCACAGGCGGTCGAGCTTGCTTCCAGCGGTGGCCGAGCTTGCTTTCACGGGCATCCGAGCTTGCTTCCAGCGGCGGCCTTGGTCGTTGCCATTGGCATCCATGGCTTCTGCCAGCGGTGGCCGAGATTGCTTCCATGGGCAGCCTTGGTCGCTGCCATGGGCTGCCGTGGTTGCTGCCAGCTGCGGCCGGCCAGGCTTTTGCTACAAGTTCTTCGGAGAGCTATCCCGGCTAAATTTTCTGACCATGTATCCAAAGAAGTCATTTTTTTCCTACATTAGAATTTTTTTGTTGCTACAACCGTCTTGTGGTTTTGCTATAACAGTGTCAACTTTGCTACAAGGTCTCCGGCGAGAGTCACTAGCGAGTTTTTTCTGATGATGTCTCCAACGAAGTCGGTTTTGCTATATTAGCATAATTTTTTTGTTGCATGGGTTCCGACGAGGTCTCCGGCGAGTCGTTCTAAAACAAACTGTTATTTTGCTTCAGAAGCAAAAGCGGGGACATATGTAGCAAAAACGGGGTGTTTTACAGCAAAAGCGGGATTTGAGACGATTTTGGGGACACTGGTGACCCACAAGTATAGGGGATCGCAACAGTATTCGCGGGTAGAATTACTCAATTTATTGATTCGACACAAGGGAAGCCAAAGAATACTTGCAAGCCTTAACAACTGAGTTGTTAATTCAGCTGCACCTAGAAATAGTTCTTGCTCAGAGGAGTTTATCAGTAGCAACAGTTTGTAATAGCAACAGTAATAGTAGAACAAGAGTAATAGCAACAGTAACAGTAAACAGTGGGATTCGAGTGCGGTAGGCATATGGATGAATTGACGGGCGTTGCATGAACGAGTCTAAACATGTAACTTCAATATCTAGGGCATTGCAGATAAATAAAATAAAGCATCCAAGTACTAAACAATCCTAGACATGTGCTCCATATATAGTCATACGTGCTCGCAATAAGAACTTGCACAACATCTTCTGTCCAGCCAGCCCGTGGCAGCAGGGCCTCTAGGGAACTACTGGCAATTAACATGCTCATTTTAATAGAGCATCAGAGCAAAGCATTAACACTCCGTGAACACATGTGATCCTCACAGCACAGCCACCCCCTCTGGTTGTCCCAATTTCTGTCAGTTCGGGGCCTTTGGATCCGGACAATGAAACGTGTACACAACTTACAGATAAAATCATAAACAATACTATCATAATGATTTAATAATAAGTTCAGATCGAAGATCATGGCACTCGGGCCCTAGTGACAAGCATTAAGCACAACAAGTTGCAACAAAGTAAAATAGCACTAATAGAGATACTAGGCACTATGCCCTAACAATCTTATTCGATTACATGATAGAACTCATCCAATCCCTACCATCCTCATAGCCTACAACGGGGGATTACTCACTCATGGATGAGGAAAACATTCATGGTTGATGGAGAGGCGTTGGTGATGATAATGGCGATGATCCTCCCCAAATTCCCCGTCCCAGCAGAGTGTCAAAACGGAGTTTCTGGTTCCGAATCTTGGCTTCTGATGGTGGCGGTGCAGCGGAACTCTTTCTGGAAAAACGTCGACCCCCCTCGATTTTTAGGTCAAGGGATAACTTATAGGCGCCGAGGGAGGCCGACGGGGTGCCTGGGATGGCTGCACCCCCTAGACGCGGCCAGGGCTGGCCCACGCCTGACAGGGCTGTGGGCCCCCTAGGCCTCCACTTCGTCTCGTACTCTGGCTCCGTGTGTCTTCTGGTGAAATAGGATTTTTGGCATATTTTTCCGGATTTTTCCATATAGTTAATTTTCTGCATAAAAACTAGACACCAAGTTAATTCTGCTGAAAACAGCATCAGTCAATGTTAGTTGTATCCAAATCACACAAGTTTAGAGGAGAAACAATAGTAAAAGTGTTCGGAAAAGTAGATACGTTTTGGACGTATCAGACACGTGGCAGCAGCAGAAGCATGACGATGGGACGTATCAGACACGTGTGTCTTCCTTTTCTATTTTTTTTTAAATTCCACCGAATTATTAATACTGATCCATTTAACGAGAGCATTATTGGCCTCTACAATAAAGGGCAACATGCTTATTTTCCTTGTTCCATGGAATAGATTATCTCTCTCATAAAAAATTATAGCCCCTTGCTCGAGAAAAGGAAGAAGAAGTTAGATTTTCAAACAAGATCATATATGATTGAGTGGATCATCGGGAATGAACCTAGGATATGCGGCATATGACCTATAATCTTTAGCCTTACCGGTCCTATAGTTTATATTTGTTGTTCTCTTTGCTCGGTTAATATGCACATATTCTCATGGATCATCAGTCTATGATTTTTTTGTGTGCCATCTATGTTTGCTCAAGGGTGAGTGGTTTCCTGGCTAAAATCTGTTTTCTGATTCTTTTGACAATTATATTACACCCGACACATGCGACCAATGGACGGTGGTTGAGAGAGATAAAGATGTATGTTACCAGTGGCGGAGTTGGTGTACAACCGTTGGGTTCAACTGAACCCAATGGAATCACCAAATCCTTCACTAGTTTATTTATTATGGGTCCTGGTGCGGTCAACTTGGCCGACACGGTACATCCTATGGTGTTATATATGGTCTCACGGATCGATAGCTTCAGAGTCTTCGGAGCCTAATTTTTTTATGGTCGGAGTTGATGAGAATGATGGTGTCAGCTTAGTTTGGTCAGACGGTACTTCCATTTTAATCTTTTGGGTCGGTAGTCTTCTTCTCCAACAATAAGACAATGAATCGGCGGGTCAGGTGACTTGCCACACAAGCGGCTTGTCTCGGGTTATGTTGTGTTCAATGATATTGTGTTCCCACCTATTGCGGATGGTTGCTCTAGCGGTTTTTCAAAATCTTCTAGGACAATACAGCTTGTGCAGATTGAGTCTGTTGCTTTTTTTCACATGATTCATACCAGTAAGTTGAGATGCAAAAAGTAAAACTAGAGACGGCAAAAGTTCTCTGTGCAGTCATTATTTTATCCTAGATCTTTGTTGTTTGTATTTGTGTCAACTTGTTCAATACGATGTACGTGTTTCATTGATCAAAATCTGGAACCATTTACTCAAAATATACAAATAGTAGCCAAGCAACATATAATTTACTACACTCTCCGTTCCGAATTATAAGATGTTTTGAATATTTCAATGTGAACAGCACGCAGAATGAAATAAGTGAACAAACACACTAAAAGTCAGAAATTTTTGTAATTCAAAACGGAGGGCGTACTTATATCAGAACTATATCCCTCGGCGTACACCGGGGGCTAGTTTCACTACAGGAGAAGACGAATACGCCGACGGCCGGGCCCCCTAGGCGTAGCCCCTCTTCCCATGCCGTCAGCGTAGACCGTATGGGTCCCACCTAGATGACTAACGGTCGTTTGGCTATGCCCACAGCTTTGCCGTCGGCTTAGACTTTTCCAAAAAAAAATCATTTTTTTTAATATTTTTGAATTGTTTAACTTGTTAATCTCACATGGACATTTTTAATTAGTACACTTAGTCTCCAGTCAAATTACACAAGTATTTGTATTTTTATATTTTTTTGAAAAAATATGTAATATTGAGTTTATATAGATAGATTTTATTTTTCTGCAAATTTTGATATATTATATGTATTTTTCTGAATTTACAGGATTTAGTTATGATTTTTCTAAGATTAATGTGGCAAAAAAGAAAAATAGCTACATAGACTTGACGCCGTCGCTCTACCGTTAGTCTAATAGGCTATGTCGACGGCCTGTTTACGCCAACGGCTGCTTTCGGCCTATTTATCCTACATCAACGGCAAAACTAGAACGACGGTCCCGACATTTTGCAAAAGCCGCGGCCTATCTGGTTATTCCCCTAGTGTTTCCACGAGTACGAGGCCTATCTGATTATTCCCCTAGTGTAGATATGCATAACAAGTAGTGCTCCAGTACTGTTGTTGATGGGTTGATGTTTGGATAAAAAAATTGACTATTGTGTAAAAAAGAATACTACAGAATTTCGGAGTAGATGGCAGCGAATCAGAGTCTGACATCTTCTTTTATGAACATTAAGAATTTTTATTACTCCCTCCGTTTAGGAATAACTAGCTTAGGTTTATTTAGATCCAAATGTATCTATACAACTAAAATGCGTATAGAACTATAGATACGATTGAATCTAAAAAACCCCACATTACTTATTTTAGGATGGAGTGAGTACTTTTTTTGTGGGGAAAAGGATTTTTATTACTTATGCACACAATCTACAGAAAGGAGCATGAGTGGACTCGTGCTAGCAACAGAGAGAATTTTCCTATATGGACATTGAAATGTTTATGAACATAGACACCTCAGGGTTAAAGCTCTGTTCTGAATCACCGGTGGACACTAATTCTACATGAGATAAAGCACAAAGCCTGGTTCATGAGGATGATGTCCTCGTGGTGTGTGCACTCCCGACACCTCTTAGCCCTAAAATCCTACTCATACGAGAGAGTGCTGCGTGCAGTCCCGATCGATGCATACATACTACTAGTAGATTATATCGTAAACTCAGCTGAATGCATGAGACCGCTTTAGTTATCGATCTTGGGCTAACTCTAGAGCTGTCGGTTGTTTCATCCAAGTTCTACTTAGATGAGTCTGGTGCGTGTATATATAGGCTGTTGCACCGTGAACTCAGGAGTCAGGCCATGCATGTGTTCCTTTTCCCCCGCTCTAGTCCTGCTTGTACATATATTAATTCCGAGCAAGATATCGAATCTTGGTTTCATAATTTAGCAACCGATCGGCGCATTCTCTCCCTTAATTTGTCTAGATACACACACATACGTACGTATCTAGATAGCTCTGCATCAATTATATATATTTTTTTTTGTATATGAACTGATTTATATTCTCATCTGCTATGTTTGTTCCGCGGATAACTTGGTGCTATCAATGCTCATCTGCTACATCAGTGGCTATAAAATAGTGCCATATCTTTGTTCATTATCATGTTCTATATAGCTCTCGAATGGACCTGCACTTTTAGACGACGCTATCCATTTACAGGAGACTTTTTTTTTTAGAAATGGGGAGTATCGCTCCGGCGTCTGCATCAATAGATGCACACAACCCTTTTATTGCATTATTCCAAATAGTTTAAAATTTACAATTATGGATCAAAGAGAGTTGAAACAAATATCAACCATCGATAAATTAATAGAACAACAAAACTATTCATTTTGCAATCTACTAGTATGCCGTCATCCAGTAGCCTGGAATTAGAAATCCCGAGCAATTGTAAGCAGGATATTGCAGCCATTGTCCATAAGCTCCCGCTGATCCTCCGGGAGCAAACATGCCTATTGTTGAATCCAGTACGTTGCCAGCCGAATAACCTGCAAAAAATTAGTACCTTTCTATTTGTTAAAAATGATGTTATTTCTAGACATCCATATAGACCAACATAAAGCTGAAACACCAATTCGTATTCTAGCTTTAACCCTTTTGTCAACCCTATTAAGCCAATTCCCAAACATATTGGTTATATTAGCCGGTGGGGTAATATTATACGCAAAGTAAATCATACGCCAAATTATACGTGCAAAAGGACACGACAAAAACAGATGCTCAACCGACTCCATTGAGTCACAAAAACAACATTTTGTGCATCCCTTCCATTGTCTTTTTGACAAGTTATCTTTAGTAAATAAAACTCTATTCTTAAGGAACCACATACAAATTTTGATCTTTAGGGGTATTTTCAACTTCCAAAGATACTTATGTAAAAACCTAGTATGACCATTCATTTCATCCATATACAAGGATTTTACCGTAAACAGACCATTGGTAGTCAAATTCCACACGAATTTATCCCGATCCTCATTTAGGTGGATTCTCATTAACCTCCTACAAAGATGTAACCAATTTGTCCATTTATTGCCGGTTAAACTTTTCCTAAAAGCAATATTAAGAGGCGCTTGACCAAGAACATCAGCCACTAAGACATTTTTTGTTTGTGCAATGTTATACAGCGAGGGGTATTGGTGAGCAAGAGAATGCTCACCTAACCAAACGTCTTCCCAAAAGCGAACACTTTCTCCATCTCCAATTTTGAAATGGCCATGGGAAAAGAACAACTTCTTAACCCGCATTAGCCCTTTCCAAAAAGGGGAATCAGTAGGTTTAGCTTCGACTTGAGATAAAGTCTTATGCATTAAATACTTATTTCGTAGAATTTGTTGCCACATCCCTTCTTCATTTAGTAACTTAAAAAGCCATTTGCTAAGTAAGCACTTATTTTTTTTATCTCAAGTACTTCAATACCTAAGCCTCCTTGATCTTTAGGACGACACACAATATTCCATTTTGACAATCTATATTTCTTCTTGTTATCATCACTTTGCCAGAAGAATCTCGATCGATAAAAATCAAGTCTTTTTCTTACCCCTTTCGGTATTTCCATAAAAGAGAGCATAAACATCGGTAAACTAGTCAATACCGAATTGATCAAAACCAAACGATCTCCATACGAAAGCAATTTTCCTTGCCAGCATCCTAGCTTAGAAAGAAAACGGCTCTCCACCGGGTTCCATTCAGAATTCCGTAGCTTTCTATAATGGATAGGTACACCCAGGTACCGAAAAGAAAGAGCAGCTGACTCACAGCCCAAAATCTGCTTATAGTCTTCCACCAGCTCTGTAACTACCTCGGTGAATTACGCTCCTAGTACAAGCCTGGATGTTCAGAAATGGTTGAAATAGTACGGTGGGGCCCAAATGCCACTCACAGGTAGACTTTTCGGCCGTCCCAACCATTTCCCAACATCGGGACAAGAACGGGCGACGTAATCGGCAGGCTAAGGGATCAACTACATACACAAATGAGTATGTATGCAAGCCACCATACAACAGTACATCAGAGCCATTCCATCTAAAAAGAAAGGAAATATAGCAACGCCATACGGCAAGATCCAAATATCCTAGATAGATATAATAGTTTAGGATATCTCCTCATACATCAAACATCAGAGTATCAAGCGGAAGCGGAAGACAAAATCCGAGTACGGATAAGAAGCAAATCGGCATAAGATGCCCCATAAATAAGCACATCCCGCCCACAGATCTCACGGATCCCCGTTCCTGGAATCTCTACACCGAATGATCGTTGCCCACATCGTCCGTCTCTTCCACCCAGTATCCATCTTGCGAGTGTACCTGTTCATCTGAACCAATAATTTATCGTGTGAGACCCTAGGGGTACTCAGCAAGTCTTTATGCCTCTAAAGGGGACACAACCTGGGGTGACGCAATTGCAGCAAAAGATAAACCCTAACAATTCTATAGATACTCGCTAACCATCCGCCTAACCAGAGATAGACGGATGTCCGTGAATTAATAACAATGGTTATAACAGTTATAACGGTAATATCCACAGATCCATCCTCCTCCTCGCTTACCGACGAGGAAACGGACGAACAACCCCCCATCCGTTGGCAGTTTTATTATCCATTCCATGAGTGTTGCACTATTTACTAGTCAGGTACCTAGTCTAGTCAAATTAAAAGCGGTCCTTTAGTTATGCTTGTCTATGATCGAGAAACTGTGCTCCAAGTCGTCCATAACCGCGGACACGGCTTTAAGAAAGTTTTACCCTGCAGGGGTGCACAAATAGCAACACACACTCGATATGCCTCGGAAAAACCAAATCAAAACCCAACGAGGCAGTCACGACAAAGCGATCACAGGATTCAGAAATATTTCAGGGGGCCACCCCATTGAGCTACCCGCAATGAAGTTAGATGACTCCGAGACGGACTCAAGGTTTGCGTCAATGGCTGTAAATGACTGGGAACCCGAGAATGTAACTGGGCTTGTCGACACCGCGAAAACACTCCGCTTTCCTAAAAAGTACAGTGTGCAGTACCTCGCACAATTTAAATAAAGCAGTAAAGCATGGCATAAGTACAGGATAGTAAATAAAACCTCAAACTAGTTTGTGGCCCCAAGAAATAAGAATGAATCAAGCTCTGGCTCAGGGGGGTTCATAAGCCTCCCGGATGTGGATAGCGCGAATATTCTTGGAACAGGAATCAAGTACTCGGGGTCTTACGGGACACAAGTGAGCCTGAAAAACCAAATAGCGAATATGGCTCACCGATGCCACTTTCATTAGTTATCCCATTACTACTCAGATTAAGTTGTATAGGTACCTCGTTCTCCATCAGACACTCACATACCCTACACATGCTGTTCTACGACTCGCATGGCTCAAACAACTCCTGTAGTAATGGCTCATGGGATGGAGGAACAAGCTTCGGTGGGGTTTAAAAGTAAAGGCTATGCAATACTTGGGATTCAATTTAATGCAATCGCGACTCAATGATGCAAGAATAAGATAGAGGCAATAGGTACTATATGTATGCAAGCATGTGGTGGTGCTTGCCTGGCAGCTCAGTTGAAGCAAGTGATGGATCTGGGTAGTGCTCCTGGTTCTCTTGATATATCCCCTGCTCAGCGTCTATTCGAAGAAGAACCAAACAAACAAGGCCAATATAAATAAAGTGCACAAGCATATGAATAAATGCGACAAGCAAACAATCATGCCATGATGAATGATGCACAATTTGCATGGCAATAAGGTAGCATGGCATGGGTGAGGTGTGGAAACAATAATAAAGCATTATATTGGGTTTTGGCCACATTTTATTCACAATTGAGTTGCTGTACACATTATATTTATATGATTCATGCTTCAAACCAAACCATGGAATGCATAAACAGAAAGGTCTCGTAATTTAAATAAGGCAAAAGTTATTAATTAAATAAGGCAAAAGGGCATTTTGTCGTAATTTAAATAAACTTGGAATTTTAATTGTTTAAAATAGATTTTGAATGGCATATTTGAATTCCTCACATTTTTCTGATTTGAAAACATATATTATTTGTATTATTTGGGTTTATGTTTTAAAAGTTATTTAAAAACAGAATTAAATTTGAATTTGAATTAAATTTAAAAGATTTGAATTAAAAACGGATTACAGAAAAGACTTTTGTTACTCGGCCAGGTCTAGCCACAGTCACTGACAGATGGGGCCGAGCTGACCTGGCGAAACACACGCGCAGGAAAACTTTTTACACCGCGGCTGCTGCCAGACACAGAGACCGACAGGTGGGGCTAGCGGCCACGGGGTCCACGTGACAGCAGCGAGAGGGACGGGCGCTGACAGGTGGGGCTGGGGTGGGAGCGCGGGTTGCGAACGAGAAAAGCCAGGGGGTTTCCCGCAAAACTAACTGAGAGGCTGACGGGTGGGCACTCGGTACCGCGGTTTGATGCAGAAAAGAACGGAGGGGTTATACGCAAAAAGACGACTCGGACCCACTGTTCCTCTTCTCTCTCGGCTACGCGCGACAGATCGGTGCTCGCGCGAGGCGGGGATTCGAACCTGGGACGCGGGAGAGTGCTCCGCGGGGCGCAACCAGTGCGGTGGGGTGGGGGTTGGTGTCAGGGATTCGGACGGGGCCTAGTTTAGGGCTTACTCGATGCTACGGCGAGGAGAACGATCGCGACGCCAGCGCACAGAGGGTCCTCGACGGTTGGTCCGGCGAATGTAAGGCGGCACGGCGAAGGGGACCATGTCAGGGAGGTTGCGTAGCTCACCGTGGGCTTGCTGGTGGGCTCGGATCGGGCAGGCGAGCAGTCGATCGGCGACGAGGCAGACGCCGGGCGGATCTAGGGTTTCGGCGAGACGCGTCGGTGTGCAGGGGTCCTGGGGCTCCTCTTGCTCGGCTCCGTGTACAGGTCGTCGCTGGGGAGCTCCACGGCCTTCCTCGACAGCCGCAGCACCACGCCCGCCTCCTCGAGCTGCTGGGGGATGCCGAAGCCGACGGTGGCCGGCGTCGGGGTAGGGGATGGTAGGGTAGATGGGGAGGGAGGAGAGCAGCCTGGGGCTGGATCTAGACGAGACAGAGAGGTGGTGGGCGGAGGATAAAGCGAGGGGGAGGACGAAGGTGCCGTGGGATAGAGGTAGATGGAAAAGGTGGCTCGGTGCCACCTTTCTCTACTCCTCTCCTCACGTGCTCGGCAGGGCAGGTAGGCATGGGGCTGCAGGTGGGGTAGGGTGGTCTGGTGTTGAGGCTCGGGCTGGGGCCACCTCGGTAGGGAGAGAAGAGAGGGAGAGAGGGTAGCCTCAGGTAGAGCTAGGTTTGGGTAGATGGGAGGCTCGGGCTAGGGTTTGTCTAGGGTTGGAGAGGGGTAGGTAGCTGGGTGGGGCCAGGGAGAGAGGGGGCCAGGTGGGGCCAGCTAGAGGGGGCTCGGCATGGAGTGACTAAGGGAGGGAGAGGGGGAGGTGTGGTATGCTAGGGTTAGGGTTTAAGAGAGAGGTGAGATGAGAGGAAGAGGGAGGTGAGATGATCAAGCACATGATCAAGGACACACATGATCTAGCACATGGATTTTGGTGTATGGCAAGACCACACAAAAGAAACAAGCAAAAGAGGGTAAGGGAAAAAGGAAGATGATCCACTAAAAATCTAATAAAATCCAAATGACAAGCTAAAGGGGTACTTGCATGGGCCATGCATAACTAATTAATACCATGTTTATCTTTGTGAAAACAAGATTATTTACATGGCATTTTCTTATGCATTCCAAAGTGTGGAGTAAGGCTCAAGCAAAAGAATTACAAGGAAAGTTCCAAGTGAAAAATAGATGGAGATGATCATGTTTGAGTAAGCTTGGGACTTGCTAGTGTGTATGTGCCACTAGGCATTTAGTAAGCCCAACAATATTCCAACATGATAATAACCCCAAAACAATCCATATGGAAGCTAGCAAAAGGTTCCATTCACAAGGCATGCAAAGATGGCCATGTGGCTCTCATATATCAATGATGTGAAACCAACATGATGCCAAGATGAGAGCATGTGGAAAAGAATTGGATCCATCCCAACCCACAGGAGCTAGAGGTAAACCAATAAGTGCCAAGCTCATATTTAGTTGGATGGTGGAATTATAAGGTGGTGAAAGAAAGGTGGTGGAGTTAATAAGAGATATGCCCCCAACTCAACTTGGGCATTTAAACAATATCTCAAGAACCAAATACATTATCAAGAGGCAAATACAATTAATGATGCATATGAGATAAGAACCAATTGGAAAAGGGTTTTATATGATGCTCAAATGCAAGGTGGCATGATGACATGAGCATGATATAATGATGATGCAACAATTATATATTTGAAGTAGCCATTATATTACTAGACCAAGTAGCATTACAATTGTTAGACAATTGGGATGCTACAAGCTCCTTAGCCTTTCCAAAACAGAAAATCTCACTTTTATGAAAATTAATTTTTAAGCCTGATAGTTGCTCAAAGATACACAAGATTAGCTTCATGTTAACGGCTTTCACTAAGTCATGCTCCATAAACAATATGGTGTCATCTGCATATTGTAAGATGGAAACCCCTCCTTCCACCAAATGAGGAACGAGACTACCAACTTGGCCATCCTCTTTTGCACGAGAAATAAGGATAGCGAGCATGTCTGCAACAATGTTGAAAAGTATTGGGGATAAGGGATCACCTTGTCTTAAACCTTTTCTAGTTTGAAAAAAATGACCAATATCATTGTTGACCCGTATCCCCACACTTCCACCTTGCACAAATTGTTTGATCCAATCACACCATTTTGGATCAAAACCTTTCATGCGAAGAACTTGTTGTAAAAAAGGCCATTTCACTTTATCATATGCCTTTTCGAAATCTATTTTATAGATCACTCCATCCATTTTCTTCCGATGAAGTTCATGTATGGTCTCATGAAGAACAACCACACCCTCAAGGATATGGCGTCCAGGAATAAAGGCAGTTTGGGTAGCTCTAATCACCTTATTGGCAATATCGGTAATACGATTAGTAGCTACCTTGGTAAAGATTTTGAAGCTAACATTGAGCAAGTCTGTATTGCTGAATTTGAACCGTGTTGTCCTTTTTGGGTAATAATGTAATTACACCGAAGTTTAGCTTAAACAAGGGCAATTCCCCAACTTGCAATTGTCTAAAGAGAGCCATCAAGTCATTCTTGATTACGCTCCAAAACATTTGATAAAACTTGGCCGGAAACCCATCCGGTCCAGGAGCTTTATTGTGTTCCATTTGCATTATAGATTCTAACACCTCCTTTTCAGTAAAGTTTGATGTTAGAACAATGTTTTCCTTATTAGACAATTGCGGGATATCCTGTATCCGATCCTCCATCAAGGTGAAAGAATTGTAAACAGGCTCGCCAAAGAGCATTTTGTAATATTCAGTAATATAGACCTTTAAGTTGTCCTCACCTACAATGGTTCCTTCGTCTTGTTCAAGTTGGAAGATTTTCTTATCCTATGTTTGCCATTCGCAATCAAATCAAAATATTTAGTGTTATTTCCTCCTTCTTGGATATGTTTAACTTTAGCACGTTGAGCCCATTTAATCTCTTCATCTCTTCTATGTTTGTTAATACTCTCATTTGCATTTCTTAAACTATCCTTTTCTGAGTCATTCAGAGGATGCATCTTTGCTTTAACATCCAGCTCATCAATGATGGATATAAGTCGTTCCTTTTCTTTTTTATATTTTCCACTCATATTCTTAGCCCATCCTTTCAAAAAACTCCGTAAATGTCTGATTTTCCTCTGCCAAGTCTGAATAGGCGTATCACCATTAGACACAGATCCCCATTCATCAACAATCATCTCATAAAACCCATCCTGCTTCAACCAAGATAATTCAAATGAGAAACGTTTAATATTACCTAAGTGATCCTGATTACCAGAGTCAATTAGCAAAGGGGTGTGGTCCGAGCCCGAGCGAGTCAATGCTCGAACCGAAACTAAAGGGAATTTACTCTCCCAATCTACACTAGCGAGTATACGATCCAACTTCTCATATGTTGGTGTTTCACGCTGATTAGTCCATGTAAATTGTCTACCTGTAAGAGCAATTTCTCTCAAATCTAGACTCTCAATGATGGCATTAAACATAAAAGGCCACCTAGGATTAAAGTTATCGTTATTCTTTTTTTTTTCTAAACATATTGAAATCACCACCTAACATCATAGGCAGTGTTTCAGACTCACACATCCTCACAAGTTCAGATAGGAATTTGGGTTTATGTGCCTCTTGATCAGCTCCATATACAGCAATGAAAACCCATTCAAAACCGTCGTTCCTAGACCTCATGTGAAGTTTGACACAATAATCATCAGTCATCACATTGTTGACCTGTAGTGAAATATTATTAATGCCAAACAGAATCCCTCCTGACCGCCCATGTGGCGGTAAGCAAAACCAAGTAAAGTCCATACCAGCAGCCAAATGTCTCAAAAAAGGCGCTGTGAAATTAGACCTACCAGTCTCCAGAAGAGCAATAAAATCTAATCGATGTTCACGAATTGATTCATTAACAAACAGATGTTTATCAGGATCTCGAAAGCCCTCACTATTCCAGATCATACCTTTTATTCCTGACATTTTAAGATTTAACTTTAGGAATCCTAATACGAGTGCTTCGACGAATGTTTGTATTATCATAAGACTTACGTTGACGTGGTTTCACCACTTTTTCTTCATGAGTCATATACTCAGAACAATCCTCAACTGAACAGTTTTCATCTACCAAATCTTCACATAAGTTAGATGCATTAGAAACTATCAAGTGATCTGAATCAAACAAAACACACTCACTTTGAACATCTTTTTGTTTATGCATAATTAAAGAGCGGTTGATTTCAGTATGTAGAATTAACTTTGCAGCGTCATATTCCTCTTTTCTAGACATGCCCATCTTAACCCCCATCGAATGAGCCCTACAGACAATTTCCTCTTCAGAAAACGAAGAAACTGAAAATTTGGAAGAGAGATTTGTAACTTGGCCTTGCAAGATGTCACGCCGTTGAGCTAGCAGCATTGCCTTCTCTAGCTGAGAAGCATCAGCCTGTGTAAGATTATGCTCCACAGACTCCACAGACTTCAATGCAAGATTATGCTCCAGAACATCCGGAGGCGAAACCCCATCCAACGGCACTGTAATCTCAGCAGTAACAGACAAGACAGATGGTTCAAACTTACATGAAATATAGGGCTTAGCAGAATTAGAAAAAGCAGAAAAGATTTTATTTGACAGACCTTTCCCAACCATTTTATCCACACCTTTAAGCATAATAGGTGCAGATCGAACAAGGCGGTCAGACTCCATCTCTGATGACCTCGATCTTGGGATGGTAGTCTTAAAGTCGCCGAATGAAATTGTATATTCCATGCTATCTTGTTGCTTTGAACCACTTGACGTACCCTGAGAGAAGGCCAAGCTCTTACCATCAGCATCAGCCGTATGAGCGCAGTGACCATCCATGCCTGCAGCATCATCACCCTCCTTATTTGATGTATGTGTGTCATGATCGTCCCCATCATCATCTCGAGGAATATCGGCCATCACCACATCCTCAGGAAGCGGTGCCAAAGAAGCACCCTCAACTTCAAACCTCAGCGCAAAAAAACTATCTTTGATTAAGATGTCCATTCTCTCAGGAACCAAAGTAGGGTCGAGGCAGGACACATTAACACGCAATACACCTTTCTCATGAGTATACGCCATATCAATATCAGTGGTTTTCCCAAAAAGAGTTCCAATCGCCCACAAACATAAATAGTCATCTAAAGCCTCCGAAGGTAGATCATGCACCCTAATCCATACCTTCTCAATTAACCAAGCAGGTTTCACCTCTGATTTCCAGAAATCAAAAGACATAGAACATGGGCTATTCGGAACCTTATAAGTACCAAAGTGTTGAGCAGTAACAAGATCTTTCTTGCTAGGAAAAGTCACCTGATACACATTATTCTCCACTTGGTGAACATTCCACTGGTACTGGTCATCGGGCACAACCCATTGCAGCTGAGAAATGATCTCGGGTATCGTCATATTTCCATCATGAATTGTTACCCTGCTCAACCGTGTATTCTCCACACAAGGCCGAATATTACCCGTCATGGGAGCTTCAAAGAACATCAGACTCTCGAAAGCAAACCCAAACATTTGCGTAGATGGTTTTTGTGCTGAAAGAATCGGACACACCTTGGATAAATGATCAGGAGACCTACAAATGTCACATAAAACAGTTGTACAATCATTTAAATTATGCCCAGGCCTTTCACACCGAAAGCACTTTGGCCCCTTAAATTTCTTAGCTCTCATAGTTTGTCCTCCGTCAGAACCAGCATCACCATTTGCCTTCCTGAATCTAACATTTTCACTACTGCAGGGCGCAGCGTTGGACGTCGCAAGCTGACGCGGGAGGGCAGTAGTTTGGCGTGATGTCGCGGCAGAAAGCCCAGGCACCACAGCAGGCTTCCCCACGGCTACAACAGGCCGATCGAGAGCAGATGTAGGGACGGCAGACTGCACCGCATGATCAGCAGAAGAACGATTCATCACAGACCCCGATACATCATCCACCGGAGCAGAAGATTTACCATTAAGATTTGCCGCTTGCTTCGCAAGCTACTTTGCAATCGCTGCTGTCGCATCCCTCACGAACTGCTCCTGTAACGACGACAATTCAGCCACCTGATCACCATTGTTAACCGGAACATTGGCCCTGCTATCAGATCCTCCCCGGTTCACAAAAGTTTTGCGGGTGTAGTTCAAACCATTAGCCCTGCTGTCAAATCTGCCACGAGATCTAGCGGGACCAAAACCCCGACGAGAAGATCCGCGGTTGAAACCAGACCCAGCAGAAAAACGCCCATGGCCGCCATCGAACTATCCAACATCACCACGGCCACCACCAATACCTCTGTAGTCCCTCTGCTGATCATTCCCTTGGTAAAACCCAGTGTAGCCATCAGCATGACCATCCCCAGCAGTACCACTCGGGCCACCCTGGTGGTAATTAGAGGACCGGCTCCGATTGAAGTCCCAGTTTCCATCACCGCGACCACCACCAATGCCAGATCCTCTACCACGTTGAGGATAATTCCCACCACCGGGATTCGCCATGTGCTCAGCACGTTTGCCACCACCGATCGACGATGGTCTCACGTTTTTCTGCCAGATGAAACCTAGCAGCCGCCGCAAACCCCCAGCCGTGTAATTTTTAGGTTTAGCACCGGATTGGGCCTGTAGCCTGGGGCCCAAAATGCCTCCATCATGAGCTAACAGGGAAACCATCGAAACCGAATCCGGACCCACATGATTCACGAGATCGGTTCGACCAGAGATTGCGGGATTCAAATCCCGAAGCGGATTTGAAACACATACCTGCGGTGTCGTCGAAGTCCGTCTGCCCCATCCAGTCCGGCGAGATGCAAACCTCCTCGCTGCCGCGAGACGCCGCTTTCTTTGGACCATCGTCCATTCCTTGGCATCAAAATCCTCAAGAACGAACGTCGATGGAGACAAAACAGCAGCCGTCGCCACACATCCAGCAGGGAACAACGAGGGACAGCGCTCGATTACCTTAGGTTGATCTTCTGGATCCAAATGAAGTTCCATGGCTGCCATCCTCTGCATCCTCGATCCCATTGACGCCGGCGAGCAGACTGCAGTGGGCGAGGCGAGCCCAAACCCCTCCTCACCAGCATCATCATCAGGCCCCGAATCTCCACCGGAGCCGTCATCGGATGCAAGGGGCCAGAATCGCCCCTGCAGCCGCTTCAACGTCTCTCTGGACATTAATTGTTTAAATGAAAACCAAATGATTTGTCTTTTCAATTTTATATCATGTTTATATACTAGTTAGGCACCATAAGCCTTTCAGGAGATATCACAATTTCTCCCCGTGCACATGATTACAAATGGCCGGATCAGTAGGAATACGTGACCTAGAATTCATATATATCTTCCTTATTTATTTCTTAAAATCTTCTCATGCTATTTAACAAAAAGGTGTCATTGGCCGGATCAGTATTAATACTAGTTAGGCACCATACTTCTATATATGCTTTGCTTTGCGTTTTCTTGGGGTTCTCTCTTTCCAAATTACAATCAACAGCCTTGTCCATATATAGGTTGCTTTGATTATTTTTATAGTTTTCCTACTTACTGCATCATCATAATAGTAGACATAATTGTGATGAATTAGCATTGTCAAGCAACTAAAATCTCAACTGTTTGTACATGTTTGTGCAGGTGTCCTCTCTGTAGAATGAACTATCTCGCAAAACTTGTTTCACAATCCACCAAGTAGCTGGTAGTTTGGCATCAACAAGGTTTTTTGTGTAACATAGTAAATCCTTCCTCATTGCATAACGTTTTTTTGCTATCACTTTGTTAACCTGATTATGTGGTAATCATTTAGCTATCTTTTTGTAAACATGATTGTGTGGTAATCAATTGAGAACAAATGGACAATTAGTATTTTAAGAACTAATGCATGTAGCTATTGTTGGTTGGGGTACAATGCCCCTTGATATTTTGAAGCATATGGATGTATACTTGTGAAATATGTGAACTTGACTGACTTTTGGACTGTTGGCCGTAAAATATCTAAAATATGTGAATACTAAAATGAGGATGTGACTGGATGTTGGTTGACAAGTAGTACCACATCGGACAGTTAGTCAAGAAAAGATCATGGCAGTGCTATTGGAAAGTTGGTTGGCAAAAGAAACAACCACAAACCATTAAATTGAAAAAGTCCATGGCAGAGCCAACTGAATGTAAGTCGCAAAAACAAGCGCCATTGCACTATTGGCAAGGAAAAAGAATACATGTCGGCAATACATATGTTGGTCCGAAAAGCTTCCATGCTACTATAAGATAGTCTGAAAAGGTCTTTGACGACCGGACTTACGATGACAGACTTTTCGTTGGTCCACAAAACCATTTCCCTACCAACTTTTCATTGGCGAAAACAGTTTTCCTGACCAATTTTGTTGTCGCTAATTCTGTTATGTGATGTAGTGGGAATAGAGGAACCGGCGGTGGTTGGCATCGGCCGTAGAGGAGAATGTTGATTTTGGTGCTGGGAACGATACCCTCATTAGATGGTTCGGTTACGTGTTATATTGAGGTAGGAAGAGCCCCTACCGTGGCGTGGTACAAAGTTATATTGAGGTAGGAAGAGCCCCTACCGTTATGTGTTATATTGAGAAAGTAGCACCTAGATTGTCATACCAGAGACATGGTTTTTTCTTTAGTGAGATTCCAAGATCATGAGCAAGAGCCTCAACCCATATAAGTTCTGCAGTAGCATTAGCAATGACTTTGTATTCAGCCTCTGTACTGGAGCGAGAGACTGTGGCCTGTTTCCTAGCACTCCAAGAGATAAGATTAGGACCAAAAAATATAGCAAAACCACCTGTAGATCGTCTATCATCAAGGTCACCTGCCCAATCAGCATCAGAAAACGCACTGAGAAGAGTGGAGTCGGATGGCTGAAAGGTGATACCAAGTTGTTTAGAACCATTTATGTACCGCAAGATCCTTTTTACAACAGTCCAGTGAACAGTTGTAGGAGCATGAAGATATTGGCAAACTTTATTGATAGAGAAACATAAGTCTAGCCTTGTCAAAGTAAGATACTGAAGAGCTCCAACAACACTTCTGTACTGAGTGCTATCTTCAGGACCAAGAAGAGTACCCTCAGTTAAAGACAACTTATCATTTACTGCAAGAGGTGTAGGACACGGCGAGCAATGTGTCATACCTACACGCTTTATTATGTCATTGACATACTTTTCCTGATTCAACAAGATCCCATTGGAGTGTTTATGCACCTCAAGGCCCAAGAAATAATGCAAGTCTCCAAGATCTTTGAGAGCAAAGTATGTACTAAGAGTGTGTAGTAAAGCTGATATAGCAGAATTAGAGGAGCTTGCCACAATAATGTCATCAACATATATAAGAAGAAACATAGTAGTACCTTCCTCCCTGAACAGAAATAAGGATGTATCAGCCTTTGATGGAGTGAAACCCATGTTATGAAGCTTGGAACTAAGTGGAGAGTACCATGCTCATGGCGCCTGCTTCAAACCACAGAGCCTTGTCAAGTTTACATATATAATTTGGAGTATGATGGTGCTGACATGGAGCACTTCGTTGGAAACCCCAATAGCAAGGTGTGATGAGCACATCAGCAAGTCTTCCCTCAGTAGAGACCGAGGTTATCGAACCAGAAGGAGGAAGGAAACGTCACATAGGTGTTGCAAGCAACGCGGAGACCTGCACAACACAAACTCAAGACTTTGCCCCAACGAATCAGTGAGGTTGTCAAGCTCACCGGTTTGCTGTAACAAAGGATTAAATGTATGGTGTGGAAGGTAATGGTTTGCAGCAAGTAAACAAGTAACAGTGGAAGATGTATCAATGTTAAAGATTGGACCGGGGTCCATAGTTCACTAGAGGTGCTCTCCTTAGATAAACAACATGGCATGAAGGGTAAACAAATTACAACAGGGCAATTGACAGGAACTGAGCAAGGCATAACAATGCAATTACCAATCAGAAAGATCCTATGAGATTCGTTTGGGAAATACAACAAGATACATAGACCTCCAACCAACTGCATCCATGACTAGAATTCCACCTTCGGGTTATCATCCGAACCCCCTCCAGTATTAAGTTGCAAGCAACAGACAACTACTTTAAGCAAAGGGTGTAAGGTAAACAATCCACATGTTCCATGAACAAGAGACCATTGTTTTCTCCCTAGTAGCAACATCACATCTACAACCGAAGAGATTATTGTCACTGAAAGGATACGGATGTCGCCTAGAGGGGGGGTGAATAGGCGATTAAAACTTTTCCTAGAGTGGCTCAACAAAGGCAGAATAAAACTAGTGTTTACTTTGTTAAGCACAACCTAGAACAACTAAGGTTCACCTATGTGCACCAACAACTTATGCTAAGCAATACAAGCAACAAAGTGATAGTAAGATATATATTACTTCAAGCACGAAGGCTATCACAATGTAAAGTGCATAAGTAAAGAGCTCGGGTATAGAGATAACCGAGGCACGCGGGGACAACGATATTTTACCGAGTTCCTCCCAACATGGAGTACGACTCGTTTGGAGAGGGGGTGGTATCAAACCACCAACGCCACAAAAGGCCTCCCTTATTCTTCGGTGAATCTCACCCCAACGGGATCGATCCACACTTCCACTATCGGTGCACTTGTCGGTGGAAACCGGAACCTCTCACAAGGTTGGGGCACTTCTCCACAACTTAATTGGAGGCTCCCAACAAATGCCACAAAAGACCACAATGCTACTAAGGCCACAAAACCGTCTAGGGTTCCAAGAACCCAAGAGGGACAAGCTCCAATGAGTAACTCAAACCAAATCCTCCGAGGAGAACACAAACCGATGCACCGAATGCAAATGGCAAGAACACCACAAAGATGTTCAAATCCTTCTCTACCAAATTCCACCAAAGCTACAAAAGCTTATGGGGGAATAAGAGAGGAAGAACAATGGAGGAAATCCACAAAAGACTCCAAGATCTAGATCCCAATATGTTCCCCTCACTTAGAGGAGAGATTGATTGGTGGGATTGTAGATCTAGATCTCCTCTTTCAAATCCCTCAAGAATATGCAAGAATCATCGGAGGGATTGAGAGAAAGCAAGCTCAAGAAGGTCAATAATGGAGGGGAAAACTTGCAAGAATGGTTAGGGAACCATTGGGGAAGAAGGCCCCTTAAATAGGTCCCCCGAAAATCCAACCGTTGAAGCCCAAAAATGCGAATCCTGGTACTAGTGGACATTCCCTGGGGATCCCAGGTCGCCAAACGCACCTTATTCAGTACCAACCGGTACTACCGGACCTCCGGTACTACCGGTCATCCCTGAACGAAAACGGCCATAACTTTTGCATCCGGACTCCAATTTTGATGATCTTGGGCTCGTTTCGAAGAGGACAACAAGCTCTAAAAGATCATGCAAATAAACATCATAGTCCAGCAAGGGAGGATAGATCCAAATTACGAAAGGTTTAACCTCTCTCAAAAGATGAACCGATAAAACCTCCCACATCGAAAACATAATAGAAAATGCATATGAAATCCGTTTTCGATGAACTAGAGCTTGTCATGGAGATTAACACAAGCTATAAATCCTCACATGAGTAAGAACTAAATAATGGAAGGATTTACCTATCTCTAAAATACAAACCGGTAAAACCTCCAAGATCAAAACGCAATAAGATATAAAAGGGAAATCCGTTTTTGATGACCTAGAGCTTGTTATGGATATTACCACAAGCTCTATATACTCACATAGATAAGACCAAATAACAACCAAATATGATGATGCAAGTATGCAAAGGTTTGAGCTCTCTCCGAACGATGTGATCGAGTTACTCATTCGAGAGCCCCTCTTGATAGTACGGCTATCTATCCTAAACCCGGTCTCCCACTAACAACATGAGACCGGCAAAAGGGAAAACCTATCAAGATTATACCTTTGCCTTGATCATTCTACTTGATTTCAATGTAGACGATCTTGCCCTTCTCAAGATTGAACGCCTTTCTTGATTCTTCATCATCGATCCATGATCACCGAGGATGGCAAGCATCAAACATGATATCTTCTATAGATGCCGCATTTTGAGATTGCACAAGACATCTTCTTCTCATTTCATCGACCTTGAAGCCAACACATGCTCCAAGCGATGCCAATGGACCATTCCTACAAGTACAACTCAATACACACATTAGTCCATCAAGGTTGTCATTAATTACCAAAACCACACATGGGGGCCCACATGTTCTTTCAGTCACTTCCCTTGGAAACTAGAGGCATGAACCCACTATCGAGCATAAATACCCCCTCTTGGAGTCACTAGCAACTACTTGGCCAAGATAGCTACTAATAACGGAGAGCATGCAAGATCACAAACAACACAGACATCATAGAATCATAAAGACAAAACCATTAATCAAACCAACATAATAATCTCAATATCCATCGGATCCCCTCAAACACAACATGCATGATTACAAATAGATTAGATCTTGATCATGAATGGAGCTCACAAGATCTAGACATGAAAGCACAAGGAGGAGATACAACCATCTAGCTACTACATGGACCCGTAGTCCAAGGTGGAACTACTCACGTATCATACCGGAGAGAAGGCCTCCGAGATGATCTCCCCTCCGGCAGGGTGCCAGGAAGAACTTCAGATCCCCCCGATCTAGGGACGATGGTGGCGGTTTCGTGGATTTCTGATCGGGTACTCAGGGTTTCTGCATCGGGGGCTTCTTATAGGCGAAGGAGGAGACCGAGGAGGTGGCCAGGGCCACCAAACCCTAGCCAGGCGTGGGGTGGGGCCCACCCGCGCCTAGGGTGGGTCTGGCCCCCCTGGCTGGCCTCTCCGGCTCCCCTCTGGACTTCTTGTTCCCCACGAAAAGTAATTGACTTTGAATTTTGTCCCGTCCAATTCCGAGAATATTTCTTTACTAACTTTTCTGAAACCAAAAACAACAGAAAACAGGCATTTGGCACTGTTGCAACTTGTTAGTAGGTTAGTACCAGAAAACATGTAAAAAGCACCTCAAAGTGTAGACAAGTAAAGCAAAGTAGATACTAAACAATCATGGAGCATAAAAAATTATAGATACGTTTCCGACGTATCAAGCATCCCCAAGCTTAACTCCTGCTCGTCCTCGAGTAGGTAAGTGATAAAAAGAATAATTTTTGAGGTGACATGCACCCTCACAACAAACATCCAACCATTTGCAAGCATTGAAAGCTGGGATCAAAGAACTCTAAACATGTGCATGAAAGATGGAGTTATAACAATAAGACATAGTAACTATGCATGCAACATGACAAGCTACAAACAAAGATCATGAATAACATGTATTGAAAAACGTTAGTTTGTTTCACATACAGAAAACATAGCATAGTGGTAGTCAGCTTGTCCCTCATAGAGTAGCAATATAGTTGCATAGGACACCTTCAAAGTTCACAAGGGTGATTAGAAACAAATAGCACAAGAACAAGTAATATCACAATATGCATCAATTAATAAGCTTTGGAACACTGCACACAGAATGACAACTATGCTCTCTTAATGGTTTATGGTGCTGACATGGAGCACTTCGTTGAAAACCCCAAGAGCAAGGTGTGAAGCAGCAAGCAGCAAGTCTTCCCTCAGTAGAGACCGAGGTTATCGAACCAGAAGGAGGAAGGAAACGTCACACAGGTGTTGCAAGCAACGTGGATACCTCAACACAAACTCAAGACTTTGCCCCAACTCAAGAACTTCATATCCCCCCGATCTAGGGACGATGGTGGCGGCGGCTACAGACGGTTTCGTGGATTTCTGATCGGTACTGAGGGTTTCTGCATCGGGGGCTTCTTATAGGCGAAGGGGGGACCGAGGAGGCGGCCAAGGCCACCAAACCCTAGCCAGGCGCGGGGTGGGGCCCACCCGCGCCTAGGGTGGGTCTGGCCCATCTGGATCTCCTCTGGACTTCTTGTTCCCCATGGAAAGTAATTGACTTTGTCCTTTGTCCCCTCCAATTCCGAGAATATTTCTTTACTAACTTGTCTGAAACCAAAAACAGCAGAAAACAGGCATCTGACACTGTTGCAACTTGTTAATAGGTTAGTACCAGAAAACATGTAAAAAGCACCTCAAAGTGTGGACAAGTAAAGCAAAGTAGATACTAAACAAGCATGGAGCATCAAAAATTATAGATACGTTTCCAACGTATCAGCATCCCCAAGCTTAACTCCTGATCGTCTTCGAGTAGGTAAGTGATAAAAGAATAATTTTTGAGATGACATGCACCCTCACAATAAAGATCCAACCATTTTCAAGCATTGAAAGCTGGGATCAAAGAACTCTAAACATGTGCATGAAAGATGGAGTTCTAACAATATGACATAGTAACTATGCATGCAACATGACAAGCTACAAACAAAGATCATGAATAACATGCATTGAAAAATGTTTGTTTGTTTCACATACAGAAAACATAGCATAGTGGTAATCAGCTTGTCCCTCATAGAGTAGCAAATAGATGCGTAGGACACCTGCAAAGTTCACAAGGGTGACTAGAAACAAGTAGCACAAGAGCAAGTAATAACACAATATGCATCAATTAATAAGCTTTGAAACACTGCACACAGAATGACAACTATGCTCTCTTAATGGTGCCTAAAGGTAGAAGGTGGAGACTTAATAGTGGTGGAAGAAAGGCCTTTTTGTAAAGGAAGCAGGGATTACAAGTTTCAAAAAGAGCTTCCAAAAATTATGGTACTTGTTAGCTTTTAGCCCTCATTTCCCTATCATAAGCATCTTGGAGTGGTTAAGGTTAAAGTGGCAAAGCTGGAGTATATGCTTGACGAAGTATAAGTTGACAATCTCATGCCCCTTGAATACGAGGGCCACACCTCATGCATACTCAACTTTGAGTCCAGGTAAGTTCTTGTCACTGTAAGTATTTGCATATTACTGAGAACCGCCAACGGGGTACCCCTTGCACATGGTACAGGAGCTTTCCCATAACCAAAATGACAAGGCAAGCAGACAATGAGCATCTCATCAATCTTTTTTTATTTACCATATGCATAGATTTTTATTGAGGATGCTTCATAGATAGCTCATTATGGTGATGCTGCAAGTTTCCACCATGATTAGGCATGGCTTAGGCTAGCGGCCTAGGCGTTTCTCTAACATAAGATACAAACTCTATGGACTTACAAGTTCCCTCTTTATTTCACACTGGTGACATTCATAGACAAAGAACATGATATCAACTGAGTACAACAAGGTACAAGTGCAATGTTGAAAACGTTCCCCGTGATAGCACGGTTCTGCTAATTCCAATTTATAAGTGCAAGCATATACAACAAAGTTGTCACAATGGTTCAAGTTTATTAGGGGCAAAGAATAAAGTGTGCCATCAAGTTTGTGAGGGCTTTAATCACTAAGTTTTCACATAACAAAATAGTTTTTAATTAGAAGATAGTTGAAAACAAGAATATACTTAGAATGGTGTAACACACCATGCATAGGAGTTTATAGTGGACACTTTGGAATAACTTGGTTTCTTGGGAGTTGGAGGCATGAGTAGAACTTACTCATACAAGTGGAGGCTAGCAAAAGACTGGGAGCAACCAACTAAGAGAGCAATAATGGCCAAAATCATGCAATGCAACAAAGCATACTAATCAAAGCAAATAGTGGTACTACAAGTCAAGGACTAAATGATCATAGAGGCTAATGGTGACTTGTCATAGTCATAACATGGTGTGAGCATGTGCCAAGTCAACCCAAGCAAATCATCAAAGGAGAATACCACAATACTATTCTTTTGCATGCTAAAGCAACACATAATTTCTTCAAGGCACACTAAGCAATCCCAATTGTTTGGAACAAGACATGATACATCAATAATAACTAAGCATAATGCTAAAACAAGACCTAGCATGCCATACTGAAGTCTAAATCACAGTCAATGTAAGCTCCTCTTGCACTTCAAGCAAGAACTTACTACTTCTTTCCAACACCAAGCAACTTATTTGCAAAATAACACAGCGAGAATGGGGGTCCAAACTACTCAAGAAAAATAAACAAACTAAGCAAAGCAAAAGAAAACTAAGATGCTCCATGAACAACATAACTGTGCATGAAACAATAAAAACGAAGTGTCTAGACAGACCTGAGCTTTTTATTGATGAAGAAGGGGATGCCTTGGGCATCCCCAAGCTTTGACGCTTGTACCTCTTGGATATTTCTTGGGGTGACACCATGGTGGCATCCCCAAGCTTTAGATTTTGTCCATCCTTCATCTCATTGCACCATTCTCTCTTTACACCTGAAATTTTTCTTTCATACAAAACTTCACACAATCTTCATTAGCAACATTAGCTTATTCAAAAGATATTAGACCTCTAGAAAAGCTTTTGAACAGCAAGGCTTTTAACTAAAAACACAATATCCTGTAGTAACTCCTTCAAAAAGCTCAATTCACCTAAAGAGAACTCAAAAAGGAATAATAAGAAGCAAATCCAAATAATGGCAGAAATCTGTCAAAACAGACCAGCAGGTAGAAACCGATTTTTTCGAACACCTTATGTTGCTCAAATCAAAAAGTGTTATACTAACAAAAGTTAGCTAACATACTGGGGAATTTATTCGTAAATTTTGAGCGCAATCCGAGTTACAGAGAATCCTCACGAATTTTTTTGATGGAGGAAATAAATCTGTTTTGGGACAGCAACTCACCAAATCTTACTTCCTCTCATAGGGGTCATTCTTGGCATAAAAAGCAAACAAAAAGGATAAGGAAAGGTCATTACTGAAGTAATAACTTCCAAGACTCAAGGAAACTCTTGGGTTATCTCCCGACAAGTATTTTTCTTTAACGCCTTTAAGTTAGGCACAAGAAGCTTGAGAAGATGCTCACATAAGAAATATGAATTGAAGTCAAAGAGAGCATCAAGAAGCAAATTCAAAACACATTTAAGTATAACCCTCTTCCTATGCATTGGAATCTTGTACACAAATAAATTCACAAAGAACAAAGTGACAAGGATAGGAAGATAGAACAAGAGTAACTTCAAAACTTTCAGCACATAGAGAGGTGTTTCAGTACCATGAAAAGTTCTACAACCATACTTTCCTCTCTCATAATAATTTTCAGTAGCATCATGAATAAACACAACAATATATCTATCACATAAAGCATGCTTTTCGTGATCTAAAAACACATAATTTCTATCAAGCTCAAAAATAGTGGGATTAAAACCTTCATAGGTTTTACCCAAAATAGATATTTTAAAAGGATCCATAGGAACATAACATTCATCCTCCTTTGGTAAGCATGGGGGACAATCAAATAATATAAGGGATAAAGAGTTACTCTCATTAGAAGGTAGGCATTCTTCCTCCTTTTGTTCATCACTCTCCTCCTATTTTACATCTAATGAGCTTCTAGTTTCAGCAATTTCTTCTTCCATAGGCTCCCGCAAGGCATTAGTATCTTCCATGTTTGGAAAGCATCTGTTAAAATATTCAAGAATATAGCCATTTTATTCCTTCTAATTATCAAAGAAAATTTAAGTATCTCATAAACCTCATATTCATAAGCTGCATCATCAGTATTTTCAAGCAAACTAGCAAGTTCAAATGCACCCTTGAAGGCAATAAATTCTTCAATTTGTTCCACATCATAAAAGTCATAATTTCCTTTAACATAAGAGGATATGGTAACATTATCATCAGACTCACATTGAAAAGGGAGGTGTTTATACCTCCTATAGCAACAAGCTTTATCAAAGCAATAAGTAACATTATAAGTAGAGCACACCTCTCTAGCAATAGTATTCAATTTATCAATTTGTGCCCATAAGTGTTTCCCTTTTTGTGACAAATGGTGTTCCTTACAATAATACTTTTGTTCTTCCGTGAACCCACCTTGCCAGTAAGCACTAGTTTCAAAGAATCCATCCATTGATGGAAAGCATGACCAAGCAAGGCAATGACAGACCACCAACTAGAGTAAGAACTAATTTTTGTGTGTTTTTGATAAGAGAAAGCAAACCAAACTAAACTAATTTTTTGAGTTTTTGAAAAGAGGCAAACAAAACCAAGCAAAAGAAACAAAGAAAACTAAAAATAAAGTAAAGATAAAGGAAGTTAAGGACTCCCCTTGTGAAGACGTCCTTAGCCTCCCCGGCAACGGCGCTAGAAAACTTGTTGATGGTGCTGACGTGGAGCATTTCGTTGGAAACCCCAAGAGCAAGGTGTGATGAGCACAACATCAAGTCTTCCCTCAGTAGAGATCGAGGTTATCGAACCAAAAGGAGGAAGGAAACGTCACACAGGTGTTGCAAGCAACGCGTAGACCTGCACAACACAAACTCAAGACTTTGCCCCAATGAATCAGTGAGGTTGTCAAGCTCACCGGTTTGCTGTAACAAAGGATTAAACGTATGGTGTGGAAGGTAATGGTTTGTAGCAAGTAAACAAGTAACAGTGGGAGATGTATCAACGGTAAAGATTGGACCGGGGTCCATAGTTCACTAGAGGTGCTCTTCTTAGATTAAAACATGGCATGAAGGGTAAACAAATTATAGCAGGGCAATTGACAGGAACTGAGCAAGGCGTAATGATGCAATTACCAGTCAAAAAGATCCTATGAGATTCATTTGGGCAACACAACAAGATATATAGACCGCCATCTAACTGCATCTATGACTAGAAGTACACCTTCAGGTTATCATCCGAACCCCCTCCAGTATTAAGTTGCAAGCAACAGACAACTGCTTTAAGCAAGGTGTGTAAGGTAAACAGTCCACATGTTCCATGAACAAGATACCGTTGTTTTCTCCCTAGTAGAAACAACACATCTACAACCGAAGAGATTATTGTCACTTCCCTTGGAAACTAGAGGCATGAACCCACTATCGAGCATAAATACCCCCTCTTGGAGTCACTAGCAACTACTTGGCCAAGATAGCTACTAACAACGAAGAGCATGCAAGATCACAAACAACACAGACATGATAGAATCATAAAGACAAAACCATTAATCAAACCAACATAATAATCTCAATATCCATCGGATCCCCGCAAACACAACATGCATGATTACAAATAGATTAGATCTTGATCATGAATGGAGCTCACAAGATCTATACATGAAAGCACAAAGGAGGAGATACAACCATCTAGCTACTACATGGACCCATAGTCCAAGGTGGAACTACTCACGCATCATACCAGAGAGATGGCCTCCGGAATGATCTCCCCTCCGGTAGGGTGCCGGGAAGAACTTCAGATCCCCTCGATCTAGGGACGATGGTGGCGACTACAAACGGTTTCATGGAGATTTGATCGGGTGCTTAGGGTTTCTGCATCGGGGGCTTCTTATAGGCGAAGGGGGAGGCCGAGGCGGCGGCCAGGGGCCCCACACCCCTCCTAGGCGCGGGTAGGGCCCACCCGTGCCTAGGGTGGGTCTGTCCCTCCTGGCCGGCCTCTCCGGATCCTCTCTGGACTTCTTGTTCCCCACAGAAAGTAATTGACTTTGACGTTTGTCCCGTCCAATTCCGAGAATATTTCTTTACTAACTTTTCTGAAACCAAAAACAGCAGAAAACAAGCATCTGGCACTGTTGTAACATGCTAATAGGTTAGTACCAGAAAACATGTAAAAATCACCTCAAAGTGTAGACAAGTAAAGCAAAGTAGATACTAAACAAGCATGGAGCATCAAAAATTATAGATAAGTTTCCGACGTATCAGAGTAGCGGAAGACTGGAACCCAGGTGGTTGTTTCATATAAACCTCCTCTTCCAGAACACCATGTAAGAACGGGTTCTTTACATCTAGTTGCCTTAAACTTCATCCTTTTGATACTGCTATAGAGAACAAGTCTAATAGTTGCAACTTTAACAACAGGACTAAAAGTATCTTCATAGTCGACACCATAACGTTGTTTGAAACCTTTTGCAACTAGCCTTGCCTTATACCTATCAATACTTCCATCAGCATGCCATTTAATACGGTAAACCCACTTACAATCAATCATATTCTTCTTGGAGCTTGGTGGTACAAGATGCCAAGTATGATTTTCAATAAGAGCATCATATTCCTCCTGCATGGCTTGCTTCCAATTTGTATCAAAAAGAGCATCTTTTAAATTTTGTGGTTCTCCTGTAGATGTCAATAGAGCATACCTGACAGTACCATCGGTATATTTTTCGGCTGTCTAATACCTTTTTGCAAGCGTGTCTGAACACTGATGGCAGGAGGCGGCACAGGAACATGCGATGTAGAAGATCCAGGCACCTGTTGGGCGGGAGAATCTGCGCCATCATTGGCGCCATCATCAGCATCGTTATTGCTCCTGGCGTCGTCCGAGGCGCGGGAAGGAGAGGGAGACCGTGACGCAGGGGAGGCTGACGTGGCCATTTCCTGTTGGCGCGGAGGAGGCGAGCAGGCCCGACCTGGTCGGGGGGAATCTCTCCCAGGCAACGTGTCCATCGCGGACTCGCGCGCATGTGTGAAGGAGACAAGGCGGAGGCAGGGTCCCACACGGACAGCTCCCGTGTAGACGTGGCAGGCACGAAGTTGTGGGCACGCGTACGTGGCGCGGAAGGCGAGGACATGACAGATGCATCCGTGTCAGGCATATCTGGCGACAGATCCGAGAAGGATTCCTGGCGAGAATCAGCCTCGGGATCGCCCCGATCGGCCCCGCTTCCTGTGTCGTCTTGTGCTTCATCATTGAATGTGCTAGTTGCACTATTTTGAGCAGAATTTTGTACTTGATCTTGAGATATACTCGGCTCCACTGCTGGATCAACCTGGAAAAAAAGGAATAGCAGGAGCATGTTGCAAGTAGTGGTCATTAGAATGCACACCCCCATCTTGGGATTCTGAGGTGGAAATGTCAGAAGGTAGAAGAAGAATTTCCTCACGGAGACGACGTCCAGCATTAGGATGTAACTCAGTAAAGGGAAATATGTTCTCATAAAAAACAACATCTCTAGAGATATAGACACGACCAGTGGTAGTATCAAGGCATTTGACTCCCTTATGTCGAAAACTATAGCCAAGGAACACACATCTTTTGGAGCGAAAAGAGAGTTTGTGTTTGTTGTAGGGACGAAGATTGGGCCAACAAGCACATCCAAAAACATGGAGAGACTCATAGTTTGGTTTGACATGAAGAAGCTTTTCTGTGGGAAACTCAATATTAAGAACCTTGGTCGGTAATAGATTTATAAGAAAAGTGGCCGTGATAAAAGCATCATCCCAATACTTGAGAGGCATGGAGGCATTGGCAAGTAAAGCAAGTCCAACTTCAACAATATGACGGTGTTTGCGTTCAGCAGAACCGTTTTGTTGATGAGCATGGGGACAAGAAACATGATGAACGATGCCTACTCGTTGAAAAAACTTATTTAACTTTTCATACTCACCATCCCAATTAGTTTGCATAGTGAGAATTTTTGTACCAAACTGGCATTCAACATATTGTTGGAAATCAAGAAAAACTTGATACACATCAGAACGTTTCTTAAGCAAGTAGATCCAAGTATAGTTGCTAAAATCATCAATGAAGCTTACATAATATGCATGTTTGCCTACAGAAAGAGGAGCATGACCCCATACATTAGAGAATACTTGTTCCAATGGTACTTTAGAAACACTAGTAGAAACATGATAGGAAAGCTGATGACTCTTAGCCTGTTGACATGGATCACATATATAAGAATTTATTTCTGAAGTATATGACAATTTATTCTTCCTAAGAACTTGCTGAACAATAAAAGATGACGGATGCCCTAGACGACGATGCCATGTAGAGGATGAAGGCTTGATGGTGATAAGTGCATGCTTGGAAGATGATCCCATGGATACTGGAACAAGGGGATAGAGGCCACCTTCACACGGACCTCTAAACATTATTTGTTGCATGGCCTTGTCCTTAATAAAGAAAAAGGAAGGGTGAATTTCAATATAGGCATTGTTATCTAGGGTAATTTTATGTGAATAAAGCAAGCTCATGGTTGCATCCGGAACATGAAGAATATTTTTGAGTTGTAGAGAACATTGTGGGGTGTGCAAAACTGAATGACCAATATTAACAATATCCATACCTTGTCCACTAGCATTGTGAACCTGATCACGCCCATGATAGGTTTCATGAATTTGAAGCTTGTTGAGTTGTCCTATGGTGTGGTTTGTGGCTCCTGTATCAATCACCCAGTTGGAATCCACGCCATAAGAGCACTTCATATCCTTAGAAGTGTCATCTTCATCATCATCACCAAAGCGCCACCAACAGTCCCCGGCCGCATGTCCTTCCTTTTTGCAGATTTGACTGATCACTCCTTCCTTCCATGGCGTTGGGACATGACCACGGTCCTTGCGCCCTCCTTTGTGACGCACCTGATTGTTAGGCTGAGGGTTGTCCTGACGCGCCGGCGGAGGAGGTGGGCGCACATGTGGAGGTGGAGATGGGCGATAGAATTATTGTGTTGGCTGAATATATGGCGGTGTAGGGGTTGGGAAGGGTAGTAGTGGTGGTTGATATGGCATGATAGGAGGTGAATAGGGGTTGTATGGCGGCTGGTATGTTTGATATGAGGTTGGGTAGGGGTTGTAGGATGGCTGGGATGGAGCATAGGCATATGGCGTGGGTGTTGGTGGGGGAGGACGGACAAGAGCATCATATGGGCGACGATAGGCGGCATTCACTGAAGATTGAAAAGAACTCGAGGCCTGTCTAGAGGAGATGAGCATGTTGTCATGGTTTTCACAGGCCAATAGCTGAGAACACATGTCCTGGAGAGTCGTCAAAGGAACGACATTGATGGCCGAGACTAGATGGTTGAAGGAGCCATCTAATCCGTTGAGGATGTAGTCCTTGAGCTCATCATCATCCATAGGCTTGACGGCAGCAGCAAGCTCAGATGCAAACCCCTTCATCTTGGTGATATACTACTGAGCGGTGAGATCTTTCTTGGTGTTGGTGAGAGCCCCGCGCATACTAGAGACCTTGGATTTTGACTGCGATGAGTACAGAGAAAACAGGGCAACCCATACATCTGCGGCGTGGTGTAGCATCCCAATTGTCTAACAATTGTAATGCTACTTGGTCTAGTAATATAATGGCTACTTCCTATATATAATTGTTGCATCATAATTATATCATGCTCATGTCATCATGCCACCTTGCATTTGAGCATCATATAAAACCCTTTTCATTTGGTTCTTATCTCATATGCATTGTAAATTGTATTTGCCTCTTGATATTGTATTTGGTTATTGGTATATTGTTTAAATACCCAAGTTGATCTGGGGGCAGTTGTAGCATCCCAATTGTCTAACAATTGTAATGCTACTTGGTCTAGTAATATAATGGCTACTTCCTATATATAATTGTTGCATCATAATTATATCATGCTCATGTCATCATGCCACCTTGCATTTGAGCATCATATAAAACCCTTTTCATTTGGTTCTTATCTCATATGCATTGTAAATTGTATTTGCCTCTTGATATTGTATTTGGTTATTGATATATTGTTTAAATGCCCAAGTTGAGTTGGGGGCATATCTTTTATTCCACTCCACCACCCTTTCCTTCACCACCTTATAATTCCACCATCCCATTATCCATGAGCTTGTATTCTATTTTCTTTTGGTATTTAATCTAGCTCATGGGAGATAGGATGGATCTACTTCTATAAATTCTTTTGCTTGGCTTTATTCCACTTTTGGGGAATGCATAAGAATAATGCCATGTTAATATTATTGTTTTCACAAGAATAAACATGGCATTAATTATTTTGCATGGGCCATGCAAGTACCACCACATTCTAGTCTTTTGGGTTTTTATTTGAATCTTTGAGTGGATCATCTCCCATCTCTCTCTCTAACCCCCTCATCTTGATCTTGTGTTTGGATCATGTTAAAACCCTCACACCACCTCTTCTCTCATCTCACTCTCCTTATCCATCATCACATCCTCCACCCTTGCTTGATCTTAGTGGATCACCTAATCTAAACCCTAAACCCCCCCTCTCTCTTTTTTCCATCTAACCCTAACCACACCTCCCTCACCCTCTCCTCTCACCATGCCGAGCCTCCCCTTGCAGGTCCCACCTAGCCACCCTACTCCCCCTGGCCGAGCTACCCTCCTACCCCAACCCTAGCACCAACCCTAACCCGAGCCCCCTCTAGCCCCAACCCTAGTCACCCGAGCCTACCTCCCCTCTCTCCTTCTCTCTGCCAGCAGCCCCACCCGAGCCTACCCCTCCTTGGACGCTCTCTGGTCCCACCTGGCAGCCCCATGCGCCTGCCCTGCCCTAGCCTCACGACAAGCACGTGAGAGGAGGGAAGAAAAGGTGGCCGAGACCACCTTTTTCCTCTACCCACTCCCGCACGCCACCTCCTCCCTCTCTCCCACTTGCCCTCATCCACACGACTCCTCTGCCCCTCCCAGATCCGCCCAGAGCCCTGCCTCTCCTCTCCTCCCTCTCCACCGACGCCCACCCTCTCTCGCCGGCCGCCGCCAACACGTCGTCGTCTTCGTCGTTCCGGCCGTCAAGCGCGTCGAGGAGGTGGACTGGAAGACCAAGGGCATCCCTCTGCTTCACCCTGGACACGCCGTCGAGGAGGAGAAGGGCTAGAACCGCCGGTACCGCCGCCACCGTCGCCAAACCCTAGCCCGCCGGAACGTCTGCGTCGTCGACGATCGTCCACTCCTCTGCCCGATCCGACCGCACCAACAGCCCCGTGGTGAGCCCACGATCCTCCCTGACACCTCCGTCCTCGCCGTGGCTCCCTGTTCTCACCAGACCAACCGTCGAGCGCTCTCGATGCGTCGCGTGCGCGTGCGTCCTCTGCGTCGTCGCGTCGCGAAGAACCTCTTCTAGCCGCCCATCCCCCTCCTAGCACCCTCCCCGAGCCAGCCGCACTGGCTAGCCCCATCAGCGCGGACGGCCACGACCCGCGTTCGATTCCCCTGCTCTGCACCGCGCGCGGTTTTCTGTCAGACCGTGGAGACGAAGAACAGTACCGCGGCGCTGTTTTGCAGTTAGCCCCTCCCTTTTGTTTTCGCTCAACCCGCAGTCTGCCGAGCCCACCAGCCAGCCTCTGTGGGAACTTTGCAAAGAGCACCCCGTAGAATCTTAGCCCTAACCCACGCTCCAACCCTAGCCCCTCCTGTCAGTCCCTGTCTCCCTCGCCGCTGTCAAGTGGGCCTGCGCCAGATGGCCCACCCCGCAGCCTCAGTGGCTAGGCGAGCCCGCGGTGACAGAAGGTTTTCCTGGACGCTGTGTCGTCCAGTCAGCCTGGCCCCACTTGTCTGTGGCTGTGGCTAGATCTGGGTTGAGTAAGAAAAGGATTTCTGTTTTCTGTTTAAAATTTAAACCTTTTCAAATTTTGTTTTAAAATCAAATTTAAATCTGTTTTTGAATAACTTTTGAAATATAATTCCAAATTAAACATGTGATATATGTTTCGAACTCAGAAAAATGTGAGGAATTCTAATATGCCCTTCAAAATATATTTTGAACATTTTAAATTTCGAGTTAATTAAAATTACATTAAAATGCCCTTTTTCTTAATTAATTAATAACTTTTGTTTTATAACTCCGAATTTGACAAATGATATGTCTAAAATGATCAGCTCGACGAGACCTTTCTGTTTATGCATTCCATGTTCTGAATTGCAGCATGCATCATATAAATATAAAGTATGCAGCAACTTATTTGAGTATAAAATATGATTAAAACTCCATAAAATGCTTAATTCTTGTATTCCACACCTCACCCATGCCATGCTACCTTATTGCCATGCAAATTGTGCATCATTCATCATGGCATGATTGTTTGCTTGTCGCATTTTAATTCATATGATTGTGCACTTTATTTATGTTGGCCCTTGTTTGTTTGGTTCTTCTTCGAATAGACGCTGAGCAGGGGATATATCAAGAAACCCAGGAGCACTACCCAGATCCTTCTCTCGCTTCAACTGAGCTGCCAGGCAAGCACTACCACATGCTTGCATACATACAGTACCTATTGCCTCTATCTTATTCTTGCATCATTGAGTCACGATTGCATTAAACTGAATCCCAAGTACTGCATAGCCTTTACTTTTACACCCCATCGAAGCTTGTTCCTCCATCCCATGAGCCATTACTACAGGAGCTGTTTGAGCCATGCGAGTCGTAGAACAGCATGTGTAGGGTATGTGAGTGTCTGATGGATAACGAGGTACCTAAACAACTTAACCTGAGTAGTAATGGGATAACTAATGAAAGAGGCACCGGTGAGCAATATCTGCTATTTGGTTTTTCATGCTCACTTGTGTCCCGTAGGACCCCGAGTACTTGATTCCTGTTCCTTGAATATTCGCGCTATCCACATCCGGGAGGCTTATGAACCCCCCTGAGCCAGAGCTTGATTCATTCTTATTTCTTGGGGCCACAAAGTAGTTTGGGGCTTTATTACTATTCTGTATTTATGCCATGCTTTACTGCTTTATTTAAGATTGTGCGAGGAGCACCTGTACTGTTTAGGTAAGCGGAGTGTTTTCGCGGTATCGACAAGCCCAGTCACACTTTCGGGATCCCAGTCGTTTACAGCCATTGACGCAAACCTTGAGTCCGTCTCGGAGCCGGCCAACTTCGTTGCGGGTAGCTTAATGGGGTGGCCCCCTGAAATATTTCTGAATCCTGTGATCGCTTTGTCGTGAATGCCTCGTTGGGTTTTGATTTGTTTTTTTCGAGGTTGATCGAGTGTGTGTTGCTATTTGTGCACCCCTACAGGGTAAAACTTTCTGAAAGCCGTGTCCGCGATTATGGACGACTTGGAACACAGTTTCTCGATCATAGACAAGCATAACTAAAGTACCGCTTTTAATTTGACTAAGTACCTGACTAGTAAATAGTGCAACACTCATGGAATGGATAATAAAACTGCCAACGGATGGGGGGCTGTTCGTCCGCTTCCTCGTCGGTAAGCGAGGAGGAGGATGGATCTGTTAATATTACTGTTATAACTGTTGTTATTAATTCACGGACATCCGTCTATCTCTGGTTAGGCGGATGGTTAGCGAGTATCTATAGAATTGCTAGGTATTATCTTTTGCTGCAATTGCGTCACCCCAGGTTGTGTCCCCTTTAGAGGCATAAAGACTTGCTGAGTACCCCTAGGGTCTCACACGATAAATTGTTTGATTCAGATGAACAGGTAAACTCGCAAGATGGATACTGGGTGGAGGAGACGGACGATGTTGGCAACGATCACTCGGCGTAGAGATTCCGGGAACGGGGATCCGTGAGATCTGTGGGCAGGATGTGTTTATTTATGGGGCTTCTTATGCCGATTTGCTTCTTATCCATACTCGGATCTTGTTTTCCGCTTCCGCCTGATACTCTGATGTTTGATGTATGAGGAGATATCCTAAACTATTATATCTATCTAGGATATTTTGGATCTTGCCGTATGGCGTTGCAATATTTCTATTTCTTTTAGATGGAATGGCTCTGAGGACTGTTGTATGGTGGCTTGCATACATACTCATTTGTGTATGTAGTTGATCCCTTCGCCTGCCGATTACGCCGCCCGTTCTTGTCCCGATGTTTGGAAATGGTTAGGACGGTCGAAAGGTCTACCTGTGAGTGGCATTTGGGCCCCACCGTACTATTTTAACCATCTCCGCTCATCCAGGCTTGTAACTAGGAGCGTAATTCACCGAGGTAGTTACAATTGGTATCAGAGCCATCCCGCCCTTCAGGGTCTCAGCCAAATGGTCGTTGGCAGTCTAGCAAATATTTTGGTAGCTATGTATACTAGGGAAAAACAAAAGGCGAGAGTAGGACTGCTTCCACTTTTCTTCTTACCCACCCACCCACCCTTTTCTGGTAAGGAAGTGTAACGTTTTCAATCCTCTTCTTAAAATTCAAACTAGGATTCACGTGTTCTGGGATTCCGTAGTACCATAGGTTGTGTGTGTGAGTGTGTGTGCGTGTGTAATTCCTTGTCTATCTGTTGCATCCAACATGTTATCTTTATCGGCCTTTTGGTTATCAACTGTTGGTACATTCCATACCGACAGGCTTTTGCAAATCGACGCGATCTATCTGATTCGTTGTATACCGCCGCGATCTGTCTTACTCTTTGTTATCCGACGTTATCTTGTTTGGGGTGTTCGTTTCCGTAGTTACTAATCTTTAGGTTCATCTTGAGAAGAAGGTGTTGGGATACGTGTTCTACTTATTCATGTGCGGAGTAATGATTTGAGTGCGGGATGGAGTCGCGACCATACCACTACTTTTATCATTCGCTCTTGTATATTGAATTGGTAGAGTCACTAATCTTGATTTGTTAAGTGATTTTGCGCATCTATTGGTATTTTAATGCCGAAATTTGCGGAAATTTTTTCTTTGTTAAGTTGTGTACCACACTCCTTTTCAGTCGTGTGCGATATGCTTAATATCTTCTAGGTGCTTTGAACTTTGTTGATATTTTAATATCATCTTAGTAAATTGTATCCTTTAATCTTGGTTAATTCCATCTTGGTACTATTTTGGATTATTATTATTCTCCATTATAGTGCTGACTGGTGTTTTATATCAATCATAGGATGGCACCACCACGCCGTTCTGAGGAGGACATACAACCTGAGCTGGGGGCTGCGTTGTCAAGCATCGCCAATGCCTTGGCAGCAATGCAGCAGAACCAGCAGCGTTTTGAAGAAAGTGTCAGGAGGAATGAGTTTGTTCCGCTACCTCCACCTCCCAAGCGAGGAGACATCAAAAGCTTCCTGAAGTTCAACCCACGTCAATTTGATGTGTCCGATCAACCACTTGATGCTGATGATTGGTTGCGTGAGATGTCAAGGTTACTGGTGACTGCTGATGTTCCTGAGCAAGAATGGGTAAAGTGTGCCACTCACCTTCTGAAGGGAGATGCAGCTCTGTGGTGGGAGAATTACCTGAAGGCAAACTGCACTGGTTTTCAGCCTACTTGGGGACAGTTCACTGGAGCTTTCAAAGAGCAGTATCTGTCAGAAATTGTCATGGAGAGGATGAAGGAAGTGTTTCTCAACCTCAAGCAGGGCAATGACAATGTCAATACCTACATCAGGAACTTCATGAACCTTTCTCGTTATGGTGGCGATGAGATCTCTGATGACAAGAAGAAGCAAAAGAGGTTCCGGCAAGGGCTCAATGCATCGATTAAATATGCAATCACACATGCAAGGCCGACGTCTTTTCTGGAACTTCAGCATACAGCTCTGCAGGAAGAAGCAAGTAGGCAAGTGTTTGAGGAGTCAAAGAAACACAACCGCGATGCAGCAAGCTCTTCGGCTATGTCAACTCCTTCTAAGCGTCGTGTCTGGGTTCCTAACACCCCACCGTCGCTCCCGGCATCACCAAGACCTTCAAGCTACGCGGCAAGGCCACCAAACTTCCTCACTGCTGCTCCCAGGGGCTACAACCACCACTACCCTGGAGCGCCTGGCGGAGTCCCTGGCTACGTTGCTCCACGTCCACCTGGTGCTTGTTACACTTGTGGAAACTCTGGGCATCAACACTGGAACTATCCTATGAAAAACAAAGATCTTCCTCCACCACCTCCAAGATCTGCGGCAAGCTCTCCTATTGTTCGTGCACCACCACCTCGAGCTCTCAACATCAACACCAAGCCTGGGTCTACTGTTTCTCGTGCCAACTATGTCAACGCCGCTCAAGCTGAGCATGCACCTGGAGTTGTGATGGGTATGCTATCCGTTAACTCAGTCCCTGCACGAGTTTTGTTTGATTCTGGTGCATCGCATTCTTTTGTTTCTCACAAATTTGCGAATGAGAATGAGTTAGCTATGGATCCTCTCCTTAAGCGGTTAGTGGTCCTTTCTCCTGGAGCAACAATGGCAGCTTCTAAAATCAGCCATGGCAATCAAATTGAGATTGGTGGCTCTTCGTTCTTGGTGTCCTTAATTGTTCTGGGCAATTCTGACATTGATGTCATCTTGGGCATGGATTGGTTGACAGCAAATGCAGCTGTGATTGATTGTGCTGAACGCTCGGTTTCTATGAAGATTCCTGAAGGCCACATAGTCTATTCTCCAAGTCTGACTCCTGCTATTCAGCTTTTCTCTTTGGCGGCTCTGAATGATGATGCTATGGAAGCTATTCAGAGTGTTCCGGTGGTCTGTGAGTTCCCAGATGTCTTTCCTGAAGAGTTGCCAGGTATGCCTCCGGATCGTGAGGTTGAGTTTGTAATTGAGCTTGAACCTGGAACGACTCCTATCTCCAAGCGGCCTTATAAAATGGGTCCTGCTGAGTTGGCTGAACTCAAACGTCAGCTTGATGAACAAGAGAAGTTGGGTTTCATTCAGCACAGTACTTCTTCTTGGGGTAGCCCAACTATGTTTGTGAAGAAACGAGACAAGACTGATAGACTTTGTGTTGACTATCGGGCTCTCAATGCTAAAACCATCAAGAATAAATATCCCCTTCCGCGGATTAATGATCTCTTCGATCAGCTAGCTGGAGCTGTGGTATTCTCTAAGCTTGACTTGAGAAGTGGGTATCATCAAATCAAGATTCGCAAGGAAGATGTTCCTAAAACAGCTTTCACCACCCGCTATGGCCTGTATGAGTACACGGTCATGTCTTTCGGTCTCACCAACACACCTGCCACCTTCTCGAGGCTCATGAACTCGGTTTTCATGGAGTATCTTGATAAGTTCGTTGTGGTCTATCTGGATGACATCCTAGTCTATTCTAAGTCAAAGGAAGAACATGAAGAACACCTCCGGTGTGTCCTAAACAAGCTTCGTGAGAACCACCTGTATGCAAAGTTCTCCAAGTGTGAGTTTTGGCTGCCTCAAGTCACCTATCTTGGTCACGTCATCTCTGCCAAGGGCATTCCGTCAACCCGGAAACTGTAAAGACAATTGTTGACTGGCTTCCTCCTGTAAATGTCAAAGAAGTCCGGAGCTTCCTTGGTTTGGCTAGTTATTGCCGTCGCTTCGTTCAGAACTTTTCGAAGATAGCGAAGCCTCTTACCGATCTCCTTAAGAAAGGCAAGAAATACCTTTGGACTCCTGCATGTCAAGCAAGCTTTGAGACACTCAAAGAGAAGCTAACTTCCACACCAGTCTTGGTTCCTCCAGATACATCCAAGCCTTTCCAGATATTCTGTGACGCATCTTTGCAAGGATTGGGTGCGGTCCTTATGCAAGAAAAACAAGTTGTTGCTTATGCCTCTCGACAGTTGAAGACGCATGAGATCAACTATCCTACACATGACCTCGAGCTCGCAGCAGTTGTCTTTGCTTTGAAAGTATGGAGGCATTACTTACTGGGCAACCGTTGTGAGATCTTTTCTGATCACAAGAGTCTGAAGTATATCTTCACACAGCCGGATCTCAACCTTTGTCAGAGGAGATGGATTGAAGCAATCAATGATTTCGATTTGACCATCAACTACACTCCGGGCAAAGCTAATGTCATGGCCGATGCTCTCAGCCGCAAAGCTTATGTCAACAACCTCATGATGGAAGAACAACATCCTCTCTTGTGCGAGGAATTCCGTCAGCTCAACCTTGAAATTGTGGATCAAGGGTATCTCCTGAACCTTCTGGCAACCCCTCTCTTGGAAGAAAAGGTTCGCTCCTTTCAACTTGGTGATCCGTACACCAAAAAGGTCATCTCCAACATCCAGCTTCCGAAGTATGAGTCCTTCCACGTCGATGACCAAGGCACGCTTTTCTTTGAACACCGGATGTTTGTTCCGAACTACCCGGGTTTGAGAGAGAAAGTTCTCAAGGAGGCGCATGATTCTGTTCTTTCTATCCACCCTGGCAGCACAAAGATGTACATGGACTTGAAAACACAATATTGGTGGCCGGGATTGAAACGATATTGTGCCAAGTATGTCTCGGAGTGTGATGTCTGCCGCAGAGTTAAAGCTGTCCATCAGAAACCTTCCGGTCTTCTACAGCCATTGAAACCCCCGGAATGGAGATGGGAGAAAGTAGAGATGGACTTCATCACTGGTTTTCCAAGGTCGCAGAAGGGCAACAATGCAATCTTTGTTGTCATTGACAGGCTTTCTAAAGTGGCTCACTTCTTTCCCGTCAAGGAAACAATTTCTGCAATTCAGTTGGCTGAGCTATATATCAACAGAATTGTCTCTCTGTATGGGGTTCCGCTGGAGATCAGTTCAGACCGTGGAAGCATCTTCAATTCCAAGTTCTGGGAAAGTTTCCAAAATGCTTTGGGAACAAAATTGAACTTCAGCACAGCTTACCACCCTCAGTCGCAAGGACAAGTTGAAAGGACCAATCAGATTCTGGAGGATATGCTCCGTGCTTGCGTCATCTCTTTTGGCATGAAGTGGGAAGAATGTCTTCCTTATGCTGAATTCTCTTACAACAACAGCTTCCAGAAAAGTCTAAAGATGACACCATTTGAGGCTCTCTATGGTCGCAAGTGCAGAACTCCGATTGGTTGGTCGGGTGCACGAGAAATAATATTGTTTGGCCCCGATATTGTAACTCAAGCGGAGGAGAAGGTGCACATCATTCTAGAAAATCTGAAGATTGCTCAAAGTCGCCAGAAGAGCAATTATGACAGAAAGCACACGGACATGGAGTATGTCCCTGGTGATCTCGTTTACCTTCGTGTCACTCCCATGAGAGGCACGCACCGCTTTGGTATCAAAGGAAAGCTGGCTCCTAGATACATCGGTCCATTCAAAATTCGTGGAAGAAGGGGAGAAGTTGCTTATGCTCTTGAGCTCCCGGAAAAACTCAAGGTCCATGATGTTTTCCACACCTCTCAACTCAAGAAGTGCTTCAAGGATCCCGGCAGGACCGTGGACCATGAGCTTATCAATCTCCAAGAAGACATGTCTTATCTAGAACACCCCACAAAAATCCTTGAAGTCGCAGAAAGAAGGGCTCGCAACAAGTCCATCAAGTTCTGCAAGGTGCAGTGGTCGCACCATTCTGTTGATGAAGCCACTTGGGAACGTGAAGATGAGCTCCGTGCCAAGTATCCTACCCTCTTTGTGTCTTCTTCTTCCTAGAATCTCGGGGCGAGATTCCTGTTTAGTGGGGGAGAGTTGTAGCATCCCAATTGTCTAACAATTGTAATGCTACTTGGTCTAGTAATATAATGGCTACTTCCTATATATAATTGTTGCATCATAATTATATCATGCTCATGTCATCATGCCACCTTGCATTTGAGCATCATATAAAACCCTTTTCATTTGGTTCTTATCTCATATGCATTGTAAATTGTATTTGTCTCTTGATATTGTATTTGGTTATTGATATATTGTTTAAATGCCCAAGTTGAGTTGGGGGCATATCTTTTATTCCACTCCACCACCCTTTCCTTCACCACCTTATAATTCCACCATCCCATTATCCATGAGCTTGTATTCTATTTTCTTTTGGTATTTAATCTAGCTCATGGGAGATAGGATGGATCTACTTCTATAAATTCTTTTGCTTGGCTTTATTCCACTTTTGGGGAATGCATAAGAATAATGCCATGTTAATATTATTGTTTTCACAAGAATAAACATGGCATTAATTATTTTGCATGGGCCATGCAAGTACCACCACATTCTAGTCTTTTGGGTTTTTATTTGAATCTTTGAGTGGATCATCTCCCATCTCTCTCTCTAACCCCCTCATCTTGATCTTGTGTTTGGATCATGTTAAAACCCTCACACCACCTCTTCTCTCATCTCACTCTCCTTATCCATCATCACATCCTCCACCCTTGCTTGATCTTAGTGGATCACCTAATCTAAACCCTAAACCCCCTCTCTCTTTTTTCCATCTAACCCTAACCACACCTCCCTCACCCTCTCCTCTCACCATGCCGAGCCTCCCCTTGCAGGTCCCACCTAGCCACCCTACTCCCCCTGCCCGAGCTACCCTCCTACCCCAACCCTAGCACCAACCCTAACCCGAGCCCCCTCTAGCCCCAACCCTAGCTCACCCGAGCCTACCTCCCCTCTCTCCTTCTCTCTGCCAGCAGCCCCACCCGAGCCTACCCCTCCTTGGACGCTCTCTGGTCCCACCTGGCAGCCCCATGCGCTTGCCCTGCCCTAGCCTCACGACAAGCACGTGAGAGGAGGGAAGAAAAGGTGGCCGAGACCACCTTTTTCCTCTACCCACTCCCGCACGCCACCTCCTCCCTCTCTCCCGCTTGCCCTCATCCACACGACTCCTCTGCCCCTCCCAGATCCGCCCAGAGCCCTGCCGCTCCTCTCCTCCCTCTCCACCGACGCCCACCCTCTCTCGCCGGCCGCCGCCAGCACGTCGTCGTCTTCGTCGTTCCGGCCGTCAAGCGCATCGAGGAGGTAGACTGGAAGACCAAGGGCATCCCTCTGCTTCACCCTGGACACGCCGTCGAGGAGGAGAAGGGCTGGAACCGCCGGTACCGCCGCCACCGTTGCCAAACCCTAGCCCGCCGGAACGTCTACGTCGTCGACGATCGGCCACTCCTCTGCCCGATCCGACCGCACCAACAACCCCGCGGTGAGCCCACGATCCTCCCTGACACCTCCGTCCTCGCCGTGGCTCCCTGTTCTCACCGGACCAACCGTCGAGCGCTCTCGGTGTGTCGTGTGCGTGTGCGTCCTCTGCGTCGTCGCGTCGCGAAGAACCTCTTCTAGCCGCCCATCCCCCTCCTAGCACCCTCCCCGAGCCAGCCGCACTGGCTAGCCCCATCAGTGCGGACGGCCGCGACCCGCGTTCGATTCCCCCGCTCTGCACCGCGCGCGGTTTTCCGTCAGACCATGGAGACGAAGAACAGTACCGCGGCGCTGTTTTGCAGTTAGCCCCTCCCTTTTGTTTTCGCTCAACCCGCAGTCCGCCGAGCCCACCAGCCAGCCTCTGTGGGAACTTTGCAAAGAGCACCCCGTAGAATCTTAGCCCTAACCCGCGCTCCAACCCCAGCCCCTCCTGTCAGTCCCTGTCTCCCTCGCCGCTGTCAAGTGGGCCTATGCCAGATGGCCCACCCCGCAGCCTCAGTGGCTAGGCGAGCCCGCGGTGACAGAAGGTTTTCCTGGACGCTGTGTCGCCCAGTCAGTCTGGCCCCACTTGTCTGTGGTTGTGGCTAGATCTGGGTTGAGTAAGAAAAGGATTTCTGTTTTCTGTTTAAAATTTAAACCTTTTCAAATTTTGTTTTAAAATCAAATTTAAATCTGTTTTTGAATAACTTTTGAAATATAATTCCAAATTAAACATGTGATATATGTTTCGAACTCAGAAAAATGTGAGGAATTCTAATATGCCCTTCAAAATATATTTTGAACATTTTAAATTTCGAGTTAATTAAAATTACATTAAAATGCCCTTTTTCTTAATTAATTAATAACTTTTGTTTTATAACTCCGAATTTGACAAATGATATGTCTAAAATGATCAGCTCGACGAGACCTTTCTGTTTATGCATTCCATGTTCTGAATTGCAGCATGCATCATATAAATATAAAGTATGCAGCAACTTATTTGAGTATAAAATATGATTAAAACTCCATAAAATGCTTAATTCTTGTATTCCACACCTCACCCATGCCATGCTACCTTATTGCCATGCAAATTGTGCATCATTCATCATGGCATGATTGTTTGCTTGTCACATTTTAATTCATATGATTGTGCAATTTATTTATGTTGGCCCTTGTTTGTTTGGTTCTTCTTCGAATAGACGCTGAGCAGGGGATATATCAAGAAACCCAGGAGCACTACCCAGATCCTTCTCTCGCTTCAACTGAGCTGCCAGGCAAGCACTACCACATGCTTGCATACATACAGTACCTATTGCCTCTATCTTATTCTTGCATCATTGAGTCGCGATTGCATTAAACTGAATCCCAAGTACTGCATAGCCTTTACTTTTACACCCCACCGAAGCTTGTTCCTCCATCCCATGAGCCATTACTACAGGAGCTGTTTGAGCCATGCGAGTCGTAGAACAGCATGTGTAGGGTATGTGAGTGTCTGATGGATAACGAGGTACCTAAACAACTTAACCTGAGTAGTAATGGGATAACTAATGAAAGAGGCACCGGTGAGCAATATCTGCTATTTGGTTTTTCATGCTCACTTGTGTCCCGTAGGACCCCGAGTACTTGATTCCTGTTCCTTGAATATTCGCGCTATCCACATCCAGGAGGCTTATGAACCCCCCTGAGCCAGAGCTTGATTCATTCTTATTTCTTGGGGCCACAAAGTAGTTTGGGGCTTTATTACTATTCTGTATTTATGCCATGCTTTACTGCTTTATTTAAGATTGTGCGAGGAGCACCTGTACTGTTTAGGTAAGCGGAGTGTTTTCGCGGTATCGACAAGCCCAGTCACACTTTCGGGTTCCCAGTCGTTTACAGCCATTGACGCAAACCTTGAGTCCGTCTCGGAGCCGGCCAACTTCGTTGCGGGTAGCTTAATGGGGTGGCCCCCTGAAATATTTCTGAATCCTGTGATCGCTTTGTCGTGAATGCCTCGTTGGGTTTTGATTTGGTTTTTCCGAGGTTGATCGAGTGTGTGTTGCTATTTGTGCACCCCTGCAGGGTAAAACTTTCTGAAAGCCGTGTCCGCGGTTATGGATGACTTGGAGCACAGTTTCTCGATCATAGACAAGCATAACTAAAGTACCGCTTTTAATTTGACTAAGTACCTGACTAGTAAATAGTGCAACACTCATGGAATGGATAATAAAACTGCCAACGGATGGGGGGCTGTTCGTCCGCTTCCTCGTCGGTAAGCGAGGAGGTGGATGGATCTGTTAATATTACTGTTATAACTGTTGTTATTAATTCACGGACATCCGTCTATCTCTGGTTAGGCGGATGGTTAGCGAGTATCTATAGAATTGCTAGGTATTATCTTTTGCTGCAATTGCGTCACCCCAGGTTGTGTCCCCTTTAGAAGCATAAAGACTTCCTGAGTACCCCTAGGGTCTCACACGATAAATTGTTTGATTCAGATGAACAGGTAAACTCGCAAGATGGATACTGGGTGGAGGAGACGGACGATGTTGGCAACGATCACTCGGCGTAGAGATTCTGGGAACGGGGATCTGTGAGATCTGTGGGCGGGATGTGTTTATTTATGGGGCATCTTATGCCGATTTGCTTCTTATCCGTACTCGGATCTTGTTTTCCGCTTCCGCCTGATACTCTGATGTTTGATGTATGAGGAGATATCCTAAACTATTATATCTATCCAGGATATTTTGGATCTTGCCGTATGGCGTTGCAATATTTCTATTTCTTTTAGATGGAATGGCTCTGAGGACTGTTGTATGGTGGCTTGCATACATACTCATTTGTGTATGTAGTTGATCCCTTCGCCTGCCGATTACGCCGCCCGTTCTTGTCCCGATGTTTGGAAATGGTTAGGACGGCCGAAAGGTCTACCTGTGAGTGGCATTTGGGCCCCACCGTACTATTTTAACCATTTCCGCTCATCCAGGCTTGTAACTAGGAGCGTAATTCACCGAGGTAGTTACACGTGGTGAAGACCAAAAACATGGGGAAGAACATCTTCAGATAAGGAGTTCACAAGGAAGCTGACAACTTGCTGATCACGCGTGATCCACGCGTCATAGGACGAATTTGACATGGTGATCTTCCTCTTGTTCTCATCCTCAGCATCGAGAGTCTCGGGTGGAGCCTTGTTTGTACCTTCAAGAAAACCCATCAGACGGGCACCACGAAGGGTGGGCAGTGCTTGAGTCTGCCAGGAGAGAAAATTGTCACGGGTGAGCTTCATCGTTGGAGGGGTGCCGACGGCGCCCACGGTTGTGGAGGACGAAGAGGGGGTCGTCATGGGTCCTGAAGGGGGGTTGGCGATCTAGGGTTTGGCCGAAGTGGCGTCCTTAGAAAAGAAATCGGGAAGGGTGTGAGAGTGTTTGGTTGGGATCAAGATGATCGGGAATTTTTAGAGGGGAGAGAGGGCTAGGTTTTGGTGTTTTGTAGGAGGGAAATCGTCAAGGAGAGCCTGGCGGCGAAGGTGGAGAAGACCGGAGGCGGCAGCATCTAGGAGAGGGAAGGGAGGGGGCCTGATACCATGTTGATTTTGGTGCTGGGAACGATACCCTCGTTAGAGGGTTCGATTACGTGTTATATTGAGGTAGGAAGAGCCCCTACCGTGGCGTGGTATAAAGTCTGGATCGTGTACGAGTGGAGTACTACTCCATCTCGTACACGTACACATTACATCTAATAGAGACGAATCGGGGCAGCAAGCAAGGGTAGCACTCGTGTTAATGCAACTGTACATTTGCATTTCTCTCTATCTCTTTTCCGGTCTATTTTCCCCTCTCATGGTCTCTCTTGTCCACTCCAATCTATTTCCCCCTTACTCTCTTTGTCCACGTGAGGCAGTGGATAAGACATGCAACAGAGATGGTTGGTAGTGGATGGTTCATTTCAATGATTTCTACATGTTGTAGAACCTCCATTATTCAGGGTTGATGATGCACAAAATTTAGAAGAAATTTGTTTATGTACTCCTTGCCCTTGCTAATCCTGGAAAAAATTCAAATGGATCCTATATTCCTCTAGCATTGCATAAGATTCAGGTAAAGAATGATTCTGTTTATATGTTCCAGGTTTAGGGAGGTACAAAGAAGCACCCACTTTCTGATAGTTAAGTTAAGGTCACGAATATGCCTCTCCTATAGACAACCGGAAATGCTATCTTATCCTGTTTGCAGAAGCACTACTCACCTTTTTTGGGGGTGGGTGGTGGTGGTGGTTTGGGGGGATGGATAATCAGCTGAAGTGTAAGTTTATATGTGTATCAGATTAGCAGTCGATAAATCTGGCGCATATGCATAGTCCCTCCGTCCCAAATTACTCTGTGTTTTAGGTTTGGTCAAAGTCAAACATGTTAAAACTTGACTAAACATCTCCGCACTACAGGATCAGATTGCTAGGCCGACGGCAAAATTCCCTCGGCGTAGGCCCTTTAGCCGTCGGCATACGGTACACCGAGGGCTGCCGTCGGCGGAGCTCTCCCTCGGCGGAGCATAAAAGGCCGTCGGCGTATCAGCTGGCCGCCGGTGTAGACCTTTGCCGATGGCGTGTCCTGCCCGTCGGCGTAGCAGCCGTCGGCGAACGGCGATGCTGCCGTTACACGGCCGGCTAACGACGTGGCAGGTACGCCGACGGCTGGGCCCTCGGCGTAGCGGGGACACGTGGCCCGCGCTGGGCCTTCCCAGGAGGTGGGCTTGGCCGACGGCCACGACCCTCGGCGTAGGGCCAGGCGTACGCTGACGGCCTAGCCCTCGGCGTACGAGCAACACGTGGTCGGTGCCTGGGCCTCCTCGGGCCAATACTAGGCCGATGGCTGCGGCCCTCGGCGTATGGATCACGCATACACCGACGGCAAGGCCCTCGGCGTAGCAGTGACCAAATGGCACAGAGCAGGGCCTACGCCGACGGCATGGCCCTCGGCGTAGCCCTGCACAGATTTTTTTACAGTTTTGTTTCACAGTTTTGTTTCCTGCAGTTTTGTTTCATAGCAATATTGAACAAATTTCACAGCAATATGGGGACATATATTTCACAGCAATTCAAACAAGATCACATATGCCATACATATATCAAACAAGATCACATCATTCATACATCATTCAAACATGTATCAAACAAGATCACATCATTCATACAGGGGTATCACCATCATCGCACATGCATAGACAATAAAAACCTACAACTCTGGAGGAGACGGGGTGTACCCGAGATCTCCCCTGGTGAAAAGAGGCGACCTCTGGCAAGGGTTGCGTCCAGTAGAAGCAGCAGAAGAGCCACCTGGCGAGAGAGTAGAAGTGTGAAGATCTGGAGAACCACCAGCAGAATGGCCAGGAGAAGGACCATTGACATGAAGCGGTGTGATCTGACGCCCATCCGGTGAGGCGTGGCCAAAATGCCGGTTCCCAGAAGCTCCCGTTCCCTACATGTTAGCAACTTGCGAGCCAAAGTAAGCGATAACTAGTGGGTTAGCAAAGAACTTACCGGTATTGATGCGTAGTATGTCCTAGCGAAGCTGTCCCTTGATGGCATGCATGGCGCCGGCCCTGGCATGGGAGGCACGTGCCCTAAATATGTATTCTGTCTAGTTTGAATATTTACCAACATGGCCTGCAAGATAGTTTATATATCAGGCCGTAATACAACAAACTAGGGGAAGTGGGACTTGTATCTTTTGCAAAAATAAAGGTTCAGACTTACATTTACGTATTACATGTAGATCGTATTCGCCTCCTGATTCTGCCGAAAGGCCACCTGATATTCATCATGAGCGGCATCGTAGGCCGCGTTGAACTCAGGCTACAATTTCAAATACAAGGAATTTCGTCAGCGGTTAGCCATGCAGGAACAAAAGTTATAAAGATGATGAAAACGAGTAAAACTTACATCATCTCTGGAGGTGGATCGATGAGGCTGGCCACGAGGCAGGATAGGGGTCCCGTCGGCGGGGTGGGTAGCCTTGAGACGGCCGAAGCTCGTGTTGAGGGTAGGCTTGACCTTCTTATTCAGAATCTTGAGACGTCTATGCTGTAATCCGTGCCCTGACAGGACCAACGACTTCTCGTCGATCTCCGCGTGAATGGGGTCATCCACTTGGGGGCGAAGAGCCTTCACCATCGTGCTGTAGTTCCCCAAGTCGTTCTGGGCAGTGCCGAAGTACACAGGAAACGAGGGCTGAGGCTCCGAGTAGTCGGGCTTCTTTTGCCGCATCATCTCATAGACGGCGACGTCATGAATCACCTCCTCGGGTTGTGCCTCGGCCACCTGCATCGCAAAAAGAAATATTATGCATATTAAGTACGAACATGACAAGAAATACACGCAGGTCGTTCCATGTATATATGTACCACCTTCCCTTAAAGCGGTCAAAGTTGCGGTTTCCCGCGCCGTGTGTTCCACCATCGCCTCGACAAGGCTGCAAACTCCTCTTCTTCTCTGAGCCACCTCTTCCTAACCAGCTCCTCCCATGCGAGTCAATGCGGCTCGGCCAAATCGGGGATAACCTGAAAATTCAATACTCAACTCCAGACAATGCAATGGCAACTTAGCAGCAATGTAGAATCTCATTGACATTTTACTCACCAACATGTACTCTTCTGGTGTCATCAAGTACTCAGGATTAGGGTTCCTACCGACAATGTCTTCCTTCCCGACCCTCACGCCCCTGTGAGCCCAGAAGTGACTAGCGGCCATGACCTTCTGATTGTACCACACCTGGGGTGTCAACTTCACACAAGCCCCAAGCAAAGTCCTGTCCGCCTTCTCCTGGTCCTCCTCAGCCACACGATAAAAGCACTTCAATCATGCATAAAAAACAATTGTAAGAGTCATGAGTTAGCATGGTGGGGTCATCAAGTATGAACATAACTCGAGAAATATGCCTTACCCAAAACTTGGTGATGACAGCATCAGCAGCTGTCGAAAAGCCCAGGACACGGGTAGTCTGGTAGTCCGCCCAAGTAGTAGCTAGCTTCCTGACACCCTCGGGGGAAATGTGATAGGCCGGCCAGAACTTCCTAATCAGATCTCCAACCAGGCTGTTAGGAAATCAGGGCTTGGTCCCTGGAGGAAATGTCCAATTGCTGCACAATAATAAACATTAGTACACATGCCAAATTATTTATGACCAACATGAAATAAAATGTTTTAAATTGCCAAATTAGTACACTTACTCAAGGCCATCTGGAATAATAAGGGCTTTCGCCTCCTGGGTCCTAGGCTCAAACTTCTCCTCAGGGACTCCCGATTCCCCATGATTCCGCAATTTCTTTGACCCCACCAACTCGTGGCTAGTGTCCGCCTCCGCCTCCTTGTCGCTCCCCGCCTCCCTATCGGTCTCTGCCTCCCTCTCGAACTCTGCCTCCCTCTCGTACCTGAAAGGCTGCTCTGCAGGAACAACTCAGGAGCCACGTCGCCAGAAGCGGAGGGTGGTGGGTCCACTGGTGGAAAAAGGGTCTGCAGTCTCGGGCCATAACTGGCTTTAGTCCCGGTTTTGGGCCCAGGACTGCGAAAACGGGACTAGAGCCCCCCTCTAGACCCGGCTCGCTATGGCCCGCGACTGATAACAGCCACGTGGCTGTTTCAGTGCCGCGGGGGCGGAAACCCTCTAGTCTCGGGCCGTAACATCACCCGGGAATATAAGGTTTCCTGCCGCGGCAGAGAATTATGTGTTTCTCTGTCGCGGCAGAGATTGTGTATTTCCTTTTTTGCCATTTCGTTCCTTTTTTCTTTTTGTGTGTCACTATAATTCAAACATATATTTCAGTATATATATTATATGCTACTACATACACACTACACGTCGATGCATTTATATAATTAATCGATCCCTTGCAAGCATACATATAATCAATCATATCAAAAGGAAGAAATGTTTTGAAATTACATGGTCATTGATGAATATATATATCATATCAGCTACATGGAGATGACTAAGGCAAATCGAGTTCCACGTCATCCACATAATGCTCTCCATGTACATCAAGGACTTCCTTCATCATAAATCCCGCCAGCTCCTCTTGAATTGCTCTTATGCGTTGGTATGGCTCTAGTTTCTCCCGCAAATCATAAAGATAATGTGAGTCAACTTTCCGCTCACTGGTCAACTCGCGAATGTACTCGCAGACATAGTATCCACATAAATGAGTTCCCGGTGGCTGATGTTAACTCTTCACCATTTTATAAGTTAACTCCTCTTTGAATGGACCTGGTATTTTCTGTCTGAACCGAGTCCAACACCTGCTCGACAAAGAAAATGAACAAAGAAATTATTAGTTACTTGATATCGGGAAATGAATGAAAGAGGACGATATAATGCGATAATGATTGAAATTACTTATGGAGCATTGATTTCATGTCGCTCCACTGCTCTTGGTCCCAACTTAATGAGTCGTGGACTTCAACTAGGGAGTTGTCAACTTGAATGTTTAGCAAGATCCAGTGGAATCTGCGGATGTTTACATAAGCATACATGCATAGCTCATCCAGTAAGCAAAAATAAAATGTGTACAAGATATAAACACTCACTTGAAGTTGTAAGGAAATAGTATTTCCTTAACAAAATTATTCTCGGTTAAGAACCTGCACAGGTCTTCCTCCACATCCTTGGGGTGATTATTTAACGTATATTCATTAACGATATATGGGTCAATGAACCCAACGTCGTATCTTCTAGTTTTTTTGCATTCAAGCATCTTCATTCTGTAGAATATAATATCATCATACAAAAGGATATATAGTTAGGATAATATATTAAATGCAATGAACGAGCTGAGCTACAAACTTAGTTATAGAAATAAATCACTTATAGATAGTAGCAACCAATGATAGATTTATCGAGGGCGCGCTGGTTGTATAACTGGAACAGTTCGGTCATTTGAACCTGTATCGAGTATGGTTTGAAGTGATGCTCCTTTCTAACGTCCACCGGAAACCAATCTTTCTGATGATTTTTTTCTGCTTGCGACATGTACCATTCGTGCATATTTCGCATATGTGTGGATAAACGCGCGAGCTCCTCATTACTGACTAGAGGCTCCCCTTGGACATACTGCCGTACTATCTGACCCACTGGCGTATCTTCATAGCCTAAATATTGACCAAGAGACATATTTGCTTCGATAGCAAGTGCTTTGGCCTGCGATACAGTGATTCCCATAAGTGCAGCATTATTACAGGCTCTGGGGTCCATTATTTGCATGTCCATATCTATTTCATCTCTGAAGGCCTTGTCAAGGTCTGAAATGACTTTGAGCGGGGCGACCGATTGATTCTTCTATGCTCCGCCTGCGCAACTTGCTTCCCGCTTTTTGCACTTGTGATTTTTTTCTTCTGTGCTTGCTTAATAATCTCCCGGTCATAGTCTGATTCCAGATTCATCGATATCTGGGATGGTTGCTCAAGAAAGGACTTAGCCCACTTTTTGGTTTTTTCATTATATACCGGCTTTGGCTTAGGCTTTTTGGGTGCAAAATGCGCCTTAACTTGGGAAGCCACATCCGCGTTAGTTTACTCATCGGTCTTGTCATAAGGTCTCTTTGGAAGAGCCGGCGGGATGTCAACTATCTTCGCCGTTTGACCTTTCTCGCGGGGGACCGTCGAACTTCCGTTTCATCGATGAGGTAGTAGTATTGCACGGAGGCGGAGGTGGAGATCGAGTATTGCGTGGAGGCGGAGATCGAGTTGATGTACTCCTGCTGCGGCGATCGTCAGCGGGGCGGGGTGGACTTGGAGGTTGGCGATAATCGGCTTGGGGTGGACTTGGAGGTTGAAGATATTGGATGCGGGATGGACTTGGATTCCTCGGAGTCAGTGGCCTTGGCGCCGGGCCTAGAAACTTGATGTACTTCTTATTCCATAGAATGATGTTGCGCTTGACATCTCCTAGTTTCATAACGCCTTTAGGCATAGCGATTTCAATCTCTAGGTCCGCAAAATCCTCCACTATGTCATCCACCGTGACACGATCATAGCCTGGCGGAATCAGAAGTGAATGGTGGAGTGCTCCAGGTAGACAAAGTAAAGCAGTGTCGATCGCCACCTTGAAGGACATGTTGTTCATTGGATGATGTAGCTCACATTGTGCCATCTCTCTGACATCATCCACGGGGTAGTGAGGATCCGGTGCATCATCAGCCCAGCCGGACCTCCGTGGAAGCCACGCTGCTTCTCCGCTGGCTAAGATCCAATGCAGGATCATCAACCCGCGGGTGAGTTGACGACGACGGCCTTTGGCTAATTTCATGCATGAGGTTTTTCAGATCAGCTAGGTCCTGATCTACCCTAGAGATCCGGTCTGCCTCCCGGTCCTTCTTTCTCTGACGGCTTCTGTAACTGACATCGTACAGAGGAAACCATGGTGGAGTGATGGAGATCATGCCGGCACGCACAAGATAGAGATCATTGCGCGAAGATTGGCTATACCATGTCACATAAAGTTATATGCATGTGATGTTTATCCTTTTATGTATCTTATTATGCTTAGATCGCGACGGTAGCATTATAAGATGATTCCTCACTTAAAGATCAAGATAAAAACTGTGTTCTCCCCAAGTATGCACCGTTGCGATAGTTCGTCGTGTCCAAGCATCACGTGATGATCGGGTGCTATAGACTCTACGCTCACATACAACGGGTGCAAGCCAGTTTTGCACACGCGGAAATACTTGGGTCTAACTTGACGAGCCTAGCATGTACAAACATGGCCTCAGAACACATGAACCAAAAGGTTAAGCATGAGTCATATGAATGATATGATCGACACTTCGTTGTCCACCATTGAAACCACATCTCTTCTCGTGATGATCGGATTAGGTGTGGTGAATTTGGATCGTGTTCACTAAACAACTTGAGGGATGTTGAATTTAGTGGGAGTTCATCTAGTAATTTGATTAAGTTGAACTATTTATCATGAACATAGTCTAAATTGTACTTCCAAATACTGTAGATCACATGGCCAAGTCCAACTTCAACTTCAACGTTTTTGCTAAGGTAGAAAAGCTTAGAAACAATGGGTCTAACTTCACCAAATGGTTCCGCATTCTGAGAATCATTCTCGCTGGCGGACAAAAGGACTATGTCCTTGAGAAAGCGCTAGGTGACGCCCCTGCTATAGATGCGCCGGCTGATGAAAAAGCTGTTTATCAGTCGCGCAAGGATGATTATGATTTGATTAAGATCGCCATGTTGTATGCTATGGAATCGGATCTTCAAAATCGTTTTGAGGAGTTCGCCGGGCCCTTTGAGATTCTCGAGGAGCTGAAAAACATGTTTCAGACTCAAGCCCGTTCTGAGAGATATGAGATCTCTAAGAAATTCTTTAACTACAAGATGGAGGAAGGGAGTTCCATTAGTGAGCACGCCATTGAGATGACGGGCTACACTCAACGCCTTGAGCAACTGGACTGCAAGATTCCAGAGGAGCTCAAGATTGACACTCCTAGCTACAAAAGTTTTGTAGTTGATCACAATCAGATTGGTTCCACTGATATGATCACTGAGCTCTTTGCTAAGATGAAAGTAGCGGAGGTGAACATCAAAAAGAATAATCATGTGTTGATGGTCAACAAGTCCCCCACCTTCAAGAAAGGTAAGGGTTCAAGGAAGCCCTTCAAGAAAGGCGGCGGCAAGCGCGTTGCCCCTGCTGAGAAGAAGCTCAAGTCTGGTCCTAAACCGGACACTGAGTGCTTCTATTGCAAGGACAAGGGTCACTGTAAGCGCAACTGTCCGAAGTACTTAGCGGACAAGAAGGCTGGCACCATCAAAGGTATATTTGATATACATGTTATTGATGTTTTCCTTACTAGCCCTCGTTGTAGTGCATGGGTATTTGATACCGGTTCAGTTGCTAATATTTGTAACTCGAAACAGGAGCTACGGAATAGACGGCGGCTTGCGAGGGATGAGGTGACGATGCGCGTTGGCAACGGATCAAGAGTTGATGTGATGGCCGTCGGTACGCTCTCCTTAGTTTTACCTTCGATTAGTTTTAAACCTCAATAAATGTTATTATGTGCCTGCGTTGAGCATGAACATTATTTCTGGATCTTGTTTATTGCAAGACAGTTATTCATTTAAATCGGAGAATAATGGTTGTACTATTTATATGAGTAACATCTTTTATGGTCATGCACCTATTGTGAATGGTTTATTTCTTTTAAATCTCGAAAGGGATGAAACACACATCCATAACATTGAGGCTAAGAGATGCAAAGTAGATAGTGATAATGCTACTTATTTGTGGCACTGTCGTCTAGGTCATATTGGTGTAAAACGCATGAAGAAACTCTATTCTGATGGACTTTTGGAGTCTCTTGATTTTGAATCATTTGACACATGTGAACCATGCCTCATGGGCAAGATGATCAAAACCCTGTTCTCCGGTATGATGGAGCGAGCAACGGACTTGTTGGAAATCATACATACCGATGTATGCGGACCGATGAGTGTTTCGACGCGCGGTGGATATCGCTATTTTCTCACTTTTACCGATGACTTAAGTAGATATGGGTATATCTATTTAATGAAACATAAATCTGAAATGTCTGAAAAGTTCAAGGAATTTCAGAATGAAGTGGAGAACCATCGTAACAGAAAGATTAAGTTTCTACGATCCGATCGTGGAGGCGAATATTTGAGTTATGATTTTCTCACGCATCTTAAAGCAAGTGGAATCGTTTCACAACTCACGCCACCCGGAACACCATAGCGCAATGGTGTGTCTGAACGCCGGAATCGAACCTTATTAGATATGGGCCGATCAATGATGTCTCTTACTGATTTGCCGTTATCATTTTGGGGTTATGCATTAGAAACCGCTGCATTCGCTTTAAATAGGGCTCCATCTAAATCCGTTGAGACGACACCGTATGAACTATGGTTTGGTGCTAAACCTAAGTTGTCGTTTCTTAAAGTTTGGGGATGCGAAGCTTACATCAAGAAGTTGATGCCGGACAAGCTCGAACCCAAAGCGGAGAAATGCGTCTTCATAGGATACCCTAAGGAAACTATTGGGTATACCTTCTATCACAGAACCGAAGGCAAAGTGTTTGTCGCAAAGAATGGTTCCTTTCTTGAGAAGGAGTTTCTCTCGAAAGAAGTGAGTGGGAGGAAAGAAGAGCTAGACGAGGTTATTGAACCTTCTCTTGAACTGGAGAGTAGCGCAACACCTGAAATTGTTCCAGTGCCGCCTGCACCAACAATAGAGGAAGCTAATGACAAAGATCATGAAGCTTCGGATGATGCTGCTACTGAACATCGCAGGTCGACAAGGTCGCGTGCCCCTCCTGAGTGGTACGGCAACCCTGTCTTGACTGTCTTGTTAGTAGAAGACAGTGAACCTACGAACTATGAGGAAGCGATGATGAGCCCAGACTCTGAGAAATGGCTAGAAGCCATGAAATCCGAATTGGGATCCATGAGCAAAAACCAAGTATGGACTTTGGTGGACCCTCCTAGCGACCGAAAGGCCGTTGAGTGCAAATGGATCTTCAAGAAGAAAACAGACGCGGATGGTAATGTTACCGTCTATAAAGCACGGCTTGTCGCCAAAGGTTTTCGACAAGTTCAAGGTGTTGACTACGATGAGACTTTCTCTCCCGTAGCGATGTTTAAGTCCATTCGGATTTTATTAGCAATTGTTGTGTTTCATGATTATGAAATATGGCAGATGGATGTCAAGACTGCATTCCTCAATGGCAACATTGATGGAGAGTTGTATATGATGCAACCCGAAGGTTTTGTCGATCCTAAGGATGCTGATAAAGTATGCAAACTTCAGCGTTCCATTTATGGACTGAAGCAAGCATCTCGGAGTTGGAACCTTCGTTTTGATCAAGTGATCAAGAGCTTTGGATTTGTTCCAAATTGCTACGAAGCTTGCATCTACAAGAAAGTGAGTGGGAGATCGGTGACGTTTCTGGTACTATATGTGGATGACATATTGATTATCGGAAATGACATCAACATGCTTAATGATGTGAAGAGTTATTTGAACAAGTGTTTTTCAATGAAAGACCTAGGTGAAGCTGCTTATATATTGGGCATCAAGATCTATAGAGATAGACAAAGACGCCTGATAGCTTTAAGCCAGAGTACATACCTAGACAAAGTTCTGAAAAGGTTCAGAATGGATAAGGCAAAGAAAGGTTTGGTGCCTATGTTGTCAGGTAAGATATTGAGCAAGGCTCAGTGTCCAGCTACGGTAAATGATAGGGAAGCTATGAGCAAAGTGCCTTATGCCTCGGCCATAGGTTCCATCATGTATGCCATGCTGTGTACTAGACCGGATGTGTCCAATGCTCTTAGTTTGACGAGCAGATATCAAAGTGATCCAGGAGTGGAACACTGGACAACCGTGAAGAACATCCTAAAGTACCTAAATAGGACTAAAGAAATGTTCTTAGTCTATGGGGGTGATGAACAGCTTGTCGTAAAAGGTTACGTCGACGCTAGTTTTAACACCGACAAGGATGATTCTAAATCTCAGACAGGATACGTGTATATTTTGAATGGAGGAGCTGTGAGCTGGAGAAGCTGCAAGCAAAGCATGATCGCGGGATCTACAGTAGAAGCGGAATACATGGCTGCTGCAGAAGCGTCAAGTGAAGGAGTTTGGATCAGGAACTTCATCACTGAGCTTGGCGTGGTTCCAAGTGCATTGGACCCACTGGAGATATTGTGTGACAACACTGGCGCCATAGCACTCGCTAAGGAACCAAGATATCATCCAAAGACCAAGCATATCAACCGCAAGTTTCATATAATCCAAGATTATATAGCAGATGGAGATCTGAAGATTAGCAAAGTATCTGAATGTCGCAGATCCATTGACTAAACCTCTTCCACGTGTAAAACATGATCAGCACCTCAGTGCCATGGGTGTGAGATTGTTGCCAGATGTAAACTAGATTATTGACTCTAGTGCAAGTGGGAGACTGTTGGAATTATGCCCTAGAGGCAATAATAAAGATGTTATTATTATAATTCTTGTTCATGATAATGTTTATATTCCATGCTAGAATTGTATTAAGCGGAAACTTTAATACTTGTGTGGTTTGTGAACAACACCGTGTCCCTAGTACGCCTCTATGGACTAGCTCATTGATTAATGATGGTTAAAGTTTCCTAACCATGGACATGCGTTGTCAATTAATAATGAGATCATATCATTGGGAGAATGATATGGTGGACAGACCCAAACTAAGCGAAGCAATTAGATCTTGTCATCGTGTTCGTCTTTGCGAAGCTTTTCTTATGTCAAATATTGTATTCCTTAGACCATGAGATAATACAACTCCCTGGTATCGGAAGAAAGCTTTGAGGTCATCAAACGTCATCCTATGAGAGGGTGATCATAAAGGTGTCTCTCAGGTGATCGGAAAGTATTTGTTGGGTTGTATGTATCGAGATGGGATTTGTCCCTCCCAAGTTGGAGATATATACTTCGGTCCCACTCGGTAATCGATATCAACACCGCTTGCAAGCATGTGGTTAAGGAGTTAATCACAAAGTGATATCGGATTACGGAACGAGTAAAGTACTTGCTGTGAACGAGATTGAACTAGGTATGACGGTACCGACGATCGAATCTCGGGCAAGTAAAATATCGCGAGACGAAGGGAATATATATATGGGATTGATTGAATCCTGGCATCGTGGTTCATCCGATATGATCATCGATGAATGTGTGGGAGTCAATATCGGTTTCCAGGCCCCGTTGTTGATTATTGATAGAAGATCATGTCTGCATATTCTCGAACCCGCAGGGTCACACACTTAACGTGTCTCGACGCTAGGATAGATTGGATAATTGGTTTATGAGTTTTTGTTCAGAGTCTCGGATGGGATCCGGGACATCACGAGTGGTTCCGGAGTGGTCCGGAGAATAAGATTCATATAAGGAAGTGCAGTTTTTGGAGTTCGGAATTGTTCCGGGTTAATCGGTATTGTACCGAAAGATTCTAGAACCTTCCGGAAGGGGACCAACGTGGCCCCACCTTCCGGGATGGGGCATGGGCCTATGAGGGAGTGCCCTGGCCGCATTGGGCCAGGGGCACAAGGCCCCATAGGGCCCAGCCGGCCAAGAGAGGTTTAAACTCTAGATAGAGCCTCTAGAAGGGGGGTTTCCTTGCCCCCCACTCTTCCTCCTTGGGGCCGCCGGCCTTGGCTTGGGGGAGGGGCTAGGGCTGCGCCCACCCCTCTATATATAGAGGGCTGGGGGCGCACCAACCCCCCACACCTTCCCCTCCAACTCTAGCCGCCCTGCTGCCCTTCCTCTCTCCCTCCCGACTGTTTGTAGGCGAAGCCCTGCTGCAGAAATTCTCCACCATATACAGCACGCCGTCGTGTTGTAGATCCAATCCGTCTCTCCACCATACTTGCTGGTCCGAGGAAGGAGGAGACGTCGAGGTGCTGCACGTGTGCATCTCACGGAGGCACCGCCACTTGTGGTGCTAGATCGGATCGGATCGCGAGGAGGAGAAGCGAGTACGACTACATCACCCACGTTCCGACGAACGTTCCGCTGTGCGAATTTTCAAGGGTATGAAGATCTAATCCAATCTCTCTCGTTGTTTGCATCTCCTAGATTAGATCTTGGCTTTCCCTCTGTTCGCATCCGTAGAAAATTTTGATTTACTATGCCGCGAAACCCTTCAGCGGGTTGAGCTACGGCCCGGGACTAGTGTGTTTTTTCGGCCGCTTGATTTTCACGCGCGCACGCACCCTCTAGTCCCGGGTCCAGCCACGACCCGCGACTAGTTTACTTTTTGTAAATTTCTTTTTTAAATTCAAATCAAATATAAAACTTTGGAAAATCATATCTTTTATTGTAAAAATCCAAATAAAACAAATAATATGTCTATTATTATCAGAAAAATATAAAGAATCTTAATATAATATCCATTTATCTGTTTGCATCATTTATAAATTATTTCATTTGTAAATTTCTTTTTTTAGTTCAAATAAAATATAAAACTTTGGAAAATCATATCTTTTATTGTAAAAATCGAAATAAAACAAATAATATGTCTATTATTATCAGAAAAATATAAAGAATCTTAATATAATATCCATTTATATGTTTGCATAATTTATAAATTATTTCATTTGTAAATTTCTTTTTTAATTCAAATCAAATATAAAACTTTCGAAAATCATATCTTTTATTGTAAAAATCCAAATAAAACAAATAGTATGTCTATTATTATCAGAAAAATATAAAGAATCTTAATATAATATCCATTTATCTGTTTGCATCATTTATAAATTATTTCATTTGTAAATTTCTTTTTTTTAATTCAAATCAAATATAAAACTTTGGAAAATCATATATTTTATTGTAAAAATCCAAATAAAACAAATAATATGTCTATTATTATCATAAAAATATAAAAAATCTTAATATAATAACCATTTAGTCCCGGTTGTAGTCACAAACCGAGACTAAATATATTTCCCGCCATTTTCCACTGCTTCCCGCCAAGTTTTCCCGCCCTTTCCTTTTTTGTTGAGCTTTTAGCCCCGGTGGTAGTCACTAACCGGGACTAAAGATATTTCCCGCCATTTACCAAAGCTTCACGCCATGTTTTCCCGCCCTTTCCCTCTATATCTAGGGCGATCGCGCCATGGCTATCCACACATCGACACCTTCCTCTCTTAGAACAATGGACAACGCCTACAGGGCCATTCTAACCCTCGAGGAGACCGAGGCACTGTGCGCCACCAACTACCCTTGTCCGCCGGGCTACCGGCCGCCCGCCGGCTGGATGCTGAGCGCTGGAGGGGTTCCTGTCCCTCCTGTCCCTCAAGGTTCCGCACACCAGACGACCATCACGAACCACTTCTACCACGAGCTCACGCCGGAGCAGCGGATGGATCCCCAGTGGGATCCCGACAACTACGACACCTGGAATGCCTTCTTCGCTAATAGGTGGGAAAGGGAGCTCGCAAGGTACGAGGGTGATGGCCCTCCCCCGGTGAACCACAACGAAGCCGGCCGTTGTCTGTGGTGGGCGAATCGTACTATCATCGGAGTGATGCGCTACATGGCCGGGGGAGACCATCCTCGCCTGCGGTGCCCACAAGTCCACCCGCCATAGAGCCACAAGAAGGCCCCACCCCCGCCCGGCGGTAGCGGCATCGTCTTCCAGGGGACCCCTCCCTCGCCCTTTCGTGAATCCGAGGCCGGAATGGCCCCTGGTATATGCCATGGCTGGGCTGAGGATCCCCGGAGTGGCAGGTGACGATGACGATGATGATGACGATGACGAAGAAGACCCTGAAGCTACGTACTATAGGACTAGGCATGATTATAACTAAAGGGGGCGGCTTTAGTCCTGAGTGTTAGCTAGTCCCGGTTTGTCCCGATTTTTAATATTAATAAATGTCTCGAGTGTTACCTAAATATGAAGATGTTGTATTTAGAGGAAAAGGCCTATAAATAGAGCAGGCTGGATCGAGCAGCCTATAAATAGAGGGAAATGCCTATAAAGAGAGGGTTCATCTTTAGTCCCGGTTGGATAAACCAACCGCGACTGAAGGGATTACGGCAGACTGGGACAGGCAGCACTAATAATAGGGGTGAGTGTCGACATTATGTCGTGCGGCTTGTACCTTGTCCCGGATGGTGTCATCAACCGAGACTAAAGATGAACATTTAGTCCCGGTTGGAGACACCAACCAGGACAAAACATGAGTCAGCACTAATAATAGGGGTGAGTGTCGACATTATGCCGAGCTGCTTGTACTATAAATAGGCATCCTTGTGAGTTCAGTCCTCCGGCCAGTTTGAGGCATCTCCAAGATGGTTTTCGAGAGCAGGGACACCACTACAGCCAGTTTCAGGGAGATGCCGCCGGAGCCCAGTCCTCCGGCATCTCCAAGAAACTGGTCATAGAGGAACTCCCTAAAATGTGAAATTAGTTAGCTCCCAGGCGTATTGATCTAGTTAGAGAAGTTACAAACTACAAGATGGTTTTCGAGAGCAGGGACACCACTACGGCCAGTTTCAGGAAGTTGCCGCCGGATCCCAGTCCTCCGGCATCTCCAAGAAACTGGTCATAGAGGCACTCCCTAATATGTGACCTCACGCGTTTGGAGATCAAATCTTAATGGTAAGTATGAATCGGGACTAAAGGCCCCCCTTTAGTCCCGGTCCAGCCACAAAACGGGACTAACACACTCAAGATTGTTTGCAGACAACACTATAAAAATGGACACATGGAGCTTCTTCACTATAAAATGTTACAATTATTACACGTCATTTCTTCGCGTGTGTTCCTTTCTGATCCCGCCGTATCCATGGAGCATCTTCATTCATTAACATGATGCTTGGGTCATCCTTCACCGCGAAGGGCGGAATTTCATGAAACTTATCACAATCTTCTGACATGTCTGTCTTGTCCTCCACTCCCACGATGTTTCTTTTTCCTGAAAGAACTATGTGGCGCTTTGGCTCATCGTCTGATGTATTCTTTTTCTTATTTTTTCTTTTTCTAGGTTTGGTAGATATGTCCTTCACATAGAAAACCTGAGCCACATCATTGGCTAGGACGAATGGTTCTTCTAAGTACCCAAGATTGTTGAGATCCAACGATGTCATTCCGTATTTCTTGTCTACCTCAACCCCTCCTCCTGTCAGCTTGACCCATTTGCACCAAAACAAGGGGACCTTAAAAGTAGGTCCATAGTCAAGTTCCCATATCTCCTCTATGTAACCATAATATGTGGTCTTTGACCCATTGCTGTCTATTGCATCAAAGCGGACACCACTGTTTTGGTTGGTGCTCTTTTTATCTTGGGCTATCGTGTAAAATGTATACCCATTTATCCCATACCCTTGGAAAGTCAATATACTCGAAGATGGTGACCTAGACAACAAGTATAGCTGATCTCCAAGAGTGTTGTTTTTGATGAGATGTTGCAACCAACCGCCGAAACTTTTCATGTGTTCATCTCTAATCCAAGAGTCATTATTTCCAGGGTTGTTGGAGCGTAAGATTTTCTTGTGTTCCTCGATATATGGGGCTGCCAAGATAGAATTCTGTAGAACGGTGTAATGTGCTTCGGTGTAAGAATGTTCGTCCCTACGTATTATTGATTTCCTTCCTAGAGTATCCTTTCCACTCAGTCTCCCCTCATACCGCGATTAAGGAAGACCAGTCGGCCTAAGGTCAGGAACAAAGTCAACACAAAATTCAATGACCTCCTCTGTTCCATATCCCTTGGAGATGCTTCCTTATGGCCTAGCACGGTTACGAACATATTTCTTTAAGATTCCCATGAACCTCTCAAAGGGAAACATATTGTGTAGAAATACAGGACCGAGAATGGAAATCTCTTCGACTAGGTGAACCAGCAGGTGCGTCATAATATTGAAGAAGGATGGTAGGAACACCAACTCAAAACTGACAAGACATTGGACCACATCATTCTGTAACCGTGGTAGATCTTCATGATTGATTATCTTCTGAGAGATTGCATTTAAAAATGCACATAGCTTCACAATGGATACTCGAACATTATCTGGTAGAAGCCCCCTCAATGCAATCGGAAGCATTTGTGTCATAATCACGTGGCAGTCATGAGACTTTAGGTTTTGGGACTTTTTTCTGCCATATTTATTATTCCCTTTATATTTGACGAGAAGCCAGACGGGACCTTAATACTGCTTAGGCATTCAAAAAATATTTCCTTCTCTTGTTTGGTAAGAGCATAGCTGGCATGACCTTGAAACCATTCTGGATGCAGGCCATCTGGGTCTTTCATACGTTCATGGTCCTTTCATGCTTCCGGTGTATCTTTTGTCTTCCCATACACGCCCAAGAAGCCTAGCAGGTTCACGCAAAGATTCTTCGTCACATGCATCACATCGATTGCAGAGCGGACCTCTAAGAATTTCCAATATGGTAGCTCCCAAAATATAGATTTCTTCTTCCACATGGGTGCGTGTCCTTCAGCGTCCTTCGGAACAGATTTTTCGCCAGGACCCTTTCCAGAGGTTACCATTTGATCCAAATCTTTGACCATATCAAATATATCAGCACCAGTACGCTCCTTAGGCTTCGTCTGGTGACATGCCAGACCGTTGAAATGCTTGCGTTTTTTTCTTAAGGGATGCTTGGCCAAAAGAAATCGACGATGTTCATTGTATACATTCTTCTTACAATGTTCCAAATATATACTTCCAGTCTCATCTAAATAGTGTGTGCATGCATTGTATCTCTTGTTTGACTGTCCTGAAAGGTTACTAAGAGCAGGCCAATCATTGATTGTTACGAAAAGCAATGCTTGGAGGTTAAATTGTTCCTGCTTGTGCTCATCCCACACGCGTATCCCGGGTTCGTGCCACAACTGTAAAAGTTCTTCCACTAATGGCCTTAGGTACACATCAATGTCGTTGCCGGGTTGCTTTGGACCTTGGATCAACACTGGCATCATAATGAACTTTCGCTTCATGCACAACCAAGGAGGAAGGTTATAGATGCATAGAGTCATGGGCCAGGTGCTGTGACTGGAGCTCTGCTCCCCAAAGGGATTCATGCCATCTGTACTTAGACAAAACCTTAAACTCCTTGCGTCATCTGCAAAGTCCGGATACTTTCTATCGATTTTTCTCCATTGCGACCCATCAGCGGGGTGTCTCAACATCACGTCTGACTTACGTTTCTCTTTATGCCATCGCAACAACTTGGTGTGCTCTTTGTTTCTGAATAAGCGTTTCAACCGTGGTATTATAGGAGCATACCACATCACCTTGGCAGGAACCCTCTTCCAGGGGGGCTCGCCCTCATCTCATACTCCTCACCGCGGTAGAGGATGCAGTCATTAGGGCATGCATGTATCTTCTGAACCTCTAAACCTAGAGGGCAGACAACATTCTTTGCTTCGTACGTACTGGCGGGCAATACGTTATCTTTTGGAAGCATATTCTTCATCATTTTCAGCAACTTTTCAAATGAGGAGTCAGGTATAGCACGCTCAGCCTTCCATCGCAGCAATTTCAGTGTGCTGCCTAGCTTTTTCAACCATTTTTGCAATTTGGGTACAACAATTTTTTGTGATCCTCTAACATGTGATTGAACTTCTCCCTATCCTTTTCAGTTTTATAATCTCTTCGTGCATCGGCAATGGTCCGACCAAGATCATCAGCGGGTTCATCATGTGTCTCTTCTTCATCCTCCCCTTCAGCATCCCCCATGGAAGTATCTCCGTACTCAGGGAAACCATGATAGTTGTCATCCTCCTCCTCTTCTTCATTGTCTTCCATTATAACCCCTCTCTCTTCGTGCTTGGTCCAACAATTATAACTGGGCATGAAGCCAGACTTCAACAGGTGGCTGTGAAGGGTTTTTGAGTCAGAGTAATCCTTCAGATTCCTACATCCATTACATGGACATAATACAAAACCATTGCGCTTGTTTGCATTAGCAACATGGATGAATTCATGCACGCCATTAATGAACTCGCCAGAGCGTCGGTCAGTACCGTACATCCATTTCCGGACCATCTGCATTATAGTAAAAGTATATCAAAAACCATTACACAACATGATAAAATTATTACAAGTTATATTGAGAGCTTCTAGAGCATTAATTTTGAATTTTGAAAAATTTACATGCACCAATTTGTGAATTGGATAAAACAATCAACATGATAAATGTAGAGTTTTTTATTATTGTTGTATCAGTGAAAACATCATTCCATTCTAAGCTCTAAAACTCTAAAATTACACATTTCAATTTTCAGTAACTATGTGTCTAATCAAAATTTGTTACACATATATATCAAAATCCTTCTAGCTACTTCTAGAGCATGCATGCATTGATCCATATCTCTATACTTCTAGAGCATTATAGAGCTAAAGTAGCAATAAGAGATGAAAGAATGAAGTTCTAACCTTTTAAAGCTTTGGATTTAGGTGTTGCAAACTAAATCTTGACAAATCTTGAGAAAAAATGGCATGAACTCTCTTGCTTCTTTGAGAAAAATGGCCACCATATGCTTTAGGGCAGCAGGACAGGAAGCAGAATATATAGTGGTGGACAACTAGTCCCGGGCCGTGATACGATCCGGGACTAATAGTCCACGAAAAGACCAGCTGGCCTGCTCCAGGTCATTAGTCCCGGTCCGTATAGTGACTACGACCGTTTCTAGCCGTTAGAGGCCTCACGGTCCGGGACTAGTGCTCCCACTAGTCGCGGGCTGTGCCAGGCCGGGACTGCTGGCCTTGTTCACGTCGAACTGAAGATGGTTTTTCCAGTAGTGGTCAAAGTCCACGCCTCCTCCCGTGGCACCTCGTCCTCGTCTTCCTCGACCTTGGCCTCGACCCCGTCCTCCTCGACCTCGGCCTCGACAGAATAAGAATATTTATAATATCAATTGTATACAATATAAAGGTATGTTTTATAGCGAGTCTAACTATATTTATTACATATTTTATATATTGATATTTTTTCTTATATTCGTAGTCAAAGTTTATGAAGTTTGACTTTGACTAAATCTAAAACGCAAAGTAATTTGAGACAGAGGAAGTATATTTCAAGAATAAAAAATGACTCATGTTCAGTTTAGTGTTGTACGAGTATTACCAGAGATAGTACTATCTTTTCGTTTCTACAACTTATTTTATGCAAGAGAAATAACACATTGGAGTGGAAAGAGGGATGCGTTTGGTGCATGCCACGTCCTTGCAGAGCATGGATGTGAGGAGAAACATATAGCTCATGGAAAATAGATTGGAGGAGTTGGGTGCATCGGTCGGCAGCTGATATATAGTGAGGGAAGCAAGGCATGACGCCGGTGGAGGAATATTACTGGTAAGATCACATCAATAATTACAATAGTATGGGAGTAGTTTTATTCCACCCCCCCGCACGTGCGTCGAAGACGATAAATCTTTCCATCCATCAATCATCATTATATATAATATTCAGTAAATGCTGATACATGGTAAATAGCAAATACTCTCTCCGTTTCAAAATATAAGATGTTTTAGCTTTGTAAAATAAATATATCTAGACTACTTTTAGTATATAGGTTCACTCATGTTTGGAGTGAATCTATACACTAAAACAAGTGTAGATACATTCTCTTTACAAATCTAAAACATCTTATATTTTGAAACGGAGGAAATACTAGATATCTCCAAAAAAATAACATAGCATATCAAGGTCCACTTGGGTAAAGAACCACGAGCGCCCAGGAGTGTGACCTTCACAATAGATCACGATTTACTTTTTAGTGTATATATCACAATTTAGTTATAGATACGATGCGGTTGCGGCTACAGAGGAACACTGATATACTGTCCCATCGTCCTTAAAACAGTGTGTACTTTTTGTTCTTGTTTTAAGTCTTTTAAAAAAAACTTTGATCAATTTGATTGAAAAAAATATTATTATATGTGTCATCAAACCGGTATATGAAACTATATTTTAGAACGGATCAAGTGACACGATTAATTAGTACCACAAATGTTTCGATGGTTCCCTAAGAAATTGATCAAACTTTAAATATATGACTAATGACAAGAGCTAAAAATACGCCAATTTGAGAAAAAAAAGGGAGTATATAGCATAAACTTTACTCGAATGTGAAATACTAGATCAGCTAATTAGTATAAGTGCTTCAAACAAAAACTTAATTAGTATAACCCGTACCTAGGTCGATTAGAATCTGGACATTAATTAAGATAAAAACGTACGGGGTATGTGTAGAACTGTAGCAAGATTGAAGTCAGAGAGCAAAGATGATCGCGGCCTGCTTCACATCAATAACTTGAACTAATGAATAATAATAATACAGATACGAACCGCTTGCAGTTCAAAACAAGACTGGTAATTAAACAACCGAACTCTCTATTGTGACATAAAATTATTATCGTAAAATCTAACGACAGTTCTGAACAATGTGTACGAGCACCCCCTACATATATGCCTATACGCCGAGACAGTCGAGGAAGTATGTGGCGACTGCGTCCTTGAGCCATGAGACGCCCCTCAGGTGACGAAGCTTGCACTGGTCATCCTTGCAGCGGCACACCGGGAGACCGACCAGCTGGCTCTTCACGACGGGCTTGTCGACGACGGCGATCTCGCAGCGCAGCACGAAGGAGTCGTCCCGGAGGTACTCGGGCGACTTCTCCAGCTCCTTCTTGGAGATGGTGAGGCACCAGTGCTCCCTGTCGGTCCCATGAGTGAAATCCACCACGCGGCGTTTCCCAGCAAACCGTGCCGGTGCCGGGTCCGTACCGTGAGGCACGAGGCTGAACCCGACCTCGACGCGGACGTTCCCGTCGACGGCCAGCTTCCAGCCGTCGGCCATCTTCAGGGAGAAGCACAGGGTGGTGCAGTCCTTCTCCTTGCCCCTGTTCGGGTAGTAGCGGATCGTCCAGGCGTGACCCGCCGCCATGAACTTGTGCGTGGAGATGTGCTCGCCGGGGGCGTAGAGCTTGGTCACCGAGTAGCCCTCCACCGTCACCTCGTGCGAACCGTTGCTCGTCGTGGCCGTGATGGTCGACCGCGCGGACGGCGGCGGAAACCGGGTGCTCGCCGCCATGGCTGCTAGCTCGTCGCCGATCCGCGGATTATCTAGGAGAAACGTGATTATTGGTGCGAGACCCTGGATGGATCGATCGATCGATGAGACGTTTCTGCTTGTTTGTTCTTCGTCCGTACGTGGGGCGTGTGCATCTTATACTACTCCTAGCTACGCCGTGCCCGTGGCCTAGTCGATGTTGGATTAGTTCTTCAGTACAATGATTATCTGAACCGGCCTAAATTTCTTTTGGGCAGTGCTAGGCGTCTCCCGGGGATGGAAACTTTCCATCACCCGGGTCCCAGCCGTCGGATCGGCTCAGATCTACGGTCAGATCTCATTTCTGTCGATTCATCCCACTTTTGCTATAATTAGTTTCGCTTTTGCTACATGTAGCAGAAAACGGTTCGACCCAGAAAATAGAATAGATAGACTAGACCTCGCCGGAGAGTTCACCGGAGACCTTGTAGCAAAATTTTGTGCTAATGTATCATATTCGACCTTGCCGGAGACCTTCGCCGGTAGACCTCGTCGGAGACCCTGTAGCAAAAAATTTACGCTACTGTAGCAAAACCACAAAATGTATGTAGCAAAAAAAATCATATTGTACAAATCTGATCTCGTCGGACACCTCGCCGGAGACATTGTAGCAAAACATATATATCGTTGTAGCAGAAAACGAAACTTGTGTAGCATACAATTTATAGCAAAATTTAAAGCTGCAGATAGCACCACCGGATGTGTCTTAGAGTCACCACCGACCACATTAGCAAAACTTGACATGGCTCGTAGCACTTCTGCCGGGCGCACGTAGCGCCTCCACCGTCCTCATGTAGCAAGGATTGGCCATGGCCGTTGCGGTCGTCGCCGTGGGCCGAGGTGTGGCAAAGGATTGGCCATGGCGAGCGAGAGATGAGAAGGTCATCCTCCGCCGAAGCGCCTCCTGCTGTGGCCTCCATCAACGGCAGTCACCTGGGGAGCAGCGCGGTCCAGGGCGACGGAGGCTAGGGCAGCGACGACGTGCGACCAGGACGATGGCGGCTAGGGCAGCGACGCGCGGCCACCAGCAGATCGAAGGTGCCAGAACGGCGGCGCGGGAGGACAGCATCGGCGGGCCTGCATCACGAGAGGTGCGGTAGCCATGGAAGTTACGAGAGAGAGAAAAGGAATATTGAAGAGATAAGGTAGATGGGCCCATCACGATTGCGTCCATCTCTCACGCGCAACCCGGGGGATAAAATCACCCGATCCCCCGAGGAAAGGGTATCGTTTTCCATTTCTTTTTCGATGTGTCATTAACTTTTACGGGGGTAATTGACCAGCCCAATATTTTCGCTATCCAAACAGCCTTTTACATGACCAGCCCAATATCGTCTATATTTTAAGTAAAACGCGCTCTTACAATAACATCCTTTTTTCTTGCGGGAAATCAATATAATAATGAAGGATCAAAATAATTTATGAGCTAAACGGACCTCACGAACGGCTCCAAACTTTCGTACACATTTGAGAACGATCCAACTGTTCTATCTAACTCACACCTGTTATATGTTGATCCAAATTCTATAAAGTATAGACCAGTTTTAGACTCATTACACTCGGCCCGTGCCCAACAGGGACACCTGTGGAGGGTGCGGGGGGTGACAGCCCCTCGCGAAACGGTATGGAACATCGAAGAAATAGGTTTCCACCAATATATAAACCTCTTGTAAGCCATCGGTTGTGATGAGTTGCATTTGTGAAATCCCCGCCATTTGTAAACACTCCCCGATATAGTAAAGTTTTGTTGGCTGGCGCCCGTGGTTTTTTCCTCTCTTTGTTGGAGAGGTTTTTCCACGTTAAATCTGTGTCCCCTTTGCTGTGTTTTGATTTCGATCTTTGTTATTTACTTATCGCAATTATAACAAGTGGTATCAGAGCCCAATGTTCCAATCTAGGGTTTGCGACATGTCGTCATTGAAATTCAATCTACTGCAGCTGGACTACACCACAAGATTCTCCTTGGGTCAGGTGAAGATGCGGGCGATTCTCGCCCAAACTTCTGATTTTGATGAAGCGCTGGATGGATTCGGCGGAAATGATGCTAAGAGCTGGTCCGACGAAGATAAGCGAAAGGACAGTAAGGTTTTGTCTTTGATTCAACTTCATCTGTTCAATAATATTTTACAAGAAGTAGTGGAGGTGAAATATGCTGCTGCCATATGGGCAAAACTGGAAATGATCTGTGTCAAAGGATCTAACCAGTAAGATGAACGTGAAGATGAAGTTGTTCTCGCATAGGCTGCAAGAAGGTGGATCAGTAATAAATCACATATCTGTTTTTAAAGAGATTGTTTTAGACTTGCAGTCTATGGAGGTAAAATATGATGACGAGGATTTAGCTCTTCTACTCTTATGCTCGTTGCCTAGTTCCTATACAATTTTTTGTGATACAATATTGTTGAGCCGTGATGAACTAACCCTTTCTGAAGTACATGCTTCCCTCAAATAAAGGGAAAAGATGAAAACTATGGTATGTGTAGATGGGACATCATCCAAGGCTGAGGCTTTATAGGTTCATGGCAGGACCGAGCAGAGGAACAACAACTATGTCAACAGAGATAAGAGCAAGGACGGTAGAGGTCATTCAAAGTCCAAGGGAAAGGATAAATTCTACAGGTATTGTAAGAAATCCAGTCACGTTATTGATGATTGTTGAAATTGTAGAATAAGAAGAAAAGGAACAGAACTTACCAACCGAAAGATAAGTCTGAAGGTAGGTAAAGCTGTCATTGTTTTTGATAGTTCTGATGGTGAATGTTTAGCCATTTTTGCTGCTTGTGCTTCTCATGATGATGAATGGATACTTAATACTACATGTTCATTTTATATTTGCTATAACAAAGATTGGTTTAGTTCATATGAGTCTGTGCATACTGGAGATTTTGTGCATGTGGGGAATGACAACCCATGCCATATTGTTGGTGTTGGATCTATTAAGATCATGACACATGATGGCAAGACACGCACGTTGAGCAAGGTGAAGCATATACCAAGCATGGCCAGAAATTTGATCTCCCTGAGTACCATGAATGTTGATGGATACAAGTATGCCGGAGGGCATAAAGTTCTGAAGGTATCTGTAACGCCCCCGAATCGGGTCTATGCAGATCTCAGCATTTCTCGCCAAAATCTGCATAAAGCGATTCAAAGACGCCTACCAAACACTTTCGTGTGGGTGGGGTTTGAATACAAGTAGTTACATCACAGTAGTTTACAACAGAGTCCACAAGAACTTATATACAACAACGACTCAACGAGTCGAGAATACAAAAGATACAATACGAAGATACAACTCAAGGAGAAACCAAAATAGAATCCGAGTACAGACAAGATCCAAATGGGACTAAGAGTCCAGAAGAATAACCAAGTGGTGTCCGTAACCTTGCCCAGGCCAAGCCGTAAGGGTAACCTTGCTAACGTCGTCAATCACATACCTGTCAAGCCAAAAGGGTGCCGACAAAGGGCAAAGGAAAACAGAAAGAGAGCGGTCAGTACTGAGGCCAGTACACGGCGAGACTAGAATTCGGCGGTCCTCGCCTACATAGGTATGGTGGGCTCAGTGGCAACAAAACTTGCACTATCTAACTTATAGAGACACGCTACAACTTCGGCTATTAGAGAGAGATAAGAGAGCGCTATGAGGTAACGATAATATAACACCAAACATAACCCATCCGAAGATTTCCCCCTCGAAGACCAGTCGAGGAAGTCCTCTTACAGAACACACACGGTGGCAATTTTAGTTAAGCAGGTGTTTAGTTGATAAGGCTAATTACTAATCATATTATTAAAGAGGCAAAACATTAGTGGCGTTGTCTATGATCATGACACTGTACTCCTGAGGCGTCCATAATCGTGGACACACGGCTTCTCGAAAAGATTTACCCTGCAGGGGTGCACTACTGTACCCAAACGCATGCTCAACCCTTTAGGCAACATATTACGCGTGCCATTCGAATCTCACAACAAGAACTGTCCCTTAACTACGCGCGTATCCAGAGGCATCACCTACTGTGGGGAACCAACCAAGAGGTACGATGATTCTCAAGGAAGGCATAGCGTTTGCGCCTACTGGTGGATCGGGCCCTGCGGGGTAAGGTGCCGCCACCGTGTACCGCGATTTATGTATGCAAGACATGGCAATCCACCAAACATCAAGTCCGAAAACATATCAACTCATCCATGTCTGAGGACATATTATGCGTATGCACCAAATGGAAAACCAATTTTGTAACCCTCTGGATATACGAATAGCGCCGATAGTTGAGGGGGTTCCCAGAGGCCCCACGTTTGGTTAGCGCGATCAACTCAGAACTGGTATCGTAGAACGAACGGGTCCTAGGTCGGCTCAAGCAGTTCCCAAAGTTGGTCCCTGTCGGGGCCTTATCATTAGGTGAAACCATAACCAACAACATGAGATTAATTATCTTATCACCAACCATATCTAGGTATCATGTTCCACCTGTATGAGAGCGACACTAAGCATGCCTACGACTCGCAAGGACAAAGATACCTAATCAAACAAGACAATAGGATAACCAAGGCAATATAGTATAGCAGGTAAATAAAGGAACGGTACTATAGCATCGACAATAAGGATAGCAATAGATCAAAGGAAGAAAATAAAGACTATAAACGCAAAATAGGTAGAAGGGGGAGAATGCTCGCCTGTGAGACAAAGTCGGGTAGCCAGAGGCTTGTCGTATCTCACATCGACTTATCGTCCTATCCGGTGAAGTAGCAAACACTAGAAGGAACAACCGGTGCAATATTTAATACTAGACGGAAGATCCGGCATGTTTATAATATGATGCATGACGTGGCAATATGCGGTCCTACTTAGCAATATTAAAGGGGATCGGAATCCCGACAAATAGATAATATGGTTCTAGTTGTTTATCTATCCCGCAATTTAATGTTGACTTAACAAGACAAATCATGGCGGTTCGCTACACAAATTTAAATGGAGTCGAGATAATATAAATATAGCCCGCATATGATCTCCATATTTAATTTAGGTGAATCGTCAAAGTACTCCCAAACAAATAAACATGTATGCATGCGAGTATGGATGGATTAATATGCAACAAGTTATATTATATATATTATAACAAAATAGGGGTCTCGGATAGGGTTCGCACATCTCGGATCGACGATCTTGTTGTTCACCGAGGGGGTCGACAGGTTCGACCTCTAGGGTCTTGACCATTGGATCCGTGAAGACGGTCATGGCATCCGGGAAGGCGATCATGGCTCGGGGCTGCGGATCCTCGAGATCGGGGCCTTCGGATCCGTGACGTAGGCCTTGGCGTCCTTGTCGGAGTACTCGGGTATCATTGCCGGACTTGGATCGGCAGCGGGTCGTCGACTAACCATAGAGGTTCCGATGGCGGCATCGATCGGAGTCGTGCGTCTTGGGGTGGTCATCTCACTCTTTGGTTCAGAATGGGCATCTCCACATCATAGTAGCACACCCATCTTACTTATTCTCTTCACCATCTGAGCTTGCAATGGCAAACAAACATTTCGGGCATTACTCCTACTGAAAGCCATTAACATAGCACAAACAGGTCAACGGGACGGAAGGCACGACAACAAGAACCCAAAGTTCTCGGCAAATGTTGGTGCAGAGGATAACCGGCTGCTAGAAAGCTTGGTCAGGCCACGACAGGGTTGGCCATGGCGCTCGGGGAGGCAACAGTGCAGGGCGCCATCGCAGGACGACGCGGAACCGGGCAGAGGAGGAGGCGGGCGAGCGCAGGCCACGACCGGACGCGTCAGAGAGGGAGGAGCGGTACGCACGACAAGGAGAACGACGATGGCTTGGCGCACGGACGGTGTGGCGCGGGGCAGGAGGTTGAGGCCGACGCGGTCCCGTGGGGACGAAGCGACTCGATGCCGGGGAAGCGCCGGGGCAGCGGTTGTGGCCGGAGCGGGGTCCGCACGACCTCGCTGGGAAAACAGGCATGGATGGCGGCGGCGGGACGAGCTTGGCTTCGAGCTGGGTAGAGGACGCGCAGGCCGCAGCGGCGACAGCTGTTGCAGGCGAGGAAGGAAGCTCGCGAGGTTGGAGCGCTGGAGGTTGACGCGAAGGGAGGCGGCGCTCGAGCAGGGAGGCGAGGCCGATGAGAGAGGGCGAGGACGAAATGCAGGCGCCGGGGAAGAGGACGATGCAGGCAGGGGAGGCGGCGCTCCCACGTCCCTGGCGGCGGCAGGGAGGCGAGGGGATCGAGGGATGGGGTCGCGATAGGGAGACGGTTCTTCGTACGGTTCCTGGGCGCGTTGGGTGCGTGCGTTGCGTGTCTGGGTGCGTGTGTCCTGGGTTAGGTGTGTGTAGGTGTGTGCGTGAACGTGGTGTGTGTGGTCGGTTGGTGTGGGTGCGTGCGTGAGGGTCAGGTAGGTGTGGATGGCATGCATTGCAGTGTGTGCGTGCCTGGCGGCGGCGGGGTGTGGGATGGCTGCAGGGTGGGGGGTTTCTAGGATTTGGGTTTGAGGGATCTAGGGCTAGGATTTAACGGGGTGGTAGGCTGCTGGTTTGCTGGGTTTTTGGCCCAGCAGGCTGGCGGCCTCCCCCCATAAAACATTTTTATTTTTATTTTTATTTCTTTTAGTTTTAAAGACTTTTGTAAATAGTTTTTAGACAAATAAGAGATCTAGAAAAGGCCGGGGTTTCAATTTGAAATAAAAGAGGGGACTAATTAGAAGATAAAATAGGTTTTTGGTTAAAATATTTTAGGTCAAAAGTATGCATGGTGTCATGATGATGCAAAATAGAAAATAACACGCAATTTTATTTCGGAATATTTTCCGGGGCATTACAACTCGACACCACTAACGAGGGATCTCGTCCCGAGATCCAAGCAAAAACACCGGGGAAAGTGGGGTTGATGATTGGATATTCTTGAGTAGGGTTGATGGTCGCGACACCACTAACAAGACTTCTTGTTCCGTCTTGAAATTGTCGACACCACCAACAAGGGTTTGTTGCTCACGTTCTTTGGAAGAACACTCCGGAGGGGAAAAGGCGAAAGTAGAGGTATCAAAGATAAGGCCCCCTTTAACTTCCATGAAAGGAGTAGAAGTCACATGGATCCACCACATCAATGTAATAAGAGTGAATGATAAGAGTAGTGGTATGGTCATGACTCCATCCCGCACTCAAAGCATTACTCTGTACATGAATAGAAGATTCATGCAACCAACTCTCGGGATTCACACTGAAGGTCTTGACAATCGGTATTAACAAAAGATTCAAGTAGATGATGTCGTCGTAGAAGTTACAGGACACCGAAAAACATTTGAAAAGAGATCAGATAGAATGAAATCCAGATGTAGCGACACCGTTGCAAAAAGGAAGGAAGTGGAACCCTAAAGGTACGACGGAAAACGCATCCACGAGAATCCTATACTTGAACAAGGTAAGTGGGAAGATTAAAACACGCAAAGATAAGAAGACAAAGAATAGAGGTAAGGAGTAAAATCAGAGCTAATCAGATCTATCCAACGCATTTATAGCAAAATAGTTTTGACACTAGACATCGGTTGTTAGCTAGGTTATCCTACAGGCTGGACCAGTGGGGTATCGTAAACCTTTGCTCTGATACCACTTGTAACGCCCCCGAATCGGGTCTACGCAGATCTCAACATTTCTCGCCAAAATCCGCATAGAAGTGATTCAAAGACGCCCACCAAACACTTTCGTGTGGGTGGGGTTTGAATACAAGTAGTTACATCACAGTAGTTTACAACAGAGTCCACAAGAACTTATATACAACAACGAATCAACGAGTCGAGAATACAAAAGATACAATACGAAGATACAACTCAAGAAGAAAGCAAAATAGAATTCGAGTACGGACAAGATCCAAATGGGACTAAGATTCCAGAATAATAACCAAGCGGTGTCCGTAACCCTGCCCAGGCCAAGCCGTAAGGGTAACCTTGCTAACATCGTCAATCACATACCTGTCAAGCCAAAAGGGTGCCGACAAAGGGCAAAGGAAAACAGAAAGAGAGCGGTCAGTACTGAGGCCAGTACACGGCGAGACTAGAATTTGGCGGTCCTCGCCTACATAGGTATGGTGGGCTCAGCGGCAGCAAAGCTTGCACTATCTAACTTATAGAGACATGCTACAACTTCGGCTATTAGAGCGAGATAAGAGAGCGCTATGCGGTAACGATAATATAACACCAAACATAACCCATCCGAAGATTTCCCCCTCGAAGACCGGTCGAGGAAGTCCTCTTGCAGAACACACACGGTGGCAATTTTAGTTAAGCAGGTGTTTAGTTGATAAGGCTAATTACTAATCATACTATTAAAGAGGCAAAACATTAGTGGCGTTGTCTATGATTATGACACTGTACTCCTGAGGCGCCCATAATCGTGGACACACGGCTTCTCGAAAAGATTTACCCTGCAGGGGTGCACTACTATACCCAAACGCATGCTCAACCCTTCAGGCAACATATTACGCGTGCCATCTGAATCTCACAACAAGAACTGTCCCTTAATTACGCGCATATCCAGAGGCATCACCTACTGTGGGGAACCAACCAAGAGGTACGACGATTCTCAAGGAAGGCACAGCGTTTGTGCCTACTGGTGAATCGGGCCCTGCGGGGTAACTTGTACACACCGTGGGTGCCGCCACCGTGTACCGTGATTTATGTATGCAAGCCATGGCAATCCACCAAACATCAAGTCCGAAGACATATCAACTCACCCATGTCCGAGGACATATTATGCGTATGCACCAAATGGAAAACCAATTTGGTAACCCTCTGGATATACGAATAGCGCCGGTAGTTGAGGGGGGTTCCCAGAGGCCCCACGTTTGGTTAGCGCGATCAACTCAGAACTGGTATCATAGAACGAACGGGTCCTAGGTCGGCTCAAGCAGTTTCCAAAGGTGGTACCTATCGGGGCCTTATCATTAGGTGAAACCATAACCAACAACATGAGATTAATTATCTTATCACCAACCATATCCGGGTATCATGTTCCACCTGTATGAGAGCGACACTAAGCATGCCTACGACTCGCAAGGACAAAGCTAGCTAATCAAACAAGGCAATAGGATAACCAAGGCAATATAGTGTAGCAGGTAAATAAAGGAACGGTACTATAACATCGATAATAAGGATAGCAATAGATCAAAGAAAGAAAGTAAAGACTATAAACGCAAAATAGGTAGAAGGGGGAGAATGCTCGCCTGTGAGACAAAGTCGGGTAGCCAGAGGCTTGTCGTATCTCACATCGACTTATCGTCCTATCCGGTGAAGTAGCAAACACTAGAAGGAACAACCGGTGCAATATTTAATACTAGACGGAAGATCCGGCATGTTTATGATATGATGCATGACGTGGCAATATGCGGTCCTACTTAGCAATATTAAAGGGGATCGGAATCCCGACAAATAGATAATATGGCTCTAGTTGTTTATCTATCCCGCAATTTAAATGTTGACTTAACAAGACAAATCATGGCGGTTCGCTACACAAATTTAAATGGAGTCGGGATAATATAAATATAGCCCGCATATGATCTCCATATTTAATTTAGGTGAATCGTCAAAGTACTCCCAAACAAATAAACATGTATGCATGCGAGTATGGATGGATTAATATGCAACAAGTTATATTATATATATTATAACAAAATAGGGGTCTCAGATAGGGGTCGCACATCTCGGATCGACGATCTTGGTGTTCACCGAGGGGGTCGACAGGTTCGGCCTCTGGGGTCTTGACCATTGGATCCGTGAAGATGGTCATGGCGTCCGGGAAGGCGATCATGGCTCGGGGCTGCGGATCCTCGAGATCGGGGCCTTCGGATCCATGACGTAGGCCTTGGCGTCCTTGTCGGAGTACTCGGGTGTCATTGCCGGACTTGGATCGGCAGCGGGTCGTCGACTAACCACAGAGGTTCCGATGGCGGCATCGATCGAAGTCGTGCGTCTTGGGGTGGTCATCTCACTCTTTGGTTCAGAATGGGCATCTCCACATCATAGTAGCACACCCATCTTACTTATTCTCTTCACCATCTGAGCTTGCAATTGCAAACAAACATTTCGGGCATTACTCCTACTGAAAGCCATTAACATAGCAGAAACGGGTCAACGAGACGGAAGGCACGACAACAGGAACCCAAAGTTCTCGATAGATGTTGGTGCAGAGGATAACCGGCTGCTGGAAAGCTTGGTCAGGCCACGACAGGGTCGGCCATGGCGCTCGGGGAGGCAACAGTGCAGGGCGCCATCGCAGGACGACGCGGAACCAGGCAGAGGAGGAGGCGGGCGAGCGCAGGCCACGACCGGACGCGTCAGAGAGGGAGGCGCGCAACGCACGACAAGGAGAACGGCGACGGCTTGGCGCACGGACGGTGTGGCGCGGGGCAGGAGGTCGAGGCCGACGCGGTCCCGTGGGGACGAAGCGACTCGATGCCGGGGAAGCGCCGGGGCAGCGGTTGTGGCCGGAGCAGGGTCCGCATGACCTCGCTGGGAAAACAGGCACGGATAGCGGTGGCGGGACGAGCTTGGCGTCGAGCTGGGTCGAGGACGCGCAGGCCGCAGCGGCGACAGCTGTTGCAGGCGAGGAAGGAAGCTCGCGAGGTTGGAGCGCCGGAGGTTGATGCGAAGGGAGGCGGCGCTCGAGAAGGGAGGCGAGGCCGATGAGAGAGGGCGAGGACGAAATGCAGGCGCCGGGGAAGAGGACGATGCAGGCAGGGGAGGCGGCGCTCCCACGTCCCTGGCGGCGGCAGGGAGGCGAGGGGATCGAGGGATGGGGCCGCGATAGGGAGACGGGTCTTTGTATGGTTCCTGGGCGCGTTGGGTGCGTGCGTTGCGTGTCTGGGTACGTGTGTGTAGGTGTGTGCGTGAACGTGGTGTGTGTGGTCGGTTGGTGTGGGTGCGTGCGTGAGGGTCAGGTAGGTTTGGATGGCGTGCATTGCAGTGTGTACGTGCCTGGCGGCGGCGGGGTGTGGGATGGCTGCAGGGTGGGGGGTTTCTAGGGTTTGGGTTTGATGGATCTCGGGCTAGGATTTAACGGGGTGGTAGGCTGCTGGTTTGCTGGGTTTTTGGCCCAGCAGGCTGGCGGCCTCCCCCATAAAACATTTTTATTTTTATTTATTTTAGTTTTAAAAGATTTTTGTAAATAGTTTTTAGACAAATAAGAGATCTAGAAAAGGCCGGGGTTTCAATTTGAAATAAAAGAGGGGACTAATTAGAAGATAAAATAGGTTTTTGGTTAAAATATTTTAGGTCAAAAGTATGCATGATGTCATGATGATGCAAAATAGAAAATAACACGCAATTTTATTTCGGAATATTTTCCGGGGCATTACAGTATCAAAGGTTCTCTTATTCACATGATAACTGATATGAATTTCGCTAAATTATATGTTCTTAGAGGTAGAACTTTACCTGGCATTGCTGCTGTTGTTACTTCTAATGATTCTAATGATTGTGGTAAAACACATTTGTGGCATATGCGTCTTGGGCATATGAGCGAACAAGGCATGACATAGTTGTTCAAGAGAGAGATGATTGATGGTTGCAACTTGAATAAGTTTGAGTTCTATGAGCACTGCATTTTTTGTAAGCATAAAAGAGTTAAATTCAATGTTTCTGTTCATACCACCAAAGGCATATTAGATTATGTGCATGCTGATGTATGGGGTTTGTCCCGTAAGACTTCTATTGTTGGTGCTAATTATATACTTACTATTATTGATAATTACTTAAGAAAAGTGTGGCCTTATTTTCTAAAGCATAAATCTGATGTTTTTTATGCTTTTAAGAAAGGGGAAAGTTATGGTTGAAAAACAAAATGAGAAGAAGGTAAAGGTACTACGGACTAACAATGGTATGAAATTCTGTTCTAATGAGTTTGAAGAGTTTTGCAGTAATGATGGCATGATCAGGCATCATACCATCTCCTATACTCAGCAGAATGGCGTGGCTGAGCGCATGAACAAAACCATTATCTCGAGGGCTCGTTGTATGTTGTCTAAAGCAGGTATGCATAGGCGTTTCTGGGCTGAAGCAGCCAACACAGCATGATACCCCATCATCAGGTCACCTTCTATTCTACTTGAGAAGAAAACTCCCATTGAGGTATGATCAGGTTCACCCGCTAATTATTCACAGTTGGAAGTTTTTGGCTGTATTGCATATGCTCATGTTGATAATAGAAAGTTAGAGCCTAGGACTATTAAGTGCATATTCATTGGTTATGATTCAGGAGTTAAAGCATATAAACTATGGAATCCTGAAACTAAAGGGATTTTGTTGAATAGAAGCGTTGTTTTCAATGAATCCCTTATGTTTCATGACAGCTTGCCATCAGATCCTTCTCCTGTTGCTATTGGAGAGGAGAGAGTTAGTATGCAAGTGGAGAACCTATAAAAACTATTGATAATGATGCTGTCATTGAATACACATGAGGAAAATGTTGATGATATTGTTGATCAGCACTCACCTATTTTTTTGCAGCAGCCACATGATTCCATTGCTGCTAATAGAAAGAGGCATAATTGTGGTCCTCGTCCTTGTTTAATTGAAAAGTGTAATCTTGTTCATTATGTTTTGAGTTGTGCTCAACAGGTGGAGAACGATTCTGAACTTGCTACATATAATGAAGCCATTGCGTCCATTGATCGCGAGAAGTGGGTTTCTGCTATGCAAGAAGAGATGCAATCACTTGAGAAAAATGGCACATGGGATGTTGTGCGCTTGCCTAAACAAAACAAGGCGGTCCTCTGCAAGTGGATCTTCAAGAAAAAGGAAGGTTTGTCTCCTAAAGAGCCTTCAAAGGCAAGGTTAGTAGCAAAAGGGTTCAGCCAGATTCCAGGTATTGATTACAATGATGTGTTCTCCCCAGTTGTAAATCATAGTTCCATTCGCACTTTTTTTAGTATTGTGGCTATGCGTGATTTTGAGCTTGAGCAGTTAGATGTCGAGACAGCTTTTTTGCATGGAGAGCTTGATGAGGAAATATACATGGACCAACCAGAAGGGTTCATAGTGCCTGGTAAAGAGGAATTTGTGTGCAAATTAAAGAAGTCTCTTTATGGCTTAAAGCAATATCCAAGACAGTGGTATAAAATGTTTGATTCATTTATGATCTCACATGGCTTTGAGAGGTCTAAATATGATAGTTGTGTTTATATTAAGTTTGTTGATGGATCACCAATACACTTGCTGCTATATGTTGATGATATGTCAATTGCTGCCAAGAGCATGAAAGAAATCACTACTTTGAAGGCACACCTCAATAGTGAGTTTGAGATAAAGGATCTTGGAGTTGCTAAGAAGATCTTAGGTATGGAGATTACCCGAGATAGAAAATCTAGTTTGTTGTTTCTTAGTCAACAAAGTTACATTAAGAAAGTTCTTCATCGTTTTAATATGGATGGTGCCAAGTCAGTTAGTACTCATATTGCTCCTCATTTTAAATTGTCAGTTTCACAATGTCCTACTACTGATGAAGAGTTTGAGTACATGTCAAAGGTGACATATTCTAGTGCTGTTGGTTCTTTGATGTATGCCATGGTTTGTTCTCGTTCTGATTTATCATATGCTATGAGTTTGATAAGTAGATACATGGCTAATCCTGGTAAAGATCATTAGAAGGTTGTTCAGTGGATTTTCAGGTACCTTCTTGGCACTTCCAATGCTTGTTTGAAGTTTGGCAGGACCGGTGAGGGACTCGTTGGCTATGTGGATTCAGATTTTGCTGCCGATTTGGATAATAGAAGATCCCTCACAGGTTATATGTTTAGTGTTGGTGGTTGTGCTGTTAGCTGGAAGGCTACATTGCAGGCTATTGTTGCAAAATCTACTACTAAATCTGAATATATGGCTATTGCTGAAGCTTGCAAAGAATCTGTTTGGTTGAAAGGTTTATTTGCTGAGCTTTGTGGAGATGATTCTTGCATTACTTTGTTTTGTGATAGTCAAAGTGCCATATACCTTACAAAATATCAGATGTTCCATGAGAGAACTAAGCACATTGATGTCAAGTACCATTTTGTTAAAGACATTGTTGCTCAAGGTAAATTAAAGGTATGCAAGATCAACACTCATGATAATCCTGCTGATATGATGACTAAACATGTTCCTGTTGCTAAGTTCGAGCTTTTTAAATGGTTAGCCCAAGTGGCTATTGGCGCCGAAAGTACTTGTTTTGTTTGTTCAGAGAGATGATTGTTGTTGATGCTACAAGGAGTAATTTGTCTCAAGGTGGAGTTTGTTATATGTTGATCCAAATTCTACAAAGTATAGGCCAACTTCTGACGAGTGGAGCGAGGCCCGTCGTCGGAGGCTTGGGCCGAGTGTAAGCCACCGGTTGAGATGAGTTGCATCTGTGAAAACTTCGGCGTTTGTAAACACTCCCCGATATAGTGAAGTATCGCTGGCCGGCGCCCGTGGTTTTTTCCTCTCTTTGTTGGAGAGGTTTTTCCACGTTAAATATGTGTCCCCTTTGCTGTGTTTTGATTTCGATCTTCGTTATTTACTTGTCGCAGTTATAACAACACCAATAAAAGCTCTACTAATATGCAACACCTTATAAATAAATAACATACAAGTCCTTGAATAGTTCAACACATGCGTCCTTTTGCATCCCTCGACCGCGCGCTGTGAGCAAAGGTCGATGCCACCTCCAGGCCTCCATGGTAGCAAAGCTCGTGTTGAAGAAAGCTTAAAAAAACATGGCGCTTCCAGCGGCCAGGAAATCGTTAGACGTAGACCAGAAGCGACCACGATTTTGGGAGGTCGCCATCTCAGAAAAGATAGTACCAAGGTGGGCAGGAGATAAACCTAACTTTGACCAAGCAAAGATGGGGGACACAAAACATGTTCCCCGTTAGAGCCATAACTCATTGAGCTTCATCGGATAGAAACGGAACTTTAGGACACCTATACTCCATGACATTATCGAAAATATTGTCAATAATTAATTAAGGTGTATCCAGCACTGCAGTTTAGCCTAACTTGGTGGTCGTGGCGGATATCACAGTGGTGTCAGGCTTGTTTCGGTTTTAGTGGTGTCAAGCTTGTTTCGGTTTTAGTGGTTCTCATATTTTGTTCTTCTCATTAGTATTTCCAGACAGCTTGAGAACTATAGTCCTATAGGGGAAGGGATCAAAATATGTTAGGGTTGCCTAGCTATGGTGGACAGTGACGAAGGAGCCAAATGCTAGACTCCTCTAGGGCAGTATGATAACTGGGACATACTAGAAAGCACTGAAGAACTATGCAAAAAGTGAGTGGAGCGGGTTTTGAAGATATGTCATGTTGGAGCCGAAGGAGGCCGTGTGGACGTCCATGCCAAAGTTTTGGTGCCATAAATCTACGATGTACAAGAGTTGATTGGGGTGACAATACTACATGGACCAACCCTCTATTAACTGTAAAGATTTGATGTTTATTGCGGTACTTCTCTTTGCATGTTCATTCAAAAACGTACCAACATTTTAATTGGTTCCTATTACTCATGTACAAATCTTCTATATCTAAATAGGAACCCCTACTACCTATTTCTCTCAACATGCAAGCTGTCCACATCAGCATGCCACCTCACCCATTTTGGTTCTATTTTTTTTTGGAAAGCCAAGCCTCCTAATTGCTTTGAAATAATCTTTTTTCTACAAGGCCAACGATAGATAATTGACTACCAGAAAGAACAGTTCTGTAGTCCAACAGTCTGCCTTAACCCAAAGGAAATTCTTGTACATTTACTTCTTCCGGTACCTGACCCATCCCTTTCGTTCCGTCCATGTTTTTCTTTGTGCTAAAAAAAGCACCGGGTAACATGCAGCCCATGCCCAGAGCGATTAATTCCCCTTATTGCAAATAATTTTTCCATAATATCTTCCCACCACCACACATTAGCCGAACCGTTCATTGTATTGTATGCGTGGGTTTTAAATATCCTTCTACATACCTCTCCACTTTCATCTTCCTATCGCTCCTTGGTGTTCGTATAAGTCCGGGAAGGCTCCTTATCGAGAAGGAGGTCGCAAACCGCGCGCGCTGATTGGCCCTCTTTTTTGACATCGATCCATCTGGCTATCGTCTGATTCAGTCAAGATGAGGAGTGTTTGGTTGTAGCAAGGAGTAGAGATCCAACGGGTAGGCTGAGAGGCCAGCCGGCGGGAACGCAGCACAGAACTCATGTGGGTATTGGGAGACACGGTAGCTTGGTGCTGAGATATGATCCGTTTTCAAGCCATGGTGATGCGCTTAGCACCCAAAGGTTAGTACACCATCTTTTAGTTTCCCTGTTTGATTAAAATTTCTCACACATATATTAGGAAATGGAATGCCTCCTAGAGTCTGGACATATATTTAGCCGATGGCGCTCTGATCTAGCCCATGGCTTCCAGATTTCAGACGATGCACGGTTCCCTCAGCCAGCTGGGATTCTCCACGGAAGCCGGAGGGGAAGCGCTCCTCACTGTGCTTTAGTTTCATTTCCTTGATTTTTTTGAACTGGTTTCATTTCCTTGATAAAGGGCCCTGCTTGCAGCAATGGTCGTTCATTTTGGAATGCAGCCGGAGCGGACGTAAGAATGTAGATGACCACTCGAGAAGTCGAGCTTCCAACCCAAAAGCCTGGAAGCCAATCTCCGTCTCAGGTATTTCACTCCTCTATAAGATGTGTGCGTGTTATGAAAATCCACACAGCTGATGCTTAAACTTGCCGTCTAATATTTCTATCTGTTGTGCAGCATTTTTCATCTTGATTGATTTCGACAAACAGAGGAAGGTACTCGTGATATATAATACTATTGAATATGAACACCAAGGCTAAGCTGCTCCTCTCAACACCTGGTCATTTAAGTGTATATCATACTATAATTTTCTCACACAAATATTATATATGTGCTTGAACACTACGTGCCAGTGTAGATTTGTTATCATATGCAGGCATGCAGCCGCACCAGATTGAGGGTATGTCTTCTTCACTGTAAAATGTTGAATATATTGTATTCATGTATTCTTTTTTTAGTACCTCCTTGCTTTGGGACTTGGCATCTAATGTCCCCCCCCCCTATGTTTTTTTTCCATTTTCTTATTTATTTCAGGTATTAGTACAATGTGGGGAAGAAGACTGGTACGAAATCTAACTCAAGAAGATAATTCAATTTTTCTGAAGTTTAGTAACTGTTTTCTTTTCTGATCTTTCACTTCCTAAACTTATCTCGAGTTATCCTTCACATCTCTGTTTAGTTTGTACGATACTGGTGTGTTCTTTCATGTGCAGTTCTCTTATAGGGCACTGGATCAGAGAGAAGAACCTCAAACTCTGAGAAAGATAATGATAAGTAGTTGCCCAACTTCTGTTATGGTCAGAAAATAATGAGTGCGGACATCACAAGATTATTTTTTAATAGGTTTACAAAATATTGAGGATTCTATTAGCTGATATTTTGCACAGCTGCTTGCAAGCAAGGCCTTGCAAAGAAAGTGAGACAGTTTACTTGATGTAGGTGATACAGTGAAAGCACATAATAACTACACCATATTACTTTTTATCATGTGTTCACATAACGAGTCTCCATATTGAGTGTTCAGCGATGGCACCCCCGATCAGATTTCTCCAATATGTCATCTCTATTGTTCATTCTTAATGTTAGTTGTGGAATTTTAAATTTACTTTGTATGAGATCAATTCTCCGAGTTTTTAATCAACTATGCGTGCTAGATTAGTTAATTTAATTAGAAAGGAATTCTCATATTGAATTTCAGTAGTATCAGATTGTCATCGGCTCATGTATGTACAACATAGATTTTCATATAATTAACTATAACTGCTTATAAATACTCTCCTGATGAACATGAATTAATTTTTTTAATATTTCATGCTTCCATGTTTTTCTTACAAAATTGCAGTAAGATTTTTTGTAGGAGCACAATAAAATATTTTGTGGTATATGTTTCAAATCTTTTAGCCGATATTTTCGCAGCAACGCGCGGGGTATCATCTAGTATACAAGTGTTCGTGACATGGGTATGATTTATCAGGTCCCTATGATTAGTTACCCTAAGCGCATAAAGGTATAACCATGAAGCCCAAAGAAATCCAAGAAGTATCCGACAGATAAAAGCTTGTCTTGCTAATAAAAAAAGAATCATAAATTGATATAAAGTTTGTATTGTACTTGTAAACATGTAACCTATCCGGATACGGCTATAGGACCCAGCCTAAAATATAAAGGCTGGGAGGACCCGACGAAGATGGCACCTTATTTTTCCAGCAATCCATGACAAAATCCCCAACGCTCTCTTTTTCACAAAACCCTAATAAGTCCATAACCATGGGCATTGCCGAGGTTACCCCTCGACAGTTCGAATTAAGCTATTCTCTTAAAAAATTGTACAAGTGTTCAAAATATACCAGTGTTTATTGAGGCGAGGTTTTGGAGGCACCTCCTCCATAAAATATTCACAGAATTAAATTATACACTCCTAGACACCTTCTCCATGAAAGTATGTACACCTCATCATAAGAAGTTGGATGCTTGATCATTAGGAAAATTGGATCACAAGTTTATCCTTAACTCTATGGTGTTCGTCATACCACCACCAGTTCACCATCACATGAGGGGTCACCATTTATCAGAAGTTTTAGAATCTAGCTACAACAAACTAAAATGATATAAATTACAAATCACTCATCACATATTTTCCTGATCCTCTTTAATTTATCCTTGTTAGCCTGACTAGGTTTGAGTATATCGAAGAGCATACACTCAAGCTTCTTATTTTTCCTCCTTCATACCCTTCCTTTCATCATCCCATTTCTTGTGCCTGGCATTCATTATCTCTTCTTGAGATTTCTGCACATGCTTCAGCATATACATTTGATTCCTCAACACTTCTGTCTTCTGCAAATTCATCTCCTTCTCCATCTCCACCAAATCCTTTTCAACACTCGCACTATTCTCCTTAATCCTGGCCAAATTCTCCTCCACGTCTATTTTCTCAGCTTCATCCATGAATCTCTTCAAATCAACTAAGATACTTGAGTACTTCTTCTCAATCTTGTTCTTCTTGTTTGCTAACTCTTGCACCAACTTTGCATTCTCAATCTTTTTATCCATTCTTGCACTATTAATGTCATGATACATTCCCTAGAGTCTTTCTAATGCATTTGCTTAGCTTTTTTGGGCCCTTCTTGATCTAACCAACCACAAACCCGTAATTTGTGAATTGTTGAAAATACATCATCATATTCTTGCTAAAAAATCACCAATAATAACTAAAATTATGTTAAACAAACCAAAATTAAGTATAACCATGGATGAGGTAATAAGTGACAAATCACAAGCATAGACTTACATTTTGCATTGAACAAAGGTAAAATCTATGGCCAGAGTTGCTTCCTTCAAATGCAAAACACTTGATAGGCTCAAGCATGTGGACGCGACACACCTTGGGACAATCCAATGCTATGTCATGGAATGTGGGGGTGTTTGATCCGGTATGGAGCATAGTCAATGTTTGTGATGTCTTAAGACAAGAAATTTTAAAGAAACCGAGTTGAGTCGAGGCCAAATTAGAAAAATACAAATTAAAAAGCAACCCTAACTCTAGAAAGGAATTTGGGAAATTAGAACTTACCCCTAGAAATGAAGGGCTCAAGATCTCGCCGTCATTCTAGCTCGGCATGGCTTATCTGGGACTGGGACATGAAATTAGTGAGATTAGTATGGACGTAAGATTTAAGGCGTAAGGGGAATGTCCACATGAAATGTGTGAAATCATCAACGACATTGAGGTAGTATTTACTGTAGGAATAACTATAAATAGGGGAGAGCTCCATAATTCATAATGAATTATAATTCAAAGGTACGAGAGGTTTTGCTCGAGGAATTGAAAAAAAGGAAGACGGACATATTTGCCTAATTGGCAAGCTTGACAAAGACGATCTAAATTATTACAGAGAAAATATTTATTAAAGGAAGTAGAGACGTCAGGGTGGGCTAAACGCCTGTGCCAGAGACTATCATTGATAGATTTTAGACGAGTGCAAAAGTAGGACACATGCATGTCATCTTGGAGCGTAGATCTCATCGGTAAGATTGACACACTCGATGGAGCGCTAAACAGTGCGTGTGGTGGCAGTTAGAGAAGATCATCATGGCACGCAGCTCGGGGGTGAGGAAGGAGTAGATCCATAACTTGATCTGCAGATCGATCAAGGTCCACTCGCAGTCGGGTGGACGAGCAGTGGCATCCGTGGCGACATGATGCATTAGGCCGAGGATCGTGAGCTGCAACTCCACGCGATAGCACTCTAGAATTGAAAGATACTGAGGGAGAAGGCTATGTTGGTTTGCAGGAGAACACCGGCAGTGGCTACTGGCTACGGAGAAGGAGGAGAAGTGGCAGAGTTCAGTGTGGCGCTCTAGACGTCGAGCTAGGCGAGCTATAACATTTCGTAAGAGGTTACAATATATAGAGACAGGGAGACTACATGCCGGCTAGGCGAGCTGAGATCCGAGCAAATACGGAAATCCTAGACCTACGGAATTGCTTTACGGAAAAGACATAGGATGATGTGGAAACCGTGGGTTGATTCAATTTTTTCCCTTCTGTGGTTTCATGACCGAAAATCCTCACACATGATTCCACGTCTGCCCGTAGCTGTGACTCCGTAAATATTTGCCCGTACATGTAGCATTGCTTGCATGGATAGCAACAGAACCTGGTCTACCATATAACCAGATATAGTCTAACACTGCAGCCAACCAAACGCCCTCCGGCCGCTCGTGGCCACAAACAACATCCAACACGACGGCCACCGCCGCCGCCAAGTTTGCAGCAAGATGAACCGATAATAGGAGTATATGCAATCCGTATTAGGTCAAGTTTATTAGGCTAACACGGAGTATATGCAATCAGTATCACAACTAAAATAACTTGTACATGCAGATAGGAGTAATATTTAATAACAATTTAAAATAGCCATTCTCTCCGCTCCTTAATGCACGATGTTACCACAACGGATACATGATCATATTGTTTTTCATAAAGAAATATAGTAATATCAAACTAATACCAATTACTCCCTCAGTCTCAAAATAGATGTTTTGGAGTTGTTAAAATTTGGATGAATCCAGACACTATTTAGTATATAGGTTAATTCAAATTTTGAAAAATCTAAGTTATCTATTTTGAGACGGAGGGAGTACATAGTATCAAGGGCCTATACATCAAGAATGCGCATAGCAGAACAAAAGGTACCCACCAACGCGATCAGAGACTCCACATCAGCATAAACAAACCATCAGCATTTGCAGTATGAAATATTGATGTAATAACATCTTAATTATATTATAGAACGGAGGGAGTAAATATGAAGAGTAAAACCATCAGCATAAACAAACCACCAACATTGGCAATATGATTATATTGATGCAATACCATCATATATTATAGAACGAATGGAGTAAATATGACGAGCGAAACTAATTATCAAGCTAGCTGATGATAGTATGTTTCTATAGGTAAGTCATTATTGTATATATACAGTACTAGTATACGGTACAGATAAATTTTAGTATATATGCAATGAGTATCACAATTCAAATAACTTTGGCATACAAATAAGAGTAATATTTAACAATTTAAAATAATCTTCTCTCCACTCCAAGATGTTACTACATCCACTATATGATTTTTTTTATAAAGGGAATACATTAATATTGAACTGATACCGATTACATAGACCCTTAATCAAGAATACAAATGAAAAAAAAGGTGCCCTGTCTACGCGTTCAAAGACTCCACAGCAGCATAAAATGTTGGATAGATCTCTCCCACGTTCGGGCCCAACGGCCCGAACGGAGTCCCTTATCGCGCCCTAATCGGGGGCGCCCAACCCTATCCATGGTTGTGGGCCCCTGTCGCCAGTGCGTATATAAAGAGGTGGGGGGGCCGGACGCACACGGTACGAGGTTCACCGTGCGCCGCAGCCCCCCACCAACACACCCACCGATTAGGGTTTCGCACTAGGCCGACGGGAAGCTCCACCGCCACCGCTCTCAGCTACCCACGCTCACGCCGTCGCCCTTTTGTCCCATGGCCAACGACGGCGGATCTAGCTCCGGAGCTAGCTCCGGCATCCCCTCCGGTTCGTGCTTGGTGAGCACAGGAGCAGGTAGTACTACTCTCTCTCTCTCTGTGTGTCTCAGATACCACAGATCTACCCTAGTAGTATTACCAAGGATAGACTAGACCTATCAATGGTATCAGAGCTATTAGATCTAGTCTTTCCGGTAGAAAAGCAAAAGAAAACAAAGAAAACCCTAGATCCAAAAGTGCGCCTTGCCCCTCTGGCCGCGCCGTCCCCCTTGATCCCTATGCGCATCGGCAAGCCGAGGCATAGGGAAGAAGGACACACCCCTTCGGGGGCAAAGTAAAGCCCCAGAATCCCAGATCTAACCCTAGATCGGAGCCCTGATTCAAAACAGAGAATCCCACAGAAAGAAAAGCCCCAAACCACCCCAAAGAAATCCCCAAAGCCCGATTCAAAAAAAAGGGGGGGAAGTGGGGAAAACCCACTGGCCGCCGCCGCACGCCGGCGAGGGGCACCGCCGCTAGTCCTCTTGACGGTCGTGCACCCACCCTCGGGTGGACGCACCGCCGGCAAGGGGGCCAGGGGGCACCGTGGCTCCGGCCGCCAACCTCCTTGTTTTGGTTTTGGTTGGTGGAGGGGTGGATGGGAGAAAGAAAACAGAAAGGACAGCTCGGGCGTGGGAGGGAGGGGCTCGCCGCCGGCGACACCGCCAGGCGGCGCAGCCGCCTCGCCAAACTCCATAGCGCCGCCACAGCAGAGTGGAGAAGGAGGGGCGCGCCACGCGCCGCCGCCTTGCCTCGGCCCTCGAGCGGGGCTCGCGCCGCCGGTGCTGAGAGGGAGAGGGAGGGGCGCGCGGTACGCGGCTGCCTCACCTCCGGCGTGCGCACGATAGTGCCGCCGTCAAGGGAGAGGGAGGGGCGCGCGGTGCACGCGGCCGCCTCGCCTCAACCTCACGCGGCGGAGCCACCGAGTTGGCCGCGGGGTGCACGCGCGGTGCACGCGCCGCCGACGCGGGGCAGCCGGCCCGAGGGACGCGGCGCCGCCGCGGTCGACGGTCGCTGCACGCGGTGGCCACGCGCGGACCACGCGGGGCGGCCGCGGGCGGGACGCGGCGCCGCCGCGGTGGCCACGCGGGAGAGTGTGAGGGGGAGAGTGGGATTAGGGTTAAGGGAGCGGCGGCCGGGGGGTTCTTATACCCCCGAGACGCGCGCTGCGCCGTCCGATCTAGGGCGGGCGCGATGGAGGGCCAGGATGAAGCGGCGCGGGGGGCGCGAGGGGCTGCAGGCCACGCTGGGCCGCTGGCGGGCCAAGCGGCAGGCCGCGGGCCTGCTGGGCAGCGAGCGAGCGGGCGGCGCGCAGCCTAGCCAGCGCGCGGGCAGGGCAGGCCGCGGGCAGGCTTTTTTGGCGGGCCCAGGCCGCTCTAGCCAGCGCCTCGCGTGGTAGATAGCTGCCAGGCAGTTGGGCCGACGTGGGCCGCACAGCACTGTCCAGCTTTTCTGTTTTTTATTTTTTACAGAGTTGTTTTAATAGTTTTGCTTAGTTTTTAAGCAATTTTTTGTATAGTTTTCTCTAGTCTTTTTACTTTTGAGTATATTGTGACTAGAGAACATTATAAAGGCAGATTTTTTCTGTAAAGTTCAAAGTATAAAGAAAGTTATTATTAAAAGTTTCTGCTGCAAATAGTCATTTTAAATTGCAAATGTATGGTTTAAATTGCAACAAATGCAACAAAAGTTGATTAAATCTTGATATAAAGATGTGTTAGAGTGATTATGTCTCATGCTATTAATTGACCAACGTTATTAATAATCATGACCATAATCTTTTCCTATTAAGTATTAAAGGTGCATTTAAATTTATTTCTGCCCAACGGTGATGTAATTTTAAATAGCACGAAATGATTGCATGCTTAATTTATACCAACGTTGAATTAATGCATACAGTTGTTTTACTTGGTGATCTCACATCTTTTGTGATTTTCAGGAGGTCTCAACCTCATGGCATGTTTGAAGGACATCCCGCTCCTAAGGGGGGACAACTACTCCGAATGGAGGAAGAAAGTTGACTTGGCGTTCGTATGCGCCGAAGTGGATTGGGTGGTTGACACCAAGCAACCAGTCAAGCCCGATGACCCGGTTAGGGGTGCTGCTGAGGAAAGTGCTGACTTTGAGAAAAGGAAGAGGGACCATACTCCATTGGAGCTGGCCTACTCTATTGATAACCAGAAATGGGTGAATGCCAACAAGAAGACTCTGGCATTCATAAAGAACACAATTGAGAACGCAATAGTGGGCTCAATTGGAGAGTGTGCTACCGTGGGCGAGTATCTCGCCAAGATAAAGAGCCAGTTTACTGGCTCTTCAAAGATGTATGCGACCCAGCTGTTAAAGCAGCTGGTTACTGAAAAGTACACGGGAGGACCCCACGGAATAAGAGAGCACATCTTGAGGATGTCAAACATGGCAGCGAAGCTCAAGCCCATGGATGAGGACCTCGAGCTAAAGCCAGCACTCTTGGTGCACCTTGTGATGGCCTCACTTCTACAGCCTTTTGAAAACTTTGTAATAAACTATAATATGTCCCCTGAAAAGTGGGACATAGAAAAGACCATTGGGATGTGCTCCCAGGAAGAGGAAAGGCTGAAAGCCCTTCACGGCGGTTCTCTGAACTTCGTGAAGGACAACAGGAAGAGAGGCTTCACAGGTGGCAACCATGGTGGCTCACCCTCCAAGCCCCATGGCAAGGGTCCAATGCAGCACCAGTACCAGCATCACCAGTCCACCCCTGGGGAGAAGGATCAGTGCCATCACTGTAAAAAGACTGGGCACTACAAGAAGGACTGTCCAGTTTGGCTAAAGTACATCATGGCCAAGAATGGTAAAGATATTGTTTCTTTTGTTAATGAATCTTTGTATGAAAAGTTTACTAGATCCACTTGGTGGATTGATTCTGGAGCAACTGTTCACGCTGCCAACTCTTTACAGGGGTTCCATTCGACAAGGACCACGCCAAGAAGAGAAAGATGCATTGAAGTGGCGAATGGAATAGAAGCAGAAGTGGAGGCCATTGGTGACGTCCCTCTGGAGCTGGCTGATGGCTCTTTGCTTTTGCTCAAAGATGTGCTTTTCGTTCCTTCATTACATAGGAATTTAATAAGTGTTTCCTGTTTGGACAAAGATTCTTACGAATGTTATTTTGGAAATGGCAAGTGTGCCATTTGGTTGAAAGACAAATATGTGGGTGTTGCTACATTATTTGATAAGTTATATTTGTTATCCTTACATGAGAAAGTTTTTTCTGTGTGTGATGTGAATGAAAAAGTTTCCTTGTCGAACAAAGAACAAAAGAAAAGAAAGCGAACTCTTGACTCATCGAAACTATGGCACTGCAGACTAGGCCATATTTCGAGGGGAAGAATAGAAAACCTCGTTAAAAATGACATTCTTCCTCCGTTAGAGTTCTCCGACATAGAACAATGCATAGATTGCATTAAAGGAAAGTATGTCAAACAAATTAAAAAGGGTGCAAACCGAAGCATAGCTACACTAGAAATAATCCACACGGATATTTGTGGACCGTTTCCGGTGAAAAGTGTGGATGGCTATGATTCATTCATAACATTCACGGATGATCACTCCCGGTATGGTTATATTTATCCAATCAAAGAAAGATCTGAAGCGTTGGATAAATTTAAAATTTTCAAAGCTGAAGTAGAAAATCAGCATGATAAAAGAATCAAAATAGTCCGGTCCGATCGTGGAGGGGAGTACTACGGTCGGCATACTCCATATGGTCAAGTACCAGGACCCTTTGCAAGGTTCCTGCAAGAAAATGGAATAGTCGCCCAGTATTCTATGTCGGGCGAACCTCAGCAAAACGGAGTAGCTGAAAGGCGCAACCGTACCCTTATGGATATGGTGCGCAGCATGATGAGCTATTCCACCCTCCCATTGGGATTATGGATGGAGGCGCTTAAAACCGCCATTCATATTCTCAACAGAGTACCAAGTAAGTCGGTGCCCAAAACACCGTATGGATTGTGGACAGGCAGAGTCTCCTCTCTGCACCACTTGAGGGTCTGGGGGAGCCCAGCTGAGGCAAAAGTTTTTAATCCAAACATCGCAAAGTTAGACCCCAAAACAGTATCTTGCCATTTTATAGGCTACCAAGATAAATCCAAAGGCTATCGTTTCTACTGTCCCGACAGATACACAAAGTTTGTAGAAACGAGACATGTAGTCTTCTTGGAGGACGAATTGATGAGGGGGAGCACGGTAGCTAGGAAAATTGATCTTGAGGAGAAGAGGGTGCATGCACCTAATCCGATGACTCAGGAGCCATTTTTCTCGCTACCTGTTGTGCCACCATCTACAACCCCTGAGGTTGTGGTGCCGGCACCTGTTGTGACTCCACACGTGACAACAATGGGCGAAAGTTCGGAACATGTCCATCAGGAGCCACATGAACCCACTGTTGAGCACGAAAGGGAGCCAGAACAGCCACCTACAATAAATGTGCCTGAACCCGAGGCAAGAAATGAGCAAGAGTCTGATGAACTCAGACGGTCTAAAAGAGAACGAAGACCAGCCATTTCCAAAAAAATCTACAAAGTTTACAATGTAGTTCATATGGAGGGCGATCCTACCACATATGAAGAAGCCATGAGTAGCCCTCACTCAGCCAAGTGGGTGGAGGCAATGGAAGATGAAATGATATCGATGAGTTCCAACAATGTTTGGGACTTAGAGGAAATTCCCAAAGGAGCCAAAACCATAGGATGCAAGTGGGTCTACAAAACGAAGTATGACTCCAATGGGAATGTAGGAAAGTACAAAGCTAGACTCGTGGCAAAAGGCTTTACACAAAGAGAAGGTGTAGATTACAATGAGACCTTTTCTCCGGTCTCATGTAAGGACTCCTTCAGAATCATCATGGCACTAGTTGCACATTTTGATTTAGAGTTACATCAAATGGATGTCAAGACGGCATTTCTAAATGGAGATTTAGAAGAAAATGTTTACATGAAACAACCCAAGGGTTTTTTCATGGAGGGGAAGGAACATATGGGATGCCGCCTAAAGAAATCCATTTATGGGTTAAAGCAAGCCTCTAGGCAGTGGTATTTAAAGTTTAATGATACCATTAAAAGATTTGGATTAAAGAAAATGTTGAGGACAACTGCATCTATGCAAAGTTCAAAAGTGGGAAATATATCTTCCTAATTCTGTATGTGGATGATATTCTGCTTGCTAGCAGTGATGTTAGTCTACTACTAGAAACAAAGAAGTTCTTGTCATCAAACTTTGACATGAAAGACCTTGGTGAAGCATCTTATGTTTTGGGCATAGAAATTCACCGAGACAGAAAGAATGGAGTATTAGGACTGTCGTAGAAAGCGTATCGTGAAAAGATTTTAAAGAAATACAATATGCATGCGAGTAATTCAACACCTGCTCCCATAGTCAAGGGCGACAGTTTTGGGAAATCCCAATGTCCAAAGAATCAATATGAGATCGATCAAATGAAGTCAGTACCATATGCTTCGGCTGTTGGAAGCTTACAGTATGCACAAGTGTGCACTCGCCCTGACTTAGCATTTATCACCGGGGTACTCGGTAGATATCAAGAGAATCCAGGCATAGAGCACTGGAAGATGGTAAAGAAAGCTTTGCGCTATGTGCAAGGCACAAAAGGCCTCATGCTAACATATAGACGATCTGATTCCCTAGAGATAAAAGGGTATTCAGATGCAGATTTTGCGGGAGATAAAGACGACCGAAAGTCCACGACAGGGTATGTCTTTACTCTCGCAGGAGGTGCTATTTCGTGGAGAAGCGCCAAACAGTCGATAGTTGCATCATCTACGATGTATGCAGAATTTATAGCATGTTATGAGGCCATGGGACAGGCGTTATGGTTAAAGAAATTCTTACCCGACTTGAAAGTGGTTGACTGCATCAGCAGGCCACTAAAGATGTAATGTGACAACGAGCCCGCAGTATTCTATGCTCACAACAAGTCGAGTAATGCTTCAAAGTCTATAGATATAAAGTATTATGTTGTGAAGGACAAAGTCCAGGATCAAACTATAAGTCTCGAGCATATAAGGACAAAGGATATGCTTGCGGATCCGCTAACGAAAGGCTTACCACCCAATGTGTTCAAGGAACACATAGCCGGCATGGGTTTAACGGCAAGCCTATGATTCCTGGACTATAGAGGCCCAAAAGTAACAAAATTTGTTTCAGAACATGAAGGTATATAGTGGCTGTCTGATTCTATCGGCAATTGAGCTGAGACGATGAAACATGCCCTATGTATCATTCTGTGATGAAATAAGTAAGGTACAAAGTTAAAAGTAAAGTCGAGATCTAAGGGGAGAATGTTGGATAGATCTCTCCCACGTTCGGGCCCAACGGCCCGAACGGAGTCCCTTATCGCGCCCTAATCGGGGGCGCCCAACCCTATCCATGGTTGTGGGCCCCTGTCGCCAGTGCGTATATAAAGAGGTGGGGGGGGCCGGACGCACACGGTACGAGGTTCACCGTGCGCCGCAGCCCCCCACCAACACACCCACCGATTAGGGTTTCGCACTAGGCCGACGGGAAGCTCCACCGCCACCGCTCTCAGCTACCCACGCTCACGCCGTCGCCCTTTTGTCCCATGGCCAACGACGGCGGATCTAGCTCCGGAGCTAGCTCCGGCATCCCCTCCGGTTCGTGCTTGGTGAGCACAGGAGCAGGTAGTACTACTCTCTCTCTCTCTCTCTGTCTCAGATACCACAGATCTACCCTAGTAGTATTACCGAGGATAGACTAGACCTATCATAAAAAACCACCACCATTGGCAATATGATTACACTGATGTAATAACATCTTATATTATAGGACGAAAGGAGTAAATATAAAGAGTAAAACCAGCAATACGATTATATATATTGTTGCAATATCTTATATTATAGAAGAGTAAAACTAATAATTAAAAAGGTAACTGATAGTATCTTTGTGTAGGTAATATAAGGAGTGACTAGCTTAGATGGTGCCACCTAGATGGACCAAGGCTATCTGCTTGGCCATGAGGTCGACGAGAGCAGGGGGGCAACCTGTCTTGAGCTGCTCAAAACCATCGGTTGCGACGACTGCCCCCAGGTTACCAGGAGACGAAATAAACTGCATGCACGCCTCTTTCAGCACGGGGCAACCATGCCGCTCCGCCAGCGCTAGGGTGTCGGCCACCGAGCTCATCCCGATGTGCTTGCACAGCGCCTCCTCGCAGATCCGCTTCAGCTTCTCGAGCTCATACCTGTCCGCCGCCACGAGTAGAAGCTCCGCCATGGCCGCCGTCTCTAGCTCTAGACGCTTCTTCTCGGGCAGCGTGTTCTTGTAGATGAACTCGAGCAGAGTCCTGACCACTTCAGCATCCATGCCCTCGATCTGTAGCACGGCGGTGTTCTTGCCGCCGGTTGCGAACGCGAGCGAGAGATCCGCCTCGAAGACGGCGGATCGGGGACCAAGCATCCACCGGTGCGCCGCGAGCGTCTCCCCGCCGACTTTGATCTCCACGTCCGCTCTTTCCTTCTCCCAGATGGTCTTGGTCAGTTCATCGTCGATCTCGAACGGCGGGGCCGGCGCCTCGCCTGCAGGTTCCGGCACGGCGGCAGATGTGTAGAGGCAGGCCTCGGTGCACATCCCGAGGTCGACGGTGACGTCGCAGAGCACCATGAGACAGTTGCCGTTGAGAAGCTTCTCCTTGTCCAGCTCCAGATCGTAGTGGCTAATGAAGTCCGGCCAGCCCCAGTCTTCGCCGGTCGAGAAGGAGCGGCGCGGCCAGGTCTTAGTACGCCACGGGTTCCCGTACTGGTCCAGCACGCTGAACCTCACAGATGCGATGGCCACGCCGCCTCCCTTGGCGCTGGTACGCCGGAGGAAGAGCGACATGCAGCCGTTGGGCCGCCACGAGCACCCGTTTGGGTAGCAGTCGATTCGCCACTCGTGGCCGCCGACGGTGAAAGTGCTCGATTCCATGTGCTCCCGATGCGCCATCGTCCCCTTCACGTGCCTGTACTCCTCGATCTTGAACACGTGGGACCCGATCTCCTCCCTCGGGGCGACGGTGGAGGCCGAGAGAAGCTTCCGGCCGCCGGCGCGGAGGGCGGACAGAAGATCGGATGTCGACATGATGATGATCGGAGCGAGATCCACAGGTAGCAGCTAGGGTTCACCAACGATCGGCTTTGATTTCGCGTACTTATTTATTACGTGTGCCCGTGCGTGCGCATACCATGGAAACTGGACGTACGTTTATACACTTCTATCCCTAGGAATTGTAGTTTGTATCCGTCTATGTTCCTTGGACAAGAAGTTGTAAATAGATTTTTTTTTCCAGAGGAGAAGTTGTAAATAGAATCGATCCTCTAATCTCAACCCTAGTCACGCACTAAACAATGTCTCTTACAATTTTTTTACTCCAACTTTGATTTGATGAATCTTGTAATAGCATAATTACTTAGTAGAAATCATTATTAATAGATTGGTGAAATTTCACAAAAATAAAAAAAGTACTATGGAACTCATAACTAACATAATTGATCATAGACAAGAAGAAATTTCAATGAAAAGTGTTGGCAATTTTTTTTGCGATGTTTTAAATTTGTATTATTTTGACATATTATGGGAATAATGATGCGACGATCACTACGGGGAAAATGTTCGCGTCGTCGACCCCACTCTTTGCCGTGTGCCGAAAGGCCCGGAACACGGCAAATATAATCTTTGCTGTGTGTAAACCAAGAAGAACACGGCAAAGAATAGGTGCACGGCAAACTGCAGAATAAGAACACGACAAAGAAACACACACGACAATAGACAGACGAAGGCACACGGCAAAAAAAATCATCACGGCAAACAAAACGTAGACACACGACAAAGATATATTCACGGCAAATAAGTGGGCCCCGTGGCCTCGCAGGGTCCCTCGCCGGCAGGGGCTGACAAAGATAAGCTTTGCCATGTGTCCATGCCGTCAGGTACACGACAAAGAAAAGCTTTGCCGTATGTATTCTTCTGCATACACGGCAAATCATTTTTTTCACTTTTTTCATTCATTTACTTAGCATATATGTTAGGTGATATTATTTCATAGGATCATGAGCACACACATATATGATCATAGGTTATTGTGGTCTTGATCACTACATGCACCCGCCCTTATACGATCTGGTTTCACCGGAACAGGGAGATTCCTCCTTATACAGGTTCAGAACCTTTCGTTTCTAGGTTAGAGCACATGCATGCGAGGGGGGACACATGCAATCACCTATACCAACCTTGCACCACACTCACACACATATGCTAGGGACACATGCAAGTTTTCATCTGATTCCGACGTTCTCGTGGTATTCCTCTGGCGAAACCCTGATCTGCGGGGCTCGGATCGTCTACCCCCTAGACATTCTTCTGACAGGGGTAGCCTAGTGTAGATCTCTCTTGTTTTGTGTTTAATTAGGTCATAGGATGATGTAAAACCATGTTAGTTCACAAGTTGGGGCACTATCCTACCCGGTTTCACCGGAACGGGGAGATTCCCCCTTATATAGGTCCAGAACCTTTCGTTTCTAGGTTAGAGCGCATGCATGCGAGGGGGGACACATGCAAGCACCTATACCAACCTTGCACCACACTCACACACATATGCTAGGGACACATGCAAGTTTTCATCTGATTTCGACGTTCTCGTGGTCTTCCTCCGGCGAAACCCTGATCTACGGGGATCATATCGTCTATCCCCCTAGACATTTTTCTGATAGGGGTAGCCCGACGTAGATCTCTCTTGTTTTGTGTTTGACTAGGTCATAGGATGATGTAAAACCATGTTGGTTCACAAGTTGTGGCACTATCCTACCCGGTTTCACCGGAACAGGGAAATTCCCCCTTATACAGGTCCAGAACCTTTCGCTTCTAGGTTAAAGTGTATGCATGTGAGGGAGGACACATGCAAGCACCTATACCAACCATGCACCACACTCACACACATATGCTAGGGACACATGCAAGTTTTCATCTGATTCAGACGTTCTCGTGGTCTTCCTCCGGCGAAACCGTGATCTGCGGGGCTCGGGTCGTCTACCCCCCTAGACATTCTTCTGACAGGGGTAGCCCGGCGTAGCTCTCTCTTGTTTTGTGTTTGACTAGTTCATAGGATGATGTAAAACCATGTTGGTTCACAAGTTGGGGCACTATCCTACCCGGTTTCACCGGAATGCGGAGATTCCCCCTTATACAGGTCCAGAACCTTTCGCTTCTAGGTTAGAGCGCATGCATGCGAGGGGGAACACATGCAAGCACCCAAGGACTAGTAGTTTTTGTATGTTCCAACATAGCACCACACTTTCATGCATGTGCTAGGGCACATGCACGCAGGTCCTCGAGGTAGTCAAAATTGAGAACAATCTATAAAGGATGTCAAACAACAAATTTCATATACTTTGTCGTGAAATCCTCTCATCTTGGTCTTTTGATTGACCCAAAGAGTGACCTTGAAAGATTAAAAAGTAGTCCAACAGCTTGCTTGGTTTCGTTGGTCAGCACCTCTACCGTGAGGGGAAATTCTACTCTTCACGATTGCTTGAGGATTATTTCTCAAAGTTTGTGACTAGGCACCCACCTAATGGAAATGAAGTTCAGCATCCTCCAGAAGCTTATGGTCAAGTGCAAAGTTCATATTTCCATGGTCTCAATCCTTATGAAGAGCTGGTACATGTTATATCTACAAGAGAAACTATCGTCCGCTCCTCAAGAGGGTTGACAAAACCAGTGGTGGGAGTTTCCAAGTATATATCCAGGATTTTACTAAGTATTACCGCATGTCTACAAAGGGGATCACACTTGGGACTTACACATGGGACCTACCAACCTTGCACCACACTCACACACATATGCTAGGGACAAATGCAAGTTTTCATCTGATTCTGACGTTCTCGTGGTCTTCCTCCGGCGAAACCCTGATCTGTGGGGCTCGGATCGTCTACCCCCCTAGACATTCTTCTGACAGGGGTAGCCCGGCGTAGCTCTCTCTTGTTTTGTGTTTGACTAGGTCATAGGATGATGTAAAACCATGTTGGTTCACAAGTTGGGGCACTATCCTACCCGGTTTCACCGGAATGGGGAGATTCCCCCTTATATAGGTCCAGAACCTTTCGCTTCTAGGTTAGAGCGCATGCATGCGAGGGGGAACACATGCAAGCACCCAAAGACTTGTAGTTTTTGTATGTTCCAACATAGCACCACACTTTCATGCATGTGCTAGGGCACATGCACGCAGGTCCTCGAGGTAGTCAAAATTGAGAACAATCTATAAAGGATGTCAAACAACAAATTTCATATACTTTATCGTGAAATCCTCTCATCTTGGTCTTTTGATTGACCCAAAGAGTGAACTTGAAAGATTCAAAAGTAGTCCAACAGCTTGCTTGGTTTTGTTGGTCAGCACCTCTACCGTGAGGGGAAATTCTACTCTTCACGATTGCTTGAGGATTATTTCTCAAAGTTTGTGACTAGGCACCCACCTAATGGAAATGAAGTTCAGCATCCTCCAGAAGCTTATGGTCAAGTGTAAAGTTCATATCTCCATGGTCTCAATCCTTATGAAGAGCTGGTACATGTTATATCTACAAGAGAAACTATCGTCCGCTCCTCAAGAGGGTTGACAGAACCAGTGGCGGGAGTTTCCACGTATATATCCAGGATTTTACTAAGTATTACCGCATGTCTACAAAGGGGATCACACTTGGGACTTACACATGGGACCTACCAACCTTGCACCACACTCACACACATATGCTAGGGACAAATGCAAGTTTTCATCATATTCTGACGTTCTCGTGGTCTTCCTCCGGCGAAACCCTGATCTGTGGGGCTCGGATCGTCTACCCCCCTAGACATTCTTCTGACAGGGGTAGCCCGGCGTAGCTCTCTCTTGTTTTGTGTTTGACTAGGTCATAGGATGATGTAAAACCATGTTGGTTCACAAGTTGGGGCACTATCCTACCCGGTTTCACCGGAATGGGGAGATTCCCCCTTATATAGGTCCAGAACCTTTCGCTTCTAGGTTAGAGCGCATGCATGCGAGGGGGAACACATGCAAGCACCCAAAGACTTGTAGTTTTTGTATGTTCCAACATAGCACCACACTTTCATGCATGTGCTAGGGCACATGCACGCAGGTCCTCGAGGTAGTCAAAATTGAGAACAATCTATAAAGGATGTCAAACAACAAATTTCATATACTTTGTCGTGAAATCCTCTCATCTTGGTCTTTTGATTGACCCAAAGAGTGACCTTGAAAGATTCAAAAGTAGTCCAACAGCTTGCTTGGTTTTGTTGGTCAGCACCTCTACCGTGAGGGGAAATTCTACTCTTCACGATTGGTTGAGGATTGTTTCTCAAAGTTTGTGACTAGGCACCCACCTAATGGAAATGAAGTTCAGCATCCTCCAGAAGCTTATGGTCAAGTGCAAAGTTCATATTTCCATGGTCTCAATCCTTATGAAGAGCTGGTACATGTTATATCTACAAGAGAAACTATCGTCCTCTCCTCAAGAGGGTTGACAGAACCAGTGGCGGGAGTTTCCACGTATATATCCAGGATTTTACTAAGTATTACCGCATGTCTACAAAGGGGATCACACTTGGGACTTACACATGGGACCTACCAACCTTGCACCACACTCACACACATATGCTAGGGACAAATGCAAGTTTTCATTTGATTCTGACGTTCTCGTGGTCTTCCTCCGGCGAAACCCTGATATGCGGGGCTCGGATCGTCTACCCCCCTATACATTCTTCTGACAGGGGTAGCCCGGCGTAGCTCTCTCTTGTTTTGTGTTTGACTAGGTCATAGGATGATGTAAAACCATGTTGGTTCACAAGTTGGGGCACTAGACATTCTTCTGACAGGGGTAGCCTGGCGTAGCTCTCTATTTGTTTTGTGTTTGACTAGGTCATATGATGATGTAAAACCATGTTGGTTCACAAGTTGGGGCACTATCCTACCCGGTTTCACCGGGACTGCTGGGTTGGGATATCTCATGCTAATTGTATCTGACTAGTAAGTGTCCACTAGTGGAAAAAGGGCTATCCGTTCGCGACCCCTCAGAGCATTTGTCCCGGTTGCGCCACCAACCGGGACTAATGCTGGCACGCGTCCCGGTTGGAGCGGGCACGGGGCCAGGGGGCATGCGTCCCGGTTGGTAAGGGGGAATACGTCCCGGTTGGATCCACCAACCGGGACTAAAGATTTGGCCACAGCCACGTGGCGTGGCACGCACCTTTAGTCCCGGTTGCTGGCTCCAACCGGGACTAAAGACCCCCTACCCTCTATAAATGCAACGCCCCAGCCCCCTCTGCCTCCACTCTGTTTTTTCGAATGGTGGAAGGTGTGAGGGGGTGTGCTAGTTTTTTCTCATGCATGCATTGAAGGTGTTTGTTGAAATGTTTGAGTGAATAATCCCATTGAATTTCTCATAGAACAAAAATATAGAAGGTGTCCGAGACGCACTTGAGCTTTCTCCTCTTTATTTCCCTCGATCGAGGTTAGCAATCTTTTCTTTTCTAGGTCATTGATACAATTCATGTGTCGGTGTGAATTGGTTATTTTAGTATTTATGATGTCCTATTTTTTGATAAACTTACTTATATGATGCAGATGAACGGTCGGGAATGGATGTACGGTGACCGGCGCGTAGCCGGGTATATCAAAGGCGTGGATAAATTTATCGATGTGGCTACGGCAAACAAAGAGAATGGATTTATACGTTGTCCATGTGTTCAATGTCGGAACAACAAGGAGTACTCTTCCTCGAAAATCATTCGCGGCCACCTGATTATGAAAGGTTTCATGACCAACTATAATTGCTGGACCAAGCACGGGGAAAGAGGGGTTATGATGGAAGATGGTGAAGAAGAAGATGATGATAACAACTATCATCATATGTTTCCTGAATACAGTGATACTGCAATGGAAGACAATGGAGAGGAAAGAGGTGAAGAACGGGCATCAGATGAGCCGGCTGATGAACTTGGTAGGGTAATTTCTGATGCAAAGCGAGACTGTGAAACAGAAAATGAGAAGTTGAAGTTAGAGGGCATGTTAGAAGATCACAAGAAATTGTTGTACCCAAATTGTGAAGATGGCCGCACAAAGCTCGGTACCACACTGGAATTGTTGCGATGGAAGGCAGAGTGTGGTCTAACTGACTCCTCATTTGAAAAGATGCTGAAAATAATGAAGCCGAAGTTTCCAAAACATAACGAACTTCCTGAGAGTACCTACGAAGCAAAGAAGACTCTCTGTCCTCTGGGATTAGATGTGCAAAAGATACATGCATGCATTAATGACTGCATCCTCTACCGCGGTAAGGAGTATGAGAATTTAGATAAATGCCCGGTATGCAACGCGTTGCGGTATAAGATCAGACGAGATGACCCTGGTGATGTTGAGGGAGATCCCCTCTGGAAGAGGGTTCCTGCTAAGGTTATGTGGTATGCTCCTATAATACCAAGGTTGAAACGCATGTTCAGAAACAAAGAGCATGCCAGGTTGTTGCGATGGCACAAAGAAGACCGTAAGAAAGACAGGAAGTTGAGACACCCTGCTGATGGGTCACAGTGGAGAAAAATCGAGAGAGACTTCCCAGACTTTGTAGGTGACGCAAGGAACTTATGGTTTGGTCTAAGTACGGATGGCATGAATCCTTTTGGGGAGCAGAGTTGCAGTCACAGCACCTGGCCCGTGATTCTATGTATCTACAACCTGCCTCCTTGGTTGTGCATGAAGCGTAAGTTCATTATGATGCCAGTGCTCATCCAAGGCCCGAAGCAACCGGGCAACGACATTGATGTGTACCTTAGGCCATTAGTTGAATAACTCTTACAGTTGTGGGGCAAACCAGGTGTACGTGCGTGGGATGAGAACAAACAGGAGCCATTTGATCTACGAGGGTTGTTATTCGTAACCATCAATGATTGGCCTGCTCTTAGTAACCTTTCAGGACAGACAAACAAGGGATATAAGGCATGCACCCACTGTTTAGATAAGACCGAAGGTACATATTTGCATAAATGCAAGAAGGTTGTGTACCTGGCGAATCGACGATTTCTTCCGACCAATCATCCCGTAAGAAAGAAAGGCAAGCATTTCAAAGGTGAGGCAGATCACCGGAAGAAGCCTGAACTCCCTGCTGGTGATGATGTATTTGGTATGGTCAAGGACATAGAAGTAATCTTTGGAAAGGGTCCCGGCGGTCAATCAGTTCCGAACGACGTCGCTACAGGACACGCACCCATGTGGAAGAAGAAATCTATATTTTGGGAGCTGCCATATTGGAAAGTCCTGCTTGTCCGCTCTTCAATCGACGTGATGCACGTGACGAAGAATCTCTGCGTGAACCTGCTAGGATTCCTAGGCGTGTATGGAAGACAAAAGATACACCTGAAGCACGGGAGGACCAACAAATTATGAAAGACCCAAAGAACATGCATACACATAACAAGACGGATAAAGGGCGTCACTTAAGTCGTGCCAGCTATGCTCTTACCAAAGCAGAGAAGGAAATCTTTTTTGAAGTCCTTTACAGTATCAAGGTGCCGTCGGGCTTCTCATCTAATATAAAGGGGATAATAAATATGGCAGAGAAAAAGTTCCAAAACCTGAAGTCTCATGACTGTCACGTGATTATGACGCAGTTGCTTCCGATTGCATTGAGGGGGCTTCTACCAGAAAATGTTCGAGTACCCATTGTGAAGCTGTGTGCATTCCTCAATGCAATATCTCAGAAGGTAATCAATCCAGATATTCTGTCAAGGTTACAGAAGGATGTGGTACAATGTCTTGTTAGTTTTGAATTGGTGTTCCCACCATCCTTCTTCAATATTATGACGCATCTCCTGGTTCATCTAGTGGAAGAGATTGCCATTCTCGGTCCGGTATTTCTGCACAATATGTTCCCCTTTGAGAGGTTCATGGGAGTCTTAAAGAAATATGTTCATAACCGTGCTAGACCAGAAGGAAGCATCTCCAAGGGATATGGAACAGAGGAGGTCATTGAGTTTTGTGTTGACTTTATTCCTGACCTTAAGCCGATTGGTGTTTCTGACTTGCGGCATGAGGGAAGACTAAGTGGAAAAGGCACGCTGGGAAAGAAAGCAATGATATGTAGGGACGGGGATTCTTTCACTAAAGCACACTACACAGTTCTACATAATTCCACCTTGGCAGCTCCGTATATCGAGGAACACAAGAATATTGTACGCTCCAAAAACCCGGAGAAGCCTGAATCATGGATTACAGATGAACACATGAAGTCTTTCGGTGGTTGGATGCGGACACATCTCTTGAATGACACCACTGTTGGAGATCAGCTATACTTGTTGGCCGCGTCACCATCTTCTACTGTATTGAATTTCCATGGGTACGAAATAAATGGGAATACATTCTACACGATCGCCCAAGATAAAAAGAGCACCAACTAAAATAGTGGTGTCCGCTTTGATGCAATAGACGAGAATGGACAAAAGGACACATATTATGGTTACATAGAGGGGATATGGGAACTAGACTATGGAGTCTCTTTTAAGGTCCCTTTGTTTCGCTGCAAATGGGTCAACCTGAATGGGGAAGGGGTAAAGATAGACCAGTTGTACGGAATGACAACAGTGGATCTCAACAATCTTGGTTATAGAGATGAACCATTCGTCCTAGCCAATGATGTGTCTCAGGTTTTCTATGTGAAGGACATGTCCTCCAGACCAAAAAAAAAGAAAAAATATGCAAACGAATACATCATATGATGAGCCAAAGCGTCACATAGTTCTTTCAGGGAAAAGAAACATCGTGGGAATTGAGGACAAGACAGAAATGTCAGAAGATTATAATAAGTTTGATGAAATTCCGCCCTTCACAGTGAAAACTGACCCAAGCATTCCGTTAAGTAAAGAAGATGCTCCATGGTTACGTCTGAAGCGGTCATAAGGAATGACATATGCCAAGAAGTTCATGCTCATATTATGTAACTCTAGTTCATGTCTTTCGCGGTTTGTGGCTTGACCGAAGGATATCTTTCGCGGTTTGTGGCCTTTAGTCCCGGTTTTGTAGTCTCGGTTTTTAATATTAATAAATGTCTTGAGTGTTAGTCCCGTTTTGTGGCTGGACCAGGAGTGCCTCTATGACCAGTTTCTTGGAGATGCCGGAGGACTGGGCTCCGTCGGCATCTCCCTGAAACTGGTCGTAGTGGTGTCCCTGCTCTCGAAAACCATCTTGCAGCTTGTAACTTCACTAACTAGATCAATACGCCTTGGAGCTAACTAATTTCACATATTAGGGAGTGCCTCTATAACCAGTTTCTCGGAGATGCCGGAGGACTGGGCTCCGTCGGCATCTCCCTGAAACTGGCCGCAGTGGTGTCCCTGCTCTCGAAAACCATCTTGCAGCTTGTAACTTCACTAACTAGATCAATACGCCTCGGAGCTAACTAATTTCACATATTAGGGAGTGCCTCTATGACCAGTTTCTCGGAGATGCCGGAGGACTGGGCTCCGTCGGCATCTCCCTGAAACTGGCCGTAGTGGTGTCCCTGCTCTCTAAAACCATCTTGGAGATGCCTCAAACTGGCTGGAGGCTTGGACTCACAAGGATGCCTATTTATAGTACAAGCAACTCGGCATAATGTCGACACTCACGACATAATGTCGACACTCACCCCTATTATTAGTGCTGACTCATCTTTAGTCCCGGTTGGTGTCTCCAACCGGGACTAAAGGTTCATCTTTAGTCCCGGTTGGTGACACCATCCGGGACAAGGTACAAGCCGCACGACATAATGTCGACACTCACCCCTATTATTAGTGTTGCCTGGCCCACTCTGCCGCAATCCCTTCCGTCGCGGTTGGTTTCTCCAACCGGGACTAAAGATGAACCCTCTCTTTATATAGGCATTTCCCTCTATTTATTAGGTAACACTCAAGACATTTATTAATATTAAAAACCGGGACAAACCGGGACTAGCTAACACTCAGGACTAAAGCCGCCCCCTTTAGTCATAATCATGCCTAGTCCTATAGTACGCAGCTTCAGGGTCTTCATCATCGTCGTCATCATCATCGTCATTGTCACCTGCCACTCCGGGGATCCTCAGCCCATCCATGGAATATACCAGGGACCATTCCAGCCTCGGATTCACGGCGGGCGGGAGAGGTGTCTCCTGGAAGACGATGTCGCTACCGCCGGGACAGTGTGGGGCCTGTGGCGGGTGGACTCGTGGGCACCGTAGGCGAGGATGGCCTCCCCCGGAGATGTAGCGCATCACTCCGATGATAGTACGGTTCGCCCACCACAGACGACGGCCGGCTTCGTTGTGGTTCACCGGTGGCGGGCCATCACCCCCGTACCTGGCGAGCTCCCTTTCCCGCCTATTAGCGAAGAAGGCATTCCAGGTGTCGTAGTTGTCGGGATCCCACTGGGGATCCATCCGCTGCTCCGGCGTAAGCTCGTGGTAGAAGTGGTTTGTGATGGCCGCTTGGCGTGCGGAACCTTGAGGGACAGGAGGGACAAGAACCCCTCCAGCGCTCAGCATCCAGCCGGCGGGCGGCCGGTAGCCCGGCGGACAAGGGTAGTTGGAGGCGCACAGCGCCTCGGTCTCCTCGAGGGTCAGAATGGCCCAGTAGGCATTGTACATTGTTCTAAGAGAGGAAGGTGTGGATGTGTGGATAGCCATGACACGATCACCCTAAATATAGAGGAAAAGGGCGGGAAAACTTGGCGTGAAGCTTTGGGAAATGGCGGGAAATGTCTTTAGTCCCGGTTTGTGACTACATCCGGGACTAAAAGCTCTAGTAGAAAGGAAAGGGCGGGAAAACTTGGCGGGAAGAGGTGGGAAATGGCGGAAAATATTTTTAGTCCTGGTTTGTGACTACATCCGGGACTAAATGTAAATCCTTCGCGTGTTCGACCATAGTTAGAAATTCAGATAATTCAAAACGGGCATAATAAATTCAAAAAAAAACCGAACAATGAAAATCCTTCACGTGGTGTCATATTTTGTTACATAGTTGAAAGGAAAAATCCCAGACTTGGTATATTGATCATGTTTCGAAAAAACCTTCACAAAATGACCTATCATGTTCGAGGTTTCATGGCTTTCGGTCCAAATGACCGATGTTATGTGCTGAATCACGGCATAGTTTGTGATGTTGTGCCCATATTATGCATGTGTGTGGACATTGGTATGGAGAACAATGTTGCAGGAGGAAGTTTTCCTTTTTGTCGCACGGAAAAGCCCTTTTCCATTTTCCGAGCGCAAAAAACGGGTCGTTTTGTGAAGTAACCACCAAAATGCCGTTTCAGAATGCTACCGTCCCATTTTCCTAAAATACTAGACCACCTTACATGGACTATCTCCCAACCGGTACATCTCAAACCTTTTCGTCCATCCCGGGTAAAAAGGACAAATGTCTGCCGAATCGGCAGGAAGTGGGTTCGGTTTGTACTACAGGTACATGATCTATCGCCCGTGATTTTTTGAAAAAATCATTTTTAGACTCGCAATATGTGGTTTCTTCAGAGATCCAATGCAAGTTCTAACGATGCTCGTCCCCTATCTTCATGCACACCGGTTCGACCATAGTTAGAAATTCAGATAATTCAAAACGGGCATAATAAATTCAAAAAAAACCGAACAATGAAAATCCTCCGCGTGGTGTCATATTTTGTTATAGTTGAAAGGAAAAATACCAGACTTGGTATATTGATCATGTTTCGAAAAAACCTTCACAAAATGACCTATCATGTTCGAGGTTTCATGGCTTTCGGTCCAAATGACCGATGTTATGTGCTGAATCACGGCATAGTTTGTGATGTTGTGCCCATATTATGCATGTGTGTGGACATTGGTATGGAGAGCAATGTTGCAGGAGGAAGTTTTCCTTTTTGTCGCACGGAAAAGCCCTTTTCCATTTTCCAAGCGCAAAAAACGGGTCGTTTTGTGAAGTAACCACCAAAATGCCGTTTCAGAATGCTACCGTCCCATTTTCCTAAAATACTAGACCACCTTACATGGACTATCTCTCAACCGGTACATCTCAAACCTTTTCGTCCATCCCGGGTAAAAAGGACAAATGTCTGCCGAATCGGCAGGAAGTGGGTCCTGTTTGTACTACAGGTACATGATCTATCGCCCGTGATTTTTTGAAAAAATCATTTTTAGACTCGCAATATGTGGTTTCTTCAGAGATCCAATGCAAGTTCTAACGATGCTCGTCCCCTATCTTCATGCACATCGGTTCGACCATAGTTAGAAATTCAGATAATTCAAAACGGGCATAATAAATTCAAAAAAAACCGAACAATAAAAATCCTCCGCGTGGTGTCATATTTTGTTACATAGTTGAAAGGAAAAATACCAGACTTGGTATATTGATCATGTTTCGAAAAAACCTTCACAAAATGACCTATCATGTTCGAGGTTTCATGGCTTTCGGTCCAAATGACCGATGTTATGTGCTGAATCACGGCATAGTTTGTGATGTTGTGCCCATATTATGCATGTGTGTGGAAATTGGTATGGAGAACAATGTTGCAGGAGGAAGTTTTCCTTTTTGTCGCACGGAAAAGCCCTTTTCCATTTTCCGAGCGCAAAAAACGGGTCATTTTGTGAAGTAACCACCAAAATGCCGTTTCAGAATGCTACCGTCCCATTTTCCTAAAATACTAGACCACCTTACATGGACTATCTCTCAACCGGTATATCTCAAACCTTTTCGTCCATCCCGGGTAAAAAGGACAAATGTCTGCCGAATCGGCAGGAAGTGGGTCCTGTTTGTACTACAGGTACATGATCTATCGCCCGTGATTTTTTGAAAAAATCATTTTTAGACTCGCAATATGTGGTTTCTTCAGAGATCCAATGCAAGTTCTAACGATGCCCGTCCCCTATCTTCATGCACACCGGTTCAACCATAGTTAGAAATTCAGATAATTCAAAACGGGCATAATAAATTAAAAAAACCGAACAATGAAAATCCTTCGCGTGGTGTCATATTTTGTTACATAGTTGAAAGGAAAAATACCAGACTTGGTATATTGATCATGTTTCGAAAAAACCTTCACAAAATGACCTATCATGTTCGAGGTTTCATGGCTTTCGGTCCAAATGACCGATGTTATGTGCTGAATCACGGCATAGTTTGTGATGTTGTGCCCATATTATGCATGTGTGTGGAAATTGGTATGGAGAACAATGTTGCAGGAGGAAGTTTTCCTTTTTGTCGCACGGAAAAGCCCTTTTCCATTTTCCGAGCGCAAAAAACGGGTCGTTTTGTGAAGTAACCACCAAAATGCCGTTTCAGAATGCTACCATCCCATTTTCCTAAAATACTAGACCACCTTACATGGACTATCTCCCAACTGGTACATCTCAAACCTTTTCGTCCATCCCGGGTAAAAAGGACAAATGTTTGCCGAATCGGTAGGAAGTGGGTCCGGTTTGTACTACAGGTACATGATCTATCGCCCGTGATTTTTTGAAAAAATCATTTTTAGACTCGCAATATGTGGTTTCTTCAGAGATCCAATGCAAGTTCTAACGATGCTCGTCCCCTATCTTCATGCACACCGGTTCGACCATAGTTAGAAATTCAGATAATTCAAAACGGGCATAATAAATTCAAAAAAAAACCGAACAATGAAAATCCTTTGCGTGGTGTCATATTTTGTTACATAGTTGAAAGGAAAATGATTTTGAATTATTTATTCAAATCCAAACACTTTTTATGTTTAAAGTTTTTCTAAATTCCAAATTAATATTCAAAAATATAAGTTAATTCATTTTAAAAGGTTACATTAATTATTTTTTAAAAATAGAAAATGGTTTTGGATTATTTATTCAAATCCATACACTTCTTATGTTTAAAGTTTTTCTAAATTCCAAATTGATATTAAAAAAATATAAATTAATTCATTTTTAATTGTAAATGGTTCATATTTTAAATGGTTACATTAATTATTTTTTAAAACAGAAAATGGTTTTGAATTATTTATTCAAATCCAAACACTTTTTATGTTTAAAGTTTTTCTAAATTCCAAATTAATATTCAAAATATAAGTTAATTCATTTTAAAAGGTTACATTAATTATTTTTTAAAAATAGAAAATGGTTTTGGATTATTTATTCAAATCCATACACTTCTTATGTTTAAAGTTTTTCTAAATTCCAAATTGATATTAAAAAATATAAGTTAATTCATTTTAATTGTAAATGGTTCATATTTTAAATGGTTACATTAATTATTTTTTAAAACAGAAAATGGTTTTGAATTATTTATTCAAATCCAAACACTTTTTATGTTTAAAGTTTTTCTAAATTCCAAATTAATTATCATTTAAAAAACAATACAAATTTAAACCCCAAAATAAAAAATAAGGCGGGAACAGAGAGAAAATACCTGAATTTTTTTGAAAACAGGGGAATATGTCCTGGTTGGAGCCACCAACCGGGACTAAAGACCCCCTGCGCGCCAATCCTTGGTCTGCTGAAAATATTGGAGTATACGTCCCGGTTGGTGGCTCCAACCAGGACGTATAACCCTTTAGTCCTGGTTGGAGCCACCAACCGGGACTAAAGGTCCCCTACTAGTTAACCATGCCCCATCTCCTTCTTCCCCGTTCCTCTTTCTCACTCACCCGCAACAGAGACCGCCGCCGCCGCGAGGACAACCGCTCGGACGCCGTCAGGATGCCCAACCATCGTCTCGCCGTCGGCCTCCACGCGCTGCCTCGCTGTGCTTATCCTCCTCGCCGAAGGAATCGAAGCCGCGCGACTGGAATCTACCACGTCTTCCCCGTCACCGACGAGCTCCGCCATTGCCATCACCGTTGCTGCCGATCTCCTCCGACCCCGCCAAGGCTACACACGCGTCAAGGGTGAGCTTGTAACTCTCTGGGACCCCTTCTTTCCTCCCCTCGCGCTCTGTCCTTCTCCCGCGCCGTCCGCTGCCATCCGCCGCCGCTGCATGTCGTCGCGTGCCCTATTCCGGTGACCAAATCCGGGCGGTGCCCTACTAGTTAGGTTCGCCTCGACGCCCTCTTTCGAACAAACCCGCGCATGCCCCCTCCCGAGCCCTCTAGCAACGTCGCCGGCCACCGCACAGTGCTCACCCGCGAGCCGAGCGGGCGCCGAGGTGGCCATGGCCCTGGCCCACCGGCCAGCCCCAGTGGGTAGACTGTGAACTGGTGAAAAATAACCAGGGTTTGGTGGGGCCTGCTTGCTTGCGTGGAGGCTGAGTTGGCACTAGGGCCCATCTGTCAGTCTCACTGGCTAGGGGTCGCCCCGGTGTAAAAACTATTTGCCTTTTTGTTTTTAATTCCAGAAAATGATTTAATATTGTAAAATCAATAACTTATTGTTTATAAGTCAGAAAAATACAAATAATATATCAAATTGTTCAGAAAAATAAAACCTATCTATTTAACCTATAATCATGCATTGTTCAACATCTTAAATGACAAGTATAATTAGAAGAACAAATGCACCCCTCTCATATGTTCTGGAGTTTCCCCGAGTTAGGGTTTTCACCCCTCAGAACCCCGATTAAATCGTCGAGCATGTCTTAGGGTTACATTCCAATGCAAATTAACTTGTCATATCATCATACTTGCTTGAGCATTGCATCGATGCCATGTGTTGATTGTTTCCCTTTCTTTTCGGTGTTTCGATTATTAGGTTTATTATTAGTTAGGTATTATTAGGTTTATTAATTAGTTTGGTATTATTGGTCTTCGGCCCCACTGGTCAGTCACTGTGGGTAGCCCCAGACCCGATTCACATTGTCAAGCAACTTAAAATCCCTATCTTAGATAAGGAATCATTAATACCCCTTAGGTGCATGTGGGTTCGACGATGTGCCTATGTACTACACAGTTTCCTTTTTGTAGCTAGGTTTAGGGTTTAGGGTTTCTCTTCATTTTTATTATTGTGTATGTATATATTAGGGTTTCTCTGAATTAGGGTTTATATCTCTCAACACCGTACTTAAATTTCTCCTTTAGCCGCTTTGACTTATTCGTTTTTCCACCTATGCAGAAAATATGGACCCACACGTCAGAGACGAAGAAAAGGAAGAGTTGATCCAAGGTGTGATCCGTGGGGAAGATAATTTAGACGTATCAACGTTTCTGAACAACTCCGGTGAGGGTGATCCTCTTTTTACCGGAATAGACAACTTGTTTGAGGTTGAAGGTGTTGCCTTCCGCGAGGGAGAAGGCGATGCCTTGTGTAATCGAGAAGACGACCGCTCCGGCGAGGTGCATGTAATATAAATCAATTCATTAATTAATCATCTGCTATCTACATAGAAATAGTAACGGCGATCTTTCTTCTTTTAGCCCTCCGGATCGAAGGAATCTACTGAAAAGAGCGGACGAGGCCCAACCAAAAAGTTGCAAGACCATGAGAGGTTCAGGATCGAAGATGTCGCTGAAGACGGCAAACCGACGGCTCCTGAAGTTGTCGCAACCAAATTTGTGGCACAATGCGGAGTAATCGTTAGGGACTTAATCCCGATCACCATTAGAAATTGGAATAGGCCTGCTAATGCGGATGAAGAGGGAACATGTTTATTTGTCCCTAACCACGCCAAAGATTTACTGTGGAAGAGGCTCATGGTTAATTTCAAACTACCGAAGATAGGGCTGGATCAAAATGCGGAGGATCCAGTTGAGGACGCCTTACAACATGGGAGAGCCATGGAGGCTAAGGTCAGGGAGTGGGCTTTAAAGAAGATGGCCCAGTGTTTCACCAACTGGAAGAAAAGATTGCACCTTGACTATGTCGTGAAAAAGAAGACTCCCGATTTCAAGAATATTCAGTTTGAGAAGATAAAACCATTCTGGGCTGAGTTTGTGGAATACAAGAAATCAGAAAAAGCTAAGAAAATGTCTGAAACGAATAAGCTGAATGCTGCTAACAAGAAGTATCACCATACTATGGGGCAAGGTGGCTACAGGGCTGGCATTCCTAAGTGGGATAAACTTGAGAATGAACTGCATGATAAAAAGATCACCCCAGAGACAGACGATTGGGTAGAACGTGCAAGGAATTGGTTTTACGGGCATGGGGGCACGTTGGACTCGGAAGGGAGGTGTATATATAACATACGACATAAAGAAGACCCCTTGCCAATCGAGAGGATCAGAAAAGCAGTAAAGGTTGTTAAAGATGGGGACTTCATTCCCGATAGAGAGAATGATGAGCTCACACTCGCCCTTGGAAATAAGGAACATGATGGACGAACACGAGGCACAAGAGGCTCCCAACCATGGAGGACTGGGTTTCCCGAAGAGAGGAAGAAATATCCTGATAGAAGCCGTCAGAGGAGAAAGGACAGGGCGGAAGTTGAAGCTGATAGTCAGAAAGAGTGAATGCGTTTAATTGAAGAACGATTAAAGCAACAACAAGATGAAATTAACGCACTTAAAGAGCAAAGTACTACCGGCCCATCTCAGCAGCACACTGCATTCGATGCTACCGGCCTATCGAATAATCGAAAAAGCAGTGTGGCTTCCACCAAGGTCCCGGGTGATGACAATGGCGATGACGATGATGCACCGACGATGGCTCCTGTTGGCTACCCAGTGGATGATATCACAGAGATGACACACTGCGAGCTACATATCAAAGTTGTGAACATATCAATGAAGGTGGCGGTCGGCTATGCCTTACCAATTGGACCCACACCAAATTACCACTGTCGTCCAGTTCCAGAGGGCTACGCTATTGTCGGCATGGATGAAATCATGCCCACCTTTGAGGTTTTGGATATTCACTACCCTGCAAGTGAAGGGGATGTGACTGTGCTGGGAGACGCAAAAAACGTCACCATTCTATGGCCGAAGGAATGTATCGTGCTTCGAAATCACACGCCAAGGCCATCTTCGCCGCCGCCTCACCCGTCTCCAGCGAGGTCATCGCCGCCGCGGCAGCCGTCTTCGTCGCCTTACCCGGCTCCGTCGCCTCACCAATCTCCGGTGCAGCCATCGCCACGGGAGCCATCACCGGCGCCTCAGGATAAAAAGCGTAAGCGTACTGCTACTGTGCGTCGTAAGCGATCGCCGAAACATAAACAAGAGCCTCTTCCAAAAGTACCAAAGGTTCCTCCCAAGAGAGCTTATGACTGTACTGAAGAGGAGACTGCGGCGATCGTTGATGCGGAAACGATAGCGTTTTTCGCTAAGCTGAGGGCCGAAAGAGCCAGAGTTTCCCAGCACCAAAGAAGAAAAAGCCAAAGTGTTGAAAATGCTAAAGAATCTTCATCAACCCGAGCCAAAGCTGTCATCAGACTATGAGCGTTCTATTCTCAAGTCACATGCGGCACGAAAAGCCTCGAAGAGCAGTACTGATGCAAGCGGGAAATCTGTTGCCCAACTCGGAGAACAAGCAAAACAGACTTGCGCCCCTCTCAAGGTGATTTCTCAAACCAATATGGGGTCGAGCAAATATGGGGCCAAAGAGCAGTATGATCCAGAGGTAGTTGCATAATACGGAGAAGCTGCCGCTGCTCAAGGTATGAGTATTGCCCAGTACTTATCCCAGTTAGAGTTCTTCCCCGTGAGTGAAGTAGCATACAAATACCAGTACGGCAAACCTCTCGTCAAACCTGAGGAGGTAAACAATCTTTCAACAAAAATGCGAAGATTGCGTAACTGGTACATGCATGCCACAAGGGCCGGGGCTAACTGGATAGTGCTGAGGGTTACAAAAAAGCATCATGGGAAAGAAAAGGATGACATGATATCCATTGAATTTGATGAACTATTTCAATTATTCAATCAAGACGCCTTGGACAAATCGATCATCAGTGCCTATTGTCTGTAAGTACTAATTCTGTAATTAATTTAGTCTCTAGCTATATTATTTTGTTTATTGCATGTATATAATCATACTGTAATATGCAGAATGAAGATTCTCGAATGCAGCAGAGGAAAAATCTATGACATTGGTTTCATTGACCCATATTGGGTTCATGAAGCTAATCTCAAAATAAGCCCCCAGGATACGGAGGATAATATAGTACACGCGTTAAGGTTTTAAGAAACCAAAAGGGAAATACTATTTCCTTGCAACTTCGAGTGAGTGTTATTGTCCTGTATACACTTTCTATTTCGCTTACTCGATGTTAAGTATATAATTGATTAGTTATGCATTCGCAGGTACCACTATATTCTGTTAATCATTCAACTTGACAAAGGGCGTGTACTAGTCATGGACTCGAAACATAAACCCCTTGAGACGTGGAAGGACATGCAGATACTTCTCCAGCGGTAATTCTAATCATTACGACACTATATCGGCAACGTTCGTGAATTTTATGATATCAAGTACTTAATAACTTATTTTATTCGTTTTCTACGCCGGGCAGCGCTTGGAAACGGTTCACCAACAAGGCTAGGGGTGTTTGGAAAGAGGAGCTTACATTTCAACCACTAGATGTAAGCACCACTAGCTATATCCGCGCATCTCTTTGATTCTAGTTTTGATACAGTTATTATCATGCTTGATTATTATTTTGATTGAACTCTGTTCTCGTAAAGTGCCTGACGCAGGGACCAGGTAACAATCTATGTGGATACTATGTTTGCGAGTTCATCCGGCAGACGTGCGATGAGAAGGGCAGAAATTTAGAGCAACTCCATGTACGTAAACAATTTCTATAGTTTTTAATTACAATCAAATTGTGTTTAGTTTCATTCATATAGGCTGACTCCTTTTTTTAAATCAGATCGAACGTCTACGGGACGGTCTTCTGCCAAAGGATCGCGTACGAGCAATTCAGGAGGAATTGGCGGGATTCTTGGATGCAGAAGTCCTAGACCCAAAAGGAGAATACTACTCGGCTGTGTATAGACAGGGATTGTAAAAATAGCAACTTTGAAGGAATTGGCCGGTAGCATCGAATATCAACTTTTGTATGTAGTGCATGAACTCGATCCGTGTATTGAATATAATATTGTCATGATATTCATGATGTAATATAAGGTTCCTTCATTGATAAGTGCAAATCACTAAATAAACAATAAAACAACCTAAATGAATTCTCTGCCGCGGCACTAAAAGTGGCGAAAATACTGCCACGGCAACAAAATGTGCCAAAATGAATTCTCTGCCGCGGCAGAGAAATAGGCCAAATCTCTGCCGCGGCAGAAGGTTATTAGTCCCGGTTCGTGTTACGAACCGGGACTAATGCTCCACCCTCCCTCGCCCTCTGCCGCTGCCACGTGTGCACCATTTAGTCCCGGTTGGTGGGGCAACCGGGACTAAAGTCCCGTACCAACCGGGACCTATAGGGCTGTTTCCACCAGTGGTCGCAACTACAACGGAATGGTTAACTAAAAGTGCCCACTGCTTATTATATCAGGATGACTATCTATACCTGACTAGTAATTGCTGCAACGATAACTGAATAAATAAAACTGCCAACTGTGTGAGTTTCTCGGTTGACTTCCTCGTTTGGTCTCGAGGGGGAAAATACTAGGATGGTATGCTTGGTGATAGTTTCAGGTTGGATCCGAATAGGTCTTTCTTACCCCTCTCTAATAGCCGCCAGTTGTACCGAGTCTCTATAGGTTGTTTAGTGCATGCTTTGCTGCCGCTTCAGTCCACCATACCTATGTAGCGAGGACCGCCGAATTCTAGTCTCGCCGTGTACTGGCCTCAGTACTGACCGCTCTCTTTTTCCTTTGCCCTTTGTCGGCACCCCTTTTGTTTTAGCAGGTTTTGAGATCAACGTCGTTAGCAGGGTTACCCTTCCGGCTTGGCCTGGGCAGGGTTATGGACGCCATTGGTTATTCTTCAGGGCTCTTAGCCCCATTTGCATCTTGTCCGTAGTCAGACGCTGTATTGTTTTCAAGGTGATTTGGATCTTTGTATTGTATATCTGTATTCTTGACTCATGGAGTCGTGTTGTATATATATGTTCTGTGGGTTCCATCGAGGACTATTGTGTAATGATATTACTTCGTTTTCCACCCGCACGCAAGTGCCTGGTGGGCACCTTTGAATCGTTTCTATGCGGGTTTGGCGGGAATCGCTAAGACTTGCATAGGGTCGATTCGGAGGGTGTTACAGAGTGGTATCAGAGCTCAGCAGTTACGATATCCCACTGGTCCAGCCTGTAGGATAACCTAGCTAACAGCCGCTGTAGAGTGTCAAAGCTATTTTGGAAAAATCGGTTGGATAGATCTGATTAGGTCTGCTTTTACTTCTTACCCCTCTGCTATTCTCCTCTTATCTCGACGTGTTTTGAATATGCTCTCTGATCTTTTCTTCGAGTCCAGGATTTCTCGTGGTTGGGTTTCTGTCGTACCTTCAGGGTTTCGCTTCCATCCTCTTGTAACGGTGCTTCAACATCTGACATTCATGCCATCAGATGAATCTTTCATTTGTTGTACCTTTCAACGGACCGAAAATTCACTAAATTTTTTCTTTCTATCCTTCGGTGTTTTCTGATACGACGAAGTCATCTACATCAGATCTGATGGGAATCTCCATCCGTCCTTAGTTTCCGAACCTCGCTTGTCGAGATCTTCAGTCTGAATTCCGAGAGTTGGTTGCATAATTCCCCTATTCATGTGCAGAGTAATGCTTTGGATGCGCGATGGACTGATCACCATCCGACTACTCTTATCATTTGCTCTTGTACATTGAATCGGTGGATCAAGCAGTTGTACTCCTTCCACAGAAGTTAGAGGTGGCCTTACCTTTTGAGACCTCTACCTTGGTCCTTTGTTTTCCCGAGTGTTCTCCCAACGAACGTGAGCCACACCCTTTGTTGGTGGTGTCGCCAATTTCAAGACGGATGAAGAATCTTTGTAGTGGTGTCGTGAAGATCTACATGTGGCGAGAAGATTCAGATCGGCGGCCTTCTTCCCCGTACCAGGAGGCGGATTTCGAGGGCGAGATCCATTGTTAGTGGTGTCGAATTATAGCACCCTGGAGAAAACCACTACTAGAATATTGCATGTTGTTTTTATTTTTGCATCATCATAACACCATCATGCATATTTTCCTTACATTTTTCTAAACTTAAAAGTAGTTTTTTTCAACATCGTATTTTATTTGTACGGTTCAATATATATAAAGCCTTATCCTTTCTTTTATTTTAAATAAAATATATAATATGTTTTTGGCTCGTTATGTGTCCACAAAAGGTTTTGTTATTTGTTTCTAAAAATAATGGTAAATGCCCGTCTAAAGTTTGGTCTAAAATTAGCCCCATCTAGTCTATTCTAGACTATATAAATAGTCTATTCCTTTGTTCCACCAAACCCTAGCCCCAAATTTCCTAAACCTGGGATCTAAAATTCTCTCTCTATGCATTTTGTCCTCGGCGCCGCCGGCGTGCTCCTGTACTCTCTGTTTTTCCTCCGTTCTTCCTGCTGTCTTCAATCCTAGTCGACGCGCGTGCAGAGCGGTGAAGCTGACCATTTGGATTCCAGTGCAGTTTCTCACTAGTGTCCAGTTTCCAAATCCATGTTCTTTTGATTGTCATATGCCTAGCAAAGATCCCATCGATGGTCTCTATGTCCTTTGAGCTAGCAACTTGATTCACTTCACTGCCTGATTGATCTCTACCAACGCCAAATCCACACACCAGTACAACTTGCATCAAATCGCCATGAGCAGAGCGGCTCCGCTAGATCCCCTGCCTTGGAATTGTTTCCGTACGCCATCGCTGTATTTCCCCTCCCTATATTTTCTTTTCCTTGGTCGATCCACACACTCCAGCCAGTTGCATCTAGTTTTCACGTCGCTGCAATCCAGCAGCTCAAGCTAAATCGGCACCCCAGCGTGCACGAGTCAGCGGCCGCCCTTGCTCCTGGCCGCACAGCATCGCATCTGACAATAGCAGCAGCAAACGCGCACGCGGCCTCGATCCTCTCCCGTTGAGCGTACCCCTTCAGGCGCACAACAACAACTTCCCCGTTGTTCTTTTTGGTCGCCGGCTTGTCTCAGATATGCAGCTGCGGCGTTGACACGCTTGTTCGGTGTCTGTTCGACAAAATGCTCGCAAAAGTGTTGGCTTGGTTTTTCTTTGATCCGGTGTGCTTATCAATTCGGTACCGATTTGTGGGCTTTCTACTTGACATTATCGGAGACCACTTTGACTTCGACTAATTCCATGACAACGCCTACTTCCTCTACTTCAATCAGAATAGAAGGTCGTTTCTCTGCGTCTTTCCAATCGGAGTCGTGAGACCTCAAACCTACTTTCATTTTTGTATAAACATAACATATCTTGTCTCGTTAAATCATCATGCTTGCATACATACTACCATGTGGTTTGGAGCATTATGCCAATTCACCTAATAATTAAATATGAAGATTAAATGCGGGTCTTTTTAGTCTAATATTGGCTCCATTTAAATTTGTGTAGCGAATCGATTATATATTTTGTCTTGATAAGCCAACATTTAAATTGCGGGGTATCTAAACAACATGAACTTAATAATTGTCGGGACCCCGGTTTCGCTTAATATGGTCTAATTGCATCGCATCTTTGTCATATCATACATCATACATGCATCATGCCCGATCTTCTTCCGTCGTATTAAATAGTGCATCCGGTGTTTCTTCTAGTGCTTTGCTTCTTCACGGATTAGGCTGATGAGTGGATACGAGTGTCGACCCGATCTTCGGATGAACCTTCGGCAATGTTTTCAGACGAGCATTCTCCTCCTTTCTACCTATTTTACATTTCTAGTCTTTATTTCCTCTTGTTGATCTATTGCTATCTGTGTTGCGATGCTCTAGTTTTCGTACCCGTGATATCCATTGCAGCCTTATATTGCCTTGGACACATCCTATTACCTGTTGTTTGGTAGATAGATGGACTTACGTGTCGTAGTTGCTTGCTCAAGTCTGTTGCGTGTCGTCAAGTACCACAGTTATTGGAAAACTGCCATATGCTTTATGTTGGAGATGATCATGGCTTTAATTACTGTTTAATAACTAAAATTGAAAGTAGGTAAATGCAGAGACACCGGTGGGTAATAGACAGTATTTGGTTTTTAATCGCTCACTGGTGTTCCGTAGGACCCCGAGTTCTTGACACCTATTCCGAGATCGAGCGCGCTAACCACAGGTGGGGTGTGTGGGCACCCCCATCGATTAGTACCTGATTTCAAAGTACTATACCGAGGGCCACAAAGTAGTTTGGGGCTTTATTACTATCCTGTACTTATGCCATGCTTTACTGCTTTATTTACGATTGCGCGTGGAGCGCCTGTACTGTTTTGGATCGCGGCACGATTTCGCGGTATCGACAAGCCCAGTCACACTTTCGGCTTCCCATTCGTTTACAGCCGTTCTCGCAAACCCTGGGTCCGTTTCGGAGACCGGACGACTTTGTTACGGGTAGCTTAGTGGGGTGCCCTCCCATGTGCTTGCTTTGGGTCTAGGAAACGTCGTGTCCGAAACCCCGTCGACATACCGTTGGGTGTATGTTTTGTGATCTTGTACCTACCTGATCTGACAACAAGGGTGTAGGTGCGTGTGGAAACTTTGGTGCACCCCTGCAGGGTTAAATCTTTTCGAGAAGCCGTGTCCGCAGTTATGGACGACTTGGAGCACATTTCTCGATCATAGACAACTATAACTAAAGTTTACTGTTATAACTTGACTTGTATCCGATATGACTAGTAATCAGCTTCTCTATAATGGAATGGCTAAATAAAAGTACCAAAAACTGCTGGGTTGGGATATCTCATGCTAATTGTATCTGACTAGTAAGTGTCGCAACTACAACGGAATGGTTAACTAAAAGTGCCCACTGCTTATTATATCAGGATGACTATCTATACCTGACTAGTAATTGCTGCAACGATAACTGAATAAATAAAACTGCCAACTGTGTGAGTTTCTCGGTTGACTTCCTCGTTTGGTCTCGAGGGGGAAAATACTAGGATGGTATGCTTGGTGATAGTTTCAGGTTGGATCCGAATAGGTCTTTCTTACCCCTCTCTAATAGCCGCCAGTTGTACCGAGTCTCTATAGGTTGTTTAGTGCATGCTTTGCTACCGCTTCAGTCCACCATACCTATGTAGGCGAGGACCGCTGAATTCTAGTCTCGCCGTGTACTGGCCTCAGTACTGACCGCTCTCTTTTTCCTTTGCCCTTTGTCGGCACCCCTTTTGTTTTAGCAGGTTTTGAGATCGACGTCGTTAGCAGGGTTACCCTTCCGGCTTGGCCTGGGCAGGGTTATGGACGCCATTGGTTATTCTTCAGGGCTCTTAGCCCCATTTGCATCTTGTCCGTAGTCAGACGCTGTATCGTTTTCAAGGTGATTTGAATCTTTGTATTGTATATCTGTATTCTTGACTCATGGAGTCGTGTTGTATATATATGTTCTGTGGGTTCCATCGAGGACTATTGTGTAATGATATTACTTTGTTTTTCACCCGCACGCAAGTGCCTGGTGGGCACCTTTGAATCGTTTCTATGCGGGTTTGGCGGGAATCGCTAAGACTTGCATAGGGTCGATTCGGAGGGTGTTATAGTAGCTCTCTCTTGTTTTGTGTTTGACTAGTTCATAGGATGATGTAAAACCATGTTGGTTCACAAGTTGGGGCACTATCCTACCCGGTTTCACCGGAACAGGGAGATTCCCCCTTATACAGGTCCAGAACCTTTCACTTCTAGGTTAGAGGGCATGCATGCGAGGGGAACACATGCAAGCACCCAGAGACTAGTAGTTTTTGTATGTTCCAACATAGCACCACACTTTCATGCATGTGCTAGGGCACATGCACGCAGGTCCTCGAGGTAGTCAAAATTGAGAACAATCTATAAAGGATGTCAAACAACAAATTTCATATACTTTGTCGTGAAATCCTCTCATCTTGGTCTTTTGATTGACCCAAAGAGTGACCTTGAAAGATTCAAAAGTAGTCCAACAGCTTGCTTGGTTTTGTTGGTCAGCATCTCTATCGTGAGGGGAAATTCTACTCTTGACGATTGCTTGAGGATTATTTCTCAAAGTTCGTGACTAGGCACCCACCTAATGGAAATGAAGTTCAGCATCCTCCAGAAGATTATGGTCAAGTTCAAAGTTCATATTTCCATGGTCTCAATACTTATGAAGAGCTGGTACATGCTATATCTACAAGAGAAATTATCGTCCGCTCCTTAAGAGGGTTGACAGAACCAGTGGCGGGAGTTTCCACGTATATATCTAGGATTTTACTAAGTATTACCGCATGTCTACAAAGGGGGTCACACTTGGGACTTACACATGGGACCTACCAACCTTGCACCACACTCACACACATATGCTAGGGACACATGCAAGTTTTCATCTGATTCCGACGTTCTCGTGGTCTTCCTCCGGCGAAACCCTGATCTGCGGGGCTTGGATCATCTACCCCCTAAACATTCTTCTGACAGGGGTAGCCCGGCATATCTCTCTCTTGTTTTGTGTTTGACTAGGTCATAGGATGATGTAAAACCATGTTGGTTCACAAGTTGGGGCACTATCCTACCCGGTTTCACCGGAACAGGGAGATTCCCCCTTATACAGGTCCAGAACCTTTCGCTTCTAGGTTAGAGCGCATGCATGCGAGGGGGGACACATGCAAGCACCTATACCAACCTTGCACCACACTCACACACATATGCTAGGGACACATGCAAGTTTTCATCTGATTCTGACGTTCTCGTGGTCTTCCTCCGGCAAAACCGTGATCTACGGGGCTCGGATCGTCTACCCCCCTAGACATTCTTCTGACAGGGGTAGCCTGGCGTATCTCTCTCTTGTTTTGTGTTTCACTAGGTCATAGGATGATGTAAAACCATGTTGGTTCACAAGTTGGGGCAGTATCCTACCCGGTTTCACCGGAACGGGGAGATTCCCCCTTATACAGGTCTAGAACCTTTCGCTTCTAGGTTAGAGCGCATGCATGCGAGGGGGAACACATGCAAGCACCTATACCAACCTTGCACCACACTCACACACATATGTTAGGGACACATGCAAGTTTTCATCTGATTCCGACGTTCTCGTGGTCTTCCTCCGGCGAAACCCTTATCTGCGAGGCTCGGATCGTCTACCCCCCTAGACATTCTTCTGACAGGGGTAGCCCGACGTAGATCTCTCTTGTTTTGTGTTTGATTAGGTCATAGGATGATGTAAAACCATGTTGGTTCACAAGTTGGGGCACTATCCTACCGGGTTTCACCGGAACGGGGAGATTCCCCCTTATACAGATCCAGGACCTTTCGCTTCTAGGTTAGAGCGCATGCATGCGAGGGAGGAAACATGCAATCACCTATACCAACATAGCACCACACTTTCATGCATGTGCTAGGGCACATGCATGTAGGTCCTTGAGGTAGTCAAAATTGAGAACAATCTAAAGGATGTCAAACAAAAAATTTCAGACTTTGTCGTGAAATCCTCCCATCTTGGTCTTTTGATTGACCCAAAGAGTGACCTTGAAAGATTCAAAAGTAGTTCAACAACTTGCTTGGTTTTGTTGGTCAGTAGCTCTACCGTGAGGGGAAATAAATATAATTGAAATAAAAAATGGAAAGAAAAATATAATTGAAAGAGAAATGGAAAGAAAAATATATAAAAAAGCAAAAGGCACACGGCAAAGGATAAAACACACGGCAAAGGTTCTTTGCCGTGTGCCCTCGCCGTCAGGCACACGACAAAGGTCCTTTGCCGTGTGTTTTCCTGCGGCACACGACAAAGGTTTGCGACCATTATTTGCTATGGGCCCGCGCGAGCAGCTAACCCTATCCACTCCCCCGCCCACCCGACACCGACCCCGCCTCTCACGCTCGACCCCTCCCAGCACAGCGCCGCCGCCACTCCCTAGCCCCGCCGCCCGACCCTGCCCCCTCCCCCGTCACTGGCCGCCGCCCACCGCCGCTAGCCCCCCCGTCCCACCCGACCCTGACCCCGCCCCGTATTGCCCCCTCCACCCGCCCCCTCCCCTGCCCCCACCCCGTATAGCCCCCTCCCCTCCCCCTGCCACCGCCGTGGCCGCCCTTGCGCGGTAGAGCGCCGGCCGGCTCGCGTTCAGGCGGGAGGAGCTCCGCCCGTCAGCTCCCTCCTACACCAAGCATCTCCCTCGCGCCCCCACCTTGTCGCCCCATCTCCTCCAATGACGGCAGCGGACAAGGTAAGCCATTTTTTTCCAGTTTGTCATATATTGCTAGTATGATATATGTAGTGGTAGTTCTAGTGTTGTAGTAAGTTATTAGTAAATTGTATTTAGTGATAGTTTTATTGTCATATATTACATTAGGGTAGTTTTAGTGGTAGATTTAGCAAAATGGACAAGTTACTAATATGTTGGATTTAGTGGTAGTATTTTCTAGTATGTTGTTTCATATATGCATGTGTATAGTAGTAATTTAGGAATTATATGTGTAAAATTTTGGCTTGTATTTTGGCATATATAAATACATGTGTATATTACTAATTTTTCTTCGTGCAGGATATGTGTCGAGTCTGAGGGTGGGGCTGTCGACGGCGTAGGTCATTTTGCGGGAGGGTCGCTGATCTTCTTCACCTCTCGATCACGCTTCGAGGGTAAAAATCTTTTCTCCTATCTTGTACCTATGGTTATTTTCGTGTGTAGATCACCAAGTCTGTCGCATTACCTAGGCATCTCTTCCCGGCCGTAAGGTTACGTGGATAAATATGCATTAGTGGTCTCGCATATTATGAAACGTTACTCTTACGGCATTTATCGGGACAGCCACCGGATGCGTAGTTTGGTATGTTTTCCTTGTTCTACTCCGGTCCGAGATAGGATTTCGGCAGTGTCTCCCTGTTGTTCTCCGGATGCACATCCCTCTTGGTTTTTTGCCGAGACGTGTATGGGGAGAGCAACTGGGAGGTGCTGCCGAAATTTTGTGTTGGATCGGGGTAGAGCAGGGAGAACATACTCAATCTACGGATCCGATGATTGATAGGACCCTCTTTACCTATTAGAGAGATAGGTGGATATATGTATGGCGTAAAATATATGTTTGCTAAAATTAACCGAACTAATACCAGATTTATTTATAAGGCATGATTAATTGAAAGCATTATATATGTCGTTTTTGGTACTGATTAGAGGATGGAGAATCATGACTGGATGTATGATGGCTATGTCAGTAAGTGGGACTTTACCTCAGAATGGCAAGAAAAGGCCGAGGACTTTGTGAACCGGACATTTGCTGTCCCCAGCAGACCCAAAAGAATAAAGAATTTCCTGCCCCTGTGAAAGATGCAAGAACCTGAATACACATTCGAAGGATGATGTGAGTACTCACCTGCTCAATTACGGCTTCACACCATCCTACAAGACTTGGACATTCCATGGTGCAAACTTAGCGAAACATGCTAGGAGGGAGTCACGGCAGGGTCAGCAGTAGAGTCAGCCAAGGGGAGAATTTGATGCTGGTTTTGATAGGTGCATATACAACTTTGTGAATGCTAATGCGCCTGAAATCCCTCATGTAGAGGCGGAGACACCTCAGGAGGCGGAGACAAGTGAGGAGCCGGAGGAAAACACGACAAAGTACTAGGAGACTTTGTTTGCCTCACAGAGACCCCTTCATGCACATACAGATGTTACCCAATTGGATGCCATAGCTCGCCTTTTGGCCTTCAAGAGCCACATGAACTTGACCATAGAGGACTTTGATGATATGCTTGCCGTTGTTGGCAGCATTCTGCCGAAAGGGCACCTCTTGCCGGAGAACTTCTACTATTCGACCAAACTCCTCCGTGACCTTAAGATGTCATATGAGCCGATACACGCTTGTCCGAAGGGATGCATGCTATTCACAAAGGAGCATGCTAAGACAAATTATTGTATTCGCTGCAAATCCTCTAGGTACTTTGAGGTCGATCCCAATGGTGATGGTCAGAAGAGCCATACCGGGGTTGCCCAAAACATTCTTCGGTATCTTTCGAGGAAAGGATTCTTGATCCACGACAACGATTCCTTTCGAGGAGTCGTTGCCATGGAGACCGAACCTTTCCTTGGCTTGCCGCGTCTCATACCCATGCTATATGGATCATGGAAGTATTTCTCTTCTTTCGTATTTGCTGATACGAATAGACTAGCTAGCGTGACTTAAATGGAATAGATTAGATAGCCCTAAATTCGAAAGGAAAGAAATTACTTCACTATTCGTATAGCATGGGCGACATTGTTATATTAATCGTGAAATGGTTTCTTTCCTTTCGTCTTTGGAGAAACACAAGGAAGGCTTCATCTCGTAGCCCCAAAGTCGAGAGAGGACAGGTATTTTCGAGATTCATATAGCATGGGGATGTGACAGTGGCAAGCCCAGGAAAGGATTCTCGATCCATGACAATGATTCCTTTCGAGGAGTCGTTGCCGTGGAGACCGAATCCTTTCCTTGGCTTGCCGCGTCTCATACCCATGCTATATGGATCATGGAAGTATTTCTCTTCTTTCGTCTTCGCTGATACGAATAGATTAGCTAGCGTGACTTAAATGGAATAGATTAGATAGCCCTAAAGTCAAAAGGAAAGACATTACTTCACTATTCATATAGCATGGGCGACATTGTTATATGAATCGTGAAATGGTTTTGTTCATTTCTTCTTTGGAGAAACACAAGGAAGGCTTCATCTCGTAGCCCCAAAGTCGAGAGAGGACAAGTATTTTCGAGATTCATATAGCATGGGGATGTGATGGTGGCAAGCCCAGGAAAGTATTCTCGATCCACGACAACGATTCCTTTCGAGGAGTCGTTGCCATGGAGACCGAATCCTTTCCTTGGCTTGCCGCGTCTCATACCCATGCTATATGGATCATGGAAGTATTTCTCTTCTTTCATCTTTGCTAATACGAATATAGTGTGTGTTTAAAACTTATTGTACTGTTATGAATCTTGTGTCACTGATGTGTACTAATAAACTACTCTTTTCACTCTGTTTTGGAGGTGATTGAAAGATGCCAGGGGGAAAGGGAGTTACAAGAAAGCTGAAAAGCTTGGCAAAACTTGTGACTGATGGTTCAAAAGATGCCAGGGGAAGCAGCCTGGTAGTGCTAGTGCTAGTGCTCCACCGCGCACTTCACAACGGCAGGGGCGTGGGAGGTGTGTGAGGACTCCTAGTCCCCCTCCGGTCTTCGAGGAGGACGAGCAGGAGCAGGAGCAGGAGGGGGAGGACGAGGAGGAGGAGCCAGTTCGCCGTCAGGAGGATGAGGGGACGCACTCGGATTCTGACGAGGAGGAGCAGGAGCAGGATCAGCAGCAGGAGGAGGAGGATGAGGGGTTGGGGTCTTTACCCTACGATCTTGACACGTCCTTGAGGTGGGCGCCTCCGGAGGATGAGACACAGTACCTTGAGGACTACGCGGCCATGGACCCGAGCCTGGTGCCGCGGGAGAAGGCTCCATATCGGCGTGGGGTCTCGAGACTCCCTGACCTACCTTATCCCTATGCGGACAAGGTAATCGTGCCCGCTGGGTCGAGGTACATGATTTGACCCTAAACCATACATTGTAATTTTTATCACATACTGACCTTGTCTTTTCATTTTGCAGTGCCTTTCTATATCAGGATGGAATCAAGCCATATCGTGGCTACTCAAGCATCCTTGGAGCCTTGGTTAGAAAGTATTTTCCTGGGATTGTCACTCTCCCAAATGGTTCAAAGGATGTGGCTTGGACTTGGAAGCATTACCACTATCCCGAAGATCCCAAAAAAAGTACACCACCATCGCAGAGAAGGTTCAGGTTTTGTTCTGGGTAAGTTTGTTTCGCTTGTCATAATTTAATCGCCTTTAGGATGAAATATACTTGTACTCGTGGCTTTGACCCCCCTTTTTTTCCCTATGTGCATACTTGTAGAAGTTCTTCGACATGGACAAGGCGCACAAAAGGGAGTGTTTGATGATTGTTCACGAGCTTGCCAAAAGGAAGGTGCAAGACATGCACTACGAGGCACGCATGAACTGCGTCCGCAACTGGTTCGGCGATCGCAAGATTTGGATGAACAAGAGCCAAGCCCGGGAGATGCTCTTCGAGCCGTGGCAGTACCTGCAGGTAGTTGCATTTTTGTTTTATTGATTTCTTGACCTTATTCTATTTTCTATTGTACTAATACGTGTGTCTTGTGGATGTAGAACCCTCCTGAGTTCGTGGGTAATGACGAGCGGTGCTTCACGGCAATGGTAGCATTGTGGACACACCCTATTTACCTCCAGAAACATGCCGATGCAAAGAAGCGGCGAGAGGAGATGGGGTTGGATCACACCGCCAAGGCAGCATCCCCCTCGCCCTTCTTAGGCAAAAAGAGGTGAGAAAATGCTTTATTTGTTCTTGCTTGTAATGTTATTCTTTACTTTTCCCTTTGGAGTCCCCCTTCACTTAACTTCATGCTCTTTTGTGCAGAAAATAAAGACAGGTCAAGAGCCATCCGTGTTTGCCATTTAGAAGAAGACACACACGTTGGACGAGCCTAGGAACAGGAGCCTATGGATGAACGAGGGAGCTAGGCTCCGGGGTGAGAAGTACCCTAAGAAGTACAAGGAGGTGCATGGAGAAGATTCTAACCCTGAGACCGCCCCCTTTGACCCCGAGGTCACCGTGCTGGCGGGAGAAGGCCAGAAGAATGGTCTCCTATGGATCGGTCACGGGTCTGTCGCCCTAGGACCATTCCATCTATGCGCCAGGTCCGGCGTGGTAGGACGAGCGACCAGCCTGCTATAGAGACCCGCCCACGTCCTTCGGTTGTAGCTCTCGACCATTTACGGGTATGTTCTTCCTCGGTCATCTATGTTTTACTACATGTTTTGTGTTGCAATCTTCATCTAATCGTGGCGACACGACGTAGGAGGAGATGGCCGCTGATAGGGCACGCAGAGAGGCGGCCGAGCAGTGGCAGCAGTAGCTGGAGCAGCAGATGGCCCATCAGCAGGGGTTGCTGGAGCAACAGGGGCATATGATGCGGTGGATGACACAGCAAATGCTCATCAATTCTCAACCAGGGACTCTTTCCACTCCTCCTTTTGCCTTCTCGTGGGTAAGTGATCAAGTGTCTTATTGTCCAATGCTCGCAATTTTCAATCTTGCCTTATTGTCTAATGCTCACAATTTTCAATGCTGCAGATGGACAATGCGATGCCACCGCCTGGTGGGTCCACGGGTGGATCGAACAACCAGGCGCCGCCGTCTTTCACCGTCAACAATCCGTCGGTCGTCCGGAGGCTGAATCAGAGTCCTCCAGGTTTGTTTTCTTATACTTGTCAAATTTAGCCATGCCATCGCATTTGTATAAATTTTAGCCTTGACATGATACTTATAGAAAATTTAGCAATTCCATGACACTTGTAGGAAATTTAGCCTTGCCATGATACTTATAGCAAATTTAGCAATTCCATGGCACTTGTAGATAATTCTATGCCATTGTCAAACTTTTAGCCATGCTATGACACTTGTAGAAATTTTAGCCTTGCCATGACACTTATAGAAATTTTAGCCTTGCCATGGGACTTGTAGATATTCTTGATTTTACTTTTCATATTGATGTAATTTTCCATGAGACTCGTCAAAATCCCATGTTATTGCCATGGCAATCAACTTGCCTAGAAACTTGTACATATTAATGATTTTACTTGTCATATATATGTACTTGTCTTGAACTTGTAGGATCTCACGATGGAGCATGATCTTGTGGAGCACTCGGCGTTGATGGTCTTGTGGGTGGCAAGAATAAACTTGTAATATTTGTGTAGTTTAGGGATTGTGCACTTGTTGGTTATGCACTTGTATAATAAACTTGGTCTTATGTGATATTTGGTAGTGTTTGTGATGATATTATGATCATACTTGTGATATTTTGGTGTTGGCGATGCATTTTGGTGTTGGTGATGATTATATTATTGTTGTTCGATGCAATTTGGTGTTGCTGATGATCTTTATGATTATATATATATTCTATGTTTTGAATTGCAGGAAATGAATGGAAACATTTTTTTTAAAAAAAACAGGGCTGCGCAAAGTGCCAAATGGTCACTTTGGCAAAGAAGCCACGTGTAGACCACCTGTGTCCTGCTGAGGTTATACACAGGGCCTTTGCCGTGTGCGATATGCCCAAGGCACACGGAAAAGGATGGACGTTGCCGTGTGTCACCCTGAGATGCACACAGCAAAGGAAAAGACACAGCAAACGAGAACACACACGGCAAACGAGTGACACACGACAAACTGCAATGCACACGGCAAAGGACACACACACGACAACGGCAAGACACACGGCAAAGGGAGGACACGCGGCAAAGAACAATTGCACACGACAAAGGGAAAACACGGCACCCATCTGTTGGCTCCGTCAAACGGACGGAACCATCAACTACTTTAGTGTGCCGTGTCTGATCAGAAAACACACGGCAAAGCATTTGCCGTGTTCCGGGCGTGAAGACACACGGCAAAGAGCCTTTGCCGTCCCGATCGTTGCCTTGTGGGTTTTGCCGTGTGTTTACACACGGCAAAGGATTTGCCGTGTTCCGAGGTATCGTCCAATGACCAAATGACGCACGATCATAGTTTCAAATGTAAGATTAGAAAATAAGACAAGCCATTAGATATTATTAGTGTAAATCTAATATATTTTCAATTCCCCTGTCAAAAACATTGTTAGTGTAAATCTAGAACAAAACTAAACACAGCGCACAGAAAGAAATAGAAGTGTCTATCACATGGTATAGATAAAAACAAATATCTGAAATAAACCCGCAACCCTCAGTGGTCCTGGAAAAGAAAACCAGTAACCAAAAAAGAAAGCAAGGCAATACTGGAAGGACGATCCAACGGATGAAGAAATTGATTTTGATAAAAACAAAGGAAGTGTAAAAAATGGGGAATATAGTGCCATGTACCATCACCAAATGAGGTGCACTGGAGCACTAAAATAATACAAGGCCAAACAATATTGAGGAGTTCTGAAATTAACTAAAAGAATAGAGATGATTCATAGCTTGTATTCTTTTCTCGAGATGGAGGTGATACTCCAGCCTATGCATTAAAAAGATGCACATAGTTTTCATTATTTATTATTCAATAAAGTCTTACGAAAGAAATACACATATCAACCTAAGCCACCTCACTAACGACACCAATCGCAACACCTACAACGTTGATGCAACGGGTGGCCATGTTAGAACTAGTGCCCTGACTTCACACCTTCCCACTAACATGAGTTACAAACCGGTCCGGCAGACCCTCAGCTCGCACAAATGCACACGCTCCAGAAGTCACCGCCGCAGTTTTTCGATGACCCATCTTCGTGACAGGTAAGACATTGACCTTGTTAGGTTTGTCGTCGATGTCACGACGACGCCAGACAATGCCACCACTCTGCAGACGCCCATCACACGCATCTGGCACTAAGACCCCGCCACTCCACGCCGCCGACAATGCAGTATCGAGACGCCGCTCCATCATGGCCAACCGCGATGACATGCAAGTCCACAACTGGGAAAGCACCCAGGGTCACAATCTTCAATACGACACCCACATCCTGTAATCTCAACCCTAGTCACTAAACGGTGTTTCTTACAAATCTTTTACTCCAACTTTTTTTTTGACGGGAAAGTAACCTTTATTACTCAACAATAGTTAGATCAATTACAAGCTGAGGCTTAAGGAAAAGAGGAGGTTCATCGTACCAATGTCCCAGAATGGAACAGTTGGCTTGCCTAGCTAGTTCATCTGCTGCCCCATTAGATTCTGTGGGACAGTGTTGAAAGGTTACATTTACAAACTCTTTAGCTAACTTCTTGCATTCATGGATGATCGCTGCTGCAGAGCCTTTGAATGGGTCATGGTTATTCATGGCATCCATGACTATTGAACTGTCCGTGTTGACGACGACCCGCTCACAGCCCCAGTGAATCGCTAGCTCCAGGCCATGTTGTAGTGCTAGTGCTTCTGTGTCTTCTACTCCTTCGGTATGAATAATCAGCTGGTTGTTGCATGCTAAGAAAGCTCCTGTTTAGTCTTGAAGGATAGCTCCGGTAGCACCTGTTTTTGTTCGTTCGTCAAAGGCTGCATCAACATTTAGCTTGATTACTCCTTTCAACGGTTTCTCCCAGCCATGTCGCCGTACTCCATTCCCAACTCCTGGTTTTGCTGCGGCTAGGTAGTTTGAAGCTAGAACGGTTATAGACATAGCCGTTCTTTAGGGAGACTGTAGATTTTCCCCTATCACAGCTTGTCGTCGTTCCCACCATATGTACCAGGTGGCCATCACAAACGTCGTTACCACCGTCGCACCAATTCTTCGTCCCATTGCAGTTTGACCGGATCAATTAATTCATTCACATGAGATAATAGACAATTACCTCGTGCGGTGAGCAATGTTGTTGAGTAGCTACTCGGGAGGCAAGCATCCTCCCAAATCCTCACCCTACGTCCATCTCCAATTCTCCATACTGCTCCTTTCCTCAAGCATTGCACCACTCTGCCAGGTAACGGATGCTCCTTTTTTCAGTTTAGCGAAAGTAATTCTTCATTTGGGTAGTACTTGGCCTTCAAGATTGTTGCACATAGGGAGTTCGGATTTGAAACTAATCTCCAAGCCTGTTTGGCGAGCATTGCTAAGTTAAAACAGTGAATATCTCTGAATCCCATCCCTCCTTTATCCTTTGGTACACACATCTTCCACCAGGCAAACCAGTGCATCCTCTTTTGGTTCTCCTCGTCACCCCACTAGTATTGAGACATCGCATCTAAGATTCCCTTAATTGTTTTAGGGATTTTGAAGACCGACATCGCATAGGACACTACAGGAATAACTAAATAGGCCGATGGCCTTTTTATACGCCGACGGCAAAATGTCGGGGCCGTCGGCGTAGCTTGACGGGCCGTCGGCCCAGTTTTGCCGTCGGCGTAGAATAAATAGGCGTAGCCCATTGGGCTAACGGCAGAGCAACGGCGTCAAGTCTACGCCGACGGCTTCAGACCTATGCCGACGGCTTTGCCGTCGGCGTAGCTATTTTTCTTTTCTTGCCACATTAATCTTAGAAAAATCATAACTAAATCATTTAAATTCTAAAAAATACATATAATATATCAAAATTTGCAAAAAAATAAGATATATCTATATAAACTCAAATATTATATATTTTTATTCAAAAAAATACATAAAAAATACAAATACTTTCGTATAACATATTTTTTATTTTCCGAGTGCAAAAAACGGGGTGTTTTTGTGAAGCAACCATCAAATGAAAGTTTCAAAATGATAATACCACATTTTTTAAAAATACTAGACCATATTGAATGGACAATTTCCCAACCTAGGAATCTCAAACCTTTCCGTTCACCTCTCGTGAAAAAAACAAATTCCTCCTGAATCGGCAGGAAATGAGTTAGATTTGAACTACAGGTACATGATATATTGCTCATGATTTTTTGTAAAAATCATTTTTAGGTTCATAATATGCTATTTCATCAGAGATCTAATGCAAGTTTAGTGATACTCGTCCCCGAGCTAAGAATCAGCATGCCCCTCGATTTAGGAAGTTTGACGATAGTTTGAAATAGGCATAAAAAAATTAAAAAACGATCGAAATAATGCAAAACCTTCGCATGGTGTCATATTATATGACATAGTTCCATGGAAAAATATCAGACTTGGTATATTCATTGAGTCTTAAAAAACCCTTCACAAAATGGCCTATCTCAATCGAGGTTTTCTAGATTTCAGGTCAAATGACCAATGTTATTGCTATAATCGCGGTATAGTTTGCGATAATGTGTCCATATTGTGCACACATGTGTATCATGGGATGGTGAACAATGTTGCAGGAGAAAGTTTTCCTTTTCGTCGCATCGAAAAGCCATTTTTCATTTTCCGAGTGCAAAAAACTGGGTGTTTTTGTGAAGCAACCACCAAATGAAAGTTTCAAAATGATAATACCACATTTTTTAAAAATACTAGACCATATTAAATGAACAATTTCTCAACCTAGGAATCTCAAACCTTTCCGTTCACCTCTCGTGAAAAAGACAAATTCCTGCTGAATCGGTAGGAAATGAGTTAGATTTGAACTACAGGTACATGATATATTGCTCATGATTTTTTGTAAAAATTATTTTAGGTTCACAATATGCTATTTCATCAGAGATCTAATGCAAGTTTAGTGAGACTTGTCCCCGAGCTAAGAATCATCATGCCCCTCGATTTAGGAAGTTTGACGATAATTTGAAATGGGCATAAAAAATTAAAAAACGATCGAAACAATGCAAAACCTTCGCGTGGTGTCATATTATATTACATAGTTCTATGGAAAAATACCAGACTTGGTATATTCATTGAGTCTTAAAAAAACCTTCACAAAATGTCCTATCTCAATCGAGGTTTTCTGGATTTCAGGTCAAATGACCAATGTTATTGCTATAATTGCGGTATAGTTTGCGATAATGTGTCCATATTGTGCACACATGTGTACCATGGGATGGCGAACAATGTTGCAGGCGGAAGTTTTCCTTTTCGTCGCACCAAAAAACCATTTTTATTTTTCGAGTGCCAAAAACGGAGTGTTTTATGAATCTTGACATAGTTTCAGTTGGTCTAATATTTAAAATTTATGATATATAATTAAATATATGATAGGGATGTCATATTTGGATTCCTCTCATTTTTTGATCGATTTGGATATATTATTTGTCGAATTGTGATTTACGGATTTGTAGATATGAATTATTCAAATTTAAATAAAAAAAGCAAAATAAATAAAATTTATTTTATTTTTATTTGAATTTAAGATTATTATTACTTATTTATTATTGTTTACTCAAAAAAATTGTATGGAATGTAAAAAAACAAATATGTCTAACATTATAGTGTAATGGTTAATAGGTTTGATATGATAATATTCACAACAAGTCTAGTTTCTTTGTCGGAAGCTCATGTGGAAGGAACGAAGAAGTTAAGCATGCTGGGGCTGGAGTAGTATTAGGATGGGTGACCGGTTGGGAAGTTTGACTAATTGTGCAATTTGACTTGAGACTAAGTATACTTAGAATAAAAAGTGTGAGATTAACAAGTTAAACAATACAAAAATGTTAAAAAAAAATTTAAAAAAATTTGAAAAAAAATTTGAAAAAAATTGAAAAATCTAGGCCGACGGTAAAGCCGTCGGCGTAGCCAAACGGCCGTTAGTCATTTAGATGGGCCCCATATGGTCTACGCCGACGGCCATACGCCGACGGCAGCCGTCGAGCCAGCCTACGCCGACGGCATTTAGGGCCTACGTCGACGGGACCCGGCCGTCGGCGTATTCAGCTTCTCCTGTAGTGGGATGGTATGGCTTGTATAACCGCTTTAAGAAGTGCCTCTTTGCCTCCTAGTGATAACAATTTCTCCTTCCAACCTTCAATACGCTGGCATATCCGTTCCATCAGATACTTAAAACAATCACTTCTTTCTGCACTCACGTGAGTTGGTAAGCCAAGATACTTGTTAGATAATGATTCAGTGAGAATATTAAGGATTGTGCACACCCTGGCTCGCATCTCTACCCTCGTGTTTGGGCTAAAAAAGATGCATGACTTTGCATCACTAACCAACTGTCCCGATGCGCCACAATATTCATTTAGGATCCTCTTTAGACAGTTCGCATTCTCCTCATTTGTCTGCATCAACATGAGTGAATCAGCTGCGAATAACAGGTTAGATACCACATGGGCTCCTCGACATACCCGCACCCCTTGTAGCTCACCCGCCTCCTCAACATGATTGATTAAACTTGTCAGTCCTTCTGCACATAGCAGGAACATGTAGGGGGACAGTGGATCCCCGTGCCTCAGCCCCCTTTTAGGCTTAATCGTATCCGTCTCATGTGAATTAAAACAGACACGATATTCCACGGTATTAACACATGACATGATCATTTGCACCCATCGCTGTTGGAATCCCACCTTGAGTAACATTTTCTCCATAAAAGACCATTCAATGCGGTCATAGGCTTTATGCATATCCAGCTTTATCGCACCTAGACCCACTTTCCCTTCTCTTCGGTTTTTGATGGTGTGAAAAATATCATAGGCTACCAGGACATTATCCGTAATATTATCCGTAATGAGGCGTCCAAGCACAAATGCACTCTGGGTGGGACTGATAATGTCTGGAGTCAAAATAATTTGGTTCTTGCTAATATCAGGAACATGAAGGATATTTTTAAGAGCGAGAGAATGCATAGGACCAGCTAAACGAGAGTGACCAATGTGCGAGATAGACAGACCTGCACCGTTGGCGACTTGAACTTGATCCCTGCCGTGGTATGGCTCGTGAATATGAAGCTGCTCCAAGTTGTTGGTGAGGTGGTCGGTGGCGCCGGTATCCATCAACCAATGAGGTGGATGATCGTTGTGGCTCTATCTTGAGGAGGCGACATTGCCGAAGCGAATGTCATAGGCCTGAAACACCTGGTTGAAACGGTTGCGACATGTTAAGGCCTCATGTCCCCATATGGCACAAATTTGGCAGCGCGTGCGAGGACGACGCCCACCACCGTTGTTGCGGCCATTGTTTTGGCCGCCACCGCCTTTGGCCGCCGCTATTGCGGCTGCCGTTGCGTGCACCTTGATGGCCACCACCTTGGACGTTATAGCCACCACCATGGTAGCCACCGCCCTGGTAGCCGCCACCACCTTGCCCTTGATAGCCACCGCCCTGGTAGCCACCGCCTCCTTGGCGAACTCCACCTTGCTGCGTGCCGATCTGGCCGCCACCGGGACGACCACCATTGGGGCGACCGTAGTCACCGCGACGAGCTATGTTGGCGGAGGAGGAGAAGTCGAGCTCATGCGTGTTCTGTTCCTGCATGGCCTCATGAGAAACGAGCATGGAGTAGAAATCAGTGAGTTGGATGACAGCATCAGGATTGGCGTTGGAGAAGACATTCAGCGATGCCTGGAGAGGAGCAAACGCACTGCCGAGGCCGGCAAGGATGTAGTCCACCAACTCGTCGTCGGGCAAGGGAGCACCGACGGTCGCCATGGCATCAGCGAACCCCTTCATTAGGTGGTAGTAGTCAGCCACCCGCATGTCGTTCCGCTTCGTCGTCGCCAACTTGCGATGGTAGGCGCGGATGCTCGCTCGTCCTTGGGCGCAAAACATGGAGCAGAGGCAGCTCCATACAGAGGCGGAGGTCGTTCGCCCGATCATCTAGGCGAGGATGTCTTCAGTCATGGATCCGAGCAAGACGCTCAGGACGCGTTGGTCGGTCTGCGACCACGTAGTGTACTCGGGGTTGACGATGGTGACCGCATCCTTGCCGGTGCCGGTGGTGAGAGTCTTCGGCGGCGCGGGGAAACTTTCGTCGAGGTAGCCTAGATGGCCCTGTCCGGAGAGGTTGGGGATGACCTGGGTTTTCCAGAGGAGAAAGTTCGTCCGATCTAGACGGACGATGATGGTGTTGGAGGAGCCTCCGGCCATGGGGATTGAACCGGTGACAGAGGAGGTTTGTGCGTAGGAGGTGATCAGCGCCATGGCACGATCGACTTGTGCGGCAGCGAAACAAGAACCGTAGACGTTTGACTCTGATACCAAGTCAAAATAATTTGGTTGCCGTAGTTAGCCCACAAGGCTGGCTCCTCTTTATTGAACAATCAACGTGTACAACACGATACAAGTTTGAATAGGATCCGGTCATATCTCTATACAAGGAAACCGTCTAATACGGCTGGATATGTTGGTGATTCTAATATCTCGTAGGATCAGCTTTAGCCTAGCTGCAATTATCTTGGAGATGATCTTGTAAACCACATTGCAGAGAATAATCGGTCTGAATTGAGAGGCAGTTTCTGGATTTTGTACCTTTGGGATCATAACAATAATGGTGTTATTCCATCCCTCTGGGATCACTCCAGAATTTATTGCATTCAGCACTTCATGCACCAATTCATCCTCCAACATAGTCCAAAACCTTTTAAAGAAGATATCATGTAATCCATCATGTTAGGAATAAGCACGTCGTAGTACGGGGGAGTAGACCGGGTAGCCGAATAGAATAGGAATTAGATGTCATAATCCTACTAGGTTAGCTATACTAAATCTGCTATATATACGTGTGTAAGGCCCCTGTAAAAACAACACCGTGAGCGACCAGAGAAATAAAGAAAGAAGACGCACGATATGTGCGTTTAGCTATCTAATTGATTCTGTGTGCGTTCAAGCGATTCGTGTTGTGTGCGTGAGCTGTCAGCTAGGAAAGTAATCTAGCTAGGCTAGCTACGTATGTGTGCACTTGTCCGTCTCACCGGAAATCGTCTCGTCGGAGATTTGCTTGTACGTGCGTATACTGTCGGAAAGCACTCGGTGTATTGAAGCATACAAGTCGGGCAATTCCAAAAATTGGTATCAGAGCCAAGGTCGTCGTTCGTGATCTGCTGAAAGTACTAGGAGGTCATGGTGACGGTGAAGTTTGGTGAGAGCTCGGCATCGGCACCGGTGACAGAGACGGTGGGGCGGCTTTGTATCCGCGCCTCGATCGCAAGGACTACGGGCTATGAGCACTCAACATGGAGGTGGCCATGGAGGCTCAGGAGGTTTGGGAGGCCGTCGATCCAGGAGGCGACGAGTATGTCAAGGGAGACACGAAGTACCGGAAGGATCGCCAAGTGTTAACGACGCTCTATTCCGTCGTGACGAAGGACGTGATGCAGCACCTCGTCGGAAAGAAATCGGCGAAGGATGCATGGGAGACGATCAAGATCTTGCACCAAGGTCATGCCCGCGTGAAGGAAGCGCATCTTCAAACTTTGACAAAAAGCTATGAAGATCTGAAGATGGAGGAGAGCGAGACGGTTGATCAGTTTGCCGCCCGTTTCGTTACCCTTGTCAACGCAATCAGGGGATATGGCGAGAAATTGGATGAGATCAAGAACGTCAGAAGGTTTCTACGTGCGGCGCCGGCGCGCTACATGCAGATCGTTACATCGATCGAACAATGTCTCGACCTTAATACATTGACGGTTGAGGATCTCGTCGGAAGATTCAAGGCACACGATGAGAGAATCCGGATCAGCTTTGGTGATCCAGAACAGGCTGAGAACCTGATGCTCACAAAGCAGCAGTGAATGACTCTTTCAAAAGAAAAGCAAGGAGGCTCCACAAGCGGCAAGGAGAAGCAACGCCCAGCGAAAAAGAACATCGCGAGGCAGGAGGATGAAGATGACGCCCCGCCGCGGAGGAAGTTTGACATAAAGAAAGTAAGGTGTCATAACTGCGGTGAGCTCGGTCACTTCAAGGCTGATTGCCGAAAACCACCAAAGGAAAAGGAGAGGGCTCTCATCGCCCAGGAAGGAGATGATGGACCGATGATGCTGATGCTCGAAGTAACTGAGTTGAAGGATGAGGAGGATCCTCCATCACCGGCTACAGAGATTGTGGCGCAAGTGGATCACGATCTACCGTGTGTGCATCATGAGGAACAGAGTGCCCCGTTCCCATGTGAAGCCACGTTTGAGGCAAGTGAAGCCTCGGAACTTGTTCATGGCGATCTATGCATTGGAATCTCACCCGCAACTCCGTCTGGCAATAAGTTCTTCATGCTTGTGGTAGATGATCATAGTAAATACATGTGGATTGTGTTGCTGAAAAGTAAGGATCAAGCTCAACAAGCATTCGAGAAGATCAAGGAAGCCGAAGAGTTCAAGGTGGAGGCAAAGATAAGAGCCCTACACATTGATGAGGGGGTGAGCTGCATCAAACTGTGTTGACCATGGCACGGAGCATGATGAAGAGTAAAGGCTTGCCAGGAAAATTCTGGGGTGAGGCAGTCAATACGGCTGTGTATTTGCTGAACATGGAATCTACTGAGAGTGGAGTTGGTATAACACCGTACGAAGCATGGTACAGATGGAAGCCCTCGGTTGATCATCTTCGTACTTTTGAATGTGTGGCGCATGTAAAGGAGGAATTGGCGGAGCAACGCATTCCAATAATCATGACAGGCTATGAAGGCTCAAAGACATACCGCTTGTGCAATCCTTATACTAATAAGGTGGTTTTCAAGGGAGACGTAATCTTTAAGGAAGGCAAGTCATGGAATTGGGGCTACAACGACCAGAATATTCAACTTTTCACGTCACGTGGGATCTTGAGTATGAAGAAAATATGGATCAATCGAGCTTATCCTTGTTAGCAAGTTCGGGCCCAGAAGACATTGAAGGCATAGGGAAAGCTCCATGCGTGGACACCATGCCAGAAGCACTAGGGATTCTCCCAGAAGACAAAGAGTTTGAAGAAAAGGCTAGTTTGTGGCCAGAAGATATGGAACTGGAAGGATGCACAGATGCATGCGTAGCGATACTTGCACTTGTTTGCCCAGCAATTATAAGAAAAGAAGGGCGAGCTGAAGCTAGCCCAGGAAACAAGCCAGAAACGCCAGAAGGCGATGGTCCAAGAGTGTGGACTAGTGGCCAGACAGATAAAGGAGACCCAACGATAGGGGGTGCAGATCCATCAAAAGGCTTTTCACGTGGTATAGAGAAGCTAGAAGAAAACCAATTTGATCTACCTCCTACATATTTGTTCTATTGCATCCAAGAGAATCGGCAAGCAGTAGATCAAATATGCGACGCATCGATGAGAAAGTATTTCATCGAACCAATTATAATGTCTCAAGGCGCGGACAAAAAGGACAGTCGGCGTGAAGGCATGGAGAAGGGCGCAGACAAAAATGATTGTTGGCATGAAGTCATGGAGAAACCGACAAGAGAAAAGAAGGCGACATGGGTGCCACAAGAGACGACGAAAGCACTGTCGAAGATGATGGTTAAAGTGGCGAAAGTAAAGCCAACAATAACGCCTACGTGAAGTAGCTGGCGTATTTGGAATCTAGGTCGGTATAGAAGAGAGCACGTCGTGCTTAGGGGATGATTGTTAGGAATAAGCACGTCGTAGTACGGGGTACGTATCCGAGTAGACCTGGTAGCCGAATAGAATAGGAATTAGATGTCCTAATCCTACTAGGTTAGCTATACTAAATCTGCTATATATACGTGTGTAAGGCCCTGTAAAAACAACACCGTGAGCTATCAGAGAAATAAAGAAAGAAGACGGAGGATATGTGCGTTTAGCTATCTAATTGATTCTGTGTGCGTTCAAGTGATTCGTGTTGTGTGCGTGCTAGCTACGTACGTGTGCACTTGTCCGTCTCACCGGAAATCGTCTTGTCGAAGATTTGCTTGTATCGTGCGTATACTGTCGGAAAACACTCGGTGTATTGGAGACGTACAAGTCGGACAATTCCAACACATCAGGATTTGGAGCCTTGAGGTCACCAATGCTAAAAAGGGCCTCTCATATATCGTCCTCCTTGTAAGGTGCCAGCAGGGCGGCGTTCATCTCCCGAGTCACACGTCCATGCACCTTGTTTAGAACCTCAGGGTCTGGTTCCTCAAATTCTAAGTGGAAAAGGCCGGCAAAGTAGTCTGACACCAGTTTATTCAGCTCATCCGCTCCTTTCTTCTAGGCTCCGCTGCCGTCCTTTAGTTTTTTAATATTACTAGAAAAATTGTCCGTGCGTTGCACCGGGAGCTCTAGGAAACCATCCAGATTGATACTTCTTCTCTTTGTCAACATCGTAGATGGTGTTCATGATTTCTTCTTATTCATGGTAAACATATAAACATACGTAAGAAGCTTATATTTGAAGCTCTGTGTTTCTACAGCCCCACTACCGCTGATCGAGGGATTTGAGACCCTTTTTATACCCGTCTTTGGCTTGTCGAACGAGCAAATGAATTCATGTCGACGACCCCATGGGCGCGTCCTCGAGCATAATTCTTGTTTCAGTAGGCTATACATGCACCAGCAAGGCGGTGCAGAGAGAGATCAGATGGACGTCGAAGATCGCACGGAGGGTGGCGGGGGTCATGTCTTGTGAAGGAGGAGGACGTGAGAGCGGTATCGATAGAATCTGAATCGAGTCCCGTCGGTAGTGGGGTGGCCGGGAAGAGCGAGAGAGGTGGATTGGTGGGTCAGGGCCAATCTAAGTAGCCGGAACAACGTTTCATGAGCATCTCGAACCGAGGAAAATACATCAGCCATGAAAGCTCGATTCTGAATATATTCAACACAAAAATCCTACAAGAATATTGAGTTCACGTCTAGAAATAATTGGAAAAATAGGGACCAAGAAAAACATCACAAATTAGCCGCCGTGTTTTTTTGACAATGGATTCAGCCCAAGATATCAAATCCTTGCCAAGCCTTTGGAGAGTTGGAGATAGTTAAGATCCAGAAGGATGGCTCGGGTTGAGGACGTTGGATATACGAAACCAACTCCATATTCCTCCTCGATCAAACAAAACCAATACTCCCTCCGACCTATATTAATTGACTTAAATTTATCTAAATACAAATATATCTAAAAGTTTTAGTGCTAAATATATCTAAATTTAGCCAAATTTGAATCAACTAATATGGGTCAAAAGAAGTATAAAATTCTCTACTTTGGCAACCACACGCCTACCACTGCCTGTTGTTAACTACGGAGCCAAGATGCAACATGTAAATGCGAATCTGCAGTTGCTCACATCCTTATCTAGTCGTGCCTTGCTCTCAGGCTGTCACACTCGTACTGCCAAATTAAACACCGCATCTAGCCATCACCCATCAGGTCACATCCCAACGGCCCCTTCCCATGGCTCCAGCCAGGCCATTAGACTCTATAGGGACGAGGCACTTCAGAAGCTGGCTGTACCCCAATCGGCTAGGGATCGAGAGGAGCAGTCGGTCGTCTTCGTCCTGCTCTTTCGTTGGTGCCACTCTGCTGGAGATTCGTGGAGCCAGGCCCAGGCCGGTAGTGAGAGGAACTGGGGGAGTCCGCGTGGAGCTAGAAGAGGGATCCGCGGGGCAGCGTCGCTGCAGGAAGGACGGACGCGACGCAGTCGCCTGGCGGCTGGTGACGGGGATCTAGGAGATCGGGTGGGGGGAGGAGGCAGACGGCAGGGGAACCAGGCAGTGGTGCGGCGGCGTAGAGATTCATGCTGGAGCAGATCGGAGGCGGGCTTGACTGGGAGATTTTGACGACAGGGGAAGCAGCAGGTGGGAGATGGGTTTGACCGAGTGACTCCGGCGATGGGGAAGGGAGCAGGTCGGGGCTTTTTTTTTCTATAAAGGAACCGTTTAGTTCACTCATCGGTGGCTCTGGTGGGTAATTTTCATTAAGTCTAGGGGTATAGTCGTCCAAAAAAGGGTAGGTACTACAAGAAACACTCCTTTCTTTATTATTACTAGGAAACATGCCCGTGCGTTGCAACGGGAGATCAAAATTGATAAACACAGGAAAAAACGTAAAATCATCTTCCTTCGACTTTGCTAGCTCCCTTCTTACTTGTATCTCGGCTTTTCAGCTATGACCCCATGAGAATTAGGCATATCTCTTTCATGATTCAGTGACCATGCTTTATTGAGAACTTTCATGTCACCATCGCTTGGAGAAAATAGATAAAGAGTTGAAACCTACGCTAATTATGGAACTTGAAGATATATACGTGATATGTTTTATAATGCTCTAAAATAAGGAAACTTCATCTAAATTTGAAACCAAAGCTTAGCTAGCTTCTACGCTTGCAACTCTACAAAAAAATATCTCGAACATATAATACTCCATGTACTACACACACGAAGGGCTAGCTTATGATCCATAAGTTGTACGTAGCTTGTTCCAAGGAGGACTTGAACTACCAAAGAAGGCTACTTCATTACACACGTGTAGTAGCAGAAGTGAAGATCACCAATCACATTGGTGGCACCCTGTATATGCACGATCCTCGTGATGCACTCAGACAGCTTCGAGCCTTATATACACACATCGCGTCCACTTCATTATTACTCCGTATCATGCAACAATTGTCATCTCATACTCAAACAGGACACCGAGCAAAGAAACCAAGAAAAAACCATCTGGACATAGGAAAGAATTGCAAGCTTGAATCCAATCAAACTTAGTGATGCACTTACTTCATCCACACGCGTGTTCCAATGCTCATGGATCAATTTCTTTTTATCTTGCTCATGATGGAAAGTACCGTAGGATACAGAACACGTGACACATTTTATTCATTTAAACAAATCTCATGCACGTGTTGCATCAGTTCAGTTCAGCCTTGACTTGTACTGTTGTACATGTTGCAGCGCTTGCGTTTTTGTACGCACGCATCTGCCTAGCACGGCAGTACCGCGCCACCAAGCCTGCATGGGCCTTGGTCTTTGTGGCGCCGCTGCTAGGACTCCTCTTCTAGGCCGCTTCAGCCATGGGCTTCGCCAGTGATTTGTAGCACCGCACACCCCATCGCAGCACCGCCATCGATTGGATCGATCTCGCCGAGTTTCATAACACCTCTGCTTCCGTGTGTCGTTGCCTCCTGATTTTCTCCAGTTCTGCATCAGCTTCCGTGTGCAAACACTCCATGCAATAGCTTGCAGCGCACACCGAACTCGTCGATACTCTGACGTGGAGATCGGCCCCAGTGACAGCTCCATGCGATCTGACCTCACTGTTTTCATGCATGTTACATGAACTCAATGACTTAGTGGCGGCGTCATGCCAAGATGGCGAAGCCCGTTCACCGTTGTCAGACTGCCTCGCCGCGTGGTTTGGGTGTTCCGGCGATGGTTTGCTGCCTCGGGTCTTGGTCCGACATGGGGGGCGACAGTGGCTAGTAGTCCGGGCCATATTGCCGATGTCAGCGGGAAGACGCTCATGATGAAGTTTGTACGACCATGGTGATCGGCGGAGCTACGGCGCTGACATGGTCCTCGTTTTGTTTCTTGTTCTCTCACATCATGGAGACTAAAATAGCCAAGCTCTATGTTTATACATGATGGCACCACGAGTCCTTGTACACGGCGACTCCACCAGGCCACAATTCAGAAGTCCGTGATGTGCACGACTCATAGTCCGTTACTACTAAGATGTAGAAAGTTCTTGATTTAACGTTCGAACAGAACAAGAGGACGTACGTGTAAGTTTGAGACAATGACCAAATAGATCATAAGTGTACGAGAAGTACATATAGATTGGCCAGGACCCATCGAGAGTTGCCTACTGCGAGTTGTTCTATACTTATGGGTGGCATAGTGGGTAATATCCTTTATTATTAGGTATAGATTCATTTTTTACGCTGCATGGCTGAGTGATGAAAAAACGCCGTGTTCCTATTCCCATGTCGCAGCCAATTTTCCCTGCCTCTCGGCAGCCAGAAGATCTCCTCCTGATCAAGGAGGTTTTCAATTACCAACTGTATCTCTTTCTGCCGTGCTAGCGAATCCGCTGTCATTGGTCCCTTCTTTAGATCGTCTAGCTCCTATTGTAGCTTACGGATCCAGTGCCTAGGACCTTTCAACTCCTTCCGATCCCATTCATGGAGCTCACTGTACCAACGCCGTACTCCAACATGCCATATAATCTTCTTGCTTTTGCTTTCATCCAAGCAGTTTTAACAATTTCTTCCACTATCTCTTCTATCAGCCAACGTGCCTCAAACTGACGAGTGGATCGCCTCGCTTGACACATGCCTTGATGGTACTCCGTGTCCACCACAATCGGTCTATGATCAGATCGTACATGTTCCTCATTTATCATAGCCGCATATGGAAACATGGTTGACCAGCGTTCATTCCCCACTGCTCGGTCCAACCTTTCTCTTATCTCTCCACGCCTCCAAGTAAATATGTCTCCGATATATCCCAGATCTTCGAGACCACAATCAGAAAGGCAGTCACGAAATTTTTGCATCATACCTTGGGATCGTGTGGGTTCCCTCCTTCCTTCTCATGTGAATACAGAATCTCATTGAAGTCGCCCATAACAAGCCATGGGAGATCAAACTCAATATTTAGTTGCCGAAGGTAATCCCGGGATTTATCTCTCTGTTCCCAGTTTGGCTATCCATAGAACCCTGTTAATCGCCATTGGTCTATTCCCACCCCCACGGCAACATCAATAAAGTTGGGACCAGTGTAATGAGAAACCACATTATTTTCTTTATTATGGAAAAGAACAAGACCTCCACTTCTACCATCACTCTCCTCAATGAATTTTTTCACATTTGCCACACTTTTTATCTGAAATTTGCATATTTGCCACATGACCACCACATGTCAGTGACACAGAAAATGGCAATGCAAAACGAATTAAAACCTAATCTTCGACGAACTTTATTGGCTCCTTCCCTACTAAGGTGTGATTCTGAAATAAAAATCATATCCGCTCTCACTCTTCCCTGGATATCTAGGAGTTCAAGAACTGCCGCATCCGAGGCTAGACTGCGGAAGTTCCATCCTAAGAGTTTCATTGCTCCTGGCAGTAACCTGCACTAGGGCCTTCCAATAAATCATCAATGGTAGGTTCTCCATCATCTCTAGCCTTCTTCATCCTTTTTTTGTCCCGTGTTTTCACCGGGGACTCCTGGACCTTGCTGATGCCTTCATCTTCTGACATAACTTCGTCTATAGGCTCCTTTGCATGTTCCACCATAGCTAAGGTGGACTCAACAATAGGCAGTGTGCACCCATCGTCCCCTAGATACAGACGTTTGCGCACTGATTTTTCCGCCCCTTCATATGGTGCCTGATTCTCAGTCTCCATCCAAGCATCGTTCGTTCTCCTGTTAGGATGATCACTCGTGTCATAGCTAGTGTAGCAGCATGTTTGTTTTGTTTCTTCTGTGCACGCATCTGCCGTCAGCAGATTGCACCGCTGCATGTGTGCGTGTGTGAGCATGCCCGGGTCGTGCGCTAGGCCGCCGGGCACTCAGCCACTTCTAGCTCAACGTGGGATGGCACGTTGGCGTGTGTTAGGCGTGGCTTGAGTTTAGGATCGAGGAGCGATCCTCACTGCATGTGCTCGATATACAAGGAGAATGAGAAAAACAGAAAAGCCGCAGGAAGTGTGCGCGGCACAAAATTCATCGCTGTCCAAATTTATCTGAATCTTACAGTTGTAGTTTTTCGTCAGGTTAGCTGCTAGTCGCGACCCGGCGATGACAAGTGGTATCAGAGCCACATCGATCGGGAGCCATGGCAGGATCGAGTGATCCAGCGGTCCGGCGGGACGGTGCTGTGGGCGGGTCAGGGACGGCGCCGGCAAGCGTCGCGCGGTCGCGGTCACCGTCAAGATCTCCACCTCCCAGGCCACGCGGACAGAGCTGTACGGTGCGTCGTGGGCGCGAGGTGGTTCCAGCGGTCGTGCAGCGCACGATTAGGGACTCCGGATCGGCGCAGTGGCCGATGCTAACCAAGACAAACTACGGCGATTGGGCTGTGTTGATGCAGGTGATGATGGAGTCCAGATTCATGGGACGCCGTCGATCACGGTGAGGTCGAGCTCGCTGGCCGTGAAGCCAACGGCGAAGGCGGCATGGGATGCCATCAAGACGAAGCGCCTAGGAAGCGAAGGCGTACGTCAGGCCCGACGTCAGTCCTTGATGAAGGAATTCGAGAATATCGAGTTCAAAGCCGGAGAATCGGTCGATGATTTCTCCACCAGGATCGAGAGCCTGGTCACAAACCTCAAGTCCCTCGGCGGCAAGGTCGACGAGGAGGATGCTGTCCGCAAGTTTCTGCGCGTGGTGCCACCAAGGTACTCGCAGATCGTGCTCTCCATCGAGACGCTGGTTGATCTCTCCACCCTCAGCATCAAGGATCTCACCGGGCGGATTATCGCCGCCGAGAACCGGTACGAGAAGGACGTCGCCAGCGGCGCCGGTGGAAGTCTACTACTCACGGAGGAGGAGTGGATGGCGCGCGCCAAGCTCCGGGAGCAAGGCGAGGGATCGGCGCGGCCCAAGTCTTCGGACAAGGGCAGCAAGTACGGCGACAAGCGCCAGAACAAGGACGGCAAGAAAAAGGGCGACGCGTCCAGGGAGAGCGCGCCTAGCGGCGGCCGCGGTCCGTCAGGCGGCAAGGGCGCCTCCCACAACCGCGGCATCGTCAGGCACTACGCTCGCGACTGCCACAAGCCACGCAAGGAGCGGAAGCAGGAGGCCCACCTGTCGCAAGCAAACGAGGAGCATCCTGCACTGCTAATGGCGGTGTGTGCCGGTCTGGTTCAGATCGCCGACGCACCGGCCCACGAGCAGGTGTTCCTGAACGAGGAGAAGGTGATCCCCAAGGTGAGCACGCCGGACATCTGGTACCTGGATATGGGGGCCAGCAACCACATGACTGGCGACCGACGCATGTTCTCCGTGCTCGACGAGACGGTCACTGGCACCGTCAAGTTTGGGGATGGTTCAGTCGTGGAAATCTGCGGAAAGGGCTCCGTCATGTTCATGTGCAAGAACCAGGGGCACCGTGTCCTCACAGAGGTATATCTGATCCCTTGTTTGCGCAGTAACATCATCAGCATTGGGCAACTTGATGAGGCAGGCTGCAAGACCGTCGTAGAGGACAGAGAGATGAGCATCTTCGACACGGAGCGTCTCCTCCTGGCGAGGGTGCGGCGATCGCCCAATCGCCTGTACAAGCTGCTGCTGGACATCACCTCTCCGGTCTGTCTCCTGGCGAAAGGGGATGATGTGGCGTGGTGCTGGCACGCACGCTACGGACATCTCCACTTCCGAGCCCTGCATGACCTGGCGGCGAAGAACATGTTGACTGGGATGCCCGCGATCGACCGCGAGTAGCAGCTGTGCGATGGCTGTGCCATCACCAAGATGCATAGGGCGCCGTTCCCACGTGCATCGGCATACCGCGCGGAGCATGGGCTGGAGCTCGTCCACGGGGACCTCTGTGGTCCCATATCGCCGGCGACACCAAGAGGGAACCGCTTATTTTTGCTGATCGTGGACGACTACAGCAGGTTCATGTGGGTGGAGATGCTGCGCACGAAGGACGAGGCGTTCTGCTTCTTCCGTAAGATCAAGGCCTTCGCAGAGACGGAGCGCCAGGTGAAGATGAGGGTGTTCCGCAGCGACCGCGGCGGTGAGTTCAACTCGTTGGAGTTCAAGAGCTACTACGACGAGCACGGCATCAAGCGGTACACGACGGCGCCGTACTCTCCGTAGCAAAACGGAGTGGTCGAGCGCCGAAACCAGACGGTCGTCGAAATGGCGCGAAGCTTGCTGAAATCGATGTAGGTGCCGGCGCGTTTCTGGGGCGAGGCGGTCAAGACCGCCGTTCACATTCTGAACCGGGCGCCAACGCGCGCACTGAGAGGCGTCATGCCATATGAGGCGTGGCATGGGAGGCGCCCTGGTGTCTCATACCTGAGGACGTTCGGGTGCACGGCGTTCGTCAAAAAGGTTGGGCCTGGTGTCACCAAACTCTCGGACAGAGCAACGCCCATGGTGCTCATGGGGTACGAGGACGGCAGCAAAGCGTACCGTGTCTATGATCCGGTGGCGCACAAGCTGCATGTCACTCGCGACGTCGTCTTCGACGAGGGCAGGCCGCGGAGTTGGGACTCCGCCCCTACAAACGCGACCACAACAACGGCGCACGCCGCGCCGAGCACGTTCACCATGGAGTACGAGGTGGACGACACCGCCAGTGCAGCTGGGGCGTCAGAAGCTGGCGCTGCGACACCATCAGCACGAAGGGCGCCGAGCGCGGCGCCCATGCCCGAGCCGGTGACACCGGCAGCACCGACGACCACGCCCGAGCCAGTGACACCTGCGGCGCCGGTCTTTGTCACACCGCCCACTGGGGGGTCACACGACTCCGAGGGCGCGCCGCTCCGCTACCGCAAGTACGAGGAGCTGATCGACACCACTGAGCCGCACGAGCTAGAGTACAGCGGTCTCTGCCTTGTGGCTGCTGAGGAACCAGCCAGCGTCGAGCACGCGCTGAAGGAGGCATGCTGGAAGCGTGCCATGGACAAGGAGATGAGCTCCATCCACGACAACCACACATGGGAGCTGGCTGATCTTCCTCCTGGACACCGCGCGATCGGGCTAAAATGGGTCTTCAAGGTAAAAAAGGCCCCGCAAGGTAATGTGATCAAGCACAAAGCTCGATTAGTCGCCAAAAGCTATGCGCAGAGACAGGGCGTCGACTTCGATGAGGTGTTCGCCCCGGTGGCGTGCATGGAGACGGTGCGGGTGCTCGTCGCACTCGCGGCTCACGACGGCTGGGAGGTCCATCACATGGACGTCAAGTCCACTTTCTTGAACGGGGACCTCGCCGAGGAGGTGTACGTTCGGCAGCCACCTGGCTTCATCGACGACGCCAACGACGGAAGGCGCTTTATGGGCTTCGACAAGCCCCGCGCGCCTGGAATTCCAAGCTGGACAGCTCACTGGTCGAGCTGGGGTTCGAGCGCAGCCCACTCGAGCACGCCGTCTACCGGAGGATGAAGAAGGGTGCATCCCTGCTTGTGGGGGTGTACGTTGATGATCTAATCATCACCGGCTCACGCACCGCTGACATCGTCGAGTTCAAGGACCAGATGATGAAGATGTACAGCATGAGCGATCCGGGCCTCCTTTCGTACTACCTCGGTATCGAGGTGAACCAGACGGCGGAGGCGATCACACTATGCCAGAGCAGCTACGCGCGCAAGATCGTCGATGCCATGGGCCTGGAGTGCTGCAACCCACGGCAGACGCCGATGGAGAACAGACTGAAGCTGACAAGGAATGACGGCAGCACCGCTGTCGATCCCACGGAGTACAGGAGCATTGTCGGGAGCCTGCGTTACTTGGTGAACACGCGCCCAGACATTAGCTATGCTGTGGGCATCGTCAGCATGTACATGGAGGCACCAACGGTGCAACATTTGGAAGCCGTGAAGCACATCTTGAGGTATGTCAGTGGCACGGCTGGCCACGGATGTCTCTACGAGCGACATGGATCATCGGAGCCCAAGCTGGTGGGCTACTCCGACAGCGATCTTGCCGGAGACACGGATGATCGTAAGAGCACAAGCGGCATGGCGTTCTTCTTCGGATCCAGCTGTGTGACCTGGGCGTCGCAGAAGCAAAAGATCGTCGCCTTGTCGTCCTGTGAGGCAGAATATATCGCGGCGGCAACGGCCGCCTGCCAGGGCGTCTGGCTCAACCGGCTGATCGGAGAACTCAGCGGCAGGGCGCCCATGAAGGTCAAGCTCCTCGTCGACAACAAGTCTGCAATCGCCCTGTGCAGGAATCCAGTACACCACGATCGCAGCAAGCACATCGACACACGATATCATTACATCAGAGAGTGTGTCGAGGAGGGGAAGATCGATGTTCAGCATGTGAGCACTGAAGGACAAGTTGCTGACATACTGACGAAGTCACTCGGGAGGGTGAAATTCATCGAGTTCAGAGAGAAGCTCGGCGTGGTGGATGTGAAGAAGGGATGCCACGACTGAGGGGGTGATTTGTTAGGATGATCACTCGTGTCATAGCTAGTGTAGCAGCATGTTTGTTTTGTTTCTTCTGTGCACGCATCTGCCGTCAGCAGATTGCATCGCTGCATGTGTGCGTGTGTGAGCATGCCCGGGTCGTGCGCTAGGCCGCCGGGCACTCAGCCACTTCTAGCTCAACGTGGGATGGCACGTTGGCGTGTGTTAGGCATGGCGTGAGTTTAGGATCGAGGAGCGATCCTCACTGCATGTAGCTCGATATACAAGGAGAATGAGAAAAACAGAAAAGCCGCAGGAAGTGTGCGCGGCACAAAATTCATCGCTGTCCAATTTTATCTGAATCTTACAGTTGTAGTTTTTCGTCAGGTTAGCTGCTAGTCGCGATCCGGCGACGACATCTCCTTCCTCTGTCGTAACTTGATGGAAAGCCTCTGCCCCATCTCGGCGCTTGTCCCGAGCCACGGGCATGATGTGGCTGTTCTGCTATCATCCAGTCACCATAGACGAGTGTTGCCGGTTCATGGAACCCATTGCCGCACTCGAGATATTCATGACCGAGGCGGCCACACACCTCGCATAAGTTCGGAACTTTCTCATATTTCACCAGGTAAACCTCCCGAGCTCCCTTGCAGATGATCGACGAAAATCTCGCCAAGGGTTTGTTCACGTCCAGTTGAACACACACTCGCACAAAATTTCCTCCTCCCATCCCCTCGCTGTCAATCTTCACGAACTTTCCAATTCGACCAGCTAGGTTTTGGATGATCTCCTTCTTCTTCAAATATGCCTCCGGAATATCATGTATTTGGATCCAAATTAGAAGCCTATCTAAAACTAGCGTTGATGGTTTTGTATACCTGTCATAAGATTGGATCACGATCCCCCAATTCCTGAATAGACATGGTCCTTCCTCAACCGCCTTAGTCCAATCCCCTAAGCAAAAGAACTGTATGATGAAGGTGTTGTTTCTGATGGCTCGGAATAGAACTTTTTGTGCCGGATTCCGTGCAAAGCGCATAGTATCTTCAAATGCCGCTACACTAAAGGATTTATCTGCCAGGACCCGAGCAACAACGAGTAGATCAGGCCCTTCTTCCTCCGCGATCTCATCTTAAATGATCAGATCATCAAAATCCTCGTCTCTGATCTACAGGTCACGCAGTAGTGCCTCCACATCCGCCAGTTTTCCGGGGCCCTTCGACCTGGCCCTTGCCTCGCCTCCCGTCACCGCCATGGAGGTTATGAGTCTCCGATGAGGGGGATACACTCGGTCCCACTAGTGGTACAAGATCCGGCCACGGCCGGAGAGTAGAAATCGCGATCGCCTTGAGGGACGCCGCCGAGTAGGGAAACCCTAGTTAGGGTATAGAACCCATCCAGCTACATCTTCTACTCCAACTTAGATTTGATGAATCTATACCTAATAATAAAAAAAAGCAGCAACGCTTCTGTCAACCAGCTTTTTTTAGACCATTTTCCCTCCCACCAATTCACATACTACCCACCAATGCCACTAGTAAGTGAAAATAACGTTTCAATTCTCTTTTTGCGCCATGTCCTTCATGGTCAAAAAAATCGGTTTGTTTCTCTCTCTCTACCTGTCCAGCCGCCTCCCCCACCCGCGGAATCCCTACGTGCTCCGCCATGCATAGAGTACGATGTGCAAGAGGAACGGGAGCAGAGGGAGAGACGGAAGCTCTCCCTCATTCCTGGAACCCGCGTCACCTCACCACCAAGAACCCGCACCCCCTGATGGTTGTGAAATATAGCCATCCACGTCCACATTTAAATTAGATATTATTCATATATTTGATGAAATATCTCTCTAAAAACCTACCACTAACGCCTAATGATCAAAGGGGTATGCAATCCTTTTTTGCTGCCTGCGTAGATAATGATATATGATGATGGGAATCACTATATAAATACCGAAGTTACGAGATTTCCAACACGCCAAAGAAACCAAAAGCCGTGAAGATATTACTGCAAGCTTAACGACCAACTATACGGGCCGCGGCCATATAGTTGTCGCCGTATAGTTTGCACCGCCTTCATTAGGTCAAACAGAACAACTTTCCTGAAGAGATCTCTATGTAAAGAGGCTTTTGGCGATGGGAAACAACGGCTTCTCTTTCGACCTCAACTCTCCCTGCTATAAGAAGCCGCCACGCCGGAAGAATAGATCTAGATCTATACCTCTAAACCTTTCTCCACCACCATAGCCATCTTCCATCACTTGTAATATTAGATCTCTTCTCTAATTGGCGACATTGTAAGACTATTTACTATCGATCTTATGATCTCTATTATAATGTTTATGATTGTCGATTTTATCTCTATGTGTGAGTAATTCTCCTTGGGCTACTAAGGGCTTCGGCCTAGACATGTAGCTTTTGTGCATGTTATTTTTCATAGATGGGATCATGTATTAGTTTGTATGACATTATGATTGTAGTACCCTCTCTTGCCTCAATCTAAGGACTTGTCAGGTACCCAAGACCCCAAGGATTGATCCAAGTAAAGGAAGTGTGAGTAACGACTGATCTGCAGGATAGGAACCCCGAGGATTGTTAATTACAACACAATCAACCATTGGACAGTGCAAATACAATCCTCAACTACTTGGTCTATGAGTTATTCCTTCAACATTTCTTCGAGGGAGATGAACAAGGGAACTTGGAGCTATGCTATGCGTTTTGAGTTATCTCTCTATTGCAGAATGATTTTTAGTCTGTTACTATGGCTGGTCTACTACACTCTTAAGTTGGTTAATCAAACAACATGTGTGCATTTATAGCACCCCGGGTAAAACCACTACTAGAAAATCGATGTGCATTTTTTGACTATCTTGATGTTTGCATGCATATAATTTTCCTAAAACTATTTTGCTAAAAGCCCTATTTTTTGTTTTCTAGATGTTCCCCTCTCTATTTCAAATCAAAACGCTAGTTCCGCCCGGATCTTTTATTTTTCTAAAAACTATTTGCAAAAGCGTTTTTTGAAAATAAAATATATAACATGTTTTTTTGGGCGGGGGGGGGGGGGGGGCAGGCAACCAATGTCCAGGCCCAAAGGCCCAACCGGAGGCCACCCAGCCCACAGACACCAGAAACCCTAACCCTAAATGCCCTCATCCAACCCTACCTAATCCTACTCCCTACTCCCTCCCGCCGATGCCAACCACCCACACACATACACGCTACACAAACACACACCCCAAACCCTGCCCGGTCAATGCGACTCACCGCCCGCATGACTCTGGCCCTACCCCGACAAGTACATGCCCACGCGCGCGAGACGCGCTCGCCTCGTCACCGCTTGATACGTCCAAAACGTATCTACTTTACCGAACACTTTTGCTATTGTTTCTCCTCTAAACTTGTGTGATTTGGATACAACTAACACGGACTGACGCTTACCTTGGTGCCTAGTTTTTGTGTATAAAATAAACTATCAGAAAAAATCCCGAAAAATATACCAAAAATCCTATTTCACTAGAAGATCCATAGAGCCAGAGTACGAGACAGAGTGAATGCCTGGGGGGCCCACAGCCCTGCCAGGCGCGGGCTAGCCCTGGCCGCACCTAGGGAGGATTAGGGATGTAAACGGATCGGGCGGATCGGATATTTCTATTACAATATCCTTTACCATATTTTTTTGGAGGATTCGGATCGGAGGATAATAGCCGGATATGGATTCGAATGCAGATTATATCAGATTGCGGATACGGAGCGGATTCGGAGCAGACTCAGATCGGAAAAGGATAATCAAACAAATACACATAGAAAATTAAAATTTTATTTAATTTATGCAAAAGAAATGAAAAGAAAGCGTGCAACACTAGATAACAGTAGTATAAAATTTCAAGATTGATAATAACATAGTATAACATGTATATATAGCATGCATAGCTAGTCGATACACTTATTACATTGTCTAGAAATTGGGATTGTGCTAAATTTATTGGATTATCCTATTTGAGTACCTCGGATAATCCGCATAAAATGTCAGATTATCCTTATCCGTAGGATATCATCAATACCATATCCGCTACCATATTCTTCGTATATCCGCTCGATAAATATCCGTATCCATATCCGTCGGATATCTAAAAATACATACCATATCCTAAAAAATGGACGCAGATGCGGTTCGGAGCAGAAATTATCTGTACCATTTGCATCCCTAGGGAGGGTGCAGCCACCCCCTCGGCCTCCCTCTACGCCTATAAGTTACCCCTTGACCTAAAACCGAGGGGGGTTCGATGTTTTCTAGAAAGAGTTCCGCTACGCCGCTACCACCAGAAATCAAGATTCGGATCTAGAAACTCCGTTCTGGCACCCTGTCGAGATGGGGAATTTGGAGAGGATCATCGCCATCGTCATCACCAACGCCTCTCCATCAACCATCCATGTTTCCCTCATCCATGAGTGAGTAATCCCCTGAAGTAGGCTATGGGGATGGTAGGGATTGGATGGGTTCTATCATGTAATCGAATAAGATTGTTAGGGAATAGTGCCTAGTATCTCCATTAGTGCTATTTGACTTTGTTGCAACTTGTTATGCTTAATGCTTGTCACTAGGGCCCGAGTGCCATGATCTCAGATCTGAACTTATTATTGAATAATTTTGATAGTATTGTTTGTGATCTTATCTGCAAGTTGTGTACACATATCATTATCCGGATCCAAAGGCCCCGAAGTGACAGAAATTAGGACAACCGGAGGGGATGGTTGTGGTGTGAGGATCACATGTGTTCATAGAGTGTTAATTCTTTGCTTTGGTGCTCTATTAAAAGGAGCACCTTAATTGACAGTAGTTCCCTTGAGGCCCCGCTGCAATGGTCTAGCTGGACAGCAAATGTTGTGCAAGTTCTCATTGCGAGCACGTATGACTATATATAGAGCATATGCCTAGGATTGTTTAGTACTTGGATGCTTATTATTATTTATCTGCAATGCCCTAGATCTTGAAGTTACATGTTTAGACTCATTCATGTAACGCCCGACCATCCATTCCTATGCCTACCGCACTCGAATTTTACTGTTTACTGTTACTATTGCTCTTGTTTTACTGCTGCTGTTACTTTGCTATTGCTACTACAAAACTGTTGCTACTGGTAAACTGCTGTGAGCAAGACTATTTCAGGTGCAGTAGAATTAACAATTCAGTTGTTAAGGCTTGCAAGTATTCTTTGGCTCCCCTTGTGTCGAATCAATAAATTGGGTAATACTACCCTCGAAGACTGTTGCGATCCTCTATACTTGTGGGTCATCAAGACTATTTTCTTTCGTCGTTGTCGGGGAGCATAGCTTTATTTGTAAGTTCACTTGGATCTATTATTACTTACGGATACTCCTTTCATCATGGGTAAGTCTCATGATGGAAATTTTCCTATTTTACCATCCACTACAAGAAGAGGTATAGTCCTAAACATCTCTTCTGCTCTTGATTCACCATCTGTTATAAGTAAGCTTGTTACACCACCACCACATACTCATGCTACACACACTGCTACTACTACTGAATCTGAAACTGCTTTTGATACTCATGATGTTACTTCTACTGTGCTTGATGCGAGTGGTTCATTAGGTCCTTTCCTAGATGCTACTATGGCTAGTCTAGGGAATACTGAAACTCCTAGTGAAAACACTGTTACACTTGTTAGTGTAGGGGTTCGTAGCATGGAAAACAAAAAATTTCTATCGCATACAAACAAACAAGCCAAGATCTATCTACTAGATTGTAGCAACGAGTCGATGGAATAACTCACCCTCGAAGATTCCAAAGTGTTTAACGAGAGCAGATTCTCGTGGGTGATGTAGTCGTACTCTTTCCGATCTCAAGATCGCGTAGACGATCCTTCCGGCGCCGCGTTCCCGCAGCGCTCCCGCAGTCGGTCACACGTTCGGTACTCGACGAAGACCTTCCTCTCCCTTGTTCCAGCAGGCAGCGAAGGTTGTAGCACTCTCCTCGCGATTCCGGCAGCACAACGGCGTGGTACCGGAGGTAGAGGGGAAATCCCGCAGGGCTTCGCCTTAAGCCGGTGCGAGTATGGTGGAGCTTATGAGAGAGGCTATTAGTGGTCTAGTAATTAGACACACCAATTAGAGGGCTCTAAACCAATTAGAAGGCTCTAAACCGAATAGCTCTAAACCGGGGTCTAGATCTAGGGTTTAGTTTAGAGGATAGGAAACTTGTGTGTAGGAGGGGAGCCCTGCCCCTCCTTATATAGGTGGGAGGGGGTGGGCGCGCCAGGGGAGGGAGGGAGTCCCTCCCCAACTCGGCCTAGGCTGGCCGCCGGCTTGGAGGAGAGAAACTCCTCCTCCAAGTCGACTCCAACTCCTCTTGCTTGTTTCCCACAGTTTCTTGTTTTTGGCAGTTTGACTTTCAAACTGGACATTTGACTTTTCTGTTTTAGGATTCAATTTAATCCTATATTTGGGACAGCAAGAACACTTAGTACATGATGCAATCATTCCAATATGTAATGACACATTCATGTACCCCTTCCCCCCCGGAGTGCCGGACAATCCGGAACCTTCTAGAATATCCCTGATGAAAACACCGGAATTATTCCCGAACTCCGAAACGGGACTTTCCTTATATGAATCTTATTCTCCGGACCATTCCGGATCACCTCGTGATATCCCGGATCCCATCCGAGACTCCGAACAACATTCGGTCTCTTTCTCATAATACCATAACTACTCAAACAACGTCGAATCCTTAAGTGTGTCTCCCTACGGTTCGTGAATTATGCGGACATGATCGAGACACTTCTCCGAACAATAACCAATAGAGGAATCTGGAAATTCATATGGCTCCCACATATTTCTACGATTACTTTGCGATCGAATGAACCACTTACATACGATACCAATTTCCCTTTGTCTCACGATATGTTACTTATCCGAGGTTATGATCGTCGGTATCTCTGCATACCTAGTTCATCCTCGTTACTGATAAGTACTCTTTTCTCGTTCCCGTGATATGTGATCCCTTGTGACCAAGTCACATGCTTGCAAGCTAATTGAATGACATTTCACCGAGAGGTCCCAGAGAATATCTATCCGTCATGTGGATGGACAAATCCCACTCTTGATCCATGTGTTTCAACCAATACTTTCCGAACACTCAATGCCACCTTTATAGCCACCCTGTTACGGTGTGGTGTTTGATGACATCAAAGCATCCATCCAGTAAAGGTGATATGCATGATCTCATGGTCGAAGGAATTAGGTTACTATGTATCAGAAAGCATATAGCAATTGAACTATTGAAATGACTTGATCTTTATGCTACGCTTGTCTATAGGAGTATGTCCACCATATCATTCTCCTAACGATATGATCTTGTTGTTGATAACATCTCAATGTTCATGACAAAGAAACCACATCATCAATCAACCAACAAGCTAGTGAAGTATAGAGGCTATACTAGGGACTTCAAATTAAGTTTACAAATCACACAAGTATTAATGGTTTCCTTGTTAATACTATTATAGCATGAATGCAAACATTTATCATAAACACAAAGATATATAATAATAACTATATTTATTATTGCCTCTAGGGCATATCTCCAACAGTCTCCCACTTGCACTAGAGTCATCTAATCTAGATTACATGGTAATATACCGAACACCCATGGCAGTTTGGTGTTGGTCATGTTTTGCCCTCGGGAGAGGTTTAGTCAACGGATCCGCCACATTCAGATCTGTGTGTACTTTGCAAATCTTTATATCCCCATCCTGGATATGTTCTTGAATAGCGTGAAAACGTAGCTTGATATGCTTCAGCTTCTTGTGTGACCTTGGTTCTTGCGCATTGGCTATGGCGCCCATGTTATCACAGTAGATAGACATTGGGTCCAGCGCACGAGGAACCACACCCAGCTCTGTAATGAACTCTTTCATCCATATCGCTTCTTGTGAAGCCTCCGAAGCAGCCATGTATTCCGATTCAGTTGAAGATCTCGCCACAACGCTTTGCTTTGCACTCCTCCAGCTAACTGCTGCACCATTCAAAAATAAATACGTATCCAGATTGTGATTTAGAATCATCTGGATCGGTGTTCCAACTAGCATCGGTGTAACCATTAACAACGAGCTGTTCATCACCTCCATAAGAAAGAACCATATCCTTAGTTCTTCTCAAGTACTTAAGGATGGTTTTGACCGCTGTCCAATGATCCACTCCTGGATCACTTTGATATCTGCTAGTTAAACTAACAGCATATGCGATGTCGGGTCTAGTACATAGCATGGCATACATTAGAGATCCTATGGCTGAGGCATAGGGAGTCTTACTCATCCTTTCTCTATCTTCTGCCGATGTCGGACTTTGAGTTTTACTCAAGGTCGTATTGGGCAACATGGGCAAGAACCCTTTCTTGCTTTCTTCCATTCCAAACTTCTTTAGAACTTTGTCCAAATATGTACTCTGTGACAATGATATTTGGCGTTTCGATCTATCTCTATAAATCTTTATGCCTAATATGTAAGCTGCTTCGCCAAGATCTTTCATTGAAAAACTATTATTCAAATATTCCTTGACACTATTAAGAAGGTCTACATCATTCCCAATCAACAATATGTCATCCACATACAGTATTAAGAATGCTACAGAGCTCCCACTCACTTTCTTGTAAATACAAGCTTCTCCATAAGTTTGTATAAAACCAAAACTTTTGATTACCTTATCAAAACGTTGATTCCAACTTCGGGATGCTTGCTTCAATCCATAGATGGACCGTTGAAGCTTGCATACCTTGTTAGCATCTTTAGGATCGACAAAACCTTTGGGTTGTATCATATACAACTCTTCATCAATGTCTCCATTGAGGAATGCTGTTTTGACATCCATCTGCCATATCTCATAATCATAATATGCAGCGATTGCTAACATAATCCTCACAGACTTTAGCTTCGCTACCGGTGAGAAAGTCTCATCGTAGTCAACTCCTTGAATTTGTCGAAACCCTTTTGCGACAAGTCAAGCTTTATAGACAGTAACATTACCATCAGCATCTGTTTTCTTCTTGAAAATCCATTTGTTCTCGACAGCCTTCCGGCCATCCGGTAAGTCCACCAAAGTCCATACTTGGTTTTCGTACATGGATCCAATCTCGGATTTCATGGCTTCTTGCCATTTATTGGAATCTGGGCTCATCATCGCTTCCTCATATGTCTCGGGGTCATCGGTGTTGTCCACCAACATGACATTCATAACGGAATCATACCAATCTGGAGTGGTACGAGTTCTCGTTGACCTCCGAGGCTCTGTAGCAACTTCAACCGAAGTTTCATGATCACTATCATTAGCTTCCTCTCTTATTGGTGCAGGCACCACAGGAACTTCTTCCGGTGCTGCGCTACTCGCAATTTCGAGAGAAGGTTCGACAACCTCGTCGAGTTCTACTTTCCTTCCAGTCACTTCTTTCGAGAGAAATTCCTTCTCTAGAAAGGATCCATTCTTGGCAACGAAGATTTTGCCTTCGGATATATGATAGAAGGTATACCCAATAGTTTCCTTCGGGTATCCTATGAAGACGCATTTTTCCGCTTTGGGTTCAAGCTTGTCCGGCTGTAACTTCTTTACATAGGCTTCGCATCCCCAAACTTTAAGGAACGACAATTTAGGTTTCTTCCCAAACCATAATTCATACGGTGTCGTTTCAACGGATTTAGATGGTGCCCTATTTAAAGTGAATGCGGCTGTTTCTAATGCATAACCCCAAAATGATAGCGGTAAATCTGTAAGTGACATCATAGAACGAACCATATCTAAGAGAGTTCGATTACGACGTTCAGACACACCATTACGCTGTGGTGTTCCCGGCGGTGTCAATTGTGAAAGTATTCCGCACTTCTTTAAATGCTCGCCAAACTCGTAACTTAGATATTCACCTCCACGATCAGAACGTAGAAATTTAATCTTCTTGTTACGTTGATTCTCTACCTCACTTTGAAACTCCTTAAACTTCTCGAAAGTTTCGGACTTATGTTTCATAAAATAGATATACCCATATCTACTCAAGTCATCCGTGAAGGTAAGAACATAACGATAACCACTGCGCGATGCTACACTCATTGGACCACACACATCGGTATGTATGATTTCCAATAAGTCTGTAGCTCGCTCCATCATACCAGAAAATGGAGTCTTAGTCATTTTACCCATCAGACATGCTTCGCATCTTTCAAGTGATTCAAAATCAAGTGATTCAAGAAGTCCATCGGAATGGAGTTTCTTCATACGCTTCACTCCAATGTGACCAAGACGACAGTGCCACATATAGGTCAAATTATCGCTTGATTTCAAACGTTTAGCCTCAATGTTATTAATATGTGTATTTCTACTATCGAGATTCAATATGAATAGACCATCTATCAAAGGTGTATGTGCATAAAACACATTACTCATATAAATCGAACAACCATTATTCTCGGATTTAAACAAGTAACTGTCTCGCAATAAACAAGATCCTGATATAATGTTCATGCTTAATGCAGGCACCAAATAACAATTATTTAAGTATAAAACTAATCCCGATGGTAGATGAAGAGGTAGCGTGCCGACCGCGATCACATCAACCTTTGATCCGTTTCCTACGCGCATCGTCACCTCGTTCTTCACTAGCTTCCGTTTATTCTGCAGCTCCTGTTTCGAGTTACAAATATGAGCAACCGAACCAGTATCAAATACCCAGGCACTACTACGAGTACTAGTGAGATACACATCAATAACATGTATATCAGATATACCTTTCTTCTTGATGTTGTCGTTCTTCAAATCCGCCAAGTACCTTGGGCAATTCCGCTTCCAGTGACCTTCTCCCTTGCAGTAAAAGCACTCAGTTTCAGGTTTAGGTCCAGCCTTGGTCTTCTTCGTCGGCGTGGTAACTTTCTTACCACCCTTCTTGAAGTGTCCCTTTTGCTTAGACTTGCCTTTCTTGAATTTGGTGGTCTTATTGACCATCAACACTTGGTGCTCTTTCTTGATCTCCACTTCTGCAGATTTTAACATAGCAAATAGTTCTGGCAACTCTTTGTTCATGTTCTGCATGTTGTAGTTCATCACAAAGTTCTTGTAACTTGGTGGTAGTGATTGGAGGATGCGGTAAACTCCCAAAGTATTAGGAATCACTATACCCAAACTTTGAAGTTTATTTGCGTGCCCAGACATCTTAAGCACATGCTCACTGACGGAGCTACCCTCTTCCATCTTGCAGTTAAAGAACTTTTCAGAAGCTTCATAACTTTCAATTGCCGCATGAGTCTCAAAGATTAATTTGAGATCCTCGACAATATCATATGGATCTGACTCTTCAAACCTTTTCTGAAGCTCCGATTCTAAACCATACAAGATAGCACACTGAACTATGGAGTACTGATTCTTCCGAGCAAGGTAAACATTCTTTACTTCATCGGTAGCATCAGCTGCATGTGGGTCACCTAGCGGTGCATCCAGCACATAGGTCAAATTACCAGCTGTGAGGACAATCCTCAAATTGCGGAACCAATCCGCGAAGTTGCTTCCATTGTTTTTCAACTTTTCTTTCTCTAGGAACGCATTAAAATTGATGGTAGGGGCTGCCATTGATCTACAACATATTTGCAATAGTTTAGACTAAGTTTATGACAAATTGAGTTCAAATTAATTAATGAAATTAAACTAGGTGAACTCCCACTCAAAACAACATCCCTCACATTGTTTTAGTGATCACATGAACCAAATCCACTACATCAACACCGATCATCACGAGAGCTGATATAGTTTTAATGGCGAACAATCATCATGTTCATCATATCTACTATATGATTCATGCTTTGCCTTTCGGCGATCCGTGTTCCTGAGGCCATGTCTGTACATGCTAGGCTCGTCAAGATCAAACCTTAGCTTCCGCATAAGCAAATCTGGCTTGCTTACGTTGTATTCACCCGCGGAATCAAAGACACCCGATCATCACGTGGTGCTTCGAAGCAGCAAGCTTTGGCAACGGTGCATACTAAGGGTGAACACTTTAGAACTTGAAATTTATGTGCATGAGGGATCATCTTATAATGCTACCGTCGTCTACTAAGCAATACAAGATGCATAAAGGATTAACATCACATGCAATTCATAATATGTGATATGATATGGCCTTTCTTCTTTGTGCTTCCGATATCCATCTTCAAGCACGAATATGATCTCCATCATCACCGGCATAGCATCAAGGTCAATGACGCTTCTCCATGGTTGTCGTCCACCAGCTTCAACTATTACAACTATTTTGAATAGACACGCAGGTCTTAACAGAAATTAAAGACAACCATATGGCTCCTGCCGGTTGCCAACTTACAATAAGGAACATTGCATACATCAAATATAATCACAATCATGGCCATATCACATCACTGCACACCCCTGCAAAACAAAGTTAGACGCTTCTACTTTCTTTGCATATTTTACGTGGTTTGGGGCTTTCCATAAGTGTCGTTCTAACTTACGAACAAGAACCACAACATTGATACTAGCATTGTTGATCACCCGTTGTAAATTGGATCTTTACTATGCTAGGAGAAACAGGCACCCGCAAAGCCACTTATGCAAAACGAGTTGCATGTCAAGCGTGGAGCAAGTCTCATGAACGATGTCATGTAAGGTTAGCCCGGGCCGCTTCATCCCAACATACCGCAAGATGCAAAGTACACAAAAAGCAATCTACAATAAAAGCATCAACGCCCACAATGACCATTGTGTTCTACTCGTGCAACAGATCTACATATAGACACGGCTCTGATACCACTGTAGGGGTTCGTAGCATGGAAAACAAAAATTTTCTATCGCATACAAACAAACAAGCCAAGATCTATCTACTAGATTGTAGCAACGAGTCGATGGAATAACTCACCCTCGAAGATTCCAAAGTGTTTAACGAGAGCAGATTCTCGTGGGTGATGTAGTCGTACTCTTTCCGATCTCAAGATCGCGTAGACGATCCTTCCGGCGCCGCGTTCCCGCAGCGCTCCCGCAGTCGGTCACACGTTCGGTACTCGACGAAGACCTTCCTCTCCCTTGTTCCAGCAGGCAGCGGAGGTTGTAGCACTCTCCTCGCGATTCCGGCAGCACAACGGCGTGGTACCGGAGGTAGAGGGGAAATCCCGCAGGGCTTCGCCTTAAGCCGGTGCGAGTATGGTGGAGCTTATGAGAGAGGCTATTAGTGGTCTAGTAATTAGACACACCAATTAGAGGGCTCTAAACCAATTAGAAGGCTCTAAACCGAATAGCTCTAAACCGGGGTCTAGATCTAGGGTTTAGTTTAGAGGATAGGAAACTTGTGTGTAGGAGGGGAGCCCTGCCCCTCCTTATATAGGTGGGAGGGGGTGGGCGCGCCAGGGGAGGGAGGGAGTCCCTCCCCAACTCGGCCTAGGCTGGCCGCCGGCTTGGAGGAGAGAAACTCCTCCTCCAAGTCGACTCCAACTCCTCTTGCTTGTTTCCCACAGTTTCTTGTTTTTGGCAGTTTGACTTTCAAACTGGACATTTGACTTTTCTGTTTTAGGATTCAATTTAATCCTATATTTGGGACAGCAAGAACACTTAGTACATGATGCAATCATTCCAATATGTAATGACACATTCATGTACCCCTTCCCCCCCGGAGTGCCGGACAATCCGGAACCTTCTAGAATATCCCTGATGAAAACACCGGAATTATTCCCGAACTCCGAAACGGGACTTTCCTTATATGAATCTTATTCTCCGGACCATTCCGGATCACCTCGTGATATCCCGGATCCCATCCGAGACTCCGAACAACATTCGGTCTCTTTCTCATAATACCATAACTACTCAAACAACGTCGAATCCTTAAGTGTGTCTCCCTACGGTTCGTGAATTATGCGGACATGATCGAGACACTTCTCCGAACAATAACCAATAGAGGAATCTGGAAATTCATATGGCTCCCACATATTTCTACGATTACTTTGCGATCGAATGAACCACTTACATACGATACCAATTTCCCTTTGTCTCACGATATGTTACTTATCCGAGGTTATGATCGTCGGTATCTCTGCATACCTAGTTCATCCTCGTTACTGATAAGTACTCTTTTCTCGTTCCCGTGATATGTGATCCCTTGTGACCAAGTCACATGCTTGCAAGCTAATTGAATGACATTTCACCGAGAGGGCCCAGAGAATATCTATCCGTCATGTGGATGGACAAATCCCACTCTTGATCCATGTGTTTCAACCAATACTTTCCGAACACTCAATGCCACCTTTATAGCCACCCTGTTACGGTGTGGTGTTTGATGACATCAAAGCATCCATCCAGTAAAGGTGATATGCATGATCTCATGGTCGAAGGAATTAGGTTACTATGTATCAGAAAGCATATAGCAATTGAACTATTGAAATGACTTGATCTTTATGCTACGCTTGTCTATAGGAGTATGTCCACCATATCATTCTCCTAACGATATGATCTTGTTGCTGATAACATCTCAATGTTCATGACAAAGAAACCACATCATCAATCAACCAACAAGCTAGTGAAGTATAGAGGCTATACTAGGGACTTCAAATTAAGTTTACAAATCACACAAGTATTAATGGTTTCCTTGTTAATACTATTATAGCATGAATGCAAACATTTATCATAAACACAAAGATATATAATAATAACTATATTTATTATTTCCTCTAGGGCATATCTCCAACAGTTAGCTCACCTGAGTCTAGAGAGAGATATGATATTAATGATGGTTACATTGAGCTCACTGATGAATTTGTTGAAGAGTGCCAAAACACACATGGTACTAGTGCTATTAAGAGCCTCCAAGCGAGACGCACCATTATTCCTAAGTTTTCCTCTGATCCTAAGTTTGCCACCTCTCCCATAGATATTAAGGATAAAGATTATGATTATGATTTTTCTCTTGATTTATCCTATTTGGACATTGTTGAGAAAGAACCTTTTTGTGGGACTGAAAATGAGAGTGCTGTGGCTCATATGAATGAGATTTCTACTATGAGTGCTTTATTCTCTGATGATTTTAAGATGCACAAGTACTTTGTTACTAAGATCTTCCCTTTTTCACTAAAAGGATAAGCTAGGGCTTGGTTTAAGAGATTACCTCCTGGTTCCATTGATAGCCCTGATTATTTGATTGCTTCTTTATTCCATAAATATTTTCCTCCCAGTGCTAGACATGCTTCTTTGCAAAGACTTTTTGATTTTAAAAAGGGAAAAGAAGAGAAATTGCCTGAGTTATGAACAAGGTTCTATGCCTTGATTCATGCATATCCTGGATGTCCATTACCTAAAAATGAGCTTCTTGATATTTATTATAATGGACTAATTGATGATTCTAGGACATACCTAGATAGCTTTGCTGATTGTGTTTTCAGGAAAAGAATTCCTACAGATGCTGAAGAAGTAATGGCTAAAATAAGCAAGAATTATGATGATTGGACTTCAACTAAGCTAAATACACCTGAGCCTATTACTCCTGAACTAGTTGTGCGTGTACCAGTTCCAATACCAACACCAAAGAAGAGGGGAGTTATTGTTAAATGATGAAGTGATGAAGGAAGCTAAGAAGTGTCTAAAGGAGAAAGGTATTAGACCTAAAGATGTGAAGAATCTACCTCCTATATAAGAATCATGCAAGCCAATTCCTCACTCATCCACTATTGAGGTACACTCTCTCCAACACTTTGATGAAGGTGATATTCCTTATGGTAAGCCTCCTGATCAATGCTTAGAGGAACTTGACATTTTTATTGTTAAGCAAGGTAATTTTAATAAACAAGTTCAGAATCATTTATTGGTAAACTATAGAGCTATTAAAGAGTTGAAAGATATTGTGGAAAGAACTTCAAATGATATTAAAATGCTTTGTAAACACTTCCAAATGGTTCAAACCCAACTTGCTAAGGTACAAAAGGATATGCTAGTTAATGCCTCAGGAGATAAACATGCTTATGGAATTAGAACTAGGAGTGCTATAGCTACTCAAAATCCTTTATATCCTGAAGGACACCCTAAAAGAATTGAGTAGGACTCTCAGCAAGGTGAAAGTAGTGGTAGTCCTCGTAAGAGAAAGAAAAATAAATATAGAATAGTTGAGGAACCCCTTGAACCTGCTGTAGATCCTAATAGTATATCTGTCTCTGATGCTGAAACTGAGAGTGGTAATGATAAAAATGATGCTCCTGATAAGTAGGAAGTTGAGGAAGAACCTGAGAAGCACAATAAGAACACTAGGTACACTAAGGAAGACTTTATTGCTAATAAACATGGTAAAGAGAGAGAACCTTGGATGCAGAAACCTATGCCTTTTCCAGGTAAGAAACACAAGTCAAAGGAGGAAGAACACTACAAGTTTATGAGTGGATGAAACCTTTATTTGTGCAAATTCCTTTGACTGATGCTATTAAGTTGCCTCCTTATTCAAAGTATATGAAGGATATTTGTAGCACCCCGGGTAAACCACTAGTAGAAAATCGCTTAGTATTTTTGTTGTGTGCATCATCATGCATATGTTTGTCTAAAACTATTTTTTCAAAAGGCCTAGGTTGTTTTCTAAATTAGCCCTCCTTCATTTTCAAATCAAATCTCTCGGTCCGTTCGGATCTTGTATTTTTTTAAACTATTTACAAAATCTATTAAAACAAATAATTAAAACCAAAACTATTTTTTTTGGGGGGCCAGGCAGCCCAGTCGGCCAGGCCCAAAGGCCCAGTCAACAGGCCACCTACTACCCCACTAGACCAAACCCTAACCAGAACCTACCCCATCCTTCCACCCCACCCGCCGCCGCCACACCGTGCACGCGCACACCACACCGTACACAACCCTGCAAAGCCAGCGAGTGCCCACCCCGTGAGTAGACCCCTGCGACCGTTCCTGGTCCAACCCCTGGTCCTACCCCGCTACCGATGGAACCCCACTCCCGCCTAGCCACCCCACCTCTCTCATCGCATGACCCTAGCCCCACCCCTCGCGAGCGATAGGCAACACCGCGAGCGGCCCGTCTCTCTTGCCCCGCTCCCTGATCCTCTTTCTCTCGAGCGCCCCCCCCTCTGACTTCAACCTCGTGTAACCCCCGCCTTTGATTCTGCTCGGCCGCGCCACCGCCGTGGCCTCTTCTTTGAACCCCGCCGCCTCACGGAGCTCGCGGCCGCGCGTCGCTGATCGACTCCTCCGCCAGAGTCAGACCGCATCTCGTCTACCTTGCCTCCTCGTCGTTAGGAGCACCTCTCCTTCCTCTGTCGGTCGTGCCTCCCTATCACCGACGCCTTCCGCGACCCCACCATCGGCCGTTGCCCGCTATCCCTCGTCCGCGTCCAGGGCGCCGCTGTCGCCACCTCTCCCCAAGCGCCGGCACCATCGCCGCTCCCCAGCGTGACCTTCCTCCTCCCACTCAGGTCGCCGCCATCTCCGCTGCTTCCTTCCCTCTGCACCGACCACCTCCGTTGTGCTCCGCCTGGCCGGTGTCGCGCGCTTCGCCTCTGTCGCCCTGCAAGCCACTGCCCTCCCTCCGCTCGACCCCACGGCCACGCCTCACCAAGTCGTCGCTGCCGTGGTGCTCCGCCGCCCGCCTCCGGCCAGCGCCGACCCCACCTCTCTGGATCCGCGCTCGCGCCTCCGTGCTCGCGCCTCTGCCTCTCGCCGAGCTCGCCACGTCCGACGCCCCTGGTCTTCGTTCAAGCTAGGCACTGCCTCGTGCCCTCTGTTTGTCTTGTGCTGTTACCTGTTTGGATATGGCACAACTTGACATGTGTACCTTTTTGTCGTGTTTGTTATCTTGGAATTGTGTCAAGATCTCTTTCATGGGTACTAGACAAGATCGACCCTGTTTTGGTGTGACCCGAAGACCATCGACCAAGTTCGCCCCAAACGCCAAGATCACCCACACGGAGACCGATCCATCGGAACGACAAGATCACCTTCCCGGATCCAAAGCCCGATCTTGGAGTCCGAAGACTGAACCGAACCCCTTCGAACCCCCAAGATCGTCAGAACCATGTGTGACCCCCATATTTTTGTAATATATATAATATACTTGTTCCATATTAAATTGCCATGATTGCACACATATAATATGGTTTGGGGACATTATGCTGATTCACCGCATAATTAAATATGGACACCATATGCAGGCAAATCCAGTCTAATATTGGTCTCATTTAAATTTATATAGTGAACCGATGCCATGTTTCGACTTGTTAAGACAACATTTAAATTGCGGGGTATCTAAACAACACAAACCACCTAAATAATTGTCGGGACCCTGGTTCCGCTTAATATTGCCTAATTGCATCGCATCCTTGCCATGCCATACATCATACATGCATCATGCCCGATATTTTGCCGTAGTATTAAACAGTGCATCCGGTGTTCCTTCTAGTGCTTTGCTTCTTCACGGATTAGGCCGATGAGTTGATGCGAGAGTCGACCCGATCTTCGGATGAACCTTCGACAATGTTTTCAGGCGAGCAATCTCCCCCTTTCTACCTATCTTACTTTTATAGTATTTATTCCCTCATGTTGATCTATTGCTATCTGTGTTGTGATGCTCTAGTTTTCGTACCCGTGATATCCCTTGCAGCCTTATATTGCCTTGGACATATCCTATTACCTGTTGTTTGGTAGATAGCTGGACTTGTGAGTCGTAGTCGCTTGCTCAAGTGCTGTTGCGTGTCGTCCAGTATCACAGTTGTTGGAAGGCTGCCATATGCTTTATGTTGGAGATGATCATGGCTTTAATTATTGCTTAACAACTAAAATTGAAGTAGGTAAATAATGCAGAGGCACAGGTGGGAAATAGATGTTATTTGGTTTTTAACCGTCCACTTGTGTCCCGTAGGACCCCGAGTACTTGATACATGTTCTTTGGATATTCGCACTATCCGCATGTGGGACCATGAATCCCCCTAGCCAGAGCTTGAGTCATACATTATTTCTTGGGGCCACAAACTAGTTTGGGACTTTATTACTATCATGTACTTATGCCATGCTTTACTGCTTTATTTACGATTGCGCGTGGAGCGCCTGTACTGTTTAGGAACCCGGTGCCACGTTTTCGCTGTATCGACAAGCCCAGTCACACTTTTGGGTTCCCGGTCGTTTACAGCCGTCGCCACACACTCTGGGTCCGTATCAGAGACGGCCGACTTCGTTGCGGGTAGCTTAGTGGGGTGGCCCCCTGAAATTTATATGAATCTTGAAATTGCTCTGTCGTGATGCCTCGTTGGGTTTTCATTTGGTTTTTCTCGAGGTTGATCGTGCGTGTGTTGCTATTTGTGCCCCCTGCAGGGTAAAACTTTATGAAAGCCGTGTCCGCGGTTATGGACGACTTGGAGCACAGTATCTCGATCATAGACAACTATAACTAAAGTAGTGCTATAAATTTGACTTTATAATGACTAGTAATCAGCTTCACTATAATGGAATGGCTAAATAAAAGTGCCAATAATTGCTGGTTTGGGTTGTCACTTGTTACCATTGTATCTGACTAGTAAGTATTGCAACTACAACGGAATGGCTAAATAAAAGTACCAACAACTGCTGGGTTTTGGGATGCCTCATGCTATATGTATCTGACTTGTAAGTACTATAACTACAACGGAATGGTTAACTAAAACTGCCCACTGTTCATTATATCAGGATGACTCATGCTATCTATATCTGACTAGTAATTGCCGCAACTATAACAGAATAAATAAAACTGCCAACTATGTGAGTTCCTCGGTTGACTTCCTCGTTTTGTCTCGAGGGTGAAATACCAGGATGGGTATGCTTGGTGATAGTTTCAGGTTGGATCCGAATAGATCTTTCTTATCCTTATCTGATAGCCGCCAATTGTATTGAGTCTCTATAGGTTGTTTAGTGCACGTTGCGCTGCCGCTTCAGTCCACCATACCTATGTAGGCGAGGACCGCCGAATTCTAGTCTCGCCGTGTACTGGCCTCAGTACTGACGGCTCTCTATTTCCTTTGCCCTTTGTCAGCATCCCTTTTGTTTAAATAGGTTTTGAGATCGATGTTGTTAGCAGGGTTACCCTTTCGGCTTGGCCTGGGCAGGGCTATGGACACCATTGGTTATCCTTCAGGGCTCTTAGCCTAATTTGCATCTTGTCCGTACTCGGACGCTGTATCGTTTTCAAGGTGATTTGGATCTTTGTACTGAATATTGTATTCTTTACTCGATGAGTCATTGTTGTATATATCTGTTCTGCGGGTTCCATCGTGGACTATTGTGTAATGGTATTACTTCGTTTTCCACCCGCACGAGAGTGCCTGGTGGGCACCTTTGAATCGTTTCTATGTAGGTTTGGCAGGAATTGCTAAAACTTGCATAGGGCCGATTCTGAGGGTGTTACAGAGTGGTATCAGAGCTCAGCAGTTGCGATACCCCAATGGTCCAGCCTGTAGGATAACCTAGCTAACGGACGTCGTAGAGTGTCAAAACTAGTTTGGAAAATCGGTTGGATAGATCTGATTAGGTCTGCTTTTACTTCTTACCCCTCTGCTATTCTCCTCTTATCTCGACGTGTTTTGAATCTACTTTCTTATCTTTTCTTCGAGTCTAGGATTTCTCGTGGTTGGGTTTTCGTCGTACCTTCAGGGTTTCGCTTCCATCCTCTTGTAATGGTGCTTCAACATCCGACATTCATGCTATCTGATGAATCTTTCATCTGTTGTACCTTTCTGTGGACCAAAAGTTCACTAAATTTTTTCTTTCTATCCTCCGGTGTTTTCTGATACCACGAAGTCATCTACATCAGATCTGATGAGAATCTCCATCCCTCCTTTGTTTTTGAACCTTGTTTGTCGAGATCTTTAGTCGGAATTCCGAGAGTTGGTTGCATAATTCTTTTATTCATGTGCAGAGTAATGCTTTGGGTGCGCGATGTAATGATCACCATTCGACTACTCTTATCATTCGCTTTTGTACATTGAATGGTGGATCGATGCAATTATACTCCTTCCGTGGAAGTTAGAGGTGGCCTTACCCTTTTGAAACCTTTACCTTCGTCTTTTGTTTATCCGGAGTGCTCTCTCGACGAACGTGAGAAACAACCCTTGTTAGTGGTGTCGCGAAGATCTACACGAAGCGAGAAGATTTAGATCGTCGGCCTTCTTCCCGGTACCAGGAGGCGGATCTCGAGGGCGAGATCCATTGTTAGTGGTGTCGAATTGTAGCACCCCGGGTAAACCACTACTAGAAAATCACTTGGTATTTTTGTTTTGTGCATCATCATGCATATGTTTGTCTAAAACTATTTTTTCGAAAGGCCTATGTTGTTTTCTAAATTAGCCCTCCTTCATTTTCAAATCAAATCTCTCGGTCCGTTCGGATCTTGTATTTTTTTAAACTATTTACAAAATCTATTAACACAAATAAATAAACCAAAACTATTTTTTTGGGGGGGCCAGGCAGCCTAGTCGGCCAGGCCCAAAGGCCCAGCCAACAGGCCAACTACTACCCCACTAGACCAAACCCTAACCAGAACCTACCCCATCCTACCACCCCACCCGCCGCCGCCGCCAGGAACCCACCATGCACGCGCACACCACACCGTACACAACCCTGCAAAGCCAGCGCGCGCCCACCCCGTGAGTAGCCCCCAGCGACCGTTCCTGGTCCAACCCCTGGTCCTGCCCCGCTACCGACGGAACCCCACTCCCGCCTAGCCACCCCACCTCTCTCACCGCATGACCCTGGCCCCACCCCTCGCGAGCGACAGGCAACACCGCGAGCGGCCCGTCTCTCTCGCCCCGCTCCCTGATCCTCTTCCTCTTGAGCGTCCCCCCTCTGCCTTCAACCTTGCGTAACCCCCGCCTTTGATTTTGCTTGGCCGCGCCACCGCCGTGGCCTCTTCTCTGAACCCCGCCGCCTCACGGAGCTCGCGGCCGCGCGTCGCCGATCCACTCCTCCGCAAGAGTCGGACCGCATCTCGTCTACCTTGCCTCCTCGCCGTTAGGAGCACCTCTCCTTCCTCTGCCGGCCGTGCCTTCCTATCACCGACGCCTTTCGCGACCCCCCACCATCGGCCGTTGCCCGCTATCCCTCGTCCGCGTCCAGAGCGCCGTTGTCGCCACCTCTTCCCAGGCGCCGGCACCATCACCCCTCCCCAGCGCGACCTTCCTCCTCCCACTCAGGTCGCCGCCATCTCCGCTGCTTCCTTCCCTCTGCACCGACCACCTCGAGTGAGCTCCGCCAAGCCGGTGTCCCGCGCTTCCCCTCTGTCGCCCTGCAAGCCACTGCCCTCCCTCCGCTCGACCCCATGGCCATGCCTCACCAAGTCGTCGCTGCTGTGGTGCTCCGCCGCCCGCCTCCAGCCAATGCCGACCCCACCTCTTTGGATCCGCGCTCGAGCCTCCGTGCTCGCGCCTCTGCCTCTCGCCGAGCTCGCCACGTCCGACGCCCCTGGTCGTCGTTCAAGCTAGGCACTGCCTCGTGCCCTCTATTCGTCTTGTGTTGTTACCTGTTTGGATATGGCACAACTTGACATGTGTACCTTTTTGTCGTGTTTGTTATCTTGGAATTGTGCCAAGATCTCTTTCATGGGTACTAGACAAGATCGACCCTGTTTTGGTGTGACCCGAAGACCATCGACCAAGTTCGCCCCAAACGCCAAGATCGCCCACACGGAGACCGATCCATGGGAACGACAAGATCACCTTCTCGGATCCGAAGCCCGATCTTGGAGTTCGAAGACTGAACCAAACCCCTTCGAACCCTCAAGATCGCTGGAACCATCTGTGACCCCTTACGTGAGACCCCCATATTTTTGTAATATATATAATATACTTGTTGTATATTAAATTTCCATGCTTGCACACATATAATATGGTTTGGGGGCATTATGCCGATTCACCGCATAATTAAATATGGAGACCATATGCAGGCAAATCCAGTCTAATATTGGTCTCATTTAAATTTGTGTAGTGAACCGATGCCATGTTTCGACTTGTTAAGACAACATTCAAATTGCGGGGTATCTAAACGACACAAACCACCTAAATAATTGTCGGGACCCTGGTTCCGCTTAATATTGCCTAATTGCATCGCATCCTTGCCATGCCATACATCATACATGCATCATGCCCGATCTTTTGCCCTAGTATTAAATAGTGCATCCGGTGTTTCTTCTAGTGCTTTACTTCTTCACGGATTAGGCCGATGAATTGATGCGAGAGTCGACCCGATCTTTGGATGAACCTTCGACAATGTTTTCAGGCGAGCAATCTCCCCCTTTCTACCTATCTTACTTTTATAGTATTTATTCCCTCATGTTGATCTATTGATATCTGTGTTGCGATGCTCTAGTTTTCGTACCCGTGATATCCCTTGCAGCCTTATATTGCCTTGGACACATCCTATTACCTGTTGTTTGGTAGATAGCTGGACTTGCGCGTCGTAGTCGCTTGCTCAAGTGCTGTTGCGTGTCGTCCAGAACCACAGTTGTCGGAAGGCTGCCATATGCTTTATGTTGGAGATGATCATGGCTTTAATTATTGCTTACCAACTAAAATTGAAGTAAGTAAATAATGCAGAGGCACAGGTGGGCAATAGATGTTATTTGGTTTTTAACCGTCCACTTGTGTCCCGTAGGACCCCGAGTACTTGATACCTGTTCTTTGGATATTCGCACTATCCGCATGTGGGACCTTGAATCCCCCTAGCCAGAGCTTGAGTCATACATTATTTCTTGGGGCCACAAACTAGTTTGGGGCTTTATTACTATCATGTACTTATGCCATGCTTTACTGCTTTATTTACGAGCGCGTGGAGCGCCTGTACTGTTTAGGAACCCCGTGCCACGTTTTCGCTGTATCGACAAGCCCAGTCATACTTTTGGGTTCCCAGTCGTTTACAGCCATCGCCACACACCCTGGGTCCGTATCGGAGACGGCCGACTTTGTTGCGGGTAGCTTAGTAGGGTGGCCTCCTGAAATTTATATGAATCTTGAAATTGCTCTGTCGTGATGCCTCGTTGGGTTTTCATTTGGTTTTTCTCGAGGTTGATCGTGCGTGTGTTGCTATTTGTGCCCCCCTGCAAGGTAAAACTTTCTGAAAGCCGTGTCCGCGGTTATGGACGACTTGGAGCACAGTATCTCGATCATAGACAACTATAACTAAAGTAGTGCTATAAATTTGACTTTATAATGACTAGTAATCAGCTTCACTATAATGGAATGGCTAAATAAAAGTGCCAACAATTGCTGGTTTGGGTTGTCACTTGTTACCATTGTATCTGACTAGTAAGTATTGCAACTACAATGGAATGGCTAAATAAAAGTACCAACAACTGCTGGGTTTTGGGATGCATCATGCTATATGTATCTGACTAGTAAGTACTACAACTACAACGGAATGGTTAACTAAAACTACCCACTGTTCATTATATCAGGATGACTCATGCTATCTATATCTGACTCGTAATTGCCGCAACTATAACGGAATGAATAAAACTGCCAACTGTGTGAGTTCCTCGGTTGACTTCCTTGTTTTGTCTCGAGGGGGAAATACCAGGATGGGTATGCTTGGTGATAGTTTCAGGTTGGATCCGAAAAGATCTTTCTTATCCCTATCTGATAGCCGCCAGTTGTATTGAGTCTCTATAGGTTGTTTAGTGCATGTTGCGTTGCTGCTTCAGTCCATCATACCTATGTAGGCGAGGACCGCCGAATTCTAGTCTCGCCGTGTACTGGCCTCAGTACTGACGGCTCTCTTTTTCCTTTGCCCTTTGTCGGCACCCCTTTTGTTTAAACAAGTTTTGAGATCGACGTTGTTAGCAGGGTTACCCTTCCGGCTTGGCCTGGGCAGGGTTATGGACGCCATTGGTTATCCTTCAGGGCTCTTAGCCTAATTTGCATCTTCGTACTCGGACGCTGTATCGTTTTCAAGGTGATTTGGATCTTTGTACTGAATATTGTATTCTTGACTCGATGAGTCATTGTTGTATATATCTGTTCTGCGGGTTCCATCATGGACTATTGTGTAATGGTATTACTTTGTTTTCCACCCGCACGAGAGTGCCTGGTGGGCACCTTTGAATCGTTTCTATGCGGGTTTGGCAGGAATTGCTAAAACTTGCATAGGGCTGATTCTGAGGGTGTTACAATATTGTCTCTAATAAAACGAAGATTCCTAATGAGGAGATTTCTACTTTTCTTGCTAATTATTCCTTCAATGGTAAGGTTCCAAAGAAACTTGGTGATCCAGGTATACCAACTATTCCTTGCTTTATTAAGAATAATTATGTTAGAACTTCTTTATGTGATTTGGGAGCTGGAGTTAGTGTTATGCATTTTTCTCTCTACAAAACGCTCTTGCTAGAAAAGTTGATACCAACTGATATATCTTTGCAAATGCCTGATAAGTCAACTACTATTCATGTTGGTATATGTGAGGATGTTCCTGTTCAAGTGGCTCATAATTGCTTGGTTTTAACTGATTTTGTTGTGCTTGAAATGCCTGAAGATGATAATATGTCTATTATACTTGGGAGACCTTTTCTTAATACTGCAGGTACTTTCATCAATTGTAATCAAGGAAAAGTAACATTCAATATTAATGACAAAGCGCATACTGTTTATTCCCCAAGAAGGTAGCTAAGAGATATTGCCTGAATTCCATTGAAAATGTTGAGAGCATTAAGGTTGGAGAAATATATTGTCCCATTCCACGAGAAATTTTTGAAACAATTATGATTGGGACTATTACTATCAAGCTTGAGGTAACATAATCACTTTGTGGAATACAAAGTTTTGTTTCATATAAGATAGTTTTGGTAACAAGACTTGATCAACCTTGTTAACAAAAGGATTTTAATGAACAAAATAATGTTTTCACCGTGGTTATTGTTTCTCCTTCTAATTTCCTCCTTCCTAGTCTTTTCCTTTTGTCTTGTTAGCCTTGGTTTTGCTAGTTGCTTGCATTTTAGAGTGTCTTAAAACTTTTGTAGCTTGGTTTTTGTTTGCCTTTCCTTCTTCTAAAAAAACTGTTTCTGCGAGAAAATCAATTTTCATACCCTGAAAATTGGCCAAAAATAAAGTTTCCCGAAACATTCCAAAAAATTCAAAATAAATTTTTCCTCGAAAAAAGGGGCAGAGGGACACCTGGAGTGGCCTAGGGGGCCACCCCAGGCACCCACACCCCTAGTGGGTGCGACCTCCCTACAAGTGGCGCCTGGGTGGGGTGTGGCCCACCTGGGCCCCTCTAAGGTGCCTCCTCCCAGCCATATTATTTATCTCTCCCGGAAAACACCGGAAGACCTTCTCAAGCTAGAGTTCTTGTTGTTCTTGCTCGCGATTTTCTATCTTCTTGGTCAACCCATCTTTGCTGCTGACTTTTGGAGGGATTGCTCCTTGGTATGTGCCTCCTCCGCTTGTCCAATTAGATTTGTGATTGGTAGATTGTATCTTGAGTATTTTGATGCTATAGGTGTCAGGTTGTGTGAGCTTGCATGCTTTTTCTATGCTTAGAGATTTCATTTTGATGCATGTGTATCCCTCTAGCAAGTTCCTATAGTAGTTTCTCTTCATTTATCAACTTGGAAATCACTTGGTTTGACGTTTGTCTAAAAATTTCAGCAAGGAAGATGAGTGCATATCCACTGAATCAACATGACTCGATGGTACCTGAGTCCATGAAAGTTCATCATGAGGAAGGAGTCTTCCCTTCCATATATCCATGCTAGGAATTTATAAGAACCGCGAGAATCCTCCTAGATTTCCAAACCATGATTACCAATGCAGGGTTGGAATACTTTGTTGAAGGTGAACCATTTCAATTTGTTAAGCTAACCATGGCTATGGTGTAGGACTTCCGGTTCACTTGGTCTTCATCTAATACCATGGTCCATTACAAAATATATAATATAGCTGCCGACCTGCCGTTTGCTTATTTCTATGCAGCTATTAGAGTGCCTTGTTGGGGATCTCGTGAGAAGATCAAGGAGAGGCCTAAGCAACTTATGGACTTATATGCTGAAATTGCCAAGGTTTCGACTTATCAAAGGGAAGTGGTAAAATTCGGAACATTTAGTTCCCATCTATAAGATATTTTGCTTATTTCATTACCAAGTGTGTTCTTGCTAGAAAGATTGCTAGAAAGTTATCTTCTTTTGATCTAGCTTTTATTGCAGCTTCTTTGAATAGGGATAGATCTTATAACCTGGGTGCTTTGATAGCTTACCATCTTACTACTAACCGCGAGAAAGGTGGAGTTTGTGGGGGTCTCATCGCCTCTAGGTTGCTAGCTTTCCATGGTTTAGAGCTTCACCATTCAGATTATCAGTTCCCCATTGAGAGACTTGATCTTGATTCCATGGTTCAGCATAATTTTGTTTCTTTGGGGGCTACTGTGAGAAGTTTACCGTATGAATTATCTTTTGCCAAGCGTGGTTGGAGAGGGGGTAGGACTGAGAAAGTAGTTTATTTGCTTGCACCTGCTTTGTTTAATTTTGATAACAGGCAAGGATGGTCGCTCACGGAGGAGGAGTTTGACACATATATGGCAGAGCTCTCCCAGCAAGAGGAGAATGTTGGAGAGGATGTCGGAGATGACTTGGTTCAGCCCTCCAACTCGGGAGAGTCTTCATACCAGCATCTCTCCTATGATTGGGGCACGTCTTCTTATTCATCGCAAGCGCCTAACTATGATCATTCCTATGATGACCCACCAGCTTGGGGTTAGTAACCGCGCTATTGAGCCCCACTTAGGCCAAAAACCTAAGCTTGGGGGGAGGTATATCGACATCACACTCATCTATATATCATGTTTTGTCGGTTCTTTGTATATATCCGTTGTTTTGCTTTCTTTCTGGTTCTTGTTGCTGCTTTCTCAAAAACATAAAAATACCAAAAATATTTTCATTGTTTCTCTTGGTTTGTTTCTTTGCCTTTTGGTTTTGGTTTGCCTTAAAAGAAAAAACCAAAAATATTTTCCTTTGTTTGTTTCTTTGAGTTTGTTTTGCTTTGTTTGGTTTTGTTTTGTTTGCTTGTTTTAAAAATCGAAAACACCAAAAATATTTGTTGTTCTTCTTTGGTTTTGTGAGTTCTTTGCAGGGTTCGGCCGTCCTCAGTGGAGTTTGGTTTCATGTTATTATTCAACTCACACAAGTGAAGGGCAATAATGAAGATTAAGACAACTTGAGGAGTGGTAAGAGGCTGGTAACAAACTCTATTTTCTTTCATTTTTGTACATATACTCATCATTGTGAGCATGCTTAGCATGTTCGTGTAAGGTGTATGTTATTATGAATGCTTAGTAGTTCTTACTTGCTTGTGATTAGCTCCAGCTTGCTAATAGTTTATAGCATGTCATATGAATGTTTGCTTGCATTGTTTTATTCATACTTTGGTATGATATTGTGGTATCCTCCTATGAATGTTTCATGTGAATCGACTTGGCACATGCTCACACATGCATATGACTAAACAATAGTCAGCAAGCCTCGATGATTTATTTTGCCTCAGAGTTCTTGTATCACTTTCTTGCCATAATTAGTCCTGTTTTGTTGCAAGCATGATTATGACAGTTTTTGCTCTCTCATTTGTTGCTCCCTCTCTATTTCTAGCCTTCACTTGCACCGAGTATGAGCTCTACTTGTGCATCCAACTCCCAAAAACCAATATTGCCGAAAGTGTCCACCATACCTACCTATTAGCATCATTTGCTATTTCAGTGCATATTCAATATGCCTTGTTTTCTTCCAAATAAAATGTTTGATTGCTTTGAGAAAGTTAGTTAGTAAAGCTCTCACGAACTTGATGGCACGCTTTATTCTTTGCACTTAATAATCCAGAACCATTGTGACCTGTCCATGAAAGTTATATGCTTGCAAATTATATGCTGGGAGTCAGCAGAACCGTGTTGTCACGGGGAATGCTTTCAACATTTTTTGGATACATCTCCAGTTGATACCTTGCTCTTTTGTTTGCGGATGTCGTCGGTGTGAAATAAAAGAGGAGCTTCTGAGTTCATGGAGTCTATACATTGTGTTAGAGAAACGCCTGGGCCGCTAGCCTAAGCCATGCCTAATCATGGTGGAAACTTGCAGCATCACCATAATGAGCATTTATGAAGCATCCTCAATAAAAAGCTATGCACATAGTAAATAAAAAGATTGCTGAGATGCTCATTGTCTGCTTGCCTTGTCATTTTGATCACGGGATAGCTCCTGTATCATGTGCAAGGGGTACCCCATTGGGGGTTTTCTATGATATGCATGTATTTACAATGACAAGAACTTACAGGTAACCAAAGTTGAGTAGCATGCGGAGTGGCCCTCGTACTCAAGGGACATGGGATTTCCAGTTTATGGTCTGTCAAGCATATAACTCAGAGTGGACCTCACTTTCACCTTAACCACATGAAGATGCCTATGATAGGGGCAATGAGAGCTCAAAGCTAACGAGTACTTTTCTTTCAGCATTTGGAAGCCTTTCAAACTTTTCAAAACCTTTTCACTTCCTTGTTGAGTCACGACTTATTCTTTGAGCACTTTCTTGAGAGAATAGTTGTCATTCTTGTGTTTGTTCCAAAACTTGGTTAACTATGTCATTACTTTGATGCTTGTATCTCTGATATCTTTATCTCTAGTCTTCACATGAACTTTAGAGGTGCCTTGGAATTTAAATTGTGCTCTTCAAACAAAGGCAAGCGAAATAGCACTCTATCATACCTTATTATGAGCATTTCAATGTTGCTTATGATTATGTTTCATGCTACTTATTATTATTGAGTTGGTTTATCTTCATAGCTTGCAATGACTATTGAGTGGACTTAGTTGCATACTATTTATTATGAATGGTTTAAGCATCTACTCCTGTGCTGAGAATATATACATCATATGAATCAAATGTGTTTGTGAAAGTTCTTTTATTGCACTCAGTTTTCAACTGAATTGCTTGAGGACAAGCAATAAGCTAAGCTTGGGGGGAGTTGATACGTCCAAAACGTATCTACTTTTCCGAACACTTTTGCTATTGTTTCTCCTCTAAACTTGTGTGATTTGGATACAACTAACACAGACTGACGCTGTTTTCACCAGAATTACCTTGGTGTCTAGTTTTTGTGCAGAAAATCAACCATCAGGAAAAATCCCGGAAAATATGCCAAAAATCCTATTTCACCAGAAGATCCACAGATCCAGAGTACGAAACAGAGTGGATGCCTGGGGGGCCCACACCCTAGCAAGGCGCGGGCTAGCCCTGGTCGTGCCTTGGGGGTGCAGCCACCCGGGCACCCCCTCGACCTCCCTCTGCGCCTATAAGTAACCCCTTGACCTAAATACCGAGGGGGGTTCGACGTTTTTCCAGAAAGAGTTCCGCTGCACCGCCACCACCAGAAACCAAGATTCGGATCCAGAAACTCCGTTCTGGCACCCTGCCGGGACAGGGAATTTGGAGAGGATCATCGCCATCATCATCACCAACGCCTCTCCATCAACCATCTATGTTTCCCTCATCCATGAGTGAGTAATCCCCTACAGTAGGCTATGGGGATGGTAGGGATTGGATGAGTTCTATCATGTAATCGAATAAGATCTGTTAGGGCATAGTGCCTAGTATCTCTATTAGTGCTATTTGACTTTGTTGCAACTTGTTGTGCTTAATGATTATCACTGGGGACCGAGTGCCATGATCTTAGATCTGAACTTATTATTGAATCATTATGATAGTATTGTTAGTGATCTTATATGCAAGTTGTGTACATATATCATTGTCCGGATCCAAAGGCCTCGAAGTGACAGAAATTGAGACAACCGAAGGGGATGGCTGTGGTGTGAGGATCACATGTGTTCACGGAGTGTTAATGTTTTGCTCCGGTGCTCTATTAAAAGGAGCACCTTAATTGCCAGTAGTTTCCTTGAGGCCCCGCTGCAACGGGCTGGCTGAACAGAAGATGTTGTGCAAGTTCTCATTGTGAGCACGTATGACTATATATGGAGCACATGCCTAGGATTGTTTAGTACTTGGACACTTGTTATTATTTATCTGCAATGCCCTAGATCTTGAAGTTACATGTTTAGACTCGTTCATGCAACGCCCGTCCATCCATCCCTATGAGTACTGCACTCGAATCCCACTGTTTACTGTTACTGTTACTATTGCTCTTGTTTTACTGCTGCTGTTACTTTGCTATTGCTACTACAAAACTGTTGCTATTGATAAACTGCTGTGAGCAAGACTATTTCTTGGTGCAGCTGAATTGAAAACTCAGTTGTTAAGGCTTGCAAGTATTCTTTGGCTCCCCTTGTGTCGAATCAATAAATTGGGTAATACTACCCTCGAAGACTGTTACGATCACCTATATTTGTGGGTCATCACCGCTCGCTCTCTCTCCCTATCGTAACCACCCGGCCCCACCACGACGCACTTGACCCCCACCGACACCATCCCAAATGCTCCTCTCCCTATCACGAGCCCTACCCTCGACCCCTATTTCCAACCCTCCTCTCTCCTCCTCTTCCTCCCGCAGGGCAACCGTCACCACCTGCGCGAACCCAGCGCTTGTCGCCCTCTTTGCAGCGCCCTACGCCGCTCCTCACCCTCACAGAGCCCCGCCACCGCCATCTCTCTACCTCTCCTCGCGCGCGACCAGCCGCCACTACCCCGCTGGTGTCCTACCGCGCAAGTCCGCCTTCCGCTCGACCCGACGCCTCCCCACCGACCTCTACAGCACTGCCCGCAGCCCCCTTGCTCCGTCCCGCGCCTGCCCACGAATATCCTCTGGCCCGACCCCCTCCCGAGCCGCCCCATGCCCCTGCCTTGCCGCTTGCGAGTTCCCTCACGTGGTGTTGTAGTCAGCTACCTCGTCCGATGTTGCTTCAGTCCCCGGCCACCTTCCGCCTCCTCCTGCTCCGCCCCGCCGCCACCTTCCGGAGTGAGCCCCCGTGCCACCGGTCGCCCTCATGTGCTCTGCTACCTCCTCGTTGTGCGGCCGGGACCTCCTTTGCGTGTTCCTGTTGTTGCTTGCCTCTCCCCTATTCAAGTTGTCGCCGCCCGTGTGGCCTCCCTCTGTCGTTGTCTCTGGAAGCCAAGTAACTTTGTCCCTTCTGAGCTGCATTACACCCTGCTATCACGCGCATATGCTCTTTGTGGGACCTTTGTTTTCCCATTCTGTTGAGTCAAGATATCCACGGCTACGGGACTCGGGAGAATGGTTTCAACAAGTGGTGTGCATTGTCGTCAATATCTTCTCGAGGCCAATCCAATCCAAGACCGACCACCGAAGGCGGCACGCCAAGATCTACTTCATGGATCTGCAAGCCGCCGAAGCCTAAGTACTCGGTCATGGATTCCAAGCCTTCGATATGGAACCCAAGATACGATGCCAAGATCTTCGGATGACCGATGCGAGAAGCCGAGCCCGGAGAACCGCAACTGGTGCCACTCGAAGATCACCAACAATATCTCCTTCACGGACCCTCGAAGCCCGAACCACAAGATCGCCTTTCCGGCTCCGGCTGCCGAGACCTCGAAGACCGAACTGAACCCTCGAAGCCCAAGACCTTTAGACCGCCATGTGTGACCCCTTTTTCGAGCCCCCTATTTTATAATGACATATACTTGTTGCATATCAATTGAAAATGTTTGCATACATATTGTGGGTGTTTGGGGTTATTTAGATGGTTCACCAAATTAAATATGGAGACCATATGCGGGCTTTTCTAGTCTTATTTTGGCTCCATTTAAATTAGTTTAGCAAACCGATGATATATTTTTCCTTGTTAATATAAAATTTTAATTGCGAGGTATCTAAACCACTTGAACCATCTAAGTAATTGTTGGGACTCTGGCTCCGCTTAATATTGCCTAATTGCATTGCACATTTTCCATGCCATGCATCATACATGCATCATGCCCGATTTTCTGTCGTAGTATTAAGTGCATCCGGTGTTTCTTCTAGTTCTTTGCTTCTTCACGGATCAGGCTAATGAGTTGATGTGAGTGTCGACTCGATCTTCAGATGAATCTTTGACAGTGTTTTCAGGCGAGCATTCTCCCCCTTTATACCTATTTTACCTTTCTAGTCTTTATTTCCTCCTGTTGATCTATTGCTATATGTGTTGCGATGGTTTAGTTTTCGTAACTGAGAAATCCCTTGCAGCCTCTATATTGCCTTGGACACCTCCAATTACCTGTTATTTGGTAGATAGTCGGCCTTGCGTGTCATAGTCGCTTGCTCTGGTGCTGCTTCATGACATCAAGTACCACAGTTGTTGAAAGGTTGCCATATGATTTATGTTGGAGATGATCATGGCTTAAATTACAATTATATTAAAATGCTGGTAATAGTTATAACTAATGCAGAGGCACCGGTGGGCAACAAAAGTTATTTGTCTTTAACCGCTCACTGGTGTCGCGTAGGACCCTGAGTACTTGATACCTGTTTCTTGACTATTCGCACTATCCACATGTGGGATCAAGAATCCCCTTAGCGAGATCTTGAATCATATCTTATTTCTTGGGGCCACAAAGTAGTTTTGGGCTTTATTACTATCATGTACTTATGCCTTGCTATTTATTTATTTACTACTGTTGCTCGAGGAGTGTTTACTACTGTACTGTTTTGGAACCCCGTGCCACGTTTCGCGATATCGATAAGCCAGTCACACTTTCGGGTTCCCAGTCATTTATAGCCGTCGTCGCAAACCTCTGGGTCCATCTCGAAGCCGTCTAACTTCGTCGCGGGTAGCTTAGTGGGGTGGCCCCCTAAAATATTATATGAATCTTGTGATTGCTTTATCGTGATGCCTCGTTGGGTTTTCATGTGGTTTTTTCGAGGTTGATCATGCGTGTGTTGTTATTTGTGCCCCCCTACAAGGTAAAAATTTCTGAAAGTCATGTCCGCAGATATGGACGACCTAGAGCACAATACCTCCATCATAGACAACTATAACTAAAGTAGTGCTATAAATATGACTTTGACTTGTCTAGTAATCAGATTCACTACAACGGAATGGCTAAATAAAAGTACCAACAACTGCTGGGTTTGGAATGTCTCATGCTATATGAATCTGACTAGTAAGTCTTGCAACTACAACGGAATGGTTAACTAAAAATGCCCACTGCTTATGATATCAGGATGACTCATGCTATTGATACGTCCAAAACGTATCTACTTTCTCGAACACTTTGCTATTGTTTCTCCTCTAAACTTGTGTGATTTGGATGCAACTAACATGGACTGACGCTGTTTTCAGCAGAATTACTTTGGTGTCTTGTTTTTGTGCAGAAAATCAACTATCAGGAAATATCCCGGAAAATATGCCACAAACTATATTTCACCAGAAGATCCACGGAGCCAGAAGGAGAGACGGAGAGGGGGCCTGGGGGGCCCAGACCCACCCCAGGCGCGGGCGCACCACTGGTCATGCCTGGTGGGGGTGCAACTTCCCCAGGAAGCTCCTCGGCCTCCCTCTGCGCCTATAAGTTCCCTTTCGACCCAAAAACAATGGGGGGTTCGATAGTTTTTCCAGAAAGAGTTCCTCTCCGCCGTCGCCACCAGAAACCAAGATTCAGATCCAGAAACTCCGTTCTGGCACCCTGCTGGGATGGGGAATTTGGAGAGGATCATCACCATCATCATCACCAACACATCTCCATCAACCACTGATGTTTCCCTCATCCATGAGTGAATAATCCCCCACTGTAGGCTTGGGGATGGTAGGGATTGGATGAGCTCTATCATGTAATCGAATATGATTGTTAGGGCATAGTGCCTAGTATCTCTTGTGCTATTTGACTTTGTTGCAACTTGTTGTTCTTAATGCTTGTCACTAGGGCCCGAGTGCCATGATCTCAGATCTAAACTTATTATTGAATCATTATGATAGTATTGTTTGTGATCTTATCTGCAAGTTGTGTACACATATCATTGTCCGGATCCAAAGGCCCCAAAGTGACAATAATTGGGACAACCGGAGGGGATGGATGTGGTGTGAGGATCACATGTGTTCACGGAGTGTTAATGCTTTGCTCCAGTGCTCTATTAAAAGGAGCACCTTAATTTTCAGTAGTTCCCTAGAGGACTCGCTACCACGGGCTGGCTGGACAGAAGATGTTGTGCAATTTCTCACTGCGAGCATGTTTGACTATATATGGAGCACATGCCTAGGATTGTTTAGTACTTGGATGCTTGTTATTATTTATCTGCAATGCCCTAGATCTTGAAGTTACATGTTTAGACTCGTCCATGCAATGCCCATCCACCCATACCTATGCCTACCACACTCGAATCCTACTGTTACCGTTACTGTTACTATTGCTCTTGTTTCACTGTTGCTGTTACTGTTGTTTTTGCTACTACCAAACTGTTGCTACTGATAAACTTCTATGAGCAAGAACTATTTCCAGGTGCAGCTAAATTGACAACTCAGTTGTTAAGGATTGCAAGTATTCATTGGCTCCCCTTGTGTCAAATCAATAAATTGGGTAATACTACCCGCGAAGACTGTTGCGATCCCCTACACTTGTGGGTCATCAAGACTATGTTCTGGCGCCGTTGCCGGGTAGCATAGCTTTATTTGTAAGTTCACTTGGATCTATTATTGTTCACTGCTACTCCTTTCATCATGGGGAAGACTCGTGATGGAAAGTTCCCTATTTTACCATCCACTACAAGAAGAGGTACAATCCTAAACACCTCTGCTGCTCTTGATTCACCGTCTGTTATAAGTAAGCTTGTTACACCACCACCACATACTCATGCTACACACACTGCTACTACTACTGAATCTGAAACTTCTTTTGATACTCATGATGTTACTTCTACTGTGCTTGATGCGAGTGGTTCATTAGGTCCTTTCCTAGATGCTACTATGGCTAGTCTAGGGAATACTGAAACTCCTAGTGAAAACACTGTTACACCTGTTAGCTCACCTGAGTCTAGAGAGAGATATGATATTAATGATGGTTACATTGAGCTCACTGATGAATTTGTTGAAGAGTGCCAAAACACACATGGTACTAGTGCTATTAAGAGCCTCCAAGCGAGACGCACCATTATTCCTAAGTTGTCCTCTGATCCTAAGTTTGCCACCTCTCATATAGACATTAAAGATAAAGATTATGATTTCTCTCTTGATTTGTCTTATTTAGATATTGTTGAGAAAGAAACTTTCTGTGGGACTGAAAATGAGAGTGTTGTGGCTCATATGAATGAGCTTTCTACTATGAGTGCTTTATTCTCTGATGATTTTAAGATGCACAAGTACTTTGTTGCTAAGATCTTCCCTTTTTCACTAAAATGAGAAGCTAGGGCTCGGTTTAATAGATTACCTCCTGGTTCCATTGATAGCCCTAATTGTTTGATTGCATATTACTTTCAGAAATATTTTCCGCCTAGTGCCAGACATGCTGCTTTGCAGAGACTTTTTGATTTTCAACAGGGAGAGGAAGAGAAATTGCCTGAGTCATGGACAAGGTTCTATGCCTTGATTCATGCATATCCTAGATGTCCATTACCTAAGAATGAGTTGCTTGATATTTATTATAATGGACTAACTGATGATTCTAGGACCTACCTAGATAGTTTTGCTGATTGTGTTTTCAGGAAAAGAACTCCTACAGATGCTAAAGAATTAATGGCTAAAATAAGCAAGAATTATGATGATTGGACTGCAACTGAGCTGAATACACCTGAGCCTATTACTGAGCTAGATTTTCCTGAACCAATTCCAACACCAACACCAAAGAAGAGAGGAATTATTGCATTAAATGATGAAGTGATGAAGGAAGCTAAGAAGTGTCTAAAGGAGAAAGGTATTAGAGCTGAAGATGTGAAGAATCTACCTCATATAGAGGAATTATGTTTGCCAATTCCCCACTCATCTACTATTGAGGTACACTCTCTCCAACACTTTGATGAAGGTGATATTCCCTATAGTAAGCCTCCTGATCAATTCTTAGAGGAACTTGACATTTTTATTGTTAAGCAAGGTAATTTTAATAAACAAGTTCAGAATCATTTATTGGAAAACTCTAGAGCTATCAATGAGTTGAAAGATATTGTGGAAAGAACTTCAAATGATATTAAAATGCTTTGTAAACACTTTCAAATGGTTCAAACCCAACTTGATCAACTTGCTAAGGTACAAAAGGATATGTTAGTTAATGCTTCAAGAGATAAACATGCTTATGGAACTAGAACTAGGAGTGGTATGGCTACTCAAGATCCTTTATATCCTAAAGGACACTCTAAAAGAATTGAGCAGGATTCCCAACAAGTAGATAGTGGTAGCCCCCATAAGAGAAAGAAAAAGAAACATAAGATAGTTGAGGAACCACCTGAACCTGCTGTAGATCCTAATAGTATATCTGTCTCTGACGCTGAAACTGAGAGTGGTAATGATAAAAATGATGCTCCTGATAATGAGGAAGTTGAGGAAGAACCTGAGAAGCACACTAAGAACACTAGGTAGACTAAGGAAGATTTTATTGCTAATAAAACTGGTAAAGAGAGAGAACCTTGGGTGCAAAAACCTATGCCTTTTCCAGGTAAGAAACACAAGTCAAAGGAGGAAGAACACTATAACAAGTTTTGTGAGTGGATGAAGCCTTTATTTTTGCAAATTCCTTTGACTGATGCTATTAAGTTGCCTCCTTATTCAAAGTATATGAAGGATATTGTCTCCAATAAAAGGAAAATTCCTAATGAGGAGATTTCTACTTTGCTTGCTAATTATTCCTTTAATGGTAAGGTTCCAAAGAAACTTGGTGATCCAGGTATACCAACTATTCCTTGCTCCATTAAGAATAATTATGTTAGAACTGCTTTATGTGATCTGGGAGCTGGAGTTAGTGTTATGCCTTTTTCTCTCTACAAGAGACTCCAGCTAGAAAAGTTGATACCAACTGATATATCTTTGCAAATGGCTGATAAGTCAACTACTATTCCTGTTGGTATATGTGAGGATGTTCCTGTTCAAGTAGCTCATAATTGCATGGTTTTAACCGATTTTGTTGTGCTTGAAATGCCTGAAGATGATAATATGTCTATTATTCTTGGGAGACCTTTTCTTAATACTGTAGGTGCTGTCATCAATTGTAATCAAGGAAAAGTAACATTCAATATTAATGACAAATAGCACACTGTCTATTTCCCCAAGAAGGTTGCCAAAATCTATTGCCTAAACTCCATTAAAAATATTGAGAGCATCAAGGTTGGAGAAATATATTGTCCCATTCCACAAGAAAATTTTGAAACTATTATGATTGGGACCATTGCTATCAATCTTGAGGTAACATAATCACTTGGTGGAATACAAAGTTTTGCTTCATCTAAGATTGTTTTGGTAACAAGACTTGATCAACCTTGTTAACAAAAAGATTTTAATGAACAAAATAATGTTTTCATTGTGGTTACTTCTTTCTTTCTTTTTACTTTTCTCCTTCCTAGTCTTTGTTTTAGCTTTAGTTTTGCTAGTTGTTTGCTTGTTTGAGTATCTTAGAGCTCCTATAGTTTGGGTTTTGGTTTTATTTTGCTTCTTCTGAAAAAAACTATTTCTGCGAGAAAATCAATTTTCATATCCTAAAAATTGGCCAAAAATAAAGTTTCCCGAATTATCCCAGAAAATTCAAAATAATTTTTCCTCGAAAAAAGGGGCAGAGAGGTACCTGAAGTGACCCAGGGGGCCACCCCAGGGCGCCACACCCATGGTAGGCACGGCCTACCAGGAGGTGGCGCCTTGGGGGGGGGGGGGGGGGGTCTGACCCACCTGGGCCCCTCCAGGCTGCCTCCTCAAAGCTACCTTCTTTCTCTCTCCCGAAAAACACCGGAAAACTTGCTCAAGCTCGAGTTCTTGCTGTTCTTGCTCGCGATTTTCGATCTCCTTATTCAGCCCATCTCAAGTGCTGATTTTTGGAGGGATTGCTCCTTGGTATGTGCCTCCTCCACTTGTCCAATTAGATTTGTGATTGGTAGATTGTATCTTGAGTATTTTGCTGCTATAGGTGTCAGGTTGTTTGAGCTTGCATGATTGTTCTATGCTTAGAAACTTTATTTTGATGCATGTGTAGTCCTCTAGCAAGTTCCTATAGTGGTTGCTCATTATTTATCAACTTAGAAATCACTTGGTTTGATGGTTGTTTAAAATTTTAGAAAAGGGAAGTCATGGACCACCACACATTTGGTGATATATTTGAGAGTAATGCACCTAGAAGAGCAAGGCTTCCAAGGTCATCTACCAGCTCTAGACCCTCATACAATGAGGATCTCATCACTCCATGATTTGGTGACGAGGGATATGAAGGGGATACGCATCCCTCCGCCTTTCCTTGCCAAACTTTCTTGCGAGCTGCTGGGATTCTTAATGATTTCATGACCTTGGTACAGAGGGCTGGGCTAACAAGTTACATGCAGGATGAGAGCGCACAATATGCTTTGCTTACTAAAACATTTGTGGAGATTTTCTCCTTTACTAATAGTTTGTTCAAGCCTACCATGTCTTTCAAAATCTATGGCAGGGCTCTATGACTTTTAAGCAATTTTGCAAGGCCCTGGGACTTGGTACAACTAGATCATCAAAGAAGATTACAGCTCTACCCGTTGATTTGTTAGATCTTTACCGAGGAATAACCAATGATGATGACCGTAGAGCTCAGCAAGGGAAGATAAAGAACATTCAACTTCCATCCATCAGGTACTTTGCCTACTATCTTGCCACTAGTGTTCTTGGTAGGGAGAACACTAGTAATATCTCCAACTATCATTTGTCCTTCTTATCTGTTGCGCTTAACAATAAGGATAAGTATAATCTTGGTTCTCTCATTGCCCATCGTTTTAGCTGCTAGGGGACCCATTTATGGGGGAATTATTGCTACTCGTATTGTTGCTGCCTTGAATATTGCTGTTGATCCACATGATATAGTTTTGACTCCTCAGAGGCTTGATCTTGCTACCATGAAGGCACACCATTTTTTCACCACTAGCTCTACCCTTGAGAACTTGGTTTATAGAATGTTGTTTACTGGCGGGGAAGAGAGAGAGATCCCTCTACCCCAAACTACTTTGCTCAGTATTTCTCAGGGAACTTTGTCACGCTCGAAGGCGGAGATGGAAGACACGCTGCGCTCTCTTAACTTCCACGGGCACTATCAGGAGGAAGCACCATCATACGACCCCTCTATGTATTACACGGAGGAGGCCTCGAGCTCATACCAGTACGAGAGCTTCCTCGACATACTACGGAGGTGCATCCTCTTGGACACCATGGGATTGAGCCCCACTAAGGCAAAAAGCCTAAGCTTGGGGGGAGGTATACCGACATCACACTCATATATATATCATGTTCGGTCGGTTCTTTGTATGTCCACTATTTTCGCTTTCTTTTTGGTTCTTGTTGCTTCTTTCTCAAAACACAAAAATAACAAAAATATTTTCGTTGTTTCTCTTGGTTTGTTTATTTGACTTTTTGCTTTGGTTTGCCTTAAAAGAAAAATCCAAAAAGATTTTGCTTTGTTTGCTTTGTTTTGTTTGCTTCTTGTTTGCTTGTTTCTTAAAAAAATCGAAAACACCAAAAATATTTGTTGTTCTTCTTTGGTTTTATGAGTTCTTTGCAGGGTTCAACCGCTCTTAGTGGATTTTGGTTTCATGTTATCATTCAAGTCACACAAGTGAAGAGCAATAATGAAGATTAAGACAACTCGAGGAGTGGTAAGAGGCTGGTATGAACTCTATTTATTTCATTTTTGTACATATATTCATCATTGTGAGCATGCTTAGCCTGTTTGTGTAAGATGTATGTCATTATGGATGCTTAGTAGTTCTTGCTTGTCTATGATTAGCTCTAGCTTGCTAATAGTTTCTAGCATGTCATATGAATGTTTGCTTGCATTGTTTTATTCATACTTTGGTATGATATTGTGGTATCCTCCTCTAACTGTTCATGTGAATCGACTTGGCACATGCTCACGCATGCACATGACTAATCAATAGTCAATAAGCCTCGATGATTTATTTTGCCTTAGAGTTCATGTATCACTTTCATGCCATAATTAGTCCTGTTTAATTGCAAGCATGATTATGGCAGCTATTGCTCTCTCGTTTGTCGCTCCCTTTCTACTTCTAGCCTTCACTTGCACTGAGTATGTGCTCTACCTATGCTTCCAACTCCCCAAAACCAATATTGCCAGCTGTGTCCACCATACCTACCTATTAGCATCATTTGCTATTTCAGTGCATATTCTATATGTCGTGTTTTCTTCCAAAATAAAATGTTTGTCTGTGTTGAGAAAGTTAGTTAGTAAAGCTCCCACGAACTTGATGACACACTTTATTATGTGCACTTAATAATACTGAACCATTGTGACTAGTCCATGAAAGTTATATGCTTGCAAATTATATGTTGGAAGTCAGCAGAACCGTGCTGTCACGGGGAACGTTTTCAACACCTTTTAGATTCATATCTAGTTGATACTTTGCTCTTTTGTTTGCGGATGTCAACGATGCAAAATGAAGGGGGGACTTGTGAGTCCATGGAGTTTGTATTCTGTGTCAGAGAAACGCCTGGGCCGCTAGCCTAATCCATGCCTAATCATGGTGGAAACTTGCAGCATCACCATAGTGAGTCATTTATGAAGCATCCTCAATAAAAAACTATGCATATAGTAAATAAAAATATTGCTGAGATGCTCATTGTCTGCTTTCCTTGTCATTTTGGTTATGGGAAAGCTCCTGTACCATGTGCAAGGGGTACCTCGTTGGTGGTTCTCGATGATATGCAAATACTTACAATGACAAGAACTTGCCTGGACCCAAAGTTGAGTAGTATGCGGAGTGGCCCTCACACTCAAGGGACTTGGGATTTCCAGTCTATGGTCTGTCAAGCATATAATTCAGAGTGGACCTCACTTTCACCTTAACCACATAAAGATGCTTATGATAGGGGCAATGAGAGCTCAAAGCTAATGAGTACCTTCCTTTCAGCATTTGGAAGCCTTTCAAACTTTCCAAAACCGTTTTCACAACCTTGTTGAGTCACCACCTATTCTATGAGCACCTTCTTGAGAGCATACTTGTCATTATTGTGTTTGTCTCAAAACTTGGTTAATTATGTCATGACTTTGATGCTTGTATCTCTAATATCTTTATCTCTAGTCTTCATGTGAACTTCAGAGGTGCCTTGGCATTTATTGTGCTCTTCAAGCAAAGTCAAGCGAGATACCACCCTATCATACCTTACTATGAGCATTGCAATGTTGCTTATGTTTATGTTTCATGCTACTTATTATTATTGAGTTGGTTTCTCTTTATAGCTTGAATTGACTATTGAGTATACTTAGTTGCATACTCTTTATTATGAATTGTCTAAGCATCTACTCCTGTGCTGAGAATATTTACATCATATGAAGCAATGTGTTCGTGAAAGTTCTTTTATCGCACTCAGTTTTCAACTGAATTGCTTGAGGACAAGCAATAAGCTAAGCTTGGGGAAGTTGATACGTCCAAAACGTATCTACTTTCTCGAACAATTTGCTATTATTTCTCCTCTAAACTTATGTGATTTGGATGCAACTAACACGGACTGACGCTGTTTTCAGCAGAATTACTTTGGTGTCTTTGTTTTTGTGTAGAAAATCAACTATCAGGAAAAATCCCGGAAAATATGCCAAAAACTATATTTCACCAGAAGATCCACGGAGCCAGAAGGAGAGACGGAGAGGGGGCCCAGACCCACCCCAGGCATGGGCCCACCACTGGTCATGCCTGGTGGGCGTGCAACCTCCCCAGGCAGCTCCTCGGCCTCCCTCTGCGCCTATAAGTTCCCTTTCGACCCAAAAACAATGGGGGGTTCGATAGTTTTTCCAGAAAGAGTTCCGCTCCGCCGCCGCCACCAGAAACCAAGATTCAGATCCAAAAACTCCGTTCTGGCACCCTGCTGGGACGGGGAATTTGGAGAGGATCATCGCCATCGTCATCACCAACGCATCTCCATCAACCACCGATGTTTCCCTCATCCATGAGTGAGTAATCCCCCGCTGTAGGCTTGGGGATGGTAGGGATTGGATGAGTTCTATCATGTAATCGAATATGATTGTTAGGGCATAATGCCTAGTATCTCTTGTGCTATTTGACTTTGTTGCAATTTGTTGTGCTTAATGCTTGTCACTAGGGTCCGAGTGCCATGATCTCAGATCTGAACTTATTATTGAATCATTATGATAGTATTGTTTGTGATCTTATATGCAAGTTGCGTACACATATCATTGTCCAGATCCGAAGGCCCCAAAGTGACAATAATTGGGACAACCCCGGAGGGGATGGTTGTGGTGTGAGGATCACATGTGTTCACAGAGTGTTAATGCTTTGCTCCGGTGCTCTATTAAAAAGAGCACCTTAATTGCCAGTAGTTCCCTAGAGGCCCCGCTGCCACGGGCTGGCTGGACAGAAGATGTTGTGCAAGTTCTCATTGCGAGCACGTATGACTATATATGGAGCACATGCCTAGGATTGTTTAGTACTTGGATGCTTGTTATTATTTATCTGCAATGCCCTAGTTCTTGAAGTTACATGTTTAGACTCGTCCATGCAACGCTCGTCCATCCATCTCTATGCCTACCGCACTCGAATCCTACTATTACCGTTACTGTTACTATTGCTCTTGTTTCACTGTTTCTGTTACTGTTGTTGTTGCTTTGCTGTTGCTACTACCAAACTGTTACTACTGATAAACTTCTATGAGCAAGAACTATTTCCAGGTGCAGCTGAATTGACAACTTAGTTGTTAAGGCTTGCAAGTATTCTTTGGCTCCCCTTGTGTCGAATCAATAAATTGGGTAATACTACTCGCGAAGGCTGTTGCGATCCCCTACGCTTGTGGGTCATCAGCTATCTATATCTGACTAGTAATCGTTGCAAATTTAATTGAATGATAAAATTGCCAACTGTGTGAGTTTCCTTGGTATGACTTTCTCGTTTGGTTTCGAGGGGGGATACCAGGGTAGGTATGCTTGGTGATAGTATCAGGTTTGATCCGAATAGGTCTTTCTTATCCCTCTCTGATAGTCGCCAGATATATCGAGTTTCTATAGATTGTTTAGTGCATGACGCGCTGCCAGTTCAGTCCACCATACCTATGTAGGCGAGGACTGCCAAATTCTAAGACTCACCATGTACTAGCCTCAGTACTGACCAGTCTCTTTTTCCTTTTCCCTTGTCGGCACCCCTTTTGTTTAAGCAAGTTTTGAGATCGACGTCATAAGCAGGGTTATCCTTCCGGTTTGGCCTGGGCAGGGTTATGGACGCCATTGATTATTGTTCAGGGCTCTTAGCCCAATTTGCATCTTATCCATACTTGGATGTGTATCGTTTTCAAGATGATTTGGATCTTTGCTCTTTGAGTCGTTGGTGTATATATCTGTTCTTTGGGTTCCATCGTAGACTATTGTGTAATGATATTACTTCATTTTCCACCTGTACGCAAGTGCCTGATGGGCACCTTTGAATCGTTTCTATACGGGTTTGGCGGAAATCGCTAAAACTTGCATATGGTCGATCTGAGGGTGCTACAACATTGTTCTCATGGGCAGCCACCTGACATAGGGAAAATTTAGGAGTCTTAAATATCTTCACCACATGAATGTAATCAACGTCTAAGCCAAACATCTCATTTTTCTTCCTTTTTGAGTTTCGAATGTACTTCTGAGGTCTCCACACAATTAAGAAGGCAGTGATGGGCATATTACTACAGTGGTAGGTTCTCACATTGAACTACATTCAAGGCCTTTGGTCTATAGATATAAGGTGGTCGGACAGAAGAGCTATGGGATGAATTGGCCAATAATTCATCAAGTTACATATAGGTTTCTCTAAGGCTTTTGCTTCTAGGGACCGGAAGAGTATATGTCCATTACTAGGAAAAGGCAACTCCATATGGCTACCTAGAGTTGTGAGGCATCAAGATTTCTTTTTGAACAGATAAGTTGTGTTAAGCTGTTTGGGTCCTAGTCTACGTTCTAATGCTATGGAGATGGACCTCTGATGGTGTCTGTTCTTCCATCACCACTTACGCCAGACAGTTCATCCGAGAGAAATAGCCACATCTTTCAGAACCATACCGCATCGTCCCAGAGAGCCAAATTAACCTAATGTTGGCTTAGACTATGGATGTAACTCGTTTTACTTTTTCTTCTCTTTACGAACTCATGGTTTAAGCTTTTTTCAATAAAGCAACTCCTAGTTTAAGCTTTGTACATGCTCTTTTCCTGTTCTCTCTCTATAATCAATGAAAAAGCAGCTTTGCGCTGCGTTTTATGTAAAAAAAGAACAGTTGACCCTGAAGTAGAACCATTTTAGTTTCTAAGCCCCGTGCACCATTTAGAGCATCTCTAACCCATCTCTAAAAATTCAACGCCGCGGAACCAATTCCCACTAATTTAGAGGAGTAAATTTTTTTTGAATGAAGTTTGCAAAATTTAAGCACATGAATACATGGAAACATATCACATAAAGATTCATAGTTCATCACATAAAAATTCATAATTCATATATATCGATAAATTAGTCATACATAGTGATAGCATCATCCTAACTCGCAAGCCCAATGTTCATGCACCATTATTCATACTAGCAAGCTCCATTTATTCATAGATTCTAGTCGGCCGCATTGGAGCCTTTACTAGCAAGGTCCACCTATTCACAAGTGATGCTAATGCTCTAGCATCTCCACTAGTTCTTTGATTAAAATTGACATGTATTTATTTCTAAAATTGTACCTGCGGTTGGTCGGCTTCAACAATTGTTTGTTGATGCCACACGAAATACAAATCATTATCCTCATCCTCCGACCATGTAAATTTTTTCTTCTTCACTTTTCTACAAAGAATCATCTAGATTAGAAATTTGACGTGTTTTAAACAAAATGCTACGAAGAACCATGAAGCTTATCTCTTCCACACCTTGTTCCGGCGGCGCCGGTATGGGAAGGTGTTGGTGCGGGTCCAAGGGCTGGTGTGGCTGCTGGTGTCCGTGCGGGTCCAAGGGGGGCGGACCAAGTGGCGGTGCGGGTGCTCGCGGTAGCGCTCCTGCAAGTTCGGACAGGGAGTTGCAACAGCGGGTAGTCATGCCAGAAGGTGCTTGGCCTTGAGGATCCGGCCGTTTCCCGACGAATCCTGGCCACGGTGCGTCGAATCCGGCGAAACTCGGCGGCAGATTTGAGTCCGGGGAAAATGGCTCGTGGCGGATGATTCTAGCGATGTAGGCTACCCGGAGAAGCATAGAGGGTAGTTGGCCGTCGGCGGAGGACAGATCCGGCAAAGGGCGACGGGGAGGGCAACTGGCCGGCGGCGGGGAGGGAAGCTTGCCGGCGGTGAAGGACAGGGTGGGGAGGAGAAAATATTAACAAGTCGAGGTCGCAGCCGCCTAAATATAGGAGTCGAAAACGGCGACTCCTATATTTATTCTCCTCTAAACGGCAATAGGAGTTCGGTTCGGTGCGGCTTCGGCCGTTAGAGGAGTAAATTTACTCCTCTATAGCCGTTTTGAGGATGGGTTAGAGATGCTCTTAGATCGAAACCCAATACCCAGAAGTTTTAGTTAGTGCCAACTATTGCATTATGCTGCACACTCACGATTACAAGTTTAGGACGTTATTTTCCTTACTTTCTTGCCCACTGAAACATAGTACTCTAATGTGTTCAAATGTGTTTATGAGTATACACATTTGAACACAGAAGGGGGTGGGGAATAAAACTGATCTTGGTGAAGAGTTAGCCTCTTATCCAATAGTGGGCCAGGAGTTTGTTAGAAATATTCACAAGTTTGTAATGTACATGTTGTGGGCTGTCACGATATGTAGTTAGGATTAGATGGACTTGTTCTAGAGGGAATACTGTAACGATCTCATCGTGACTATAAGGATGAGATCGATTTCCCGGCTTGTCGCTAACCATATAAAACCTCCTATGTACTTATCCAGCCAAGTGCGGCACATATAAACACCGAATGAGCCCGAGGCCAAGGGCATCGTTCCACCCAAAATTATTATATGGTATCAGAGCTAAGAGGTCTCAAGTTTAAGACTCTGCTCACGCAGTTTAAAAAAAAGATTCTACGGCCTGCACCAAACTCTAAAATAGCCTAGACGTGAGGGATGTGTTAATAATATAATAAACGTATAGCCATTTCCATCAGTTCGGACTTTTGGTTTAGATGACTAATGCATTAATTCAATAGAGTTTACCTTGTTGCCTTCTCACACCATTAAATTGAATGTTGATAATCCATGTAGGATCGGGTTATTTTTAAAGTTAGATTACCATCGACTCGCATGGATACTCTAAAATGTCAATAACTCACTCCGATTCTTGTGGCTGCCCTTAGAAAATATGCCAAAGGACAGGACATAAAGATCTAGCCGTTGATTTGCACTGATCTAACGGCTGGGGACCTGGGATGAAAGTTTCTATCCTGGTGACGGCTAGCACCTCCCTCATCTCAACCCTGCAAAACACGACCACGTTCCCATCGTACGTGTTGGCTAGCTAGCTCTTTCATAAATATACGCTGCGATCTAGGTCTGACGTAATCAACTCTAGATTCATCTATCCTTTAGATCAATCCACAATGTCTGCCGCCGCCAGGGAGCTGATGCTGCCGGCCCTCCGCGGCGCCATCCGGCGCGTGGCGGGCTCCTTCTCCTCCGCTCGCGCGCGGCAGATTACCGGATCCCACCTCTTCCGGATCGACGGCTTCAAACTGGTCCACATGATGGTTCCCATGGACAGCGCCGTGATGTCCGACAAGTTCCACATCGCCGGCCTCGACTGGCAGCTCTCCTACTACCCCAACGGCCTCGACAGGTACAGCTCCTTCGTCGGCATCGGCCTCCACGCCACCGAGAGCCACCCCGACAGCATGGCGGCCGCCGCGGCCCAGGTGAGCGTAGTCGACCGTGCGGGTGTGCTCGCATTCAGCCGGGACATCCAGCCAAAGGATCTGGCTCCAATGGGTCGGTTCTTTGGATCGCGGTTCGGTTACAAGGGCAACTTTGTGGACAAGGAAGTGCTCACCAAGTGGGCGGAGCACCACATGGACGACGACGACCGCCTCCACATCCGGTGCGACCTTGTTGTGCTGCAGACGAACACGGAGTCTCGTATCGGGAGCTACTTGAAAGACTTTTGGAGGGCACGCCCTTCGTTAGAAAGGACCAACTAACTAGTAATTGTTTATCCTCCTTTACTAGTCTAGGATATATAATGGAGTATATCTCGGAAACAAAAAGAAATATGCTTATGATCTTTATTATCCGATTTCATATACTGCGATACTATATATGCAGTTCATACTTGTATTTGATCTATCCATCGCTTTATCTGTCTTTTTTTGCTTATCAAGTTGTGATTTCAAATTTAGATATGAATTTGAACACCCAAGGTTCCGCCGCCACCAACATCCTCCGGCCCTCCCCTTCTTACCCGCCGCCATCGGAGGAGCCCATCGGGACGGGTATCCTTGTGCGCGGTGACTCTGGTTGCCAGCGTTGGCCCGTGGTGGATGGTTGTTATCCTCGGTTACTCCGGCTAGTGAGCCGGCGGTCTAGCTCGGTGTCCTCGTCACGGTGGCTGTCAGTACGTGCCTTAGTGCGTTGGCGGCTCGAGCTCCAACTCTTCGAGGGGTAGCATCGCCCCTCCCTGATCCAGTTCATCATCACTGGTCAACCGGCCACTGGACACTGCAACGTTGGTGGCAGTGTTTCTAAGGAGTAAGATCTAGCCTGATCTGGCTGGTTAGCTTTTCCAAAGGCAAGCCCGGTGGTTCCTGGTTCCTGCGTGATGGCGGTGCCCTCGCTGCATAGAAGGTGTTTGTTCTGGGGGTTTGCCGACTGGAAGCATTACGGGTCTTCCCGCCTTTGTCTGGCAGTGTGTGAGTGTCGAGAAAGATTTGACAAAAGCCGACGACGCGGCGTCCACTCGCATCACTATTCTAGGGGTCATCGTGGAGCTTTTCGACCTCCCTCAGCTCTCGAGTCACATCGTCAGATCAAGACCTAGACTTTATGGTGCAAGGTGGGACGACGGCCTCAATCTCATGTCGCTTTACCTCATGAGGGTGTCGTCTCGAAGATTGTGACCCTAGGTGCTTTCCTATTATGGACTTGCGTGTCATCGCGGTTGGCCATGATGAAGCGGCGTCTCAATACTGCATTGTTGGCAGTGAGTCTCGGCGGCGTTGCGTGACGAGGTCCCAGTGGCGGATGCATGTGATGAATGTCTGCAGGGTGGTGACATTGTCTGGCGTCATGGTGACATTGATGATAAACCTAACAAGGTCAATGTCTTAACTGTCACAAAGATGGGTCAGCGAAAGATTGCGGCACTGAGACTTCTGGAGCGTGTGCGGTGCTGCGTGCCGAGGGTCCACCGGGCTGGTTTGTAACCCCTGTTAGTGCGTAGGTGTGAAACCAGGGCACTAATTCTAACATGGCCACCCCTTGCATCAACGTTGTAGGTGTTGCGACTGTTTTCATTAGTGAGGTGGCTCAGATTAATCTGTGTATTCTCTTTGTAAGACTTTGTTGAATAATAAATAATAAAAACTATGTGCATTTTTTTAATGCATAGGCTGGAGTATCAGCTCCATCTCGAGAAAAGAATATAAGATATGAATCATCTCTATTCTTTTAATTGATTTCAGAACTAACTCCCGATATTGTTTGGCCTTCTTGTATTATTTTAGTGCTCCAGTGCACCTCATGGGTACTGGTACATTGTACTATATTCCCCATATTCTATATTTCCTTTGTTTTTATCAAAATCAATTTCTTCATTCGTTGGATCGTCTTTCTAGTATTGACTTGCTTTTTTTTGGTTCGTGCTTTTCTTTTCCAGAACCACCCAGCATTGCGGTTTTTTTCAGGTATTTTTTTATCTATACCATGTGATAGACACTTTAATATCTTTCTGTGCGGTGGGTTTAGTTTTCTTATAGATTTACACGAATAATGTTTTTGACAGAGGGATTGAAAATATATTAGATTTACACTAATAATATCTAATGGTGTGTCTTCTTTTCTAAATTTACATTTGAAACTATGATCGCGAGTCATTTGATCATTGGACGATACCTCTATCTTCTCAACATGTGCTACATTTTATTTGTATGTTTACAACATCGCCGTGTCATTATTCCCATAATATAACAGAATAATACAAAGACATCCCCCAAAAAAATTGCCAACACTTTTCATTGAAATTCATTCTTATCGATGATCAATAACGTGAGTCACTAGTAAAAACAGGACTTCTGTTGATGCCAGCTGGAGCGATTAATCCCGGTTGCTTCATGAATCAGAACTACGGCTCACAACAGTCCCGATTCGTAAGGCCAGGACGACGTATGGGGCAGGGCAATGAACGGTCTTGGTTCATGAGGGACCTTTATTTCTGTTCGTAGCAGAAACCGGGACTAAAAAGGTTTGGCCACACGTGGCAGCTGCCGCACATATTTAGTTTCGGTTTTTGGTAGGAAGCAGGACTAAAGGTCCATGTACCTGTATATATACCCCCCATCTCCACATGCTTGTGTGAGCTGGTTTGTTTTTCTCCTCTCTTGCACAAGTGGTGTATGTTGCTTAGTTTTTCCCCTCTATACACAAGAGGTGCTTGATAAATTGCGTGAGAGCATGATGCCACTTGATTTCACACAAAACAAAGATGATATGAAGTGCCTGAGCCACACTGAAGTTTTCTCCTCTTTCTTTCCTCCTCGATCGAGGCTAGCATGCAACTTAATCCTTTCATCTATCATTGATACAATGCATGTGTCGATATGTAGTGGTATTTTCTCTAGATGTTCTATAACGGTTTTTCATAAACTTAATTATATAATGCATATGAGCCGGCAATGGATCTACGGTGACCGACGCACCGTCGAGTTCATTACGGGCCTTCATAATTTTATCGGTGTGGCTGAGGCAGACAGCCTGAATGGTTTTATATGTTGTCCATGTATTGACTATCAGAATCAGAAGGATTACTCTTCCTCGAGAACCCTTCACACCCACCCGCTTCGGTACGGTTTCATGCCTAGCTACAATTATGGGACCAAGCACGAAGAAAGAGGGGTTATGATGGAAGACAATGAAAAATAAATGATGATGAAAACTATCCTATGTTTCCTGAATATGGTGATACTACAACTGGTGAAGCCGAAGATGAAGAGGCACTAGATGATCTTGTTGACGATCTTCACCAGGCCATTGTTGATGCACATAGAGAATGTGAAAGTGAAAATAAGAAGTTGAAGTTGAAGCGCATGTTAAAGGATCACAAAAAATTGGTGTACCCAAATTGCGAAGATGACAACACAAAACTCGCTACCACATTAGAAGTGATAGCATGGAAGACAGCGAATGGTTTATCTGACAAGGGATTTGAGAAGCTACTGAAAATAATGAAGAAGAATCTTCCAAAGGATAATGAATGGCTTGGCAGTACGTATCAAGCAAAAAAGGTTGTATGCTCGTTAGGATTAGAGGTGCAGAAGATACATGCATGCATCAATGACTGCATCCTCTACCGCGGTGAGGAGTACGATAATAAGAATGAATGTCCGGTATGTAGTGCGTTGCGGTATAAGATCAGATGAGATGACCCTGGTGATGTTGAGGGCGAGCGTCCTAGGAAGAGGGTTCCTGCCAAGGTTATGTGATATGCTCCTATAATACCACAGTTGAAATGTTTGTTCAGAAACAAAGAGCATGCCAAGTTGTTGTGATGGCACAAAGAAGACCGCAAGAGAGCTCGATGTTGAGACGCCCTGCTCATGGGTCACGATGGAGAAAAATCAAGAGAGATTACCCGGGCTTTGAAGATGACGTAAGAAACTTAAGGTTCGGTCTAAGTATAGATAGCATGAATCCTTTTGGGGAGCAGAGTTGCAGTCATAGCACCTGGCATGTAACTCTATGTATCTATAACCTTACTCCTTGGCTGTGCATGAAGCGGAAGTTCATTATGATGGCAGTGCTCATCCAATGCCTGAAGCAACCCAGTAACGACATTGATGTGTACCTAAGGCCATTTGTTGAAGAACTTTTACAGTTATGGCGCGAACCCAGCGTACATGTGTGGGATGAACACAAGTAGGAGGAATTTGACCTACGAGTGTTGCTTTTTGTAACAATCAATGTTTGTCCTGCTCTTAGTAACCTTTTAGTACAGACAAATAAGGGATAGAATGCATGTACACACTGTTTAGATGAGACTGAAAGTGTATATTTAGATAAATGTAAGAAGGTTGTGTACCTAGGGCATCGTTGATTTCTTACGACCAAGCATCATGAAATAAAAAAAGGCAAGCATTTCAAAGGTGAGGCATATCACCAGAAGAAGCATGTCCACCATACTGGTGATGATATATTAGGTACGGTTAAGGATCTAGAAGTAATCTATGGAAAGGGTCATGGCGGTCAATCTGTTTCGAATGACGCTGTCGGACATGCGCCCATGTGGAAGAAGAAATCTATATTTTGGGAGCTACCCTATTAGAAAGTCCTAGAGGTCCTCTCTTCAATCGACGTGATGCACATGACGAAGAATCTCTACGTGAACCTGCTAGGCTTTCTAGGATTGTATGGGAAGACAAAAGATACACCAGAAGCACGGAAGGACCTGCGACATATGAAAGAACATCGCAGTATGCATCGAGAGAACGCGACGGATAAAGGACGTCGTCTTGCCATCTACGCTCTTACCAAATCAAAGAAAGAAATACTTTTTGAATGCCTGAGCAGTATCAAGGTCCCGTCTGGCTTCTCTTTGAATATAAAAGGGAATAATAAATATGGCAGAGAAAAAATTCCAGAACCTGAAGTCTCATAACTGCCACGTGATTATGACGCAATTTCTTCCAATTGCATTGAGAGGGCTTCTACCATAAAATGTCGACTACCCATTGTGAATATCTGTGCATTCCTCAATGCAATTTCTCAAGAGGTAATCGATCCATAAATTCTACCAAAGTTACAGAATGATGTGGTCCAATGTCTTATTAGTTTTGAGTTTGTGTTTCCACCATCCTTCTTCAATATTATGACGCATATCCTGGTTCACCTAGTCGAAGAGATTGCCATTATTGGTCTTGTATTTCTTTACAATATGTTCCCTTTGAGGGGTTAATGGGAGTCTTAAAGAAATATGTCCCTAATCGTGCTAGGCCAGAAGGAAGCATCTCCAAGGGCTATGTAACAGAGGAGGTCACTGAGTTCTCTATTGACTTTATTCCTGACCTTAAGATGATTGGTGTTCCTCAATCGCGACACGAGGGGAGACTGAGTGGAAAAGGCACGCTAGGAAAGAAAGCAATAATAAGTAGAGACGGGCATTATTTCACTCAAGCACTGAAATGGGTTCGACTCGTCAATGCCCATTGTTATGGACTTGGGTTTTGGAGAAGGAGGGGACGCTGGACATCATGGAACGGCTAGCAGATTCACAACACGGGGACATGGTGTTTACCCAGGTTTAGGCCCCCAGAGAGAAAACCCTACTCCTGCTTGTCTGCTCTTTGTTAATGGCGATGTCGAAGGTTACAGGGGTGCGCAGATGAGATCTGACGAGGTGTATTCTAGGTATCAGGTAAGGTCCTCCTTGCCGCGCCCTCCTGGCCTTTATATAGAAAGGCCAAGTCACGGGGATAGGTCGAGTTGGTTACAGTGTTAGGGTTTGCATCTTCAAGTTTCTATCCGAATAAGACGTATCCGCCAAGGAGTCGAATCTTCACTAGGCTTGGGTCACCCGAAATCCTCCTGGGCTTTACAATTGAGATACACCTTCTTCATGGGCTCATGTTGGTCTGTACCGGGTAGGCTAATATCGGGCACCCGTAGGGTATATCCATGTCAGTAGCCCCCGAGTGTCCAGTCGAATCATATATTCGACTGGAGACTCTCAAGTCCTTAAAGTGCTTTTTCATCCGAATATGTTTCGGGTCAGCGCGCGGGTTCATAGGGATAGTTGATATGTGTGCCTGACTCTCCTGGCTGATCGGGGCCAGTTAATTGTATTTGGACAAAACAACACTATCTACTCAGACTCGAGTCCCCGGACTTGAATCCAGAAAATTGTTGGTATAATTCGACTCAGGCCACAAATGTCTTACAGTGTTTAAGTTATGTATCCAACGCGTCCGTTAGGATTTTTCATCATTCCTGCTATTACAGGATATTAGTGGTAGAGCGTAGTCTGATGCGTTACCAGACCATCAGATTGTATCTGTAGGTCTTATCTTTGCGTCGTAGACGCAACATCCGAAAATTTATCGTGTTGGAGGCGTTTCTGGTGACTAAGGAGACGTCATCTCTCTCAGTGTTGTTTTGGGCGGAGTTGCCAGTTTTGTAAGTTATGCTTGTCATAGTCATGAAGGATCTGAAGGAACACAATTAATTGATTCGTAGGGTGTGCGACATAGCTCCCCATGGAAGTAGCCCCCGAGTGTCTGCTCGAGTCGTAGAGTCGAGTAGAAACTTATAAACATCAATCACGTGATACAACGATCCGAATCATTCGGATTACCAACGCTCCCTATGGGAGTAGTACCCGAGTCCGTAGGGGAGTCGTAGACTCGAAGGAGGACTCGGAGCTTGTGAACTTCATCGATTGACCTAGGGATCTTACCAAATTTTTAGGTGCGCGACCAGCATTCCTAATAGGAGTATCCCCGAGTATTTGGTCGATTCGCGGACTCAGGTAAGTACTGTTAGCCTTGAATTGAAATTTTATAGTCGTTCCTGGATTTTTCTTTTTGCGAGTTGTTGACGTCATTGTTGACGCTCGGTGAGCTCAACAGTCTGCGATATCAGAGATGATATGACGAGACGATCGTGGGTCCCATTTTATGACTGAGATTTGACTAGTCACGTGTAGTTTACGCGAAAGTTACTGCGTCGCCTCGATTTCCTCGTGTAGTGGATGGCATGCTCGCGACGGTTCGAGTGGTACCCTCCACGTGTACAATGAAATGAAGGACACGTGTTAGGTTTAGTGAATCAATGGTTCCGTGTCATCGTCTTCATCCCTTTTATACTTCTAGGGGCTATGGTAAATTTTCCCTTCGCCATTTGCTATTCTTTGCCTTTGTCAATCTTGCCTCCTCTATTTCTAGAGATTGTGCGCCCTTTTGCACTGGATGTTCTTCGCGTATTTCCATTCTATTTCCTCCGTGCTCACCGCGTCACCGCGCCATGCTAGCAAGATGGGCAAGCCGAAGAAAACTTCTTCCGCTGCTGGGACGAGCGCCGCTAGCGCCACCAAGAAGACCACCAACGCTGGCCGCATCACGAATGATAGCTGGCGGCGGTCCATGATGAGGGAGATAGACCTGTGCCGCCTCCGCGAGGTGCATCTGTGTAAACATCCCAGTATTTAGGAAATTGTGCATATGCATGCATTCATCTGCAAAATGTGGGTAAATTTTTCGCCAGATAAAAACTTAAAGTGATGAAAGTTTCTTTCACTCTCTAAGTGTAGGAATAGCTCGGGAGAGTGATCGCTATAAATTTTGACATGACCTTTATGAATTAATGTGGTTTGGGGAGAGCTTGAATTCAAATTTGAAAATTTGAGTTTATATTTTTCAAACTAAGAATTATGATTTAATAGTATTATTTAAGAAATAATATATAATAATAGAAATTAAATAAGAAATATAATTAAGCAAATGAATATTTATTCCATATTTTTATTCCATAAACAAGTTACAAAAAGTAACTTATTAAGACAATAAAGAATCTTTACATAAGTGAAATTACAAAAAGAGGAACATATATTTATTATTAAACCTATTGCATATTTCTTACAAAAGAATAAAAATAAAAAGTACAAAGGATTTATTCCATCTAAAAATAAACCTATTCTAATCTTGAATCTTCAAATCTTGTACCTTCAAAACAAAGAGCAAACAAAAAGGAAAATAAAGGTTAAGTTATTAATTTTTACTCTCTGTAGAGAGCGGTGAGTTCCACCGCTCAATTTAACATCATTGAGTAAATCTTATAGGGGCAAGTTTCACCAATATGAAAGAATTCAATCTTTCATAACAAGTAAGACATAAGTCAAATGATCCCAATTAGTAAAAGGGGCAAGTTTCACCAGGCAGATTAATGGTAACAAGATAAAATGGTAGAACACCTCATTGATCATATCCACAACTATGCATCAAACACACACACAGCTCAGTCACCTAATTGCATGTGTGTGCCGTCGACACAGCCAGCAGTTCAAACCAACAAAAGGACCAAGCACAACCGTGGGCAAGCACTAGTGCATATGTCCATTGCTCACACCACACTAGAACAAGCAGATTAGCCAAAGCCAAGCAAAGCAGCCAACAAAACTTCACACCAGATCAACCAAACATCACCAGATGGTGACATAGGAGGGGGAAGAATCAGGTGGATAGCAAGGCCAAGCCACAAGAGCTAGGAGGAGCAGACTAGATCAAGGCCAAGGACAGGAACTAGGGGAACAAGAACAACATCAAGAGGTGAAGGAAAGGATCCAACCAGCAACACCAACATCACAACAAACCACTAGAATCATCAGTTCTGTGGTGAGTGTCATAAACAACCACATGATTTATTCATCTTATCCACACAGAACCATGTGTTGTTTCACAAAACAACCTCTCAATGATCACCCTGGTGGGGTGAATCTATCCTATAGGTTTTAAATATAAAGATCAGAATTAAACTCTATCAAAAACACCAAATTCTCATACCAGCCTCACAGAATTGGTGATACCATAGACAACTTCTATATTCTATCATTTGTTCTTACAAGATCTGGGCACATATCCTAGAAGGAGTAGCACCTCAGATCTTATAAGTTACAAACAAAACCATTAACTTAGCCAACTAGGATCCAAGATCTAGTAAGCAACTATGATGCCTTCGCAAATTTTGAAAGTGACAGCAACAAAGGAACTCGGTTCCTAGAGCCTCAGACCAGCATCATAGGCATGAACAATAAGTGAACCTTTCAACTTATTATTAAGCATTTATCCATATCAAGTATTGTCCATAAGTAAAGCCAACAACCAGATCCACTTGTGTACCATTCTAAGATGGTTTCACAAGAAATGATCTTACAACTAAGCCAACCAGATAGTCTAGTTTTTATAAATCAATTAGCAAATCAATACATATCATTTCCCTGAGACCAGACTCAGAGATCATACAATATATATCCATTCATTTTCAAAGAATCATCACTCTATTGAATAAAATTCAGACTAAGGATAAACAGGCAAGCCAACAAACACTAATGAAGTGAATCATCACTGATAGGGTTACTGTCAGTATCAAGATACTGACAAAAGATGAACACACTAAGCCACCATAGTATCAACCAGAGGCAACACTATGAAACATTAGCATCTGATCCAGCATTAGCCTCAGACCAACAACAGCACCACTTAATCAAAGGATGACAACATGCACTAAGGTGCCGAGAACACAAATTCTCACTAAGCAACATTACCAGACCATAGTATCATCTTACAAGCACCAGGGATAAACCCTAATATCAGTGCAAACAAGGAGTATAGGTTGTACACTAAATACACACAGAGGGACTCGAGGTAGCTAGATGCACTAGAGTTCACAGAGGCACAACTCACTGGAGGTCCTCGGTGACGAATTGAAGAGGAAGCAGAAGGGCCGACGAGCTCGTGGCGGCACTGGGAGCACCCTAGGGGGCGCTGCAACCCGCACCAGCCATGGCGGCAGCCATAGCAGCGCACAAGCACCACACACCACCATGGGGGAATCAGCAGCGGCAGTAGCAGCACCATCCCCAAACCCTAGGGTTCGGGAACATGGCTAGCATGGCCACAGGAGAGCTCCGAAGTTAAATCGAGGCAGAGAAGATGGACAAGCATGGTTGACAACCTCGCCCCGCACCACGGCAGTGGCCAGGGAGGGCCACGGTGGAGAGAATCGCACGACGGTGGCGCCAACACCCCACATGGTCGAGGAGGAGAGGAGATGAGGACGAGTGAGAGAGGGAGACATAAGGGGTGGGCCAATAGGTCTAGAGCCCTTCGGGGTGTCCTTTTGTCAAAGTCATTTGGCCCAAATTGGCCCAATAAGCCTAATAGAATGAGCCCAAAAAGTTGAAAGAAGTTTTAATAATCAATAAAAGACCAAAATACCCTTAGAATTAAATAAAAGTCGAAAAATAAAATAGAAGGTTAAAAATTACAAATAATATATTTTTGGATTCATAATAATCCAACCTATTTAAGTAAATTAAGAAATAAATATCTATGTATATAATTTTTGTTCAAGAATTTTATAGGATATTTATTCCTTATAGAATTTTATAAAATGAAAGAAAGAGGATAAAAATAAATAAAAATCACTTTTATTATATATCATTATCATAGTATTTTAGAAAAAACTAAACAAATGTTTTGGGTCATCAAAATAAATTATTTTATTTCAATGATAATTCTTAAACGAATTATTAAATGTATAAATATAGGAATTAATATTAAATTTTAATTCTAAAAAAAATTTATTACCTTATAAAATGGCAAATATAATATTCAATAAATATTAAAGATTATTTTTTTATGAAATCCTTTATTACTTAAAGGTTTTCTTAGAACTAAAATAATGAGCAAAACAAACAAAACAAATGATAAATAATGCATTATATTACTATGCATATACATTTTGCTTCTTTAAATATTGTCCTTATCGGGCAATAATGATGTTTTGTAGACATAGAAGCTCAAGGTCCAGTGCAAGCATCCGAATTCACTACCTTGCAATCACAAGGCAAGTTCATCACTTGCTCATGTCCTTTGAAGAGTCTTTACCAAAGTAATTACAAATTGTGTGTTATCATCTATGTTTAAAGAAAAGAAAATATTATTTTCACAAATAAATAAATTGTAGATATCATCCTAAGTGATGATATAATGGAGCAATAGAACTTAGGGTTCTATTTGCAACAATGATGATCAACTAGGAACTTAACAACCCATGACATCAGTGATTCCAGCGCCGTATATCATGCGTTAACCATGAGATTTGGAATGGGAGAAAGAAGTTAGCTTTATCTTCTTCCTCTCGCATGTAGCCGGATGTGCAGGTCGTGGTTGTAATCACTCGTAGCATGCATATTAATTGGTAATTCATAGAGGATATGCAGCATATGGGTGGGAACCCTCATCGTCCCATGATAGTTCTGGCATCTAACGGTCTGTACAAACCATTACCATAATTCAATGGGTCGGCATGGTGTACACCAAGGAGGCATGCAAGGTCGCGAAGGGTCAGTGATTGGCTTGGATCACCTACTGGGACCCACATCATGGAATTGTGGACAGGAAAATAAGCCTGGTTGTGCAACAAGGAGTTGATCTCTCATGGGTAAAGTAACGCACCTCTGCAGAGTGTAAAAAACTGTAACTTGTTACTACCTATTCCGAGAAGGAGCTACGAACGCGGCAGGAAAGGAACTCCATGAAAGTTCTGGTAAACCTGTGAAGGCTGATGGGCATAGATTTTAATAATAAAATAAATCTTTGAAGAAAGATTTTCGAAAACTGCATAGTGCCAAGGACTTATAGTCTAAGGTGGTAGATAGAGCATCAAACTTCCCACCTTACATATAATCAACTTGTTGGGTAACGCTGTTACTCACCTTTTCCTTTGATCCCCTGCTTAGACTCTGAGGATCCCGAAGATACTCCAATGTATGCAGCAGAATGCCAAGAAGATGTCTTCTACGAGGAGCCTGACCTGTTAGGAGGTGTTGAAGGAGTGGATTACGAGATCCGATATGGAGTATATGGCAATGAGTCAGCTTAGTTGCCTAGTTATTAGTAACCCACGGAGCCGAGCAGCATGAACCTTATATAATAGGCTGCTGAGCTCAACCCTTAGTTGGAGTTGTTACTTTTAACTTCCACTGAAACACATTATAATTTGGTTTATAAGTTGAATCTTTTTAAGTCTTGAACTTCTGGTATTATAATAATAATAATGTGTGTATGTTTATAATATGGACCCGCAATGTTTCTGTTGTACCACTCTGAGGGATGTGATATTTACAGAACAGTGTTCTGTCGATGTCATGTCAAGTACTATAGTGTACTACACATGCAGTGGTATGCTGGGTCACCGCAATTGGTATCAGAGCAAATTGCTTTGACCTTAGGTTGGAAACCTAGTAAAGGGTATTACCTGTAGGAGTGTTGAGCAAGGATAAAGAATTCTCTAAAAAGGTATAATGGGTATTCAAATGAGAATATTCTGTTATATGTTTTAGTGCGATAATACTTTGTTATGATGAAATATATTATCTATTACTAATCAAAATATTTTTGAATATACAGAATTATGGCACCAAAGTTTCCAAAACAAACTTTGGTACGGAAAGAGGAGACTCTTGATGATTACCAAGGATCATTCACGGATCAGCTTTGTCAACTTTTAAAGATTTTTAGTTGTCCAACTAAAATTCCGGTGAATACCATAACCTATTATGATGGTTGAATGTTATCCAAGTATCGTGTGAGTATCCAACTTCCAGAGGAGCTTGGATTATATCACGATCTGAAGGTAGGAGTCACTTAGCAGCATATCATGTTGCTGTTGTGGAGGTGATAGCTAATATCCGGGAGCATAAAGACAAGGAGTTAGAAGGGAGCACATTTTCTATGATTCCTCATGATTCCATATACTCGGAGCCTATACCGGATCATCTTAATTTGGTAAAGAAGCATCCTAAGTTAGCTTCCAAGTTTATGGATCGATACCTAACACTTGTTGCGTCTTTTTATAAGACACATCAAGTTATTTTTGAAGATAAAAATGAAATGTTAGAGGATCTAATTGATCTGGAAAGAAGGAATCAGTTAGCATTCCAGTTGGAGAAGGAAGCAAGCCGTAGTACGAAACCAATCTTTAAGGACATACCCATAGATCCTGAATCTTTTACACTATATCCTTATTCACCTAGACCTGAACCTATCTATGATCCTACTTTAGATATGAGGTATGCTGTACCATAGGTTTCAGAGGAAGGCTCTGATTCAGAACTTCCTATCGAGAATTCTGATGGTTGGAGGATGGGATCATTTGAAGGATCCCAAGGAACTCAAATGTCCATAGATGGGTCTGACAGAAATGTTGGACAATCTAGTTGGATGGGTGCAAGAACCAATCCTAGTAATAGTAGTAGGAATACTATATTCGTAGATGACCAGGATGAGGAAGAAGATCCTGAGGAAAGAGTGTTTGAATCATCAACATCTTCTCAAAACCCAGGGAATATACATTATCCGGTGTTTAACTATCTTGTCCAACAGAGCACCTGGGGAGCAGCAGAATCTATGTATTCTGTTGACAACTCAAGGAATGAAGCTCAGGAGATGCAAGTGGGTGATAATGTTGAACATGTTTCTGAAGTTTTTTCAACTGAGCTAGAGGGAGTCAATGCGCTCAGGTTGAGTAACGACTCAAGTCCTGACACTTCAGATACTAAGTATGTTCCTTCTGGAAGGCCATTTGTTCCACAAATTGTGCGACGGACGTTACGTCATCACGGTTGGACTTCAGGCATGTATGATGAGTGTCGTGGATACTAGAAGCAGGCGGCTTATTAGGAAGTATCGTTTATTGCGTATTGTAATCCGAGAGAATGATGTAGATAGATAAATAAGGAAGTGTTGTTAAGTTGTTATTGTACTTATATGGTACAAGTATAATGACTTTGTACTTTGTTATGAGATTTGTAATGTATAATATGTGAAATGCATATTTGGATTTTATTTGGATTTTCATTGTGTGACTAGTTCTATGCGTAAAGTTGAGCTCAGAACACATGTGCATGATGTAATTATGAGTATTCGCTTTATGTTGCAGGACTAGGGGGTCATGGATATGGGTGTAGAAACCGAATCTGAGCAGCAGCGAATGGAGCACGAGGCTAAGGAGAAGGCCGATGCAGATGTCGGAGATTAGGGAACATTACCACCACCACCAATAAGGTCGTCAATGGAGCAGAATTTTATGTAGTATATGCAAATGATGCAAGAAAACCAAAACAAGTTCATGGAAGAGTTGTTGGGATGAGCTGGAAACCAGAGAGCACCTGAAGGTGGAGGAATGAGTCTTTCTGACTTCCAGAATGCAAGGCCGTTACCTTTTGCATCAGCTCCTGAACCAATGGATGCAGAATATTGGCTAGCAGATATAGAGAGAAAGCTAAAGACTGTAGGTTGTAATGAGGAGGAAAAGATGAGGTATGCAACTCATCTTCTGATAGGACCTGCAGCATCATGGTGGGAAAATCAGTTAGCCATGCAACAACCAGGAAGAGAGTATACTTGGGAAGAGTTCAAGCAGAGGTTTCATGAATATCATGTTCCAAAGAGTGTTATGGAGTTGAAGCAGAGAGAGTTTAAGGAGCTTCAGCAAGGTTATACTAGTGTCATGAAGTACATCCGGGAGTTTAGCCAACTATCTCGTTATGCTGAGGTCGAAGTGAGCACTAAAGATAAGAGAAAGAAGCATTTCCTGCGAGGGTTAAATCCATTTATGAAGATGCAGTTAAGGTTGGCCAATAAGCAAACTTTTCAGTAGTTACAGGATGCAGCCATCACTTTTGAAGATGACTACAAGAATGTCCAAGAGGATAGGAGGAAGAGAGCGAAGAAGGAAACTAAGAGGATTCAAGCAAGTAAACCTAAACCCAGTCTGGAGTTTAAACCTAGGAACAAAGCCTACATTAACAATAACAATAACAAGGGCAATGGTGGAAATCAATCCAATCCTCGGAGAAATGTTATCTACAACAATTATGGACTACCAGGGCATTTCCAGAGAGAATGCAAAAGGCCAGTAGTTATTTGTTACGGTTGTGACCATAAGGGCCATGTCAAGCCTGACTGTCCGAGTAAACCACCGGGTGGTTGGCCTACCAAGGGTGGAGAATAAGCTAGTGGAGGTAATGGACAGCCCAATCGAGGAGGAAATAATGTCAAGAACAATAATGGCAAGAGGAATAGACCTACCGGGAAGCTGAATTGCGCAACCCTGGAGGAGGTGGATAACTCCGAGCATGTCGTAATAGGTACGCTCAATATCCTTACCAATCCCAGAAAATTTCTATTTGATACTGGTGCAACTACTTCATTCATTTCTGAAGAATTCTGTGATAAATTCGGGATTAGAAGGGCAACGTTAGAAAAACCTATGACCATAGTGACGGCAGGGGGAAATGTAGTTGTACACCACATTAAACAAGATCAGGTTATCTTGATATGTGGTTGTACCTACTTTGCGGACCTTTATGTGATTCCTTTGAAGGGAATTGCAGTAGTGCTGGGTATGGATTGGATGACTGAACATGGAGCCCAGATTAATTGTGACGATAAAACTGTCTCAATCAAGACTCCAAGTGGAGCAAGGATAGTTTATCAGGCAGATAAACACAGTCATATCATGGTGGATCTGCAGTTGAACTCAATGAAGGAGGTCAAGTTGAAAGATATTCCTGTAGTAAAAGAGTTTCAAGATGTTTTTCCAGCAGAGTTACCGGGAATGCCACCAGATCAGGAAATAGAGTTCACTATTGATCTAATTTCGGGTACCGCACCAATAGCTCAAGCACCAAACAAGATGGGTCCAAAAGAATTAAAAGAACTCAAAGAGCAAATTGATGAGTTAGCCAGAAAAGAGTTTATTCAAGAAAGTGATATCCATGGGGAACACCGGTGATCTTTGTGGATAAAACAGATAGAGGAAGAAGGATGTGTGGAGACTATAGAAATCTCAATAATGTTACCATAAAGAATAAGTATCCGTTACCTAGAATCCAGGATCTGTTTGATCAAGTTAAAGGAGCTGGAGTATTTTCCAAGATTGATCTAAGATCCAGATACCATTAGATAAAAATCAAACTGGAAGATGTTCCAAAGACCGCATTTGTCTCAAGGTATGGACATCATGAGTATCTTGTTGTACCATTTGGTTTGACCAATGCACCAGCAATATTCATGAATCCGATGAACAAAATTTCCATGCCGCACTTGGACAAGTTTGTCATAGTCTTTATTGATGATATTCTGATATATTCCAAGGATAAGGAAGAGCATGCTGATCATTTGAGAATAGCATTGCAGATCCTAAGAGAACATAAGCTTTATGCTAAGTTCAGCAAGTGTGAATTCTGGCTAGATGAGGTTGAATTCCTCGGTCATGTGATCATTAAAGATGGAATTGATGTAAATCCATCTAAAGTTCAATCAGTATTAGAATGGACTGCACCAACCAATGTGAAACAAATTGGAGGTTTCTTGGGAATGGCTGGTTACTATCGAAGGTTCATTGAAGGTTTCTCTAAAATAGCTGGACCAATGACCAAACTGTTGAGAAAGAACACACCATTCATCTGGGATGAGAAGTGTGAAGCCATTTTTTAGGCTCCAATCTTAGCAGTTCCTGAAACAGGGAAAGACTTTACAGTATATTGTGATGCATCTAAAGAAGGCTTGGGTTGTGTGTTAATGCAAGATTGGAAGGTAATTGCTTATGGATCAAGACAACTAAAACCACATGAAGTCAATTATCCAACTCATGACTTGGAACTAGCAGCAGTAGTCTTTGCTCTGAAGGGATGGAGGCATTTTCTTTATGGAGCCAGATGTGAGTTATACACTGACCACAAAAGTATCAAATATTTCTTCACTCAAAAGGAATTGAATATGACACAGAAGCGTTGTTTAGAGCTAATCAAATATTATGATTTAACAATCAACTATACCCATGGAAAAGCAAATGTTGTAGCAGATGCTTTAAGTCATAAAAGTGCAGATATTCAGCCAAGCAATATGGAGCTACCAAAAGAGTTACAGATGTATTTGGAAAGATTAGAGCTTCAATTCATAAGAACAGAGACTCTGGGAGGATTAGCTATTATGCAAGTAGTTGCAGAATAGAATAGTGATCTTAAGCAAGAAATTTTTAGGCATCAAGCAGAAGATCCTTTTATTGTTGAGGAAATTTGAAGGATATCTCAAGGACAAACATCAGTTTTTCGCTTAGGAGATTATGGGCCTTTATGGTTCCAAGATCGTATTTGTGTTCCAGATGTACCAGAGATTCGTGAAGTAATACTTTGAGAGGCACATGAGACACCATATTCCATTCATCCAGGAAGTACTAAGATGTACATGGATTTGAAAGAATTATTCTGGTGGAATAACATGAAGAGAGACATTGCAAGATATGTGTCAGAATGCCATACTTGCCAAAGGGTAAAAGCTGAACATCAAAGTCCAGCAGGACCACTGCAACCTTTGGAAATTCCCGAATGGAAATGGGAGGAAATTGGTATGGACTTCACCACAGGATTGCCCATGACACCTAAACGGAAGGATATGATATGGGTAATTGTTGATAGACTCACTAAAAGTGCACATTTTATTCTGGTGAATCAGAAGGATAATGTCGAGAAGTTAGTAGAAGTTTACATCAAGGAGATAGTACGTAAGCACGGAGTGCCCAAGAAGATCGTAACTGATAGAGGATCAGTGTTTACTTCGGCATTTTGGAAGAAACTACATGAAACACTTGGTTCAAAGTTAGATTTTAGCACCGCTTATCATCCAGAGACGGGGGGTCAAACTAAAAGAACAAATCAAATACTGGAAGACATGCTTAGGGCTTGTGCATTAGATTTTGGAGGTTTGTGTGAAGATCATCTACCATTGGCAGAATTTTCCTACAATAACAACTATCAGAGTAGTCTAAAGGCACCTCCACATCAAGTACTCTATGGAAGGAAATGTAGATCACCAATATGCTGGTATGAGCCTGGGAGTAGCAAATAATTTACGCCCGACTATATCAAAGAAAGGCAAGATATCATTGATATAATCAAGGATAGATTAAAGATAGCCCAAAGTAGACAGAAAAGTTATGCTGACCAAAGTCGAAGATCATGGCATCCTGAAGTAGGAGACATGGTATATCTAAAAGTAAGCCCAATGAAAGGAGTTAAGAGGTTTGGAGTTAAAGGAAAATTAAGTCCAATATACATAGGACCATTCAAAAAACTGAGTCAGAATAGGACAATAGCTTATTCTTTAGAGCTACCCTCAAGATTGGCTCAAGTTCATAATGTTTTCCATGTGTCACCACTCCGAAAATGTCTTAAAGTTCCTGATGATGAAATCACACATCAAGAGATAGAGTTACAAGCAGACCTGACTTATGTTGAGCAACCCTATAAAATTCTGGAGGAAAACTGGAAAATGTTAAGAAACAGGGCAATCAAGTACTGCAAGGTACAGTGGGAACATCATCTTGAGAGAGAAACCACATGGGAGAAAGAAGATGATTTAAGAAAAGCCTATCTAGAACTATTCAGGTACACCTCAGCAAACTTCGGGACGAATTTTAATTTAAGGGGGGGGAGTCTGTAACATCCCAACATTTAGGAACCAACGAAGGGTAGATTTAGGAAATTGTGCATATGCATGCATTCATCTACAAAATGTGGGTAAATTTTTTTGCCAAATAAAAACTTAGAGTGATCAAGTTTCTTTCACTCTCTAAGTTTAGGAATAGCTCGGGAGACTGATCGTTATAAATTTTTACATGAACTTTCTAAATTAATGTGTTTTGGGGAGAGTTTGAATTCAAATTTGAAAATTTGAGTTTATATTTTTTAAAATAAGAATTATGATTTAGTAGTATTATTTAAGACATAATATATAATAGAAATTAAATAAGAAATACAATTAAGCAAATGAATATTTATTCCAGATTTTTATTCCATAAACAAGTTGAGTAACTTATTAAGATAATAAAGAATCTTTACAGAAGTGAAATTACAAAAAGAGTAACATATATTTATTATTAAACCTATTACACATTTCTTAAAAAAGAATAAAATAAAAAGTACAAAGGATTTATTCCATCTAAAAGTAAACCTATTCTAACCTTGAATCTTCAAATCTTGTACCTGCAAAACAAAGAACAAACAAAAAGGAAAATAAAGGTTAAGTTATTAATTTTTACTCTCAGTAGAGAGCGGTGAGTTGCACTGCTCAATTTAACATCATTGAGTAAATATTTTAGGGGCAAGTTTCACCAATATGAAAGAATTCAATCTTTCATAACAAGTAAGCCATAAGTCAAATGATCACAATCAATAAAAAGGGGCAAGTTTCACCAGGCAGATTAATGGTAACAATATAAAAGGGTAGACCACCTCATTGAGCATATCCACAACTATGCAGCAAATACACACACAACTTAGTCACCTAATTGCATGTGTGTGTTGTCGACACAGCCCAGCAGTTCAACCCAATAAAAGGACCAAGCACAACCGTGGGCAAGCACTAGTGCATATCTCCATTGCTCACACCACACTATAACAAGCAGCTTAGCCAAAGCCAAGCAAAGCAGCCAACAAAACTTCACACCAGATCAACCAAACATCACCAGATGGTGACATAGGAGGGGGAAGAATCAGGTGGACAGCAAGGCCAGGCCACATGAGCTAGGAGGAGCAGGATAGATAAAGGCCAAGCATAGGAACCAGGGGAACAAGAACAACATCAGGAGGTGAAGGATAGGATCCAACCAGCAACACTAACATCACAACAAACCACTACAATCATCAGTTCTGTGGTGAGTGTCATAAACAACCACATGATTTATTCATCTTATCCACATAGAACCATGTGTTGTTTCACAAAACAACCTCTCAATGATCACCCTGGTGGGGTGAATCTATCCTAGAGGTTTTAAATATAAAGATCAGAATTAAACTCTAGAAAAAACACCAAATTATCAGACCAGCCTCACAGAATTGGTGATACCAAAGGCAACTTCTATATTCTATCATTTGTTCTTACAAGATCTTGGCACATATCCTAGAAGGAGTAGCACATCAGATCTTATAAGTTACAAACAAAACCATTAATTTAGCCAACTAGGATCCAAGATCTACTAAGCAACTATGATGCCTTAGCAAATTTTGGAAGTGATAGCAAAAAAGGAACTCAGTTCCTAGAGCCTCAGACCATCATCATAGGCATGAACAATAAGTGAACCTTTCAACTTACTATTAAGCATTTATCCATATCAAGTATTGTCCATAAGTAAAGCCAACAACCAGATCCACTTGTGTACCATTCTAAGATGGTTTCACAAGAAATGATCTTAAAACTAAGCCAACCAGATAGTCTAGTTTTTATAAATCAATTAGCAAATCAATACATATCATTTCCCTGAGACCAGACTCAGAGATCATACAATATATATCCATTCATTTTCAAAGAATCATCGGACTCTATTGAATAAAATTCAGACTAAGGATAAACAGGCAAGCCAACAAACACTAATGCAGTGAATCATCACTGACAGGGTTACTATCAATATCAAGATACTCACAACAGATGAACACACTAATCCACCATAGTATCAATCAGAGGCAACAGTATGAAACACTAGCATCTGATCCAACATTAGCCTCAGACCAACAACACCAACAACTGCACCAGTTAATCAAAGGATGACAACAGGCACAGAGGTGCCGAGAACACAAATTCTCACTAAGCAACAGTACTAGACCATAGTATCATCTTACAAGCACCAGGGATGAACCCTAATATCAGTGCAAAATAGAGTATAGGTTGGCCACTAGATACACACAGAGGGACTCGAGGTAGCTAGATGCACTAGAGTTCACAGAGGCACAACTCACCGGAGGTCCTCGGTGACGCATTGAAGAGGAAGCAGAAGGGCCGACGAGCTCGTGGCGGCACGGGGAGCACCCCAGGGGGCGCTGTAACCCGCACCAGCCACGGCGGCGGCCACACAAGTGCACAAGCACCACACACCATCGTGGGGGGAATCAACAGCATTAGCAGCACCATCCCCAAACCCTAGGGTTCGGGAACGGGGATAGCATGGACACAGGAGAGCTCTGATGTCAAATCGAAGCGGAGGAGATGAAAAACTATGGTCGACAACCTCTCCCTGCACCACGGCAGTGGACAGGGAGGGCCACGGCGGCGACCATCGCACGGCGGTGGCGCCAGCACCCCACAGGGCCGAGGAGGAGAGGAGATGAGGACGAGTGAGAGAGGGAGATAGAAGGGGTGGGCCAATAGGGCCAGAGCCCTTCGGGGCTTCCTTTTGTCAAAGTCATTTGGGCCAAATTGGCCCAATAAGCCTAATAGAATGATCCCAAAAAGTTGAAAGAAGTTTTAATAATTAATAAAAGACCAAAATACCCCTAGAATAAATAAAATTCTAAAAATAAAATAGAAGGTTAAAAATTAAAAATAATATATTTTTGGATTCATAATAATCCAACCTATTAAAGTAAGTTAAGAAATAAATATTTATGTATATAATTTTTGGTCAAGAATTTTATAGTATATTTATTCCTTATAGAATTTTATAAAATTAAAGAAAGAGGATAAAAATAAATAAAAATCACTTTTATTATATATTATTATCATAGTATTTTAGAAAAGTACTAAATAAATGTTTTGGGTCATCAAAATAAATTCTTTTATTTAAATGATAATTCTCAAAAGAATTATTAAATGTATAAATATAGGAATTAATATTTAATTTTAATTCTAAAAATAGATAAATTATTACCTTATAAAATGGCAAATATAATATTCAATAAATATTAAAGATTATTTTTTTATGAAATCCTTTATTACTTAAAGGAATTCTTAGAACTAAAATAATGAGCAAAACAAAGAAAACAAATGATAAATAATGCATTACATTACTATGCATATGCAATTTGCTTCTTTAAATATTGTCCTTACTGGGCAATAATGATGTTTTGTAGACATAGAAGCTCAAGGTCCAGTGCAAGCATCCGACTTCACTACCTTGCAATCACAAGGCAAGTTCATCACTTGCTCATGTCCTTTGATGAGTCTTTATCAAAGTAATACAAATTGTGTGTTAGCATCTATGTTCACAAATAATAAATTGTATATATCATCCTAAGTGATGATATAATGGAGCAAAATAGAACTTAGGGTTCTATTTGCAACAATGATGATCAACTAGGAACTTAACAACCCATGACATCAATGATTCTAGCACCGTATATCACGCGTTAACCATGAGATTTGAAATGGGACAGAGAAGTCAGATGTATCTTCTTCCTCTCGCATGTAGCCGGATGTGCAGGTCGTGGCTATTATCACTCGTAGCATTCATATTAATTGGTAATTCATAGAGGATATGCAGCATATGGTTGGGAACCCTCATCGTCCGATGATAGTTCTAGCATCTAACGGTCTGTACAAACCATTGCCGTAATTCAATGGGTGGGAATGGTGTACACCAAGGTGGCATGCAAGGTCTCGAAGGGGCAGTGATTGGCTTGTATCACCTACTGGGCCCCACATCATGGAATTGTGGACGGGAAAGTACGCCCAGTTGTGCAACAAGGAGTTGATCTCTCATGGGTAAAGTAACGCACCTCTGTAGAGTGTAAAAAACTGTAACTTGTTACTCCCAGTTCCGAGAAGGAGCTACGAACGCGACAGGAAAGGAACTCCATGAAATTTCTGGTAAACCTATGAAGGCTGATGGGCATAGATTTTAATAATAAAATAAATCTTTGAAGAAAGATTTACAAAAACTACATAGTGCCAAGGACTTATAGTCCGAGGTGGTAGATAGAGCATCAAACTTCCCACCTTACATACAATGAACTTGCTAGGTAATGCTGTTACTCACCTTTTCCTTTGGTCCCCTGCTTAGACTCTGAGGATCCCGAAGATACTCCAATGTATGCAGCAGAATGCCAAGAATATGTCTTCTACGAGGAGCCTGACCTGTTAGGAGGTGTTAAAGGAGTGGATTACGAGATCCAATATGGAGTAGATGGCAACGAGTTAGCTTAGTTGCCTAGTTATTAGTAACCCATGGAGCCGAGCAACATGAACCTTATATAATAAGCTGTTGAGCTCAACTCTTAGTTGGAGTTGTTACTTTTAACTTCCGCTGAAACACATTATAATTTGGTTTGTAAGTTGAATCTTTTGAAGTCTTGAACTTGTGGTATTGTAATAATAATAATAATGTGTATGTTTGTAATATGGACCCGCAATGTTTCTGTTGTACCACTCTGAGGGATGTGATATTTATGGAACGGTGTTCTGTGGATGTCATGTCAACGACTATAGTGTACTACACATGCAGTGGTATGCTGGGTCACCGCAATTATATCCCGTAGTAAAAGGGTGACACCAAACTTCTGACCACGGAGGTAATCCCTGATCAACCCGAGCGTTTTGTTGTAATTTTCTATGCCTTCATCATTCGCGTCTTGTCTCTTTTGAAATTCGTGGGATCCTTTTTCTTTATCGTCTTCAACTTCACCAGTTGTCTCCCAATTCTATTTTTCACATCGCGTGCTTCATCACGCTATGTGAGTGCTGGATCGGGATCAAGCCACACTGGCGGGGTGTACACGTTGGGTGCGTGCGGAATATCCATCTGCCCCAACCTTCAATACTTCTCCTTCCACCTTTGTGAATCTGTCCAAGGATGGAGGAACAAGTGGTTCTACATCCGCAACGCCAAACTAGACAGCCAGCATTAAAAATTGACCCCCTTCGACTCCAGCAAGGTAATCTCCCGTAAGCGCTCGTGGTAAAAAGACGTTCTTGCGGGTGAAACTGAAGTGGTAAAGAATCTGTACAAGCGCGTGGAGGATCTCTAGTTGGTAAGAGGCAAGGAGGTCTCCGGTGTTGACATCATCCGAACATTTCTCAAGCGTCAGATGCAGCCTCTCCAAGCGAGGGAACACCCGATGTTTCTGTACTCAGGTGTTAACGGCCCTACGAGGGTGGTGAGTGAGGAACTCTCCTTGTCGGACCTTGATAGAGCAATGAGGCCACTACTCAAGTTCAAGGCCGACGAGGCTTTGCCAGTGGAGTCATCAACTGCTCCCTTCAGTGCGCTGAACAAGGTCCCTGAGGTATGTGTTTTTTATGCGTGATGTATTGTAGCTGTTTCTAGCCTTTACTTGAACCTATGTAGGATGCAAATTCCTTTGAGTGTGTAGGATCTCAAGGTAGAGGGCATGTTGCCTCCTCTTCCTGAGAACTACTCGAAGGCACCAGATGGTGGGGACATGGATTCCGAGTCCACCATCCCCGCTGCCTAGTCTCCTGCTCGTGATGAAGCCCCCGAGTCTAGCAATGTTCCTTCTCTAAAGAGAACCTGAAGTGAAGGCTTGGATGCTTCGACGCTGCTGACTCTGCATGGGGTGTAACATCCCAAAAATATTAAACTTGGATCAACAAACTCTAATTATCAAAATTAGGGTTAACAAAAAATTTCCAAATTAAAAATATGAAAGCATGCATATGTGTAAGCATTACAATTTGGATTCTTTTGAATTGCCATGCTTGTGTGTTTATTTGCTTGTAAAATGATTCTTAGGTGAAATAAACATCATCTAAACAATCCCCACACTTTTCCCAAAGACAAACAAATCAAAACAAACAAAATGAGTGAATGGTCACTTTGGCCAAATTAACTCCCATGCCTACTTTGGCTATCCCTAACTTTCAGAACTTAACAGAAACATGTTTGGATCTTTGCACCCCTTGATAGTACTCATAACAAAGTACCAAGGCCCACTTTGTGATCATCCAAAATCATTCAAATGTGTAGTTTAAATGACAGTTTAAAATTGAATCTATATCATATGGAAAGATCCCACTTTTTCAAAAACCACTCAAACAAGCTCAACTTTCAAAACCCAAGCATACACAGTATCACCGGTACATGCCTAGCACACCTACCAAAAATCTTTTCAAAATTCAAAACTTGAGTTCATACGGCCATTTCATCAAACACCTTGCAGATGCAAATCAAATAAATCCTAAACACTATAGTGTGCAGTGATTCTGGCCCAACTTGTTCCCTCTCTGGACACCACTATCCTTAGTAGATCATCTAACAACACTAACTAATCACTAGCACCACTGTAAGCTGGCCATTGTCATCAATGGTGAACAAGCCGAGAGCACCATTGTCACCCCAGTGTGGACAGCAAGCTACGAACAACACTAGCCTCGCCAACCTTGTCTGGGAGCAAGCTAGCACTCCACCGCCACTCCCTGTCCCAGCCGCGAGCAATGCCAGCCACTGGACCACACACCCGAGCCATGCGAAGCCGCTCTGCGAGCATGCCGAGAGCGCGCCCCGTGCGCCACACTCGACCAGCACCCACATACCGCGCGCCGCCCTCGCCGCGTGCACGCGTGATCACCACCGTCCCAGCAACCCCGCAGACACGCCCGTTCACCGCCGTGCAGACCACGCGTGTTGTGCGCCATTAAAACTTCCGTCGGGCACGAGCAGAGCACCGAAGTGTTCCGACCAATCCGCACCACACCGCCCCACGCCTCGCCACCACACCGTGGAGCTTCGCCAGGGAGCACATCACCGCCCCCTATCATCGCCCACGCCGATAGCCCTATGTGCCGTAGACCACGACGAGCTCAGCTTGCGCCCGTCGGTCCCCTCTCGCCACTATAAATAGAGGCATCCCCCGCTCGAATTCTTCACACCATTCTACTCCCCTCTCACCCAGAACCACCCCACTCCATTCTTGGAGCAAGGCGAGCAGCGCATCACCGGAATTTCACCGGAGCATGCTTCTGCTGGAGAAGAAGGAAGCCATCGATTGGAGCCGCCCCAGGAGGGGCTGCCGGTACCAGGAGGTTCGCCATCGTCGACTTCGTCGTTCGCCCGCATCGCCGACCCTCGCCTGAACCCTGGTGAGCCTCCCACGACCCCCACCTGCCGTGTTAGGGTTCTGTCTCGCCGGCGCTGCTCGACGTGGACGATGAACCAGAGCCATTAGATTAGAACTAGATCCCACGGTCCACGTTGCCCCGTATCGCTTCGCACCTCCCCGTCTCACTGACGCGTGGGGACAGCCACTTAACCAGCCCGCGTAAGCGCTGTGCATAGAGGGCCGACCCATTATCATCTCGCGTGCGACCCAGCCGTTTGAATTTAGATTTTTCTATTTTCATTCGAACTCAGTTCTGTACCTAGTTTCAAAAATCAACCCAGCTCGTTTCAGTAAACCAAATTGAATGAAACCAGTTTTGTTAGAAAGTTCTTGAAATGCTTAATCCAAGCCCATTGGATTCAAATCATTTGGATCTGTAGATCAACCTTGATAAAAATGACAAGGCAGAAGCTTTTCTGCATTCAAACATTTTTCAAATTTAAACCATAATAGCTTTTGAGTTGATTCCAACTCTCAAAAATCACATTTAACCATACCTTTTAGAATATATAAAAATATATGGGTTTACCTACAGAAATATTGTCCAAGTAATAAAAGAATGCCACATAGGCATTTCTAGTCACTTTATTTATTTAAAATAAAAGGGTTAAACCTTATTAAATTGTGACACCACTTTAAATCACATTCCCATGTACTGAAATATGTGCTGATGACATGTGTCAACATGATCCCATGTTTGGTTTGGAGAATATTATATCTTAAGTAGTTTTTCAATGAGTAGAAATTACTTTTCTAAAAATAAAATCAATAAGACAAATGATTTAGTCTTGTAATGTTAGTGATGATGCTAGATCATCTATAGAACCCCTTGGTGTGATGATTGAAAGTAGTTAAGTATTGTTTGGTGATTGTGTACCTCGTATTTATTTATAGACGCTAGTAACGACCAAGGATACGAGGAGGAAGGAGGATACTACGAAGAAGAAGCCAAGGAGAACTTCAACCACTGCTCTGCACAAGGCAAGCCTAATACTACTAGTTGGATGGGCACGCTAACACTTGCAATTATGAAAGTATATAACCTATGCAATGCCCTAAGCATGCTTGGTTGGGCACATTTGATGATACCCCCTCCTAGTTTTACTTGCAAGCTTTCTACTTTATTTCTTTATCAAAGCTATTACTTAGAGTTTACATAAGTAAATTGTAGATACTAGAAAGATAATTGAAGATTGCATAAAGAGCATAAATTTTGGCCTAAGCTAGATAATCTTGATGTCATCCTAAGACATGAGATTGAATTTAGTTAAAACTCCACTAGTTTATCACCCCTCATTAGTAGATTCTAGTGCTAATACCTTGGAATGATGAGTCATTCTACTGAGATGTTTTGACATGTGTTTCCAAACACCAGATGATTTTGGTGATGAAAATGTTGAGGCATGAGCCTTAGCCCTTTTATAAAACTGATGGTTGTCTGGATGCGATACCATTCCAATTTTACCGTACAACCACAATACCAGAAGATTGGGTAGGGCTTGACTGGAAACTTATATACCTTAGTATTGGTTCCCTCATAGCCAAGGTCTGAGTTGAGGCTACCTTGTGAATATTGTCCACCTGTGCAGTACCCAAGATGACAGTTGGTCATGGTTGGGAGGCCAAACTCACAGGAGAGGTGCCTATACTAGGGCGTGTAATTGAATGGTTAGGATTGATTATCCGCATACTGAGTATGGTGAATTCAGGATTTGTTCCTGACGGATGTATCGAATGTTGTGGTGAAAGTATACAATCTCTACATAGTGTCAAACTATTCGAATAGCCGCGTCCGCGGTTATGGACAGTTGGAGTGGCCATAATGTTCCCTCGTCAGATGTTTTCAAAAGGACTTGTGAAATGAATTGAGATTTTGACTTGACCACAACAGAGTGATGACATGAGATACAAGTTCCCACTTACGTGTTATAAAATTTGACTAGCTTTCTCTTGCTTCTGAACTTAGTAGAGGTAAATCTGGCTTTTTGCGAAACAACCCTAGAGCTTAGTGTCCTATTACAAAAAAAACCTTCCCTTGTTAGTATTAGTTTGCGAGTACTTAAAGAGTACTCATGGCTTTGTCCCTGGCTATTCCCGTGGCCAGACTATGAAGAGGAGTACCAGGATGATGGACCCTAGGAAGGTTACGACAACTAGGATCATCTCCCATCGTCAGCATTGCCTGTGACCCCGAAGATGGAGCTTCGCCTATGCTACCTTTATTATTACGTATTTCCGCTGCCTGAGTTGTATTAAGAACTGGATCATGAGATCCTTATTTGTGTAAGACCTTATGTATGGTTTGTAATGGATGATGTACTGTGGTATCCAATTCTGTTATGTCTCGCAAAAATGATAATCCTGGGATTGCGATGTATGGCATAACAGGCATCCGGGATTAAAAATCCGGGTGTTGACAAGTTGGTATCAGAGCCATCCTGACCATAGGAGACCCTAGTAGACTGAACGTTTGAATCAAAAACTTAGTTTCAAAACCAAAGGAAGCAAATATTTACAAAAACTTATTCCCATTCTTATCACTTTGCTTCTTTCATGAAAATTCATGTTCCTCAAAAACTCTTGCAAAATACATAAAATTTGACACACTTGATCACTCTACTAACTTACTCATCCTATATTTTTATAGATGGACGTGAAGTACAGCAAGTTTTATCAGTTGGGGAATGGAGGAGACCTTATCTTTGAGAGGGATTTGGACCAGCTTTCGGAACTTCTGGAGCGTCCGCACCCCGAGTTCTTCGGAGCTCATCTCAATGATCAAGGAGGAGAAGATCTGCAGTGGCTAATTGTTGCAAGTCTCCGAGGAGCCTCCCACTGCTGAGGGAATTCAGTTCACCTTAAGAGAGAACAACTGGCTTGATGGACTTGCCAGGGCCATGCAGGAAGCTCTTGCCCGTCTGTGTGGGAAGAGTATCAACCAGATCAAGGGTACCCGCTTTGAGTTTTGCCCAAGGCGTGTTGCAAATGGACAACCACTGGAAGCCCCATACCACCCCGGGCTGAAGACTCAGTTGGACCACCTTAGCTTCATGATGTACGATCGTCAGCAGGAATTGGACAATTGCCGTGACTACTCCAACCACAAGTCCGCCATCATCAAGACGAAGGATCAGACCATTGCCATGCTAGCAAAGTATCGTAAGTCTCGCCGCCGTCAGCTCGACAAGAAGGAGCGCATCATTGCCCGTCTTCGCCACCATATGTTGGATTTGGAGGAGACCATCCACGAGAGAGACATGTAGTTGGAAGAAAGAGAGAATGCCGGAGAGGATCTTCGTGGAGACCCCTACTCCTATCTCAGCGATGATGAGGATTTTCTAGAGGATCAGGCTATGTACTTCTTCACCGACGAGGATGATTTCGCCTTCATCGATGACGATGAGGATGATTAGGATGACGACTACACTGACTCCGAGGAGTAGTAGCACTTGAGCACTAGTGTAGTGAGTTGTATTCAGTCCCACTGTATCGTAGTTTCCAGAATGGTTCTTAAAACCATCTATTTGTCTTGTTTTGTGGTGTGTATTTGTATCGTGTGCTATGAATGAATGAATGAATGAATGAATGAATGAAAAACAAGTTGCTAGAAAATCTGAGTCAAACTTTAAAAACTTTTCAAAGTCTCGAAACCTTAGAAATTTCCCTCTTTTCTCATGATCTATCTCAATCTTCAGATGCCACGCGGAGGAAGTGGTTCATCCCCGGACCCGATGTTGCAGATCCTGCAAATGTTGGTGTCTGACCGCGAAGCCGAAAGAGCCGAACGTCAAGCCAACCTAGCCACCCTTCAGCAGATAGCTCAGCTAGCCCACAACAATCAAGGCCAAGGAAATCGGGACAACCATGGATCTAAGCTCAAAAATTTCCAGAACACCAACCCACCTGTTTTCACTAAGTCGGAAGAGCCCCTAGACGCAGACGATTGGCTATAAACCATGGAGAATAACCTGGAAGTCACCGGAGTGGAAGCTAACCAGAAAGTTCTGTTCGCCACCCACTATCTAGCTGGAGATGCAAGAGCGTGGTGGAACAGTGTTCGTGCCATGACCAGAGGACAGATGATGACCTAGGAGGAATTCAAGGTCAAGTTCAGCATAACCCATGTGCCACCGGGTTTGATCAAGAGAATGAGAGATGAGTTCAGAGAACTAAAACAAGGAAGGATGACCGTAGTAGAATACCGTGAAAAATTCTTGTCATTAGCTAGGTATGCCCCGGATGAGATCGACACTGAAGCCAAGAAGAAAGAGAGATTCCTGAATGGTCTGCACGATGAGATGCAGACTGTGTTAGTCAATATCCCCTTTGCTGATATTGAAGCCCTTGTCGACTATGCCATCCAGATGGAAGGAAAGATCAACCAAGCCAATGAGAACCACAAGCGTCGCATGATGCATCAGCCAGGAACCCATCAGACCCCAAAGTATCGCCCTAACCCATCTCCAGGATTTGCCCTGAGAACCAACAGACCCCCGATGAACCATCCGACCTATCCCAACCGTGGAAACCCAAGGCCCGGAGGAAACCACAACAACCCCGGCAACTCTAACAATTTCAAACGTGCACCACCCAAGTTCAACAACAACAATGCTGCCGCCAACACCAACATTGCCTCGAGGACTGGAAGCAATGATGTGCCTATTGCAGCAAAGGACAAGTCGCAACTAACTTGTTATGACTGTGGAAATAAGGGTCACTACTCCAACGAGTGCCCAAACAAGAAGAATATCGCAGCCCCCAATGCAAATGCCCCATCTCAGCAGCAGCATCGTGTTCAGCCAGGAAGAAGGTTTGCCCTAGGGAATTCGCTCAACCGCAACGGCCATCTTTTTCTCATGCATGCTGAAGAAGCCCAGGAAGCGCCAGGCGTCGTGCTGGGTATGTTTTATGTTAATTCAGTACTAGCTAGAGTGTTGTTTGATTCTGGTGCATCGCATTCATTTGTCACCGAAGAATTTGCATGCACTAGTAAGATTCAACCAACCAAACTGAAGCATGTTTTGATTGTTCCCGGTTCAACCACCAAAGCTAGGCAAATTTGCAAAGTCGTCCCTATCCGAATCCATGGCATAGATTTTTATGCTAATCTGATAGTACTCGGAACTAAAGGTTTGGAAGTAGTACTAGGAATGGATTGGATGTCCAAACATAAGGGATTGATTGACTGTGCCAAGAAATCCATAACCATGACCAGTATAGCCGGAATATCAGTCGAGCATATATCTGAAACCTTACCTCATCAATTCAAGTGCAACAAGAGTATAGCCCAACCTACCCTTGACCAAGTCCGGATAGTCTGTGAATACCCCGATGTATTTCCAGATGTTTTACCCGGTATGCCCCTAGATCGGGATATCGAGTTTATCATTGAACTAATCCCTGGAACATGACCCATAGCTCAGAGACCCTATAGTATGTACCCGTCTGAACTGGAAGAACTGAAGAAGCAACTGGTTGCCATGTTGGAGATTGGATTGATTCAACCAAGTGCGTCACCATGGAGATCACCCGTCTTATTTGTGGATAAGAAGGATGGAGGTAACCGTTTGTGTACGGATTATCGAAAGTTGAATGATGTCACTATCAAGTACAAATACCCGTTACCCAAGATAGAAGATTTGTTTGATCAGTTGACCAGTGCCAAAGTGTTTTCTAAGATTGATCTTAGAACTGGCTATCATCAACTCAAGATTCACGCAAAGGATATTCCCAAGACTGCCTTTACCACCAGATATGGATTATACGAGTATACTGTCATGTCTTTTGGATTAACCAATGCCCCCGCTTATTTCATGAATCTCATGAATAAGATTTTTATGGTCTTCCTGGATAAGTTTGTCGTTGTTTTCATTGATGACATTCTGATTTATTCCAAATCGGAAGAAGAACATGAGCTACACCTAAGGACCATTCTTGGAACCCTTAGAGAGCATCAGTTGTATGCCAAGTTTAGCAAATGTGAATTCTGGTTACAGAAGGTAGGATTCCTCGGTCACATTGTATCAGCTGGAGGAATTGCCGTTGACCCTGCAAAAGTGAAAGATGTCGAAGATTGGCAAGCCCCAACCACTCAAACCCAAGTTCGTGCATTTCTCGGATTGGCAGGATACTACCACAAGTTCGTAGAAGGATTCTCGAATATTGCCAGACCCATGACCCAATTGCTGAAGAAGGACAAGAAGTTTGAATGGACAGACAAATGTGAAGCGAGTTTTCAAGAACTCAAGAGAAGATTGATTTCAGCCCCAATCTTAATCATGCCGGATATCACGAACCCCTTCGACGTGTATTGTGATGCATCCAAGATCGGTCTCGGATGTGTGCTAATGCAAGAAGGCAAAGTCATATCTTATCTATCTCGAAAACTGAAACAACATGAGCAAAATTACCCAACCCATGACCTCGAACTCGCAGCCGTAGTTCTAGCCCTGAAGACATGGAGGCATTACCTGATGGGAAATCGTTGTGAGATTTATTTGGATCACAAGAGCCTGGAGTATATATTCACTCAGAAGGAGCTGAATATGAGGCAGAGAAGATGGATTGAGCTAATCAAGGATTACGATCTGGACATTCACTATCACCCCGGTAAAGCCAATGTGGTAGCAGATGCCCTTAGACGATTGTCGTGCCGCTTGAACTCCATGATTTTTAAGGAGAAACCAAGCTTGCACAAAGAGATGGAAGATTTTCGAATGGAATTAGTAAGTGAAGGATTTTTGGCTAGCATAAGTTCAACCAACTTTGATCAGCTAGATCAAAGAGGCGCAGAAAGGAAATGCTAGTATCGACGGAATCAAGCGTCGTATCGGTATAGGCAAAGTACCCAGCTTCACCGAAGATGAAGAAGGAGTTCTGTGGTACAAAGGACGCCTTTGTGTACCAGCAGATTCTGAGTTGAAAGAAGTGATTCTGAAGGAAGCTCATGATACTCTTTATTCTATCCACCCCGGAGGGACTAAGATGTATCAAGATTTGAAAGAGCAATTTTGGTGGCATAAGATGAAGAGAGAAATCGGAATCTATATCGCCAAGTGTGATATATGTCAAAAGTCAAGGCAGGACATCAAAGACCCGCTGGATTGTTGCAACCATTGCAGATTCTGGAATGGAAATGGGATTCCGTTGGAATGGACTTTATCACCGGATTACCTACTTCTGGTAGGGGAAATGACTCTATCTGGGTCATAGTGGACAGATTGTCAAAAGTCGCCCATTTCTTACCCGTCAAGACCACATATCAGAGTTCGAAGCTAGCGGAGTTATATATCGCTAGAATCGTCAGTTTGCATAGAGTCCCCAAGAACATTATATCGGATCGAGGAACTCAATTTACCTCGAGATTCTGGAAGAAGGTCCAAGAAGGTTTAGGAACCCGCCTAGATTTCAGCACCACGTATCACCCTCAGACCGATGGACAGACGGGGCGAGTAAATCAAATACTCGAAGATATGCCGAGAGCATGTGTGTTAGAATATAGATCTAAGTGGGAAGACTGTCTGCCTTTTGCAGAATTTTCATACAACAATAGTTATCAAGCTAGTTTGCAAATGGCCCCATTTGAATTCATGTATGGAAGGAATTGCTGCACCCCTTTGAACTGGTCAGAAGTAGGAGAGAGTCAGATTTTCGGACCCGACATCCTACGAGAAGCAGAAGAGAAGGTTCACAAGATTCGTGAGAACCTCAAGACAGCCCAGTCCAGACAGAAGAGTTACACCAACAAGAGACGTCGAGACCTCGCCTTCAACATCGGAGATTTTGTGTATCTGAAAGTGTCGCCATTGAAAGGAATGCAGCGTTTCCAACTCAAAGGAAAGTTAGCCCCCAGATATATCGGACCCTTCAAGATTCTGAACCGTCGAGGAGAAGTGTTGTATCAATTGGAACTGCCCGAAGAGATGTCAGCCATGCACAATGTGTTCCATATCTCATTACTTCGCAAGTGCCTCGAAGTTCCAGATAAGACCGAAGTGTTCAAGAATATCGATCACCGGACCATAGAGATCAACGATGACCTGACCTATCCTGAAGTACCCATCCGTATTTTGGAAGAAGCTTTCAGAACTACCAGAACCCGAAGCATCAAGTTTCTCAAGATTCAGTGGAGCAACCACACAGAAGAGGAAGCTACCTAGGAGCGCGAAGATCACATCAGGACGGAGTTTCCCGATCTCTTCAAATCCTAGGTAATCTTTTTCGTCCTTTTTAAAATCTCGGGACGAGATTTTGTTTAGGGGGGGGGAGGTTTGTAACATCCCAAAAATATGAAACTTGGATCATCAAACTCTAATTATCAAAATTAGGGTTAACAAAAAATTTCCAAATTAAAAATATGAAAGCATGCATATGTGTAAGCTTTACAATTTGGATTCTTTTGAATTGCCATGCTTGTGTGTTTATTTGCTTGTAAAACGATTCTTAGGTGAAATAAAATTCATCTAAACAATCCCCACACTTTTCCCAAAGACAAACAAATCAAAACAAACAAAATGAGTGAATGGTCACTTTGGCCAAATTAACTCCCATGCCTACTTTGGCTATCCCTAACTTTCAGAACTTAACAGAAACATGTTTGGATCTTTGCACCCTTTGATAGTACTCATAACAAAGTACCAAGGCCCACTTTGTGATCATCCAAAATCATTCAAATGCATAGTTTAAATGACAGTTTAAAATTGAATCTATATCATATGGGAAGATCCCACTTTTTCAAAAACCACTCAAACAAGCTCAACTTTCAAAACCCAAGAATGCATAGTATCACCAGTACATGCCTAGCACACCCACCAAAAATCTTTTCAAAATTCAAAACTTGAGTTCATGCGGCCATTTCATCAAACACCTTGTAGATGCAAATCAAACAAATCCTAAACACTATAGTGTGCAGTGATTCTGGCCTAACTTGTTCCCTCTCTGGACACCACTATCCTTAGTAGATCATCTAACAACACTACCTAATCACTAGCACCACTGTAAGCTGGCCATTGTCATCAATGGTGAACAGGGCGAGAGCACCATTGTGACCCCAGTGTGGACAGCAAGCTACGAACAACACTAGCCTCGCCAACCTTGTCTGGGAGCAAGCTAGCACTCCACCGCCACTCCCTGTCCTAGCCACGAGCAATGCCAGCCACTGGACCACACACCCGAGCCATGCCAAGCCGCTCTGCGAGCATGCCGAGAGCGTGCCCCATGCGCCACGCTCGACCAGCACCCACAGACCGCGTGCCGCCCTCGCCGCGTGCACACGTGATCACCACCGTCCTAGCAACCCTGCAGACACGCCCGTTTGCCGTCGCGCGGACCAAGCGTGTTATACGCCATTAAAACTTCTGTCGGGCACGCGCAGAGCACCGCAGCGTTCCGACCAATCCGCACCGCCCCACGCCTCGCCACCACACCGTGGAGCTTCGCCAGGGAGCACATCACCGCCCCCTATCATCGCCCACGCCGATAGCCCTCTGTGCCGTAGACCACGACGAGCTCAGCTTGCGCCCGTCGGTCCCCTCTCGCCACTATAAATAGAGGCATCCCCCGCTTGAATTCTTCACACCATTCTACTCCTCTCTCACCCAGAACCACCCCACCCCATTCTCAGAGCAAGGTGAGAAGCGCATTGCCGAAATTTCACCGGAGCCTGCCGCTGTTGGAGAAGAAGGAAGCCATCGATTAGAGCCGCCCCAGGAGGCTCCCTCGCCTGAACCCTGGTGAGCCTCCCACGACCCCCACCTGCCGTGTTAGGGTTCTGTCTCGCCGGCGCTGCTCGACGTGGACGATGAACCAGAGCCGTTAGATTAGAACTAGATCCCACGATCCACGTTGCCCCGTATCGCTTCGCACCTCCCCGTCTCACTAACGCGTGGGGACAGCGACTTAACCAGCCCGCGTAAGCGCTGTGCATAGAGGGCCGGCCCATTATCGTCTCCCGCATGACCCAGCCGTTTGAATTTAGATTTTTCTATTTTCATTCAAACTCAGTTCTGTACCTAGTTTCAAAAATCAACCCAGCTCGTTTCAGTAAACCAAATTGAATGAAACCAGTTTTGTTAGAAAGGTCTTGAAATGCTTAATCCAAGCCCGTTGGATTCAAATCATTTGGATCTGTAGATCAACCTTGATAAAAATGACAAGGCAAAAGCTTTTCTGGATTCAAACATTTTTCAAATTTAAACCATAATAGCTTTTGAGTTGATTCCAACTCTCAAAAATCACATTTGACCATACCTTTTAGAATATATAAAAATATATGGGTTTACCTACCGAAATATTGTCCAAGTAATAAAAGAATGCCACATAGGCATTTCTAGTCACTTTATTTATTTAAAATAAAAGGGTTAAACCTTATTAAATTGTGACACCACTTTAAATCACATTCCCATGTACTGAAATATGTGGTGATGACATGTGTCAACATGATCCCATGTTTGGTTTGGAGAATATTAAATCTTAAGTAGTTTTTCAATGAGTAGAAATTACTTTTCTAAAAATAAAATCAATAAGACAAATGCTTTAGTCTTGTAATGTTAGTGATGATGCTATATCATCTATAGAACCCCTTGGTGTGATGATTGAAAGTAGTTAAGTATTGTTTTGGTGATTGTGTACCTCGTACTTATTTATAGACGCTAGTACCGACCAAGGATACGAGGAGGAAGGAGGATACTACGAAGAAGAAGCCGAGGAGAACTTCAACCACTGCTTTGCACAAGGCATGCCTAATACTACTAGTTGGATGGGCAAGCTAACACTTGCAATTATGAAAGTATATAACCTATGCAATGCCCTAAGCATGCTTGGTTGGGCACATTTGATGATACCCCCTCCTAGTTTTACTTGCAAGCTTTCTACTTTATTTCTTTATCAAAGCTATTACTTAGAGTTTACTTAAGTAAATTGTAGATACTAGAAAGATAATTGAAGATTGCATCAAGAGCATAAAATTTTGCCTAAGCTAGACAATCTTGATGTCATCCTAAGACATGAGATTGAACTTAGTTAAAACTCCACTAGTTTATCACCCCTCATTAGTAGATGCTAGTGCTAAGCATAAAACTTGATCAACTTTAGATGGGAATACTTGGTGGAAAGTGGTTATGAAAACCGTGGAATGATGAGTCATTCTACTGAGATGTTTTGACATGTGTTTCCAAACACCAGATGATTTTGGTGATGAAAATGTTGAGGCATGAGCCTTAGCCCTTTTATAAAACTGATGGTTGTCTGTATGCGATACCATTCCAATTTCACCGTACAACCACGATACCCGAAGATTGGGTAGGGCTTGACTGGAAACTTATATACCTTAGTATTGGTTCCCTCATAGCCAAGGTCTGAGTTGAGGCTACCTTGTGAATATTGTCCACCTGTGCAGTACCCAAGATGACAGTTGGTCATGGTTGGGAGGCCAAACTCACAGGAGAGGTGCCTATACTAGGGCGTGTAATTGAATGGTTAGGATTGATTATCCGCATACTGAGTATGGTGAATTCAGGATTTGTTCCTGACGGATGTATCGAATGTTGTGGTGAAAGTATACAATCTCTACATAGTGTCAAACTATTCGAATAGCCGCGTCCGCGGTTATGGACAGTTGGAGTGGCCATAATGTTCCCCCGTCAGATGTTTTCAAAAGGACTTGTGAAATGAATTGAGATTTTGACTTGACCACAACAGAGTGGTGACATGAGATACAAGTTCCCACTTACGTGTTATAAAATTTGACTAGCTTTCTCTTGCTTCTGAACTTAGTAGAGGTAAATCTGGCTTTTTGCGAAACAACCCTAGAGCTTAGTGTCCTATTACAAAAGAAACCTTCCCTTGTTAGTATTAGTTTGCGAGTACTTAAAGAGTACTCATGGCTTTGTCCCTGGCTATTCCCGTGGCCAGACTATGAAGAGGAGTACCAGGATGATGGACCCTAGGAAGGTTACGACAACTAGGATCATATCCCATCGTCAGCATTGACTGTGACCCCGAAGATGGAGCTTTGCCTACGCTACCTTTATTATTACGTATTTCCGTTGCCTGAGTTGTATTAAGAACTGGATCATGAGATCCTTATTTGTGTAAGACCTTATGTATGGTTTGTAATGGATGATGTACTGTGGTATCCAATTCTGTTATGTCTCGCAAAAATGGTAATCCTAGGATTGTGATGTATGGCATAGCAGGCATCTGGGATTAAAAATCTGGGTGTTGACATGGGGCCTGCTTACTTGGAGAAGCATGCTCTGGGTGAGGGTGATACCGCCCCGATTCCTGTGGTACCCATCCGGGCGGTGGCTCCTCAGCCGCATGCCAAGAAGAAAAGGAAGACGATGCTACTCGTGAACCTCTCTAACATCCCCTCATGAGTATCTGATGCTTCTCCACTTTGATTTTGTTAAGTTTGCCTTCCATGGTGCTTTATGTTACTCTCCTGCTCTGTTATACTAGGGGTCCTTTTTAGGTGAATCCATGAAGGATAAGAATGAGGAGATGGCGACGGAGTCGAAAGCAGTGAGTGCCAAAGCTGCGATGCCCTCCCCGAAGATACTGAGTTCTTCGAGGCCGAGAAATCATGCGGTTGTCACCCGGAAGACCCAAGTTGTACCTTCGGATTCTTTGGGTGGCCATGTAAGTGTGTTTGAGAATGGTGCGAATGAGCCCCTGAGCCCTTTATATTTCTGCAGCCCTTCGTCCGCGACCTACATTGTCTTGGGAAGCAGTATCTTTCCTTAGAGGAAAACTTTCAGCGGCTCCAAGGTAAGTATTATACCATTTGTATATTGCAGATGTATGTTCTATAGTTTGTATTATGACTCTTTTCCCTTTTGGTTTGCATATGAGAACAAGAAGGCTCTCCGCAAGCTAGACTCTCTCAGAAAGAGTCGAGGCCAGGTGGAGGCCAAGGCCAAATATGTTGTGGAGGCCCTCGAGCGCTTCAAGAAGGAGGCCAAGGAGCATGAGGAAAAACTTGCGGCTGACGCTGCCTCATGGGAGAAGGCGATGATGGAGCAGCTGATGATTGTTGCCAAAGCATTGCCTGGTAGGTCACTCGAACTAATTTTTCCTTCAAGCTTTTAATGCTTTATCTTCCTGTGATCTTAACCTGCTCTTGTCGCATCTGTAGATGCCAATGGCACTGTGTTTTACCGCGATGTCTTGGATCACGGGGCCCCCTTCACGGATGTGGTTTCTACGGTCGAAGACCGTTGCAGCTCCACCGTCGAGACATTGGCCAAGGAAAAAGAGGTCCTCGGCTGGTTCTACTGGGAGATCTTTCCATAGAGCGTAGCCCTTGACGAGATCGGCTCCTTGGCGAAGGCCTTGGCAGGGGATACACCTACGGAGTATAAGAATGCCCAGAAGAACATGGGAACCATTCTTGGCCTAGAGATGGCGCTGGCGTTTGACGCACAGCTGAACCTGAGCAGGCCACCTCCAAGATGTCATTGGTGGCGGATGGCACTGAGGTAGCCTTCGCCCCCTTCGCCTCACGCTGCAAGCGTTATGGACCATTCCTAGTTGAGCTTCTAGCCACCTATGTGTTAGAGAAGTGGCGGGTGGTTTCAACGCAAGCCTCAGAGCCTAAAACTACTTCAGATGCGGCTAATCCTTAGGGTCCTTCTGCTTCGTATTTGCTTACATAGGATTGTTATTCTTTTGTTACATGTCTTGTAATATTTTGTACTATGACTTTTGGGCCTATCACGTAGTGGTCCTTATGTGAATATATGATTTTGTCCTTTTTATGTTGTGAGCTATTTATTTTTTCCTTATACATTGTCGTTTGTGTGCCTCTTACGACCCTTCAGATGTTGATCCGACGATTCTATCAGCTCCTTTAGTCGCTACTCGCTCAAAAGCAAGTGAAGCATCTCAGTTGTTGCTGCTTCCTGATCGCATTCGAAGTTTGGCGAGGGACGTCCTTGGCATCCATGGCCATGCCGATGTTTGGAAGTCCAAAACAGAGTTGGCTGTTGCTAGGGAGGAGTATTTGCTCGAAGAGTTTTGGCAGATTGGCGAACAACTTTAGTGTAAGTGTCCACCAAGTTCTTCTTATGGTCTTTGCAGATGCGCCCGATGTTTCTGTTTTTTGAGTTGTTGCTCTTTTTGTAGTTGTCAATCTTCTTCTGCAGGAAGAGAAAGAGCGTGTTACTATTCGACTCAACTGCCTCACCCAACAGGAGTTGGAGGCCGGGGGGCTCTTTTGGATGGACCGTGATCGAGCAACCGTGAAGCGATGGTACAGGATCGTGTCCATTAGGTGTTACAGGTGTTGAAGCATATGAGGTCGTCATTCGCGTCTATTTGGTCTGCCATGTTCCCTTTGGATGCGGCTCCGTCCAGTTTTCTAGGGGTTATTGGGGAAGTTTTGGAGCATAGATGCCGTGAAGGGGCTTGTGCACCAGCAGCTTATTGCGGGTGCAAAGGCAGCACTGGCCCTTGTTCGGCTGCATCGCCGGGATGTGGACTTGGTAGATATAGCAGCAGGGCCGCCCGTTCTGCCAGATGGTATGGCGTGGAACATGCGCGCTCACTATGAGGCGGTGGCTCGCCATGCCGAAGACATCGTGCAGCTCTTCGGCGATCATCCAACGTTCTTCTTCGGCGTGGATGACTGCTTTTTTCCTGTAAAGTTGTTCAGGGCAATGTAAAATTTGTATAGTTTCTGTTGGGCTGTTACTACCCTTGTAAAATTTGTAAAATGAGTTTGCATGTAATGCATTGTTGTTGTAAAATTTGCATGTCCTTTTCGTTATCCTGACGTGGTCAGCTACTCAGGTGGATGTGTTAGTGTAAGAGTCGACGAAGTCATTGGGTGGGGCGCAACCCCCAAGCGTGTTGTATGAATGTAAGTTTTCATGAGGAAAATTGTATTGGCCAAGGAACTTAGCTTTTATTCATCACATAGTAGGGGATATAGGGTTCGGCTGAGTACCCTGGCTGAAGAGTCTTATTGTAAGTAAAACCAACTAAGGGTAGAAGCATCGCAGTTCCGTGACGTTCCAAGGGTTGGAGTATGATACTCTGGATTCCACGTCCTTAAGGTGGTAGGCGCCACCTGGAATGACTTCGGTGCCCACGTAGGGGCCTTCCCATAGTGACGCGAGCTTCAGGTGCCCCTTTTGCTTGAGCCACAAGATGAGGTCTCCTTCGATGAAGGATCTTGGACGCAGTCGTTGGCTATGATAGTGCGGAGGCTCTACTGATACACCATCAAACGAGTAGCGGCAATGTCGCGTGCTTCGTCCAGCAGATCGACGGCGTCTTCAAGTGCGGCTGTTGATTCAGCCTCATTGTATGTGTCGACCCATGGGTCCTTGTGGCGTACTTCGGTTGGTAGCACTGCTTCGACTCTATGCACCATGAATAAGGGCATGTAGCCAGTGGCGCTGTTTGGCGTCGTACGGAGGCTCCAAAGGACAGCGGGTAGCTCATGTGCCCAGGCTCCTGCTAGTCGTTTGAGAGGGTGCAAGAGTCACTTCTCGATCCCGTTACAGACGAGGTCGTTGGCCTTTTAGACATTGCCGTTTGTATGTGGGTGTTCCACTAAGGCATACATGATGTTGATGCCGAGCCCTTCGTAGAACTCCTGGAACTCCTTTGAGGTGAAGTTTGTTTCGCTACCGGTGATGATGCTATGGGGCACCCTGAACCTATAGACAATAGATTGGAAGAACTTGACAATGGTGTCACCAGTTTGGTTGGTGACGGGCGTAGCCTCGATCCACTTGGTGAACTTTTTGACTGCTACCATGTTGAGGATTTTTGCAGTTTGCCGACCATGTTGAGTCCCCATTGGGTGAAGGGCCATGCCAGTGGTATGGGCCGTAGCTTTGAGCCTGGTGCATGTGGTTTGTCGGTGAACCTCTGGTGGGCGTTGCACTTCTCGATGATGTCCTTGGTGTCATGCATCGCAGTTGCCCAGTAGAAGCCAACTCATAGAACCTTGGCCACTAGGACGCGGCTGCCGGCATGGTGGCCGCATATTCCTTCATGGATGTCTAGGAGAATTATTTTCCCATCGTTGTTGGTGACACATCGCTGGAGTACCCTGTTGGTTGTGCATGCTGCACTTCGTTGGAAACCCCAACAGCAAGATGTGATGAGCACAGCAGCAAGTTTTCCCTCAGTAGAGACCGAGGTTATCGAACCAGAAGGAGGAAAGAAACGTCCCAAAGGTGTTGCAAGCAACGTGGAAACCTGCACAACACAAACTCAAGACTTTGTCCCAACGAACAATGAGGTTGTCAAGCTCACCGGTTTGCTGTAACAAAGGATTCACAGTATGGTGTGGAAGGTAATGGTGGTTTACAACAATTAAACAGTAATAGTGGAAGATGTATCAATGGTAAAGATTGGACCGGGGTCCATAGTTAACTAGAGGTGCTCTCCTTAGATAAACAACATGGCATGAAGGGTAAACAAATTACAGCAGGGCAATTGACAGGAACTGAGAAAGGCATAACAATGCAATTACTAGTCAGAAAGATCCTATGAGATTCGATTGGGTAATACAACAAGATACATAGACCACCATCCAACTGCGTCTATGACTAGTAGTCCACCTTCAGGATATCATCCAACCCCCTCTAGTATTAAGTTGCAAGCAACATACAACTACTTTAAGCAAAGTGTGTAAGGTAAACAATCCACTTGTTCCATGAACAAGAAACCGTTGTTTTCTCCCTAGTGGCAACAACACATCTACAACCGAAGAGATTTCTGTCACTTCCCTTGGAAACTAGAGGCATGAACCCACTATCGAGCATAAATACCCCCTCTTGGAGTCACTAGCAACTACTTGGCCAGGATAGTTACTAACAACGGAGAGCATGCAAGATCACAAACAACACAGACATGATAGAATCAAATAGACAAAACCATTAACCAAACTGACATAATAATCTCAATATCCACCGGATCCCCGTAAACACAACATGCATGATTACAAATAGATTAGATCTTGATCATGAACGGAGCTCATAAGATCTATACATGAAAGCACAAGGAGGATATACAATCATCTAGCTACTACATGGACCCATAGACCAAGGTGGAACTACTCACGCATCATAACGGAGAAGAAGGCCTCTGGGATGATCTCCCCTCCGGCAGGGTGCTGGGAAGAACTTTAGATCCTCCCGATCTAGGGAAGATGATAGCGGCAGCCATAGACGGTTTCGTGGAGTTTTGATCGGGTTCCTAGGGTTTCTGCATCGGGGGCTTCTTATAGGCAAAGAGGCGAGGCAGGGGGTACCCGGGGGGGGGGGGGGGGCACACCCTGCCCAGGCGCGGGCCAGGCTTGGCCGCGCCTAGGGGTGTGGCCACCCCGTGGCACTTCTCCGTCTCGTCTTCTGGATTCATGTCGCCCACGGTAATATATTGACTTTGGCTTTTGTCCCGTCCAATTCCGAGAATATTGATTTTATGCATTTCTGGAACCAAAAACAGAAGAAAACAGGCAACTGGCACTGTGGCAACTTGTTAATGGGTTAGTTCCAGAAAAGATATAAAAACACCTCAAAGTGTAGACAAAGCAAATCAAAGAAGATAATAAACAAGCATGGAACATCAAAAATTATAGATACGTTTCCGACATATCATACCCCGATGATGTTTCGCTTGTATAGCTCGATGTTGATGATGGTGAAGGCTATTGAACAGCGGGCGATCTGCCTGGCGTTAGTAGGGTCGTCCGACAGTTGCTTGCTCAGCAGATACTTGACATATGGTTGAGTCCATGTTTTCTCGATTGCAAGGACTTGCATGAGGCTCACCAGCTCGACGTCTGTCTCCAGCTCTTCAGATGCCTCCATTTTCTCGGGTGGCATAGCCCCCGTGTGTCCCGCAGCATCGGTTGTGCCCTTGGGAGTTTGGCGCTTAACAGAGCGCTCGCAGATTTGCTCGAGGAAAAAGCCTGGTGGTACTGGAGCGCATGTGGAGCAAATGTTGGTGAGCTTGTCAGACTCCTCATTGCTTTCCTGGCCGACATGCCAGAGTTCACAGCTATCAAAGTCTCCTTCGAGTGAGTTATAGAGGTCAAGGTAAGCAACCATGTTGTCACTGACGGCATCGCACTGGTTCATCGTCTACTGGAAGATGAGGTTGGAGTCACCATAGATAACTACTCGCGTGGCACCGCAGATTGTAGACATTTGAATGCCATGGATCAGTGCCTCGTATTCAGCCTTGTTGTTGGATGCGTGGAACCTCATCCGCAGCACATATCACATCTTGTCCCCTTGTGGGATATCAAGATTACTCAGGCTCCGGTTCCGGTGTCACGTTTGGATCTGTCGAAATGCATCGTCCAGAGCTGGGACATGTCCAAAGTGTCTGGCAGGTGCAGATCCATCCAATGTATGAGGAAGTCAGGGAGCACCTGCGATTTGATGGCGGTGCTCCTTTCGTAGATGATGTCCCATGGGGACAGCTCTATGCCCCACAGGGCTACTCGCCCTCTGGCTTCGGGGTTGTTGAGGATGTGTGATAGTGGTGCGTCGTTGACAACCACAATCTGATGCTCTTGGAAGTAGTGGCGCAATCGACGTGCTGTCAGGAATACATCGTAGGCGAGCTTCTGGTAGTGGGGATACCTTTGCTTTGTAGGTGTCAGTACCTTGCTGAGGTAATATACTGGGCGTTGTACACTGTGGGTTTTTCCTTCTTCGAGTCGTTCGACCACAAGGGTTGTGCTGACCACTTGGTGAGTTGCAGCAATGTAGAGAAGCATGAGCTCTCTCTCCGCTGGCGTCACCAGTACGGGAGATGTAGAGAGTAGGCGTTTGAGGCCTTCGACTGCCTCGTCTGCTTCAGCCGTCCACTCAAATTTGTCAGCCTTGCGGAGCAGCTGGTAGAAAGGAAGAGCCTTTTTCCCATGCGGCTGATGAACCTACTGAGCGTTGTGATTTGCCGAGCTAGCTGCTGGACTCCGTTGACGTTCTTCTGCTTCTCCATGTCTAGTATAGCCTTGATTTTCTTCGGGTTGGCCTCGATGCCCCTCTCGGAGATAAAGTACCCGAGCAGTTGTCTGGATGGGACGCCGAAGGCGCATTTTTCCGAGTTCGGCTTGATCCTGAACCGATCGAAGTTGTCAAACATCTCGCGGAGATCGTCTATCAATGCACTTCTCTCCTTGGTCTTTAGCACTATGCCATTGACATAGACCTGGATGTTCCGACCGATTTGGTTCTTTAGGCAAGCTTGCATGCACCTTTGATAGGTTGCACCTACGTATTTTAGCCCGAAAGGAACTATATTGTAACAAAAGACCCCGAACAGCATAATGAATGTCGTCTTCTATTGATCCTTGACCTTCAGTCGAATCTGATGGTAGTTTGAGAAGGTGTCAAGAAACGAACTCACAGCCCACGGTGGAGTCGGTGATTTGATCAATCTGTGGCAGGGGAAGTGATCCTTTAGGAAATGCTTGTTGAGGGCCGTAAAATCCATGCACATTCGCAGGATGTCCGTGTCCTTGTTCGGTACTATCACAGGGTTAGCTACCCATGTGCTCTCTTTAATCTCTCTTATGAAGTTAGCATCGAGGAGTTTGTTGACTTTGATGCCAATTGTTTCAGCTCTGCCTTCGGACAGTCGATGCATTGTCTGCTTGACCGGTCGTGCATCTAGATAAACATTGAGTGCATGCTCGGCAAATTCCCTGGGAACTCCTGGCATGTTCGCAGGACACCAGGCAAAGATTTCCCAGCACTCATGGAGGAATTTGACGAGTGTGAGTTCCTATGCGGAACTAAGGTTATTAGCGATGAGGGTCACCTTGGCGGGGTCCGTCGGGTGGACCTGCACCACCTTGGTGTTGGCTGCGAAGTCAAAGGATAAGTCAGGTGCATTCTTCTTGGTCACAGGGGGCAGATTGTTGTATGTCGACTCCTTCAACCTTGCAAGCTCCTCTTGCATGCCGAAGGACTGGGAGATTATGTTTAAGTCTCCATCGCAGTTATCGGACTTGGTAAAGCTCCTTGGGATGATGATGGCACCGTTGGGTCCTGGCATCTTCAGCAGTAGATACGCGTAGTGCGGTACCGCCAAGAATCTTGCGAATGCCACGCAGCCAAGGATGGCATGATATTGTGAGGGCTAGTCGACCACCTCGAACTCAAGACGCTCGCGTCTGAAATTCTTGGGGGTGCTGAAGATGATGTCGAGCCATATTTTTCCCAGGGGGCACACTCCTTTCTGTGGGATGATGTCGTGGAAGGTTTATCTGAAGCCTCCAGACTGCATAGCGGGATTCGCATAGCTTCGAGTGTGCTGGCGACCATGAGGTTTATGCTGCTACCACCGTCCATGAACACACGACTCATCTCAAATCCACCAATATGAGACTCGAGCACCAGGGCGGAGTGGTCGGGGCGAGGAATTTGGCGAGGGTGGTCGGATCGGTCGAAGGTGATGCAAGGCTCCGAGCCACTGAGGTACTCAGGTATGGCCGACGGAGAAGTGACGGCCGGATTTATTTGGCGAGTGATCGTCTTCTGTATCATGTTGGATGGACGCCCCTTTTGTATCATCATGGTAGCCAGCGGTCGTGGATACTATTCTACTGCATTGTTTTGGGCCAACACAGCCGCAGGCTATGCGGGTGCTCCGGGTGGTGGCGGTGGAGCTCCATATGCGATGGTTCCAGGGGTAGAGTCGAACCCCTTGTTCATTGTGTTGCGTCGTAACTGGGCGTAGCTCTCGTGGAGCTTCTGTAACTCCCTACAGTCCTTGAGCAGGTGGCTAGCTTTCTTCTTGCTGTCATGCTTGTCGATGTAGAAGTGGATGGTGTAGGGACCCGACAGTTTGTCGAACGCGGATGGTTCTTCATCGCGAGTGTGGAGTTGCCATGTTTGGGTGGTTTTCCCACTATCAGGGTAGCTGCTGCTCCGGTAGCCGCTGTTGCGGTTTCCATCGTCATGTCGGTCGACGTAGCCAACCGCGAGCATGTCAACTTCCTCGCGATCTTCGTAGACATGCGCTCTTATTTTTCCGCGATGGTCGCGGCTGCTATCGAGGTCATCTTCATCATTCGAACATGTTCGGTTGACGACATCCTCACCATCAGCCTAGTGATTGGTGATATCCATCAGATGGTCGATGGTTTTGGGCTTGATGCGGCCTAGCTCCTCTCTTTGTTCGCGGCGCCTCACGCCACTATTAAAGGCGCCTATTTCTCTTTCCTCCGAGATGTCCTCGACGGAGTTCTTTATGAAGGACCAACGTTAGACGTAGGAGCGGATGGACTTGTTGGACCGTTGACAGCAGGCACGCAGCTCTTCGATTGAGGATGGTCTCTTGCAGGTGACCTTGAAGTTGCGAATGAAGCAGTAGACTAAATCTTTCCAACTGCGAATGGATCCAGAGGGGAGGTTATTGAGCCAGGCTCTGGCCGCGCCTGTCAACTGAAGTTGGAGGCCCTGCATGGCCGTGTTCTTACTCCCTCCGTATAGCTTGACTGATGATATGTGACCGTCCAGCCAGATCTTTGGCTCCTGCAGGCCGTCGAACTTTGGATTGTACGAAGGCAGTTTGAAGCCCTTAGGCATTCACGATTGCCGTATGGCTCGTCTGAAGCACCTGGCGCCATAGAGCTCTATGTATTCATCTTCCCACTCCATGGAGCACGCGCATTTAGCACGCTATTTGTCGATCTTGTGCTGGGTGAGCTCGTTACGGGCGTCGTAGTTGTAGCTCCTTCGCCGCGGGCTGCGGCATCGCCACAACAGGTCGTGATCTTTCTCATCATATGAGGGTGTGCAGCTCCTTGTGAACTTGACTGCAGCCTTTTTCTTTGGCTTCGGAGTCTCCTCTCCGGTTAGCGTGGCTCCGACGAGGCCGAGGCCTATGATTGCGGACTTGTGGATGGCGGATCGTGGATCCTCAACTGGTGGTTGGTTGCCGAGCAGGTACGTAGTAGCTGCTATGACCGCGGCCTATGGCGTCTTAGGCATCATGTTGCCTTGGGACTCCATCGACATAAAGGATAAGTCGAGTGCCTTGGTGGCCTCGTGTCTAGCGCTAGGGTCCATGCGCTCTAGTCGAGAGCGACTCTTGTAGGTGTCGTTGTCATCGTTTCCTTTCGAGGAGGATCCATGGATGGAGGAGAACGCGGCCCGTCGAGCACTTGACTCATCGGCTACTCGCCGGCGCTACTCGAGCTCTCTATTCTGCTCGACTTGCCGATTGTGATCCTTTATGAGGAGCCAGTGGTATCCCATCAGCATGTCACGAGAGGCGTAGATTGGCAGAGGGTTGGTACCTCGCACGGCCTCTCAAACTCTTTCCCATTGGGAATCATTGAGATGGATCTTCTGGCGAGCATGATCGCCACTGTTGGCCGCTTCAGATGGCCTGTTCCTGTTGGGATTTGGTGGGGGTGCGCCATTGGCGTTGAGGTTGGGAGGGTGTGTCCCATATGCAGCGTTGGGAGCCTACGGATCGGTTCCATTCACAACGATGGGGGAATTGACCCCGTTGTCGACGTGAGCATCGATGACGACTGCATACATGTAGCGGTGGGGGACATCGTTACTCCCGCACCTCTCAGATCCGGAATCATAGGTTCCTTCCTCTATAGGAGGGTTCCATAGATCGGAATTGCAGCTGCTACTGTCATCCAAACCATACGTCATCGAGGGCGTGCTTAGGACACCGATTGGCGGAACACACGAGGCAGGTGCGATTGCCGGAGGCGCCACCCGCTTAGGGAGACGAAGGGTGCCGATCTATCCCACCAGGAAGCAGAGGCTCCCGAGCATCATATCGACTCCGTATCCTATGGAATCGAAGTTGTGGTAGGTCGCCAGTGAGTGGATGGTGAAGTCGATGGTGCTGAAGAGGAGGTGGTTCCTCATTGTAGAAGAGTCGAAGATTGCGGTGGATGGGGCCATCACGGCCGCTACATCAGCATCCCTAGCTCCCACAGACGGCACCAATTGACGAGGTTTCGACTCGTAAATGCCCATTTTTATGAACTTGGGTTTTGGATAAGGAGGGAACGCTGGAGATCATGGAACGGCTAGCAGATTCGCAACACGAGGACACGGTATTTACCCAAGTTCAGGTCCCCAGAGGGAAAACCCTACTCCTGCGTGTCTGCTCTTAGTTAATGGCGATGACGAAGGTTATAGGGGTGCGCAGATGATATCTGGCAAGGTGTATCCTAGGTATCAGGTAAGGTCCTCCTCGATGTGCCTTCCTAGACATTATATAGATAGGATAGGTTTTGGGGATAGGTCGAGTCGGTTACAATTTTAGGGTTTCTCCCTTCAAGTTTCTATCCGAAGAAGACGTATCCGCCAAGGAGTCGAATCTTCACTGGGCTTGGGTGACCCGAAATCCTCCTAGGCTTTACAATTGAGATACACCTTCTTCATGGGCTCCTGTTGGGCTGTACCAGGTAGGCCAACATCGGGCACCCGTAGGGTATATCCATGTTAAGCACACTATACAATACTACAAAGTTCCACCTTGGTGTCTCCATATATCAATGAAGAACAATGGGCAAAAAGACACATATTATGGTTACATAGAGGAGATATGGTAACTTGATTATGTACCTTCTTTTAAGGTCCCTTTAACGGGAGGAGGGGTTGAGCTAGACAAGAAGTACGGAATGACAACAGTGGATATCAACAATCATGGGTACACAGATGAACCATTCGTCCTAGCTAATGATGTAGCTCAGGTTTTCTATTTCAAGGACATGTCTACCAAACAAAAATAAATAAAAAATAAGCAAACGAATACATCAAACAATGAGCCAAAGTGACACAAACATCATGGGAATGGAGGACTGATATGTCAGAAACGTATCTATAATTTTTGATGTTCCATGCTTGTTTAGTATCCACTTTGCTTTGCTTTGTCTACACTTTGAGGTGTTTTATATGTTTTCTGGTACTAACCTATTAACAAGATGCCACAGTGCTTGTTGCCTGTTTTCTTCTGTTTTTGCTTCCAGAAAATCTAGTACGAAAATATTGCCGGAATTGGACGGGACAAAAGCCAAAGTCAATATTTCACCGAGGAGATCACGGAGTCCAGAGGAGAGACGGAGGGGAGCCATAGGGCGGATGCACCCCCTAGGCGTGGGCCCACACTAGGCCGCGCCTGGGAAGGGTGTGGCCCCCTGGTCGCCCTCCTGCCTCGCCTCTTCGCCTATAAGAAGCCCCTGATGCCTAAACCCTAAGTACCGATCAATATTCCACGAAACCGTCTATAGCCGCCGCCACCATCATCCCTAGATCGGGGGGGTCTGAAGCTCTTCTCGGCACCTTGCCGAAGGGGAGATCATCCCGGAGGCCTTCTTCTTCATCATGCCAGCCTCCGGTATGAAGCATGAGTAGTTCCACCTAGGACTACGGGTCCATGTAGTAGCTAGATGGTTGTATCTCCTCATTTGTGCTTTCATGTCTAGATCTTGTGAGCTCCGTTCATGATCAAGATCTCATCTATTTGTAATCATGCATGTTGTGTTTGCGGGGATCCGATGGATATTGAGATTACTATGTTAGATTGATTAATGGTTTTGTCTTATTGATTATATCATGTCTGTGTTGTTTGTGATCTTGCATGCTCTCCGTTGTTAGTAGCTATCTTGGCCAAGTAGTTTCTAGTGAATCCAAGAGGGGGTATGCATGCTCGATAGTGGGTTCATGCCTCTATTTAATCTAAGGGAAGTGACCGAAATATCTAAGGTTGTAGATGTGTTGTTGCTACTAGGGAGAAAACAACGGTCTCTTGTTCATGGAACAAGTGGATTGTTTACCTTACACACTTTGCTTAAAGAAGTTGTCTGTTGCTTGCAACTTAATACTGGAGGGGGTTCAGATGGTAACCCAAAGGTGGACTTCTAGTCATAGATGCAGTTGGATGGCGGTCTATGTATCTTGTTGTATTGCCCAATCGAATCCCATAGGATCTTGATGTCTAGTATTGCATTGTTATGCCTTGCTCAACCATGTCAATTGCCATGCTGTAATTTGTTCACCCAGCATGCCATGTTTGTTTATCTAAGGAGAACACCTCTAGTGAACTATGGACCCCGGTCCAATCTTTACCATTGATACATCTTCCACTATTACAGTTTACTTTGTGCCAAGCTACTATTTCCTTCCACACCATATAGTTAATCCTTTGTTACCGCAAATCGATGAAATTGACAACCTCACTGGGCAAATTCTTGAGTTTGTGTTGTGCAGGTCTCCACGTTGCTAGCAACACCTTTGAGTCGTTTCCTTCCTCCTACTGGTTCGATAACCTCGGTTTCTTACTAAGGGAAACTTGTTGCTTTGCTCATCATACCTTGCTCTTGGGGTCTTCCAATGAAGCGCCCATGATAATACCGTGAGCTTCATCAACCTATTTTTGGCGCCATTGCCGGGGAGGATAAGGACGTCTTCATGATGACCCACAAGTATAGGGGATCGCAAGAGTCTTCACGGGTAGTATTACTTGCAAGGGGAGCCAAAGAATACTTGCAAGCCTTAACAACTGAGTTTTCAATTCAGCTGCACCTAGAAATAGTTCTTGCTCACAGAAGTTTATCAGTAGCAACAGTTTGGTAGTAGAAACAGCAAAATAACACCAATAGTAGAACAAGAGTAATAGTAACAGTAACATAAACAGTAGGATTTGAGTGTGGTAGGCATAGGGATGGATGGACGGGCGTTGCATGGACAAGTCTAAACATGTAACTTCAAGATCTAGGGCATTGCAGATAAATAAGAATAAGCATCCAAGTACTAAACAATCCTAGGCATGTGCTCCATATATAGTCATACGTGCTCGCAATGAGAACTTGCACAACATCTTCTCTCCAGCCAACCCGTTGCAGCGGGGCCTCTAGGGAACTACTGGCATTAAGGTGCTCCATTTAAGAGAGCACCAGATCAAAGCATTAACACTCCATGAACACATGTGATCCTCACATCACAACCATCCCCTCCGGTTGTCCCAATTTCTATCACTTCGGGGCCTTTGGATCCGGACAATGATATGTGTACACAACTTGCATATAAGATCACAAACAATACTATCATAATGATTCAATAATAAGTTCAGATCTGAGATCATGGCACTCGGGCCCTAGTGACAAGCATTAAGCATAACAAGTTGCAACAAAGTCAAATAGCACTAATAGAGATACTAAGCACTATGCCCTAACAATCTTATTCGATTACATGATAGAACTCATCCAATCCCTACCATCCCCATAGCCTACTACAGGGGATTACTCACTCATGGATGAGGGAAACATGGATGGTTGATGGAGAGGCGTTGGTGATGATGATGGCGATGATCCTCTCCAAATTCCCTATCTCGATAGGGTGCCAGAACAGATTTTCTAGATCCGAACCTTTGTTTCTGGTGGTGGCGGCGCAGCGGAACTCTCTTTGGAAAAACGTCGAACCCCCCTCGGTTTTTAGGTCAAGGGGTAACTTATAGGTGAAGAGGGAGCCCGAGGGGGTGCCTGGGGTGGCCGCACCCCCCTAGGCGCGGGCTAGGCCCACCCGCGGCTGGCAGGGGTGTGGGCCCCCAGGCATCCACTCTGTCTCGTACTCTGGCTCAGTGGATCTTCTGGTGAAATAGGATTTTTGGCATATTTTCCAGGATTTTTCCTGATAGTTGATTTTTTGCACAAAAACTGGACACCAAGGTAATTCTGCTAAAAACAACGTTAGTCTGTGTTAGTTGTATCCAAATCACACAAGTTTAGAGGAGAAACAATAGCAAAAGTGTTCGGGAAAGTAGATACGTTTTGGACGTATCAACTCCCCCAAGCTTAGCTTATTGCTTGTCCTCAAGCAATTCAGTTGACAAATGAGTGCGATAAAAGAACTTTCACGAACACATTTACTTCATATGATGTATATATTCTCAGCACAGGAGTAGATGCTTATACAATTCATAATAAGAAGTATGCAACTAAGTCTACTCAATAGTCATTGCAAGCTATGAAGAGAACCCAACTCAATAATAATAAGTAGCATGAAACATAAACATAAGCAACATTGCAATGCTCATAATAAGGTATGATAGAGTGGTATCTCACTTGCCTTTGTTTGGAGAGAACAATATAAATGCCAAGGCACCTCTGAAGTTCAAGTGAAGACTAGAAGTAAAGATATCAGAGATACAAGCATCAAAGATGTGACATAATTAACCAAGTTTTGAGACAAACACAAGAATGACAACTATGCTCTCAAGAAGGTGCTCATAGAATAAGCGGCGACTCAACAAGGATGTGAATAGGTTTTGAAAGGCTTCCCAATGCTGAAAGTAAGGTACTCATTAGCTTTGAGCTCTCATTTCCCCTATCATAGGCATCTTTATATGGTTAAAGTGAAAGTGAGGTCCAATCTGAGTTATATGCTTAACAGACCATAAACAAGAAATACCATGTCCCTTGAGTACGAGGGCCGCTCCGCGTGCTACTCAACTTTGGTTACCTGTAAGTTCTTGTCATTGTAATTGCATGCATATCATAGAGAACCGCCAACGGGGTACCCCTTGCACATGATACATGAGCTATCCCGTGATCAAAATGACACGGCAAGTAGACAATGAGCATCTCAGCGATCTTTTTATTTACTATGTGCATAGCTTTTTTATTGAGGATGCTTCATAAATGCTCATGATGGTGATGCTGCAAGTTTCCACCATGATTAGGCATGGCTTAGGCTAGCGGCCCAGGCGTTTCTCTAACACAATGTATAGACTCCATGAACTCACAAGATCCCCTTTTATTTCACACCGACGACATCCGCAAACAAAAGAGAAAGGTATCAACTGGATATGTATCCATAAGTGTTGAAAGCGTTCCCCGTGACAGCACGGTTCTACTAACTCCCAGCCTATAATTTGCAAGCATATAACTTTCATGGACAAGTCACAATGGTTCAGGATTATTAAATGCAAGGAAAAAAGTGTGCCATCAAGTTCGTGAGAGCTTTACTAACTAACTTTCTCAAAACAGACAAACATTTTATTTGGAAGAAAAAAGGCATATAAAACATGCGCTGAAATAGCAAATGATGCTAATAGGTAGGTATGGTGGACACTGTTGGCAATATTGGTTTTGGGGAGTTGGATGCACAAGTAGAACTCATACTCAGTGCAAGTGAAGGCTACAAATAGAGAGGGAGCGACAAACGAGAGAGAAATAACTGCCATACTCATGCTTGCAACAAAATAGGACTAATTATGGCATGAAAGTGATACTAGAACTCTGAGGCAAAATAAATCATCGAGGCTTACTAACTATTGTTTAGTCATATGCTTGCGTGAGCATGTGCCAAGTCGATTCACATGAAACTTTCAGAGGAGGATACCACAATATCATACCAAAATATGAATAAAACAATGCAAGCAAACATTCATATGACATGCTAAAAACTATTAGCAAGTTGGACCTAATCATAAGAAAGCAAGAACTACCAAGCATCCATAATAACATACACCTTACACGAATAGGCTAAGCATGCTCACAATGATGAGTATATGTAGAAAAACGAAAACAAATAGAGTTCGTTACCAGCCTCTTATCACACCTCAAGTTTTCTTAATCTTCATTATTGCCCTTCACTCGTGTGACTTGAATAATAACATGAAACCAAAATCCACTGAGGACGGCTGAACCCTGCAAAGAACTCACAAAACCAAAGAAGAACAACAAATATTTTTGGTGTTTTCGATTTTTTTCAAACAAGCAAACAAAACAAGAACAAACCAAGCAAAAACAAACCAAACAAGAGGCAAACAAAGCAAAATATTTTTGGATTTTTCTTTTAAGGCAAACCAAAACTAAAAAGCAAAGAAACAAACCAAGAGAAACAACAAAAATATGTTTGGTATTTTTGTGTTTTGAGAAAGCAGCAACAAGAACCAAAAATAGAGGGAAACAATGGATATACAAAGAACCGACGAAACATGATATGTAGATGAGTGTGATTTCGGTGTACCTCCCCCCAATCTTAGGCTTTTGGCCTAAGTGGGGCTCAATCTCATGGTGCCCAAGAAGGTGCACCTCCGTAGTATGTCGAGGAGGCTCCCTCATCCTGGTATGAGCTCGAGGACTCCCCTGTGTAGTACACAGAGGGGTCGTATGAGGGTGCTTCCCCCTGATAGTGTCCATGGAAGCCAAAAACACGCATCTTGTCATCCATATCCTCCTTGGAGCGTGAAAAAGGTCCCTGAGAAATACTGAACAAAGTGGTTTGGGGTAGAGGGATCTCTCTCTCCTCCCCATCAATAAAAAGCATTCTATAAACCAAGCTCTCAAGGGTAGAGCTAGTGGTGACAAAGTGATGCGCTTTCATAGCAGCAAGATCAAGCCTCTGAGGAGCCTTTCTTCAATGTCATATTATAAGACCTGCCATAAATTTTGAAAGACACAACTGGCTTGAACATGTTGTTAGTAAAAGAAAAGCTCTCCACAAATGTTTTAGTGAGCGTAGCATATTGAACGCTCTCATCCTGCATATAGCTTGTTAGACCAACCCTCTGAACCAAGGTTAAGAAATCATTGTGAATTCTAGCAGCCCGCAAGAAGGTTTGGCAAGGAAAGGTAGAAGGGTGTGCATCCCCCTCATATCCCTCGTCGCCAAATCACGGAGTAATGAGATCCTCATTGTATGGAGGCCTGGCTCAGGAGGATGATCTTGAAGGCCTTGTCCTTATAGGTGCATCACTCTCAAATATTTCACCAAAGGTGTGGTTGTCCATGACCACATTTTTTCTGAAATTTTTATCCAAACATCAAACCAAGTGATTACCAAGTTGATAAATGATGAGCAACTACTATAGGAACTTGCTAGAGGGGTACACATGCATCAAAATGAAATCTCTAAGCATATAACAAGCATGCAAGCTCACACAACCTATCACTTATAGCAGCAAAATACTCAAGATACAATCTACCAATCACAAATCTAATTGGACAAGCGGAGGAGGCACATACCAAGGAGCAATCCCTCCAAAAATTAGCATCAAAGATGGGCTGAGCAAGGAGATCGAAAATCACGAGCAAGAACAACATGAACTCGAGCTTGAGAAAGTTTTCCGGTGTTTTTCGGGATAGATAAAGAAGATGGCTGGGAGGAGGCACCTTGAAGGGGCCCAGGTGGGCAACACTCCACCTAGGCGCCACCTGTAGGGAGGCCGCGCCTACCAGGGGTTTGGGTGCCTGGGGTGGCCCCCTGGGTCACTCCAGTTGTCCCTCTGCCCCTTTTTTGAGGAAACATTTATTTTGAATTTTATGGAATTTTTTGGGAAACTTTATTTTTGGCCAATTTTCAGGGTATGAAAATTGATTTTCTCGCAGAAAAATAGTTTTTTTAGAAGAAGCAAAAGCAAACAAAAACAAAACTACATAAGTTCTAAGACACTCTAACAAGCAAGCAACTAGCAAAACTAAATCTAACAAGAGAAAGAACAAAGACTAGGAAGGAGAAAAGTAAAAGAAAGCAAGAATAACCACAGTGAAAACATTATTTTTTTCATTAAAATCCTTTTGTTAACAAGGTTGATTAAGTCTTGTTACCAAAACAATATTATATGAGACAAAACTTTATATTCCACCAAGTGATTATGTTACCTCAAGCTTGATACCAATGGTCCCAATCATAATAGTTTGAAAATTTTCTGGTGGAATGGGACAATATATTTCTCCAACCTTGATGCTCTCAATATTTTCAATGGAATTCAGGAAATAGCTCTTAGCAACCTTCTTGGGGAAATAGATAGTATGCTCTTTGTCATTAATATTGAATGTTTCTTTTCCTTCATTATAATTGATGACAGCACATGTAGTGTTAAGAAAAGGTCTCCCAAGAATAATAGACATATTATCATCTTTAGGCATTTCAAGCACAACAAAATCAGTTAAAACCAAGCAATTATGAGCCACATCCTCACATATACCAACAGGAATAGTAGTTGACTTATCATCCATTTGCAAAGATATACCAGTTGGTATCAACTTTTCTTGCTAGAGTCTCTTGTAGAGAGAAAAAGGCATAACACTAACTCCAGCTCCCAAATCACATAAAGCAGTTCTAACATAATTGTTCTTAACGGAGCAAGGAATAGTTGGTATACCTGGATCACCAAGTTTCTTTGGAACCTTACCATTGAAGGAATAATGAGCAAGCAAAGTAGAAATCTCCTCATTAGGAATCTTCCTTTTATTAGAGACAATATCCTTCATATACTTTGAATAAGGAGGCAACTTAATAGCTTCAGTCAAAGGAATTTTCAAGAATAAAGGTTTCATCCACTCACAAAACTTGTTGTAGTGTTCTTCCTCCTTTGACTTGTGTTTCTTACCTGGAAAAGGCATAGGTTTCTGCACCCAAGGTTCTCTCTCTTTACCATGTTTATTAGCAATAAATTCTTCCTTAGTTTACATAGTGTTCTTAGTGTGCTTCTCAGGTTCTTCCTCAACTTCCTCCTTATCAGCAGCATCATTTTTATCATTACCACTCTCAGTTTCAACATCAGAGACAGATATACTATTAGGATCTACAGCAGGTTCATATGGTTCCTCAACTATCTTATTTTCTTTTTCTTTCTCTTACGAGGACTACCACTACTTTCACCTTGTTGAGAATCCTGCTCAATTCTTTTAGGGTGTCCTTCAAGATATAAAGGATCTTTTAGGGTCTACTGATGAATCCTTTGGCTCTTCTTCTGATAGTGAAAAAAAGGGATTGATGGGGGGTCTGTGATGGAGGGAGCTCAAGATATGGAGGTTGTCAATCAAGACCAGGAAGTGGTGGCTGTTGACCTGTCTCAACCTGATGTTTCTACTCAGGAAAGTGTGGGTTATCAGTCTGAGCATGTGGCTGGTGTAGAAGAACAAGTTATAAGGATGAGTTCAAGGGTGGCTGATCAAGGTGGGGCTAGAAACATGGCTGAAAGGCATTTGGCTCAACAACCTCCTAGAGATTTATCAGGTATAAATTTAACTTTACATAATTCTTTTGCTGCATTGGATGATGATATCATTATGCATAGAGCTTTGGAGATGGGGATAGATGCTTCTTCTATATCTTTGGATCATATTAATTCTCTGAAAGAATTAGAAATTGCTAGGCATAGTTTGCAGGATAGGAGACAGGTAGAGAATGAGGTTGAGGTTGATTTGAATGAGAAGGTCTTGTTTTTGGACTGGAAGGGTGATAGTAATGATGAGGATGATTTTACTCCTGTGGTTTCTAGGAAAAAAAAGAAAAAGTTGAGAGCTGGTTCTGGTATGAAGGATAGAAAGTTAAAAGCTGCTGCTGTGAAGGTTCACAACTATCACCCTATGAGTGGTGTTGTGACTGGAACAAGAGAGAAAATTTGTATTATGATAGGTGTTATTTTGAATATTATAGGTGTGGGGAAGAAGGGTGTGAGTGCTTATTTGAATAATTTGTTGAGACAGGAGAGAGTGGATTTCATTGGTTTGCAAGAAACTATTAAGAAGGATTATTCTGATGATTTTTTTAGGAGAATTGATTCTATGAATCAATTCTCTTGGAGTTGGCTCCCTTCTGTGGGAAGATCTGGGGGCATTTTGGGGGGCCTACGTTCCTCTAAACTGACTCAGCTTGATGTGTCTGTGGGTAGATTACATGTTAAGATGAAGGTGTTTGATGTTTTGAAACAAATTCAGTGGCATTTGGTGGTAGTATATGGGGCTGCTCAAGAGGAGAATAAAGAGGAGTTTTTATTAGCGTTAGCTGATGTTTGTCAGGATCAATCTATTCCTTTGTTGGTGGGTGGTGATTTTAATATGATCAGGTGTGTTTCTAATAAAAATAAGGGTCATTCTTTGAATAGGTGGGGGCACATGTTTAATTCGATTATTAATGCATATGGTTTAAGGGAGATTCTCATGTCTGGAGGGCAGTTTACATGGTCCAACAACCAGAAAAATCCTACTTTGGAGAAGTTGGATAGAATATTAGTTTGTAAGGAATGGGAGAAGTTGTTTCCTCTTACTACAGTGCACAAGTTGTCTAGAGAAGTTTCTGATCATAGTCCTTTGATCCTGGATACTATGGAAAGGGCAGGAAAATGGTGGTAGGGAATTCAGATTTGAAAAAAGCTGGTTACAGTGTGATGATTTTTTGATCAGGGTGGAGAAAGTTTGGAAAAAACGTGTGAATGGTAAAAACAGTCTTGATATGCTGCAGAAGAAACTTAAGAGTGTCATAAATGACCTGAAAGGATGGGGTGCTCATATAAGGGGTGAGGATAAAAAAAGAAGAAGAGATTGGTGGAGGAGCTTCAGGAATTGGAAAGAATTGAGGAGTTGATTTTGCTTACTGCTGAACAACTTAAATGAAAAGCAGTTATTCAGAAAGAATTGCTAGAGGTGTATGAGAATGAGGAGAGATTTTGGCAGCAGAGATCGAGGGATAATTAGTTGCTAAAAGGTGATAATAACACTGAGTATTTTCACAGGATTGCTAATGGGGTGAGAAGAAAGAAAATGATCTTTTCTATGAAAGATGGGGAGAATGAGATTCAGGGGACTCATGATCTCCTGCAGCATGCCACTAATTATTATAAAACTTTGTTTGGTCCTGCTGGTGGGTTCTCTATTAGGCTTGCAGATGACAATTGGAAAGATTGGGAGAAGCTTAATGATGAGGATAGGGAAAAGATGGGGGTACCATTTACTGAGAAAGAGGTTAAGGAGGTTATTGATCAGATGGAGAAAAATAAAGCTGCTAGCCCTGATGGGATTCCTATTGAATTCTATCAACATTGTTGGATGATTATAAAAACAGATGTTATGGCTGTGTTTGAAGATTTTTTGCTCATAAGATTGATTTGAGGAGCATTAACTATGGTGTGATTACTCTGTTGCCCAAAGGTGATGATGCTAATAGAATCCAGAAATATAGACCTATTTGTCTGCTCCAAGTGGTTGTTTAAGATTTTTACTAAGACTCTAACAGTTAGAACTGAGCCTGTAATGGGGAAATTAATTGACACATGTCAGACTGCTTTTATTAAAGGGAGGTTTATTGCAGATGGAGTGACTTTGTTACATGAGATCTTGAAAGAATCGAAAATGCAGAAGCAGCAGGGTGTGGTGTTGAAAATTGACTTTGAGAAGGCTTATGACAAGGTCAATTGGGATTTTTTGTTTTACTGTTGTAAGCAGAAAGGTTTCAGTGAGGATTGGATGATTTGGTTCAAAAGTGTTGTGACTCAGGGTACTCTCAGTGTTAAAGTGAATGGGGAAACTGTCCCTTACTTTGGCAGTTATAAAGGGGTCAGACAAGGAGATCCTTTTTCTCCATTCTTATTCAATTTGGCTGGGGAATGTTTGGCTAAGATGGTGCTTAATGCACAGGCTGGTGGGTTGTTTACAGGGTTGCTTGATAATCTGTTCGATAAAGGGATTGCTATTTTGCAATATGCTGATGATACCATCCTTTTTATTAAAGATGATCCTGAGGGGGCTAGAAACTTGAAGTTGTTGTTGTATTTGTTTGAATCCATGTCTGGTCTCAAGATTAATTTTGAGAAGAGTGAGGTGATGATGGTGTTGGATGATGAGGAGAAACTTTCCAATTATGATGAAATGTTCAACTGTCAGAAAGGTAGTTGGCCAATTAAATATTTGGGGTTGCCGGTTTGTAGAAGGAGATGCACAGTGGCTGAGATGAGTTTTATTGGAGACAGGTTGAAGAAAAAGTTAGATGGATGGATGGGGGGTGCTTTATCTCTGGGAGGGAGGCATGTTAAAATCACTGCTTGTGTTTCCAGTGTGGCTGTTTATCCCATGACTATGTTTCTTTTACACAAAACAAATGTGGAAGAAATTGAGAAACAAACTAGATCCTTCTTTTGGTATGGGAAGGTGGGAAAAAGAAAATATCATCTGGTTAAATGGAAATTTGTGTGTAGACCTAGGAAAAAAGGAGGACTGGGGATTAAAAACATTAGACTTTTTAACATTTGCTTGCTTTGTAAGTGGTGGTGGCGCCTTGAAGCTGAGGAGGGTCCATGGCAAGTTTTTGTGAGAAAGAAGTATTTGAAGAGAGGAGGGATCAGTGTTGTGAAACACAGACAGAATGATTCTCCATGTTGGAATGATTTGATTAAGATTAGGGATCTTTATTTGGCTAGTAGGAAAATGAAAATTGGTAATGGGGAGTTGACTGATTTCTGGCATGATGCTTGGTGTCTGGATATGCCTTTGAAGGATAAGTTCCCTGACTTGTTTGATATTTGCCAGAATCAAACGATCACTGTGGCTGATATGGCAATAAAAAGGTGGAGATGCTCTTTTAGAAGGTGGTTGGATGTTGATGGGTTGAATCATCAGGAACAATTGAAAAATCTGTTGTCTGGGGTAAGTTTGAATCAGGAAAAAGACAGGCCAGTGTGGATGTGGAATAAATCTGGCAAGTTTTCTGTTAAGTCGATGTACACACATTTGTCGAATATAGGGATTGATAGAAGTTTCAAACATCTGTGGAAAGCTAAAATCCCTCTGAAGATTAAAATTTGGTTGTGGCTTATCTGGCACAATGCTATTCTCACCAAAGATAACATGAGGAAGAAGAATTGGGTAGGAGATTTTACTTGTAGATTTTGTAGTGAGGATGAAAACATTGGGCATTTGTTCTTTTCTTGTGTGGCAGCCAGATATGTTTGGGGGGTGGTTGCCAGAGCTATTGGTGTTGCGAATAGGCCTGGGTCCTTTTCTCGGTACTTTTGGTGGGCTTCACAGTTTTTGGGCGTCAGCAGGAATGTGCAGATTACGGTGGTGGCGGCAATTTGTTGGGCTATTTGGAAGCTCAGGAATAGGGCTTGTTTTAAAAAAAGCTTATTAATTCGCCTGTTGATTTGGTTATATATGCCTATGTGTTCATTCGTTATTGGGCAGGGCTGCATGGGGAGGAAGACCGGGCGGTGTTGTAAGCTGGAGCTGATACTCTGCAACAGAATGCGCTGGCTGATGCGGCAGCTATGGATGTGGCTCCTGTTCCTTTTCTTGGACTGCCAGCAATCCCTGAAGATCGTACTCATGAAGCTCCGGAACTGGAAAGGGGGCGGGAGAAAAGAAGGAGAACCTGAAAAAGCTGGTTTGTGAGAAGATTGTGTTGGCGTCTCACGTGGCTTTCTTCGCTTGGTCTGATAGCTCCTCGTTGTGTTTGATAATACTGTTCCCCACTAGCCTGAGGGCGATGTTCTTGCATCTCCAGCCTTCTCCCTTTTGTCTGTTTAGCTTGTTTGGTTTGTAATATGGATTCCTTAAGTCGTTTTGACCCCCTAGGTGGGTCAGTACTACGTTTGTGTGTTTGTGGTTGTTGTTACGTTGTCTGATGATAATGGAACCCGATCCCTCTTTTTGGGGGATTGTATGGAAAAAAATAAAGGATCTTGAGTAGCCATACCACTCCTAGTTCTAATTCCATAAGCATGTTTATCTCTTGAGGCATTAACTAGCATATCCTTTTGTACCTTAGCAAGTTGATCAAGTAGGTTTTGAACCATCTGAAAGTGTTTACAAAGCATTTTTAATATCATTTGAAGTTCTTTCCACAATATCTTTCAACTCTTTAATAGCTCTAGAGTTTTCCAATAAATGATTCTAAACTTGTTTATTAAAATTACCTTGCTTAACAATAAAAATGTCAAGTTACTCTAAACATTGATTAGGAGGCTTACCATAAGGAATATCACCTTCATCAAAGTGTTGGAGAGAGTTTACCTCAATAGTGGATGAGTGAGGAATTGGCTTGCATAATTCTTCTATAGGAGGTAGATTCTTCACATCTTCAGCTCTAATACCTTTCTCCTATAGACACTTCTTAGCTTCCTTCATCACTTCATCATTTAATGCAATAACTCCCCTCTTCTTTGGTGTTGGTGTTGAAACTGGTTTAGGCACAACTGGTTTAGGAGTAATAGGCTTAGGTGTATTTAGCTTAGTTGAAGTCCAATCATCATACTTCTTGCTTATTTTAGCCATTAGTTCTTCAGCATCTGTAGGAGTTCTTTTCCTGAAAACACAATCAGCAAAGCTATAAGGTATGTCCTAGAATCATCAGTTAGTCCATTATAATAAATATCAAGAAGCTCATTCTTAGGTAATGGACATCCAGGATGTGCATGAATCAAGGCACATAACCTTGTCCATGACTCAGGAAATTTCTCTTCTTATCCCTGTTTAAAATCAAAAAGTCTCTGCAGAGAAGCATGTCTAACACTAGGAGGAAAATATTTCTGGAAGAAAGAAGCAAACAAACAATCTGCGCTATCAATGGAACAAGGAGGTAATATATTAAACCAATCCCTAGTTTTCCTTTTAGTGAAAAGGGGAAGATCTTAGTAATAAATTACTTGCGCATCTTAAAATCATCAGAGAATGAAGCACTCATAGTAGAAAGCTCATTCATATGAGCCACAGCACTCTCAGTTTCAATCCCACAAAAAGGTTCTTCTCAACATTGTCCAAATAGGATAAATCAAGACAAAAATCATAATATTTATCTTTAATATCTATGGGAGAAGTGGCAAACTTAGGATCAGAGGACAGCTTAGGAATAATGGTGTGTCTAGCTAGGAGGCTCTTAATAGAACTAGTACCATGTGTGTTTTGGCACTCTTCAATAAATTCATCAGTAAACTCAATGTAACCATCATTAATATCATAACTCTCTCTAGACTCAGGTGAGATAACAAGTGTAACAGTGTCTTCACTAGGAGTTTTGGTATTTCCTAGACTAGCCATAGTAGCATCTAGGAAAGGACCTAATGAACCACTCACATCAAGCACAGTAGAAGTAACATCATGAGTATCAAAAGTAGTTTCAGACTCAGCAGTAGTAGCAGTGTGTGTAGCATGTGTATGTGGTGGTAGAGTAGCAAGCTTACTTATAACAGACGGTGAATCAAGAGCAGCAGAGGTGTTTAGGACTATACCTCTTCTTGTAGTGCATGGTAAAATAGGAAACTTTCCATCATGAGACTTCCCTATGATGAAAGGAGTAGCAGTGAACAATAATAGATCCAAGTGAACTTACAAATAAAGCTATGCTCTCCGGAAACGGCGCCAGAAAATAGTCTTGATGACCCACAAGTATAGGGGATTGCAACAGCCTTCGCGGGTAGTATTACCCAATTTATAGATTCGGCACAAGGGGAGCCAAAGAATACTTGAAAGCCTTAACAACTGAGTTGTCAATTCAGCTGCACCTGGAAATAGTTCTTGCTCACAGAAGTTTATCAGTAGCAACAGTTTGGTAGTAGCAACAGCAACAGTAGAACAAGAGTAATAGTAACAGTAACATCAACAGTAGGATTCGAGTGCGGTAGGCATAGGGATGGATGGACGGGCGTTGCATGGACGAGTCTAAACATGTAACTTCAAGATCTAGGGAATTGCAGATAAATAAGAATAAGCATCCAAGTACTAAACAATCCTAGGCATGTGCTCCATATATAGTCATATGTGCTTGCAATGAGAACTTGCACAACATCTTCTGTCCAGCCAGCCCATTGCAACGGGGCCTCTAGGGAACTACTGGCAATTAAGGTGCTACTTTTAATAGAGCATCGGAGCAAAGCATTAACACTCCATGAACACATGTGATCCTCACATCACAGCCATCCCTTCCGGTTGTCCCAATTTCTGTCACTTCGGGGCCTTTGGATCCGGACAATCATATGTGTACACAACTTGCAGATAAGATTATAAACAATACTATCATAATGATTCAATAATAAGTTCAGATCTGAGATCATGGCACTCGGGCCCTAGTGACAAGAATTAAGCACAACAAGTTGCAACAAAGTCAAATAGCACTAATAAAGATACTAAGCACTATGCCCTAATAATCTTATTGATTACATGATAGAACTCATCCAATCCCTACCATCCCCATAGCCTACTGCGGGGGATTACTCACTCATGGATGAGGGAAACATGGATGGTTGATGGAGAGGCGTTGGTGATGACGATGGCGATGATCCTCTCCAAATTCCCCGTCCCGGCAGGGTGCCAGAACATAGTTTCTGGATCCAACCTTGGTTTCTCGTGGTGGTGGCACAGCGGAACTCTCTTTGGAAAAACGTCGAATCCCCCTCGGTTTTAAGTCAAGGGGTAACTTATAGGCGAAGAGGGAGCCCAAGGGGGTGCCTGGGGTGGCCGCACCCCTCCTAGGCATGGGCTGGGCCCACCCGCGCCTGGCAGGGATGTGGCCCCCCCCCAGGCATCCACTCCGTCTCGTACTCTGGATTCGTGGATCTTCTGGTGAAATAGGATTTTTGGCATATTTTCTGGGATTTTTCCTGATAGTTGATTTTCTGCACAAAAACTGGACACCAAGGTAATTCTGCTTAAAACAACGTTAGTCCGTGTTAGTTGTATCTAAATCACACAAGTTTAGAGGAGAAACAATAGCAAAAGTGTTCGGGAAAGTAGATACGTTTTGGACGTATCACTTCACAAGGGGAGTCCTTCTCAAACTTTCTCTTTACTTTGTTTTTGGTTTGCTTAGTTTCTTTTTCTTAGTTTTGTTTGCCTCTTTTTATCAAAAACTCCAAAAAAAATAGTTTAGTTTGGTTTGCTTTCTCTTATCAAAAACACAAAAAAATAGTTCCCACTCTAGTTGTCGCCTTGCTCTAGATCACCATGTTGTTCTCCAAGTTCACCCTGAAGGACCTTTCGATATGTAGTGGCTCCATAATTGGGAAAGAAAATATTTAAGAGTTCTTTAATCATGTTAGCAAGAATGAGGATATTGAGGATAGACCTATAGAAGAACTTGCTCCTAATTATGAAATTGCTACAGCTTCTTTAGTTCATATGTTGGAGGCTAGGTTTGTTAGCCTTAACCCCATGATGCAAATTGTGTTCCTTAAACTAATAGAAGAAAAGAATACGTAAAAGAGAGAATTTATCCTTGAAACTTTACTAAAAGAGTTCCATGATGTTGCTAAGGAAGCCAAAAAAGTGTTTGAGCATTTTAATATGCTAGGCTCATGTGTAGATGTTGTGGGTACTTCAGATAAAACCAAACCTAGAGAGGAAATTAAGATACCCATACCCTTTAAGCTTGTTGGGATGCATGAAGCTTTTGAAAATAATTTTGATTGGATTGTTTCTAAAAATCCTTTTGATGAAAGTAGTGAACCAAAGAGAGATGAGAAGGGATCGTCCAAAACTCATTTGGATGAGATACCCTTCATAGTTGAAGAGTTTGCAAGTATTGATGTTAATGCTTATTCATTTGAAAATACTTGATTTCTTGCTTCTTGTGCCTAACTTAAAGGCGTAAAAGAAAAGTACTTGTTGGGAGATAACCCAAAAGTTTTCTTGAGTCTTGGAAGTTATTACTTCAGTAATGTCCTCTCCTTATCCTTTTTGTTTGCTTTTTGTGACAAGAATGACCTCTAATGAGAAGGAAGTAAGATTTGGGGAGTTGTTGTCCCGAAATAGATTTTTGTGCTCCACCATCAAAATTCGTGAGGAATATTTGTAAGTAGGATTGAGCTGAAAATTTACTAATAGATCCCCCAGTATATGTTAGCTAACTTTTGTTAGTTTAACACTTTTTGATTTGAGAAACAAAAGGTCTTCGAAAAAATTGGTTTCTACCTGCTAGTCTGTTTTGACAGATTTCTGCCATTATTTGCATTTGCTTCTTATTGATTCCTTTTTGAGTTCTCTTTTTGGGAATTGAGATTTTTGAGGGAATTGCTACAGTATCTTGTGTTTTTAGTGAAAAGTTTTGTTGTTCTAAAGCTAAACCCAAGGGTCTATTATCTTTTGAATACACTAATGTTGCTAATGAAGATTGTGTGAAGTTTTGTATGAAGGAAAAATTTCAAGTGTAGAGAGAGAATGATGTAATGAGATGAAGAATGGACAAACGCTCAAGCTTGGGGATGACACCCCGGTGTCACCCCAAGAAATATCCAAGAGGTACAAGCATCAAAGCTTGGGGATGCCTTGGGCATCCCTTTCTTCATCAATAAAAAGCTCAGCTCTTTCTAGACACTTCGTGTTTTATTGTTTCATGCATTGTTGTGTTGTTCTTGGGGCGTCTTAGTTTTCGTTTGCTTTGCTTAGTTTGTTTAGTTTTCTTGAATAAAGTAGTTTGGACCCTGTTCTCGCTGTGTTGTTTTAAATAAGTTGATTGGTGTTGGAAAGGAGTAGAAAGTTCTTGCTTGAATAGTGCAAGAGGAGCTTGCTTTGACTGTGACTTAGACTTTAGCTTGTCATGCTAGGTGTTGTTTTGACCTTATGCTTAGCGATTATTGCTGTAGCATGACTTGTTCCAAACAATTGGGATTGCTTAGTGTGCCTTGAAGAAATCATGCGTTGTTTTAGCATGCAAGAGCATAGTATTGTGGTATTCTCCTTTGATGTTTTGTTTGGGTTGACTTGGCACATGCTCACACCATGTTATGACTATGAACAAGTCACCATAGCCTCTATGATCATTTAGTCCTTGACTTGTAGTACCACTTTATGCTTTGATTAGTAATGGTTTTTTGCTCTGCATGATTATGGCCATTATTTCTCTCTTAGTTGGTCGCTCCCAGTCTTTTGCTAGCCTCCACTTGTATGAGTAAGCTCTACTCATGCTTCTAACTCCCAAGAAACCAAGTTATTCCATGTGTCCACTATAAATTCCTATGCATGGTGTGTTACACCATTCCAAGTATATTCTTGATTTCAGCTATCTTCCAAGTAAAAAGTATTTTGTTATGTGAAAACTTAGTGATTAAAGCTCTCACGAACTTGATGGCACACTTTATTTTTCTTGCCCCTAATAAACTTGAACCATTGTTGTATATGCTTGAAATTATACGTTGGAATTAGCAGAACCATGTTGTCATGGGGAACGCTTTCAACATTGCACTTGTAGTTTGTACACAGTTGATATCATGCTCTTTTGTCTATGGATGTCGTCAGTGTGAAATGAAAGGGGATCTTGTAAGTCCATGGAGTTATGTATGTGTGTTAGATAAACACTTGGTCCGCTAGCCTAAGCCATGCCTAATCATGGTGGAAACATGCAGCATCACCATAGTGACATCTATGAAGCATTCTTCTTATAAAAAAAGAGATTGAGAAAAGAGACATATGAGAAAAGAGAGAAAAAAGCACCATATTCCCATGGTAAATAAGAAGAATGCTGAGATGCTCATTGTCTGCTTGCCTTGTCATTTTGGCTATGGGAAAGCTCATGTACCATGTGCAAGGGGTACCCCGTTAGCGGTTCTCTATGATACGCATATACTTACTATGACAAGAACTTCCAAGTAACTAAACTTGAGTAGCATGAGGAGCAGACCTCATATTCAAGGGACATGAGATTGCCAACTTATACTTTGTCAAGCATATACTCCATAGTTTGTTCACTTTAAACTTAATCACTTCAAGATTCTTATGATAGGGGCAATGAGGATGAAAGCTAACAAGTACCATAATTTTTGGAAGCTCTTTTTGAAACTTGAGATCCCTGCTTCCCTTTATGAAGGGCCTTTCTTCCACTATTATATTGAGTCTCCACCTTCTACCTTTAAGCACCAGTTAAGAGAGCATAGTTTCCATTCTTAGTTCTATGTGCATTGTCCCAAAACTTACTGATTGATGCATATTGTTGATATTACTTGTTCTTGTGCTATTTGTATATAGTCACTCTTATGAACTTTGAAGGTGTCCTATGCATCTAATTTCTACTCTATGAGGGACAAGCTGATTGCCACTATGCTATGTTTTCTGTATGTGAAACAAATAAACGTTTTTCAATGCATGTTATTCATGATCTTTGTTTGTAGCCTTTCATGTTGCATGCGTATTTGCTTTGTGTTACTGTTAGAACTCCATCTTTCATGCACATGTTTAGAGTTCTTTGATCCCAGCTTTCAATGCTTGCAAATGGTTTGATCTTGGTTTTGATGGTGCATGTCACCTCAAAAATTATTCTTTTTATCACTTACATACTCGAGGACGAGCAGGAGTTAAGCTTGGGGATTCTTGATACGTCGGAAACGTATCTATAATTTTTGATGTTCCATGCTTGTTTAGTATCCACTTTGCTTTGCTTTGTCTACACTTTGAGGTGTTTTTATATGTTTTCTGGTACTAACCTATTAACAAGATGCCACAGTGCCAGTTGCCTGTTTTCTTCTGTTTTTGGTTCTAGAAAAGCTAGTAAGAAAATATTCTCGGAATTGGACGAGACAAAAGCCAAAGTCAATATTTCACTCACGAGAACACGGAGTCCAGAGGAGAGACGGAGGGGGCCACATGGCGGCTGCACCCCCCAGGAGCGGGCCCACCCTCGTCCGCGCCTGGGAAGCATGTGGGCCCCCTGGCTGCCCTCCTTCCTCGCCTCTTCGCCTATAAGAAGACCCTGATGCCTAAACCCTAAGTACCCGATCAATATTCCACGAAACCGTCTGTAGCCACCACCAGCATCGTCCCTAGATTGGGGGGTCTGAAGATCTTCCCGGCACCCTGTTGGAGGGGAGATCATCCCGGAAGCCTTCTTCTTCATCATTCTTGTAAGATCCCTCCTTTATAAAGGAAAAAGGATCCCTGTGATTGCAATGCTAGTCCCTGGATCATTGCTACCATCCATAGTTTAAGATGAAGTACACAGATACAAAGGTCATTTATTACATCCATTCCAGAGATAAACATAGTCTTTTACAACTCCAAGGCCACAGGCCTTATACAAGAGTTTGATTAAGTAAATAAACAAAAGTCTTCATCTTCATGTGCCACAGGCAAACATGTTGAGTGTAGACTCATGACACCTAATCCTCATCAGAGTAACTGCAACATCACAAGTTACAGCCACAATGGGTCAATACTTTGGAATAGTATTGGCAAGTGATACCTTAGTAAAATTTTAAGTGGACTAGATACTATATGCAATTTGGCTAAGTGTAGCTTGGCTTGCTTTGCTCAAAATTGGTTTTGCCTATTAGTTGAAATCACTAAGTTTTTCTTTGTCAAAACTTTTCCCAAGGAACCACAGGTCCTTCACCCTTGTTCACCCACAAATTTTTACTTAGAAATTGGTATGAGGAGATTCTTGATAGCTTCCATGTCTTGATGCTCAAGTTGTCCATTGCCATGGACTTGGCTAAGTACTTAGATTTTTCCATCTGCAGAGGTTGTGCACTTTCCCCACCAGACTTGGTTTCACCAAGACAGGACCTTTCAGAAGCCTTCCCTTAGACCAAATGGACGCGTTCCAACCTATCATCCCACTACCACCAACTGTCCAAATGGCTAAGTTCTAGCAACTTATGTGATCCAGGCAGAGCCCATATTGCCAAGTGGCTGCACTAGAAGCTTCTTAACACTTGGCCACTAAAATCTCTTTGTTCCTGGGTGGCTTACCACAAGTGAGATACACAAGGTAAACGCCTTGTGTAACCACTCAACATAAACCAAGCCTTCCATTCCACCCAGGTGTTTCATTAACTTAGTTGTTTTATTAGGCAAAACACAAGTCCAAAAGACTTAGAAATATTTTCATCATAGCATGTATATTTCACCAACCCTTGTTTGCTACTAGCTAGGCTAAGCATGGCATAGATAGTAACTTAACTTAGAAATTCCCTAGCATTTCTACAACTACTTAGGATTTCCCAACATGGCATATAGGCAAAAATATTTACATGCAAGACTTAGCAAAATATTTCTAATGCTTAGTATAAAACATAGGGATAGAAATATTCATGAAGTACCACTTGCCTTGGTAGTTGGGAGAGTAGCACTCCTCACAATCACAATCACTAGCACCAAAATCTACACAAAGATTGGTAGCAACAAATTACACACAAAACATATACAAACAAAAATATATGCATGCATGCAAAATGCTAAGTGATGATTTTTAAAACTCAACCAAGCAAGTGCATAGTACTGAATCCTAAACAAGTCAAAAACTTGCCAAACCAAATTTATTTAACACTAAAAACAATTCCTAAACATTTCATATACTCAAATAAGCCCTACACATGTTTCTGCAAATAAAACCTTTTTAACAGAAGCAAATCTTTAAACACATTGCATAATCAGAAAGAGCTTGCTCTCCTGATTCCAACGGTATAAAATTTGTCAAATTCTAACGTGGGGATCAAAAGTTATAGCCAAATCAAATTTGAATAACAATCAGATTCAAATCTAGTTTTAAATCTAAACCCTAACCATGTGTCACGCTCTAATTGGCGCGTACCGTTTCGCGTCGGATCACGCTTCTGAGCCACTGGATCTAACTTAATCGCGCGGCTCAGATCTAATCTTACCGCTTCGCTCGCGTTCTATCCTATCCGCACGATCTGGATCTAACGATCCTGAGCAGCCTGACCATCTAGTGGCGGCGCTAGCGGCGGCGACAGGCGGCGGCGCCTCTGTCAGAACTGCTACTGGCGTTCCAGGTCACGCGGGAGAGGGGGAAGGGGCTTACCGAGCTCGCCGTGCGATGCTGATGCTCAAGGTGGTGATGGCTGGTCAAGGGGCGCGCTGTAGTGGCTGAGGGAGCTCGTCGGAGTTGTGCACGGCGTCGGGTGGTTGCAGACGAAGTTGTTGCCGATGCTCTGGGCCTTCCTAGCACCAACCAGAGGCATCAGTAGCTGCGCAAGGACAAGGCGAACCTAGTCGTATGCGAGAGAGGTCAAGGGGCGCGCAGTGCTTACCGCAATCGATCGCCGGAGAAGAAGAAGGCGTCGGGTGCTTGCAGTCGTCGTCGTTGGCGAGTCTCCAGATGGCCCTAGAATGCACTAATAGGTTGAGAAGATGCGCATGGATGTTGTGATCATTCTGGCCAACTTAGATAGCAAGGGGCGACGGGGTCTTACCGGAATCGCACGCCGGAGGTCATCGGAGATGCGGCGGTGTTTGGCGAGTTGTGAGCAGCCTGGTGGCGTGGAGAGAAAATTGAGTGAGGGGAAATGGCCGCGGTGCAGAGGAGTTTAAGTAGGCAAGGGCTCGACAAGAAACGCCTGCAGAATCAATGGCAATTACGCCACGGAATCAACGCCAGCAACGGCCAGTGCGACGTGTTCTTTCCGAGATTTGGGGAAGAAGACGGTGACGTGGACGGGGCCTAGTTGTCTGCGAGAGAAACAGAGTGGGGGTGGGGTCCTGGCGTCAGCGACTATGTGGGTGCGTCTGCGAGTGAAAGAGAGAGAGGGGACCCGGGTGGGCTATATGGGCTGGTTTCTCTGTTGGGCTAGAATAGTAGCGTCGACCCTTTTTCTTTTCTTTATTCCTTTTCTATTTCTGTTTTGATTTTCTGGAATGATTTTCAAATGATTTCAAAAACTTTTGAATTCAAACTTTTTCCAAGATTTTGTAGGGTGCAACATTCACACTTCTAGGCATAAAATCAAGTGGTCACTTTGAATTGGCTTGGTCATTTGGAATAAAATAAAATAAACAGTGTCATAGCACTTGTTTAATATTGGTTTTGAAATTGGTTTTCAAATTGTATTTGCTTTGGAATTTTTGGTTTGAACCTTAGCAATCTAGCAAAGCAACCTGAGAGTAATAAGACAACAAAGTTTGGTTTCATGAACAACAATCTCTCATTAGAGAGTAGCATTTGCTTCAAATGCTGATCACATAAAATAATGAGCTCATATGCTCCTGTTTTGAAATGGTTTTCTGAAATGAAGCCCTAAATGATTATGGATGCATGGATGATATGCATAAGTTTGAAATGTGATTTTAGGGATGTTACAAATCTAACCCCCTTAAGGTGAATCTCGCCCTCGAGATTCGGATTGGCTAGCAAATAGGTGAGGGTGGTCTTTCCGAAGATCATCTTCTCTTTCCCATGTTGCTTCCTCTTCGGAATGATGATTCCACTGCACTTTGCAGAACTTGATAGTCTTAGTCCGTGTGACTCTTTCTGCATTTTCAAGAATCTTGATAGGTTTCTCTTCATAGGTGAGATCACTTTCCAGTTGAACCTCCTCCAAAGGTATAGTATCCTTCAAAGAAGTTTCTTCCATTTCTGGATGACATTTCTTGAGTTGACTCACATGAAACACATTATGGACAGCTGATAGAGATTCTGGTAGTTCTATTTCATAGGCAACTTCTCCTTTACGACTCAGAATCTTAAATGGTCCAACATATCTTGGTGCCAATTTTCCTTTGACTCCGAATCTCTTCACTCCACGAAGTGGTGACACTCTAAGATAAGCCCTATCACCAACTTCATAGGTGACTTCTCTACGCTTAGGATCTGCGTAGCTTTTCTGTCAGGACTGTGCTATCTTCAACCTGTCCTTAACCAACTTGACCTTCTCTTCGGCTTCTTTGATAAGATCTGGCCCGAATAAACTTCTTTCTCCCACACCATTCCATAACAATGGGGTGGTACATTTTCTTCCGTAGAGAAACTCAAATGGTGCCATCTCAATGCTGGCTTGATAGCCGTTGTTATAAGAAAATTTTGTGTAAGGCAGACTTTCATCCCAACTGGCTCCATAGTCTAAGGCACATGCCCTTAACATGTCTTCAAGAATCTGATTAGTCCTTTCTGTTTGTCCATCAGTTTGAGGATGAAAAGCGGTACTGAATTCCAACCTCGTTCCCAATGACTCATGTAACTGTCTCCAAAAATGGGAAGTGAATTGAGTTCCCCTATCAGACACAATACTCTTGGGCAATCCATGTAGACATACAATTCTACTCATGTAGATTTTGGCTAACTTAGCACTTGTATAGGTTGTCTTCATGGGTATGAAATGAGCCACTTTAGTTAGGCGATCCACTACTACCCAAATAGAATCGTATCCTGACCGGGTCCTTGGTAATCCGGTAATGAAATCCATACCAATCTTTTCCCACTTCCAATCAGGAATGGGTAGTGGTTGAAGTAAACCTGCTGGTTTCTGATGTTCCGCCTTCACTCTACTACACACATCACACAAAGCAATATGCTCGGCGATGTCCTTCTTGAGATTATTCCACCAAAATCTTTCTTTCATGTCCATGTACATGTACATTTTGGTGTTACCCGGATGAATGGAATACGGTGAGTTGTGTGCTTCTTGCAAAATCAGTTTCCGAAGCTCCGGATCTTGTGGAACACAGATACGTTTCCCATGCCATAAAGTACCCTATTCGTCTTCATGGAATCCTTTGGCTTTTCCTTTGCCAATCTTTTCTTTAATCTCTTCGATTTCCTTATCAATCTTCTGGGCTTCTTTAATCTTGTCCAACAAAGTGGGTTGAACATCCAAAGACATGAGATGTCCTTCAGGCACAATCTCCAATCTGAGTTTTCTAAATTGGGTACTCAGATCATCTGGCAATTCTCCTTTGGTAAGGCCATTCACAAAAACCTTACGACTTAGAGCATCTGCTACAACATTTGCTTTACCGGGGTGGTATTGCAAACTTAAGTCGTAATCCTTAATAAGTTCTAGCCATCTTCTTTGTCTCATATTAATTTCCTTCTGGGTGAAGATATACTTCAAACTCTTGTGATCTGTGAACACTTCACAACGCTTTCCCAAAAGATAGTGTTTCCATGTTTTGAGTGCATGGACAACAGAGGCTAACTCTAAATCATGAGTAGGATAGTTCACTTCATGAGTTTTGAGTTGTCTTGAGGCATAAGCCACAACTTTACCGTCTTGCATAAGTACTGCACCTAAACCCTGATGAGATGCATCACAATATACTTGGAAATCTGTTTCCAAATCTGGCAGACACAAGACTGGTGCTGTCACAAGTCTCTTCTTCAATTCCTGAAAGCTGAGTTCACAACCTTCAGACCAAGCAAACTTCTTGTCTTTCTTTAGCAATTCAGTCATAGGCTTAGCTACCTTGGAGAAATTTTCAATGAACCTTCTGTAGTAACCTGCTAAGCCAAGGAAACTACGAACTTCTTTCACAGACTTGGGACATTCCCATTTAGTTACAGCTGAAACTTTAGCAGAATCAACTGCAACACCATCCTTTGTCATAACATGACCAAGAAATCCAACTTCATTCAACCAGAATTCACACTTGCTGAATTTGGCATAAAGTTTATGTTCTCTTAACTTCTCAAGTATCAAACGCAAATGTCCTTCATGCTCCTCTTTGCTCTTGGAGTAGACTAAAATGTCATCGATGAAAACGACAAAAAATTTGTCAAGGAATTCCATGAACACCTTGTTCATCATATTCATGAAGTATGCTGGAGCATTGGTCAAACCAAAAGGCATTACGGTATACTCATACAATCCATACCTTGTAGTGAAAGTTGTTTTAGGTATGTCTTGTTCCCTTATCTTGAGTTGAAAATAACCTGACCGGAGATCAATCTTTGAGAACACACATGCTCCTTCCAGTTGATCAAACAAGTCATTGATTCTAGGCAAAGGGTATTTGTTCTTGATAGTCACCTCATTGAGTGAACGGTAATCTATGCATAACCTTTGACTTCTATCTTTCTTCTCCAGGAACAAAACTAGGGCTCCCCAAGATGAAGAACTTGGTTGAATAAATCCTTTCTGTAATTGTTCTCCAAGTTGTTTCTTGAGTTCTTTCAGTTCATCAACTGACATTTTATAAGGTCTCTTTGCTATTGGTCCAGATCCTGGTACCAAATCTATAAGAAAATCCACATCTCTATCTGGTGGCATTCCCGGTAATTCTTCTGGAAACACATCCGAATATTCACTCACAATTGGCACACTGTCTATGCTAACCCCCTTAAGAGAATTTAGCATACTCCTTTTTGCTTCAAAGTTGGTCTTAAATCTTATCCTTTTATTTTCTGGAGTTGTGAGTGAGACAGTATGGTTGGCACAATCTATCACTCCCTTGTGCTTAGTCATCCAGTCCATTCCCAAAATGACATCCAATCCTTGGGAGTTTAGAATTATCAAGTTAACGGGAAACTTATACTTCCCAAATTCTATGACTAGATCATGACATCCTAAATTCACTATCATTTCTCCACCAGGAGAACTTACTTTTATAGGACACCCAATAGTTTCTACTGGCAGTTCATTTCTTTCAACAAATGCTCTTGATATGAATGAATGAGATGCACCAGTATCAAAGAGAACAAATGCTGGAACAGAATTGAGTTTGAACTTACCAGCAATAGCATCAGGCTCCTCATATATTTCCTCCACATTGATGTGGTTCACTTGTCCCTTCTGAAAAGGGTTAGGCTTGTTGGGTCCTTCAACTTTCTTTTCTAGGCATTCATTTGCATAATGCCCCATCTTCTTGCACTTGAAGCATTCAACCTGACTTATGTCTTTCTTGACAGGCTGGCTTCCACTTCCACTTCCATTACCACTGTGGTGGCTCTTGTATCCACCCTTGTGGTTCTTGTACTTGTCATTGTCATGACTACGGTGATGCTTGTTGTCATGACGGTTGTGGTTGTGGTGCTTGTTGAATTTCTCATGCTTGTGGGATCCTGAGCGTCCACTGTCATAATAATGGGAACGTTTGTGTGACGATCCCGAGTTGTGCTTGTCTGAGTGCTTTCTCTTTCTTCTTTCAACTTGCTTTATTTTGTTCTCCAAAATAGCAGCCTTGTCACAGAGAGACTGATAAGTGGGAACATAGGCCACAGCCAGCTGCAGATTTAGTTCATCATTTAACCCTTCGAGGAACTTTTCCTTCCTCTTAGCATCTGTGTCAACTTCATCTGGTGCATATCGCGCCAGATTGTTGAACTCCTCAATATATTCAGCCACGCTGTGGTGGCGCTGCTTCAGGTTATGGAACTCCTTCTTTTTCAGACTCATCACTCCAGATGAGATATGAGCAGTGCGAAAGCCATCCTCAAAGATAGCCCATGTCACATCTTCTATGGGAGTGGTGATCTGGAAGTTGTCCCACCAAGTGGCGGCTGGTCCCTCTAGCATATGTGCTGCAAATCTGACTTTTTCAGCATCAGTACAGCCCACGGTTACCAAGTCCTTGTTTACCGAGCGTAGCCAATCATTGGCCACCATGGGATCAGTTGTTCCTGAGAACTTTGCTGGCCTCAATCTCAAGAACCTGGTAAGCATGTCAAAACCCGGAGGGTTGTTGTTGTTGTTGTTGTTATTGTTGTTGTTTTGGTTCTGGATGAACGTCGTCATCATCTGCATTAGCTGTGTTTGAGCGGTCATCATTTGCTGCATTTCTGGAGTGATGTTGTTGTTGTTGGGGTTGGGGTTTGCATGACGGGGAGTCATCTGTGGTTTGTTCAATAGAGATAAGAATGAGATACCCATAGATGCTTTCATGCACATTACATCACATAAACAAACACAAAGCATGCAACATAAAGATAAAAGTTCAACAACAAGATAACAAATTCGCAAAGTAAAACACACAAGTAGCAAGCCATCCACATGTCGGATGGTCAATAACAAGTTCTCAAACAACAAGTATGATAATAAAAGATAAATGAGTAGTCAAATCTACTCCTCAGCATCGACCTCCTCCTCGACAAAGGTAAGACCTGCGTTCTCCATCGCGGTCTTGTATTCCTCGACACTAGTGGTCAAGGTCTCTATCTTGGCCTTGAGAGCCCTCTTCTAGGAACGAAGCCTCTCAATCACCGTCTGCTGCTGCTCAAGCTCGAAGTCCTTGGTCTGCAGTTCTTCAGTCATGTCCCAGATCTTCTTGTTCCTATCCTGGACTCGCTTCTCCTGACTCTTGAACTTCCTGTCCTGGCTCTCGAACTTCGCCTCCATCTCCTTGACTATCTCATCTTGCTCCGCGAAGAGCTTGTCCTTCTCGCGAAGCTGCACCTAGAGTTCTTCATTGTTGAGCATGACGTTGGTCCTATCAGTGTCCACGTGCCTAATGAGAGGCTCTAAGTCCTGGAGGTACAGACGAATCGGCTTTGCTGTGTCCCTAGAATCGTCCTCAAAGTCGATGGACTCTCCATCCTCATCACGTCTACCGAAGACGTGGAAGTGAGTACCTCTAACCTGTCGGGAGTGTCTCCCTAGCAGACGTCCTATCAGATCCTGCATAACTACCTCAAGGCCTCTCTCCTTGTCATCGTGCATGAGCTTGAAGACAATGGCCTCCGTGGTAGGCGCAGTCTGGCGTCCAGGCTGGTTGACCTTGAAGCCCCAAAGGTCCTTCCTCACAAACTTGGTGAGGGGAAGCACCATGATGGTAGGAAGAGGGAGATTAAGCAAAGTAGTAACTCAACGATACGAGGACCAAAACGGGTAACCTGGAACTCCTCAACAGTGCTGATGGTAACAGTAGGTATCTATTTATAAGATAGAGAAGTTAGAACAACACAATTCAAGATAAAACAAAAGACAAAACATCACATACATATCCTTGGAAATCAAAACACACAAGTCATGGCATACATGGATCCATTACAACAACCAAGGTTCAACTTATTTTAAAGCAACATTTTTGAAAATAAGGTGATAGGTGGTGGTCCAACTAACGAAGTACGTTTACAATCCTATCTCACTGGATCTGTTGGCTAACACAATGTTTTTAGAAGCAATCAGCCTATCTTGCTCACATGACTCCATCACTAAGTCTATTATGTCTCCTCTTAAGGTTTGGTTGGTAGCTTCCAACTCTTGGGTATGTTCCTTCTCTTTCTTGAGATCATTTTGGAGGTTGAGCATTCTGCACTTGACTCTATCACCAAGTTCTTTGATGGTCTTCCAAGCTGCATCCCTTGCTGATTCAAAGAATGTAGTGTGCACCATTGAATTGGTGAACATGCAGAATCCTTTTTCCTGATGGTTGTCTTCCTTGTTTTTATACAAGTGAAGTTGCACCCACCAGTATTCCACTCCTTCATCCATCCCAGGAAAACCAATGTACACAGCTGCACCTTGTATTTCTAATGCAACCATGAGGTCCTTGAGAGCCTTGGGGAATTCTGTCTCACACTCCAAAGTCATTGTCATGAGTGGTCCTTTCCTTACGGCTTCATTGATGGAGTTCATCTACAAATAGAGATGAGAAAGAAGATTAGAAAAGTTTACGAGAAGAATAGACAAGTGTAGAAGTTGTTGAAATTTTTTCCTTAGTGGTTTCCAATCCTAGGGTCATAATCCTACAGGCAACACAGTGCTCTGATACCATCTGTAAGATCCCTCCTTTATAAAGGAAAAAGGATCCCTTTGATTGCAATGCTAGTCCCTGGATCATTGCTAGCATCCACAGTTTAAGATGAAGTACACAGATACAAAGGTCATTTATTACATTCATTCCAGAGATAAACATAGTCTTTTACAACTCCAAGGCCACAGGCCTAATACAAGAGTTTGATTAAGTAAATAAACAAAAGTCTTCATCTTCATGTGCCACGGGCAAACATGTTGAGTGTAGACTCATGACACCTAATCCTCATCAGAGTAACCTGCAACATCACAAGTTACAGCCACAGTGGGTCAATACTTTGGAATAGTATTGGCAAGTGATACCTTAGTAAAATTTTAAGTGGACTAGATACTATATGCAATTTGGCTAAGTGTAGCTTGGCTTGCTTTGCTCAAATTGGTTTTGCCTATTAGTTGAAATCACTAAGTTTTTCTTTGTCAAAACTTTTCCCAAGGAACCACCAATAGACATTGAGGTCCTTCACCCTTGTTCACCCACAAATTTTTACTTAGAAATTGGGATGAGGAGATTCTTGATAGCTTCCATGTCTTGATGCTCAAGTTGTCCATTGACATGGACTTGGCTAAGTACTTAGATTTTTCCATCTGCAGAGGTTGTGCACTTTCCCCACCAGACTTGGTTTCACCAAGACAGGACCTTTCAGAAGCCTTCCCTTAGACCAAATGGACGCGTTCCAACCTATCATCCCACTACCACCAACTGTCCAAATGGCTAAGTTCTAGCAACTTATGTGATCCAGGCAGAGCCCATATTGCCAAGTGGCTGCACTAGAAGCTTCTTAACACTTGGCCACTAAAATCTCTTTGTTCCTGGGTGGCTTACCACAAGTGAGATACACAAGGTAAACCATAAAAATGGGCCTTGTGTAACCACTCAACATAAACCAAGCCTTCCATTCCACCCAGGTGTTTCATTAACTTAGTTGTTTTATTAGGCAAAACACAAGTCCAAAAGACTTAGAAATATTTTCATCATAGCATGTATATTTCACCAACCCTTGTTTGCTACTAGCTAGGCTAAGCATGGCATAGATAGTAACTTAACTTAGAAATTCCCTAGCATTTCTACAACTACTTAGGATTTCCCAACATGGTATATAGGCAAAAATATTTACATGCAAGACTTAGCAAAATATTTCTAATGCTTAGTATAAAACATAGGGATAGAAATATTCATGAAGTACCACTTGCCTTGGTAGTTGGGAGAGTAGCACTCCTCACAATCACAATCACTAGCACCAAAATCTACACAAAGATTGGTAGCAACAAATTACACACAAAACATATACAAACAAAAATATATGCATGCATGCAAAATGCTAAGTGATGATTTTTAAAACTCAACCAAGCAAGTGCATAGTACTGAATCCTAAACAAGTCAAAAACTTGCCAAACCAAATTTATTTAACACTAAAAACAATTCCTAGACATTTCATATACTCAAATAAGCTCTACACATGTTTCTGCAAATAAAACCTTTTTAACAGAAGCAAATCTTTAAACACATTGCATAATCAGAAAGAGCTTGCTCTCCTGATTCCAACGGTATAAAATTTGTCAAATTCTAACCTGGGGATCAAAAGTTATAGCCAAATCAAATTTGAATAACAATCAGATTCAAATCCAGTTTTAAATCTAAACCCTAGCCACGCGTCACGCTCTGATTGGCGCGTACCGTTTCGCGTCGGATCACGCTTCTGAGCCACTGGATCTAACTTAATCGCGCGGCTCAGATCTAATCTTACCGCTTCGCTCGCGTTCTATCCTATCCGCACGATCTGGATCTAACGATCCTGAGCAGCCTGACCATCTAGTGGCGGCGCTAGCGGCGGCGACAGGCGGCGGCGCCTCTGTCAGAACTGCTACCGGCGTTCCAGGTCACGCGGGAGAGGGGGAAGGGGCTTACCGAGCTCGCCATGCGATGCTGATGCTCAAGGTGGTGATGGCTGGTCAAGGGGCGCGCTGTAGTGGCTGAGGGAGCTCGTCGGAGTTGTGCACGGCGTCGGGTGGTTGCAGACGAAGTTGTTGCCGATGCTCTGGGCCTTCCTAGCACCAACCAGAGGCATCAGTAGCTGCGCAAGGACAAGGCGAACCTAGTCGTATGCGAGAGAGGTCAAGGGGCGCGCAGTGCTAACCGCAATCGATCGCCGGAGAAGAAGAAGGCGTCGGGTGCTTGCAGTCGCCGTTGTTGGCGAGTCTCCAGATGGCCCTAGAATGCACCAATAGGTTGAGAAGATGCGCATGGATGTTGTGATCATTCTGGCCAACTTAGACAGCAAGGGGCGACGGGGTCTTACCGGAATCGCACGCCGGAGGTCATCGGAGATGCGGCGGTGTTTGGCGAGTTGTGAGCAGCCTGGTGGCATGGAGAGAAAATTGAGTGAGGGGAAATGGCCGCGGTGCAGAGGAGTTTAAGTAGGCAAGGGCTCGACAAGAAACGCCTGCAGAATCAATGGCAATGACGCCGCGGAATCAACGACAGCAACGGCCAGTGCGACGTGTTCTTTGCGAGATTTGGGGAAGACGACGGTGACGTGGACGGGGCCTAGTTGTCTGCGAGAGAAACAGAGTGGGGGTGGGGTCCTGGCGTCAGCGACTATGTGGGTGCGTCTGCGATTGAAAGAGAGAGAGGGGACCCGGATGGGCTATATGGGCTGGTTTCTCTGTTGGGCTAGAATAGTAGCGTCGACCCTTTTTCTTTTCTTTATTCCTTTTCTATTTCTGTTTTGATTTTCTGGAATGATTTTCAAATGATTTCAAAAACTTTTGAATTCAAACTTTTTCCAAGATTTTGTAGGGTGCAACATTCACACTTCTGGGCATAAAATCAAGTGGTCACTTTGAATTGGCTTGGTCATTTGGAATAAAATAAAATAAACAGTGTCATAGCACTTGTTTAATATTGGTTTTGAAATTGGTTTTCAAATTGTATTTGCTTTGGAATTTTTGGTTTGAACCTTAGCAATCTAGCAAAGCAACCTGAGAGTAAGAAGACAACAAAGTTTGGTTTCATGAACAACAATCTCTCATTAGAGAGTAGCATTTGCTTCAAATGCTGATCACATAAAATAATGAGCTCATATGCTCCTGTTTTGAAATGGTTTTCTGAAATGAAGCCCTAAATGATTATGGATGCATGGATGATATGCATAAGTTTGAAATGTGATTTTAGGGATGTTACAATTCTAGCCTCCGGTATGAAGCGTGAGTAGTTCCACCTTGGACTACGGGTCCATGTAGTAGCTAGATGGTTGTATCTCCTCCTTTTTGCTTTCATGTCTAGATATTGTGAGCTCCGTTCATGATCAAGATCTCATCTATTTATAATCATGCATGTTGTGTTTGCGGGGATCCGATGGATATTGAGATTACTATGTCAGATTGATTAATGGTTTTGTCTTATTGATTCTATCAAGTCTGTGTTGTTTGTGATCTTGCATGCTCTCCGTTGTTAGTAGCTATATTTTCCAAGTAGTTGCTAGTGACTCCAGGAGGGGGCATTTATGCTCGATAGTGGGTTCATGCCTCTATTTAATCTAAGGGAAGTGATAAAAATCTCTAAGGTTGTAGATGTGTTGTTGCTACTAGGGAGAAAACAATGGTCTCTTGTTCATGGAACAATTGGATTGTTTACCTTACACACTTTGCATAAATCATTTGTCTATTGCTTGCAACATAATACTGGAGGGGGTTCGGATGATAACCCAAAGGTGGACTTCTAGTCATAGATGCAGCTGGACGGAGGTCTATGTATCTTGTTGTATTGCCCAATCGAATCTCATAGGATCTTGATGTCTATCATTGCATTATTATGCCTTGCTCAGTCCTGTCAATTGCCCTGTTGTAATTTGTTTACCTAGCATGCCATGTTTGTTTATCTAAGGAGAACACCTCTAGTGAACTATGGACCCCGGTCCAATCTTTACCATTGATACATCTACCCTGTTACTATTTACTTTGTGCCAAGCTACTATTTCCTTCCACACCATATAGTTAATCCTTTGTTACCGCAAACCGGTGAGATTGACAACCTCACTGTTCGTTGGGGCAAAGTCTTGAGTTTGTGTTGTGCAGGTATCCACGTTGCTAGCAACACCTTTGAGTCATTTCCTTCCTCTTACTAGTTCTATAACCTCGGTTTCTTACTAAGGGAAACTTGCTGTTGTGCTCATCATACCTTGCTCTTGGGTCTTCCAACGAAGCGCCCACGACAACCGTGAGCGTCATCAAGGATAAGAGAGACATGTCAGAATATTATAATAAGTTTGATGAAATTCTGCCCTTCACACTGAACACTGATTTAAGAATCATGTTAAATGATGAAGATACTCCATGGTTGACACGTCGTAAACGTATCTATAATTTTTGATGTTCCATGCTTGTTTAGTATCAACTTTGCTTTGATTTGCCTTTACTTTGAGGTGTTTTTATATGCTTTCTAGGACTAACCTATTAACAAGATGCCACAGTGCTAGTTGTCTGTTTTCTTCTGTTCTTGCTTCCAGAAAACCCATAAAATGAATATTCTCGGAATTGGACGAGACAAAAGCCAAAGTCAATATTTCACCGAGGGGAACACGGAGCCAAAATACGAGACGAAGGGGAGCTACGAGGTCACCACACCCTAGGGTGGCATGGGCCCCCCTGGGCAAGCCGCCACCAGGTGTGGCCGCCTCGGGTGCCCCCTGCCTCGCCTCTTCGCCTATAAAGACCCGCCGATACCAAAACCCTAAGGACCCGATTAATCTTCCACGAAACAGTCTGTAGCCGCCGCCACCATCGTCCCTAGATCGGGGGGATCTAAAGCTCTTCCTAGCACCCTGTCGGAGGGGAGAGATCATCCCGGAGGCCTTCTTCATCACCATGCCAGACTCCGGTATGATGCGTGAGTAGTTCCACCTTGGACTATGGGTCCACACAGTAGCTAGATGGTTGTATCTCCTCCTTGTGCTTTCATGTTTAGATCTTGTGAGCTCCATTCATGATCAAGATCATCTTTGTAATCATTCATGTTGTGTTTGTGGGGATCCGATGGATATTGAGATTACTATGTCAGATTGATTAATGGTTCTATCTTATTGATTATATCATGTATGTGTTCTTTGAGATCTTGCATGCTCTCCGTTTCTAGTAGCTATCTTGGCCAAGTAGATGCTAGTGACTCCAAGAGGGAGTATTTATGGTCGATAGTGGGTTCATGCCTCTATTGAATCTGGGGAAGTGACAGAAATCTCTAAGGTTGTAGATGTGTTGTTGCTACTAGGGAGAAAACAATGATCTTTTGTTCATGGAACAATTGTATTGTTTACCTTACACACTTTGCTTAAAGAAGTAATATGTTGCTTGCAACAGAATACTGGAGAGGGTTCGGATGATAACCTGAATGTGGATTACTAGTCATAGATGTAGTTGGATGGCGGTCTATGTATATTGTTGTATTGCCCAATCAAGTCTCATAGGATCATGAATGACTAGTATTGCATTGTTATGCCTTGTTCAGTCCTGTCAATTGCCCTGATATAATTTGTTTACCCAGCATGTTTTGTTATCTATCTTAAGGAGACCACCTCTAGTGAACTGTGGACCCCGGTCCAATCTTTACCATTGATACATCGTCCACTGTTACTATTTACTTTCTTCAAGCCACCATTACTTTCCACACCATACGTTTAATCCTTTGTTTTCAGCAAACCAGTGAGATTGACAACCTCATTGTAAGTTGGGGCAAAGTCTTGAGTTTGTGTTGTGCAGGATTCCAAGTTGTTAAAAAACACCTTTTGGGTTGCTTCCTTCCTCCTACTGGTTCGATAAGCTTGGTTTCATCGCCGAGGGAAAACTTGGTGTTGTGCTCATCATACCTTCCTCTTGGGGTTTCCCAATGAAGCTCTACAGTGATTTGAGCTCATCAAGCTATTTTTGGCGTCGTTGCCAGGGAGTAAGGACAACTTCATAAGGGGAATCTTTCACAACCACTCTCTTTACTTTGTTTTTGTTTTGCTTTGTTTCTTTTGACTTGTTTTGTTTGCTTCTTTTATTAAAAATTACTAAAAAAAATAGTTCCCTTTGGTTTGCCTTTTCTTTTCAAAAACACAAAAAAATAGTTCCTGCTCTAGTTGTTGCTGCTGTTTGCCTGCTACACCTTTGCAAAAATGAATTCTACTGAGAATACCAAGTTGTGTGACTTCACTAGCACCAACAACAATGATTTCCTGAGCACTCATATTGCTCCACCTGCTCCTGGTGCTACCTTTTATGAAATTAAGCCTGCTTTGTTGAATCTTGTGATGAGAGAGCAATTTTCTGGTGTTAGTTCTGATGATGCTGCTGCCCACCTTAATAGCTTTGTTGAACTCTATGAGATGCAAAAGTATAAGGATGTAGATGGAGATATTATTAAGCTCAAGTTGTTTCCTTTTTCCTTGAGAGGAAAAGCTAAAGAATAGTTGCTATCTTTGCCTAGAAATAGTATTGATTCTCGTATTAAGTGCAAAGATGCTTTTATTGGAAAATACTATCCTCCTGCTAAGATTATATCTAGGAGAAGTGAGATAATGAAATTTAAACAACTTGATAATGAACATGTTGCTCAAGCTTGGGAAAGAATGAAATCTTTGGTAAAGAATTGTCCCATTCATGGACTGACTGCTTGGATGATTATCCGAGCTTTTTATGCAGGTTTAAACTTCTCTTCAAGAAATCTATTGGATTCTACTGCTGGAGGTACCTTTATGACCATTACTTTGGGTGCTGCAATAAAGATCCTTGATAATATGATGGTTAATTATTCTGAATGGCACACTGAGAGAGCTCCACATGGTAAGAAGGTAAATTCTGTTGAAGAAACCTCCTCTTTGAGTGATAAAATTGATGTTATTATGGCCATGCTTGTTAATGGAAAAGCTCATATAGATCCAAATAATGTTCCTTTAGCCTCTTTGGTATCTCAACAAGAGCAAGTTGATGTGAACTTTATTAGGAATAATAATTTTGGCAACAACACTTATGGTAATAACTATAGGCCTTATACTCCTAATAATAACAATACTTATCATGGTAGATCTGGAATGCCTAGTGAAGATAGGATTCTAGAAATTGAGAGATCCACTAAAAACTTCATGCAAATGCAATATGAGCAGAACAAAATATTCACTAAAAATATTGAGGAACAATCTGCTATTTTGAAAAATATTAGTCATCAACTTGAGAATTTGAATAGGGAAATTCCTAGTTTACAGTCAAAAAATTTGAATGCTGAGAAAATATATCATATTTGTCTAAAGCTCAATCCTCTTTGATCAATAAGATGGCTGCTAAACCTAAAACTTTGGAAAGTACCTTTGCTTCTACTCATGCCATACAAGTTACTATTGATGAAAATGTTAGATTGTTAGGTAAACTACATGCTAAGTGGGAAAGAGAAGCTAAAATTGCTAGACACAATAGTGTTTATACTATTACACCCACCAATATGGATGTTACCAAACCACAAGAAGTCCCCATTCCTCCTACAACAATACCTGAGTCTATTACCTATGATGCTAAGATTTATTTTGATCTTGATGGTTGCAATATTTCTGAAGTGATTATGTTCCTACAAAAGCTTGCTAGAAGTCCTAATGCTAGTGATATGAATATGGCTTCACCAAACATATTACAGATGCTCTCATTAAAATTAAGGAAGAAAAATTGAAACACAAAGCTTCTATTCCTAGGAAAGTAGAAGATAGTTGGGAACCCATCATTAATATACAAGTGAATGACTTTGATCTCAAAGCTTCATGTGACCTTGGTTCTAGTGTCTCTATTATTCCTAGAAAATTTATGAAATGCTTGATTTATCACCTTTGGAACGTGTCATCTTTGGAAGATTGTTATTTAGATGTCCCACTTGATGATAATGCTAAGAAGAAACTTATGGGGAGTGTTAATGATGTCCTTATTATGGTTAATAATGCTTATGTCCCTGTTGACTTCTATGTTTTGGATGTTGAATACATTGCTTCTTGTTCTATTACTTCGGGAAGACCTTTTCTTAGAAATGTTGGTGTCGTTATTGATATGAAAGAAGGCACCATTAAATATCAATTTCCATTCAAGAAAGGTATTGAACACTTCCCTATGAGGAGATAAAAGTTACCTTTTGCTCCTCCTTTGAAAGCAAGGTTTGATGTTAATGCTTCTTCATTTGAAAATACTTGATTCTTGCTTCTTGTGCCTAACTTAAAGGCGTTAAAGAAAAGTACTTCTTGAGAGATAATACAATAGTTTTCTTAAGTCTTGGAAGTTATTACTTCTGTAATAACCGCTCCTTATCCTTTTTATTTGATTTTTGTGCCAGGAATAACCTCTAATAAGAGGGAAGTAAGATTTGAGGAAGTTGTTGTCCCGAAACAGATTTTTGTGCTTCACCATAAAAATTCATGAAAAATATCTCTATGTCGGATTTATCTGTAATTTTTTGAGTAAATACCCCTGGTTGTTACATAACTTTCATTAGTTTGGCACTTTTTGATTTGAGCAACAGAAGGTCTTCGAACAAATCGGTTTGCACTTGCTAGTCCGTTTTGAAAGATTTCTACCATTATTTGCATTTGCTACTTATTGATTTCTTTTTGGGAAATTGAGCTTTTTAAAATAAGTTGCTACTGTAGCTTGTGTTCTTATTGGAAGTTTTGCTCTTTTGAACAAAACTCCAAAGGTTTTATTATCTTTTGAATGCACTAATGTTGCTAATGAAGATTGTGTGAAGTTTTGTATGAAGAAAAATTTTCAGGTGTAGGGAAAGAATGATGTGATGAGATGAAGAAGGGACAAAATCTCAAGCATGGGTATGACACCCCGTGTCACCCCAAGAAATAATCAAGAGGTACAAGCGTCAAAGCTTGGGGATGCCCAAGGCATCCCCTTCTTCATCAATAAAAAGCTCAGGTCTCTTTATAGACACTTCGTTTTTATTGTTTCATGCACAGTTGTGTTGTTCTTGGAGCATCTTAGTTTTTGTTCTTGGTTTTCGTTTGCTTAGTTTGCTTGAATAAAGTTGTTGGACCCCCTCTTTCTCTATGATGTGTTCAAATAAGTTAATTGGTGTTGGAGAAGAGTAGAAAGTTTCATGCTTATAGTGGTACAAAAGTGAGCTTGCTTTGACTGTGGCTTAGACTTTAGCATGTCATGCTAGATGTTGTTTTGACCTTATGCTTAGTGATTATTGATGTAACATGACTTGCTCCAAACCATTGAGATTGCTTAGTGTGCCTTGAAATAATCATGTGTTGTTTTAGCATACAAAAGCATAGTATTGTGGTATTTTCCTTTGATGCTTTGTTTGGGTTGACTTGGCGCGTGCTCACATCATGTTATGACTTTAACCAGTCACCATTAGACTCTATGATAATTTTGTTTTTGACTTGTGGTACCACTTTATGCTTTAGTTGATAATGTTTTGTCGCTCTGCATGATTATGGCCATTATTGCTCTCTTAATTGGTCGATCCCAGTATTTTGCTAGCATCCACTTGTATTGAGTAAGCTCTACTCATGCATCCAACTCCCAAGAAACCAAGTTATTCCAAAGTGTCCACTATAAATTCCTACGCATGGTGTGTTACACCATTTCAAGTAAATTCTTGTTTTGATCTACCTTCCAATTAAAAAGTATTTTGTTATGAGAAAAACTAGTGATTAACGCTCTCACGAACTTGATGGCACACTTTATTTTTCTTGCCCCTAATAAACTTGAACCATTGTGTCATCTATGTTGTATATGCTTGCACTTATACATTGGGATTAGCAGAACCGTGTTGTCACGAGGAATGCTTTCAACACCTGTAAATATCTACCCCGTTGATATCATGCTCTTTTGTTTACGGATGTAGTCGGTGTGAAATAAAAGGGGACATTGTAAGTCCATGGAGTTATGTATGTGTGTTAGAGAAACGTCTGGGCCGCTAGCCTAAACCATGCCTAATCATGGTGGAAACTTGCAGCATCACCATAGTGAGCAATCTATGAATCACTCTTCTTATAAAAAAGAGATATGAGATACAGAAAAAAGAAAAAAAGAGGAAAGAGATAAAAAAGCACCATATTCCCATGGTAAATAAGAATATTTCTGAGATGCTCATTGTCTTCTTGCCTTGTCATTGTGATATGGGAAAGCTCTTGTGTCATGTGCAAGGGGTACCACGTTGGCATTTCTCTATGATACACATGTATTTACTATGACAAGAACTTGCAAGTAACTAAAGCTGAGTAGCATGAGGAGCGGCCCTCGTACTCAAGGGACATGAGATTGCCAACTTATACTTTGTCAAGCATATACTCCATAGTTTGTTCACTTTAACCTTAATCACTTCAAGATGCTTATGATAGGGGCAATGAGAGATGAAAGCTAACAAGTACCATAATTTTTGGAAGCTCTTTTTGAAACTTGAAATCCCTGCTTTCCTTTGAAGGGCCTTTCTTCCACTATATTGAATCTCCACCTTCTATCCTTAGGCACCAATTAAGAGAGCATAGTTGCCATTCTTAGTTCTATGTGGATTGTCCCAAAACTTATTGATTGATTCATATTGTTGATATTGCTTGCTCTTGAATTATTTGTATCTAGTCTCCCTTATGAACTTTGAAGGTGTCCTATGAATTTATGTTTTGCTACTCCATGAGGGACAAGATGAATGCCACTATGCTATGTTTTCTATATGTGAAACAAACAAACGATTTTCAATGCATGTTATTCATGATCTTTGTTTGTATACTTTCATGTTGCAACAATAGTTGCTTTGTCTTATTGTTAGAACTCCATTTTTCATGCTCATGTTTAGAGTACTTTGATCCCAGCTTTCAATGATAACCTAATACTAGAGGGGGTTAGGATGATAACCTAAAGGTGGATGATACGTCCAATTTGCATCACCATTCTATATCATAATTTGCCTCTATTCATTGATATATTTCATATTAAGAGGTGTTACTTATGTCTTTTCATCTGTTTTTGCATGTTGGATGATTCTTGGAGGATAAACTGCCGGAGTTAGAATTCTGATGAGAAAAGAGGTGTTTTGATGCAATTTCACGAAGATCATAAAAATACCAGAAAAATTATGGAAAATCATATTTTCCTAGAAGACGAAGGAAGCCAGAAGTGGAGGCGGAGATGGGACACATGGGGCCCACACCCCCCAGGCGCGGGCCACCCCTGGCCGCGCCTACAGGGGTGTGGCCCACCTGGCCCACCTCCGGTTCTGCCCTCTCGCCTATATCTTCTCCTCGGAACCCTAATAAACACGGAGCAACCACAGAAAGATTACGCCGCCTCTACGAGCGGACAACACCGAGAGAGAAAGAGATCTCCGGTAGACGGATTTCTGTCGGGGAAATTCCTTCCTGGAGAGGGGAGATCGTCGCCATCAACACCATCGTCAAGCTAGAATTCATCGGGATCATCATCATCCACACCATCATCTCCACCACCACCACTCCATCCTCCTACTTCACCAATATGGGCCTAGGGGAATGCATTGTGTATTTGGCTACTAATTGTGGGGTTGCCAGAGTGATAGAAACCTGAACCCCCGTTAGGACACCTTTGCACAAGGGAGTGTAGGATCTCAGAGTTTAAGGCTATGGTTAGGTTTATATCTTAATTTCTTTACTGTAGTTGTGAATGCTTGCAAGGGGTTTAATCACAACTATGTATTAGTCCAAGTAAGGTCGGTACATTAGCACAGGTTCACCCACACAACACTTACAACACCAAAGAAGGGTACTCAGCTATTTGAAGCGAAAGCACTTGACAGAATTCCCATGTGTCATCGAGAATGTTTGGTCCGTATAAGTATTTCCACCGGCTTGTCCTTTGCTAAGAAAGGATTTGGCAACTTTCTACAATTGTTCATTGTCTTTATTACTTGAACTTTATTTCTTTGCTTTATCAGAAAACCCCTAAAAATCCATTTGCTAAGTATTTACAGAGATTTCCCGCTCCATACCACTAGTCAACACCTTCTGCTCCTCGTTGGGATCGACACTCCTATTTATAGAAAGTACTATGATATACCCCTATACTTGTGGGTCATCAAGACTATTTTCTGGCGCCGTTGCCGGGGAGTGAAGCGCTATTGAAGAGTGGAACTAGTAAAGGAAACTTCTACTGTGAGTATTTATTTTTATTTCTATTTGTTACTTTGTTTCCAATATGGATAACCCACTTGGTTTTCTGTTTGGGAAAGCTACTACCACTGTTAGGGTAGTAGATGAACCACCACCTATTGAGATAGATCCTTTTAAGACACCTACAAGTATTGTTGATCATGTTATGGATAATTATTATTTAGGCGATGGAACTGTCCACCCTGGTGATCATTTGATTTTTATCCATGAATTATGCGGGTTGTCTAAGTGTGCAGGTATCACAACTGAACAGGTGAATAAGAAGTTACTCTCTATATCCTTGAAAGGGAGAGCTGAAGAATGGTATAAGCTGCTAAAGAATGGGCAATCCATGGAATGGGAGGAAATAGTACCTCAAGAACTCTCAGCTCACCTAAAGGAAATGAAATTGCGATTCCTATTCCGGTGCTCCTCCGAGACAAGATGTGGAGTACTGGCGGAGCACATGAGTTCGATTCGATAAGGTTTGGGTATGTTGGTACATACAAAAATAACAAACATTGCACATGCTCATAATTGATTCTCCATAGAGCCAAGGTTATGCCTCGTTCAGTCCGCAATGCTAGAAGCAAAACCGATGATAGAAATGATCCTGCAGAGGTTCCTCTAGGCTCTTTCACCAAAGTACTAATAAACGATGTTCCATCGTGAGGATAAACGAAACAGCAACACAGTCTCAGACATGTGAGTCTCATTTCAGGATAGCTAGCTCATCATCTCCAGAAAGATTGAATCGCTTCTCCCGGATCACACCTCCACTTCCTATCATCTATTTATGGTCAAGATAAGAAAGAGAAAAGGAGACTATGTACATCATGCATAACATTAATTACATTATTTTTGGAAAGGTAAATCAATTACTACTTGTACACCGTACAATTATTCATCGCTTGCAATCCGGCTCAATCCGCACCCATCACTATAGTCTTTCGCTCGCTTGGCTCACATAAAAAATAAAACCCAAATCATCAAGGATACAAAGGACACTAGTACTTCCACTAGTGCAGACCCCCCCCCCTTTAACTCCGGTTGGGAGGGCCCTCTAACAGCGGTTCTACAACCGCTATTGAGGGTTCGGTGTTAGAGGGGGGCCCCTTTAACACCGGTTCTTATACGAACCGGTGTTAAAGGGTGGCGCACGTGGGGCAGCCGCAGGCCTCAGCCCCCCCCCCCCCTTTAACACCAGTTCGGGGCTGGAACCGGTGTTAAAGGTTCTTCTGCCGCGGTAGAGATTTAGGCCGTTTTCCTGCCGCGGCAGGAAAACGGCCTAAATCTCTGCCACGACAGAGTTCTGCCTCTGCCCCGTTCTGGGCGTATTTCTACGGGAGGGGGGAGGGGGAATCGATCGGGAGCGGTATACACATACATCGTCATCGGTACATACGAGTACATGAATAATTAAGCAACTATTATTATACACAAACATCATCATCGGCACATACATCGTCATCAGCACATCCATCGTCATCGGCACATACATCGTCATCGTTCATTTTGGTGGATATCTAAAGAGTTCTCCGCCAGGCGTGACGACCTCATCAAGTATGAACCCCGCCAATTCCTCTTGAATGGCTCGTATGCGTTCAAATGGTAGGAGTTGGTCCCGCATCCGTTCGATCTGAATATATATAAAGAATGGGCCGTCAATATATATATATAAGAATAAAACTCAACACAATTGATGGTAATAAAATAATGTTGTGGACTTTGTTTACTTACTCTAAGTTGTTCTAGTGCGGCTTGGCCCGTCGCACATATCGTGTTGCGAATGAACTCGCAAACATAGTACCCACATAAGTTATTGCCGTGTCCCTGATGCGTGCACTTTACGAGAATAGAGAGTTCAATCAAAATAATAATCAATAAAGCATGATATAATGGAATTGGAAGCAGAATCAAAGAGATACGCATACCTAGCTAGCTAGTATTACTTACATTTTGGTCTACAAATTTTAGTTCTTCTAACCATTCACCCACGGCCCTGCCCGTGAACCTTTTCCAAACCCTGTCCGGCAAAGAAAATGGATAAAGGAGTAATTAATTACTTGTTGTCACGAAAGTTGCCAATCTATTGCGATAATATGATTGAAATTACCTCTGGAGCATCTCTCTAAAGTCTGCCCATATCTCTTTTTCTTTTCGTAACGAGTCCATGACAAGGACTTTTCCTGAGTCGGGTTGAATGACTAGCAGAATAAAGTGGAACCTACGCACGCATAACTCATCATCAGTTACACTTAACATCGAGTAAGCCGAAATAGAATGTGTACAAGAGAGAGGGTAACAGTACTCACGAGAAGTTGTAAGGCAATAGTATTTCCCTTTTGGTTTGTTGTCTTAGTAAAGACCTTAGCAAGTAATCTTCTGTTTGCCCGGGTTTGGTTCTTACCACTTCTTCATGAACTCTATTTGGGTCAACGAACCCAATGCCAAAAGGGCCTCCTTTCCTGCATTCCATAACCTTTTTCCTGCATAATAGTATATACATATATGGTGAGCATATATATATACATGCAATTAATGAAGTGAATGAGATGAGATATAAATTACAGAAATAGTACTTACACACAATAAAGGCTGATGGCAGCTTTGTCGAGTTCCTTCTGATTGAATAGAAAATGCAAGTCTTGAATGTTGAAGTCGATCCCGTCGTCTCCGCACAAGAAAATCTCATCTCTTATATGCGCCGTGATCCATTCTTCCTTTCTCGTCTTGCATAAATCAAGGTACCACTTGTGCAATTTTCGCATCTTTGTTGGTAGATTCTTGAGCTCCTCTTTCTTGACGAGATTCTTCCCATACTTCCATGGCTGTATGGGGTTGGCATCGCATTTGGGCAAGTTGTCTCCCATGATGTTCAAGTATGCAATGTAACTCATCCCCATCTCATTGGCCTTTCTTTGTAGCTCTGCCTCGTAATCATTTACGGGAGGAGCGTCCCGTGTGTCGAACATTTGGAGCGGGGCGCATGATTAGTTTTCCTGCTCTCCGAGCATGGGAACTGTTTTCTAGGGTGCCTCACGACTGCTACTTTCAGTCTCCCTACGGCGCCTTGCATCCGCCTTCAAAATCTGGCGCTCGTAGTCCGGCACAAGTGGGGTTTCAGGTTTCAAAAGATTTTTGTAAAACTTCTCCACCACCGCCGGATCTATTTTCTCCTTTGGCTCGGCCCGTCTAGGTGCAAAGAATTTGTTGACCTCTTCTTCCGAGATCCTATTGGTCTCCTCGTCGCTGCGATTCCACGGTAAAACCGGCAATGTCTTGGCGGAAGGCTGCGGGACGTAGTTTTTTGAACTCTTTGGCGTACGGTTTCCTGCGGATTTCTTTGTGGCAGTGCTAGTGATGCTCTTTGTGGCAGTGCTCTTCCACTTACGCTGAGGAGATGGCTGAAGCACCGGAGATGGCTGACGGGCCGGAGATAGCTGGCGCGCCGGAGATGGCTGCCGCGCAGGAGATGGCTGCCACGCAGGAGATAGCTGAAGCGGCTCAGACTGCTGACGCTGCGGAGACGGCGGGGGTTCCAGTGGCCTCCAATTTGGAAGCACGATGTGTTCCTTCTTCCAAAGAATGGTTGTTTTCACTGCAAATTTGAGTTGAGTTTCCCCTTCACCTGTAGCATGGTCAAGTTGTGCTTCCTCATATTCCTTCACAACCTCATCCACCCCGACAATAGCATAGCCATCTGGAATCAGTCGGCAGTGGTAAGTTCCACCAGCTACAGGAGGTAAGGCATAGCCGACATCCACCTTAATGGATAAGCCCATTAATCTCACATGTAGCTCAACGTGTTCGCTCTCCGTGATCTCATCCACGGGGTATCGAGGACCCGCCATTTCAAGCGTGGGCTGCATGTTCTCCGTGGAAGCCACGCTGCTTTTCCGCGCAGAGTCTGGGTCGCCGGCAGCTTCCAATATAGGCTCTTCGTGCCGCTGAGATGGGCCGGTAGCTTGATGGCTCTGTCGTGCATTCACTTGCGCCTGCAGCGCCACAAGTGCATGTTCTATCTGTGTCATCCGCTCTGTACGCTCTTTTTCTTTTCTGCCGCGCCATCTGTAAGAGTCGCTCCACTCGGCAAACCCATCCTTCCACGTCATACCCCCTGTGCCTCGTGCATGTCCAGGGTGTTCTTTTTTACCGATGGCGCGTGTGAGCTGGTCATTCTCTCTGTCGGTATGGAAGGTCCTGGTGGCTGTTTCCTCGTATGCCGTGATGAGTTCAATGACGGGTTTGGCAAGGAGGGTTGGGAAGATACACAATCCTGTTTCTAGGTCCAACCTTGCCCCGATTCCGTAGAACCAAGTCTTTGCACGTAGGTCCCACCCATCTGTCTGGGGTGTGATCCCTCTAGCGCGCAGGGCCTTCTCAGCTTCCTCCCACTTAGGCCTCTGAGATATGTAGCCACCTGACCCCGTCCTCTGGTGATATTCCTTCTTCTGGGCATTTAGCGTATTGGTTTCTGACCTCTTTTTAGCTATAGCACCTTTTTTATATGCCACAAATTCGGGCCAGTGAGATCTTATCTTCGCATAATATGCGTCTTCGAAATCAGGAGTCTCGCGAGCTTTGACAAATTTGTTCAATTTTGCCTTCCAGTTGCGGAAAGCGTCGGCCATCTTCTTTAGAGTCCACTCTTTGACCTTTTCCTTTATAACCGGGTTGTTTTCATCCTCCTCTGGCGGAAGGGTGAAATTTACCAACAACGAATTCCAAAGCGTTTCTTTGGATCTATCATCGACAAAGGTACCGTCGCCCTTCTTTGGCTTATTCCAATATTCAATTATGATTGGGATTTGGTCCCTAACAAGAACTCCAGCCTGACGTACAAATTTGTCTGCGGCCTTCTTGGGCTCCATCGGCCTGCCATCAACACGGACTGCTTCGATCCTGAACTTTGCACGATCTTTCAACCGATGGCTCGCGCCTCGCTTGCTCTTTTTCGTAGAATAAGATGGTTGCTGGCTGGTCGATCCAGAGGGCTAATAGAAGAAAGAAGCGTTAATTAATACATGTAGAAGAAGATTGTTGGTGGAAGTCAGCAGAGGATTAATCAATGCATATACCTCGCCGGACTTTGTAATCACTAAATTGCGTTCACCGGAGTCTTCATCTTCTCCATGACTACTTGAGCTGTCATCATGTCCCTCCAAGTTCAGATATTGTGAGGTGTCCTCATCAATAATGTTCTCCAGTATTTCTTCTTCTTCAAGATTTCTACTAAGTGGATCCATAGTTTCTAAAACAATAATATTATCTAGAGTAAGAGTGTAAACATTCAAGTGGACTTGGATTCATACACAAATATACATATTATTCATACAAAAATACACAAATAAATACACAAATGAAATTAAAACCCTAAGGATGCTTGATCATTTTAAACGAGTTCCGAGGGGTCCAAACCCTAATCAGGATGAGTCAGAGCTCCACAACGACACCCCCAAGAGGGTAACGTTGGCAGGATGCAAGTTTGTATACAAGTGGGGCGGGTTTGCGGACAATTATTTAGTCTCAGACAGCTACACCTACACGCAGTCCAATTTGTATACAAGTTTTAATCTATGCATGTAGTACAATTTATATTAGCCGGTGAAACTATGTTGCCCGCGAACCCGCCCCGCTTGACACCCTATCTATACTACTACTCCCTCCATAATTACATGCCATCTTAGTTTCGAGTTTCCCGATTTTGACCATCAAGTTCACCACCAACACTAAGTAAACAATATTATCGATGTTACAACATCAGAAACTTTACTCAAATATGAATACACGACTATATCTTTTATACATCACACATATTCCCCACATTGTTCACCAAATGATGGTCAATATTTGTGGACGGATGGAGTACAAATGTAGTATTTGAGATAAATATATGCCCATGATTTATTTCTCTATTTCTAATCGGATTGATTCAAAGTCTATTCATCTTGTTTTAATGTCATTTCTTTCTACAAAGTTTCACTACAAATAAGTAAAAAAGACCTGTAAAAAAAAGAGACACGCCCGTGCGGCCGCGCCAGGCCGCACCGGGGCGCCGCCGACGACTGTCGGCCGCCTACTTCCTCGAACTGTCGGCCGCCTGCTTCCACTGAGTGCCGCCGCCGACTGCCGGACGCAGAGGCGTGGACGGAGTGGCGCCACCGCGAGCTCCACTGAGTGCCGGCCGGCGATGCCACCGCGCGTGCGAGCTCCACACTGCCACCAAAGGAGGAAACAGAGAGGGAGGAAACAGAGGAAACAGAGCTCCTCACCACGAGCACGATGGCGTCGGTGCGATTCTTGTAGGCGCCAGCGTCGTTGTCGGCTTCGGTGGCGCGCGCGCGGTGGCGGTGGCGGTTGCGGTCTTTGCGCGCGCGAGGGAGAGGGCGGCTCCGACGGCGAGGGCGAGGGCGGCGGCTCCGACGGCGAGGGCTGGACGCGGCGCCGGCGCGGCTGCTCTCTGCTCTCTGCACGCGGCGGCGGGCGGTTCGATCTGGCTCTAGGGGGGAAGAAAGGAAGGGGAAGGCGCATTTAATACCCCCCCCCCTTTAACACCGGTTCGGGGCTGGAACCGGTGTTAAAGGGGGGAATTCGTTTCGCGTGCGCATTTAACACCCCCCCTTTAACACCGGTTCCAGCCCCGAACCGGTGTTAAAGGGGGGGTGCGCACGCGAAACGAAATAAATGTGCCCCCCCTTTAACACAGGTTCGTGTCTGGAACCGGTGTTAAAGGGGGGCATTTATTTCATGCATTAAAGGGGCATTTTTAATTCAAAAAATAGTATATGAATTTAGAAAATTCATATCTTTTTCATTTCAACTCAGAAAAATATGAATAATATATCATAATTTTTAGAAAAATAATATCTATCCATTCATGTAAAAACATTTTATATTTACTTTACATGAAATTTTTCAAAATGATTAAAACACTTACATATAAATTTTGATTATTCAATTCAAACAAAAATAAATTGTTAAATCCTAAAACTTTGAACATAAGAAATATTAAGCATCTAAAAAGGAATCTAACCCTATTTTATTAGAGCAAATCATATTTTAATGCCGCATCTTTTGTATTAACATTTTTGAATTGATTGGATATTTAAATGCCGCATCTTTTGTATACACTTGAATCTGACCAAGCCTCGCTCAACTTGCATTGTTTTTTTGATAAAATAGCATATTGTGAACCTAAAAATGATTTTTGTAAAAAATCATGAGCATCGTATCATGTACCTGTAGTTCATATCTGACCCACTTTCTACCAATTCGGCAGGACTTTGTCTTTTTCACCAGAGGTGGAAGGAAAGGTTTCAGATCCCTCTGTTGGTACATTGTCCATATAAGGTGGTCTAGTATTTTTGTAAAATGTGTTGGTGGTTTTTTGAATTAGCCATTTGGTGGTTTCTTCACAAAACCGTCCGTTTTTTATGCTCGGAAAATGGAAAATGCCTTTTTGGTGCGATAAAAAGGAAAACTTCCTCCGTCAACATTGTTTTCCATGCCATGATGCACATGTATGCATAATATGGCCATATTATCACAAACTATGCCTTGATTCTAGCCATAATATTGGTCATTTGACCCGAAAGCCAAGAAACCTCGAATGAGATAGGCCATTTTGTGAAGGTTTTTTTGTGACATAATCAATATACCAAGTTTGAGATTTTTCCTTCTAAGTATGTCACATAATATAACACCACGCGAAGGTTTCGCACTGTTTCGATCTTTTTTTATTTTTTATCCCCGTTTTAAACTATCGACAAACTTTGTCGAACAACGGGCATGATGATTCTTAGCTCGGGGCCAAGCCTCGCTCAACTTGCATTGTTTTTTTTTATAAAATAGCATATTGTGAACCTAAAAATGATTTTTGTAAAAAATCATGAGCATCGTATCATGTACTTGTAGTTCATATCTGACCCACTTCCTACCGATTCGGCAGGAATTTGTCTTTTTCACCAGAGGTGGACGGAAAGGTTTCAGATCCCCCTGTTGGTACATTGTACATATAAGGTGGTCTAGTATTTTTGTAAAATTTGTTGGTGGTTTTTTGAATTAGCCATTTGGTGGTTGCTTCACAAAACTGTCTGTTTTTTATGCTCGGAAAATGGAAAATGCCTTTTTGGTGCGATAAAAAGTAAAACTTCCTCTTGCAACATTGTTTGCCATGCCATGATGCACATGTATGCACAATATGGCCATATTATCACAAACTATGCCTTGATTCTAGCCATAACATTGGTCATTTGACCCGAAAGCCAAGAAACCTCGAATGAGAATGCAACTAATAGTAAGTTACATAAAGCCGAACTGGAACTGAAAATTAAGATACATAAAAGAACTGAAAATTAAGATACATGGCCAGATTAAGTAACAATCGGCAGAACTTGTTTCGGAATGTTGGAGTGATTCAGTCATGCTCCTGCCTACACCTGTAATACTCGCCACTGTAGTCGTCGTACTCGCCGCCGCCGTCATCGCTGTTGTCATCGGGGTCGCCATAATTGAACCTTGAAGGCTAAGTACGCGTGGGCTGGACTTGAGGGTAGCGCAGACGGGGGTTAGAGTCGGCGGCAGTGTCATAGGCCATGACGCTCTGGAGAGTCCGACCACGCCACCATAGCCGACGGCCGGCCTCGTTGAAGTTAGGAGGAGGTGGGCCGTCCTCCTCGTGCCTGGCGAGCGCCCTCTCACGCCGATCCACGAAGAAGGCTTCCCAAGTAGGGAAATGGTCGGGATGCCATCTGGGATTCCTCCGCTGCTCCGGCGTGAGCTCGAAGTAGTAGTGGTTCGTGATGGCCATCCGGCGCGCCACACCTAGAGGGACAGGAGGAACCGGCATGCCTCCGACGCTCAGCATCCAGTCGACAGGGACACAGTAGCCCGGCGGGCAGGGGTAGTTCAAAGCACAAAGCGCCTCTGCCTCCCTGGGGGTTAGTGCTACGGTGGAAGCCATGGGAAAGAGTGATGAGGTTGCAGATATGAGTCTAGAGATGTGCAATGACAATGGAGGCCAACCCTACATATATATAGTGAACTGGCGGGAAGAAAAATAGCAGGACGAAAAATGGCGGGAAGAAAAATGGCGGGAAAAAATGGCGGGACATTGTTCTAAAAATGGGACGGTTGGAGGGATTTCAGGCTGGGCCAGGCAGCACTAATGATAGGGGTAAGTGTCGACATTATGTCGTGCAGCGTGTACCTTGTCCCGGATGGTGTCACCAACCGGGACTAAAGATGAACCTTTAGTCCCGGTTGGAGACACCAACCGGGACAAAACACGAGTCAGCACTAATAATAGGGGTGAGTGTCGACATTATGTCGTGCGGCGTGTACCTTGTCCCGGATGGTGTCACCAACCGGGACTAAAGATGAACCTTTAGTACCGGTTGGAGACACCAACCGGGACTAAAGATGAACCTTTAGTCCCGGTTGGAGACACCAACCGGGACAAAACACGAGTCAACACTAATAATAGGGGTGAGTGTCGACATTATGTCGTGCGGCGTGTACCTTGTCCCGGATGGTATCACCAACCGGGACTAAAGATGAACCTTTAGTCCCGGTTGGAGACACCAACCGGGACTAAACACGAGTCAGCACTAATAATAGGGGTGAGTGTCGACATTATTTCGTAAGTGTCGACACTATGTCTAGCTACTTGTACTATAAATAGGCATCCTTGTGAGTCCAGTCCTCCAGCCAGTTTGAGGCATCTCCAAGATGGTTTTCGAGAGCAGGGACACCACTAAGGCCAGTTTCAGGGAGATGCCGACGGAGCCCAGTCCTCCGGCATCTCCGAGAAACTGGTCATAGAGGCACTCCCTAATATGTGAAATTAGTTAGCTCCCAGGTGTACTGATCTAGTTAGAGAAGTTACAAAGCTGCAAGATGGTTTTCGAGAGCAGGGACACCACTACGGCCAGTTTCAGGGAGATGCCGACGGAGCCCAGTACTCCGGCATCTCCAAGAAACTGGTCATAGAGGCACTCCCTAATATGTGACCGCGCGCGTTTGGAGATCAGATCTTAATGGTAAGTACGAATCGGGACAACTTCTTCTCATAGTCCCGGTCCATCCACAAAACAAGACTAACACTCAATACATGTATGAGCATGAACTAGAGTTACATAATATGAGCATGAACTTCTTGGCATATGTCCTTCCTTATGATCGCTTCAGACGTAACCATGGAGCATCTTCTTTACTTAACGGAATGCTTGGGTCAGTTTTCACTGTGAAGGGCGGAATTTCATCAAACTTATTATAATCTTCTGACATGTCTGTCTTGTCCTCGATTCCCACGATGTTTCTTTTCCCTGAAAGAACTATATGACGCTTTGGCTCATCATATGATGTATTCGTTTGCATATTTTTTTTCTTTTTTTGGTCTAGAGGACATGTCCTTCACATAGAAAACCTGAGCCACATCATTGGCTAGGACGAATGGTTCGTCTAAGTTCTTGTCTACCTTCATAAGATTGTTGAGATCCACCGTTGTAATTCCGTACTTCTTGTCTACCTCAACCCCTCCTCCTGTTAGCTTGACCCATTTGCATCGAAACAAGGGGACCTTAAAATTAGGTCCATAGTCAAGTTCCCATATCTCCTCTATGAACCCATAATACGTGGTCTTCTGCCCATTGTCTTCTGCTGCATCGAAGCGGACACCACTATTTTGGTTGGTGCTCTTTTTATCTTGGCCTATCGTGTAAAATGTATTCCCATTTATCTCGTACCCTTGGAAAGTACATACAGTCGAAGATGGTGTCCTGGCCAACAAGTACAGCTGATCCCCAATAGTGGTGTTATTCGTGAGAAGTCTTTGCAGCCAGCCGCCAAAACTCGCCATGTGTTCACTTATAATCCATTCATCAGACTGGCCCGGGTGTTTGAGGCGTATTAAATTCTTGTGTTCATTGATATACGAGGCAACCAAGATAGATCTTTGTAAAACCGTGTAGTGTGCTTGATTGAGAGAATGCCCGTCCCTACATATCATTGCTTTAAATCCTAGGCTGCCTTTTCCACGCAGTCTCCCCTCATGTCGTGATTATGGAACACCAATCGCCTTAAGGTCAGGAATAAAATCAACACACAACTCAATGACCTCCTCTGTTACATAGCCCTTGGAGATGCTTCCTTCTGGCCTAGCACGATTATGAACATATTTCTTTAAGACTCCCATGTACCTCTCAAAGGGGAACATATTGTGTAGAAATACAGGACCAAGAATGGCAATCTCTTCTACTAGGTGAACCAGGAGATGCGTCATAATATTGAAGAAGCTAACAAGACATTGGGCCACATCTGTTTGTAACCCTGGTAGGCTTTCTGGATCGATTACCTTCTGAGATATTGCATTGAGGAATGCACATAGCTTCACAATGGGTACTCGAACATTTTCAGGTAGAAGCCCCCTCAATGCAATCGGAAGCAATTGTGTCATAATCACGTGGCAGTCATGAGACTTCAGGTTTTGGAATTTTTTCTCTGCCATATTTATTATTCCCTTTATATTCGACGAGAAGCCAGACGGGACCTTGATACTGCTCAGACATTCAAAAAAGATTTCCTTCTCTGCTTTGGTAAGAGCGTAGCTGGCAGGAGTTAAGTGGCATCGTTTACCCTTCTCGTTCTCAGGATGCATAGGCTCTTCAGGGGCTTTCAGACGTTGCTGGTCCTGCCGTGCTTCCGGTGTATCTTTTGTCTTCCCATACACTCCTAGAAAGCCTAGCAGGTTCACGCAAACATTCTTCGTCACGTGCATCACGTCGATTGAAGAGCGGACCTCTAAGACTTTCCAATAGGGTAGGTCCCAAAATATAGATTGCTTCTTCCACATGGGCGCGTGTCCGGCATCGTCATTCGGAACAGATAGACTGCCAGGACATTTTCCAAAGATTACTTCTAGGTCCTTGACCATACCAAATACCTCCTCACCGGTACGGAGGACAGGCTTCCTCCGGGGTTCTGCCAGACGTTTGAAATGCTTGCCTTTCTTTCTTATTGAATGCAGGTTCGGAAGAAATCGGCGATACCCTAGGTACACAACCTTCTTACATTTATCCAAATATACACTTTCAGTCTCATCTAAACAGTGTGTGCATGCATTGTATCCCTTGTTTGTCTGCCCTGAAATGTTACTAAGAGCAGGCCAATCATTGATGGTTACAAAAAGCAATGCTCGTAGGTCAAATGGCTCCCCTTTGTGCTCATACCACATACGTACACCTGGTTTGGCCCACAGCTGTAAAAGTTCTTCAACTAATGGCCTTAGGTACACATCAATGTCGTTGCCGGGTTTCCTCGGGCCTTGGATGAGCACTGGCATCATAATGAACTTCCTCTTCATACACAACCAAGGAGGAAGGTTATAGATACATAGAGTCACAGGCCAGGTGCTGTGACTGCAGCTCTGCTCACCAAAAGGATTCATGCCGTCTGTACTTAGACCAAACCTTAAGTTCCTTGCGTCACGTGCGAAGTCCGGGTACTCTCGCTCGAATTTTCTCCACTGTGACCCATCAGCGGGGTGTCTCAACATCGCGTCTTTCTTACGGTCTTCCATGTGCCATCGCAACAACTTGGCATGCTCTTTATTTCTAAAGAGACGTTTTAACCGTGGTATTATAGGAGCATACCACATAACCTTGGCGGGAACCTTCTTCCTAGGGGCCTCGCCCTCAACATCGCCAGGATCGTCTCGTCTGATCTTATACCGCAGTGCAGTGCATACCGGGCATGCATCCAAATTCTCGTACTTCTCACCGCGGTAGAGGATGCAGTCATTAATGCAGGCATGTATCTTCTGCACGTCTAATACTAGAGGGCAGACAACCTTCTTTGCTTGGTATGTACTGTCGGGCAACTCATTATTTCTTGGAAGAAGATTCTTCATTTTTACCAACAACTTTGAAAATGCGCTGTCAGTCACACCGTTCTTTGCCTTCCATTGCAGCAAATCCAGTGTGGTACCTAGCTTTTTGTGGCCATCTTCGCAAGTTGGATACAACAATGTTTTGTGATCCTTTAACATCTGCTCCAGCTTCTCCTTCTCCTTTTCAGTTTCACATTCTTCCTTTGCATCAGTAATGGCCCGACCAAGATCGTCATCAGCGGGCCCATCTGCTCCCTCTTGATCTTCATTATCTACCCCCGTTGTAGTATCATCATATTCAGGATACATATTATGATAGTTGTCATCATCCTCTTCTTCTTCGTTGTCTTCCATCACAACCCCTTTTTCTCCGTGCTTGGTCCAACAATTATAGCTGGGCATGAAACCGGATCGAAGCAGGTGGGCGTGAATGGTTCTGGTATTTGAGTAGTCTTTCTTGTTCTGACAGTGAACACACGGACAGCACATAAAACCATTGTGACCACGGTTTGCATTAGCCACAACGATGAAATTTTGGAGGCCCGTAATGTACTCGAAAGTGCGGCGGTCACTGTACATCCATTGCCGGTTCATCTACATTAATATGTAGTATATATCAAAAATCAATAGGGAGATGACCATTTATATATATATAGTACATCAATGGCACATGAAAGGATAGTTGCCGACCTCGACCGAGACGGAAAGAGCAACGAGAAAACTTATTTTGAGCTCTCGGGCATTTCACCGAACACCTCTTGTGCATATGAAAAAAACACAAACTAGCACTCTTCACACCCTCTTGCTAGGCTCCAAAATGAGATAGTGAAAAAATGGAAGAGTGGGGTGTGTGGGCTGCGGTGGTGTCTTATATAGCCCCCCCCCCTTTAACACCGGTTCATGCCACGAACCGGTGTTAAAGGGGGGGTTGCGCGGGCCACTGTTGTAGGGTCCTTTAACACCGGTTCGTGGCACGAACCGGTGTTAAAGGGGGGCTCCTTTTTTGCCGCAGGGGCCACGCTGGTACGGCCCCCCCTTTAACACCGGTTCGTAGAAGAACTGGTGTTAAAGCCCTTTTCCAAGATCAACGAAAATCCTCATTTCCACTAGTGTTCATTTCGGACCAAAAAGCAAAGCAGCATAACTCCCCATAGATAATTGTCAGTGTTGAAATAACATCTATATACGTGTTTATGTAACTTGTAATCTGTTTGGTTTTTCTGATCGTTTGGTTTCAGCGGAAGCGTTGCGAAGCTCTGCTGTTTGTTTCTACCTAGTACCATTCATCGAGCCATGGTGAAGTTAGATGAGCCAGCCGCGGCGCTCCACCCTGCCGCATGTCGCCCTTTCTACTCCGTGCGTTCCCCCATCCACCGCTCTCCATTGCTGCGCCAAGGGAAGGCAATCTTCTCCCTTTCCGTTTTCCGTCGATTTGTTTGGTTCCTCTGGTACAGTCGTCTAAATCCTTGAAACCCTAGGTCTTCAGCGATACCTCTCCCTCCCTCGTCGCCCCTGCGTGGTGATAGGGGGGAACCCTAGATTCGAGCGCCACCGCCATCCTCCCCTGCCTCCCCCTCCCTCCCTCGCAGCCGCCAGGAAGGCGCGGCTGAGCAAAGCTCGGTCGGCGCCGGCGCCGGCGGCGGGGCCTCCTCGTCTCCTTCCCTGGGGTTGCTCGCGCGGGGTGGAACCACGGGGCTTGGACGTGGCTCTGGCGCTGGGAGCTTCGGCGACGGCGCGGGGCTTGCCCTGCTGTGGTTCGCGGCGGGCGGTGCAAGGCAAGGGGATGGCACACCGTGCTTCGGGGATGGCGGACGACGACGGCCAGTGGCCTAGGCGGTCGGCGGTGGGAGGTCATAGGAAGGGGCGGCGCTGTCCTCCTGGCCTCAGCCTCCGGATGGTGATGGCAGGAGCGTGTCAAGCCCGATCTCGATCGTTTCCTGTTGGATCTGTTGCAGCCGGCAGCGGGATGACTTCTAGGTTCGTCCGGCTTCACGAGGTCACCTAGGGATGCGAGCCCGGGCATGGTGGTGGTGGCCTTTCTCCCCCGTCGGAGTTGGTTGGCCGGTCGAATAAAGGTGGATCGGCCTAGGGTCCCTCTTGTGTGGAGATGATCACCTTCCTGAGGATGGTTCTTGATTTGGCCGGAATGGGGAGTTCCGGAAGGCTCCACCGGCGAATGTACCAGCGCTTCTATGCCTGTAGTTCGCTGGATCGGATGGTATTCGGTCGTGTGCACCCATGTTTTATTCTGACCGTTTGGATCAGGAGGGAGCGCCGCGAAGCTATGTCCTTTGTTGCCACCAGGCGACTATCGTTCCATGGTGAAGTCAGAGGTGGAGAATTCATGAAGGCCAGGTTTGGAGATCTATCTATGGAGGTTTGAGTCGCCGTACAGTTGAGGGACTTGCTTGGTGTTCTGGGCTAAACAACAGCCGTATGTAAGGGGGGGCGGCAACACAAGTGAATTTCAGAATCTTACCTTTCAGGGTGAAAACCCAAGGTCTGTCCTTAGCTGGTTGTGCCTGACAATGGCCTTGTTGAAGGCATTGTTTTGAGAGTGAGGATTATCTTCAGGGTGAAAACCTAGATCTTTGATCGGGCGATGACAGTGCTTGTGCACTGTTCCCTTCTTGGAGGCGTCGCTTTTTAAGAGCCTGGAGTTCAGGTGTTGTAATGGTGGTGGTTGTACTGTTGCTATTAGGACCGGAACACTGTAGCGGGTCTTTTATTTTCTTAGTTTTCTTTATATTTTGTTGGCTGTGTGCATCCGTAATGCCAATAGGGTATTGCGTTGTTGCAGAGTCCGGGTGTAATTGGTATCTCTTGATATTAATATATGCTCCTTTCCAAAAAAAATGGTGAAGTTAGATGCGAAGAATGTCAGGAAAGCGGAAATATGAGGGTAGCGATGGTGATTTTAGTTTTTATGACGACGGAGAACTGGCTGCGTGATCAGTGACTCACAGCAGCGACTGTTTGTGGAGGGAAGACAACACATGAGGAGTTCCTAGTCTTATCTTGCAGGGTGAAAATCTAAGGTCTGGCCTTAACTGATTGTGTCTGACAATGACCTTGTTGAAGGCATTGTTTTGCTAGCAAGGACTTTTCTCTAGGGTGAAAACCTCTAATCTTTGATCGAGCAACGGTGCTTGGGCATTGTTTCCGCTAATTTTTGCAGAGGATTGGTGTAATTGGTATAACCGTGATATTAATATATACTTTTTTCCAAACAAAAAAGTTAGTTTGCATGGTGTAGATATTTATGACCCACAAGTATAGGGATCACAACAGTCTTCGAGGGTAGTATTACCCAATTTATTGATTCGACACAAGGGGTGCCAAAAAAATACTTGCAAGCCTTAACAACTGAGTTGTCAATTTAGCTGCACCTTGAAATAGTTCTTGCTCACAAAAGTTTATCAGTAGCAACATCAAAGTAACAGCAGCAGTAGAACAAAAGCAATAGTAACAGTAGTAACAAGTGGAGGAGGCACATACCAAGGATTAATCCCTCCAAAAATCAGCATCAAAGATGGGCTAAGCAAGGAGATAAAAAATTGGGAGCAAGAACAGAAAGAACTCGAGCTTGAGAAAGTTTTCTAGTGTTTTTCGGGAGAGAGAAAGAAGATGGCTGGGAGGAGGCACTTTGGAGGGCCACAGGTGGGACACACCCCTGCCAGGTGCCTCCAGGGGGTGTGCTGACCACGGGTGGCCCCATGGGTCACTCCAGGTGTCCCTCTACCCCTTTTTCGAGGAAAAATTTATTATGAATTTTCTGGGATTTTTCAGGAAAATTTATTTTTGGCCAATTTTCAGGGTATGAAAATACATTTTCTCATAGAAAAGATTTTTTTTAGAAAAAGCAAAAGGCAAACAAAAACCAAACTACAGAAGCTCTAAGACACTCTAACAAGCAAACAACTAGCAAAACCAAAGCTAACTAGAGGAAAAACAAAGACTAGGAATGAGAAAAGTAAAAGTGAGCAAGTATAACCATAGTGAAAACATTATTTTGTTCATTAAAATCCTTTTGTTAACAAGGTTGATCAAGTCTTGTTACCAAAACAATCTTATATGAAACAAAACTTTGTATTCCACAAAGTGATTATGATACCTCAAACTTGATAGCAATGGTCCCAATCATAATAGTTTCAAAACTTTCTTGTGAAATGGGACAATAAATTTCTCCAACCTTGATGCTCTCAAGATTTTCAATGGAGTTCAGGCAATAGCTTTTAGCAACATTCTTGGAGAAATAGACAGTATGCTCTTTGTCTTTAATATTAAAAGTTACTTTTCCTTGATTACAATTGATGTCAACACTTGTAGTATTAAATAGGTCTCCCAAGAATAATAGACATATTATCATCTTGAGGCATTTCAAGCACAACAAAATCAGTTAAAACCAAGCAATTATGAGCCACCTGAATAGGAACATCCTCACATATACCAACAAGAATAGTAGTTGACTTATCAGCCATTTGCAAAGATATATCAGTTGGTATCAACTTTTCTAGCTGGATCCTCTTATAGAGAGAAAAAGACATAACACTAACTTGTAACACCCTCAGAATCGGCCCTATGCAAGTCTTAGCGATTCTCGCCAAACCCGCATAGAAACGATTCGAAGGTGCCCACCAGGCACTTTCGTGCGGGTGGAAAACGAAGTAATAACATTACACAACAGTCCTCGATGGGACCCGCAGAACAGATATATATACAACACGACTCCAAGAGTCAAGAATACAGATATAATATACAACGATCCAAATCACCTTGAAAACGATATAGCGCCCGACTACGGACAAGATGCAAATGGGGCTAAGAGCCCTGAAGAATAACCAATGGCGTCCATAACCCTGCACAGGCCAAGCCGGAAGGGTAACCCTGCTAACGACGGCGATCTCAAACCTGCTAAACAAAAGGGGGTGCCAACAAAGGGCAAAGGAAAAAGAGAGAGTGGTCAGTACTGAGGCCAGTACACGACGAGACTAGAATTCGGCGGTCCTCGCCTACAAAGGTATGGTGGACTGAGCGGCAGCGCGGCATGCACTAAACAATCTATAGAGACTCGAGATAACTGACGGCTATCAGAGAGGGATAAGAAAGACCTAATCGGAACCAACCTGATGCTACCACCAAACATACCCATCCTGGTATTTCCCCCTCGAGACCAAACGAGGAAGTCAACCGAGGAACTCACACAGTTGGCAGTTTTATTTATTCAGTTATCGTTGCAGCAATTACTAGTCAGATATAGGTAGTCATCCTGATATAATAAGCAGTGGGCACTTTTAGTTAACCATTCCATTGTAGTTGCAACACTTACTAGTCAGATACAATAGCATGAGATATCCCAAAACCCAGCAGTTGTTGGTACTTTTATTTAGCCATTCCGTTGTAGTTGAGCTGATTACTAGTCACATCGGATACAAGTCAAATTATAACAGTAAACTTTAGTTATAGTTGTCTATGATCGAGAACTGTGCTCCAAGTCGTCCATAAGCGCGGACACGGCTTTTCGAAAAGATTTAACCCTGCAGGGGTGCACCAAAGTATCCACACGCGATTAGCATGAGATATCCACACGCACTTCGACCCTTTTTGCCAGGTCAATTAACATACACCCATCGGTATGTCGGCGGGGCCTAAGTCATGACGTTTCCCAGACCCAAAGTAAGTACATGGGGGCCACCCCACTAAGTCGAACCCGCAACGAAGTCGGCCGGTCTCCGAGACGGACTTAGGGTTTGTGGAGCCGGCTGTAAACGACTGGGAACCCGAAACTCTCGGGCTTGTCGATACAGCGAAAACGGGTCACGATCCTAAACAGTACAGTGTGCTATCCATCGCACAATTTAAATAAAGCAGTAAAACATGGCATAAGTACAGAATAGTAATAAAACCTCAAACTAGTTGTGGCCCCCAGTACAATACTTGGAATCAGGTACTAAATCGATGGGGTGCCCACACATCCCACATGTGGTTAGCGCGCTCGATCTCGGAACAGGTGTCAAGAACTCGGGGTCCTACGGGACACCAGTGAGCGGTCGGAAACCAAATATTGTCTATCACCCACCGGTGCCTCTGCATTACCTACTTCCATTTTAGTTATTAACAATAATTAAAGTTATAACCATCTCCAACATAAAGCTTATGGCAGCCTTCCAACAACTGTGGTACTTGACGACACGCAACAGCACTTGAGCAAGCGACTACGACGCGCAAGTCCAACTATCTACCAAACAACAGGTAATAGGATGTGTCCAAGGCAATATAAGGCTGCAAGGGATATCACGGGTACGAAAACTAGAGCATCGCAACACAGATAGCAATAGATCAACAGGAGGAAAATAAAGACTATAAAAGTAAGATAGGTAGAAAGGGGGAGGTGCTCGCCTGAAAACATTGCCGAAGGTTCATCCGAAGATCGGGTCGACACTCGCATCAACTCAACGGCCTTATCCGCGAAGAAGCAAAACACTAGAATAAACACCGGATGCACTATTTAATACTACGGCAAAAGATCGGGCATGATGCATGTATGATGTATGACATGGCAAGGCTGCGATGCAATCAGATCATATTTAGCGGAACCGAGGTCCCGACATTTAATTAAGCGGTTCAAGTTATTTATCTACCCCGCAAATTAAATGTTGTAATAACAGGGCAAGATAAGTTACCGGTTCGCTACACAAATTTAAATGAGGCCAATATAAGACTAGATTTGCCCGCATATGGGCCCCATATTTAATTATGAGGTGAATCGGCATAAGGCCCCCAAACCACACTAATATGCATGCGAGTATGACAATTTACTATGCAACAATTTCAATATCATATATTATAAAAATATGAGGGGTCTCGGATAGGGGTCACACATTAGGGGTCTCGACGATCTTGGGCTCCGAGGGGTTCGGGGTTGGTCTCAGGGTTCGACGGGGGCGAGGTTCGATGGGATCGGTCTCGGACAACGGAAGTCGATCTTGCCGCATCCGAGAAGAAGGACTTGTTCGGCGTCGGGGTCACATCGGATTCGTCCTGGTCGGTGTCGATCTTGTCGTTGCGAAGATCTTGTCGGTCCGCGTACCGGGAAGTAGTACTTGTCTCATCTGGGGTGAAGTACTTGGCATGCTGCGTCGGCGACCTTGGCGTCTTCGGGTTCGGGTCTTCGGGGTTCATGAGGCGAACTTGGCGTTTCTGACCGGTCTTCGGGGCCGCGTAGTATACCTTGTGGTTCCACATCGAAGGCCTTGGGGGTTCTGCGGCGAAGGTCTTGGTGGTTCTGATTTCACTTGTCGGTGCCGGACTCGGTTGTGGTAGATCTTGGCCATGTCGAAGATCTTGCCGGAGGTTCGTCGAGTGTCATCGGTTCGGTACGGTCTTCGCTTTCTATGATGAAGTTCTTGCGGGTTCGCGGCCTCGGACAAATGCTCCGTGTAGTAGATCTTGACGGGTACGATGCCACCCGAACTCGTCAGGTCCAGGCCGCAAACAGGAAGCAGGGATCCTGCGGTCACAACACCATCCGCGGTAGAAGGCATCGGGGACAGGCTCGGGTCCTCGCTGTACGACGTGGGGCTCGACAGAGGACGCAGCCGCGACAAGCGCTCGCAGATGAGGCCGGCGGTTGGTGGTCGGGCTCGCGCGGGGCAGCGGAGGGCGCGGCCGGCCAGGCTGGCTCGGGCGGCCGATGCGGAGGGGGCGGCGCCGCGGGGCCGGCCGGAGGCGGGCGGCGGTGCTCCGGGGAGGAAGGAGGGCGTCGGGGGAGGGCCGGAGGCTGCAGGGTGCGGGAAGCTCGGCCGAAGCACGCGGGGAGGCGCGGCGTCGGCGGGCGGCGCCGGGCGCGGCTCAGGGAGAGGAGGGCCAGGGGCGGCGGAGTGGAGGCGTCCGGCGCGCGAGCGGAGGCGAGGTGGGAGACGAGGTGGCCGGAGGAGCTCCGGGGAGGAGACCGGGGGCGCGCCGGCGGCGGGAAGCCGAGCGGCGGACGCGGGTGGAGGGAGGTGCTCGGCGGCGCCTGGGGAGGGGAGAGGAGAGTGGTGGCCGGAGGGAGAAGGAGAGGCGGTGGCGAAGGGGGCCTGGCGGCGCGGCCAGACGTCGCGGCGGCGCTGGGGAGGAAACGGGGGAGCAGGGGAGCGAGGCAGACGCGGGGAGAGAGAGGGAGGAGAGCGGGCAGAGCGCGTCGGTGGGGGGTGGGGCCAGGGAGAGAGTGGGGCCTGGGGTGGGGCGAGTGGGACCCGCGGGGTGGGGCCCGGGTTCCAGGGAGAGGGTGAGGAAGTGGGTCGGTGTGGGGAGGTGGGGTCGCTGGGTCTGTGTGTTGGGGGTGGGGCCAGGGTGTAAGGGAGAGGGGTAGGAGGGTTGTGTGTGGATGTGGGCAGAGGAGAGAGAGCGGATTGGTGAGGTGGCGGTGGGTGAGATGAGGTGGAGGGAAGGTGAGGTGGCGTGCTGGGGTTGGTGGGTAGACTAGGATTTGGTGAATCTAGGACTAGAAATTTTAGACTAGGGTTTCTTTTATTTTAACAATAGATTTTGTAATTGGTTTTAGATAAATGAAAGATCCGGCTGGACCGACGATTTGGATTTGAAAATAGAGGAAGGCTACTTTAGAAAATAACATAGTCTTTCGCAAATAGTTTTTAGGCAAAATAATATGCATGATGATGACGATGCCCAAATGCAATGTGGCATGAAGACATGAGCATGCGGTCATGATGATGCAATGCACAAAAACAACGCGATTTTCTAGTAGTGGTTTTGCGGGGCGCCACAATTCGACACCACTAACAATGGATCTCGCCCTCGAGATCCGCCTCATGGTACCGGGAAGAAGGGCGGCGATCTGAATCTTCTCGCATCGTGTAGATTCTCGCGACACCACTAACAAGAGGTCGTTGTCCGTGATCGTCGAGGGAACACTCCGGGAACAAAAGGTCGAAGGTAGAGGTATCAACAAATAAAGCCACCTCTAGCTTCGATGGAAAGAGGGAACCGATGCATTCTCATCCACTTCAATGTACACAAGCGAATAGAGTGAGTAGTCGGCATGGGGGCCAATCCATCACGCACCCAAACTATTACTCTGCACAATCAGTAGAAAAGCGTGCAACCATTCTCGGAATCAGACTGAAGATCTCGACAATCGAGGTTCGGAAACACAGGAGAAATGCAGACTCTGCATCGGATCTGGCGTAGATGATGTCGTCGCGTCGGAAAACACCGGAAGGCACGAGAAGGAACAAAGAGAAGTCCACCAGACGAAGGATTCCTCGGATAGCATGAAGACCAGATGTAGCAACACCGTTACCAAAAGAGGAAGCGAAACCCTGAAGGTACGATGGAACCCAACCACGAGAAATACTGGACTCGAAGAGAGAGAAGAGAGCGGATTCAAAACACGCAGAGGTGAGAGGAGAGCAGCAGAGGGGTAAGGAGTAAAAATCAGACCTAATCAGAACTATCCAACCGATTTTTTCAAAAATAGTTTTGACACTCTACTTCGGCCGTTAGCTAGGTCATCCTACAGGCTGGACTTGTGGGGTATCGCAACTGCTGGGCTCTGATACCACTCTGTAACACCCTCAGAATCGGCCCTATGCAAGTCTTAGCGATTCTCGCCAAACCCGCATAGAAACGATTCGAAGGTGCCCACCAGGCACTTTCGTGCGGGTGGAAAACGAAGTAATAACATTACACAACAGTCCTCGATGGGACCCGCAGAACAGATATATATACAACACGACTCCAAGAGTCAAGAATACAGATATAATATACAACGATCCAAATCACCTTGAAAACGATATAGCGCCCGACTACGGACAAGATGCAAATGGGGCTAAGAGCCCTGAAGAATAACCAATGGCGTCCATAACCCTGCCCAGGCCAAGCCGGAAGGGTAACCCTGCTAACGACGGCGATCTCAAACCTGCTAAACAAAAGGGGGTGCCGACAAAGGGCAAAGGAAAAAGAGAGAGCGGTCAGTACTGAGGCCAGTACACGGCGAGACTAGAATTCGGCGGTCCTCGCCTACAAAGGTATGGTGGACTGAGCGGCAGCGCGGCATGCACTAAACAATCTATAGAGACTCGAGATAACTGACGGCTATCAGAGAGGGATAAGAAAGACCTAATCGGAACCAACCTGATGCTACCACCAAACATACCCATCCTGGTATTTCCCCCTCGAGACCAAACGAGGAAGTCAACCGAGGAACTCACACAGTTGGCAGTTTTATTTATTCAGTTATCGTTGCAGCAATTACTAGTCAGATATAGGTAGTCATCCTGATATAATAAGCAGTGGGCACTTTTAGTTAACCATTCCATTGTAGTTGCAACACTTACTAGTCAGATACAATAGCATGAGATATCCCAAAACCCAGCAGTTGTTGGTACTTTTATTTAGCCATTCCGTTGTAGTTGAGCTGATTACTAGTCACATCGGATACAAGTCAAATTATAACAGTAAACTTTAGTTATAGTTGTCTATGATCGAGAACTGTGCTCCAAGTCGTCCATAAGCGCGGACACGGCTTTTCGAAAAGATTTAACCCTGCAGGGGTGCACCAAAGTATCCACACGCGATTAGCATGAGATATCCACACGCACTTCGACCCTTTTTGCCAGGTCAATTAACATACACCCATCGGTATGTCGGCGGGGCCTAAGTCATGACGTTTCCCAGACCCAAAGTAAGTACATGGGGGCCACCCCACTAAGTCGAACCCGCAACGAAGTCGGCCGGTCTCCGAGACGGACTTAGGGTTTGTGGAGCCGGCTGTAAACGACTGGGAACCCGAAACTCTCGGGCTTGTCGATACAGCGAAAACGGGTCACGATCCTAAACAGTACAGTGTGCTATCCATCGCACAATTTAAATAAAGCAGTAAAACATGGCATAAGTACAGAATAGTAATAAAACCTCAAACTAGTTGTGGCCCCCAGTACAATACTTGGAATCAGGTACTAAATCGATGGGGTGCCCACACATCCCACATGTGGTTAGCGCGCTCGATCTCGGAACAGGTGTCAAGAACTCGGGGTCCTACGGGACACCAGTGAGCGGTCGGAAACCAAATATTGTCTATCACCCACCGGTGCCTCTGCATTACCTACTTCCATTTTAGTTATTAACAATAATTAAAGTTATAACCATCTCCAACATAAAGCTTATGGCAGCCTTCCAACAACTGTGGTACTTGACGACACGCAACAGCACTTGAGCAAGCGACTACGACGCGCAAGTCCAACTATCTACCAAACAACAGGTAATAGGATGTGTCCAAGGCAATATAAGGCTGCAAGGGATATCACGGGTACGAAAACTAGAGCATCGCAACACAGATAGCAATAGATCAACAGGAGGAAAATAAAGACTATAAAAGTAAGATAGGTAGAAAGGGGGAGGTGCTCGCCTGAAAACATTGCCGAAGGTTCATCCGAAGATCGGGTCGACACTCGCATCAACTCAACGGCCTTATCCGCGAAGAAGCAAAACACTAGAATAAACACCGGATGCACTATTTAATACTACGGCAAAAGATCGGGCATGATGCATGTATGATGTATGACATGGCAAGGCTGCGATGCAATCAGATCATATTTAGCGGAACCGAGGTCCCGACATTTAATTAAGCGGTTCAAGTTATTTATCTACCCCGCAAATTAAATGTTGTAATAACAGGGCAAGATAAGTTACCGGTTCGCTACACAAATTTAAATGAGGCCAATATAAGACTAGATTTGCCCGCATATGGGCCCCATATTTAATTATGAGGTGAATCGGCATAAGGCCCCCAAACCACACTAATATGCATGCGAGTATGACAATTTACTATGCAACAATTTCAATATCATATATTATAAAAATATGAGGGGTCTCGGATAGGGGTCACACATTAGGGGTCTCGACGATCTTGGGCTCCGAGGGGTTCGGGGTTGGTCTCAGGGTTCGACGGGGGCGAGGTTCGATGGGATCGGTCTCGGACAACGGAAGTCGATCTTGCCGCATCCGAGAAGAAGGACTTGTTCGGCGTCGGGGTCACATCGGATTCGTCCTGGTCGGTGTCGATCTTGTCGTTGCGAAGATCTTGTCGGTCCGCGTACCGGGAAGTAGTACTTGTCTCATCTGGGGTGAAGTACTTGGCATGCTGCGTCGGCGACCTTGGCGTCTTCGGGTTCGGGTCTTCGGGGTTCATGAGGCGAACTTGGCGTTTCTGACCGGTCTTCGGGGCCGCATAGTATACCTTGTGGTTCCACATCGAAGGCCTTGGGGGTTCCGCGGCGAAGGTCTTGGTGGTTCTGATTTCACTTGTCGGTGCCGGACTCGGTTGCGGTAGATCTTGGCCATGTCGAAGATCTTGCCGGAGGTTCGTCGAGTGTCATCGGTTAGGTACGGTCTTCGCTTTCTATGATGAAGTTCTTGCGGGTTCGCGGCCTCGGACAAATGCTCCGTGTAGTAGATCTTGACGGGTACGATGCCACCCGAACTCGTCAGGTCCAGGCCGCAAACAAGAAGCAGGGATCCTGCGGTCGCAACACCATCCGCGGTAGAAGGCATCGGGGACAGGCTCGGGTCCTCGCTGTACGACGTGGGGCTCGACAGAGGACGCAGCCGCGACAAGCGCTCGCAGATGAGGCCGGCGGTTGGTGGTCGGGCTCGCGCGGGGCAGCGGAGGGCGCGGCCGGCCGGGCTGGCTCGGGCGGCCAATACGGAGGGGGCGGCGGCACTCCGGGGAGGAAGGAGGGCGTCGGGGGAGGGCCGGAGGCCGCAGGGTGCGGGAAGCTCGGCCGGAGCACGCGGGGAGGCGCGGCGTCGGCGGGCGGCGCCGGGCGCGGCTCAGGGAGAGGAGGGCCAGGGGCGGCGGAGTGGAGGCGGCCGGCGCGCGAGCGGAGGCGAGGTGGGAGACGAGGCGGCCGGAGGAGCTCCGGGGAGGAGACCGGGGGCGCGCCGGCGGCGGGAAGCCGAGCGGCGGACGCGGGTGGAGGGAGGTGCTCGGCGGCGCCTGGGGAGGGGAGAGGAGAGTGGTGGCCGGAGGGAGAAGGAGAGGCGGTGGCGAAGGGGGCCTGGCGGCGCGGCCAGACGTCGCGGCGGCGCTGGGGAGGAAACGGGGGAGCAGGGGAGCGAGGCAGACACGGGGAGAGAGAGGGAGGAGAGCGGGCAGAGCGCGTCGGTGGGGGGTGGGGCCAGGGAGAGAGTGGGGCCTGGGGTGGGGCGAGTGGGACCCGCGGGGTGGGGCCCGGGTTCCAGGGAGAGGGTGAGGAAGTGGGTCGGTGTGGGGAGGTGGGTCGCTGGGTGTGTGTGTTGGGGGTGGGGCCAGGGTGTAAGGGAGAGGGGTAGGAGGGCTGTGTGTGGATGTGGGCAGAGGAGAGAGAGCGGATTGGTGAGGTGGCGGTGGGTGAGATGAGGTGGAGGGAAGGTGAGGTGGCGTGCTGGGGTTGGTGGGTAGACTAGGATTTGGTGAATCTAGGACTAGAAATTTTAGACTAGGGTTTCTTTTATTTTAACAATAGATTTTGTAATTGGTTTTAGATAAATGAAAGATCCGGCTGGACCGACGATTTGGATTTGAAAATAGAGGAAGGCTAGTTTAGAAAATAACATAGTCTTTCGCAAATAGTTTTTAGGCAAAATAATATGCATGATGATGACGATGCCCAAATGCAATGTGGCATGAAGACATGAGCATGCGGTCATGATGATGCAATGCACAAAAACAACGCGATTTTCTAGTAGTGGTTTTGCGGGGCGCCACATAACTCCAGCTCCCAAATTACATAAAGCAGTTCTAACATAATTATTCTTAATAGAGCAAGGAATAGTTGGTATACCTGGATCACCAAGTTTCTTTGGAACCTTACCATTGAAGGAATAATTAGCAAGCAAAGTAGAAATTTCCTCAATAGGAATCTTCCTTTTATTAGAGACAATATCCTTCATATAATTTGAATAAGGAGGCAACTTAATAGCATCAGTCAAAGGAATTTGCAAAAATAAAGGTTTCATCCACTCACAAAACTTGTTGTAGTGTTCTTCCTCCTTTGACTTGTGTTTCTTATTGGGAAAAGGCATAGGTTTCTACACCCAGGGTTCTCTCTCTTTACCATGTTTATTAGCAATAAAATCTTCCTTAGTGTACCTAGTGTTCTTAGTGTGCTTCTCAGGTTCTTCCTCAACTTCCTCCTTATCAGGAGCATCATTTTTATCATTACCACTCTCAATTTCAGCATCAGAGACTGATATACTATTAGTATCTACAGCAGGTTCAAGTGGTTCCTCAACTATTTTATCTTTATTTTTCTTTCTCTTACGAGAACTACCACTACTTTCACCTTGTTGAGAATCCCGCTCAATTCTTTTAGGGTGTCCTTCAGGATATAAAGGATCTTGAGTAGCTATACCACTCCTAGTTCTAATTCCATAAGCATGTTTATCTCCTGAGGCATTAACTAGCATATCCTTTTGTACCTTAGCAAGTTGATCAATTTGAGTTTGAACCATTTGAAAGTGTTTACAAAGCATTTTAGTATCATTAGCAGTTCTTTCCACAACATCTTTCAACTCATTAATAGCTCTAGAGTTTTCCAATAAATGATTCTGAACTTGTTTATTAAAATTACCTTGTTTAACAATAAATGTGTCAAGTTCATCTAAGCATTGATCAGGAGGCTTACCATAGGAATATCACCTTCATCAAAGTGGAGAGAGTGTACCTCAATAGTATATGTGTGGGGAATTGGCTTACATAATTCTTCTATAGGAGGTAGATTCTTCACATCTTCAGCTCTAATACATTTCTCCTTAAGACATTTCTTAGCTTCCTTCATCACTTCATCATTTAATGAAATAACTGCCCTCTTCTTTGGTGTTGGTATTGGATCTGGTTCAGGAGTAATAGGCTCAGGTGTATTTAGCTCAGCTGAAGTCCAACCATCATAATTCTTGCTTATTTTAGCCATTAATTCTTCAGCAAAGCTATCTAGGTATGTCCTAGAATCATGAGTTAGTCCATTATAATAAATATCAAGAAGCTCATCTTTAGGCAATGGACATCCAGGATGTGCATGAATCAAGGCACAGAACCTTGTCAATGACTCAGGCAATTTCTCTTCTTCTCCCTGTTTAAAATCAAAAAGTCTCTGCAAAGAAGCATGTCTAGCACTAGGAGGAAAATATTTCTAGAAGAAAGAAGCAATCAAACAATTAGGACTATCAATGGATCCAGGAGGTAATCTATTAAACCAAGCCCTAGCTTCTCCTTTTAGTGAAAAAGGGAAGATCTTAGTAACAAAGTACTTGTGCATCTTAAAATCATTAGAGAATAAAGCACTCATAGTAGAAAGCTCATTCATATGTGCTACAACACTCTCACTCCCAGTCCCACAAAAAGGTTCTTTCTCAACAATGTCTAAATAGGATTAATCAAGAGAGAAATCATAATCTTTATCTTTAATATCTATGGGAGAGGTGGCAAACTTAGGATCAGAGGACAGTTTAGGAATAATGGTACATCTCTCAAGGAGACCCTTAATAGCACTAGCACCATGTGTGTTTTGGCACTCTTCAATAAATTCATCAGTAAACTCAATGTAACCATCTTTAATATTGTATCTCTCTCTAGACTCAGGTGAGCTAACGGGTGTAATAGTGCCTTCACTAGGAGTTTTAGTATTTCCTCGACTAGCCATAGTATCATCTAGGAAAGGACCTTATGAACCACTCACATCAAGCACAGTAGAAGTAACATCATGAGTATCAGAAGCAATTTCAGATTCAGCAGTAGTAGTAGTGTGTGTAGCATGAGTATGTGGTGGTGGAGTAACAAGCTTACTTATAACAGAGGATGAATCAAGAGCAGCAGAGGTGTTTAGGACCGTAACTCTTCTTGTAGTGGATGGTAAAATAGGAAACTTTCCATCACGAGACTTCCCCATGATGAAAGAAGTAGCAGTGAACAATAATAGAACCAAGTGAACTTATAAATAAAGCTATGCTCCCCAGCAATGGAGCCAGAAAATAGTCTTGATGACCCACAAGTATACGGGATCGCAACAGTCTTCGAGGGTAGTATTACCCAATTTATTGATTTGACACAAGGGGAGCCAAAGAATACTTGCAAGCCTTAACAACTGAGTTGTCAATTCAGCTGCACCTGGAAATAGTTCTTGCTCACAAAAGTTTATCAGTAGCAACAGTTTGGTAGTAGCAACAGCAAAGTAACAGCACCAGTAGAATAAGAGAAATAGTAACAGTAGCAGCAAATAGTAGGATATGAGTGCGGTAAGCATAGGGATGGATGGACGGGTGTTGCATGGACGAGTCTAAACATGTAACTTCAAGATCTAGGGCATTGCAGATAAATAAGAATAAGCATACAAGTACTAAACAATCATAGGCATGTGCTCCATATATAGTCATGCGTGCTCGCAATGAGAACTTGCATAACATCTTTTGTCCTGTCAGCCCGTTGCAGCGAGGCCTCAAGGGAACTACTGGCAATTAAGGTGATCCTGTTAATAGAGAACCGGAGCAAAGCATTAACACTCCATGAACACATGTGATCCTCACATCACAGCCATCCCCTCCGGTTATCCCAATTTCTGTCACTTCGGGGCCTTTGGATCCGGACAATGATATGTGTACACAACTTGCAGATAAGATCACAAACAATACTATCATAATGACTTAATAATAAGTTCAGATCTGAGATCATGGCACTCGGGCCCTAGTGACAAGCATTAAGCACAACAAGTTGCAACAAAGTCAAATAGCACTAATAGAGATACTAGGCACCATGCCCTAACAATATTATTCGATTACATGATAGAAATCATCCAATCCCTACCATCCCCATAGCCTACAACGAGGGATTACTCACTCATGGATGAGGGAAACATGGATGGTTGATGGAGAGGCATTGGTGATGACGATGGTGATGATCCTCTCCAAATTCCCCATCCAGGCAGGGTGCCAGAATGGAGTTTCTAGTTCCAAATCACGGTTTCTGGTGGTGGCAGCACAACGGAACTCTTTCTGGAAAAACGTCGAACCTCCCTCGGTTTTTAGGTCAAGTGGCAACTAATAGGCGAATAGGGAGGACGAGGGGGTGCCTGGGGTGGCCACACCCCCTCCAGGCACGGCCAAGCCTGACCCGCATGGCTGGGGGGTGTGGGCCCCCAGGGCCCCACTCCGCCTCGTCTTCTGGCACCATGAGTCTTCTGGTGAAATCGTATTTTTGGCATATTTTCCGAGGTTTTTCCTGATAGTTGATTTTCTGCACAAAAACTAGACGCCAAGGTAATTCTGCTGAAAACAGCGTCAATCTGTGTTAGTTGTATCCAAATCACACGAGTTTAGAGGAGAAACAATAGCAAAAGTGGTCGAGAAAGTAGATACGTTTTGGACATATCAACTCCCCCCAAGCTTAGCTTATTGCTTGTCCTCAAGCAATTCATGTAACATCCCAATTTCGGCAACCTTGATTAAATGTCAAAAAGGCAAAAATCAGGGGGAACAAAAACTTTTTCTTGCAATGTGTGTTTACTTGTTTGCTTGTGCCCTAGGCCACTGCTTGTGGATTGGTTGTATACTCCTCATCTCAACACTAGTTTATAAAAACTATTTTACAAAAGAGATGTCTTGGCTCATCTTTCATATTCTCAAATGCTCTGACATTTCAAAAACCTGAGCCAAGATGACTGTGACACAACCAAATACTTTAATAGTCTCTATTGCCAACACTATGGAGACAGATATATAATCTCCATATGTTTTCAAGACAGAACCTTCAACTACCCTTATCCCTAGGTGTTCCAAAAACCTTTATCAAAACCTTTTCATCTCCATCTTGGTAGAGATACCAAGATGGTACTTATCTCACTTCAAAGCAAAACCCCTTTTCAACATACCCATACTTACCTCAAGCTAGGCTTGATGGTAACCCTATTACTAGTTGGATAAGTAATAAGATGAATTGCCTTGATCTGCTGTCGGATGAATTGCCTTGATCTGCTGATTTCCTTGTTTGCTTAGGAACTAGATTGAGCTAATCTAGTAGCTCATCCCTTAGGACCCAATCCAAGTTTGGATCCCCTCTCTTAAATATATACCCCAACCTAATATCCTTGATCATGAGTTTGAAACCTAGCATCCTCTCAAAATCATCTACACTTTCACTCTAGTCTAAAACCCCAAATCTGCCAAAATGGCTAAGTCTGGATTTCTTATCTAGATACCATCTTTGGAGCTCTAACTTTTTCCAATCCATGTGCATTCTAGGGAATGCACTTGAACCATCTTGTAATACATCTTTAGTAATACCAAAGCCCACTCTTTCCCTTGGCTAAGCCATTCTATTTCACACTCACCCATGAAGGTTTTGTAGTCAAGAGACTAATCTTTTCTGCAAATCTTATCAACTTACCTACTTTGAAAGACGCCCACATCTATATGCCACCTCCCCTTGACCAACTCCTTACATGGTTATGATCTACTAACCATGATCTATAAACCCCCATTTCACTTGTTTCCATTGGAGCCCTGTGCTTCTTAAACCCACATGGTTTAGGAGGCTAACTGATGTGTCTGTTATGGCAGCCTTATTTTCAACGAAGTTTGCCATCACTCCAAAACCACCTCAAATCCAACCAAGCGCAAATCTTGCTTCAATGATCATCTACATGACATGTTCTATCCACCCATATACCCCTTGTACCAAGGTGAGCTCTGAGCTCCCTAGTCCAACCATGTTTAGATGGCATCAGAATAACAAAACCCTAGATTCTCCCTTATCTAGTTTCCCCCTTTCACCACTTTTCTTCAAACCCAAGGTTGATCTTGATGCCTAAATAAAGTGTACATCATCTAACTTGGATATAAGCATCCCCAAATAATTCCCACAATTATTTGGATTATTAAACTATTTTATTTCCTTTACTTACCAAATTCCCAAAACCCTTGTCTTTAAAGACAAGTTTGTTTTTCTCCAAACCACCTTGCCAACTCAGTGCATATTTGAGCTCTCCATATCATACCCCATCTTCCCAAATCAAGAATAAATATTTTTGAGATCCTTTATTATTTCTTTTTGCCCTTTTTTCTTAAATGGCAGAAAAAAGAAATAATTCCCTAAAAATACTTTTCCAACTCAATAAATCCCAAGAAAATTCCCCAATGTGTGCTATGGTATTTAGGACCATATCACATCAAATACCAATCTTGCCCAATGTAAAATTCTCATCCTTGCTTCCATAATCTACATCAGCACTTTTTGAAGAAGTGCATTTAAATGGGATTATAATCATCAGAAAATCCCATTTAAATCATGAGGTTATTATTTGACCTATTCCACCTACCAGTACCATTTCCACACTTTGTCCACTGCAATTTTTTTGCAACTTCCTTCACAAAGCCTTCATTTGATCAATTTTGGCAAACTAGTCCAATCTTGATTCAAACCAATTCCAAACACCACTAAACCTTGCCAAACACTCCATCCTAGTAGCACACACCTCTCTGGTCGATAATCACTGTAGCTTGCCCCCACCACCCCTCTTGTCCTTTGTGTTTGTTTAAAAGAGAGACAAAGGCCATGTCTTGTCCATATATTTCTTTACTTATTGCAGCACCCCACTCCCTCTCAGCTCTGTGCACAACCCTAAGAACACCCCACACTCTCCCCACCGCCCCTAGCCACCAATGGGAAGCCCATAGACCAAGCCCTAGATCCTCCATGATCTATGACCACCATGGACCTCCCCCTCTCGCTATATAATGCCCAAAGGCCACCCAGCACCCTCTCTTCAGCCCATTTTCCCCCAGCACACCTCCCTCACCTCCCCAGAGCACCCTCCCCTCTCCCCGTGATCTGCCTTGCCCTAGAGAAGAAGATCAAAGGATTTTCGGACTCCTGCCCCTTGCATGCTCTACTCCCCTCCCCCGAGCTCAACTCCTTCTGCGTGTGACCCTTCTAGCTCAACCCCTCCGGTGAGCTCCCGACAAGCAGCCACGGTCATCCTCGCGCGAGGCCACTTCCGATGCCGAACCCCGGCGTTCCGCCCCTCACCCGGCTCTCCTTCGGACGCCGCTTCGCCTTCGACCTTCCCTGACGCTCCTAGGAGCCCCAGTAAGCCTCCCCGAGCCTCGTCGTCTGCCCCTGCGACCCTGACCTGAGGAGGAAGACGATCCGGGGCCGTCAGATCCCCTTTAGATCGAAGGCCCGGATCGCCTATTACCCCTTTGCCGCGCCCAGTCATCGACGAACGGGCCCCCTTCCTGCGCTCTAGATACTCCCTCCCCCACGCGTGTGCATTTTCCCGCAGTGCGCCAGGCCGGCCTGCCCCTGCTCGACCCACCCCCCCCCCCCCCCCCTCCCCCTTCGTAGATCTGGCCCATAGGCCCCAAGCCCCTTCTTCTTTTCTTTTAGATTTTAGATCTGAAAATCAGCAGTTTGTTTTAAATGCAAACATAAACGGAAAACCCTTCCAATTGCCCGGATCTAAATTTTATTGGATGCACACATGTTTTCCCTAACATGCAGACCAAGTCTTGCACTAAAAGGATGATTAGAATAAATATGATAAATCATTTCCTAAGATCTATCATCCTCACTAAAGAATTTCTCCAGAAAGATTTAACCCTCAAATTAGAGTAAATACAACTTGTACTAAAAGGTATACTTCATACCTTTCATAACCCACTGGCCCCACACTAAATTGCTTCCTAGTTTTCCCATAGCAAAATTATCAAAAACTAAGACTTTCTGTATTTAGGAATTTCTCTAGGTCAAACCAAGTAAGGCTTAGACCTAAATCCAACTCTCAGTAGACACACATAACCGTACCTCAATAAATCCAGCAGCTCCTAATTTTATGAGTCTCCATTGAATTTTAGTGAATTAAACTTTTCTGTGCATGGTTTATTCACTAATAAAAACATTGCAGTAGTTCTGTAAATCCAAAAGAGTTGATTCCAAATTCTACAGAAAGTTATCCTCAGTACCTAACATGTGTCCTTGGAATCAACTAAAAAGCTCCTGTATACTAAATCTGATGAAAAAGAGAAATCCCATCCAGTACTGCCTTTTGGAATTTCTCAAGGGCATTCTGGTAATTGTTGTGAGGTGATTCCAACTACTCTTGAACCAGTCCACCAAATCCTACCTAATCACCCAAGGAAATAATTTTTCGAACTCCATAGAAGTTCTGGTGAATTATTTCCTAAAACTAGAGCTTTAACCACTATAAAATCCATTATAAATCAAGGGAAATTGATAAAATAGTGAAACCACTATTGTTGGCTTCATTTTATCAATACCTATCTGATGGTATCATTTTGTACAATGGTATCATACATATCAAGTCCTTGATCAAAAACCCCTCCCTTAGGTAGTTCCTAGAATTCAAATCCAAAGGCATCTTTTCCCTAATATCTACAACTCTTCTCCCAATCCAATCAAATCAAACCTCCAACATCCTACTGATGTTTATCATATGTTTATTCTTTGTTTGCTGTATGGTTTGATGCTTGTATTGACTGGTGTATTGTTTGCTCGCATGTATGCTCGATAACGGCGATAGTTGCGATTGTGTGAAGCCGAGAAGAAGGAAGGATCGGGATTTTCTTATTATTGTTATTATTGGTATTCTGGTTATATAACGCCGTCCGGGGACATCTCGCTGGTCACAGGAAAGCCACCCTTCCTGAATTCCCTTATTAACCTACTTCTGTTTATCAATTGTGCTATATCTCGTTTATAAATTGCATGATAAAAAGGCATGGTTTGTTTCAAATAAAAACACATGAGTAACTTGGCTCTTCCAAGTTATGGATGGATGTCCACTAGGACACCTACCCTATTTGCACCTATCTTTACCCCTTTAGATTGAGGCTAAGATGATTAGCATCTTCCCTCTTGGAACCCTCGGATCTTCAAAGATAAAACTATTTTGGGTTTTACCCTACTACAAAGTTTTCAAAATAAAACCCTTGGAAAGAGGCATCGTTCCGAGTGGAGTTTTCACTAAAGGAGATATGAGGAGGATAAAGAGAAAGTCGAACAAAGGAAAGAAAAGGAAAGGGGTACTCGAGTCTTTTACCGGAACAATTTTATCCGTGCAACCACATTACCCTGGGTGGGACTCAGGGCTAGCTCGTAGTTTGTCCTCCTTAGTATGGGCTACGCCATAACGCGTAGAAAGGGGTTAGAGTCCCCGGAAGCCGGTTCCTTTCCACTTAGGGGTCGTCGTGCCCGGAGAGGTTCCATTCAACTCCACGGAGTCGGCTGAAACTATGGAGCTCCCAAGGACGGTACCAGGTTAAGGCAGTACGGCTGGAAGTGGATACAGGATGCGCAGGAAGGGAGATTTGGACTTGGGAAGTCAGGTACACGTCCCGGGGGAACTAAGCAACCATAGGGAAAGTACCTATCCTAGGGACAACAAATGAAAGGTTAGGTTCGATTATCCGGAAGCCCGTCTACATTATGTAGAGGGTCGTGGTTTTATCCCGGCAGATGTATTGATTCCTGTGGGTAAAGTGCACAAACTCTACAGAGTCTAATCTATTCAAATAGCCGTGTCCACGGTCAAGGACGGTTGGAAAGGTGATTACTATGAGTACTGGGAGATATGTTGAGATGGATGAAAAGGATGTGACTTGGTCGCGAGGAAGGACAAGGAATGAGATTGGTTTTGACCAGTGATGGTCGAAGACGTTTTAAAAAGGGTTTTATTACCAAAACTGTTTTAAATCTTTTTAACAAGGATGTGGAAATGTTCAGGTTTTCAAAAAGGAGGCATACTTTACAAAAACTCTTTTTCAACCAAGATATAGATATGCCAATGTAGGTCTTTCAGAAACAACTTAGTATAGAGCTATCTCGCCACAGCCAAAATATGCATTATCTTCTTACCCTTGACTCGGTGGTTTGCGAGTACATTCAAACTACTCATCGGCATTGTCCCTGGCTATTTACTTGGCTAGGTTGCAGATGTTAAGAAGGAATGAAGGTGCTGACATCTATGCGAGCTAGGCCGTCTTTCCAGTCAGTTGCCTGTAGGTTAAGGCACGGGCTCTACGCTGAAGACTTTCGCTACTTGTGTCGTAATCGCCATAATGGCCCCTTTGTAAGTTTCGTACTTGTTAATGTAAGTATGATGTAATGATACTAGTCGGTGAAGGGTTTCGCGGCATAGTAAATCAAAATTTTCTACGGATGCGAACAGAGGGAAGCCAAGATCTAATCTAGGAGATGCAAACAACGAGAGAGATTGGATTAGATCTTCATACCCTTGAAGATTCGCACAGCGGAACGTTCGTCGGAACGTGGGTGATGTAGTCGTACTCGCTTCTCCTCCTCGCGATCTGATCCGATCTAGCACCACAAGTGGTGGTGCCTCCGTGAGATGCACACGTGCAGCACCTCGACGTCTCCTCCTTCCTCGGACCAGCAAGTATGGTGGAGAGACGGATTGGATCTACAACACGACGGCGTGGTGTATATGGTGGAGAATTTCTGCAGCAGGGCTTCGCCTACAAGCAGTCGGGAGGGAGAGAGGAGGGCAGCAGGGCGGCTAGGGTTGGAGGGGAAGGTGTGTGGGGGGTGGTGCACCCCCAGCCCTCTTTATATAGAGGGGTGGGCGGCTTCCCTAGCCCCTCCCCCAAGTCCAAACCGGCGGCCCAAAGGAGGAGGAGTGGGGGGCAAGGAAACCCCCCCCCCCTTCTAGAAGGTCTAGTTAGGGTTTTACCCTAGCTGGCCGGTTGGGCCCTATGGGGCCTTGTGCCCCTAGCCCAATGCGGCCAGGGCACTCCCTCATAGGCCCATGCCCCCTCCCGGAAGGTGTGGCCACGTTGGTCCCCTTCCGGAAGGTTCTAGAAGCTTCCGGTACAATACCGATTAACCCGGAACAATTCCGAACTCCAAAAAACTGCACTGCCTTATATGAATCTTATTCTCCGGACCACTCCGGAACCTCTCGTGATGTCCTGGATCCCATAAGAGACTCCGAACAAAAACTCATAAACCAATTATCCAATCTATCCTAGCGTCGAGACACGTTAAGTGTGTGACCCTGCGGGTTCGAGAATATGCAGACATGATCTTCTATCAATAATCAACAGCGGGGTCTGGAAACCCATATTGACTCCCACACATTCATCGATGATCATATCGGATGAACCACGATGCCAGGATTCAATCAATCCCATATATATATTCCCTTCGTCTCGCGATATTTTACTTGCCCGAGATTCGATCGTCGGTACCGTCATACCTAGTTCAATCTCGTTCATAGCAAGTACTTTACTCATTCCGTAATCCGATATCACTTTGTGATTAACTCCTTAACCACATGCTTGCAAGAGGTGTTGATATCGATTACCGAGTGGGCCCGAAGTATATCTCTCCGACTTGGGAGGGACAAATCCCATCTCGATACATACAACCCAACAGATACTTTCCGATCACCTGAGAGACACCTTTATGATCACCCTCTCATAGGATGACGTTTGATGACCTCAAAGCTTTCTTCCGATACCAGGGAGTTGTATTATCTCATGGTCTAAGGAATACAATATTTGACATAAGAAAAGCTTCACAAAGATGAACACGATGACACGATCTAATTGCTTCGCTTAGTTTGGGTCTGTCCATCATATCATTCTCCCAATGATATGATCTCATTATTAATCGACAACTCATGTCCATGGTTAGGAAACCTTAACCATCATTAATCAATGAGCTAGTCCATAGAGGCGTACTAGGGACACGGTGTTGTTCACAAACCACACAAGTATTAAAGTTTCCGCTTAATACAATTCTAGCATGGAATATAAACATTATCATGAACAAGAATTATAATAATAACATCTTTATTATTGCCTCTAGGGCATAATTCCAACAGTCTCCCACTTGCACTAGAGTCAATAATCTAGTTTACATTTGGCAACAATCTCACACCCATGGCACTGAGGTGCTGATCATGTTTTACACATGGAAGAGGTTTAGTCAATGGATCTGCGACATTCAGATCTGTATGTACTTTGCTGATCTTCAGATCTCCATCTGCTATATAATCACAGATTATATGAAACTTGCGGTTGATATGCTTGGTCTTTGGATGATATCTTGGTTCCTTAGCGAGTGCTATGGCGCCAGTGTTTTCACACAATATCTCCAGTGGGTCCAATGCACTTGGAACCACGCCAAGCTCAGTGATGAAGTTCCTGATCCAAACTCCTTCACTTGACGCTTCTGCAGTAGCCATGTATTCCGCTTCTACTGTAGATCTCGCGATCACGCTTTGCTTGCAGCTTCTCCAGCTCACAGCTCCTCCATTCAAAATATACATGTATCCTGTCTGAGATTTAGAATCAATCTTGTCGGTGTCAAAACTAGCGTCGACGTAACCTTTTACGACAAGTTGTTCATCACCCCCATAGACTAAGAACAATTCTTTAATCCTATTTAGGTACTTTAGGATGTTCTTCACGACTGTCCAGTGTTCCACTCCTGAATCACTTTGATATCTGCTCGTCAAACTAAGAGCGTTGGACACATCCGGTCTAGTACACAGCATGGCATACATGATGGAACCTATGGCCGAGGCATAAGGCACTTTGCTCATAGCTTCCCTATCATTTACCGTAGCTGGACACTGAGCCTTGCTCAATATCTTACCTGACAACATAGGCACTGAACCTTTCTTTGCCTTATCCATTCTGAACCTTTTCAGAACTTTGTCTAGGTATGTACTCTGGCTTAAAGCTATCAGGCGTCTTTGTCTATCTCTGTAGATTTTGATGCCCAATATATAAGCAGCTTCACCTAGGTCTTTCATTGAAAAACACTTGTTCAAATAACTCTTCACATCGTTAAGCATGTTGATGTCATTTCCAATAATCAATATGTCATCCACATATAGTACCATAAACGTCACCGAGCTCCCACTCACTTTCTTGTAGATACAAGCTTCATAGCAATTTGGAACAAATCCAAAGCTCTTGATCACTTGATCAAAACGAAGGTTCCAACTCCGAGATGCTTGCTTCATCCATAAATGGAACGCTGAAGTTTGCATACTTTATCAGCATCCTTAGGATCGACAAAACCTTCGGGTTGCATCATATACAACTCTTCATCAATGTTGCCATTGAGGAACGCAGTCTTGACATCCATCTGCCATATTTCATAATCATGAAACGCAGCAATTGCTAATAAAATCCGAATGGACTTAAACATCGCTACGGGAGAGAAAGTCTCATCGTAGTCAACACCTTGAACTTGTCGAAAACCTTTCGCGACAGCCGTGCTTTATAGATGGTAACATTACCATCCGCGTCCGTTTTCTTCTTGAAAATCCATTTGCACTCAACGGCCTTTCGGTCGCTAGGAGGGTCCACCAAAGTCCATACTTGGTTTTCGCTCATGGATCCCAATTCGGATTTCATGGCTTCTAGCCATTTCTCAGAGTCTGGGCTCATCATCGCTTCCTCATAGTTCGTAGGTTCACTGTCTTCTACTAACAAGACAGTCAAGACAGGGTTGCCGTACCACTCAGGAGGGGCACGCGACCTTGTCGACCTGCGACGTTCAGTAGCAGCATCATCCGAAGCTTCATGATCCTTGTCATTAGCTTCCTCTATTGTTGGTGCAGGCAGCACTGGAACAATTTCAGGTGTTGCGCTACTCTCCAACTCAAGAGAAGGTTCAATAACCTCGTCTAGCTCTACTTTCCTCCCACTCACTTCTTTCGAGAGAAACTCCTTCTCAAGAAAGGAACCGTTCTTTGCGACAAACACTTTGCCTTCGGTTCTGTGATAGAAGGTATACCCAATAGTTTCCTTAGGGTATCCTATGAAGACGCATTTCTCCGCTTTGGGTTCGAGCTTGTCCGGCATCAACTTCTTGACGTAAGCTTCGCATCCCCAAACTTTAAGAAACGACAACTTAGGTTTATCACCAAACCACGGTTCATACGGTGTCGTCTCAACGGATTTAGATGGTGCCCTATTTAAAGTGAATGCAGCGGTTTCTAATGCATAACCCCAAAATGATAACGGCAAATCAGTAAGAGACATCATCGATCGGACCATATCTAATAGGGTTCGGTTCCGGCGTTCAGACACACCATTGCGCTGTGGTGTTCCGGGTGGCGTGAGTTGCGAAACAATTCCGCTTGCTTTAAGATGCGTGAGAAAATCATAACTCAAATATTCGCCCCCACGATCGGATCGTAGAAACTTAATCTTTCTGTTACGATGGTTCTCCACTTCATTCTGAAATTCCTTGAACTTTTCAAACGTTTCAGATTTATGTTTCATTAAATAGATATACCCATATCTACTTAAGTCATCGGTAAAAGTGAGAAAATAGCGATATCCACCGCGCGTCGAAACACTCATCGGTCCGCATACATCGGTATGTATGATTTCCAACAAGTCCGTTGCTCGCTCCATCATACCAGAGAACGGGGTTTTGATCATCTTGCCCATGAGGCATGGTTCGCATGTGTCAAATGATTCAAAATCAAGAGACTCCAAAAGTCCATCAGAATGGAGTTTCTTCATGCGCTTTACACCAATATGACCTAGACGACAGTGCCACAAATAAGTAGTATTATCACTATCTACTTTGCATCTCTTAGCCTCAATGTTATGGATGTGTGTTTCATCCCTTTCGAGATTTAGAAGAAATAAACCATTCACAATAGGTGCATGACCATAAAAGATGTTACTCATATAAATAGAACAACCATTATTCTCCGATTTAAATGAATAACCGTCTTGCAATAAACAAGATCCAGAATAATGTTCATGCTCAACGCAGGCACATAATAACACTTATTAAGGTTTAAAACTAATCTCGAAGGTAAAACTAAGGAGAGCGTGCCGACGGCCATCACATCAACTCTTGATCCGTTGCCAACGCGCATCGTCACCTCATCCCTCACAATCCGCCGTCTATTCCGTAGCTCCTGTTTCGAGTTACAAATATTAGCAACTGAACCAGTATCAAATACCCAGGCACTACAACGAGGGCTAGTAAGGAAAACATCAATAACATGTATATCAAATATACCTTTAATGGTGCCAGCCTTCTTGTCCGCTAAGTACTTCGGACAGTTGCGCTTCTAGTGACCCTTGTCCTTGCAATAGAAGCACTCAGTGTCCGGCTTAGGACCATACTTGAGCTTCTTCTCAGCAGGGGCAGTGCGCTTGCCGCCGCCCTTCTTGAAGGGCTTCTTTGCTCCCTTACCTTTCTTGAAGGTGGGGGGCTTGTTGACCATCAACACATGATTATCCTTTTTGATGTCCACTTCCGCGGCCTTCAGCTTTGCGAAGAGCTTAGTGATCGTATCAGTGGAACCAATCTGATTATGAGTCACTACAAAACTTTTGTAGCTGGGGGGAGTTATTGCAGAACCCTATCAATCTTGAGCTCCTCCGGAATCTTGCAGTCTAGTTGCTCAAGGCGTTGAGTGTAGCCCGACATCTTAATGGCGTGCTCACTAACGGAACTCCCTTCCTCCATCTTGCAGTTAAAGAATTTCTCAGAGATCTCATATCTCTCAGAATGGGCTTGAGTCTGAAACATGGTTTTCAGCTCCTCGAGAATCTCAAAGGGCCCGGGATAGTCTTCAAAACGATTTTGAAGGTCCGATTCCATAGCAAACAACATGGTGTTCTTAATCACACCATAATCATCTCTACGCGACTGATAGACAGCTTTCTCATCAACCGGCGCAGTAGCAGCAGGGGCGTCACCTAACGCACTCTCAATGACATAGTCCTTTTGACCGCCAGAGAGAATGATTCTCAGATTGCGGAACCAATTGGTGAAGTTAGACCCATTGTTTCTAAGCTTTTCCTTCTCAGCAAAAACGTTGAAGTTGAAGTTGGACTTAGCCATTTGATCTACAGTATTTGCAAGTACAAATTAGATTATGTTCATGATAACTAGTTCAACTCTTAATCAAATTACTAGATGAACTCCCACTAAATTCAACATCCCTCAAGTTGTTTAGTGAACATGATCCAAATTCACCACACCTAATCCGATCATCACGAGAAGAGATGTGGTTTCAATGGTGGACAACGAAATGTCGATCATATCATTCATATGACTCATTCTTAACCTTTCGGTTCATGTGTTCTGAGGCCATGTCTGTACATGCTAGGCTCGTCAAGTTAGACCCAAGTATTTCCGCGTGTGCAAAACTGGCTTGCACCCGTTGTATGTGAGCGTAGAGTCTATAGCACCCGATCATCACGTGATGCTTGGACACGACGAACTTTCGCAACGGTGCATACTTGGGGAGAACACAGTTTTTATCTTGATCTTTAAGTGACGAATCATCTTATAATGCTACCGTCGCGATCTAAGCATGATAAGATACAAAAAGGATAAGCATCACATGCATACAACTTTAATGTGACATGGTATAGCCAATCCTCGCGCAATGATCTCCATCTTGTGCGTGCCGGCATGATCTCCATCACTCCACCATGATTGCCTCCACCACGAATAGCAACTACAACTATTGCTAACTACTTAGCGATGAAGTGAAACTATTACATGGCGTATAAGAAGTTGACACACAGGTCATACACAATTATAAAGACAACCATATGGCTCCTGCCGGTTGTGTACTCATCGACATGCAAGTCGTGAAACATTACAAAACATGATCATCGCATACATTATACACATCACATCTTGGGCCATACCATATCACAGAAAACACTCCCTGCAAAAACAAGTTAGACGCCTCTACTTTGTTGTTGCATGTTTTACGTGGCTTTATGGGAGTAGATGCTAAGAACGATTTGTAGGGGTTCGTAGCATGGAAAACAAAATTTTCTACCGTATGAACACACAATCAAGATCTAATCTATGATCAAGCCAAGATCTATCTACTAGATTGTAGCAACGAGTCGATAGAGGAACTCACCCTCGAAGATTCCAAAGCGGTTAACGAGAGCAGATTCTCGTGGGTGATGTAGTCGTACACTTGCTGATCTCAAGATCGCGTAAACGATCCTTCCGGCGCTGCGTTCCGGCAGCGCTCCCGCAGTCGGTCACACGTTCGGTACTCGATGAAGACCTTCCTCTACCTTGTTCCAGCAGGCAGCGGAGGTTGTAGCACTCTCCTCGCGATTCCGGCAGCACGACGGCGTGGTACCAGAAGTAGAGGGGAGATCTCGCAGGGCTTCGCCTTAAGCCGGAGCGAGTATGGTGGAGTATGAGAGAGGCCTTGGTGATCTACGATTTAGAGGGCACCAAGGGGAGGACTTGGTCGGCGGCTAGGGTTTGGGGAAACCCTAACTCGCCGAGTTAGAGGAGCTCTAGGCGGCGGCGACTTGGAGGAGGCCGGCGGCTAGGAGGCTAGGGTTTGGGGTGTAGGAGGTTTGTCTAGGAGGGGCATCCCTGCCCCTCACTTTATAGGTGGAGGGAGGCGCGCCAGGGGAGGGGAGTCCCTCCCCAACTCGGACCCAAGGTGGGCCAGCGGTGGAGGAGGAGGGACTCCTCCCCAACTCGGTTTCCTCCTCTTTCTCCACTTCCCAAAAATAGTCGTTTGACTTTGAAACTTGGCGTTTGACTTTTCAAACAAGGATTTGATTAATCCCTCTATTTTGTTCAGCGATGACACTTAGTACATGATGCAATCATACCAACTTGATATAACACATCCATGTACCCTTCCCCCCGGAGTGCCGGACATTCCGGAACCTCCTAGAACATTCTCGATGAAAAACACCGGAATCATTCCCCAACTCCGAAACGGGACTTTCCTTATATGAATCTTATTCTCCGGACCATTCCGGATCTCCTCGTGATATCCCAGATCCCATCCGAGACTCCGAACAACATTCGGTCTCTTACTCATCATTCCATAACTACTCAACAACATCGAATCCTTAAGTGTGTCTCCCTACGGTTCGTGAATTATGCGGACATGATCGAGACACTTCTCCGATCAATAACCAATAGAGGAATCTGGAAATTCATATGGCTCCCACATATTTCTACGATTACTTTGCGATCGAATGAACCACTTACATACGATACCAATTTCCCTTTGTCTCACGATATTTTACTTATCCGAGGTTATGATCGTCGGTATCTCTGCATACCTAGTTCAACCTCGTTACTGATAAGTACTCTTTTCTCGTTCCCGTGGTATGTGATCCCTTGTGAGCTAGTCACATGCTTGCAAGCTAATTGGATGACATTCCACCGAGAGGGCCCAGAGTATATCTATCCGTCATATGGATGGACAAATCCCACTCTTGATCCATGTGTCTCAACCAATACTTTCTGAACACTCAATGCCACCTTTATAGCCACCCTGTTACGGTGTGGTGTTTGATGTCATCAAAGCATCCTTCCGGAAAAGGTGATATGCATGATCTCATGGTCGAAGGAATTAGGTTACTATGTATCAGAAAGCTTATAGCAAATGAACTATATTAAATGACTTGATCTTTATGCTACGCTTAACTATAGGAGTATGTCCATCACATCATTCTCCTAATGATATGACCCTGTTGTTAATAACATCTCTATGTTCATGATCAGGAAACCATGATCATATATTAACCAACAAGCTAGTTTAACAAGAGGCTTTACTAGGGACTCTTTTATGTTTACAAATCACACAAGTATTAATGTTTCCGGTTAATACAATTATAGCATGGTATGTAAACATTTATCATAAGTATGAAGATATGATAATAACCACTTTATTATTGCCTCTTGGGCATATCTCCAACAGTCTCCCACTTGCACTAGAGTCAATAATCTAGTTTCAAACCTTTGTGTATTCAACACCTATGGCTTTCCGGTGTTGTATGTGCACGATTGCTAGTGGTCAACTGATCTCCGGATCTGAAACTTTCAGGTCCGTGTGTAATTGCATGTCTTTGCGTCTCTACGCATCACTCATTCTCTAATGAGATGGCTTTGTATAAATTTGGTCCTTCGGTGAGACCTTTAGTTCTTTGGGGTTAAAACATGTTGATAATATTGTCGTACAATATATCTTCATAGTATTATCCCACTGTGAACTACACCTAGTTTGATAACAAACTACTTGACACAAATGCCCTCTTTAGCTGCTATAACAGCAGTTATATACTTAGCCTTTTGTTATAGTATCTGTCACAATGTCTTAACTTTGGAACTCATCCAAATCCATTATGGAACTTACTTTCCATTATATTGTGTCACCCTTAGTTTAGATTGAGATAAACTTAATTTGTACTTCGTGACAAAATTAGTATCAATGTAATACTTTTACAATGAACTAACCATCTCTTTGCCACTTCTACAAAATAATATACTCTTAGTTCTTCCAAAAGCTCATAAGAATATCCTTACTATCGTCCAATGATCATCTTATGAATCATTCTGGTATATGCTCATAACATTTAGAGCATAGGACATATCTGGATTTGTACATATCACAATATGATTGATATAAATACTCTTTTTGATTTCATACATCAAGTATCAATCTATACTTGAATCTTTGTTTCACTTACCAAGTGTCAATACACTTGAATATATCATCAATATTGAACTCATTCAATCCTTTCTGTGTGACAAGAACCTTTCTTGTAGTTTCTATATTGAACTCATTCAATACATCATCTATGTACTTTCGGCACAACCATATTAACGTCTATTGATGCCAAATATTTGGGTTTTGCCTAAGTCTTTCATCAGGATGAAATTCTTAATATGTGTTAATAAAAGATACATCATTTCTAATCAACAATATGTCCTCCACATAATGTATTAGAAATATGTCTTAGCGCTCCCACTTAATTTCTTGCAAATGCAAGTATCTTCATTGTCTCCGATGAAATTAAACTCTTTTAACAGTTTCATCATAGTGAAGATTCCAACTCCGCTATGCTTACTTCAACCATTGAAGTTCGCATATGCATTTAGCATCCTTTGAATTAACAAAACCCTTTGGACCGTGTCATGCACACGTCCTAGGTAACCCTTCTATTAGAAGAACTTGTTTTGTTTATTCAACTACCACATAACAAAAATTATATGTAGTGGTTGCTACATTAATCCATCTAGACTAAATATCGCTATGAAAGATCAAAATCTTGTCATAGTCAACCTTTGAACATTTTTGTGAACTCTTTCCCAACATGTCGACTATTTCATAGATGTGAAACATCCATGTCTACTTCTTTATAGATCCAAACACAACTGTAAGGTCTTACACCTTTCTCGAGGGTCCTTCAAGTTCAAAACTTGATTTCTCGTGTATGGAACTATCACGCATTTTATGGCTTCAAGCCATTTGACGGAGTCAGGGCCCATCATCGCTTCTTTGCATGTAGTCAGATCATTATTGTCAAATAATGATTTAACTCTCAAATCTTGGTATTTGATTGTTTACCCGACCTACTTGTTTTAATAGGAACTTAGATCTCCGTGACCACAACCTTTGAGGCACGTGAGCCATGAGCATTATTGCTGCCTCCGGAACACTTTTCGGTGCTGCGCAACTCTGCACATATAGCTAAGGTTCCTTTAACCTTATCAAAGTTCTATTGTCCTCCCACTTATCTTTTCACGAAAAATTCCTTCTCAAAGAAACTTGACGTTCTAAGCGACAAACACTTTTGTCTCCGGTGTTTATGGAGGAATACTTAACAGTAATACAAAGACAGGTTTATCCGACTTTGGTTGCAAACATCTTTCTTATGCATAGCATACCAATGTTTAAGAAATGACTACTTGGGTTTTATCCCAAACCATAACTTTATATGGTGTCATTTCAGCGGATTATGATGGAGCTCTTTTCAGTGGAAAACGGTAGTCTCTAAAGCTTTTAATCTTTAAAATATAATGGCAGTTCTATGAATTACACCTTTGATCTTACCATGTCAAACAAGGTTTTAATTACATATCTCGAACGCTCCATACTCTTATGGTGTTTCGGGAAATGCAAATCAACAGAACGATTCCTTAAATCTTAGGTATTATGCTAAACTTGTAACTCAAATATCTTCCTTTATGATCTTTATCATAAACTATTTATATTCTTATTACAATGACTTTGCACTTCATCTTGAAAGACTTTGAACTTTTTCAAATGTTTCATACTTCATCCTTATTAAGTAAATATTCATATATTCACTCAAATTTTCGGAGAAAGCATATGAAGTTGAAATCCATCGCTCTTGACTACATATAATGGATTTCATACAACAATATGTACAAGTTCCAATAAGCTAGTCATTCGTTCCCTTTTGGCCTATGAACGAAGTTTTAATTATCTCTAGGAAAGTTTCACAAGCATCATGTGATCAAAAATCAAAAGACTCCAAAATTCCATCCACATGGAGTTTCTTCATGTTTTCTTTCCAATATAACTTAAACGCGATGTCACTTCCTAAGTGATATTTCAATCAATTTGTCTTTCGACATTTTTAGCACTAGTTTTATGGATGTGATTTCTCCAACGAGATTTGTGAATCATCCATCTTTTTATGGATTACGGCAATTATTTTAACAACCCTTTTGTTCTCATAATACCTGATAAAACAAATCTTGAAGGCAAGCTTTGATGTTTAACGAGCAACACAATAACCCTTTATTTGTTCTCGATGAACATCATCACATATTCTTTTGCTAGTCACTTAGGCCATTGTAGTTCATGAATTGTGTTGTTTCGTATGACGATTCACACCAACAAACTCAGTATCAAATACTTAAGAACCACATTGTTTAATAAGCAAAGAATATAGCCATAACATGTATATCATCTATATACTTAAACTGAACAATTCTAGTCTTTTCTTTTCTGCCATATATTTATGAGATTCTCTTTCAGTATTTATTTTCTGTTTGAAAGAATCTATCAACATCAACAGTGAAGTCATACATATGACACATAGTCCAAAGCGTGTATAATTAAATACCAATGTCTTTGGACTTGCACTTTGAAGTAGATCACCATCATCAAATGTTTGGTGTTCTTTCAAATTCCTTTCTTTAGTAATCTATTGGTGTAGTAAACACTTTACCTACATCAAATATTCACCCTTATCATGGAATTATCCATGATCAAGCTACTTTTAGCTTATAACGGTGAACTGCGAGTATAATGTTGCTCTCCAAAACATTTTGGAGGATTAGGACAACTAGTGTCTTCAACCTTTTGCAAATTCTCATCAAATACGAGAACATGACTTTTGCCATATTATACTCTATCATGTTGCAACCAAAACTTTGTTTCAGATATCACAATATCTTCCACACATCATGGTTTCTGAAACAACTCTTTCAGATCCTAGATAACCTTGATATTAAGACAATCCTTTGAATATCAAGAATCATGGAGACAAACATGATACTCATACACTAACACTTGGAATTGTCACTCTTGTTTTTAATACCAATTATTAAACTTCATGGAGTAACCGGAACTTTATGAAAGTTTGCAATAGGACTTTTAAACTTTAGATTAACACTTCAAAACAATACGATACCAGTTCGTAAAGTAACTAACCAGAATTCTATAGTTCTATCATCTCAACTAAAACTAAGCGCAAGGTGGTAAACGGATGCCAATGACTACAACAACTATGCAAATTCACTTTGATTTAATTTATGATAAATAGTGTTCAACTTTTAATCATATTGTCGTTGAACTCCCACTCAAAACAATATCCCTCACATTGTTTTAGTGATCACATGAACCAAATTCACCACATCAAAACCGATCATCACGAGAGTTGATGTAGCTTCAATGGCGAACAATCAACATGTTCATCATATCTACTATATGACTCATGCTTTACCTTTCGGTGATCCGTGTTCCGAGACCATGTCTGTACATGCTAGGCTCGTCAAGATCAACCTTAGCTTCCGCATGAGCAAATCTGGCTTGCTCACGTTGTATACACTCGCAGAATCTAACACACCCGATCATCACGTGGTGTTTCGAAACAACGAGCTTTAGCAATGGTGCTTACTAAGGATGAACACTTTAAAACTTGAAATTGTGTGCTTGAGGGATCATCTTATAATGCTACTGTCGTTAACTAAGCAATACAAGATGCATAAAAGGATTAACATCACATGCAATTCATAATATGTGATATGATATGGCCTTTCTTCTTGTGCTTCCGATCTCCATCTTCAAGCACGAACACGATCTCCATCATCACCGGCATTGCATCAAGGTCAATGACACCGCTCCATGGTTGTCGTCCACCAGCTTCAACTATTACAACTACTTTGAACAGACAAGCGGGTCTTTAACAGAATTTAAAGACAACCATATGGCTCCTGCCGGTTGCCAACTTACAATAAGGAACATTGCATACATCATATATAATCACAATCATGGCCATATCACATCACAGCACACCCCTGCAAAACAAAGTTAGACGCTTCTAATTTTCTTTGCATGTTTTACGTGGTTTGGGGCTTTCAATAAGTGTCGTTCTAACTTACGAACAAGAACCACAACATTGATACTAGTATTGTTAATCACCCGTTGTAAATTGAATCTTAACTATGTTGGGAGAAACAGACACCCGCAAAGCCACTTATGCAATACAAGTTGCATGTCAAGCGTGGAGCAAGTCTCATGAACAATGTCATGTAAGGTTAGCCCGGGCCGCTTCATCCCACCATCCCGCAAGATGCAAAGTACACAAGAAGCAATCGACAACAAAAGCATCAACGCCCACAATGACCATTGTGTTCTACTCGTGCAACAGATCTACATATAGACACGGCTCTGATACCACTGTAGGGGTTCGTAGCATGGAAAACAAAATTTTCTACCGCATGAACACACAATCAAGATCTAATCTATGATCAAGCCAAGATCTATCTACTAGATTGTAGCAACGAGTCGATAGAGGAACTCACCCTCGAAGATTCCAAAGCGGTTAACGAGAGCAGATTCTCGTGGGTGATGTAGTCGTACACTTGCTGATCTCAAGATCGCGTAGACGATCCTTCCGGCGCTGCGTTCCGGCAGCGCTCCCGCAGTCGGTCACACGTTCGGTACTCGATGAAGACCTTCCTCTACCTTGTTCCAGCAGGCAGCGGAGGTTGTAGCACTCTCCTCGCGATTCCGGCAGCACGACGGCGTGGTACCAGAAGTAGAGGGGAGATCTCGCAGGGCTTCGCCTTAAGCCGGAGCGAGTATGGTGGAGTATGAGAGAGGCCTTGGTGATCTACGATTTAGAGGGCACCAAGGGGAGGACTTGGTAGGCGGCTAGGGTTTGGGGAAACCCTAACTCGCCGAGTTAGAGGAGCTCTAGGCGGCGGCGACTTGGAGGAGGCCGGCGGCTAGGAGGCTAGGGTTTGGGGTGTAGGAGGTTTGTCTAGGAGGGGCATCCCTGCCCCTCACTTTATAGGTGGAGGGAGGCGCGCCAGGGGAGGGGAGTCCCTCCCCAACTCGGACCCAAGGTGGGACAGCGGTGGAGGAGGAGGGACTCCTCCCCAACTCGGTTTCCTCCTCTTTCTCCACTTCCCAAAAATAGCCGTTTGACTTTGAAACTTGGCGTTTGACTTTTCAAACAAGGATTTGATTAATCCCTCTATTTTGTTCAGCGATGACACTTAGTACATGATGCAATCATACCAACTTGATATAACACATCCATGTACCCTTCCCCCCCGGAGTGCCGGACATTCCGGAACCTCCTAGAACATTCTCGATGAAAAACACCGGAATCATTCCCCAACTCCTAAACGGGACTTTCCTTATATGAATCTTATTCTCCGGACCATTCCGGATCTCCTCGTGATATCCCGGATCCCATCCGAGACTCCGAACAACATTCGGTCTCTTACTCATCATTCCATAACTACTCAACAACATCGAATCCTTAAGTGTGTCTCCCTATGGTTCGTGAATTATGCGGACATGATCGAGACACTTCTCCGATCAATAACCAATAGAGGAATCTGGAAATTCATATGGCTCCCACATATTTCTACGATTACTTTGCGATCGAATGAACCACTTACATACGATACCAATTTCCCTTTGTCTCACGATATTTTACTTATCCGAGGTTATGATCGTCGGTATCTCTGCATACCTAGTTCAACCTCGTTACTGATAAGTACTCTTTTCTCGTTCCCGTGGTATGTGATCCCTTGTGAGCTAGTCACATGCTTGAAAGCTAATTGGATGACATTCCACCGAGAGGGCCCAGAGTATATCTATCCGTCATATGGATGGACAAATCCCACTCTTGATCCATGTGTCTCAACCAATACTTTCTGAACACTCAATGCCACCTTTATAGCCACCCTGTTACGGTGTGGTGTTTGATGTCATCAAAGCATCCTTCCGGAAAAGGTGATATGCATGATCTCATGGTCGAAGGAATTAGGTTACTATGTATCAGAAAGCTTATAGCAAATGAACTATATTAAATGACTTGATCTTTATGCTACGCTTAACTATAGGAGTATGTCCATCACATCATTCTCCTAATGATATGACCATGTTGTTAATAACATCTCTATGTTCATGATCAGGAAACCATGATCATATATTAACCAACAAGCTAGTTTAACAAGAGGCTTTAATAGGGACTCTTTTATGTTTACAAATCACACAAGTATTAATGTTTCCGGTTAATACAATTATAGCATGGTATGTAAACATTTACCATAAGTATGAAGATATGATAATAACCACTTTATTATTGCCTCTTGGGCATATATCCAACACGATTCTTACCTACGGAAAGCCACAACAGTGATATTATGGTTGCCAAACTCCGGTGTTAATCCCATGACAACTATAGTGAGAGAAACTGGCATCCACCAGCCGTATGTGTAGAACAAGCCACACGTCAAGTGCGGAGCCGGTCTCGCGAACGACGTCGCGTAAGATTGGCTTGGACCGCTTCAACCTCACTATCCCGCGTCATAAGAAGAACACAAACAAGAGGCTTGCAACAGAAAACATCAACGCCCGCAACAACCATGTTGCGTTCTACTCGTGAAACACATCTACGCATAGATCTAGCTCTGATACCATTGAAGGGTTTCGCGGCATAGTAAATCAAAATTTTCTACGGATGCGAACAGAGGGAAGCCAAGATCTAATCTAGGAGATGCAAACAACGAGAGAGATTGGATTAGATCTTCATACCCTTGAAGATTCGCACAGCGGAACGTTCGTCGGAACGTGGGTGATGTAGTCGTACTCGCTTCTCCTCCTCGCGATCTGATCCGATCTAGCACCACAAGTGGCGGTGCCTCCGTGAGATGCACACGTGCAGCACCTCGACGTCTCCTCCTTCCTCGGACCAGCAAGTATGGTGGAGAGACGGATTGGATCTACAACACGACGGCGTGGTGTATATGGTGGAGAATTTCTGCAGCAGGGCTTCGCCTACAAGCAGTCGGGAGGGAGAGAGGAGGGCAGCAGGGCGGCTAGGGTTGGAGGGGAAGGTGTGTGGGGGGTGGTGCGCCCCCAGCCCTCTTTATATAGAGGGGTGGGCGGCTGCCCTAGCCCCTCCCCCAAGTCCAAACCGGCGGCCCAAAGGAGGAGGAGTGGGGGGCAAGGAAACCCCCCCCCCCTTCTAGAAGGTCTAGTTAGGGTTTTACCCTAGCTGGCCGGTTGGGCCCTATGGGGCCTTGTGCCCCTGGCCCAATGCGGCCAGGGCACTCCCTCATAGGCCCATGCCCCCTCCCGGAAGGTGTGGCCACGTTGGTCCCCTTCAGGAAGGTTCTAGAAGCTTCCGGTACAATACCGATTAACCCGGAACAATTCCGAACTCCAAAAAACTGCACTGCCTTATATGAATCTTATTCTCCGGACCACTCCGAAACCTCTCGTGATGTCCCGGATCCCATCCGAGACTCCGAAAAAAAACTCATAAACCAATTATCCAATCTATCCTAGCGTCGAGACACGTTAAGTGTGTGACCCTGCGGGTTCGAGAATATGCAGACATGATCTTCTATCAATAATCAACAGCAGGGTCTGGAAACCCATATTGACTCCCACACATTCATCGATGATCATATCGGATGAACCACGATGCCAGGATTCAATCAATCCCATATATATATTCCCTTCGTCTCGCGATATTTTACTTGCCCAAGATTCGATCGTCGGTACCGTCATACCTAGTTCAATCTCGTTCATAGCAAGTACTTTACTCGTTCCGTAATCCGATATCACTTTGTGATTAACTCCTTAACCACATGCTTGCAAGCGGTGTTGATATCGATTACCGAGTGGGCCCGAAGTATATCTCTCCGACTTGGGAGGGACAAATCCCATCTCGATACATACATCCCAACAGATACTTTCCGATCACATGAGAGACACCTTTATGATCACCCTCTCATAGGATGACGTTTGATGACCTCAAAGCTTTCTTCCGATACCAGGGAGTTGTATTATCTCATGGTCTAAGGAATACAATATTTGACATAAGAAAAGCTTCGCAAAGACGAACACGATGACACGATCTAATTGCTTCGCTTAGTTTGGGTCTGTCCACCATATCATTCTCCCAATGATATGATCTCATTATTAATCGACAACTCATGTCCATGGTTAGGAAACCTTAACCATCATTAATCAATGAGCTAGTCCATAGAGGCGTACTAGGGACACGGTGTTGTTCACAAACCACACAAGTACTAAAGTTTCCGCTTAATACAATTCTAGCATGGAATATAAACATTATCATGAACAAGAATTATAATAATAACATCTTTATTATTGCCTCTAGGGCATAATTCCAACAGTCGATTATGCTCACGGCTCACTGATAATCGAAATGTGAATTGTATGCATAACGGGTATTCTCGGACCGTAAATCCGGGGTGCCACAATTCAGTTGAAAACTGAGTGCGATAAAAGAACTTTCACGAACACATTTGCTTCATATGATGTATATATTCTCAGCACAGGAGTAGATACTTAAACCATTCATAATAAAGAGTACGCAACTAAGTCTACTCAATAGTCATTGCAAGCTATGAAGAGATTCCAACTCAATAATAATAAGTAGCATGAAACATAAACATAAGTAACATTGCAATGCTCATAAAAAGGTATGATAGAGTGGTATCTCGCTTGCCTTTGTTTGTAGAGCACAACATAAATGCCAATGCACCTCTGAACTTCAAGTGAAGACTAGAAATAAAGATATAAGAGATACAAGCATCAAAGTAATGATATAATTAACCAAGGTTTGGAACAAACACAAGAATGACAACTATGCTCTCAAGAAGGTGCTCATAGAATAAGTGGTGACTCAACAAGGAAGTGAAAAGGTTTTGAAAAGTTTGAAAGGCTTGCAAATGCTGAAAGTAAGGTACTCACTAGCTTTGAGCTCTCATTGCCCCTATCATAGGCATATTTATATGATTAAGGTGAAAGTGAGGTCCAATCTGAGTTATATGCTTGATAGACCATAAACTGGAAATATCATGTCCCTTGAGTACGAAGGCTGCTCCTCATGCTACTCAACTTTAGTTACCTGTAAGTTCTTGTCATTGAAAATACATGCATATCACAGAGAACCGCCAACGGGGTACCCCTTGCACATGATACAGGAGTTATCCCATAATCAAAATGACAAGGCAAGTAGACAATGAGCATCTCAGAGATCTTTTTATTTGCTATTTGCATAGGTTTTTATTGAGGATGCTTCACAGATTTCTCATTATGGTTATGCTGCAAGTTTCCACCATGATTAGGCATGGCTTAGTCTAGCGGCCCAGGCGTTTCTCTAGCACATATATATAACTCCATGAACTCACAAGCTCCCCTTTTATTTCACACCGACGACATCCGCAAACAAAAGAGCATGATATCAACTGTATATATATCCATAAGTGTTGAAAGCGTTCCCCATGACAGCACGTTTCTGCTAACTCCCAACCTATAATTTTCAAGCATATAACTTTCATGGACAGGTCATAATGGTTCAGGTTTATTAAGTGCAAGAAATAAAGTGTGCCATCAAGTTCGTGAGAGCTTTACTAACTAACTTTCTCAAAACAGACAAACATTTTATTTGGAAGAAAACAAAGCATAATGAATATGCATGGAGTAGCAAATGATGCTAGTAGGTAGGTATGGTGGACACTGTTGGCAATATTGGTTTTGGGGAGTTGGATGCACAAGTAGAGCTCATACTCAGTGCAAGTGAAGGCTAGCAATAGAGAAGGATCGACAAATGAGAGAGCAATAACTATCATAATCATGCTTGCAACAAAACAGGACTAATTATTGCATGAAAGTGATACAAGAACTCTGAGGCAAAATAAATCATCGAGGCTTACTGACTATTGTTTAGTCATATGCATGCATGAGCATGTTCCAAGTCGATTCACATGAAACATTCAGAGGGGGATACCACAACATCATACCAAGTTATGAATAAAACAATGCAAGCAAACATTCATATGACATGCTACAAACTATTAGCAAGATGGAGCTAATCACAAGCAAGCAAGAACTACTAAGCATCCATAAATAACATACACCTTACAAGAACAGACTAAGCATGCTCACCATGATGAGTATATGTACAAAAATGAAAGCAAATAGAGTTTGTTACCAGCCTCTTACCACACCTCAAGTTGTCTTAATCTTCATTATTGCCCTTCACTTGTGTGACTTGAATAATAACATGAAACCAAAATCCACTGAGGACGGCTGAACCCTGTAAAGAACTTCACAAAACCAAAGAAGAACAACAAATATTTTTGGTTTTTTCGATTTTTTTAAAGCAAGCAAACAAAGCAAAACCCAACAAAGCAAAAACACACAAAGCAAAATATTTTTGGATTTTCTTTAAGGTAAACCGAAGCTAAAATCAAAGAAACAAAGAAAATATTTTTGGTATTTTTGTGTTTTGAGAAAGCAGAAACAAAAACCAAAAAGAAAGCGAATCAATGGATATAAAAAGAACCGACGAAACATGATATACAGATGAGTGTGATGTCGGTATACCTCCCCCCAAGCTTAGGCTTTTGGCCTAAGTGGGGCTCAATAGAGCGGGTAGTAACCCCAAGCTGGTGGGTCATCATAGGAATAATCATAGTCAGGCGCTTGCGATGAAGAAGAAGACGCGCCCCAATCATAAGAGGGTTGCTGGTATGAAGACTCTCCCAAGTTGGAGGGCTGAACCGAATCATATTCGGCATCCTCACCAACATTCTCCTCTTGCTGGGAGAGATCCGCCACGTATGTGTCAAACTCCTCCTTCGTGAGCGACCAACCTTGCATGTTATCAAAATTAAACAAAACAGGTGCAGGCAAATAAACTACTTTCTCAGTCCTACCCCCTCTCCAACCACGCTTGGCAAAAGATAATTCATACGGTAAACTTATCACAGTAGGCCCTAAAGAAACAAAATTATGTTGAACCATGGAGTCAAGATCAAACCTCTCTATGGGGAACCGATAATCTGAATGGTGAGGCTCTAAATCATGGAAAGCTAGCAACCTAGAGGCGATGAGACCTCCACAAATTCCACCTTTCTCGCGGTTAGTGGTAACACGGTAAGCTATCAACGCACCCAGATTATAAGATCTATCCCTATTCAAAGCAGCTGCGATAAAAGCTAGATCAAAAGAAGATAACTTTCTAGCAATCTTTCTAGCAAGAACACACTTGGTAATGAAATAGGCAAAATATCTAATGGATGGGAACTGAATGTTCTGAATTTTACCACTTTCCTTCGAGAGGTCGAAACCTTGGCAAATTTCAGCATATAAATCAATAAGTGACTTGGGACTCTCCTTGATCTTCTCACAAGATCCCCAATGAGGTACTCTAATTGCTGCACAGAAATCAGCAAACGGCAGGTCGACAGCTAGATTGTATATTTTATAATGGACCATGGGATTAGATGAGGACCAAGTAAACCAGAAGTCCTGCACCACAGCCATGGTTAGCTTAACATATTGAAAAGCTTCCCCTTCAACAAAGTGTTCCATCCCTGCATTTGTAATCATATTTTGGAAATCATGGAAGATCCCCGCGGATCTCATAAACTCAGGGCATGGATATATGGAAGGGAAGAATCCTTCCTCACGATGAACTTTCATTGGCTCAGGTACCATCAAATCATACTGATTTATTGGGTATGCGCTCATCTTCCTTTCTTAATTTTTTAGACAAAAAAATCAAACCAGGTGATTTCCAAATTGATAAATGATGAGAAACTACTATAGGAACTTGCTAGAGGGATACACATGCATCAAAATGAAATCTATACGCATAGAAAAAGCATGCAAGCTCACACAACCTGACACCTATAGAAGCAAAATACTCAATATACAATCTATCAATCACAAATCTAATTGGACTAGTGGAGGAGGCACATACCAAGGAGCAATCCCTCCAAAAATTAGCAGCAAAGATGGGTTGAGCAAGGAGATCGAAAAATCGGGAGCAAGAATAGCAAGAACTCGAGCTTAAGAAATGTTTCCGGTGTTTTTTGGGAGAGAGAAAGAAGATGGCTGGGAGGAGGCACTTTGGAGGGCCACAGGTGGGACACACCCCTTCCAGGCGCGCCCCTGGGGCTGGCCGCGCCACCAGGGGGTGTGCTGGTCAGGGGTGGCCCCATGGGTCACTCCAGGTGCCCTCTGCCCCTTTTTTCAAGGAAAATTTTATTATGAATTTTCTGGGATTTTTCGGGAAAATTTATTTTTGGCCAATTTTCAGGGTATGAAAATAGATTTTCTCGCAGAAAAGATTTTTTTAGAAGAAGCAAAAGGCAAACAAAAACCAAACTACATAAGCTCTAAGACACTCTAACAAGAAAACAACTAGCAAAACCAAAGCTAACTAGAGGAAAAACAAAGACTAGGAATGAGAAAAGTAAAAGTGAGCAAGTATAACCATAGTGAAAACATTATTTTGTTCATTAAAATCCTTTTGTTAACAAGGTTGGTCAAGTCTTGTTACCAAAACAACCTTATTTGAAACAAAACTTTGTATTCCACAAAGTGATTATGATATCTCAAACTTGATATCAATGGTCCCAATCATAATAGTTTCAAAACTTTCTTGTGGAATGGGACAATATATTTATCCGACCTTGATGCTCTCAAGATTTTCAATGGAGTTCGGGCAATAGCTTTTAGCAACATTCTTGGGGAAATAGACAGTATGCTCTTTGTCATTAATATTAAAAGTTACTTTTCCTTTATTACAATTGATGACAACACTTGCAGTATTAAAAAGGTCTCCCAAGAATAATAGACATATTATCATCTTCAGGCATTTCAAGCACAAAAAAATCAGTTAAAACCAAGCAATTATGAGCCACCTGAATAGGAACATCCTCACATATACCAACAGGAATAGTAGTTGACTTATCAGCCATTTGCAAATATATATCAGTTGGTATCAAGTTTTATAGCTGGAGCCTCTTATAGAGAGAAAAAGACATAACACCAACTCCAGCTCCCAAATCACATAAAGTAGTTCTAACATAATTATTCTTAATAAAGCAAGGAATAGTTGGTATACCTGGATCACCAAGTTTCTTTGGAACCTTACCATTGAAGGAATAATTAGTAAGCAAAGTAGAAATTTCCTCATTAGGAATCTTCCTTTTATTAGAGACAATATCCTTCATATACTTTGAATAAGGAGGCAACTTAATAGCATCAATCAAAGGAATTTGCAAAAATAAAGGTTTCATCCACTCACAAAACTTGTTGTAGTGTTCTTCCTCCTTTGACTTGTGTTTCTTATTGGGAAAAGGCATAGGTTTCTACACCCAGGGTTCTCTCTCTTTACCATGTTTATTAGCAATAAAATCTTCCTTAGTGTACCTAGTGTTCTTAGTGTGCTTCTCAGGTTCTTCCTCAACTTCCTCCTTATCAGGAGCATCATTTTTATCAGTACCACTCTCAATTTCAGCATCAGAGACAGATATACTATTAGTATCTACAGCAGGTTCAAGTGGTTCCTCAACTATTTTATGTTTATTTTTCTTTCTCTTACGAGAACTACCACTACTTTCACCTTGTCGAGAATCCTGCTCAATTCTTTTAGGGTGTCCTTCAGGATATAAAGGATCTTGAGTAGCTATACCACTCCTAGTTCTAATTCCATAAGCATGTTTATCTCCTGAGGCATTAACTAGCATATCCTTTTGTACCTTAGCAAGTTGATCAATTTGAGTTTGAACCATTTGAAAGTGTTTACAAAGCATTTTAATATCATTAGCAGTTCTTTCCACAATATCTTTCAACTCATTAATAGCTCTAGAGTTTTCCAATAAATGATTCTGAACTTGTTTACTAAAATTACCTTGTTTAACAATAAATGTGTCAAGTTCATCTAAGCATTGATTAGGAGGCTTACCATAGGAATATCACCTTCATCAAAGTGGAGAGAGTGTACCTCAATAGTATATGAGTGGGGAATTGTCTTACATAATTCTTCTATAGGAGGTAGATTCTTCACATCTTCAGCTCTAATACCTTTCTCCTTAAGACAATTCTTAGCTTCCTTCATCACTTCATCATTTAATGAAATAACTCCCCTCTTCTTTGGTGTTGGTATTGGATCTGGTTCAGGAGTAATAGGCTCAGGTGTATTTAGCTCAGCTGAAGTCCAATCATCATAATTCTTGATTATTTTAGCCATTAATTCTTCAGCAAAGCTATCTAGGTATGTCATAGAATCATCAGTTAGTCCATTATAATAAATATCAAGAAGCTCATCTTTAGGCAATGGACATCCAGGATGTGCACGAATCAAGGCACATAACCTTGTCAATGACTCGGGCAATTTCTCTTCTTCTCCCTATTTAAAATCAAACAGTCTCTGTAAAGAAGCATGTCTAGCACTAGGAGGAAAATATTTCTGGAAGATAGAAGCAATCAAACAATCAGGACTATCAATGGATCCAGGAGGTAATCTATTAAACCAAGCCCTAGCTTCTCCTTTTAGTGAAAAAGGGAAGATCTTAGTAACAAAGTACTTGCGCATCTTAAAATCATCAAAGAATAAAGCACTCATAGTAGAAAGCTCATTCATATGTGCTACGGCACTCTCACTCTCAGTCCCACAAAAAGGTTCTTTCTCAACAATGTATAAATAGGATAAATCAAGAGAAAAATCATAATCTTTATCTTTAATATCTATGAGAGAGGTGGCAAACTTAGGATCAGAGGACAGTTTAGGAATAATGGTACGTCTCTCAAAGAGACTCTTAATAGCACTACCACCATGTGTGTTTTGGCACTCTTCAATAAATTCATCAGTAACTCAATGTAACCATCATTAATATCTTATCTCTCTCTAGACTCAGGTGAGCTAACGGGTGTAATAGTGCCTTCACTAGGAGTTTTAGTATTTCCTGGACTAGCCATAGTAGCATCTAGGAAAGGACCTTATGAACCACTCGCATCAAGCACAGTAGAAGTAACATCATGAGTATCAGAAGGAATTTCAGATTCAGCAGTAGTACTAGTGTGTGTAGCATGAGTATGTGGTGGTGGAGTAACAATCTTACTTATAACAGACGGTGAATCAAGAGCAGCAGAGGTGTTTAGGACCGACCTCTTCTTGTAGTGGATGGTAAAATAGGAAACTTTCCATCACGAGACTTCCCCATGATGAAAGAAGTAGCAGTGAACAATAATAGAACCAAGTGAACTTACAAATAAAGTTATGCTCCCGAGCAACGGCGCCATAAAATAGTCTTGATGACCCACAAGTATACGGGATCGCAACTATCTTCGAGGGTAGTATTACTTGCAAAAGAATACTTGCAAGCCTTAACAACTGAGTTGTCCATTCAGCTGTACTTGGAAATAGTTCTTGCTCACAAAAGTTTATCAGTAGCAACAGTTTGGTAGTAGCAACAGCAAAGTAACAGCAGCAGTAGAACAAGAGCAATAGTAACAGTAGTAGCAAACAGTAGGATATGAGCGCGGTAAGCATAGGGATGGATGGACGGGCATTGCATGGACGAGTCTAAACATGTAACTTCAAGATCTAGGGCATTGTAGATAAATAAGAATAAGCATCCAAGTACTAAACAATCATAGGCATGTGATCCATATATAGTCATGCGTGCTCGCAATGAGAACTTGCACAACATCTTTTGTCCCGTCAGCCCGTTGCAGCGGGGCCTCAAGGGAACTACTGGCAATTAAGGTGCTCCTTTTAATAGAGCACCGGAGCAAAGCATTAACACTCCGTGAACACATGTGATCCTCACATCATAGCCATCCCCTCCGGTTATCCCAATTTCTGTCACTTCGGGGCCTTTGGATCCGGACAATGATATGTGTACACAACTTTCAGATAAGATCACAAACAATACTATCATAATGACTTAATAATAAGTTCAGATCTGAGATCATGGCACTCGGGCCCTAGTGACAAGCATTAAGCACAACAAGTTGCAACAAAGTCAAATAACACTAATAGAGATACTAGACACCATGCCCTAACAATCTTATTCGCTTACATGATAGAACTCATCCAATCCCTACCATCCCTATAGCCTACAGCGGGGGATTACTCACTTATGGATGAGGGAAACATGGATGGTTGATGGAGAGGCGTCGGTGATGACGATGGCGATGATCCTCTCCAAATTCCCCGTCCCGGCAGGGTGCCAGAACGGAGTTTCTGGTTCCGAATCACGGTTTCTGGTGGTGGCGGCGCATCGAAACTCTTTCTGGAAAAACGTCGAACCCCTCCCCCCCCCCACACACACACACACACACTCTGCCTCGCCTTCTGGCTCCATGAGTCTTCTGGTGAAATATAATTTTTCGCATATTTTCCGGGATTTTTCTTAATAGTTGATTTTCTGCACAAAAACTAGACACCAAGGTAATTCTGCTGAAAACAGCATCAGTTTGTGTTAGTTGTATCCAAATCACACGAGTTTAGAGGAGAAACAATAGCAAAAGTGTTCGCGAAAGTAGATACGTTTTGGACGTATCAGATATAAACTGATTCTTATTTTTTCCCTTCGCAATCAACTCCTAGTTGTTGTAACCGTGGTGTACACTACAAGACGCGCGCGATACGCTGGCGTAGGCAAAAAAGCTGTCGGCGTAGGCTACGCCGACGGCTGCCCTCGGCATAGACTTCTCGGCAAAGATCTCCCTCGATGAAGCGCACTGAGGCCGTCGGCATATCGAATAGTCATCGGCGTAGGCTACGCCGACGGTTACCCTCAGCATAGCGGTCGTCGGCATATTCTAACGGCTAGTTGCAAAAATAATTTCAAAAAGAAAAATTCAAAAAAAATCTCAACTTTTTTAATCTTTGAATTGTTTGACTTGTTAATCTCTCACTTTGACCATTTTTAACACTAATTACACTTAATCTTTGATCAAATTGTAGTCTTGGTCAAACTTTCTGGTTGGTCACCCATCCTCACTACTCCACCCCTAGCAAGCTTAACTTTCCCGTTCCTTCAGAATTTGTTTCCACAAAGCAATTTATATCTTGTTGCCAATACTATGATATCAATCCTATTATCTCTTATATCATCATGTCACATGTTTGTATTTTTTGAAATTACAAACAATTATTTAAGTAAACAACAATTAATAAGTACAAATATTATTGAATTCAAATAAAAATATAATGATTTATTTTTTTTGTTTTTTTCTATTTAATATGGAATAATTAATATCTTTAAATCCGTAAATCAGAATTCGACAAATAATATGTATAAATTGATCAGAAAAATGATATAAATCCAAGTATGATATCCATATCAACTTATCATAAACTGTGTCGTTATTCTATCCATAATATTGGTCATTTGACCTAAAAGTCAGAAAACATCGAATGAGATAGGTCATTTTGTGAAGGTTTATTAGACATAATCAATATACCAAGTTTGGTGTTTTTTTCTTCCAACTATGTCACATAATAAGACACCACGCTAAGGTTTCGCATTGTTTGGATCGTTTTTGAATTTCTTATGCCCGTTTTAAACTATCGTCAAACTTTGTCGAATGGCGGGCATGAAGATTCTTAGCTCGGGGTTGAGCCTCGTTAAATTGAAGTGGATCTCTGATGAAATAGCATATTGTGAACCTAAAAATTATTTTTGTACAAAATCATGAGCATCATATCATGTACATGTAGTTCATATCTGACCCACTTCCAACCGATTTGGCAGGAATTTATATTTTTTACCAGGGATGTACGAAAAGGTTTGATATCCCCTGTTAGGATATTGTCCATGTAAGATGGTCTAGTATTTTTGAATAATGTGGTGATAGCATTTTAAATTAGTCATTTGGTAGTTGCTTCATAAAACCACTCATTTTTTGCACTCAGAAAATGGAAAATGGCTTTTTTGGTGCGACGAAAAGGAAAACTTCCTCCTGCAACATTGTTTGACATGCCATGATGAACATGTATGCATAATATGGACACATTATCACAAACTATACCTTAATTCTAGCCATAACATTGGTCATTTGATCCAAAAGCCAGGAAACCTCGAATGAGATAGGTCATTTTGTGAAGGTTTTTTGAGACATAATCAATATATCATATGTCACATAATATTACACCACACGAAGTTTTTGCATTGTTTAGATCGTTTTTAAATTTCTTATGCCCGTTTTGAACTATCGTCAAACTTTGTCGAAAGGTGGGCATGAAGATTCCTAGCTCGGGGCTTCGAAGTGGATCTCTGATGAAATATCATATTTTGAACCTAAAAAATATTTTTGTAAAAATCATAAGCACCAGATCATGTACATATAGTTCATATCTGACCCACTTCCTACCGATTCGGCAGGAATTTGACTTTTTCACCGGGAATGGACGAAAAGGTTTGAGATCCTCCTGTTAGTACATTGTCCATGTAAGTTGGTCTAGTATTTTTTTTAAATGTGGTGATAGCATTTAAAATTAGCCATTTGGTGGTTGCTTCATAAAACCGCCCTTTTTTGCACTCAAAAAATGCAAAATGCCTTTTTGGTGCGACAAAAAGGAAAACTTCATCCTACAACATTGTTCACCATCCCATGATGCACATGTATGCACAATATGGACACATTATCACAAACTATACCTTAATTCTAGCCATAACATTGGTTATTTGATCCAAAAGCCAGGAAACATCGAATGAGATAGGTCATTTTGTGAAGGTTTTTTGAGACATAATCAATATATCATATGTCACATAATATTACACCACACGAAGTTTTCTCATTGTTTAGATCGTTTTTAAATTTCTTATGTCCATTTTGAACTATCGTCAAACTTTGTCGAAAGGTGGGCATGAAGATTCCTAGCTCGAGGCTTCGAAGTGGATCTTTGATGAAATATCATATTTTGAACCTAAAAAATATTTTTGTAAAAATCATAAGCACCAGATCATGTACATATAGTTCATATCTGACCCACTTCCTACCGATTCGACAGGAATTTGACTTTTTCACCGGGGATGGACGAAAAGGTTTGAGATCCTCCTGTTAGTACATTGTCCATGTAAGTTGGTCAAGTATTTTTTTTAAATGTGGTGATAGCATTTAAAATTAGCCATTTGGTGGTTGCTTCATAAAACCGCCCTTTTTTGCACTCAAAAAATGCAAAATACCTTTTTGGTGCGATAAAAAGGAAGACTTCATCCTACAACATTGTTCACCATCCCATGATGCACATGTATGCACAATATGGACACATTATCACAAATTATACCTTGATTCTAGCCATAACATTGGTCATTTGATCCGAAAGCCAGGAAACCTCGAATGAGATAGGTCATTTTGTGAAGGTTTCTCTGAGACATAAGCAATATACCAAGTTTGATATTTTTGCTTCCAACTATGTCACATAATATGACACCACGCGAAGGTTTCGCATTGTTTGGATTGTTTTTTAATTTCTTATGCCTGTTTTAAACTATCGTCAAACTTTGTCGAAAGGCGGGCATGAAGATTCTTAGCTCGGTGCTGAGTCTCGATAAACTTGAAGTGGATCTCTAATGAAATATCATATTTTGAACCTAAAAATATTTTTTGTAAAAAATCATAAGCATCAGATCATGTACATGTAGTTCATATCTGACCCACTTCCTACCTATTTGGCAGGAATTTGTCTTTTTCATCAGGGATGGATGGAAAAGTTTGAGATCCCCTGTTAGGATATTGTCCATGTAAGGTGGTCTACTATTTTGAAAAATGTGGTGGTAGCATTTTGAATTAGCCATTTGGTGGTTGCTTCACAAAACCGCCCTTTTTGTACTTAAAAAATATATAATGGCTTTTTGGTGCGACAAAAATCAAAACTTCCTCCTGCAACATTATTTGCCATCCCATGATGCACATGCATGCACAATATGGACATATTATCACAAACTATGCCTTAATTCTAGCCATAACATTGGTCATTTGGCTCAAAATCCTAAAAACCTCGAATGAAATAGGTCATTTTGTGAATCTTTTTGAGACATAATCAATATACCAAGTTTTATATTTTTCCTTCTAACTATGTCACATAATATGACACCACGCGAAGGTTTCGTATTGTTTGGATCATTTTTGAATTTCTTATGCCCGTTTTAAACTATATAATGTTTTATGTTTCACTTAATTTTTATTTACAAATTTCATTTTAGTGTAGATAGATAGATCTTATTTCTCTTCAAATTTTGATATATTATTTGTATTTTTCTGAATTAGAATGATTTAGTTATAATTTTTAAAAGATTAATAAGGTAAAAGGAAAAATAGCTACGCCGAGGGCAGCCGTCGGCGTAGCCTATTCTACACCAAGGGAAATTCTACGCCAACGGCTGCTTGGGAGGCGATGTCCTGGTCACGGTCTACGACGATGGCTCCGAAGTTTGGCCGTAGATGTAGCGCCCGACCGTCGGCATCTCTGTCCATTCCTGTAGTGGAAGACTAGTCATAGTCGGAAGTAACATATGATAGTTTCATGCATATGTTAGTATCACATGTTATCATCTTCATAGTGGGTAGTATTCATAGTAGGTAGTAGTAACTTATCTAGTATCATGCAAGTTCTCATTAATTAGGCTGCAGACTCGTCTTGTATTGGGGTGTGTGATGTTATAGTAACATAGCTAGGTATCACAAACCTCTCTTTCATCATTTAATGACATACCATGTCACGAAAATGTCTAGTTGGCACGTTCATGTTACCACCTATGTTACTTCCACTATGACTAGCCTAAAGATCCTCTGGCCAGGTCTGGCTATATCAACACATAGGCTGCTGAGTTCCAAGGAAACCTTCCCAAATTATGTCGTATCAGAGTCATCTCTTCCAAACTTCACAATGTAGCAAGCTCCGTCTTCATTATTTTCAAAAATATGGCTCTCTAAAACACCCTATCACCGAGAAGTTGACTCTGGACAACTTCCCGGTGTGGAGTGGAAGGCCCCGGTTCTGCCCACGATCTGGGGAGCCCGGCTCATGGGCTACCTCAATGGCAGGACTCCGACGCCAGAAAAGAAGGTAGAGCCGCTGGGCGCGACGACAAAACCATCAAAGTTGCCAACCACACCTATGGTTTGTGGATCGCCTAGGATCAGTAGATTCTGGGCTACCTAATGTCCTCACTTTCTCGAGAGGTTCTTGCGCAGGTCTCGGAGATCACCTCATGCGATCCTTGCGTAGGAATTTGTTGAACTTATGCGAAATTAAACATGATGCCTAGTTCCTTTTGAAAAAGGGAGTAATGTGATTTATTGCAAATGGGTGTACAAAATCAAAAAGAAATCTAATGTCACTATTGATAGCTATAATGCTAGACTTGTAGAGAATGGCTTCAAGCAAAGGTATGAGATATACTACGAGGACACTTTGAGTCTTGTGGTTAAGGCAACAACTATTAGATTAATTCTATCAATGGTTGTATCAATAAATTGGTGTATGTGTCAGTCTTTGTGGCATCCTGGAAGACAAGGTCTTTATGAGGCAACCACCAGGGTATGAGGATCCAGAGAAACCTGGTTTTTTTAGGTTGGATAAAGCTTTGTATGGTTGGAAGCAAGTTCCTCGTGCATGGTACTCATAGTTGTCCTCCAAACTTTAATTCCTTGGTTTTTTCATTCAAATTCTAACACTTATTTATTCTTTTATAATAGAGGTGCTATAGTCATGGTTATGCTCATTTATGTGGATGATATAATTGCGATAAGTTCATCAACTGAGGTAGTTGAAGCATTGTTGCATGATCTACGGACAGATTTTTTTTGAAGGATCTTGGCAATCTATATTATTTCTTAGGGATTGAGGTAAAACATATGAGTAATGGAATTATCTTGACTCAAGAAATATATGTTGCAGATTTGGTTAAGAAAGCTGGCATGAAAGGATGTAAGCCCATTACTATTGCAATGTCAACTTTAGAAAAATTATCTTTGATAGAAGGTGTGCCGCTTGGTGGCGAGGATTCCAATAGATATAGAAGTGATGTTGGTACATTGCAATTCATGACTCTTACTAGATCCGGTATATTATTATCTATTAACAAAGTTTGTCAATTTCTACATGCGCCTACTACTTTACATTGGTAAGCTATGAAGAACATTCAGAGGTATCGTCCGTTTACATCTTCCTTTGGTTTGAAATTTTGTTAAGTCGGATTCTACTGTTGTTAGTGCTTTCTATGATCTAGATATAGGGGCGGGAGCAAGTGAGGAGAGGCGTTGAAAACGACGGGAGCGGTGTAGCGTTGGCGCATAATATACACGGCCACGTGCCTGGCGGCTATCCACCACCACTACTGCTCACTGCGGCGTAACGCTCGGACGGCGTGTGATCTCGACGAGATAGAGAAGAAATACAAGAGTAGCTTGTGATCACATGTTGGATGCAGTCAGCTTTTGATAAAAAAAACACCCGCGAAATTTGCAACACAGTCTTAGAAAAGTGAGTCTCGCTTCAGAAGAGCTAGCTCATCATGTCGCTTGGGGGATGTAGATATGGAACCGGGGCCATTGCCATCTCAGACTCACTTAAATATGTTTTGTCTAGAAAAATTGATGCTAACATCAGAGCTTTGACTAACCCCTGGGCTCCTCAATCGGCTGACACTGGCCTCGATGAGATGCAGCACCTGAGTGGTCAGCAGCAGCGATCAAATACTGGGCAATTGCTGAAACAGACTTGCTGGCCGAGTTTTTCAGGGATTCAGTTACATTACAGATCCTGACGCCTCCTATGTCTACAATGGTCGTTGAGACTAATTTTACGGCCCACATTAAACATCTGCACCAATAGTCATGGTAAATACAAACCAACTTACACGACCCTATGCATCGCTTCTCCCAACTCACCCCTCCTCTTCCTATCATCATCATCTATTTATGATCAAAAGAAGAAGGAAAAGGAGAAGAAAAGGAGACTATGTACGTCATACATAACATTAATTACATTATTTTTAGAAATGTAAATCAATTACTTGTACACCGTGCGAGATTATTCATTGCTTGCAAATCCGGCTCAATCCGCACCCACCACTATAGTCTTTCGCTCGCTCGGCTCACATAAAAAATAAAATCCAAATCATCAAGGATACAAAGGACATTAGTACTTCGTTTCAGACCCAACAACAAAGCAGCATAACTGCTCGGAGATCATTGTCGGAAGAATCAAGGAAGCAGATGTTTTTTGGGGGATTTGATCATTTAGTAGTTACCTAGAGCAATACGCTTAGTTAACAATATAAACGTAATTCAGGAGTTAAAGAGAAACGTACCAACATGCCAGGTCCCTCCTGCACGAATCGAGAGGCACTTTGAGAGTCTCTTCCTCCTTCTCGGGCCTCTCCCATGCCTTCCTCGCTGGACTAGCCGGTGAGTGGCGGCGGGAGGTTGGCACTGGCATAGCTTTAGGTTTTTGTAGAGGTCATAGATGTAGGGTTTGGCTATATGCCGTGTGTTGGCGTTATGCCCAGAAGAAGAAGCTTCTAGACCCTTTCGGCTGGATCTGGAGCTGCCTCCTCCTTTGGTCCCTTGCGGTATTCCACACCCACCACTATAGTCTCTCGCTCCCTCGGCTCACATAAAAAATAAAACCCAAATTAATCATCAAGGATACAAAGGACACTTTTCAGACCCAACAGCAAAGCAGCATTACTCCCCATAGATCATTGCCGGTGTCAAAATAACAACTATGTAGTACATGGTTATGTAACTTGTCATCTGTCACGTTATAGCTAGGAGATAGGCTTGTATCCTGTTAGGTAGTTTGCATCGGTGTACATTTAGTAGTTACCTAGAGCAATACGCTTAGTTAACAATATAAACGGAATTTAGGAGTTAAAAGAGAAACGTACCAACACGCCAGGTCCCTCCTGCACGAATCGAGAGGCACTTTGAGAGTCTCCTCCTCCTTCCCGGGCCTCTCCCATGCCTCCCTCGTCGGACTAGCCGGTGAGTGGCGGCGGGAGGTTGGCACCGACGTAGCTTTAGGTTTTTGTAGAGGTCGTAGATGTAGGGTTTGGCTATATGCCGTGTGTTGGCGTTATGCCCAGAAGAAGAAGCTTCTAGACCCTTTCGGTTGGATCTGGAGCTGCCTCCTCCTTTGCGGTGGTGCTCCGGCAGTCGGAGCCAGTTGCTGCGGCGGGCGGTGCGGGGGGGGGGGGAGGGGGGCTTCTTCGTCAATAAAGCCGTTTTGCTCCATCGGCGCGGTGGAGGGGTGGGTGATGTGGCGCTCCTAGCCAGCCAAGGTGGCAAGGGGGAGCGGTGTGGTGCCCAGTGTTAGCATTAATTTTGATTAGGAAAGTGTCGGTCTCGAGTTTCCTTGTGTGGCAGCTGTATACACCAAGTTTGAGTCTGTTTAGGACTTTGAGTTGTTGTGTACGAGTCAGTCTAGGATAGTAGTCAAGCTAGTTTGACTAAAGAAGGAAGTTTAAGGTAGTTTTAGTCCAGGTAGGATTAGTAGTTAGTCTCGTGTGTGTCCTTGTATTAGAGTTGGACTAGGACATTGGGTCGGTGAGCTGCTCGTGTATATATACACGGCAGTACGTGAGTTTTGTATTGAAAGTTGTACCGTGAGATATTGAGAAAATAAAGAAAAGAACGGGCACGACACGTGCCCTTGGCCATAAGATTTTTTCGAGCGTGGTTGTTTGTCTAGTTTGATATAGTCGATCTGTGGGCAAATTCTAACAATTGGTATCAGAGCGAGGTCGAAGATTTAAAGACACGCTTGCCCCGGGGAGGCGACCCTACTAGCGCCTCGGGACGGGCAACCTGGTGGAGGCGGCGAGCATGCCGTCATCGGTGAGGCGGCGAGCGATCATCGCTCAGAGGAGCGACAAGGAAGAAGAAGGCGGGCGAGGAGTCCTCGGCAAGGTGGTGGATGGGGATGATCATTGATGAGTGCGGTGGTACCGTGGTGCGGTGCTGGAGAATCTTGTCAAGATTGTCGTCCGGGAGAGTATGAGTCAAGGAGTCATAGTCGTGCGGGTTAGCACATTAAGTCGGCGTCGTGTTTGTGACTCGTTGTCGTGTCCAAATGCTTGTCTCTGTGAGGATTTGCAGTTGAAGCGAGTGAAGGTTGAGGGATTGTTCATCCTATGGACGAAGATGCAATTTGCGTGCCTCGATCATGTCGTCTATGTGTCTCGACGAGAGGATCAAGTTCAAGTGTGAATGGGGCGGTAAACCAGTGAAGGTGAGTCTCTTCAATGAGGCCATGTCTCTACATGAAGCCGAAGTGGATGGTCTAGTCCACGCCAGGAGGTCGGCATGTATTGCGCTAGGATGGACGGTGTGTTCCACGGGTGGTGCGATTCCACAATGTTTGCTAGCGTGGCTGGGTAGTCCAGATCATGCTTAAGTTGTTCCGTAAATTCGCCAAGTCGAAATTGGGGAGAGCCAATTAGACTTGTCGTGGTGCGAGACCTAGACAAGACGCAGATCTACAAGGATTCAAGATCAAATGAGCATAGAAGACAAGAGTAGGCAATCAAGATTAGGAAGAGATTGTTAGCATTAATTTTGATTAGGAAAGTGTCGGTCTCGAGTTTCCTTGTGTGGCAGCTGTATACACCAAGTTTGAGTCTGTTTAGGACTTTGAGTTGTTGTGTACGAGTCAGTCTAGGATAGTAGTCAAGCTAGTTTGACTAAAGAAGAAAGTTTAAGGTAGTTTTAGTCCAGGTAGGATTAGTAGTTAGTCTCGTGTGTGTCCTGGTATTAGAGTTGGACTAGGACATTGGATCGGTGAGCTGCTCGTGTATATATACACGGCAGTACGTGAGTTTTGTATTGAAAGTTGTACCGTGAGATATTGAGAAAATAAAGAAAAGAACGGGCACGACACGTGCCCTTGGCCATAAGATTTTTTCGAGCGTGGTTGTTTGTCTAATTTGATATAGTCGATCTATGGGCAAATTCTAACACCCAGAGGGTGGTTGGTGCGATGTTCCCTACGGCCGGTCGACGGCGAGGATGGGGGATGCGTCCGTGAGCCAGCCCGTCCTTCATTCGTGCGGTGGATCTTGACCTTTCCCGTGGGGAAGGTCGTCTTCTTGGAGAAGTGGTGCGGGCGGATGGTGGGGTCGTCGAGACAGAACCACCGTGGTGGTGGCTCCTGGAGGGTGGCAAGCCAGCGCCGGCCTTCTTCTGCTTCTCCGTTGGCTTCTCCTTTTGATGTTCATCCGTAGTGGCCTGTGGATGGCGGCGACCGCCGCCGGGCTGCTGCCTATTCTGGTCGAATGGCGAGCGATAAGTGTTTACATTATCTTTTAAACCGTTAATCTGATTGATGATCCGTGTTTACCACTGGGTTCGTCTCGACGAGTACTTTAAAACAAGATCCCATCATAATATATTTTGATGAAATATTTTTTTCGTTGTTAGTTGCCAGATTATTATGGCATAGCTACCAGCTTACTAGTCAATAGTTACCAAATAAATTGTATATGTGTTTTTATATAGAAATGATCTATATATCTAGAAAGTGAATATTTGGATCCACGGATTTTTTGTTTGGGAACCTAATAATTTTATCCTGGTAACCTAGTTGACTTTAACCGGTGACTAATGACAATAATTTGTCAATTGTGGTCGAAAAAAAGTTATCAAAATATATCAGCATGAGATCTTGTTTGAATGATCTCGTCCCCACAAAGCCAACCGTGAAAACCAATCTGAATTTCAAGATACCGTTTAAGAGATAAAACATTTTGAGATTTTGAAAAGAAAAAAATCCACTTGGACTGCACACATGCATGATTCAGTTATCATATTTTTAGTTCGGAAAAACAGATAATTTAGTTGATTTAAACTCTTAACTAACATGACTATCCTGGACCATGTGACTGTAATCTGGTAGGATCAGAAAAAAAGTTGTCAAAATATATTGAAATGGGATTTAGTTTTGAAGATCTCGTCACGACAAAACCAATCATGAAACGGATTTAAATTTGGGTTTATGGTTAAAGAGATAAAATATTTTAAAGTTTGAAAACAAAAAAATTCCACATGGGCTACATGCATGCAATGGTGGATTACCATATTCATCCATGCCCACGGAAAGATAATCTTAGGCACATGCCCTTATTAGCACAATCCCATAAATATACCAATTACAGGTTTCTACAATAACAAAATATCCTAAAGACATTGCAAATGCACACAACCCTAGAAAAGTAAGAAGAAAAGAAAAACAAAAAATCCCGCTGCAGTGATCAAAACATTATAATTGTAACACAAACCACAAGCCATACTCTCCTCTCCATTTCTCCTCCCCTTTTCTGAGAGCTCCACCAACGCCCCTGGCTCCTCCCCTCCTCCTCTCTAACGGTCGGCCGGATACAAGGGGGCGAGGAGGCCAGTCCCCTCTGTACGATAATAGCAATAGGGGTAGGTTTAGGTCGAGTCTAGGTCTAGGGTTGGCCGATGTGTCGTTGGCGTGATAGCGATGTGCTGCTGCAACTTGGCGCTCTTGAGCGGCGCTAGGAGCTTGTCTTCCTCTTTCCCCAGTTGATGTCCATGGTGGACGGTGGTGCTTGGGGCGAGATCTGGCGACGGCACCTCTAATAAGATCGACTAGCGACAAGAACTGAAGCTGAGTGTTGGCGCAGCCGCCAGCCGGGCATCCTCTGGCAAACCGAGGTGGTGAGGGGAGGATATGGGTTGCTCGCCCAGCTCTGCTTCGAGTTCTTGGCGGATTGGCCTCTGCATCTTCCAGTTCTAGGCTTTCCCTTCTTCTTCGGTCGACCGAGGAGGCAAGGAGAGGAGTAGGGGAAGCTTCTTTTCCTGCAGATCGAGATGCTACTGGAGTAGAGGCGATGATACTGCGCCTTCAGGAGTGACACCACATTGGCATGCTCGTTGGCCGATATTCTTGTTGAAGGGCAGACGCTACTATGGTCTAGGAGAATTTCTTCGTTAACGATTTATCGATGCACGGCGTTGTCCAGCTACCGAAATCCAAGGTTGTAGGGCAGCCTCTCCTGCCCGGGTCACTGCTTTGCCGATGCAAGGTGATTCTTCTCCAGGCTTTGACGTCGACATGGATGTTCCTTAGCTCTAAGATAGCGAGCTCTCGATGCTCCTCCACAAGTGGTGTCATCACCGGAGGTGGAGCACTCGGTTGTTCTTGGTTGCGTTTTCGACGAGATGGAGTTGGAGCAACAAGATGCCCTAGATTCGATTTCTTTTTGAATTTCTTGTTCCAGGGCTTAGATGCAATTTTAAGGGCTTGGTTGTATCTTTCTTTTTTCTTGAGGCCCTTCCTATAATTTTTACTCCACCGATAGTTTCTTAATGCACCATTAGGGTCTTTCCAGACCTCCTTACCGTGCAAAAAACAACAACAACACAAACCACCATCAAGTCAGCACCCAGAATCCAAATTCTTCAAAAATGAAGCCTCTAAGAAGGAAACAATGCATATGCCCTGTCATCGCCAGATCATCGATCTTAGGTTTTTACCATGGAGAAAGTCTGTGTCTTAAGACAATAACTTCAACAGGGTCATTTGCCAGGCACAATACATTAAGGTGAGACCTTGGGTTTTCACTTTGAGAGATAAGACTTTGCACTTCTCCCGTGCTGCTGCCCCACTTGTCGAGGTTGCTGCTATAAGTCAAGAAACACCAAGCAAAGTCCTTATCGCCTCGAAGACCCAACTCTCCATTAGTATACCTTAGACCTTAGGTACCATGACATTTTCCTTCACTGTATTCTCCATGGAAATCGGAAAACCCGACATGGCCGTGTGGCTTTAGGAGGGTATGATAAAGAAGCTCCGTGCCACACACTCCTGAAGCCACACGGCCAAAAAGAGTGCTACATAACTGAATCCCATCGATCTAACAGTCTATAGGACTCAATCGCCCAATGAAGATCTCCGGCGAAGCTTGCAAAACTCGTCACCGGCCAGATCAATGAGGTCAAGCATTAAGCAAAATATCATCTTGACCCGAGAAGAACCTAGGATTGCTTCATTTATTCAAGTCGAGCTAGAAACCCCCACGCCACCGGCTGATAGAGGAGACGATGAACCGGACCACCACCGGCATCGCTGGAACCAGCGCAGACGGGCCGATGCATGCAGTACAAACAATAGAATAAGGGACTCTCGTTTCAGGCCATCTCAGTCCTGTGGCCTGTGGGGAATCGTGATTCTCATTCTAGAAGAAAGGATGAAAATATATGCAACCATAGCATAAGCTTTTTCTCAAACTCAGTACAAACTACAAACTAGGAGGGTGTTCTCCTATACATTTAAGGAAATGAAATGTGAGAAAACTTAACAGGACTCGGGTAAATGGTGTATCAGAATCTGAAAACATGAAGAACTATGCACTTCTACAATAAGTACAGTACAGTACAGTACTACACATGTGTTTGAAAAATTAGCTGGTATAAACAAAATTCATGTCAGTTACAACAGTCAACATAGAGACAGTTGTCGACAAAGACCCTTCAAAAGGCGTCAACCTCGACGCTCCAAGGTCTTCTCCATCATATGGTGACAAATCATCAACGTTGAAGTTGTTGCTAACGCCACCAAACTCAGCAATAGGAATATCAATCGAGTAGGCATTATCATTAATCTTGGCTAACACCTTGTAAGGACCAGCACCACGGGGCTTCAATTTGGATTGTCGAAGCTTGGGAAACCTATCCTTGCGCAGATGCACCCATACCATGTCTCCAGGCTTGAACAAAATCTCCTTTCTTACTTGATTCCTTGCAGCAGCAATGTTCTTGCCTTTCTTGATGCAGCCCGACCTACGGAGGTATTGGCACCTTGGAAGTTTGATGTATCAATTCATCCGTTCACCAAGAAAAGGACAAAAGGAAGGGACTATAGTAACAGCTGCAAGCCTTAGCTATAATTTTATCTCATAATGAAAAATGTCTGCATTCCCCAGAATGGTCAAAAATCAAAATGGGAAGTCCAGTTTGTGCAGCAAAATCGAAACCCGAATGAGCAGAAATTTTGTTTTGAAGGAATCACCCGTCAATACCTTTAGGTGTGGATTCAGGCTAGGAGTTGCTTATTATCCTGCATCGTCCATTAGCATCTCTGCTTCACGAAATCTACGTAATGTCGGTGTTGGATTGTTGGGAAGTATACTAGCAGCAACATGAATAGCAGCCTCTAATGCCTCGACCTCTTCGACTCTTGCGCACTCACAGTAGATGTTGACAACAAGGTTCTTGAGGGCAGAGAGATGGCGGATACCAAGGTCAGGAGAACCAGATCCACATGCAGTTTTCACTTCATGCACAATGATCTGAAATTCAAGAGTTTCGAGCATTGGTGTCGCTCCTTCAGAGAACATCAGATTCGTCCAATGGACAAAGTTCAGTTTCTTCAGACATCGGAACCCATTGTTACTGACGATGAGACATCTTCCCTCAGGGCCTGCTGCATTTGTGTACAACTTGAGAAACTGTAAGACAGGGAAATCCGCAAGCACCTGCAGGGTTTCCTGTATCACATTAACCTCGACGTCCAGGTAGGTGAGGTTGCCCAGTGATGCCATCCACACTGGAATCCTTCGAAGACAACAACCTTTGATTGCTAATTCCTGAAGGTGTTGAGGAGGTGGGGACCAGGAATCCAGCAAGAAGTCGAGTGACCATGGACTGATGAGTGTTAAATACCGAAGGTTGGAAGTACCTAGTTTGACAAGTGAGGAAACAAAATTATCCGCATATGCCATTTTATCCTTGTGCATATAACTGATGCGCCAATCCAATCCAAGGGTTCTCAATTTGGTCAACTTTCCCAGTTCCTGTAACACGGTTACTGGGGTAGTGTAGTCCACAACTACAAGTGACACGAACTCTAGAGCTTGCATGTTGCCAACTCCATTCGGCAATTTGACACGATGAGCAATTAACCATTTCAAATTCCAAAGTTTACCAATACTTGCAGGCAATTCGGTTGTACTGTAACAGTCGAGAAGATCCAGTATCATCAATGACTGCAGCTCTCCTATTTGTTCTGGAAGTGTAATGCTGCTTGCTCTAATCCGCAAGGATCTCAACTGAAACAATTTCCTTATATCTTCAAGATAGCAGCTTTCCAAATTCTCATTGCCATCTAGATCTAGCACTCTCAGGGTCCGGAAGTTCGAAAGAGGAGGCATTAGTTCAGAGTACCTAAATATGTTCAGGGAACGAACATGAGCAACAGACATGGAATGTGCTGACATGTTTTCTACACTAGGGGAGTCAAATGAGAGTCTGTGAACTTTTCCTTGTGGGCGCAGTATTTGTCTTTGTCAGTAACTATAGTAACAAAATTCTCTTCAACCGCCTTGGATACAATTAGGTCTAGAATCAAATCATGCACCCGGCATGCATATACTCTACCGTCATACTGAAAATCCACCGGTTGGATCAGGCTTCTGTTTATAAGTTCATTAAAATAGCATTCCCCTTCCTCCTCTAAATTTCTGCCTCCAAAACCCATGATGAACCCTTCTGCTATCCACCTTCTTACCAAATAATCCCTCCTGATCTCATAATCTTCGGGAAACATACTCATATACAGTATACAGGTTCTTAAATGATGAGGTAGATCATAATAACTCAGAGATAGTATCATGTTCATTTCTACCACGTCGGAGTTTTTCTCGAGTCCAGAACCAATCGAACTACAGACCTTCAACCATTCTTCTCTTGTATCTGACTTAGTAGTCAATAGACTAGCCATAGTAATGATTGCCAACGGTAAACCGCCACATTTCCTTACAATCTCAACTGAAACTTCTTTCAGTTGATGAGGGCATTCATCATCAGAGCCAAAGATTCTTCTGTAGAATAACATCTTAGAGTCATCCTCACTTAGAGCCCTCAGTTCATATACAAGACCATAGTCAGGGGAGGAGCATGATTTGGCAACAGTGCCAATTCTGGTTGTCACAATTATTCTACTACCACGAGTATTCTCACTGAAAGCACATTTGATAATCTTCCATGCTTGGGTACTCCATATGTCGTCAATTACGATTAGATATCTATCAAACGAAATAAAACAGGATTAAATGGTAACCTATATATTGTTATCTGCATGACAATATGTGAAAAGTGCTGCAAACCATTTTATCTCAGCAATAAGAGTTCGCTACATGTCTTGGCACAAGGTAAACTAGCAGCTTACGGATAATGTCAAAACGATCAACATGTTCATGAGAAGACAGCTAAGAGATATCACTTGTCCGATTAAATACTAACAAATGAAAGAAAACTATGACAAAATGGCAACCTAATTATCTGCATGGTAATATTTCAATAAAGAGTTCACTGCTTGTCTTGGCACGAGGTAAACTGGCAGGTTTGCAGACAATGTCAAGCCAATTAAAATGAAAAGCAGATACTAGCCAGGAGTAACTATACTTAGAAGATAGTACCTCTTGTCCTGCAGGAAATCCCTCAATTCATTGATGAGCTGCTCGTTTCCACCTGATCCAGTGAGCTCACAGTCATCCTTTTTGAGCTGGGAGAGCATTGTTCGAAAGATCATCCCAATGTCAGGATTCTGCGACAAGGACACAAAGGATTTGCAAACGAATCGATCCCCTATGCTTCGGTACACCTGGTTCGCAAGAGTAGTCTTGCCCAATCCCCCAGCCCCCACAACCGACACCACCTTCGTCCTCCCATCCCCATCGTCGAGCAACCTGACGAGCTCCTCCCTGGGACCATTGACGCCGACGAGGCCCCCCAGCTCCGCGTAGAGCGCCGGCAGCCGGCGATCGACCTGCACCACGGGAGTGGAGGGGCTAATAAGCGCCGCATCGATCTTGTAGCGCTTCCGCCGGTGTCCGGCCTCGACGACGCGAGCCTTGAGGTCCTGGATCTGCTCCGCGATCCCGCGGCGAGACACCATCTCCCGCACCGCCTGCGCGTAGCCGAGGACGAGCCCCACGACGCCGGCGGCGGAGGTAGGCGGTCCTGGGCCGCGGAGCTGGTCCATGTAGTCGTCGACGCGGTCCTCGATGTCGTAGCTCATCTCCCTGACCTGGCCCCTCCACTCCCTGGTCTGCGTGTCGAGCGGCGCCTCCGCCTCGGCGTCGGCCAGCCTGTGGAGGAGCGCGTTCATGCTGCTGAGCTCGTCACGCAGGAAGGCGACCTCCCGGCGCGTGCCCCTCTGCATCCGGTAGCAGTCCTCCCCGAGCAGAGCGGCGAGCTTGGCCAGCAGGGAGCCCATCGCCCCGGTCGCGGCGCTCGCCATGATCCCGGCCCCGTCCATCACCTCACCCCCTTGTCAGTCGAATCCCTCCCCTGGACGCGCAGAATCGGCGATGTGGGAATTCTTGCAGAGGCAATCTCTGCTTCACAGCTTGTCAGCTGCTGCTTGCATGATGCTGCAGTGCAGGAGACGAGATCAAATGAGCTTGCCCCGTATGTTCCTCGCCAAGAAGACAAGTCGTAGACAAGACTCTACTGCTGGTCAAAACTTGACGCGGCAAGGAAAAAAAAAAGGTGTCATTTGGTGACACGCGGCGGTTTGGAGGAAGGTAGACAAGACTCCACTGCTGGTCACTGGTCAGCAACTGGGCTCAAAGTCAAATACAGTATACTTGGGCACCAAATCGGAAATTTCTGAAGAAATATTTATATGCAGAAGAGAAGACATATGGATAAAAGATAAAATCTTAATTTTATTTTTTTTCCATTTTCCAAAAGATTGACCTCTTCTATGCAAACGGAAAGTCAATTTGACCTTTAATTGATATACACATGTGGAGTGATTTTAGAATTATACCGTTAAAATAGGTTCCCGTTCCCATATATTAATATAGCAACCACCTAATACAACTTTATCAACAATGATGGGACAAGCAGCATAAGTCAAGCCCAAAAGAACTAAGAAAGTAGAAACATGCTAGAGTAATTTCAGAATTATATCTAGAACGTTTTCCTGATTTTTTTATATAATAATGCTGGTGTACAAACCCAGAACACACAGATGATTGCACATGGTTGCACTATTTTCGGAATGGTCATACTCCAATATATAGTTATCAATACTCCTCCGATCCATATCTCTTCCTCCGATCCATATCTCTATCTCTATCTCTACTACTTACAAAGGCACCAACTTGTTGGGATACAACAAAGACAGCTGTGTGTTGACCCATTTTTCCTCTTCCTCTTCTCTCTCTTTGCTACAGTGTTCTGAGAGCTTCGTCGCCTTCTCCGGGCCAAACCGAGGCCTCTCGCGGCGGGGCTGCCGTCGAGGGATGGCTGAGGCAAGGCGCCGGCAGTAGTGGTAGGTTTTTTAGGTTTAGTTTTTTCCCCTTATGGGAGGTTTGGAGCTGGTCCTGGGATCTACGCGGCCAGATCTCGGGTGTAGGATGCATCCTCTTGCTGTTGCTGCTTCATCGGTTGGAGGGCGACGGCGAGGGTGTGGTCACTGTCTCCGCAAATAAGGTAGGAGTCGTGGTCTCTCTGTTGGTGCTGTGGTGCTGCGGAGCAGCGCCTTTCCTGGCCGGCCGCGGTGGCGGGGGGAGGGGAGCTGCTTCCTGAGGTGCTCTGTGTTTCTGCTTCTCCTGGCCGACCGTGGAGGCGAGGTGGAGATGCGTGGCGGAGTGCCTTCCCTGGTACCTAGCAGAGAGTGGCATGTTGGCTTCTTCAGTGCTCTGCAGATCTTCGATCTTCTACTCCCTCTGGACGGCCGTGGAGGCGAGGGGAGGCGGAGTGGAAGGGTCTTGTTCTGCAGCGGCTGGAGGAGCTTGGGATTTCTGCTGCATCCCGACGATCTTCATCACACGGAGGCCGAGGTGTGCCGATGCGTTCTCTGGCTGAGATGGCAGCCATGGATGATGCCAACGAGGGCATCTCTTCAACCTCCAAGATGGAGGCCTTTCTCGGGTGCTACGACGGCGCTCAACGCCCTCTCTCTCCCAAGTGGTTGCGTCCCCGGTGAGAGGAAGGGTGGCCGACGGTGGCTCCCTGCAAGCGGCGGTGGAGAAGAGGATAAGGGACCTGATTGCTTTTTTCACTTTTTTCCCAAGGTCCTCTATGTTATTTGCTAGGGATTTCCTGTAATTTCTTTCGTTGCAGGGCCTTGGTGCATATTTGTAACCCACCGACAGTATTATTGATGCAGCACTTGGCCTCTCGGGGCCTTCCCGTTCAAAAAAAAAAACTTATTGGGATACAACCAATCAAATCCGTACAACACATGCAATCGGATGGTCCGGATCTCTCCTATGTTGAGCTCCACTAAACACGATTTCCAAATCCCGCGACTTAACTCTACAACGATACACCCCTAAACATACGCCTAGGGAAACAAAACAAAAAAAACGATCGCTCCCTCTAACGACGCCGCCTCCCTCCGCTTATCCCTCTCGCCGCCGGCTGCAGCTGCCGCTGCCATAGACACCGCCCTGCCTTGCCGCAACGAGGGCTCCTCTACCTTAACCCTCATCCCGTCGCGTCCTGCCGGTGGAGTCGCCGCCTCCCTCCGCCGCCGGCTGCAGCTGCCGCTGCCACCGACGCCGCCCTGACTTGCCATAACGAGGGCTCATCTACCTTAACCCTCAGTCTGCCGCGTCCTGCCGGTGGCGTCGCCGCCTCCCTCGGCTTATCCCTCCCGCCGGCTGCAGCTGCAGCTGCCACAGACGCCGCCCTGCCTTGCCGCAACGAGGGCTCCTCTACTTTAACCCTCAGCTGTCGGTTACTCACGACTGATATATGATCAGCAAAGTAAGTTTATCTCACGCATCCACTTTCTCCCGCATGTGCCTGTTCATCATGTTCTAGGGGGTCAAAAATATGAATACACAAATCGTGAGCTGGTAACATGTGCTGCATCCTCAATACAATTATCCTTCCTTCATTTTTAGTTGTAACCCATCAGAACACACCCTGCAATAGTTAGACAACCGTTATATGACTTCACGAAAATACATTGGTTCTAACAAAAAAATGGAGAACTTTCGAAGAAAACACCAGATTGTTCTGACAATATGGAAATAGGACAATGTGCAAGCTGATGGATCTATGATAGCATGTTTTCAAAACAAAATCGTGTTTAGTAAAATTTCTGCTCTTCTCTTATAAATAAACTAACCTAATAATGTTTTTGTGTATTCATCATTACCTGGCAGATATAACATCAAGAATGGAGGACCGTTCCCCATTTAAAGACTTAACAAATGTTACTGCCAACAGGGCGTCAGTATCGACAAGTAAAAAAGCATTAACCGGTAAACAGTCATGGTATGCCAGATTGTCCGAAGAACAAAAAGCTTGTCTCACAGAGTTCAGAGGTCTCCTGATCTCAATGTAGACCTCATTCGGAAAATTCCGAGGATACTTGAGCACAACCCTTATATGCAGACTTTCAAAAGTGTCGGGTCTTTTTCAAATCTTGATGAGTACAGGATTGAGCTAAACACAAATATAACCCAAGATCAACGACGATACAATGCACCCACAACTTCTGAAGTGGCTGCAATTTGGGTAGAAGGGAACGACCCAGGTAACTGCTTCAATAGGAGTGTTGTCATGCATGGAAAAGGAGGCCGTCCCCTGTATATTAGAGCATACTATGGGTGCTACGATCCCTTGGCATATCCACTATTTTTCCCAGGTGGGGAAACCGGTTGGAACCGTCGGATGCCATATCTTGAGCCTCCTCATCACATACCTCCAAATTTAGGCACAGGTGTTTATAATAACGCCCTGGTTCTGCTTATTATTGCTTTGTTTCACTTATTAAAAGTAATTCAGAAGTTAACATGTTACATTAATAATACCATTTTACATATCGACATTTTTTCAGATCCAACTGGTACGGCTACAAAGCATGAAGACCATGCCAAAGATGTACCTGGTGGTGATGAATTCGACCAGGACACTGATGCAGAACCAGGGCGAGACGAATACGACCATGACACTGATGCAGAACCAGGGCGAGACGAATACGACCAGGCCACTGATGTACCTGGGCGAGATGAATATCATGCTACTGATGTACCACCAGGCATGATCATTGAAGAAACCAAAATTAAATATTTTATTTTACAAAGACCAGCCCAAATTATTGTTTCTGAATCATTTTATAATTTATATAGGTGACATGAATGGCAACCAATTGGATGATGTTATCAATTTTGCACATTCCACTAGATTTGTTAGTGCAAGGGAATACTACTGCTTCAAGTTACAAGTCCGCAAGAATCTCTTTAACATCATCTTGTTCGGCGGGCGTCTCTTCCAACAATGGGCTGTTGATATGTACATCAAGATAGAAACTATAAGGCTTGATTGGTACTCGAAGCCAAACAATCAGAAGATTATACGAGCTGACCTCTACCAGGTAAAAGTCATATAGCAATTGTATTATTATGTTTCTGAACCATGCTGGAATTTTCCTTATTTAAAAGTATTTATTTTGTAGGGTCTGGTTGACACCATTGTTGCTGGCGAGGCACGTGGTGATCGGATTGGCAAGAGAATCGTGCTGCCACGGAGTTTTCCAGGCGGTGATAGAGACATGCAGATGAGGTTTCTTGATGCAATGGCTATAGTCCAGCGATGGGGTAAACCAGACTATTTTATCACAATGACTTGCAACCCATACTGGGAGGAGATAACAGAGAAACTATTGCCGGGTCAATTACCACAAGATCGTCCAGACCTTGTAGCAAGAGTTTACAAGGCTAAGCAACGCGATATGATGGATTTGTTGACCAAGGGTAAGCATTTTGGAGAAGTGGCTGCTTATGTACATGTCACCGAGTTTCAAAAAAGAGGTCTCCCACACGAGTATATCCTTCTAATTATGAAATCAGATAGCAAGTTAAAGACCCCAGATGACTATGATCGAGTGATATCTGCAGAGATACCTGACAAAGAGAAGTACCTCGTTCTACATGATCTGGTGGTCAAACACATGTTACACGGACCCTGTGGTGAGTTGAAAAGAAATTGTCCTTGCATGATTGATGGAAAGTGTCGTTTCCATTATCCTCGACAATTTTGCCAACATACACAGCAGGGAAAGGATTCATATCCCATCTATAGAAGGAGAGACGATGGGTGTGTGGTTACGATCAGAGGAGCAGACTTGGTCAATAGATGGGTGGTCCCTTATAACCCCTTTCTTCTCATGCGATACAATTGTCACATAAACGTTGAAGCTTGCTCGAGCATCAAGGCGGTCAAGTATTTGTTCAAATACATCTATAAAGGGCATGATAAAACATCCTTTGCATTTGAGAAAGATGTCATCAATGACGAGGGAATCATCAATGAAATTCGTCAATACAGGGATGCACGTTATATATTCGTCAATTGGAAGACTTGTGTATGCACACCCAGCTGAAGGAGAGAGGTACTACTTGCGAGTGCTCCTAAGTCATGTCCGAGGTGCAACTTCATTTGATGACTTAAAAACAGTAAACGGCAATCTATGCAGTTCATTCAGAGAAGCGTGCGAGCACTTGGGCCTCATTGAGCACGACAGGTCACTTGATGATTGCATGACAGAGGCAGCCACATTTCAGATGCCTTGTGCTCTTAGACGGTTGTTCGCAACTATACTTGTATTCTGCGAGGCAACAGAAATTCGACAGTTGTGGGACAAACATCTAGCATCGATGTCTGAGGATTTCCGCCTCAACCAAACCAATGAGGCGACACTTGAGCAGATGGTCCTAAGAGATATCAGACATGGGAAAGGATATTAAAAGCTATGGACTTCCGGATTTGGTTGAGACAGACGGTTCTTCTGACGCAGAGTATAGAGAGGTAACAGAGGAGAGACAAGTCACCGTGGACCAAGAACATCTAGATCTAATTGACTCTTTGAACAATGAACAGCTAGATGGTTATAATGAAATAATGGATCATGTGAGGAACAAGAAGAGCCAAATATTCTTTGTTGACGGTCCAGGAGGCACTGGGAAGACATACTTATACAAGGCATTACTTGCGAATGTGCGTGACATGGGCCTAATAGCAATCGCAACAGCTACATCAGGTATAGCGGCGTCAATTATGCCTGGAGGCCGAACTGCACACTCCAGGTTTAAAATTCCAATCAAGCTCACTAACTACAGCATGTGTGGCTTCACAAAGCAGAGTGGTACAGCGGAGTTGCTTAAACAAGCGTCCTTCATAATTTGGGATGAAGTCGCTATGACAAAGCGTCAAGCTGTTGAGACGCTTGATAGATCACTCCAGGATATAATGGGTTGTTCTTTGCCATTTGGTGGGAAGGTTGTTGAAAGGGCATGTATGCCCCCATGTGTGATTTTGGTAATTAATGACAATCTCTATGGACTAATGTGTAAATTGAGTTTCACTTGTAGGTTTGTCCATTGGCATCGCTTGGGCCATGTGTTGGTCTCAAGGTTGGAAAATGAAGAAATGTCCAAGGGCTTTGTGCCCATTGGAATCATGAAGAAAGAAGGTGCTTGAAGGTCGATCAAGGCATGTGCAAAGAATTGCATCAAGATGGATCAACCTCAAGTAGGGATGAAGAAGGGCGGGCTCAAGATGCGCCATCTCTAGAAGATCTCATGCTTGAAGCTTGCCATCCTCGTGCTCATGGAATGATGAAGACAAGTTCAAAGAAGAGGTTTCCCCATGGAGTATGGGGGAGCAATTTGCAAGTCTTCATCTTCATCAAGCAAGAGCATCCAAGAAAGGTGTTCCCACTATAGAAGAACAAGACGGTCTACATCAAGTTCAAGTGGGATGCTCAAGGCAAAGGTATGTTCTTGATAGGGCTTTTCTTTTGCCGGTCTTGTATTGTTAGTTGGGAGACCGGGTTTAGGATAGATAGTCGTGCTATCAAGAGGGGCTCTCAAGCGGGTGTCTCGTTTGCATCGTTCGGAGAGAGCTCAAACCTTTGCATTCATATCATCATCTTTCTTGGTTATTATTTGGTTCTTGTCCATGAGAGGATCTAGTTCATCATCTAAGGATTTCACTTGCATATCTTATTGCGGTTTTTGATCTTGCGAGTTTTCCGGCTCCACACCTTGGGGGATACTTCACATATATATTCATAGTATTTTCTCCCAAGGTGATGCCCAATATTTCGACTTTTTGTTGGATTCTATTCGTCATTACCTTTCCAACAAAATTGGTTTCATCCCAATCGGAGTTTCCAAGCTCAACTTCTTGTGTTTTGGGTTTTGGAGGTTTTACCGGTTCATCGCTTCTAGAGAGGTCATATCTTTCTCAATTTGGTTTTATACTTCCATTCTGGACTATTATGTTTCTTTACATAATCTTGTAAAACTTTCCGTTCTCTTCAAAACGAGCCCAAGATCATCAAAAACGGAGTCCGGGATCAAAAGTTATTGAAGTTTTCGTGCAATGATGTCCTGTGTTTTTGCTTGAGCGGAAGTTCCGGCCAAGTTCCGACCCAAGTTCCGGTCAGGTTCAGTAACTTGTGTTTCTATTTGCTGGAAGTTCCGGTGGGAGGCCGGAAGTTCCGGTGGGGGCGCGAATCTGGCCCAAACGGTCAGTTTTTCCTTGTCCTATTTAAGGGGGGCTTCTTCCCCAATGGTTCCCCATCTTTTGAGCTCGTCTTTGCCCACCATTATTGACCTATTTGAGCTCTCTTACTCCCTCTCCCTCCCATGATTCTTACATCTTTTTGAGGGAAAAGTGAGAGGAGATCTAGATCTACAATCCCACCAAGTCAAATCCCTTCTTTGTGAAGGAATCATTGGGATCTAGATCTTGGAGAGTTTTGTGTTCTCCTCTTGTGTTCTTCCTCCCTTATTCCCCCAATAGCTTTTGTAGCTTTGTTAGAATTTGGGAGAGAAGGACTTGTCCTTGCATTTGGTGCATAGGTTTGAGTTCTACTCTTGTGTTCTTCCTCCCTTATTCCCCCAATAGCTTTTGTAGCTTTGTTGGAATTTGGGGGAGAAGGACTTGCCCTTGCGTTTGGTGCATAGGTTTGAGTTCTCCTCGGAGATTCGGCGAGTTCAAGCTTGTGAGCTTGTTTCTCTTGGGTTCCTTGGAACCCTAGACGGTTGTGTGGTTGGATTGTTGACCTTTTGTGGTCTTGTTGACCTTTTGTGGTCTTGTAGCCTTTTGTGGCATTGTTGGCCTTTTGTGGCTTTGTTGTTGGGAGCCTCCAATTGAGTTGTGGAGTTAGCCCCAATCTTGTACGGGTTCGGTGACCGCCCTCAAGCGTCCCATAGTGGAGCAAGTGCCCGCCTTTTGTGGTGCGCACTTGGGAGAATAGGGTGAGCCTTTTGTGGCGTCGGTGAGTTGCGTGCTTCCGCATCCGGGGTGAGGCCTTGTGTGGCGTTGGGTGAGCATCGAGCCACCACACCTCGAGGTGAGCCATTTGTGGCGTTCAAAGAGCATTGCGCCATCGCACCTCTCCAACGGAGACGTAGGTTCTTTGGAAGTAAACTTCGGGAAACAAATCTTCGTCTCCGCGTCCATCGGTTATCTCTCAACCGAACCCTTTACTTATGCACTTTACATTGTGATAGCGATCGTGCTTGAAGTATTTATACCTTGCTATCACCTTGTTGCTTGTATTGCTTAGCATAGGTTGTTGGTGCACCTAGGTGAACTTAATGGCTAGGTTTTGTGCTCAATAAATTAAAGTTAGTTTTATTCCGCATTTACTTGAGCCTAAACCGTAATATTTTTAAAAGCCTATTCACCCCCCCTCTAGGCGACTTCCTTTGTACTTTCAATTGGTATCAGAGCAAGGTCTCTCGCTTTTAGGCTTCACCGCCTCGAGAGTAAAGATGTCTCCTAGGGGTTTAGTGCACTCTCACACATTTACTTTTGATGGCACACATTATGATGTTTGGCGTACTCGCATGCTTAGTCATTTCCGGGCCATTGACCCAAACATTGAGCGCATTCTAGATATGGGCTTGTCTCCTCATAAGGATCCCCAAAATCTATCTTTGGAGGAGAAGACAAACTCTTATCTCGAAGCTCAAGCATCTAATGTGCTTGTTAATGTTGTGAGCTTTGTAGTTCTTTCCTCAATCATGCCTTTCCGGAATGCTCATGATATATGGACCAAGCTTCAAGCAAAATATGATGTGTCCAAGCTTAATGAGGATGATTGTGTTCCATCCACCTCCGACCGCGATGAGTTCTCATCTTCTTCCACTAGACCAACATGTGAGTTGTCACAAGGTAATGATATGGTGAGTGGTGATAGAACTTGCAATGTATATAGTGAGATTTCCATTCATGATTCTTTGTCTCTATCTCATTGCAATGTTGTATCTTTGGGCATGAACACTTGTAGGACCATATGTGATTTACATCCTAGTGTTGATTGCCCTTGCATATCTTGTAGAAATGAATTGGATATATCTCATGATGATATGCTTGCTTTGCCTTGTTGCCATGATAAATGTGCTTCCATTTCCTCTAGTTCTTGTGTTGCTAACCATGTAGAGGAAAGTGAAGAATGTGTGGGCCAAGGCAAAGTTGTCATTAGAGCTTCATGTGTTCCCTCATCATCATCTTCTTCCAATGTTCACTTGTGCCTCATGGCTAAGGGTTCAAAGGTAACCTCTCCTTTGGACTCCAATATATCTCATGATGATGTGAATGTTGATCATGTAGAAGTAGATAATGATGTTGCTTCTCTAAAAGAGAAGGGGGGGCTAGTCCTTCGTGCTCTTCATCCTAATAAAAATGCTTGCTCTACTTTTATTGAAATCTTGACTTGTGCTATTGAAAGTAGGCAACTAATATATGAGCATGAGGACAAAATAGATAAAATAAGTAGTCTTGAGCGTGAGTATGCTAATGAAATTGCCAACCTAAATGAAGCTCTTGAATAGGAACAAACCACTAAGGAATCTCTTGAGGAGGCCTTTGCTCTAGAGCTATCTAGAGTAAGGAAATCTCATGATAGAGAGTTTGAGGTGGCAAGTGCTCTTCAAATTAAAAATGATGAACTTGAAGTTGCCTATGCTAAACTCCTTGAGGATTTTGAGCACCTGAACAATGGCTCTAGGGTCATCAAGGGTGAGCTCATCAAACTCACCGAGTTACATGAGCAACTTAAAGCTTCATATTATAAAGAGCTTTCCAAGTTGCCCTCACCTCTTGCTTTAATTGATGATGCTTGTGCTACTAACTCTATTTCATGTGAAGCATCTATCTTGAAGGAGAATGTTGAGCTAAAGGCTCAACTTGCTTTGCTAACAAGCAACTATGGGAGATTAGAAGAAAGTCATGCCAAGCTCTCAAGATCGCATGAGGATCTTCTACTCTCCCATGGTAGGCTAGAGTTAGCTCATGAGGCCATTGTGTCAAAGATAACATCTAGTGGGCCTCGTGTGGACATTAGCACTATATCTACTCCAAATGTTATATTGCCATGTGCTAGTCCTTGTAATTCATCCTCTCACAACCATGCTAAATCTTGTGATGAATTGCATCCTTTGCCTTGTTGCTCTAACAATGAAGCTTCTACTTCCTCTAGTATTGTTGTTGATATTAACCATGTAGAGGAAGTCAAAGAGCTCAAGGCTCAAGTCACTTCTTTGAAGAAGACTTGAAAAGGTGTCATGAAGGGAAGACCACGCTCAAGAATATGTTGAGTGTGCGACGCCCCCCAAGTGACAAGAGTGGGCTTGGATTCAACTCCAACACCAAGAGCAAGTCCACTATCTCGTTGAAGCACAAGGGCAACAAGAAGAAGGGCCAAGGACAAGTGAAGAATCCGGCCAACATTGTGTGCTTCAAGTGCAAGGAAGAAGGGCATCATGTGAGGGATTGCCCATTGAAGAAGAAGCCTCTTAGTGAGAAACAACGGGGGAAGCGGCCTCAAGCTCCTCCACAAGCTCAAGATGGGCCACTTCCCAAGAAGCCTCAAGCTCTTCTTCATGGTGCAGCTCCTCCCAAGAAGAAAGACGGCAAGAGAAGAACTTGCTACATATGTCGTGAGAAGAGGCACCTTTCTTCCTCATGCACCATGGGTATCTCCTCATCCCGTCCTATCTTGTTTGATGATGCTTATTCACTTCGTAAGGATGAGGGTGGCAATGTGTTTGCCAAATTTGTTGGTGCCCAAAGTGGTGTCAAGAAAAGAACCATTTGGGTGGCCAAGCCTATTGTGACTAACTTCTTAGGACCCAACTTGGTTGGGGACCAACAAGCTAAAACTTGATCAATAGGTGTTTTTGGAGGGCATTGGAGACTTGGCTATCTTATGAAGAGTTCAGAGATCTTCATTATATTCTTGTTGTCAAAGTCAAGTCATTGGTTATCATGCTTCTATTCCTTATCCAATGTTCTTCCTTCCGGTAACTTGTGCTAAACTCCTTTACATTTATAGTTACTTGCTCCCTTGTGCATGTGTTGGTTTTGTACCTTGCATGTGCTTGTACATGTTGTGCTTCCCACTTACTTATATTGACCTATGAATTATCTTTGTGTATGTTGGTTGGCACACCATGTATTTGTGTTTCTTGGTTTTGAGCCTTTATTGTTTCTAGTAGGTATCTTATTTGGCTCTTGTGAGGGATTAATGGACTATTCCGTTTTGGGTGAGTGTCATGCTTGGGCATTCCACAATCCTAAAATGTGTGTACATGAGAAAAACCACTTAGTAGTCATTTTGTTGTCTCTATGTGGTTTGTCTCTCTCATGAGAAACTCAAGTTTCCATAATGTCCATTAATACCTCTAGTTTGATCTTTTTGCCTCTTGTTGAGATTTCTTGGTTTATCACATTATGGGGGAGTCATATGCTTTGTGCATATTACAAACCTAGAAAATGTGGACATTTGAGGTAGTGCCACTTAGATTTGATATTGAGAATTATCTAGTTCCTATGTTGCACATTTGCTCATACAAGTTCCAATTTACTTAAATGTTTTTATTGCTCATCTTTTGGATCTAGTTTGTGAGAGTGATTCTTGGTATGTGTTTCCTCATATTTGGATCTACATATCCTCATGAGAATCACTTGCTTCTATTTAATCCAATCACTAGTGATTGTGTGACTATTTGAAGCAATCAAGAATCTCTTTCGAAACATCAAGCTTAATTCCTATCTTGTTATATGCTTATTTGTGTGAATATGATCTTGGATATCCTTGCAAACTACCTCGGGAAAGTTATCCCTATTACTTCTTGTCCTTGGACAATTAGTATTTAATATATGGTAGATTTTATTGATCATATTCACTTTTGCATTTTCTTATTTGTCTTTTCTTTGGTCAAGAAAATGTTTTTCTATTTGCTCCCAAGGTTTCCTTGCCTCTTGTGGATCTTCTTATTTTATTTATTTCCCCTTGTGTTTTATTTAGTGTAGGTAGTAGTGATGATCTCATTTGTGGGCATTTTGCATTCAAAGGCAAAATTATATATAATGCTCTACTTATGGGGGAGCTCTCCTATATTATCTAGAACATTGTTTTATGCTTCTTGATTTGATCCTTTTTGCTTGGAAGCTCGATCCTTTTTGTGTTGGTACTTTGTGTGCCATCATGAAAAGTGTGGAGAGTTTGTTTTGGTTATTATTTCCTTGCTCTCGTTGGAAGTTGGCTTTATCTCATTCCGTTTCTCTTGTTTTGCTCTTATAGGATGAGATAAATCCTTGAGTCTTGGTATTTTTGTTATCCTTTTTCTTTGGCTCTTTCGAGTTCATTTGTTGAACTTGTGTTCTTTCATGTGTTGATTTGGCTCTTCGATACAATTTGGACACCTTTTGTCGAGTCACACTTTTGTGTGTGTCTTATTGGTTTACTTGGTGTTTTTGTTCAAATTGTATCTCCTTTTGGTTCTTGAAAGTCTATGCATGCATATTTACTTCTTGTATATATTATGGCACGCTTGCTTTCTTTGATCCAATATATAGGGGAAACTCCACCAAATCCTAATGGGCTAAGATGTGCATGAAATTCAATTTCATATCAATATGCATATATTTGTGTGGGGGCTCTCCTATGTATTATAGTTTCACTAACTACTTTGGACCCAATTTGTTTGGGGACCATAGTGTACTTAATTGTGTTTTAGGTACATTGGAGATATATATTGGGTGCTTGTATCTTGAACAAGGAAGAAGTGGCGTCTACATGTTAGTTGGATGCAAGCTAGGATGATCAACGAATTCATATCTTCTTCATCCTACCAATTATATCTCGATAACAAGTATCTATCTATCATGCATACATATCTTATTCTCAACCTTGTGTAGGTTGCTTGTTGGCATGAATTTGTGTTCTTCCATATGTAGGATTTCTTGTTTTGGCTTTGAAGAGTTCTCTCTATTGCAAATGTGTGTATGTTGAGATGAGTGCATATAATGGGGACTATACTAAATCATGCTCATGATTCACTAATCCCAAATATGTCAATCTAGCAACTTTGTTGCATATCGTTTCCTCAACATCTCCCATGTGCAATAGTGAGTATTTTTGCCAAGTTGATTTCTATCTTGTGATACTTGTTGCCTTTCTCCATATATTCCTTCTATCCTCTTGTTCCCTTGAGAATAGTTGTGTTGTATGGGGTATGTTGGTGTTTGAAGCTCATTGATGTACAATAAGATATATTTGAGCCCTTGGGCATGCTTTCAAGCAAAACATCTTATTGGTATATTCTATGACTTTTTTTTGGGTCTTCATGTGCTTTCTTGAGTATATATCTTGTGTGTGCATGTTTCTTTGTGGTTATATGTCTTTGTGATATTTTCCACCTAAAAATTTATACACACAAGAGAAGATCAATATTTGGTTGTTTTTGCATTTCTTGGAAATCATCTCTTACTTCCTTTTGATTCTTCGGTGGTTTCCAAATTATTGTATTTTGTGTGCATTGTTAAATAGTTTTGGAGGAGTTAGGATTCCATGGTTGTGCACATTGTTTCCAAATACAATTACTATAATTGGTGCACAATTTTTGGGGAGCTTCTATAATTCATTTAATGATGCACATGTTCCTTCTTTCTCGTTTCTTGTGGTTTAAATGCTTATGGGGGAGCAAGGATTCCATATTTGTGCATATTGTATTCAATACAAGTATTCTAATCTTTGCACAAACTTTGGGGAGCTTCTCTATTTTTATTTAAACACTCTTTTGGTTGTTGTTCCCTTTTGACATCATTTGATGGTGTTTCAATTGTTTCTTTTGGATCTTTTGATTGCTCGCTTCATTTGTTGAAGCCCTTTTCTTTTCTTTCTTTTCTTTTTGCTTTCTTTGGGTCCTCAATATAGTTTTACTTCCTCCCTAGTTCTCATCATTTGACTTGTGCATATGCACACCTTTGGAGGAATTCTCACTATGTTGACCGTCTACAACTTTTCACCCATTTTGGCAATCGATGCCAATGGGGGAGAAGTTTTGGAGGGTTTAAGGGAAGTTGGCATTTGCTTTGAGTGTGTTCTTAAGCATTTGCCTCTCATGCTCTTGCATCTTTGTGTTTGCTTTGCATGTTGAATATATAGAGGAAACTCAACCAACGGTAACGGTTGGCAATCTATGCAATGAAATTCAAGTTCATCACACATGCATAGATTGTGGGGGAGTTTGCTCTATATATTGTGGTTGTACCAACATCACATACTTGTGTAGTATTTGATGTTGGGGCAACCGCTTTGGTCGTTAATTGTCATATTTAAACCCTCGCTAAGGGATTGTCATCAATTACCAAAATGGGGGAGATTGAAAGGGCATGTATGCCCCATGTGTGGTTTTGGTAATTAATGACAATCTCTATGGACTAATGTGTAAATTGAGTTTCACTTGTAGGTTTGTCCATTGGCATCGCTTGGGCCATGTGTTGGTCTCAAGGTTGGAAGATGAAGAAATGTCCAAGGGCTTTGTGCCCATTGGAATCATGAAGGAAGAAGGTGCTTGAAGGTCGATCAAGGCATGTGCAAAGAATTGCATCAAGATGGATCAACCTCAAGTAGGGATGAAGAAGGGCGAGCTCAAGATGCGCCATCTCTAGAAGATCTCATGCTTGAAGCTTGCCATCCTCGTGCTCATGGAATGATGAAGACAAGTTCAAAGAAGAGGTTTCCCCATGGAGTATGGGGGAGCAATTTGCAAGTCTTCATCTTTATCAAACAAGAGCATCCAAGAAAGGTGTTCCCACTATAGAAGAACAAGACGGTCTACATCAAGTTCAAGTGGGATGCTCAAGGCAAAGGTATGTTCTTGATAGGGCTTTTCTTTTGCCGGTCTCGTATTGTTAGTTGGGAGACCGGGTTTAGGATAGATAGCCGTGCTATCAAGAGGGGCTCTCAAGCGGGTGTCTCGTTTGCATCGTTCGGAGAGAGCTCAAACCTTTGCATTCATATCATCATCTTTCTTGGTTATTATTTGGTTCTTGTCCATGAGAGGATCTAGAGCTTGTGGTCACCATCATAACAAGCTCTAGTTCATCATCTAAGGATTTCACTTGCATATCTTATTGCGGTTTTTGATCTTGCGAGTTTTCCGGCTCCAGACCTTGGGGGATACTTCACATATATATTCATAGTATTTTCTCCCAAGGTGATACCCAATATTTCGACTTTTTGTTGGATTCTATTCGTCATTACCTTTCCAACAAAATTGGTTTCATCCCAATCGGAGTTTCCAAGCTCAACTTCTTGTGTTTTGGGTTTTGGAGGTTTTACTGGTTCATCGCTTCTAAAGAGGTCATATCTTTCTCAATTTGGTTTTATACTTCCATTCTGGACTATTATGTTTCTTTACATAATCTTGTAAAACTTTCCGTTCTCTTCAAAACGAGCCCAAGATCATCAAAAACGGAGTCCGGGATCAAAAGTTATTGAAGTTTTCGTGCAATGATGTCCTTTGTTTTTGCTTGAGCGGAAGTTCCGGCCAAGTTCCGACCCAAGTTCCGGTCAGGTTCAGTAACTTGTGTTTCTATTTGCCAGAAGTTCCGGTGGGAGGCCGGAAGTTCCGGTGGGGGCGCGAATCTGGCCCAAACGGTCAGTTTTTCCTTGTCCTATTTAAGGGGGGCTTCTTCCCCAATGGTTCCCCATCTTTTGAGCTCGTCTTTGCCCACCATTGTTGACCTATTTGAGCTCTCTTACTCCCTCTCCCTCCCATGATTCTTACATCTTTTTGAGGGAAAAGTGAGAGGAGATCTAGATCTACAATCCCACCAAGTCAAATCCCTTCTTTGTGAAGGAATCATTGGGATCTAGATCTTGGAGAGTTTTGTGTTCTCCTCTTGTGTTCTTCCTCCCTTATTCCCCCAATAGCTTTTGTAGCTTTGTTGGAATTTGGGAGAGAAGGACTTGTCCTTGCATTTGGTGCATAGGTTTGAGTTCTACTCTTGTGTTCTTCCTCCCTTATTCCCCCAATAGCTTTTGTAGCTTTGTTGGAATTTGGGGGAGAAGGACTTGCCCTTGCATTTGGTGCATAGGTTTGAGTTCTCCTCGGAGATTCGGCGAGTTCAAGCTTGTGAGCTTGTTTCTCTTGGGTTCCTTGGAACCCTAGACGGTTGTGTGGTTGGATTGTTGACCTTTTGTGGTCTTGTTGACCTTTTGTGGTCTTGTAGCCTTTTGTGGCATTGTTGGCCTTTTGTGGCTTTGTTGTTGAGAGCCTCCAATTGAGTTGTGGAGTTAGCCCCAATCTTGTACGGGTTCGGTGACCGCCCTCAAGCGTCCCATAGTGGAGCAAGTGCCCGTCTTTTGTGGTGCGCACTTGGGAGAATAGGGTGAGCCTTTTGTGGCGTCGGTGAGTTGCGTGCTTCCGCATCCGGGGTGAGGCCTTGTGTGGCGTTGGGTGAGCATCGAGCCACCACACCTCGAGGTGAGCCATTTGTGGCGTTCGAAGAGCATTGCGCCATCGCACCTCTCCAACGGAGACGTAGGTTCTTTGGAAGTAAACTTCGGGAAACAAATCTTCGTCTCCGCGTCCATCGGTTATCTCTCAACCGAACCCTTTACTTATGCACTTTACATTGTGATAGCGATCGTGCTTGAAGTATTTATACCTTGCTATCACCTTGTTGCTTGTATTGCTTAGCATAGGTTGTTGGTGCACCTAGGTGAACTTAGTGGCTAGGTTTTGTGCTCAATAAATTAAAGTTAGTTTTATTCCGCATTTACTTGAGCCTAAACCGTAATATCTTTAAAAGCCTATTCACCCCCCCTCTAGGCGACTTCCTTTGTACTTTCAGCTGTCGTCTTTGGTGGGGATTTTAGGCAGGTCCTTCCCGTTGTGGCACGAGGGACAAGAGCACAAATCACGGATGCTACACTACGGAGATCCTATTTGTGGGATAAGATCCGCAAGATTCCCCTAACGCGCAATATGCGTGCACAAGCTAATCCTTCGTTTTCCGAGTACCTCCTACGAATCGGCAATGGAACAGAAGAGACAATAGGCGACGACTATGTGCGTCTCCCCGATGATATTGTGATTGGCTATACCGAGGATGATACAGCAATTAACAAACTCATCGAAGATGTCTTCCCATCGCTGCACGCAAATGCTACATCGAGGGAGTACATGAGCACACGTGCAATTCTTTCGACCAAGAATGAGCATGTAGATAACCTCAATGACAAAATGATCTCTAGGTTTCCAGGCGAGGAAAAGGTATACCATAGCTTCGACTCAATCGAGGATGACTTGCAGAGTAATTACACCATTGACTTTTTGAACGCGATCACACCAAATGGGCTTCCCCCACATGTCTTGCGAGTAAAGGTCAACTGCCCGGTCATTCTGCTCCGGAACCTAGATCCTCATAACGGTCTATGCAATGGAACACGGCTCATGATCAGAGCCTTCCAAGATAATGCAATCGACGCGGAGATTGTTGGTGGTCAGCATTCTGGAAAGAGGGTGTTCATACCTAGAATCCCTATGTCGCCCTCGGAGGACATCTCACTTCCCTTAAACTCAAGAGAAAACAGTTCCCCATCCGCCTGAGTTTTGCGATGACCATTAACAAGGCACAGGGTCAGACCATACCACATGTTGGTATTTACCTTCCCGAGCCTGTATTCTCACATGGCCAGCTATATGTTGCATTGTCAAGGGGCGTGTCGAGGCAGACGACACGGATTTTGGCCCAGCCGAACAAGGAGATTGATACAACCGGAAAAAGCACAAAAAACATTGTCTACAGAGATGTTTTGGAGGGGTGAGGCAGGTGTGTGCTTCCGTGTTTTCCTTGCACCTTAGTTTCTATATCTATATAACTACTTTTAGACCTAATATTATTCATTTTTTTTTCAGGTTTTTACCAATATCAGACTATGTTTGTAAATATTACAGAAGATTGATGTCCATGTGAGATTGGCTTTGTACATCAATGTCAGTTTATCATTGTGATTGAAAAACTGCAAATAAATGATATGCATTCATCTAATGATCTACAATTAATGCTGATGTGGTGTACTGTTTCTAGGAAAGAGCAGATGTCATAGCCCTCATCTTTACATGAATTGTATGTCAAGTGTGATCCTGAATAGCAAGGTTTCTGTTTTGCTAGCAGAACTTGTGTCGAACTGTTTATATTATTTTTCATGTTGCATATATACACCCTCCATTGTAACGGAAACCGGCAGTGTCTTGACAAGTTAACTAGGAACTAAAACTTATATATCTACCAGTTTTCTGCATTAGTAACGGATTGCTCAAACAAATAGACATCAACTTGGGGCATCTACAATTTTATACTCATGAAAATATCAGGTAAATTTAGGTAAATAATCCATAGAGTAACATGACATTTTCATACAGAAACTCACCTTATGGTAGAAACATAATCCGTGTAAGGGGGACTAGAACATAATTCTCTTGCCAACCTGAAGTGGCAATTTTAACAACACCATTTATCACCAATAGATTTTCTGAAACAGAGGTTGTTAGCATTCTTGCTGATATATGATATAGAGGCGGCATAATTCTGACAGCCGACAAGACCATATTACCAGGTTTCGGGTCACAATGGAAATATCCATTATTAATCTTCTGTATCTCCTCTTGAGAGAAAGAAACACACCTTTCTCTTCTAAGATCATCTAAATTAGTCCTGCAAAGAAAAGAAAATAATTACTTACGTAGCACACAAGTCCAGTAGAGAAAAGAAGTTTACACAACCCAAAAAGATATAACAAGTGCCCCTCAGGAAAAAAAAGGTGCAACAACTATTGCGTACGTGGGGCATAATTAAGAAAAGGCGAATCCGAAATAGCAAAAAAAATGGGTCTGAGTTATACATCAGCTGCGTTCATTCAGTCTGTCTAAATTAGTTGCTGGAACATGAAGGTATACTAATTTTACTTACTGAAACCTGAAGCCCCACTGTAGTAGACATTGACACGCTCCAGCTGCAGGTCAGAGGTGCCTACATACCGCCCCCACCCTCCTAGATCTTGGAACTGATCCGGTTGCCACATTGCCCACCCTAAATGTGGAGGATCTCTCTGAAAACCAGAAATACACAGGGTAAGCAAGGTTCACAAAGTGCAGTAGCACTACACAAAATGAATGAATTTAATCAGCTGTATTTATACTCGATACAAAGGAAGAACTGGTTTGTTCATCTTTCTGAATCAAATCATCCATTGTGCACGTGCAACCTAGCCGGGGTTCTCATGAACCAACCAGTCTATTCAGGCAGTGCAACACAGTCCGAGGATTCACAAAGCAAGCTAGGATTTTAATGTGGCAAGGTGCAGCTGGAAAGTAATTTCAAAATTAGATCCCTGCAACCAAACGAATAGATAGTGCCTACCAAAAGAGGAAAGGACTTTACCTTGGCCGGCGTTGTGAAGCCCTCTTACGCGCGATCCGGTGGAGATGAGTCCTCCGCCTCCGTAGCCGCCTCCGACGTAACCTAGCGCTCGGTCGCCGGCGAGCATGCCGAGCTCGAGCGCCTCCTCAGGCACTTCGGTAACCGGATTCAACGAGACGTCCACCTCCGACGGCGCCTACTGCTGGGTCGCCCGCGAGCATGCCGAACCCGAGGGCCTCCTTGGGCACTTCGGCAACTGGTCTGGCTGGGGAAAAGGAGAGACGTGTGAGTCCTCGCACTAGGGACAAAGGGCAGGGGAGGCATGGCGAGGTGGAGAGAGGGAGATGGAGATGGCGACCACGCAAATGGGGAATGGTGGTGGTGAGGTAGGTGACGGGGCAGTGATGGAGCTGCCTCTTTCTTTTTCTTTTTTTTTATTAAAATGGGAACGGAGCTTAGCTCTATGTCATTGGTGTTAGTTCACACAAACGAATTTCAGCAAATCCTTTAAGCAATACAGTTCATCAATGTCCATTTGAAGAACTGAACCCATCATCCATTAAAGAGTGTTCAGTCATGATAATTTCAAAATATTTTGTAACTGTCATTATATATTTATTTATGCGATCTCACGAATTTTATGGGAAGATACAATATTTTCGTATATTACATGTCGCTCGCATGTTGCTCATAGAACATATTCAAATGGCTGAAAAAGAAAATCGATAAAAGAGAAATAAGACTGAAATAGATATTTTTTTAATACATTATGAGACGCGCGTTACACTTACAATTATTATAATTGATGTTTACTTAAAATTATATATATTATAATTGTTTTATTGAATATATATTTAATTTTGTGTCATCAAAAATTCATAATCATATATGTGTGGGATGATATTGAACTGAGGAGACCATATTTGGTTCATATTTTGAAGTACGATCGGAACGACGCTCTAAAGAATGTCCCAAACATAGAGCACAACATTATAGAGCTTATAAATAGATGGATCTTCGAGAAAAAAATATTATCAAATAGTAAATAATAGATAATAAAACGTGTGTGCACGTGCACACTTACTAGTTACTTGTTATTGAAATAGATGTATCTAACACTAAAACATGTCTAAATATATCCATTTTAATGACAAGTAATATGGATTGGAGAGAGTAGCTTATATCCAGTCAAATGTTCAGAATTCCCTTCACATTCTAATTTTTTTTCTTCGCAGATTCACTTCACATTCCAATCTGAAATGGCTAAAACAAGCGAATTGATCTAAGTCCACTCGGCATTTCCTTTGTTCTGCAAGAGATGGGAACAACGAGAACATGCAGAAATCAGTGAATGTTCGTTGGTAGAATTAGGGGTGGGCATTCGTTTTTTTGTTTAATTCGGTTCGGTTTTTCGGGGTTTTTTATAATTCGGTTTCTATAAAATAGGCATCAAAATTATTTTGGTTTTCTAATTAATCGATAGTTCGGTTAGCGAACAATTCGGTTCGGTGTTTGGTTTTTAACCGAAATTCTGGAAATAATAACATTGTGCCGTAATTTATGTCAGATCCATACGAGCTAAACTACTTATCGGCGCACTGAAAGCAAACTCTAGGTCGGCGAGGACTTGAAGCAATACATGTCTAGCTGATGTCTTGAACGCATGTGTATTGTGTAGAAAAAGAACATAATAAGCATGATGTCTATCTTGCTCGTTCAAAAAAACATGTCTATCTTCCAAATCGTATACATTCAACCAATTGTATAGAGTTCAGCTAAAATACATGATTACATCTGAAAAGGAAAAACAATTCAAAGGCTTCTAACAAAATTTATAGACACAATTAACAATTAAACTACGAACATGTACGTGCATGTGGCTGAAGACATACGTACATACATGGGCTGCTGCATGCATGCCGTTTGCCGCATGAGCTAGTATCTACGCATAGTAATGAACGTATGGGACAGAATCACAAATATATTTAGCTCTGTCACGTATATTTTTCGGTTTGTACGGTTATTTCGGTTAACAGAGAGTCAAAACCGAATTAATATTTATAAATTCGGTTAATCATATTTACCAACCAAAATTAGTTTCGGCTAATTCGGGTTCGGTGTATTCGGTTCCGGTTAATTCGGTTTCGGTGTTTGGTTTCGGTTTTTTATGCCCACCCCTAGGTAGAACAAATAAATTGACAGGGAAATTTGGCTGACTTTTATTCAATCGTTTGGATGACACACAAAAGTATTGAACAAAAGTCAACCTGATGCCAGGGTAAATCACTCTCCATGATGAATGACAACGAGATTAACATATTGTGTCTCTATCCCTAAAAAAAACATATTGTGTCTCTATAACCTGAAGTTGAATATCACCTAAATTATTCAGTGAAGTTACACACCGAGTTTTTCCCAAAAAATGGTAGACACTGAATAAGTTGTAGCTGCCAACAAAATAAAAAATCATATTACCAAGTTAACAAAAAAAATCCAAAAATAAGCACGAATGTAGTCAAAAGATGTAAAGCACAAACATTCAAAATCTTAATTTGAAATACTTTGTATTTTAGACTACAATAATAAAATTATAAAAGTGTGGATATATATAGTGCACATTTGACTAATAGTATAAAATATGTCATGTTTTTTCATTTATATGTGGCCTAGAATACAGAGTTTGCATAAGAATTTTTTGCACACTTGTAGGATAAATCATTTACTGCATCCATACATTTTTTCAGAATTTTTAACTTGTATAAAATATGGTTTTCAGAATTTTGAAAATAAAGAGCTCATCCTCCGTTTGTCCGCTCTCCATGTTCGGGTCCCTGCCCTTGTTCATGGAAAAAACGACCGCTTGCCGCTCAAACTAGTAGAGTGTTGGTGCGTTTCGGATGCTTTTGATAAGTTAATTGATAAAACTACATAATTAGGGCTGTCGGGATAGGTCAGTATCACTTTTGGTAATTTTGGCATATCAGTACCAATTTTAGGGTACGAGCGTTGCAAATCGGACTAATTCACGACTAAGAGCATTGTGACACGCTTTCTGAGGGCTCGGGCCCAACTGTAAGTGCTGAGTTGGCGCCACATGTCTAGGAGAAGCTGAGATGGAAGAGGGGCCCACCTGTCAGCCATATCTGACGTTATTTTTTATTTTTATTTCCTATTTTACTATTTACTGCCAGTGGGTCCCACCTGTCAGCCTCACTAATTTTTTCCCACCCACCTTCTTCTTCCTCCATCGACCTTCCTCTTCCAATTTGTTTGTGGCTGTAGTAGGCGACTTGGAGGACGAGCTCCAGCGCGAGCACCCCGCCGCAAGCTCTCCTGCTCCTCCTCTCTGGCCGGCCGCCGACGCTCGGCCTCGCCGCTAGGCCCCGCGAGCCGCCGCCGTGCAAGCCCCCCACCCTTGCTTGCTCGCCGCAGGGAGCTTCGTGTCGGGCAGGCCTTGCCTTGACCTCGTCGTCGCTCACCTGGCCGCAACAGCGACCACCGCCAGCGAGCAGCGCGGCCCCGTCCTGCAGTGCCCGCCCACGCAACAACCGCGGCACCCCCCGCCGCCGCAAGCTCTACCGACTCCCTCCTCTCTGGACGGTCGCTGGCGCTCGGCCTCGCAGCTAGGCCGCGCGAGCCGCAGCCGTGCAAGCCCCCCACCCCTGCTTGCTCGCCGCCCGGAGCTTCGCGTCGGGCAGGACCCGCCTTGACCTTGCCGTCTCTCACCTTTCCGCAGCAGCGACCGTCGCCAGTGAGTAGCGTGGCCCCGTCCTGCAGCGGCGGAGAGGAGCTGTCGGGGCCGGGGCTAGGGGGAGATGGGCGGCGACGAAGAGGAGATGCCGGGGCCGGGGCTAGGGGAGATGGGCGGCGGCGGAGAGGAGCTGCCGGGGCCGGGGCTAGGGGAGATGGGCGGCGGCGGAGAGGAGCTGCCGGGGACGGGGCTAGGGGAGATGGGCGGCGGCGAAGAGGAGCTGCCGGGGACGGGGCTAGGGGAGATGGGCGGCGGCGGAGAGGAGCTGCCGGGGCCGGGGCTAGGGGAGATGAGCGGCGACGGAGAGGAGCTGCCGGCGAGGAGACAAGCGGCGCCGTCAATTTGAATGAGGGGAGAGGGAGAGACCACGGGAGATGGAGAGAACGAACGGAGAGGTGACCACGTAGGTAAATAATAAAATAGGAGAAAAGTAAAAAATAACATCAGATATGGCTGACAGGTGGGCCTCACTTCCACATCAGCTCCTCTTACACACGTGCCGCCAACTCAACACTTATAGCTGGGCCCGAGCCGTCAGAAATCGTGTTAAATTGCTGTTAGACGAAATTTAGTCCGATTCGCAACGCTCTGACCCAAAAGTCGGTACTGACATGTCAAAATTACCAAAAGCGATACTGAATCGTTCCGACAGCCTCAATTGTGATAGTTTTATCTAATTAACTCGCTCTTGAGCTAGCTCCTCTGGTCCATGGTTGTTGCATCTGGCATCCCGGCCCGCTCCTTCCACTCGTTTAATCTTGCACAGACGCCGAATCTGTTCGTGAGGAAATTCGAAAGAGTTATCACATCCTCCGTTCCATGACGTAAGACTTTTTAGTACTAAACTAAAACAGTTTACTAAAAATACTTATATTGTAAAACAGAGGGAGTAGTAGGTACGTATAGGAGTCCCTGATGATATCGAATAGAAAACGATACTAGTCCCCCGGGGGATCCCGTGACTCGATCCCCCGGGTCGTGGCACGTGAGACGAGATGCGGCAATCGCGGTGGACCCTTTTCTACCTTATCTCTTCTTTAACTTCTCGTTTTCTCGCATGAACGAAGCCTGCGCCGCCGGCCGCCTTCTCCCGCGGCAGTGCTGCAACGCGCCGTCGGCCCGCTCCTCCCTTCACACCGCAGCCTAGCCCCCACGCCGCCGTCACCTAGGCACCGCGCCTCCGTCGCCCAGCTCGCCCGCGCGCTTCGCTCGCTGCTGCAGCCCGTCCATGGCTCGTGCTGCGGCTCCGCGCCGCCATCCCTCTCCGCACTGCACCGTGCCACCGCCTGTACCTCGCAGGAGCGCCGCGCGCACCGTCCCGCTCCACCGCGCCCAAGCCCCGCACTGCCATCCCTCTCAAGTCACAGCGCCCCGCACCCTGTACCTCGCCGGAGCCTCCATACACCTCGTGTGTAGCACTGCCCGCACCTCCCGCGGAGCGCCGTCTGCCAGCACACGCCGGAGTGCCACCATATTGGTGCTACATGGGGTTAGCGACGCTGCTTCCTACAGCACCGAGGCTTTGCTACATGCGGCCGATGGCGGTGCTACAAGCGTGTCTTCGGTTTTGCTACAAGGTCTCCGGTGAGGTGCTCGGCGAGATCGATTTTGCTATATTAGTATAATTTTTTTGCTACAACTGTTTCGTGGTTTTGCTACAATAGCATAACGTTTTTGCTACACGGTCTCCGATGAGGTCTACTGGCGAAATCCTCCGGCGAGTCTCCGGCGAGATGTCCGACGAGAACGATTTTGCTACATTAGTATAATTGTTTTGCTACAACTGTTTTGTGGTTTTGCTACAATAGCATAGCGTTTTTGCTACATGGTCTCCGGTGCGGTCTACCAGCAAAATCCTCCGGCGAGTCTCCGACGAGGTCGAATATGCTACAATAGAACAACATTTTTGCTACACGGTCACCGGCAAGATCTCCGGCGAAATCTCCGGCGAGGTCCAGTCTGTTTTTCTTTTTCTGGGCCGAACCGTTTTCTGCTACATTGTAGCAAAAGCGGGACTAGTTATAGAAAAAACGAGACTTTCTGTAGCAAAAGCGGGATTTTTTATCCAAAAAGATGACACGTGGTTGGCTGGGGACCCGGGGGATAAAAAACACAAATCCCCCGGAGAACGCGTAGGGCTGCCCTATCGAATAGGGCCGATAGTCCTTTTAGCAGTATGATTGACGCCTACATAGTACTGCCTCTGTTTATTATTAGGATCCTATCTGTTTAGTCCTGTAATAACCTCTAGTAATTGCAACCTGAATTTAAGCATGGTCCTACCCCTTCAATATAAAATGGTAGGAGCGGGTGGTCGGGTAGCACACTATCAAAAAACAAAAACATATTTACTTCTTATTGTATTTCTTTTCCGTTTTCGCTGTAGATCTAAGCGCCAGCTCTACCTTCTTCCTCCTTCCCTGCCGTCGGCTTGTCTGAGACCATCGGGTCCTGACAGAGTGGTATCAGAGCATCATCGGTCACCGGACCTGCTCCCACCCTCCCGTCCCCTTATCCAGCGAAGCGCGATCTTTCCCCTCTCGAGGTTACCAGGTTTGTCTGGCCGTAAAATCCCTCTGCTTCGTCCTTTTCCATGCCGAGAGGAGGCACATCCCGTTCTTCTTCCCGCAGAGATGACCCAGCCGCCACCGCCGCCACCAGAATCATCTCTCCAGGAACGGCGGACGACGACATGGACGAGGAGCGCAAAAGGAAGAACCTGCCTCGAGATGTCCTCCACGTCGGGCGACGTATGGATCGTCACCAAGAGGACTTCCATACGCTCCAAGGTGAGATGGCTCGCATGACTGCATGATGTCTGCACATTTTTCTTGTTTCTTCACTACTAAAATAAGCACACCTTCGGATTCGGCTCAAACCCAAACGCAAAACCAACAATTTTCCACCCCACCCCCACTTCCGCACCATTCTCTATCCCCATTTACAGAAAGAGCGACACCAACACCCACCCCTACAACCACTACACCTCTGCAGCACAACCATCCACCAAATTTTGGCAACCTCACCTCCGATAAGCTTCCTCACCCAGATTTTCCACCAAATTCCCAACCTTTGCCACAATACTCTTCTTACCAACCAATTTACACTAAGTCGGGCACCATAGTAACAACCCATCCCCAATTTTCCCAACCACAGAGCTCCAACCATTTCCATCAGTATACATCTCCTCACACAAAACCAAACCTTTACCAACCACATTCCCCACAATTTCCAAACAACACATATAACCAACCTTTCAATCCAAATTTCAGTTCATCCCACCACACTTGCTCAAACCATTACCATCTCCTAGTTCCCAACCGAACACCAATATCACACCAGTCACTGCTACAACCAGAACCAAAACCAACCTTCACAGCCAATACAACAAAACCAACTATAGCCATACCAACCCATGAGTTCCAACTACTCTCAACACCAGTAATCCTACACTATCGGTCATTTAGGGCACCAACAGACTTACCAGGAGCTCCAACCACCACCCGGGCAACATAAGAATGGACAGTCCTCCAACCAGAGTCAGTAACATCAGCAAATGGCTCAACAACAAATTGCCAAGGATAACCCTACTCACGACGCCTCATGTGGAACTCCCCACATTCTCTGGTGATTCCCCTCGAGCATGGTTGCTGGAATGTGAAGACATTTTCAACTTGGTGCAGATACCAGTTGATCAAAGAGTGAAATGGGAATTACACACATCAGGGAACAAGCTAAAACCTGGCTCAGCAGCGATGGATTTAACCTGCAAAATATGTTATGGTCAGAACTCGGTCAGATTTTGATTGAAAGATTCCCTGATTCAGCTTTGTCTGATCCAATGGACCAGTTACAACTCTTAAAACAAATAACATCAGTCAATCACTACATTGAAACTTATGAAATCTGGATGACACAAATGAAAAGGGAAAGACCATACCTACCACATGATTTCTTTGTGGACAGGTTCATCAATGGTCTCAAGGAGGGAATCAGACATACTGTGCAATGTCAGAAACCATCTACACTTCTATCAGCTTATTGGTATGCACGACAATATGAGAAAGCATATCTTTCTAACAACAAGAAGACAATCGTTCCTTCCCAAATACCAAAAGCCTTTCCCCAGCAACAATTCAAAATGCTACCTCCCAGAGACAATAGGCCTAGAAACTCGACTGACAAAGTAAGGGAACCAAAGAAATGTTGGTATTGCCTAGAGAATTGGTTTGTTGTCCACAAGTACCAGCAAATGCTAAGAGCATTATATGATATCCAAATGCAAGGCAATGAAGATGATGAACTGGGAGAAGAGGAAATCCAGCAACTCTTAGATATCCCTGATACAAATGTACCTCCTGAACAAGCATCTCCATAATTAAAAAAAGGAAGACCCAGAACAACTCATGAATATCTCTGCAACTCCATATAAAGGATGCCCAAAGGACTGCACAATATCCTTACTCCTAACTTTGGGAAAAACCAAGGTGTTCCCCTGGCAGTACTAATACCTCTATGGATATGGAATTTGCCAGGAAAAACAACATCACTCTTATATCAACAAAGACAAGGTCAGCAAAGGTAGCTGGTGGAGTCCTCTTTTCATCCAATGAAATTGCTCCTAACTGCTCATTCTCCATACAAGGTCAGAAGTTCACTGCTGATTTCAGAATCCTAGAGCTCCAAGGGTCTGACATTATCCTAGGAGTGAACTGGTTTACTCTATATAATCCAATAACCTTTGACTTTGTGGGCAGAAAACTTACTCTCAGCATCAATGGTCAATGACACACATTAAAGGACCATTTGTTTATCTCATGGAAGGTCGTGGCATTTCGTGGCAAAGCGCTCGTCTTGGACATCAACATCTCCACAGATTGGGGGCAAAATCTTGTCCACAACAGGGCAACAATTCCAGCATACAAGGTGCTTGTGATACACAGAGGCAAAACAGAGGGCGCATGGGCTTGGTCGTGGTGCCGGACGGAAGGAGGATGACGGCAACGGATAGGCGCAGGTGGCAGTGCTGTTTCGCACGGTAGACAGTGTAGAGGAGGTTACCGACGGAGAGGCCGACGGTGGCGGAGACGAACAGGGCCAGGGATGCGGTGGCGTCGGAGACGAGGACGCACGGCCGAGCGCAGTACGGGGCAGAGAAGGTGAGGGTGAGGGCAGGCCGATGCCGCAGCAGAGAGATGTGGCCCTGGCAGGAGCTTGGGGGAGGCGGGGTGGCCTGGCAGAGAGAGAGGGAGGCCGGCGGCGCGACAGAGAGGGTCAGGCCCAGGGAGGGCCTCACGGGCATGGGGTCCAGAGGTGAGGCGGTCGCTGTTGGCGGCGGTGATCCGATACGAGAGGGAGGACGCGAGCGGGAGAGAGGACGGGGGCGCGTCGAGGTAGGCCAGGAGCAGGGCCAGGGTGGGTGCTTGTCGGTAGGTGGGACCGGGCCCGTCAGTGGTGGGAAGGGAGCGTGCGTGTGTGTGTGTGGTTGGGGCTGGTTGAGGTAGTGGGGTGGGGAATTTTGTGTATGGCGGGCGGCGGCTGGGAGTGATAGGATAGTTGGGGGTTTGGGGTAGATGGGGATCTAGGATTTCAGGATTAGGGTTTGGTCTGATTGGGTTCAGCCGGCTAGGCCTTTGGGCCTGGCCGATTTAGGTCTAGGTTTTAATATTTATTTAAAACATTTTATTTTGTTTCCTTTGTTTTGTTTAAATCATTTTGTAACTAGTTTTACACGATTGAAATAGCAAGAAAATATAAATTGAATAAAAGAGGAGATGTAATGTCGAAAACAATATAGGGTTTTATAAAATAGTTTCGAGAAAAAATATGCATGATGATGTGATGATGATGCATAAGAAAATACACAATGATTTTCTAGTAGTGGTTTTACCCGGGGTGCTACAATTCGACACCACTAACAATGGATCTCGCCCTCGAGATCCGCCTCCTGGTACGGGGAAGAAGGCCAACGGTATGAATCTTCTCGCTTCATGTAGATCCTCGCGACACCACTAACAAGGATTCTTTCTTTGTCTTGAAATCGGCAACACCACCAACAAGGGTCGATGCTCCCGTTCGTCGAGAGAGCACTCCGGATAAACAAAGGTTGAAGGTAGAGGTATCAAAAGTTAAGGCCACCTCTAACTTCTATGGAAGGAGTAAAATTGCATCGATTCACCATTCAATGTATAAAAGTGAATGATAAGAGTAATCGGATGGTGATCAGTCCATCGCGCACCCAAAGCATTACTCTGCACATGAATAGGAGAATTATGCAACCAACTCTCAGAATTCAGACTGAAGATCTCGATAATTGATGTACAAAAACAAATGAGCGATGCAGGTTCTTCATTAGATCTGACGTAGAAGAGGTCATCGTGAAGGAGAACACCGGAATATACAAATAAAAATTCTAGTGAAATTTTGGTCCACTGAAAGGTACAACAGATGAAAAATTCATCAGATAGCATGAAGGTCGGATGTCGAAGCACCGTTACAAGAGACGGAAGCGAAACCCTGAAGGTGCGGCGGAAATCCAACCACAAGAATTCTTGGACTCGAAGAAAAGATAAGAGAGCAGATTCAAAACACGTCGAGATAAGAGGAGAATAGCAGAGGGGTAAGGAGTAAAAATAGACCTAATCAGATTTATCCAACCGATTTTCCAAAATAGTTTTGACACTCTACAACGTTCGTTAGCTAGGTTATCCTACAGGCTGGACCAGTGGGGTATTGTAACTGCTGAGCTCTGATACCACTCCGTAACACCCTCGGATCGGCCCTATGCAAGTTTTAGCGAATCCCACCAAACCCGCATAGAAACGATTCAAAGGTGCCCACTAGGCACTTTCGTGCAGGTAGAAAATAAAGTAATATCATTACACAATAGTCCACGATGGAACCCATTGAACATATATATACAACAATGACTCCATGAGTCAAGAATACAGATATACAGTACAAAGATCCAAATCACCTTGAAAACAATACAACGCCCGAGTACGGACAAGATGCAAATTGGGCTAAGAGCCCTGAAGAATAACCAATGGCATCCATAACTCTGCCCAGGTCAAGCCGGAAGGGTAACCCTGCTAACGACGTTGATCTCAAAACCTGCTAAAACAAAAGGGGTGCCGGCAAAGGGCAAAGGAAAAAAGAGAGCGGTCAGTACTGAGGCCAGTACACGGCGAGACTAGAATTCGGCGGTCCTCGCCTACATAGGTATGGTGGATTAAAGCGGCAGCGGAGCATGCGCTAAACAACCTATAGAGACTCAATGCATTTGTCGGCTATCAGAGAGAGATGAGAAAGACCTATTCGGAACCAACCTGTTACTACCACCAATCATACCCATCCTGGTATTTCCCCCTCGAGACCAAACGAGGAAGTCAAGCCGAGGAAACTCACAAGGTTGTCAATTTTATTCATTCTTTCCATGGTGGTTATCCAACTTACTAGTCACACAGATAAAAGTCAAATTATAACAGTAAACTTTAGTTATAGTTGTCTATGATCGAGAACTGTGCTCCAAGTTGTCCCGCGGACACGGCTTCTCGAAAAGATTTAACCCTGCAGGGGTGCACCAAAGTTTCCACACGCACCTACACCCTTGTTGTCAGATCAGGTAGGTACAAGATCACAAAACATACACCCAACGGTATGTCGATGGGGTTTTAGACACGACGTTTCCTAGACCTAAAGCAAGTACATGGGGGCCACCCCACTAAGCTACCTGTAACGAAGTCGGCCGGTCTCCGAGACGGGCCCAGAGGTTTGTGATGACGGCTGTAAACGACTGGGAAACCGAAAGTGTGACTGGGCTTGTCGATACCGCGAAAACGTGGCACGGGGTTTCAAAACAGTACAGGCGCTCCACGCGCAATAGTAAATAAAGCAGTAAAGCATGGCATAATCATGGCATAAGTACAGGATAGTAATAAAGCCTCAAACTACTTTGTGGCCCCCGATACAGTACTTTGAAATCAGGTACTAATCGATGGGGGTGCCCACACACCCCACCTTTGGTTAGCGCGCTCAGTCTCGGAACAGGTGTCAAGAACTCGGGGTCCTACGGGACACCAGTGAGCGGTTAAAAACCAAATATTGTCTATTACCCACCGGTGCCTCTGCATTATTTACCTACTTTCAATTTTAGTTATTAAACAATAATTAAAGTCTTGATCCTCTCCACCATTAAGCATGTGTCAACCACCCAACAACGATGGAACATCGACGACGTGAAGCAACACCTGAGCAAGCAACTACGACTCGCAAGGTCGACTGTCTATCAATCAACAGGCAATAGGATGTGTCCATGGTAATATAGAGGATGCAAAGGATATGACGGGTACGAAAACTAGAGCATCGCAACATAGATAGCAATATATCAATAGGAGGAAATAAAGACTAGAAATGTAAAATAGGTAGAAAGGAGGAGAATGCTCTCCTGAAAATATTGTCGAAGGTTCATGCAAAGATCGGGTCGACACTCGCATCAACTCATCGGCCTAATCCGTGAAGAAGCAAAGCACTAGAAGAAACAACGGATGCACTATTTAATACTACGGCAGAAGATCGGGCATGTTGCATGTATGATGTATGACATGGCAAAGATGCGAGGCAATTGGGCAATATTAAGCGGAACCGAAGTCCCGACAATTAATTAGAGGGTTCAAGTTGTTTAAGTACCCTGCAATTTAAATGTTGTCTTAACATGGAAAAACATAGCATCGATTCGCTACACAAATTTTAGATGGGACCAATATTAGACTATATTCTCCCGTATATGGTCTCCATATTTAATTATGAGGTGAATCGACATAATGCCCCCAAAACCACATGTTAAGAATGCAAGCATGAATGATTTAATATGCACAAGATGGATATCATATATTAGAAAAATATGGAGCTTGGAAAAGGGGTCACACATGGGTTCGACGATCTTGGGTCTCCGAGATATTGGAACGGTCTTCGAATTCGAGGATGGGGCTCCAAAATCCATGAGGAAGATCTTGTCAGTCCGACGTCATCGCCTCCGGTTACCATGACGAAGTATTTAGGGTTCCCACTTCGATTGTCGATGTCAGGCTCGGTTTGCTTGTCAATGAGAGGCCTTGCCGCATCAGACGACATCAATTTATCTCATGGAAGGTCGTGGCGTTCCGCGACAAAGCACTCGCCTTGGACATCAACATCTCCACAGACTGGGAGCAAAATCTTGTCCACAACAAGGCAACAATGCCAGCATACAAGGTGCTCGTGATACACAGAGGCAAAACAGGGGGCGCACGGGCTTGGCCGCTGTGTCGGACGGAAGGAGGATGACGACAACGGACATGCGTAGGTGGCGACGCTGTTTCACATGGGAGATGGTGCAGAGGAGGTTACCAACGGAGAGGTCGACGGTGGCGGAGACAAACAGGGCTAGGGATGCGGTGGCGTCAGAGACGAGGACACACGGACAGGCGTGGTACGGGGCAGAGAAGGCGAGGGCGAGGGCAGGCCGGTGCCGCAGCAGAGGGATGCGGCCCTGGCAGGAGCTTGGGGGAGGCGGGTGGCCTGGCAGAGAGAGAGGGAGGCCGGCGGCGCGACAGAGAGGGTCAGGCCCGGGGAGGGCCTCGCGGGCATGGGGGCCAGAGGTGAGGCGGCCGCTGTTGGTGGCGGGGATCCTATACGAGAGGGGGGACGTGAGAGAGAGAGAGGACAGGGGCGCATCGAGGTGGGCCAGGAGCGGGGCCGGGGTGGGTGGTTGTCGGTAGGTGGGGACGGGCCCGTCGGTGCTGGGAAGGGAGCGTGTGTGTGTGTGTGGTTGGGGCTGGTTGAGGTAGTGGGGTGGGGAATTTTGTGTATGGCCGGCGGCGGCTAGGAGTGATAGGATAGCTAGGGGTTTGGGGTAGATGGGGATCTAGGGTTTCAGGATTAGGGTTTGGTCTGATTGGGTTCAGTCGGCTGGGCCTTTGGGCCTGGCCAGTTTAGGTCTAGGTTTTAATATTTATTTAAAACATTTTATTTTGTTTCCTTTGTTTTGTTTAAATTATTTTGTAACTAGTTTTACACGATTGAAATAGAAAGAAAATATAATTTGAATAAAAGAGGAGATGTAATGTCAAAAACAATATAGGGTTTTATAAAATAGTTTTCAGACAAAATATGCATGATGATGCATAAGAAAATACACAACGATTTTCTAGTAGTGGTTTTACCCGGGGTGCTACAGTGGGTTCATAGAAGAACAAAAATATTATGAGGAACACCGCTTGTCACAAAAAGGGAAACACTTATGGGAACAAATTAATAAATTGCATACCATTGCTAGAAATGTGTGCTCTACTTATAATGTTACTTATTGCTTTGATAAATCTTGTTGCTGTAGGAGGTATAAACGTCTCCCTTTTCAATGTGAATATAATAATAATGTTACCATATCTTCTTATGTTAAGGGAAATTATGACTTTTATGATGTGGAACAAATTGAAGAATTTATTGCTTGAAAGGGTGCATTTAAACTTGCTTATTTGCTTGAAAATACTGATGATGCACCTTATAAATATGAGGTTTATGATATACTTAAATTTTGCTTTGGTAATTACAAGGAATAAAATGGCTATATTCTTAAATATCTTAATAGATGCTCTCCACCAACGGAAGAGACTAATGCCTTGTAGGAGCCTATGGAAGAAGAAATTGCTGAAACTGAAAGCTCATTAGATGAAAAATAGGAGGAGAGTGATGAACAAAAGGAGGAAGAATGGATTAGCTACCCATGCCTACCTTCTAATGAGAGTAACTATGTATCCCTTAAATTATTTGATTGTCCCCCATTCTTACTAAAGATGGATGAATGTTATGTTCTTGTGGATTCTTTTGAAATATCTACTATGGGTAAATCTTGTGATAATAATTATGCTCCTGTTATCTATGATAATCCATGCTATTTTGATAAATCTTATGGTAATACTTTATTTGTGCCTAACTTCGAAATGCATGGTACTAAAGAGTTTTTCTTAGAAAATGTTTATGATAAAGCTCTAGATGATGGTCCTATATTGGTTGATAATATTAATTGTACTACTATTGAAAATGATATTGGAGGGGTCTTTACTTTATCTTGGAACCGCACACCTCTTGAGAATGATCAGTCATGTTGTTATAAAATTATTAAAAGTGGGTTTGAAGGTTCTAATCCCACTATTTTTGAGCTTGATAAAAATGATGTGTTTATAGATCATAAAAAGCATAATTTATGTGATAGTTATATTATTGAGTTTATTCATGAGGCTACTGAAAATTATTATGAGAGAGGAAAATACGATTGTAGAAGTTTTCATGGTACTGAAACACCTCTCTATGTGCTGAAAGTGTTGAAGTTACTCTTGTTTTATCTTTCTATGTTTGTCACTTTGTTCTTTGTGAATTTATTTGCGTACAAGATTTCTATGCATAGGAAGTGGGTTAGACTTAAATGTGTTTTAAATTTGCTTCTTGATACTCTATTTTAATTCAATTCATATTTCTTATGTGAGCATCTTCTAAAACTATCAAGCCTAGCTAAAAGGCATTAAAGAAAAGCGTTTATGGGAGCAACCCATTGTTTTATTTCTATAGTTTTTATTTTGTTGAGTCTTGGAAGTTATTACCTCTGTAATAACCTCTCATTATCCTTTTTGTGTGGTTTTTGTGCCAAGAATAACCTCTAATAAGAGAGAAGTAAGATTTGGGGAAGTTGCTGTCCCGAAACATATTTTTGTGCTTCACTATAAAAAATTGTGAAAAATCCCAGTACATCAAATTGATTTGTAATTTTCTATGCTTATGCCCGGGTTATTATCTAACTTTCGTGAGTTTTGCACTTTTCGATTTGATCAACGGAATATTTTTGAAAAAATCGGTCTTTACCTGCTGGTCTGTTTTGACAGATTTCTGCCATTATTTGCATTTGCCTCTTAATCGGTTTCTTTTGAGTTCTCTTTGATCACTTGAGTTTTAAAAGGAATTGCTACAGTAGCTTGTGTTTTAATGAAAGCTTTACTTGTGTTGAAACTAAACGCAAAGGCTTATTATCTTGAATACACTAATGTTGCTAATGAAGATTGTGTGAAATTTTATATGAAAGAAATTTTCAAGTGTAGGGAGAGAATAATGTGATGAGATGAAGTATGGACAAAAGCTCAAGCTTGGGGATGTCACCCGTGTCACCCCAAGAAATATTCAAGAGGTACAAGCGTCAAAGCTAGGCATCCCCTTCTTCATCAATAAAATCTCAAGTCTTATCTTAAGACATTTCATGTTTATTTGCTTGATGCACTATATGTTATTCTTGGAGCATCTTTGTTTTTGTTTTTAGTTTTTTTTGTTTGGTTTGCTACAATAAATTAGTTGGACCCCCACATTCTTATTTTGGAGAAGTTACACCTAGTTTTTCATTGTCTAGAACACTCTAGTTTTCACTCTTATTGTTTTGTGAGTGTTCTCTTTTACTAGCATTGTGTTTAGCTTTATTTTTATTATGCTTACTATTGTGCCATTCTCCTTTGATGCTTTGTTTGGGTTGACTTGGCACATGCTTACACCATGTTAAGACTATGAACCAGTCACTTTAGCCTCTATGATCATTTAGTTTTTAACTTGTGGTATCACTTTATGCTTTAATTAATAATGTTTTGTCGCTCTGCATGATTATGGCCATTATTGCTCTCTTAATTGGTCGCTCCTAGTCTTTTGCTAGCCTCCACTTGTACTAAGTATGAGCTCTACTCGTGCATCCAACTCCCAAGAAACCAAGTTATTCCAAAGAGTCCAGTATAAATTCCTATGCATGGTGTGTTACACCATTCCAAGTATATTCATGTTTTATCTATCTTCCAAACTAAACTTTTTTTATGTGAAAATTAGTGATTAAAGCTCTCACGACCTTGATGACACACTTTACTTTCTTGCACTTAATAAACTTGAACCATTGTGTCATCTATGTTGCTTATATGCTTACAAATTATAAGTTGGGAGTTAGCAGAACCATGTTTTCATGGGAAACGCTTTCAACACTTGTATATATCTATCCAGTTGATATCATGATATTTTGTTTATGGATGTCGGCGGTGTGAAATAAAAGGAGTGCTTGTAAGTCCATGGAGTATTATATATGTGTTAGAGAAACGTTTGGGCGGCTAGCCATGCCTAATCATGGTAGAAACTTGAAGCATAACCATACTGAGCAATCTGTAAAGTATCCTCAATAAAAACCTATCCAAATAGCAAATAAAAAGATCGATGAGATGTTCATTGTCTGTTGCCTTGTCATTTTGATATGGGATAGCTCCTATGTCATGGGGCAAGGGGTACCCCATTGGCGGTTCTCTATGATACACATATACTTACAATGACAAGAACTTGCTTATGACTAAAGTTGAGTAGCATGAGGAACGACCCTCGTACTCAAGGGACATGAGATTTCCAACTTATGATCTGTCAAGCATATACTTCATATTTGTTTCACTTTAACCTTAATCACTTCAAGATGCTTATGATAGGGGCAATGAGAGCTGAAAGCTAAAAAGTATCATAATTTTTGGAAGCTCTTTATGAAACTTGAAATCCCTACTTCCCTCTGTGAAGGGCCTTTATTTTTTACTTTTATGTTGAGTCTCCATCTTCTATCTTTATGCACCAATTAAGAGAGCATAGTTGTCATTATTAGTTCAATGTGCATTGTCCCAAAACTTATTGATTGATTTATAATGTTGATATTGCTTGTTCTTAAATTATTTGTATCTAGTCACCCTTATAAACTTTGAAGGTGTCCTATGCATTTATGTTTTGCTATACCATGAAGGACAAGCTGAATACCACTCTTGATATATTTTCTATATGTGAAACAAAAAAACGTCTTTTAATGCATTGTTATTCATGATCTTTTGTTTGTATATTTTCATGTTAAAACATGGTTGCTATGTCTTATTGTTAGAACTACATCTTTAATGTTCATGTTTAGAATACTTTGATCTCATCTATCAATGCTTTACAAATATTTTGATCAAAATTGTGATAGCATGTCACCTAAAAAATTATTTTTTATCACTTACCTACTCGAGGACGCGCAGGAATTAAGCTCGGGGATGCTTGATATGCCGTAAACGTATCTATAATTTTTGATGCTCCATGCTTGTTTTATATCAATTTTTTTATGTTTTGTCTACACTTTGAGGTATTTTTATATATTTTCTGGAACTAACCTATTAACAAGATGCTGCAGTGCCAATTGCCTGTTTTCTGCTATTTTTGGTTTTAGAAAAGCTAATAAGGAAATATTCTCGGAATTGGACAAGACAAAGTCAATATTTTATCAGACACGACACGGAGACCGAAGGGGAGACGAAATGGGGCCACGAGGCGGCCACACCCTATGGCGACGCGTCCAGGGGGCGCCAGCCCAAGGTGTGGGCCCCTCGGGCACCCACCGACCTTGCCCCTTAGCCTATAAAAGCACCCCGATGCAGAAACCCTAAGGACCCGATCCAATCTCCACAAAATAGTTCGTAGCCGTCGCCATCTCCATCCCTAGATCGAGGGGATCCAAAGCTCTTCCCGGCACCCTGCCGAAGGGAAGAGATCATCCTGGAGGCCTTCTTCATCACCATGCCAGCCTCTGGAGTGATGCGTGAGTAGTTCACCTCTGGACTATGGGTGACATGGATATGCCCTATGGGTACCCGATATTAGTATACCTGGTCCAGCCCGACGGAAGGCCCACTCGACGACCTGCCCGGATCCATGACGCCTATGACGGTTCGGTTGGAACGAAGCCCATATGGACACGGAGTCCCAAGCGCACAAGACAAGGAAACCTCAAGACTAGAGTTCGAATCTAACTTATAACCTACTCGTATCGGTACCTGAGACCTAGCCTCCTCATATATAAAGGCTAGGAGGATCCAACGAGGAGGGCACGATCTACAGACACCATAACCCCCGATAGGCTAGACCACAATAGATCTACAGATCTAACCTCTCGACTCATACTTTCGCATACACGCCTCCACGCCAGATTGCATCTGCGCACCCCTGTAACTTTCGGTTCCGCCGTAATCAAGAGCAGACAAGCAGGAGTAGGGTTTTTCCTCCGGGGGCCTGAACCTAGATAAACCTTGTGTCCCCGTGTTGCTTGTTTGCTAACCGTTCCATGATCTCCAGCATCCCCATCTTCTCCAAAACCCAAGTCCATAACAATGGACATTGATGAGATCAAACCTCGTCAATTGGCGCCATCTGTGGAAATTGAGGACGCTGATTGTGCGGTCGCGACGGTCCCATCACCCGACAATCTATGATTTGTCGGCATCCAAGAGGATGCTCTGCAGTCGGTAAAGGCTGGCTTGTTCGTCAATCGCGAAGGAACCAAGCGTTTCAAGGAGGAGACACAAACAACGAAGCTCAAATTGACTAGTATACATATACTGTATACGTGGGATCAAGTCAGATTGAAGGGAAGGCGGAGCCACACCGCATATCATGACATTAATCCCCAAGAAGAAGAAAAAAATTCAAGGCTCTAATCCTGCTGTTCGACCAAGCCCCGAGATAGACCTTATTTATATTGGATCTGCAAAGCTCTGGGCGTGAGGCGATACAAAGCATGCATGCATCGGACTAGAATCAATCTTCCTCCACTCAAACTTATTCTAATGATTTATTTTATCTTGCTCACTACTAACTGATTTGTGCATGCATGTGCAAGGAAAAACAAGTCGTAACATGCAACCTGCGGAACGGCAATCGAGTTTGGCCCGGCGTGTCGGGACAGCGGCGCACTATTCACATGTGATATGAACCATGAAAGTCTGCCAAGTCTACTTCGTCTGCCACGTTGATTTCATGCTTGGGGCTGCGACGACTTGCCGATACGGTTTTCGACTCCAGTGACCCGCTGCGGTCTTCGGATGCGGCCACCCGATATGGTTTTCGACTGCTGTGACCCATTACAGTCTTCGGATACGGCAATTCTTCATCGCCACGCGACTCCGACTCCGCTGCGTCGATTACGTCCGCCCCATGACTGGTTGCCACGTCAACTATATGTCCACTGCATAACTCTCGACCGCCATATTGACTACTTGTCTGGCATCGATCTCGTGACCTGCTGAAGTTTTCGACCCGGTCATCCTCTATGATCTTCGGCTTCGATGACTCGGGGGCTCCCTCCACTTCGGGCGACCAGCCGCGGCTTTCGGCCGCGGTGACCCGGTGTGATCTTCGACTCGGGGGCTCCCTCGGCATCAGTAACCCGATGCGGTTTTCGGCTTCGATGACATGATACATCCTTCGGATGCCGGCAATCTTCGGATGTGGATCCCGCTACCACCATCGTCTCCGGCAACCCGTCGCCGCTATGACTGTGGTCCGCCACGTGACCCGCTACCGCGTCGACTATGTCCGCGGTCGCATCAACTTTGTCCAGGGCAACTACCAACAAAGCTAAGTTCTCTACTCAGAGTTAATTTTTTTCTTACTTTAATCGCACTCGAAACACTCGGGGGCTGCGCCCTCTTCGAGTAACCTAATGTGCCATCGGCTTCACGCACTCGAGCACCTCGAACGCGACAACCCGAGTAGCTGATTCTGCCTGACCGTCGAATCCTTGAACTCCGAGTGCCTCGGCAAGATACTGAGACTAAGGGTAATCAGGCTAACGAAAAGGCCTAGCATACAGTGCAACAATGTCGACTCGATCGGCACCAGAATTTTACCTTACCAATTGGCATGCAAATATTTATTTACAAGATACAAATACTTCACAATTCTTTATGTTTTCTGCAGCTTACAAGCTATTCTATCGGGTCCTCCAACAGGAGTTGACAAAACAACTGGCTACACCATAGACTCAAGACCCGAGTCGAGTCCCTCCTCGGATGGTTCCATCACTTGATGCCACAAAGACGCGACGTTGGCCTCTCACCCGATAAAAGCAACGGCGTCGACTTCATCCGCAACATCGAGTCCTTCCGCCTAAACGCTGCACGACTCCGCATCGTCGATTCCCTGTTCCTTATGTGTGGGACGCTGACTCGAAGCACTTCCGGGTCAGCGGTACACTTTCCGGGTCAGCGGTACACCCACGATATTACCGATTACAACTGCGCGATACAAGAGTCTCTGCCCGAGTCTACGACTCCGCCAGACACTCGGGGGCTACTCCAAACTGTAGCGTTGGTCGCGCACACACAAGATCTTCAAGTCCTACGCCGAGTCTACGACTCCACTACGGACTCGGGGGCTACTCCCATAGGGAGGATTGATTCAAGCATCCGAAAAAGTTGTGTCCTATGGACCTGAAGCAAACAACGACTGAAATTAAGTCTCTGCTCGAGTCTACGACTCGAACAGACACTCGGGGGCTACTCCCATAGGGAGCGCTGGTCGCACACCCTATAGTCCATTGTGTTGACTACGTCCATGATGTCGATTTCTTTACAACAACCGAACAAATTCAGCTGACCCGATGAACTTCTGGGTGAAGTGCTTCGTATTCGACACAACTTTTGACTCCAACATCCAAATACAAGGTTCAAGACAACTAAGTCTCCACCCGAATCTACGTTTCGGATGGACACTCGGGGGCTACTGACATGGATATGCCCTACGGGTACCCGATGTTAGTATACCTGGTCCAGCCCGACGGAAGGCCCACTCGACGACCTGCCCGGGTCCATGACGCCTATGACGGTTCGGTTGGAACGAAGCCCATATGGACACGGAGTCCCAAGCGCACAAGACAAGGAAACCTCAAGACTAGAGTTCGAATCTAACTTGTAACCTACTCGTATCGGTACCTGAGACCTAGCCTCCCCATATATAAAGGCTAGGAGGGTCCAACGAGGAGGGCGCGATCTATAGACGCCATAACCCCTCGATAGACTAGACCATAATAGATCTACAGATCTAACCTCTCGAATCATACTTTCGCATACACGCCTCCACGCCAGATTGCATCTGCGCATCCCTGTAACCTTCGGTTCCGCCGTAATCAAGAGCAGACAAGCAGGAGTAGGGTTTTCCCTCCGGGGGCCTAAACCTGAGTAAACCTTGTGTCCCCGTGTTGCTTGTTTGCTAACCGTTCTACGATCTCCAGCATCCCCATCTTCTCCAAAACCCAAGTCCATAATAATGGGCATTGATGAGATCAAACCTCGTCAATGGGTCCATACAGTAGCTAGATGGTTGTTTCTCCTCCTTTGTGCTATCTTGTTTAGATCTTGTGAGCTCCGTTCATGATCAAGATCACCTATTTGTAATCCTACATGTTGTGTTTGCGGGGATTCAATGGATATTGAGATACTATGTCAGATTGATTATTGATTTTATCATGTCTATGTTATTTGTGATCTTGCATGTTCTCCGTTGCTAGTAGCTATCTTGGCCAAGTAGATGATTGTAACTCCAAGAGGGAGTATTTATGCTCGATAGTAGGTTCATGCCTCTAGTAATCTGAGAGAGTGACAGAAACTTCTGAGGTTGTAGATGTGTTGTTGCTACTAGGGAGAAAACAACAATCCTTTGTCCATGGGGCAATTATATTGTTTACTTTACATACTTTGCTTAATGCAATTATCTGTTGCTTGCAACTTAATACTGAAAGGAGTTCGGATGATAACCTAAAGGTGGATTATTAATCATAGATACAGTTGGATTACGCACTATGTATTATGTTGTAATGCCCAAACAAATCTCGTAGAAATCAAGATGTCTAGTATATGTATTGTTATGCTTTTCTCAATCTTTTAATTGCCCCGCTGTAATTTGTTCACCCAACAAGTTATCTATCTTATGAAGAACACCTCTAGTGAACTGTTGATCCCGGTCCATTCTTTATTATTGATATACCATCTACTGTTTATCATTTACTTTTTACTTTCTACAAGCAATTACTATCTTTCATACTATACTTTTAATCCTTTATTTTCAGCAAACCGGTGAGATTGACAACCTCACTGTAAGTTGGGGCAAAATATTGAGTTTGTGTTGTGCAGATTCCAAGTTGTTAGCAACACCTTGGAGTTGTTTTCTTACTCCTACTGGTTCGATAATCTTGGTTTCATAACTGAGGAAAACTTGTTATTGTGCTTATCACACATTCCTCTTGGGGTTCCCAAAGAGCTCTACGTATCTGAGCCATCGGTCTTCTGGCGGCAGTTGCTCCGTCAGCATGTCGGACCCAATGGCAGTAGGGCTACCGCTCCGCAGCTGCTCGGCCCCGCGCGTTGTCCCCTGTGACGCGGTTGCAGGATTTCGCCGGAGTTCGTCGTCGATCTAGAGGTGGAAGAGGATGAAGGACTTGATCGCTTTTTCAAGTTTTCTTCAGGGTCTTCAGTGCTTATTTCTGGGCCTCGGTGTAATTTTTATTTTCTTGGGCCCTTTTGTACTCCAGTGTATCGAAACAACAATATATGTCTGGTGCCTTTGCACTCGTTCCCTGTTAAAAAAAATCATCTGCGAGCTGCGATAATACCCCCATTGATTTGACTGTCTATTTTCGCTCGCTCAATGAGTATTGCAAACATCTAGTACTAGTAGTGGTGTTGATTACATAAAGTCTGTAAGAACAAGGGTTGCTTATTTGCCCGCATATATTTGAGCTCAATCGTTTTCTGCAGATATTAGACGAGTGAAGATTTGGTGTATACGGGCACCGGTGGTCCTGTTTTTTTATTTAAATCAAAAATCACATTTTTTTGAGTTCCAGGACACTCTCGAAAAAAATCTGTAGCTAATGATTTATCTTCAAGTCTCTCCTCCATGGACTTCCGTTCCGTGTTCATGAGTCTTCAGTAATGTATCATAATCGCAAGATTGCCGATGGAAACTTGCCCCTCACATCTGAAAATGTTTGTACATCGAGACAAAAGTTCCGGAGCTTTTTCAAAGCCATTACTAGGAAAACCCTTATCTGTGACGCATGGATTTTTACATTTAGTGGCGTATATTGATATGCGCTACAAAAATCTCAAAATTCTGTGGCGCATATTGCCAATATGTGCCACAAAAATCTTAAAATTTTGTGGTGCATATAGCCATAGAATTGCTTTTCAAAATTCAAAAAAAAGCGGGCCAGATCTGACCGAAGATGGTGGTGGCCGAAGGAGGGGGTGCCAGAGATGGTGGTGGCCGGAGGAGAGGGTCGGCGAAGGAGGGAGGCCGCTGAAGGTCATGGAGGCCGTCGAAAGAGGAGGAGCAGGAGGACATTGCCGAAGAAGGAGGAGGTCGTCGGAGGAGGAGAATGAGGAAGAGATCACCGGAGAAGAAGGACGTCGTCGGAGGAAGAGAAGGAGGAGGAGGAGGAGAGAAGAGAAGAAGGGGAGGAGGGATGAGAAGGGGAGAAGGGGAGAAGGGGGACAAAGAGAGAAGAAGTGAATGGAAAAGAAGTATGGAGGATAAAAGAGAGGGAGAAGGGGCGTCGGCGGTATTTAAATTTCGAATCCCGTCCAACAATTATGTGGCTATGCGCTATAGAATTTTCTCCCTTTTTTATATATTTTGCAGGAAAAGACTTTTTTACTATAATCTTTTATTTTTTTCAAATTTGAAGAATCTGTAAAATCCAGAAATACCCTTAAACATTGAATTCGAGTAGGAAATTAGAGTAGGAAATTTCGAGACGATCATTTTGAAGGTAAAACTTTTTTTTCGATATCGTATGTAAAAGTTATGGCTGTTTTACCATGTCATGACCATTGTTTTTTGTAATATACATCAAAATTTATGTTTTTCAATTTTTCCTACAACTATATCCCAAAATATAACTACATCTTAAAGGATTTTTTTTGAAGTTTTTATCATTTTTTTTATTTTTTACAGAAGTTAAAACGGGGGGCAGGGTTACGATCTGTTTTTCCATATTTTGTGACGCGTATTTTTACATGCGCCATAGAAACATACTTTCTGCGGCGCATATAGACATATACGCCATAGAAAGTTGATCAATTGAATTCTATGGTGGGACCACAAAATTTCTGTGGCGCATTGTTCCTCTATGCGTCAGAGAATAGTGAACTTTTCTATGACGCATTGTCTGAAATGTATCACTGTAATTTTTCCGTGACGCATGATCTTACATATACGAAATAGAAGATCCATCTATCTATAGCCGTTTTCTCTATAGCTGTTTTCCTAGCAGTGAGCTCACGTGGAAGTTAATTTTGTGGAAGTTAATTTTTAAACAATTCATTCTTGCAGAAGTTAATTTTAGGACGAAAAGCTTATTAAACTAGGGAGTCGCCCCTCATGTCATGTCCAAGAGAGGAGTGAGGAACCTGAGAAACTAAGGGACGAAAAGCAAACGGAGTGTCTCGACCTGCTGGGAGGAAGTTGTTAGATTTATATATTTATATATTATAGTTTCTTCATATGTTAGAAGACTGTCTGTATATTTGCACATGTATCTGTATTATATATTATGGCCTTTGGCCTCCAGAGAAATACATGTTGCATATTACTGATATGGTATCAGAGCGCAATCTATTCTAAAATTGCTGTAGACCCCTCTGTGTCCACGTATAGGCCTCTTGAGTCATACGTGAGTTTCACGCGCCGTCGCTCTCTTCCGGTTGCACGTGCTGACTTCTCCCTGTCATACGTGAGAGGGGGAGCATTCAGCTGAGCACGCCGAGGCTCAAACTCCTGGCGGAGCCGAGACAGAAACTCATAGATGCGGTGAAACTCCAAATCCGAGCGCACAATCTGGCAGCACGAGCATGTGCCACAAACAGCACAGTTGACGCCAGATAGCAGAACTCCGAGTATAAAACTCATCAATAGTGGAGTTATCCTGCTGAAGAGCATGCTCCTGACGAACCACAGATAGGTAAAGAGCATCCTCAGACGGCTGATAGCGCTGACGAAGATGTGCCCACTGAGCGGCAGCAGTGGGGAGACTCGTGAACTCAGCAGCATACTGGGGCAGAACACTGGAGGTGAGAACAGCAGCAGCACGAGCATCCTCATCGACCCACTGAGTGTACGCAGTCAGATCGTGGCGATAGGCCTCGAGATCAGAAGAGTACTGCTTGAACTTCAGGTCATAAGCAGCAACAACACTATCATCGGCACTCTGAGCAGCATCCTTGGCCTCCTGAGAGGCATCAGCGCCGAGAACAATTGGTGTCGGCGGAAGAGGAGCCACAGGAGCAGGGGGCATGGCGGACAGAAGACCTCGCCGGAGAGCACATCCCAAAGACGGAGACCGCGCATGTGGACGCGCATAAAGGCAACAAAATCAGGGTAATTCGCGCCATCAAAGATCACCGGGCAGCGAAGAATCACAACATAACCCGATGCAGAAGACATCTTTTTTCTCTCTTTTTTTTTTCAGATCTGGTCAACCTAAAATCCGGCAGATGGCGGCCGAAATCCGGCCAGTCGGAGCAAGAGGCGGACGCGGCCAGGCGTCAGGAGGCCAATTGAGGCCACCGAGGATCGATTCCCGGTGGTGAGGATGGCCAAGGGCGGCAGTAGTCCGGCGAGCTGGGCACGTGCGCACGTCACTGCACGGGAGCGTTGCACGCATGAGCTCTGCACGCGGGCGGACGCTGGGACGGGCTCGCGGGCGATGGGCGGGCGCGGGTCTGCACGCGAGCGAGGAGGTCGCGGGCGGGCGCCGGATCGGACGCGGGCGGGCGCCGGATCGAGGTGTAGACGCGGGCGGGACTCCAGATCGGACGAGGTTCGCTCGAGGAAGAGGCTGAAGACTCCAGATCGCCAGATCCGATCCGATCGGGATGCAACCAGATCTCGCCCAGATCCAATCGGGATACCAGTAGACGAAGCGGGACAGGCAGATGACGGGAGGAGGCGGCCGGAGACAGCGGCGACCGGCGGCGGCGACATCGGAAAAACGACGACGACAGGGACGGTGGCGGCTGTGACGATGTTGCAGAGAAACGGTCTAGCCTAGCTCTGATACCATGTCAGAAATATGCAACATGTATTAATACAGGTACATGTGCAAATATGCAGGAAAGTTAGAGGAAACTACAATATACAAATATATATATCTAACAGAACTATCTTCTAAACCTTTACTACTTATTACTGTTGAGGCGTACCCATCAATCCATCATCAATTTCAAACATCAGAAGTCCCCACCCTCATAAGAGAAAACGAACCGTTTCAGACATCGGAGCATGTCAGTGCAGATGGTGATCTTTGTTTCTGTTGAGCATCTTGTGAGGAGTTTAGCGTGGGAGATAACAAGCTAGGTGGGCATGGGGAGAAGGGTTATCTTACATCTCTGTGAGTCTGAGACAGAGTTTGACTCGTGTTTGTACAAGTCCCTCTGGGGCTGTATACAAGGGGAGCTATGGGAATCAACAACAAACTACTTCGTCTGGGAGTTCATCCTACCAGCAAATTCAACATCTTCTCCGAGAAGTTCAACATCAGCGGCCATAGCTGGTGTCTAGGGTATCTACCTATCTGCGTCTCGACCACAGCAATGCCGCCGATGAAGTCAGAGCACAATTCAAGATTGGAAGGCAGAATTTCGGTTTTTCACAACATACTGGCGTCCCAGTATCCCTAAATAGAGTACGTTCCTGAGTTACGTTGCTTTGCCAGATGGTTCAAAACTGATGTGTTGCTAGAACAAAGACAAGTTGTAGGTTCTACAACAAGGGGAAAACTAGACACTGCCCAGTTGATCCATTTGGTCCCAAAGCCTTTGCATTTGAGAATGTCCAGAATAACTTGATGATCTACCTTGTCACTATATAAAGCTAAAGCATACTTGTTACTTTGTGGGCTTATACGATGATAAGAGATGCAAGTCTATCCTACACAATCCTTCAATTGTCCTTGACTTGATTACCAAATTGATTTGTGCTTACTAACTTGGTTACAATACTTCCAGTCAATTTGCCAACAAGTTCTGTAAAATGTTTGTCTGAAGTCATCTGCTGTTACACGACATTCTCAAGGATGAAACATGATAGTACTACCAGTCTCTCCTTTCTTGTTATCTTGAGCACGGTAAGCATGTCATCAGAGATGCAAGCCAATGGAACATGATATGGAGCTAAAATGTACTGCATGAAACAAGAGGTTCTCCTTGAACCATGGGATTTCATATACGACTTATATAGTAACAAATACCATTAATTTACAGCCTTCCAGCGACACTATCACCAGAAAATGAAAGCATGTCGCGACGTGCAGTGGCACAGATAAACCCAAGAGGAAAAAAGCTTCCCCTGCCGGCCATTCCAAAGAAAACTAGTAGAAAGAATGTTTATATGCACCGTTTCCGACATATCGAGGATTCCAGTATGTATCCCTAAATACAGCTCGTCGCTGATTCAATACTTAGAGGGTCTATTTACAGGGTATTTCCAGGACTAGTACCTGTATTTTCAGGTTATCATTCCAGACGTTAATCCAAGACACTGAGTCCAACTTGAGGTCTAAGTCGTCTCGTTGAACTCCATTTTCTGCAGAGGATCATGCCAAAGCAAAAGATCAGTTAAGATTTTCAGTACAAGGAAAACATACTGTGAAACAATAGAAATGAAAAAGATAGCAATACACGTTTATCAGAAGTTTTTACTACACCAAATCCAGGATGACAAAGCCAGGTTACTAAACCACAAAATTTGGTGACAAGCATTGCAAGCTTCCCATCTGATGACCAACTGTCATCCAGAGTTTTTAATAAAATTATAATAGTCTAAAATCGGAATCAGGTAGACATTCTTCAGCCCCAGAAAACATCCTCCTTGCTATTTTGAATCTGTCCAATGTACGTGTGAATTTCCCTTTCAAGAAAAAATATTTCTATGCCCGTAAATCATTAGAGCATTGGTGGAGTATAAACAAGGCTTACAGTAAGCTTCCAGACACCCACAGCGCATTGGGTCAAGAGGAGATCAACAAACTGATTAGTCTCAGACTATCAGCTACCATGTTTTCGGATATTTCGATGGATGAGAAGATTAATAACCTGTCTAATGACAAGGAAGAATAATCTCAAAGCTTTAATGGTAGTGGGGATGCTGCATTCCCCACAATCAATGTAATGGCGATACAGCTCTTTCGGTCTCCATATGTAAAATCTGTAATTGGGACAGTATAACCCCAAGGTCCTTTCAGCATCAACTACATATTTTGGTGAATGGTGATATATAACCACGTTAATATAGTAGGTTAATTTTTACCATATCATGCGTTAACATAAAATAGTGTTACAAGGGGGGCAGCCAAATGCCCCTACACATGTGTGCAGATATGGCACTGCCTGTGCTGGAGCTGAAAGTAACAAACAAGTACAAATGTTGCACTGCAATAAATTGCATAATGCAATTAGAGGCCCGCCCTATTTAAACACACAATACATCACCAAAAAGAAGTAAATTGCAGACATACTCCCTGCAATGCCTTCACCGTTCCAAAGCAAAATTTAGACTACTGAATCTCATAGTAGAACAAAGTATAGCACCACAATACAATGGTACTAATAAATCAAGTTTCACGCTTTTGAACAACATGCAACGGATAAGCAAATGCTGTATCACAATCATTGTACAACGTAATTAAAGTCCTTCCCTATTTAAACACAAAAATACAGCGCCTAAAGTCAGCAAAATGCAAAACATGTACTGAAATGCCTACACTGTTCCAAAGTAAATGCAGGCTACTGATTTCATAGTAACGAAGTGTAACAGCATATGGAAATGGTACCAACGGATCACAGGGATAGAGGTAAACCAAGTTACCTTTCCACAAACTGGGCATGCCTCACTTCTTTCCATCCACTCATAAATACAGCCAAGGTGGAAATGATGTGAGCACTGCATTACTATCCTAGGATTCTCCGAAGTATAATCTGCAAATTAGATACGTAATGGTCTATCAGGTCATTTGATATGAGAGTACATTTTGATTTATCAGGGTATAACCTAAATTTATGAAAGTTCTTGAGAATCTGCTCATCATCCCTCGTGTTTTCACAATGTAGCAATGCAACATGTATGGAATGTAAGATCAGTAAGATTGAGTTACTCGGGAAATAAAATTAGTTCAACATAAGTTAAACTCAGAAGAAGTAAACTGTTTTATTGTCATTTTGGTTGTGGAATAAACATAACTAATGCTCATCAATTTGCTACTTCAACTCTTGCTAATACTCTGAAACTAATGCTTCATACAGAATTTAGCGCGGACATCTTCATAATAGGCTAATAAAATTGGTTAGCTTACCTTCAAGACATGTTGGGCAGACATCTTCATCTTCAGCGGACGGAGAAAAGTAGGTGAAGTAATTTCCGGATTCCTTTCGGGACAGCTTATCTCCGTAAGCAGAGCTGGCTCTTTTCATTTTTGTGTCATAATTTGTTTTACTTGGCTTGTCGACTGAACTCATTGTTTCCATTTCCTCGTCCAAATTTGCTCTGAGTGGTTCTGATTCTTCTGGCGAATGGCTTGAAGCATCATGCCTTGAGGCAAACCAGTCACGGAGAGGAGGGGAGAATCTAGGATCATCATATGGCAGTGGTCTTGGAGGTGACCGATATGTATCGAACGAACTTTCAGATGAATCGATAGGGGTGGCCTCTATAGCTTGAGAAACTGCGTGGACTGTTCCAACTCGGAATAAAACAGTGTACTGTGAAAAAAAAATGAGATTCAAGATGTAATGATATCCTGACTGTATAAGCTCAATTTATGCTAAAGGTAGTAAGTAATAATATATTACAAAAGAAATAAGATGGAATAAAACAGTGTGCTGTGAAAAAAATGAGATTAAAGATGTAATGATATTCTAACTGTGTAAGCTCAATTTATGCTGAATGCAGTAAGTAATTTAATTACAAAATAAAAATAAGAAAAATAATTTCAGTAGGCAGGTCGAACAAGAAACAATTTGGTTTTGATTTGCTCACCACAAAATGCCAGTTACTATAGATAAGTATGGGTTATGCATAGACAAGGCGACAGTAGTGAATTAGATAGGTCCTTGTTGGTCCCTTCTTTCTTGTCTTAGTAGAGTATAATATCCTGTCCAAGACTTGAGGTAATCCGATGGCAGAACACATTGTTACCATCGAATCAGCATAACTAATATCATACTCAAATGCTAAATCATTTTGGCATGTACCAAGACAGACCCCCATCAGGTCTTGCTTAACAGAGAACACAAAGATGTGTGGTTGGGCACCACGCAAAAATGATGCGTGATCAACTAGAAGTCATCAGAACGATCTAATCTTTGTCAAACCAACCCTACAGCAATCAAGAAACAGGGGAGAGACTTACGGCATTGATCAGCTGCTGGGTAAAGCACCTGAGGCACATACAGTTCCTAAACGCACCGGACGCCTGGTTCCCATGGTGGTCCGAGTAATCGGGTTGCAAACAAGAGCAGAAAGCACCCATGACCCCTCAACAAGTCTTTGCCTGAAAAGAGGTCCTTGAACCAAGACGGGTCAGCCAACAGGCACCGACAGGTTACCAACTCCTCCGAGGTAGCAGCAGAGCAGCGGGTTTCTTGGCTACTCCGCGGGCAGGGGCAGAGGGCTCCTCGAAACGATACCTGTGAACGGAAGCAAATCAGGCCGTGGAAGAGAAAATCAACCGGAGAAATGTTGTCCAAGCCGATGACTGAACTGGACTTCCCCGGATTATTATTTTTGTCTGAAATAAACTGGTAAGAGTTACTAGGAGTAGCATTAGCTGCCTCCGGGTACCTTGGATAGAGTAGGTCTTGTCGGTAGGGTGTGGTCGACGGATATCGGACGAGAGGTATCCGGCGGAATCCGATTGTCCACGGCGAGCCGATGAAAAATCGGAACAGGCTAGGGATTCTTTGCCGCCAAGGGAAGGAATCGCATCCAGTCGGCGCTCCAGGCGCGTGAAGAGGAGGGATCGGGGGAGGAGGAGGAGGCAGGGGTTTCGGCGAGGCGAGGAGAGGGGGGCGAAGGGGATTGAGGGGAAGGGGAGAGACTTTTGTGGGACGGAATCGAAGAGAGGGAGAGGGGGAGGGGAGGGGGAGGTCGGGGATGGCACGCGTCGGGAGGTGGGGGATGATCTCGCGTCGCGTCACCAGGTGCGCCGGGCAAAGGTAGAGCTTTCCAGGGCTAGATATATACCCATGGATCCATGGTAAAACTTGGTAGAAAATAATGCTAACAAGGCAACCGGTGGCATATTCAGCAAGACATTAAATTCCTCCATAAAGAACCTAGAAAATAGGCAATCACAATTGATATCCGGTCAAAATAACACAATGGGATCCTGATCGTGTTCCAGCTAATTGGTGTGAATCGGTGCATTCCTAGCAATAAATGGCATGCTTGATTGCATCAGTATGGTTTTGATAGGATGTGTCGTGTATGATTTTTGACAAACTTTTCTTCCAAGAAACATATGTATTGCTTAAATAGTACCAGATCAGAATATACTGGTATATAGTAAGTGCACAAACTTTTCTTCCAAGAAACATGTATTCGCTTAATAAGAAACATATGTATTCCTTTTTTTGCAAAAAAAAAAAAACATATGTATTCCTTAAATATTACCAGATCAAATTATACTAGTAGTATATAATAAGTGTTGCCGTATTTCAACAAACTACTTCAATGACACGAATTTGTAAATAGCTAGGCAAAAATTGACGAATTTGCTCTACAATCAATACTTGATTTCAAAAATAAGATAAGTACTTTTCAATCAAAAGTCATTAGTTTTGGATGAACTTGAATGAAGTAATGGGAGGTGGCTATTTGGCTCACGGGTGCATTTGCACCCCATTGTGAGAAAACATATTTTAAAATGTTAAAAAAATTTAAAAACAAATGTCTATATATATTTGAATATTTTATGTTCGTTCATAAGTTTTTAGGATGAAATAACATTTTACGTATCCCGTGCAAAAAAGACAAAATGTCCTGCGAATAGTCGTACTCAAGTGATATTTTTTGTCTTTTTAATACATGACACATAAAATATTCTTTTATTCAAAAACATGTGAATGAACATCAAATGTTCGAATATATATGTAGACATTTTTTTAAAATTTGTTGACACTGTAAAATATATTTTCTCACAATGGGTGCAAATACACCCGTGAGCTAAAAGAGATTTTCCCAAGTAATGCGGCAATACATTATATTGCATTATTACTTTATAGTATATGCTCTACATCTCAAACATTAATGTCATTAATGATTTGATTGTGTCATAATATTGTGCAATACTCCCTCCGTTCTAAAATATAAGGCGCCTAAGGTTTAGTCAAAAGTCAATTCTTTTTAAGTTTGACCAAGATTATACACAAAAATATAAATCTTTAAAATACCAAATCAGTATTAATAGATTTATCATAAAATATGTTTTCTTAATGTATCCATCCATAATATAGATGTACATATTTGATCCAAAATATTTGGTCAAAGTTAGTAAGATTTAACTTTTAACTAGCCCTTAGGCGTCTTACATTTTTGGGACGAAGGGAGTATGTCCTCAATTTCCTTCTATACAGTCCTTTCAATTAAAATTCTAAAACATAATGTGAAGTAAATTATGCGCAAAGACAACATTAACAATGAGAAGGAAAAGTTGCCTCCTAGAGCAACCCTAACAGGTGATGTATAATAGGCTTGGTGAGGGGCCAAAAATATCTCTCCAACAGGTAACTTAGACCTATATGGATGATGTAAAAATATAACGGATGGTGTATATTTTTGGGCCAATTGATGCAAATATATATCACACGTGAAGGTGATGTATATCTAGAACGGTTGCGTACGAGCCCCCAATCACCACGATGAAGTCACCCGTGCGTTTACCGCTGTAGCCCCGTCGTGATTTCCACCATCCCTGCAGCCTCCCAGCCCGCAATCCACCGAATCCATCACCGTCGAGCCCCGTCCCGCCATTTCCCCACCAAACTGAATCGCGTGTTGGCGTCCTTTCCGCTTGAAGATATTGTCGTGTTGCCGCCCATGTTCCTCGATTAGCTTCCTCTGCTTGCGGCTTCCAGACTCTATTCACTACCTAGCTGAGATCACCGTCTACCACGTGCGATGGTGGATGGGGACCTTCGACACGCCGGAGCTCGTCGTGCGCGTGTACAACTATGATGAGTGGACGTTATGATGGTCGTGCATCGAAATGAACTTACCGGAGGTGAGATAAACCCCACGCTCTTTGCATATTCAGGCACGGGACCTCTCCGAGGCGACGATGGAGACGATTCACTATGAGCAGCCAGAGCTCGTGCAATTCGAGATAGAGTACTTTGAGTCAAGAGAAGCCACGAAGAATAGGAAGTGAAAGGATACAGATGTCGTCTAGAGGGGGTGAATAGGCGATTTAAAAAAATTCCGAGAGTGGCTCAATAAAGACGGAATTAAACTAACGTTTACTTTGTTAAACACAAAACCTACAACAACTAGGGTTCACCTATGTGCACCAACAACTTATACTAAGCAATACAAACAACTATGTGATAGCAAGATATATACTTCAAGCACGAAGGCTATCACAAAGTAAGGTGTATAAGTAAGAGCTCGAGTATAGAGATAACCGAGGCACGCGGAGACGATGATATTTTACCGAGTTCCACCCAACATGGAGTACGTCTCGTTTGGAGAGGTGGTGGTATTAAACCACCAATGCCACAAAAGGCATCCCTTGTTCTCCTGTGAATCTCACCCCAACGGGATCGATACACACTTCCACTATCGGTGCACTTGTCGGTGGCAATCCGAAACCTCTCACAAGATTGGGGCACTTCTCCACAACTTAATTAGAGTCTAGCAACAAATAAGCTTGGGGAAAGCTCCGCAACTTAATTTGAGGCCCCAAGTAATCCTCAAACCTGCAAAACAACCAAACCATCTAGGGTCCAAGAACCCAAGAGTAAAAAGCTTCTCAACTTTCACTCAATCGAATCCTCACCGAGAACTCAAACCGATGCACCAAATGCAATGGAAAGAACACAAGAAGTGCTCAAATCCTTCTCTCCCAAATTCCACCAAAGATACAAAAGCTTATGGGGGAATAAGAGAGGAAGAACAATGGAGGAAATCCACAAAAGACTCCAAGATTTAGATCCCAAGATGTTTCCCTCACTTAGAGGAGAGATTGATTGGTGGAGTTGTAGATCTAGATCCCCTCTCTCTTTTCCCTCAAGAATATGCAAGAATCATTGGAGGGATTGAGAGATATCAAGCTTTAAGAGGTCAACAATGGTGGGAGAAAACTTGCAAGAGAGCTAGAGAACCATTAGGGAAGAAGGGCCCCTTAAATAGGTACCTAGACATCCAACCATTAGGCCCAGGAATCGCCCGGTCCGGAGTCTCCGGACTGGGACCGGAGTCTCCGGTGTACCCAGGCCAAACGGGGACAGTCTGGAGGACGTACTGGACGCGGTTGATGTCTATGCACTTCTATTCTTGTAGATAGTTGTTGGGCCTCCAAGTGCAGAGGTTTGTAGAAGAGCAACAAGTTTCCCTTAAGTGGATTACCCAAGGTTTATCGAACTCAGGGAGGAAGTGGTCAAAGGTCTTCCCTCTCAAGCAATCCTGCAATCAAGATACAAGAAGTCTCTTGTGTCCCCAACACACCCAATAGACTTGTTAGGTGTATAGGTGCACTAGTTCGGCGAAGAGATAGTGAAATACAAGTGGTAACAGTGCTAGAAAAGAGCTTGACAGTAAGGTAAAGACTAAAGATAATAAGAAGGAAGCAAGCAAACATGCAACAGATCTAGTAGCAAACGGTGTTCCAATGTTTAGAAACAAGGCCTAGGGATCATACTTTCACTAGTGAACACTCTCTCATATAAATATTTTCTCTTAATGATACTACTCTTAACTACTCTCCGGTTGGATACTCTAATCCACGGTAGGGCCTTCCCCAATCTAGATAACCCCACACTGTCACCTTGAGCGCTAGATGGTTCCAACAAACACCACAATTTCATAAAGACATCCAACTCCAAATATAACTCATGAATATATATGTAACCTAGCTTAAGTGCCACACACGGTGTGCACTCTATCACTTTCACACATGAGGGGAAAAGCATAGATCTATTAAATCACGATGAGTATTTATGTAGACTCTAGCCTAAGTGCCACCACAGTATGTGTAGGGGTTCGTAGCATGGAAAACAAAAAATTTCTACCGCATGAACACACAATCAAGACCTAATCTATGATCAAGCCAAGATCTATCTACTAGATTGTAGCAATGAGTCGATAGAATACTAACCCTCGAAGATCCAAAGCGGTTAACGAGAGCAGATTCTCGTGGGTGATGTAGTCGTACACTTGCCGATCTCAAGATCGCATAGACGATCCTTCCGGCGCTGTGTTCCGGCTGCGCTTCCGCAGTCGGTCACACGTTCGGTACTCGATGAAGACCTTCCTCTCCCTTGTTCCAGCAGGCAGCGGAGGTTGTAGCACTCTCCTCGCGATTCCGGCAGTACGACGACGTGGTACCGGAAGTAGAGGGGAGATCTCGCAGGGCTTCGCCTTAAGCTGGAGCGAGTATGGTGGAGTACGAGAGAGGCCTTGGTGATCTAGGGTTTAGAGGGAACCAAGGGGAGGGATTGGCCGGCAGCTAGGGTTTGGGGAAACCCTAACTCGCCGAGTAAAAGGAGGCCCTAGGCGGCGGCTTAGAGGTGTCCGGCGACTTGGAGGCTAGGGTTTTCAGGTGTGTGGGAGAGGGGCAGCCCTGCCCCTCCTTTTATAGGTGGGAGGGTGCGGCTTGGGAGGAGGGAGTCCTCCTCCAACTCCTCCTCCTTGGCCGGCGGGTGGAGGGAGGAGACTTCCTCCCCAAGTAGGTTTCGTACTCTCCCTCCACCAAGCAAACTTGCTGTTTGACTTTTTCAAATTGGCGTTTGACTTTCAAACTAGGATTTGATTTCTTCCTTTATTTTGCCCAGCCAAGTGATCTAGTACATGATGCAACCATTCCACATTGTCATGACACATTCATGTACCCTTCCCCTCCAGAGTGCCGGACCTTCCGGACCCTTCTAGAACATTCCCGATGAAAACACCGGAATCATTCCCCAACTCCGAAACAGGACTTTCCTTATATGAATCTTATTCTCCGGACCATTTCGGATCTCCTCATGATATCCCGGATCCCATCCGAGACTCCGAACAACATTCGGTCTCTTACTCTTCATTCCATAACTACTCAACAACATCGAATCCTTAAGTGTGTCTCCCTACGGTTCGTGAATTATGCGGACATGATCGAGACACTTCTCCGATCAATAACCAATAGAGGATTCTGGAAATTCATATGGCTCCCACATATTTCTATGATTACTTTGCGATCGAATGAACCACTTACATATGATACCAATTTCCCTTTGTCTCACGATAGTTTACTTATCCGAGGTTTTGATCGTCGGTATCTCTGCATACCTAGTTCAACCTCGTTACCGATAAGTACTATTTTCTCGTTCCCATGGTATGTGATCCCTTGTGAGCCAGTCACATGATTGCAAGATAATTGGATGACATTCCACCGAGAGGGCCCAGAGTATATCTATCCGTCATATGGATGGACAAATCCCACTCTTGATCCAAGTGTCTCAACCCATACTTTCTGAACACTCAATGCCACCTTTATAGCCACCCAGTTACGCTGTGGTGTTTGATGTCATCAAAGCATCCTTCCGGTGATGGCGATAAGCATGATCTCATGGTCGAAGGAATTAGGTTACTATGTATCAGAAAGCTTATAGCAAATGAACTATATTAAATGACTTGATCTTTATGCTACGCTTAACTATAGGAGTATGTCCATCACATCATTCTCCTAATGATATGACCCTGTTTTTAATAACATCTCTATGTTCATGATCAGGAAACCATGATCATATATTAACCAACAAGTTAGTTTAACAAGATGCTTTACTATGGACTCTTTTATGTTTACAAATCACACAAGTATTAATGTTTCCGATTAATACAATTATAGCATGGTATGTAAACATTTATCATAAGTATGAAGATATGATAATAACCACTTTATTATTGCCTCTTGGGCATATCTCCAACAGTCTCCCACTTGCACTAGAGTCAATAATCTAGTTTCAAACCTTTGTGTATTCAACACCTATGGCTTTCTGGTGTCGTATGTACACGATTGCTAGTGGTCAACTGATCTCTGGATCTGACACTTCCAGGTCCGTGTGTAATTGCATGTCTTTGCGTCTCTACGCATCACTCATTCTCTAATGAGATGGCTTTGTACAAATTTGGTCCTTTGGTGTGACCTTTAGTTCTTTGGGGTTAAAACATGTTGATAATATTGTCGTACAATATATCTTCATAGTATTATCCCTGCTGTGAACTACACCTAGTTTGATAACAAACTACTTGACACAAATGCCCTCTTTTGCTGCTATAATAGCAGTTATATACTCAGCCTTTTGTTGTAGTATCTGTCACAATGTCTTAACTTTGGAACTCATCCAAATCCATTATGGAACTTACTTTCCATCATATTGTGCTACCCTTAGTTTAGATTGAGATAAACTTAATTTGTACTTTGTGACAAAACTAGTATCAATGTAATTCATTTACAATGAACTAACCATCTATTTGTAACTTCTAAAAAATAATATATTTTTATTTCTTTTACAAGATCATAAGAATATCTTTACTATTGTCCGATAATCATCTTATGAATCATTCTGGTATACGCTCATAACATTTAGAGCATAGGACATATCTGGATTTGTACACATCACAACATGATCGAATCCTCACCGAGAACTCAAACCGATGCACCAAATGCAATGGAAAGAACACAAGAAGTGCTCAAATCCTTCTCTCCCAAATTCCACCAAAGATACAAAAGCTTATGGGGGAATAAGAGAGGAAGAACAATGGAGGAAATCCACAAAAGACTCCAAGATTTAGATCCCAAGATGTTTCCCTCACTTAGAGGAGAGATTGATTGGTGGAGTTGTAGATCTAGATCCCCTCTCTCTTTTCCCTCAAGAATATGCAAGAATCATTGGAGGGATTGAGAGATATCAAGATTTAAGAGGTCAACAATGGTGGGAGAAAACTTGCAAGAGAGCTAGAGAACCATTAGGGAAGAAGGGCCCCTTAAATAGGTACCTAGACATCCAACCATTAGGCCCAGGAATCGCCCGGTCCGGAGTCTCCGGACTGGGACCGGAGTCTCCGGTGTACCCAGGCCAAACGGGGACAGTCTGGAGGACGTACTGGACGCGGTTGATGTCTATGCACTTCTATTCTTGTAGATAGTTGTTGGGCCTCCAAGTGCAGAGGTTTGTAGAAGAGCAATAAGTTTCCCTTAAGTGGATTACCCAAGGTTTATCGAACTCAGGGAGGAATTGGTCAAAGGTCTTCCCTCTCAAGCAATCCTGCAATCAAGATACAAGAAGTCTCTTGTGTCCCCAACACACCCAATACACTTGTCAGGTGTATAGGTGCACTAGTTCGGCGAAGAGATAGTGAAATACAAGTGGTAACAGTGCCAGAAAAGAGCTTGACAGTAAGGTAAAGACTAAAGACAATAAGAAGGAAGCAAGCAAACATGCAACAGATCTAGTAGCAAACGGTGTTCCAATGTTTAGAAACAAGGCCTAGGGATCATACTTTCACTAGTGAACACTCTCTCATATAAATATTTTCTCTTAATGATACTACTCTTAACTACTCTCTGGTTGGATACTCTAATCCACGGTAGGGCCTTCCCCAATCTAGATAACCCCACACTGTCACCTTGAGCGCTAGATGGTTCCAACAAACACCACAATTTCATAAAGACATCCAACTCCAAATATAACTCATGAATATATATGTAACCTAACTTAAGTGCCACACACGGTGTGCACTCTATCACTTTCACACATGAGGGGAAAAGCATAGATCTATTAAATCACGATGAGTATTTATGTAGACTCTAGCCTAAGTGCCACCACAGTATGTGTAGGGGTTCGTAGCATGGAAAACAAAAAATTTCTACCGCATGAACACACAATCAAGATCTAATCTATGATCAAGCCAAGATCTATCTACTAGATTGTAGCAACGAGTCGATAGAATACTAACCCTCGAAGATCCAAAGCGGTTAACGAGAGCAGATTCTCGTGGGTGATGTAGTCGTACACTTGCCGATCTCAAGATCGCATAGACGATCCTTCCGGCGCTGTGTTCCGGCTGCGCTTCCGCAGTCGGTCACACGTTCGGTACTCGATGAAGACCTTCCTATCCCTTGTTCCAGCAGGCAGCGGAGGTCGTAGCACTCTCCTCGCGATTCTGGCAGTACGACGGCGTGGTACCGGAAGTAGAGGGGAGATCTCGCAGGGCTTCGCCTTAAGCTGGAGCGAGTATGGTGGAGTACGAGAGAGGCCTTGGTGATCTAGGGTTTAGAGGGCACCAAGGGGAGGGATTGGCCGGCAGCTAGGGTTTGGGGAAACCCTAACTCGCCGAGTTAGAGGAGGCCCTAGGCGGCGGCGGCTTAGAGGTGTCCGGCGACTTGGAGGCTAGGGTTTTCAGGTGTGTGGGAGAGGGGCAGCCCTGCCCCTCCTTTTATAGGTGGGAGGGTGCGGCTTGGGAGGAGGGAGTCCTCCTCCAACTCCTCCTTGGCCGGCGGGTGGAGGGAGGAGACTTCCTCCCCAAGTAGGTTTCGTACTCTCCCTCCACCAAGCAAACTTGCCGTTTGACCTTTTCAAATTGGCGTTTGACTTTCAAACTAGGATTTGATTTCTTCCTTTATTTTGCCCAGCCAAGTGATCTAGTACATGATGCAACCATTCCACATTGTCATGACACATTCATGTACCCTTCCCCTCCGGAGTGCCGGACCTTCCGGACCCTTCTAGAACATTCCCGATGAAAACACCGGAATCATTCCCCAACTCCGAAACAGGACTTTCCTTATATGAATCTTATTCTCCGGACCATTTCGGATCTCCTCATGATATCCTGGATCCCATCCGAGACTCCGAACAACATTCGGTCTCTTACTCTTCATTCCATAACTACTCAACAACATCGAATCCTTAAGTGTGTCTCCCTACGGTTCGTGAATTATGCGGACATGATCGAGACACTTCTCCGATCAATAACCAATAGAGGAATCTGGAAATTCATATGGCTCCCACATATTTCTATGATTACTTTGCGATCGAATGAACCACTTACATACGATACCAATTTCCCTTTGTCTCACGATAGTTTACTTATCCGAGGTTTTGATCGTCGGTATCTCTGCATACCTAGTTCAACCTCGTTACCGATAAGTACTATTTTCTCGTTCCCGTGGTATGTGATCCCTTGTGAGCCAGTCACATGCTTGCAAGATAATTGGATGACATTCCACCGAGAGGGCCCAGAGTATATCTATCCGTCATATGGATGGACAAATCCCACTCTTGATCCAAGTGTCTCAACCCATACTTTCTGAACACTCAATGCCACCTTTATAGCCACCCAGTTACGCTGTGGTGTTTGATGTCATCAAAGCATCCTTTCGGTGATGGTGATAAGCATGATCTCATGGTCGAAGGAATTAGGTTACTATGTATCAGAAAGCTTATAGCAAATGAACTATATTAAATGACTTGATCTTTATGCTACGCTTAACTATAGGAGTATGTCCATCACATCATTCTCCTAATGATATGACCCTGTTTTTAATAACATCTCTATGTTCATGATCAGGAAACCATGATCATATATTAACCAACAAGCTAGTTTAACAAGAGGCTTTACTATGGACTCTTTTATGTTTACAAATCACACAAGTATTAATGTTTCCGATTAATACAATTATAGCATGGTATGTAAACATTTATCATAAGTATGAAGATATGATAATAACCACTTTATTATTGCCTCTTGGGCATATCTCCAACAGTCTCCCACTTGCACTAGAGTCAATAATCTAGTTTCAAACCTTTGTGTATTCAACACCTATGGCTTTCTGGTGTCGTATGTACACGATTGCTAGTGGTCAACCGATCTCTGGATCTGACACTTCCAGGTCCGTGTGTAATTGCATGTCTTTGCGTCTCTACACATCACTCATTCTCTAATGAGATGGCTTTGTACAAATTTGGTCCTTTGGTGTGACCTTTAGTTCTTTGGGGTTAAAACATGTTGATAATATTGTCGTACAATATATCTTCATAGTATTATCCCTGCTGTGAACTACACCTAGTTTGATAACAAACTACTTGACACAAATGCCCTCTTTTGCTGCTATAATAGCGGTTATATACTCAGCCTTTTGTTGTAGTATCTGTCACAATGTCTTAACTTTGGAACTCATCCAAATCCATTATGGAACTTACTTTCCATCATATTGTGCTACCCTTAGTTTAGATTGAGATAAACTTAATTTGTACTTTGTGACAAAACTAGTATCAATGTAATTCATTTACAATGAACTAACCATCTATTTGTCACTTCTACACAATAATATATTTTTATTTCTTTTACAAGATCATAAGAATATCTTTACTATTGTCCAATAATCATCTTATGAATCATTCTGGTATATGCTCATAACATTTAGAGCATAGGACATATCTGGATTTGTACACATCACAGCATGATTGATAAAATACTCTTTGTGATTTTATCTATCAAGTATAAAAAATACTTAAATATTTATTCAATCCTTCCTGTGCAACAAGAACCTTTCTTGTAGTTTCTATATTGAACTCATTCAATATCTTATCTATGTACTTCTGGCACAACCATATTGGCATCACAATTTATCCATATAGACTTTGATGCCAATATATTCGGGTTCTGCCTAAGCCTTTCATCGAGATGAAATTCTTATCTTGTGTTAATAAAAAGATACATCATTTCCAATCAACAATATGTCTTCCACATAATGTATTAGAAACATGTCTTAGCGCTCCCACTTAATTTCTTGCAAATGCAAGCATCTTCATCGTCTCCGATGAAAGTAAACTCTTTTAACAGTTTCATCATAGTGAAGATTCCAACTCTGTGATGCTTACTTCAACCATTGAAGTTTGCATATGCTTTTAGCATCCTTTGAATTAACAAAACCCTTTGGACCGTGTCATGCACACGTCCTAGGTAACCATTCTATTAGAAGAACTTGTTTTGTTTATTCAACACATAACAAAATTATATGTCGTGGTTGCTACATTAATCCGTCTAGACTAAATATCGCTTAATGAAAGATCAGATCTTGTCATAGTCAACTCTTTGAACATTGTCGTGAACTCTTTCTCGACATGTCGATAATTTCATAGATGTGAAACATCCATGTCTATTTCTTTATAGATCCAAATACGACTGTAAGGTCTTGTACCTTTCTAGAGGGTCTTTCAAGCTCAAAGCTTGACTTCTTGTATATGGAACTATCACGGATTTTATGGCTTCAAGCCATTTGACGGAGTCAGGGCCCATCATCGCTTCTTTGCATGTAGTCGGATCATTACGGTCAAATAATGATTTTAACTCTCAAATCTTGGTATTTGATTGTTTTACCCGACCTACTTGTTTCAATAGGAACTTAGACCTCCGTGACCACAACCTTTGAGGCACGTGAGCCATGAGCATTGTTGCTGCCTCCGGAACACTTTTCGGCGCTGCGCAACTTTGATCATATATAGCTAAGGTTCTTTTAACCTTGTCAAAGTTCTATTGTCCTCCCACTTAACTTTTCACAGAAAATTCCTTCTCAAAGAAACTTGACGTTCTAAGCGACAAACATTTTTGTCTTTGGTGTTTATGGAGGAATACTCAACGATTATTCAAAATAACATACAAAGATATGTTCATCCGATTTTGGTTGCAAACATCTTTCTTATGCATAGCATACCAATGTTTAAGAAAGGACAACTTCGGTTTTATCCCAAACCATAACTTTATATGGTGTCAATTCAACGGATTATGATGGAGCTCTTTTCTGTGAAAAAACGATAGTCTCTAAAACTTTTAATCTTTAAAATATAATGGTAGTTTTATGAATTACACCTTTGATCTTACCATGTCAAACAAGGTTCAATTACATATCTCGAACGTTCCATACTCTTATGGTGTTTCGGGAAATGCAAATCTACGGAACGATTCCTTAAATCTTAGGTGTTTTTATGCTAAAATTGTAACTCAAATATCTTCCTTTATTATCTTATCATAAACTATTTATATTCTTGTTACAATGATTTTGCACTTCATCTTGAAAGTCTTTGAACTTTTCAAATGTTTCATACTTTATCCTTATTAAGTAAATATTCATATATTCACTCAAATTTTCGGAGAAAACATATGAAGTTGAAATCTATCGCTCTTGACTATACATAATGGACTTCATACAACATTATGTACAAGTTTCAATAAGCTAGTCATCCGTTCCCTTTGGCCTATGAACGGAGTTTTAATTATCTCTAGGAAAGTTTCACAAGTGTCATTTGATCAAAATATCAAAAGAGTCCAAAATTCCATCCACATGGAGTTTCTTCATGTTTTCTTTCCAATATAATTTAAACGGCGATGTCACTTCCTAAGTGATCTTTCTTATCAATTGTCTTTCGACATTTTTAGCAATTGTTTTATGGATGTGATTAATCCAACGAGATTTGTAAATCATCCATCTTTTATGAATTACGGCAATTAAATGAACAACCCTTTTGTTCTCATAATACCTGATAAAACAAATCTTGAAGGCAAGCTTTGATGTTTAACGAGAAACACAATAACCCTTTATTTGTTCTTGTTGAACATCATCACATATTCTTTTGCTAGTTACTTAGGCCATTGTAATTCATGAATTCTGTTGTTCGTATGACGATTCATACCAACAAATTCAGTATCCAATACTTAAGAACCACATTATTTAACAAGCAAAGAATATAGCCATAACATGTATATCCTTTATATACCTAAACTGAACAATTTTGGTCTTTTCTTTTCTGCCATATATTTATGAGATTCTCTTTCAGTATTTCTTTTCTGTTTGAAAGAATCTATCAATATCAATAGTGGAGCCATATACATGACACATAGTCCAAAGCATGTATAGTAAAATACCAATGTCTTTGGACTTGCACTTTGAAGTAGATCACCATCATCAAATGTTTGGTGTTCTTTCAAATTCGTTTCTTTAGTAATCTCTTGGTGTAGTAAACATTTTACCTACATCAAATATTCACCCTTATCATGGGATTATCCATGATCAAGCTACTTTTAGCTTATAACGGTGAATCGCGAGTATAATGTTGCTCTCCAAAACCTTTTGAAGGATTAGGACAACTAGTGTCTCCAACCTTTTGCAAATTCTCATCAAATATGAGAACATGACTTTTGCCATATTATACTTTATCATGTTGCAATCAAAACTTTGTTTCAGATATCACAATATCTTCCACACATCATGGTTTCTGAAACAACTCTTTCAGATCCTAGATAACCTTGATATTAAGACAATCCTTTGAATATCAAGAATCATGGAGACAAACATGATACTCATACACTAACACTTGGAATTGTCACTCTTGACTTAATACCAATTATTAAACTTCATGGAGTAACCGGAACTTACTGAAAGTTTCCAATAGGACTTTTAAACTTTAGATTAACACTTCAAAACAATACGATACCAGTTCGTAAAGTAACTAACCAGAATTCTATAGTTCTATCATCTCAATTATAACTAAGCGCAAGGTGGTAAACGGATGCCAATGACTACAAAAATTATGCAAATTCACTTTGATTTAATTTATGATAAATAGTGTTCAACTTTTAATCATATTGCCGTTGAACTCCCACTCAAAACAATATCCCTCACATTGTTTTAGTGATCACACGAACCAAATCCACCACATCAAAACCGATCATCACGAGAGTTGATGTAGCTTCAATGGCGAACAATCAACATGTTCATCATATCTACTATATGACTCATGCTTTACCTTTTGGTGATCCGTGTTCCGAGACCATGTCTGTACATGCTAGGCTCGTCAAGATCAAACCTTAGCTTCCGCATGAGCAAATCTGGCTTGCTCACGTTGTATACACTCGCAGAATCTAACACACTCGATCATCACGTGATGCTTCAAAACAACGATCTTTAGCAACGGTGCTTACTAAGGATGAACACTTTAAAACTTGAAATTGTGTGCTTGAGGGATCATCTTATAATGCTACTGTCGTGAACTAAGCAATACAAGATGCATAAAAGGATTAACAACACATGCAATTCATAATATGTGATATGATATGGCCTTTCTTCTTGTGTTTCCGATCTCCATCTTCAAGCACGAACATGATCTCCATCATCACCAGTGTGGCGTCAAGGTCAATGGCGCCGCTTCATGGTTGTCTTCCACCAGCATCAACTATTACAACTACTTTGAATAATAGACACGCAGGACTTAATGGAAACAACCATATGGCTCCTGCCGGTTGCCAACTTACAATAGGGAACATTGCATACATCATATATAATCACAATCATGGCCATATCACATCACAGCACACCCCTGCAAAACAAAGTTAGATGCCTCTAATTTTCTTTGCATGTTTTACGTGGTTTGGGGCATTCAATAAGTGTCGTTCGAACTTACGAACAAGAACCACAACATTGATACTAGTATTGTCAATCACCTGTTGTAAATTGAATCTTAACTATGTTGGGAGAAACAGGCACCCGCAAAGACACGTATGCAATACAAGTTGCATGTCAAGCATGAAGCAAGTCTCATGAACAATGTCATGTAAGGTTAGCCCGGGTCGCTTCATCCCACCATCCCGCAAGATGCAAAGTACACAAGAAGCAATCGACAACAAAAGCATCAACGCCCACAATGACCATTGTGTTCTACTCGTGCAACAGATCTACATATAGACACGGCTCTGATACCACTGTAGGGGTTCGTAGCATGGAAAACAAAAAATTTCTACCGCATGAACACACAATCAAGATCTAATCTATGATCAAGCCAAGATCTATCTACTAGATTGTAGCAACGAGTCGATAGAATACTAACCCTCGAAGATCCAAAGCGGTTAACGAGAGCAGATTCTCGTGGGTGATGTAGTCGTACACTTGTCGATCTCAAGATCGCGTAGACGATCCTTCCGACGCTGCGTTCTGGCAGCGCTCCCGCAGTCGGTCACACGTTCGGTACTCGATGAAGACCTTCCTCTCCCTTGTTCCAGCAGGCAGCGGAGGTTGTAGCACTCTCCTCGAGATTCAGGCAGCATGACGGCGTGGTACCGGAAGTAGAGGAGAGATCTCGCAGAGCTTCGCCTTAAGCCGGAGCGAGAATGGTGGAGTATGAGAGAGGCCTTGGTGATCTAGGGTTTAGAGGGCACCAAGGGGAGGGCTTGGCCGGCGGCTAGGGTTTGGGGAAACCCTAACTCGCCGAGTTAGAGGAGGCCCTAGGAGGCGGCTTGGAGGTGGCCGGCGACTTGGAGGCTAGGGTTTTCAGATGTGTGGGAGAGGGGCAGCCCTGCCCCTCCTTTTATAGGTGGGAGGGTGCAGCTTGGGAGGAGGGAGTCCTCCTCCAACTCCTCCTCCTTGGCCGGCGGGTGGAGGAAGGAGACTTCCTCCCCAAGTAGGTTTCCTACTCTCCTTCCACCAAGCAAACTTGCCGTTTGACTTTTTCAAATTGGCGTTTGACTTTCAAACTAGGATTTGATTTCTCAATTTATTTTGCCCAGCCAAGTGATCTAGTACATGATGCCACCATTCCATATTGTCATGACACATTCAGTACCCTTCCCCTCCGGAGTGCCGGACCTTCCGAACCCTTCTAGAACATTCCCGATGAAAACACCGGAATCATTCCCCAACTCCGAAACAGGACTTTCCTTATATGAATCTTATTCTCCGGACCATTCCGGATCTCCTCGTGATATCCCGGATACCATCCGAGACTCCGAACAACATTCGGTCTCTTACTCATCATTCCATAACTACTCAACAACATTGAATCCTTAAGTGTGTCTCCCTATGGTTCGTGAATTATGCGGACATGATCGAGACACTTCTCCGATCAATAACCAATAGAGGAATCTGGAAATTCATATGGCTCCCACATATTTCTATGATTACTTTGCGATCGAATGAACCACTTACATACGATACCAATTTCCCTTTGTCTCACGATAGTTTACTTATCCGAGGTTTTGATCGCCGGTATCTCTACATACCTAGTTCAACCTCGTTATCGATAAGTACTCTTTTCTCGTTCCCGTGGTATGTGATCCCTTGTGAGCCAGTCACATGCTTGCAAGATAATTGGATGACATTCCACCGAGAGGGCCCAGAGTATATCTATTTGTCATATGGATGGACAAATCCCACTCTTGATCCATGTGTCTCAACCCATACTTTCCGAACACTCAATGCCACCTTTATAGCCACCCAGTTACGGTGTGGTGTTTGATGTCATCAAAGCATACTTCCGGTGATGGCTATAAGCATGATCTCATGGTGGAAGGAATTAGGTTACTATGTATCAAAAAGCTTATAGCAAATGAACTATATTAAATGACTTGATCTTTATGCTACGCTTAACTATAGGAGTATGTCCATCACATCATTCTCCTAATGATATGACCCTGTTTTTAATAACATCTCTATGTTCATGATCAGGAAACCATGATCATATATTAACCAACAAGCTAGTTTAACAAGAGGCTTTACTAGGGACTCTTTTATGTTTACAAATCACACAAGTATTAATGTTTCCGATTAATACAATTATAGCATGGTATGTAAAAATTTATCATAAGTATGAAGATATGATAATAACCACTTTATTATTGCCTCTTGGGCATATCTCCAACAGTATGCACGTTGTCACTTACTCACACGTGGGGAGAGCTAGAGATCTATTAAAGCACTTGAGTAGCAGAGTAGATCTACTTGATTACAAATCTCATGACCACAACAAGATCATGCATAGGGAGAGAGATGAACACATAGTTACCGGTAGAGCCCTTAGCCTCAAGGAAGAACTACTCCCTCCTCATCATGGGAATCAGGAACGGTGATAAAGATGGCGGTGTAGAGGGCTCCGAGGGCACTTCCCTGTCCCAGAAGGGTGCCGGAACATAGACTTTCTATCCCCGAATCTCCCCTTCGGTGGCGGCGGCGCTGCAGAACTTTTTGTGGCTTTCTGGTCGATTCTTTAGGGTTTCTGAGTTAGGGGCTTCTTATAGGTGAAGGAGGTAAGGTTGGTGGAGGGTCAGGGGGCCCACACCCCTGTGGGCGCGGCCAGGGTGGGCCCCGCGCCCACCTAGGGTGTGGCCACCCTGGTGTCCTCCTCCGTCTCGTCTTCGATTTTCCGTATCGTTCAGGAAAAAATATGAACTTTGGCTTTTGTCCCGTCCAATTCCGAGAATATTCATTTTTAGCTTTCTGAAACCAAAAACAGCAGAAAACATGCAATTGGCACTGCATCTTGTCAATAGGTTAGTTCCAGAAAGTGCATAAAAATACCTCAAAGTGTAGACAAAACATAGCAAAGTTAATACAAAACAAGCATGGAGCATCAAAAATTATAGATACGTTTACGACGTATCAAGCATCCCCAAGCTTAACTCCTGCTCGTCCTCGAGTAGGTAAGTGGTAAAAAGAATATTTTTTTAGGTGACATGCACCATCACAATCTTGATCAAACCATTTGCAAGCATTGAAAGCTGGGATCAAATAACTCTAAACATGAGCATGAAATAAGAAGTTCTAACAATAAAACAAAGTAACTATGCATGCAACATGAAAGGCAACAAACAAAGATCATGAATAACATGCATTGAAAAACGTTTGTTTGTTTCACATATAGAAAACATGGCATAGTGGCATTCAGCTTGTCCCTCATGGAGTAGCAAAACATAAATACATAAGACACCTTCAAAGTTCATAAGAGTGACTAGATACAAATAGTTCAAGATCAAGTAATATCAACAATATGCATCAATCAATAAGTTTTGGGACAATGCACATAGAACTAAGAATGGCAACTATGCTCTCTTAATTGGTGCCTAAGGATAGAAGGTGGAGACTCAATATAATAGTGGAAGAAAGGCCCTTCATAAAGGGAAGCAGGGATTTCAAGTCTCATAAAGAGCTTCCAAAAATTATGGTACTTGTTAGCTTTCAGGTCTCATTGCCCCTACCATAAGCATCTTGAAGTGATTAAGGTTAAAGTGAAAAAAATATGGAGTATATGCTTGACAAAGTATAAGTTGCCAATCCTCATGCTACTCAACTTTAGTCACCTGTAAGTTCTTGTCATAGTAAGTACATGTGTATCATAGAGAACCGCCAACGGGGTACCCCTTGCACATGATACAGGAGCTATCCCATAATCAAAATGACAATGCAAGCAGACGATGAGCATCTTAGCAATCTTCTTATTTACCATGGGAAATGGTCCTTTTTTCTCTCTTTCCTCTTTTCAATATGTCTCTTTTTTTATAAGAAGAAAGCTTCATAGATGTCATTATGGAGATGCTGCAAGTTTCCACCATTATTAGGCATGGCTTAGGCTAGAGGTCCAGGCGTTTCTCTAACACACATACATAACTCCATGGACTTACAAGCTCCCCTTTTATTTCACACCAGCGACATCCATAGACAAAAGAGCATGATATCGACTGTGTACAAAGTACAAGTGCAATGTTGAAAGCGTTCCCCGTGACAACACGGTTCTGCTAATTCCAACGTATAAGTACAAGCATATACACCATAGATGACACAATGGTTCAAGTTTATTTAGGGGCAAGAAAAATAAAGTGTGCCATCAAGTTTGTGAGAGCTTTAATCACTAAGTTTCACATAACAAAATACTTTTTAATTGGAAGATAGATGAAAACAAGAATATACTTGGAATGGTGTAACACACCATGCATAGGAGTTTATAGTGGACGGTTTGGAATGACTTGGTTTCTTGGGAGTTGGATGCATGAGTAGATCTTACTAAATACAAGTGGAGACTAGCAAAAGACTAGGGGCGACCAACTAAGAGCGCAATAATGGTCATAATCATGCAGAGCGACAAAACATTACTAATCAAAGCATAAAGTGGTACCACAAGTCAAAAACTAAATGATCATAGAGGCTAGGATGACTGGTTCATAGTCATAACATGGTGTGAGCATGTTCCAAGTCAACCCAAACAAAGCATCAAAGGAGAATACCACAATACTTATGCTTTTGTATGCTAAAACAACGCATGATTCCTTCAAGGCACACTAAGCACTCTCAATGATTTGGAGCAAGTCATGTTATAACAATAATCACTAAGCATAAGGTCAAAACAACATCTAGCATGACATGATAAAGTCTAAGCCACAGTCAAAGCAATGCTCCTTTTTGTACCACTATAAGCATGAAACTTCCTACTCTTTTCCAACACCAATCAACTTATTTGAAATAACTCACAAGGATAATAATCAATAAAGATCAGTGAGCTTGTATCAAAAATCCACAAATAAGAACTAAAAAGTTCTAAGCTAAAATCACAAGAAAACTAAAGCTAAACACAATGCTAGCAAAAGAGAACACTCACAAGAAAATAAGAATGAAAACTAGAATGTTCTAGGCAATGAAAACAGAGTGCGTCTCTCTCCAAAAGAAGTGTGCTGTGATCAAACCAACTTATTCAATCAAACTAAGCAAATGAAAACCAAAAACAAAAACTAAGACGCTCCAAGAACAACACAATTGTGCATGAAACAACAAAAACGAAGTGTCTAGAAAGATCTGATATTTTTATTGATGAAGAAGGGAATGGCTGGGGCATCCCCAAGCTTTGACGCTTGTACCTCTTCGATATTTCTTGGGGTTACATGGGGTGGCATCCCCAAGCTTGAGATTTTGTCCATTCTTCATCTCATTACATCATTCTTTCTCTACACTTGAAAATTTTTCTTCATGCAAAATTTCACACAATCTTCATTAGCAACATTAGTGTATTCAAAAGATAATATACCTCTGGGTTTAGTTTTAAAACAGCAAAACTTTCACTAAAAACACAAGCTAACGTAGCAATTCCCTCAACAAGCTCAATTTCCCAAAAAAAATGAATCAATAAGAAGCAAATGTAAAAAATGGCAGAAATCTGTCAAAATAGACCAGCAGGTAGAACCCGATTTTTTCGAAGACCTTCTATTGTTCAAATCAAACAGTGCTTAACTAACGAAAGTTAGCTAACATAGTGGGGGGATTTATTCAGAAAATATTAGCTCAATCTGAATTACAGAGATTCCTCGTGAATTTTTATGGTGGAGAACAAAAATCTGTTTCGGGACAGCAACTCCCCAAATCTTACCTCCCTCTCATTAGAGGTTATTCTTGGCACAAAAAGCAAACAAAAAGGATAAGGAGAGGTCATTACTGAAGTAATAACTTCCAAGACTCAAGAAAACTCTTGGGTTATCTCCCAATAAGTACTTTTCTTTAACGCCTTTAAGTTAGGCTTGATAGTTTGAGAAGATGCTCACATAAGAAATATGAATTGAAGTAAAAGAGAGCATCAAGAAGCAAATTCAAAACACATTTAAGTCCAACCCACTTCCTATGCATAGGAATCTTGTAAAGAAACAAGTCATGAAAGCACAAAAAAATCAACATAAAGAGGGGAAACTTAATATTATTGAGATACATAAGACCATGTTTCCCTCTCTCATAATAACTTTCAGTAGCATCATGAATAAAATTAGCAATACAACTATCACATAAAACATTCTTATCATGGGCCACATGCATAAGATAATTAATACTCTCCACATGAGCATAGTCATTCTTATTAATTGTAGTGGGAGAAAATTCAACAAAATAGCTATCATTACTATTCTCATCACCATAATCATCAAATATAGGAGGCATATTGTAATCATAATTAATTTCCTCCTTAATAGTAGGTGGACTGAAAATATCATATTCATCATTGTAATCATCATAAATTGGAGGTTTGGTATCATCATAAGCAATAGAATAGCTATCTTCCAAAGCTGGGGAACTAAAAAGATCATTTTCATAAAAACTAGCTTCCTCAAGATTAGACGTTTCCATAGCATTAGCAACAATGGTGTCCAAAGAATTCATACTGATAACATTGCTATTAGCATGCAAATAAAGTTCCATAGGTTTTTTAATTTTCTCTTCAAACACTTCATGTCCTAACTCAAGATAAATACTATAGACCTCTCTAATTTTTGTTGTTGTTTTCTATTAAGCCTAACTAGTGAAAACAAGAAACAAAAAGACAAAATTGCAGAATCTAAAGCAAATAACTTCGAGCACTCACACCGGGGGATGTGAGTACCTTTTACCTTACCTCCCCGGCAACAGCGCCAGAAAATAGCTTTCTAGCTTGCTGTTGCTGTGGGTTAACGTGTGTGAGTGCCTTTTACCTTTCCCCCTCGGCAACAGCGCCAGAAAATAGCTTGATGTCTACGCACTTCTATTCTTGTAGACAGTTGTTGAGCCTTCAAGTGCAGAGGTTTGTAGAATAGCAGCAAGTTTCCCTTAAGTGGATTACCCAAGGTTTATCGAACTCAGGGAGGAAGTGGTCAAAGGTCTTCCCTCTCAAGAAATCCTACAATCAAGATACAAGAAGTCTCTTGTGTCACGAACACACCCAATACACTTGTCAGGTGTATAGGTGCACTAGTTCGGCGAAGAGATAGTGAAATACAAGTGATAACGGTGCCAGAAAAGAGCTTGACAATGAGGTAAAGACTAAAGGCATGCTAATAATAATCATATTAAAATACTTTAAATAATTCAAAGTGAATTATTTAACACCCTCTTAAATAAATAAACCTACTGAAAAGGTTTTGATAAAAATTTGAATTTAAATAAGAATGGAAATTATATTTAAAATCTTATTTGAATTAGGGCAAGAGCCTATTTTAAATAAAATATAAACCATAAAAGAATAAAGGAATTATTCTAAAATAGACTTAAAATAACTATTTAAAACAATATAGAAATATACTGAACATTTGGAAAAGGTTTGAATTCAAACAAGGTTTGAAATCATTTGAATAAAATCAAAACAGAAAATCTAAATAGAAAAATAAAAATGAAACAGATCAAAAAAATGGAAACCAGCCAGACCAGGCCCAGCAAGCCTAGTCCAGCCCAGCACCAGCCCACTCCCTCTCTCCCCGCGAGAAAACGCTTCGCACCAGTGAACCTACCCACGTAGTCGATGACGACCGGACCCCACCACTCCTCTCTCTCACTCGCTGACGAAGCGACCCCACCTCCCAGTCATCTTCCTCACCCGCGCGCTAACCTCGCCGGCTATTTCCTGCCGTTGATGCCGACGATTAATTCGCTTAATTGCCGTACTAAAACCTCACCGCGACCATGCTCGATTAAACGTCTGCTCCCCCTCTCCATTTCCCCCAGAAGCCACCCACCCTTTGCCACCAGGCCGCTCAGATTTTGCTCGAGAACTCCCACTGCTCCGGCGAGCATTTCCTTCGATTCCGGCCAGCCACCGTCGTGCCTTGCCACCTCAACCACGCGAGCATGTTCCCCATCGACCTCTGCACCTGCCAGCAACCTCAGCTCACTCGCGCGCACCCCATATGCTCGGCAACGACCACGTCTGAGCATCGCTGACGTCTGCCTCCACTCTGTCGACCTCCCCCCGGTAATCCTGAGCGCCCCTCTCCCCCTCGTGATCACTCTCATGCCCGCCTCGCTATTGCGAACCTAATGGAGCCTTCCGTTTGTCTTAGCGCATCCTCCATCCCCGCCCCCGATGATGAACAGACGAACCCGACGGTTTCACGAACTCCGGCGAGCGATTCGAGCCAGCACCGTGCACCCCTCCATCTATAGAAACCACCTTGAGAATAAGCACTTCGCGGCGACCTCAGTGAGCTACCTCTCTACCTCTTTTGCTTCCTAAATCGCCGGCTAGTGCATCGTCTGACCGCGCAGCCTCCACTCGCCGCCGCCAGCGCCGATCATTCATGGTCAAGCTCACAGCAGCCGTTGGATCTGGATCGCGTGGATAGGATAGAACCACTTAACGAAGGGGTACAAGTGATCCTGTGCTGCTCGATCTGTTTTAATCCAACACACCACACAACACGATCCAGCCGAACCGTTTTCGACCAATAAGAATTAGACGCGTGGCCAGTGCTTCGATTTAAAACCCATATTTTATTCTATTGAATGTTCAAACATGTAAATTGCATAACTTTTGATCCACACGTCCAAATTTTTCAAATTTTATATCAATGGAATCAGCAAAACAAACTCTATCCAACCATGCACTTTGTTTAATCAAATGCTTCTGTAAATTTGGTTGTTTATGCAGAAACGTGTTTTGGCTTATTTTGAGTATAAAATTTATTCTAAAAATATTTTTTGGGTAAAATCTTTTGTAAAAGGATTGTTTTGAACCTACTGACCATAGAAACCAACTTTTGGTTTTAAAAATACATATTGAGATGCTAAGGAATAAATCTTTGAATAAAAGCATTTCTAGCCAAATAAAATATTGATTATGGTTTAAAAATGATTTTTGAGAAAAACCTTTGGAAAATGATTTGATTTAAACTATCTGACCCTAAACACCAAGTTTTAAGATTTAAAAATATATTTGATGAACCCTATAAAATTATTACTTTGCTAAAAGGCATTTCCAACAACATAAAATATTACTTTGGTATAAAAATGGTTTATAGGTAACAACTTTTGCAAATGGTTTCAATATTAAACACTTGACCTTAAAACACTAACATTTGTGTTTTAAAATGTATTTGCCAAACACTAGAAATTATCACTTTGATTTAAATCAATTCTAGCAAAACAAAAATGATTTAAATGGCCTTTTTCACTAACTTGTTATCAAATGGTTTTACCACTTTTATAAATGACCAATGGGTGTTTTCGAATGTTTATAACCTAATAGAAACTACTTTTCCAAATAAAACAATCTTTGGCATGCTTGCATGCATAGCTTTGTTTTCATTATTCTATGTGTTGATTGCTTGAATGGTAGATTGAATTTGTGCCTCGCTTAATTGAATTGTAGTGACATTTGAAGAGTGTGATTATTGCAAGATCAAGGAGTGAACTTATATTCTCTACCAAAAAGGCAAGTGATGCTTCATGCTTTTGTCCCATTATTTTCATTATGCATTAGTGTTATTTCTAAGTAGGACTTGCATGGAATTTTTGCTAAGTATAAACTATGCCATGGGAAATCCTAGTAGATGAAACCTTAGTAGAATTTTCCTAAGTTAAGATTCCTACTATCATGCTTAGCTTAGCTCGTAGAAAACAAGGGTGGATTATATTCATGCTATAGAATATTTCAAAGTCAAGGACTTGTGTTTTGTTTAATAAAACTACTAAGTGAATGAATCACCTCGGTGGAATGGAAAGAATGGTTTGTGTTGAGTGGTTACACAAGGCCCATTTCTATGGTTTACCTTGTGTATCTCACTTGTGAAAGGCCACCCAGGAATAAAGAGATTTGAGATGTCAAATGTTGAGAAGCTTCAAGTGCAGCCACTTGGCATTATGGGCTCTGCCTGGATCATATAGGTTGCAATAACTTAGACAAATGGACAGTTGGTGGTAGGGGATGATAGGTTGGAACGCGTCCATTCTGGTCTAAGGGAAGGCTTCTGAAAGATCTTGTCTCGATGCATGTCGAGTCTTGTGGGGAAAGTGCACCACCTCTGCAGAGTGAAAAATCTAAGTACTTAGCCGTGTCCCCGGAAATGGACAATTTGAGCATCAAGACATGGAATCTATCAAGAATCTCCTCATCCCAATTTTCTAAGTTAAAACTTGTGGTTGAACAAGGGTGAAGGTTCACCAATTTCTATTGGTGGTTCCTTGGGAATATTTTGCCAAACAAAAACTTAGTGTTTTTCAAATGATAAGGAAAAATATATTTTTGAGCAAAGCAAACCTAAGCTCCACTTAGCCAAATGCATATAGAGGATAGTTACCACTATACTACCATAGTATCACTTGCCAATACAATTCAAATGTATTGACCCTTGTGGCTGTAACTTATTATGTTGTAGGTTTGTTTGATGTTAGTGAAGTGTGTTGATTAGGATTACAAGTCTACAACCAACATGATTGCCTGTGGCACTTTGAAGATGAAGGACTCCATGCTATAGTTATTTCTGCTGCATTGTAATGAGATAGCCAAATGAGCTATGTAAGATGTAATGAATTATTTTATTCCTGGTTATAAAGTTGTATTATGACCTTTGTTTCTTCATATTACATCTTAACTGTGGATGCTAGCTATTGATCCAGGGACTAGCATTGTAAACATAGGGATCTCTACCTTATTAAAGGTTGGTACCTCTACAACGTATCAGCGGTCTGGAGATAGACCGGAGATTTAATTCGGAGTCTCTGGTCTTACAAAAACTGGCAGAAAGACCAATACGAAAACAGCCATAACTTTTGCATTCGGGCTCCGATTTTGATGATATTGGGCTCTTTTTAAAGAGGAAAATAAGCTCTACAAGATCATAGGGAAAACATCATATTCCAGCAAGGTAGGGTAGAACCAAATGACAAAAGGTTTAACCTCTCTCAAAAAGACAAACCGGTAAAACCTCCAACATTGTAGTAGCACAACTTGCAAGTCTTCATCAAGCGAGCATAGTTGTGGAAAACTTTACTTTGACCTTGTCTTCATCGATCCATGATCACCGATGATGGTAAGTGATACGTTGGAAACGTATCTATAATTTTTGATGATCCATGCTTGTTAGTATCTACTTTGCTTTATTTGTCCACACTTTGAGGTGCTTTTTACATGTTTCTAGTACTAACCTACTAACAAGTTGCAACAGTGTTAGATGCTTGTTTTCTGTTGTTTTTGGTTTCAGAAAAGTTAGTAAAGAAATATTCTCAGAATTGGATGGGACAAACGTCAAAGTCAATTACTTTCTGTGGGGAACAAGAAGTCTAGAAGGGAGACGAGGGGCCGGCCAGGGCCGCCAAACCTCCCACAGACATGGGTGGGCCCTACCCCGCGCTTGGCTAGGGTTTGGCACCCCTGGCCACCGCCTTAGCCTCCCCCTTCGCCTATAAGAAGCCCCCGATGCAGAAACCCTAAGCACCCGATCAAATCTCCACGAAACCGTCTGTAGCCGCCGTCACCATCGTCCCTAGATCGGGGGGATCTGAAGTTCTTCCCGGCACCCTGCCGGAGGGGAGATCATCCCAGAGGCCTTCTCTCCGGTATGATGCGTGAGTAGTTCCACCTTGGACTATGGGTCCATGTAGTATCTAGATGGTTGTATCTCCTCCTTTGTGCTTTCATGTATATATATTGTGATCTCCGTTCATGATCAAGATCTATTCTATTTGTAATCATGCATGTTGTGTTTGCGGGGATCCGATGGATATTGAGATTATTGTGTTGGTTTGTTTAATGGTTTTGTATTTATGATTCTATCATGTCTGTGTTGTTTGTGATCTTGCATGCTCTCCGTTGTTAGTAGCTATCTTGGCCAAGTAGTTGCTAGTGACTCCAAGAGGGGGTATTTATGCTCGATAGCGGGTTCATGCCTCTAGTTTCCAAGGGAAGTGACAGAAATCTCTTCGGTTGTAGATGTGTTGTTGCCACTAGGGAGAAAACAATGGTCTCTTGTTCATGGAACATGTGGACTGTTTACCTTACACACTTTGCTTAAAGCAGTTGTCTGTTGCTTGCAACTTAATACTGGAGGGGGTTCGGATGATAACCTGAAGGTGGACTTCTAGTCATAGATGCAGTTGGATGGCGGTCTATGTATCTTGTTGTATTGCCCAATCGAATCTCATAGGATCTTTCTGACTAGTAATTGCATTGTTATGCCTTGCTCAGTTCCTGTCAATTGCCCCGCTGTAATTTTTTTACCCTTCATGCCATGTTGTTTATCTAAGGAGAGCACCTCTAGTGAACTATGGACCCTGGTCCAATCTTTACCATTGATACATCTTCCACTGTTACTTGTTTACTTGCTGCAAACCATTACCTTCCACACCATACGTTTAATCCTTTGTTACAGCAAACAAGTGAGCTTGACAACCTCACTGATTCGTTGGGAAAAGTCTTGAGTTTGTGTTGTGAAAGTCTCCGCGTTGCTTGCAACACCCGTGTGACATTTCCTTCCTCCTACTGGTTCAATAACCTCGGTCTCTACTGAGGGAAGACTTGTTGCTTGCTGCTTCACACCTTGCTCTTGGGGTTTCCAACGAAGTTCTCCGCGTCTGCACCATCAACAAGTTTTCTGGCGCCGTTGATGGGGAGGCTAAGGACGTCTTCGCTAGGGGAGTCCTTCACTTCCTTTATCTTTACTTTGTTTTTAGATTGCTTTGTTTCTTTTGCTTGGTTTTGTTTGCCTCTTTCCAAAAAACCCAAAAAAATAGTCTAGTTTGGTTAACTTGCTTTATTCAAAAACACAAAAAAATTAGTTTCTGCTCTAGTGGACACCTTGCTCTAGCTCACCATGTTTCTCCCCAAGTTTGACCTGAAAGATCTTGCAATAGGTAGTGGCTCCATAATTGGGAAAGATAATATTGAAGAATTCTTTAATTATGTTAGCAAGCACGAGGATATTGAGGATAAATCTATAGCAGAGCTTGCTCCTAATTATGAGATTGCTGCAGCTTCTTTAGTTCATATGTTGGAGGCTAGGTTTGTTATCCTTAACCCCTTCATACAATTCTTGTTCCTAAAACTAAAAGAAGAAAAGAATGCTGAAATGAGAGAATTTATCCTTGAAACTTTATCAAAATAATTTCATGATGTTGCTAGGGAGGCCAAAAAGGTTTTTGAGCGTTTCAATATGCTAGGCTCAAGTGTAGATGTTGTGAGTATTTCTGATCAAACTAAGCCTAGAGAAGAATTTAAGATACCCATCCTCTTTAAGCTTGTTGGAATGCATGAAGCCTTTGAAAAGAATTTTGATTGGATTGCTCCCGAAAATCTTTTTGATGAGGGTAGTAGACCAAAGAGAGATGAGAAAGGATCCTCCAAAATCCATTTGGATGATATACCTTTCATAGTTGAAGACTTTGCAAGTATGGATGTTAATGCTTCCTCATTTGAAAATACTTGATTCTTCTTGCTTCTTGTGCCTAACTTAAAGGCGTTAAAGAAAAGTACTTGTTGGGAGATAACCCAAGAGTTTCCTTGAGTCTTGGAAGTTATTACTTCTGTAATTATCTCTCCTTATCCTTTTTGTTTTCTTTTTGTGCCAAGAATGACCTCTAATGAGAGGGAAGTAAGATTTGGGGTGTTGCTGTCCCGAAACAGATTTTTGTCCTCCACCAAAAACATTCGTGAGGAGTCTCTATAACTAGGATTGAGATCAAATTTTACAAATAAATCCCCCAGTATGTTATCTAACTTTAGTTAGTTCAGCACTTTTTGATTTGAGCAACAGAAGATGTTCGCAAAAATCGGTTTCTACCTGCTGGCCTGTTTTGACAGATTTCTGCCATTATTTGCATTTGCTTCTTATTGATTCCTTTTTGAGTTCTCTTTAGGTGAATTGAGCTTTTTGAAGGAGTTACTACAGTATATTGTGTTTTTAGTGAAAATCCTTGCTGTTCCAAAGCTTTGCCAGAGGTCTAATATCTTTTGAATACACTAATGTTGCTAATGAAGACTGTGTGAAGTTTTGTATGAAGGAAAAAATTCAGGTGTAGAGAGAGAATGATGAAATGAGATGAAGAATGGACAAAAGCTCAAGCTTGGGGATCCCACCATGGTGTCACCCCAAGAAATATCCAAGAGGTACAAGCGTCAAAGCTTGGGGATGCCCAAGGCACCCCCTTCTTCATCAATAAAAAGCTTAGGTCTGTCTAGACACTTTGTTTTTATTGTTTCATGCGTAGTTGTGTTGTGCTTGGAGCGTCTTAGCTTTCGTTTGCTTTTCTTAGGTTGTTTAGTTTGCTTGAATAAAGTAGTTTGGACCCCCGTTCTTGCTGTGTTGTTTTGCAAATAAGTTTGCTTGGTGTTTGGAAAGGAGTAGTAAGTTCTTGCTTGAGTGCAAGAGGAGCTTGCATTGACTGTGACTTAGACTTTAGCATGACATTCTAGGTGTTGTTTTGGCATTACGCTTAGTGATTATTATTGTAGCATGTCTTGTTCCAAATAATTGGGATTTCTTAGTGTTCCTTGAAGAAATTATGCGTTGTTTTAGCATGCAAAAGCATAGTATTGTGGTATTCTCCTTTGATGCTTTGCTTGGGTTGACTTGTCACATGCTCACACCATGTTATGACTATGACAAGTCACCATAGCCTCTATGATAATTTAGTCCTTGACTTGTAGTACCACTCTTTGCTTTGATTAGTATGCTTTGTTGCACTGCATGATTATGACCATTATTGCTCTCTTAGTTGGTTGCTCCCAGTCTTTTGCTAGCCTCCACTTGTATGAGTAAGTTCTACTCATGCTTCCAACTCCCAAGAAACCAAGTTATTCCAAAGTGTCCACTATAAACTCCTATGCATGGTGTGTTACACCGTTCCAAGTATATTCTTGTTTTCAACTATATTCCAATTAAAAACTATTTTGTTATGCGAAAACCTAGTGATTAAATCCCTCACGAACTTGATGGCACACTTTATATTCTTTGCCCCTAATAAACTTGAACCATTGTGACAACTTTGTTGTATATGCTTGCACTTATAAGTTGGAATTAGCAGAACCATGCTGTCATGGGGACATTTTCAACATTGCACTTGTACTTTGTACTCAGTTTATATCATGTTCTTTTGTCTATGGATGTCACCGGTGTGAAATAAAGAGGGAACTTGTAAGTCCATGGAGTTTGTATCCTGTGTTATAGAAACGCCTAAGCCGCTAGCCTAAGCCATGCCTAATCATGGTGGAAACTTGCAACATCACCATAATGAGCTATCTGTGAAGCATCCTCAATAAAAAGCTATGCATATGGTAAATAAAAAGATTGATGAGATGCTCATTGTCTGCTTGCCTTGTCATTTTGGTTATGGGAAAGCTCATGTACCATGTTCAAGGGGTACCCCGTTGGCGGTTCTCAATGATATGCAAATACTTACAATGACAAGAACTTACCTGGACCAAAAGTTGAGTATGCATGAGGTGTGGCCCTCGTATTCAAGGGACCTGAGATTGCCAACTTATACTTTGTCATGCATATACTCCAACTTTGCCACTTTAACCTTAACCACTTCAAGATGCTTATGATAGGGGCAATGAGGGCTGAAAGCTAACAAGTACCATAATTTTTGGAAGCTCTTTTTGAAACTTGTAATCCCTGCTTCCTTTACAAAAAGGCCTTTATTCCACCACTATTGAGTCTCCACCTTCTACCTTTAGGCACCATTAAGAGAGCATAGTTGTCATTCTGTGTGCAGTGTTCCAAAGCTTATTAATTGATGCATATTGTGATATTACTTGTTCTTGTGCTACTTGTTTCTAGTCACCCTTGTGAACTCTTAAGGTGTCCTATGCATCTATTTGCTACTCTATGAGGGACAAGCTGATTGCCACTATGATATGTTTTCTGTATGTGAGACAAACAAACGTTTTTCAATGCATGTTATTCATGATCTTTGTTTGTAGCTTGTCATGTTGCATGCATAGTTACTATGTCCTATTGTTAGAACTCCATATTTCATGCACATGTTTAGAGTTCTTTGATCCCAGCTTTCAACGCATGCAAATGGTTGGATCTTTATTGTGAGGGTGCATGTCACCTCAAAAATTATTCTTTTTTATCACTTACCTACTCGAGGACGAGCAGGAGTTAAGCTTGGGGATGTTGATACGTTGGAAACATATCTATAATTTTTGATGCTCCATGCTTGTTTAGTATCTACTTTGCTTTACTTGTCCACACTTTGAGGTGCTTTTTACATGTTTTCTGGTACTAACCTACTAACAAGTTGCAACAGTGCTAGATGCCATTTTTCTGCTGTTTTTGGTTTCAGAAAAGTTAGTAAAGAAATATTCTTGGAATTGGACGGGACAAAGTTCAAAGTCAATTACTTTCTGTGAGGAACAAGAAGTCCAGAAGAGAGACGGAGGGGCCGGCCAGGGCCGCCAAACCTCCCCCAGGCGCGGGTGGGTCCTTTCCCGCGCTTGGCTAGGGTTTGGCACCCTTGGCCGCCACCTCGGCCTCCCCCTTCGCCTATAAGAAGCCTCCGATGCAGAAACCCTAAGCACCCGGTCAAATCTCCACGAAACCGTCTGTAGCCGCCGTCACCATCGTCCCTAGATCGGGGGATCTGAAATTCTTCCCGGCACCCTGCCAGAGGGGAGATCATCCCGGAGGCCTTCTCTCTGGTATGATGCGTGAGTAGTTCCACCTTGGACTATGGGTCCATGTAGTGCTAGATGGTTGTATCTCCTCCTTTGTGCTTTCATGTATAGATCTTGTGAGCTCCGTTGATGATCAAGATCTAATCTATTTGTAATCATGCATGTTGTGTTTGTGGGGATCCGATGGATATTGAGATTATTATGTTGGTTTGATTAATGGTTTTGTCTTTATGATTCTATCTTGTCTGTGTTGTTTGTGATCTTGCATGCTCTCTGTTATTAGTAGCTATCTTGGCCAAGTAGTTGCTAGTGACTCCAAGAGGGGGTATTTATGCTCGATATTGGGTTCATGCCTCTAGTTTCCAAGGGAAGTGACAGAAATCTCTTCGGTTGTAGATGTGTTGTTGCCACTAGGGAGAAAACAACGGTCTCTTATTCATGGAACATGTGGACTGTTTACCTTACACACTTTGCTTAAAGCAGTTGTTTGTTGCTTGCAACTTAATACTGGAGGGGGTTCGGATGATAACCTGAAGGTGGACTTCTAGTCATAGATGCAGTTGGATGGCGGTCTATGTATCTTGTTGTATTGCCCAATCGAATCTCATAGGATCTTACTGACTAGTAATTGCGTTGTTATGCCTTGCTCAGTTCCTGTCAATTGCCCTGCTGTAATTTGTTTACCCTTCATGCCATGTTGTTTATCTAAGGAGAGCACCTCTAGTGAACTATGGACCCCGGTCCAATCTTTACCATTGATACATCTTCCACTGTTACTTGTTGACTTGCTGCTAACCATTACCTTCCACACCATACATTTAATCTTTTGTTACAACAAACCAGTGAGCTTGACAACCTCATTGATTCGTTGGGGCAAATTCTTGAGTTTGTGTTGTGCAGGTCTCCGCGTTGCTTGAAACACCCGTGTGACGTTTCCTTCCTCCTACTGGTTTGATAACCTCGGTCTCTACTGAGGGAAGACTTGCTGCTTGCTGCTTCACACCTTGCTCTTGGGGTTTCCAGCGAAGTGCTCCACGTCATCACCATCAGTAAGATTCAAGCATGAGATATTCAAGATATGGCACATTGATGAGTGCGTGAACACTTCGTTGCGGGACCCCAAGAAGAAGGTATGATGAGCACAGCAGCAAGTTTTCCCTCAGTAAGAAACCAAGGTTATCGAACCAGTAGGAGGAAGGAAACGACTCAAAGGTGTTGCTAGCAACTTGGAAACCTGCACAACACAAACTCAAGACTTTGCCCCAACGAATAGTGAGGTTGTCAATCTCACCGGTTTGCTGAAAACAAAGGATTAACTGTATGGTGTGGAAGGTAATGGTGGTTTGCAGAAAGGAAACAGTAATAGTGGAAGATGTATCAATGGTAAAGATTGGACCGTGGTCCATAGTTCACTAGAGGTGTTCTCCTTAAGATAAACAAACATGGCAGGCTATGTAAACAAATTACAGCAGGGCAATTGATAGGACTGAGCAAGGCATAACAATGGAATACTAGACATTCATGATCCTATGAGATTCGATTAGGCAATACAGCAAGATACATAGACCGCCATCCAACTGCATCTATGACTGGTAATCCACCTTTAGGTTATCATCCAAACTCCCTCGAGTATTAAGTTGCAAGCAACGGAAAACTGCTTTAAGCAAAGTGTGTAAAGGTAAACAATCCACTTGTTCCATGAACAAGAGACCGTTGTTTTCTCCCTAGTGGCAACAACACATCTACAACCTTAGAGATTTCTGTCACTTCCCTTAGATTAAATAGAGGCATGAACCCACTATATAGCATAAATACCCCATCTTGGAGTCACTAGCATCTACTTGGCCAAGATAGCTACTAGAAACGGAGAGCATGCAAGATCACAAACAACACAAACATGATAGAATCAATAAGACGAAACCATTAATAAATCTGACATAGTAATCTCAATATCCATCGGATCCCCGCAAACACGACATGCATGATTACAAAATAGATAATCTTGATCATGAACAGAGCTCACAAGATCTAAACATGGTAGCACAAAGGAGGACATACAACCATCTAGCTACTACATGGACCCGTAGTCCAAGGTGGAACTACTCATACTTCATACCGGAGGCTGGCATGATGAAGAAGAAGTACTCCGGGATGATCTTCCCTCCGACAGGGTGCCGAGAAGAGCTTCAGATCCTCCCAATCTAGGAACGATGGTGGCGGCGGCTATAGACGGTTTCGTGGAATATTGATCGGGTACTTAGGATTTCTGTATCGGGGGGTCTTTATAGGCGAAGAGGCGAGGCAGCCAGGGCGGCCGCACCCCCTCCCAAGCATAGGCTGGGCCCAGCCGTGCGACCAGGGGGTGTGGCCCCCTGGTGGCTCCCCTCCGTCTCGTATTCTGGCTTCGTGTTCCCCACGGTAAAATATTGACTTTGAATTTTGTCCCATCCAATTTCGAGAATATTGATTTTCTGCCTTTCAGGAACCTAAAACAGAAGAAAACGGGCAACTGGCACGGTGGCAACTTGTTAATAGGTTAGTAGCAGAAAACATACAAAAACACCTCAAAGTGTAGACAAATCAAAGCAAAGTAGATACTAAACAAGCATGGAACATCAAAAATTATAGATATGTTTCCAAAGTATCAAGCATCCCCAAGATTAACTCCTGCTCGTCCTCGAGTAGGTAAGTGATAAAGAATAATTTTTGAGGTGGCATGCACCATTAAAATCAAGATCAAACCATTTGCAAGCATTGAAAGCTGGGATCAAAGAACTCTAAACATGAGCATGAAATATGGAGTTCTAACAGTAAGACAAAGTAACTATGCATGCAACATGAAAGGTTACAAACAAAGATCATGAATAACATGCATTAAAAACGTTTGTTTGTTTCACAAACAGAAAACATAGCATAGTGGCATTCATCTTGTCCCTCATGGAGTAGGAAATAGATGCATATGACACCTTCAAAGTTCATAATAGTGACTAGATACAAATAGCACAAGAACAAGTAATATCAACAATATGCATCAATCAATAAGTTTTGGGACAATGCACATAGAACTAAGAATGGCAACTATGTGAAGGGTTTCGCAGCATAGTACATCAAAAAAATTCTACAGATGCGAACGGGAAAGCCAAGATCTAATCTAGGAGATGCAATCAACGAGAGGGATAGATGAAATCTTCATACCCTTGAAGAAATCGCACAATGTAAACTTTCAACAGAACGTGGGTGATGTAGTCGAACTAGCCTTCTCCTCCTCGCGATCCGATCCGATCCAACGCCGTAAGTGGCGACGCCTCCGAGAGATGCACACGTATGGCACCGCGACGTATCCTCCTTCCTCGGTCCAGCAAGTGGGGTGGAGAGATAGATTGGATCTACAGCACGACAGCGTGGTGCAATGGTGGAGAGTTTCTGCGGCAGGGCTTCGCCTACGCGCAGTCGGGACAGAAAGAGATCTGGAGGGCAGCAGGTAGGTGGCTAGGGTTGGAGGAGTGGGGAGAGGAGGGTGCGCCCCTGCCCTATTTATATAGAGGGCTGGCCGGCCCCCTTGGCCCCTCCTCCAAGCCCTAGGGCGGCGGCCCCAAGGGTTGGAGTGGGGGGCAAGTTTCCCCCCTCCTTCTAGAAGGGTTTCCTAGGGTTTCCCCTAGGGTTTGGCCGGCTGGGCCTATGGGGCCTTGTGCCCCTGTCCCAAAGCGGCCAGGGCACTCCCTCCTAGGCCCACACAGACCTCCGAAAAGTTGGGCCACGTTGGTCCCACTCTGGAAGCTTCTAGAACCTTCCGGTACAATACCGAATACTCCGAAACGATTCCGAAATCCAAAAACTACTTTCCTTTATATGAATCTTATTCTCTGTACCATTCCGGAACCTCTCGTGATGTCCTGGATCTCATCCGAGACTCCGAACAAAAACTCATAAACCAATTATCCATTCTATCCTAGCGTCGAGGCACATTAAGTGTGTGACCCTACGGGTTCGAGAATATACAGACATGATCTTCTATCAATAATCAACAGCGGGGTCTGGAAACCCATATTGACTCCCACATATTCATCGATGATCATATTGGATGAACCACGATGCCAGGATTCAATTAATCCCATATATGTATTCCCTTCGTCACGCGATATTTTACTTGCCCGAGATTCGATCGTTGGTATCGGCATACCTAGTTCAATCTCGTTCATAGCAAGTACTTTACTTGTTCCATAATCCGATATCACTTTGTGATTAACTCCTTAACCACGTGCTTGCAAGCGTTGTTGATATCGATTACCGAGTGGGCCCGAAGTATATCTCTCCGACTCGGGAGGGACAAATCCCATCTCGATACATACAACCCAACAAGTACTTTCTGATCACCTGAGAGACACCTTTATGATCACCCTCTCATAGGATGACATTTGATGACCTCAAAGCTTTCTCCCGACACCAGGGAGTTGCATTATCTCATGGTCTAAGGAATACAATATTTGACATAAGAAATAGCTTCGCAAAGATGAACACGATGACACGATCTAATTGCTCTGCTTGATTTGGGTATGTCCATCATATCATTCTCCTAATGACATGATCTCATTATTAATCGACAACTCATGTCTATGGTTAGGAAACCTTAACCATCATTAATCAATGAGCTAGTCCATAGAGGCGTACTAGGGACACGGTGTCGTTCATAAACCACACAAGTATCAAAGTTTCCGCTTAATACAATTCTAGCATGGAATATAAACTTTATCATGAACAAGAATTATAATAATAACATCTTTATTATTGCCTCTAGGGAATAATTCCAATAGTCTCCCACTTGCACTATAGTCAATAATCTAGTTTACATCTGGCAACAATCTAACACCCATGGCACTAAGGTGCTGATCATGTTTTGCTCGTGGAAGAGGTTTAGTCAACGGATCTGCGACATTTAGATCCGTATGTACTTTGCTAATCTTTAGATCTCCATCTGATATATAATCTCGAATTATATGAAACTTGCGGTTGATGTGCTTGGTCTTTGGATGATATCTTGGTTCCTTAGCCAGTGCTATGGCGCCAGTGTTATCACACAATATATCTAGTGGGTCCAAGGCACTTGGAACCACACCAAGCTCAGTGATGAAGTTCCTGATCCAAACTCCTTCACTTGACGCTTCTGCAGCAGCCATGTATTCCGCTTCTACTATAGATCCCGCGATCACGCTTTGCTTGCAGCTTCTCTAGCTCACAGCTCCTCCATTCAAAATATAAACGTATCCTGTCTGAGATTTAGAATCATCCTTGTCGGTGTCAAAACTAGCGTCGACGTAACCCTTTACGACGAGCTGTTCATCACCTCCATAGACTAAGAACATTTCTTTAGTCCTATTTAAATACTTTAGGATGTTCTTCATGGTTGTCCAGTGTTCCATTCCTGGATCACTTTGGTATCTGCTCGTCAAACTAAGAGCATTGGACACATCCGGTCTAGTACACAGCATGGCATACATGATAGAACCTATGGCCGAGGCATAAGGCACTTTGCTCATAGCTTCTCTATCATTTACCGTAGCTGGACACTGAGCCCTGCTCAATATCTTACCTGACAACATATGCACTGAACCTTTCTTTGCCTTATCCATTCTGAACCTTTTCAGAACTTTGTCTAGGTATGTACTTTGGCTTAAAGCTATCAGGCGTCTTTGTCTATCTCTATAGATTTTGATGCCCAATATATAAGCAGCTTCCCCTAGGTCTTTCATTGAAAAACATTTGTTCAAATAACTCTTCACATCGTTAAGCATGTCAATGTCATTTCCAATAATCAATATGTCATCCACATATAGTACCAGAAATGTCACTGAGCTCCCACTCACTTTCTTGTAGATACAAGCTTCGCAGCAATTTGGAACAAATCCAAAGCTCTTAATTACTTGAATAAAACGAAGGTTCCAACTCCGAGATGCTTGCTTCAGTCCATAAATGGAACACTGAAGTTTGCATACTTTATCAGCATCCTTAGGATCGACAAAACCTTCGGGTTGCATCATATACAACTCATCATCAATGTTGCCATTGAGGAACGCAGTCTTGACATCCATCTGCCATATTTCATAATCATGAAACGCAGCAATTGCTAATAAAATCCGAATGGACTTAAACATCGCTACGGGAGAGAAAGTCTCATCGTAGTCAACACCTTGAACTTGTCGAAAAACTTTCGCGACAAGTCGTGCTTTATAGACAGTAACATTACCATCCGCGTCCGTTTTCTTCTTGAAAATCCATTTGCACTCAACGGCCTTTCGGTCGCTAGGAGGGTCCACCAAAGTCCATACTTGGTTTTTTATCATGGATCCCAATTCGGATTTCATGGCCTCTAGCCATTTCTCAGAGTCTGGGCTCATCATTGCTTCCTCATAGTTCGCAGGTTCACTGTCGTCTAATAACAAGACAGTTAAGACAGGGTTGCCGTACCACTCAGGAGGGGCACGTGACCTTGTTGACCTGCGACGTTCAGTAGTAGCATCATACGAAGCTTCATGATCCTTGTCATTAGCTTCCTCTATTGTTGGTGCAGACGGCACTGGAACAATTTCAGGTGTTGCGATACTCTCCAACTCAAGAGAAGGTTCAATAACCTCGTCTAGCTCTACTTTCCTCCCAGTCACTTCTTTCGAGAGAAACTCCTTCTCAAGAAAGGATCCGTTCTTTGCGACAAACACTTTGCCTTCGGATCTGTGATAGAAGGTATACCCAATAGTTTCCTTAGGGTATCCTATGAAGACGCATTTCTCCGCTTTGGGTTCGAGCTTGTCCGGCATCAACTTCTTGACGTAAGCTTCGCATCCCCAAACTTTAAGAAACGACAACTTAGGTTTAGCACCAAACCACAGTTCATACGGTGTCGTCTCAACGGATTTAGATGGTGCCCTATTTAAAGTGAATGCAACGGTTTCTAATGCATAACCCCAAAATGATAACGGCAAATCAGTAAGAGACATCATTGATCGCACCATATCTAATAGAGTTCGATTCCGGCGTTCAGACACACCATTGCGCTTTGGTGTTCCGGGTGGCGTGAGTTGCGAAACGATTCCGCTTGCTTTAAGATGCGTGAGAAAATCATAACTCAAATATTCACCTCCACGATCGGATCGTAGAAACTTAATTTTTCTGTTATGATGGTTTTCCACTTCATTCCGAAATTCTTTGAACTTTTCAAATGTTTCAGATTTATGTTTCATTAAATATATATACCCATATCTACTTAAGTCATCGGTAAAAGTGAGAAAGTAGCGATATCCACCGCGTGTCGAAACACTCATCGGTCCGCATACATCGGTATGTATGATTTCCAACAAGTCCGTTGCTCGCTCCATCATTCCGGAGAACGGGGTTTTTATCATCTTGCCCATGAGGCATGGTTCGCATGTGTCAAATGATTCAAAATCAAGAGACTCCAAAAGTCCATCAAAATGGAGTTTCTTCATGCGTTTCACACCAATATGACCTAGACGACAGCGCCACAAATAAGTAGTATTATCACTATCTACCTTGCATTTCTTAGCCTCAATGTTATGGATGTGTGTTTCATCCCTTTCAAGATTCAGAAGAAATAAACCATTCATAGAAGGTGCATGACCATAAAAGATGTTACTCATATAAATAGAACAACCATTATTCTCAGATTTAAATGAATAGCCGTCTTGCAATAAACACGATCCAGATATAATGTTCATGCTCAACGCAGGCACATAATAACATTTATTTAGGTTTAAAACTAATCCGGACTAAGGAGAGCGTGCCGACGGCCATCACATCAACTCTTGATCCGTTGCCAACGCGCATCGTCACCTCATCCCTCGCTAGCCGCCGTCTATTCCGCAGTTCCTGTTTTGAGTTACAAATATTAGCAACTGAACCAGTATCAAATACCTAGGCACTACAACGAGGGCTAGTAAGGAAAACATCAATAACATGTATATCAAATATACCTTTGATGGTGCCAGCCTTCTTGTCCGCTAAGTACTTCGGACAGTTGCGCTTTCTAGTGACCCTTGTCCTTGCAATAGAAGCACTCAGTGTTCGGCTTAGGTCCAGACTTGAGCTTCTTCTCAGCAGGGGCAACGCGCTTGCCGCTACCTTTCTTGAAGGGCTTCTTTGCACCCTTACCTTTCTTAAAGCTGGGGGGCTTGTTGACCATCAACACATGATTATCCTTCTTGATGTCCACCTCCGCAGCTTTCAACTTAGCAAAGAGCTCGGTGATCGTATCAGTGGAACCAATCTGATTATGAGTAACTACAAAACCTTTGTAGCTAGGAGGGAGTGATTGCAGAACCCTGTCAATCTTGAGCTCCTCTGGAATCTTGCAGTCCAGTTGCTCAAGGCGTTGAGTGTAGCCCGACATCTTAATGGCGTGCTCACTAACGGAACTCCCTTCCTCCATCTTGCAGTTAAAGAACTTCTCAGAGATCTCATATCTCTCAGAATGGGCCTGAGTCTGGAACATAGTTTTCAGTTCCTCAAGAATCTCAAAGGGGCCCGGGAAATCCTCAAAATGATTTTGAAGATTCGATTCCATAGCAAACAACATGGTGCTCTTAATCACACCATAATAATCTTTGCGCGATTGATAAACAACTTTCTCATCAGCCGGCGCATCTACAGCAGGGCGTCACCTAGCGCTTTCTCAAGGACATAGTCCTTTTGTCCGTCAGCGAGAATGATTCTCAGATTGCGGAACCAGTTGGTGAAGTTAGACCCATTGTTCTTAAGCTTTTCTTTCTCAGCAAAAACGTTGAAGTTGAAGTTGGACTTAGCCATTTGATCTACAAAATTTGCAAGTACAATTTAGACTATGTTCATGATAACTAGTTCAACTTAATCAAATTACTAGATGAACTCCCACTAAATTCAACATCCCTCAAGTTGTTTAGTGAACATGATCCAAATTCACCACACCTAGTCTGATCTTCACGAGAAAAGATGTGGTTTCAATGGTGGACTACGAAGTGTCGATCATATCATTCATATGACTCATGCTTAACCTTTCGGTTCATGTGTTCCGAGGCCATGTCTGTACATGCTAGGCTCGTCAAGTCAAACCCAAGTATTTCCACGTGTGCAAAACTGGCTTGCACCCGTTGTATGTGAACGTAGAGTTTATAGCACCCGATCATCACGTGATGCTTGAACACGACGAACATTCGCAACGGTGCATACATGGGGAGAACACAGTTTTATCTTGATCTTTAAGTGAGGAATCATCTTATAATGCTACCGTCGCGATCTAAGCATAATAAGATACATAAAAGGATAAACATCACATGCATATAACTTTATGTGACATGGTATAGCCAATCTTCGTGCAATGATCTCCATCTTGTGCATGCCGGCATGATCTCCATCACTCCACCATGATTGCCTCCACCACGAACAACATCTACAACTATTGCTAACTACTTAGCGATAAAGTAAAGCTATTACATGGCGTATAAGAAGTTGACACACAGGTCATACACAATTATAAAGACAACCATATGGATCCTGCCGGTTGTGTAGTCATCGACATGCAAGTCGTGAAATATTACAAAACATGATCATTGCATACAACATACATATCATATCTTGGGCCATACCATATCACAGAAACACTCCCTGCAAAAACAAGTTAGACGCCTCTACTTTGTTGTTGCATGTTTTACGTGGCTTATGGGAGTAACAAGCTAAGAACGTTTCTTACCTACGGAAAGCCACAACGGTGATATTATGGTTGCAAACATCCGGTGTAAATCCCATGACAACTATAGTGAGAGAAACTGGCATCCACCAGCCGCATGTGTGGAACAAGCCACACGTCAAGTGCGGAGCCGGTCTCACGAACGAGGTCGCATAAAGTTGGCCTAGACCGCTTCGATCTCACTATCCTGCGTCATAAGAAGTACACAAACAAGAGGCTTGCAATAGAAAACATCAACGCCCGCAACAAGCATGTTGCGTTCTACTCATGAAACACATCTACGCATAGATCTAGCTCTAATACCACTACAGGGTTTTGCAGCATAGTAAATCAGAAAAATTCTACGGATGCGAACGGGAAATCCAAGATCTAATCTAGGAGATGCAATCAACGAGAGGGATAGATGAAATCTTCATACCCTTGAAGAAATCGCACAACGGAAACGTTCAACAGAACGTGGGTGATGTAGTCGAACTAGCCTTCTCCTCCTCGCGATCCGATCCGATCCAACGCCGCAAGTGGCGACGCCTCCGAGAGATGCACATGTACGGCACCGTGACTTCTCCTCCTTCCTTGGTCCAGCAAGTGGGGTGGAGATATAGATGGGATCTACAGCACGACGACGTGGTGCAATGGTGGAGAGTTTTTGCGGCAGGGCTTTGCCTACGTGCAGTCGGGAGGGAGAGAGATCTGGAGGGCAGCAGGTAGGCGGCTAGGGTTGGAGGAGTGGGGAGAGGAGGGTGCGCCCCTACCCTCTTTATATAGAGGGCTGGCCGGACCCCTTGGCCCCTCCTCCAAGCCCTAGGGCGGCGGCCCCAAGGGTTGGAGTGGGGGGCAAGTTTCCCCTAGGGTTTGGCCGGCTGGGCCTATGGGGCCTTGTGCCCCTGGCCCAAAGCAGCCAGGGCACTCACTCCTAGGCCCACACAGCCCTCCGACAAGTGGGTCCACGTTGGTCCCACTCTGGAAGCTTCTAGAACCTTCTGGTACAATACCGAATACTCCGAAACGATTTCGAAATCCAAAAACTGCTTTCCTGTATATGAATCTTATTATCTAGACCATTCCGGAACCTCTCGTGATGTCCTGGATCTCATCCGAGACTCCGAACAAAAACTCATAAACCAATTATCCATTCTATCCTAGCGTCGAGGCACATTAAGTGTGTGACCCTACGGGTTCGAGAATATGCAGACATGATCTTCTATCAATAATCAACAGCGGAATCTGGAAACCCATATTGACTCCCACATATTCATCGATGATCATATCGGATGAACCATGATGCCAGGATTCAATTAATCCCATATATGTATTCCCTTCGATACGCGATATTTTACTTGCCCTGAGATTCGATCGTTGGTATCGGCATAACTAGTTCAATCTCGTTCACAGCAAGTACTTTACTCGTTCTGTAATCCGATATCACTTTGTGATTAACTCCTTAACCACGTGATTGCAAGCGGTGTTGATATCGATTACCGAGTGGGCCCGAAGTATATCTCTCCGACTCAGGAGGGACAAATCCCATCTCGATACATACAAACCAACAAGTACTTTCCGATCACCTGAGAGACACCTTTATGATCACCCTCTCATAGGATGACGTTTGATGACCTCAAAGCTTTCTTCCGACACCAGGGAGTTGCATTATCTCATGGTCTAAGGAATACAATATTTGACATAAGAAAAAGCTTCACAAAGATGAACACGATGACATGATCTAATTGCTCTGCTTGATTTGGGTCTGTCCATCATATCATTCTCCTAATGACATGATCTCATTATTAATCGACAACTCATGTCTATGGTTAGGGAACCTTAACCATCATTAATCAATGAGTTAGTCCATTGAGGCGTACTAGGGACACGGTGTCGTTCATAAACCACACAAGTATCAAAGTTTCCGCTTAATACAATTCTAGCATGGAATATAAACTTTATCATGAACAAGAATTATAATAATAACATCTTTATTATTGCCTCTAGGGAATAATTCCAACAGTCTCCCACTTGCACTATAGTCAATAATCTAGTTTACATCTGGCAACAATCTAACACCCATGGCACTAAGGTGCTGATCATGTTTTGCTCGTGGAAGAGGTTTAGTCAACGGATCTGCGACATTCAGATCCGTATGTACTTTTCTAATCTTCAGATCTCCATCTGATATATAATCTCGAATTATATGAAACTTGCGGTTGATGTGCTTGGTCTTTGGATGATATCTTGGTTCCTTAGCCAGTGCTATGGCGCCAGTGTTGTCACACAATATCTCTAGTGGGTCCAAGGCACTTGGAACCACACCAAGCTCAGTGATGAAGTTCCTGATCCAAACTCCTTCACTTGACGCCTTTGTAGCAGCCATGTATTCCGCTTCTATTGTAGATCCCGCGATCACGCTTTGCTTGCAGCTTCTCCAGCTCACAACTCCTCCATTCAAAATATAAACGTATCTTGTCTGAGATTTAGAATCATCCTTGTCGGTGTCGAAACTAGCATCGACGTAACCTTTTACGACGATCTGCTCATCACCTCCATAGACCAAGAACATTTCTTTAGTCCTATTTAAATACTTTAGGATGTTCTTTATAGCTGTCCAGTGTTCCACTCCTGGATCACTTTGGTATCTGCTCGTCAAACTAAGAGCATTGGACACATCCGGTCTAGTACACAACATGACATACATGATAGAACCTATGGCTGAGGCATATGGCACTTTGCTCATAGTTTCTCTATCGTTTACCGTAGCTGGACACTGAGCCTTGCTCAATATCTTACCTGACAACATGGGCACTGAACCTTTCTTTGCCTTATCCATTCTGAACCTTTTCAGAACTTTGTCTAGGTATGTACTTTGGCTTAAAGCTATTAGGCGTCTTTGTCTATCTCTATAGATTTTGATGCCTAATATATAAGCAGCTTCTCCTAGGTCTTTCATTGAAAAACATTTGTTCAAATAACTCTTCACGTCGTTAAGCATATCAATGTCATTTCCAATAATCAATATGTCATCCACATATAGTACCAAAATTGTCACTGAGCTCCCACTCACTTTCTTGTAGATACAAGCTTCGTAGCAATTTGGAACAAATCCAAAGCTCTTGATCACTTGATCAAAACGAAGGTTCCAACTCCGAGATGCTTGCTTCAGTCCATAAATGGAACGCTGAAGTTTTCACACCTTATCAGCATCCTTAGGATCGACAAAACCTTCGGGCTGCATCATATACAACTCTTCATCAATGTTGCCATTGAGGAACGCAGTCTTGACATCCATCTGCCATATTTCATAATCATGAAATGCAGCAATTGCTAATAAAATCCGAATGGACTTAAACTTCGCTACGGGGGAGAAAGTCTCATCGTAGTCAACACCTTGAACTTTTCGAAAACCTTTCGCGACAAGCCGAGCTTTATAGACAGTAACATTAACATCCGCGTCCGTTTTCTTCTTGAAAATCCATTTGCACTCAACGGCCTTTCGGTCGCTAGGAGGGTCCACCAAAGTCCATACTTGGTTTTCGCTCATGGATCCCAATTCGGATTTCATGGCCTCTAGCCATTTCTCAGAGTCTGGGCTCATCATCGCTTCCTCATAGTTCGTAGGTTCACTGTTGTCTACCAACAAGACAGTTAAGACAGGGTTGTCGTACCACTCAGGAGGGGCACATGACCTTGTCGACCTGCGACGTTCAGCAGCAGCATCGTCCGAAGTTTCATGATCCTCATCATTAGCTTCCTGTCTTGTTGGTGGAGGCGGCACTGGAACAATTTTAGGTGCTGCGCTACTCTCCAACTCGAGAGAAGGTTCAATAACCTCGTCTAGCTCTACTTTCCTCCCACTCACTTCTTTCGAGAGAAACTCCTTCTCAAGAAAGGATCCGTTCTTTGCAACAAACACTTTGCCTTAGGATCTGTGGTAAAAGGTATACCCAATCATTTCCTTAGGGTATTCCATGAAGACGCATTTGTCCGCTTTGGGTTCGAGCTTGTCCGGCATCAACTTCTTGACATAAGCTTCGCATCCCCAAACTTTAAGAAACGACAACTTAGGTTTAACACCAAAGCATAGTTCATACGGTGTCGTCTCAACGGATTATTGTCACTTCGGAGCCTTTGGATCCAGACATTGATATGTGTACACAACTTGCAGATAAGATCACAAACAATACTATCATAATGATTCAATAATAAGTTTAGATCTAAGATCATGGCACTCGGGCCCTAGTGACAAGCATTAATCACAACAAATTGCAACAAAGTCAAATAGCACTAATAGAGATACTAGGCACTATGCCCTAACAGATCTTATTCGATTACATGATAGAACACATCCAATCCCTACCATCCCCAAGCCTACAGCGGGGGATTACTCACTCATGGATGAGGGAAACATCGGTGGTTGATGGAGATGCGTTGGTGATTACGATGGTGATGATCCTCTCGAAATTCCCCGTCCCGGCAGGGTGCCAGAACGTAGTTTCTGGATCCGAATCTTGGTTTTTGGTGGCAACGGCGGAGCGGAACTCTTTCTGGAAAACTATCGAACCCCCCTCTGTTTTTAGGTCGAGAGGCAACTTATAGGCGCAGAGGGAACCCGAGGGGGTGTCCGGGGTGGCTGCACCCCCTAGGTGCGGCCAGTGGTGGGCCCGCGCCTGGCAGGGGTGTGGGCCCCCTAGGCCCCTTCTCCGCCTCGTCTTCTGGCTCCGTTGATCTTCTGGTGAAATATAATTTTTGGCATATTTTCCGGGATTTTTCCTGATAGTTAATTTTCAGCACAAAAACAAGACACCAAGGTAATTCTGCTGAAAACAGCGTCAGTCCGTGTTAGTTGTATCCAAATCACACAAGTTTAGAGGAGAAACAGTAGCAAAAGTTTTTGGGAAAGTAGATACGTTTTGGATGTATCAACTCCCCCCAAGATTAGCTTATTGCTTGTCCTCAAGCAATTCAGTTGAAAACTGAGTGTGATAAAAGAACTTTCACGAACACATTTGCTTCATATGATGTATATATTCTCAGCACAGGAGTAGATGCTTAAACCATTCATAATAAGAAGTATGCAACTAAGTCTACTCAATAGTCATTGCAAGCTATGAAGAGAAACCAACTCAATAATAATAAGTAGCATGAAACATAAACATAAGAAACATTGCAATGCTCATAGTAAGGTATGATAGAGTGGTATCTCGCTTGCCTTTGTTTTTAGAGCACAATATAAATGCCAAGGCACCTCTGAAGTTCAAGTGAAGACTAGAAGTAAAGATATCAGAGATACAAGCATCAAAGTCATGACATAATTAACCAAGTTTTGAGACAAAGACAAGAATGACAATTAAGCTCTCAAGAAGGTGCTCATAGAATAAGTGGTGACTCAACAAGGAAGTGAAAACGGTTTTTGCAAAGTTTGAAAGGCTTCCCAATGCTGAAAGGAAGGTACTCATTAGCTTTGAGCTCTCATTGCCCTATCATAGGCATCTTCATGTGGTTAAGGTGAAAGTGAGGTCCACTCTGAATTATATGCTTGATAGACCATAAACTGGAAATCCCAAGTCCCTTGAGTACGAGGGCCGCTCTGCATGCTACTCAACTTTGGTTACCTGTAAGTTCTTGTCATTGTAAATACATGCATATCATAGAGAACCGCCAACAGGGTACCCCTTGCACATGATACAGAAGCTATCCCGTGATCAAAATGACAAGGCAAGCAGACAATGAGCATCTCAGCGATATTTTTATTTACTATGTGCATAGCTTTTTATTGAGGATGCTTCATAGAATGCTCATTATGGTGATGCTGCAAGTTTCCACCATGATTAGACATGGCTTAGGCTAGCAGCCCAGGCATTTCTCTAACACAATGTATAGACTCCATGAACTCACAAGCTCCCTTTTTATTTCACATCATCGACATCCGTAAACAAAAGAGCAAAGTATCAACTGGATAGGATATCCAAAAAGTGTTGAAAGCGTTCCCCGTGAAAACACGGTTCTGCTGACTCCCAGCATATAATTTGCAAGCATATAACTTTCATGGACAAGTCACAATGGTTCAAGATTATTAAGTGCAAGGAATTAAGTGTGCCATCAAGTTCGTGAGACCTTTACTAACTAACTTTCTCAAAACAGACAAACATTTTATTTGGAAGAAAACAAGGCATATTGAATATGCACTAAAATAGTAAACGATGCTAATAGGTAGATATGGTGGACACAGCTGGCAATATTGGTTTTGGGGAGTTGGAAGCACAGGTAGAGCTCATACTCAGTGCAAGTGAAGGCTAGCAAAAGAGAGGGAGCGACAAACGAGAGAGCAATTACTGTCATAATCATGCTTGTAACAAAACAGGGCTAATTATGGCATGAAAGTGATACAAGAACTATGATAAAAAATAAATCATCGAGGCTTACTGACTATTGATTAGTCATATGCATGTGTGAGCATGTGCCAAGTCGATTCACATGAACCGTCAGAGGAGGATACCATAATATCATACCAAAATATGAATAAAACAATGCAAGCAAACATTCATATGACATGCTACAAACTATTAGCAAGCTGGAGCTAATCATAGACAAGCAAGAACTACTATGCATCCATAATGACATACACCTTACACAAACAGGCTAAGCATGCTCACAATGATGAGTATATGTACAAAAATGAAACAAACAGAGTTCGTTACCAGCCTCTTACCACACCTCGAGTTGTCTTAATCTTCATTATTGCCCTTCACTTGTGTGACTTGAATACTAACATGAAACCAAAATCCACTGAGGACATCTGAACCCTGCAAAGAACTCACAAAACCAAAGAAGAACAACAAATATTATTGGTGTTTTCGATTTTTTTAGAAATAAGCCAACAAAGCAAAAATAGCAAAGCAAAAACAAACCAAGCAAAGCAAAATCTTTTTGGATTTTTTTCTTTTAAGGCAAACCAAACAAGAAGCAAACAAAGAAAGAGAAACAACGAAAATATTTTTGGTATTTTTGTGTTTTTGAGAAAGGAGCAACAAGAACCAAAAAGAAAGCGAAACAATGGATATACAAAGAATCGACCGAACATGATATATATATGAGTATGATGTCGGTATACCTCCCGCCAAGCTTAGGCTTTTGGCCTAAGTGGGGATCAATAGCGCGGGTAGTAACCCCAAGCTGGTGGGTCATCATAGGAATGATCATAGTCAGGTGCTTGCGATGAAGAAGAAGACGCGCCCCAATCAAATGAGGGCTGCTGGTATGAAGACTCTCCCAAGTTGGAGGGTTGAACTGAATTGTCTTCGGCATCCTCTTTAACATTCTCCTCTTGCTGGGAGAGCTCCGCCATATATGTGTCAACCTCCTCCTCCGTAAGCGACCATCCTTGCCTGTTATCAAAGTTAAACAAAGCAGGTGCAGGCAAATGAACTATTTTCTCAGTCCTACCCTTTCTCCAACCTTGCTGGGCAAAAGATAATTCATACGGTAAACTTCTCACATTAGTATCCAGGGACACAAAACCATGTTGAACCATGGATTCAAGATCCATCCTCTCTATGGGGAACTGATAATCTGAATAGTGAGGCTCTAAACCATGGAAAGCTAGCAACCTAGAAGCAATGAGACCTCCAGAAATTCCACCCTTCTCGCAGTTGGTGGTGAGACGGTGAGCTATCAAAGCACCCAGGCTATAAGATCTATTCCTATTCAGAGCAGTTGCGATAAAAGCTAGATCAAAAGAAGACAACTTTCTAGCAATCTTTCTAGCAAGAAAACACTTGGTAATGAAATAGACAAAGTATATAATAGCTGGGAACTGAATGCTCCGAATTTTACCACTTTCCTTTGAGAAGTCAAAACCTTGGCAAATATCAGCATATAAATCCATAAGTGACTTGGGCCTTTCCTTGATCTTCTCACAAGATCCCCACTGAGGTACTCTAATTGCTGCACATAAATCAGCAAAAGGCAGGTCGACGGGTATATTATATATTTTGTAATGGACCATGGGATTAGATGTAGACCAAGTGAACAAGGAAGTCCTGCACAAAAGCCATGGTTAGCTTAACAAATTGAAATGGTTCACCTTCAACAAAGTGTTCCAATCCTGCATTGGCAATCAAGGTTTGGAAATCCTAGGAGATTCCCGCGGTTCTCATAAATTCATGGCATGGATATATGGAAGGAAAAACTGCCTCCTCATGATGAACCTTCATTGGATCAGACACCATCAAGTCATATTGATTCAGTGTACAGGTACTCATCTTCCTTGCTGAAATTTTTAGACAAACATTAAACCAAGTGATTTCTAAGTTGATAAATGATTGGCAACTACTATAGGAACTTGCTAGAGGACTACACATGCATCAAAATAAAGTTTCTAAGCATAGAACAAGCATGCAAGCTCAAACAACCTGTCACCTATAGCAGCAAAATACTCAAGATACAATCTACCAATCACAAATATAATTGGTCAAGTGGAGGAGGCACATACTAAGGAGCAATCTCTCCAAAAATCAGCAGCAAAGATGGGCTGAGCAAGGAGTTCAAAAATTGTGAGAAAGAACAACAATAACTTGAGCTTGAGCAAGTTTTCCGGTGTTTTTCGGGAGAGAGAAAGAAGATGGTTGTGAGGGGGCACCTTGAAGGGGCCTAGGTGGGCCAGACCCCCCTAGGCGCCACCCATAGGTAGGCCGCGCCTACCATGGGTGTGGTGGCCTGGGGTAGCCCCTGGGTCACTTCAGGTGTCTCTCTGGCCCTTTTTTTGAGGAAAATTTTATTTTGAATTTTCTGGGATTTTTCGGGAAACTTTATTTTTGGCCAATTTTCAGGGTATGAAAATTGATTTTCTCGCAGAAACAGTTTTTTCAGAAGAAGCAAAAGCAAACAAAAAGCCAAACTACAAGAGCTCTAAGACAAACTAACAAGCAAACAACTAGCAAAACCAAAGCTAGCAAAGGAAAGACAAAGACTAGGAAGGAGAAAAGTAAAAGAAAGCAAGTATAACCATAGTGGAAACATTATTTTGTTCACTAAAATCCTTTTGTTAACAAGGTTGATCAAGTCTTGTTACCAAAACAATCTTGCATAAAACAAAACTTTGCATTCCACAAGGTGATTATGTTACCTCATACTTGATAGCAATGGTCCAAATCATAATAGTTTCAAAATTTTCTTGTGGAATGAGACAATATATTTCTCCAACCTTGATGCTCTCAATATTTTCAATGGAATTCAGGCAATAGCTTCTAACAACCTTCTTGGGGAAATAAATAGTATGCTCTTTGTCATCAATATTGAATGTTACTTTTCCTTGATTACAATTAATGACAGCACCTGCAGTATTAAGAAAAGGTCTCCCAAGAATAATGGTTATATTACCATCTTCAGGCATTTCAAGCACCACAAAATCAGTCAAAACCAAGCAATTATGAGCCACTTGAACAGGAACATCCTCACATATACCAACAGGAATAGTAGTTGACTTATCAACCATTTGCAAAGATATATCAGTTGGTATCAACTTTTCTAGCCAGAGTCTTTTGTAGAGAGAAAAAGGCATAACACTAACTCCAGCTCCCAAATCACATAAAGCAGTTCTAACATAATTATTCTTAATAGATCAAGGAATAGTTGGTATACCTGGATCACTAAGTTTCTTTGGAACCTTACCATTGAAAGAGTAATTAGCAAGCAAAGTAGAAATCTCCTCATTAGGAATCTTCCTTTTATTAGAGACAATATCCTTCATATACTTTGAATAAGGAGGCAATTTAATAGCATCATTCAAAGGAATTTGCAAAAATAAAGGTTTCATCCACTCACAAAACTTGTTGTAGTGTTCTTCCTCCTTTGACTTGTGTTTCTTACCTGGAAAAGGGATAGGTTTCTGCACCCAAGGTTGTAACTACCTCGGTGAATTACGCTCCTAGTTACAAGCCTAGATGAGCAGAAATGGTTGAAATAGTACGGTGGGGCCCAAATGCCACTCACAGGTAGACCTTTCGGCCGTCCCAACCATTTCCAAATAGCGGGACAAGAACGGGCGGCGTAATCGGCAGGCGAAGGGACCAACTACATACACAAATGAGTATGTATGCAAGCCACCATACAATAGTACATCAGAGCCATTCCATCTAAAAAGAAAGGAAATATAGCAACGCCATACGGCAAGATCCAAATATCCTAGATAGATATAATAGTTTAGGATATCTCCTCATACATCAAACATCAGAGTATCAAGCGGAAGCGGAAGACAAAATCCGAGTACGGATAAGAAGCAAATCGGCATAAGATGCCCCATAAATAAGCACATCCTGCCCACAGATCTCACGGATCCCCGTTCCCGGAATCTCTACACCGAATGATCGTTGCCCACATCGTCCGTCTCTTCCACCCAGTATCCATCTTGTGAGTGTACCTGTTCATCTGAACCAATAATTTATCGTGTGAGACCCTAGGGGTACTCAGCAAGTATTTATGCCTCTAAAGGGGACACAACCTGGGGTGACGCAATTGCAGCAAAAGATAAACCCTAGCAATTCTATAGATACTCGCTAACCATCCGCCTAACCAGAGATAGACGGATGTCCGTGAATTAATAACAACAGTTGTAACAGTTATAACGGTAATATCCACAGATCCATCCTCCTCCTCGCTTACCGACGAGGAAGCAGACGAACAACCCCCCCATCCGTTGGCAGTTTTATTAACCATTCCATGAGTGTTGCACTATTTACTAGTCAGGTACCTAGTCTAGTCAAATTAGAAGCGGTACTTTAGTTATACTTGTCTATGATCGAGAAACTGTGCTCCAAGTCGTCCATAACCGCGGACACGGCTTTCAGAAAGTTTTACCCTGCAGGGGTGCACAAATAGCAACACACACTCGATATGCCTCGGAAAAACCAAATCAAAACCCAACGAGGCAGTCACGACAAAGCGATCACAGGATTCAGAAATATTTCAGGGGGCCACCCCATTGAGCTACCCGCAACGAAGTTAGCTAACTCCGAGACGGCCTCAAGGTTTGCGCCAGTGGCTGTGAACGACTGGGAACCCGAAAATGTGACTGGGCTTGTCGACACCGCGAAAACACTCCGCTTCCCTAAACAGTACAGTGTGCAGTACCTCGCACAATTTAAATAAAGCAGTAAAGCATGGCATAAGTACAGGATAGTAAATAAAACCTCAAACTAGTTTGTGGCCCCAAGAAATAAGAATGAATCAAGCTCTGGCTCAGGGGGGTTCATAAGCCTCCCGGATGTGGATAGCGCGAATATTCAAGGGACAGGAATCAAGTACTCGGGGTCCTACGGGACACAAGTGAGCCTGAAAAACCAAATAGCGAATATGGCTCACCGATGCCACTTTCATTAGTTATCCCATTACTACTCAGATTAAGTTGTATAGGTACCTCGTTTTCCATCAGACACTCACATACCCTACACATGCTGTTCTACGACTCGCATGGCTCAAACAACTCATGTAGTAATGGCTCATGGGATGGAGGAACAAGCTTTGGTGGGGTTTAAAAGTAAAGGCTATGCAATACTTGGGATTCAATTTAATGCAATCGCGACTCAATGATGCAAGAAGAAGATAGAGGCAATAGGTACTATATGTATGCAAGCATGTGGTAGTGCTTGCCTGACAGCTCAGTTGAAGCAAGGGATGGATCTGGGTAGTGCTCCTGGTTCTCTTGATATATCCCCTGCTCAGCGTCTATTCGAAGAAGAACCAAACAAACAAGGGCCAGCATAAATAAAGTGCACAAGCATGTGATTAAAATGCGACAAGCAAACAATCATGCCATGATGAATGATGCACAATTTGCATGGCAATAAGTAGCATGGCATGGGTGAGGTGTGGAATACAAGAATAAATCATTTTATTGAGTTTTGGCCCCATTTTATCCTCATATCAGTTGCTGTATACAATATATTTATATGATGCATGCTTCAAATCAAAACATGGAATGCATAAACAGAAAGGTCTCGTCGAGCTAATCATTTTAGACATATTATTTGTTAAATTTGGAGTTATAAAACAAAAGTTATTAATTAATTAAGAAAAGGGCATTTTAATGTAATTTTAATTAACTTGGAAAAAAAAGTGTACAAAATATATTTTGGATGGCATATTTGAATTCCTCATATTTTTCTGATTTGAAAACATATATTATTTGTTTAATTTGGATTTGTATTTTAAAAGTTATTTCAAAACAGAATTAAATTTGAATTTGAATTAATTTGGAAAAGATTTGAATTAAAATAGATACAGAGAAATACTTTTTCTACACAGGATTAGCTAGCCACAGACTATGACAGGTGGGTCCAGCGCTGACTCAGCAGCACAGCGCGCAGAAAAAGATTCTCACCGCGGCTGCTGCCAGCCACAGAGAGTGACAGGCGGGCCCGACAGGAACTGCGGCCCCACGTGACAGAGGGTGAGTGCGGGGCTGCCACGTGGCACAGCGGGGGAGCACGGGTTGAGGCCAGAGAAACGGGGGGGCTCTTTTGCAAGATTGCTCGGCGGCTGACTGGTGGGCCAAAAAGGAGCGCGGGTTTAGCCGAAAGAAGCTGCAGGGGGTTATGCGCAAAAGGACACCCGACCCCACTGTTCCTCTTCTCTGCGGACGGATCGGTGCTCGCATCGGCAGAGCGCGGCGCGCGGGACTCGAACGCGCGACCTGGGCGTGCGCGCGGAGGCGGTCACCGCTGGGCTAGGGCGGGGTAGGTGTCAGGGAGGTGGGCGCGGCCTAGGTATGGTTCTGTGCGGCGAGAGCGAGCAGACAGAAACGTGCGGCGACGCGCAGAGGGCGTTCGACGTAAGGGCCGGCGGATCTAGGGATTCACGGCGAAGGGGACCATGCCAGGGAGGTTGCGTGGCTCACCGAGGGTGTGTCCGTGTGGTCGGATCGGCTCGAGGCGCAGGGGAACGGCGACGATGCAGACGGACCGAGGACTAGGGTTTCGCGTCGGGTCGGTGGTGGTCCAGCGCTCCTGGGGCTCCTCCTCCTCGACGGCGAGTACCAGACGATGCAGGGGAGCCTCCTCGATCTTCCAGGCCACTTCACGGACGCGCGGCTCGACTGGATCAACGGAACGGAGTAGAGGCCGACGGTGGGCGGCTATGGGGTAGCTGGTGGCGGTGGAGAAGAAGGGAGGAGAGGGGCCGGTTTGGGGCGGATATGGCAAAGCAGAGGCGAGGCAGAGAGGTGGGAGAGGATAGGAACGGAGAGAGGGAGTGGGTAGATGGCATGGTGGAGGGGAAAGGTGGCTCGGGCACCTTTTTCCTCCTCTCCTACTCACGTGCTCGGGCAGGGGCAGGAGCAGGGCGAGGTGGTGAAGGGGAGCTGGCAGGTGGGGACGGCAGGGACGGTGGAGGAGGGGTCTGGCTCGGGTGCCCCTTGTGGCAGAGAGAAAAGGAGAGGGGGAGGCTCGGTTTAGCTAGGGTAGAGGGATGGGTGGCTCGGGCTAGGCTTGGTACTAGGGTTGGGTAGAGGGGTGTGGGACCAGGGTGACCAGGTGGGCTAGCTAGATAGAGAGAAGAGAGAGGCCGAGAGAGAGGGTGGCATGGTAGCTAGGGTTTGGTTTAGAGGGGGTGGTGTAGAGAGGGTGTATGGTGATGATGGGGTAGGTGATATGAGTGGCATGGTTTAGGGTTTTTAGGGAGAGATAGATGGAGTGGCTTTCTTTTGACAAGACCAAGCTAGAACATGACAAGCTCCAACAAGATCAAGGCAAGAAAAAGAGAGGGATGTGGTGATAGGGTTTAAGCAAGATCAAACTAGATCAAGCCAAAAGAAGGGATAGAGATAGAGATGATCCACTCAAAAATCAAATAAAATCCAAAAGACAAGCAAAAGGTGGTACTTGCATGGCCCATGCAAAGTATTTAATACCATGTTTATTTTGTGAAAACAATTATATCACATGGCCTTAATCTTATGCATTCCCACAAGTGGAATAAAGCCAAACCAAGAATTTAAAAGGAAGCCCCAAGTGGAATGGATGGAGATGACCACATTGGATTATAATTGGGACTTGCTAGTGTGTGTATGTGCCACTAGGTATTTAGTAAGCCCAAAAATATCCAAACATGAAAATAACCCCAAAACAACACACATGGGAACTTAGAAAAGGGTTCCACTCACAAGGCATGCAACGATGGCCATGTGGCTCTCATATATCAATAATGTGAAAACAACATGATGCCAAGATGAGAGCATGTGGAAAAGAATTGGATCCATCCCAACCCACATGAGCTAGAGGTAAACTCAAACAAAGTGCAAAGCTCATATTTAGTTGGATGGTGGAATTATAAGGTGGTGAAAGAAAGGTGGTGGAGTTAATAAGAGATATGCCCCCAACTCAACTTGGGCATTAAACAATATATCAAGACCCAAATACAATATCAAGAGGCAAATACAATTAATAATGCATATGAGATAAGAACCAAATGGAAAAGGGTTTTATATGATGCTCAAATGCAAGGTGGCATGATGACATGAGCATGATATAATGATGATGCAACAATTATATATATAAAGTAGCATTTATATAGACTAGGCTAGTAGCACTGCAATTGTTAGACAATTGGGATGCTACAACTCTCCCCCACTAAACAAGAATCTCGCCCCGAGATTCCTAGGAAAAGGAAAACAACACAAGGAGAGGCGGGTGTTAGAACGAAGGTGACCCTCACATTCCCAAATTGATAAACAACGGAATGGTGCGACCACTACACCTTGCAAAACTTGCTAGACTTGTTGCGAGTCTTGCGTTTTGCTTGAGAAACAACGGTTAGAAGAGTTGAAGGATTGTCGTAAGACAAGAAGGATTGGATGGACATAGCTCCGTTTTTCTCAAGAACATGATAAAAGAATAGAACCACTTGTGAAAGAAAGGACAAGATGATGTATCATGGATAAAGACACACCATTAAGATTAAAGATTTACCGTTACTAGAGAGGATGAATCTTTGTCTCGCCGGAAGAGAAAGATCTAGTTTGGAGAGGTTTTGAACCACTATGACAATAGCATCGTACCTTCCCTCAGATTTGAGAAATGAAGCATGGAAACAATATTGCCTTCAAACAATAGAGTCCCTTGATAACAACAGAAAGATTTAGTTAGACATCGTCGGATTAGATTCTTGTTGCGCCGGTAAGAACCAAAGGATCACGCAATTGAGGTGCGCGGATATAACTTCCAGAGACGGATGTGAAGCTAGATCATGGTGGAATCCCGAGAAGCAAAGAATATAGAGGATCTGGAGTTTATTGTAGAGATACTTATTGCTTTCTTTAGCCTTGAGGCTAACGCAATAGATTTGCGGCTGATGGCATCAACCATAACTGGCTTTACCACAGAAAACGAATTGATGGAACAAAGAGAGATAGCTTCCTTTCATCTTGTCTCGGGATGTCGAGCATCGGTAGAAAGACGAGGGTAGAAAAGAGTTTGCGTTTGTTTCCACCAGGTAATTGATGATTTTGCTCCATGTAGAATAGACAGACCACCAACAAGAGATTATTGATTACTTTCTTCGAGAGAGCACTCCGGTAAAACAAGGACGGAAGTAAAAGTATCGAGAGATAAAGGCCACTTCTAACTTCCGTGGAATGAGTGAAATCACATTAATTCACCAATTCAATGTACAAGAGCGAATGATAAGAGTAGTGGTATGGTAGCTACTCCATCCCGCACTCAAAGCATTACTCCGTACATGAATAAGAAAACCATGCAACCCAACTTCCGAAACAGACTGAAGGTATTGACGATAACTCGTGGAACTTCGTTAGAAAACAAGGATAGATGCAAACGATTCGCCGGATTCATAGATAGATAAGGGTGATTATGTCATCGTCATATCGTAAGTAACCAGGCCACCGGAAAGATATGAAGGAAGATTACGGAGACAACTGCAAGATTCAACAGCTACAGAAAAAAGATAACACCAACTTGAACGGAAGGAATACAAGATCTGGAAGGACTTCATGGCCTCCTGTGGATTGAGCATAGACGATAGAACAAGAGGGTTTCAAAGATTACTTAACGAGACTGAGGTTAAAGAACTCCATATTCTTCTTGAAAAGATTGAGAGAGATTTAGCAGTCTTGAGGAAGATCTTTAGCGAAAGGACGATGATAACCTGCCAACAAGGAAAACTCCGGGTTTGATTGAAGATGGAGGATGGAATTAACAATGGACTTGCTAATTCCGGAATTGAAGTGATGTATTTAGCAGAAGGACGTGGTCGAGATAGGTGACTTCAAAAATTCAGAATTCTCACTTTGTGACTTTGCACACAGGCAGTGCTCACGAAGCTTGAGAGAAAGAGACACAGATGATCTTCCATGTCCTTCCATTGATATGGAATAGGCAAGCATATTATCAACATATACCACCATGGATTAACAAGATATTCCCAGAATACCAAGTTCAAAAGGCGAGAGAAACGAACAAATGCTCGAACACTTCCTGAGCTCAACGCTCTTAGAAAGATCAATATTAAGAGCACGGGTTCGTGTTGAAGAAGATGCACTGGAAGAATAGATTATCTGGTCCTTCGGAAGAAAAAGAGATGTCACCTGGTTCACATTGTCGATAGGATCACCGGTTACGAAGATAAAGCGATCTTGGATAAGAACCGATGATAGCACATACCTCAAGCAAAACTACCGAGATGAAAAGATGCAATTCCCTCGTATCAAAGAGAATTTTGCAGATATGGGGTTCAAAAAGATGTGCAGCATGATGGACAGATGATAGACCGCCGTAGTGCCTTGGGAAACTCCAGATTGCCAAAAATGCTTGAATATGCATAGATATGATCACGGTGTACTCAAAAACACAGGAGATAACCTTATCCTCCAGATGGTGACGGTTGATAGCATTTTTCCATATTCCAATCGACACTTATCATGAGTGGAATATAGCTATGCCGAGAGCCAAATTACAATCATCAGCATCGGATCGACACACGTTATGTAATTAGCCCAAGAGAATTGGAGATGAAACGAAACTCCAGGATTAAGCGCCGGTGACAAAAGAATGGGTTAGCATGGACATGCTGATAAAAGGGAGATAGATAATGTTTCACACACGACTGAAGAGGAGTGTGGAAACACAGATGTGTCAAAGAAAAAAATTCCGCATTTTTCGGCATTAAAATACCAATAGATGCGCAAAATCACTTATCAGATAGAGTTTAGCAACTGATGCTTGCACAGAAAGTGGAGTTGCTAGAAGGAAGGACACCCTTAAGAAGATGGCACCGGTTAACAAAGAGTCAGATAGATCGCGCCGGTTTTCAAAAAGGCTATCGGTATGGAATGTACCAACAGTTGATAACCAAAAGGCAGATTGTGATAACAAACTGGATGCAACAGATAAACAAGGAGTTACACACACACACAACCTATGGTACTACGGAAACCCAGAACACGTGAACCCTAGTTGGAATTTTAAGAAGAGGATTGAAAACGTTACACTTCCTTACCAGAAAAAGGGGGGTGGGTGGGTAAGAAGAAAAATGGAAGCAGTCCTACTCTCGCGTTTTGTTTTTCCCTAGTATACATAGCTACCAAAAATAATTGCTAGACTGACAACGACCATCTAGCTGAGACCCTGAAGGTCGGGATGGCTCTGATACCAATTGTAACTACCTCGGTGAATTACGCTCCTAGTTACAAGCCTGGATGAGCAGAAATGGTTGAAATAGTACGGTGGGGCCCAAATGCCACTCACAGGTAGACCTTTCGGCCGTCCCAACCATTTCCAAACAGCGGGACAAGAACGGGCGGCGTAATCGGCAGGCGAAGGGATCAACTACATACACAAATGAGTATGTATGCAAGCCACCATACAATAGTACATCAGAGCCATTCCATCTAAAAAGAAAGGAAATATAGCAACGCCATATGGCAAGATCCAAATATCCTAGATAGATATAATAGTTTAGGATATCTCCTCATACATCAAACATCAGAGTATCAAGCGGAAGCGGAAGACAAAATCCGAGTATGGATAAGAAGCAAATCGGCATAAGATGCCCCATAAATAAGCACATCCCGCCCACAGATCTCACGGATCCCCGTTCCCGGAATCTCTACACCGAATGATCGTTGCCCACATCGTCCGTCTCTTCCACCCAGTATCCATCTTGTGAGTGTACCTGTTCATCTGAACCAATAATTTATCGTGTGAGACCCTAGGGGTACTCAGCAAGTCTTTATGCATCTAAAGGGGATACAACCTGGGGTGACGCAATTGCAGCAAAAGATAAACCCTAGCAATTCTATAGATACTCGCTAACCATCCGCCTAACCAGAGATAGACGGATGTCCGTGAATTAATAACAACAGTTGTAACAGTTATAACGGTAATATCCACAGATCCATCCTCCTCCTCTCTTACCGACGAGGAAGCGGACGAACAACCCCCCCCATCCGTTGGCAGTTTTATTAACCATTCCATGAGTGTTGCACTATTTACTAGTCAGGTACCTAGTCTAGTCAAATTAGAAGCGGTACTTTAGTTATACTTGTCTATGATCGAGAAACTGTGCTCCAAGTCGTCCATAACCGCGGACACGGCTTTCAGAAAGTTTTACCCTGCAGGGGTGCACAAATAGCAACACACACTCGATATGCCTCGGAAAAACCAAATCAAAACCCAACGAGGCAGTCACGACAAAGCGATCATAGGATTCAGAAATATTTCAGGGGGCCACCCCATTGAGCTACCCGCAACGAAGTTAGCTGACTCCGAGACGGCCTCAAGGTTTGCGCCAGTGGCTGTGAACGACTGGGAACCCAAAAATGTGACTGGGCTTGTCGACACCGCGAAAACACTCCGCTTCCCTAAACAGTACAGTGTGCAGTACCTCGCACAATTTAAATAAAGCAGTAAAGCATGGCATAAGTACAGGATAGTAAATAAAACCTCAAACTAGTTTGTGGCCCCAAGAAATCAGAATGAATCAAGCTCTGGCTCAGGGGGGTTCATAAGCCTCCCGGATGTGGATAACGCGAATATTCAAGGAACAGGAATCAAGTACTCGGGGTCCTACGGGACACAAGTGAGCCTGAAAAACCAAATAGCGAATATGGCTCACCGATGCCACTTTCATTAGTTATCCCATTACTACTCAGATTAAGTTGTATAGGTACCTCGTTTTCCATCAGACACTCACATACCCTACACATGCTGTTCTACGACTCGCATGGCTCAAACAACTCCTGTAGTAATGGCTCATGGGATGGAGGAACAATCTTTGGTGGGGTTTAAAAGTAAAGGCTGTGCAATACTTGGGATTCAATTTAATGCAATCGCGACTCAATGATGCAAGAAGAAGATAGAGGCAATAGGTACTATATGTATGCAAGCATGTGGTAGTGCTTGCCTGGCAGCTCAGTTGAAGCAAGGGATGGATCTGGGTAGTGCTCCTGGTTCTCTTGATATATCCCCTGCTCAGCGTCTATTCGAAGAAGAACCAAACAAACAAGGGCCAACATAAATAAAGTGCACAAGCATGTGATTAAAATGCGACAAGCAAACAATCATGCCATGATGAATGATGCACAATTTGCATGGCAATAAGTAGCATGGCATGGGTGAGGTGTGGAATACAAGAATAAATCATTTTATTGAGTTTTGGCCCCATTTTATCCTCATATCAGTTGCTGTATACAATATATTTATATGATGCATGCTTCAAATCAAAACATGGAATGCATAAACAGAAAGGTCTCGTCGAGCTAATCATTTTAGACATATTATTTGTTAAATTTGGAGTTATAAAACAAAAGTTATTAATTAATTAAGAAAAGGGCATTTTAATGTAATTTTAATTAACTTGGAAAAAAAAGTGTACAAAATATATTTTGGATGGCATATTTGAATTCCTCATATTTTTCTGATTTGAAAACATATATTATTTGTTTAATTTGGATTTGTATTTTAAAAGTTATTTCAAAACAGAATTAAATTTGAATTTGAATTAATTTGGAAAAGATTTGAATTAAAACAGATACAGAGAAATACTTTTTCTACACAGGATTAGCTAGCCACAGACTATGACAGGTGGGTCCAGCGCTGACTCAGCAGCACAGCGCGCAGAAAAAGATTCTCACCGCGGCTGCTGCCAGCCACAGAGAGTGACAGGCGGGCCCGTCAGGAACTGCGGCCCCACGTGACAGAGGGTGAGTGCGGGGCTGCCACGTGGCACAGCGGGGGAGCGCGGGTTGAGGCCAGAGAAACGGGGGGCTCTTTTGCAAGATTGCTCGGCGGCTGACTGGTGGGCCAAAAAGGAGCGCGGGTTTAGCCGAAAGAAGCTGCAGGGGGTTATGCGCAAAAGGACGCCCGACCCCACTGTTCCTCTTCTCCGCGGACGGATCGGTGCTCGCATCGGCAGAGCGCGGCGCGCGGGACTCGAACGCGCGACCTGGGCGTGCGCGCGGAGGCGGTCACCGCTGGGCTAGGGCGGGGTAGGTGTCAGGGAGGTGGGCGCGGCCTAGGTATGGTTCTGTGCGGCGAGAGCGAGCAGACAGAAACGTGCGGCGGCGCGCAGAGGGCGTTCGACGTAAGGGCCGGCGGATCTAGGGATTCACGGCGAAGGGGACCATGCCAGGGAGGTTGCGTGGCTCACCGAGGGTGTGTCGGTGTGGTCGGATCGGCTCGAGGCGCAGGGGAACGGCGACGACGCAGACGGACCGAGGACTAGGGTTTTGCGTCGGGTCGGTGGTGGTCCAGCGCTCCTGGGGCTCCTCCTCCTCGACGGCGAGTACCGGACGATGCAGGGGAGCCTCCTCGATCTTCCAGGCCACTTCACGGACGCGCGGCTCGACTGGATCAACGGAACGGAGTAGAGGCCGACGGTGGGCGGCTATGGGGTAGCTGGTGGCGGTGGAGAAGAAGGGAGGAGAGGGGCCGGTTTGGGGCGGATATGGCGAAGCAGAGGCGAGGCAGAGAGGTGGGAGAGGATAGGAACGGAGAGAGGGAGTGAGTAGATGGCATGGTGGAGGGGAAAGGTGGCTCAGGCACCTTTTTCCTCCTCTCCTACTCACGTGCTCGGGCAGGGGCAGGAGCAGGGCGAGGTGGTGAAGGGGAGCTGGCAGGTGGGGACGGCAGGGACGGTGGAGGAGGGGTCTGGCTCGGGTGCCCCTTGTGGCAGAGAGAAAAGGAGAGGGGGAGGCTCGGTTTAGCTAGGGTAGAGGGATGGGTGGCTCGGGCTAGGCTTGGTACTAGGGTTGGGTAGAGGGGTGTGGGACCAGGGTGACCAGGTGGGCTAGCTAGATAGAGAGAAGAGAGAGGCCGAGAGAGAGGGTGGCATGGTAGCTAGGGTTTGGTTTAGAGGGGGTGGTGTAGAGAGGGTGTATGGTGATGATGGGGTAGGTGATATGAGTGGCATGGTTTAGGGTTTTTAGGGAGAGATAGATGGAGTGGCTTTCTTTTGACAAGACCAAGCTAGAACATGACAAGCTCCAACAAGATCAAGGCAAGAAAAAGAGAGGGATGTGGTGATAGGGTTTAAGCAAGATCAAACTAGATCAAGCCAAAAGAAGGGATAGAGATAGAGATGATCCACTCAAAAATCAAATAAAATCCAAAAGACAAGCAAAAGGTGGTACTTGCATGGCCCATGCAAAGTATTTAATACCATGTTTATTTTGTGAAAACAATTATATCACATGGCCTTAATCTTATGCATTCCCACAAGTGGAATAAAGCCAAACCAAGAATTTAAAAGAAAGCCCCAAGTGGAATGGATGGAGATGACCACATTGGATTATAATTGGGACTTGCTAGTGTGTGTATGTGCCACTAGGTATTTAGTAAGCCCAAAAATATCCAAACATGAAAATAACCCCAAAACAACACACATGGGAACTTAGAAAAGGGTTCCACTCACAAGGCATGCAACGATGGCCATGTGGCTCTCATATATCAATAATGTGAAAACAACATGATGCCAAGATGAGAGCATGTGGAAAAGAATTGGATCCATCCCAACCCACATGAGCTAGAGGTAAACTCAAACAAAGTGCAAAGCTCATATTTAGTTGGATGGTGGAATTATAAGGTGGTGAAAGAAAGGTGGTGGAGTTAATAAGAGATATGCCCCCAACTCAACTTGGGCATTAAACAATATATCAAGACCCAAATACAATATCAAGAGGCAAATACAATTAATAATGCATATGAGATAAGAACCAAATGGAAAAGGGTTTTATATGATGCTCAAATGCAAGGTGGCATGATGACATGAGCATGATATAATGATGATGCAACAATTATATATATAAAGTAGCATTTATATAGACTAGGCTAGTAGCATTGCAATTGTTAGACAATTGGGATGCTACAAAGGTTCTCTCTCTTTACCATGCTTATTAGCAATAAAATCTTCCTTTGTGTACCTAGTGTTCTTAGTGTGCTTCTCAGGTTCTTCCTCAACTTCCTCCTTATCAGGAGCATCATTTTTATCATTACCATTCTTAGTTTCAGCATCAAAGACAAATATACTATTAGGATCTACAGCAGGTTCAAGTGGTTCCTCAACTCTCTTATGTTTCTTTTTCTTCCTCTTATGGGGACTACCACTACTCTCACCTTGTTGAGAGTCCTGCTCAATTATTTTAGGGTGTCCCTCAGGATATAAAGGATCTTGAGTAGCTATACCACTCCTAGTTCTAATTCCATAAGCATGTTTATCTCCTAAAGCATTAACTAGCATATCCTTTTGCACCTTAGCAAGTTGATCAAGGTGGGTTTGAACTATTTGAAAGTGTTTACAAAGCATTTTATTATCTATAGAAGTTCTTTCCACAATATCTTTCAACTCATGGATAGCTCTAGAGTTTTCCAATAAATGATTCTGAACTTGTTTATTAAAATTACCTTGCTTAACAATAAAAATGTCCAGTTCCTCTAAACATTGATCAGGAGGTTTACCATAAGGAATATCACCTTCATCAAAGTGTTGGACAGAGTGCACCTCAATAGTTGATGAGTGGGGAATTGACTTACATAATTCTTCTATAGGAGGTAGATTCTTCACATCTTCAGCTCTAATACCTTTCTTCTTTAGACATTTCTTAGCTTCCTTCATCACTTCATCATTTAATGCAATAACTCCCCTCTTCTTTGGTGTTGGTGTTGGAACTGGTTCAGGAGTAATAGGCTCAGGTGTATTTAGCTCAGTTGAGGTCCAATCATCATAATTCTTGCTTATATTAGCCATTAATTCTTCAGCATCTGTAGGAGTTCTTTTCCTAAAAACATAATCAGCAAAGCTATCTAGGTAGGTCCTAGAATCATCAGTTAGTCCATTATAATAAATATCAAGAAGCTCATTCTTAGGCAATGGACATCCAGGATGTCCATGAATCAAGGCACAGAACCTTGTCCATGACTGAGACAGTTTCTCTTCTTCTCCCTGTTTAAAATCAAAAAGTCTCTACAAAGCAGCATGTCTAGCACTGGGAGGAAAATATTTCTGGAAGAAATAAGCAATCAAGCAATCAGGGCTATCAATGGAACTAGAAAATAATCTATTAAACCAAGCCCTAGCTTCTCCTTTTAGTGAAAAAGGGAAGATCTTTGTAACAAAGTATTTGCGCATCTTAAAATCATCAGAGAATAAAGCACTCATAGTAGAAAGCTCATTCATATGAGCCACAACACTCTCATTTTCAGTCCCACAGAAAGGTTCTTTCTCAATAATGTCCAAATAGGATAAATCAAGAGAGAAATCATAATCTTTATCTTTAATATCTATGGGAGAGGTGGAAAACTTAGGATCAGAGGACAGTTTAGGCATAATAGTACGTCTAGCAAGGAGACTCTTAATAGCACTAGTACCATATGTGTTTCGGCACTCTTCAACAAATTCATCAGTGAACTCAATGTAACCATCATTAATATCATAACTCTCACTAGACTCAGGTGAGCTAACAAGTGTAATAGTGTCTTCACTAGGAGTTTCGGTATTTCCTAGACTAGCCATAGTAGCATCTAGGAAAGGACCTAATGAACCACTCGCATCAAGCACAGTAGAAGTAACATCATGAGCATCAAAAGCAGTTTCAGATTCAGCAGTAGTAGCAGTGTGTGTAGCATGAGTATATGGTGGTGGTGTAACAAGCTTACTTATAACAAACTGTGAATCAAGAGCAACCAAGGTGTTTAGGACTGTACCTCTTCTTGTATTGGATGGTAAAATATGGAACTTTCCATCACGAGACTTCCCCAACGTGCCAGAACGGAGTTTCTGGATCCGAATCTTGGTTTCTGGTGGCGACAGCGGAGCGGAACTCTTTCTAGAAAACTATCGAACCCCCTCTGTTTTTAGGTCGAGAGGAAACTTATAGGTGCAGAGGGAACCCGAGGGGGTGCCCGGGCTGGATGCACCCCTAGGAGCGGCCAGTGGTGGGCCCGTGCCTGGCAGGGGTGTGGGCCCCCCAGACCCCTTCTCCGTCTCGTCTTCTGGCTCCATGGATCTTCTGGTGAAATATAATTTTTGGCATATTTTTCGGGATTTTTCCTGATAGTTGATTTTCTACACAAAAACAAGACACCAAGGTAATTCTGCTGAAAACAGCGTTTGTCCATGTTAGTTGTATCCAAATCACACAAGTTTATAGGATAAACAATAGAAAAAGTGTTCGGGAAAGTAGATATGTTTTGGACGTATCAGTTGGTAATCTCATGTCCCTTGAATACGAGGGCCGCTCCTCATGCTACTCAAATTTAGTCACTTGTAAGTTCTTGTCATAGTAAGTACATGTGTATCATAGAGAACCGCCAATGGGGTACCCCTTGCACATGATACAGGAGCTATCCCATAATCAAAATGACAAGGCAAGCAGACAATGAGCATCTCAGCAATCTTATTTACCATGGGAAAATAGTGTTTTTTCTCTCTTTCCTCTTTTCAATATGTCTCTTTTTATAAGAAGAAAGCTTCATAGATGTCATTATGGTGACGCTGCAAGTTTCCACCATGATTAGGCATGGCTTAGGCTAGCGGCCCAGGCGTTTCTCTAACACACATACATAACTCCATCGACTTACAAGCTCCCCTTTTATTTCACACCGATGACATCCATAGGCAAAAGAGCATGATATCAACTGAGTACAAAGTACATGTGCAATGTTGAAAGCGTTCCCCGTGACAACACGGTTCTACTAATTCCAACTTATAAGTGCAAGCATATACAACAAAGTTGTCACAATGGTTCAAGTTTATTAGGGGCAAAGAATATAAAGTGTGCCATCAAGTTCATGAGGGCTTTAATCACTAAGTTTTCACATAACAAAATAGTTTTTAATTAGAAGATAGTTGAAAACAAGAATATGCTTGGAATGGTGTAACACACCATGCGTAGGAGTTTATAGTGGACACTTTGGAATAACTTGGTTTCTTGGGAGTTGGAAGCATGAGTAGAACTTACTCATACAAGTGGAGGCTAACAAAAGACTGGGAGTAACCAACTAAGAGAGCAATAATGGCCATAATCATGCAGTGAAACAAAGCATACTAATCAAAGCAAAGAATGGCACTACAAGTCAAGGACTAAATGATCATAGAGGCTATGGTGACTTGTCATAGTCATAACATGGTGTGAGCATTGCCAAGTCAACCCAAGCAAAGCATCAAAGGATAATACCACAATACTATGCGTTTGCATGCTAAAACAACGCATAATTTCTTCAAGGCACACTAAGAAATCCCAAACAAGACATGCTACAGCAATAATCACTAAGAATAATGCCAAAACAACACCTAGCATGTCATGCTAAAGTCTAAGTCACAGTCAAAGCAAGCTCATCTTGTACTATTCAAGAACGAACTTTCTACTCCTTTCCAACACCAATCAACTTATTTGCAACAACACAGTGAGAATGGGGGTCCAAACTACTTTATTCAAGGAAACTAAAATGAAAACTAAGACGCTCCAAGAACAACACAAGAGTGCATGAAACAATAAAAACGAAGTGTCTAGAAAGACCTGAGCTTTTTATTGATGAAGAAGGGGATGCCTTGGGCATCCCCAAGCTTTGACGCTTGTACCTCTTGAATATTTCTTGGGATGACATGGGGTGGCATCCCCAAGATTGAGATTTTGTCCATTCTTCATCTCATTACATCATTCTCTCTCTACACCTGAAAATTTTCCTTCATACAAAATTTCACACAATCTTCATTAGCAACATTAGTGTATTCAAAAGATAATAGACCTTTGGGTTTAGCTTTAGAACAGCAAAAATTTCACTACAAACACAAGCTACTGTAGCAATTCCCTCAAAAAGCTCAATTTTCCAAAAAGTACCCAAAAAGGAATCAGTAAGAAGCAAATGCAAATAATGGCAGAAATCTGTCAAAACAGACCAGCAGGTAGAAACCAATTTTTTTGAAGACCTTATGTTGCTCAAATCAAAAAGTGTTGAACTAACAAAAGTTAGCTGCTGGGAAATTTATTCAGAAAATATCAGCTCAATCCGACTTACAGAGATTCCTCACGAATTTTTACGGTGGAGCAAAAAAATCTGTTTCGGGATAGCAACTCCCCAAATCTTACTTCCCTCTCATTAGAGGTTATTCTTGGCACAAAAAAAGCAAATAAAAAGGATAAGGAGAGGTCATTACTGAATTAATAACTTCCAAGACTCGAGAAAACTTTTGGGTTATCTCCCAATAAGTACTTTTCTTTAACGACTTTAAGTTAGGCATGATAGTTTGAGAAGATGCTCACATAAGAAATATGAATTGAAGTAAAAGAGAGCATAAAAAAGCAAATTTAAAACACATTTAAGTCTAACCCACTTACTATGCATAGGAATCTTGTATGCAAATACACTCACAAAGAACAAAGTGGCAGGCATAGGAAGATAAAACAAGAGTAACTTCAAAACTATTAGCACATAGAGAAGTGTTTTGGTACCATGAAAACTTCTACAACCATATTTTCCTCTCTAATAATAATTTTCAGTAGCCTCGTGAATAAACTCAACAATATAAATATCACATAAAGCATGCTTTTCATGATCTACAAACACATAATTTCTATCAAGCTCAAAAATAGCAGGACTAAAACCTTCAAACCCACTTTTAACAATTTTATAATAGGGTGACTGATCATTTAATATAGGACCATCGTCTAGAGCTTTATCATAAACATTTTCTAAGCAAAACTCTTTAGTACCATGCATTTCGAAGTTAGGCACAAATATAGGATTATCATAGATAACCGGAGCATAACTATTATCACAAGTTTTACCCATAGCAGATATTTAAAAAGAATCCACAGGAACATAACATTCATCTTCCTTTAAGCATGGGGGACAATCAAATAATGTAAGGGATAAAGAGTTACTCTCATTAGAAGGTAGGCATGGGTAGATCCATTCTTCCTCCTCTTGACCATCAGTCTCCTCCTCTTTTTCATCTAATGAGCTTTCAGGTTCAGTAATTTCATCTTCCATAGGCTCCTGCAAGGCATTAGTCTCTTCCATTTCTGGAAAGCACCTATAAAATATTCAAGAATATAGCCATTTTCTTCCTTGTAATTATCAAAGAAAAATTTAAGCATCTCATAAACCTCATATTCATAAGGTGCATCATCAGTATTTTCAAGCAAACTGGCAAGTTCAAATGCACCCTTGAAGGCAATAAATTCTTCAATGTGTTCCACATCACAAAAGTCATAATTTCATTTAACATAAGAAGATATGGTAACATTATCATTATACTCACATTGAAAAGGTAGGTGTTTATACCTCCTACAGCAACAAGATTTATCAAAGCAATAAGTAACATTATAAGTAGAGCACACATCTCTAGCAATAGTATTCAATTTATCAATTTGTTCCCATAAGTGTTTCCCTTTTTGTGAAAAACGGTGTTCCTTATAATAATTCTTTTGTTCTTCTGTGAACCCACCTTGCCAATAAGAACTAGTTTCAAAGAAACCATCCATTGATAGAAAGCATGACAAAGCAAGTAAATAACAGACCATCAACTAGAGTAGGAACTAATTTTTTTTGTGTTTTTAATAAGAGAAAGCAAACCAAAAAAAAACTAATTTTTTTTGGAGTTTTTGAAAAAAATAGGCAAACAAAACCAAGCAAAAGAAACTAAGAAAAACAAAAATAAAATAAAGAGAAGGTTGTGAAGGACTCCCATTGTGAAGTCGTCCTTAGCCTCTCCGGCAACGGCGCCAGAAAAAACCTTGATGAGTGCGTGAACACTTCGTTGGGGGACCCCAAGCAGAAGGTATGATGAGCACAGTAGCAAGTTTTCTCTCAGTAAGAAACCGAGGTGAGGAAGGAAACGACTCAAAGGTGTTGCTAGAAACTTGGAAACCTGCACAACACAAACTCAAGACTTTGCCCCAACGAACAGTGAGGTTGTCAATCTCACCGGTTTGCTGAAAACAAAGGATTAACTATTCGGTGTGGAAGGTAATGGTGGTTTGCAGAAAGTAAACAGTAAAAGTGGAAGCTATATCAATGGTAAAGATTGGACCGGGGTCCATAGTTCACTAGCGGTGTTCTCCTTAAGATAAACAAACATGGCATGCTGGGAAAACAAATTACAGCAGGGCAATTGACAGGACTGAGCAAGGCATAACAATGCAATACTAGACATTTATGATCCTATGAGATTTGATTGGGCAATACAATAAGATACATAGACCGCCATACAACTGCATCTATGACTATTAATCCACCTTCATGTTATCATCCAAACCCCCTCCAGTATTAAGTTGCAAGCAACGGATAACTGCTTTAAGCAAAGTGTGTAAGGTAAACAATCCACTTGTTCCATGAATAAGAGACCATTGTTTTATCCCTAGTGGCAACAACACATCTACAACCTTAGAGATTTCTGTCACTTCCCTTAGATTAAATAGAGGCATGAACCCACTATCTAGCATAAATACCCCATCTTGGAGTCACTAGCATCTACTTGGCCAAGATAGCTACTAGATACGGAGAGCATGCAAGATCACAAACAACACAAACATGATAGAATCAATAAGACAAAACCATTAATCAATCTGACATAGTAATTTCAATATCCATCGGATCCCCGCAAACACAACATGCATGATTACAAAATAGATGATCTTGATCATGAACAGAGATCACAAGATCTAAACATGGTAGCACAAAGGAGGAGATACAACCATCTAGCTACTACATGGACCCGTAGTCCAAGGTGTAACTACTCACACTTCATACCGAAGGCTGGCATGATGAAGAAGAAGGCCTCCAGGATGATCTCCCCTCCAGCAGGGTGCCGGGAAGAGCTTCAGATCCCCCGATCTAGGGACGATGGTGGTGGCAGCTACAGACGGTTTCTTGGAATATTGATCGGGTACTTAGGGTTTCTGTATTGGGGGTCTTTATAGGCGAAGAGGCGAGGTAGGGGGCATCCAGGGCGGCCGCACCCCCCCAGGGGCGGGCTGGGCCCAGCCGTGCGACCAAGGGGTGTGTCCCCCTGGTGGCTCCCCTCCGTCTCGTATTCTAGCTCCATGTTCCCCACGGTAAAATATTGACTTTGGATTTTGTCCTGTCCAATTCCAAGAATATTGATTTTCTGCCTTTCTAGAACCAAAAAACAGAAGAAAACATGCATCTGGCACTGTGGCAACTTGTTAATAGGTTAGTAACCAGAAAACATACAAAAACACCTCAAAGTGTAGACAAATCAAAGCAAAGCAAAGTAGATACTAAACAAGCATTGAACATCAAAAATTATAGATATGTTTCCAACGTATCACTCATCTTTAGCTTGCACAACATTTCTTCTAACTCCATTTTGATGTCTTGAAGATACACATGAGGAACTCTATCTTCTTCTTCAAGACACCCTTGATCTTATTTACTTTCTTCTTTTTCTCCATTTCTTCTACCCTGAAGCCAACATATGCTCCAAGCGATGTCAATGGACTATTCCTACAAGTTTAACTCACTGCAAACATTAGTCCATAGAGATTGTCATTAATTACCAAAACCACACATGGGGGCCCACATGTTCTTTCAATCTCCCCCATTTTGGTAATTGATGACAATCCCTTTGAGAGGGTTTATATAAGGAATTTAACGAATAAAATGGTAGCATCAATATCAAATTCTACACAAATATGTGATATTGGTACCACCACCATATATAGAGCAACCCCCCTCCCCCCACACACAATCTATGCATGTGTGATGAACTTGAATTTCATTGTATATATTGTATTTCATTGCATATATTGCCATTCATTATCATTGGTGGAGTTTCCTCTATATATCACATGCAAAGAAACAACAAAGATGCAAGAGCATGAGAGACAAATTCTTAAGAATAAACTCAACGCATAAACCGACTTCCCTTAAACCCTCTAAAACTTCTCCCCCATTGGCATCGATTGCCGAAATGGGTGAAAAGTTCTAGAAGGCCAGTATAGTGATAATTCCTCCAAAGGTGTGCGTTCGCACATGTCCAGTGATGAATACTTGGGAGGATGTATAATTATATTGAGGACCCAAAAATTGCCAAAGAAATAAAATAAAAGAAGCATCAACAAATGATGCAAGCAATCACAAGATCCGAAAAACCAGTTGAAAACAACAAATGAGACCAAATGGAAACAAAAAGATATTATGATACAAGCAAAAGAGTGTTTTAAATAAACATAGAGAAGCTCCCCAAGATTTGTGGACACATTAATATAGTCTCATTTGAATACGACATGCAAAATATGGAATCCTCACTCCCCCATAAACATTTAAGACACAAAAAATTAGAAAGAAGACAAATGAGCATTTATTAAATGAATTAGAGGAGCTCCCCAAAGATAATGCACCAATTATGATAATTGCATTTGGTAACAAAGTGCATAATCATGAAATCCTCACTCATCCAAATTCATTTAACAATACAAGGCATGAGAGAACAAATATGATGAGCACAAAGTGGTACTACAAATAAAATTAGGAAGCTCCCCAAGGTACATGCACAAATTAGGTTTTTGTATGTGAATACAATGTGCACAACATGGAATCCTCACTTCCTGTATTTTACTTACAACACAAATATGTACAAACGAGCATATATCATGGCATAAAATTTGCAAGAAACAAATGGTTGAGCGACAAGTAAGATACAACATAATAGCAGGCTCAACCACAAGGATGTGTGCGAGGCATGACAAAGCATGTTATAAGGCTAGTATAAGGATGATCATTGTGTATCAACATAGTCTTCAATGAATGATATTGCTTAGTATGACCATACAACACACACACACACGAAACAAAGACGATATCAAGAATAGGGAAGTAACATCTATCATGTGTATAAGTTTTTAATTAGACAATCTTGCAAAGATATTGATCCACAAAGAAACATGTACACACAAAATAGATACTAAAATAAATAGAGCAAGATATCCAAAATGAAGTCATGACAATACCAATAAGATTTTTCTTGAAAGCATGGCCAAAGGATCAAATATATCTTATTGTACATTAATGAACTTCAAACACCAACACACCCCATACATGATAACTATCATCAAGGGAAAAAAGATAGTTCGAATATATGGAGAAAGGCAACAAGTATCACAAGGAAAAATCAACTAGCAAAATCTCACTATTTCATATGATATAAGTTGAGGAAAGGATATGCAATAAAATTGTTAGATTGACATATTTGGGATTGGTGAATCATATGCATGATTTTGTATAGTCCCAATTATATGCACTCATATCAACTTATACATATTTGCAATAAGGAGATCTCTTAACACCAAGGCTAGAACCACAACAAATACAAATACAAGAATTCATGCTAGAAGGCAACCGACAACCGGTTGGAAGCAAGATATATGAGCATGGGAAAGAGATACTTGTTACCGAGATATAATTGGTAGGATGCAGTAGATATGAGTTCATCGCACATCCTATAGCTTGCCTCCAACTTTTCATGTACGCACCACTTCTTCAAGATTGAGACACAAGCATCCAATATATCTCCAATGTACCTAAAACACAACTAAGTACAAAATGGTCCCCAAACATATTGGGTCCAAAGTAGTTAGATAAAGTATAATACATAGGAGAGACTCCACATAAATATGTGCATATTGATATGGAATTGAATTTCATGCACAACTTAGCCAATGGGATTTGGTGGAGTTTCACCTATATATTGGATCAAAGAAAGCAAGCATGCCATAATATAAACATGTAGTAATTATTCGTGCACAAGGCTTTCAAGAACCAAAGGAGATACAATTTGAACAAAAACACTAAGTATACCGAGATGGCACACATAATAGTGTAACACGATAGACGGTGTCCAAATTATATCAAAGAACCAATTTAACATATGAAAGATCACAAGTTCAACAAATGAACTAGGCTAAAGCCAAAGAGCAAAAGATAAACAAAAACACAATTTCTCAAGGATTTATCTCATTCTAAAATGGTCAAAATGTGAAACAATGAATGAGACAAAACTAACTCCCAAAAAGAGCAAGGTTCCAATAAAAAACCAAACTCTCCAAACTTTTCATGATGGCACAAAATACCACAACGAAAATATCGAACTTCCAAGCACATAAAACCCGATATGGATCAAACAAATAAGCATAAAAGGATTGTTCTAGATAATATAGGAGATCTCACCCATAAGTAGTACATTATATAGAATTTTGCTTTTGAATGAAAAATGAATGAGATCATCACTACTACCTACATTAAATAAAACACAATAGGATACCAATAAAATAAGAGGATCCAAAAGTAACAAGGAATACATGGGAGCACACAAAACATTTACTTGGACAAAGATAGGACAAGATTAAGCAAAGGCCAAAGTGAATATGATCAATAAATTCCACCATAAATTGAGTACTCATTGTCCAAGGACAAGAAATATTGGGAATAATTTTCTCAATGTCGCTTGCATGGATATCCAAGATTATAGTCACACCAAGAAGCATATAACAAAATATAAGAATTAAGCATGATGCTTCAAACAAGATTCTTGGTAGCTTCCAATAGTCACACAATCACTAGTGATTAGAGTAACTTAAAGCTAATGGTTTCCAAAAAGATATATAGTTCCAAATATGAGGAAACACATACCAAGAAACACTCTCACACATAAGATCCAATAGATGAGAAATAAAACCATTCAAGAAAATTGGAACTTGTATGAGCACATGTGTCACATAGGAGCTAGATAATTAACAATATCAATTCTAAGTGACACAACCTCGAATTTTTCACATTCTCTAGGATTGTAATATGCACTAATCATATGACTCCCCCATAATGTGATACTATCATAAAACCAACACGAGGCAAAATGATCCAAATAGAGATAATTAATGGGTATTATAGAACTTAAATTTCTCATGAGAATCATACCACAAAGATACTATTTAATATTCCAATATAAATACTAGGTGGTATTCCTCATGCACACACATTTTTAGGATCGTGGAATGCCCAAACATAACAATCCCCCAAAATGGGATAGTCCATTAATCTCTCATAAGAACCAAATAAGATATCAAATATAATCAAGACATGGTCAAACACAAATGTACATGGTGTGCCCCTAATCATACACAAACATACTTGATAACTCGACATAATTAAGTGGATAGCACAACATATACAAGAACATGGAAGATACAAAACCAACACATGCACAAGGGTGCGAGTAACTTTCAATGTAATGAGTTTAGCATATGTTACCGCAAGGAGCAACATTGGAAAAATGATAAAGGCAATATAATACACATGACTTGACTTTGACAAATATAATAATGAAGATCCCTCAATTCTTCATGATGTATTCAAGTCTCCAACGCCCTAAAAAACACACCTATTGATCAAGTTTTGGCTTGTTGGTCTCCAACCAAGTTGGGTCCTAAAAAGTTAGTCATAATAGGCTTAGCAACCCAAATGGTTCTTTTCTTGAAACCATATTGGGCACCAACAAACTTGGCAAACATATTGCCAACCTCATCCTTATAAAGTGAATAAACATCATCAATCAAGATACGATTGGATGAGGAGTTACCAATGGTGCATGAGGAATAAATGTGCCCTTTCTAGCGGCAAATGTAGCAAGTTCTTCTCTTGCCATCTTTCTTGTTGGGTGAAGCAACAAATTGAGGGAGACCTTGATTCTTCTTTAGAGGAGGCCCATTTCTAACCGGAGGTAGAGCTTGAGGCCGCTTCCCTTGTTGCTTCTTGCCAAGGAGATTCTTGTTCAATGGGAAATGCTTGACATGATTCCCTTCTTCCTTGCACTTGAAGCAAACAACGTTGGCCAGATTCTTGAATTTATCTTGGCCATTCTTCTTATTGCCCTTCTGCTTCAACTTGATAGTGGACTTGTTCTTGACATTGGAGTTGAATCCAAGCCCACACTTGTCATTGGGGGATTTTTGCACACTCAAGATGTTGTCGAGTGTGGCCTTCCCTTTATGACACTTTTCAAGTCATTCTTCAAAGAAGTGACTTGAGACTTGAGCTCTTCGATTTCCTCTACATGGTTAGTGTCAACAAAAGTACTAGAGGAAATATATGCTTCATTGTTAGAGAAACAAGGCACAGAAAGTAATTCATCACAAGATGTAGCAATGTCATGAGTGGATGAATTACAAGGACTAGCACATGGCAATATCACATTAGGAGTAGAAGTAGTGCTAATGTCCGCATGAGGCTCATTAGATGTTATCTTTGACATAATGGCCTCATTAGCTAACTTTAGCCTACTATGAGAGACTAGAAGATCCTCATGCGAACTTGAGAGCTTAACATGACATACTTCTAATTTCACACAGTTGCTAGTTAGCAAAGCAAGTTTAGCCTTTAGCTCAACATTCTCCTTCAAAATAGATGCTTCACAATAAATAGAGTTAGTAGCACAAGCATCATAATTAGTTACAAGAGGTGAGGGCAACTTCGAAATCTCCTTTGCGTGAGAGGCTTTAAGTTGCTCATGTGACTAAGTGAGTTTGATGAGCTCACCCTTGATGACCCTAGAGCCATTTTTTAGGTGCTCAAAATCCTCAAGGAGTTTAGCATAAGTAACTTGAATCTCGTCATTTTTACCTTTGAGATCACTTGCCACCTCAATATCTCTATCATGTGATTCCTTCACTCTAGACAGCTCTAGAGAAAAAGTCTCCTCAAGAGATTCCTTAGTGGTTTGTTCCTCTTCAAGAGCCTTATTTAGATTTGCAATTATATTAGCATAATCACGCTCAAGACTACTCACTTTATCAATATTGTTCTCATGCTCCTCAATTGGTGTTTCTAACATATCAATATGTTCTTTGCTCTTAATAGCAAAGTCCAAGATTTCAACAAAGTTAGAGCAAGCAATATCATTTTTAACAAGAGCACGATAAACCATCTCACCCTTTTCATATAAAGCATCAACATCAAGCTCTTCTTACTCATTATATACATTCTCATCATCATAAGAGATATTGGTTTCCAAAGTAGGATTTACCTTTGAATCCCTCGCCATAAGGCATAGATGAGTACCGGAAGAAGGTGAGGATGAGATAGCATTTGTAGCTCCATACAAAACCTTGTCTTGGCCCATAGAATCTTAGGCTTCCTCTACATGGTGAGAAACACAAGAACTAGAGGAAATAGAAGCACTCTTATTATGGCAACAAGACAACACAAGCATATCATCATGAGATTTATTCAAGCCATTTCTACATGATATGCAAGGACTATCAACACAAGCATGTAAGGAGTTTGTAGTGCTAGAAGTGTTAAAGTCCAAAGATAGATCATTGCAACTAGATAGAGATGAGGGATTACAAATAGTAAGCACACTATCCAAGTTTCAATTTCTATCACCACTCACCATATCATTACCTAGTGAAAAATCACATGTGGGTGAAGTGGTAGAAAATGAGAACTCATCTCTATCGGAAGTGGAAGCAACACAATCATCCTCAACAATATTGGACACAACATGTAACATCCCAAAATTCATGAATTACAAAAGCATGCATTGCATTTATGTTTTCATAGCATTCTTTACTCACACAAATTTTTTCAAATCAAAACTCCAAATAAAACCATTATTATGCCATTTTATTAAATCAAATGTGGCTTGGTTTTATTTTATGTTCAAAGGGCCAAAGTGTTTTTGAGTGGACAAGGGTGTTTGTCACACTTTAGAGTACAATGTTCACTATATAAAAATTTAGAGAAGGTTTGAATTCAAACTTGTTTGAATTAGGGTTTGAAAATCAATTCTGAAAAAGCAAACAGAAAAAAAAGCAAAAAGGAAATAAATAAAACGCTGCGCTACCTAATCGGCCTAGTGCTAGAAACGGCCCAACAGCCACCCGGGGCATCCCCCTCCCCCTCTATATCTCACGCGCACCAGCCCTACCCCGCTCTCACTGCCTAGTGGCCCCGCACCTGCTCAGCATCTTCTTCCCCACCCCGCGCGCGCAGACCCCGTCGCCACCGCCGTTTCCTCCAGAAACGCCACGTTGATTTCAGGCGTAATTGACATTGATTCCCTCCATAATCTCCTCGCCCCTGCTGGCTACTTAACCTCCTCGCCGCCGTGGTCATTTCCCCTCAATCACCAGCACCAGAGCGCCCACAGGCTGGCCGTATTTGCGCTTGCAACGCCGCTTCCCGAGCGTCTCCGGTGAGATATTACGGTGAGCTCCGTCCACCCCGCCTCTTCTCGTTCATACTATCGTGATCTCCCTGGTCTTGCGCTCCTTCTCATACACTTTGTTCGTCTGCCCGTGAACCAGAGCGTCACCTGCATCAACTAGCGTGAACACCCGACGCAGCCTTCGTCTCCGGCGAGTAACTCCGGTAAAACCCGCACGCCCCTTTACCCCTTCCTCACACTATCGTGTTAGACGTGACTTTGCACAGCTTCTAATTCCCTCCATTTGTCTTATATTGCCCTAGGTCATCGCATCTGTCTTTGTTCGTGAACACCCGACGCCAGCGCGAGCTCGGACGAGTTTTTCCGGCCGCGTCCGTGCGCCCCTGTCCAAGATACGACCACGTTGAGCTTCACCGCATCCTTGCGACCTTAGTAAGCGTCAATGTCCCTCCCCTAACCTCCTAGCCTCGCCGGCGTGTCACCGTCAGCAGCGTCACCGCCGCCTGTGCCATTTCTGCCGCTAGGTTTTGGTCAGGCAAGCCAGGCCCGTTAGATCTGCATCTGGCGGCTAGGATTAGATCACTTATCGAAGGGGTATGTTTAGATCTGAGCCACATGATCTAACTTAAATCCCACGGCCCATGTTGTCCGATCCGCACGAAGCGGTACAGGCCAATAGACACAGCCACGTGTCTGTGATTTTGTTTTAAAATCTGTTTTTGAATCTATTAGAGATTTAAACTTGTAAAATTTATATCTTTTGTTCTGTTTATCCAAAAAATGCAAATAATATATCAATGGATTCACAAAAATAAATCCTACACTACTGTGGGCTTAATTTTGTATTTTGCATCTGTAAAAATGGGATTTTATGCAGAGACAAATAAAGGCTTGTTTTGACTATATAAATTATTTTGAAAATGTTTGTAGGGCCAAATTAAGTTTATTTAGACTATGTTTGTTTAGTTTTGTGTTTAGTAATGTTTACTTGTCTTGCTTGGTTTAAGATAAATCATCACATAGCATTTGCATGCATCCATATATTTTTTCTTGAATAATTTGAATGTAAATTTGGTGCTATCATTTTATGTGTAGATTTTGGTGCTAGTGGTGATTGTGATTATGAGGATTGTTGCTACTCCCCAAACTACCAAGGAAAGTGGTGCTTCATGTATTTGTCCCATTATTTTGTTATGCACTAGTGATATTTTGTATAGAGCTTGCATGAGATTTTGCTAAGTATCTATATGCTATGCTATGGGAAATCCTAGTAGTTGTAGACTTGGTAGAATTTTCTCTAAGTAAAGATTACTTGTTATATTGCCATGCTTATCCTAGCTAGTAGCAAACAAGGGTGGATTACATACATGCTATGGATAATATTGTTAAGTCCTTGACTTGTGTTTTTGCTTAATAAAACAACTAAGTGAATGAATCACCTGGGTGGAATGGTATGTTTGGATTATGTTGAGTGGTTACACAAGGCCCATATCTATGGTCTACCTTGTGTATCACACTTGTGGAAAGCCACCCAGGAACAAAGGGATTTGAGATACTTAGTGTTTAGAAGCTTCTAGTGCAACCACATGGCATATGGGCTCTGCCTTGATCATATAGGTTGCAATAACTTAGCCAGATGGACAGTTGGTGGTAGGGTGATAGGTTGGAGCGTGTCCATTTGGTCTAAGGGAAGGCTTCTGAACGGTCTCGTCTCAATGCATGTCGAGTCTTATGGGGAAAGTGCACCACCTCTCGAGAAGGAAAAATCTAAGTACTTAGTCGTGTCCCTGACAATGGACAATTGAGCATCAAGACATTGAAGCTATCAAGGATCTCCTCATCCCAATTTATAAGTTAAAAACTTGTGGTTGAACAAGGGTAAAGGTTCACCAATGTCTATTGGTGGTTCCTTGGGAGTTTTTGTCAAACTAAAACTTAGTGTTTTTCAAACTGATAGGAAAAACCTATTTTGAGCAAAGCAAGCCTAAGCTACACTTAGCCAAACTCATATAGAAGATAGAAACTATTATTCTACTAAGGTATCACTTGCCAATACTATTCCAATGTACTGACCCACTGTGGTTGTAACTTGTGATGTTGCAGGTTACTCTGATGAGGATTAGGGTTATGAGTCTACACTCAACATGTTTGCCTGTGGCACATGAAGATGAAGAATTTACTTTATTTTGTTAAGTTGAACTCTTGTACTAGCCTATGGCTATGGAGTTGTAAAAGACTATGTTATCTCTGGAACGAAAATGTAATAAAGACCTTTGTATCTGTGTACTTCATCTTAAACTGTGGATGCTAGCATTTGATCCAGGGACTAGCATTGCAATCACATGGACCTTTACCTTTATAAAGGTGGGGTCTTACAGATGGTATCAAAGCACTGTGTTGCATGTAGGATTATGACCCTAGGTTGGATTAGACTAAGAAACCACTAAGGAAAATTTCAACACTTTGAAAAATTCTACGCTTGTATTTTCTTCTCATAAACTTTTCTAATCTTCTTTCTCATCTCAATTTTTAGATGAACTCCATCAACGAAGCCGTCATGAAGGGACCACTCATGACCATGACTTTGGAGTGTGAGACGGAGTTTTCCAAAGAACTTAAGAACCTTATGGTTACCATGGGAATACATGGTGCAGTTGTGTACAAGGGATTCCCCGTGATGGACGAAGGAGAAGAGTATTGGTGGGTGCAACTTCACTTGTACAAAAACAAGGAAGACAACCACAAAGAGTCCGGATTCTGCATGGTCACCAACTCTGAAATTCACACAACATTCTTTGATTCTGCAAGAAATGCAGCTTGGAATTGTTGGAGATATGCCCAAGAGGCAATAATAAAGTAGTTATTATCATGTCTTCATACTTATGATGAATGTTTACATACCATGCTATAATTGTATTAACCGGAAACATTACTACTTGTGTGATTTGTAAACATAAAAGAGTCCCTAGTAAAGCCTCTTGTTAAAGTAGCTTGTTGGTTAATATATGATCATGGTTTCCTGATCATGAACATAGAGATGTTATTAACAACAGGGTCATATCATTAGGAGAATGATGTGATGGACATACTTCTATAGTTAAGCGTATCATAAAGATCAAGTCATTTAATATAGTTCATTTGCTATAAGCTTTCTGATACATAGTAACCTAATTCCTTCGACCATGAGATCATGCTAATCACCATCATCGGAAGGATGCTTTGATGACATCAAACACCACACCATAACTGGGTGCTTATAAAGGTGGCATTGAGTGTTCGGAAAGTATGTGTTGAGGCACATTGATCAAGAGTGGGATTTGTCCATCCATATGACGGATAGATATACTCTGGACCCTCTCGGTGGAATGTCATCCAATTAGCTTGCATGCATGTGACTGTCTCGCAAGGGATCACATATCACGGGAACGAGAAAAGAGTACTTATCGGTAACAAGGTTGAACTAGGTATGCAGAGATACCGACGATCAAACCTCGGATAAGTAAACTATCGTGAGACAAAAGGAAATTGGTATTGTAAGTAAGTGGTTCATTTGATCACAAAGTAATCGTATAAATATGTGGGAACCATATGAATTTCCAGATTCCTCTATTGGTTATTGATCGGAGAAGTGTCTCGGTCATGTCCGCATAATTCACGAACCGTAGTGAGACACACTTAAGGATTCGATGCTGTTTAGTAGATATGGAATGTTAGTAGGGATACCGAATGTTGTTCGGAGTCTCGGATGGGATCCGGGATATCACGAGGAGATCCGGAATGGTCCAGATAATAGGATTCATATAAGGAAAGTTCGATTCCGGAGTTCGGGAAAGATTCCGATGTTTTCATCAGAGAGGTTTTAGAAGGTTCTAGAAGGTTCACCGGACCGGAAGGGGAATGGATCATGAATGTGTCATGGATAAGTGGAATGATTAGATCATATCCTAGGTCACTTGGTTTGGTCATTTGCAAGAGAGAATTAAAGCTCTAAATTGAAAGTCAAACGGGAAGTTTAAAAAGTCAAACTGGAACAATGGTTTCCTAGTGGAAGAAGGAAAGAGTCATTCTCTCAATCCAACTTGGGTTTGGGTTTGGATTCAAACCCACCCCTCCCAAGGCTGCCCTCCCTCTTATAAATAGAGGGGGAGGGCTGCCCCAAAAGCTAAGCCCTAGCCCTCCCCACACCCGTGTGCCGCCGCCGACACCTCCTCCTCCTCCCGGTCTTCTAAACCCTAGATCACCAGGAAACCCTAGATCCACCATAAATCGCACCGGCTTAGGCGAAGCCCTGCGGGATCTTCCCTCTACTTCCGACACCACGCCATCGTGCTGCCGGAATCGCGAGGGGAGAACTATAACCTCCACTGTCTGCTGGAACAAGGGAGAGGAAGGTCTTCATCGAGTACCGAATGTGTGACCGACTACGGAAGCACTGCCGGAACGTAGCGCCTGAAGGATCGTCTACGCGACCTTGAGATCGGCAAGTGTACGACTACATCACCCAAGAGAATCTGCTCTCGTTAACCGCTTCGGAATCTTCGAGGGTGAGTGCTTCTATCGACTCATTACTACAATATAGTAGATAGATCTTGGATTGTTTGTGTGCATGCGGTAGAATTTTTTTTGTTTTCCATGCTACGAACCCCTATAGTGGTATCAGAGTCGTGTCTATATGTAGATCTGTTGCACGAGTAGAACACAATGGTCATTGTGGGCGTTGATGCTTTTGTTGTCGATTTCTTCTTGTGTACTTTGCATCTTGCGGGATGGTGGGATGAAGCGGCCCAGGCTAACCTTACATGACATCATTCATGAGACTTGCTCCACGCTTGACATGCAACTTGTATTGCATAAGTGGCTTTGTAGGTGCCTGTTCTCCCAACATAGTGAAGATTCAATTTACAACGGGTAATTGACAATACTAGTATCAACGTTGTGGTTCTTGTTCATAAGTTAGAACGACACTTATTGAAAACCCCAAACCACGTAAAATGTAATCAACGTTGTGGTTCTTGTTCCTCTATTGGTTCTTGAGATCGGGAAGAGTACGACTACATCACCCACGAGAATCCGCTCTCGTTAAATGCTTTGGAATCTTCGAGGGTGAGTTATTCCATCGACTCGTTGCTACAATCTAGTAGATAGATCTTGGCTTGTTTGTTTGTATGTGATAGAAAATTTTTGTTTTCCATGCTACAAAACCCTTACAGTGGTATCAGAGCCGTGTCTATATGTAGATCTGTTGCACGAGTAGAACACAATGGTCATTGTGGGCGTTGATGCTTTTATTGTTGATTGCTTCTTGTGTACTTTGCATCTTGCGGTATGTTGGGATGAAGCGGCCCGGGCTAACCTTACATGACATCGTTCATGAGACTTGCTCCACGCTTAACATGCAACTTGTATTGCATAAGTGGCTTTACGGGTGCCTATTTCTCCTAGCATAGTTAAGATTCAATTTACAACGGGTGATTAACAATGCTAGTATCAATGTTGTGGTTCATGTTCGTAAGTTAGAACGACACTTATTGAAAGCCCCAAACCACGTAAAACATGCAAAGAAAGTAGAAGCGTCTAACTTTGTTTTGCAGGGGTGTGTAGTGATGTGATATGGCCATGATTGTGATTATATATGATGTATGCAATGTTCCTTATTGTAAGTTGGCAACCGGCAAGAGCCATATGGTTGATTTTTAAATTCCGTTAAGTCCTGTGTGTCTATTCAAAGTAGTTATAATAGTTGATGCTGGTGGACGACAACCATGAAGCGGCGCCATTTACCTTGACGCCATACTGGTGATGATGGAGATCATGTTCGTGCTTGAAGATGGAGATCGGAAGAACAAGAAGATAGGCCATATCATATCACATATTATGAATTGCATGTGATGTTAATCCTTTTATGCATCTTGTATTGCTTAGTTCACGACAGTAGCATTATAAGATGATCCCTCAAGCACACAATTTCAAGTTTTAAAGTGTTCATCCTTAGTAAGCACCGTTGCTAAAGATCGTTGTTTTGAAGCATCACGTGATGATCGAGTGTGTTAGATTCTGCGAGTGTATACAACATGAGCAATCTAGATTTGCTCATGCGGAAGCTAAGGTTTGATCTTGACGAGCCTAGCATGTACAGACATGGTCTCGGAACACGGATCACCAAAAGGTAAAGCATGAGTCATATAGTAGATATGATGAACATGTTGATTGTTCGCCATTGAAACTATATCATGTCACGTGATGATCGGACTTGGTGTAGTGAATTTGGTTCGTGTGATCACTAAAACAATGTGAGGGATATTGTTTTGAGTGGGAGTTCAACATCAATATGATTAAAAGTTGAACACTATTTATCATAATTTAAATCAAAGTGAATTTGCATAGTTGTTGTAGTCATTGGCATCTGTTTACCACCTTGTTCTTAGTTATAATTGAGATAATAGAACTATAGGATTCTGTATAGTTACTTTACGAACTGGTATCGTATTGTTTTGATGTGTTAATATAAAGTTTAAAAGTCCTATTGCAAACTTTCAGTAAGTTCCGGTTACTCCATGAAGTTTAATAATTGGTATTAAATCAAGAGTAACAATTCCAGTGTTAGTATATAAGTATCATGTTTATCTCCATGATTATTGATATTCAAAAGATTGTTTTAATATCAAGGTTATCGGGGAGCTGAAAGAATTTTTTCAGAAACCATCATGTGTGAAAGATATTATGATATCTAAAACAAATTTTTGGTTATAACATGATAGAGTATAATATAGCAAAAGTCATGTCCTCATATTTGATGAGAATTTGCAAAAGGTTGGAGACGATGGTCGTCCTAATCCTCCAAAAGGTTTTGGAGAGCAACATTATACTCGTAATTCACCGTTATAAGCTAAAGTAGCTTGATCATGAATAGTTCCATGAGAAGGATGAATATTTGATGTAGCTAAAATGTTTACTACACTAAAAGATTACTAAAAATGGAATTTTAAAGGACACCAAACATTTGATGATGGTGATCTACTTCAAAGTGCAAGTCCAATGACATTAGTATTTAACTATACATGTTTTGGACTATGTGTCATGTGTATGGCTCCACTATTGAAGTTGATAGATTCTTTCAAACAGAAAAGGAAATAAAAGAGAATCTAAGAAATATTTGGCAGAAAAGAAAATACTAGAATTGTTCAGCTAAGGTATATAGAGGATATACATGTTATGGTTGTATTCTTTGCTTGTTAACACAATGTAGTTCTTAAGTATTGGATACTGAATTTGTTGGTGTGAATCGTCATACGAAACAACACAATTCATGAACTGCAATGGCCTAGGTAACTAGCAAGAGAATATGTGATGATGTTCATCGAGAACAAATAAAGTATTGATGTGTTTCTCATTGACATAAAAGTTTGCCTTCTAGATTTGTTTTATCAGCTATTATGAGAACAAAAGCGTTGTTCAAATAATTGACGTAATCCATAAAAGATAGATGATTTACAAATGTCGTTGGATAAATCACATCCATAAAACTAGTGCTAAAAATGTTGAAAGACAAATTGATTGAAAGATCACTTAGGAAGTGACATCGCCGTTTAAATTATATTGGAAAGAAAACATGAAGAAACTCCATGTAGATGGAATTTTGGAGTCTTTTGATTTTTGATCAAATGATGCTTGTGAAACTTTCATAAGAGATAATTAAAACTCCATTCATAGGCCAAAAGTGAACGAAAGACTAGCTTATTGGAACTTATACATATAAATCCCATTATGTGTAGTCAAGAGCGATGGATTTCAACTTCATATGATTTCTTCGAAACTTTGAGTGAATATATGAACATTTACTTAATGAGGATGAAGTGTGAAACATTTGAAAAGTTCGAAGACTTTCAAGATGAAGTGCAAAATCAATGTAACAAGAAAATAAAGAATTTATGATAGGATCATAAAGGGAGATATTTGAGTTACAAGTTTAGCAAAACACCTAAGATTTAAGGAATCGTTCCATGGATCTGCGTTTCCCAAAACACCATATGAGTATGGAATAATCGAGATATGCAATGAAACTTTTTTTGACATGGTAAGATCAAAGGTGTAATTCATAAAACTTCCATTATATTTTAAAGATTAAAAGCTTTAGAGACTACCGCTTTTTCACTGAAAAGAGCTCCATCATGATCTGTTGAAATGACACCATATAAAGTTATGGTTTGGGATAAAACCCAAGTTGTCCTTTCTTAAACATTGGTATGCTATGCATAAATAAGATGTTTACATGCAAAGTCGGATGAATATTCTTTGTATGTTATTTTGAATAGCCGTTAAGTGTTCCTCCATAACACCGAAGACAAAAGTGTTTGTCGCTTAGAACGTCAAGTTTCTTTGAGAAGGAATTTTCCGTGAAAAGTTAAGTGGGAGGACAATAGAACTTTGATAAGGTTAAACGAACCTTAGCTATATGTGCAAAGTTGCGCAGAGCCAAAAAGTGTTCCGGAGGAAGCAACAACGCTCATGGCTCACGTGCCTCAAAGGTTGTGGACACGGAGATCTAAGTTCATATTGAACAAAGTAGGTCGGATAAACAATCAAATACCAAGATTTGAGGTTTGAATCATTATTTGACAATAATGAACCGACTACATGCAAAGAAGCGATGATGGGCCCTGACTCTGTCAAATGGCTTGAAGCCATATAATCCATGATAGTTCCATACACAAGAAATCAAGCTTTGAACTTGAAAGACCCTCTGGAAAGGTGTAAGACCTTACAGTCGTGTTTGGATCTATAAAGAAATATACATGGATGTTTCACATCTATGAAATTGTCGACATGTTGGAAAAGAGTTCACAACAATGTTCAAAGAATTGACTATGACAAGATTTGATCTGTCATAGCGATATTTAGTCTAAAACGGATTAATATAGCAACCACTACATATAATTTTGTTATATGGTAGTTGTATAAACAAAACAAGTTCTTCTAATAGAATGGTTGCCTAGGACGTGTGCATGACACGGTCAAAGGGTTTTTGTTAATTCAAAGGATGCTAAAAGCATATGCAAACTTCAATGGTTGAAGTAAGCATCACGGAGTTGGAATCTTCACTATGATGAAACTGTTAAAAGAGTTTAATTTCATTGGAGACAATGAAGATGCTTGCATTTGCAAGAAATTAAGTGGGAGCGCTAAGACATGTTTCTAATACATTATGTGGAAGACATATTATTGATTGGAAATGATGTATCTTTTTATTGACACAGGTTAAGAATTTCATCTCGATGAAAGGCTTAGGCAGAATCCAAATATTTGGCATCAATGTCTATAAGGATAAATTGTGACGCCAATATGGTTATGCCAGAAGTACATAGATGAGATATTGAATGAGTTCAATATAGAAACTACAAGAAAGGTTCTTGTTGCACAGGAAGGATTGAATAAAGATTTAAGTATTTTTGATACTTGATAGATAAAATCACAAAGAGTATTTTATCAATCATGCTGTGATGTGTACAAATCCAGATATTTCCTATGCTCTAAATGTTATGAGCATATACCAGAATGATTCATAAGATGATTATTGTACGATAGTAAATGTATTCTTATGATCTTTTAGAAGAACTAAGAATATATTATTTTGTAGAAGCGACAAATAGATGGTTTGTTCATTGTAAAAGTATTACATTGATACTAGTTTTGTCACAAAGTACAAATTAAGTTTATCTCAATCTAAACTAAGGGTGGCACAATATGATGGAAAGTAAGTTCCATAATGGATTTGGATGAGTTACAAAGTTAAGACATTGTGACAGATACTACAACAAAAGGATAAGTATATGACTGCTATTATAGCAGCAAAAGAGGGCATTTGTGTCAAGGAGTTTGTTATCAAACTATGTGTGGTTCACAGCGGGATAGTACTATGAAGATATATTGTACGACAATATTATCAACATGTTTTAACCCCAAGGAACTAAAGGTCTCACCAAAGGACCAAATTTATACAAAGCCATCTCATTAGAAAATGAGTGATGCATCGAGACGCAAAGATATGCAATTACACACGGACCTGAAAGTGTCGGATCCGGAGATCAGTTGACCACTAGCAATCGTGTAAATACAACACCAGAAAGCCATAGGAGTTGAATGCACAAAGGTTTGAAACTATATTATTGACTCTAGTGCAAGTGGGAGACTGTTGGAGATATGCCCAAGAGGCAATAATAAAGTAGTTATTATCATATCTTCATACTTATGATGAATGTTTACATACCATGCAATAATTGTATTAACTGGAAACATTAATACTTGTGTGATTTGTAAACATATAAGAGTCCCTAGTAAAGCCTCTTGTTAAACTAGCTTGTTGGTTAATATATGATCATGGTTTCCTGATCATGAACATAGAGATGTTATTAACAACAGGGTCATATCATTAGGAGAATGATGTGATGGACATACTCCTATAGTTAAGCGTAGCATAAAGATCAAGTCATTTAATATAGTTCATTTGCTATAAGCTTTTTGATACATAATAACCTAATTCCTTCGACCATGAGATCATGCTAATCACCATCACCGGAAGGATGCTTTGATGACATCAAACACCACACCGTAACTGGGTGGTTATAAAGGTGGCATTGAGTGTTCAGAAAGTATGTGTTGAGGCACATGGATCAAGAGTGGGATTTGTCCATCCATATGACTGATAGATATACTCTGAGCCCTCTCGGTGGAATGTCATCCAATTAGCTTGCAAGCATGTGACTGGCTCACAAGGGATCACATATCATGGGAACGAGAAAAGAGTACTTATCGGTAACGAGGTTGAACTAGGTATGCAGAGATACCGACGATCAAACCTCGGATAAGTAAACTATCGTGAGACAAAAGGAAATTAGTATCATATGTAAGTGGTTCATTCGATCGCAAAGTAATCATATAAATATGTGGGAACCATATGAATTTCCAGATTCCTTTATTGGTTATTGATCGGAGAAGTGTCTCGGTCATGTCCGCATAATTCACGAACCGTAGGGAGACACACTTAAGGATTCGATGTTGTTTAGTAGATATGGAATGTTAGTAGGGATACCGAATGTTGTTTGGAGTCTCAGATGGGATCCGGGATATCACGAGGAGATCCAGAATGGTCTAGAGAATAAGATTCATATAAGGAAAGTCTGATTCCGGAGTTCGGGAAAGATTCCGATGTTTTCATCGGAGAGGTTCTAGAAGGTTCACTAGACCGAAAGGGGAATGGTTCATCAATGTGTCATGGATAAGTGGAATGATTAGATCATATCCTAGGTCACTTGGTTTGGGCATTTGCAAGAGAGAATTAAAGCTCTAAATTGAAAGTCAAACGAGAAGTTTGAAAAGTCCAACTGGAACAATGGTTTCCTAGTGGAAGAAGGAAAGAGTCCTTCTCTCAATCCAACTTGGGTTTGGGTTTGGATTCAAACCCACCCCTCCCAAGGCTGCCCTCCCTCTCATAAATAGAGGGGGAGGTCTGCCCCAAAAGCTAAGCCCTAGCCCTCCCCACACCCGTGCGCTGCCGCCGCCAGCCGCCGCCGCGCCGCCACTGCCTCGCGCCATCGCCGCCACCCTAGCCGCCACCGACACCTCCTCCTCCTCTCGGTCTTCTAAACCCTAGATAACCGGGAAACCCTAGATCCACCATAACTCGCACCGGCTTAGGCGAAGCCCTACGGGATCTTCCCTCTACTTCCGACACCATGTCGTCGTGCTGTCGGAATCGCGAGGGGAGAACTACAACCTCCGCTGCCTGCTGGAACAAGGGAGAGGAAGGTCTTCATCAAGTACCCAACGTGTGACCGACTGCGGAAGCGCTGCCGGAACACAGCGCCAGAAGGATCGTCTACGCGATCTTGATATCGGCAAGTGTACGACTACATCACCCATGAGAATCTGCTCTAATTAACCGCTTTGGAATCTTCGAGGGTGAGTGCTTCTATCGACTCGTTGGTACAATCTAGTAGATAGATCTTGGCTTATTTGTGTGCATGCGGCAGAATTTTTTTGTTTTCCATGCTACGAACCCCTACAGGAATGCCATCAAGGAGCTTGGTGATAGACTCAAGTGTACAATTCTCAACGCTCAAAATGACCTTAGAGAAGAAAAGAAGCATACCCAAGACTTAGAGTCTACCAATCAACGACTAAGGGAAGACATCATAGACTTAATATGGGAGTCTTGTGATCAAGATAGACAGATTGCCACTAAGGATGCTCTGATAGCTATCTTGTCTAGTGAGTGAGAATTGTAACGTACTCTGTTAGATGGACCACCACACTTGTCGTTTTTACTCGCAAAAATTTATCTAAGTTATGTTGAACCTTGGTGTTTGTATTGGATTTGTGTATGCCATGACTTGTATGTTTTATTGTTGAAAGTGTGTTTATGTTTTTATTGTCTTGTGAATTTCCTACTTGTATTGATTCTAACCTTTCTCTGTCTTATAAAATAGATGCCTAACATTGTTATCAGCACTACCGAGGAGTTCAAGGGAACTTGTTTTGGTTCTCGTCTCGTGGAGCTCACTAGTGTGCTTAACCTTCCACTTCCTAGTGTCACGACACTCCAACTCACTAAGTTTGAGAGGAAGCACCTTTCGAGCTTCAGAGTCACACAGCCGGGACGCCAGGCAGAGCCACCCACGAAGGACATCACCTTAAAGCTGATGCATGATGACAGGGAGAAGGGCTTAGATGTAGTCATGCAGGAGTTACTTGGACGCCTGGTTGGGAGGCACTCCACCGAGCTCAGAGGTCTCTACTTTCACCCGTTCGGGAGACATGGCGAGCAAGGTGAGGCAATAGAGTATGATGACGCTACTAGAGAGACGATTGAGCCAGTTCGTCTATACCTTCAGGACTTAGAGGGCCTTATTAGACACCTCGACACCGATAGGACCAACGTCATGATTAGCAATGACGATCTCCAGGTTCAGTTGAGGGATAAGGACAAGCTCTTCGCAGAGCAAGACGAGATTGTCAAGGAGATGGAGGCCCGATTCGAGAGCCAGGACAAGAAGTTCAAGAATCAGGAGAAAAGAGTCCAAGACAGAAACAAGAAGATCAGGGAGATGAAGGATGAGTTAGAGGCCAAGGACTTCGAGCTTGAGCACCAGCAGGGAGTGATTGAGAGGCTTCGCTCACAGAAGAGGGCCCTCAGGGCCAAGATTGAGGCCTTGACCACTAGTGTTGAGGAGTACAAGGCCGCAATGGAGAATGCAGGTCTTGATCTTGTTGACGTGGAGGTCGACATGGAGGAGTAGTATAGACTACTCAACTATCCTTTATCTATCATACTTTGATTATTGAGTCGCAATGACCATCCAACATGTGGATGGCTTTCTATTATGTGTTTGCATTTTCAAAACCTGTTGTTTATGTCGTTCAAACTCTATGTTATTTTGAGCTTGGTTATTGTGATTATTCTGTGTGATGTATTGTGCATGTTAAGCATCTATGGGTATCTCATTTATTATCCTTATTGAAACCACAGATGCCTCCCCGTCGTGCCAACCCCAACCCAAACAACAACAATAATGTCACCTCGAGATGCAGCAGTTAATGACAGCTCAAGCACAGCTTATGCAAATGATGGCATAGTTCATGCAGAATCAGAATCAGAACAACAACAACAACAACAACAACAACAACAGCAGCAGCAACAGCAACAACAACAACAACAACAACAACAACAACAACAACAACAACAATCAGAATAACCCTCCAGCATTTGACATGCTCACCAGATTTCTGAGACTGAGGCCTACAAAGTTCTCGGGAACCACTGACCCAATGGTAGCCAATGACTGGTTACGTTCAGTGAACAAGGACTTAGTCACTGTCGGCTGCACCAACAAGGAAAATGTCAGGTTTGCAGCACATCTGCTTGAAGGACCAGCAGCAACCTGGTGGGACAACTTTCAGATCACCACTCCCCTTGAGGATGTGACTTGGGCTATTTTTGAGGATGGATTCCGTACAGCTCACATGTCATCCGGAGTGATGAACTTGAAGAAAAAGGAGTTCCGCAACCTGAAATAGCGTCACCGCAGTGTGGTTGAGTACATTGAGGAGTTCAACAATCTGGCGCGCTATGCACCAGATGAAGTTGATACGGATGCTAAGAGGAAGGAGAAATTCCTCGAAGGACATAATGATGAGTTGAACCTGCAATTGTCTGTTGCCTATGTCCCAACCTATCAATCACTTTGTGACAAGGCTACTATCTTGGAAAACAAGGTGAAATAGGTTGAGGGCAGAAAGAGGAAACATAGCTTTGATAAGCACAGCCCGAGATCGTCTCGCAAGCGTTCCCATCATGATGATAGTGGAAGTTCTGGATTCCACAAACATGGGAAGTACAACAACCACCACAACCATAACCATCATCATGACAACAAGCATCATCGCAGTCATGACAATGACAAGTATAAGAACCACAAGAGTGGACACAAGAGCCACCACAGTGGAAGTGGAAATGGAAATCAGCCTGTAAAGAAAGATCTCAGTCAGGTTGAATGTTTCAAGTGTAAGAATATGGGGCACTATGCAAAAGAAAGTTGAAGGTGCCAACAAGCCCAATCCCTTCCAAAAGGGACAAGTGAACCACATTAATGTGGAAGAAATATATGAAGAGTCTGGTGCTGTGGCTAGTATGTTCAAGATCAATTCTTTTCCAGCACTTGTTCTTTTTGATACTGGCGCATTACATTCATTCATATCAAGAGCATTTGTTGATAAAAATGGATTACCAAATGAAAATATTGGGTGTCCTATAAAAGTAAGATCTCCCGGCGGAGAGATGATAGTGAACCTTGGATGTCGAGGTCTAGTGATAGAATTTGGGAAGCATAAGTTTCCAGTTAGTTTGATAATCCTAGATTCCCAAGGATTGGATGTCATTCTGGGAATGGATTGGATGACTAAGTATGAAGGAGTACTAGATTGTGCCAATCATACTGTCACACTCACAACCCCGTATGATAAAAGGATTAGATTCAAGTTTAACTTTGAATCTAAAGGGAGTAAGCTAAATTCTCTTAAGGGGGTTAGCATAGACAGTGTGCTAATTGTGAGAGAGTATCCGGATGTGTTTCCGGAGGAATTGCCTGGAATGCCACCAGACAGAGATGTTGAGTTCCTGATTGAATTGCTGCCCGGATCGGGACCAATAGCAAAGAGACCTTACAAGATGTCAGATGATGAGTTGAAGGAACTCAAGAAACAGCTTGGAGAATAGTTGCAGAAAGGATTTATTCAACCAAGTTCTTCATCTTGGGGTGCACCAGTTTTTTTGTTGAAAAGAAAGATAGAAGCCAAAGGCTATGCATAGATTACCGTTCACTCAATGAGGTAACCATCAAGAACAAATATCCTTTGCCTAGAATCAATGATTTGTTTGATCAGTTAGAAGGAGCCCGTGTGTTCTCAAAGATTGATCTCCGATTAGGCTATTTTCAGCTTAAGATTAGAGATCAAGACATACCGAAGACTGCTTTCACCACAAGGTATGGTTTGTATGAATACACCGTGATGCCTTTTGGTTTGACAAATGCACCAACCTACTTTATGAATATGATGAACAAAGTGTTCATGGAATTTCTTGACAAGTTTGTTGTTGTTTTCATCGATGACATTTTGATCTACTCCAAGAGCAAAGAAGAGCATGAAGAGCATTTGCGTTTGATACTTGAGAAGCTGTAAGATCCCTCCTTTATAAAGGAAAAGGATCCATGTGATTGCAATGCTAGTCCCTGGATCAATGCTAGCATCCACAGTTTAAGATGAAGTACACAAAAACAAAGGTCATTATTACAGTCATTCCAGAGACAAACATAGTCTTTACAACTCCATGGCCACATGACTAATACAAGAGTTTAAATAAGTAAATAGATAAAAGTCTTCATCTTCATGTGCCACAGGCAAACATGTTGAGTGTAGACTCATGACTCCTAATCCTCATCAGAGTAACCTACAACATCACAAGTTACAACCACAGTGGGTCAATACATTGGAATAGTATTGGCAAGTGATACCTTAGTATAATATTGGTAGACTAGGTACTATATGCAATTTGGCTAAGTGTAGCTTAGGCTTGCTTTGCTCAAAAATATGTTTTGCCTATTAGTTGAATTCACTAAGTTTTTCTTTGTCAAAACTTTTCCCAAGGAACCACCAATAGACATTGAGGTCCTTCACCCTTGTTCAACCACAAGTTTTACTTAGAAATTGGGATGAGGAGATTATTGATAGCTTCCATGTCTTGATGCTCAAATTGTCCAATACCAGGGACATGGCTAAGTACTTAGATTCTTCCATCTGCAGAGGTTGTGCACTTTCCCCACCAGACTTGATTTTCACCAAGACAGGACCTTTCAGAAGCCTTCCCTTAGACCAAATGGACGCGTTCCAACCTATCATCCCACTACCACCAACTGTCCAAATGGCTAAGTTTTTGCAACCTATGTGATCCAGGCAGAGCCCATATTGCCAAGTGGCTGCACTAGAAGCTTCTTAACATTTAGCCTCTCAAATCCCTTTGTTCCTGGGTGGCTTTCCACAAGTGAGATACACAAGGTAAACCATAGAAATGGGCCTTGTGTAACCACTCAACATAAACCATTCCACCCAGGTGTTTCATTCACTTAGTTGTTTTATTAAGTAAAACACAAGTCCAAAAGGAATTAGAAATATTTTAATCATAGCATGAATATTTCACCACCCTTGGTTGCTACTAGCTAGGCTAAGCATGGCATAGATAAGCATCTTAACTTAGAAATTTCTAGCAATTCTACAACTATTAGGATTTCCCAAGCATAGCATATAAGTAAAATATAACCATGCAAGACTAGCAAAATATTTCTAATGCATAGTAGAAAACATAGGGATAAAATCATGAAGCACCACTTGCCTTGGTAGTTTGGAGAGTAGCTACACTCCTCACAATCACAATCACTATTGGCACCAAAATCTACACATAAAGTCATAGCAACAAATCACATACATAATAAATACAAGCAAAAAATATATGGATGCATGCAATATGATATGTGATGATTTTTCTAAACTCAACAAGACAAGTGCACAGTACTGGTTCATAAACAAGTTCAAAACTTGCCAAACAACATTTATTTAAACACCAAAACATTTCTCAAATAATTTATATACACAAAATAGGCCTACACATGTTTCTGTAATTAAAACCATTTTAACAGAAACAAAACATTAAACACATTGCATAATTGGAAAGGGATTTCTCTTCTGATTCCATTGATATAAAATTCAACAAATTTGGACGTGGAAATCAAAAGTTATGATTAAAATAAAATCAAGCAACTAATAGATTCAAATCAGAAATTTAAAACGAAATATGTGCCACGCGGCGCTATCCTACTGGCTGGTACCGCTTCGCGCCGGATCATGCTTCTGAACCGCTGGATCTGACTTAATCGCATGGCTCAGATCTGAACTTACCGCTTCGCCTAAGATCTTTCCTACGCGTTAGATCTAGATCCTATGGTGTTCGATCAAACAGCCAAAGACTGGCGGCGCGCGGCGACGGCTAGCGGCGGAGCGCTCTGTCTACGGCGGCGCGGTGGCTACAGGGGGTTCTGGGGTCATCGAAAACGCTTACTAGACTCGCGGCGATGTACTAAAGCTCAACGTGGCGACGGCTTGACAAGGGGCGCGCTGTAGTGGCCGTGGGAGCTCGTCTTAGTTGATGACAGCATTGGGCTCGGGTGGACGGCGACGTTGGCGACGTTTTGCTCCGCCCTAACGCAAACGGAGGGCATCAGTGGGTGCACATCGGTCAGGCAAACAAGTCAGCATCAAAGGGAAGGCACGTGGCGGTCGGTTTTTACCTTAATCGCTTGCCGGAGTTGGGGACGGCGTCGGGGGCTTGCAGTGCTCGTTGGAGTCGACGGCCTGGGGCAGTATAGGACGAACTAGAGGTGTCAGTAGGAGCCCAAGGAGGTTGCGAAGCTGTTCGTATGAGCCAGAGAGGAAGGGGTGCACGGAGTTTACCAAGATTGGTCGCCGGAGAGGGTTCTGCCTGCGGTGGTGCAAGGGCGAATACGGGCAGCCTGGTGGCAGAGTGGTGGCGCTAGGTGAGGGGAAATGCTCGCGGTGCATAGGGGGTTAAGTAGGCAGGAGGGGGCGGCGATTACGCGCAGAATCAATGGCAATTAAGCTCGCAGTGACTGCGGCGAGGTAACGGCGGAGCGAGCGCCTCGGCCGCACGTGATTGACGACGACGACGACGTGGTCGCAGGGTCCACTTGCCAGCGAGTGAAACAGAGAGGACGTGGGGTCAGGCGGTCAGTGACTTGGCGGGTTTGTCTGCGAGTGAGAGAGAGAGGGAGAGAGAGAGAGAGAGGGAACCCAGGTGGGCTTAGTGGGCTGGTTCTGTTGTTGGGCTAGATAGGTGGCACCGGCCCTTTTCTATTTCTTTTCTCCTTTTCTTTTTCTGTTTGCAATTTCAGGAACCAAATTCAAATGATTTCAAAAGCTGTTTGAATTCAAAACTTTTTAGGATTTTTGTAGAGTGCAACACTCACAAATCTGGGCACACAACCAAGTGGTCACTTTGAATTAGCCTGGTCACTTGGAATAAAATAAAATAAGCAGTGACATAGCACTTAGTTTTAAATAGGTTTTGAAATTGGTTTTCAATTCAAATTTGTTTTGAAACTTTGGTTTAAAACCTTGCAATCTAGCAATACAATTTGAGAGAAATGAAACAACAAGATTTGGTTCAGATGATCAACAATCTCTCATTGGAGAGTAGCATTTGTTTTAAATACTGATCACATAAAATAATGAGCTCATATGCTCCTGTTTTTGAATTGATTTGCTTGAGAAGAACTCTACAAGTTCATGGATGTATGGATGATATGCATGATTTTGAAATATGATTTTAGGGATGTTACAAATCTAACCCCCTTAAGGTGAATCTCGCCCTCGAGATTCAGATTGGTTAGCAAAATAGGTGAGGGTGGTCTTTCCGAAGATCATCTTCTCTTTCCCATGTTGCTTCTTCTTCGGAATGATGGTTCCATTGGACTTTGCAAAACTTGATGGTCTTAGTCCGAGTAACTCTTTCTGCAGTCTCAAGAATCTTGATTGGTTTCTCCTCATAAGTGAGATCACTTTCCAATTGGACCTCTTCCAAAGGTATAGTATCCTTCAAAGAAGTTTCTTCCATTTCCGGATGGCATTTCTTAAGTTGACTCACATGAAACACATTATGAACAGCTGACAAAGACTCTGGCAATTCAATTTCATAGGCTACTTCTCCTTTGCGACTCAGAATCTTGAATGGTCCAACATATCTTGGGGCCAACTTTCGTTTGACTCCAAACCTCTTCACTCCACGAAGTGGTGACACTCTAAGATAAGTTCTATCACCAACTTCATAGGTGACTTCTCTACGTTTAGGATCTGCGTAACTCTTCTGTCGGGACTGTGCTATCGTTAATCTGTCCTTAACCAGCTTGACTTTCTCTTCAGCCTCTTTGATAAGTTCTGGTCCGAACAAACTTCTTTCTCCCACACCATTCCATAGCAATGGGGTGGTACACTTTCTCCCATAAAGAAACTCAAACGGTGCCATCTCAATACTGGCTTGATAGCTATTATTATAAGATAATTCTGCGTAAGGCAGACTTTCATCCCAACTGGCTCCATAGTCTAGGGCACATGCCCTCAACATATCTTCAATAATCTGATTAGTCCTTTCTGTCTGTCCATCGGTCTGAGGATGAAAAGCGGTGCTGAATTCCAACCTTGTTCCCAATGACTCATGTAGCTATCTCCAAAAATGAGAAGTGAATTGGGTTCCTCTATCTGACACAATACTTTTGGGTACTCCGTGTAGACACATAATTCTGCTCATATAAATCTTGGCTAACTTAGCGCTTGTATAGGTTGTGTTTACGGGTATGAAATGAGCCACTTTAGTTAGGCGATCCACTACTACCCAAATAGAATCATATCCTAACCGGGTCCTTGGCAATCCGGTAATGAAATCCATACCAATCTTGTCCCACTTCCAATCAGGAATAGGTAGTGGTTGAAGCAAACCTGCTGGTTTCTGGTGTTCCGCCTTCACTCTGCTACATACATCACATAAAGCAATATGTTCGGCGATGTCTTTCTTGAGGTTATTCCACCAAAATCTTCCTTTCATATCCATGTACATCTTGGTGTTACCCGGATGAATAGAATATGGTGAGTTGTGTGCTTCTTGTAAAATCAGTTTCCGAAGCTCCGGATCTTGTGGAACACATATACGTTTTCCATGCCATAAAGTACCTTGTTCGTCTTCATGGAATCCTTTGACTTTTCCTTTACCAATCTTTTCCTTGATCTCTTCAATTTCCTTATCAGTCTTCTGGGCTTCTTTGATCTTGTCCAACAAAGTAGCTTGAACATCCAAAGACATGAGATGTCCTTCAGTCACAATCTCCAATATGAGATCTCTAAATTGGGCACACAAATCATCTGGCAATTCTCCTTTGGTAAGGCCATTCACAAAAACCTTACGGCTTAGAGCATCTGCTACAACATTTGCTTTACCGGGGTGGTATTGCAAACTTAAGTCATAGTCCTTGATGAGTTCTAGCCATCTTATTTGCATCATGTTAATTTCCTTCTGGGTGAAGATATATTTCAAACTCTTGTGATTTGTGAACACTTCACATCGCTTTCCCAAAAGATAATGTCTCCATGTTTTGAGTGCATGGACAACAGAGGCTAACTCTAGATCATGAGTAGGGTAGTTCACTTCATGAGTTTTGAGTTGTCTCGAGGCATAAGATACAACGTTCCCTTCTTACATAAGTACTGCACCTAAACCATGATGAGATGCATCGCAGTACACTTGGAAATCTTTCTCCAAATCTGGCAGACATAAGACTGGTGCTGTCACTAGTCTCTTCTTCAATTCTTGGAAACTAAGTTCACAACCTTCAGACCAAGCAAATTTCTTGTCTTTGTTTAGTAATTCTGTCATAGGTTTTGCTACCTTGGAGAAATTCTCAATGAATCTTCTATAGTAACCTGCTAAGCCAAGGAAACTACAAACTTCTTTCACTGACTTGGGAGACTCCCATTCAGTTACAGCTGAAACTTTAGCAGGATCAACTGCTACACCATCTCCTGACACAACGTGTCCAAGGAATCCAACTTCATTCAACCAAAATTCACACTTACTGAATTTGGCATATAGTTTATGCTCTCTGAGCTTCTCAAGTATCAAACGCAAATGTCCTTCATGCTCTTCTTTGCTCTTGGAGTAGATGAGAATGTCATCGATAAAAACGACAACAAACTTATCAAGAAATTCCATGAACACCTTGTTCATCATATTCATAAAGTATGCTGGAGCATTGGTCAAACCAAATGGCATCACGGTATACTCATACAACCCATACCTTGTGGTGAAGGTTGTCTTAGGTATGTCTTGCTCTCTTATCTTGAGCTGGAAATAACCTGACCGAAGATCAATCTTTGAGAACACACAAGCTCCTTCTAACTGATCAAACAAGTCATTGATTCTAGGCAAAGGGTATTTGTTCTTGATAGTCACCTCATTGAGTGAACGGTAATCTATGCATAACCTTTGACTTCTATCTTTCTTTTCCACAAACAAAACTGGTGCTCCCCAAGATGAAGAACTTGGTTGAATAAATCCTTTCTGCAACTGTTCTCCAAGTTGTTTCTTGAGTTCTTTCAGTTCATCAACTGACATCTTGTATGGTCTCTTTGCTATTGGTCCAGAACCTGGTAGAAAATCAATAAGAAATTCCACATCTCTATCTGGTGGCATTCCCGGCAATTCTTCCAGAAACACATCCGGATATTCACTCACAATTGGCACACTGTCCATGCTAACCCCCTTAAGAGAATTTAGCTTACTCCTTTTTGCTTCAAAGTTGGTCTTGAATCTGATCCTTTTATTTTCTGGAGTTGTGAGTGAGACAGTATGGTTGGCACAATCTATCACTCCCTTGTGCTTAGTCATCCAATCCATTCCCAAAATGACATCCAATCCTTGGGAGTTTAGGATTATCAAGTTAACGGGAAATTTATACTTCCCAAACTCCATGACTAGATCATGACATCCTGAATTCACTATCATTTCTCCGCCAGGAGAACTTACTTTTATAGGACACCCAATAGTTTCTACCGGTAGTTCATTTCTTTCAACAAATGCTCTTGATATGAATGAATGAGATGCACCAGTATCAAAGAGAACAAATGCTGGAACAGAATTGAGTTTGAACTTACCAGCAACAGCATCAGGTTCCTCATATATTTCCTCCACATTGATGTGGTTCACTTGTACCTTCTGAAAAGGGTTAGGCTTGTTGGGTCCTTCAACTTTCTTTTCTGGGCATTCATTTGCATAATGCCCCATCTTCTTGCACTTGAAACACTCAACCTGACTAATATCCTTCTTGACGGGCCGACTTCCACTGCCACTTCCACTACCACTGTGGTGGCTCTTATATCCACTCTTGTGGTTCTTGTACTTGTCATTGTCATGACTACGGTGATGTTTGTTGTCATGATGATGGTTGTGGTTGTGGTGCTTGTTGAATTTCCCATGCTTGTGGAATCCTGTGCTTCCACTATCATCATAATGGGAACGCTTGTGAGACGATCCCGAGCTATGCTTGTCAGAGTGCTTTCTCTTCCTACTCTCAACTTGCTTCATTTTGTTCTCCAAAATAGCAGCCTTATCACAAAGAGACTGATAAGTGGGAGCATAGGCCACTGATAGCTGTAGATTCAGTTCATCATTCAGGCCCTCGAGAAACTTCTCTCTTCTTTTAGCATCAGTGTCAACTTCATCCGGTGCATATCGCGCCAGATTGTTGAACTCCTCAATATATTTAGCCACGCTACGGTGCTGCTGCTTCAGATTATGAAACTCTTTCTTCTTTAGACTCATCACTCCGGATGAGATGTGAGCAGTACGGAAACCATCTTCGAAGATAGCCCATGCCACATCCGCAATGGGAGTAGTGATCTGGAAGTTATCCCACCAAGTAGATGCTGGTCCTTCCAACAAATGTGCTGCGAATCTGACTTTTTCTGCATCAGTACAGCCAACAGTTACCAAGTCTTTGTTCAGAGAGCGTAGCCAATCATTGGCCACCATAGGATCAGTAGTCCCTGAGAACTTTGCTAGCCTCAATCTCAAGAACCTGGTAAGCATGTCAAAACCCGGTGGGTTGTTATTGTTGTTATTGTTGTTGTTGTTGTTGTTGTTCTGATTCTGCATGAACATAGTCATCATTTGCATCAACTGAGTCTGAGCTGTCATCATTTGCTGCATCTCAGGGGTGATGTTGTTGTTGTTGGGGTTGGGATTGGCACGACGGGGAGGCATCTGTGGTTTGGTAAATAGAGATAAGAATGAGATACCCATAGATGCTATTATGCACAATACATCACATAAACAATCATCAACATGCATCGCAATAATAAAGGTTCAACAACAAATACAACAAGTTTGTAAAGTAAACACACCAATAGCAAGCCATCCACATGTTGGATGGTCATTGCGACTCAATAAAAAGCATGATAAGTGAATGATAAATGAGTAGTCAACACTACTCCTCGGCATCAACTTCCTCCTCGACAAATGTAAGACTTGCATTCTCCATAGCGGTCTTGTATTCCTCGACATTGGTGGTCAAGGTCTCTACTTTGGCTTTGAGAGCCCTCTTCTGAGAACGAAGCCTCTCTATCACAGTCTGCTGATGCTCGAGATCGAAGTCCTTGGCCTCCAGTTCTGCAGTCATGTCCCGAATCCTCTTGTTCCTATCTTGGACTCGCTTCTCTTGACTCTTGAACTTTCTGTCCTGACTCTCGAACTTGGCCTCCATCTCCTTGACTATCTCATCTTGCTCCGCGAAGAGCTTGTCCTTCTCACGAAGATGCACCTGGAGTTCGTCATTGCTGAGCATGATGTTGGTCCTATCAGTGTCCACATGCCTAAGAAGAACCTCTAAGTCCTAGGGGTATAGACGAATCGGCTCTGCTGACTCCCTCGAAGTGTCCTCGAAATCAATGGCCTCACCATCCTCATCACGTCTACCGAAGGTGTGGAAATGAGTACCTCTAACCTCACGAGAGTGTCTCCCGAGTAGACGTCCTATCAGATCATGCATGACTACCTCAAGGCCTCTCTCCTTGTCATCATGCATGAGCTTGAAGATGATGGCCTCCGTGGCTGGCTCAGTCTGGCGTCCTGGCTGATTGACCTTGAAGCCCCAAAGGTCTTTCCTCTCAAACTTGGTGAGGGGAAGCATCATGATGGTAGGAAGTGGAAGATTGAGCAGACTAGTAAGCTCAATAATATGAGTGCCAAAGCGAGTTCCCTTGAACTCATCAACCGTGCTGATAATAACATTAGGCATCTATTTATAAGATAGAAAAAGTTAGAATCAACATACATAGGAATAAATTACAAAACAAAGCAACACATGTATAATTTTTGGAAATCAAATCACACAAGTCATGGCATACATGAAACCATTACAACATCCAAGGTTCAACTTATTTCAAGCAACATTTGGAAAATAAGGTGATAAATGGTGGTCCAACTAACGAAGTACGTTACAATCCCAACTCACTAGACATGTTGGCTAACATAATATTTCTAGAAATAATCAGTCTATCTTGAGCACATGACTCCATTACTAAGTCTATAATGTCTCCTCTTAAGGTTTGGTTGGTAGCCTCCAACTCTTGAGTATGTTTATTCTCTTCCTTTAGGTCATTCTGGATGTTGAGCATTCTGCACTTGACTCTATCACCAAGTTCTTTGATAGTCTTCCAAGCTGCATCCCTTGCTGAATCAAAGAATGTAGTGTGCACCACTGAATTGGTGAACATGCAGAATCCTAATTCTTTGTGGTTGTCTTCCTTGTTTTTATACAAGTGAAGTTGCACCCACCAGTACTCAACTCCTTCATCCATCACAGGAAAACCTTTGTACACAGCTGCACCATGTATTCCCATTGCAATCATGAGGTCCTTGAGAGCCTTGGGAAATTCTGTCTCACACTCCAAAGCCATTGTCATGAGTGGTCCCTTCCTTACGGCTTCGTTGATGGAGTTCATCTACAAATAGAGATGAGAAAGAAGATTAGAAAAGTTTACGAGAAGAAAAGACAAGTGTGGAAGTTGTTGAAATTTTTTCCTTAGTGGTTTCCAATCCTAGGGTCATAATCCTACAGGCAACACAGTGCTTTGATACCATCTGTAAGATCCCTCCTTTATAAAGGAAAACGATCCCTGTGATTGCAATGCTAGTCCCTGGATCAATGCTAGCATCCACAGTTTAAGATGAAGTACATAGAAACAAAGGTCATTATTACAGTCATTCCAGAGACAAACATAGTATTTACAACTCCATGGCCATAGGCCTAATACAAGAGTTTAAATAAGTAAATAGATAAAAGTATTCATCTTCATGTGCCACAGGCAAACATGTTGAGTGTAGACTCATGACTCCTAATCCTCATCAGAGTAACCTACAACATCACAAGTTACAGCCACAGTGGGTCAATACATTGGAATAGTATTGGCAAGTGATACCTTAGTATAATATTGGTAGACTAGGTACTATATGCAATTTGGCTAAGTGTAGCTTAGGCTTGCTTTGCTCAAAAGTATGTTTTGCCTATTAGTTGAATTCACTAAGTTTTTCTTTGTCAAAACTTTTCCCAAGGAACCACCAATAGACATTGAGGTCCTTCACCCTTGTTCAACCACAAGTTTTACTTAGAAATTTGGATGAGGAGATTCTTGATAGCTTCCATGTCTTGATGCTCAAATTGTCCAATACCAGGGACATGGCTAAGTACTTAGATTCTTCCATCTGTAGAGGTTGTGCACTTTCCCCACCAGACTTCATTTTCACCAAGACATGACCTTTTAGAAGCCTTCCCTTATACCAAATGGACGCGTTCCAACCTATCATCCCACTACCACCAACTATCCAAATGGCTAAGTTTTTGCAACCTATGTGATCCAGGCAGAGCCCATATTGCCAAGTGGCTGCACTAGAAGCTTCTTAACATTTGGCCTCTCAAATCCCTTTGTTCCTGGGTGGCTTTCCACAAGTGAGATACACAAGGTAAACCATAGAAATGGGCCTTGTGTAACCACTCAACATAAACCATTCCTTCCATTCCACCCAGGTGTTTCATTCACTTAGTTGTTTTATTAAGTAAAACACAAGTCCAAAAGGACTTAGAAATATTTTAATCATAGCATGAATATTTCACCACCCTTGGTTGCTACTAGCTAGGCTAAGCATGGCATAGATAAGCATCTTAACTTAGAAATTTCTAGCAATTCTACAACTACTAGGATTTCCCAAGCATAGCATATAAGTAAAATATAACCATGCAAGACTAGCAAAATATTTCTAATGCATAGTAGAAAACATAGGGATAAAATCATGAAGCACCACTTGCCTTGGTAGTTTGGAGAGTAGCTACACTCCTCACAATCACAATCACTATTGGCACCAAAATCTACACATAAAATCATAGCAACAAATCACATACATAATAAATACAAGCAAAAAATATATGGATGCATGCAATATGATATGTGATGATTTTTCTAAACTCAACAAGACAAGTGCACAGTACTGGTTCATAAACAAGTTCAAAACTTGCCAAACAACATTTATTTAAACACCAAAACATTTCTCAAATAATTTATATACACAAAATAGGCCTACACATGTTTCTGTAATTAAAACCATTTTAACAGAAACAAAACATTAAACACATTGCATAATTGGAAAGGGCTTTCTCTTCTGATTCCATTGATATAAAATTCATCAAATTTGGACGTGGAAATCAAAAGTTATGATTGAAACAAAATCAAGCAACTAATAGATTCAAATCAGAAATTTAAAACGAAATCTATGCCACGCGGTGCTATCCTACTAGCTGGTACCGCTTCGCGCGAGATCACGCTTCTGAACCGCTGGATCTGACTTAATCGCACGGCTCAGATATGAACTTACCGCTTCGCCTAAGATCTTTCCTACGCGTTAGATCTAGATCCTATGGTGTTCGATCAAACAGCCAAAGACTGGCGGCGCGCGGCGACGGCTGGCGGCGGAGCGCTCTGTCTACGGCGGCGCGGTGGCTACAGGGGGTTCTGGGGTCGTTGAAAACGCTTACCAGACTCGCGACGATGTACTGAAGCTCAACGTGGCGACGGCTTGACAAGGGGCGCGCTGTAGTGGCCGTGGGAGCTCGTCGGAGTTGATGACAGTGTCGGGCTCGGGTGGATGGCGATGTTGACAACGTTCTGCTCTACCCTAACGCAAACAGAGGGCATCAGTGGGTGCGCATCGTTCAGGTGAACAAGTCAGCGTCAAAGGGAAGGCATGGGGCGGTCGGTTTTTACCTTAATCGCTTGCCGGAGTTGGGGACGGTGTCGGGGGCTTGCAGTGCCCGTTGGAGTCGGCGGCCTGGGGCAGTATAGGACGAACTAGAGGTGTCAGTAGGAGCGCAAGGAGGTTGCGAAGCTGTTCATATGAGCCAGAGAGGAAGGGGTGCACAGAGTTTACCAAGATTGATCACCGGAGAGGGTTCTGCCTGCGGTGGTGCAAGGGCGAATACGGGCAGCTTGGTGGCAGAGTGGTGGCGCTAGGTGAGGGGAAATGCTCGCGGTGCATAGGGGGTTAAGTAGGCAGGAGGGGGGCGGCGATTACGCGCAGAATCATTGGCAATTAAGCTCGCAGTGACTGCGGCGAGGTAACGGCGGAGCGAGCGCCTCGGCCGCGCGTGATTGACGACAACGACGACGTGGTCGCAGGGTCCACTTGCCAGCGAGTGAAACAGAGAGGAGGTGGGGTCAGGCGGTCAGTGACTTGGCGGGTTTGTCTGCGAGTGAGAGAGAGAGGGAACCCGGGTGGGCTTGGTGGGCTGGTTCTGTTGTTGGGCTAGATAGGTGGCGCCGGCTCTTTTCTATTTCTTTTCTCCTTTTCTTTTTCTGTTTGCAATTTCAGGAACCAAATTCAAATGATTTCAAAAGCTGTTTGAATTCAAAACTTTTTAGGATTTTTGTAGAGTGCAACACTCACAAATCTAGGCACACAACCAAGTGGTCACTTTGAATTAGCCTGGTCACTTGGAATAAAATAAAATAAGCAGTGACATAGCACTTAGTTTTAAATAGGTTTTGAAATTGGTTTTCAATTCAAATTTGTTTTGAAACTTTGGTTTAAAACCTTGCAATCTAGCAATACAATCTGAGAGAAATGAAACAACAATATTTGGTTCAGATGATCAACAATCTCTCATTGGAGAGTAGCATTTGTTTTAAATACTGATCACATAAAATAATGAGCTCATATGCTCCTGTTTTTGAATTGATTTGCTTGAGAAGAAATCTACAAGTTCATGGATGTATGGATGATATGCATGATTTTGAAATATGATTTTAGGGATGTTACATAAGCTTAGGGATCATAAGTTGTATGCCAAATTCATCAAGTGTGAATTCTGGTTGAATGAAGTGGGATTTCTCGATCATATTGTGTCAGGAGATGGTGTAGCTATTGATCCCGCAAAAGTGTCAGTTGTAACTGAGTGGGAATCTCCTAAGTCAGTGAAAGAAGTTCGTAGTTTCCTTGGCTTGGCAGGATACTATAGAAGATTCATTGAGAATTTCTCAAAGGTAGCTAAGCCAATGACGATGTTACTTACGAAAGACAAGAAATTTGATTGGACTGAAGGATGTGAACTCAGTTTCCAAGAGTTGAAGAAGAGACTAGTGACAACACCAGTCTTATGTCTGCCAGATTTGGAAAAAGATTTCCAAGTCTATTATGATGCATCTCACCAAAGATTAGGTGGAGTTCTGATGCAAGAAGGGAAAGTTGTAGTTTATGCCTCGAGACAACTCAAAACTCATGAAGTGAATTATCCTACTCATGATTTAGAGTTAGCCTCTGTTGTCCATGCACTCAAAACATGGAGACATTATCTTTTGGGAAAGCATTGTGAAGTGTTCACGGATCACAAGAGTCTGAAATATATCTTCACTCAGAAGGAAATCAATATGATACAAAGAAGATGGCTAGAGCTCATCAAGGACTATGACTTGAGTTTGCAATACCACCCCGGTAAAGCAAATGTTGTAGCGGATGCATTAAGCCGTAAAGTTTATGTGAATGGCCTCACTAAGGGATAATTACCAGATGATCTGTGTGCCCAATTCAAAGATCTCAGATTGGAGATAGTGCCTGAGGGACATCTGATGTCATTGGATGTTCAACCCACCTTGTTGGACAAAATCAGGGAAGCCCAAAATATGGACAAGGAAATTGAAGAGATTAAGGGAAAAAATAGCAAAGGTAAAGCTAAAGGATTCCATGAAGACGAACATGATACTTTATGGTATGGAAAACGTATCTGCATTCCGCAAGATCCGGAGCTTCAGAAACTGATTTTACAAGAAGCACACAACTCACCATATTCCATTCATCCGGGTAACACCAAAATGTACATGGATGTGAAAGAAACATTTTGGTGGAATAATCTCAAGAAGGACATCGCGGAACATGTTGCTTTGTGTGATGTGTGTAGTAGGGTGAAAGCGGAACATCAGAAACCAACAGGATTGTTACAACCACTACCTATTCCTGATTGGAAGTGGGATAAGATTGGTATGGATTTCATCACCGGACTGCCAAGGACTAGATCAGGATATGATTCTATTTGGGTCGTGGTAGATCGCCTAACTAAAGTGGCACATTTCATACCCGTGAAGACAACTTATACAAGTGCTAAATTAGCCAAGATTTATATTGTGTCTGATAGGAGAACTCAATTCACTTCGGATTTTTGGTGTCAACTACATGAGTCATTGGGAACGATATTAGAATTCAGCACTGTTTTTCATCCTCAAACTGATGGACAGACAGAAAGGACCAACCAAATTCTGAAGGATATGTTGAGGGAATGTGCCCTAGAGTATGGTGCTAGTTGGGATGAAAGTATGCCTTACGCAGAATTCTCTTACAATAACAGCTATCAAGCCAGCATTGAGATGGCACCGTCTTAATTTCTCTATGGGAGGAAGTGTACTACACCATTGCTATGGAGTGGTGTTGGACAAAGAAATTTGTTCGGGCCAGAATTGATCAAAGAGGCTGAAGATAAAGTCAAATTAGTAAAGGATAGATTGAAGATAGCACAGTCTCGACAGAAGAGCTATGAAGATCCAAAGCGGAGAGAAGTCACCTATGAGGTAGGTGATAGAGCTTATCTTAGAGTCTCACCACTTCAAGGAGTGAAGAGATTTGGAGTCAAAGGAAAATTGGCACCAAGGTATGTTGGACCATTCAAGATTCTGAGTCATAAAGGAGAAGTGGCTTATGAGATTGAGTTACCTGAATCATTGTCTGCCGTTCACAATGTGTTTCACGTAAGTCAGTTGAAGAAATTCTATCCGGAGATGGAAGAGACTTCTTTGAAGGATACTATACCTTTGGAAGAGGTTCTGTTGGAAAGTGGTCTCACTTATGAAGAGAAACCTATCAAGATTCTTGAGACTTCGAAAAGATTCACTCGTACTAAGACTATCAAGTTTTGCAAAGTTAAGTGGAATCATCATTCCGAAGAGGAAGCAACTTGGGAAAGAGAAGATGATCTTCGAAAAGACCACCCTCGCCTATTTGCTAGCCAATCCGAATCTCGAGGGCAAGATTCACCTTAAGGGGCTTAGATTTGTAACATCCCAAAATTCATGAATTACAAAAGCATGCATTGCATTTATGTTTTCATAGCATTCTTTACTCACACAAAAATTTTCAAATCAGAACTCCAAATAAAACCATTATTATGCCATTTTATTAAATCAAATTTGGCTTGGTTTTATTTTATGTTCAAAGGGCCAAAGTGTTTTTGACTGGACAAGGGTGTTGGTCACACTTTAGAGTACAATGTTCACTGTATAAAAATTTAGAGAAGGTTTGAATTCAAACTTGTTTGAATTAGGGTTTGAAAATCAATTCTGAAAAAGCAAACAGAAAAAGAAAAGCAAAAAGGAAAAAATAAAACGTTGCGCTACCTAATCGGCCCAGTGCTAGAAATGGCCCAACAGCCCACCCGGGGCATCCCCCTTCACCTCTCTCTCACGCGCACAAGCCCTACCCCGCTGTCACTGCCTAGTGGCCCCGCACCAGCTCGGCATCTTCTTCCCCACCCCGCGCGCGCAGACCCCGTCGCCACCGCCGTTTCCTCCAGAAACGCCGCGTTGATTTCGGGCATAATTGACATTGATTCCCTACATAATATCCTCGCCCCTGCTGGCTACTTAACCTCCTCGCCGCCGCGGTCATTTCCCCTTAATCACCAGCACCAGAGCGCCCCTAGGCTGGTCGTAATTACGCTTGCAACGCCGCTGCCCGAGCGTCTCCGGCGAGATATTATGGTGAGCTCCGTCCACCCTGCCCCTTCTCGTTCATACTATCGTGATCTCCCTGGTATTGCGGCTCCTTCTCATATACTTTGTTCGTCTGCCCGTGAACCAGAGCGTCGCCTGCATCAACCAGCGCGAACACCCGATGCAGCCTTCGTCTCCGGCGAGTAATTCCGGTAAAACCCGCACGCCCCTTACCTCTGCCTCATGCTATCGTGTTCGCCGTGACTTTGCGCAGCTTCTAATGCCCTCCGTTTGTCTTATCTCGCCCTAGATCATCGCCTCCGTCTCCGTTCGTGAACACCCGACGCCAGCGCGAGCTCCGACGAGTTTTTCCGGCCGCGTCCGTGCGCCTCTGTCCAAGTTACGACAACGTTGAGCTTCACCGCATCCTCGCGACCTTGGTAAGTGTCAGTGACCCTCCCCGAACCTCCTAGCCTCGCCGGCGTGTCGCCATCAGCAGCGTCGCCGCCGCCTGTGCCATTTCCACCGCTAGGTTTTGGTCAGGCAAGCCAGGACCGTTAGATCTGCATCTGGCGGCTAGGATTAGATCACTTATCGAAGGGGTACGTTTAGATCTGAGCCACGGGATCTAACTTAAATCCTACGGCCCATTTTGTCCGATCCGCGCGAAGTGGTACGGGCCAATCAGACACAGCCACGTGTCTATGATTTTGTTTTAAAATCTGTTTTTGAATCTATTAGAGATTTAAACTTGTAAAATTCATATCTTTTGTTATGTTTATCCAAAAAATGCAAATAATATATCAATGGATTCAGAAAAATAAATCCTACACTACTGTAGGCTTAATTTTGTATTTTTCATCTGTAAAAATGGTATTTTATGCAGAGACAAATAAAGGCTTATTTTGACTATATAAATTATTTTGAAAATATTTATAGGGCCAAATTAAGTTTATTTAGACTATGTTTGTTTAGTTTTGTGTTTAGTACTGTTTACTTGTCTTGATTGGTTTAAGATAAATCATCACATAGCATTTGCATGCATCCATATATTTTTGCTTGAATAATTTGGATGTAAATTTGGTGCTATCATTTTATGTGTAGATTTTGGTGCTAGTGGTGATTGTGATTGTGAGGATTGTTGCTACTCTCCAAACTACCAAGGCAAGTGGTGCTTCATGTATTTCTCCCATTATTTTGTTATGCACTAGTGATATTTTGTATAGGGCTTGCATGAGATTTTGCTAAGTATCTATATGCTATGCTATGGGAAATCCTAGTAGTTATAGACTTGGTAGAATTTTCTCTAAGTTAAGATTACTTGTTATATTGCCATGCTTAGCCTAGCTAGTAGCAAACAAGGGTAGATTACGTACATGTTATGGAAAATATTGTTAAGTCCCTGACTTGTGTTTTTGCTTAATAAAACAACTAAGTGAATGAATCACCTGGGTGGAATGGTATGTTTGGATTATGTTGAGTGGTTACACAAGGCCCATATCTATGGTCTACCTTGTGTATCACACTTGTGGAAAGCCACCCAGGAACAAAGGGATTTGAGATACTTAGTGTTTAGAAGCTTCTAGTGAAACCACATGGCATATGGGCTCTGCCTTGATCATATAGGTTGCAATAACTTAGCCAGATGAATATTTGGTGGTAGGGTGATAGGTTGGAGCGCATACATTTGGTCTAAGGGAAGGCTTCTGAAAGGTCTCGTCTCGATGCATGTCGAGTCTTGTGGGGAAAGTGCACCACCTCTCGAGAAGGAAAAATCTAAGTACTTAGTCGTGTCCCCGGCAATGGACAATTGAGCATCAAGACATTGATGCTATCAAGGATCTCCTCATCCCAATTTCTAAGTTAAAAACTTGTGGTTGAACAAGGGTAAAGGTTCACCAATGTCTATTGGTGGTTCCTTGGGAGTTTTTGTCAAACTAAAACTTAGTGTTTTTCAAACTGATAGGAAAAACCTATTTTGAGCAAAGCAAGCCTAAGCTACACTTAGCCAAACTCATATAGAAGCTAGAAACTATTATTCTACTAAGGTATCACTTGCCAATACTATTCCAATGTATTGACCCACTGTGGTTGTAACTTGTGATGTTGTAGGTTACTCTGATGAGGATTAGGGTTATGAGTCTACACTCAACTTGTTTGCCTGTGGCACATGAAGATGACGACTTTACTTTATTTTGTTAAGTTGAACTCTTGTACTAGCCTATGGCTATGGACTTGTAAAAGACTATGTTATTTCTAGAATGACGATGTAATAAAGACCTTTGTATCTGTGTACTTCATCTTAAATTGTGGATGCTAGCATTTGATCTAGGGACTAGCATTGCAATCACAGGGACCTTTTCCTTTATAAAGGTGGGGTCTTACACAACTTATTTATCTTGAAGTTTTTTCCATAACTCATGAGCGCTCCAAAAAGCAATGATTGAAGATGTAACTACATAGCTCAAAGCATTAACAAGCACATTAGAAGCTTGAGCATCGAGATATAAGTTTTTCTCATCCTCACAAGATAGATTTTTGAAATCCATAGGCGGAAGAAAACCTATATCTAAAATACACTCCAAATTTCGGTCCATGTCCTGAAAATGAATAAGCATACGAGTTTTCCATATATCATAATTTGTTTCATCGAATATGAACATGTCACTGTGCAATAATCCCCTAGACGACATCTTTACTCTCAAGGCGGTGAAGCCTAAAATGAGAGACTCGGCTCTTGATATATTGTAAACGTATCTAAATTTTTTGATGGTCCATTCTTGTTTAGTATCAACTTTGCTATGCTTTGTCTACACTTTGAGGTTTTTTATACATTTTCTAGGACTAACCTATTAATAAGATGCCGCAGTGCCAATTGTTGTTTTATGCTGTTTTTGGTTTTAGAAAAGCTAGTAAGGAAATATTCTCGGAATTGGACAGGACAAAAGCCAAAGACAATATTTTACCGGAATGAACACAGAGACCAAAGGGCAGCCGAAGGGCGGACACAGGGTGGCCACACCCTAGGGCTGCACGGGCCCACCTAGGACATGCCGCCCTATGGTATGCACCCCCTGGCCGCCCTCCTGCCTCACCTCTTCGCCTATAAAAGCTCCCCGATGCAGAAACCCTAAGCACCCGATCAGATCTCCACGAAACAGTCCGTAGCCGCCCCCACCATCGTCCCTAGATCGGGGGATCTGAAGCTCTTCCCAGCACCCTGCCGGAGGGTAGAGATCATCCCGGAGGCCTTCTTCAACACCATTCCATCCTCCGGTATGATGCGTGAGTAGTTCACCCTTGGACTATAGGTCCATACAGTAGCTAGATGGTTGTTTCTCCTTCTTTGTGCTATCATGTTTAGATCTTGTGAGCTCCGTTCATGATCAAGATCATCTATTTGTAATCATACATGTTGTGTTTTCAGGGATCCGATGGATATTGAGATACTATGTCGGATTGATTATTGATTCTATCATGTCTTATTGATTATTGATTATATCATGTCTGTGTTGTTTGTGATCTTGCATGCTCTCCGTTGCTAGTAGCAATCTTGGCCAAGGAGATGCTTGTGACTCCAAGAGGGAGTATTTATGCTCGGTAGTAGGTTCATGCCTCTAGTAATCTGGGGAAGTGACAAGATTGTAAGGTTGTAGATGTGTTGTTGATACGTCGTAAACGTATATAATATTTTTTATGTTCCATGCTTATTTAATATCAACTTTGCTATGCTTTGTCTACACTTTGAGGTATTTTTTTACATTTTCTGAGACTAACCTATTAACAAGATGCTGCAGTGCCAGTTGCCTGTTTTCTGCTGTTTTTGGTCTCAGAAAAGCTAGTAAGGAAATATTCTCGGAATTGGACGGGACAAAATCCAAAGTCAATATTTCACCGAGGAGAACATAGAGACCGAAGGGCGACCGGAGGAGCGCCATAGGGTGGTCGCACCCCCCAGGCACGGGCCCACCCTAGGCCACGCCTGGTCAGGGTGTGGGCCCCCTGGCCGTCCTCCTGCCTCGCATCTTCGCCTATAAAAGCCCCCCCCCCGATGCCAAAACCCTAAGTACCCGATCAGATCTCCACTAAATAGTGCATAGCCGCCGCCACCATCACCCCTAGATTTGGGGGATCTGAAGCTCTTCCCGGCACCCTACCGGAGGGGAGAGATCATCCCGGAGGCCTTCTTCATCACCATGCCAGCCTCCGGTATGATGTGTGAGTAGTTCACCCTTGAATTATGGGTCCATACAGTAGCTAGATGGTTGTTTCTCCTCCTTTGTGATATCATGTTTAGATCTTGTGAGCTCTGTTCATGATCAATATCATCTATTTGTAATCATGCATATTGTCTTTGCGAGGATCCGATGGATATTGAGATACTATGTCAGATTGATTATTGATTCTATCATGTCTTATTGATTATTGATTCTATCATGTCTGTGTTCTTTGAGATCTTGCATGCTCTCTGTTTCTAGCAGCTATCTTGGCCAAGTAGATGCTAGTGACTCCAAGAGGGAGTATTTATGCTCGATAGTAGGTTCATGCCTCTATAGAATCTGGGGAAGTGATAGAAATCTCTAAGGTTGTATATGTGTTGTTGCTACTAGGGAGGAAAAATCTTTTGTTCATGGAACAATTGTATTGTTTACTTTACACACATTGCTTAATGCAATTATCTGTTGTTTGCAACTTAATATTGGAGGGGGTTCGGATGATAACTTGAAGGTGGATTATTGGTCATAGATGCAGTTGAATGGTGGTCTATGTATATTGTTGTAATGCCCAATCAAATCTCATAGGAATCATGAATGTGTAGTATTTGCATTGTTATGCCTTGCTTAGTTCCTGTCAATTGCCCCGCTGTAATTTGTTTACCCAGCATGTCATGTTATTTATCTTAAGGAGAACACCTCCAGTGAACTATGGACCCCGTTCCAATCTTTACCATTGTTACATCATCTACTGTTACCGTTTGCTTTCTACAAGCAATCATTACCTTCCAACCTATACGTTTAATCCTTTGTTTTTAGCAAACCAGTGAGATTGACAACCTCATTGTAAGTTGGGCCAAAGTCTTGAGTTTGTGTTGTGCAGGATTCCAAGTTGCTAGCAACACCTTGGAGTTGTTTCCTTGCTCCTAATGGTTCGATAACCTTGGTTTCATAACCGAGGGAAAATTTGCCGCTGTGCTCATCATACCTTCCTCTTGGGGTCTCCCAATGAAGCTCTATAACTGAGCCGCGTCAGTTGTTGCTACTAGGGAGAAAACAACAATCTTTTGTTCATGGAACAATTGTATTGTTTACTTTACACACATTGTTTAATGCAGTTATCCATTGCTTGCAACTTAATATTGGAAGGGGTTCGGTTGATAACCTGAAGGTGGATTATTAGTCATAGATGCAGTTGGATTACGGTCTATGTATGTTGTTGTAATGCCCAATCAAATCTCATAGGAATCATGATGTCTAGTATTTGCATTGTTATGCTTGCTCAGTCCTATCAATTTCCTCGCTGTAATTTGTTCACCCAACATGTTATCTATCTTAAGGAGAACACCTCTAGTGAACTATGGACCCCGGTCCAATCTTTACCATTCATACATCATCTACTGTTACCATTTACCTTTTACAAGCAACTATTACCTTCCACACTATATGTTTAATCCTTTGTTTTCAGCAAACTAGTGAGATTGACAACCTCACTGTAAGTTGGGGCAAAGTCTTGAGTTTGTGTTGTGCAGGATTCCAAGTTGGTAGCAAAACCTTGGAGTTGTTTCCTTGCTCCTACTGGTTCATAACCTTGGTTTCATAACTTAGGGAAGACTTTCTGCTGTGCTCATCACACCTTGCTCTTGGGGTCTCCCAACGAAGCTCTACAATTGACTGAGCCGTGTCAAGATTTTTTGGCGACGTTGCCGGGGAGTTAAGGACATCTTTACAAGGGGAGTCTTTCACAACCATTCTCTTTACTTTTTTTTTTGCTTAGTTCCTTTTGCTTTGTTTTGCTTGCTTCTTTTTACCAAAATTACAAAAAAAAATAGTTTTGTCTGGTTTGATTTTTTATTTTCAAAAACACAAAAAATTAGTTCTCCCTATAGTTGTCACCTTGTTCTAACTCACCATGTTCATCCCTAAGTTCACCCTGAAGGACCTTTCAATAGGTAGTGGCTCTATAATTGGTAAAGAAAACATTGAAGAATTCTTTAATCATATTAGCAAACATGAGGATATTGAGGATAGATCCTTAGCAGAATTTGCCCCTAATTATGAAAAAATTGCAGCATCTTTAGTTCACATGTTGGAGACTAGGTTTGTTAACTTTAACCCCGTGATGCAAATAATGTTTCTTAAGCTTAAATATATTAAGGACACTGAAAAGAGAGATTTTATTCTAGAAACATTGCTAAAAGAGTTTAATGATGTTACTAAAGAAGCTAAAAAGGACTTTGATCGTTTTAATATGCTAGGCTCATGTGTGGATGTTATGGGTACATTAGAAAAGTCGGATAAAACTAAACCCAATGGAGAGGAAATTAAAATACCCATACCTTTTAAACTTGTACGAATGCATGAAGCCTTAGAAAAGAATTTTGATTGGATTGTTCCTGAAAACCCATTTGATGAAAGGAGTGAACCCAAGATTGTTGAGAGAGGATCCTCTAGAACTCATTTGGATGAGATACCTTGCCTGGTTGAAGAAATTTCGAGTATTGATCTTAATGCTTCTTCATTTGAAAATACTTAATTCTTGCTTCTTATGCCTAACTTAAAGGCGTTAAAGAAAATTACTTCTTAGGAGATAACCCAATAGATTTATTGAGTCTTGGAAGTTATTACTTCTGTAATAACCTCTCCTTATACTTTTTGTGCCAAAAATAACCTCTAATGAGAGAGAAGTAAGATTTGGGGAAGTTGTTGTCTGGAAACAAATTTTTGTGCTTCACTATAAAAATTCTTGAAAAATCTCTGTATATCGTATTGACATGTAATTTTCTGAGTAAATCCCCCCGGTTGTTATCTAACTTTTATTAGTTCAAGACTTTTCGATTTGAGCAATAGAAGGTCTTCGAAAAAATCGGTTTATACCTGCTGGCATGTTTTGACAGATTTCTGCCATTATTTGCATTTGCCCCTTTATCGGTTTCTTTTTTAGTTCTTTTTGATCACTTGAGCTTTTTAAAGGAATTGCTACAGTAGCTTGTGTTTTTAATGAAATTTTTGCTGTGTTGAAACTAAACCCAAAGGTTTATTATCTTGAATGCACTAATGTTGCTAATGAAAATTGTGTGAAGTTTTGTATGAAGGAAAATTTTCAAGTGTGGGGGAAGAATGATGTGATGATATGAAGAATGGACAAAATCTCAACCTTGGGGATGCCACCCGTGTCACCCCAAGAAATAATCAAGAGGTACAAGCGTCAAAGCTTGGGTATGTCCAAGGCATCCCCTTCTTCATCAATAAAAATCTTAGGTCTCTTTCTAGACACTTCATTTTTATTGTTTCATCCATTGTTGTGTTGTTCTTGAGCGTCTTAGTTTTCGTTTTGGTTTTCATTTGCTTAGTTTGCTTGAATAAATTAGTTGGACCCCCGTTTTCTATGTGTTGTTTCAAATAAGTTGATTGGTGTTGGAAAAGAGTAGGAAGTTTCATGCTTTAGTGGTACAAAAGAGAGCTTGTTTTGACTGTGGCTTAGACTTTATCATGTCATGTTAGATGTTGTTTTGACTTTATGCTTAGTGATTATTGCTATATCATAACTTGTTCCAAACAACTGATATTTCTTGTGCCTTGAAAGAATCATGCGTTGTTTTAGCATACAAAAGCATAATATTATGGTATTCTCCTTTGATGCTTTGTTTGGGGTGACTTGGCACATGCTCACACCATGTTATGACTATGAACCAGTCACCTTAGCCTCTATGATCATTTAGTTTCTGACTTGTGATACCACTTTATGCTTTGATTGATAATGTTTTGTCGCTTTGCATGATTATGGCCATTATTGCTCTCTTAGTTGGTCGCTCCTAGTCTTTTGCTAGCCTCCACTTGTATTGAGTAAGCTCTACTCATGCATCCAACTCCCAAGAAACCAAGTTATTTCAACGAGTCCACTATAAATTCCTATGCATGGTGTGTTACACCATTCCAAGTATATTCTTGTTTTATCTATCTTCCAAATTAAACTTGTTATGTGAAAATTAGTGATTAAAGCTCTCACAAACTTGATGGCACACTTTATTTTTCTTGCTCTTAATAAACTTGAACCATTGTGTCATCTATGTTGTATATGCTTGCACTTATAAGTTGGGAATTAGCAGAATCATGCTGTCATGGGGAACGCTTTCAACACCTATACATATTTACCCAGCTGATATCATGCTCTTTTGTTTATGGATGTCGACGTTGTGAAAGAAAAGGGGAGCCTGTGAGTTCATGGATTCTATCTGTTGCCTTGTCATTTTGATATGGGATAGCTCCTAGTCATGGGGCAAGGGGTACCCCGTTGCCGGTTCTCTATGATACACATATACTTACAATGACAAGAACTTGCTTGTGACTAAAGTTGAGTAGCATGAGGAACGTCCCTCGTAGTCAAGGGACATGAGATTGCCAACTTATGATTTTTCAAGCATATACTCCATACTTTGTTCACTTTAACCGTAATCACTTCAAGATGCTTATGATAGGGGCAATGAGAGTTGAAATATAACAAGTACCATAATTTTTGGAAACTCTTTTTGAAACTTGAAATCCCCGCTTCCCTTTCTGAAGGGCCTTTCTTCCTACTTTTATATTGAGTCTCCACCCTCTATCTTTATGCACCAATTAAGAGAGCATAGTTGCCATTCTTAGTTTTATGTGCATTGTCCCAAAACTTATTGATTGATTCATAATTTTGATATTGCTTGTTCTTGAACTATTTGTATCTAGTCACCCTTATGAACTTTGAAGGTGTCCTATGCATTTATGTTTTGCTACTCCATGAGGGACATGTTGAATACCACTATACTATGTTTTCTATATGTGAAACAAACAAACGTCTTTAAATGCATTGTTATTCATGATCTTTGTTTGTATCGTTTCATATTGCAACTTAGTTGCTATGTCTTATTGTTAGAACTACATCTTTCATGCTCATGTTTAGAGTTCTATGATCCCAGCTTTCAATGCTTTTCAAATGGTTTGATCAAGATTGTGAAGGTGCATGTCACCTCAAAAATTATTCTTTTTATCACTTACCTACTCGAGGACGAGCAGGAGTTAAGCTTGGGGATGCTTGATCCATCGTAAACGTATATATAATTTTTGATTCTATCATGTCAGATTGATTATTGATTCTATCATGTCTGTGTTGTTTGTGATCTTGCATGCTCTCCGTTGCTAGTAGCTATCTTGGTCAAGTAGATTCTAGTGACTCCAAGAGGGCGTATTTATGCTCGATAGTGGGTTCATGCCTCTATTAAATCTGGGGAAGTGATAGGAATCTCTAAGGTTATAGATGTGTTGTTGCTACTAGGGAGAAAACAACAATTGTTTGTTCATGGAACGATAGTATTATTTAATTTACACGCATTGCTTAATGCAATTATCCGTTGCTTGCAACTTAATACTGGAGGGAGTTCGGATGATAACCTGAAGGTGGATTATTAGTCATAGATGCAGTTGGATGGCGTTTTATGTATATTGTTGTAATTCCCAATCAAATATCATAGGAATCATGAATGTCTAGTATTTACATTGTTATGCCTTGCTCAGTCCTGTCAATTGCCCCACTGTAATTTGTTCACCCAGCATGTTATCTATCTTAAGGAGAACACCTCTAATGAACTGTGGACCTCGGTCCAATCTTTACCATTGATACATCATCTACTGTTACCGTTTACCTTTTACAAGCAACTATACCTTCCACATTATACGTTTAATCCTTTGTTTTGAGCAAAACAGTGAGATTGACAACCTCACTGTAAGTTGGGGCAAAGTCTTGAGTTTGTGTTGTGCAGGATTCCAAGTTGCTAGCAATAGCTTGGAGTGGTTTTCTTGCTCCTACTGGTTCGATAACCTTGGTTTCATAATTGAGGGAAGACTTGCTGATGTGCTCATCACACCTTGCTTTTGGGGTCTCCCAACAAAGCTCTGCAATTGACTGAGCCGTGTCAGCTCTCATACCAATTGAAAGGATACAGATGTCCCCTAGAGGGGGGTGAATAGGAGATTTAAAACTTTTCCGAGAGTGGCTCAACAAAGGCGAAATTAAACTAATGTTTACTCTGTTAAGCACAAAACCTACAACAACTAGGGTTCACCTATGTGCACCAACAACTTATACTAAGCAATACAAACAACTATGTAATAGCAAGATATATACTTCAAACCTGTAATCCTCAAACTTAATTGGAGGCCCCAAGTAATCCTCAAACCTGTAAAACAACCAAACCGTCTACGGTTCCAAGAACCCAAGAGTAAAAAGCTTCTCAACTTTCACTCAATCGAATCCTCACCAAGAACTCAAACCGATGCACCAAATGCAATGGCAAGAACACAAGAAGTGCTCAAATCCTTCTCTCCCAAATTCCACCAAAGATACAAAAGCTTAAGGGGGAATAAGAGAGTACGAACAATGGAGGAAATCCACAAAAGACTCCAATATTTAGATCCCAAGATGTTCCCCTCACTTAGAGGAGAGATTGATTGGTGGAGTTGTAGATCTAGATCCCCTCTCTCTTTTCCCTCAAGAAGATGCAAGAATCATTGGAGGGATTGAGAGATATGAAGGGTTTCGCAGCATAGTAAATCAAAAAAATTCTACGGATGCGAACGGGAAAGCCAAGATCTAATCTAGGAGATGCAAACAACGAGAGGGATTATATGAGATCTTCATACCCTTGAAAATTCGCACAGCGGAACGTTCGTCGGAACGTGGGTGATGTAGTCGTACTCGCTTCTCCTCCTCGCGATCCGCTCCGATCTAACACCGCAAGTGGCGATGCCTCCGAGAGATGCACACGTGCGGCACCTTGACGTCTCCTCCTTCCTCGGTCCAGCAAGTATGGTGGAGAGACGGATTGGATCTACAACGCGACGGCGCAGTGCAAGTGGTGGAGAGTTTCTGCAGCAGGGCTTCACCTACGTGAAGTCGGGAGGGGGAGAGAGAGGAGGGCAGCAGGGCGGCTAGGGCTTGAGGAGGAGGTGTAGGGGGGTGGTGCGCCCCCAGCCCTTTTTATATAGAGGGGTGGGCGCCAACCCTAGCCCCTCCCCAAATCCTAGGCCGGCGGCCAAGGAGGGAAGAGTGGGGGGCAAGTTTCCCCCCTCCTTCTAGAAGCTCCCCTAGGGTTTCCCCTAGGTTTGGCCGGCTGGGCCCTATGGGGCCTTGTTCCCCTGGCCCAATTCGGACAGGGCACTCCCTCATAGGCCCATGCCCCCTCCCGACAAGTGGGGCCACGTTGGTCCCCCTCCAGAAGGTTCTAGAAGCTTCTGGTACAATACCGATTAACCCGAAACAATTCCGAACTCCAAAAACTGCATTGCCTTATATGAATCTTATTCTCCGGACCATTCCGGAACCTCTCGTGATGTCCCGGATCCCATCCAAGACTCCTAACAAAAACTCATAAACCAAGTATCCAATCTATCCTAGCGTCGAGACACGTTAAGTGTGTGACCCTTCGGGTTCGAGAATATGCAGACATGATCTTCTATCAATAATCAACAGCGGGGTCTGGAAACCCATATTGACTCCCACACATTCATCGATGATCATATCGGATGAACCAAGATGCCAGGATTCAATCAATCCCATATTTATATTCCCTTCGTCTCGGAATATTTTACTTGCCCGAGATTCGATCGTCAGTACCGTCATACCTAGTTCAATCTCGTTCACAGCAAGTACTTTAATTGTTCTGTAATCCGATATCACTTTGTGACTAACTCCTTAACCACATGCTTGCAAGCGGTGTTGATATCGATTACCGAGTGGGCCCAAGTATATCTCTCCAACTTGGGAGGGACAAATCCCATCTCGATACATACAACCCAACAGGTACTTTCCGATCACCTGAGAGACACCTTTATGATCGCCCTCTCATAGGATGACGTTTGATGACCTCAAAGGTTTCTTCCGATACCAGGGAGTTGTATTATCTCATGGTCTAAGGAATACAATATTTGACATAAGAAAAGGTTCGCAAAGATGAACACGATGACACGATCTAATTGCTTCGCTTAGTTTGGGTCTGTCCATCATATCATTCTCCCAATGATATGATCTCATTATTAATCGACAACTCATGTCTATGTTTAGGAAACCTTAACCATCATTAATCAATGAGCTAGTCCATAGAGGCATACTAGGGACACGGTGTTGTTCACAAACCACACAAGTATTAAAGTTTCCGCTTAATACAATTCTAGCATGGAATATAAACATTATCATGAACAAGAATTATAATAATAACATCTTTATTATTGCCTCTAGGACATAATTCCAACAGTCTCCCACTTGCACTAGAGTCAATAATCTAGTTTACATTTGGCAACAATCTCACACCCATGGCACTAAGGTGCTGATCATGTTTTACACGTGGAAGAGGTTTAGTCAATGGATCTGCGACATTCAGATCTGTATGTACTTTGCTAATCTTCAGATCTCCATCTGCTATAAAATCTCGGATTATATGAAACTTGCGGTTGATATGCTTGGTCTTTGGATGATATCTTGGTTCCTTAGTGAGTGCTATGGCGCCAGTGTTGTCACACAATATCTCCAGTGGGTCCAATGCACTTGGAACCACGCCAAGCTCAGTGATGAAGTTCCTGATCCAAACTCCTTCACTTGACGCTTCTGCAGCAGCCATGTATTCCGCTTCCACTGTAGATCCCGCGATCACGCTTTGCTTGCAGCTTCTCCAGCTCACAGCTCCTCCATTCAAAATATAAACGTATCCTGTCTGAGATTTAGAATCATCCTTGTCGATGTCGAAACTAGCATCGACGTAACCCTTTACGATGATCTGTTCATCACCTCCATAGACTAAGAACATTTCTTTAGTCCTATTTAGGTACTTTAGGATGTTCTTCATGGCTGTCCAGTGTTCCACTCCTGGATCACTTTGGTATCTGCTCGTCAAACTAAGAGCATTGGACACATCCGGTCTAGTACACGGCATGGCATACATGATAAACCTATGGCCGAGGCATATGGCACTTTGCTCATAGCTTCTCTATCATTTACCGTAGCTGGACACTGAGCCTTGCTCAATATCTTACCTGACAACATAGGCACTGAACCTTTCTTTGCCTTATCCATTCTGAACCTTTTCAGAACTTTGTCTAGGTATGTACTCTGGCTTAAAGCTATCAGGATTCTTTGTCTATCTCTATAGATTTTGATGCCCAATATATAAGCAGCTTCACCTAGGTCTTTCATTGAAAAACATTTGTTCAAATAACTCTTCACATCGTTAAGCATGTTAATGTCATTTCCAATAATCAATATGTCATCCACATATAGTACTAGAAATGTCACTGAGCTCCCACTCACTTTCTTGTAGATACAAGCTTCGTAGCTATTTGGAACAAATCCAAAGCTCTTGATCACTTGATCAAAACGAAGGTTCCAACTCCGAGATGCTTGCTTTAGTCCATAAATGGAACGCTGAAGTTTGCATACTTTATCAGCATCCTTAGGATCGACAAAACCTTCGGGTTGCATCATATACAACTCTTCATCAATGTTGCCATTGAGGAACGCAGTCTTGACATCCATCTGCCATATTTCATAATCATGAAACGCAGCAATTTCTAATAAAATCCGAATGGACTTAAACATCGCTACGGGAGAGAAAGTCTCATCGTAGTCAACACCTTGAACTTGTCGAAAACCTTTCGCGACAAGCCGTGCTTTATAGACGGTAACATTACCATCCGCGTCTGTTTTCTTCTTGAAGATCCATTTGCACTCAACGGCCTTTCGGTCGCTAGGAGGGTCCACCAAAGTCCATACTTGGTTTTCGCTCATGGATCCCAATTCGGATTTCATGGCTTCTAGCCATTTCTCAGAGTCTGGGCTCATCATCGCTTCCTCATAGTTCGTAGGTTCACTGTCTTCTACCAACAAGACAGTCAAGACAGGGTTGTCGTACCACTCAGGAGGGGCACGCGACCTTGTCGACCTGCGACGTTCAGTGGCAGCATCGTCCGAAGCTTCATGATCCTTATCATTAGCTTCCTCTATTATTGGTGCAGGCGGCACTGGAACAATTTCAGGTGTTGCGCTACTCTCCAATTCAAGAGAAGGTTCAACAACCTCGTCTAGCTCTACTTTCCTCCCACTCACTTCTTTCGAGAGAAACTCCTTCTCAAGAAAGGAACCGTTCTTTGCGACAAACACTTTGCCTTCGGTTCTGTGATAGAAGGTATACCCAATAGTTTCCTTAGGGTATCCTATGAAGACGCATTTCTCCGCTTTGGGTTCGAGCTTGTCCGGCATCAACTCCTTGACGTAAGCTTCGCATCCCCAAACCTTAAGAAACGACAACTTAGGTTTAGCACCAAACCACAGTTCATACGGTGTCGTCTCAACGGATTTAGATGGTGCCCTATTTAAAGTGAATGCAGCGGTTTCTAATGCATAACCCCAAAATGATAACGACAAATCAGTAAGAGACATCATCGATCGGACCATATCTAATAGGGTTCGATTCCGGCGTTCAGACACACCATTGCGCTGTGGTGTTCCGGGTGGCGTGAGTTGCGAAATGATTCCGCTTGCTTTAAGATGCGTGAAAAAATCATAACTCAAATATTCACCTCCACGATCGGATCGTAGAAACTTAATTTTTCTGTTACGATGGTTCTCCACTTCATTCTGAAATTCTTTGAACTTTTCAAATGTTTCAGATTTATGTTTCATTAAATAGATATACCCATATCTACTTAAGTCATCGGTAAAAGTGAGAAAATAGCGATATCCACCGCGCGTCGAAACACTCATCGGTCTGCATACATCGGTATGTATGATTTCCAACAAGTCCGTTGCACGCTCCATCATTCCGGAGAACGGGGTTTTGATCATCTTGCCCATGAGGCATGGTTCGCATGTGTCAAATGATTCAAAATCAAGAGACTCCAAAAGTCCATCAGAATGGAGTTTCTTCATGCGCTTTACACCAATATGACCTAGACGACAGTGCCACAAATAAGTAGTATTATCACTATCTACTTTGCATCTCTTAGCCTCAATGTTATGGATGTGTGTTTCATCCCTTTCGAGATTCAGAAGAAATAAACCATTCATAGTAGGTGCATGACCATAAAAGATGTTACTCATACAAATAGAACAACCATTATTCTCCGATTTAAATGAATAACCGTCTTGCAATAAACACGATCCAGAAATAATGTTCATGCTCAACGCAGGCACATAATAACACTTATTAAGGTTTAAAACTAATCCCGAAGGTAAAACTAAGGAGAGCGTGCCGACGGCCATCACATCAACTCTTGATCCGTTGCCAACGCGCATCGTCACCTCATCCCTCACAAGCCGCCGTCTATTTCGTAGCTCCTGTTTCGAGTTACAAATATTAGCAACTGAACCAGTATCAAATACCCAGGCACTACAATGAGGGCTAGTAAGGAAAACATCAATAACATGTATATCAAATATACCTTTGATGGTGCCAGCCTTCTTGTCCGCTAAGTACTTCGGACAGTTGTGCTTCCAGTGACCCTTGTCCTTGCAATAGAAGCACTCAGTGTCCGGCTTGAGTCCAGACTTGAGCTTCTTCTCAGCAGGGGCAACGCGCTTGCCGCCGCCTTTCTTGAAGGGCTTCTTTCCACCCTTACCTTTCCTGAAGGTGGGGGGCTTGTTGACCATCAACACATGATTATCCTTTTTGATGTCCACCTCCGCAGCCTTCAGCTTTGCGAAGAGCTCGGCGATCGTATCAGTGGAACCAATCTGATTATGAGTCACTACAAAACTTTTGTAGCTGGGAGGGAGTGATTGCAGAACCCTGTCAATCTTGAGCTCCTCTAGAATCTTGCAGTCCAGTTGCTCAAGGCGTTGAGTGTAGCCCGACATCTTAATGGCGTGCTCACTAACGGAACTCCCTTCCTCCATCTTGCAGTTAAAGAATTTCTCAGAGATCTCATATCTCTCAGAACGGGCCTGAGTCTGAAACATAGTTTTCAGCTCCTCAAGAATCTCAAAGGGCCCGGGATAGTCTTCAAAACGATATTGAAGGTCCGATTCCATAGCAAACAACATGGTGCTCTTAATCACACCATAATCATCTTTGCGCGACTGATAGACGGCTTTCTCATCAGCCGGCGCAGTTGCAGCAGGGGGGTTACCTAACGCTTTCTCAAGGACATAGTCCTTTTGACCGCCAGAGAGAATGATTCTCAGATTGCGGAACCAGTTGGTGAAGTTAGACCCATTGTTTCTAAGCTTTTCCTTCTCAGCAAAACGTTGAAGTTAAAGTTGGACTTATCCATTTGATCTACAATGTTTGCAAGTACAAATTAGACTATGTTCATGATAACTAGTTCAACTTTTAATCAAATTACTAGATGAACTCCCACTAAATTCAACATCCCTCAAGTTGTTTAGTGAACATGATCCAAATTCACCACACCTAATCCGATCTTCACGAGAAGAGATGTGGTTTAAATGGTGGACAACGAAGTGTCGATCATATCATTCATATGACTCATGCTTAACCTTTTGGTTCATGTGTTCCGAGGCCATGTTTGTACATGCTAGGCTCGTCAAGTTAGACCCAAGTATTTCCGCGTGTGCAAAACTGGCTTGCACCCGTTGTATGTGAACGTAGAGTCTATAGCACCCGATCATCACGTGATGCTTGGACACGACGAACTTTCGCAACGGTGCATACATGGGGAGAACACAGTTTTTATCTTGATCTTTAAGTGAGGAATCATCTTATAATGCTACCGTCGCGATCTAAGCATAATAAGATACATAAAAGGATAAACATCACATGCATATAACTTTATGTGACATGGTATAGCCAATCTTCGTGCAATGATCTCCATCTTGTGCGTGCCGGCATGATCTCCATCACTCCACCATGATTGCCTCCACCACGAATAGCAACTACAACTATTGCTAACTACTTAGCGATAAAGTGAAACTATTACATGGCGTATAAGAAGTTGACACACAGGTCATACACAATTATAAAGACAACCATATGGCTCCTGCCGGTTGTGTACTCATCGACATGCAAGTCGTGAAACATTACAAAACATGATCATCGCATACAATACACATATCACATCTTGGGCCATACCATATCACAGAAAACACTCCCTGCAAAAACAAGTTAGACGCCTCTACTTTGTTGTTGCATGTTTTACGTGGCTTATGGGAGTAGCAAGCTAAGAATGATTTTTACCTACGGAAAGCCACAATGGTGATATTATGGTTGCCAAACTCCGGTGTAAATCCCATGACAACTATAGTGAGAGAAACAGGCATCCACTAGCCGCATGTGTGGAACAAGCCACACGTCAAGTGCGGAGACGGTCTCGCGAACGACGTCGCGTAAAGTTGGCCTGGACCGCTTCAATCTCACTATCCCGCGTCATAAGAAGTACACAAACAAGAGGTTTGCAACAGAAAACATCAACGCCTGCAATAACCATGTTGCGTTCTACTCGTGAAACACATCTACGCATAGATCTAGCTCTGATACCACTGAAGGGTTTCGCAGCATAGTAAATCAAAAAAATTCTACGGATGCGAACGGGAAAGCCAAGATCTAATCTAGGAGATGCAAACAACAAGAGGGATTAGATGAGATCTTCATACCCTTGAAGATTCGCACAGTGGAATGTTCGTCGGAACGTGGGTGATGTAGTCGTACTCGCTTCTCCTCCTCGCTATCCGCTCCGATCTAACACCGCAAGTGGCGATGCCTCCGAGAGATGCACACGTGTGGCACCTCGACGTCTCCTCCTTCCTCGGTCCAGCAAGTATGGTGGAGAGACGGATTGGATCTATAACGCGACGGCGCGGTGCAAGTGGTGGAGAGTTTCTGCAGCAGGGCTTCGCCTACGTGCAGTCGGGAGGGAGAGAGAGAGGAGGGAAGCAGGGCGTCTAGGGCTTGAGGAGGAGGTGTAGGGGGTGGTGCGCCCCCAGCCCTCTTTATATAGAGGGGTGGGCGCCAACCCTAGCCCCTCCCCAAATCCTAGGCCGGCGGCCAAGGAGGGAAGAGTGGGGGGCAAGTTTCCCCCCCTCCTTCTAGAAGCTCCCCTAGGGTTTCCCCTAGGTTTGGCCGGCTGGGCCCTATGGGCCTTGTGCCCCTGGCCCAACGCGGCCAGGGCACTCCCTCATAGGCCCATGCTCCCTCCTGACAGGTGGGGCCACGTTGGTCCCCCTCCGGAAGGTTCTAGAAGCTTCTGGTACAATACCGATTAACCCGAAACAATTCCGAACTCCAAAAACTGCATTGCCTTATATGAATCTTATTCTCCGGACCATTCCGGAACCTCTCGTGATGTCCCGGATCCCATCCGAGACTCCTAACAAAAACTCATAAATCAATTATCCAATCTATCCTAGCGTCGAGACACGTTAAGTGTCTGACCCTTCGGGTTCGAGAATATGTAGACATGATCTTCTATCAATAATCAACAGCGGGGTCTGGAAACCCATATTGACTCCCACACATTCATCTATGATCATATCGGATGAACCACGATTCCAGGATTCAATCAATCCCATATTTATATTCCCTTCGTCTCGCGATATTTTACTTGCCCGAGATTCAATCGTCGGTACCGTCATACCTAGTTCAATCTCGTTCACAGCAAGTAATTTACTCGTTCCGTAATCCGATATCACTTTGTGACTAACTCCTTAACCACATGCTTGCAAGCGGTGTTGATATCGATTACCGAGTGGGCCCGAAGTATATCTCTCCAACTTGGGAGGGACAAATCCCATCTCGATACATACGACCCAACAGGTACTTTCCGATCACCTGAGAGACACCTTTATGATCACCCTCTCATAGGATGACGTTTGATGACCTCAAAGGTTTCTTCCGATACCAGGGAGTTGTATTATATCATGGTCTAAGGAATACAATATTTGACATAAGAAAAGCTTCGCAAAGATGAACACGGTGACACGATCTAATAGCTTCGCTTAGTTTGGGTCTGTCCATCATATCATTCTCCCAATGATATGATCTCATTATTAATCGACAACTTATGTCTATGGTTAGGAAACCTTAAGCATCATTAATCAATGAGCTAGTCCATAGAGGCATACTAGGGACATGGTGTTGTTCACAAACCACACAAGTATTAAAGTTTCCGCTTAATACAATTCTAGCATGGAATATAAACATTATCATGAACAAGAATTATAATAATAACATCTTTATTATTGCCTCTAGGGCATAATTCCAACAAGATAGCAAGCTTAAAGAGGTCAACAATGGTGGGGGGAAACTTGCACGAGAGCTATAAAACCATTGGGAGAGAAGGGCCCCGTAAAAAGGTCCGTAGAATCCAACCGTTAGGCCTAGGAATCGCCTGGTCCGGAGTCTCCGGACTGGGACCGAAGTCTCTGGTGTACCCAGGAAAAACGGGAACAGTCTGGAGGACGTACTGGACGCGGTACGTAGATAGACCAGAATTTAGTCCGGAGTCTTCGATCTTACAAAAACTAGCAGAAAGACCAATACGAAAACATCCATAACTTTTGCATCCGGACTCCGATTTTGATGATCTTAGGCTCATTTTAAAGAGGAAAATAAGATCTACAAGATCATACGGAAAAACATCATAGTCCAGCAAGTTAGGATAAAACCAAATGACGAAAGGTTTAACCTCTCTCAAAAAGACAAACCAGTAAAACCTCCAACATCAAAAACATAATAGAGAATGCATATGAAATCCGTTTTTGATGAACTAGAGCTTGTCATGGAGAGTAACACCATCTCTAAATCCTCACATGAGTAAGAACTAAATAATGGAAGGTTTTACATATCTTTAGAAGACAAATCGGTAAAACCTCTGACATCGAAAACGCAATAGAGGATGCATATGAAATACGTTTTCAATGAACTAGAGCTTGTTATGAATATTACGACAAGCTCTAGATCCTCACATGGATAATATCCAAATAACAACCAAGAAAGGATGATGATAAGTATGCAAAGGTTTGAGCTCTCTTTGAAAGATATGATTGAGTTACTCATTTGAGAGCCCCTCTTGATAGTATGGTTATCTATCCTATAAACCGGTCTCCCCAACTAACACCACGAGACCGGTAAGAAAGAAACCCTATAAAGGTCATACCTTTGCCTTGTGCATATTCCACTTGATATTTATGTAGACGATCTTGTCCTTCTCAAGATGGAACAACTTTCTTGATTGATCTTGCACGCACTCGCTTGATGAAGACTTACAAGTTGCTCCCCTATACATGGGGAAACCTTTACTTTGACCTTGCCTTCATTGATCTATGATCACCGAGGATGGTAAGATTCAAGCATGAGATCTTCTAGACATGGCACATCTTTAGCTTGCACAACATTTCTTCTAACTCCATTTGGATAATGTCTTGAAGATACACATGAGAAACTCTATCTTCTTCTTCAATACACCCTTGATCTTATTTAATTTCTTCTTTTTTTCTCCATTTCTTCTACCCTGAAGCCAACACATGCTCTAAGCGATGCCAATGGACTACTCCTACAAGTTTAACTCACTACAAACATTAGTCCATAGAGATTGTCATTAATTACCAAAACCACACATGGGGACCCACATGTTCTTCCAGGGAGGCTAAGGAGTCTGATGCGGCATTAGCGTCGTGGTGGCATGCCCCTCCACCATTGACATGTCGTCGGGCTCTTCCTCCAAGTTGGACTTGGATTTATGAAACGACCTAGCCAGTTATGACGACGATGATGATTTTTGGTTCTATGTGTCGATTTTTAGTTCTTTCGAAGTTTAGTTCTATCTATCATTTAAGCTTCAAAGTTGAAGTGTAGAATTGTAGGTTCCATCTATCATTGGAGTCGAGTTTGAGTGCATCGAACCATTGTATGAATTACAAGTGTTTGAATTCAAGTTTGAGTTATTGAATTTGAAGTTTGAACTATTGAAGATGAATGAAGGTGTAGGTGATCTATTATACATCACCTAGTGTCTAACTGGTGATCTAAAATATATCACTTGGAAAATCTAAAACTGCCCAGGTGATGTAAAACACCCATTCTGGTGATGTATAGTTTTTACATCACCTGTTTTGGCTGTCCTATTTTACATCACATGTTAGAGTTGCTCTTACGGTCTTATCTTCTATAGGGTAATACATCATTCTAGACATTATATCAATATTAATGGACAATCATTAATTATTTGGGAACATCTTAATATTTCTCTAATAATTAACCACAAAAATAGACAAAAGGGACCAAATAAACACTAATAAAGTCGGGTGGGTCAAAGTGGACTATTACAATCCACTGTAACACCAAACAGAACCTTAGTTGAACTTGATATACTAAATTTCAGCTCGGACAACTAAACCTAGCGAAAACCCACACTAAAGTTGGAAGAGACTCGACAACATAAGAATATCAAGGTTCACCGCATAAAAATAGAGATAGCCTGACAAGGTTTGACAATGTGAGAATATGGTATTGAAAGGACACAAATGCGGCCTAGAGGGGGGTGAATAGACGGTTTAAAACTTTCATGAGATATGCTTAACAAATGAGGAATAAAACTAGCGTTTACTTTGTCAAGCACAAAACCTATATATACTACGGTTCACCTATGAGCACCAACAACTTATGCTAAGCAAGACAGGCAACTATGCGATAGAAAGATATATGACTTTAAGAACAAAGGCTATTGAAAGGATACAGATGTCGCCTAGAGGGGGGTGAATAGGCGATTAAAACTTTTCCGAGAGTGGCTCGACAAAGGCGGAATTAAACTAGTGTTTACTTTGTCAAGCACAACCTAGAACAACTAGGGTTCACCTATTGAAATGGATCGTATGGGCACCTAGAGGGGGGTGAATAGGTTCTAACCAATTTTTAATACTTTTTCAATTTTAGGCTTGACACAAAGTAAATTCTCTAGATATGCAACTACGAGAATTTCCCTATATGCAACCCTAACTACTAAGCACGTAAAGAGAGGAGTGAGGAAACCGTAGTGGAGCACGCGGAGACACAGGGATTTGTTTTACCGCAGTTCCTTCCTTGTTAAGGGAAGTACATCTGCGTTGGAGGGGTGGGCGGTTCTAAGACCACCACGCCACAATAGGCCTCACCCTATTCTCCGATGGATCTCGCCACGAGAGGCCTGATCCACCTTCTCCACTATTGGATCCCTTCGAGGCGAGAACCGGTGCCTTTTACAACACTATCGGGGCACACACCCACAACCGAATTGGGGGCTCCCGAGATGACAACAAGCTGCCACAAGAACAAGGTTTATCAATATAAACAAAAACAAGGATCTAGGTATTTGCAAGAAATACTAGATCGGTGGTTCTCCAAATGAATGGAGAGGAGATGAAGCGCTTGATTGCTGCTAATGATGATGGATTTCTCCTCCTTCGATTCCCCAAGGGACGGGGCCTTTGGGTGGGTCTAGGTGGAGCTCTCTTGGATGAAGATTTCAGATCTGATCTTTTCTTTTTCGAATGAATCAAGAGATCTGGCAGGAGGGGGAAGGCTGGCTTAAATACCCCCTCCCCAGATCTGACCGTTGCACAACTTTGGGGGTGTATTATCCGCCCCCCACTTGGGGCGGATTATCCGCCCCTGGGAAAACTCCGCCCCAAGAGCGGATTCTCCGGGGGAAACTCCACCCCCTCTCTAGGGCTGGCGCCTGCGAAACTTGGTGAAGATCTTGGGGGGCGGATAATCCGGCCCCCTCCTGGTGCGGATTATCCGGCCATGCCGGAAAGTCCGGCAGAAACTCCGCCCCCTCTCTAGGGCTTGCGCCTTGGCGATGAGCAAGGGGGCGGACTATCCGGCCTCCCTGAGGGGCGGATTATCCGGTGGGGCTGGAAAATCGGCCAAAACTCCGCCCCCTCTGGGGCTTGCCCCTGCTTGGGAAGAGGGAGGGGCGGATTATCCGCCCCCCAAAGGCAGAATCCTTTTCCCTTTTTCCAAAGAGAGCTTCAACACTTCAACATACATTAAATAATCCTTGATATTGTTATCTAACACACAAAACACTAAGGATTAAGAAATGTTCTTTCAATCTCCCCCTTTTTGGTGTTAGATGACAATACTAGGATTTGCAATGAAAACGGCTAACGCCACCTTAAAGTGAAAGGCGCTCCCCCTAGATGTGTGCATATTTAAAATTTGCATTTGAATACAAATACACAGACTAGAGGGAACACAACTTCCATAGCAAAAATAATTGAAACAAAGGTGGGTTGAGAAACAAGGTCATACCACCGGGATGTGATTATAGCCAAAGAATATAATTAGCTTGATAGCCTCCAAGCATCCCAACAATACGAACAATATTGATACAAACATTAGATAGGTCCATGATTCCATGTGCCATCAAATATGCCTCCATAGATAAATCCAGAATTCCATGAGTACCAAACATAGTGGAGCACGACATAGTCTTACAAAATCCAAGCACAAATAGCAAATAAGTTCACGCTAAAAAAGAGCACAAGTAAGCAAATAAAACAACGGAAAGACGAGTCTTGTGCCCGACCCTTGCAAATCCACAAGACCTAATAGAACTACTTCTCCCCCTTTGGCATCGAAACACCAAAAAGGAAGAAGAGCGATGCTAACAGAGATGGTACTACACACCCAAATTTGCAAGAATCAAATCAAACAAAAACCAAAGTTGAGTGTGTTTTCCATAAGAACAAGAAATATGCAAGAAAATCCAAAGAGACCCATTAGAAACCAACTCTTCTCATGGAAGAGGGCGATGGCCGAAGCCACCATGTTGGAGCGCATGGCATGACACCGCGAAGATGTATCTTGAGTTCAAAACCAATGCTCATCGATGACCCACATATCACAAAATGATATTAAGGGAAATGATTTTACTTGTTTCCGGCATTATGGGGGGAGGGTTGTCCCAATCAATTAGGACCACACTCCCCCTATGTCTATGCCCTCATCTAAACCAAATACATGAATAAGAGCAAGTGAGTGGGCAAGGGTAGTCAAGCCAAGCTCCTTGAATCTATGATATTTAGCTCATTCCTCAAATAACAAAATCTTGCTTCATCAAGGGGCTTCGTGAAAATATCAGCAAGTTGGTTCTTCGTGCTCACAAAAGATAGGGCAATATCACCACGAGCAACATGATCCCGAATGAAGTGGTTGCGAATCTCAATATGTTTTGTTCTTGTATGCTGCACGGGATTATAAGAAATTTTGGTAGCACTTTCGTTGTCACATAATAGAGGAACTTTGTCACAATTGAAACCATATTCCTTTAAAGTTTGCCTCATCCATAATAATTGAGTACAAGCACTTGCAGCAGCAACATATTCAGCTTCGGCGGTTGAGAGTGAAATACAATTCTGTTTCTTTGAAGACCAACACACTAGAGACCTGCCCAAGAATTGACATGCACCAGAGGTTGATTTCCTATCATCTTTGTCACCAGCCCAGTCTGAATCAGTGTACCCACATAGAGAGAAACTTGAACCCTTGGGATACCATAACCCAAAATTAGGGGAATGAACCAAATATCTGAAGATTCGTTTGACCGCCACTAAGTGGCTTTCTTTAGGAGCGGCTTGGTACCTTGCACACACTCCTACACTTAACACGATATCGGGCCTAGATGCGCAAAGGTAAAGGAGAGAGCCGATAATGGATCGGTATACCTTTTGATCCACGTCTTTACCCTTGGGATTGAGCTCAAGATGACACTTTGTTTGCATAGGAGTAGCAACACCATTGAGATTCATCATCTTGAATCTTTTGAGCATATCTTGGATGTACTTAGCTTGATTAATAAAGGTTCCCTCTCTAAGTTGTTTGATCTCAAATCCAAGAAAGAACCTTAGCTCACCCATCATTGACATCTCAAACCTGTCAGTCATAAGCTTTGAAAATTCATCGTTAAAAGCTTGGTTAGTAGAGCCAAAACTAATGTCATCCACATAAAGTTGGCATACAAAAAGCTCCCCATTAACCTTCTTAGTAAAAAGAGTGGGGTCGATTTGCCCAACTTCGAATCCACGGTCTAGCAAAAGTTCTTTAAGGTGCTCATACCACGCACGTGGGGCTTGTTTAAGGCCATAGAGCACCTTATCGAGTTTGTAGACATGGTTCGGAAATTTGGGGTCCTCAAACCCCGGGGGCTGCTTGACGTATACTAACTCATGTAGAGGACCATTAAGGAAAGCGCTCTTAACATCCATTTGTTGTAATTTAAAATTATGATGGGCTGCATATGCAAGAAGGATACGGATGGACTCAAGGCGAGCCACGGGAGCATAAGTCTCGCCAAAATCAATTCCTTCCACTTGGGAGAATCCCTGAGCCACGAGTCGTGCTTTATTCCTCACAACAATGCCATTTTCATCTTGTTTGTTCTTGAAGATCCACTTGGTGCCGATAACATTGCGGCAATCCTTTGGTTTCTCTACGAGCTTCCAAACTTTGTTGCGTTCAAAGTTATTTAGTTCTTCATGCATTGCAACAACCCAGTCGGGGTCTTCAAGAGCATTAAGACCTTCTTCGGTTCAACCATGGAAATGTGAGCTTGATGATCACAGAAGCTTGCAAGTTCTCTTCTAGTAGATACTCTTCTTCGTAAATCACCAACAACCTTGTCAAGAGTGTGACCCCTTAATTCAAGGTTCTGATCAGCACGAGCCTTGCGACGAGCCTCAATGTCCGTATTGTTTCTAGAAGAAGTGGATTTAGTATTTGTATCCTTGTCTTGATCTTGATCTGCATTAACACCTGAAGATTGCTGCTGAGTTTGTTCTTCAGGGCTGGATAATCCGCCCCTTGGAGGGGCCGGACTATCCGGCCTGGGAGGTGAAGCACCAGAGCCTTCTTCCTGAGAGTGCCTGACAGGAGTTGGAGACCCAGGGCCGGATAATCCGCCCTCGGGGGCCGGAGAATCCGGCCTGGGAGCTTCAGAGTTGTTGATTTCTCCTCCGGATCCTCTGGAACGAGTAGGAGATCCAGGGGCGGATTGTCCGCCCCTTGGAGGGGGCGGATAGTCCGGCCTGGGACTACCAACTTTTCCAGGGGATAGATGATCTTCAGCAGGTTGCGGTGTTGGTGTAGGATTTTCTCCAACAGTAGGAGCTTGTTGATCTTGTGTAGATGAGGGCTCCACATAAGTGGAGCATTGTCCTTCCTGATCCGCCACAAGGGGTTCCTCAATGGGGCGGAAAAATCCCACTCCCATTCTTCTTATGGCATCTTGGGGTATTTCAACATCTGCATCACAAACATCAACTTGCCCTACAAAGGAGCCGTTATTTTCATCGAACTCCACACTACAAGATTCTACAACAATCCCAGTGAGCTTGTTGTAGACTCTATAAGTGTGGGATTCGGCACCGTAACCAACAAAGATACCTTCTAAAGCCTTGGATTCAAATTTTGACAAACGGACACCTTTAATAAGAAAGAAGCACTTACACCCGAATACCCTAAAGTATGAGATGTTGGGCTTGTTACCGGTAAGTATTTCATAAGGAGTCTTGTCCAAAATCTTTCGGAGACAGAGCCGGTTCGAAGAGTGACAAGCAGTGGATATGGCTTCAGCCCAAAAATTATAAGGAGACTTGAATTCAGCCAACATTGATCTTGCCATATCCATCAACGTCCAGTTCTTCCTCTCGGCTACACCATTTTGTTGAGGGGTGTACGCAGCGGAATATTGATGTCTAATCCCCTCTTCGCTAAGAAACTCATTCAAAGTGTAGTTCTTGAATTCGGAGCTGTTGTCACTTCTTATTGCCAAGATAGGAACATTGTGTTGACGTTGGACTTCATTTGCAAAGTCAATGACAGTTTGTTGAGTATCGCTTTTTAGCTTGAAGAAATAAACCCATGTATATCTCGAGTAATCATCGACAATGACCAAGCAATATTTCTTCCCACCAAGACTTGCATGAGAGGGATAAATCCACATGAAGTAATTCCAAGATCCTCTTTGATGACACAATAGTCTTTCTCTTGTGGGGAGAGTCATGCATTTTTCCTTCAACACAAGCCCTGCAAACGCGATCTTTGGCAAAGGAGACATTTTCTTTTAGTCCAAGGATGTGGCCACCCTTCTGGAGACTTTGCAAAGTTCTCATGTTGACATGGGCTAAACAGCGATGCCACAGCCAACCCACGTCAGCCTTTCCGAATAGACACATCGGATCCGAAGTGGTTTTCCCCGAGAAGTCCACCACATACAGGTCATTTTCGACGTATCCAACGAAAGCGACCTTTAGAGACTTGCTCCATAAGAGTACCACCAAATCATCATCGATAAAAATAGCAAATCCCATCTTGCCAAGGGCACGAACAGAAAGAAGGTTGTAACCGAGGGTCTCAACAAGCATGTCGTCCACGAGAGAGATATCGTGGGCAACCACAACCTTGCCAAGACCCAATACCTGAGATTTAGACTTATCACCATAGGAGACTGTGATATTATCATGATTTGGACGCATCTCCGAGATGATCTCCTTGCTTCCGGTCATATGACTAGTGCATCCACTATCCAGCACCCATTTCGACCCACCGGAAGCATAATCCTGCAAGAGAATTACTTCTTGGTTTTAGGTACCCATTTTTCAATGGGTCCTTTCATGTTAGTAACAAGGGTCTTTGGGACCCAAATAGACCTAGCAATATATTCATCAAAGGGACCAACATAATAAGCATAAACATCGCCATAATCATCACAAAAAAGTTCATGATTTGGATTGTGAGACCCTGCAAAACCAATATTGTTAGTCTTATCTTTTGTGGCATTCTTCTCAGCGGTGCTTGTCTTTGATTGCACATTCTTGGACTTGTTTTTCTTGTTTTTCTTTGTCTTGGACTTGGAGACATACCCAGGTCCCTCTTTACCATGATTTGACCTTTGCTTGCCAAGAACCTCATCAAGTACACCTTTGTCCTTGGGAGTGGTGTCCTTGATCACTTCTTTTTCCACACTAGCATTTTCCTTGTGACTATATGTTAAGTTGGATGAGCTAGGGACATCATATTTGGCCAATCGACTTTGAAGCTGATCATGTGACTCATTGAGAATGGAGAAATCATTTTTCAACGCCTTGTGAGCATTGTCAAGTTTCTCCAATTCCTCGGAGAGTCTATCATGAGCAGCCCCAAAGTCAATCTTTTCCTTCTTTAACTTCTTTGCTTTGGTGATTGCATTATCACGTTCCTTAACAAGTTTAGTCACAATTTCTTCATGTGACTCTTCAATAGACTCAAGCCTCTCTTCAAGAGATACCCGAGCCTCTTCTTCTTCAAGAGCATTTTTTAAGGATGCAATTTCCATTGTGTCCTCCCTTTCAATTCTGCCCTTTTCTTCGAGGAGAGCTTCGTTTTGGGCCAGCTGATCCATAAGAGCTTCAAAACAAACTTTGTGCTCACCTTGCAAGTTAGTGTAGAAGTAATCCAAAGCAATAATCTCTTCTTTAACCTTAAGACTAGTAGGATCATCCATGTCAATCATAGTCTTAGGAAAAGAAGAGTTAGAAGTCGTTACCTCAGAGCTTCTTGCCATGAGACAAGTAACATTCTTGTTGATGATGTTTTCATTCGGAGAGTCGAAGAGAGATGTTGCTATAGATGTGGTGGCTATAGCAGCCACCTCTTGAGTGTTATCGTCCTTGTCCTCATCTTCACTTCCCGATGAATATTCTTCTTGAGCCACTAGAACAATCTTAGGTTGCTTCTTGAAAGGAGCATTCTTCTTAACAAATTGTTTCTTGCGTGGAGCCTTTGACTTGTCCTTGAAAATAAGTCGTCCTCTAATATCTTCCCTACTTTGATATGGACACTCAGCTACAAAGTGCAGCCGGTCACCACAATTGAAGCATGTTCTCAGCTTGGGACCATTTTCTTTTCTTCCATAGGCTCCACTCTTGCGTTCTAGTTCATCTTTAGCCTTGGCTGGATCTTTCCAAAAGTTTCTTGCATAAAGAGCCAAGTATTGTTCGTGGATCCTTTTTATATCCTTGGGACAGTCCAGACCTTCTACCGCATAATCATCATGCTCAATCACACTAGTCTTCAAGGCCATGTTGACCCCCTTTTGCATCCCCATAGCTCGAGCACGAGCATCTTCGGCATTCTTGGCAGCCACATTGAAAGCAGCCATTTCTTGCATTACCTCATTGGATGACATGAGGTGATAGTTATGCCTACCTTGGAGACTTTTAAAATATGTGGGCTCGAATGGCATAAGAGCACTGACATATTTGCGCTTGATCCAGGCATCATCAACATGAGTTGCACCGTGGTTTCTGAAGGTTGTGGCTATTGCCTTGAGCCTCCTATACATGTCCTCGTGGTCTTCTCCATCCAACATATAGAATCCTTCAGCTTTGTTTCTCAAAGCATCATATCTATTCCTTCTCATACTTTCATTTCCAATGAAGAGCTCGGTAAGGGCATCCCAAGCTTCTTTAGCTGTGCTAAGATGCTGAATGTGTGGCATATCCTTGTCACCCACACCAAGATGTATCATGTGTAGAGCTGTAGCGTTGAGTTGGCTATCAACAATTTCTCTTCTTGTGAGATTGTTGGGATTTCCAACATGGAGACCATTTTCTATGATTTTCCACAACTCAATAGAGGAGCTGCACACATGAGACTTCATCAAAAATTTCCATTGAGAAAAAGTAGATGCAGAAAGTTTGGGTGGATCAACCCTATTATGTATATGTGGGTGAGGGATAGGTGGATCAGGAGAATACACATGAGAGACCTCATTGTATCCATCCTTACCGCTATCCTTTTTCGAGGAGGAACTCTTGCTAGTATCATCACCAACCACTTCGTTATCTTTGGAAACAGTTTTACCCGTTTCCTTGGATTGCGGAGTGGTATCCTCAGAGTTAGATGGAGGTGATGCTGCGGATGTGGAGAGACACATTATCAATTGATGCATCTCTTCCATCTTAGCCTCCATTGAACTCACCAAGGTTGTTTCCAACGTCTTGAGATCGTTCATGGTGACTACCTCCAGAGCATCATTCCCATCTACCTTGGAACCCATACTTCTCTTAGGCGGTTAAGCCCGAAATAAGAGCCGGGACTCTGATACCAATTGAAATGGATCGTATGGGCACCTAGAGGGGGGGTGAATAGGTGCTAACCAATTTTTAATACTTTTTCAATTTTAGGCTTGACACAAAGTAAATTCTCTAGATATGCAACTACGAGAATTTCCCTATATGCAACCCTAACTACTAAGCACGTAAAGAGAGGAGTGAGGAAACCGTAGTGGAGCACGCGGAGACACGGGGATTTGTTTTACCGCAGTTCCTTCCTTGTTAAGGGAAGTACATCTGCGTTGGAGGGGTGGGCGGTTCTAAGACCACCACACCACAATAGGCCTCACCCTATTCTCCGATGGATCTCGCCACGAGAGGCCTGATCCACCTTCTCCACTATTGGATCCCTTCGAGGCGGGAACCGGTGCCTTTTACAACACTATCGGGGCACACACCCCCACAACCGAATTGGGGGCTCCCGAGATGACAACAAGCTGCCACAAGAACAAGGTTTATCAATATAAACGAAAACAAGGATCTAGGTATTTGCAAGAAATACTAGATCGGTGGTTCTCCAAATGAATGGAGAGGAGATGAAGCGCTTAATTGCTGATGATGATGATGGATTTCTCCTCCTTCGATTCCCCAAGGGACGAGGCCTTTGGGTGGATCTAGGTGGAGCTCTCTTGTATGAAGATTTCAGATCTGATCTTGTCTTTTTCGAATGAATCAAGAGATCTGGCAGGAGGGGGAAGGCTGGCTTAAATACCCCCTCCCCAGATCTGACCGTTGCACAACTTTGGGGGCGGATTATCCGCCCCTGGGAAAACTCCGCCCCAAGAGCGGATTCTCCGGGGGAAACTCCACCCCCTCTCTAGGGATGGCGCCTGCGAAACTTGGTGAAGATCTTGGGGGGCGGATAATCCGGCCCCCTCCTGGTGCGGATTATCCGGCCATGCCGAAAAGTATGGCAGAAACTCCGCCCCCTCTCTAGGGCTTGCGCCTTGGCGATGAGCAAGGGGGCGGACTATCCGGCCCCCCTGAGGGGCGGATTATCCGGTGGGGCTGGAAAATCCGGCCAAAACTCCGCCCCCCTTCTGGGGCTTGCGCCTGCTTGGGAAGAGGGAGGGGCGGATTATCCGCCCCCCAAAGGCAGAATCCTTTTCCCTTTTTCCAAAGAGAGCTGCAACACTTCAACATACATTAAATAATCCTTGATATTTTTATCTAACACACAAAACACTAGGGATTAAGAAATGTTCTTTCACCTATGTGCACCAACAACTTATGCTAAGCTATACAAGCAACAATGTGATAGCAAGATATAGATTACTTCAAGCACGAAGGCTATCACAATGTAAAGTGCATAAGTAAAGAGCTCGGGTATAGAGATAACCGAGGCATGTGGGGACGATGATATTTTACCGAGTTCCTCCCAACATGGAGTACGTCTTGTTTGGAGAGGGGGTGGTAGCAAACCACCAACGCCACAAAAGGCCTCCCTTATTCTCCGATGAATCTCACTCCAACGGGATCGATCCACACTTTCACTATTGGTGCACTTATCGGTGGCAACTGAAACCTCTCACAAGGTTGGGGCACTTCTCCACAACTTAATTGGAGGGTCCCAACAAACGCCACCAAGTCCACAATGCCACCAAGTCCACAAAACCGTCTAGGGTTCCAAGAACCCAAGAGGGACAAGCTTCAATGAATATCACGAACCAAATCCTCCGAGGAGAACTCAAACCGATGCACCGAATGCAAATGGCAAGAACACCACAAAGGTGCTCCAATCCCTCACTCTCAAGTTCCAACAAAGCTACTAAAGCTATTGGGGGAACAAGAGAGGAGGAATCAAAGAGGGACACAAAATCCCCCAAAATCTAGATCCCCAAAGATACACTCACAAAGAGATGTTTTGGTTTGGTCAAAACGTGGATCTAGATCCCCTCAAACTTCCTCTCAAATGTGTGCAAGAATAATTGGATAGGGAGGAAGAAATCAAGCAAGAGATGTGTCAAAGCAATAGGGAAAAATCTTGAAGAGAGAAGGGAAGAAGCTACCAAATAAAAGAGGGAGAGGGACAATATATATGGCCACTTAATTTCTGCCCGTTGGGGCCTTTCCAGCCAGACTGGGACGGTAGTACCGCTGAGGACTGGTACTACCGAACCCAGCCAACCCCGGCCCAGGCAAAGCAGCCCAGCTAGGGAGGAATCACGCCAGCGAGCAGCGCAAGCGATACGAGCGCGCGCACGGGAGGAGCAGCGGCAGCGTGCACGGGAAAAGGCAGCAGCTGGCGAGGCGGGAGCGAGCGCGCGCGAGCGGCAGTGGGCCCAGCGAGGCGGCGGGGGTCAACGCAGCGCGCGGGCGTGCGCGAGCCAGCGAGGGAGCGAGCGAATGGCGGTCGCGCGAGCAAGGTGGGATGGGCGAGCGGAGGCGACAGGGAGGCGTGTTGGGCTTGTAGCGAGGTGGAGCTGGGCACACCTGGGCCGGCCGGTAGTACCGGCCCACCCGGGCGGTACTACCGGCCTGGTCCGGTAGGACCGGACCCTGCAACTGGGCAAGGCAGCAGATAGAGGCGCGCGCACAGGGGCAGGCGGTAGTACCGGCCCGCCTGGGCGGTACTATCGCTCGGCCCAGAAAATAGAACCCTTTTCTTTTTCCTTTTTAAACACAAATAAAGAAAACTTCAAATATCCATAACTTTGTCTAGGAGACTCCGATTGACCCGATTCCAATTGCGTTGGAAAGAGGACGACAAGAGCTTCCCAATAAATGTGAGATACCTCACTTGGTGAGACGCCGGAAAACCACCAAGATCAAAATCGCAACAAGATATAAACGGAAGATCCGATTTTGATGAACTAGAGCTTGTTATGGAGATTACCACAAGCTTTATATCCTCACATGGATAAGACCAAATAACAACCAAATACGATGATGCAAGTACGCAAAGGTTTGAGATCTCTCCGAACAATGTAATCGAGTTACTCATTCGAGAGCCCCTCTTGATAGTACGGTTATCTATCCTAAACCCAGTCTCCCACACACAATATGAGACCGGCAAAAGGGAAAACCTATCAAGATTATACCTTTGCCTTGAGCATTCCACATGAGCTCGATGTAGACGATCTTTTCCTACTCAAGATGGAACGCCTTTCTTGATTCCTCATCATCGATCCATGATCACCGAGGATGGCAAGCATCAAACATGAGATCTTCTATAGATGGCGCATTTTGAGCTTGCACAACACATCTTCTTCTCATTTCATCGACCTTGAAGCCAACACATGCTCCAAGCGATGCCAATGGACAAATCCTACAAGTATAACTTAATACACACATTAGTCCATAAAGATTGTCATTAATTACCAAAACCACACATGGGGGCCCACATGTTCTTTCAGCTATCACAAAGTAAAGTGCACAAGTAAATACCTCAGGTATCATGGCACGCGAAGACTATGATGTAATACCGGGTTCCTCCCATCAAGGGAATACGACTCGTTGAAGGGGTGTGGGTGATACCTAGCACCACAAGAGGCATCACCCTATTCTCATGTGAACCTCACCATGAAAGGCCTAGTTCACTTTCCTCTATCGGTATCCTTCAAGACAAAAATTGGAGCCTTTACAACAAGCTTGGGGCACACATTCACAATTGAACTAGAGGCTCCCAGGATCACCAAAAAGCTATAAAACAACTAAGTTGTCTAGGGTTCCAAGAAACCAAGAGTAAAAGGCTTCTCATCTTTCACCCAAACGAATCCTCACCTAGAAATCAAATGGATGAACCAAATGCAATGGCAAGAACACAAGAAGTTCTCAAGTCATTCTCTCCTAAATTCTATCAAAACTGCAAAAACTATTGGAGGAATAAGAGAGAAAGAACACAAGAGGAGAACCACAAAAGTCCCTAAGATCTAGATCCCAAGATGTTCCTCACACTTAGAGGTGAGATGGATTGGTGGATATGTAGATATAGATATCCCGTTTGAAATCTCTCAAAAAGATTCAATAAGTATGGGAGGGATTGAAAGGAATTGCAATCTCTTGAAGGTAGAAGCAATGGAGAGAGAGAGAATTCAAGCCACCAGCCCAAGGGGGAGAAGGGGTCTTTTATAGCCCCCAATGAAATATGACAGTTGGGGACCTCTCAGGTCAGGTAATCCGCCCCTCCCCCAGATATTTTGGGTCACCCAGCTCAAAATGCGGCTAAGGAATTTTTAGCAACGAGGTGTGTGTCACTCAGTACAGGGGCAGATATTTGAGCGGGTAATTCGCCCCCTTGAAAATTGGCAGAAACAACAAAACTAAAATGATCATAACTCGAGCATCTGGACTCTGATTTTGATGATCTTGGGCTCGTTTCTAAGATAGTAACCAACTCTACAAGATCATGTAGATAACCATCATAGTACAGAAAGGGAGTATAAAACCAAATGATGAAAGTTTTGACCTATCTACTCCCTTCATTTAGAAATATAAGACGTTTTAGCTTTGTGAATCGAATATATCTAGACGTCTTTTAGTGTATAAGTTCGTAGAGGTTCGGAGTGGACTTATAAACTAAAATGTGTCTAGATACATTCATTTCACAAAGTTAAAATGTCTTATATTTCTGAATGTCCATAGGTAATACCTCCTATATTGAAAACACAATATGGAATGCATATAAAATCCGTTTTCGGTGAACTTAAATTTTTCATGGAGATTAACGCAAGATCAAAATCCTCACATGGATAAGAACCAAGAAATATGAGCTCTCTCTGAATGATATGATCAAGTTATTCGAGTGACCCTCTTGATAGTACGACTATCTATCCTACAATCCGGTCTCCCCAACTAACACCATGAGGCTGGTAAGAAAGAAACCCTATCAAAAACATACAATTGTCTTGCGCATATTCCACTTGAGTTTTATGATGATAATCTTGTCCACCTCAAGATGGAACGCCTTTATTGATTGCGCTAGCTTGATGAAGACTTACAAATGTATCCCCATACTCCACTATGGGAGAGCCTCTCTTTTAGGCATATGTTCACATATACATGATCATCATAAGGATGGCAAGCTTCAAACATATGATCTCTTTGAGATGACTCATCTTGAACTTGCAATTTGTTTCTTCTTTATTATGTTGGTGTCTTGAAGGTACACATGAGACATCGCTCCATTTTATTCTTCAATACACACTTGCCATAGGCTCAACTCTCTCATTACCAATCTTTGGATCACTCCTTGAACATCTTGGTCATCACTTGATCTTCTTCATTTTCTTCTTATTTCAACCTTGACACCACCATATGTTTCAATCATTGCCTATGGACATATCCTTAAGTATATCTCAATGCAAACATTAGTCCATAGATTATCATTAATTACCAAAACCACACATGTGGGCTCCATGCCCTTTAAATTCCCCCATTTTGGTAATTGATGACAATCACTTTGAGAGAGTTTATATAAGGAATTTAAATAATAAAACAAGTTGAATATATAGGGCAAACTCCCCCATAATATATGCATGTGTGAATGAACTTGTTCATTGCATATATTGGTTAAAGCATAGTGAAATTTCTTCTATATATTCAACCATGCAAAGTAACAAGATGCAATGCATGAAAGGCACATGCTTACGCATAAAACCCAATTCCCTTAAACCCTCAGAACTTCTCCCCCATTGGCATCCATTGCCATAATGGGCGGAAAAATCTAGAAGGCAATTATAGTGAGAGTTCCTCCAAAATGTGTATATTTATCATACTATGAGTGGAATCAAATGCACATACTTGGAGGGAATCAAGCTATATTGAGGATCAAAAGATTGCAAAAAGATAACAAAGTAAAGAAGCATCAATGAATGAAGCAACCAATTAAAAGATCCAAGGAACCACTTGACTAAAAGATATACCAAAAGGGACAAAATAAGATACCAAATGAAAGATAGATATTATGATAAGATCAAAAAGAGAGTGCTCTAAATAATATGAGGAGGCTCCCCAAGGTTTTTGCACAAATTATAATTTTCATTTGAATACAATATGCACAAACATGGCATCCTCACTCCCTCAATATCATTTACACATTAAAAAATACCAATAAAAAATTATGATAAGCTATGTTAGTCCCTCTTTTTACCCCTCATTTTTTCTGATTATAGATCTTCCACCCTACCTTTCATCTTATTTAGTTATTCCTCCTCCTATCTTGGTTAGCTGGTGTCCTTGAGAGAGACCTCTCCTTTCTTAGTTGTTTGGGTGGTGTTGGGGTCAGGATCTCGGGCTAGGGTCTAGATCAAGAGTTTACATGCCATATAGATGGTGGGCATCAAGAGACAGAAGAGGGTTCAGACGTTAGACACTAACGTAGTTGGCGGCGTCGGCATACAATGGGTTCTGGTGTGGATGAAAGCCCTATGTCAACTTTTGTCAGCACTAGCAAAGAAGGCACCTCAGAAGCCCTAATTCCTCCTTGGAGACTTCATTAGGGAGCTTCCATACATAGTCCACCATATGTGCTCTCCGAAAAAAGCTTTAGATATAGTCTGGATTGAATGACGACGACATCTCCGATGACAATGTTACTTCCTTGGAAGCGTCATCTCTCACAAAAGATTTAGATCCAGTCTAGACTGAATGTCTTGCTTAAAGCACGCTTGGCCTTGTCCGCGACAGGAAATGGTTGTGGTGGAAGGGAGGTGGTTCGCATTTTCTCTCGTGCATTCGCTTAATTCACGAGAAAATCATAAAGTTTTCATCTTTAGCCGGGTTAGCAAGTTCCTCGTCCATCTTGGATCTATTCGTTCCCATATGACTCCTCTCTCCCTCTTTATGAGGGTGTCCTTAGGTGATAATCAACCCACCAATGGTCAACGGACTTTACTTGCTCGCTTAGATGAATATGGAATCTAAAGACCTCCTATGTTTCGCTCAAGCCGATGAAACTTGTGGAAACCGGGCTCTATCCCCATTTTTTCCTACATAGCTTTAGTTTTTCTTTTTTTTTAGTTGTGATGTGAGTTGTAGTTCTCTTAGTCATATATGCTTTTAACTCGTTTTAATAAAATGAAAATGACAATGTGGTCTTTCATCCAAAAAGCGTTGAGCTCGATGAAGCTTGAATAGGCTTGAACTTGGCTCGGCAACATTGTGAAAAAAATACAAAAGTAAAGTAAAGCCAAGCCTAATCTCATTTCTTTTCCCGCCATTTTCCCTCGTATACATGAGTTTGTAACTAAAGTAAAGCCTTGTCGAGCTATTCGAGCTTGAGCATTTTTATAGCTTTACATACACACACACTTATACATCATTTGCTTAGAAGAAAAATAAGAAATCAAGGAACGGTGCACAAAAGAAAATTAACAAGGCTGGACGCGACTCTACGGCGTCTCTTGGAGGCAGCGCGGCGGCTCCCCCCATAAAGCGTAGCCTCTCGTTTTTCGGTATGTCCTCATTTGGCGAGGTGGTCTTTTCCGTCTTTTTTGGGCCGTCTTGTGTTGTGGCCCCAGCATGTGATGTGTGGTTGGTTTGAACCTTATGACTTGTTGTGGATGATTGCTTTATTTATAAAACGGGACGAAAGCCTATTTCGAGAAAAAGAAAAATAACGAGTAGATTTATGTAAGATGTGAGACTAACTAATGACAAATAATTTGTTGTTGTAGTCTTTCTGCTTATTATATACTCTCTCCGTTAAAAATATAAGATGTTGTAGTTTTATGAATTGAATGTATCTAGACGTTCTTTCATGTATAGGCTCTTAGAGCTTCGAAGTGAACCTATACAATAAAAGTTGTCTAGATTTATTCATTTCACAAAGCTAAAATGTCTAATATTTCTGAAGGAGAGAGTATAATCTAAAATGTGGGATGCATCCATCTTGCACCTAGTATATAGCTGAATATAGTACTACTACGTCCTGGCTCCTAGCTAGATAAGAAAACCCGACAAGCATGCTCGGCAAAACATCCTCTCGTGTAGACAGAATCATTCGACGAAGCAGCTTCGCTCCTGTGTCAAGAAGCAACCAAAAAAAAAACCTCTAAAAAAAGCAACCAAAACCAACACCAGACACCAAGGAGAAAAGGAGTACCACCGCGTGCCGAACTGCCGATGGCGGCAGCGAGCGATAGTGCGGATTGGCGGGCCCGTCACGCCGACAGCACCAAACCGTGTCGTGTACTCGTGTTGACTCTGTCAGAGCGGGGCCGGGGAGATTCTTCTCATCATCGATGGGAGGTGAAGAAAAGAACAAAAAGAAATGGGCTTCGATCGACACTTTCTGTCGGGAGACTATTGTGACTCTATTTTCTACTCTCTGCTGCTTTGTTTTTATTTATGGTATTGATTGGTATCTCTCTTTGCGAGATTCTCACTGCTTTATGTTGCTGGATGGAACTGGAAGTAGCTAGAGACGAAGCTGCTGTTTATTTGTTAATCTATTGTACGTACAGTATATTTTAATCGTGATAAGAACATATCGAGGACCGTTTCAAACCAAATCGCTTTAACACGTCAACCTAACCACCATCGAATACCTAACCATCGCCTCCCTGTACACATGTTAAACACTACTAGTATTCCCAGTCCACACAATACACCGTCAAAGCCTAATGATCAAATTAGCATGCGTCCAAGGCACCCTAATTGTGGAACTCGGCTCGCCTAAAGCGCTCACATGCCATTGATTTGTTTTAGTGAATTGACCACCTTTTAATAAGCATAAATATACATCAATATCTAGGATAATACGCACATCAGTGCTTGTGGACTCACCGCACGTATATATGTAGAGTTTTCCGTGGCCTAAAACTTTTTGCCAACAAAAAGAGGTAATTACACTTTTAGTATCACTTCTTGTACTCGGGGTGTAAAATACTCACATCTTGTAAAGTGGACAAAAGTAGTCCCACATCTTGTATCCTAGGTGCAAGTCAGTCCAATTCAAATAATTTCGACCGAATTTGACCGAGTTTGATTGTTTCCTTCAGTCAACGGTCGAGTGCACCTCGTTTTTGCGATTTAGCACATTACAAAGACAGGCAGTAAGGTAGGTCCTCCCAATGCCGTGTGCTCTTTGAAGAAAAAAAAAACATGCAATCGATATCGCTCGTTTAAAACAGGCGTCGGTTATGGCGGCAGTGGCTAGATGGCCGAGCGACGCCATGGCGGCAGCGGGATGGCGTTCCCTTGCTCCTGGTCGCTGAGGGTCGAGGGAGAGGACCAGGCCGTCTGCTCGCGTTCAGTAGCGACGGCAGCGGGATGGTGTTCCCCTGCTCTTAGTCTCTGAGCGATGTGGGGGAGGGTAGGTCGTCTGCTCGCGTTCAACGGCATGGCATTCTCGATGGAGGCCTTCTTCTCCTGTTGCTCTCGTGTTTGATTCAGTTATGGATTTGACATTGGTCCTACTCTAAGTACTGCAAAATTGTACTAGTTAATACAATCTAGCTACCTTACGCACTGACGTAACTGAATCAAGTGTGTGTTGTCTGTTGATATCTCATCCTTCAGAGATGGCTATTTCCCTGACTACAAGTGGTTCAACGGATGCACAAGGATAACCCCCACGAATACAGCATGATACGTATGCCAGAGAAGCATGATACATCTGCCCGAGAGGAGCCATTTGAGCCCTGGAGAAGCGATAAGCTATGCAATCTCCATGCTTCCCCAAGAGAACTCCATTATGTTGGCCATGTTAGTAGGTGGCCACTGATACAATTAGCTGAAGAGTTAGATAGGCATGTGCTTAGTTATCAAAGTGGACATTCGCGAAATTCTTTTGGATTTTTACATGATTAAATGTTTATGAATTTTGTCTCGCCTCATCACCTTCTTTTGTTACAGCACCATTTTATACAACTTCCACATGGAGGTTCTTTTTAGGATGGTGAAGTCTAGTGAACTGTGAGGAAAGGTCGCTACATAGGAATATGTGATTGCTTGCTATGCCAAAAAAAAGTAATATTGCTAGCTCGTATTACTTCTGAAGCTTGGAAGATACTGCCAACAACCATGGCATCGGAGACTATCATCAGTAACATTTCATCCAAATCCAGTTAATCAAATTTCGTCCAAAGTGCCGACGAGATCCTGGACGAAGCGCCGCCATGCAGAAACCTGGCGCAGGGGAACGCCATCCCGCTGCCGCCATGGAGCCGCTCCACCATCCAGCCGCTGCAGCTGAACGCGAGCAGACGGCCTGCTCCTCTCCCGCGCCCCTCAGCGACCAAGAACAAGGGAACGCCATCCCGCCGCCGCCATGGCGTCGCTCCGCCATCCAGCCGCCGCCACCGTAACTGACGCCTGTTCTAAACGAGTGATATCGATTGCCTATTTTTTTCTTCAAAGAGCACACGAACGGGAGGGCCTACCTTACTGCCTCTCTTTGTAATTGGGCTAAATTGCAAAAACAAGGTGCACTCGCCGTTGACCGACGAAAACAATCAAACTCGGTCAAATTCAGTCAAAATTATTTGAATTGGACTAACTTGCACCCAGGGTACAAGATGTGGGACTACTTTTGTCAACTTTGCAAGATGTGGGACTATTTTGCATCCCGAATATAAGAAGTTGGACTAAAAGTGTAATTACCTCCAACAAATACTACTCTCTCCGTTCAGAAATATAAGACATTTTAGTTTTGTTAACTGAATGTATCTAGACGTTTTTTGGTATATAGGTTCACTCTGAACCTCTACGAACTTATACACTAAAAGACGTCTAGATAGATTCGATTCACAAAGGTAAAACGTCTTATATTTTTAAACGGAGGGAGTATGTGTGAACCAACTGAACATACCTATATTCACTTGATTGCCCAAATAGCTCATTTTGTTGAGCTCGTATTACTTTATGTCCACAAGAATTGCCTCTTTCCCCTTCCCTGTTACTAACCTTTTATTTTAAAGTTCCATCCATAGCATGGGTGTGCTTGTTTAGACTAGAGCTCGTGAGAAGTAATCGATGTTGGTGAGCTCCGAGAAAGCAGCCGGAGAAGACATCAGTTAAACCGAGACGAGAAAAAACCGCTTCGCGTCGCCCTCCCTGCGGGCGGCCGAAGCAAGGCTGAACCCTAGCACCCTTCCCCGCCCCACCTCGTCCCCCTCCCGTCGCCGGGCAAAGCTCGGGCAGTGCCGGCGGCGGCGGGTTCTCCCTTACCCGGCGCGTGGCTCCCGTTGCAGGGCGGAGGAAGCTTCGGCGCGCGGTGCGACTAGGCAAAGGCCGGCGGGGCCCGGCGGGGCGGCGGCCGGCGCGCTCATCGGGGCCGGCTTCCTGCAGCTCGAGGCGGCAGCGGGTGGTGGGGTGCTCGGCCGATCTGCTCCGGTGGCGGCAGGGGCCCAATCTCACGGATCTCCGACGACGGTGATGGTTGACGCTGCACCAGGGCCCTTCCTTCGACCGGAGGTTGTCGGGGTGGATCGGAACGCGGCCGGGATGGCGCCTGGCGGAGCTGACCTCCGACGGTGAAGCCCCTGCCCTTGGCCCAGATCGGGCCCGTACGGGCCTGATTCGGGCTGGGTGGGCCCTGCTGTCTGGATGGTTCCAGAGGCGCCCGGGAGGACTGGGAGCCCACCCGTCGGCCAGGTGACTGAGGTGCTAGATCCGGGCCAGCGGGCCTAGATCCGGTGACCGCCAGGCAGCTCCGAAGAGGAGCTGCGGAGTTGACTTGCGTGTCTCGTCACTCCGATCTGTCCACGTCATGTTTGGCTGGAATGCCCTCGCACTCCCGATCTCAGAAAGGTGTCATGGTGGTATCTTCCACGCTTGTTGTGCGGGATCTCGGATGCCGGGGCGGCGGCCCCGGGAGGTGGACTGCGCGGACGTCTCTTCGGCGAGCGACGTGGTGGTGGTGGTGGTTCCTATCCTCGGTCATGTGGGTGGCAAGGTGACGACATTGGGAGGCTTTGGTGCTGGCGACACTTCGGCCTCGGCAGCTCCCAGATCGCGTGCCAGAGGCCTATCTTGGGGGCATCGGGCATGGCGGAAGACGGGAAGCGGTGCGAAGGTTTTTCCGGGTGAAAGCTCAGTGCATCGGCACCATCGGTGGCGATGCATGCGGGTACCGTTACCCTTTTGGGGGCGCTGGTGCGGCTACCTTCCTCGCGCCAGGGCTCCGGGTGAAAACCCTTGACCGTTGGTGTGTCGTTACCCTCTTGGGGGCGTCGTCGTGGAGCCCCGGATCATCCCGATCTTGGCTCGTTGTCTTCGGTGGCAAGTCTAGGTCCTCTGCGGTTTTCTTGTTTATTTTGATCTACTTTGTAAAAGGGGGTCTCTCCTCCATCTTGTATCTGTTCGGCCGATGTGGCTTTATTCTATAAAGAGGGAGAAAGCCTATTTCGAGAGAAAGCAGCCGAAAAAGCATTATTTCATTGTATACATGAAGCACAAATTTATCACAATAAGCAAGCATATGCATTTTACCACAGGTCGTCGAAAGATCGATCATCTGGGTATCTAGAGCAACTATGCAGATCACAACTCTCACCCAGGAGAGGCCTCAACCGAATACAGGAGACCCAAAGAGTAGATAAGACGTCGATAATGACTATCCCAGTTTTTTCAAAAAAGAATTACAGGTGCAATCACAGATCATCCAGCTCACATCTAAGAGCATCTCCACTCAGTTTTCTAGGACACCAATCTTAGGGCGATTTTTTAGTCCGTACGCCGAAAATTGGCCTAGACATTTTCAGGACCCCGGTTCCATCCAAATTTGGGCCAACTTTGCTCCGGGGTTCCCAGCCCGGAGAGCCGAAAACGTCCTGGAAAAGCCGAACGAAGCGAAAAAGGGTGTAGGCCAACACTGTCGGCGATACAATCCCATTTCCCCACATCCACTCGCTTCACCTGCGGCGAAGAGCTCCCTAGCTGCCCCTGTCGGCATGGCTTCGCCGTTGAAGCTCCACCATGCCGAGCCATATCCACACCTCTAGATAGGCTCGCCGCCATCGCCGCCCCTTTCCCCTCGGCCTAGGCCATCTTTCGCCGCCCAAACTTCATCGTAGCTTGGCTTCGCTGCGAGCTCCCACTACCTCGCCCGCCAAGTGTTCGGCGTTTTGCCGGTCCGGCCATGGACTCCAACCACGAAGAGATGTTTGCCATGTTGCTGGAGGAGGAGAACGCCGCCGCCGCCAAAGATGCAGAACACATGCAGATCCTCGCCTCCCTCGCCCGACTGTACGTGCAGACGGCAACGCTGAAGCGTGGAGGCTCGGCGAAGGGTCGCCGAAAGTGCAAAGCAAGGCAGAGGATGGAGGGCTACTGCTTGTTGTACGCCGACTACTTCGCCGACGAGCCGCTGCACGAAGAGGCCGTGTTTCGGCGCCGTTTTAGGATGAGCCGAAAGCTCTTCCTCAAGATCATGCATGCCATCCGGGAGTTTAACCCCTATTTCGTGTGCAAGAAGGACTGCACCGGTATGATTGGGTTTTCCTCACTACATAATTGCACAGTGGCGATGAGGTTGCTTGCATATGGAGCGCCGGGTGACAGTGTTAATGACTATCTTCGTATGGCCGAGTCCACCGCCATCGATTGCTTGTACGGTTCTGCAGGGCATTGATTGCAGTGTTTGGAAAACAGTACTTGAGAACACTCACTACTGAAGACACTGCTCGGATACTCGCAGTCAATGAAAGTAGAGGATTTTCTGAAATGCTTGGAAGCATAGACTGCATGCATTGGCACTGGAAGAACTGTCTATTTGCATGGCAGGGAATGTACAAAGGCCAGAAAGGAGGTTGCACTGTGATACTCGAGGCAGTTGCTACACATGATTTTTGGATCTGACACTCCTTCTTTTGCATGGCAGGATCAATCAACGACATCAACGTCCTCAACTCCTCAAATATCTTTGCCAAGCTTGTTGAGGGTCATACTCCCCATGTGGACTTTGAGATCAACGGGCACGACCACAACAAGGGATACTATCTTGCAGATGGCATCTATTCAAGATGGCCAGCATTTGTGAAGACTATCTCAAGCCCGATGCTCCCCAAGCATGCTCAGTTTGCCAAAGAACAGGAAGCTTGCAAGAAGGACGTGGAGCGGGCATTTGGTATGCTCCAACAGAGGTTTGTAGTTGTCTGGTTCCTGCTATGACCTGGTCGAAAGATCAGATGTTGAAAGTGATGAATTGTTGTGTGACCTTACACAACATGATCATTGGGGATGAGAGAAAGGACCCACTAAGTTTGGTCGAGCAGAACGGGCCATACTACATACAACGACCTCTTACCGAGCCTGATCACCAGGTGCCTCCAACCTGGGCCGCCTTCATCGCCATGCGTTAGGAGATCCGAGATCCGGTAGTGCATCAACAGCTGCAGGATGATCTGGTTAAACACCTACATATACGCAGGGGCAACACGTAGATGTTGATCATGAACTGGCCCAACTAGGCCGAAATTTGTTGTATTGTTATTGTATGCCGAACTATGTTTAATTTATGCCGAACTAGGCCGAACATTGTTCTGTATTCATATTATGCCGAACGATGCCGAAAACTTGTCGAACTTGAGCCAAATTTGGGCGGAAAAAACCGACCTGAAAACTCGGCCTGGGAACACGAGGCCGAAAATAGTCCAACGAAAGTTTAGTCCGAATTTCGGCCTGAAAAGGCGAACGGCGAACGAGTGGAGATGCTCTAAAGATGGCAAAATGAGTAGTGTTTAATCCAGCCAAGCTCTATCAAACCCATGCCCAAACCACCATCAAGCTCAGGTCTTGGATCAGACACATGCTCAGACCAACCCAATCGGGCACCCACCAGACCTATTGGATAACCATATGAATTAACTGTATTTATTGACTTTGTCTTCTCCATAATTCCAGGAAACATGTATTTATTGACTTTTTCTTCTCCATAATTCCAGGAAACAGACTACCTCGCTTGAGTTTGGGATAAAAGATTCTATAGTTGAAGACTGGAAAAAAGAACAAGTATGGCAGAGTTGAGCGGCGATATTACTAACAGAGTGCATCATAATTGAGTTCAAATGAACTAAAACACCATGAAGCACAAATAGCAACACATATGGTTATCCAAAATGTCTCACAATAGCCTAAGAAAAAAATCCCAGGAAAGAAAATGAACATGGTAAAATCAACAAGACCAGCCATGGTGTATCCTAACCAGATTGGAGTAAGAAGGTGCAACAAAGGCGAAACAGCACGGTACACTGCACTTCATGCTCTCATGGAGAGTTATATACAGCAAGGCACATCATGCCAAGTTACCAACTCTTGCGCGAAACAACTCAGGCCTGTCCTAGATCTCAGCGGTAGGAGTCTATGAAGGCTGTGGAGTTTCGTCAAGGCGGAACATGTTGATCTCTTGCTGCTTGAAGTATCTCCGGTCTTCCTCATCGACGAGAACCAGGTTGAGGTAGTACTTGACACTAAACTTGTTGTTTATGTTGCGGTAGGTCGGGGTTAGCTCGTATGGCGTCAAGAATAGCCTTACCGGAATAGATTCTCCTGTAATATGATTTTTTCAGTAACGTCAGCACCCAGGAAGGAGAACCACTTTAAAAAGTAACAAATAAGTTCATGATAGGCACCTCAATGTGCATTAGTTAAGCAGGTAGTTTCTGATTTTTTCAGTTTGGTATGCCACCACTTAAATGATTTGAGCTAACCAAATGGTCAGCAGGTAGTTTCTGATTGGGCACTTAATAAAACTGGAAAGGAAGAGTGGAAAAATGTGTAATATACCTCTAACTGGGGCACCATCCATCAGCTCAAATTTCGCAAGTGTCTCGGTCTCAACATATGTGTTAGGACCTGATCCTGTTGATTCCCGACGACGAATCTCAAGCTCCATGTTTTTTATCTTTATCCTGACTAGAAGAAAATAGATCTTTCCAACAATCACATCCTTGAGATGATACCTGGATAAGGTAATGACCACAAGCAAGATTATCAGTACTCTGACTCTCTGAGCATGCCAAATTGGAACATACTACCAAACTGCCATGTGATACTGAACTTACTTGCTTTTGCTGTACTCGAACTCAATATGCAAGCAATCTTCAATTCCAACTTCCATCTGAAAAGCAATGATCAATTTCAGCGACCACGGCCAAGGTCTGGTACATCTAACTCCAGCATAGTGAGCAACAGAATTATGCAAGAAGCTAACAAGGCTGTCGAGAAGTGACTACCATTGCCACTATTAATGTTGCATTTTATCAAAGTAGATCGACTAAGTACTAAAGCAACAACTTGATTAAGTAACACCACGGAGGCATGAAAACACAATTAAGCTTTTAAGTAGATAATTATTTTTATTGAAATGAGGAACATGAACATCAGAATCAGGGGCAGACCCAGGACAGGAAATTAGTAGGAGCACCAGCGCGGGGGGCTCACCTGTGGGCCCCACTAAGCCAAAGCCAGCACCACCTAGTGCCATACATTCACAAACAAACATATGCTAGAAGTTGCACTTTTACATATGAATGGAGTGTAAGACGTAAATGTGTTATGAATCGTACTTGAATTCAATGAAATTATATATTGTAAACACAAATTGCTCCAAGACTACGTAGTATTATACCACTATAAATTTAATCTCAGATAACAGTATACATAGAGCATAAATAATGAAACTTCATTAGTTTGCACATTTCACCCTTGAGGTGGCTTCTTAGAATCGCTAGTGCTACGGGTTTTAGTAGAAAAACATGTATAGCTAGCATTGCACTTTCTCTACAAAAACAGATTGACTTGACAGAAGGGTTGATCATAAGTTTACCACCTTGAACCAAAAATCACAAGATATACTCCAGGTTACTATTAATGTATCATAGACAAGCCTGAGTAGAAGAAAGAACAATTTATAAGGAGGTAACTGGATTGTGCAGGGAACCAGCCTAGTACTAGCAGCTAGGGGTTGCAGTGTTGCAGTGAAAAATCCCCAAGCAAGTAATTTGGATTGAATCCAAATGATAAAATATACTCAATTGGCATCTTGTTTTTAATATGGAAAATAACAATAATTTGGGATATTTTGGAAAGAAGTAAACAAGAAGATGGGGCATAGCTAAGTCTTCACTGTCTTAGGGATCTTGAGCGTCCATGAGAGGAGAGGAAATGAGTAACATGCAACCTATTTGTGTCTTGTGCTAGCTTGCTACGACTGGCCAGTCCAGGTGTGCCAATGGGCCTTGAGCCTTTATTTATTTGCAAACAGGCCAAAAGTGAGTGACCAGGGGCCTCTAGACTGGGCGGAGTGCAAAATACTAGACTTCTCTAGTGCAAACACATAAAATTACTTTGGGGGGGTGGGAGGTACCCTGCTAAACATTACATGGGTCCGCCGTAGTCAGAATGGACAGTCCCTTCTGTTTGCACAGTAGAACTATTTCCCCTTCTTAATATTCAGTGCGGTCCGCTGAACTTTGTTTTCAACATCAATCACTATGACTTGAACAATGATGTTGAACTGGTGCTATCATCTTTTTTAATACTTCAAAGGTAAGCTAGAAAAAATGTGATCTCCTTTCCTCTCTTTCAGAACTTAATATTGGTACTAGTTTTATTTTAGAAGTTCTAAAATGCACCACAGAATAACTTTGAACAAGCAAAGCTATCATACTGTGAATTGGTAAGTAAACCATGGCCAAACCATAATTGACCTATTTCACAAGTATCACTTAGTCCAACAAACCTTACCAATACAATTACAATTATATAGAACAAGTTAAGCCATCCAGTTACTAGGACTAACCTTGATACTGTTGTTGATTGAAGGAAGAGGAGAATAGTTTCTTACCTGAAAACAAAAGAAACATAACTAAAATGATCCACAGAAAACACGAAGTACTAAAGCCTAAATGCATTTGTAAATCAAATTATGTATAGATCACGTGACATTCTCATTTTCTATTTTTCTAAGATAACCAAAATTAGATAGTCAGATTATGATGGTCCAAGTTGGACCTAAAAGTTAAGCTGACTGCCACACATGGAAGATCGAAGTGACAAAGTTTAGACTTACACAGAAATCCCGACTTTCGACAATATTGCCAACATAGTTTCTACCAATTGTCACTTTCAGGATGTACCTGCAAGCATAAGAGAATAACCAGTATGCAGTTCAGTCTTCATAGATAGGGAAAATTCTAGTTTTGATGCTGCACAGCATGCAAGCTATTCTTGTAATGAACTGCGCAAAGCATAACACAAGTTTTTTGATATTTGTTTCTTACCTCAGTCTGACATTTGTTCCATTATATGACTCATATGGCATTTCAACAGTAGAAAACTCAAATGGATATGTCTTTCGTTCATATATTTCACCAGGAACATCTAACTCACGCACTGCATATAAAGAAAATGACACTTCAGGCGATGAAATGGGCTTACGCATTAAAAATAATAATAGAATGGAGGTAAGGTATAAGTCATTTGACTATCAAATGAGTACACACTGGTCACTCATTAATGTAATTATGAGCAGATTACACATAAAACAGTAACAAGACAAATTACAGTCTACGTTCAGAAGGCATACTATCAGAGCCACTTCCACAACAGTGTTTTCAGGAGTAGTTAACTATGTGACTCTTGTGGTTTAGCAGTATCAGAAGTGTGCTAGCAAAAGAGAAGGAACGGACAACAAGAATATTTTAAAGCACATGGATATCTCAGCAGAAAGGTTATTGACTTATCATTGTACAATAGTATGTTCAAGACGACTCGAAAAGGGAACCTACCCAATGAAGTGAAGTCGTAGAAGTTGCCTCTGTCAAAATACAACTCTGCAATAAAAATGACCATAGACAACAATGTCAATACTTAGCAAGAACTGTAGTATTCAAAGGAGAATAATAGTAGAACAGTGCTCAGGAGTAATTGTTTTTGCTGATTCTCCAATAATGAAATCCTATAATTTGTAATGCCAATGAAATTTTACAATAGCATTTGCAGAAATTACAAACAAACAGTGAGAGGTATGCTAGTTTGTAAAGAGAGTAACGCAGTACTACAGCATCCTACAGATAAATTAAAATCGGCACTCCGGCACTTATATATTTGTAAGTCACAACTGATCACAGCAACGAAGCATTTGAGGAAGTAGCTTAGCATGTACCTATCTGACCAAGTAGCTCAACCTTAACACCCATGTGCTCAATCCTTTTACCCGGAACAGGTGCTATCGACACCTGCAAACCATTTAATCACGACTCCATGACAACAATCGACCTCACACACCAGAACAAACAACAGAAGGCAAGGAACACCACTGGCACTACCTCTCCGGCTATGGTCTCCAGGCTCTGGAACGCCGGCACCATCGCCGTCTTCCCGTTGTCCTTCTTGACCGGCACCTGCAAGAAAGAATCACAACTCCAGCAATCGAGTTCTAGAACCCAAGACCTCCCATGGAACGTGACTCAACACGAAGAGCGTGCAGCTGAAGGGGGGCGCCGCACCTGCTTCCGGCTCCTCTCATCGGAGAAAGTGACAAAGATGTCGCAGGGAGGTTTGAAGGCGCCGATGATGTAATTCTGGACCGAAAGAGCGGGGATCAGAGTGGGATCTAGTGCGATCTCAGGTGGTAGAAGATGCCAATTCGGAGGGGAAAGAATAAGGAAATACTAGCGAGGCGGTCAAGATCGGGCGTGATCGCGGCTGTTACCATGGTGGCGTCGGAGTAGGAATCAAGGCGGATGTAGGGGCGACGCGGTGTAGGTGGCCGGGGAAGGTCGCCGTCGCCGGAAGGGGGAGATCGCCGGCGTCTAGGAGGGACGGGCTTGTCGGAGCTGTGCGTCAACTGCCGGGTCAGGCTTCAGGTGAGAGAGAGTTCGATGGGCTGGCTTCTGCTGGCTTCTACTGTGCTGGGTATGGGACCTGTGATGCGTTGTGGACCGTCCACTGGTGGACTGGAACAAATCTAACCCGTCCACTGGATCAGCCGGGGAAACACATAGGACCAAGGTTCTGACGAGACATGAGAAGGCCCGCCCTGTATCGACGGTGAGCATCTCTAGCGGACACAGTAAACGGGCAAGCAAAAAACACGTTTTCAGAACTCTTTGTGGATTTTTTCTCGTAGGAACAGATTCCTCAAAACCGAACCAGAATTTTTTTTTTCACTTTTTACTGTTTCACGCACACGGTTTCTGCCAAGACAAAAACGATACGAAACCGTAAAGTAAACCATAAATGACAGAATTCAAACAAATTCGACCGTTCAACCCCGACAATTATTAAGTTTTAAGCAAATTTAACAAAGTATCTAGCTACCACGTCGCAGAACATCATTCAAAATATGAATCATCACCACAACCCACGATGATCATCAAGCATCGAAGCCAAGAGAATCATCACCGCCGCCACCACTTGCCGAAGCACCACCATGGCCACCATCACTTGCCGGAGCACCATGTCCACCACCATCCCTAGACCGAGCATTGCCTCTTGCCAGCGTCGCTGACCTCCTTCTCTCCAAGATGTCTTGCACTATCGACACCACCATCCGCCTCGTTGTAAATTTGTGACCCATCCAACTCATCCCCATAGCCGTCGAGCGGAGCCTTGTCGATGTCCACCGCATTGTCATTCAACAAATCGACATAGGAGGTCGGAACCTCGTGCAAATCGTTGTGTATAAAGCGCCAATTCGAATCAATTATTCATACCTAGGTCGGCGGCGGCTGCGGGGGAAGGGGGAGGGGAATTGTTCATACCGTCCTCTTCACCTTGCCCGGCACCGGCTTCGACCTGGAGGCGGCGGAGGCACTCACTTGAGTGTGGGGAGCAGCGAGACCGACGGGAGCGCCCATGCTGCCATTCTGGATGAGGACGGAGCCCTGCCGCTTCCACTTTGTCATAGCAGCAGCAATCCCGGCTAGGGGACCGACGACGGGGACGGAGACGACGGTGGTGGCTACCAGATCTGGCAGACCCGTCGGAGGGGTCGCCTACGCCGGCGCGACCTCGTCGGAGCTCAGCGGCGGCTGCTGGACGTCCATGGCGACCTTTCGTGAGGCTCGACGGAGGTGGGAGGGGCGGGGACGGCAGACCGAGCATGGCGGCGGAGGGAATGGCGCGGCTGAAACTTCCCTCCCGTCAACAAAAACTGGGAATATGGTTCGCGTCCAGATCGGGCTCGAAAACTGGGTTTTCTCGGTTCCGGGGGTGTTTTCTTTGAGGCCCTAAATTTTTTTTGGGGTTGGTCGATTTTGAGACGTCTGTTCTAACCACTTTTCTCACGCAAAACCAAAAAATAACGGTTATTTTTTTGGTTCCGCACTTTTAGGTGTCTGCTATAAATGCTTTAACGAGACATGTAAACGGTTCGAAACTGTGAACTCCGGCGAGTTTACATGTCCATGTGATTGTTGTCGTTCTAGTCGAGGCTCGTATATACAGCTCCGTGCGTACGTGTCCTGGGCTTCGTCTTTGCACGTGCGCGTGAGACCGGAGAGGGATCTTCCGCGGTGAGAGCTTCTCGCACAGACCCGTCGTCCCGTCGCGGTGGTTGCTCCTCTCGACAGCTCCGACAGCGACAACGATTACTGGAGCTTCCCTTCTCCTTCGCGTGCGCGCATCGTCGCGGCCGCCGACTACGCCAACAACTCCGACGAGGAGCGCCTCGCAATGGAGATGGTCATCCGCGAGGCGGAGCTGGAGCGGGAAGCGGAGGAGGAGATCGAGGCCGCCGACGCGCGCCGGGCTATGAAGCTTGTCGAGGCACGGCTAGCACGGGAGCGGGAGGAGGAGCATCTCGCGAGGGAGCGCGCCGCTACGTCGGTCGTCAAGCCGGAGATGGCGGACCTGATCGACCTCACTGACTGAGGTCGTTGCCGCCCCCAACGCCGCCGCAACTCTTCGATCGTCGTCCGATCTCAATTTTGGTCTAGGTTCTGGCGGCGTCCCCGTATATAGGTTAATTTAGTGGCACAGCTTTTGGATCGCTCCTAGTATGTGTAATTAAACAAATCGCGCACAATTCCCTCCGTTGTTCGATGAATTTTGATGCGAGTGCAAATATTCAAATGTGCAGTTCATATTATAGTTTTAATTCTACACCGTGTCGAGTTTGACATGTATACGTGTTTTTGGGAGGCTATACTCCGGTTTTAAAGTTTGTGCTTTTACAAGGCTCGTTAGAGATGCTCTCAGTGCATGACTAACAGCGTCGACCTTTAAATCGTGAGTATATGCCCCCTACTCGCGATTTATAGGTTCCAGTGTTTTACCAGTTGCGAATACGGGATCTGATCTGCACCGGCTGTTTCCTGACCCATAAAAGAGGGTTTTAAACAGGTTTTCATGCACAAAAGCAATATGCAAAATATGCAAACATTTGATGCATAGTTTATAGTTCATCAATGTCAACCAAATCCTCGGTGCCATCGATGCCAAATGGAGCGAGTGGTGGATCGGAGGTGTTTACACTTGTCTCATTCAAGAGATCCATGAACGAAGCATGTCCATTGTTGCTAAAATCGGAGATAAATGTCACAGTAATGCAAGGTGGAATTCATCGAACTCGTAGTAAAAATTGACATACCTTTGAGGCAACTCGTCAGACACGTGCGGGTCGGGGGTCGAGGCGGGGGAAGACGCCATCAGAGAGGCAATGACCGGCGGGAGGGCGCTGCGCTGGACCGTTCTCTTCTGCTTCACCCCCTTCGGCCCGACCGACTGCGATTTTGGGCGCGACGCCCTCTTTGGCTTCGGTACCGGCACATGGGAGGGGGCGGGGCCGACGCAAGGGCAGCCTCAGCCCCCGGGGCAACTCCTGGTTGCGGGACGAGGTGAATACCCGCCCGCTTCCTCTTCTTGACGCTAGTGGCGATGAAAAAGTTCGTGACGTCGGCAGACGTCGGAAGCTCTCCGCCAGCCCCGGGAGATAAGGTCAATGTCGGAGAGGGTGTCTGAGCCTGCGGATTGCTTCCAGAGGTGAGCGGGGTCGATTCGAGGTCCATGCCGCCGGGATCCGGCCGCGGCGTTGCAGGAGAAGGTGGGGGCGCGGAGATCGGCGGCGACGGCGGGAGGGGGGAAGAGCTGAATCTCACTTGCGCACAAACAACCGGTGGAATGTGGGTCGTGTTCGGGTCGGCCTCCCAACCCTCGTATGTAGAGACCGACGGACAATTTTCGCTCTGAACCTTAATTGTTTTTTCACAGATCGCATCGTTTAAGAGTCGATCGGTGCCGCTTTGCCACCAAAACTCGTAAACTAGAGGTTATTATAAGGGTTTGTCCCTTTTACGAGCGCTGTTAGTCATGCTCTGACAAATCATTTTGTGACATTGTTTTCAAATTTATTTTTCTTCCATAACTTATATATAATCTAGGCATTATATGAGTAACTTGGTTGTTGACTTGATGTTCTACAGATAAATGATTGGGGGAAAATGAGTAACATGAAAATGCATTAAATTCATATCTATCAATGTTTTGGGCATGATATTTCCCCCCAAGGCTGTAAGACTATTACATCAAGTTTTTTTCTTTTGAGATGTACATCAAGATCTTGAAAACATTCCAAGAGATCAAAACGACCGAAACAACCACCAGACGCTTGAGAACTGAGCGCTAGCTCAGTGGTAGGAGTTCAATGTGCTTGAGGGACTCTTCCCCCCTTAGTCAACGTTTTTTAACAACCAAACGGGCAGAGTTCATCGACTATTTTTTTTTATTTCTTAAAATGAGAAAAACTGATCTTTGAGCTGACAAGGTTATGATGGTAACACCCACAAAGAAAAAAAGGTTATGATGGCAACAGATGGAATAGTCTCCGTATACATAACCTCAAATGAAACTCTACAACAATGAGCACAAGACAGTCATCTTTGAGAGGTCGACTGCACAGCCTAACAATTGACAAAAAAACTTAACAGAGGGATTGGAGGAGTCAGAATGAAACAGAAGAAGCACAATATCATCTCCAGCCGAGAGATTGTCTTATCCCAGAGAAAATCAGCCCAAGAGATCTCCCAATCATGGACACCCAGAAGTAGGACACAGCAGCGCTCGCTCTAGCGACGACTGCCTTTGCGAAAGGCATCGCGATATCCGATAACTCCAAGACAAGGCTGTAGTAATACCTCCTGCAACAGAATGACAGGGAAACCATGTTAGTGTATAGAATTCAACATCTCTTAATCCACGTCACATGTGAAATATTTCAACAAATTCTTCGTGAAAGAGAGCAGGCAAGAGGCAGGGGATACCATCCAGTCAAAGCTCTTAGCTCTTTTGTCCTTCTCACTGGAAGAGAAAATTGGCTTATGCAAACATAATCCATGGGAGTAGACGTGGAAGGCTTTCGAAATGCAAGCCTCAACCAGTTAGTTTTCTCAGACTTATTATCTACTGGGTTATCACATGATCTTCTGCCTAGAACATATAACTCGAACCTGTCCTCGTACATTGAAACAACTGACTCAAAATACTGATGCAGCCACCCGTTGATTGCCACCTTTTAAAGAGATAAAATAGATTAGCATGCAATCATAAAATCCTGTAAGTGCATATCTGAACAGAAATACACCCTTGAAAGCTCCAGAATATTGAGTAGGGCACATCATAACATGAGAACTTATGCACGAGAAAATGATAACATGAAAAACAGTGCAAACGGTTATCCAAGATTTAGACAACTCATGTGTCCTTCAATGTTCACTTAAATATATTTTCTTGGCGATTACAAATGCTTATCAGATAAAAAACATGACAATGGGAATATACACAACTAAGGCCTTGTTCGTTTAATCCATTGAAGACCTGGATTAACCTGGATTGTGGCCCAATCCTGGGGATCCAGCCCCGCATGGTTTAATTTCCAGCCCAACCAACTTGACGTCTTCGTTTAATCCAGTGCAGTATTTTTTTTCCGGCCCATCCAAACCATTTGCACTGTCACGGTTTGGAAAAAAATTATCGCCACCTTAGCCATGGAATGACTCCAGGACGCGTGAGAGCTAGCTGAAAAGGAGCACAGCCACACGCACTTCAATCACGCGACGTCCCAGGTGGCTCAAACGAACGTGTATACTTTTTTAAAGGTTGGTAGGGATTAGCTGTACATGGATTTGGTGACGGTACATGATTAACCCAATCCAAGCATGGATTGGTTCCACGTTTGGTTTAGTTCCCCACCAAACGAACGGGGCCTAAGAAGTAAAAAAGAGAAAAGCAGCAGCTGGTACGGTCCGCAAGTATTACCTCATTACGCTGCTTTTGAAGTTCTCTTGTCGATAGAGAACATAGAGCTAAGCTGGAGCCAACAACCTCAGTAGGCATGTCACCATCAACTGACATAATTTCTAGATAAATACTAGCAATCACATCAGCTAAGAAAATAACTAGGTCCTCCAAAATTCTGGCTCCATTTTCAGCCAGAAATTTAGCATCAAAATAGCTATCAGACCTGCCACCATGTAATAGAGAACAAGAACGCAATTATACACCTTATAGAGGGCTATTACCTTATTAAATATGATATTAAATTGAAAATAGGAAGAAAATGAACAGAATAAGATTAAGCATCAAGAAGGGTAGATAGTACCTAGCAGAACCGAATCTTATGAAAAAGAGCAGATCCAAATAGAACTCAGCTTTCCCTAATCTGGTGAATCTCTTTAAGATCCCATCATCCTCCTTTATTTTTCTACTAATCACCATCATAAGCTTCTGGAACAGAAAAGGAATAAAGTCAGACAGTTGGAGGTACATCCAATATGGAGAAACTGAGGGCAGTTCAAGCTGATGATATACTTCATCGATCTTGCCATTTTCCAAGGCTTGTTCGTCCTCAATCCATTTCATAAATGCTGGTTCAATCAAGCTGTCTATCCACAAAACTGACATTTCTGACCACCTGATCCCATCTAAGAGTTCAAAACTTCCAGACACATTTCTTGCCTGCATGAGGTCAGACCAGATTATAACATCTTACTGTATGAATGTCAAGTGTACTATAACATTCAAAATAATTGGGTCAAATGCATCAACTGCACTTCACTCCAGAAATTCTGGTGCACAGTCATAGTGGTTTCAATCAAATAGCCAATGAATTAAGAAAACAATGATACAACATGGAGCCCTATGCTACTTAGTCAATAAAACCTACAGGACAAGAGTATCGCATTTTCACTCTTTTGGTAGAAGATAGCGCAGCTACTACTGCCTACTAGCCTGTCTAAACTGGGAGAAGTATGCATGGACAATCTTCAGTACTGTTTCCTCCAAAAAACTTCAGTATTCAGTAATAATACCCAGAACATTTATAAAAAAAAATTATGGTGCACTTCTTGCCTCCATTTCGAGAAGTTGAAATGTGATCAGAAGAAGCCGCAACCTGGGACCACCATGAATCGCAAGCATACTCAAAGGATAGTTTTTCCTATCATTCTTGAGTCCATCCTCTCTTCTATCAAAATTGGCATCTTGACCATTTGCTTCTAAGGCTTCAGCAAGTTTAGCTCTCACTTCATTCCATGTATCATTAGGGTTAAACCCTGTAGCCTTGTCAAGCAAATGTTTTACATTCCTAGCAATTGCAAAATAAAACTGCGTTAGTAGTCATCGTTTCCTCGAAAGCAAATGTTTTTGGGGCATCCAGAAATGATACTAAAGCAGCTACTCTTACCTACCAGAATCAGAGGAGATTGGTTCTGCAAGACGTTGATTAGCACCGGGACTTCTGGTGCGGGTAATGGCGGGTCGAGAGGGTGTGACTCCGGCCAAATACGCGAAAATTATACTGATAGTAAGAAGCGCTTCATCGGAAAGCAACATTAGATTCGGTGAGATCAAACTCTCCGAACCCATCAGTGACTGAAAGAAATAGCACCTAACTTCGGTCCTCAGCCTGTAACCATTTCCATGAAAATTAAAAGCGGTAGATACACCACTTTTCCAATCTTTCGCTGAATTGAATTTGGACAGACACGGAAGGTGAATGTAGTTCCTACAAATACAGAAAGCACACAGATGAAATATATTAACCCAACAACTCCAGATGATCTACAGTAGTATATCACAAAAACTGAAGAGTAAGGCTACCTCTTTGACATCCCGATTGATATGTTCCGCTGGGACAGTTTGCCACTGGATTGGGTCCATCCCCCTCGACACTGGCCTGTCAGTGTTGCTAAGGAGCACTCGGCCATTACGAAAGAATTCCTAAATCCTGCTCAGTGCATCAGAAAGGTGGAGAGGGGGAAACAAGTATGCTTCCCTCCTGCACAACAAAGAAAGGATGATAAATTGTGGTGACCCCATTGCCAGCACCATAACTAATGAATGAATGAAGAACATCTCAGTCGACATATAATGCTAAAAAACACCGTAGGGAAAGAAGAACATCTCGATTTTCGTTTTCTAGGAGAATGGAACAGGGGCCGTTAGACCTGTTTATTTAAAAAATTTAAGGAATAATGGTAAAGCAAGAAGCCACCCTCTCCAAAACCGAATTCCAGTTCCATTGCTGCCGCAACAAGAGGCCGCCGGTCTTCCCGGGGCAAAGCCTCTCGGAGGCAAGAACTATTCCGTTCTCGGAACACGCACTGACTAGGGCACCCCAATTCTTTCATCTTCTTCACCAAACCCCACTAGGTCTTCCACATCACACTACACCGTACCAGTGGATCCAGAACAGCACACACATTTCAAGACTGCTGAACTAAACGAGAACCAGGAGACAGAAGATGCACTGACCATGACGCAGAGCTTTCTTAAAGAAACAAATCCTAAGGTTCTCTTTACTCATCAGTGGATAGACAACCATAGCCAGGAAAACAAGGGGGGAAAGTAATAAGGGGAAAAAAAGCAGAATCAGCTTACGGGGAGGAGGATGCAGCACGAGACTCTCCACCCGCGGGTTGCGGATTCAGGATCTGCCCCGCACGGAACAAAAATCCTAGCAGGAGCCCTCGATGAATCCAATGGTGGTGCCCGCTAATTTGTCCCTAGAATTATTCCCCATCTTTTACCGGAGGAAGATGCTACAGTGCTGGTTGTACAACAGCGACTTGTATGTGTGCAAATAGAAAAACCGTGGGAGATTTAAGTGCGCCTGGTCTATGGAATCATCAGTGAACCGTGGAGAAATCTGCTTGTGGGCGAAGACGGACGAGGCTCAGGAGACGGTGTACGGGGTGAGGTGGTGGGTACCCGTCCATGCGAGGAGGAGGCAGCGTTATCGCTGAGGAGGCCGTGAAGGTTCTATTTCTGTGGACATGAGCGCCGACGTGGGCCTCCTTTGCTCGGCTTGTTGCCTGGGATTATTCCTTCCCTTTGGCGACAGCAATAGGCTATCCGGGTTGGTAGGCTTAGCGTCTTTCTGGTTTGGGCCTGTACGGCCACTAATATCGACTTCCATGCCGGATGAATTGCGCTATCCGGCCCATATATGCAGCTGCTTCCAAGAAGGTTGAAAATCAAAACTTTCTTTTTCCAAAGAAAAGAAAAATAGAGAGCTAAAAAGAAACGGAAGCTATATTTTTGTAAAAAAGAATTAAAAAGGAATGATTTTCACGAAAACGAAAACAACAAGAAAATTATAAAAAAACAAGGATAGAAACAAACACGTTTTAACCGAAGCGGTATCATAGGAGCCCAGCGATTTCTGAGTTGCCTAATCACTAAACGACAAGAGTTTTGATTAGCCAGCTCAATTCACATGCGGAAATTCAAAATGTTTTCTAGGTCAAACTGTTTGTTCGAACTAAAATCCGTTTTCACCATTAAATTAGTCGCGAAGAGATATTCGAAACTAGATCCTATGTTAGTATATTCTAATAACATTTTTTTGGACCAAAAGTTATCCACCCTTAACACACGAGTTATCCGGATTTCGGCATGTAAGTTATCCATTCAATAATATGTAAGTTATCCACTACTATAAAATTTACCCAGAGATCATGGACTCCCTCGGTCTCAAAATAAATATCAAATTTTGAATAAATCTAGACACTATTTAGTATATAGATTCATCCAAATTTTGAAAAACTTAAGACATCTATTTTAAGACGGAGGGAGTATTAGAGATGGGTAACTTTTTTTGTTTACCAACAAGTTATCTATCAGTAACATGAGAGTTATCCAGTCTTCAACATGTAAGTTACCTACCAAATAACATATAAGTTATTCACCACTACAAAATTTTATTTACGGATAGAATATAAAAAAAATTCTAACGACACGGCCCTGTCGTGTGTCGCTCTTTCGCAGCGTACGGACTACTCAACCTTGAAAGGCTACCGCGCCAAACATCAAACATAATTTTTTAAAGAAACTAAATATAAGCTTCTTTTACATATCCCACCCACCACGCACAACCTGTAATCTAGCGACTCGACGTATCTAGCGACTCGACTACGTCGACGTCAGTCGCCACTACCGTAGTGGATGAGTGACGAAGCCTTGAAGGGTTTTAGGATACCGAGTCTTAATCGCTCGTTGATGCTAACACGTTTATGGCAATAAAGTCTTAGTATTTTAACAACTAGTCTATCACGTTTTAATTAAACTTGCTCAACACATATATGAGAACGCCTTTATCCAATATGTTTATATGGTGGGTAACTTATGTGTTACTGGGTGGATAACTTATATCATGAATAATTTACGTGTTTAGGGTGGATAACCTTTTGGTCTAATTGTTTTTCTCGAAACATATCAACATGTGATCTAGTTTTAAAGATCTCGTCGCGACTAATGCAACGGTAAAAACGGATCTTAAAATAGATAAACGGTTTGATCCATGGGACATTTTAAATTTTTGATATGATTCTAAGCTGGCTGACAACAAGCATTCACACTATAGCTGGATCCGATTTGATTTGTCGTACACCAACACATGCAACACATTTTATTCACGTCCGCTAGGTTTTGAATTTCTCAAACCAGTTTAAGAGTAGATTTACCTTCATGTCTCGTCGCTAACTGGTCGTTACTGCGGTGTACAGGTGACGAAGTCTCGAAGGATGTTAGGGTACCAAGCCTTCACCACTCGTCAATGTCCTAGCACGAATTCTCGGTACCCTAACACCTATCCTACCGCGTCCCAATTAAGCTAGCTCGTAGCTTATATTTAATTAATTGTACTGAATTACATGGGCAATCGAGGTTTCATGAGGTGAGAAAGATATAAAAGTACCCACATAAGAAATATGAGAACATCTGGATCCGACCGTTTATATGTTAGATAACTTATATGTTTTAGGTGGATAACTTACATACTATGACATGGATAACTCACGTGTTAAGGCTTGATAATTTTTTGGTCTGATTTTTTTATCGAAACATATCGACATGAGATTTAGTTTTGAAGATCTCATCGTGATTAGTCCAACGGTGAAAACGGAACCTAAATCGGACAAATAGTTTGGTCTAGAAAACATTTTGAATTTTCGATTTGCTCCTTAGCTGGCTTTGATTCGGTTTGTTGTTTAGTGGCATGCAGCGCACCGGACAATGCACTATACGCGCGCCCGCCAAGTTCGAAAATTTTCAGACCAGTCGTTACCTAGATTTCCCGAAAAACAAAAACTTTTATAAAATGTAGTACTTTAAGTGGGCGATTTCCCTCGCTCTTGGTGGGGCTCTTGGTGGGACATTGAATATATGCAACTATAGGACAGTTACATACTACTATGTGAACTAATGCGTTTGTGAAAGTGTTGAACTATGTGTGTTATTGTACAAACGGATGTATTATCATCACCACGCTTATGTCAGATTATAATACATTGCCTCGACAACCTCATGTAAGCGTACTAGATCGCTACAATGCTTTTGTCACCTTTACCCCTTCGGTCCGCCACACCACCCTCCTATAGCCTCCTTTTTAAAGCCTCCCGTACATGCCTTACTGCCTCTCGTATCTCCTTCTCCTTCGTCCCACTGCTGCCACCTTGGTCTCCTCCACCTCTCGTATCTCGGTACATGCCTTATGAACCAAAGCACCGCTCTGAACGTCGCTGAAGACGGCAACTCGAAAGCTGCCTAAAACGAGCACTAGGAGGACCACCGGAGCGCCTGTCATGGCCGTCGGCATCCCTATCATTGCCTGTCGTGCCGATGTGTGTGTATGGAGATCTTGATCGATCTTTGCCCGTTTGATGAAGCTAGCTTTGAATGCCGTTTGCATCAGGAGCGAATTTGGTTAGCCCTTGCAAATTCGATGAGCTTTTGCTTCAAGAATATTTGCTGCGTATATCTATATACAATGGATCAGGAGTGCTCGATAATTCAATAGTATTGTAGAATATATGAACGATTTTGTGCACTGCGTAAATATGATGTTCTTACTGATCGTTTTGAATCTCCTTGAATGATTGTTGATATTATTTGGTGTCAGATTGTATACATACAAATAACAAGTCAGGTTTTCAGCGTAAAAATAGCATTCATATTCAGATGTATGACAGGTTCTATGTCAAACATAAAGCAAAGATCATTACTACAAATTGTGTTTCTACGAAGTACACTGCTATCGTATGAAACTTTTGTTTACATATCTTGTTCTAGGATGCCTTTATATATATTTCACCCAAAATATTTGTTCTAGGCTAAATTTTTGCTAAAGAAGTAGGATTCGTGGGCAAACCGAAGCTTCGAAAAGATCCAGGCTTTGGCCGATTGGGCGGGTAAATACCCCAGAAATATTGATGATCCAGGTGACAATAGCTGCAATGGGATGAATATGCTTTTCATGCTATAAGGGCGTAATATGTTCATGCTACAACATGTTTTACATAATTATGCTTTTCTAGTGGTAAATAATGCTTTTAAATAATGTTTTACCTAATTGATATATTTGTATATTTTGTATTTTTCATCTCCATAGCAACGCAAGGCATTTAGCTAGTATTTTATAAAAAAGGAACAGAAAAAAAACGAATGATTTCCACGAAAACGAAAAAGGGCAAGAAAATTATAAAAACAAACTTTCCCAAAATGTAGTACTTTAAGTCGGTGATTTCCCTTGCTCTTGGTGGGACATCGAATATATGCAACTATGGGATGCATCACAGGTGCAACAGTTCCATACTAATCAAGTGAATGTCCTAGCATCTACGTAAAACTATTTATGTGAACTAATGTGCTTGTTAAAGTGTTGAACTATGTGTGTTGTTGTACAAGCGGAGGTCTTATCATCACCACGCTCATGTCGGATTATAATGCATTGCCTCGAAAACCTCACAGTAAGCGTACTAGATCGCTGCCATGCTTTTGTCACCTTTACCCCTTCGGTCCGCCACACCACGCTCCTGTAGCCTCCTTTTTAAAGGCTCCCAGTGCATGCCTTATCGTCTCTCGGCTCTCCTCCTCCTTCGTCCCACTGCTGCCACCTTGGCCTCCTCCACCTCACCTGTCGTTGTTTCGGCCTCCTTCTCATATGTACCACCACCTTGCCTGAGGTTATGAAGGAATTCCTTTTATTCTCATGCATGTATGAACTGATGATGAATGGGTGTATGAATGACCGAACTTGATGTATTTATTGGTAAGAGAAACTGTAATCATATTGTTGATAATATGTTGAAATGCATATTTGAGTTTGATGTCAAATTATCTTTGGACAATTGTGATGAAAATTCATGTCGATTTGATATCAATTAACATCAAATGCAGATGTCAAGATTGAAATGGTTTGTCAAAACGTTCACGCCTGAATTGTATTTGTTGACATGTGAATTTTCACATGTCTTTTTTCTTAGATGGAAGTTATGGTGTTTGATTATGTTGGGTTTGAGTATGGTTGAAATCTATGACTACGATGTTAAACAAATGCAAACATAGAAGACATATAGAAAAAAGGGTTGGGGGGGGGGGGGGGGGGGACAATTATCGGATTGCCCTTAGAGGCGCTCATATACTCAGTTTTTCCACTAGTCATGAATGGTGCTCAGTTTTACCCTTATTTCTGGCGTAACTACTATGGCGAGACCAAACAGCCAGTCTAAATAAGCATAACAAATTCAGAAAAAATAAAAAACTTGCGTACATAGTCTTCTTATATCTTATACTAACGAACGATTTGTTGATAAACAAGATCTATATACATTTAAACAAAAATTTCATGTAATATAAGACATAAGAAAACTATGTGTACAGGTTTTTGATTTTTTGATTTTTCTGAATTTATTATGATTATTTTAACCGGCAGTTTGGCCTGCCATAGTATCTGCGTCCAAAGTAAAGGACAAAACTAAGCACCATTCGTGACTAGAGACAAAACTGAGTACATGAATGCCTTTAAGAGCAATCCAATAATTGTGAAAGAAAAAAAAGAACAGGGCTGAGAAATATAGAGCACCGCAGGAGCTGAATCAATTATTTTGGACTGAGAAAATAGCAGAACACACCCTATTTTGCTCTTAGGCTTTTAGAGCTACCAGAGATGCTCTAAGTATATAAAAATCATGCCAATGCAAAGAGGATGTAAAGCGAAATTAATTTGCTACAGAAGGATTATAGTTTACTACTCCCTCCGTTTTCAAAATATAAGATGTTTTAGGTTTGTAAAGGAAATGAATCTAGACTTGTTTTAGTATCTAGGTTCACTCAACTTTGGGATGAATATATATACTAAAAGAAGTCTAGATTTATCTTCTTCACAAATCTAAAACATCTTATATTTTAAAACGGAGGGAGTAAAAAAGAAGACATCAATCGATATATTCTCTTGACAGAATGAAATGAAAAAGAGAGGCATCAACAGTTCAAGACCGAAGAAAAACGAACACACACTTTCGTCCCCACAATAATAAGAACCGCGCAAAAGAACAACGAACGAATCACATAACGGCGCAAGCACTGGCGGGGTCCTCCTCGGTGTAGAGCTGGCAGCCCGGCCTGTAGCTGCCACCGCCGGCGTAGCACCCCGCTGGCGTCGGCAAGACGCCCACGGCGTAGCCGTACACCCTGCCGCAGCTGCAGCACCTGCACCCCTCGTAGTACCCCCGGTAGCACGGCTGGCAGCACGAGCAGCCGTACGATGATCCTGCTGTTCCTATCGGCTGTGGCGGCGCCGGCCACGACGGGATCTCTATCTCCGCCATCGTCGGCTTCACGTCCACGGGCAAAACGGGCCTCGTCGGTGGCGACGGCTGCAGCCTCTGATCTGTCGGCCTCTCGTGCTCCACCGGTGGCGGCGGCGGGAATGGTTCGTACGTCGGTTCGAGCTCCGCGGCCATCTCCCAATGCTTCTTCTCTTCCATCGTCGGCGGCATCACCGTAGAGATGTGGCTGTCAGGGGCAGCTGGCTGCGCGGGCGGCGGTGGGTTCTCGACCGGCGGCGGCGGCTGCGGCGGCTGTGGCGGTTGCTCATGACCTGGCGGCGGATGAGGCTCCATCTCCTTGTGCTTCGTCTTCCCCTTCGATTTCTTCTTGCCGCTTTTCATTGGCGGCGGCCCTTCCATATTGGACGGTGGCTCGCCCCCGCCGCCGCCGCCGCCGTGTTGGATGATCTCGATGCCCTTGATCACCTTGCCTCCCTTGCACCTGATCTTGCAGGAGAGCCTGTGCGGGTCGAAAGGCCCCACGACAGCGATGGTATTGCTCCCATCGTCGTAGGAGATCGTTCTGATCCCCTCCCCATCTGCACGTACCAACGATTGAAACGGATAGATGGATCATCAAAATCTCAAATAACAAGCGAACGCTCACTTCATGAGATCGATGAACACGGTAAGATTGAGATGGATGAACATAATTAATTTTGAGAGGTTATATTATAATTTACCTTGGAGTTTGCAGAGGATCTTGCGGATCTTTTTGTAACACGAGCAGCAATCAAGATCAACCTTTAGGATTAGCGTGGATATCTGTGTTGATATAGCAGGAAAAGTAATTAAGGTACACTGAAGTTTTGCTGAAACATTGCACGGCACACCGTGAAGGTTAACATTCCAAGTTTATAGTTAGCAAATTTTATTCGGATGCAAGTAAGGAGTAGTTCCATCTCAGATTTTGCTATTGCAACGACAGGTGAATGAAACACATGCGTAGAGAGCATCTATGTGGTGATTGGTTTACATGCATTCATATTGTTATTATTCGTTGATACTCCTACAGGCATAAATCTGCAATGTTCTAGACGCTAGAACATATGCTCTTGTCTGCCATTATTCTTGTGACTTTATTCGCAGGTATTTCCTGAAGAACGATATATACACTCGTAATTTCTACAAACATATGAATTCCAGTACCATATGCAACAGAAACATAACTTGCAAATTTGAAATCTCGAGAGAGATACCAACCTTCTCTGCCATGCTTTCGGCGTGGCCTCCTTGGCTTCTTACATGGAGTGGGAGAAGCAGATGGAAGTGGAGATGGAGGGAGGAGCAGATTGAAGTGTGTGTGTGTGTGTGTGTGTGTGTGTGTGTGAGAGAGAGAGAGAGAGAGAGAGAGAGAGAGAGGTGTGTGTGGAGTGTGAAGGGTGGAGAGGGGGGCGTATAAATTGCAGGGACTAGTAACGCGTTTCCTTATTCCTCCATAAACAATACTATTTTCTTCAATAGGCATGCAATTGGTTGATTCACTAACTAAATTTATTTGGGGTTTAACACATATTTAAATCTGTACTTATTTGCTGACTAATTGAAGGGGAAACCAAATTACTACATATCTCAGCTGACTCTCCAGCTTGCGGTGGTTGAGTACGTGCCTAATTTTGGCTTCTGGGATTCAAATAAGAGTTTGGAAAAGATATCTACGGTTTGAAAATTGCAATTGGTATATGTGGATGCATATAGACATAATCTACATTCTTGTAAACATTTGTCAGAACCGTTTGGGACATCCATCAAAAGGTTCTTTTCGATTTTCTTAACAAAACGATTCCTATACTAATACAGGCCGGTCAGTTACTTATTTTCTTTGAACATGGAGTTAATTCATTCCATGATATCACAAGCCAAGAATGGTTCTACTCCCTCTGTTTCGGTTTACAAGTCCTGCACGTAGTTCTATGTCGTCAAATTGAGCAACTTAGTATGATGTATATATTACAAAAAATATATCACCAGAAACTTTAGACTTTGTATTTTCCAATGATATAATTTTTATATTATATAATTCAAATTATATAGGTCAAATTGATAACCTAGATATACGCGTAGGATTTGTAAACCGAAACGGAGGGAGTATTTGACTTCAGCTTTAACTGGATGGTACTTAAATTCGGCCTCCGTGCATGCATCTAGTAGTAGAACACTTCATCCTTCTAGGGACAGCTAGCTAGCTAGTTCATTTGGAACACGTTTGCTTCGGTCCCTCCCCCCCCCCCCCCCCTTCCTCCCTCCTTCTTTTCAAACTTTGACAAACAAAAACTCATACCAATTGTTTTCAGGACCGTACGAACCCACCCGAAATCCATATGGTCCTCTTAGACGTATACTTCCCGTACACGAATACTTATGTGCCTGCAGAAGCGAAAATCGTAAGTTATATAACAGTAACAACAAAAAAGTTAAATATGACATGCAAAGACGTAGATCGCCATAATAAGAGGTGGGATCAGCCATCCAGGACATGGATTATACTCAGTTCGACCGAGTACACATATACAGAGATATACGTGGCATCGATATGGGTTTCGACGGGTCAAAGAAATAAAATAGCCCATGAAACTTAAGTTTAGGGGGGTACCGAAGCACACCTCCATTTGGAAAGGAAAAGTTTGGTGCTGTCCGTCCGCTAAATATTCCACGTACGAAAGTGAGGCCATGGGAATCGGGTTCTTTGTTGCACTGGCGACTATAAGAAACTAATAAGAAGCTTTTGAGTCGATCTTGATGGGTTGATGCGACGTACGTGGTGGTACCAGCATTATATATGGATGACCAAGGAAGAAGGAATGAATGGGGATTCGGGAGAAACAGGTCCTTTTTACTGTTTGGTACAAGGCGAAACTCAGTGCCTGCACTGCATCGTGATGTTTTTAAATACTACACAGTCGGCGATTCAGTGTTGAAAATTGAATTCTGGAGATACGCAGCCATTCCACAGGTTCCGTTGTCCTGGAAATATAAATCGACATTGGGGGGAAATCCTACACTAAATGCATGGTCGGTACGTAGAGCATTGGTCTTGCTTGTTGTGTACCATGGATGCAGCTATTGCCCACACATGTCAAAGAACCAGAGCTGCAATCGTTTGAATGGCACACAGTAATGCACAACACCTTTATTTATTTTAAAACACCGGACTACACATAAGTTGGTTCGCCACACAACCGGAACTAAAAGTGTGGTCTTTAGCACTAGTAGAAAACGAGTCTTCTGTCCCGGTTTGTACGGGCCTTTAGTCTTGTTTGACTAACCGGGACTATAAAGGGACTAAATGTCCCTGCCTTTAGTCCCGGTCATGCTATAAACCAGGACTAAAGGCTCTTCCGGGGCCGCGGTCGAGCACGCGACCTTTAGTCCCGGTCTAGAGATTTTTTTTGATATTGTTTCAAAAATTTTAAACTTTTGAATTGTTTGACTCATTAATCTCTCTCTATTGAAACAATTTTAACACTAACTATACTCCATCTTAGGGTAAATTGCATTTATTGTTAAATTTTTCGGTCCGTCACTCATCCTAGCACTACTCCACCTCAGCACGCTTAACTTCTTCGTTCCATCAGGCTTGTGCGAAGCCCATTTGTATCTTGTTGTCAAGACTACCATATCATAGCTCATATCAATGTGTCACACGTCTTTTTTTTCGAAATTACAAACAACTATTTAAGTAAGCAACAATAAATAAGTAATAATAATATTTTAATACAATGAAAGTAAAAAAATAAATAAAATAATATTTTATTCATTTTTTGCCATTTATTCATTTAATATGGCATAAATAATATCTTTACTAAATCGAAATTCGACAAATAATATATCCACTATTATCAGGAAAATGTGAGGAATCCAAACATGGCATAAATTTTTTTAAATAATTTTTTTCCTTTTCGAATTTTAAAAATCTAAAAGAATCCAGAACGTCCTAAGGTCATTTAAATCGGACTCCATATTTTTTATGCATATTTTGATAGGTTGTACATTTTTTCCGACATCATACGCAAAAGTTATAGCCATTTGAAGATTTTATGACAGTTTTTGGCAAAAATATGTCGAAATTCATGTTTGTTAATTTTCATAACAACTAAATTACTTAATATAACTACAGTTTGAAGGATTTTATTTTTGAATTTTATTTATAATTTTGTGGCTTACTTGTGAAACTAGAAAAAGCGATCTCCAGCCACCAGGGGGTGTGGACAATTGTTCTCCTGCCGCGACATGATTTTTATCCATTTTCCTGTCGTGGCAGAACCCGTCGTTTTTTTGCCAATTCTTTTTAGTTCCGGTTGATGTCTCAAACCGAGACTAAAGATCTATCTTTAGTCCCGGTTGAAGACACCAACCGAGACTAAGGGGTGTTACCCACGACCGCACCCGTCTCCATCCCTTTAGTCCCGGTTGGTAATACGAACTGAGACAAAAGGGCTCGTTCGAACCGGGACTATAGGTTGTCGGCGTTCTAGCTGTTGAAACTGTTCCGGTTCCTAACACATCCGAGACTAATGCTCTGGAGCTCTGGATGAAAGCTCTGTTCTCTACTAGTGTAGTTCCGATTGCGCAGTTTTGGTTGTGCAACCGAGACTAAAGGCAGTTATGAACCGGGACGGATTGACTTTTTCCACTAGTGTCATGATGTTTTTAAATACACACATTCAGTGTTGAAATTGAATTCTGGAGATACGCAGCTAGCCCTTAATTCCACAGGATGGAAATATAAATCAATAATATTAGGGAAATCCTACGTACTAAATGCATGGTAGGTAGAGCATTCGTCTTGCCCATGCAGCTACTCCCCACATGTCAAAGAACCAGAGCTGGTGAAATCCTTTGCAAAACCTCTATTTAAAAGCACCGGACTACGCACGCACAAGTTGGTATGCAAGTATCTCTCTTGTTGGGACGGGGTCGCCCTTCTTCCATCTCTTTTTGTTGTTGTTGTAAACGCACCTTCTTGGGTCTTTGTTTTAGCAAAGTGCAAAATGCATGTCTAGCTCTAAATCGCAAAATAAATAGGTCGTGTGTTCTTCCTTGGTAAGATGCAGGGAAGCATATACTATATGGCAAGTTTTTGATGTGTAGATGGGCGCGCCGTATACATAGCACATAGGCCTGGGAAGCATAGGGAATGCAAGGAACACCAGAGAAACACACAATGGCGGCGGATAGGGGCTGAGATATGCCATGGTTACTGGTAACCATGTCCACATGTTAGGGCCGTAAACTGGTGCCAAACATTGCATTGCAAAGCTACCAACTCAGCTGGAACTAGTGCACCGAGACAACACTTGAAGCTCGGATGGATGTTCGCCATCTCCTTCATTGCGATGTACCATGCATAGAGCTGGACCAGCGTCTACACATCAGCTGACTCCGAAGGCTCTACGAAGACCGGAATTTGACAGTAACAGTTCGAAAACGATATTTATGAGTTAAAGAATTCTATTTTTCTATTCCACAGAACATATAAACATGTTTTGCAATTCTATAAAATTTGTTCAAACGTTACGTCAATTTGTAGTCTACACAAAAGGACAAAAATAACTTTAGTTGGATCCATAACTATGTTTACTGCGTACCTGAAACAGTATAACAATGTATTACCCTATTAGCATTACGGATACACACAGCCGAAAAAAGGAAAAATAATTATAAAAAAGAAAAATCCTGCTACAACGATAAGATCCTTAGTAGCAACGACACTAACCCACCGGAACAACACCAGAAGTCCAACATCTCCAATAAGGTCATTACCAGACACAATCGACCTTGGATTTTTACCCTGCAAGGTAAGACTGCGAACTCCTCTTGTGTTGCCATCCTCACTTTTCGATGCCGCTGCTACAATTCACAAATCACCAAGTCAATTCCTCATCATCACCGGGACTCGACCCATCATAGCTAGTCCACAAATCTTGAGTTTCATGACATTCTTCGCACACTGACTTCACCATGAAATAAAGACATGTTCCACGATGGCAAGAGACCGTAGAGCTTTGTCTCGCTCTCTCTAAAATAAAACGGTCAGAAAACAACGGATTGGCCTTTTTCCACTAGTATCATGATGTTTTTAAATACACGCATTCAGTGTTGAAAATTGAATCCTGGAGATATACGTAGCTAGCCATTCCACGGGATGGAAATATAAATCGATAATATTGGAAAAATCCTACGTACTAAATGCATGGTAGGTAGAGCATTGGTCTTGCTCATGCAACTACTCCCCACATGTCAAAGAACCAGAGCCGGTGAAATCGTTTGCATGACACACAATAATGGACAAAACCTCTATTTAAAAGCACCGGACTACGCACAAGTTGGTATGCAAGCATCTCTCTTCCTGGGACGACCGGGGTCGCCGTTCTTCCATCCCTTTAATTTTTGTTGGGTCTTTGTTTTAGCAAAGTGCAAAATGTATGTGCAGCTATAAATCGCAAAATAAATAGGTTCTGTGTTCTTCCTTGGTAAGATGCGAGGAAGTTTCTGATGTGTAGATGCGCGCGCCATATATATAGCCCGCCCATAGGCATAGGAAGCATAGGAAATGCAAAGGGCACCAGAGCAACATAGAATGGCCTCGGAATGGAACTGAAATGTGCCGTGGTTACTGATAACCATGTCCAGATGTTAGGGCCGTAAACTGGTGCCAAACATCGCCTTGCAAAACTCTTTACTCAGCTGGAACGACTGCACTGGGACAGCAGTCAAAGCCAGACTGGATGTTCGCCATCTCCTTCACTGCGATGTACCATGCACAGAGTTGGACCAGTGTGTATACATCACCTGACTCAGAAGGCTATACAAAGCCCGGAAATTGATTGAGGGTTCGAAAGAGTTAATAGCCTAAAACTATCATTTTAACGGTCAAATGTATTAAAATGGTATTTTCACCATACCGGTTTATTGGCTAACACGGAATCCAAGAAATATGCTTAACTACAAATTTGACCAACGAAATATAAATCATATGTTACAAAAATTATATTATTGGAAAGAGCTTTTAAATATCAATCCAATGGTATAAATTTTTATGATGTATAACTCATGTTTTATTGATAAATTTTATGGTCAAACTTTTTTCTTAAACTCCGTGTTAGCCCAATAAACCGGTATGGAGGTAGTATCACTTTATTTTATGTTTTTATGTAAATCAACCATTTTACGTCACAAATTTTGCAATTCGCGCAATGACAAGCTAAGAGACAATTAACACGAAAACTGACAGCGGCCCATCTATCAGGATGATGTGGTATGAAGCTAACGGCCATGTCTTTGGAAAAAATTCATCCTGCGTCGTCTCCAACAACGCGCCATGTCCCCTGCATCCTAGGGCCCGCCAACACTGCCCCACTGGCTCTCCCGCCGCCACCGCCGCCGCCCTGGCCCTCTTGCCGTTGCCCCATTGGCTCTCCCACCGTCGTCGCTGCCCATGTCTCTCCCGACGCCATCGCTGCCACCCTGGCCCTCCCACCGCCGCCCATGTATCTCCTAACGCCACCGCCGTCGCCTTGGCCCTCCTGCCACCGCCCATGTCTCTCCCTCCACCACTGCCACCTCCCTAGCCCTTCCAAGGCCACCATCGCTTCCCTGGCTCTCCCAACACCACCACCGCTGCCCTGGATCTCCCACTGTCGTCCCCGCCCTGGATCGGCCACCTCCGTCGCCGCCCCTGGATCTCCTGTTGTTGCCGCCCTGGCTCTCCCTCGCCGCTGTATGGTAGCAGCAAGAGGCGGAGGTCGCACCCGGAGTAGGGAGGTCTCGAATGCCGCCTTGGCCATCTTCGGCTCCCCCATGGGAGGCCACGCGTGAATTGAGTAGGGAGCGACCGCACCGCTGCTCCCCCATGGGAGGACTACAGCGGTGGCACGACGCACTTCTTCGCCATCCTGTTGAGGGAGAAAAGAGAAAATAGAAAGACAATAAAATGGAATGAAAATAAAATTAAATTAGAATATGTACCTTATGGAGGTCCTTTTTGCAAAATAGGCAGCCTGGCATTGGTGTATCCCTCAGGAACGGTGGGTCGGTAACGGTTGTTGACGTCGTGTTGTCCATCCCTTTCACGTCACCTCGATAGGTGGAGTGAAAGAAATATGCCCGAGAGGCAATAATAAAGTGGTTATTATCTTATTCTATGTTTATGATAAATGTTTATTTTTCATGCTATAATTGTGTTAATAGGAAACAATAATACATGTGTGATTTATAAATGTAAAAGGTTCCTAGTATTGCCTCTCTTAATACTAGCTTGTTGATTAACAGATGATCAAAGGTTTTCTAATCATGAAGATTGGATGTTGTTAATAACAGGGTCATATCATTGAAGAATGATATGATAAACAGTCACTTGTAGTAGATTTAGCAGTACGATCAAGTACCCAAGTTTATATTGCTATCACATTCGTAGTAACTCAATGTCCTTAGACCATGATGAAAGGATACAGATGCCGCCTAGAGGGTGGTGGTGAATATGCCGTTTAAAACTTTTTCGAGAGTGGCTCAACAAAGGCGTGATTAAACTAGTGTTTACTTTGTTAAGCACAAAACCTAGAACAGCTAGGGTTCAGCTATTTGCACCAAAAACTTATGCTAAGCAAGACAAGCAACTATGTGATAAAAAGATATATACTTCAAGCACGAAGGCTATCACAAATTAAGGTGCATAAGTAAGAGCTCAGATATAGAGATAACCGAGGCGCACGGAGACAACGATATTTTACCGAGTTCCTCCCAACATGGAGTACGTCTCGTTTGGAGAGGGGGTGGTATCAAACCACCAACGCCACAAGAGGCCTCCCTTTTTTCTCCTGTGAATCTCACCTCAACGGGATCGATCCACACTTCCACTATTGGTGCACTTGTCGGTGGCAATCCGGAACCTCTCACAAGGTTGGGGCACTTCTCCACAACTCAATTGGAGGCTCCCAAAAAACAAGCTTGGGGAAAGCTCCACAACTTAATTGGAGACCCCAAGTAATCCACAATCCTGCAAGACAACCAAACCGTCTATGGTTCCAAGAACCCAATAGTAAAAAGCTTCTCACCTTTCACCCAATCAAATCCTCACCAAGAACTCAAACCGATGTACCAAATGCAATGGTGAGAACACAATAAGTGCTCAAGTCATTCTCTCCCAAATTCCACCAAAGCTACAAAAGCTTGTGGGGGAATAAGAGAGGAAGAACAATGGAGGAAATCCACAAAAGACTCCAAGATCTAGATCCCACGATGTTCCCCTCACTTAGAGGAGAGATTGATTGGTGGGGTTATAGATCTAGATCTCCTCTTTCAAATCCCTAAAGTATATGCAAGAATCAAGGGAGGGATTGAAGGGAAGCAAGCTCGAGATGGTCAATAATGGAGGGGAAGGCTTGCAGAACTCGTGCCTGGTCCATTAGGGAAGAAGGGCCCTTTATATAGGCCCACTGATTTCTGACATTTTCTGCCCATTGGGAATTTCCACACCGGAGACTCCAGACCATCTCCGGTCCGTCTCCGGACCACCATACAGAACGTCCCAACTAACTTGGGGAAACATCCTACGGAAATTCTTCAAAGACTCCGGTCTGTTGTACACTAGAGACTCTAGTCTGTCCACACCGGAGACTCCGGTCTGCATGAACGCACCGGAGAATCCGGTCTCTCTCCGGTCCATATCCAGACCCTTATACAGAACAACCCTGGGCTTCATCTTGGATCCACACCGGAAGTTTGAGACGAAACTCCAGTCCACACTGGAGATTCCGGTCTGGATATTCCATCAACCTTTTGTTCCAGCTAGGGAGGATAGAACCAAATAAGAGGCAAACTTCAAATGGCGATATCTAGAGTTTGGGAACTCCGATTGACCCGAATCGAATTTTGTTGGAAAGGGGACGGCAAGAGCTACCCAACTAAAATATTGGATACCACCAAGTGAGAACATTTCATGTATAATGTGAGATACCTCCCTTAGTGAGAAACCGGAAAACCTCAAAGATAAAGAACGCAATAAGGTATAAAAGGAAAATCTGTTTTTGATGAACTAGAGCTTGTTATGAATATTACCACAAGCTCTAGAACCTCACATGGATAAGATCCAAATAACAACCAAGAAAGGATGATGCTAAGTATGCACAGGTTTGAGCTCTCTCCGAAAGATATGATCGAGTTACTCACTTGAGAGCCCCTCTTGATAGTACGATTATCTATCCTATAAACCGGTCTCCCCAACTAACACCACGGGACCGGTAAGAAGGAAACCCTATCAAGATCATACCTTTTCCTTGCGCATATTCCACTTAATCTTGATGTAGATGATATTGTCCTGCTCAAGATGGAATACCTTTCTTGATTGCTCTTGCACGCACTTTGCTTGATAAAGACTTGCAAGTTGCTCCCCATACAACATGGGGAAACCTTTACTTTGGCCTTGTCTTCATCGATCCATGGTCACAAAGGATGGAAAGCTTCAAGCATGAGATCTTCTAGATATGGCACATCTTTAGCTTGCAGAACTATTCTTCTAACTCCATTTGGATGATGTCTTGAAGATACACATGAGAAACTCTATCTTCTTCTTGAATACACCCTTGGTCTTATTTTATTTCTTCTTCTTCTTCTTCTATCTTGAAGCCAACACATGCTCCAAGAGATGCCAATGGACAATTCCTACAAGTGTAACTCAATGCAAACATTAGTCCATAGAGATTGTCATTAATTACCAAAACCACACATGGGGGCCCATATGTTCTTTCACATGAGATCAAGTTAATCACTTTTACCAGAAAGGCACTTTGATTTCGTCAAACGTCAGGTACTTGGAAAGTGTTAGTTGAGGCTCGTGGATCAAGAGCGGGATTTGTCCATACAGATAACAGAGAGATATACTCAGGGCCCTCTCGGTGATATCACATTGACATAGCTTGCAAGCAAGTGATTTGATCACTAGAATGTCATATCACAGAAATGAGAAAAATATTACTTGTCAGGAACAAGATTAAACAAGGTAGGGATGATACTAAGTGATCGGATCTCGGACAAGTAAAATATCACGAGACAAAAGGAATTTGATTACAGCGAAAGAGGTTTGGACGATCATTGGATTTTCGTGGAACTAGTGGGAGTCATTATAGATCTCCAGGTCACGCTAATTATTATTGATCGGAGAGAGTCTCGATCATGTCTACATAGTTCTCGAACCCATAGGGAGACACACTTAAGGTTAGTCGACACAATTGAGCGGAGAGGAAACACAAGGGAAGACAATGGACATCGCAGGAATTTGTTCTATCGAATCTACCGAAATGTTTTCGGGGTATCGAAACAAAGCAAGGGATCAAAATGTTAATGTGTTTATTAAATAAAGTACTCATTAAATGAAGTGTTCATTAAATTGAGTTGCATTAAAACAAGAAAATTAAAGTGCTTTAATGAAAAGACCTTTGGTTTTTTGAGTGGAGAATAAATGGAGAAAGTGGAGATTAAATTTTTTGTGAGTGGAGAGTCCACCCACATGAATGAGAGGAGGCTAGGGGGGCACCCCATGGATCCGGCCAAGGAGGGGATCTTTCCCTCCTCTCCCCTATAAATGGAGGAGGACTCCTCCCTCCCTGTCACACTCACTTGCCCATTCTCTCATATGACCTTTGGTTGGCATCTTTTCCCTCTTGATAGCCTTGTCCATTGCCACTAGAAAAGGTGCTTAGGTGAATCCCTGCTTGAAATATTCCCCTCCACCACCTCTACCATGGCGTAGTGGTGTTGGAGTTCTCAGGGATCCGTTACTTCCGCTGCCCAGCTAGAGCGAAGGTTTGGGAGTCGTCGACACACTATACGTGTGACTGATTATGGAGGCACTGCCCTCTTATGGCACTAGTTGTCTGCACGTCCTTGAGGACAATCGTGTACACTCTATATCAACCACGTTTGTTTGCAGGAACGTTATACCGCTTGCATTCTTTAAGGTGAGTCCATATGAAACCGTTACAAGTATCCCCTAGATTCGATCTTGGCAGTTGCAACCATAGGAATTTTTTTGTTTTCTATGTAACGAACCCCATCAGTGGTATCAGATTTATGTCTATGAGTAGATGCTTTGTACGGTTAAAACACATGGAGATGTGGGCGTTGGTAATCATGTTATTTGATGGTTGTGAAATATATTCATCCACGTCCGTATTTAAATTAGATATTATTCATATATTTGATGAAATATCTCTCTAGACCCTGTCACTAATGCCTAATGATCAAAGGGATATGCAATTTTTTCTTGATATTTTTCCCTGCGCAGATAATGACGTATGATAATGTGAATCACTACATAAATGCCAAAGATACGAGATCTCCAACACGTCAAAGAAACCAGGAGCCGTGAAGTGGATACATACGACTTAACGATCAACTATACGGCGGGAAATTTATTTCGACTGTATAGTTTCGGCAGTATAGTTGGCATCGACTCCATTAGGTCAAACAGAACAACTCTTGTGAAGGTACCCCTATATAAAGAGGCTTCAGGTGACATGAAACAGCGCTTCTTTTCGACCTCAACTCTCCCTGCCACCAGAAGCCGCCACGCCGGAGGAATAGATCTCGATCTAAATTTCCAAACCCTTCTCTACCACCATAGCCATCTTCCACCACTTGTAATAGTAGATCCCTTCTCCAATTGGTGACATTGTAATACTATTTGCTATCAACATCTCTATTACAATGTTTATGATTGTTGATTTCATCTCTATGTGTGAGTAATTCTCCTTGGGCTAAAGGCTTCGGCCTAGCCATGTAGCTTTTTGTGCATGCTATTTATCATAGATGGGATCATGTATTAGTTTGTATGACATGATGATTGTAGTACCCTCTCTTGCCTCAATATAAGGACATGTCAGGTACCAACACCCCGAGGATTGATTTAGGTATAGGGAGTCTGAGTAATGATTGATCTGCAGGATGGGAACCCCAATGACAGAAGGGGTAGTATGACTGTATGTGAGGAATTTACTTGGGATTAAATAGTGACATCACTATGCATATCATTAATTATCTTTCTTCTATGGATGATACTAGTAGGTTATTGCTATAAGCGGTTGTAGAGGCAATAACAATTATGGATTAAGTTCCCACATATAATCATCTTGCTCTAATAATTACATGCATACTTTATTATTATTTTTTATTCCCATCATATGTTTGCACAACTACTGGTAAAAACCTAAGACCCTAGGCCCTCTCTATCTCCATCGTCAACAACAACAAAAATATCGCAAACTCTTGGTCTGGTGAAAACACAAAAGGAATTCTAAAACTCTCGAAGGTCCGTTTAAATAATCTTACTTTGCTTTCTGCTTCCCGAGGATTCGATAAACCTAGGTCTACTAGGAAAAAAGAGTTATACTACATCTGTAATCCGGATCAAAGGTCTCAACCCTTTTTCTGGCGCCGTTGCCGGGGAAGCAATAGCTACCCTAGTGAGGTTAGTAGGAACCTTGCTAGTTCTAATTCTTGTTTTTAATTTTGTTAGTTTGCTTTTAGTCTTTATTTGAAAAAACAAAAAAAATTAGTTAGTCTTTTAATTCTTGTTTTTATAATCATTAGTATTTTGAGAAAATCCAAAAACATAGGAAGTTTGGCTGAAAAGAAGCTTGGGAAGTTTGCAACTCCCAACAATGATTATTTGCATTCTCCTATTACTTAGTCAGCAATTGTTGTTGAAGATTATAAAATTAAGCCTCACTATTTAAGTTTGGTTCAACAAAATCAATTTGGAGGCTCTGCAGTTGAAGATGCAGGTATGCATTTAAATACATTTACTGAAATATGTGATATGATGCGCATTAAAGATGTTGACCCCAACGCGATCAAGTTGCGCTTATTTCCTTTCTCTCTAAGAGGAAGAGCAAAAGAATGGTTGCTATCTTTGCCTAGAAATACTATTGCATCAGGGGTGGAATGTACTTCATTATTTATGACTAAATTCTTTCCACCTACAAATACTATGCAACTCAGATATAATATTACTGGTTTTAGACAGGAAGAGTGTGAGCCATTAGCGCTTGCATGGGAGAGAATGAAAGAATGCATGAGAAACTGTCCCAGCCATGAGATGGAAGATTAGTTAATTCTCCATTTATTTTATAATGATCTTAACCCTATGTCCAAGTTTATGCTTGATACTACAGCTGGAGGAACATTTATGGGTAAACAAATTACCGAAGAAAATCAGCTACTAGACAATATGCAAGACAACCATGCCCAATGGCATGTGGAAAGATCAAATATGAAGAAGGTGAACTCTGTCACACCTCAAGAAAATGAATAACTCAATGATAAGTTGGATGAGCTCATATTAGCCGTCAAAGGTAAGGAAACCCCCGATAAGAGCTACTCCCGAACCAACTATTGAAGAAATAGACTTTATAGCTTGTAATGATTATAACCCTACTTGGAAGAAGAACTATAATCCAAATTTTCAGAAACATTATTCTAGCCCTGCAGGTAGCTCTATTAACAATATTGCATCAAGTAATAATAGTCTCCAAAAAACTCTTCAATCTTTTATGCACTCATAAAACGAGCAAACCAATATTCTAGTTAAAATTACGGAGAACCATGATGCTATGCTTGGTAAATTATCTAACCAAGCTGTTAGTTTGAGAAATGATTTGCAGGCCCTATAGGAAAGAACAAGGATTGTTGAGGCATGATGCGGCTCAGATCACTATAGAGCTTCGTTGGGAAACCCCAAGAGGAAGGTATGATCAGCACATCAGTAAGTCTTCCCTCAGTTATGAAACCAAGGTTATCGAACCACTAGGAGGAAGGAAACATGTCAAAGGTGTTGCTAACAACTTGGAACCTACACAACACAAACTCAAGACTTTGCCCCAACATATAGTGAGGTTGTCAATCTCACCGGTTGCTGTAACAAAGGATTAACTGTATGGTGTGGAAGGTCATGATGGTTCGCAGAAAGTAAACAGTAACAGTAGATGATGTATCAATGGTAAAGATTGGACCAGGGTCCATAATTCACTAGAGGTCTTCTCCTTAGATAAACAAACATGGCATGCTGAGTAAACAAATTACAGCAGGGCAATTGACAGGACTGAGCAAGGCATAACAATGTAATACTAGACATAAAGTGTAGGATTCGCAGCATAGAAAACAAAAATTTTCCTACGATGGGAACATCTAAGTACCAAGATCTATCTTCTAGATACAAGCAACGGGTGGATATACATCCATAGAATACATACCCTCGAAGACCGAGTAGCGTTAACGAGGTTGTACTCGTGGATGATGTAGACGAATGGTTGCCAATCTCAAGATCGTGATGAAGTCCATCTGGTCCAGCCGGTCCAGCACGATCAAGTCCAGTACCTCAAAGCAGTGGTGCATCTGTGATCGCACACACGTACGGGTACCCCGACAACCTCCGCGCCCTCGCTCCAGCGAAGCAGCGGAAGCAACAAATCCTTCCAGAAAAAGCCACCGGGAACATGTATCTCGCTGATCCGAGACCATGGGAAAATTTTAAAGGGGGGAGAGAGATCCTTCGCGAGGAGGTGTGTGAGACAAGTGAGAGGAGGTGGTCCTTTTATAGGGGAGGGGGGGCATCCCAAGGGGGAATGGCCGCCGGCCATGGAGGGTGCCCCCACCTCTCCCTCATTCATGTGGTGGAAGCTCCACTCACATAAAAACCTCTCCACTCACAATTCCACTCACATGCATTAATTTGCCACCAAAATTAATGCAAGCTCTCATTTAAATAAAACTCTTTTATTTATTTATTCAGAATTTTGTGAATTACTTTAATTAACAAACATTCACATAAAACCCCTTGCTAGTATTCCATTTCACACGCAGAACCAGTTTCAGCAATTTCAACCGAAACAGTTTCGGTGTCTAGTGAAATAAATTCCTGTGCTTTCCTTTTCTTTTTCTGGCATATCATTTGCTCCGAATGGTGTCGGTATCCCTTAAGTGTGTCACCCTACGGTTCACGAATAATGCGGACATGATCGAGACCCTTCTCCGATCAATAATCAGTAGCGGGACCTGGATATCCATACTGACTCCCACACATTCAACGATGACTTCTGTGATCGTGTGAACCTTTTATGTTAGTATCTTAATCCCTTTGTTTCACGATATATTACATGTCCAAGATTCGATCATCGGTATCTCCATACCTAGTTTGATCTCGTTACCGACATGCACTCTTTTCTCGTTCCCGTGATATAACATTCTAGTGATCAAATCACTTGCTTGCAAGCTAATCAATGTGTTATCACCGAGAGGGCCCAGAGCATATCTATCCGTCATCAGGATGAACAAATTCCACTCTCGATCCATGGGCCTCAACATAACACTTTATTAGTTCTGAATCCATCTTTATAATCACCCAGTTATGGTGTGACGTTTGATGTTATCAAGAAACTCTTCCGGTGTTAGCGATTGACATGATCTCATGGTCTAAGGATTAGGATCACTTCGTAAGTTGTTATAGCAATATAAACTCAATGACTTTGATCGTAATGCTATACTTCGGATGAATGTTCATCACACCATTACACTAATGTTGTGACCTCGTTATTAACAACATCCAATGTCCATGATCAGGAAACCTATGATCATCTTGTTAATCAACGAGCTAGTTTATAAGAGAGGCATAACTAGGAACTACCTTTTGTTTATTAAACACACATGTATTAACGTTTCCGTATTAATACAATTATAGCATGTAAAATAAACATTTATCATAAATAAGGAATACGATAATAACCACTTTATTATTGCCTCTCGGGCATATTCCCTTCAGTCTCCCACTTGCACTAGAGACAATAATCTAGTTTCAAAACTTTGCGTATTGAACACCTATGGCTTTCTGGTGTTCCATATACGCAATTGCAAGTGGTTAACATAATCTACGGATCTGACGCTTCAGGTCCATGTGTATTTGCATGTCTTTGCGTCTTCACGCATCACTCATTCTCCAATGAGATGACATTGTATAAATTTGGTCTTTTGGTGAGACCTTTAGTTCCTTGGGGTTAAAACACGTCGATACTATTGTCACACAATATATATTTAGTGTTAGCCCGTTGCGAACCACACCTTAGTTTGATAACAAACTACTTGACACAAATTCCCTCCTTTGCTGCTACTATAGCAGTCATATACTTAGCCTTTTGTTATAGTATTCATCACAATGTCTTAACTTTGGAACTCTTCCAAATCCATCATGGAATCTCCTTTCCATTACATTGTGCCACCCATAGTTTAAATTGAGATAAACTTAATTTGTATCTTGTGACAAAACTAGTATCAATGTAACTCTTTACAATGAACTATTTGTAATTGTTTGTCACCTCTACACAAATATATTCTTAGTTCTTCCAAAAGATCATAAGAATATCCTTACTATCGTCCAATGATCATTTTATGATTCATTATGGTATATGCTCATAACATTTAGAGCATAGGACATATCTGGATGTGTACATATCATGATATGATTGATCAAAACATTCTCGTGATTTCACTCATCAAGTGTCAAAGCACTTGAATCTTGTTTCACTTATCAAGTGTCAATACATTTGAATCTTGATTCAATTCTTTTCCATGCGACAAGAACTGTTTCTTGTTGTTTCTATATTGAACTCCTTCAATATATCATATATGTACGTTTGGCATAACCATATTAGCGTCACAGTCTATCCACTATAGACATTCATGCTAAATATTCGGGTAAATTCTTAACCTTTGTCAATAAAAGATACATCATTTCTAATCAACAAAATGTCCTCCACATAATGTATTAGAAATATGTCTTAGCGCTCCCACTTAATTTCTTGCAAATGCAAGCATCTTCATCGTCTCCTGATGAAAAACTCCCTTTTTATCATGGTGAAGATTCCAACTCCGCGATGCTTACTTCAACCATTGAAGTTTGCATGCCCCTTTTAGCATCCTTTGAATTAACAAAACCCTTTGGATCGTGTCATGTACACGTCCTAGGTAACCATTCTATTAAAAGAACTTTGTTTTGTTTATTCATCTACCATATACCAAATTATATGTAGTGGTTGCTACTTTAATCCGTTCAGACTAAATATGGCTATGAAAGATCAAATCTTGTCATAGTCAACTCCTTGAACATTGTCATAAAATACTTTACGACATGTCGAATATTTCATAGATGTGAGACATCCATGTCTGTTTCTTTATAGATCCAAATATGACCGATAGGTTTTTACACCTTTCTAGAGAGTCTTCCAAGTTCAAAACTTGATTTCTCGTGTATGGAACTATCACGGATTTTATGGCTTCAAGCCATTTGACAGAGTCAGGGCCCATCATTGCTTCTTTGCATGTAGTCGATTCATCATTGTCAAACAATAATGATTTACTCTCAAATCTTAGTATTTGATTGTTTATCCGACCTACTTGGTTCAATAGGAACTTAGATCTCCGTGACCGCAACCTTTGAGGCACGTGATCCATGAGCATTCTGGCTGCCTCCAGAACATTTTCTGGCGCTGCGCAATTCAGCACATATAGCTAAGGTTCGTTAACCTTATCAAAGTTCTATTGTCCTCCCACTTAACTTTTATGAAAAATTCCTTCTTCAAGAAACTTCACATTTCAAGCGACAAACCCTTTTGTCCTTGGTGTTATGGAGGAATAACCAATTGTTATTCGAAATAACCTACAAAGATATGCTCATCCGACTTTGGTTGTAAACATCTTACTTATGTTTAGCATACCAAAATTTAAGAAATGACAACTTGGGTTTTACCCCAAACCATAACTTCCATGGTGTCATTTCAACGGATCAAGATGGAGCTCTTTTCAGTGTAAAAGCGGAAGTCTCTAAAGCTTTAATCTTTTAAAACATAATGGCAGTTTTATAAATAACACCTTTGATCCAACCATGTCAAACAAGGTTTCATTACAAATCTCAAACACTCCATACTCCTATGGTGTTTCGGGAGACGTAAATCTAGGTGTTTTGCTAAACTTGCAACTCAAATAAATCCCTTTATGATAAAATCATAATTCATTTATTTTCTTGTTACACTTGTAACTCAAACAAATCCATTATGATAAAATCATAAACCATTTATTTTCTTGTTACAATGATTTTCCACTTCATGTTGAAAGTCTTTGAAACGTTTTTCAAATATTTCATACTTCTTTCTCATTAAGTGAATATTCACTCAAATTTCCAGAGAAATTATATGAAGTTGAAACCCATCGCTTACGACTACACATAATGGACTACATACATCAATATGTATAAATTCCAATATTTTAGTCGTTCGTTCTTCTTTGGCCTTTGAACGAAGTTTTTAATTATCCCGAGGAAAGCCTCACAAGCGTCACTTGATCAAATCAAAGACTCCAAAATTCATGAATATGGAAATTCTTCATGTTTTCTTTCCAATATAATTTAAACAGCGATGTCACTTCGTAAGTGATCTTTCAATCATTTGTCTTGCGACATTTTAGCATTAGGTTTTATGGACGTGATTTCTCCAACTAGATTTGTAAATCATCCATCTTATATGGAATACGGTAATTATTTGAACAACCTTTGTTCTCATAATACCTGATTCAAATAACAATTATTAAAACAAATCTTAAAGTCAAGCTTTGATGTCAACGAGAAATACAAACAATGGTTTGTTTGTTTTTGATGAACATCATCACTTATTCTCTTGCGAGTTACTTAGGCCATTGTGGTTCATAAATTGCGTTGTTTTGTATGAAATTTCATACCAACTAATTCGGTATCCAATATCCAAGAACCACATTGTTTAACAAGCAAAGAATACAACCATAACATGTATATCATTTATATACCTAAATTGGATATTTCCAATCTTTTAATTTCTTCCAAATATATTTTATAGATTCTCTTTCAGCATTTCCTTTTCCTTTTAAAAGAATCTATCAACATCAAAAGTGGCGCCATATACATTACACATAGTCCAAAGCGTGTATATTCAAATAATAATACCTTTGGACTTGCACTTTGAAGTAGATCACCATCATCAAATGATCGGCGTTCTTTCAAAATCCATTCTTTAGTAATCTTTTAGTGTAGTAAACACTTTACATACATCTTCTATTCATACTTATCATGACGACTTTCATGATCAAGCTATTGTAGCTTATAAAGATGAATCGTGAGTATAACGTTACTTTCCAAAACCCTTTTGGATGATTAGGATGTCTAGCATCTCCAACCTTCGTAAATTCTCATCCAATATGAGAACATATATTATACTCTATCATATTGCAACCAAAACATCGTTTCAGATATCGTTATATCTGCCACACATGATGGTTTCTGAAACAATTCTTTCACCTCCTAGATAAACTTGATATTAAAACAATCAAGAATCATGGAGGCAAACATGATACTTAAGATACTAACATTGGAATTGTTACTCTCGATTTAATACCAACTATTAAATTTCATGGAGTAAATAGAGTTTGCTAAAAGTTTGCAATAGGACTTTAAACTTTGATTGACACTCAACACAATACGATACCAGTTCATAAAGTAAATATCCAGAATTCTATAGTTCTATTATCTCAATTACAACTAAGCATAAAGTGGTGAACGAATGCCAATGACTACAACAAATTATGCAAATTCACTTTGATTTAATGTATGATAAATTGAGTTTTACTAATCCAAATTAGAAATGAACTCCCACTCAAAAACGACATCCCTCGTGCCTTTTTGGTGATTACATGAACCAAATCCACGACACCAAGTCCGATCATCACGTGAGTCGGTGTAGCTTCAAAGGCGAGCATCCATATGGTCATCATATCAAAACATATGACTCATGCTTAACCTTTCGGTCCGTGTTCCGAGGCCATGTCTGTACATGCTAGGCTCGTCAAGTAAGAACCTTAGTATTCGCGTGTGTAACTGTCTTACACCCGAGATATGCTCGTGGATTCAAGTACACCCGATCATCACGTGATGTCTTGAAGCGACGAAACATTGTTGATGCATACTTAAGAAAGAACACATTTTTATCTTGATATCTAAATGAGGGATCATCTTATTATGCTAATAAAACGCCAAACAAGCAATATAAGATGCAATCAAACATCACATGTTAATTAGTGGAATGATATGGTTCCCGCATATGATCTCTATCATGTGCATCGTGGTATGATCACTATCATACCTTTATGTGTAAATCCAAGGTCTATGGAGTTTACACGTTATGTGTGTTGTAAGAGTATCATCTCATACTTCTACTTACAACATCACCATATCATAACACTAGCCCAGCAACAATCTAAACTAGACGCCTCTAATTTATCCATTGCAAGTTTTACGTGGCTTAGGGCTTTCGAAGATAGAACCATTCTTACCTACGAACATGAACCACAACGAGGATAAGCAAATTGTTGACAACTCGTTGCAAATTAGATATTGACTATAGTAGGAGAGACAGACACCCGCTAGCCACTTATGCAAAACTAGTTGCATGTCAAGCGTGGAACAGGTCTCATGTGCGAGGACATGTAAAGTTTGTCCGGGCCGCTTCATCCCACTATGCCACCAATATCCAAAGTACAACTAAGAAGCAATAAAATGATCATCATCGCCCACATACTCATATGTGTACTACCCGTGCAAAGCATCTATGCATAGATCCGGCTCTGATACCACTGTAGGATTCGCAGCATAGAAAACAAAAATTTTCCTACGATGGGAACATCTAAGTACCAAGATCTATCTTCTAGATACAAGCAACGGGTGGATATACATCCATATAATACATACCCTCGAAAACCGAATAGGGTTAACGAGGTTGTACTCGTGGATGATGTAGACGAATGGTTGCCGATCTCAAGATCGTGATGAAGTCCATCTGGTCCAGCCGGTCCAACACGATCAAGTCCAGCACCTCAAAGCAGTGGTGCATCCGTGATCGCACACACGTACGGGTACCCCGACAACCTCTGCGCCCTCGCTCCAGCGAAGCAGCGGAAGCAACAAATCCTTTCAGAAAAAGCCACCGGGAACATGTATCTCGCTGATCCGAGACCATGGGGAAATTCTAAAGGGGGGAGAGAGATCCTTCGCGAGGAGGTGTGTGAGACAAGTGAGAGGAGGGGGTCCTTTTATAGGGGAGGGGGGGCAGCCCAAGGGGGCATGGCCGCCGGCCATGGAGGGTGCCCCCACCTCTCCCTCATTCATGTGGTGGAAGCTCCACTCACATAAAAACCTCTCCACTCACAATTCCACTCACATGCATTAATTTGCCACCAAAATTAATGCAAGCTCTCATTTAAATAAAACTATTTTATTTATTTATTCAGAATTTTGTTAATTACTTTAATTAACAAAAATTCACATAAAACCCCTTGCTAGTATTCCATTTCACATGCAGAACTAGTTTCAGCAATTTCAACCGAAACAGTTTCGGTGTCTAGTGAAATAAATTCCTGCGCTTTCCTTTTCTTTTTCTGGCATATCATTTGCTCCGAATGGTGTCGGTATCCCTTAAGTGTGTCACCCTATGGTTCGTGAATAATGCGGACATGATCAAGACCCTTCTCCGATCAATAATCAGTAGCGGGACCTGGAGATCCATACTGACTCCCACACATTCAACGATGACTTCTGTGATCGTGTGAACCTTTTACGTTAGTATCTTAATCCCTTTGTTTCACGATATATTACATGTCCGAGATTCGATCATCGGTATCTCCATACCTAGTTTGATCTCGTTACCGACATGCACTCTGTTCTCGTTCCCGTGATATAACATTCTAGTGATCAAATCACTTGCTTGCAAGCTAATCAATGTGTTATCACCGAGAGGGCCCAGAGCATATCTATCCGTCATCAGGATGAACAAATTCCACTCTCGATCCATGGGCCTCAACATAAAACTTTATTAGTTCTGAATCCATCTTTATAATCACCCAGTTACGGTGTGATGTTTGATGTTATGAAGAAACTCTTCTGGTGTTAGTGATTGACTTGATCTCATGTCTAAGGATGAGGATCACTTCGTAAGTTGTTATAGCAATATAAACTCAATGACTTTGATCGTAATGCTATACTTCGGATGAATGTTCATCACACCATTACACTAATGTTCTGACCTCGTTATTAACAACATCCAATGTCCATGATCAGGAAACCTATGATCATCTTGTTAATCAACGAGCTAGTTTATAAGAGAGACATAACTAGGAACTACCTTTTGTTTATTAAACACACATGTATTAACGTTTCCGTATTAATACAATTATAGCATGTAAAATAAACATTTATCATAAATAAGGAATACGATAATAACCACTTTATTATTGCCTCTCGGGCATATTCCCTTCATAAAGATCCTATGAGATTCGATTAGGCAATACAATAATATACATAGACCGCCATCCAGCCGCATCTATGACTAGAAGTCCACCTTTGGGTTATCATATGAACCCCCTCCAGTATTAAGTTGCAAGCAACAGACAACTGCTTTAAGCAAAGTGTGTAAGGTAAACAATACACTTGTTCCATGAACAAGAGACCGTTGTTTTCTCCCTAGTGGGAACAACACATCTACAACCGTAGAGATTTCTGTCACTTGCCTTGATTAAGTAGAGGCATGAACCCACTATCGAGCATAAATACCCCCTCTTGGAGTCACTAGCAACTACTTGGCCAAGATACTACTAACAATGGAGAGCATGCAAGATCACAAACAACACAGACATGATAGAATCAATAAGACAAAACCATTAATCAGTCTGACATAGTAATCTCAATATCCATCGGATCCCCGCAAACACAACAAGCATGATTACAAATAGATGAGATCTTGATCATGAATGGAGCTCACAAGATCTAGACATGAAAGCACAAGGAGGAGATACAACCATCTAGCTACTACATGGACCCGTAGTCCAAGGTGGAACTACTCACGCTTCATACCAGAGGCTGGCATGATGAAGAAGAAGGCCTCCGGGATGATCTCCCCTCCGGCAGGGTGCCGGTAAGAGCTTCAGATCCCCCCGATCTAGGGACGATGGTGGTGGCGGCTATAGATGGTTCCGTGGAATATTCATCGGATCCTTAGGATTTAGGCATCGGGGGATTCTTATAGGCGAAGAGGCAAGGCTGGGAGGCGGCTAAGGGGGCCACACCCTTCCCAGGCGCGACCTAGGGTGAGCCCATGCCTGGGGGTGCGGCCGCCCTGTGGCGCCCCTCCATCTCTCCTCTGGACTCCGTGTTCTCCTCGGTGAAATATTGACTTTGGCTTTTGTCCCGTCCAATTCCGAGAATATTTCCTTACTGAAAGGATTCGGATGTCGCCTAGAGGGGGGTGAATAGGCGATTAAAACTTTTCCTAGAGTGGCTCAACAAAGGCGGAATAAAACTAGTGTTTACTTTGTTAAGCACAACCTAGAACAACTAAGGTTCACCTATGTGCACCAACAACTTATGCTAAGCAATACAAGCAACAAAGTGATAGCAATATATATATTACTTCAAGCACGAAGGCTATCACAATGTAAAGTGCATAAGTAAAGAGCTCGGGTATAGAGATAACCGAGGCACGCGGGGACACCGATATTTTACCGAGTTTCTCCCAACATGGAGTACGTCTCGTTTGGAGAGGGGGTGGTATCAAACCACCAACGCCACAAAAGGCCTCCCTTATTCTCCGGTGAATCTCACCCCAATGGGATCGATCCATGCTTCCACTATCGGTGCACTTGTCGGTGGCAACCGGAACCTCTCACAAGGTTGGGGCACAACTCCACAACTTAATTGGAGGCTCCCAACAAATGCCACAAAAGGCCACAATGCCACCAAGGCCACAAAACCGTCTAGGGTTCCGAGAACCCAAGAGGGACAAGCTCCAATGAGCAATTCAAACCAAATCCTCCAAAGAGAACTCAAACCGATGCACCAAATGCAAATGGCAAGAACACCACAAAGATGCTCAAATCCCTCACTCTCAAGTTCCAACAAAGCTACTAAAGCTAATGGAGGAACAAGAGAGGAGGAATCAAAGAGAGACACAAAATCCCCCAAAATCTAGATCCCCAAAGATACACTCACAAAGAGATGTTTTTGTTTGGTCAAAACATAGATCTAGATCTCCTCCAACTACCCCTCAAATATATGCAAGAATCAATGGAGGGGTGTGTAGAAATCAATCTTAAAGAGTAGAGAAAATGGGGGAAAATCTTGGACAAGAAAAGGAGGAAGAAGTAACCCTAAAAGACAAAGGGGCAAAGCTATTTAAAGAGAGGGGCCAAATCTGCCCGTTAGGGCATTTTTCCTGGACGGACCGGTACTACCGGATTTAACCGGTAGTACCGGAACCAACAACCATACAGCGAGAGAGCAAGCACGGAAATTGGGGCAAGCGCTGCGAGCGGTCAATGCGGTGGCAGGCTAGCTGGGCCCCAGCGCGCTGCAGCAGTATCGAGCAGTGCCAGCGGGACAGCAAGCAGCAGCCAGCAGCGGCAGCGGAGCAGAGCAAGCCAGCGGCACTGCGGGACTGGGCCCAGCGCGCGCGTGCAGCAGCAGAGCAGCGGCAGGCGACGCGGCCCGCGCGGGAGGGGCGCGGCGGGCCCAGCGAACAGCGAGGCGGCAGCAGGCGGGTAAGTGCGCGCGAGTAGGACGCAGCGGCGCGCGCAGGTGGAAAGCGGCAGCAGGCGATGGGGCCACGCAGCATGCAACGCGGCAGCAGCAGATGCGCGCATGCAGCAGCGGGAGCAGCAAGCGCAGCGCAGCAGGGGCGGGCGGGCCCAGCGGCCAGCGGCGTGGGAGCGGGGCGGGTAGGCGCGCGCGGGGCGCGCATGCAGCGGCGAGGCAGAGCAGCGCACGCGCAGCGACAGGGCGGGTCAACTCAGCAGTGCACAGCAATGATTAGCCAAATCGAGCGACGCGCACAGATCTAGATCTGGAAAAAATCTGGGCCGAACGGTACTACCGGCCCACCTGGACGGTACTACCGGGCCAGCCGGTAGTACCGGATTTAGGTACCTAGCGAGGCAGAAAGAAAACGGGCCGTTTTTAGGCCCGGACGGGCCGGTACTACCGCTTGACCCAAAAAACAGACCGACAGGCAAATATTCAAACGGCAATAACTTTTGACTGGAAGCTCCGATTGACCCGATTCAAATTGCGTTGGATAGAGGGCGACAAGGGCTTCCCAACAAAAAGTGAGAAAGTATCAAGTAGAATAATGTGATATACCTCACTTGGTGAGAAACCGAAAAGCCGCATAAATCAAAATCGCTACAAGATACAAATGGGAGATCCGATTTAGATGAACAAGAGCTTGTTATGGAGATTACCATAGGCTCTAAATCATCACATGGATAAGACCAAATAACAACCAAATATGATGATGCAAGTATGCAAAGGTTTGAGCTCTCTCTGAACGATGTGACCGAATTACTCATACGAGAGCCCCTCTTGATAGTACGGTTATCTATCCTAAACCCGGTCTCACACACACAACGTGAGACCGGCAAAAGGGAAAACCTATCAATATTATACCTTTGCCTTAAGCATTCCACTTGAGCTCGATGTAGACGATCTTGCCCTTCTCAAGATGGAACGCCTTCCTTAATTCCTCATCATCGACCTCGCATATTTAGCTTGCCCAACAAATCTTCTTTGCATTTCATTGACCTTGAAGCCAACACATGCTCCAAGCGATGCCAATGGACAAATCCTACAAGTATAACTTAATACACACATTAGTCCATAAAGATTGTCATTAATTACCAAAACCACACATGGGGGCCCACCATGTTCTTTCACTTACTAGCTTTTCGGAACCAAAAACAGCAGAAAATATGCAACTGGCACTGTGGCAACTTGTTAATAGGTTAGTACCAGAAAACATATGGAAAGCACCTCAAAGTGTGGACAAAGAAAAGCAAAATAGATACTAAACAAGAATGGACCATAAAAAATTATAGATACATTGCCGACGTATCAGCTCCAAAAAACATCTTGATGCGGCTTAGATCACTGTAGAGCTTCGTTGGGAAACCCCAAGAGGAAGGTATGATGAGCACAACAATAAGTCTTCACTTAGTTATGAAACCAAGGTTATCGAACCAGTAGGAGGAAGGAAACTACTCCAAGGTGGGTCTAACAACTTGGAACCTGGACAACACAAACTCAAGACTTTGCCCCAACATACAGTGAGGTTGTTAATCTCACCGGTCTGCTAAAAACAAAGGATTAAACATATGGTGTGGAAGGTAATGATTGCTTGCAGAAAGTAAACAGTAGCAGTAGATGATGTATCAATGGTAAAGACTAGAACGGGGTCCACAGTTCACTAGAGGTGTTCTCCTTAAGATAAATAACATAACATGCTGGGTAAACAAATTATAGCGGGGCAATTGACAAGACTGAGCAAGGCATAACAATGCAATACTAGACATTCATGATCCTATGAGATTTGATTGGGCATTACAACAATATACATAGACCGCCATCCAACTGCATCTATGACTAGTAATCCACCTTCAGGTTATCATCCAAACCCCCTCCAGTATTAAGTTGCAAGCAACAGATAACTGCTTTAAGAAATGTGTGTAAAGTAAACAATATAATTGTTCCATGAAAAAAAGATTGTTGTTTTCTCCCTAGTAGCAACATCACATCTACAACCTTAGAGATTTCTGTCACTTCCCTAATTCAATAGAGGCATGAACCCGCTATCGAGCATAAATATTCCCTCTTGGAGTTACTAGCATCTACTTGGCCAAGATAGCTACTAGAAACGGAGAGCATGCAAGATCTCAAACAACACAGACATGATAGAATGAATAATCATAAGACATGATAGAATCAGTAATCAATCTGACATAGTAATCTCAATATCCATCGGATCCCCGCAAACACAACATGCATGATTACAAATAGATGATCTTGATCATGAACGGAGATCACAAGATCTAAACATGATAACACAAAGGAGGAGAAACAACCATCTAGCTACTATATGGACCCATAGTCCAAGGTGGAACTACTCACGCATCATACCGGAGGCTGACATGGTGATGAAGAAGGCCTTGATGACCCACAAGTATAGGGGATCGCAACAGTCTTCGAGGGTAGTATAACCCAATTTATTGATTCGACACAAGGGGAGCGAAAGAATACTTATAAGCCTTAACAACTGAGTTGTCAATTCAGCTACACCTAGAAATAGTCTTGCTCACCGTAGTTTATTTGTGGCAACATTTTTATAGTAGCAATAGTAAAGTAACAACAGTAGTAAAACACAGGCAGTATTAACAATAGTAGCAAAAAGTAGGATTTGAGTGCAGTAAGCATAGGGATGGATGGATGTTGCATGGACGAGACTATTCATGTAATATCAAGATCTAGGGCATTTGCATATAAATAAGATAAAGCATCCAAGTACTAATCAATCATAGGCATGTGTTCCATATATAGTCATACGTGCTCGCAATGAGAACTTGCACAACGTCTTTTGTCCTGCCAGCTCGTTGCAGCGGGGCCTCAAGGGAATCTACTAGAAATTAAGGTAATCCTTTTAATAGAGTACCGGAGCAAAGCATTAACACTCCGTGAACACCTGTGATCCTCATATCATAGCCATCCCCTCCGGTTATCCCAATTTCTGTCACTTCGGGGCCTTTGGTTCCGGACAATGATATGTGTACACAACTTGCAGATAAGATCACAAACAATACTATCATCATGAATCAATAATAAGTTCAGATCTAAGATCATGGCACTCGGGCCCTAGTGACAAGCATTAAGCACAACAAGTTACAACAAAGTCAAATATCACTAATAAAGATACTAGGCACCATGCCCTAACAATCTTATTCGATTACATGATAGATCTCATCCAATCTCTACCATCCCCATATCCTACAACGTGGGATTACTCACTCATGGATGGGGGAAACATGGATGGTTGATGGAGAGGCGTCGGTGATGATGATGACAATGATCTCCTCCAAATCCCCGTCCCGACATGGTGCCATGATAGAGTTTCTGGTTCCGAATCGCGGTTTCTGTTGGTGGTGGCGCAACGGAACTCTCTTTGGGAAAACTTTGACCCCCCTGGAGTTTTTAGGTTAGAAGGCTTCATGTAGGCGAAGAGGGAGGCCGAGGGGGTGCCCAAGGTGGCCACAGCCCTCCCAGGCGCAGCTTGGCCTATCCCGCGCGACCAGGGGGTTTGGGTCCCTCGTGGCCCTCCTCTGGCTCAGCTTCTGGCTCCGTGAGTCTTCTTGTAAAATAGGAGTTTTGGCATATTTTCCGGGATTTTTCCTGAAAGTTGATTTTCTGCACAAAAACTAGACAGCAAAGCAATTCTGCTGAAATTAGCGCCAGTCCATGTTAGTTGTATCCAAATCACACAAGTTTAGAGGAGAAACAATAGCAAAAGTGTTTGAGAAAGTAGATACGTTTTGGACGTATCAACTCTCCCAAGATTAGCTTATTGCTTGTCCTCAAGCAATTCAGTTGAAAACTGAATGCGATAAAAGAAACTTTCACGAACACATTTGCTTCATGTAATGTATATATTCTCAACATATGATTGGTACTTGGACAATTCATAATAAGTAGTATGCAACTAAGTCTACTCAATAGTCAATGCAAGCTATGAAGAGATTCCAACACAATAATAATAAGTAGCATGAAACATAAACATAAGAAACATTGTAATGCTCATAAGAAGGTATGATAGAGTGGTATCTCGCTTGCCTTTGATTGTGGAGCAAAACATAAATGCCAAGGCACCTCTGAAGTTCAAGTGAAGACTAGAAGTAAAGATATCAAAGATACAAGCATCAAAGTCATGACATAATTAACCAAGTTTTGAGACAATCACATTACACTAAGAATGACAACTATTCTCTCAAGAAGGTGCACATAGAATAAGTGGTGACTCAACCAGGAAGTGAAAAAGGTTTTGATAAGTTTGAAATGCTTCCAAATGCTGAAAGTATGGTACTCATTAGCTTTGAGCTCTCATTGCCCCTATCATAGGCATCTTTCGATTGTTAGGTGAAAGTGAGGTCCAATATAAGTTATTTGCTTGACAGATCATAAACTAAAAATCTCATGTCCCTTGAGTACGCGGAGACCTGCACAACACAAACTCAAGACTTTGCTCCAACAAATCAGTGAGGTTGTCAAGCTCACCGGTTTGCTGTAACAAAGGATTAAATGTATGGTGTGGAAGGTTATGGTTTGCAGCAAGTAAACAAGTAACAGTGGAAGATGTATCAATGGTAAAGATTGGATCAGGGTCCATAGTTCACTAGAGGTTCTCTCCTTATATAAACAACATGGCATGAAGGGTAAACAAATTACAGCAGGGCAATTGACAGGAGCTGAGCAAGGCATAACAATGCAATGATTAGTCAGAAATATCCTATGCGATTCGATTGGGAAATACAACAAGATACATAGACCGCCATCCAACTGCATATATGACTAGAAGTCCACCTTCAGGTTATCATCCGAACCCTCTCCAGTATTAAGTATCAAGCAACAGACAACTGCTTTAAGCAAAATGTGTAAGGTAAACAGTCCACATGTTCCATGAACAAGAGACCGTTGTTTTCTCCCTACTAGCAATAGCACATCTACAACCGAAGAGATTATTGTCAGTTCCCTTGGAAACTAGAGGCATGAACCCACTATCGAGCATAAATACTCCCTCTTGGAGTCACTAGCAACTACTTGGCCAAGATAGCTACTAACAATGGAGAGCATGCAAGATCATAAACAACACAGCCATGATAGAATCATAAAGACAAAACCATTAATCAAACCAACATAATAATCTCAATATCCATTGGATCCTCGCAAACACAACATACATGATTACAAATAGATTAGATCTTGATCATGAACGGAGCTCACAAGATCTATACATGAAAGCACAAAGGAGGAGATAAAACCATCTAGCTACTACATGGACCCATAGTCCAAGGTGGAACTACTCACGCATCATACCGGAGAGAAGGCCTCCGGGATGATCTCCCCTCCGACAAGGTGCCGGGAAGAACTTTAGATCCCCCCGATCTTGGGACGATGGTGGCGGCGGCTACAGACAGTTTCGTAGAGATTTGATCGGGTGCTTAGGGTTTCTGCATCGGGGGCTTCTTATAGGCCAGAGGGGCACACCCCTCCCAGGCGCGGGCCCACCCCTGGCTGCACCTAGGGGGTCTGGCTGCCCTGGCCTGCTTCTCCGTCTCCCCTCTGGACTTCTTGTTCCCCACGGAAAGTAATTGACTTTGACGTTTGTCCCGTCCAATTCTGAGAATATTTGTTTACTAACTTTTCTAGAACAAAAAACAGCAAAAAATAGGCAACTGGCACTGTGGCAACTTGTTAATAGGTTAGTACCAGAAAACTGAAGGAAATATGCCCTAGAGGCAATCATAGAGATGATTATATTTCATATGTATCCATGAGTTATTGTAATGTTCCTTGAATATCCATATCAGGCAACTTGTATTGATTGGCAATTATGTGAATTGTTTGTGAAACTCTTTACTTGTATGGTTATTTAATAGTTGTCCCTAGTCAGAGTTCATGTGAGGACACATGTGAATATTAGACTAGCACATCGATTGGTTGATGACTATGTTTCGCAAGTCATAGACATGGAGATGTCAAACCAATGATGTGGACACATGTTATGAACATGGGGTTGGACTGACCCAACTTGAGACTGGCAATTAGTTGCAGCTCTCTCTCTCTACACATCGTGTACGTTTTATCCTTAGACCTGAGATTGTCGCATGTACTTGAGATGTGGATCGACCTACTTTGGGGCTATCAAACGCTGCACTGTAACAGGGTAGTTATAAAGGTAGCTTTCGGGTTTGTCCTGAAGCATGCTGCAAGGCATGGTCAATCAAGATGGGACTTGCCCCTCTCTACTTGAGAGAGATATCTCTGGGGCCCTCGAGTGATCGGATACAGAAATGCATGGCCGTGCTACATAAGGTTAACAGTTAACCTAGTAAAGGGATTCCGAGTTATGGTATCGAGAAAGAGAGGTCAACTTGGAGCTAGACCAAATATCATGAGGCAAAGGGAAAGACATGTACTAAACCTTGTGATGGGTCGTCCGATATGATCTTTGTATGCGTTTAGGAGTTGGCACGTCTTGGCTAGAGGCCACTACCAACTATTGACAGAATAAGTGTATTCATGTCATGTCTATACGCATATGAATCTATAGGGTCACACACTTAAGGGGCTGGAAGCCTAATGAGGATTGGATCCGAATTAGACCAGGCTTAGGCTACTAATGGGATCCTAATGTAGAAGCCAACTAGGGACGCCTATATAAGAGAGGGTGGGGCGAGCTGACCAGGGTTAGACCTCAGACCATTCCACCCAGCCGCCACACCTCTCGCCTGTGTTGCACGCGCGGACCTAGCAGTCCGGCTTCTGACGCTTCCACCTTGTACGTGTGGATACCTCGGAGGTGCTGCATCTGTAGCGCTTGGACGAGACGCGCAAGGGGAGCTTCTCTTGGGACGAGGACAAGGAGGAGACGTGGAACGTCTGCACTGCCTCGACGTGCTTCATCAATTCCGCAACTACGCATCTAGTGGTAATACCGTGATCTATGACATCAGTAATCCTGGTATACACGGTAGAATTTTTTTGATTTGCGCTAGTGTAGCCTACCCGTATCCCTACAAAAACATGTAAAAAGCACCTCGAAGTGTATACAAAGCAAAGCAAAGTAGATACTAAACAAGCATGGAGCATCAAAAATTATAGATACGTTTCCGACGTATCAAGCATCCCCAAGCTTAACTCCTGCTCGTCCTCGAGTAGGTAAGTGATAAAAAGAATAATTTTTGAGGTGACATGCACCCTCACAATAAATATCCAACCATTTGCAAGCATTGAAAGCTGGGATCAAAGAACTCTAAACATGTGCATGACATATGGAGTTCTAACAATAGGACATAGTAACTATGCATGCAACATGACAAGCTACAAACAAAGATCATAAATAACATGCATTGAAAAACGTTTGTTTGTTTCACATACAGAAAACATAGCATAGTGGCAACCAGCTTGTCCATCATAGAGTAGAAATATAGATGCATAGGACAACTTCAAAGTTCAGAAGGGTGACTAGAAACAAATAGCACAAGAACAAGTAATATCACAATATGCATCAATCAATAAGATTTGGAACACTGCACATAGAATGACAACTATGCTCTTTTAATGGTGCCTAAAGGTAGAAGGTGGAGACTCAATAGTGGTGGAAGAAAGGCCTTTTATAAAGGAAGCAGGGATTTCAAGTTTCAAAAAGAGCTTCCAAAAATTATGGTACTTGTTAGCTTTCAGCCCTCATTGCCCCTATCATAAGCATCTTGAAGTGATTAAGGTTAAAGTGAACAAAGATGGAGTATATGCTTGACGAAGTATAAGTTGGCAATCTCAAGTCCCTTGAATACGAGGGCCACACCTCATGCTACTCAAATTTAGTCACATGTAAGTTCTTGTCACTGTAAGTATTTGCATATCATTGAGAACCGCCAACGGGGTACCCCTTGCACATGGTACAGGAGCTATCCCATAACCAAAATGACAAGGTAAGAAGACAATGAGCATCTCAGCAATCTTCTTATGTACCATGGGAATATTGTGGTTTTTTCTCTCTTTCCTCTTTTCTCAATGTGTCTCTTTTTTTATAAGAATAATGCTTCATAGATGTCACTATGGTGATGCTGCAAGTTTCCACCATGATTAGGCATGGCTTAGGCTAGCGACCTAGGTGTTTCTCTAACATAGGATACAAACTCCATCGACTTACAAGTTCCCTCTTTATTTCACACCGGTGACATCCATAGACAAAATAGCATGATATCAGCTGAGTACAAAGTAAAAGTGCAATGTTGAAAACGTTCCCCGTGACAGCACGGTTCTGCTAATTCCAACATATAAGTGCAAGCATATAAAACATAGATGACACAATGGTTCAAGTTTATTAGGGGCAAAGAATATAAAGTGTGCCATCAAGTTTGTGAGAGCTTTAATCACTAAGTTTTCACATAACAAAATAGTGTTTAAGTGCAAAGTAGATGAAAACAAGAATATACTTGGAATGGTGTAACACACCATGCATAGGAGTTTATAGTGGACACTTTGGAAAAACTTGGTTTCTTGGAAGTAGGAAGCATGAGTAGAACTTACTCATACAAGTGGAGGCTAGCAAAATACTGGGAGCAACCAACTAAGAGAGCAATAATGGCCATAATCATGATGTGCAACAAAGCATTACTAATCAAAGCATAGAGTGGTACTACAAGTCAAGGACTAAATGATAATAGAGGCTAATGGGGACTTTTCATAGTCATAACATGGTGTGAGCATGTGCCAAGTCAACCCAAACAAAGCATCAAATGAGAATACCACAATACTATGCTTTTTGCATGCTAAAACAACGCATAATTTCTTCAAGGCACACTAAGCAATCCCAATTGTTTGGAACAAGACATGCTACATCAATAATCACTAAGCATAAGGTCAAAACAACACCTAGCGTGTGATGCAAGTCTAAGTCATAGTCAATGCAAGCTCCTCTTGCACTTCAAGCAAGAACTTACTACTCCTTTCCAACACCAAGCAACTTATTTGCAAAACAACATAGCGAGAATGGGGGTACAAACTACTTTATTCAAGCAAACTAAACAAACTAAGAAAAGCAAACAAAAACTAAGATGCTCCAAGAACAACACAACTATGCATGAAACAATAAAAACGAAGTGTCTAGACATACCTGAGCTTTTTATTGATGAAGAAGGGGATGCCTTGGGCATCCCCAAGCTTTGAAGCTTGTACCTCTTGGATATTTCTTGGGGTGACACCATGGTGGCATACCCAAGCTTGAGCTTTTGTCCATTCTTCATCTCATTGCATCATTCTCTCTCTACACCTGAAATTTTTCCTTCATACAAAACTTCACACAATCTTCATTAGCAACATTAGTTTATTCAAAAGATATTAGACCTCTGGCAAAGCTTTGAAACAGCAAGGCTTTTCACTAAAAACACAAGCTACTGTAGTAACTCCTTCAAAAATCTCAATTCACCTAAAGAGAACTCAAAAAGGAATCAATAAGAAGCAAATGCAAATAATGGCAGAAATCTGTCAAAACAGACCAGCAGGTAGAAACCGATTTTTTCGAACTTCTTCTGTTGCTCAAATCAAAAAGTGTTGAACTAACGAAAGTTAGATAACATACTGGGGGATTTATTCGTAAATTTTGAGCTCAATCCGAGTTACATAGACTCCTCACGATTGTTTTTGGTGGAGGACAGAAATCTGTTTCGGGACCGCAACTCCCCAAATCTTACTTTCCTCTCATTATAGGTCATTCTTGGCATAAAAAGCAAACAAAAACGATAAGGAGAGGTCATTACTGAAGTAATAACTTACAAGGCTCAAGGAAACTCTTGGGTTATCTCCCAACAAGTACTTTTCTTTAACGCCTTTAAGTTAGGCACAAGAAGCAAGAAGAATCAAGTATTTTCAAATGAAGAAGCATTAACATCAAACCTTGCTTTCAAAGGAGGATAAAAAAGCAACTTCTCTCTCCTCATAGGGAAGTGTTCAATACCTTTATTGAATGGAAAATCATATTTAATGGTGCCTTCTTTCATATCAATATTTTCACCAACTGTTCTAAGAAAAGGTCTTCCCAAAGTAATAGGACAAGAAGCATTGTATTCAACATCCAAAACATAGAAATCAACAGGGACATAAACATTGTTAACCATAATGAGAACATCATTAATACTCCCCATGAGTTTGTTCTTAGCATTATCATTGAGTGGGACATCCAAATAACAATCTTCCAATGGTGGCAAATCAAACATTTCATAAATATTCCTAGGCATAATAGAGACACTAGAACTAAGATCACATGAAGCTTTGAGATCAAAGTCATTCACTTGTATATTAATAATGGGTTCCCAACTATCTTCTACTTTCCTAGGAATATAAGCTTTGTGTTTTATCTTCTCTTCCTTAATTTTCACAAGAGCATCTGTAATGTGTTTGGTGAAAGCAACATGCATATCACTAGCATCAAGACTTCTAGCAAGCTTTTGTAGGAACATAATTACTTCAGAAATATTGCAACCATCAATATCAAAGTCAAACTTAGCATCACTAGTAGTAGGCTCAATAGTATTTGGCATAGTAGGAGGAGGAACCTGGACTACTTGTGGTTTAGTGGTGATGGTGCACACACTATTGTTTTTATCAATTTCAGCTTCCCTTTCCCACCTAGGATGAAGTTGAGCTAACAGCCTAACATTTTCATCAATAGTAACTTGTATGGCATGAGCAGTAGCAAAGGTATTTTCCATAGTTTCAGGTTTAGCAGCCATTTTATTAATCAAGGAGGACTGAGCTTCAGACAAAGAGGATATATTTTTCTCAGCACTCAAAAATTTTGACTGTAAACTAGGAATTTCTCTATTCAGATTCTCAAGCTGATGGATAATATTTTTCAAAATGATAGATTGTTCCTCCATATTTTTAGTGAAAATATTGTTTTGCCCATATTGCATTTGGATAAAGTTTTTATCGGATCTCTCAACTTCTAGAATCCTCTCTTCACTAGGCATTCCAGATCGACCCTAATAAACATTTCCACTAGGAGGATAAGGCCTATAATTACCATAAGTATTGTTGCCAAAATTATTGTTTCTAATGAAGTTCACATCAACTTGAGCAACCAAATAAGCTAAGGGAACACTATTAGGATCTAAAGGAGCTTTCCCATTAACATGCATAGCCATAATGACATCAATCTTATCACTCAAAGAGGAAGTTTCCTTAACAGAATTTACCTTCTTACCATGTGGATCTCTCTCAACATGCCATTCAGAATAGTTAACCATCATATTATCAAGGAGCCTTGTTGCAGCACCCAAAGTGAGGACCATGAAGGTACCAACAGCAGCTGAATCCAACAGATTTCTTGAGGAGAAGTTCAAACCTGCATAAAAAGTTTGGATAATCATCCAAGTAGTGAGTCCATGAGTGGGGAAATTCTTAACCAAATACTTCATTCTTTCCCAAGCTGGAGCAACATGTTCACTATCAAGTTGTTTAAATTTCATAATGTCACTTATCATAGATATAATCTTAGCAGTAGGATAATATTTTCCAATGAAAGCATCTTTGCACTTAGTCCAAGAATCAATACTATTTTTAGGCAAGGATAGCAACTATTCTTTAGCTTTTCCTCTCAAGGAGAAGGGAAAAAGCTTGAGCTTAATAATATCTCCATCTACATCCTTATACTTTTGCATCTCACAAATTTCAACAAAGCTATTGAGATGGGCAGCAGGATCATCAGAACCAGCACCAAAAAATTGCTCTCTCATCACAAGATTTAACAAAGCAGGCTTAATTTCATAAAAGGTAGCATCGGGAGCAGGTGGAGCAATAGGTGTGCTAAGGAAATCATTTTTGTTGGTGCTAGTGAAGTCACATAACTTGGTGTTCTCAGCAGAGTTCATTTTGGCAAAGGTGGGCAAGCCAAAAATAGTAATTTTTTTGTGTTTTTGAATAAAGAAAGCAAACCAAACTAGACTATTTTTTTTGGGGTTTTCTGGAAAAAGGCAAACAAAACCAAGCAAAAGAAACAAAGCAAACTAAAAACAAAGTAAAGAGAAAGGAAGTGGAGGACTCCCCATGTGAAGACGTCCTTAGCCTCCCTGGCAACAGAGCCAGAAAACTTGTTATAGCCCTCGTCGACGTGGAGTCTCTTTTTCTTTGTTCCCTGGCAACAAAGCCAGAAAACTTGTTGTCTGACAGAGAGGACTTCGTTGGAAACCCCAAGAGCAAGGTGTGATGAGCACAGCAGCAAGTCTTCCTCAGTAAGAAACCGAGGTTATCGAACCAAAAGGAGGAAGGACACATCACACAGGTGTTGCTAGCAACACGGAGACCTGCACAACACAAACTCAAGACTTTGCTCCAACGAATCAGTGAGGTTGTCAAGCTCACCGGTTTGCTGTAACAAAGGATTAAACGTATGGTGTGGAAGGTAATGGTTTGCAGCAAGTAAACAAGTAACAGTGCAAGATGTATCAATGGTAAAGATTGGACCGGGGTCCATAGTTCACTAGAGGTGCTCTCCTTAGATAAACAACATGGCATCAAGGGTAAACAAATTACATCAGGGCAATTGACAAGAACTGAGCAAGGCATAACAATGCAATTACTAGTCATAAAGGTCCTATGAGATTCGATTGGGCAATACAACAAGATACATAGACCTCCATCCAACTGCATCTATGACTAGAAGTCCACCTTCAGGTTATCATCCGAACCCCCTCCAGTATTAAGTTGCAAGTAATAGACAACTGCTTTAAGCAAAGTGTGTAAGGTAAACAGTCCACATGTTCCATGAACGAGAGACCGTTGTTTTCTCCCTAGTAGCAACAGCACATCTACAACCGAAGAGATTATTGTCACTTCCCTTGGAAACTAGAGGCATGAACCCACTATCGAGCATAAATACTCCCTCTTGGAGTCACTAGCAACTACTTGGCCAAGATAGCTACTAACAACGGAGAGCATGCAAGATCACAAACAACACAAACATGATAGAATCATAAATACAAAACCATTAATCAAACCAACATAATAATCTCAATATCCATCGGATCCCTGCAAACACAACATGCATGATTACAAATAGATTAGATCTTGATCATGAACAGAGCTCACAGGATCTATACATGAAAGAACAAAGGAGGAGATACAACCATCTACCTACTACATGGACCCATAGTCCAAGGTGGAACTACTCACGCATCATACCAGAGAGAAGGCCTCTGTGTGATCTCCCCTCCGGCAGGGTGCCGGGAAGAACTTCAGATCCCCCGATCTAGGGACGATGGTGGCTGTGGCTACAGAAGGTTTCATGGAGATTTGATCGGGTGCTAAGGGTTTCTGCATCGGGGGCTTCTTATAGGCGAAGGGGAGGCCAAGGAGGCGGCCAGAGGGGCCACACCCCTCCCAGACGCGAGCCTACCCCTGGTCGCGCCTAGGGGGGCTCTGGCTGCCATGGCCCTCTTCTCCGTCTCCCCTCTGGACTTCTTGTTCCCCACGGAAAGTAATTGACTTTGACGTTTGTCCCGTCCAATTTCAAGAATATTTCTTTACTAACTTTTCTGGAACCAAAAACAGCAGAAAACAGGCAACTGGCATTGTGGCAACTTGTTAATAGGTTAGTACCAGAAAACATGTAAAAAGCACCTCAAAGTGTAGACAAAGCAAAACAAAGTAGATACTAAACAATCATGGAGCATCAAAAATTATAGATACGTTCCGATGTATCATACCCCTTGCCCCATAATACAGGAGCTATCTGTCACGACCCGGGATCAGGTCTAGACAAATATCAGATCCTCATCTAACATAAGCCTAACCTAAATTCCGAAGCACGTAGGGAAAGATCGGTAACATTACAGAACATACAAACCATACATTAATAAGGTAAACTCTTAAGAGAGTTACAAACCAGTCATACAAGCCTAGGGTCATAGACCCATCATTACATCAAACAATGGAAGCAAAAAAGGTATTCTAAATAACAAACTTAGCAAATGGCCTAAGAGGCCTTAAATAGAAGTAGCAACCCTTCCATTGATCCTAGGCTACTGCCCGAGAACCCCGACTACTCATCGACTTCGACGTAGAAACCACCTTCAGTTGGAGTAACTTCATCTATAGAAAAACATCAACGAAGCAAGGCTGAGTACAAGGTGTACTCCGCAAGACTTATGGCTAGTGGAGTTATTTTGCGTAAATCCATATTTTGTTTTCAAAACAAGGAGAAGAATCTCGTCTAGTCAGATCATTTTCAAAAGGGATAAGAAGACTACAACTCTAGCTCTTAGAATCATCTTTGATATCCACCAAGCACCATCATCAACTGAACCTCTCTTCCCGGACTACCCCCTCAAACAACCCCGAGGAAGTACTCCGGATCTCAAAGTAGTTTGCCAAGTTTTATCATTCGGTTATAGTTTTCTATGATCACAGAATCCGTTCCCAAGTCGTCCATAACCGTGAACACGGCTTTCGAAAAGATTATAACCCTGCAGGGGTGCACAACTTTACCCACACGTACCAACCATTTCTTAATGCCAAATTATTAGCCCTCTTCCTTGGAAGGCCGGAAGAGAGTGGTTGGCCACGACCTTTACCTTGCTTTCGTCGAGACCATGAGTCACACACTAAGGATATGCCGCTGTAACGGGTCGAGTCCCGAAGCCGGTCCCTAATGATGTGTGCGGGGTTCAAGATTACGGATGACGTGCATCTCTTGTTCCCGGCCACACTTACCTACCTGTTATGAATGCACCTTCTCCACCTCCATTCAAGAACAACCAAGATGCGTATGTCAAATGGAAAGCCCAAACTATGTGACTCATGGAATCTACTAGGCAAGTTAGTGAGTCGAGGGGGTTTCCAGGCCCCCGTGTGGTTGTACTCTCGTCTTGGTTCAAGAGGCGAGAACATCGGGTCCTAAGGGTGGCAAGTATGGGACTACAAAAACCATAACCCACATGGCCTCCAATATAAGCCTTAGCATATTTATTATCCATCCCTGATCACATCACCACATCCTACCATATTAGATTCATTCGAATCTCCAGTGCATCACCTGAACGATCAGCGTCGGATCACTAAGCATGGCAAATCTTGGCTGAACTGTGGCACTAACGATGCTCATAAGCTAAACCCTAGTTATGCTAGGAGCGGTGGATCAGGTAATATAGTTCAGAAAGGGGAACATGCATCAGATAGGATTACTTCATCTACTGATAAAAGACTGTTGAACCGAATGCATATGGCGAGAATGAAATACTTTGTAAACATAGGATTCATATGTATGAGTGGGGCTTCGCTTGCCTTGTCCGTTGTTGGACTGGTACTGCTCTTCGGTGGCGTTGACTTTAGCCTCGGGTTCGGTTCCTATTCGCGAAGAACCAATCACCAGAAAAGGAAAAGCGACATTCAACACATGGCATGTGCAATTCTCATACAATATGGATGATATGACAAGTTAAATAGTGTTGAAATGAACCCTAGAACATGCTTGGTCGTTTTAAATGGGGTCCGAGAGGTCCAAACCCTAAAACAGGGGGATCCTTGGAATTACCTGTGGGGTTCAATTGATTCTTCTAATTAAACTTGTCATGAAAGTTGGTTAACAATGGCTCTCTCCTCTCCCACCCCTCCCACCCCTCTCACCCACCCCTCCTACCCGATCTCTAGCCTCTTTCGTCGGTGATCTCCTTTCTTGGCATGGATTGCCTTCTGCTGTGGGATCTTTCCCCGGGCAGGGCATTGGCTGCTCAGGTGCGTCGTCGTTTTAAGTCTACGGTCCATTTTTCTCCCTCTCTTTCTTCCAAGGAGTTCTTTTTGGTGGTTGTCTTTCACTCTGCCTCGTTTCATCTGGATGTGGAATCTGCGGGGCTTGCATTACAGTGTTGTTTGGGTGGTGATCCGGCTGGTTTCAGAGTTCTTGGTTTATGTGAGGACACGTTCAAATTCTCTGTGGCTTCTAATGTGGTTGGGCATTTCATTCATCGTTTGGAGTCTAGGATCTGGCCGGATTTCCATTGCACCTTTCATCTGTATCATGGGTCAGATCAGTATGGTTATCCTGTTCGTGGTTCTGATCATGTGGAGGAGGGTTGGACCGCTCCTAGAGTTCATGGCAAGAACAGCAAAGCAGTTTATATTCCTAAACAAGATGTTGATCCTCTAGCTTTTGTCAGTTTTAAGCCTGATCTTAGTTTCCTGCGGCGGTCCTCTTCTTTACCGGCGAGCATGCCGCCGGTGTTCCTGAACCTTGGCAGTTTTGTTTGCCCTATTAAGCTGTATCTCATTGACCCTCCTTTTCAAATTTCTAAACGGTGTACCCCTTTGTTTTCGGACTTTTCGGATGTCTCTGCTCCAACGTTGGAAAGTTTGCGTGATCTGCGTCGGGCAGGTTACTCTGATAAAGATATCCTGCAGTGCACAGGCCTTTCTTTCACGCCAGATATATCTTCATCACAAACGGAGTGCTCTCTTTGTCTTGGGCCAGATCGTTTTTGTTTTCATGAAAGGCAGTCATGTGTTATTGGACTTCGGTGTAAATCATGTTTGCAACTAGGTCACATCAGGAAGGACTGCCCTCGTTTGGCCTCTAACAATTTATTTGATCATTACATTCAGTTAGAGGATTCTCCTCTGGAAAATCGGGATAGTTGTGGCTCGCATTCAAGTTCTGTTGTGCGGTTTGCTAAGGTTAGTCAAGGGCTTTTGATGAATTTTTGCCCACGGTGCCTGACAGCGGGTCATTTGCAGTCCAAGTGCTTTAATAGGATCAGATGTTTTAAGTGTAAACAGGAGGGTCATGTTGCTGCGCGGTGCAAAACGTTTTTCATCTGGAAACCAAAGCAACAACCCAGGGGTTTATCTTCTGAGTCTGTTTCTTTGTCATCTCAGACTAGTCTGGTGGCCGAGGCTTCAGTTCGTCTGCAGCCAGAACCTGATCCTCCTCCTCTGCTTGCCATGGCCAACTTCCCTGTGAACCCCTTTTGGTTTGTGCCTGATGGTTTGACACTTGATGATGGATCGGAAGATCGCCCAGTTCGTGCCCACTTGGCTGTTTCAGCTGAACCTCCTCTGTTTCATGGTGAGTTTGCTATAGCTGTAGCTGATTGGGAAGTTCCTGAGTTGATGCGTACGGAGATGTTAGAAGAACTGGTTAGTCTGCTAAGATTTGATCACCATGTTGTTGTTAGAAGTGCTCGTAGCTCGCCCTTTGGTATTGATCTGTTCAGATTTGAAACTGTTGTTGCTAGAGATGCTTTGGTAGAGGGGCCGGGCTTTGATTTAGAAGATGAAAATGATACTCATATCTCGTTTGTTCGTCATGATGCTTCCCTCAATCTGAGAGTTCCAGTCCTGGGTTAGGAGAGGTGGATTCTTTTCTTGGGTTTCCCGATGGATTATCGCACTGAATCTTTTATTTCCTTGGCGTGTGCTGGGTTTGGTAGGCTTATTCTGTGGCATGACCCAAATGGTAACCTGTCAAGGGTACTCGCTCTAGTGTGGTTGATGGACGAGGCTTTGGTGCCTCGTAGCCTGATAGTGCGTCAGCTTGGAGGTGCAAATCGTTCGTGGACTGTTCCCACATTCTTGCTGAGAGGTTTTGGCGCTCAAGCTGCTGTAGGTTTCGCCCCGCCATTAGAGGTGAATATGGAGGAACCGGCACCGCCTGCTAATATGGACCCTCAACCTTTCCCACCAATTTTGCCAGCTGTGCATCATTTGAACTTGGAGGTGCATAACCCTCAGCAGGCCCAGCAGCAACTACAGCAACAGTTTCTTAATCTACATAACAACCTGAATTTGCCTGAACATGATCAGATTTTGGTCCCAGTAGGAGTGCTTCAATGTCTTTTTCATATTCTAGCTGAACAGGGGGTCAATGCTGCTGATGGTTCTATTCCAATGCTCAATGTTCATGATGACCTGTCTGATGTTAGATTGAACTCTGAAGAGGGGGACTTTGAAACAGATATAACTATGTTAGGGTCTGGTATCATGATTTACTTGTCTGCTCCTCTGGTTGCCTCTCTTCAGAATATTCTTTATCAGCAGTTTAGGTATGTTTATGAGGTGGTTGATGATGATCTTGCTGTTGTGACTTTTGTTGCTCCTGAAACTCAGTTTGTGTCAGTTCTTAATGGTGTGCAAGTTCAGGACTCCCTCCTGCAGGTGGGGACTTATATCTCAGAGGATGAAGCTGTTTCTCGTAAGAGACGTCGTAATACTCCTGTAGATAAGCAACCGGTTAGGCGTAGCTAGTGCTCAAAAGGTTTTAAGATTGACTACTCAGACACTCCAAAGAAAAAGTCTTGGGTTAAAGCTAGAAAGAACCCTGGTGTGGTGATCTCTGAAATTAATGACTTGACGCCTGCTGCACAGATCCCTCCTGAGACTCCAGTTTCAGTTATCCAGGATATTGGTACTCGCATTTGTGGCATTCCTGCTGAAGAGCTTTCTCTGCAGCGACTGTTGGCGCCAGTTCAGGAGAATGTTGTCGAGTCATCTAGCTCTCAGTGATGGATGGTTACGTCTTCTTTAATAAAATTGCTATGAGTCTCCTATCTGTATCAGGATATTGCCTTTATGTCATTTGCTATCTCGAACCTTTTTGTTTAGTCATGATGGACCGTGTTTGCTTTGTAAGCCCTCTGGGCATTGAGATTCTGGTCGTATTTATTCCTTTCAATGTCATCTAAACTCTGGATTGTGCTGTCCTGGAATATTAGAGGGATAAATGGAGAGGGAAAATGGTTGGATTTGAAAAAATAAAATTGAAGAGTCTGGGTGTGCAATTGTTTGCCTTCAGGAAACAAAACGTGAGGCTTTTGATCACTCTTTCACCCGTAAAATATGCCCCAGAAGATTTGATAAGTTTGATTTTGTTCCTTCTGTTGGTGCCTCTGGTGGTCTTTTAGTGTTGTGGAATAGCTCTATTTTCTCGGGACAGATCTTGCATAAGGAACATTTTGCTATATCGATTCAGTTCTCTTCTGTACACTTAAACACGTCTTGGATTCTTTCAAATATTTATGGCCCTTGTAAGGAACCTGAGAGACAACTGTTTCTGGATTGGTTTTCTAGTCTGGACATCATGGCTAATAAGTTGTGGCTTTTTCTGGGAGATTTTAATCTCATACGGTCGTCTGAAAACAGAAATCAGCCAGGGGGAGATCTCTTGAATATGCAACGGTTCAATTCTTTGATCAGTGGTTAGTCTTTAATCGAGATTCCTCTTAAAGGTCGTAGGTTCACATGGAGCAATATGCAGGAGCAACCTTTACTGGAACAGTTAGACTGGTTCTTCACCACTGTTGAATGGATTTTTGTTTTTCCTAATACTTTTGCCAAGACAATGTCGAAGCCAATCTCAGACCATGCCCCTTGTATGCTTACCATTGAGACCTCCATCCCAAGATGCAAAATATTCAGGTTTGAAAGTTTTTGGCCAATGCACCCAGGTTTTAAAGAGGTTGTCAAACTGAGTTGGGAAAAAGTCTGTTAGAGCTTCCTGTAGTGCCACTGTGATCTCAGCCAAGCTTAAAAACTTGTGAAGGATTTTGAAGGTTTGGAGTAAATCTATCTCTAGGCTAAAATTGCTTATTGAGAATTGTAATATGGTTCTTTTGGAACTAGACAATATGGAGGATAGGAGAACCTTGTTTGTGTAGGAGAAAATTTTCAGGATTATTTTGAAAGCACACATAAGTAGGCTATTAGGCTACCAAAACAAGTACTGGCAGAAACGATGTACATACCGCTGGGCACAAGTTGGTGATGAGAATACCAAATATTTCCATGCAAGAGCCACTGAAAGATATAGAAATAATGCAATTACCTCTGTAACCTTGGAAGATGGAACACAGGTGGATAGTCATTCTGAGAAGGCTGCTGCTTTTCTTGCATCTTTTAAGAGTAGGATGGGGCTCTCTCACACCCCTCACATGGCTTTTGATTTGGGCTCTTTGTTCTCTAGAGTTCATGGGCTTGAGGCACTTTCTGTACCCTTTTCAACTCAGGAAATTGACAAGGTTATTGCTTCGATCCCTGTGGATAAGGCACCTGGGCCTGATGGATTTAATGGTCTGTTCTTAAAAGTTTGTTGGGATATTATAAAAGGGGATTTCTACAAGTTTTGCTCTGACTTTTGGGAGGGCAACATTAGCTTGCAGTGTTTGAATAATTCCTTCATTACTCTTGTGCCTAAAGTTCTTTCTCCTGAATCTGTTAATGACTATAGACCCATATCTTTGCTGAATTATGTTCTAAAAGTTTTGACAAAGATTCTGGCTGAGAGGTTGCAGAAGTGGATTCTTAAGATGGTTCATAGAAATCAGTATGGCTTCATTAAAGGTAGGAATATTCAAGACTGCCTAGCTTGGTCTTTTGAGTATTTACATCAGTGCAAGGCCTCTTGCAGACATTGTGGTAATTAAGCTAGACTTTGCCAAGGCATTCGATACAATTGAACATGCTTCAATTCTGGAAATTCTTAAGCATATGGGTTGTGATGACAGATGGCTAAAGTGGATCAGTTTGATTTTTGAGTCTGGTTCTTCCTCTATCTTTTTGAATGGGGTTCCTGGTTCTGAGTTCCAGTGTAGGAGAGGTGTTAGGCAGGGGGGACCCCCTCTCCCCTCTTCTTTTTGTTGCAGGAGCTGAGTTACTGCAAGTGGCTATTAATGCTGCCTGTTCAGAAGGGTTGCTCTCTCTTCCAATTGAACAACCACCTTCTGAGGATTTTCCTGTGGTTCAATATGCCGATGACACATTGGTAATCTTGCCGGCTATTCATGAACAACTGAAAAACTTGAAGGATATTTTGGATGCTTATGCAGCCTCAACAGGTTTAAAAATAAACTATCACAAATCTCAACTCATTCCAATTAATGTGGATCACGCTAGAGCTCTGGATCTAGCCAATGCCTTTGGTTGCCAAGTGGGTGAAATGCCTTTCACTTACTTAGGGTTACCTTTAGGGACCACAAGGCCTACTGTGGCTGAGCTTATGCCCCTGGTAGACAGAGTGGAGAGGAGGCTGTCAAGTACTGCTATTTGGCTCACTTTTGGAGGGAGGGTAACTTACATAAATTCTGCACTCACACCACTGATCACTTATGCCTTATGTGTTCTGAAAGTGCCTCTCTAGATTATTGAGTTTGTTGATCGTGCTAGGAGACACTGTCTATGGAGGAAATCTGAGGACAGAGATGAAAAATCCTACTCTCTTGCAACATGGGACCTGGTTTGTCGACCAAAGAAAAAGGGAGGTTTAGGAATTTTGAACTTAAAAGTTCAAAATTAGGGGCTGCTATTGAAATTTCTTCACAAATTCTATCAAAAGCTTGATATACCCTGGGTTATGATGGTTTGGTATAAATATTACATGGATATTGTTCCACATGCTGCAGCTTCATGTGGGTCGTTCTGGTGGAAAGGTGTTTGTAACCTCTCTGATATGTTTAGGGGGATCACCTCTTGCTCAGTTAACAGTGGGGATTCAGTCCTGTTATGGAAGGATCTCTGGGTTGGAAATGATATCCTTCAGCATTCTCTTCCAAGGTTATTCTCTTATTCGTTAATGGAGGATATTTCAGTGGCAGATTTTACTGATGTCAATGATTTGGCTGGCCATTTTAGTTTACCGATGTCTTCAGTTGCAAATGATGAATTAAGTATTCTTGTGGGGCACATTAATAATCTGAGCAGGGATCATCGGTTGCCAGATGAATGGGTTTATAAATGGGGTTAAAAAGAGTTCAGTGCTCAGAAATTTTACAAGCATTTTTTCAGGGAACTAAAGCCAATTGCTGCCCTTCCAAGAATTTGGAAAACAAAATGTATGATGAAGCATAAGGTTTTTGCTTGGCTAATGATTATGGATAAACTCAACACTACAGACATGCTTCAGCGCCGGCAGTGTCCTATCTCTGATGTTTGCTGTGTTGTCTGTCAACAACATAGGGAAACGAGTGAGCATCTTTTTTTCTCCTGTCAGTTTAGCCAAGATTGCTGGAATTTGCTGGGCATCTCTTGGGACATGACCTTAGACCTCAGTTCTAGGCTGAATTGTGCGCATCGGTTATGGCTGAAGCCTCTTTTCTTTGAATGTGTTATTCTTGGTGCATGGAATATTTGGAAGCAACGTAATAGGAGATACTTTGATGATGTAGCTCCAAGTATTCCATCTTGGCTGACTCAATTCTCCCTGGATATTGATTTGCTAGGGGCTAGGCTAAAGCCTGATCTTAAAGATCAAATAAAAAGCTTTGTAAGTGAGTTGAGAGTCTTCTAGTTTTATTTTGTAAGTGGGAAGGAAAATTCCTTACCCTATGTAAATATGTTGTAACCTATATTCTTCTTTAATTTAAGAGCAGTAGGAGCCTCTCCTGCTGTATTTCCTCAAAAAAAAAAGTTGGTTAACAATGTATGATTATAGCTTAGTTAGATAGAGCTCATTTTTATAAACATTTTGATATATTATTTGTATTTTTATAATTTAAAATGAATTAGTTATGAATTTCTCCAATTTTAATTCATTTTAAATCATTTTTGGAATATTTAATTTAATTTCCAAGTTGGGCCCACATGTTAGATATTTAACAATTTCAGAAAACATTTAAGAAAAGATCAAATGTCTTATAGGTATGGCCCACATGTCAGGGATTTCTTATTTTTAGAAAATAATTACAAATAACAATAAAATAAAAGGAAAATGGTTAAATCCATCATGCCGACGTCACGGGGGCGTTAAACCCTTTTCTCACTGGAAGTTGGTCTAGCCCCAGAGGCTGACCTGTGGGACAGGTGCCACGTCGGGTTGCCACATGGGCTCGCCGGCAAGCGCATCGGCGATGGCTAGGGACGGTGGAGGATGGCAAGCGGGGCTGCGCGGGTATGTGCGTTTGAACCAGCGAAGCGAGGCAAGCACGATAGGGGCGGCACCGCCCAGATTTGGTCACCGGAGCGACGTTTGTGATGAGCGGCGGCGGCGGTGTGGGTTTTGGGCTCGGGGAGGCTTGGAAGAGCTGCACCGGGGGCAACTGTTGGCGGATAGGGTTTTGGGCTCAGAGGTAAAACGCGAGAGGGAGGTCGGGAGAGAGAGGGGAAAGAGATAAGGCCGAGGCCAGGGCAGCGTGTCATTCTTATCCTCACCCCGGAGCTCGTTGGATGGCCAGCAGAAGGCGGCGGGGATTGACGGCGTCGACATCGACAGGGAGCTGCCTGCCTGGGAGGAGGAAGACGACGAAGGAGAGGGAGAACGGGTACGGGCCCCGGGTGGGCCATTGCTGGGCCGAGGTGGGCTCGCTGCAGCGCGCGTGGGCGATATGAAAGGGGAGAGGAGAGAGAGAGAGAGGCTGCTGGGCTGCGGCCCAGATAGGTTAGGAACTGTTTTTATTTCCAGAAAACATTTTCTATTTCTGTTTTTTTGGTTTTCTTTTGTATTTTCAATTCAAACTCTGTTTTGAATATTTCCAAAATACTAGAGTTTGTCCAAACATAATAAAATAATGTGGGAACCCTTTTTATCAATTTGGGCTCCACTATTTTGGGTAGTTTTCAAAATATAACAACCATTTGAATGATTTGAGAGGGAAAATTTTAGGGTTTTGTTTGTGTTTGTTTTGATTAAGTCAAAGTGCAAGTATTATGCATGCATGCAATTCTCAAACATGTCTTTATTAATATTACACAAAATGTGGTATGTTACAGCTCTACCCCACTTACAAGAATCTCGACCCGAGATTCCTAGGTTTTAGAAAAGAAGGCAGGGTACTCAGATCGAAGACGATCTTCGCGTTCCCAGGTTGCTTCTGACTCAGAGTGATGAGACCATTGAACTTTTAGGAACTTGATGGTTTGACAACGAGTCTTGCGCTCGGTTTCATCAAGAATACGAACATGATATTCTCGGTAGGTTAGATCATCTTGGAGATCCAAAGTTTCATGGTTCACACCACGAATGGGATATTTAAAGCAACGCTTGAGTTGAGACACATGAAAGGCATCATGAACCTCTGGAAATGTTGATGGTAGATCCAATTGGTAGGCAAGCTCACCCCACTTGGAGAGAATGCGAAAGGGACCTACGTAGCAAGGAGCCAATTTGCCTTTGATACCGAATCGATGGACACCCTTCAGAGGAGTGACCCGGAGTTAAACTTGATCACCAACTTCATAATGAACATCAAGATTATGACGATCATATTTGGCCTTCTGACGATATTGAGCGGCCTTCAAACGCTCCCGAATTATGCAAACTTGATCTTCTGCTTCTTGGATCATGTCCGGACCAAAGAATTGTCTTTCGCCAGTTTCTGTCCAGTTCAGCGGTGTTTGAGATGTTCTCCCATACAGGAATTGGAAAGGTGACATGCCCAAACTGGATTGAAAACTTTTGTTGTAAGAGAACTCCACAAAAGGAAGACATTTCTCCCAGTTCTTTCCAAAGGATATGACACACGCTCTGAGCATGTCTTCAAGAATTTGATTCACTCTTTTGGTATGACCACCAGTTTTAGGATGATAGGCTGTGATGAGAGAGACATGAGTTCCCATTGCTTGTTGGATACTAGCCCAGAATTTGGAAGTGAACAAACTTCCACGATCAAATATGATCTTCCTGGGAACACCATGAAGAACGACTATCCGGGATACATATAGCTTTGCCAACTGGCTTGCAGTAATGCTTTCCCAAATAGAAAGGAAGTGAGGAACTTTGGATAGTCGATCAACTATTACCCATATGGCATCATTTCCTGCTTGTGTACTTGGGAGTCCAGTAATGAAATCCATACCAATTTCATCCCATTTCCACTCAGGAATTTTCAATGGCTGCAGAAGTCCAGCAGGCCTTTGGTGTTCAGCCTTTACACGACGGCAAATGTCGCACTCTGCAACAAAGCGAGTGATCTCTGGTTTCATTCCACTCCACCAGAATCTTTGACGGAGATCTCGGTACATCTTGGTACCACCAGGATGGATGGATAGAGGGGATTTATGAGCTTCTAGTAGGATTAGATCTTTGAGTTTCCAACTGTTTGGGACCACTAGCAGGTTACTGAAGTATAGGATACCTTGATCATTGACGGAGAAAAATTTAGCTTCACCACTTGCAACACGTTCTTTGATCTTGGTAACCTCATCATCTTGCTTTTGAGCTTCCTTGATTTGGTCCTCGAGAGAAGATTTTATTTCAAGGTTAACAAGGAATCCACAAGGAACTACTTCAAGGTTAAGACGCTTGATTTCGTCATAGAGAGCAGGCTGGGCTTGTGAAATCATCAGATTATTGCAATAAGACTTCCGACTTAGCGCATCAGCAATGCTGTTGGCTTTGCCGGGTTGATAGTTGAGACCCAAATCATAATCTTTGATGAGTTCCAACCATCGTCTCTGCCTGAGATTCAGATCTGGCTGGGTAAAGAGATACTTCAGGCTTTGATGATCTGAGTAAAGTTCGCAACGATTACCGATGAGGTAATGTCTCCATTTCTTAAGAGCATGAACAACAGCAGCAAGTTTGATATCATGGGTTGGATAATTGTTCTCATGTGGCTTCAACTGCCGAGAAGCATAGGCCACTACATGACCATCTTGCATCAACACACAACCAATCCCTTGAAGAGAAGCATCACAATAGATGACGAAATCCTTGCTTGTATCCGGAAGGACTAGCACAGGAGCGGTGGTTAGCTTAGTTTTCAAGGCTTGGAAGCTTTCTTCTGCCTTTTCTGACCATTCAAACTTCTTATCTTTCTTAAGAAGATCAGTCATAGGCTTGGCTATCTTGGAGAAGTTCTCGATGAATCGGCGGTAATATCCAGCCATTCCAAGAAAACTTCGGACTTCCTTGACTGAAGTAGGCGACTTCCATTCCAGAATGGTCTGAACCTTATTCGGTATGACAGCAACACCACTTGCAGACACAACATGGCCAAGGAAGATGAGCTCTTGTAACCAGAACTCACATTTGGAGAACTTGGCGTAGAGACGATGTTCACGAAGTTTAGTCAACACCAAACATAGATGTTCGGCATGCTCTACTTAGGTCTTGGAGTAGATTAGAATGTCATCAATGTATACCAAGACAAACTTGTCGAGATATTCCATGAAGATGGAGTTCATGAGCCTCATAAATGCGGCAGGGGCATTGGTTAACCCGAAGGACATCACTGTATACTCGTAAAGACCATAACGAGTTGTGAATGCTGTCTTTGGGATATCCTCTTTCCTAATCTTGATTTGATGATACCCTGATCTTAAGTCCATTTTGGAGAAGACAGTGGAACCGCTTAATTGATCAAAAAGGTCATTTATCTGGGGAAGTGGGTACTTATTCTTGATTGTCACTGCGTTGAGTGGACAGTAATCAAGCACCAATCTTGGGATATTTGTATCCTGCTTCTTGACAAAGATGGTAGGGCAACCCCAAGAGGATGTGCTAGGTTGGATGTAGCCTAGGCCTTCAAGCTCTTCAAGTTGCTTCTTCAACTCAACCAACTCATGAGGAGGCATGTAGTAAGGTCTTTTGGAGATAGGAGCAGTTCCAGGAACTAGCTCTATGACAAACTCCACACTTTGATCAGGTGGCATGCTAGGAAACTCTTCAGGAAAGACACCCGGGAAATCACAGACTACATGGACATCTTGGACCTCGAGAGTAGGTAGGACATCCATGGCATACAACTCTGAGAAAGGTTTAAGGATAGCTGATGGAGACTTTGAACCATCAGTCCAATACTTGACAGTTATGCCAGCAGGAGAGGTCACAGTACGTAACTGTTCTAAGTGCATAGTCAATGACGGCTTGATACTTGGTTAACCAGTCCATGCCCAGAATGACATCTATGTCAGTTGACTTGAGTGCAATGAGGGAAGTGGGAAATTTCTGATATACTATATCTATCTCAACCCCATGAGTAACCCAGATGGTCTGCCAACGAGACCCAGGAGTACTAATCTCTAAAGGGTAAGACATTGCTTCAAAAGGTATATTATGCTCCCATGCAAACTCTTGTGACATGAATGTATGCGATGCTCCAGAATCAAACAAAACTGTTGCTAGAATTGAATTGACATGGAGCGTACCCAAAATGACGCGTGGATCTTCCTGAGCTTCCTCAACAGTGACATGGGTCAGGCGACCATGTCCAGCACCTTGAGATTTATCATTCTTCTTTGCCTGCTGATCATTACAACCGACAACCCTTTGAGAACACTCCCTTGAGTAGTGACCAGGCTGACCACAGGAGTAACAGGTAACTCTAGTGTGAGAACCAGCAGGAGGACGATAGTTTGCTCCACCAGTATTTGAATGTGGCTGATGAGAAGCATTGCCAGAAGACTTGGGTGCATAAGGAGCATGAGGCACAACACTGTATGGAACAAAGACACGGTGCTTCTTGTTACCAGAGGAAGAAGCACGAGAATTTCCTTCTTCACACTTCTGAGAGACCTCCATATCCTTCCTTCCATGCTCCAAAGTGAGAGCCTGATTGTGCAGTTCCTGGAAAGACTGGAACTTGAAGGGAAGCAACTCATAGCAAAGTGCAGGGTTAAGTCCCTTACAGAATAGCTCTTGCTTATCTTCACCATTGGTCACATCCCTGGTTGCATAACGAGCCAGGCGAGTAAACTCACGCCCATATGTTTCAATATCCCTGCGCCCCTGAGTCAGATCTAGAAACTCCCTCCTTTTGAGATCCATGACGGGCTTAGGGATATAAGAGGCACGGAATGCTTCAACAAACTCTTCCCAAGTAACAACATGTACTTGAGCTTGCAGATTCAGAAAACCTTCCCACCAAACACCAGCCTCACCTTCTAGTTGATAGGTGGCAAAGTTGACGCGGTCATCGGGTCGGACTCAAAGAGCACTGAACTTGCGCTCTATGGTGCGAAGCCAGTCATCAGCATCAATGGGCTCCTTGGGGTGGGTGAAGATTGGAGGAAAAGAGCGGATAAAATCTCCAAGTGTGACATAGTCGTTAGGACGACGTTCAGTGTTCTGCGCCACACGCTCCAGAAGGCGTTCATTCCTCAGACGGTTGGTCTGAATGTTGTTGAGAACCTCAACCATTGTGGGAGGTGGCGGAAGTTCCTGATTAGCATTGTTGTTTCCTCGACGACCAACAGAACCACGAGTACCAGACGACATCCTGAGGAGAAAACAGAAACCATGAGAATGGATTCACCAGAAAGGGTACATCAAAAGATGACGAAAACCATATCGAAAGATCATGGTAGAGGTGATCATGTGGATGAAGATTATATCAATGCATTAAGTATGACAGTAGAACAAGCATACAAAATGTATACGCTACCAACTTAGATACAAACCATATCAATGGAATGCAAGCATGATATGATACCAACAAGTCACAAAAGATTAGAGAGCGGGATTAGAGGCATCCTTAGCAAAGTTGAAAAACAATGCTTCGGTTGCACAGATTTATCTTGGAAACTCTGAGCCTTGCAACCAAGTACGGAGTAGTAGGAAAAACAACCTAAACCCGGATAACCTAAAAGGTTGAAATGATAGACGAGAATTGAAAACTTTGCAAAGAAAACGAGGTAAGATAACTCAGCAATAGAACAACCTTAGATAAGGAGTAAAAAGATTTCTATTCAGAGTTTTGCAAATAGTTTTTAGCTTTCAAATAGTTTTCTCAAACTCTAGACTCAACATCGACCAGCTAGAAGGGTTCCCTAGAGGCAGTCTTGCTCTGATACCAAAATCTGTCACGACCCGGGATCAGGGCTAGACAAATATCATATCCTCATCTGACATAAGCCTAACCTAAATTCCGAAGCGTGTAGGGAAAGATCGGTAACATTACAGAACATACAAACCATCAATTAATAAGGTAAACTCTTAAGAGAGTTACAAACCAGTCATACAAGCCAGGGGTCACAGACCCATCATTACATCAAACAACGGAAGCAAATAAGTTGTTCTAAACAACAAACTTAGCAAAGGGCCTAAGAGGCCTTAAACAGAAGTAGCGACCCTTCCATAGATCGTAGGCTGCTTCCTGGGAACCCGGACTACTCGTTGACTTCGACGTAGAAACCACCTTCAATTGGAGTAACTTCATCTGTAGAAAAACATCAACGAAGAACGGCTGAGTACAGGGTGTACTCCGCAAGAATTATGGCTAGTGGAGTTATTTTGCGTAAAGCCATATTTTGTTTTCAAAACAATAAGGATAAGAATCTCTTCTAGTCAGATCATTTTCAAAAGGGATAAGAAGACTACAACTCTAGCTCTTAGAATCATCTTTGATATCCACCAAGCACCATCATCAACTGAACCTCTCTTCCCGGACTACCCCCTCAAACAACCCCGAGGAAGTACTCCGGATCTCAAAGTAGTTTGCCAAGTTTTATCATTCGGTTATAGTTTTCTATGATCATAGAATCCGTTCCCAAGTCATCCATAACCGTGGACACGGCTTTTCAGAAAGATTATAACCCTGCAGGGGTGCACAACTTTACCCATACGTAACAACCGATTCTTAATGTCAAATTATTAGCCCTCTTCCTTGGAAGGCCGGCAGAGAGTGGCTAACCACGATCTTTTCCTTGCTTTCGCCGAGACCATGAGTCAAGCACTAAGGAGATGCCACTGTAACGGGTCAAGTCCCGAAGCCGGTCCCTAATGATGTGTGCGGGGTTCAAGATTACAGATGTCGTGCATCTCTTGTTCCCGGCCATGCTTACCTACCTATTATGAATGCACCTCCTCCACCTCCATTCAAGAACAACCAAGATGCGTATGTCGAATGGAAAGCCCGAACTATGTGACTCATGGAATCTACTAGGAAAGTTAGTGAGTCGAGGGAGTTTCTAGGCCCCCGTGTGGTTGTACGCTCGTCTTGGTTCAAGAGGCGAGAACATCGGGTCCTAAGGGTGGAAATTATGGGACTACAAAAACCACAACCCACGTGGCCTCCCATACAAGCCTTAGCATGTTTATTATCCATATCTGATCACATCACCACATCCTACCATATTAGATTCATTCGCATCTCCAGTGCATCACCTGAACAATAAGCGTCGGACCACTACGCATGGCTAAGCTTGACTGAACTGTGGCACTAGCGATGCTCATAAGCTAAACCCTAGTTATGCTAGGAGTGGTGGATCAGGTAATACAGTTCACAAAGGGAAACATGCATCAGATAGGATTACTTCATCTACTGATAAAAGACTGTTGAACTGAATGCATATGGCGAGAATGAAATACTTTGTAAACATAGTATTCATATGTATGAGTGGGGCTTCGCTTGCCTTGTCCGTTGTTGGACTGGTACTGCTCTTCGGTGACGTTGACTTCAGCCTCAGGTTCGGTTACTATTCGCGAAGAACCAATCACCAGAAAAGGAAAAGCGACATTCAACACATGGCATGTGCAATGCTCATAAAATTTGATGATATGACAAGTTAAATAGTGTTGAAATGAACCCTAGAACATGCTTGGTCATTTTAAACGGTGTCTTAGAGGTCCAAACCCTAAAACAGGGGGATCCTTGGAATCACCTATGGGGTTCAATTGATTCTTCTAATTAAACTTGTCATGAAAGTTGGTTAACAATGTATGATTATAGCTTAGTTAAATAGAGCTCATTTTTCTAAACATTTTGATATATTATTTGTATTTTTCTAATTTAAAATGAATTAGTTATGAATTTCTCCAATTTTAATTCATTTTAAATCATTTTTGGAATATTTAATTTAATTTCCAAGTTGGGCCCAGATATCAGATATTTAACAATTTTAGAAAACATTTAAGAAAAGATTAAATGTCTTATAGGTATGGCCCACATGTCAAGGATTTCTTATTTTCAAAAAATAATTACAGAAAACAATAAAATAAAAGGAAAATGGTTTACTCTATCATGCTGATGTCACGGGGGCGTTAAACCCTTTTCTCACTGGAAGTTGGTCTAGCCCCAGAGTGACCTGTGGGACATGCGCCACGTCGGGTTGCCACGTGGGCTTGCCGGCAAGCGCGTCAGCGATGGCCAGGGACGGCGGAGGACGGCAAGCGAGGCTGCGCGGGTATGTGCGTTCGAACCAGCGAAGCGAGGCAAGAACGATAGGGGCGGTGATGGGGATATGCCTACCAGGGTATACCCAGCAGGACGTTTTCGACTGAACCAAGAACAAGCGAGTGGGCCTACAAGACGGCGACTAGATCAAGGCCCGGTGTGGATCCAAGCGACTGGAAGCTGAAGGCCCAGGCGAGTAGATAGACCCAGTCGGATTAGGTTAAACAAGTACCGAAGCCTTAACTGATTCAGTTGAGATATGTAAACCCTAGGGGAGGTAAGTCTATATAAACCTCCCTACAGGGCGTGTAGAGATACGTTCCATCATACACCCAAGCGACTCGCCGCCTAGCCGCCGAGCTCGCCCATTGTACCACCATCATAATACAATCTAGCAGGAGTAGGTCTTTACCCTCCATGGGGCCGAACCTGGGTAAAACCTTGTGTCTCCGCCCTCATCTCGCACCGCAGATGGCTGGCCGCCCTTGCTCCTTGTTCTACTACTCGCTGCCGATTGCAGCATCTGCCGTGACCATTCCCACGACAGGAGGCGCCGCCTGGATTTGGTCACCGGAGCGACGTTGCGATGAGCGGCGGCGGTGTGCAGTGGTGCGCGACGCGAGCACGACAGAGAAGAGGAGGGGAGGCGCGGGGTGGTGCCTGAGCACCGCATGCTCACCAGAAGCACAAAGAGGCAGTCGGTGAAGCAAGGTGCAGCTGGAAACAATGGCGGAGGCGGCAGCCGGAGTTGGAACAGACGACGACCGTTGCGTCGATTCCTGGCGCACGGGGTCGATTCCTTCGGAGAGGGAGCTCATCTCGTCGAGGCGCGGCTCAACGCAACATCAGCGAGGCTCGGGGAGGCTCGAAACAGCTACGCCAGGGGAAACTGCGACGGCTAGGGTTTTGGGCTCAGAGGGAAAACGCGAGAGGGAGGTCGGGAGAGAGAGGGGAAAGAGATAAGGCCGAGGTCAGGGCAGCGTGGCGTTCTTATCCTCACCCCGGAGCTCGTCGGACGACCGGAAGAAGGCGGCGGGGATCGACGGTGCCGACGTCGACAGGGAGCTGCCTGCCTAGGAGGAGGAAGACGACGAAGGAGAGGTCGAACGGGTATGGGTACGGGCCCCAGGTGGGCCGTTGCTGGGCCGTGGTGGACTCGCTACGGCGCGCGTGGGCGGCAGGAAATGGGAGAGGAGAGAGAGAGGTTGCTGGGCTGTGGCCCAGATAGGTTAGGAACTGTTTTTATTTCCAGAAAACATTTTCTATTTCTGTTTTTCTTTTGTATTTTCAATTCAAACTCTGTTTTAAATATTTCCAAAATACTAGAGTTTGTACAAACATAATAAAATCACTAGCAAAAGATGCCCATGCGTTGCACCGGGAAGGAAAAAGCATACCGCGAATGAAAAGTGTTTTTATTAAATATTTTTATTCTCTAGAGAATTTTCACTACTCAAAATCAATTTTTTTAAACAAAAAAAAGTTTATCATTTATTCATGTAGATTTTCTAGTAAAACAGATATAAAAAATCGCTTAGGTGGGAAATTCGTTCGAGAGTCTAGAGAGAAAAATCAGGGTTAACATGGTACCAGACTTTTCAGTGAAAACCTGCGGAAGGTAGACACATCGACTTTGCTAGAAATCCGAGTTACTGGGCGCGGGTGTACTTTATATCTATACCCAATAACCTGATATCTGAACCTAAGGAGTGCAGGCTAGATTAGGCAACATTAAGTTTAGATGAAAAAGCCATTGAATGTTCATTTTAACTAAAATTTTCCTTCTATAAAGGCCGGCGAGCTGTTTCCCCAAATTATAGTAGGCGCTGGTACTTTTGCTTCGATCCTCAATCTCCACATAGATGTACGGAACTCACTCTGCGGCCAAGTGCATTAAGGTTCAACAAAATCCCAGTTGCTGCAAGTAATAACCTGAGTAGATCTTATAGTGCAGCCGCACTACCATAAATCCAATCAATATCCAGTAGAGAAAACACTGATCAGACCAAGAATCCAACCAACCGCTCGAACATGGATAGTCGATGGATTTTGTAGGGTATTGGGGGCGCTGGAGACCATGATTGTGTCGGAACTGAACAGGCACCGGAGACCGCGCCGCTAGGACTCAGTGCTACCGATCTGCGAACACAAGAAACCAAAGAGCAACATGAAGCTTCTTCCAGGAATTCTACATACAGGGGATGGGAGTTGGACTTCCCGGGGCGGGGGAGTCTTGGGTGAACAGGGGAGGTGGCCTCGATGCGAGCGGGAAGGTGGCCCCGTCCTGGCACGGAACGGACCGAGGAAGGAGCAGGGAGGTGGCCTCGATGCAAGAGGGGAGGTGGCCCCCTTCCTAGCGCGCGACATCTCCGGGAATGGGGACGGCGAGGTGGGAGGCCGGAGCTTTCACCAATCCCCGCGGCGCGCGGCATCTCCAGGAATGGGGACAACGAGGTGTGAGGGCTGGGCAGGAGGGACGGGAGGTGAAGCGGCGGGGATGGCGATGGCGAGGTCCTGCCGGGCGGCACCGCCGGACCAAGGAAGGGGCAGGGAGGTGGATGTGGCATCGATGGCGTCGGACCATGCGGTTGCATCGAGGCGGACCGAGGAAGGAGCGGGGAGGTGGAGGTGGCCTCAGTGCGGTGTGGGGCAGGCGGGTACGTGGCGGAAATTCAATAAGCGGTGGCAGGCATGTAAATACTGTGAACAGATGAGGGCAAAACGGTATTTTTCCGTACGTACGGAGCGTGGACAGAAGCGTTGCGTTCTTTATTATTAGGTATAGATGTGGAAACCCCTTTTTATCAATTTGGGCTTCACTCTTTTGGGTAGTTTTCAAAATATAACAACCATTTGAATGATTTGAGAGGGAAAATTTTAGGGTTTTGTTTGTGTTTGTTTTGATTAAGTCAAATTGCAAGTATTATGCATGCATGCAATGCTCAAACATGTCTTTATTAATATTACACAAAATGTGGTATGTTACACTATCCCATATCAAAATGAAAAGGCAAGAAGACAATGAGCATCTCATCAATCTTCTTATTTACCATGGGGAAATGGTAATTTTTTCTCTTCTTTCCACTTTTCTATATCTCTCTCTTTTTTTATAAGAAGAATGCTTCATAGATTGCTCACTATGGTTATGCTGCAAGTTTTCACCATGATTAGGCATGGTTTAGGCTAGCAGCCCAGGCGTTTCTCTAACACATATACATAACTCCATGGACTTACAAGCTCCCCTTTTATTTCACACCGACGACATCCATAAACAAAAGAGCATGATATCAAGTGGATAATATTTACAGGTGTTGAAAGCGTTCCCCATGACAGCACGGTTCTGTTAACTCCCAGCCTATAATTTGCAAGTATATAACTTTCATAGATAGTCACAATGGTTCAGGTTTATTAAGTGCAAGAAAATAAAGTGTGCCATCAAGTTCGTGAGAGCTTTACTAAGTATTTTTCTCATAACAAGCAAACATTTTATTTGAAAGAAAACGAGACATAATGAATATGCACGGAATAAAAATAATGCTAATAGGTAGATATGGTGGACACTTTTTGACAATATTGGTTTTGGGGAGTTGGAAGCACGAGTAGAGCTTATACTCAGTGCAAGTGAAATCTAGCAATAGAAAGGGAGCGACAAACGAGAGATCAATAACTGTCATAATAATGCTTGCAACAAAATAGAATTAATTATGGAATAAAAGTGATACAAGAACTCTGAGGCAAAATAAATCATCGAGGCTTAACTGACTTTGGTTCATTCATATGCATGCGTGAGAATGTGTCAAGTCGATTCAAATGAAGCATTCAGAGGAGGATACCACAATATCATACGAAGTTATGAATAGAACAATGCAAGCAAACATTCATGTGACAAGCTACAAACTATTAGCAAGCTGGAGGTAATCATAAGAGAGCAAGAACTACTAATCATCCAATAAATACATACACCTTACATAAACAAACTAAGCATGCCCATAATGGCGAGTATATGTACAAAAATGAAGACACATAGACTTCATTACCAGCCTCTTACCACACCTCGAGTTGTCATAAATCATCATAATTTCCTTTCACTTGTGTTGCTTGAATAATAACATGAAACCAAACTCCACTGAGGACCGCTGAATCCTGCAACGAACTTCACAAAACCAAAAAAGAACAACAAATATTTTTGGTGTTTTCGATTTTTTTAGAGCAAGCACTCTAAGCAAAAGCAAACAAAGAAAAATCTTTTTGGATTTTTCTTAAAGAAAACCAACGCTAAAAATTAAAGAAACAAACCAAGAGAAACAACGAAAGTATTTTTGGTCTTTTTGTGTTTTGGGAAAGCAGAAACAAAAAAAACTAAAAAGAAAGCGAAACATGGATATACAAAGTACCTACGAAACATGATATGTAGATGAGTGTGGTGTCGGTATACCTCCCCGCAAGCTTAGTCTTTTGGCCTAAGTGGAGATCAATCAATAATGCGGGTAGTAACCCCAAGCCGGTGGGTCATCGTAGGAAAGATCATAATCCGGCCCTCGTGATGAAGAAGAAGAAGCGCCCCAATCATAGGAGGGCTGCTGGTATGAAGACTCCCCCATGTTGGAGGATGAACCGAATAATCTTCGGCATCCTCTCCGACATTCTCCTCTTGCTGGGAGAGCTCCGCCACGTATGTGTCAAGTTCTTCCTCTGTGAGCGACCATCCTTGCCTGGTATCAAAGTTAAACAAAGCAGGTGCAGGCAAAGAGACTACTTTCTTAGACCTACCCCCTCTCCAACCACTCTTGAAAAAGGTTATTTCATATGGTAACTCACTGTAAGTATCCCAAGAAGAAACAAATTTATGCTGAACCATGGAATTGAGATCAAGTCTCTCTATGGGGAACTGAAAATCTGAATGATGAAGCTTTAAACCATGAAAAGCTAATAGACGAGATGCAATGAGACCTCCACAAATTCCACCTTTCTCACGGTTAGCAGCGAGACAGAAAGCCACCTATCTCATTTCAAGGTGGCTGAGATAAAAGCTAGATCAAATGAACATAATTTTCTAGCAGTCTTCCTAGCAAGAACACACTTGGCAATGAAATAGGAAAAATATCTAATGGATGGGAAATGAATATTATGAATTTACCACTCTCCTTTGAGAAGTCGCAACCTTGGCAAATTTTAGCATATAAGTCCATGAGTGGATTAGGCCTCTCTCTAATCTTCTCGCATGAACCCCACTGCGGCGAGTAGACGTTGCACCTCTTCGGCGATTGCTCGACGGCGCTCTTCATTGAAGGGCCGTAGCGACTGCTTGACAAGTCACGCTTTGGGGTCGGCGTTGAGTTTGTGCTCAGCGAGTTCCCTCGGGACACCTGGAATGTCGGATGGCTTCCATGCGAAGATGTCGCGATTCTCACATATGAACTCGATGAGCGCGTTTTCCTATGCGGGGCTCATGTATGTCCCGATCGTAACCGTCTGGCTGGAGTCGCCTAGGACTGATACGTTGGAAACATATCTATAATTTTTGATGCTCCATGCTTATTCTGTATCTACTTTGCTTTGCTTGTCTACACTTTGAGATGCTTTTTACATGTTTTCTGGTACTAACCTATTAACAAGTTGCAACAGTGCCAGATGCCTGTTTTCTGCTGTTTTTGGTTTCAGAAAAGTTAGTAAAGAAATATTCTTGGAATTGGACGGGACAAACGTCAAAGCCAATTACTTTCCATGGGGAACAAGAAGTCTAGAGGAGAGCCGGAGGGGGCAGCCAGGGGGGGCAGACCCACCCCAGGCGTGGGTGGGCCCAACCCCACGCCTGGCTAGGGTTTGCCAACCCTGGCCACCTCCTCGGTCTCCCCCTTCACCTATAAGAAGCCCCCGATGCAGAAACCATAAGCATCCGATCAAATATCCATGAAATCGTCTGTAGCCGCCGCCACCATCGTCCCTAGATCGGGGGGATCTGAAGTTCTTCCCGGCACCCTGCCGGAGGGGAGATCATCCCGGATGCCTTCTCTCTGTATGATGCATGAGTAGTTCCATCTTGGACTATGGGTCCATGTAGTAGCTAGATGGTTGTATCTCCTCCTTTGTGCTTTCATGTATAGATCTTGTGAGCTCCATTCATGATCAAGATCTAATCTATTTGTAATCATGCATGTTGTGTTTGCGGGGATCCGATGGATATTGAGATTATTATGTTGGTTTGCTTAATGGTTTTGTCTTTATGATTCTATCATGTCTGTGTTGTTTGTGATCTTGCATGCTCTTCGTTGTTAGTATCTATCTTGGCCAAGTAGTTGCTAGTGACTCCAAGAGGGGGTATTTATGCTCGATAGTGGGTTCATGCCTCTAGTTTCCAAGGGATGTGAAAATAATCTCTTCGGTTGTAGATGTGTTGTTGCTACTAGGGAGAAAACAACGGTCTCTTGTTCATGGAACATGTGGACTGTTTACCTTACACACTTTGCTTAAAGCAATTGTCTGTTGCTTGCAACTTAATACTGGAGGGGGTTCGGATGATAACCTAAAGGTGGGCTTCTAGTCATAGATGCCGTTGGATGGCGGTCTATGTATCTTGTTGTATTTCCCAATCGAGTCTCATAGGATCTTTCTAACTAGTAATTGCATTGTTATGGCTTGCTCAGTTCCTGTCAATTGCTCTGCTGTAATTTGTTTACCCTTCAGGCCATGTTGTTTATCTAAGGAGAGCACCTCTAGTGAACTATGGACCCTGGTCCAATCTTGACCATTGATACATCTTCCACTGTTACTTGTTTACTTGCTGCAAACCATTACCTTCCACACCATACGTTTAATCCTTTGTTACAACAAACCGGTGGGCTTGACAACCTCACTGTTCGTTGGGGAAAAGTCTTGAGTTTGTGTTGTGCAGGTCTCCGCGTTGCTTGCAACACCTGTGTGACGTTTCCTTCCTCCTTCTGGTTCGATAACCTCGGTCTCAACTGAGGGAAAACTTGTTGCTTGTTCTTCACACCTTGCTCTTGGGGTCCCAATAGGCTGTGCGTAGACAATCGTCAAGCTTTTCTGGCGCCCTTGCCGGGGAGGCTAAGGACGTCTTCACAAGGGTAGTCCTTCACTTCCTTTCTCTTTACTTTGTTTTTAGTTTTCTTTGTTTCTTTTGCTTGGTTTTATTTGCCTCTTTCCAAAAAACACAAAAATATTTGTTCCCGCTCTAGCTGCTGCTGCTATTTTTGGCTTGCCCACCTTTGCCAAAATGAACTCTGCTAAGAACACCAAGTTATGTGACTTCACTAGCACCAACAACAATGATTTCCTAAGCACTCATATTGCTCCACCTGCTCCCGATGCTACCTTTTATGAAATTAATCCTGCTTTGTTGAATCTTGTGATGAGAGAGCAATTTTCTGGTGTTGGTTCTGATGATCCTGTTGCTCATCTCAATAGCTTTGCTGAACTTTGTGAAATGCAAAAGTATAAGGATGTAGATGGAGATATTATTAAGCTCAAGCATTTTCCTTTCTCCTTGAGAGGAAAAGCTAAAGAATGGTAACAAGGCTGCAACAAGGCTCCTTTCCTTTATCCTTTATGGGCCTCACTTTCGGTGCTGCAACAAGGCTCCTTGATAATATGATGGTTAACTACTCTGAATGGCATGTTGAGAGAGCTCCACATGGGAAGAAGGTAAATTCTGTTGAGGAAATTTCCTCTTTGAGTGAAAATATTGATGTTATTATGGCTTTGCTCGTTAATGGGAAAGCTCCTCCAGATCCTAATAGTGTTCCCTTAGCCTCTTTGGTTGCTCAAGAAGAGCAAGTTGATGTGAACTTCATTATAAACAACAATTTCAACAACAATGCCTACAGGAATAATTTTGGTAGAAACAACAATTATAGGCCTTATCCTCCTAATAATGGCAATTCCTATGGAAGCTCTTACAATAATGCTAGAAGTGCCCCCTCTGAACTTGAACTCATGCGCAAGGACTTTATTAGTAAACAAACCACTTTCAATAAGACTATAGAGGAAAAGCTTTTAACTGTTGAGAAAAATATATCCTCTTTGTCTGAAGCTCAAACTTCCTTGGTTAATAAAATGGCTGCTAAACCTGAAACTATGGAAAACACCTTTGCTACTGCTCATGCCATACAAGTTACTATTGATGAAAATGTTAGGCTGTTAGCTCAACTTCATGCTAAGTGGGAAAGGGAAGCTGAAATTGATAGAAACAATAGTGTGTGCACTATCACCACTAAACCACAAGTAGCGCCTATTCCTCCTCCTACTATGACTACCACTAGTGATGCTAAGTTTGACTTTGATATTGATGGTTGCAATATTTCTGAAGTGATTATGTTCTTGCAAAATCTTTCTAGAAGTCATGATGCTAGTGATATGCATGTTGATTTCACCAAAAACATTACAGATGATGTTGTTAAGATTAAGGAAGAGAAGCTAAAACACAAAGCTTCTATTCCTAGGAAAGTAGAAGATAGTTGGGAACCCATTATTAATATGCAAGTGAATGACTTTGATCTCAAGGCTTCATGTGATCTTGGTTCCAGTGTCTCTATTATGCCTAGGAAGATTTATGAAATGCTTGATTTGCCACCATTAGAAGATTGTTATTTGGATGTCCCACTCAATGATAATGCTAAAAAGAAACTCATGGGGAGTATTAATGATGTTCTAATTATGGTTAACACTGCTTATGTCCCTGTGGATTTCTATGTGTTGGATGTTGAATACAATGCTTCTTGTCCTATCACTTTGGGAAGACCTTTTCTTAGAACAGTTGGTGCTATCATTGATATGAAAGAAGGCACCATTAAATATCATTTTCCATTCAAGAAAGGTATTGAACACTTCCCTATGAGGAGAGAGAAGTTGCTTTTTGATCCTCCCTTGAAAGCAAGATTTGATGTTAATGCTTCTTCATTTGAAAATACTTGATTCTTCTTGCTTCTTGTGCCTAACTTAAAGGCATTAAAGAAAAGTACTTGTTGGGAGATAACCCAAGAGTTTCCTTGAGTATTGGAAGTTATTACCTCTGTAATGACCTCTCCTTATCCTTTTTGTTTGTTTTTTGTGCCAAGAATGACCTCTAATGAGAGGGAAGTAAGATTTGGGGAGTTTCTGTCTCGAAACAGATTTCTGTCCTCCACAAAAAAATCGTGAGGAGGCTCTGTAACTCGAATTGAGATGAATATTTACAAGTAAATCCCCCAGTATGTTAGCTAACTTTCGTTAGTTCAACACTTTTTGATATGATCAACAGAAGATGTTTGAAAAAATCGGTTTCTACCTGCTGGTCTGTTTTGACAGATTTCTGCCATTATTTGCATTTGCTTCTTATTGATACCTTTTTGAGTTCTCTTTAGGTGAATTGAGCTTTTTGAAGGAGTTACTACAGTAACTTGTGTTTTTAGTGAAACGCCTTGCTGTTTCGAAGCTTTGCCAGAGATCTAATATCTTTTGAATAAGCTAATGTTGCTAATGAAGATTGTGTGAAGTTTTGTGTGAAGGAAAAAATTCAGGTGTAGAGAAAGAATGATGCAATGAGATAAAAAAATGGACAAAAGATCAAGCTTGGGGATGCCACCATGGTGTCCCCCGAAGAAATATCCAAGAGCTACAAGCGTCAAAGCTTGGGGATGCCCAAGGCATCCCCTTCTTCATCAATAAAAAGCCTAGGTTTGTCTAGACACTTCGTTTTTATTGTTTCATGCACAGTTGTGTTGTTCTTGGAGCGTCTTAGTTTTCGTTTTCTTGATTAGTTTGTTTAGTTTTCTTGAGTAGTTTGGACCCCTGTTCTCGCTGTGTCGTTTTGCAAATAAGTTTGCTTGGTGTTGGAAAGGAGTAGTAAGTTCTTGCTTGAAGTGCAAGAGGAGCTTGCATTGACTGTGACTTAGACTTTAGCTTGCCATGCTAGGTGTTGTTTTGACTTTATGTGTAGTGATTATTGCTGTAGCATGTCTTGTTCCAAACATTTGGGATTGCTTAGTGTGCCTTGAAGAAATTATGCGTTGTTTTAGCATGCAAAAGGATAGTATTGTGGTATTTTCCTTTGATGTTTTGCATGGGTTGACTTGGCACATGCTCACACCATGTTATGACTATGAAAAGTCACCATTAGCCTCTATGATCATTTAGTCCTTGACTTGTAGTACCACTTTTTGCTTTGATTAGTATGCTTTGTTGCACTGCATGATTATGGCCATTATTTCTCTCTTAGTTGGTTGCTCCCAGTCTTTTGCTAGCCTCCACTTGTATGAGTAAGTTCTACTCATGCTTCCAACTCCCAAGAAACCAATTTATTACAAAGTGTCCACCATAAACTCCTATGCATGGTGTGTTACACCATTCCAAGTATATTCTTGTTTTCAACTATCTTCCAATTAAAAACTATTTTGTTATGTGAAAACTTAGTGATTAAAGCCCTCACGAACTTGATGGCACACTTTATTGTTTTCCCCTAATAAACTTGAACCATTGTGACAACTTTGTTGTATATGCTTGCACTTATAAGTTGGAATTAGCAGAACCGTGCTATCACGGGGAATATTTTCAACATTTCACTTGTACTTTGTACTTAGTTGATATCATGTTCTTTTGTCTATGGATGTCACCGGTGTGAAATAAAGAGGGAACTTGTAAGTCCATGGAGTTTTTATCCTGTGCTAGAGAAACGCCCGGGCCGCTAGCCTAAGCCATGCCTAATGGTGGAAACTTGCAGCATCACCATAATGAGCTATCTATGACGCATCCTCAATAAAAAGCTATGCATATGGTACATAAAAAGATTGCTGAGATGCTCATTGTCTGCTTGCCTTGTCATTTTGGTTATGGGAAAGCTCCTGTACCATGTGCAAGGGGTACCACGTTGGCAGTTCTCAATGATATGCAAATACTTACAGTGACAAGAACTTACTTGGACCCAAACATGAGTATGCATGAGGTGTGGCCCTTGTATTCAAGGGAATTGATATTGCCAACTTATACTTTGTCAAGCATATACTCCAGCTTTGCCACTTTAACCTTAACCACTTCAAGATGCTTATGATAGGGGCAATGAGGGCTGAAAGCTAACAAGTACCATAATTTTTGGAAGCTCTTTTTGAAACTTGTAATCACTGCTTCCTTTACAAAAAAGGTCTTTCTTCCACCATTATTGAGTCTCCACCTTCTACCTTTAGGCACCATTAAGAGAGCATAGTTGTCATTCTGTGTGCAGTGTTCCAAAGCTTATTACTTGATGCATATTGTGATATTACTTGTTCTTGTGCTATTTGTTTCTAGTTACCCTTGTGAACTTTGTAGGTGTCCTATGCATCTATTTGCTACTCTATGAGGGACAAGCTGATTGCCACTATGCTATGTTTTCTGTATGTGAAACAAACAAACGTTATTCAATGCATGTTATTCATGATCTTTGTTTGTAGCTTGTCATGTTGCATGCATAATTACTATGTCCTATTGTTAGAAATCCATCTTTCATGCACATGTTTAGAGTTCTTTGATCCTAGCTTTCAATGCTTGCAAATGGTTGGATCTTTATTGTGAGGGTGCATGTCACCTCAAAAATTATTCTTTTATCACTTACCTACTCGAGGACGAGCAGGAGTTAAGCTTGGGGATATTGATACGTTGGAAACGTATCTATAATTTTTGATGCTCCATGCTTGTTTTGTATCTACTTTGCTTTTCTTGTCTACACTTTGAGGTACTTTTTACATGTTTTCTGGTACTAACCTATTAACAAGTTGCAACAGTGCCAGATGCCTGTTTTCTGCTGTTTTTGGTTTCAGAAAAGTTAGTAAAGAAATATTCTCAGAATTGGACGGGACAAACGTCAAAGTCAATTACTTTCCGTGGGGAACAAGAAGTCCAGAGGAGAGCCGGAGGGGCCAGCCAGGGGGGCCAGACCCACCCTAGGCGTGGGTGGGCCTAGCCCCGTGCCTAGCTAGGGTTTGCCAACCCTGGTCGCCTCCTCGGTCTCCCCCTTCGCCTATAAGAAGCCCCCGATGCAGAAACCTTAAGCATCCGATCAAATATCCATGAAACCGTTTGTAGTCGCCTCCACCATCTTCCCTAGATCGGGGGGGGGGGGATCTGAAGTTCTTCCCGGCACCCTGCCGGAGGGGAGATCATCCCGGAGGCCTTCTCTTCGGTGTGATGCGTGAGTAGTTCCACCTTGGACTATGGGTCCATGTAGTAGCTAGATGGTTGTATCTCCTCCTTTGTGCTTTCGTGTATATATCTTGTGAGCTCCGTTCACGATCAAGATCTAATCTATTTGTAATCATGCATGTTGTGTTTATGGGGATCCGATGGATATTGAGATTATTATGTTGGTTTGATTAATGGTTTTGTCTTGATGATTCTATCATGTCTGTGTTTTTTGTGATCTTGCATGCTCTCCGTTGTTAGTAGCTATCTTGGCCAAGTAGTTGCTAGTGACTCCAAGAGGGGGTATTTATGCTCGATAGTGGGTTCATGCCTCTAGTTTCCAAGGGAAGTGACAATAATGTCTTCGGTTGTAGATGTGATGTTGTTACTAGGGAGAAAACAATGGTCTCTTGTTCATGGACTGTTTACCTTACACACTTTGCTTAAAGAAGTTGTTTGTTGGTTGCAACTTAATACTGGAGGGGGTTCGGATGATAACCTGAAGGTGGACTTCTAGTCATTGATGCAGTTGGATGGTGGTCTATGTATCTTGTTGTATTGCCCAATCGAATCTCATAGGATCTTTCTGACTAGTAATTGCATTGTTATGCCTTGCTCAGTTCCTGTCAATTGCCCTGCTATAATTTGTTTACCCTTCGTGCCATGTTATTTAGCTAAGGAGAGCACCTCTAGTGAACTATGGACCCCGATCCAATCTTTACCATTGATACATCTTCCACTATTACTTGTTTACTTGCTGCAAACCATTACCTTCCATACCATATGTTTAATCCTTTGTTACAGCAAACCGGTGGGCTTGACAACCTCACTGTTCGTTGGGGCAAAGTCTTGAGTTTGTGTTGTGCAGGTCTCCGCGTTGCTTGCAACACCTGTGTGACGTTTCCTTCCTCCTTCTGGTTCGATAACCTCGGTCTCAACTGAGGGAAAACTTGTTGCTTGTTCTTCACACCTTGCTCTTGGGGTTCCCAACAGGCTGTGCGTAGACAGTCGTCAGGGACCAGCTTGATGGTGTGGGTGTGCGTGGTGGCCTCAAACGCAGTCAACCCGTTGTTTTGCGCGTTGGGCTTCTTCAGGATTGTGGGGTCTTCTTTGTCGACCCTGCTCGCGTATCTGGCGAGCTCCTCTGCGTGGTTGGCCTTCGTGGCGATGACAGCGTCCGCGAGCTGTGCGCCTTTTTCCTCGCACTCGATGGCCATATCGGGGTCGCCGTGGATGGTGATGATGCTGCATGGCCCTAGGAGCTTCATCATGTTATACACGTAATGCGGTGCCGTCATGAACTTGGCGAATGCTTGTCGCCCTAGGACGCAGTGGTAGGGGCTGTTGAAGTTTACCAGCTCGATGACGATCCGCTCGGTGCAGAAGTTGGCTGGTGTGCCGAAGGTGACTGGCAGCGTCACCTTGCCGATCAGGTATGCCTTTCGACCAGGGAAGATGCCGTGGAAGGTGGTGAGGGTCGTCTCGATCATCGACTGCAGAAGCCACAGTCGCCTGAACGTGTCCAGGTAGAGTATATTGATGGATCTCCCGCCGTCCATCAACGTCTTGGGGAGCTAGTAGTCGCCCACTTTGGGCTTGACCACCAGGGCGACTCGCCCGGGATATTCGATCTGTAGCGAGTGGTCCTCGCGGATCCACGTGATGTGCTGTTTGGACCGGTTGAAGAAGTGAGGGACGTCGACCTAGGACACCGCATTGACAGCGACGCCACGGGCAATGACCTTCTTCTTGCGCTTGGTGTCCAGCCCGGTGGAGGTGTGGAGCGAGCCGACTTTGTTGCCTAATGCCCCGCCGTTTGGCGGGTTGTTGTTGGGGTCCTCCCTTGCGTGTCGTGCCTTCTCGATCTCCTTCAGGGAGTGGCAGTCGGCGGTCGTGTGCGTGGTAGGCTTGCCCTCCATGCTATGGAACACACATGGTTGGTTGAGGAGAGCCACGGGGTCGAATTTCGGCCTCGCTCGGTAGTTTCCGCCATCGCGGTGCTGGCCTCTGTTGCGGCGGAATCTCTTGGGGTCGCATGGTGCGTACCCCTCATTGGAGACGAAGTCGACTCGCCCATCACCACGGCGCTTGCCGGTGAGGCGAGTGTTGCTGTAGCACAACTCGTGCTGCCTGCCGTTGTCGTGGACGCTTGGGAGGCAATTTCCACCCGACTCATCGTCAGTTTCTTGCTTCAGATCCTTCTCCGCGTACCGCTTGGCGATCTCGAGGAGGTCTGGGATGTTGTCGAGTGTTTTGTACACCCGCTTGATCTTGGCGACCAGGGGCTCGTACCGGCACGAGTTCTTGAAGCAGTGGATCGCCGTGTCCAGGTGGATGCTGGCCGCGTTGATCCACAGGTCTTGCCACCATTGGACCCAGTTGCGGGTCGACTCGCGGGGTACCTGGACGCACCGCTTCATGTCCTCGATGGTGGTGGCGCAGGTGTAAGGATCCCTCGAAGTGCCTGACGAAGGCCTCGCGCATGTCCTCCCAGGAATCGATGCTATCCACGATGAGGGTGTAGATCCATTGCCAAGTCGCTCCCTCCATCATCAGGGCGAGGTAGCAAGCGGCAAGGAGGTCGATGTGGCCGGATATTACCATCATAATGAGGTATGTGTCCAGCCACACGGCCGGATCGTACGTGGGATCGTACTTTTCGATCTCCTTCGGCGCTGTGAAGTCCGTCGGGTATTTCTCGCCTTGGATCATCGGTCCGAAGCACTGTGGGCTGACTCGACTGAGCGAGCCCCTTGGCTCACCGTCGTTGCGGTTGGTGAGGGTGTGCCTTAGGTTGTTGGGTTGGCGTGCGCGCTAGCTTTGGTTGTTGATGATGTGGTTCCGCACGTTGACTGGCTTCCCGTTGGCGGCGATCATGTTGTTCATCGGTCACGGGTCGTTGGTGGAGAGCGCTGCATGCGCGACCCGTGGTTGGAGCTACAGGGGATCAGGTGGCGGGTAGTTGAGGGTATTTGCCATCGATGAGCGGCCGGTCGAGTCCGCCCTGCTTCCGAAGGAGCGGGAGTACATGCGCCCCCGTGAGTCGGCTCCTACGACTTGTTGCTCGACAACCTTAGCAAGTAGGGCCTTGGTGTACTGGATTTGCAGCACGCCCTCCCCTATGACGTTGAGGTTGGCAACTGCTGCTTGTCCCGTGATGACATTGTCCATCGGGGTGAAGTATAGCGGGAGGCCGTTCGCGTCCCGCTCTTGCAGAGAGATGAGGACTCTCGGCTGGTTGGGAGGGGGCACGCGGCATGGTGGCGGTGAGGAAGCTCCACTCGCTGGTGCTCCTGGTGGTGGACGGGCGCTGAAGTCTGGAGGCGCGTTCTCGCAGATCCTGCGATCAGCCACGCGAGCAGGGTTGTTGTCGTCGTCGAAGTTCAGGGCGCGGCCCTGAACAGTGGGGTTTAGGCACGTCCTGATGCGGCGCTGGTGGTAGAGAGATAGCTCCTGCGCCTTCGATTGCTCGAGGCGAAATTTTTCATGCTCGGCTTGCTCCTTGCGCACTGCCTCTTCCAGGCGTAGGCACATCTCCTCAACCTCCCCCGCCGTCACGGTTGGTGGGATTGGCGTGGAAAAGGGGTCCAGCGGGGCGCTCGCGTTGCTCGCCATGTAGGTCACGATGAAGCGACCGAATCCGGTGTGGAGGTCACCGGAGTTCTCCGAACCAGAGTCGGAGTTGAAGATCCCGAGGATGGATGGATCCTCAAAATCCCCGTCGTTGGAGACTCGCATGATGGAGCCTTCAGGGGACGCGGCGATGATGGACCCGGCGACTGAGGATGGGGTCGCCGAGTCGGCGTCATCGTGTAGGGCCGCGTTTCCGTGACCGCGTTGGTCTCGGCCACGTTGATGTTGGCCAAGTCTTTACTCGAAGGCGAGGTGGTGGATGGTGCGGACCTAACTCTAAGAGAGCCGATCGTGTGGAGGCGACTCACCGATGAGCGTCGAGTCCTCCGAGACGATGACGTCGGTGAAGCCGACGAAGAGGTTGATCGTGCCGACTGGCATGATGACGTTGTGCGTGACCGGGCACAACGCCGGGACGTAGCTGCTGGGCAAGATCTGGAGGATCTCGCCGATGGTGATCATGTGGTCGGTGTCGATCGACCGGTTGAGTGGCAAGTAGGGTCTCGCCGCAGAACTCAGGCCTGACCGGCCAGGCCCCACGATGGGCACCACTGTCGTGGGAATGGCCATGGAAGATGCTGCGAGTGGAAGCGAGTAGTATAACGAGGGGCAAGGACGTCCATCCATCTGCGGTGCGAGATGAGGGCGGAGAATAAGGTTTTACTCAGGTTCCCCCCGGAGGGTAAAGACCTACTCCTGCTAGATTGTATTATTGAGAGATCACAATGGGCGAGCTCGGCGGCTAGGCGGCGACTCGATGGGGTTTATGTTGGAATGTAAGTGCTATGCGTGCCCTAGGGAGGTTTATAAAGGGTCACCTCGCTAGGGTTTACAGATCTACAACCGAGTTGGGTAAGGACTCGGAGGGTTTTGACCTAATCCAACTAGGCCTAGCTACGCTTCTAGGCCTTCAGCTTCTAGTCGCCTGGCTCTGTCTTGGGTCGCGGTCCAGTCGCCGTCCAGCAGGCCCATGATGGCGCCTTGTTGACGAGGGAGCTTCTTTCTTTCTTCCCCGGCAACGGCGCCAGAAAAGCCTTGATGATGCTCGACGTAGCACTTCGTTGGTAACCACAAGCGTAGGGTGTGAAGAGCAAGCAACAAGTTTTCCCTCAGTTGAGACCGAGGTTATCAAACCCGAAGTAGGAAGGAAATGTCACAGAGGTGTTGCAAGCAACACGGAGACCTGCACAACACAAACTCAAGACTTTGCCCCAACGAATCAGTGAGGTTGTCAAGCTCACCGGTATGCTGTAACAAAGGATTAAACGTATGGTGTCGAAGGTAATGGTTTGCAGCAAGTAAACAAGTAACAGTGGAAGATATATCAATGGTAAAGATTGGACCGGGGTCCATAGTTCACTAGATGTGCTCTCCTTAGATAAACAACATGGCATGAAGGGTAAACAAATTACAGCAGGGCAATTGACAGGAACTGAGCAAGGCATAACAATGCAATTACCAGTCAGAAAGATCCTGTGAGATTCGATTGGGCAATACAACAAGATACATATACCGCCATCAAACTGCATCTATGACTATAAGTCCACCTTCAGGTTATCATCCGAACCCCTTCCAGTATTAAGTTGCAAGCAATAGACAACTGTTTTAAGCAAAGTGTGTAAGGTAAACAGTCCACATGTTCCATGAACAAGATACCGTTGTTTTCTCCCTAGTAGCAACAACACATCTACAACCGAAGAGATTATTTTCACTTCCCTTGGAAACTAGAGGCATGAACCCACTATCGAGCATGAATACCCCCTCTTCGAGTCACTAGCAACTACTTGGCCAAGATATCTACTAACAACAGAGAGCATGCAAGACACAAACAACACAGACATGATATAATCATAAAGACAAAACCATTAATCAAACTAACATAATAATCTCAATATCCATCAGATCCCCGCAAACACAACATGCATGATTACAAATATATTAGACCTTGATCATGAACGGAGCTCACAAGATCTATACATGAAAACACAAAGGAGGAGATACAACCATCTAGCTACTACATGGACCCATAGTCCAAGGTGGAACTACCACGCATCATGCCGGAGAGAAGGCCTCCGGGATGATCTCCCCTCCGGCAGGGTGCCAGGAAGAACTTCATATCCTCCCGATCTAGGGACGATGATGGCGGTGGCTATAGAAGGTTTCATGGATATTTGATCGGGTGTTTAGGGTTTCTGCGTCGGGGGCTTCTTATAAACGAAGGGGAGGCTGAGGCGTCGGCCAGGGGCCCCACACCCCTCCCAGGCGCGGGGCAGGGCCCACCCGCGCCTAGGGTGGGTCTGACCCCCCTGGCCAGCCTCTCCGGTCCCCTCTGGACTTCTTGTTCCCCACGGAAAGTAATTGACTTTGACGTTTGTCCCGTCCAATTCCGAGAATATATCTTTACTAACTTTTCTAAAACCAAAAACAACAGAAAACAGGCATATGGCATTGTTGCAACTTGTTAGTAGGTTAGTACCAGAAAACATGTAAAAAGTACCTCAAAGTGTAGACAAGTAAAGCAAAGTAGATACTGAACAATCATGGATCATCAAATTTATAGATATGTCTCCGATGTATCAACATCCCCAAGCTTAACTCCTGCTCGTCCTCGAGTAGGTAAGTGATAAAAGAATAATTTTTGAGGTGACATGCACCCTCACAATAAAGATCTAACCATTTGCAAGCATTGAAAGTTGGTATCAAAGAACTCTAAACATGTGCATGAAAGATGGAGTTCTAACAATAGGACATAGTAACTATGCATGCAACATGACAAGCTACAAACAAAGATCATGAATAACATGCATTGAAAACGTTTGTTTGTTTCACATACAGAAAACATAGCATAGTGGCATTCAGCTTGTCCCTCATAGAGTAGCAATATAGATGCATAGGACACCTTCAAAGTTCACAAGGGTGACTAGAAACAAATATCACAAGAACAAGTAATATCACAATATGCATCAATCAATAAGCTTTGGAACACTGCACACAGAATGAGAACTATGCTCTCTTAATGGTGCCTAAAGGTAGAAGGTGGAGACTCAATAATGGTGGAAGAAAGGCCTTTTTGTAAAGGAAGCAGCGATTAGAAGTTTCAAAAAGAGCTTCCAAAAATTATGGTACTTGTTAGCTTTCATCCCTCATTGCCCCTATCATAAGCATCTTGAAGTGGTTAAGGTTAAAGTGGCAATGATGGAGTATATGCTTGACGAAGTATAAGTTGGCAATCTCAAATCCCTTGAATACGAGGGCCACACTTCATGCATACTCAACTTTGGGCCCAGGTAAGTTCTTGTCATTGTAAGTATTTGCATATCATTGAGAACCGCCAACGTGGTACCCCTTGCACATGGTACAGGATCTTTCCCATAACCAAAATGACAAGGCAAGCAGACAATGAGCATCTCAATAATCTTCTTATATACCATGGGAATATGGTGCTTTTTTCTCTCTTTCCTCTTTTCTCAATGTGTCTTTTTTTATAAGAAGAATGCTTCATAGATGTCACTATGGTGATGCTACAAGTTTCCACCATGATTAGGCATGGCTTAGGCTAGCGGCCCAGGCGTTTCTCTAACACAGGATACAAACTCCATGGACTTACAAGTTCCCTCTTTATTTCACACCGGTGACATCCATAGACAAAAGAGCATGATATCAACTGAGTACAAAGTACAAGTGCAATGTTGAAAGCGTTCCCCGTGATAGCACGGTTCTGCTAATTCCAACGTATAAGTGCAAGCATATACAACAAAGTTGTCACAATGTTTCAAGTTTATTAGGGGCAAAGAATATAAAGTGTGCCATCAAGTTCGTGAGGGCTTTAATCACTAAGTTTTCACATAAAAATGGTTTTTTAATTGGAAGATAGTTGAAAACAAGAATATACTTGGAATGGTGTAACACACCATGCATAGGAGTTTATAGTGGACACTTTGGATTAACTTGGTTTCTTGGGAGTTAGAAGCATGAGTAGAACTTACTCATACAAGTGGAGGCTAGCAAAAGACTGGGAGCAACCAACTAAGAGAGCATAATGGCCATAATCATGCAGTGCAGCAAAGAATACTAATCAAAGCAAAGAGTGGTACCACAAGTCAAGGACTAAATGATCATAGAGGCTATGGTGACTTGTCATAGTCATAACATGGTGTGAGCATGTGCCAATTCAACCCAAGCAAAGCATCAAAGGAGAATACCACAATACTATACTTTTGCATGCTAAAACAACGCATAATTCCTTCAAGCCAAACTAAGCAATCCCAATTGTTTGGAACAAGACATGCTACAACAATAATCACTAAGCATAAGGTCAAAACAACACCTAACATGTCATGCTAAAGTCTAAGTCACAGTCAATGCAAGCTCCTCTTGCACTTCAAGCAAGAACTTACTACTCCTTTCCAACACCAAGCAACTTATTTGCAAAACAACACAACGATAACGGGGGTCCAAACTACTTTATTCAAGTAAACTAAACAAACTAAGCAAAGCAAACAAAAACTAAGACGCTCCAAGAACAACACAACTGTGCATGAAACAATAAAAAGGAAGTGTCTAGACAGACCTGAGCTTTTTATTGATGAAGAAGGGGATGCCTTGGGCATCCCCAAGCTTTGAAACTTGTACCTCTTGGATATTTCTTGGGGTGGAACCATGGTGGCATCCCCAATCTTGAGATTTTGTCCATTCTTCATCTCATTGCATCATTCTCTCTCTACACCTGAAATTTTTTCTTCATACAAAACTTCACACAATCTTCATTAGCAACATTAGCTTATTCAAAAGATATTAGACCTCTGGCAAAGCTTTGGAACAGTAAAGCTTTTCACTAAAAACACAAGCTACTGTAGTAACTCCTTAAAAAATCTCAATTCACCTAAAGAGAACTCAAAAAGGAATCAATAAGAAGCAAATGCAAATAATGGCAGAAATCTGTCAAAACAGACCAGCAGGTAGAAACCGATTTTTTGGAACATCTTATGTTGCTCAAACCAAAACGTGCTGAACTAACTAAAGTTATCCAACATACTGGTGGATTTGTTCGTAAATTTTCATACCAATCCGAGTTACATAGACTCCTCACGAATATTTTTGGTGGAGGACAGAAATCTGTTTCGAGACAGCAACTCCCCAAATCTTACTTCCCTCTTATTAGAGGTCATTATTAGAACAAAAAACAGACAAAAAGGATAAGGAGAGGTCATTACTAAAGTAATAACTTTCAAGACTCAAGGAAACTCTTGGTTTATCCCCAACAAGTAATTTTCTTTAACGCCTTTAAGTTAGGCACAAGAAGCAAGAAGAATCAAGTATTTTCAAATGAGGAAGCATTAACATCAAACCTTGCTTTCAAAGGAGGAGCAAAAAGAAAATTCTCTCTCCTCATAGGGAAGTGTTCAATACCTTTCTTAAATGGAAAATGATATTTAACGGTTCCTTCTTTCATATTAAAGATGGCACCAACTGTTCTAAGAAAAGGTCTTCCCAAAGTAATAGGACAAGAAGCATTGCATTCAACATCCAAAACATAGAAATCAAGAGGGACATAAGCATTGTTTACCATAATGAGAACATAATTAATACTCCCCATGAGTTTCTTCTTAGCATTGTCATTGAGTGGGACATCCAAATAACAATCTTCCATAGGTGGCAAATCAAGTATTTCATAAATCTTCCTAGGCATAATAGAGACACTAGAACCAAGATCACATGAAGCTTTGAGATCAAAGTCATTCACTTGCATATTAATAATGGGTTCCCAGCTATCTTCTACTTTCCTAGGAATAGAAGCTTTGTGTTTTAGCTTCTCTTCCTTAATCTTAACAAGAGCATCTGTAATGTGTTTAGTGAAAGCAACATGCGTATCACTAGAATCAGGACTTTTAGCAAGCTTTTGTAGGAACAAAATCACTTCAGAAATATTGCAACCATCAATATCAAAGTCAAACTTAGCATCACTAGTAGTAGGCATAGTAGGAGTAGGAATAGGGACTACTTGAGGTTTAGTGGTGATGGTGCACACACTATTGTTTCTATCAATTTCAGCTTCCCTTTCCCACTTAGCATGAAGTTGAGCTAACAACCTAACATTTTCATCAATAGTAACTTGTATGGCATGAGCAGTAGCAAAGGTATTTTCCATAGTTTCAGGTTTAGCAGCCATTTTATTAACCAAGGAAGTTTGAGCTTCAGACAAAGAGGATATATTTTTCTCAACAGTTAAAAGCTTTTCCTCTATAGTCTTATTGAAAGTGGTTTGTTTACTAATAAAGTCTTTGAGCATGACTTCAAGTTCGAAAGGGGCACTTATAGCATTATTTTAAGAGCTTCCACAGGAATTGCCATTATTAGGAGGATAAGGCCTATAATTGTTATTGCTAGAAAAATTATTTCTATAGGCATTGTTGTTGAAATTGTTGTTTCTAATGAAGTTCACATCAACTTCCTCTTCTTGAGCAACCAAAGAGGCTAAGGGAACACTATTAGGATCTAGAGGAGCTTTCCCATTAACAAGCATAGCCATAATAACATCAATCTTTTCAATCAAAGAGGAAGTTTCCTCAACAGAATTTACCTTCTTACCATGTGGAGCTCTCTCAACATGCCATTCAGAGTAGTTAACCATCATATTATCAAGGAGCCTTGTTGCAGCACCCAAAGTGAGGCCCATAAAGGTACCTCCAGCAGCAAAATCCAACAGATTTCTTGAGGAGAAGTTCAAACCTGCATAAAAAGTCTGGATAATCATCCAAGCACTGAGTCCATGAGTGGGGCAATTCTTAACCAAAGATTTCATTCTTTCCCAAGCAGGAGCAACATGTTCACTATCAAGCTATTTAAATTTCATCTTAGCAGGAGGATAGTATTTTCCAATAAAAGCATCTTTGCACTTAGTCCAAGAATAAATACTATTTTTAGGCAAGGACAACAACCATTCTTTAGCTTTTCCTCTCAAGGAGAAAGGAAAAAGCTTGAGCTTAATAATATCTCCATCTACATCCTTATACTTTTGCATCTCATAAAGTTCAACAAAGCTATTAAGATGGTTAGCATGATCATCAGAACCAGCACCAGAAAGTTGCTCTCTCATAACAAGATTCAACAAAGTAGGCTTAATTTCATAAAAGGTAGCATCAGGAGTAGGTGGAGAAATAGGTGTGCTAAAGAAATCATTGTTGTTGGTGCTAGTAAAGTCACACAACTTGGTGTTCTCAACAGAGTTCATTTTGGCAAAGGTGGGCAAGCCAAAAACAATAGCAGCAACTAGAGCAGGAAGTAATTTTTTTGTGTTTTTGAATAAAGAAAGCAAACCAAACTAGGCTAATTTTTTTGGGGTTTTCTGGAAAGAGGCAAACAAAACCAAGCAAAAGAAACAAAGCAAACTAAAAATAAAGTGAAGAGAAAGGAAGTGAAGGACTCCCCTTGTGAAGACGTCCTTCGCCTCCCCGGCAACGGCGCCAGAAATATTGTTGATGGCGCCTTGTTGACGAGGGAGCTTATTTCTTTATTCCCTGGCAACAGCGCCAGAAAATCCTTGATGATGCTCGACGTAGCACTTCGTTGGTAACCCCAAGCGTAGGGTGTGAATAGCAAGCACCAAGTTTTTCCTCAGTTGAGACCGAGGTTATCGAACCAGAAGGAGGAAGGAAATGTCACACAGGTGTTGCAAGCAACGCAGAGACCTACACAACACAAACTCAAGACTTTGCCCCAACGAATCAGTGAGGTTGTCAAGCTCACCCGTTTGTTGTAACAAAGGATTAAACATATGGTGTGGAAGGTAATGGTTTGTAGCAAGTAAACAAGTAACAGTGGAAGATATATCAATGGTAAAGATTGGATCGGGGTCCATAGTTCACTAGAGGTGCTCTCCTTAGATAAAAAAACATGGCATGAAGGGTAAAAAAAATTACAGCAGGGCAATTGACAGGAACTGAGCAAGGCATAACAATGCAATTACCAGTAAGAAAGATCCTATGAGATTTGATTGGGCAATACAACAAGATATATAGACCGCCATCCAACTGCATCTATGACTAGAAGTCCACCTTTAGGTTATCATCCGAACCCCCTCCAGTATTAAGTTACAAGCAACAGACAACTTCTTTAAGAAAAGTGTGTAAGGTAAACATTCCACATGTTCCATGAACAAGAGACCATTGTTTTCTCCCTAGTAGGAACAACACATCTACAACCGAAGAGATTATTTTCACTTCCCTTGGAAATTAGAGGCATGAACACACTATCGAGCATAAATACCCCCTCTTGGAGTCACTAGCAACTACTTGGCCAAGATATCTACTAACAACGGATAGCATGCAAGATCACAAAAAACACAGACATGATAGAATCATAAAGACAAAACCATTAATCAAACCAACATAATAATCTCAATATCCATCGGAGATCCCCGCAAACTCAACATGCATGATTACAAATAGATTAGATCTTGATCATGAATGGAGCTCACAAGATCTATACATGAAAGCACAAAGGAGGATATACAACCATCTAGCTACTACATGGACCCATAGTCCAAGGTGGAACTACTCACGCATCATACCGGAGAGAAGGCCTCCGGGATGATCTCCCCTCCGGCAGGGTGCCGGGAAGAACTTCAGACCCCCCCAATCTAGGGACAACGGCGGCGGCTACAGAAGGTTTCATGGAGATTTGACCGGGTGCTTAGGGTTTTTGCATCGAGGCTTCTTATAGGCGAAGGGGAAGGCCAAGGCGGCGGCCAGGGGCCCCACACCCCTCCCAGGCGCGGGGCAGGGCCCGCCCGCGCCTAGGGTGGGTCTGGCCCCCCTGGCCGGCCTCTCTGGCTCCCCTCTGGACTTCTTGTTCCCCACGAAAAGTAATTGACTTTGACGTTTGTCCCGTCCAATTCCGAGAATATTTCTTTACTATCTTTTCTGAAACCAAAAACAGCAAAAAACAGGCATCTGGCACTGTTGCAACTTGTTAGTAGGTTAGTACCAGAAAACATGTAAAAAGCACCTCAAAGTGTAGACAATTAAAGCAAAGTATATACTAAACAAGCATGGAGCATCAAAAATTATATATACGTTTCCGACGTATCATCCCACTCGCTGAGAGTATGATCCCGTAGGGAACGTCCTTCTAGGTATACCCCACTCGGCATATCCCCATCATCCACCATGTGGCACCCCTCCGGTCGCCCTTCGGTCTCTGTGTTTGATACGTCCAATTTGCATCACCATTCTATATCATAATTTGCCTCTATTCATTGATATATTTCATATTAATAGGTGTTACTTATGTCTTTTCATCTATTTTTCCATATTGGATAATTCTTGGAGGATGAACTGCCAGAGCCAGGATTCTGATGGAAAAAGAGGTGTCTTGATGCAATTTCGTGAAGATCAGAAAAATATAGAAAAACTATGGAAACCCTATTTTCCCAGAAGACGAAAAATGCCAGAAGGGGAGGCGGAGATGGGCCATAGGGGGCCCACACCCCTAGGCGCGGGCCACCCCTAGGCCGCGCCTACAGGGGGTGTGGCCCACTTGGCCCACCTCTAGCTCCACCCTCTTTCCTATATCTTCTCCTCGCCATCAACACCATCATCAAGCTAGACTTCTTTGGGATCATCATCATCCACACCATCATCTCCACCAGCACCATCATCATCACTCCATCCCGCTGTATCAATCGTGTTTGATCTTGCATAGTTCTTAGGGGAAACTTTCCTGGTGTTGATTACTATTATAGTTGATGCTTGTGAGTGGAACCATTGGATTATTATTTATGTTCAGATTGTTATCCATTACCATATCATCTTTGATCTTGATCCATATGATGTCCCGTGAGTAGTTCGTTCTTGAGGACATGGGAGAAGTCATGTTGTTAGTAGTGGATTTATGTTGAGATATTATTCAATGTTTTAGTATTTAAGTTGTGGTGCTATTCTTCTAGTGGTTTCATGTGAACGTCGACTACATGATACTTCACCATTTATGGGCCTAGGGGAATGCATTGTGTATTTGGCTACTAATTGTGGGGTTGCTGGAGTGACAGAAACCTGAACCCCCGTTAGGAAACCATTGCACAAGGGAGTGTAGGATCTTAGAGTTTAAGGTTGTGGTTAGGTTCATACCTTAATTGATTTCTTGTAGTTGCGGATGCTTGCAAGGGGTTTAACACAAGTATGTATTAGTCCAAGTAAGGTTGGTACATTAGCACAGGTTCACCCACACAACACTAACAACACCAAAGAAGACTACTCGGCTATATGAAGCAAAAGCACTTGACAGAATTCCCATGTGTCCTAGAGAACTTTTGATCCTTATAAGTATTTCCACCGGCTTGTCCTTTGCAAAGAAAGGATTGGGCCACTTCATACAATATTCTGTTGTCTTTATTACTTGCACTTTATTTCCTTGCTTTATCAGAAAACCCCTAAAAATCTGTTTTCTAAGTATTTACAGAGATTTCCTGCTCCATACCACTAGTCAAAACCTTCTGCTCCTCGTTGGGATCGACACTCCTATTTATCAAAACTACTACGATACACCCTCTATACTTGTGGGTCATCAGTGTTCTCCTCGGTGAAATATTGACTTTGTCTTTTGTCCAGTCCAATTCCGAGAATATTTCCTTACTAGCTTTTCTGAAACCAAAAACAGCAGAAAAAAAGCAACTGGCACTGCGACATCTTCTTAGTAGATTAGTCCCAGAAAATGTATAAAAATACCTCAAAGTGTAGACAAAGCATAGCAAAGTGGATACTAAACAAGCATGGAACATCAAAAATTATAGATACGTTTACGATGTATCAAGGCATAGCTAGGTAAGATAACCGAGAGTCAAACTCTCATTCTATCTAAATTTGTAGGTAAAGTTGAGCTCAATCCAGTAGAAGACCTCAAGATGATAAGAATCCAAAGGGAGGAGCCTGAAGAACTTGATTATAGTAATGTGCCACCAAACTACACAATTTAAGATCTGGTAAAAAAGGATCAGTATCAAGATTCCATTAAGTGAAGGAAATGAGGAAGCCATGTATAAACACTTCGTTAATAAGGTAGCAATCAAGGTACGTGAGCTTGAGGAAGAATATAAGAAAATTGCTAAAAAAATTACCTGTTAAGATAGATGATATATTTGAGCCTACTATTAAGATTAAAATTGGGACTAATGAAATAGCTGGACTATGTGACCTAGGTGCAAGTGTTTCAACAATTCCAAAGAGTCTTTTTAATAAGTTAAACCTTGATTTTTTTGAAATCACCAAATTAAAACTGCATCTTGCAGATTCTACTTACAAACAAGCAGTAGGAATTAAAGAGAATACCTTAGTATACATTAAATGTTGTCCTACTCTTATTGATTTTGTTATTGTTGACATGCCTGAAGATGCTACTGCTACTTTCATATTAGGCCATTCTTTCTTAAGAACTATTAAGGCTTTGATTAATTTGCATGAAGGGAACAAGAAGCTCCAATTGCCTTCACGGGATCCTTTTGTTATTCATTTTCTCAGGAAAAAGAAAGCCAAGCAAGATGAGAAGGAGGCCATCACTTTGAAGGACAACTATTTTGGAGTGGGTGTTCCACTCATCTGGCCTAAGTGAGCAATACTAAGGTCAAGATATTGACCATAAAAGAGCGCTGCATGGGAGGCAACCTATGTGAAATAAAGGTTTGATTAAAGTTTTTAAGTTTTAGTTTAAATTTTATGTTGAATAAAGAGTGCTAGAAAACTCCAATGAGAAGGAGAGATTCAGCGGTACTAAAAATTCCAGTTTTATAAATGCCAAAGTTGATCGGCAATTTAGTCTATCATTTTTTTTGTCAAAACAAGGTGTTTCGCTAAGATTCAGTCTAAAAAGTAATTCTTGAAGAAATATAATTTTTTTGATGTATACAGAAGCTTTAACGATAAACTATACGGCAGAAATAAATATTCCAGTCGTATAGTTCCGACCGTATAGTTATTTGAGCCATCGACAATTTTTCTTCTCCAGATACAGAAGGTTTAACGACCAACTATATGGCGGGAAATTTATTCCGGTTGTATAGTTTCGGCCATATAGATATAGCCGCCAGGATAGAAACCCTAATTTTTTGCCGTCAGACCAACTATACTGTGGGAACAAATTGTTCCAGCCGTATAGTTTCGACCATATAGTTGCGTCCGACCACTTAAACGCATGGGAAGGTACCCAAAACACCAAAACTTCAATCCTTTTTATCTCTTCTACCTCCAAACTCTCTCAAAACCTCAAGGGATCTTCACCTCTACTCAATTTCGTTCGATTTCCTTGCATACAAGTGATCTACGTTATGTTTCTCCTCCGACCATTCAATTAATTTTCACGAATTCATCTCTGATCTATTGTCATTATCAATCTAGGGTGAGACTTGTTTTGAACTATTTGCCATAATTCTCTTGCTTAGATTATTATGTTGAGGAGATTCTTTAGTGTGCTATGATGAGGAATATGCTATAACTATTATTGTTGGATCAAAAAGTTTTATATTTGTCTTTCTTATTTATTTTGAGAAGATGAACATGAGGAGCCAAACGCGTGATCTTGCCGCCGCTAGTTCTTCTCGGGCTGCAGCTCAGGAACACATGGGGTTTCCATTCAAGAACGAATCCCACCGTGATCGTTTTGACATGATTAAAAACCAAGAAGTCAAGGCAACCAAGTGGGTTTGTCCCGTTATATTGAACCAACTCAATATTTCTGATGACTTTAATTTACTTTGCAATAGGGTTGGCCTGAAAAACTTTGTATTTCATGATGCACCAACCTATCGCCGGTTAACCACTGAATTTCAAAGTTCTTTGAAAAGCACCATTAAAGCATGACATGGGGAGGATAGGATTTTTTCCGACTCATGAACAACAATTATTCATTATCACTAGATGAATGGTGCAATTGTTTTGGTTTACCCAACAATGATCCTAATGCTCTACGCGCATCTTTTACAGACATAGAACCTTCCCCTGAACTCTGCTACTCCCTCCGATCCATATTACTTGTCATTGAAATGGATGTATCTAGATATGTTTTTGTGCTAGATACATCCATTTCAATGACAAGTATTATGGATCGGAGGGAGTATAATAGAATGAGCTTTACTTCTAGAGTCAGTAGAGGGAAAAATATTCAACATCCTACTATTCGCTATTTATTCTATGTTATTGCTAACACCTTGCAGGCGTGTAATGCGTTTACAAGACTCAATGAGGAGGACATCTTAGTCTTTGCAAAAAGCTGCTTTCAACTATGACAACTTGTCACTCCACCTGGGCGCAATTCTTGTGTGCTACATAGATTACCAATCCTCCCAAAGCCAAGGAAAAATCACTTGTGGAGGCGTCATCACCGTGCTTGCCAATACCCCGGGCAATGACCTAGGTGAGTTACAAACCGGTGCTAGGTGAGCGACCTATTAGTTTCTCTACTTTGAGGGCTTGTGGAATGCTTGCTAGGAGAGGTGGTATTTATTATCTGCATATTGGTGGAGCTGGGCGTCTCTACCCCTCTCCTTTGCCTAATGGTGTTTTCTCTATCGAGGAAGGAAGCGTGCTTTATGACTTGCAGGTTGAGTAACACCAACCCAAGGAGGAGGTTCAGGAAGAGGATGAGGACCAAGAGGAGGAGCAAGAAGTCCCTCATCAAGGAGAGCAGCCACCAAGCCGGTTCGCTACATGTCAAGACTTCCAAGAACTCGGAGGGACTGTGGAGGGGATGCATAGTCTCTCCCTGAACCTCCGAGAAACAACGAGTAACTAATCAACTCAATTTGCAGACTGGAGTCACAACTTTTTTCCCCCACCTCAATGATTTGAAGGGCTTGCAAAAGCCTAAGCTTGGGGAGGTTTTCTATCTATTTTTGTTTTGGCTTTCATTTGCTTTATGTTATTTTCGAGGTTATGCTTTTATTTGAGTTTATAAGCACTTGTGTTGGTTTCCCCAACACTTTATCTTTAGTTATTTTATTTTGTTTGAGATTTTCAAGCAGAGCTTTGCCGCCAATTTTCAGTTCTTTAATTTCCCTTCTAAAAAACCACAAAAATATTTCTCCATTTATCTTTATTTTCCCTCTTTCTTTCTTTCTTTCTTTTTGCCTCGAGGTTCTCATGTATTTGCAGGAGAGTGGTCGACTTTGAGTTTCCAAGAAACAAATAAAAAGGGAAGAGAGAAGTGGAACCAAACATGAGAGGTATGCCTTATGACTCCCCACTTTTGAAGTTTGAGAAACCCATGCTAGCTAGTAGTAATGCTAAGATGTTATATCGGTGGAGTGAGTCTTTATATTGTAGTAAAATTTTGTTTGCATGGGTATTTAATTGAGTATGTTTTGTTCCAGCTCTTGTAGTTAACCAAGTCTTGCCTAAAAAATTGTAAACAATTGAAATAAGAAAAAGTCTCACAATTGAAGACTTGGGTGTTGTAGTGTTTAGTCTTGAAAGCTTATTCCTAGAGACACTCAACACCACAGAAAATAATGATTGACTTGATAGCTCTTTTTGAAAAGGTTTGTTCAATTGAATTAATGTTTAGAGGTTTTTGTGAGCATGCCAAAGTTTGACTTGTGAATCATAAGAATGATATAGCTTTATGCGTGTCAAACTTCATGGGATGCCAATAACTCTGCTAGCCTACGAACAATCTTAATGGAGGAAACTCCAAGATTTCTGCTATGAGTTGATTAAACATATGTAGGAGCAATGCTATAATGGGTAAGATTCTTGGCACTCCCGGGTAGCTGTAAACATGATGGAATCACACCTCTGGCTAATATGAGTAATCATTATTCGAAAGGAACAAAAAACTTAGTGATTCCACGAGTGTCCATCACAACCCGATAAACTAATGATTTTTTTAGCATGCTCTCAATTACTTAAGAACTGAAATTCTCGAAGGACAATGAATAGAAAAGTAGTGCTTGGAAAGTCTTGATTTAATGATGTGGGAGAATTGAGATACTTTAGTGTATATTCTTTTCATGACGAACTCTCACACTCTTAATTTTATATGATTACACTTTATTGTTGAAAGGCAAGATTATGAGTTGTTACATGATGGAATAAAGTTTACTCTTTTGAATCATCCATGCTTACAATAATTTTGCTGCTCTATAAGGATTCATGAAACCTGTGTGATATGCTTGCCATTTCTCTTCTATGCTAAAGTTTTTCAGATTAATAAAGTGGAGGAAACATGAGACTACCAATCATGAGTAAGATCATCATCTTGTTATTTGAGTTTAAATGCTGAGTTCCTTTTGAGTTTGGTTTTCTTGCTCGAGGACGATCACGTTTAAGCTTGGGGAGGTTGATGGCTATGAAATATATCCATCCACGTCCACATTTAAACTAGATATTATTCATATATTTGATGAAATATCTCTCTAAACCCTGCCACTAATGCCTAATGATCAAAGGAGTATGGAATCCTTTCTTGCTATTTTTCCCTGCATAGATAATGACGTATGATGATGGGAATCACTACATAAATGCTAAAGATACGAGATTTCCAACACGTCAAAGAAACCAGGAACCGTGAAGTGGATACAGACAAATTAATGACCAAATATACGACGGGAAATTTATTCCGGCCATATAGTTTTGGCCGTATAGTTGTCCTCGACTCCATTAGGTCAAAAAGAACAACTTTCGTGAAGGGCGCCCTATATAAAGAGGCTTCAGGCAATGGAAAACAATGCTTCTTTTCAACCTCAACTCTCCCTACCACCAGAAGCTGCCACGCTGGAGGAATATATCTAGATCTAAATCTTCAAACCCTTCTCCACCACCATAGCCATCTTCCACCACTTGTAATAGTAGATCTCTTATCCAATGGTGAAATTGTAAGACTATTTTCTATCAACCTTATGATCTCTATTACAATGTTTATGATTGTTGATTTCATCTCTATGTGTGAGTAATTCTCCTTGGGCTAAGGGCTTCGGCCTAGACATGTAGCTTTTTGTGCATGTTATTTAGCATAGATGGGATCATGTATTAGTATGACATGATGATTCTAGTACACTATCTTTCCTCAATCTAAGGACTTGTCAGGTACCCAAGACCCCGAGGATTGATCCAGGTATAGGGAGTGTGAGTAATCACTGATCTGCAGGATGGAAACTCCAGTGACAGAAGGGGTAGTATGGCTGTATGTGAGGAATTTACTTGGGATTAACGGTGACATCACTATGCATATCATTAGTTATCTTTCTTCTATGGATGAGACTAGTAGGTTATTTCTATAAGCGGTTGCGGAGGCGATAACAATTATGGATGCACTGCCCACATATAATTATCTTGCTCTAACAATTACATGCATACTTTATTATTATATTTTATTCCTATCAGATGTTTGCACAGCTACTGGTGAAAACCGAAGACCCTAGGCCCTCTCTCTCTCCATCATCAACAACAACAAAATTATCACAAACTCTTGGTCCGGTGAAAACACAAAATGAATTCTAAAACTCTCGAAGGTTCGTTTAAGTAATCTCACTTTGCTTTCTGCTTCCTGAGGATTCGATAAACCTAGGTCTACTAGGGAAAAAGAGCTATACTACATCCGTAATCTGGATCGAAGGTATAATTATTGCAAATCTTTTGTACTTTGGATATTGGTGAAATAGTGGGATAAAGTGACCCGGACAAACTTTATATGTCCTCGCACATGAGACATGTTCCACGCTTGACATGCAACTAGTTTTGCATAAATGGCTAGCGGGTGTCTATCTCTCCCACTATAGTTGATATCTGATTTACAACGGTATGTTTAATAACTTGGTTATCACCGTTGTGGTTGAAGTTTGCAGGTAGATCGGTTCTTTCCTAGAAATCCCAGAGCCAAAAAAAACTTGCAAAAGATAAATTAGAGGCGTCTAGATTTATTTTTGCTGGGCATGTGTCATGATATGGTAAATGTTATAATTTTAGTATGTTAAGATACTCTCGGAAATTATAAAAAATAAGTGGGAGTGCCATATACCTTGGTGTGACACAAATAGAAGGATAAAGATCATACCATGATGCACAATATAGTGATCAAGTGCAAGAACAATATCATGTCACTTTTTACATATGATGTTTGTTTGCATCTTATTTATGCTTATGTCTAGCTTAGAACTTGGCGATGGTATTATAAGATGATCCCTCCTAATAAATATCAAGATAATAATATGTTCTTCCTTAGTATGCAACGTTAAGAAATTTCATCGTTTAGAAGCACCACGTGATGATCGGGTGTGATAGACTCTATGTTCACATATAACAGGTGTAAGACAGTTTTACACACGCGAATACTAAGGTTCTTACTTGGAGAGCCTAGCATGTACAGACATGGCCTCAGAACATGAACCGAAAGGTAAAGCACGCGTCATATGGACGATATGATGCCCATACGATGCTCACCATTGGCGCTACGCCACCACTCGTGATGATCGGTCATGGCTTACTGAATTTGGTTCGTCTAATCACTAAAAATGACTAGAGGGATGCCATTTTTGAGTGGGAGTTCATATAGTAATATGATTAAAGTTGAGCTCAATTTATCATAAACTGAATCGAAGTAAATTTTCATACTTCATTGTAGTCACTGGCATTCGTTTACTACCTTGTGTTTAGCTATGATTGAGATAATATAACTATAGGATTCTGGAATTTTTACTTTACGAACTGGTATCGTATTGTTTTATGAGTGTCAATCTAAAGTTTAAAGTACTATTGTAAAATTTCGGCAAAACCTCACTTACTCCATGAAATTCGATAGGTTTTTTCGAATAAAGAGTAACAAAATTCCAGCGTTAGTATCTAAATATCATGCTTGCCTCCATGATCTTTGTTATTCGAAAGTTGTTTCAGTATCAAGGTTATATAGGAGCTGAAAGAATTGTTTCAAAAACCATCATGCGTGAAAGATATTGTGATATCTAAAATACCATTTGGTTGGAATATGATAGAATATAATTTTAGTAAGATACATGTTCTCGTATTGTATGAGAATTTGCAAAGTTTGGAGACGCTAGGCGTCCCGATCTCCCAAAAGGTTTCGAAAACTAACATTATATTCGTGATTCGTCCTTATGAGCTATATTAGCTTTATCATGAAAGTTGGCATGATAAGGATGGATAAAAGATGTATGTAAAATGTTTACTACATTAAACGGATTACTAAAAGGAATGGAATTTGAAAGAATACCAAACATTTGATGATGGTGATCTACATCAAAAGTACAAGTCCAAGGATATTAGTGTTTGACTAATGGGATTTGGAATTTGTGTCATATATATGGCACCACTATTGATGTTGATTGATTCTTTTAAAAAGGAAATATTGGAAGAGAATCTGGTAAATATTTGGCAGAAAAGAAAAAGACTGGAAAAGTCTAGCTTAGGTATATAGATGATATACATGTTATGGGTGTATTATTTGCTTGTTAAACATTGTGGTTCTTGGGTATTGGATACCGGATTTGTTGATATAAAGTGTCATATAGAACAACACAATTCATGAATTGCAGTGGCCTAAGTAACTAGCCAAAAAATATGTGATGATATTCATCAAAAACAAATAAAGTGTTATTGTGTTTCTTGTTGACATCAAAGCTTGCCTTCAAGATTTTTATTAATAATTGTTATTTTGTTTTGGTATTATGAGAATAATGGTTATTCAAATAATTACCGTATTCCATAGAATATAGATGAACTTTTTACAAATCTTGTTGGATAAATCACGTCCATAAACACTGATGCTAAAAAGCCGCAAGATGAATGATTGAAATATCACTTTTGAGTGGCATCACCGTTTAAATTATATTGGAAAGAAAACAAGAAGAAAACTCCATGTTAATGTATTTTGAGAGTCTTCTAATTTTGATCAATTGACACTTCTCAAACGTTCCTAGAGATAATTAAAACCTTGTTCATGGGCCAAAACAGAACGAACGATTAAATTACTGGACATTGTGCATATTGATGTCGATAGTCCATTATGTGTATTTGTGAGCGATGGATTCAAACTTAATATATTTTAACCAAAGATTCAAGTTAATATATGTATATTTACTTAATCAGGGAGAAGTATGAAACATTTGAAAATGTTCAAATGATTTCAATATGAAGTGGAAAATCATTGTAACAAGAAAATAAAGAATTTATGATTGGATCATAAAGGAACATATTTGAGTTAAAAGTTTAGCAAAACACCTATGATTTGTGGAACCATTCCATTGGCTTGTGTTTCTGAAAGACCAAATGAGTATGGAGTGTTCGTGAAATGTAATCGAACCTTGTTTGACATGGTAGGATTAACGGTGTTGTTTATAAAATTGTCATTATATTTTAAAGATTAAGCTTTAGTGACTACCGCTTTTACACTGAAAAGAGCTCCATCATGATCTGTTGAAATGACATCATATGAGTTATGGTTTGGGATAAAACCCAAGTTGTCTTTTTTTTATTTCGGTATGCTAGGCATAAGTAAAAAGTTAACAACCGAAGTCGGATGAGCATGTCTTTGTAGGTTATTTTGAATAACCGTTGGGTATTCCTCCATAGCACCAAAGACAAAAGTGTTTGTCTCTTAGAACGTCAAGTTTCCCGAGAAGGATTTTTTTGCGAAAAGTTAAGTGGGAGGACAATAGAACTTTGATAGGTTATTGAACCTTAGCTATATGTGCTAAGTTGCGTAGTGCTAGAAAGTGTCTCGGAGGCAGCCACAATGCTCATGGATCACGTGCCTCAAAGGTTGTGGTCACGGAGATATAAGTTCCTATTGAACCGCGTAGGTTAGGTAAACAATTAAATACTAAGATTTGAGATTAAATCATTATTGTTTGACAATACTGAACCAACTACATGCAAAGAAGCGATGATGTTCCCTAACTCCATCAAATGGCTTGAAGCCATAAAATCCTTGATAGTTCCATACACGAGACAACAAGTTAATGAACTTGGAAGACCCTCTAGAAGGCATGAAGCCTATCGGTTATATTTGGATCTATAAAAACACAGGCATGGATGTTTCACATCTATGAAATAGTCAACATGTCGGTAAAAGAGTTTATGACAATATTCAAAGAGTTCAATACGACAAGATTCGATCTTTCGTAACGATATTTAGTCTGGACGGATTAATGTAGCAACCACTATATATATCTCAATTGTTGTATATGCTAGTTTAACAAACAAAACAAAACTCTTCTAACAGAATGGTTGCCTAGGACGTGTACGTAACTGTTGGAGATATGTTCAAGAGGCAATAATAAAGTGGTTATTATCATTTCTTCATACTTATGATAAATGTTTACATACCATGCTATAATTGTATTAACCGGAAACATTGATACTTGTGTGATTTGTAAACATAAAAGAGTCCCTAGTAAAGCCTCTTGTTAAACTAGCTTGTTGGTTAATATAAGATCATGGTTTCCTGATCATGAATATAGAGATTGTAACATCCCAAAAATACCAAACTTAGATCATCAAAATTCTAATCATCAAGATTAGGGCTAACAAAAACTTTTCTAAATAAAATCATGAATGCATGCATATGTGTATGCATAGATTTTGAAATCCTTTAAACCCACCTTGTTTGTGTGATCCATTGCTTGTAAAATGTTTCTTAGGTGAAATAAACATCATCTAAAACATTTCCCACACTTTTCCTAAAGACAAGTAAATCAAAACAAATATATTAAGTGAATGGTCATTTTGACCAATTTAACTCCCATACCTACTTTGGCTGTCTCAAACTTTCAAAACCTAACAGAAACTTTTCTGGATCTTTGCACCCCTTGAACGTACTCATAACAAGGTATCAAGGCCCACTTTGTGATCATCCAGAAACTTTCAAATGCATAATTTAAATGACAATTCAAAATTGAATCTTCTTCATATGGGAAGATCCCACTTTTTCAAAACCCACTCAAACAAGCTCAATTTTCAAAACCCAAGCATCTGCAGACTCACCAGCACCAACCTAGCAAACCCACCAAAAATCATTTCAAAATTCAAAACTTGATTTCATGCGGCCATTTCATCAAACAGGTTGCAGACACAAATCAACAAAAACATCAAACACTATAGTGTGCAGTAAATTTGGCCTAACTTGTTCCCTAGTTAGCTCACACACAACTCAGTAGATCATCTAGAAAGATTAGCCCAACACTAGCACCCCTGTGAGCTTGCCATTGCCATTAATGGTGAACAGCCGAGCACACCCATGTCACCCCATTGTGGACAGCAAGCTAGAGGAAGAACTAGCCATGCCAACCTTGTCTAGGAGGCAGCCCACCGTCCACCGCCACTCCCTGTCCCAGCCTCGAGCGTTGCCAAGCCCTGGACCACGCGCACAAGCCGCGCCCAGACCATGCCGAGCGTGCGCCAGAACGTCACCCTCGACCATCACCCACAGACCGCGCGCCGCCCTCGCCGCATGCACACACGATCACCACCGACCCAGGAGACCGCCAGACATCCCCGTTTACCGCCCCGTGCCATACAGCCACCGCCCGCCGTCGAAGTCGCCGCCTCTGCCACGCAGAGCACTGCCCGTTCCAGACCAAACCACACCGCCCCATGCCTCGCGACCATGTCGTTGAGCATCGCCAGGAGACACAGCACCGTCCCCTACCCTTGCCCATGCCATTAGCCGCCTGTAACGTCGCCCCCGATGAGCTCACCGTGCACCCCGACGGTCCCCTCGCTCGACTATAAATAGAGGCCACCCCCGCACGATTTCTTCACACCATCTCACTCCCCTCTCCTCACTGATCGTGCCACACCATTCCCAGAGCAAGGCGAGCACCACCTCACCAGAATTTCAGTGGAGCCTGCCGCTGCCGGAGAAGAAAGGAGCCAGCGATTGGAGCCGCCCCAGGAGCTGCTGCGACCACCCCTGAGTTCGCCGTCATCGACTACGTCGTTCGCCCGCCTCGCCGACCCTCGCCAGTACCCCGGTGAGCCCCCAGCGACCCTCACTGGCCACACTAGGTTTCGTTCTCGCCGGAGCTGTCTCGCGTCGATGATGACTCCCAGCCGTTAGATTAGAACTAGATCGAACGATCCACGTTGCCCCATACTGCTTCGCCCAGCCCCGTGTCACTGATGAGTGGGGACACCCACTTAAACAGCCCACGGGAGCACTGCGCTTAGCAGGCCGGCCCGTTAGATTTTCCCGCGCAGCCCAGTTATTCAAATTAAACCTTTTTATATTTCAATTCCAACACACTTCTGTACCCAACTTCAAAAATCAACCCAGATCGATTCAGTGCACCAATTTTGTTGGAAAGGTCTGTGAATGCTGAATCCAAGCCCGTTGGATTCAAGTCATTTGGATCTATAGATCACCCTTGGTAAAAATAACAAGGCAGAAGCTTTTCTGCATTCAAACATTTTTCAAATTTAAACCCTAATAGCTTTTGAGTTGATTCCAACTCTCAAAAATCACATTTAACCATACCTTTTAGAATATATAAAAATATATAGGTTTACTTGCAGAAATATTGCTCAAGTAATAAAAGAATGCTCCATAAGCATTTCTAGCCACTTTAATTAATTAAAATAAAAGGGTAAAACCTTATTAAATTGTGACACCACTTTAAATCACATTCCCATGGACTACAATATGTGGTGATGACATGTGTCAACATGATCCCATGTTTAGTTTGGAGAATATTAAATCTTAAGTAGTTTTTCAATGAGTAGAAATTACTTTTCTAAAAATAAAAAAATAAAAAAAGATTTAAACCAAGCCTTAACCTTGTAATGTTAGAGATGATGCTAGATCATCTATAGGACCCTTGTGTGTGATGATTGCAAGTAGTTAAGTATTGTTTGGTGATTGTGTACCTCGTATTTATTCATAGACGCTAGTACCGACCAAGGATACGAGGAGGAAGGAGGATACTACGAAGAGGAAGCTGAGGAGAACTTCAACCACTGCTCTGCACAAGGCAAGCTGATACTATACCAATGCAAGCTTATATTGACACTGATGCAAGCCTTACTAATCAAGTTGACCTATGCAAGCTAACCCTTGCAAGATACCCTACTGATACCACAAACCCATACTTGTGATATGACTACTATATGCCTTAAGCATATGTGATCATACCCACTTGATGAACCAAATCCTAGTTTTATGTGCCAGCTTCTTACTTTATTTCTTTATCAAAGCTTACTTAGAGTCTACCTAAGAGTTTGGTAGATACTAGACAGTTGTGCTGAAGGTTGCATAAAGAGCATAAAATTTGGCCTAAGCTAGAAACCTTGATATCAGCCTAAGATATAAGGTTGGACTTAGCGAAACTCCACTGGTTACCACCTCTCATTAGTACTACCCCCACCTATAGATGCTAGTGCTAAGCATAAAACTTGATCAACTTTAGATGGGAATACTTGGTGGAAAAATGGTTATGAAAACCTTGGAATGATGGATCATTCTTTTGAAATGTTTTGGACATGTGTTTCCAAACACCTGATGATTCTGGTGATAAAAATGTTGAGGCATGAGCCTGAGCCCTTTATAAAAATGATGGTTGTCTGGATGCGATACCATTCCAATTTTATCGTACAACCACAATACCCGAATATTGGGTAGGGCTTGACTGGAAACTTATATTCCTTAGTATTAGTGCCCTCATGGCCAAGGTCTGAGATGAGGCTACCTTGTGAAGATTGTCCACCTGTGTAGTACCCAAGATGACAGTGAGTCATGGTTGGGAGGCCAAACTCACAGGAGAGGTGCTTATACTAGGGCGTGTAATCGAAAGGTTAGGATTGATTATCCGCATACTGAGTATGGTGAATTCAGGATTTGTTCCTGACAGATGTATCGAATGTTGTGGTGAAAGTGTACAATCTCTGCAGAGTGTCAAACTATTCGAATAGCCGCGTCCGCGGTTATGGACAGTTGGAGTGGCCATACTGTTCCCCGGTCAGACTTTTCAAAATGACTTGTGAAGCGAATTGAGACTTTGACTTGACCACAACAGAGTTGTGACCTGAATTACAAGAACCCACTTAGGAGTTATAAAATTTTGACTAGCTTTGGAACTTAGTAGAGATAAACCTGGCTTTTTGCAAAACAACCCTAGAGCCTAGTGTCCTATTATCCAAAAACCCCTTACCTGTTAGTATTAGTTTGCGAGTACTTAAAGAGTACTCATGGCTTTGTCCCTGGCTATTCCCATGGCCAGACTATGAAGAGGAGTACCTGGAAGATGGACCCCAGGAAGGTTACGACAACTAGGATCATCTCCCATCATCAGCATTGCCTGTGACCCCGAATATGGAGCTTCGCCCACGCTACCGTTATTATTTCGTATTCCGCTGCTTGAAGTTGTATTAAGAACTGGATCATGAGATCCCTATTTGTGTAAGAACTTATGTATCGTTGTAATGGATGATGTACTATGGTATCCAATTCTGTTATGTCTCGCAAAAATGGTAATCCTGGGATTGCGATGTATGACATAACAGGCATCTAGGATTGAAAAATTCGGGTGTTGACAGAGATGTTATTAACAACAGGTTCATATCATTAGGAGAATGATGTGATGGACATACTCCTATAGTTAAGCGTAGCATAAAGATCAAGTCATTTAATATAGTTCACTTGCTATAAGCTTTCTGATACATAGTAACCTAATTCCTTCGACCATGAGATCATGCTAATCACCATCACCGGAAGGATGCTTTGATGACATCAAACACCACACCGTAACTAGGTGGCTATAAAGGTGGCATTGAGTGTTCGGAAAGTATGTGTTGAGGCACATGGATCAAGATTGGGATTTGTCCATCCATATGACAGATAGATATACTCTGGGCCATCTCGGTGGAATGTCATCCAGTTAGCTTGCAGGCATGTGACTGGCTCACAAGGGATCACATATCACAGGAATGAGAAAAGAGTACTTATTGGTAACGAGGTTGAACTAGGTATGCAGATATACCGACGATCAAACCTCGGATAAGTAAAGTATCGTGAGACAAAGGGAAATTGGTATCATATGTAAATGGTTCATTTGATCACGAAGTAATCGTAGAAATATGTGGGAGCCATATGAATTTCCAGATTCCTCTATTGGTTATTGATCGGAGAAGAGTCTCGATCATGTCTGCATAATTCACGAACCGTAGGGAGACACACTTAAGGATTCAATGTTGTTTAGTAGATATGGAATGTGAGTAAAGAGACCGAATGTTGTTCGGAGTCTCGGATGGGATCCGGGATATCACGAGGAGATACGAAATGGTCAAGGGAATAAGATTCATATAAGGAAAGTCCAATTTCGGAGTTCGGGAATGATTCCGGTGTTTTCACCAGAATGTTCTAGAAGGGTCTAGAAGGTTCACCGATCCGGAAGGGGAAGGGTACATGGATGTGTCATGACAAAGTGTGATGGTTGCATAATGTCCTAGGTCACTTGGCTAGACACTTGGATGAGAGAAATCAAACTCTAATTTGAAATTCAAAAAGGCAGTTTGAAAAAGTCAAATCCCAACATGGTTTCCGAGTTAGGGAGGGTTTCTGAGTTAGGGAGGGTTTCCACCTGGGTTGGGAACACCCTTGGACGCCCCACCTATATAACGAGGGGTAGGGGCGCACCCAAGGTATCCCCCTTGCCCTAGGCGCCCAAGAAACCCTAGGTTGGCCGCTGCCCCCCTCTCTAGTTGCGACCAATCTAGATCTCCTCTAAACCATTACCGACTAGCTAAACTCTAGTTCCTAGCTACCTCTAAACCTCGGCCCTCTAAACCCTAGATCATCGGGGCTCCCTCTACTCCACCATACTCGCTCCGTCTTAGGCGAAGCCCTGCGGGATCTCCCCTCTACTTCTGACACCACGCCGTCGTGCTGCCGGAATCGCGAGGAGAGAGCTACAACCTCCGCTTCCTGCTGGAACAAGGGAGAGGAAGGTCTTCATCGAGTACCGTACGTGTGACTGACTACGGGAGCACTGCCAGAACGCGGCACCGGAAGGATCGTCTACATGATCTTGAGATCGGCAAGTGAACGACTACATCACTCACGAGAATCTGCTCTCGTTAACCGCTTTGGATCTTCGAGGGTTAGTACTCTATCAACTTGTTGCACCGATCTAGTAGATAGATCTTGATTGTGTGTTCATGCGGGAGAATTTTTTATTTTCCATGCTATGAACCCCTACAGTAACACGGTCCAAAGGCTTTTGTTAAATCAAATGATTCTAAAAGAGCATGCAAACTTCAATGTTTAAAGTAAGCATATCAGAGTTGGAATCTTCACCATGATGAAATTGTTAAAATATTTAATTTCATCAGAAACAATGAGGATTCTTGCATTTGTAAGAAATTAAGTGGGAGCGTTGAGACATATTTATAATACATTGTATAAGACATATTGTTGATTGGAAATGATGTATCTTTTATTTGACACAGGTTAAGAATTTCATTGAAATTATATTTGGATGAAAGACTTAAGCAAAGCTCGAATATTAGGCATCAATCTCTATTTGGATAGATTCAGACGCTAATATGGTTATACCAAATGTACATAGATAAAATATTGAATGAGTTTAATATGAAAATGGCGAGGAAAGTTCTTGCCAAATGGAAAATGGAAAATCAAGATTTAAATGTTTTGACACTTGGTGAGTAAAACCACATGGATAACTTGATAATCAAGGTTTAAGTGTTTTGACACTTGATGAGTAAACTCACATGGATATCTTGATAAACGTGAATCAAGTGTTTTGACACTTTGTGAGTGAAATCACATGAATATCTCAATCAATCATTCCATGATATGTGCGTATCCAGATATGTCCTATGCTCTAAATGTAATGAGCTTATACCAGGATGACTCATAAGATGATCATTGGATTATACTAAGGATATTCTTATGATCTTTGGAAGAACTAAGAATATATTTTGTATATAAAAATGACAGATGGTTTATTGTAAAGTGTTACATTGACATTATACAGATAGTTCATTGTAGTTCATTATAAGGTGTTACATTGGCACTATACAAATAGTTCATTGTAAAGTGTTACATTGGTACTAGTTTTGTTAGAAGATACAAATTAAGTTTATCTCAATTTAGGCTATAGTTTAAAGTAGCACAATGTAATGGAAGAAAGTTCCATGATGGATTTGGATGAGTTCCAAAGTTATGGACATTGTGACGGATACTACAACAAAAGCCTAAGTATAAGACTGCTATGGTAGCAGCAAAGGAACTAGGTGTGGTTCGATGGGCTAGTACTATGAAGATATATTGTATGACAATAATATCAACATGTTTTAAACCCCAAGAAACTAAGGTCTCACCAAATTTATACAAAGCCATCTCATTAGAGAATGAGTGATGCGCAGAGACACAAAGACTTGCAAACATGCACATACTTGAAAGTGTCAGATCTAGGGATTATGTTTACCACTAGCAAACACGTATATACAACACCAAAGTGTCATAGGTGTTGAATGCGCAAGTTTTCAAACTAAATTATTGACTCTAGTGCAAGTGGGAGACTAAAAGGAATATGCCCGAGAGGCAATAATAAAATGGTTATTACCTTATTCCATAATTATGATAAATATTTATTTTTCATGCTATAATTGTGTTAATAGGAAATATTAATACATGTGTGATTTATAAACATAAAATGTTCCTAGTAATGCCTCTCTTAATACTAGCTTGTTGATTAACAGATGATCAAAGGTTTCCTGATCATGAACATTGGATGTTATTAATAACAGGGTCATATTGAAGAAAATATGCCCTCGAGAAAAATAATAATGTTGATTATTAGCATATTTTATAAAGTTTATGATTAAGTTTTATATCATGCTATAACTATATTGAAAGGAAACATTAATACACGTGTGATATACAACAACCAGGAGTTTCCAGTGAAACTCTAGTCACGGGTTCATTGGTCAACGGATGATCAAGGTTTCTTGATCATGTTGGTGCCTCGAAAGCAATTGACAATGGAGTCATCTCATTGGAGAATGAGACGGTGAACATACCCTATCTATAGCATCGTATCACGATCATGTCAAAGATTTCAGGTTACGATCATTAGGAAACATAGTGACTCTTTTCTTAGACCGTGAGACCATATCTAGGCCCAGTTCTTTTGGGGGCTTCTTCGAGAAGCCGCCCTCCCCTAGCTTCCTGGAGAAGCCGGTCTAAAAAAATTCCGAGGCTTCCAAAATAGTTAAATCTAAACAACTTTAGGAGCCTCGCAAATTTTTTGAACCGGCTTCCCCAGGAAGCTGGGGGTAGGGCAGCTTCTTGGAGAAGCCGCCAAAAGAACTGGGCCCTAATCACTATCTCCCGAGGATACTCTATTGACACTCAACATCACTTGATGGAACGGTGATCATAAATGTGACATTGGGTATCCAGAGGAACAAGTTGAGGTGTATGCATCAAGAGCTGGATTTTTCCATCCGCGTGATGGAATATACTCTGGACCCACTTGGATAAGTTAAATCCATAAGCTGCACAGCGTTTGACTAGGTCACGAGGGATATTACTTATCGGATTGAGTAAAGAAGCTATTATCGGTAACGAGGTTGAACCTGACATGGTGATGTCATTTGATCAAGACTCTGACAATACAAGTATCAGAGATACAAAAGGAATAAGACATAGCATTTACAGTTCAACGACAAATTTCGTGGAATGCACAGGTGGTCATCACGGGCATCTAGGTCCCTCTGATGATCATTGGTCATAGAGGAGTCATGACCATGTCTGGAGTGTTCTCGAACTGTTGGGTAGCACGCTTAAGGGCTTGATGAAGCTTAGAGATTATTAATGGCTTATTCGGAATCACTAAAGAAATGGGAAGAGAGAAACCAGAAAAGTTATGGAGAGATCCGAAGGTGTTCAGAGAAAGAATAGAGGAATGAGACCGAAAGGAGTTTTAGATAAATGATGATTTAAATATATATTTATTATATGTTAATTATGAATTAATATATTCTAAATAAATATTGAATAAAGATTTATAAGGGCATATTTCTTAAACCCTGGAGGGATTTTACCTAAAAAGAAACGGATGAAAAAAGCAAAAGGAAAACAGCACATGGTTGGTTTACCAGCCCTAGTGGCGGCGAGTATTGCGGGCCACGCGGGGTAGCAACTGCTACCCGCCGCCACCGCAGCCACTCGACCCCGGCCCAATGGGAGCTCGCGCTGGAGTAACTGAGCGGGAGGGGTAGGCTAGCTCGTAGGCCACCCGGGCATCGCCGCTACCGCCCGGGGCAACGCGCGCATGCGCGTAGATGGGCCTGCCCACCCGAGGCCAGCGCTCGCTACTGCCGACGTTGGCTCGCGGGCCGCGGGGGTGGGCAGACGGCCCACTCTGCCACCGCCTTAGCTACTGTCACTGCTGCTCGGACCATGCGGTGGGCACCTTGGCCCACCCGGCTGGCAGTGGGATTTTGTCCCTTTTCCTATTTGTTTTAGTCCCACATGGGGCGCCTAAGGTGGAGGGAGCCCCTCCCTCCGCCTATATAAAGAGGTGCCCATAGGAGGATTAAAATACACCAGAAAATACAGAAAAAGGCGTGTGTAGCCTCCCTCTCTCTCTATCGCTCTCTATCTATCTATCTATCTCTCTTGCGACCGTGCCTCCCTTATCAGGGCTATGCGAGCGAGGAGTTCTTCACCATGGAGCATCGTCACACTGTGGGATTCAGAGCTGGGAGATCTACTTCCGCAATATCTGCTAGATCGAGGAGAAGCGAGAGTCGTCGTTTGCATCGTATGTGTGTGACTCCCTTTGGCGGAGCCGTGCTTTCAACGCTAGGAGTTGTCGGAGCCGTTGGACTTCGTGACCACGATGTCAGCGTCGGGGCATCTTATTCAACGATGTCCTTCACGGTACGTTAACCGCGCTCGGTCTTCAAAGGTATAAATACTGTAACCCCTCCTGTTACTACATTACTAGTAGATAGATCCTGGCATTAGGGTTTCGTTCGTAGGAATTTTTTTGTTTTCTGCCCTCGAACCACAACACATATCATTGGAGAATGATATGATGAATAGTCACCCGCAGTAGATTTAGCAATACAGTCAAGCCCTCAAGTTTATATTGCTATCACATTCATGGTAACTTGATACGTCGGAAACGTATCAATAATTTTTGATGTTCCATGCTTGTTTAGTATCTACTTTGCTTTGCTTTGTCTTTCTTTGAGGTGTTTTTATATCTTTTCTAGAACTAACCTATTAACAAGTTTCCATAGTTCCAGTTGCCTGTTTTCTTCTATTTTTGGTTCCAGAAAGGCAGAAAATCAATATGCTCAGAATTGGACGGGAAAAAAGCCAAAGTAAATTTCTTTCCGTGAGGGACACGAATCCAGAAGGAGAGACGGAGGGGAGCCATGGGGTGGCCGCACCCGCCCAGGCGCGGCCAATTCTGGCCCACTCCTAGGCAGGGTGTGGGCCTCCCTGCCTCGCCTCTTCGCCTATAAGAAACCCTAAGAACCCGATCAAAACTCCACGAAACCGTCTGTAGCCGCCGCCACCGTTGTCCCTAGATCGGTGGGGATCTGAAGTTCTTCCCGGCACCCTGCTAGAGGGGAGATCATCCCGGAGGCCTTCTCTCCGGTATGATTCGTCAGTAGTTCCACCTTGGACTATGGGTCCATGTAGTAGCTAGATGGTTGTATCTCCTCCTTGTGCTTTCATGTATAGATCTTGTGAGCTCCGTTCATGATCAAGATCAAATCTATTTGTAATCTTGCATGTTGTGTTTGCGGGGATCCGATGGATATTGAGATTATTATGTTAGATTGGTTAATGGTTTTGTCTTTATGATTCTATCATGTCTGTGTTGTTTGTGATCTTGCATGCTCTCCGTTGTTAGTAGCTATCTTGGCCAAGTAGTTGCTAGTGACTCCAAGAGGGGGTATTTATGCTCAATAGTGGGTTCATGCCTCTAGTTTCCAAGGGAAGTGACAGAAATCTCTTCGGTTGTAGATGTGTTGTTGCCACTAGGGAGAAAACAACGGTCTCTTATTCATGGAACATGTGGATTGTTTACCTTACACACTTGCTTAAAGCAGTTGTCTGTTGCTTGCAACTTAATACTGGAGGGGGTTCGGATGATAACCTGAAGGTGGACTTCTAGTCATAGATGAAGTTGGATGGCAGTCTATGTATCTTGTTGTATTGCCCAATCGAATATCATAGGATCTTTCTGACTAGTATTGCATTGTTATGCCTTGCTCAGTTCCTGTTAATTGCCCTGCTGTAATTTGTTTACCCTGCATGCCATGTTGTTTATCTAAGGAGAGAACCTCTAGTGAACTATGGACCCCAGTCCAATATTTACCATTAATACATAGTCCACTGTTACTTGTTTACTTGCTACAAACCATTACCTTCCATACCATACGTTTAACCTTTTGGTACAGCAAACCAGTGAGCTTGATAACCTCACTGATTCGTTGGGGCAAAGTCTTGAGTCTATGTTGTGCAGGTCTCCGCATTGCTTGCAACACCTGTGTGATGTTTCCTTCCTCCTTCTGGTTCGATAACCTTGGTCTCTACTGAGGGAATACTTGTTGTTGTGCTCATCACACCTTGCTCTTGGGTTTTCCAACGAAGTGCTCCATGTCAAGCACCATCAACAAGTTTTCTGGCGCCGTTGCCGTGGAGGGTGCAAACGTCTTCACAAGGGGAGTCCTTCACTTCCTCTCTCTTTACTTTGTTTTTAGTTTGCTTTATTTCTTTTGCTTGGTTTTGTTTGCCTCCTTTCAAAAAACCCAAAAAAGATAGTTTAGTTTGGTTTGCTCGCTTTATTCAAAAACACAAAAAAATAGTTCCTGCTCTAGCTGCTGCTGCTATTTTTGGCTTGCCACCTTTCCCAAAATGAACTCTGCTGAGAACACCAAGTTGTGTGACTTTACCAGCACCAACAACAATGATTTCCTTAGCACACCTATTGCTCCACCTGCTCCTAATGCTATCTTTTATGCAATTAAGCCTGCTTTGTTGAATCTTGTGATGAGAGAGCAATTTTCTGGTACTAGTTCTGATGATCCTACTGCCCATCTCAATAGCTTTGTTGAACTTTGTGAGATGCAGAAGTTTAAGGATGTAGATGGGGATATTATTAAGATCAAGCTTTTTCCTTTCTCCTTGAGAGTAAAAGCTAAAGAACGGTTGCTTTCTTTGCCTAAAAATAGTATTGGTTCTTGGACTAAGTGCAAATATGCTTTTATTGGAAAGTACTATCCTCCTGATAAGATTATATCTATGAGAAGTGACATTGTGAAATTTAAACAACTTGATAATGAACATGTTGCTCAAGCTTCGGAAAGAATGAAATCTTTGGTTAAGAATTGTCCCACTCATGGACTCACTGCTTGGGTGATCATCCAGACTTTTTATGCAGGGTTGAACTTCTCCTCAAGAAACCTGTTGGATTCAGCTGCTGTAGGTACCTTTATGAGCATCACTTTTGGTGCTGCAACTAGACTCCTTGATAATATGATGGTTAACTACTCTGAAAGGCAACTGAGACAGCTCCACATGGTAAGAAGGTAAATTCTGTTGAGGAAACTTCCTCTTTGGGTGATAAGATTGATGTTATTATGGCTATGCTTGTTAATGGGAAAGCTCCTTTAGATCCTAATAGTGTTACCTTAGCCTGTTTGGTTGCTCAAGAAGAGAAAGTTGATGTGAACTTCATTAGAAACAACTATTTCAACAATAATGCCTATAGGAATAATTTTGGTGGTAACAAAAATGATAGGCCTTATCCTCCTAATAATGGCAATTCCTATGGAAGCTCTTACAACAATGCTAGAAGTGCCCCTCTGAACTTAAAGTTGTGCTCAAAGACTTTATTAGTAAGCAAACCACTTTCAATAAGGCTATAGAGGAAAAGCTTTTAAATGTTGAGAAAAATATATCCTCTTTGCCTGAAGCTCAGTCCTCCTTGATCAATAAAATGGCTGCTAAAACTGAAACCATGGAAAATACCTTTGCTACTGCTCATGCCATACAAGTTACTATTGATAAAAATGTTAGGTTGTTAGCTCAACTTCATGCTAGGTGGGTGATAAGCCCAATTTGCATCACCTTTCTATATCATAATTTACCTCTATTCATTGATATATGTCTTGTTGTGAGGTATTACTTATGGCGTTTCATCTGTTTATGCATGTTGGATGATTCTTTGAGGATGGACTACCGGAGTCTGGATTCTGGTGGAAAAGAAGGCGTTCTGGTGCAATTTCGAGAAGATCAAAAAATACCAGAAAATATGGGAAAATATTATTTTTCCATAAGATTGAGGAAGCCAGAAGGAGGAGCGAGAGGGGCCGCAGGGGCCCACAACCCCCTAGGCACGGGCCCACCCTAGGCCGCGCCTATGGCAGGTGTGGCCCACTTGTTCGGCTCCCGACTCCGCCCCTTTGCCTATATCTTCCCTACGGAACCCTAACACCAGGGGAGTGACCATAGATAGATTTCCGCCGCCTCTGGGGGTGGAAAACACCGAGAGAGAAAGATCTCTCCGGCAGACAGATTTCTGCTGAGGGAATTCCTTCCCGGAGAGGGGAGACCATGGCCATCAACACCGTCATCAAGCTAGGCTTCATCGGGATCATCATCATCATCATCCACACCATCATATCCACCAGCACCATCATCACGACTCCATCCTGCTGTAACAATTGTGTTGGATATTGCTTTAGTTCTTAGGGGAAACTTTCCCGGTGTTGATTACTATTGTAGTTGATGCTTGTGAGTGGAACCATTGGATTATTGTTTATGTTCAGATTGTTATCCATTACCATATCATCTTTGATCTTGATCCATATGATGTCTTGTGAGTAGTTCGTTGTGTTCTTGAGGACATGGGAGAAGTCATGTTGTTATTAGTGGATCTGTGTTGAGTTATTATTCAATGGTTTAGTATTTAAGTTGTGGTGCTATTCTTCTAGTGGTGTCATGTGAACGTCGACTACATGATACTTCACCATTTATGGGCCTAGGGGGGTGCAATGTGTATTTGGCTACTAATTGTGGGGTTGCCGGAGTGATAAAAACCTGAACCCCCGTTAGGACACCTTTGCACAAGGGAGCGTAGGATCTTAGAGTTTAAGTCCGTGGTTAGATTTATATCTTAATTACATTCCTGTAGTTACGGATGTTTGCAGGGGGTTTAATCACAAGTATGTATTAGTCCAAGTAACATCGGTATGTTAGCATAGGTTCACCCACACAACACTTACAACACCAGAGAAGAGTACTCAGCTATTTGAAACGAAAGCACTTGACAGAATTCCCATGTGTCCTCGAGAACGTTTGGTCCTTATAAGTATTTCCACCGTCTTGTCCTTTGCTAAGAAAGGATTGGCCCACTTGCTCCGTTTTTTCGTTGTCTTTATTACTTGCTCTTTGTTTTGTTGCCTTGTTAGAAAACCACTAAAATTCTGTTTGCTAAGTATTCATAGGGATTTCCTGCTCCATACCACTGTTCAGCACCTTCTGCTCCTCGTTGGGATCGATACTCTTATTTATCAAAAGTACTATGATGCACCCCCTATACTTGTGGGTCATCAAGACTATTTTCTAGCGCTGTTGCCAGGGAGTGAAGCGCTATTGAAGAGTGGAACTGGCAAGGGAAACTTCTACTGTGAGTATTGCTTTTGTTACTTCTTGTTGCTTTGTTTCCAATATGGATAACCCACTTGGTTATCTGTTTAGGAAAACTACTACCACTGCTAGGGTAGTAGATGAACCACCACCTGTTGAGATAGATCCTTTTAAGATACCTACAAGTATTGTTAATCGTGTTATGGATAATTATTATTTTTGGGATGGAACTGTCCATCCTGGTGATCACTTGCTTTTTATCCATGAATTATGCGGGTTGTTTAAGTGTGCAGGTATCACAAATGAACAGGTGAAGAAGAAGTTACTCTCCATATCTTTGAAAGGGAGAGCTGAAGAATGGTATAAGTTGCTGAAGAATGGACAATCCATGGAATGGGAGGAGATGGCATCTCTCTTTTACTCTAATTTTATCCTCCCAGTGAGATTCATAAGGATAGAAATCTTATATATAACTTTTGGCCTCTTGATGGAGAGAGTACAGCTCAAGCTTGGGGGAGATTGAAGTTACTAATGCTTAAATGTCCTATTCATGAACTCCCTAACAATATTATTCTCAATAACTTTTATGCTAGGATTTCTCTTCATGATAAAGATTTACTAGATGCTTCTTGTGCTGGATCATTCACACGTACGAAGGAAGAAACTAAATGGGATATCCTAGACCGTATTCAAGATAACACTGAAGCTTGGGAGAATGACAAAGGAAGGAAGTCAGGTATAAACTATGATTATGAATGCATTAAATCTTTTATGGGAACTGATGGCTTCCGTGATGTTAGCAATGAGTTTGGTATTGATTCACAAAGTATTGCAATCTGTTTTAAGGCCTTTGCCTCTTACATAGAAATTCCCAAGAAGTGGAATAAGTACCATGCTCCTTATAAATATGTTGTTAGTCATGTTCTAGTTAGAAGTACTCGAGTTTGTACTACTAATCATATTTTTCCTGAACCTCATGTTGAGAAATTACCTTTCCTAGCTAAGGTAAAGGAGTATTCTATGATTATTAGTTCAAATAACAAAGGTACAAAGGAAAATGTGGAGCCTGATAAGCAATTGAATGTTGAACCTGTGGTAGCTATTGTGAAAGACCCTGTCACTAGAAATATAGAGGATGAGCATATTGTCTTCTGTGAAGACGCTTCTAATATTATCTCTCATCCTAGTAATGATAGAAAAGCTAGTGTTCCTGTGCTTTCTGTTAAAATTGGTGATCATTGCTACTATGGTTTATATGATATTAGTGCTAGTTCTAGTGCTATTCCTTATGAGCTTTAAAGGGAAATTATGCATGAGATTGGTCCCTGTGAGCTTGAGGACATTGATGTGGTTATCCACCTTGATAATAAGGAAACCATTTTCCCCATTGGTATTGTAAGAGATGTGGAGGTTCTCTGTGGTAAGATTAAGTATCCTGCTGATTTTCTAGTGCTTAATTCAGCAGCTAGCAAAAATTGTCCTATCATTTTTGGTAGACCTTTCTTGAACACTTGTGGAGCTATTATTGATTGTAAGAAGTAAAAAGTTTTAACTAAGTTTGATGGAGATTCTTATGAGTTTAACTTTTCCAAGTTTGCTAAAGCTCCTTGTGAAAATAGCTTGCCTAATAAAGATTTTAGGATGGAACAACTTGCTTCTATTGACCCAGTTTATGACCTTGGACGTCTCTTTGATGACTGTAAGTATGCTTATTCTGATGATAAAGTTGTTTCCAGTGATAGTTATATTGTCAACTTTATTCAAAGTGCTACTGAAAGTTATTATGATAGAGGGAAACACGGTTTTATGCATCTCAATAATGTTAAGTTTCCCCGTTTTATGTTGAAAGCTTTGAAGGTGCATCTGTTTTGTCTTCCTATGCTAGTGGATTTTTGTTTCAACAATTCGTTTTCTCATGATACCTCCATGCATAGGAAGTGGGTTAGACTCAAATGTGTTGGTTATTTGCTTCTTGATGCTCTCTTTCACTTCAAATATGTATCTCCTTTGTGAGCATCTTTGGAAGTTTCAAGCCTAACTTAAAGGCATTAAAGAAAAGTACTTGTTGGGAGATAACCCAAGAGTTTTGTTGAGTCTTGGAAGTTATTAACTCATTAATAACCGCTCCTTATCCTTTTTGTTTTGGTTTTTGTGTCAAGTTCAACTACTTTTGTGAAGTAGAGGAGTTGTGAAAAGTGGCTATCCTGGGATAGATTTTTGTGTTGCATTGTAAAAATTCGTGAGGGAGCTCAGTACTTCGGATGAAGCTGCATTTTTATGTGATTGTTCTCCAAGTTGTTACCCAACTTTCATCACTTCTGCACTTTTTGATTTGAGCAACAGAAGGTTTTCGAAAAAATCAATCTTTACCTGTTGTTCTGTTTTGACAGATTTCTGCCATCATTTGCATTTGCCTCTTACAGAAGCTTTTGTTTTGATGGGTTTTCAGTTGAAGTGTGTACCCAAAGGTTTATTTTTTTTGCTGACACTAATGTTGTCATTAAGTTTGTGCAAGGGTTTTGTATGAAGTAAATTTTCAGGAGAAGGAGAAAAGAAATCTGCAGAGTTCGTCTTTGAATAGGTAAAAATGGTGAAAACAGAAGGTTCATGAAAATCCAATCTTTTTATATTTTTTATGTTTTTAATACATAAGGGAAGTTACGAGACGGAACTGAAGAGGAAATGGAGTCCGGGGGTGGACAAACCCACCCCATGTGCGGGCCTAGCCTGGTCGCGCCTGGAGGGGTGTGCCACCCCAAACTCCATCTCCGCCTCGTTTCCATGTCAGTACCTTCCTTATGCATTGAAACTTCATAATATATAACGCCCCGGATCCCCCGAGTTTCATGCATCGTGTTCTCGTCGTGTTTTCATTTCGATCTGTTTCTGTCAGGAAATCTTCTCAAGTTTAGAGCACCATGGTCTCCGCCAATGACAAAGGCAAGAAGCCCAAGGAAGAAGAACCTCAAGTCCCCAAGGAGGAGGAGATTTTGGTAGGGTATGAAGGTGACATGGAGGAGGACAAGCATCCCAACACCCGCGCTACCGTCGCGAGCATTGGAGTGGTGGCAACCCCTATCAAGCTTAAGAGGACAACACGTATGTCTACAGGAGGGAAATCTCGACATCATACCCTCTCTCCACGATCATCTCCTCCACGTAACAAGAGACCTTTCCATACTCTTATACATGAGCGTCAATTTCAACATGTGCGCAAAGGGAACATGCCCTCGATGTGGGATATGCCTCTTTCTAACCATGCAGGGGAGGAACACACTAAGAAAGAAGAGTGGGGAAAGAATAACAGGGACTGGAATTCTCGGTCTGACATGATCATGAATCACATAGAGCAGAACTCGGAGCTGATTCGTGCTCTGACCTTCAAGTTTGAGGATTTGAAGAAACTTATTGAAGAGCTTATCAAGAGAATACCACCACCAAAGGAGTAATTCATCATCAGGTTTGGCATCCCCTTAGCTTGTTCCAAGCTTGGGGGAGTGCCGCGGTATCACCACCATTATCTTTTATCTTTTACCTTTTTAGTGGATTCATATCTTTGATAGAGAGGTTATCTTATAGTTTGGTTTGCATGTGGAAATATCTCTTCTTTAGCTGTTTATCTATGTATCCCTTGGTGTGAGTGCCTTTATTGGAATATTAATGAGAAGTCTCATCTTTCACTTTTTGCACTTCTTATTTTAGTTTGCATCTCTATTATATGATGGATCTTGTTGATCAGTATGGGCATCACTTTAGGATCATCAAGTGGATCTAAATTGGTTTTGGCAAACCGACTCTGGTCAGTGGCAATATTTTTTGAGGTTTGAAATAAAAAGAGAAAAAGCTTACAGGTATTTTGTATCATTTGTTTTCTTTCTTGTTGGCTCATAAGCTTAGTATTCTTCATTTAAGATTCTTCTGTGTCTTCAAGGAAGATTGTATGTTTGGCTTTATTACTTGTATGTTTGCTTGTTTCTTTCAACTCTCTTGCTTGCTACCCAGCCTTGCTAGCAAAAAACCTGTTTTGAGAAGGCATACTTCTCATGTTTCCAAATCCCTTTGTACCAAACCTATGCCATTTGTGTCCACCATACCTACCTATTAGCAATTGCTATTCCAAGCAAATTCTCAAGCTTCATCTACCTTTTGAATTAAAAAGTATTTTGTTATGTGAAAACTAGTTAGTAAAGCTCTCACGAACTTGATGGCACACCTTATTTCCTTGCCCCTAATAGACTTGAACCATTGTGCCATCGAAGTTGTATATGCTTGCATCTATACGTTGGAATTAGCAGAACCGTTCTGTCAATGGGAACGTTTTCAACATTGCACTTGTACTCTGTACATAGTTGATATCGTGCTCTTTTGTCTATGGATGTCAACGGTGTGAAATAAAGAGGGAACTTGTGAGTCCATGGAGTCTGTATTTTGTGTTAGAGAAATGTCTGGGCCGCTAGCCTAAGCCATGCCTAATCATGGTGGAAACTTGCAGCATCACCATAGTGAGCTATCTATGAATTATCCTCAATAAAAAGCTATGCACATAGTAAGTAAAAAGATCGCTGAGATGCTCATTGTCTGCTTGCCTTGTCATTTTGGTTATGGGAAAGCTCATGTACCATGTGCAAGGGTACCCCGTTGGCGGTTCTCTATGATACACATGTACTTACAATCAAGAAATTGGCTATAACTGAAGTTGAGTAGCATGAGGAGTGGCTCTCATATTCAAGGGACATGAGATTGCCAACTTATATTTTGCCAAGCATATACTCCATCTTTGTGCACTTTAACCTTAATCATCTCAAGATGCCTATGATAGGGGAAATGAGGGCTCAAAGCTAGTAAGTACCATAATCTTTTGGAAGCTCTTTATGACTTGTAATCTCTGCTTCCCTTTATAAAGGGACCTTTCTCCTACTTCCAAGTTGAGTCAGTAAACCTACTTCCTCTCTATCTCCAGCAAGCAATTGAGTTGTTGTGTTTCAAGCATTCATATGGTGATTTATTAAATCATGTTCTTTATCTTCCTTGTTTGCACAAAACTCTTATCTATTGAGTATTACTTTGAAAGCCTTCACTTGTGAAAGGCCTTTTTGAGCAAAGAGTGCTCCTGTTGAAAAACTTCTACAAAGATTTATTTGTGAAACTGTTTGCTAGCTATTCTCTGACCAGGAACAAAGTTTGCCAATTCCAATTATGATTTATCTTTATGCATATCTATTGTGACTGCTGTACTTGGTTGCAATAAGTTATATAATGGTGAGTTGCTTTCTTCTATGAGTTGTGCAATGGTAAGTGTGATTCTTCTTTTTTGTATTCTTTTATTGACACTTCACTCCATAAACCTATGGACATGTTTACTGAGCACAGTTTTCGCTTGGGGACAAGCAAAGGTCTAAGCTTGGGGGAGTTGATATGCCCAATTTGCATCACCTTTCTATATCATAATTTACCTCTATTCATTGATATATGTCTTATTATGAGGTATTACTTATGCCTTTTCATCTGTTTATGCATGTTGGATGATTCTTGGAGGATGGACTGCCGGAGTCTGGATTCTGGTGGAAAAGAAGGCGTTTCGGTGCAATTTCGCGAAGATCAGAAAAATACCAGAAAAATATGGGAAAATATTATTTTTCCAGAAGATTGAGGACGCCAGAAGGAGGAGCGAAGAGGGTTCGCAGGGGCCCACACCCCCTAGGCGCGGGCCCACCCTGGGCCACAGATAGATTTCCGCCGCCTTTGGGGGGCAGAAAACATCGAGAGAGAAATATCTCTACCGCAGACAGATTTCTGCGAGGGGGAATTCCTTCTCATAGAGGGGAGACCGTCGCCATCAACATCGTCATCAAGCTAGGCTTCATCGGGATCATCATCATCATCCACACCATCATCTCCACCAGCACCATCATCACGACTCCATCCTGCTGTAACAATTGTGTTGGATATTGCTTTAGTTCTTAGGGGAAACTTTCCCGGTGTTGATTACTATTGTAGTTGATGCTTGTGAGTGGAACCATTGGATTATTGTTTATGTTTAGATTGTTATCCATTACCATATCATCTTTGATCTTGATCCATATGATGTCTTGTGAGTAGTTCGTTGTGTTCTTGAGGACATGGGAGGAGTCATATTGTTATTAGTGGATCTGTGTTGAGTTATTATTCAATGGTTTAGTATTTAAGTTGTGGTGCTATTCTTATAGTGGTGTCATGTGAATGTCGACCACATGATACTTCACCATTTATGGGCCTAGGGGGATGCATTGTGTATTTGGCTACTAATTATGGGGTTGCTGGAGTGACAGAAACCTGAACCCCCGTTAGGACACCTTTGCACAAGGGAGCGTAGGATCTCAAAGTTTAAGGCTATGGTTAGATTTATATCTTAATTACTTTCCTGTAGTTACGGATGTTTGCGTGGGGTTTAATCACAAGTATGTATTATTCCAAGTAAGGTCGGTATGTTAGCACAGGTTCACCCACACAGCACTTACAACACCAGAGAAGAGTACTCAGCTATTTGAAAAGAACGCACTTGACAGAATTCCCATGTGTCCTCGAGAATGTTTGGTCCTTATAAGTATTTCCACCGGCTTGTCCTTTGCTAAGAAAGGATTGGGCCACTTGCTCCGTTTGTTCGTTGTCTTTATTACTTCTCTTTGTTTTGTTGCCTTGTCAGAAAACCACTAAAAATCCGTTTGCTAAGTATTCACAGGGATTTCCTGCTCCATACCACTGTTCAACACCTTCTGCTCCTCGTTGGGATCGACACTCCTATTTATCGAAAGTACTGTGATACACCCCCTGTACTTGTGGGTTATCAATGGGAAAGGGAAGCTGAAATTGATAGAAACAATAGTGTGTGCACCATCACCACTAAACCACAAGTAATTCCTGTTCCTCCTCCTACTATGCCTAAGCCTATTGAGCCTACTACTAGTGATGCTAAGTTTGATTTTGATATTGATGGTTGCAATATTTCTGAAGTGATTATGTTCCTACAAAAGCTTGCTAGAAGTCCTGATGCTAGTGATATGCATGTTGCTTTCACCAAACACATTACATATGCTCTTGTTAAGATTAAGGAAGAGAAGCTAAAACAGAAAGCTTCTATTCCTAGGAAAGTAGAAAATAGTTGGGAACCCATTATTAATGTGCAAGTGAATGACTTTGATCTCAAAGCTTTATGTGATCTTAGTTATAGTGTCTCTATTATGCCTAGGAAGATTTATGAAATGCTTGATTTGCCACCTCTGGAAGATTGTTATTTGGATGTCCCACTTAATGAAAATGCTAAGAATAAACTCATGGGGAGTATTAATGATGTTCTTATTATGGTTAACAATGGTTATGTCCCTGTGGATTTCTATGTTTTGGATGTTGAATACAATGCTTCTTGTCCTATTAATTTGGGAAGACCCTTTCTTAGAACAGTTGGTGCCATCATTGATATGAAAGAAGGCACCATTAAATATCATTTTCCATTCAAGAAAGGTATTGAACACTTCCCTATGAGGAGATAGAAGTTTTTTTTTGCTCCTCCTTTGAAAGCAAGGTTTGATGCTAATGCTTCCTCATTTGAAAATACTTGATTCTTCTTGCTTCTTGTGCCTAACTTAAAGGCTTTAAAGAAAAGTACTTGTTGGGAGATAACCCAAGAGTTTCCTTGAGTCTTGGAAGTTATTACTTCAGTAATGACCTCTCCTTATCCTTCTTGTTTGCTTTTTGTGCCAAGAATGACCTCTAATGAGAGGGAAGTAAGATTTGGGGAGTTATTGTCCCGAAACAGATTTCTGTCCTCTACCAAAAATATTCATGAGGAGTCTCTGTAACTCGGATTAAGTGGAAAATTTAGTAATAAATCCCCCAGTATGTTAGTTAACTTTCTTTAGTTTAACACTTTTTTATTTGAGCAACATAAGATGTTCGAAAAAATCGGTTTCTACCTGCTGGTCTGTTTTGACAGATTTCTACCATTATTTGCATTTGCTTCTTATTGATTCCTTTTTGAGTTCTCTTTTGGAGAATTGAGCTTTTCGAAGGAGTTAATATAGTAGATTGTGTTTTTAGTGAAAAGTCTTGTTGTTCCAAAGCTTTTCCAGACGTTTAATATCTTTTGAATATACAAATGTTGCTAATGAAGATTGTGTGAAGGAAAAAATTTCAGGTGTAGAGAGAGAATGTTGTAATGAGATGAAGAATGGACAAAAGCTCAATCTTGGGGATGCCACCATGGTTTCACCCTAAGAAATATCCAAGAGGTACAAGCGTCAAAGCTTGGGGATGCCCAAGGCATCCCCTTCTTCATCAATAAAAAGCTCAGGTCTGTCTAGACACTTCGTTTTTATTGTTTCATGCACAGTTGTGTTGTTCTTGGAGCATCTTAGTTTTCGTTTGCTTTTATTAAGTTGTTTAGTTTACTTGAATAAAGTAGTTTGGACCCACGTTCTCGCTGTGTTGTTTTGCAAATAAGTTGCTTGGTGTTGGAAAGGAGTAGTAAGTTCTTGCTTGTAAGTGTAAGAGGAGCTTGCATTGACTGTGACTTAGACTTTAGCATGACATGCTAGGTATTTTTTTAACCTTATGCTTAGTGATTATTGCTGTAGCATGTCTTGTTCCAAACAATTGGGATTGCTTAGTGTGCCTTGAAAAAATTATGCGTTGTTTTAGCATGTAAAAGCATAGTATTATGGTATTCTCCTTTGATGCTTTGTTTGGGTTGACTTGGCACATGCTCACACCATGTTATGACTATGACAAGTCACCATAGCCTCTATGATCATTTAGTCCTTGACTTGTAGTACCACTCTATGCTTTGATTAGTAATGCTCTGTTGCTCTGCATGATTATGGCCATTATGCTCTCTTAATCGGTTGCTCCCAGTCTTTTGCTAGCCTCCACTTGTATGAGTAAGCTCTACTCATGCTTCCAACTCCCAAGAAACCAAGTTATTCCAAAGTGTCCACTATAAACTCCTATGCATGGTGTGTTACACCATTCCAAGTATATTCTTGTTTTCAGCTATCTTCCAATTAAAAACTATTTTGTTATGTGAAAACTTAGTGATTAAAGCCCTCACAAACTTGATGGCACACTTTATATTCTTTGCCCCTAATAAACTTGAACCATTGTGTCTTCTATGTTGTATATGCTTGCACTTATACGTTGGAATTAGCAGAACCATGCTGTCATGGGGAACGTTTCCAACATTGCACTTGTACTTTGTACTCAGTTGATATCATGCTCTTTTGTCTATGGATGTCACCGGTGTGAAATAAAGAGGGAGCTTGTAAGTCCATGGAGTAAGTATTTTGTGTTATAGAAACGTCTGGGACGCTAGCCTAAGCCATGCCTAATCGTGGTGGAAACTTGCAGCATCACCATAGTGAGCTATATATGAAGCATCCTCAATAAAAAGCTATGCATATAGTAAATAAAAAGATCGTTGAGATGCTCATTGTCTGCTTGCCTTGTCATTTTGTTTATGGGATAGCTCTTGTACCATGTGCAAGGGGTACCCCATTGGTGGTTCTCTATGATATGCATGTACTTACAATGACAAGAACTTATAGGTGACTAAAGTTGAGTAGCATGAGGTGTGGCCCTCGTACTCAAGGGACTTGAGATTGCCAACTTATACTTTGCCAAGCATATACTCCATAGTTAGTTCACTTTAACCTTAATCACTTCAAGATGCTTATGATAGGGCAATGAGGGCTGAAAGCTAACAAGTACCATAATTTTTGGAAGCTCTTTTTGAAACTTGAAATCCCTGCTTCCCTTTTGTGAAGGGCCTTTCTTCCACTATTATTGAGTCTCCACCTTCTACCTTTAGGCACCATTAAGAGAGCATAGTTGCCATTCTGTGTGCAGTGTCCCAAAGCTTATTGATTGATGCATATTGTGATATTACTTGTTCTTGTGCTATTTGTTTCTAGTCACCCTTGTGAACTTTGAAGATGTTCTATGCATCTATTTGCTACTCTATGAGGGACAAGCTGATTGCCACTATGCTATGTTTTCTGTATGTGAAACAAGCAAACATTTTTCAATGCATGTTATTCATGATCTTTGTTTGTAGCCTTTCATGTTGCATGCATAGTTACTATGTCCTACTGTTAGAACTCCATCTTTCATGCACATGTTTAGAGTTCTTTGATCCTAGCTTTCAATGCTTGCAAATGGTTTGATCTTTATTGTGAAGGTGCATGTCACCTCAAAAATTATTCTTTCATCACTTATCTACTCGAGGACGAGCAGGAGTTAAGCTTGGGATGCTTGATACGTCGAAAACGCATCTATAATTTTTTATGTTCCATGTTTGTTTAGTATCTACTTTGCTTTGCTTTGTCTTTCTTTGAGGTGTTTTTATATATTTTATGGAAATAACCTATTAACAAGTTGCCACAGTGCCAGTTGCCTGTTTTCTTCTGTTTTTGGTTCCAGAAAGGCAGAAAATCAATATTCTCGGAATTGGACGGGACAAAAGCCAAAGTCAATTTCTTTCCGTGAGGGACACAAATCTAGAAGGAGAGACGGAGGGGAGCCACGGGCTGTCCGCACCCCCCCAGGCGCGGCCAATCCTAGACCGCGCCTGGGCAGGGTGTGGGCCCCCCGGGCGCCCCCCTGCCTTGCCTCTTCGCCTATAAGAAGCCCCCGATGCAGAAACCCTAAGGACCCAATCAAAACTCCACGAAACCGTCTGTAGCCGCTGCCACCGCCATCCCTAGATTAGGGGGATCTGAAGTTATTTCCGGCACCCTGCCAGAGGGGAGATCATCCCGGAGGCCTTCTCTCCGGTATGATGCGTGAGTAGTTCCACCTTGGACTATGGGTCCATGTAGTAGCTAGATGGTTGTATCTCCTCCTTGTGCTTTCATGTATAGATCTTGTGAGCTCTGTTCATGATCAAGATCTAATCTATTTGTAATCATGCATGTTGTGTTTGCGGGGATCCGATGGATATTGAGATTATTATGTCAGATTGGTTAATGGTTTTGTCTTTATGATTCTATCATGTCTGTGTTGTTTGTGATCTTGCATGCTCTCGGTTGTTAGTAGCTATCTTGGCCAAATAGTTGCTAGTGACTCCAAGAGGGGGTATTTATGCTCGATAGTGGGTTAATGCCTCTAGTTTCCAAGGGAAGTGACAGAAATATCTTCGGTTGTATTTGTGTTGTTGCCACTAGGAAGAAAACAACGGTCTCTTGTTCATGGAACATGTGGACTGTTTACCTTACACACTTTGCTTAAAGCAGTTGTCTGTTGCTTGCAACTTAATACTGGAGGGGGTTTGGATGATAACCTGAAGGTGGACTTCTAGTCATAGATGCAGTTGGATGGCGGTCTATGTATCTTGTTGTATTGCCCAATCGAACCTCATAAGATCTTTCTGACTAGTATTGCATTGTTATGCCTTGCTCAGTTCCTGTAAATTGCCCTGCTGTAATTTGTTTACCCTGCATGCCATGTTGTTTATCTAAGGAGAGCCCCTATAATGAACTATGGACCCCGGTCCAATCTTTACCATTGATACATCTTCCACTATTACTTGTTTACTTGCTGCAAACCATTACCTTCCACACCATACGTTTAACCCTTTGTTATAGCAAACCGGTGAGCTTGACAACCGCATTGATTTGTTGAGGCGAAGTCTTGAGTCTGTGTTGTGAAGGTCTTCGTGTTGCTTGCAACACCTGTGTGACGTTTCCTTCCTCCTTCTGGTTCGATAACCTCGGTCCCTACTGAGGGAAGACTTGCTGTTGTGCTCATAACACCTTGCTCTTGGGGTTTCCAACTAAGTGCTCCACGTCAAGCACCATCATAACTCAATGTCCTTAGACCATGAGATCATGTCAATCACTTTCACCAGAAAGGTATTTTGATTCCATCAAACGTCACACCGTAACAGGATGATTATAAAGGTCTTGTCGTGTTCTTGGAAAGTGTTAGTTGAGGCTCGTGGATCAAGTTTGGGATTTTTCCATCCAGATGACGGAGAGATATACTCAGGGCCCTCTCGGTGATATCACATTTACATAGCTTGCAAGCAAGTGATTTGATCACTAGAATGTCATATGAAGGGTTTCGCAGCATAGTAAATCAAAAAAATTCTACGGATGCGAACGGGAAAGCCAAGATCTAATCTAGGAGATTCAATCAACGAGAGGGATAGATGAGATCTTCATACCCTTGAAGAAATTGCACAGCAGAAATGTTCAACAGAACGTGGGTGATGTAGTCGAACTAGCCTTCTCCTCCTCGCGATCTGATCCGATCCAACGCCGCAAGTGGCGGCGCCTCCGAGAGATGCACACGCACGGTGCCGTGATGTCTCCTCCTTCCTTGGTCCAGCAAGTGGGGTGGAGAGATAGATTGGATCTACAGCACGACGGCGTGGTGCGATGGTGGAGAGTTTCTGCGGCAGGGCTTCACCTATGCGCAGTTGGGAGAGAGAGAGAGAGAGAGAGAGAGAGAGAGAGAGAGAGAGAGAGAGAGAGAGGTGGAGGGAAGCAGGTCGGCGGCTACGGTTGAAGGAGTGGGGGAGGAGGGGTGCGCCCTTTCCCACCTTATATAGGAGGCTAGCCGGCACCCTTGGCCCCTCCTCCAAGCCCTAGGGCGGCGGCCCCAAGGGTTGGAGTGGGGGGCAAGTTTCCCCCCTCCTTCTAGAAGGGTTCCTAGGGTTTCCCCTAGGGTTTTGGCCGGCTGGGCCTATGGGGACTTGTTCCCCTGGCCCAATGCGACCAGGGCACTCCCCTTAGTCCCACGCAAGCCTCCGACAAGTGGGGCCACGTTGGTACCACTCCGGAAGCTTCTAGAACCTTCCGGTACAATACCGAATACTCCGAAACGATTCCAAAACCCAAAAACTGCTTTCCTTTATATGAATCTTATTCTCCGGACCATTCTGGAACCTCTCATGATGTCCTGGATCTCATCCGAGACTCCGAACAAAAACCCATAAACCAATTATCCATTCTATCCTAGCGTCGAGGCACGTTAAGTGTGTGACCCTATGAGTTCGAGAATATGCAGACATGATCTTCTATCAATAATCAACAGCGGGATCTGGAAACCCATATTGACTCCCACATATTCATAGATGATCATATCGGATGAACCACAATGCCAGAATTCAATTAATCCCATATTTATATTCCCTTCGTCACGCGATATTTTACTTGCCCGAGATTCGATCGTTGGTATCTGCATACCTAGTTCAATCTCGTTCATAGCAAATACTTTACTCGTTCCGTAATCCGATATCACTTTGTGATTAACTCCTTAACCACGTGCTTGCAAGCGGTGTTGATATCGATTACCGAGTGGGCCCGAAGTATATCTCTCCAACTCGGGAGGGACAAATCCCATCTCGATACATACAACCCAACAAATACTTTCCGATCACCTGAGAGACACCTTTATGATCACCCTCTCATAGGATGACGTTTGATGACCTCAAAGATTTCTTCTGATACCAGGGAGTTGCATTATCTCATGGTCTAAGGAATACAATATTTGACATAGAAAAAGCTTCGCAAAGATGAACACGATGACACGATCTAATTGCTCTGCTTGATTTGGGTCTGTCCATCATATCATTCTCCCAATGACATGATCTCATTATTAATCGACAACTCATGTCTATGGTTAGGAAAACTTAACCATCATTAATCAATGAGCTAGTCCATAGATGCGTACTAGGGACACAGTGTTGTTCATAAACCACACAAGTATCAAAGTTTCCGCTTAATACAATTCTAGCATGGAATATAAACTTTATCATGAACAAGAATTATAACAATAACATCTTTATTATTGCCTCTAGGGCATAATTCCAACATCATATCATAGGAACACGAAAAAGAGTACTTATCGGAAACGAGATTAAACAAGATATGGATGATACCTAGTGATCGGGTCTCGGATAAGTAAAATATCGTGAGACAAAAGGAATTTGATTACAACGAAAGAGGTTCGTATGACCATTGGATTTTCGTGAAACTAGTGGGATTCATTATGGATCTCTAGGTCCTGTTAATGATTATTGATCGGATAGAGTCTCGATCATGTCTATATGGTTCTTTAACCCGTAGAGAGACACTAAGGTTAGTCGACACAATTGAGCGGATAGGAAACATAGGATAAGACAATGGACATCACATGAATTTATTCCATCGAATCTGCCGAAATGGTTTCAGGGTATCGAAACAAAGCAAGGGATCAAAATATTAATGTGTTCATTAAATGAAGTACTCATTAAATGAAGTGTTCATTAAATTGAGTTGTATTAAAACAAGAGAATTAAAGCCCTGCTCGAGATCTTCCCCTCCACCATATCTACCATGGCGTAGCGCTGCTGGAGTTCCCGGAGATCCGCTACTTCTGCTGCCCGACTGGAGCGAGAGTTCGGAAGTCGTCGGCACATCGTGCGTGTGACCGATTACGGAGGCGCTGTCCTCTCGTGGCGCTGATCATCTGCACGTCCTTGATTATGTTCGTGTACATTCTACATCAACCACATTTGTTTGCGAAAACGTTACCTTACTTATGGTCTTCAAGGGTGAGTCCATCTAAAACTATTACAAGTATTGCCTAGATTCGAGTTTGGCAGTTGCAATCATAGGATTTTTTTTCTATGCAACGAACCCCATCATGGAGCCTTCTGTCAGTTCCGCTGTTAACACATTCTCAGCCTGTTATTTACGTGAATTGCAAAATTAGTGCCGTCGAGTGCTAGATTTACGTATGAAAAACATAAAATAGTACCATTTGGTAAATTGGACCTTCAAAGTGGTAGTTTTAGGCTATTAACTCGTTTGAAAACTATATTATGAGTTAAAAGAATCTAATTTTCTCTCCCATATGGAACATATAAATCTGTTCTGCAATTCTGTAGAATTTGTCCAAACGCCAATTTGTAGTAGACACAAAAGACAAAAAATTACTTTCCATAAATATGTTTATTGCGTTAGAAAAAATGTTGACACAAAATTATACAGACATACTAGACATCTATATGTGTATTTCTACTTTTTAGGAATTGTTTGAGATTTCAAGCTAGTTTTTCAAATTTGTAACAAATGAGCGCTCCTTGGGACGAATTTAAGTTCATGAACAAATGAGCTCTTGGGCGACTAAGAAACTAAGAAGCTTCCGAGGCTTGATGCTAACGTATACTACTTTCTAACTAAGCCTTGTAGCTTCATATTCTTCTCCATAAGAAATTGTACCCGCAAGCAAATGAAGAAACCAAAAATAAAGAAAAGGATTAATGGTTAGTATATTGCTCTAGATAAACAGTGTAATGCACTATTAGTGTTTCATCACTGAGCATAATCTAAAAGGGACAAGTTTCACCATAGAACAACATCTGTTCTTAATCAGTTAATTGTCTCACTCTCATTTTACTAACAATAAGACAAAGGGCAAGTTTCACCTGAAGAGTTAAAAAAGGGCATGTTTCGCCAGGGAAGGTAGAAGTAAAAGGATAGAAACAAAATATCTTTGATCTGATCCTCATACTTAGCAAGCAAGCTTACACCTTACTCACATTTGTGAATTGGTCTTTGCTATTATGTACTCTATTGCCTTTTATCTCTCACATTTGGGTATCTATCAATTGCAATCTCTTCGCAATAGAATTCTATCCATTTTCTTAGCGATCTTTTCACTGTGGATCTCTACCTAGCGGTCTCTTCCATATAGGTTTTATCAAGTTGGTGATTTGGGCCAATATAGGAAACCAGACGTGTTTGTGTGTGTGAGTTTTTATCGTATACATTTTCATTCATCATGTTGATAATCCCCCTATTTCCCCTTAAAATCCATGAAGATCGGGCCACCCTCGAGGTTGGACTCATCATAACTTTTTGCATGTTTTTTCCTTAATATCATTTGCTACGATAAGATTTGAATATGATTAGTGTTGGTATTATGCATACTTGTTTCATTTGTTTGTAACCCTACTTTACTTTCAGTTCATTTATAACACTATCTTTTACTATATTGTTGTCCCATATAAAGAAAATATCATAGTCAGCTGCTTGTGGAGCAATCAAGAAGAAGTTGTGACTTTTATTTGCTGATGCAATAGTGTATGGCCACTGTGGTTGATGAACCATTCACAATTTTTTTAGTTGATCGAATGTTTCAACTCAATTTAGCACAAATATTTAGTATGCTAGCGCCTCGAGAACACAAAATGAGACACTACTCGGTTTTCCTTGACATGCGTGTTTCCATTGTTTGTGTTGTTGATCAAGTATGGATTCTTGTGTCCCCTTTGGTGAGTCTGTTCGGCAAAATGCTTACATTTATCACCCCTTGATGCACTTTGTAGTGCAGTGTCTGCTTCTCTCTCTCACTCTATTTATTGATCTTCATGGAATATTGAAATTTGAAAAATTAGAGAAATATTTTGCATGTCATAGTTGCAAAGCTTGAACGGGTGCAATTCTACAATACATTTCTAATACTCTAACAAAATATGCCAACATTGCATAGTTGTCTGAAAACAACGCCACACTCGTCACATGATTAGGGATATTATAACCACAACATGTTGGAGCTATCTTAGGCCATTAGACTTTTTGGCTGTTCGATTACGCTTCCTACTCAATCCAGTCCCTTTAATGTGATGTGGGTTATTGGGCCAAAGATCCCTAAGGAAAGCTACTCTGCTCAACAAATCCGCAGAATATGCTGGATACAACTTCAGGAGAGGCATGTTCTCTTAAGAATGGTTTGCTACTGATCGAATGGATTGGATGCTCACCGATTTCTACCGAATCTGATTCCCTGGAGCTTGTCCATATTTTTACTAGAGTCAATGAAATCTGGAGCCCTTACACCGCTATTCTTGCGGACTGCTTTGATGTCACTGGTAGAATTGGCCCAATCACTATGAATCATTGTTTTAGGGAATACAATATGGTTGCTCATACTATAGCTAGGCATTGTTTTGATTCTAGTCTTTCAATTTCTAGGACTACGACCTCCCTAGTTTTATATCCCAACATGTAATAAACGATTTCCCTAAAAAAAATCGGCCAACTCTTTTTTTTAAGAACTCGCCGGAGATCTGCGGGTCATTGTAGTAAGCCAAAAAAAACAAGAGAAGCCAGATTACAACAAGACGGGCACGACACCGTCAGCAACCCCACCTCCCTCTCGTGCATTAGAAGATAGAGGGATAACCCACACGGAAACTACCCAATTTCTCTTGTTGCCCTATCGCTACCTCTACCTATGACCCATTCCTTCCAATCCGCACGGATGCGCACAGACATGCATGGCCGGAGCCATGGTCAGCTTGTGATCGAACACGCGCGCGTTACGCTCAAACCAGATGGAGCGCAAGCACAACAAGACCAGGGAGTTGACCCGACGACGCCTCTGGCTAGTGATTTGGCCCAAGGCCGCCGGCCACCAAGTAGGCAGCCAGGCCGCTGGCGACGGCAGGAAGCGTTGCAACCCCTCCTGACGCAAGACGCTGAACCAAACCCGACGCGAGAAAAGGCATTGCAATAGTAGGTGGTCATGCGTCTCCAGGTTGGACAGGCTCCGTGGTTCGCCATGCCTCGTCTCTGCATACTGTCGGCAGTCCAGCAGCGGCCGCGGATAGCCAGCCAACCGAACATCTTGAATTTGGCAGGAGCGAACGAAGTCCGCAAAATCGGCCAACTCTAATTAATTGCGCCTAAATGTCGTAGTAAAGCCCACTGGGCCAGAGAAACATAGTCTAGCCTCTGGTTGCAGAGTATGTACATTATTTTGTTGCGAGCGACGACACTGGATATGCACTGAGCAGCGGCTTCAACCAACGTTCCGGCAAGACGCCGAATCGATGGTTCACACATCAATTTCTGGTCCCGTAGATGATTTTGTCCAATGCTGGATTATGTAGCGGACGAAGGAGAGGCATACTTATGGAAATTGTTTTGAAGCAAAGCCAGTAGGCGGCCGCCTACAGTGCGAAGCAGCCGAGCGAGCTAACTATTGCTGGCATGCCTCTTCACGCCGTTGACGTTGTTCGTGTTTTTTTTTTTTTTTTTGCCCTTTGCATGCTTCTACACCCATTCCCTCGACACAACACTTCATTAGATATTCTCTGTGTTGAATACATGGTTAGGATGTAGATAATGCTTACTTAGGTACCATTTAATCTACTTTAGTACCCTATTTAGGAACCGGTGTATTGCATGTATACATATAATGGACTGGACTATAGTCTTGAGTTCTTGGGCCAATTTTTATTTTTTCCAACAAAAAAAAAGAAATGATACACATGGTGGGAAGTCACGACTGCGAGCTCGACAACTAACCGAGTGCGGATTTCACATCAATGATTGAGGATTATTATGCCGATGTTTAAGGGGGCGTTAAATTTTCACTTCTTCAAAACGATGATGCAGATGGTCACTCCACCAACCCGGAACCGCTTCGCTCTCTCCCCTTCACTCCCTAGTCTCTGAGTGTTCCCAGCGGCAGGCCGGGCCCTTCCCGGCTCCACTCCGCCGGATTAGCCGGCCGGAGTTGGAGGGGATGTGGCGCGGGAGTAGTTAGATTTAAGAGTAGGTGTTGCGGCTCCGTGCCGGGTGTGGGCTGCATGCCCGTAGTTGGTGGCGGCGCTGGGAATCTCTGCAGCAAGATCTCCGGTGATCTAGGGTTCCTCGTTTTTCTCCTCCTTATCCTTGGCGGATGGGGAGCATCGGCGAGGAGCACCGCCATCTTTCATAAAGCTGCGTGGGGCTTGCGGGACCTGGATTTTCTCCTAGATCTGAAGCTTACTCTGGCCAGCCATGGAGGCGGGGGGAGTGAGCAAGGGTTTGCGGGGAGCCAGCCACTAACGCCTCCTCCGAGTTACTCTTGCGCGCAGGCGAGCGGCACCGGGAGGTTGCAGATCTTCCTGCCTCCCCAAGCTCCAGTGGTTGGAGTTTGGAGTGCTTTGGGTCAATCATGTGGCTCGTCCATAAAGCTAGATGTTCCTTCGGATGCGTCGATCGTGCCTGCTCCTTCGATCTTCTCTTGGCCGGCCGTGGCAGCGAGGGATGGAAGGGTGAAAAAGTTGGTGTCGAAGATGAAGACGAGGACAGATGAAGCTGCACCCACAAGATCTTCTTTGCAGTGGTCCATTGGCAGCGGCAAGGCTGCCGAGCTGCTGCCTCTTCTTGTCGAAAGGTGACTAGGGGTTCAAACCTCCATTGGAGGCCCTTCTTCGAAGCTCAGCGTCGGGGCTCGACAGCTCGCCGTCAACAAGTGGTTCGTCCCCATTGACTGCAAGATGGCCGGCGGCTCAGCTTCTTCTCCGGACTGTGGAGCGTCATGAGCAAGAGTTTCCCATAAGCTCGCCGTTGGCTGGAGGTCGTCGGAGATTGGTGGTGGAGGCGCCATAGGACTTGATTGCTTTTTATTTTCTAGTCCTAGGGTGTTTTTTTGCAAATGGGAGGCCCTGTTCTGTTTTGTCTAGCCTGGCTAGAGTGCTTTTCACAAAGGGCCTCTGTGAAAATTGTACCTGCCATGTGTTCTCTCTTTCAGCTTCTGGAGTCTTCTAGGCCCAGTTAACACGTGAAAAAAAGGATGGTGCAACCTATCGTGCAGCTCGCCGCCCACGAGTCACGAAGGTGCCTTTAGTGTTGCTCTTCTCATCTCCTAGGGTTCATAGCCATATATAGATTCTTTGCTTGCCTCACGCTTTCTACATTCCCAATCCCATCCGACAACAACAAATCCTAGAGCTAGCAATGATTCTGTGGTAGTTTGTTTTTCTCTCCTCGGGGCCAGACCAAAGCTGAAAGAACTTGATCGCCTAGAGAAGATTTCTTTTATTTTTCTACATGCAAACGGCATCGATCTTTCACCCATCATTTGTATCCTTTGTGTGTATTTCCCTAAATTTTGAAACAATGCATGTTCTGTTCATCCTGGTCCGATTCAATTTTCTCTGTCAGTTATTGAAATATCTATTGTTTATGGGATTGTGGTGCACTAGTAGAAAAAAGGCTATCCGTTCGTGTCTCTTAACATCATTAGTCCCGGTTCCGCCACGAACCGGGACTAATGCTGCCACGCGTCCCGGTTCGAGCGGGCACAGGGCCAGGAGGCATGCGTCCTGGTTGGTAGGGGAGCATACGTCCCGGTTTGTAACACAAACCGGGACTAAAGGTTGGGCGTCAGCCACGTGGCGTAGCACACACCTTTAGTCCCGGTTTGTGTTACAAACCGGGACGTATACTCCCGCCCTCTATAAATGCAACGCCCCAGCCCTCTGCCTCCGCTCTGTTTTTTCTTGGTGGAAGGTGTGAGGGGTGTGCTAGTTTTTTTCCCCTATGCATGCATTCAAGGTGTTTGATGAAATGTTTGAGTGAATGATCCCGTTTAATTTCTTATAGAACAAAAATATAGAAGGTGTCCGAGATGCAGTTGAGCTTTCTCCTCTTTATTTCCCTCGATCGAGGTTAGCAATCTTATCTTTTCTCTGTCATTGATACAATGCATGCGTCGATGTGAATTGGTCATTTCACTATTTATGATGTCCTGTTTTTGATAAACTTACTTATATGATGCAGATGAACGGTCGAGAATGGATGTACGGTGACCGGCGTGTACCCGAGTATATGAAAGGCGTGGATAAATTTATCGATGTGGCTACGGCAAACAAAGAGAATGGTTTTATACGTTGTCCATGTGTTCAATGTCGGAACAACAAGGAGTACTCTTCCTCGAAAATCATTCGCGGCCACCTGATTATAAAAGGTTTCATGCCCAACTATAATTGCTGGACCAAGCACGGAGAAAGAGGGGTTATGATGGAAGATGGTGAAAAAGAAGATGATGATAACAACTATCATCATATGTTTCCTGAATACAGTGATACTGCAATGTAAGACAATGGAGAGGAAGGAGGTGAAGAACGGGCATCAGATGAGCCGGCTGATGAACTTGGTAGGGTCATTTCTGATGCAAGGCGAGACTGTGAAATAGAAAATGAGAAATTGAAGTTAGAGGGCATGTTAGAAGATCACAAGAAATTGTTGTACCCAAATTGTGAAGATGGCAACAAAAAGCTCGGTACCACAGTGGAATTGTTGCGATGGAAGGCAGAGTGTGGTCTAACTGACTCCTCATTTGAAAAGATGCTGAAAATAATAAAGCCGAAGTTTCCAAAACATAACGAACTTCCCGAGAGTACCTACGAAGAAAAGAAGACTCTCTGTCCTCTAGGATTAGATGTGCAAAAGATACATGCATGCATTAATGACTGCATCCTCTACCATGGTAAGGAGTATGAGAATTTAGATAAATGCCCGATATGCAATGCATTGAGGTATAAGATCAGACGAGATGACCCTGGTGATGTTGAGGGAGAGCCCCTCCGGAAGAGGGTTCCTGCTAAGGTTATGTGGTATGATCCTATAATACCAAGGTTGAAACGCATGTTCAGAAACAAAGAGCATGTCAGGTTGTTGCGATGGCACAAAGAAGACCGTAAGAAAAACGGGAAGTTGAGACACCCTGCTGATAGTCACAGTGGAGAAAAATCGAGAGAGACTTTCCAGACTTTGCAGGTGACGCAAGGAACTTATGGTTTGGTCTAAGTACGGATGGCATGAATCCTTTTGGGGAGCAGAGCTGCAGTCACAACACCTAGCCCGTGACTCTATGTATCTACAACCTGCCTCCTTGGTTGTGCATGAAGCGTAAGTTCATTATGATGCCAGTGTTCATCCAAGGCCCGAAGCAACCGGGCAACGACATTGATGTGTACCTTAGACCATTAGTTGAAGAACTCTTACAGCTGTAGGGAAAACCAGGTGTACATGCATGGGATGAAAACAAACAGGAGCCATTTGATCTACGAGGGTTGCTTTTCGTAACCATCAATGATTGGCCTGCTCTTAGTAACCTTTCAGGACAGACAAACAAGGGATATAAGACATGCACACACTGTTTAGATAAGACTGAAGGTACATATTTGCATAAATGCAAGAAGGTTGTGTACCTGGCGAATCGACGATTTCTTCCGACCAATCATCTTGTAAGAAAGAAAGGCAAACATTTCAAAGGTGAGGCAGATCACCGGAAGAAGCCTGAACTCCCTCCTAGTGATGATGTATTTGGTATGGTCAAGGACATAGAAGTAATCTTTGAAAAGGGTCCCGGCGATCAATCAGTTCCAAACGACGTCGCTACAGGACACACACCCATGTGGAAGAAGAAATCTATAATTTGGGAGCTGCCATATTGGAAAGTCCTGTGTGTCCTCTCTTCAATCGACGTGATGCACGTGACGAAGAATCTTTGCGTGAACCTGCTAGGATTCCTAGGCGTGTATGGGAAGACAAAAGATACACCAGAAGCACGAGAGGACCAACAAATTATGAAAGACCCAAAGAACATGCATACACAGAACAAGATGGATAAAGGGAGTCACTTAAGTCGTGCCAGCTATGCTCTTACCAAAGCAGAGAAGGAAATCTTTTTTGAAGCCCTTTACAGTATCAAGGGGCCGAAGAGCAGTATGATCCAGAGGTAGTTGCACAATACAGAGAAGCTACCGCTGCTCAAGGTATGAGTATTGCCCAGTACTTATCCCAGTTAGAGTACTTCTCCGTGAGTGAAGTAGCATACAAATACCAGTACGGCAAACCTCTCGTCAAACCTGAGGAGGTAAACAATCTTCCAACAAAAATACGAAGATTGCATAACTGGTACATGCATGCCACAAAGGCCGGGGCTATCTGGATAGTGCTGAAGGTTACAAAAAAGCATTATGGGAAAGAAATAGATGACATGATATCCATTGAATTTGATGAACTATTTCAATTATTCAATCAAGACGCCTTGGACAAATCGATCATCAGTGCCTATTGTCTGTAAGTACTAATTCTGTAATTAATTTAGTCTCCAGCTATCTCACCTTGTTTATTGCATGTATATAATCATACTATAATATGCAGAATAAAGATTCTTGAATGCAGTAGAGGATAAATCTATGACATTGGCTTCATTGACCCATATTGGGTTCATCAAGCTAATTTCAAAACAAGCTCCCAGAATACGGAAGATATTATAGTACACGCGTTAAGGTTTCAAGAAACCAGAAAGGAAATACTATTTCCTTACAACTTCGAGTGAGTGTTATTGTCTTGTATCACTTTCTATTTCGCTTACTCGATGTTAAGTATATAATTGATTAGTTATGCATTCACAGCTTTCACTATATTCTGTTAATCATTCAACTTGACAAAGGGCGTGTACTAGTCATGGACTCGAAACATAAACCCCTTAAGCAGTGGAAGGACATGCAGATGCTTCTCCAGCGGTAATTCTAATCATTACGACACTATATCGGCAACGTTTATAAATTTTATGATATCAAGTAATTAATAACTTCTTTTATTCGTTTTCTTTGTCGGGCAACGCTTGGAAATGGTTCACCAACAAGGCTAGGGGTGTTTGGAAAGCGAAGCTTATATTTCAAGCACTAGATGTAAGCACCACTAGCTATATCCGCGCATCTCTTTGATTCTAGTTTTGATACCGTTATTATCATGCTTGATTATTATTTTGATTGAACTATGTTCTCGTAAAGTGCCTAACGCAGGCAGGTAATAATCTATGTGGATACTATGTTTGCGAGTTCATCCGGCAGACGTGCGATGAGAATGGCAGAAATTTAGAGCAATTCCACGTACGTAAACAATTTCTATAGTTTTTAATTACAATCAAATTGTATTTAGTTTCATTCATATAGGCTGACTCCTTTTTTAAATCAGATCGAACGTCTACGGGACGGTCTTCTGCCGAAGGATCGCGGACGAGCAATTCAGGAGGAATTGATGGGATTCTTGGATGCAGAAGTCCTAAACCCAAAAGGGGAATACTATTCGACTGTGTATAAACAATAAGGATTGTACAAAAAGCAACTTTTGTATGTAGTGCATGAACTCGATCCGTGTATCGAATGTAATATTGTCATGATGATCTTGTGTAGTATAATGGTTCCTTCATTGATGAGTGCAAAACACTAAATAAACAATAAAACAACAAAAATGAATTCTCTGCCGCGACACAAAAAGTGGCCAAAATGCTGCCACGGCAACAAAAGTTGCCAAAATGAATTTTCTGCCACGGCAGAGAATTGTGTCAAATCTCTGCCGCAGCAGAAGGTTATTTGTCCCGTTTCGTGTTACAAACCGGGACGGTTGTTCCACCCCCCTCGCCCTCTGCCGCGGCCACGTGTACCCCCCTTTTGTTCCGGTTGGTGGGGCAACCGGGACTAAAGGTTGGGGCTTTAGTCCCGATTGCCCCGTCCCGGTTGGATAACCGGGACTAATGCTCCTTACCAACCGGGACCAATGGGGCTGTTTCTACTAGTGGTGTGTTTTCTTGACAAATTCGCAACGTTGACACCGAGGTCAGTTATGCATGTACCTTATGTTCTCTTCATAATTATCCATTCCTTACGAAGAGGAAACTCACAAAACATTTTACATTTGTACACACTTTCTCTCTCTCGGATTAGTCTTTCGTCTCATTTTATAAATAAAACAGAATCTAGATACACAAGGTCAGACAAGCAACACCACCGGCCGAAGCCAAAACGAAAAGGGAAAACAAAATATTGTACATTTGTACTAACGGGAATCGATTCAACATGCGTACATTAAGACACGGATCGAGTACTTATTAAAACATATAAGATTGCCAAGTAGTAAATAATATTACACACTGCACTCAAGTACCGCTCTACAACAGTAGATGCAACGGTGCAACACTTACGTATGTTGGTAACTTGCGACTCGAGCATTTATGAGTTCGGGCAACGGCTCACTGGATCACGGGTTGATGTAGATGTCAAGCTCGAGCAGGTCGGGGCGGACGGTCTTCCACAGCACGTACCCGCGCGCCATCCGGAACTGGCCCGTGCCGCCGACGACGGCCAGCTCTCGCACCGCCACGCCGGTGTCGTCGCGCCCCATCACCGTGACCGAGCTCCCGGCATAGGGGCCCGACGTGAGCACCACGTTCATGCTCACCATCAGCTCGAATCCGCCCTTGGACGAGGCCACAATGTACTGTCCCTGGGCACGCCCCACCGCGGCCGACGTCGCCGCCGTGCCGTCCGTCAGTACGTCGTCCATCACCACCGTGTTGCCGAAGACGCCCCTCGGGCCTTTCACCACAATCATCGCGCTGTCGCCCAGCACGTCGTGCATGTACACGTGTAGGTGCGCTGATGCCCCTGCGGCTGCCGGCAGCCGCGGCGCCGCCAACGCCATGACGGCGACAAAGAACATGGGTTGGAGGAGCTTGAAGAAAGCCATGGCTGGCGTGTGTGTACGTATTGTGCTGTTAGTATACAACTAGGTACTCCCCCTACCCACTCAGTGCTCACCAGTGAAGCAGCAGCATGTTTATAAACAGTAGGATTGGAATCATTCGTCGCATTAGGGCCTTAGAGCTGACCGTTCCCATGTCGAAATCCGGACCTAAATATCACCGGATAAAACTAGATTTTGGCCTGAAAATGTCAAGTTTTTCAGTCGCGTTTTCGGAAATTCAGCAAATCCGGTAAACTTTAAAATAATATGGACGGTTTTTATTAATTAAAGGTGGATACATATATATTACATAGAATTTAGACGAACACCCAAATTTAAACTGCATTTAGAGCATCTGGTTGTTCCAAGCCAAAATCCGGACCTAAATATGGCCGAGGGAAACTAGATTTTGGCCTAGGAACGCCGAGTCTTTCGGTCGCGTTCCCGGGCCGAGTTCCCGCGTTCGGCTAAAATTCAGCAAATTCCGACAAACTTTGGAAGAATATAGGCTGTTTTCATTAATTAAGGCCGAATACATATATATTACATAGAATTCGGGCGAACACCCGAATTTATACTGCATTTAGGCTAAATTATAGCTGAAAAAACTAAAAAAGGCCGATGTCGATGCCGACGCCAACGCCGCTTCTATATGCCGAAGTTGTTGTAGAAGCAGGTGTAGCCGGGGTCGGCCGTGCCGTCGCATCGCCCAGCGACTGCGTTGGGCGGGAGCTGCCCTGGCCTGGGTCGCCGGACCTCCACGGCTGGTAGGACGGGCCGGCTTTGTCATCGTCGTCGAGGACGATGAGCGGCGCGCCCAATAGGCGAACTGGCGGCGACTTTTGGCCTGTCGCTCGGCCTCCTCCTGCATCCGCTGAACTCGGAGCCTCTCAGACTCCTCCTAGTCCGCCCTGGACCAGGCGAGGATGTCCGGCTCAGGCATCGGCGGCGGCGGCCGATTCCCGGAGGGACTGCTCCATCACCATCTTCATGGCGAAGGCGTCCTCGCCGACCGGCACCGTCCAGTCGGCCGGCTCCAGCTTCGGCGGGAGAAGGCGAAGTCGGCCAGTGGGCGGCGACTGCGACTGCGCCGGCGCGTGGGGCTCGTTGATGATGATGCCCTGCGAGCGTGTCTATGGCGGCGAGAGGACCAGTGTGTCCACCTCCTGCTTGATAGGGCGCAGAGGCGGCGACGGCGCCGGCAGGGACCCCGACGAGCGGGAGGCCGAGGCGGAGGAGGAGGAGCTCAGGATGGCCATTCTCCTCGGTAGCCAGTTGGCCAAAGGGTGGCGCCTCGCCCTGGACGCCGGCACCGGCGTGCGCGGGAAGCCGAGTCACGAGTTGTTGCCGGCGTGGATGTGCTCCAGCACCGCCGCGAGCGTCCGGCCTGGCACACTCCACCAATGCTGGCGACCCGCCGTGTTGTTGCGCTTTGGCGGCATGGCGGGCGAGCTCCTGGAGCCGGCGCTCGGCGAAGAAATCCTCCCAGTAGAGGAGGTTGTGGGGATCCTCGGCGGCAGCGGGATCATCCATAACCGCGATGAAGGTCTGGATCTCGTCGGCCAGCTCATCGCCGGTCGACACCGGCGGGATGGGGATGCCGGCGGCCCTAAGCTTCCAGCCCGACGGGTTCCGCGTGTCCAGCGGCGCCATCTACCCGGCGTCGTAGAGCATGCGTGCCTCCCATGGCTGGATCGTGCGCCGGCCGAAACCGTTCGCCGCCGCGGGGTCTCCGTGGTACCGCTCGGCCATGGCTCTCTTCTCGCCGAAGTTGATGTTCGCAGTGGAGGGGGAAGTGGAGGAGCGGTGGAAGTGGGTGAAATGAGCCGGCGAGGTCGCGTATTTTATAGGGCGAAGTGGGCGGCGAGGACGGGAGAGGTGTAGCCGCGCGGGCGGGAAAAAGGAAAACGGTGGGAAATTAGTGACCGACAGTCTGTCACGGGAGCCGAGGAGGCGGTGGCGCGCCATTACGGCGACGCGTGGGCCGACGTACGGGCAGTTATTGCCCGGCGGTCCATCGCGGGGTTCGACGCTGGAGGATAACGACAACTCGGCTTTAGTCGTTGACTGGGCGGGTCCACTCGCCAACTGTGTTTTTTCGCCGAATTCGTTTCGTTCGGCATTGTCAGGATGCACGATCCTCTGGGATGCGGTGAGTGTACGGTCCCATCACTCATGTCATAGGTGGAGTAAGAGCTCGGTGCATCCTCAAAGTATCTTTCAGTATCATGCAAGAAGAAGACACAATTTCCCTTTTGTATGTACCGAGAAACACATATAGACTAGGACCTTGTCATCCCCCACGCTCGTCACCTTCACCCACTGTGACGACTGGAAGTTGGCCTTGAGCACCTCAAACTCGATCCCTACTGCCTTGGATGTATTCCTACAAGGCTGTCGAAAGATCCTTCTGCGGACAAGCACCACAAGACTCAACCAGGTAATGCCGCGCTGTACAACGGCGAGCACAAATGACGACGCGTTCAATCCGAAACAAAGGTGCAGATGTTGTTGGATGTTAGTGCGATCTGCTTGTACCGTACCGGTGAGCACATAGCCTAGCGTTGGTAGGGTTGTTTTGCAATTTTCCTTTGTTTCTCGGTCCGAAAAAGGCAATTAAGAAGGATATATATGGGTACATGCCATTCACTAACACTACCGTATGACACACGAGAAAAACACCACCAGATGAATGCAACGCATGCTTTGTTGTAATTCAACGATGAGTTAACTCAGCAACACATACGTATAGTGAATGAATGTATCTAAATGTTTTAGCTTTGTGAAGTGAATATATCTAGACATTTTTAGTGTTTAGATTCACTCCGAACTTCATCTAGATATATTTGTTTCACAAAACAAAAACATCTTATATTTTGAAACGGAGGAGTAGATAGCAGTCCCACAAACGACTGGTTATCGAAGGGACATGATGATTTAGCAGAGTTGCAAAGGGGCTTTAATTCACCAAGACTATGTGCGTTGATCACCGGTTGTTGGCTAGTAATAAGTGGTGGTCGACAGACATAGATCCTACATATACACCACGGGTAAATAAGAGAGAGCCTGCAATGTGCAAAAAGAGCGCCTATAAGAGAAGTTGTGGCGTGCACTCTTAGAAGCAGACAAATGCCTCCCTTTCATATTTGTACCCGCTAAGATATTATGCATAGGCCCGTGAGGCATCAGGAGCAATTTGTCTGTGAAGCCAATTCAGTTATCTCCTTGACAGATTACGTGGTGCGCCATGACAGATGTAGCAAGTCGAACAATGCGCTGTGAACTCCGCAGCGTGTTTACTGTACTAACAATCTGCTCCGGAGCACCAGTAGGTTCTCAAAGTCGAGACCCAATCAGCAACTCAGTCACGGAAGAAATGTCATCATAAGCCCAAGCCAGTTCATTATGGCTACGGTACGCTGTTGTACACTCAAGAGGTCTAAACGTCAATGGCGGCTCTTGGTGTCGAAGCCATCATCATGGAGTATAAGCCGCAAGTACGCCAAAAACACAAGTCCCTCTCAACAAAGCTGTAAAATTCTGCTCTACTTTAATTTTGAGTCATAACACGAGAAACAAATAAGTAGTACAAATTCTGCCCAAGATTCCTTATTCTGCATCGCCGCGCTGTGCTTTGACGTGACACGTATTGGAACAATACTTGTGAACATATATCACATGGCCACGTAGTACAACTTTGAACATCACTATGTGGTTCCGGTCAACCAATGTGGATATTAATGGCCTTGTAGCTCGGATTTTACTAAAACAATTATGACTTTATTAAATCTCGTTTGATTAGTACGGCAACAATGCAAAGCCATTATAGTTGAATTTCACTATTACCTGTCCACCTGGATGTCATGAGTAGTTCTTACTCTGATAAGATGCACATCTTAGAGCGTCTAGAGGTGATCCCAAAAATATCGTCCCTCTATCTTCACATTTGGCCTTCGTGTTAAGATCCTAGTGTGGGTGATGTGGGCTACCAATCCAACTCTCAAGACAATTTGTTTATGATCGTAACAAAACCACTTAATTTTAGATTTTTAAATTACATGGTAAGATCACTAAGTAAATATTTTGTTGAATTATAAGAAGATTGACTCATTGGGAAAATTTTAGGTACATTTAAAGAAATGAAAGTGGCCTACAAATACGATTAGATGTAGCATCGTACATTGGAAGTATATAATGTAGAAACATCTGGTCAAAAGTATTTAATCTCTCCTACAACAACATCAGGTTAGATCCATCATCTTTTCCTACAAGTGATTTTTTCTCATTAATTAGTTACTTTGTCTTTGTGTATACATTTACTTTGCTATTGAAGCAAAACCACAAAGCTATGGCTTCACTTACCCTTCACAATGTGGGTTAACGCGGGAGCTAAGAGGTTGGGTGAATTCATGCCACGAGAGTAATTTGTTTGCATAAATTAGACCTTTTAATTCTTGTAAAACTTCTTCTTAATTAATAGATTGGGGCCCCCCGTTTTAAAAAAAAACTTGCACATGATATCTTTTCTGTGGCTCTGGTCGCAAGAGGGATGCTATTCTGCTAGCTCTACCTTATGGAGGTACGAGAAACGAAGGAAGCATGTTTGTCTTTGCTAGGAAGCAAAAATATTATGCTACAACACAATATTCTGTTAATGTGTTATTAATGATTTAGAAGAAGCTGGAGGTAATTTATATATACCAGTCCAGTATTACTAGATGTGTAAAGATACCGTGGGGCAGTGTTGGCGAGTTACTTTGTTTCATATCCTCTTTTCTCGGAGTGACATGGAAGTGTGCTCAGAGCGATAAACATACGACACAACAGTTGAGTTGAGAGGCACTACTTTGAAAATCCAAATCCAAGAAACTGTACAAGTAACGCAGCACCAGTAATTGCAAGGGACGAAGGAGCGCTAACTGTTTCTTGACCTTGAGTTTTCACTATTTCAATGCCTACTACACCACTGTTCGCCTCCTTGCACTTACATGTATGCTTGTAATGTAGAATAGATCATGAAACTGTTAGTTTGTTCTATCATACATTTCAAACTTGGGCAGCATAACACAATCGCTGCAAAGTCATAAAGTGACTACGGATACAAACCGCAGTTCTTTTATTTGAGATACACAAACCTCAGCAAGAGGGGACTCTTGCCTGTCTTGTCCCTGCAAAAACCTCTTGTGTTTCCTTTGTATATATTCACATCCAAGCACCTAAAAATGAATTACTTACGTATTAAGAATGAAGAGCCGATGCGGATCATATATGTGGAGACTGTTACTCCCTTTAGAAACAACATGGTATCAATTTCCAGTAATGCAGCATAACTAAAATATGCATCAGAATAAACCACACTAGCACCATGGTTTATCACAAGGATTCACATGCTCGCAGCTTGAACAGAACAAAATTCCGGGCCAGGGTCATTGAGCCCTTACTCATTACTTATTTCATAAACAACACGATTCAAAAAAAAATAGTGATGATCAACAGCTTGCAGACGGTGCAAGCACAATGTAATTATCATACATTTTATGTAGCAGACATATGTATCATTAGCTTATGATTAATTGTTTAGATAAATGTATAATTTTAGATAATTTTTATTTTGCATAAAATTAATAACTATGATGACACAAGGATTTAAACAACTCAAAAAATGCAAAAAAAGAAAACCTTCTGCTGTAGCGCACAAGCATTTGGGCTAGTATTGACAGATTGAATCTTCACCTATTCCTACAACTATATCTTGACAACTTTTTGCAGGGGTCCATTCATCTTGACAACATAGAATTTTCACCTGTTCAAGGACAGGATGGCAGAAGTTCCTAAAAGATGTCAGGATGGCAGCAAAACTAAATTCGCATCTAAATAAGCAGACCGGCACATATGCTTCACCACTCTGACACACCAGAAGTTCACAGCTTAACCATAACACAAGCCCAGGATCATCAAGCCTTTACTAATTCGTCACTACATATAAAACCATGAGTTCAGATAATAAACTGCTGATGCATTCAACAGCTTGCGCATAGGGCAACCGCCAAAATAACCGTCCGTACATACTGATGCAGTTAACAGATTAACCAGTATGCCGAGTCCACAAAGTATGCATGCATCAAACAACGTAGTAGCCACATAACACTATGCCATAGATTGATATGTAGTGGCACATTGAAGAGACTGAACAGAAACGCTTCAAGTTCAGTTTTGAGGGAGTAGCCATGCCGCGAGACGCATCCCGTCACGCTTCCAAGAGACTGTTGGCAGAGGAGAGGAGAACACCTGGCCAATCACATCATAGACACCAATGGAAGCGTTCTCCTCCTCGTAAGAGCAGCCTTTGAAAAACTCCTCATCGTCATCCAAGAAGCAGATGCGGTCTCCCAACAACCCGTACTGAGAGTCATCCCCTAAGGTTGTCTTCCTGACCCATCCTAGCTGCTTGAGGTCAGCCTGAAACATCTCAAACTTGTTCCGTGAAACCACAAATTTATCAGGCATCCGTGTCGAGAAAATCTTCCTGCGCACCATCATCAATGTGCCACGCGATTCAACCAAGTAGAGCTTCTTATCGACCCTAGTGTTGTTTTCGGACAATAACAGAGGGAAGGGATCACCCTTGATGACCCGTTCAATCTGAGAAACTTGTGGATCACCGGTTGCTTGGTCCTGGGTGATGTCCATGACAGAGAGATGCTAATGGTGAGAAAGGATGTAGAGCTTGCCCTGGTAGAATGCCATGTCTTCATATCCCTTGCAGGTATCTTAGGCTCGGACCGACCACGAGGAAGCCCCAGGCTCACACACAAGAATCTGACCAAAGCCTTGATGGTTGACGAATGCAACGATGAGGTTCTGCGAGCACAACATTAGCTTACTCAACTGGGGATTCTTGTCCTTGATATGCAGCCATGTCAACCTAGGGGGGTCCCCACCCCCAGGTACATGGCTCACATCAGCATCAGGTGGGTTGAGCCGGACACTGGACAGAGCTGGGAGCGTCACAGTAGCCCTGGAAAAGGGGTTGATCAGGAAGCATCCGTCGTCACGCAGGAAGACGAGCCAGCTGCCACAGGCGCTCTTGAAACCAGCGAAGCCGCAGCCAGTGAAGCGGAACGGCTCGGTGTAGGGAAGGCTGTAGAAAGTGCCGTCGGGAAGAGCGAGTAGTGGCACTGGCGGTGGCACAGTGAGCTGTCGCGCAGCAGCACGCCACTGAGGGCAGACCGCAGAGAAGCGGGCACGATCAGCGTAGGCAGGCAGGAGGTGGAGCACCAGGCCGGCCAGCTCCAGCGGGATGTCTGACCACGAAGGCGTTGGGCACGGTAGCTTCGTCGCCATTGTCCTGATTTGACTTATGCAAACAAGAAAAGGTATGCAATAACATCAGCAAGCGCGACCAACGAAGCAGAGGAAGGCGGGATGCGCCTAGAGGCAGCACGTCGAGCACCTTGCGTACATGGTCAGTGCACACGGTAGGAGCAGGGAGAAAAGTAGGGAGGAGAGGAAGGCGGAAGGTTTACGGGGAGCAAGGAGATGTGTGTACCAGATATCAGCGTTGTACTCCGGACGAGGGTCGATGTGTTGATCGAGCGGCGAACCGAACGGCTGCCGCCGTCGCCGCCTCTGTTGCCGGAGAGTGAGAGTGGAAATGGAACGCCGGGTGTGGTTGCTTTTTTTTTAGAACTGGGTGTGGTCATGTTACAGAGCCGAAGTGAAATATCGACTTGACAGTTTAGATAAATGGGCTTTCTCCATAGACATCCAGCCCAATAGCACGTATCTGCATCTACATGTAAAGTTTATACAGAAAATAAAACCTCGTGGCCTATGTGAAAAAAATTGGAAAATGATACAGTTTCCGCGGGTATCGGATCCATCCCCGGGTCTCTCTGACGCGGGTCCATGACACCCCGCATCTTGAACGCTCGTGACGTGTCCGGCCTCTTGGCGAGAAAAAGGCAGGGGTCCACCACTTCCTTATCTTTTTTAATATTCCACCCATTCTTCCTCCCTCTTTGTTTTTCTCCCAAGATGGTATCCAAGAGCTGTCAATCTTCTTCTTCACAGACCAACATCACGCTCCCGACGGACCTGCTACCCGATCCCGACGGTGCTGCTACAATCCCCCTGTGGCGCTACTGCCCGCGCCCGACGATGTTGCTACAATCCCCCGGCGACACTACTGCCCGCCCCTGACGGCACTGCTACACACGCCTGACAGCTCTGCTACAATCCCCGGCGATGCTGCTGCCCGCCCTCGACGGCGCTACTACAATTCCATGACAGCCAGGTGGTTATGCTACCCGCTCCTGACGTAGTTGCTACAATCCACCGGCGGTTCTGCTACCGGCTCCCGACGGCGCTGCTACAATCCCTTGGCGGCGCTGCTACCCGCGCCCGACGGTTCCGCAAACTGTGCCTGAAGGCGCTGCTACAATCCCTCGGCAGCGCTGCTACATGCGCCCTGTGGTGGTCGGGCAGCGATGAGACTTTTTCTTTTTCTCTATAGTGTGAGGGATAGGAGAGTAAAAAGAGGAACACGGCGTAGTTGCCCACCTGAGAGGACATGTGTCGATTTGACAACCCGGGGGATCGGGAGAATTTATCCCCCGGTACGCCTAGCGCTACCCAAAAAATTGGTGCTTAAGAAAAAAAAACGCCTTATAATTATTTGATGCATTTATTTTTTCCTACTACACAACATTTCTTTTCTTTGTGAAAAATTTCACCCATATAAAAGACAAAAACATTTGTGTTGTCAAAAGTGCAGTTTTTTTTAAGGGAAAACATTCTCCAGGTGAACATCTTTATTTTATTCGGGGCTGGAACAGACCAGATCCTTTTCCAGAAATCATTGTCACACGCATCCAACATCCCTGGAACCAGCATCGTCTCCACGTCGCTGTTTTTCAGTTTGTACAAACAGCTTATATGCTTGCTTCACCGAGTGCTGGCCTTTGTCATCGAAGTGCCAAGCGATGAAGTCGTCGGCACTAACATTTCTAATGTTCTTATTGTTCATCCCAGGTGTCAACACGTTGCCCCGCTTTGTCCGCCCTCACGACATTGATACATGAGAAGTGCTGGCCCGTGCGCCTTGGCTGCTTGGCACACCTTTTTTTTTTACGAAAATTTCATCGATCTATTAATAATCATCAAAAACAGTACAAAGAGGTCTAAAAGTAATAAAAATTATAAATAAGTCCATGGACCACATTGCGACGACTACAGACACTAACACGGCCAAATGCGTGCCGCTGTCTCCACCCCTTCATCACTGGAGTCGAGCAAAGCTTATCGTAGTAGAGCTTGTTATAGTAGACAGAATAAAAGTCGTCGTGCTAAGGTCCCAAAGGACCAACGCACCATAGCAGCAACCATCGTCAACGATGACACTCGTAGATCAGAAGAGACTGACCTAAAACCATACCAATGAATATGAAAACTGACCAGATCCCTGGAGATCCGTCCGACAAACGACTACACGCGTCTTCCATCAGTACTAGATGCACCAAGCGAGGATAGGATAGAGAAGACTTTATTCTAACTCCAAGATGTAGCCGGCGCCTCAATATTTCAAAGAAGACATGAAAATAAGTCTAAACGAAGAAAACGGAAAACCCTCCCGCCGACCCTAAGGCCACTAGAGCCGGAGCGGACTGGCGGCGTCACCGACGAGAGAAATGGGAACCCTAGATTGGTTTTTAGTCAGCCGCCACCAGAGCTATGTACCACTCAGTTTACATCCTATGTGACTGCATATTACCCTCGACAACGATTTCTCCTCTGACGATAGCCCCAGTTGCACCGTCGTACGGGTGTTTGCTCCACACTGATTACAAATGCCCCTGCACTCAGTTGTCTTCGCATCGGCATAAAGGTTTATCACAAGTTTGATAACTTCACACTAGTCACATGTAACTATTGTCAACACCTCTACTGCTGCGATTAAATATGGTTGTCAACTCTAATGGCTTCATACTCTAGGTTTCTATCTATTCTGGTATGCTGCCAAATTATGTTGTGCACGTGCCCCCACTGTGACTATGGGGTGATGTTATAGTAGTTTAGGTTTACATATGATTTGGTTCTATTTATTTGGATTCAACAATATGTTTATTGGAATAATTTGTATTATAAGGAACTATTTGTATTTTAGGATATTCGTATATTTTCTTGTTTGGATTCAACAATATGTTTTGATTCGTATATTTGGATTCAACAATATGTTTATTTGTATTATAAGGAATAATTTGTATTATAAGGAACTATGTATTTGCAAAATCTGGCTTACCTAATCATTTGTGTTGAATCAAGGCATTTTCTTGTATATTTTCCAATGTTTGGTCCAAAACACTATTTATGCAATTATATTATGTTTTGCAATTCTCTATTTTGTGTTTACATTCTTGTCAAAGAAAGATAGCAAAAGAAACACAAATGCAAAATTCTTTTGTTATCAATTTTAGGGAAATAATAATAATTTTATAATTCGCTTGGTCCTTTTTTAGAATGCCTAAGAAACAATGTAATTTTAGAGATCAATTCAACCTCTTATTAGAATTTTCAAGCGCAAAGTACATAAGCGGCATTATGAAGTTTTGGCTTTGATTTCACCATGTATGTTAAGATTATTGTGTTTTCTCTATTCCTTCAAACCAACCACTAGGTTTACAAAATTCTCATGGTTTCTGAGCCTATGTTTATTTGAATCCTGCGCAGCAACGGGGCCTTTAGTGTTTTGTAGGTATTCCGGTCCACTGAAAGCTTCCTATAATACCCTTTTAATCAAATGAAATGAGTGGAGCTACAAACTTGCTAATAATTTCTTTCTTATTTTTGATACAATTTCATATCTACACTACTGATTTGCATAGGATTGAGGCCTCTTTTTTATGTTTTTCATGTTTTTGGCAAAAAAAAAGACAATCTATAGGATTTTCAAAGTCTGCAGCTCTCAATTTGTGCCCATATTCCTATCAATATTTTGTGTGTTTTGTATTCAAGTGTTATTTACCAAAGAGACCTTAAATCTGTAACTCACTCAAGGCTTGGTACCCGCTCATGAATCGCGCCTACATGCCATCGGTAATTTCTCAATGGATATGACAAAGTATGCATGTGTGCGTGTAACTACGTGAATGGAGGTGCCTTGGAGATATAGTAGAAGCCATCATTTATTTGAGCCAATTAATATGGCATGCCATGAATACAGATTATACAAAAAAATGAAATTGCGTGGCCTATCAATTTGCTGTATATATAGACGAAGGATGCTATGGATAGCATTGGCAGACATAGTGCAGCTGGTTTCTAGCACAATACATCAGCTGTACTTCTTGTCAGGTATAAGCCTATAAATACTACTCCATGGAGTATATTGGAGTGGCCGAGGCTAACTGGCTAAGTGACATTATCCACATGGCATTCACTAGCTTTAAACATGGCGTAGGAGTTAGAGGCATCAGGAAATGATGTATGCGAGTCATCCATGGCTGTTCTGCACTGATACACTATGGCACTATACGTTTTCTAACTGCTCTGCCATACCATACGTTTCCTAGTTCAATCTGATTGAGGCCTTCTCAATCGGGATTTGGAGTGGAAGCAGGTCCTAACAGATATACGAGGCATGTCCGGGGCTAATCATGTTTCCTCGCAAACAACACTACAATAGGTAAATTGGCAGCCTATGGTTAAAATATGAGTGTATATAGAAGTTAGAAAACAATAACCAAGAATCTTAGCCCACCAGTGTGGAGTTCACCGTACCCTCCTCACATTTAGATTGTGAAACTTGCATGTAAATGGGCTACTGTCAAGGTCCTCTGGAGCTTGGAATTGCAATGGTCGCTAGCGAAAACAGCTTCAAAAACAATGAACATGCATTAATTCTAGCTGCTACATGCACACTGAGAAACGTTCACGGGTATCAGCTTCTGGCCTCCAGGCATGATGACACCAGAACCAATAAATCACACTAGTTCATCACGAGTTCACAACTTGAGCATAGCACAACTACAGAGTCACCAAGGCATTGACCTAGATATATTATATGCAACCATGTATAAGTTCACATAATCTAACACCGATGCATTCAAAAGCTTGCATAGAATGCAACCACCATAACAAGCCTAGATAGATACTGATCCCGTAAATAGATTAACCACCATGCCAATTTCATAAAAGTAACCAAAACACCATACGTCGCGGTCACATAGATAGTCATACATCCAGGAGATCGCATAGGAACACCTTTAGTTTAGTTTGCAAGACGCATCCTGTCCTGGGACCGTGGACAGAGGGGCGGAAGCCTCCTAGCTTATCATGGCGTAGACAACAATGGAAGCGTTATCATCTTTGTAACAAAAATCTATAAAATGCGGCTCATCGTCATCATCATCCAGGAAAAAGATACGGTCCCCAGGCATCCCGTACTGAGACGCGGGTACAGCCTGAGAGCACCTTCGGTCAAGAAAAAGCATCTGGTCCTCCCCCAAGGTGGTCACATTGACCCACTGTGATCACCTGAAGTCAGCCTCAAACACCTGAAACTCATTCCGTTCAACCACAAATATGTCAAGTACCAACCTAGAGACAATCATCGTGCGCACCATTAGCAATGCACCATGAAATTCAACAACATATAGCTTTTTATCAATCCTAGTGTCTTCAGACCATAACAAATACTCAGGATTGCCGTCACCCTTGATGGCCAGTCCAATCCAAGAAATCTGGTTACCGGTCAGTAACTAGACTTCCCGAGGACCCTCGGGAAATGATCCTACCGCACAAAATATCCTGAAAGTTTTTGAATTTAAACGTTGATATATCGGGACATTTTAGGATATTCATAGGAATTTCTAAGGATTCTAATCCACTGAAATTTTCATGTAGATGCCCTTTCGATCAAAGGAGTGATGCTACAAAATTTCTAAGCATTACTTTCCATGCAAAATCTTGTTTACACTAATCATTTGTGTTGGATCGAGGCGTTTTCTTGCATTTTTCCTATGTTTGGTCCAAAGACTATATACGCAATTTTTCTTATGTTTTGCAATTCTCTATTTTTCGTATACATTCTTTTCAAAAAACATGGCAAAAGAAAAAACATGAAAATTTCTTTTGATGTCAGTTTTAAGGAAAGCGGAATAATTTTATAATTCACCAAGTCCTTTTTAGAATGTATGAGAAGACGGTTAGATTATAGGTCAATTCGACCTCTTATTAGAATTTCATGCCCAAAGTACATAAACAACATTATGAAGTTTTTACTTTGATTTCACCATTAAAATTCGAGTGTTTTTTTCTATTCATTTGAACCTACACTATGTTTAAAAAAATTCCATATTTTCCGATCCTCTATTTTACACATGCATTCATACTATATTCATGTGTGTTTCCTATTGCTACATTTTTTTAACCCTTCTTAGCAAAGAGGCCTTCAGTTTTTTGTTGCTATTTTGGAGTATTCTGGTCTACCCACAAAAATAGTATTCTGGTCCATTGAAAAAAAATTATAATGCCCTTTAAATCAAAGGAGTGGTGCTACAAAACTGCTAAGAATTGCTTTTTGTATACATTAACTTGTTTACACTGCTGATTTGCATAGGATCGATGCTTTTTTTCTTGTGGTTTTCAAGTGATTGGTATAAAAGGCTATCTATTTGCAACCACATTCCTACCAAGATCTTGTGTTTTTGTATTCAAGTGCTCTTTCTTCCTTGAATAAAATGATACATAATTTTGTAACTTACTCAAGGCTTGGTTCTTACCAGCTCATCTATCGCACCTACACGCCATCAGTATTTTCTCGACACATTGCACTACACTGTAGACAAGCGGACTGGGTGTGGGAAATGCTCTATATAGCAGACACGACAAAGAAAGGATCTGAGTTAGCGGTCCTATTTGATACCCCGAGGCAGGATGATAAAACCTGGCCAATCTGTATTGCTGCTTGCCTACTAGCACTATGGCGGGCTAGGAATGACCGAGTTTTTAATCACAGGCAAAAAAATAGAGGAGCACTTTTCAGTAACATCGCTCACTACCTATCTCTTTGGGCACACAGAACAGAGAAACAGAAGCCGCAACTAATGACCTGGGCAGCGGTGTTTGAGTCTCTCTAGGGATCTCTCACTTTTCTTAGCTTTACTTCTCAAACCCCCTGGATGATGCCAGGCTGTAAATTCTGCCCCCTTTTTGTACACTCTGTTGTAACCATAAGGTCAGGGTTCTCCCCTACCTTCATATATAAATATATATAACTTAAAAAAAAAGTATTTTCTCGATGGATGTCACTGAGCATGCATGTGTGAGTGGTGGTGAGTTGGAGATAAAGAAGCCATGCCTCCCCTTTGTACTAGTCAAGCTTTCGGTTGCAGAATCGATCAAGATATTTTCATAGGACAACAATCGTGAAATTGATTTTAGCTAATAAATATGGCATGCCATGAATACAAGTGTACCGAAAATATAACTGCGCGGCCTATCAGTTTATTGGATATTTATTCGAGGATAAGTACCATGGATAGGGATAGCATTGGGAAGACATAGCTCAGCTGGTTTCTAACATAATTCATCGGCTCTTCTGCTTGTCAACTATAAAAATTATTCCAGACGAGGTTAGCATGTTGATAGCAAGACCAAATTTGCAGTACGATATATTACACTAACACATGGTCCATCACGGGTAAACATCATGAGTTCACATCAGGAGCATAATACGACTCGAGAGTCATTGCGGCATTAAGTTAGATATACAAAACCATACATGTTACGGATAATCAAAGAGTGATGCACTCTAAAGTTTGCATAGACTAGTGCCACCTCCATAGTAAGTTTAGATAGACGCTGATCCGTAAACAGATTAACCACCATGCAAGTGTCACATAAGTAACCAAAACACCATGCCACACACTCAGATAGATTGCCATACATCCAGGAAATCGCTTAGGAACACCTTCAGTTCAGTTCTTCGAACGGAGTAGCCATGTCGTGAGACGCATCCTGTGGCGATCCAAGCAGACAGTGGGCAGAGGGGCGGAAACCGCCTATTCTATCATGTCGAGAGTCGATCAAAATATTTCAGTAGGACAATAATCGTGAAACTGAGGAGCCACCCTCTCCCAAAGCATAACCCTCTCCCGATCTGCCCCCAGGCGGCTCCGGGGGGCCTCCTGGCCGTCCTCCCCTAGACCCGCCCCAACCCTCACCGTGTCGGTCCTCGCCGCTGCCGACTCCAGCGGCGGTGGCGACGCCCCGTCCATCAAAGATGGGGGGGATGGAGAGGGATCTGCGGCAGCGTTCACATGGGTGAGGTGCAACGCTGGCTGTGGGATTGGTGTGGCTTGGCCATTTTGGCTAGGACCTGAGGATCTCCGGCGGCTGACGAGGGGATGAAGGCACACCGCCGTTCTGCCGGCTTCAGCAGGTTGGGCCGGTGGCCATACACCGTTGGGGGGTGAGGTTGTGGCCTAGCCATGCCGATCTCCTGTGGTTGAGGTTTCCCTCTCCTCCTCTGTTGGTGTTGTACGGAGATGACATGCGGCGTGGAGGTCTGCTTGTCTGCTGAAAATAATAACGGCGGTCCTAGAATTCCTCTTGCGCCAAGACGAGGATCTACTTGTTGCTTGCCCTCTTTGATCTGGTCGGAGTGGCGAGTTCCGAAAGGCTTCGCCAGTGAACTCCCATGGGCGAATCATGCCTAGAGATTTCCGAATTGTAGGGATTTGGTCGTGCGCACCCATATTTTACTCTGGCCATTTGGATTCAGAGGGAGCGCTTCGAAGCTCTATTGGCTGTTAATATCATGGGGCATGTTCTCGTTCCATGGTGCTGACAAAGAATGTCATGGAGACCGAGATCTAAGGAGTAACAATGGTGTCTTGGGTCTGGGTGGTGATGAGGAATTGACTTGGTGACCCATGACTTGGAGCAGTGACATGCAAGTGGGACGACTGTATAGGAGAGGTTCGCAGTCCTACCTTTCAGGGTGAAAACCCAAGTTCTGGCCTTAATTGGTTGTGTCTGGCAATTGTCTTGTTAAAGGTATTGTTTTGAGAGCGTGGACTTTCTTCAGGGTGAAAACCTAAGATCTATGATCGGGCGATGATGGTGTTTGTGCATTGTTTGCTTTTTGGAGGAGTCTCTTTTGGAGAAGTTGGACTTCTGGTGCTGTCTTGGTGGTGGTAGTACCGTTGTTTCAACGAATGGATTACTGTAGCGGAATTTTCTTTTTTATAATTATTCTTTCTATTTTTTAGATGTGTGCATCGGTATAGCCGCTAGGGCAATGCGTTGTTGCAGAGGTCGGGTGTAATTGGTATCTTGTGATATTAATATATGCTCCTTTCCAAAAAAGAAATCGTGAAATTGATTCTATCCAATAAATATTGCATGTCATTAAGACGAAAAGCACCAAACATATAACTGTGCAGCCTATTAGTTTTCAGGATATATATTGTGAAGATATAATGGATAGCATTGAGAAGACATAGCTCAGCAGCTGGTTTCTAGTTGAATTTAGCAGCTCTAGTTCTTGTCAGCTATAAAGGTATTAGAGTGGTCGAGCCTAACTAGCCAAGTGCCAATACCCGCATGCTAGATTTAAACATGGAGTAGGAGTTGGAGGCACCAGGAAATGTGGTATCCAATTCATCCATTGCCAGTCTGCTGGATGCCACACTTCATCTCTATGCTACGATATTTACTATACGTTCACTAACAGCTCTTCCATACCATACATTTCTGAGTTCAATCGAAGTGAGATCCAGAGTGGAAGCAAATTCCCTGGTTGCACGAGGCATGTCGGGCAAACAGCTTCAGCTCTAGTATAATCAGGATTAGTAAGATGATGCCCTAAATGTGTCAACGTATATGAGCTGCTGTCAAGATCACGAGTTCAGAGCTTAGAGCATAGCACAACTGCAGAGTCATGGAGGCATTAGACTAGATATACAACCATATATAAGTTCAGGTAAAATCTTGCATATAGTGCCACCGCAATAATAAGTCCAGATAGATACTGATCCAGTAAGCACATTAACAGGGTTCACAAAAGTAATCGAAACACCAACTGCCACGGTCAGATAGATAGTCATATACATCCAGGAGATCGCACAGGAACACCTTCAGTTCAGTTCTTCCAAGGGAGTAGCCATGTCGCAAGACGGATCCTGTCGCGGTCCCAACAGACCGTGGGCAGAGGGGCGGAAGCCTCCTGGCTTATCATGTCGTAGACACCGATGGAAGCGTTATCATCTTTGTAACAAAAATCTATAAAATGCGGCTCATCATCATCATCCAGGAAAAATATACGATCCCCTGGCATCCCGTATTGAGACGCGGGTACAGCCTGAGAGCACCTTCGGTCAAGAAAAAGCATCTGGTCCTCCCCCAAGGTCGTCACATTGACCCACTGTGATCGCTTGAAGTCAGCCTCAAACACCTGAAACTTGTTCCGTTCAACCACAAATGTGCCAAGTTCCAATCTAGAGACAATCATCCTGCGCACCATTAGCAATGCACCATGAGATTCAACCACATAGAGCTTTTTATCAACCCTAGTGTCTTCGGACCATAGCAAATACTCAGGATTGCCGTCACCCTTGATGGCCAGTCCAATCCGAGAAACCTCTGGAGTGCCGGTGGTTGTGTCCTGGCTGATGCTCACAACAAAGAGGTCCTCCTCATGGGAAATGGCGAAGAGCTTGCCTCCATGGAACATCATGTCCTCAAACGCCTTACACTTGTCATAGGCACGTACTGACCAAGATGAGGCACCCGGCTGGCACACAAGGATCTGACCTCTGACTCCATGGTGGATGAATGCTGCAACGAGGTTCGGCGAGCATAGCAATAGCTTCCTCAGGGAGAGATTCTTGTCCTTGATATGCATCCATGTGCAGCTAGATGGTTTCACAGGTATATTCTTTAGATCAGCATTAGGGGGGCAGAGACGGACGCTGGACAGAGCAGGGAGTGTCACGGTGGCCCTAGAGAAGGGGTTCACCAGAAAGCATCCGTCGTTGTGCGGGAAGACGAGACAGCCGCCGCACGCGCTCTTGAACCCAGCAAAGCCGCAGCCTGGAAAGCGGAACGGCTGGGTGCAGGGTAGGCTGTAGAACGTGCCGTCAGGGAGCGCGAGTAGGGGTAGTGGTGGTGGCACTGGGAGTTGCCGCGAGGCAGCGCGCCACTGAGGGCACACTGAGGCGAAGCGGGCGCGGTCGGCGTACGTGGTAAGGAGGCCGAGCACCAGGCCGGCCAACTCCAACGGGATATCGGACCACGACGACATCAGTAGCTGAGCCGACCTCTGCAAAGGGAGGCAACAGCATCAGCAAGCGTTATCAAAGGACCAAACGGTGGATCAGTTGGCTACAAAAGTGCACGAAGATCAGAGCACAGAACACGAGCAGAAGAAGGCGGAGGCGCCTCCTTGAGGCAATATGTCGTGCACCTTCCGTGCAGGGTCTGCGCACACGGTAGTAACATGGAGAAAATTGGGGAAGAGAGAGAGAGAGAGGCGGCAGGTGTAAATGTGTAATGGCAGGAAGGAGAGGCGTGTACCAGGTATCGGTGTTGTTGATCAGGCGGCGAACCGGCACCGCGCGGCTGCCGCCGTCGCTGCTTCTCTTGCCTTTCTGTTTTGCCGCTTCGTTTGCCTGTTGGGTCGGGTGGAAATGGAGCGTTGGATGAAGTTACTGTTTACTGGGGCCGAAGTAGAAACCTTGGCTCGAAACCATAGCCCGAATCTAAATGTAAAATTTCCGCTAAAAAGGAATCTAAATGTAAAACCTTTAATGAAAAAGAAATTCTCGTGGCGTGCCTAAAATAAATCGGTACTTAAAAATTGTTTTTAATGATTTTAGTTTTTTTGTCTACTTAAAGTTGATGACGATGGTGCGTTGGTTATTAGGCTTTTAGCACGACGACTTCATGTATATTTACTATCCATATTAGTTGACTGGAATTTGTCTAGATACGGATGTCTAATACTAAACATTAACTAGGTACATTCGTATTCTAAATAAATGTACGTCAACTAACATGGGTTGGAGGTAGTACAACAATTCCTACTACGACAAGCTTTGTTCGTCTATAGTGATGAAAGACGAGGATGGCGGTGTGCCTTCATGTCATGTTAGAGTGTGTAGTCGTAGTTGGATGCTCCGAAGACCTATTTATATTTTTTTTATTACTTTTAGCTTATTAAATATTATTAATAGATCTTCCTTGCCCTTGCTTCCCATTGAGCAACACCAGAGAAGAGGATGTATCCAAAATAAGAGAGACCATATCTCTCCATCTCGTACCGAATCCTATTTTCTCCAAAACCTCGAGGAGAAAGGACCAATCTGTGGCGTCAAAATCCTTTGTTAGGTCAAGCTTCAAAAAATAGTGGGGGATTTCTTAGAGTGGGCATCTATGATCACATTCTTTACATAAATAAAAATTATCCTGGATCGATCTCTTTTTTATGAGTGCACATTGGTTTCTAGATACCAAACTATCCAACTCCGGGGCTAATCTATTAGCCATCAACTTGCACAAGATTTTTGAGATGCTATGCATTAAATTGACAGGACGATAATAATCAGAAGCATCAACTGAGCCTTCTTTTTTAGGGAGCAGCACTATATTGGCGGTGTTCAGCAAATTCCAAAGGTTTACATGGAGCCCATCATGAAATCTATTAAAAGCATCCAGCAACTGTAGAACTTCCCAATCTAAGCCTATTGTTCTCTCTTGTCTTCTGCCCAGATTTGATTTGAAAAACTGGGTTGTCTCGTGATCACAAAAGTAAAGAGCAGATTCTGAATCAACTGCATTAAAGATTGCTACCCTACACGTCATAAAGTTTCTTGATAGCGCTTCACGTAGACCAGATAAAAAAGGGAGTCCTGTAGGCATTCTGCGTATGCATTACCCATGGAAATATCTACAACTCTCTTGTATCTTTGTTCATTTTGCTATCTGGACTTGTGTACTCATTGCCGGTATAGGCATGTGAAGCATCAGCGAATTCCACCGGCACTAGCATGCAGTTTCGCTCATCGAAAATCTTGTTGGCCCGACTACGATGTCATGGATATCTGCTTCTGCATCGATGTCCCCATCTTTTTCTCTCTGTTTTCTTCGGTGTTCACGATCTGAACTTGGTTCAAAAGGAGCACCGCCCCTCTTAAATCATCAACACGATCTTAGCTTGGTGGTTGCAAACTAGTTCTTTCATCTATGAGGTCTAGAGTTCCAATTTCCCTTTGACCCATTTTTTTCTTTTGTGAAACATTCAGATAAGTGCAACTGAAGAAAGTTCAGAGTGATGACAAAAAATTCAGTTAACGTCCATGGATGTTTTGCTTGACTGCCCTCCAACTTGTAATCCAAATTATAGCATGAGCTTGTATAGAACCCCCTATTTTGAATATGCCTATAGTTTTTGAATAACAACCAGATTCAAAAAAAAAAAACTGGTTAGTTTTGTTTGAATAATTCAATTATAAATTTTTTGAGGTATTGTATATGACGATATTAAGTGTAAAACAAAATGTGATATACCTCATATTTTTGGATTACATTAATATAAATAGTGTCAACTTTGCATGGATAAGCAAGATATATATGTTTTGGCAAAAAAATGGTGCTATTTTTTTCCAAGTATATTGTTCTACTATCAACAAAGATTTGCTCTAAATTTTGCATTGGGCTATATTGAAGATTGACGCAATTGGCATGAAAAAGTAATATGTTGCTCTCTGCTTATTAGGTAGTGACTTATCGCTAAACTGAAACAGAAGTTATACTTAGATTAAATTAGCAGTACATATATACTGTATATCATGTACAATATACTTTGGACACATAAACTGACGGCGAGTCGACTGGACGGAGATTAGTTGCAACCGGACGGGCAACGACTATCTGCGGCGGCTGGCGAGCAAGACAAGCCGCTAATCACTCCTGCCGCTAAGCTTGTGAATGGAAGCAGCGGGAGGCGACAGGCAACATATTGTCGCGGGCGGCGGCAGGCGGTATCTTGCAGCGAGATCGGTCCAGGCAAGTGGGGAGTACAATCAGAGGCTTCCATGATTATTGCTTATTGCCTAAACAAGAGCAGCAGCGGTTTGCTGCTTTTCTGTGCTTTGATGCATATACTATGAGCTTTAGGCTAAAAAAATAAAGTATTTACATACGGCCATTAGCCCTGCTAGCTTCGCCCCTGCCTCGGATCATGGTGTGTAAAAATTTAAGCTGCCGGCCCGCCGGAACACACAATGTGCCTGGGCCACAATTGATTAAACCACATGTTTCGATTTTTTAGAGCCACTGAAGAAGGAACAACACGAGTGACACGGGACGTCATTGATTTTCCGTGGTGTTGAGTACTTGTTCTACTGTTTCATTGACCCTGGAGTGGGACAGAGTGATTCTTCCAGTGCATAATATTGTGATTGCATTTGGAGAATGTTTAAAACTCTAATAACCTTGGGAGGGTATAATGTTCTTAATTAGCAAAGTATTTCTTGTGTTGTATAACAACAATAAATTGGCAACAAAATTTGGAAAAGGATACTATCACCCGAGGGATGGAACCGCTCCATCCCCCGGCTCCGCGTCACACACGTTTCTTTTTTGGGATGCGCGGTGCCGTTGTGGACCCTACCCACGTAACACTTATCCTATCGTCTTATCCTCCATCCAGAAATCCTCCACCACAGGGATCCTCCGGCGTCTCTACTCATTGCCGGCCGGAGTGCCTCCCCCCTCGCGCCTCTGCTTCTCCCGATGCAACGAGTCCTTATCTCCCGCCTCTGCGTAGCGCCGCTTCCATGTCGTGTCGCCGCCATCTCACTGGAAAGAGGAGGGCGAACCAAGTGTAGCGCCGCCGCACTGGCTCACCACTGCCATGCGCCTCCATGTCGTGTCGCCTCCATCTCACTAGAAAGAGGAGGGGAGGCAAGTGTAGCGTCGCCGCACTGGCTCACCCGAGGATGGCGTGGTACTGGGATGGGTAGTCCATCACTTCAAATTCTAGCCGCTCGCATCGGAAGTTTTCGGGCTTGCCGAAGATGACGTCGAGACATATCTTTGCCAGGGGGTATATGCCCTTCCCTGGGACTATACCGTGCAACATTGTGTCAGATTGTTCCAGGCTGCATAGCGGGATCCGCATTGCTGCTAGGGTACTGGCGAACGTCAAGTTGATGCCGCTGCCGCCGTCCATAAAGACGCGGCTCATCTTGAACACTCCGATCTACGCCTCGAGCACCAGGGCGTCATGACCTGGGCGAGGGATCTGGCGGGGGTGATCCGAACGATCGAATGTGATGCAGGACTCTGAGCCGCTGAGGTATTCAGGGATTGCAGGTGGAGCAGTCACGGCCATGCTAACTTGGCGGATGATCTTCTTTTGCACCCTATTTGTTGGGCTCCCCTTATGGATCATCAGAGCTCCCTTTGGTTGTGGGTATCCTCCTGTACCATTGTTTGGTGCAGGTGCAATTGCTGGATTCGAAGGTCCAGCCGGTGGTGGTGGAGGAGCTCCGTGGGCGATGTCACCTGGTGCAGGTGCGGGCCCAAACCCAGGGTTCACGATCTGGCGTCGCATTTGGGTGAGGCCTTCGCTGAGTTTCTGGAACTCGCGACAGTCTTTTAACATGTTGCTGGCCTTCTTTTTGCCATCCTGCTTGTCGATGTAGAAGTGGATGGTGCAGGGGCCAGACAACTTGTCGTATGCCGAGGGCTCGTCGTCACGGGTGCGGCGTTGCCATGCTTGCGTGGGGCGTCCTCCGTCGCGGAAGTTGCCTCCATGGTATCCTTCGCTACTGTGGTTGACATGGTTATACCCCACGGGTACACAACATCAGCATACCTAGTCCAGCCTGAAGGAAGGCCCACTGCAAGATATGCGGCATGCGGAGGTTCCGGGTGGCCCAATCCCATGACGTCTTCGGATGCTTGGAGAACAGGACTAGAGTAGATAGAATTTCAAAGGGCAAACCCTAATCTGTATCCGACTCGACCTACGCCCGGGACCTGCCTATCTATATAAAGGCTAGGAGGGCACGACGAGGAGGGAACCTCTCACCGCATACACACCTCCACGCCAGATTACATCTACGCACCCATGTAACTATCGGTTCCGCCGTAATCAAGAGTAGACAAGCAGGAATAGGGTTTTCCCTCCGGGGGCCTGAACCTGGGTAAACTTCGTGTCCCTGCATTGCTTGTTTGCTAATCGTTCCGCGATCTCCAGCATCCCCATATTCTCCAAAACCCAAGATCATAACAATGGGCATTGACGAGATTAAACCTCGTCAATTGGCGCCGTTTATGGCAAACGGGGACGCTGATTGTGCGATCGTGATGGTCCCATACAAAGTGATCTACAACCCCTCGGCGACGGAGAGTCACCTCCTATTTGGTGCTTTCGACTTCACTGCCCACTCGCCAGCCACCATGAAGGATTTCGAGCCCGTAGGCGACAGGCTCGAGATTCTGTTTGGGAGCTTTTGCTTCTAGGTGGGGCAGATTGGCACTCTCCACCTCCTAGAGCGGGTGCCGCCACCATACATTAGGCCCGCTTCGTGGGTCCCACCCATCGGCGTGCTACGCACATCGAAGCTGACAGATGAGTCCTATAAAAGCAGCGGCCGCAACTCAGATCTGTGCGGACCTCCATCAGACGAAGGAACCTACGGTTACGGATCCAAAAGCTGCGGCAGCAGCGATCCAATTCGTAGGCGCTACTAGTGCGCCGTGGTCATCCATGGTGAATCGGAAGTGCCACCAGGGTCAAGCACACCCAACCCACCACCAAATCCACCGTCCAACCCGCAGGCTGGGAACGGAGGAAACGGAGGGCAGCCACCCCTCCAGCCCAACGAGGGCGACGCTGTCGCCTATCAGAGGATCAACCTCAACGAGGACGACTGATGCCAGGCACGCGAAGCTGTGGCGGGCAACAAGACCCTACCTGTGAATTCTTCATGGGACCTGCTGATGGCATACCACCTCCTCCTCATCGGCGAGCACAACAGGTAGGTGAAGCTGCAGGAGGAGCTCGACAAATGCAAGCAAGCAGCTTTGGAGTCTAGCACGCGGCAAGCTGCGCTCTCTGACGCTGGTGGCTCCAGCTCGCACGACAATCATGCCAACAAGCATCGCTCTCGCATAGATAACATGGACCCCGCCGCACGACGTGAGGTCACCAAAACCCTCAACACGTCCTTCATGGAGATGGATGTTAACGGCAACGTCATACAGAAGATGTCGCAGGCTACGATCATGGCAGCGACTACGTCCTCGTGTCCCATCCACCTCCGGTTGGGGACCCGAAGAGTGCCATGCACAAGTCCGTGCTAGCCGGACTCGGACTCGTCGGAACTGCGCTCCACGAAGAATCTCCTGCGGAGCCGAAGAAAAAGGCTACGGTCAGATTGAACCGTAGCCCCAAACCCTCATCCGAAGAGGACGAGGACGAGCATGATCTACCTCGACGACGCAAGAGCCCAAGACGTCGCAGCCGTCACTACGACGCTCGAAACGACCTCACTCAGCACAAGGTCGACAAAGCACGCGCCAAACGTGCGTGCTCAACCAAATCCAAAGAGGATGACAACGGAAAACTGTGCAGAGCTCGATGCTTCAGCAGATCTATTCGGCGCACATGGATGCCAAAAAATTTCAAGCTTCCTTCGGAGACTCCGAAGTTCGACGACACGCAGGATCCAAAGGCCTGGATCAGCGACCACCTCTCGTCCGTCAAACTGCATGGCGGTAACAAGAACACCACCCTGCAATGCCTTCAGCTGCAGATGACAGGCGCAGCCCGGATCTGGCTCAGCAGCCTGTCCTCAGGCTCCATCCAAAGCTGGGAGGAACTGGGGTACGGTTTCATCCGAAACTTCAAGGGCACCAGCAAGACGCCAGCCTCGATCGAGGAACTGCGAGCCTGGACTCAACGTAGGGGGAATCCATTCGCTCGTACATCTTGTGCTGGCCAACATCAAGAACTCCGCAACACACATCTCCGAGGAGAGGACGATCGACGCCTTCAAGGATGGCGTCAAGCGCCCGAACTTCAAGGAAGAACTTGGGTGCGTCAAGCCCAAGACACTTGACCACCTCATGGACATTGCTAATAGGTGGTCAAATGGCGAGGATTCCCTCCACCGAGCACATTCAGATGAGGAGGATGAATACGGCTGCAGACACGAACGTCGTAGCAAACGAAGATCGCGCGTCTATGACGATCGCGATGGACCCGACATGGTTGCGGCTGGCTACGCCGAACGCCGCAACGACAACAACCGCAACAGCGGAGGATACCACAGAACCAACTTCCATGACGGCGGATGCCCAACACAAACATGGCAGCGTCGTGGCCGTGACGATGAACCCTCGGAATACGACAAGTTGTCGGGTCCCTGCACCATCCACTTTTACATCGACAAGCAGGATGGCAAAACGAAGGATAGCCACATGCTCAAGGACCGCCGCGAGTTCCAGAAACTCAGCGAGGGCCTCACCCAAATGCGACTCTAGATCGTGAACCCCGGGTTCGGACCCGCACCTGCACCAGGTGACATCGCCCACGGAGCTCCTCCACCACCACCTGTGGGACCGTCGAATCCAGCAATCTCACCTGCGCCAAACAATGGCACAAGCGGATACCCACCGCCAAAAGGATCCCTCATGATCCAGAAGGGATGCCCTACCAATAGGGTGCAAAAGAAGATCACTCGACAGGTCAGCCTCACTATAACCGCTCCACCCGCCATCCCTGAGTACCTCAGTGGATCGGAGTCCTGCATCACATTCAACCGTTCGGATCATCCCCGCCAGATCCCTCGCCCAGGCCATGATGCCCTGGTGCTCGAGGCGCAGATCGGAGGATTCGAGATGACCCGCGTCTTCATGGACGGCGGCAGCAACATCAACCTGATGTTCGCCAGCACCCTCGCAGCGATGCGGATCCCGCTGTGCAGCCTGGAACAATTTGATACAACGTTCCACGACATAGTCCTAGGGAAGGGCATATATCCCCTGAGAAAGATATGGCTCGATGTCATCTTTGGCAAACCCGAAAACTTTCGGTGTGAGCGGCTCGAGTTCAAAGTGGTGGATTGTCCATCACAGTACCACGCCATCCTCGGGCGTGTGGCGTTCGCAAGATTCCTAGCAGTACCGCACTACGCGTACTTACTGCTCAAGATGCCAGGGCCCAAGGGCGTCATCACAGTCCAGGGGAGCTTCACCCGATCGGACCACTGCGATAGATACTTCAACAGAATCTCCCAGTCGTTCGGCATGCAAGAGGAGCTCACGAGGCTCCGAGAGGTGATAGACAATGGGGCACCCCCAGGCGCCAGGTAAAACTCACCTGACATGTCGTTCGACTCCATAGCAACACGAAAAAGGTGCAGGTCCACCCAACCGATGCCTCCAAGACTGCGCTGATCACCAACGACCTCAGCCCCGCATAGGAAAGCGCGCTCGTCGAATTCCTCCGTGAGTGCTGGGAAATCTTAGCCTGGTGTCCTGCGGACATGCCAGGAGTTCCTAGGGAATTCGCTGAGCACGCACTCAATGTGTTCCTGGACGCAAGGCCGGTCAAGCAGTGAATCCGACGACTGTCCGAACCACGAGCAGAAGCAGTTGGAATCGAAGTCAACAGACTCCTCGATGCCAACTTCATCCAAGAAATCAAGGAGAGCGAGTGGCTAGCCAACACTGTACTAGTCCCCAAAAAGGACACGGACATCCTTCGGATGTGCGTAGACTTCACATCGCTCAACAAGCACTGCCCCAAGGACCACTTCCCTCTACCGCAGATCGATCAGATCATCGATTTGACTGTAGGATGCGAGAAGCTCTCCTTCCTCGACGCCTACTCAGGCTACAAGCAGATTCGGCTGAAGGTCAAAGATCAGGAGAAAACAATGTTTATCATGCCGTTCGGGGTGTTCTGCTACAGCACCATGCCCTTCGGGCCGAAGAACGCAGGTGCCACGTACCAGAGGTGCATGCAGGCGTGTCTAAAGAACCAGATCGGTCGCAACATCCAAGTCTATGTCAATGACATAGTCATCAAGACCAGGGAAGCCAAGACGCTAATCGACGATGTCCGCGAGATGTTCGATAACCTTGATCACTACAAGATCAAGCTGAATCCAGAAAAGTGCACCTTCGGCGTCCCATCTGGCCAACTACTCGGCTACTTCATCTCCTAGCAAGGAATCAAAGCGAATCCAAAGAAAATCCGGGCCATACTGACTATGGAGAAGCCGAAGAACATCAAAGGTGTCCAGCAACTAGCTGGGCCCATCACGGTGCTGAGAAGATTCATCAGCCGCATGGGGGAGAAGACCCTGCCTTTCTACTAGCTGCTACAAAAAGCTGACAAGTTCGAGTGGACACCCGAAGCAGACGACGCATTCGAAGCACTCAAGCGGCTGCTCTCCACCTCACCTGTCCTGGTCACGCCCAAGGAGCGAGAGCCACTTCTGCTATACATCGCAGCCATGCACTAGGTGGTAAGTATTGTACTCGTGGTCGAACGACCTGAAGATGGCAAGACCCATGGGGTCCAACGCTCAATCTACTACCTCAGCGAGGTACTGCCGCCAACAAAACAGACATACCCTCACTACCAGAAGCTCGCCTACGGCATGTTCATGACGACTCGTCGGCTGAGCCACTACTTCCAGAAGCATCAGATAATGGTCGTCAACAAGGCGCCACTGTCCAACATTCTGAATAACCCCGAAGCGACGGGACGCGTAGCCCTGTGAGGCATCGAGCTATCCCCTCTAGACATAGTCAACGAGCGGCGCAAGGCGATCAAATCTCAGGTCCTCCCTGACTTCCTCGTCCACTGGATGGAGCTCCAGCTGCCGGACACCCCGGACATGACGCAGTCATGGACGATGTACTTCGACGGCTCCAAGCGCGAGGCCAGAGCAGGAGCCAGCGTCATATATACTGACGTCCCCGCAAGGCGATAATATGAAATACGTCCTTCGGATGAAATTTCGAACCTCCAACAACGAGGCCGAATACGAGGCCCTCATCCACGGCATGAGGATGGCAAAAATCTGCAGTGTAACGCTCCTAGTCATCTACGGCGACTCGAACCTCGTCGTCCAGCAGATGATGAACGGATGCGACGCCCATGCTGCCAACACGATCGCGTATCGCGCGCTCTACAACTCACTCGAAGGAGACTTTGACGGCTGCGAGCTTTGGCACGTTGGAAGGGAAAGCAACGAGGAAGCGGATAAACTCGCCAACATCGGCTCCACCTATGCACGGGTGCCACCAGGTGTGTTCCTCGAACAACTATGCGTACCCTCTATTAAAAGGAAATTCCCCAAGGGATCATCCGAAGAAGCAGAGCTCTCGGGGGCTGCGCCACCCGAAGGACACAAAGGACCCGAAAAGCTCGACACAGAGGCCGAGCTCATTAGCCTGATGCAGGTCATGGCGATTGAGGAGACATGGACGCAGTCATACCTTCGGTACATGCAAACAAGGAACTGCCTAACGACCCGACAGATTGCCGACACATATCTCGCCGGTCCAAAGCATTCACTCTCCACAATGGCGAGCTGTACAAGCGCATGATTTTGGGTGTGCTCCAAAGATGCGTCACCATCGGTGATGGCAAAACCATCCTCCAAGACATCCACGAAGGCATCTGCGGTCACCATGCAGGCAGCCGCGCCCTCATCGCCAAAGCTCTGCGAGCTGGATTCTACTGGACAACGGCCATGAACGATGCCAAGGACATCGTCCGAAGGTGCAACGGCTGCCAAAGGTTCGCGGACAAGCCACACGCACCAGGATCAGAGCTCAAGCCCATACCACTGGCCTGGCCCTTTGCCCAATGAGGCCTAGACATGATTGGCAAACTGAAAAAGTCCTCGCTAGGAGGCCACGTCATCCTCCTGGTCGTAGTCGACAAATTCACCAAGTGGATCGAGGCCATGCCCGTCACCAACCAAAGCGGCAAAACGGCCGTCAAGTTCTTCGAGTCCATAGTCTACAGGTTCGGCGTGCTGCACAACATCATCACAAACAACGGCTCGAACTTCATCTCGAACAAATTCCAGGACTTTTGCGAGGGCCTTGGCATTAACATATCATACGCCTCGGTGGCACACCTGTAGACCAACGGGCATGTCGAAAAGGCCAACGACTTCATAGGCGAAGGCATCAAGAAACGCCTGCTCAGCCCACTTGTCGTGGTGGTGGCACGGCAGATGCCATGGGTAGGCTAAAGTATGGGGCCAATGGATGCTAGAGGGATCTGGGGAGGGAAGATGTAGTTGATTCTACACACAGATGACTTAGGTAAAGATCTTTATTTCTCCTTCCTTGGGCTACAAGTGCTCCTTGAGCTATTTACAAGTAGAGAGGAAGAACTTCACCAGCCTAACGGTACCAAATGAGCCAATGCCCTTCCCAGGGCCCAAGCCTCTCCTTATAAAGGAGAGCCCTGGGTTCATCTAGGGCTGACGTGGCAAGCATATTCGAGGAATATGCTTGTCCCAATATAGTAACTCGGTGGCCTACTTTCCGTGTCGCCCTTCTAATGACGGCATGGTTCCAGAGGGCCCCTCCTTGACCTCCTTCTGCCCCTCTGTCACCTCCGTGACCTCCTTCTGCCCCTCTGTCGCTCTGCGCCTTTGTCCTTTGTGCTTGGCTCTGCTCAGATTCTCCATAGCCCGTGACTGGCGTTTGACTTTAGGCTTCTCCTTATCCTGCAAGCTTCGTATCATTCGGCCTTGCCTCGCATAACTCGGCTCGTCCTTCACCTGCATTAAGACTACTCGGGCCAACCCGGCCAACTTATACAGTACTTCGGCCGGGTAATGTCTTGCTATTATCATAGGGGTCCTGTCCTCTGCCGACCTCTACATGATTCGGCCGACTCAGACCGTAACTCGGAAACTGGACGGGGAACGTCCTTTCGTCTTTCCCCGTCTTTACCCTATCCGAGGTCACCTCCCCAACATTAGTCCCCGAAGCTGGTATGGCCCCGCCGATAACTTCGGCCGGGTCGTATCAGTTTCATGATACTCGTTCTGCATTGTTTCCGAGTTACCTTTTTTCTCGTTCGAGGTATCATCATATCTTCTCACGTACGCCTCGTCCTACGTGTCATACTCATCATTGTTTCTCTAGTTTTTTGTTCCTCTACAGTACTTACTGACAGGCTACAGTTATCACTGCGCCTGCGACGGCGCTGCGACGCCTCGTGTGCCGTTTCCGTCGGGGATCGTGGCCTTCTTTACCACCGTGCGGTCGTTAGTGCGGTTCCACTTAGCATCGTGCGGTCGTGCCACATACACGATCTACACGCTCAACCGCCACACCCATGATCCCATTACCTCGCGGGCGGCGCGGTTATAAAGAGGGGCGCGGAGCTGGGGGATTCACTTTCCCCCCTTCGCTCACCTGCGCCCTTCTTCTACCTCTCGCCTCTGCGCCCGTTCGCGTTTCCGCTGCCGTGCACTCATCTGACTCATTGACGGCAGGGATCCTGTCGCACTGCTCCGTCGCCTTCGTCCCCGTCTGCTCGCTTCGGCACCGTCGCCGGTGAGTTCATCTGGTCCTATCGCCTAGCTTCTCCTCTAGAGATCTCCGTTTTTCTTCTGTTCTCGAGCGACAGTTCTTTCTCTGCTCCGCCGCCGTTTTCGGGTAGAACCACGACGGGGCCCCGTAGTTCTAGATTTTCCTCCGCCGCTATCTCCTCCTCCGTAAGTTTCTCCGGCGACCTCATGTCGAGCTCCTTCAGTGGTGCCCTCGTTGAGGACGATGATGCTGCATCTGGGCCCGAGCGGGGCTCATGGCAGGGCTCTTCCGTCACTCGCCGCGAGGTTGAGTGGCTAATCCGGACTCGCCGGATTCCTGCTGAGGTAGCTTGTCGCTTACCCGGCAGTGAATCCTCTCCAGATCTTAGGGAGGGCGAGTATGTAGTCTTTATGTCGCATTTTGCACGCGGTTTTGGTCTCCCTCTCAGCGACTTTGCTAGGGAGTTCCTTGATTACTTCGGCCTTCAGCCGCATCATCTTCCTGCTAACGCCATCGCCTCTCTCTCTGCCTTCATCTCTGCCTCGGAGGGATACTTTGGTCTATGGCTGTCTGTGCACGTCTGGTCCAAGTTTTTCCAGATTCGTTCCAACGTCGTCCCAGACAAGTCTCTGCACCCCTCCGAGAAGTTTCTCACCCAATGTGGGGCAGCGTCCATCACACCTCGGAGGAAATCCGAATTTCCTCGTGTTGCAGGCTTAGAATCATGTAAGAAGTGGCACAAGTCCTTCTTTTATGTTAAGAACTCTGGGAATGAGGACAAGATTTGGCTCCCTGCCTTTTCCATTGGCCCTCCTTCCAAAAAGAACTGGACTTATAATCCGAGGAAGAGTCATGCTTTGGCCGAGGCTTTTGAGATTCGGCTGAAGGAACTGATCCGCTCCGGGCTACGCGGCGAGGATCTGATGACTACCTTCGTCAGCAGCCGAATCTGCCCATTCCAGAAACGCACACACAAGCTCTGCTATATGAGTGGTCCTCTTGACCCCAACCGAGTCTCGACGGTAGAGCTGGACAACTACCTCATCTTCAAGCGCGTCCGGGCTATCTTTAAGACGGAGATGCCGGAGGACTGGGCCTGGGGATTGAAACCATTCACCCGTGAGCATCGCCCTCCCAGAGTAAGTCATTGCAGTCGTGTTCTACCTTTTAATCGCATCTGTATCCTTTTTCATTAATCTTTCTCTTTCTTGTCTTGCACAGGTTTGAGGAGCAGAAGACTGAAGATGCTGAGGTTTTGTCCCTCCCGTGGCCCGTAGATCGGAATACCTCGGACAGCGGGGAGCCGGACTCAGAAGAGTTCGTTCCCAAGTCGGATCTTGCTCCGGCTCGCGCCCGCGGCAAGACCTCGGCCCACGAGGAGGAAGGTGATTCGGATGAGGTACAAGTTCTAGAGGTAGTTGCCGCAATGCCAATTTCTTATGCATTGCCGGCTTCTACTTTCTCAGCTAATCCGGCCGGTCAGGTTCACAACGCCGAGCCTCTTGCCTCCTAGCCTCCTGTTACCTCGGGGAAACGCAGTGCTCCCGCTGGTGCCTCAAAAGCGGTCCCCAAGAAGCGAATGAAGAAGTCGGCCCAGCATCCTCCAAGGAGCAAGACCATGCCCGGGGTTACTGGGTGAGTTGCTTTTGCTTGTATTTCCTGTTTCTCTCTTTCTGCTTTTTGTCTTGATCTTTTGTCTTTGCAGGGCTCCTCTTTCTGTTAAGCCCAGCGGTCCCAGCATGACGAGTCGTACGACTCGGCCGCCGTCTCCTCCGCTTACTGAAGATACCAGGGTTCCGAGTCCTGCTCGCGCTGCATCTCCTCCAGCTCCAAATCAGACGCCACCTTGCCATGATGCGCCTGAAGTTTCTCCTGTTGATGCCGATACAACTCGGCCAACAGATATTCCTACCGAACCCGTTGCCTCCTCCGTGAACCCTAATGTTTCTGCCGAGCCTCTTTCGACCCCCGCGGCTTCTACTGTAACTCCAAATCTGGCCGAGGATATCAATATCTCGGCGCCCTCTACAACCGTGATCCCTATGGCTCCTAAAGACGCCGCTCCTAGTGCCGAGGTATCAGCTCCTACTGATGCCTCTTCTAAAACAAGAAAGGTTGTCGTCAGCAGGACTCCCTCCTCTCAGAAAGGTCTTGCTAGCTCTTCTCAGCCTAGCATTGCCGATGCGCTGCGCAAAGGGGTTGCTTCTGCCAAGGCCGTTGTTACCCCGACTGTCAACACCCAGCTCACTCTTCACAAGAGTCCTGCGGCTGTGGTGGCTACATAACACGTCCGAGGTAAAGTCCTAACTCGTACGGAGAGTGGGAACAACCTCGGCACGCTGGTTGAGTATGCCAACAACTGGAATGCTGCTGATCAGCTCGAAGGAAATCCAAGCAGTCAACCCTTTCAACTCTCCGACATTAGCAGTCGCTTACATATGGCTGCTAAGATCGTTCTTGAAAGCGATAAGATGAATGAGGTAATTATCTTTATCCCCTTTTAATCCGTTATTCGAATGACATTATACATACTCTAGTCCCCGAAGCTTGCAACCGAATAACTTGTTATTCGTTTGGAAGTTTTATTATGTTTTGCCTTGTTCAGTTTTGTCTTAATGTTCGAATCTCCTTTCACCTAGATCCGAATTACGCTTTGCTTGCTTTGGATCTGTCTTAGCTTTGAATATCCAGCCACCTAGATCCGAGTTAAGATTTGCTTGACTTGGATCTGTCTTAGCTTTGAATATCCATCCACGTAGATCCGAGTTAAGATTTGCTTGACTTGGATCTGTCTGAGCTTTGAATATCCAGCCACCTAGATCCGAGTTAAGTTTTGCTTGACTCGGATCTGTCTTAGCTTTGAATATCCAGCCACCTAGATCTGAGTTAAGTTTTGCTTGACTCGGATCTGTCTTAGCTTTGAATATCCAGCCATCTAGATCCGAGTTAAGATTTTCTTGACTTGGATCTTTCTTAGCTTTGAATATCCAGCCACCTAGATCCGAGTTAAGATTTGCTTGACTTGGATCTGTCTGAGCTTTGAATATTCAGCCACCTAGATTCGAGTTAAGTTTTGCTTGACTCGGATCTGTCTTAGCTTTGAATATCCAGCCACCTATATCCGAGTTAAGTTTTGCTTGACTTGGATCTGTCTGAGCTTTGAATATTCAGCAACCTAGATCCGAGTTAAGTTTCGCTTGACTCGGATCTGTCTTAGCTTTGAATATCCAGCCACCTAGATCCGAGTTAAGTTTTGCTTGACTCGGATCTGTCTTAGCTTCGAATATCTTATTACTATTTGCTTTATTGCTTAGGTTGCGCATGACCGGCGGACCGCCGAATTCCAGAGGCTGCTTTTTGCACATAATAAATTGCAAGATAAGTACGAGAAGGTTATTCCTGTGGTGAAGAAAGCTGGTAAGTCAACAAATTCTTGCATTATCTCCAAAGCTCTTATTGTTTTGTATATGAAGTGTTTGGCTCACTTTGTCGGTAATCAGGGAACATCAACAATCTTAACATCCGTCTTGAGAAGAAGGTCAAGGCCCTGGAAGGTTGGTTACCCTTTTACTTATATACTCCCATTTTAAATGTGCACTAGGTCTCTTTTAACTCTTTTGGCTTTGGTAAAGCCGAGTTACAAACCTTTGTAGTGTCTCATCAAGATTGCACGCCCATGCCTGATATGATGCTGCATTTTTTAGAACAAGCCGCTACTCACTCGGTGAAGCTGAAGGATAAAGACGACGAGATATCTCGCTTGCGTGCTGAGGTGGAGTCCCTCAAGCTTTCTCAGAAGTCTGAGTTGGAGAAAGTTGACCAGGAATTCTCCGTGGAGAAGAATCGGCTAGCTCTGCAATTGCAGAAGGATAAATAACTCCTCGAGGTTGCCGAACTTAAGGCGCGGATGATGAGCGAGGAAATCACTCGCTTTGAGAAGAGCAAGAGTGACTGGGCTAAAGATCTTCAAATAATGCTGAGCTATATTCACCGTAAGCTTCCGACCTCGGCCGAGTTATCTTTTTCCCTTTCTTATTGTTGATTGACGTATTTTTATTTTATGCAGATCATTTTGCAGAAGCTAAGCCTGTGAGTTCCAAAGCGGTGGTTAATGCTCGTGCGCGTCGAGGTGTTCCTGCTGATGCGAGCCCAGAGTACTCGATGGAAGATTTCTTGGTTGTTGTTGGCGCTGTTGTTGGTCCGATGAAGATTATGGGCAGAGACTTGGTGCAGGCAGCCATCCGGGCCTACCATGTTCTCTAGCCGAATACTTCTGGGACTCCTGATATTGATGAGGTCAAGGTACTGGTGGATAGATTAATGGCATCCGAGAAACAGTTGAGTCTCTGGAGGGAATCCACCGGACGAGCTGGTGCTGATATGGCTCTCACAGTTATTATGTCATGGTATGAGGATATTTCCCTTGATACCCTGATAAATCTGCACACTGGTTCGCGCTGGGTTGAGGATCCAGAATTTTTCGCTCTCCGGCAAGCTCGTGCTTTCCAGCTTGTGGAGTATGCAGATGTACATAAATGGAATGAAGGGCCGAGTTTCCTCCCTAACCCGAAAGACGAGGTCGAAGTTGAGGACGCTTCTGATAATAACTCAGCTGAACAGGGCAAAGACGAGGGTGACTCGGCTACTTCTGGTGATTCTAGCTCTAGCTCAGATGGCGACGCGCGATCCTCCTCCAAAGGTACTGGGCATTCCACAGCGCAAGCTGATGTTTCTCAGCAGCCTCGGGTTTCCCCCGAAGTCGCTCCTGGATCTGTGGAGGGCGAGGCAACTTCGGCCGAAGTGCCACCTACCTCGGAGTGCCCCGCTCCTGACCAAGTCACTGCCTCTCCAGTTAAAAAACTCTAAGTCATTTCTTATCCCTGGTATGCCAGGCGTATGATGTATGTCAAACATTTGTCTGTTTCGTTGTGCGGTCTAAACTCCTTTTGCCTTGTGCTGCTGAGGCACATGCGGTTGTAATCGTCATCACTTTGTTTAAACAGATCCTATTTGTCCGAATCTTTGCTTTTGCAGCTTTCAATTTCTTGAGTCTGTAGTGTATATTCGCCTTTGCTTTACCGTAGTTTGGCGTTCACTATTGCCTGGCTTTAATAAGCTTTGAAACTTGACCACTGTGGTTCGAACTGTTAATCTGGGCGTAAACCTCGAAGACCGTATTTCGGTAGATCGAAATAATATTACTCTGGGTGTCGGAATTTAATACCCACTCTTGTAACAAAGGATAACCCATACTTAGGAATAACATAGGGTTGTCCCCGAGCTACTGCTCAAAGCAACGAGGTTTAGTACATAAACCAAACTTAGAAACAATACAGGATAGTCCCCGAGTCACTGCCCAGGGTGCCGAGGTTGAATACATGAATCCAACTTAGAAACAATTATGGGGCAGTCCCCGAGTCACTGCTCAGGGTGCTGAGGTTTAATACATAACAAAAAATCAAAAACCATGTATGTCAGTCCCCGAGCCACTGCTCTGGCCTCGAGGTTGAATACATGAATCACACTTAGAAACAATGTGGGGTAGTCCCCGAGTCACTGCTCAAGGCGCCGAGGTTTAATACATAAATCAAACTTACAAACAATATAGGGCGGTCCCTGAGTCACAGATCAAGGTGCCGAGTTTTGACACATAACATAAAATTAAAAACAACATATGGCAGTCCTCGAGTCACTGCTCTGGACGCCGAGGTTTAATATATGATTGGTGCTCCATCCTGAGGCATCATTCTACGATGTGTCATAGATGACTCCTACGAGTAAAATGGACGAAGTAAACTACGTTCCATGGTCTTTTCGATTCTTCGCCGGCTTTGTCTGCCCAGTTCTTTCCTGGTGATTGAGCATCGATTAGGTAATACGCATCATTGTGCAATGCTTTGCTCATGATGAATGGTCTCTCCCATGGAGGCGACAGCTTGTGCATGCCGGCCGTGCGTTGCACCAGTCGGAGAACCAAATCTCCTTCTTTAAACACCCTCGGATTTACCTTCTTGTTGTGATATCGTCGCAAGTCTTGCTGATAAATAGCTGATCTTGATAGTGCCAACTCCCTGGATTCTTCTAGTAGATCGACATCATCTTGCCGAGCTACTTCGTTTATCGCAGCGGTTGTATACTGGGTGACTCTTGGCAAATCATGTATTATGTCGGCTGGGAGTACAGCTTCCGCCCCATATACCAGAAAAAATGGTGTATAGCCCGTTGATCTGTTTGGGGTAGTCCTGAGGCTCCAGAGTACTGCCGGCAGCTCCTCGATCCAACACGCTGCCGATCTTTGCAGCGGTTCGACGAGTCGTGGTTTTATTCCGGACAATACTAGTCCATTAGATCTTTCTACTTGCCCATTAGATGCTGGGTCAGCCACTGATGCGACATCTAGTCTTATGTGTTTTTCTTGACAAAATCTAGCGAAGGCTCCTTCGGCAAAGTTCGTACCGTTGTCTGTGATAACACTGTGTGGGTAGCCATATCTCAAGATAACATCTTTGAGGAATTTCACCGCTGTGGGCCCATCACATTTCTTTATTGGTTTCACTTCAATCCATTTTGTGAATTTGTCCACCATGAATAATATGTGGGTCATCCCACCTCGGGCCGGCTTAAATGGTCCCACCATATCTAAGCACCATACAGAAAATGGCCAAGTAATTGGTATCGTTTTTAACTCGGACGATGGCATATGTATCTTGTGGGCATATCTCTGGCAACCATTACATTTTTCGACCAGTTCTTTGGCCTCTTTCAATGCTGTTGGCCAATAAAACCCCTGCCTCAATGCCTTGGCTACTAAGGCTCTGGACAAGGCGTGATGTCCGCATTCTCCTTGATGTATATCTAGGAGGATCTCCTGGCCTTCTGTCGAGCTCACACATCTCTGCAACACGCTTGTGACACTCCTTTTATACAGCTCATTGTTTATGATTGTATAAGCTTTAGCTCTTCTCACTGTCTGTCTTGCCAATATTTCGTTATCCGGCAAAATTGCATCTCTAAGGAAATAGAATATGGGTTGCGCCCATGTTGGTATGATTTTTTCTGGTGTAATCTCACTATCTATTTCCATAGTTTCCGCCGACATAACTGCCTCGGATTTTTCCATACTCATCCTTGCATCAGCCGGCTGTATTTTTGGAAATTTCGGGTTACACTGCTTGTCAATTTCCATCGGCATATTATCCTCTCTTGATTTTGCCGGAATGAAGATGGATTCGGACTCTGGTGACGGTGTTATTGATGGCCTCCTCAGGTGCTCTAGGGCAATACCTGGGGGGATTGACTGTTTGGTTGATCCGAGTTTTGACAATGTGTCTGCGGCATCGTTTTCTGCCCGAGGTATATGGTGGAATTCACATCCATCGAAGTATCCACTGAGTTTTGCACATGAAATCTGTATAAGGCCATATTAGCATCTAATGCATCCCAATTGCCTGAGACTTGCTGTACCACCAGATCAGAGTCTCCGTAGCACAAGATTCGGCGTATGCCGATCTCTTTTGCTAGCTTCAATCCATGTACGAGTGCTTCATATTCTGCGACATTGTTTGACGCGGCAAAATGTATTTGCAATACATATCTCAGCTGGTCTCTTTTGGGCGAGGTTAACACTATTCCTGCCCCCAAACCAGTTCTTAGTTTAGAACCGTCAAAGTGCATCGTCCAATAATTTGGATCTGGTAAAGGTGGCTCATATTGTACCTCGGCCCAATCCACGAAGAAGTCGGCCACTGCTTGAGATTTGATTGCATCTCGCCTATCGAATTGCGGAGCATAAGGTGACAATTCAATTGCCCATTTTGCTATTCGGCCACTTGCATCTTTGTTGCTCAATATGTCGGCTATGGGTGCTTCACAAATCACCTTGATGGGGTGCTCTTCGAAGTAATGTTTAAGTTTCTTTGCTGACATGTATACCCCATATGCCATCTTCTGATAATATGGGTAATTTTGTTTTGAGGCTGATAGTACCTCGCTTAGGTAATACACCGGCCTTTGTACTGATTTATCGTCTTCAATTTGTTCCACTACAATCACAGCGCTCACTACTCTATTCGTGGCTGCTATGTAAAGTAACATAGGCTCTTTCGACAATGGAGAAGCCAAGACTGGCGTTGTGACTAACATCTTTTTCAATTCATGGAATGCATTGTCCGCTTGTGGTGTCCAAATGAACTTATCCGATTTTTTCATCAACTGATAAAGTGGTAGTGCTTTCTCTCCTAGCCGACATACAAATCGGCTGAGCGAGGCTAGGCAACCTGTGAACTTTTGTACGTCATTTAGACATTTTGGCAATTCCATCCTTTCCACTGCTTTTATCTTAGTTGGGTTGGCCTCTATACCTCGGCTAGATACGAGAAAACTGAGCGGTTTTCCCGCAGGCACACCGAATGTGCACTTTTCCGGGTTAAGCTTCATTCGGAACCTTCTCAGGTTCGCGAAAGTCTGCCAGATATCATCCAGTAGCGTTTTGCTTTCTTTGGTTTTGATAACCACATCATCTACATATACTTATACATTTTTTCCTATCTGGTCATGTAGACATTTTTGCATACATCTCTGATATGTTGCTCCTGCGTTACGCAGTCCGAATGGCATGGTGCAATAGCAATAAGCCCCATACGGGGTAATGAACGCAGTCTTTATTTGATCGTCCGGATTCAACGGTATCTGGTGAAAACCAGAATACGCGTCTACAAATGATAATAGTTCACAACCAGCGGTCGAATCAATGACCTGATCTATTCTAGGTAAAGGAAAAGGATCTTTTGGACACGCCTTGTTCAGCTTCGTGTAATCGATACACATTTGCCATACTATGGCTATGTTTGGATAATCTTTCTTCTTTTCCACTAGCACCGGATTTGATAGCCAATCCGGATACAACACCTCCATAATGAACCCAGCCGCAAGGAGCCGAGCTATTTCATCCCCTATTATTTTTCTCCTGTCTTCGGCAAAGCGGCGGAGAGGTTGCTTCACCGGCCTTGCTCCTGGCCTTACATTCAAAGAGTGCTTAGCCAACTCCCTCGGTACACCTTGCAGATCTTGAGTTGACCACGCAAATATATCCTGATTCTCACGGAGGAAGTTGGTGAGCTCGCTTTCCTATTTAGCATCTAGGCCGGCACCAATGGTGACGGTGCGCTCTGGAAATTGCTCGTCTATCTGGAACTTCTTTGTTTCTTTAGTCGGCTGGAAAGAGACACTTCCATGCGGGTTGGCTAATGCCGGCATATTCAATTGTGCTGACTGAGCAAGGGCCGCTACTTCCTGAATCCTTCTTTTTTCTCTTGCTATTACCAATGACTCGGCCAGATTTGATCCGACTGAAGCACATTCCATTGATTTCCTGTAATCCCCTGCTACAGTTATCACCCCTTGTGGTCCGGGTAATTTCATTTTCAGATAAGTTATGTGGCAGCTGCCCATGAATTTGGCCAATGCTGGCCGTCCGAGTAGTGCATGATAGCAACTCTCTAGATCCACCACTTCAAACTCTAAATTTTCTGCTCTGCAGTTATCTCTTGTGCCGAATAACACATCCACCCGAACCTTACCAATGGGTTCGCATAAAGTCCTGGTACTATCCCATGGAATGTGGTCCTCGTGGATTGCAGCATGTTCTGCGATATTCCGAGTTTATGCATTGTATCTTTGTACATGATATTGATACTGCTCCCATTGTCAATGAGCACCTTTGAAAATTTCACATTAATGCTTGGTCCGACGAATGTCGGATCTAACACAAGTGCATACGACCCCGGACTCGGCATTATCTTGGGGTGATCCTTTATGCTCCAAGTTATTTCTTGATCCGACCAAGGCACATATCTTGGTACTGCCGGCATAACTGCATTTACTTCCATATGCCGGCGTTGTACACTCTGCTTGTCTTGTTGTTCTGTTGTGAACATGCAATACGATTGATGATGTTCTCTGTAATCATTGCGCCCATTATTTCCTGGATTTGTCCTTCTATCCGGACCTTGGTTTATCACTTGATGCACCGCATCTCTCCGGTACGAGTTTTCATATCTCGGGGGAGGAGGCGGTAACATCAGCTACTAAGTTGAACCATATCTATAATCTTGTCTTTCTTCTCTTCTTCTTCCGCTGAAATCATTGCGCCTAGATGATCCGGCCACATCTCTTGCGTATTGATCTTGATATTCCCGATGATCTGCCGACATTAATTCTGGTTGTGTCGGATCTCCCAAAGCATAGGAGTCTGCTATCCTAATGGTTTCCGCCAATGTGGTCGGCATATCTCTTTGCAGTCGCTGCCATAGTACACTGGCATAGCAGCATCCTTGGGTGAACAAAGCTATTGACTGTGATTCTATAACTCCCTCGCACGAATTTCTCAGGTTACACCACCAAGTCAAGAATTCTCTATCAGTCTCATTCGGCCTCTGTTTGCACATGGCTAACTGCTGCGGCCTGTTTGGCCTTTTGTAGGTACTGGTGAAGTTGCTAACGAACATCTCTTCAAAGTCCAACCAACAATTGATGCTGCCTGCGGGCAGGTTATTCAACCATACTCTAGCTGGTACTTCCAACATTTGCGGGACATATCTTACTGCCCATCGTAAGTTTCCACCTGCTTTTTTTACAGCAGTGGCATAATCGATCAACCAATCTTGTGGTTTGGTGCTCCCATTGTATGTTTTTGTGCCTCTTGCCAGCTGAAAGTTCGGCACAGGCGGTTCGCCGATGATCCGTGGCCCGAAGCATGTTGGGCCCGGTGGACCCTGTTCTTCTAGCAACTCGGACCGGTATAACCGGTCTAGCTTTACTCTGGCATCACTTGACGGCAAATCTCTGTACAGAATTCTCTCCTGCATTCCATAGTGGTTATTTGCGCCATGAATCGCATATTCCATCTCGGAATAACCATCATTGTACCTTTCATTTACCTGATTGTGGCGAGCTGGTCTCGCTTCTCTTTCCTGACGAGGTTCATGTCTCGGCTGCGGGTTGGTTGGCGGTTCTCTCCTTCCTTTGGCTGGGATATTGTTCTCGTGATTCCCTCTTCCGAGTTCTCCTCTTCCGAGATCTCCATTGCCTCGGCTTCCGCTGCCTTTCTCGGCACGACCGAGGTTTCTATTGCCACTGTTAACTCGGCTTCCATTGCCTCTGTTCTCATTTGCTTTTCCGGCTATCGCCGGATCATATGGAACAATTTGCTTATTTCTCTTTCCAGAAGTTACCGCTCTATCCTTTCGTGCATTGTTTCCGGGTGAAGATGCTGCTGCCACAGATAAGGCAGGTGCTGCACCAGCCGAGTGAACCATTCGCGAGGCACCTGGCCTTGCTGGGTCTGCTCTGAGCATTTCTTCATTCTGCTGGTTCGCAATGCGCACCGGCTCATTTACTCTTTCTTGCTGTTTCTGCCGGGCTTCGCCGGTCAATCCTTCTAATTCTAATGCTGCGGCATTCGCCGCTCTCAGGTTCTTTGCCGGGGTACTATACCTCGGCAAGCCTAGATCAACTGATTCTGCCTTATGAGCGTCATGCTCCTTGTTGATATCATCTATGAGGTTCTTTCCTCTTAACCTCAACTCATCAACCCGCTCGGGGGCCACGTCGAGCTTGTTTGCTCTGGCGTATTCTCGCAGGGTCCTGTTTAAGGACTCCCGCAAGGCCGACACCTTTTTTGCCTCTACCAGCACTTTCTGCCTGGTTTCCTCCAACTCTGCCTGAGCATTTGCCGGATCAAGTATCAGCACTACAGGTGTGGTCAGATTATCTATAGTTGCCTGAAGCATGTTCTCTGGTCTTTCCAGAGGTGGCCCTCTTATCCTTGGTGCCTTTGGGGTTGTCTCCTGCACCTCAGCTTGGTTGACCACTGAAGGAATTACCTCGGTGGGTTGTGGAGCCGTCTGCCTGGGCGCCACCTGCGCACCTGTCGCCGGATCTCTGCTTGATCCGACGCCCGCTGCTCCCGTTTGCGCCCCGGCTGCGACCATCACCTCGACGCTGCTGACCGTGCGCGCTCCGCGTGGACTGCTTGTGGTGCTAAGGGGAGGCTCTCCTGCAATAACAACCTGGTGAGGATAAACGTCGGAGACGTCGACGCCGACGTAGATCTGGTGCATGCCCAAGTTGATGAAGATGCCGTTCCGCGGGGGGGGGGCTTTTCCCTTGAAGCTGCCTGCATTGTCGCTGACGTAGTCACAAAGATCGAGTCTCCGGACTAAGCCAGAAACAACGCGCTCGCCAGTGTTGATGAAGTTTCCCGTCCGGATCATGACTCCAGCTAACACCGCTGCTGGCCCCATGGTGGGCGCCAACTGTCGTGGTGGTGGCACGGCAGATGCCATGGGTAGGCTAAAGTATGGGGCCAATGGATGCTAGAGGGATCTGGGGAGGGAAGATGTAGTTGATTCTACACACAGATGACTTAGGTAAAGATCTTTATTTCTCCTTCCTTGGGTACAAGTGCTCCTTGAGCTGTTTACAAGTAGAGAGGAAGAACTTCACCAGCCTAACGGTACCAAATGAGCCAATGCCCTTCCCAGGGCCCAAGCCTCTCCTTATAAAGGAGAGCCCTGGGTTCATCTAGGGCTGACATGGCAAGCATATTCGAGGAATATGCTTGTCCCAATATAGTAACTCGGAGGCCTCCTTTCCGTGTCGCCCTTCTAATGACAGCAAGGTTCCAGAGGGCCCCTCCTGCACGCCTCGGGCTTCAGGACTGTCACCTCCGTGACCTCCTTCTGCCCCTCTGTCGCTCTGCGCCTTTGTCCTTTGTGCTTGGCTCTGCTCAGATTCTCCATAGCTCGTGACTGGCATTTGACTTTAGGCTTCTCCTTCTCCTGCAAGCTTCGTATCATTCGGCCTTGCCTCGCATAACTCGGCTCGTCCTTCACCTGCATTAAGACTACTCGGGCCAACCCCTCCGACTTATACAGTACTTCGGCCGGGTAATGTCTTGCTATTATCATAGGGGTCATGTCCTCTGCCGACCTCTACATGATTCGGCCGACTCAGACCGTAACTCGGAAACTAGACGGGGAACGTCCTTTCGTCTTTCCCCGTCTTTACCCTATCCGAGGTCACCTCCCCAACACCACTCGAATGACTTGCGGGAGCCTGGGCAGAGGAGCTACCCTCTGTTCTCTAGAGCCTACGCACAACACCGAACAGCACAACTGGCTGCACACCTTTCTTCATAGTGCACGAAGCCGAAGCCGTACTACCTGCCGAGGTACGCCACAAGGCCCCACGGGTCGTCGCCTACAGTGAAGCCGAATCGACGGCCGCACTCGAAGACGTCGTCGACACACTCGACGAGGCACGCGATATTGCCACGGCTCACTCAGCGGTCTACCAACAGAGCCTCCGCAACTACCACAGCCAACGGCTACGATCAAATTCCTTCGTCGAAGGAGACCTCGTCCTAAGACACAAACAAGAGCGGCCGAAAAAGCTCGAGTCACCTTGGGAAGGACCCTACATCGTCACACAAGTCATCCCAGGCGGCGCCTATCGCCTCAAGGACATCACGTCAGGAGTCGAATACTCCAACCCCTGGAACGTCGCGCGTCTGTGATGCTTCTACCCCTAGTTATCCCTTTACTTTCAATAAGGCTACTCAGCCGAACAATGTACCTCCTCGATTACGATATGAATACAGCTAAGTGTCCCACCCGAAAATTTTCTTTTACCTTGCAATTACTTTTCGCTATAACACGCTCGGGGGCTCCGCCTCACCTCACCACTTTGTCGACTGATAACAACGCATGTAACCTGAGTAGCTGACCACGTCAAGCTAACGAAAAGGACATGCACACAACAAAGGAACCACGTGCTAGCATAAACAAACTTTACAGAAAAATGGCATAACAAGCCCACTCGAATATATACAAGTTTTACATCTATGTTTTTATAGGGTCTATCTATTCTGAAGAATCACATGTGCCCGATGCTCAAATATATCCACGATCTCTTCGGCATACTGGCTAACAACCACAGAATGCGGGCGCATGTCCCATAGGCCACCATCTGGTCGAAGGGACAGCCCAGCCGCCGCCGCCGCGAGATCCACATCAGGGCGATGTAGCCAAACAAGCGAAAGGGCAACTTTCACCCCCAGCTGGTGCCACACCAAATCCCTCACGTGACTCGCGTCTCGAAACTTCGACAACAAACCCCAAAGGGTGTATGGTGCCTCGTCCAGAGGGAACATGACGTACATAATCGATGCAAGGGAAGTCTTCACCTACCTCAGCACCCGCGACACTTGATGAACACGATCCTGCACCGTCGCAAGGACGGTGGGCCAGTCATGGTCCATCCAGAAAAAGCCTCCAGCTTCCATGTCCTGTTGGGTCAAGCAGTTGATCTGAACCGCAACATGCTCCTTCTCCTCCGTCGGAACAAGGTTGGCACCTGCAGAAAACTCAGAATAAGGTGATGCGACAATAAGGCGCATCCAAAAACGAGCAGCAGCTCAAGAAAACTCACATTGCAGTTGCTCGCTCAACTGTCGCAGCTCCCCCATCAGATACTCCTCCCTGGCGGTAGCCCGCTCAGTCTTCGACTTCCACACGTCCGCATGGCCTCGAACGCCAAGGATCTCCTTCTCCAAGCTACGGACGTGATCGCGAAGGAAAACAAGCTGCAACGCATCATCCAACGATGGTCGCGGATCTAGAGCAGTCAAAGTACCAACAAGTCCCTCACTCGAAGGCCCCTAAAGAACAACAAACAAGGGTATGAAAATCACACACATCTTTGGTGAATAGCTCAAAAATATAATTATATACATCAAAAGCCACTACGTGGCACAAGGATAAATTGTTCATCAGCAAAAGCTTACAACATGAGGAAGAAGATAAAACTATCCTAAACTACAGCCCCAGAGCCTAGGCATAAACATCTGGAGTGGCCTCGGAGCCAGAGTGCCTACTCTTGGCCTCCCCCTGCTGCTTGGCAGCATAGTCCGCCAACAGGTCAATGAGATTTGGCCCATAGCGCTTACAGCGGGAGGCGAAAAGAGCAAAGGCTACCTCTGAGCCGTTTGGCAATGTTGGCATCTCAGAGGTGACGTGCTAAAGATCCAGCTCTGCTCTGGACGCTATGGCCATGGCCAGCCCCATGGAAGCACCGATGCCCTTCTACTTGTGCTTATAGGCCGCAAGGGCATCCTCCGACAACGCATCCGCCAGAGCATCGACATCCTCAAGAACAGCGCCCTTGGGAACGATCTCCTTGTAGAAGCGCCAGAGCACCCCCTTGGCTTTCGCCAGAGAATTTGCAGCAGTGCTACAGCGATCTTCGACCACTGCGGTGGCATCATCCAAAGCACTCCCATGCTCTAGGGCACCGCGATCGAACGTGATGCCTGAAGCATCTGAGGAAAGAAGAAACAAAAGAGCTGAAAAGAACGCGACAAAAAGGAATTGAAAATTCAAAGACCAATTCAAACACAAGATACTCACTAGAGAAAGCCTTGGCCACAACCATCAACTTCTCGGCTACCTCCTTCTCACGAGCAGCCGCAATAGTGGCGAGCTGCTCCTCGTGATCCGAAGCCTCCCGCTACAGGCGCTCCTTGGCCTCGGCAGCATCAGCCAACTCCTTTTGCAGGCGCTCTTTCGCCTCCACAACATCTTCAGCCTTCTTCTCCGCTCGACCGAGGCTCTTTTTGAGAGCATCCATCTGGCAAAGGGCCGCATTATTTTCATTTGCAAATCACCAAGAGCACACATGAGTAACACAAGCATTATTCAAGCGACAAACAAAACAGACAAGAGTAAGCCAAACACATACCTCGAAGCTGCTGCATGATGTCCTCCAAAGCAAGATGCTACTGAATGGGAAGGTTTGCGCCGCGCACAAAGGACTGTGAAAATAAACAAAAGCCAACAATCAAGCAAGCACCAGAAAAAGGGCTCGGGGGCTACGCCCCACAAGAGCAAAAAAAGACCAGCAGGTCATCCGGCAATAGGGCTCGGGGGCTCCCCCCTACAAGACAAAAGGAACAGCCAACTTACATGCTCAGATGGAGACTCCGAAGGTCCAGGTGCAGTCTTCTGGGTAAAGACTACTCGAGCCCCCTGCGGAGAGGGGTTCGGAGCATCGCCACCAGAGTTGGCCACCGTCTGAGAGGGCGGGGCCGTCGGCTTCGACTCCCCTACGGCCTCCTGAGCGCCCTCACTAAGAGAGCCCTCTGAGGAGTGGCTGCAAGGAAAATATTGATCAAGGCAAGAAGAAAAGGTGCACACGCAAAGTACAGAACAAAAGTATCCGAAAACTACTTACAAGTCAATATCACTCAAATTTAAGACGGGCGGCGCCTTCTCCTTCTTCTTCTTCTTAGTCGGCGACTGCGGCGCCACTTCCCGCAGAGGAACAACTGGGAACGGTGTGAAAGAAGCGTCGTCATCCTCGCCGTGGCGCACAAGGAAGGATGGGTCCCTAGGCATTGGCGGAGTCGAGGCATCCGAAGACTCGCTCGACTCCGTGCCCACTTTCGGGTCCGCCCCTCGCTCGCCTCGGGGGCTTCATGAGTTGGCGACTACGCCGGCAGAAGATCGGACACAGAGTCCACAACTTCATTGTTCGGCGCAACCAGAAACTTTTCGGGCATTGGGGCACCATGCCAGCCACCTTGAGCTCCTGTACACCAAAGACATCAAAGATAGCGATCAGTACAAACAATCAAAAGCAAAAGCAGTCGAAAAAAGGCACAACACGCACGTCGCAAATCTACACCTGCGGAACTGGTTTCGTGGCACTAAAGGGGGAAGTCAACGACTTCCCCGGAAGGTCCTCCTTGGACTTGTACTTCAGCAGCAGCCGAAGAACTCTATCGAGGTCGCCTCGGGATAACTCCTCGGATGAGACCCTCGTCGAGTCATTGCGGCCAGTGTAAAGGAACATCGGATGCGCCCTCGCTTGGAGCGGCTGCACCCGACATTTGAGGAAGGTGCGGATGATATCTACACCATTGACCTCCTTCTCAGGCTCCATCTGGAGCGCCTCCACCCGACGGTAGAGCTCCTCCACCACCGCCACCTCGCCCTCCAGGATGTGGTTCTTCTAGGAATGCTTCGGGACAATCTTCTGGGAGGATTCGAAGGGAGCAAGGCCAAAGTCTTGCCCGTCCACTGTGGAGTCGCGGATATAAAACCACTTCTTCTGCCAGTATTGGACGAACTCAGACATAGAAAAGGAAAAGAAAAGAACAGTAGATCGGATGGAAATGACACAGCCGCCAAGTGGGTAGACCCCGCCGGTGCCGTACTGCATGTTCACGGAATAGAGCTTCTGAAAGAGGCCAAAGTGTGTCTTGATACTGAGCCAACACTCGCAGAATGTAATGAAGCAGGCGATGTGGAGAAGAGAATTGGGCGGAAGATGGTGGAGTTGGATGCCATAGAAAAACAAGAGTCCACAAAGAAAGTCGTGGACAGGGAGCGATAAACCGCGAAGAATGAAAGCGACAAACATCACCCGAAACCTTGCGGGTGGACGGGGAATTACCTCATCGCCGGGGATCTTGACGTCCTTCTTGTCCTGCAGGATTAAACCCGCATCGTGCAGCTTGCGCATGTCACCCTCGCGCGTCTCCGTGCGCCTCCACCCGCCATCTGTGATGCAAGCGGTGGTGGTACCTTTCTTGCCGCCGGCGGTGACGCTCGAGCCCGCTCCAGTAGAGGCCTTCTTCGACTTCACAATGGCGGAGCGTCGATGATGGCGATGCGCATGCAGAAACGAGGAGGGAAAGGATCGGAGAACGTACAGTGCGCGCGAGTAAGAGCTCGTGAAAATGGAAGGAGCGAAGAAAGAAAATGGAAGGAGCGAAGAAAGAACGTCCAGTGCGCGCGAGTAAGAACGTCCAGTGAACGTCATATGACAAATCACTATTTTCCCCATGGTTATAAGGATGAAGACGATGACCAGGAGCCGTTCATCCAGAAGCCCTAACGCCAGGGACAGATCCAACCGTCCGTGTGTCAACACAGCAGCGAATCGTCGCCCGCACGCCGTCCACCATGCATGGAAACCGAGGAGACGCCGTAATTCTTGCCATGTCGCGCATTACTAGTCAACTCCAAGTCAATAAGTGGGACCCACGTTCGTCCTGTCACGTCACCTCTGGCGCCGCGGACGGTTGAGGTCATCGATCGTCAGCACTGACGTCATCAAACAGCCTAGCAACGGCTAGAATTTTTCGACTGATCAAACAAGTACTTCCTTGAATCTACGATTTGAACAACTACTCGGGGGCTACTCCTATTAGGAGCGCTGGACACGCACCTGAGAAATGATTGAGGAACTTTAACTCTCAACTATCTTCGAGTCCCACGTCGAGTCTACGACTCCACTACGGACTCGGGGGCTACTCCCATATGGAGGATTGATCAAGCATCAGAAAAAATTGTGTCCTACGGACCCGAAGCTAAAAAACAACTGAATTAAAAGTCTCTGCTCAAGTCTACGACTCGAACAGACACTCGGGGGGCTACTCCCATAGGGAGCGCTGGTCGCGCACCCTATGAATTCTTCGACTGCGATCCTTCGGATCAAAATACAAAAAACTTTATGGCAACTTTACCCAAACCAATTCTAAGTGAGAAGCAATCTCCTTGGCCACCCGAAACACCTCCGCGGTGGTAAAATTTTGGATGTTGTGTCTACGACGCAAAGATAAGACCTACAAATACCATCTGATGGCATGGTAACGCACCTGACTGCGCTCTGCGAGTAAAATGTCGTGTCAACAGACACGATGAAAATCCTGATGGACGCGTTGGGTACATCACTCGAAAACTACTGGGATTCGACTCCTGTAATACCTCAGCAGCCTGAGTCGAATTACGCCAGCATCTGTTCCAGATTCGAGTCCAGGGACTTGAATCTGAAGAAGATCGTGTTGTTTTGTCCGATGACAGTTAACTAGCCTGATCCGTCAGGAGAGTCAGACGCACGCATCAACAATCCCTACAAACTAAAACCATTATTTTGTAAACAGGCATAAAACTACACCCGAAAGACCAAGAAGTCCTCAGCCGAATCTACGATTCAATTGAGCACTCGAGGGCTACTGACATGGTTATACCCCATGGGTACACAACATCAACATACCTAGTCCAGTCTGAAGGAAGGCCACTGCAAGATATGCGGCCTACGGAAGTTCCGGGTGGCCCAAGCCCATGACGCATTCGGATGCTTGCAGAACAAGACTAGAGTAGATAGAATTTCAAAGGGCAAACCCTAATCTGTAACCGACTCGACCTACGCCCAGGACCTACCTATCTATATAAAGGCTAGGAGGACACGACGAGGAGGGCACCTCTCACCGCATACACACCTCCACGCCAGATTGCATCTGCGCACCCCTGTAACTTTCGGTTCCGCCGTAATCAAGAGCAGACAAGCAGGAGTAGGGTTTTCCCTATAGGGGCCTAAACCTGGGTAAACTTCATGTCCCCGTGTTGCTTGTTTGCTAACCGTTCAGTGATCTCCAGCATCCCCATCTTCTCCAAAACCCAAGCTCATAACAATGGGCATTGACGAGATTAAACCTCGTCAGCGGTTGTTGTCGTTGTGACGATCGGTGTAGCCAGCCGCAACCATGTTGGGTCCGTCGCGATTTTCATAGACGCGCGACCTTTGTTTACTATGGCGTTCGCGCCTTTGGCCGTAGTCATCCTCGTCATACGAATGTGTTTGGTGGAGGGAGTCCTCGCGATCTGCCGACTTGTTGGCGATGTCCATGAGGTAGTCGAGTGTCTTGGGCTTGATGCGCCCAAGTTCTTCCTTGAAGTCCGGGCGTTTGACACCATCCTTGAAGGCGTCGATCGTCCTCTCCTCGGAGATGTGCGCCATGGAATTCTTGATGTTGGACCAGCGTAGTATGTACGAGCGAATGGATTCGCCCGTTCGTTGGGTGCAGGCCCTAGTTCCTCGATCGAGGCTGGCCTCTTGCTAGTGCCTTTGAAGTTTCGGATGAAACTATATGCCAGCTCCTCCCAGCTTCGGATGGAGCCCGAGGACAGGCTGCTGGGCCAGATTCGAGCTGCGCCTGTCAGCTGCGGCTGAATGCATTGCAGGGCGGTGTTCCTGTTACCACCGTGCAGCTTGACAGATGTCAGGTGGTCGCTGAGCCAGGCTTTCGGGTCCTGTGTCCCGTCGAACTTCGGAGTCTCCAAAGGGAGCTTGAAATTTGTCGGCATACGTGTTCGCCGAATGGATCTGCTGAAGCATCTGGCTCCACATAGCTCTTTGTCGTCTTCTTCCTCTGATTCGATTGAGCATGTGTGCTTGGCGCGCGCCTTGTCGACCTTGCGCTGGGCGAGGTCGTTTCGAGCGTCGTAGTCGCTGCTGCGACGCCTTGGGCTTTTATGATGTCGACACAGATCGTTCTCGTCCTCGTCGGATGAGGGTGTGGGGCTGCGGTTGAATCTGACCGCGGCTTTCTTTTTCGGCTCCGCGGGAGTCTCATCGTGGAGCGCAGCTTCGATGATCCCAAGTCTGGCTAATGCGGACTTGTGCATGTCCATCTTTGGGTCGTCCACCAGAGGCAGATGGGATGCGAGATAAGTGGTGGCTGCCATGATCGCAGCCTGTGGCGTTTTTGGCATAACGACGTCGTTGGCGTCCATCGCCATGAAGGGCGTGTTGAGGGTTCTGGTGACCTCACGACATGCGGTGGGGTCCATGTGCTCGGCGCGAGAGCGATGTTTGTTGGCATGGTTGTCGTGCGAGCTGGAGCCGCCTGCGGTGGAGAGCGTAGATTGCCGTGCGCTAGACTCCGAAGCTGCCTGCTTGCGTTCGTCGAGTTCCTCCTGCATCTTTACCTGCCGGTTATGCTTGCCGATGAGGAGCAGGTGGTATGCCATCAGCAGATGCCGTGAAGCATTCACGGATAGGATCCTATTGCCCTCCACGGCTTCGTGTTCCTGGCACCATCCGTTCTCGTTGAGGTTGATCTTCTGGTAGGCGTTAGCGTCGCCTTCGTTTGGCTGGAGGGGCGGTTGCCCTCCGTTCCCATCCCACGGGTTGGGCGGTGGATTGGGTGGCGGTACGTGGGCACCCGAACCTGGTGGAAGTTCCGATTTAGTCTGGATGACCACGGCGCACTGATAACGCTCACGGATTGGATCGCTGCTGCCGCAGCTTTCGGATCCAGAACCGTAGGTTTCTTCGTCTGATTGAGGGACGCACAGATCTGAGTTGCAGCTGCTGCTGTCGTATGACTCGTCTATCAGAGTCGACGTGCGTAACACGCTGGGGTGAGGGGCCCATGAAGCGGGCCTGATGGATGGTGGCGGCACCCACTCTGGGAGGCGGAGAGTGCCGGTCTGCCCCACCTGGAAGCAGAAGCTCCCGAACAGAATTTCGATTCCGCCGCCTACGGGCTCGAAATCCCTCATGGTGGCTGGCGAGTGGGCGGTGAAGTCGAAAGCACCGAAGAGGAGGTGGCTCTCCGTTGCCGAGGAGTTGTAGATTGCTTTGGTTGGGACCGTCATGATCGCACAATCAGCACCTCCGATTCCCACGGACGGCGCCAATGGACGAGGTTCGATCTTATCAACGCCCATTGTTATGGACTTGGGTTTTGGAGAAGATGGGGATGTTAGAAATGGCGGAACGGTTAACAGACAATCAACACGGGGACATGAAGTTTACCCAGGTTCAGGCCCTCGAAGGGAAAACCCTACTCCTGCTTGTCTGCTCTTGATTACGGCGGAACCGAAGGTTATAGGGGTGCGCAGATGCAATCTGGCGTGAGGTGCGTATGCGCTGAGTTGAGAGATGCCCTCCTTGTCGTGTCCTCCAAGCCTTTATATAGATAGGCAGGTCTCGGGCATCAGGTCGAGTTGGTTATAGATTAGGGTTAGCCCCTTTAAAATTCTATCTACTCTAGTCTTGTTCTCCAAGGATTTAAAGGTGTCATGGGCTTGGGCCACCCAAAAGTCTTCGCAGGCCGCGTATGTTCTCGTGGGCCTTCCTTGGGCTGGACCAGGTATACTAATATCGTGTACCCGTAGGGTATAACCATGTTAGCAGCCATGCACCTCCATGTCGCGTCACCGCCGTCTTGTTGCACCCCTCGTGGTTGGCCCCGGCTCGTGATAGCTGTGAGATTCGACACATTTTTATGGTTTCTATTGATGGTTTTTGTTTGGATTTGATGGTTTTTTAGCTTTATCTAACACTAATAATTAGGTAGAAAAGAAAACTTGGTTTTTAATGTGTGTTTCAGCTTCTGAATCTTAACAGAGGATTTTAACAGCATAAACACAATATTCAGACAAAAACAAGAAAGTCTCTTTTTAGAAGCAATCAAGGAGAGCGTACAGTAGCTTTAACGAGCAACTACATGGCGGGAGTATTTTTCTGGCCGTATAGTTCCCGCCGTATAGGTGCCATCAACTTCGTCTTATTAAAAGGGACAACTTTCGTGAAGAGACCAGGAACAAAAACAGAACGCACGAGCCGCCATCCCATCCAGAAGAGAGAAAGAAGAGATCCGGAGAAGAAGGAGAAGACGTTCTTCATCTTGCTCCACACTCTTCGATCTCCTAGCCACCACAATTCCATAGCCATTACATGCAACGACAAAGTGCTTAACACATGGGATGGCTTGAATCTCACCCATAGCCAAGTGGTCAACAACTAGATTCGCCACCGTATGACAACATCCGCAAGGCCGCGATCACCTTTTTGTAGGTGTTATGCCCAAGTTTTCCGGCAGCATTCATCCTTTGTTAAAAAACCAATCATACTTGTTCACCTCCTTTGCGATGTGCTTGAACCATTGGGGGCTCATCCAAAAATGCTGACGAAAATAGTGCTTAGGGTATGTACAATTTTCGTTAAAATACAACCGCATCAACCCATTGTGGCCATCGATCCTATCCCTCCACAACCTGAGTCTACCAAAAACCGAGCCACCGCGCTTGGATCCTATCACTCTATAAGACGATTGTTCTCTCTTGTCTTTTGCCCAGATTTGATTTGAAAAACTAGGTTGTCTCGTGATCACAAAAGTAAAGAGGAGATTCTGAATCAACTGCATTAAAGATTGCTACCTAACCTGTCGTAAAGTTTCTGCATAGCGCTCCACTTAGACCAGATAAAAGAGGGAGTCCTCTAGGCATCTGCGTGGACTTATGCATTCTGCATATGCATTACCCATGGAAATATCTACTGTACAACTCTCTTGTATCTTTGGTCATTTTCCTATCTGGACGTGCAATTTTCCTATCTTTGGTCATTTTCCTATCTGCATTACCCATGCGTGCAATTTCGCTCGCCGCAAATCTTGTTGGCCCGACTCTGATGTTTGATGGAACTTGTTCCGTTGGTTTCCCGGCGCTACTTCCCAATCACCTAGACTGATTCCTCTGGCGTACAAACCAGAGCCAAGCGATAGCAAGTGGACGTCGCACTGAGCAACGATACATCACGTTCAACCATCCTGCTTCTCGGAGTGACTCTCCCTGTCTCGACGAATCGGATGGCACCAGCCTTCGTCTCGTTTGTATGGCGCTGTCCGCCGTCGCTGCAATCCGAAGTCGTGACTGAGGGCTACTGCCTCCCATACTCCCATGACATTCTCGGATCATGGTGCGTAAGAATTTAAGCTGCCGGCCGGCGAACACAGTGCCTGGACCACAATTGATTAAACCACATGTTTCGATTTTTTAGAGCCACTTCTAGGAAGAAGGAACAACACGAGTGACACAGGACGTCGTTGATTTTCCATGGTGTTGAGTACTTGTTCTACTGTTTTATTTATCCTGGAGTGGGACAGAGTGATTCTTCCAATGCATAATATTGTTATTGCATTTCGAGAATGTTTAGAAAATCCAATAACCTTGGGAGGGTATAACATGCGCTTAATTAGCAAAATATTTCTTGTGTTGTATAATAACAATAAATTGGCAATAAAATTTGGAAAAGGATACGATATCACCCGGAGAATGGAACCGTTTCATCCCTCGGCTCCGTGTCACACATGTTTCTTTTTCAGGACATGCGGTGCCGCGGTGGATCCCACGCACGTAACTCTTATCCTATCATCTTTTCCTCCATCCAAAAGTCCCCCACCACAGGAATCCTCCGGTGTCTCTGCTCGTTACTGTCCGGAGCGTTTCCCCCCGCGCGCCTCTGCTTCTTCTCCCAGCGCCATGCGTCCTTACCCCCTCCCCCCACCCCACACACACATATCCCGCCTCTATGTAGCGCCGCCGCCATCTCATTGGAAAGAGGATGCGAGGCAAGTGTACCACCTCCGCACTAGCTCGCCTCCGCCATGCGCCTCCATGTTGGGTCGCTGCCGTCTCGTTACACCCATGCGTGGTTGGCCCCGGCTCGCCTCCCTCTTCTCCTTGAGGCGCGCTGCCCTACAAGATCTTTGTGCAGCCCTCACGAGCTCGGTTGCGTCGCCGCCGTCTCCATCTCCTACAACGAGTCCAAGCACCAGCGGCTCGTCCTGCCTCCAGCGTCGTCCCTGCTACCTTGCAGGTTGGCACCGGCAGCGACCACGGTGCTCGTGGGAGGCAAAGGCGTGATTGATGTTTTGCTTTTCAGTTTTTCTACCTACTCGTTGGGTTGTTGCTAACTAGATGTTCCCTAATTGCTACAATGATTTATGTGAGTTTTAACCACCATAATATTATCCCTCTACTACATTAGGTGTAAGGCATTGCTAGTTTAAAGTGCTTTCTACTTTAGTTGGCTGGTGTTGCTACTTCTGTGTCCGTCGTTGCTAATGGTGTTTTGCTATTTTAGCATATTATTTTTGTTACATATTCATATATTTTTTGCTATTTTCAAACAATTTGTTTGCTACAATCGATTTCTATGGTTTTGCTACGAGGTCTCTGACGAGTGTCCCTGAAGATGTCTCCGGCGATGTCGCTTTTCTATATTAGAAAAACATTTTGCTACAACTGTTTTGTGATTTTGCTATAATAGAGTAAAGTTTTTTCTACGAGGTCTTCGGCGATATTTTTCCGGCGAAGTCAGTTTTGCGACAATAGGACATTTTTTTCTACAAGGTCTCTGGCAAACTCTCCGGTGAGGTCTAGTCTGTCAGTTCTTTTTCTAGACCAAATCGTTTTCTACTACTATAGCAAAAACGGGAATTTATAACAAAAACGGGTATGTTTATAGCAAAAGTAAGATTTAGGGCTTTTTAAGGGAATACGTGCCAGCGGGAGAAGACGGGGATCCGGGAAAATATCTCCGGAGGAACGCGTAGCACTCTCGTCATAAAATTTTACCTACTTTGAGTCCTACGGCAGGATTCGAGTAAACCGTATTAAAAGGGTGCACCCTCGCATGTCCTGCAAAAATTACTTCATAGCATCGGTAAGGAAAAATAGCGTAGCCCTCTTACTGAGATCAAATAGAGGGGGTGGGGGATATGTGTGAACTTGGAGGGAGGAGAATAAAGGTTCATTCAGCATATACATTGCTCATAGTGTTCTACTACCTACTTTCTTCAATTTCTTGCCGTTTGCTTCATTTTCCATCTGAGAATCTGTCCTGGTCACGAGCTATACATTTAGCTAGTGTACGTAGGCATGAGAGGCATTAAGGAATTCCACGAATCTTCTTTGGTCAGAGCAACTCAGCAGACTATCGTGTGGCAATGCTAAAATCGGTTTAATGCGCGCCGCGTCAACTTTTTCTTTACCGGGGCGCGCCGGCAGCTTAGCAAACAATCGTCTCCCACAAAGCGAGCTAAAAATGTAGCACCCGGTGCCGGCGCAAATAGATTTCACAATCACCAGTAGATTAAACTATATCAAACAAACCTAAAATAATTTAACAATAAATTGTCTAGTTATTATTATAATACAAAAAAATACAATAAATTGTTCACCAACATGTTAGGATACCTACACAACTAAAGATAGACTAGGACTTTAGAGATCATCTTGTATTTTAAGTCATAGGCTTCTTGGGTACAGAATATATATATATATATATATATATATATATATATATATATATATATATATATAGTCGCGCTATTTGACTTCCTGGATGTGCAGAATATTATTCTGCACCCGGGTCGATCTGGCCACCAGCCCGTGCGGCACGCTCCCGGACTCCAAGCCGTGTGTCCCAGGCGATGTAAAATAACCGGCATCGTGCGCACCCGTCCGCACTAGAGGCAACCTAAAAAAAATACGTCGCATGCTTTGTCCGCGCGCCTGTGACGGTTCTAGGCAGGAGTATCTTGGACTTTTCTAAGCTACGTGATTCTCAACGTGTGAATCCTTGCATGTGACGTATAAATAGTTGAATCCAACATAAGAAAGAGTCTATGTCCACCGATTAAAACGTTGGCCAATTACTGTAGGAAATTTGGAGACCAAACTAAGAAAAGTTGGATGCCAAGTGCCAACACGTTCCTCTACTTCAGCTAGCAAGGTAAGAAAATTCAGATATGACCATGGTCATAAATTTACAGAGATATAAACACATGGATACATAATGAATTCAATACATTATGTTCCTAAAAAGACGAATACATTATGTCACCTAGAATTCCATGTGCCTACGTAGAATAGGAATCCCAGCATTATGACACAACATAACTCCAATACATCGACTCTTAGGGTATTGTAAATAAGATACAGTGATCCACATTAGCGAAAAGATAAATCTAGAATTGTTCTAAGTAAACAAATTACATTCTCCAGATGACATAATCATCAGTTGACTGATCAACAACTGACGCTCATACTATTAACCACTGACGACATGCTAGTTCCTTTCCATTTGCCACAATTGCCAGGCTTACTCAGTTGATATCAGAAGTTATGCCTTTCTCGTTTCAGTGTTGAGCAGTTCTTATTTGATGTCTGAAAAGCAGAAAACATCTGTAAGAAACATCGAAAAAGGGTACACAAACAAATACTACCTCCGTTCCCTAATGTAAGACATTTTTGCAAACTAACACAAACAAATACTACCTCTGTTCCCTAATGTAAGACATTTTTGCAAACTAACACAAACAAATACTACTTCTGTTCCCTAATGTAAGACATTTTTTGCAAACTAACACAAACAAATACTACCTCTGTTCCCTAATGTAAGACATTTTGGCAAATTAATTTAGTTTGCCAAAACGTCTTATATTAGGGAAACATAGGGAGTAGATAAAAATGAACACTGAGTTAGGTTCACATTGCCGTCGACATGGCCATGTAAAATTTCTTTAGGTGCCTTGCCACATTCACATCAAAGCCATGGACACTGGTTGTGTGCCGCATAATTCGTGTAGTAGAGACACCCCAAAGATCTCGTAATTCTTGCAATTAGGAAAGTAAGGAACACACTATCAGATCCATGTATGGCGACACATGAAGAAATTACCAAATGGACCTAGCAACTACAAAGAACATCAAACAAACATTCTCGTATGTGCTATAAAAAGTAACAAGAAATAACCTTAATGAGCAGTTCAACATTCCTGTCATAAAATATTACTCCTGGTTTGATAGTGTGTTAAACAAAATTATGTGATGTATTGCATCTGGAGTGAGAAAAGTTTTGAAAAAATACACACATCCTTGCAAAGCAATAATTTTATCCACTAGTTCTAGAAAAGAAAAAAAACACAATGGATCAGAAGTAAAAATTCCAAAACTAACAAGTAGTAAAAGATACATGGAAATTCATTAGTTTCCGAAATTGTTTGTCATTGATATGGAGAAAAAATTCAATCAATTATGTGATTTCTCACAATAAAGGGAGCCTAGACACATAGGGCTGCAAGCGGCAGGTTGGATTTGTTTTCTGATTAGCACAAATTAAGGAGAGAAGGGACACGGAGCTGTAGTACAATTATACTGTACATACTGTTTTGCGGGCCAAAGCGCTCTTGTGCAACCCTATAGACACATATGAGCAATGGATGTAAAGTAAATCCTAAAATTTATTTGTGTAAAACGTAGATATACAAAATATTAGTGAACAAACTTGCTTCTTCCATGCTTTGAAAGTCTGCACTTATATAGGACACCCTTTAGCCCTTTTATTCGGAGTGTCCTGCAAAGAAAGCATTTATTTTCAAGGCCAGACGACACAGTCATTTTGAATGCCTCTACTTAATAGGTAAAAAAGAGAAGCATCTTTACAACACAGTGCATACATATATCTAATAATGCAAAAAAAAGGGCCGTAGACCTATGGGCAAACACAAGGGCACACTGCAGAATGGGAACACATTTTGGCTATTGATATGAGACCACCTGAGAGTTTTCAGGTCTCTAGATGACCAACATCAGAGATATATGCGGGTATTGACATAAGAAAGGAAAGAAGGAAGTATCATGCAGAATTGCAGTCCTTTACTGGAACAACAATTAACTGATCATCAGGCTGTCACGAGTATAATTCTCACATGTTCAGTATACATCATTGAAGGATAGTCATCTAAAACTTCCAGACTTGCTGAATCAAATAAAAGTCCAAACCTCACGTCCTCACCCTAAAATCTAAACTACCATATGGATAATCGCTATGTTTTTATCATGACAAATCGCAAAGGAGGAATTACCTTGATGTCATGATAATACGGGTTAATCGCTTTGTTTCATCATGATAGGGCGGGTTAAACCAAAGTTCTAGAGAGCTTGTAATATACCATGTCCATGTAAGAATTCTCAGTGCCAACATAAAATAACTTATATCCATGTAGTTCTTGGTGCCACTAAGACATAAGAACCAATGTTAGAATAAGAACTAGCTTCATGGTTTGATGCATGACTGAGTGGCCCCAGGAACCAAGAAACTAAAGTTTACAGCGATGTAAATTGCAAATTATCACTCAACTATTGTATGAAGAAAAATGATCCAAAATGCATACCTAATTCAAAATAGGTGCTCCAAATTAGAAGAAAGTTAGACGCCAAGGTTAAACAAGGTGAAATGAGTGATACTATGTAACATGTACATTACAACTTTTACCCCCAGTCTCCTATCTAGCATCCACTCAAATTGACAAGCACAATAAAACAGAAAACATTGTACACCATGCAATACATTTACTACGTTAAAAGAAAGAGTGGGCAGCTACTGTGCCTTAAGTTGAAGGCCACCAGCTGCTGCATAACTTGTCTTCTCTTAGCTTGATTAAGCAACTATGCAATAAATTCAGTATTTGTTTTGATTAAACTTGTTTGAAACTTCAACGTTGTGAGCCAGTGTTAACCAACATCATGGAAAAACGAGCTTCTCAAGTCGTTGTAAACAAAATCTAAATAAGCTAATCTAAAAATTGAAGCTCGGCAGGTTTGTGCGTGGACGACAACGACATGGGACCAACATAGGATGACGGCTGAGAACGTCCGTGAAGGTACGTGGAGGAAGGAGTCGTCGCCGGTTGGTAGTAGCCGTGCCGGCTGCCCACACTGATAGTAGCCATGTAGGAGGCGCCGGTAGGTAGTGGCCACGGGAGTTAAGAGCATCAGGTGCCATCACGAAGGCACTAGCTGTCCTAGGAGATACAGGCGGCGGCAGATGGTCATTTGTGCTAGTCTATCCTAAAATTGAGCGCCAGAATCTGCATAATAACAGACTACACAAATCTATCTAAAGCTTTAACCAAAAAATCTAAACGAGCTTCTCTTATGTCTGTCTCGATCAGCCTCAGCAGCACCAAAGAATTATGAGAGGAAGAAGAAAGAATGGAGGCTCTACAGTCTACACCTCGGTGTAAACATCCATCTAGTCATTTTCCACGAACAAAAATTGCAGGGGTACTTTCCAGGAACGAGCTTCTCGGGTCGTTGTAAACAAATTCTAAATGAGCTAATGTATCCTAAAAGTGAGTACCAAATCTGCATATTTTCAAACTATCAAATCTATCTAAAGTTTTAACCAATCTGAAGAAAAAGGTAAAGAACGACAGCGAGCTACCTTGACGACTAGGCCCACCAGGTAGTTCTCTCTTGCGTGGTCGCCTTCCACCTCCACCCCGGCAGAACGGTCGCTGAAGTCCGCGAACCCCTGGCGCAGCGCAGCCCCTAGCCCCGGCCAACTCCAGCATGGCCAGGCAGTGCAGATGCTGTCCGCCGCTCACCACGATGGGGACGCCACACACCGCAGCCCCGCAAGGCGCGGCTCACCCGCGCCGACCACGAGAGCACCGCCGAGGACACAAGCCGCTGGCCGAGGCCGCTCGCCGCAATCCCTAGGTGTCGCCGCTCGCCGCCGACCACAATCCCTAGCAGCAGCCGCTCGCCGCCATCCGCAATGCTTTGCTGCAGCCATTCTCCGCTTTCCGTAATGCCTTGCTGCAGCCGTTCGCCGCCAGCCGCAATGTCCTCTTGCAGTCGCTCGCCGGCCGCACCATGCCTTCACCCGTGGAAATCCCCAGACTGCACGAAACTGATTTGGGGAAAGTGGGCTAGCTCTGAGTACCCCACGACCAAAATTTAGAAACCGTCGATGTAATAAAAAGAACAGGAAATTACGCACCCCATCCGTAAATTTGGTTCGACGGCGACAGGTTTGGTTGACCAGACTGGTCCGGCTCGGCATTTCGACCCGGCTGTAGAATTAATTATTCTGCCCCCGGGATTTAATATATATATATATATATATTTTTTCGTGAGGATCAAATCAATAAGGATTTTAATATTTTCCATACGGTATTAGAGCCGATCCTAGGTTCTTCCACCGCTTCCGCGTCCGAAGGGAGATTACTCCTTGGCCGTGGCGCGCTAAAATCGTTTGGAGCGCATTGCATATCGCTATTGCACACAACGTTAACTTTTCCTCTACCGGACACGCTAAAATGCAGCGCACGACAGCTTGACAAAAAATCGTCTCTTACCAGAGGCGCTAAAAATGCAGCGCACGGTGCTGACACAGACAGATTTCACAATCACCAATAGATTGAACTAGATCAAACAAATTCAAATAATTTAACAATAAATTGTCTAGTTATTATTACAACACAAGAAAATACAATAAATTGTTCACCAACAAATACAACAAGTTTTTCATTAATATTACAACAAAGTGTTTTCGAACAATTGAACAAACATACAAATATAGCGGCCACAATTGTTTTCTAAACCACTTCCAATGCTTCTCGATGAGATCTTTTTGGAGCTCATCATGCACCTTGTTCGACCGAATGGCATGATACGAGACAATAAAATAAGCCACTCTATATGCTCTCCTCTTCACTTGCACGGGACCCCCCGTCAAGTTAAATAAGAAGTAATCCACATCTTTGCCACGATCATCCTCTATAATCATATTATACATGATCACACAAGCGTTTATGATGTACGAAAGGCAATCTTGGTCCCAAAATCTAGCCAGTACTCTGACAATAGAAAACCGGGCTTGCAAAATCCCAAATGTTCTCTCCACATATTTCTTAGACATTGCTTGTGCATTGTGAAATTGGAGTTGTTTCTTACCTTTGGGATGGTGAACCGGCTTCACAAATGTTTCCCATCTTGGGTAGATATCGTCGGCAATATAGTAGCCATAGTTATACTTGTGGCCATTTTCTTCAAACACCACTTGTGGACCTTCACGCAATGCAATCCTTGTCATAAGAGGTGACTGTTGAAGAACATTGATGTCATTGCTCGACCCGGGCATGCCAAAGAATGCATGCCAAATCCAAGTCTCATAATTTTCCACCGCTTCAAGGATGATAGTGGAATCCTTCTTGTGCCCTTTGAATTATCCATGCCATACCGCAGGACAATTCTTCTAACACCAGGGCATACAATCAATGGAGCCAAGCATTTATGGAAACCACGCGCCTTGTTCTCCTCCAAAATCCTAACAGTGTCTTCAGCATTGAGGGCTCTCAAGTATGTGGTGCCGAACACTCACACAATTGCAACGGCAAAGTGTTTGACACATGCGATGGCTTGACTCTCACCCATATCCAAGTGGTCATCAACTAGATCCGCCAGTATACCGTATGCTAACATCCGCAAGGTTGCGGTCACCTTTGGTAAGTGCTATGCCCAAGTTCTCCGAAGGCATTCCTCCTTTGCTAAGAAACCAATCATACTTCGTCACCTCCTATGAGATGCGCTTGAACAATTGGGGGCTCATCCGAAAATGCTGACGAAAATAGTGCTCACATGTACAACTATCGCTGAAATACAACCGCATCAACCGATTGTCACCATTGATCCTATCCCTCCACAACTTGAGTCTACCAAAAACTGAGCCACTATGCTTCGGTTTTTTGTGTTGGGGTTCGGTGCCTAAAAACAAAAAATTCCGTACGCAAGCAACCCTATGCCAGGATCTATCTATTAGTAATAAAGTAGTGGGATGGGTTTCGACGTTCATACCTTTGAAGACCGAACGCGTTTAATGATACACAGGGAACATGGTTGATATAGTCATACCGATGCAAACCTCAAGGTCATTCCGAAGTCCAATGGCTCCGGCATCTCTGACAACTCCTAGTGCCACAAGTGTAGCACCGCCCGAGGGAGACGCACACGTACGGTGTTTGACGACGACTCCCGCTTCTCTGCGATCCAGCCAGGATTGCGGAAGTAGATCTCCTGGATCCCGAATCCTGCAACGCGATGATGCTCTGCGGTGAAGAAATCCCTCGTTCACATAGCCCTAGTAATGGGGGCGTGGTCACGAGAGAGAGAGAGAGAGAGAGAGAGAGAGAGAGAGAGAGAGAACTGGAAGCTATTCCCAAAGTTGGAAAGCTCTTATTTATTTTTCTATGATTTAGTTACTTCATATCCTCTTCTTATATAGGGGGAAGGGGACCCCCAAACCCCTTGGCCTAGCCATGTGGGACTAAACAAAGGAGGGGAGATAGGAGAGGGGGTGGCTGGCCGGTCAAGGGCCTGACGACTATCTACGAACAGCCTGTTGGGAATCCCAAGAGAAATGTGTGAAGCAGCAAGCAGCAAGTTTTTTCTCAGTTGAGACCGAGGTTATCGAACCAGAAGGAGGAAGAAAACATCACACAGGTGTTGCAAGCAACGCGGAGACCTGCACAGCATAAACTCAAGACTTTGCCCCAACGAACAGTGAGGTTGTCAAGCTCACCGGTTTACTGTAACAAAGGATTAAAGGTATAGTGTGGAAGGTAATGGTTTGCAGCAAGTAAACAAGTAACAGTGGAAGATGTATCAATGATAAAGATTGGACCGGATCCATAGTTCACTAGAGGTGCTCTCCTTAGATAAACAACATAGCATGAAGGGTAAACAAATTACAGCAGGGCAATTGACAGGAACTGAGCAAGGTATAACAATGCAATTACTAGTCAGAAAGATCCTATGAGATTCGATTAGGTAATACAACAAGATACATAGACCGCCATCCAACTGCATCTATGACTAGAAGTCCACCTTCGGGTTATCATCCGAACCCCCTCCAGTATTAAGTTGCAAGCAACAGACAACTGCTTTAAGCAAAGTGTGTAAGATAAACAGTCCACCTGTTCCATGAACAAGAGACCGTTGTTTTCTCCCTAGTAGCAACAGCACATCTACAACCGAAGAGATTATTGTCACTTCCCTTGGAAACTAGATGCATGAACCCACAATCGAGCATAACTACCCCCTCTTGGAGTCACTAGCAACTACTTGGCTAAGATAGCTACTAACAACAGAGAGCATGCAAGATCACAAATAACACAGACATGATATAATCATAAAGACAAAACCATTAATCAAACCAACATAATAATCTCAATATCAATCGGATCCCCGCAAACACAACATGCATGATTACAAATAGATTAGATCTTGATCATGAACGGAGCTCATAAGATCTATACATGAAAGCACAAAGGAGGAGATACAACCATCTACCGGAGAGAAGGCCTCCAGGATGATCTCCCCTCCGACAGGGTGCCGGGAAGAACTTCAGACCCCCCGATCTAGGGACGATGGTGGCGGCGGCTACAGACAGTTTCATGGATATTTGATCGGGTGCTTAGGGTTTCTGCATCATGGGCTTCTTATAAGGGAAGGGGGAGACCGAGGAGGCGGCCAGGGTAGCCAAACCCTCGCCAGACGCGGGGCTGGGCCCACCCACGCCTAGGGTGGGTCTGGCCCCTCCGGCTCTCCTCTAGACTTCTTGTTCCCCATGGAAAGTAATTGAATTTGACGTTTGTCCCGTCCAATTCCGAGAATATTTCTTTACTACCTTTTCTGAAACCAAAAACAGCAGAAAACAGGCACCTGACACTGTTGCAACTTATTAATAGGTTAGTACCAGAAAACATGTAAAAGCACCTCAAAGTGTAGACAAGCAAAGCAAAGTAGAAATAAAACAAGCACGGAGCATCAAAAATTATAGATACATTTCCAACGTATCAGGGCCCTGTGTGGGGGCCATGGGACCTAGGAGGCCAGTCCCCCCTCTTCATCCCTTTTCCCTTTTCCTCATGGGCCCTTTCCCATATGGAAATAGGCCCAATAGGAATTTTAATCCTTTTCTTTTATTAAATAAATATAAATAAATGGTTTAATCATTATTTAACATTTACTTACATATTATTTAATTCATGTGGCTATGGAACACCTTCCATCCCACTCCGGACATCCTTCGGACCTTCCCGGAACCCTTCTGGTTTCTCCTTCTCTTTTCTTCGGTGATTTCGATGATCCCGAAACGATCTACAAGCTTCGTTAAAACCTTAAGCGTGCTACCCAACGGTTCGGGAACATTACAAAGATGGTCGAGACTCCTCTCGGACCAATGATTATCAGCGGGACCTGGATGCCCATAATGACCACATGTGCATTCCACGAAACTTGTCGTTGAACAATAAACATTGTGTCCTTTTCCTTTTGTATCTATGATACTTGTATTGTCTGAGATGGGACCAACTACATCACCATGTCGGGTTCAAACTCGTTACCGACAATCGCTACTTTACTCAATCCGATAAGTAATATCCCCGTGACCTAGTCACATGCTATGCAGCTTATGGATATAACTCATCCAAGTGGGCCTAGAGTATTTTCCGCACGCGGATGGACAAATATCGCTCTTGATACATACGCCTCAACCTGACCCTTTGAGTACTCACACACCCTTATGATCACCATTCCATTGAGTAACTTTAGATGCTCTCAAGGTACTCTCGGGTGAAAGTGATTAGATATGGTCTCACGGTCTAAGGAACAAATCACTACGTTTCCTAATTATCGCAACTTGAACTTTATGAAATGATCGTGTCTCAATGCTCGAACATCTCATTCTCCAGTGAGGTTACTCAATTGTCAACTGGCATAAAGCACCACATGATCAGGAAACCTTGATCATCTATTGACCAATGAGTCAGTGACTAGAGATTCCACCAGAAACTCCTGTTTGTTTATATATCACACGTGTATTGACGTTTCCTTTTAATACAGTTATAGCATGATGTAAAACCTAATTCATAAACTTCATGAAATATGATAAAAATCCATATTATTATTTGTCTCTAGGGCATTTTTTCTTCATTTTGCTAGCTCGCCAAGCCAATAGCATCGCTATGTTCTCGTCTTCTTTCATCTCAAGTTCATCATGGTATGAATCGTAGTTCCTCTATAAACACGAAACAATTGAACTCACTTCATCTACCAACTAAACTTATAAGTTGGACTCTCAAATACCCAAACTGACGGAATGGGCACCGTTGATTGCGGGGAGCCGTTGGGGCGGCTCCGGGGGTGATTCTGGTCGCTAGCCGATGACAGCTCCAACGAGAAGACCTCGTCGCCGGTGACTCGGGTAAGTGAGTTCTCCCCATCCTCTGCACGTTCTACGTTGTCGTATCTTTGCAGGAGTCTGGCAGCGATGGTGTGCGACCTGAGCCCGCTGCGTCTTAGCTCGATGAGAAGGAGGGAGAAGAAGAAAAATGGTCAGCGCGTTGCCGCTGAGCTACTGTTAACTGAGATGCTGGAGGTATGTGTTCCTAAAGTGGTTGATCTTCGGAGGCAGCCGTATGTTGGCCTGCCGTTGACAAAAACCTCGGTGGTGTTGTCCCCGTCGACGTTTTTTCTCGAAAATTTTAATGCCTCTGAATGGACAATGGTCCATAGGAGAAATAAAAAAGTTGGCCCTCCGTCGATGTGCTAATCGCTAGAGAGGAAGAAGATCACCTAGATCGTTTACTGCAACAATCAGGGATTCGATTTTCAAACCACCGTATTCCTCGGATCTGATTCCCAGCTCGTCAAAGATGGGCCATGTGGGCTCGCATCTGGTCTCAACGATGGTCCCTCGGTCTACAACCGGTCATGTGGGACTAGTTTCAGAGGTCCAACGTATCAAGCCTAGAAGGTACACGGCTGGGGGGATGCGTAAGTTCCTAGGGTATACGTGGGACAGAAACTCAGGGGCGACGGCTGTGTCGTCATCTAGAGATTGTGGGGGAGAAAGGAGCTCTCCATCTTATGCCATGGCCAACCGTGGAGGTGATCCGAATAATAATCAGGGAAGAGGCCAAGGTTTTGGTCCTGGGCGTGGTGATTGACGTGATGATGGGCGTCGTGACTACAATGGAGGTCAGCACTTCAACAACTACTTTCAGGGTGGACCTAGTGGCACTGCTGGATATGAAGGGGATGTTTTGAATGGCTACGGGAATCAGCAAAGGAACATCCAGAACAATGAGGCTCAATGGAATGGAAATTTTCGTGGTTTTGATGGAGGGCAGGGGAGTTTCAATGCTGGCAGCAGCTTCAATGGTGGCCAACGTCATTTTAATGATGGGGGTGGCTATCCTCACCGTCATTCCAACAATCATGGCAGAGGTTACAATAACCGCGACCGTTTTGGTGGCAGAGGCCGTGGGGCTCGAGAAGAGCAGGTTGCACCGCTCTCAGTGCTACAGGCGGAATTTGTGAAGAATGTTGCGGCCGCCATCGTGAAACAATTTGCCGAGCGGGCCGGTAATTTGCAGAATCTAGCTGCTCCTGCCATGGCTGCATCTGGTTCTGCCGCCGCTTCTGCCGAGCCTCCACGACAGCCTGCAGCGGCTCCTCTGTAGCCTGCAGCGCCTCTTACGTAGCCTGCCGCGCCACTACGGCAGACGACCGGCGCTCAGCGGCAGCCCACTGGGGCTGTTGTACCTGCTGGTCGTGCTGCAAGGGCCATGGCGCGTAGGGATAGAGAGGCCAATGGGGATACTTCATCTGACGGAGGACAGGTAGCAAGAGAAAAAAAACAGAAGGCACCGAGATGTTTTCGTTGCGATCAGCCTGGACATCACATAAATGACTGTACCATTCCTTTGTTGGAGATATGCCCTAAAGGCAATAATAAAAGTGGTTATTATTATATCTTTGTGTTTATGATAAATGTTTGCATTCATGCTATAATAGTATTAACCGGAAACATTAATATTTGTGTGATTTGTAACCTAAATTAGAGTCCCTGATAAAGCCTTTTTATAATACTAGCTTGTTGGTTAATAGATGATTGTGGTTTCTCGATCATGAACATTGACATGTTATTAACAACAAGATCATATCATTAGGCTCCTAGAGATAAGCGTAGCATAAATATCAAGTCATTTCAATAGTTCGTTTGCTATAAGCTTTCAGATACACAATCACCGGAAGAATGCTTTGATGACATCAAACACCACACTGTAACTGGGTGGCTATAAAGGTGGCATTGAGTGTTCGGAAAGTATGGGTTGAGGCACATGGATCAAGAGTGGGATTTGTCCATCCATATGACGGATAGATATACTCTAGGCCCTCTCGGTGGAATGTCATCCAATTAGCTTGCAAGCATGTGACTGGCTTACAAGGGATCACATATCACGGGAACGAGAAAAGAGTACTTATCAGTAACGAGGTTGAACTAGGTATGCAGAGATACCGATGATCAAAACCTCGGATAAGTAAACTATCGTGAGACAAAGGGAAATTGGTATCGTATGTAAGTGGTTCATTCGATCGCAAAGTAATTGTAGAAATATGTGGGAGCCATAGGAATTTCCAGATTCCTCTATTGGTTATTGATCGGAGAAGTGTCTCGGTCATGTCTGCATAATTCACGAACCGTAGGGAGACACACTTAAGGATTCAGTGTTGTTTAGTAGATATGGAATGTTAGTAGGGATATCGAATGTTGTTCGGAGTCTCAGATGGGATACGAGATATCACGAGGAGATCCAGAATGGTCCGGAGAATAAGATTCATATAAGGAAAGTCCGATTCCGAAGTTCAGGAAAGATTTCGATGTTTTCATCGGAGAGGTTCTAGATGGTTCACCGGACCGGAAGGGGAATGGACCATGAATGTGTTATGGGTAAGTGGAATGATTGGATCATATCCTAGGTCACTTGGTGTGGGCATTTGCAAGAGAGAATTAAATCTCTAAATTGAAAGTCAAACGAAAGTTTGAAAAGTCAAACTAGAACAATGGTTTCCTAGTGGAAGAAGGAACGAGTCCTTCTCTCAATTCAACTTGGGTTTGGGTTTGGATTCAAACCCACCCCTCCCAAGGCTGCCCCCCTCATATAAATAGAGGGGGAGGGCTGCCCCAAAGTACCAAGCCCTATCCCTCCCCGCGCCAAGCCGCCGTCGCTGCGCCACCCAGCCGCCGCCGCCGCGTCACCGTCGGTCCGTGGCCGCCTCCCTAGACGCCGCCGACACCTCCTCCTCCTCCCGGTCTTCTAAACCCTAAATCACCGGGAAACCCTAATTCCACCATAACTCGCACCGGCTTAGGCAAAGCCCTGCGGGATCTTCCCTCTACTTTCGACACCACGCCGTCGTGCTGCCGGAATCACGAGGAGAGAACTACAACCTCCGCTGCCTGCTGGAACAAGGGAGAGGAAGGTCTTCATCGAGTACCGAACGTGTGACCGACTGCGGAAGCGCTGCCGGAACGCAACGCCAGAAGGATCGTCTACGCGATCTTGAGATCGGCAAGTGTACGACTACATCACCCACGAGAATCTGCTCTCGTTAACTGCTTTGGAATCTTCGAGGGTGAGTGCTTCTATCGACTCGTTGCTACGGTCTAGTAGATAGATCTTGGCTTGTTTGTGTGCATGCGGTAGAATTTTTTTGTTTTCCATGCTACGAACCCCTACAGTGGTATCAGAGCCATGTCTATATGTAGATTTGTTGCACGAGTAGAACACAATGTTCATTATGGGCGGTGCTGCTTTTATTGTCGATTGCTTCTTGTGTACTTTGCATCTTGCGGGATGTTGGGATGAAGCGGCCCGGGCTAACCTTACATGACATCGTTCATGAGACTTGCTCCACGCTTGACATGCAACTTGTATTGCATAAGTGGCTTTGCGGGTGCCTGTTTCTCCTAGCATAGTTAAGATCCAATTTACAACGGGTGATTAACAATACTAGTATCAATGTTGTGGTTCTTGTTCGTAAGTTAGAACGACACTTATTGAAAGCCCCAAACCACGTAAAATATGCAAAGAAAATTAGAGGCGTCTAACTTTGTTTTGTAGGGGTGTGCTATGATGTGATATGGCCATGATTGTGATTATATATGATGTATGCAATGTTCCTTATTGTAAGTTGGCAACCGGCAGGACCATATGGTTGTTTTTTTTTAAAATTCCGTTAAGACCTGCGTGTCTATTCAAAGTAGTTGTAATAGTTGATGCTGGTGGACGACAACCATGAAGCGGCGCCATTGACCTTGACGCCACACCGGTGATGATGGAGATCATGTTTGTGCTTGAAGATGGAGATCGGAAGCACAAGAAGAAAGGCCATATCATATCATATATTATGAATTGCATGTGATGTTAATCCTTTTATGCATCTTGTATTGCTTAGTTCATGACGGTAGCATTATAAGATGATCCCTCAAGCACACAATTTCAAGTTTTAAAGTGTTCATACTTAGTAAGCACCGTTGCTAAAGCTCGTTGTTTCGAAGCACCACGTGATGATCGGGTGTGTTAGATTCTGCGAGTGTATACGACATGAGCAAGCCAGATTTGCTCATGCGGAAGCTAAGGTTTGATCTTGACGAGCCTAGCATGTATAAACATGGTCTCAGAACACGGATCACCGAAAGGTAAAGCATGAGTCATATAGTAGATATGATGAACATGTTGATTGTTCGCCATTGAAGCTACATCAACTCTCGTGATGATCGGTTTTGATGTGGTGGATCTGGTTTGTGTGATCACTAAAACAATGTGAGGGATATTGTTTTGAGTGGGAGTTCACCTAGATTAATTTAACTATTAATTAGAACTCAATTTGTCATAAACTTAGTCTAAACTATTGCAAATATATTGTAGATCAATGGTGGGCCCTACCATCAATTTTAATGCATTCCTAGAAAAAGAAAAGTTGAAAAACAATGGAAGAAACTTCACGGATTGGTTCCGCAATTTGAGGATTGTCCTCAATGCTGGTAATTTGACCTATGTGCTGGATGCACCGCTGGGTAACCCGCCTGCAGTTGATGCTACCGATGAGGTAAATAATGTTTTCCTCGCTCGGAAGAATTAGTACTCCACAGTTCATTGTGTTATCTTGTATGGTTTGGAATCGGAGCTTCAGAAAAGGTTTGAAAACCATGACCCACATGATATTGTCCGTGAACTCAAAATGATATTTGAGGCATCACACTGCAGTTGAGAGTTATGAGGCTTCTGAAAAGTTCTTTAACTGCAAGATGGAAGAGAGCAGCTCCGTCAGTGAGCACGTTCTTAAGATGTCTGGGCACGCAAGCAAGCTTCAAAGATTGGGTATAGTGATTCCTAATGCTTTGGGGATTCACTGTGTCCTCCAATCACTACCACCAAGTTACAAGAACTTTGTGATGAACTACAATATGCAAAACATGGACAAGTCGTTACCCGAACTCTTCTCCATGTTAAAGTCTGCAGAAGTGGAGATCAAGAAAGAGCACCAAGTGTTGTTGGTCAATAAGACCACCAAATTCAAGAAGCAAGGCAAGTCTAAGAAAAAGGGAAACTTCAAGAAGGGCGGTAAGAAAGTTACCGCGTCGGCGAAGAAGACCAAGGCTGGGCCTAAGCCTGATACTAAGTGCTTTTACTGCAAGGGAGAGGGTCTATGGAAGCGGAATTGCCCTAAGTACTTGGCGGATTTGAAGAACGACAACATCAAGAAGAAAGGTATATCCGATATACATGTTATTGATGTGTATCTCACTAGTACTCGTAGTAGTGCCTAGGTATTTAATACTGGTTCGGTTGCTCATATTTGTAACTCGAAACAGGTACTACAGAATAAACGAAAGCTAGCGAAGAACAAGGTGACCATGCACGTTGGAAATGGATCAAAGGTTGATGTGATCGCGGTCGGCACACTACCTCTTCATCTACCATCGAGATTAGTTTTATACTTAAATAATTGTTATTTGGTGCCTGCGTTAAGCATAAACATTATATCGGGATCATGTTTATTGCGAGACGGTTACTTGTTTAAGTCCGAGAATAATGGTTGTTCGATTTATATGAGTAATATGTTTTATGCACATGCACCTTTGATAGATGGTCTATTCTTATTGAATCTGGATTGTAGTAATACACATATTGATAATATTGAAGCTAAACGTTTGAAATTGAGTGATAACTCGACCTATACACATATTCTTAGGAGAATGGTATGATGGACATACTCCTATAGATAAGCGTAGCATAAAGATCAAGTCATTTCAATAGTTTGTTTGCTATAAGCTTTCTGATACATAGTAACCTAATTCCTTCGACCATGAGATCATGCTAATCACCATCACCGGAAGAATGCTTTGATGACATCAAACACCACACCATAAGTGGGTGGCTATAAAGGTGGCATTGAGTGTTCGGAAAGTATGGGTTGAGGCACATGGATCAAGAGTGGGATTTGTCCATCCATATGACGGATAGATATACTCTGGGCCCTCTCGGTGGAATTTCATCCAATTAGCTTGCAAGCATGTGACTGGCTCACAAGTGATCACATATCACGGGAACAAGAAAAGAGTACTTATCGGTAACGAGGTTGAACTAGGTATGCAGAGATACCGATGATCAAAATCTCGGATAAGTAAACTATCGTGAGACAAAGGGAAATTGGTATCGTATGTAAGTGGTTCATTCGATCACAAAGTAATCGTAGAAATATGTGGGAGCCATAGGAATTTCCAGATTCCTCTATTGGTTATTGATCGGAGAAGTGTCTCGGTCATGTCCGCATAATTCACGAACTGTAGGGAGACACACTTAAGGATTCGATGTTGTTTAGTAGATATGGAATGTTAGTAGGGATACCGAATGTTGTTCGGAGTCTCGGATGGGATCCGGGATATCACGAGGAGATTCAAAATGGTCCGGAGAATAAGATTCATATAAGGAAAGTCCGATTCCGGAGTTCGGGAAAGATTCCGATGTTTTCATCGGAGAGGTTCTAGAAGGTTCATCGGACCAGAAGGGGAATGGACCATGAATGTGTCATGGGTAAGTGGAATGATTGGATCATATCCTAGGTCACTTGGTGTGGGCATTTGCAAGAGAGAATTAAAACTCTAAATTGAAAGTCAAACGGAAGTTTGAAAAGTCAAACTGGAACAATGGTTTCCTAGTGGAAGAAGGAACGAGTCCTTCTCTCAATCCAACTTGGGTTTGGGTTTGGATTCAAACCCACCCCTCCCAAGGCTGCCCCCTCTCATAAATAGAGGGGAAGGGCTGCCCCAAAGTACCAAGCCCTATCCCTCCCCGCGCCAAGCCACCACCGCCGCGCCACCTAGCCGCCGTCGCCGCGCATTGCCGCTGCCGCTAGCCGCTGCCCTGCGTCGCCGCTGGTCCATGGCCGTCGCCCTAGCCGCCGCCAACACCTCCTTCTCCCAGTCTTCTAAGCCCTAGATCACCGGGAAACCCTAATTCCACCATAACTCGCACCGGCTTAGGCGAAGCCCTGCGGGATCTTCCCTCTACTTCCGACACCACGCCGTCGTGCTGCCAGAATCACGAGGGGAGAACTACAACCTTCGCTGCCTGCTGGAACAAGGGAGAGGAAGGTATTCATTGAGTACCGAACGTGTGACCGACTGCTGAAGCGCTGCCGGAACGCAGCGTCGGAAGGATTGTCTACGCGATCTTGAGATCGGCAAGTGTACGACTATATCACCCACGAGAATCTGCTCTCGTTAACCGCTTTGGAATCTTCGAGGGTGAGTTCTTCTATCGAGTCGTTGCTACAATCTAGTAGATAAGTCTTGGCTTGTTTGTGTGCATGCGGTAGAATTTTTTTGTTTCCCATGCTACGAATGACGAGGTTTGATCTCGTCAATGCCCATTGTTATGGACTTGGGTTTTGGAGAATATGGGGATGCTGGAGATCGCGGAACGGTTAGCAAACAAGCAACATGGGACACGAGGTTTACCCAGGTTCAGGCCCCCGGAGGAAAAACCCTACTCCTGCTTGTCTGCTCTTGATTACGGCGGAACCGGTGATTACAGGGTGCGCAGATGCGATCTCACGTGGAGGTGTGTATGCAAAAGTATGAGAGAGAGAGATCTAGGTCGTGCCCTCCTAGCCTTTATATAGACTCAGGCAGGTCCCGGGCATAGACCTAGTTGGTTACAGGTTCTAGGGTTTTACCCCTTTGAATTTCCTATCTACTCTAGTCTTGCTCTCCAAGGATCCGAAGGCGTCATGGGCCTTGGCCACCCAAAAATCTTCATGGGCCGGCGTACATTTGCCGTGGGCCTTCCTTGGGCTGGACCAGGTATGCTGAGATCATATACCCATAGGGTATAACCATGTCAGTAGCCCCCGAGTGATCAGTCGAATCGTAGATTCGGCTGAGGACTCTTCAATCCTTCGGGTGCAACTATGTATTTCAATAGTTCATGTGTAGGGATTGTTGATGCGTGTGCCTGACTCACCTGACGGATCAGGGTCAGTTAACTGTCTTAGGACAAAACAACACGATCTTCTTCAGATTTGAGTCCCTCAACTCGAACCTGGAACATATGCTGGCGTAATTCGACTCAGGCCGCGGAGGACTTATAGGAGTGGAATTCTAGTGAATTTAATTGATATACCCAATGCGTCCGTCGGGATATTTCATCGCGCCTGTTGGCACGGGTTTTTACTAGCAGAGCGCAGTCGTGTGCGTTGCCAGGCCATCAGATGATATCTGTAGGTATTATCTTTGTGTCGCAGACACAACATCCGAATGTTTATCACCGCGGTGGTGTTTCGGGTGGCCAAGGAGAACGTTGCTCACTTAGCATTTAGTTGGGGCAGAGTTGCCGAAAAGTTTTTGCATGCTGATCTGAAGGATCGCAGTCGAAGAATTCATAGGGTGCGCGACCAGCGCTCCCTATGGGAGTAGCCCCCGATTGTATGTTCGAGTTGTAGACTCAAGCGGAGACTTTAATTCAGACGTTGTTCAGTGTTAAGTCCGTAGGACACAAAAAAATTTGGATGCTTAAATCCATCCTCCCTATGGGAGTAGCCCCCGAGTCTGTAGTGGAGTCGTAGACTCGACGTAGGACTCAAAGAAATAGTTTTATGCTGTTCATCTTTCGGGTGCGCGGCCAGCTCTCCTGATAGGAGTAGCCCCCCGAGTAATTAGTCGAATCGTAGATTCGAGTGAGTACTCTTAGCTTTGAAGCCGAAGAAATTGTAGCTGCTGCTAGTATAGCTTTTGATGATGTCAGTGCTGAAGATCGATGACCTCAAGCGTCTGCTGCGCTAGAGATGACTTGACTGGATGAACGAGGGTCCCACTTTCTGACCTTGAATTGACCGGTCACGCGTGGCGTGGGGATAATTACGGCGTCGCCTCGATTTCCGCGCGTAGTGGACGGCGTGTTAGCGACGGTTCATTGCGATGCTGACACGTGTATGGCCAGATCCTGCCGTTGGCGTTAGGTCTTCTCGATGGACGGTTGCCGTGCGTCGTCTTCGTCTTTATAATCATTGGGGAAAACTTCAGTTTGTTTTCACCGCAGCTATTCTTGTTTTCACTGCTTCCTTGTGCTCTGAGAGTTCTTGCTGCGCGCTGGAATATCCCGTCACATTTCCTTCTTTCATCTTGCGCTCTCGCCGCCGGCGCCGCCGTACCGCGATGGGGAAGCCGAAGAAGTCTTCATCTGCGGTTGGTACCAGCGCCGCTAGAGGTAACAAGAGTACCGCCGCTACCCGTGTCACCGACGGTGGCTGGCAGCGATCGGAGACGCGGAGAGTGATCTCCGCAAGATTCGCGAGTGGGGTCTAATCCCGCAGGATAGGGAGGCCGTCAAACTCCCAGGCAATAAGGTAATCCCCCGTCCCCCTGCTGGGTATCGGGTTATGTTCCTCGCCTTCGTTATTCGCGGATTTTCCTTCCCAGTCCACGACTTCCTTCGTGGGCTGCTCTTTCTTTATGGTATCCAACTGCATCATCTTTCCCCCAATTCTCTTCTTCACATTGTTTGTTTTATCACTTTCTGCGAGTGCTGGCTCGGTATCGAGCCGCACTTTGGCCTCTTCCGGAAACTCTATTCCGTGAAGAGGCAATCTGGTTCAGATGGTGTATATCCCATTAGGGGTTGCATCATCTCCCTCAAGCCCAATCTGCTTTTCTTTTCTTTTTCCATGTCCGAATCTGTCCAGTACTGGCGGAGGCGATGGTTTTACATTCGCGACTCCACAGTGGCTGGGCAGAATTTTGGTCTTGCTCCTTTCGACTCCTCCCAAATAATCGAGCCTAAGAGGTCCTGGAAAAAACCAGATCTTGGATGGCGAGGTAGCAGAGATAGAGGCTCTCTACCGTCGAGTGGAGGATCTCCAGTTGATTCTAGAGAAGGAAGTGAACGGTGTGGACATCATCCACACGTTTCTTGAGCGTCGGGTGCAGCCCCTCCAGGCTAGGGTGCACCCGATGTTTCTTTATGCTGGGCGCCGTGATCCGACGAGGGTTTCGGCCGAGAAACTCTCCCAGGGAGATCTCGACAGGGCCCTTCGTGTGCTGCTGAAGTACAAGGCTGGAGAGGATATCCCGGGGAAGTCGCTGACTCCTCCGTTTTCTTCTACGCTTGCCGTTCCACAGGTGTAGATTCGTGCTCGTAGCGCTTATTTTCGACTGCATTGTATTTCCCTTTGTTTGCTAACAGATTTTCTTTTTTTTTGTGCAGAGCTTCAAAGTGCCGGGTATGGCGCCTCCATTACCCAAAATATTTCCGGATACTCCGGACAATGATGTGGTGGATTCCATGTCCGAGCTACCATTGGCGCGATCTCCGGCTGAAGAGGCCAACGAGTCGAGCGAGGACCACACTCGCAAACGATCACGGAGCTCCAGCGAGTCTTCAGATGCCTCGACTCCTCCGACTCCTAGGAACCCGTTGTGTATTGAGCGTCACAGTGATGGGCATGGAGGATCTTCCTCTTCAATTCCTGCCCTTCCCGTGCGGGCTGTAGCGCTGCACCCGCCGGCGAAGCGGAAGAAGTAAGAAAAGAAAGAAGAGAAAAAGGAAGAGAAGAAAGAGGAGAAGAGAGTCTGAAGGACCCCTCCTGTCTTCAACCTGAGCTCGTTGGACTCGTAAGTTTCGTCTGTACTCTTTTTCTTTGTTGTTTACTTTGTACTTGTGCTAATTTGTCCTTGTGCAGGCACTGTTCCAACGACTCCTCCAGCGATGGTGCTCGGGAGATGATGGGGGAGTCGAAAGTTGCGTCCCCTCCTCCTCAGACGGTGGCTACCTCTGCAGGCGCTGCTCCGGGCCCTTCTCCGCATGAGGTTCAGGTGGTTATGCCTCAGAAGGCTGCGAGCGGGCCTTTGGAGTCGCCATCGGATCATGTAAATAGTTCTGTCTCCTGCCACGGGGGGAGCCCCCGAGCATCTGTAAAAGAGTTTTGTTGTTTGTTTTTCTTTCGAGTCTCGAGGGAAGCCCCAGAGCGTTTTCGCGTGTGTAGTTTGCTTCTGCTTTTTCTTTTGGGCGCAGCCCCCGAGTCCTTTTCCTGACTGGTAGGTCTTTTTCTTGCAGCCTTTTGTGCAGGATGCCAAACGATTGGTGCAGCAGCACTTGGTGCTGGAGGCCAGCCTCCAACAGCTTCGAGGTACTTTTATGCCTTGATGTTTCTTTCTTCTTGTATTCTTGTCCTGTTATCTGACGCTTGTATTATTTGAATGCAGAGGAGCATAACACCTCCCTCCGTGAGATTGATGCTCTCAAAAAGAGCCTCGATCAAGCGGAGAAGAAGGCTGAGGTCGCCACTGGTGCGAAAGAGCGCCTCGAGCTGGAGCTAGCCACTACGGCCGAGGCTAAGGAGCCCCTGCAGCGGGAGGCCATAGACCGCGAGGAGCAGCTTGCCACTGCTGCGACTGCACGTGAAAGAGAGGTGGCTGGCAAGCTCATGGCGGCTGCCAAGGCTGTTTCGGGTGAGTATCTTCACTTGCATCTTTTTTGGTTTTCTTGTCTTTCTTCTGCGGTGCTTGTTCATTCCTTCTCTTTATTGTCTCAGATGCCGCGGGCATCGAGTTTGACTGCGGTGCTCTGGAGCACAGGAGTGCTCTAGATGATGCTACTGCAGCGGTCGAAGATCGCTGCAGCACTGTCGTCGGCTCGCTCGCCAAGGCCAAGGAGGTCCTTGGGCGCTTCTACAAGGAGATTGTCCCCAAGGGCGCGACCCTTGATGATGTTGACGCCCTAGCGGAGGCACTGTCAGCCGAAGCACCTACGGCATACAAGCGCAAGCAGAAGGGTATAGGCGCATCTGTCGGGCTGGCGATGGCTTTGGCGGCTGGAGCGGAGCTGGACCTTCCCCAGATCACCTCCCGGATGCCGACGACTGCGGATGGATCCAAGATAGCCTTCGCTACCTATTCTGCTCGCTGTAAGCAATATGGGCCAAAGATGATTGATCTGCTGGCCGAGTACGCGCTACGGCAGCAGGGGGAAGCCAAGGCGAGGCAATCCGGCTCCGAGGCTACTCAGGGTGCCGCATCTTAGGCGTTGTAGCTATAGGATAGTTGTAGTCTTATTTTGTTGTAATTATGTTGATGAACAAATCACTGTGCCACGTAGTGGCTTTTTATGCACTTAATGAATTTGTTGAGTTGTGTTCTCCTTCGTCTGAGTGTTTATGTCTTTTGCTTTTCTGCTGCTCTAGGGTCCTTCGGGTGCTGATCCCGTTGACACCTCGCCTGCCGCGCGGCTGCGGCCATCCTTGGATGATTCATCGCAGCTTGCTTTTCTTCGAGACCGTGTTCGTAGTCCCGAGAAGGAGTTTCTTGGGGTGCGTGGCCATGCCGACGTTTGGAAGTCCAAGGCGGATCGCAATGCGGCCAGAGAGGAGTACTTGATGGCGGAATTGCTTCGACTGTCTGAGCAGCTTCAGTGTAAGTTTTTTTCGAGCTGTTGCTCATTTCTTCGGATGCACCTGCTGGCCTTGCATCTTACTTTTGTGTGAGTATCGCAGGTGCTAACCTTGCTCCAAGGGAGGAGAAGGAGCGTGTTGATGTTCGGGTCAATTGCTTGACTCAACAGGACATGGAAGCCGGCGGGTTCTTCTGGATGGATCGTGATTGTGTCATGGCTCTGGCAACGGTGCAGGATCGCGTTTACCAAGTATCGCGGGTGCTTCGTCAAGTGCAGACTTCACTCGCGTCGGTTCTGCATGTGATGTTTCCACTGGATGCTGCACCAACAACCCTGTCCGGTCTTCTGTCGAAGTTTCGGAACGTGAATCGTGTTCAGGATTTGGTGAGGCAGCAGCTCATCGCGGGGGTAAAGGCTGCGCTCTCCCTTGTTAGGCTGCATCGCCCTGATGTAGATCTGTCTGCTGTAGCGGCTGGGCCACCCCCTCGACCAGATGGTGGTGTGTGGGATATGCGTCCGCATTACGCGGCTGTAAGGCAGTATGCCAAAGAGATTGTAGATCTATTTGAGCAGTGCGCTCAGGTTTTTCTTTAGAATAGGTAGTACCTGTAAAAGAGATAGATGTAAAATTTGTATATGTTTGACTAGGCTTGTTTTGCCCTTTGTTATAAAGATGTGGTTGTTGTTTGAGAACGCAGTGCATTGTTTGCATACGTGTCCTTTTCGTTAGCCTAACGTGGTCAGCTACTCAGGTGTACACGTGTTACCCTCAGTCGATGAAATCGTGAGGTGGGGGGAGCCCCCGAGTGCGTTTGTAGCATGAAGTAAAGGTGCGAATAGCGAAACAAAATTTTTGGGGCGAGACACTTAGCTTTATTTATATCGTAATGGAGGAAGTACATTGTTCGGCTGAGTAGCCTTGGCTGAATAGCCTTATTAAAAGTAAAGGGGTAGGTAGCTAGGGGTAGAATCGTCGCAAGTGTGCAATGTTCCATGGGTTGGAGTATGCGACTCTAGACTCCACGTGCTTGAGGCGATAGGCGCCACCTGGGATGACTTCGGTGATAATGTAGGGTCCTTCCCATGGTGACTCGAATTTTTTCGGTCGCTCTTGATTGAGTCGCAAGACGAGGTCTCCTTCGACGAAGGACCTTGGGCGCAGCCGTCGGCTATGGTAGTTGCGGAGACTCTGCTGGTACACCGCTGATCGAGATGCTGCTATGTCTATTCCCTCGTCGAGTGTGTCGACGACATCTTCGAGTGCATCCGTGGATTCGGCTTCGCTGTAAGCGACGACCCAGGGGGCCTGGTGGCGTACTTCGGCTGGTAGTACGGCTTCGGCTCCATGCACCATGAAGAACGGCGTGTAGCCGGTGGAGCTGTTTGGCGTGGTGCGCAAGCTCCATAGGACGGATGGTAGCTCTTCCGTCCAGGCTCCGGCCTTTCGCTCGAGTGGGCTCATGAGGCGCTTCTTGATGACAACGCCGATTAGGCCGTTGGCCTTTTCCACCTGCCCATTCGTTTGCGGGTGAGCCACTGAGGCGTATGTGATGTTGATCCCGAGGCCTTCGCAGAAGTCTTGGAATTCTTTGGAGATGAAGTTCGATCCATTGTCAGTGATGATGCTATGCGATACACCGAACCTGTAGATAATGGATTCAAAGAACTTGACGGCGGTCTTGCCCTTTTGGTTAGTGACCGGCATGGCTTCGATCCACTTGGTGAATTTGTCGACTGCGACTAGGAGGTAGACGTGCCCCCCTTTCGAGGACTTTGGCAGTTTGCCGATCATGTCGAGGCCCCATCGAGCAAAGGTCCAGGCTATAGGTATGGGCCTGAGCTCTTACCCGGGTGCGTGTGGTTTGTCGGCGAACCTTTGGCACCCCTTGCATCTTCGGACGATGTCCTTTGCGTCGCTCATGGCCGTTGGCCAGTAGAATCCAGCTCGTAGAGCTTTGGCGACAAGGGAGCGGCTGCATGCGTGATGGCCGCAGATGCCCTCATGGATGTCTTGGAGGATGGTTTTCCCGTCACTGATGGTGACGCACCTTTGTAGTACACCCGTAATACTGCGCTTGTACAGCTCGCCATTGATGATGGTGAAAGCTTTTGACCGGCGAGATATGCTCGGGCATCCGTCGGGCTGATAGGCAGTTCTCCATTTATCAAGAACTGGAGGTACGGTCGCGTCTAGGTTTCTTCGACTGCCATGACCTGCATCAGGTTGACAATAGCGACCTCTGTGTCCAGTTTCTCAGGTCCTTCATGACCTTTGGATAGCGTAGCCCCCGAGTGTTCTGCTTCTTCGGGTGATCCCTTGGGGAATTTCCGCTTGATGGATGGCACGCAGATCTGTTCGAGGAACACACCTGGTGGTACCTTGGCGCAGATGGAGCCGATGTTGGCGAGTCTGTCGGCCTCCTCGTTGCTTTCTCTTCCAACGTGCCGAAGCTCGCAGCCGTCAAATTCTCCTTCGAGTGCGTTGTAGAGCGCGCGGTACGCGGTCATGTTCTCTGCGTGTGCGTCGCACTCATTCATCGTTTGTTGGACGACGAGGTTGGAGTCACCGTAGATGACCAGGCACGTTGCGCCGCAGATCTTTGCCATCCTCATGCCGTGGATGAGGGCTTCGTATTCGACCTCGTTGTTGGAAGCTCGGAATTTCATCCGAAGGACGTACTTCATCTTGTCACCCTGCGGGGAGGTCAGTATGACCCCGGCTCCTGCTCCAGCTTCACGCTTGGAGCCGTCGAAGTGCATCGTCCATGACTGCGACATGTCTGGGATGTCTGGCAGCTGCAGCTCCATCCAGTGTACAAGGAAGTCCGGTAGGACCTGAGACTTGATTACGAGTCGTTTCTCGTAGACGATGTCTAGGGGTGACAGCTCGATACCCCACAGGCCCACGCGTCCTATGGCCTCTGGGTTATTCAGGATGCTGTTCAGGGGTGCCTCGTTGACGACCATCACCTGGTGCTCCTGGAAGTAATGGCTCAACAGACGAGCCGTCATGAACACGCCGTAGGCGAGTTTTTGGTAGTGAGGGTACCTCTGTTTTGTTGGCGTCAATACCTCGCTGAGGTAGTAAATTGGGTGTTGGACCCCATGGGTCTTGCCTTCTTCGGGTCGTTCGACCACTAGCACGGTGCTGACCACCTGGTGTGTGGCTGCTATGTACAGCAGCAGAGGCTCGCGCTCCTTTGGCGTGACCAAAACGGGCGAGGTGGAGAGCAGTCGCTTGAGACTTCCGAATGCATCGTCAGCCTCGGGCGTCCACTCGAATTTATCTGCCTTGCGTAGCAGCTGGTAGAATGGCAGGGCCTTCTCGCCCATGCGGCTGATGAACCTGCTCAATGTCGCTATTCGTCCTGCGAGCTCCTGGACACCCTTGAGATTCTTTGGCTTCTCCATCGCCATGATGTTCCGGATTTTCTTCGGGTTCGCCTCGATCCCTCGCTGGGAGATGAAGTAGCCAAGGAGTTGTCCTGATGGGACGCCGAAGGCGCACTTTTCGGGATTGAGCTTGATCCTGTAGCGGTCGAGATTATCGAACGTCTCGCGGAGATTGTCGATGAGCGTTTTCGCCTCCCTGGTTTTGATGACTATATCGTCGACATAGACTCGGATGTTGCGGCTGATCTGGTCCTTCAGGCATGCCTGCATGCATCGCTGGTACATGGCACCTGCGTTCTTTAGCCCGAAGGGCATTGTGTTGTAGCAGAACACTCCGAACGGTGTGATAAACGCCGTTTTCTCTTGATCTTCGATCTTGAGTCAAATCTGGTTATAGCCTGAGTAGGCGTCAAGGAAGGAGAGTTTCTCGCATCCTGCAGTCGAATCGATGATCTGGTCGATCCGAGGAAGAGGGAAGTGGTCCTTTGGGCAGTGCTTGTTCAGCGACGTGAAATCCACGCACATCCGCAGGATGTCCGTGTCCTTCTTTGGGACCATCACTATATTTGCGAGCCACTCGCTTTCTTTGATCTCCCTGATGAAGTCTTCAGTGAGTAACCTGTTGATTTCCATCCCGATGGCTTTGGCCCGTGGTTCGAACAGTCACCGAATGGACTGCTTGACGGGCTTGGTTTCTGGAAAGACGTTGAGTGCGTGCTCGGCGAATTCCCTGGGAACTCCTGGCATGTCCGCAGGACACCAGGCGAAGATTTCCCAGCGCTCCCGAAGGAATTCGATGAGCGCGCTTTCCTATGCGGGGCTGAGGTTGTTGGCGATCAGCACCGTCTTGGAGGCATCTGTCGGGTGGACCTGCACCTTCTTTGTGTTGACGGTGGAGTCGAAGGACATGTTGGGTGCGTTTTGTCGTGTGACTGGGGGTGCCCCATTGTCCGTCACCTCGCGGAGCCTTACGAGCTCGTCCTTCATGCCGAATGACTGGGAGATTCTGTTAAAGTCCCTGTCGCATTGGTCCGATCGGGTGAAGCTCCCGTGGACTGTGATGATGCCTCTGGGTCCTGGCATCTTGAGTAGCAGGTATGCGTAATGTGGGACAACCAAGAACCTTGCGAATGCTACACGCCCGAGGATGGTGTGGTATTGTGATGGCCAGTCCACCACTTTGAATTCGAGTCGCTCGAGTTGGAAGTTGTCCGGCTTGCCGAAGATGACGTCGAGCCATATTTTGCCCAGGGGGAATATGCCCTTTTTTGGGACGATGCCGTGGAACGTTGTGTCTGACTGTTCCAGGTTGCACTGCGGGATCCGCATTGCTACTAGAGTACTTGCGAACATCAGGTTGATGCCGCTGCCGCCGTCCATGAAGACGCGGCTCATCTAGAAACCTCCGATCTGCGCCTCCAGCACCAGGGCAGCATGACCTGGGCGAGGGATCTGGCAAGGGTGATCCGAACGACTGAACGTGATGCAGGACTCCGATTCGCTGAGGTACTTAGGGATGGCGGGTGGAGTTGCCACGGCCAGGTTGATCTGACGGGTGATTTTCTTCTGCACCCTATTCGTGGGGCGCCCCTTCTGGATCATTAGTGCTCCTTTCGGCGAGGGATACTCGTTCCCAGCGTTGTTCTGTGCTGGTGCGACTGGTTGGTTCGGGCCTCCTACAGGTGGCGGTGGAGGAGCTCCATGCGCTATCTCACCTGGCGCGGGTGTGTTCCCAAATCCAGGAAGTGGAGCTTGCTGCCTCATCTGGACCATGATTTCGCTGAGCTTCTGGAACTCGCGGCAGTCCTTGAGCATGTGGCTTGCCTTCTTCTTGCCATCCTGCTTGTCGATGTAGAAGTGGATGGTGCATGGACCCGAAAGTTTTTCGTATGCTGAGGGTCCGTTATCGCGATCGCGGCGCTGCCATGACTGTGCTGGGCGCCCTCCATCACGGAAGTTTCCTCCGCGGTATCCTCCGCTGTTGCGGTTGGCGTCGTTGCGGTGGTCGGCGTAGCCGGCCGCGACCATGTCGGGTCCATCGCGATCATCGTAGACGCGCGATCTCCTCTTGCTACGGCGCTCTCGTCATCGGCCGTAGTCGTCCTCTTCCTCCGAGTGTGCCCGGTGGACGGAATCTTCGCCGTCAGCCCACCTGTTGGCGATGTCCATGAAGTGGTCGAGTGTCTTGGGCTTGACGCGCCCAAGTTCCTCCTTGAAATCCTGGCGCTTGACGCCGTCCTTGAAGGCGTCGATGGCCCTCTCTTCGGAGATGTGCGCTGTGGAGTTCTTGGTGTTGGACCAGCGTAGTATGTACGAGCGAATGGATTCGCCCGTTCGTTGAGTGCAGGCCCGCAACTCTTCGATTGAGGCGGGCCTCTTGCTGGTACCTTTAAAGTTTCGGATGAAGCTATAAGCTAGCTCATCCCAACTTCGGATGGACCCTGAAGATAGGCTGCTAAGCCAGATCTGGGCTGCGCCTGTCAGCTACAGCTGAAGGCATTGCATGGCGGTTTCCTTGTTTCCGCCGTGCAATTTGATGGATGACAGGTGGTCGCTGAGCCACGCCTTTGGGTCTTGTGTGCCGTCGAACTTCGGAGTATCTGAAGGAAGTTTGAAATTTCACGGCATCCTTGTTCGTCGAACAGATCTGCTGAAGCATCAGGCCCCGCAGAGTTCTCCTTCGTCTTCGTCCATCTCGGATTCAGACGAGCATGTGCGCTTGGCTCGCGCTTTGTCGATTTTGCGCTGTGTGAGCGCGTCCCTGGCGTCGTAATCGCGGTTGCGATGGCGCGAACTCTTGTTCCTTCGGGGAAGTTCATGGTCCTCTTCTTCGGATGAAGGGGTGGGGCTGCGGTCGAACCTGACCGAAGCTTTCTTCTTCGGCTCCGTAGGAGCTTCCTGGTGGAGCGCGGCTCCGACGAGTCCGAGTCCGGTAAGTGCGGACTTGTGCATGGCTCTTTTCGGGTCCCCCTCCGGAGGTGGATGGGCCGCGAGGTACGCAGTGGCTGCCATGATCGCAGCCTGCGGCGTTTTTGGGATGACGTTGCCGTCGGCGTCCATCTCCATGAAGGATGTGTGGAGGGTTCGGGTCACCTCACGACGCTCCTTGGGATCCATGTTCTCCATCCGAGAGTGGTGCTTGTTCCCTTGGTTGCCGTTTGTGCTGGAGCCGATGCCCATGGCGGAGAGCGTAGCTCGTCCCGCGCTGGACTCTGAGGCTGCTTGCTTGCGTTTGTCAAGCACCTCTTGCATCTTGACCTGTTTCTTGTGCTCCTCGATGAGGAGTAAGTGGTATGCCATCAGCAGGTCCCATGAGGCGTCTGCAGGCAGGACCGTGCTGCCCGCCACGGCGGCCCATGCCTAGGCCCATCCTTCTTTGTTAAGGCGGATGACGTGGCCGGTGTTCTCCCCTTCGGGTGGGGGACTGGCTTCTACTGTTCCCGCCGTTTCTGTCCTGCGGGTTAGGTGGCGGGTTGGGCGGCGGGTTGGGCGCTTGATGATCCACGTCGCTCTGGATGACTACGGCGCATTGGTAGCGCTCGTAGATTGGTCTGCTGCTATCGCAGCTTTCGGATCTCGAACTGTAGGTCCCTTCATCCGATGGCGGATCGCATAGATCGGAGTTGCAGCTGCTGCTGTCGTAGGACTCATCTCTTGATGATGATGTGCGTAGCACAGGGTGTGGGGCCCATGAAGCGGGCCTGATTGATGGTAGGGGCACCCGCTCAGGGAGGCGGAGGGTGCCAGTCTGCCCCACCTGGAAGCAGAAGCTCCCGAATAGGATCTCGAGTCCGTCGCCTACGGGCTCGAAGTCCTTCATGGTGGCCGGTGAGTGGGCGGTGAAGTCGAAAGCGCCAAAGAGGAGGTGACTCTTCGTCGCCGCAGAGTTGTAGATCGTTCGGGTTGGGACCGTCACGATCGCACAATTAACGTCCCCAGTTCCCACAGACGGCGCCAATTGACGAGGTTTGATCTCGTCAATGCCCATTGTTATGGACTTGGGTTTTGGAGAAGATGGGGATGCTGGAGATCGCAGAACGGTTAGCAAACAAGCAACACGGGACACGAGGTTTACCCAGGTTCAGGCCCCCGGAGGGAAAACCCTACTCCTGCTTGTCTTCTCTTGATTACGGCGGAACCGGTGATTACAGGGTCCGCAGATGCGATCTGGCGTGGAGGTGTGTATGCGAAAGTATGAGAGAGAGAGAGATCTAGGTCGTGCCCTCCTAGCCTTTATATAGACTCAGGCAGGTCCCGGGCATAGACCTAGTCGGTTACAGGTTCTAGGGTTTTACCCCTTTGAATTTCCTATCTACTCTAGTCTTGCTCTCCAAGGATCCGAAGGCATCATGGGCCTTGGCCACCCAAAAATCTTCATGGGCCGGCGTACATTTGCCGTGGGCCTTCTTTGGGCTGGACCAGGTATGCAGAGATCATGTACCCGTAGGGTATAACCATGATTCCTTCTCGGGATGATGTCCAGTTGCTTCAGCCGAATGGGCAAGCTGCCATGGGACCTGGTACTGGCCGCTCCGTTGATCAGCTGAAGGACGGCGTGAGGGGGAAGTTTTTCGAGGCAGAGGTCGTCGCTTTTGGAGGTGTGCAGCCACCATCTGGCCTTCGCACAAGTGGTCGGGTTCACGGTCAAGCCCATGTAGACGCCACGCAAATGGAGCGAGCTATGTTACTGGCTCAAAGGCGTAATGATCTGCAACCTACAGGTACTTATTTGCCTAGTTCTTTTTCTGTTTTATCTTTTTCTGAGAATGAGATAATGGATAGGGCAAATAAAATTGAATTTTCTTTAGGGACGGACAGAAACAAAAACATGCAGCTGCTAAGCTAATTTTAGACCGTGAATTAGAACATTTTTTGGTTATTCTGAAAAAGAAAGAAGCCGCTGCTGATGATGAACGAGTGGCATCTAGGCATTCGCTTGTCTCTCATGTATCGGAGATGTGTGATGATCTGCTTGATGATTCTAGCCCGAGAAGTGATGATCTTCATGAGTATGTTGCTCGAGTTGAGAAGGTCACACACACTCGACGATGAAAGTCTTATGATAAGACGAATATTCAGAGAAGCACCCGTTTACAAGTAAAAACAAAAAGATCCCAATGTCAGGATTGAAAGGGATGACGTGTAACAGTGATGGTTTTGGTTACCCCGGGGAATATTTGTTTGTACATGAATCTATCCGGGATCATCGCTTAGACTTTTTCGCGTTGTTAGAGACGGGTCGGTCAAATTTTACTGTTCCTTTTTTAAAACACCTGGCAGCGGGGAGGGAGTTCTTATGGTTTTGTCTCCCACCTCATGAAAGGTCTAGAGGTATCTTAGTTGGGATTAGTTCAGAAACTCTTCAAGTTAAAAAGGTGGAAACCAAAGATTTTTGTGTTAAGTTGTATATGAGATCTAAGCACGACGGTTTTGAGTGGATCTTCTTGCCGGTGTATGGAGACGCGCAAGAGTCACACAAACCAGATTTTTTGTCTGAGATTGTGTGTAATGACAATATACTTGGGCGAACCCTCGATGGCCATTTATGTTTAATGCCACCATTAAATGTGACCTCATGGCTCTTTTTAGGCAATTACATTCTGGAGAATTACCACTTTTTAAGTTAAACTTTGGAGTGATTACTCTTCTGCCGAAAAAGGAGAATGTGGTACAAATTCAGCAATATAGGCCAATTTGTCTACCGAATGTAAGCTTCAAGATTTTTACTAAAGTGGCTACTAATCGCATTACTGATTTGGCTCATAAGGTTATTAGACCATCTCAGACTGCCTTTATGCCAGGTCGATACATTCTGGAGGGTGTTGTTGTCCTGCATGAGACCATCCATGAACTTCACCGTAAGAAACTGGATGGCGTGCTTTTCAAAATTGATTTTGAAAATACATATGACAAGGTTAAATGGTCTTTTCTACAGCAAGTTTTACGAATGAAAGGTTTTGACCCTCAATGGTGTGAGTGGATTAAAGATTTGTGCAGGGCGAAAGTGTAGGAATAAGAGTCAATGATGACATTGGACACTTTTTTCAAAGCAGAAAAGGACTGAGACAAGGAGATCCTTTGTCTCCGATGCTTTTCAATATTGTTGCTGACATGTTATCCATTCTTATTGCACGTGCAAAGGAAGATGGTCAGGTAGGTTGCCTTATACCTCACTTGGTAGAGGGAGGCGTCTCCATTCTTCAGTATGCGGATGATACCATACTTTTTATGGAGCATGATTTAGATAAGGCTGTTAATATGAAGTTAATACTTTGTACCTTTGAACAGTTGTCGGGCTTGAAGATCAACTTCCATAAGAGTGAAATTTTTTGTTTTGGAAAAGCAAAGGATCTGGAACATGAATATAAGCAGATTTTTGGCTACGAGTCGGGTTCCCTTCCTTTTCGGTATATTGGGGTACCTATCCACCATAGAAGATTGAGAAACTCTGAATGAAACCCTATTGAGGGGCGTTTTGTCTCTAAGCTAGGTTGTTGGCAAGGCAAACTGCTATCCTATGGAGATAGACTTGTCCTAATCAATTCGGTTTTGACTAGTCTACCTATGTTTATGTTATCTTTCTTACAGATTCCTAAGGGGGTTCGAAAGAGATTGGATGTCTTCCGCTCTAAATTTTTTTTTTGGCAAAGTGATGATACCAAGAAGAAATACAGGTTATCTAAGTGGAATATAATTTGCCGTCCTAAAGATCAAGGTGGATTCGGCATTGAGGTACTTGAGATAAAAAACAGGTGTCTACTTAGCAAATGGCTATTTAAACTCCTAAATGAGTAAGGAATGTGGCAGCAAATCCTTAAAAATAAATACCTTCAGGGTAAAACGTTATCTCAAGTGCAAGCTAAACCTACAGACTCCCCTTTTTTGGAAGGGCCTCATGCGAGTGAAAGATATGTTTTTCAATGGGGGCTATTTCAAAGTGGGTGATGGTGAAAATGTTTGCTTTTGGGAAGATGTTTGGTTAGGTACTACATCATTAGCACGTCAGTATCCATCCCTATATAACATTGTTAGTAGGAAGAATGTAGTGGTAGTTGATGTTTTATCGCAAACTCCTCTAAATATTGGTTTTAGAAGAAGTTTAACTGGAAACAAATGGACACGTTGGTTACATTTGTGCCGGAGACTAATGATGGTTCAGCTTAATGATACTCCTGATCTTTTTATTTGGAAACTCACTAATATGGGTATATTCACAGTTAAATCTATGTATCTAGACCAAAGGAATGGACATACAAGATTTCTGCACAAGTACCTATGGAAGCTTAAAGTCCCACTTAAGATCAAAATATTTATGTGGTTCCTCAAGAATAAGGTTTTTTTAACAAAGGATAACCTGGCTAAGCGGAATTGGCATGGCTGCCAAAAATGTGTTTTCTGTGATTCTGTAGAGTTCATAGAGCATCTTTTTTTGTCATGCCCATTTGCTCGTATGATTTGCCGAATAGTTTACTTTGCTTCTAATATTCCCCCACCGTCCAATATTACTAATATGTTTGGTAATTGCCTTAATGGGATTGATATGATCACTAAAGCCAGAATTCGCATATGTGTTTTGGCTTTATGTTGGTCCATATAGTTGTCCAGAAATAACATTGTGTTTAAAAAACAATCGGGTACTAATTTCTTGCAGGTTATTCGGTTCGCGGTACACTGGATTCAACTATGGTCTTTCCTCCTCCCGGTGGATCAGCAGGAAGACATGGTTTCTGGATGCAACCAGCTCTTGACGGTTGCTCAGGATTTCTATTTCCGGGCTACATGCTGGCAGCACACTAGCAGACTTCAAGATGGATAGATTTTGCTTGCTTGTCATTTTTAGATGGTTGATACATGTTTCGACCCTTTCTGATCCATGATTGTAAGACTTTCATACTTTCTTGAACGATGCAATAAAAAGACTGTGTGCATCTATTGATGCAGAGGCCGATGCTATGCTCCCCATTTCGAAAAAAAACTAAACTTATAAAAAGTATAGGAAAGGTGGTGCGGCAGAGGCGGAAACATACCATCTGGCTATTTCGGCGAACACCTTGTGTGCTCCATGTTGCTTCTCGTCTCGAGGAGTACATGGTCAGAGTCGAGGTTCAGCGCGGCGGCGCGGAAGCGGTGAGAACCATAGCGACGTGCGGAGGCACCCGCACTCACTTCTTGTGGCCGGGAAAGAGGCGGCAGCGGTCGGGAAAGAGGCGGCACGCTCAGGATAGCTATGGGGAGGTGCGGCGGGGACGAATCTACTGCGGGGGCGTGGTCGGAGGCGCCGGCGGTGATGAATCGGAGCGGCAACGGCACTGGAATGGGGGAGCTGAAATGGGAAAGGAGAGGGCATAGCACGGGGTGAAGTTTCCGAGTGGTGGTTGGGTTTTTCGTGTGTGAATGGAACGATAGCGTGCGCTCGACTGAACGCACAAAAAGTGACGCGCCGGGGAAAGAGGGCAAATGCCGCGTGGAATTTTTTTTATGAAACAAGTTAGTTCTTCAAAGAGCAATACAATAGTTAACTTTTCTAAACAATGGGTAGTCAAACCAGATAAGTCCATCGGTCCTGGACCACATTTCTCGCTTCCTTTTTTTTTTTTTTGCGGGTAAAACCAGACCTTTTATTAATCAGCAAGAATTACAGGAAGTTCAGCTACGAGCTCTTGAACGATAACATCAGGCCCCGACCTAAACCAAAATCTAGTTATGTTCTCTGTCCTTGCCCAATTAGCAAGGCAGTGGCTAATTCTCACCTGACTACGGTCTACTTTTACAAAACAACACTTTCTATTACCTCTAACCAAGCTTCGAATCTCCGAAATAGTATGCAGATAGGCAGAACGATCACGATCTTTTGATAGAACAGCCGAGACCAGCTGTGCACAATCAGATTCCACAATAATGGGTAAGTTGGACCGATGAAGAGCATAATCAAGGCCTTCCCTACAGGCCATTATTTCTGCTTCATAAGCATCCACGCAGTCCAATAGAGAACGACACGCTGAAAAAATTACCGCACCAGTGTCATCACGAAGGACCATACCAGTGCCTGCAGATCCATTATCATCTTTAATTATATCCCTATTCAAGGAAAATTATTTGTTTCTGTAGATACTAAAATAGTTTCATTTTCTGTAGGATACTTTTTTTCTTCATATCTCATGGTTCTGCTATTGTTGCCATCTAATACAATCTGCAACACTGCACGTGATGACTTTGGTCACGTTATCTCACATCAACTTTTATAATATCAATGGATAAAAATGCGAGGAGGTTTAGTCTTCATTTAAAAAGGACAAAATCAGTAGGTACGAATAAAGTTGACCCATGAATCTGGAACAAATTAAATGACACTTCAAAGTTTCATCAAATTTTCTCAGGCTTTAGTTCGATCGCATTAATATCTAATCACAAATGGTCCTGAAAACTAAATTTTGAAAATTCAGGTGATTTTACCGGTGTTTGGAAAACCGAAAGTGTAACCTGAAGTACTATTTCCTAGACATGCTTGGACAGGCAGAAATTATGAAGATCGAACTGCAGTCTTTCAGCATCTTTTTCTTGGACACGCTCCTCATACATGTACTTGCCACGCCTGGTAACCGATGTATTTATACCCTGCTTAGTGCATTACTCCACTTGGACATCAGATTGGTTTTCAAGCAATATTATTTCATGTCTCCCTGCGTGCTATTTCCCTTTTTCATGTATATGCACGAGAGAAATTAGAAATTTGGTGAACAAGAAAGAAAGTTCGAGAGTTCCCCTACAAAAAAAAAATCGAGAGTTAGTGCAGAATTTTGTTATTGAAGACAAAAAATTGTATCCTAAGTTCTCAAACAATATTGCAGCCATTGAGTTAAGGTTATTAAGCGAATTTGAATCTTGCAGCTTCCTCTGCTTGATTATTTTATGTTAGTTCACACGGGAGTGTTAGAAAGCACCCCAAACCTTGCTAGAATAATTATTTTGAGCCCTTAGATGGATTCCTTATTGAATGGACATCAACTAGCTTCTCTTATAATAGGAAAATTAAATGGTCAAAAAATCATATTAAAAAATAATTGAGTATTACCTAGCAATTCCAAAAGAAATATGCATAAGGAATCATGTATATTTAATTTTTATTTTCCAGATAAGAAGAAGAAACCCTCTCCCATTTGAATTTTCTATGTTGCAAGATACTCCAAACAATCTTCGGAAACATGCCAAATTTGATTTCACACTCCCTAGATCAGCAAATGGATCAACTTCATATTCTAGCATCATTTGCACTATATCTCTAACTCCATCTTGGAAAAGCTTTGAACACCTTGATTTATAGCTAGCATCTTGAATCACCTACTTATAGAGCAAGCATGTGGAGTCAAGCAAGCTCTTTTTTATACTTTAGTATGATCAAAAAGTTTTGTCCTGGGAGTAGTTGAGATTCATGTTATTTTCTATTTTCTTTTGTAATTTAAAATCACTTTATCTTAATTGAGTTATTGAAACCATTGTTTTGTCACTTTTACAAGTGGTTCGGACTTAATTACTACATGTACGCTGAAAGAAGTTGCAAAAGGTGGCAATATATACAAGGCATCACCTGGTACATAATGCATCAGCCTTTAATTTCCATTGTACGAAACTTTCCTCTCTTTCCATTCCAGATGGCAATTTTAATTATAAGAAATAAAATAGATTGCAACGAACTTGTCTGTTTTGTTGATCAACAACTTAGGTATCTATATAAGGTCTCCCGTCTTTTTGGGTGTCGGTTACAAGGGGATGCGCTTGTATGACGAGGCATATCTTAGATGAAACGATACATGTTCATAGAGAACAAATATCTATTCAGAAAGAAAGCATGCATACGAACATACATGTTTGTACAACACTCTGGGCATAATGCAACCTCATATCGTGGTTACCATCTATTTCTAATAGTAATGAACTTTGCCTTGACTTATCATTAGAATTTCACATTTCGATGAATCGGCATGCTGCCATCTTAAAACTTTGGTCAAGGAGACATCAAGATTACTTGCAGATTGATGGTTGCCAACTTTGGGAGATCTATGTTCATAAGTAAATACATAGTTTCATATTTTCAAAGGGCTTGAAATGTGTTCGGAAGCCATATTATGTACATTTGTAAAGGCTAGTCACATTGCCACATAAACATCGCTTATTGATGGGAACTAATGCATAATATTTACATGGGTATTTGCGTTTGTAGCATTCAATAATGATTCTTTCATGTTAATAAACAAAGATATATGCTTCATTTTTGCTCTTATAACTAACATAATGTTGGTTTTCACACTGACATAAATTGGTGTCAACTTTTTTGTCAATTTCGCTCTGCCTAACGTGTTTAAGTACAATGTTTTTCAGTTGCGTGCTGCCTAGGGGAGAGAGGGGGTATCTGTTAATTTTCAATTAGAACCTAGAAAGAATCATATTAGAAAAAGGTTAGTTCCCATACTATTGTAGTTTGTTTCATTACATGTTTATTTAACCAATTTACCTTCCATTGTGGTATAAAATCTAAGAAATAACTAGTGCAAAGGACACACGATTGTTCATTAGATCCCCGTGGACATGGTTACATAGAGCAAGGACAAAAGCAGATCATGGTTACATATCTTCTGGTCGTATCTTTGATGCGCGGCTCTCCATCGGGAAATGCACTCACCCAACGCACAACTTGCATACAATCCCATTATGTGTACGCGTTCAAAGGATCATGTACACACCCAATGTTATATAAGCAATGCACGTACACAAGAGTGTAATTGGTAACAGCCATGTATATTCGTGTCCTAAAGCCTGCTTGTACACCACAAAATGTTATATAGACATTTCACTTGCAGATGAATGACCTGGCCACAACCTATATGAATACAACAATAACTCGATGCCATGTGTATACCCGCAGAGAGAAATTTATGTGTTCATGGATTTTAGTTGAGCCAGCACCTAACGATCTATCAGTTAGCTATCCTTTTAAACATGCATCACCCACTAGACAGAGTGCATGTGAAGAAAAATTAAAGCAAGGCGCTCTGTTTTTGTTTTTGGATTTTTGGAGGAGCACACGCATAGGAGTAATTGCATATAAAAACCCACTAGCTGCAGCCTGCATGAGGGATCCATCCAACAAGAGTAATAGATTATCTGAAGGAAACCTTAAGGCCACCATGTTGCAGCATGTTTCTTCTCGTAGTAAGGAAACACTAGTCAGAGAGCTGTAGGAGCTATCCATGCATTGCCAAAATTGCATTCCAAGCTTGTTCACAATTAACACTTGAGAGCATAAGCATAACACAACCACCCACGACATATATTAACATGAAATTTAGGACGGATGTGTTAGCAATTTCATTCACAAAAGTAACATAGATTATTGATGTTTTGCGGGTGAAGAAGCATAGTGTTGATGTATATGCATACCATTAAATATTACTTCGTACGTATTCATCTGTTCTCGTATATGTTGTTTGCTCAAATTCATCTAAATTTCTTGCACGGATCATAAGAGTTAGGATATAGCAAGCTCACTGGTGTTTGGTGACTTTATTAAAACTGAAGGCTACATTAGCCTCCAGCGAGATGGTTATGGCCAGCAATTAAATTTGGTATTTCAAATAGAGTCATATGCAGCATTGCAGGATAAAAAAAGAAGTTAGGAGATCAGTTCTTTATTTTCCATCACAAAGATTTTTTTTGTAAAGTTTTTTGTGAATATGTACGCCCGTGGGCTTACATTACCTATATTTATAATGGTAGCAATACAAGATGATACACATACAAATAACAGAAAACAAGGAGAAAACAAACGGTTGAACACCTGCAAACCGTCCTCGCCGCAACTACTAAGAATACAAATCCTTCGCCTTCACCGGAGAAGAAGAAGATCAGCAGGAGCCGGTCCACACTTTGGCAGCAAAAAAAAACCTTAGCCATAAGGTGTTAATGAGCCGCAATAACCACCAGCCTTGTCAAAATGGATCTAGCCTGCTGCTAAGAAACATCGGCCGGAGGAGCCCTCCGAGCATCTTCAATGCTGGATCCGAGGCCAGCGCCACCCCACCCATCAAGCGGCCAGATCCCCCACCATCCACCATAAACCAGCAGCAATCCGCACCGCCGCACTCCAAGGCGCTAGGACCAGATCAACGACGGGATCAACACCACACAAAGCCAGAGCACATACCCAACAAAGACCAAATCCCACAGGCTTCTCGACGCCGTAAACACCGCCGAGTTGGGTTTGAAGCCGGGTTACCATTATTCAGAGTAGTGCATCCACCGCCAACTGAGATGCGCCGCCACGACACCACAAAACGCTAATCTTAGGAACCTTGTCGCAGCGCGAGACGAAGGTCCTAGGTCCCCACCCCCTCCAGCCCGCAGGAGCGGCAACGGAGGAGGCAAGGACCCGTCGATCACCGGCGGGGGGAGAGGTGGCGGCTAAGCTTCATAAGTTATATATCATTGGGTTCAACAAAGTTAGAATAGACTTTCTTTTTGAAGGAAACAAAGTTAGAATAGACAAAAAACTTGCTTTCTATAGTTTCATTCTCTGAATCAATAGTGTAGAGTGTAGACCAACACATATGCACTAATGCACAAATTCATGTTATTCGCTTCCTTGTCTTTTTGAAAGATCCAGCAATTCGGCCACTCTCGGCGCGTCAACCGATATATCCGTGCACCAGAGCTTGTTTTGCAGCAGCAACCAGGCGAAGAATTTGCATTGGCATAGCAGTATCTTTACGCCCCAGAAACCGGATGCGATAGGCAGATTTGGCCGTACGTGTAGTCACCGTCGGGGGATGATCGTGCCGCTCATGCCCTCTTGCAGTGCAGGCGCCTCGCGGCGGATAAGACGCAGCAAGGTGATGATGAAATCCCGCGCGACCGCGTCCAGGGGGTGCCTCCTGATCCCTGATTCCAGTAATCGTCCATCTCATGGCGTCGGCGACCGAGCGCGGCCCTCCCTCTTCGAATGCTTGGACTGCCAGAAAATCGCAGTGCGGCCGTCGCCAATCGACACCTTGGATCTTCGATGCTCGGCTCTCCATCGGGAAATGCTCTCACCCAACGCATAACTTGCATACAATCCGATTATGTGTATGCGTTCAGAGGCTCATGTACACACCCAATGTTATATAAGAGTGTCCTAAAGCTAGCTTGTACACCACAAAATGTTATATAGACATTTCACTTGCACATGAATGACCTGGCCACAACCTATATATGAATACAACAATAACTCGATGCCATGTGTATACCAGCAGAGAGAAATTTATGTGTTCATGGATTTTAGTTGAGCCAGCACCTAACGATCTATCAGTTAGCTACCCTTTTAAACATGCATCACTCACCAAGCAAGGAGTGCTGTTTTTCTTTTTGGATTTTTCGAGGAGCACACACATGAGACGCATATAAAAACCTACTAGTTGCAGCCTGCATGAGGGATCCATCCAACAAGAGTAATAGATTATCTGAGGGAAACCTTAAGGCCACCATGTTGCAGCCTAGGTATGGGAGACATCGGGTAGCTTGCAAGCAGCATGTTTCTTCTCGTAGTAAGAAAACAGTAGTCTGAGAGCCGTAGGAGCCATCCATGCATTGCCAAGATAGCATTCCAAGCTTGTTCACAATTAACAATTGAGAGCATAAGCATAACACAACCACCTAAAACATATATTAACATGAAATTTAGGACTGGATGTGTTAGCAATTTCATTCATAAAAGTAACATAGATTATTGATGTTTTGCGGGTAAAGAAGCATAGTGTTGATGTATGCATACCATTAAATATTGACCCGTATGTGTTCATGTGTTCTCATATATGTTGTTTGCTCAAATTCATCTAAATTTCTTGCATGGATCATAAGAGTTAGGATATAGCAAGCTCACTGGTGTTTGGTGACTTTATTAAAACTGAAGGCTACATTAGCCTCCAGCGAGATGGTTATGGCCAACAATTAAATTTGGTATTTCAAATAGAGTCATATGCAGCATTGCAGAATAAAAAAGAAGTCAGGAGATCAGTTCTTTATTTTCCATCAAAAAGATTTTTTTTGTAATTTTTTTTTGAATATGTACGCCCGTGGGCTTACATTACCTATATTTATAATGGTAGCAATACAAGATGATACACATACAAATAACAGAAAACAAGGAGAAAACAAACGGTTGAACACCTGCAAACCGTCCTCGCCGCAACTACTAAGAATCCAAATCCGTCGCCTTCGCCGGAGAAGAGGAAGATCAGCAGGAGCCGGTCCACACTTTGGCAGCAAAAAAAAACCTTAGCCATAAGGTGTTAATGAGCCGCAATAACCACCAGCCTTGTCAAAATGGATCCAGCCTGTTGCTAAGAAACATCGGCCGGTGGAGCCCTCCGAGCATCTTCAATGCTGGATCCGAGGCCAGCGCCACCCCACCCATCAAGCGGCCTGATCCCCCACCATCCACCACAAACCAGCAACAATCCGCACCGCCGCACTCCAAGGCCGCTAGGACCAGATCAGCGACGGGATCAACACCACACAAAGCCAGAACACATACCCAACAAAGACCAAATCCCACAGGCTTCTCGACGCCGTAAACACCGCCGAGTTGGGTTTGAAGCCGGGTTACCATTATTCAGAGTAGTGCATCCACCGCCAACTGAGATGCGCCGCCACGACACCACAAAACGCTAATCTTAGGAACCTTGTCGCAGCGCGAGACGAAGGTCCTGGGTCCCCACCCCCTCCAGCCCACAGGAGCGGCAACGGAGGAGGCAAGGACCCGTCGATCGCCGGCGGGGGGAGAGGTGGCGGCTAAGCTTCATAAGTTATATATCATTGGGTTCAACAAAGTTAGAATAGACTTTCTTTTTGAAGGAAACAAAGTTAGAATAGACAAAAAACTTGCTTTCTATAGTTTCATTCTCTGAATCAATAGTGTAGAGTGTAGACCAACACATATGCACTAATGCACAAATTCATGTTATTCGCTTCCTTGTCTTTTTGAAAGATCCAGCAATTCGGCCACTATTGGCGCGTCAACCGATATATCCGTGCACCAGAGCTTGTTTTGCAGCAGCAACCAGGCGAAGAATTTGCATTGGCATAGCAGTGTCTTTACGCCCCAGAAACCGGATGCGATAGGCAGATAAGACGCAGCAAGGTGATGAAATCCCGCGCGATCGCGTCCAGGGGGTGCCTCCTGATCCCTGATTCCAGTAATCGTCCATCTCATGGCGTCGGCCTCCCTCTTCGAATGCTTGGACTGCCAGAAAATCGCAGTGCGGCCGTCGCCAATCGACACCTTGGTTCCGATCAGTCTCGTCGCAAGGGACCTCGAAGCAAGTCCATGGCCGGGCTGGGTGATGCCACTTGAGCCAGAGAAAGCGGAGCCGCAGCGCTCGGCCAAAAGCCTCCAGGTTTAGGAGTGACGACTGACGAGAACAAAGGCCACACAAGCTGCCCCAGAATCGACCAACAACACGTCACATCGGCCGCTGCATGCAGATCTCGTATGGATGTGTTGGTGGAGCTTTTCCTCTTCTTTTGGAAAGGAACGCTTGAGAATTAGGGCAATTGCTCTCACAAAGTTTCCTTCAAATATCGCCCGTCGGAAACCAGCACAGAAACACTCTTCCGCTGCTTCGGCGGCTCCGCGTGCATCTCCCTACCTACCTCGCAACCCCTCTCTAGATCTCCTCCTCCACCAGCAACCCTAATTCCGCGCCGGCCGGACAAAGGAGATGATGGAGGCGGCCGGTACTAGCACGAGGAAGAGGAAATCCTCCGTCGCGCCCGAGTCCTTTCCGGCTCCGACGGACGATCCTGGATCGGGTGAAGAAGACGACGGAGGATGCGGCGGATCAGGTGAAGATCTCGACCGCATCAGCAGCCTCCCCGACCCGATCCTCGGAGAGATAATCTCCCTCCTCCCCACCAAGCAAGGCGCTCGGACCCAGATCCTCGCGTCCCGCTGGCGCCACCTCTGGCGCTCTGCGCCTCTCAACCTCGACTGCCGTGACCTCGCCACCTGGTACGAACTCCCTTCCGTCCTGTTCCTCATCATTTCCTCCCATCAAGGCCCCGGCCGCCGCTTCTGCACTTCCTCCGTGTACACCACAATCGACCAAGATTCCGTCGAAGCCTGTCTAGAATTAGATGCCGTCGAAGCATGCCTCCTCTCCCCCGCTCTGGATAACCTCCAGGAGCTCGTGCTCGCCAGCTGGATGGGCCAGCCATTGCCGGCCTCAGCCTTCCGCTTCTCCTCCACCCTCTCCGTTGCCCACATCGGACACTGCAGCCTCCCGGACTTCACCGTCCAAGAAATCCATTTCCCCCTTCTTAAGCACCTCGAGCTTGTCCATTGCAGCATCTCGGAGGACTCGCTCCACCGCATGATTGCCGCCTGCCCCTCCCTAGAGTGCTTGCTAATTCTCTGCTGCAGTGGAACCCGTTGGCTCCGGATCAACTCACTTCTCCTTACAAGCCTTGGAGTCAGTAATTCTTCCTTAGATGCACCGGCCGTGACGTTAAACCTTGGAGGAGTCGGTAATTATCCCTCAGATGCACCCATGATGTTATTAAGCCTTGGACTCAGTAATTATTCGTCAGATGAACCCATGTTAGAAGAAATCATCATCGAGAGTGCTCCTCGTCTCGAAACGTTCTTCCATCTTCATCGGAACAAGGAATTGCGTGTAACGGTACTCTCTGCGCCTAAGCTGGAGACCTTAGGCTGTACCATCTCCACCAGGCTCGTCATTGGTTCTACTAAAATTATTCAGGTAACTACACAGCCCCTTTTCCTGATTCTTGCCATCACCAGACTTCTAGCTTGCATTTCTCTCTGTGCACATATTCTACATAAAATTTGCATATGTATATTATTGTCTAATATTGTATTTCTTGCTTGATGAAGAAGGGACTGCGTATTGATGGCCTTGCACCGGTGGTGCGCACAATCAAGTGTTTGGCTCTCTGTATGCCTACTCTTAGTTTGGACAAGGTTGTTGAATTCTTGAGATGCTTTCCGTGCTTGGAGAAGCTGTATATTCAGGTGACGATGCATCCATCTTTTTTTGTTTTCCATTATTCTTCCTATCTCGAGTCAAAACATAGGTGCATATGATGCGTTTCATTTTGCTAAATGATATCAATTTTATGATGTATGAACTCTGCAAATTGCATATAACACTATACGAACCAGCAACAATATTCCTAATATTTTCTATTTTAGAAAATTTTAAAGAAGAGAATTTTCTATCAAAACCCAATTCCCATCGATAAAAATAAATCGAGATTCTAGTAGTGGATTCTGAATAATTGCATTTTTATGTGTATATTAGAAACTAACTAATATAACAATACTTCTACTTTTCCTGATCAGTGCGACACACCGAGGAAAAACAAAGTGGGGAGCCGTAAACACTGGGATCTGATTGGACATCATGACATCCGTCTGAAAACAGTTGTGCTGAATTATTATCCGGGCAGAATGTCTCCCATTGGTCTTGTGTGGTTCTTTATACTGAACGCTAGACTACTAGAGTCCATGACGGTTGTGGTCAAGACCGACACCGAGAAGTTATTGGCGAAAAAACATTGGAATCAACAGATAGAGAACATGGCTTCAAAGGGAGCTCAGTTTGATTTCACTACTCAATCCCGCCATAAATTTGGGGACATAAAATATGTCCATGATCTGGATCCAAATTATCCCTTTGAATGGCTGTTTTGAAAATACTTAGTTTGCTGGTTTGGTCCACTTAGACTTCTATCCAAACAGTGTATCAAATTTTGTGTTTTGTCGAATCTCGATTGGATATTGTGCTCGTACTATTTTAGATTTGTATTATCTTGGAACTTCCAAACAAGCTATTTTTGAAATGATGTTTAATCTGAGGTTAGTTCTTGTCGTATCATGATGCATTATTGTTTTGATAAATTTATATGTGTATGGGTGATAGGGTGGGATAATTTTGTGACATTCTACATGTCCTCAATAAAACGTGTATCTTGCAAAGAGCATGAGACTGTTGTGCATTTTTCTGCACTCCCGAGGTCACCCTCACCACTCACTTCCAAGCTCAAAGTTAGGTAACCCACACCTCAACGGAGGCTAGAGACATGCAAGGCGGAAGGCCAGCAGGGTCTGCCTTGTTACCGGTTGTAAGCAATGCTAGTGCCACTAGTCGTGTTGTTCCATACCACTATACGAAAGCTTTGAGCGTCAAGTCGTGCATTGCATGTGGCGATCAACTCCCCAGCAGGAAAAACTTTTGGCGAGAAGAACTTTCACCTCCGAGCACCGATCTTCCTGCTCCTGACATCGCAGTCCACCGCCAGGTGGGAGTCGCGTGGCCTGGAATCCTCACGTCAGTCATGTGGTGTCACCGGGGACCTCTGCGCTACACCTTCTTCAGAGATGGCACCATTCCCGTGGCCTCTCTTGCTGTGTCCGGCTCTCATCGCGCCACCTGTGTCATGTCAGCCTCTTGTCGTCTGGGAACGTCCTAGCGCCGACATAGTTTAAAACGGCCTGCTATTGCATTTAGGACATTTTCAGCATCTTCCGAACAACACGGTAAATCTCAATCATATCTGGCCAAAAAAGGAAAAAAGTAAAAGTCAAACATTATTCAAGGTATAACTCATTCAACTATTCAACGCGAAAAAGTATTCAACAATTCAATTCACGCTTTATTGTATCAAATTAATAGAAATTCAGATAGTTGGTGCTGCCTTCAATTCTTCTCTGTTTTAGTGGCTAATGAGGGGCTATTTTAGGGCTAAATCATGCTTACTAAGGCTAATAAAGTTTTTTCGCATTTAGCCTATAAAGGGCATAGTTGTAGTGGGAGGTCTCTCAAAAGGCTATAGCGAAGGTATTTCCCGACGTACTATAGCAAGCTTTTTAAATTCTAGCTTTTTAAAACTCTGATCGCCGGTCGTTTCAACCTTCCAACCACCCTAGTTGAGCACCTCGGCATCCAACACCTTTCCTTCATCTTGATCTCCCACCTTCCTACTCTGCCCGTTTTCCCGTGCCGCCCATGTTCATGCTCCACACCGCTCACCTTTGTCTGCTGATGTGCCTCGCCACCAACGTCCGCACAGCTCCTACCCCTACCGTCGCACAAAATGGGGACAAAGCAACCCTAACAAAGAAAATGTGAAGGTGTCCATCATTCTGAAGGAGCGAGAAGAAAGAACTTTGAACCACTTATAGGCGGGCTTCACTTGTACTTGTCTATATGTAGGGAAGAATATAGAGTGGATGTATCGGTAGTTTCCTGATGAAGAGGCTCAAAGAATGTTCCCCCTATTATGAGAGGGATCATTCTTTGAAGAGGCTTCACTTGTACTTCCCTACACGAGTATTGAGCTAGATCTCTAAACTGGTTGTCTCTTGGAGATGTTATTGTATGGATTATTGTAGGTCAAATAGTAAGTAGCGTACGGAAACTTTGTGCTAACACCAGTTTAGAGATCTAGCTCAATACTCGTGTGTTGCTGCAGAACTACAAAACAATAATATTAAGACCAGTCCATAATTCTATTTTACAAATTCTTGCATAACACATGTTTCTTACAATGTCATGCCAAACACTTGTTGTCCGGTTGCACTCTACATCACATTGTTTTTTGCCGGTTCTCATCTTCTCCAACTCCAAAGAGCTTAAACATCTCCCGCCTTAATATGGATAATTATTATATATGAACAACAGGATCATACCCTCTATTGAAAAACTCACTCGCATAAGACCTTTCCAGAAAGCCGAATTTGATAGCTTAGCTTGGACTTGCGATAGCGTTGTGGAACATAAGTATTTATTTTTAAGCAGCTCTTGCCACATACCTTGTTTATAAAAGTTTAAACAACCATTTCCTATGTAAACGTTTGCTTTTTAGTTTTAAAACCTTGACTCCCTAACCACCTTGATCCTTTGGTCGACGAATAATACTCCACTTGGTTAGGCGATATTTTCTTTTATGTCTATCACTTTGCAAAAGAAGTGAGATCGAAAGAAGTCTAATCTCTTCTGAACCCCCTTAGAAATATCCATAAAATATAATATAAACATTGGCAAGCTTGTCAGGACCAAACTAATTAAAATCAAATAATCTTTCTATGATAATAATTTGCCTAACAAACAAGCTATTTTTTCTCAAAATGATATTTGACTAGTTTTCATTTGCCTTTTTAGCTTTCTATGGTGTATCTGAATTCCCAAGTATCTAAAAGGAAAAGATCCAATTTCTCCGCCAAACAACTCCTTATATTGATCTTCTACCCCTCTAGCTTTCCCAAAATAGAAGATCTCGTTCTTATGGAAGTTAATTTTCAGTCCTAAAAGTTGCTCAAAGATGCATACGATTAAATTCATGTTCAAGATTTTTTCTGCAATATGTTCCATAAATATATTAGTATCGTTGGCGCATTGTAATATAGATACTCCACCCTCAATTGGATGGAGGTATTAAGACCCTCTACTTACCATCTTTTTTTTATCTTGCAACTAAAATAGCAAACATATCTGCGACTAAGTTGAAAGGAATCGGTGAAAGTGGGTTGCTTGTCTTAATCCCTTTTTTGCTTGAAAGTTGTGATCGATCTCCTCATTTACCGAATGCTCACATTCCCATTAATTTTTAGTGAAATCGTTAATCCAGTTACACCATATATGAGAATGCTTCAAGGCGAGTAACGCTAGTCGCCAGACCGCTTTCACCACTAAGCTTTTAAGTTATTTTCTTTCACTTATGCATGGTTTTAATGTGTATTATACAAATTAATGTGGTTAAAGGTTATGTGCGTCTTCAGTAATATATGAATCCTATTTCCAACCGACCCCTTTTGTTTACTATTTGATGAAGTCTCCAACACATATGCTTTTAAACTAGGGTTTTCACGACTCTGCCACTAATTCTCATAATAATTATGATTGTGCCACTCTGAATCAGCCAATGAAAGAAATGCCACTAGCCTCCACAAGCTCGTTACGTCTATACACCAGGTTCCATTTGACGCGGGCTGCCGTTTTTCTTTGGCTAACTTGCCATCTGATTGACTCGGTTTTTTACATATGGGTCCTACTAGGGTCATTCTTTGTTTTGACCATTATTCTAATAAACGCCCCCTCCCCCACCCACCCACCCCACCTCAGTTACTAGTGGAGCCACGCAGCCGCTCCCTCCTCCCACTACATTGTTTTCTTCGCATGTCGTTACCTAGGATTAGGAGCAAAAGTAAGAAAAACAAGACAATCTAACATTCGAATTAGATCAATTAAGGCTTACATGAAAATGCGGGAAACATATGTGCATTGCCAGCATCCACGACAATGAGCATTATATAAAGTACACTCTGCAACAACTAAATATCAAGACTGTTGAGTTTGTAGTTTGTATTTTAAACTGTTTATACTATGGTGTAAACTGTAAAGTTTAGGAGGACTTAAGTGTAAAATGAGGAAATAAAAAAAGAGATAAGGAGACGGAGGAGGTCGAGAGAGTTCTCCAATTCTTCATTGTCAAACTCTGTTCTTGTTCTGTTGCTCAAATCCCTTTCTCTAATTCTCTTGTAAATTTCAGCCTAGATTGAAGAGTATTTCCACAAAGACCAAGTCAAGACCTCAAGGACGCACACGGTCAAGTTATTAAAAAGTAAAAAAAGAAAAATAATATCAAAGACACGCAACAAGTATCAATGACGTCAACCACCGACCTAGCAACACATGGGACGGGAGAAAGGTTCTACAGAAGCAACACCTTCAGGAATGGTAGCTACACGCCAATTCTAAATTAATTTCTCTTGAAGTACGAAAGTACAAAAGTTTGATTAATTTAAAATACAATCAGATCTATAGTAAATTCAGTGAAACAGCAGATAATACTATATACATGTCAAATTTAAGTAGATCTCTTCTCTTGCAACTTTGCTTACCATCTTCTAGCTCGTTGGCCATAAGGTTGTTGCTACTTATAGTTTGTAGATATGCCTTCGCGGTTAATGCGGCTCCGACGATCGTGTTAGATATATATTTGTATATTGTATGTCCCCACTTGATAGGGAGTTTTTCTGCATATTTCCACCTGTACATGTATTATATATTGTGGCCTTTGGCTCCCTGAGAAATACATGTTGCATATTTCTAACATGATATCACAACTAGGTTAGACTTTTTTTTGCAACCTCGTCACAGCCGCCACCGTCCCTGTCGTCGCCGGTTTTTTTTCCGACGTCGCCGCCGCCGTCGACCTCTCGTCCCCGGCCACTTCTTCCTGGCCGCGTCTCCCCCGCCTTGGGCCGCCGCCATCTGCTCACCGCCCGCGGCCGCCGCCTCTACACCGTCCGCTGCCGGACAAGCCGCCGCCACCCGCTCCGATCTTCATCGACCGCCGTCGCCGCCTCTACACCGTCCGCTGTCGGACGGGCCGCCGCCGCCCGCCCCGATCTTCATCGGTCGCCGCCGCCGCCCGCCTCTTCACCAACTGCCACGGACGGGCCGCCCCCGCCCGCCCCGCTCTCCAGTCTCGTCGCCGACCCCAGCCCTCCTCCACCTTGCCGGCACCAGATCCACCCCCGCCGGCCCTCTCCCGTATGCATCGTCCGCTTGTTCTTCGTCGGGCCTCGTCTAGCTCGATCGGATCTGAGCGTTGAATTCGAGAAAAAAAAGAGTGAGAGAGAGATGTCTTCTGCATTGGGCTATGTTGCGATTCCTCACTGCCCGGGGATCTTCGATGGCGCGAATTATCCTGATTTTGCTGCCTTTATGCGCGTTCACATGCGCGGTCTCCATCTAAGGGGTGTGCTCTCCGGCGAGGTCTCCTGTCCGCCGTGCCCCACTGCTCCTATGGCTCCTCTTCCGCCGCCGATTGTTCTCGGCGCTGATGCTTCTCAGGAGGCCAAGGATGCTGCTCAGAGTGCCGATGATAGTGTTGTTGTTGCATATGAGCTGAAGCTCAAACAGTACTCTGCTGATCTCGAGACCTATCGCATTGATCTGACCGCCTAGACTCAGTGGGTCGATGAGGATGCTCGTGCTGCTGCTGTTCTCACCTCCAGTGTTCTGCCCTAGTTTGCTGCTGAGTTCATGAGTCTCCCTACTGTTGCTGCTCAGTGGGCACATCTTCGTCAGGGATGCTCTTTACCTATCCGTGGTTCGCCAGGAGCATGCTCTTCAGCAGGGTGATTCCACTATTGATGAGTTCTATACTCAGATGCTGCTATCTGGCGTCAGCATGATTCTCTTTGTACTGCTGTTTGTGGCACATGCCCGTGCTGCCAGATTGTGCGCTCGGATTCGGAGTTTTATCGCATCTATGAGTTTCTGTCTCGGCTCCGCAAGGAGTACGAGCCCCGACGTGCTCAGTTGAATGCCCGTGGTAGTGTTCCGCTCTCTAAGGTGCTGTCTGAGCTTCGGGCTGAGGAGACTCGTCTCCGTGGTGCTGGTCTTCTTGAGGTTCCATCTGTGCTTGCTACTCGTGGTCCTCCTCTGCCGTCTGCTCCCTCGACTCAGCCGTGGTCCTCTGTGCCGCCGCCGATACTACCCACTCCTCCAGGTCAGGGTCAGAGTCAGCACCAGGGTCAGAGTCAGCCCCAGCAGTCTCGTGGTCAGGGTCGCCGTGGATCTCTTCATCACTGCACTTACTATAGCAGGGATGGCCATACTTGGGCCACCTGTTATACACGGGATCCCAGTTTACGTCAGCAGCACCAGGCTCGTGTGCAGTCTGCTCCTTCCGTCTCATCAGCAGTTGCTCTCTCTGATCAGGACATTATCAGGAGTCTTCGCGGCCTACTTGCTGCTACAGGCTCTTCTTCGACAGGCACTGCTGGTTCTGTGACTGATTCTTCAGGCACTACGTGACAACACCTTCTACACAGTCAGGTACATCCCCATGGTATCTGGATTCTGGAGCTTCTTTTCATATGACCTCCGAGTCTTCTCTTCTGTCCGCTATTCGTTCTCTCACTTCCCGTGTCCGTGTTCTCACAGCCGATGGTACCTCTCTTCCTGTCTCTAGTAGGGGCACCGTTTCTACTTATTTTTTTGTTCCTGATATTTCTCATGTTCCTCGTCTTAAGTTGAATCTATTCTCTGCTAGCCAACTTACTGACTCTGGTTGTCGTGTCATTCTTGATGCTGATTCTTGTGTTGTCCAGGATAGTCGCACACAGGCACTGGTTGGAGCTGGCCCTCGCAGCCGTGACTCTTCAGGACTTTGGGAGTTAGACTGGTTCGTGTTCCTTCCGCTGCCACTTCATCTGCCAGTTCTTTTCCGGTTGTCTCCTCTGCTACCAGCTCCTTCCAGCAGTGGCATCATCGTCTTGGTAACCTTTGTGACTCTCTCATGTCGTCATTAGTTCATCGTGGTCTTCTGGGGTCTGTCTCAGGAGATGGGTCTTTACATTGTCAGGGATGTAGGTTGGGCAAACATATTAAACTTCCCTATCCTACTAGCACGTCTGTATCTCAGCGACCTTTTGATTTAGTTCATTCCGATGTTTGGGGTCCGGCTCCTTTCGCTTCGAAAGGGGGCCATCGCTACTATATTTTATTCATAGATGATTTTTCTCGGTACACTTGGTTGTATTTTATGCACTCTCGCAGTGAAGTGCTCTCCATATATCAGTGTTTTGCGGCCATGGTCCGTACTCAATACTCTACCCCTATTCATGTGTTTCGTGCTGATTCTGCTGGTGAGTACATATCCGAGATGTTGCGAGGTGTCCTTGCTGAGCAGGGTACCCTCGCTCAGTTCTCCTGTCCTGGCGCACTTGCCCAGAATGGCGTTGCTGAGCGTAAGCACCGCAATCTTCTTGAGACCACTCGTGCTATGATGATTGCTTCTTCCCTTCCGCCGCATTTCTGGGCTGAGGCTGTCTCTATGTCATCTTACCTCATCAATATTCAGCCTTCTGCCGCTCTGCAGGGTGGTATCCCTCTTGAGCGCCTATCTGGTCATTCTCCAGACTACTCTATGCTTCACTTGTTTGGTTGTGTTTGCTATGTTCTCCTTGCCCCTCGCGAACGCACCAAACTGACCGCTCAGTCTGTTGAGTGTGTCTTCCTTGGATATAGTGATGAGCATAAGGTCTATCGTTGTTGGGACCCTGTTGGTCGTCGGATGCGTATCTCTCGCGATGTTACTTTTGATGAGACACGCCCTTTCTATCCTCGTCCCACCGCTGGTACCTACCCGGTGGAAGATATCTCTTTTCTTCTTTTTCCTGACACACATCCTACTCCTATTGTGTCTTCTTTAGGACCCACTCTCCCTGATGCCTTTTCTTCGACACCATCCTCCTCTACTCTGTCTAGTTCCCCTAGTTCTCCTCGTTCTCCGGAGCCTTCCTCTGATATTCCCTCTTCTTCTTCGTCGTCTCCTGAGTCGTCTTCCTCTGATGAGCTTCCCTCTACTCGTCCTGCTCGTCAGCGTCGTGCCCCCAACCGTTACTCTCCTAGTCAGTATGGTCTTTCTGTTGCCTCTGAGCCAACTTCTTATCGGGATGATGAGCATCATCCTGAATGGCAGCTGGCCATGGCTGAGGAGATTGCTGCGCTTGAGCGCACTGGCACCTGGGATCTTGTTTCTCTCCCTCCCGGTGTTCGTCCTATCAAGTGTAAGTGGGTCTATAAAATTAAGACCCGCTCTGATGGATATCTTGAGCGCTATAAAGCGCGTCTTGTGGCTCGTGGTTTTCAGCAGGAGCACGATCGTGACTATGATGAGACCTTTGCTCCTGTGGCTCATATGACCACTGTGCGTACTCTTCTTGCTGTCGCTTCTGTTCGTCACTAGTCTATGTCCTAGCTTGATGTTCAGAATGCATTCCTCAATGGCGAGTTGAGTCAGGAGGTTTATATGCAGCCTCCTCCTGGGTATTCTGTTCCCGCTGGGATAGTTTGTCGTCTTCGGCGTTCTCTTTATGGCCTGAAACAGGCCCCTCGTGCCTGGTTTGAGTGCTTTGCCTCTATGGTGACTGCTGCTGGTTTTGCCCCTAGTGCTCATGATCCAGCGTTGTTTGTTCACACTTCTCCTCGTGGACGCACTCTTCTTCTTCTTCTCTATGTTGATGATATGATCATTACTGGTGATGATCCTGAGTATATCGCCTTTGTTAAGGCTCGTCTTCGTGATCAGTTTCTTATGACTGATCTTGGTCCACTTCGATACTTTCTTGGGATTGAGGTTTCCTCCACTTCTGATGGTTTTTTCATTTCCCAGGAAAAGTATATTCAGGATCTTCTTGCTCGTGCTACTCTTGGGGATGAGCGCAATGTTGAGACCCCTATGGAGCTTAATGTCAAGCTTCATCCTACTGATGGTGATCCTCTTTCTGATCCGACGTGTTATCGCCATCTTGTTGGGAGTCTTGTTTATCTTGTTGTCACTCGTCCTGACATATCTTATTCTATTCATATTCTGAGTCAGTTTGTTTCTGCTCCTACCACTGTTCACTATAGTCATCTTCTCCGTGTTCTTCTGTCAACACCCGGATTTTTAATCCCAGATGCATGTTATGCCATACATCGCAATCCCAGGATTACCATTTTTGCGAGACATAACAGAAATGGATACCACAGTACATCATCCATTACAAACCATACATAAGGTCTTACACAAATAAGGATCTCATGATCCAGTTCTTAATACAACTCAAGCAGCGGAAATACGTAATAATAACGGTAGCGTAGGCGAAGCTCCATCTTCGGGGTCACAGGCAATGCTGATGATGGGAGATGATCCTAGTTGTCGTAACCTTCTTGGAGTCCATCCTCCTGGTACTCCTCTTCATAGTCTGGCCATGGGAATAGCCAGGGACAAAGCCATGAGTACTCTTTAAGTACTCGCAAACTAATACTAACAAGGGAAAGGGTTTTTGTAATAGGACACTAAGCTCTAGGATTGTTTTGCAAAAAGCCAGATTTACCTCTACTAAGTTTAGAAATGAAGAAAGCTAGTGGAAGTTTTATAACACCTAAGTGGGAACTTGTATTTCATATCACAACTCTGTTGTGGTCAAGTCAAAATCTCAATCCATTTTGAAAACATCTGACAAGGGAACAGTATGGCCACTCCAACTTTCCATAACCGTGGACGCGGCTATTCGAATAGTTTGACACTCTGTAGAGATTGAATACTTTCACCACAACATTCGATACATCCGTTAGTAACAAATCCTGAATTCACCATACTCAGTATGCGGATAATCAACCCTAACCTTTCAATTACACGCCCTAGTATAAGCACCTCTCCTGTGAGTTTGGCCTCCCAACCATGACCAACTGTCATCTTGGGTACTGCACAAGTGGATAATCTTCACAAGGTAGCCTCAGCTCAGACCTTGGCCGTGAGGGAACTAATACTAAGGTATATAAGTTTCCAGTCAAGCCCTACCCAATTTTCGGGTATTGTGGTTGTACGGTAAAATTAGAATGGTATCGCATCCAGACAACCATCAGTTTTATAAAGGGCTAAGGCTCATGCCTCAACATTTTCATCACCAAAATCATCTGGTGTTTGGAAACACATGTCAAAACATTTCAATATAATGATCCATCATTCCAAGGTTTTCATAACCATTTTCACCAAGTATTCCCATCTAAAGTTGATCAAGTTTTATGCTTAGCACTAGCATCTACAAGTGGGGGTAAGTAGTAATGAGGGGTGGTAAACTAGTAGAGTTTTACTAAGTTCAATCTCATGCCTTAGGATGACATAAAGATTATCTAGCTTAGGCCAAGTTTTATGCTCTTTATGCAACCTTCAATTATCTCTCTAGAATCTACAACTTCACTTAAGTAAGCTCTAAGTAATAGCTTTGATAAAGAAATAAAGTATAAAGCTTGTGAGTAAAACTAGGAATGGGGTTATCAAGTGGGTATGATCACATATGCTTAAGGCATATTGTTGGCATGGTAACAAGCAAGTATTTGCTTGCATAGGTCAACTTGATTAATAAGGCTTGCATCAGTATCAGTATAAGCTTGCTAAATTGCAAGTGTTAGCTTGCCTTGTGCAGAGCAGTGGTTGAAGTTCTCCTCGGCTTCTTCTTCGTAGTATCCTCCTTCTTCCTCGTATCCTTGGTCGGTACTAGTGTCTATAAATAAATACGAGGTGCACAATCACCAAACAATACTTAACTATTTTCAATCATCACACAAAAGGGTCCTATAGATGATCTAGCATCATCACTAACATTACAAGATTAAAGCTTGGTTTAATTTCTTTTATTTTTAGAAAAGTAATTTCTACTCATTGAAAAACTACTTAAGATTTAATATTCTCCAAACCAAACATGGGATCATGTTGACACATGTCATCACCACTGAATCGAGTTGGGTTGATTATTTAAACTAGATATAGAACTGTGTTTGAATGAAAATGGAAAAATCCAAATTCAAACGACTGGGCTGCGCAGGAGACAATAATGGGCCGGCCTGCTACGCACAGCGCTTACGAGGGCTGATTAAGTGACTGTCTCCACACGCCAGTGAGACGGGGTTGCAAAGCGGTACGGGGCAACGTGGTGCGTTGGATCTAGTTCTAATCCAACGGCTCTGGTTCATCGTCCACGTCGGGCAGCGTCGGCGAGACAGAACCCTAACGCGGCAGGTGGGGGTCGTGGGAGGCTCACCGGGGCTCAGGCGAGGGTCGGCGAGGTGGGTGAACGACGAAGTCAACGACGGCGAACCTCCTGGTACCAGCAGCTTCTCCTGGGGAGGCTCCAATCGCTGGCTCCCTTCTTCTCCAGCAACGGCGGGCTCCGGCCAAATTCCAGCGATGTGCTGCTCGCCTTGCTCCGGGAACAGGGTGGAACGATTAGTGAGGAGAGGGTAGTGAGGTGGTGTGCTCAATTCGGCTGGGGGTGGCCTCTATTTATAGTGGCGAGAGGGAACCGACGGGCGCAAGCTGAGCTCGTCGTGGTCGACGACACATAGGGCTCGGTAGGGGGCGGTGCTGTGCTCCCTGGCGAAGCTCAACGGCATGGTGGCGAGGCGTGGGGCGGTGCGGATTGGTCGGAACGCTGCGGTGCTCTGCTTGTGCCCGACAGAAGTTTTTATGGCGCACAGCTCGCGTGGTCCGCGCGGTGGCGAACGGGCGTGTCTGCGGGGTTGCTGGGATGGTGGGGAGCATGTTGACGGGCGGCGAGGGCTCGAGGTGGTCGGGTTGCGTGGGAATGGTGCGTGCTCTGCGGCGCACGTCGGCATGGTCGACAGCGGCATGGGCGCGGCGTTCCTGGCGGTTCTGGGCATTGTCTGCAAAGCAGGGCTGGTCGAGAGGGGGCGGTGAGGCATGGGCTACCTCCCAGACATGCTGGCTAGGCTTGGTGCTTCTCCTAGCTCACTTTTTACATGTGGGTGGCAAGGGTGCACTCGACTGTTCACCATTGATGACATTGGCGAGCTCACAGTGGTGCTAGTGATTAGTTAAGTTCGTTAGATGATTTACTAAGGCTAGTGGTGCCCAGAGAGGGAACAAGTTAGGCCAGAATCACTGCACACTATAGTGTTTGTGATTTTGTTGATTTGAATCTGCAAGGTGTTTGAAGAAATGCCCGCATGAATTCAAGGTTTGAATATTGAAAATATTTTTGGTGGGTGTGCTAGGCATGTGCTGGTGAGTCTGTAGATGCTTAGGTTTTGAAAGTTGAGCTTGTTTGAGTGGTTTTTGAAAAGGTGGGATCTTCCCATATGATATAGATTCAATTTTAAACTGTCATTTAAACTATGCATTTGAATGTTTCTGGATGATCACAAGGTGGGCCTTGATACTTTATTATGAGTACTATCAAGGGGTTCAAAGATCCAAATAAGTTTCTGTTAAGCTCTGAAAGTTAGAGACAGCCAAAGTAGGTATAGGAGTTAATTTGGTCAAAGTGACCATTCCTTTATTTTGTTTGTTTTGATTTATTTGTCTTTGGGAAAAGTTTGGGAATTGTTTAGATGATGTTTATTTCACCTAAGCATCCTTTTAGAAGCAAGGAAACACACAATCATGGCCAATCAAAAGAATCCAAATTGTAATGCATACACACATGCATGCTTTCATATTTTTATTTAGAAAAGTTTTTGTTAACCCTAATTTTGATGATTAGAGTTTGATGATTCTAGTTCAATATTTTTGGGATGTTACAAACCTTCCCCCCTTAAACAAAATCTCGTCCCGAGATTTGAAAAAGGACGAAAAAGATTACCTAGGATTTGAAGAGATCGGGAAACTCCGTCCTGATGTGATCTTCGCGCTCCCAGGTAGCTTCCTCTTCCGTGTGGTTGCTCCACTAAATCTTGAGAAACTTGATGCTTCAGGTTCTGGTAGTTCGGAAAGCTTCTTCCAAAATACGGATGGGTACTTCGGGATAGGTCAAGTCATTATTGATCTCTATAGTCCGGTGATCAATATTCTTGAACACTTCAGTCTTCTCTGGGACTTCGAGACACTTGCGAAGTAATGAGATATGGAACACATTGTGCACGGCTGACATCTCTTCGGGTAGTTCCAATTGATACGACACTTCTCCTCGACGGTTAAGAATCTTGAAGGGTCCGATATATCTGGGGGCTAACTTTCCTTTCAGCTAGAAACGCTACATTCCCTTCAATGGTGACACTTTCAGATACACAAAATCTCCTATGTTAAAGGCGAGGTCTCGACGTCTCTTGTCGGCGTAACTCTTCTGTCTTGACTGGGCTGTCTTGAGGTGCTCACGAATCTTGTGAACCTTCTCTTCCGCTTCTCGTAGGATATCGGGTCCAAAAATCTGACTCTCTCCTACTTCCGACCAGTTCAAAGGGGTGCGACACTTCCTTCCGTACATGAATTCAAATGGGGCCATTTGCAAACTAGCTTGATAACTATTGTTGTATGAAAATTCTGCGAACGGCAGACAGTCTTCCCACTTACATCCATACTCTAACACACATGCTCTCAGCATATCTTCGAGTATTTGATTTACTCGTTCCGTTTGTCCATCGGTCTGGGGGTGATAAGCGGTACTGAAATCTAGTCGGGTTCCTAAACCTTCTTGGACTTTCTTCCAGAATCTCGAGGTAAATTGAGTTCCTCGATCCGATACGATGTTCTTGGGGACTCCATACAAACTGACGATTCTAGCGATGTATAACTCCTCTAGCTTCGAACTCTGATATGTGGTCTTGACGGGTAAGAAATGGGCGACTTTGGACAATTTGTCCACTATGACCCAGATAGAGTCATTTCCCCTACTAGAAGTAGGTAGTCCGGTGATAAAGTCCATTTCAACGGAATCCCATTTCCATTCCAGAATCTGCAATGGTTGCAACAATCCAGCGGGTCTTTGATGTCCGGCCTTGACTCGCTGACATATATCACACTTGGCGATATAGCTTCCGATTTCTCTCTTCATCTTATGCCACCAAAATTGCTCTTTCAAATCTTGATACATCTTAGTTCCTCCGGGGTGGATAGAATAAAGAGTATCATGAGCTTCCTTCAAAATAACTTCTTTCAACTCAGAATTTGTTGGTACACAAAGGCGTCCTTTGTACCACAGAACTCCTTCTTCGTCTTCGGTGAATCCAGGTACTTTGCCTGTATCGATACAACGCTTGATTCCGTCAATACTAACATTTCCTTTCTGTGCCGCTTTGATCTGGATGATCAAAGTGGGTTGAAGTTCTATGCTAGCCAAAAATCCTTCATTCACTAGTTCCATTCGAAAATCTTCCATCTCTTTGTGCAAGCTTGGTTACTCCTTCAAAATCATGGAGTTCAAGCGGCACGGCAATCTGCTAAGGGCATCTGCTGCCACATTGGCTTTACCGGGGTGATAGTGAATGTCCAGATCGTAATCCTTGATTAGCTCAATCCATCTTCTCTGCCTCATATTTAGCTCCTTCTGAGTGAATATATACTTCAGGCTCCTGTGATCCGAATAAATCTCACAACGGTTTCCCATCAGGTAGTGCCTCCATGTCTTCAGGGCTAGAACTACGGCTGCGAGTTCGAGGTCATGGGTTGGGTAATTTTGCTCATGTTGTTTCAATTGTCGGGATAGATAAGATATAACCTTGCCTTCTTGCATTAGCACACATCCGAGACCAATCTTGGATGCATCACAATACACGTCGAAGGGCTTTGTGATATCCGGCATGATTAAGATTGGGGCTGAAATCAATCTCCTCTTGAGTTCTTAAAAACTCGCTTCATATTTGTCGGTCCATTCAAACTTCTTGTCCTTCTTCAGCAATTGGGTCATGGGTCGGGCGATACTCGAGAATCCTTCTACGAACTTGCGGTAGTATCCCGCCAATCCAAGAAATGCACGAACTTGGGTTTGAGTGGTTGGGGCTTGCCAATCTTCGACATCTTTCACCTTTGCAGGGTCAACGGCAATCCCTCCGGCTGATACAATGTGGCCGAGGAATCCTACCTCCTGTAACCAGAATTCACATTTGCTAAACTTGGCATACAATTGATGCTCTCTAAGGGTTCCAAGAATGGTCCTTAGGTGTAGCTCATGTTCTTCTTCCGATTTGGAATAAATCAGAATGTCGTCGATGAAAACAACGACAAACTTATCCAGGAAGTCCATAAAAATCTTATTCATGAGATTCATGAAATAAGCGGGGGCATTGGTTAATCTGAAAGACATGACGGTATACTCGTGTAATCCATATCTGGTGGTAAAGGCAGTCTTGGGAATATCCTCTGCGTGAATCTTGAGTTGATGATAGCCTATTCTAAGATCAATCTTAGAAAACACTTTGGCACCGGTCAACTGATCAACCAAATCTTCTATCTTGGGCAAGGGATACTTGTTCTTGATGGTGACATCATTCAACTTCCGATAATCCGTACACAAACGGTTACCTCCATCCTTCTTGTCCACAAATAAGACAGGTGATCTCCATGGTGACGCACTTGGTTGAATTAATCCAATTTCTAACATGGAATCTAGTTGCTTCTTCAGTTCTGCTAGTTCAGACGGGTTCATACTATAGGGTCTCCGGGCTATGGGTCTTGTTCCGGGGATTAGTTCAATGATATACTCGATATCCCGATCTAGGGGCATACCGGGCAAAACATCTGGAAATACATCGGGGTATTCACAGACTATCCGGACTTGGTCAATGGTAGGTTGGGCTATACTCTTGTTGCACTTGAATTGACGAGGTAAGGTTTCAGATATATTCTCTACTGATATTCCGGCGGTACTGGTCATGGTGATTGCTTTCTTGGCACAGTCAATCAATCCTTTATGTTTGGACATCCAATCCATTCCTAGTACTACTTCCAAACCTTTAGTTCCGAGTACTATCAGGTTAGCATAAAAATCTATGCCATGGATTCGGATAGGGACGGCTTTGCAAATTTTCCTAGCCTTGGTGGTTGAACCGGGAATTTGGACGATCATAACATGCTTCAGTTTTGTTGGTTGAATCTTACTAGTGTAGGCAAATTCTTCGGTGACAAATGAGTGCGATGCACTAGAATCAAACAACACTCGAGCAAGTACTGAATTAACAGAAAACATACCCAGTACGACGTCTGGTGCTTCCTGAGCTTCTTCAGCATGCATGAGAAAAAGACGGCCGTTGAGGTTGAGCGAATTCCCTAGGGCAAACCTTCTTCCTGGCTGAACACGACGCTGCTGCTGAGCTGGGGCATTTGCATTGGGGGCTGCGGCATTCTTCTTGTTGGGGCACTCGTTGGAGTAGTGACCCTTATTTCCACAGTCATAACAAGTCACTTGCGACTTGTCCTTTGCTGCAACAGGCACAACATTTCTTCCAGTCCTCGGGGCAGTGTTGGTGTTGGCGGTAGCATTGTTGTTGTTGAACTTAGGTGGGGCACGGTTGAAATTGTTAGAGTTGCCGGGGTTGTTGTGATTTCCTCCGGGCCTCGGGTTTCCACGGTTGGGATAGGTCGAACGGTTCATTGGGGGTCTGTTGGTTCTCGGGGCAAATCCTGGAGATGGGTTGGGGCGATACTTTGGGGTCTTATGGGTTCCTGGTTGATGCATCATGCGACGCTTGCAGTTCTCATTGGCTTGGTTGATCTTTCCTTCCATCTGGATGGCAGAGTCGACTAGGGCTTCAATATCAGCAAAGGGGATATTGACTAACACAGTCTGCATCTCATCGTGCAAACCATTCAGGAATCTTTCTTTCTTCTTGGCTTCGGTGTCGATCTCATCCGGGGCATACCTAGCTAATGACAAGAATTTGTCACAGTATTCCACTACGGTCATCCGTCCTTGCTTCAGTTCTCTGAACTCATCTCTCATTCTCTTGATCAAACCTGGTGGCACATGGGTTCTGCTGAACTTGACCTTGAATTCATCCCAGGTCATCATCTGTCCTCCGGTCATCGCACGAACGTTGTTCCACCATGCTCTGGCATCTCCGGCTAGATAGTGGGTGGCGAACAAAACTTTCTCGTTAGCTTCCACTCCCGCGACTTCTAGGTTGTTTTCCATGGTTTGCAGCCAATCGTCGGCATCTGGGGGCTCTTCCGACTTAGTGAAAACAGGTGGGTTGGTGTTCTGGAAATTCTTGAGCTTAGATCCATGGTTGTCCTGATTTCCGTGGCCTTGATTGTTGTGGGCTAGCTGTGCTATCTGTTGAAGGGTGGCTAAGTTGGCTTGACGTTCGGCTCTTTCAGCTTCGCGGTCAGAAACCAACATTTGCAGGATCTGCAACATCGGGTCCGGGGATGAACCACTTCCTCCATGTGGCATCTGAAGATTTGAGATAGATCATGAGAAAAGAGGGAAATTTCTAAGGTTCAGGGACTTTGAACAGTTTTTAAAGTTTGACTCAGATTTTTCTAGCAACTTGCTTTTCATTCATTCATTCATAGCACACGATACAAACACACACCACAAAACAAGAAAAACTGATGGTTTTAAGAACCATTCTGGAAACTACGATACAGTGGGACCGAATACAACTCACTATGCTAGTGCTCAAGTGCTACTACTCCTCGGAGTCAGTGTAGTCGTCATCCTCATCATCCTCATCATCATTGATGAAGGTGAAATCCTCCTCATCGGTGAAGAAGTCCATAGCCTGATCCTCCAGAAAATCATCATCATCGCTGAGATAGGACTAGGGGTCTCCACGAAGATCCTCTCCGGCATTCTCCCTTTCCTCCAACTGCATGTCTCTCTCATGGATGGTCTCCTCCAAAGACAAGATACGGTGATGAAGACGGGAAATGATGCGCTCCTTCTTATCGAGCTGACGGCGGCGAGACTTGCGATCCTTTGCTAGCATGGCGATGGTCTGATCCTTCGTCTTGATGATGGCGGACTTGTGGTTGGAGTAGTCACGGCAATTATCCAACTCCTACCGATGATCGTACATCATGAAGCTAAGGTGGTCCAACTGAGTCTTCAGCTCGTGGTGGTATGGGGCTTCCAGTGGCTGTCCATTAGCATCACGCCTTGGGCAAAACTCAAAGCGAGTACCCTTGATCTGGTTGATACTCTGCCCACACAGACAGCAAGAGCTTCCTGCATGGCCCTGGCAAGTCCATCGAGCCAGTTGTTCTCTCTTAAGGTGAATTGAATTCCCTCAGCGGTGGGAGGTTCAATCTTTCCTCGGAGACTTGCAACAATTAGCCACTGCAAATCTTCTCCTCCTTGATCATTGAGCTGAGCTCCGAAGAACTCGGGGTGCGGACGCTCCAGAAGTTCCGAAAGCTGGTCCAAATCCCGCTCAAAGATAAGGTCTCCTCCATTCCCCAACTAATAAAACTTGCTGTACTTCACGTCCATCTATAAAAATATAGGATGAGTAAGTTAGTAGAGTGATCAAGTGTGTCAAATTTTATGTTTGCAAGAGTTTTTGAGGAACATGAATTTTTATGAAAGAATCAAGGTGATAAGAATGGGAATAAGTTTTTGTAAATATTTATTTCCTTTGGTTTTGAAACTAAGTTCTTGATTCAAACGTCCAGTCTAACTAGGATCTCCTATGGTCAGGATGGCTCTAATACCAACTTTTCAACACCCGGATTTTTAATCCCAGATGCCTGTTATGCCATACATCGCAATCTCAGGATTACCATTTTTGCGAGACATAACAGAATTGGATACCACAGTACATCATCCATTACAAACCATACATAAGGTCTTACACAAATAAGGATCTCATGATCCAGTTCTTAATACAACTCAAGCAGCGGAAATACGTAATAATAACGATAGTGTAGGCGAAGCTCCATCTTCGGGGTCACAGGCAATGCTGACGATGGGAGATGATCCTAGTTGTCATAACCTTCCTAGGGTCCATTCTCCTGGTACTCCTCTTCATAGTCTGGCCATGGGAATAGCCAGGGACAAAGCCATGAGTACTCTTTAAGTACTCGCAAACTAATACTAACAAGGGAAATGGTTTTTGTAACAGGACACTAAGCTCTAGGGTTGTTTTGCAAAAAGCCAGATTTACCTCTACTAAGTTTAGAAATGAAGAAAGCTAGTGGAAGTTTTATAACACCTAAGTGGGAACTTGTATTTCATATCACAACTCTGTTGTGGTCAAGTCAAAATCTCAATCCATTTCACAAGTCATTTTGAAAACATTGGACAGGGGAACAGTATGGCCACTCCAACTTTCCATAACCGCGGACGCGGCTATTCGAATAGTTTGACACTCTGCAGAGATTGTACACTTTCACCACAACATTCGAAACATCCGTCAGGAACAAATCCTGCATTCACCATACTCAGTATGCGGATAATCAACCCTAACCTTTCAATTACACGCCCTAGTATAAGCACCTCTCCTGTGAGTTTGGCCTCCCAACCATGACCAACTGTCATCTTGGGTACTGCACAGGTGGACAATCTTCACAAGGTAGCCTCAGCTCAGACCTTGGCCGTGAGGGAACTAATACTAAGGTATATAAGTTTCCAGTCAAGCCCTACCCAATTTTCGGGTATTGTGGTTGTACGGTAAAATTGGAATGGTATCGCATCCAGACAACCATCAGTTTTATAAAGGGCTAAGGCTCATGCCTCAACATTTTCATCACCAAAATCATCTGGTGTTTGGAAACACATGTCAAAACATTTCAATATAATGATCCATTATTCCAAGGTTTTCATAACCATTTTCACCAAGTATTCCCATCTAAAGTTGATCAAGTTTTATGCTTAGCACTAGCATCTACAAGTGGGGGTAAGTACTAATGAGGGGTGGTAAACTAGTTGAGTTTTACTAAGTTCAATCTCATGCCTTAGGATGACATAAAGATTATCTAGCTTAGGCCAAGTTTTATGCTCTTTATGCAACCTTCAATTATCTCTCTAGAATCTACAACTTCACTTAAGTAAGCTCTAAGTAATAGCTTTGATAAAGAAATAAAGTATAAAGCTTGTGAGTAAAACTAGGAAAGGGGTCATCAAGTGGGTATGATCACATATGCTTAAGGCATATTGTTGGCATGGTAACAAGCAAGTATTTGCTTGCATAGGTCAACTTGATTAATAAGGCTTGCATCAGTATTAGTATAAGCTTGCTAAATTGCAAGTGTTAGCTTGCCTTGTGCAGAGCAGTGGTTAAAGTTCTCCTCGGCTTCTTCTTCGTCCTCCTTCTTCCTCGTATCCTTGGTCAGTACTAGCGTCTATAAATAAATACGAGGTGCACAATCACCAAACAATACTTAACTATTTTCAATCATCACACAAAAGGGTCCTATAGATGATCTAGCATCATCACTAACATTACAAGATTAAAGCTTGGTTTAATTTCTTTTATTTTTAGAAAAGTAATTTCTACTCATTGAAAAACTACTTAAGATTTAATATTCTCCAAACCAAACATGGGATCATGTTGACACATGTCATCACCACACATTTCAGTACATGGGAATGTGATTTAAAGTGGTGTCACAATTTAATAAGGTTTAACCTTTTATTTTAATTAAATAAAGTGACTAGAAATGCCTATGTGGCATCCTTTTATTACTTGATTATTATTTCTATGAGTAAACCCATATATTTTTATATATTCTGAAAGGTATGATGATTTTTGAGAGTTGGAATCAACTCAAAAGCTGTTATAGTTTAAATTTGAAAAATGTTTGAATGCAGAAAAGCTTCTGCCTTGTTCTTTTTACCAAGGGTGATCTACAGATCCAAATGATTTGAATCCAGCGGGCTTGGATTCAGCATTTCCAGATCTTTCTAACAAAATTGGTTTCATTCAATTTGGTTCACTGAATCGAGCTGGGTTGATTTTTGAAACTAGATATAGAACTGTGTTTGAATGAAAATGGAAAAATCCAAATTCAAACGACTGGGCTGCGCGGGAGACAATAATGGGCCGGCCTGCTACGCACAGCGCTTACGCGGGCTGATTAAATGACACTCTCCACACGTCAGTGAGACGGGGGGTGCGAAGCGGTACGGGGCAACGTGGTGCGTTGGATCTAGTTCTAATCCAACGGCTCTGGTTCATCGTCCACGTCGGAAAGCGCCGGCGAGACAGAACCCTAACGCGGCAGGTGGGGGTCATGGGAGGCTCACCGGGGCTCAGGCGAGGGTCGGCGAGGCGGGCGAACGACGAAGTCAACGTCGGCGAACCTCCTGGTACCGGCAGCTTCTCCTGGGGCGGCTCCAATCGTTGACTCCCTTCTTCTCCAGCAGCGGCGGGCTCCGGCCAAATTCCGGCGATGCGCTGCTCACCTTGCTCCGGGAACAGGGTGGAACGATCAGTGAGGAGAGGGGAGTGAGGTGGTGTGCTCAATTCGGCTAGGGGTGGCCTCTATTTATAGTGGCGAGAGGGAACCGACGGGCGCAAGCTGAGCTCGTCGTGGTCGACGGCACAGAGGGCTATCGGCGTGGGCGACGGTAGGGGCAGTGTTGTGCTCCCTGGCGAAGCTCAATGGCGTGGTGGCGAGGCGTGGGGCGGTGCGGATTGGTCGGAATGCTGCAGTGCTCTGCGCGTGCCCGACGGAAGTTTTTATGGCGCACAGCTCGCGTGGTCCGCGCAGCGGCGAACGGGCGTGTCTGCGGGGTTGCTGGGACGGTGGGGAGCATGTTGATGGGCGGCGAGGGCTCGAGGTGGTCGGGTTGCGTAGGAATGGTGCGTGCTCTGCGGCGCACGTCGGCATGGTCGACAGCGGCACGGGCGCGGCGTTCCTGGCGGTTCTGGGCATTGTCTGCGAAGCAGGGCTGGTCGAGAGGGGGCGGTGAGGCATGGGATACCTCGTAGACATGCTGGCTAGGCTTGGTGCTTCTCCTAGCTCGCTGTCTACATGTGGGTGGAAAGGGTGCACTCGGCTGTTCACCATTGATGACATTGAGAAGCTCACAGTGGTGTTAGTGATTAGTTAAGTTCGTTAGATGATCTACTAAGGCTAGTGGTGCCCAGAGAGGGAACAAGTTAGGCCAGAATCACTGCACACTATAGTGTTTGTGATTTTGTTGATTTGAATCTGCAAGGTGTTTGAAGAAATGGCCGCATGAATTCAAGTTTTGAATTTTGAAAAGTTTTTTGGTGGGTGTGCTAGGCATGTGCTGGTGAGTCTGTAGATGCTTGGGTTTTGAAAGTTGAGCTTGTTTGAGTGGTTTCTGAAAAAGTGGGATCTTCCCATATGATATAGATTCAGTTTTAAACTGTGCATTTGAATATTTCTGGATGATCACAAGGTGGGCCTTGATACTTTATTATGAGTACTATCAAGGGATGCAAAGATCCAAATAAGTTTCTGTTAAGCTCTGAAAGTTAGAGACAACCAAAGTAGGTATAGGAGTTAATTTGGTCAAAGTGACCATTCCTTTATTTTGTTTGTTTTGATTTATTTGTCTTCGGGAAAAGTTTGGAAATTGTTTAGATGATGTTTATTTCACCTAAGCATCCTTTTAGAAGCAAGGAAACACACAATCATGGCCAATCAAAAGAATCCAAATTGTAATGCATACACACATGCATGCTTTTATATTTTTATTTAAAAAAGTTTTTGTTAACCCTAATTTTGATGATTAGAGTTTGATGATTCTATTTCAATATTTTTGGGATGTTACATCTTCGTTATCTTCGTGGCACGATCACTCGTCGCCTTTTCTTTCCTTGTTCTAGCTCTCTCCAGCTCTAGTGCTATTCGGATGCTACATGGGCGAGTGATCCTACGGATCGCCGTTCACTTTCTGCTTACTATGTGTTTCTTGGTGGTTCGCTCATTGCCTGGAAGACAAAAAAACAGACAGCTGTTTCTCTTTCGAGTGTTGAGGCTGAGTTGCGTGCTATGGCCTTGTTGACTGCTGAGGTGACCTGGTTACGGTGGTTGTTTACGGATTTTGGGGTCTCTATTACCACACCCACTCTGATTTTGTCTGACAGTACATGTGCTATTAGTATTGCACGTGATCCGGTTAAGCATGAGCTTATCAAACATATTGGTGTTGATGTTTTCTATACCCGTGCTCAGGTGCAGGCTCAGGTTGTTGCGCTTCAGTATGTGCTTTCAGAGTTACAGTTGGCGGATTTCTGTACGAAGGCACAGACCATTGCGCAGCATACTTTCTTTCTCTCCAAACTCAGTGTTGTGGAGCCATCATGAGTTTAAGGGGAGGGGGTGTTAGATATATATTTGTATATTGTATGTCCCCACTTGTTAGGGGGTTTTCCTGCATATTTCCACCTGTACATGTACTATATATTGTGTCCTTTAGCCCCCTGAGAAATACATGTTGCATATTCCTAACAGATCGAAACAGTAGACCCCAGTAGTGAGGCTATTTGGACTCGCAGCTGGCACTTCGGACATAGATTTCCTCTCATGTTTCTCTGTCTGATTCCATCGGCAGATCATGGTGGTTGCATAAGCTCCACAAGTTCTGAATGATTGCGCCTTTAATTTCAGTCGAGGAATCCGATGGAATGGAATGACCTGTTTGTTGCTCGTTGAGATGGGTGACTGCTCATGTACTGAAACCATATTTGTTGTCTGTACCTGGGTGCTTTTCAACTTCAATCGGAGACATCCTTTTACTGAATTTACCAACAAAGAAATTGTTTCGGGGTTTATCAGACCGTCTGGGTCGGCAGTTTGGGTCGACCCGGTGAAAATGCTTACTCGTTATGATGGGTGACTGCTCATGTACTGAAACCATGTTTCTCTGTACTGTACCTGGGTGCTTTTCAACTTCTATCAGGGAGTTCCCTTCAACCATATTTGTAGAGGAGGTATCCTGATGGTCCTCTCCTCGTTCCGGGGCTGGAACAGTAGAATCTTTCCAAGTACTGCATTCGGTGCCGGTAAGTAACAGAAACTGCCAGTGCTGCTGGTACTGGATCTCAGACACAGATTTTGCTCCCTAGATTTCGATTTGAACGTACTGCAGTTCTTAATGACCTGTGCACTGCTGCTAACGTGCACCACATTTACTCATAACGATTTGTTTTGGCCTCTGTTCTTCCAAGCGCATTTATTTGTGGGAACACACACAATGTGCATAGGGTTCCTTCCATTAAGGTAGAAAACAAGAGTTTATATACAGATCAGCTAATACCCACTACCTTGTTTTCTTAGGTTACCGGCGGCACCGCGCATCCGCTCCCTTCTCCCACTACCTTGTTTTCTTCGCATGTCGTTACCTAGGATTAGGAGCAAAAGTAAGAAAAACAAGACACTCTAACATTAGAATCAGATCAATTAAGGCTTACATGAAAATGCAGGAAACATATATGCATTGCCAGCATCCACGACAACGAGCATTATTATATCAAGTACACTCTGCAACAACTGAATATCAAGACCAAGTCAAGACCTCGAGGACGCACACGGCCAAGTTATTAAAAAGGAAAAAATAAAAATAATATCGAAGACACGCAACAAGTATCAATGACGTCAACCACCGACCTGGCAACACATGGGACGGGAGAAAGGTTCTACAGAAGCAACACCTTCAGGAATGGTAGCGACACGCCAATTCCGAAGTAATTTCTTGAAGTACAAAAGTTTGATTAATTTAAAACACAATCAGATCTGTAGTAAATTCAGTGAAACAGCGGATAATACTATACATTTCAAAATTAGGTAGATCTTTTCTCTTGCAACTTTGCTTACCATTGCTAGTTATAGTTTGTAGATATGCCTTCGCGGTTAATGCAGCTTCGACGATCGGAACAGTTGACGACCAGGAGTGAGGCTATATATTTGGACTCGCAGCTGGCACTTCGGACATAGATTCCTCTCATGTTTGTCTGTCTGATTCCATCGGCAGATCATGGTGGCTGCATAAGCTCCACAAGTTCTGAATGATTGCGCATTTCAGTCGAGGAATGCGATGGAATGGAATGACCTGTTGTCTGTACTGCTCATGTACTGAAACCATATTTGTTGTCTGTACCTGGGTGCTTTTCAACTTCAATCAGAGACATCTTTTTACTGAATTTAGCAACAAAGAAATTGTTTCGGGGTTTATCTCTGCCGTGAAGAGCAATAAGTGGTAATATGCCTCGGATTTTCACAAATTGTATTTATGGATCATCAGGATCCTGTCCTCCTGTCCTGATGGTCCTCTCATCGTTCCGGGGCTGGAACAGTAGAATCTTTCCGAGTACTGCATTCGGTGCTGGTAAGGAACAGGACCTGCCAGTACTGGATCTCAGACACAGATTTTGCTCCCGAGATTTCGATTTGAACGTACCGCAGTTCTTAATGACCTGTGCACTGCTGCTAACGTGCACCACATTTACTCATAGCGATTTGTTTTGGCCTCTGTTCTTCCAAGCGCATTTATTTGTGGAACACACACACAATGTGCATAGGGTTCCTTCCATGTACTGGTTGATGAGAAATGTCCTCACTGGCTACCAATCTGAAGAAATGTGTTTTTTTTTAAACAAGGCAAAATATCGTACTTTCCGTTTTAATTGATTAAGGAGGAGGCTTTAGAAGTTTCACAAACCAAGTCTTGACCAAAAGGCTTGTGATGATCATTTTTTCTGGTAGGTGTGAAGTACTGTAAGTTGCTTTGTCACTTGTCAGGATCTCGTTTTGGAAGAGCATCTCCATCGGGCAGACACCTCAGCTGCACCTGGCCTGTGCATACTGCATAGTGTGTGTCACTGTTGTTGTGTCTTGTGTGAGGACTGAAGAAGTGAGCGGTGCCAGAATCCGAAGAGCAGCGCAGAAGAACTTTGTTAGTGTTTTAACGGGGCAAAAGCTTTGCCCCAATCCATCAATTAAAGAGAAGTTTTACAAGAAAGTTAAATTTCCAATATTACAAAAGACTACACTTCCGACATTATTTCACCCAATGCTTAGCACCAGCTAATACCCACAAGTTTTTTTTTTTAAAAAAGGCGTTTTATTGCTTGAAACAATGTTTACACCCAGACTCTACATAACTAGGATGCACACAGCTAATACCCACAAGTAAGGAGCGTGCTTGTTGTGAAACACCTGGACATTTATTTCTTTTCAAAATTTCCAAATTGTACGTGAGGGAGGCCAGAGCTTAACGGTTTGGAATGGATCCTTCCATCATCGAAGACCTTAAACTTGATGGTGGGACCCGTCCATTGAGAAGCATGAAGTGCATGTACGCCACCAATCCTTTATGAAGCCCCAAGGATAGTAGTGAAGCGGCAAATGACAAAGGGGAGGGGGGGGGGGGGGGGGGGGGGGCACAACCCATAATTTGGTCATCCCCCGATCCACCCTCCAAAATCTGTTTCGCATTACTAACCAAGCGCAATAATTCCATGCTGAAAGGTAACTATAATCCAAGCAAACCTAGCGTACGTGTTACTAGTATTACTACTCATTTCATTTAAATTTGATTCTAGAGATACAAAAATATATGAATCTTAATAAGACAAATCTTTCTATAGAATGTGCTCCGGCGATCACGATGACCTTGGCCTAATATCATTTTGCCATCTCGCACACCACTATATCACCTTGTTGACCTCTCCTTCTCCTCCCCCTCTCCCGTGAACAGTTCCCCGAGAGAAAAAGAAAGCGGCCGGGCCAATCCCGGGCCCCTCCGGCGGCGATGCCGGCCGAAGGTGGCGGAGGGGAGGCGCCGAAGTAGTTTAGGGTAGTATGTAGGTTGGTTTGCGGTGGTTTCATCGCGGGTTCGGGCTCTATCCCGGAGTTTTGCCTAGGTCGTTGACCCAGATCTGGGGCATGCCATTAGGTTTTCTCTCTCGTGTGCTCCGGTGGTCGAAGCCTTGGGGGAGATCTGCTGCTGGAGGCTCTCAATAAGGGTCTAGGAACCGACATCTGGGGTGGGAGTGGAAGCTACGATGCCTTTCTTGGCCGACTGTGGTGGTGGGTGGTGCAGCGGCTTCTCTTTCCCGGCCAGCCGTGGAGGCGAGGGGGGTTGCAGAGTGCTGCGTCGTCCCTCCTCTTCCTCATCTGGATCCCGGTGTTGTCCATGCCGAGGCAGGTTCCCTCTCCAGCTTCCTCTGGCTACCATGGTGGTGGCTAGGAGAGCCGGGTCTGGTTGCCTGCAGCGGTGGTTGATACTTCTGGAGCTTCTCTCCGGCGTCTCATTGGCGGCTGCTCCGTCATCACGCCGGACCCAATGGCAGTAGGTCTGCCGCTCCGCGCTGCTCTGCTCCTCTCGTCGGTCGCTTCCTGTGGCTTGGACGGCCGTCGATGCTGGAGATTCGTCGCCGATCTGGAGGAGGATGAAGACCAAGGACTTGATTGCTTTTTCAAGTTTCTTTTAGGATCCTCAATGCAAATTCTTGGGCCTCTATGTAATTTTTATCTTTTTGGCCTTTCTGTACTCCATCGGTTTCTTTGGAGCAATATATGTCGGGTGCTTTGCACCCATTCAATATTCAAAAAAAAAACTATATCACCTTGTTTGATTACCAATCTTCACCGTGCAGAAGGAGATGAACGGTTAAAAGAGAAGGTTCAGTGCATACGTGTTCTTCTACACTGACAGAGCCCAGACAAACATCAGAACGGAAAAGGCTTTGGTTTGCTGTTGCTTTCAAGAAAGTGGCGTTTTTACTTTATTTTTGTGCTATTCTAGGAACTAGTAGCACCATTTTGTCGGAGTCTTTTAAAAAAGGTGTTGCATTCTGGCTAATACGGCGTTCAAAAAGAGGGAGAAAGATCACAGATTCTCTGCCTCCTTTGGTGTGTCTTTTTAGTGCATCACGCCCGGAGCTGCCAGGAGTGCTAGCATCATCTTTTTTTGTCTCCTGGGCGCCTTTTTGGCTCTAACCTTGTTATTAGCTTGGAGAATATTAACAGCCAAAAGTCCCTGATTCTTCTTAAAAGCACATATACAAAGTTACCACCTTTGGACAGGTGTTTCAGCTGAAACCTGAATGAGAAGATTACTAGTAGTAGTACTCCATCATTTTCGAAACAGGTACGTGTCTATGCCTGCTACACTTATGTGGAGATGTATGTGATTGGCTACACGTGAGAAGATAAAAAGGTTCAACTTGAGAGGATGAGTTGCCGCTGGCTCATTGGCACACAAGGCTGAAATATAGAACTGCAATTGTGAATTGTTAAGGGGGGAAATATCATAAATTAGGACAGGGTCTGGGATAAGGATTGAAAGAGCCACAAATAGGGTCAGCTCAATTTATTTCAATAAATAGACATAAGTATTAGTCTGTTTAAAGCAGTCTCTGCAAGCAAATGTGACAACTAGAAAAAAATTAGAAACATGTTCTTTGCTTGATTTGTGACAAGCATGCATCCAAGGGGATACTTACAGAGAAAACCAAAAGGAGAGCCCTTTTTTCAAGATTTTCAGATGAGAGTGGATACTTCCAATGCTGAAAGCACATAAGTTAATCCTACATGATAAGCCTATTTTTTCTCCTCTAAACTAGATAAGCCTAATTAACACCGCTACGATTGCACTAATCAGTGGTCCTGCCAAAGTATAAACGCTTCTTCCTCTGTGTGAGGTGGTCCTCTTCTCTAACAATTATTTTTGCCAAATCCAACAGCTCCATCACATACCTACTACAGAGCATAACATGATTGCTTTTGATGCATCAGATTTCAGTGCAGTGGAGTCAATAAGCTGGTAGAGTATCAGATCTGCTGGAACACCCACCTAATCCCCCACAAGCTCCATCGGTGGAATTATTAACTAGTGCGTATAATGCACTTGCAATCCACATATATTATAAGACTCGTCATTTCTTTTAGGATTTTTATCATTTCTTTCATTATGACCAACCCGAAACTTAATTTTGTCATTTGGCTGATCGAAAACTTCAGTTTTGCCACTTCTCCGTTACAACACTCCTCAATTTTACCATGTTGTCATCGTTCCACCGTTAGTCTATAGTAAGTTTTATCATTTCAGATTTTCCACGAGTTTATCTTTAGAGTTAATTCTATTTCACAATACGAGAACCGCCAATGGACGAGACTCGTGCGGATCACCGCCACACTAACCGAATATTCTAACTGTTACTTTTTTAGAAAAAAAGTATATATTAATATCACAGCGATACCAATTAAACCCAGTCTCTGCAACAACGCATGCCCTAGCGGCCTTATGGATGCACACAGGCAAAAAAAATTATAAAAAAAGTCCTGCTACAGAGAGCTATTTCTCAAAGCAACGGCACTGACACTACCAAAACAACACCAGTAGTCCTCCACTCCAATAGCAACGCCTTCAAGAAGGAAATAATGCACAAGCGTCATCATTGTCCGATCACCCTGAAGAAAGTTCTCGCTCGCAAAACAATGCCTTCAACAAGGCCATTGCCAGACACAACCAATTAACTAGAAACTCCTCATGTGTTGTCTCTCCCCACCCCACCCATAAACGGTCGCTGTTGCGAGTCATAGATCACGCAGCTAGTTCATGGTCGTCACAAAGACTCAAATCACCATCGTTGCCCTCATGTTTCCGCTTTCCTGACATTTTTCGCATCTGACTTCACCATGGCTCGTTGAATGGCACTTGGTGGAAACAAACAACAAAGATTCGTGATGCTCCCACTGAAACCAAACGGCCAGAAAAACAAGGTACGCATGACCGAATACCTTCCGGTCCAGCAATTTCTAGGCCTGATGCGCCCATGGGAGTTCGTCGCCACAGCCTTTCGAAACTCGACACTCCACCCAAATCAACAAGGGAAAGCATCAAGCAGATCTTCTTCTTCGGGTGGGAGGAACCCTAGGACCGCATCCATTATTCGGGCCGAACCAACAGTCCCCATACCGCTGGAGACTACCGACAATCGAAATGAGCGGGTTAGCCATTAGCATTTTCGATCCCATAGCCAAACCCGGAGATTGAGCAGGACTCCAGCAGCAGCATCGCCGTAGGGCAGCCGCCGCCGCCAGGTCCACACCAAACCCCCTTCTGCTCTTCCGCGCCTCCCATCCAAGCCGCCAGCCTGCATAGTTGGAGCGTCGTCGTCCGGAGCCCGGATCCATCGACTCAGCCCCAAGGTGCCTACCCCTCGCGCAAAGGAAATCGATGGGTGCAAACCATCCGTCACCTTCGGTGACCAAGGCCTGGCTGCCACCACCGACCAGGAAGAGGGCATGATGGCAGCGGCCAGAGGGAGAGGGCATGGCGGCAGCGGCCAGAGGGAGAGGGCATGGCAGCGGCCTGCTAAGGTTTTGAGGTGGGCGCCCTAGATTCGCCTCACGCGAGCGACCCGGGGGTGGCGTTGATGCAATATGAGAATGGCGGCCCCTCGGGGATGGATGTGTGGGTGCTGAATGAATTGGGGTTTTAGTCTAACTGTTACTAGATAGGCTTCGATCGATCTTCCCATTTCACGATCTGCGCGTGATTGAAACTATAACTAAAAAGCTTTCACTAGTGGAAAACAGTCCTCTAGTCCTGGTTTGTAACTGTCTTTAGTCTCGGTTGCGCAACCGGGACTGTGCAATCGGGACTAAAGGCCCCCCCTTTTAGTCCCGGTTGTGTGGCGAACTGGGACTAAAGGCGCGCCACGTGGACGGTGGAGAGAGGATGATGGAGGACACGGACCGAGACTAAATAAGCTCTGCCGCGGAAGCTGACTTTAGGGATTCGGTTGCCGTGGCAGCGGATGGCGCTACGGCAGCAGGTTCTCGCGGTAGAGTTTTGGGGCGAATTTCTGCTGCGGTAGGAGGGTCGGTAGAGGAGGGAGAGGTTTGGTGTAAGTGACGTGCAATGAAGGAACCATTACACAACATCGTCATGAATATATAGATCAAAGTGACCTCTTTCTTCATGCTTGGCGGAATATAGTACACATTCATGCATATACAATATAATTTCTCTTATGATCCCTATTATACTATAAATATAAATTGCCTATGGTATTCTCCGGTTGGATCTATGACTTACTTAAATAAGAATCCCACCAATTTCTCTTGAATTGCTCATACGTGATCCTTTGTTAGGAGACCGTCTCGTATCCGTTCGACCTAATTTAAGCTCCTTATTGTCAGCTTTTGTTTTTTCCCAGTCACTCAGTCTAAGTACAACCTAAATAAATTACTGATTATCCAGGGGTGATGAGGATGATGAAGATTCTCCAAGATCACCAGTTGGTGTTTTTGCCAAATCTCCTCCTTCCAAGTCCATGGCACAGCCGATAGATCCAGTCGAGCTTCCTAAGTAGACTATTGAAAAACCTTACCCAAAGAATGTGACATCTCCACCTCTAGATCCGCCATTGAACAAAAAGAAAACCACATGCAAAGGCGTGGTGGTGCTTGACGTGGGAGCACTTTGTTGGAAACCCCAAGAGCAAGGTGTGATGAGCACAGCAGCAAGTCTTCCCTCAGTAGAGACCGAGGCTATCGAACCAGAAGGAGGAAGGAAATGTCACACAAGTGTTGCAAGCAACGCGGAGACCTGCACAACACAAACTCAAGACTTTTCCCCAACAAACAGTGAGATTGTCAAGCTCACCGGTTTGCTTTAACAAAGGATTAAACGTATGGTGTGGAAGATAATGGTTTGCAGCAAGTAACAGTGGAAGATGTATCAATGGTAAAGATTGGACCGGGGTCCATAGTTCACTAGAGGTGATCTCCTTAGATAAACAACATGGCATGAAGGGTAACCAAATTACATCGGGGCAATTGACAGGAACTGAGCAAGGCATAACAATGCAATACTAGTCAAAAAGATCCTATGAGATTCGATTGGGCAATACAACAATATACATAGACCGCCATCCAACTGCATCTATGACTAGAAGTCCACCTTCAGGTTATCATCCGAACCCCCTCCAGTATTAAGTTGCAAGCAACAGACAACTGCTTTAAGCAAAGTATGTAAGGTAAACAGTCCACATGTTCCATGAACAAGAGACCGTTGTTTTCTCCCTAGTAGCAATAGCACATCTACAACCGAAGAGATTTCGGTCACTTCCCTTGGAAACTAGAGGCATGAACCCACTATTGAGCATAAATACCCCCTCTTGGAGTCACTAGCAATTACTTGGCCAAGATAGATACTAACAACAGAGAGCATGCAAGATCACAAACAACACAGACATTATAGAATCATAAATACAAAACCATTAATCAATCTAACATAATAATCTCAGTATCCATCAGATCCCCGAAAACACAACATGCATGATTACAAATATATTAGATCTTGATCATGAACGGAGCTCACTAGATGTATACATGAAATCACAAAGGAGGAGATACAACTATCTAGCTACTACATGGACCCATAGTCCAAGGTGGAACTACTCACGCATCATACCGGAGAGAAGGCCTCCGGGATGATCTCCCCTCCGGCAGGGTGCTGGGAAGAACTTCAGATCCCCTCGATCTAGGGATGACGGTGGCGACGGCTACAGAAGGTTTCATCGAATATTGGTCGGGTACTTAGGGTTTCTGCATCGGGGGCTTCTTATAGATGAAGGGGGAGGACGAGGAGGCGGCAGGGGCCCCACATCCTTCCTAGGCGCGGGGCAGGGCCCACCCGCTCCTAGGGGGTCTGGGCACCCTGGCCCGCTTCTCCGTCTCCCCTCTGGACTTCTTGTTCCCCGCGGAAAGTTATTGACTTTGGCTTTTGTCCCGTCCAATTCCGAGAATATTGATTTTCTGCCTTTCTGGAACCAAAAACAGAAGAAAACAGGCAACTGGCATTGTGGCAACTTGTTAATAGGTTGGTTCCAGAAAAGATATAAAAACACCCCAAAGAAAGACAAAGCAAAGCAAAGTAGATACTAAACAAGCATGGAGCATCAAAAATTATAGATACGTTTTCGACGTATCAAGTATCCCCAAGCTTAACTCCTGCTCGTCCTTGAGTAGGTAAGTGATAAAAGAATAATTTTTTAGGTGACATGCACCATCAAAACCAAGATCAAACCATTTGCAAGCATTGAAAGATGGGATCAAAGAACTCTAAACATGTGCATGAAAGATGGAGTTCTAACAATAGGTCATAGTAACTATGCATGCAATATGAAAGGCTACAAACAAAGATCATAAATAACATGCATTGAAAAATGTTTGTTTGTTTCACATACAGAAAACATAGCATAGTGGCAATCAGCTTGTGCCTCATAGAGTAGAAAATAGATGCATAGGACACCTTCAAAATTCACAAGGGTGACTAGAAACAAGTAGCACAAGAACAAGTAATGTCACAATATGCATCAATCAATAAGCTTTGGTACACTGCACACAGAATGACAACTATGCTCTCTTAATGGTGCCTAAAGGTAGAAGGTGGAGACTCAAATAATTTTGGAAGAAAGTCCCTTCACAAAGGGAAGCAGGGATTTAAAGTTTCAAAAAGAGCTTCCAAAAATTATGGTACTTGTTAGCTTTCAGCCCTCATTGCCCCTATCATAAGCATCTTGAAGTGATTAAGGTTAAAGTGAACAAAGATGGAGTATATGCTTGACAAAGTATAAGTTGGCAATCTCAAGTCCCTTGAATACAAGGGCCACACCTCATGCTACTCGACTTCAGTCACCTGTAAGTTCTTGTCATTGTAAGTATCTACATATCATAGAGAACCGCCAACGGGGTACCCCTTGCACATGGTACATGAGCTATCCCATAACCAAAATGACAAGGCAAGCAGACAATGTGCATCTCAACGATCTTTTTATTTACCATATGCATAGCTTTTTATTGAGGATGCTTCTTAGATAGCTCACTATGGTGATGTTGCAAGTTTCCACCATGATTAGGCATGGCTTAGGCTAGCGGCCCAGGAATTTCTCTAACACAAAATACAAACTCCATGGACTTACAAGTTCCCTCTTTATTTCAAACCGGTGACATCCATAGACAAAAGAGCATGCTATCAACTGTGTATAGAGTACAAGTGCAATGTTGAAAACGTTACCCATGGCAACATGGTTCTGCTAATTCCAACGTATAAGTGCAAGCATGTACAACATATATGACACAATGGTTCAAGTTTATTAGGGGCAAAGAATATAAAGTGTGCCATCAAGTTTGTGGGATCTTTAATCACTAAGTTTTCACATAACAAAATAGTTTTTAATTGGAAGATAGATGAAAACAAGAATATACTTGGAATGGTGTAACACACCATGCATGGGAGTTTATAGTGGACACTTTGGAATAACTTGGTTTTTTGGGAGCTGGAAGCATGAGTAGAGCTTACTCATACAAGTGGAGGCTAGCAAAAGACTAGGAGCAACCAACTAAGGGAGCAATAATGGCCATAATCATGCAGTGCAACAAAACATTACTAATCAAAGCATAGAGTGGTACTACAATTCAAGGACTAAATTATAATAGAGGCTATGGTGACTTGTCATAGTCATAACATGGTGTGAGCATGTGCCAAGTCAACATAATAAAAGCATCAAAGAAGAATACCACTATACTATGATTTTGCATGCTAAAACAACGCATAATTTCTTCAAGGCACACTAAGCAATCCCAATTATTTGGAACAAGACATGCTACAGAAATAATCACTAAGCATAAGTTCAAAACAACACCTAGCATGTCATGCTAAAGTCTAAGTCACAGTCAATGCAAGCTCCTCTTGCACTTACAAGCAAGAACTTACTACTCCTCTCCAACACCAAGCAACTTATTTGCAACAACACAGCGAGAACGGGGGTTCAAACTAATTTATTATAGCAAACTGAACAACTTAAGCAAAGCAAACGAAAACTAAGATGCTCCAAGAACAACACAACGTGTGCATAAAACAATAAAAATGAAGTGTCTAGACATACCTGAGCTTTTTATTGATGAAGAAGGGGATGCCTTGGGCATCCCCAAGCTTTGACGCTTGTACCTCTTGGATATTTCTTGGGGTGACCTCGGGGTGGCATCACCAAGATTGAGATTTTATCCATTCTTCATCTCATTACATCATTCTCTCTCTACACCTGAAATTTCCTTCATACAAAACTTCACACAATCTTCATTAGCAACATTAGTTTATTCAAAAGATATTAGACCCCTGGAAAAGCTTTGGACCAGCAAGGCTTTTTACTAAAAACACAATCTACTGTAGTAACTCCTTCAAAAAAGCTCAATTCCCCTAAAGAGAACTCAAAAAGGAATCAATAAGAAGCAAATGCAAATAGTGGCAGAAATCTGTCAAAACAGACTAGCAGGTAGAAACCGATTTTTTAGAAAATCTTATGTTGCTCAAATCAAAAAGTGTTGAACTAACGAAAGTTATCTAACATACTGGGGGATTTATTCGTAAATTTTCATCTCAATCCTAGTTACAGAGACTCCTCATGAATGTTTTTGGTGGAGGACAGAAATCTGTTTCGGGACAGCAACTCCCAAAATCTTACTTCCCTCTCATTAGAGGTCATTCTTGGCACAAAAAGCAAACAAAAAGGATAAGGAGAGGTCATTACTGAATTAATAACTTCTAAGACTCAAGAAAACTCTTGGGTTATCTCCCAACAAGATCTTTTCTTTAATGCATTTAAGTTAGGCACAAGATGCAAGAAGAATCAAGTATTTTTAAATGAGGAGGCATTAACATCAATACTTGCAAAGTCTTCAACTATGAAAGGTATCTCATCCAAATGGGTTTTGGAGTATCCCTTATCATCTCTCTTTGGTCTACTACTTTCATCAAAAAGATTTTCAGGAGCAATCCAATCAAAATTCTTCTCAAAGGCTTCATGCATTCCAACAAGCTTAAAGGGTATGGGTATCTTAAATTCTTTTCTATGCTTAGTTTTATCAGAAATACCCACAACATCTACACTTGAGCCTAGCATATTGAAAAGTTCAAAGACCTTTTGGCTTCCCTAGCAACATCATGGAATTCTTTTAATAAAGTTTCAAGGATGAATTCTCTCTTTTCAGCATTCTCTTCTTCTTTTAGTTTTAGGAACAAGAATTGTATGAAGGGGTTAAGGCTAACAAACCTAGCCTCCAACATATGAACTAAAGAAGCTGCAGCAATCTCATAATTAGGAGCAAGTTCTGATATAGATCTATCCTCAATATCCTCATGCTTGCTAACATGATTAAAGAATTCCTTAATATTATCTTTCCCAATTATGGAGCCACTACCTATTGCAAGATCTTTCAAGACGAACTTGGGGAACAACATGGTGAGCTAGAGCAAGGTGGCAACTAGAGTAGGAACTAATTTTTTTGTGTTTTTGAATAAAGAAAGCAAACCAAACTAGACTAATTTTTTGGGTTTTTTGAAAAGAGGCAAACAAAACCAAGCAAAAGAAACTAAGCAAACTAAAAACAAAGTAAAGAGAAAGGAAGTGAAGGACTCCCCTAGTGAAGACGTCCTTAGCCTCCCTAGCAACGGCGCCAGAAAACTTGTTGGTGCTTGACGTGGGACAACTTCGTTGGAAACCCCAAGATCAAGGTGTGATGAGCATAGCAGCAAGTTTTCCCTCAGTAGAGACTGAGGTTATCGAACCAGAAGGAGGAAGGAAACGTCACACAGGTGTTGCAAGCAACACGGAGACCTCCACAACATAAACTCAAGACTTTTCCCCAACGAACAGTGAGATTGTCAAGCTCACTGGTTTGCTGTAACAAATGATTAAACGTATGGTGTGGAAGATAATGGTTTGCAGCAAGTAAGCAAGTAACAATGGAAGATGTATCAATGGTAAAGATTGGACCGGGGTCCATAGTTCACTAGAGATGCTCTCCTTAGATAAACAACATGGCATGAAGGGTAAACAAATTACAGCGGGGCAATTGACAGGAACTGAGCAAGGTATAACAATGCAATACTAGTCAAAAAGATCGTATGAGATTCGATTGGGCAATACAACAATATACATAGACCGCCATCCAACTGCATCTATGACTAGAAGTCCACCTTCAGGTTATCATCCGAACCCCCTCCAGTATTAAGTTGCAAGCAACAGACAACTGCTTTAAGCAAAGTATGTAAGGTAAACAGTCCACATGTTCCATGAACAAGAGACCGTTGTTTTCTCCCTAGTAGCAACAGCACATCTACAACCGAAGAGATTTCTGTCACTTCCCTTGGAAACTAGAGGCATGAACCCACTATCGAGCATAAATACCCCCTCTTGGAGTCACTAGCAATTACTTGGCCAAGATAGATACTAACAACGGAGAGCATGCAAGATCACAAACAACACAGACATTATAGAATCATAAAGACAAAACCATTAATCAATCTAACATAATAATCTCAGTATCCATCAGATCCCCGAAAACACAACATGCATGATTACAAATAGATTAGATCTTGATCATGAACAGAGCTCACTAGATGTATACATGAAATCACAAAGGAGGAGATACAAACATCTAGCTACTACATGGACCCATAGTCCAAGGTGGAACTACTCACGCATCATACCGGAGAGAAGGCCTCCGGGATGATCTCCCCTCCGGTAGGGTGCCGGGAAGAACTTCAGATCCCCCTCGATCTAGGGATGACAGTGGCGGCGGCTACAGAAGGTTTCATCGAATATTGATCGGGTACTTAGGGTTTCTGCATCGGGGGCTTCTTATAGGTGAAGGGGGGCCGAGGAGGCGGCAGGGGCCCCACATCCTTCCTAGGCGCGGGGCAGGGCCCACCCGTGCCTAGGGGGGTCTGGGCGCCCTGGCCCGCTTCTCCGTCTCCCCTCTGGACTTCTTGTTCCCCGCGGAAAGTTATTGACTTTGGCTTTTGTCCCGTCCAATTCCGAGAATATTGATTTTCTGCCTTTCTGGAACCAAAAACAGAAGAAAACAGGCAACTGGCATTGTGGCAACTTGTTAATAGGTTGGTTCCAGAAAAGATATAAAAACACCTCAAAGAAAGACAAAGCAAAGCAAAGTAGATACTGAACAAGCATGGAGCATCAAAAATTATAGATACGTTTTCGACGTATCAAGCATCCCCAAGCTTAACTCCTGCTCGTCCTCGAGTAGGTAAGTGATAAAAGAATAATTTTTTAGGTGACATGCACCATCAAAACCAAGATCAAACCATTTGCAAGCATTGAAAGATGGGATCAAAGAACTCTAAACATGTGCATGAAAGATGGAGTTCTAACAATAGGTCATAGTAACTATGCATGCAATATGAAAGGCTGCAAACAAAGATCATAAATAACATGCATTGAAAAATGTTTGTTTGTTTCACATATAGAAAACATAGCATAGTGGCAATCAGCTTGTGCCTCATAGAGTAGAAAATAGATGCATAGGACACCTTCAAAATTCACAAGGGTGACTAGAAACAAGTAGCACAAGAACAAGTAATGTCACAATATGCATCAATCAATAAGCTTTGGTACACTGCACACAGAATGACAACTATGCTCTCTTAATGGTGCCTAAAGGTAGAAGGTGGAGACTCAAATAATTTTGGAAGAAAGGCCCTTCACAAAGGGAAGCAGGGATTTAAAGTTTCAAAAAGAGCTTCCAAAAATTATGATACTTGTTAGATTTCATCCCTTATTGCCCCTATCATAAGCATCTTGAAATGGTTAATGTTAAAGTGAGCAAAGATGGAGTACATGCTTGACAAAGTATAAGTTGGCAATCTCAAGTCCCTTGAATACGAGGGACACACCTCATGCTACTCGACTTCAGTCACATGTACGTTCTTGTCATTGTAAGTACATGCATATCATAGAGAACCGCCAACGGGGTACCCCTTGCACATGGTACATGAGCTATCCCATAACCAAAATGACAAATCAAGCAGACAATGAGCATCTCAGTGATCTTTTTATTTACTATATGCATAGCTTATTATTGAGAATGCTTCATAGATAGCTCACTATGGTGATGCTGCAAGTATCCACCATGATTAGGCATGACTTAGGCTAGCGGCCCAGGCGTTTCTCTAACACAAAATACATACTCCATGGACACACCGGTGACATCAAAAGACAAAAGAGCATCATATCAACTAAGTACAAAGTACAAGTGCAATGTTGAAAACGTTACCCATGACAGCATGGTTCTGCTAATTCCAACGTATAAGTGCAAGCATATACAGCATAGATGACACAAGGTTTAAGTTTTTTAGGCGCAAAGAATATAAAGTGTGCCATCAAGTTTGTGAGATCTTTAATCACTAAGTTTTGACATAACAAAATAGTTTTTAATTGGAAGATAGATGAAAACAAGAATATACTTGGAATGGTGTAACACACCATGCATGGAAGTTTATAGTGGACACTTTGAAATAACTTGGTTTCTTGGGAGCTGGAAACATGAGTGGAGCTCACTCATACAAGTGGAGGCTAGCAAAAGACTGAGAGCAACCAATTAAGAGAGCAATAATGGCCATAATCATGCAGTGCAACAAAACATTACTAATCAAAGCATAGAGTGGTACTACAAGTCAAGGACTAAATGATCATAGAGGCTATGGTGACTTTTCATAGGCATAAAATGATGTGAGCATGTGCCAAGTCAACCCAAGCAAAGCATCAAAGGATAATACCACTATACTATGCTTTTGCATGCTAAAACAACGCATAATTTCTTCAAGGCACACTAAGCAATCCCAATTGTTTGTAACAAGACATGCTACAACAATAATCACTAAGCATAAGGTCAATACAATACCTAGCATGTCATGCTAAAGTCTAAGTCATAGTCAATGCAAGCTCCTCTTGCACTTACAAGCAAGAACTTACTACTCCTCTCCAACACCAAGCAACTTATTTGCAACAACACAACGAGAACGGGGGTTCAAACTGATTTATTATAGCAAACTGAACAACTTAAGCAAAGCAAACGAAAACTAAGACGCTCCAAGAGCAACACAACTTGTGCATGAAACAATAAAAAGAAGTGTCTAGACAGACCTGAGCTTTTTATTGATGAAGAAGGGGATGCCTTGGGCATCCCCAAGCTTTGACGCTTGTACCTCTTGGATATTTCTTGGGGTGACACCGGGGTGGCATCCCCAAGCTTGAGATTTTGTCCATTCTTCATCTCATTACATCATTCTCTCTCTACACCTGAAATTTTTCCTTCATACAAAACTTCACACAATCTTCATTAGCAACATTAGTTTATTCAAAAGATATTAGACCCCTGGTAAAGCTTTGGACCAGCAAGGCTTTTCACTAAAAACACAAGCTACTATAGCAACTCCTTCAAAAAAGCTCAATTCCCCTAAAGAGAACTCAAAAAGGAATCAATAAGAAGCAAATGCAAATAGTGGTAGAAATCTGTTAAAACATACCAGCATGTAGAAACCGATTTTTTCGAAAATATTCTGTTGCTTAAATCAAAAAGTGTTGATCTCCCCTCCGGCATGGTGCCGGGAAGAACTTCAGATCCCCCCGATCTAGGGACAACGGTGGCGGCGGCTACAGAAGGTTTCGTGGAATATTGATCGGGTTCTTAGGGTTTCTGCATCAGGGGCTTCTTATAGGAGAAGGGGGAGGCCGAGGAGGCGGCCAGGGGCCCCACACCCTACCTAGGCACGGGGCAGGGCCCACCCGCGCCTAGGGGGGTCTGGGTGCCCTGGCCCACTTCTCCGTCTCCCCTCTGGACTTCTTGTTCCCCCCGAAAAGTTATGGACTTTGGCTTTTGTCCCGTCCAATTCCGAGAATACTGATTTTCTGCCTTTCTGGAACCAAAAATAGAAGAAAACAGGCAACTTGCACTATGGCAACTTGTTAATAGGTTAGTTCTAGAAAAGATATAAAAACACCTCAAAGAAAGACAAAGTAAAGCAAAGTAGATACTAAACAAGCATGGAACATAAAAAATTATAGATACGTTTTCTACGTATCACGTGGAAATAGCCAAAAATCCATCTGAGACTGATATGAAAGATGTAAGTGTTGTTCTTTTCTTTATTCTGCCAAGCCTTTTGATGAGGTTTTAACTCGTCAATGCCCATTGTTATGGACTTGGATTTTGAAGAAGGAGGGGACGCTGGAGATCACGAAAAGGCTAACAGACAAGCAACTCGGGACACGATGCTTAACCAGGTTCAGGCCCCCAGAGGGGAAACCCTACTCATACTTGTCTACTCTCGATTAATGGCGAAGCCGAAGGTTACAAGGGTGCGCAGATTGGATCTGGCGAGTTGTGTGCTAGGTTATGAGGTAGGTCCTCCTCGACGTGCCCTCCTGGCCTTTATATAGGTAGGCCAGGTCTCGAGAATAGGCTAAGTCGGTTACAAGTTTAGGGTTTCTCCCTTCAAGTTTCTATCTGAATAATACATGTCCGCCAAGGAGTCGAATCCTTCCTAGGCTTGGGCCATACGAAATTCTCATGGGCTTCATGATTGAGGTACACCTTCTTCATGGGCTTCTGCCAGGCCAGACCGGATAGGCTAACATCGGGCACCTGTAGGGCATGCCCATGTCAGTAGCCCCCGAGTGTTCAGCCGAATCGCAGATTCAACTGGAGACTCTTAAGTCTTTCGAGTGCTTTTCATCCGAACATGCTTCGGGTCAATGTGTTGCTTCATAGGGATAATTGATATGCGTGCCTGACTCTTCGATGGATCGGGGTCAGTTAACTGCCTTTGGTAAAAAACAACGCTGCCTACTTAGACTCGAGTCCCCGAACTCGAATCCAACGAGTTTGTTGGCTTTGCTGGCGTAACTCAACTCAGGCCACGGAGGTATTACAGGAGTCGAATTCTAGTGTTTTGGGTTATGTACCAAACACGTTCATCGAAATTTTTCATCATGCCTGTTGACACGGGATTTTTCATCCTTCTATTAGCGTTGTTGCTACGACTGAACCCGTTTCTCACGTTCCTTCAGCTAGCTCCATTGAGAAGTCTTCTTAGGGTTTAGTTGGATCCTGCTAGTTTTAGCTTTGCATTGTAAAACTCCTTTAATCGCCTACTCGTGTGCTGAATGTGTGTTGGAACAATATTCTGTCCTTTTTGTATATAGCATGCTCCTACCATATGATGCTTGAGTTTGTCATGTACCCGAGTTTCTAAATGTTTGTGTCTTAACTTTATTTCCGGATAATTTATGATTCTTATGGTCCTTCGACGGTCTCCCCTACTTCTGTCGTACAAGCGACACAATCTGAAACAAGTGCTCCTGAGAACATTGTTACCCGCGTTGTGGATCCTCCTTTGTATGCCGAAAAATTCAGCGTATAAAGCGACTAGAAGCTGATCTTTGTGCCGTGCAAACCATAGTTTATGTTTCTCAGTCGAAGACGCGAAGAACCTTCGACCGTGAATCTTATCTTCTGGAGGAGATCTCTAGGGCGAGTGGGAAAATGCTTTGTAAGTTTTTCACAGAGCCCCCGAGTATTTTTTTTCTAGTCATAGAAAACTGACCTTGCCTTTTTTATTCTTGTAGGCATCCGATTGAGTGAGGTGGAGGAGAGACAACGTCTTTGTATTAGGATGAATGCTTTAATAGAGGCCTCGCGAGGTACAAGTGCTAACTTTTGGACTAACCAAAAAAGCGCTTTCACGCTCGCTCTTCTTCAGGATCGTGAATCCGAGGTGGAGGAATTTGTAGAGTGTTGTCATCAGCCCTGGCCCATGTATATAATGAATTGTTTCCTCGAGATCCTCAGCCTCAAGACCTTGTCGCATTAATGGAGAAATTTTAGCGAAGCGAGAGGATTTATCACTATGTCAAACTCCATCTTATTGCAGGTGCCAAGTTAGCACTTTCTTGGGTGCATGCTCATTATCCGACCCTGGATCTAGATGAGTTATGTTGGGTTCTACATTCTCCTCCAAGGGGCGGTGATATTATTATGGATCCTCATTACACGGCTGTTCGACGACCTATCATTCGGATCATCCGCTAATGTTGGGATGAAGACGACATTTTTTTCTAAACTTTGAAGTGTAGCTTAGCATTTGTAAAAACTCCTTGATACATCAGAAACGTATCTATAATTTTTGATGTTCCATGTTTGTTTAGTATCTACTTTGCTTTGCTTTGTCCACACTTTGAGGTTCTTTTCTTATGTTTTCTGGTACTAACCTATTAACAAGTTGCCACAGTGTTAGTTGCCTGTTTTTTGCTGTTTTTGGTTTCCGAAAAGCTAGTAAGAAAATATTCTCGAAATTAGACGGGACAAAAGCCAAGTCAATATTTCACCGAGGAGAACACGGAGTCCAGAGGAGAGACGGAGGGGCGCCACAGGGTGTCCACACCCCCTAGGCGCGGCCTAGGGTGGGCCCACGCCTAGCAGGGTGTGGGCCCCCTGGCCGCCTCCCAACCTTGCCTCTTCGCCTATAAGAAGCCCCCGATGCCGAAACCCTAAGCACCCGATCAATATTTCACGAAACCGTCTGTAGCCGCCGCCACCAAAGTCCCTAGATCGGGGGATCTGAAGCTCTTCCCAGCATCCTGCCAGAGGGGAGATCATCCCGGAGGCCTTCTTCTTCATCATGTCAGCCTCCGGTATGAAGCGTGAGTAGTTCTACCTTGGACTACGGGTCCATGTAGTAGCTAGATGGTTGTATCTCCTCCTTGTGCTTTCATGTCTAGATCTTGTGAGATCCGTTCATGATCAAGATCTAATCTATTTGTAATTATGCATGTTGTGTTTGCGGAAATCTGATGGATATTGAGATTACTATGTCAGATTGATTAATGGTTTTGTCTTATTGATTCTATCATGTCTGTGTTGTTTGTGATCTTGCATGCTCTCCGTTGTTAGTAGCTATCTTGGCCAAGTAGTTGCTAGTGACTCCAAGAGGGGGTATTTATGCTCGATAGTGGGTTTATGCCTCTACTTAATCAAGGGAAGTGACAAAAATCTCTATGGTTGTAGATGTGATGTTGCCACTAGGGATAAAACAACGGTCTCTTGTTCATGGAACAAGTGGATTGTTTACCTTACACACTTTGCTTAAAGCAGTTGTCTGTTGCTTGCAACTTAATACTAGAGGGGGTTCGGATGATAACCTGAAGGTGGACTTCTAGTCATAGATGCAGTTGGATGGCGGTATATGTATATTATTGTATTGTCCAATCGAATCTCATAGGATCTTTTTGTCTAGTATTGCATTGTTATGTCTTGCTTAGTACTATCAATTTTCCTGCTATAATTTGTTTACCCAGCATGCTATGTTTGCTTGTCTAAGGAGAACACCTCTAGTGAACTATGGACCCCGATCCGATCTTTACCATTGATACATCTTCCATTGTTACTGTTTACTTGATGCAAACCATCATCACCTTCCACACCATACAGTTAATCCTTTGTTACAGCAACCGGTGAGATTGAAAACCTTACTGTTAGTTGGGGCAAAGTCTTGAGTTTGTGTTGTGCAGGTTTCCATGTTACTTGCAACACCTTTGAGGCATTTCCTTCCTCATACTAGTTCGATAATCTTGGTTTCTTACTGAGGGAAAACTTTCTGATGTGTTGCATCATACCTTGCTCTTGGGGTTTCCCAATGGGGCGTCAACACGCATCACTCCTGCATACAAAACATTAAAATTATGTAAAGTTTGTTGTACCCTTCTCTTGTACATGACTGATACTATGTGTATATGGTTTTTATGATAGTAAGGGGGTTGCCATGTGCGAGACCCTTTTGTTTGCCTAACGCCATGGGGCCGAGTCAGCTATTCAGGTCAGAGCTTTGATTTGGACAGCGTAGCCAAATTTTGTTGCACTAAGGAGCGAAGCCCCCGAGTATCGGGTGCGAATTTTTACTTTAGATTATTGTGCCGTAATGATCCCCCGAGTATCGGGTAAAAGTTAGAAGATACCAAAAATTTGAAAGCTTGAGACTAAGTTATGGGAACTTGGCTTTATTTTTCTTTGGGTATGGAGGTACATGTTGTGTGGTTTCCTGGCCGTTGGCCTTATTAAAAGTAAAGTACGAGTATCTGTCTGAAGAGCCTAGCCATGAGCCTTATTGAATGTAAATTACGAAAAGTAAAGATCCTAAGCGTAGAAACATCACAGTTATACAACGTTCCATGGGTTGAAGTAGTGAACTCTAGTCTTTTTTGTCTTGAAGCCGATATGCCCCGTCGGGGATTACTTCTGTGATGATGTAGGGTCCTTCCCACGGCAACTCTAGCTTGCGGTGGCCATCTTGCTTGAGGCGAAGGACCAGGTCCTCCACGACGAAGGACTTGGGACGCGGTCGACGACTATGGTAATTGTGCAGGTTTTGCTGGTACGTTGTTGCTCTTTGCAGAGTAACGTCCTGTGCTTCATTGAGTGCGTTGACGTCATCTTCGAGTGCTTATCTTGAATCTTCTTCGTCATATGCGATGACTCGAGGAGATTCACGGGCTATTTCAACTGGAAGCACAGCCTCGGCGCCGTGGACCAGAAAAAAAAGTGTTTATTGTGTAGAATTGTTTGGGGTCGTGCGTAACTCCATAGGACGGAGGAAAATTCATCTACCCAGACACCTTTTGCTCTTTTCAGGGGATCCAATAGCCTTTTCGTGATGCCACTGGTGACAGGTCTATTGGATTTTTCGACTTGCCCGTTAGTTTGCGGATGGGTCACCGAACTTAGGATCCATGTAGGTAAGAGAACAACCCTTTTTATTCAATTATATTCATGCTAAGAGCATCTCTAGACCCCCAACAACCCCAGAGAGTCAGAGAGTCTTTTTTTTGCGCCAGCAAAAACTTTTCCTCCTAGCCGCCCCCCAGGGGCCGATTTTCTGCCGGATTGGGTCATAATTTCGGACGACGTTCCCAGGACAAACCCAATGCGTTGGAGGTCGCTCGGGGGCACCGATGGAAGGAAATTCGCACACCAAAATTTTGCTTGACAAGTGGCCCCACCCTATTATCGAGTTGAACCATCGTCGTCCTTATCCTCTTGTCTTTTGCTTGTGCCATTCAGCCTTTCAGGCGAGCTTCCGCGTCCAATCGCCATGCGGTGAATTAATGGTTCACCACCGCCCGCTTCCCACCCACGTGCCTCTTCGCCTACACCCCCTCCATCCCAAGCGCTCGACCCTATAACCCCCTCTCCCCCCCAATTCTCCTAGCGAGGACGCACACCACTCAAATCCTAGCCACCACCCGACCCCCACCAAAGCACCACCGATGGTCGAGAGGTACCCAGTGACCAGGCGGTGGCCAACGACTTTGGTTGCGGTTGGCGTCAGGAGTGGGAGTCGCGCCTCCTCTATGAGACGGTATATCCGGCTTCGTTGGACTTTCGCTACCCGCCGACGTGGAAGCTCAGCGTCGATGGCGTGTCGGTGCCTCCCGTCCCCATCGGCCACAAGCTGTTCGCCCGCATCCATCAGGTCTACTAGGGTAAGCTCACAGACGAGTAGCACGCTAACCCATCTCGGGACACCGGCAACCACCAGGCATGGATCCAATACTTCACCGACAGGCAGGCCAAGGAGCTCGCCGTGTACCAAGGAGAAGGGCCTCGGTTGGCGAGGAGGAACTCTGCCGGCTGAACTCTGTGGTAGGGACACCTAGGCGTACGCTCTAAGCCGTCCTTGCGCACATTGAGGGAGCAATACTCCACGCATCAATTACCCGCTGCCGATCTCCCGTCGCCAAGGGAGCCCCTAGATGCCACGACATATAGCTCCACCGTCTTCTTCCTCTTCGCTCTTGGCGTCCCGCTCGTCGGGGTCTATCCCGTCAACTCCCTTGCCTTGCTTTGCGGCCTAGCTCACCCCTGTCAAGGACGAGCCCAAGGAGCTGTCGCGTCACTCGTCGCCTCGCATTCGAGCGCGCTCCATCGACATCGTCATCAATGAGCGCCGCGCACCTTCTCACTCCCGCGTGGCAGCCTCCGCTTCGTCAGGCCGAAGAAAGTGCAGGACTCCGGCGGGTCGTCGGCAAAGAAGACGAAGCACTGGTTGGTGTCGCGTGAGTACCTCCAGAGTACGCTGAAGGTGGAGGCGCCAGAGGACCCGACGACACGCCCGAATGGAGGATGGCAGTCCAAGCGTCCCTCGACGACGTCCCACCCATGTCGCTGCCAGACGTGCTCGCTTGGTCGAGGGACAAGGCCTAGTGGGAGGAGGCCGAGCGGCTCCTCTATCGCGCCACCCGTCGCCGGGCAGCCTGGTTCAACCGACGACGAGGTCGGGCTGAGCAATGCTCCTCCGCGGAGGCGCTTCGGCAACCCAAGCCAGGGGAGCAGCTACGGCCTGCTGGCAGACGATCCGCCCAACGACGATGAAGATGGTGACTACACCGTTTTCTACCACCCCCTCGGCATGAAGTAGGGGTTAGTTTAAAATTTTGTTTTAGTTTAAATTTCATCGAATCTTGTATGAACTCACCTGCCTTTCTATGAATTCCTTCTTAATTTATGAATTTCATTCGAATTTGTGTCCTTTTGCGGTGCTTGGCTCGGGGACACGGCTGGAAAATCACGCACCCCAAGCCAAGAAGAACTACCGGCGCTTCCCCAGAACACCCAGTCTTGCGCAGAAATTTGGCATTGGGGCACTACGGCAGAGATGCTCTAAACAACTACTGATCACGCAACAAACTGTTGCAATGCATATCAAAAAAAAAAAAAAAAAAACTGTTGCAATGCATCTGCCCACACCCTCTCTGGCAACTTCTGTAGTGTAAGACTATCACACTGCCAATACAAGACAAATTCTGCATCCTCACCTCAATAATTGAACTAAAGTGTGACTATATCAGAGTATGTTTATGGTGTTCATCTACCATCCTTTCTTTTACAAACGAGTACTCATAATAATATATCAAAAACTAAAAAAACGCAAAATGAATATATTTTGACATAAAATCGGAAGAGCATTTTTGTCTTTATACTAAGCCTAAACAAGAAGAGTGGTAGTGTGGAATTGTTGTGGGGCCACGAGAATTCGGCCACTTCCCACAACTGTGATCCCCAAAACTGATGTGTTACGTGTGAGTGGGTGTGGTGTAGGATGTCTGGACTCTATCAAGAGCGGTCTCTGAGCGATGGCGATGACAGATTCTCATGTGCAGATTGATGGAGAAAGGAAACAGAGGATCCTATAACTCTAGAGAGAGGTGATGAGAGGGCTACCAATCACAGAAGAACACAGCTTGCGCTTGCATAGATCTGGTAACATTCCCTGTTGCTCTTCTTCACAAGTGGCCATTCCAGCATCAGGCATGTTCTTATTATGCTCACATATGCAAACTGGAACTTGATTCTCCCCTCAGATTGCTAATCTAGCACAAGAAGCTCTGTTATCTTTCCACGTCATTAGTCCTTGTGTTCCTTTAATTAGGTGAGAAACAGTGCTAGGACTGTAGACAGAGAACAAAATGGGGACCCATTGATCCAAATCAGTGGTCAAAAAGGGCTCACACACTCAGATCAGGAACCAAGAAAGGCACCCAGGTCACACAAATAAGATTCTGCCCATGGTGTTGATTGGCAGCCAAAAAATTGTTGAAACTTTTATTCTGTCCTCCTGCTGATGCTGTCCACCATCTTGCAGATGCCCACTAGAGAGAACCAAACCCCCTGTTCTTTTCTTTTCTTTTCTGCTCTCCTTTGGCAATTGGCATGCACAAAAGGGGAACCTTATCTAGATTTACACCAACTCAGATGAGTGAGCTGATCTTGCAGTGGGAACAGGTAGGAAGCAAGGTCGTTTGGTCATCAAACTTTTCATCATAACTCATCAGGGCAGGAAGGAAAATCGACAGGGGATGAGGAGCAGCAGCAGATTTGTAGAAAAGCTGTAAAGCTTTGCACTTTGCATCAGTACATGGGAATTTCAGGCTCACATGGTCCATTCCAATCCAAGGCCAACAGTATTTTAGTTTTCCTACACAAATCACCTAAAGAATTTTTTTTACTAAGAAAGTAAAATAAAGATGAAAGAATAACAACTCAAGAACTCACAGTCTCTCAGATGGTCTGCATATCTTGGCTGACCTACCTGCAGTGACACAACAAATCGGCCAAGAAATTGTAACTAGATTCGCCTACATGTAATGTAGTTTGGCTGAAAAACATGAGCAGATTATCAGGAGCCTCTACAATGCTGTTTCTTTCACATCGTCACATGAACTTCTACTACTACATAAAAGTCCTTTTTTTTCTCATCATCAGAAGCACTTTGCAGCAGCAAGAGGAGGAGAAGAACAGCAACGAATTTAAGCAAGGAACAGGAACTATCCTAGTAGTAAGTTTTTTCAGTAGAGTAGCACCTCATCAGTCACATCCTTGCTAGCTGCTGCTACACAGCATCATCCACGACGGACGATGCCTCGAAGCTAGCCGGGCCGGACGCGCTTCTGTCCTGCTGCAGCGCGGCCTGCGGCGTCGGGGGAGCGGAGCGTGCCCGAGGAGTCGCCCTCAGAGGATGCCCCGTCCATGGCGCCGCGGTGCGCGAAGGAGGCGGAGAGGTCGGCGTAGAGGCCGACGACGCGGCGGATGTTGTTGTTGAGCTCCCGTATGAGGCCGACGTTGCGGGTGAGGCTGTCGGGCGCCCGGGACTCGTGGTTCTGGTTGATCTCGCTGATGAGCATCCGGTTCTGGTCCAGGATGCTCTGCACCTGCACGAAGCTCTTGTGGAACGTCTGGATCAGCTTCCCGTCCACCACCTGCTGCTGATGATGATGGCCCCCGGCGCCGCCGCCGCCGCCACCGCCATTGCCCATCCCGGAGAAGCTCTCGCCCTCCATATCTATCTTTTGTTGATTCCTCTTCGCCTGGCTCGCACGGGCACGGCAGAGCTAGCGGCTACTACTTGTCCTGAATCCAGCATACGCAAACAAAATCAGTTGGCATTTATGTGGGGATTGAGATGTACTGGGAAAACAAATAAAGACCCATCAAGAACATCTAGCACAAAGATTCAATGTGCAGGTACAGCACAACACAGTACAGTACGGTACAATCCAAGCACAAGGTTGAAAAATCTGCATCGAAAAACACTCCGAAAGGTGAAATCCAAGAACTAAAATCACCTCTCTTTCTGAATCTCCTCCTCCTCCTCCTCCTCCTATAGAAAACAAAATCCAAGCATCAGGAGCAAGGCCGACAGTCTATCTAGCACTGGAATCGCAACAAACAAGCAAGCAGGTTGGTTCGCTTGGGATTCAAGAACTTTAAATAGGAGGGGAGGGGAGGGGAGGGGAGGGAGAAAAGCAACATAAAAAGAAGGGAAGGATTCTATAGGACTTACCCCCAAAACAAATGTTATCCTGCAGAAACCTTTGCAATTAAGAAGAGAAAAGGGGGGCGGATACCCAGGATGATAGACAGGGGATGGAATCTATCGGGAAGTGTTGAGGGGGAGAGAGAGAAAGTAAGAGCCTGGGCTGGGATGAAATCAAAATCATGGCCTGGCCATCTCTCTCCTAGTAGAACTCCTACTAGTAGTAGCACACGCAAGGGAGAGAAGAGAAAGAAGACATGGAGGGGGGGAGGAGGAACAAGCAAAACTTTGGTAATGACCGAAAGCTGGCCCCAATTCCATAAATATATGGGTCTACCTATCGCTTGCCCCCCTTCCCCTATGTTGCTTTCTGCCCACATCTGCATGCTCCAAAACAAGATACTAATCAGCCCATAATCCGATCTTTGGCAGGGGAGGAGGGGCCCTCTCCTCTTGTGGCTGTGGGCGGGCAGAATAATGCCAAGAGTGGGAACTGAAAGCAGCAGCATCAAACCATAAAAGAAGAAGAACTCCGAAACAAGCCAGGGACAGGAGGAGTTGGAAAAGCCAACAAAATTCCCTCCCTCCCTCAAGAACTACTCCTAGCAAGCAACCCAACAAAGATAGGAGGAATCCCTGATGTGCTGAGAAATTCACGTGGCGGTGGTGCCAGGAAACAGAGAGGAATTGTGGAATGATTGAACACTCAGCAACAAACAGTGATTTACAGTCAAGATGTATTGACAGTACGTAGTTCAATCAGTGGAACCAGGAGAGGATTCTTCCAGCACTCCACTCCACCACTTGGCATAAAGATTAGAAAAAAACAACTTTTGTATTGCTGGATAGTATCATGCAAGCAAGCACAGACAACACAGACACATGGGGATGGGTATGTATGTTATCATTTAGCCTAAAAAAAACAGTAGTAGAGATTTTAAAAATAGGCATCCCCCTTTTGTGTTATTCTTTCTGCCATGCCACCCATCCGCACCACATGGGTTAATACAGGCCAACATGGTGTACATACTCCTGACATATACATACCTTGCCTGTTAGAAAGATATACTATTACTTCCTTGGAGCAAATCTGGAAGAAATAGGCTCGAGGAGGGAGGGGAGAGTATGGTGTGGTCTGGCGTGTAGGTTGGGGAAGGAAAGAGAGAGTACATCGGTCAGATGCGGAGGCGGAGGTATGGGCTGAATTTATTCCGGGTGCTGCCTGGGGAAGAGGAGCGAAACCAACAGCAGAGGAAGACAAGCCAGGTGGATAACTGGTTGCTCTGTCGCCCGTGCCGCTCTGTGCTGCCCCGGAAAGAAGATGCTTCGGATTCCTCTGAAAAAGAAATAAATGTGCTTCACGTTGACTGGAAATAAAGTACTCCCTCCGTCTCAAATAGACGTCAGGAATTTGTCAAAATTTGGATGTATCTATATACTAAATAGTGTCTAGATTCATCCAAATTTTGACAAATCTGCAACTTCTATTTTGAGACGGAGGGAGTATTATTTCTAGCCAATTTCTAAAATAAGTAAATGTTTTAATGATAGACTCTGAATTGATTTTAGTAGTACTCCGAATTGGTTTTCGAAATCCAGCAGACTTGTGTGTCATTATAGTATTAAACTACTCCCTACTACTAGCATTTTTTAATACCAAACTTTGTCAACTTTGACCAAGAATATAGTATAAAATTTCAACATTCATTATTCCAAATTCATATATTATGAAATTTTAACTAAAGACAATTTTAGTATTACATTGTAGATACTTTTATTGTTTGCTAAATATTTGGTCAAACTTCAAAATGATTAACTTTAACTCAGAATGCGATCTAATTGTGAATGGAGGGGTAGTAAAATTTATGTTTCAAAGTCTCCAAAAAATCTGAAAAAAATATAGTATGTTGAAAACATGATGTTTTTTATGGAGATATGCTGGGGTATCCAGAAGGCAGGAAGCGACTGGTCCAGGACGACATCGAGTGGACTAACAACGATGGAGACCGGACGTGAAGGCCCAAGACCGAAGCAGGGCCCAGTCAAATTAGGTTAAAGTCCCGAAACCCTTGTAGCTTCGGTTGAAATCCTGTAAAACCCTAGCAAGGTGCCCATATATAAGCCTCTATTCAACTCCAATGAGCAACGTCATCGCGAATCAGACAGCGGTCGCCAATCTAAACCCCATGGGTGAAGGTGTGATCCAGATCACGTATGCACAAGCTCTGTTGGCCAAGGCCATCGAAACAGCAAAATGCAGGGTGCGACTCGGAGGGCGGATCTACTCCAGGTCCACCAACAGTAGGGCGACATCATCCAATCGCCCATGCCAATGGCCCGAGGCCAACACAAATAATGACCCGCTCGCCATGCAGTAGTCGCCAACCCGTCATCCACATTAGCCGGTCGTGGAAACCTCGCTCGAGTGGGGCCGACATGCTTCGGACTGATGGTCTGAGGCAAAAATTACCCCCCATTTTTCGGGGCCCAAGGGACATAAAAAAATATGCCCTAACACTCGATCCTAAAGTATAGATCGACACCTACCTCGTGGCGATGGGGATCTCCGGCCACAACAACTTGCTAGCCACACGCTACCTACCCTTAATGATGGAGGGCGCAACCCGCTAGTGGATAAACACCCTCCCGGAGAACAGCATCGACTCCTAAGAAGACATACGCGCGGCCTTCGTCAATCACTTTGAGGGATCCTATTCACAAGCCCCCACAATAGAAGACCTGGGGAGGTGTATCCAAAGGCCTAGCGAGTTGACCCGCCACTAGGTCCAACGCTGGCAAGAGCTGTGGCTAAACGCCGCAGGCATCCACCCGGACACGACCATACATTGCTTCGAACATGGGTGCTAGTATGAGCCCTTGGTCACAAAGATCAAGCGATCCCACCGGATGCTAAATAGCATTCCGGAACTCCTCGAGGTCGCCAAATGCTACTCAAAGGAAGACCCAATACAAGATCACGACGACGAGTCAGGTGGCAGGCATCAAACGAGTAGCCAAAACAGCGGACAACCCCGCGACCTCCGTTACGGTAACACACGATCCTCGATGGCATGTCAAAAATCCTCGCCAACACCAATTGCGATTCGCGCGACTCATCAAAGCATCAGTACGACTGGAGAAACTCACGTGGTAGTTCCGAGGTCTGGCCAAAATTCGACCCCGTAGCACTGCTAACCTGGTCGTGCATCTACCACAGTAGAGAAGGCAGGCCGGCCACCCACAAAACCGCCGACTGATACACGCTCAAGGGAATTGAGAAGGTGTGCAAGACGAGAGAGAGCTAGAGCCTCGAAGAGCCACAAGATCATGATACCACCGGAGCATTCTGACACTCCGTCGGCTCGCTGCACACCTTCGCCGGGGCGGGAGGTAGGCGCGACAAAAAGGTACTTGCGTGCACCGTCTCCGTAAACACGGTATAGCAAGCAGACGTCCCATGTTGGCTAACATGGTCAGAGCAAAACGTCACGTGGAGCCGCGAAGACCCCGCACCATTGATCGAGTACCCATGGCGAGTCGCCCTCAGACCCAAAGTCGTCGACTACTGGTTACCAAAATTCCTCATGGACGAAGGCAGCTCCATCAACATCCTCTATACGAATACGTTCAGGCGATTGCAACTACCACAGTCCATGGTGGAACCCACCCTTTGCACCTTCCACGACATAGTCCCAAGGCTGAAGGCTTAACCAATCGGGAAGGTGACGCTGCCAGTCACTTTCGGCACAACAGCCAATTTACGCACGGAGCAGATCACCTTTGAGCTAGTAAACTTCAAAATCCCATACCACTACATACTCGAGAGGCAGGCGTTTTCCAAATTCATGGCAACTCAGCACTACGCCTACAACACAATGAAGCTACCAGGCCCTCACGGCATAATCACCATGCACGGCGACCTGGACATGGACGTTGAATGCGAAGACAACGACGCTCAGCTTGCTGATGCCGTCATCGCCGAGGAAATAAACCACGCGGACGAGCTCCGCAAAGTACATGCTAGGAATCGACCACGATGACCCATCGATCCTCAAAAATCCAACGACGACCAACTCCACACCAGCTACGTTTGAAGCCTCCGCACATACTCTCCAGGTCGAGCTCGTCCCCAGCATGTCGAGCCAACGAGTCACCGTGGGCGCAAACCTCACTCCCGCATAGGAAGGCGTGCTCACCGAGTTCCTCCGTGAGAATCGTGACATCTTCGCATGGTAACCATCTGACATGCCTAATGTACCGAGGGAAACCATCTTCCAATGAATAGTTCGGGGAGGGCATCCCAAGATTCCTTAGAGGTGTTGAGATGTTCCATGTGTGGCATGTCCTTGGGCCCCACACCAACTTGAATCATGTGTAGAGCCATTGCATTCAGTTGGTTGTCCACAACCTCTCTTCTTGTCAAGTTGTTTGGATCTCCAAAATGAAGACCATTTTCTATTATCTTGAATAACTCAATGGACGAGCTACACACATGCGACTTTATCAAAAAATTTCATTGATTAAACGGAGATGCAGTAAGCTTGGGTGGATCACCCATATTCTTTATCTGAGGGTGAGGGATAGGTGGATCAGGTGAGTTGATACGTCCAATTTGCATCATCATTCTATATCATAATTTGCCTCTATTTATTGATATATTTCATATTATGAGGTGTTACTTATGAATTTTCATCTGTTTTTGCATGTTGGATGATTCTTGAAGGATGAACTGCTAGAGTCAGGATTCTGATGGAAAAAAGAGGTGTTTTGATGCAATTTCGCGAAGATCAGAAAAATACCAAAAAAATCATGGAAAATTATATTTTCCCAGAAGACGAAGGAAGACAGAAGGGGAGGCATAGATGGGCCACAGGAGGCCCACACCCCTCCTAGGCGCGGGCCACCCCCTGGCCGCGCCTATAGGGGGTGTGGCCCACCTGGCCGGCCTCCGACTCCGCCCTCTCGCCTATATCTTCCTCTAGGAACCCTAAAACACGAGGAGCGACCACAGAAAGATTATGCCACCTCCGCGGGGCGAAAAACACCGAGAGAGAAAGAGCTCTCCGGTAGACAGATTTCTACTGGGGAAATTCCTTCCCAGAGAGGGGAGATTGTCGCCATCAACACCATCGTCAAGCTAGACTTCATCGGGATCATCATCATCCATACCATCATCTCCACCAGCACCATCATCACCACTCCATCCCGCTGTAACAATCGTGTTAAATACTTGCATAGTTCTTAGGGGAAAATTTCCCGATGTTGATTACTATTGTAGTTGATGCTTGTGAGTGGAACCATTGGATTATTGTTTATGTTTAGATTGTTATCCATCACCATATCATCTTTGATCTTGATCCATATGATGTCCTGTGAGTAGTTCGTTTAGTACTTGAGGACATGGGAGAAGTCATGTTGTTAGTAGTGGATTTGTGTTGAGATATTATTCAATGGTTTAGTATTTAAGTTGTGGTGCTATTCTTCTAGTGGTGTCATGTGAACGTCGACTACATGATACTTCACCATTTATGGGCATAGGGTAATGCATTGTGTATTTGGCTACTAATTGTTGGGTTGCCAGAGTGACAGAAACCTGAACCCCTGTTAGGACACCTTTGCACAAGGGAGTGTAGGATCTCAGAGTTTAAGGTTGTGGTTAGGTTTACATCTTGCTTTACTGTAGTTACGGATGCTTGCAGGGGGTTTAATCACAAGTATGTATTAGTCCAAGTAAGGTCGGTACATTAGCACAGGTTCACCCACACAACACTTACAACACCAAAAAAGGGTACTCAGCTATTTGAAGCGAAAACACTTGACAGAATTCCCATGTGTCCTCGAGAACGTTTGTTCCTTATAAGTATTTCCACCGGCTTGTCCTTTGCTATGAAAGGATTGGGCCACTTGCTGTGTTTGTTCGTTGTCTTTATTACTTGCACTTTGTTTATTTGCTTTATCAAAAAAACCCTAAAAATCGGTTTGCTAAGTATTTACAGAGATTTCCTGCTCCATACCACTAGTCAACACCTTCTGCTCCTCGTTGGGATCGACACTCCTATTTATCGAAAGTACTACGATACACCCCCTATACTTGTGGGTCATCAAGACTAATTTCTGGCGCCATTGCCGGGGAGTGAAGCGCTATTGAAGAGTGGAACTGCTAAAGTAAACTTCTACTGTGAGTATTGCTTTTATTTATGTTTGTTACTTTGTTTCCAATATGGACAACCCACTTGGTTTTCTGTTTGGGAAAACTACTACCACTGTTAGGGTGGTAGATGAACCACCACCTATTGAGATAGATCCTTTTAAGATACCTACAAGTATTTTTGATCATGTTATGGATAATTATTATTTAGGGGATGGAACTGTCCATTGATGACCCACAAGTATAGGGGATCACAACAGTCTTCGCGGGTAGTATTACCCAATTTATTAATTCGACACAAGGGGAGCCAAAGAATACTTGCAAGCCTTAACAACTGAGTTGTCAATTCAGCTGCACTTGGAAATAGTTCTTGCTCACAGAAGTTTATCAATAGCAACAGTTTGTAGTAGCAACAACAAAGCAACAGCAACAGTGAAACATGGGCAATAGTAACAGTAACAGTAATAGTAAACAATGGGATTCGAGTGTGGTAGGCATAGGGATGGATGGACGGCGTTGCATGGACGAGTCTAAACATGTAACTTCAAGATCGAGGGCATTGCAGATAAATAAGAATAAGCATCCAAGTACTAAACAATCCTAGGCATGTGCTCTATATATAGTCATGCGTGCTCGCATTGAGAACATGCACAACATCTTCTGTCCAGCCAGCCTGTGGCAGCGGGGCCTCTAGGGAACTACCGGCAATTAAGGTGCTCCTTTTAATAGAGCATCGGAGCAAAGCATTAACACTCCGTGAACACATGTGATCCTCACACCACAGCCATCTCCTCCCGTTGTCCCAATTTATGTCACTTCGGAGCCTTTGGATCCGGACAATGATATGTGTACATAACTTGCAGGTAAGATCACAAACAATACTATCATAATGATTCAATAATAAGTTCGGATCTGAGATCATGGCACTCAGGCCCTAGTGACAAGCATTAAGCATAACAAGTTGCAACAAAGTCAAATAGCTCTAATAGAGATACTAGGCAATATGCCCTAACAATCTTATTCGATTACATGATAAAACTCATCCAATCCCTACCATCCCCATATCCTACAGCGGGGGATTACTCACTCATGGATGAGGGAAACATTGATGGTTGATGGAGAGGCATTGGTGATGACGATGGCGATGATCCTCCCCAAATTCCCGTCCCGGCAGGGTGCCAGAACGGAGTTTCTGGTTCCGAATCTTGTCTCTGGTGGTGGCGGCACAGCGGAACTCTTTTCTGGAAAACGTCCAACCCCCCTCGGTTTTTAGGTCAAGGGGTAACTTATAGGCACAAAGGGAGCCCGAGGGGGTGCCTGGGGTGGCCGCACCCCCTAGGCGCGGGCAGGGCCACCCACGCCTGGCAGGGGTGCGGGCCCCCCAGGCCTCCACTCTGTTTCGTCTTCTGGCTCTGTGGATCTTCTGGTGAAATATAATTTTTGGCATATTTTCCGGGATTTTTCCTCATAGTTTATTTTCTGCACAAAAATTAGACACCAAGGTAATTCTGCTGAAAACAGTGTCAGTCCGTGTTAGTTGTATCCAAATCACACAAGTTTAGAGGAGAAACAATAGCAAAAGTGTTCGGAAAGTAGATACGTTTTGGACGTATCAACTACCCCCAAGCTTAGCTTATTGCTTGTCCTCAATCAATTCAGTTGAAAACTGAGTGCGATAAAAGAACTTTCACGAACACATTTGCTTCATATGATGTAAATATTCTCAGCACATGAGTAGATGCTTAAACCACTCATGATAAGAAGTATGCAACTAAGTCTACTCAATAGTCATTGCAAGATATGAAGAGAAACCAACTCAATAATAATAAGTAGCATGAAACATAAACATAAGCAACATTGCAATGCTCATAATAAGGTATGATAGAGTGGTATCTCGCTTGCCTTTGTTTGTAGAGCACAATATAAATGCCAAAGCACCTCTGAAGTTCAAGTGAAGACTAGAAGTAAAGATATCAGAGATACAAGCATCAAAGTCATGACATAATTAACCAAGTTTTGGAACAAACACAAGAATGACAACTATGCTCTCAAGAAGGTGCTCATAGAATAAGTGGTGACTCAAACAAGGTTGTGGAAAGGTTTTGAAAAGTTTGAAAGGCTTCCAAATGCTGAAAGGAAGGTACTCATTAGCTTTGAGCTCTCATTGCCCCTATCATAGGCATCTTCATGTGGTTAAGGTGAAAGTGAGGTCCAATCTGAGTTATATGCTTGACAGGCCATAAACTGGAAATCCCAAGTCCCTTGAGTACGAGGGCCGCTCCGCATGCTACTCAACTTTGGTTACCTGTAAGTTCTTGTCATTGTAAATACATGCATATCATCGAGAACCGCCAACGGGGTACCCCTTGCACATGATACAGGAGCTATCCCGTGATCAAAATGACAAGGCAAGCAGACAATGAGCATCTCAGCGATCTTTTTATTTACTATATGCATAGCTTTTTATTGGGGATGCTTCATCAATGCGCATTATGATGATGCTGCAAGTTTCCACCATGATTATGCATGGCTTAGGATAGCGGCCCAGGCGTTTCTCTAACACAATGTATAGACTCCATGAACTCACAGGCTCCCTTTTTATTTCACACTAATGACATCCGCAAACAAAAAAGCAAGGTATCAACTGGATAAAATATCCAAAAAAATGTTGAAAGCGTTCCCCGTGACAGCACGGTTCTGCTGACTCCCAGCATATAATTTGCAATTATATAACTTTCATGGACATGTCACAATGGTTCATGATTATTAGGTGCAAGGAATAAAGTGTGCCAACAAGTTTGTGAGAGCTTTACTAACTAACTTTCTCAAAACAGACAAACATTTTAATTGGAAGAAAACACGGCATATAGAATATGCACTGAAATAGCAAATGATGCTAATAGGTAGGTATGGTGGACACAGTCGACAATATTGGTTTTGGGGAGTTGGAAGCACAGGTAGAGCTCGTACTCAGTGCAAGTGAAGGCTAGCAATAGAGAGGGAGCGACAAATGAGAGAGCAATAACTGTCATAATCATGCTTGCAACAGAACATGACTAATTATGGCATGAAAGTGATACAAGAACTCTGAGGCAAAATAAATCATCGAGGCTTACTGACTATTGTTTAGTCATATGCATGCGTGAGCATGTGCCAAGTCGATTTACATGAAACTTTCAGAGGAGGATACCACAATATCATACCAAGTTATGAATAAAATAATGCAATCAAACATTCATATGACATGCTACAAACTATTAGTAAGTTGGAGCTAAACACAAGAAAGCAAGAACTACTAAGCATCCATAATCACATACACCTTACACGAACAGGCTAAGCATGCTCACAATGATGAGTATATGTACAAAAATGAAAACAAATAGAATTTGTTACCAACCTCTTACCACTCCTCAAGTTGTCTTAATCTCCATTATTGCCCTTCACTTGTGTGACTTGAATAATAACATGAAACCAAACTCCACTGAGGATGGCTAAACCCTGCAAATAACTCACAAAACCAAAGAAAAACAACAAATATTTTTGGTGTTTTCGATTTTTTAAAGAAAGCAAACAAAGCAAAACCAAACAAAGAGAAAGCAAACCAAATAAGAAGCAAACAAAGCAAAATATATTTGGATTTTTTAAGGAAACCCAAAGCCAAAAAGCAAAGAAACAAACAAAGAGAAACAACAAAAATATTTTTGGTATTTTTGTGTTTTTGAGAAAGTAGCAACAAGAACCAAAAAGAAAGCGAAACAACGGATATACAAAGAATCGACCGAACATGATATATTGATGAGTGTGATGTCGGTAAACCTCCCCCCAAGCTTAGGCTTTTGGCCTAAGTGGGGTTCAATAGCGCGGGTAGTAACCCCAAGCTGGTGGGTCATCGTAGGAATGATCATAGTCAGGCGCTTGCGATGAAGAAGAAGACGCGCCCCAATCAAATGCGGGCTGCTGATATGAAGACTCTCCCAAGTTGGAGGGATGAATTGAATCATCTCTCGGCATCCTCTCCAACATTCTCCTCTTGCTGGGAGAGCTCTGCCACATATGTGTCAACCTCCTCCTCCGTGAGCGACCATCTTTGCCTGTTATCAAAGTTAAACAAAGCAGGTACAGGAAAATAAACTATTTTCTCAGTCCTACCCCCTTTCCAACCTCGATGGGCAAAAGATAATTCAAACGGTAAACTTCTCACATTAGCCCCCAAGGAAACAAAACCATGCTAAATCATGGATTCAAGGTCAAGCCTTTCTATAGGTAACTGATAATCTAAATGGTGAGGCTCTAAACCATGGAAAGCTAGCAACCTAGAAGCAATGAGACCTCCACAAATTCCACACTTCTCGCGGTTGGTGGTGAGACGGTAAGCTATCAAAGAACCTAGGTTATAAGATCCAATCCTATTCAAAGCAGATGCGATAAAAGCTAGATCAAAAGAAGATAACTTCCTAGCAATCTTTCTAGCAAGAACACACTTGGTAATGAAATAGGAAAAATATCTAATGGTTGGGAACTGAATGTTCCGAATTTTACCACTTTCTTTTGAGAAGTCGAAACCTTGGCAAATCTCATCATATAAATCCATAAGCGACTTGGGCCTCTCCTTGATCTTCGCACAAGATCCCCACTGAGGTACTCTAATTGCTGCACAGAAATCAGCAAAAGGCAGGTCGACCGGTATATTGTATATTTTGTAATGGACCATGGGATTAGATACATACCAAGTAAACCGGAAGTCCTGCACAAAAGCCATGGTTAGCTTAACAAATTGAAATGGTTCACCTTCAACAAAGTGTTCCAACCCTGCATTGGCAATCTAAGTTTGGAAATCCTGGAAGATTCCCGCAGTTCTCATAAATTCATGGCATGGATATATGGAAGGGAAGACTCCTTCCTCACGATGAACCTTCATTGGCTCAGGCACCATCAAGTCATATTGATTCAGTGGATAAGCACTCATCTTCCTTGCTGAAATTTTTAGACAAACATCAAACCAAGTGATTTCCAAGTTGATAAATGATGAACAACTACTATAGGAACTTGCTAGAGAGCTACAAATGCATCAAAATGAAGTTTCTAAGCATAGAACAAGCATGCAAGCTCACACAACCTGACACCTATAGCAGCAAAATACTCAAGATATAATCTACCAATCACAAATCTAATTGGACAAGCGGAGGAGGCACATACCAAGGAGCAATCCCTCCAAAAATCAGCAGCAAAGATAGGCTGAGCATGGAGATCTAAAATCGCGAGCAATAACAGCAAGAACTCGGGCTTGAGCAAGTTTTCTGGTATTTTTGGGAGAGAGAAAGAAGATGGCTGTGAGGGGGCACCTTGGAGGGGCCTAGGTGGGCCACACACCCCCTAGGCGCCACCCATAGGCAGGTCGCGCCTACCTAGGGTGTGGGTGCCTGGGGTGGCCCCTTGGGTCACTCCAGGTGTCCCTCTACCCCTTTTTCTGAGAAAAAAATTATTTTGAATTTTTTGGGATTTTTCGGGAAACTTGATTTTTGGCCAATTTTCAGGGTATGAAAATTGATTTTCTCGCAGAAATAGACTTTTTCCAGAAGAAGCAAAAGCAAACAAAAACCAAACTACAGAAGTTCTAAGACACTCTAACAAGCAAACAACTAGCTAAGAAGAGCAAAAGCAAAGACTAGGAAGGAGAAAAGTAAAAAAAGCAAGAATAACCACAGTGAAAACATTATTTTGTTCATTAAAATCCTTTTGTTAATAAGGTTGATCAAGTCTTGTTACCAAAACAATCTTATATGAAACAAAACTTTGTATTCCACCAAGTGATTATGTTACCTCAAGCTTGATAGCGATGGCCCCAATCATAATAGTTTCAAAATTTTCTTGTGGAATGGGACAATATATTTCTCCAACCTTGATGCTCTCAATATTTTCAATGGAATTCAGGCAATAGATCTTAGCAACCTTCTTGGGGAAATAGACAGTATGCTCTTTGTCATTAATATTGAATGTTACTTTTCCTTGATTACAATTGATGATACCACCTGTAGTATTAAGAAAAGGTCTCCCAAGAATAATAGACATATTATCATCTTCAGGCATTTCAAGCACAACAAAATTGGTTAGAACCAAGCAATTATGAGCCACTTGCATAGGAACATCCTTACATATACCAACATGAATAGTAGTTAACTTATCAGCCATTTACAAAGATATATCAGTTGGTATCAACTTTTCTAGCTGGAGTCTCTTATAGAGAGAAAAAGGCATAAGACTAACTCCAGCTCCCAAATCACATAAAGCAGTTCTAACATAATTATTCTTAATGGAGCAAGGAATAGTTGGTATACCTGGATCACCAAGTTTCTTTGGAACCTTACCATTGAAGGAATAATTAGCAAGCAAAGTAGAAATCTCCTCATTAGGAATCTTCCTTTTATTAGAGACAATATCCTTCATATACTTTGAATAAGGAGGCAATTTAATAGCATCAGTCAAAGGAATTTGCAAAAATAAAGGTTTCATCCACTCACAAAACTTGTTGTAGTGTTCTTCCTCCTTTGACTAGTATTTCTTACTTGGAAAAGGCATAGGTTTCTGCACCCAAGGTTCTCTCTCTTTACCATGTTTATTAGCAATAAAATCTTCCTTTATGTACCTAGTGTTCTTGGTGTGCTTCTCAGATTCTTCATCAACTTCCTCCTTATCAGGAGCATCATTTTTATCATTACTACTCTTAGTTTCAGCATCAGAGACAGATATACTATTAGGATCTACAATAGGTTCAAGTGGTTCCTCAACTATCTTATGTTTCTTTTTCTTTCTCTTACGAGGACTACCACTACTTTCACCTTGTTGATAATCCTGCTCAATTCTTTTAGGGTGTCCTTCAGGATATAAGGGATCTTGAGTAGCTATACCACTCCTAGTTCTAATTCCATAAGCATGTTTATCTCCAGAGGCATTAACTAGCATATCCTTTTTTTTACCTTAGCAAGTTGATCAAGTTGGGTTTGAACCATTTTAAAGTGTTTACAAAGCATTTTAATATCATTAGAAGTTCTTTCCACATTATCTTTCAACTCTTTAATAGCTCTAGAGTTTTCCAATAAATGTTTCTGAACTTGTTTATTAAAATTACCTTACTTAACAATGAAAATGTCAAGTTCCTCTAAACATTGATCAGGAGGCTTACCAGAAGGATTATCACCTTCATCAAAGTGTTGGAGAGAGTGTACCTCAATAGTAGATGAGTGGGGAATTGGCTTACATAATTCTTCTATAGGAGGTAGATTCTTCACATCTTCAGCTCTAATACCTTTCTCCTTTAGACACTTCTTAGCTTCCTTCATCGCTACATCATTTAATGCAATAACTCCCCTCTTCTTTGGTGTTGGTGTTGGAACTGGTTCAGGCACAACTGGTTCAGGAGTAATAGGCTCAGGTGTATTTAGCTCAGTTGAAGTTCAATCGTCATAATTCTTGCTTATCTTAGCCATTAATTCTTTAGCATCTGTAGGAGTTATTTTCCTAAAAACACAATCAGCAAAACTATCTAGGTATGTCCTAGAATCTTCAGTTAGTCCATTATAATAAATATCAAGAAGCTCATTCTTAGGTAATGGACATCCAGGATGTGCATGAATCAAGGCACAGAACCTTGTCCATGACTTAGGCAATTTCTCTTCTTCTCCCTGTTTAAAATCAAAAATTCTCTGCAAATCAGCATGTCTAGCAATGGGAGGAAAATATTTCTGTAAGAAAGAAGCAATCAAACAATCAGGGCTATCAATGGAAGATCTTAGTAACAAAGTACTTGCGCATCTTAAACCATCAGAGAATAAAGCACTCATAGTGTAAAGCTTATTCATATGAACCACAACACTCTCATTTTCAGTCCCATAGAAAGGTTCTTTCTCAACAATATCTAAATAGGATAAATCAAGAGAAAAATCATAATCTTTATCTTTAATATCTATGGGAGAGGTGGCAAACTTAGGATCAGAGGACAACTTAAGAATAATGGTACGTCTAGCAAGGAGACTCTTAATAGCACTAGTACCATGGGTGTTTCGACACTCTTCAACAAATTCATCAGTAAACTCAATGTATCCATCATTAATATCGTAACTCTCTCTAGACTCGGGTGAGCTAACAGGTGTAACCGTGTCTTCACTAGGAGTTTTGGTATTTCCTAGACTAGCCATAGTAGCATCTCGGAAAGGACCTAATGAACCACTCGCATCAAGCACAGTAGAAGTAACATCATGAGCATCAAAAGCAGTTTTAGACTCAGTAGTAGTAGCAGTGTGTGTAGCATGTGTATGTGGTGGTGTAACAAGCTTACTTATAATAGACGGTGAATCAAGAGCAACAGAGGTGTTTAGGACTGTACCTCTTCTTGTAGTGGATGGTAAAATAGGAAACTTTCCATCACGAGACTTCCCCATGATGAAAGGAGTAGCAGTGAACAATAATAGATCCAAGTGAACTTACAAATAAAGCTATGCTTCCCGGCAATGGCGCCAGAAAATAGTCTTGATGACCCACAAGTATAGGGGATCGCAACAGTCTTCGTAGGTAGTATTACCCAATTTATTGATTCGACACAAGGGGAGCCAAAGGATACTTGCAAGCCTTAGCAAATGAGTTGTCAATTCAGCTGCACCTGGAAATAGTTCTTGCTCACAGAAGTTTATCAGTAGCAACAGTTTGTAGTAGCAACAACAAAGCAACAACAACAGTGAAATAGGAGCAATAGTAACAGTAATCGTAAACTGTGGGATTTGAGTGCGGTAGGCATAGGGATGGATGGACGGGCGTTGCATGGACGAGTCTAAACATGTAACTTCAAGATCTAGGTCATTGCAGATAAATAAGAATAAGCATCCAAGTACTAAACAATCCTAGGCATGTGCTTCATATATAGTCATGCGTGCTCGCAATGAGAACTTGCACAACATCTTCTGTCCAGCCAGCCCATGGCAGCGGGGCCTCTAGGTAACTACTGGCAATTAAGGTGCTCCTTTTAATAGAGCACCGGAGCAAAGCATTAACACTCCATGAACAAATGTGATCCTCACACAACATCCATCCCCTCCGGTTGTCCCAATTTCCGTCACTCGCGGCCTTTGGATCCGGACAATGATATGTGTACACAACTTGCAGGTAAGATCACAAACAATACTATCATAATGATTCAATAATAATTTCGGATTTGAGATCATGGCACTCGGGCCCTAGTGACAAGCATTAAGAACGACAAGTTGCAACAAAGTCAAATAGCACTAATAGAGATACTAGGCACTATGGCCTAACAATCTTATTTGATTACATGATAGAACTCATCCAATCCCTACCATCCCCATAGCCTACAGCGGGGGATTACTCACTCATGGATGAGGGAAACATTGATGGTTGATGGAGAGGCATTGGTGATGACGATGGCGATGATCCTCCCCAAATTCCTCGTCTCGGAAGGGTGCAAGAACAGAGTTTCTGGTTCCGAATCTTGTCTCTGGTGGTGGCGCTGCAGCGGAACTCTTTTCTGGAAAACGTCCACCCCCCCTCGGTTTTTAGGTCAAGGGGTAAATTATAGGCACAGAGGGAGACCGAGGGGGTGCCTGGGGTGGCCGCACCCCCTAGGCGCGGGCAGGGCCCACCCGTTCCTGGCAGGGGTGCGGGCCCCCTAGGCCTCCGCTCCATTTCGTCTTCTGGCTCCATTGATCTTCTGGTGAAATATAATTTTTGGCATATTTTCCGGGATTTTTCCTGATAGTTGATTTTCCGCACAAAAACTAGACACCAAGGTAATTTTGCTGAAAACAACGTCAGTCCGTGTTAGTTGTATCCAAATCACACAAATTTAGAGGAGAAACAATAGCAAAAGTGTTCGGTAAAGTAGATACGTTTTGGACGTATCATCCATCCCGGTGATCATTTGCTTTTTATCCATGAATTATGCGGGTTGTTTAAGTGTGCAGGTATCACAACTGAATAGGTGAAGAAGAAGTTACTCTCTATATCCTTGAAAGGTAGAGCTGAAGAATGGTATAAGCTGCTGAAGAATGGGCAATCCATGGAATGGGAGGAAATAGTACCTCTCTTTTATTCTAAATTCTATCCTCCCAGTGAAATTCATAAGGATAGAAATCTGACATATAACTTTTGGCCTCGTGATGGAGAGAGTACAGATCAAGCTTGGGGGAGATTGAAGTTAATAATGCTTAAATGTCCTATTCATGAACTCCCTAACAATATTATTATCAATAACTTTTATGCTAGGCTTTCTCTTCATGATAAAGATTTACTAGATGTTTCTTGTGCTGGATCATTCACACGTATGAAGGAAGAAGCTAAATGGGATATCCTTGACCGTATTCAAGAGAACACTGAAGCTTGGGAGAATGACAAAGGAAGAAAGTCAAGTATAAACTATGATTATGAATGTATTAAATCTTTTATGGGAACTGATGACTTCCATGATATTAGTAATGAGTTTTGTCTTGACTCCCAAAGTATTGCCAATTGTTTTAAGGCTTTTGCCTCTTACATAGAAATTCCTAAAAATAAGTGGAACAAGTATCATGCTCCTTATAACGATGTTGTTAATCATGTTCCTATTAGAAGCACTGAAGTTTGTACTATTGATCATATTTTGCCTAAACCTTATGTTGAGAAAACACCTTTCCCAGCTAAGGTAAAGGAGTATTCTATGATGATTAGTGCGAATAACAAAGGTACTAAGAAAACTGTGGAACCCGATGAGCAAATGAACAATGAACCTGTGGTAGCTATCGTGAAAGATCTTGTCACTGGAAATATAGAGGATGAGCACATTGTCTTCTGTGAATACGCTTCTAATACTATTTCTCATCCTAGTAAAGCTAGAAAAGCTAGTGTCCCTGTGCTTTCTGTTAAAATTGGTGATCATTGCTACTATGGTTTATGTGATATTGGTGCTAGTTCTAGTGCTATTCCTTATGAGATTTACAGGGAAATTATGCATGAAATTGGTCCTTGTGAGCTTGAGGACATTGATGTGGTTATTCACCTTGCTAATAAGGAAACCATTTGCCCTATTGGTATCGTAAGAGATGTGGAGGTTCTTTATGGTAAGATTAAGTATCGTGATGATTTTCTAGTGCTTAATTCAGCAGCTAGCAAAACTTTCCCTATCATTTTTGGTAGACCTTTCTTGAACACTTGTGGAGCTATTATAGATTGTAAAAAGGAAAAGGTTTTAACTAAGTTTGATGGATATTATTATGAGTTTAACTTTTCCTAATTTGCCAAAGCTCCTTGTGAATATAATTTGCCTAATGAAGATTTCAGGATGGAACAACTTGCTTCTATTGATCCAGTTTATGACCTTGGACCTCCTTTTGATGACTGTAAGTATGCTCATTCTGATGATAAAGTTGTTGCTAGTGACAGTTATATTGTCAACTTTATTCAGAGTGCTACTGAAAATATTATGAGAGAGGGAAACATGGTTTTATGCATCTCAATAATATTAAGTTTCCCTGTTTTATGTTGAAAGCTTTAAAGTTGCATCTGTTTTGTCTTCCTATGCTAATGGCTTTTTGTTTCAACAATTTGTTTTCTCATGATACCCCCATGCATAGGAAGTGGGTTAGACTCAAATGTGTTGGTTATTTGCTTCTTGATGCTCTCTTTCACTTCAAATATTTATCTCCTATGGGAGCACCTTTGAAACTATCAAGCCTAACTTAAAGGCATTAAAGAAAAGTACTTGTTGGGAGATAACCCAATAGTTTTGTCGAGTCTTGAAAGTTATTACCTCAGTAATAGCCGCTCCTTATCCTTTTTGTTTTGGTTTTTTGTCAAGTTCAACTACTTTTGAGAAGTAGAGGAGTTGTGAAAAGTGGCTGTCCTAGGACAGATTTTTGTGCTGCATTGTAAAAATTCGTAAAGGAGCTCAGTACTTCGTATGGAGCTGTATTTTTATGTGCTTGTTCTCCAAGTTGTTACCCAACTTTCATTAGTTTTCCACTTTTTGATTTGAGCAACAGAAGGTTTTCGAAAAAAATCATTTTTACCTGCTGGTCCGTTTTGACAGATTTCTGCCATCATTTGCATTTGCCTCTTATATGGATTCCCTTCCAGATTCTTTTGGGTGTTTGGAAAGGATTTGCTATAGTAGTTTTTATTTTGATGATTTTCAGTTGAAGTGTGAACCTAAAGGTTTATTGTTTTTGCATACACTAATGTTGCCATCAAGGTTTTGTGTGAGATCTTGTAGGAAAGGAATTTTCAGGAGATGGAGAAAAGGAATCTGCAGACTTCGTCTTTGAATAGGTAAAAGTGGTGAAAAGAGAAGGTTCGTGAAAACCTTATCTTTTTATATTTTTGATGTTTTTATTTCATACGGAAGGTTACGAAGTGAAACAGAGGAGGAAGCGGAGGCCAGGATGGCCACACCCACCCCAGGCACGGGCCCCAGCTAGCCGCGTCTAGAGGGGGTGTGAGCCCCCTGAGCTCTGTCTCCGCCTTGTTTTTGTACCAGAACCTTCCTTATGCATTGAAACTTCGTAATATATAACCCTCGTATCCCACGAGGTTCGTGCATCGTGTTCTCGTCGTGTTTTCGTTTCGATTTGTTTCTGTCAGGAAATCTTCTCAAGAGAGTACCATGGTCTCCGCCAACGACAATGGCAAGAAGCCCGTGGAAGAAGAAATGATCGCTTCTAGGTGCGAGGACATGGATTGGAGCGTCGAGGAGGAAGTTAAGATGGAGGAACAAACCACCGCAGGGTCAAGGGCAAGGAAACCTACTTTTGTAGGAGCAATTAACACTGGACGTGCTTTTTCTCGTAACATGCAGGGGATTATAGCCTCTGTTCTAGACTTCAGATTTTGCCCTGAGGAAGTGGAAGCCCTTCGAACCACAAATGAGTTTTGTGACAAGTACCGTGCTTTGAGGATGAAGGTGGATATACTCCAAGAGGATGAAGGTTTTCTTACCCTAAACAAGAGAACACCACCACCTAAGGAGTAATTCGTCATCAGGTTTGGCATCCCCTTGGCTTGTTCCAAGCTTGGGGGAGTGTCGCGGTATCACATCATTATCTTTTATCTTTTACCTTTTTAGTGGATTCATATCTTTGGTAGAGAAGTTATCTTATAGGTTGGTTTGCATTGTGGAAGTATATCTCCTTTAGTTGATTATCTATGTATCCCTTGGTGTGACTGCCTTTATGGAATATTAATGAGAAGTCTCATCTTTTACTTTTTGCACTTCTTATTTTAGTTTGCAATCTCTATTATATGATTGATCTTGTTGATCAGTATTGGCATCACTTTCGGAGCATCAAGTAGATCTAAATTGGTTTTGGCAAACCGAGCTCTAGTCAGTAGCAACACTTTTTGAGGTTTGGAAGGAAAAGAGAAAAAGCTTGGAGGTATTTTGTATCATTTATTTTTCTTTCTTGATTGGCTCATAAGCTTAGTATTCTTTATTTAAGATCTTTTGTGTATTCAAGGAATATTGCATGTTTGGATTTATCACTTGTAGGTTTACTTGTTTCTTTCAACTCTTTTGCTTGCTACCCAGCCTTGCTAGCCAAAAACCTGTTTTGAGAAGGCATACTTCTCATGCATCCAATCCCTTTGAACCAAACCTGTGCCATTTGTGTCCACCATATCTACCTATTAGCATCATTGCTATTCCAAGCAAATTCTCAAACTTCATCTATCTTTCGAATTAAAAATTATTTTGTTATGTGAAAACTAGTTAGTAAATCTCTCACGAACATGATGGAACACCTTATTTTCTTGCCCGTAGTAAACTTGAACCATTGTGTCATCGAAGTTGTATATGCTTGCATCTATACGTTGGGATTAGCAGAACCGTGTTGTCACGGGGAACACTTTCAACACTTATGGATACATATCTAGTTGATATCATGATCTTTTATTTGCGGATGTCGTCGGTGTGAAATAAAAGGGGAGCTTGTAAGTCCATGGATTTATGTATGTGTGTTAGAGAAACGCCTGGGCCACTAGCCTAAGCCATGCCTAATCATGGTGGAAACTTGCAGCATAACCATAGTGTAACATCCCAGCATTTAGAAACTAATGAAGGGTAGATATAGGATTATGGAATGTTGCATGCATTCATCTGTGAAATGTGGGTAAAATTTTCGCCAAATTAAAACCTTAAGTGATCAATGTTTCTTTCATACTTTGAGATTAGGTTTAGTCTTAAAGGATGATTGTAATAAACTTTGATATGATCTTTAAGGAATTATGTGTTTTAAAATGAATTTGAATTTTAAACTTAAGTGTTTGAATTATAATTCAAAGGAATTAGAAAAAAGGGTTTGAAACTTGATTTAATTATGAGTTAATTATTTTAACTCCAAATATTATCTAAATAAAACAATCATGAATATGAAAACTTATTTCATATTATCAATATATAAACAAGTTACAAAGAATGTAACTTACTGAAACCATTTTCAAACTTCATAATTATAAAAGAATAAAGAATAAGAATATTCTTTATTAATAATAATATAATCTTTATTACAATGGAATAAAAAGAAAATTACAAAAGAATAAGAAAATTACATTGGATCATTTTATAACTATTTTATATCTAAACCTAAACTAATTCTTCATCTTCATATCTGTACCTACAAAACAAAGACTAAATAAAAACAAAAGAAGGTTAGTGTTAGTATTATTTCTCTCAGAGATGTTAGTGAAGTGCACTAGACAAATTCATCATTGAGAAATTATAAAAAAAGGGGCAAGTTTCACCAATATGAAAGAATCCATCTTTCATAAATTCAAAGCCAGAAGTCAAATGACAGCCAAGAGGGGCAAATTCACCAGCCAGGTGAAAGTAACCTGGTCATAGTAAGTTTCAAAATTCTGAACATATCCACAAGTGCACAACAAGCACACAGGCAGGACACACACCAACATGCATGAGGTGTGTTGTCAACCCCACAGAACAGCCCAAACTCACAAAACCACAAGCACTGTCGTGGAGTGGCACATTAGTGCATCTCTCCACTGCACACACCCAAGAACAGCCAGCCTAGATAGCAGCTAAACCAAGCACAACAGCCAACAACCAAACCACCAAGGATCAACCAAACATCACCAGGATGGTGACATAAGGAGGGGGAAGGATCAGGTGGACAACAAGGCTAAGTCCAGGAGCTAGGAGGAGCAGGCTAGCTCAAGGTCAAGCACAGGAGCTCAGCAACACCAGATCAAGATCATCACCACTTTACTCCACCATCATCAGATTTTGTGGTGAGTTTCATAAAACCTTCACATGATCTATCATCTTATTTAGAGAGAAGCATGTGTTGTTTTATAAAACAAACCCTCAAAAAGCACCCAAGTGAGGTGAATCCATCATAGGGATTTCTTTTAAAACTCTAAAATCAAACAACAAAGTACCTGGATCCAGCCAGAGCTCAGAGCAACATCATTGCTCTGGATTAGGCTATATATTACAATTAAAGCCTAAATATATCTATGATCTATTCTTAGGCACATCCCTAAAGGAAGAGTAGCACCTTAGGAACAAATCTTTGGATCCATAGAATGATGAAGCTCACTATCATTTTTCCAAGTTTTGATTCAAAAACAATAGCTGGTACCACTACCAGGACTATCTAGATGAACCAATTAGATAAGATCTGAATCCCTAAGCCTCAGAACAACATCATTGGTCTTATGGAATTCAGAGAAGAGCATCTCCATTTATCTTATAAAGCCAAGTTTGTCTTAAGCCTAAAACAACCCAATCAATGGGTTAGAATCAAACTTGTGTGCCATACCATGATGGTGTCACAAGAACAATCCATTATGAATCAGGATAGACATTAAATCATCATAAATTCAGACAATCAACTCACTAATCATTTTTATTAACACAGGAATCATCACGAGGATATTCCTATATTAAACTTCACTGTTTGAGATCATGATGATCTCAAACCACACACTTGTTCTAAGCCAACATCACTAGGACAGTGATTTTATTATGTCATAACCATGATCATAAACCCAGAGATGACAGTGAAAACTTATCAAGTCACTGACTTAATCAAGCATGCTTCCCAAGTAACCATATCATCTGAATCAGATGCAATCCAAGCATCAAATCATCTAGTAAGCCACCAGAAACATCATAGATCATCTTAAGCAACAAGCCTCAGGCCAATAATCATTTAGCATGTGTACAGACCATCCAAACATGATTCAATTCATCCAATACATGATCAATCACATAACAGGAACCCTAAATGGATAATCAACCTAATCTGAGTCAGACAGTAGCCGAATGGGACACTGCCAGCATCTAGCATCGAATCAGCAAGCATAGAGAGCACTAGGGGAGAGAAATAAAACTCACCGTAGGTCCTCGCTGAAGAATAGAAGGGCAAGTAGAGGGGCCGACGACCATGGCGGCACGGGGAGCACCCCAGAGGGGGAGCTGCAACCCGCATGGCGCCACGGTAGCGACCCTGATCACGACTGGAGGTGCAGAGCATCACCTCGACGCACGACGACCACGACAGCACCTGGATCCATGCCAATCCCCAAACCCTAGGGTTTGGGACGGCATCGATCCATTGCAGGAGAGCCTGAGGCTCGAATCCAATTGGATGGAACAAACGGGCGTCGTCGACCAGAACGGCCTACGGTGGCGGGAATCGCCGGTGGCGGCATCGCCGACCACATGGTCGGGGTCAGAGGAGGAGGATGAACTCGAGGGAGAGAGAGAGGCAGTGAGGAGTGGGCCGAGCTGGGCCAGACCCTTCGGGGTGGTCCTTTTTGTCCACGACTAATGGGCCACTAGGGCCCAATAAGTATAACTAGCCTAGAAACCTTTTCAGGCCTGTTTTAAAAAAGGAAAAGACCAAAATACCCCTGGACTTAATTAAATCTTAGAAAATAAAATGAAAAACCAAAAATTATAAATAAAATATTTTTGGATTCACAATAATCCAATACTATTCAAATAAAATATAATATAAAATTTTAGACATTTAAAATTTTATAAGAATTTTGTAATTTATATATTCCTTATGGAATTTTACAAAATTATTGAAAGATGATAAAAACAAATAAAAATAATTTTCATTATATATTAATATTATGGTATTTTTGAAAAATACTAAATAAATATTTAATAACAATTTTAATGTATAATTGATAATTCCTAAAAGAATTATTAAATCAATAAAAGTCAAATAAAAATGAAATAAAATAAAATAATTCAATATATGTTATAAATATTAAAAGGTAATATTTATAAATCCTTTATTATTAAAAAGAAATTTTTTAATAATGGGGTGAATGCATATCAAGTTAAATGATGCATGACATTATTGCATAATCATTTTGCTTCTTTAAATATTGTCCTTACCGAGCAATAATGATGTTTTTGTAGACATAGAAGCTCAAGGTCCAGTGCAAGCATAAGACTTCACTACCTTGCCATCACAAGGCAAGTTCATCACTTGCTCATGTCCTTTGAAGAGTCTTTATCTAAGTACTTGCAAATTGTGTGTTATCATATATGCTATAAAAGAAAGAAAATATTATTTTCACAAATGAAGAAATTTTAGATATCATCCTAAGTGGTGATATGATGGAGCAATAGAACTTAGAGTTATAATTGCAACAATGATGATCAAGTATGGACTTAATAACCCCTGACATCAGTGATTCTAGCGCCGTATATTACGCGTTAGCCATGAGATTTGGAATGGGACAAAGAAGTCAGTTGTATCTTCTTCCTCTCGCATGAAGCCGGATGTGCAGGTCGTGGCTGTTATCCACGTAGCGTGCATATTAATTGGTAATTCGTAGAGGATATGCAGCATATGGGTGGGAACCCTCATCGTCCCACGATAGTTCTGGCATCTAACGGTTTGTACAAACCATTGCCGTAATTCATTATGTGGGCATGGCGTACACCAAGGAGGCATGCGGGGTCACGAAGGGGGCAGTGATTGGCTTGGACCAACTACTGGGCCCCACATCATGGAATTGTGGACGGGAAAGTACGCCCAATTGTGCAACAAGGGTTGATCTCTCATGGGTAAAGTAACGCACCTCTGCAAAATGTAAGAATTGTAACTTGTTACGCCCTGTTCCGGGAAGGAGCTACGAACGCGGCAGGAAAGGAACTCTATGAAAGTTCTGGTCAACCTGTGAAGGCTGATTGTCATAGATTTTCATAATAAAATCAATCTTTGAAGAAAGATTTACAAAAATTGCATAGTGCCAAGGATTTATAATCCAAGGTGGTAGTTAGAACATCAAACTTCCCACCTTGCATATAATGAACTTGTTGGGTAACGCTGTTACTCATTCTTTCCTTTGATCCCTTGCTTAGACTCTGAGGATCCCGAAGACGTGCCAATGTATGCAGCCGAATGCCACAAAGATGTGTTCTATGAGGAACCTGATCTGTCCGGAGGAGTTGAAGGAGCGGATTACGAAATCCTCTATGGTGTCAATGATAATGAGTCCAACTAAGTATCCCTAGTTAATAGTAACCAACGGAGCCGAGCAGCATGAACTCTATAGAATAAGCTGTTGAGCTCAACTCCTAGTCGGAGTTGTTACTTTTAAATTCCGCTGAAACACTTTATATTTTGGTTTGTAAGTTGAATATTTTGGAAGTTTCGAACTTCCGGTATTGTAATAATAATAATGTGTGTACTTTTGTAATATGGACCCGCAATGTTTCTGTTGTACCACTCTGAGGGATGTGATATTTACGGAACGGTGTTCTGTGGATGTCATGTCAACGAATATAGTGTACTACACATGGAGTGGTATGTTGGGTCACCGCACATAGTGAGCAATCTCTGAAGCATCCTTAATAAAAACCTATGCAAATAGCAAACAAAAAGATCGCTGAGATGCTCACTGTCTGCTTGCCTTGTCATTATGATTATGGGATAGCTCTTGTATCATGTGCAAGGGGTACCCCGTTGGCGGTTCTTTATGATACACATGTACTTACAATGACAAGAACTTACCGGTAACTAAAGTTCAGTAGCATGAGGAGCGGCCCTCTTACTCAAGGGACATGAGATTGCCAACTTATATTTCGTCAAGCATATACTCCATCTTTGTTCACTTTAACCTTAATCACCTCAAGATGCTTATGGTAGGGGCAATGAGGGCTCAAAGCTAGTAAGTACCATAATCTTTTGGAAGCTCTTTATGAACTTGAAATCCCTGGTTCGCTCTATGAAGGGCCTTTCTTCTATTTCTAAGTTGAGTCAGTAAACCTATTTCCTCTCTATCTCCAGCAAGCATTTGAGTTATTGTGTTTCAAGCATTCATATGATGATTTATTCAATCATGTTCTTTATCTTCCTTGTTTGCACAAGACTCTTATATGTTGAGTATTACTTTGAAAGCCATCATTGTGAAAAACCCTTTTGTTTGAGCAAAGAGTACTCTTATTGTGAAAACTTCTTCAAAAGCTTTTTGTGAAACTGTTTCTAGCTGTTCTCTGACCAAGAACAAAGTTTGCCAATTCCAATTATGATTTATCTTTATGCATCCCTTTTGTGACTCCTATACTTGTTGCAAGCTAAGTTATATAATGGTGAGTTGCTTTCTTCTATGAGTTGTGTAATGGTAAGTGTGATGCTTCTTGTCCGTATTCTTTTATCGACACTTCACTCCATAAACCTGTGGACATGTTTACTGAGCTCAGTTTTCGCTTGGGGACAAGCGAAGGTCTAAGCTTGGGGGAGTTGATACGTCTAATTTGCATCACCATTCTATATCATAATTTGCCTCTATTTATTGATATATTTCATATTATGAGGTGTTACTTATGAATTTTCATCTGTTTTTGCATGTTGGATGATTCTTGGAGGATGAACTGCCGGAGTCAGGATTCTGATGGAAAAAAGAGGTGTTTTGATGCAATTTCGCGAAGATCAGAAAAATACCAGAAAAATCATGGAAAATTATATTTTCCCAGAAGACGAAGGAAGCCAGAAGGGGAGGGGTAGATGGGCCACAGGAGGCCCACACCCCCAGGCGCGGGCCACCCCCTAGCCGCACCTACAGGGGGTGTGGCCCACCTGGCCGGCCTCCGACTCTGCCCTCTCGCCTATATCTTCCTCTCGAAACCCTAAAACACGAGGAGCAACCACAGAAAGATTCCACCGCCTCTTCGGGGCGGAAAACACCGAGAGAGAAAGAGCTCTCCAACAGACAGATTTCTTCCGAGGGAATTCCTTCCCGAAGAGGGGAGATCATCGCCATCAACACCATCGTCAATATAGACTTCATCGGGATCATCATCATCATCCATACCATCATCTCCACCAACATCATCATCACCACTCCATCCTGCTGTAACAATCGTGTTGAATACTTGCATAGTTCTTAGGGGAAACTTTCCTAGTATTGATTACTATTGTAGTTGATGCTTGTGAGTGGAACCATTGGATTATTGTTTATGTTCAAATTGTTATCCATCACCATATCGTCTTTGATCTTGATCCATATGATGTCCTGTGAGTAGTTCGTTTAGTACTTGAGGACATGGGAGAAGTCATGTTGTTAGTAGTGGATTTGTGTTGAGATATTATTCAATGGTTTAGTATTTAAGTTGTGGTGCTATTCTTCTAGTGGTGTCATGTGAACATCGACTACATGATACTTCACCATTTATGGGCCTAGGGGAATGCATTGTGTATTTGGCTACTAATTGTGGGGTTGCCGGAGTGACAGAAACCCGAACCCCCATTAGGAAACTTTGCACAAGGGAGTGTAGGATCTCAGAGTTTAAGGCTGTGGTTATGTTTATATCTTAATTGCTTTCCTATAGTTGCAGATGCTTGCAGGAAGTTTAATCACAAGTATGTATTAGTCCAAGTAAGGTCGGTACATTAGCACAGGTTCACCCACACAACACTTACAACACCAAAGAAGGGTACTCAGCTATTTGAAGCGAAAGCACTTGACAGAATTCCCATGTGTTCTCGAGAACATTTAGTCCTTATAAGTATTTACACCGGTTGTCCTTTGCTAAGAAAGGATTGGGCCACTTGCTGCGTTTTTTCGTTGTATTTATTACTTGCACTTTGTTTATTTGCTTTATAGAAAACCCCTAAAAATCTGTTTGCTAAGTATTTACAGAGATTTCCTGCTCCATACCACTAGTCAACACCTTCTGATCCTCGTTGGGATCGACACTACTATTTAGCAAAAGTACTACGATACACCCCCTATACTTGTGGGTCATCATGAGTATAAGTGATAAACTGCGGTCAAACAATTCCTTACCACTCCCCTTTTTTGATAAGGAGCTCTTGCTATTATATTCACCCTCCAACCCGTCTTCTTTGAAGTTAGCGTTAGCTTTGTCCTTAGAAGGAGTGGCGGCCTTAGAGGCAGATGGAGGAGGGATTGTGGTGTATAGAGAGATGCAATATCATTTCACGCATCTCTTCCTTTTTGTCTCCAAGCATTTAATCAAGGTTGTTTCCAACGTCTTGAGATCATCCATTGTGACCTTATCCACGACCTCACTACCATCGGCCCTAGTACCCATACTCTCTTAGGCGATAAAGCCCGAATAAAGAGCCGAGACTCTGATACCAATTGAATGGATCGTATGGGAACCTAGAGAGGGGATAGGTTCTGCTCCAAATTTTAATTCCTTTTCAATTTTAGGCTTGACACAAAGGTAAATTCTCTAGATATGCAACTACGGAGAATTTCCGTATATGAAAACCTAACTACTAAGCGAGTAAAAGCGAGGAACGAGGTAACTGTAGTGGAGCATGCGGAGACACAGGATTTGTTTGAACCCAGTTCCTTCCTTGTTAAGGGAAGTACGTCTGCGTTGGAGGGGTGGGAGGTACTAAGACCACCACGCCACAATAGGCCTCACCCTGTTCTCTGATGGATCTCTCCACCAAATTCCTGATCCACCTTTCCACTATTGGTGCCATTTGAGGCGGGAACCGATGCATTTACAGCACTAGCGGAGCACACATCAACTACTGAATTGGAGGCTCCCATGATAACAACAAGCTGCCGCAAGAACAAGATTAATCAACAACCGAAATAGAGATCTAGATATTTTCAAGAAATACTAGATCAAGAATTCTCCAAGTGAATGGAGGGTAAGTGTCAACACCCGGATTTTCAATCCTAGATGCCTGTTATGCCATACATCGCAATCCCAGGATTACCATTTTTGCGAGACATAATAGAATTGGATACCATAGTACATCATCCATTACAAACGATACATAAGTTCTTACACAAATAGGGATCTCATGATCCAGTTCTTAATACAACATCAAGCAGCGGAATACGTAATAATAACGGTAGCGTAGGCGAAGCTCCATCTTCGGGATCACAGGCAATGCTGACGATGGGAGATGATCCTAGTTGTCGTAACCTTCCTGGGGCCCATCTTCCAGGTACTCCTCTTCATAGTCTGGCCATGGGAATAGCCAGGGACAAAGCCATGAGTACTCTTTAAGTACTCGCAAACTAATACTAACAGGTAAGGGGTTTTTGGATAATAGGACACTAGGCTCTAAGGTTGTTTTGCAAAAAGCCAGGTTTATCTCTACTATGTTCCAAAGCTAGTCACAGTTTTATAACTCCTAAGTGGGATCTTGTAATTCAGGTCACAACTCTGTTGTGGTCAAGTCAAAGTCTTAATTCATTTGACAAGTCATTTTGAAAAGTCTGACGGGGGAACAGTATGGCCACTCCAACTGTCCATAACCGCGGACGCGGCTATTCGAATAGTTTGACATTCTGTAGAGATTGTACACTTTCACCACAACATTCGATACATCCGTCAGGAACAAATCCTGAATTCCTCATACTCAGTATGCGGATAATCAATCCTAACCTTTCGATTACACGCCCTAGTATAAGCACCTCTCCTGTGAGTTTGGCCTCCCAACCATGACCAACTATCATCTTGGGTACTGCACAGGTGGACAATCTTCACAAGGTAGCCTTAGCTCAGACCTTGGCCGTGAGGGAACTAATACTAAGGAATATAAGTTTCCAGTCAAGCCCTACCCAATCTTCGGGTATTGTGGTTGTACGATAAAATTGGAATGGTATCGCATCCAGACAACCATCAGTTTTATAAAGATCTAAGGCTCATGCCTCAACATTTTTATCACCAAAATTCTCAAGTGTTTGGAAACACATGTCCAAAACATTTCAATAGAATGATCCATCATTCCAAGGTTTTCATAACCATTTTTCCACCAAGTATTCCCATCTAAAAATTGATCAAGTTTTGTGCTTAGCACTAGCATCTACAGGTGGGGGTAGTACTAATGAGGGGTGGTAACTAGTGGAGTTTCAACGAAGTACAACCTCATGTCTAAGGCTGATGTCAAGGTTTCTAACTTAGGCCAAATTTTATGCTCTTTATGCAACCTTCAGCTTCTTTCCAATATCTACCAGTCACTTAAGTAACTCTAAGTAAGCTTTGATAAAGAAATAGAGTAAGAAGCTTGCACATAAAACTAGGATTGGTTTATCAAGTGGGTATGATCACATATGCTTAAGGCATATAGTAGTCATAGAACAAGTATGGGTTTGTTGCATCAGTAGGGTATCTTGCAAGGGTTAGCTTGCATAGGTCAACTTGATTAGTAAGGCTTGCATAGGTATAGTATCAGCTTGCATCAATATTAGTATAAGCTTGCATCAATATCAGTATAAGCTTGCTAAATTGCAAGTGTTAGCTTGCAAGGTTACTAGCTTGCCTTGTGCAGAGCAGTGGTTGAAGTCCTCCTCGGCTTCTTCTTCGTAGTATCCTCCTTCCTCCTCGTATCCTTGGTCGGTACTAGCGTCTATGAATAAATACGAGGTACACAATCACCAAACAATACTTAACTACTTGCACTCATCACACACAAGGGTCCTATGGATGATCTAGCATCATCCCTAACATTACAAGGTTAGGGCTTGATTTAAATCCTTTTATTTTTATAAAAGTAATTTCTACTCATTGAAAAACTACTTAAGATTTTATATTCTCCAAACCCAACATGGGATCATGTGGACACATGTCATCACCACATATTGTAGTCCATGGGAATGTGATTTAAAGTGGTGTCACAATTTAATAAGGTTTTACCCTTTTATTTTAATTAATTAAAGTGGATAGAAATGCTTATGTAGCATTCTTTTATTACTTGAACATTATTTCTGCAAGTAAACCTATATATTTTTATATATTCTGAAAGGTATGGTTAAATGTGATTTTTGAGAGTTGGAATCAACTCAAAAGCTATTATGGTTTAAATTTGAAAAATGTTTGAATGCAGAAAAGCTTCTGCCTTGTTATTTTTACCATGGGTGATCTATAGATCCAAATGACTTGAATCCAACGAGCTTGGATTCAGCATTCACAGACCTTTCCAACAAAATTGGTTTCATTCAATTTGGTGCACTGAATCGACCTGGGTTGATTTTTGAAGTTGGGTACAGAAGTGTGTTTGAATTGAAATATAAAAAGGTTTAATTTGAATAACTGGGCTGCGCGAGAGAAGTTACTGGGCCGGCCTGCTAAGCGCAGTGCTCCCGCGGGCTGCTTAAGTGGGTGTCCCCACTCGTCAGTGACACGGGGCTGGGCGAAGCGGTATGGGGCGACGTGGATCGTTCGATCTAGTTCTAATCTAACGGCTGGGAGTCATCGTCGAGCGAGACAACGCCGGCGAGAACGAAACCTAGCACGGCCAGTGAGGGTTGCTGGAGGCTCACCGGGGTACTGGCGAGGGTCGGCAAGGCGGGCGAACGACGAAGTCGACAACGGCGAACTCAGGGGTGGTCGCGGCAGCTCCTGGGGCGGCTCCAATCGCTGGCTCCTTTCTTCTCCGGCAGCGGCAGACTCCAGTGAAATTCCGGCGAGGTGGTGCTCACCTTGCTCTGAGAATGGTGTGGCACGATCAGTGAGGAGAGGGGAGTGAGATGGTGTGAAGAATTCGTGCGGGGGTGGCCTCTATTTATAGTCGAGCGAGGGGACCGTCGGGGCGCACGGTGAGCTCATCGGGGGCGATGTTACAGGCGGCTAATGGCATGGGCAAGGGTAGGGGATGGTGATGTGTCTCCTGGTGATGCTCAACGACATGGTCGCGAGGCATGGGGCGGTGTGGTTTGGTCTGGAACGGGCGATGCTCTGCGCGGCAGAGGCGGCGTCTTCGACGGCGGGCGGTGGCTGTGCGGCACGGGGCGGCAAACGGGGATGTCTGACGGTCTCCTGGCTTGATGGCGATCGTGTATGCACGCGGCGAGGGCGGCGCGCGGTCTGTGGGTGATGGTCGGGGTTGGCACTCTGGCGCACGCTCGACATGGTCTGGGCGCGGCTTGTGCGCATGGTCCAGGGCTTGGCAACGCTTGCGGCTGGGACAGTGAGTGGCGGTGGATGGTGGGCTGTCTCCTAGACAAGGTTGGCACGGCTAGTTCTTCCTCTAGCTTCCTGTCCACAATGGGGTGACATTGGGGTGCTTGCCTGTTCATCATTAATGGCAATGGCAAGCTCACAGGGGTGCTAGTGTTGGGCTAATATTTCTAGATGATCTACTGAGCTGTGTGTGAGATAACTAGGGAACAAGTTAGGCAAGAATCACTGCTCACAATAGTGTTTGATGTTTTGTTTGATTTGTGTCTACAACCTGTTTGATGAAATGGCCGCATGAAATCAAGTTTTGAATTTTGAAATGATTTTTGGTGGGTTTGCTAGATTGGTGCTGGTGAGTCTGCAGATGCTTGGGTTTTGAAAGTTGAGCTTGTTTGAGTGGGTTTTGAAAAAGTGGGATCTTCACATAGGAAGAAGATTCAATTTTGAATTGTCATTTAAACTATGCATTTGAAAGTTTCTGGATGATCACAAAGTGGGCCTTGATACTTTGTTATGAGTACAATCAAGGGGTGCAAAGATCCAGAAAAGTTTCTGTTGAGTTTTGAAAGTTTGGGATAGCCAAAGTAGGCATGGGAGTTAAATTGGTCAAAGTGACCATTCACTTAATATATTTGTTTTGATTTACTTGTCTTTAGGAAAAGTGTGGGAAATGTTTTAGATGATGTTTATTTCACCTAAGAAACATTTTACAAGCAATGGATCACACAAACAAGGTGGTTTTAAAGAAATTCAAAATCCATGCATACACATATGCATGCATTCATGATTTTATTTAGAAAAGTTTTTGTTAACCCTAATCTTGATGATTAGTGTTTGAGGATCTAAGTTTAGTATTTTTGGGATGTTACAAACCTTCCCCCCTTAAACAAAATCTCGTCCCGAGATTTGAAAAAGGACAAAAAGATTACCTAGGATTTGAAGAGATCGGGAAACTCCGTCATGATGTGATCTTCGCGTTCCCAGGTAGCTTCCTCTTCCGTGTGGTTACTCCACTGAATCTTGAGAAACTTGATGCTTCGGGTTCGGGTAGTTCGAAAAGCTTCTTCCAAAATGTGGATGGGTACTTCGGGATAGGTCAGGTCATCATTGATCTCTATGGTCTGGTGATCGATATTCTTGAACACTTCGGTCTTCTCGGGAACTTCGAGACACTTGCGAAGTAACGAGATATGGAACACATTGTGCACAACTGACATCTCTTCAGGTAATTCTAGTTGATACGATACTTCTCCTCGACGGTTCAAAATTTTGAAAGGTCTGATATATCTGGGGGCTAACTTTCCTTTGAGTTGGAAACGCTGCATTCCCTTCAATGGTGACACTTTCAGATAAACAAAATCTCCTATATTGAAGGCGAGGTCTCGACGTCTCTTGTCGGCATAACTCTTCTGTCGGGATTGGGCGGTCTTGAGGTGCTCACGAATCTTGTGAACCTTTTCTTCTGCTTCTCGTAGGATGTCGGGTCCAAAAATCTGACTCTCTCCTACTTCAGACCAGTTCAAAGGGGTGCGACACTTCCTTCCGTACATGAATTCAAATGGGGCCATTTGCAAACTGGCTTGGTAACTATTGTTGTAGGAAAATTCTGCAAACGGCAGACAGTCTTCCCACTTGGATCCATATTCTAGTACACACGCTCTAAGCATATCTTCGAGTATTTGGTTTACTCGCTCCGTTTGTCCATCGGTCTAAGGGTGATACGCGGTACTGAAATCTAGGCGGGTTCCTAAACCTTCTTGGACTTTCTTCCAGAATCTCGAGGTAAACTGAGTTCCTCGATCCGATACTATGTTCTTGGGGACTCCGTGCAAACTAACTATTCTAGCGATGTATAACTCCGCTAGCTTCAAACTCTGATAGGTGGTTTTGACGGGCAAGAAATGGGCGACTTTGGACAATCTGTCCACTATGACCCAGATAGAGTCATTTCCCCTACTAGAAGTAGGTAGTCCAGTGATAAAGTCCATTCCTACAGAATCCCATTTCCATTCCGGAATTTGCAAAGGTTGCAACAATCTAGCGGGTCTTTGATGTCCTGCCTTGACTCGCTGACATATATCACACTTGGCGATATAGCTTCCGATTTGTCTCTTCATCTTATGCCACCAAAATTGCTCCTTCAAATCTTGATACATCTTAGTTCCTCCGGGATGGATAGAATAAAGAGTATCATGAGCCTCCTTCAAGATAACTTCTTTCAACTCCGAATTTGCTGGTACACAAAGGCGTCCTTTGTACCATAGAACTCCTTCTTCGTCCTCGGTGAATCCGGGTACTTTGCCTCTACCGATACGACGCTTGATTCCGTCGATACTAGCATTTCCCTTATGTGCTTCTTTAATCTGACTGATCAAAGTGGGCTGAAGTTCTATGCTAGCCAAAAATCCTTCACTTACTAATTCTATTCGAAAATCTTCCATCTCCTTGTGCAGACTTGGTTGCTCCTTCAAAATCATGGAGTTCAAGCGGCACGGCAATCTGCTAAGGGCATCTGCTACCACATTGGCTTTACCAGGGTGATAGTGAATGTCCAGATCGTAATCCTTGATTAGCTCAATCCATCTTCTCTGCCTCATATTCAACTCTTTCTGAGTAAATATATACTTTAGGCTCTTGTGATCCGAATAAATCTCACAACGATTTCCCATCAGGTAATGTCTCCATGTCTTCAGGGCTAGAACTACGGCAGCGAGTTCGAGGTCATGGGTTGGGTAGTTTTGCTCATGTTGCTTCAATTGCCGAGATAGATAAGATATAACTTTGCCTTCTTGCATTAGCACACATCCGAGACCAATCTTGGATGCGTCACAATACACATCGAAGGGCTTCGTGATATCCGACATGATTAAGATTGGGGCTGAAATCAATCTCCTCTTGAGTTCTTGAAAACTCGCTTCACATTTGTCTGTCCATTCAAACTTCTTGTCCTTCTTCAGCAATTGGGTCATGGGTCGGGCGATACTCGAGAATCCTTCTACGAATTTGCGGTAATATCCCGCCAATCCGAGAAATGCACGAACTTGGGTTTGAGTGGTCGGGGCTTGCCAATCTTCTACATCTTTCACTTTGGCAGGGTCAACAGCAATTCCTCCGGCTGATACAATGTGACCTAGGAATCCTACCTCCTGTAACCAGAATTCACATTTGCTAAACTTTGCATACAACTGATGCTCTCTAATGGTTACAAGAATGGTCCTTAGGTGTAGCTCATGTTCTTCTTCTGATTTGGAATAAATCAGAATGTCATCGATGAAAACAACGACAAACTTATCCAGGAAGTCCATAAAAATCTTATTCATGAGGTTCATGAAATAAGCGGGGGAATTGGTTAATCCAAAAGACATGACTGTATACTCATACAATCCATATCTGGTGGTAAAGGCAGTCTTTGGAATATCCTCTACGCGAATCTTGAGTTGATGATAGCCAGTTCTAAGATCAATCTTAGAAAACACTTGGGCACCGGTCAACTGATCAAACAAATCCTCTATCTTGGGCAAGGGGTACTTGTTCTTGATGGTGACATCATTCTACTTCCGATAATCCGTACACAAACGGTTACCTCCATCTTTCTTGTCCACAAATAAGACGGGTGATATCCATGGTGACGCACTTGGTTGAATCAATCTGATTTCCAACATGGAATCTAGTTGCTTCTTCAGTTCTTCTAACTCCGATGGGTTCATACTATAGGGTCTCTGGGCTATGGGTCCTGTTCCGGGGATTAGTTCAATGATAAACTCGATATCCCGATCTGGGGGCATACCGGGCAAAACATCTGGAAATACATCAGGGTATTCACAGACTATCCGGACTTGGTCAATGGTAGGTTGGGCTATACTCTTGTTACACTTGAATTGGCGAGGTAAGGTTTCAGATATATGCTCGACTGATATTCCGGTGGTACTGGTCATGGTGATGGCTTTCTTGGCACAGTCAATCAATCCTTTATGTTTAGACATCCAATCCATTCCTAGTACTACTTCCAAACCTTTAGTTCTGAGTACTATCAGATTAGCATAAAAATCTATGCCATGGATTCGGATAGGGACGGCTTTGCAAATTTTCCTAGCCTTGGTGGTTGATCCGGGGATTTGCACAATCATAACATGCTTCAGTTTGGTGGGTTGAATTTTACTAGTGCAGGCAAATTCTTCGGTGACAAATGAATGCGATGCACCAGAATCAAACAATACTCTTGCAAGTACCGAATTAACAGAAAACATACCTAGCACGACGTCTGGCGTTTCCTGAGCATCTTCAGCATGCATGAGAAAAAGACGGCCATTGCGGTTGAGTGAATTCCCTGGGGCAAATCTCCTTCCTGGATGAACACGACGCTGTTGCTGAGCTGGGGCATTGGCATTAGGGGCTGTAGCATTCTTCCTATTGGGGCACTCGTTGGAATAGTGGCCTTTATTTCCACAGTCATAACAGGTCACTTGTGACTTGTCCTTGGCTGCGACAGGCACAGGATTGCTTCCAGTCCTCGGGGCAGTGTTGGGGTTGGCGGTAGCATTGTTGATGTTGAACTTGGGTGGGGCACGGGTGAAATTGCTAGAGTTGCCGGGGTTGTTGTGATTTCCTCCGGGTCTAGGGTTTCCATGGTTGGGGTAGGTTGGACGGGTCATAGGGGGTCTGTTGGTTCTTGGGGCAAATCCTGGAGATGGGTTTGGGCGATACTTTGGGGTCTGATGGTTTCCGGGTTGATGCATCATGCGACGCTTGCGGTTCTCATTGGTTTGGTTGATCTTTCCTTCCATCTGGATAGCAGAGTCGACAAGGGCTTCAATATTAGCAAAGGGGATATTGACCAACACCGTCTGCATCTCGTCATGCAGACCATTCAGGAATCTTTCTTTCTTCTTGGCTTTGGTGTCTATCTCGTCCGGGGCATACCTAGCTAATGACAAAAATTTGTCACGGTATTCCACTACAGTTATCCTTCCTTGATTTAGCTCTCTGAACTCGTCTCTCATTCTCTTGATCAAACCTGGTGGAACATGGGTTCTGCTAAACTTGACCTTGAATTCCTCCCAGGTCATCATCTGGCCTCCGGTCATTACACGAACACTGTTCCACCATGCCCTAGCATCTCCGGCTAGATAATGGGTGGCAAAGAAAACTTTCTCGTTGGCTTCCACTCCTACTACTTCTAAGTTATTTTCCATGGTTTGCAGCCAATCATCGGCGTCTAGGGGTTCTTCTGACTTGGTGAAAACAGGTGGGTTGGTATTCTGGAAATTTTTGACCTTAGATCCATGGTTGTCCTGATTTCCGTGGCCTTGGTTGTTGTGGGCTAGCTGGGCTATCTGTTGCAGAGTGGCTAGGTTGGCTTGACGTTCCGCTCTTTCAGCTTCGCGGTCAGAAGTCAACATTTGCAGAATCTGCAACATCGGGTCCGGGGCTGAATCACTTCCTCCACGTGGCATCTGAAGATTGAGGTAGATCATGAGAAAAGAGGGAAATTTCTAAGGTTTTGGGGTCTTTGAAAAGTTTTTAAAAGTTTGACTCAGATTTTTCTAGCAACTTGATTTTTCATTCATTCACTCATAGCACACAGTACAACACACACCACAACAAAGAAAAACAGATGGTTTTAAGAACCAATCTGGAAACTACGATACAGGGGGACCGACTTCTACTCCTCGAAGTCTGTGGCTTCATCAGCTTCATCATCATCGATGAAGGCGAAATCATCTTCATCGGTGAAGAAGTCCATGGCCTAATCCTCCAGAAAGTCATCGTCATCGCTGAGATAAGAGTAAGGGTCTCCACGAAGATCCTCTCTTGCATTCTCCCTTTCCTCCAACTGCATGTCTCTCTCGTGGATGGTATCCTCCAGAGATGAGATGCGGTGACACAGACGGGCAATAATGCGCTCCTTCTTTTCGAGCTGACAGCGACGAGACTTGCGATCCTTTGCTAGCATGGCTATGGTCTGATCCTTCATTTGGATGATGGCAGACTTGTGGTTGCAATAGTCACGGCAGTTGTCCAACTCCTGCTGACGATCATTGAGTTGAGCTCTGGCAAGTCCATCGAGCCAGTTGTTCTCTCTTAAGGTAAACTGAATTCCTTCCGCGGTGGGAGGTTCAATCTTTCCTCTGAGACTTGCAACAATTAGCCACTGCAAATCTTCTCCTCCTTGATCATTGAGTTGAGCTCCAAAGAACTCGGGGTGCGGACGCTCCAGAAGTTCCGAAAGCTGATCCAGATCCCTCTCAAAGATAAGGTCTCCTCCATTCCCAAGTTGGTAAAATTTGCTGTACTTCACGTCCATCTATAAAAATAGAGGATGAGTAGATTAGCAGAGTGATCAAGTGTGTCAAAATTTTATGTATTTTGCAAGAGTTTTTGAGGAACATGAATTTTTATGAAAGAATCAAAGAGATAAGAATGAGAATAAGTTTTTGTAAATATTTGTTTTCTTTGGTTTTGAAACTAAGTTTTTGATTCAAACGTCCAGTCTAACTAGGGTCTCCTATGGTCAGGATGGCTCTGATACCAACTTGTCAACACCCGGATTTTTCAACCCTAGATGCCTGTTATGCCATACATCGCAATCCCAGGATTACCATTTTTGCGAGACATAACAGAATTGGATACCATAGTACATCATCCATTACAACGATACATAAGTTCTTACACAAATAGGGATCTCATGATCCAGTTCTTAATACAACATCAAGCAGCGGAATACATAATAATAACGGTAGCGTAGGCGAAGCTCCATCTTCAGGGTCACAGGCAATGCTGACGATGGGAGATGATCCTAGTTGTCGTAACCTTCCTGGGGTCCATCTTCCAGGTACTCCTCTTCATAGTCTGGCCATGGGAATAGCCAGGGACAAAGCCATGAGTACTCTTTAAGTACTCGCAAACTAATACTAACAGGTAAGGGGTTTTTGGATAATAGGACACTAGGCTCTAAGGTTGTTTTGCAAAAAGCCAGGTTTATCTCTACTATGTTCCAAAGCTAGTCACAGTTTTATAACTCCTAAGTGGGATCTTGTAATTCAGGTCACAACTCTGTTGTGGTCAAGTCAAAGTCTTAATTCATTTCACAAGTCATTTTGAAAAGTCTGACGGGGGAACAGTATGGCCACTCCAACTGTCCATAACCGCAGACGCGGCTATTCGAATAGTTTGACATTCTACAGAGATTGTACACTTTCACCACAACATTCGATACATCCGTCAGGAACAAATCCTGAATTCCTCATACTCAGTATGCGGATAATCAATCCTAACCTTTCGATTACACGCCCTAGTATAAGCACCTCTCCTGTGAGTTTGGCCTCCCAACCATGACCAACTGTCATCTTGGGTACTACACAGGTGGACAATCTTCACAAGGTAGCCTCAGCTCAGACCTTGGCCGTGAGGGAACTAATACTAAGGAATATAGGTTTCCAGTCAAGCCCTACCCAATCTTCGAGTATTGTGGTTGTACGATAAAATTGGAATGGTATCGCATCCAGACAACCATCATTTTTATAAAGGGTTAAGGCTCATGCCTCAACATTTTCATCACCAAAATCATCAAGTGTTTGGAAACACATGTCCAAAACATTTCAATAGAATGATCCATCATTCCAAGGTTTTCATAACCAATTTTCCACCAAGTATTCCCATCTAAAGTTAATCAAGTTTTATGCTTAGCACTAGCATCTATAAGTGGGGGTAAGCACTGAGGAGGGGTGGTAAACTAGTGGGGTTTTAACTAAGTTCAACCTTATGCCTTAGGATGACATCAAGGTTTCTAACTTAGGCCAAATTTTATGCTCTTTATGCAACCTTCGGCACTTTCCAAAATCTACCAGTCACTTAAGTAAACTCTAAGTAAGCTTTGATAAAGAAATAAAGTAAGAAGATGGCACATAAAACTAGGATTGGTTTATCAAGTGGGTATGATCACATATGCTTAAGACATATAGTAGTCATAGCACAAGTATGGGTTTGTGGCATCAGTACGGTATCTTGCAAGTGTTAGCTTGCATCAATATCAGTATAAGCTTGCTAATTTGCAAGTGTTAGCTTGCAGTATTGGCTTGCTAAATTGCAAGTGTTAGCTTGCAAGGTTAATAGCTTGCCTTGTGCAGAGCAGTGGTTGAAGTTCTCCTCGGCTTCTTCTTCGTAGTATCCTCCTTCCTCCTCGTATCCTTGGTCGGTACTAGCGTCTACGAATAAATACGAGGTATACAATCACCGAACAATACTTAACTACTTGCAATCATCACACACAAGGGTCCTATAGATGATCTAGCATCATCCCTAACATTACAAGGTTAAGGCTTGGTTTAAATTCCTTTTTATTTTTAGAAAAGTAATTTCTACTCATTGAAAAACTACTTAAGATTTAATATTCTCCAAACTAAACATGGGATCATGTTGACACATGTCATCAACACATATTGTAGTCCATGGGAATGTGATTTAAAGTGGTGTCACAATTTAATAAGGTTTTACCCTTTTATTTTAATTAATTAAAGTGGCTAGAAATGCTTATGGGGCATTCTTTTATTACTTGAACAATATTTCTGTAAGTAAACCTATATAGTTTTATATATTCTGAAAGGTATGGTTAAATGTGATTTTTGAGAGTTGGAATCAACTCAAAAGCTATTATGGTTTAAATTTGAAAAATGTTTGAATGCAGAAAAGCTTCTGCCTTGTTATTTTTACCATGGGCGATCTATAGATCCAAATGACTTGAATCCAACGGGCTTGGATTCAGCATTCACAGGCCTTTCCAACAAAATTGGTTTCATTTAAATTGGTGCACTGAATCGATCTAGGTTGATTTTTGAAGTTGGGTACAGAAGTGTGTTTGAATTGAAATAGAAAAAGTTTAATTTGAATAACTGGGCTGCACGGGAAAAGTTAACGGGCCGGCCTGCTAAGCGCAGTGCTCCCGCGGGCTGCTTAAGTGGGTGTCCCCACTCGTCAATGACACGGGGCTGGGCGAAGCGGTATGGGGCAACGTGGGTCGTTCGATCTAGTTCTAATCTAACGGCTGGGAGTCATCGTCGACGCGAGACAACTCCGGCGAGAACAAAACCTAGCGCGGCCAGTGAGGGTCGCTGGGGGCTCACTGGGGTACTGGCGAGGGTCGGCGAGGCGAGCGAACGACGTAGTCGACGACGGCGAACTCAGGGGTGGTGGCGGCAGCTCCTGGGGCGGCTCCAATCGCTGGCTCCTTTCTTCTCCGGCAGCGGCAGACTCCTGTGAAATTCCGGCGAGGTGGTGCTCGCCTTGCTCTGAGAATGGTGTGGCACGATCAGTGAGGATAGGGGAGTGAGATGGTGTGAAGAATTCATGTGGGGGTGGGCTCTATTTATAGTCGAGCGAGGAGACCGTCAGGGCACACGGTGAGCTCGTCGGGGGCGATGTTACAGGCGGCTAATGGCATGGGCAAGGGTAGGGGACGGTGATGTGTCTCCTGGCGATGCTCAACGACATGGTCACGAGGCATGGGGCGGTGTGGTTTGGTCTGGAACGGGCGGTGCTCTGCGCGGCAGAGGCGGCGTCTTCGACGGCGGGCGGTGGCTGTGCGGCACGGGGCGGCAAACGGGGATGTCTGACGGTCTCCTGGCTTGATGGTGATCGTGTATGCACGCGGCGAGGGCGGCGCGCGGTCTGTGGGTGATGGTCGGGGGTGGCGCTCTGGCACACGCTCGACATGGTCTGGGCGCGGCTTGTGCGCGTGGTCCAGGGCTTGGCAATGCTTGCGGCTGGGACAGTGAGTGGCGGTGGACGGTGGGCTGTCTCCTAGACAAGGTTGGCACGGCTAGTTCTTCCTCTAGCTTCCTGTCCACAATGGGGTGACATTGGGGTGCTCGGCTGTTCATCATTAATGGCAATGGCAAGCTCACAGGGGTGCTAGTGTTGGGCTAATATTTCTAGATGATCTACTGAGCTGTGTGTGAGCTAACTAGGGAACAAGTTAGGCAAGAATCACTGCTCACAATAGTGTTTGATGTTTTGTTTGATTTGTGTCTGCAACCTGTTTGATGAAATGGCCGCATGAAATCAAGTTTTGAATTTTGAAATGATTTTTGGTGGGTTTGCTAGATTGGTGCTGGTGAGTCTGCAGATGCTTGGGTTTTGAAAGTTGAGCTTGTTTGAGTGGGTTTTGAAAAAGTGGGATCTTCACATAGGAAGAAGATTCAATTTTGAATTGTCATTTAAACTATGCATTTGAAAGTTTCTGGATGATCACAAAGTGGGCCTTGATACTTTGTTATGAGTACAATCAAGGGGTGCAAAGATCCAGAAAAGTTTCTGTTGAGTTTTGAAAGTTTGGGATAGCCAAAGTAGGCATGGGAGTTAAATTGGTCAAAGTGACCATTCACTTAATATATTTGTTTTGATTTACTTGTCTTTAGGAAAAGTGTGGGAAATGTTTTAGATGATGTTTATTTCACCTAAGAAACATTTTACAAGCAATGGATCACACAAACAAGGTGGTTTTACAGAAATTCAAAATCCATGCATACACATATGCATGCTTTCATGATTTTATTTAGAAAAGTTTTTGTTAACCTTAATCTTGATGATTAGTGTTTGATGATCTAAGTTTAGTATTTTTGGGATGTTACAGAAGGGCTCCGTGATATCCGGCATGATTAAAATTGGGGCTGAAATCAATCTCCTCTTGAGTTCTTGAACACTCGCTTCACATTTGTCGGTCCATTCAAACTTCTTGTCCTTCTTCAGCAATTGGGTCATGGGTCGGGCGATACTCGAGAATCCTTCTACAAATTTGCGGTAATATCCCGCCAATCCGAGAAAAGCATGAACTTGGGTTTGAGTGGTTGGGGCTTGCCAATCTTCTACATCTTTCACTTTGGCAGGGTCAACGGCAATTCCTCCGGCTGATACAATGTGACCGAGGAATCCTACCTCCTGTAACCAGAATTCACATTTGCTAAACTTTGCATACAGCTGATGCTCTCTAAGGGTTCCAAGAATGGTCCTTAGGTGTAGCTCATGTTCTTCTTCTGATTTGGAATAAATCAGAATGTCATCGATGAAAACAACGACAAACTTATCCAGGAAGTCCCTAAAAATCTTATTCATGAGGTTCATGAAATAAGCGGGGGCATTGGTTAATCCAAAAGACATGACTATATACTCGTACAATCCGTATCTGGTGGTAAAGGCAGTCTTTGGAATATCCTCTGCACGAATTTTGAGTTGATGATAGCCAGTTCTAAGATCAATCTTAGAAAACACCTGGGCACCGGTCAACTGATCAAACAAATCTTCTATCTTGGGCAAGGGGTACTTGTTCTTGATGGTGACATCATTTAACTTCCTATAATCCGTACACAAATGGTTACCTCCATCTTTCTTGTCCACAAATAAGACAGGTGATCTCCATGGTGACGCACTTGGTTGAATCAATCCAATTTCTAGCATGGAATCCAGTTGCTTCTTCAGTTCTGCTAGTTCCGACGGGTTCATACTATAGGGTCTCTGGGCTATGGGTCCTGTTCCAGGGATTAGTTCGATGATAAACTCGATATCCCGATCTGGGGGCATACCGGGCAAAACATCTGGAAATACATCGAGGTATTCACAGACTATCCGGACTTGGTCAATGGTAGGTTGGGCTAGACTCTTGTTACACTTGAATTGGTGAGGTATGGTTTCAGATATATGCTCGACTGATATTCCGGTGGTACTGGTCATGGTGATGGCTTTCTTAGCACAGTCAATCAATCCCTTATGTTTGGACAGCCAATCCATTCCTAGTACTACTTCCAAACCTTTAGTTCCGAGTACTATTAGATTAGCATAAAAATCTATGCCATGGATTCGGATAGGGACGGCTTTGCAAATTTGCCTAGCCTTGGTGGTTGATCCGGGAATTTGCACAATCATAACATGCTTCAGTTTGGTTGGTTGAATTTTACTAGTGCAGGAAAATTCTTCGGTGACAGATGAATGCGAGGCACCAGAGTCAAACAACACTCTTGCAAGTACTGAATTAACAGAAAACATACCCAGCACGACGTATGGCGCTTCCTGAGCTTCTTCAGCATGCATGATAAAAAGACGGCCATTGCGGTTGAGTGAATTCCTTGGGGCAAATCTTCTCCCTGGCTGGACACGACGCTGCTGCTGAGCTGGGGCATTGGCATTAGGGGCTGTAGCATTCTTCTTGTTGGGGCACTCGTTGGAATAGTGGCCTTTATTTCCACAGTCATAACAGGTCACTTGTGACTTGTCCTTGGCTGCGACAGGCACAGCATTGCTTCCAGTCCTCGGGGCAGTGTTGGGGTTGGCGGTAGCATTGTTGGTGTTGAACTTGGGTGGGGCACAGGTGAAATTTCTAGAGTTGCCGAGGTTGTTGTGATTTCCTCCGGGTCTAGGGTTTCCACGGTTGGGGTAGGTCGGACGGGTCATAGGGGGTCTGTTGGTTCTTGGGGCAAATCCTGGAGATGGGTTGGGGCGATACTTTGGGGTCTGATGGGTTCCTGGTTGATGCATCATGCGACGCTTGCGGTTCTCATTGGCTTGGTTGATCTTTCCTTCCATCTGGATAGCAGAGTCGACAAGGGCTTCAATATCAGCAAAGGGGATATTGACTAACACCGTCTGCATCTCGTCATGCAGACCATTCAGGAATCTTTCTTTCTTCTTGGCTTCGGTGTTTATCTCGTCCGGGGCATACCTAGCTAATGACAAAAATTTGTCACGGTATTCCACTACAGTCATCCTTCCTTGCTTTAGCTCTCTGAACTCGTCTCTCATTCTCTTGATCAAACCTGGTGGCACATGGGTTCTGCTAAACTTGACCTTGAATTCCTCCCAGGTCATCATCTGGCCTCCGGTCATTGCACAAACACTGTTCCACCATGCCCTGGCATCTCCGGCTAGATAATGGGTGGCGAACAGGACTTTCTCGTTGGCTTCCACTCCGGCGACTTCTAGGTTGTTTTCCATGGTTTGCAGCTAATCATCGGCATCTAGGGGTTCTTCTGACTTGGTGAAAACGGGTGGGTTGGTATTCTAGAAATTCTTGAGCTTAGATCCATGGTTGTCCTGATTTCTGTGGCCTTGGTTGTTGTGGGCTAGCTGGGCTATCTGTTGCAGAGTGGCTAGGTTGGCTTGACGTTCCGCTCTTTCAGCTTCGCGGTCAGAGGTCAACATTTGCAGGATCTGCAACATCGGGTCCGGGGCTGAACCACTTCCTCCACGTGGCATCTGAAGATTGATATAGATCATGAGAAAAGAGGGAAATTTATAAGGTTTTGGGTCTTTGAAAAGTTTTAAATGTTTGACTCAGATTTTTCTAGCAACTTGCTTTTTTTCATTCATTCATTCACTCGATACAACGCACACCACAGCAAGGAAAAACAGATGGTTTTAAAAACCATTCTGGAATATACGATACAGTGGGACCGACTACTACTCACTACGCTAGTGCTTAGTGCTACTACTCCTTGGAGTCTATGGCTTCATCATCTTCATCATCATCGATGAAGGCGAAATCATCCTCATCGGTGAAGAAGTCCATGGCCTGATCCTCCAGAAAATCATCGTCATCGCTGAGATAGGAGTAAGGGTCTCCACGAAGATCCTCTCCGGCATTCTCCCTTTCCTCCAACTGCATGTCTCTCTCGTGGATTGTCTCCTCCAGAGATGAGATGCGGTGGCGAAGCCGGGCAATAATGCGCTCCTTTTTGTCGAGCTGACGGCGACGATACTTGCGATCTTTGCTAGCATGGCTATGGTTTGATCCTTCGTCTTGATGATGGCAGACTTGTGGTTGCAATAGTCACGAAAGTTGTCCAACTCCTGCTGACGATCATACATCATGAAGCTAAGGTGGTCCAATTGAGTCTTCATCTCGGGGTGGTATGGGGCTTCCAGTGGTTGTCCATTTGCATCACGCCTTGGGCAAAACTCAAAGCGAGTACCCTTGATCTGATTGATGCTCTGCCCACACAGACGGGAAAGAGCTTCCTGCATTGCTCTGGTAAGTCCATCGAGCCAGTTGTTTTCCCTCAAGGTAAACTGAATTCCCTCCGCAGTGGGAGTTTCAATCTTTCCTCAGAGACTTGCAACAATTAGCCACTGCAGATCTTCTCCTCCTTGATCATTGAGCTGAGCTCCAAAGAACTCGGGGTGCGGACGCTCCAGAAGTTCCGAAAGCTAATCCAGATCCCTCTCAAAGATAAGGTCTCCTCCATTCCCAAGTTGGTAAAACTTGTTGTACTTCACGTCCATCTATAAAAATAGAGGATGAGTAGATTAGCAGAGTGATCAAGTGTGTCAAAATTTTATGTATTTTGCAAGAGTTTTTGAGGAACATGAATTTTTATGAAAGAATCAAAGAGATAAGAATGAGAATAAGTTTTTGTAAATATTTGTTTTCTTTGGTTTTGAAACTAAGTTTTTGATTCAAACGTCCAGTCTAACTAGGGTCTCCTATGGTCAGGATGGCTCTGATACCAACTTGTCAACACCCGGATTTTTCAATCCTAGATGCCTGTTATGCCATACATCACAATCCCAAGATTACCATTTTTGCGAGACATAACAGAATTGGATACCATAGTACATCATCCATTACAAACGATACATAAGTTATTACACAAATAGGGATCTCATGATCCAGTTATTAATACAACATCAAGCAGCGGAATACGTAATAATAACGGTAGCGTAGGCGAAGCTCCATCTTCGGGGTCACGGGCAATGCTGACGATGGGAGATGATCCTAGTTGTCATAACCTTCCTGGGGTCCATCTTCCAGGTACTCCTCTTCATAGTCTAGCCATGGGAATAGCCAGGGACAAAGCCATGAGTACTCTTTAAGTACTCGCAAACTAATACTAACAGGTAAAGGGGTTTTTTGGATAATAGGACACTAGGCTCTAGGGTTGTTTTGCAAAAGCCAGGTTTATCTCTACTATGTTCCAAAGCTAGTCACAATTTTATAACTCCTAACTGGGAACTTGTATTTCATATCACAACTCTGTTGTGGTCAAGTCAAAGTCTTAATTCATTTCACAAGTCATTTTGAAAAGTCTGACGGGGGAACAGTATGGCCACTCCAACTGTCCATAACCGCAGACGCGGCTATTCGAATAGTTTGACATTCTACAGAGATTGTACACTTTCACCACAACATTCGATACATCCGTCAGGAACAAATCCTGAATTCACCATACTCAGTATGCGGATAATCAATCCTAACCTTTCGATTACATGCCCTAGTATAAGCACCTCTCCTGTGAGTTTGGACTCCCAACCATGACCAACTGTCATCTTGGGTACTGCACAGGTGGAAAATCTTCACAAGGTAGCCTCAGCTCAGACCTTGGCCGTGAGGGAACTAATACTAAGGAATATAAGTTTCCAGTTAAGCCCTACCCAATATTCGGGTATTGTGGTTGTACGATAAAATTGGAATGGTATCGCATCCAGACAACCATCAGTTTTATAAAGAGCTAAGGCTCATGCCTCAACATTTTTATCACCAAAATTCTCAAGTGTTTGGAAACACATGTCCAAAACATTTCAATAGAATGATCCATCATTCCAAGGTTTTCATAACCATTTTTCCACCAAGTATTCCCATCTAAAAGTTGATCAAGTTTTATGCTTAGCACTAGCATCTACAGGTGGGGGTAGTACTAATGAGGGGTGGTAACTAGTGGAGTTTCAACTAAGTACAACCTCATGTCTCAGGCTGATGTCAAGGTTTCTAACTTAGGCCAAATTTTATGCTCTTTATGCAACCTTCAGCATCTTTCCAATATCTACCAGTCACTTAAGTAAACTCTAAGTCAGCTTTGATAAAGAAATAGAGTAAGAAGCTTGCACATAAAACTAGGATTGGTTTATCAAGTGGGTATGATCACATATGCTTAAGGCATATAGTAGTCATAGAACAAGTATGGGTTTGTTGCATCAGTAGGGTATCTTGCAAGGGTAGCTTGCATAGGTCAACTTGATTAGTAAGGCTTGCATAGGTATAGTATCAGCTTGCACCAATATCAGTATAAGCTTGCATCAATATCAGTATAAGCTTGCTAAATTGCAAGTGTTAGCTTGCAAGGTTACTAGCTTGCCTTGTGCAGAGCAGTGGTTGAAGTCCTCCTCGGCTTCTTCTTCGTAGTATCCTCCTTTCTCCTCGTATCCTTGGTCGGTACTAGCGTCTATGAATAAATACGAGGTACACAATCACCAAACAATACTTAACTACTTGCACTCATCACACACAAGGGTCCTATGGATGATCTAGCATCATCCCTAACATTACAAGGTTAGGGCTTGATTTAAATCCTTTTATTTCTAGAAAAGTAATTTCTACTGATTGAAAAACTACTTAAGATTTTATATTCTCCAAACCCAACATGGGATCATGTTGACACATGTCATCACCACATATTGCAGTCCATGGGAATGTGATTTAAAGTGGTGTCACAATTTAATAAGGTTTTACCCTTTTATTTTAATTAATTAAAGTGGCTAGAAATGCTTGTGTAGCATTCTTTTATTACTTGAACATTATTTCTGCATGTAAACCTATATATTTTTATATATACTGAAAGGTATGGTTAAATGTGATTTTTGAGAGTTGGAATCAACTCAAAAGTTATTATGGTTTAAATTTGAAAAATGTTTGAATGCAGAAAAGCTTCTGCCTTGTTATTTTTACCATGGGTGATCTATAGATCCAAATGACTTGAATCCAACGGGCTTGGATTCATCATTCACAGACCTTTCCAACAAAATTGGTTTCATTCAATTTGGTGCACTGAATCGATCTGGGTTGATGTCACATCCCAAGATTTTCCAAATCTTGTAATGTGAAAAATAAATGAATAAAATAAAACTTTGTTGATTTTCAGGGTGAGAAGAAACTTTTTGAATCCAATTGGGAACTTTCAAAACCTATTTGGATCAAATAAAAATCCTAAAGGGATTTTAAAAGTTAAATAAACAATAAACTTAAAATTATTTAAAATTACTATTTTGGATCTTTGAATAAAAGGATTTGGTTTTCAAAAGAAAAGGGTGAATTTATAAATAAAGATTATTTTATAGTGCCAAATTAAACCTTGGCCAAGTTTTTGAAACAAAAGGTTTTTCTTTGATTAAAAGAGTAAAGGTTTGTTTAAATAAAATAATAAGGATTTAATATCCAAATTTTATTTAAGTAAAAGCTTTTCCCATTTCAAAATAAACACTAAAACTGATTTTAAATAAGTTTTTCCAAGTATTTTATATTCTCAATTAAAACCTACTAAAGTGTTTTTGGTTTATTTTAGAGTTCAAAATAAAGATTTAAATAAAACAAATCCTATTTGATTTAATAACTAAGGTCCATTTTATTTAATTATTAGTGGACCCTAAAATAAAGTGTTATTTTATTTTAAAACAAGTTTTCCAAGTATCTTTTATTTTCAAATAAAACCTACTGATTGGTTTTGAAAATATTTAGATTTCAAATGGAGTTTTTAAATAAATTAAAACCCTTTTAATTTATTAACTAGTGTCCATTTTATTTAATTATAAATGGACTCTAAAATAAAAATATTATTTTTATTTTTGACTTTGGTTTGTGTTGATTAAACAGAACCAAACTTATTATAAAGTTTGGTGGAAGTTGTTTTGAATTGGTTGTTTGATTTGTTTGTTTGAATTTCAAAACAGAAATTGTTTTGGAAAAAGAAAAAGATCCAGAACAGAAAAAAATAAGAAAAGGGAGCCAGCCCAGCCGGCCAGCCCAACTAGGCCCAGCAAGCCCACCTATTTCCCCCTCTGCCGAAACGTTTTCTCACTCTGACCCGCACCCGCGCAGACGCTGACTGATGGACCTCCTTCCCTCTCACTCACTCGCTGACCAACCGACCCCACCCCCTCCTGTTCATCGTCCTCACCCGCGGTGATAGCGCCTCCCTCCTCGACCGTTTCTGGCGGAATTTATCGACGTCAATTCGCGTTAATGCGGCAGTTAAATCAGCCCTGCGACCTCGCCTCATAACGCCTCTCCTCCCTCTATCATTCCCCTCAAACACCAACTCCTCACTGCCACCAGGCTGCGCGAATCGCGAGCTCAAACACCACTATCTCCGACGTGTTCCCCGACCAATTCCGGCGCCGACCAGCCGCCCCTCGCCTCCCACTGCACACAGGCTTGCTCCCCATCTCCTGGTGCATCTTCCAGAACCAACCGCTTGGCCGCACCCGCTCTGCAACGTCGGCAACAAACTCACCTGAACGTCGCCGTCGTCTGCCATTGCTCCGGCGAGTACCCCCGGTGAGTACAGGCTGCCCCAACACCTTCCAATAATGCTCCTGTGATCCCCAGTACCGTACGCAGCTAACAGTAGGGTCTGTTTGCCTTAGCGCATCCTCAAACCTCGCCCTCGACGACGACCAGAGCGTGCCCGACGGAAACAGGAACTCCGGTGAGCGATTGACAGCAGCTCCGTGCGCCCCTTCAGCAACGACAACCGCGTTGAGCTTCTCTGCACCCTTGCGAACCCTGTGAGCATATCCTCTCCCTCCCTTCCTTCCTGCTTTGCCAGAACCACCACGAGCAGAGCCGCGCCACCAGTCGCCGCCGCGCAACGCCGCCAGCCTTTGGCCAAGCGGCTGAGACCGTTAGATGAGAATCGTGTGACTGTGAAAGAACATAGTCGAAGGGGTATCGAGCGATCTGTGCCATGCGATCAAGTTGGATCCTGCGGTCTGTGTCTGTCGATCCGAGAGAAGCGGTATAGACGAATCAGAAACAGCCACGTGGCCTCGGTTTGATTTAAAAGACAGAAAACTTTCTATTAGATTTCCAAATTTGTAAATTGCACAACTTTGGATCCACACGTCCAAAATTTGCAAACTTTATATCATTGGAATCAGTGGAACAAGCCCTAGCCAACCATGCCTTTTGTTTAGTAAAAAGCTTCTGGAAAAATGTTTGTTTTTGCAGAAACATTTGTATGCTTGTTTAGGTTATAAAAATTGTTCAAAAATGATTTTGAGGATAAAATCTTTTGAAAATGGTGTGATTTGAACCTACTGACCATAGGAAACACTTTGTGGATTCAAAAATGTATTTGGTGAAACAAAAGAATGATTCTTTGATTTAAAACCATTTCTAGTCAAATAAAAATATAGTTTATTTATTAAAAATGATTTTGGAAGAAAACTTTTGGGAAATATTTTGTTTTAAACTCTCTGACCCTAAACACCAAGTTTTATGGTTTGAAAACATATTTTGTGAACCCTATAGATTAATGCCTTAGTAAAAAAATATTTCTACACCACATAAAATGATACCTTGTTTTGAAAATGGTTTATAAAGTGAAACCTTTTGCAAATGACTTTACCATTTTATAAAATGACCATTAGGTGTTTTCAAAAGTTTAAGACCCATTAGGAACCACTTTTCCAAATAAAACAAAGCGTGGCTTGTTTGCATGCATTACCTTGACTTTGTTATTTTATGTGATGTTTTGCTTGATTGGTAGATTGAGATTGTGCCTTGCTTGATTGATTTGTAGTGACTTGAAGAGTGTGATTGATGCAAGGACAAGGAGTGAACTTATACCCTCTACCAAAAAGTCAAGTGATGCTTCATACTTTTGTCCCATTACTTTCACTATGCATTAGTGATTTGTTTTCTAAGTAAAACTTGCATGGAATTTTGCTAAGTATAAACCTTGCTATAGGAAAACCTAGTAGATGAAACCTTAGTGGAATATTTCCTAAGTTAAGACTCCTACTACTATCATTCTTAGCTTAGATAATAGAAAACAAGGGTGGAAATATATTCATACTATGGAAAAGTTTCTAAGTCTGAGGACTTGTGATTTTGTTTAATAAAACAACTAAGTTAATGAATCACCTGGGTGGAATGGTAATTGCTTGGTGGTTTTTGGTTGAGTGGTTCACCAGGCCCATGTCTATGGTTGACCTTGTGTATCTCACTTGTGTATGGCCACCCAAGAACAAAGAGATTTGAGATGTCAAATGTTGAGAAGCTTCAAGTGCAGCCACTTGGCATTATGGGCTCTGCCTGGATCATATAGGTTGCAAGAACTTAGCCATATGGACAGTTGGTGGTAGAGTTTGATAGGTTGGAACGCGTCCATTTTGGTCTAAGGGAAGGCTTCTGAAAGATCTTGTCTTGGGAAACCAAGTCTTGTGGGGAAAGTGCACCACCTCTGCAGAGTGTAAAATCTGAGTACTTAGCCATGTCCCTGGTAAAGGACAATTTGAGCATCAAGACATGGAAGCAATCAAGAATCTCATCATTAAAATTTCAAAGTTAAAAACTTGTGGTTAAACAAGGGTTAAAGGAATCTTCAATCTTTGATTGGGAGAAATGATTTTTGTCAAGCAAAAACTTAGTGTTTTCAAATGTTAAGGAAAAATCTATTTTGAGCAATGTAAGCCTCAACTCCACTTAGCCAAATGCATATAGATGTTAGACTCCACTATACTACCATACTATCACTTGCCAATACAATTCAAATGTATTGACCCTTGTGGCTGTAACTTGTTATGTTGCAGGTTTGATTGTTTTAGTGAAGTGTGTTGATTAGGATTACAAAGTCTACAACCAACATGTCTGCCTGTGGCACTTTGAAGATGAAGGACCCCATGCTTATAGATATTCCGTTGCAATGTAATGTAATAGCCAAATGAGCTATGTAAGATGTAATAAAATTATGTTATTCCTGGTTATAAAGTTATAATATGACCTTTGTTTCTTGATATTACATCTTAACTGTGGATGCTAGCTATTGATCCAGGGACTAGCATTGTAAACACAGGGGACTCTACCTTATTTGATAGGTTGGGACCCTTACAGATGGTATCAGAGCATTGTGTTGCCTGTAGGATTTGTAAACCTAGGATTGGACAAAACCCCTTAGAAAAATAGGAGTTGTATTTGTACCAAAATTTATTTACAAACAATCTTGTAAACTCTTTCCCTCAACCATTTTGGTTTTGATTCTACATCTCTTCTATTTCAAACTTGTTGGACAAAGCCTACCCCATGACCAAAGACTACACTATGTGTAAAGGACATCTTCAACTCTAATGACTTCAACATCTTCAACTCTAATGACTTCAACATCTTCAGCATGTTCACCAAGGACTTCAACCTTGAATATCACTAAGGAAAAGTGAGACAAGAATCTTGATCAAGGATTTGGAGTCTAAGGAAACACAACTTAGAAGGAAACATCATCACCTTTGAAGTTTTGTGACCAAGAATTTTCCCAAGGAAACCAAGATCTCATGCAAAAATAATCAACCAAGAAGGAAGGAAAGATCACAAGTGAACCATATAGATGGACCACCATATTTAGTTAAGTCAAACACACCAACTTATGTGGTGTAACAAAAAAAAATTTTGGATGCCTAAAAATATGCTTGAAACTTATTGTTTTAGTGGAATGTTTGTTGGTGATTGCTTGCACAATGCTTGTGTGAATTGTGATGTGTGTGATTAGAATCCTTAGAAATCTTTTGCCTATTCTAATCTCAATTCAACCCAAAATAGATGACTTCTCCAAGAGACTCCAACATCAAGGTTGATGACAACGACAACAACCAAGAGGACAACATGAGAGAACTTATAGCTACCCAAACCAGTTGAGCCAAGAGACAACTCAGCTTTTAGCCAACAACAATGGACTAGACCCAGCCATACAAAGGATTTTGAAACTTCAATCCCAATTGTTGCAAGGATTGGTTACTCAAATGATCAACATGGGAGAGAACTTTTCCCAAAGAGCTAATGACAACAAGGATGACAAAGATGTTATTCTAGAAGGAACCCAAGCTTGCAATATTGGTAGAGGAAAAGATCATACATCCAAGGAGCATGAAGACCAATGCCCCAAGAAGAGAGAAAGATTTCCCACCTTTGAGGTGAGATATGAAGAGCATGAACTAGAAGAACTCCTAGCTTTGGAGAGACCCAAGAAAAAGAAGAAATGCCCCAGCCCTAACAAGAAGGATATTACTCAAGTGCAATGTTACAATTGCAAAGAGATGGGACACTATGCCAATGAATGCCCAGAAAAGAAGAAGAACCAAGGAAACAAACAAGAGGCAGTGATACCAAAGAAAAAGAAAGATATCAGCCAAGTGATGTGTTTCAAATGCAAGGAACTAGGCCACTATGTAAACTTCTGTCCAGAAAAGATGAAGCACAATATAAACCAGCCTATGAAGGATCTCAGCCTTGTCACATGTTTCAAGTGTGAAAACAAAGGACACTATGCAGATGTTTGCCGAGAGAAGATTTCCCCAGGATCCCAAGAAGGCCAATATGTAAAATAGATGAAATTTTTTAAGGGTGGTAGTACTCTAGATGCCTTTGAGCCAACTTGCAACCCCAGCCTTCCCAAATCTCGGGACGAGATTTATTTTAAGGGTGGTAGCCTGTCACATCCCAAGATTTTCCAAATCTTGTAATGTGAAAAATAAATGAATAAAATAAAACTTTGTTGATTTTCAGGGTGAGAAGAAACTTTTTGAATCCAATTGGGAACTTTCAAAACCTATTTGGATCAAATAAAAATCCTAAAGGGATTTTAAAAGTTAAATAAACAATAAACTTAAAATTATTTAAAATTACTATTTTGGATCTTTGAATAAAAGGATTTGGTTTTCAAAAGAAAAGGGTGAATTTATAAATAAAGATTATTTTATAGAGCCAAATTAAACCTTGGCCAAGTTTTTGAAACAAAAGGTTTTGCTTTGATTAAAAGAGTAAATGTTTGTTTCAATAAAATAATAAGGATTTAATATCCAAATTTTATTTAAGTAAAAGCTTTTCCCATTTTAAAATAAACACTAAAACTGATTTTAAATAAGTTTTTCCAAGTATTTTATATTCTCAATTAAAACCTACTGAAGTGTTTTTGGTTTATTTTAGATTTCAAAATAAAGATTTAAATAAAACAAATCCTATTTGATTTAATAACTAAGGTCCATTTTATTTAATTATTAGTGGACCCTAAAATAAAGTGTTATTTTATTTTAAAACAAGTTTTCCAAGTATCTTTTATTTTCAAATAAAACCTACTGATTGGTTTTGAAAATATTTAGATTTCAAATGGAGTTTTTAAATAAATTAAAACCCTTTTAATTTATTAACTAGTGTCCATTTTATTTAATTATAAATGGACTCTAAAATAAAAATATTATTTTTATTTTGGACTTTAGTTTGTGTTGATTAAACAGAACCAAACTTATTATAAAGTTTGGTGGAAGTTGTTTTGAATTGGTTGTTTGATTTGTTTGTTTGAATTTCAAAACAGAAATTGTTTTGGAAAAAGAAAAAGATCCAGAACAAAAAAAAAATAAGAAAAGGGAGCCAGCCCAGCCGGCCAGCCCAACTAGGCCCAGCAAGCCCACCTATTTCCCCCTCTGCCGAAACGTTTTCTCACTCTGACCCGCACCCACGCAGACGCTGACTGGTGGACCTCCTTCCCTCTCACTCACTCGCTGACCAACCAACCCCACCCCCTCCTGTTCGTCGTCCTCACCCGCGGTGACAGCGCCTCCCTCCTCGACCGTTTCTGGCGGAATTTATCGACGTCAATTCGCGTTAACGCGGCAGTTAAATCAGCCCTGCGACCTCGCCTCATAAGCGCCTCTCCTCCCTCTATCATTCCCCTCAAACGCCAACTCCTCACTGCTACCAGGCTGCGCGAATCGCGAGCTCAAACACCACTATCTCCGACGTGTTCCCCGACCAATTCCGGCGCCGACCAGCCGCCCCTCGCCTCCCACTGCACACAGGCTTGCTCCCCGTCTCCTGGTGCATCTTCCAGCGCCAACCGCTTGGCCGCGCCCGCTCTGCAACGTCGGCAACAAACACACCTGAATGTCGCCGTCGTCTGCCATTGCTCCGGCGAGTACCCCCGGTGAGTACAGGCTGCCCCAACACCTTCCAATAATGCTCATGTGATCCCTAGTACCGTACGCAGCTAACAATAGGGTCTGTTTGCCTTAGCGCGTCCTCAAACCTCGCCCTCGACGACGACCATAGCGTGCCCAACGGAAACAGGAACTCCGGTAGCGATTGACAGCAGCTCCGTGCGCCCCTTCAGCAACGACAACCGCGTTGAGCTTCTCTGCACCCTTGCGAACCCTGTGAGCATATCCTCTCCCTCCCTTCCTTCCTGCTTCGCCAGAACCACCGCGAGCAGAGCCGCGCCGCCACTCGCCGCCGCGCAGCGCCGCCAGCCTTTGGCCAAGCGACTGAGACCGTTAGATGAGAATCGTGTGACTGTGAAAGAACATAGTCGAAGGGGTATCGAGCGATCTGTGCCGTGCGATCAAGTTGGATCCTGCGGTCTGTGTCTGTCGATCCGAGAGAAGCGGTATAGACGAATCAGAAACAGCCACGTGGCCTCGGTTTGATTTAAAAGTCAGAAAACTTTCTATTAGATTTCCAAATTTGTAAATTGCACAACTTTTGATCCACACATCCAAAATTTGCAAACTTTATATCATTGGAATCAGTGGAACAAGCCCTAGCCAACCATGCCTTTTGTTTAGTAAAAAGCTTCTGGAAAAATGTTTGTTTTTGCAGAAACATTTGTATGCTTGTTTAGGTTATAAAAATTGTTCAAAAATGATTTTGAGGATAAAATCTTTTGCAAATGGTGTGATTTGAACCTACTGACCATAGGAAACACTTTGTGGATTCAAAAATGTATTTGGTGAAACAAACGAATGATTCTTTGATTTAAAACCATTTCTAGTCAAATAAAAATATCGTTTATTTATTAAAAATGATTTTGGAAGAAAACTTTTGGGAAATGTTTTGTTTTAAACTCTCTGACCCTAAACACCAAGTTTTATGGTTTGAAAACATATTTTGTGAACCCTATAGATTAATGCCTTAGTAAAAAAATATTTCTACACCACATAAAATGATACCTTGTTTTGAAAATGGTTTATAAAGTGAAACCTTTTGCAAATGACTTTACCACTTTATAAAATGACCATTAGGTGTTTTCAAAAGTTTAAGACCCATTAGGAACCACTTTTCCAAATAAAACAAAGCTTGGCATGTTTGCATGCATTACCTTGACTTTGTTATTTTATGTGATGTTTTGCTTGATTGGTAGATTGAGATTGTGCCTTGCTTGATTGATTTGTAGTGACTTGAAGAGTGTGATTGATGCAAGGACAAGGAGTGAACTTATACCCTCTACCAAAAAGGCAAGTGATGCTTCATACTTTTGTCCCATTACTTTCACTATGCATTATTGATTTTTTTCTAAGTAAAACTTGCATGGAATTTTGCTAAGTATAAACCTTGCTATAGGAAAACCTAGTAGATGAAACCTTAGTGGAATATTTCCTAAGTTAAGACTCCTACTACTATCATGCTTAGCTTAGCTAATAGAAAACAAGGGTGGAAATATATTCATACTATGGAAAAGTTTCTAAGTCTGAGGACTTGTGATTTTGTTTAATAAAAAACTAAGTTAATGAATCACCTGGGTGGAATGGTAATTGCTTGGTGGTTTTTGGTTGAGTGGTTCACAAGGCCCATGTCTATGGTTGACCTTGTGTATCTCACTTGTGGATGGCCACCCAGGAACAAAGAGATTTGAGATGTCAAATGTTGAGAAGCTTCAAGTGCAGCCACTTGGCATTATGGGCTCTGCCTGGATCATATAGGTTGCAAGAACTTAGCCATATGGACAGTTGGTGGTAGAGTTTGATAGGTTGGAACGTGTCCATTTTGGTCTAAGGGAAGGCTTCTGAAAGATCTTGTCTTGGGAAACCAAGTCTTGTGGGGAAAGTGCACCACCTCTGCAGAGTGTAAAATCTGAGTACTTGGCCATGTCCCTGGTAAAGGACAATTTGAGCATCAAGACATGGAAGCAATCAAGAATCTCATCATTCAAATTTCAAAGTTAAAAACTTGTGGTTAAACAAGGGTTAAAGGAATCTTCAATCTTTGATTGGGAGAAATGATTTTTGTCAAGCAAAAACTTAGTGTTTTCAAATGTTAAGGAAAAATCTATTTTGATCAATGCAAGCCTCAACTCCACTTAGCCAAATGCATATAGATGTTAGACTCCACTATACTACCATAGTATCACTTGCCAATACAATTCAAATGTATTGACCCTTGTGGCTGTAACTTGTTATGTTGCAGGTTTGATTGTTTTAGTGAAGTGTGTTGATTAGGATTACAAAGTCTACAACCAACATGTCTGCCTGAAGCACTTTGAAGATGAAGGACCCCATGCTTATAGATATTCCGTTGCAATGTAATGTAATAGCCAAATGAGCTATGTAAGATGTAATAAAATTATGTTATTCCTGGTTATAAAGTTATAATATGACCTTTGTTTCTTGATATTACATCTTAACTGTGGATGCTAGCTATTGATCCAGGGACTAGCATTGTAAACACAGGGGACTCCACCTTATTTGATAGGTTGGGACCCTTACAGTTGATTTTTGAAGTTGGGTACAGAAGTGTGTTTGAATTGAAATAGAAAAAGGTTTAATTTGAATAACTGGGCTGCGCGGGAAAAGTTACTGGGCCGGCCTGCTAAGCGCAGTGCTCCCGCGGGCTGCTTAAGTGGGTGTCCCCACTCGTCAGTAACACGGGGCTGGGCGAAGCGGTATGGGGCGACGTGGATCGTTCGATCTAGTTCTAATCTAACGGCTGGGAGTCATCGTCAACGCGAGACAACAGCCGTGAGAACGAAACCTAGCGTAGCCAGTGAGGGTTGCTGGGGGCTCACCGGGGTACTGGCGAGGGTCGGCGAGGCGGGCGAACGACGAAGTTGACAACGGCGAATCTCCTGGTACCGGTGGCTTCTCCTGGGGCGGCTCCAATCGCTGGCTCCCTTCTTCTCCAGAGGCGGCGGGCTCCGGTGAAATTCCGGCAGGGTGGTGCTTGCGTTGCTCTGAGAACGGTGTGACACGATCAGTGAGGAGAGGGGAGTGAGATGGTGTGAAGAAATCGTGCGGGGGTGGCCTCTATTTATAGTCGAGCGAGGGGACCGTCGGGGCGCACGGTGAGCTCGTCGGGGGCGAGGTTACAGGCGGCTAATGGCATGGGCAAGGGTAGGGGACGGTGCGGTGTCTCCTGGCGATGCTCAACGACATGGTCTCGAGGCATGGGGCGGTGTGGTTTGGTCTGGAACGGGCGGTGCTCTGCGCGGCAGAGGCGGCGTCTTCGACGGCGGGCGGTGGCTGTGCGGCACGGGGCGGCAAACGGGGATGTCTGGCGGTCTCCTGGGTCGGTGGGGATTGTGTATGCACGCGGCGAGGGCGGCGCGCGGTCTGTGGGCTTCGGTCGAGGGTCGTGCTCTGGCGCATGCTCGACATGGTCTCTGGCGGTCTGGGCGCAGCTTGTGCGTGTGGTCCAGGGCTTGGCAACGCTCGCGGCTGGGACAGGTAGTGGCGGTGGACGGTGGGCTGCCTCCCAGACAAGGTTGGCAAGGCTAGTTCTTCCTCTAGCCTGCTGTCCACAATGGGGTGACAAGGGGGTGCTCGGCTGTTCACCATTGATGGCAATGGCAAGCTCACAGGGGTGCTAGTCCTTAGTTAAACTTCCTAGATGATCTACTGAGTTGTGTGTGAGCTAACTAGGGAACAAGTTAGACCAATTTTACTGCACACTATAGTGTTTGATGTTTTTTTGATTTGTGTCTGCAACTTGTTTGATGAAATGGCCGCATGAACTCAAGTTTTGAATTTTGAAAAGATTTTTGGTGGGTTTGCTAGATTGGTGCTGGTGAGTCTGCAGATGCTTGGGTTTTGAAAGTTGAGCTTGTTTGAGTGGTTTTTGAAAAAGTGGGATCTTCCCATATGATAAAGATTCAATTTTGAATTGTCATTTAAACTATGCATTTGAAAGTTTCTGGATGATCACAAAGTGGGCCTTGATACCTTGTTATGAGTACATTCAAGGGGTGCAAAGATCCAGAAAAGTTTCTGTTAGGTTCTGAAAGTTTGAGACAGCCAAAGTAGGCATGGGAGTTAAATTGGCCAAAATGACCATTCATTTCATATATGTGTTTTGATTTACTTGTCTTTAGGAAAGGTGTGGGAAATGTTTTAGATGATGTTTATTTCACCTAAGAAACATTTTACAAGCAATGAAACAAACAAACAAGGTGGTTTTAAAGGATTTAAAAATCCATGCATACACATATGCATGAATTCATGATTTCATTTAGAAAAGTTTTTGTTAACCCTAATTTTGATGATTAGAATTTGATGATCCAAGCTTAGTATTTTTGGGATGTTACAGTAAGTGAAGCGCTTGATTGGTACCGATGAAGATAGAAGCCTCCTCCTTCGATTCCCCAAAGATCAAAGCCTTCAGGTGGATGAAGATGGAGATCTCGGTTTGGGACTTGATGAACAGAACAATAATTTTTCATATGAATCAAGCAACATGACAGGAGGAGTGATACTTCGATCAGGATTACGGATGTAGTATAGCTTACTTTTCCCTAGTAGACCTAGGTTTATCGAATCCTCGGGAAGCAGAAAGCAAAGTGAAGTTACTTTAACGGACCTTCGGGAGTTTTGGAATTCTTTTTGTGTTTAACCGGACCAAGATTTTGCTGTCTTTTTTTGTTTGTAGATGATGGAGAGAGGGCCTAGGGCTTTCAGTTTCACCTGTAGTTCTACAATACATCTGATGGAAATAAAAGGTAATAATAAATATGCATGTAATTGTTAGAGTAATATAATTATATGTGGGCAGTGCGTCCATAATTGCTATTGCCTCAACAACCACTTATGGAAATAACCTACTAGTCTCATTCATAGAAGAAAGAGAACTAATGATATGCATAGTGACATCACCGTGAATCCCAAGTAAATCCCTCACATACAGCCATACTACCCTTTCTGTCACTGGGGTTCCCATCCTGCAGATCAGTCATTACTCACACTCCCTATACCTGGATCAATCCTCGGGGTCTTGGGTACCTGACAAGTCCTTCGATTGAGGCTAGAGAGGGTACAATAATCATCATGTCATACAAACTAATACATGATCCCATCTATGATAAATAACATGCACATGCTACATGGCTAGGCTGAAGCCTTTAGCCCAAGGCGAATTACTCACACATAGAGATGAAATCAACAATCATAAACATAGATCATTAAACTGATATCAAATAGTCTTACAATGTCATCAATTGGAGAAGAGATCTACTATTACAAGTGGTGGAATATGGCTATGGTGGAGAAGGGTTTGAAGATTAGATCTAATGGAAGGGTGTCGTCGGCGGCAAAGCGAGAGAATGGGGGCTAGTTGGCATCTGTGGAAGATGTCGAGAAGGCGGATGGCTCTCTTTTCTCGTCGCTTGAGGCCTCTTTATATAGGGGTCTGATGACCCACAAGTATAGGGGGTGTATCGTAGTACTTTCGATAAATAGGAGTGTCGATCCCAATGAGGAGCATAGGGTGCTGAACAGTGGTATGGAGCAGGAACTCTCTGTAAATACTTAGCAAATGGATTTTTAGTGGTTTTCTGATAAGGCAACAAAACAAAGAGCAAGTAATAAAGACAAAGAACAAACGGAGCAAGTGGCCCAATCCTTTCTTAGCAAAGGACAAGCCGGTGGAAATACTTATAAGGACCAAACGTTCTCGAGGACACATGGGAATTCTATCAAGTGATTTTGCTTCATATAGCTGAGTACTCTTCTCTGGTGTTGTAAGTGTTGTGTGGGTGAACCTGTGCTAACATACCGACCTTAATTGGACTAATACATACTTGTGATTAAACCCCCTGCAAACATCCGTAACTACAAGAAAGTAATTAACATATAAATATAACCATAGCCTTAAACTCTGAGATCCTACGCTCCCTTGTGCAAAGGTGTCCTAACGGGGGGTTCATGTTTCTGTCACTCCGGCAACCCCACAATTAGTAGCCAAATAGACAATGCATTCCCCTAGGCCCATAAATGGTGAAGTATCATGTAGTCGATGTTCACATGAAACCACTAGAAGAATAGTACCACAACTTACATACTAAACCATTTAATAATAACTCAACACAAATCCACTAATAACAACATGACTTCTCCCATGTCCTCAAGAACTAAACGAACTACTCACAAGACATCATATGGATCAAGATCAAAGATGATATGGTAACTGATAACAATCTGAACATAAACAATAATCCAATGGTTCCACTCACAAGCATCAATTACAATAGTAATCAACACCAGGAAAGTTTCCCCTAAGAACTAAAGCAATATCCAATACAATAGTTATAGCGGGACGGAGTGGTGATGATGGTGCTGGTGGAGATGATGGTGTAGATGATGATGATGATCCCAATGAAGCCTAGCTTGATGATGGTGTTGATGGCGACGATCTCCCCTCTCCGGGAAGGAATTCCCCCGACAAAAATCTGTCTGCCAGAGAGATCTTTCTCTCTCGGTGTTTTCCGCCCCGCAGAGGCGGCGGAAATCTATATGTGGTCGCTCCCCTGGCCTTAGGGTTTCGTAGGGAAGATATAGGCGAAGGGGTGGAGTCGGGGGCCGGGCAGATGGGCCACACCTGCCCTAGGCGCAACCCAGGGTGGGCCCGCACCTAGGGGGTGTGGGCCCCCTGCAGACCCTCTTCGCTCCTCCTTCTGGCTTCCTCATTCTTCTGGAGAAATAATATTTTCCCATATTTTTCTGGTATTTTTTTATCTTCGCAAAATTGCACTGAAACACCTTCTGTTCCATCATAATCCAGACTCCGGCAGTCCATCCTCCAAGAATCATCCAACATGCATAAACAGATGAAAAGCCATAAGTAATACCTCATAATAAGACATATATCAATGAATAGAGGTAAATTATGATATAGAATGGTGATGCAGATTGGGCGTATCAACTCCCCCAAGCTTAGATCTTCGCTTGTCCCCAAGCAAAAACTGAGCTCAGTAAACATGTCCATAGGTTTATGGAGTGAAGTGTCGATAAAAGAATACGAACAAGAAGCATCACACTTACCATTGCACAACTAATAGAAGAAAATAACTCACCATTATAAAACTTAGCTTGCAACCAAGTACATCAGTCACAATAGAGGTGCATAAAGGTAAATCATAATTGGAATTGGCAAACTTTGTTCTTGGTCAAAGAACACCTGGCAAACAGTTTCGCAAAAAGCTTTTTGTAGAAGTTTCAAAACAGGAGCACTCTTTGCTCAAAAAGGTTTTTCACAAGTGAAGGCTTCAAAGTAATACTCAATAGATAAGAGTTTTGCATAAACAAGGAAGATAAAGAACATGAATGAATAAATCACCATATGAATGCTTGAAACACAACAACTCAAATGCTAGCTAGAGATAGAGAGGAAGTAAGTTTACGGACTCAACTTGGAAGTGGGAGAAAGGTCCCTTCTTAGAGGGAAGAATGGATTACAAGTCATAAAGAGCTTCCAAAAGATTATGGTGCTTACTAGCTTTGAGCTCTCATTGCCCCTATCATAGGCATCTTGAGATGATTAAGGTTAAAGTGCATAAAGATGGAGTATATGCTTAACGAAATATAAGTTGGCAATCTCATGTCCCTTGAATATGAGGGCCACTCCTCATGCTACTCAACTTTGGTCACAGGTAAGTTCTTGTCATTGTAAGTACATGCGTATCATAGAGAACCGCCAACGGGGTACCCCTTGCACATGGTACAGGAGCTTTCCCATAACCAAAATGACAAGGCAAGCAGACAATGAGCATCTCAGCGATCTTTTTATTTACTATATGCATAGCTTTTTATTGAGGATGCTTCATAGATAGCTCACTATGGTGATGCTGCAAGTTTCCACCATGATTAGGCATGGCTTAGGCTAGCGGCCCAAGCGTTTCTCTAACACAAAATACAGACTCCATGGACTTACAAGTTCCCTCTTTATTTCACACTGTTGACATCCATAGACAAAAGAGCACGATATCAACTGTGTATAGAGTACAAGTGCAATGTTGAAAACGTTCCCCGTGACAGCATGGTTCTGCTGATTCCAACGTATAGGTGCAAGCATATACAACTTCGATGACACAATGGTTCAAGTCTATTAAGGAAATAAGGTGTGCCATCAAGTTCGTGAGAGATTTACTAACTAGTTTTCACATAACAAAATACTTTTTAATTCGAAAGATAGATGAAGCTTGAGAATTTGCATGGAATATCAAAAGCTACTAGGTAGATATGGTGGACACAAGTGGCAAAAGTTTTTGTTCAAAGGGATTTGGAAACATGAGAAGTATGCCTTCTCAAAACAGGTTTTTAGCTAGCAAGGTTGAGTAGCAAGCAAGAGAGTTGAAACAAACAAGCAAACATACAAGTAATAAAGCCAAACATGCAATCTTCCTTAAAGACACAAAAGAATCTTAAATAGAGAATACTAAGCTTATGAGCCAACAAGAAAGAAAACAATTGATGCAAAATACCTGTAATCCCTTTTTTCTTTTTCTCTTTCAAAGCAATGCTATTGACCAGAACTCGGTTTGCCAAAACCAATTTAGATCCACTTGATTCTCCCAAAGTTGTGCCAATACTGATCAACAAGATCCATCATATAATAGAGATTGCAAACTAAAATAAGAAGTGCAAAAATAAAAGATGAGACTTCTCATTAATATTCAATAAAGGCACTCACACCAAGGGATACATAGATAATAAACTAAAGGAGAGATACTTCCACATGCAAACCAACTTATAAGATAACTTTTCTACCAAAGATATGAATCCACTAAAAAGGTAAAAGATAAAAGATAATGGTTGTGATACCACGATACTCCCCCAAGCTTGGAACAAGCCAAGGGGATGCCAAACCTGATGGTGAATTACTCCTTTGGTGGTGGTGTTGTTCTCTTGTTGTCATAAAACTTCCAAGGCAATGGTTCCCAACCCAAAAAGGATGTCCTTGTCTCCGCAATCCTGAAACTAGCAGCAGAGCTTATGCGATCAAATCTAGCCTCATACTCATAGTTTTGGTTCTGTATGTCATAAAGTTGGCTTGAAATTGGTTGGTGGTCTGACGGAGTGAGAAGATCTCTTCTCGGAGCTCAGCAACTTCTCCTTCGTGCTTGGTGATGAGTTCTGAACTTATCTTGTGAATAACATCCACTTCGCGTTCTGCCATCTTCTTGTACCTAAAAACTTCCTGCTCCAATGCTTCCATCCTGTCTTCCATACCGCCTTCTCCTTTAGGGCCTTGAACTTCTTTCATCTTTACCTTCCCATCTTCGAGAATCAGCTCCTTGGGATGAATCTTCAACTCAGACATGTATGGGTTGAGAACATCCGCAGAAGAATCCTCCATGGGTAATCCAGAGTAAGACATTGTAGCTCCAAAACAGAGAATTTGCCTGACAGAAACAGATTGAAACAAAAACACGACGAGAACTCGATGGAAGAACCTCGGGGGATCCGGGGGGTTGTATATTACGAAGTTTCAAGGCATAAGGAAGGTTCTGATATGGAAACGAGGTGGAGTCGGATCTCAGGGGTGGGTGGGTTTGGCCACCCCGGCCTCCGGTTCCTCCTCTGTTCTGTCTCGTAGTCTTCCTTATGCATTAAAAACATCAAAAATATAAAAAGATTGGATTTTCATGAACCTTCTGTTTTCACCACTTTTACCTATTCAAGGACGAACTCTGTAGTTTCTGGTGTTTGGCTTCTGATAAATTCTTCTGGAGTCACCATTTGAACAACACCCACATCTTCATTATAAGAATCTCCAGAAATATAATGTTTTAGTCTTTGACCATTAACCACCTGTGTTGTGTCATCCTTTAGAGAAGAAATTTTGATGGCACCTGAACGGTAAACTTCCTTGATAACAAAAGGTCCTTCCCATTTTGAGAGTAGTTTCCCTGCAAAAAATCTGAGACGAGACCTATACAAAAGAACTTTCTCACCAACATGGAACTCCCTTTTGAGAATTCTCGTATCATGCCATCTTTTTACTTTTTCCTTAAAAAGCCTAGCATTTTCATAAGCTTCCCCTCTCCACTCATCTAGATTACTTAAGTCGAGCAGTTTTTTCTCACCTGCGAGTCTAAAATCTCTATTCAACTCTCTCACTGCCCAATAAGCTTTGTGTTCTAATTCTAAAGGCAAGTGACAAGCTTTTCCATAGACCATTTTGTAAGGAGACATCCCCATAGGATTTTTATAAGCAGTTCTATAGGCCCACAAAGCGTCATTCAACTTTTTAGCCTAGTTTTTTCTAGATCTATTGATAGTCTTCTGCAAGATAGATTTAATTTCCCTATTGGAAAGTTCTACTTTCCCACTAGTTTGGGGGTGATAAGCTGAAGCAATTATGTGGTTTACATCATACTTAGCGAGAGTTTTTCTAAAACCCCCATGAATAAAATGAGAGCCTCCATCAGTCATGAGATATCTAGGAACACCGAACCTAGGATAAATTACATATTTAAGCATTTTCAAAGAGGTCTTACCATCAGCACTGTTTGTAGGTATGGCTTCTACCCACTTTGTAACATAGTCAACAACAACAAGAATATGAGTATACCCTTTTGAAGGAGGAAAAGGCCCCATAAAGTCAAATCCCCAACAATCAAAAGGCTCAATAACAAGAGAATAATTCATAGGCATTTCATTGCGTCTAGAGATGTTACCTACTCGTTGGCATTCATCACATGATAAGACAAACTTCCTTGCATCTTTAAAAAGGGTAGGCCAATAAAATCCAGATTGTAAGACCTTTTGTTCAGTCCTATCCCCAGCATGATGCCCTCCATAGGCACTGCCATGACATTTTCTCAATATCTCTTGTTGTTCAAATTCTGGAACACATCTTCGCATAATTCCATCTACTCCTTCTTTATATAAGTGTGGGTCATCCCAAAAGTAATGCCTTAGATCATAAAAGAATTTCCTTCTTTGCTGGGCTGTAAAGGTTGGAGGCAAATACTTGGAAATAGTAAAGTTAGCATAATCATCATACCAAGGACTCTCATGCGAACTTACACATATTGCAGCTAACTGCTCATTTGGAAAATGTCACATCCCAAAAGTCTCCTAATTTTGGAATGTGAAATAAACAACATAAGCTTGATTGATTGATTGACTTTGTTGAAAATTCTCAAAGAGAAGAAACTTTTTGAATTGAAAATCCTCGCAACCTTGATTCAAAACCTTATGTTGGTTTGTTATGACCTAAGTAGTCATATAGGCAAAAGGGCATGGATTGATTATGGATTGTAGAATTGGTGTGCAAGATTTCAAATTCAAAATCATGAAGCATGCATGAACACCATTTCACTTAAACCCTAAGAAAGAATTCTATCATCCAACACCCTAAATGGGATTTCCCAATTCTTAAGTACAACATGACCTATGGATTCGTACATATTAAAATTGATGAAAAGTATTCCATGCATGTCCTAAAATAAATTTGGGATATTTTCCTAAAAAGTCTAAACCCAAATTCCCTATTAATGCAACTAGCCATGTAATGCCTTGTAAGCAAATGGCATTATGGATATTTTCAACTTTGGTAAAACCATATTCTATACATCCTAAAAGGTGTGTTTTGAATTTTTAAATTTTTAGAAATTGATTTGGTTCAATTTGGAGGCCTAAAACAAATACTAAGAAAGAAATACTAAATAGGAAAGGAGAAAATAATAAAACAGAAAATGATAAAAAATGATCTAAACCTAATCTACCGGCCAGGCCAGCTCGAGCCACCCCTCCTCTCTCTATTAGCCGCGCGTAGCGCAGCACAGAAGCCCAACATCGGCCCAACTGCAACCCACCGAGCAGCAGCGAACAACGCGTGGCTTGCCCGGGAAACCAACACTAGCCCACGCCGCACCCCTCTCCTCTTCCCAATTTGTTTTCTTTCTCCCTCAGTGCGGGACACCCCCCCATCAGCCTCCACCCGTCACCGCCATGTGGACCCCGCAATTCATCCCCTTCCTCTCATCTCTCCCGTGTTTGTGACGAACACCAAACCACCGCAAAATTCGTGATAAAATCGGGCATTTCCGTTTGATTCCTTCGCCCCCCTCTATAAATCTCCTCGTATCCACGGGACTTGATCTTTTCCCTTTTCCTGCAACCCTAGCGCCTCCCCATCTCGCCTCCATTGACACCGCCACTGAGAGCTCGCGATCGAGATGGTACCATCGATTTCGTCACCCCCTCGGCTCCCTTCCGCCTCTGACCTTTCCCATTTCCTTCTCCGTTATCTTCTGACCCTCTCCCCTCTACTTCAGACGACGGCCACGGCCGCACGAGCTCATCGGAGCATCACCGGAGTACCATGCCTTCGTTTGCTTCTTGTTGCTCCCATAGGAAGAGGCGGCCATCTTCGTGCATGCTATCAAGATCGCTGAGAGGAGCTGAAGGCCGTGGGCCAAGTCACCGTCTACGTGGACCACGAGAGCCACCGCCACCATTGCCACCAGAGCAACCTCCACCGCCACCGTCATTGTCGCCGCCGCCAGCTCGCCATCGTCACTATCCCCCGCCCGATCTTTTCTGAATGACCCAGATCAAGTTGAGCCGAGCCCCAACCGAAGCTCAAACCGAGCCAGGCTCAAGCCAAGCCGAAGCCCAACCCATCAAACATCCACCGCTCGATCTCGATCTGACGCCTCCCAAGGCATCACTTAACTGAAGAGGTATCGATGAATCACACGCTGCCACATCACCGCCACGTTTCTGTTTATTCCAGAAACCGATAAAAAGGACAGAAAATTGTGTAATGTTGCAAAATTCATAGAAAAATAAATTTAAATCCAAAAATTACAAATAGTATGTCTATGGATTCATAAAATTGTGGAGATTATTAATGTTCTGTTAGATCCAACTTTTACAGTATATATTTAGTGCAGTAATTTAAATGATTTAATGTCCAAATTGGAGTAAATAAATCCTAGTAAATTATCTGTAGATCCTAAAAATACAAATAATATGTCTATAGAATCCTTGTTTCATGTAGAGCACTAATCTAGTGTTAGATATAATTTTGTCGAAGAAAATAAATTAAATGATTTAAACCCTTCTAACTAGTATTTAAATCACAGAAAATTAACCAGAACTCCAAAATTAGTGAAACCAATTGGTACTTTTTTTTATTGATAATATCTATCCAAAGAAATTTCATGCCAAATTATTTGGTAATGTCAAAAATAGAAATTCATACAGAAATCTCTAAACCTATCGCAATAGTATTTTAATCATAAGAAAATATCTATAACTCCTTTTTAGGTGATCCAAATTACTACTATCTCTAAATTGAATTACCTATCCAGTAGCATTTAATGCACAATTTAATATTACAGAAACATCAGTAGTTCAATTAAAGTGAGATAAACCATATTAAATCGATATAACTTTAGTAATAAAAGCTTTAGTGCATTAAATGACTTTCCACATGCATCATGTGATCTAATAATGTTCAAAGAACTAAATACAACCATTGTGACTTATTAAATCATCATGCATGCATTTGCCCATCATTTTTTATTGTATTGTTGCATGATTGCAATGTTTTGAATGTTGTGTTGTTGTGTTTGTTTCAATCTTAGATTGCGAGGAGTGCAACTACTGTGAGTGCAACTACTATGATTGCAAGTATTGCAATTATGATGGGTGCAACCATTATATCTATGAGGATCATGAGGATTATCTAATCGACTACATCTACAACAAAGGCAAGTGGTGCTATCTTGTTCATAAATGTCCTACTGTTTTCCTATGCATTGTAGATGTTTTTTTAGTAGAATTGCATATGTAGGAATTGATGTTTATATGCTATGCTATGTCTCATATTATTCCCTAGTATTCCTTGTTTATGAGCCATCGTATTGGTAGATTGCTTAGCTATGCTATTTAGACGAGGAAGGGAATCACACCATGGAAAGTTATATGTTTTGAAAGGATTATATTTTGCTAAGTGACAAACCAACATGATTTTAATAAACCATCTGGGCGGAATGACATTGATTGGGTCATCGAGTGTGGATTTATTGTGGGGAATGCCGCCCAGGGTACCGAGAAAGGATTGGCTTCTTTATTTGGTAGCTTACATGTACAACCATGTGCCAATAATGAAATGGGCGGTTGGCTGGACTTAGTAGGTTGTGACGACTCGAACCCTACGTAGCTAGATATGTAGAATAGTGTAAGTTGGTACAGTGCGTGGTTGGGTTTGGGAAGCTCTTCCCGAATGGTCTCGTCTTGGACTTCTCCCTATCATCACACAATATGAGTGTGGTGGTCCGAGCTGGGTTGGCCAGGTCGCATGGGTAAAGTGTACAAACCCCTGCAGGGTGTCTAAACTAAGTACTTAACTGTGTCCCCAGTTATGGACAATTTGAGCGACCTGATACTGATGCTATGACATATTTCTCACTCATCCTTATTTCTCAATTACTTAAAACTTGTTGGATGAACTTAATTGGGTAGGAGCATCTGGGAGTGAACCAGAGTGTCCTATTTATCGTATTGTAAAACTACTTTGTTACAAATATTAGGATAAAACTATTGCTTTATGCAAATGAGCCTGAACTCCACTTTGCCAAATAAGCATGTAGTTGATAGATCTATTGTTAACCACTTTAGCCTACTTGCCGTGCATTCAATGTATTGACCATTCGTGGCTGCAACGTTTCATGTTGCAGGTTATATCATATTTGAGTGATCGTTCATAGGTCGCGAGACTGCACTCAACAATTGTTCGCCTGTGGCACATTTGAAGGATGGAGATCTACCTTGTGATTGCTTTCCGTTGTAATATAATATAAATTCTAGATCATATTCGTTATATTTATGATGCACAGTTATATTTGGTATTATTTTGTACTGGGTGTGCTAGTGAACCGATCCAGGGATTGGCAATATACACATAAACTCAGCCTTATCAGGCGAGAGTGTTACAGAAAACTATCATTAACAGGCAAAGGGTCAAAAGAAATGTTTTCCAAACGAGATAAATTATCAACAACAGGATTATCAGCACCTTTCCTATCCACAATATGCAGATCAAACTCTTGCAAAAGCAACACACACCTTATAAGCCTAGGCTTAGCATTCTTCTTTGTCATAAGGTACTTAATAGCAGCATGATCAGTATGAATAGTGACCTTAGAATCAACAATATAAGGTCTAAACTTATCACAAGCAAAGATTATAGCTAAGAATTCTTTTTCAGTAGTAGCATAATTCTTTTGAGCAGTATCCAGAGTCATGTTAGCATAATGAATAACATTCAACTTCTTGTCAACACGTTGTCCAAGGACAACACCCACAGCAAAGTCACTAGCATCACACATAATTTCAAAAGGTAAACTCCAATTAGGTGGTTGGACAATAGGAGCAGTTGTCAAAACTTTCTTCAAAGTTTCAAAAGCTTCCTTACAATCATTATCAAAAACAAATGGTACATCTTTTTGAAGAAGATTAGTAAGGGGCTTTGAAATTTTGGAGAAATCTTTAATAAATCTCCTATAGAAACCAGCATGACCAAGGATACTACGAATACCTTTGATATCTCTAGGACAAGGCATATTCTCAATTGCTTCAATTTTGGCTCGGTCAACTTCAATGCCTCTTTCAGAGATCTTGTGTCCAAGAACAATCCCTTCATTAACCATGAAATGGCATTTCTCCCAATTAAGAACAAGGTTGGTTTCTTCACATCTCTGCAAAACTTTATCAAGGTTGTGCAAACAGTTATCAAAAGAAGTTCCATAGACGGAAAAATCGTCCATAAAAACCTCCACAATTTCTTCACAAAAATCATGAAAGATAGCAGACATACATCTCTGAAAGGTAGCAGGAGCATTACATAAACCAAAAGGCATACGCCTATAAGCATATGTACCATAAGGACAAGTGAAAGTAGTTTTCTCTTGGTCCTGTGCTTTCACAACAATTTGAGAAAACCCAGAATAACCATCAAGAAAGCAAAAGTGAGTCTTTTTGGACAACCTCTCAAGCATTTGATCAATAAAGGGCAAAGGATAATGATCTTTTTTAGTAACTTTATTAATCTTTCTAAAATCAATGCACATTCTATACCCAACCACTACTCTTTGGGGTATAAGCTCATTATCGTCATTAGGCACAATAGTTATTCCCCCTTTCTTGGGAACACAATGAACACGACTAACCCATTTACTATCAGCAATAGGATAAATGATACCAGCATCAAGGAGTTTCAATACCTCATTTCTTACCACATCCTTCATCTTAGGATTTAGATGGCGTTGGTGCTCAACAACTGGTTTTGCATCAGGTTCTATATTGATAGCATCCTGACATATAGTAGGAGAAATCCCCTTTAAATCATCAAGAGTATAGCCCATAGCTCCTCGGTGTTTCTTCAATATCTCCAATAACCTCTCTTCTTCCTTTCCTTAAAGTTTAGAACTAATAATACAGGATATACTTTCTTATCATCAAGATAAGCATATTTAAGATCATCAGGTAAAGGTTTTAATTCGAAAACAGGGTCCCCTTTAGGTGGTAGTGTGGTACCCAAATCTTCCACAGGTAGATTATGCTTAAGTTGTTCCGGCTGATGAAGGAAAACCTCGTCAATCTCGTTTCTTTCCTTCATGAAGACATCACTTTCATGGTCTTCCATAAACTGCTGCAATGCATTGTTAGGAGAAAGAGAAATAGCAGAAAGTTGTTCAACCCTGAAATCCTCATCAGGGAGTTCATTTTCATAAGGAGTTTTGTAAAATTTGGAAAAATTAAACTCATAAGATTCTCTAGCAAACTTAGTCAAAACTTTTTCCTTCCTACAATCTATGATAGCCCCACAAGTATTAAGGAAAGGTCCACCAAAGATAATAGGATAGGTCTTACTAGCTTCTTTACCAAGTAGTAGAAAATTAGCAGGATATTTAATCTTACCACAAAAGACCTCCACATCTCTTACAATGCCAATGGGGAAAACTTGATCTCTATTAGCAAGGTGAATAACCACATCAATGTCCTCAAGCTCACAAGGAGCAATCTCATGCATAATTTCCCTGTAAAGCTCATAAGGAATAGCACTAGAACTAGCACCAATATCACATAAACCATAATAGCTATGACTACCAATTCTAACTGAAAGCACAGGGACACTAGCTTTTCTAACTTTCTTAGGATGAGAAACAATATTAGTAGCGTCTTCACAGAAGACAATATGCTCATCCTCTATATTTCTAGTGACAATATCTTTCACAATAGCTACCACATGCTCAATATCAATGAGCTCATCGGGCTCCACAGTTTTCTTTGCACTTTTGCTAACCACATTAGCTATGATGGAATGTTCCTTTACCTTAGTAGGAAAAGGGATTTTCTCAACATAAGATTTAGGCAAAATAGGATTTTCTCAGCAGGAACATGAGTAACAATGTCTTTATAAGGAGCGTGGTACTTGTCCCACTCTTTCTTGGGAATCTCAATATAAGAAGCAAACGCATTAAAACATTTTGCAAGAACTTGAGGATCAATACCAAACTCATTGCTAATATCATAGAAGTCATCAGTTCCCATAAAATATTTAATGCATTCATAATCATAGTTTATACCTGACTTTCTTCCTTTGTCATTCTCCCAAGCTTCAGTGTTATCTTGAATACGGTCTAAGAGATCCCATTTAGCTTCTTCCTTCATACGTGTGAATGATCCAGCACAAGAAGCATCTAGTAAATATTTATCATGAAGAGAAAACCTAGCATAAAAGTTATTGAGAATAATATTGTTAGGGAGTTCATGAAAAGGACATTTAAGCATTAGTAACTTCAATCTCCCCCAAGCTTGAGCTGTACTCTCTCCATCACGAGGCCAAAAGTTATATATCAGATTCCTATCCTTATGAATCTCACTGGGAGGATAGAATTTAGAATAAAAGAGAGGTACTATTTCCTCCCAGTCCATAGATTGTCCATTCTTTAGTAGCTTATATCATTCTTCAGCTCTTCCTTTCAATGATATGGAGAGTAAATTCTTCTTCACCTATTCAGTTGTGATACCTGCACACTTAAACAACCCGCATAATTCATGGATAAAAAGCAAATGATCACCAGGATGGACAGTTCCATCCCCTAAATAATAATTATCCATGACACTATTAACAATACTTGTAGGTATCTTAAAAGGATCTATCTCAACAGGTGGTGGTTCATCTACTATCCTAGAAGTGGTAGTAGTTTTCTCAAACAGAAAACCAAGTGGGTTATCCATACTGGAAACAAAGTAACAAGCAGTAACAAAAGAAATACTCACAGTAAAAGTTTTCCTTACCAGTTCCACTCTTCAATAGCGCTTCACTCCTCGGCAACGACGCCAGAAAATAGTCTTGATGAACCACAAGTATAGAGGGTGTACCGTAGTACTTTCGATAAATAGGAGTGTCAATCCCAACGAGGAGAAGAAGATGCTGAACTGTGGTATGGAGCAGGAACTCTCTGTAAATACTTAGCAAACAAATTTTTAGTGGTTTTCTGATAAGGCAACAAAACAAAGAGCAAGTAATAAAGACAATGAACAAACGGAGCAAGTGGCCCAATCCTTTCTTAGCAAAGGACAAGCCGATGGAAATACTTATAAGGACCAAACATTCTCGAGGACACATGGGAATTCTGTCAAGTGCTTTCGCTTCATATAGCTGAGTACTCTTCTCTGGTGTTGTAAGTGTTGTGTGGGTGAACCTATGATAACATACCGACCTTATTTGGACTAATACATACTTGTGACTAAACCCCCTCCAAACATCCGTAACTACAGGAAAGTAATTAAGATATAAATCTAACTACAACCTTAAACTCTGAGACCCTACGCTCCCTTGTGCAAAGGTGTCCTAACGGAGGTTCATGTTTCTGTCACTTTGGCAACCCCACAATTAGTATCCAAATACACAATGCATTCCCCTAGGCCCATAAATGGTGAAGTATCATGTAGTCGACGTTCACATGACACCACTAGAAGAATAGCACCACAACTTAAATACTAAACCATTGAATAATAAGTCAACACAAATCCACTAATAACAACATGACTTCTCCCATGTCCTCAAGAACTAAACGAACTACTCACAAGACATCATATGGATCAAGATCAAAGATGATATGGTAATGGATAACAATCTGAACATAAATAATAATCCAATGGTTCCACTCACAAGCATCAACTACAATAGTAATCAACACCGGGAAAGTTTTCCCTAAGAACTAAAGCAATATCCAACACAATTGTTACAGTGGGACGGAGTGGTGATGATGGTGCTGGTGGAGATGATGGTGTGGATGATGATGATGATGATCCCGATGAAGCCTAGCTTGATGATGGTGTTGATGGCGACGATCTCCCCTCTCCGGGAAGGAATTCCCCCGGCAGAAATCTGTCTGTCGGAGAGATCTTTCTCTCTCGGTGTTTTCCGCCCCGCAGAGGCGGCGTAAATCTACATGTGGTCGCTCCCCTGGCCTTAGGATTTCGTAGGGAAGATATAGACGAAGGGGCGTAGTCGGGAGCCGGGCAGGTGGGCCACACCTGCCCTAGGAATGGCCCAGGGTGGGCCCGCGCCTAGGGGGGTGTGGGCCCCCTGCGGCCCCTCTTCGCTCCTCCTTATGGCTTCCTCATTCTTTTGGAGAATTAATATTTTCCCAAATTTTCTGGTATTTTTCTAATCTTCACGAAATTACACCGAAACACCTTCTTTTCCATCAGAATCCAGACTCCGGTGGTCCATCCTCCAAGAATCATCCAACATGCATAAACAGATGAAAAGTCATAAGTAATACCTTATAATAAGACATATATATATCAATGAATAGAGGTAAATTATGATATAGAATGGTGATGCAGATTGGGCGTATCAGGGTCCCTTAACGAAAGTTGTTCTGTTTGACCTAGCGAAGTTGATGGCAACCATACATTCGGAACTATATGGCCGGAATTTTATTCCCGCCGTATAGTTGGTTGTTAAGGCTTCTGCCTCCTCTTCACGGCTCCTGGTTTCTTTGACGTGTTGAAAATCTCGTATCTTTGACTTTAATATTGTGATTCCCATTATCAAACATCATTATCTGCGTAGGGAAAATAGAAAAAAGGATTGCATACCCCTTTAATCATTAGATATTAATGGCAGGGTTTAGAGAGATATTTCATAAAAAATATGAATAATATCCTGTTTAAATGTGAGTATGGATGGCTATATTTCACAGCCATCAAGGAGCAATTGTGGTATTTATACCTCCTATCAATACTCAGTCGTTGGAGAATTTGGGGCCGGATTTTCTAGACTAAGTGGGGGCCGGATTATCCAGCCGGGGCAAAACTCTACCCCGGAATAGGATTTTCTAGGGGAAAATCCGCCCCGACACTGCGTGACGCGCCTTGGCTGCCTTTGGAAGAAAATCTAGGGGGTTGATTATCCGGCCCCCTAAAAGGGCGGATTTTCTGGCCCGAGCGAAAACTCTAGCCCTAGCCAGACAATCCGTGGGAAAGTCTGTCCCTAATACTTCGTGACGCGCCTTGTCCACCTTTGTCGATCGAGCCAGGGGTAAATTATCCGGCCCTTGGCAGGGGCGGATACCCCCCCCCCCCCCAAAAAAAACTGTGTTTGGCTTCTTTTTGAATGAATAATTATCTACATCACTCAACACACATTAAATAATTTTTGAAACTGTTATTTAACATACAAAATACTTGAGATCATGAAATGTTCTTTCAGCAGGTGGTGGAGGCGGCTTCAAAGGTGGAGCGTGCGACCGTTACCACTAACGCCTCTAGCAGTAGGCATCTGGGCGTCTAGGACGCGATCGACGGGGCAGCGACAGCGGCAACAATGGCGCGACAAAGGGAACAAGTAGCCGTATGGATGACCTCCTCCAGTAGTAGTCCCATTTTTTATTTTGTTCAAATATGTCTTTTTGTAATGGACAAGGTCTAATCTAATGGAAAGTAAGTTTAAATACTAATGTTTCACTAACATACGAGTCCGAGCAGCCGACTGGTGGACACACGCGCAGTCGCGCGCTGTCCGGGTCGATGCAATCATTGCCCAAAATTAGTGCATGAATAGGTCGAGCATGACGCGTTTGTCCGGATGGGTCGTGCCGTTGGGAGTGCGCACATGTTCCGCACGTCCGCGCTCGGACGGGTTCGGTCGACCCGGTGGAGATGCCCTTATGAGGCCCTCGCCAAGCACCCCGCCATTGGAGGATGTCGTCCGACAACATCGACGGGCCGTCTCGGCCTTTTTCTCTCTCTCCCGCCTAGTGGCCGCCTTCCGATCCGGGCCACTGCAGTGCGGGTCCGACCATTGGTGGTGGTAGTTTTTGTTGTTTTGTTGCAGAGACCAAGTGTAATTGATGTCGCGTGTGGTAGTAATGTATTTTTTTATTTTTTTAGATTAATGTATTTTTTATATAAATTGAAAAGATACAGAAGCATTGTATTTCCGACTAGGCCTTTTTTGTTTATGGGCTATCGTTTTTAGGATAAATAAGAACATCAAAATCCAATAGGTGAGAAGGCCCACAATATGTCTTCAAAACTCGAGTCGGGTCCAAGGTCCCAGCCCACAAGCAATACAAGACGTTCCCTGAACAGAAAGAAAAAAATGCAGTACAAGACGTAGTCTGAACTCCGCATTGCGTGGGATTGCATTCAGATTAGTGCATGGTGCACGACTGTGATTTATTCGTTACCATGTAAGAACCCTCATTTAACATAGGAATAGACGGGAATTACGATTTCTCGGCCTCTACGTTCATTTGATGCACATCAGGAAATTTCTATGGATACCGCCGAATCCTCGTATGGCCTGGCTGGGATCGTGGAAGCTAGCAGCTAAATCGCGCCCCGGTAATAGTAGCTGATGTTGAGGCAGCCTATCACCTCACGCCCGGTCGAGAGGCAGCATCGCTTCCCCATGGAGACTTCCGACGCCTCGCCACGGCGACACTGGTCCAGCGCCGGCACGAGGCAGCGCGGGTGCACGTCCACCCGGCACGTCCCACACCGGTATCTCCACGGCCCATCGACGCTGAGCCCGCACGCCGCGCACGTCGACGCCGCGCCGCCGTCCGGCGCCTTCTTGACGAGCCACGCGTCGTGGCCGCCGGGGTGCGCCGCGGCCGACCCCCGCGCCACGGGCGGCAGGCGGACGCAGAGCGGGTGCACGACGACGGCGGTCGCCGAAGCGCACGCGGCGGCGTCGCAGACGTAGCACGCGCCCTTCACGTCCTCCCCGCACACCTCGCACCTGCCGCCGCCACTGCCGGCGCTCTCCCGGCGTTTCAGCCTGTGCTTGGGGTGGACAATAGACTTGAGCGTCCTTGGGAAGCGGCGCGCGCACACCTCGTGGAGCTTGAAGCCGCACCCCGGGTGGCCGCACGTGTACCGCGGCCCGGCGCCGACGACCTGGCAGCCGTCGCAGGTGAACTCGCCGCCGTCGTCGTCGGCATCTGGCGCCAGGAGCAGCCGGTGGCTCGAGTCGTGGGCGAAGTAGGCGACAGACCTGTTACTCCGAAACATCCTCTCCGTGATGCAACGAAGAGTACTACTCCACTGCACCTCTCCTACGTACTAAGCCTATTTAAAGTACTCCAGTAGATCAATGTACTCCTTATAGAAAGTTCAACGATTATTTGGGGTCAGCATGCAGTTATTTGGGAGTATATGACATGTGGACAGCTAATGTTTTTACAAATGTAAACTTGTGGAAATTGCTGTTAGTAGTCAAAACATGTCCAATCCAATCACAATCGCCGCTTGACTGAAATGTCCGCGTCTCGAAAGTGAGACCGTTGAACCATCAACGATCGATGTACTCCATGCTAAAACAAGTGGACATCAGCCAACGTGTTCATGGATAAGAGCAAGATGCTGGTTATAAGTCGTCATATCATTTATAATCAATCTAAGAGCCAATATATATAACTTTTTTCTGTTTTAAATATAAAATGTTTTAGTTTTCATGAAACGAGTGTGTCTAGACGTCTTTAATATGTAGGCTCACTCCGAACATATACACTAAAATGCATATAAATGCATTCTTTTCACAAAAGCTAAAACATCTTATATTTTAAAACAGAGAGAGTAGTTAGCTATAAGTACTAATTTATTAGTCTATGATCTACCTTCAACTCTCACAAACTGCCTAGAGCATATGCTAGACCTAGTTCTTGCATGAGAGTCCACTTCTTTTCTCTCTCTTCTACTCTCTCTCCTCCATCTCATTTACCGTTTCAAAATGATATTTTAGCTTTTGTGAAATAAGTTTATCTGGACTCTTTTTAGTATGTAGTTTGGAGTGAACCTACACATTAAAATGGGTCTAGATACACTCGTTTTATAAAAACTAAAATATCTTATATTATAAAATGGAGGGAGTAGTATTTAAAATCTTATAGTTTGCTTACATAAGTTTATTGTACTTGCTCTAATATGAACAAAGATGGGACACGAAAGACACTCCGAGTTCTTCACCGCCTTTGCGATTTAAAGCTTTGTTTTTAGCAATGACTAGATCACTATAAGTTACATGTGGGTCATAAGTAATATTGTATGCAGTTGGATTTGTATCCAAAAACATGAAGGAGCAGGAGTAGGGATCTCGGGCTCCCGAGCTCTAGTACTCCCTTTATTTTATAAATTCGGAATTTATTTTTAAAAAGTATGAAATAAATTTTGGATGTAATCAATGATGTGTCATACAAACATAGAAAATCCCATTTGAAATGATTTGTTTACTGAGCTACATAAAAATGAAAAAAGTGTGGATCTATGTATAGTGAACCAAAATTGTCTTTTTTCGAAAACTCCAAATATTTTATCATTTTTCTGTAACCTATAATTTAATGAATTTAGCATTACAATTTTGCATGCTTGTAAGATACACAATTGACTACTTCTAGATTTCTCTTCAGAAATTTTCAAACCTATAATATGTTTTTACAAATTTTCAAAATAAAGGGAGCACTTGAATTCGGGAGCCAAAGTAACTTTTTCGATGGAGTAGCCCATTTTTAGCATTCGCCTAATGACGCTTTTAGTTGATTCGTATTTTATTGTGAACTTCAACAGAAACTCCAAACTTCAACAATTATTTGGGGTCATAGTGCAGTTATTTGGTTCTGCGAATGAAGAAATAATTCTGTTTTCCGGAAATAAAGTGTTTCTCAATTTTATCACTTTTATATCTTATAACATGATAGTATAGGAGTTCTCAAATTAATATTATAGGATGCAGCCTATGTCCCCAATTCTATTGAAATGCTAGAAACTATTTTTTCCTTTGTGAATCTCTCTCTCTCCATCTCCCTCCCTCCCTCTCACAAGGACACACACAACATTGATGTCTTATATCACGTGTGCCATTGAAAGTCACCATAAAATAGTGTTTTGAAATTCTACAAAATTGGATGATGACGATCCTTAAATAAAATCCTTAAATCATCTCTAGCAGACACCGTAAAAGGGCGGAACCGAGAAAATAACCGCCACTTTTCGGTTTCTCATGAGAAAAGTGGCCAGAACAGACACCTCAAAATTGACCGAACCAAAAAAAATTAGGGCCCCCGAGAAAACACCCCCGCGGAACCGAGAAAACCTAGTTTTCGAGCCCGACCTCGACGCGGACCATATCCTCCGTTTTCGTTGGTGGGAGAGAAGTTTCAGTCGCGCCATTCCTTATGCCGCCACGCTCGATTTGCCGTATCCGCCCCTCCTACCTCCGTCGAGCACCACGAAAGGCCGCCTTGGACGTCCAGCAGCCACCGCTGAGCTCCGGCGAGGTCGCGCCAGCGCAGGCGACCCCTCTGACGGGTCTGTCAGATCTGATAGCCACCATCGTCGTCTCCGTCCCCGTCGTTGGTCCCCTAGCCGGGGTTGCTGCTGCTGCGGTGAAGCGGAAGCGGCAGGGATCAGTCCTCATTCAGGATGGCAGCATGGGCGCTCCGGCCTCTCCCGCCGGTCCCGCTGCTCCCCACTCTCAAGTGAGTGCCGCCGCCGCCTCTAATTCGAAGCCGGCGCCGGGCAAGGTAAAGAGAGCGGTTGTGAAGCGGAAGGCAGGCCCCGGGAAACCATCCGCCGCTGCGAAATCTGCCAAAACGGCCTCGACTAGCCGACCTAGGTATGAACAATTCCCTTTCCCCTTCCGCCGCAGCCGCCGCCAATTGCGTATACAATTAATTCGAATTGGCGCTTTATCCACAGCGATTTTCACGAGGTTCCGACCTCCTACATCGTTTTATTGAATAACAATGCGGTGGACATCAAAGAAACGCTTTATGCCGAAGAAAACACCATCATGACCATGGACCGGAACAACATGGACGAGCTTACCTTGGCGTGGCATAATCAATCAAGGCTGAACATCTTGGAGAGAAGGAGGTCAGCGGCGCTGGCAAGAGGCAATGCTTGGGCTAGGGATGGTGGTGGACATGGTGCTCCGGCTAGTGGTGGCCATGGTGGTGCTTCGGCAAGTGGTGGTGGCGGTGATGCTTCTCTTGGTTTCGATGCTTGATGATCATCATGGGTTGTGGTGATGATTCATATTTTGGATGATGTTCTGCGACGTGATAGCGAGATACTTTGTTAAATTTGCTTAATACTTGATGATTGTCGCGGTTGAACGGTCGAATCTGTTTAAATTCTGCCGTTTGTGGTTTTGTTTTACGGTTTCGTATCTTTTTGTCCTAGCAGAAACCGTGTGCGTAAAACTATAAAAATGGAATATTCCCGTTTTAAGGGGTCTGTTTCGCCCCGTAGCTCGTGGCCTGAAAAAACCCGCCAAACGCGACCTGGAACGCGTTTTCCGGTTCGTGATTTCCCGGTGTCTGCTAGAGATGCTCTTATATAGCCTAATTGGATCAAATGATTAAGGTTCTCAAAATTCTAAAGAATACGTTCCCATGCCTCCAATTTCATTAGAATCTTAACAGTAGATGAAACCTCATTTTATTTTCTTTTATTCTGGTTAGTTCATAAATGCATTATCTTTCTACCTCTCTAGATTCTCTTTCGATTCATCCATCCAATGCTCGTATGTTTTTCTTGTGCACTGGCCACATGCACCAGCTTCAAGATTCTAGTATTTGTGTCCTATTAGAATTCATCTCAATCTTTCTGTTTTCTATGTGCGACCCAGAGAGACCTCATACTACATAACTTTCTGTTTTATAGTATTTGTCTACAAAATTCATCTAAATCTTTATGTTTTCTAATATTTGTGATTCTTAAGTTATGTGATGGAAATATGCCATGAGAAAACATGCACCCCGTTTCACAGAAAAGTGCTATTTTGGGAATCCCTTCTGTCAAATATTCGATGTTTTTACTACCAATATTATTTTGAATATTCTTATTATGAACTTCAAAATCATATGCATATATTTGCCTCAAAATTATTTTATAAAATTATAATCTTATCGGAGTTTACAAATATAGAGCAATTGAAACTAGCGGTCAAACTTATATTTTGAAGACCCTATCAATATTCAAAGCATCATTTTCATTGAAAGGAAGGTTTATTTATCTGTTTTCATTTTCATTTGTTAAAGGCAAGATGTATTTCTTTGCATAATGGTCAGCCCAGCAGAGGCAAGGATTAACCTAACAAGCCCATGGGAACCGGGTGGTATCATGGTCCCTCATGATTATTTTTCCGTGGATAGAGCGGCGTCCAAACGGCCAACCAACGGCCACTCACTTCGGCTGGCCTCCGAGTTCCTCGACTCAGCAACACAAAACCAAAACCAAGAGGCCAAAGCGAGCACAGGCCATCGCAAGAATTACCTCATGGCGCTCATCTCCATCCTGCGCTCGTCTCCCCTGGCCGTCCCCGCGGCCTCTTCCCGCCGGCCGCCGGCGCGCGCTAACCACGGCGCCTACCTGCTACGCGTCAGCTCCATCAGGGCCACGCCGTCTCTGTCCGTGAGGTGCGAGCAGAGCAACAAGCCGGTAGGCAGCGCCGTCGACGTGTGGGCGAGCCGCCTCGCCATGACGAGCTTCGCCGCGGCGGTCGTCGCCGAGGTGTCCACCGGCAAGGGCTTCGTCGAGGTACGCGCCCACGGATACACTACTACCTGAGTTGTGTGGCCTTGCTCTGCTGCCTAGGTGCTCACGGCTGACAGAGCTCTTCCCGTTTCGACTTCTTGTTGTTGCAGAACTTTGGCCTGGCCACACCGGCGCCGGCGCTGGCGATCGTGGTGACGGCGCTCGTCGGCGGTCTGGCCGTCCTCTTCATCACCCGTTCCGGCTCGCAAAACTGACGGATTCTTCGTGCCGCGCTCGCAAGTCGCAACCCCATTGTCGCATCCAGTTCATGATCCTGGGACTTCAGATGTTTCACTCTCTTAGTGATGTACTTTCAGGCTCTGTCTAAGCTTAATACTACATCGGAAATAGTTTTTGCAAACTACTTTATGTGTTTTCCTAAGCCAAGCTCGAATCACCAACTAACGTTGCGATCCTCCGTGACTTACCAGATAATAGCATAACTGTATCACCGTGTATATTTGTCCTTTGACTATTTCCGGAGAACGAATAACCATTACAGAATGACACGCTATGCCAAGGGCCAAGAGCCGTCGGCGTAGGCTACGCCAAGGGCTGTCCTTGTTAAGTATTCTAGCCTAACATATACGCACCGATAGTAAGGACCGGTGGTACATACCTGTAGTGAGGTAGGTCTGTCTATAAGTGTATTATACATGTACTCTGATCCTTATATATAGTGGAAAGACGTGAGGGCTGTTTACCCCACGCAAACCCTAAAACCACTTTTATCTTGATATCAGAGCCCCGTGCCCCCGCGAGCCTTCCTCCGCGACTGCGCGCGAGATCCGATCGGCGCCTTCCCTTCGCGCCGCCGCGAGCCTCGGCCGCGGCATCGCCATGACGACGTTTGCCCTCACGACGTCGGATGTCGGCGCCCTCGCCTCATCCTCTTCCGCATCCACTCCCGCACCGATCTCGCTCTCGGCCCCCGTCCGACTCGACCACGACAACTTCATGCTGTGGAAGGGCCTCCTCCTGCCCAACCTCTCCGGCGCCGGTCTCCACGGACACCTTGATGCGACCAAGGCTGCGCCGGCGAAGGAGATCACCACCGGAGAAGGCGATAAGGTGGTGACCGTCCCCAACGCCGCCTACCACCAATGGTGGACTCAGGACCATAAGGTCCTAGGGTTTCTTCTCGGCACCATGGAGCCAACCATCGCGTGCCAGCTGATCGGCTACAAGACAGCTGCCAAGGCGTGGACCTCGGTTCATGCCATGTTCGGCGCTCACAGCCGCGCGAACGTCCGGCACATCAGATGCCAACTCCAATCCCTGCGGAAGGAGGACAAGCCCGCAGCGGAATACATGCACATGATGAAATCACTTGCAGACACCATGGCCGCCGCCGGATCTCCCATCTCCAACGACGAACTCGTCGACTACATCAGCACCGGGCTCGGCTCCGCGTTCAACTCCATCGCGGCATCGCTCACTGTTGGCAACCAGTCCGTGACCTACACCGATTTCTACGTGCACATCCTCTCCTTCGAGGCACTTCAGGCGCAACAAGCACAAGTCGAGGGATGGTCCTCGTTAACCAATATCGTCACGCGCCCTGCACCTCCAACCAGCCATCGTCCTCGTGCGCTTGAGTACAACCAGGCACCTCCTGCTCAGGGTGGCAACGGTGGATATCGCCTCCCGGCGGCAATAGTCCCTATGGCGGCGGCGGTGGTGGTGGTAACCCCTACGGGGGCAGCAACGCCTATGGAGGCGGCAACACCTACGCCTATGGAGGCGGCAACACCTTGATACGTCCAAAACGTATCTACTTTCCCGAACACTTTTGCTATTGTTTCTCTTCTAAACTTGTGTGATTTGGATACAACTAACATGGACTGACGCTGTTTTCAACATAATTACCTTGGTGTCTAGTTTTTGTGCAGAAAATCAACTATCAGGAAAAATCTCGGAAAATATGACAAAAATCCTATTTCACCAAAAGATCCACGGAGCCAGAGTACGAGACGGAGTGGAGGCCTGGGGGGCCCACACCCCTGCCAGGCGCGGGCCAGGCCTGGCCGCGCCTAGGGGGTGCGGCCACCCTAGGCACCCCCTCGGCCTCCCTCTACGCCTATAAGTTGCCTCTTGACCTAAAACCCGAGGAGGGTTCGACGTTTTTCCAGAAAGAGTTCCGCTACGCCGCCACCACCAGAGACCAAGATCCGGAACCATAAACTCTGTTCTGGCACCCTGCCGGGACGGGGAATTTGGGGAGGATCATCGCCATTGTCAGCACCAACGCCTCTCCATCAACCATCCATTTTTCCCTTATCCATGAGTGAGTAATCGCCCGCTATAGGCTATGGGGATGGTAGGGATTGGATGAGTTCTATCATGTAATCGAATAAGATTATCAGGGCATAGTGCCTAGTATCTCTATTAGTGCTATTTGACTTTGTTGCAACTTGTTGTGCTTAATGCTTGTCACTAGGGCCCGAGTGCCATGATCTCAGATCTGAACTTATTATTGAATCATTATGATAGTATTGTTTGTGATCTTATCTGCAAGTTGTGTACACATATCATTGTCCGGATTCAAAGGCCCCGAAGTGACAGAAATTGGGACAACCGGAGGGGATGGCTGTGATGTGAGGATCACATGTGTTCACGGAGTGTTAATGCTTTGCTCCAGTGCTCTATTAAAAGGAGCACCTTAATTGCCAGTAGTTCCCTAGAGGCCCCGCTGCAACGGGCTGGCTGGACAGAAGATGTTGTGCAAGTTCTCATTGCGAGCACGTATGACTATATATGAAGCACATGCCTAGGATTGTTTAGTACTTAGATGCTTATTCTTATTTATCTGCAATGCTCTAGATCTTGAAGTTACTGTTGGAATTATGCCCTAGAGGCAATAATAAAGATGTTATTATTATAATTCTTGTTCATGATAAAGTTTATATTCCATGCTAGAATTGCGGAAACTTTAATACTTGTGTGGTTTGTGAACAACACCGTGTCCCTAGTATGCCTCTATGGACTAGCTCATTGATTAATGATGGTTAAGGTTTTCTAACCATAGACATGAGTTGTCGATTAATAATGAGATCATATCATTGGGAGAATGATATGATGGACAGACCCAAACTAAGCGGAGCAATTAGATCGTGTCATCGTGTTCATCTTTGCGAAGATTTTCTTATGTCAAATATTGTATTCCTTAGACCATGAGATAATACAACTCCCTGGTATCGGAAGAAAGCTTTGAGGTCATCAAACGTCATCCTATGAGAGGGTGATCATAAAGGTGTCTCTCAGGTGATCGGAAAATACCTGTTGGGTTGTATGTATCGAGATGGGATTTGTCCCTCCCAAGTCAGAGAGATATACTTCGGGCCCACTCGGTAATTGATATCAACACCGCTTGCAAGCATGTGGTTAAGGAGTTAATCACAAAGTGATATCGGATTACGGAACGAGTAAAGTACTTGCTGTGAACGAGATTGAACTAGGTATGACGGTACCGACGATCAAATCTCAGGTAAGTAAAATATCGCGAGACGAAGGGAATATATATATGGGATTGATTGAATCCTGGCATCGTGGTTCATCCGATATGATCATCGATGAATGTGTGGGAGTCAATATGGGTTTCCAGACCCCGTTGTTGATTATTGATAGAAGATCATGTCTGCATGTTCTCGAACCCGAAGGGTCACACACTTAACGTGTCTCGACGCTAGGATAGATTGGATAATTGGTTTATGAGTTTTTGTTCGGAGTCTCGGATGGGATCCAGGACATCACGAGAGGTTCCATAATGGTCCGGAGAATAAGATTCATATAAGGCAATACAATTTTTGGAGTTCGGAATTGTTTCGGGTTAATCGGTATTGTACCGGAAGCTTCTAGAACCTTCCGGAGGGGGACCAACGTGTCCCCACCTGCCGGGAGGGGGCATGGGCCTATGAGGGAGTGCCCTGGCCGCATTGGTCCAGGGGCACAAGGCCCCATAGGGCCCAGCCGGCCAGATCTAGGGCAAACCCTAGGAAAGCTTCTAGAAGGGGGGGAAACTTGCCCCCCACTCTTCCCTCCTTGGCCGCCGACCTAGGCTTGGGGGAGGGGCTAGGGTTGGCGCCCACCTCTCTATATAAAGAGGGATGGGGGCGCACCACCCCCTACACCTCCTCCTCAAGCCCTAGCCGCCCTGCTGCCCTCCTCTCTCTCTCCCTCCCGACTGCACGTAGGCGAAGCCCTGCTGCAGAAACTCTCCACCACTTGCACCGCGCCGTCGTGTTGTAGATCCAATCCGTCTCTCCACCATACTTGCTGGACCAAGGAAGGAGGATACGTCGAGGTGCCGCACGTGTGCATCTCTCGGAGGCATCGCCACTTGCGGTGTTAGATCGGAGCGGATCGCGAGGAGGAGAAGCGAGTACGACTACATCACCCACGTTCCGACGAACGTTCCGCTGTGCGAATCTTCAAGGGTATGAAGATCTCATCTAATCTCTCTCGTTGTTTTCATCTCCTAGATTAGATCTTGGCTTTCCCGTTCGCATCCGTAGAATTTTTTTGATTTACTATGCTGCGAAACCCTTCAGTGGTATCAGAGCTAGATCTATGCGTAGATGTGTTTCACGAGTAGAACGCAACATGGTTGTTGCGGGCGTTGATGTTTTCTGTTGCAAGCCTCTTGTTTGTGTTCTTCTTATGACGCGGGATAGTGAGATTGAAGCGGTCCAGGCCAACCTTACGCGACGTCGTTCGCGAGACCGGCTCTGCACTTGACGTGTGGCTTGTTCCACACATGCGGCTGGTGGATGCCAGTTTCTCTCACTATAGTTGTCATGGGATTAACACCGGAGTTTGGCAACCATAATATCACCGTTGTGGCTTTCTGTAGGTAAGAATCGTTCTTATCTTGCTACTCCCATAAGCCACGTAAAACATGCAACAACAAAGTAGAGGCGTCTAACTTGTTTTTGCAGGGAGTGTTTTCTGTGATATGGTATGGCCCAAGATGTGATGTGTATATTGTATGCGATGATCATGTTTTGTAATGTTTCACGACTTGCATGTCGATGAGTACACAACCGGCAGGAGCCATATGGTTTTCTTTATAATTGTGTATGACCTGTGTGTCAACTTCTTATACGCCATGTAATAGTTTCACTTTATCGCTAAGTAGTTAGCAATAGTTGTAGTTGCTATTCATGGTGGAGGCAATCATGGTGGAGTGATGGAGATCATGCCGGCACGCACAAGATGGAGATCATTGTGCGAAGATTGGCTATACCATGTCACATAAAGTTATATGCATGTGATGTTTATCCTTTTATGTATCTTATTATGCTTAGATCGTGATGGTAGCATTATAAAATGATTCCTCACTTAAAGATCAAGATAAAAACTGTGTTCTCCCCATGTATGCACCGTTGCGAAAGTTCGTCATGTCCAAGCATCACGTGATGATCGGGTGCTATAGACTCTACGTTCACATACAACGGGTGCAAGCCAGTTTTGCACACGCGGAAATACTTGGGTTTGACTTGACGAGCCTAGCATGTACAGACATGGCCTTGGAACACAAGAACCGAAAGGTTAAGCATGAGTCATATGAATGATATGATCGACACTTCGTTGTCCACCATTGAAACCACATCTCTTCTCGTGAAGATCGGATTAGGTGTGGTGAATTTGGATCATGTTCACTAAACAACTTGAGGGATGTTGAATTTAGTGGGAGTTCATCTAGTAATTTGATTAAAAGTTGAACTAGTTATCATGAACATAGTCTAATTTGTACTTGCAAATATTGTAGATCAAATGGCTAAGTCCAACTTCAACTTCAACGTTTTTGCTGAGAAGGAAAAGCTTAGAAACAATGGGTCTAACTTCACCAACTGGTTCCACAATCTGAGAATCATTCTCTCTGGCGGTCAAAAGGACTATGTCCTTGAAAATGCGCTAGGTGACGCCCCTGCTGTAGATGCGCCGGCTGATGAGAAAGTTGTCTATCAGTCGCGCAAAGATGATTATGGTGTGATTAAGAGCACCATGTTGTTTGCTATGGAATCGGACCTTCAAAACCGTTTTGAAGACTATCCCAGGCCCTTTGAAATTCTTGAGGAGCTGAAAACTATGTTTCAGACTCAGGCCCGTTCTGAGAGATATGAGATCTCTGAGAAATTCTTTAACTGCAAGATGGAGGAAGGGAGTTCTGTTAGTGAGCACGCCATAAAGATGTCAGGCTACACTCAACGTCTTGAGCAACTGGACTGCAAGATTCCAGAGGAGCTCAAGATTGACATGGTTCTGCAATCACTCCCTCCCAGCTACAAAAGTTTTGTAGTGACTCATAATCAGATTGGTTCCACTGATACGATCACCGAGCTCTTCGCAAAGCTGAAGGCTGCGGAGGTGGACATCAAAAAGGATAATCATGTGTTGATGGTCAACAAGCCCCCCACCTTCAAGAAAGGTAAGGGTGCAAAGAAGCCCTTCAAGAAAGGTGGCGGCAAGCGCACTGCCCCTGCTGAGAAGAAGCTCAAGTCTGGACCCAAGCCGGACACTGAGTGCTTCTATTGCAAGGACAAGGGTCACTGGAAGCGCAACTGTCCGAAGTACTTAGCAGACAAGAAGGCTGGCACCATCAAAGGTATATTTGATATACATGTTATTGATGTTTTCCTTACTAGCCCTCGTTGTAGTGCCTGGGTATTTGATACTAGTTCAGTTGCTAATATTTGTAACTCGAAACAGGAGCTACGGAATAGACGGAGGCTTGCGAGGGATGAGGTGACGATGCGCGTTGGCAACGGATCAAGAGTTGATGTGATGGCCGTCGGCACGCTCTCCTTAGTTTTACCTTCGGGATTAGTTTTAAACCTTAATAAGTGTTATTATGTGCCTGCGTTGAGCATGAACATTATTTCTGGATCGTGTTTATTGCAAGACAGTTATTCATTTAAATCGGAGAATAATGGTTGTTCTATTTATATGAGTAACATCTTTTATGGTCATGCACCTGCTGTGAATGGTTTATTTCTTCTTAATCTCGGAAGGGATGAAACACACATCCATAACATTGAGGCTAAGAGATGCAAAGTAGATAGTGATAATACTACTTATTTGTGGCACTGTCGTCTAGGTCATATTGGTGTAAAGCGCATGAAGAAACTCCATTCCGATGGACTTTTGGAGTCTCTTGATTTTGAATCATTTGACACATGCGAACCATGCCTCATGGGCAAGATGATCAAAACCCCGTTCTCCGGAATGATGGAGCGAGAAACGGACTTGTTGGAAATCATACATACCGATGTATGCAGACCGATGAGTGTTTCGATTCACGGTGGATATCGCTATTTTCTCACTTTTACCGATGACGTAAGTAGATATGGGTATATCTATTTAATGAAACATAAATCTGAAACATTTGAAAAATTCAAGGAATTTCAGAATGAAGTGGAGAACCATCGTAATAGAAAGATTAAGTTTCTATGATTCGATCGTGGAGGTGAATATTTGAGTTATGATTTTCTCACGCATCTTAAAGCAAGCGGAATCGTTTCGCAACTCACGCCACCCGGAACACCACAGCGCAATGGTGTGTCTGAACGTCGGAAGCGAACTCTATTAGATATGGTCCGATCAATGATGTCTCTTACTGATTTGCCGTTATCATTTTAGGGTTATGCATTAGAAACCTCTGCATTCACTTTAAATAGGGCACCATCTAAATCCGTTGAGACGACACCGTATGAACTGTGGTTTGGTGCTAAACCTAAGTTGTCGTTTCTTAAAGTTTGGGGATGCGAAGCTTACGTCAAGAAGTTGATGCCGGACAAGCTCGAACCCAAAGCAGAGAAATGCGTCTTCATAGGATACCCTAAGGAAACTATTGGGTATACCTTCTATCACAAAACCGAAGGCAAAGTGTTTGTCGCAAAGAACGGTTCCTTTCTTGAGAAGGATTTTCTCTCGAAAGAAGTGAGTGGGAGGAAAGTAGAGCTAGACGAGGTTGTTGAACCATCTCTTGAATTGGAGAGTAGCGCAACACCTAAAATTTTTCCAGTGCCGCCTGCACCAACAATAGAGGAAGCTAATTACAAGGATCATGAAGCTTCGGACGATGCTGCTACTGAACGTCGTAGGTCGACAAGGTCGCGCCCCTCCTGAGTGGTACGGCAACCCTGTCTTGACTGTCTTGTTGGTAGAAGACAGTGAACCTACGAACTATGAGGAAGCGATGATGAGCCCAGACTCGGAGAAATGGCTAGAAGCCATGAAATCCGAATTGGGATCCATGAGCGAAAACCAAGTATGGACTTTGGTGGACCCTCCTAGCGACCGAAAGGCCGTTGAGTGCAAATGGATTTTCAAGAAGAAAACGGACGCGGATGGTAATGTTACCGTCTATAAAGCATGGCTTGTCGCGAAAGGTTTTCGACAAGTTCAAGGAGTTGACTACGATGAGGCTTTCTCTCCCGTAGCGATGTTTAAGTCCATTTGGATTTTATTAGCAATTGGTGCGTTTCATGATTATGAAATATGGCAGATGGATGTCAAGACTGCGTTCCTCAATGGAAACATTGATGAAGAGTTGTATATGATGCAACCCGAAGGTTTTTTCGATCCTAAGGATGCTGATAAAGTGTGCAAGCTTCAGCGTTCCATTTATGGACTAAAGCAAGCATCTCGGAGTTGGAACCTTCATTTTGATCAAGTGATCAAGAGCTTTGGATTTGTTCCAAATTGCTACGAAGCTTGTATCTACAAGAAAGTGAGTGGGAGCTCGGTGACATTTCTGGTACTATATGTGGATGACATATTGATTATTGGAAATGACATTAACATGCTTAACGATGTGAAGAGTTATTTGAACAAGTGTTTTTCAATGAAAGACCTAGGTGAAGCTGCTTATATATTGGGCATCAAAATCTATAGAGATAGACAAAGACGCTTGATAGCTTTAAGCCAGAGTACATACCTAGACAAAGTTCTAAAAAGGTTCAGAATGGATAAGGCAAAGAAAGGTTCAGTGCCAATGTTGTTAGGTAAGATATTGAGCAAGGCTCAGTGTCCACCTACGGTAAGTGATAGAGAAGCTATGAGCAAAGTGCCATATTCCTCGGCCATAGGTTCTATCATGTATGCCATGCTGTGTACTAGACCGGATGTGTCCAATGCTCTTAGTTTGACGAGCAGATATCAAAGTGATCCAGGAGTGGAACACTGGACAGCCGTGAATAACATCCTAAAGTACCTAAATAGGACTAAAGAAATGTTCTTAGTCTATGGAGGTGATGAACAGCTCGTCGTAAAAGGTTACGTCGACGCTAGTTTCGACACTGACAAGGATGATTTTAAATCTCAGACAGGATACGTTTATATTTTGAATGGAGAAGTTGTGAGCTGGAGAAGCTGCAAGCAAAGCGTGATCGCGGGATCTACAGTAGAAGCGGAATACATGGCTGCTGCAGAAGCGTCAAGTGAAGGAGTTTGGATCAGGAACTTCATCACTGAGCTTGGCGTGGTTCCAAGTGCATTGGACCCACTGGAGATATTGTGTGACAACACTGGCGCCAGGGCACTCGCTAAGGAACCAAGATATCATCCAAAGACCAAGCATATCAACCGCAAGTTTCATATAATCCGAGATTATATAGCAGATGGAGATCTGAAGATTAGCAAAGTACATACATATCTAAATGTCGCAGATCCATTGACTAAACCTCTTCCACGTGCAAAACATGATCAGCACCTTAGTGACATGGGTGTGAGATTGTTGGCAAATGTAAACTAGATTATTGACTCTAGTGCAAGTGGGAGACTGTTGGAATTATGCCCTAGAGGCAATAATAAAGATGTTATTATTATAATTCTTGTTCATGATAAAGTTTATATTCCATGCTAGAATTGCGGAAACTTTAATACTTTTGTGGTTTGTGAACAACACCGTGTCCCTAGTATGCCTCTATGGACTAGCTCATTGATTAATGATGGTTAAGGTTTCCTAACCATAGACATGAGTTGTCGATTAATAATGAGATCATATCATTGGAAGAATGATATGATGGACAGACCCAAACTAAGCGGAGCAATTAGATCGTGTCATCGTGTTCATCTTTGCGAAGATTTTCTTATGTCAAATATTGTATTCCTTAGACCATGAGATAATACAACTCCCTGGTATCAGAAGAAAGCTTTGAGGTCATCAAACGTCATCCTGTGAGAGGGTGATCTTAAAGGTGTCTCTCAGGTGATCGGAAAGTACCTGTTGGGTTGTATGTATCGAGATGGGATTTGTCCCTCCCAAGTCGGAGAGATATACTTCGGGCCCACTCGGTAATCGATATCAACACCGCTTGCAAGCATGTGGTTAAGGAGTTAATCACAAAGTGATATCGGATTACGGAACGAGTAAAGTACTTGCTGGGAACAAGATTGAACTAGGTATGACGGTACCGACGATCAAATCTCAGGCAAGTAAAATATCGTGAGACTAAGGGAATATATATGGGATTGATTGAATCCCGGCATCGCGGTTCATCTGATATGATCATCGATGAATGTGTGGGAGTCAATATGGGTTTCCAGACCCTGCTGTTGATTATTGATAGAAGATCATGTCTGCATGTTCTCGAACCCGAAGGGTCACACACCAAACGTGTCTCGACGCTAGGATAGATTGGACAATTGGTTTATGAGTTTTTGTTCGGAGTCTCGGATGGGATCTGGGACATCACGAGAGGTTCCGGAATGGTCCGGAGAATAAGATTCATATAAGGCAATGCAGTTTTTGGAGTTCGGAATTGTTTCGGGTTAATCGGTATTGTATCGGAAGCTTCTAGAACCTTCCGGAGGGGGACCAACGTGGCCCCACCTGCTGGGAGGGGGCATGGGCCTATGAGGGAGTGCACTGGCCGCATTAGGCCAGGGGCACAAGGCCCCATAGGGCCCAGCCGGCCAGATCTAGGGCAAACCCTAGGAAAGCTTCTAGAAGGGGGGGGGGGACTTGCCCCCCACTCTTCCCTCCTTGGCCGCCGGCCTAGGCTTGGGGGAGGGGCTAGGGTTGGAGCCCACCCCTCTATATAAAGAGGGCTGGGGGCGCACCACCCCCCTACGCCTCCTCCTCAAGCCCTAGCCGCCCTGCTGCCCTCCTCTCTCTCTCCCTCCCGACTGCACGTAGGCGAAGCCCTGCTGCAGAAACTCTCCACCACTTGCACCGCGCCATCGCGTTGTAGATCCAATCTGTCTCTCCACCATACTTGCTGGACCAAGGAAGGAGGAGACGTCGAGGTGCCGCACGTGTGCATCTCTCGGAGGCATCGCCACTTGCGGTGTTAGATCGGAGCGGATCGCGAGGAGGAGAAGCGAGTACGACTACATCACCCACGTTCCGACGAACGTTCCGCTGTGCGAATCTTCAAGGGTATGAAGATCTCATCTAATCTCTCTCATTGTTTGCATCTCCTAGATTAGATCTTGGCTTTCCCGTTCGCATCCGTAGAATTTTTTTGATTTACTATGCTGTGAAACCCTTCAGTTACATGTTTAGACTCGTTGATGCAACGCCTGTCCATCCATCCCTATGCCTACCGCACTCGAATCCTACTATTTACTGCTACTGTTACTATTGCTCCTGTTTCGCTGTTGTTGTTGCTTTGTTGTTGCTACTACAAACTGTTGCTACTACAAATTGTTGCTACTAATAAACTTCTGTGAGCAAGAACTATTTCCAGGTGCAGCTGAATTGACAACACAGTTGTTAAGGCTTGCAAGTATTATTTGGCTCCCCTTGTGTCGAATCAACAAATTGGGTAATACTACTCGTGAAGACTGTTGCGATCCCCTATACTTGTGGGTCATCAAGACTATTTTCTGGCGCCGTTGCCGGGGATCATAGCTTTATTTGTAAGTTCACTTGGATCTATTATTGTTCACTGCTACTCCTTTTATCATGGGGAAGTCTCGTGATGGAACGTTTCCTATTTTACCATCCACTACAAGAAGAGGTACAGTCCTAAACACCTCTGTTGCTCTTGATTCACCATCTGTTATAAGTAAGCTTGTTACTCCACCACCACATACACATGCTACACACACTGCTACTACTGCTGAGTCTGAAATTGCTTTTGATACTCATGATGTTACTTTTACTGTGCTTGATGCGAGTTGTTCATTAGGTCCTTTCCTAGATGCTACTATGGCTAGTCTCGGAAATACTAAAACTCCTAGTGAAGACACTGTTACACCTGTTAGCTCACCTGAGTCTAGAGAGAGTTATGATATTAATGATGGCTACATTGAGTTTACTGATGATTTTGTCGAAGAGTGCCGAAACACACGTGGTACTAGTGCTATTAAGAGTCTCCTTGCAAGACGTACCATTATTCCTAAGTTGTCCTCTGATCCCAAGTTTGCCACTTCTCCCATAGATACTAAAGATAAAGATTATGATTTATCTCTTGATTTATCCTATTTGGAAATTGTTGAGAAAGAACCTTTCTGTGGGACTGAAAATGAGAGTGCCGTGGCTCATATGAATGAGCTTTCCACTATGATTGCTTTATTCTCTGATGATTTTAAGATGCGCAAGTAGTTTGTTACTAAGATCTTCCCTTTTTCACTAAAAGGAGAAGCTAGGGCTTGGTTTAATAGATTACCTCCTGGTTCCATTGATAGCCCTGATTGTTTGATTGCTTCTTTCTTCCAGAAATATTTTCCCCCTAGTGCTAGACATGCTTCTTTGCAAAGGCTTTTTGATTTTAAACAGGGAGAAGAAGAGAAATTGCCTGAGTCATAGACAAGGTTCTGTGCCTTGATTCATGCGCATCCTGGATGTCCATTACCTAAGAATGAGCTTCTTGATATTTATTATAATGGACTAACTAATGATTCTAGGAATACCTAGATAGCTTTGCTGATTGTGTTTTCAGGAAACAAACTCCTACAGATGCTGAAGAATTAATGGCTAAAATAAGCAAGAATTGTGATGATTGGACTTTAACTGAGCTAAATACACCTGAGCCTATTACTCCTGAACCAGTTGTACCTGAACCAGTTCCAATACCAACACCAAACAAGAGGGGAGTTATTGCATTAAATGATGACGTGATGAAGGAAGGTAAGAAGTGTCTAGAGGAGAAAGGTATTAGAGCTGAAGATGTGAAGAATCTACCTCCTATAGAAGAATTATGCAAGCCAAATCCTCACTCATCTATTATTGAGGTACACTCTCTCCAACACTTTGATGAAGGTGATATTCCTTATGGTAAGCCTCCTGATCAATGTTTAGAGGAACTTGACATTTTTATTTTTAAGCAAGGTAATTTTAATAAACAAGCTCATACTCATTTATTGGAAAACTCTAGAGCTATTAAAGATTTGAAAGATATTGTGGAAAGAACTTCAAATGATATTAAAATGCTTTGTAAACACTTTCAGATGGTTCAAACCCAACTTGATCAACTTGATAAGGTACAAAAGGATATGCTAGCTAATGACTCAAGAGATAAACATGCTTATGGAATTAGAACTAGGAGTGGTATAACTACTCAAGATCCTTTATATCCTGAAGGACACCCTAAAAGAATTGAGCAGGATTCTCAACATGGTGAAAGTAGTGGTAGTCCTCATAAGAGAAAGAAAAATAAAAACAAAATAGTTGAGGAACCCCTTGAACCTGCTGTATATCCTAATTGTATATATGTCTCTGATGCTGAAACTGAGAGTGGTAATGATAAAAATGATGCTCCTGATAAGGAGGAAGTTGAGGAAGAACCCGAGAAGCACACTAAGAACACTAGGTACACTAAGGAAGATTTTATTGCTAATAAACATGGTAAAGAGAGAGAACCTTGGGTGCAGAATGTTGGAGATATGCCCTAGAGGCAATAATAAATGTAGTTATTATTATATCTTTGTGTTTATGATAAATGTTTACATTCATGCTATAATAGTATTAACAAGGAAACATTAATACTTGTGTGATTTGTAAACTTAATTTGAAGTCCCTAGTAAAGCCTCTATATAATACTAGCTTGTTGGTTAATAGATGATTGTGGTTTCCCTATCATGAACATTGAGATGTTATTAACAACAAGATCATATCGTTAGGAGCATGATATGATGGACATACTCCTATAGATAAGCGTAGCATAAAGATCAAGTCATTTTAATAGTTCAATTGCTATATGCTTTCTGATACATAGTAATCTGATTCCTTCGACCATGAGATCATGCATATCACCTTTACCGGATGGATGCTTTGGTGACATCAAACACCACACCGTAACTGGGTGGCTATAAAGGTGGCATTGAGTGTTCGGAAAGTATTGGTTGAAACACATGGATCAAGAGTGGGATTTGTCCATCCATATGACAGATAGATATACTCTAGGCCCTCTCGGTGAAATGTCATCCAATTAGCTTGCAAGCATGTGACTGGCTCACAAGGGATCACATATCACGGGAACGAGAAAAGAGTACTTATCGGTAACGAGGTTGAACTAGGTATGCAGAGATACCGACGATCATAACCTCGGATAAGTAAACTATCGTGAGACAAAGGGAAATTGATATCGTATGTAAGTGGTTCATTCGATCGCAAAGTAATCGTAGAAATATGTGGGAGCCATATGAATTTCCAGATTCCTCTATTGGTTATTGTTCGGAGAAGTGTCTCGATCATGTCTGCATAATTCACGAACCGTAGGGAGACACACTTAAGGATTCGACGTTGTTTTGAGTAGTTATGGAATGATGAGAAAGAGACCGAATGTTGTTCGGAGTCCCGGATGGGATCCGGGATATCACGAGGAGATCCGGAATGGTCCGGAGAATAAGATTCATATAAGGAAAGTCCCGTTTCAGAGTTGGGGAATGGTTCCGGTGTTTTCATCGGGAATGTTCTAGAATGTTCCGGAATGTCCGGCACTCCGGAGGGGAAGGGTACATGAATGTGTTGTATCAAGTTGGTATGATTGCATCATGTACTAAGTGTAATCGCTGTACCAAATAAAGGATTAGTTCAAATCCTAGTTTGAAAGGTCAAATAGCTAGTTTGAAAAGTCAAACGGCTAAATTTGGAAAGAGGAAAAGAGGAGGAAGGGGGAAACCGAGTTGGGGAGGAGTTCCCTCCTCCAACCGGCGACCCACCTCCAAGCCGAGTTGGGGAGGGACTCCTCTCCCTCCCCTTGGCCGGCCGGCCCCTCCACCTATATAAGGAGATGCAGGGCTCCCTCCTAGAGACACACAAGACCCTCTCCTCCAAACCCTAGCCCCAAGCCGCCGCCGGCCCTAGGGCACTCGCCGCCGCCTAGGTGAAACCCTAGCCGCCGGCACTAGCACCTCCTTGGCATGTATAAACCCTAGATCGTCGAGGGACTCTCTCATACTCCACCATACTCGCTCCGGCTTAAGGCGAAGCCCTGCGAGATCTCCCCTCTACTTCCGGTACCACGCCGTTGTGCTGCCGGAATCGCGAGGAGAGTGCTACAACCTCCGCTGCCTGCTGGAACAAGGGAGAGGAAGGTCTTCATCGAGTACCGAACGTGTGACCGACTGCGGGAGCGCTGCTGGAACGCAGCACCGGAAGGATCGTCTACGCGATCTTGAGATCGGGAAGAGTACGACTACATCACCCACGAGAATCCGCTCTCGTTAAACACTTTGGAATCTTCGAGGGTGAGTTATTCCATCGACTCGTTGCTACAATCTAGTAGATAGATCTTGGCTTGTTTGTTTGTATGCGGTAGAAAATTTTTGTTTTCCATGCTACGAAACCCTACAGTGGTATCAGAGCCGTGTCTATATGTAGATCTGTTGCACGAGTAGAACACAATGGTCATTGTGGGCGTTGATGCTTTTATTGTCGATTGCTTCTTGTGTACTTTGCATCTTGCGGGATGTTGGGATGAAGCGGCCCGGGCTAACCTTACATGACATCATTCATGAGACTTGCTCCACGCTTGACATGCAACTTGTATTGCATAAGTGGCTTTGCGGGTGCCTGTTTCTCCTAGCATAGTTAAGATCCAATTTACAACGGGTGATTAACAATACTAGTATCAATGTTGTGGTTCTTGTTCGTAAGTTAGAACGACACTTATTGAAAGCCCCAAACCACGTAAAACATGCAAAGAAAGTAGAGGCGTCTAACTTTGTTTTGCAGGGGTGTGCTGTGATGTGATATGGCCATGATTGTGATTATATTTGATGTATGCAATGTTCCTTATTGTAAGTTGGCAACCGGCAGGAGCCATATGGTTGTCTTTAATTTATGTTAAGACCCGCGTGTCTATTCAAAGTAGTTGTAATAGTTGAAGACGGTGGACGACAACCATGGAGAAGCGTCATTGACCTTGATGCAATGCCGGTGATGATGGAGATCATGTTCGTGCTAGAAGATGGAGATCGGAAGCACAAAGAAGAAAGGCCATATCATATCACATATTATGAATTGCATGTGATGTTAATCCTTTATGCATCTTGTATTGCTTAGTAGACAACGGTAGCATTATAAGATGATCCCTCATGCACATGAATTTCAAGTCATAAAGTGTTCACCCTTAGTTAGCACCGTTGCTAAAGCTTGTTGTTTCGAAGCACCACGTGATGATCGGGTGTGTTAGATTCCGCAAGTGTATACAACGTGAGCAAGCCAGATTTGCTCATGCGGAAACTAAGGTTTGATCTTGACGAGCCTAGCATGTACAGACATGGTCTCGAAACACGGATCACCGAAAGGTAAAGCATGAATCATATAGTAGATATGATGAACATGTCGATTGTTCGCCATTGAAACTATATCAACTCTCGTGATGATCGGTGTTGATGTGGTGGATTTGGTTCGTGTGATCACTAAAACAATGTGAGGGATATTGTTTTGAGTGGGAGTTCACCTAGATTAAATTTATTAATTTGAACTCAATTTGTCATAAACTTAGTCTAAACTATTGCAAATATGTTGTAGATCAATGGCAGCCCCTACCATCAATTTTAATGTGTTCCTAGAGAAAGAAAGTTGAAAAACAATGGAAGCAACTTCGCGGATTGGTTCTGCAATTTGAGGATTGTCCTCACAGCTGGTAATTTGACCTATGTGCTGGATGCACCGCTGGGTGACCCACCTGCAGCTGATGCTTCCGATGAAGTAAAGAATGTTTACCTCACTCGGAAAACTCAGTACTCCACAGTTCAGTGTGCTATCTTGTATGGTTTAGAATCGGAGCTTCAGAAAAGGTTTGAGAATTCAGACCCATATGATATTGTCGAGGATCTCAAATTGATCTTTGAGACTCATGCGGCAATTGAAAGCTATGAGGCTTCTGAAAAGTTCTTTAACTGCAAGATGGAAGAGGGCAGCTCCGTCAGCGAGCATGTGCTTAAGATGTCTGGGCACGCAAACAAACTTCAAAGCTTGGGTATTGTGATTCCTAATGCTTTGGGGATTTACCGTGTCCTCCAATCACTACCACCAAGTTACAAGAACTTTGTGATGAACTACAACATGCAAAACATGAACAAGACGTTGCCAGAACTCTTTGCCATGTTGAAGTCTGCAGAAGTGGAGATCAAGAAAGAGCACCAAGTGTTGTTGGTCAATAAGACCACCAAATTCAAGAAAGGCAAGTCTAAGCAGAAGGGACACTTCAAGAAGGGTGGTAAGAAAGTTACCACGCCGACGAAGAAGACCAAGGCTGGACCTAAGCCTGATACTGAGTGCTTTTACTGCAAGGGAGAAGGTCACTGGAAGCGGAATTGCCCAAAGTACTTGGCGGATTTGAAGAACGGCAACATCAAGAAGAAAGGTATATTTGATATACATGTTATTGATGTGTATCTCACTAGTACTCGTAGTAGTGCCTGGGTATTTGATACTGGTTCGGTTGCTCATATTTGTAACTCGAAACAGGTGCTGCAGAATAAACGGAAGCTAGCGAAGAACGAGGTGATGATGCGCGTTGGAAACGGATCAAAGGTTGATGTGATCGCGGTCGGCACGCTACCCCTTCATCTACCATCGGGATTAGTTTTATACTTAAATAATTGTTATTTGGTGCCTGCGTTAAGCATGAACATTATATCGGGATCTTGTTTATTGCGAGACGGTTACTTGTTTAAATCCGAGAATAATGGTTGTTCGATTTATATGAGTAATATGTTTTATGCACATGCACCTTTGATAGATGGTCTATTCTTATTGAATCTCGATAGTGGAAATACACATATTAATAACATTGAGGCTAAACGTTTGAAATCGAGCGATAACTCGACCTATATGTGGCACTGTCGTCTTGGTCACATTGGAGTGAAGCGTATGAAGAAACTCCATTCCGATGGACTTCTTGAATCACTTGATTTCGAATCACTTGATAGATGCGAAGCATGTCTGATGGGTAAAATGACTAAGACTCCATTTTCTGGTATGATGGAGCGAGCTACGGACTTATTGGAAATCATACATACCGATGTGTGTGGTCCAATGAGTGTAGCATCGCGCGGTGGTTATCTTTATGTTCTTACCTTCACGGATGACTTGAGTAGATATGGGTATATCTATTTCATGAAACATAAGTCCGAAACTTTCGAGAAGTTTAAGGAATTTCAAAGTGAGGTAGAGAATCAACGTAAACAAGAAGATTAAATTTCTACGTTCTGATCGTGGAGGTGAATATCTAAGTTACGAGTTTGGCGAGCATTTGAAGAAATGCGGAATACTTTCACAATTGACACCGCCAGGAACACCACAATGTAATGGTGTGTCTGAACGTCGTAATCGAACTCTCTTAGATATGGTTCGTTCTATGATGTCACTTACAGATTTACCGCTATCATTTTGGGGTTATGCATTAGAAATAGCCGCATTCACTTTAAATAGGGCACCATCTAAATCCGTTGAAACGACACCGTATGAATTATGGTTTGGGAAGAAACCTAGATTGTCGTTCCTTAAAGTTTGGGGGTGCGAAGCCTATGTAAAGAAGTTACAGCCGGACAAGCTTGAACCCAAAGCGGAAAAATGCGTCTTCATAGGATACCCGAAGGAAACTATTGGGTATACCTTCTATCATAGATCCGAAGGCAAAATCTTCGTTGCCAAGAATGGATCCTTTCTAGAGAAGGAATTTCTCTCGAAAGAAGTGACTGGAAGGAAAGTAGAATTCGACGAGGTTGTCGAACCTTCTCTCGAAATTGCGAGTAGCGCAGCACCGGAAGAAGTTCATGTGGTGCCTGCACCAATAAGAGAGGAAGCTAATGATGATGATCATGAAACTTCGGTTGAAATTGCTACAGAGCCTCGTAGGTCAACAAGAACTCGTACCACTCCAGATTGGTATGATCCCGTTATGAGTGTCATGTTGGTGGACAACACCGATGACCCTGAGACATATGAGGAAGCGATGATGAGCCTAGATTCCAATAAATGGCAAGAAGCCATGAAATCCGAGATTGGATCCATGTACGAAAACCAAGTATGGACTTTGGTGGACTTACCGGATGGCCGGAAGGCTGTCGAGAACAAATGGATCTTCAAGAAGAAAACAGATGCTGATGGTAATGTTACTGTCTATAAAGCTCGACTTGTCGCAAAAGGGTTTCGACAAATTCAAGGAGTTAACTACGATGAGACTTTCTCACCAGTAGCGAAGCTAAAGTCTGTGAGGATTGTGTTAGCAATCGCTGCATATTACGATTATGAGATATGGCAGATGGATGTCAAAACAGCATTCCTCAATGGAGACATTGATGAAGAGTTGTATATGATGCAACCCAAAGGTTTTGTCGATCCTAAAGATGCTAACAAGGTATGCAAACTTCAACGATCCATCTATGGATTGAAGCAAGCATCCCGAAGTTGGAATCAACGTTTTGATAAGGTGATCAAAAGTTTTGGTTTTATACAAACTTATGGAGAAGCTTGTATTTACAAGAAAGTGAGTGGGAGCTCTGTAGCATTCTTAATACTATATGTGGATGACATATTATTGATTGGGAATGATGTAGACCTTCTTAATAGTGTCAAGGAATATTTGAATAATAGTTTTTCAATGAAGGATCTTGGCGAAGCAGCTTACATATTAGGCATAAAGATTTATAGAGATAGATCGAAACGCCAAATATCATTGTCACAGAGTACATATTTGGACAAAGTTCTAAAGAGGTTTGGAATGGAAGATAGCAAGAAAGGGTTCTTGCCCATGTTGCCCAATACGACCTTGAGTAAAACTCAAAGTCCGACATCGGCAGAAGATAGAGAAAGGATGAGTAAGACTCCCTATGCCTCAGCCATAGGATCTCTAATGTATGCCATGCTATGTACTAGACCCGACATTGCATATGCTGTTAGTTTAACTAGCAGATATCAAAGTGATCCAGGAGTGGATCATTGGACAGCGGTCAAAAACATCCTTAAGTACTTGAGAAGAACTAAGGATATGGTTCTTTCTTATGGAGGTGATGAACAGCTCGTTGTTAATGGTTACACCGATGCTAGTTGGAACACCAATCCGGATGATTCTAAATCACAATCTGGATACGTATTTATTTTGAATGGTGCAGCAGTTAGCTGGAGGAGTGCAAAGCAAAGCGTTGTGGCGAGATCTTCAACTGAATCGGAATACGTGGCTGCTTCGGAGGCTTCACAAGAAGCGATATGGATGAAAGAGTTCATTACAGAGCTGGGTGTGGTTCCTAGTGCACTGGACCCAATGTCTATCTACTGTGATAACATGGGCACCATAGCCAATGCGCAAGAACCAAGGTCACACAAGAAGCTGAAGCATATCAAGCTACGTTTTCACGCTATTCGAGAACATATCCAAGATGGGGATATAAAGATTTGCAAAGTACACACAGATCTGAATGTGGCGGATCCGTTGACTAAACCTCTCCCGAGGGCAAAACATGACCAGCACCAAACTGCCATGGGTGTTCGGTATATTACCATGTAATCTAGATTAGATGACTCTAGTGCAAGTCGGAGACTGTTGGAGATATGCCCTAGAGGCAATAATAAATGTAGTTATTATTATATCTTTGTGTTTATGATAAATGTTTACATTCATGCTATAATAGTATTAACAAGGAAACATTAATACTTGTGTGATTTGTAAACTTAATTTGAAGTCCCTAGTAAAGCCTCTATATAATACTAGCTTGTTGGTTAATATATGATTGTGGTTTCCCTATCATGAACATTGAGATGTTATTAACAACAAGATCATATCGTTAGGAGAATGATATGATGGACATACTCCTATAGATAAGCGTAGCATAAAGATCAAGTCATTTTAATAGTTCAATTGCTATATGCTTTCTGATACATAGTAATCCGATTCCTTCGACCATGAGATCATGCATATCACCTTTACCGGATGGATGCTTTGGTGACATCAAACACCACACCATAACTGGGTGGCTATAAAGGTGGCATTGAGTGTTCGGAAAGTATTGGTTGAAACACATGGATCAAGAGTGGGATTTGTCCATCCATATGACGGATAGATATACTCTAGGCCCTCTCGGTGAAATGTCATCCAATTAGCTTGCAAGCATGTGACTGGCTCACAAGGGATCACATATCACGGGAACGAGAAAAGAGTACTTATCGGTAACGAGGTTGAACTAGGTATGCAGAGATACCGACGATCATAACCTCGGATAAGTAAACTATCGTGAGAAAAAGGGAAATTGATATCGTATGTAAGTGGTTCATTCGATCGCAAAGTAATCGTAGAAATATGTGGGAGCCATATGAATTTCCAGATTCCTCTATTGGTTATTGTTCGGAGAAGTGTCTCGATCATGTCTGCATAATTCACGAACCGTAGGGAGACACACTTAAGGATTCGACGTTGTTTTGAGTAGTTATGGAATGATGATAAGGAGACCGAATGTTGTTCGGAGTCCCGGATGGGGTCCGGGATATCACGAGGAGATCCGGAATGGTCCGGAGAATAAGATTCATATAAGGAAAGTCCCGTTTCGGAGGTGGGGAATGGTTCCGGTGTTTTCATCAGGAATGTTCTAGAATGTTCCGGAATGTCCGGCACTCCGGAGGGGAAGGGTACATGAATGTGTTGTATCAAGTTGGTATGATTGCATCATGTACTAAGTGTCATCGCTGTACCAAATAAAGGATTAGTTCAAATCCTAGTTTGAAAGGTCAAATAGCTAGTTTGAAAAGTCAAACGGCTAAATTTGGAAAGAGGAAAAGAGGAGGAAGGGGGAAACCGAGTTGGGGAGGAGTTCCCTCCTCCAACCGGCGGCCCACCTCCAAGCCGAGTTGGGGAGGGACTCCTCTCCCTCCCCTTGGCCGGCCGGCCCCTCCACCTATATAAGGAGGGGCAGGGCTCCCTCCTAGAGACACACAAGACCCTCTCCTCCAAACCCTAGCCCCAAGCCGCCGCCGCCTCCAAGCCGCCGCCGGCCCTAGGGCACTCGCCGCCGCCGCCTAGGTGAAACCCTAGCCGCCGGAACTAGCCCCTCCTCGGCGTGTCTAAACCCTAGATCGTCGAGGGACTCTCTCATACTCCACCATACTCGCTCCGGCTTAAGGCGAAGCCCTGCGAGATCTCCCCTCTACTTCCGGTACCACGCCGTTGTGCTGCCGGAATCGCGAGGAGAGTGCTACAACCTCCGCTGCCTGCTGGAACAAGGGAGAGGAAGGTCTTGTCGAGTACCGAACGTGTGACCGACTGCGGGAGCGCTACCGAAACGCAGCGCCGGAAGGATCGTCTACGCGATCATGAGATCGGGAAGAGTACGACTACATCACCCATGAGAATCCGCTCTCGTTAAACACTTTGGAATCTTCGAGGGTGAGTTATTCCATCGACTCGTTGCTACAATCTAGTAGATAGATCTTGGCTTGTTTGTTTGTATGCGGTAGAAAATTTTTGTTTTCCATGCTACGAAACCCTACACAGAAACCTATGCTTTTTCCAGGTAAGAAACACAAATAAAATGAGGAAGAACACTACAACAAGTTTTGTGAGTGGATGAAGCCTTTATTTTTGCAAATTACTTTGACTGATGCTATTAAGTTGCCTCCATATTCAAAGTATATGAAGGATATTGTCTCTAATAAAAGGAAGATTCCTAATGAGGAGATTTCTACTTTGCTTGCTAATTATTACTTCAATGGTAAGGTTCCAAAGAAACTTGGTGATCCAGGTATACCAACTATTCCTTGCTCTATAATAATAATTATGTTAGAACTGCTTTATGTGATTTGGGAGCTGGAGTTAGTCTTATGCCTTTTTCTCTCTATAAGAGACTCCAACTAGAAAAGTTGATACCAACTGATATATCTTTGCAAATGGCTGATAAGTCAACTACTATTCCTGTTGGTGTATGTGAGGAAGTTCCTGTTCAAGTAGCTTATAATTGCTTGGTTTTAACTGATTTTGTTGTGCTTCAAATGCCTGAACATGATAATATGTCTATTATTCTTGGGAGACCTTTTCTTAACACTGCAGGTGATGTCATCAATTGTAATCAAGGAAAAGTAACATTCAATATTAATGACAAAGAGCATACTGTATATTTCCCCAAGAAGGTTGCTAAGAGCTATTGCCTGAATTCCATTGAAAATATTGAGAGCATCAAGGTTGGAGAAATATATTGTCCCATTCCACAAGAAAATTTTGAAACTATTATGATTGGGACCATTGCTATCAAGTATGAGGTAACATAATCACTTTGTGGAATGCAAAGTTTTGTTTCATATAAGATTTTTTTGATAACAAGACTTGATCAACCTTGTTAACAAAAGGATTTTAATGAACAAAATAATGTTTCCACCGTGGTTATACTTGCTTTCTTTTACTTCTCTCCTTCCTAGCCTTTGCTTTTTCTCTTGGTAGCTTTAGTTGTTTGCTTGTTAGAGTGTCTTAGAACTTCTGTAGTTTGGTTTTTGTTTGATTTTGCTACTTCTAAAAGAAAGTCTTTTCTGCGAGAAAACCAATTTTCATACCCTGAAAATTGGCCAAAAATAAAGTTTCCCAAAAAATTCCAGAAATTCAAAATAATTTTTCCTCGAAAAAAGGGGCAGAGGGACACCTAGAGTGACCCAGGGGCCACACTAGGCACCCACACCCCTGGTAGGCGCGGCCTCCCTACAAGTGGCGCCTTGGTGGGGTGTGGCCCACCTGGGGCCCTTCAAGGTGCCTCCTCATAGCCATCTTCTTTCTCTCTCTCTCCCGGAAACACCGGAAAACTTTCTCAAGCTCGAGTTCTTACTGTTCTTGCTCGCGATTTTTGATCTCCTTGCTCAGCCCATCTTTGCTGCTGATTTTTGGAGAGTTTGCTCCTTGGTATGTGCCTCCTCCACTTGTCCAATTAGATTTGTGTTTGGTAGATTATATCTTCGAGTATTTTGCTACTATAGGTGTCAGGTTGTGTGAGCTTGCATGCTTGTTCTATGCTTAGAAATTTCATTTTGATGCATGTGTAGCCCTCTGATACGCCCAATTTGCATCACCTTTCTATATCATAATGTACCTTTATTCATTGATATGTGTCTTGTTATGAGGTATTACTTATGGCTTTTTCATCTGTTTATGCATGTTGGATGATTCCTGGAGGATGGACTGCCGGAGTCTGGATTCTGATGGAAAAGACGGTGTTTCGGTGCAATTTCGCGAAGATCAGATAAATACCAGAAAAATATGGAAACATATTATTTTACCGGAAGATGAAGGAAGCCAGAAGGAGGAGCGAAGGGGGGCCACAGGGGGCCCACACTCCCTAGGCGCGGTCCCACCTGACCCCGCTCCTAGGGTGGGTTTGGCCCACCTGTTCGGCCTCCGACTCAGCCCCTTCGCCTATATCTTCCCCACGGAACCCTAACACCAGAGGGGCGACCACAGATAGACTTCTGCCGCCTCTAGGAGGCAGAAAACACGGAGAGAGAAAGATATCTCCGGCAGACAGATTTCTGCCAGGGGAATTCCTTTCCGGAGAGGGGAGACCATCGCCATCAACACCGTCATCAATCTAGGCTTCATCAGGATCATCATCATCATCATCATCCACACCATCATCTCCACCAGCATCATCATCACAATTATGTCCCGTTGTAACAATTGTGTTGGATATTGCTTTAGTTCATTAGGGGAAACTTTCCCGGTGTTAATTACTATTATAGTTGATGATTTTGAGTGGAACCATTGGATTATTGTTTATGTTCAGATTGTTATACATTATCACATCATCTTTGATCTTGATCCATATGATGTCTCGTGAGTAGTTCGTTTAGTTCTTGAGGACATGGGAGAAGTCATGTTGTTAGTAGTGAATGTGTGATGAGTTATTATTCAATGGTTTAGTATTTAAGTTGTGGTGCTATTCTTCTAGTGGTGTCATGTGAATGTCGACTACATGACACTTCACCATTTATGGGCCTAGGGAAATGCATTGTGTATTAGGCTACTAATTGTGGGGTTGCCGGAGTGACAGAAACATGAACCCCCGTTAGGACACCTTTGCACAAGGGACTGTAGGATCTCAGAGTTTAAGGCTGTGGTTAGATTTATATCTTAATTACTTTCCTGTAGTTACGGATGTTTGAAGGGGGTTTAATCACAAGTATGTATTGGTCCAAGGAAGGGCAGTATGTTAGCACATGTTCACCCACACAACACTTACAAATACCAGAGAAGAGTACTCAGCTATTTGAAGCGAAAACACTTGACAGAAATCCCATGTGTCCTCGAGAACGTTTAGTCCTTATAAGTATTTCCACCGGCTTGTCCTTTGCTAAGAAAGGATTGGGCCACTTGCTCCGTTTGATTCGTTACTTTTGTTACTTGCTCTTTGTTTTGTTACTTTGTCAGAAAACCACTAAAAATCCGTTTGCTAAGTATTCACAGGGATTTCCTGCTCCATACCACTGTTCAACACCTTCTGCTCCTCGTTAGGATCGACACTCCTATTTATCAAAAGTAATGCAATACACCCCCTATACTTTTGGGTCATCAAGACTATTTTCTGGCGCCGTTGCCGGAGAGTGAAGCGATATTGAAGAGTGGAACTGGTTGTAGGGTTCGCAGCATAGAAAACAAAAAAAATTCCTATGATGGGAACAACTATGTACCAAGATCTATCTACTAGATACAAACAACTAGCGGATGTATATCCGTAGAGAACATACCCTTGAAGACCGACAAAGCTTAACGAGTCCAAACTCGTGGTTGATATAGACGATCTCTTGCTGATCTCAAGATCGAGAGGAAGTCCTAGCGCCGCAAAACAGCAGCGCATCCGTGCTCGCACACACGTTCGAGGCACCAAGAAACCTCCACCTCCTCGCTCCAGTGATGCAGCGGAAGCACAACTCTTTCTTGCCGAATAGCCACCGGGAACATGTATCTCGCTAGTCTGAGACCATGGGGGATAAATTCTAGAGGGGGGAGAGAGATCCTTCACGAGGAGGTGTGAGTGAGAGAGAGGGAGCAGTGACGAAGGCAGAGGGGGACGAGAGGGGGCGAGACCCCCCCTGACGATCCAATTTTCCCTCGGTAGTGATTACATAGACCGCTAATTTCCCTTCTTGCCGACCAAGTTCGCCCCCTCTGCCCGTGTGAAAAGCACGTGAAGTAATTCCTCCAAATTCCCCAAAAACCAATAATCTATGAGCCCACTTATAACCTGGCCCGTGACAACCAACAGATTAGCAACCTGGCCCAAGCATGGCATCTAAAATTCCATATGGTGTAGGGCCAGCGACTTGGAGATCAGGAATCGCACGCAGATCGCCTTCTGATGTTTCGTTTACGCCGAGTTTGGCGCCTACCTAGCGGTGGCCGGCTAGGGCTCCAAGCCTCCAATCAAAATGGAGTAGATCGAATCAAAAATATGGGAACTGAGATGGAGGCGGCAATTTTCCCTTGCCGCACGGGCGCACGGCCGGCCGGCCGCACGGTTGGGCAAAATGCAACGATGAGGTGAGGTAGTAAGGTAGTTTAGTTGTCCACAATTTTGATTGTGTCTTACTTCCTCTACTCTAATGTCGATTGTGCCTTAGTCCATCTTTGATCATCTCTTACGATCTGATTAATTTGTGCCTTACATGTTAATTAAGGAACTTCTGATTGCTAACATGTGATTGTGTAGGCATGAAGGGGAGTAGAGTTTTTTTTTAAAAAAATGTGAAGAGGAATAGAGCTGGATCAATTTACAAATTAATTTGGAATCTTCAATTTAATTAAGACGAGCAATAATTGATAGATTGGGAAAGAAATTGGAACAAATGTCACCTACAATGATGTTATTAAATTGTTCCATAACCATGACGGACGAAAGTCTAATTTAGAAATTAAGCTCATATAGTGAAACTTCTTATATTGTGATGTCCTATCTCCGCAATTTTTCCTACTACAAAACAATAAGCATTCATTTAGGTGTGTATCGAGAAAAAATTACTCATGTGCAATCGTTATCCTCTTCGCCCCCCTTATGGTGAAATCATGGCTCCGTCCCTGAGAGGGAGGGGGGCTCCTTTTATAGGGAGAGGGGGGGCACCCAAGGGGCCATGCGCCCAGCCATGGGGCTGCCCCCACCTCTTCCACATTCATGTGGGTGGACACTCCACTCACTCAAATGCCTTTCAATTCCCTCCACTCAAAAACCCACTCAAATTCCCATTAAATTTCCACCAAATTTAATGCAAGCTCTCATTAAATAAAACTCCTTTTATTTATTCAGAATTTTGTCAATTACTTTAATGACAAAAATTCACATATAACCCCTTGCTAGTATTTCATTTCACATGCAGAAACACTTTCTGCAATTTCACCCGAAAACCCGTTTCAGTATCTAGTGAAATAAATTCCTGCGCTTGTTATTCTTTTCGGCATGAAACTTTTGCTCCAATTGGATGTCGGTGTCTTTTAAGTGTGTCACCCTACGGTTCGTGAATAATGCGGACATGATCGAGACCCCTCTCGGATCAATAATCAGAAGCGGGATCTGGAGACCCATACTGACTCCCACACATTCAACGATGACTTTCTTGTGATCGTCGGAACCTTTTACGCTAGTATCTTAATCCCTTTGTTTCACGATATATTACATGTCCGATATTCGATCATCGGTATCTCCATACCTAGTTTGATCTCGTTACTGACATGCACTCTTTTCTCGTTCCCGTGATATAACATTCTAGTGATCAAATCACTTGCTTGCAAGCTAATCAATGTGATATCACCGAGAGGGCCCAGAGTATATCTATCCGCCATCGGGATGAACAGATTCCACTCTCGATCCATGGGCCTCAACATAACACTTTATTAGTTCTGAATCCATCTTTATAATCACCCTGTTACGGTGTGGCGTTTGATGTTATCAAGAAACTCTTCCGGTGTTAGTGATTGACATGATCTCATGGTCTAAGGATTAGGATCACTTCGTAAGTAGTTATAGCAATATAAACTCAATGACTTTGATCGTAATGATATACTTCGGATGAATGTTCATCACACCATTACACTAATGTTGTGACCTCGTTATTAACAACATCCAATGTCCATGATCAGGAAACCTATGATCATCTTGTTAATCAACGAGCTAGTTTATAAGAGAGGCATAACTAGGAACTTCCTTTTTGTTTATTAAACACACATGTATTAACGTTTCCGTATTAATACAATTATAGCATGTAAAATAAACATTTATCAAAAATAAGGAATACGATAATAACCACTTTATTATTGCCTCTCGGGCATATTCCCTTCACTGGTAAGGGAAACTTTCACTGTGAGTATTGCTTTTGTTACTGCTTGTTACTTTGTTTCCAATATGGATAACGCACTTGGTTTTCTGTTTGGGAAAACTACTACCACTGAAAGGGTAGTAGATAAACCACCACCTGTTGAGATAGATCCTTTTAAGATACCTGCGAGTATTGTTAATCGTGTCATGGATAATTATTATTTTTGGGGATGGAACAGTCCATCCTGGTGATCACTTGCTTTATATCCATGAATTATGCGGGTTGTTTAAGTGTGCAGGTATCACAACTGAGCAGGTGAAGAAGAAGTTGCTCTCCATATCCTTGAAAGGGAGAGCTGAGACATGGTATAAGTTGCTTAAGAATGGAAAATCCATGGAATGGGAGGAGATGGCATCTCTCTTTTACTCTAAATTTTATCCTCCCAGTGAAATCCAAAAGGATAGAAGTCTTATATATAATTTTTTGCCTCTTGATGGAGAAAGTACAACTCAAGCTTGGGGGAGACTGAAGTTATTAATGCTTAAATGTCCTATTCATGAACTCCCTAACAATATTATTCTCAATAACTTTTATGCTAGGCTTTCTCTTCAGGATAAAGGATTACTCGATGCTTCTTGTGCTGGATCATTCCCAAGTATGAAGGAAGAAGTTAAATGGGATCTCTTGGGCCGTATTCAAGATAACACTGAAGCTTGGGAGAATGACAAAGGAAGGAGGTCAGGTATAAACTATGATTATGAATGTATTAAATCTTTTATGGGAACTGATAACTTCCGTGATATTAGCAATAAGTTTGGCCTTGATCCTCAAGTTCTTTCGGAATGTTTAATGCTTTTGCCTCTTATATTGAGATACCCAAGAAAGAGTGGGACAAGTACCATGCTCCTTATAAAGACATTGTTACCCACGTTCCTGCTAGTACAGAGGTTTGTACTGTTGATCCTATTTTGCCTGAACCTTATGTGGAGAAGATCCCTTTTCCCTCCAAGGTGAGGGAACACTCTAGCTTGGCTAATGTAGTTAGAAAAGCGCAAAGAAAACTATAGGTTCCAATGAGCTTATTGATATCGTGCCCGTGGTAGCTATTGTGAAAGATCTTGTCACTATAAATATAGAGGATGAGTATATTGTCTTTTGTGAGGACGCTACTAATATTGTTTCTCATCCTAAGAAAGTTAGAAGAGCTAGTGTTCCCGTGCTCTCTGTTAAAATTGGTGATCATTGATCTTATGGTTTATGTGATATTGGTGCTAGTTCTAGTGCTATTCCTTATGAGCTTTACAGGGAAATTATGCACGAGATTGGTCCTTGTGAGCTTGAAGACATTGATGCGGTTATTCACCTTGCCAATAGAGAGCAAGTTTGCCCCATTGGTATTGTAAGGGATGTGGAGGTTCTTTGTGGTAAGGTTAAATATCCTGCTGATTTTCTAGTACTTGGTAAAGAAGCTAGTAAAACCTATCCTATCATCTTTGGTAGACCCTTCCTTAATACTTGTGGGGTTATCATAGATTGTAGGAAGGAAAAAGTTTTGACTAAGTTTGATGGAGAATCTTATGAGTTTAATTTTTCTAAATTTGCCAAAACCCCTTATGAAAATGAATTACCTGATGAGGATTTCAAGGTTGAACAACTGTCTTCTATTTCTCTTGCTCCTAACAATGCTTTGCAGCAGTTCACGGATGATCATGAAAGTGATGCCTTTATGAAGGAAAGAAATGAGATTGATGAGGTTTTCCTTCGTCGGCCTGAGTTACTTAAGCATAATTTACCTGTGGAAGATTTGGGTACCACACTACCACCCAAAGGGGATCCTATTTTCGAATTAAAACCTTTACCTAATGATCTTAAATATGTTTATCTTGATGATAAGAAGATATATCCTGTTATTATTAGTTCTAAACTTTCAGGAAAGTAAGAAGAAAGGCTATTGGAGGTATTGAAGAAGCACCGAGGAGCTATGGGTTATACTCTTGATGATTTAAAAGGAATTTCTCCCACTATATGTCAGCATGCTATTAATATTGAGCCTGATGCAAAACCAGTTGTTGAGCACCAGCGCCGTCTGAATCCTAAAATGAAGGAAGTGGTAAGAAATGAGGTATTAAAAATCCTTTATGGTGGTATTATTTATCCTATTGCTGATAGTCAATGGGTAAGCCCTATTCATTGTGTTCCCAAGAAAGGGGGAATTACTATTGTGCCTAATGAGGATAATGAGCTTATACCCTAGAGAGTAGTGGTTGGGTATAGAATGTGCATTGATTTTTATAAAGATTAATAAAGTTACTAAGAAAGATCATTATCCCTTGCCCTTTATTGATCAAATGCTTGAGAGGCTGCCTAAAAAGACTCACTTTTGCTTTATTTATGGTTATTCTGGGTTTTCTCAAATCGCTGTGAAAGCACAGGACCAGAAGAAAACCACTTTCACTTGTCCTTATGGTACTTATGCTTATAGGCGTATGCCTTTTGGTTTATGTAATGCTCCTGCTACCTTTCAGAGATGTATGTCTGCTATCTTTCATGGTTTTTGTGAAGAAATTGTAGAGGTTTTCATGGACGATTTTTCCGTCTATGGAACTTCTTTTGATAACTGTTTGCACAACCTTGATAAATTTTTGCAGAGGTGTGCGGAAACCAACCTTGTTCTAAACTGGGAGAAATGTCATTTCATGGTCAATGAAGGGATTGTTCTTGGACACAAGATCTCTGAAAGAGGCATTGAAGTTGACAGAGCCAAAATTGAAGCAATTTAGAAGATGCCTTGCCCTAGAGATATCAAAGGTATTCGTAGTATCCTAGGTCATGCTGGTTTCTATAGGAGGTTTATTAAAGATTTCTCCAAAATTTCAAAGCCCTTTACTAATCTTCTTAAAAAATATGTACCTTTTGTTTTTGATGATGATTGTAAGGAAGCTTTTGAAACTTTGAAGAAAGCTTTAATAACTACTCCTATAGTCCAACCACCTGATTGGAGTTTTCCTTTTGAAATCATGTGTGATGCTAGTGACTTTGCTGTGGGTGTTGTCCTTGGACAACGAGTTGACAAGAAGCTAAATGTTATTCATTATGCTAGCAAGATTCTAGATGCTGCTCAAAAGAATTATGCTACTACTGAAAAAGAGTTCTTAGCTATAATCTTTGCTTGTGATAAGTTTATACCTTATATTGTTGATTCTAAGGTCACTATTCATACTGAGCATGCAGCTATTAAGTACCTTATGACAAAGAAGGACGCTAAGCCTAGGCTTATAAGGTGGGTATTGCTTTTGCAAGAGTTTGATCTGCATATTGTGGATAGGAAAGGTGCTGATAATCATGTTGCTGATAATTTATCTTGTTTGGAAAACATTTCTTTTGACCCTTTACCTGTTAATGATAATTTTCCAAATGAGCAGTTAGCTGCAATAAGGGTAAGTCCATATGAGAATCCTTGGTATGTTGATTACGCTAACTTTATTGTTTCCAAGTATTTGCCTCCAACCTTTATATCCCAACAAAGAAGGAAATTCTTTTATGATCTAAGGCACTACTTTTGGGATGACCCACAGCTATATAAGGAAGGAGTAGATGGCATTATGAGAAGATGTGTTCTAGAATTTGAACAACAAGAGATATTGAGAAAATGTCATGGTAGTGCTTATGGAGGACATCATGCTAGAGATAGGACTACACAGAAGGTTTTACAATCAGGATTTTATTGGCCTACTCTTTTTAAATATGCAAGGAAGTTTATCTTATCCTGTGATGAATGCCAACGAGTAGGTAACATCTCTAGACGCAATGAAATGCCTATGAATTATTCTCTTGTTATTGAACCTTTTGATTATTGGGGATTTGACTTTATGGGGCCTTTTCCTCCTTCAAAAGGGTATACTCATATTCTTGTTGTTGTTGATTATGTTACAAAGTGGGTAGAATCCATACCTACGAGCAGTGCTGATGGTAAGACCTCTTTGAAAATGCTCAAAGATGTCATTTTTCCTAGGTTCGGTGTACCTAGATATCTCATGACTGATGGAGGCTCCCATTTTATTCATGGGGGTTTTAGAAAAATCTCGCTAAGTATGATGTAAACCACAGAATAGCTTCAGCTTATCACCCCCAAACTAGTGGGCAAGTAGAACTTTCCAATAGGGAAATTAAATCTATTTTGCAGAAGACTGTCAATAGATCTAGAAAAAATTGGGCTAAAAATTTGAATGACGCTTTGTGGGCTTATATAACTGCTTATAAAAATCCTACGGGGATGTCTCCTTGCAAAATGGTCTATGGGAAAGCTTGTCACTTTCCTTTAGAATTAGAACACAAGGCTTATTGGGCAGTGAAAGAGTTGAGATTTTAGACTTGCTGGTGAGAAAAGACTGCTCGATTTAAGTAATCTAGATGAGTGGAGAGGGGAAGCTTACGAAAATGCTAGGCTCTTTAAGGAAAAAGTAAAAAGATGGCATGATAGGAGAATTCTCAAAAGGGAGTTCCATGTTGGTGAGAAAGTTCTTTTGTATAGGTCTCGTCTCAGATTTTTTGCAGGGAAACTACTCTCAAAATGGGAAGGACCTTTTGTTATCAAGGAAGTGTACTGTTCAGGTGCCATCAAAATCTCTTCTCTGAAAGATGACACAACACAGATGGTTAATGGTCAAAGATTAAAACATTATATTTCTGGAGATTCTTACAATGAAGAAGTGGATGTCATTCAAATGGTGACTCCAGAAGAATTTATCAAGAACCAAACACCAGAATCTGTAGAGTTCGCTTATGAATAGGTAAAAATGGTGAAAACAGAAGGTTTGCAAATCTCCAATCTTTTTATATTTTTTGATGTTTTTAATACATACTGGAAGTTACGAGACGAAACTGAAGAGGAAACGGAGCACGGGGGGGACAAACCCACCCCAGGCGCGGGCCCAGCCTGGCCGCGCCTGAGGGGGGTGTTCCACCCCCAGACTTCGTCTCCGCTTCGTTTCCGTGTCAAAACTTTCCTTATGTATTGATTCTTCATAATATATAACCCCCTGGATCCCCCGAGGTTCGTGCATCATGTTCTCGTCGTGTTTTCGTTCCAATCTGTTTCTGTTAGGAAATCTTCTCAAGTTTAGAGCACCATGGCCTCCGCCAATGACAAAGGCAAGAAGCCCGTGGAGATAGAGTTGGAAGAACACTACCACAGAAGGAGTGAATCGTCATCAGGTTCAGCATCCCCTTGGCTTGTTCCAAGCTTGGGGGAGTGTCGCGGTATCACCACCATTATCTTTCATATTTTACCTTTTTAGTGGATTCATATCTGTGGTAGAGAGGTTATATTATAGTTTGGTTTGCATGTGGAAGTATCTCTCTTTTAGTTGATTATCTATGTATCCCTTGGTGTGAGTGCCTTTATTGAATATTAATGAGAAGTCTCATCTTTTACTTTTTGCACTTCTTATTTTTAGTTTGCAATCTCTATTATATGATGGATCTTTTTGTTCAGTATTGGCACCACTTTGGGATCATCAAGTGGATCAAAATTTGTTTTGGCAAACCAGGTTCTGGTTAGTGGCATTAGTTTGAAAGAAAAGAAAGAAAGAAAAAGCTTACAGGTATTTGGTATCATTTGTTTTCCTTCTTGTTGGCTCATGAGCTTAGTATTCTTTATTTAAGATTCTTTTGTGTATTCAAGGAAGATTGCATGTTTGGCTTTATTACTTGTATGTTTGCTTGCTTCTTTCAACTCTCTTTCTTGCTACCCAGCCTTGCTAGCCAAAAACCTGTTTTCAGAAGGCATACTTCTCATGCTTCCAAAACCCTTTGAACCAAAAACTTTTGCCACTTGTGTCCACCATATATACCTAATAGCTATTGCTATTCCTAGTAAATTCTCAAGCTTCATCTACCTTTCGAATTAAAAAGTATTTTGTTATGTGAAAACTAGTTAGTAAAGCTCTCACGAACTTGATGGCACACTTATTTACTTTCCCTAATAAACTTGAACCATTGTGGACATCGAAGTGTATATGCTTGCATCTATACGTTGGGATTAGCAGAACCGTGCTGTCACGGGGAACTTTTTCAACATTGCACCTGTACCTTGTCGTACATAGTTGATATCGTGCTCTTTTGTCTATGGATGTCAACGATGTGAAATAAAGAGGGAACTTGTAAGTCCATGTAGTTTCTATTATGTGTTAGAGAAATGCCTGGGCCGCTAGCCTAATCCATGCTTAATCATGGTGGAAACTTGCAGCATCACCATAGTGAGTCATCTATGAAGCATCCTCAATAAAAAGCTATATGCATAGTAAATAAAAAGATTGCTGAGATGCTCATTGTCTGCTTGCCTTGTCATTTTGGTTATGGGAAAGCTCCTGTACCGAGTGCAAGGGGTACCCCGTTGGCGGTTCTCAATGATATGCAAATACTTACAATGACAAGAACTTACCTGGATCCAAAGTTGAGTATGCATGAGGAGTGGCCCTCATATTCAAGAGACATGAGATTGCAAACTTATCTTTTGTCAAGCATATAATCCATCTTTGTTCACTTTAACCTTAACCATCTCAAGATGCTTATGATAGGGGCAATGAGGGCTCAAAGCTAGTAAGTACCATAATCTTTTGAAAGCTCTTTATGACTTGTAATCCCTACTACACTCTATAAAGGGACCTTTCTCCAGTTACTAGTTGAGTCAGTCAACCCACTTCCTCTCTATCTCCAGCAAGCTTTTGATTTGTTGTGTTTCAAGCATTCATATGGTGATTTATTCAATCATGTTCTTTATCTTCCTTGTTTGCACAAAACTCTTATCTATTGAGTATTACTTTGAAAGCCTTCACTTGTGAAAAGCCTTTTTGAGCAAAGAGTGCTCCTATTTTGAAACGTCTACAAAAAGCTTTTGTGAAACTGTTTATCAGGTGTTCTCTAACCAAGAACAAGTTTGCCAATTCCAATTATGATTTATATTTATGTATCTCTATTATGACTGCTGTACTTGGTTGCAAGCTAAGTTATATAATGGTGAGTTGCTTTCTTCTATGAGTTGTGCAATGGTAAGTGTGATGCTTCTTGTTCGTATTCTTTTATCGACACTTCACTCCATAAACCTGTGGACATGTTTAGTTAGCTCAGTATTCGCTTGGGGACAAGCGAAGTCTAAGCTTGGGGGAGTTGATACGCCCAATTTGCATCACCTTTCTATATCATAATGTACCTCTATTCATTGATATCTGTCTTGTTGTGAGGTATTACTTATGGCTTTTTCATCTGTTTATGCATGTTGGATGATTCCTGGAGGATGGACTGCCGGTGTCTAGATTCTGATGGAAAAGACGGTGTTTCGGTGCAATTTCGCGAAGATCAGAAAAATACCAGAAAAATATGGAAACATATTATTTTACAGGAAGACGAAGGAAGCCAGAAGGAGGAGCGAAGGGGGGCCACAGGGGGCCCACACCCCCTAGGCATGGGCCCACCTGACCCCGCGGCTAGGGTGGGTTTGGCCCACCTGTTCGGCCTCCGATTCTGCCCCTTCGCCTATATCTTCCCCACGGAACCCTAACACCAGGGGCGACCACAAATAGACTTCCGCCGCCTCTAGGAGGCGGAAAACACCGAGAGAGAAAGATCTCTCCGGCAGACAGATTTCTGCCGGGGGAATTCCTTCCCGGAGAGGGGAGACCGTCGCCATAAACACCATCATCAAGCTAGGCTTCATCGGGATCATCATCATCATCCACACCATCATCTCCACCAGCATCATCATCACCACTCCGTCCTGCTATAACAATTGTGTTGGATATTGCTTTAGTTCGTTAGGGGAAACTTTCCCGGTGTTAATTACTATTGTAGTTGATGCTTTTGAGTGGAACCATTGGATTATTGTTTACATTCAGATTGTTATCCATTATCACATCATCTTTGATCTTGATCCATATGATGTCTCGTGAGTAGTTCGTTTAGTTATTGAGGACATGGGAGAAGTCATGTTGTTAGTAGTGAATCTGTGATGAGTTATTATTCAATGGTTTAGTATTTAAGTTGTGGTGCTATTCTTCTAGTGGTGTCATGTGAACGTAGACTACATGACACTTCACCATTTATGGGCCTAGGGGAATGCATTGTGTATTAGGCTACTAATTGTGGGGTTGCCGGAATGATAGAAACCTGAACCCCATTAGGACACCTTTGCACAAGGGAGTGTAGGATCTCAGAGTTTAAGGCTGTGGTTAGATTTATATCTTCATTACTTTCCTGTAGTTACGGATGTTTGCAGGGGGTTTAATCACAAGTATGTATTAGTACCAGGAAGGGAAGTATGTTAGCACAGGTTCACCCACACAACACTTACAAACACCAGAGAAGAGTACTCAGCTATTTGAAGCGAAAGCACTTGACAGAATTCCCATGTGTCCTCGAGAACGTTTAGTCCTTATAAGTATTTCCACCGGCTTGTCCTTTGCTAAGAAAGGATTGGGCCACTTGCTCTGTTTGATTCGTTACTTCTGTTACTTGCTCTTTGTTTTGTTACTTTGTCAGAAAACCACTAAAAATTCGTTTGCTAAGTATTCATAGGGATTTCCTGCTCCATACCACTGTTCAGCACCTTCTGCTGCTCGTTGGGATCGACACTCCTATTTATTGGAAGTACTGCGATACACCCCCTATACTTGCGGGTCATCACCCTCTAGCAAGTTCCTATAGTAGGTCCTCATCATTTATCAACTTGGAAATCACTTGGTTTGATGTTTGTCTAAAAATTTCAGAAAAAAAGAGGTCATGGACAACCACAGATTTGGTGAAATATTTGAGAGTGATGCACCTAGGAGGGCAAGGCCTTCAAGATCATCCTCCCGAGCTAGGCCCTCATACAATGAGGATCTCATTACTCCGTGATTCAGCGACGAGGGAGATGCGGGGGATACGCATCCCTCCACCTTTCCTTGCCTAACCTTTTTGTGGGATGCTGGGATTCTTGATGATTTTATGACCTTGGTTCGGAGGGCTGGACTAACAAGCTATATGCAGGATGAGAGCGTGCAATATGCTACGCTCACTAAAACATTTGTGGAGAGCTTTTCTTTTACTAACAGCATGTTCAAGCCAGATGTGTCTTTCAAAATTTATGGCAGGTCTTATAATATGACACTGAAGAAATTTTGTGAGGCCCTGGGACTTGGTACAGCTGGGTCGGCGAAAAAAATTCAGCTCAACCCGCTGATTTGTTGGAGCTTTACCACGGGATAACCAATAATGATGACCGTAGAGCCCAACGGGGAAAGATAAGAAATATTCAACTCCCAGCCATCGGGTACTTTGCTTACTATCTTACCACTAGTGTTCTTGGTAGGGAGAACACTAGTAATATCTTCAACTATCAATTGGCCTTCATAGCTGCTACGCTCAACAATGAAACTAGGTACAACCTTGGTTCTCTCATTGCTCGTCGTTTAGCTGCCAAGGGACCCATTTATGGGGGAATTATTGCTGCACCTGTTGCTGCTGCCTTGGACCTTGCCGTTGATCCAAATTATATAGCCTTGGCTCCTTAGAGGCTTGATCTTAATGCTATGAAATCTCATCACTTTGTCACCACTAGATCTACCCTTGAGAGCTTGGTTTATAGAATGTTGTTTATTGATGGGGAAGAGAGAGAGATCCCTCTACCCCAAACGACTTTGTTCAGTATTTCTTAGGAACCTTTGTCATGCTCCAAGGAGGAGATGGATGACAAGCTGCACGTTCTTGGTTTCCGTGGACACTATCAGGGGGAAGCACCCTCATACGACCCCTCTGTGTACTACACAGGGGAGTCCTCGAGATCGTACCAAGACGAAGGGGCCTCCTCGATGTATTATGGAGGTGCACCTTCTTGGGCACCATGGGATTGACACCCACTTAGGCCAAAAGCCTAAGCTTGGGGGGAGGTATACCGACATCACACTCATCTTTATATCATGTTTGATCGGTTCTTTGTATATCCTTGTTTCGCTTTCTTTTTGGTTCTTGTTGCTGCTTTCTCAAAAACACAAAAATACCAAAAATATTTTCGTTGTTTCTCTGGGTTTGTTTCTTTTCTTTTTGGTTTTGGTTTGCCCTAAAAGAAAAATCCAAAAAGATTTTGCTTTGTTTGTTTCTTTTGGTTTGTTTTTGCTTTGTTTGGTTTGTTTTGTTTGCCTTCTTTAAAAATCGAAAACATCAAAAATATTTGTTCTTTTTCTTTGGTTTTATGAGTTCTTTGCAGGGTTCAGCCGTCCTTAGTGGAGTTTGGTTTCATGTTATTATTCAAGTCACATAAGTGAAAGGCAATAATGAAGATTAAGTAGTCTAGCCTATCATGTACGCACCGGTAGTAAGGGCCGGTGGTACCGGCCTGTAGTGAGGTAGGTCTGTCTATACGTGTATTTTATATGTACTCTGATCCTTATATATAGTGGAAAGACGTGAGGGTTGTTCACCCCACGCAAACCCTAAAACCACTTTTATCTGTCCTCCGTGTAGCATCCTCGTCAAAGACCTCCCTTGACGGAGGCACTTTTGCCCGTCGGCGTAGCTCTCGACATAGCCCGTCGGCATAATAACGACAGGTTGTAAAAAACAAAAAAATCAAGTTTTTTTTTATTTTTTTTGAATTTTTTTTCTAAACTTATTAAAATCTTTGAATTGTTTGAATCGTTAATCTCGCACCTGGAACATTTTTAACACTAATTATATTTAAACTTTGATCAAATTGCAGTCTTTATCAAAGATCCCGCTCGGTCACCCCTCCTAACACTACTTCAGTTCAAGCACTCTTAACTTCTCAGTTCCTTCTGAATCAGTTTCCGCGAAGCAATTTGTACCTGGTTGTCAATACTATGATATCAATCCTATTGACTCTTATATCATTATGTCACATGTTTTATTTTTTGAAACTATAAACACTTATTTAAGTAAATAACAATGAATAAGTAAAAATATTACCGATTCAAATAAAAATACTATTGAATTCAAATAAAAATATAATAATTTTACTTTTTTGTATTTTTCTATTTAATATGGAATAATTAATATATTTAAATCTGTAAATCGGAATTCGATAAATAATATGTCTAAATTGATTAGAAAAATGAAAGGAATCTAAATGTGATATCCATATCAACTTATCACAAATCCCCCGTTTTTGAATTAGCTATTTGGTGGTTGCTTCATAAAATTCCCCTTTTTGCGCTCGGAAAATGGAAAATGCCTTTTTGGTGCAACGAAAAGGAAAACTTCCTCCTACAATATTGTTCTCCATCCCATTATGCACATCTATACACAATATGGGCACATTATCACAAATTATGCCTTGATTCTAGCCATAACATTGGTCATTTGACCCAAAAGCCAAGAAACCTCGAATGAGATAGGTCATTCTGTGAAGATTTTTTGAGACATAATCAATATTTCAAGTTTGATATTTTTCCTTCCAAATATGACACATAATATGACACCACGCGATGGTTTCGCATTGTTTCGATCGTTTTTGAATTTTTATGCCTGTTTTAAACTATCGTCAAACTTTGTCGTTGGCGGGTATGAAGATTCTTAGCTCGGGGCCGAGCCTCGCTAAACTTGTATTATATATTTGATAAAATAGCATATTGTAAAGCTAAAAATGATTTTTGTAAAAAAACATGAGCATCGGATCATGTACCTATAGTTCATATCTGACCCACTTCCTACCGATTCGGCAGAAATTTGTGTTTTTCACCAGGGGTGGACGGAAAGGTTTCAGATCCCCCTGTTGGGACATTATCCATATAAAGTGGTCTAGTATTTTTTTTGTAAAATGTGGTGGTAGAATTTTGAATTAGACATTTGATGGTTGCTTCACAAAACCGTCCATTTTTGTGCTCGGAAAAATGGAAAATAGCTTTTTGGTCGACAAAAAAGGAAAACTTCCTCCTGCAACATTTTTCGTCATCCCATGATGCATATGTATGCACAATATGGGCACATTATCACAAACTATGTCTTGATTCTAGCCATAACATTTGTCATTTGACCCGAAAGCCAAGAAACCTCGAATGAGATAGGTCATCTTGTGAAGGTTTTTTGAGACATAATCAATACATCAAGTTTGATATTTTTCCTTCTAACTATGTCACATAATATGACACCACGTGAAGGTTTCACATTGTTTCGATCGTTTTTGAATTTTTATGCCTGGTTTAAACTATATATAATATTTTATTTTTCACTTAATTTTATTTAAAAACGTGTAATATTTGAGTGTAGATAGATAGATCTTATTTTTCTACAAATCTTGATATATTATTTGTATTTTTTCGTATTATAATAATTTAGTTATGATTTTTCAAAGTTTAATGAGGTAAAAGGAAAAATAGCTACGCCGAGGGCAACCGTCAGCATAGCATAGGATACGTCGAGGGCAATTCTACGCTGATGGATGCTTGGCGGGGCTGTCCTGGTCACGGCCTACTCCGACGGCCCCGATGTTTGGCCGTCGGCGTAGCGACCGGCCGTCGGCGTATTCATCCAGTCCTGTAGTGAACACCATGTAAACCATATTTTTATGAACACAACATTTCTAAAATACTCCCTCCTTTATCGGAAGAAGGATCGAGCCTAGGTCGAAAACTTCCCTCTTTCTTGCCTGTAGACCTACAAATAAGTTCATAGAAAAAATAGTCAAAAACTATAACACTACTATATAAATATCGTATGAAAATATATTCCATGATTTATCTAAGATAACTTGGTAAAACATTGCATTGTTTACTTTGGAAAAAAATATGGGCCTTCTTTTCTTAATGTATTATTTATGTAAATCCTACAATCCAGAACATATGGATCTTTTAAATATTGACATATAGTTTCAAGATAATGCTTTGATCATCAACTTATATGTAAATATCTTGTCTTGAATAAAATTAAGAACAAGGTCGGACTAGTATTTTCATTTAGAAACAAGAGAAAACGGTCGCTTCCTCTTTTTCATAGCTTCTCTCCTACCATATTAATGTCCCCCATCCACCGGTCTTTCCTTTCTGCACTTGCTTCTCCTCCTTGTCATACCTTATCGAGCATATCCAACTAGATCACCCCCTGCTTGAGAACCAAGGCCTAATTCCTCTGCTCCACCATTGCATCCCACATTCATACTCTGCCCCCTTCCACGTGTTCTGTTGTCAGCAATAGCGACATTGATCCTCCTCATCAGCATCACTGTCATTCGTAATTCCAACCACGGATAGCGGGGCTATTGTCTCACATTGTAGACATGCCTCTAATCCACCATCACTACTCATCCAAGTTCATTCCTCAAAGCCAGCTGGCCAATCAAACCTACGTTATACTTCCCACTATTCCTCGTCGGACACTTTAGTCTATGATGCATATGACCTAGATGAACTAGTAGGAAGTGTATAAGACTAGCAAGCAAATGCTCCACCGAAAGATTTTCTACAAAAATGATGTGCAACTTGATAGTCTACTAGCCCACCGGTAACACAACATGCTAACCCAAGGTTCATTCAAGATGGATGGACCACTGGCACACCCACTTCCACATCGATGATCGCTAGTCCATTCCTTGGCGCATAAACTTGACAAGAAATGCACAACCCCATCAGGATCACCATACTCGCCATGAATGGCATATCTATTTATGTGACCTTGATGACAAGTAATGAGGATCATTAGTGGTCGGGTCCAATAAAATATGCATACTTCCCAAGTAAACTTGTTTTTCAATGGGCATAAAATCGATATCATGTTCCAGGTTAACTAGCTCATGTATGCAAGAAAACACATTTTTTGTTCAGCTTGTCCCTGCTCCATGATATGAGCAACATACATAACACAAAGACCAATAAAACCATAACAAAACCAAACCAACAACAACAACAACCAAACATGGGCATGGGCATAACCATGGCATATTGCCAAACAAAAAACCAATATCGGGGCCTCGAGGGTGTGGGAAGGATGCACACAGTGCAACAACCACACATTACACGACGGTACCACAAAGATGCCTCTTTCTCACCACCTCATTGAGGTAACCTCATACCCATGTTGAGTATCTTGAATGTGCTTGTGGTGTCCCTAGCGGTTTCATGATTAACCACAAACTATAAGGAGACTAATGGTTTACTGAGTATACATGGGTGCTTAGTCCCAAAGGTATTGATTTAGCAAGAGGTTGTCAACCCCTTAAAAAGTTGATGTCAATGAACAACTTGAAGATAGAATACTAGATTTTGGTTTTATATTGTTTTTTGTAATAACAATACTGACTATAGGACAAGTCATACTATAAATTGGCTACACAACTAATTTAGTGCACAAATCTTGAAGATTGCTCCCTTAGGACTCAATCGTTTTCTAGCATATCATTTGAAATATCTTGGAGGCATGGCTTCGACAATTCTCGGTAGAATGATACGGGACATACCTACATTGGCCTCGCTATTGTGAGGCCTGAGACTTAGTAGGACTAAGCTACATCAACCTTATAGAGTTTCAATGTGGTATGAACAATGTCCAACAGGTGCTACTGTGAAAGGCTCTTGTGTTATGAATTAGGGGACCATGTGTCCTTGGGGCTGCGCTAGGTGTATTGCCTCAAATTCGGTGTGACTGGTTTGGAGGCTAGTGCTTCCAGTGATCGCTCTATTGTCCTTTTCAAGTCCTAGTTTGCTGTGCTATGTGCTAGCATTTTCTCACCGTGCTTTTGAAATCTAAGGAGCATCGAGATTGAACTCACCATCACCATGAAGTGGTGCCGAGTTGTCTTTTGGAGCACTTATTATTCATAGTATGGGTGTGGTCCTTCTAGAGCTATAGACTGTGAGTGAATCATCTTCCTGTTGCATCCCTTGTTTTTATAAATTTGATTGTTGTTTTGAATCCTGGTATGGCCGGTTTTGAGGTCGGAGCAACCAGTAAGGAATATTTTTGGTTTCCTATATAAGGAGCCCGATTCCTTTAGCCTCCGATTGGACTTTGAGAAAATAGATGACACACTTAAACTTTGTGTGAAAGCATCTTCTTGCTCTTTATTCCCTATCTTAAGAGTGGAAATGTTGGTTAGTGTAGTTAAACTTAGTTGGGCATAAGCAAGAGCTTCTTCAAGACTAGAGATCCTAATCTATTAATCTTAGAGATTTGACCAATTCTAGCTAGTTAGGCGTCAACTTAGAGTTCCCATCTCGTGGATCTGCCTCAAGATGTTTGTGAATGTCTTGGGATCATTTCAAAATCTACCATGAGTGACTGGATAAGTTCTTCATAAACTTAGATCAAGTAGAAGAAGATAAAGTATAGGTGACTCTAAGCACGTGTACCTAGCCTCCCCAATGAAGACATGGAGTTGTTCCAACAACTTGGACTTTAGCATACAATTGGTGTCTTCCTAACTAACTTTTTATTATTTGCATCTTTAATTTACCGTTGCTTTGTGCTAGACCTCATAATTTTTTGGTTTCATCAAATTTTATAATCTACACCCCCTCTAGTCCGCATAACCCAGTTTTTCATCCATGTACCACAAGAACTAAGATAGTGTAACATACGAAGAAGGGGATGATCACTAGGTCATTCAAGACAAGACACCTTGTGCTTAGAGAGATGGTATGATAAATATCTGAATTATAGAACTTTCTGAGGCAATCACTATCCTAAGTTTTATTGTTCTTTCACTAAAATGTATGTGCGACACGTTAACTTGTCTCGATATACATTTGGGTACATCAACTTGCCAAAGCTGCATTGGAGGCCCAAACTTTCCATTGGCGGTCGGCTTAGTGACGCAAGGGAAGAAATAGCATCGCGTAGGCGCCGACATGGATCATGTAGAGAGTTTTCAGGCTGTTGTAAGGAAATGCCATTGGTGATTTGTGTCTTAGCCCCTCGTTTCTGAGTATTCACATACCGTTAATCCACAAAATTTCCCATTCCAACCTTAACCTCAATTTTTTCCGTGTTCATGATGTTTTTTTCCATGGTAGCATCGTCATTCGTCACCACCGACTTTCCCATTTGAGCCCCTCTTTAAGAACCTCTCCGACTGCCACATGGGAAACCAGAAGAACGACCTTGGTAGGCTCCGAAAATAAAAAATAGTCCATGGTCCTTTCATAAAAGAAACCACCCTGAAATTGCTACACCGTCCACTTTGGTCTAAGGTCTTTCACATTGCATAGTTTCTTAGCACGTTTTCATAGAAGCAACTAAAACTTAAGTGATAATCTCTCCAATGCGACGTCTCTTAAGAGTTGTATCTATATTTAATGATTTTTGTGACATGCATGTATAGGTCGGACTAGCCATTGTTTTTTCCCGTGCAATCTATTTTCTCATTTAACATAGTGCAACATAAGCAAAATACTGAGCATCTTTTTGGGACAACTCTTTCTTTCCCCTCCTCTCCTCTCCCAGCCTTGAGAGTCTCCCGTGTACTCCTGGCGCCGCCCTCTCCTCCGCCGGCCTTTCTGGTTGGAGTGGAGCTGGAGATGGTCGCTAGGCCTCCTTGTTAGTAGTAGGGTTAGTGGCTCTCACAGTAGAGGTAGGTTTAGGGTTAGAAGTGTTGCCCATGTGGCGTATGGCGAGATGTCATCAGGCTTCCTCCTCTCGGTGCGGCCACTCCGTGCCGTTAGGTCATCCTCTAGGTTCTACTACGAGCTCCCAAGGTTGGAGGTCAAAGGGGAAGTTGCGGAGGCCGAGAGCCCCTTCAATAACGGTGAGTTTGGCCATATCCTGGGGCTGTAGATCGAAGTTGTGATTCTTCTTTCAACTGGCTGTGGTGGCAAGGAGAAGAAAAGGAACTGTGCCTTTCTCTACGGATCTGGAGGTTGATGGTGGCTGCGTTTCTGGCACCATTTCCCAAGCGGATCCACCTGGTAACCACAATATTCGGCCACAAGGGCGGCTGTAACATCCCAAAAATATAAAACAATGATCATCAAACTCTAATCACTAAATTTAGGGTTAACAAAAACTTTGATTAATTTAAATCATATGAATGCATGTGTGAATGTGATGATTTGATTAATGCATAAATGATCTTGTGTGATTAACCTAAACAGCAAGAAATGGTTTAAGACAAATATAACATCATCTAAAACATTTCTAAACATAAACAAATAAAGAGAAAATCAAAAACAAATCAAATAAAGAAAATGGTCATTTTGGCCAATCTTGTTCACTAGGTCACTTTGAGTGTTTCTAGTCCAAGATTTCAAACAGAAACCTTTCCAATTCTTTTCACCCCTTTCTAGACCAAGTAAAAGTGAATCAAATCCCACCTTTCAAACTTGCAGAAATATTTGGCAACCTCATTCAAATGACAACTCAAAATTGAATCTTTATCATATGTGAAGATCACACATTTTCAAAACTCAACCAAACCAGTGCCCCTTGACTAATCCAACTAACTAGACACTCCCTAGTATGTGCCTAGCAAATCCACCAAGTTTGAATCCAAAATTCAAATTCAAAGTTCTTATGGCCATTTCATCAAACACCTTGCAGATGCAAATCAAACAAACATCAAACACTATAGTGTGCAGTGAAATTGGCCTAACTTATTCCCTCTATAGCTCACTCTACACTCTCAGTAGATGATCAAAGTAATCTAACTAGCTTTAGCACCACTGTGAGCAAGCCTAGCCATTAATGGCAAGCATGCCGAGAGCACCATTGCTATGAATGAATGAAAATCAAGTTGCTAGAAAAATCTGAGTCAAACTTTAAAAACTTTTCAACAACCTCTGAACCTTAGAAATTTCCCTTTTTCTCATGATCTATCTCAATCTTCAGATGCCTCGCGGAGGAAGTGGCTCAGCCCCTGACCCGATGTTGCAACTCTTGCAAATGTTGGTTTCGGACCACGAAGCCAAAAGAGTCGAACGTCAAGCCAACCTAGCCACCCTTCAACAGATAGCTCAGATGGCCAACAACAATCAAGGCCATGGAAATCAGGACAACCATGGATCTAAGATCAAGAATTTCCAGAACACTAATCCACATGTTTTCACTAAGTCAGAAGAGCCCCTAGATGCAGATGATTGGCTGCAAACCATGGATAACAATCTAGAAGTCGCAGGAGTGGAAGCCAACGAGAAAGTTCTGTTCGCCACCCACTATCTAGCCGGAGATGCAAGAGCATGGTGGAACAGCGTTCGCGCAATGACCGGAGGTCAGATGATGACTTTGGAGGAATTCAAGATCAAGTTCAGAAGAACCCATGTGCCACCGGGTTTGATCAAGAGGATGAGAGATGAACTCAGAGAACTGAAGCAAGGGACGATGACCATAGTGGAATACCGTGACAAATTCTTGTCATTAGCTAGGTATGCCCCGGATGAGATCGACACTAAAGCCAAGAAGAAAGAGAGATTCCTGAATGGTCTGCATGATGAGATGCAGATGGTATTAGTCAATATCCCCTTTGCTGATATTGAAGGTCTTGTTGACTCTGCCATTCAAATGGAAGGAAAGATCAACCAAGCCAATGAGAACCGCAAGCGTTGCATGATGCATCAACCAGGAACCCATCATACACCCAAGTATCGCCCCAACCCATCTCCAGGATTTGCTCCGAGAAACAACAGACCCCCTATGAACCATCTGACCTATCCCAACCGTGGAAACCCAAGGCCCGGAGGAAACCACAACAACCCCGACAACTCCAGCAATTTCAACCGTGCACCACCCAAGTTCAACAACAACAATGCTGCCACCAACACCAACACTGCCCCAAGGACTGGAAGCAATGTTGTGCCTGTTGCAGCGAAGGACAAGTCGCAAGTGACTTGTTATGAATGTGGAACCAAGGGTCACTATTCCAATGAGTGCCCCAAGAAGATTGCCGCAGCCCCCAATGCAAATGCCCCAGCTCAGCAGCAGCATCGTGTTCAGCCCGGAAGAAGGTTTGCCCCAGGGAACTCGCTCAACCGCAACGGCCGTCTCTTTCTCATGCATGCTGAAGAAGCCCAGGAAGCGCCAGATGTTGTGCTGGGTATGTTTTCTGTTAACTCAGTACTTGCCAGAGTGTTGTTTGATTCTGGAGCATCACACTCATTTGTCACTGAAGAATTTGCATGCACTAGTAAGGTTCAACCAACCAAATTGAAGCATGTCATGATTGATCAAATATCTGGTTCAACCACCAAAGCTAGGCAAATTTGCAAAGCCATCCCTATCCGAATCCATGGCATAGACTTTTATGCTAATCTAATAGTACTCGAAACTAAAGGTTTGGAAGTAGTAATAGGAATGGATTGGATGTACAAACACAAAGGATTAATTGACTGTGCCAAGAAAGCCATAACCATGACCAGTACAACCGGAATATCAGTCGATCATGTATCTGAAACCTTGCCTCGTTAGTTCAAGTGCAACAAGAGTATAACCTAGCCCACCATTGACCAAGTCCGGATAGTCTGTGAATACCCCGATGTATTTCCAGATGTTTTTCCTGGTATGCCCCTAGATCGGGATATCGAGTTTACCATTGAACTAATCCCTGGAACCGGACCCATAGCCCAGAGACCATATAGTATGAACCCATCCGAACTAGCAGAACTAAAGAAATAGCTAGATGCCATGCTGGAAATTGGATTGATTCAACCAAGTGCGTCACCATGGAGATCACCTGTTTTGTTTGTGGACAAGAAAGATGGAGGTAACCGTCTGTGTACGGATTATCAGAAGTTCAATGATGTTACCATCAAGAACAAGTACCCATTGCCAAAGATAGAAGATATGTTTGACCAGTTGACTGGTGCCAAGGTGATTTCTAAGATTGATCTTAGAACTGGCTATCATCAACTCAAGATTCGCGTAGAGGATATTCCAAAGACTGCCTTTACCACCAGATATGGATTATACGAGTATACGGTCATGTCTTTTGGATTAACCAATGCCCCCGCTTATTTCATGAACCTCATGTATAAGATTTTTATGGACTTCCCGGATAATTTTGTCGTTGTTTTCATTGATGACATTCTGATTTATTCCAAATCAGAAGAAGAACATGAGCTACACCTAAGGACCATTCTTGGAACCCTTAGAGAGCATCAGCTATATGCCAAGTTTAGCAAATGTGAATTCTGGTTACATGAGGTAGGATTCCTCGGACATATTGTATCAGCCGGAGGAATTTTTGTTGACCCTGCGAAGGTGAAGGATGTTGAAGATTGGCAAGCCCCAACCACTCAAACCCAAGTTCGTGCATTTCTTGGATTAGCGGGATACTACCGCAAGTTCGTAGAAGGATTCTCGAGTATCGCCAGACCCATGACCCAATTGCTGAAGAAGGACAAGAAGTTTGAATGGACGGACAAATGTGAAGCGAGTTTTCAAGAACTCAAGAGGAGATTGATTCCAGCCCAAATCTTGATCATGCCGGATATCACGAAGCCCTCCGGTGTGTATTGTGACGCATCCAAGATCGGTCTCGGATGTGTGCTAATGCAAGAAGGAAAAGTTATATCTTATCTATCCTGACAACTGAAACAGCATGAAGAGAATTATCCAACCCATGACCTTGAACTAGCAGCCGTAGTTCTAGCCCTGAAAACATGGAGGCATTACCTGATGGGAAACCGTTGTGAGATTTATTCGGATCACAAGAGCTTGAAGTATATATTCACTCAGAAGGAGCTGAATATGAGACAGAGAAGATGGATTGAGCTAATCAAGGATTATGATCTGGACATTCACCATCACCCCGGTAAAGCCAATGTGGTAGCAGATGCCCTTAGCAGATTGTCGTGCCGCTTGAACTCCATGATTTTGAAGGAGCAACCAAGTTTGCACAAGGATATGGAAGATTTCCGAATGGAATTAGTGAGTGAAGGATTTTTGGTTAGCATCGAACTTCAACCCACTTGATCAGTCAGATCAAGGAGGCGCAGAAAGGAAATGCTAGTATCGACGGAATCAAACGTCGTATCGGTACAGGCAAAGTACCCAGATTCACGGAAGATAAAGAAGGAGTTCTGTGGTACAAAGGATGCCTTTGTGTACCAGCAGATTCGGAATTGAAAGAAGTGATTTTGAAAGAGGCCCATGATACTCTTTATTCTATCCACCCCGGAGGAACGAAGATGTATCAGGATTTGAAGGACAATTTTGGTGGCATAAAATGAAGAGAGAAATCGGAAGCTATATCGCCAAGTGTGATATATGTTAGAGAGTCAAGGCGGGACATCAAAGACCCACAAGACTGTTGCAACCGTTACATATTCCGGAATGGAAATGGGATTCAGTTGGAATTGACTTTATCACCGGATTGCCTACTTCTAGTAGGGGAAATGACTCTATTTGGGTCATAGTTGACAAATTGTCCAAAGTAGCCCATTTCTTACCAGTTAAGACCACATATCAGAGTTCGAAGCTAGCGGAGTTATACCTCGCTAGAATCGTCAGTTTGCACGGAGTCCCCAAGAACATCATATCGGATCGAGGAACTCAGTTTACCTCGAGATTCTGGAAGAAAGTCCAAGAAGGTTTGGGAACCCGACTGGATTTCAGCACCGCGTATCACCCTCAGACCGATGGACAAACAGAGCGAGTAAATCAAATACTCGAAGATATGTTGAGAGCATGTGTGCTAGAGTATGGAGCTAAATGGGAAGATTGTCTGCCTTTCGCAGAATTTTCTTACAACAACAGTTATCAAGCTAGTTTGCAAATGGCCCCATTTGAATTCATGTATGGAAGGAAGTTTCGCACCCCTTTGAATTGGTCGGAAGTAGGAGAGAGTCAGATTTTTGGACCCGACATCCTACGAGAAGCAGAAGAGAAAGTTCACAAAATCCGTGAGCACCTCAAGACCTCCCAGTCAAGACAGAAGAGTTACCCCGACAAGAGACGTCGAGACCTTGCTTTCAATATCGGAGATTTCGTGTATCTTAAAGTGTCGCCGTTGAAGGGAATGCAGCGTTTCCAGCTGAAAGGAAAGCTAGCCCCCAGATATATCGAACCTTTCAAGATTCTGAATCATCGAGGAGAGGTATCCTATTAATTGGAACTGCCCGAGGAGATGTCAGCGGTGCACAATGTGTTCCATATATCGTTGCTTCGCAAATGTCTTGAAGTTCCGGAGAAGACCGAAGTTTTCAAGAACATTGATCACCGGACCATAGAGATCAACGATGACCTGACCTATCCCGAAATTACCCATCCGTATTTTGGAGGAAGCTTTCAGAACCACCAGGACCCGAAGCATCAAGTTTCTCAAGATTCAGTGGAGAAACCACACTGAAGAAGAAGCTACCTAGGAGCATGAAGATCACATCAGGACGGAGTTTCCCAATCTTTTTCAATCCTAGGTAATCTTTTTCCTTCCTTTTCAAATCTCGGGACGAGATTTTGTTTAAGGGGGGTGGAGGTTTGTAACATCCCAAAAATATGAAACAATGATCATCAAACTCTAATCACTAAATTTAGGGTTAACAAAAACTTTGATTAATTTAAATCATATGAATGCATGTGTGAATGTGATGATTTGATTAATGCATAAATGATCTTGTGTGATTAACCTAAATAGCAAGAAATGGTTTAAGAAAAATATAACATCATCTAAAACATTTCTAAACATAAACAAATAAAGAGAAAATAAAAAACAAATCAAATAAAGCAAATGGTCATTTTGGCCAATCTTGTTCACTAGGTCACTTTGAGTGTTTCTAGTCCAAGATTTCAAACAGAAACCTTTCCAATTCTTTTCACCCTTTGCTAGACCAAGTAAAAGTGAATCAAAGCCCACCTTTCAAACTTGCAGAAACATTTGGCAACCTCATTCAAATGATAACTCAAAATTGAATCTTTATCATATGTGAAGATCACACATTTTCAAAACCCAACCAAACCAGTGCCCCTTGACTAATCCAACTAACCAAACACTCCCTAGTATGTGCCTAGCAAACCCACCAAGTTTGAATCCAAAATTCAAATTCAAAGTTCTTGCGGACATTTCATCAAACACCTTGCAGATGCAAATCAAACAAACATCAAACACTATAGTGTGCAGTGAAATTGACCGAACTTTTTCCCTCTATAGCTCACTCTACACTCTCAGTAGATGATCAAAGTAATCTAACTAGCTTTAGCACCACTGTGAGAAAGCCTAGCCATTAATGGCAAGCATGCCGATAGCACCATTGCCACCCCATTGTCGACAGCAAGCTATGAGAAACACTAAGCCTAGCAAGCATGTATCACATACGCAACACCGTCCACTGCCACTCCCTGTCCCAACCTCGAGCTCTGCCAGCCCCTGGACCACCCAGAACGGACGCGCCCAGTTCCTCTGCGACCATGCCGAGAGCGCGCCAGTGCGCCACGCTCGACCAACACCCACAGACCGCGCGCCGCCCTCGCCGCTTGCACGGATGATCACCAGCACCCCGCCAGACATGCACGTTCACCGCAGCACAGACCACGCGCGATGTGCGACTTTAAAACCGCTGTTGGACCCGCCCAGAGCGTCCGCGTGTTCCGACCGATCAGCACTGCCCTATGCCGCAAGACTACACCGTTGAGCTTCGCCAGGGAGCACAGCAACACCCCCTACCGTCACCCATGCCAGTAGCCCTCTGCGCCGTCGACCACGACGAGCTCAGCCCGCGCCCATCGGTCCCCTTCAGGCACTATAAATAGAGGCCTCCACCGCTTGTTTTCGTCACACCATCTCACGCCCCACCTCTCACTGACCACCCCCACTCACTCCCGGAGCAAGGCGAGCACCAGGTGGCCAGAATTTCACTGGAGTTCACCGCTGCAGGGGAAGTGAGGCGCCGTTGATTGGAGCCGCCCCAGGAGAAGCTGCCGGTACCAGGAGAACCGTCGTCGTCGACTTCGTCGTTCACCCCCGTCGCTAACCCTTGCCTGAGACCCGGTGAGCCTCCCATGACCCCCACCTGCCGCGTTAGGGTTCTGTCTCGCCGGCGTTGCCCGACATGGACGATGAACCGTAGTTGTTCGATTAGAGTTAGATCGTGTGGTTCACATTGCCCCGTACCGCTTCGCCCCTCCCCGTCTCACTGACGCGTGGAGACATCCACTTATCCAACCCGCATACACGCTGTGTGTAGTGGGCCGTCCCAGTAAAACATCCCACACGACCCAACAATTCAAATTAAGCTTTATTCATTTAATTTCAAACATAGTTCTGTACCTAGGTTCAAAAATCAACCCAGCTCGATTCACTGAACCAAAATGCATGAAACTAATTTTGTTAGAAAGGTACTGAAATGCTTAATCCAAGCCCGTTGGATCCAAACCATTTGGATTTGTAGATCAACCATGGTAAATATAACAAGGCAGAAGCTTTTTTGCATTCAATTTTTTTTCAAAATTCAACCATAAGAGCTTTTGAGTTGATTTCAACTCTCAAAAAACACATTTGATCATACCTTTCAGAATATATAAAAACATATGGGTTTACTTGCAGAGATAATGTTCAAGTAATAAAAGAATGCCCCATAGGCATTTCTAGCCATTTTAATTAATTAAAATAAAAAGATTAAACCTTATTAAATTGTGACACAACTTAAAATCACATTCCCATGTACTGAAATATGTGGTGATGACATGTGTCAACATGATCCCATGTTTGAGTTGGAGAATATTAAATCTTAAGTAGTTTTTCAATGAGTAGAAATTACTTTTCTCAAATAAAATAAATTAGACAAGTGCTTTATCCTTGTGATAATAGTGATGATGCTGGCTCATCTAGTGTGAACTTTTTGTGTGATGATTGAAATTAGTTAAGTACTGTTTGGTGATTGTGTACCTCGTATTTATTTATAGACGCTAGTACCGACCAAGGATACGAGGAGGAAGAAGGATACTACGAGGAAGAAGCCGAGGAAAACTTCAACCACTGCTCTGCACAAGGCAAGCTATTAACTGAGCAAGCTAACACTTGCAAGACACCCTACTTATGAAGCCAATACTTGCAACCTTGCAAGCGTAATACTACTAGTTGAATTTAGCAAGCTTATACTTGCAATTATGCAAGCTACTACTTGCTTGTTACTATGCCATCTCTATGCCTTAAGCATATGTGATCATACCCACTTGATGATCCAATCCTAGTTTTACTTGCAAGCTTAATACTTTATTTTCTTTACCAAAGCTTTTCTTAGAGTTTACTTAAATGACTTGTAGATTCTAGAAAGATATTTAAAGGTAGCATAAAGAGCATAAAACTTGGCCTAAGTTAGATAATCTTGATGTCATCCTAAGGCATGAGATTGAACTTAGCAAATCCCCACTTGTTTACCACCCCTCATTAGTATTAACCCCCACTTGTAGATGCTAGTGCTAAGCATAAAACTTGATCAACTTTAGATGGGAATACTTGGTGAAAATGGTTATGAAAAGCTTAGAATGATGAGTCATTCTACTGAAACATTTTGACATGTGTTCTTGAACACCAGATGATTTTTGATGATGAAAATGCTGAGGCATGAGCCTTATCCCTTTACAAAACTAATGGTTGTCTAGATGCGATACCATTCCAATTTTACTGTACAACCACAATACCCGAAAATTGGGTAGGGCTTGACTGGAAGTTTATATACTTTAGTATGGGTTCCCTCATGGCCAAGGTCTGAGCTGAGGCTACCTTGTGAAGATTGTCCAACTATGCAGTACCCAAGATGACAGTTGGTCATGGTTGGGAGGACAAACTCACAGGAGAGGTGACTATACTAGGGCGTGTAATTGAAAGGTTAGGATTGATTATCCGCATACTTAGTATGGTGAATTCAGGATTGTTCCTGACGGATGTATCGAATGTTGTGGTGAAAGTGTACAATCTCTGCAGAGTGTCAAACTATTCGAATAGCCGCGTCCGCGGCTATGGATAGTTGGAGTGGCCATACTGTTCCCCCGTCAGATGCTTTCCAAAAAGACTTGTGAAATGAGTTGTGACTTTGACTTGACCACAACAGAGTTGTGATATGAAATTAAAGTTCCCACTTAGGTGTTATAAAACTTTCAACTAGCTTTCTTTGCTTTTGAACTTAGTAGAGGTAAATATGGCTTTTTGCAAAACAACCCTAGAGCTTAGTATCCTACTACAAAAACCCCCTTAACTTATTAGTATTAGTTTGCGAGTACTTAAAGAGTACTCATGGCTTTGTCACTGGCTATTCCCGTGGCCAGACTATGAAGAGGAGTACCAGGATGATGGACCACGGGAAGGTTACGACAACTAGGATCATCTCCCATCGTCATCATTGCCTGTGACCCTGAAGATGGAGCTTTGCCCACGCTATTGTTACTCTTACATTATTCCGCTGCTTGAATTGTATTAAGAACTGGATCATGAGATTCTTATTTGTGTAAGACCTTATGTATGGTTTGTAATGGATGATGTATTGTGATATTCAAATCTGTTATGTCTCGCAAAAATGGTAATCCTGGGATTGCGATGTATGGCATAACAGGCATCTGGGATTAAAAAACCGGGTGTTGACAGCGGCCCTACTACACTCGAATTCTTTGATTCAAGCTTCTTCTTCCTCCTTTGCTATAAGATCTATTCTGATCTCGGCATGGCGATGCACGTTGCTGCCTCCCCAAGTGGTGTCGTCTCCTGTGGATGCAACGGCGGCCGCGCCTAGAGGTCACACGACGGTGGAGAGGACCAAGGACCTGATTTCTTTTTAAAAAAAATTTCTATGGTACTTCTTGTGATGTAAGGCCTTATCTTCAAATTTATAGTTTCTTAGTACAAGAATTGTTAGGGACCTCTTTATAAATTTGCATCCACACTTTGTTTAATGTAGCTTCCAAGTCTTTCGAGGTCTCCCCATTCAAAAAAAAATTAAGCAAAATACCTAGCATATGGTGCTTAGAAACCTCCATTGTGAAAGACCTAAGCTAAGGATTGTTTTTGGTCCTCCAATGCAGTTATCGCAACATGGATGCATTTTTAGTATTTAATTTTTGATATTTCCATTGGGATCCCTTAGACCAGTCATGGTGTGTAGCAAAAGCGATTCCTAGCATTCTCTCTCCTACCTTTGAATAGATTCAATACAAAGAACGACATTTTTTCATGAAGCCTAACAACAAAATCGACTAAACTTTATGGTTTACTTCTATGCATGCCCTTGTGGATCATTGTGATAGGCTTGTGTGAGAAAAAAGGCTAGAAAGAGTAAAAAGTGGCTAGTTGTTTATTTGATAGCGGGCCCTATAGATGATTTCACAGAGTGTAGCAAAATTCTAGCGATTTTTACTAGGACATTTTTTCTTTGAATCAGCTCAACATTGTGGATGGTTGACGAGGGTTCGACTCGTCAATTCCCATTATTATGGCCTTGGGTTTTGGAGAAGGAGACGCTACGCCATAAACCCCCAATAGACAGATCTATGATCTCCTCTCCCATAATAGATCTATAGATCTAGACACATCATAACCCTAGCACACATCTCACTCTAGATTGCATCTGCGCACCCCTATAACCTTCGGCATCGCCATCAATCAAGAACAAACAAGAAGGAGTAGGGTTTTTCCTCCGGATCCTAAACCTAGGTAAACCTCGTGTCCCCGCATTGCAAATCTGTTAGCCGTTCCGCGATCTCCAGTGTCCCCTCCTTCTCCAAAACCCAAGTCCATAAAATGGGCATTGATGAGTCGAACCCTCATCACTGGTCCTAACCCTCCTATCTCCATTTAACAGACTATTGCTCCTCCTCCCTCCCCCCCGTGTCTCCCTATAACATCCCAAAAATATTAATCAAGGTTGTCAATTCTAATCACCCAATTTAGGGTTAACAAAAACTTTTGGTTAATTAAAATCATATGAATGCATGTGTGTATGTGATGATTGTATGAATGCTTGTATGGACTTGTGTGATTGTTATGAATGGCAAGGAATGGATTAAAGATGAAAACAACATCATCTAAATCATTTCCAAGAAGAACAAAATCAAAAGAAATTCAAAAACAAACAAAACAAGCAAATGGTCATTTTTGCCAATCTTTCTCACTAGCTCACTTTGAGTGTTTCTAGTCCAATATTTCAAACAGAAACAATTCCTTTTCTTTTCACCCCTTGCTATACCAAGTGAAAGTGAACCCAAGCCCACCTTACATACCGACAGAAACATTTGGCAACTTGATTCAAATGACAATTCAAAATTGAATCTATATCATATGGGAAGATCACCATTTCTCAAAACCCAACCAAACCAGTGCACCTTGACAAATCCAAGCAACCATAGACTACCTAGTATGTGACTAGTACACCCACCAAGTTTCATCAAAAAATTCAAATTCAAATCTCTTGCGGCCATTTCATCAAACACCATCTAAACACAAATCAAACTAAACATCAAACACTATAGGAGCAGTGTTTGTGCCTAACTTGTTCCCTTTCTAGCTCACACTACACTCTCAGTAGATCATCTAACTTATTTAACCAGCCCTAGCTCATTGTATGCTTGAAAATGTCATCAATGGTGACCATGTCCGAGCTAAACTTTCCACCCCAATGTCGACAACAAGCTAGGATCCTCTCTAGCCTCGCCAACCTTGTCTAGCAGACACTCCATCGTCCACCGCCACCCCCTGTCCAGTGCTCAAGTCCTGCCAGCCACTGGACCACCCTAGAACCGCCACGACCTATGCCTATGTGCCATGTCGAGAGCGCTCTAGAGCGCCGCGCTCGACATGCTCACACAAATCGCGCCCCGCCGTCGCCGCCCGTGCGCGTGATCACCACCGCCCCAGGAACCGCCCATACATGCCTGTTCGCCGCCGCGTGGACCGTAGCCGATGTGCGCCATTACATTTCCCGTCAGAGCCTCCCAGAGCATCGAAGTGTTCCGACCAATTCGCATCGCCCCACGCCTCGCCATCATGCCGTTGAGCTTCGCCAGGAGGCAGTGCACCGTCCCCTACCCCCAGACATGCTATTAGCTCACTGTGACGATGACCACAACGAGTTCCACCCGCATCCTTCGGTCCCCTCGTCGAACTATAAATAGAGGCCTCCCAAGCACGAATTCTCCACACCATCTCACTCCCCACCTCTCACTGATTGTACCCACTCATCCCCGGAGCAAGGCAAGTACCAGTTTGCTAGAATTTTGCCGGAGCCTGCCGCTGCTGGAGGAGAAGGGCGCCACTGATTGTAGCCACCCTAGGAGGAGCCGCAGGTACCAGGAGGATCGCCGTCGTTGAATTCGTCATTCTCCCCCATCGCCGACCATCGCCGGAGCCCCAGTGAGCCACCACTGACTCCCACTGGCCATGCTAGGGTTCGACCTCGCCGCGTTCTGTTCAGACATGGACGATGAACCTCAGCCGTCAATCGCACTTCTAATCCTACGGCCCAAACCACCCTGTACCCCTTCGCACCCCCTATCTCACTGACTGGTGGGGACAGCCACTTAAACCGCCCGTGCGCGCTGTGCGTAGTGGGACGGCCCAGTTAACGTTCCCGCTCGACCCAGTAATTCAAACTTAGGTTTTTCAATTTAGTTTCAAACTTAGTTTTGTCTCTAGATTCAAAAATCAATCCAGGGAGATTCACTAAACCAAATTGCATGAAACTAATTTTGTTAGAAATGTATGGACATTCTTAATCCAATCCCGCTGGATTCAAACCATTTGGAATTATAGATCACCTATAGTAAAAATAACAAGGCAGATACTTTTCTGCATTCAAACATTTCTCAAAATTCAACCATAAAAGATTTTGAGTTGATTCCAACTCTCAAATATCACATTTGAAAAGACCTTTCTGAATATATAAAAATATCTAGGTTTACTTGCAATAATAATGGACAAGTAATAAAAGAATGCCCCTTAGGCATTTCTAGTCACTTTATTTAATTAAAATAAAAAGGTTAAACCTTATTAAATTGTGACACCACTTTAAATCACATTCCCAAGTACTGAAATATGTGGTGATGACATGTGTCAACATGATCCCATGATTTAGCTGGAGAATATTAAATCTTAAGTAGTTTTTCAATGAGTAGAAATTACTTTTCTAAAAATAAAATAAATGAAACTAGTGCCTTAATCTTTGTGATATTAATGATGATGCTAGATCATATAGTGTGAACCTTTGTGTGCTAAATAGAAGTAGTTAAGTATTGTTTGGTGATTGTGTACCTCATATTTATTTATAGACGCTAGTACCAACCAAGGATACGAAGAGGAAGGAGACTACTACGAGGAAGAAGCCGAGGAGAACTTCAACCACTTCACTACACAAGGCAAGCTAAAACTTGCAAGTTATGTTACCTAGCAAGCTACTGACTAATAAAGCTAACACTTGCAAGTTATGTTACCTAGCAAGCTACTGACTATAAAGCTAACACTTGCAACTATGAAAACTAGATAACCTATGCAATGCATTAGGCATGCTTGGTTGTACTATTTTGATGATACCAAATCCTAGTTTTACTTGCAGGGTTTAATATTTTATTTCTTTATCAAAGCTCCTTAGTTATGTTTCCTTAGTGATTTATAGATTTTGGAAAGATATTAATGGTAGCATAAAAAGCATAAAACTTGACCTAAGTTAGATAAATCTTGATATCATCCTGAGACATGAGATTGAACTTAGATTATTCACACTTGATTACCACCCCTCATTAGTGTTTACCCCCAACTTTAGTGGCTAGTGCTAAGCATAAAACTTGATCACTTTAGATGGGAATACTTGGTGAAAATGATTATGAAAACCTTGGAGTGATGAGTCATTCTAATGAAATGTTTTGACATGTGTTCTTGAACACTAGATGATGTTTGATGATGAAAATGTTGAGGCATGAGCCTTAGCCCTTTATAAAAACTAATGGTTGTCTGGATGCGGTACCATTCCAATTTTACCGTATAACCACAATACCTGAATTTGGTTAGGGCTTGACTAGAAATTTATATACCTTAGTATGGGTTCCCTTGCGGCCAAGGTTTGAGATGAGGCTACCTTGTGAAGATTGACCACCTGTGTAGTTCCCAAGATGACAGATGGTCATGGTTGGGAGGCCAAACTCATAGGAGAGGTGCCTATACTAGGGCGTGTAATTGAAAGGTTAGGATTGATTATCCGCATATCGAGTATGGTGAATTCAGGATTGTTCCTAACGGATGTATCGCATATGTGGTGAATGTGTACCACCTCTGCAGAGTGTAAAACTATTCGAATAGCCGTGTCCGCAGTTATGGACAGTTGGAGTGGCCATACTGTCCATCGTCATATGTTTTCAAAATGACTAGTGAAATGAATCATGACTTTGACTTGGCCACAACAGAGTTGTGAAATTGAAACTTGAGTTCCCACTTAGGAGTTATAAAACTTTCAACTAGCTTTCTTTGCTTCTGAACTCAGTTAGAGATAAATCTGGCTTTTCGCAAAACAACCTAGAGCTTAGTATTCCTACTTGAAACCGCTTCACTTGTTAGTATTAGTTTGTGAGTACTTAAGGAGTACTCATGGCTTTGTCCCTGGCTATTCCCGTAGCCAGACTATGAAGAGGACTATCAGGAGGATGGACCACAGGAAGCTGACGACAACTAGGACCATCTCCCGTCATCAGCATTGCCTGTGACCATGAAGATGGAGCCTCGCCTACGCTATCGTTATTATTCTGCTGCTTTGATTGTACTAAGACCGGATCATGAGATACTTTATTTGTTGTAAGACCTTATGTATGGTTTGTAATGGATGATGTACTGTGATATCCAATCTGTTATGTCTCAAAAAATGGTAATCCTGGGATTGCGATGTATGGCATAACAGGCATCTGGGATTAAAAATCCAGGTGTTGACAAGTTGGTATCAAATCCATCAAAAACTTAGTTTCAAAACAAAAGAAGTGAGTATTTATGAAAAACTATTATCATTCTTACCACTTAGAGTCTTTCATGAAAATTCATGTTCCTCAAAAATTCTTGCAAACTTACATAAAATTTGACACACTTGATCACTCTACTAACTTACTCATCCTAAATTCTTATAGATGGACATGCAGTATAGAAAGTTCTATCATTTGGGAAATGGAGGAGACCTCATCTTTGAGCGTGACTTGGACCAGCTTTCGGAACTTCTGGAGCGCCCGCACCCCGAGTTTTTCGGAGCTCGGCTCAACAATCGGGAAGGAGAGGAATTGCAATGGCTGATTGTTGCAAGTCTCAGAGGGAAGATTGAATCCCCCACTTTAGAGGGAGTCTAGTTCAACTTAAGGGAGAACAACTGGCTAGATGGACTTGCCAGGGCCATGCAGGAAGCTCTTGCCCGTCATTGTGGGCAGAGTATCAATCAGATCAAGGGTACCCGCTTTGAGTTCTATCCAAGGCGTGATGTTATGGGATAGCCACTGGAGGCACCATATCACCTTGAGCTGAAGCATCAAGTGGACCACCTCAGCTTCATGATGTATGACCGGTAGAAGGAGTTAGACAATGCCCGCGCCTACGCAAACCACAACCATGCCATCACAGTCAAGAAGGACCAGACCATTGCCATGCTGGTGAAGGATCGCCAGTCTCGTCGTCGTCAGCTTGACAAGGAGGAGAACATCATTGCCCGCCTTCGTCACAGGATAATAGATTTGGAGGAGACCATCCACAAGAGGGACATGCAGCTTGAGGAGAGGGATAATGCATGAGAAGATATCCGCGGATTCCCTTACTCTTACCTCAGTGATGATGATGACTTTCTGGAGGATCAAGCCATGGACTTCTTCACCGATGAGGATGATTTCGCCTTCATTGATGATGACAAGGATGATGAAGCCACCGATTCCAAGGAGTAGTAGCACTTGATCACTAGCGTTAGTGAGTTGTATCCGGTCCCACTGTACCGTAGTTTCACAGAATGGTTCTTAAAACCATTTGTTTCCTTGTTGCGGTGTGTGTTTGTATTGTGTGCTATGAATGAATGAATGAAAAGCAAGTTGCTAGAAAAATCTGAGTCAAACTTCAAAAACTCCGAACCTTAGAAATTTCCCTCTTTTCTCATGATCTATCTCAATATTCAGATGCCTCGCGGAGGAAGCAGTTCATCCCTGGACCCCATGTTGCAAATCTTGCAAATGTTGGTTTCTGATCACGAAGCTGAAAGAGCCGAACGTCAAGCTAACTTAGCCACCCTCCAACACATAGCTCCGATGGCCAAAAACAACCAAGGCCATGGAAACCAGGACAACCATGGATCCAAGCTCAAGAACTTTCAGAACACCAACCCACCCATCTTTAATAAGTCTGAAGAACCTCTAGATGAAGATGATTGGCTGCAAACCATGGAGAACAACTTAGAAGTTGCAGGAGTGGAAGCCAATGAGAAGGTACTGTTTGCCACCTATCGTGGTATTGCCGACAAGTACGCCATGGAGGGGTCCTCACAGTGCGTGTTTAGAGACGTGGGGTAAGGCGGACGGTTGACGGGTACGAGGTAACACAGTTTACCCAGGTTCAGATCCCACAACGGTGGCAGGATCCTACTCCTACTATAAATCACTATAATGGCAATACGCCGAGTTACAGAGATTAGATTCGCTGTGCGAGGTGACTAGAAAGTCTAAGTTATCGTGCCCTAAAGGCTCCCATAGGCCCAGCTTATATAGTCGTCAGGTCCTAGGGTTACAGGGAAAATTCCTAGCCGGACAGGTTATAGAGTCCTACACCGTCTATTACTAGTCTTGTGTATCTTGCACTCCAAGGCTCCGGGTACGCTGGTGACTCCACCGTAGCCTTCCTTTATCCGGCATGGGCCTCCCTTCTGGATCCACCTAACTGGGCCGCCCAGCAGGCCATAGGCCATGCTACCGACTATGGGCCACCCAGGTTAGTCGGATAAGAGACATGCTATGAGGATACCCATATAGCATATCCCCAACAGTATCCCCCGGAGAACTCCGAGATCTTGCGCCGTCTTGCCTCTTCCCATGGAATTCTCCGTCTAGATAGATGTCGGCAAATCGTCAAGCAATATCTTGTAGTCCTCCCAAAGAACCCTCCAAGGTTTTCTCCGTCTTCTATGAGTAAGTCGGAGAAATGCTGAATCTTCCATCATACGCTCTCGTTGTCGGATTAAATCCGTCCATGCCAGAATCTTCGATGGGACGGCTCATCTACCATGTCAGTTATGACGATGTAGGCTGTAGGTCAGCGACGCCTCGTAACTCACACATGCAGAGAACATAATCATAGCCGATTTTCCCGCGCGAGCGATACAAACCGTTGGCGGCGACGGTTGGAGACGTGGCAAAATTACCGCGCACGTTCACGAACACGTCGTCTACGCGGCAACCGTCCGATTAGCTGCACGAATCTTGACGCAGAGTAAGATAAATAGCGGCCGTGGGACACTTGCCACTTTTTCACCCCATTCTCTCGCGTCATCGTTTTCTTCCTCCAGCCGCGCGCCTCCTCGAGCTCTCCGCGAAAACCTCGAGAAACCCTAGCCCTGCTTCCTGCACCAGTCGCATCTTTTTCCTTCCTCCATGGCCAGCAGCGGTTCATCCCCTTCAATGGCGGCGTCGAGCGAAGCAGCGGCGAAGCCGACGAGCTCCATCGTCGTGCCCCCAGAGGGGCTGGTCATCCCCGCATCGGCGATGATAGAAACCACCGGCGATGACCATAACTTGGCGGCGCTGGAGACCCTAGAAGAGGAGCCTGACTTGCACAAGGGCGACTGGCGCGGCTCGGACATCACCGGCCGCGACATCCAAGAGATGGTTGCTAAGGGTTACCTCCCTGCGACGGAGGGGCTCGCCTGGCGGGCGGCGCCGGCCGGCGAGGTGACCCCTTCTTCCCAAGCCGGAGAGAAGGTATACCTCAAGGCGCAATTGGTACGCAGCGTTTCTTTGCCCATCTCCCACTTTTTCCTGTCCGTCTTGAATCACTTCCAGGTCCAACCCCACAACCTCTCCCCCAATAGCATCCTAGTGCTTAGCAACTTCGCGGCACTTTGCGAGGGTTACCTAGGGATTAGGCCTAGGTTAGATCTGTTTGTCTACTTCTTCACCGTCAAACGTGAAGCCGGACACAGCAAGGAGGAGCTTAGAAACTGCGGCACCATAAGCTTCAAGATCCGACCTGGCCGGCGGTTCCCCGACATTGTCGGCCACGAGTCGTGTAAGAACTGGCAACGGACCTACTTCTATGGCCCCGACATTCCTTTGTCGGGCCAAGAAGCAACGTACCCGGACTACGTGGATGGAGCCGCCGCTGAAGTCTCCACATGGCGGTCCCATGCCTCCCTTCCCTCCGACCTCAACGCTTCTCGCGCAATAAGGCGGATCGAATGGTTTGTAGACACGGGTCTGACCGGCTTGGACCTAGCCATGTGCTGGTTCATCAGGCGGATCTAGCCTCTGCAGCACCGTACGAAGGTCATGCACGAGTACACCGGCGACCGAAGGGATACCCTCCGGATCTCCGAGGACAACTTCTCGAGCGACACCGTCAAGTTCCGTCTTAAGGACATCATCAAGGTGAAGGACAAGAAGCGTGGCTTCACCCTTACCTACGACATGTTCGTAAACGGAAAGTGCCCAAAGGTAGGTATTTATTCTCCGTGTATGACATTGCTCCAATTTTCCGTCTTGCTAATACCATCTTGTCTAACACGGTGATTTCTCACTTAACAGCTTAGCGATCTAGAGGAGGACAACCTGGCCACCCAAATCTATGATCCCAAGATGAAGGAAGTCACGGTCGTGTCCGACGATGACGCCCCGTTGGCGCGAAAGCGGAAGAGCTCCACCTCTGACGTTGCCGACGGAGGCAAGAAAAAGAAGACGGAGGGTGGAGCCTCCAAAAAGAGTACTGCCGCCCTGGAGGCGGAAAAGAAGAAAGCCACCGGGATGTTTGCCAAAGCACCCCCCCCCCCCTAGTGTAAGCTTCTTATTCTCCAACATTGCCTTGTTTATCTGTCTTATTCCTGTACTTATGCATTTTGCACGTTTCAGGAAGAAAGCCACAACAACCTCAAGAAGTCCTCCAAGACTCTTGGGGCTTCTAGAAATATTAAAGATATGCTGCATCGCGACTCTTCCCCCGCCATCGCCCCTGCTACTCCTGCCGTCAATCCCTCCTCTGCTCCGACAAGCTCCCAAGCCCAGGAGGCACCAGGCCCTTCTGCCATGGAAGTGGATTCTGGCGCCTCTACCGAACTCGCAATTGTCGGCGAGCAGGCGACGCAGGAGAGCGCTGCTCTTCAAATGGCTGAAGCTTCGGCTAAGGATGCCATCGGTAGCGGCAAGGTGGTGGTGGTTGCTGGTACATCTGCCGAAGGAGGCGCCTCTGCTCCCTAGAAACCCTTAGAACTGCCAAAGATTATCTTCCCGGTGCTAACGCCGGGTAGCACAACTACGGTTCCTGGAGGAGTGCCGTCATCTCCGACGTGCGGTCTTGAGGAGGTACTCCGACAAGCAGACATCTTGCAAAGCAACAGTGTTTCCTTTGGCAAGCTGCTGGCCGAGAGTGCTACAAACCTCAAGATCATCGCACTTGTAAGTTTTACTTTACCTTTTGCATTTCATATGAGTATCCCACTGTAACCCCCGAGGATGTAGACGGAAAACCATTGGTTTTGCATCTATATGCTCTAAGAGTGACTAAGTTAGAAAAAACTCTCACTGTAGCCCCCAAGCATTTAGATGGAATGAATTATTCCGACTAGATGCTTTAAGATTAGCATACACAGTGTTCATAATTATAAGTGTTGTAGCCCCCAAGCCTCTAGTTGTAACTGAATTAGTTCCGACTAGATACTTAAAGAAAAGCTAAGCATTTTCCGAGTTAAAACTTCATACTATAGCCCCCAAGCATTTAGTTGAGAACTGAATTAGTTCCGACTAGATGCTTAAAGAAAAGCTAAGCATATTGCTAAGTTAAAAACTCTCGCTCTAGCCCCCGAGCACCTAGATGGAAAAATCTCCGACTAGGGGCTCCAAGTAGACTAAACAACGACTTGACTTTGTACTTGTTTCCACAGAATGAGAATGCTCGGAGGGGCATGGCCAATGATAAGTACCAGAAGATGCGCGCGGACCTTGAAGCTGAAAAGGGTAAAACCGCCATCTTGAAGGAACAGATCATCAAAAACAAGAGTCTGTTTTCTTTTTGCGCATTTCCTTCTTACTTTTGTGCCTTCCGTCTTCAAGTACTCACGGTGTACTATGCTTTATCCGACTTGCAGAGCATGTCGCCAGGGCTAAGGATATTGTCGAGCAGTCCAAGCACATCCAGCAGCTGGACAGCGAGAACAAGATCCTTAAGAAGAAGAGGGAACAAATGCTGAAGATGCATGAGGATTCCATGAAAGCCCTGCAGGATTCCGCCTCCGCTGAGATCAATCGCTTGAAGGAGGAGCTTGCGATCCTAAAGGATCAGAAGCAAGCTGCCGATGAGCAAAACCTTTGCCATAGCGAGGCGTTTAAGCTCCTCCAACAAGAGAAAGAATCCTTGGCAGACGTCGTCTGGCAGGCCAAGGCCAGCATCTTCAGTAAGTATCCTCCGCCTTGTAGCTCTGCAATCTGGATACTTAGAATTTTTGAACTCATGCAATCGTTGTCGGAATTTTCAGCGCCCCTGGGTTTAACCCGCTCACCTCCTTCGGACAAGGAATGCATGATTCTTGCCAGCAACTTCATCAACACCGCCATCACCCAAGCCAAGGAGATCGCCCAGCCCCTCCAAATTTATATCAAGGCCTCGGACTCCGTGGTGAAGTACTCGGAGATTCTGCGTCGAGCCCCCGAGCGTGTCGCAAGCTGGAAAGCTTCATGTGCACGGGCTGGCGCAAGTATGGCGTTGTCCATGGTGAAGGCACACTATGAAGGTGCCGACATCGACACGGTGACATCTGGTATCCCCGACATAGATGATGACGGCAAGGAAATCGATCATGAAGCTATCCTGTCATCACTCGCGGGCTATGACACCAGGGTTGCCGAGTTGGTGGACGTCGACGTCTTCGTGCCCAGGAACTTTCTTGACAACGCCGAGCCTGAATCCCCCGAGTCTCCTCACAGTGGTGAAGCTGAAGGTGAATCTCCGGCTGGTGATGATGCGGCCTCCAAGTCCCCTGCACCCAAGGAGTGAAAAACACTTTGTAATTCTTGTTTCACCTTTGGAGTGTGCATTGAAAAAACTTGGTGATGTAATCTTAAGGCGGAAAACAATGTTTGTCGTATCCTGCTACTTAAGAATTAATGCCCAGCATGTATATATTTTTTAAGCAAGTGTTGGCTTATCCATTACTTTGGTTCTTATGCTTGAATTTTCGTGAGTCAGAAGACTCGTTATCGGAACCATGCGCTTAGGTGATGATACCCAATGGCACCGTCAAAAACCTTAGCACAAAATCGCCGACAATAAGTGCCAAAAGTCACTACTCCAGAATCCACATAAAAACAACAAAGAACATGTAGACTAGAAAACTTAAGCTAACGCCTGTAGGCGGAATTTTCACAAGTGCAATCGCAAAGCTTATGCATAAAGGTTTATATGATCCAAAAATGAACACTAAAGGAGGTAAAAGACTCAGCAATATGAGTAAACCAAAGAGCTTTATTTCATTGATCATATAAGAGGTACACGATTAGATAAAAAGTGCTAAGTGTAGAAAGGACGTAGCTGTGCTATGTTCCATGGCCGATCAAGCTCCGGGTAGTCATCATCCGGGTCACGTCGCTTACGCTTATGATCCTCGTTGGGTCTATCCTTGAGCTCACGATTGTCGACAAGGTAGTAAGACCCATTGAGCAGCGCCTTGCTTATGATGAACGGTCCTTCCCATGGCGGGGATAATTTGTGTGACTTCTTCTGCTTAAGTCGGAGCACCAAATCCCCCTCTTTAAACGAGCGATGCCGGACGCGGCGACTATGGTAGATACGTAGCTTCTGCTGGTAGATGGCGGATCTTTGGCACGCCAAAACGCGCTCCTCCTCGAGAAGGTCCACATCTAGGCGTCTGGATTCTTCAGCGTCATATTCTTCATAGGCGGCAACTCTTGGTGCATCGTGGAGGATGTCGGAAGGGAGGATAGCTTCTTCTCCATATACCATGAAGTAAGGGGTGTAGCCGGTAATCTGTTGGGTGTAGTTCGTAAACTCCATAGCATAGATGGCAATTCTTCCACCCAAGCTCCAGCTGCTCTATGTAGCGGTGCCTCAAGACGTGGCTTGATTCCCTGCAGAATTAATCCGTTGGCTCGCTCAACTTGACCATTGGATTGTGGGTGTGCCACAGATGCAAGGTCAAGTCGGATGCCTTTGTCCCAGCAATAGGCCTCCACTTCTCCGAGTGACAAGTTGCTTCCATTGTCGGTGATGATGCTATGTGGGAGACCAAATCTCACCACTAGATCCCAGACAAACCTGAGGGCAGTTGCCCCATCAAGCTTTCTAATGGGTTTAGCTTCTATCCATTTGGTGAATTTGTCAACTGCTACAAGCAGATGCGTAAATCCACACGGTGCCGTTTGCAACGCCCCCACCATATCTAGCCCCCAGACTGCAAACGGCCAAGTTATTGGTATTGTTCGTAGTTCTTCAGCAGGAACATGTGGTTGTCGGGCATAATACTGGCATCTTGTGCATCTCTCAACCAGCTTGTCGGCGTCCGCCTTTGCGGTCAGCCAGTAGAATCCTTGCCGGAAGGCTTTCGCGACCAATGATCGAGGAGCGGCGTGATGCCCGCAATCTTCGAGATGGATTTCGCGTAGGATTTCCATACCTTCTAGCTGGGAAACACACTTTAGGTATACACCAGTAGTGCTCCTTTTGTAGAGTTTGCCATTGATTATGGTATAACCCTTTGCTCGTCATACTATCTACCGTCTTTCGACCTCGTCATCGGGCAAAGTTCCGTGTTCGAGATATTCCATGAACGGTTTAGTCCAAGCCGGAGGGGTCTTTGTCACCATGTTGACGAAAGAATCAGCTCTTTCCGGGTTGTCGATGTCGGCGCCCTTCACGGATGGTGTGCGTAGATGCTCTAGGAAAAATCCTGGCGGAATTTGCTTGCGCCCTGATCCAAGCTTAGACAATAGATCAGCCGCCTCGTTTTGCTCCCTAGGTACATATTTGACTTCGTAGCCCAAGAAGCTCTTGGCTATCTCGTCCACTTCGTCTCGATATGCCGCCATCATAGGGTTCCGCGCATTCCAGGTGCCAGCCACCTGCTGGGCAACCAAGTCGGAATCTCCACAGCAAACTATGCGCTTGATGCCAATATCCTTGGCTACACGCAGTCCGTGAATGAGTGCTTCGTACTCCGCCATGTTGTTTGTAGCCTCAAAGTGGATCTGCAGAACGTAGTGTAGCTTGTCTCCTTTTGGTGACTGTAGCAATGCACCAGCCCCCGAGCCGTTGAGCAGCTTTGATCTGTCAAAGTGCATCACCCAGTACTCTGGTTCCGGCAATGGAGTGGCATCCGGCATCTCCATCCAATATGCAATAAAATCCGCCAAGGCTTGTGACTTGATAGCGTCGCATCTCTTGTAGGTGATCTCGAAGGCGGCAAGTTCAATGCCCCACTTCGCGACCCTTCCTGTAGCGTTGCTGTTATTGATGATGTCGGACAGTGGAGTCTTGCTCACCACTGTGATTGGGTGCTCCTGAAAGTAATGCCTCAGCTTCCGAGAAGCAAGGAATACTCCGTAAGCTATCTTTTGGTAGTGCGGGTAATGCTGCTTGGACTCCGTCAAGACCTTGCTTACATAGTAAATTGGTCGTTGAACTCCGTGCTCATAGCCTGGTTCCTTCCGCTCTACCACGACGACGATGTTGATAACCCGGTTGGTTGCCGCCATGTAAATCAACAGGGGCTCGCCAGGCTCGGGTGCTGCAAGGATGGGCGCTGAGGAAAGAATCTCATTGAGCTGCTTCAATGCTACATCTGCCTCGTCCGTCCATGTGAATTTGTCCGCCTTCTTCAGCAACTTGTAGAGCGGCAGAGCCTTCTCTCCAAGTCGGCTGATGAACTGACTAACTACTGCAACACAACCTGTTAGTTGTTGGATGTCTTTTAGACATGTCGGATGGTTTATGTTTAAGATGGCCTTGATTTTCTCCGGGTTGACCTCGATTCCGCGCTGGGAAATGATGAAGCCCAACAATTTGCCGGCTGGAACCCCGAAGACGCACTTCTTGGGGTTGAGCATCATGTTGTATTTCCGGAGATTATCAAAGGTTTCTTTTAAGTCGGAGATTAAGTCATTTGACTTTTTAGACATCATCGCGATATCGTCCACATAGGCGTGAACGTTCCGACCAATTTGGTCGTGAAGGCAACGTTGCATTGTCCGCTGGTAGGTAGCACCTGCGTTTTTCAGCCCAAAGGGCATCGTGACATAGCAAAATGTGCCGTAGGGGGTAGTGAACGAAGTGGCCAATTGGTCCAACTTCCTCATCTTGATCTGGTGGTATCCTGAGTATACATCGATAAAACACAAAAGTTCCGAGCCAGCCGTCGAGTCAATGACTTGGTCAATGTGAGGCAAAGCAAACGGATCTTTGGGACATGCTTTGTTCAAGCCGGTGTAATCAACGCACATTCTTAATTCATTGGTTCCCTTTTTGGGGACAAGTACAGGATTGGCCACCCATCGGGTGTGAAGGACTTCTCGGATAAACTCAGCCTTAAGTAACCTAGCTATCTCTTTGCCAATGGCGCGTCTCTTCTCATCTCCGAAGCATCGTAGAGGTTGTTTCACTGGTTTACATTTTGGATCTATGTTTAAGCTGTGCTCGGTAAGTTCCCTAGGTACACCTTTCATGTCGGCAGGTTGCCAGGCGAAGATGTCCCTATTCTCACGGAGGAACTCGACGAGCGCGCTTTCCTATTTGGGATCCAGGTTCGTCCCAATGGCGACGGTCTTGGAGGCATCGCCTACCACAAGTTCCACCGGCTTGGTCTCGATGGCGGCCTTGAACGCAGGAGCGGAGTCGAAGATCTGTTTCTTCGACGCGGGCATCTCTGAGTCATTGACCTTGCTCTGGATCTCCTTGAATTCTTCGCTGTAGAGGACAGCTTCTACAACGGTTGCTTCATTGATCTCGCAGTCCCTTGCCTTGGTAAAGCTTCCAGATACGATGATGACACCGTTTGGTCCGGGTATCTTGAGCTTGTTGTAGACGAAGCATGGCTTGGCCATGAACGTGTCGAAAATGTCGCGGCCGAATATGACGTGGTACACGCTCTTGAAGGGGACCACCTCAAAGGTCATGCGCTCTTGGCGGTAATTATTAACGTCGCCAAAGGCTACCTGAAGTGTGATGCACCCAAGGGACCGAGCCTCCCATCCAGGAACTACGCCATGGAACACGGTGTTAGTCCGCCTTAGGTTTGCCTCCGTCAAGTTCATCTTCTGCAGTGTATCTAGGTACATAATGTTGATGCTGCTTCCACTATCCACCATGCACTTGGTGAACTCCACGCTGTCAATCAATGGGTTGATGACCATGGCGTACTGGTTCTCCGTGGGCACAAGGTCTGGGTGGTCCGTCCTGTCCCAAGTGATTGGAACCTCCGACCAGCGCAGGTACTGGGGAACTGGGGGGAGATTAGCCATCAGGATCCTTAAAGAGGTCTTCTGTTGTCGGACGGTGGGGGTGCCAAGGAAAGTGTGGTAGACTGGGGCCTTCTTAGCGAAGGGGTTCTTGCCCTTGTCGTCGCTCTTGGCGGCGTGCTTGGGGTCAACGTCCTCGTCCATGTCACTTCAATCCTTGGACTCCTCCTCCTTCTTCTTCCCCTTCCCCTTTCCTCGCGGTATGTTATTCCGACTTCGCTTATAGCCGGACTTCGGGTCTTCCTTGAGGTCGTTGACGAACTTGCAGTGTCGATTGGTATGGGTGGCCTTGCCGTTGGCGTCGAGGTGTACGAGGCACGGCATATCGCGGTACTCTTCGTAGGTTTGGGGAACGCGGAGCGGCGCCGAGTTGCTTTCACTCCCTCGCTGCTGCCCACGGCCTGCTCCCCTTCCTCGGCCATGTTGTCTGCCTTCTCCTCGTCCTGCAAAAGTCATGGCGACCATGTCGGTAGATTGCTTTTCTTCTGGAGCGGTTTTCCGCTTTGTACTGCTGTTCCTCCGAGCTTGAGTTGGAACGACCGTTGCCGGCAAAGAGCCACGAGCGTCGTCGTCGGCAGCTGCGAACTCACTAGCTAACTGAATCATCTGATTCAAGTCAAGCTAATGATTGTCCTGCAAGCGCTTTAGCTTATGTCGGAGCAACGTGCCCCTTTCCAACCCATCGATGAAGGCGGCCATGGCAGTCTGGGCATGCACTCCTGCGCAGGAATTCTTCATATCCAGCCAGCGGGAGAGGTAGGCGCGAGATGTCTCGTCTTTCTCTTGCACGCACCGTTGTAGATCGCCCACCGTGCAGGGAAGCTTGTATGTACCCTCAAAGTTCTTGGTGAATGCTTCTTGCATGTCTAGCCAGTTGTAGATAGATCTCTACGGCAAGTCGTCGATCCATTGACGGGCCGTGCCCGCCAACATTAACGGGAGGTACTTGACGGCGACATTGGGGTTGCCTCCGACAATCTCCACCGCGTTGCCGTAGTCCTGCAACCATGTGGCAGGCTTGGCGGTGCCGTCATAGGGCTTGATGGTCTTGTCAATCCGGAATCCTTTGGGGTAAGTTGCGGACCGTATCCCAGGTCCAAAGCAATGTGGTCCCAGGTATGGTCCTTCCCAGGCCTCGTGGATCTTATCGATCCGTGAACGCGCATCGTATGGCTCCGGGTTCTTCTTCTTTTTGTCAACAGGGGATGGGCTGCGTGAATGATGCGGACCTCCTCCGCCATGGTGACTGCTTGGCGGCGACGGAGGCGGAGGTGGCGGTGGGTCAGCCTTCTTGTTGTTACCCTCCTGCGATGCTTCACGCCTGTCGCGGTTGCTTGTCGGACGCGGAGGGTCATGGCGCGACCTGCTCTTATGTCTTTCGTTGTGCTTTCCGTCATGACGGGTCTGCTCCGCGTTGTCGCGGATGACGATGCCGCACTGCTTTGGTGGGGGCATATAGTCTTCTTGACGTCGGGGGGATCGTGGCGGTGGTGATGGGCGGCGAGGTTGGGATCTTTCTCCGTGGTCGGAGGATATGGGTATAGCATCCTTCCTGTTGCGCGCATCCCTCCATCTTCGTTCTGATGAACCCGTCCGCGATCCGACATCCTGAGGAGATATGTCCCTTGGCGGGTTGTACTGGCTAGATCGGCAGAGCGCTGGGTCGGACTCAAGCCTCTGAGAGGTGGCCTTTTCCTGCTGCTTTACCGCCTTGGCCACTAGGTCATAGACCTGTTCCACTGCCTCAGGCGATCTATCCTGCTCCAGAAGGGTCTTGGCGACGGCGAGGTTAAGGAGTGGGGTGGGCATCACCTGCTTGCCTTCATTGTTAATGTATGGCTTGGCTTGTGCGGCTTTGAGGGAGCCCATCCTAGGTTGCTCCGTACACCAGGATCGTTGATAACGCGAGCCGGAGCTTTCTTAGCTTTCTGCTGCTGCAGCAGAGTCTTGTACTCGGCCTCCATTGCTCTTGCTTTCTCTATGGACTTCTGCGTGTTGACCAGATCTCGATCTAGTTTAGCGCCTTGCTCCGCAATGGCTTGCGCTTCCTCCAGTAGTTGCTGGCGCTTCTCGTCAAGCTGAGTCACGTTCCGGATATGATCAACAGTTAGTGGCTCAACGAGGAGGTTGCCATACATCACCCTATCAGCTGGGGTAACATGTGCTGCTGCCGACGTAGATGCTGGAGGCGGCAAGTTTGCGGTGTTGTTGTTGCTCGGACCGGTGCCAAGTTCCTGCGGCTGCTGCACTGGTTTAGGCGGAGGAGGCATGACTCTTGCGCGATCATCGTCGGCAGCAATAAGTGGCCCCTTCCCCTTATCCAGCGCCGTAGGTGGAGCTTGCCCGGGCTGGTCTTCATCCATCGTTGTCCCAATAGTGACAAACACCCCTCGGTACATGACGGTGTTATTGGCTTGTTCGTCGCGCGAGTACTCCTCCTCCATCTCCTGCATAGCGGAGTCTAGCTCTTCTAGACTGAAGTCTATCTCCTCGGAATCTGCACTGAAATCAGCATAAAGCGCATCAATGACAGAGTCGGAGGGTTCCAGGACTTCCTCGATGACGGGCGGTGGAGGTGCAACGGCCTCGACGATGACTGGAGGTGGTGGCGCTATTGAGACGATGGCGGCCGGAGGCGGTGGTGGTGTCTGAATTGGAGGTGCTCCGTCAATGAGCGCAAGTGTTGTTTGAGCTGCCGTTTCAGCCTCCGCGTAGTTGTTGACGGTGTTCACCATGCCTTCGAAGGTGAGGCGTCCTGACGCCTGTTGGCGTCTTAGAGAGTGTCGGAGAAGCGTGCCGTGGTCCAGCCCTTCCACAAAGTGATAGATGGCATCATCATTGGGATAATTGGCCAGGTCGGCCCGTATACGGAGCCACCTGGCAAGGTAATCGCGGGGGTTTTCGCCCTCTCTCTGAACGCAGCGCGCCAGATCGAAGATGGTAACCACTCCGACGAACTTGGATCTCTGCTGTCCAGACGCACGGGTGAAGCCGGCGGATTTGTAGTGATCTTCCACCTTTATATCCTGCACAGGGGCGGTTTGGGTGGGCCTTGAATTTTTCCGATCTTTGCCGGCAAACTCCGAAGAGAGATCCGACATCGATCCTTCCGCGAATGTATCCTGCCCGTAGGCGGTCCGTGCGGGTCTTGATGCTCCTCCAACTCCCAGGGAACTAGTGTCCGAGTCGGTTTCGCCGATGAAGAGGTGGATGTCTCTGATAGGAACGATCGAACACCGCGTAGGGTTCATCTTCGCCGGGATCCAGAACTCGTCGGGTAGGACGATCGAAACGTTGCCGGAGAAGAGAACACGACCGATGGCTACGGTTTCGCCGATTCCCGCGAAGATCTTGGTCCTCGCCCACTGAAGAGCCTGAAGCGCCTCTTGCCCCACGGTTGGCGCCAACTGTCGTGGTATTGCCGACGAGTACGCCATGGAGGGGTCCTCACAGTGCGTGTTTAGAGACGTGGGGTAAGGCGGACGGTTGACGGGTACGAGGTAACACAGCTTACCCAGGTTTAGATCCCACAACGGTGGCGGGATCCTACTCCTGCTATAAATCACTATAATGGCAATACGCCGAGTTACAGAGATTAGATTCGCTGTGCGAGGTGACTAGAAAGTCTAAGTTATCGTGCCCTAAAGGCTCCCATAGGCCCGGCTTATATAGTCGTCAGGTCCTAGGGTTACAGGGAAAAGTCCTAGCCGGACAGGTTACAGAGTCCTACACCGTCTATTACTAGTCTTGTGTATCTTGCACTCCAAGGCTCCGGGTACGCTGGTGACTCCACCGTAGCCTTCCTTTATCCGACATGGGCCTCCCTTCTGGATCCACCTAACTGGGCCGCCCAGCAGGCCATAGGCCATGCTACCGACTATGGGCCACCCGGGTTAGTCGGATAAGAGACATGCTATGAGGATACCCATATAGCATATCCCCAACACCACCCACTATCTGGCAGGAGATGCAAGAGCTTGGTGGAACAGCGTTCGCGCCATGACTAGAGGACAAATGATGACTTGGGATGAATTCAAACTCAAGTTTAGTAGAACCCATGTGCCACCAGGTTTGATCAAGAGGATGAGAGATGAATTCAGAGAACTGAAGCAAGGGAGGATGACAGTAGTTGAGTATCGTGAAAAATTTCTGTCATTGGCTAGGTATGCACCGGATGAGATTGACACTAAAGCCAAGAAGAAGGAGAGATTCCTGAACGATCTGCATGATGAGATGTAGACAGTGTTAGTCAATATTCCATTTGCTGACATTGAAACATTAGTGGACTCTGCCATTTAGATGGAAGGCAATATCAACCAAGCCAATGAGAACCGCAAGCATAGAATGATGAATCAACCAGGAACACACCATACCCCAAAGTATCGCCCCAACCCGTCTACAGGATTTGCCCATAGAAACAATAGACCCTAGATGAACCGTCCGACCTATCCCAACCATGGAGGAGGAAACCCAAGGCCCGAAGGAAACCACAACAACAACCCCTGCAATTTCAACAGTGCACCGCCAAAGTTCAACAACAACAATGTCGCCACTAGCACCAATACTGCCCCAAGGACTGGAAGCAATGTCGTGCCAGTTGAAGAAAAGGACAAGTCTTAGGTGACTTGTTATGAATGTGGAACCAAGGGTCACTATTCCAATGAGTGCCCCAAGAAGATTGCAGCAGCCACCAATGTGAATGTCCCAGCTCAGTAGCAGCGTCGTGTTCAGCTTGGACGGAGATTTGCCCCAGGGAACTCACTCAACCGCAACGGCCATCTGTTTCTCATGAATGCTGAAGAAGCCCAAGAAGCGCCAGATGTTGTGCTGGGTATGTTTTCTATTAACTCAGTACTTGCAAGAGTGTTGTTTGATTCTGGAGCATCGCACTCGTTTGTTACAGAAGAATTTGCATGCACTAGTAAGATTCAACCAACAAAATTGAAGCATGTTATGATAGTTCAAACACCAAAGCTAGACAAATTTGCAAGGTCGTACCTATCCGAATCCATGGCATAGATTTTTATGCTAATTTAATAGTACTTGGGTTTGGAAGTAGTACTAGGAATGGATTGGATGTCGAAACATAAAGGATTAATTGACTGTTCCAAGAAAGCCATAACCATGACCAGTATAGCCGGAATATCAGTAGAACATGTATCTGAAACCTTGCCCCGTCAATTCAAGTGCAACAAGAGTCTAGACCAACCAACCATTGACCAAGTCAGAGTAGTCTATGAATACCCCGACGTATTTCTAGATATTTTGCCCGGTATGCCCCCAGATCGGGATATCGAGTTTATCATTGAACTAATCCCTGGAACCGGACCCATAGCCCAGAGATCGTATAGTATGAACCCATCAGAATTAGCGGAGCTGAAGAAGCAACTTGATTCTATGCTGGAGATAGAATTGATTCAACCAACTGCGTCGACATGGAGATCACCTGTCTTATTTGTGGACAAGAAAGATGGAAGTAACCATTTGTGTACGGATTATCGGAAGCTGAACGATGTCACCATCAAGAACAAGTATCCACTACCAAAGATAGAAGACCTGTTTGACCAGTTGACCGGTGCCAAAGTGTTTTCTAAGATTGATCTTAGAACTGGTTATCATCAACTCAAGATTCATGCAGAGGATATTTCAAAGACTGCCTTTACCACCAGATATGGATTGTATGAGTACACTGTCATGTCTTCTGGATTAACCAATGCCCCCGCTTATTTCATGAACCTCATGAATAAGATTTTTATGGACTTTCTGGATAAGTTTGTCATTGTTTTCATCGATGACATTCTGATCTATTCCAAATCAGAAGAAGAACATGAGCTACACCTAAGGACCATCCTTGGAACCCTTAGGGAGCATCAGTTGTATGCCAAGTTTAGCAAATGTGAATTCTGGTTACAGGAAGTAGGATTCCTCGGACATATTGTGTCATCCGGAGGAATTGCCGTTGACCCTGCCAAGGTTAAGGATGTTGAAGAATGGCAAGCCCCAACCACCCAAACCCAAGTTCGTGCATTTCTTGGATTAGCGGCATATTACATCAAGTTCGTAGAAGGATTCTAGAGTATCGCAAGACGCATGACCCAATTATTGAAGAAGGATAAGAAGTTTGAATGGACAAACAAGTGTGAAGCGAGTTTTCAAGAACTTAAGAAGAGATTGATTTCATCCCCAATCCTGATTATGCCGGATATCACGAAGCCTTTTGATGTATTTTGTGATGCATCCAAGATCGGTCTCAGATGTGTGTTGATGCAAGAAGGCAAAGTAATATCTTATCTATCCCGACAACTGAAGCAACATGAGAAGAATTATCCTACCCATGACCTTGAACTAGTAGTCGTAGTTCTATCCTTGAAGATATGGCGGCATTACCTTATGGGAAACTGTTGTGAGATTTATTCGGATCACAAGAGCCTGAAATACATTTTCACTCAGAAGGAGCTGAATATGAGGCAAAGAAGATGGATAGAGCTAATTAAGGACTATGATCTGGACATCCACTATCACCCTGGTAAAGCCAATGTGGTAGCAGATGCCCTTAGTAGATTGCCGTGTCGCTTGAACTCCATGATTCTAAAGGAGCAACCAAGTTTGCACAAGGAGTTAGAAGATTTCTGAATGGAATTAGTAAGTGAAGGATTTTTGGCTAGCATAGAACTTCAACCCACTTTGATCAGTCAGATCAAGGAGGCGCAGAAAGGAAATGCTAGTATCAACGGAATCAAACGTCGCATCGGTACGGGCAAAGTACCCGGATTCACCGAAGATGAAGAAGCAGTTTTGTGGTACAAATGACGTATCTGTGTGCCAGCAGATTCGGAATTGAAGGAGGCTATTTTGAAAGAAGCCCATGATACTCTTTATTCTATCCACCCTGGAGGAACAAAGATGTATCAAGATTTGAAACAACAATTTTGGTGGCATAAGATGAAGAGAGAAATCGGAAGCTACATAGCCAAGTGTGATATTTGTCAGAGAGTCAAGGCGGGACATCAGAGACCCGCAATATTGTTGAAACCATTGCAGATTCCGGAATGGAAATGGGATTCCGTTGGAATGGACTTTATCATTGGTTTGCCTACTTCTAGTAGGGGAAATGATTCTATCTGGGTCATCGTAGATAGACTGTCCAAAGTCACCCATTTCTTACTAGTCAAGACCACCTACCAGAGCTCGAAGCTAGCAGAGTTGTACATTTCTAGAATCGTTAATTTGCACGGAGTCCCCAAGAACATTGTATCAGATCGAGGAACCCAGTTTACCTTGATATTTCGGAAGAAAGTCCAAGAAGGATTAGAAACCCGACTAGATTTTAGCACAGCTTATCACCCTTAGACAGATGGACAAACGGAGTGAGTAAATCAAATACTAGAAGACATCTTGAGAGCTTGTGTGTTAGAATATGGATCTAAATGGGAAGACCGTCTGCCGTTCGCAGAATTTTCCTACAACAACAGTTATCAAGCTAGTTTGCAAATGGCCCCATTTGAATTCATGTATGGAAGGAAGTGCCGTACCCCTTTGAATTGGTTGGAAGTAGGAGAGAGTCAGATTTTTGGACCCGACATCCTACGAGAAGCAGAAGAGAAAGTTCACAAGATCCATGGGCACCTCAAGACCGCCCAATCCAGACAGAAGAGTTATGCCGACAAGAGACGTCGAGACCTCGCCTTTAATATCGAAGATTTTGTGTATCTCAAAGTGTCACCTTTGAAAGGAATGCAACGTTTCCAGCTTAAAGGAAAGTTAGCCTCCAGATATATTGGACGTTTCAAGATTCTGAATCATCGAGGAGAAGTATAGTATCAACTGGAATTGCCAGAGGAGATGTCAGCTGTGCATAATGTGTTCCATATATTGTTACTTCGCAAATGCCTAGAAGTCCCGAAGAAGACCGAAGTATTCAAGAACATTGATCACCGAACCATTGAGATCAACGATGACCTGATGTATTCCGAAGTACCCATCCGTATTTTGGAGGAAGCTTTTAGAACCACCAGGACCCGGAGTATCAAGTTTCTCAAGATCCAGTGGAGTAACCACACTGAAGAAGAAGCTACCTGGGAGCGAGAGGACTACATTAGGACGGAGTTTCGCGATCTCTTTAAATCTTAGTTTTCTTTTTCTCAAATCTCAGGACGAGATTTTGTTTAAGGAGGTAAGGTTTGTAACATCCCAAAAATATTAATCAAGGTTATCAATTCCAATCACCCAATTTAGGGTTAACAAAAACTTTTGGTTAATTAAAATCATATGAATGCATGTGTGTATGTGATGATTGTATGAATGCTTGTATGGACTTGTGTGCTTATTATGAATGGCAAGGAATGGATTAAAGATTAAAACAACATCATCTAAATCATTTCCAAGCAGAACCAAATCAAAATAAATTCAAAAACAAACAAAACAAGAAAATGGTCATTTTTGCCAATCTTGCTCACTAGCTCACTTTGAGTGTTTCTAGTCCAAGATTTCAAATAGAAACAATTCCTTTTCTTTTCACCCCTTGCTATACCAAGTGAAAGTTAACCCAAACCCACCTTGCAAACCCACAGAAACATTTGGCAACTTGATTCAAATGACAATTCAAAATTGAATCTATATCATATGGGAAGATCACCATTTCTCAAAACCCAACCAAACCAGTGCACCTTGACAAATCCAAGAAACCATAGACTATCTAGTATGTGACTAGTACACCCACCAAGTTTCATCCAAAAATTCAAATTCAAATATCTTGCGGCCATTTCATCAAACACCTTCTAAACACAAATCAAACTAAACATCAAACACTATAGGAGCAGTGTTTGTGCCTAACTTGTTCCCTCTCTAGCTCACACTACACTCTCAGTAGATCATCTAACTTATTTAACCAGCCCTAGCTCACTGTATGCTTGACAATGTCATCAATGGTGACCATGCCCGACCTCAACTTGCCACCCCAATGTCGACAGCAAGCTAGAAACCTCTCTAGCCTTGCCAACCTTGTCTAGTAGACACTCCACCGTCCACCGCCACCCCCTGTCCAGTGCTCAAGTCCTTCCAGCCACTGGACCACCCTAGAACCGCCGCGCCCTATGCCTCTATGCCATGCCGAGAGCGCGCCAGAGCGCCGTGCTCGACACACTTGCACAGACCGCGCCCCACCGTCGCCACTTGTGCGCGTGATAACCACTGCCCCAGGAACTGCCTAGACATGCCCGTTCGCCGTCGCGTGGACCGTAGCCTATGTGCGCCATTACATTTCCCGTCGGAGCCGCCCAGAGCATCGAAGTGTTCTGACCAATTCGCACCGCCCCACACCTCGCCACCATGCCATTGAGCTTCGCCAGGAGGCAGCGCACCGTCCCCTACCCCTAGCCATGTCGTTAGCTCACTGTGATGACGACCACAATGATCTCCACCCGTACCCTTCGGTCCTCTCGTCGAACTATAAATAGAGGCCTCCCCAGCACGAATTCTCCACACCATATCACTCCCCACCTCTCACTGATCGTACCCACTCATCCCCGGAGCAAGGAGAGCATCAGGTCACCGAAATTTCGCCAAAGCCTGCCGCTGCTGGAGGAGAAGGGAGTCGTTGATTGGAGCCGCCCTTGGAGGAGCCGCAAGTACCAGGAGGATCGCCGTCGTCGACTTTATTGTTCGCCCCCATCGCCGACCATTGTCGGAGCCCCGGTGAGCCACCACTGACCCCCACAGGCCGTGCTAGGGTTCGACCTCGCCGCGTTCTGTTCAGACATGGACGATGAACCTCAGCCGTCGATCGCACTTCTAATCCTATGGCCCAAACCACCCCGTACCCCTTCGCACCCCCTATCTCACTGACTGGTGGGGACAACCACTTAAACCGCCCGCGCGCGCGTCCCAGTTAACGTTCCCGCTCGACCCAGTAATTCAAACTTAGGTTTTTCAATTTAGTTTCAAACTTAGTTCTGACTCTAGATTCAAAAATCAATCTAGGGAGATTCACTAAACCAAATTGCATGAAACTAATTTTGTTAGAAATGTATGGAAATTCTTAATCTAATCCCGTTGGATTCAAACCATTTGGAATTATAGATCACCTATAGTAAAAATAACAAGGCAGATACTTTTCTGCATTCAAACATTTCTCAAAATTCAACCATAAAAGATTTTGAGTTGATTCCAACTCTCAAAGATCACATTTGAAAAACCTTTCTAAATATATAAAAATATCTAGGTTTACTTGCAGTAATCATGGACAAGTAATAAAAGAATGCCCCTTAGGCATTTCTAGTCACTTTATTTAATTAAAATAAAAAGGTTAAACCTTATTAAATTGTGACACCACTTTAAATCACATTCCCAAGTACTGAAATATGTGGTGATGACATGTGTCAACATGATCCCATGTTTTAGTTGGAGAATATTAAATCTTAAGTACTTTATCAATGAGTAGAAATTGTAGGGGTTCGTAGCATGGAAAACAAAATTTTCTACCGCATGCACACAAACAAGCCAAGATCTATCTACTAGATTGTAGCAACGAGTCGATAGAAGCACTCACCCTCGAAGATTCCAAAGCGGTTAACAAGAGCAGATTCTCGTGGGTGATGTAGTCGTACACTTGCCAATCTCAAGATCGCGTAGACGATCCTTCGGGTGCTGCGTTCCGGCAGCGGTTCCGCAGTCGGTCACACGTTCGGTACTCGATGAATACCTTCCTCTCCCTTGTTCCAGGAGGTAGTGGAGGTTGTAGTTCTCCCCTCGTGATTCTGGCAGCATGATGGCATGGTGTCGGAAGTAGAGGGAGGATCCCGCAGGGCTTCGCCTAAGCCGGTGCGAGTTATGGTGGATTAGGGTTTCCCGGAGATCTAGGGTTTAGATGACCGGGAGGAGGAGGATGTGTCGGCGGCGGCTAGGGCGACGGCGACGAACCAGCGGCGGCGGGGCTGCGGCGGTGGCTCGTGTCCGGGGAGAGGGGCTAGGGCTTGTGTGCTTTGGGGTAGCCCTCCCCCTCTATTTATGAGAGGGGGCAGCCTTGGGAAGGGTGGGTTTGAATCCAAACCCAAGTTGGATTGAGAGAAGGACTTGTTTCTTCTCCCACTAGGAAACCATTGTTCCAGTTTGACTTTTTCAAACTCCCATTTGACTTTCAATTTAGAGCTTTAATTCTCCCTTGCAAATGCACACACCAAGTGACCTAGAATATGATCCAATCATTCCACTTACCCATGACACATTCATGTACCATTCTCCTTCTGGACCGGTGAACCTTCTAGAACCTTCTAGAACCTCTCCGATGAAAACATCGGAGACTTTCCCGAACTCCGAAATAGGACTTTCCTTATATGAATCTTATTCTCCGGACCATTCCGGATCTCCTCGTGATATCCCGGATCCCATCCGAGACTCCGAACAACATTCGGTATCCCTACTAACATTCCATATCTACTAAACAACATCGAATCCTTAAGTGTGTCTCCCTACGGTTCGTGAATTATGTGGACATGACCGAGACACTTCTCTAATCAATAACCAATAGAGGAATCTGGAAATTCATATGTCTCCCACATATTTCAACGATTACTTTGCGATCGAATGAACCACTTACATAGGATACCAATTTCCCTTTGTCTCACAATAATTTACTTTCCAGAGGTTTTAATCGTTGGTATCTCTGCATACCTAGTTCAACCTCGTTACCTATAAGTACTCTTTTATCGTTCCGGTGATATGTGATCCCTTGTGAGCTAGTCACATGATTGCAAGCTAATTGGATGACATTCCACCGAGATGGCCCAGAGTATATCTGAAAGAGCATTTTTCTATCCCTCTGATTTTGATGTTTGATAACAACACACTTATCAGTTTAATCGTGTGCTAAGTGTATCACAGGTTTGATAAGGGTGTGGCACAAATATTGGCCTAACAATTCCCTTTGTGAAAAACCACTGCGTCAACCGGTAGTACCAGAAATATGTCTGGTACTACCGCTTGGCACCGGTACTACCGGGTATAGTACCGGTTGGATCAGTGCAAGGCTGATAAGGATGGGTTTAGTCAGTACCACCCGGTACCACGGAGCGGCACTACCGGTCCAACCGGTAGTACCACTTGAGACAAGCGGTACTACCGCTTGGACACGGTCGTACCGCTCGGCAGTACCGGGCTGTTCTGAAGAAAAACTAACCCTCCCAGTCTTGCTCAGTACCAAGCGGTACTTGGGACCGGTACTACCGCCCAGACCAGTAGTACCGCGTCATACGACCGGTACTACCGCTTGGGGGTAGTACCGCAAGGGAATACCGGGCATTACTGGTGCTGGCTCGACCATTCAAGACATCTCCGGTACCTGGTCCGGTACTGGACTTGCCAGCGGTACTACCGCTTGAGTACCGATACTACCGGTGCATTAAAGGCTCCAACGTCCAGATTTCCTGGAGGGGTATAAATACCCCTCCACCTACCTTGGGACAAGTTGCTCATTCACATTAAAGTCAAGACCACCATTGGAGCCACCAAATCTCAAGATCTCCTCATTCCACCACCCAAAGTCTTTGATCTTTGGGGAATCGAAGGAGGAGGCCATGATCTACTACTTCACCAAAAGAGATCTTCATTTCCCCCTCATTTCATTGAGGACCCCTTTGCTCTAGTGTTTTCTTGGAAACCCTAGTTCTTGTTTTGGTTCTTACAAGCTTGTCTCTGATTGCTTTGACAGCTTGCTTGTATTTGGGAGCCTCCGATTAAGTTGTGGATGTGTGCCCCAAACTTGTAAAGGTGCCGACTTCCACCTTGAAGGTTGCTGATATAGTGGAAGGTGAATCGATCCCGTTGGGGTGAGATTCATCGGAGAACAAGGGAGGCCTTTCGTGGCGTTGGTGGTTTGAAACCACCCCCTCTCCAAACGTAGACGTACTTCCCCTCAAAAGGAAGGAACTACGGGAAAAAAATCCTTGTGTCTTCGCTTCCACCACTTTGGTTACTTCTATCCTTTACCGCACTTTACTTACTTGTTCCTACTTTGTGTTGTGGTAGCTCTTGCATAATTGTCATATAGGTAAATTCACCATAGTTGCATTATCTAGAGAATTTACCTTATTGTCAAACATTAATTTGAAAAAGAATAAAATTTGAAGTAGCACCTATTCACCCCCCCCTCTAGGTGCCCATACGATCCTTTCAATTCGTATCAGAGCCTCGGCCCTTTATTTGGGCTTTACCGCCTAAGAGAATATGGGTAGCCAAGAAGGGGATGGTGGTAGTGAGCCGACCCCGGTGACCATGGAAGATCTCAGAAACTTGGAAACAAGATTGAGCTCTTCCTTGGTCAACGAAGTCAAGAAGATGCTTGAGCAACTTCTTAAAGACAAAGATGGATCATCACCCCCATCTCCTCAAGAGGATCTACCATTCGTTGTACCTAAAGCGAATACTTCGGTATCCCCCGAGGGTATGGTAGTGGGGGGTAAACTAGACAACGCTAATTCCTCCACACAACTTGATGGGGCGAAGGGTGAGCACCGTGATTCTTGGTACTCTCCCGATCCTCCCATCCCTCACCCTCATGTGTACAATAGGGGTGACCCACCTAAGCTTGAAGAGTCTGCTACTTTTGCTCAATGGCAATCACTAATGAGAACTCATGTGCGCAGCTCTTGCATTGAACTATGGAACATCATCGAGCATGGACTCTTTATTGGGGATCCAAACAACTTGACAAGAAGAGAGGTTGTCAATAGTCAAGTCAATGCCACTGCTTTGCATATGATTCAACAAGGATTGGGGACAAAGGATTACCCACACATTGAGCACTTTAGCATTGCCAAGGAAGCTTGGGATGCCCTCACCGTATTGTTTGTTGGAAATGAGAGTATGAAGAGGAACCGATATGATGCTCTAAGCAATGAAGCCGAAGGCTTCTACATGAAAGAAGGTGAAGATCACGAAGACATGTGCCGAAGGCCAAGACCACCGCCACCGCTTTTAGAAATGTGGGTGCCTCACATGTGGATGATGCATGGATAAAAAGGAAATATGTGAGTGCACTCATGCCGTTTGAGCCCACCGACTTGAAGAGCCTACAAGGAAGACACAACTATCATCTCATGACCTCAAATGAAGTTATGCAAGAGATGGCCGCTTTCAAGGTTGCCACCAAGAATGCCAAAGATGCCCGTGCTCGTGCCCTTGGTATGAGCAATGTTGTCAATGCTGCTTTAAAGGCCAATGTTGTGGACCATGGGGATGAAGATGATAGTGATGAAGGGCTCTCCATGGACCACCCCGATGAAGTCAAGATTGCTCATGGTCAATATATGTCCTTCTATGCTAAGAACTTTTGGAAGAACCCCGCTAAGGCCAAGATGGAAATGCAACGGAGAAGCAACCCAAATGGGAAAAGAGAGAATACTACTAGGTTGAGAACTTGCTTCAATTGTGGTGACCGCTATCACTTTGTGGCAAGTTGCCCCTATGAGAAGAGAGAAGATCATGGTGGTAAGCTTGTGTTGAAGAAGACTCTCAAGGCACCTTACAAGAAACCTTTCATCAAGAAGAATCCCATCAACAAGAAGTCGGGAGAAATTGTCTTGATCACTCATGAAGAATACTCCTCTGACAATGAAGATGATGAAGATGAGGAAGAGGAAACTTCTCATGGTGTGGCTGCTCTAGCCACCACCTCTACTCCGACATTCTCACTCTTCGATTCTCCAAATGAGAACTCTCCCACCAAGAACGTCACTTGCCTTATGGCAAGAGGAACGGAGGTATCCTCATCATCCCGCTCCACTCCCTTAGATAATGATGAAATTGATGATGAGATGTCTCTTGATGTTAAAAAGGAATTAATTGCCTTTGATGAGTTTATGACTAACCTAGAAGGAGATGCTAAGTTACATTTTGGAAACATTCTAGATCAACTTTCACATACTCAAGAGCTTCTAGATGTAAGATGTAAACTTGGACATGAACACATGAGTGAGCTAGAGGATTTAAACAATGCTCTAGAAGAAGAACAAGAAACTAGGTTGTCACTTGAATTAAAAATTGAAGGGCTTGATGAGGCCAATGACATTATTGTGAATAAACTCATCAAAGAGCGTGATCATGCTATTGCTAAATACAAAAGTGCTAAAAAGGACAAGATTGAGTTTGGTGTGGTTCATGAAAAACTTGCCGAGGACTTTAGGTTGCTTAACAAGGCCCACAAGGCTTTAGAGAGTGAAATCTTGTCACTCACAAAGTCCCATGAAACGCTTCAAACTCAATTGGCCAATATTCCTTCACCTAGTAACTTCATTCCATCTTGTAGTACAACTATTCTTAAAGAGAATGCTAGGTTGAAGGGGGATCTTGCTAAGGCCACATTTCCACAAGGCAACAAGTCTATTGATGATCTTTTGAGTAAGCAAAGGCCTAGTGGTGATAAAGGGGGCATTGGATTTGTCTCCAATTCTAAGAAGAAGAACAACAACAAGAAGAAGAAGGCCAAGCCCACACAAGAAACTAACAAGGCCATTGTGGGTAGTAAGACCACAAGTGGTAAAACTATGTCTCATAATGACTTTGCGGGTAGTGCTAACCCTCACTATGTTCTAATGCGTGATTATTATGGTGATGTGTATGCACAATATGTTGGCCCATATGATGGTTATATTGCTTGGTCTATTTGGGTTCCCAAGACCCTTGTTGCTAACAAAAGAGGACCCATTGAAAAATGGGTACCTAAAAATTAGCTTGATCTTTTGTAGACTTATGCTTCCGGAGGGTCAAAGTGGGTGCTTGATAGTGGTTGCACAAGTCATATGACCGGAAGCTCGTCTATTTTCAAGGAGTTAAAGCCAAATGATGATCAAATCACCGTGACATATGCCGACAAATCAAAGTCTAAGGTAATGGGTTTCGGCAAGGTTGTGGTTGCTCACGACATTACACTCGTGAACGTCATGCTTGTTGAGACCCTTGGATACAATTTACTTTCAGTCCTTGCTCTTGGAAAGATGGGCTTTGCCGTCTTATTGATGTTTATATTGTGGTCCTCTTGTGGAGCAAGTCTCTCAAGGTCTCTTTTGTTGGGTACGTCGAACATGACTTGTATGTGGTGGACTTTTTGGAGCAAACCACTACAGGTCCGATGTGCTTATTCGGAAAGGCTGATGTGGGTTGGCTATGGCATCGCCGACTAGCCCATGTCAATATGAGAACTTTGCAAAGTCTCCATAAGGAGGGCCATATTGTTGGACTAAAAGAAAATGTTTCCTTTGCCAAAGATCATGTTTGCAGGGCATGTGTTCTAGGGAAGATGCATGACGCCCCTCACAAGCCTAAGAACCAAATCAAGTCTACCAAGATCTTGGAACTCCTCCATGTGGATCTATTTGGTCCTCCATCTCATGCAAGTCTTGGGGGGAGAAATATTGTTTGGTGATTGTTGACGACTTTTCAAGATACTCTTGGGTTTATTTCTTCAAGTTGAAGACTGAGACTCAAAAGACCTTCATCGACTTCATCAACTTGGTTCAACGGCAATACAATGTTCCCGTGTTGATTATAAGAAGCGACAACAGCACCGAGTTCAAGAACTACACCTTGAATGATTTCCTTAGTGATGAGGGGATTAAACATCAATATTCCGCTGCATACACCCCTCAACAAAACGGTGTGGCCAAAAGGAAGAACCGTACTCTTATTGAGATGGCTAGGACCATGTTGGCGGAGTTTAAATCTCCATACAACTTTTGGGCCGAAGCCATCTCCACCGCATGCCATGCTTCCAACCGGCTCTACCTCCTCAAAGAAATCAACAAGACTCCATATGGAATTCTTACCGGTAACAACCCCAACATATCTTACTTCCAGGTGTTCGGTTGTAAGTGTTTCTATCTCATAAAATGTGTTCGTTTGTCTAAATTCAAGTCTAAAGCATTAGAGGGTATTTTTGTTGGCTATGGTCTCGAATCTCACACTTATAGAATCTATGATAAGCTTTCCGGAGCCGTCATAGAATCTTGTAGTGTGACCTTCGAAGAATATGATGGTCCCCAAGGGGGGCGTGTTGATGCTTGTGATGCAAATGATGAAATGCCTCAGGATGCCATAGGAAGAATGGGTGTGGGATTTATCCGCCCCGTTGAGGAACCCCTTATGGCGGATCGAGAAGAACTATGCTCCACTCAAGTGGAGCCCTCATCTTCACAACCTCAACATGCTCCATCCACCGAAGAGGACATTGACTCAAGCCAAAGACAAGATGTGGATCCTCAACATGGTGATCAAAGTGTCAACTATAGTCAAGGGGAGCTTGGTCCATTCGACGGGTTGTCAAGTGGTGCCAAGTCAATTTCTCAAGGAAGATCCGTACAAACTTCTTTGAGACAAGCTCAAATTGACGCTAGAAGAGCACGTGATCAAGACCAAGGTCAATCTTTGCCTCCCAATGTAGAGGATGATTCCAATGATGATCAAGGTCAAGATGATGGTCAAGACGAGGATCAAACTGATGAAGAGGGTCCCCCCAGAAACAACACGGAGATCCACGCTCGTCGCGAAGCTAGAAAGGAAAGAATGTTGGAATTAAGAGATCACACTCTACAAAATGTAGTTGGTGATCTAAGGAAAGGTATTTCCACTAGAGCAAAATTGAAGAGGTTCAGTGAACACCAAGCACACATCTCCATGATTCAACCAAATAAAGTGTGGGAAGCCCTTGCAGATTCGGATTGGTTAGAAGCTATGCACAAAGAACTCAACAACTTTGAGAGAAACAAAGTATGGAAGTTAGTTGAGAAGCCAAAGGATTGCCGCAATGTTATTGGAACAAAGTGGATATTCAAGAACAAGCAAGATGAGCATGGAATTATAGTAAGGAACAAGGCTAGATTGGTTGCACAAGGGTATTCTCAAATTGAAGGCATTGATTATGGAGAGACTTATGCACCCGTGGCTCGCCTTGAGTCCATCCGTATCCTTCTTGCTTATGCGGCACATCATAACTTCAAGTTACAACAAATGGATGTAGAAAGTGCATTTCTTTATGGCCCATTAAATGAATTAGTATATGTTAAGCAACCCCCGGGTTTTGAGGACCCCAACCTCCCAAACCATGTCTACAAACTTGATAAGGCGCTCTATGGGCTCAAGCAAGCCCCACGCACGTGGTATGAGCACCTTAGAGAATTATTGTTTGACCGTGGATTTGAGGTTGGAAAAATCGATCCCACTCTTTTTACTAAGAGGGTCAATGGGGAGCTTTTTGTATGTCAAATATATGTTGATGATATTATCTTTGGCTCATCTAACAAAGCTTTTAATGATGAATTCTCAAAACTTATGACTAGTAGGTTCCGGATGTCTTTGATGGGAGAGTTGAGAGTATTTCTTGGCTTTGAGATCAAGCAAGTTAGAGGAGGGACATTCTTTAATCAAGCCAAGTATACTCAAGATATGCTCAAGAGATTCAAAATGCAAGATTTAAATGGAGCTCCTACTCCCATGGCTACAAAGACTCATCTAGAACAAAATCCAAATGGTAAAGATGTGGATCAAAAGGTATATCGATCCATGATTGGTTCTTTGCTTTACCTTTGTGCATCTAGACCCGATATTGTGTTGAGTGTAGGTGTGTGTGCAAGATATCAAGCGGCTCCTAAGGAAAGCCATTTGATGGCGGTCAAGAGAATCTTTCGATATTTAGTTCATACCCCATTTTATGGTCTTTGGTATCCTCGAGGCTCAACATTTGCTCTTTGTGGATACATGGATTCGGATTGGGCGGGTGATAAGGATGATAGAAAATCAACATCCAGGGCTTGCCAATTTCTTGGTAGGTCCTTGGTATGTTGGTCTTCTAAGAAGCAAAATTGTATATCTCTCTACCGCCGAAGCCGAGTATGTGGCTGCCGCTAGTGCTTGCACTCAATTGCTATGGATGAGGCAAACTTTAAAGGAATATGGTGTCCATTGTGACAAAGTGCCTCTTTTATGTGACAATGAAAGTGCCATCAAGATTGCATACAACCCGGTGGATCACACAAGGACAAAGCATATTGAGATTCGTCATCACTTCATTAGAGATCATGTTGCTCGAGGTGATATTGATCGATGCTATGTATCAACCAAAGATCAACTTGCCGATATATTCACGAAGCCACTTGATGAAGCAAGGTTTTGCTACTTGAGGAATGAACTAAATATCGTAGATTCAAGGAGCTTGACTTGATTATCTTGCACTCTCACCTAATACTCGACCCATATTTGGTTTAGGTGTAGGCATGGACATAGGGGGAGTGCGGTCCTAATTGATTGGACCATCCCTCCCCCCATTATGCACAAAGTAAAACAAAATCATTCCTCTTAATATCATTTTGTGATATGTGAGCTTAATGATGAGTTTCGGTAATGGACCCAAGATATATCTTCGTGGTGCCAAGCCGAGTATACTCAAACATGGTGGCCTAGGCCACCGCCCCCTCTTAATGGAGAGGTTGATGTGCGTACTCGTGTTTGTCATTTTTGAATTGATTTTTACTCATGGTTGTCATCTTTTGAGTTGTCTTCACCGTTCTTAGTCTCATGCACTCTAGTTTGGTTTTTGACATCTTTTTCTCGATTTTTAGAGTGCATGTGCTTCCCAACACACTTGTCTCAACCCAAGCCTCCTTACTCCCTCACAAAAACTCTCTCTCTATCCGCACAAGAATCACCTTTGTTTCCTGGCTTTGGAATCAGATGGGACCGGTACTACCGGTTGTATGAGCGGTACTATCGCCCCTGGGAATTTCCCAGGGCGCATCTTGGAACCTGCTCCAAGAGCGGTACTACCGCCCGCACGCCCGGTACTACCGGCCACCGGTACTACCAGTTGCTGAACCAGTACTACCGCTTTCGAGCGGTACTACCGCTCCAGGAACCCGTACTACCTGTCGGCGTTTTTCTGGTATATATTGGACGCGCGTGGGAAGGCACCCATCAGTGCCTCATTCTTCCCCACGCGCTCCACTCATACCCGCGTCGCCGCCGGAGCCCTTGACGCCACCGGAGACCTGCCGCGCCCTCCTCGAGGTGGGCATGGGGGTCGTGAGGGGGTCACCAAGCGCTCTGTTGGGCGTGGCAGCGCCCCCCTCTCGCCCCCGTTCCTCAGGGCGTACCAAAAGTCTCAGCTCAGGGCCATCAGGGCCAAGGAAACTGTCAGACATCTCTGAGTCGGAGTTTCGGGCTCTCAGGATTGACAATCCATACTCCCGTAACCGGGGCGAGGCCAGAGAAGACAGTCTTTTCTTCAATGATTTCCAAGAGCGTGTTTATCATGAGGTTCTTTTGACCAATATCCATATGGTGGTGCCTCAGCAGTGGATTGACATGGAGCACATTAACAAGAATCTTGACTACTTTGCTGAAGCTAAGGAAATCTGCTCTCACCTAGGCTTGTTCCCCATTATGGAGTTCCAGTATGACTATGATCCACTCCTTATTGCACAGTTTTATGCCACTGCATATTTTCACACTAGCCGTACTCGGAAGATCACTTGGATGACTCAAGGTGCAGTCAAGGAAGCTACACTTGCGGAGTTTGTTGCAATATTGGGGTATGAAGAACGCAGCCGGGACACTCCTTGTGGTTTTCGCTGTCACATGCGGGATCACCCCTCCAAGAAGGATGTCCTTACGCCTCTATATATCCAGGGCCACGGGATTGCTGGCAAGATCAAGGATCTTCTCCCCACGCATGACATTCTCCATCGCATTTTCCGTGAGACTGTTGCTCCTCGTGCGGGCAACAAGGTTGAGATACATGGGTTCTCTGTAGACTTGTTGTTCAACACCTTCCTCAACCGCGACTCAGGCACTCCTCTTGATGTGTCAGACTTCATATGGAATGAGATGGTTTCTGCTGCACACACTTGGAGGGTTCCACCATTTGCTCCTTATATTATGGCCCTCATTGTGTCAAAGTGCTCTACCATTGCTAGGACACTCTCCACTCGCTCTCTCATTGTGCACAGGCCCAAGGCACTCAAGATCAAGACACATGATAAACCCCGCGTTGTGGCGGGTGAGGAGGAAGGGGATGACTCTGAGGATGCTGACAGTGGTCATGACACTAACTATGTTGTCTCCCGTGGCAAGAATTCTAAGCCCTCTTGGGCCAAAAGGATGGAGGCCAAGCTCAAGAAGATCTTCTGCTTCCAGGTTGACAACCAGAAGCGCATGTATGAGGCGCATGTGTATGCCAAGAAACCAATGCTCGGCAGAAGGACATGATGGCTGCCCAGGGTTTGACCGTCTCCGAGGGGTCCAAGACCAACATCACTCCAGAAGATCAGTGGATCTCTCAGCACAGCCATTGGGACGATGATGTCTCTTCCTCGCATCGTGCCCACCCCCCTACGAGGAGGACCTTGAGGATGAGGAGGAGGAGGATTGACTATCGGGACGGTAGTCTTGCACTTGTCCATTTTTGGCGTCTTGATGCCAAAGGGGGAGAAGTTGCACTTTAGGCATGGGTGTTGCATGGGAAGTCATAAGCTCGCTCTTATTTTGATACTTTTATTGCTTGTGAACTTCGATTTCCCTCTATTTATGTGTGAGACCATGTGGTTATGTCGTGGTTATGTCATGGATCCATCTTATGAGACTATGTGGTTTATTTCATTGGATCCATCTTGTGATGATGTGCGTCATCTATTGTCTATATATTTCTCATCACATGTTATTGTGCAAAGGTATGATTTCAAATGCTAGTATCAATATTTGTGCACCCATGTTGGGTTTGTAAAATAGAGGGGGAGGTTTGTTTCTACACATCTAGGGGGAGCCCCGTCTCTATTTTACAAATCTCATGTGTTTCCTATTAAAATTATCTTGCAAAAGTGTATTGTCATCAAACACCAAAAAGGGGGAGATAGAAAGAGCATTTTTCTATCCCTCTGATTTTGATGTTTGATAACAACACACTTATTAGTTTAATCGTGTGCTAAGTGTATCACAGGTTTGATAAGGGTGTGGCACAAATATTGGCCTAACAATTCCCTTTGCGAAAAACCACTGCGTCAACCGGTAGTACCGGAAATATGTCCGGTACTACCGCTTGGCACCGATACTACCGGGTCTAGTACCGGTTGGATCAGTGCAAGGCTGATAAGGATGGGTTTAGTCAGTACCACCCGGTACCACGGAGCGGCACTACTGGTCCAACCGGTAGTACCGCTTGAGACAAGCGGTACTACCACTTGGACACGGTCGTACCGCTCGGCAGTATCGGGCTGTTCTGAAGAAAAACTAACCCTCCCAGTCTTGCTCGGTACCAAGCGGTACTTGGGACCGGTACTACCGCCTAGACCGGTAGTACCGCGTCATACGACCGGTACTACCGCTTGGGGGTAGTACCGCAAGGGAATACCGGGCATTACTGGTGCTGGCTCGACCATTCAAGACATCTCCGGTACCTGGTCCGGTACTGGACCGGTAGTACCGCTTGCCAGCGGTACTACCGCTTGAGTACCGGTACTACCGGTGCATTAAAGGCTCCAACGGCCATATTTCCTGGAGGGGTATAAATACCCCTCCACCTATTGGGACAAGTTGCTCATTCACATTAAAGTCAATACCACCATTGGAGCCACCAAATCTCGAGATCTCCTCATTCCACCACCCAAAGTCTTTGATCTTTGGGGAATCGAAGGAGGAGGCCCCGATCTACTACTTCACCAAAAGAGATCTTCATTTCCCCCTCATTTCATTGAGGGCCCCTTTGCTCTAGTGTTTTCTTGGAAACCCTAGTTCTTGTTTTGGTTCTTACAAGCTTGTCTTTGATTGCTTTGACAGCTTGCTTGTATTTGGGAGCCTCCGATTAAGTTGTGGATGTGTGCCCCAAACTTGTAAAGGTGCCGGCTTCCACCTTGAAGGTTGCCGATGTAGTGGAAGGTGAATCGATCCCGTTGGGGTGAAATTCATCGGAGAACAAGGGAGGCCTTTCGTGGCGTTGGTGGTTTGAAACCACCCCCTCTCCAAACGTAGACGTACTTCCCCTCAAAAGGAAGGAACTACGGGAAAAAAATCCTTGTGTCTTCGCTTCCACCACTTTGGTTACTTCTATCCTTTACCGCACTTTACTTACTTGTTCCTACTTTGTGTTGTGGTAGCTCTTGCATAATTGTCATATAGGTAAATTCACCGTAGTTGCATTATCTAGAGAATTTACCTTATTGTCAAACTTTAATTTGAAAAAGAAGAAAATTGGAAGTAGCACCTATTCACCCCCCCTCTAGGTGCCCATACGATCCTTTCAATATCTATCTGTCATATGGATGGACAAATCCCATTCTTGATCCATGTGCCTCAACCCATACTTTCCGAATACTCAATGCCACCTTTATAGCCACCCAGTTATGGTGTGGTGTTTGATGTCATCAAAGCATCCTTCCGGTGATGGTGATTAGCATGATCTCATGGTCGAAGGAATTAGGTTACTATGTATCAGAAAGCTTATAGCAAACGAACTATTGAAATGACTTGATCTTAATGCTACGCTTATCTATAGGAGTATGTCCATCATACCATTCTCCTAATGATATGATCTCGTTGTTAATAACATCTCAATGTTCATGATCGGGAAACCACGATCATCTATTAACCAACAAGCTAGTATTACAAAGAGGCTTTACCAGGGACTCTAATTTAGTTTACAAATCACACAAGTATTAATGTTTCCGTGTTAATACTATTATAGCATGAATGTAAACATTTATCATAAACACAAAGATATAATAATAACCACTTTTATTATTGCCTCTAGGGCATATCTCCAATAGTCTCCCACTTGCACTAGAGTCAACTAATCTAGATCACATGGTAATATACCGAACATCCATGGCGGTTTGGTGCTGGTCATGTTTTGCCCTCGGGAGAGGTTTAGTCAACGGATCCGCCACATTCAGATATGTGTGTACTTTGCAAATCTTTATGTCTCCATCTTGGACATGCTCTCGAATAGCGTGAAAACGTAGCTTGATGTGCTTCAGCTTCTTGTGTGACCTTGGTTCTTGCGCATTGACTATGGCGCCCATGTTATCACAGTAGATAGACATTGGGTCCAGCGCACTTGGAACCACACCAAGCTCTGTAATGAACTCCTTCATCCATATCGTCTCTTGTGAAGCCTCCGAAGCAGCTATCTGTTCCGATTCAGTTGAAGATCTCGTCACAACGCTTTGCTTTGCACTCCTCCAGCTAACTGCTGCACCATTCAAAGTAAATACGTATCCAGATTGAGATTTAGAATCATCCGGACCAGTGTTCCAACTAGCATCGGTGTAACCATTAACAACGAGTTGTTCATCACCTCCATAAGTAAGAACCATATCCTTAGTTCTTCTCAAGTACTTAAGGATGTTTTTGACCGCTGTCCAATGATCCACTCCTGGATCACTTTGATATCTGCTAGTCAAACTAACATCATATGCAATGTCGGGTCTAGTACATAGCATGGCATACATAAGAGATCCTATGGTTGAGGCATAGGGAGTCTTACTCATCCTTTCTCTATCTTCTGCCGATGTCAGACTTTGAGTTTTACTCAAGGTCGTATTGGGCAACATGGTCAAGAACCCTATCTTGCTATCTTCCATTCCAAACCTCTTTAGAACTTTGTCCAAATATGTACTTTGTGACAATGATATTAGACGTCTCGATCTATCTCTATAAATCTTTATGCCTAATATGTAAGCTGCTTCGCCAAGATCTTTCATTGAAAAACTATTATTCAAATAATCCTTGACACTATTAAGAAGGTCTACATCATTCCCAATCAACAATATGTCATCTACATATAGTATTAAGAATGCTACAGAGCTCCCACTCACTTTCTTGTAAATACAAGCTTCTCCATAAGTTTGTATAAAACCAAAGCTTTTGATTACTTTATCAAAACGTTGATTCCAACTTCGGGATGCTTGCTTCAATCCATATATGGACCGTTGAAGTTTGCATACCTTGTTAGCATCTTTAGGATCGACAAAACCTTTGGGTTGCATCATATACAATTCTTCATCAATGTCTCCATTGAGGAACGCCGTTTTGACATCCATCTGCCATATCTCATAATCATAATATGCAGCGATTGCTAACATAATCCTCATAGACTTTAGCTTCGCTACTGGTGAGGAAGTCTCATCGTAGTCAACTCCTTGAATTTGTCGAAACCCCTTTTGCGACAAGTCGAGCTTTATATACAGTAACATTACCATCAGCATCTATTTTCTTCTTGAAAATCCATTTATTCTCGACAGCCTTCCGGCCATCCGGTAAGTCCACCAAAGTCCATACTTGGTTTTCGTACATGGATCCAATCTCGGATTTCATGGCTTCTTGCCATTTATTGGAATCTGGGCTCATCATCGCTTCCTCATATGTCGCAGGGTCATCGGTGTTGTCCACCAACATGACACTCATAACAGGATCATACCAATCAGGAGTGGTACGAGTTCTCGTTGACCTGCGAGCTTCCGTAGTAACTTCAACCAAAGTTTCACGATCAACATCATTAGCTTCCTCTCTTATTGGTGTAGGCGCCACAGGAACTACTTCCGGTGCTGCACTACTCGCAAGTTTGAGAGAAGGTTCAACGACCTCGTCGAGTTCTACTTTCCTTCCAGTCACTTCTTTCTAGAGAAACTCCTTCTCTAGAAAGGATCCATTCTTGGCAACGAAAATCTTGCCCTCGGATCTATGATAGAAGGTATACCCAATAGTTTCCTTTGGGTATCCTATGAAGACGCATTTTTCCGCTTTGGGTTCAAGCTTATCCGGCTGTAACTTCTTTACATAAGCTTCACAACCCCAAACTTTAAGGAACGACAATTTAGTTTCTTCCCAAACCATAATTAATACGGTGTCGTTTCAACGGATTTAGATGGTGCCCTATTTAAAGTGAATGCAGTTGTTTCTAATGCATAACCCCAAAACGATAGCGGTAAATCTGTAAGTGACATCATAGAACGAACCATATCTAAGAGAGTTCGATTACGACGTTCGTACACACCATTACGTTGTGGTGTTCCCGGCGGTGTCAATTGTGCAAGTATTCCGCATTTCTTTAAATGCTCGCCAAACTCGTAACTTAGATATTCACCTCCACGATCAGATCATAGAAATTTAATCTTCTTGTTACGTTTATTCTCTACCTCACTTTGAAATTCCTTAAACTTCTCGAAAGTTTCGGACTTATGTTTCATGAAATAGATATACCCATATCTACTCAAGTCATCCGTGAAGGTAAGAACATAACGATAACCACCACGCGATGCTACACTCATTGGGCCACACACATCGGTATGTATGATTTCCAATACGTCCGTAGCTCGCTCCATCATACCAGAAAATGGAGTCTTGGTCATTTTACCCATCAGACATGCTTCGCATCTTTCAAGTGATTCGAAATCAAGTGATTCAAGAAGTCCATCAGAATGGAGTTTCTTCATACACTTCACTCCAATATGACCAAGACGACAGTGCCACATATAGGTCGAGTTATCACTCAGTTTCAAACGTTTAGCTTCAATGTTATCAATGTGTGTATTTCCACAATCGAGATTCAATAAGAATAGACCATCTATCAAAGGTGCATGTGCATAAAACATATTACTCATATAAATCAAACAACCATTATTCTCGGACTTAAACAAGTAACCGTCTCGCAATAAACATGATGCAGATATAACATTCATGCTCAACGCAGGCACCAAATAACAATTATTTAAGTATAAAACTAATCCCGATGGTAGATGAAGAGGTATCGTGCCGACCGTGATCTCATCAACCTTTGATCCATTTCCAACGTGCATCATCACCTCGTTCTTCGCTAGCTTCCGTTTATTCCGCAGTACCTATTTTGAGTTACAAATATGAGCAACCGAACCAGTATCAAATACCTAGGCACTACTATGATTACTAGTGAGATACACATCAATAACATGTATATCAGATATACCTTTCTTCTTGATGTTGTCGTTCTTAAAATCCTCCAAGTACTTTGGGCAATTCCGCTTCCAGTGACCTTCTCCCTTGCAGTAAAAGCACTCAGTATCAGGCTTAGGCCCAGCCTTGGTCTTCTGCGCCGGTGCGGTAACTTTCTTACCGCCCTTCTTGAAGTTTCCCTTTTTCTTAGACTTGCCTAGCTTCTTTAATTTGGTGGTCTTATTGACCAACAACACTTGGTGCTCTTTCTTGATCTCCACTTCTGCAGATTTCAACATGGAGAAGAATTCTGGCAACGACTTGTCCATGTTTTGCATATTGTAGTTCATCACAAAGTTCTTGTAACTTGGTGGTAGTGATTGGAGGACACGATGAATCCCCAAAGAATTAGGAATCACTATACCCAAGCTTTGAAGCTTGCTTGCGTGCCCAGACATCTTAAGCACGTGCTCACTGACGGAGCTGCCCTCTTCCATCTTGCAGTTAAAGAACTTTTCAGAAGCCTCATCACTCTCAACTGCCGCGTGAGCCTCAAATATCATTTTGAGTTCATGGACAATATCATGTGGGTCATGGTTCTCAAACCTTTTCTGAAGCTCCGATTCCAAACCATATAAGATAGCACACTAAACTGTGGAGTACTGATTCTTCCAAGCGAGGAAAACATTCTTTATCTCATCGGTAGCATTAGCTGCAGGCGGGTCACCCAGCGGTGCATCCAGCACATAGGTCAAATTACCAGCATTGAGGACAATCCTCAAATTGCGGAACCAATCCGCGAAGTTGCTTCCATTGTTTTTCAACTTTTCTTTCTCTAGGAACGCATTAAAATTGATGGTAAGGGCCTCCATTGATCTGCAACATATTTGCAATAGTTAAGACTAAGTTTATGACAAATTGAGTTCTAATTAATAGTTAAATTAAACTAGGTGAACTCCCACTCAAAACAATATCCCTCAAATTGTTTTAGTGATCACACGAACCAAATCCACCACATCAAAACCGATCATCACGAGAGATGATGTAGCTTCAATGGCGAACAATCAACATGTTCATCATATCTACTATATGACTCATGCTCTACCTTTCGGTGATCCGTGTTCCGAGACCATGTCTGTACATGCTAGGCTCGTCAAGATCAAACCTTAGCTTCTGCATGAGCAAATCTGGCTTGCTCACGTTGTATACACTGGCAGAATCTAACACACCCGATCATCACGTGGTGCTTCGAAACAACGAGCTTTAGCAACGGTGTTTACTAAGGATGAACACTTTAAAACTTGAATTTTTTTGCTTGAGGGATCATCTTATAATGCTACCGTCGCAAACTAAGCAATACAAGATGCATAAAGGATTAACATCACATGCAATTCATAATATGTGATATGATATGGCCTTTCTTCTTCTGCTTCCGATCTCCATCTTCAATCACGAACATGATCTCCATCATCACCGGTATGGCGTCAAGGTCAATGGCGTCGTTTCATGGTTGTCGTCCACCAGCATCAACTATTACAACTACTTTGAATAGACACGCGGGTCTTAAACGGAATTTAAAAGACAACCATATGGCTCCTTCCGGTTGCCAACTTACAATAAGGAACATTGCATACATCATATATAATCACAATCATGGCCATATCACATCACAGCACACCCCTGCAAAACAAAGTTAGACGCCTCTAATTTTCTTTGCATATTTTACGTGGTTTGGGGCTTTCAATAAGTGTTGTTCTAACTTACGAACAAGAACCACAACGTTGATGCTTGAACTATCAAGTGCCCATTGTAAATTGAATCTATACTATGATGGGAGAGACAGACACCCGCAAAGCCACTTATGCAATACAAGTTGCATGTTGAGCGTGGAGCAAGTCTCATGAACGATGTCATGTAAGGTTAGCCCGGGCCGCTTCATCCCATCATACCGCAAGATGCAAAGTACACAAAAAGCAATTGATAATAAAAGCACCACCACCTACAATGACCATTATGTTCAACTCGTGCAATGGATCTACATATAGACACGGCTCTGATACCACTGAAGGGGTTCGTAGCATGGAAAACAAAATTTTCTACCGCATGCACACAAACAAGCCAAGATCTATCTACTAGATTGTAGCGACGAGTCGATAGAAGCACTCACCCTCGAAGATTCCAAAGCGGTTAACGAGAGCAGATTCTCGTGGGTGATGTAGTCGTACACTTGCTGATCTCAAGATCGCGTAGACGATCCTTCCGACACTGCGTTCCGGCAGTGCTTCCGCAGTCGGTCACACGTTCGGTACTCGATGAAGACCTTCCTCTCCCTTGTTCCAGCAGGCAGCGGAGGTTGTAGTTCTCCCCTCGTCATTCCGGCAGCACGACGGCGTGATGTCGGAAGTAGAGGGAGGATCCCGTAGGGCTTCGCCTAAGCTGGTGCGAGTTATGGTGGATTAGGGTTTCTCGGAGATCTAGGGTTTAGATGACCGGGAGGAGGAGGATGTTTCGACGGCGGCTAGGGCAACGGCGATGAACCGGCGGCGGCGCGAGGCGGTGGCGGCTCGTGTGCGGGGAGAGGGGCTAGGGCTTGTGTGCTTTGGGGTAGCCCTCCCCCTCTATTTATGAGAGGGGGGCAGCCTTGGGAGGGGTGGGTTGAATCCAAACCCAACCCCAAGTTGGATTGAGAGAAGGACTTGTTTCTTCTCCCACTAGGAAACCATTGTTCCAGTTTGACTTTTTCAAACTCCCGTTTGACTTTCAATTTAGAGATTTAATTCTCCCTTGCAAATGCACACACCAAGTGACCTAGGATATGATCCAATCATTCCACTTAACCATGACACATTCATGGACCATTCTCCTTCCGGACCGGTGAACCTTCTAGAACCTCTCCGATGAAAACATCGGAAACTTTCCCGAACTCCAAAATAGGACTTTCCTTATATGAATCTTATTCTCCGAACCATTCCGGATCTCCTCGTGATATCCCGGATCCCATCCGAGACTCCGAACAACATTCGGTATCCCTACTAACATTCCATATCTGCTAAACAACATCAAATCCTTAAGTGTGTCTCCCTACAGTTCGTGAATTATGCGGACATGACTGAGACACTTCTCTAATCAATAACCAATAGAGGAATCTGGAAATTCATATGGCTCCCACATATTTCAACGATTACTTTGCGATCGAATTAACCACTTACATACGATACCAATTTCCCTTTGTCTCACGATAGTTTACTTACCCGAGGTTTTGATCGTCGGTATCTCTGCATACCTAGTTCAACCTCGTTACCGATAAGTACTCTTTTATCGTTCCCGTGATATGTGATCCCTTGTGAGCCAGTCACATGCTTACAAGCTAATTGGATGACATTCCACCGAGAGGGCCCAGAGTATATCTATCCGTCATATGGATGGACAAATCCCATTCTTGATCCATGTGCCTCAACCCATACTTTCCGAATACTCAATGCCACCTTTATAGCCACCCAGTTACGGTGTGGTGTTTGATGTCATCAAATCATCCTTCCGGTGATGGTTATTAGCATGATCACATGGTCGAAGGAATTAGGTTACTATGTATCAGAAAGCTTATAGCAAACGAACTATTGAAATGACTTGATCTTAATGCTACGCTTATCCATAGGAGTATGTCCATCATACCATTCTCCTAATGATATGATCTTGTTGTTAATAACATCTCAATGTTCATGATCGGGAAATCACGATCATCTATTAACCAACAAGCTAGTATTACAAAGAGGCTTTACCAGGGACTCTAATTTAGTTTACAAATCACACAAGTATTAATGTTTCCGTGTTAATACTATTATAGCATGAATGTAAACATTTATCATAAAAACAAAGATATAATAATAACCACTTTTATTATTGCCTCTAGGGCATAACAGAAATTACTTTTCTAAAAATAAAATAAATGAAACTAGTGCCTTAATCTTTGTGATATTAGTGATGATGCTAGATCATCTAGTGTGAACCTTTTTGTGCTAAATAGAAGTAGTTAAGTATTGTTTGGTGATTGTGTACCTCGTATTTATTTATAGACGCTGGTACCGACCAAGGATACGAAGAGGAAGGAGACTACTACGAGGAAGAAGCCGAGGAGAACTTCAACCACTGTACTGCACAAAGCAAGCTAAAACTTGCAAGTTATCTTACCTAGCAAGCTACTGACTAGGCAAGCTAACACTTGCAACTGTGAAAACTAGATAACCTAGCAATGCATTAAGCATGCTTGGTTGTACCATTTTGATGATACCAAATCCCAGTTTTACTTGCAAGCTTTAATATTTTATTTCTTTATCAAATCTCCTTAGTTATGTTTCCTTAGTGATTTGTAGATTTTGGAAAGATATTAATGGTAGCATAAAGAGCATAAAACTTGACCTAAGTTAGATAAATCTTGATGTCATCCTGAGACATGAGATTGAACTTAGATCATTCACACTTGATTACCACCCCTCATTTGTGTTTACCCCCAACTTTAGTGGCTAGTGCTAAGCATAAAACTTGATCACTTTAGATGGTAATACTTGGTGAAAATGATTATGAAAACCTTGGAATGATGAGTCATTCTAATGAAATGTTTTGACATGTGTTCTTGAACACCAGATGATTTTTGATGATGAAAATGTTGAGGCATGAGCCTTAGCCCTTTATAAAAACTGATGGTTGTCTGGATGCGATACCATTCCAATTTTACTATACAACCACAATACCTGAATTAGGGTAGGGCTTGACTAGAAATTTATATACCTTAGTATGGGTTCCCTTGCGGCCAAGGTTTGAGATGAGGCTACCTTGTGAAGATTGACCACCTGTGCAGTTCCCAAGATGACAGATGGTCATGGTTGGGAGGCCAAACTCATAGGAGAGGTGCCTATACTAGGGCGTGTAATTGAAAGGTTAGGATTGATTATCCGCATATCGAGTATGGTGAATTCAGGATTGTTCCTGACGGATGTATCGCATATTGTGGTGAAAGTGTACCACCTCTGCAGAGTGTAAAACTATTCGAATAGCCGCGTCCGCAGTTATGGACAGTTGGAGTGGCCATATTGTCCGTCGTCAGATGTTTTCAAAATGACTAGTGAAATGAATCATGACTTTGACTTGGCCACAACAGAGTTGTGAAAGTGAAACTTGAGTTCCCACTTAGGAGTTATAAAACTTTCAACTAGCTTTCTTTGCTTCTGAACTCATTTAGAGGTAAATCTGGCTTTTCGCAAAACAACATAGAGCTGAGTATTCCTACTTGAAGCCACTTCACTTGTTAGTATTAGTTTGTGAGTACTTAAGGAGTACTCATGGCTTTGTCCCTGGCTATTCCCGTGGCCAGACTATGAAGAGGACTATCAGGAGGATGGACCGAAGGAAGCTTATGACAACTAGGACCATCTCCCATCGTCAGCATTGCCTGTGACCATGAAGATGGAGCCTCTCCTACGCTATCGTTATTATTCCGCTGCTTTGATTGTACTAAGACTGGATCATGAGATCCTTTATTTGTTGTAAGACCTTATGTATGGTTTGTAATGGATGATGTTCTATGATATCCAATCCGTTATGTCTCGCAAAAATGGTAATCCTGGGATTGCGATGTATGGCATAATAGGCATCTGGGATTAAAAATCCGGGTGTTGACACTCCCTAACCATAGGCGGCACAGGGGCATCCATGTCGCCGGCTACTGCCCCTCCCCCAACCTTCCTCCTCTCCTCACCGCTGCGCGAAATCATGGCAGGGCAAAGCATGTGCCTTTGACGATGCTAGCGGGGCATTTCTCGTCGGGCAGGATCACCAATCCCTGACAACAGCGGTGACAGCTTCGCAGGACAGCGGCGGTGCGGTGCCGTGGTTCTCCTTGCGACGATCTTGGCGTCTCGGCGGTGGAGGTGGGGATCCATCCTAGAGTTTTTGCCCCCATGATCGTGGCCTTCGGATCCTGATACGCCCCATGGGTGGGTCTGTGGGTCTAGGTCCGTGGAGGTGGTCGGCATGGCGGCGCCTAGCTGCGTGCTCGGGATGGGACTATGGTGGTGCTGCCGATGGTGGGCTAGGCGGGTGCTGAGCCTCGGGCGAAAGCCCTAGTGGATCTAGAGAGAGTGCGTTGTGGTGTCAGTGTTTTGAATAAAGGCGGTTCGGTCTGGTCCTAGGATCCCTCTCGCACCAAGATGAGGATCTACTTGATGCAGGTCTTCCTCCCTCTAGCTGGAGTGTGGAGTTCCGGAAGGCTCCACCGGTGAACTCTAATGGACGACATGTCGGAGTTCACCGATTAAATGGGTTTCGGTCGCGCACAACCATGTTTTATTTGTCCGTTTGGTTCCAGAGGGAGCGACACGAAGCTTTGTAGTATGTTGCCATCAAGGACATACCTTTAGTCCCATGGTGAAGTCAGTCGCGGAGAATGACATGGAAGCCAAGATCCGGGGACTGGTAACGGTGGTTTGAATCCTGGTGGCGATGAGGTTTTGGCTTGGTGATCTGGGTCTTGAAGGAGCTTCATCGTAAAGTGGGGGCGATAGTACATGAGGATTTCATAGTTCAAACTTGCAGGGTGAAAATCTAAGGTCTGGCCTTAATTGGTTGTGTGTGACAATGACCTTGTTGAAGACATTGTTTTGTGGGCGCGGACTTTCTCTGGGGTGAAAACTCATGATCGTTGATTAGGATGATGACGACGCTTGTATACTATTACCTTCTTGGAGGCATCGCTTTTGGAGATGATGGTTTTCTGGTACCGTCTCGGTAGTGTTTGGTCCGCTATTGTCACACATAGACCTCTGTAGCGGGACTTTTCTTTTTTCTATAATTTTTTGGCTGTATGCATTTATAATGCCAATAAAATAATATTTTGTTGCAGAGGCTGGGTGTAATTGTATCTCACGATAGCAATATATGCTCCTTAAAAAAACAGTGTGGGTAGTGTTAGGATGGTCATACATAGCTCACTGTAGGTTGTCTCCTTAAAAGAATGTTCAATTCTACTACTAGTAAGAAAAATGCAATTCCCCATAATTTTCCTCCAAATTTGTTCTAGCCTGGCTGGGACACATGACCCGGCTGGAACCCGACCCTGGCCGTTGAAGGAAGGGGCGATGGCATGGCAGGAAGAAAGTCGCTGTCGTACGATCAAACACATTGAGCTCTGTACTGCACGTACGCCCGTAGTACGAGCGTACTGCACATGCTCCAGAAGTAGTAGCAGCATGAATCACAGAGGCTCTGTGGGGTCTCTCCGTTATTGAATAATCCAAGCATGATGTATAGTGCTACTATTGTTTAATCTTGCAAGCAACAGCCTTGTTTCTTTCAGGGAGGAGTAGTAGGGTCCTCGTAGACCGAATCATGCACTGCAAGAGTATTACTGTATCGTATTGGCACGCTACTGCTGCATCTGGGGCATTAGGAGCGCCAAATTATTCAGAGCCTGAACAAAACATAACTGTACTGAAGATGGTGGCGTAGTACACGGATACGCGTACAGTGCTTATCTACTCTACCAGTGTGACAAAGCAAGCATACCGATACCGCCCCTGGAATCTGGACAGGACAGACAGGAGCGATTTTCTATAAGCAAGAAGTTGGCCGGCGAGCTGGTAGAGAATGCAGTTGCAGTTGCTTGCTACCAAGTGTGCGAGTGGACATCGGCAGGTTCAGAAAGTGTTGCAAGTGTGCAGGCATCGGCAACATACCGGACCTTAACTGAAAGGATTCTGATCTCGTCGCTGCGTTGCTATTGATTTCAGTTCGTCCATAGTTGAGACGTGCGACGTCAAGTCTTCCTTCCCCATCCTCCCTCCCTGTATAAATAGGAGCAGCGGGGCGGTCTGTCCGTCAGAGTAGCGCAACTTCGCCGCAGGTTCTTGCCTCTGGCGCTCTTTCCTTTTCTCTATATATCTACTAGGTTTTGAATTTCCCAACTAGCGATCTTGCCTGCGTCTTGGTTACTTAGTACTCCTACTAGTCAAAGTCGTGTGCCCTGTAACCGAGTGGAGGTCAAATAACGACCCGCCGCGATCGTCTTCCAGTAGGACTCCGATAGATATCCCCTCCACGATCGTTGATTTGATCCGGATCGCAGGTGGCGGCGGGGCTCCATCGGAGGAGGAACCCATGGACGGGGAGCAGGCGGCGAACTGGGCGGCGGCGCAGGGGATCGCCATCGGCGGCGGCGAGGACCTCGTCGCGGCCGCGCTGCGCCACCTCGACTTCCTCGAGGCCGTCGACCGACGACGGTGGCTCTACGAGGGACCGCTGCTCGACAGGGCCATACGGAGGTACCTCACATCACATCTCTCTCTCTCTCTGGCTTCTCAGCAACGCAAGAGGCGTTTGCAGGTTTGCTTGCGTGTGGACTTGTCTATGTCTCCTCACACGCGTCTGCTTCACAAAACATTACACCCTGATGATGTAAAATCCTAACCGTATGATAAGCGCCACTAGTAGTAACTAATACCTTGATATGAGTTGATCAATGTCTGAATCATGGGATTCTCAGTTTCAAGGAATGTCATAGACAGTGTTTTCTGAAACCATCTTCAGACTTGTTTCGTTAAATGTGGCGATTGGGACTTAAGAGCTCTTATTATCTTGGAAAAATTCCACATCAAAATCCCAGTTGCCATCATTCTGAAATTAACTAGTTTATTATGTGCCTGTGTGTGCTGTATACACTTTGACATATTTGATTTTTTTCTTGTGCTAGGTACAAAGCTTGCTGGCTTCCCCTTCTTGCCAAGCACACTGAGGCCGCAGTTGTAGACGGGCCTTTGGTTGTTCCTCTTGATTGCGAGTGGATATGGCACTGCCATCGGCTTAATCCGGTACGCGTCCTAATTTATAAGATGACCATGTGTCATTCAGAATTACCCAGTACCCCAGCATATGAGATTGCTGCCAATACCCCGTTTTACAAAACTGTGTGCATCTCCTGATGCTTTTTTGTTAAAAACGGCGTATATGATTAGAAATGTCCACATGAAAAGCTTTTTGTGTACCTCTGCTGACAAGTGTTATCTTTCAGGCTCGATATGTAAAGGACTGCAACAGATTATATGGCAGAATTTTGGACAGTAAAAACGTCCAGTCCTCCGTCCATACAAAGGCCAAGGATCAGGCTGCGAAAGTTTGGACCGAGATATTATGTCCTGGAGAGCCCTTTGAGTTGGAGCACACAAGTCCTCCTAATGATTCCGTTTATGCCAGCAGTGAAGCGGCAGGGGGCATTTCCTATAATTTGGTCTCAGCTGTTAGGAGACAGTCTTCTTTTGTCTACCAGGTAGTTACACTACTCATCTTTTATGTACTACTACGTATAAGCATCACTGTGATACAACACCCATGATTGAATGACTAATCTAAAACTTGGCTATTACAGTTGAAGTTTCACAAGAAAGACTGCTGTTTGATTTAATTAGCCTAACGAATTTTGGTGATAAACCGTTAACTTCGCGATCCATACATATGCGAGAAATAAATAAATATGTACAGAAAGTCAGGGGGTTTACTTTGCTTCTGGCAGGTTGGAACACCAAGCATGCATGATCGCCGTTTCCTTGAAGAAGCTTTAGCTCGATACAAAGGGTTTTTGTATGTGATCAAGGTGAATCAGGAGAAAGGAATGAAGCTCTTTCGGGTGCCGACCTATGATGTGGATCTCATGTGGCACACTCACCAATTGTATCCCGCTACCTACTACAGTGACATGCTGAATCTCCTTGGGAGAGTTCTGGAGCATGATGACACCGACGATGATCGATCTGAAGGAAAGAAGCTCGACACTGGATTTTCTCAAACCACCGAGCAATTCGAGAATATCTTTGGTCTGAGATACTGGAAGGTTGGTGCTATGTACCGTGGAAAGTTGCCATCTCCTGTGACGTCCACTCCTCGGATATTTAAAACTGGGGAGGACAATGATTTTGATATCGGTAATGTGGAGAAGCATCTTACTATTCTTGAAACAACAGTTCTGGAGGTATGCTTCTCTATTTACATCTAAATGTTTCTGTAGCAACAGTTGCCCAAGTACAAAAAAAAATGGTTTGGAAGTTCTCTGTGATCCAATAACATAACCTAAAATCTGGAATGTTATATCTATAATGAAGTTTTGCTGTTTTTGAAAGCGCAAGTGATATGTTATCTAATGTCTTTAGTAAGCACTTCTTTTGCTATAGATTCTAACAAGTTTATTGACCCGAAACATTTCCATCCTTTGCAGTTGTATTTACAAATTGTGGACATCAAGAATTTACCATCTTCAATTCCAGAGAAAAGCGTGTATGTATGGTTCACCAAGAGTCAACCAGATCTGTTTATCAGCGATGGTGGCAGGTTAGATATTTTAGCGAAAACAGGGAAGAGTATTGGAGCTGGTTTTCAATGTGAACCTACTGGAGAGCTCACTCTGACAGTAATGGTTGATCATGCCTATGTTGGGGCGTCATCATCAAAGAAAGCAGAACCACTAGGGAAGGTCTCAATCTCTCTTCAAGAGCTATCACAGCCCGATTCCAAGCTTTCCTTGGAGAGATGGTTTGAACTGAAATCTCATGGTGGATATGCCGGTTCCCCAACCATCAGCCTTCGTGTTGCCGTATCTTCTACTGTCCCAAGGCGGGCTCCACAGGTGCTTAGCATGGTCAATGTTAAACCTTTCTCTCTGAAAGCCTGCCTCTTGCCACCTTCCGTCAAAGATCAACAAATGAGCTCCTGGACTCGCTTCCTGTATGACTGTGGTACTGAACTTGTTCGTCTTCAGATAAGGTAATTTTTTCCCTGTTGGTATGAATCAATACTGTGACTTTGTAGTAACATCAAGTGCATAAATGAATTCGTGTGCTGATCAGTAAGTATTACTCGTACATGATACACTTCTCGCTAAAACAATGGTACTACTATATGATAATTAATACTTTTAGCACCATATGGTATTGTTACATAATCATTGAAGATGCACTTGGTATTTGCAGTACAAACTGGTTTTAAAATTATGTGGCTGTATTTAGGCTTCTTGAAAGCAGATTTAATTCCTTTTTCTGAGTTGAGAGCAAGAAGTTTTTTATTCCAGTCTAGGGGATTTGTTTAGCATTTATACCGCAAATGCTTCCAGTATGCAGCCTTCGTGCTAATTAAAGATTACCCCCTTTTACCCCAGGGAGAACAAGGCAAAGAGTGGCATGGCTCTGACTCAGGAACTGGTTGGAGTAACAAAGTCATCAAAAAGGCCATTTCTTCTTGCAGAATTCAAGGAAAGTAAATGGTCTTTTATTAACTCCAACTTATCCATCACTAGTGACCTCAAAATGACCCAGGATGGCTGTATACTGGAGATCAAAGATGATAACAAAGTGGTAAGAACAATTGCAGTCTACAGCTCAATTCATAGCATGTTTGCTAAAAAAAATGATCATAACATTAAAATTATTTGTGTACATAAAAATTATGCATTTATAGTATACTCATCAAAGTTCTTATACTTGTTCTTTGAACAAAGCAGATCAAACTATATAGGGGAAGGAGACTAGCATATGAACTGAAATGCTGCAGTCAGCATTCTGAAGATACTACAGCAGTTACTGCTGTGAAGTTCTCAGCTGAACACCCCTATGGCAAAGCCGTCGCACTACTTGACACTGAATCAGAATTTATTACGGTATATACAACGCTCAGTTCTAATGTCATGCTACTAAGCAGACAAAATTAATTCCCTTGTATCTGAAATATACTGATGGTGCTATTTCTTAATCTTAGGTGGATGAGGATTGGTTTGTGCTTCCCTGGATAGTAATATCGTTCTTGTTCCTGAATGCCACTGGCAAAGATGGTGTGAAGCTCATTGAAAGGGCCATGGTTCAGAAGGGTGCAATTGTTGAGCCTGATACTAGCATGGTTTCTGAAATGGTGAAAGGTAGAGCAGCAGGGGCCATTGCTCCTCCAGCGCAATGTGACGGTGACTTGGTCATGGCAGTTGACAAGGATGCTCATGCTAGCTGCGACCCTACGGTCACTGTAAGCAGCAAAGTGGCTGATTCTAAATGTGGTGGCTGCGGATCAGGCTGTGGTAGTGGCTGTGGTGGCCCCGTTGTCACCATGAGCTCCAAGGGCGGTCATGCGAGCAGTGGCGTCGTCGCAAGCGGCGGGAATGGTCATCTTGAATCTGCTGGATGCGGAAGTTCCTGCAGTGGCAACATGGTTATTGAAAGGTCCATGGCGGATGGGAAAACCAAGTCAGGTGGCTGTGGTTCGGGTTGTGGTGGTGGAGGAGGCTGTGGTGGCATGGCCATTGAAGGCTCCAAGGCTGGCATTGTCAGGTCCAGTGGATGTGGCTCTGGCTGTGGCTCAGGGTGCGGTGGCGGCTGCGGCAACATGGTGATTGAAGGCTCCAAGGCTGGCATTGTCAGGTCCAGTGGATGTGGCTCTGGTTGTGGCTCAGGGTGCGGTGGCGGCTGCGGCAACATGGTGATGGAAGGCTCCAAGAGCAGCTACGCAAAGTCTAGTGGCTGCGGTTCGGGCTGTGGCGCTGGCTGCGGTGGCGGATGTGGTAGCATGTTGATGGAAGGTTCCAAGACTGGCTACGCCAAGTCAGGCGGTTGCGGTTCGGGCTGTGGTGGTGGCGGCTGTGGCGGTGGCTGTGGCGGCATGGTCATGGAAGGCTCCAAGACGGTGGACGCTAAGTCAGGCGGTTGTGGTTCTGGCTGCGGTGGAGGTTGCGGCACCATGGTCATGGAAGGCTCCAAGGCCGGCGGCTGTGGTTCAGGTTGTGGCTCCGGCTGCGGTGGGGGTTGCGGCACCTGAACGTTCAACCCGGGCACCAATGCCGGCCGGGCCATCTCGGGCGCCCATGGTGCAGTCACGGACGATTGGCATGCGGTGATATCTTTCGTCAGAATAAGAATTGCGCTCTTGTCCTGTGTATTCCTCGTGTCTCTGTCCACACGGTACGCCATGCCTTGTGCTGATTTGTGACTTGTTTGTGTACAAGTACCCAATTGTCCATCTCCTGCCTGAGTATATTTCATTTCAATACGTCTGTTTGTTTCTTATAGATCGTCTAAAATTGATGACCTTCTGTTGTTTTTTCGGGCTTGCTTTACTCATCTAAGATAGATGACCTTCTGTCGTTCTACATACACGAATGCAGCGCTGCCTGCTTTGGTCAAAAAAAAATTCATTTCAATGAGTTCTCCTGTGAAGGAAGCGGAAATTTTATACTCCCTCCGGCTCGAATTAACGACCGCACTTCCTATACAAATAAACTTTTACAAACAAACCCACCCAGATTTAGATCGTTCAAAATTCGCCTAGATTTAAAATTCTAATTTTGAATCCCAGCGTCCACCTGCGATCCCGCCCTTGATCTCCGGTCCATACCCCGCTCCAGTTCCCCTCCCCTGTCGTCGTCCTCGGGGGCGGAGGCCAATTGCCGCCGTCGTCTTCTGGGGAGGCGGAGGCCGGTCCAGCTCCAGTGCCCCTCCCCGTTGTCGTCCTCGGGGGAGGCGGAGGCCAATTGAGAGAGCCGTTCCCGCCGTCGTCCTCCCCCGCCTCGGCAGCTCCCTCGAGCTCCCTCCGTCGCTCCACCCGCTGGCCTTCTCGGTGGCCGTTCCAGACCTGAGCTCCCGGGATCGGCACCATGTTGCCCTGGCTGGTAAGCCAGTTCAGAGACACATGAAACCACATCAATCCATTGAAGTCCCTTGTCTATATACAATTTCTTTTAGTGGCGGTTAGCTATTTCTTAAGGATCGAGACTTGTTTGTTACTCAGAGAGTTCTCCTGCAAGGACGCGGAAATTTTATACTCCCTCAGGCCTGAATTAACGACCGCGCTTCTTGTACAAATGAACTTTTACAAACAAACCCACCCAGATTCAAATCGTTCAAAATTTGCCTCCCCGCCAATTGTGATCCCGCCCGCGATCCCCGGTCCATACCCCGTTCCAGTTCCCCTCCCCGCCAATTGTGAGCGTCGTCGTCGTTGTCGTCTTTTGGGGAGGCGGAGGCCGGTCCAGCTCCAGTGCCCCTCCCCGTTGTCGTCCTCGAGGGAGACGGAGGCCAATCGAGAGAGCCGTCCCTGCCGTCGTCCTCCCCCGCCTCGGCAGCTCCCTACGCCGCTCCACCCGCTGGCCTGCTCCCAGGCCTAAGCTCCCGGGATCGGCACCATGTTGCCCTGGCTGGTCAGCCAGTTCAGAGACACCTGAAACCACATCAATCTATTGAAGTCCCTTGTCTATATACAGTTTCTTTTAGTGGCGGTTAGCTATTTCTTAAGGATCGAGAATTGTTTGTTACTCAGAGAGTTCTCCTGCGAAGGAAGCGAAAATTTTATACTCCCTCGGGCCTGAATTAACGACCGCACTTCTTGTACAAATGAACTTTTACAAACAAACCCACCCATATTCAAATCGTTCAAAATTTGCCTAGATTCAAAATTCTAATTTTGAATCCCAGCGTCCGCATGTGATCCCGCCCGCGATCCCCGGTCCATACCCCGCTCCAGTTCCCCTCCCCGCCAATTGTGAGCGTCGTCGCCGATGTCGTCTTTTGGGGAGGCGGAGGCCGGTCCAGCTCCAGTGCCCCTCCCCGTTGTCATCCTTGAGGGAGACGAGGCCAATCGAGAGAGTCGTCCCTACCGTCGTCCTCCCCCGCCTCGGCAGCTCCCTACGCCGCTCCACCCGCTGGCCTGCTCCCAGGCCTAAGCTCCCGGGATCGGCACCATGTTGCCCTGGCTAGTCAGCCAGTTCAGAGACACCTGAAACCACATCAATCTATTGAAGTCCCTTGTCTATATATAGTTTCTTTTAGTGGCGGTTAGCTATTTCTTAAGGATCGAGAATTGTTTGTTACTCAGAGAGTTCTCCTGCGAGGAAGCGGAAATTTTATACTCCCTCCGGCCCGAATTAACGACCGCACTTCTTGTACAAATGAACTTTTACAAACAAACCCACCCAGATTCAAATTGTTCAAAATTTGCCTAGATTCAAAATTTTGAATCCCAGCGTCCGCATGTGATCCCGCCCGCGATCTCCGGTCCATACCCCGCTCCAGTTCCCCTCCCCGCCAATTGTGAGCGTCGTCGCCGCCGTCGTCTTCTGGGGAGGCGGAGGCCGGTCCAGCTCCAATGCCCCTCCCCGTTGTCGTCCTCGGGGGAGGCGGAGGCCAATCGAGAGAGTCGTCCCTACCGTCGTCCTCCCCCGCCTCGGCAGCTCCCTCCGCCGCTCCACCCGCTGGCCTGCTCCCAGGCCTAAGCTCCCGGGATCGGCACCATGTTGCCCTGGCTGGTCAGCCAGTTCAGAGACACCTGAAATCGCATCAATCCATTGAAGTCCCTTGTCTATATACAGTTTCTTTTAGTGGCGGTTAGCTATTTCTTAAGGATCGAGATTTGTTTGTTACTCGGAGAGTTCTCCTGCGAGGAAGCGGAAATTTTATACTCCCTTCGGCCCGAATTAACGACCGCACTTCTTGTACAAATGAACTTTTACAAACAAACCCACCCAGATTCAAATCATTCACAATTTGCCTAGAATTTTGAATCCCAGCGTCCGCATATGATCCCGCCCGCAATCTTCGGTCCATACCCCGCTCCAGTTCCCCTCCCCGCCAATTGTGAGCGTCGTCGCCGCCGTCGTCTTCTGGGGAGGCGGAGGCCGGTCCAGCTCCAGTGCCCCTCCCCGTTGTCGTCCTCGGGGGAGGCGTTGGCCAATCGAGAGAGCCGTCCCTGCCGTCGTTCTCCCCCGCCTCGGCAGCTCCCTCCGCCGCTCCACCCGCTGCCTGCTCCCAGGCCTAAGCTCCTGGGATCGGCACCACGTTGTCCTGTCTGGTCAGCCAGTTCAGAGACACCTGAAACCACATCAATCCATTGAAGTCCCTTGTCTATATACAGTTTCTTTCAGTGGCGGTTAGCTATTTCTTAAGAATCGAGACTTGTTTGTTACTCAGAGATGCAAACAGGATTGATTAGATAAGTAGTCTGAAGCACCTGAGTTGGGTTCTTGCCGTAGCTCGCTCCAATCTCTTTGATTTTGTTCATGGGTGGTTGGAGCTGTGTACAATGACATAAACAAAAACATTATTTTTTCTGAATGGAACATGAATATCTAGTAGTCTACAGTCACTGAGTAGTGTATCCGAATAGAATATCTAGTAGTCTACATGAATATCTGAGTAGTCTACATGAGCACAAGGTGAGTGAATTGATACCTGAAATGAAGCTTAGAAAACTGAGATCTCGAAGCCAAGTTGTCGGCATGACAATAAGCGCAGTCAGGATTGCAAATAACACGTGGGAGTCTAGGGTGAGGTTCCCTATGGTTACGCACTGGGGAACAATTTTGATAGATTGTCACCGAGCTCGCAGATTCCTATTTTTGCGAATCGCCGAGACTGGTACCTAATTTTTTTTAATCACCTAACGCCGGTTAAAAATAATGGGGCTAATCCATTTAGGCCCATGTGTATTTCAGATTTTACTTAAATCTCAAAACCCAAATTTGTGGCAGCCCATATGTGTTTGGGCCCATGTTTGTGGCAGCTCACATGGAAGTGGAGTGGGAGCTCAAGTTTAGTCCCACATGGAAAGTTGGAGGAGAGTTACACCACCTTATAAGGTGGAGTGTTGCACCACTTTGTAAGTGAGTAGCAATAAGAGAGATACACGCGCGCGCTCCTCCGACGACGACGCCCGCCCGCCCGTCACGACGCGCGCTGTAACCTACCCGAACGTGCGTAACATGGACTTGGCCCACGCTCGCCTCCGTTAGGGTTTCCTGAGCCGCTCTATATAAAGTCCTGCGCGGCTACCGCCACAACACCACCGAAAACCATCTAGGGTTTGCCATCCTCTCTACTTGCGCCGTCACCGTAGTCTATTCCATCCCGCTTGCCGGCGTGCACCGGCGGACGGGAGAGCAGGTCTCCGGAACCATTCGCCCTTGTGATTCTGTACGTGAGAGGGCGAATAAGGTTTTTGGGAAGCGCTGTGCGCGACTGCTCGAGTTCTCCATCACGGGTCGTCTTCCATCCAAGTCAGGCGGTGCTGCCTACCGCCGTCTTCGTCGCCATCTGCTGCGATCACTCTTCTCCAAAGTTTCTACTACGACAACCGAACGGTACGTGCTACGTGATCCTGTTTGGTTATTCAACATGTTCTGTGAGTACATGTTAAGCTGCTGTTTGTTTCCGATCATCCTGTTGTTTAGTACATCTAGTATGTTCGAGTTACATGAGCTAGTAGCTGGTTTTGTCATGATTTATATTCTGGAATTAATCGTGGAAATTATGCCTAATAATCCAACAATCCAAAAACCTTATTGTGGGCAATTTTCTGAATTAACAATGGCTGGTTTTACCGATGCACTGAGGCCGGATAAATTCACCGGTGTGCACTTTAAGAGGTGGCAGTACAAGGCTGAGCTTTGGCTGACCACGATGAAAGTGTTCCACATCAGTAAAGGCAAACCTGAAGGAACTATATCTAACGAGGATCAGAAGAAGTTCGACAATGCCAATACTGTCTTTGTGGGGTGTATTCTGAGCATTCTTGCTGACCGTCTGTGTGATGTGTTTATGCACATAAAAGACGGAAAGGAGCTCTGGGATGCACTGGATGCAAAGTTTTGGTGTTGCAGATGCTGGCAGTGAACTGTATATCATGGAGAGCTTTCATGATTTTAAGATGACAAAGGACCTTCCTGTGGTTCAACAAGCTCATGAGATACAGTGTATTGCCAAAAAGCTCGAACTCCTTAAGTGTACCTTACCCGACAAGTTTGTGGCGGGTTGCATTATTGCTAAGTTGCCCCCTTCATGGAGGAACTTTGCCACAACTCTCAAACACAAGAGACATGAGATATCAGTTGAAAATCTAATAGCGTCCCTTGATGTTGAGGAGAAGGCTCGGGCTAAGGACACTACTGAGAAAGGAGAGAGTCATGCTACTGCCAACTTTGTGCAGAAAGGCAAATCTGTAGGCAAGAACAAAGGGAACTTCAAACCCTCCTTTAACAAGTCTGTAAAGACTACAACCTTCAAGAAGAAGAAGACGAACAGGGACAAGAGTGAACTGTCTTGTTACACTTGTGAAGAGCCCGACCACTTTTCCAATGACTGTCCAGAACACGCAGACCGCAGAGGGAAAAAGGCCAAGACTGTCAATGTCGTGACCGCTAGCAATACTGATGGGTATGGTAATTTATTTACTGTTCTTTCAGTATTTCAATCACCGTGTTGGTGGCTTGATACGGGTGCTAATGTTCATGTGTGTGCTGACATCTCTATGTTCACTTCTTATCAGGTCGCTCGGGATTCTTCCGTCCTAATGGAGAATGGATCACATGCTTCTGTTCGTGGTGTTGGCACGGTGGATCTGAAGTTTACTTCCGGAAAGATCGTGCAGCTGAGGAACGTGCAGCATGTCCCTACTATGAACAAGAATCTCGTTAGTGGCTCCCTTCTTTGTAGAGATGGGTTTAAGGTTGTCTTAGAGTCTAATAAAGTCGTTGTTTCAAAACATGGACAATTTATTGGTAAAGGTTATGAGTTCGGAGGCTTGTTCCGATTTTCACTTTTAGAGTTTTGTAATAAATCCGTGAATCATATTTGTGGTGGTGTTAACGATGGTACCAGTATTTGGCATTCTCGTTTATGTCACATTAATTTTGGTTTGATATCTCGGATGTCCAGCATGAGTTTAATTCTGAATTTCACTATTGCCAAAGGTTCTAAGTGCCATAGTTGTGTGCAATCAAAGCAACCTCGAAAGCCTCACAAGGCTGCCGAAGAGAGAAACTTGGCACCTCTAGAACTCATACATTCTGATCTATGTGAGATGAATGGTGTGTTGACAAAAGGTGAAAAGAGATATTTCATGACGTTGATAGATGATGCTACTAAATTCTGCTATGTTTACTTGTTGCAAACTAAAGATGAGGCTTTAGACTACTTTAAAATCTATAAGGCCGAAGTTGAAAATCAACTAGAGAGAAAGATCAAGCGTCTTAGGTCGGATCGTGGTGGTGAGTATTTTCCCAAAATATTTGATGAATTCTGTCAGGAACATGGAATTATTCATGAGAGGATGCCTCCCTACTCGCCCCAATCAAACGGGATTGCCGAGAGGAAAAACCGCACGCTGACTAACTTGGTGAATTCCATGTTAGCCACTGCTGGTTTATCAAAGGCATGGTGGGGGAGGCTTTGTTGACTTCATGTCATGTCCTGAATAGAGTTTCTAACAAGAATAAAGAAAAGACCCCTTATGAGGAGTGGGTTGGGAGAAAACCATCACTTTCGTATCTGCGCACTTGGGGGTGTTTGGCGAAGGTCAACATACCGATCCCTAAGAAACGCAAGCTCGGACCCAAGACAGTGGATTGCATCTTTCTAGGATATGCTCCACGGAGTGTAGGCTATAGATTTCTAGTGGTTAAATCTGAGGTACCTGATATGCATGTTGATACTATAATGGAATCTCGTGATGCAACATTCTTTGAGAATATTTTTCCTATGAAAGATATGCATAGAATTGGTAGGATTTCTTCTGAAATACTTCCCGAATCTAGTGCATCTATTGAGAATTCTGAACAACCACATGAGGAATTTATTGAGAAGGATGACGATGAACCTCTCACGAGGAGTAAGAGACAGAGGGTTGCAAAATCCTTTGGTAATGACTTCATCGTGTACCTTGTGGATGATACTCCTAGATCCATTACTGAGGCATATGCATCTCCTGATGCAGATGATTGGAAAGAAGTTGTCCAAAATGAGATGGACTCGATTCTTTCTAATGGAACTTGGGAATTATCAGAACGACCCTATGGTTGTAAACCTGTGGGATGTAAGTGGGTGTTCAAAAAGAAGCTAAGGCCTGATGGTACTATTGAGAAGTACAAGGCGCGTCTTGTAGCTAAGGGCTACACACAGAAAGAAGGCGAAGATTACTTCGACACCTATTCACCTGTCGCTAGACTGACCACCATTCGAGTACTACTATCCCTGGCTGCCTCTTATGGTCTTCTAGTTCATCAAATGGACGTGAAGACAGCTTTCCTTAATGGAGAGTTGGAAGAGGAGATCTATATGGATCAGCCGGATGGGTTTGTGGTAAAAGGTGAAGAGACAAAGGTGTGTAAGTTATTGAAATCTTTATATGGCCTGAAACAAGCACCTAAGCAATGGCATGAGAAGTTTGACAGAACTCTACTTTCTGCTGGCTTTGTCATTAATGAGGCTGATAGGTGTGTTTACTATCGCCATGGTGGGGGCGGTAGCGTTATATTATGTTTGTACGTGGATGACATTCTGATCTTTGGTACAAACATGAAAGTGATAAATGAAGTCAAGTCTTTCCTGTCAAAGAGTTTTGATATGAAAGATCTGGGAGAGGCTGATGTCATTCTGAACATCAAGCTTACTAAGAACGAGAATGGGATTACTTTAACGCAATCTCATTATGTTGAGAAGGTCTTGAGACGATTTGGCTTTAATGATGGCAAGACTTCTCCAACACCTTATGATCCCAGTTTGACATTACGAAAGAATAAGAAGGAACCAACAGATCAGCTGAAATATTCACAAGTTGTTGGTTCTCTCATGTACTTAGCAAGCGCTACAAGACCCGATATCTCTTTTGCTATGAGCAAGTTGAGTAGGTTCATGTCTAACCCGGGTATTGATCATTGGCATGCACTTGAAAGGGTCATGCGCTATCTATGTGGTACAATGAGCTATGGGATTCACTATTCAGGGAATCCTGCTGTGCTTGAAGGATATAGTGATTCGAATTGGATCTCTGACGTTGATGAACTCTACGCCACGAGCGGGTATGTGTTTACCCTTGGAGGTGGCGCAGTGTCATGGAGGTCTCGTAGACAAACCATATTGACGAGGTCAACTATGGAAGCAGAACTTACTGCTTTAGACACAGCCACTGTTGAGTCAGAATGGTTGCGTGAGCTCTTGATGGACTTGCCTGTGGTTGAGAAACCTGTGCTGGCAATCCTTTTGAATTGTGACAATCAAACTGTTATTGTCAAAGTGAATAATTTTAAAGATAATGCGAATTCATCAAGACACGTGAAGAGACGTTTGAAATCTGTCAGGAAATTGAGAAACTCCGGAGTAATAACTGTTACGTATATTCAAACAGACAAAAACCTGGCAGATCCCTTTACAAAGGGACTATCACGAAATGTGATAGAAAGTGCATCGAGGGAGATGGGGTTGAGACCCATGGATATCACACCTTAGTGGTAACCCAACCTATGTGATCGGAGATCCCGTGAATTAGGACCTGGGAAGAACAAGCTAGTGCTTTGACTGAGGAGAGTATTTTATAACCCTCTCTATGTGAAGATGCATAACTCTCATAATCTGTAAGGCAGGTTGGCAGCATGTCTTAATATGTTTTCTGTTGGCTTTAATTAGCAAAGATGTCGTCCTACAGGGCATTCTTGAAAGAACACACCTATATGAGTTCGACTGTAAATGTCGCGGTCTATGAGATTTAGGTGATCTCTAGTAAACTCATGAAGAGACCAGGAAGTATGACGCATATGCTCCAAACCGCGGGGTAGGCTACTGACAGCCAAGTACTAGTTATGATTTTGAGCGAAATCTATTGGCACCAAACTTGCAATTCAAGGTTCGTCTATTGTTCAAGTTGTTGATAGACGTAGTTCAAGATTCTAGGCGGAAGTTCAACTTAACAGTCTTTGCTGAAACACTGGTATATAAACAAGTAGCAAGGATTGGTAAATCTTCAAATGGGCATTTGAGATCTGGTGGGGGATTGTTAGAAATAATGGGCTAATCCATTTAGGCCCATGTGTATTTCAGATTTTCCCTAAAATCTCAAAGCCCAAATTTGTGGCAGCCCATATGTGTTTGAGCCCATGTTTGTGGCAGCTCACATGGAAGTGGAGTGGGAGCTCAAGTTTAGTTCCACATGGAAAGTTGGAGGAGAGTTGCACCACCTTATAAGGTGGAGTGTTGCACCATTTTGTAAGTGAGTAACAATAAGAGAGATACACGCGCGCGCTCCTCCCCCGCCCGCCCGCCCGCTCGTCTCGTCACGATGCGCGCGCGCCGCGGGTTGCGGGAATCTCGCTGAGCCGAGCTTTATTTTGCTGCTCAGGAAAACTGTGACAGACGTGTCAAACAGTTAGCTTATTCGGGTCGCTCCCGGATCGTGGGCTACTATAACCGACCCGAACGTGCGTAACGTGGACTTGGCCCACGTTCGCGGGTTTCCTGAGCCGCTCTATATAAAGTCCTGCGCGGCTACCGCCACAACACTACCGAAAACCAATCTAGGGTTTGCCATCCTCTCTACTTGCACCGTCACCGTAGTCTACTCCATCCCGCTTGCCGGCGTGCACCGGCGGACGGGAGAGCAGGTCTCCAGAACCACTCGCCCTTGTGATCCTGTACGGGAGAGGGCGAATAAGGTTTTTGGGAAGCGCTCTGCGCGACTGCTCGAGTTCTCCATCACGGATCGTTTTCCATCCAAGTCAGGCGGTGCTGCCTACCGCCGTCTTCGTCGCCATCTGCTGCGATCACTCTTCCCCAAAGTTTCTACTACGACAATCGAACGGTACGTGCTACGTGATCATGTTTGGTTATTCATCATGTTCTGCGAGTACATGTTAAGCTGCTTTTTGTTTCTGATCATCCTGTTGTTTAGTACATCTAGTATGTTCAAGTTACATGAGCTAGTAGCTGGTTTTGTCATGATTTATATTCTAGAATTAATCGTGGAAATTATGCCTAATAATCCAACAACGCCGATAAGGATTCGTTAGGTGCGACTTAGCCGCCTATATGGAAATATTTTTATCATCTGACTGAATTTGATACTTCGGATAGAGATGCTCTAAGGATGGTAGAGCTTCAGCGCCAAAGAAACAAGTTCTCCTTGTCACCGTCTTTGTGATGACCTGCCCACTACTTCAAGAATACACAAACTGAGCACATTAGATCTTGCAGACGAATGAATCCACCTCCTTTAAAAACATGCTCCGATTCTAACTTTCCAAATGGCCCAAGGAATGGCAGCCGCCCTTAAAATTTGCAAATAGACATTGTGAAAAACAACCTGGCCTTGAAGATGCACCAATCGTCATGCTTTACAATACATGACACAAGCAACAACAACACTGTTAAAACAGTAGGTGAATAGATTCATCCGTAGAACAACAGCTGCATGTTAAAACCAGCAGGTACATCATCACCCAAACCAGCAGGAAAGGCCAGCAATTTGTATCCCTTGATTGACCCTGTAAATCTTCGTCTAACCATCTTCTAAAAGCCAAATGCCAATTAACTATGTGTATTTCCTGAATTGTTCTCATCTATCAAAAATAAATGGGGGAAATATTTAGGAACTGATCCTTAAAGATAAATCACAACACCATTTATCCTCCAAAAATTCAGACACCATCTTCTCTCTGTAGACAATGACCTCTAATTCAACAACTTTGCATATACGTTGTTGAACATTTTTTTGACAACATCCGTGTCTGACCTCAAGTTTTAACTATTAGAGTTGTATATCAATGTGTATACATATGGTGTAGTAAACCACCGTATACGTATCCTCCTCCTTGTACAAACCACGTGGGGTGTGTGTGTGTGGGGTGAAGGGGGGGTCTTCACATGATATAACACGAAACCGGCGGCCCCAACAGGTACCATGTTCCACCCAACGATCTAGGAATTCAACATCAACCAACACTTATACAACAATCGAATAGTCAATACTCACAAATTCTTCACACCCAAACCACTTTATTCTAGTTTACAAACGAGATCTTATTTGACCATATGATATTTCCTCTTTGGTCGACCACCTTGCCGAAAAAAAGGACTTTCTAGGCTTATCCATTTATGCAATAATAATGAGTATGTTCAATCGTTACACTAGAATTAACAGGAGTAAGCCTACCGCCTAGGTGATAAGGGCATGTCTAACCGATGTATAAAAGATCCCTTTTACTCCTCTAACACGCACCTAACAGATCTCCTATCAGCATTAGAGGAATAAAAAAATTAGGAGTCGGCGACCTCGACTCCTATTTTTACTCCTCCGAACGGTGGAGGAGTAAAAGATTCCCTCCCCTTTTCACATTCACACTACCCTTCTCCTCGGCCTCTCCTCCACCTCTGGCAACCAACGACACCCCCTGCCACCACTCCAGCCATCGGCCAAGCCCCGTGATGGCCGGATCTTCTTGCCGGCCGTCTCTGCCGCCCATTCCCTCCCGCCACACCCCACATGTCGCTTCTTCTTCCCTCCGTCCTTCCCCTCTGTGAGTGGCGCCACCCAAGCAGCAGCGGCAGCCCTGCCTCTCCACCAGTACCCTCGACCCGCCGGTGCCGCCGAGGAGAATCGCACATTTGCTAAAAGAAAATCTTTACATGTAACAAAAATCCCTCCTATGATTGTCTTTACCTTTTATAAAGAATCCCTACACAACAACTGGACCGAGACTAGCGAACGAGCTTGTAACTCTCACAATTACTGGCGGGCGTCAAGAACTAGCTCGAAAGGATCAAAACTTCTATTAGATAGATGGCGGGTTCTTTACTTGAAGCCTGGACTTTAGATCCCTTTCACTATGAAAGTCTAGTTCAAGTCTCAATCGCTTGTGTATTGGAGTACGAAATGAAGTGAAGGCCAAAGTTCTCCTAACAAGAGAAAAAGCCTCTCTTGTCGAGCAGTGGAGCTAGCGGCGTGGGCGTATGATGTGAAGAACATCGAAATCCACGGGTCCAAGTGCGGCGAGATCAACTTCCCGCTCGAGGCGGGAGGAGCGGTGCCGGACCTGGACCATTCGGCCTTCGATTTATATCCGACCACGAGCGACATGAGTACTAGGAGGCCCGCGATCACCTTGAGGTGGAGCGGCACGATGTGGCGATGGCGGAGCAGCTCACCGGCCTCAACCCTGAGCTCGTCGAGGAGGAGCGGTGCCAGATCGAGGCATTTTTTGAGGCGAAGAGGAAGGCGAATGCAGGGAGGATGAAAAAGGAAGTCGTCGGCGATGCGAGGCCGTCGGTAGCGCTAGAGCCGGCGAGGGTGAAGGAGGAGGACCTCAGATATGGTGTGGGACCATCATCGGCGGCAACGGTCATCGACCTCGATAGTGACTCCTTCTCCTTCGACAGGGAGGAGGATTAGGTTAGTTTTAGGTGAAATTCAGTCGAATTTTGGTTGTAAATGTGTACAAATTAAGTGAAATGAAGTACTATGTTTCATATTTGGTTTGAATCTTCCAAATTTCAGTCGAATTTGATTGAATTTTGCAGTGATCGGTGCGTTTTACTCCTCTAACTATTGGAGATCGGTTAGGAAGTACTTTTGGTAAGAGGAGTATTTTTACTCTAATTTTTAGGGAGCCATTTTGCTCTAAATTTTACACTAGAAATCTACTCCCTCCGTTCGGAAAATATAAGATATTTTAGATTTGTGAATCAAATATATCTAGACACCTTTAGTGTGTAGACTCACTTAAACATATACATTAAAACATGTCTACATACATTAGCTTTACAAACCTAAAACATCTTATATTTCCAAACAGAGGGAAGATCCAAACACGGGACCCGGATCCTTAAGTGGCCACCTTCCCATTGAACATCTCACAATGAAATTGCAACTTAACATCACCCATTGAACCAAAATAACCTCACTTTTCTGGAATTATTTTATCTTCAATCCATACATTTGTTCCAACCTATAAAGTGATAGTTTCACAATTCTAACTTGCTTCAGATCATGCTAAACCATCATGATGGTATCTTCGTCATACCAAAACATAGCAACGCATCGTTCCATCGCATTAAGAACTAGACATGTAAAAAACACCATTACTGTGTGCAGTCCTCACCATCTTGGCGAGACAATCTGTTGCTAGATTAAAAATAATAGGTCAACGAGCTCGCTGGCCTCTTTTTGAGCCCTCCCTGAAGTGGTACGGACGTCCTGGTTGCTACACCTTTGGGTGACAATCATGGCTGTTCATGCAGCTCACAGGAAGGAGTAATATGCATATAAGGCTTTGAGCATTCTCTCTCCTGGCATTTTAACCTCGAAAAATCTTGAAATATCGTCAATCCTCCCATGCATCTTGCATATTCTTGAGGAAAAAGATACTATGAAACCCCTATCTATGACTCCACCATTATAAATTTGATTTCCTCTGAGTTCATAGTAGAGCCCGTTTTCTCAATTGTACAATTGTATCGTCCGCAAATACAACTCTTGTCTTAGCTGCATTGTCGCGACTACAACTCGTGGCACAACTACAACACGTGTCTCAAACGCACCATCATAACTGTTACTCATGTCTGAATTGCAATTATGTCTCAATTGTACCGCCTCAAGTGGGACTCATGCCCATTTAGTGACTAAACCGTACCATCTCAACTGTAGGAGTAGTAAAATCCGTGTGTCAGTTGCATCATTTGTCAAGTGCAACACGTGTATCAAATGTATCGTTTTTGCATGTCAGAAAAAAAAATATCGCTTTTGTGGTCTTGACCGCAGGATCTCAAGTGCAACTCACGTTTCACCTAGAACTTTTTTTTAGACCAATTTCCGCAAGCTGCAGGTCCAGGCTCCCGTCCCCTCCCACCCTTTGAGAGTCGGCCCCCAACCATTTCTGCCGCCCCTCTCCTCCCTCCCCTCCGGTAGCCATGGCAGCCGACGTGGAGATGGAGCTGGTGGCTGGCCTCTTTCTTCTCTAGCTTTAGATCTAGGTGTTTTTCTTCTTGTGATTTGTCCCCTGGTGGCGTCTGAGGGTCGGGTAGCAGCTCTGTTGCATCTCGTCCTTCCTCCTCTCCGATGAATCTCGCTGGTGGCAGGCGGTGGTTCAAAAGAGTTGGCAGAAGACGGGCATCCCTCTGAATAAGGCTTGCACTGGGTGCTTCGAGCTGGAGGCGCTGGATCTCCTCTGGCTCGATGTGGTCGTTCTTCTCTTCGCAGTGGTGCTCTCATGGGGAGAGCCGGAGGCTACGGCGGAGAAGACCACCACTCGCCCCTCCAATAAGATCCAACCCTCTGCCCCGGTTCGTCGCCATCGCGATCTTCTCCGTTCGCCTCCCCAGGTCCGTGGCAGGTTCCTTGGTGCTGATGGTGAGCCGCTTCATCTGTTGCGGTGGTGGTGTGCCTTTGCTACTCTGTCTCTTCTTGCTCTGTCTCTTCTTGCTCTGTCTCCTCTCTCCCTCTCGATCCCCATGGTGGGGATGACGGAAAGTGGTGGTGGAGTCAAGGCGGCGCCGGAGTGGCTCGGGAGTGCAAGAGCCTATTGGTCCTGGAGCATCCTCTCGCCGTCCACAAGGACGCGAATCTTCATCAAGCCGGTGAGCTCCGGCACATCATCAACCTCCATTGGGAGGCCCTTCCCGAGGTCGGGCTCTGAGGGCTTCGCTGGGCCGGCGACAAGTGGTTGCATCCCCGTCGTCGTTCTCGGCTGCAGCGCTCGCCTCGCTTTGCTCCGCGGTGGGGGAGAGATAGGTCCTGATTGTAATTGCAATTTTTCAGCAGGGTCCTATCTACAAATGTCAGGGACCCATGTTTTAATTTTTTGCCTTTATGGGGTTCTCGGTATTATTACTGTATACCCACTGTTATTATAAATGACAGGCTCTAGCCCCTTCTGGGGCTCTCCGTTGTTCAAAAAAAGATAGAACTTTTTTTAACAGGGAAAGGGTCCCGAAGGACCCAGATGCTGCATTAATTATGAGCGGTGGCGATACATTTTACATAAAGGACCTTCTAGAAAATAGAAATTACAACCAAGGCCTCACCTTTTGCACACAGGACCCTAAAAATAGGAATGGAAAAGCAATCAAGTCCTACACCACCAAGCTCGCACCGACGCTTTCCCTCACGGCCAACGGTTGCAACTTGTGTTTACGGTATGAGACTGAGCAAGAGCATCTCTAGCAGACTCAGTATGATGTGAACCTTTAGAACTTAGATAAAGTTTGCCTTTTTGTATTTTTGCAATCTCAAAAATCATCACGCAAAACAGGCACATTAAACAAAAATGTAAAATTCAAAACTAAGCATTCACGGGAGATGGATTTGCAAAGTTCATGCGATCACAAACATCGATCAAAAGCGGCATCGGCCATTGTTCTATTCATACATGGGAAATCTAATGCATCGCCGTCCTAACCCTAACCCTAAACAACCAAAATTCGGCTCACCAGAGCCTCAGGGTGCGGCAGTGACGCAGCCGACGACATTGTTCACTCTCTATCGGAGGTGAGGTCCACGTACATGGCGTCCTGCAACTCGGCCTCGCGGCGCCATCCCTCCTCCTTCTCTCGGAGATCGCGCTCGCCGATGACCCCTTGCTCGAAGTGGATGTCGTCGATCTCCTCCTCCTAAAGTGCGCACTTCTAAGCATTTGCTTCCTCCCATGCGCTGCACTACAACATCAAGGTGGTGATCTTGTCGTCGACAAAATCATCGCACCCTATGGCCTCGCCGAAGGCCACAGGGTCATAGACGTCGAACGGGAGCTCCTCTCTCTCTCTCTCTCTCTCTCTCTCTCTCGTGGCGGTAGTAGTACGTGCCTTCTCGTGTTGGAGGAGCTCCCCAACTTGGTCTTCATCCACTGCGATTGAGCCCCTACGCAGCCACATCGCGTTGTAGCCGTGTCGGGTCTGCTTTGCGAGGTGGATGATTCGGTGGACGATAACCGATTTTGATGGTGGTTGTGGTGGAGGTGCGAAAGAGAGGGGAAGAAAAGAGCAAGGTTGTGACATGTATCATCCCGTCTGATCGGTGCAAATAGCGGTCGACGGGGCGGTTTTTCCATAGCCCATAAAACTTTTAAAGTTTGGGGCCTTTTTAGCGTGTCTGTTCTAGCCAAAAAATGTGGCCCAACCTGTATAGCCGCCAGAAAAATAAAGGCCTGCCCCTTTTAAAGGGTGTGCTAGAGATGCTCTAAAATCCCACATGCACCATATTCTTCTCATGGGAATATGCCCTAAAGACAATAATAAATGAATTATTTGTATTCCTAATTCATAATTAAATTTATTGTTCTGTGTTATAATTGTATTTGTTCCGAACAATAAATTTTTGGAGAAAAACTCTAAAACATATGTGGAATTATAAATGTCATTTAGATATCCCTAGTATCACCTCCAAGACTAGTTCATATGTTATTGATAGTCTCTGTTTCCTGGCTATTAAGAAAATACAAAGTGTTATAGGGGTTTGTCAATAACATATGAGATCAGAGTTGTTTAGAGAACAATGACAATGGATAGACCTAACTTGACATACCGTGAAATACATCATCAATATTAGTATCAGTAGTTTCTCATAATAAGTATTATCGTTATTAAAAGATCGTTGGACGATAAGAAACATATGGACTGTTGGAATTATGCCCTAGAGGCAATAATAAAGATGTTATTATTATAATTCTTGTTCATGATAAAGTTTATATTCCATGCTAGAATTGTATTAAGCGGAAACATTAATACTTGTGTGGTTTGTGAACAACACCGTGTCCCTAGTATGCCTTTATGGACTAGCTCATTGATTAATGATGGTTAAGGTTTCCTAACCATAGACATGAGTTGTCGATTAATAATGAGATCATATCATTGGAAGAATGATATGATGGACAGACCCAAACTAAGCGAAGCAATTAGATCGTGTCATCGTGTTCACCTTTGTGAAGCTTTTCTTATGTCAAATATTGTATTCCTTAGACCATGAGATAATACAACTCTCTGGTATCGGAAGAAAGCTTTGAGGTCATCAAACGTCATCCTATGAGAGGATGATCATAAAGGTGTCTCTCAGGTGATCGGAAAGTACCTGTTGGGTTGTATGTATCGAGATGGGATTTGTCCCTCCCAAGTCGGAGAGATATACTTCGGGCCCACTCGGTAATCGATATCAAGACCGCTTCCAAGCATGTGGTTAAGGAGTTAATCGCAAAGTGATATCGGATTACGGAACGAGTAAAGTACTTGCTGTGAACGAGATTGAACTAGGTATGACGGTACCGACGATCAAATCTCGGGCAAGTAAAATATCGCGAGACGAATGGAATATAAATATGGGATTGATTGAATCCTGGCATCATGGTTCATCCGATATGATCATCGATGAATGTGTGGGAGTCAATATGGGTTTCCAGACCCCGCTGTTGATTATTGATATAAGATCATGTCTGCATGTTCTCGAACCCGAAGGGTCACACACTTAACGTGTCTCGACGCTAGGATAGATTGGATAATTGGTTTATGAGTTTTTGTTCGGAGTCTCGGATGGGATCCTGGACATCACGAGAGGTTACGGAATGGTCCGGAGAATAAGATTCATATAAGGCAATGCAGTTTTTGGAGTTCGGAATTGTTTCGGGTTAATCGGTATTGTACCGGAAGCTTCTAGAACCTTCTGGAGGGGGACCAACGTGGCCCCACCTATCGGGAGGGGGCATGGGCCTATGAGGGAGTGCCCTGGCCGCATTGGGCCAGGGGCACCAGGCCCCATAGGGCCTAGCCGGCCAAACCTAGGGGAAACCCAAGGGGAGCTTCTAGAAGGAGGGGGGAAACTTGCCCCCCACTCTTCCCTCCTTGGCCGCCGGCCTAGGCTTGGGGGAGGGGCTAGGGTTGGCGCCCACCCCTCTATATAAAGAGGGCAGGGGGCTCACCACCCCACTACACCTCCTCCTCAATCCCTAGCCGCCCTGCTGCCCTCCTCTCTCTCTCCCTCCCGACTGCACGTAGGCGAAGCCCTGCTGCAGAAACTCTCCACCACTTGCACCGCGCCATCGCGTTGTAGATCCAATCCGTCTCTCCACCATACTTGCTGGACCGAGGAAGGAGGAGACATCGAGGTGCCGCACGTGTGCATCTCTCGGAGGCATCGCCACTTGCGGTGTTAGATCGGAGCGGATCGCGAGGAGGAGAAGCGAGTACGACTACATCACCCACGTTCCGACGAACGTTCCACTGTGCGAATCTTCAAGGGTATGAAGATCTCATCTAATCCCTCTCGTTGTTTTCATCTCCTAGATTAGATCTTGGCTTTCCCGTTTGCATCCGTAGAATTTTTTTGATTTACTATGCTGCGAAACCCATCAGTGGTATCATAGCTAGATCTATGCGTAGATGTGTTTCACGAGTAGAACGCAACATGGTTGTTGCGGGCATTGATGTTTTCTGTTGCAAGCCTCTTGTTTGTGTTCTTCTTATGACGCGGGATAGTGAGATTGAAGCGGTCCAGGCCAACTTTACGCGACGTCGTTCGCGAGACCGGCTCCGCACTTGACGTGTGGCTTGTTCCACACATGCGGCTGGTGGATGCCTGTTTCTCTCACTATAGTTGTCATGGGATTTACACCAGAGTTTGGCAACCATAATATCACTGTTGTGGATTTCCGTAGGTAAGAATCGTTCTTAGCTTGCTACTCCCATAAGCCACGTAAAACATGCAACAACAAAGTAGAGGCGTCTAACTTGTTTTTGCAGGGAGTGTTTTCTGTGATATGGTATGGCCCAAGATGTGATATGTGTATTGTATGCGATGATCATGTTTTGTAATGTTTCACGACTTGCATGTCGATGAGTACACAACCGGCAGGAGCCATATGGTTGTCTTTATAATTGTGTATGACCTGTGTGTCAACTTCTTATACGCCATGTAATAGTTTCACTTTATCGCTAAGTAGTTAGCAATAGTTGTAGTTGCTATTCGTGGTGGAGGCAATCATGGTGGAGTGATGGAGATCATGTCGGCACGCACAATATGGAGATCATTGCGCGAAGATTGGCTATACCATGTCACATAAAGTTATATGCATGTGATGTTTATCCTTTTATGTATCTTATTATGCTTAGATCGCGACGGTAGCATTATAAGATGATTCCTCACTTAAAGATCAAGATAAAACTGTGTTCTCCCCATGTATGCACCGTTGCGAAAGTTCGTCGCGTCCAAGCATCACGTGATGATCGGGTGCTATAGACTCTACGTTCACATACAACTGGTGCAAGCCAGTTTTTGCACACGCGGAAATACTTGGGTCTAACTTGACGAGCCTAGCATGTACAGACATGGCCTCGGAACACATGAACCGAAAGGTTAAGCATGAGTCATATGAATGATATGATCGACACTTCGTTGTCCACCATTGAAACCACATCTCTTCTCGTGAAGATCGGATTAGGTGTGGTGAATTTGGATCATGTTCACTAAACAACTTGAGGGATGTTGAATTTAGTGGGAGTTCATCTAGTAATTTGATTAAAAGTTGAACTAGTTATCATGAACATAGTCTAATTTGTACTTGCAAACATTGTAGATCAAATGGCTAAGTCCAACTTCAACTTCAACGTTTTTGTTGAGAAGGAAAAGTTTAGAAACAATGGGTCTAACTTCACCAATTGGTTCCGCAATCTGAGAATCATTCTCTCTGGCGGTCAAAAGGACTATGTCCTTGAGAAAGCGTTAGGTAACCCCCCTGCTGCAACTGTGCCGGCTGATGAGAAAGTTCTCTATCAGTCGCGCAAAGATGATTATGGTGTGATTAAGAGAACCATGTTGTTTGCTATGGAATCGGACCTTCAAAATCGTTTTGAAGACTATACCAGGCCCTTTGAGATTCTTGAGGAGCTGAAAACTATGTTTCAGACTCAGGCCCGTTCTGAGAGATATGAGATCTCTGAGAAATTCTTTAACTGCAAGATGGAGGAAGGGAGTTCCGTTAGTGAGCACGCCATAAAGATGTCAGGCTACACTCAACGCCTTGACCAACTGGACTGCAAGATTCCAGAGGAGCTCAAGATTGACAGGGTTCTGCAATCACTCCCTCCCAGCTACAAAAGTTTTGTAGTGACTCATAATCAGATTTATTCCACTGATACGATCACCGAGCTCTTTGCAAAGCTGAAGGCTGCGGAGGTGGACATCAAAAAGGATAATCATGTGTTGATGGGTCAACAAGCCCCCCACCTTCAAGAAAGGTAAGGGTGCAAAGAAGCCCTTCAAGAAAGGCGGCGGCAAGCGCGTTGCCCCTGCTGAGAAGAAGCTCAGGTCTGGACCCAAGCCGGACACTGAGTGCTTCTATTGCAAGGACAAGGGTCACTGGAAGCGCAACTGTCCGAAGTACTTTGCGAACAAGAAGGCTGTCACCATCAAAGTGTAGGGTTTCGTAGCATGGAAAACAAAAAATTTCTACCGCATACAAACAAACAAGCCAAGATCTATCTACTAGATTGTAGCAACGAGTCGATGGAATAACTCACCCTCGAAGATTCCAAAGTGTTTAACGAGAGCGGATTCTCGTGGGTGATGTAGTCGTACTCTTCCCGATCTCAAGATCGCGTAGACGATCCTTCCGGCGCTGCGTTTCGGCAGCGCTCCTGCAGTCGGTCACACGTTCGGTACTCGACAAAGACCTTCCTCTCCCTTGTTCCAGCAGGCAGCGGAGGTTGTAGCACTCTCCTCGCGATTCTGGCAGCACAACGGCGTGGTACCGGAAGTAGAGGGGAGATCTCGCAGGGCTTCGCCTTAAGCCGGAGTGAGTATGGTGGAGTATGAGAGAGTCCCTCGACGATCTAGGGTTTAGACACGCCGTGGAGAAAGCTTGGCCGGCGGCTAGGGTTGCTAGGCGGCGGCGGCTTGACCTAGGTCGACGGCGGCGGCAGTGGAGGTGGCGGCGCTGGCGGCTAGGGTTTGGAAGAGAGGATCTTGTGTGTCTCTAGGAGGGAGCCCTGCCCCTCCTTATATAGGTGGAGGGGCCGGCCGGCCAAGGGGAGGGAGAGGAGTCCCTCCCCAACTCGGCTTGGGTGGGTGCCGCCGGTTGGAGGAGGGAACTCCTCCCCAACTCGGTTTCCCACTCCTCCTCTTTTCCTCTTTCCAAATTTAGCCGTTTGACTTTTCAAACTAGGATTTGAATTAATCCTTTATTTGGTTCAGCGATGACACTTAGTACATGATGCAATCATACCAACTTGGTACAACACATTCATGTACCCTTCCCCTCCGGAGTGCCAGACATTCCGGAACATTCTAGAACATTCCCGATGAAAACACCGGAACCATTCCCCAACTCCGAAACGGGACTTTCCTTATATGAATCTTATTCTCCGGACCATTCCGGATCTCCTCGTGATATCCCGGATCCCATCCGGGACTCCGAACAACATTCGGTCTCTTTCTCATCATTCCATAACTACTCAAAACAACGTCGAATCCTTAAGTGTGTCTCCCTACGGTTCGTGAATTATGCAGACATGATCGAGACACTTCTTCGAACAATAACCAATAGAGGAATCTCGAAATTCATATGGCTCCCACATATTTCTACGATTACTTTGCGATCGAATGAACCACTTACATACGATATCAATTTCCCTTTGTCTCACGATAGTTTACTTATCCGAGGTTATGATTGTCGGTATCTCTGCATACCTAGTTCAACCTCGTTACCGATAAGTACTCTTTTCTTGTTCCCGTGATATGTGATCCCTTGTGAGCCAGTCACATGCTTGCAAGCTAATTGGATGACATTTCACTGAGAGGGCCCAGAGTATATCTATCCGTCATATGGATGGACAAATCCCACTCTTGATCCATGTGTTTCAACTAATACTTTCCGAACACTCAATGCCACCTTTATAGCCACCCAGTTACGGTGTGGTGTTTGATGTCATCAAAGCATCCATCCGGTAAAGGTGATATGCATGATCTCATGGTCGAAGGAATTAGATTACTATGTATCAGAAAGCATATAGCAATTGAACTATTAAAATGACTTGATCTTTATGCTACGCTTATCTATAGGAGTATGTCCATCATATCATTCTCCTAACGATATGATCTTGTTGTTAATAACATCTCAATGTTCATGATAGGGAAACCACAATCATCTACTAACCAACAAGCCAGTATTATATAGAGGCTTTACTAGGGACTTCAAATTAAGTTTACAAATCACACAAGTATCAATGTTTCCTTGTTAATACTATTATAGCATGAATGTAAACATTTATCATAAACACAAAGATATAATAATAACTACATTTATTATTGCCTCTAGGGCATATCTCCAACAGTCTCCCACTTGCACTAGAGTCATCTAATGTAGATTACATGGTAATATACCGAACACCCATGGCAGTTTGGTGCTGGTCATGTTTTGCCCTCGGGAGAGGTTTAGTCAACGGATCGGCCACATTCAGATCTGTGTGTACTTTGCAAATCTTTATATCCCCATCTTGGATATGTTCTCGAATAGCGTGAAAACGTAGCTTGATATGCTTCAGCTTCTTGTGTCACCTTGGTTCTTGCGCATTGGCTATGGCGCCCATGTTATCACAGTAGATAGACATTGGGTCCAGCGCACTAGGAACCACACCTAGCTCTGTAATGAACTCTTTCATCCATATCGCTTCTTGTGAAGCCTCCGAAGCAGCCATGTATTCCGATTCAGTTGAAGATCTCGCCACAATGCTTTGCTTTGCACTCCTCCAGCTAACTGCTGCACCATTCAAAATAAATACGTATCCAGATTGTGATTTAGAATCATCCGGATCGGTGTTCCAACTAGCATCGGTGTAACCATTAACAACGAGCTGTTCATCACCTCCATAAGAAAGAACCATATCCTTAGTTCTTCTCAAGTACTTAAGGATGTTTTTGACCGCTGTCCAATGATCCACTCCTGGATCACTTTGATATCTGCTAGTTAAACTAACAGCATATGCAATGTCGGGTCTAGTACATAGCATAGCATACATTAGAGATCCTATGGCTGAGGCATAGGGAGTCTTACTCATCCTTTCTCTATCTTCTGCTGATGTCGGACTTTGAGTTTTACTCAAGGTCGTATTGGGCAACATGGGCAAGAACCCTTTCTTGCTTTCTTCCATTCCAAACCTCTTTAGAACTTTGTCCAAATATGTACTTTGTGACAATGATATTTGGCGTTTCGATCTATCTCTATAAATCTTTATGCCTAATATGTAAGCTGCTTCGCCAAGATCCTTCATTGAAAAACTATTATTCAAATATTCCTTGACACTATTAAGAAGGTCTACATCATTCCCAATCAATAATATGTCATCCACATATAGTATTAAGAATGCTACAGAGCTCCCACTCACTTTCTTGTAAATACAAGCTTCTCCATAAGTTTGTATAAAACCAAAACTTTTGATCACCTTATCAAATTGTTGATTCCAACTTCGGGATGCTTGCTTCAATCCATAGATGGACCGTTGAAGTTTGCATACCTTGTTCGCATCTTTAGGAACAACAAAACCTTTGGGTTGCATCATATACAACTCTTCATCAATGTCTCCATTGAGGAATGCTGTTTTGACATCCATCTGCCATATCTCATAATCGTAATATGCAGCGATTGCTAACATAATCCTCACAGACTTTAGCTTCGCTACTGGTGAGAAAGTCTCATCGTAGTCAACTCCTTGAATTTGTCGAAACCCTTTTGCGACAAGTCGAGCTTTATAGACAGTAACATTACCATCAGCATCTGTTTTCTTCTTGAAGATCCATTTGTTCTCGACAGCCTTCCGGCCATCTGGTAAGTCCACCAAAGTCCATACTTGGTTTTCGTACATGGATCCAATCTCGGATTTCATGGCTTCTTGCCATTTATTGGAATCTGGGCTCATCACTGCTTCCTCATATGTCTCAGGGTCATCGGTGTTGTCCACCAACATGACACTCATAACGGGATCATACCAATCTGGAGTGGTACGAGTTCTCGTTGACCTGCGAGGCTCTGTAGCAACTTCAACCGAAGTTTCATGATCATCAGCATTAGCTTCCTCTCTTATTGGTGCAGGCACCACAGGAACTTCTTCCGGTGCTGCGCTACTCGCAATTTCGAGAGAAGGTTCGACAACCTCGTCGAGTTCTACTTTCCTTCCAGTCACTTCTTTCGACAGAAATTCCTTCTCTAGAAAGGATCCATTCTTGGCAACAAAGATTTTGCCTTCGGATCTATGATAGAAGGTATACCCAATAGATTCCTTCGGGTATCCTATGAAGACGCATTTTTCCGCTTTGGGTTCAAGCTTGTCCGGCTGTAACTTCTTTACATAGGCTTCGCACCCCCAAACTTTAAGGAACGACAATCTAGGCTTCTTCCCAAACTATAATTCATACGGTGTCGTTTCAACGGATTTAGACGGTGCCCTATTTAAAGTGAATGCGGCTGTTTCTAATGCATAACCCCAAAATGATAGCGGTAAATCTGTAAGTGACATCATAGAACGAACCATATCTAAGTGAGTTCGATTACGATGTTCGGACACACCATTACGCTGTGGTGTTCCCGGCAGTGTCAACTGCGAAAGTATTCCGCATTTCTTCAAATGCTCGCCAAACTCGTAACTTAGATATTCACCTCCACGATCAGAACGTAGAAATTTAATCTTCTTGTTACGTTGATTATCTACCTCACTTTGAAATTCCTTAAACTTCTCGAAAGTTTCGGACTTATGTTTCATGAAATAGATATACCCATATCTACTCAAGTCATCCGTGAAGGTAAGAACATAACGATAACCACCACGCGATGCTACACTCATTGGACCACACACATCGGTATGTATGATTTCCAACAAGTCCGTAGCTCGCTCCATCATACCAGAAAATGGAGTCTTAGTCATTTTACCCATCAGACATGCTTCGCATCTTTCAAGTGATTCGAAATCAAGTGATTCAAGAAGTCCATCGGAATGGAGTTTCTTCATACGCTTCACTCCAATGTGACCAAGACAACAGTGCCACATATAGGTCGAGTTATCGCTCGATTTCAAACGTTTAGCCTCAATGTTATTAATATGTGTATTTCCACTATCGAGATTCAATAAGAATAGACCATCTATCAAAGGTGCATGTGCATAAAACATATTACTCATATAAATCGAACAACCATTATTCTCGGACTTAAACAAGTAACTGTCTCGCAATAAACAAGATCCCGATACAATGTTCATGCTTAACGCAGGCACCAAATAATAATTATTTAAGTATAAAACTAATCCCGATGGTAGATGAAGGGGTAGTGTGCCGACCGCGATCACATCAACCTTTGATCCGTTTCCAACGCGCATCGTCACCTCGTTCTTCGCTAGCTTCCGTTTATTCTGCAGCACCTGTTTCGAGTTACAAATATGAGCAACCAAACCAGTATCAAATACCCAGGCACTACTACGAGTACTAGTGAGATACACATCAATAACATGTATATCAGATATACCTTTCTTCTTGATGTTGCCGTTCTTCAAATCCGCCAAGTACTTTGGGCAATTCCGCTTCCAGTGACCTTCTCCCTTGCAGTAAAAGCACTCAGTATCAGGCTTAGGTCCAGCCTTGGTCTTCTTCGTAGGCGTGGCAACTTTCTTACCACCCTTCTTGAAGTGTCCCTTCTGCTTAGACTTGCCTTTCTTGAATTTGGTGGTCTTATTGACCAACAACACTTTGTGCTCTTTCTTGATCTCCACTTCTGCAGACTTCAACATGGCAAAGAGTTCTGGCAACGTCTTATTCATGTTTTGCATGTTGTAGTTCATCACAAAATTCTTGTAACTTGGTGGTAGTGATTGGAGGACACGGTAAATCCCCAAAGCATTAGGAATCACAATACCCAAGCTTTGAAGTTTGTTTGTGTGCCCAGACATCTTAAGCACATGCTCACTAACGGAGTTGCCCTCTTCCATCTTGCAGTTAAAGAACTTTTCAGAAGCCTCATAGCTTTCAATTGCCGCATGAGTCTTAAAAATCAATTTGAGATCCTCGACAATATCATATGGGTCTGAATTCTCAAACCTTTTCTGAAGCTCCGATTCTAAACCATACAAGATAGCACACTGAACTGTGGAGTACTGAGTCTTCCGAGTGAGGTAAACATTCTTTACTTCATCGGCTGCATCAGCTGTAGGTGGGTCACCCAGCGGTGCATCCAGCACATAGGTCAAATTACCAGCTGTGAGGACAATCCTCAAATTGCGGAACCAATCCGCGAAGTTGCTTCCATTGTTTTTCAACTTTTCTTTCTCTAGGAACGCATTAAAATTGATGGTAGGGGCTGCCATTGATCTACAACATATTTGCAATAGTTTAGACTAAGTTTATGACAAATTGAGTTCAAATTAATAAATTTAATCTAGGTGAACTCCCACTCAAAACAATATCCCTCACATTGTTTTAGTGATCACACGAACCAAATCCACCACATCAACACCGATCATCACGAGAGTTGATATAGTTTCAATGGCGAACAATCGACATGTTCATCATATCTACTATATGATTCATGCTTTACCTTTCGGTGATCCGTGTTCCGAGACCATGTCTGTACATGCTAGGCTCGTCGAGATCAAACCTTAGTCTCCGCATGAGCAAATCTGGCTTGCTCACGTTGTATGCACTTGCAGAATCTAACACACCCGATCATCACGTGGTGCTTCGAAACAACAAGCTTTAGCAACGGTGCCAACTAAGGGTGAACACTTTATGACTTGAAATTCATGTGCATGAGGGATCATCTTATAATTCTACCGTTGTCTACTAAGCAATACAAGATGCATAAAGGATTAACATCACATGCAATTCATAATATGTGATATGATATGGCCTTTCTTCTTTGTGCTTCCGATATCCATCTTCTAGCACGAACATGATCTCCATCATCATCGGCATTGCATCAAGGTCAATGACACTTCTCCATGGTTGTCGTCCACCGACTTCAACTATTACAACTACTTTGAATAGACACGCGGGTCTTAAACGGAATTTAAAAGACAACCATATGGCTCCTTCCGGTTGCCAACTTACAATAAGGAACATTGCATACATCATATATAATCACAATCATGGCCATATCACATCACAGCACACCCCTGCAAAACAAAGTTAGACGCCTCTAATTTTCTTTGCATATTTTACGTGGTTTGGGGCTTTCAATAAGTGTTGTTCTAACTTACGAACAAGAACCACAACGTTGATGCTTGAACTATCAAGTGCCCATTGTAAATTGAATCTATACTATGATGGGAGAGACAGACACCCGCAAAGCCACTTATGCAATACAAGTTGCATGTTGAGCGTGGAGCAAGTCTCATGAACGATGTCATGTAAGGTTAGCCCGGGCCGCTTCATCCCATCATACCGCAAGATGCAAAGTACACAAAAAGCAATTGATAATAAAAGCACCACCACCTACAATGACCATTATGTTCAACTCGTGCAATGGATCTACATATAGACACGGCTCTGATACCACTGAAGGGGTTCGTAGCATGGAAAACAAAATTTTCTACCGCATGCACACAAACAAGCCAAGATCTATCTACTAGATTGTAGCGACGAGTCGATAGAAGCACTCACCCTCGAAGATTCCAAAGCGGTTAACGAGAGCAGATTCTCGTGGGTGATGTAGTCGTACACTTGCTGATCTCAAGATCGCGTAGACGATCCTTCCGACGCTGCGTTCCGGCAGTGCTTCCGCAGTCGGTCACACGTTCGGTACTCGACGAAGACCTTCCTCTCCCTTGTTCCAGCAGGCAGCGGAGGTTGTAGCACTCTCCTCGCGATTCCGGCAGCACAACGGCGTGGTACCGGAAGTAGAGGGGAGATCTCGCAGGGCTTCGCCTTAAGCCGGAGCTAGTATGGTGGAGTATGAGAGAGTCCCTCGACGATCTAGGGTTTAGACACGCCGAGGAGGAATCTTGGCCGGCGGCTAGGGTTGCTAGGCGGCGGCGGCGGCTTGACCTAGGTCGGCGGTGGCGACAGTGGAGGTGGCGGCGCCGGCGGCTAGGGTTTGGAAGAGAGGATCTTGTGTGTCTCTAGGAGGGAGCCCTGCCCCTCCTTATATAGGTGGAGGGGCCGGCCGGCCAAGGGGAGGGAGAGGAGTCCCTCCCCAACTCGGCTTGGGTGGGTGCCGCCGGTTGGAGGAGGGAACTCCTCCCCAACTCGGTTTCCCACTCCTCCTCTTTTCCTCTTTCCAAATTTAGCCGTTTGACTTTTCAAACTAGCTGTTTGACTTTTCAAACTAGGATTTGAATTAATCCTTTATTTGGTCCAGCGATGACACTTAGTACATGATGCAATCATACCAACTTGATACAACACATTCATGTACCCTTCCCCTCCGGAGTGCCGGACATTTCGGAACATTCTAGAACATTCCCGATGAAAACACCGGAACCATTCCCCAACTCCGAAACGGGACTTTCCTTATATGAATCTTATTCTCCGGACCATTCCGGATCTCCTCGTGATATCCCGAATCCCATCCAGGACTCCGAACAACATTCGGTCTCTTTCTCATCATTCCATAACTACTCAAAACAACGTCGAATCCTTAAGTGTGTCTCCCTACGGTTCGTGAATTATGCAGACATGATCGAGACACTTCTTCGAACAATAACCAATAGAGGAATCTCGAAATTCATATGGCTCCCACATATTTCTACGATTACTTTGCGATCGAATGAACCACTTACATACGATATCAATTTCCCTTTGTCTCACGATAGTTTACTTATCCGAGGTTATGATTGTCGGTATCTCTGCATACCTAGTTCTACCTCGTTACCGATAAGTACTCTTTTCTCGTTCCCGTGATATGTGATCCCTTGTGAGCCAGTCACATGCTTGCAAGCTAATTGGATGACATTTCACCGAGAGGGCCCAGAGTATATCTATCCGTCATATGGATGGACAAATCCCACTCTTGATCCATGTGTTTCAACCAATACTTTCCGAACACTCAATGCCACCTTTATTGCCACCCAGTTACGGTGTGGTGTTTGATGTCATCAAAGCATCCATCCGGTAAAGGTGATATGCATGATCTCATGGTAGAAGGAATTAGATTACTATGTATCAGAAAGCATATAGCAATTGAACTATTAAAATGACTTGATCTTTATGCTACGCTTATCTATAGGAGTATGTCCATCATATCATTCTCCTAACGATATGATCTTGTTGTTAATAACATCTCAATGTTCATGATAGGGAAACCACAATCATCTATTAACCAACAAGCCAGTATTATATAGAGGCTTTACTAGGGACTTCAAATTAAGTTTACAAATCACACAAGTATCAATGTTTCCTTGTTAATACTATTATAGCATGAATGTAAACATTTATCATAAACACAAAGATATAATAATAACTACATTTATTATTGCCTCTAGGGCATATCTCCAACACAAAGGTATATTTGATATACATGTTATTGATGTTTTCCTTACTAGCCCTCGTTGTAGTGCCTGGGTATTTGATACTGGTTCAGTTGCTAATATTTGTAACTCGAAACAGGAGCTACGGAATAGACGGCGGCTTGTGAGGGATGAGGTGACGATGAGCGTTGGCAACGGATCAAGTGTTGATGTGATGGCCGTCGGCACGCTCTCCTTAGTTTTACCTTCGGGATTAGTTTTAAACCTTAATAAGTGTTATTATGTGCCTGCGTTGAGCATGAACATTATTTCTGGATCGTGTTTATTGCAAAACGGTTATTCATTTAAATCGGAGAATAATGGTTGTTCTATTTATATGAGTAACATCTTTTATGGTCATGCACCTGCTGTAAATGGTTTATTTCTTCTGAATCTCAAAAGGGATGAAACACACATCCATAACATTGAGGCTAAGAGATGCAAAGTAGATAGTGATAATACTACTTATTTGTGGCACTGTCGTCTAGGTCATATTGGTGTAAAGTGCATGAAGAAACTCCATTCTGATGGACTTTTGGAGTCTCTTGATTTTGAATCATTTGACACATGCGAACCATGCCTCATGGGCAAGATGATCAAAAACCCGTTCTCCGGTATGATGGAGCGAGCAACGGACTTGTTGGAAATCATACATACCAATGTATGCAGACTGATGAGTGTTTCGACGCGCGGTGGATATCGCTATTTTCTCACTTTTACCGATGATTTAAGTAGATATGGGTATATCTATTTGATAAAGCATAAATCTAAAACATTTGAAAAGTTCAAGGAATTTCAGAATGAAGTGGAGAACCATCGTAACAGAAAAATTAAGTTTCTACGATCCGATCGTGGAGGTGAATATTTGAGTTATGATTTTCTCACGCATCTTAAAGCAAGCGGAATCGTTTCGCAACTCATGCCACCCGGAACACCACAGCGCAATGGTGTGTCTGAACGCCGGAATCGAACCCTATTAGATATGGTCCGATCGATGATGTCTCTTACTGATTTGCCGTTATCATTTTGGGGTTATGCATTAGAAACCGCTGCATTCACTTTAAATAGGGCACCATCTAAATCCGTTGAGACGACACCGTATGAACTATGGTTTGGTGCTAAACCTAAGTTGTCGTTTCTTAAAGTTTGGGGATGCGAAGCTTACGTCAAGAAGTTGATGCCGGACAAGCTCGAACCCAAAGCGGATAAATGCGTCTTCATAGGATACCCTAAGGAAACTATTGGGTATACCTTCTATCACAGAACCGAAGGCAAAGTGTTTGTCGCAAAGAATGGTTCCTTTCTTGAGAAGGAGTTTCTCTCGAAAGAAGTGAGTGGGAGGAAAGTAGAGCTGGACGAGGTTGTTGAACCTTCTCTTGAGTTGGAGAGTAGCGCAGCACCTGAAATGGTTTCAGTGCCGCCTGCACCAACAATAGAGGAAGCTAATGACAAGGATCATGAAGCTTTGGACGATGCTGCTACTGAACGTCGCAGGTCAACAAGGTCGCGTGCCCCTCCTGAGTGGTACGGCAACCCTGTCTTAACTGTCTTGTTGGTAGAAGACAGTGAACCTACGAACTATGAGGAAGCGATGATGAGCCCAGACTCTGAGAAATGGCCGGAGGCCATGAAATCCGAATTGGTATCCATGAGCGAAAACCAAGTATGGACTTTGGTGGACCCTCCTAGCGACCGAAAGGTCGTTGAGTGCAAATGGATTTTCAAGAAGAAAACGGACGCGGATGGTAATGTTACCGTCTATAAAGCACGGCTTGTCGCGAAAGGTTTTCGACAAGTTCAAGGTGTTGACTACGATGAGACCTTCTCTCCCGTAGTGATGTTTAAGTCCATTCGGATTTTATTAGCAATTGTTGTGTTTCATGATTATGAAATATGGCAGATGGATGTCAAGACTGCGTTCCTCAATGGCAACATTGATGAAGAGTTGTATATGATGCAACCCGAAGGTTTTGTCGATACTAAGGATGCTGATAAAGTATGCAAACTTCAGCGTTCCATTTATGGACTAAAGCAAGCATCTCGGAGTTGGAACCTTCATTTTGATCAAGTGATCAAGAGCTTTGGATTTGTTCCAAATAGCTACGAAGCTTGTATCTACAAGAAAGCGAGTGGGAGCTCAATGACATTTCTGGTACTATATGTGGATGACATATTGATTATTGGAAATGACATTAACATGCTTAACGATGTGAAGAGTTATTTGAACAAGTGTTTTTCAATGAAAGACCTAGGTGAAGCTGCTTATATATTGGGCATCAAAATCTATAGAGATAGACAAAGACGCCTGATAGCTTTAAGCCAGAGTACATACCTAGACAAAGTTCTGAAAAGGTTCAGAATGGATAAGGCAAAGAAAGGTTCAGAGCCTATGTTGTCAGGTAAGATATTGAGCAAGGCTCAGTGTCCAGCTACGATAAATGATAGAGAAGCTATGAGCAAAGTGCCATATGCCTCGGCCATAGGTTCTATCATGTATGCCATGTTGTGTACTAGACCGGATGTGTCCAATGCTCTTAGTTTGACGAGCAGATACCAAAGTGATCCAGGAGTGGAACACTGGACAGCCGTGAAGAACATCCTAAAGTACCTAAATAGGACTAAAGAAATGTTCTTAGTCTATGGAGGTGATGAACAGCTTGTCGTAAAGGGTTATGTCGACGCTAGTTTCGACACCAACAAGGATGATTCTAAATCTCAGACAGGATACGTTTATATTTTGAATGGAGGAGCTGTGAGCTGGAGAAGCTGCAAGCAAAGCGTGATCGCGGGATCTACAGTAGAAGCGGAATACATGGCTGCTGCAGAAGCGTCAAGTGAAGGAGTTTGGATCAGGAACTTCATCACTGAGCTTGGCGTGGTTCCAAGTGCATTGGACTCACTGGAGATATTGTGTGACAACACTGGCGCCATAGCACTCGCTAAGGGACCAAGATATCATCCAAAGACCAAGCATATCAACCGCAAGTTTCATATAATTCGAGATTATATAGCAGATGGAGATCTGAAGATTAGCAAAGTACATACAGATCTGAATGTCGCAGATCCATTGACTAAACCTCTTCCACGTGTAAAACATGATCAGCACCTTAGTGCCATGGGTGTGAGATTGTTGCCAAATGTAAATTAGATTATTGACTCTAGTGCAAGTGGGAGACTGTTGGAATTATGCCCTAGAGGCAATAATAAAGATGTTATTATTATAATTCTTGTTCATGATAAAGTTTATATTCCATGCTAGAATTGTATTAAGCGGAAACATTAATACTTGTGTGGTTTGTGAACAACACCGTGTCCCTAGTATGCCTCTATGGACTAGCTCATTGATTAATGATGGTTAAGGTTTCCTAACCATAGACATGAGTTGTCGATTAATAATGAGATCATATCATTGGGAGAATGATATGATGGACAGACCCAAACTAAGCGAAGCAATTAGATCATGTCATCGTGTTCATCTTTGCGAAGCTTTTCTTATGTCAAATATTGTATTCCTTAGACCATGAGATAATACAACTCCCTGGTATCGGAAGAAAGCTTTGAGGTCATCAAACGTCATCCTATGAGAGGGTGATCATAAAGGTGTCTCTCAGGTGATCGGAAAGTACCTGTTGGGTTGTATGTATCGAGATGGGATTTGTCCCTCCCAAGTCGGAGAGATATACTTCGGGCCCACTCGGTAATCGATATCAACACCGCTTGCAAGCATGTGGTTAAGGAGTTAATCGCAAAGTTATATCGGATTACGGAACGAGTAAAGTACTTGCTGTGAACGAGATTGAACTAGGTATGACGGTACCGACGATCAAATCTCGGGCAAGTAAAATATCGCGAGACGAATGGAATATAAATATGGGATTGATTGAATCCTGGCATCATGGTTCATCCGATATGATCATCGATGAATGTGTGGGAGTCAATATGGGTTTCCAGACCCCGCTGTTGATTATTGATATAAGATCATGTCTGCATGTTCTCGAACCCGAAGGGTCACACACTTAACGTGTCTCGACGCTAGGATAGATTGGATAATTGGTTTATGAGTTTTTGTTTGGAGTCTCGGATGGGATCCGGGACATCACGAGAGGTTACGGAATGGTCCGGAGAATAAGATTCATATAAGGCAATGCAGTTTTTGGAGTTCGGAATTGTTTCGGGTTAATCGGTATTGCACCGGAAGCTTCTAGAACCTTCTGGAGGGGGACCAACGTGTCCCCACCTGTCGGGAGGGGGCATGGGCCTATGAGGGAGTGCTCTGGCCGCATTGGGCCAGGGGCACAAGGCCCCATAGGGCCCAGCCGGCCAAACCTAGGGGAAACCCTAGGGGAGCTTCTAGGAGGGGGGAAACTTGCCCCCCACTCTTCCCTCCTTGGCCGTCGGCCTAGGCTTGGGGGAGGGGCTAGGGTTGGCGCCCACCCCTCTATATAAATAGGGCTGGGGGCGCACCACCCCGCTACACCTCCTCCTCAAGCCCTAGCCGCCCTGCTGCCCTCCTCTCTCTCTCCCTCCCGACTGCACGTAGGCGAAGCCCTGCTGCCGAAACTCTCCACCACTTGCACCGCGTCTTCGCGTTGTAGATCCAATCCGTCTCTCCACCATACTTGCTGGACCGAGGAAGGAGGAGACGTCGAGGTGCCGCACGTGTGCATCTATCGGAGGCATTGCCACTTGCGGTGTTAGATCGGAGCGGATCGCGAGGAGGAGAAGCGAGTACGACTACATCACCCACGTTCCGACGAACGTTCCGCTGTGCGAATGTTCAAGGGTATGAAGATCTCATCTAATCCCTCTCGTTGTTTGCATATCCTAGATTAGATCTTGGCTTTTCCGTTCGCATCCGTAGAATTTTTTTGATTTACTATGCTGCGAAACCCATCATGGACTTGGATACGATTAGGATGTGATAAGGTCCTTCAAACGTTACTTCGTGAATGGGTATTCATAACATCGGTCTTTGTCCTTACCGGATAGCATGCAATGTTCTATATGGTGTGGTTATGGAAAATCCTGACGATGGAGAGATACACTCTATGCCCACTCATGTATTATGATGTTCATCATCGTTTAACCAGATCAAAGTTTCTATCATAGGAACATCGATAATATTGAATGAGTAAAAGAGTACATGTCGGGTAACGAGGATAACTTAGTGTTTCACCTCGGGTTATGTCGATTACCGATAAGCAATGCGACATGTATCTATAAGTAATACAAAGGTTCACATGATAAAGATCTTCATGTTATGAGGTGGGGATCAATAAGTATAAATCAAGATACCTAATTTGGTCATTGTCATAGAATGAGTTCCGGACATGTCCACTCGTATCCAAACCCATAGCGTTACACACTTAAGAGTTTAGTGACATTTAAAATGCGAGTGCGATAATAAGATATATATATATGAAGTGATTGTGAAGTTGTTTTGAGTGTCTTGGAATATGACTAAAGTATTTGGAATATCACTGAGAGTGTATGAAATTGTTCCGTACATATTATGAAAAGTTTTGGAATGATCTAAAACATTTTGGAAGCTTCAAAAGAGTCCGAAAGGTTTCGAAATATTAGGAAAGATACGTAAGGGACAAACCCTAGGGGGTCCATGGGCCCTCCTAGGGCCGACCGACTGTGGGAAGGGGAAACCCTCCCCAATTGGGATTAGAGAGGGATCCGAGTTGGACTTGACCCCCTCTCTCTATGGTTGTTTGGGTGGGGGTGAGTATTACATGGAATCGCCCCCTTGAGATGGTGGGGGTGTTTGGCTATCCATCCAATATATAAAAGGGGGTGGCTCTAGAGCCAACCCTCGCTCGTGCGTGCCCATCTCAAGCCCTCTCCCTCACCTCCCTCCTCCACGCCGTTGTTTTCCACCGATGCCGGGAGACTGCTCTACCTATCCCTCAACTTGTGTCATCGTCGTCATCATCAGCATGTGGAGGAGATCTACTTCATCATCGCGGAAGTGCCGCCCGAGTTCTACCTCCGGTTAAATCTAATCTAGACAGGACTGTGAAAGCGCTATTGGATCTTCATCGATACACTCCCGCTTCTAACCGTGCACTTGATTACACTTCAACGCAGTGTTGTAGATCTCATATGTGTGGATACTTGATACGTCGGAAACGTATCTATAATTTTTTATGCTTCATGCTTGTTTAGTATCTACTTTGTTTTGCTTTGTCTACACTTTGAGGTGTTTTTATATCTTTTCTGGAACTAACCTATTAACAGGTTGCCACAGTGCCAGTTGCCTGTTTTCTTCTGTTTTTGGTTCCAGAAAGGCAGAAAATCAATATTCTCGGAATTGGACAGGACAAAAGCCAAAGTCAATATTTTACCGTGAGGGACACGAATCCAGAAGACGAGACGAAGAAGCGAACCAGGGAGGCCAGACCCCCCTAGGTGCGGGTGGGCCCTGCCCCGCGCCTGGGTAGGGTGTGGGTCCCTTGGCTGCCTCCCGGCCTCGCCTCTTTGCCTATAAGAAGACCCCGATGCAGAAACCCTAAGTACCTGATTAATATTCCACGAAACCTTCTGTAGCCGCCGCCACCGTCGTCCCTAGAACGTGAAGTTCTTCCTGGCACCCTGTCGGAGGGGAGATCATCCTGGAGGCCTTCTCTCCAGTATGATGCGTGAGTAGTTCCACCTTGGACTATGGGTCCATGTAGTAGCTAGATGGTTGTATCTCCTCCTTGTGCTTTCATGTATAGATCTTGTGAGCTCCGTTCATGATCAAGATCTAATCTATTTGTAATCATGCATGTTGTGTTTGCAGGGATCCGATGGATATTGAGATTATTATGTCAGATTGGTTAATGGTTTTGTCTTTATGATCTATCATGTCTGTGTTGTTTGTGATCTTGCATGTTCTCCGTTGTTAGTAGCTATATTGGCCGAGTAGTTGCTAGTGACTCCAAGAGGGGGTATTTATGCTTGATAGTGGGTTCATGCCTCTAGTTTCCAAGGGAAGTGACAGAAATCTCTTCGGTTATAGATGTGTTGTTGCTACTAGGGAGAAAACAACGGTCTCTTGTTCATGGAGCAAGTGGATTGTTTACCTTACACACTTCGCTTAAACCAGTTGTATGTTGCTTGCAACTTAATACTGGAGGGGGTTCGGATGATAACCTGAAGGTGGACTTTTAGTCATAGATGCAGTTGGATGGCGTTCTATGTATATTGTTGTATTGCCCAATCGAATCTCATAGGATCTTTTTGACTAGTATTGCATTGTTATGCCTTGATCAGTTCCTGTCAATTGCCCTGCTGTAATTTGTTTACCCTTCATTCCATGTTGTTTATCTAAGGAGAGCAACTCTAGTGAACTATGGACCCCGGTCCAATCTTTACCATTAAGACATCCTCCACTGTTACTTGTTTACTTTCTGCAAACCATTACCTTCCACACCATACGTTTAATCCTTTGTTACAGCCAACCAGTGAGCTTGACAACATCACTGTTTCATTGGGGCAAAGTCTTGAGTTTGTGTTGTGCAGGTCTCCACGTTGCTTGCAACACTTGTGTGACGTTTCCTTCCTCCTACTGGTTCGATAACCTCGGTTTCTTACTGAGGGAAAACTTGCTGGTGTGCTGCTTCACACCTTGCTCTTGGTGTTCCCAACAGACTCCACAAGCCGTCAAGGAGTCACCATCAAGCTTTTTCTGGCACCGTTGTCGGGGAGGCTAAGGACGTTTCACTAGGGGAGTCCTCCACTACTTTTCTCTTTACTTTGTTTTTAGTTTCTTTTGCTTGGTTTTGTTTGCCTCTTTTCAAAAAAACCCAAAAAATTAGTTTAGTTTGGTTTGCTTTTTCTTATAAAAAACACACCAAAAAATAGTTCCTGCTCTAGTTGCTGGTCTGTTATTGCCTTGCTTGGTCATGCTTTCTATCAATGGATGGTTTCTTTGAAACTAGTTCTTATTGGCAAGGTGGATTCACGGAAGAACAAAAGTATTTTTATAAAGAGTACCATTTGTCACAAAAAGGGAAACACTTATGGGAACAAATTGATAAGTTGAATACTATTGCTAGAGACGTGTGCTCTACTTATAATGTTACTTATTGCTTTGATAAATCTTGTTGCTGCAGAAGGTATAAACACTTTCCTTTTCAATGTGAGTATAATGATAATGTTACCATATCTTCTTATGCTAAGGGAAATTATGACTTTTATGATGTGGAACAAATTGAAGAATTTATTGCTTTCAAGGGTGCATTTGAACTTGCTAGTTTGCTTGAAAATACTAATGATGCACCTTATGAACATGAGGTTTATGAGAAACTTAAATTTTGCTTTGATAATTACAAGGAAGAAAATGGCTATATTCTTGAATATTTTAATAGATGCTTTCCACAAATGGAAGAGACTAAAGCCTTGCAGGAACCTATGTCAGAAGAAATTGTTAAAACTATAAGCTCATTAGATGAAAAAGAGGAGGAGAGTGATGAACAAAGGGAGGAAGAATGGATCTACCCATGTCTACCTTCTAATGAGAGTAACTCTTTACCTCTTACATTATTTGATTGTCCCCCATGCTTACCAAAGGAGGATGAATGTTATGTTCATGTGGATCTTTTTGAAATATCTACATTGGGTAAAACCTGTGAAGGTTTTAATCCAACTATTTTTGAGCTTGATAGAAATTAAGTGTTTGTAGATCATGAAAAGCATGCTTTATGTGATAGCTATATTTTTGATTTTATTCATGATGCTACTGAAAATTATTATGATAGAGGAAAGTATGGTTGTAGAATTTTTCATGGTACTGAAACACCTCTCTATGTGCTGGAAGTTTTGAAGTTACTCTTGTTTTATCTTCCTATGCTTGTCACTTTGTTCTTTGTGAATTTATTTGTGTACAAGATTCCGATGCATAGGAAGAGGGTTAGACTTAAATGTGTTTTGAATTTGCTTCTTTATGCTCCCTTTTACTTCAATTCATATTTCTTATGTGAGCATCTTCTCAAACTATTGAGCCTAACTTAAAGGCGTTAAAGAAAAGTACTTGTTGGGAGATAACCCAATAGTTTCTTTGAGTCTTGGAAGTTATTACTTCAGTAATGACCTCTCCTTATCCTTTTTGTTTGCTTTTTGTGCCAAGAATGACCTCTAATGAGAGGGAAGTAATATTTGGGGAGTTGCTGTCCCGAAACAGATTTTTTCCTCCACCATAAAAATTCGTGAGGAGTCTCTGTAACTCGGATTGAGCTGAAAACTTACGAATAAATCCCCCAGTATGTTAGCTAACTTTTGTTAGTTCAACACTTTTTGATTTGAGCAACATAATATGTTTGAAAAAATCGGTTTCTACCTGCTGGTTTGTTTTGGCAGATTTCTGCCATTATTTGCATTTGCTTCTTATTGATTCCTTTTTTAGTTCTCTTTAGGTGAATTGAGCTTTTTGAAGGAGTTACTACAGTAGCTTATGTTTTTAGTGAAAATACTTGATGTTCCAAAGCTTTGCCAGTGGTCTAATATCTTTTGAATAAGCTAATGTTGCTAATGAAGATTGTGTGAAGTTTTGGATGAAGGAAAAGTTTCAGGTGTAAAGAAAGAATGATGCAATGAGATGAAGAATGGACAAAAGATCAAGTTTGGGGATGCCACCATGGTTTCACCCCAATAAATATCCAAGAGATACAAGCGTCAAAGCCTGGGGATGCCTAAGGCATCCTCTTCTTCATCAATAAAAAGCTCAGGTTTGTCTAGACACTTCGTTTTTATTGTTTCATGCACAGTTGTGTTGTTCTTGGAGCGTATTAGTTTTCGTTTGCTTTCCTTAGTTTGTTTAGTTTTCTTAAGTAGTTTGGACCCCCGTTCTTGATGTGTTATTTTGCAAATAAGTTTGCTTGGTGTTGGAAAGGAGTAGTAAGTTCTTGCTTGAAGTGCAAGAGGAGCTTGCATTGACTGTGACTTAGACTCTAGCATGACATGCTAGGTGTTGTTTTAGCATTATGCTTAGTGATCATTGTTGTAGCATGTCTTGTTCCAAATAATTGGGATTGCTTAGTGTGCCTTGAAGAAATTATGCGTTGTTTTAGCATGCAAAAGCATAGTATTGTGGTATTCTCCTTTGATGCTTTGCTTGGGTTGACTTGGCACATGCTCACACCATGTTATGACTCTCACAAGTCACCATTAGCCTCTATGATAATTTAGTCCTTGACTTGTAGTACCACTCTTTGCTTTGATTAGTTTGCTTTGTTACACTGCATGATTTTGGCCATTATTGCTCTCTTAGTTGGTTGCTCTCAGTCTTTTGCTAGCCTCCACTTGTATGAGTAAGTTCTACTCATGCCTCCAACTCCCAAGAAACCAAGTTATTCCAAAGTGTCCACTATAAATTCCTATGCATGGTGTGTTACACCATTCCAAGTATATTCTTGTTTTCAACTATCTTCCAATTAAAAACTATTTTGTTATGTGAAAACTTTGTGATTAAAGCCCTCACAAACTTGATGGAACACTTTATATTCTTTGCCCCTAATAAACTTGACCATTGTGACAACTTTGTTGTATATGCTTGCACTTATAAGTTGGAATTAGCAGAACCGTGCTGTCACGAGGAACATTTTCAACCTTGCACTTGTACCTTGTTGTACTCAGTTGATATCATGTTCTTTTGTATATGGATGTCACCGGTGTGAAATAAAGAGGGAACTTGTAAGTCCATGGAGTTTGTATCATGTGTTAGAGAAACGCCTGGGCCGCTAGCTTAAGCCATGCCTAATCATGGTGGAAACTTGCAGCATCACCATAGTGAGCTATCTATGAAGCATCCTCAATAAAAAGCTATGCATATGGTAAATAAAAAGACTACTGAGATGCTCATTGTCTGCTTGCCTTGTCATTTTGGTTATGGGAAAGCTCTTGTACCATGTGCAAGGGGTACCCCGTTGGCGGTTCTCAATGATATGCAAATACTTATAGTGACAAGAACTTACCTGGACCCAAAGTTGAGTATGCATGAGGTGTGGCCCTCGTATTCAAGGGGCATGAGATTGCCAACTTATACTTCGTCAACCATATACTCCAGCTTTGCCACTTTAACCTTAACCACTTCAAGATGCTTATGATAGGGCAATGAGGGCTGAAAGCTAACAAGTACCATAATTTTTGGAAACACTTTTTGAAACTTGTAATCCATGTTTCCTTTATAAAAAAGGCCTTTCTTCCACCACTATGGAGTCTCCACCTTCTACCTTTAGGCACCATTAAGAGAGCATAGTTGTCATTCTGTGTGCAGTGTTCCAAAGCTTATTAATTGATGCATATTGGGTTATTACTTGCTCTTGTGCTACTTGTTTCTAGTCACCCTTGTGAACTTTGCAGGTGTCCTATGCATTATATTGCTACACTATGAGGGACAAGTTGATTACCACTATGCTATGTTTTCTGTATGTGAAACAAACAAACATTTTTCAATGCATATTATTCATGATCTTTGTTTGTAGCTTGTCATGTTGCATGCATATTTACTATGTCCTATTGTTAGAACTCCATCTTGTAGGGGTTCGTAGCATGGAAAACAAAAAATTTCTACCGCATACAAACAAACAAGCCAAGATCTATCTACTAGATTGTAGCAACGAGTCGATAGTGAAACTCACCCTCGAAGATTCCAAAGCGGTTAACTAGATCGGATTCTCGTGGGTGATGTAGTCGTACTCTTCCCGATCTCAAGATCGTGTAGACGATCCTTCCGGCGCCGCGTTCCGGCAGCGCTCCCGCAGTTGGTCACACGTTCGGTACTCGATGAAGACCTTCCTCTCCCTTGTTCCAGCAGGCAGCGGAGGTTGTAGCACTCTCCTCGCGATTCCGGCAGCACGACGGCGTGGTACCGGAAGTAGAGGGGAGATCTCGTAGGGCTTCGCCTTAAGCCGGAGCGAGTATGGTGGACTATGAGAGAGCCTCGGTGATCTAGGGTTTAGACACACCAAGGTGGAGAGGCTAGGCCGGTGACTAGGGCAAGGGGATGCCCCAAGTCGGCGGCTAGGGTTTAGCCCTAGGCGGCGGCAGCAGGAGGTGGCGGCGCCGGGCTAGGGTTAGGGTTTAGAGGTGGTGGAGTTGTGTGCTTGGAGGGGCAGCCCTTCCCCTCCTTATATAGGTGGAGGGGGTGCGCCAAGGGGAGGGGAGTCCCTCCCCAACTCGGTATCCAAGTGGGCCAGCGGTGGAGGGAGGGGAACTCCTCCCCAAGTAGGTTTCCTACTCTCACTCCACCAAACAAAATAGCCGTTTGACTTTTCAAATTGGCGTTTGACTTTTCAAACTAGGATTTGATTTATCCCTTTATTTTGTTCAGCGATGACACCTAGTACATGATGCAACCATTCCAACTTGCAATGACACATTCATGTACCCTTCCCCTCCGGAGTGCCGGACATTCCGGAACCTTCTAGAACATTCCCGATGAAAACACCGGAACCATTCTCCAACCCCGAAATAGGACTTTCCTTATATGAATCTTATTCTCCGGACCATTCCGGATCTCCTCGTGATATCCCGGATCCTATCCGAGACTCCGAATAACATTCGGTCTCTTACTCATCATTCCATAACTACTCAAACAACATCGAATCCTTAAGTGTGTCTCCCTACGGTTCGTGAATTATGCGGACATGATCAAGACACTTCTCCGAACAATAACCAATAGAGGAATCTGGAAATTCATATGGCTCCCACATATTTCTACGATTACTTTGCGATCGAATGAACCACTTACATATGAAACCAATTTCCCTTTGTCTCACGATAGTTTACTTATCCGAGGTTTTGATCGTCGGTATCTCTGCATACCTAGTTCAACCTCGTTACTGATAAGTACTCTTTTCTTGTTCCCGTGGTATGTGATCCCTTGTGAGCCAATCACATGCTTGCAAGCTAATTGGATGACATTCCACCGAGAGGGCCCAGAGTATATCTATCCGTCATATGGATGGACAAATCCCACTCTTGATTCATGTGTCCCAACCCATACTTTCCAAACACTCAATGCCATCTTTATAACCACCCAGTTACGGTGTGGTGTTTGATGTCATCAAAGCATCCTTCCGGTGATGGTGATAAACATGATCTCATGGTCGAAGGAATTAGGTTACTATGTATCAGAAAGCATATAGCAATTGAACTATTAAAATGACTTGATCTTTATGCTACGCTTATCTATAGGAGTATGTCCATCATACCATTCTCCTAATGATATGATCTTGTTGTTAATAACATCTCAATGTTCATGATAGGGAAACCACAATCATCTATTAACCAACAAGCTAGTATTATGAAGAGGCTTTACTAGGGACTCTAATTTAGTTTACAAATCACACAAGTATTAATGTTTCTTTGTTAATACTATTATAGCATGAATGTAAACATTTATCATAAACACAAAGATATAATAATAACTACATTTATTATTGCCTCTAGGGCATATCTCCAACACATCTTTCATGCACATGTTTAGAGTTATTTGATCCTAGTTTTCAATGCTTGCAAATGTTTGGATCTTTATTGTGAGGGTGCATGTCACCTCAATAATTATTCTGTTTATCACTTACCTACTCGAGGACGAGCAGGAGTTAAGCTTGGGGATGCTGATACGTTGGAAACGTATCTATAATTTTTGATGCTCCATGCTTGTTTAGTATCTACTTTGCTTTACTTGTCCACACCTTGAGGTGCTTTTTACATGTATTCTGGTACTAACCTATTAACAAAGTGCAACAGTGCGAGATGCCTGTTTTTTGCTGTTTTTGGTTTCAGAGAAGTTAGTAAAGAAATATTTTCAGAATTGTATGGGACAAAGGACAAAGTCAATTACTTTCCATGGGGAACAAGAAGTCCAGAGGAGAGCCGGAGGGGCCGGCCAGGGGGGCCAGACCCACCCCAGGCGCGGGTGGGCCCTCGCCCACCCGCGCCTGGCTAGGGTTTGGTGGCCCTGGCCGCCTCCTCGGTCTCCCCCTTCGCCTATAAGAAGCCCTCGATGCAGAAACCCTGAGTACCCGATCAGAAATCCACGAAACCGTTTGTAGCCAACGCCACCGTTGTCCCTAGATCAGGGGGATCTGAAGTTCTTCCCGGCACCCTGCCGGAGGGGAGATCATCACGAATGACTTCTCTCTGGTATGATGTGTGAGTAGTTCCACCTTGGACTATGGGTCCATGTAGTAGCTAGATGGTTGTATCTCCTCCTTTGTGCTTTTATGTATAGATCTTGTGAGCTCCGTTCATGATCAAGATCTAATCTATTTGTAATCATGCATGTTGTGTTTGCGGGGATCCGATGGATATTGAGATTATTATGTTAGTTTGATTAATGGTTTTGTCTTTATGATTCTATCATGTCTGTGTTGTTTGTGATCTTGCATGCTCTCCGTTGTTAGTAGCTATCTTGGTCAAGTAGTTGCTAGTGACTCCAAGAGGGGGTATTTATGCTCGATAGTGGGTTCATGCCTCTAGTTTTCAAGAGAAGTGACAATAATCTCTTCGGTTGTAGATGTGTTGTTGCTACTAGGGAGAAAACAACGGTCTCTTGTTCATGGAACATGTGGACTGTTTACCTTACACACATTGCTTAAAGCAGTTGTCTATTGCTTGCAACTTAATACTGGAGGGGGTTCGGATGATAACCTGAAGGTGGACTTCTAGTCATAGATGCAGTTGAATGGCGGTCTATGTATCTTGTTGTATTGCCCAATCAACCTCATAGGATCTTTCTGACTAGTAATTGCATTGTTATGCCTTGCTCAGTTCCTATCAATTGCCTCGCTATAATTTGTTTACCCTTCATGCCATGTTGTTTATTTAAGGAGAGCACCTCTAGTGAACTATGGACCCCGGTCCAATATTTACCATTGATACATCCTCCACTGCTACTTGTTTACTTGCTGCAAACCACCATTACCTTTCACACCATACGTTTAATCCTTTGTTACAGCAAACCGGTGAGCTTGACAACCTCACTGATTCGTTGGGGCAAAGTCTTGAGTTTGTGTTGTGCAGGTCTCCGTGTTGCTTGCAACACCCGTGTGACGTTTCCTTCCTCCTACTGGTTCGATAACCTTGGTTTCTTACTGAGGAAAAACTTGCTGCTGTGCTGCTTCACACCTTGCTCTTGGAGTTTTCCGACGAAGCACTCCCACTTGGACTAGCGCTGCATCAGTGAGCTTAACAACCTCACTGTTTCGTTGTGGCAAAGTCTTGAGTTTGTGTTGTGCAGGTCTCCGCGTTGCTTGTAACACCTGTGTGACGTTTCCTTCCTCCTATTGGTTCGATAACCTCAATTTCTTACTGAGGGAAAACTTGCTGTTGTGCTGCTTCATACCTTGCTCTTGGGGGTCCCAATAGACTCCACAAGCCATTAAGGAGTCACCATCAATACTATGGATGTGTTGCACGTAATCATTCGTGGGATAATACATCTCCTTGCAAGTTGATAAGATTCGTTGCGGGGATCGACGCATGTTCAACCTTGTCCTCGGCAAACTGCCGCTAGTTCGACACACGAGGGTATGCACTATTACTTCTTCCCTCACATATGATCCTGGTTATGCGCCAGAATTTCTTGTTTTGTGTAGTGTATTCGCTAACAATCCTCTCACTAGACGAGCACTCACTTGTTAGCAAATCCCATTTTTTTCCAATAGCTAAGAGCATCTCCACTACGGCCCCATTGCACTCCCCAAAGGCCAATTGGATGTTGACCCAAATTTTGGCTCACATCGGACCGGCACGCCCCAATACCCGCCATCGTTTTTTGGAGTCTAATAGAATAGTCAGCACTCCCATGATGGTCCCTTCATGCTAGGGCTATGCTGCGAGCGTCGACACACCACACCACGATGGATTTTGGCCGCGGGACTCTCCTGGTAGCCGCATAGGCGAACATCCTGTCTCTTCCCTCCATTTCCACTCCCTCCCCGCCATCACTGCTCTAGTTTCTTGGTCGGCGCTCTTGTTCCCACCCGTTTCCCAGAACTCACTGATCCCCCCTCCATCGCTGGCAGTATGCCTCAAAAAAAATAAGCCGATGGGGATGGCAAAGCCGTGATAGCCGACGCCGAAGAAGAAGTCGCCCACCATGTCTACAAAGGAGTGGGAGGAGGAGGCCACTAGGGTCAAGTACGGGACCCTGGGCTGAAAGAGGCGCCAGCAAGCGTCCTTGGCAATGGCTGCGGAGAAGGCCGCAATAGAGTCATTGCCTGGCCTCGGCAATTCCAAAGACGGCCACGTGTACCATGCTACCCCTGGAGGCACGCAAGGTAGCACGAACTTGTCAACGTACTTAGCATACTACGCAGAGAGCACAAACCCCTACACAGCGACATGCGTGCCAACACTCGAACCAGTGCCGTCGGCGAGTGATGATGACCCGGGGGTGATGGAGGTGGCACCGCTCTTCATTATAATCGATGTCGCCCTATGTTATTTTGGCAGCCGAACTTTGATGGCGATTTGTTATTTTGGCAGCCGAACTTTGATGGCCCTGATCGGCGTCACGGATGCGCCTGTCCGGACTGACGCGGGCACAGGCTGGCCCAGATACAGTCCGGCGATGGGCCTTCTTCTCTTAGGCTGGCCTGTCCGTTTAGGCCGCGCTGCTGTGCGCGGCTGACCGGACAGGCCGGACCACGATGTCAAATTGACCGTGGCCCGATTCAAACGGACAGAAACAGGCAGTTTAGGATGACCGGGTGCAGTTTAGGATGACCGGGTGGATCGGACCGGTGCAGATGCCCTTACTCTCTCTGTTTACTAATATAAGACCAAATACTTTAACTTCAAAATAAAATGAACCTAGGCAGTACATGTGTTAAAAAAAATCGAACCGAGCAAGTATAGTAAGTTTTTGTCATAAATTTTGTACAGTACGTTTGCTGCTGCATCTAGAGGTTTGACCGAGGAGCAACATCTTTTCGCGGCAGCAGCAGGCGATGGATGGGTTGATTCGGAAACGAAACGAGCGCCGCCCGAGGTCGCGCACCGTGGATGTGGTGACAAAAAAGGAGCAGCTGGAAACACATGCTCCATCTGTTTCAAATTACTTCACACGCACGCTTATCTAGATGAACTAGTATTCTTTTATTTTTCGTTTAAAAATTTTCTGAGATTTTTGAAATAGCTAGTACACATTTCATACTATCTAGTTTAAAAATTCTAGAATTTTTTAGATAAAAAATTAAGAAAGTACTAGCTCACCTAGATAAGAGTGCGCGCGAAAATTTGAAACAGAGGAAGTACGTACACAGCAGAACAGAAGAGAGGAGCAGGCCGCCTGCACCGCAGCAGCAGCATCGATCCGTCCCTCCCATAGTCTCCCATCAAGTCTCAGGCACCAACCCCAACGCCTCCTCCTTCTCCTTCCACCACTCTCTCTCTCTCTCCGCGCACACACGAACGGTCCGGGTACCCGTGCCCTGCCGACGGGCGAGGGCACACAGAGAGAGAGGAAAGATCCTTCGCGGGCAAAGGCAAACCATCATCGCCCGGGAAAAAGGATAGGAAAAGGCGCCTCTTCGCGAGCTGCACAGGATATAGCAACAATAAAGCAGCAGCGGGACGAGAAAAGATCTCCGTCGATAGCTTTACAGTTTTATTTTCTCCGCCAGATTTTTGATTCCCTCTCCTCTCCGCCCCATCATCGACCAATCACCGCATCGTCGTCCGTCGCCAGGTACGTGCCGCGCCTCCTCCTTGATCTCGATCGTCGCTCCTCCAGAGATTCTGTTTCGCTTCCGTCCGCGCGCGCATGTCGCCAGAGGACGTACATACTACTGTACGAGGCTAATCGACCGGTCGCCGATCCGCTGTTTCAGGCGACGACGACCGGCAGGAGGTACAAGTCAACGCCGGCAGGCGGGGGTGATCCCGCGCGCAAGATCCGAGGCCAACAGGGCCACACGACGCGCGTTCTTCAACAACAACAGCGGCGGCGGCGGCGGCGATGGGGTCGTTCAAGGGGCACGTGCTCCCCGGGACGCTGTTCCTCCTGGTGGGCGCGTGGCACGTCTGGGCGGCCATCGCGCGCTTCGCGGCCGACCCGCTCGCCTTCCGCCTCCGCGTCTGGAACCCCGTCGGCGGCAGCGCCGCCGGCGACAAGCTGCGGCACCTCGAGCTCTACGTCGTCGCGGGGGGCGCCTTCCTCGACATGTGCATCGAGGTGCTATACTCCACGCACCTCCACATCTTCGCGCCCGGGGGCGGGGTCAACCCGGCGCACCTCAACGACCTCGAGCACGGCGGCATGCTGCTCATGTTCTTCCTCCTCGGCGCACTCGCGCTCATCTCCCAGAACACCAGGTCTGTCACACACTATCCCATCCCCATCATCCCCGTTGCGCTCATGGCATATATGATCCTTCGAAGTCCATTCGATTCTTGTTTCATTCATCATAATTTTCTTCATTTCATTCTATTTTCACTTGATCATCACTGAATCAAATATCTGGAGTACAATAAATTTGCAAAAACCGGTCGATCGACCAATCATGATCCGTCCTACACTCGGCCTAAACTTCTCCGAATCTGGAAAAGGAAAAAGGGGATGGTTGTTAGGTCAGTTGGTTGGTGTTTTGACTACCGGGGTGTCGCATCTTCAATGTTAACAACAACAAAGGACAGGCTACAGGGAGAGAAGTATTGGCTGTTTCCAGGCTAGCCATGTGGGACTCTTGACTCACAAACCTCCTGTCCAACTTGGCTACCGCTGGTCTTTGATTCATTAATTGTGCCACAATTCTGTTTTGCAAAATTAAGGCTTCTTCTGCTTCTAGCATTTGCTTCAAGTCGAATAGTGAGGATATTCTCGTGAGTGACCATTGCTTTCAGCACAAAGCCAAAATCTATTATTATGCACATGAACGTAGCAAAAAGCTTATTATCAGCTCAAGCTCAATCATCATACTTCAACCGTGACAGAGAGACAGAGAAAGACACGGACAAGTTCCATGTTTACTTTCCATTTCTTTTATTTAGGAGTGGGAGGTGGGGGGCACTACAGGGCCCATTTCTGTCATTTCTTGGGTGCATAGATAAACCAAGAGTAGCGGATATGGAACCTGACTCTGTTTCACATTCGGTACTAGTACTTGGGGGGCCCTACTTTGATCCCAAGTGGAGCTTCTGTGTAACCTTTTTGCCCTGCAATCATATTGTCATCTTGTTTCAGCTTTGTCCCTTCAGCCATTGTTAAAAAATAAATAAACAGCGGCGTGTCTCATTGTAAAAGTACACCTCAATCATCACTCAAATCATACAACTGTTTTTCCCTTATAAAAATAAATAAATCATACTAGAACTGTTTTGGTTTCTTGAGTGCAAGAAATTTATTCGAATGGTTAACCTGACGAATTTAGTGTGCAAATGATTTTGAACTGAGAGTGAAGTGAACTTGATGGTTCCTTCTCGTAATGTGTCACAAAGAAGTTCTACTTTTGATTTCTTTATTATTTAGGAGTGGGAGGTGGGGGCAAGGGCCATTCTGTCGTTTCTTGAGTTATTACATAGATAAACCAATAAGGATATGGAACCTGACTCTTTCCCATTCGATCAGTACTTGGGGGCGTCCTGCTTGATCTCAGTGGAGTTTATGTGTAACCTTTTTGTCCTGCAATCATATTGCCATTTTGTTTTATCTTGTCCCTGCAGCCATTGTTAACAAAAATAAGTGCCTCATTGGAAAAGTACACATCAATCGTTTACCCAAATCATGCAGTGGTTTTGGTTTCTTGCGCGCAAGGAATGTAAGTGAATAACTAAGGATAACCTAACGAATTGGTGTGCAAATGATTTTGAAATGTGAGAAGTGATTGGAGGATTCAACTTAAATGATTCCTTTCTGTAAACTGTTACGAAAAGTTTTACTCCTACTTAGCATTTTCACATCTAATTCCCTGCTGATTTACACTGTGCTTTAAAGTTCGTAGCAGTTCATTCCAATTTGTAAGTATCTCAGTGAGCTAACATGAGCTTTCATTGGCTATCACCGCAAGCAGGTACCTGCCCCTGACGGAGGGTGCGCTGTGCCTGGTATCGGCGACGGCATTTACAGCGGAGTTCCTGCTCTTTTACTTCCACTCAACAACTCACCAGGGACTGGAAGGATATTACCACTACCTCCTGGTCCTGCTCATTGGTCTCTGCGTCGTCTCCAGCGTCCTTGGCGCGCTCCTCCCGGAGAGCTTCCCTGCTGATCTGGCCAGTGGCATGCTTATCACCCTGCAGGGCCTGTGGTTCTATCAGACGGCGTTCACGCTCTACGGGTCGATGCTCCCCGAGGGGTGTCACCGCGACGCTGACGGGCACATCGACTGCCACGGGCATGCTGCTGGGGAGGGCGCGGAGCAGCTCGCCAATTTCCAGCTCTTCGCGTACGTCTTCCTCGTGTTCGTCTACACCCTAGGCTGCTATGCCGTCGCTGCCGCTAGGTACGGCCACCCGGACCTGAAGACGATGCACGCCATGGCGATGGAACGCCGAGATAATGGCATCGACAGGGGTGGATTCGTGGCGACGCTGTCACGGGAGCAAGGCGTGATCTAGTGGCTCGGATGCTGCTTCGCCATTGTTGTCTTGGTTTTGGTACAGAAAGTACAGGTCACACGCATATATATGGCTGGGCAATTCGGGAGCTCACATCATTGTAGGGTACAAGGAGAGTGAAGAACTGCACATAATTACGTTGGGGGTTAATTACACAGGGAGACACATATACACTTGTCTTCGTTTGCGGTGAAGATTACAGACTTTTTCCATGATGAGAGGATTAGCATAAGTTACTCCCAGATGTTCTTTTCTTACTAGAGAAATTTTTTACTCGAGAGATGATACTACTAGCAATCGTGTTGCGTACACCAGGTGTGGAACTAGGTGATGAGTGTTTTGGAGTACACGGCACAATTGCTGAATCATCTGTTCACCTTATTCATCAGAGTTGTGATGAATTTGCATAGTCACACAAAGTATGTGAGAAGAATACATGTGCTTAGCCTGTGGTGGTGCTGTTTATATTCTGATGTTCGCTGCTGGGTATGGTTATTCGAGTGTTTGTTTTCCCGTAGCCCGTAGTCTTTTTGGTTTACCTCTGTAAGCATTTTTGGGTCTTCTTGGCGTTTGTTTTCCTTACGAAACAGGAAAAAAAACTGCATAATGGAGTGTTTTCCCAGTCTAAAATTTGTTTCCTAAAATCTGATGATCTCAAATCTATGATATCCAAACAACCACGATGGAAAAAAAAACTGCATACTGGAGGGTTTTTCTGACGAGAAACAAGAAATCTTTTTTTAAAGCCAGCAAAGACACGATGAGGAGTTGATTATTGGTGGGAAATGTACGATTTTTGTCGAGAGAAATCAACAAAAAGGTGCAGATAAATGAGAAGGCAAATTAGTTTTGTCCTAGTAATAAAACTGGAAAAAAAATAAACGACGCCTGAGAGATTCGAACTCTCGCGGGGAAACCCCATGTACTTAGCAGGCACACGCCTTAACCACTCGGCCAAAGCGTCGTTGTTGTTACTCATCGCAAGTGCTATTATATATAGTGTCAGTAGAATTTTCTGCCTTTGGTATCCCGTTCTGGTTTTGACCATTTCAATTCAAAAGTTCCAAACTGGGAAGGACCTTTCACTTTTTTACTTATTTATTATATATCGGCACTTTTTGTCAATTCTAATCTACTGCGTATGGGTGAGTGCAAGTGAAAGCTTTTCTTGTATAACTGCAAAAAAACTAAAATCCAAAATTACATTTAAACAAAATACACAATCCTATGTTGACATGTATACACGATTAAAGGGGTCTAGAAAATTCACACAAGTATGGTCGTTAATTCCATCCTCCAACTAGAAGAAATTGTTGCCTAAAGGTCATCACTAGAGCTGTGGAACAGCATATTTTACCCTCGATCTGGTCTCCAGCTGATTTTCTGTTCTCTTCACAAATTCATACACAGGCGAACCAGAACCCTCGCCACGTCCTCCTCTGGTTACCTGGCCACGGCCGGCCAGGATTTGATCACGTTGGAGCTAGACGATATGCATGCTCAAACTAGCATCAGCCAGTCAGTATCCCCCTGCTGCACCAGCGAGCATTCTTGGTCACGACGCGCCGGCCACCTCCTCCACCATCCTCGCCGCCTCCGCCATGCTGGGCCGGCTCTCCGGCGCGGCTTCGGTACACTCGACGGCGATACGCACCAGCTGCACGGCGGAGGCCCCGCCGGCGGAGGCGATGACGGGGTCAAGGATCTCGCGCTCGCTGCCCTCGGTGACCGCCGCGGCCGCCCAGTTCACGACGTCGGTGCCGCCACGCGCGTTGAGGAGGTACTGCGAGGGGAACCTCCCCGTGACGAGCTCCAGGAGCACCACGCCGAAGCAGTACACGTCGGACCTGGCCGACACGGGCACGCGCTGCTGCTGCTGCTTCTGCTGCGCGCCCGCGGCCTCCGGCGCCCGGAACGAGAACATGGCCTGCGACAGCTGCGGCGCGTTGACGAGAGGGAAGAAGCCGTAGTCCACGATGTGCGGCTCCAGCTTGGCGTCGAGGAGGATGTTCCCTGACTTGAGGTTCCCGTGCGGTGGCGTTGGCGGCGGCGCGTCGAAGTCGGCGCCGTCCATGCTCTTGAACCGCGTCGCCGGGATGCCAAGCTTCTCGTGGAGGTACGCCATGCCGCGCGCCACGCCGAGGGCGATCCTCAGCCGCGTCGGCCAGTCCAGGATCACCCTGTTCGGGCTCTGGTCCCCTGCGCCAAATTTAATTGATTAATCAAGTTGTTAGGCGATCGATCGATCGATCGATCAACAGAGCAGAGTAGTAGTAGTACCGTGGAGCACGTAGAGGAGGCTGCCGCATGGCATGAACTCGGAGACGACGAGCTTCTCCTCCTTGCGGTAATGGTAGCCGAGTGGTGAGAGAACGTTTGGGTGGCGGAGCTCGCCTAGCGTACGGATGTGGTTCTCGAACTCCTCGCGCCCGGCGCGGTTCATGTCGCGCATGCGCTTCACGGCCACGGTGATGCCGTTGCGCATGGCGGCCTTGTACGCGGACCCGAGGGTGCCGTTGCCCAGCACCTCCGCCGACGCCTTCATCATGTCCTGCAGCCCGAACTCTCCGATGGACCTGTTCATCAGCACGAACTCGTCCATCCGCTTGCCTCCGGCTCCGGCGCCGGCGCCGCCGCCTCGGCTGCTGCTGCCCTCGCCTTGGCTCGACCCAGCACCGGCCGCCATCACCATCGCCGCCTCCGAGGTCGTAGCGGCGGCGGGCTTGGGTGGAAAGCCGGGCCCCGGCCCGGTGCTGACGCTGTCGTAGTAAGGCGGCGCCACGCTGTTCCGCTGCTCGTCCTGCCGCAGCATCAGGACCATGGCCCCAGAGACCAGCGCGATGACGAGCAGGATGATGCCGATGACAACCACGATGCTGGTCTCCTCCTGCACGGCGAAGTAGTCGGCCGCGGACATCGGCGCCGGCGAGGGCTCCGGCGCAGCCACGGCCTCGCACGCCCCGGCATCGCTCCCCGGCGCGCCGCAGAGGTCGTGGTTCCCGGCGAACGCCGACTCGTTGAAGCGCGCGACGACAGCGCTCGGGAGCATGCCCGTGAGGCGGTTGTTCGACACGTTGAACAGCCGGAGAGCCGCCGGGAGGCGCTCGGGCACGGGGCCCTCGATCTTGTTGTGCTCGAGGTGGAGCTCCAGGAGGCGCTTCGCGCCGGCGATGGCGGCGGCCGGAAGGACGCCGGAGAGGTCGTTGTTGTCGAGGTAGAGCTTCTTGAGCCACCGCATGTTGGCGAACAAGTCGGCGGGGACGGGGCCGGTGTATCCGTTGTGCGACAGGTACAGCGCGCGGAGGCTGCGCACGGTGGCGAGGCTCGCCGGGAGCGGGCCGGTGAAGGCGTTGCGCTTGAGATTGATGGAGTGCAGGCCCGGGAGGTTGGCGAGCGCGGAGAAGTTGAAGGCGCCGGAGAGGTTGAGGTGAGCGAGCCGAAGGCCGATGAGGCTGCCCTTGTAGCACTGCACTCCGGGCCAGGGATTGGTGGCATTGCACGGCGCGGGCGGCGAAGACGGCGACCACGCCTCTAGCGCGTTGGCCGGGTCCTTGAACGACGCCTTGAGGCGCAGGAGCGCCGCTGCCTCGGTGCCCGGCGGGGAGGCATCATCGGGCTCGGCAGCGAAAACGACCTGGCCGCCGGCGAGGAGGAGGAGAAGAGTGGAGAGCCGGAAGGCTAGGATGAGGGTGACCATGACCGTCTTGGCGGAGGTCAGAGCCTTTCCTCTAGTTTTCTTCCAGCCTCTGTAAATTAATGTTTCCTGCCTTTCTTGGCTTTGCCTCTTCTGCTTTTTGTCACCAGTAGTTTCGCATGAAGATTTGGGGCCTAAAAATAGTATCACACAAGATGAGAACAACAGGTGATCCATGGAGATGATACAATGCAACAGGTTTGCCAATTTTTTCGTCAACAAAAAAAAAAAGTGTAATTGTGTACACTTGAGAGTAGGTTGGTTGTTTCTTTTTTTTTTCCATGAGAAAAATGAGGCAGGTAATATGGCTCTTGGTCCTGCAAGTCTGCCCTAAAATTAGGAACAATGGCAAACTAGGCAAAGATTAATTTAGTATTCCTTCTTCAGGCATGTATACCATGTTGTAGAAATCAATGCAGGGTGTTCTGAAAGGAGACATGTCTCCTATAGCAGCCTGGAATTTAACATGCTCCCGCAAAGATAAATCTTGATATGTAGTAATTAAAATATGGAGATTGTTTACCTTTGTTCAGGAACTAACATACAAGATCGACATCCATGAAATAAGGACAGGAAATTTTTATCTGTACACAACAGCCGTCATTACTGTCTCTCGCTACATTTTCGTGAAAGGGTCATGAAATGTTCTTGTTGTATCTCTATAACTGAAGTAGGTAACCACTATATGCACAGATGCACTAGCACGAATGCTCCTAACTAGCACAAAAAATCCAACAAGAAGGCTACATTTGTCATATGTACACACAACAGAGCAAGCAGACATCGAACACTCGGCTTGCCTGGCCTCCAGTCCTGAATATTCCTTGTTTCTATTATCGGCATTCTTGCTTTGAAAATTTGAAGATCTCGGCGATGAGCTCCAAGGGAAGACCTTTCGTCTCCGGCACTCTTAAGTAGACAAACAGAAGAATAATGGAGCACATGAATGCATAGACACCGCATGCTCCTGTGAGCCCAATGGTACTCAGCATCACTGGAAAGCAGTATGTCGAAAGCAGTCTCCCGAACCAGAAGGAAAGTGCACAAAAACTTGCACAGGTTGCACGGGCCCTGGTCGGAAACATCTCGGAGCACAGAATATTTGGTATGGGGCCCAAACCAACGACGTAAGAGGAGAAGCAAATGTTCAACGTTACGTAGAAGAGGACTGCTTGCGCCACAGATCCCATGTTCATTATGGAGGACAAAGATATTGTACTGAGTGACAACATCAGGATAGGAGTAGTGACGAGGAGAAGACCCCTGCATAAAATGTACAAAAGTCTGAATCGGGGCTTTTTCCTAAGAACATGCAAGGATTGATGTCTTCAAAATCATGAGACAGGATGTAGAGTTTATTCCCGTATACGACATTAAAATGAAGTGTTGATGAAACGATGGACAATATTGATAAATTTATTGCTAGATGGTAAGTGGAAAACATAATCAAGGTAAGAAGTGCTTCAGAATGTTTGCTAGGAGTACCCCAGATAGATTACCACAGCAAAGATAAAAGGAAGTACTGAACATGGAGAAAGCGAGTTGTTCTAAAAAAAACATGGAGATAGCAACTATGGAAGTGTAAGAGAACTGTTGGAATTTTAATAACAGAAAAAAAAAAGAACAGACCCAGTGCTAGAAGCTCCCACACCGGGTGGGGTCTGGGGAAGGATTATAGAGGCAAGCATTACCCCTGCAAAGTGCAATGCAGAGAGGCTGCGTCGAACCCAGGACCTCCTGGCACAAGTGGGGACTACTTCACCACTGCGCCAAGGTCATACGGTGAAGGTCATACGGTGAAAAAATGTACTGACACTTCCTTCTAAATGCAAATATTTTGAATGTTAGTCTCAGAGTTAACCTTCGTCCACAGATATCCATCAGCATCATTGAAGCGGTTATGCAAGGCAGCATGAGCAAAGCATTAAGGGCACTTATGAGGATTGCTGTTGAATGAGCACCAAGTCCAATGTCTGAAAACAAGCTAACTACTCCAACTTGTTCAAGAATATGAGGACTGTACCGGAGAAGGCCATTGATTCCTGCAGACTGCATTTCCAAGAGATGGCGAATAGTAAACAAGCTATTAACATAAATAGCAATCTGTGCAGTTCACAACACGGAAGGATTGTGAACTGAGCTTCCTGCTCAAATCATGTACATGAATGTGTATTGATGACAGAGAGAATTGTACCTCCTGAAGTGCTTGAATTAACATGCCATGGCACAGAGCATGCCTGACTCCTGGCTGAAGAAGTACCCTCCATTTAGGCTTTAAATCAGCGGTTTCAGATAGCCGGACAATTTGTTGTCTCGACGGATGTCTCCTTGTGCCTTCCACATCATGATGTGCAGGCTGATGAGAAAATAACACCGCTTCATGGATTTCTTCTTCTTCTTCAATGTCATGATCATGTAAAGAAGCCACAAAATCTTGCACAAGTCCTGTTGTGCCATGCCTTCTTAAATATGAAGAACTGCCTTCAGAGGTAAAGGGTGCATTTGTACCATATCCTTCTGCAGTTGCAGCCTGAGAAAGCAGAGAAGCCTGTAAACCATCTCCATTATTGCCTTCGTCACCAGGATAAGCCTCCCTATTCTGTTGAGCACTGACGTCCTCTTCCCTGTACTCATCCATCCGTTCACGTTCTACAAAATTAAAACTGTTGAAGGCCGGGAAGAAATTGTTTCTCACACCTCCTGTTTCTGACATATTCTCATGTATACTTCCAAGAAGATCAACTAGTGGGTCTGAAAGGTGCCAATACAAACTATTATAACGTGAGAGCTGGCCGGTACTGGTTCGAACAAAACTTTGGCCTTGAGCATTGCTAATAGCATTTCCTCCAATGCCCATGCCTGGTATAATGTTCATACCATCCACAATAAGAGATATTTCACCTGCAGATTTATGAGATGTCATGACTCATGATGAATTTATGCTTCTTTAAATGATGAAAATAAGATAACGCACATTTAGTTGTTATGATTCAATTAACGAAATCTACATGATGTAAGTTAATAATACTATCACATGTGAAAAAACCTCCCTTGCCATTTCTTAAATCTTGTTTTATCAACATTTTATCCGTGACCTATCATTCACGGTGAAATTTTCTTTTTGCGAAAACGTAAAAAGCTTTGCGTTTCAATTCATTGATAGAAAAGAACTAGTTTTATTTCTCTTGTCAAGTGCAAATTGGTACAAACTCCTCTTACAGTTAATTTAAAGCCAGTGTGATAGGTAGGGTTATTCCTTTTTCAAAGCCAGGCCGATAAATAGGGTTTTTTATTCGAATCCTTAGCCTGAAAAAAAAACATGAAAACCCCCATCCAAACACCCACTGATCAGAAAATTTCGCAGTACAAGCTTGTCTTATTATGTAAGAGACTGTATTACATATTTTGGAGGCAAGCAGAAACTAAAGAGAAGTTCTGACTTCCAAAATCATTCTCTCTTCAAGCTCCTCCCTTCTCCTTGTCTTGGCTATATAACAGCACGGCGATGAAAGAGCTATCACATGGTGGACCCCCCCCCCCCCCCCCTTTTTTTTTTCTTTTGGTATGTTTGCCTCTTAGGAGGATTGTAAACAAACTCCTACCTGTTCAATGAAAAGAAACACAAAGTCCTTCGCGTTTTCTCGAAAAAATAATCTATGGTAAATATCTATCTTAAGTTCAACCGATAACAACAATATTTTCCAAACATACATGTAGTTTGTGTTTTCATGTTGTCAGAGTCACAACTAGACATTTCTCAACTAAAATTCTCATGACTACATTTTGTATGCAACTCGTAACTATTTTCAGTTACCATTTCCCCTGTTGACATTTCACAACTAACCATCTTCAGCTAACAGTAAATGTGAATAAATAGTTGAAGTTGGTGGCGATATTCTCACCTGAAACATCATCCTTCCCTCTAAGCCACTGTAGAGAAACTCTGGCCTCACTAATTTTTCCATCGCTTACAAGCCACCTAGGCGACTCTGGCAAGTAGAACACCAATAAAGCAAAGTACACAATGGAAGGAGCAAAAATTGAGCCAATCATAACTCTCCAGTTAGGAGAAGACACCAGGGTCATCCAAAATATCATGCAATAGGAAAAGATTATCCCAACGATGAACATAAACTGTGGCATAGTTCCCAGTGATCCCCTCATATCTGGCGAAGATGTTTCTGAGATATAAATTGGGACACATGTGAAAACCAAACCACTTCCTGATCCAACAATTAGCCTTGCTAGGAGTAAAGTGTAGATGTTTGGAGACCACAGCGTTAGGACGCCACCGGAAAATAATAGCAGAGATGAGTAAATCAATACAGCACGTCTTCCAAGCCAATCTGATAGTGATCCAGAGAATATTGTGACCACAACGGCCCCAAAAACTGAAACTGCTACAATTATTCCCTCGATTGAATGTCCATACTCTAAGTCAAATTCCTTCTCCATATGGGGATTAGCCTCTGCCAGATAATTAATACCAAGTTAGTATGATTGTTTGACATGCTTCCTTGGAATAGAGGAAGTTGAGTTCATCTAGAGGTAGAGTCTAGCACTAATGCTTCAGGAAACAATTAGTAACTCATGACAAATCAATGCCATACTACAAGTAAGAGAATTACCTAAAACTGTTGTAAAATCCCATCCAAGTAATATATAACCAATAGAAACCGCAACAGCAGAAAACACTGTTGACTTCATCTTTTTATCAAGTACTATAGGCCACAGCACTTACCAGATAACTCGTGTACCTGAAAATATGGATACCTGTAAGAAACAGTTGCTTAATAATAGATCCAATCAAACTTCTGTCTCCTGACACAACTATGTTAGATGGAAAGTTGGATGCTTAGGAGTTAGAAAATCAATGCTTGCCCTTTAATCCACTGCATTGCTATTGCACTTATGCTGCAACATATGAACTTCGTCAACAGTACAGCATTATTTATGTGACATGTCAAAAATTCATGTGCCACCCCATACCTCATTTACTATGTTTGTTATGTTTTCTAAGGTGAATGGTAAACTACTTATATATTTAGTTGCATGGCCTAAGGATGCTGCACCTGTGAAAGCATGGTAAGCTGGAGATGGTGCTGAAAGAAACAAGCCAACAAATATTATATTAGCTCTTGCTGACCCAACTGGCAACCACATTAATGAATAATAGCCCTTATAAATGCTAGAATGGTTCGATCTGATTGTCATGGGGAATAATTAAGCAAAACGTTGAGATAGATGAATATGTCTTGAGACTTGGAAGGCCAATAATATTTACATGAAAAGCTATAAGTGGTCACTGCAATCTTCAAGACATACCAAATTGAAAGTATGATGCCATGTATAACTAGAATACGTAAACCCTCTCTCTAGAGAAAGCATCTTTCTTGAATATTGGGAACGGTTCTGAAGCAGCGTCTATGCTAAAATGCATTACAAGTTCAGCAGAATAGAATGCACAGAAATGGGTGTCCTTCATCACCATGCAACAAGACTAATGACTCAATAATTATTGGTTGGAACAGAGGAATAGTCAACTGTCTCTTTACAGTTCTGCTGGTTTTGGGATAAATTCAAAACTGAACCAAACATATATTCAAGTAATAATTGAAGAGGAACTAGAAACATAATTGCAGCCAGCATGATCAATGTGATCTCTCAAAGTACCGTCGCATCAACTGAAGACTGGCAGAAATAGGAATTGTGGGCATCATGTGGTTTACATGAATTCTCTATCCTGCAGATTAATCTGTAAAGAAAAATGAAAGTGAATATTAGAGACCAAACATTCACACTTCACATCAAGTTCTTCATGCAAGGAAAAGTGAAAATAAATTCTCTAGCCTAGGGAACATTTTTAGGTACCAAGTTCTTCTTCAACTATTGCTGCCTTAAAAAGGTTATTTATGAAAATGCTAGTTAAATTTTATCTCTAGGCCATCACAGTCACACAAATATGAGATAACCTTAACACTAAAGATCACAAAAAAAACAGCATAGTTTGGTGGGCCCCTAATTACTTCTGAATTATAGCACCAATTGAATAGTGTGTTGTTAACCTTGGCAATTTAAATGCTAAAGGAGAATCTTCGGTATCAGTACCTTGCATGCATGCATATACACTATATTTTGATCCCCTGTTTCTTGAGAAAAGTAATAAATCTGTGTGTATAATGTTTTTAGACAGAATGTACATTTACATCCATGGCATATTGGAGTGCTAGACCTTAACATTGAAATGCAGGTACATTAAAGCTGTATATGCATTCATGTATTTCGAGTCCAATTGTTTGAAAGACAAGTAGCGGCTTCCTACATACATCAATACACAGAGACAATGAAGATGGTACTCATGCACTGTGACAACGAAGATGACTGGCCATGGAGATATTAACATACACTCGCCAAGACAGCAAGAAGACACAGGAATTTTAATGGGCTAGGGTGAAAGTAAATAGCCAACAAAACGAGGTGCTAGCTATGCTTCAAAACCCGTATGTCTGATTAGACACATTCCTATTCTAACATACCATGCAATGGATCGACTGGCTATCTGATTAGACATTTCCTACTCCAACATACCATACAATGGACTGGCCAAGCTGAGCAGATCATAGAATGGTTTTGCTGTTGAGAAGGTTGTGAAGAAATCAAATGGACATCGCTTTAATCAATGTTGAGTAAGACCATGCACTATGTGATATAAAAGCGAACCATAGCCTGTATTGAATCGGCTCAACACATAGTGGAGCATCGGTTCTTCGGTTCTGACAGAAGAAGCGAACCAATTTCTTGGTTCGGTTCCTTGCAGAAGTTCTATCAGAAGTATGGTACTAGGCCCACTTGCCATAGAGAAATGTCTAAGCAAAGTCTAGCTGTGATGAAAGAAGAAGTTATATAAAATATAGATTTGCATGCTCCACCGATCTGACACATGCCAGGAAGAAAGCGACTCAACACTACAGCTAATTCAAAGCGACTCAATAATCTGACACATTTTTGCATGAGTCGGCGCAACATAGTGCATGGTCTAATGAAGTCATCTTAACTATTCAGAATTTCGTCGCTTTAACCAAACAGTATTGAAGTCGAAATATGATTTCACAATACACCGTGTGCGGACTTAACCAAACAGTAGTATTAAAGTTGAAATATGATTTCACCATACACATGGGCGAACTCTACCAAACCTAGCCACGAACTGTGAGGTCAAACTGGCTAGTTGGCAGAATCTCCTAGTTAGTCAGAGCACTGGAATACACCCACCGTCCACTAACCAAACCATGTGTTCTCGATTTTTATCTGTACAATCAATTTCATCCATTCGGCCCAGGGCCAGGGGCGGATCTAGACGGTGTGCCCGGTGTTCACCGGCACGCCCAGAAATTGTGAAGGTCAGTGGGATTAACTAATCGCTAGAGGAAGACAACCTCATACCTCGTGCTGCGCCGCTGCAGCTGCTTGAGGAGGGGGAGTGAGCAGAGCAATGGCGGGGAGGGGAACGTGAGGTGGTCTCCGCCTTTTTTGGGAGCCTCCGCAGCGGAGACGACAGCACAGCAGGGAGACAAAACCAAAATGACGACGATGATTAGATGAGGGAAAAAAGCGATGATTGCTTCTGCACCGTTCATTGCTGAATCAACGGCTAAGAGCGTCTCTAATAAAGACTGTAAACAGTCTAAAACTGTAAAATAACCGCCAGTTTTCCGTTTGCGCGACAGTCAGTCGCTCTAGTGAACCCCGTAGAAGGTGACGGAACTGTATTCCGGTTTGTCGTCCGCGTAGAAACGGAGTGGCGAAACCCTAGATGTTCGGTGCAGAGGGCCAAACTGAACAAGCCCTGATATGGGTCTCCTTGTGGATTTACCTTAGGGCGGCCCGATCTTCACAGATTTTGAGGCCAGGAGTGAGGGGAGACACGATGAACACGATAAACGCAACACAAACGCAAGGTAAAGATACAAACGCATGCAAACACAACCCGATTCGATTTGCTCCCGTTGGTTCGAATAAACAATCCAATAGAATCCTCGGCGAGAGACCATGTGATAGAATCATCAAAGAAGATATCGGCAAACCGATGATAGAATCCAAATCAAAGGAGAGAGCAGCAACCAAGTAGAATCCCAAATGGTAGAGACCTAACACTACTAGAATCCTTGATAAGGAGAGACCAAACACTTGAGGAGGGTCTTGACGACTTGGAGACGAACACCGAACTCTAAGGCCTTGTACAACTCATAGATTAACTATAGAGAGGGGTTCCCATCTAGAGTTAGGCACATGCCTTCTTTCATCTTCAACTCTAGGGTTTACATATGTGGTGGGGAAATATATATAGGCCAGCCACGAGCTAGGGGTAGTTTAGGCATAAATAGAGAGTTTTGGGCGTTACATGGGTCAAGCCCATCTTAAGGCTCGCAGGCCTATTACTCTTGCACCGGAGACTCCGGGGTCGATGGGCCGGAGACTCCGGTTGAGGATGCGGTCTCCGGGGTAGTATCTAGGGCGACGTACAGAGACTTCCAGGCAATGGTCCGGAGTCCTGTCCAGAGTCCTTGGGGCGCTCGGCCGGAGACTCCGGGGTCTGGGGGCGGAGACTCCGGTCCTTGTTTAGCAGCTTCTTGCGTCTCCTCTTCCAGGCCTCTTGCTTGGGTGTCTTGGCTCCTGGTTCATCCTTGTCGCATCCTCTTGGCATCATGGCCATGGTCCTATTCATATCATGGGCATTTATCTTTAGTAGAATTCCATTCACATGATAACCAAAGGAGGGCGAGATATAGAACGAATTCACCTTTGTGGGTTTGGTTGGTATAGTATGATGTAGACCCATGGTGAACACCATGTGTTGGGCTGCATCATCTCCCCCCGCTTAAAACGAGTCGTCCTCGACAAAGTTCCATCATCATGTAAGGAGAGAGATGTACCCATGGTTTTGAGCTTGTATGTGGTTGGATCTCCGGTGTCGTAGCCTTGTTCAAATTGGTTGAAGATCTTGAAGTTGATCTTGTCATCAAGGTGTGGTTGGGATCTTGTAGCATGTTCTTTGTAGGTGGTTGTTGAGCTTGTGTACCTTGCAAAATCGACAAAAGAGAGAGAGAGTTGTATGATTTGGATTGTTAGTATGGGTCACGCTCAAATCTCTTTTCTCATTTTTGGTGGCATGCGACATGTCACTCATGATTTTACCACTCATTTGAGGCTTGTGGCACTCACTTGCGTGTTGGTGCTTCACTCTCTCACCACTCAAACATCACAAGGATCCTTAGCTTGCTTTATCTTGGGTAGCGATGTCATGTTAGAAGCGATAACTTGGCTTGGAGTCATAGGTTGGAGCACAAACGTCTTGTCATTCCACTTGAAAGAATATTGGTTGCAGGTACCATCATGTAGTGCGCCCTTGTCGTATTGCCAAGGTCTTCCATGAAGCATGTGACGCACGGTCATTGGCACGACATCACACTCGATGGTGTTTTGATAGGGGCCAATCTTGAAGGAGACGTTGACCTTGTGCTTAATTTGGATGGTGCGTGACCCAGCATACCACTGCATGTGTAGTACACTATATTCGTTGACATGACATCCACAGAACACCGTTCCGTAAATATCACATCTCTCAGAGTGGTACAACAGAAACATTGCGGGTCCATATTACAAACATACACACATTATTATTATTACAATACCAGAAGTTCAAGACTTCAAAAGATTCAACTTATAAACCATATATAAAGTGTTTTGGTGGAAGTTTTAAAGTGACAAATTCAACTCCGAATTGAGCTCAGCAGCTTATTATTATATATTGTTCATGTCGTTCGGCTCAATTGGTTACTAATACTAAGGCAGTTATTCTGACTCATTGTGCTCTCCTCCATAGACGATGTCGTATTCCACCCCTTCTACAGCACCGGATAGATCTGGCTCCTCGTAGTAGACCTCCTCTTGGCTCTCAGCTGCATACATTGGGGTATCTTTTGGATCCTCAGAGTCTAAGCAGGGGATCAAAGGAAAGGGTGAGTAACAGCGTTACCCAGCAAGTTCATTATATGCAAGGTGGGAAGTTTGATGCTCTATCTACCACCTCGGACTATTAGTCCTTTGGGCAGTTTTCGTAAATATTTCTTCAAAGATTGATTTTATTGTTAAAAACTATGCCCATTAATCTTCACAGGTTGACTAGAACTTTCATGGAGTTCCTTTCCTGTCGCATTCGTAGCTCCTTCCTGGAACAGGGAGTAACAAGTTATAGTTCTTACACTCTATAGAGGTGCGTTACTTTATCCATGAGAGATCAACTCCTTGTTGCACAACCGGGCGTACTTTCCCATCCACAATTCCATAATGTCGGGCCCAGTAGGTGATCCAAGCCAATCATTGCCCTTTCCGCGATCCCGCATGTTTGCATGATCCTTCAGGGCTGGCTCACCTCCATTAAGCCCCCTTTCGGGCAGGCTAAAACCCTGATGAGTTCCCAAAGACTCTATGAGCTGGTGATGCCTCTGGCAAGTACCATATAGGTCCGACTATACCTCCGACAGCCACTCATAGATAATATATACACCAAAAACATGAGGCCTAAGGGTGCCCACCCATATGTTGGATCCGTACAAGGAATCGCAACGTCACGTTGAGGTCGTCTTGCCTAAATACGAAAGGAAAAGGATACAACTGACTTCTCTGTTCCATTCCAAATCTCATGGTTAACGCGTGATATACGACGCTAGAATCACTGATGTCATGGGTTGTTAATTCCTAGGTGATTATCCTTGTTGTAAATAGAAACTTAAGTTCTATTGCTCCTCTAATCCATATCATCACTTAGGATGATATCAATATTTATTTGTTTTGAGAAAATAATATTTTGTTTATTTGCAACATAGATGATAACACACAATTTATAAATACTTTTATAAAGACTCTTCAAAGCACATGAGAAAGTGATGAACTTGCCTTGTGATTGCAAGGTAGTGAAGTCAGATGCTTGCACTGGACCTTGAGCTTCTATGTCTACAAAACATCATTATTGCCTAGTAAGGACAATATCTAAAGAAGCAAAAATGAATATGCATAGTAATGTAATGCATCATTTCTTATTTATTTCCTTTATGTGTTTTACCCAATATTTTAGTTTTCTGGAATTTCTTTAGGTAATTAAGAAATTCATTTTGAGAAATAACTTTAATATTTTATAAATATTATATTCAGTATTTTTTATAATGTAATATATTATTAATAGAGTTAAAAACTAATTTTTAGTTAATTTTAACTCTTATATTTATTTATGTAATAATTCTTTTTAAGAATAAGCATTTTAATTAAGGATATTTTATTTTGGTATCTTCAAGTATTCATTTAGTATTTTTCTAAAATACTATAATAACTAAATATAACAAAAGGTATTTTTATTCATTTTTATGTATTTTCTCGATTTTTATAAAATTACATAAGGAATATATATATTATAAAATCTTTAACCTAAAATTCATTTACTAAAAATTAGGTTTCTTAATTTAATGTAATAGGTTATCTTATTATGAATCTAAAAATGTATTGTTTACATTTTTAAGGCTTTTATTTTATTTTCTAAAATTTATTGAATTCTAGGGGTATTTTGGTCTTTTACTTAAATTATTAAAAGCCTTTCAGGATTTGGGCCAACCCATTGGGCTATTTGGGCCAATCTTGGCCTGGTCAAAATATCCTCCCGAAGTGGTACTGGCCCTATCGGCCCAGTACACTATCTTCTCTCTCTGTCTCTCTCGTCCTCACCTCTTCTTCTTCCTCGACCCGTGGTTGTCGACACCGCCGTCGTGCGATTCCCGTCGCCGTGGTCCTCTCTGGCCTCCGCCGTGGTGCATGGCGTGGTTGTTAACCCTGCTCCTTCATCTAGTCCAATTCGATTTGGATTTGGGGCTCTCATGCGGCCAGGCTAGCTTCGTCCTGAACCCTAGGGTTTGGAGTGGTGTCGATGCTGCCGTCACCGCTACTCCGGTGGTGCTGTGGTGGTGCTGCTCAACCTCAAGCGTTGTTGTGGACGCCACCTCAGCTTGGTGCGGGTTGCAGCGCCCCTTGGGTGCTCCCCGTGCCGCCGTGTGTTCGTCGGCCCCTCTGCTTCCTCTTCTAAACTACAGCGAGGACCCATTGTGAGTTTGATCTTGATCTTCCCCTCGTGATTGTTGTCCTCTGCCTCTCCTGATCTATGTTGTGTGTCTCTGATGTGCATCCCTAATTAGGGTTCATGTCCTATTTTAGGGTTCTTCCCTCTGTTTTAGTTATATAAGATGAACTGGAACTAGTGGTGATGACTAATGAGGATTATGATCAGTTACACTAAATTGCTCACTATTCTCATTTGATTACATGATGCTAGTGGCTTTATTGTACTGATTCCAGTTGATAATTGAACATGGCCAAACTGGTAATGCTATTGTGGAGTTTTACTGGTGGTGTTGGTGATTTGTAAGTTTACCACTGTCAAAACATTAGTACTGACAGTAGTGTTGGAATTATGCCCTAGAGGCAATAATAAAGATGTTATTATTATAATTCTTGTTCATGATAAATTTTATATTCCATGCTAGAATTGTATTAAGCGGAAACTTTGATACTTGTGTGGTTTATGAACAACACAGTGTCCCTAGTACGCCTCTATGGACTAGCTCATTGATTAATGATGGTTAAGGTTTTCTAACCATAAACATGAGTTGTCAATTAATAATAAGATCATGTCATTAGGAGAATGATATGATGGACATACCCAAATCAAGCAGAGCAATTAGATCGTGTCATCGTGTTTATCTTTGCGAAGCTTTTTCCTATGTCAAATATTGTATTCCTTAGACCATGAGATAATGCAACTCCCTGGTATCGGAAAAAAGCTTTGAGGTCATCAAACGTCATCCTATGAGAGGGTGATCATAAAGGTGTCTCTCAGGTGATCGAAAAGTATCTGTTGGGTTGTGTGTATCGAGATGGAATTTGTCCCTCCCGAGTCGGAGAGATATACTTCAGGCCCACTCGGTAATCGATATCAACACCGCTTGCAAGCACGTGGTTAAGGAGTTAATCACAAAGTGATATCGGATTACGGAACGAGTAAAGTACTTGCCGTGAACGATATTGAACTAGGTATGCCGATACCAACGATCGAATCTCGGGCAAGTAAAATATCGCGTGACGAAGGGAATATATATATGGGATTAATTGAATCCTGGCATCGTGGTTCATCCGATATGATCATCGATGAATATGTGGGAGTCAATACGGGTTTCCAGATCCCGATGTTGATTATTGATAGAAGATCATGTCTGCATATTCTCGAACCCGTAGGGTCACACACTTAACGTGTCTCGACGCTAGGATAGAATGGATAATTGGTTTATGAGTTTTTGCTCAGAGTCTCGGATGAGATCCAGGACATCATGAGAGGTTCTGGAATGGTCCGGAGAATAAGATTCATATAAAGGAAAGCAGTTTTTGGATTTCGGAATTGTTTCGGAATGTTCGGTATTATACCGGAAGGTTCTAGAAGCTTCCGGAGTGGGACCAACATGGCCCCACTTGTCGGAAGGAGGCGTGGGCCTACGAGGGAGTGCCCTCGCTGCATTGGTCCAGGGGCACAAGGCCCCATAGGCCTAGCCGGCCAAAACCCTAGGGGACCTTCTAGAAGGAGGGGGAAGACTTGCCCCCCACTCCACCCTTGGGGCCGCCGCCCTAGGGCTTGGAGGAGGGGGCAAGGGGGCCGGCTAGCCACCTATATAAGGTGGGAAGGGGGCGCACCCTCCCCTCACCCCAAACCCTAGCCGTCAGCTGCTGCCCTACCTCTCTCTCTCTCCCGAGTGCGCGTAGGCGAAGCCCTGCCGCAGAAACTCTCCACCATTGCACCACGTCGTCGTGCTGTAGATCCAATCTATCTCTCCACCCCACTTGCTGGACCGAGGAAGGAGGAGATGTCGTGGTGCCGTACGTGTGCATTTCTCGGAGGCGTCGCCACTTGCGGCATTGGATCGAATCGGATCGAATCGCGAGGAGGAAAAGGCTAATTCGACTACATCACCCATGTTCTGTTGAACGTTTCTGCTGTGCGGTTTCTTCAAGGGTATGAAGATATCATCTATCCCTCTCGTTGATTCACCTCCTAGATTAGATCTTGGCTTTCCCGTTCGCATCCATAGAATTTTTTTGATTTACTATGCTGCGAAACCCTTCAGTGGTATCAGAGCTAGATCTATGCGTAGATGTGTTTCACGAGTAGAATGCAACATGCTTGTTGCAGGCATTGATGTTTTCTGTTGCAAGCCACTTGTTGTGTACTTCTTATGACGCGGGATAGTGAGATCGAAGCGGTCCAGGCCAACTTTACGCGACCTCGTTCGCGAGACCGGCTCCGCACTTGACGTGTGGCTTGTTCCACACATGCGGCTGGTGGATGCCACTTTCTCTCACTATAGTTGTCCTGGGATTTACACCGGATGTTGGCAACCATAATATCACCGTTGTGGCTTTCCGTAGGTAAGAATCGTTTTTAGCTTGTTACTCCCATAAGCCACGTAAAACATGCAACAACAAAGTAGAGTCGTCTAACTTGTTTTTGCAGGGAGTGTTTCTGTGATATGGTATGGCCCAAGATATGATGTGTATGTTGTATGCAATGATCATGTTTTGTAATATTTCACGACTTGCATGTCGATGAGTACACAACCGGCAGGAGCCATATGGTTATCTTTATAATTGTGTATGACCTGTGTGTCAACTTCTTATACGCCATGTAATAGCTTTACTTTATCGCTAAGTAGTTAGCAATAGTTGTAGTTGCTATTCGTGGTGGAGGCAATCATGGTGGAATGATGGAGATCATGCTGGCACGCACAAGATGGAGATCATTGCACGGAGATTGGCTATACCATGTCACATATAATTATATGCATGTGATGTTTATCCTTTTATGTATCTTATTATGCTTAGATCGCGACGATAGCATTATAAGATGATTCCTCACTTAAAGATCAAGATAAAATTGTGTTCTCCCCATGTATGCACCGTTGCGAAAGTTCGTCGTGTTCAAGCACCTCGTGATGATCGGGTGCTATATCACATACAACGGGTGCAAGCCAGTTTTTGCACACGTGGAAATACTTGGGTTTGACTTGACGAGCCTAGCATGTACAGACATGGCCTCGAAACACATGAACCAATAGGTTAAGCATGAGTCATATGAATGATATGATCGACACTTTATTGTCCACCATTGAAACCACATCTCTTCTCGTGAAGATCGGATTATGTGTGGTGAATTTGGATCATGTTCACTAAACAACTTGAGGGATGTTGAATTTAGTGGGAGTTCATTTAGTAATTTGATTAAGTTGAACTAGTTATCATGAACATAGTATAAATTGTACTTGCAAATTTTGTAGATCAAATGGCTAAGTCCAATTTCAACTTCAACGTTTTTGCTGAGAAAGAAAAGTTTAAGAACAATGGGTCTAACTTCACCAACTGGTTCCGCAATCTGAGAATCATTCTCGCTGGCGGACAAAAGTACTATGTCCTTGAGAAAGCGCTAGGTGACGCCCCTGCTATAGATGCGCCGGCTGATGAAAAAGCTGTTTATCAGTCACGCAAAGATTATTATGGTGTGATTAAGAGCACCATGTTGTTTGCTATGGAATCGGACCTTCAAAATCATTTTGAGGAGTTCGCCGAGCCCTTTGAGATTCTTGAGGAACTGAAAACCATGTTTCAGACTCTGGACCGTTCTGAAAGATATGAGATCTCTGAGAAATTCTTTAACTGCAAGATGGCGGAAGGGAGTTCCGTTAGTGAGCACGCCATTAATATGTCGGGCTACACTCAACGTCTTGAGCAACTGGACTGCAAGATTCCAGAAGAGCTCAAGATTGATAGAGTTCTGCAATCACTCCCTCCTAGCTACAAAGGTTTTGTAGTTACTCACAATCAGATTGGTTCCACCGATACGATCACTGAGCTCTTCGCTAAGCTGAAAGCTGCGGAGGTGGATATCAAGAAATATAATCATGTGTTGATGGTCAACAAGCCCCTAGCTTTAAGAAAGGTAAGGGTGCAAAGAAGTCCTTCAAGAAAGGCAGCGGCAAACGCGCTGCCCCTGCTGAGAAGAAGCTCAAGTCTGGACCTAAGCCGGACACTGATTGCTTCTATTGCAAGGACAAGGGTCACTGGAAGCGCAACTATCCGAAGTACTTAGCGGACAAGAAGGCTGGCACCATTAAAGGTATATTTGATATACATGTTATTGATGTTTACCTTACTAGCGCTCGTTGTAGTGCCTGGGTATTTGATACTGGTTCAGTTGCTAATATTTGTAACTCGAAACAGGAGCTACGGAATAGACGGCGGCTAGCAAGGGATGAGGTGACGATGTGCGTTGGCAATGGATCAAGAGTTGATGTGATGGCCGTCTGCACGCTCTCCTTAGTTTTACCTTCGGGATTAGTTTTAAACCTTAGTAAATGTTATTATGTGCCTGCGTTGAGCATGAACATTATATCTAGATCGTGTTTATTGCAAGACGGTTATTCATTTAAGTCGGAGAATAATGGTTGTTCTATTTATATGAGTAACATATTTTATGGTCATGCACCTGCTATGAATGGTTTATTTCTTCTGAATCTCGAAAGCAATGAAACACACATCCATAACATTGAGGCTAAGAGATGCAAAGTAGATAGTGATAATTCAACTTATTTGTGGCACTGCCGTCTAGGTCATATTGGTGTAAAACGCATGAAGAAACTCTATTCTGATGGACTTTTGGAGTCTCTTGATTTTGAATCATTTGACACGTGCGAGCCATGCCTCATGGGCAAGATGATCAAAACCCCGTTCTCCGGAATGATGGAGCGAGCAACAGACTTGTTGGAAATCATACATACCGATGTATGCGGACCAATGAGTGTTTTGACGCACGGTGGATATCGCTATTTTCTCAATTTTACTGATGACTTAAGTAGATATGGGTATATCTATTTAATGAAACATAAATCTGAAACGTTTGAAAAGTTCAAAGAATTTCAGAACAAAGTGGAAAACCATCGTAACAGGAAAATTTTAATTTCTACGATCCGATCATGGAGGTGAATATTTGAGTTATGATTTTCTCACGCATCTTAAAGCAAGCGGAATAGTTTCGCAACTCACGCCACCCGGAACACCACAGCGCAATGGTGTGTCTGAACGCCGGAATCGAACTCTATTAGATATGGTGCGACCAATGATGTCTCTTACAGATTTGCCGTTATCATTTTGGGGTTATGCATTAAAAACCGCTGCATTCACTTTAAATAGGGCACCATCTAAATCCGTTGAGACGACACCGTATGAACTATGGTTTGGTGCTAAACCTAAGTTGTCGTTTCTTAAAGTTTGGGGATGCGAAGATTACGTCAAGAAGTTGATGCCGGACAAGCTCGAACCCAAAGCGGAGAAATGCGTCTTCATAGGATACCCTAAGGAAACTATTGGGTATACCTTCTATCACAGATCCAAAGGCAAAGTGTTTGTTGCAAAGAACGGATCCTTTCTTGAGAAGGAGTTTCTCTCAAAAGAAGTGAGTGGGAGGAAAGTAGATCTAGACGAGGTTATTGAACCTTCTCTTGAGTTGGAGAGTAGCGCAGCACCTGAAATTGTTCTAGTGCCGTCTGCACCAACAATAGAGGAAGCTAATGACGAGGATCATGAAGCTTCGGACGATGCTACTATTGAACGTCGCAGGTCGACAAGGTCACGTGCCCCTCCTGAGTGGTATGGCAACCCTGTCTTAACTGTCTTGTTAGTAGACAATAGTGAACCTGCGAACTATGAGGAAGCAATGATGAGCCCAGACTCTGAGAAATGGCTAGAGGCCATGAAATCCGAATTGGGATCCATGAGAGAAAACCAAGCATGGACTTTGGTAGACCCTCCTAGCGACCGAAAGGCCATTGAGTGCAAATGGATTTTCAAGAAGAAAACGAACGCGGATGGTAATGTTACTGTCTATAAAGCACGGCTTGTCGCGAAAGTTTTTCGACAAGTTCAAGTTGTTGACTACGATGAGACTTTCTCTCCCGTAGCGATGTTTAAGTCCATTCGGATTTTATTAGCAATTGCTGCGTTTCATGATTATGAAATATGGCAGATGGATGTCAAGACTACGTTCCTCAATGGCAACATTGATGAAGAGTTGTATATGATGCAACCCAAAGGTTTTGTCGATCCTAAGGATGCTGATAAGGTGTGCAAACTTCGGTGTTCCATTTATGTACTGAAGCAAGCATCTCGGAGTTGGAACCTTCGTTTTGATCAAGTGATCAAGAGCTTTGGATTTGTTCCAAATTGCTACGAAGCTTGTATATACAAGAAAGTGAGTGGGAGCTCAGTGACATTTTTAGTACTATATGTGGATGACATATTGATTATTGGAAATGACATTGATATGCTTAACGATGTGAAGAGTTATTTGAACAAATGTTTTTCAATGAAAGACCTAGGAGAAGCTACTTTTATATTAGGCATCAAAATCTATAGAGATAGACAAAGACGCCTAATAGCTTTAAGCCAAAGTACATACCTAGACAAAGTTCTGAAAAGGTTCAGAATGGATAAGGCAAAGAAAGGTTCAGTGCCCATGTTGTCAGGTAAGATATTGAGCAAGGCTCAGTGTCCAGCTACAGTAAACGATAGAGAAGCTATGAGCAAAGTGCCTTATGTTTCGGCCATAGGTTCTATCATGTATGCCATGCTGTGTACTAGACCGGATGTGTCTAATGCTCTTAGTTTGACGAGCAGATACCAAAGTGATCCAAAAGTGGAACACTGGACAGCCGTGAAGAACATCCTAAAGTATTTAAATAGGACTAAAGAAATGTTCTTGGTCTATGGAGGTGATGAGCAGCTCGTCGTAAAAGGTTACTTCGACGCTAGTTTCGACACCGACAAGGATGATTCTAATTCTCAGACAGGATACGTATATATTTTGAATGGAGGAGCTGTGAGCTGGAGAAGCTGCAAGCAAAGCATGATCACGGGATCTACAGTAGAAGCGGAATACATGGTTGCTGCAGAAGCGTCAAGTGAAGGAGTTTGGATCAGGAACTTCATCACTGAGCTTGGTGTGGTTCCAAGTGCCTTGGACCCACTGGAGATATTGTGTGACAACACTGGCGCCATAGCACTGGCTGAGGAACCAAGATATCATCCAAAGACCAAGCACATCTACCGCAAGTTTCATATAATTCGAGATTATATAGCAGATGGAGATCCGAAGATTAGCAAAGTACATACGGATCTGAATGTCGCAGATCCGTCGACTAAACCTCTTCCACGAGCAAAACATGATCAGCACCTTAGTGCCATGGGTGTTAGATTGTTGCCAGATGTAAATTAGATTATTTACTCTAGTGCATGTGGGAGACTGTTGGAATTATGCCCTAGAGGCAATAATAAAGATGTTATTATTATAATTCTTGTTCATGATAAATTTTATATTCCATGCTAGAATTGTATTAAGCGGAAACTTTGATACTTGTGTGGTTTATGAACAACACAGTGTCCCTAGTACGCCTCTATGGACTAGCTCATTGATTAATGATGGTTAAGGTTTTCTAACCATAAACATGAGTTGTCAATTAATAATAAGATCATGTCATTAGGAGAATGATATGATGGACATACCCAAATCAAGCAGAGCAATTAGATCGTGTCATCGTGTTTATCTTTGCGAAGCTTTTTCCTATGTCAAATATTGTATTCCTTAGACCATGAGATAATGCAACTCCCTGGTATCGGAAAAAAGCTTTGAGGTCATCAAACGTCATCCTATGAGAGGGTGATCATAAAGGTGTCTCTCAGGTGATCGAAAAGTATCTGTTGGGTTGTGTGTATCGAGATGGAATTTGTCCCTCCCGAGTCGGAGAGATATACTTCAGGCCCACTCGGTAATCAATATCAACACCGCTTGCAAGCACGTGGTTAAGGAGTTAATCACAAAGTGATATCGGATTACGGAATGAGTAAAGTACTTGCCGTGAACGAGATTGAACTAGGTATGCCGATACCAACGATCGAATATTGGGGAAGTAAAATATCGCGTGACGAAGGGAATATATATGGGATTAATTGAATCCTGGCATCGTGGTTCATCCGATATGATCATCTATGAATATGTGGGATTCAATATGGGTTTCCAGATCCCGCTGTTGATTATTGATAGAAGATCATGTCTGCATATTCTCGAACCCGTAGGGTCACACACTTAACGTGTCTCGCTAGGATAGAATGGATAATTGGTTTATGAGTTTTTGTTTGGAGATCCAAGACATCACGAGAGGTTTCGGAATGGTCCGGAGAATAAGATTCATACAAAGGAAAACAGTTTTTGGATTTCAGAATTGTTTCGGAATGTTCGGTATTGTACCGGAAGGTTCTAGAAGCTTCTGGAGTGGGACCAACGTGGCCCCACTTGTCAGAAGGGGGAGTGGGCCTACGAGGGAGTGCCCTGGCTGCATTGGGCCAGGGGCACAAGGCCCCATAGGCCCAGCCGGCCAAAACCCTAGGGGACCTTCTAGAAGGGGGGAAGACTTGCCCCCCACTCCACCCTTGGGGCCACCGCCCTAGGGCTTGGAGGAGGGGCAAGGGGGCTGGCTAGCCACCTATATAAGGTGGGCAGGGGGCGCACCCTCCCCTCACCCCAAACCCTAGCCGCCAGCTGCTGCCCTACCTCTCTCTCTCTCCCGATTGCGCGTAGGTGAAGCCCTGCCGCAGAAACTCTCCACCATTGCACCACGCCGTCGTGCTGTAGATCCAATCTATCTCTCCACCCCACTTTCTGGACCGAGGAAGGAGGAGACGTCGCGGTGCCGTACGTGTGCATCTCCCGGAGGCGTCGCCACTTGCGACGTTGGATCAGATCGGATCGCGAGGAGGAGAAGGCTAGTTCGACTATATCACCCATGTTCTGTTGAACGTTTCTGCTGTGTGATTTCTTCAAGGGTATGAAGATCTCATCTATCCCTCTCGTTGATTGCATCTCCTAGATTAGATCTTGGCTTTCCCGTTCGCATCCGTAGAATTTTTTTGATTTACTATGCTACGAAATCCTTCAAGTAGTACTGTCAGTGATTACCCACTGAATTGTTGAGCACTCACTTGTGAGATTATAATCAGAATTAGGGTAATAATGTGATTATAGTGATACCCTGATTATGTGAGTGGATACAGACTTGGTAATGATTCCTGGTTTAATTCCATGAAGATGATATATAGTGTCTTACAGGTTTATTTATGCAAGATAAATAATAGATCTGCTTGATTTAGAATTTATCTTTGTGACACCATTCTAAAATGGCACACAAGTTTAGGTTATACTACTGGCTTGATTATATTGGTTCTTAGTATTGGATTTGTGTCAAAATTAATTTGGAAGCTCCCTTTTTAAACATGACAGCCTATGATGTTGGTCTGAGGCATAGGAACTAGTTTCCTATCTTGTTGTCCCTAATAGAAACATTCTGATATTATCAGTGGTTACTGGATCTTGAATCCTTTTGGCTAAGATGGTTGTGTTGCTCATGGTTTATATTGGTTCATAGGATTTATGAATTCTTAGGTGCTACTCCACTAGGAGATGTGCCCAGAATTCATAGGCTAAGCTATGGACATGTTGGAATATAAGATTTGGATATCATATCTAGGATTTATGATGCTGGTCTGAGATCCTGGTTGGATTTGTAAAATTTAAGTATACTCTTTATTTAAAAGATCATCTATGATGGATTCACCTCACTTGGGTGATTCCTGAGAGATTTAGATATAAACAACACATGCATCTTAGTCTAGAGAAGATGATAAGATCATGTGAAGGTTTTATTTTACTCACCACAACTGTTAGTTTTGCTGGTGTTGTGGCTGATTAATTTGAATGGCTAGATCTTGCTGTGCCGCTGGCTTGAGCTTGTCCTTCACCTTTTGGTTCCTGTGAGCTTGGCCTTGACCTTTCCCTTCCTATCCACTTGATCCACCCCCTCCTTATGTCACCATGTGGTGAATTCTGGGATGATCTAGTGTAAGGTTGGTTGATGGTTTGCTTGGCTCTGCTAAGCTTGGTGTGTTCCTGGTTTGGTGTTGGGAAGTGAGAATGAGTTTTGCTGTGAGCCTTGCCACGGCTGGGATCTTCCCTTTTGCTTGTGTAGTTGCTGCTGTGTTGGCAGCACACACCATGCATTTATGTGATTGTGCTGCCTGGCTGCTTGGTGCATGGTTTGGATCAGATCGATGAGGTGTTTTACTTTTTGACCTTTTACATTTCACTTACCTGGTGAACTTGCCCCTCTACTGGCTGTTAAAATCTGACTTGTGGCTTATTTATTATGAAAGAACAATTTCTTTCATATTGGTGAAACTTGCCCCTTTAATAATACTCAATGATGTAACATGAGCAGTGCACCTCACTGCTCTCCTCTAAGAGTATTCTAACAACTAATCTTTTATTTTCCTTTTTATTTGTTTTGAATTTTGTTGCAGGTACAAGATCGGGTGTTCAAGATTTAGTATAGGTTTAGATAAATAAGTAGATTTTCATTTTAATATTTATTTGATTCATTTGTAAGAATTTTGTAATATCTTATTTTATTCTTTTTGTAACAATTTTATAATAGTTTATTATTTGAATTCCACTTGTTGTAATTCCTTTACTGTACTAAACCTCTCATTGGTTTGATGAGTTGATCATTGTAACAGAAATGTGTATGGAATAAAGATGAGAAATAAAGAGCCATTTCTTATTTTAATTACTTAATATTGAATTCTATTATTATTTATTATCTCTTTATTATAACAAATGACATTACTAAATCATTTTAAAATTATTTAAATATCCAAATCTTAGCTTTTAAATATAGGTTCAAATTTCAAATTTGAATTCAAATCCCCCCAAACACATTTATTCATAAAGATCATGTCAGAATTTATAACGATCACTCTTAATAGCTATTCCTACACACCGAAAATTAAAGAAACTCTGATCACTTTAGGTTTTTAGTTTGGCGAAAAATTTACCCGCATTTTACAGATGAATGCATGCTGATGCACAAAATCCTAGTTCTATCCTTCGTTGGTTCCTAAATGTTGGGATGTTACAGGTGGTGCCATTGTCATCAAGCCATTTTACATGATATGGTTGAGGGTGCTCCATATATGGTAACTTGAGTTTCTCACAAAGTTTGATGCTTGCAAGGTTGTGACAATTTCCTCCATCAATGATTACCTTTATGGACTTGCCATCAATTCTAGCTCGGGTTTGGAAGATGTTGAGACATTGGTCCTCTCTTGGAATGGAGTGGGTTGTCAAAACTTGGGAGATGACAAGTGAAGGACTCAGATCATGCTCGCATATGAGTGTGTGCTCCTCTTGCATTGTTGTGTCCTTTGCGATAGTGGCTTGAGTCAAAGTGTCATATTATTCTTCACTCACGGAGTACGTGGTTCCATTATCATACATTAGCATAACTCGCATGTTGATGCACTCATAATACTTGTGACCCTTTCCTGCACACTTGTAGCAAACGACTTGACTTTCCGTTGTTGTATTGGAGGAGGATGCCATAGGGGTCTTAGTTTGCTTGGAGGAGCTTGGTGCTTGGTTTGTTGGCTTGGAGGAGGCATTCGCGTTGATTGAAGCGAAGTATGCCCTTTGCTTCTCATAAGCATTTTCCTTTTGCAAGTGGCGCTCGGACTTGGTGGATTGGTGTAGGAGGTTCACTAGAGTATTGTAAGGTTGCAAATCGACTATTTTGCATATTGGACGGATTAATCCATTGAGGAACCGTGCGATTGTTTGCTCCTCGAGCTCCTTCACATCGGCTCTCATCATAGTCATCTCCATTTCCTTGTAGAACTCTTGAATTGTCTTTGTGCCTTGCTTCAAGTTTTGTAGCTTGTCGAAGAGGTCTTGGCGACAGTGCTTGGGTACAAATCTTGCATACATCATGCTCTTCATCTTGGTCCAAGTGGTGACCGGTGGTTCCTCTAGCTTCTCACGATTGCTTTGATAGTCTTCCCACCAAACATTGGCATAGTCCTCAAACTCAAGAGATGCCATTGAAACTTTCTTCTCTTCGAAGAAGTTGTGGACTCGGAAGATCTTGTCGACTTTGAGCTCCCATTCAAGATATGCATCAACATTTTCTTCTCCTTTGAACTTGGGCATAACGAACTTGATCTTGCCAAACTTGCCATCATCACACTCATGGTCGTTGTTGCGACGTTCATGGTGCATACTTACGTCACTTGGTGGTCGTGGAGGCGGTGGTGGGGGAGGAGCTTGGTGATGCTCGAAGTCCCTTCTTCGCCTTTGCTTGGCATAAATTAGCATTCATAGCTTGTCGGTGTTAGTGGTGGTGTTGTGCATGCCGGTTGTTGCATCTAGCTTGGCTCGCATCCGCATCATCATCGCTTGTATTCCATGCCAGTGCTTGATTTTGTTGAATAGGCACGTGGTGGTCATGAGGAGGATGGCGGCGCCTATCATTGTTGTTGTTTTCATCATGACATTCCCGTAGGTGTTGCACATTGATGATTGCTTGTTGTGGTGGTAGACCATGCTCTTGGTGTTGTTGTTGAGGTTGAGGAGCATTTGGGTCCACCGCTTGGGCATGACGATGACGAGCTTGATGGTCCCCATTGCGGTGGTGGGGTTCTCCGCGGTGGTAGTTGGACCTTGAAGACTCGCCATGTTGACTTGAGGAGTGCGTGCAGGACGAACTTGATGAGCTTGAACGGTGACCATGTCGGTTGCCAAGATTGACAATAGCTTGGTGAAGAGCTTGGAATTGTGTGTGTAGTGCTCCTCTTGACGTTGCCGCTCACGGTACTCAAATTCTCGAAAAGTATCATCAAGACGGTTCTTAATTCGCTCGAACTGAGTATTGAATTCTTGGCGTTGCGCCCATAAGTTGTGGCGCGTGGAAAAACTGTCTTGGTTGTTGAAGTTGCTATCTCCACTGGCTCCACTTCCCCTAGACATTGTGCACAAACACACGTGATAGAAATAGTAGTATCGATGGAATGGTAATCGCTACCTTGCCTCACCGTAGTTAAAAGATGGAAAGATTGTTCTTTTCGAGAGCAAAGCGAATAGCAGGTACACAAGAAACACACACAAAGGCCTATGGTGGTAGGTGATACGTTGAAAACGTATCTATAATTTTTGATGTTCCATGCTTGTTTATTATCTACTTTGCTTTGCTTTGTCTACACTTTGAGGTGTTTTTATATGTTTTTCTGGACTAACCTATTAACAAGATGCCACAGTGCTAGTTTCTTGTTTTCTTCTGTTTTTGGTTCCAGAAAAGGCAGAAAATCAATATTCTTGGAATTCGACGGGACAAAATCCAAAGTCAATATTTTACCGTGGGGAACACTGAGCCAGAATACGAGACGAAGGGGATCCACCAGGGGGCCACACCCCCTGGCCGCGCGGCTAAACCTAGCCCGCACCTGGGGGTGCGGCTGCCCTGGCTGCCCCCTGCCTCGCTTCTTCGCCTATAAAGACCCCCCCTATACCAAAACCCTAAGTACCCGATCAATCTTCCACGAAATAGTCTATAGCCACCGCCACCATCGTCCCTAGATCGGGGGGATCTGAAGCTCTTCCTGGCGCTCTGTCAGAGGGGATATCATCTTGGAGGCCTTCTTCTTCATCATGCCAGCCTCCGGTATGAAGCGTGAGTAGTTCCACCTTGGACTACAGGTCCATGTAGTAGCTAAATGGTTGTATCTCCTCCTTTGTGCTTCCATGTTTAGATCTTGTGAGCTCCGTTCATGATCAAGATCATCTATTTGTAATCATGCATGTTGTGTTTGCGGGGATCCGATGGATATTAAGATTACTATGTCAGATTGATTAATGGTTTTGTCTTATTGATTCTATCATGTCTGTGTTGTTTGTGATCTTGCATGCTCTCCGTTTCTAGTAGCTATCTTGGCCAAGTAGATGCTAGTGACTTCAAGAGGGGTATTTATGCTCAATAGTGGGTTCATGCCTCTATTTAATCTAAGGGAAGTGACAGAAATCTCTAAGGTTATAGATGTTTTGTTGCTACTAGGGAGAAAACAACGGTCTCTTGTTCATGGAACAAGTGGATTGTTTACCTTACACACTTTGTTTAAAGCAGTTATTTGTTGCTTACAACTTAATACTGGAGTGGATTCGGATGATAATATAAAGGTGGATTACTACTCATAGATGCAGTTGGATGGCGGTCTATGTATCTTGTTGTATTGGCCAATCGAATCTCATAGGATCATGAATGTCTAGTATTGCATTGTTATGCCTTGCTCAGTCCTATCAATTGCCCTGCTGTAATTTGTTTACCTAGCATGCCATGTTTGTTTATCTTAAGGAGAACACCTCTAGTGAACTATGGACCCCGGTACAATCTTTACCATTGATACATCTTCCACTGTTACTGTTTACTTTCTGCAAACCACTATTATCTTCCACACCATACAGTTAATCCTTTGTTTTAAGCAAGCCGGTGAGATTGACAACCTCACTGCTCGTTGGGGCAAAGTCTTGAGGTTGTGTTGTGCAGGTTTCCAAGTTTCTAGCAACACCTTTGAGTCGTTTCTTTCCTCCTATTGGTTCGATAACCTTGGTTTCTTACTCAGGGAAAACTTGCTGCTGTGCTCGTCACACCTTCCTCTTAGGGTCTCCCAATGAAGCTCTATAGTGATCTGAGCTACCATCAAAGACTTTTCTGGCGCTGTTGCCGGGGAGGCTAAGGACGTTGAAAGAACATGTGGGCCCCCATGTGTGGTTTTGGTAATTAATGACAATCTTTATGGACTAATGTGTGTATTAAGTTATACTTGTAGGAATTGTCCATTGGCATCGCTTGGAGCTTGTGTCAGATTCAAGGTTGATGAAATGAGAAGATGATATGTTGTGCAAGCTCAAAATGCGCCATCTATAGAAGATCTCATGTTTGATGCTTGCCATCCTCGGTGATCATGGATCGATGATGAGGAATCAAGAAAGGCGTTCCGTCTTGAGTAGGGAAAGATCGTCTACATCGAGCTTAAGTGGAATGCTCAAGGCAAAGGTATAATCTTGATAGGTTTTCCCTATTGTTAGTGTAAGACCGGGTTTAGGATAGATAACCGTACTATCAAGAGGGGCTCTCGAATGAGTAACTCGATCACATCGTTCGGAGAGAGCTCAAACCTTTGCATACTTGCATCATCGTATTTTGTTGTTATTTGGTCTTATCCATGTGAGGATATAGAGATTGTGGTAATCTCCATAACAAGCTCTTGTTCATCAAAATCGGATCCCTCTTTTATATCTTATTGCGATTTTGATCTTTGCGGTTTTTCGGTTTCTCACCAAGTGAGGTATCTCACATTATTATACGTGATACATTCTCACTTGGTGATAACCAATAGTTTCACCTTTTATAGGGTAGCTCATACCGTCCTCTTTCCAACGCAATTGGAATCAGGTCGATCGGAGCTACCAATCAAAAGTTATAGCTGTTTGACTAATGGTCTTATTTCCTAGGTACCAAAATGCGGTAGTACCGCATTTTAGTACCTAGCGCGGCAGAAGGTTTTGGCAAGTTGCCAAAAGACACTGCTGGGCTATGTACCAAAAAGCGGTAGTACCGCATTTTAGTACCTAGCGCGGCAGAAGGTTTTTGACAAGTTGCCAAAAGCCACTGCCGGGCTAGGTACCAAAAAGCGGTAGTACCGCATTTTAGTACCTAGCGCGGCAGAAGGTTTTTGACTTCGTCATTTGGATGCATCCTCCCTTTCTGGACTATGATGTTTATTTGCATGATCTTGTAGAGGTTATTGTCCTCTTCGGAACAATCCCAAGATCATCGAAATCGGAGTCTGGATGCAGAAGTTATGGCTGTTTTCATTCTATGATGACCAGTAGTACCGGACCAGGATCCGGTAGTACCGGGGTCCGGTAGTATCGCATTTTGGTACCGGGGAGCACAAAGAAAAATGCGTTTGGCTCCCCAGGAACTCCAGGGGAAGTCCGGTAGTGCCGGGAAAGTCCGGTAGTACCGGGAATCGCGTTTTTGGGCTGCAACGGTTGGATTTTGGAGGGACCTATATAAGGGATCTTCTTCCCCAATGGTTCCTCAACCAATCTTGCAAGTTTTCACCTCCATTGTTGACCTTCTTGAGCTTTCTTCCTCTCAATCCCTCCTATGATTCTTGCATATTCTTGAGGGATTTGAAAGAGGAGATCTAGATCTACAATCCCACCAATCAATCTCTCCTCTAAGTGAGGGGAACATATTGGGATCTAGATCTTGGAGTCTTTTGTGGATTTCCTCCATTTTTCTTCCTCTCTTATTCCCCCATAAGCTTTTGTAGCTTTGGTGGAATTTGTGAGAGAAGGATTTGAGCACTTCTTGTGTCCTTGCCATTGCATTTGGTGCATCGGTTTGTGTTCTCCTCGGAGGATTTGGTTTGAGTTACTCATTGGAGCTTGTCCCTCTTGGGTTCTTGGAACCCTAGACGGTTTTGTGGCCTTGGTGGCGTTTGTTGGGAGCCTCCAATTAAGTTGTGGATAAGTGCCCCAACCTTGTGAGAGGTTCCGGTTGCCACCGATAAGTGCACCGATAGTGGAAGCATGGATCGATCCCGTTGGGGTTAGATTCGCCGGATAATAAGGGAGGCCTTTTGTGGCATTGGTGGTTTGATACCACCCCTCTCCAAACGATATGTACTCCATGCTGGGAGGAACTCGGTAAAATATCGTCATCCCCGTGTGCCTCGGTTATCTCTATACCCGAGCTCTTTACTTATGCACTTTACATTGTGATAGCCTTCGTGCTTGAAGTAATATATATCTTGCTATCACTTTGTTGCTTGTATTGCTTAGCATAAGTTGTTGGTGCACATAGGTGAACCTTAGTTGTTCTAGGTTGTGCTTAACAAAGTAAACACTAGTTTTATTCCGCCTTTGTTGAGCCACTCTAGGAAAAGTTTTAATCGCCTATTCACCCCCCTCTAGGCGACATCCGTATCCTTTCAGACGTCTTCACAAGGGGAGTCCTTCACAACCTTTCTCGAGAATGTCTTCACAAGGGGAGTCCTTCACAAAAGGAGGTAGAGCCAAGGCACTAGGCACGAAGCAAGACCGCCAAAGTCGCCAACCCCACCTACGGTTTGTGGATCGCCTAGGATCAGTAGATTATGGGCCTAATGTCCTCATTTTCTCGAGATTTTCTTGGGCAGGATCACCTCATGCGATCCTTGCGCAGGAATTTGCTGAACTTATGTGGAACGAAACATGACGCCTAGATCCTTTTTAAAAAGAGAGTAATGTGATTGATTGCAAAATGGGTGTAAAAAATAAAAAATAAATCTAATGGCACTATTGATAGCTATAAATCTAGACTTGTAGCAAAGGGCTTCAAGCAAAGGTATGAGATAGACTACGAGGACACTTTGAGTCTCATGGTTAAGCCAACAACTATTAGATTAATTCTATCAATTGTTGTATTAATAAATTGGTGTATGCGGCAGTCTTCATGGCGTTCTGGAAGAGAAGGTCTTTATGAAACAACCACCAAGATACGAGGATCCAGAAAATCCTAGTTTTGTTTGTAGGTTGGATAAAGCTTTGTATGGTTTAAAGAAAGCTCCTCTATGCATGGTACTCATGGTTGTCCATGAAACTTTAATCTCTTGGTTTTGTTCATTCAAAGTCTAAAACTTCTTTATTATTATATAATAGAGGTGGTATAGTCATGTTTATGATCATTTATGTGAATGATATAATTGCGATAAGTTCATCAACTAAGGTAGTTGAAGCATTGTTGCATAATCTATGGATATATGTTTTTGAAGGATCTTGGCAATCTCCATTATTTCTTAGGGACTGAGGTAAAACCTATGAGTAATGAAATTATTTAAACTAAGAAAAATATGTTATAGATTTGGTTAAGAAAGTTGGCATGAAAGGATGTAAGCCTGTTACTATTGCAATGTCAACTTTAGAAAAATTATCTTTGACAGAAGGTGGGTCGCTTGGTGGTGAGGATTCCACTAGATATAGAAGTGATGTTGGTACATTGAAATTCCCAACTCTTACTAGACCCGGTATATTATTATCTGTTAACAAAGTCTGTTAATTTCTGCATGCGCCTACTACTTTACATTGGTAAGCTATGAAGAGGATTCAGAGGTATCGTCTGTTTACATCTTCCTTTGGTTTAAAATTTTGTTAAGTCAGATTCTACTGTTGTTAGTGCTTTGTATGATCTAGATATCGGGGCAGGAGCAAGCACGGAGAGGCGTTGAAAATGACGGGAGTGATACGTCGGAAACATATCTATATTTTTTGATGTTCCAAGCTTGTTTTGTATCTACTTTGCTTTGCTTTGTCTACACTTTGAGGTGTTTTCATATGTTTTCTGGTACTAACCTATTAACAAGTTGCCACAGTGACAGTTGCCTGTTTTATGCTGTTTTTGGTTACAGAAAAGCTAGTAAGGAAATATTCTCGGAATTGGACGGAACAAAAGCCAAAGTCAATATTTCACCGAGGAGAACACGGAGTCCATAGGAGAGACGGAGGGGCGCCACAGGGTGGCCACACCCCCCAGGCGCGACCTAGGGTGGGCCCGTGCCTAGGCAGGGTGTGGCCCCCCTGGTCGCCTCCCAGCCTCGCCTCTTCGCCTATAAGAAGCCCTCGATGCCTAAACCCTAAGTACCTGATCAATATTCCACAAAACCGTCTGTAGCCGCCACCACCATCGTCCCTAGATCGAGGGGATCTGAAGCTCTTCCCGGCAGAAGGGTGTGGGCCCCCTGGCCGCCTCCCAGCCTCGCCTCTTCGCCTATAAGAAGCCCTCGATGCCTAAACCCTAAGTACCCGATCAATATTCCACAAAACCGTCTGTAGCCGCCGCCACCATCGTCCCTAGATCGAGGGGATCTGAAGCTCTTCCCGGCACCCTACCGGAGGGGAGATCATCTCGGAGGCCTTCTTCTTCATCATGCCAGCCTCCGGTATGAAACGTGAGTAGTTCCACCTTGGACTACGAGTCCATGTAGTAGCTAGATGGTTGTATCTCCTCCTTTGTGCTTTCATGTCTAGATCTTGTGAGCTCCATTCATGATCAAGATCTCATCTATTTGTAATCATGCATGTTGTGTTTGCAGGGATCCGATGGATACTGAGATTACTATGTCAGATTTATTAATGGTTTTGTCTTATTGATTCTATCATGTCTGTTTTGTTTGTGATCTTGCATGCTCTCCGTTGTTAGTAGCTATCTTGGCTAATTAGTTGCTAGTGACTCCAAGAGGGGGTATTTATGCTTGATAGTGGGTTCATGCCTCTACTTAATCAAGGGAAGTGACAGAAATCTCTACGGTTGTAGATGTGTTGTTGCCACTAGGGAGAAAACAACGGTCTCTTGTTCATGGAACAAGTGGACTGTTTACCTTACACACTTTGCTTAAAGCAGTTGTCTATTGCTTGCAACTTAATACTGGAGGGGGTTCGGATGATAACCTAAAGGTGGATTTCTAGTCATAGATGCAGTTGGATGGCGGTCTATGTATATTGTTGTATTGCCCAATTGAAACTCATAGGATCTTTATGTCTAGTATTGCATTGTTATGCCTTGCTCAGTCCTGTCAATTGCCCTGCTGTAATTTGTTTACCTTGCATGCCATGTTTGTTTATCTAAGGAGAACACCTCTAGTGAACTATGGACCCCGGTACAATCTTTACCATTGATACATCTTCCATTGTTACTGTTTATTTGCTGCAAACCATCATCACCTTCCACACCATATAGTTAATCCTTTGTTACAGCAACCGGTGAGATTGGCAACCTCACTGTTAGTTGGGGCAAAGTCTTGAGTTTGTGTTGTGCAGGTTTCCATGTTGCTTGCAACACCTTTGAGACGTTTCCTTCCTCCTACTGGTTCGATAACCTCAGTTTCTTACTGAGAGAATACTTGCTGTTGTGCTGCATCACACCTTGCTCTTGGGGTTTCCCGATGAAGTGCTCTCAGGCGCCATCAACAAGTTTTCTGGTGCCGTTGCCGGGGAGGCTAAGGACGTCTTCACAAGGGGATTCCTCCTCAAACTTTCTATTTACTTTGTTTTTGTTTTGCTTAGTTTCTTTTGCTTGGTTTTGTTTGCCTATTTTTATCAAAAACTCCAAAAAAATTATTTTAGTTTGGTTTGCTTTCTCTTATCAAAAACAAAAAAAAATAGTTCCTACTCTAGTTGTCACCTTGCTCTAGCTCACCATGTTGATTCCCAAGTTCACCATGAAAGACCTTTCAATAGGTAGTGGCTCTATAATTGAGAAAGAAAATATTGAAGAATTCTTTAATCATGTTAGCAAACATGAGGATATTGAGGATAGATCCTTAGCAGAACTTGCTCCTAATTATGAAATTGCTGCAACTTCTTTAGTTCAGATGTTGGAGGCTAGGTTTGTTAACCTTATCCCCATGATGCAAATTTTGTTTCTTAAACTAAAAGAAGAAGAGGATGCTGAAAAGAGAGATTTTATCTTAGAAACTTTGCTAAAAGAGTTCAATGATGTTGCTAAGGAAGCCAAAAAGGTCTTAGAACGTTTTAATATGCTAGGCTCATGTGTATATGTTATGGGTACTTTAGATAAAACCAAACCTAGAGAGGAAATTAAGATACCCATACCTTTTAAACTTGTAGGAATGCATGAAGACTCAGAAAACAATTTTGATTGGATTGTTCCTGAAAACCCATTTGATGAAAGTAGTGAACCTAAGAGAGATGAGAAGGGATCCTATATAACTCATTTGGATGAGATACCTTTCCTAGTTGAGGAGATTTCGAGTATTAATGTTAATGCTTCTTCATTTGAAAATACTTGATTCTTGCTTCTTGTGCCTAACTTAAAGGCGTTAAAGAAAAATACTGATTGGGAGATAACCCAAAAGTTTTCTCGAGTCTTGGAAGTTATTACTTCAGTAATGAACTCTCCTTATCCTTTTTATTTGATTTTTTTGTGCCAATAATAACCTCTAATGAGAGGGAAGTAAGATTTGGGGAGTTCATGTCCCGAAACAGATTTTTGTGCTCCACCGTAAAAATTTGTGTGAAATATCTGCAAGTCGGATTGAGCTGTAATTTTCTGAATAAATCCCCCAGTATGTTAGATAACTTCCGTTAGTTTAAAACTTTTTGATTTTAGCAAGATAAGGTCTTCGAAAAAATCGGTTTCTACATGATGGTCTATTTTGACAGATTTCTGCCATTATTTGCATTTGCTTCTTATTAATTCCTTTTTGGGTTCTTTTTTGGGAAATTGAGATTTTTGAGGGAATTTATACAGTAGCTTGTGTTTTTAGTGAAAGTTTTCTATTCTAAAGCTAAACCCCAAGGTCTATTATCTTTTGAATACACTAATGTTGCTAATGAAGATTATGTGAAGTTTTGTATAAAGAAAAATTTGCAGGTGTAGAGTAAGAATGATGTAATGAGATGAAGAATGGACAAAAGCTCAAGCTTGGGATGCCAACCTGTGTTACCCCAATAAATATTCAAGAGGTACAAGCGTCAAAGCTTGGGGATGCCCAAGGCATCCCCTTCTTCATCAATAAAAACTCAGGTCTTTCTAGACACTTCATTTTTATTGTTTCATGCACTGTTGTGTTGTTCTTGGAGCGTCTTAGTTTTGTTTTTGTTTTTTGTTTGGTTAGTTTGCTTGAATAAAGTATTTTGGACCCCCGTTCTCACTGTGTTGTTTCAAATAAGTTGATTGGTGTTAGAGAGGAGTAGAAAGTTCTTGCTTGATTAGTATAAGAGGAGCTTGCTTTGGCTGTGACTTAGACTTTATCATGCCATGCTAGATGTTGTTTTGACCTTATGCTTAGTGATTATTGTTGTATAATGACTTGTTCCAAACAATTAGGATTGCTTAATGTGCCTTGAAGGAATCATGCGTTGTTTTAGCATACAAAAGCATAGTATTATGGTATTCTCCTTTGATGCTTTGTTTGGGTTGACTTCACACATGCTCACACCATGTTATGACTATGAACAAGTCACCATAGCCTCTATGATCATTTAGTCCTTGACTTGTAGAGCACTTTATGCTTTGATTAGTAATGTTTTGTCGCTCTGTATGGTTATGTCCATTATTGCTCTCTTAGTTGGTTGCTCCCAGTCTTTTGCTAGCCTCCACTTGTATGAGTAAGCTCTACTCATGCATCCAACTCCCAAGAAACCAAGTTATTCCAAAGTGTCCACTATAAATTCCTATGCATGGTGTGTTACACCATTCCAAGTATATTTTTGTTTTCATCTATCTTCCAATTAAAAAGTATTTTGTTATGTGAAAACTTAGTGATTAAAGCTCTCACGAACTTGATGGCACACTTTATTTTTCTTGACCCTAATAAACTTGAACCATTGTGTCATCTATGTTGTATATGCTTGCACTTATACGTTGGAATTAGCAAAACCATGCTGTCATGGGGAACGCTTCAACATTCCACTTGTACATTATACACAGTTGATATCATGCTCTTTTGTTTATGGATGTCGTCGGTGTGAAATGAAAGGGGAGCTTGTAAGTCCATGGAGTTATGTATGCGTGTTAGAGAAACGCCTGGGCCGCTAGCCTAAGCCATGCCTAATCATGGTGGAAACTTGCAGCATCACCATAGTGAGCAATCTATGAAGCATTCTTCTTATAAAAAAAAGAGATATAGATTGAGAAAAGAAAAAGAAAAAAAGATGAGAAAAGAGGAAAGAGAGAAAAAACACCATATTTCCATGGTAAATAAGAAGATTGTTGAGATGCTCATTGTCTGCTTGCCTTGTCATTTTTATTATGGGATAGCTCTTGTAGCATGTGCAAGGGGTACCCTGTTGGCGGTTCTCTATGATACACATGTACTTACTATGACAAGAACTTGCAAGTAACTGAACTTGAGTAGCATAAGGAGCGGCCCTCGTATTCAAGGGACATGAGATTGCCAACTTATACTTTGTCAAGCATATACTCCATAGTTTGTTCACTTTAACATTAATCACTTCAAGATGCTTATGATAGGGGCAATGAGGGCTGAAAGCTAACAAGTACCATAATTTTTGGAAGATCTTTTATGAAACTTGAAATCCCTGCTTCCCTTTATAAAGGGCCTTTCTTCCACCATTATATTGAGTCTCCACCTTCTATCCTTAGGCACCAATTAAGAGAGCATTGTTGCCATTCTTAGTTCTATGTGCATTATCCCAAAACTTTTATTGATTCATTCATATTGTTGATATTGCTTGCTCATAAACTATTTGTATCTAGTCACTCTTATGAACTTTGAAGGTGTCCTATGCATCTATTTGCTACTCTATGAGGGATAAGCTGAATGCCAGTATGCTATGTTTTCTATATGTGAAACAAACAAACGTTTTTCAATGCATGTTATTCATGATTCTTTGTTTGTAACCTTTCATGTTGCATGCATAGTTACTTTGTCTTATTGTTAGAACTCCATTTTTCATGCTCATGTTTAGAGTTCTTTGATCCCAGCTTTTGTAACACCCTCGGATCAGCCCTATGCAAGTTTTAGCGATTTCTGCCAAACCCGCATAGAAACGATTCAAAGGTGCACACCAGGGACTTTCGTGCGGTGGAAAACGAAGTAATACCATTACACATTAGTCCATGATGGAACCCACAAAACAAATATATACAACAACGATTCAAAGAGTCAAGAATACAAATATATAGTACAAAGATCCAAATCACCTTGAAACGATACAACGTCCGAGTATGGACAAGATGCAAATTGGGCTAAGAGCCCTGAAGAATAACCAATGGCGTCCATAACCCTGACCAGGCCAAGCTGGAAGGGTAACCCTGGTAACGACGTCGATCTCAAAACCTGCTCAACAAAAGGGGTGCCGACAAAGGGCGAAAAAAAGGGAGTGGTCAGTACTGAGGCCAGTACACGACGAGTCTTAGAATTCGGCGGTCCTTTCCTACATAGGTATGGTGGACTGAAGCGGCAGCACAACATGCACTAAATAACCTATAGAGACTCGATATAACTGTTGGCTATCAGAGAGGGATAAGAAGGACCTATTCAGATCCAACCTGATACTAACACCAAACATACCCATCCTGATATTTCCCCCTCGAGACCAAACAAGGAAGTCAACCGAGGAACTCACACAATTGGCAGTTTATTCATTCTTTTCATGGTGGTTATCCAACTTACTAGTCATATCAGATACAAGTCAAATTTATAACAGTAAACTTTAGTTATAGTTGTCTATGATCGAGATACTATGCTCCAAGTCGTCCATAACCACGGACACAGCTTTTCGAAAAGATTTAACCCTACAGGGATGCACCAAAGTTTTCACACGCACTTAGATCCTTTTTGCTAGATCAGTTAACATACTTCCATCGGTATGTCGGCGGGGCTTGGACACGACGCTTTCCCAGACCCAAAGCAAGTACATGGGGGGCACCCCAATAAGCTACCCATAACAAAGTCGGCCGAGCTCCGAAGAAGGACCCAGAGGTTGCGAGATCGACCAAGAGATCAGAGGCCATAGGTATAATACTCAACATAACGACCCACATCCTAAACAGTACAATAGTAAACGCTCATCAAGCAACAGATAATAAACAAGGCATAACATGGCATACATGGCATAACATGGCATGAAAACTTCAAACTAGTTTATGGCCCCCAGTACAGTACTTTTAAATCAGGTACTAAGCCGATAGGGGTGCCCACACACCCCACATGTGGTTAGCGCGCTCAGTCTCGAAACAGGTGTCAAGAACTCGGGTCCTAGGCGGACACAAGTGGGCGGTTAACAACCAAATCTCAACTATTACCCACTGGTGCCTCTTCATTAGTTATATTCATTTTAATATTTAATTAACCACCTGTAATAAAAACCACGATCATCTCCACCTTTATGAATATGTCAACCCCCAACATCAATGGAACATCGACGACACGAAGCAGCACCTGAGCAAGTGATGGCGCCCACCACTTGTCGTGGGACGCTTAGTTGGAAACCCCAAGAGCAAGGTATGAAGCAGCACAACAGCAAGTTTCCCTTAGTAAGAAACCGAGGTTATCAAACCAGTAGGAGGAAGGAAACGTCACACAGGTGTTGCAAGCAACGCGGAGACCTGCACAACATAAACTCAAGACTTTGCCCCAACAAATCAGTGAGGTTGTCAAGCTCACCGGTTTGCTGTAACAAAGGATTAAACGTATGGTGTGGAAGGCAATGGTTTGCAGCAAGTAAACAAGTAACAATGGAAGATGTATCAATGGTAAAGACTTGACCGGGGTCCATAGTTCACTAGAGGTGCTCTCCTTAGATAAACAACATGGCATGAAGGGTAAACAAATTACAATAGGGCAATTGATAGGAACTGAGCAAGGCATAACAATGCAATTACTAGCTAGAAAGATCCTATGAGATTCGATTGGGCAATACGACAAGATACATAGACCGTCATCAAACTGCATCTATGACTAGAAGTCCACCTTTAGGTTATCATCTGAACCCCCTCCAGTATTAAGTTGCAAGCAACAGACAACCGCTTTAAGCAAAGTGTGTAAGGTAAATAGTCCACATGTTCCATGAACAAGAGACCGTTGTTTTCTCTAGTGGCAACATCACATCTACAACTGAAGAGATTTCTATCACTTCCCTTGGAAACTAGAGGCATGAACCCACTATCGAGCATAAATACCCCCCTTGGAGGCACTAGTAACTACTTGGCCAAGATAGCTACTAACAACGGAGAGCAGGAAAGATCACAAATAACACAGACATGATAGAATCATAAAGACAAAACCATTAATCAAACCAACATAATAATCTCAATATCCATCGGATCCCCGCAAACACAACATGCATGATTACAAATAGATTAGATCTTGATCATGAACAGAGATCACAAGATCTATACATGAAAGCACAAAGGAGGAGATACAACCATCTAGCTACTACATGGACCCATATTCCAAGGTGGAACTACTCACGCATCATACCGGAGAGAAGGCCTCCGGGATGATCTCCCCTCCGACAGGGTGCCGGGAAGAACTTCAGACCCCCCGATCTAGGGACGATGGTGGTGGCGGCTACAAACGGTTTCATGGATATTTGATCGGGTACTCAGGGTTTCTGCATCGGGGATTCTTATAGGCGAAGGGGGAGACCGAGGCGATGGCCAGGGGCGCCAAACCCTAGCTAGGCGCAGGGTGGGGCCCACCCGTGCCTGGGGTGGGTCTGGCCCCTCTGGCCGGCCCCTCCGGTTCTCCTCTGGACTTCTTGTTCCCCATGGAAAGTAATTGACTTTGACGTTTGTCCCTTCCAATTCCGAGAATATTTCTTTACTAACTTTTCTGACACCAAAAACAACAGAAAACAGGCATCTGGCACTGTTGAAACTTGTTAGTAGGTTAGTACCAGAAAACATGTAAAAAGCACCTCAAAGTGTGGACAAGTAAAGCAAAGTAGATACTAAACAAGCATGGAACATAAAAAATTATAGATACATTTCCAATGTATCATCATCCCCAAGCTTAACTCCTGCTCGTCCTCGAGTAGGTAAGTGATAAAAGAATAATTTTTTAGGTGACATACACCCTCACAATAAAGATCCAACCTTTTGCAAGCATTGAAAGCTGGGATCAAAGAACTCTAAACATGTGCATGAAAGATGGATTTCTAACAATAGGACATAGTAACTATGCATGCAACATGACAAGCTACAAACAAAGATCATGAATAATATGCATTGAAAAACGTTTGTTTGTTTCACATGCAGAAAACATAGCATAGTGGCAATTAGCTTGTCCCTCATAGAGTAGAAAATAGATGCATAGGACACCTGGAAAGTTCACAAGGGTGACTAGAAACAAGTAGCACAAGAACAAGTAATAACACAAGATGCATCAATTAATAAGCTTTGGAACACTGCACACAGAATGACAACTATGATCTCTTAATAGTGCCTAAAGGTAGAAGGTGGAGACTCAATAGTGGTGGAAGAAAGGCCTTTTTTGTAAAGGAAGCATGGATTACAAGTTTCAAAAGTAGCTTCCAAAAATTATGGTACTTGTTAGATTTCAGCCCTCATTGCCCCTATCATAAGCATCTTGAAGTGGTTAAGGTTAAAGTGGCAAAGCTGGAGTATATGCTTGACGAAGTATAAGTTGGCAATCTCAAGTCCCTTGAATACGAGGGCCAAACCTCATGCATACTCAACTTTGGGTCCAGGTAAGTTCTTGTCACTGTAAGTATTTGCATATCATTGAGAACCGCCAACGGGGTACCTGTAGCATCCCAATTGTCTAACAATTGTAATGCTACTTGGTCTAGTAATATAATGACTACTTCAAATATATAATTGTTGCATCATCATTATATCATGCTCATGTCATCATGCCACCTTGCATTTGAGCATCATATAAAACCCTTTTTCATTTGGTTCTTCTTTCATATGCATTGTTAATTGTATTTGCCTCTTGATATTGTATTTGGTTCTTGATATATTGTTTAATGCCCAAGTTGAGTTGGGGGCATATCTCTTATTAACTCCACCACCTTTTCTTCACCACCTTATAAATTCCACCATCCAACTAAATATGAGCTTTGCATTTTATTTGAGTTACCTCTAGCTCATGTGGGTTGGGATGGATCCAATTCTTGTCCACATGCTCTCATCTTAGCATCATGTTGTTTTCACATCATTGATATATGAGAGCCACATGGCCACCTTTGCATGCCTTGTGAGTGGGACCCTTTCTCCTAGCTTCCATTTGGATTGTTATGGATTTATGCTCATGTGGGAATATTTTTGTGACTAATAATCATCTAGTGGAATATACACACTAGCAAGTCCCAAGCTTACTCAGACATGATCATCTCCATCTATTTTCACTTGGAACTTTCCTTGTAATTCTTTTGCTTGAGCCTTACTCCACACTTTGGAATGCATAAGAAATGCCATGTAAATAATCTTGTTTTCACAAAGATGAACATGGTATTAATTAATTATGCATGGCCCATGCAAGTACCCCTTTAGCTTGTCATTTGGATTTTATTAGATTTTTAGTGGATCATCTTCCTTTTTCCCTTACCCTCTTTTGCTTGTTTCTTTTGTGTGGTCTTGCCATACACCAAAAATCCATGTGCTAGATCATGTGTGTCCATGATCATGTGCTTGATCATCTACACCTCCATGCCACCCTCTCTAAGCCACACCCCCACTTAATCTAACACCATACCCCCCACTAAACCTAGCTCTAGCTAAACCCTAAACCACCCCATCACCCCCTCTCGGCCACTCTCTTCTCTCTATCTAGCTGGCCCCACCAGGATCAAACCCCACCCAGCTACCTACCGCTCTCCAACCCTAATGCCAGCCCTAGCCCGAGGCTACCACCACCCAACCCGAGCCTACCCTCTCCCTCTCCCTCTCTTCTCTCCCTGCCTGCCCTGCCCTAGCCCGAGCCTGCCCCTGCCCTTGGCCTCGCCCTCTGGTCCCACCTGCCAGCTGCACCTGCCCCTGCCCTGCCGTGCCCCAGCCCGAGCACGTGAAGGAGGGAGGAGAAAAAGGTGGCCGAGCCACCTTTTCCATCTACCCCTCCCCACGGCAGCACCCTCTCCTCCCCTGTCCCTATCTACTCCCCGGCTCTCCTCTCTGCCTCGCCAGATCCAGCCCCAGCGCCCTGGATCTCCTCTCCTTCCTCTCCACCACCGTCTTCATCATCGCCGGCCACCGTCGGTTACACCGACGCTTCTCCGATCCAGCCCGTTCGCGCGACGTGGAGGTGGTCGAGGAGTACGAGGAGGCTTCTCTGCGTCGACCAGTACCTGTTGCGGAGGAGGAGAAGGACCAGCGCCGGAGTACGCCGACGAGCCGACGCCAAACCCTAGATCCTCTGGCCGTCTGCCTCGACGCCGATCCTCTGCGTCTCGAGCCGATCCAACCGCACCGACACACTCTCGGTGAGCTACCTGATCTCCTGGACATGCTCCGCCGCGCTATCGTCGTCCAGAGCCGTCTTGCGTTTCTTCGAGCACGCTCGGTGCGCCGGCGAGCGCAGCGTCTGCTCGCTCCCCCGCCGCACAGAAACCCTAGCTAGGCCACGCCCGCCTCCCTGACACCAAGCCCAGGCCAGCGCAGTGGTTCCGCCCCGCGCGCGAGCCCTAGGTCCCGCGTTCGAATCCCTGCGTCGCGTCCGCGCGTGCGAGCACCGATCTGTCCTCTGCTCGCGGAGAAGAGGAACAGTACGGGCGGTCGTTTTGCGCATACCCCCCTGCTTTCTTTTTCGACTCAACCCGCGGTCCACCAAGCCCCACCTGCCAGCCACCCCGAAGATCTTGCAGAGAAGCCCCTCTGTTTCTCCGGACTTAACCCACGCTCCCTCGCTCGGCCCACCTGGCAGCCCCCGCGCGACCGCTTGCTGACACGCGGGTCCGTGTGTGCCGTGGCCCCACATGTCATTCGCTTAAGCTAGTTTAGGCCGCGGTGTTAAACGTTTTCTGCGCGCTGTGGAGTCCCAGTCAGCACTGGCCCTACCCGTCAGTGACTGGGGTTAGCTGTTCCTGGGTATAAAAAGGTTTTCTAGATATCTGTTTTAATTCAAACTTATTTCAAATTAATTCAAATTCAAAATTAAATCTGTTTTTAATTATCTTTTGAAATATAAATCCATTTAATGCAAATAATATATGTTTTCAAATCAGAAAAATGTGAGGATTTCAAATATGCAATCCAAAATATATTTTGAACCTTTAAAATTCCAAGTTGATTTAAATTACAAATAAAATGCCCTTTTGCCTTAAATAATTAATAACTTTTGTTTTATTAATCCAAATTCAACAAATGATATGTCTAAAATGATTAGCTCGACGAGACCTTTCTGTTTATGCATTCCATTATATGTTTTGCAGCATGCATCATATAAATATAAGAGTACAGCAACTAATATGAGGCTAGAATGTGGTCCAAACTCAATAAAAATGCTTTATTATTGTTTCCACACCTCACCCATGCCATGCTACTTTAATGCCATGCAAATTGTGCATCATTCATCATGGCATGATTGTTTGCTTGATGCATTTATACATATGCTTGTGCACTTTATTTATGTTGGCCCTTGTTTGTTTGGTTCTTCTTCGAATAGACGCTGAGCAGGGGATATATCAAGAGAACCAGGAGCACTACCCAGATCCTTCTCTCGCTTCAACTGAGCTGCCAGGCAAGCACTACCACATGCTTGCATACATATAGTACCTATTGCCTCTATCTTATTCTTGCATCATTGAGTCGCGATTGCATTAAATTTAATCCCAAGTATTGCATAGCCTTTACTTTTAAGCCCCACCGAAGCTTGTTCCTCCATCCCATGATCCATTACTACAGGTGTTGTTTGAGCCATGCGAGTCGTAGAACAACATGTGTAGGGTATGTGAGTGTCTGATGGATAACGAGGTACCTAAACAACTTGACCTGAGTAGTAATGGGATAACTAATGAAAGTGGCATCGGTGAGCCATATTCGCTATTTGGTTTTTCAGGCTCACTTGTGTCCCGTAAGACCCCGAGTACTTGATTCCTGTTCCAAGAATATTCGCGCTATCCACATCCGGGAGGCCTTATGGACCCCCCTGAGCCAGAGCTTGATTCATTCTTATTTCTTGGGGCCATAAACTAGTTTGAGGTTTTGTTTACTATCCTGTACTTATGCCATGTTTTACCGCTTCATTTAAATTGTGCGAGGTAATGCACACTGTACTGTTTAGGTCCGTGACCCGTTTTCGCTGTATCGACAAGCCCAGTCACACTTTCGGGTTCCCAGTCGTTTACAGCCGGCTCCACAAACCTGGAGGCCATCTCGGAGTCAGCTAACTTCGTTGCGGGTAGCTCAATGGGGTGGCCCCCTGAAATATTTCTGAATCCTGTGATCGCTTTGTCGTGACTGCCTCGTTGGGTTTTGATTTGGTTTTTCCGAGGCATACCGAGTGTGTGTTGCTATTTGTGCACCCCTGCAGGGTAAAACTTTCTGAAAGCCGTGTCCGCGATTATGGACAACTTGGAGCACAGTTTCTCGATCATAGACAAGAATAACTAAAGTACCGCTTTTAACTTGACTAGACTAGGTACCTGACTAGTAAATAGTGCAACACTCATGGAATGCATAATAAAACTGCCAACGGAGGGGGGGGGTTGTTCGTCCACTTCCTCGTCGGTAAGCGAGGAGGAGGATGGATCTGTTAAGATTACCATTATAACTGTTATAACTGTTGTTACTAATTCACGGACATTCGTCTATCTCTGGTTAGGCGGATGGTTAGTGAGTATCTATAGAACTGTTAGGGTTTATCTTTTGCTGCAATTGCGTCACCCCAGGTTGTGTCCCCTTTAGAGGCATAAAGACTTGCTGAGTACCCCTAGGGTCTCACACGATAAATTATTGGTTTAGATGAACAGGTACCCTCACAAGATGGATACTGGGTGGAAGAGACGGACGATGTGGGCAACGATCATTCGGTGTAGAGATTCCGGGAACGGGGATCCGTGAGATCTGTGGGCGGGATCTGCTTATTTATGGGGCATCTTATGCCGATTTGCTTCTTATCCGTACTCGGATTTTGTCTTCCGCTTCCGCTTGATACTCTGTTGATTGATGTATGAGGAAATATCCTAAACTATTATATCTATCTAGGATATTTGGATCTTGCCGTAAGGCGTTGCTATATTTCCTTTCTTTTTAGATGGAATGGCTCTGATGTACTATTGTATGGTGGCTTGCATACATACTCATTTGTGTATGTAGTTGATCCCTTCGCCTGCCGATTACGCCGCCCGTTCTTGTCCCGATGTGTGGAAATGGTTGGGACGGCCGAAAGGTCTACCTGTGAGTGGCATTTGGGCCCCACCGTACTATTTCAACCATTTCTGCTCATCCAGGCTTGTAACTAGGAGCATAATTCACCGAGGTAGTTACAGTACCCCTTGCTCATGGTACATGAGCTTTACCATAACCAAAATGACAAGGCAAGAAGACAATGAGCATCTTAGCAATCTTTTTATTTACCATATGCATAGCTTTTTATTGAGGATGCTTCATAGATAGCTCATTATGGTGATGCTACAAGTTTCCACCATGATTAGGCATGGATTAGGCTAGCGGCCCAGGCGTTTCTATAACACAAGATACAAACTCCATGGACTTACAAGTTCCTTCTTTGTTTCACACCAGTGACATCCATAAACAAAAGAACATGATATCAACTAAGTACAACAAGGTACAAGTGCAATGTTGAAAACGTTCCTCGTGACAGCACAGTTCTGCTAATTCCAACTTATAAGTGCAAGCATATACAACAAAGTTGTCACAATGGTTCAAGTTTATTAAGGGCAAATAATAAAGTGTGCCATCAAGTTCGTGAGGGATTTAATCACTAAGTTTTCACATAACAAAATAGTTTTTAATTGGAAGATAGTTGAAAACAAGAATATACTTGGAATGGTGTAACACACCATGCATAGGAGTTGATAGTGGACACTTTGGAATAACTTGGTTTCTTGAGAGTTGGAGGCATGAGTAGAACTTACTGATACAAGTAGATGCTAGCAAAAGACTGGGAGCATGTTGGGGATATGCTATATGGGTATCCTCATAACATGTCTCTTATCCGACTAACCTGGGTGGCCCATAGTCGGTAGCATGGCCTGTGGCCTGCTGGGCGGCCCAGTTAGGTGGATCCAGAAGGGAGGCCCATGCCGGATAAAGGAAGGCTACGGTGGAGTCACCAGCGTACCCGGAGCCTTGGAGTGCAAGATACACAAGACTAGTAATAGACGGTGTAGAACTCTGTAACCTGTCCGTCTAGGACTTTTCCCTGTAACCCTAGGACCTGGTGACTATATAAGTCGGGCCTATGGGAGCCTTTAGGGCATCGTTTTACACACACCTCGCACAGCGAACCTATCTCTGTAACTCGGCGTATTGCCATTATAGTGATTTATAGCAGGAGTAGGATTCCGCCACCGTTGTGGGATCTGAACCTGGGTAAGCTGTGTTACATCGTACCCGTCAACCGTCCGCCTTACCCCATGTCTCTAAACACGCACTATGAGGACCCCTCCATGGCGTACTCATCGGCAATACCACGACAGTTGGCGCCCACCGTGGGGCAAGAGGCGCTTTAGGCTCTTCAGTTGGCGAGGACCAAGATCTTCGCGGGAATCGGCGAAACTGTAGCCATCGGTCGCGTTCTCTTCTCCGGCAACGTTCCGATCGTCCCCCCGACGAGTTCTGGATCCCGGCGAAGATGAACCCTACACGGTGTTCGATTGTTCCTATCGGAGACATCCACCTCTTCATCGGCGAAACCGACTCGGGCACTAGTTCCCTGGGAGTCGGAGGAGCATCAAGACCCGCACGGACCGCCTATGGGCAGGATACGTTCGCGGAAGGATCGATGTCGGATCTCTCTTCGGAGTTTGCCGACAAAGATCGGACAGCATCAAGACCCGTACGGACTGCCTACGGGCAGGATGCGTTCGCGGAAGGATCGATGTCGGATCTTACCTCGGAGTTAGCCGGCAAAGATCGGAAAAAATCAACACCCACCCAAACCGCCCCTATGCAGGATATAAAGGTGGAAGATCACTGCAAATCCACTGGCTTTGTCCGCGCGTCTGGACAGCAGAGATCCAAGTTTGTCGGTGTGGTTACCATCTTTGATCTGGCGCGTTGCATTCAGAGAGAGGGTGAAAACCCCCGCGATTACCTGGCCAGGTGGCTTCGTATACGAGCCGATCTGGCCCACTACCCCAATGATGATGCCATCTACCACTTTGTGGAAGGACTGGACCATGGCACGCTCCTCCGACACTCTCTAAGACGGCAACAGGCGTCAGGACGCCTTACCTTCGAAGGCATGGTGAACACCGTCAACAACTACGGGGAGGCTGAAGCGGCAGCTCAGACAGCGCTTGCGCTCATTGACGGAGCCCCTCCGATTCAGCCACCCCAAAGGTTTCCGGATTGACAAGACCATCAAGCCCTATGACGGCACCGCCAAACCTGCCACATGGTTGCAGGACTACGGCAACGCGGTGGAGATTGCCGGAGGCAACCCCAACATCGTCGTCAAGTACCTCCCATTAATGTTGGCGGGCACGGCCTGTCAATGGATCGACGACTTGCCAGAGAAATCTATCTACAACTGGCTGGACATGCAAGAAGCATTCACCAAGAACTTTGAGGGTACATACAAGCGTCCCTGCACTGTGGGCGATCTACAGCGGTGCGTGCAATAGAAAGACGAGAAATCTCCCGCCTACCTCTCCCGCTGGCTGGACATGAAGAATTCCCGCGCAGGAGTGCACACTCAGACCGCTATGGCCGTCATTGATGGATTGGAAAGGGGCACGTTACTCCGACATAAGCTAAAGCGCTTGCAGTACAATCATCAGCTGGACTTGAATCAGATGATTCAGTTAGCTAGTGAGTTCGCAGCTGCCGACGACGATGCTCGTGGCTCATTGCCGGCAACGGCCGTTCCAACCCAAGCTCGGAGGAACAGCAGTACAAAGCGGAAAACCGCTCCAGAAGAAAAGCAATCTACCGACATGGTCGCCATGACTTTTGCAGGACGAGGAGAAGGCAGACAACGTGGCCGAGGAAGGGGTGCAGGCCGCGGGCAGCAGCGAGGAAGTGAAACCAACTCGGCGCCGCTCCGCATTCCCCAAACGTACGATGAGTATCGTGATATGCCGTGCCTCGTACACCTCGATGTCAACGGCAAGGCCACACATACCAATCGACACTACAAGTTCGTCAACGACCTCAAGGAAGACCCGGAGTCCGGCTACAAGCAAAGTTGAAAGAACAGACCGCGAGGCAAGGGCAAGGGGAAGAAGAAGGAGGAGGAGTCCAAGGATTCAAGTGACATGGACGAGGACGTTGACCCCAAGCACGCCGCCAAGGGCGACGACAAGGGCAAGAACCCCTTCGCAAAGAAGGCCCCAGTCTACCATACTTTCCTTGGCACCCCCACCGTCCGACAACAGAAGACCTCTCTAAGGATCCTGATGGCCACTCTCCCCCCAGTTCCCCAATACCTGCGCTGGTCGGAGGTTCCAATCACTTGGGACAGGACGGACCACCCAGACCTTGTGCCCACGGAGAACCAGTACGCCATGGTCATCAACCCATTGATTGACGGCACGGAGTTCACCAAGTGCATGGTGGATAGTGGAAGCAACATCAACATCATGTACCTGGATACACTGCAGAAGATGAACTTGACGGAGGCAAACCTAAGGCAGACCAACACCGTTTTCCATGGCGTAGTTCCTGGTCGGGAGGCTCGGTCCCTTGGGTGCATCACACTTCAGGTAGCCTTTGGCGACATTAATAATTACCGCCAAGAGCGCATGACCTTTGAGGTGGTCCCCTTCAAGAGCGTGTACCACGTCATATTTGGCCGCGACATATTCCACACGTTCATGGCCAAGCCATGCTTCGTCTACAACAAACTCAAGATAACCAGACCAAACGGTGTCATCACTGTATCCGGAAGCTTTACCAAGGCAAGGGACTGCAAGATCAATGAAGCAGCCGTTGCAGAAGATGTCCTCTACAACAAAGAATTCAAGGAGATCCAGAGCAAGGTCAATGACTCAGAGATGCCCGCGTCGAAGAAGCAGATCTCCGACTCCGCTCCTGCGTTCAAGGACGCCATCGAGACCAAGCCGGTGGAACTTGTGGTAGGCGATGCCTCCAAGACCGTCACCATTGGGATGAACCTGGATCCCAAATAGGAAAGCGCGCTCGTCGTGTTCCTCCGTGAGAATAGGGACATCTTTGCCTGGCAACCTGCCGACATGAAAGGTGTACCTAGGGAACTTGCCGAGCACAGCTTAAACATAGATCCAAAATGTAAACCAGTGAAACAACCTCTACGGCGCTTCAGAGATGAGAAGAGACTGAAGGGTTTCGCGGCATAGTAAATCAAAATTTTCTACGGATGCGAACAGAGGGAAAGCCAAGATCTAATCTAGGAGATGCAAACAACGAGAGAGATTGGATTAGATCTTCATACCCTTGAAGATTCGCACAGCGGAACGTTCGTCGGAACGTGGGTGATGTAGTCGTACTCGCTTCTCCTCCTCGCGATCCGATCCGATCTAGCACCACAAGTGGCAGTGCCTCCGTGAGATGCGCACGTGCAGCACCTAGACGTCTCCTCCTTCCTTGGTCCAGCAAGTATGGTGGAGAGATGGGTTGGATCTACAACGCGACGGCGCGGTGCAATTGGTGGAGAATTTCTGCAGCAGGGCTTCGCCTACAAGCAGTCGGGAGGGAGAGAGGAGGGCAGCAGGGCGGCTAGGGTTGGAGGGGAAGGTGTAGGGGGTTGGTGCGCCCCCAGCTCTCTATATATAGAGGGGTGGGCGCAGCCCTAGCCCCTCCCCCAAGCCAAGGCCGGCGGCCCCAAGGAGGAAGAGTGGGGGGCAAGGAAACCCCCCCTTCTAGAAGCTCTATCTAGAGTTTAAACCTCTCTTGGCCGGCTGGGCCCTATGGGGCCTTGTGCCCCTGGCCCAATGCGGCCAGGGCACTCCCTCATAGGCCCATGCCCCCTCCCGGAAGGTGGGGCCACGTTGGTCCCTTCCGGAAGGTTCTAGAAGCTTCCGGTACAATACCGATTAACCCGGAACAATTTCGAACTCCAAAAATTGCACGGCCTTATATGAATCTTATTCTCCGGACCACTCCGGAACCTCTCGTGATGTCCCGGATCCCATCCGAGACTCCGAACAAAAACTCATAAACCAATTATCCAATCTATCCTAGCATCGAGACACGTTAAGTGTGTGACCCTGTGGGTTCGAGAATATGCAGACATGATCTTCTATCAATAATCAACAGCGGGGTATGGAAACCCATATTTACTCCCACACATTCATCGATGATCATATCGGATGAACCACGATGCCAGGATTCAATCAATCCCATATATATATTCCCTTCATCTAGCGATATTTTACTTGCCCGAGATTTGATCGTCGGTACCGTCATACCTAGTTCAATCTCGTTCACAGCAAGTACTTTACTTGTTCCGTAATCCAATATCACTTTGTGATTAACTCCTTAACCACATGCTTGCAAGCGGTGTTGATATCGATTACCGAGTGGGCCCGAAGTATATCTCTCCGACTTGGGAGGGACAAATCCCATCTCGATACATATAACCCAACAGATACTTTTCGATCACCTGAGAGACACCTTTATGATCACCCTCTCATAGGATGACGTTTGATGACCTCAAAGCTTTCTTCCGATACCAGGGAGTTGTATTATCTCATGGTCTAAGGAATACAATATTTGACATAAGAAAAGCTTCGCAAAGACGAACACGATGACACGATCTAATTGCTTCGCTTAGTTTGGGTCTGTTCACCATATCATTCTCCCAATGATATGATCTCATTATTAATTGAAAACTCATGTCCATGGTTAGGAAACCTTAACCATCATTAATCAATGAGCTAGTCCATAGAGGCATACTAGGGACACGGTGTTGTTCACAAACCACACAAGTATTAAAGTTTCTGCTTAATACAATTCTAGCATGGAATATAAACATCATCATGAACAAGAATTATGATAATAACATCTTTATTATTGCCTCTAGGGCATAATTCCAACAGAGACGCGCCATTGGCAAAGAGATAGCTAGGTTACTTAAGGCCGAGTTTATCCGAGAAGTCCTTCACACCCGATGGGTGGCCAATCCTGTACTTGTCCCCAAAAAGGGAACCAATGAATTAAGAATGTGCGTTGATTACACCGGCTTGAACAAAGCATGTCCCAAAGATCCGTTTGCTTTGCCTCGCATTGACCAAGTCATTGACTCGACGGCTGGCTCGGAACTTTTGTGTTTTCTTGATGCATACTCAGGATACCACCAGATCAAGATGAGGAAGTCGGACCAATTGGCCACTTCGTTCACTACCCCATATGGCACGTTTTTCTATGTCACGATGCCCTTTGGGCTGAAAAACGCAGGTGCTACCTACCAGCGGACAATGCAACGTTGCCTTCACGACCAAATTGGTCGGAACGTTCACGCCTATGTGGACGATATCGCGGTGATGTCTAAAAAGTCAAACGACTTAATCTCCGACTTAAAAGAAACCTTTGATAATCTCCGGAAATACAACATGATGCTCAACCCTAAGAAGTGCGTCTTCGGGGTTCCATCCGGTAAACTGTTGGGCTTCATCGTTTCCCAGTGCGGAATCGAGGTCAACTCGGAGAAAATCAAGGCCATCTTAAACATAAACCATCTGACATGCCTAAAGGACATCCAACGACTAACAGGTTGCGTTGCAGCAGTTAGTCGGTTCATCAGCCGACTTGGAGAGAAGGCTCTGCCGCTGTACAAGTTGCTGAAGAAGGCGGACAAATTCACGTGGACAGACGAGGCAGATGCAGCATTGAAGCAGCTCAAGGAGAATCTTTCCTCAGCGCCCATCCTTGCAGCACCCGAGCCTGGTGAGCCCCTGTTAATTTACATGGCGGCAACCAACCGGGTTATCAGCATCGTCGTCGTGGTAGAGCGGAAGGAACCAGCCCATGAGCACGGAGTTCAACGACCAGTTTACTATGTAAGCGAGGTCTTGACGGAGTCCAAGCAACGTTACCCGCACTACCAAAAGATAGGTTATGGAGTATTCCTTGCTTCTCGGAAGCTGAGGCATTACTTCCAGGAGCACCCAATCACAGTAGTGAGCAAGACTCCATTGTCCGACATTATCAACAACAGTGACGCTACAGGAAGGGTCGCGAAGTGGGGCATTGAACTTGCCGCCTTCGAGATCACCTACAAGAGACGCGACGCTATCAAGTCACAAGCCTTGGCGGATTTTATTGCAGGTTGGACGGAGATGCCGGATGCCACTCCATTGCCAGAACCAGAGTACTGGGTGATGCACTTTGACGGATCAGAGCTGCTCAATGGCTCGGGGGCTGGTGTATTGCTACAGTCACCAAAAGGAGACAAGCTACACTACGTTCTGCAGATCCACTTCGAGGCTACAAACAACATGGCGGAGTATGAAGCACTCATTCACGGACTGCGTGTAGCCAAGGATATTGGCATCAAGCGCATAGTTTGCTGTGGAGATTCCGACTTGGTTGCCCAGCAGGTGGCTGGCACCTGGAATGCGCGGAACCCTATGATGGCGGCATATCGCGACGAAGTGGACGAGATAGCCAAGAGCTTCTTGGGCTACGAAGTCAAGTATGTGACTAGGGAGCAAAACGAGCCGGCTGATCTACTGTCTAAACTTGGATCAGGGCGCAAGCAAATTCCGCCAGGAGTTTTCCTAGAGCATCTACGCACACCATCCGTGAAGGGCGCCGACATCGACAACCCGGATAGAGCTGATTCTTTCGTCAACATGGTGACAAAGATCCCTCCGGCTTGGACAAAACCGTTCATGGAATATCTCGAACACGGAACTTTGCCCGACGACGAGGTCGAAAGACGGCAGATAGTATGATGAGCAAAGGGTTATACCATAATCAATGGGCAACTCTACAAAAGAAGCACTACCAGTGTATACCTAAAGTGTGTTTCCTAGCTAGAAGGTATGGAAATCCTGCGCGAGATCCATCTCGGAGATTGCGGGCATCACGCTGCTCCCCGATCGTTGGTCGCGAAAGCCTTTCGGCAAGGATTCTACTGGCTGACCGCGAAGGCGGACGCCGACAAGCTGGTTGAGACATGCACAGGATGCCAGTATTATGCCCGACAACCACATGTTCCTGCTAAAGAATTGCGAACAATACCAATAACTTGGCCGTTTGCAGTCTGAGGGTTAGACATAGTGGGGCCGTTACAAACGGCACCGTGTGGATTTACGCATCTGCTTGTAGCAGTTGACAAATTCACCAAATGGATAGAAGTTAAACCCATTGAAAACCTTGATGGGGCAACTGCCCTCAGGTTTGTCCGGGATCTAGTGGTGAGATATTGGTCTCCCATATAGCATCATCACCGACAATGGAAGCAACTTGTCACTTAGAGAAGTGAAGGCCTATTGCTGGGAGAAAGGCATCCGACTTGACCTTGCATCTGTGGCACACCCACAATCCAATGGTCAAGTTGAGCGAGCCAATGGATTAATTCTGCAGGGAATCAAGCCACGTCTTGAGGCACCGCTACATAGAGCAGCTGGAGCCTGGGCGGAAGAATTTCCATCTGCGTTGTGGAGTTTACGAACTACACCCAACAGATCCACCGGCTACACCCCTTACTTCATGGTATATGGAGCAGAAGCCATCCTACCTTCCGACATCCTCCATGATGCACCAAGAGTTGCCGCCTACAACGAAGATGACGCTGAAGAATCCAGACGCCTAGATGTGGACCTTCTCAAGGAGGAACGTGTTTTGGCATGTCAAAGATCCGCCATCTACCAGCAGAAGCTACGCAGCTACCATAGTCGCCGCGTCCGGCATCGCTCGTTTAAAGAGGGGGATTTAGTACTCCAACTTAAGCAGAAGAAGTCACACAAATTATCCCCGCCATGGGAAGGACCGTTCATCATAAGCAAGGCGCTGCTCAATGGGTCTTACTACCTTGTCGACAATCATGAGCTCAAGGATAGGCCCAATGAGGATCGTAAGCGTAAGTCACGTGACCCGGATGATGACTACCCGGAGCTTGATCGGCCATGGAACATAGCACAGCTACGTCCTTTCTACACTTAGCATTTTTATCTAATCGTGTACCTCTTATATGATCAATGAAATAAAGATCTTTGGTTCACTAATATTGCTGAGTCTTTTACCTCCTTTAGTGTTCATTTTTGGATCATATAAACCTTTATGCACAAGCTTTGCGATTGCACTTGTGAAAATTCCGCCTACGGGCGTTAGCTTAAGTTTTCTGGTCTACACATTCTTTGTTGTTTTTATGTGGATTCTGGAGTAGTGACTTTCGGCACTTATTGTCGGCGATTTTGTGCTAAGGTTATTGACGATGCCATTGGGCATCATCACCTAAGCGCATGGTTCCGACAACGAGTCTTCTGACTCACAAAAAGTCAAGCATAAAAACCAAAGTCATGGATAAGCCAGCACTTGCTTAAAAATATATACATACTGGGAATTAATTATTAAGTAGCAGGATACGACAAGCACTGTTTTCCGCCTTAAGATTACATCACCAAGTTTTTTCAATGCACACTCCAGAGGTGAAACAAGAATTACAAAGTGTTTTTCACTCCTTGGGTGCAGGGGACTTGGAGGCTGCATCATCACCAGCCGGAGAATCACCCTCAATGTCGACGCTGTGAGGAGACTCGGAGGATTCAGGGTTGGCGTTGTCAAGAAAGTTCCTAGGCACGAAGACGTCGTCATCCACCAACTCGGCAACCCTGGTGTCATAACCCGCGAGTGATGACATGATGGCTTGGTGATCGATCTCCTTGCCGTCATCATCTACGTTGGGGATACAAGATGTCACCGTGTCGATGTCGGCACCTTCATAGTGCGCCTTCACCATGGACAACGCCATCCTTGTGCCAGCCCGTGCACATGAAGCTTTCCAACTCGCGACACGCTCGGGGGCTCGGCGCAGAATCTCCAAGTACTTCACCACGGAGTCGGAGGCCTTGATATAAATTTGGAGGGGCTTAGCAATCTCCTTGGCTTGGGTAATGGCGGTGTTGATGAAGTTGCCGGCAAGAATCATGCATTCCTTGTCCGAAGGAGGCGAGCGGGTTAAACCCATAGGCGCTGAAAATTCTGACAAGCATTGCATGAGTTCAATAAATTCTAAGTATCCAGACTACAGAGCTACAAGGCGAAGGACACTTACTGAAGATGCTGGCCTTAGCCTGCCAGACGACGTCCGCCAAAGATTCCTTCTCTTGTTGGAGGAGCTTAAACGCCTCGCTATGGCGAAGGTTTTGCTCATCGGCAGCTTGCTTCTGATCCTTTAGGATCGCAAGCTCCTCCTTCAAGTGATTGATCTCCGCGGAGGCGGAGTCCTGCAGGGCTTTCATGGAATCCTCGTGCATCTTCAGCATTTCTCCCCTCTCCTTCTTAAGGATCTTGTTCTCGCTGTCCAGCTGTTGGATGTGCTTGGACTACTCGACAATATCCTTGGCCTTGGCGACATGCTCTGCAAGTCGGAGAAAACAAAGTACACAATGAGTACTCGAAGAAGGAAGGCACAAAATTAAGACGGAAATGCGCAAAAAGAAAACAGACTCTTGTTTTTGATGATCTGTTCCTTCAAGATGGCAGTTTTACCCTTTTTAGCTTCAAGGTCTGCACGCATCTTCTGGTACTTGTCGTTGGCCATGCCCCTCCAAGAATCTCGTTCTGTGGAAACAAACACAAAGTCAAATCGTTGTTTAGTCTACTTGGAGCCCCTAGTCGGAGATTTTCCATCTAGGCGCTCAGGGGCTACAGCTAGAGATTTTAACTTAGCAATATGCTTAGCTTTTCTTTAAGCATCTAGTCAGAGCTAATTGAGTTCTCAACTAGAGGCTTGGGGGATACAATATAAAGTTTTAACTCGGAAAATGCTTAACTTTTCTTTAAGCATCTAGTCGGAACTAATTCAGTTACAATTAGAGGCTTGGGGGCTACAACACTTAAAATTCTGAACACTGTGTATGCTACTCTTAAAGCATCTAGTCAGAGTAATTCATTCCATCTAAATGCTTGGGGGCTACAGTGAGAGTTTTTTCTAACTTAGTCACTCTTAGAGCATATAGATGCAAAACCAATGGTTTTCCGTCTACATCCTCGGGGGCTATAGTGGGATACTCATACGAAATGCAAAAGGTAAAGTAAAACTTACAAGTGAGATGATCTTGAGGTTTGTAGCGCTCTCGGCCAGCAGCTTGCCAAAGGAAATGCTATTTCCTCGCAAGATGTCTGCTTGACGGAGTAGCTCCTCAAGATCGCACGTCGGAGATGACGGCACTCCTCCAGGAACCATAGTTGTGTTACCCGGCGTAAGCACCGGGTAAACAATCTTCGGCAGCTCGAAGGGTTTCTGGGGAGCAGAGGCGCCGCCTTCGACAGAAGTACCAGTTCCCACCACCGCCTTGCCACTACCGATGGCATCCTTAGCCGGATCTTCAGCCATTTGAAGAGCAGCGCTCTCCTGCGTCGCTTGCTCGCCGACAATTGCGAGTTCGGTAGAAGCGCCAGAATTCACTTCCATGGTGGAAGGGCCTGGTGCCTCCTAGACTTGGGATCTTGTCGGAGCAGAGGAGGGCTTGACGGCAGGAGTGGCAGGGGCAATGGCGGGGGAAGAGTCGCGATGCATCATATCTTTAATATTTCTAGAAGCCCCAAGAGTCTTAGAGGACTTCTTGAGGCTGGTTGTGGCTTTCTTCCTAAAACGTGCAAAATGCATAAGTATAGGAATAAGACAGATAAAATAAGACAATGTCGGAGAATAAGAAGCTTACACTAGGGGGGGCGCTTTGGCAAACATCCCAGTGGCTTTCTTCTTTTCCGCCTCCAGGGCGGCAGTACTCTTTTTGGAGGCTCCACCCTCCGTCTTCTTCTTCTTACCTCCGTCGGCAGCGTCAGAGGTGGAGCTGTTCCGCTTTCACGCTAACGGGGCATCGTCGTCGGACACGACCGTGACTTCCTTCATCTTTGGATCGTAGATTTGGGCAGCCAGGTTACCCTCCTCTAGATCGCTAAGCTGTTAAGTGAGAAATCATCGTGTTAGACAAGATGATATTGTTAAGATGATATTGGGGATATGCTATATGGGTATCCTCATAGCATGTCTCTTATCCGACTAACCCGGGTGGCCCATAGTCGGTAGCATGGCCTGTGGCCTGCTGGGCGGCCCAGTTAGGTGGATCCAGAAGGGAGGCCCATGCCGGATAAAGGAAGGCTACGGTGGAGTCACCAGCGTACCCGGAGCCTTGGAGTGCAAGATACACAAGACTAGTAATAGACGGTGTAGAACTCTGTAACCTGTCCGGCTAGGACTTTTCCCTGTAACCCTAGGACCTGGTGACTATATAAGTCGGGCCTATGGGAGACTTTAGGGCATCATTTTACACACACCTCGCACAGCGAACCTATCTCTGTAACTCGGCGTATTGCCATTATAGTGATTTATAGCAGGAGTAGGATTCCGCCACCGTTGTGGGATCTGAACCTGGGTAAGCTGTGTTACCTCGTACCCGTCAACCGTCCGCCTTACCCCACGTCTCTAAACACGCACTGTGAGGACCCCTCCATGGCGTACTCGTCGGCAATACCACGACAGAGCAACCAACTAAGAGAGCAATAATGGCCAAAAACATGCAATGCAACAAAGCATACTAATCAAAGCAAAGAGTGGTACTACAATTCAAGGACTAAATGATCATAGAGGATAATGGTGACTTGTGAGAGTCATAACATGGTGTGAGCATGTGCCAAGTCAAGCCAAGCAAATCATCAAAGGAGAATACCACAATACTATGATTTTGCATGCTAAAACAACGCATAATTTCTTCAAGGCACACTAAGCAATCCCAATTGTTTGGAACAAGACATGCTACAACAACAATCACTAAGCATAATGCTAAAACAATACCTAGTATGTCATGCTAAAGTCTAAGTCACGGTCAATGCAAGCTCCTCTTGCACTTCAAGCAAGAACTTGCTTCTCCTTTCCAACACCAAGCAAACTTATTTGCAAAACAACACAGCGAGAACGGGGTCCAAACTACTTTATTCGAGCAAACTAAACAACCTAAGCAAAGCAAATGAAAACTAAGACGCTCTAAGAACAACACAACTGTGCATGAAACAATAAAAATGGAGTGTCTAGACAGACCTGAGATTTTCATTGATGAAGAAGGGGATGCCTTGGGCATCCCCAAGCTTTGACGCTTGTACCTCTTGGATATTTCTTGGGGTGACACCATGGTGGCATCCCCAAGATTGAGATTTTGTCCATTCTTCATCTCATTGCATCATTCTCTGTAGAGGGAGTGTCTCAACCTTTAAGTAATATAAGGTGGAGTCCCCTGTGTTTACAATGCTAGTCCCTGGATCAATAGCTAGCATCCACAGTTAAGATGTAATATCAAGAAACAAAGGTCATAATATAACTATATAACCAGGAATAACATAATTTTATTACATCTTACATAGCTCATTTGGCTATTACATTACATTGCAGTGGAATAACTATAAGCATGGTGTCCTTCATCTTCAAGGTGCCACATGCAGACATGTTGGTTGTAGACTTTTAATCGTAATCATTCAATCAATCTTCTCTAAAACAATCAAACCTGCAACAGTACAAGTTACAGCCACAAGGGTCAATACATTTGAATTGTATTGGCAAGTTTTCACTACTATATAAGTGGATCCTATCATTACATGCATATTTGGCTAAGTAGGGTTTTAAGCTCATTTGCAGAAAGCAATAATTTATCCTATCTTTTCAAAAGGTTTTGGTCTTTTGTCAAATCTTTCTGAACTCCTTGGAATCCACCAAGTGTCTTTGTCAAAATCTCTTGAGCTCCTTGGTAACCCCAAGTGTTCAAGTTTTTCATCAAAAGTCTCTTGAGCTCCTTGGTACCCCCAAGTGCATCAAGTCTTTTGTTTTTCACTTAAAAGTTTTCTTTTAGAAATTGGAATGTCGAGATTTCCCATAGCTTCAAACTTTAGTTGCTCAGTATTGTCCATAACCGGGGACACGACTAAGTACTTAGATTTTATTATCTTCTGCAGAAGTAGTACACTTTACCCACATGTCACAATCTCATCTTGTTGCCACCAGTGGCCACTGGATTAGTGCTCACCAAGATGGAGTACTGGCAGATTGAGAATGTGACGAAGTCTTTCCAGAGGGTCCTCCCATACACCATTGCTAGCTTGTCTTCAGTACCCATGTAGGATTCCAGGTCCTCATTTTCAGTAACCTGAAAACAATGCATGGGTCTTCCCAATTTAGTTGACCAAGCCAGAGCCATAAATAGCATGTGATTGTACACGAAAGCCACAATTGGAGAAACATGTTCAATCTCTAAGTTTCCTGGGTGGTTTTCTTTTGGAGCACAACACAAAGAGATTGCCATAGACATGGATCCTTTTGTTGCCACCTTCTCCAAAACTCAAAGTATCCTTGTCCACCCAGGTGGTTCATTGAGTCCTTGTTTTATTATATAAAACACAAGTCCTTTTCTCAACTTCATAAATCTCAACATGTATCTCTTTTCAAAATATAGCATGGCTAAGCATGTAACAACTACATTGTTTTCACTAAGGAGTGTATAGGGTATCCTATTAGGATTTAGCATAGCATATAGTATAGAAATTCTTTTCATGCATGTTTCAAAATCCACTAAGTATAATGAAAATAGTAGGACTTCTAGATGATAGTGCAACTTGCCTTTTTGGTAGGGAATGATGGTTCACTTCTTGATCTTGCTAGTTTCACACTTTTCTAACTTCACTACAAATCAATCAAGCAAACACCATATCAACTAGCATTCCAACCAAAATCAATCAAACAAAAACACACATAAAATAATGGGTTCTAAGTCATGCATGCAAGCATGCAAAAGGTAGTTTTATTTGCTAAGGTGGTCTCTACTAGGCTCTACACATTGTAAGGCTCAAATTGGACATTTTCCAAAGTGGCATAGTCATTTGCAAAAGGGTTTTATTCATAAGCCATTTTTAAATCCATTCATCATTTTATGTGGTGGAAAATATTTTTGTCAAAGCAACAACTTTAAGTTGTTCAACAAATAAGTTGTTATTTCTCAAAACTTCGTGTTTAGGGTCAGTAGGTTTGGTTCAAATTATTTTCCCAAAGTTTTTACTCCAAAATCATTTTCATAACAAAACCATTATTTTTATTTGGCTAGAAATGGGCTAAACTAATTAATCCATCCTAAACTTCACTAAGTCCATTTTCAAAACCATGGGTTGGTTCCTAGGGTCAGTAAGTTCACCACAAACTAATTTTCAAAGATTTCAACCTCAAAAACATTTTTGAATCATTTGTCTAATCTAAACAAGCATACAAATATTTCTGCAAAAACAAACATTTTAACAGAAACTTTTTACTAAACAAATTGTATGGTTGGCTAGGGCTTGTTCCACTTATTCCAACGATATAAAGTTTGCAATTTTTGGACGTGTGGATCAAAAGTTATAGGGTTTTCAAATTTGCAAACAAATCTGTTTTCAAATCTGTTTTTAAATAAGTATGGCCACGCGTCGCGTTTTGATTGGGCGGTACCGGTTCACACGGATCGAGCGGTGTGGGCCGTTGGATTAAGTTTCATCGCACGGCGCTGAGACACTACTTACCGCTTCGCCTAGCTTCTATCGTGTGCGTCCGATCTAGATCCTACGGATGCTACTGCCTGGTCAACGATGGGCGGCGCTGCGCGGCGGTAGACGGCGGCAACGGTCAGACAGTGGCGCTACGGTAGCTACAGGAAGCAAGGAACGATGTGGGGATGCTCACCGTGTTCGCGAGGTCCAGGTGGTGCTCGACGTGTGGTCGGCGTGGCAAGGGGTGCTCAGGGACAACAACAATTCCTCGCCGGAGTTAAGGACGGCGCTAGGCGGCTCAGGTCGTGGTCGGAGTCGACGCTACAGATCACGAGAAGGCAAACAGAGGGCATGGTTAGGTGCAGGAGAGTGAGGCGAGTGTGGGAGCGTGAACGAGAAGGCGCGGGGTGGTCAGTTCTTACCAGGGAAGTTCGCCGGAGAAGAAAACAGACGCGGCGGCGCTTAGAGCTTTGTCGAAGAAGGCGTTCTGGGGCGCCCGCGGTTGGACGGAGGGTACAGGAAGAAGCGCCTGAGGCTGGGGAATGTCCCCGTGTGCTTGGGGAGGCAAGAGGTGGCGAGGCTCGGCCGGAATTGGCTGGGGACGATGGTCGGAGCAGTGGCGCTGCGAGCTCGATTCAGGGCAGCCTGGTGGCGTTCAGGGCGTGGAGTCTGAGGGGAATCGAAGAGGAGGTGCTGGCGCTTAAGAAGGCGAGATTGTTGAGCGGAATCACTGCAGCAATTAAGTGAATTTACTCGGGGTTTGATTGACAGAGAACGGCAGCGAGGTTTGGGGAGAAGAGGTCGCGGCGGGTGAGGAAGAAGGCTCGGGCGTGGGGCCGTTTCGTCAGTGGAGTGAGAGAGGGACTTGGGGTCCACTAGTCAGTCGCAGAGTGGGTGAGTGAGTGAGTGTGAAGCGTTTTCTGCGGGAGGGAGAGAGTGGGCTGGTACTGGGCCTTGTTGGGCTTGGCCGGCTGGGCTGTGTCTGATTCTTATATTTTTTTTCTTTCAAATGTTTTATCTTTTTCCAAATCTATTTTATATTTTGAATTTCTAAACAACAATTCAAGCATTCAAATCAATTCAAACTTTCACCAAACAACACAATTGAATTTGGTTCTGTTTAACAACATAAACCAAAGTCCAAAGATAAAAAAATAATAATATTTTTATTTTAGGGTCCTTTATTAATTAAATAAATAGACCATTGTTATTAAATCAAATAGATTTTGATTTATTCAAAACTCCATTTTGAAATCTAAAACAATAACAAAATCAAATCAGTAGGTTTTATTTGAGAATATAAAAAACACTTGGAAAGCTTGTTTAAAATAAATAAGTTTTAGTGTTTATTTTAAAATGGGAAAAGCCTTTACTTAAATAAAATTGGATTTTAAATCCTTTTGTTTTATTTAAATGAACCTTTACTATTTTTATCAAATAGAAATGTTTTTATTTCAAAGGCTTGGCCAAGTTTTAATTTGGCTTACAAAATAATTCCTCATTTAATTTCTTCCTTCTCATTTTAAATTCAAATCTTTTATTAAAAGATTTCAAAATAGTGATTCCAAAATATTTTATTTTTCCTTTATTAAATGTTTATCTTTTTAAATCTCTTTTAGGATTTTATTTATTCAAAAATAAGTTTGAAGGTTCCCAATTGGATTCAAAAAGTTTCTTCTCACCCTGAAAATCAACAAAATTTTATTTTATTCATTTATTTTTCACATTACAAGATTTGGAAAATCTTGGGATGTGACAGGCTACCACCCTTAAAATAAATCTCGTCCCGAGATTTGGGAAGGCTAGGGTTACAAGTAGGCTCAAAACATCTATGGTACTACCACCCTTAAAAATTTTCAAACTAAATTACGTGTTGGCCTTCTTGGGATCCTGGGGAAACTTCTTTGGACAAACATCTGCATAGTGTTCTTTGTTTCCACACTTGACTCATGGGCCAAGGTTGAGATTCTCCATAGGCTTGTTCAACTTGTTCTTCATCTTTTCTGGATAGTTGCTTGCATAATGTCCTGGGTTCTTGCAATTGAAACAGTTGATGTCTTTGAGTTCTTTACATGGCTCTTGTGGACAAGTTACTACATAATGGCCTAGCTCCTTGCAGTTGTTGCACATCACTTGGCCAATTTCCTTATTCTTCTGGTTCTCTGGGCATTCACTGTAATAGTGTCCCATTTCTTTACATTTATGACATTGCACATGGCTTTTGTCCTTATTTTGCTTTTTTGGGTTTCTCCAAAGCTAGGAGTGCATCCAGTTCATGTTGTTCATATGTTATCTGGTAGGTAGGAATGTCTACATGTTTCTTGGACCTTTTATTGCTCTTTAGAAAATTCACATTCCTCTTATTTGATCCTTTGAATTGGGTTGTTTTGCTTGGAGGTATAAGTGGACCTTTTCCTTTGTCATCAACCTTCTTGGTGGACTTGGATCCTTCTGGATGGTTTGCAATCATTTGTTGCACTCCACCTTGTTTCCTTTGTTCAACAATGGAATAGATGGGGCATTGGATAGGGATATGATTGTTTCCTTCACATAGGTAGCAAGTAGCTTGAGAGGTGGGACATTGTCCAACAGGATGTTTTTCTTCACAGTTGGGGCATTGATCTCCATGTTCCTTGGAAGTATGATCCTTGTCTCCACAAATAATGCAAGCTGGGGCTCCATCTAGAATAACATTTCTGTCATCCTTGTTGTCACAAACTCTTTTGGAATAGCTTTCTTCCATATTGATCATTTGATCAGTCACCTTAAGCATCAATTGGGCTTGAGTTTCCAAGAATACTTGCAGTGTTGGGTCTTCACCACTAGTGTTAGCTATGAACTGAGCTGTCATCTGGTTCAGCTGGTGTTGAGTTGCTATGAGTTGTTTCATGCTGTCCTTTTGGTTGGTGTTGGTGTCATCAACCTTGATGTTGGAGTCTCTTGGAGTAGTCATCTGTTTGAGTTGAATGAAGATTAGAATAGGCAAGATATTTCTAAGGAATCAATTCTAATCACACACATCACAATTCACTCAAGCAATGTGAAAACATTCACAAACAACTTTTCACTCAAACAACAAAGTTCAAGCACATACTTAGGCAACAAAATATTTTTGTTACACCACATAAGTTGGTGTGTTTGACTTTACTAATAATATGGTGGTCCATCTATATGGTTCACTGGTGATTTTTCCATCCTCCTTTGGTTGATTCTTCTTGCATGATGTCATGGTTTCCTTGAGAAAAACTCCTTGTTTCAATAACTTCAATTGAAGTGAACTCCTTCTAATTTTTTCATTCCCTTAGTCTCCATATCTTGAGCAAGATTTCCTTGTCTCTCTTGTAGTCCTTAGTGGTATCCAAGGTTGAGGTCTTTGGTGAATATGCTGAAGATGTTGAAGTCATTAGAGTTGAAGAAGTTGAAGTCATTAGAGTTGATGGAGTCCTTTGCACATGGCGAAGTCTTTGTCCATGGGGTAAGTTTTTCCATCAAGTTGAAATAGAAGAGATGTAGAGTTGAAACCAAAATGGTTGAGGAAAGAGTTTACAAGATTGTTTGTAAATAAGTTTTGGAACAAATACAACTCCTATTTTTCTAAGGGTTTTTGTCCAATCCTAGGTTTACAAATCCTACAGGCAACACAATGCTCTGGTACCATCTGTAGAGGGAGTGTCTCAACCTTTAAGTAATATAAGGTGGAGTCCCCTGTGTTTACAATGCTAGTCCCTGGATCAATAGCTAGCATCCACAGTTAAGATGTAATATCAAGAAACAAAGGTCATAATATAACTATATAACCAGGAATAACATAATTTTATTACATCTTACATAGCTCATTTGGCTATTACATTACATTGCAGCGGAATAACTATAAGCATGGTGTCCTTCATCTTCAAGGTGCCACAGGCAGACATGTTGGTTGTAGACTTTGTAATCCTAATCATTCAATCAATCTTCTCTAAAACAATCAAACCTGCAACATTACAAGTTACAGCCACAAGGGTCAATACATTTGAATTGTATTGGCAAGTTTTCACTACTATATAAGTGGATCCTATCATTACATGCATATTTGGCTAAGTAGGGTTTTAAGCTCATTTGCAGAAAGCAATAATTTATCCTATCTTTTCAAAAGGTTTTGGTCTTTTGTCAAATCTTTTTGAACTCCTTGGAATCCACCAAGTGTCTTTGTCAAAATCTCTTGAGCTCCTTGGTAACCCCAAGTGTTCAAGTTTTTCATCAAAAGTGTCTTGAGCTCCTTGGTACCCCCAAGTGCATCAAGTCTTTTGTTTTTCACTTAAAAGTTTTCTTTTAGAAATTGGAATGTCGAGATTTCCCATAGCTTCAAACTTTAGTTGCTCAGTATTGTCCATAACCGGGGACACGGCTAAGTACTTAGATTTTATTATCTTCTGCAGAAGTAGTACACTTTACCCACATGTCACAATCTCATCTTGTTGCCACCAGTGGCCACTGGATTAGTGCTCACCAAGATGGAGTACTGGCAGATTGAGAATGTGACGAAGTCTTTCCAGAGGGTCCTCCCATACACCATTGCTAGCTTGTCTTCAGTACCCATGTAGGATTCCAGGTCCTCATTTTTAGTAACCTGAAGACAATGCATGGGTCTTCCCAATTTAGTTGACCAAGCCAGAGCCATAAATAGCATGTGGTTGTACACGAAAGCCACAATTGGAGAAACATGTTCAATCTCTAAGTTTCCTGGGTGGTTTTCTTTTGGAGCACAACACAAAGAGATTGCCATAGACATGGATCCTTTTGTTGCCACCTTCTCCAAAACTCAAAGTATCCTTGTCCACCCAGGTGGTTCATTGAGTCCTTGTTTTATTATATAAAACACAAGTCCTTTTCTCAACTTCATAAATCTCAACATGTATCTCTTTTCAAAATATAGCATGGCTAAGCATGTAACAACTACATTGTTTTCACTAAGGAGTGTATAGGGTATCCTATTAGGATTTAGCATAGCATATAGTATAGAAATTCTTTTCATGCATGTTTCAAAATCCACTAAGTATAATGAAAATAGTAGGACTTCTAGATGATAGTGCAACTTGCCTTTTTGGTAGGGAATGATGGTTCACTTCTTGATCTTGCTAGTTTCACACTTTTCTAACTTCACTACAAATCAATCAAGCAAACACCATATCAACTAGCATTCCAACCAAAATCAATCAAACAAAAACACACATAAAATAATGGGTTCTAAGTCATGCATGCAAGCATGCAAAAGGTAGTTTTATTTGCCAAGGTGGTCTCTACTAGGCTCTACACAATGTAAGGCTCAAAGTGGACATTTTCCAAAGTGGCAAAGTCATTTGCAAAAGGGTTTTATTCATAAGCCATTTTTAAATCCATTCATCATTTTATGTGGTGGAAAATATTTTTGTCAAAGCAACAACTTTAAGTTGTTCACCAAATAAGTTGTTATTTCTCAAAACTTCGTGTTTAGGGTCAGTAGGTTTGGTTCAAATTATTTTCCCAAAGTTTTTACTTGAAAATCATTTTCATAACAAAAACATTATTTTTATTTGGCTAGAAATGGGCTAAACTTCACTAAATCCATTTTCAAAACCATGGGTTGGTTCCTAGGGTCAGTAAGTTCACCACAAACAAATTTGCAAAGATTTCAACCTCAAAAACATTTTTGAATCATTTTTCTAATCTAAACAAGCATACAAATGTTTCTAAAAAACAAACATTTTAACAGAAACTTTTTACTAAAAAAATTGTATGGTTGGCTAGGGCTTGTTCCACTGATTCCAACGATATAAAGTTTGCAATTTTTGGACGTGTGGATCAAAAGTTATAGGGTTTTCAAATCTGCAAACAAATCTGTTTTTAAATAAGTCTGGCCACGCGTCGCATTTTGATTGGGCGGTACCGGTTCACACGGATCGAGCGGTGCGGGCCGTTGGATTAAGTTTCATCGCACGGCGCTGAGACGCTACTTACTGCTTCGCCTAGCTTCTATCGTGTGCGTCCGATCTAGATCCTACGGATTCTACTGCCTGGTCAACGATGGGCGGCGCTGCGCGGCGGCAGACGGTGGCGACGGTCAGACGGTGGCGCTACGGTAGCTACGGGAAGCAAGGAACAATGTGGGGATGCTCACCGTGTTCGCGAGGTCCAGGTGGTGCTCGACGTGTGGTCGGCGTGGCAAGGGGTGCTCAGGGACAGCAGCAATTCCTTGCCGGAGTTAAGGACGGTGCTAGGCGGCTCAGGTCGTGGTCGGAGTCGACGCTACAGATCACGAGAAGGCAAACAGAGGGCATGGTTAGGTGCAGGAGAGTGAGGCGAGTGTGGGAGCATGAACGAGAAGGCGCGGGGTGGTCAGTTCTTACCAGGGAAGTTCGCCGGAGAAGAAAACAGACGCGGCGGCGCTCAGAGCTTTGTCGAAGACGGCGTTCTGGGGCGCCCGCGGTTGGACGGAGGGTACAGGCAGAAGCGCCTGAGGCTGGGGAATGTCCCCGTGTGCTTGGGGAGGCAAGAGGTGGCGAGGCTCGGCCGGAATTGGCTGGGGACGGTGGTCGGAGCAGTGGCGCTGCGAGCTCGATTCAGGGCAGCCTGGTGGCGTTCAGGGCGTGGAGTCTGAGGGGAATCGAAGAGGAGGTGCTGGCGCTTAAGAAGGCGAGATTGTTGAGCGGAATCACTGCAGCAATTAAGTGAATTTACTCGGGGTTTGATTGACAGAGAACGGCAGCGAGGTTTGGGGAGAAGAGGTCGCGGTGGGTGAGGAAGAAGGCTCGGGCGTGGGGCTGTTTCGTCAGTGGAGTGAGAGAGGGACTTGGGGTCCACCAGTCAGTCGCAGAGTGGGTGAGTGAGTGAGTGTGAAGCGTTTTCTGCGGGAGGGAGAGAGTGGGCTGGTACTGGGCCTTGTTGGGCTTGGCCGGCTGGGCTGTGTCTGATTCTTATATATTTTTTTCTTTCAAATGTTTTATCTTTTTCCAAATCTATTTTCTGTTTTGAATTTCTAAACAACAATTCAAGCATTCAAATCAATTCAAACTTTCACCAAACAACACAATTGAATTTGGTTCTGTTTAACAACATAAACCAAAGTCCAAAGATAAAAAAATAATAATATTTTTATTTTAGGGTCCTTTATTAATTAAATAAATAGACCATTGTTATTAAATCAAATAGATTTTGATTTATTCAAAACTCCATTTTGAAATCTAAAACAATAACAAAATCAAATCAGTAGGTTTTATTTGAGAATATAAAAACACTTGGAAAGCTTGTTTAAAATAAATAAGTTTTAGTGTTTATTTTAAAATGGGAAAAGCCTTTACTTAAATAAAATTGGATTTTAAATCCTTTTGTTTTATTTAAATGAACCTTTACTATTTTTATCAAATAGAAATGTTTTTATTTCAAAGGCTTGGCCAAGTTTTAATTTGGCTTACAAAATAATTCCTCATTTAATTTCTTCCTTCTCATTTTAAATTCAAATCTTTTATTAAAAGATTTCAAAATAGTGATACCAAAATATTTTATTTTTCCTTTATTAAATGTTTATGTTTTTAAATCTCTTTTAGGATTTTATTTGTTCAAAAATAAGTTTGAAGGTTACCAATTGGATTCAAAAAGTTTCTTCTCACCCTGAAAATCAACAAAGTTTTATTTTATTCATTTATTTTTCACATTACAAGATTTGGAAAATCTTGGGATGTGACATTCTCTTTCCACACCTGAAATTTTTCCTTCATACAAAACTTCACACAATCTTCATTAGCAACATTAGTGTATTCAAAATATATTAGACCTCTGGCAAAGCTTTGGAACAGCAAGGCTTTTCACTAAAAACACAAGCTACTGTAGTAACTCCTTCAAAAAGCTCAATTCACCTAAAGATAACTCAAAAAGGAATCAATAAGAAGCAAATGCAAATAATGCCAGAAATCTGTCAAAACAAAACAACAGGAAGAAAACAATTTTTTGGAACATCTTCTGTTGCTCAAATAAAAAAGTGTTGAACTAATGAAAGTTATCTAACATACGGGGGGATTTATTCGTAAATTTTGAGCTCAATCCGAGTTACACAGCCTCCTCACGAATTGTTTTGGTGGAGGACAGAAATCTGTTTCGGGACAGCAACTCCCCAAATCTTACTTCCATCTCATTAGATGTCATTCTTGGTATAAAAAGCAAACAAAAAATATAAGGAGAGGTCATTACTGAAGTAATAACTTCCAAGACTCAATGAAACTCTTGGTTTATCTCCCAACAAGTACTTTTTTTAACGCCTTTAAGTTAGGCACAAGAAGCAAGAAGAATCAAGTATTTTCAAATGAAGAAGCATTAACATCTAACCTTGCTTTCAAAGGGGGAGCAAAGAGCAAATTCTCTCTTCTCATTGGGAAGTGTTCAATACCTTTCTTGAATGGAAAATGATATTTAATGGTGCCTTCCTTCATATCAATGATGGCACCAACTGTTCTAAGAAAAGGTCTTCCCAAAGTAATAGGACAAGAAGCATTGTATTCAACATCCAAAACATAGAAATCAACAGGGAAATAAGCATTGTTAACCATGATGAGAACATCTTTATTAATCCCCATGAGTTTCTTCTTAGCATTATCATTGAGTGGGACATCCAAATAGCAATCTTCCAAAGGTGGCAATTCAAGAATTTCATAAATCTTCCTAGGCATAATAGAGACACTAGAACCAAGATCACATGAAGCTTTGAGGTCAAATTCATTCACTTGCATATTAATAATGGGTTCCCAACTATCTTCTACTTTCCTAGGAATAGAAGCTTTGTGTTTTAGCTTCTCTTCCTTAATCTTAACAAGAGCATCTGTAATGTGTTTGGTAAAGGCAACATGCATATCACTAGCATCTGGACTTCTAGCAAGCTTTTGCAAGAACATAATCACTTCAGAAATATTGCAACCATCAATATCAAAGTCAAACTTGGCATCACTAGTAGTAGGCTCAATAGGCTTAGGCATAGTAGGAGTAGGAATAGGGACTACTTGTGGTTTAGTGGTGATGGTGCACACACTATTGTTTCTATCAATTTCAGCTTCCCTTTCCCACTTAGCATGAAGTTGAGCTAACAGCCTAACATTTTCATCAATAGTAACTTGTATGGCATGAGCAGTAGCAAAGGTGTTTTCCATAGTTTCAGGTTTAGCGGCCATTTTATTAATCAAGGAGGACTGAGCTTCAGACAAAGAGGATATATTTTTCTCAATAATTAAAAGCTTTTCCTCTATACTCTTATTGAAAGTGGTTTGTTTACTAATAAAGTCTTTAAGCATGACTTCAAGTTTAGAGGGGGCACCCCTAGCATTATTGTAAGAGCTTCCATAGGAATTGCCATTATTAGGAGGATAAGGCCTATAATTTTTGTTGCTACCAAAATTATTCCTATAGGCATTATTGTTGAAATTGTTGTTTCTAATGAAGTTCACATCAACTTGCTCTTCTTGAGCAACCAAAGAGGCTAAGGGAACACTATTAGTATCTAGAGGAATTTTCCCATTAACAAGCATAGCCATAATAACATCAATCTTTTCACTCAAAGAGGAAGTTTCATCAATAGAATTTACCTTATTACCATGTGGAGCTCTCTCAACATGCCATTCAGAGTAGTTAACCATCATATTATCAAGGAGCCTTGTTGCAGCACCCAAAGTGAGGCCCATAAAGGTACCTCCAGCAGCTGAATCCAACAGATTTCTTGAGGAGAAGTTCAAACCTGCATAAAAAGTCTGGATAATCATCCAAGCACTAAGTCCATGAGTAGGGAAATTTTTAACCAAAGACTTCATTCTTTCCCAAGCTGGAGCAACATGTTCACTATCAAGTTGTTTAAATTTCATGATATCACTTCTCATAGATATAATCTTAGCAGGAGGATAGTACTTTCCAATAAAAGAATCTTTGCACTTAGTCCAAGAATCAATACTATTTTTAGGCAAAGAAAGCAACCATTCTTTAGCTTTTACCCTCAAGGAGAAAGGAAAAATCTTGAGCTTAATAATATCTCCATCTACATCCTTATACTTCTGCATCTCACAAAGTTCAACAAAGCTATTGAGATGGGCAGCATGATCATCAGAACCAGCACCAAAAAATTGCTCTCTCATCACAAGATTCAACAAAGCAGGCTTAATTTCATAAAAGGTAGCATCAGGAGCATGTGGAGCAATAGGAGTGCTTAGGAAATCATTGTTTTCGGTGCTAGTGAAGTCACACAACTTGGTGTTCTCAGATGAGTTCATTTTGGCAAAGGTGGGCAAGCCAAAAATAGCAGCAGCAGCTAGAGCAGGAACTAATTTTTTTGTGTTTTTGAATAAAGCAAGCAAACCAAACTGGACTAATTTTTTTTGTTGTTTTTGGGTTTTTTTGGAAAGAGGCAAACAAAACCAAGCAAAAGAAATAAATCAAACTAAAAACAAAGTAAAGAGAAAGGAAGTGAAGGACTCCCCTAGTGAAGACATCCTTGGCCTCCCCGACAACGTCGCCAGAAAGAGCTTGATGGCGCCCACCACTTGTCGTGGGATGCTTCGTTGGAAACCCCAAGAGCAAGGTATGAAGTAGCACATCAGCAAGTTTCCCCTAGTAATAAACCGAGGTTATCGAACCAGTAGGAGGAAGGAAATGTCACACAGGTGTTGCAAGCAACGCGGAGACCTACACAACACAAACTCAAGACTTTTCCCCAACGAATCAGTGAGGTTGTCAAGCTCACTGGTTTGCTGTAACAAAGGATTAAACGTATGGTGTGGAAGGCAATGCTTTGCAGCAAGTAAACAATTAACAGTGGAAGATGTAACAATAGTAAAGACTAGACCGGGGTCGATAGTTCACTAGAGGTGCTCTCCTTAGATAAACAACATGTCATGAAGGGTAAAAAAATTACAGCAGTGCAATTGACAGGAACTGAGCAAGGCATAACAATGCCATTACTAATCAGAAAGATCCTATGAGATTCAATTGGGCAACACAACAAGATACATAGACCGCCATCCAACAACATCTACGACTAGAAGTCCACCTTCAGGTTATCATCTGATCCCCCTCCAGTATTAAGTTGCAAGCAACAGACAACTTTAAGCAAAGTGTGTAAGGTAAATAGTCCACATGTTCCATGAACAAGAGACCGTTGTTTTCTCCCTAGTGGCAACAACACATCTACAACCAAAGAGATTTCTGTCACTTCCCTTGGAAACTAGAGGCATGAACCCACTATTGAGCATAAATACCCCCTCTTGGAGTCACTAGCAACTACTTGGCCAAGATAGCTACTAACAATGGAGAGCATGCAAGATCACAAACAACACAGACATGATAGAATCATAAAGACAAAACCATTAATCAAACCAACATAATAATCTCAATATCCATCGGATCTCCGCAAACACAACATGCATGATTACAAATATATTAGATCTTGATCATGAATGGAGCTCACAAGATCTATACATGAAAGAACAAAGGAGGAGATACAACCATCTAGCTACTACATGGACCCATAGTCCAAGGTGGAACTACTCACGCATCATACCGGAGAGAAGGCCTCCGGGATGATCTCCCCTCTGGCAGGGTGCCGGGAAGAACTTCAGACCCCCCGATCTAGGGACGATGGTGGTGGTGGCTATAGATGGTTTCGTGGATATTTGATCAGGTACTCAGGGTTTCTGCATCGGGGGCTTCTTATAGGCAAAGGGGGAGACCGAGGCGGCGGCCAAAGGCGCCAAACCCTAGCCAAGCGCGGGGTGGGGCCCAACCATGCCTGGGGTGGGTTTGTCCCCTCTGGCCGGCCCCTCCGGCTCTCCTTTGGACTTCTTGTTCCCCATGGAAAGTAATTGACTTTGATGTTTGCCCCGTCCAATTCTGAGAATATTTCTTTACTAACTTTTCTGAAACCAAAAACAGCAGAAAACATGCATCTGACACTGTTGCAACCTGTTAGTAGGTTAGTACCAAAAAACATGTAAAAAGCACCTCAAAGTGTGGACAAGTAAAGCAAAGTAGATACTAAACAAGCATGGAACATCAAAAATTACAGATACGTTTCCAACGTATCAGCAAGCGACTACGACTCGCAAGGCCAACTGTATACCCAAACAATAGGCAATAGGAGGTGTCCAAGGAAATATAAAGGCTGCAAGGATATATAAAGGGGTACAAAATCTAAAGCATCGCAACACAGATAGCAATAGGTAAACAAGGAGGAAGTAAAGACTAGAAATGTAAAATAGGTAGAAAGGAGGAGAATGCTCGCCTAAAAACATTGCCGAAGGTTCATCCAAAGATCGGGACGACACTCGCATCAACTCATCTGTCTAATCCGTGAAGAAGCAAAGCACTAGAAGAAACACCGGATGCACTATTTAATACTACGACAGAAGATCGGGCATGATGCATGTATGATGTATGAAATGGCAAAGGTGCGATGAAATTAGGCAATATTAAGCGGAACCAGGGTCCTGACATTTTATTAGAAGGTTTTTGTTGTTTAGATACCCTGCATTTTAAATGATGTATTAACAAGGGAAAATTATATCATCGGTTCGCTACACAAATTTAAATGGGGCCAATATTAGACTAGATCCGCCCGCATATGGCCTCCATATTTAATCATGAGGTGAATCGACTATACAACCCAGACCCACAAAATATGTATGCAAGCATGTACAAATTGTTATGCAACATTTCATATAGATGTCAATTTCAGTAGTAGTAGGCTCAATAGGCTTAGGCATAGTAGGAGTAGGAATAGGGACTACTTGTGGTTTAGTGGTGATGGTGCACACACTATTGTTTCTATCAATTTCAGCTTCCCTTTCCCACTTAGCATGAAGTTGAGCTAACAGCCTAACATTTTCATCAATAGTAACTTGTATGGCATGAGCAGTAGCAAAGGTGTTTTCCATAGTTTCAGGTTTAGCAGCCATTTTATTAATCAAGGAGGACTGAGCTTCAGACAAAGAGGATATATTTTTCTCAATACTTAAAAGCTTTTCCTCTATAGTCTTATTGAAAGTGGTTTGTTTACTAATAAAGTCTTTGAGCATGACTTCAAGTTTAGAGGGGGCACCCCTAGCATTATTGTAAGAGCTTCCATAGGAATTGCCATTATTAGGAGGATAAGGCCTATAATTTTTGTTGCTACCAAAATTATTCCTATAGGCATTATTGTTGAAATTGTTGTTTCTAATGAAGTTCACATCAACTTGCTCTTCTTGAGCAACCAAAGAGGCTAAGGGAACACTATTAGTATCTAGAGGAGTTTCCCATTAACAAGCATAGCCATAATAACATCAATCTTTTCACTCAAAGAGGAAGTTTCATCAATATAATTTACCTTATTACCATGTGGAGCTCTCTCAACATGCCATTCAGAGTAGTTAACCATCATATTATCAAGGAGCCTTGTTGCAGCACCCAAAGTGAGGCCCATAAAGGTACCTCCAGCAGCTGAATCCAACAGATTTCTTGAGGAGAAGTTCAAACCTGCATAAAAAGTCTGGATAATCATCCAAGCACTAAGTCCATGAGTAGGGCAATTTTTAACCAAAGACTTCATTCTTTCCCAAGCTGGAGCAACATGTTCACTATCAAGTTGTTTAAATTTCATGATATCACTTCTCATAGATATAATCTTAGCAGGAGGATAGTACTTTCCAATAAAAGCATCTTTGCACTTAGTCCAAGAATCAATACTATTTTTAGGCAAAGAAAGCAACCATTCTTTAGCTTTTACCCTCAAGGAGAAAGGAAAAAGCTTGAGCTTAATAATATCTCCATCTACATCCTTATACTTCTGCATCTCACAAAGTTCAACAAAGCTATTGAGATGGGAAGCATGATCATCAGAACCAGCACCAAAAAATTGCTCTCTCATCACAAGATTCAACAAAGCAGGCTTAATTTCATAAAAGGTAGGATCAGGAGCATGTGGAGCAATAGGAGTGCTTAGGAAATCATTGTTGTCGGTGCTAGTGAAGTCACACAACTTGGTGTTCTCAACAGAGTTCATTTTGGCAAAGGTGGGCAAGCCAAAAACAGCAGCAGCAGCTAGAGCAGGAACTAATTTTTTTGTGTTTTTGAATAAAGCAAGCAAACCAAACTGGACTAATTTTTTTTGTTGTTTTTGGGTTTTTTGGAAAGAGGCAAACAAAACCAAGCAAAAGAAATAAATCAAACTAAAAACAAAGTAAAGAGAAAGGAAGTGAAGGACTCCCCTAGTGAAGACATCCTTGGCCTCCCCGACAACGTCGCCAGAAAGAGCTTGATGGCGCCCACCACTTGTCGTGGGACGCTTCGTTGGAAACCCCAAGAGCAAGGTATGAAGTAGCACATCAGCAAGTTTCCCCTAGTAATAAACCGAGGTTATCGAACCAGTAGGAGGAAGGAAATGTCACACAGGTGTTGCAAGCAACGCGGAGACCTACACAACACAAACTCAAGACTTTTCCCCAACGAATCAGTGAGGTTGTCAAGCTCACTGGTTTGCTGTAACAAAGGATTAAACGTATGGTGTGGAAGGCAATGCTTTGCAGCAAGTAAACAATTAACAGTGGAAGATGTAACAATAGTAAAGACTAGACCGGGGTCGATAGTTCACTAGAGGTTCTCTCCTTAGATAAACAACATGTCATGAAGGGTAAACAAATTACAGCAGTGCAATTGACAGGAACTGAGCAAGGCATAACAATGCCATTACTAATCAGAAAGATCCTATGAGATTCAATTGGGCAATACAACAAGATACATAGACCGCCATCCAACAACATCTACGACTAGAAGTCCACCTTCAGGTTATCATCCGATCCCCCTCTAGTATTAAGTTGCAAGCAACAGACAACTTCTTTAAGCAAAGTGTGTAAGGTAAATAGTCCACATGTTCCATGAACAAGAGACCGTTGTTTTCTCCCTAGTGGCAACAACACATCTACAACCGAAGAGATTTCTGTCACTTCCCTTGGAAACTAGAGGCATGAACCCACTATCGAGCATAAATACCCCCTCTTGGAGTCACTAGCAACTACTTGGCCAAGATAGCTACTAACAATGGAGAGCATGCAAGATCACAAACAACACAGACATGATAGAATCATAAAGACAAAACCATTAATAAAACCAACATAATAATCTCAATATCCATCGGATCCCCGCAAACACAACATGCATGATTACAAATATATTAGATCTTGATCATGAATGGAGCTCACAAGATCTATACATGAAAGAACAAAGGAGGAGATACAACCATCTAGCTACTACATGGACCCATAGTCCAAGGTGGAACTACTCACGCATCATACCGGAGAGAAGGCCTCCGGGATGGTCTCCCCTCCGGCAGGGTGCCGGGAAGAACTTCAGACCCCCCGATCTAGGGATGATGGTGGCGGTGGCTACAGATGGTTTCGTGGATATTTGATCAGGTACTCAGGGTTTCTGCATCGGGGGATTCTTATAGGCAAAGGGGGAGACCGAGGCGGCGGCCAGGGGCGCCAAACCCTAGCCAAGCGCGTGGTGGGGCCCAACCATGCCTGGGGTGGGTTTGTCCCCTCTGGCCGGCCCCTCCGGCTCTCCTTTGGACTTCTTGTTCCCCATGGAAAGTAATTGACTTTGATGTTTGCCCCGTCCAATTCTGAGAATATTTCTTTACTAACTTTTCTGAAACCAAAAACAGCAGAAAACATGCATCTGACACTGTTGCAACCTGTTAGTAGGTTAGTACCAAAAAACATGTAAAAAGCACCTCAAAGTGTGGACAAGTAAAGCAAAGTAGATACTAAACAAGCATGGAACATCAAAAATTACAGATACGTTTCCAACGTATCAGCAAGCGACTACGACTCGCAAGGCCAACTGTATACCCAAACAATAGGCAATAGGAGGTGTCCAAGGAAATATAAAGGCTGCAAGGATATATAAAGGGGTACAAAATCTAAAGCATCGCAACACAGATAGCAATAGGTAAACAAGGAGGAAGTAAAGACTAGAAATGTAAAATAGGTAGAAAGGAGGAGAATGCTCGCCTGAAAACATTGCCGAAGGTTCATCCAAAGATCGGGACGACACTCGCATCAACTCATCTGTCTAATCCGTGAAGAAGCAAAGCACTAGAAGAAACACCGGATGCACTATTTAATACTACGATAGAAGATCGGGCATGATGCATGTATGATGTATGAAATGGCAAAGGTGCGATGAAATTAGGCAATATTAAGCGGAACCAGGGTCCTGACATTTTATTAGAAGGTTTTTGTTGTTTAGATACCCTGCATTTTAAATGATGTATTAACAAGGGAAAATTATATCATCGGTTCGCTACACAAATTTAAATGGGGCCAATATTAGACTAGATCCGCCCGCATATGGCCTCCATATTTAATTATGAGGTGAATCGACTATACAACCCAGACCCACAAAATATGTATGCAAGCATGTACAAATTGTTATGCAACATTTCATATAGATGTCAATTTATAACATAGGGCTCGGATAAAGGTCACACATTGGGTATCGACGATCTTGGCATTCTATGGTTCGGGTTCGGTCTTGCCGAGATCGGTCTTCGGGGTCTCGGGCATCGGATCCATGTCAAAGGGCTTGGCGGTCTTCAGGTCTATGGCGGCGTCATCGATGATCCGTGAAGATCTTATCAAAGTTCCTCGGGTCCTTACTTGGCGACAACACAGGCATCAGGCATTGCAACCTTACATCGTCTCCTCACAGTTGTCTTCTCAGTGCCAACCATCACACACAATTTAAACCATGCCTTCATCTGCATACTATATCACCATCACCATGTTAACCGAGGAATTGCCATAGGCAGAAACTCTCAAAATTTCATGCATAGGACCATCAACAACAACTTACATGCAAAAGAGGCTACCAGTAGTGAGCGACCGAAGGTCGAGCATGGCTCGACGGGCTAATAGGAGGGCCGAAGGGCCTAAGCCCGCTTAGCCGACAAGGTGGAGGTCACCTGCAGGGGCTTCAACGACAAGGGGATGGAGTAGGGACATGGTTGGACGCCGGAGCAGCGACGTGCTGGCACGACCGAGCTCTGGCGGTGGGGTATCGGAGCTTGGGGAGGTAGAGAAGGTCGATAAGGGGACGACAGGGTAGGCAGAGCTCCTGGTGCTGCTGCGGCAAGGAAAAGGGAGGAAGGAGGGCGGCAACAGGAAACACGTGAGTAGGGGAGGCCGTGGCGGAGAGGCTGCCGCTGGCGGCAGGATGATGTGGTGCGGTCCAGAGGATGGTGAGGTGCTGGCGGAGGTTGGAGATGGCAAGGCTGGCACGACAGAGAGCTCGAGGAAGGTTAGGCGCGCACCGGGGAGAGAGGAGGAGGTGCTCGGGCGGTGGGGGCGAGAGGGCCAGAGAGGGGCACATGGTGGCGAGAGAAGCAGAGGGCAGCGGCGTCTTCACGCGAGGAAGGAGGAGACGAGAGTTGGGATCGATGGGAACACGGGGTGGGACCGGGCCGCTCGGTCACTAGCGTGCGTGCGTGCGTGTATGTGTGGGTTGGCGTCGGGTACCTGCTGTAACATCCCAGCATTTAGGAACCAATGAAGGGTAGATTTAGGAATCTGTGAAATTGCATGCATTCATCTGTGAAAATTTGGGTAAATTTTTCGCCAAATAAAAACCTAAAGTGATCAAAGTTTCTTTCCTACTTTGAGATTAGGTATAGTCTTGGAGGAGGATTGTTATAAACTTTGATATGATCTTTGTGGATTAGTGTGTTTTGGGAAATGAAATTTGAATTTAAACTTGAGTGTTGAATTTATAATTCAAAAGGATTTAGAATAATGTTTGAGTATTATGATTTAGTCAAGAGTTAACAATTAGTAATTCAAACTTTAAATAACGAACACAATTAAGAAAAAGAATATTCAATCCATAATTTTATAAAGAAGTTACAAAATGTAACTTATAACAATGATCGAGAATCTTTACAATAGTAATGAAATAAAAGAAGAACCTTTATATATTGAATAATAGTACAATCTCTATTACAAAAGAATAAACTAAAAATTACAAAAGAATAAAAGAAATATTACAAGTGACTATTCTATAAAGAAAAGAAAACCTAAACTAAAGTCTTGAATCTTCAAGTCTGGTACCTGCAAAACAAACATAAACTAAAAGAAAGAAAGTTAAGGATTACAAATGTTTTACTCTCAGAATTGACAGTGAGTTGCACTGTTCACTTTTTCATCATTGTGTAATCTTTAAAGGGGCAAGTTTCACCAATATGAAAGAACTGAATCTTTCATAATTTAAGCCAGAAGTCAAATAACTCCAAACAACAAGGAGGGACAAGTTTCACCAGACAAGCAAGTGTAACTAGATAAAAGTAACTTTCATATCCAGAGCATATCCACAAGGTGCAACAGACACACAAGCAACACACACACCAAACTGCATGGTGTGTGTTGTCAGCACAACATCAACAGGCCACACACAAAACTACATAGCATAGCCGTGGGCAAGCCAACCCACACTATTTCCTTGTTCTTTCACACCAAGCACAGCAGCCAAACCAAACCAAACCAAACCAGATCACACCAACCAAAACCTTGATCATCTCACCAAGATGGTGACATAAGGAGGGGGTAGATCAGGTGGATAGCAAGGACAAGATCAAGCCACCAGGACTAGGAGGTGGAGAGCTAGATCAAGGACAAGTCTAAGAGCTGGAAGTACCAGGAGGAGCACCAGATCAAGCTAGCCACACAACCACAAGACCGACAACTTGCAACCCCAATAACACCAAGTGTGGTGAGTATCATAAAACATCCACATATTCTGTTCATCTTATTCAAATAGAAAAGCATGTGTTGTTTTGCAAGTTAAACCTCTCAGTGATCACCCAAGTGGGGTGAATCTATCATAGAGGAAATTTGAAATATAAAGGCCAGTAGTAAACTCTACCAAATCCACCAGCATCTTAGACCAGCATCATAGATTCCGATGATCATAAACAACTCATATATTCCAATATGTTCTCAAATAGCTTATAAAATTTGGGCACATCTCCTAATGGAGTAGCACCTCAGATTTCATAAACTATATGCACCAACATTAAGCTATAAGCAAACCATTCATTTTAGCCAACTAGGATCCAAGGTTCAGTGAACAACTTGTATACTTAAGCATATCTATGAAGGACAACAAGATAGGAATCTAATTCCTAAGCCCCAGACTAACATCATAGGCATTAATCCTTAAGAAAGAAGCTTACAATTTATCTTTAACAGATATCCAATCTTAAGCACTAACCATGGTAAAGCCCATTAGTAGAATCACCACTTGTGTGCCATTCTAGGATGGTGTCACAAGAACAAATTCTAAAACCAAGCCAAACAATTACTTAGCTTTCATAAATAAACCAGTAAGACAATAACTATCATTTTCCTGGAAAGAATAACTAGGAATCAGGATTAGGTTTATATGTGCAAAGGGTTACTGTAAGAAATTAAGTAACCTTAATCTACACATGAATCCACAAGGTAACCTCTACTGGTGCAGTGAATCACCACTGAAAGTGCTACTATTAGTACTGGAGTACTAACAGTAGAGAAACATACTAAGCATCAACCTAATCAACCGGGGTTCACAGATATACCATCAGCTTAACCAAGATTTCTCACCCATTAGAGGCAACACTACCGAACCACTAGCATCAGATCAAGAATATTATCAGATAATCAAAACATGACAGAAAGCACCGAAGTGCAGTGAGCAAAATCTTCAGTACACATCACTACCAGATCAAATCATCATCTTACAATAACAAAGAGGGATGAATCCTAGAACCAGGGAAGAACCCTAGAACAAATATGAACCCTAATGAGGGATAGCCACTAGTTACACACATATGAACTCATAGGAGGTAGAGGCACGGGTTATAAACAAGAACCAACTCACCTATGGTCCTCGCTATAAAATAGAAGAGGAAGTAGAGGAGGCCGACGAGCACGGCGGCACGGGGAGCACCCCAAGGCGGCACTACGACCCACACCACGCCGCGGCAGCAACCACAGCCACGCCTGATGGCGAGGAACACCACCACAGCACACGGCAGCAGCGGCGGCGACAACACCAGCATCACCCCAAACCCTAGGGTTCGGAATGGAGCTAGTCTGGCCATAGGGAAGCTCCATGTCCATGTCGAATTGGACAGGACGGTAGAGGATGGTCGACAACCTCACCCTGTACCACGGCAGCGGTCAAGGAGGACCACGGCGACGAGCAACGCACGGCGGTGGTGCCATCGACCATAGGGTCGAAGGAGAGGAAGAGAGATGGGATCGAGAGAGTGACAAAGAGGGTTGGGCTGGTTGGGCCAGGACCCCTTCGGGGTGTCATTTTGGCTCTGTCTTATTGGGCCACAATGGCCCAATAAGCCCAACACAGTCAGCCCAAATCACTTATAGCTAGTTTTTTTAAATAGAAAAGACCAAAATTCCCTAAATTTAAATAAATTCTAGAAAATAAAATAAAAATCCAAAAAATATAAACACAATATTTTTGGATTCACAATAATCCAAACTATCCAAATAAATTAAGAAATAAATTTTATACATATAAATTTTATTAAGAATTTTGTAATATATATATTTCTTACGCTGTGTTTGGATGCACTGAATTGTAGCTTGGAATTGAATTGTGGTGAAATGCCAAATCTAAGGTGGAAATAAAATGACTTCCAATTCAAATTCTCTTGTTTGGTATGCTTGGAATTTGATGTTGGAATTGAAGGGCGATACCCAATTCTAATTCCTGTTTGGATGTACAAATCATAGAATTTGATTCATTATTGTGTTTGGACAATATAAACTTGTGTACATGTATGAGAAATATTATGTGTATATTTTTTATATACTACTATATTATTTTTCACACAATTTTGTGTAACAAAAGAAACAATATATAGCCTAACTAATTAAGGCAACAACCAGGTTACAACAAACTCTGATATGATCCTGCTGCTCGGTCTCAGAAGAAAATCCGAGCTGCTCACACAATAGACTAGGTCAAATAAGCCCCCTGCTCAAGAAAAGACGAGCTGCTCAAGACCGTTGATCCCTTCAAGAAGAACTTAGAGGCTCCAGGTTAGCACCAGATCATTCTGGCTATGCACTTGGCACCACCATCAGTAGATTGTAACAAACCAACATACCTTGCAAACAAGGTAAAATCTGGGAACAATATTTCATCAGTGAGACAACAACAACAATTCAGAGTAGTTCAAACTGTTAACTCGGGCTTTCTCGGGCAAACAGAAGACAACAAGAAGAAATAGATCATGGACTGAAACATTTGTGTGTCTGAATAAGAAATCACATCCACAACCATATTTACACTAGCCACCACAACCATATTATCACAAGGTACGGGAGCAATCACCTCTGAATCAACAGTAAACATGTCAACGGTCTGTTGGAACATCTTCCGTGAAGCTTCTTTGTAGTCAATTGGACTCAGATCTCACGAAATATCCTTGGAATCTGACATAGAACACCAAGAAATTTGATTGGAGGAATCACTAGGAAGAAGATGGACAAAAAAATAGGCCCAGAACGGCACATGGTCACCAGTCCGCCGCCGCTATTCACCCTTTCAACGGCGCCTTTGACCCTTCCACCGCCGGACTGCCCATCTCCATGATTTAGGGTTCATAAGGCTGGGATGGGGACAGCCAGAGAGAGGCCATGGACATGGCTCGCAACCAGGGGAGATGGAACGGGTGGGGTGGCGATGGGGAGATGGAAAGGAGAGGGCGGGTACAGAGAACAAAGCCAATACCTGCGCCACCGCCATTGATGTCCAGGTCGCGGACGAGGGAGGAGTCGCGAGAGAGATGGGTCGTGAGTAGTGGCGAGCAAGCGGTACTGATTCCTAGGCGTTTCCGAGGTCCGGAGCTCCGAATTGGCCCACGCAAGTTTCACACACGCCCCGCCCCGCCCCGCGTGGAATTGGTTCCAATTTCCAATGCATGATTCTTAGTCCATCCAAATGCCGAAATTAGAGTCCCAAATTCCATTCCATGCCCAATTCAGTGCAACCAAACACAGTGTTATGGAATTTTATAAAATTAATGAAAGATGATAAAAATAAATAAAAATCACTTTCATCATTTATTAGTATTGTAGTATTTTATAAAAATACTAAACAAATAGTTAATATCAATTTTTTGTATTTAATGATAATTCTTAAAAGAATTATTAAATAAATAAAATGCAAATAAAATGAAATAAAATAAAAGAATATAATATTCAATAAATAATAAAAATTAATATTTATAAATTCTTTATTATTAAAAGAATTTTTATAACTTAAATAATGGGGGAGGATATACACAAAGCTAATTAATGCATAACATTATTTTTCATAATCATTTTTCTTCTTTAAATATTTTCCTTACCAGGCAATAATGATGGTTTTGTAGACATAGAAGCTCAAGGTCTAGTGCAAGCATCCGAATTGACTACCTTGCAATCATAAGGCAAGTTCGTCACTTGCTCATGTCCTTTGAAGAGTCTTTATCAAAGTATTTGCAAATTGTGTGTTATCATCTATATTATAGAAAAAGAAAACATTATTTTCTCAAGATAATAAATCTTAGATATCATCCTAAGTGATGATATGATGGAGCAATAGAACTTTGGTTTCTAATTGCAATAATGATGAACAATTAGGGATTAATAACCCATGACATCAGTGATTCTAGCGCCGTATATTACGCGTTAACCATGAGATTTGGAATGGGACGAAGAAGTCAGCTGTATCCTTTTCCTCTTGTATGGAGGCAAGACGACCTTAATGTGACGTTGTGATTCCTTGTGCGGATCCAACATATGGGTGGGCACCCTTACGCCCCACACTTTTGCTGTCTAGATTATCCACGAATGGTGTTTAGGGATATAGTCCATGTAAATGGTACTATTCCGGGCATCACCAGGTCATAGAGTCTTCGGGAACTCATCAGGGTTTTAGCCTGGGGCTTAACGGAGGTGAGCCAGCCCCGAAGGATTATGCAGACATATGAGGTCACGGAGAGGGCAGTGATTGGCTTGGACCAGCTACTGGGCCCCACATCATGGAATTGTGGACGGGAAAGTACGGCCGATTGTGCAACAAGGAGTTGATCTCTCATGGGAAAAGTAACGCACCTCTGCAGAGTGTAAGAATTGTAACTTGTTACTCCCTGTTCTGGGAAGGAGCTACGAACGTGGCAGGAAAGGAACTCCATGAAAGTTCTGGTCAACCTGTGAAGGCTAATGGTCATAGATTTTCATAATAAAATTAATCTTTGAAGAAAGATTTACAAAAATTGCATAGTGCCAAGGACTAATAGTCTGAGGTGGTAGATAGTGCATCAAACTTCCTACCTTGCATATAATGAATTTGCTGGGTAACGCTGTTACTCATCCTTTCCTTTGAATCCTTGCTTAGACTCTGAGAATCCCGAAGATACTCCAATGTATGCAACTGAAAGACAGGAGGAGGTCTTCTATGAAGAACCCAACCTGTATGGAGCCGTAGAAGGGGAGGACTACGATATCGTCTACAGAGGAGAGTTCCAAGAGTCCGAATAATTACTATAGTTCTTGTAGCCACTTCAGCTGAGCAACATGAAAAATATATAGCAATAAGTTGTTGAGCTCAATTTGGAGTTTAAGTTTTAGATTCGAAACTTCCGCTCAAACACTTATATTTTGGTTTATAAGTTGAATCTTTTGGGAAGTCTTGAACTTCCAGTATTTTAATAATAATAATGTGTGTATGTTTGTAATATGGACCCGCAATGTTTCTGTTGTACCACTCTGAGGGATGTGATATTTACAGAACGGTGTTCTGTGGAAGTCATGTCAACGACTATAGTGTACTACACATGCAGTGGTATGCTGGGTCACCGCAGTTGGTATCAGAGAAAATTGCTTTGACCTTAGGTTGGAAACCTAGTAAAGGGTATTACCTGTAGGAGTGTGTAGCGACGATAAAGATTTCTCTAAAAGAAATATAATGGGTATTCAAATGAGAATATTCCGTTATATGTTTTAGTGCGATAATTCTTTGTTATGATGCAATATATTATTGGTTACTAATAAAAATATTTTTCTGATATACAGAGCTATGGCACCCAAGTTTCAAAAACAGAGTTTGGTAAGGAAAGAGGAGACTCTTGATGATTATCAAGGATCATTCACAGAGCAACTTCGTCAACTTTTAAAGATTTTTAGTTGTCCAACTAGAATTCCAGTGAATACCATAACCTATTATGATGGCCGGATGTTATCCAAGTATCGTGTGAGTATTCAACTTCCAGAGGAGCTTGGATTATATCACGATCTACCTATAGGTGAAGGTAGGAGTCACTTAGCAGCATATCATGTTGTCGTTGTGGAGGCGATAGCTAATATCCGGGAGCATAAAGCCAAGGAGTTAGAAGTTAGCACATTTTCTGTGATACCTCATGATTCTATAGACTCGGAGCCGGTACTTGATCATCTTACTTTGGTTAAGAAGCATCCTAAGTTAGCTTCCAAGTTTATGTATAGATACCGAACACTCGTTGCGTCTTTTTATAAGACACATCAAGTGATTGTTGAAGATAAAAATGACATGTTAGAGGATCTAATTGATCCGGAAAGGAGGTAGCAGTTAGCATTCTAGTTGGAGAAGGAAGCTAGTAGTAGTGCAAAACCTATCTTTAAGGATATACCTATAGATCCTAAATCTTTTACACCATATCCTTATTCACCAAGACCTGAACCTATATATGATCCTACTATGGATATGAGGTATGCAGTACCACAGGGTTCAAAGGATGGTTCTGATTCAGAACTTCCTATTGAGAATTCTGATGGTTGGAGGATGGGATCATATGTAGGATCTCATGAACACCATATGTCCATAGACGGTTCTGACAGAAATGTTGGACAATATAGCTGGAGGGGTGCAAGAATTAACCCTAGTAGCAGTAGTAGAAATGCCATGTTCATAGATAATCAGGATGAAGAAGAAGATCCTGAGGAGAGAGTGTTTGAATCATCAACACCTTCTCAAAACCCAGGGAATATACATTATCTGGTGTTTAACTATCTTGCCCAAAGGAGCACCTGGAGAGCAGCAGGATCTGCGTATTCTATTGACAACTCAAGGAATGAAGCTTAGGAGATGCAAGTGGGAGATAATGTTGAATATGTTTCTGAAGACTTTTTAGCTGAGCTGGAGGGAGTCAATGCGCTGAGGTTGAGTAATGACTCAAGTCCTGACACTTCAGATATTGAGTATGTTCCTTCTGGAAGGCCATTTGTTCCACAAACTGTGCGACGAACGTCACGTCATCACGGTTGGACATTAGGCATGTATGATGAGCGTAGTTACTACTAGAAGTAGGTAACTATTTAGAAGTATCAAGTACTATGTATTGTAATCCGAGAAATAAGGTAGCTAGATAAATGAGGTAGTGTTATGATTATACCTATATGGTATATGTTGTAATGACTTTGTATTATTATGATATTGTAATGTATAATATGTGAAATGCATATTTGGATTTTATTTGGATTTTCATTGTGTGACTAGTTCTGTGCGTAAAGTCGAGCTCAGAACACATGTGCATCATGTAATTATGAGTATTCACTTTATGTGCAGGACTAGGGGATCATGGATACGGGTGTAGAGACCGAAGCTGAACAGCAGTGGATGGAATGTGAGGCCAAGGAGAAGGCCGATGCAAATGCAGCAAATCAGGGAACGTTACCACCACCACCAATGAGGCCGTTAATGGAGCAGAACTTTATGTAGTGCATGCAAATGATGTAAGAGACCCAGAACAAGTTCATGGAGGAGTTATTGGGACGAGCAAATCAGAGAGCACCTAAAGGTGGAGGAGTGAGTCTTTCTGACTTCCAGAATGCAAGGCCGTTACCTTTTGCATCAGCCCCTGAACCAATGGATGCAGAGGATTGGCTAGCAGATACAGAAAGAAAGCTGAAGACTATAGGTTGCAATGGTGAGGAGAAATTGAGGTATGCAACTCATCTTCTGACTGGACCTACAACATCATGGTGGGAGAATCAGTTAGCCATGCAACAGCCAGGAAGGGAGTACACTTGGGAAGAGTTTAAACAGAGATTCCATGAATATCATGTTCCGGAGAGTGTTATGGAGTTGAAGCGGAGAGAATTTGAGGAGCTGCAGCAGGGATATACTAGTGTTATGAAGTATATTTGGGAGTTTAGTCAACTGTCTCGATATGCGGAGGAAGAAGTTAATACAGAGGAAAAGAGGAAGAAGCATTTCCTGCGAGGATTAAATCCATTTGTGAGGATGCAGTTGAGGTTGGCTAATAAGCAAACTTATCAGCAGTTGCTGGATGCAGCTATTACTTCCGAAGATGACTACAAAAATGTCCAAGAGGATAGAAGGAAGAGAGCTAATAAGGAAACCAAGAGGATACAAGCAAGCAAGCCCAAGTCCAATCTGGAATTCAAACCAAGGAATAGACCCTATAACAACAACAATTCCAATCGGAGTGCAAATCCAAAAGTAAAGAATATTATATGCCACAATTGCAAACTCCTAGGGCATATGAGCAGGGATTGCCCGAAACCAGTAATTGTACGCCATGCTTGTGGGCAGAGAGGCCACATAAAGCCAAATTGTCCAAGCAAACCACAAGGAGGTTGGTCGGTTCGAGATGGAAGGCAAGTCAGTGGAGGAAATGGACAGCCCAATAAAGGAGGGAATAATGGTAAGAACAACAATGGCAAGAGGAACAGACCTACCGGGAAGCTAAACTTTGCAACCCTGGAGGAGGTGGATAATTCGGAGCATGCAGTGATAGGTACGCTCAATATCCTTACGAATCCCGGAAAAGTTCTATTTGATACTGTTGCAACTACTTCATTCATTTCTGAAGAATTCTGTGATAAGTTCGGGATTAGAAGGGCAACATTAGAAAACCCTATGACGATAGGGGGAAATGTGATTGTACGCCACATTAAACAAGATCAGGTTATCTCGATCTGTGGTTGTACATACTTTGCAGACCTTTATGTGATTCCTTTGAAGGGAATTGCAGTAGTGCCGGGGATGGACTGGATGATGGAACATGGGGCTCAGATAAATTGTGAGGAGAAAACTGTCTCAATCAAAACTCCAAGTGGAGCAAGGATAGTTTACCAAGCAGATAATCACAGTCATATCATGGTGGATCTGCAGTTGAACTCAATGAAAGAGGTCAAATTGGAAGATATTCCTGTAGTAAATGAATTTCAAGATGTTTTCCCAACAGATCTACCTGGAATGCCACCAGATCGGGAGATTGAGTTCACTATTGATCTAATTCCCGGTACAACACCAATAGCCCAAGCACCATATAAGATGGGACCAAAAGAATTAAAAGAACTCAAAGAGAAAATTGATGAGTTAGCCAAAAAAGGGTTTATTCAGGAAAGTGTATCTCCATGGGGAACACCAGTAATCTTTGTGGATAAAAGGGATGGTGGTAGAAGGATGTATGGAGACTACAGAAATCTGAACAATGTTACCATAAATAATAAGTATCCTTTACCAAGGATTCAAGATTTTTTTGATCAAGTGAAAGGAGCTGGAGTATTTTCAAAGATCGACCTAAGATCTGGATACCATCAAATAAAAATCAAGCCTGAGGATGTTCCAAAGACAACATTTGTCTCAAGATATGGACACCATGAGTATCTGGTAGTACCATTTGGTTTGACCAATGCACCAACAATATTCATGAATCTGATGAACAAAATCTTCATGCCATATTTGGATAAGTTTGTCATAGTCTTCATTGATGATATTCTGATATATTCCAAGGATAAGGAAGAGCATGCTGATCATTTGAGAATAGCATTGCAGACTTTAAGGGAACATAAACTTTATGCTAAGTTCAGTAAATGTGAATTTTGGCTAGATGAGGTAGAATTCCTCGGCCATGTGATAAGTAAAGATGGAATTGCTGTAAATCCATCTAAAGTTCAACTAGTACTAGAATGGAATGCACCAACCAATGTGAAACAAATTCGAGGTTTCTTGGGGATGGCTAGTTATTATCGGAGATTCATTGAAGGTTTCTCCAAAATAGCTGGACCAATGACCAAATTGTTAAGAAAGAATACACCATTCATTTGGGATGAGAAGTGTGAAGCAAGCTTTTAGGAGTTGAAGACCAGGTTAACCACAACTCCAATCTTAGCAGTTCCAGAAACATGGAAAGACTTTACAGTATACTGTGATGCATCTAAAGAAGGTTTGGGTTGTGTGCTAATGCAAGATCGGAAAGTGATTGCTTATGGTTCAAGGCAACTGAAACCACATGAAGTCAACTATCCAACGCATGATTTAGAGTTAGCAGTAGTAGTCTTTGCGCTGAAAGGATGGAGGCATTTTCTTTATGGAGCTGTGAGTTATACACTGACCATAAAAGTCTTAAATATTTCTTCACTCAAAAGGAGTTGAATATGAGACATAAACATTGGTTGCAACTAATCAAAGATTATGATTTAACAATCAACTATACTCCAAGGAAAGCAAATGTTGTAGCAGATGCTTTAAGAAGAAAGAGTGCAGACATTCAGCCTAGCAATCGGGAGCTACCAAAAGAGTTACAAATGGACTTGGAAAGATTAGAGCTTCAATTCATTAGAACAGAGGTTATTGGAGGATTAGCTACTATGCAGGTAGTTGCAGAACTAGACAGTGATCTTAAGCACGAAATCTTTAGACATCAAGCAGAAGATCCTTATATTGCTGAGGAAATTCGAAGGATATCTCAAGGGAAAAAAATCAGTTTTTCGCCTTGGAGATTATGAGTCTTTGTGGTTCCAGGATCGTCTTTGTGTTCCAGATGTGACTGAGATTCGTGATATTATACTCAGAGAAGCACATGAAACACCATATTCTATACATCCAGGAAGTAGCAAGATGTATTTGGATTTGAAAGAATTATTCTGGTGGAATAACATGAAAAGGGACATTGCGAAATATGTATCAGAATGCCATACTTTCCAAAGGGTGAAGGCTGAACATCAAAGTCCAGCAGGACCATTGCAACCCTTGGAAATTCCCGAATGGAAGTGGGAGAAAATAGGTATGGACTTCATCACAGGATTGCCCATGACACCTAAATGGAAGGATATGATATGGGTAATTGTGGATAGACTCACTAAAAGTGCACATTTTATTCCGGTAAATCAGAAATATAAATCCGAGAAGTTAGTAGAAGTTTACATCAAAGAGATAGTAAGCAAGCACAGAGTGCCCAAAAGAATTGTATCTGATAGGGGATCAGTGTTTACTTCCGCATTTTGGAAGCAATTGCATGAAGCACTGGGTTCAAAGTTAGATTTTATCACAACTTATCATCTAGAGACAAGAGGTCAAACATAAAGAACAAATCAGATACTAGAAGACATGTTAAGGGCTTGTGCATTAGATTTTGGAGGAACATGGGAAGATCATCTACCATTGGCAGAATTTTCCTACAATAATAGCTATTAGAGTAGTCTGAAGGTATCTCCATATCAGGTTCTATATGGAAGAAAATGTAGATCACCAATATGTTGGTATGAGCCTGGAAGCAGCAAAGAATTTGCGCCAGACTATATCCAGGAAAAACAAGATATCATTGATAAGATCAAGGATAGACTGAAAATAGCTCAGAGTAGGCAGAAAAATTATGCTGATCAAAGTCGAAGATCATGGAATCCAGAAGTGGGGACATGGTATATTTGAAAGTAAGTCCAATGAAAGGGGTTAAAAGGTTCGTAGTTAAAGGAAAATTGAGTCCAAGATATATCGGGCCATTCAAGATACTGAGTCAGAACAGAACTATAGCTTATGCTTTAGAGTTACCCTCGAGATTGGCTCAAGTTCATAATGTTTTCCATGTGTCACAACTTTGTAAATGTTTGAAAGTTCCAGATGATGCAATCACACACCAAGAGATAGAATTACTACCAGACTTGACCTATGTTGAAAAACCCTGCAAAATTTTGGAAGAAAACTGGAAAAGGTTGAGGAATAGGGCAATCAAATACTGCAAGGTAAAGTAGGAACATCACCCCGAAAGGGAAGCCACTTGGGAGAAAGAAGAGGATTTAAGAAAAGCCTATCCAGAACTATTCAGGTACACTTCAACAAGCTTTGGGATGAAGTTTAATTTAAGGGGGGAAGTCTGTAACATCCCAGCATTTAGGAACCAATGAAGGGTAGATTTAGGAATTTGTGAAATTGCATGCATTCATCTGTGAAAATGTGGGTAAATTTTTCGCCAAATAAAAACCTAAAGTGATCAAAGTTTCTTTCCTGCTTTGAGATTAGGTATAGTCTTGGAGGAGGATTGTTATAAACTTTGATATGATCTTTGTGGATTAGTGTGTTTTGGAAAATGAAATTTGAATTTGAACTTGAGTGTTGAATTTATAATTCAAAAGAATTTAGAATAATGTTTGAGTATTATGATTTAGTCAAGAGTTAATAGTAATTCAAACTTTAAATAAAGAACACAATTAAGAAAAAGAATATTCAATCCATAATTTTATAAAGAAGTTACAAAATGTATCTTATGTCAATGATCAAGAATCTTTACAATAGTAATGAAATAAAAGAAGAACCTTTATATATTGAATAATAGTACAATCTCTATTACAAAAGAATAAAATAAAATTACAAAAGAATAAAAGAAATATTATAAGTGACTATTCTATAAAGAAAAGAAAACCTAAACTAGAGTCTTGAATCTTCAAGTCTGGTACCTGCAAAACAAACATAAACTAAAAGAAAGAAAGTTAAGGATTACAAATGTTTTACTCTCAGAATTGACAGTGAGTTGCACTGTTCACTTTTTCATCATTGAGTAATCTTTAAAGGGGCAAGTTTCACCAATATGAAAGAACTGAATCTTTCATAATTTAAGCCAGAAGTAAAATAACTCCAAACAGCAAGGAGGGACAAGTTTCACCAGATAAAAGTAACTTTCATATCAAGAGCATATCCACAAGGTGCAGCAGACACACAAGCAGCACACACACCAAACTGCATGGTGTGTGCTGTCAGCACAGCATCAATAGGCCACACACACAAAACTACACAGCACAGCCGTGGGCAAGCCAACCCCACACCATTTCCTTGTTCTTTCACACCAAGCACAGCAGCCAAACCAAACCAAACCAGATCATAGCAACCAAAACCTTGATCATCTCACCAAGATGGTGATATAAGGAGGGGTAGATCAGGTGGATAACAAGGACAAGATCAAGCCACCAGGACCAGGAGGTGGAGAGCTAGATCAAGGACAAGTATAAGAGCTGGAAGTATCAGGAGGAGCACCAGATCAAGCTAGCCACACAACCACAAGACCAACAACTTGCAACCCCAACAACACCAAGTGTGGTGAGTATCATAAAACATCCACATATTTTGTTCATCTTATTCAAACACAAAAGCATGTGTTGTTTTGCAAGTTAAACCTCTCAGTGATCACCCAAGTGGGGTGAATCTATCATAGAGGAAATTTGAAATATAAAGGCCAGTAGTAAACTCTACCAAATCCACCAGCATCTCAGACCAGCATCATAGATTCTGGTGATCATAAACAACTCATATATTCCAATATGTTCTCAAATAGCTTATAAAATTTGGGCACATCTCCTAATGGAGTAGCACCTCAGATTTCATAAACTATATGCACCAACATTAAGCTATAAGCAAACCATTCATTTTAGCCAACTAGGATCCAAGGTTCAGTGAACAACTTGTATACTTAAGCATATCTATGAAGGACAACAAGATAGGAATCTAATTCATAAGCCTCAGACCAACATCAGAGGCATTAATCCTTAAGAAAGAAGCTTACAATTTATCTTTAACAGATATCCAATCTTAAGCACTAACCATGGTAAAGCCCAGTAGTAGAATCACCACTTGTGTGCCATTCTAGGATGGTATCACAAGAACAAATTCTAAAACCAAGCCAAACAATTACTTAGCTTTCATAAATAAACCAGTAAGACAATAACTATCATTTTCCTGGAAAGAATAACCCGGAATTAGGATCAGGTTTATATGTGCAAAGTGTTACTGTAACAAATTAAGTAACCTTAATCTACACATGAATCCACAAGCCAACCTTTACTGGTGCAGTGAATCACCACTGAAAGGGCTACTATTAGTACTGGAGTACTAACAGTAGAGAAACATACTAAGCATCAACCTAACCAACTGGGGTTCATAGATATACCATCAGCTTAACCAAGATTTCTCACCCATTAGAGGCAACACTACTAAACCACTAGCATCAGATCAAGAATATCATTAGATAATCAAAACATGACAAAAAGCACTGAAGTGCAGTGAGCAAAATCTTCAGTACACACCACTACCAGATCAAATCATCATCTTACAAGCACAAAGAGGGATGAATCCTAGAACCAGGGAAGAACCCTAGAACAAATATGAACCCTAATGAGGGATGGCCACTAGTTACGCACATATGAACTCAGAGGAGGTAGAGGCACGGGTTATAACCAAGAACCAACTCACCTATGGTCCTCACTGTAGAATAGAAGAGGAAGTAGAGGAGGCCGACGAGCACGACAGCACGAGGAGCACCCCAAGGGGGTGCTGCGACCCACACCACACCGCGGTAGCGACCACAGCCACGCCTGATGGCGAGGAACACCACCACAACACACGGCAGCATCGGTGGCGACAGCACCAGCATCACCCCAAACCCTAGGGTTCGGAATGGAGCTAGTCTGGCCGTAGGGGATCTCCAGGTCCAAATCGAATTGGATAGGACGGTGGAGCCTGGTCAACAACCTCCCCCTGCACCAGGGTAGCGGTCAAGGAGGACCACGACGACGAGCAACGCACGACGGCGGCGCCATCGACCACAAGGTCGAAGGAAAGGAAGAGAGATGAGATCGAGAGAGTGACAGAGAGGATTGGGCTGGTTGGGCCAGGACCCCTTTGGGGTGTCGTTTTGGCTCTGCCCTATTGGGCCATAAGGGCCCAATAAGCCCAACACAGTCAGCCCAAATCACTTATAGCTTGTTCTTTTTAAAATAGAAAAGACCAAAATGCCCTAAATTTAAATAAATTTTAGAACATAAAATAAAAATCCAAAAATTATAAATAAAATATTTTTGGATTCACAATAATCCAAACTTTCCAAATAAATTAAGAAATAAAATTTTAGACATATAAATTTTATTAAGAATTTTGTAATATATATTCCTTATGGAATTTTATAAAATTAATGAAAGATGATAAAAATAAATAAAAATCACTTTCATCATATATTAGTATTGTAGTATTTTATAAAAATACTAAATAAATATTTAGTATCAATTTTTGGTATTTAATGATAATTCTTAAAGGAATTATTAAATAAATAAAATGCAAATAAAATTAAATAAAATAAAAGAATATAATATTCAATAAATAATAAAAATTAATATTTATAAATTCTTTATTATTAAAAGAATTTTTATAACTTAAATAATGGGGGAGGATATACACAAAGCTAATTAATGCATAACATTATTTTGCAATATCATTTTGCTTCTTTAAATATTGTCCTTACCGGGCAATAATGATGGTTTGTAGACATAGAAGCTCAAGCTCCAGTGCAAGTATCCGACTTCACTACGTTGCAATCACAAGGCAAGTTCATCACTTTCTCATGTCCTTTGAAGAGTCTTTATCAAAGTATTTGCAAATTGTGTGTTATCATCCATATTATAGAAAAAGAAAACATTATTTTCTCAAGATAATAAATCTTAGATATCATCCTAAGTGATGACATGATGGAGCAATAGAACTTAGGTTTCTAATTGCAATAATGATGAACAATTAGGGATTAATAACCCATGACATCAGTGATTCTAGCGCCGTATATTACGCGTTAACCGTGAGATTTGGAATGGGACGAAGAAGTCAGCTGTATCCTTTTCCTCTTGTATGGAGGCAAGACGACCTTAATGTGACGTTGTGATTCCTTGTGCGGATCCAACATATGGGTGGGCACCCTTACGCCCCACACTTTTGGTGTCTAGATTATCCATGAATGGTGTTTAGGGATATAGTCCATGTAAATGGTACTATTCCGGGCATCACCAGGTCATAGAGTCTTTGGGAACTCATCAGGGTTTTAGCCTGGGGCTTAACGGAGGTGAGCCAGCCCCGAAGGATCGTGTAGACATATGTGGTCGTGGAGAGGGCAGTGATTGTCTTGGACCAACTACTGGGCCCCACATCATGGAATTGTGGACGGGAAAGTACGCCCGGTTGTGCAACAAGGAGTTGATCTCTCATGGGAAAAGTAACGCACCTCTGCAGAGTGTAAGAATTGTAACTTGTTACTCCATGTTCCGGGAAGGAGCTACGAACGCGGCAGTAAAGGAACTCCATGAAAGTTCTAGTCAACCTGTGAAGGCTGATGGTCATAGATTTTCATCATAAAATTAATCTTTGAAGAAAGATTTACGAAAATTGCATAGTGCCAAGGACTGATAGTCCGAGGTGGTAGATAGTGCATCAAACTTCCTACCTTGCATATAATGAATTTGCTGGGTAACGCTGTTACTAATCCTTTCCGTTGAATCCTTGCTTAGACTCTGAGAATCCCGAAGATACTCCAATGCATGCAACTAAAAGCCAGGAGGAGGTCTTCTATGAAGAACCCAACCTATATGGAGCCGTAGAAGGGGAGGACTACGATATCGAGGAGAGTTCCAAGAGTCCGAATAATTACTATAGTTCTAGTAGCCACTTGAGCCGAGCAACATGAACAATATATAGCAATAAGTTGTTCAGCTCAATTTGGAGTTTAAGTTTTAAATTCGAAACTTCCGCTGAAACACTTATATTTTGGTTTGTAAGTTGAATCTTTTGGGAAGTATTGAACTTCCGGTATTGTAATAATAATATGTGTATGTTTGTAATATGGACCCGCAATGTTTCTGTTGTACCACTCTGAGAGATGTGATATTTACGGAACGGTGTTCTGTGGATGTCATGTCAATGACTATAGTGTACTACACATGCAGTGGTATGCTGGGTCACTGCACCTGCGGGGCCAGCTGCGCGCGCGAGTGTTTCCAGGGGTGGCGGCAGCTGGGGAGGGAGTGAGGGGTGAGGTTGGTTTGCGTGAAGGGGATCTAGGGTTTGCTTAGGTGGGTTGTAGGTGGGACTTCGGCCGGGCTGGGCTTGACCAGGCCGACTGGGAGGTCTGCCTACCTTTTTCTTATATATAAAATGTTTTCTTTTATTTATTACTAAAACAAAATATTTTTGCTATTAGTTTTAGACAAACAAAAATATTCAGAAAGACCGGTTTTGATTTGAATTGAAGAAAGGGGAATATCTAGAAAACAAATTAGGCTTTTTAGAACATAGTTTTTGGCAAAAGATGCATGATGACATGACGATGCTCAAATGCAATATGGCGTGATGACATGAGCTTGCGGTCATGATGATGCACAAGAACGAGCAATTTCCTGGTAGAGATTTTACCCGAGGTGCTACAAATTTCAATGCTTGTAATTGGTTTGATCTTGATTTTGATGGTGCATGTCACCTCAAATTTTTTTCTTCTTATCACTTACCTACTCTAGGACGAGCAGGACTTAAGCTTGGGGATTCTTGATACGTTGAAAAGTATCTATAATTTTTGATGTTCCATGCTTGTTTAGTATCTACTTTGCTTTACTTTGTCTACACATTGAGTTGGTTTTATATGTTTTTCTGGACTAACCTATTAACAAGATGCCACAGTGCCCGTTGCCTGTTTTCTTCAGTTTTTGGTTTCACAAAAGGCAAAAAATCAATATTCTCGGAATTGGACAGGACAAAATCCAAAGCCAATACTTTACCGTGGGGAACACAGAGCCAGAATACGAGACGGAGTGGAGCCACCAGGGGGCCACACCCCCTGGCCGCGCGCCTAACCCTAGCCCATGCCTAGGGGGGTGTGGCCGCCCTGGCTGCCCCTGCCCCGCCTCTTCGCCTATAAAGACCCCCCGATACCAAAACCCTAAGTACCCGATCAATCTTCCACGAAACAGTATGTAGCCGCCACCACCATCGTCCCTAGATCTGGGGGATCTGAAGCTCTTCCCGTCACCTTGCCGGAGGGGAGATCATCCCGTAGGCCTTCTTCTTCATCATGCCAGCCTCCGGTATGAAGCGTGAGTAGTTCCACCTTGGACTATGGGTCCATGTAGTAGCTAGATAGTTGTATCTCCTCCTTTGTGCTACCATTTTTAGATCTTGTGAGTTTCATTCATTATCAAGATCATCTATTTGTAATCAGGCATGTTGTGTTTGCGGGGATCCGATGGATATTGAGATTACTATTGTAGAGGTCCCAACCTTTAATGGTAGAGATCCCTGTGTTTACAATGCTAGTTCCTAGATCAATAGCTAGCATCCATAATTTAAGATGTAATATCAAGAAACAAAGGTCATAATACAACTTTATAACCAGGAATAAAATAATTCATTACATCTTACATAGCTCATTTGGCTATCTCATTACAATGCAGCAGAAATAACTATATAGCATGGAGTCCTTCATCTTCAAAGTGCCACAGGCAATCATGTTGGTTGTAGACTTGTAATCCTATTTAACACACTTCACTAACATCAAACAAACCTGCAACATAATAAGTTACAGCCACAAGGGTTAATACATTTGAATTGTATTGGTAAGTTTCACTACTATGTGGAAATAAGTTGGATCCTATCAATATATGCATATTTGGCTAAGTAGAGTTTAGGCTCATTTGCAGAAAGCAATATGGTTTTATCCTATCTATTCAAAATAGTTTTGATCTTTCAATCAATCTTTCTAAACTCCTTGGCAAACTCCAAGTGCTTCTAATCCCTTGTTGACACCATCAAGTTTTACTTTGAGAAATTGGAATGTCAAGATCTTCCATAGCTTCAGGCCTTAGTTGCTCAGAGATGTCCGTAACCGGGGACACAGCTAAGTACTTAGAATTTTGATCTTCTGTAGAAGTTGTACACTTTACCCACATGACACAATCTCTTCTTGACGCCACCAGTGGTCGCTAGATAAGTACACACCAAATGGAGTACCGGCAGATCGATAATGTGATAAATAGAAGTCCTCCCAATACACAATGCTAGCTTGTCTACCAAGCACCAATGTAAGGATATATTTCCAATACATGATTCTAGTTAACCTAGAGATGCCAATGCAAGGGTCTTCCACTAGTAGTTGACTAAGGTAGAGCCCATTTAGAATGTGGCTATACACGGAAGCCACTATACGAGAAACATGTTCAATCTGTAAGGCCCTGGGTCGTTTTCTTCTAGTGCACATACAAAAAGATAGCCATATAAACATGGTTCCCTTTGTTGCCACCTTGTCCAAAATTGATTATCCTCATTCCACCCAGGTGGTTCATTGAGTACTTGTTTTATTATATAAAACATATATTTTCCCAACACTTCATATAATCATATCATGTATTCCATCCCAAGTCTATAGCAGGTCTAAGAATACTACAACTATGATATTTTCACTAAGGAAGATGGATTTCCTAATAGGACATAGCATAGCATAATAACATAGTAGCCCTAACATGCATACTACAAAAATACCACTAAGTGTAGTGAAAATAGTAGGACATGAATGATAGTGTCACTTGCCTTATTAGTAGAGAATATTGGGTCACTCCTTGATCTTGCAACAATCACACTCTTACAATTTTACTACAATTCAATCAAGCAAGCACATATTCAAACTAACATTCAAACAATTCATAACATGAAACAATAAAATCAAGCAATGCAAGCAAGCATGCAAAAGAGTGTTTTATTTGGAAATGTGGTTTCTAGTAGGCTCTAATCATTTTTAAAGCACCTATTGATCATTTAAAAAAGTGGTAAAACCATTTAAATTCAAGTTGGTGAAAATAGCCATTTAAATCATTTTTTGTTTTGCTAAAATGATCTAAATCAAAGTAATATTTTGTAGGGTTAGCTAAATATATTCTTTAAACACAAATGCTAGTGTGTATGGTTAATGGGTTTAATATTAATCCATTTGCAAAAGTTTTCTCCTAAGTTCTATTTTTTAAATCAAACAATATTTTTATATGCTAGAAATGCCTTTAGCAAAGTGATAATTTACTATGGTTCAACAAATATATTTTTAAATCCTAAAACTTGGTGTTTAGGGTTAGAGAGTTTAAATCACATCATTTTCCAAAAGGTTTTACTTTAAAAGAATTTTTAAACCATAACCAATATTTTTATTTAGATAGAAATGCTTTTATTCAAAGATTTAATTCCTAAGTGTCACCAAATATATTTTTAAATCTACAAGTCGGTTTTTAGGGTCAGTAGGTTCAAAACAATCCATTTACAAAAGATTTTACCCTAAAAATATTTTTAGAATAAATTTTATACTCAAAATAAGCCTACATATGTTTATGCATAAACAACCAATTTACAGAAGCAAAATACTAAACAAAGTGCATGGTTGTAAAGGTTTTGTATTCGTAATTCCAATGATATAGAATTTGCAAAATTTGGACGTGTGGATTAAAAGTTATGAATTTTACAAATCCTATTACCTAATAGATCAAATTTCTGTTTTTAAAACAAACTCTGGCCACGTGCCTCTTTCTTACTGGTGCGTACCGGTTCGCGCGGATCGCGCTCTATGGGCTTTTGGATTTAAAGCGCATCACACGGCTCAGGATCAAACGTACCCTTTCGATTACAATCTAATCCTACTCCTTCGATCAAGATCCAATGGACCACAACAACTTGACCATGTACTGGCGGCGGCAGACGGTAGCGCACGCTCAGACGGTGATGTTGCCGATGAACCAGGAAGGGCGGGAGAGGGAGAGGACCATTACCGAACTCGCCGTGATGAGGAGAAGCTCGAGGTGGTCTCAGCTACTCGAGGGGCGCACGGGAACGACGGTGATTACTCGTCGGAGACGGCGTCGGCGTCGGGCACGCTCGGTTGTTGACGAAGGCGAGGTTTGAGTGCGCGCTAAGACGAATAGAGGGTGGCGTTAGATGCACGTAAGGATCCTGAACACGTGACTAGCAACCAGAGAGGAGGGGCAGCTTGTTCTTATGGGGAGGGGTTGCCGGAGTTGAGGCAGGAGACGGTGGCGCTCAGGTGTTGTCCTTGCCGCTGCTCTGGAGCACGCGCGGCCAAGCGGGTGGCACTGAGAGATGCGCAAGAAGATGGGGAGCTGGCTCGCGTGTACTGGGAGGCAAGGGGAGGTCGGACGATGCCGGATTTCGCCGGAAAGGCTCGTCGGAGCAGAAGGTTTGCAGCGGCCAATTGGGATAGCCTGGGGCAGAGAGTGGACGATGTCTGGGGAAAACAAAGAGGAGGGCGAGGCGATTATGTACGCGTGATTACTGGCGAGTTTAACTTTGTATTTTACACGAATTTATCGCTGGATTTAACGACTGAGAATAGCAGCGATGAATGGGGAAGCTGGTCGCAGGGTTGAAGACGATGACAGGGCAGGTGGGTCCCGTTCGTCAACGAGGTGAGGAGATGTGCGTGGGGTCACCAAGTCAGGGACTACGCGAGTGTGCTTGCGGGTGAAAAACTGTTCGGGAAGAGAGTGGGAGGTGGGCTCGCTGGGCTGGTCTGGGCCTGGGGTTAGTTGGGCTGGGTCCAACTCATTTTTTTCCTGTTCTGATTCTTTTTCCTTTTCTGTTTTAATTTTCTGTTTTCAAATTCAATATTCATTTGAATTCAGATTTATTTTCAAACCTTCTTCAAACTTTTCAGTAGTTTTCTATACTGATTTAAATGTGTTTTAAAGTCCATTTTAGGATAAATAATTTTATTCCTTCATGGTTTATTATTTATTTAAATAGACACTTGTCATTATTTAAATATGATTTTAAGTATTTCCAAACTTCTATTTGAATTCTAATTTTTTTACCAAACCTTTTTCAGTAGGTTTTATTTATTCATTAGTGCAAAATAATTCACTTGAATTATTATTTAAAATACTTTAATATGATTTATATTTAAAGTGGGAATTGTCTTTATTTAAATAAAATTGGATATTCATTATCCTTATGATTTTATTTAAATAATTCTTTACTCTTTTTATTAATCAATAATCTTTCATTTCATTTGTTTGACCAAGATTTAATTCATGTTTTAAATACTCCTTATTTATTTATTTCTTCCTTTGTCTTATAAAATCCATATCTTTTTATTTAAAGCTCCAAAATTGATGATTCCAATTCATATAATTTTATTTGATATTTGCTTATCTTTTTAAATCCCTTTAGGATTTATTTGCTCAAAATTTGGCATGTACTTTAGATAGGGCTTTATTATCTTTGGAAATTAATTCTTTTTATCTTAATAAATTCATAAGTTTTTATCTATGATTCCAAATTGAGTGAAACCAACTTCTATGGTTTTATAATATTTTTTCCTTGTCATTCTTGATCATTTTTGTTGCTAAATTTTTATATGGATCAAATCCATAGTTTTAGAGAGATCTTGGAAATGAATTATTCCATTAGGGTTTTGATTTAAATTTTCCAAGTGTTTAAATTTCAAGATACTTTATTGATGAATGCATTTCACTTGATTGAAATTTTGTTTGATTCCATTTTTATTCAAAGTTTGTTCAAGATGGGTTTTGATGTTTCCATTTGGAATCAAAAAGTTTCTTTTCACCCTAAATTTCAACATTTTTTTTTCACATTTCAAAATTTGGAAAATTTTGGGATGTGACAACTATGTCAGGTTGATTAATGGTTTTGTCTTATTGATTCTACCATGTCTGTGTTGTTTGTGATCTTGCATGCTCTCTGTTTCTAGTAGCTATCTTGGCCAAGTAGGTGCTAGTGACTCCAAGAGGGGGTATTTATGCTCGATAGTGGGTTCATGCCTCTATTTAATCTAAGGGAAGTGACAGAAATATCTAAGGTTGTAGATGTGATATTGCTACTAGGGAGAAAACAACGGTCTCTTGTTCATGGAACAAGTGGATTGTTTACCTTACACACTTTGCTTATAGCAGTTATCCGTTGCTTGCAACTTAATACTAGAGGGGTTCAGATGATAACCTGAAGGTGGATTACTAGTCATAGATGCAGTTGGATGGTGGTCCATGTATCTTGCTGTATTACCCAATCGAATCTCATAGGATCATGAATGTCTAGTATTGCATTGTTATTCCTTGCTTAGTCCTATCAATTGCCCTACTGTAATTTGTTTACCCATCATGCCATGTTTGTTTATCTTAAGGAGAACACCTCTAGTGAACTATGGACCCCGGTCCAATATTTACCATTGATACATCTTCCACTGTTATTGTTTACTTTCTGCAAACCACTATTACCTTCCACACCATATAGTTAATCCTTTGTTTTCAGCAAACTGGTGAGATTGACAACCTCACTGTTTGTTGGGCAAAGTCTTGAGTTTGTGTTGTGCAGGTTTCCAAGTTGCTAGCAACACCTTTGAGTCATTTCCTTCCTCCTATTGGTTCGATAACCTTGGTTTCTTACTGAGGGAAAACTTGTTGTTGTGCTCATCACACCTTCCTCTTGGGGTATCCCAACAAAGCTCTATAGTGATATGAGCCACCATCAGTAGGTTAGGGAGGTTGGTAGCAAATGGAACAACCAAACGAAAAGGTTATTGTCAAAATTGGGTAAAATCCAACAAAAACAAAGTCAAAGTAAAAGGTCAAAATGGGTGACGAGAACCTACGACTATACACACGGTGGGTATTAATGTGGCTAGCATGACTATGAAAAAGAGCAACGAACAAAATTGGTCCTAACAAAGACTAAAGCTCGATGTCATGCCAACACTTGGAGAGACCATAGCTCATTTGCACAATATTGAGAAGCAATGGATTTGCACGCTTGCCTTGCTCTTACTCGCACTCTTGCTTAAAAGCTTGGGACTCTTTTGTATTGGTACCTTTATATTTTTATTTTGCTTAGAAGCTTTTTTGTATATCTTTTTCCTTCCTATGCTATGGAGTCAAGTTTGGTACTGCCACTATACTATTAATATGAAAGAGCAAGCGTACAATGCTCCGGCAAACATAAGAGGAGCTACTCTCGATAGGTTAAGTATCACACAAAGGAAGAAGGGGGTTGACAAAGTTGGTGCAAGTTATACCTTGTGGTGATGTTGGACTTGCAACTGTTGGTGGAGCGATGGTTTGAGGTCCGTGGTGTTGATGTCGAGCGCGAGGTGTTATTGTGGAAGCTTTGTTAGATTATAGACATGCACATGGAACACGAACACACAAAGGAAATTAGTTGAAAAGGAAAGGAGTGTCAAAAAAATTGTATAGGCCAGAGACTCCGGGTTCTAGGGGCCAGAAACTCTGAGGGGGGGGCAGAGAATCCGGGGTACGGCGGACGGAGACTCCGGGTCAGGGAAGGAAAATGAACAGCTCGAGTTCTTGAGCGGAAATTTGGCCCTTAAACCCTCAAATCCGGAAATTTTTGACCAAACTGGGCTGGGAAACGCAGGGCAAGTGTAGACCAACTCCAAAGAAAAGTTTCTATTGGACCAAAACCACAATCAACTCACCAAATCAAGATATTGATCCAAAAGCAATTTTGGGTAATATTTTTTGTATTTTCTAATTTATGGTGGAAATCGGTGAACGAAGTCAAATCCGTGGCAACCAAAAGCTTCTGATACTAGTTGATATGGGTCTCCTTATGGATTTATCCTTAGGGCGGCCAGATCTTCACGGATTTGAGGCGGGGAGTGAGGGGAGACACAATGAACATGATAAACGCAACACAAACACAAGGTAAAGATACAAACACAATCCGATCCGATTTGCTCCCGTTGGTTCGAACAACCAATCCAATAGAATCCTTGGCGAGATACCATGTGGTAGAATCACCAAAGGAGAGATCGACAAGCGGATGATAGAATCCAAATCAAAGGAGAGAGTAGCAACCAAGTAGAATCCCAAAGGGGAGAGACCTAGCACTATTAGAATCCTTAATAAGGAGAGACCAAATACTTCAGGAGGGTCTTGAGGACTTGGAGACGATCACCGAACTCCAAGGCCTTGTACAACTCATAGATTAACTATAGAGAGGGGTTCCCATCTAGGGTTAGGCACATGCCTTCTTTCATCTTCAACTCTAGGGTTTACATATGGGGGTGGGGGCATATATATAGGCTAGCCACGAGCTAGGGGTAGTTTAGGCATAAATTGGGAGTTTTGGGCGTTACATGGGCCAAGCCCATATTAAGGCTCGCATGCCTGTTACTCTTGCACCAGAGACTCCGGGGTCGAGGGGACAGAGAGTCCGGTTGGGGATGCAGTATCTGAGGCAGTATCCGGGGTGGCATATAGAGACTTCCAGGAGATGGTCCGGAGTCCTGTCCGGAGTCCTTGGGGCGCCCAGCCGGAGACTCTGGGGAGCAAGGCCGAAGACTCCGGGGTCTGGGGGCGGAGACTCCGGTCCTTGTTCAACAACTTCTTGCGTCTCCTCTTCCAGGCCTCTTGCTTGGTTGTCTTGGTTCCTGGTTCATCCTTGTCGCATCCTCTTGGCATCATGGTCATGGTCCTAGTCATATCATGGGCATTTATCTCTAGTAGAATTCCATTCACATGATAACCAAAGGAGGGCGAGATATGGAACAAATTCACCTTTGTAGGTTTGGTTGGTGTAGCATGATGTATACCCATGATGAATGCCATGTGTTGGGCTGCATCAAGCCCTGTATCGCGAGAGCCGTTTGCGCGGGACGGGACTTTCACCTCCACTCCTTCCCACTTCCACGTCGCCGCCGCCGCTGATATCCCATCCGACTCGCTCTTCGACATCGCAGTCCACCAAAACTGAACCGATAGACCCCACGGAGGTTGCGCCAGCCGCTACCAACGTCGTGCCACTGCAGGCAAACCCTCCCCTGCCACTCAATTTGGATCTTATTCCCCCGTTGTTGCCGCCCCTCTAGCCAGCCACCCTATGCCACCCTGTCGCCACTCTAGCCAACTACCCTGGCGTCGACAAGGCCCTGAAGAGGAAGCGACTAGAGAACACCGACGCGTCGCTGGCCGCATCTCTTTCGAGCGCCAATAAGGGCGCCGATGCGGGGGGGGGGGGGGAGGGGGGACCAGGCATCTGGCGGAAGCAGGCCGTGCACCACTCAGCCGCACCTTCTCCGCCCGTCGTGCCGCCAAGGTATGTCCTTAAATAAAATTGGATATTAATCAATCCTTATTATTTTATTTAAATAAACCTTTACTATTTTTATCAAACAAAATAATTTATTTTAAAAGCTTGGCCAAGATTAAATTTGACTTTAAAATAGTCCTCAAATAATATTTCTACCATTGCTTTATAAAACTATATCTTTTTATTTAAAGATCCAAAACTGGTGATTCCAACTATTAAAACTTTATTTATTAATTGTTTATATTTTTAAATCCCTTTAGAATTTTATTTGATCAAATAGGTTTTGATGTTTCCAATTGGAATCAAAAAGTTTCTTCTCACCCTAAAAATCAACAATTATTTATTTTGTTTATTTATTTTTCACATTTCAAAATTTGGAAAATTTTGGGATGTGACACCTTTCACACTGCAGTCAAGGTGGGAAAACATGTTTCAAAACTATGAAATGTTGATGATGCAAAACCCTATTTACCGTTCGAAAATAGCCAACACAGAACAAAGTCAGCAAACGCAAACTGTGGAACAAACTGTAAAAGATAATATTTTGTTTCACAGTTTGTGTTTGCAGGCTTTGTTCTATGCTGGCTATTTTCAAACGGTAATCAGGATTTACCGTGTCCTGTATCCGCCCTTTACAGGTTGTGACTTTACAGTCTTTGTTAGAGATGCTCTAAGATTAATGTTCCTGTATGTGCATGCCTGGACACTTATGCAGCAACAATTTTATACCATCCTATAAAAGTTCTTTTTATGTGAGCAGTAGAGCTGCTAAATTTATTGATTGGGTTTGTTAAAAATAAGGGGTGGAGAAAAACAAGCAAAAGCCCTATCACTGTATAAGAAGTAAAAGGAAATAATAAAGAGAGAAAAAACAGGCATGAGGCTAAGCCCAGATTGAAGAGTATCTTGGTTGCCGCCATGTTCCAAAGAGCTGATTCATCTTGAATGTGTTTAACCAAACCCTCAACCAAAAACTCTCCTATTTGTCTCTCTTCAAATTTCCCAAGCTGCCAAGAGAAGCAGGGATTGCATTCCTTTCCTTTTGTCTATCGAAGAGCGGAGCTTGTAAAGTTGTAGCTTGTAGCCACTTGGGGATCGTGGCAGACACCCGTCTGGTCCAAGACCAGGGGTGCAGAGGTCTAACTTGGACCATGAGGCCGAGGGTTGAAACCTCCATTGGAGGCCCCTTGTCGAAGCATGCCTCCAGGGCTCCATCTCGGTATCGACAAGTGGTTTTTCCCCGCTGATGCCAAGATGGCTGGCTGCTGCGCTTCTGCTCCGGATTGTGAGGCATCACGAGCAAGAGATCTTGTTGATCTCGCCGATTTTCTTGGCTAGAGGTCACCAAAGTTTGGTGGTGGAGGCACCTAGGGACTCTATTGCAATCTTTCTTTTAGTTCTGAGGTGATCTGTGTTTTTTAAGGCCCCTTTTTATTTTATCTAGCTTCGCTAGGGTGTTTTCTGTGAGGGGCCTCTTTAATCTTTGTACCTGCCACGTGTCTTTTAATGCAGCTTCTAGGGTCTTCTAGACCCTTTAATCATTCAAAAAAAGAGAAGATGACGTTGTTTCAAAATCATGAAAACATGGGCAAAAAGTAGTTGTTTTTTTAGATCAAAAGGGACTCTGTCCCCCGTTCCAGTAACGAGAATGAAACCAACCAGTTCCAAGTACCAACAAAAGCATGATAGCAGAAAAGGAGCCTAGCACTCAGAAACCTGACTAGAAAGTCTAGGAGCAGCTTAAACTGCAGTTAACAACTACAACTCCAGGGATCAAAGCAGACTTAACAAATTTGGAAAGACAAGACAGACTAGGCTAGTACACCATATGGATGTTGTCCTCCTCATCAGGATGAGTCTGGAGGTATTCCAGCGATGCACGTCCTCCATAGCTCGACGATGCAGTAGTTTTCCAAGTGGAGATCCACTCGAAGCCAGTGCAGATCAACTCGCCGGGAGCGCTAGAGGATTTTTCAGTCTGTTGATCATCTTTTCCATGAAGAGGACTATTTTCCCTCCCTCTAGGTCCTTGAATTGTCTCTGCCACAGCTTGAGGAAGGAGAGAACCAGGCGCCAAACCTGCTTCATATTAATCCAAGATGTCTTATTAAAGACAATGCTATTCCTATTGTTCCAAATGCTCCAAAGAATAGCAGAAGAAACAACATTTAAATGTATATGTTTATTATTTGCAAGCCATTTTGAAGCAAGAGACTCAAAATCTACTGTAAGAACACCAAAGGTATCCTGGACATCTTTCCATAATAAACTAGAAACTACGCATTCAAAAAATAAATGATGAACTGATTCTATCTTCATACAGAGATTACATTCCAGGGGTTTTGGGATCCCTCTGGCTCTAAGATTATCCCTAGTCAGAATTTTATTTTGAGAAAGCAACCAAAGAAAAATCTGGACTCTAGGGGGAATAAATAATTTCCACACAACAGGAAGATAAACCTGAGTGATGCCTCTAAAGTTGACAAAGGAATACATAGAGCTAGAGGAATAACTACTTTTAGTTTCATATTGCTAAATTAATTGGTCATCTTCATTAGAAAATTCTATATATTGAATAATCCCTAAGAGCTCATGCCATTGCATCATCAAATTTTCATTGAAGGTTCTTCTAAAATCACATTTAAGTTGTGTTCCATCCCACAACTCAGCTATTGTTTTAGTCTGTTGATTAGAAATCAAATAGATTTCCCAGAATTGAGTAGCTAAAGTAGAATTGCCAAACCAAATATCTTTCCAGAATCTAATTGATTTGCCATTTCCTACATACCACTTATATCCTATCTCAACTGTCGTAGAGGCCCACATGATCCCTTTCCAAAAGGTTGAGGGATGAACGTCATGACAACAAACAATGTTTGGAGATTTAGATTTATATTTAGCATCTATCACTTTTTTCCATAAAGTTTCCTCTCCTTGGATGTATCTTTTCACCCAGGAACCAAGGAGACATAAATTTAGATCATGGAGGTTTGGAATACCTAAACCCCCAAAATCTTTCTTCATGCAAACTGAAGGCCAATTAGCTAAGTGCATCTTATGGTTACCTTGTTCATCATTCCAGAAGAAGTTAGCTAGAGGGAGTCTAAGGCCCAGTTCTTTTGAGGCTTCTAAATAGCTCAACGCCGAAAAAAAGCCTAAGCCCAAAAGAACTGGATTTTAAGCCATTTTTTCCTGACATCCGGCTTCAGCCGTTTCTTCATGATTGGGGGAAGCTGCTCTACCCCAGCTTCCCGCAGAGTTGTCGAACCGGTATGTAGCGGTGCCCCTCATTTTTCATCTTATTTACGTGTTATTGCCATCACGTAGATGAAACTTGGATTAAATAGTTTTTTCTAGAATAGAGGACACGCACGCACAGACTTCTCTTCTTTTCCCCTTTTCTAGCCAGAGCTCTAGGGTTCCTCTCCTACCGCCATAGCCTACCCCTAGCTGCCGGCCACCGCGCCACTGGAAAAATCATCCCCACATCGCCCCATCCTATTTCATGGGATAGTTGTGCCCTGTCCCAGTTGTTGGCCCGACTCAACCTGGTGGCCGGATAGGTGCGGCCTGCTCACGCTGCCGGCCGGCCAGTCGTCCACCGGAGCCACGTGCTGAACTGGAGCTCAGGAGTCGCCGGTCGATTCAAGTTCTCGCTCGCTCAACATCTGGCCGACCTACTGCCTAGATTTTTGTGGCCAGCACCACATACTGGACCTAGATTTCAGTGTCAAATGAATTCCCATGTTTTTATACATTCCCAGCACCTTATTGTACATTATTGTTACATACATAAACACTAGATGGACAAAGAGAAAGGAAAATCTGGAGAGTTTGGGAAGGTTGTATGGGATGCATTTGCAGCTAAAGTTTTTCTGGATGTTTGTATCGAGCAAGTACTAGCTCAAAATCGTCATGAAGGTTATCTGAACCAAACTAGGTATTTGAATTTAATAAAGAATTTCAATGAATGCACCAAGAAAAATTATGTGTGCAAGCAATTCAAAAATAGATGGGAGACGCTGAAAAAAGAGTACATCACATGGAAAACACTAAATCAAAGTGCATCAGGCCTTGGAAGAGATCCTATCACAAAGACCATTGATGCTTGTGATGAGTGGTGGGAACTTGAGATAAAGGTCAGTGGCAATTTTTATATCATATGAATGCATTAGTTTCTAACTCATATTGTATACTGAAGTTGAATTGAAATGTTGTACTGAAGTGGAGGTATTTTTTTATAGAGATGCCCGAATGCGGCCAAATTTCGACATGCTCCACTAGCTAATGAGGAGAAAATGTGCCAGATTTTTTATAAGCATTGTGTCACCAATGAGCATGCGAGGGTGCCATTACCAACATCATTAACCGGACCCTCTCAAGGTTTTCCCTCTTCTGTGAATATTGAGGATGATGAACTTTTAGGGATAGAGATTGACACAATGCTTATCAAAAATCTGGCACATTTTCTCCTCATTAGTGACACAATGCTTATCAAAAAACAGTTAGTCAGAATACAAACTCATTCTAAGGGCATTACAGACTTTCCATAATATAACTCACGCAATAAGCTAGAACAGAAAAAGCTAAAAAGAACTGGACTACAGTTTCTGGACAGTTTATTTTCACTATTGTTTCTCTGAACGGCTCTTGGCAGGGTGGCTTATGCATAAGCCGGAGCCCAAAAGAATTGGGCCTAAAAGCTTCAGAGCCCACTTGGGAAATTTAAAGAAGGATAAAAGGTATATAGGAATACTAGATAAATAGGCCTAAATTAAAACTCTTTTTGCAACATAAGAAAGGAGTTTACCCCTCCAACCTGTAATCCTACGCAACAGGTTTTCTATCAGAGGTTACAAATCCTCTCTCTTAAGTTTCTCAAAATGAAAGGAATTCCCAAATATTTGACAGGAAAACTGCCCATGATACATTTAAAAATGTCTAAAAAGGGCTTAGTGTATATCTCAGTCATATTAATGGGAATAAGCTCATTTTTGTGGTAGTTAATGCGCATTCCAGAAATCTGTTCAAAACAGGTAAGAATCCACTTCAAATTAATAGCTACTGACTCATTAGGTTCTAAGAAAAGGAGTGTGTCATCTGCATATTGCAGACAAACAATCCCTCCTGGTATGAAATTAGGACACAACCCCCTAATGGCTCCACAAACAGAGCCCGTAATTAACATTCTAGAAAACACATCAATCATATGGTTAAAAAGAAGGGAGGCAATAGGATCTCCCTGTCTAAGACCTTTACCAGACAAAAAAAAATCACTCTCAAAATGATTGATTTTTACTCCTATGGAGCCTCCTAAAGTAATCTGCTTAATAAATCTAATAAAGATTGGACAGAAACCTCGAATTTCTATGACCTCAAACAGAAAATCTAAATTGACTCTATCATATGCTTTTTCATAATCTATTTTAAGGACTAAACCTTTATATTTGTTCATATGCACCGCATGAATAACCTCATGATAAGTGACTACACTTTAAATAATGAATCTACCTCTAATGAAGGCAGATTGGTTAGGGGAGATTAGCCTCCCAATAATAGCAGCAAGTCTGTTAGTCAAGACTTTAGTAAAAATCTTAAAAGAACAGTTCAAAAGGCTAATTGGTCTAAACTTCTTCATGACTCTAGCATCATTTTCCTTAGGGATCGAAGTTATCATGGCAAAGTTAAGTCTAAAAATTCTCAGATGATCTTCATGCCTGTCATGGTGGTGGCACGGCAGATGCCATGGGTAGGCTTAAGTTGGGGGCTGAATGGGTGCTTGTCATCACCGGGGAGGGAGTACACGGTCGAGCCATGCACGAAGAACAAGTATAACTCTCCAGACTTGGAAATTTGATTGATACCCCAAAGATTACAAGTGCTCCTTGAGCTGTTTAGGCTTGAGTTCACAGCACTAGTTCCCTACTTGGTCCAACCTCCTTCTACTACTGCTATGCCCTCCCTTATATAGGCAGTGCTAGCTAGCATATACCCCTTTGGGTTCTAGGGTTAACTGTTTGGATCTTGGTCCCTACAATATGGGCCGGGTCATGGGCTTGCCCTAAGCCCAGAGGCCCGGTCCATAAAGCTTGAAAGCTAACGGTCTTCTGGTACGCTGCTTCTTCTTCTTTTTGGCGTCACACTGTTACTTTGTATGTCAGCGCTCGCTTTGGGCGTCACCCGGCTCCTTTTGTGTCACCCGGCGTCGCCCTTCTCTTTTGACCATGCTTTACCATGGTCCCTCTTGAACCTTACTCGGAAAGGTGCCACGTGTCCTTCTTGACTCATCTCCTCCTCGATTGACTCGGCTCATCGGTTCCTGCAAGGGTTACAACTTTGTCCTATATGGGCCAAGATAGTTTGTATCTCGGCTCTCATTCTTGTCTTACCCGGCCGTTCTTACCCGGCCTTTCTTTCTTTGCTCGGAGCCTATCCAGATGCGCTATGTTTCCCCTCTCGTGACCCTACCGGGGGTTATCCCCCCGACATTAGTCCCCGAAGCTAGTGAGGTCTAGCAGTTCAAGCTGTTAGGCGTCTCCAGCTTCCTTTTATGTGAATGGAACTTAGTTTTTGTCTTTATCTGTTGCAACTTCTCAATTTTGCCGGGTTAGTCTAACAATTTCGGGTCAATTCTTTGACTTCTTAACTCATTCTTGCCTCAAGCCGAGTTACTCTGGACAATTCCGAGTCATTTTCGGCGCCCTTCAGTCACTGACAGCTGGTAATCATGATTACTTGCCTCAATTTTTGTTCCAAGCTCTGGCGGCACAGTGACGGTTGCGCAGTTGTTCCCCGTCACTGTGGCAGTCCCATCGACCTGCGCCTCTTGTCCTTCTAGTCATGACGTGGCACGGGATTTTTTGTGTATCCTTGGCTACGTGGCGCTCGCTGACTAGCTCTCCCGGCCTGGTACACGGCCACACGCTAGTCGCACGGCACACATAAATCCCACGACCGGGGTTTTTACTGCCCTTAAGTAGGGGTTGGGGGTTTCCACTTCCCCCACGCCCGTTCAGTTTCCCTTTGCCTTTCTTCTTCCTCGCGCCCGCAAAATTGAACTGCCTCCTTTGCGGTTCCTTCTTCCTTCTGCCCTTGCGTTGCGATTGCCCTTGTCTTCTTTCCATTCCTACACGGGTCCTCGCTGTTCCAAACCTCTTCCAACCGCGGAGGAGACGGACTCTGCTGACCCCATGGATGCTCGCGACGGCGCTGATGGTGCTGAGGAGCAGGAGATTCTCGCCGGCGAGCGCGGCAGCTGGGAAGGCTCGGAGGTCTCCATCGAGGAGGTGGAGTGGCTCCGCTCCACCAGACACATTCCACTGCAAGTGGATTGCCGCCTCCCCTCCGGTGATATATCTCCCAAACCTCAAGCTGGCGAGTGGGTGGTTTTCCTCTCCCATTTTGAACGCGGTTTCGCTCTCCCTGTGAGCACCTTATTCTCGTATTTTCTTTCTACCTTCCATCTGCAAACCCACCATCTTCCTGCCAATGCGATTGGCTCTCTCTCTTATTTCATCTCCGCCTGCGAGGCCTATCTTGGAATTTGGCCCACAGTTCCTTTGTGGGCCAAATATTTTGGCTTTAAGGTTCAGGTTGTTCCCTAGCCCGGTGCTCCTCGATCCGAGAAGAGGCCGACCCGGTGTGGTGCTGCTAGCATCACACCCAGGAGAGATTCTATCTTTCCTGGGGTTACTGGCATTGACTCCTGCAAGAAGTGGCATAGAACCTTTTTCTATGCCAAAAACAGTGGGTCCACTGATAACATCCGGCTCCCCCTTTCTCGGATGAGGTCCCCCACAAGAAGCACTGGCAGCTTGACCCGCGCGACCAAGACGCTGCGGTAAACGAGGCTAACGCAATCCTGGAAAGGTTGCTGTCGCTGGATGAAAACTTTCATCTCGCTGACTTTGACCTCATGTGCACCTTCGTTTCTCGCTGGGTTAGCCCCATCCAAGCGAGGAGCCACAAGATGTGCTTCATGAGTGGCTCTCACGATCCCACTCGGCACTCCACCAAGGAGCTCACCCATGACTCCGTTGCCCGCAGAGTAAGCTCAATCTTTAAACTGAACTTGGCGGATGATTGGGCTTGGAGTTGCCCGCCGTTTAGCCGGGTCAGGCCTGTCCCCAGGTTAAGTTTTCCGAATCTCTTTCTTGCCGAGTTGGCTTTAGCTCTTTTGCCACTCTTAGTTTAGTTTTTGTTTCTCATTCTGTTTGTCTTTTGCAGAGTCTCCTTCACCAGGTTGATGACAGTACTATCCCTCCTGCTGGTTATCATGGGGACCGCTTCGACTCGGATGAGGTCGAGTACGACTTGGAGTGCTTCATGCCGATCCCGCACACTACGGCTGCTTTAGCTTTGGGTAAGAGTCAATCTCGCAACCCCTTACAAGATTGGTCTGACGATGATGAGGATGATGATTGTATGCTTTTGGAGGTATATGCCTTGTGACCTTAATCTCTTTGCTTATCCGAGTAAGCCCGTTATTTACTTATGCAGCTGGCCAGGTACATGACACTCCTCCTCTCGCCGTGGGTGGAGTCGGCAAGATCCCTGTCGCCAAGCCTAAGCGACGCGGAGCCTCCTCCAGCACTCAGCCGACCAAGAAGAACAAGCCCACTCCGGCAGCTCCTGCTGCCTCTGCTGCTGCCAGCCTGGCTGACACCCGCCAAGCTGCTCGGCGCCGAGTCACGCGCAGAGTCGTCCGTGACCCGGTTGTCACCGGGTAAGTCTTTGTATTTTGGCTTCTCTGTTCTTTTCTTTTTGATTACTGATGTTCTCTAACATATTTCTCGTTGTCTTGTTATTTTTAGTGTCGCACCTTTGACGGCGAATCAGGCTGCTCCTAGCATTGCCTCGCCTCTTAGGTCTGCACCTCCTGCTGCTGACTCGGTGGCGCCGAGTCCCGTCCGGGTTGAGGCTCGCACTGTTGAGGCTCACGCTTCTCAGTGTCAGTCAGACCCGGTGGGTCACTCGGCTAGCGCTTCTAGCGCTGGCCAGGAAAAACTTCCTGATCTTGGTGCCCGCGAGTCCGGCACCGAGAAACCCTCTGCCACCAGTTCCTCTGGCATCAGCCCTCAAGCTGATGTGAATGAACAACTTCCTGATCTTGGAGCCAACAAAACTGCTGAGCCCAGTCAGGCGACTCCACATTCTTCTTCTAATCCTTCTGCTCGCTCTCCAATTCTGTCAAAGGGCCGGACCCAGCCCAAGGCTTCTGGTCCTACTCGCCCCTCATCTGGCAAATCCACCTCTTCCAAACAAACCACGCTAGTCTGCGCTCCGGGTTCTGCTCCTCAGATCTGGCCTCCGACGCCGGCGACATTGATCGCTTCAACGGGTAAGGGGGACGAATCTGCGGCTGCCGGGTCAGGTGATGACTCCAGGGCTGTTACCCTCCATACCTCTGCTGCTGCGACCCGTGCCACTGTGGGAACCGCCCTGAAAACGGGTCGAGTTCTCACTCGGACGCTTAGTGGCAAGAGCCTAGGTTCGGCTGAGCCTTATGCCGTTGCATGGAATGCAGCAGGCGAGCAGGAGGTCAGCACTCGTGCCGACAAGAAGCTCAAGCTGGGCCCCAAGGCCGTCTCCGACATGACCCAGCAGGCCATTACTCTGATGGCCCGCGCCGATGAAGTAAACAAGGTAAAGTAATTTCTTACTCTTTTGTACTTTTGAGTATTTCCTTTATACATATCACCTAGTCCCCGAGGTTGCAGCCGAGTGAGAAACTTATTCGGCCATAAGCTCTCAAGCTCTTTGATTTCTTTTATGCCGAACTCATGTTAGAGCTTCAATCCCTAGCCCTCGAGTTTACCGTCGAGTAAGGAACTTACTCATCTGTAAACTCTTAAGCTTTTTTGATTCGAAAGATTGCTTGACTTGACTCTTCCTTATTGTCTGTCTTCTTTGACTAGCTTATGCATAACGAGCGCACCAAGGTGCACCAGGCTCTCGTCCTGGCGCATCGCAAGCTCGAACTTGCGTATGAAAAGCTACATACTGACACCCAGGGACAAGGTAATATCCTTATACGTTCTTTTTCTTTTCGGTGTATTTTTACTTGGTTCAACTTCTCATTTTTTCTCTCGCTCTTGTTCCACAGCCACCGCTCAGTCTACCATCAATGATCTTCACTCGCAAATCAGCGAGGCTGGGAGTAAATTTCTTGCCTTCCTAAGCCAATAGCTGAAAGTTTTTTGTTGATACTGACAAATATTTGTCCTGAATAAGCAGAGAAGCACCAAGCCGAACTCCAGAAGGAGCACGATGACGTGACTCGGCTGAAGAAACTGATGGCCGAGACGGAGCAGAAGCACTTGGCCAAGGTGAAGGGGCTGAGGGAGGATCTTGCCGAGAAGAACGAGCAACAAGCTGCCAGCGCCGAGAAGACCAAAAAGCTGCTCGACAAGGCCGAATCATTGGTCGAGTCGGCAAATCTGAACTTGGATGCCCTTCAATCCAAGGCCAAGACTTGGCATAGCAAACTCACCGCCATCAACGTTTTCCTCGGTAGTGAGTTCTTACTCTTTACACACCGTATAAGTCCCTCTGGACCTCTTCCATCTGCCCTTGTTATTTGCTAACTTCCTCGTTTTTGCTTGCAGAGAACTTTCCTGAGGCCAACATGTTTGCCATCCGATCCATGAAGAAAGTGAGAGCCGAAGATGGCGCTCCTACTGACGGCGAGGTGTCCATGGAGGAGCTCCTCGCAGCGGTGTCTGAACGGGTCAAGACTCTCAGATCTTGCGGTGTGGACTTGCTCAAGTCGGATATCCATGTGTTTCGCATGCTTTGGCCGGATGAAGACCCACCCGAACTGATCGAGCCACTTGCCGACAGATTGCTCCTTACTAAAGATCGGCTGGATCAATGGCGCGAGTCGGCCGACCGAGATGCAGCGGACAAGGCTCTCTCCTTCGTGCTTTCATGGTACGAGGACATCAACCTTGATGTTCTTGATCGCATAAGGAGGGATGGCAAATGGCTGAATGACCCGGAGCTGATCAAGAAGCTCTAGGAGCGTGCTTATGCTATGATCGAGTACACCATGGTGCACGCTTGGTGTGAAGGGCCCAGCTTCCTCGACCTTGGTGACCCGCTCGTCGAAGTTGCTGATGAAGAGGGTGGTGACAACGAAGCGACCGAGTCAGATTATCCAGACGACCCGGCCACAGATGCCCCTCACCCGGCCGATGCTCCAAGCACTACTCCTGGCTCCGAGAGTGCTCCTCCGAGTTCTTCTGCCCCTTAGGCTAACAAATACTCAAACTTTTATTAGATCCCCGGTATGCCGGGTATAGATGTAACATACATTGCACTTTTAAGTTTGATTATGTGCTTTTTGACAAGCTTTGCATTATGTTCTAAGAGCGAATCATTCAAGGGAAAGTCCCCGAGTTTCATTTTGCCGTGTCACCTTTCCTTGCCTTTGGCCCTTGTCTACCTTTCTCGGTGTTCGACATTAGGGTCTCAAAGTACAAAGGATCTAGTTAGCGGGTATGAAACTTGGATAACTTGGCCGAGATTACTTGACACGTAGTATAACGCGACCTGCAGAGAGTTAGGCAAAAACTAAAGCTGACTCGCGTTTCTCCCTTGTATTTATCAGGCATTCGTGTTTACCCGTCTTACATCTTTTTCTCTTGCTTGCCATGAAGCCGTGTTTTCGGACAACAACATAGTCGAAGAGTTGATTTCTTCTGAGTAAACACTACTTCTTTCGAGATAAATTTCGGGTATCACGCCAGCCGACGTAAAATAACTGAAATGGAAAACTCAAGGGGTAGTCCCCGAGTCAGTTTTTTGAATCATACCATTTTATTATTAGCACATAGCCGGCAAACATGTCCGACATATGAGAGTTCGAGTGATACATGCACTGCTTCTCCTAAGTATAGAAGGGATGAAGCAGTGCCACATTCCATGGCCTTTTGGTTTCATCTCCTAACATGTCCGTCTTGTTCTTTTGCACCTCACGAGCGTCTATGAGGTAGTAGGAATCATTGTGCAATGCTTTGTTTACAATGAAAGGTCCTTCCCATGGAGGTGATAATTTATGCATCTCCTTCTCGAAAAACACGAGGTTGCACTTTTCGGCTATGGTAGCGTCGGAGATTTTGTTGATATATAGCGGATCTGGAGAATGCCAGTTCCCTGGCTTCTTCGAGTAAGTCTACTCCATCTTCTCGGGCCTCTTTTACCTCGGCTTCCGAGTATTGCCTTATCCTTGGCGAGTCATATTCTGTGTCGGCTGGCAAAACTGCTTCAGCCCCATATACAAGGAAAATGGCGTATAACCAGTCGACTGATTCGGAGTTGTTCTTAGGCTCCACAGTACTGAGGGTAGTTCCTCTATCCAACAACCAGGTGATCTCTGGAGTGGTTCCATTAAGCGGGGTTTTATCCCGGACAAAACTAAGCCATTAGCCCGTTCGACTTGTCCATTTGATTCTGGATGGGCGACTGATGCTACATCAAGTCTTATTCGGTGTCTCCCATAGTAGCGAGCAAAAGCTCCTTCAGCAAAGTTCGTGCCATTGTCAGTGATCACACTGTGCGGGTAACCGTATCTGAGGATTATATCCCTTAAGAATGTAACAGCTGTTTTGCCGTCCAACTTCTTGATTGGTTTCACTTCTATCCACTTGGTGAAATTATCAATCATGACCAAGATATGAGTCATGCCTCCCCTTGCTGGTTTGAATGGTCCTACCATATCTAGGCACCATACTGCAAAAGGCCAAGTAATTGGTATGGTCTTCAATTCAGACGCTGGTAAATGCGACTGGGACGCATAGTGCTGACAACCACTGCATCTTTCGACTAAACCTTGCGCTTGTGATAATGCGCTTGGCCAATAGAATCCATGTCGGAATGCCTTGGCTACCAATGCTCTTGACGATGCATGGTGCCCGCACTCTCCTTGATGGATATCTAGTAAGATCTCCTGGCCTTTATCTGAGCTGATACAAAGCTGCAGTACACTTGTCACACTTCGCTTGTAGAGTTCCTTGTTGATTATGGTGTACGCTTTTGCTCTTCATGTTGTTTGCCTTGCCAATGTTTCATCACTCGGCAAGGTCCCATCTTTCAAATAGCTGAATATTGGCTATGCCCACGTTGGTATTAGTGGTTCCGGGTCTGCTTCAACCTCAATGTCCATTGGTTCTGCCGACATATGCTCTGCCGACATAACCTGAGGAGTCCCCGAGTGTGATTCGGCGACCCCTGAATTGGACGGATCAGTCCCCGAGTGACTCGAACCTACCCCTGAATCGATGTCCATTGGCACTGCCTCTGATTCCTGACTGACCGGGATTACCCTGATTGATTTGGACTCCGGTGACGGCTTGATCGATGGCTTCCTGGGATGCTCCAATGCTACCCCTGGTGGTATCGCTTGCCTAGATGATCCTAGTTTGGATAGTACATCTGCTGCCTCATTTTCTGCTCTTGGAATGTGATGAAACTCACAACCATCAAAATATCCCGAAATTTGTTGCACGTGGAAACGATATAATGCCATGTTTGCATCCAGTGCATCCCAATGTCCAGACACTTGTTGAATCACCAAATCTGAATCGCCAAAACACATGGTCCTTTTGATACCAATTTCTTTGGCTACTTTAATGCCATGGACACGTGCTTCATACTCGGCAACGTTGTTAGAAGCAGCAAAATGAATCTGCAACACATACCTCAGTTGATCTCTTTTTGGAGATGTGAGCACTATCCTGGCGCCCAGACCCATTTTTGTCTTGGACCCGTCTAAATGTATTTCCAGTAATTCAGATCTGGCAATGGTGGTTCGTACTGCATTTCCATCCATTCTACGAAGAAATCTGCAACAGCTTGAGATTTTATTGCATCTCGCCTATCATATTGTAGAGTGTATGGTGCCAATTCGATGGCCCATTTGGCGACTCGGCCGCTGGCATCCTTGCTGCCCAATATATCCGAGATAGGTGCCTCGCATATTACCCGGATTGCGTGTTCTTGAAAATAATGTTTCAGCTTCTTTGCTGCCATATATACCCCATATGTCATTTTCTGATAATGCGGGTAACTCTGTTTCGAGACAGAGAGCACTTCGCTCAAGTAATACACTGGTCTTTGGACTGATTTGCCCCCTTCTTCACGTTCAACCACTATTACTGCACTTACAACTCTGTTGGTTGCGGCGACATAGAGAAACATTGGCTCCTTGGATAATGGTGACGCTAATATTGGTGTTTTTGCCAACATTTTCTTCAATTCATGGAAAGCGCTATTAGCTTGCTGTGTCCATGCGAATTTGTCTGATTTCTTCATCAGCTGATATAGTGGTAGGGCTTTTTCACCTAGCCGACTAACAAACCTGCTCAACGATGCCAGGCATCCAGTAAACTTCTAGACATCATTGAGGGTTTTTAGAAATTCCATTCTTTTGATGGCCTTGATATTTTTCAGGTTAGCTTCGATTCCTCGGTTGGATACAAGGAATCCAAGTAACTTGCCAGCCGGGACGCCAAATGTACATTTTTCCGGGTTAAGTTTCATCCGGAATCTTCTCAAATTTGCGAATGTTTGATGCAAGTCCTCAATTAGAGTATGACTTTGTTTGGTTTTTATTACCACGTCGTCGACGTATACTTGAACATTTTTGTCCAATTGATCTTGCAAGCATTTTTGCATGCATCTTTGATATGTTGCGCCTGCATTTCTCAATCCAAATGGCATGGTGCGATATCAGTAAGCCCCGTACGGGGTGATAAAAGTTGTCTTTATTTGATCATTTGGATTCAGTGGTATCTGATGGAACCCTGAATACGCATCGATAAACGACAACAATTCACACCCAGTGGTAGAATCTATGACTTGATCGATCTGAGGCAGAGGAAATGGATATTTTAGACACGCCTTATTGAGGTTCGTGTAATCAATACACATGCGCCATACCACTGCCACGTTCGGGTCATATTTTTTCTTTTCAACCAAGACTGGATTTGACAACAAGTCCGGGTGTAGTACTTCCATGATGAATCCAGCAGCCAAAAGTCTTGCAATCCCGGCGGCTATTACTTTCCTCCTATCTCCGGTGAAGCGGCGGAGGGGTTGCTTCACCGGCTTTGCATCTGGCCTTACATGAAGAGAGTGCTCAGCCAGCTCCCTCGGAACTCCTTGCAGATCTTGAGTGGACCATGCAAAGATGTCCCGATTCTCACGGAGGAAGCTGGTGAGCTCGCTTTCCTATTTGTCCGTAAGGCCAGCCCCAATGGTGACTGTGCGCTCTGGGAAAGTCTCATCCACCTGCACCTTCTTGGTTTCCTTGGTAGCTTGAAATGACACACTGCCATGCGGGTTGGTGAGTGTCGGCATGTACATTTGTGCTGCTTTGGCCAATGCTGCCACTTCCAACATCTGAATTTTCTCCTGTGCTATGACGAGTGACTCGGCCAGTGAATATCCGGCTGAGGCACAAGCAATAGATCTTTTGTAATCCCCTTCAACTGTGATCACCCCACATGGGCCTGGCAGCTTCATCTTTAAGTAAGCCATATGGGTAGCAGCCATGAATCTTGCCATAGCCGGCCTGCCGAGTAAGGTGTGATATGAGCTGACCAAATCTACCACCTCAAACTCTATAGCCTCAGTGCGACAATTTTCTCTGTTGCCGAATAAGACGTCGACCCAGATATTGTCAATTGGCTCACAGGACAGTCCCGACACGATACCGTGGAAAGTTGTCTTAGTCGGCTCCAGCATGTTCATGGTAATGCCTAACTTGAGCATGGTATCCTTGTACATGATGTTGATGCTACTGCCACCGTCAATCAATACCTTTGAAAATTTCACGTTGATATCTGGGCCCATGAATGTTGGATCCAAAACCAGAGCGTATCCTCCAGGGGTTGGCATAATCTTGGGGTGATATTTTATACTCCAAGTTATCTCTTGCTTAGACCAATGCATGTATTTGGGGATTGCCGACATCGTGGCATTCACTTCCATCATCTGTCGCTGCTGGATCTTCTTGTCATTTTGCTCTGTGATAAAGATAACATAGCTCTGGTGGTGTTCTCTGTACTCATTTCTGGTTCCGTGGCCGACATGAGCGTCGTCACCTCTTGGATTGTGCACCTGGTGCACAACTTCTCTTCTTTATTGATTTTGATCGTCACCTCGACTGTCTGTTTTCATATCTGTTTTCTGCTCCTACTGCTTGAGCATTTCCTCCTGTAAGTGGTGGAGGGGGAGGTGGTGGTAGCTGCTTATTTGGCGAGTCCACTCTGTCTCCCTTCTGAAACCAAGTGCATTGCCTCATCGTGTGATTAGCTGGTTTACTCGGACTGGGTGTGTGAAACTTACATGGCTGATCCAGCATCAGCTCATAGGTGTATTTTTGTCGGTCCTGATACTGCTTCCTCTGATCGTATGGTCTTTTGCCGTCATTCTTTGGCACCCATTGTTGTTGATCATTTGTCCTTTGACACTGACTGCTTCCAGCATCTGGATGATACTGACTCACAGCCGCAACCTAAGTCGAACCATATCTGTAATCTAGTCTTTCGTCTCTTCTCTTGCTTCTGTATTCGGATCTTTCCTGGCGCCTTTGCGTCCCGGCAGCATCATAGATCTGAGTCTCAGTCACCCCGTCTGCCAACATGAGCAGTGGCTGAGTCGGATCTCCTAACGCATACGAGTCAGCAATTCTTATCGTCTCTGCCAGGCTTGCCGTCATATCTCTTTGAAACCTTTGCCACAGCACACTTCCATGTCTACATCCTTGTGCAAACCATGCGATTGCTTGTGACTCGATTACCCCTTCACAAGAGTTACGCATCGTACACCACCTTGTGAGGAATTCCCTGTCTGTCTCATTCGGTCTTTGCTTGCACATTGCTAGTTGTTGTGGGCGATTCGGCCTCTTGTAAGTGCTCGTGAAATTGCTCACGAAGGCGTCGTGAAAATCGATCCAACTGTTGATGCTTCCGGGTGGCAAATTGTTCAACCATACCCGAGCTAGTCCTTCTAGCATCTGCGACACGTAACGTACTGCCCATCTCAAGTTTCCCTGCGCGATCTTCACAGCTGTTCCATAATCTATGAGCCAGTCCTCTGGCTTTGTTCTTCCATCATACGTTTTTGTCCCTCTGGCCAGCTGGAAATTTGGCACTGGTGGCTCCTTCATGATCCTTGGGTCAAAACACGGTGGACCCTGCGGACCTTGTCATTCAATTATCTCTGCCATTTTTATGCGGTCAAGCTTCAGCCTTGCATCATCCGGCTGAAGGTTCCTGCCTCCGAATCTTGCTCCCATTGCTTGATATGCATGATCCAGCAGTTCATATCCGTCATTTACCATAGCCGAGTAACCATCATTATACTTATTCACATTCGGGTCAGCAGGATATTGAACTGCTTTTCCCGCGCTTTGCTGTCTTCTTTCCGGCTGAGATGGTGCGTTATTTGGAGCTAGATTTCCTCCTCCTGCCGAGTGAGTTCCGCGCCTAGCATGAGGCGCAAAATTTTGCCCTCCATTGTCATTTCTCTGTCCCGTTTTTTCCTGGTTTTCATTTTCCCGGAGATTATTTAATTTTTCCCCTGGCGCATGCGCCGGGTTTCCTTGAACCACTGCCAAATCATAGGCGACCATCTGCTTGTTTCTCCCAGAATCCACACTTTTTTCTTTTCTCGGCCTAGGCGCTGCTCCGGGTGAGGATGATGTATGCCCAACCGATCTTGCTGGGACAGGAGTTGCTGAGTGAACCAGCTGTGACCTCCCTGCTATACCTGGATTTGCTCTGTAATAAGCCTCATTCAACATGCTAGCTGCTTTTACTAACTCATTGACTCGTTCTTGCTGCCTTTTCTTTGCTTCCCCCTCCAAGTGGGGTAATTCTGCCATTGCTGCTTCTACTGCTCGCAGATTAGCTGCTACTGTGTTGTACGTTGGGCGCATGGCCGTCTCATTGATGTTCTCCAGTGTTATCTTCGATGTTGCATCTGCCAGCTCTTCGTTGAGGTTCCTTCCTCTCAATATCGTTGCATCAAGCCGGGTCTTCGCGCCCTTCACTCGATTTGCCGAGTTAAGTTCTCGGATGGTGATATCCACGTCTTGCTGTAACTGCGCTAGCTCTTTGGCTTTCTCAAGGACTTTTATCCTAGCTTCCTCCAACTCGGCTTGCACACGCGCCGGGTCAGTTGCATGTGCCACTGGCTCTGCCAACTTATCTACGGCTTTCTACAACTCCTTAGCCCTCTTGCTCCTAGATATGTTCTCTAGTTTTTCCAGTGGCGCCTTTGCTATCCTCGCAGCCCTTGGCGTTTCCTCATGATTTCCTCCTTCTGCGTTCTCATTCACCACTGGAACTATTGGAGGAGCTACGGGCTTTGGGGCTGTCATTATTACCTCCTTGGAGACAAGTTGACGTGGTTTTCCTGCGACAGGAGCCGCTGGACGATCCAGCGCCAGGACGACGTGCTCAGGATATGCGCGCTCCATGCGCACCGCGACGTATACCTGGTGCTCGCCGAACTTGATGAAGTGACCACCCCTAGGGAATGGCTTGGTCCTGAAGTAGCCCGCGTTGTCGCTGACGAAGTTGAGCGTTCCAAACCTTTGGATGAGGCCGGAGTAGACGCGCTCGCCGGTCTTGGCGATGATGTTGCCCGTCCGGATGAAGAATCCATCAAGCACCTGCTTCTGCCCCACGGTGGGCGCCAACTGTCGTGGTGGTGGCACGGCAGATGCCATGGGTAGGCTTAAGTTGGGGGGCGAATGGGTGCTTCTGGTCACCGGGGAGGGAGTGCACGGTCGAACCATGCACGAAGAACAAGTAGAACTCTCCAAACTTGGAAATTTGATTGATACCCCAAAGATTACAAGTTCTCCTTGAGCTGTTTAGGCTTGAGTTCACAGCACTAGTTCCCTACTTGGTCCAACCTCCTTCTACTATTGCTATGCCCTCCCTTATATAGGCAGTGCTACTAGCTTATACCCCTTTGGGTTCTAGGGTTTACTGTTTGGATCTTGGTCCCTACAATATGGGCCGGGTCATGGGCTTGCCCTAAGCCTAGAGGCCCGGTCCATAAAGCTTGACAGCTAACGGTCTTCTGGTACGCTGCTTCTTGTTCTTTTTTGGCGTCATGATGTTACTTTGTACGTCAACGCTCGCTTTGGGCGTCACCCGGCTCCTTTTGTGTCACCCGGCGTCGCCCTTCTCTTTTGGCCATGCTTTACCATGGTCCCTCATGAACCTTACTCGGAAAGGTTCCACGTGTCCTTCTTGACTCAGCCCCTCCTCGATTGACTCAGCTCATTGGTTCCTACAAGGGTTACAACTTTGTCCTATACGGGCTGAGATAGTTTGTATCTCGGCTCTCATTCTTGTCTTACCCGGCCGTTCTTACCCGGCCTGGTTCTTTCTTTACTCGGAGCCTATCCAGCTACGCTATGTTTCCCCTCTCGTGACCTTACCGGGGGTTATCCCCCGACAATGCCAAGCTTGAAACATAGCAATAAGATCCTCTTTAATGATATCCCAAACGTATTGATAAAACATAAAAGAAAGGCCATCAAGCCCAAGGGCACCATCAACATAAGAATTAAAAATAGCTATTCTAATTTCTTCCTCAGTAAAAACCGCTCCCAAATCCAAATTCTCAGCATCACTCACTTTTTCCTCCTCAGAGAAAAATCTTGTTTCAACTGAATATTAGTCCTAGGTTCCCAAGCAAAAAGGTCTATATTATAATCAGTTGCCACTTTAAGCATATCCTTAATATCTGTGACAGGTCCATCAGGGCCATCTAGTACATTAATTAACTTTTTCCTCCTACGCTGGTTGACAACTACATGAAAGTAAGCAGTGTTTTATCCCCTTCCAGCATATTCCTATCTCTAGACCTTTGTCTAGCCTTAGTTTCCTCTAAAATCCAGTACTTATGAAGCTCATCATGGACAAAATCTAGTCTACCTCTCTCCTCATCAGACAATGGCTGAGTTTCAGATTTAATGTCAAAAACATCATATTCCTCCATAAGTTCTCTCCTATTTTTCCTAAAAGCAGCCTCTATATAAGTATTCCACCCTTTAGCCAATTTCCCAAAAAATCTAACTTTACATTGCCAAACCTCTACTAGATCATCACTTTTTACTTTTAGGGACCAAGCTTTAATAATAATGTCTCTAAAATCAGGCCTGCTAAGCCACCATTTCTCCAATTTAAAACTAGCAGGCTTCAGCAAAAAAAATTCTCCTAAGTCCCAGACTATTGGAGTGTGATCACTCCCAATTCTAGTTAAAGCTCTAGCACTAGCTAAAGTAAATTGAGTATCAAAACCAGTAGTATAGAAAATCCTATCTAGCTTACAATAAATAAGATCAACCCGGTTATTCCCCCATGTGTATGATCTACCAGATAAACCAGTCTCCACAAGGGCCCAAAGATCAACCCAGACATTAAACTTATCAACCCACTTATAGTCTACATTCCTAGAAGATTTGTCATCAGGGGATCTAACAAGATTAAAATCACCTCCTATCATAGAAGGTCCATCCCAACCCACAAATAGATCATGTATCTTAGAGATAAAGTCCTGCTTTTTCTCTTCATATGCTGACCCATAAATAGTAGTGATTCTGCAAGTAAAAGCAGTAATTTTATTCTTAATAATGACACTAACAGAGAAGGGTCTAATATCCCAGGAGATAACATAAAAAAGATCTAAGTTAACACCAACTAAAATACCACCAGCAGTCCCCTGAGAAGGGAGAAAATTCCAGGCAAAATTTCTATTTGCAAGGAGATTCTTCAAGAAAGAATTGCTAAAACTATCTTTCTTAGTTTCCTGGAAACCAATATAATCTACCTTAAGAGGAGAGATGTTCTCAGTAATATAATTTTGTCTACCAGGAGCACTAATACTCTTACTATTCTAGAAAAGACTAATCGTATTTTCTTCTTCCTAGGGTGCTTGCCCCGCGACTTATTTGGAACTTCTATCCACCCTTCTGCCACATCCTCTTCAGATGAACGACTAGGACGCAAGGGGGAGCTATGTAAAATAGAACTAGAACTAGAAGACATGTCAAAAGGAATATCTACTCCTATATTATCAGATAAATTTTCTATAGCAGTAATAGAGAGCACATAGAAAGGATTTGTAGAAATTATACCTTTCATGCTCTTTGGAACCTCCAAATTGTTAACTTTTTTCAGATTCATGGCTTTCTCTAAGATTGTCCTGGACCTGTCCACTCTAGCACTCTGCCTAGTTGGTTGCATAGGCCCCCATTGCTTTTGTTTTTTGCAGCTTTCTGGAAGGTAGTTGAATCCTCTCTTTATCTCACCACTAATTCCTTAAAGCTTGGCATCATGTCATCAGGAAGAGCACTAATCTGATCAGTCACCAACTGTGAAGTTTCAGCAACTTTTCCCTGAGAGACTCCAATTCTTCAGACAGTCCATCTATCCAAAAGCTCTGAGCTTTTGCCTCAGCCCCAGGAACCATAGGAGATTTATCCCAGATAAAGTTTCCTTCAACATCCACTAATCCTCTTTGCACTAGCAACTGGAAAACAACACTGGATCCACCTGGGGAATCTATAGCCATCCTGACTCTATTACAAGATTGACCACCATTTCTAGCAGGAAACCCACCACTTTCTTGTGAAGAGGCACCATTCCCAGATAAACCCACTTGTCCATTACTTACATTCTGTCTAGCTGGGTCTTCCTCATTACCTTTATCCTGTCTACCCTGATCTTCAGCTATCAGGTTTTTAGCCTCCTCAACCAGTGGAATAGAAGTGTCTAGGGTAAATTCCAAATGGAAGAGCTAATCTTGAAAGTTGAAAAGCCTACCAGCAGGGAGTTTGGTAGGGTCTTTACATTTGATGAGCACCCTCACTTCCTTAGCATTATTCTTGAAGATAATCAGTTAGTCTACATCTTCTAAGATACCACAGGTGGAAACAATCTGATCCAAGGTGTTCCATTCACACCATTTAGTATGCAAACCTGTGATTATCACCCATATCTTCCTCAATGCCTCAATTGGCTCTGGATCATCACTCCAAGATTCTACTTTAACCCACACCCCTGGTTTAGAAACACCAAACTTTGGGTATCCAATCACCTGTTCCACCATAATATGTGGGGGGAACTTGAACAGGAAGGTATTCTCAGATCCTAATTCTCTAATCTGCCAGGGCCAATTGGTCTTGTAAATCTTGGAAAATTCAGCAGCTAGTTCTTTTTCAGACAGTGAGCCTTCTTCCACCAGAACAATCTCATAGTTCTTAGTAGATGCAATAGGATTTATCACATTATCAGGCATTTCAATGTGATAAAAACCCAAGCCTGGAGCACCACTGCTTATGTACTTTGTTGTTTGATGTGGTCTCTTCCTAACAGGACATTTATCAACAGTATGTGCAGAGCTTTTGCAGATGAAGCAGACCAGAGTCTTCTCACAGCTATCTTGCACATGACCAGGCTCTCCACAACACAAACAGATAGCATCAACATAGTTCCACTGAGCACTAACATTCTGGGACAAAGCAATTTCCTTCTGACCAGCAGCCTGCTTCTTCTTGTTTTTCTACTGACCCTGAGATTTTTCTTTCTCACCCTGCTCAGCACTTTGTAGATTTTGCTGCTTAGGAGGAGCAATCCATTGGTTGGACTGCAAACCAAAATGCTGCTGGGGTGGAAAAGGGGGAAAGGGGTTGCTGAATCCCCAAGGAGGGGGCATGTTACCTGGGGGAACCCAAAAGGTGACTGGTTGGGGAAGAACTATGGGTTGAATTGCCCAAACTCATAAGGGTGTTGAGTAGGTTGTTGCTGTTGCATCTGAGGTTGCCCACCTTGCTGCATCTGCCAATTCTCCTGGCCACTATTACCTCCCCTTCCTCTCCCTTTGCCTGCTTTACCTCGATCTCCCATATCTAGACCACTTGAAGCTTCAACACCTAGAGAATCCTCCAGGCCCAGACACTGCAGCCCCGAAGTGAGCTCAACCACCACCGCCAGTAGGAGGGGGGAGGAATAGGCTCTAGGGTTTGGAGCCCCCTGGTTTTTATATGTGGGGGAAGGTGTCTTCCTGGGGGTTGGGGAAGGTGGTTGCAGCTGTTGGCACATGGCTGCAAAGGGAAAACCCAGAGCTGGGAAAGAAAGCCCTCCATGCCTCCATCTGTAAAGCATTCCTCCAGCCCATCCACTTTGACCCCATGAATTTTCCACAACCTGAATCTCCTATGTTGTCCCCATCTGCACTTGGTAGTTTCAGACTCCCGCCAACCTCCAGACTCCATTCCCCTCACTGAGCTTGCTGCAGCGAGATTAGGACCTTGCTGAAAAGGGTTAGCTGCAATTTGAGATCCACCAAACCTACTGCTGCTCCCAGTTCCTTCCTTGAGAACTCCGAGACCATCTGAACCGAATTGCAGAGCTTCAGGAGAGGGCTGCACATTTTCTGCTCCAACCTCGAGAAAGGAGAAGTCGCCCTCTGAGGTCTCCCTCGTTTTGGTCTTCTCACCTGCTCCACCAGAGGTGCTTGGATCTTGCGGCGCAAACTGAGACTGTTCAGAGACTTGGTTTTCCGCTTTGATCTGGTTCGCCGAATCACTGAGGGTTTCTCCTCCGCTCGCTTCAATGGTGATAGGAGCGAAGGAGCCAATACAGAGGTCGAAGCTTCCAAATCCTGAAGCCTAGAGAGAGTCCTTACCGAGCGGGGTTTCCAAAACCCCCAAATGGGACCGACGACTCTGTCCTTCGCACTTCTCTTCCAACCCCCTTCCAAGCTCGCCTTTCTCCTCCTTCACACTCTGATCCGTTCCGCCGCACCTCTCATCAGAGCCTCCATCCGCGAAGATCGCCAGGGTTAAACGTCGAGCAACACCAGATCGGTTTTTGATGTGTCGGGTTATCGGCGGGACGCTCAAGGGCTCACAGGAGGAGAGAATGGGTGAGGTGGAGGAAGTGGAGGAGGCAGTGTGAACGGCTAACACGTGTTTCTTGGGTGGGGGCCCTCGGGGCCTTCCATGGAGGAGGAGAGGCCCCCGCCATGAACAGGACCTTGACCTGCCACGGGAGAGAACATGTTCGCCATTGAATAGAGTTTTCGCAGCAGTATGCCAGCTTCTTCAGCCAGAAGGGTTGAAGGTTTTCGCAAAAGTAGTAGTTTTTCTAACCGTGGCCATGTAAATACTCAGTCGTTGGGATTCGTTCTAAGGAAGCCGTCCACAATTTTTTTTTGCACTTGCCAGGTTCCATCATTGCCAAATGGATGAGCCAAAATTGGATGCGATTGCTCCGGTAGTAAATGGTAGAAGGTATGCCGATCGTGTTGTGTAATCGCATGAGGCCTCAAACCGCCAGCATATTGTACCCACCAAGCTTTTATTAAGATATACCTAATCAACAAGAAAGCACGTAAGGTTTAAAACCATGGTAGCATTTCATGTGATAGGACATGACTGAGCTCCGATAGCCATTTCTCCTTTTTAGCATCTCCCTAACTTTTATATTTTTCCTAACTGCCATAAAATGCAGCGAGGGGGAACCTATCTCTTGGAGCCATTCCTAGTAGCCATCGGTCACACCAAAAATTGGCAATTGAACCAATCGAGAGGCGGCAAACAACTCTTGGTCAGCACTATCACGTGGAAATGGAGATCCAACCCATTTTCATGCTTGCCATAACCATTGTGACCTTAGCGTGCCCGAACTTTATCAAACTGTGTACTTTCAAGCCGTCAAAATGCTTTGGTTTGCATATGCTCGACCACTTGATACGATAATGTCCCCAATTACACACTTCTTGTCCCTTCCATAGCCAATCCTTACATTTTTTCTCTGTTTGTTCAAGCACCCAAGCCGGCACTCTGTAAGTTGCCATCATGTATATTACCACAGAGGCAAGAGCAAAATGTCTACAGTGCCACATGTACCAACACAAGGCCTTCGGGGCTTATAAAGTGTCGCCATGTCGGCCACGATAATGACATGACAAAGGATCATCTTGCATAATCTCTAGCCATGAACGACGGGGAGGTGAGACATGTAGCCTATAAATCGAGTCGTGATTGATGCTAGATACCTCGGTAGCATGATCCTGACTCTTGGATGGCACAATTCAATGTAAGTTGCACCCATAAAGTGTCCAAAGGAGTGTCTGGCCTAAGAGAAGTGTCGTATAGGATGGCCAAAAACAATGTAAATTGCACTCCATAGGCTTGTAATGTCCAACACCGACTCCAGTTTTCGTATCAGGGACTTCGAGAGAAACCTAGGTACCACCCATAAGGAGGGGACAACATCGTGCAATGTCCTAGCCACCTTATCCAACAAGCAGAGTCTAAGATTTACGCTAGTGCTTCTCGAGGAAGAGAAACTGATTATGATAACGCCTCCAACGAAAGGATGACCCCCACAGGTGTTGTAGTTGTTAGCACCAACAATTGAACATACTAGTATTACTTCGGGGCCTGACCCTAAGGCCTGTCAAATTAGGGTAATCTGAGCCACCAACTAGAACCATTGCCACAAAGAGGTTAGCGAGAACTCAACTAGAACTAATGCCACATAAAAGTTAGAGATAACTCTTTTTCATCAAAGGACGAACATGTTGACTAATACCTGGCCCACTGTGAGCTCCGCTAGATGGATCTAGATGGTGGAGGTTCAGATCCATCATGGCTTGAGCGGACACAGACACCGTTGAGATGCCATTGTGGTGACCCAGCATACCACTGCATGATGTAGTATACTATAGTCCTTGAAATAACACCAATGAAACACCATTCACTAGTATTACATCCCTCAGAGTGGTACAACAGAAACACGGCAGGTCCAATACATGGCTAAAGGTTACAACTCACTCTATACACAAGATCCAGAGAACACTCTAGGTTAAAGATAGAGAAAGAACTTCTTACAAAGAAGAATCAAAGATAAACCACGCTAAAACTATTATACAATTAAGACTAGTATTTTATTTAAGGAGTTGGCATTGCTTCTATCGCAATACACTACAGAAAAGGTTTCTTGGATAGAGAGTATATTCCTATCTAATCAGTAACTTTGTCTTCACTTGAGTTTATATATATGTCGACTTCCTTGTCTTTGTTGAAGAGCTTTAGCTTTGGATGATGATTCCTGGAGCATAACTTGATGCAGATGTTGTCTGCACTGGCTTCAGAATCTAGCAAGGGTTAAGAATATATGTTGAGTACGAGCATACTCAGCAAGTCCACTAGAAAAGGAGTGTTTGATGCACTATATCTATAGCCACAGACCGTAGGTCGTAGGCAATGCAGGTTTTCGTAAACATTTCTTCAAAGATTGCTTTTATTCTGAAAAGCTATGTCTGTCATCCTTCACGGGTTTACCAGAACTTTCATGGAGTTCCTTTCCCGCCGCGTTCGCAACTCCTTCCCGGAACAGGGAGTAACAAGTTATAGTTCTTACACTCTGCAAAGGTGCGTTACTTTACTCATGAGATATTAACTCCTTGTTGCACAACGGGGTAGCTTACCGGTCCACAATTCCATGTTGTGGGGCCTAGTAGATGATCCAAGCCAATCACTGCCCTCTCCGTGACCTCATATGCCTGCACGATCCTTCGGGGCTGGCTCACCTTCGTTAAGCCCCCTTTCGGGCAGGCTAAAACCTTGATGAGTTCCCGAAGACTCTATGACCTGGTGATGCCCGGACGAGTACCATTTAAATGGACTATATCCCTAAACACCATTCATAGATAATCTATACACCAAAAGTGTGGGGCGTAAGGGCGCCCACCCATATGTTGGATCCGCACAAGGAATCACAACGTCACATTAAGGTCGTCTTGCCTCCATCTGAGAGGAAAAGGATACAACTGACTTCTCCGTCCCATTCCAAATCTCATGGTTAATGCGTAATATACGTCGCAAGAATCACTGGCGACATTGGTTGTTAAGTCCTAGATAATATGTTCCTTTACCACCGGAACTTTCATAGTAGGTTATTACCTCATGGTAAATAACCTATAATCATATTATTATGAAAATAGTGTTTTCTGAACTTTTTCAAATGCAGGTGATGACAACATTGTATTTGCAAAATACTTTATAGAAAATAATCAAAGGACATGAGCAAGTGTGAACTTGCCTTTTGTGATTGCAAGATTATGCACTCGCGGTCTTCAAGATAATATAAGATCCAATATCTGGAATCAGCATCATTGGTTCGGTAAGGACTAATGTTTAAAGAAGTAGGATGCTTTTATGCATAAGTAATGTAATGCATTTTATAAATGCGAATCCCTGGGATAACGTTGTTCTAGGGTTTGGATACTAGAAAGGGTTTCCTTGGAATGTGTTATACTTTTAGTTAAGTCTCACACTTGTGCTTCTTGTTAAGGTTTGTGAGTGTGTGAAACAACATGTAATTATAATAACATAAAACAATGAGATACACACCAATGTGAAATGTTACTCAAGATTGCTTACATTATAATTGTTTACCTTTAAATTTTACTTTACAAGTACTGGCCTTAATAAGGATCTTAAGTGTTTATAATCCTAAGTATACAGGTAAAGTTTGAAACAATGTGAAGGTGGTTAATTATCATCTATTTATTATGATGAAATTCCTTGAATTTTAATCTATTAAGACTTTGAAATATTATTATAAGGTTTGTTGATTGAAGTGGCAAAACGAATAACTTTTGAAGAAAAGATTCTTTTACTAAGTTCTAAACAATCTTTGTGGTTAATCAAACATGTTTAAGGTTGTTTATGCTTGCTTGAATAATCTGGACTTTAGATGCTCTATAACTTAATTATAAAAAACCAAAGTTAACTATAGAACATAAAAAAAGTCTTTAGCCTTATCTTTAAAGTCTTGTAGACTAAAGTTAGCTTAAAAAAACATGGATGGTTTGAAAGTGTAATGCTTATGATGTTTGTATCTTGTGTACCTTTAATGTTTCCTTAAAGTTATTTAAGAATGGTTATTCTCCTATTTAAGTAGTTGTCTCTTAATTTTTTAATGGAACAAGATTATTTATTTCCTTATAAAGGTATGATTATAGTTTGTGGATAGTAAATAGTACTAGTGACTACACATGAATTATCTTTGGATTCGGTCCATTATAAGGTTGTGAGTGGAATAATGGTAAAATGTTGTATTTGATTAAAATATCAATTTTGAAGTTTTTTATAATTGTTAAAAAATCTTTTTAGAAAATAAACTACACATATAGTTGAAGGATAATTCAACAAAATTGTATTTATAATGTTTTAAACCTTTATAACTTCATATTATTAATATTTAAGACTAATACTATTTATTAGACTCAATTGACTAATTTTAGAAATATTAGCAATTTTTATTTACCCTTATCTTAATTATCAATTAATGAAATAGGTTTAAATTTAAGTTGTTAAAGTGTTTTAAATTTTTACTTACCTCAAAAGTGGAATGTAATATTTTTAACATGTAAGTATTACTTTTTTGATCAATTTGGTATATTACATTTATTTTTATGATTTATAAATAATAAGATATGATTTTTATAATATTTATTACTTTATAAATAATTAATAAATAATAAATATTTAATTAAGTGAAATAATAATGCATGATTATAGTTTTTAAATTATAGTTCTTATTTTTCTAAGATTTTTGGTATTTTATTTATATTTTAAATATTTACCAATATTAAAATATGGATTATCTAAGTTTCATTACTTATAAAATCTTTATTAAATAATAATTATTTAAATAACTATTTCAATAATGTTTAACAATAGTTTTAGTTGATAGATTTTATTTTTCTAAACATTTTCATATATTACACATATTTTTCTGAATTATAAAACAAAAGTTATTGATTTAACAAGATTTAATCATTTTATTTCATTTCTGGAATATTTATATTTGGATTTATATCATTTATTCTTTCTTAAACAGAAAATAACTCTTTTACACCACAACCACAGCTACTCTAGGTCACTGACTGGTGGACCAGTGGCCACATCATCACGCCACACAAGCAATGGACCGGTCAAAAGGTGGACTAGGTCAAGGGTGATGGCAGCATGTCGTCGCTATGACGTCAGCGCAACCACCGCCGTCAGTGGGTGGTCGCCGGCGATGATCTACGGCGCCCCAGAAAACAAAACTAGCCTAGTTTGAATCAGCGCAACATGCTGAACCCTAGAGTGGTAGCGCCGCTCGAAAATGGTCCTCGCAGCCTCGGCTCCGACGAGCTCCGACGGTGGCCGACGGTGCCATAAGGTGTGACAGCGATGTACAACGAGATGAGGCAATTTAGGGGTACTAGAAGGTTCAGGAACTCACCCTGATGACGATAGAGAGGTCAACGATGACCGGCGCGTTCGGAGATGAGCACACGGTCGACTTCTCCGGTGAACCCCGACAGAAGGGGATGATAAAATTCGCACCCACCCAAGCTCCTCTTGATCTATTGATGCTACTAGGATGAAGAGGGGAACATGGTGGTTCTCCTCGACCACTCCATAGGTTCTGGGGTGGACTCTATCGACGGTGATGTGTGGCTCCGACGAGCTAGGGTTTCGGCTAGAGGAGGAATCCTGGAGGTAGGAAGGAAATGGGGATAAGGACGAGAGAGATGAGCTCCATGACGTTTTTATCCCTCCTCGTCATCGGCAGTGCAAATCTTGGCACAGACGCGGTGGCGGACGGCATCGCCGGCGTCCAGTGAGCTGCTTCCAACTGGAGGAGGAAGACGACGACGTCACTTTTGCAGAAAAACCCCCTGGCGATTCTTTCAGCTCAACCCGCAGTCCCCACGCTGGCCCACTCATCAGTCACTGAGTGAGATGAGCTGGGCTGGTTACTGGGCCGAGGTGGCTGCATGTGGGCGATAGATAAGGAGGGAAGTTGGGCCACGGCCAGAAAATGTTTTTTTATTTGTTTTTCTTTTCTGTTTTCTGTTTTGCTTTTCAGATTTGTATTAAATCTATAATTTGAACTTTTCTAACAAAGTTTATTTACTGAATACTTGCAGCAACAATTGATATTAATTGGGATTTATTTTGTAAACCGTTATGATAAATATTTTTATATCTCTTTTATTTTCTTTAAAAGAACTCCTTTTAATATTTTGTCAAATCCTTTATTATTAATTTTCTTACCATATTAAACCATGGATTTATTAAATGATATTTCCTTATTTGTTTATAAAGCTTAATTCTAGTTAGCTCATAGTTTGGATGGAATTTTTTTATATAATGATCCTATATCATTATTTGATGCATGCTATCCAAAGGAAATTATTTGGTTAATATTACTCCCATCAATTTAGGAAATAACAATGTATATATTCTATTATAATTAATATAGAAGTTAGAGTTTGAATTGTAAGTGCTTACCCTAGAGTTTAGGGTTTTTAATATACTTATTTTCTTTTGTTGAAATGAGTAAGGATTTAGTAGCTAAAACACATTGTCTTTATGTTTATGATCATTACTGATACCACCTTTTAAAATAGAAAGTTATTAACTGGAATGTCTGATGGAAAAGAATTGATAAATATACTTCTAAGCACATATAGTTATGATACTTGGAATTGACAGGGATGTGCTTAAGTGATTTGCTATAGGAAAATAGTCCTATAAAGCATTGTGAAAATAATATGATTTATCCAATAGATGAGATGGATATTAAGCGTGATCATAGATTTAGGTTTTAATGTTTACCAAGAATTACTATCTTCCATAATTCATATTTCTGGACTTCTGATTAAGGAATTCCTTTCCTATATATTCTACTCTTTCATATCCATCATCATGTGCTAATATGATGAGCTTTTCTTCACCAGAATATTCTTATCCACCTTTTATTCTTCTAAACCTATTTACAAATACAATGAGCTTGCCACTAAAGCTTTTCATAATATTCACCTATCCAGACTTGGTTATATCAACTACTCTACTGCTGATAACCTCCAATCCAACAAGTAGCTACTTCTAACTCCATTCCTATTCTTCTATAATTATCCACTACTAATATTACTTCAGCAAATGTATTTATAATTAGATATACATCAAATCCTACTTTACCTCAAGTGTTTAATATTCCCTAAGAGGAACATACTAACTCTATAATTCAATGTTACTTTAACATCATCTTAATCCTTCTATATTATCTTTACTTGACTCCAATATCTCATATTAGAGTCCAATCATGTTTTACCCTCCAATGTTACTTATACTAGGTATAAGCATTCAATCCTAGGACTAAAGCATGATCATTATAATCCTTTGATCCTTTATGGTTTAGGTTTCCAATTAGCTAATCAAGGCTTCCACAATACAACCTTACAGTTGTATTATAACTATCTTCTGTTTTATCTCTATTGGACTAAGAGATATAATTCATTGAGTATATATACTTGATCCGATAGGACTACTCCTATTAACTATCTTTAATATTCATCCTTGTAATATTTACCTCAGATGCCCTTCTAACATTTCAGGAGTGAGTTAACTCCATCAATAATCATATTGATTTTTATTTACTTCCAACACTCCCATCATAAGAATGATATTTATACTAGCATTATCATCTACCTATTCCTACTTCTTTTTCTAAAGGACTTTAAATGAATGCTATGATAAGGATAAGGGTTAAAAGATCAAGAATTGATTGATTAAGAATTGGTGAATCAATAGTTGATTACTCATCATTGATGGAAAACAGATATTAAGACAGGATTCTATAGGGATTGATATGGAAATAAAGATATATGGTGAATGATCTTGACTTGGTTTCTTTCCTACTCAATCTCCCTAAAGAGTTAAGATTAGGTATTACCATGATACTCATGATATAATTGAATAAGAATAAAATAAGTCAAGGTTAGTCATTACATTCTTATCACTTGGGCTACATTCTTAACTTAGTAGTCATGGGTTGTTGTAATGAATATTATGATATGATCCCTTAAGGATCAGATATTAATCATTAAGCTATGCATTATGATTTATTTTTATTATATGTGATCTACCCTTAGATCAAATCATGTTTAGCCATATAAGGTTTTAGTAAAGGTCATATTGGAACTTATCGCAGTCAACTTGATGATCTACTTCAATACCATCAAGTTGAGAGAAGCTTCAATCACTTTGACAGGTTTTGTTCAAAAGCGCGAAAATTACTCGGATTTTCTATGCATGAATGCAATGCACACATCTGGGTTCAGCTTATTTCTAAGCTCTAATACTGGGATGTTACAGACTCTCCCCCTTAAAATACACTTCGTCCTCGAAGTTCACAAACTTTCTAATTTGGGAGTAAGGAACTGACTTGTGTTTGTTATGGTATTTCTCAACTCCATGGTAACCTTAAATGGAAATAATTGTAGTATTCCATATTCAGATAGTTTTCTTGTATTCTTTGCATACTTAGAATCTCCAATTTATTGTCTCAATCCTTCAAAGTTTCTTTTACAACCCTCCTTGAGAGATATGTACTTATTCTAACTTCTTTATTTTGGGGTCTCTTCTTCAATTCCCTATCCAAATTAGGTATCCTAGTTCACATTTTCACTTAATCCTTGAGCTTTCTTACTATGTTATATAAAGTCTAGGAAGTCTTACTAAAACAGGTTTTAAATTTCAATTTGCCAATAGTTGTGGTCAAAAGATTATATTTTTGTTCTGTTCATAAAATAATTGGTATTGGTTTCCTTCCAACAATTGGATTTGAATTCCTTTAGTTTATACCCATTGAAATTTATTGTTCCTCCACACCTGTCCAATTGGATGTGCTTTATTCTCTCTTATAAATCACTTAAGAGTTGTTTCCTCTAGAATTAACATATTAAAATTAATCTATTTTACTCTAGGATTCAGATAACAGTACTGATGTTTAATGTTCTACTCTCCCCCTTAGGGTTTACTAATAGTCTCTAAACTACATATATAGTAACCCTTGGATTTATAGTTAGAATGTTGGTCTTTGCTCGGCTTATAATCTACCTAGTTAGAGTCTCATGAAAGATTATACGGTGTATCCACACAATTGTGGATCTCCGAAACCAATCTTTTAGCATGTTAGTCTTACTATTTGTATATTTTTGCTTTGATAGGCTGACTTCGCGAAACGCTTCGAATGACGATCGCTTTAAACTTATACTTATCTAAGTCTTACTTAACTTAGGCCAAATTTTATGGTCTTTATGCAACTTTTAAAATGACCTAATTAGCTATTTTAACTGATACCTGCTGCGGCAAGTTACCGACTATGGACCATCCTAGCGTGTATGTATTACCATATGCTTTCCGACATATTTCTGGCATTCACTCTAACTTATTCGAGTTTGGATACTGCCCACTTCTGGTGAACTTAATTTCACTACTTCTTGTTGTTTTATTCTACGTGTAAACCTCCTTGGTATACGGAATTCGTCACTCCCTTACATGGATTCCCATTCCTATCTAGGTCTATAACATCAAGTAATAACTGGGTGTTGCATCATGCATTTGCACACCTAATTACACTTCATGTACAGATCTAGCCAATCAAGAAGATTCAAGAAAATCCAAAAGTCGATAAACATCAAAACATATACCATGTATTATACATAGGTTTCAAATAATTTACAAATGTACTAAACGTTCCAACGGTTTGCCCCTCACATACATTACACAACTATCTTACAAGAATCTCCTGTTCTTGTGAGTATATCCTCACTTATTTCGGCAATCCTTCAAACTACAATACACATTACCCTCTATGTACATTATTCAAGCACTCATCCCTGGGGATGTCATTCCTTACTTACTTTCATCTTCCTCTAGTGCTTCCTAGAGTTCCGTCCATGATGACGTGAAGTCCTACGACTGCCTTCTGGAGCGTAAGAGCATCCATGAGGTGCGTATTCTTGATTAGAAGTACCGAGACTGAGATTAGTCATTGAAAAATGACTAGAGTTGGCATAGTCTTCTACAGGATATACCTACGTTTCTGGCAATGCTTCCTTGAAGTAAGATGGCTCCTTAGCTTTTTCTTGGATCCATTCGTACATATTGGTATAGTAACTATCAGAATACTCTTCTAAGTCGATTGGATTGGTATTACCCCCATATGGTCCATAAGGCTCTCTATGATTATAGTTGGTCTCTTCTCCGATACCTGTATCACAAGGTATAGGATTTCCTATGGTTCTAACTTGAGATTCTACTCCCCATTCATACTGGTTTTGCTCAGGATTATTTGGAATAACTCCAGCCCATTCCTATTGTTCGGAGTTATACTTGGTCCATAAATCTTCAGGTGACTGGGGTTTATTTTGGTAGTAGGCATAGTTTTCTGAGTATGGATCATCAAACTCAGTTTCGTCATACATTTCTCCTGATGGTATGTATTTGGGATGCCTAGCTTCTTTATCTAACTTCTTCCTACGTGCCATTGCCTTATCAGGATCAGTAAAATCCTCAATGACCATATCCAGTTCCTGAACTAAGACTTGGTGAGTGTTATGATAAGTGTTTAGCAAAGGCCGATAACGATCCATATACTCTACGGCTAGAGTAGGTTCAGTTTGGACTAGAGTTGAGTGATCTAACTCATGCTCTTTGTTTGAGGTTTCATGGGGTATAATGGTGTGAGTACTACCTTCTAGAGCTTGGGATTTCTGTTCTCGGATCATGGTTATGGCTGCTGCTACGGCAATCTGATATGCAGATGCCATGCACCTTGCCTCTCCTGATGGCATTTCTCCCTTAAGTCCTAACTTCTTGGGTAACATGATCATGACACGGTATTTAGCTAATACCTTCCCATCATAGTAACTATAAATCTTGACCAAAAGTCTCGATTCACACTCCAAACTCCATAGAAGTTGTCGGAGATTATCCGGCCATTCCCCTCCGTAATCATTCAACGTCCTGTTCATCACTTGAACATTCCGGGGTGGATACCGAGGTTCCATGTGGAACTGTAGATAAGAACTTATCATCAGTCACATAGAGTTAAAACTCTTGGGTACTGATCGGAATTGCAATCCTACTTAAGAATTATCGCACTAGTAACATGACAGAGTTATTCTCAAGTGAATACCCCTCATATCACTAGAGAACTCTTTATTATTGCAGCTATATGTCCTACAGGTTCTACCCATTTACTGTAGGGGTTCGTAGCATGGAAAACAAAAAAATTCTACCGCATACACACAAACAAGCCAAGATCTATCTACTAGACTGTAGCAACGGGTCAATAGAAGCACTCACCCTTGAAGATTCCAAAGCGGTTAACGAGAGCAGATTCTCGTGGGTGATGTAATCATACACTTGCCGATCTCAAGATCGCGTAGACGATCCTTCCGGCGCTGCGTTCCGGCAGTGCTTCCGCAGTCGGTCACATGTTCGGTACTCGATGAAGACCTTCCTCTCCCTTGTTCCAGAAGGCAGCGGATGTTGTAGCACTCTCCTTGTGATTCCGGCAGCACGACGGCGTGGTGTCGGAAGTAGAGGGAAGATCCCGCAGGGCTTCGCCTAAGCCGGAGCAAGTATGGTGGAGTAAGAGAGGGCCTTGGCGATCTACGGTTTAGAGGCACCAAGGGGGTTGGCTTGGACGGCGGCTAGGGTTTGGGGAAACCCTAGTCAGCGACTTGGAAGAGCCCTAGGCGGCGGCAACACTTGGGGTGGTGGCGCCTGGAGCTAGGGTTTGAGGTGTGAGGGGTAGGGGTGCGCCCTACCCCTCCTTACATAGGTGGGGGGAGGCGGTTTGGGAGGAGGGAGTCCTCCTCCAACTCCTCCTCCTTGGCCGGCGGGTGGAGGGAGTGGGACTCCTACCCTAGGTAGGTTTCCTACTCTCCCTCCACCAAGCAATGTTTGGATTCGACTTTTCAAATTGGCGTTTGACTTTCAAACTTGAATTTGATTTCTCTCTTCATATTGCCCAGCCAAGTGACCTAGTACATGATGCAACCATTCCACATTGTCATGACACATCCATGTACCCTTCCCCTTCCGGAGTGCCGGACCTTCCAGACCCTTCTAGAACATTCCCGGTGAAAACACCGAAATCATTTCCGAACTCCGAAACAGGACTTTCCTTATATGAATCTTATTCTCCGGACCATTTCGGATCTCCTCGTGATATCCCGGATCCCATCCGAGACTCCGAACAACATTCGGTCTCTTACTCATCATTCCATAACTACACAACAACATCGAATCCTTAAGTGTGTCTCCCTACGGTTCGTGAATTATGCGGACATGACCGAGACACTTCTCCGATCAATAACCAATAGAGGAATCTGGAAATTCATATGGCTCCCACATATTTATACGATTACTTTGCGATTGAATGAACCACTTACATATGATACCAATTTCCCTTTGTCTCGCGATAATTTACTTATCCGAGGTTTTGATCGTCGGTATCTCTGCATACCTAGTTCAACATCGTTACCGATAAGTAATCTTTTCTTGTTCCCGTGGTATGTGATCCCTTGTGAGCCAGTCACATGCTTGCAAGCTAATTGGATGACATTCCACCGAGAGGGCCCAGAGTATATCTATCCGTCATATGGATGGACAAATCGCACTCTTGATCCATGTGCCTCAACCCATACATTCTGAACACTCAATGCCACCTTTATAGCCACCCAGTTACGGTGTGGTATTTGATGTCATCAAAGCATCCTTCTGGTGATGGTTATTAGCATGATCTCATGGTCGAAGGAATTAGGTTACTATGTATCATAAAGCTTATAGCAATTGAACTATTAAAATGACTTGATCTCTATGCTACGCTTATCTATAGGAGTATGTCCATCATACCATTCTCCTAATGATATGATCTCGTTGTTAATAACATATCAATGTTCATGATCGAGAAACCACGATCATCTATTAACCAACAAGCTAGTATTATTAAAGAGGCTTTACTAGGGACTCTAATTTAGTTTACAAATCACACAAGTATTAATGTTTCCGGTTAATACTGTTATAGCATGAATGTAAACATTTATCATAAACACAAAGATATAATAATAACCACTTTTATTATTGCCTCTAGGGTATATCTCCAACAGTCTCCCGCTTGCACTAGAGTCAACTAATCTAGATTACATGGTAATATACCGAACACCCATGGCGGTTTGGTGCTGGTCATGTTTTGCCCTCGGGAGAGGTTTAGTCAATGGATCCGCCTCATTTAGATCCATGTGTACTTTGCAAATATTTATGTCACCATCTTGGACATGTTCTCGAATAGCGTGAAAACGTAGCTTGATGTGCTTCACCTTCTTGTGTGACCTTGGTTTTTGCGCATTGGCTATGGCGCCCATGTTATCACAGTAGATAGACATTGGGTCCAGCACACTTGGAACCACACCGAGCTCTGTAATGAACTCCTTCATCCATATCGCCTCTTTGTGAAGCCTCTGAAGCAGCTATGTATTCCGATTCAGTTGAAGATCTCGCCACAACGCTTTGCTTTGCACTCCTCCAGCTAACTGCTGCACCATTCAAAGTAAATACATATCCAGATTGAGATTTAGAATCATCCGTATAGGTGTTACAACTAGCATTGGTGTAACCATTAACAACGAGTTGTTCATCACCTCCATAAGAAAGAACCATATCCTTAGTTCTTGTCAAGTACTTAAGGATGTTTTTGACCGCTATCCAATGATCCACCCCTGGATCACTTTGATATCTGCTAGTCAAACTAACAGCATATGCAATGTCGGGTCTAGTACATAGCATGGCATACATTAGAGATCCTATAGCTGAGGCATAGGGAGTCTTACTCATCCTTTCTCTATCTTCTGCCGTTGCTGGACTTTGAGTTTTACTCAAGGTCGTATTGGGCAACATGTTTTGAACCCTTTCTTGCTATCTTCCATTCCAAACCTCTTTAGAACTTTGTCTAAATATGTACTTTGTGACAATGATATTAAGCATCTCGATCTATCTCTATAAATCTTTATGCCTAATACGTAAGCTGCTTCGCCGAGATCTTTCATTGAAAAACTATTGTTCAAATAATCCTTGACACTATTAAGAAGGTCTACATCATTCCCAATCAACAATATGTCATCTACATATAGTATTAAGAATGCTACAGAGCTCCCACTCACTTTCTTTTAAATACAAGCTTCTCCATAAGTTTGTATAAAACCAAAGCTTTTGATTACCTTATCAAAACGTTGATTCCAACTTCGGGATGCTTGCTTCAATCCATATATGGATCGTTGAATTTTTCATACCTTGTTAGCATCTTTAGGATCAACAAAACCTTTGGGTTGCATCATATACAACTCTTCATCAATGTCTCCATTGAGAAAGCTGTTTTGACATCCATCTGCCATATCTCATAATCATAATATGCAGCGATTGCTAACATAATCCTCACAGACTTTAGCTTCGCTACCGGTGAGAAAGTCTCATCGTAGTCAACTCCTTGAATTTGTCGAAACACTTTTGCGACAAGTCGAGCTTTATAGACAGTAATATTACCATCAGCATCTGTTTTCTTCTTGAAAATCCATTTGTTCTCGACAGCCTTCCAGCCATCCGGTAAGTCCACCAAAGTCCATACTTGGTTTTCATACATGGATCCAATCTCGGATTTCATGGCTTCTTGCCATTTATTGGAATCTAGGCTCATCATTGCTTCCTCATATGTCGCAGGGTCATCGGTGTTGTCCACCAACATGATACTCATAACGGGATCATACCAATCAGGAGTGGTACGAGTTCTCGTTGACCTGCGAGGTTCCGTAGTAACTTCGATCGAAGTTTTATGATCAACATCATTAGCTTCCTCTCTTATTGGTGCAGGCGCCACGGGAACTACTTCCGGTGTTGCGCTACTCGCAAGTTCGAGAGAAGGTTCAACAACCTCGTCAAGTTCTACTTTCCTTCCAGTCACTTCTTTCGAGAGAAATTCTTTCTCTAGAAAGGATCCATTCTTGGCAATGAAGATTTTGCCTTCGGATCTATGATAGAAGGTATACCCAATAGTTTCCTTCGGGTATCCTATGAAGACGCATTTTTCCGCTTTGGGTTCAAGCTTGTCCGGCTGTAACTTATTTACATAAGCTTCGCAACCCCAAACTTTAAGGAACGACAATTTAGGTTTCTTCCCAAACCACAATTCATACGGTGTCATTTCAACGGATTTAGATGGTGCCCTATTTAAAGTGAATGCGGTTGTTTCTAATGCATAACCCCAAAACGATAGCGGTAAATCTGTAAGTGACATCATAGAACGAACCATATCTAAGAGAGTTCGATTATGACGTTCGGACACACCATTACGTTGTGGTGTTCCCGGCGATGTCAATTGTGAAAGTATTCCACATTTCTTCAAATTCTCGCCAAAATCGTAACTTAGATATTCGCCTCCACGATCAGATCGTAGAAATTTAATCTTCTTGTTACGTTGATTCTCTACCTCACTTTGAAATTCCTTAAACTTCTCGAAAGTTTCGGACTTATGTTTCATGAAATAGATATACCCATATCTACTCAAGTCATCCGTGAAGGTAAGAACATAATGATAACCACCGCACGATGCTACACTCATTGGACCACACACATCGGTATGTATGATTTCCAATAAGTCCGTAGCTCGCTCCATCATACCAGAAAATGGAGTCTTAGTCATTTTACCCATCAGACATGCTTCGCATCTTTCAAGTGATTCGAAATCAAGTGATTCAAGAAGTCCATCGAAATGGAGTTTCTTCATACGCTTCACTCCAATGTGACCAAGACGACAGTGTCCACATATAGGTCGTGTTATCGCTCAATTTCAAACGTTTAGCTTCAACGTTATTAATGTGTGTATTTCCACAATCGAGATTCAATAAGAATAGACCATCTATCAAAGGTGCATGTGCATAAAACATATTACTCATATAAATCGAACAACCATTATTCTCGGACTTAAACAAGTAACCGTCTCGCAATAAACATGATCCCGATAAAATGTTCATGCTCAACGCAGGCACCAAATAACAATTATTTAAGTATAAAACTAATCCTGATGGTAGATAAAGAGGTAGCGTGCCGACCGCGATCACATCAACCTTTGATCCATTTCCAACGCGCATCGTCACCTCGTTCTTCGCTAGCTTCCGTTTATTCTGTAGTACCTGTTTCGAGTTACAAATATGAGCAGCCGAACCAGTATCAAATACCGAGGCACTACTACGAGTACTAGTGAGATACACATCAATAACATGTATATCGGATATACCTTTCTTCTTGATGTTGCCGTTCTGCAAATCCGCCAAGTACTTTGGGCAATTCCGCTTCCAGTGACCTTCTCCCTTGCAGTAAAAGCACTCAGTATCAGGCTTAGGCCTAGCCTTGGTCTTCTTCGTCGGCGCGGCAACTTTCTTACCGCCCTTCTTGAAGTTTCCCTTTTGCTTAGACTTGCCTTGCTTCTTGAATTTGGTGGTCTTATTGACCAACAACACTTGGTGCTCTTTCTTAATCTCCGCTTCTGCAGATTTCAACATGGAGAAGAGTTCTGGCAACGTCTTGTCCATGTTTTGCATATTGTAGTTCATCACAAAGTTCTTGTAACTTGGTGGCAGTGATTGGAGGACACGGTGAATCCCCAAAGAATTAGGAATCACTATACCCAAACTTTGGAGTTTATTTGCATGCCCAAACATCTTAAGCACGTGCTCACTGACGGAGTTGCCCTCTTCCATCTTGCAGTTAAAGAACTTTTCAGAAGCCTCATAACTCTCAACTGCCGTGTGAGCCTCAAATATCATTTTGAGTTCATGGACAATATCATGTGGGTCATGGATCTCAAACCTTTTCTGAAGCTCCGATTCCAAACCATACAAGATAGCACACTGAACTATGGAGTACTGATTCTTCCGAGTGAGGTAAACATTCTTTACTTCATCGGTAGCAGTAGCTGCAGGCGGGTCACCCAGCAGTGCATCCAGCACATAGGTCAAATTACCAGCATTGAGGACAATCCTCAAATTGCGGAACCAATCCGCGAAGTTGATTCCATTGTTTTTCAACTTTTCTTTCTCTTGGAACGCATTAAAATTGATGGTAGGGGCCGCCATTGATCTACAACATATTTGCAATAGTTTAGACTAAGTTTATGACAAATTGAGTTCTAATTAATAGTTAAATTAATCTAGGTGAACTCCCACTCAAAACAATATCCCTCACATTGTTTTAGTGATCACACAAACCAAATCCACCACATCAAAACCGATCATCACGAGAGTTGATGTAGCTTCAATGGCGAACAATCAACATGTTCATCATATCTACTATATGACTCATGCTTTACCTTTCGGTGATCCGTGTTCCGAGACCATGTCTGTACATGCTAGGCTCGTCAAGATCAAACCTTAGCTTCCGCATGAGCAAATCTGGCTTGCTCACGTTGTATACACTCGCAGAATCTAGCACACCCAATCATCACGTGGTGCTTCGAAACAACAAGCTTTAGCAACGGTGCTTACTAAGGATGAACACTTTAAAACTTGAAATTGTGTGCATGAGGGATCATCTTATAATGCTACCATCGTGAACTAAGCAATACAAGATGCATAAAAGGATTAACATCACATGCAATTTATAATATGTGATATGATATGGCCTTTCTTCTTGTGCTTCCGATCTCCATCTTCAAGCACGAACATGATCTCCATCATCACTGGTATGGCGTCAAGGTCAATGGCGCCGTTTCATGGTTGTCGTCCACCAGCTTCAACTATTACAACTACTTTGAATAGACACGCAGGGCTTAACGGAATTAAAAAAACAACCATATGGCTCCTGCCGGTTGCCAACTTACAATAAGGAACATTGCATACATCATATATAATCACAATCATGGCCATATCACATCACAGCACACCCCTGCAAAACAAAGTTAGACGCCTCTAATTTCTTTGCATATTTTACGTGGTTTGGGGCTTTCTATAAGTGTCGATCTAACTTACGAACAAGAACCACAACGTTGATGTTTGAACTATCAAGTGCCCGTTGTAAATTTGATCTATACTATAATGGGAGAGACAGACACCCGCAAAGCCACTTATGCAATACAAGTTGCATGTCGAGCGTGGAGCAAGTCTCATGAACGATGTCATGTAAGGTTAGCCCGGGCCGCTTCATCCCATCATACCGCAAGATGCAAAGTACACAAGAAGCAATTGATAATAAAAGCACCACCGCCCACAATGACTATTGTGTTCTACTCGTGCAACAGATCTACATATAGACACGGCTCTGATACCACTATAGGGGTTCGTAGCATGGAAAACAAAAAATTTCTACCGCATGCACACAAACAAGCCAAGATCTATCTACTAGATTGTAGCAACGAGTCGATAGAAGCACTCACCCTTGAAGATTCCAAAGCGGTTAACGAGAGCAGATTCTCATGGGTGATGTAGTCGTACACTTGCCGATCTCAAGATCGCGTAGACGATCCTTTCGGCGCTGCGTTCTGGCAGCGCTTCCGCAGTCGGTCACACGTTCGGTACTCGATGAAGACCTTCCTCTCCCTTGTTCCAGCAGGCAGCGGAGGTTGTAGCACTCTCCTCGTGATTCCGGCAGCACGGCGGCGTGGTGTCGGAAGTAGAGGGAAGATCCCGCAGGGCTTTGCCTAAGCCGGAGGGAGTATGGTGGAGTAAGAGAGGGCCTTGGCAATCTACGGTTTAGAGGCACCAAGGGGGTTGGCTTGGCCGGCGGCTAGGGTTTGGGGAAACCCTAGTCGGCGACTTGGAGGAGCCCTAGGCGGCGGCAGCGCGCCTGGAGCTAGGGTTTGAGGTGTGAGGGGTAGGGGTGCGCCCTACCCCTCCTTATATAGGTGGGGGGAGGCGGTTTGGGAGGAGGGAGTCGTCCTCCAACTCCTTCTCCTTGGTCGGCGGGTGGAGGGAGTGGGACTCCTACCCTAGGTAGGTTTCCTACTCTCCCTCCACCAAGCAATGTTCGGATTTGACTTTTCAAATTGGCGTCTGACTTTCAAACTTGAATTTGATTTCTCTCTTCATATTGACCAGCCAAGTGACCTAGTACAAGATGCAACCATTCCACATTGTCATGACACATCCATGTACCCTTCCCCTTTCGGAGTGCCGAACCTTCCAAACCCTTCTAGAACATTCCCGGTGAAAACACCGAAATCATTTCTGAACTCTGAAACAGGACTTTCCTTATATGAATCTTATTCTCCGGACCATTCCGGATCTCCTCGTGATATCCCGGATCCCATCCGAGACTCCGAACAACATTCGGTCTCTTACTCATCATTCCATAACTACACAACAACATCGAATCCTTAAGTGTGTCTCCTTACGGTTCATGAATTATGCGGACATGACCGAGACACTTCTCCGATAAATAACCAATAGAGGAATCTGGAAATTCATATGGCTCCCACATATTTCTACGATTACTTTGCGATCGAATGAACCACTTACATACGATACCAATTTCCCTTTGTCTCACGATAGTTTACTTATCCGAGGTTTTGATCGTCGGTATCTCTGCATACCTAGTTCAACCCCGTTACCGATAAGTACTCTTTTCTCGTTCCCGTGGTATGTGATCCCTTGTGAGCCAGTCACATGCTTGCAAGCTAATTGGATGACATTCCACCGAGAGGGCCCAGAGTATATCTATCTGTCATATGGATGGACAAATCCCACTCTTGATCCATGTGCCTCAACCCATACTTTCCGAACACTCAATGCCACCTTTATAGCCACCGAGTTACGGTGTGGTGTTTTATGTCATCAAAGCATTCTTCCAGTGATGGTGATTAGCATGATCTCATGGTCGAAGGAATTAGGTTACTATGTATCAGAAAGCTTATAGCAATTGAACTATTAGAATGACTTGATCTTTATGCTACGCTTATCTATAGGAGTATGTCCATCATACCATTCTCCTAATGATATGATCTTGTTGTTAATAACATATCAATGTTCATGATCGAGAAACCACGATCATCTATTAACCAACAAGATAGTATTATTAAAGAGGCTTTACTAGGGACTCTAATTTAGTTTACAAATCACACAAGTATTAATGTTTCCGGTTAATAGTGTTATAGCATGAATGTAAACATTTATCATAAACACAAAGATATAATAATAACCACTTTTATTATTGCCTCTAGGGCATATCTCCAACATTTACTAGGTTTCCAACCTAAGGTCAAAGCATATGCTCTGATACCAACTGCGGTGACCCAGCATACCACTGCATGATGTAGTATACTATAGTCGTTGACATAACACCAATGAAACACCGTTCACTAGTATTACATCCCTCAGAGTGGTACACCAGAAACACAGCAGGTCCAATACATGGCTAAAGGTTACAACTCACTCTATACATAAGATCCAGAGAACACTCTAGGTTAAAGAGAGAGAAAGAACTTCTTACAAAGAAGAATCAAAGATAAACCACGCTAAAACTATTATACTATTAAGACTAGTATTTTAACTAATGGTCTGGCATTGCTGGTATTGCAATACGCTATAGAAATAGGTTCTATGGCTAGAGATTATGTTCCTATCTAATCAGTAACTTTTTCTTCACTTGAGTTGATATATATTTCGACTTCCTTGTCTTCGTTGAAGAGCTTTAGCTTTGGATGATGATTTCTGGAGCATAACTTGATGCAAATGGTGTCTGCACTGGCTTCAGAATCTAGCAAGGGTTAAGAAGATATGTTGAGTACGAGCATACTCAGCAAGACCACTAGAAAAGAAGTGTTTGATGCACTATATCTACAGCCACAGACCGTAGGCAATGCAGGTTTTCGAAAACATTTCTTCAAAGATTGCTTTTATTCTGAAAAGCTATGTCCGTCAGCCTTCACGGGTTTACCAGAAATTTCATGGAGTTCCTTTCCTGCCGCGTTCGCAGCTCCTTCCCGGAACAGGGAGTAACAAGTTATAGTTCTTACACTCTACAAAGGTGTGTTACTTTACCCATGAGAGATCAACTCCTTGTTGCACAACCGGGTAGCTTACCCGTCCACAATTCCATGTTGTGGGGCCCAGTAGATGATCCAAGCCAATCACTGCCCTCTCCGTGACCTCATATGCCTGCACGATCCTTCGGGGCTAGATCACCTCTGTTAAGCCCCCTTTCGGGCAGGCTAAAACCTTGATGAGTTCTCGAAGACTCTATGACCTGGTGATATCCGGACGAGTACCATTTAAATGTACTATATCCCTAAACACCATTCATAGATAATCTATACACCAAAAGTGTGGGGCGTAAGGGTGCCCACCCATATGTTGGATCCGCACAAGGAATCACAACGTCATGTTAAGGTCGTCTTGCCTCCATACGAGAGGAAAAGGATACAGCTGACTTCTCCGTCCCATTCCAAATCTCATGGTTAACGCGTAATATACGGCGCAAGAATAACTGGCGACATTGGTTGTTAAGTCCTAGATAATATGTTCCTTTACCACCGGAACTTTCATAGTAGGTTATTACCTCATGGTAAATAACCTATAATCATATTATTATGAAAATAGTGTTTTCTGACCTTTTTCAAATGCAGGTGATGACAACACTGGATTTGCAAAATACTTTATAGAAAATAATCAAAGGACATGAGAAAGTGTGAACTTGCCTTTTATGATTGCAAGATTATGCACTCACGATCTTCAAGACAATATAAGATCCAATATCTGAAATCAGCATCATTGGTTCGGTAAGGACTAATGTTTAAAGAAGCAGGATGCTTTTATGCATAAGTAATGTAATGCATTTTATAAATGCGAATCCCTGGGATAACGTTGTTCTAGGGTTTGGATACTGGAAAGGGTTTCCTTGGAATGTGTTATACTTTTAGTTAAGTCTCACACTTGTGCTTCTTGTTAAGGTTTGTGAGTGTCTGAAACAACATGTAATTATAATAACATAAAACAATGAGATACACACCAATGTGAAATGTTACTCAAGATTGCTTACATTATAATTTTTTACCTTTAAATTTTACTTTAAAAGTACTGGCCTTAATAAGAATCTTAAGTGTTTATAATCCTAAGTATATAGGTAAAGTTTGAAACAATGTGAGGGTGGTTAATTATCATCTGTTGATTATGATGAAATTCCTTGAATTTTAATATGTTAAGAGTTGGAAATATTATTATAAGGTTTGTTGATTGAAGTGGCAAAACGAATAACTTTTGAAGAAAAGATTCTTTTACTAAGGTCTAAACAATCTTTGTGGTTAATCAAACATGGTTAAGGTTGTTTGTGCTTTCTTGAATAATTTGGACTTGAGATGCTCTATAACTTAATTATAACAAACCAAAGTTAACTATAGAACATAAAACAAAGTGTTTAGCCTTATCTTTAAAGTCTTGTAGACTAAAGTTAGCTTAAAAAACATGGATGGTTTGAAAGTGTAACGCTTATGATGTTTGTATATTGTGTACCTTGTAATGTTTCCTTAAAGTTATTTAAGAATGGTTATTCTCCTATTTAAGTAGTGGTCTCTTAATTTTTTAATGGAACAAGATTATTTATTTCCTTATAAAGGTATGATTATAGTTTGTGGATAGTAAATAGTACTAGTGACTACTCATGAATTATCTTTGAATTCAGTCCATTATAAGGTTATGAGTGGAATAGTGGTAAAAGGTTGTATTTGATTAAAATATCATTTTGAAGTTTTTTATAATTGTTAAACAATCTTTTTAGAAAGTAAACTGCACATATAGTTGAAGGATAATTCAATAAAATTGTATTTATAATGTTTTGAAACTTTATAACTTCATATTATTAATATTTAAGACTAATACTATTTATTAGACTCAATTGACTAATTTTAGAAATATTAGCAATTTTTATTTACCCTTATCTTAATTATCAATTAATGAAATAGGTTTAAATTTAAGTTGTTAAAGTATTTTAAATTTTTATTTACCTGAAAAGTGGAATGTGATATTTTTAACATGTAAGTACTACTTTTGTGATCAATTTGGTATATTACATTTATTTTTATGATTTATAAATAATAAGATATGATTTTTATAATATTTATTACTTTATAAATACTTAATAAATAATAAATATTTAATTAAGTGAAATAATAATGCATGATTATAGTTTTTAAACTATAGTTCTTATTTTTCTATGATTTTTGGTATTTTATTTATATTTTTAATATTTACCAATATTAAAATATGGATTATCTAAGTTTCATTACTTATAAAATCTTTATTAAATAATAATTATTATGTTTGATAATAGTTTTAATTGATAGATTTTATTTTTCTAAACATTTTCATATATTACACATATTTTTCTGAATTATAGAACAAAAGTTATTGATTTAACAAGATTTAATCATTTTATTTCATTTCTGGAATATTTATATTTGGATTTATATCATTTATTCTTTCTTAAACAGAAAATAACTCTTTTACACCACAGCCACAGCTATTCTAGGTCACTGACTGGTGGACCAGTGGCCACATCATCATGCCACACAAGCAATAGACCGATCAAACGGTGGACTAGGTCAAGGGTGATGGCAGCATGTCGTCGCTATGACGTCAGCACAACCACCACCGTCAGTGGGTGGTCGCTGGCGACGATCTATGGCGCCCTAGCAAACAAAACTAGTCTAGTTCGAATCAGCGCAACGTGCTGAACCCTAGAGTGGTAGCGCCGCTCAGAAATGGTCATCGGAGCCTCGGCTCCGACGAGCTCCGACGGTGGCCGACGGTGGCATAAGGTGTGACGGCGATGTACAACGAGATGAGGCGATTTAGGGGTACTGGAAGGTTCAGGAACTCACCCTGATGATGATAGAGAGGTCGACGAAGACCAGCACGGTCGGAGATGAGCACACGGTCGACTTCTCCGGCGAACCCCGACAGAAGGGGATGATAAAATTCACACCCACCCGAGCTCCCCTTGATCTATTGATGCTACTAGGGTGGAGAGGGGAACATGGCAGTTCTCCTCGACCACTCCATAGGTTCTGGGGTGGACTTCATCGACGATGATGTGTGGCTCCGACGAGCTAGGGTTTCAGCTAGAGGAGGAATCCTAGAGGAAGGAAGGAAATGGGGATAAGGATGATAGAGAGGAGCTCCATGGCATTCTTATCCCTCCCCGATGTCGGCAGTGCGAATCTTGGCGCAGACGCAGTGGCGGACGGCATCGCCGGCGTCCAGCGAGCTGCTTCCACCTGGAGAAGGAAGACGATGATGTCACTTTTGCAGAAAACCCCCTGGCGATTCTTTCAGCTCAACCCGCAGTCCCCACGCTGGCCCACTCGTCAGTCACTGAGTGAGATGAGCTGGTTACTGGGCCGAGGTGGCTGCATGTCGGCGATAGATAAGGAGGGAAGTTGGGCGACAGCCAGAAAATGTTTTTTTATTTGTTTTTCTTTTCTGTTTTCTGTTTTTCTTTTGAGATTTGTAATAAATCTATAATTTGAACTTTTCTAACAAAGTTTATTTACTGAATACTTGCAGCAACAATTGATATTAATTGGGATTTATTTTGTAAACCTTTATGATAAATATTTTTATATTTCTTTTATTTTCTTTAAATGAACTCCTTTTAATATTTTGTCAAAGCCTTTATTATTAATTTTCTTTCCATATTAAACCATGGATTTATTAAATGATATTTCCATATTTGTTTATAAAGCTTAATTCTAGTTAGCTCATAGTTTGGATGGAATTTTTTTATATAATAATCCTATATAATTATTTGATGCATGATATCCAAAGGAAATTATTTGGTTAATATTACTCCCATCAATTTAGGAAATAACAATGTATATATTCTATTATAATTAATATAGAAGTTAGGGTTTGAATTGTAAGTGTTTACCCTAGAGTTTAGGGTTTTTAATATACTTATTTTCTTTTGTTGAAATGAGTAAGTATTTAGTAGCTAAAACACATTGTCTTTATGTTTATGATCATTACTGATACCACCTTTTAAAATAAAAAAGTTATTAACTGGAATGTCTAATGGAAAAGAATTGATAAAGATACTTCTAAGCACATATAGTTATGATACTTGGAATTGACAGGGATGTGTTTAAGTGATTTTCTATAGGAAAATATTCCTATAAAGCATGAAAATAATATGATTTATCCAATAGATGAGATGGATATTAATCTTGATCATAGATTTAGGGTTTAATGTTTATCAAGAATTACTATCTTCCATAATTCATATTCTGGACTTCTGATTAAGGAATTCCTTTCCTAGATATTCTACTCTTTCATATCCATCATCATGTGCTAATATGATGAGATTTTCTTCACCAGAGTATTCTTATCCACCTTTTATTCTTCTAAACCTATTTACAAATACAATGAGCTTGCCACTAAAGCTTTTCATAATATTCACCTATCCAGACTTGGTTATATCAACTACTCTACTGCTGATAACCTCCAATCCAACAAGTAGCTACTTCTAACTCCATTCCTATTCTTCTATAATTATCCACTACTAATATCACTTCAGCAAATGTATTTATAATTAGATATACATCAAATCCTACTTTACCTCAAGTGTTTAATATTCCCTAAGAGGAACATACTAACTCTATAATTCAATGTTACTTTAACATCATCTTAATCCTACTATATTATCTTTACTTGACTCCAATATCTCATATTAGAGTCCAATCATGTTTTACCCTCCAATGTTACTTATACTAGGTATAAGCATTCAATCCTGGGACTAAAGCATGATCATTATAATCCTTTGATCCTTTATGGTTTAGGTTTCCAATTAGCTAATCAAGGCTTCCACAATACAACCTTACAGTTGTATTATAATTATCTTCTGTTTTATCTCTATTGGACTAAGAGATATAATTCATTGAGTATATATACTTGATCCGATAGGACTACTCCTATTAACTATCTTTAATATTCATCCTTGTAATCTTTACCTCAGATGTCCTTCTAACATTTCAGGAGTGAGTTAACTCCATCAATAATCATATTGATTTTTATTTACTTCCAACACTCCCATCCTAAGAATGATATTTATACTAGCATTATCATCTACCTATTCCTACTTCTTTTTCTAAAGGACTTTAAATGAATGCTATGGTAAGGATAAGGGTTAAAAGATCAAGAATTGATTGATTAAGAATTGGTGAATCAATAGTTGATTACTCATCATTGATGAACAACAGATATTAATACATGATTCTATAGGGATTGATATGGAAAGAAAGATATATGGTGAATGATCTTGACTTGGTTTCTTTCCTACTCAATCTCCCTAAAGAGTTAAGGTTAGGTATTACCATGATATAATTGAATAAGAATAAAATAAGTCAAGGTTAGTCATTACATTCTTATCACTTGGGCTACATTCTTAACTTAGTAGTCATGGGTTGTTGTAATGAATATTATGATATGATCCCTTAAGGATCAGATATTAATCATTAAGCTAGGCATTATGATTTATTTTTATTATATTTGATCTACCCCTAGATCAAATCATGTTTACCCATATAAGATTTTAGTAAGGGTTATATTGAAACTTATCGCAGTCAACTTGATGATCTACTTCAATACCATCAAGTTGAGAGAAGTTTCAATCACTTTGACAGGTTTTGTTCAAAAGCGTGAAAATTATTCGGATTTTCTATTCATGAATGCAATGCACACATCTGGGTTCAGCTTATTTCTAAGCTCTAATACTGGGATGTTACAGCCACACAACCACCAAATTGAGATGCCACACAACCACCAAATCCAGATGCCACCACCATGTTGCGTGACACTACACATGCTTAGGTGGTTGTAATTATTCCAAATCGGGACTATGCAGTTTTAGCGATCCCACCAAAAATCCGCATAGAAATGATTTGATAACACCCACCGAGCACAACGTGCGGGTGGTGGGAAAAAGTAGTACCATTACATGAGTTCAAAACGAAACCTATAAGGAACATATCTATACGACAACGATTTGAAAGATGAAGATACCACTTAAGACAAAATGAAATTACATGCTATCTTTATAGAGGAGTAATCCTCACCAAAGACAATCTTCTAAAACGCAATTGGCATGGTAATAAAAAGTATGTTTTTTGTCATCATGATGAGATATTCAAACACTTGCTCTTCAAATACAAATTCGCTCGTTTTATATGAACAGTCGTCAAGTAGTTTCTACTTTCTAGCTTATATCCACCATGTAGTGTTGCAAATATAACTAGCAACTGGTTGCATGGTATTCATCACAGGTTTAGATAATTATTTGGGTGGGAGTGTTTACTGTTATTGATCGTTTTGGCTATGTAAAAATGACAGTGATTTTAATGATAAAAACGATTGTCTTATGCAACTTTATGGTCGTCAGTTTGCTATCTTTAAGTCCGTCTCTACAACTTGCGGAGAATTGAGATCTATTGACAAAGGTGTCTATACGGTTGGAGGACACATCGAGGTATATTTTTGTCCAATATGAATGGTAGCGTGATCTTCGCATAGGTCCTTAAGCAACGGAGGATTTATGCAGTTTCTTGACGATTACTTGTATTTCGTTTTTTTTCTCTCAGACATGAGCCTCTAGGTAGAAACTACTTATGCAAAGTACGGGAAAAAAATCATCAAACTTCCATCGGTTTGAAATGTCAGGTGTGCACCGACACAAATCATCAACTTTGTGGAGAAAAGAGAAACATAAACTATCTGCTCTAGAAAGAAAAGCTGAATCTTTGCGCCGCTGGAGGTTTCAAGCAAACAATCTAGCGACTCGATTTCATCAACGCTATATGTACACAACCTACAGGATTTAGGTCTCGAGCATGCGTACAAACTAGCGTCAGCATGGTTATTGGTCCTCGTTGAACAGCATTATCTGCAATGGGGGCAGTTCAATAAGCACAATGTTTGACATGGGTTTTTGCCAGATTCAAGCAAATACCAAGGTAATTCTTCCCTTTCTCAGGTGAATGAATTTCTGTTAAAGAAGCTAGTAAATACCTTGGCACACAGGGGACAAGATTGACTTCTTTCCATCCACTCGTAAATGCAACCAAGATGGAATTTATGGTTGCATTGCAACTCTATCTTTGGATTCTCGTAATCATACTCTGTAATTAAGAAGTAATCATTAAAAAAGAAGCACCAACAAATTATGAAAGCAAATATAATTCAAGCTGGTGGAATGCTACATTTTGTCTTTCTTTCGCAAGCTAGAATGTTGATACATCAGAACTGTGTAGTAATGGTTAAGATGAAATAATGTAAATCATGTTTGCAATTAAAGCAACTGCACAATTATATACTAAAGCTCATCGAATGAAAAGACAAGATGTCACATTTGTGAATAGGACTCTAGTGGTGTTTACTGACCTTCTAGGCATATTGGACAGTCATCCTGACTGTCGGACGGAACATCAACTTTTGTTCCCCCAATCTTCTGACCTTGTGACTGAGCTTTCAGGGATGACCCGTCAGCCTTCTCAGCGGTGCGAGCTGAGGTGATATCAGCATTCTTGCTTTGTTCAAGTTGATTAGCTTTCTGGAACTGCGTTGAAGCTTTGTCCACTAGCGGGTGCTGCTCCGTCTGATGGGTGAACTGAGGATCGTCGTAAGGTAAAGGCCTTGGAGGGCAGCGGAACGTATTCATGAAATCCTCCTGTCCTGAACCGGCGGAAGCCGCGGGAGGAAGCCTCCCCTGAACAGGTGCAACCCTTGTATCCGCTCTTTGACGAGCAGCGGCGCCCTGTGGAGAAGAAAGCAGTTATGAAACTGATTGAAACATAAGTATTTCTGAAGAAGAGTTTGTTTGACAGTAATATATTCAGCTCTAAAACATGGCTGGCCATTTGTTTGTAATTCTGTATTATAGCAGGTGTCTTGCCTATTCAGTACCAGGTTTTGTCCAGTTCATAGCAGCTTCTAAAAATAGCAGCTCTTAACTGAGTATCAAACAAGTGGATCCAAGGATAATAAACAGGATAGGCGGGCTCCATGCTTTTGCTTTGTGGGTTATTAATCCACTACTAATAGTGTACAAGCTATGGAATTAGAATGAAGACAATAATAAACCAGTATCCTTCCCCAAACAAATGAAATGCTGTTGCACCTAACGCCATCAATGTGATCCTGGAACATGACTAAGGCATGCATGTGTGCCGTGACTAAATTGATCACACATATATACATCTCATCGCCGCAACTCCACTGATAGGAACAACACAAACAAACAAACAAACAAAGAGATGGGTAAAAGAATCATGGACATACCGAGACCGAGTCGTGATGATTGTTGTTCAAGAAAGGCCATGGGAGGCACAAGCAACAGCCGGGCGCCTCTTCGTCGGGGCCGCGCAAGCAGCACAGGATGGCCCCCATCAGAACCTGTCTTCTCCCCTCCTGCAGACAAAACAGAGGAACGTCCGTCTGCCCCTTCTAGTTCCTCCCCGGCCGCCGCACCAGTCGATTGGAAAGCCGATCGGCGGGTGGCAATTTATATAATCCTAGCTACCTAGGGTGGAGTAATCCGGTTGCGCCGCTTCGAATCCGGGCAGGTTTCTTTCTTCCTGTCCGCCTCGCCGCCGTATCTGCGAAACAACCCGGGCGCCGTGAGAGGATCGATCCGAAAGATGTGCGACGGCGACTTGGGCGACGACGAGTGTGCGGCGGCGGCAGTGAAATACTACTGCTACTGCCACCGCTACGCGAGATGGAATCGGAAAAGGCTTGGGAATTTCCTAATCCTAAGAGAAAGAAAAGGACGGACCTTGGGAGGGTAAAACCCCCACGCCGATTGAAGATGGTTAGCCGAGGAGGTGGTAGTAACTAAACTCGGAAGAATCGGGGGTTCAGTGGATTATTATCCGCGGGATAGGATTACTGTTGGAGAAGGAGCCGGATTACAGAGGAGAGGAGGTTGGGGCGGCTAGGAGATTGGAGCTGGCACGCAAGGCATTTGTGATCGATTTGCTGTTGCACCGAACCACGAGTGCAACGGTGGGGCGGAGAGAGGGACACACACTAATAAAAATAAATATAGAAGTTGTTCCGAGTATGGAATCTTATAGATGGATAGATGGATTTTTAATAGATTTGGATAGATGTACTTTGTTAAAGCATCTCCACTCCTCCACACTCCCTCTCCCTCCTCTTCCCTAATGCAAACATGATGTTTCTTTTTACAAATAGGAAGACACGATAAAATACGAAAAATATGAATTTAAACCCTAAACGGCCGGCGAAACCTCCTCGAAGGAGGCGTGCTCGACCATTGACATGGGTATGCCCTGGGGTACCCAAGATTGGCATATCCGGTTTGGCCCAGCGGGAGCCCACATGCTGATCCATACCTGATGATGAAGCCCGGGAGGATTCGGGTGGCCCTGACCCATGAAGGATACAACTACTTAGAGGATACGGCTAGCTTAAAATAGAAACATTAAAGAAAAAAACCCTAAATTGTAAGTGACTCGACCTCTATCCTAAGACCTGACCTCCCCATATAAAGGCCAAGAGGAAACGGCGAAAAAGACATCCGAAACCCTAGCACATACACCCGCCAGATTACATCTGCGCACCATCACCATCAAGGCACCCCATGTAACCTTCGGTTCCTTTGATAGAGCAGTCAAGCAAGAGTAGGATTTTCCCTCTGGGGGCCTGAACCTGGGTAAACACCGTGTCCCCGTGTTTCTTGCCTGTTAGCCGAACGAGATTTTCAGTGCACCCCTCTTCCTCAAACCCAAGTCCATCAACAATGGAAATTGGTGTGTTGACCCCACGTCAATTGGCGCCGTCTATGGAAACTGGGAGCGCTGATGTTGCGATCTCGACGGCCACAACACCTGTGATCTACGACTCATCCGCGTATGAGAACCACCTTCTCTTCGGCGCCATCGACTTCACAATCCACTCGTAGGCAACACGCCCGGCCGACTGCGTAGAAGACGGACTCAACATGATGATTCGGAGCCTATGCTTCCAAGTTGGCAAGATCAGCACGCTTCCCGTACCTAAGCGGGTGACGCCACCGTCAATCGAACCTGCTTCGTGGATCCCACCACTAATCGGCACGCTAAGCGAGCTCAATGCTCCCGTGCCGATCTACGATGAGGATAGCAACAACAGTTGCGACTCCGGTCCGTACGATCCGCCGTCAGGAGAGGAGGCCTACGACTCTGTATCAGAGAGCTACAGGAGTAACGATCTCCCCCACAATTACATGTGCGTTGTTGTCATCAAAGACGGTGATATCACTCGCGACAACGCCGGGAACGGAGGCGACCCTCCCAATCCCAATGCCAACAACGACGACCCTCCCAAACCCAATGCCAACAACGGCGCCCGTCTAGACCCTAACGCTAAAGGCGGTGGCGGGTCAGGTCGCCCTCAGATCCACCTCATTGAGCCCGAGTGGGATAGGATAGGGACAGGGAAGCCTTACGAGGCAATCCCCTACCAATCGATGCATCTCGCGACATGATGATGGGATATCATTGGCTCCTCGTAAAGGAGCAAAACCGCCAACATGCGATGCACGCTCAACTCAAACAGCGCAAGAAGGCAGCCGACAAATCGACTGTTAGGCGAGCGACACTCTCTTCTTTCGTCGGGCCCCCCTTAAAGGGCAACGACGGCGGCGCCCACAAGATGTGCTCTTGGCTGGACCATCTAGGCACATATGCAAGGAGTCAGGCCACCAAAGCCCTCAACTTCTATTTCATGTTGGTAACTTCTCTTTCATGTTGGTGGACTCGCTGGGTAATATGATACCCAAGACTCCGCAAGCCGCGGTGATAGCAGTTACCACATATCTGCTAACCAACCAGCCACTGGTTGGGGATCCACGATCTTGTTGGAATTATGACCTAGAGGCAATAATAAAGATGTTATTATTATAATTCTTGTTCATGATAAAGTTTATATTCAATGCTAGAATTGTATTAAGCGGAAACTTTGATACTTGTGTGGTTTATGAACAACACCGTGTCCCTAGTACGCCTCTATGGACTAGCTCATTGATTAATGATGGTTAAAGTTTCCTAACGATAGACATGAGTTGTCGATTAATAATGAGATCATGTCATTAGGAGAATGATATGATGGACAGACCCAAATTAAGCAGAGCAATTAGATCGTGTCATCGTGTTCATCTTTGCGAAGCTTTTTCCTATGTCAAGTATTGTATTCCTTAGACCATGAGATAATACAACTCCCTGGTATCGGAAGAAAGCTTTTAGGTCATCAAACGTCATCCTATGTGAGGGTGATCATAAAGGTGTCTCTCAGGTGATCGGAAAGTACTTGTTGGGTTGTATGTATCTGAAGGGAATATGCCCGAGAGGCAATAATAAAGTGGTTATTACCGTATTCCTTATTTATGATAAATGTTTATTTTACATGCTATAATTGTATTAATACGGAAACGTTAATACATGTGTGTTTAATAAACAAAAGGAAGTTCCTAGTTATGCCTCTCTTATAAACTAGCTCGTTGATTAACAAGATGATCAAAGGTTTCCTGATCATGGACATTGGATGTTGTTAATAACAAAATCACAACATTAGTGTAATGGTGTGATGAACATTCATCCGAAGTATAGCATTACGATCAAAGTCATTGAGTTTATATTGCTATAACAACTTACGAAGTGATCCTAATCCTTAGACCATGAGATCATGTCAATCACTAACACCGGAAGAGTTTCTTGATAACATCAAACGTCACACCGTAACAGGGTGATTATAAAGATGGGTTCAGAACTACTAAAGTGTTATGTTGAGGCCCATGGATCGAGAGTGGAATTTGTTCATCCCGATGACGGATAGATATGCTATGGGCCCTCTCGGTGATATCACATTGATTAGCTTGCAAGCAAGTGATTTGATCACTAGAATGTTATATCACGGGAACGAGAAAAGAGTGCATGTCAGTAACGAGATCAAACTAGGTATGGAGATACCGATGATCGAATCTCGGACATGTAATATATCGCGAAACAAAGGGATTAAGATACTAGCGTAAAAGGTTCCGACGATCACAAGAAAGTCATCGTTGAATGTGTGGAAGTCAGTATGGGTCTCCAGATCCCGCTTCTGATTATTGATCCGAGAGGGTGTTTCATGCCGAAAAGAATAACAAGCGCGGGAATTTATTTCACTAGATACCGAAACGGGTTTTCGGGTGAAATTGCAGAAAGTGTTTCTGCATGTGAAATGAAATACTAGCAAGGGGTTATATGTGAATGTTTGTCATTAAAGTAATTGACAAAATTCTGAATAAATAAAAGGAGTTTTATTTAATGAGAGTTTGCATTAAATTTGGTGGAAATTTAATGGGAATTTGAGTGGGTTTTTGAGTGGAGGGAATTGAAAGGCATTTGAGTGAGTGGAGTGTCCACCCACATGAATGTGGAAGAGGTGGGGGCAGCCCCATGGCTGGGCGCATGGCCCCTTGGGTGCCCCCCTCTCCCTATAAAAGGAGCCCCCCTCCCTCTCTCTCACTCACACACCTCCTCGTGAAGGATCTCTCTCCCCCTCTAGAATTTATCCCCCATGGTTTCGGACTAGCGAGATACATGTTCCCGGTGGCTATTCGGCAAGAAAGAGTTGTGCTTCCGCTGCATCGCTGGAGCGAGGAGGCGGAGGTTGCTCGGTGCCTCGAACGTGTGTGCGGGCACGGATGCGCTGCTGTTTTGCGGCGCTAGGACTTCCTCTCAATCTTGAGATCGGCAAGAGATCGTCTACATCAACCACGAGTTTGGACTCGTTAAGCTTTGTCAGTCTTCAAGGGTATGTTCTCTACGGATGTACATCCGCCCGTTGTTTGTATCTAGTAGATAGATCTTGGTACATAGTTGTTCCCATCGTAGGAATTTTTTGTTTTCTATGCTGCGAACCCTACAGTGGTATCAGAGCCGGATCTATGCGTAGATATTTTGCACGGGTAGTACACATATGAGTATGTGGGCGATGATGATCATTTTATTGCTTCTTAGTTGTACTTTGGATATTGGTGGCATAGTGGGATGAAGCGGGCCGGACAAACTTTATATGTCCTCGCACATGAGACCTGTTCCACGCTTGACATGCAACTAGTTTTGCATAAGTGGCTAGCGGGTGTCTGTCTCTCCTACTATAGTCAATATCTAATTTGCAACGAGTTGTCAACAATTTGGTTATCCTCGTTGTGGTTCATGTTCGTAGGTAAGAACAGTTCTATCTTCGAAAGCCCTAAGCCACGTAAAACTTGCAATGGATAAATTAGAGGCGTCTAGTTTAGATTGTTGCTGGGCTAGTGTTATGATATGGTGATGTTGTAAGTAGAAGTATGAGATGATACTCTTACAACACATATAGCGTGTAAGTTCCATAGACCTTGGCCTTACACATAAAGGTATGATAGAGATCATACCACGGTGCACATGATGGAGATCATATGCGGGAACCATATCATTTCACTTATAAACATGTGATGTTTTGATTGCATCTTATATTGCTTGTTTGGCGTTTTATTAGCATAATAAGATGATCCCTCATTTAGATATCAAGATAAAAATGTGTTCTTCCTTAAGTATGCACCAACAATGTTTCGTCGCTTCAAGACATCACGTGATGATCGGGTGTACTTGAATCCACGAGCATATCTCGGGTGTAAGACAGTTACACACGCGAATACTAAGGTTCTTACTTGGCGAGCCTAGCATGTACAGACATGGCCTCGAAACACGGACCGAAAGGTTAAGCATGAGTCATATGTTTTTATATGATGACCATTTGATGCTCGCCTTTGAAACTACACCGACTCACGTGATGATCGGACTTGGTGTAGTGGATTTGGTTCATGTAATCACCAAAAAGACACGAGAAATGTCGTTTTTGAGTGGGAGTTCATTTCTAATTTGGATTAGTAGAACTCAATTTATCATAAATTAAATCAAAGTGAATTTGCATAATTTGTTGTAGTCATTGGCATTCGTTCACCACCTTATGCTTAGTTATAATTGAGATAATAGAACTATAGAATTCTGGATATATACTTTACGAACTGGTATCGTATTGTGTTGAGTGTCAATCTAAAGTTTAAAGTCCTATTGCAAACTTTCAACAAACTCTGTTTACTCCGTGAAATTTAATAATTGGTATTAAATCGAGAGTAACAATTCCAGTGTTAGTATCTTAAGTATCATGTTTGCCTCCATGATTCTTGATTGTTTTAATATCAAGTTTATCTAGGAGCTGAAAGAATTGTTTCAGAAACCATCATGTGTGGCAGATATAACGATATCTGAAACAATGTTTTGGTTGCAATATGATAGAGTATAATATATGTTCTCATATTGGATGAGAATTTATGAAGGTTGGAGATGCTAGACATCCTAATCATCCAAAAGGGTTTTGGAAAGTAATGTTATACTCACGATTCGCCTTTATAAGCTACAGTAGCTTGATCATGAAATTCGTCATGATAAGGATGAATAGAAGATGTATGTAAAGTGTTTACTACACTAAAAGATTACTAAAGAATGGATTTTGAAAGAATACCGATCATTTGATGATGGTGATCTACTTCAAAGTGCAAGTCCAAAGGTATTATTATTTGAATATACACGCTTTGGACTATGTGTCATGTATATGGCGCCACTTTTGATGTTGATAGATTCTTTTAAAAAGGAAAAAGAAATGCTGAAAGATAATCTATAAAATATATTTGGCAGAAAAGAAAAGATTGGAAATATCCAATTTAGGTATATATATGATATACATGTTATGGTTGTATTCTTTGCTTATTAAACAATGTGGTTCTTGGGCATTGGATACCGAATTGGTTGGTATGAAATTTCATACAGAACGACGCAGTTCATGAACCACAATGGCCTAAGTAACTAGCAAGAGAATATGTGATGATGTTCATCGAAAACAAACAAACCGTTGTTTATATTTCTTGTTGACATCAAGGCTTGACTTCAAGATTTGTTTTAATAATTGTTATTTGAATCATGTATTATGAGAACAAAGGTTGTTCAAATAATTACCGTATTCCATATAAGATGGATGATTTACAAATCTAGTTGGATAAATCACATCCATAAAACCTAATGCTAAAATGTCGCAAGACAAATGATTGAAAGATCACTTACGAAGTGACATCGCCGTTTAAATTATATTGGAAAGAAAACATGAAGAATCTCCATATTCATGGATTTTTGGAGTATTTGATTTGATCAAGTGATGCTTGTGAGACTTTCCTCGGGATAATTAAAACTTCGTTCAAAGGCCAAGGAAGAATGAACGACTAAATTATTGGAATTTATACATATCGATGTATGTATTCCATTATGTGTAGTCGTAAGCGATGGGTTTCAACTTCATATGCTTTCTTCGGAAATTTGAGTGAATATTCACTTAATGAGAAAGAAGTATGAAATATTTGAAAAATGTTTCAAAGACTTTCAAGATGAAGTGGAAAATCATTGTAACAAGAAAAATAAATGAATTATGATTTGATCATAAAGGGATTTATTTGAGTTACAAGTGTAACAAGAAAAATAAATGAATTATGATTTTATAATAAAGGGATTTATTTGAGTTGCAAGTTTAGCAAAACACCTAGATTTACATCTCCCGAAACACCATAGGAGTATGGAGTGTTTGAGATTTGTAATGAAACCTTGTTTGACATGGTTGGATCAAAGGTGTTATTTATAAAACTGCTATTATGTTTTAAAAGATTAAAGCTTTAGAGACTTCCGCTTTTTACACTGAAAAGAGCTCCATCTTGATCCGTTGAAATGACACCATATGAGTTATGGTTTGGGGTAAAACCCAAGTTGTCATTTCTTAAATTTTGGTATGCTAAACATAAGTAAGATGTTTACAACCAAATTCGGATGAGCATGTCTTTGTAGGTTATTTCGAATAACAATTGGTTATTCCTCCATAACACCAAGGACAAAAGGGTTTGTCACTTGAAATGTGAAGTTTCTTGAAAAAGGAATTTTTCGCAAAAGTTAAGTGGGAGGACAATAGAACTTTGATAAGGTTAACGAACCTTAGCTAAATGTGCTGAGTTGCGCAGCGCCGAAAATCGTTCTGGAGGCTGCCATAATGCTCATAGCTTATGTGCCTCAAAGGTTGTGGTCACGGAGATCTAAGTTCTTATTGAACCAAGTCGGTCGAATAAACAATCAAATACTAAGATTTGAGAGTAAATCATTATTGTTTGACAATGATGAATCGACTATATGCAAAGAAGCGATGATGGGCCCTGACTCCATCAAATGGCTTGAAGCCATAAAATCCGTGATAGTTCCATACACGAGAAATCAAGTTTTGAACTTGGAAGACCGTCCGGAAAGGTGTAAAAACCTATCGGTCGTATTTGGATCTATAAAGAAACAGACATGGATGTTTCACATCTATGAAATAGTCGACATGTCGTAAAGTATTTTACGACAATGTTCAAGGAGTTGATTATGACAAGATTTGATCTTTCATAGCGATATTTAGTCTGGACGGATTAAAGTAGCAACCACTACATATAATTTGGTATATGGTAGATGAATAAACAAAACAAAATTCTTCTAATAGAATGGTTACCTAGGACGTGTACATGACACGGTCCAAAGGGTTTTGTTAAAATTCAAAGGATGCTAAAAGGGCATGCAAACTTCAATGGTTGAAGTAAGCATCGCGGAGTTGGAATCTTCACCTTAATGAAAAGGAGTTTTCATCAGGAGACGATGAAGATGCTTGCATTTGCAAGAAATTAAGTGGGAGCGTTGAGACATATTTCTAATACATTATGTGGGTGACATCTTATTGATTAGAAATGATGTATCTATTATTGACAAAGGTTAAGAATTTCATTTCGATGAAATACTTAGGCAAAACCTGAATATTTAGCGTGAATATCTATAGTGGATAGACTGTGACGCCAATATGGTTGTGCCAAACGTACATATATGAGATATTGAAGGAGTTCAATATAGAAACGGCAAGAAACAGTTCTTGTTGCATGGAAAGGAATTGAATCAAGATTCAAGTGTATCGACACTTGATAATTGAAACAAGATTCAAGTGCTTTGACACTTGATGAGTGAAATCACGAGAATGTTTTGATCAATCATACCATGATATGTACACATCCAGATATGTCCTATGCTCTAAGTGTTATGAGCATATACCAGAATGAATTATAAAATGATCATTGGACGATAGTAAGGTTATTCTTATGATCTTTTGGAAGAACTAAGAATATATTTGTGTAGAGGTGACAAACAATTACAAATAGTTCATTGTAAAGTGTTACATTGATACTAGTTTTGTCACAAGATACAAATTAAGTTTATCTCAGTTTAAACTATGGGTGGCATAATGTAATGGAAAGGAGTTTCCATGATGTATTTGGAAGAGTTCCAAAGTTAAGACATTGTGACGAATACTACAACAAAATGCTAAGTATATGACTGCTACAGTAGCAGCATAGGAGGGCATTTGTGTCAAGTAGTTTGTTATCAAACTAAGGTGTAGTTCGCAACGGGCTAACACTAAAGATATATTGTACGACAATAGTATCGACATGATTTAACCCCAAGGAACTAAAGGTCTCACCAAAAGACCAAATTTATACAATGCCATCTCATTGGAGAATGAGTGATGCGTGGAGACGCAAAGACATGCAAATACACACGGACCTGAAGCGTCAGATCCGTAGATTATGTTAACCACTTGCAATTGCGTATATGGAACACCGGAAAGCCATAAGTGTTCAATACGCAAAGTTTTCAAACTAGATTATTGTCTCTAGTGCAAGTGGAAGACTGAAGGGAATATGCCCGAGAGGCAATAATAAAGTGGTTATTATCGTATTCCTTATTTATGATAAATGTTTATTTTACATGCTATAATTGTATTAATACGGAAACGTTAATACATGTGTGTTTAATAAACAAAAAGGAAGTTCCTAGTTATGCCTCTCTTATAAACTAGCTCATTGATTAACAAGATGATCAAAGGTTTCCTGATCATGGACATTGGATGTTGTTAATAACGAGATCACAACATTAGTGTAATAGTGTGATGAACATTCATCCGAAGTATAGCATTACGATCAAAGTCATTGAGTTTATATTGCTATAACAACTTACGAAGTGATCCTAATCCTTAGACCATGAGATCATGTCAATCACTAACACCGGAAGAGTTTCTTGATAACATCAAACGTCACACCGTAACAAGGTGATTATAAAGATGGGTTCAGAACTACTAAAGTGTTATGTTGAGGCCCATGGATCGAGAGTGGAATTTGCTCATCCCGATGACGGATAGATATGCTCTGGGACCTCTCGGTGATATCACATTGATTAGCTTGCAAGCAAGTGATTTGATCACTAGAATGTTATATCACGGGAACGAGAAAAGGGTGTATGTCAGTAACAAGATAAAACTAGGTATGGAGATACCGATGATTGAATCTCGGACATGTAATATATCACCAAACAAAGGGATTAAGATACTAGCATAAAAGGTTCCGACGATCACAAGAAAGTCATCGTTGAATGTGTGGGAGTCAGTATGGGTCTCCAGATCCCGCTTCTGATTATTGATACGAGAGGGGTCTCGATCATGTCTGCATTATTTGTGAACCGTAGGGTGACACACTTAAGAGACACCGACATCCATTTGGAGCAAAAGTTTCATGCCAAAAAGAATAACAAGCGTAGGAATTTATTTCACTAGATACCGAAACGGGTTTTCGGGTGAAATTGCAGAAAGTGTTTCTGCATGTGAAATGAAATACTAGCAAGGGGTTATATGTGAATGTTTTTAATTAAAGTAATTGACAAAATTCTGAATAAATAAAAGGATTTTTATTTAATGAGAGTTTGCATTAAATTTGGTGGAAATTTAATGGGAATTTGAGTGGGTTTTTGAGTGGAGGGAATTGAAAGGCATTTGAGTGAGTGGAGTGTCCACCCACATGAATGTGTAAGAGGTGGGGGCAGCCCCATGGATGGGCGCATGGCCCCTTGGGTGCCCTCCTCTCCCTATAAAAGGAGCCCCCTCCCTCTCTCTCACTCACACACCTCCTCGTGAAGGATCTCTCTCCCCCTCTAGAATTTATCCCCCATGGTTTCGGACTAGCGAGATACATGTTCCCGGTGGCTATTCGGCAAGAAAGAGTTGTGCTTCCGCTGCATCGCTGGAGCGAGGAGGCGGAGGTTGCTCGGTGCCTCGAACGTGTGTGCGAGCACGGATGCGCTGCTGTTTTGCGGCGCTAGGACTTCCTCTCGATCTTGAGATCGGCAAGAGATCGTCTACATCAACCACGAGTTTGGACTCGTTAAGCTTTGTCGGTCTTCAAGGGTATGTTCTCTATGGATGTACATCCGCCCGTTGTTTGTATCTAGTAGATAGATCTTGGTACATAGTTGTTCCCATCGTAGGAAAATTTTTGTTTTCTATGCTACGAACCCTAGAGTATCGAGATGGAATTTGTCCCTCCCGAGTCGGAGAGATATACTTCGGGCCCACTCGGTAATCGATATCAACACCGCTTGTAAGCACGTGGTTAAGGAGTTAATCACAAAGTGATATCGGATTACGGAATGAGTAAAGTACTTGCTGTGAACGAGATTGAACTAGGTATGCCGATACCAACGATCGAATCTCGGGCAAGTAAAATATCGCGAGACGAAGGGAATACATATATGGGATTAATTGAATCCTGGCATCGTGGTTCATTCGATATGATCATCGATGAATATGTGGGATTCAATATGGGTTTCCAGATCCCGCTGTTGATTATTGATAGAAGATAATGTCTGCATATTCTCGAACCCGTAGGGTCACACACTTAACGTGCATCGATGCTAGGATAGAATGGATAATTGGTTCATGAGTTTTTGATCGGAGTCTCGGATGAGATCCAGAACATCACGAGAGGTTCTGGAATGGTCCGACGAATAAGATTCATATAAAGGAAAGCATTTTGGATTTCGGAATCGTTTCGGAGTATTCGGTATTGTACCGGAAGGTTCTAGAAGGTTCCGGAGTGGGACCAACGTGGGCCCACTTGTCGGAGGGCTGCGTGGGCCTAAAGGGGAGTGTCCTGGCCGCTTTGGGCCAGGGGCACAAGGCCCCAAAGGCCCAGCCGGCCAGCCCTAGGGGAAACCCTAGGGAAACCTTCTAGAAGGGGGGGAAGACTTGCCTCCCACTCCACCCTTGGGGCCGCCACCCTAGGGCTTGGAGGAGGGGCCAAGGGGGACGACCAGCCCCTATATAAAGAGGGCAGGGGCGCACCCTCCCTCTCCTACTCCTCCAACCCTAGCCGCCATGTTGCCCTTCCATCTCTCTCTCTCTCCCGACTGCGCGTAGGCGAAGCCCTGCTGCAGAAATTCCCCACCATAAGCACCACACCGTCGTACTACAGATCCAATCTATCTCTCCACCCTACTTGCTGGACCGAGGAAGGAGGAGACGTCGCGGCACCGTACGTGTGCATATCTCGGAGGCGCCGCCACTTGCGGCGTATGATCGGATCGGATCGGATCGCGAGGAGACGACGAGTACGACTACATCAACCACGTTCTGTTGAACGTTTACGCTGTGCGATTTCTTCAAGGGTATGAAGATCTCATCTATCTCTCTCGTTGATTGCATCTCCTAGATTAGATCTTGGCTTTCTCGTTCGCATCCGTAGGAAAATTTTGATTTTCTATGCTGCGAAACCCTTCAGTGATATCAGAGCTAGATCTATGCGTAGATGTGTTTCACGAGTAGAACGCAACATGCTTGTTGCGGGCGTTGATGTTTTCTGTTGCAAACCTCTGGTTGTGTTTCTTATGGCACGGCATAGTGAGATAGAAGCGCTCCAGGCCAACTTTACGCGACCTCGTTCGCGAGAACGGCTCCGCACTTGACGTGTGGCTTGTTCCACACATGCGGCTGGTGGATGCCAGTTTCTCTCACTATAGTAGTCATGGGATTTACAACGGATGTTGGCAACCATAATATCATCGTTGTGGCTTTCCGTAGGTAAGAATCGTTCTTAGCTTGTTACTCCCATAAGCCACGTAAAACATGCAACAACAAAGTAGAGACGTCGAACTTGTTCTTGCAGGGAGTGTTTTGTGATATGGTATGGCCCAAGACATGATGTGGATGATGTATGCAATGATCATGTTTTGTAATATTTCACGACTTGCACGTCGATGAGTTCACAACCGACAGGAGCCGTATGGTTGTCTTTATAATTGTGTATGACCTGCGTGTCAACTTCTTATACGCCATGTAATAGCTTTACTTTATCGCTAAGTAGTTAGCAATAGTTGTAGTTGCTATTCGTGGTGGAGGCAATCATGGTGGAGTGATGGATATCATGCTGGTGCGCACAAGATGGAGATCATTGCGCGGAGATTGGCTATACCATGTCACATAAAATTATATGCATGTGATGTTTATCCTTTTATGTATCTTATTATGCTTAGATCGCGACGGTAGCATTATAAGATGATTCCTCACTTAAAGATCAAGATAAAATTGTGTTCTCCCCATGTATGCACCGTTGCGAAAGTTCGTCGTGTTTAAGCACCTCGTGATGATCGGGTGCTATAAACTCTACGTTCACATACAACGGGTGCAAGCCAGTTTTGCACACGCGGAAATACTTGGGTTTGACTTGACGAGCCTAGCATGTACAGACATGGCCTCGGAACACACGAACCGAAAGGTTAAACATGAGTCATATGAATGATATGATCGACACTTTGTTGTCCACCATTGAAACCACGTCTCTTCTCGTGAAGATCGGATTAGGTGTGGTGAATTTGGATCGTGTTCACTAAACAACTTGAGGGATGTTGAATTTAGTGGGAGTTCATCTAGTAATTTGATTAAGTTGAACTAGTTATCATGAACATAGTCTAAATGGTATTTGCAAATTCTGTAGATCAAATGGCTAAGTCCAACTTCAACTTCAACGTTTTTGCTGAGAAAGAAAAGCTTAAAAACAATGGGTCTAACTTCACCAACTGGTTCCGCAATCTGAGAATCATTCTCCCTGGCGGACAAAAGGACTATGTATTAGAGAAAGCGCTAGGTGACGCCCTTGCTACTGATGCGTCGGCTGATGAAAAAGCTATTTATCAGTCGTGCAAAGATGATTATGGAGTGATTATGAGTACCATGTTGTTTGCTATAGAATCGGACCTTCAAAATCGTTTTGAGGAGTTCGCCGGGCCCTTTGAGATACTTGAGGAACTGAAAACCATGTTTCAGACTCAGGCCCGTTCTGAGAGATATGAGATCTCTAAGAAGTTCTTTAACTGCAAGTTGGAGGAAGGGAGTTCTGTTAGTGAGCACGCCATTAAGATGTCGGGCTACACTCAACGTCTTGAGCAACTGGACTGCAAGATTCCAGAAGAGCTCAAGATTGAAAGAGTTCTAAAATCACTCCCTCCCAGCTACAAAGGTTTTGTAGTTACTCACAATCAAATTGGTTCCACTAATATGATCACTGAGCTCTTCGCTAAGCTGAAAGCTGCGGAGGTGGATATCAAGAAAGATAATCATGTGTTGATGGTCAACAAGACCCCTAGCTTTAAGAAAGGTAAGGGTGCAAAGAAACCCTTCAAGAAAGGCAGCGGCAAGCGCGTTTCCCCTGCTAAGAAGAAGCTCAAGTCTAGACCTAAGCCGGACACTGAGTGCTTCTATTGCAAGGACAAGGGTCACTGGAAGCACAACTGTCTGAAGTACTTAGCGGACAAGAAGGCTGGCACCATCGAAGGTATATTTGATATACATGTTATTGATGTTTACCTTACTAGCACTCGTTGTAGTGCATGGGTATATGATACAGGTTCAGTTGCTAATATTTGTAACTCGAAACAGGAGCTACGGAATAGACGGCGGCTAGCAAGGGATGAGGTGACAATGCGCGTTGGCAATGGATCAAAAGTTGATGTGATGGCCGTCGGCACGCTCTCCTTAGTTTTACCTTCGGGATTAGTTTTAAACCTTAATAAGTGTTATTATGTGCCTGCGTTGAGCATGAACATTATATCTGGATCGTGTTTATTGCAAGACAGTTATTCATTTAAATCGGAGAATAATGGTTGTTCTATTTATATGAATAACATCTTTTATGGTCATGCACCTGTTGTGAATGGTTTATTTCTTATGAATCTTGAAAGCAATGAAACGCACATCCATAACATTGAGGCTAAGAGATGCAAAGTAGATAGTGATAATCCAACTTATTTGTGGCACTATCGTCTAGGTCATATTGGTGTAAAACGCATGAAGAAACTCCATTCTGATGGACTTTTGGAGTCTCTTGATTTTGAATCATTTGACACGTGCGAGCCGTGCCTCATGGGCAAGATGATCAAAACCCCGTTCTCCGGAATAATGGAGCGAGCAATGGACTTGTTGTAAATCATACATACCGATGTATGCGGACCAATGAGTGTTTCGGCGCGCGGTGGATATCTCTATTTTCTCACTTTTACTGATGACTTAAGTAGATATGGGTATATCTATTTAATGAAACATAAATCTGAAACATTTGAAAAGTTCAAAGAATTTCAGAACGAAGTGAAAAACCATCGTAATAGGAAAATTAAATTTCTACGATCCGATCGTGGAGGTGAATATTTGAGTTATGATTTTCTCACGCATCTTAAAGCAAGCGGAATTGTTTCGCAACTCACCACAGCGCAATGGTGTGTCTGAACGCCGGAATCAAACTCTATTAGATATGGTGCGATCGATGATGTCTCTTACAGATTTGCCGTTATCATTTTGGGGTTATGCATTAGAAACCGCTGCATTCACTTTAAATAGGGCACCATCTAAATCCGTTGAGACGACACCGTATGAACTGTGGTTTGGTGCTAAACCTATGTTGTCGTTTCTTAAAGTTTGGGGATGCGAAGCTTACGTCAAGAAGTTGATGCCGGACAAGCTCGAACCCAAAGCGGAGAAACGCGTCTTCATAGGATACCCTAAGGAAACGATTGGGTATACCTTCTACCACAGATCCGAAGGCAAAGTGTTTGTTGCAAAGAACGGATCCTTTCTAGAGAAGGAGTTTCTCTCGAAAGAAATGAGTGGGAGGAAGGTAGAGCTAGACGAGGTTATTGAACCTTCTCTCGAGTTGGAGAGTAGCGCAGCACCTGAAATTGTTCCAGTGCCGTCTGCACCAACAAGAGAGGAAGCTAATGACGAGGATCATGAAACTTCGAACGATGCTACTATGGAACTTCGCAGGTCGACAAGGTCACGTACAACTCCTGAATGGTTGTCTTCCTTGTTTTTATACAAGTGAAGTTGCACCCACCAGTATTCCACTCCTTCATCCATCACAGGAAAACCTTTGTACACAGCTGCACCTTGTATCTCCAATGCAACCATGAGGTCCTTGAGAGCCTTGGGGAATTCTGTCTCACACTCCAAAGTCATTGTCATGAGTGGTCCTTTCCTCACGGCTTCGTTGATGGAGTTCATCTACAAATAGAGATGAGAGAGAAGATTAGAAAAGTTTTACGAGAAGAATAGACAAGTGTAGAAGTTGAAAATTTTTCCTTAGTGGTTTCCAATCCTAGAGTCATAATCCTACAGGCAACACAGTGCTCTGATACCATATGTAAGATCCCTCCTTTATAAAGGAAAAGGATCCCTGTGATTGCAATGCTAGTCCCTGGATCATTGCTAGCATCCACAGTTTAAGATGAAGTACACAGATACAAAGGTCATTTACTACATACATTCCAGAGATAAACATAGTCCTTACAACTCAAAGGCCACAGGCCTATTACAAGAGTTTGAATAAGTAAATAAATATAAGTCTTCATCTTCATGTGCCACAGGCAAACATGTTGAGTGTAGACTCATGACACCTAATCCTCATCAGAGTAACCTGCAACATCACAAGTTACAGCCACAGTGGGTCAATACTTTGGAATAGTATTGGCAAGTGATACCTTAGTATATTTTTAGTGGACTAGATACTATATGCAAATTTGGCTAAGTGTAGCTTGGCTTGCTTTGCTCAAAATAGGTTTTTCCTATTAGTTGAAATCACTAAGTTTTTCTTCGTCAAAACTTTTCCCAAGGAACCACCAATAGACATTGAGGTCCTTCACCCTTGTTCACCCACAAATTTTTACTTAGAAATTGGGATGAGGAGATTCTTGATAGCTTCCATGCCTTGATGCTCAAGTTGTCCATTGCCATGGACTTGGCTAAGTACTTAGATTTTTCCATCTGCAGAGGTTGTGCACTTTCCCCACCAGACTTGGTTTCACCAAGACAGGACCTTTCAGAAGCCTTCCCTTAGACCAAATGGACGCGTTACAACCTATCATTCCCACTACCACCAACTGTCCAAATGACTAAGTTCTAGCAACTTATGTGATCCAGGTAGAGCCCATTTTGCCAAGTGGTTGCACTAGAAGCTTCTTAACACTTGGCCTCTAAAATCTCTTTGTTCCTGGTTGGCTTACCACAAGTGAGATACACAAGGTAAACCATAGCCATGGGCCTTGTGTAACCACTCAACCAAAACCACCATTCAAGTCCCTTTCCACCCAGGTGATTCATTAACTTAGTTGTTTTATTAGGCAAAACATAAGTCCAAAGACTTAGAAATATTTTTATCATAGCATGTATATTTCACCAACCCTTGTTTGCTACTAGCTAGGCTAAGCATGGCATAGATAGTAACTTAACTTAGAAATTTCCTAGCAATTCTACAACTACTTAGGATTTCCCACATGGCATATAGGCAAAATAATAACATGCAAGACTTAGCAAAATATTTCTAATGCTTAGTATAAAATATAGGGGTATAAATATTCATGAAGTACCACTTGCCTTGGTAGTTGGGAGAGTAGCACTCTTCACAATCACAATCACTAGCACCAAAGTCTACTCAAAGAATGGTAGCAACAAATTACACACAAAACATATACAAACAAACAAAAATATATGCATGCATGCAAAATGCTAAGTGATGATTTTCAAAACTCAACTAAGCAAGTGCAAGGTACTGATTCACTAACAAGATAAAAACTTGCCAATCAACCAATATTTATACCCTAAAACAATTCCTAAACATTTCAAAAACTCAAATTAGTCCTACACAAACTTCTGCGAATAAAACCTTTTTAACAGAAGCTAAACATTAAACACATTGCATATTTTGAAAGAGCTTGCTCTCCTGATTCCAACGGTATAAATTTTTTCAAAATCTAACGTGGGAATCAAAAGTTACAATCAAAACAAATTTGAACAATAATCTGATTCAAATTCTGTTTTAAACCTAAACCCTAGCCACGCGTCACGCTCTGATTGGCGCGTACCGTTTTGCGTCGGATCACGCTTCTGAGCCTCTAGATCTAACTTAATCGCGCGGCTTAGATCTAATCTTACCGCTTCGCTCGCGTTCTATCCTATCCGCACGATCTGGATCCAACGTTCCTGAGCAGCCTGACCATCTAGTGGCGGCGCTAGCGGCGGCGACAGGCGGCGGCGCGTCTGTCAGTGGCAGAGCTAACGTTCTAGGTCGCGCGAGAGAGGGATAAGGGGCTTACCGGAATTGCAGAGGGCTGCTGATGCTCAAGGTGGCGATGGCTGGTCAAGGGGCGCTCTAGAGTGGCCGAGGGAGCTCGTCGGAGTCGTGCACGGCGTCAGGTGGTTGCTGTCGAAGTTGTTGCCGAGGTTCCGCATCGCGCTAATACGAACCAGGTGGTTTAGGAGATGCGCAAGACAGTGGCGAACAACCTCGTACGCGAGAGAGATCAAGGGGCGCGCTATGCTTACCGCAATTGGTCGCCGGAGTTGAGTGGCGGCTCGGTCGTTTGCGGGAACGAACGAGGACGACGCCCTGGGTCACAAGCAGGCAAGAAGAGGGTATCAGAAGATGCACGAGGTCTTGCTGGACACACTCGTTTGAATCAGAGGCACAGGGGCGGTCAGAACTCACCGGAATTTGCTGCCGGAGATCGTCGGAGCTGCGGTGGTGTTTGGCAAGTTGCGAGCAGCCTGGTGGCGTGGAGAGAAAATTGAGTGAGGGGAATGGAGCGGAGTGGGGAGGGGTTTAAGTAGGCAGAGGCTCAACAAGAAACGCCCGGCAAATCAATGGCAATTACGCCGCGGAATCAACGCAGCAACGGCCAGCGGCGACGGCGTCTGCGCGCGAGATTTGGGGAAGAAGGAGTCAACGTGGAGAGGGCCCAGTTGTCTGCGAGAGAAACAGAGTGGGGGTGGGGTCCGGGCGTCAGCGACTTGGTGGGTGCGTCTGCGCGTGAGAGAGTGAGAGGGAAAACCCGGGTGGGCTAGCTGGGCTGGTTTCGCTGTTGGGCCCAAAGTCTGGCGCCGGCCCTTTTCCTTTTCTTTATTCCTTTTCTATTTCTGATTTGAATTTCTAGATTGATTTTCAAATGATTTCAAAAGCTTTTGAATTCAAACTTTTTCCAGGATTTTGTAGGGTGCAACATTCACACTTCAGGGCATAAAATCAAGTGGTCACTTTGTAATAGCTTGGTCCTTTTGTTCAAATAAGATAAGCAGTGCCATAGCACATCATTTGAACAAGTTTTGGAAATGGTTTTTGTTTCAAATTTGTTTTGTAAAATTTCACCAAACTTCAACAATCAAACACAATCACAAGAGAGTAAGGAAGACTTGGTTTAAAACATTTAACCCTTCAATTGAGAGTGGCTTTAGACTAAAAGCTGTTCACATAAAATAATGAGCCCATATGCTCCTGTTTTGAAGTGTTTTGTTTGAAATGAAAAACATATGATCATGGATGCATGGATGATATGCATAAGTTTGAAATGTGATTTTAGGGATGTTACAAATCTAACCCCCTTAAGGTGAATCTCGCCCTCGAGATTCGGATTGGCTAGCAAAAAGGTGAGGGTGGTCCTTCCGAAGATCATCTTCTCTTTCTCATGTTGCTTCCTCTTCGGAATGATGATTCCACTGCACTTTGCAGAACTTGATAGTCTTAGTCCTTGTGACTCTTTCTGCAGTCTCAAGAATCTTTATAGGTTTCTCTTCATAAGTGAGATCACTTTCCAGTTGAACCTCCTCCAAAGGTATAGTATCCTTTAAAGAAGTTTCTTCCATTTTTGGATGACATTTCTTAAGTTGACTCACATGAAACACATTATGGACAGCTGACAGAGATTCTGGCAGTTCCATTTCATAGGCAACTTCTCCTTTGCGACTCAGAATCTTGAATGGTCCAACATATCTTGGTGCCAATTTTCCTTTGACTTCGAACCTCTTCACTCCACGAAGTGGTGACACTCTAAGATAAGATCTATCACCAACTTCATAGGTGACTTATCTACGCTTAGGATCTGCGTAGCTTTTCTGTCGGGACTGTGCTATCTTCAACCGGTCCTTAACCAATTTGACCTTCTCTTCGGCTTCTTTGATAAGATCTGGTCCGAATAAACTTCTTTCTCCCACACCATTCCATAACAATGGGGTGGTACACTTTCTTCCGTAGAGAAACTCAAACGGTGCCATCTCAATGCTGGCTTGATAGCTGTTGTTATAAGAAAATTCTGCGTAAGGCAGACTTTCATCCCAACTGGCTCCGTAGTCTAGGGCACATGCCCTCAACATGTCTTCAAGAATCTGATTAGTCCTTTATGTTTGTCCATCAGTTTGAGGATGAAAAGCGGTACTGAATTCCAACCTCATTCCTAATGACTCATGTAGCTGTCTCCAAAAATGGGAAGTGAATTGAGTTCCCCTATCAGACACAATACTCTTAGGCACCCCATGTAGACACAAAATTCTACTCATGTAGATTCTGGCTAACTTAGCACTTGTGTAGGTTGTCTTCACGGGTATGAAATGAGCCACTTTAGTTAGGCGGTCCACTACTACCCAAATAGAATCGTATCCTGACCGGGTCCTTGGTAATCCGGTAATGAAATCCATACCAATCTTGTCCCACTTCCAATCAGGAATAGGTAGTGGTTGAAGCAAACCTGCTGGTTTCTGATGTTCCGCCTTCACTCTACTACACACATCACACAAAGCAATGTGTTCGGCGATGTCCTTCTTGAGATTATTCCACCAAAATCTTTCTTTCATGTCCATGTACATTTTGGTGTTACCCGGATGAATGGAATACAGAGAGTTATGTGCTTCTGGCAAAATTAGTTTCCGCAGTTCCGGATCTTGTGGAACACAGATACGTTTCCCATGCCATAAGGTACCATGTTCGTCTTCATGGAACCCTTTGGCTTTTCCTTTGCCAATCTTTTCTTTAATCTCTTCGATTTCCTTATCAATCTTCTGGGCTTCTTTGATCTTGTCCAACAAAGTGGGTTGAACATCCAAAGACATGAGATTTCCTTCAGGCACAATCTCCAATCTGAGTTTTCTAAATTGGGTACACAGATCATCTGGCAATTCTCCTTTGGTAAGGCCATTCACAAAATCCTTACGACTTAGAGCATCTGCTACAACATTTGCTTTACCGGGGTGGTATTGCAAACTTAAGTCATAGTCCTTGATAAGTTCTAGCCATCTTCTTTGTCTCATATTAATTTCCTTCTGGGTGAAGATATACTTCAAACTTTTGTGATCTGTGAACACTTCACAACGCTTTCCCAAAAGATAGTGTCTCCATGTTTTGAGTGCATGGACAACAGAGGCTAACTCCAAATCATGAGTAGGATAATTCACTTCATGAGTTTTGAGTTGTCTCGAGGCATAAGCCATAACTTTACCGTCTTGCATAAGTACTGCACCCAAACCTCGATGAGATGCATCACAATATACTTGGAAATCTTTTTCCAAATCTGGCAGACACAAGACGGGTGCTGTCACAAGTCTCTTCTTCAATTCCTGAAAGCTGAGTTCACAACCTTCAGACCAAGCAAACTTCTTGTCTTTCTTTAGCAATTTAGTCATAGGCTTAGCTACCTTGGAGAAATTTTCAATGAACCTTCTACAGTAACCTGCTAAGCCAAGGAAACTACGAACTTCTTTTACGGACTTGGGAGATTCCCATTCAGTCACAGCTGAAACTTTAGCAGGATCAACTGCTACACCATCCTTTGTCATAACATGACCAAGAAAACCAACTTCATCCAACCAGAACTCACACTTGCTGAATTTGGCATAAAGTTTATGCTCTCTTAACTTCTCAAGTATCAAACGCAAATGTCCTTCATGCTCTTCTTTGCTCTTGGAGTATACTAAGATGTCATCGATGAAAACGACAACAAACTTGTCAAGGAATTCCATGAAAACCTTGTTCATCATATTCATGAAGTATGCTGGAGCATTTGTCAAGCCAAAAGGCATTACGGTATACTCATACAATCCATACCTTGTAGTGAATGCTGTTTTAGGTATGTCTTGTTCTCTTATCTTGAGTTGAAAATAGCCTGACCGGAGATCAATCTTTGAGAACACACATGCTCCTTCTAGCTGATCAAACAAGTCATAGATTCTAGGCAAAGGGTATTTGTTCTTGATAGTCACCTCGTTGAGTGAACGGTAATCTATGCATAACCTTTGACTTCTATCTTTCTTTTCTACGAACAAAACTGGGGCTCCCCAAGATGAAGAACTTGGTTGAATAAATCCTTTCTGCAACTGTTCTCCAAGTTGTTTCTTGAGCTCTTTCAGTTCATCAACTGACATTTTATAAGGTCTCTTTGCTATTGGTCCAGACCCTGGTACCAAATCTATAAGAAATTCCACATCTCTATCTGGTGGCATTCCCGGCAATTCTTCCGGAAACACATCTGGATACTCACTCACAATTGGCACACTATCCATGCTAACCCCCTTAAGAGAATTTAGCTTACTCCTTTTTGCTTCAAAGTTGGTCTTGAATCTGATCCTTTTATTTTCTGGAGTTGTGAGTGAGACAGTATGGTTGGCACAATCTATCACTCCTTTGTACTTAGTCATCCAGTCCATTCCCAAAATGACATCCAATCCTTGGGAGTTTAGAATTATCAAGTTAACGGGAAACTTATACTTCCCAAACTCTATGACTAGATCATGACATCCTGAATTTACTATCATTTCTCCACCAGGAGAACTTACTTTTATAGGACACCCAATAGTTTCTACCGGTAGTTCATTTCTTTCAACAAATGCTCTTGATATGAATGAATGAGATGCACCAGTATCAAAGAGAACAAATGCTGGAATAGAATTGAGTTTGAACTTACCAGCCACATCATCAGGCTCCTCATAGACCTCCTCCACATTGATGTGGTTCACCTGTCCCTTCTGAAAAGGGTTGGGCTTGTTGGGTCCTTCAACTTTCTTTTTTGGGCAGTCATTTGCATAATGCCCCATCTTCTTGCATTTGAAGCACTCAACCTGACTAATGTCTCTCTTAACAGGCTGACTTCCACTTCCACTTCCATTACCACTGTGGTGGCTCTTATGTCCACTCTTGTGGTTCTTGTACTTGTCATTGTCATGACTACGGTGATGCTTGTTGTCATGACGGTTGTGGTTGTGGTGCTTGTTGAATTTCCCATGCTTGTGGGATCCTGAGCTTCCGCTGTCATCATAATGAGATCGTTTGTGAGACGATCCCGAGCTGTGCTTGTCGGAGTGCTTTCTCTTTCTACTCTCAACTTGCTTCATTTTGTTCTCCAAAATAGCAGCCTTGTCACAGAGCGACTGATAAGTGGGAACATAGGCCACAACCAATTGCAGATTCATCTCATCATTCAAGCCTTCAAGAAATTTTTCCTTTCTCTTGCCATCGGTGTCAACTTCATCCGGTGCATAACGTGCCAGATTGTTGAACTCCTCAATATATTCAGCCACGTTGTGGTGGCGCTGCTTCATATTGTGGAACTCTTTCTTTTTCAGACTCATCACTCCAGATGAGATATGAGCAGTGCGAAAGCCATCCTCAAAGATAGCCCATGTCACTTCATCTATGGGAGTGGTGATCTGGAAGTTGTCCCACCAAGTGGCGGCTGGTCCTTCCAGCAAATGTGCTGCAAATCTGACCTTTTCAGCATCCGTACAGCCCACTGTTACCAAGTCCTTGTTTACTGAGCGTAGCCAGTCATTGGCCACCATGGGATCAGTCGTTCCTGAGAACTTTGCTGGCCTCAATCTCAAGAACCTGGTAAGCATGTCAAAGCCCGGTGGGTTGTTGTTGTTGGGGTTGGGGTTTGCACGACGGGGAGGCATCTGTGGTTTGTTCAAATAGAGATAAGAATGAGATACCCATAGATGCTTTCATGCACATTACATCACATAAGCAAACACAAGCATGCAACACAAAGATAAAAAGCTCATCAACAAGATAACAAGTTCGTAAAGTAAAACACACACAAATAACAAGCCATCCACATGTCGGATGGTCAAATAACAAGTTCTCAAACAACAAGTATGATAATAAAAGATAAACGAGTAGTCAAATCTACTCCTCGGCATCAATCTCCTCCTCGATAATGGTAAGACCTGCGTTCTCCATCGTGGTCTTGTATTCCTCAACACTAGTGGTCAAGGTCTCTATCTTGGCCTTGAGAGCCCTCTTCTAGGAACGAAGCCTCTCAATCACCGTCTGCTGCTGCTCTAGCTCGAAGTCCTTGGACTGCAGTTCTTCAGTCATGTCCCGGATCTTCTTGTTCCTATCCTGGACACGCTTCTCCTGACTCTTGAACTTCCTGTCCTGGGTCTCGAACTTCGCCTCCATTTCCTTGACTATCTCGTCTTGCTCCGCGAAGAGCTTGTCCTTCTCGCGAAGCTGCACCTGGAGCTCGTCATTGCTGAGCATGACATTGGTCCTGTCCATGTCCACGTGCCTAATGAGAGACTCTAAGTCCTGGAGGTATAGGCGTATCGGCTCTGCTGCGTCCCTCGAATCGTCCTCGAAGTCGATGGACTCTCCATCCTCATCACGTCTTCCGAAGATGTGGAAGTGGGTACCTCTAACCTGTCGGGAGTGTCGCCCTAGCAGACGTCCTATCAGATCCTGCATAACTACCTCAAGGCCTCTCTCCCTGTCATCGTGCATGAGCTTGAAGACAATGGCCTCCGTGGTAGGCTCTGTCTGGCGTCCGGGCTGGTTGAACTTGAAGCCCCAGAGGTCCTTCCTCTCAAACTTGGTGAGGGGATGCACCATGATGGTGGGAAGAGGGAGATTGAGCATGGTAGTAAGCTCAACGATACGAGGACCAAAGCGGGTAACCTGGAACTCCTCAACAGTGTTGATGGTAATAGGCATCTATTTATAAGATAGAAAAGTTAGAACAACACAATTCAAGATAAAACAAAAAACAAAACATCACATACATATCCTTGGGAAGCAAAACACACAAGTCATGCATACATGAAACCATTACAACAACGAAGGTTCAATCTTATTTTAAAGCAACATTTTGGAAAATAAGGTGATAGGTGGTGGTCCAACTAACGAAGTACGTTTACAATCCTATCTCACTGGATCTGTTGGCTAACACAATGTTTCTAGAAGCAATCAGCCTATCTTGCTCACATGATTCCATCACTAAGTCTATAATGTCTCCTCTTAAGGTTTGGTTGGTAGCTTCCAACTCTTGGGTATGTTCCTTCTCTTTCCTTAGATCATTTTGGAGGTTGAGCATTCTGCACCTGACTCTATCACCAAGTTCTTTGATGGTCTTCCAAGCTGCATCCCTTGCTGATTCAAAGAATGTAGTGTGCACCACTGAATTGGTGAACATGCAGAATCCTTTTTCCTGATGGTTGTCTTCCTTGTTTTTATACAAGTGAAGTTGCACCCACCAGTATTCCACTCCTTCATCCATCACAGGAAAACCTTTGTACACAGCTGCACCTTGTATCTCCAATGCAACCATGAGGTCCTTGAGAGCCTTGGGGAATTCTGTCTCACACTCCAAAGTCATTGTCATGAGTGGTCCTTTCCTCACGGCTTCGTTGATGGAGTTCATCTACAAATAGAGATGAGAGAGAAGATTAGAAAAGTTTTACGAGAAGAATAGACAAGTGTAGAAGTTGAAAATTTTTCCTTAGTAGTTTCCAATCCTAGGGTCATAATCCTACAGGCAACACAGTGCTCTGATACCATCTGTAAGATCCCTCCTTTATAAAGGAAAAGGATCCCTGTGATTGCAATGCTAGTCCCTGGATCATTGCTAGCATCCACAGTTTAAGATGAAGTACACAGATACAAAGGTCATTTATTACATCCATTCCAGAGATAAACATAGTCTTTACAACTCAAAGGCCACATGCCTATTACAAGAGTTGGAATAAGTAAATAAATATAAGTCTTCATCTTCATGTTCCACAGGCAAACATGTTGAGTATAGACTCATGACACCTAATCCTCATCAGAGTAACCTGCAACATCACAAGTTACAGCCACAGTGGGTCAATACTTTGGAATAGTATTGGCAAGTGATACCTTAGTATATTTTAAGTGGACTAGATACTATATGCAAATTTGGCTAAGTGTAGCTTGGCTTGCTTTGCTCAAAATAGGTTTTTCCTATTAGTTGAAATCACTAAGTTTTTCTTTGTCAAAACTTTTCCCAAGGAACCACCAATAGACATTGAGGTCCTTCGCCCTTGTTCACCCACAAATTTTTACTTAGAAATTGGGATGAGGAGATTCTTGATAGCTTCCATGCCTTGATGCTCAAGTTGTCCATTGCCATGGACTTGGCTAAGTACTTAGATTTTTCCATCTGCAGAGGTTGTGCACTTTCCCCACCAGACTTGGTTTCACCAAGACAGGACCTTTCAGAAGCCTTCCCTTAGACCAAATGGACGCGTTCCAACCTATCATTCCCACTACCACCAACTGTCCAAATGACTAAGTTCTAGCAACTTATGTGATCCAGGCAGAGCCCATTTTGCCAAGTGGTTGCACTAGAAGCTTCTTAACACTTGGCCTCTAAAATCTCTTTGTTCCTGGGTGGCTTACCACAAGTGATATACACAAGGTAAACCATAGCCATGGGCCTTGTGTAACCACTCAACCAAAACCACCATTCAAGTCCCTTTCCACCCAGGTGATTCATTAACTTAATTGTTTTATTAGGCAAAACATAAGTCCAAAGACTTAGAAATATTTTTATCATAGCATGTATATTTCACCAACCCTTGTTTGCTACTAGCTAGGCTAAGCATGGCATAGCTAGGCTAATGCTTAGTATAAAATATAGGGGTAGAAATATTCATGAAGTACCACTTGCCTTGGTAGTTGGGAGAGTAGCACTCTTTACAATCACAATCACTAGCACCAAATTCTACACAAAGAATGGTAGCAAAAAATTACACACAAAACATATACAAACAAACAAAAATATATGCATGCATGCAAAATGCTAAGTGATGATTTTCAAAACTCAACTAAGCAAGTGCAAGGTACTGATTCACTAACAAGATAAAAACTTGCCAATCAACCAATATTTATACCCTAAAACAATTCCTAAACATTAAAAAAACTCAAATTAGTCCTACACAAACTTCTGCGAATAAAACCTTTTTAACACAAGCTAAACATTAAACACATTGCATATTTTGAAAGAGCTTGCTCTCCTGATTCCAACGGTATAAAATTTGTCAAAATCTAACGTGGGAATCAAAAGTTACAATCAAAACAAATTTGAACAATAATCTGATTCAAATTCTGTTTTAAACCTAAACCCTAGCCACGCGTCACGCTCTGATTGGCGCGTATCGTTTCGCGTCGGATCACGCTTCTGAGTCGCTAGATCTAACTTAATCGCACGGCTCAGATCTAATCTTACCGCTTCGCTCGCGTTCTATCCTATCCGCACGATCTGGATCCAACGTTCCTGAGCAGCCTAACCATCTAGTGGCGGCGCTAGCGGCGGCGAAAAGCGGCGGCGCGTCTGTCAGTGGCGGAGCTAACGTTCTAGGTCGCGTGGGAGAAGGAGAAGGGGCTTACCGGAATCGCAGAGGGCTGCTGATGCTCAAGGTGGCGATGGCTGGTCAAGGGGCGCTCTAGAGTGGCCGAGGGAGCTCGTCGGAGTGGTGCACGGCGTCAGGTGGTTGCTGTCGAAGTCGTTGCCGAGGTTCCGCGTGAACCAGGTGGTTTAGGAGATGCGCAAGACAGTGGCGAACAACCTCGTATGCGAGAGAGATCAAGGGGCACGCTATGCTTACCGCAATTGGTCGCCGGAGTTGAGTGGCGGCTCGGTCGTTTGCGGGAACGGACGGGGATGGCGTCCTGGGTCACAAGCAGGCAAGCAGAGGGTATCAGAAGATGCACGAGGTCCTGCTGGACAAAATCGTTTGAATTAGAGGCACAGGGGCGATCGGAACTCACCGGAATTTGCTGTCGGAGATCGTCGGAGTTGCGGCGGTGTTTGGCGAGTTGCGAGCAGCCTGGTGGCGTGGAGAGAAAATTGAGTGAGGGGAATGGAGCAGAGTGGGGAGGGGTTTAAGTAGGCAGAGGCTCGACAAGAAATGCCCGATAAATCAATGGCAATTACACCGCGGAATCAACGCAGCAACGGCCAGCGGCGACAGCGTATGCGCGCGAGATTTGGGGAAGAAGGAGTCGACGTGGAGAGGGCCCAGTTGTCTGCGAGAGAAACAGAGTGGGGGTGGGGTCCGGGCGTCAGCGACTTGGTGGGTGTGTCTACGCGTGAGAGAGTGAGAGGGAAAACCCAGGTGGGCTAGCTGGGCTGGTTTCGCTGTTGGGCCCAAAGTCTGGCGCCTGCCCTTTTCCTTTTCTTTATTCCTTTTCTATTTCTGATTTGAATTTATGGATTGATTTTCAAATGATTTCAAAAGCTTTTGAATTCAAACTTTTTCCAGGATTTTGTAGGGTGCAACATTCACACTTCAGGGCATAAAATCAAGTGGTCACTTTGTAATAGCTTGGTCCTTTTGTTCAAATAAGATAAGCAGTGCCATAGCACATCATTTGAACAAGTTTTGGAAATGGTTTCTGTTTCAAATTTGTTTTGTAAAATTTCACCAAACTTCAACAATCAAACACAATCACAAGAGAGTAAGGAAGACTTGGTTTAAAACATTTAACCCTTCAATTGAGAGTGGCTTTAGACTAAAAGCTGTTCACATAAAATAATGAGCCCATATGCTCCTGTTTTGAAGTGTTTTGTTTGAAATGAAAAACATATGATCATGGATGCATGGATGATATGCATAAGTTTGAAATGTGATTTTAGGGATGTTACAAATAGCTACCACAGGCTCAACATTCAATTGCTTATCAGGCTCTGTAGTTTCCTTTGTACCTTTGTTATTTGCACTAATAATGATAGAATACTTCTTTACCTTAGCTGGGAAAGGAACTTTCTCAACATGAAGTTCAGGCACAATATGATTAGTAGTACAAACTTCAGTACTTCTAATAGGAACATGACTAACAACATCTTTATAAGGAGCATGGTACTTATTCCACTTCTTCCTGGGAATTTCTATGTAGGAGGCAAAGGCCTTAAAACAGTTGGCAATACTTTGGGAATCAAGACCAAACTCATTACTAATATCACGGAAGTCATCAGTTCCCATAAAAGATTTAATGCATTCATAATCATAGTTTATACCTGACTTTCTTCCTTTCTCACTCTCCCAAGCTTCGGTGTTCTCTTGAATATGGTCTAGAAGATCCCATTTAGCTTCTTCCTTCATACGTGTGAATGATCCATCACAAGAAGCATCTAGTAAATCTTTATCATGAAGAGAAAGCCTAGCATAAAAGTTATTGATAATAATATTGTTAGGGAGTTCATGAATAGGACATTTAAGGATTAGTAACTTCAATCTCCCCCAATCTTGAGTTGTAATCTCTCCATCATGACGCCAAAAGTTATATATCAGATTTCTATCCTTATGTTTCTCACTGGGAGGATAAAATTTAGAATAAGAGAGAGATGCCATCTCCTCCCATTCTATGGATTGTCCATTCTTCAGCAACTTATACCATTCTTCAGCTCTCCCTTTCAAGGATATGGAGAGTAACTTCTTCTTCACCTGTTCAGTTGTGATACCTGCACACTTAAACAACCCGCATAATTCATGGATAAAAAGCAAATGATCACCATGATGGACAGTTCCATCTCCTAAATAATAATTATCCATAACACGATCAACAATACTTGTAGGTATCTTAAAAAGATCTATCACAACAGGTGGTGGTTCATATACTACCCTAGCAGTGGTAGTAGTTTTCCCAAACAGAAAACCAAGTGGGTTATCCATATTGGATACAAAGCAACAAACAGCAACAAAAGAAATACTCATAGTAAAAGTTTCCCTTACCAGTTCCACTCTTCAATAGCGCTTCACTCCCCGCCAACAGCGCCAGAAAATAGTCTTGATGACCCACAAGTATAGGGGGTGTATCGTAGTACTTTCGATAAATAGGAGTGTCGATCCCAACGAGGAGCAGAAGGTGCTGAACAGTGGTATGGAGCAGGAACTCTCTATAAATACTTAGCAAACGGATTTTTAGGGGTTTTCTGATAAGGCAACAAAACAAATAGCAAGTAATAAAGACAATGAACAAACGGAGCAAGTGGCCCAATCCTTTCTTAGCAAAGGACAAGCCGCTGGAAATACTTATAAGGACCAAACGTTATCTAGGACACATGGGAATTCTGTCAAGTGCTTTTGCTTCAAATAGCTGAGTACTCTTCTCTGGTGTTGTAAGTGTTGTGTGGGTGAACCTGTGCTAACATACCGACCTTACTTGTACTAATACATACTTGTGATTAAACCCCCTGCAAACATCCTTAACTATAGGGAAGTAATTAAGATATAAATCTAACCATAGCCTTAAATTCTGAGATCCTACGCTCCCTTGTGCAAAGGTGTCCTAACGGGGGTTCAGGTTTCTGTCACTCCAGCAACCCCACAATTAGTAGCCAAATACATAATGCATTCCCCTAGGCCCATAAATGGTGAAGTATCATGTAGTCGACGTTCACATGACACCACTAGAAGAATAGCACCACAACTTAAATACTAAACCATTGAATAATAACTCAACACAAATCCACTACTAACAACATGACTTCTCCCATGTCCTCAAGAACACAACGAACTACTCACAAGACATCATATGGATCAATATCAAATATGATATGATAATGGATAACAATATGAACATAAACATTAATCCAATGGTTCCACTCACAAGCATCAACTACAATAGTAATCAACACCGGGAAGGTTCCCCTAATGAACTAAAGCAATATCCAACAAAATTGTTATAGCGGGATGGAGTAATGATGATGGTGCTGGTGGAGATGATGGTGTGGATGATGATGATGATCTCAATGAAGCCTAGCTTGATGATGGTGTTGTTGGCGATGGTCTCCCCTCTTCGGGGAGGAATTCCCCGACAGAAATCTGTCTGCCGGAGAGATCTTTCTCTCTCGGTGTTTTCTGCCCCGCATAGGCGGCGAAAATCTATCTGTCGTCTCCCCCTAGTGTTAGGGTTCTGTAAGGAAGATATAGGCGAAAGGGCAGAGTCGGGAGCCGGGCAGGTGGGCCACACCTGCCCTAGGCATGGCCCAGGGGGGACCCGCGCCTAGGGGGGTGGCGCCCCTGCGGCCCTTCTTCGCCCCTCCTTCTGGCTTCCTGTGTCTTCTGGAAAAATATAATTTTCCCATATTTTTCTGGTATTTTTCTGATCTTCACGAAATTGCATCAAAACGCCTTCTTTTCCATCAGAATTCAGACTCCGGAAGTTCATCCTCCAAGAATCATCCAACGTGCATAAACAGATGAAAATACATAAGTAATACCTCATAATAAGACATATATCAATTAATAGAGGCAAATTATGATATAGAATGGTGATGCAAATTGGGCGTATCAGTGGTTAACTAATCTTTAGATCCAACACTTTTAGGTCCATGTGTAATTGCATGTCTTTGCGTCTCTACGTATTCTCCAATGAGATGGCATTGTATAAATTTGGTCCTTTTGTGAGACCTTTAGTTGCTTGGGGTTAACACATGTTGATACAATTGTTGTACAATATATATTCATAGTACTAGCCCGCTAAGAACCACACCTAGTTTGATAACAAACTACTTGACACAAATGCAATAACAGTCATATACTTAGCATTTTGTTATAGTATCTGTCACAATGTCTTAACTTTGGAACTCATCCAAATCCGTTATGAAAATTCCTTTCCATCACATTGTGCCACCCAGAGTTTAAATTTATATAATCTTAATTTGTATTTTATGATAAAACTAGTATCAATGTAACACTTTACAATGAACTATCTATCTATTTGTCACCTCTACATAAATAACATATTCTTAGTTCTTCCAAATATCATAAGAATATCCTTAATATCGTCCAATGATCATCTTATGAGTCATTCTGGTATATGCTCATAAGATTTAGAGCATAGGAAATATATGGATGTGTACATATCACGATATGATTAATAAACATATTCTTGTAATTTCACTCATCAGGTGTAAAAACACTTGAATCCCATTTCACTTACCAAGTGTCAATACACTTGAATATTGATTCAATCCTTTCTGTGTGGCAAGAACTTTTCTTGTCATTTCCATATTAAACTCGTTCAATATCTCATCTATGTACATTTGGCACAAGCATATTAGCGTCTCAATCTATCCACATAGATATTGATGCCAAATATTCGGGTTTTGCCTAAGTCTTTCATCAAGAAGAAATTCTTAATCACGTGTCAATAAAGATACATCATTTCCAATCAACAATATGTCTTTCACATAATATACTAGAAATATGTCTCAACACTCCCACTTAATTTCTTGCAAACACAAGCACCTTCATCGTCTCCGATGAAATTAAACTCTTTCAACAGTTTCATCATGGTGAAGATTCCAACTCCGCGATGCTTACTTCAACCATTGAAGTTTGCATGCCCTTTTAGTATACTTTGAATTAACAAAACCCTTTGGATCATGTCATGTAGACATCCTAGGTAACTATTCTATTAGAAGAACTTTGTTTTCTTTGTTCAACTACCATATAACAAAATTCTATGCAGTGGTTGCTATATTAATCCGTCCATACTAAATATCACTATGAAGATGAAATCTTGTCATAGTCAACTTATTAAACATTGTCGTAAACTCTTTACCGACATGTTGACAATTTCATAGATGTGAAACATCCATGTCTATTTATATATCCAAATACGACCGATAGGTCTTGCACCTTTCCAGACGGTCTTCCAAGTTAAAAAAACTTATTTTTTGTCTATGGAAATATCACGGATTTTATGGCTTCAAGCCATTTGACGGAGTTGATGGCATGTTGTCGTGGGAGCTTCTTCTTTAAGTCATCGGCAACGGCTCCAGAAAACTTGTTGATGGCACCTCGTTGGTAACCCCAAGCGTGGGGTGTGAAGAACAATCAACAAGTTTTCCCTCAGTTGAGACAGAGGTTATCGAACCAGAAGGAGGAAGGAAACGTCACACAGGTGTTACAAGCAACATGGAGACCCGCACAACACAAACTCAAGACTTTGCCCCAACGAATCAGTGAGGTTGTCAAGCTCACCGATTTGCTGTAACAAAGGATTAAACGTATGGTGTGAAAGGTAATGGTTTGCAGCAAATAAACAAGTAACAGTGGAATATGTATCAATGGTAAAGATTGGACCGGGGTCCATAGTTCACTAGAGGTGCTCTCCTTAGATAAACAACATGGCATGAAGGGTAAACAAATTACAGCAGGGCAATTGACAGGAACCGAGCAAGACATAACAATGCAATTACTAGTCAGAAAGATCCTATGAGATTCGATTGGGCAATACAACAAGATACACAGACCGCCATCCAACTATATCTATGACTAGAAGTCCACCTTCAGGTTATCATCTGAACCCCCTCCAGTATTAAGTTGCAAGCAACAGACAACTGCTTTAAGCAAAGTGTGTAAGGTAAACAGTCCACAAGTTCCATGAACAAGAGACCGTTGTTTTCCCCCTAGTAGAAACAACACATCTACAACCGAAGAGATTATTGTCACTTCCCTTGGAAACTAGAGGCATGAACCCACTATCGAGCATAAATACCCCCTCTTGGAGTCACTAGCAACTACTCGGCCAAGATAGCTACTAACAACAGAGAGCATGCAAGATCACAAAAAACACAGACATGATAGAATCATAAATACAAAACTATTAATCAAACCAACATAATAATCTCAATATCCATTGGATCCCCGCAAACACAACATGCATGATAACAAATAGATTAGATCTTGATCATGAACGGAGCTCACAAGATCTATACATGAAAGCACAAAGGAGGAGATACAACCATCTAGCTACTACATGGACCCATAGTCCAAGGTAGAACTACTCACGCATCATACCGGAGAGAAGGCCTCCGAGAAGATCTCCCCTCCGGTAGAGTGCCATGAAGAACTTCAGATCCCACACCCTCCCAGGCGCGAGGCATGGCCCACCCGCGCCTAGGGTGGGCCTGGACGCCCTGGCCGGCCTCTCTGGCTTCCCTCTGGACCTCTCGTTCCCCACGAAAATTAATTGACATTGACGTTTGTCCCGTCCAATTCCGAGAATATTTCTTTACTAACTTTTCTGAAACCGAAAACAGCAGAAAACTAGCATCTGGCACTGTTGCAACTTGTTAATAGGTTAGTACCAGAAAACATGTAAAAAGCACTTCAAAGTGTAGACAAAGCAAAGCAAAGTAGATACTAAACAATCATGGAGCATCAAAAATTATAGATACGTTTCTAACGTATCAGGAGTCAGGGACCATCATCGCTTCTTTGCATGTAGTTGGTTCATCATTATCAAACAATAATTATTTAACTCTCAAATCTTAGTATTTGATTGTTGGGATTTCTATTTTTGTGCCCTTGGTTCGTTAGTTATACTCACTTTTCCCCAGCCGCTTAAATTTTTCTCACTTTTGCCCAGCTCCTTGTCCGAAACTCTCACACAGTCTGAAACTCGATGTCCGTCAGCCTTGCCGTTACATGCTGACAAGTGGGGCCATGTTCAGTCGGGTCCCTAGTGGACCCTCGCCATTACGTGCTGACAAGTGGGGCTGCGGTGTGTCAGGTCCTGTAGTGGTCCCTTGCCGTTACATGCTGACAAGTGGGGCCGCGTTTAGTTGGTTCTCATAGTGACACCTCTCTCCACTTATCCAGATCAGCATGGGACCCGTAGATTATCCACGTGAGCGTCGGACCCATAGCTTATCCACGTGAGCCAGCCCCTTGCCCGCGCCCATGTCGTTGCCTCCCCTTTCTTCTTCTTCTCCGGCGACGGCGGCCCTTCTCCAGCGACAGTGGCCCTTTTTCAAGCTTCACTTCAGCCTCCCGTTCGTCCTGGTCGTAGTATGGTGCCATCCCGTTGACCTGAATGAAGGATGATAATGGAAACCGTGCGCATAGAAGGTTAGATCTCGCACCAAAATGGCAACCGGGGTGCTTCCTTTGGGGAATGCGGCCGGTGAGCCATTCCGATGATTTAATTGGTTTATCGAGTTAATGTCTCGGCTGCAATCAAGTGAAAGAGTGTTTATAATTAAAAATTAGGGACATGGATGTATAATAAATAAGAAAATGACACAACTCTTGAACACTTTCAAATTAAAAAAATATATACAACTCTTAATATAAAAGAGTGTTTATAAATGACACAACTCTTGAACACTTTCAAATTAAAAAAGAATACAACTCTTAATGTAAAAGAGTGTTTATAATTTACACAACCCTTTAACACTTTCAAATTAAAAAAATTATACAACTCTTAATGTAAAAGAGTGTTTATAATTGACACAACTCTTGAACACTTTCAAATTGAAAAAATTATAAAACTCTTAATGTAAAAGAGTGTTTATTGACACTACTCTTGAACACTTTCAAATTAAAAAAATCATATGACTCTTAATGTAAAAGAGTGTTTATAATTGATACAACTCTTGAACACTTTCAAATTGAAAAAATTATACAACTCTTAATGTAAAAGAGTGTTTATAATTGACATTACTCTTGAACACTTTCAAATTAAAAAAATATACAACTCTTAATGTAAAATAATGTTTATAATTGACACTACTCTTGAACACTTTCAAATTAAAAAATCATACAACTCTTAATGTAAAAGAGTGTTTATAATTGACACAACTCATGAACACTTTCAAATTAAAAACAATTAAACAACTCTTAATGTAAAAGAGTGTTTATAATTGACATAACTCTTGAACACTTTCAAATTGAAAAAAATTATACAACTCTTAATGTAAAAGAGTATTTATTGACACTACTCTTGAACACTTTAAAATTAAAAAAATCATACGAATCTTAATGTAAAAGACTGTTTATAATTGACACAACTCTTGAACACTTTCAAATTGAAAAAAATTATACAACTTGTAATGTAAAAGAGTGTTTATAATTGACACTACTCTTGAACACTTTCAAATTTAAAAAAATTATACAACTCTTAATGTAAAACCATTTTTATAGTGTGAAAAGTGATCCCTAAACTTGCGTATATGAAAATTATAAACCTTTGAACATCGTGAAATCGCACTTAATATGTGATAATGTTGTGCTAATAAAATCCTGATCATTTATCATTTTCGTGGAGTGAAATATAATGCAAAAATTATACACCTTGAACACTTCCCTTCAAATTATATTCAAAATCATTTGTTTATGGAGTTAAAGCATCGGTGGCCCCCCGATAGATATAGGGGTTATCATGTCCGCTAGATCATAGAGGATCAATCAGAGGATCATCGCTTGGTGGGTACGATCCGTGTGACAACTGTCTCGACCAATCAGAGCGTAGCAGCCAAGATGATCACACGTGTGATAGTTTGTGACTAAGAGGGAGGGGAAACTAAGTAGAATTTTAAAACCAAGTGAAAAACTGAGTAGTACTTTAAAATCAAGGGAAAAACTGACAAGGGGGTTCAAATATAAAACATAAAGAGATTTAAAAACTGGAAAATTCTTCTTTTATACAATAAAATACATATTGGCATACATCAAACTATTTGCAATTCAAATATATATCAGTTTGACAATTATTGCCTCATTCAGACAAATTATGTTTTGGGGAGGGATGTTTTGGGAAGAGGCTTGAGTAGAAAGCCATGAACCTTCATAGATAGTAGGTGATTTGAGAACTAGTGATTTAGGTTAAAACTTGATTTATATACATTTCTTATGGTGGCAGGTCACATAATAAGACTCCCTGGGTAGATGCCACTATGTTTTTATCTTTTTGAATTTGTTGTGCATAAAATGACTCAATTAGCTAGCTAAAACCCATTCGTTGACTCTCTGTTGACCATCCACCGGAGGGTAAAAGTGAGTATATTGCACACGGTGGTGTTAGTACTGGAGGGAAAACTGAGTACAACCAAAATGCCAGTGCTACACTCGAGGGTATAACTGAGCACAACTAATTGTCCAAGGTTAGACACGAGGGGGAAAACGTGACGCACGGTATGCGTGTCGCGGTGCACGGGGCGGTAGCGGACGCATGTGGCCGTGCACGATGCAGTAGCGCACGCGGTTATGCGGTGCACGGTGGTGCAACGAAACATATCCTCCCTTCACCTTTATAGAGGCCTCCTCACTCTCATTCATAACTCACTCACGCAACCATCTCCACTGTCCCATCAACTTATGCAAACCCCCAAGAAAACCCCAACCACGCCGGTGATGGAGAAGAACGGTGTCGTGGCCATTGTTGCCTCCAAGGCGGCCGACAAGGAGGCCCCCATCCCCGTATAGGCCCCCGTCGAGGCATTGAAGGTAGTCGCCATCCCCGTCCAGACCCTCGTCCCCGCTTCTGCCGTAGCCGCCGGCGAGGAGGCCTCGATCCCCGTACAGCCCCCCGCCATTCTCCTGCAGATCCCACACGGCTGGGACCCCTATGGGGAGAATGATTACATCAGGCTGGAGAAACCCTTCGACACCAGATTAGTCGACCCATGGTCAGAGGTAACTAGGGTTTTCTTCCCTTCCTTTATTCTTCCCCCATTCCCATCGTTGGATGCTAGATCATGTGTTATTAGGGCTCTGCTATTCCTAATTTGCAATCATTGGATGCTAGGTATTTTTACAATAGCTAATCCTCTTGTGTTATATCTCGTATTTCGATGAATGCCCCTATTTGGGATCAGTACTAGCACCGATCTATAGTTGGGATCAGTATTAGATTTGGTTTGAGATTTGGGGATTGGGGAATAATAAGGGGATGTCAATCGGTTAACTTATGCAATTAATCAATAATGATAATCACGGTATCTCAATCATGTCCTTATTGCACGCTATTGTTTTTTGTAATAGGTGGATAGCAACGATGTATGCAGCTATGACGAGTCCACAGACACCAAGACTCGCCAGATGCTGAGGAAGCTGAAGTCCGGCCAGTTCAACGGCTTCTTCGCCGACGACGTTTACAGGTGCCCCTTCTGCACCAGTGACCTCGCCACTAACTTCAACTCCCTCGTGAGGCATGCCGAGGACGTGAAGACCTGCGGCCTGTCAAAGAACGTCAACGCCTTCAGAGCCAAGCACAAGGCACTCGGTTTTCACCTCCACAACCTCTAGAAGGTGGCCATCGAGGAGGTTTGCGTGCCCCCGATCAAGCCCAAGGCGCCCAAGGTCAAGGGACTGGGCAGAAGGAAGTGGAGGAAGAGCTAGAGGAAGGAGGAGGAGGCCCTCCTAGCGGAGGCCATGAGGGGCCACTAATCTTGTGTTGATGCTACTGCTGTAAAGCAGCTCCTTTTGTTTTGTTTTCTGTGTTAAACTTGTAAGCTGCTACTGCGGAGCAGCCTAATTGTCGAACCTGGTTTAAGTACCGTACTATATAATCCTTTATGAGCTGCTTTATCTACATCTGCTCTGTTTATCTACATATTTATGGTGCTGGTTAGATTTGCTGCCAGATTGGAAAAATACGAGGGCCAAAAGGAACCATGAATGAAGAGAGAAGCTACTCTAGATTCGCTGCATTTTAGGGAAAAAATAACAACTGTTAGCGACATAAAGGGGAAAAGGCGCTCTTAAAAAGGCCAATCATAAAAATAACAAAAAAGAAATCTTCCAATTTAGGCGACAGGGCACACGTAACTACCAAACGCGCCCCACATGGTCCCACACCACATCCCCCAAAACGCGTTCCCAACAAGCCGGCCCCACGTAGTCCAACATGGGGGGTCCTACTACAGGACCCAACTAAACATGGCCCCACATGTCAGCACGTAACGGGGGGGGGTCCTACTTATCATCACGTAACAATGAGGGTCCACTACGGGACCCACTGAATGCTGCCCCACTGGTTAGGGCGTAACGGCGAGGGTCCACTAACGGGACCCGACTGAGAGAAAGTTTGAGAACAATGTGAGAGTTTCGGACAAGGAGCTGGGAAAAGGTGAGCAAAAGCTAAGCAACTGGGGAAAGTGAGTACAGTTAACGAACTAGGGCCACGAAAATAGAAATCCCTTGATTGTTTACATGACCTACTCGGTTCAATAGGAACTTAGACCTCCGTGACCACAACCTTTGAGGCACGTGAGACATGAGCATTGTTGCTACCTTCGGGACACTTTTCGGCATTGCGCAACTCAGCATACATAGCTAAGGTTCATTAACCTTATCAAAATTCTATTGTCCTCCCACTTAACTTTTCACAAAAATTTCCTTCCAAAGAAACTTGACGTTCTAAGTGAAAAACACTTTTGTCTTTGGTGCTATGTAGGGATATAAATGGTTATTCGAAATAACCTACAAAGACATGCTCATCCAACTTTGGTTGTAAAAATCTTACTTATGCCTAGGATACCAATATTTAAGAAAGGACAACTTGGGTTTTATTCCAAACTATAACTTATATGGTGTCGTTTCAACGGATCACGATGGAGCTCTTTTCAGTGTAAAAGCAGTAGTCTCTAAAGCTTTAATCTTTAAAATATAATGGCAGTTTTATAAATGACACCTTTGATCTTACCATGTCAAACAAGGTTTCATTACATATCTCGAATACTCCATGCTCTTATGGTGTTTCGGGAAATGCAAATCCATGGAACGATTCCTCAAATCTTAGGTGTTTTGCTAAACTTGTAACTCAAATATCTTCCTTTATGATCCAATCATAAACTCTTTATTTTATTGTTACAATGATTTTCAACTTCATCTTGAAAGTCCTTGAACATTTTCAAATGTTTCATACTTCTTCCTCATTAATTAAATATACACATATACTCAAAATTTCGGAGAAAGCATATGAAGTTGAAATCCATTGCTTATGACTACACGTAATGGACAACATACATCAATATGTAAAAATTCAAATAAGTTAGTCATCCGTTCCCTTTTGGCCTGTGAATGGAGTTTCAATTATCTCTAGGAAAGTCTCACAAGTGTCATTTGGTCAAAAACCAAAAGACTCCAAAATTCCATCAACATGGAGTTTCTTCATGTTTTCTTTCCAATATAATTTAAACGATGATGTAACTTCATAAGTGATCTTTCAGTCATTTGTCTTGCAACATTTTTAGCATTAGTTTTATGGATGTGATTTCTCCAACTAGACTTGTATATCATTCATCTGTTATGGAATACAGAAATTATTTGAACAACCTTTTGTTCTCATAATACCTGATCAAAATAACAATTATGAAAACAAATATTGAAGGCAAGCTTTGATGCCAACGAGAAAGACAACAACACTTTATTTGTTTTCGATGAACATCATCACATATTCTCTTGCTAGTTACTTAGGCCATTATAGTTTATGAATTGTGTTGTTCTGTATGGCAATTCATACCAACAAATTCGGTATCCAATACCCTAGAACCACATTGTTTAACAAGCAAAGAATACAACCATAACATGTATATCATCTATATACCCGAGCTGAACAATTCTAATCTTTTATTTTCTACCAAATATTTCTAAGATTCTCTTTTAGCATTTCCTTTTCCGTTTTAAAAGAATCCATCAACAACAATAGTGGCGCCATACACATGACACATAGTCCAAAGTGTGTATAGTCAAATAGTAATATCTTTGGACTTGTACTTTGAAGTAGACCACCCATCAAATGTTTGGTGTTCTTTCGAAATCCATTCTTTAGTAATCTTTGAGTGTAGTAAACATTTTACCTACATCTTTATTCATCCTTATCATGACAATTTTCATGATCGAGCTACTATAGCTTATAACGGTGAATCTGGGTATAATGTTGCTCTCCAGAAACATTTTGGAGGATTTGGACATCTAGCATCTCCAACCTTCGCAAATTCTCATCAAATATGACAACATACATTTTGCTAAATTGTACACTATCATGTTGCAACCAAAACATTGTTTCAGATATCGCAGTATCTTCCACATATGTTGGTTTCTGAAACATATCTTTCATCTCCTAGATAATCTTGATATTAAAACAAGCGTTTGAATATCAAGAATCATGGAGACATACATGATACTTATATACTAACACTAGAATTGTCACTCTTGATTTAATACTAATTATTAAACTTCATGGAGTAAATGGAGTCTGCTGAAAATTTGCAATAGGACTTTCAAACTGTAGATTGACACCCAAAACAATATGATACCAGTTCGTAAAGTAACTATCTAGAATTCTATAGTTCTATTATCTAAATTAAAACTACGCATAATATGGTGAACGGATGCCAATGACTACAACAATTATGCAAATTCACTTTGATTTAATTTATGATAAATTGTATTCAACTTTAATCATATTACTTTTGAACTCCCACTCAAAAACAACATCCCTCGAGTCGTTTTGGTGATTACGCAAACCAAATCTACTACACCAAGTCCGATCATCACGAGAGAAGATGTAGTTTCAAAGGTGAACAATCAACATGTTCATCATATCATCCATATGACTCATGCTTTACCTTTTGGTATTCCGTGTTCCGAGGCCATGTTTGTATATGCTAGGCTCATCAAGGTTAACCTTAGTGTCCGCATGTGCAAATTTGGCTTGCACCCATTGTATGCACACGTAGAATCTATCACACCCTATCATCATGTGATGCTTCGAAACGACGAGTCTTAGCAATGGTGCCTACTGAGGAAAAACACTTTATTACTTGATATTTAGTGAGAGGTATCATATTATAATGCTACTATCGTGATCTAAGCAATACAAGATGCATACAAAGGATTAACATCACATCCAATTCATAATATGTGATATGATATGGTCTATCTTCTTGTGCCTTTGATCTCCATCTCCAAAGCACGAACATGATCTCAATCATCACCAGCATGGCGTCAAGGTCAATTGCGTCGCTTCACGCTTGTCCATCACCAACAACAACTATTACAACTACTTGCAACAAAGCTATTACATGATGAATAGACACGCGGGTCTTAACGAATTTAAAGACAACCATTAGGATCCTGTCGGTTGCCATATTACAATAAGGATCATTGCATACATCAAATATAATCACAATCACATCATGGCCATATCACATCACATCACATGCCCTGCAAAAACAAGTTAGACGCCTCTAATTTTATTTGCATGTTTTACATGGCTTGGGGCTTCTGAATAAGAAACGTTCTTACCTACAAACAAGAACCACAACGCTGATACAAGTGTTTTCAAGTGCCCATTGTAAATTGAATCTTAACTATGGTGGGAGAGATAGACACCCACAAAGCCACTTGTACAATGCAAGTTGCACGTTGAGCGTGGAGCAAGTCTCATGTACGATGACATGTAAGGTTAGCCCAGGCCGCTTTATCCCACCATACCGCAAGATGCAAAGTACACGAAAAGAAAGCAAAAACAAAAGCATCAATGCCCATAAAACCATTGTGTTCTACTCATGCAACAGATCTACGCATAGATACGGATCTGATACCACTTTAGGGATCGTTGCATGTAAAACAAAGATTTTCTACCGCAAGAACACACAAAATCCAAGATCTAATCTACGAGATCTGTGCAACGAGTTTGTAGAGAACTAACCCTCGTAGATCCCAAGAGTTTAACAAGATCGGATTCTCGTGGTTGATGTAGTCGATCACTTGCCGATCTCAAGATCGAGTAGATGATCCTTCCGGCACCATGTTCTGGAAGCGCTTCGGTAGTCGGTGACACGTCGGAACCTTATCTATAATTTTTGATGTTCCATGCTTTTTTAGTATCTACTTTGCTTTGCTTTGTCTTTACTTTGAGGTGTTTTTATATGTTTTCTGGTACTAACCTATTAACAAGATGCCACAGTGCCAGTTGCCTGTTTTCTTCTGTTTTTGGTTCTAGAAAATCTAGTAAGGAAATATTCTCGAAATTGGACGGGACAAAAGCCAAAGTCAATATTTCACCGAGGAGAACACCGAGTCCAGAGGAGAGACGGACGGGAGCCACATGGTGGCTGCACCCCCCAGGTGCGGGCCCACCCTGGGCCGCGCCTGGGCAGGGTGTGGGTCCCCTGGCCGCCTCCCTGCCTTGCCTCCTTCGCCTATAAGAAGCCTCAGACCCAGAAACCCTGAATCATCGACCACAAAGCCACGAAAAGTTCCGTAGTGCCGCCGCCACCAAAGGGGAGATTCGGGGGACAAAAAGTCTTTGTTTTGGAACCCTGCTGGGACAGGGAAGTGCCGCCAGATCCATCTCCATCAATCTCCACCACCATCTCCATCACCGTTGCTGATTCCCATGATGAGGAGGGAGTTGTTCTTCCTCGAGGCTAAGGGCTCTATGGGTAGCTATGTGTTCATCTCTCTCTCTATGCATGATCATGTTGTGGTCATAAGCCTTGTAATCAAGTAGATATACTCTGTTACTCAAGTGCTTTAATAAGATCTCCGGCTCTCCCCACGTGTGAAAGTGACAGCATGCACGCCGTGGTGGCACTTAGGCTAGAGGTTACATAATTACTCAATTGCTTTAATAGATCTATGCTTTTCCCCATGTGTGTGAAAGTGATAACATGCACGCTGTGTGTGGCACTTAAGCTAGGTTATATATATATATCATGAGTTATATTTGGAGTTGGATGTCTTTATGAAATTGTGGTGTTTGTTGGAACCGTCTAGCGCTCAAGGTGATAGTGTGGGGTTATCTAGATAGAGAAGGCGGACTTTGAGGAGTGTTGTTATAGCCCTACCAATGATTAGAGTGTTCAACCGAAGAGTAGTTCAGGGTAGTATCATGAAGAGGATATATTTATTGAGAGTGTTCACTAGTGAAAGTATGATCCCTAGGCCTTGTTTCTAAACATTGAAACACCATTTGCATCTAGATATGTTGCATGTTTGCTTGCTTCCATCTTTATTCCGTTTGCCGGGGAGGTTTTGGTCCTTTTACCTTACCTCACCATCAAGCTATTTTCTGGCACCGTTACCATTTGTATTTCACTATCTCTTCGTCGAACTAGTGCACCTATACACCTGACAAGTGTATTGTGTGTGTTGGGGACACAAGAGACTTCTTGTATCTTGATTGCAGGGTTGCTTGAGAGGGAATACCTTTGACCACTTCCTCCCTGAGTTCGATAAACCTTGGGTAATCCACTTAAGGGAAACTTGTTGCTGTTCTACAAACCTCTGCACTTGGAGGCCCAACAACTGTCTAGAAGAATAGAAGTGCGTAGACATCAAGATATTTTCTGGCGCCGTTGCCGCGGAGGTAAGGTAAAAGGTACTCACATCTTCCGGTGTGAGTGCTCAAAGTTAATTCCTTTAGATTCTGCAATTTTTTCTTTTTGTTTATTGTTTTCACTAGTTAGGCTTAATGGAAAACAATAAAAATATTAGAGAGCTTTATAGTATTTATCTTGAGTTAGGACATAAAGTGTTTGAAGAGAAAAGTAAGAAACCTATGGAACTTTATTTGCATGCTAATAGCAATGTTATTAGTATGAATTCTTTGAACACCATTATTGCTAATTCTATGGAAAAGTCTAAGCTTGGGGAGGCTAGTTTTGATGAGCATGATATTTTTAGTCCCCCAAGCACGGAGGAGAAAATTTACTTTGATGATACTATACCTCCAATATATGATGATTACAATGATGAATATGATATTTTCAGTCCACCTACCATTGAGTAGAAAATTAATTATGATTACAATATGCCTCCTATATTTGATGATTATGGTGATGAGAATAATAATGATAGCTATTTTGTTGAATTTGCTCCCACTACAATTAATAAGAGTGACTATGCTTATGTGGAGAGTAATAATTATTGTATGCATGTGGCTCA